>OX336400.1:189953242-199953242 GCA_946902985.2 Meconema thalassinum | reverse complement strand
TATTTTTTAATTTTTTTTTTACTTTTTATTTTTACCGGTTGCCAGCCATGGACACTTATTGGTAGACCGCCATGGAGAATCTTGTGTGCTCTGCTTTGAGATTCTTTGATGGTGGTCAGCCAGTGTGGGACCAGGTGGCCTTGGCTATGGCATAGGTGCTTTGATCTTAGGGCAAGGTTGCCATGGGAATCAGCTGTTGATAAGTGAGTAGAGCAGGCAAGATGGATGCTGCCATGCTGAATGAAACCTAGTTGGTTTTATGAATGATTAGAATGGTGTTGATTTTTGTTGAGAATTGCCAGGCAAAATGGGAAGTTAGTTGGATTGATGCTGAATGGGAGCCATTTGCTGTACAAGGGGAATGAATGATTGGAAGTGTTGATTTTGTGTGGGATGCCAGACAAGGAAAATTGAAGCTTGCCTTTTATTAATAAACTAGCTGAAGTACCCGTGCTTCGCTACGTGTCATAAATAAATTAAAATGTGAAGGTGACAGTTAATACAGGGGATAGGCAAGGTGCTGTGCAGAGGGAGATTAAGGATGGAACATTTTCTCCAACTACACAGCTTGGCGTTGACCTTGTTTTATAGCACAAATTTAGGTTTTACTCGCTAACCGCTGGAGATACCTTTCGGATAGAAATTGTAATTTTAAACCTCGTATATGCCATCAAAAGTTTGCTATTTCTTAGAGTTTTCTTTTTATTTGAAATGGAAATATGAAAGTTTGAAACCAAAGGGTGTAGTGACGTCACTAAAATGGTTGCCATTTTAAATAGTGCAAAGTATTGAAATCAAAAGTAACCTATATGTTAACCAGGTAAATCAGCTACTTCCATGTAAAATTCATGTAAATCGGACCAGTGGTACTTGAGTGATTGAGTAATACACAGACACACACCATCTCATTTTTAGCCTCGCTTCATAGTCGTGTGATATTGTTATTCAATGAAATGCAGGTTTAACCCCGTTAACACCCCTTTAGAACCTGAATATCCAAAAATCCCTCCTTAGTAGACGATTTCGACACACAACAAACATATCCCCAAAATATCATTCTTCTAACTTTAGTAGTTTTGGTTGGTCGATGAGAGTGAACATCCAAAAATCCTTCCTTAGTGGACGTTTTTCTTCCCGAATTTCACCCCTCCCCATAGGCCCCTTAAATTGCATTTAAGAAAAAACGGTCGAACACTTATTTTATTTATTTATTTTTAAGCTGATTGATTTCCTCCGAGATTCAAACTCCTCGCCTATGTCGTTTAGGAGATACACGCTCCGTTAGGAATCTTTCAACCCCCACTTTTCATCCCTTTCACCTCATAATATACACTACATCGAAAAACCCTTAGACATTTGTCAGCTTATTTATAATGATTAGTATATATGCCAAGTATCACATCCCCAAATGAAACCACTCGTGAGATATTGTTATTTAATGAAATGCACGTTTACCCCCTTAACACCTCTTTAGAACCTGAATATCCAAAACTCTTTCCTTAGTGGACGTTTTCGACATACAACGAACATATCCCCAAAATTTCATGTTTCTAACTTCAATAATTTTGGCTGGGCTATGATGAGTGAGTGAGTGAGTGAGTGAGTGGTATTTGACAAATATATAGTAGAAGATAGTGTCAAGTCTTTGTTATGCTAAACTCTGTTGACAGTGCTGTGTGAGTAGTTGAGTAACTAACGGGATTTCAAGTAAAGATCCTCATTTTCTATACCGGTAGTGCAGAGCGCAACTGGCATCCAGACGGCCGTGTCTCGACTTGAGCTATGTTGCCATGGAAACTATCTGGCTTGCCATTCCTTCATGAGTATATTTTATGATTTGATTAGCCTGTGCTTGAGTGCAAAAGGGCCAAAATCAGAAGAATGAGAAAGACTATCGAAAATTCATGTAGCCAGCGGTTCCTTCTGGGTCCTAAACTATGTGTGTGCAAAATTTGGTTGAGATTGGTGGAACGGCGTAGATTTGTATACGGAACAGATCCACATACATACATACAGACTTTCACTTTTATATATAAGATTGTGTGTGAATTGAGAAGTTGGTGTCCTGGTCTTTGTGAATCCATTTCTAGCGAGTATATCGCCCCACCACTCTGAGGTGGCAAGTTTTATTTAAGTTACAGGTTTATGCCGTGTCTTGTGGGGTTTCGCTGGCTCATCAGTGAGCTCTTGGTGTCCGTGCCCGGACCCCCACAGCGAAACTCCACACAAGACACGGAATAAACCTAGAAAAGTTGCAGAGTTTTAATTCACTGGCCGTGAAAGCCAATATACCATCTTTTTGGAAGCCTTCATAGAAAGGTAAGGCTGCTACAGTCGAGGCGCAGGTGCAATTCGCTACTCCTGTGGGGATCCAGGTGGAAACCCCACACAAGACACGGAATAAACCTAGAAAAATCGCCGAGTTTATATTTCAGAGAAAATCTTGTAAACATTCTTGTCACTAACGATGAATCAGAGGCAGTCGGCTAGATGTACAACGCTAGTTGACATAAGATATTACAGCTTACAATGGCTAAAATTATTAACTGTTGCTGACATCCACCTGTGGTGTTAAGAGTCTTTAGTCGTTTGACTGGTTTGATGCAGCATTCCATCCCCCATGCCCTGAGCTAATCGTTTCATCTCTTCATAGCTACAACATCCTACATCAGAGGCAACCTGTTTAACATATTCTTACTTTGGTCTACCCCTACAGTTCTTCTCCTGGGTGACGAACCAACCTGACGGAAGACCATACATTCTCTGAGCCAATTCACATTCAAAGTGATAAATTAAACTGAAAATAAAACATTGAACATATTTGCATTTAAAATGTACAGATCAATCAGCTGTTTAGCAAGTCCATGAAAGGTCTGTCTAGTTGTGAATGTGTCCATAGTCAGGCTGCTGTCTGCCCCACAGATATGATAGTATTGTGAAACTACTGACCCGTTTCTATTTTCGATCTTTTGACGCCGTGTCCATCTAGCGGTAAACATCTAAGAGATCGTAATTTCGGCATGTCTTGGAAAAGGAAAACGCCCGCGATGGAGAATCCATCTAAAACTAAGGAACACGACTTGGGCAATTGTTATTTTAGTCTGAATTGTTATGACGGGGAGAAATAGATAACCACTACTGCCTTCAATTCTATTCAAATGTTCCGTGGTGTCCATTATAAATGTTGGGGAGACACCGCAAGATTCCAGCTTTTGTCTCATAGTTGAGAATTCCTGAAATATGAAATTATTATTTTTTTATTTATTTAGTCAATTTACCCTCTAGGTTGGTGGTTCCCACGGACTCAGCGAGGGAACTCACCACTACCGCCTCTATGGCAGTGTCCTGGAGCTTGGAACATCTGGTCGGGATGGATACAACTGGGGAGGTGTGATCAGCACTTCACCCAGGCGGCCTCACCTGCAAAGCGAACAGCGGCCTCATGAGGGATGGGAAGGGATGGAAGATTGGGATGGATAGGCTAGAAAGAGGGAAGGAGGCGGCCGTGGCCTTACAGTAGATACCATCCCAGCATTTGCCCGAAGACGAAGTGGGAAACCACGGAAAACCACTTCGAGGATGGCTGAGGTGGGAATCGAACCCCCTCTACTCATCTGGACCACCCGAGGCTGAGTAGACCCCGTTCCAGTCCTCATACCACTTTTCAAATTTCGTGGCAGAGCCGGGAATCGAACCCAGGACCTCCGGGGCGGCAGCTAACCATGCTGACCGCTACGCTACGGAGGCGACGAAATTATTATCAAATAAAATAATCATCGGAGGTCTTCTAGAAGGTCTCGAGGTTATCAGCTGAGTGGAAATGATCCCTTTGTAACTGTATAACCGTGCTTTCAAGAAGATTATTATCTATGTATGTGTTAAATGGTCCCTTTATTTAACCTGAAAAAAGTAGGGTTAAACTGGAGATCGTTCATGTCCTTGCTTGAAGTTAACTTGTGTTTATTTGGTCCCTAGTCATTTGTTATATACGTGCGTAGTGGAGAATCGAGTTGCTTGTTTATGGGTTTATTCATCTTAAGGGGTTCTCGTTTTATTTTCTGGGAGTTATATTTAGTGCGTGTTCTTGCGGTTGCTTTATGTCATGAAACGTGATTGTATTTCTGAGAGATGTTTTTTACCAGTTCTTATCCCCTCGAATGGATCTTTAAGGGCTGGTATTCTTAGGTTAGTTTCGCGGTTGTGCCTTGACGAGGGAGGGTGTGTTGTTCAATTGCCTTAGATATTTCTTTCTGTATAGTTGGAACACACACCAAGTTTTATTTAATTGTTTAAAGGGTTTCGTTTCTGTGTGTCATTTGTGCAACTCTAAGGATGACCGTGTAGGGTTTTATTTTATCCTTAGAGACTGGGCAGACACTAATTATGTATGTGTCTGAAATATGTCTCATTTGTATTCAGGGTTCTGGACTTATGTTTAAGGGTGGGTTAACGTCATTTGTTTAAGTGGGAATTTGACTGCAAGTCGAGGGTCATGTTTAGTATTGTTCTGTTTTGTTGTGGCTTTCAGTCGATCCCATTAAGTTTATTAAATGAGGTATATCGGTTACTCTTTCGAGATGATGGAATGTGTGTTCGTTGTACGTGTCCAGGACTGCGATCAACCCTCATTTGGTATCCCGTAAGATAACAATCTCGTACTTTTGTTCGTGAGAAGTTTTATTCTGCCAGCCCATGAAATCATTTTGTTTTATCTTTATTTGGAAGTTTGTCTTTGTTTTATTTTACTGAACCGATCTATGTTTCTCAGTGGGGTTTGTATGTCACGTCACGTTTTAGTGAAGTGTTGTGTTGTGTTATTGTTCTTTGGTGAAGTCGTTTATTTATTTGTGTTTCTTGACTTGAAATTTAAGGGTCATTGTTCTTGTTCAGTTTTGTTTCTTTGGGTCTCTTGTAGTTTGAAGTGACATGCATTTTAATATAAGGGTGGCCGGTTGGACGGTTCGTGGGAGACAAGTTTTCATGTACTTCTCAGAATGATTCTTGCGACTACCTTCCGGTAGTCAGCCTGTGGTGGAACAAAAGTACTATTTACACTATTGTTAATCCTTCTACCCCTCTACTGAACGATCTCCAGTGACTTAGGCTTCTCCTCGTCGTGAGCATCTTCTCCTTTATTGTGTGTCCTACGTTTTATTGTTCTACTGTTTTATAATATTGTGTACATTTTATTACAGCCCCATCATCTCTCATATTACCATTTCATGCACTACTCACGTCCCCTTTTACTATGTCTTGTTCTTTTGATATTAAGTTTATTCAACCTCTACTCGAAGAATGTGGTCATTCCTTAGTCAGATCTCCATCTAATTCTAAATGCGAATGGTACACAACATTGGTTTTAAGATCCATGGGCCGGTCCATATTCCGCGCATGCGGGGAACTTTTTCGGTTCCCCAGTCTTGCCATCGACTGTGTGCGTGGTTTGGTGGTTACCACGCGTGTCAACTACAACATCTAGTGTGAAAAGTGTTGTTGTTGAGGTGTTAGTTTGAAACACTTGTGAGGAATCTGTAATGAATGTAAAGGGAAAGTAGGTTGCAATATAAAGGATACTCTGTTGCTTGCGTAGCTCGTTCTGCAGCGTCTGGTCTCGCTGTGGCACCAGCTGCCGAACCTCCGACCACTTCTTGGTCAGGTCCTGCGACACACATTAGTATTAGCAACATCAAGTGGCACAATTAGGACCTTAGTTAATTCCATATTCCCTTGCATAATCGTTGCACAGTTTTATCTTAAAGAGGCAGGGTGCGTCGATTATGCAAAGAATAGTCAAGTCCAAAGAAGAAAATTAACAATCTGTGATCCTTGGATTGCAAAACCTTTGCTTAGTCAACACTTTACACTTACGGTAGCCGTCAGAGTGGTGTACGGATTCTCCAGTCCTCCAGGCACCTGATACTTCTGTACCGTAGCCTCCACCTCACGCACCAGCCCCACGATGGAGTTGTATTCTTTGTCCGCCTCTCCCAACGTCGCCTTGAACTGGTTGTGAGCGTCGATCAAGCCCTGGATCTCCTCCATGGTGTGGACGATGAACATGTCCACCAGATCCTCCCGCGTGCCGTCCAGCCAGTTGTTGAAGGGCTGCAACATTGAGTTTATCCCATATCATTTCAATTTTACTATTATTTATTTCTTGTTCTTGTTCCATACAGTTTCAAATCCAAACTACCGATGAGGAGCAGTACCTTCCCGCCCAGTCCAGTTTCTCGAATCCAACCACAAACATCCCTTTACTCTTAAAAATTTAATAAAAATGTATTATAATCCCCAAGAAGGCCTTACTTCAAAATATGAGACAAACAATGCCCTAACAAATATACTGAAAGAGATTTTTAAACAACTCTTTGATAAAATGAAGATGCAAAGGCATCAGAATCTTAGCATTTGACTGGCACAATTAAAATGGTTCGATTGTCAACACCCATTGCATTCCAGAAAGCGATTGTTGTTTCTTTTCAATTCTTCTTTATGCAAATCAAAGCGAATGAATCCACTGAACACTACTGTCGGCGACATGTTAATCATAATAATGCTATTGGTTTTACATGCCTTTTAAAAAGTGCGGCTTTTAGAGATGCCATGGAACCGGAATATTGCCCCGAAGAGGAAATACATCCCGCCCCCTACACACAGCATGCTTGTCAGGATGTCAATATTTGGACAAGCTGTTGTGTCGTAATTGCTCATAGTGATGACAGAAACGAACTAACAAGCTTGTACTCACCGCAGCACGTTTGGCAAACTCCAGATGCAGGATGTCGATCTTCTCAAGGATGCGCTCAGCCTCGTCAAGAGCAGTGCGTCGACGCTGCGTCAAGTTGCCCAGGCGATCCCACTGATCGCAGATTCGCTGGCAGCGAGCGTTCACCGACGCACTGTCGTGGTACTCTAGCGTGCTGGACATCAGATACAGTGATTTGTGAATAAAACAAGTTAGGAAGTGTTGCCACACTAGCACTAGACATCACAGTTGTGTTAGACCGTCACACAGCTCAGTCATAAATAAGACTCAGACTTAGCTATCTGGTGTAATGTGCATATATGCCGATTTGTCAGACAAAATAAGAAATGTCCTAAAGAGTAAACACCATTAATTTATAAATATATAAATTTAAGGCTCATTACGCTCATAGAATGTTATATGCAGCAGAAACTTGGACAATGACTAAGAGGAATGGCAGCTGAGGTAAGATTCCTGAGAAGTATGGTCCAGAAAACGAGGAGAGACAGAGTGAGAAACAAAGATATACGGAAAGAACTGGGAATACAGAAACTAAATCACAAACGGGAGCAAAACAGATTGAGATGGTTTGGACATGTCAAATGGATGAATGATGATGATAATTGTTGTTTTAAGGGGCCTAACATCGAGGTTATCGGCCCCTAATGATCTGGGTGATAGCGAAAATGATAATGAAATGGAAACCAGAACAAAATTATGTGAGACGGAAAATACATACAAAGAGAAACTCTGATAGAAACAACGCACAATATGGTCTTACAAAAGGGAATTTAGAACGAAAAGATTCACAAAAAGAATAGATTGAAAAAGACCCACAAAACGTAGGCTAGATTCAAAATACGTACAAAATGCAATGTAGCGTCGAAATACTTACAAAATGCAACTGAAATTCAAAATAATTACAAAATGCAAATTAGATCGAAAATACGTACAAAATGGAATTGAGGTTCAAAATACTTACAAAATGCAATTGAAATTGAAAATACACAATGCAATTCAGATTGAAATATCCCAGTTCCAATCCAAATTATTCACAAAGTGCAATTGAAATTCAAAATACTTACAAAATGCAATTGAAATTGAAAATGCTTACAAAATGTACGGTAGATTCAAACGACTCATGTGGATTGACAATACTTACAAAATGCAATTTAGATTCAAAATACCCACAAAATGCATGTGGATGAATGAAGTAAGGCTACCAAGACGAGCACTGGTACGACGGATGGCAGGGAAGAGAGGACGAGGAAGACCAAGAATGCGTTGGATGGACTCGGTGGAGAATAATATTAGAAAACGGAACCCGGATTGGAACACTGTATCGGAAGAGGAATGGTGGAACGACAGAACGAAGTGGAGAGGAACCATATTTGCCTCCACTTTGGAAAAGGGGAAATGAAGAAGATGAAGCTCGTGGAAATTGTATAATCGCATCCCTCAGCATTCAGGAGAGAACTAACTGAATGGCTGTAAGTGATATGTAGGAACGCAGTGAAAGAATTAGAGGTACAGTAAAACTTCCTTTATAAGATTCAAATTTATAAGTTTTCTACACTTATACGATTTTTTTCCTGGTCCCGGCAAAATCCCTATCCTTTCCATGTTAATTTATTTCCGATATACGTTTTACATTTATTCGTTTTTCACGCTTATACGATCATATTTCAAGTCCCTTGCAATATAAAGCGTCATTCATACGTTGCGTGTTCTGAGAAAATACGTATGTTTGAATGCAAACTTTTGGTACAGCCTGTAGGCTACTTCCGCTCGGAAGGATGCACTGCGTGCTATATTATGTTACGATGGCCTTGAACGACACCGGTGGTCACGGCGACGCGACACTCGCTTGTGAGAGTGTCGCAAACAAGGAAGAACAGCTTGCGGAATAAGCGAGCGCTATTATTTTGTTAGCCAAGATGTTGATCGCTCAAAATAACAGGAAGCAGCCATAGAAAACAGATAGCAGAGGTGCCAACTTTTGAAGTGGGTTATCAGTAATCCCTTATATTGCACTCCCCACCCCTTCCTCCGCTTGTAACATACTTCCCCCTGTGATAACATTTTCGTCTTCTGAATCATAAGAGATTCCATTGTAGATGTGTTTAATGTAGGTCTGAATTCTGTCTGATTTTTCCGAACAACACTGAGCATTCTTTCTGTGGGAGAGTTACTGTGACGTACACTTAATATTCCAAATACCACATTACTTAAGGTTTTCTACTTGAACTGTCCACTTTCAGTTGTAACCTCAGCAATGTTGCCCCAGGTTACATCAACTCTAGGTCCTTGTAAAATATATTCAGGGAAAGTATCACACTGATAAACAGCAAATTCCTCTTCAAGTTTGTCATGTTCATCTTCCTTGACCAAACTTTGTAATCTTTTAACAATATAATCAAGAGATGAATAGGAAACCTTCATTCTAAGATACATATCGAGATGTTACACGATCGGCGCCTGTCTCAACCGTTTGACGAGCTTCCCGTACTTTTCACGATAGAACACTGAGAAAAATCGCGATTTACATAATTGGTCTCACTTTTAGTCGATCGACGAGATTTCCATTGTCCTTAAGGTTGGCACGGGAAGGCAATCGGCGCCGCTTTCTGTACGTTTGACAAGAATCAAGTTGTTCTCGTCATCGAATGCGGAGAAATGTTGCGATGTATTGCAATCGCTGCCGCTTTCGGCCCTTTTACGAGAATCACGATGGTCTCGTGGTTGGTCACTGAGAGCGCATTAATATGTAATCGGCGCCGCACCTGGCCGTTCAATGATTCTCTGCCTGTCTATCTGTCCTGGCAGAATGTCGGAGGCAAGCTCGAGGTTGGGCATTGGAAAAGTGGCGAGTAGGTTTCGGAATGTTTCCTGATGGGTACCCAATCACCTTTGACAGGATTCCCGCAGTCCTCGTGGTCACAAGTTCACGATTGGGCACCGGTTTAATGAGTTTACACAACTGGCGTCGATGTCGGTCCATTTGACGTGATTCCGCAGGTAAGTCGTGCGGTCAGCCGACCGTCTTGAGCATGTGAGTTTGGAGGATGAACGTTCGAGAGTATTGCATGAATAATACGACAAGACGGCACACTTGCTTTCAAATCACGAATTATAGGCTACAAGTTATACACATTTTCGAGATAACCGGTTAGATTATCCGATGGTACCCAAGTTCGAAGGAAAAATCGACATAACGGAATTTCGAATTAACCATACTGGATGTCACAAATTTTCGAGACAGATAGATTTTAAAATATACTGTCTGTCCACCAGCTTAAGGTCCGTGGCAGGAATGCAACGAGTCAGCTGGTGACAGCTGGCCTCTGCGCAAACGACAATAGCGCCAACCTACTACTGACCAGTACAATTTCACAATTGAAACTAAACGAAAGTAGCAGTTAGTAACCATAGCTGAGTTGGCAATACCTGCATTTTTTTTTACTGTTTCATTTCGCAAGATTGCGACATTAAATTATTTTGCGTTATTTCTGGACTTCAATTTGAGATAGTCTCCAAATGTAGAGGTCAATAACAGAAATGAGACGTTCCTATTTAGTTTTGGAAGTTTTCGCGAATAAACGTCTCGCGGAAAGTCAGGTTTCCTAATAATACAGAAAAAGATTTCACACGAAACTAGAACTGTTCTTGATGCCAAAAATATACGTTGAACCGTTGTATACCACTTGAGGTATCCTCAGTATGCATTTCCTTGAGGTTGGACACTTGGAAATATAGCTTAAGCAATCGGTGCCGCTTGCGTGAAACTTGCTCCATCGTAGTCGGTGAGCCTAGCGCGAGTTTAAATGATTTAAACCAACCTCGGCGAATTTTCTTTACCTCCAACTAACCAGACATAAAAATTAGCTACTTTTCTTTCGTGATAATGTCACTTTTCCGTAATATTGTCCCCTTTGACCGTAATGCCGTAATCGTGAGGGGAAATCCGTAATAGTTGGCACCTCTGAGATAGTATCTGAAGCTTATGTTAAGATGAGAGAAAGAAAGCGGAAGTGTTTTACGATCGCCGATATATTTAAAAAATTATTATTTCAGCTTTTAAAATGTTTATTCGTGTTTTCTTTAGGACTTCTCGTCAAACCATTAAATATACGCGATTGATTCTGTGTAATAATAATCTTGCGACTTCAGACAAATATGAAAATCCACTACGGTATTTTATTAATGACACCTTGAAGAGCCGTAGCATAATACAGTGGATGCTCTATGGACTATCAAACATTTTGTGACAAGCCATAACGTTTCTGAGGAAATAATGGCCGAATTATAACGGTTTGAAAATACTGTTCACGCCGTGGCCGCTGCCACAAAAAACAAGTCAAGATAACAGACTATTTCGTAAAGTGACTCAATTTACCTTGTTTTGTTGTATCTGGGCATTTCTCTTGTAGTTGTTTTGTTACATATTGCCGATTATAGTTAAACAATCATATTATTATTTCTTGTTTTTCACTTCTTAGCGGGAACCCTCGCTCGCTCGCCCGCGTTGCTAGCCTGTGTCCCGCCAGGCACTTTGCCGTAATGCGTAGTTCGCGCGGCACCGAGTCAACATCATTGAGTAGACTATAGTTCACAGCTGGTGCTGAAAATTCACTGCTACACATCGCTGGCACCTCTTACGTTCTGAAGTTTCTCAGCACCGATTGACTGGATTTCAGCTGTAATATAGCATAGTCTTTAAGCTCATTTTCGCACAAGATTTCCTGCACTTTCTGCAGGTATTTACACACGTTCACGTAATGAAAAACGCACTGGAACATCACACTGAGCACTAAACACGTGAACAATTGACTAAACTGATACACTGTTAAAGCCGTGGAGCCAAGAAGCGCATTACGGCAAAGTGCTTGGCGAAAACCGGCTCGCGGCGCGAGCGAGGGTCCCCGTTGCATTTAAAACAAAGTCCCGGTATAACTCATATTGTCAATCACATACATTTTGCAGTTTTTATTTACCGACTTTCATTTACTCTTTTTTCACACTTATACGTTTTTTCCCTTTGGTCCCCTGGAAATCGTAGAAGTGAAGTTTTACTGTACATGTTTCGAGAACCTAACAAACAACAGTAACATCCAAAAAGACACACATACAGTACATTACTCACTCAAAATCCTCCACTAAAATAGTCAAATATTTTTTGTAAAAAGTAATAACAGGTGCATTCTAAACTTATACAACATAAAATGTGGATGTGTGGACCCAAGAAAAAAAAAAGAAATTAAAAAATTATAAGAAATTTCCTTTCACATGATATGAATTACAAGCAACATTATCCTTCATAGTGGGGCATTCCCTTTGATGAGTTATGTGTTGTTAAAATAACATTAATAGTTCCGTTTGACTGGTGACTTGTCCTTATATTATCCAAAATGAATCTTCGTAAAACTTTTAGCGGAAATGTGGCAGAACTGTGTCGAAAAAATAGAATAATTTACACCAATACGAAGACCTTTGACTTGAGAGGAGAAATTTACTCTTAACACTCCATTTGGACTAACTTGATAAAATCACCAAAACCCGTCTGTTTATGAAAATTGTTCTTCATTAAAACATTATTTTTTTTGCGGCTCACTAAACTCCGCCCTTGGGACGTTATGGATTGATCATTGCAGGAAGGCAGAACCGAAAGATGACGATGAAAGGCTCTTTGTGGAGTGGAATTTTGCTGTGATCCAAAATTTAAAAAATAAGGTCCTTGGAGAAAAACAGTTGTGTCATAATTGTAATGAAGTTGAATTTTGCCATAATTATGTATCAGCAAACTTCAACCCCCTTCCCCCAGGGGCTCTCATCTAGTGGGACGTGCGTTGGCGACCACGGGACCTCAGCTGAGTCCGGCATTGCTTCCACGTGCTTGTGCCGGGCTCCTCTCCGTCTTCGTTCCTGTCGACCTATCTTGGTCAACTCTTGTTCTCTTCCGACCCCGATGGGTTAGGGTAACCGAGGCCTAGGGAGTCTCTTCCTTTCCCGCCTAATTGGCCCTTGTCTCATCATTCTGGGAGGGGTCAGCCTTCTTTTTCTTTTCATGTTATCTGCTGCCTTCTGCTCAAGGCCCTCAAGGAGGCAGGGTGTGTGTATCCCCACCACTTCTGGTGCACCCTGGATAGTGCTACACCCTCAGGGGCTCACAGTATCTCCTGCCTTCTGCTCAAGGCCCTCAAGGAGGCAGGGTGTGTGTAGCCCCACCACTTCTGGTGCACCCTGGATAGTGCTACACCCTCATGGGCTCACAGTATCTCCTGCCTTCTGCTCAAGGCTCTCAAGGAGGCAGGGTGTGTGTAGCCCCACCACTTCTGGTGCACCCTGGATATTGCTACACCCTCAGGGGCTCTCAGAATCTCCTGCCTTCTGCTCAAGGCTCTCAAGGAGGCAGGGTGTGTGTAGCCCCACCACTTCTGGTGCACCCTGGATAGTGCTATACCCTCAGGGGCTCACAGTATCTCCTGCCTTCTGCTCAAGGCCCTCAAGGAGGCAGGGTGTGTGTAGCCCCAACACTTCTGGTGCACCCTGGATAGTGCTACACCCTCATGGGCTCACAGTATCTCCTGCCTTCTGCTCAAGGCCCTCAAGGAGGCAGGGTGTGTGTAGCCCCACCACTTCTGGTGCACCCTGGATAGTGCTACACCCTCAGGGGCTCACAGTATCTCCTGCCTTCTGCTCAAGGCCCTCAAGGAGGCAGGGTGTGTGTATCCCCACCACTTCTGGTGCACCCTGGATAGTGCTACACCCTCAGGGGCTCACAGTATCTCCTGCCTTCTGCTCAAGGCCCTCAAGGGAGGCAGGGTGTGTGTATTCCCACCACTTCTGGTTCACCCTGGATAGTGCTACACCCTCAAGGGCTCACAGCTGGTGAGTTCGGGAGTTGGCGATCCCGAGGGATTCCTGAGCTGGGTCCGTTTTCTCCCCTTTCTCCACTGACTTTGGGACGGGTCTTCTCCTCTTTCCCTTTCCTATCTGCCTTTCATGGCTCTCCATCCTTCCATGTCCCTCAATCCTCATACTTCGAGTGTTGAGGGCATTTCTTTTCTTCCTGTCCTTTATTTGTTTACCATTTCTTCTTCTAGTTTGTAAGTCTGTAGTTAGTATTAGTTATAGTTTTCATTCTCATCTCATCTTTCACTCTCACCCAAACCATTAGGGGCCGATAACCTAGATGTTAGGCCCCTTAAAACAACAAGTATCATCATCATCATCATCAAACTTGAACCAACTGTTCCTCACACTCACTTGAGCTCCTGAGCAATGGCCGCTATCTGCTCCACGCGGTCCTGATGGGCAGCCAGGTCACTCTCGAAGGCTTCGTGCTTCTTCTTCAAGGCCTTGAGTTCGTTGAGCTTGCATTGTCTGAAGTCCTGCGACTGCAGCATCTCCTCCTTGCCGCGTGTCCAGTCCTCGTGGATGTCTGCCTTGTGCTTGAACTTCTGGGCCAGATGCTCAAGTCTCTCCAACCTGCAACAGATTTAGTATTTATATTTTCAGATTATGAACATGTAATATTAAGAACGACACAATTTATCATCTAATTTCAGCAATGCAAGTGTTTTATCATCTCCCAGAAGGTCAACCCTTCGTCCACGTCGTGGGAGATGGACAACGGCACCAAGTAGGGGATTGCTTGTGGGGTTGAAGTACAGCGGGGACCTTGTGGCCCCAGGACCGTAACGGTAGCTGTGAAGGACCTACAGGAACCCCAAAAGGGACCGCTAACGGGGCTCTAGTGAAGTCTTTAACGGCAGAGGCGGTGGAGAATGAGACATTCGGAACGGCGCTGATGGCGGACAAAGCAACCCTTCCTCTCTCTGGGTTAATGAAGAGAGAGAACCACTGCCTCGTGGCGAAGAGGGATCTTTCAAGACTAAGGGAGACAAGCCCTACAGAAAACAGTCTAGAGGTTTTAGGTCGCAGCCCCACCACTGGACTAAGGAGCTGCACTTCCGAAAAATCTCCAATTACAGAAACATCAAATAAGGATAGCCAGACGGATCTTAGAACCAGATGGAGAGTCTTTATTGCTGCCCTATGCACCACCTAGGTGCAACAGGAAGTAAGTCAAGTCACGTAAGTCAAGACTCAACGACTGATTAGAATAGTTTCGAAAGCTTTCAAACCATTTTTCAGTGCTACCTCATTAACAATAGTTATTGTAAATTTTCAGTGAATGGAATTTTATACTTATGGAAATAATGCACTTTATACCACAAAGTTTGAATTATCTCACAAATGTTCGAATTATAGACAATGTTGTGGTTGAATATAGACCGTGAGATATTCCATTGAATTGAGGCATTATAAAATATTGCAACGATGAATTTAAATGCTGTACACGTTATCTGAGGGTTAGTGATGAAGTCACAAATAAAAGGTGATATTTGTAAATATCAGTTTATCCACATTTTGTTTTTCCTCCGAGATGAGATGATAGAATATTTTGTCAAAGCTAAGGTGATAATTAAATTGTGCAGTTCTACAAGGTAGTACACTTTTGTTCATTTTTAGAATGATCATTAATGAAGATTGCTATAAATTTGGAAGGCATTGAATATTATATGAATTATTATGCAATTGAGAGCAAATTGAATACCATTTTGAATTATACCATTGAAGCTAGTTAAATCCTATCCTCAAATGAAAGAAGCATGTAGCGGAAAAATCTGGTGGGATAAAACTCTTATTAAGACGATCCTCTAAATCAGTGGTCTTCAACCTTATTTTAATGAAGGGCCAAATTTTTGTTATGGAAGGGCTTGAGGGCTGCATTAATCTTATTAACTTATATATCTATATATAAATTGTCATTCAAGTTGGAGGAAAAAAACATCATAGTGAAATCGATATTAAAATAAGTTACAAAACACAAAACTAAATTAAAAATATCAAAATGGTTTTTTTTTTTTTTAAGTTAAATTAGAAATGTGGCACTGTTTCTCTTTCACTAATCTGTCAATATTGGCTTTTATGTTGGATGAAGCAATTCGAAGCGAGTTCTCTAAATGAGTGTCAGAAACACGATTCCTCAATTTTGTCTTCACATTCTGCTTTTGGAAAATAACTGCTCGAAGATGCAAGTGCCGCCAAAAAGGGATGCTGTCAACAGAGCTTGAGATCTGATTGCTGGAAATTGATCTTTTTTTTTCAACATACAATGAGTAAAACCCCAAAAGTTAAATTTCTCCTGTAAATCGCTATTACTTAAACTCAATAAGTTCCATTTCTATGTTACCAAGATAGTCTTCCACATTCACACAGTTTGTTACTACTCATAGCCATTATTCACAAAGCATAAACAAGCGTTCACTCGCTAGGAGAGATCAGGTGATACTGATTAGTGCACCGTGGAAAGCAGTCTCATTTGATTGACCTGGAGTCACAGGGTTGCCACACTTGCTTCGCCGCTTACAAAATTCCCTACTGCACCCTACGAAGTATGATAACATTAATAAATCAACAAAATGATGCAATCTTCTGAACTCGTTCTTTTTATCATCGGTACATCAACATAACACTGTTGTGGCTATCGAAATACTATCAATATGAATTATTGAAACTAAATCTTTTGCGGGCCGCTGAAATATACGCGACGGGCCGCGGGTTGAAGATCACTGCTCTACCATCATCAAATCAGGTGCCCCAGAGTTATTTAGATAAACAACATAAGTTATGCCTCATCACAAGTGTTTTATGAAACAGGACAATAGAAGAACAAATACCGTAGTTTATAATGAACTAGCAGTAGTACCCGGCTTCGCCCGGTGGAATGATGATAATGTTTTAAGGTCTCCTTAGAAATATAATGGACTTAAAATCTAAGTCATTTGCCCCCAAAGACAATGAGGGAGTAATATCTAGGTCATTTGCCCTTTTGATAAGGATGATAATAAAAACTACTGTTGAATTGACACGTCAAACTTACAAACTACCGTAATAGAAATACATATTTCAAAATTCACAGGCGAGGAAGACTTATTGTGTGTGGTGATTAATGGTGTAATGGGCGTAACATCTACTGTAGGTCATTTGCTCTTATGATGAGGATGATAAGGGAAACTACTACCGGTATTGAATTGACAATTCAACGTATAATGTACACAATGTACTGTAATAAAAATAACTATATGGCGGCTTCGGTGGCGTATTTGGTAGCATGCTGAGCTTCTATGCCCAAGATAGCGGGTTCAAACCCGGCCGAAGCCGTCGGATATTTTAAGAGCGTTAAAATCCGTCAGTATGCCTTTCTTCGGAGGGGAAGTAAAGCCGGCGGTCCCATGTCAGATTTATGGCATGTTAAAGAACCTTCCACTAATTACACCTGTGTGAAGCTAAATTGGATAGGTAAATAACGCGCATAGATGTCTACGTCCGTTGCCAAGAGCCGACTGCAGTGGCGTCTAGTAGCTAAGTTCCGAACTTGGCCTAGTAGTCGTTGACGGTGGCGCTTGGCGGCAAAAGTACGAACTATTTGAAGAATTCTAAGTTGCAGTTTGTACTTAAATTAAAAAACAGATAACACACACTAATACAGTCATCACAATTAACACCGGTTATCAGACAGATTCTACACACACCCAAAGTACACGGGGCTACATGACCGCGTTGTCGCAGCCCCTAAACTTAAGAACCAACCAACCAAAAATAAATATTTTAAAAATCACAGTCGAGAAAGACTTTATGCGGCGGTGATTATTGGTATGATGCGCGTAACATCTAGGTCATTTGCACTTATGATGATAATAATAAGGTAATGAAAAAATGACTACTAAACGAACATGGTGTTATTTTAAAACTGATATAGGTAATTCAGGTGTCTAGCTTCGATGTCTTCCAAAGTCTCAACCTTATTTTCTGGCTTAGGCCTGTACTGGATGAGTCTAGTGAAAGAGCGTACTGCTCGGCAAAGACAAAGAATATAGGTCTAAGCTGCACGAACCTGAGATGATCGCAGATGATGACGAAATATGATGACACACGTTCGTGGTTCCCCGTCCTATACAGATTGACCGGGAATCACTCACTGTTTCGCAACGGCCCTGTGCTGGCATCAGCATAGACAGCAGGAGATAACACGGCGGGCTCTGGAAAGTACTCTCAAGTCACCTCACGATTAATCAGCAAGCTATTCTCACAACTGACCCCCCCCCCCCAGGGTCTCACAACTTGTGGGACGTGGGTTGGCGACCACGGAACCCCAGCTGAGTCTGGCATCGCTTCTACTTCCTGGTGCCGGGCTCATTTCAGTTCTCTTTCCTGTCGGCCTCCCTTGGTCAACTCTTGTTCTCTTCCGACCCAGACTGTATTAGGGTATCCGAGGGCTAGGGAGTCTTTCAATTTCCCGCCTTAATTGGCTTTGTCTCATCTTTCCTGATACCCTCATTCTTCGAGGGGTCTGCCTTCTTTTCCTTTTCATAATATGTCCTGTCTTCTGCTCAAGGCCCTCAAAGAGGCAGGGTGTGTGTAGACCCACCACTTCTGGTACACCCTCAAGGGCTCATGACTGGTGAGTTAGGAAGCTGGCAACCCCGAGGAATTCCTGAGCTACATGCAGGGAATGGAGTGGTAGGCCTATGTCAGAAATTTCAAGTGGACAGTGTTACGCATCGGGTTCGAAAGGGTAAGTAAGTATACACACTTTGTTTTCGATCGGTGAACGATGTAGATTTGTACCAAAGGGCCTTAATGCGGAAAATGGAGTGGTCTATCCGAAATTTCGAGTGAACAGTGTTACTCGTCGAGTTCCAAACGGTAATTATGTAAAATCTGGTTGAGATCGGTGAAACTATGTAGTTTTGTGCCAAGGGCCAAAATGCAGGGAATGGAGTGACCTGTCCAAATTTTAAAGTGGACAGTGTTACTCATCATCATCATCATCTTGTACAGTTTCCAGCCCCAGGCTGGGTCTGTTTGGAACATCGGGTTACTCATCGGGTTCCAAAGGGTAAGTATACACATTTTGTTTTCGATCGGTGAACGATGTAGATTTGTGCCAAAGGGCCTAAATGCGTGAAATGGAGTGGTCTGTCCGAAATTTCGAGTGGACAGTGTTACTCGTCGAGTTCCAAAGGGCAATTATATAAAATCTGGTCGAGATCGGTGAAACGGTGTAGTTTTCTGCCAAACGGCCAAAAAGCAGGGAATAGTGTGGTCTGTCCGAAATTTAAAGTGAACAGTGTTACTTGTCGGGTTCTACGGGTAAGTATATAAAATTGGGGTCAGATCGGTGAAACGGTGTAGATTTGTGCCAAACAGCCTAAATGCAAGGGATGGAGTGGCCTCGCCGCAATTTCAAGCAGACAGTGTTAGTCGCAGTGTTCCAAAGGGTAAATATACAAATTTTGGTTGAGATCGGTGAAACGGTGTAGATTTGGGACAAAGGGCCTAAATGCAGGGAATGGAGTGGTCTGTCCGCAATTTCAAGCAGACAGTGTTACTCGCTGGGTACCAAAGGGTAAGTTTCCGAATATTGGTTCTTATCGGTGAAACGGTGTAGATTTGTGCCAAAGTGCCTAAATGCAGGGAATGGGGTGGTCTGTCCGAAATTTTAAGTGGACAGTGTTACTCGCAGGGTTCCAAAGGGTAAGTATACAAAGTTTGGTTCAGATCGATGAAACGGTGTAGATTTGTGCCAAAGGGCCTAAATGTAGGGGATGGAGTCGCCTCTCTGCAATTTCAAGCAGACAGTGTTAGTCGCAGTGTTCCAAAGGGTAAATATACAAATTTTGGTTGAGATCGGTGGAATGGTGTAGATTTGGGCCAAAGGGCCTAAATGCAGGGAATGGAGTGGTCTGTCCGCAATTTCAAGCCGACAGTGTTACTCGCAGGGTTCCAAAGGGTAAGTATACACATTTTGGTTCAGATCGGTGAAACGGTGTAGATTTGTGCAAAAAGGGCCTAAATGCAGGGAATAGCATGGTCTGTCCGAAATTTCAAGCAGACAGTGTTACTCGCAGCGCACCAAAGGGTAAGAATACGAATTTTGGTTCTGATCGGTGAAACGGTGTAGATTTGGACCAAAGGGCCTAAATGCAGGGAATGGGGTGGTCTGTCCGAAATTTTAAGTGGTCAGTGTTACTCGCAGGGTTCCAAAGGGTAAATATACAAATTTTGGTTGAGATCGGTGAAACGGTGTGGATTTGGACCAAAGGGCCTAAATGCAGGGAATGGGGTGGTCTGTCCGAAATTTCAAGTGGACAGTGTTACTCGCAGGGTTCCAAAGGTTAAATATACAACTTTTGGTTCAGATCGGTGAAACGGTGTAGATTTGTGCAAAAGGGCCTAAATGCAGGGCATGGGGTGGTCTGTCCGAAATTTAATGTTGACAGGGTTACCCGCAGGGTTCCAAAGGGTAAGTATACAAATTTTGGTTCAGATCGGTGAAACGGTGTAGATTTGTATACATAACAGACAGACAGACAGACAGACAGACAAACTTTGTGCTTTATATATATAGATGTCACGCTTCCATATATGTGTTGTCATTTAGTGTATGCTTGCACAGAAGACAAACTTTTAACAAGTGTATCAGAAATTTGACAAATTTGCATGCTTTTCATTTTAGCTCTATGTGTTTCTAAACTGTTATGTGTTTATTGTATTTGTACTGAGCTGAGATATCGAAGTTTTTTTGAGATGTGGTCCAATGTACGGCTAATTGAAGCCTTGAAACATGGACCCTAATATGTAAATACTTTTTAAGTTTATAAATTTAAGTATTGACTAGGAGGAAAAAACTTAAAAGATTTATTCTTTAAGGGGGTTGATTTGGGGCCATGATGTAGAATGGGCCATAGTAACCAAGGGGGAGTACTCACCTCATCATCTCAGCCAGCAACCACTCTTCAAATGACTTCTCAGCTGTCTCCAAACCTTTCCATGCACTGGCAATGTCCTGAACAGAAAGGGACACCATCACCCTATGCCAGCCACAATACTTCAGTAACAGTTTTGTATCACAAAAAGTTTTTTTTTGTTGGTGTTGTGATTTTGACAAAAGATTTCCAGCAAACAGTGATTCTACAGAGAAATGTTTTGGAATTGTTGACATTCTATCTTTCTTGTTTGGTCCAACTCATCCAGCAGACTCGCCTCACAGCGTTGAATGTGTACGGACTAAGCTCGCCCAGTGTCGTGGCATCAGTTGAATATTGTAACATTTTCACCAAAAATGCACAAAGCTCCCACTTAAGACTACACAGCCTGTGGAAACCTTGTCTACCAGCTCAAAAGTGGCACCAAATTAATCTTGGTAATGTACAATATTCATGCTGACTAACTTTAAAAATAGGCCAAAATAGGCCCCATTGAATACCGTAGTTCCCACATCCCAATTTCAGGACGGAAATTGAAATAATTTTCGGCTGCCGTGAGTGCTGGCAATACCACGGTACAGTGCTGCTCTTAGCGGAGCTAACCAGTACTTCCCCCCCCCATCAAATAGCCCCCACACCCTTCAGGTCTCTGCCCTACAAGAAAATAAAAGGAACCAAAGAATGTAGCAGGAGCCACTCACATAGCCAGAATTCTCACCCAATATTTTAAGGAAAATCTTTTAATGTGTACATTTTATTTTAAAACATTGATGTGTAAAATTTTAAATGTACAAATTTAACCAAACAAAGTGACTAATGAATGCAAGAAACACGCCACACCAGTGCAGCGACTCAAATATAAGCGCATCCAATGGGGATGAATTACCATATTTACTCGCCTATAACACCCCCTTTTTTCAGAATTTTTGGCATCAAAAATAGGGGGGGGGGGATAATAGGTGAAAATTTCCCTTGATATAGGTATAAAGGCACAAAAAGGAGCACCTAGCATCCTTAAATCAACACACAAAATAGTTATTGTAACCTATATTTTATTTACGATAAATAGCCACTGCCTTGCCTCATCACAGCTGACTGGTCACAGGACTGATGTGTTCAAGGTTACGCAGTGTTGCCACATGCGCGGCATCTGAAATACGAAAGATTTGTTTCTAATACAGACCGACTTTTATAAAGTCATTGGCACAGTGACGTTCTTCTGGCGCATAAAGCGCCCTGCCCAACCTCTACTAGCTTTAAATTGATTCCCTGCAATGCCAAGACTTCTCACAATTTCGCGTTCTTTAAACTGCAACAGTTCGTGATTTACAGCGTGCCCATTGTCTCTTGATTCTCGAACCCACTCCAGAACTTTTGTCCACATTTTTATACTTTCCTTTCTTCACACCGCGGAAGGACTTAGAAGTTTTCTTGGTTCCCAATAATTTGTCCTTCTGGTTGCACCAATAACGAATCATACATGGCTGCACTTCGTATTTACGACTTTATGCTTTCACTCCATTTTCTGCAGCAAATTCTAGCACTTCCAACTTGAAGGATGCCGTAAAACTTGTTATTTTGCTCATCTTCAGTCCTGCTTGTGTACTGCGCGCTTCTTAATTATACACTACACTCCGCCGCGAGACCCGTTACTCGTAAGCTGGAAGGTAGGGGGTGTAGGTCGTAACAACGCACAGGTGGTGCAGGCAGAAGCGTGGGTTTTACCGTTAACTGGAATGTTGTAGGCCTATTTTCTGATTATTTCTCCTTCCCAATTCCTTTTTTTTATACAATTATTTCCCCCCCCCCCCAATAATAGTCAAAAATTGATGGGAGGGTGTTATAGGTGAGGGGGTCTTATAGGCGAGTAAATACGGTATTCAAGTGTAAAACTGTGTCTGATAATGAAACTGTACAAAGGAAATTGATGTAGTGTTCTTGAGTGTATTTGTAAGTGTTAAGTAAATCTGTCGCCCGAAACATGTCCCCTTGAATGATGAAAGAAACTTTAAGCAGGGAATCTTAAGTACCGTATTTACTCGCCTATTAGGACCCCCCTTTTCTCTCTAAATTTTTAGTTCCGAAATTGAGGAGGGGGAGTACTATAGACGCGAACTCCGCAAAAATGCATTATTTTGGGAAAGGGAGAGAGTAAAAATTAGATATTTTTTTGCTACATAGTACAGTGCACTCCCGATAATTCGCGTGCGGATAATTCGTTTTGCGGTTAATTCGCGGGTCTCCATGAGAATTTTTTAAATTGGGAATTCTCACAGCAACTAATCATCACGCTAAGTTAAGCAATCTCTCTGTCGTTTAAAAGAATTTTGATGCGACACAATGCGTAAAGACGAAATCATTGAGGCTAGGGAAGACTGAACTGCGTTTCTCTGCGATGCAACAGTAGGCCTAATTGCGCAATCTTCGAAAAATACGCGCATGTTGCCGCGAGTCGTATAGCACAGATTTCCTTTGTCTTTGAAGCCCAAACAATACAAGAGCAATACACTTTCACTCGGAACCTACCCTCCCTTTCCCAACAGCCACGCTCCAAGGTCGCTGATCTGTGAGTTGTGAAGGGTGGATGCGCGGACAGCGTATTGTAAACAGCGATCATTGCGTAATGGCGCAAACGCGCACGACATCGAGAGCGTGTTTGTTCGATGCTCCTCATGCAGTCAACTAGTCGGGAGGAAAGTAGCTTACCGCTACTCCGCTCGTACAAAAGCAAGCGCTTGCCGACTTTTGTAACGACGATATTTCGAACGGGCAAGTTAGACGTCGATAAAGACGATTATGATTTACTACAGAAAAGCAAAGAAGAAATAGCATGGAATTTGACTGTAGGTGAGGAAAACGGAAATCCAGTAGATTTAGAGTGCGGGAGTGATGCAACGGAAATCCCTAAAGTTTCCCACAGTCAAGCTAGTGTCTCTAGTCACACTTATCTTTTATATAGAAAAAAGAGATAAATTTTAGTTTTCATATAATATTTTCTTCGGAAATGTGCAATCGAAAAATAGAATAAACGATCTAAGAAACAAAAAGTAATGACGGTTTTTAAATTATTAATGTAGGCATAATCCACATAGGCCTTCCAGTAGCCTAGCATGTCGTATAAGTAGGGATAGGAAAAATTCGCGATCGCGAATTTCGCGAATTTTTAAAAGAAGTCATACACAGGTGATAATGTGTTATAATAACCCTAAAAATGGCAAAAATAAATGTTTTTGAGCTCGCGAATTTTCGCGAATTTCGCATAAAACGCGAATTTTCGTGAATTTCGCATGAAAACGCGAATTTTAGCGTTTTTCGTTCTTTTTCCTTTATAGTGCTCTTCCGATAATTCGCGGCAATTAATGCACAAATTTCCGCGATTTTTTGAAAGCCACGAATTATCTGCAATAATGTTTTTAAGCCAGGCAAAAAGAAAACTATTGGTTAAAATATTGAAATGTATTTTAAGAACACGCAGAAAAAAATAATTATAATACTTTATGTTCGACCCTGACTATTATGTGTCAGAAAACGGTACTATAATGAGGCTCATTATAACACTATTTTGCATTATGAAACAGTTTCTCCCACCAATCAGAGCTCAAGAAACAGTTGTTTGACCAATTAGATAATTAGATGCACTGAGTTCCACGGCCTTCTAATTTAAATGTCGCTGCCTGGCCTAGTGTCATAGTAGGGTAATCGAGGAGGCCATGGTCAAATACAAGGCATTCTCTGCGTCTCATGCGCTCTGTTCAGTACATAAAACTGGTGAAATCTCTACAGATATTTATGAATATTTATGTTCGAACATGAAATAGTTATAATAATTATCGTCGAACATAAACAGTCGTATGCAACTCGCCTATAATGGTAATTAAGACATTCGTATGGAAATTATAAGACTCGCATACGCTCGTTTTATAAACTTACTCGTGTCTTAATTATTGCCATTATAGGCTCGTTGCATAATGTACTATTACAACATAGTATTGTAAGACACACTACGAAGATTAGGCCTACACCAATATTAAAAACTAAGAGAAATGACTGGAATCACTTTTTGTTTCTTAGATAGTTTATTTTTTCTTAGGCCTACACCAATATTAAAAACTAAGAGAATTGACTGGAATCACTTTTTGTTTCTTAGATAGTTTATTTTTTCTAGTTTTAGGTTGTACAATTCTGAAGAAAACAATATATGAGAACGAAAATTCATCTCGATTTTCTATATAAGAGATAAGTGTGACTATAGACACACTAGCTTGACTGTGGGAACTTTCGGGATTTCCGTTGCATCACTCCTGCACTCGATATGTACTGATCTCAATTTACATCACCGACAGTCAAATTCCGTACAATATCCTCATCGCTTTCATGTCTGAAACCATGATCGTCTTTATCGAAGTCTAGCTACTAAATGTCACTTTCTTCTGCATCTTGGCATTCATCCAGGTTTTGCCCTAATGTCATCGTAGTGAGACCACCTTGCCGATTTAAAATATCGTCATCACAGAAGCTGACAAAGGCTTGTTTTTGTGCGAGTGTAGTAGCGGTAATTTTCTCTCATGACTTGACTGCAAGGAGAGCATCCAACAAACACGGAATGATTGGAAACTTAATGGTAGATAGCGGACCTCGCTTTCTGCATACAGCGATCTTTATCAATCTCATCCTGGTAAGTTACTAACTTATTGAGGTTTTATGGACCAGAACAGCAAGGTCACCTCCCCCTTCATCCTAGTAACTACTCGACGCGTGGCGTCATATAGTGCGCCTTTCAGACATGAATATCTAGATGGCAAGTATCCATATCCAAATGTGCCACTGTTTCCTGAACCAGTTTTAACCAGGTGGTCTTCTTGGTTTCATTCTGTAGTGTGCCTGTCAGAGTACTTGAAAGATATCGTGCAATTTATGAATGAAGTAGTAGGGACTGATAACTCTGGTGTTGATTTCCTGAACAATGTTTCACATGACGAAATACTTGAGATTCAAAGAATTTGGCACAGACATCACTAAACTCATCCCAGTCTTATCAGACTGTTCACCTTCTAGATGGAGATCTATGGAGAATTCAGCAAGCCCTTAAACTTGCTGTTTCTGGAAATTACGGCACCAACATTAAGCAGCTGTTGGAGGGTTGTGGAAATGAGTTAAAAGGAGAGAAAATACATCCAGTTTTAGTAAAAGCTGGGTCCCATGCTCTTAGAATATTAATCAGCCTGAGATACGTTGACCCTGGCAACAAGATTTACAAATGTGTGCGTTTGATCCAGCAGAAATAGTGCCAATGAACATCAATGAGGACCTTGCAAAGAAAATTAAGAAGTTGTCATTCTGTGGAACACTGGAAAAAAGTGAGGTCATTAGAGGATACAACGAACTGCAAACTTTAATCAAGAGGAAGATGCACGACAGGACCAAGACAGATATTGTTCGAGTTTTGCAAGGAATGACATTTGTATTTCCAAAGTTCTCAGAATCTGTGCTGAAAACCATTTTGATACCCTGTTCAAACGCTAACTGTGAACTTGTTTTTCAGCTTACACTAGCACGTTAAGTGATACATGTTAGCGTTTGTCAGAAGAGAATTTGGATCACTGAAGTATACTTTGAAGGATGACTGAAATACGTTATGTTATCCATGATATTTAAAAAATACCGCCTAAAATTTAACATTTTGAAAGTACCGAAAAGTGCACTTGAAAACACCGAATTTGCCACTTTAAAATACCGCTTTCTTCACTCTGAAATCACCGAAAAATTCCTATCCCTACGTATAAGACATTACAATCAGGAGTTAAAATTATTATTTCGCGTGTTCAAGCCTATTTCAATATTTTAACCAATAGTTTTGTTTTTCCTAGGCTTAACAAAAATAACTGCGGATAATTCGCGGTTTTCGATAATTCGCGGAAGTTCGTGCATTAATTACCGCGAATTAACGAGAGTGCACTGTACTATATATTCAATAAAAATAAACGAAATTTACATCTTTAATCGGCACATTATGAGACCTCACTTTCCCGGCTATCCCCCAAACACTTTCCCTATTCTCCCTCGCTAAGCAAACATCTTAGTATCAAAGAAATAGAATGGAATGGACAAAGTATCAGACATGGAAATGCAAACTTTATTTTTATTTGAACACAGGGAGGGAGAATGCATCAATAAGGGAACGAGTGATCACTTCTCACTAACATTCGTAAACACAACCAAGTACCGATTATTATTTACATGTTTCACATTAATATACCAATAACGTGTCACACAAACGCCCAAGGTTCTTGCACCAAATGAAATGTGTTTAAAATAAAACTGAGAAGAAGAGGCTGCAGTAAACACCACATTGAAGAGCAATACAAAACCTAACAAAAGAATGCAGGCAAGATATGAGTCGCCTAGATGCAAAAGTGTCCATGTCCACCATAACTGGTTTTGAGAAAAAGTGGAAAATGTGTTTTTACTGGGTGGATTGGTATAAGCCTACACTGTTTGTCATATAAATAAGTATGCATTAGTACAAATCAGCTTGAGCTATTGACAAAAAACCAGGAACGCAATGCTTGCAAGATATAAGCAAAATAAAAATGGACATGGACACTTTTGCATCTCATTTTGCCGATGGACACTTTTGCATGCAACTGTAATGGACATGGACAGTTTTGTTGACACTTGTTGCGTGTTTGTACATCCAGTGACACAGCATCTAGACAACTATTGTGTTTTTATTTTGCCCAGGGCACCCATCGGCAATTAAGCCCAAAGTTTGTTGTTCATGTCTGTATGGCATAAACAGTGGTAGAGAGCTGAGCATATTCATTTGACCCTTTCTTACCTTCGCTCTCAAGCCATGTGTACATGAAGACATTATTAGTGGTTAACCTTGATTTGAAGAGGAACATACTATAATGGCAAGATTGTATAGGTATAATTGCCTACTGTAATAGACACTCTGATCAGATATTTTAATTCCTTTGGCAGTCGAAAGACATGGGCAGAAATTGTCTCGCATTTCCTTCAGCGATGAATAGAAACAACTTGCTTCACTGATCTTCATGGCGTACTCGCTTCCTAGAACGGTCAGGTGTTGTTTCCGCAATGCCTTGATCAACTGACATGTTCCATATTTATTGTGACGAAAACAGTGGGTATAACTTTGAGCATCAACGTTAAAACACACACAAGGGCTCAATGTTTACATATATAAGACGGCCATCTTGTACTAGTCATCTGACTTCAATCTTCATTGCGATTGGTGGAAAGGGACAAGGCAAGTTTTGAGCCTCACTTACGTATGGACATGGACAGTTTTGAATCCAACCACACTTTTCGAGAGCTGGTATTCATAGGACATGGACAGTTTTTAGCATAAATAGCATTTCAGGATATGAATCCCTAACTTTCATTGGCGGATTTTCAACTTGGAGCTTCTACTCGGCCAATAGTGTGGCATCTTCTATTGGATATCGGGTGAAGCCCATTGACTACGCAATTCGATATCTTGCCCAATTGCATACACGTACGCAAAATGGCGGGCATTTCGTCTGAGTAACAACAATAATAATGTAACAAGAAAAATATTTTTGTCATAAATGAGGATGAATTTCAGTTATAATTTTTGTTATTTTTTAAAGAAATCGTCAATTTCCAAGAATGTTGTATTTTGACTCTCGAAAATTAAGGGGTAGTGGTACTATAAGCGATTTCCAAGAATTTTGTATTTTGGCTCTCGAAAATTAACGGGGGGGGGGGGGGGGGGTGGTGCTATAGCCGAGTAAATATGGTAGTATTGATTGGGTGGTAAAATTGACCCATTTGAATCATAAAAATATCCACATTAGCCTCATTATTGTACTCACAGACACCATCTTGCCCTCGGTGGGCATGTAGGCCGGTCTGTTGGACAGTCTCAGCTTGGTCTGCAGAGTGTTGAAGTTGGTCTCCAACTTGGCCTTCTGCTCGACACGGGGTGGCTTGTGTTTCCGCCGATAAGTGCGGTACTCCTCCAGTTTCTTCTGCACACCAGCCAGCGAGTTGTCCGTCTGACGACTGTTCAACCAGGGCATGGTGCGGCGGATCCATTCCAACAGCTGCCAACAGTTAGAACATTTCTTACTAAATTAACAATATCTGGGAAGCCTGATACAAGATAATGGAAGAAACGATAGAGAAATAAATGAACGGGGGAGACAGAAGCATTTCGGAGGAGTGTGAGACGCATGTTATGGAGCAAGGATGTCCCTCAGAACAGCAAAAAGATCATATATCGGACGTAATATGTCCCTATCCTGACGTATGCCCCGGAGACCTGGGTTAAGAAAGGAAAATACAGGCCAGTGAGATGAGGTTCTTGAGAAGCAGTATTGGAGCTACAAAGAAGGACAGAATAAGAAATGAGAGGACCAGAGAATTAATGGAGGAGGAACCATTACAGGATGGTATAGAGAAATCTAGACTTAGATGGTATGGACATGTAAAACGAATGGAGGAGAAGAGGATACCCTGGAGGATACACGAGACAAAGTGGGAAGGAAAGAGACCGAGAGACAGGTGGCTGAAGGGGGTGGAAGAAAGCGTGAAGAAGAAAGGAGAAGACTGGACAAGGGTGGAGGCTGAGAGATGGTGGGAAGACAGAAGACGTTGGAGAGGCTTGTGTTCCAAACAGACCCGGCCAGTGGCTGGAAACTGTGCAAGATGATGATATACCAAACTAAGAACTTCACAGTAATGTAGCATTTTACCACAGTTTACTCACATCAGTGGCGAGCCGCTCGTACTCCTCCATAAGCCTCTCATTTTCTTGGTTCACCTTGAGCACCTTGCAAATACGGTTGGCAGCAGTCTCAGCCTGGAACAAGCAACACCCCTCATTAAAAAGCCATTTTTCAGAGTTCCCTGCATAACATTGAGACTAGGCGGGAAGTAACAATTATTTCCTCACCCTATTACCTTCATTATTTACATACTTCTTGACATGAATCTCTAACAAATTATAGCCTAGATGACATGTTTCGCAAGTCGAGCAAAAATCATCAAATCCAACTATACACGAGCAAATCACACTATGCCACCCAAGAACAGTCAAATCCTCTAACAACATCCCACTAAAGGAAAGGCAAAATCTCAAAATGTGCGATATTGCCTTCAGCAGGTTAGTATTGGAGAGTTACAAGTGCTCGCGGGTCGCATTTCATAAAATTAAACCCCACCAATTATTAAGTGATTTATTTATTTATTTATTTAATCGTATGGTAATATATACAATATACAATTACACATAACAAGGTATAATCAAACTTTAAAGTCCATCCTTCTCAACCGTTCGGTTAAATCGGGTGTGAGAGCGAACACATCGTCAGGAATGCCAGGGTACGAATAGAGAGGACAGCGTTGGACCAGATGTATAAATCAATCATGTAACTTCTCTTTCAGCTAAGAAGGTAATTGTTACTTCCCTTGTGTTTACCGAGTTTCAGTACATTCAAACCACCAAACTCGGTGAAGTCACAAGCTACAGGTTATTACTAAAGATGAACAATTACAAAAAGCGAGAGACTTCAATTATCACCAACAATGTTTCTGTTTATCATAGGCTATTACAGGGAAATTGTGGATAACCCTGAAAACTAACCTAACAATACTTACACATTGTATGATTAAAACTAACCTAACAATACTTACACATTGTATGATGTAGTGGATAACCCTGAAAACTAACCTAACAATACTTACACATTGTATGATTAAAACTAACCTAACAATACTTACACATTGTATGATGTAGTGGATAACCCTTAAAACTAACCTAACAATACTTACACATTGTATGATTAAAACTAACCTAACAATACTTACACATTGTATGGTTAAAACTAACCTAACAATACTTACACATTGTATGGTTAAAACTAACCTAACAATACTTACACATTGTATGATGTAGTGGATAACCCTTAAAACTAACCTAACAATACTTACACATTGTGTGATGTAGTGGATAACCCTTAAAACTAACCTAACAATACTTACACATTGTGTGATATAGTGGATAACCCTTAAAACTAACCTAACAATACTTACACATTGTATGATGTAGTGGATAACCCTTAAAACTAACCTAACAATACTTACACATTGTGTGATTAAAACTAACCTAACAATACTTACACATTTATGATGTAGTGGATAACCCTTAAAACTAACCTATCAATACTTACACATTGTATGATTAAAACTAACCTAACAATACTTACACATTGTATGATATAGTGGATAACCCTTAAAACTAACCTAACAATACTTACACATTGTATGATGTAGTGGATAACCCTTAAAACTAACCTAACAATACTTACACATTGTGTGATTAAAACTAACCTAACAATACTTACACATTGTATGATGTAGTGGATAACCCTTAAAACTAACCTATCAATACTTACACATTGTGTGATTAAAACTAACCTAACAATACTTACACATTGTATGATGTAGTGGATAACCCTTAAAACTAACCTATCAATACTTACACATTGTGTGATTAAAACTAACCTAACAATACTTACACATTGTATGATGTAGTGGATAACCCTTAAAACTAACCTAACAATACTTACACATTGTATGATTAAAACTAACCTAACAATACTTACACATTGTATGGTTAAAACTAACCTAACAATACTTACACATTGTATGGTTAAAACTAACCTAACAATACTTACACATTGTATGATGTAGTGGATAACCCTTAAAACTAACCTAACAATACTTACACATTGTGTGATATAGTGGATAACCCTTAAAACTAACCTAACAATACTTACACATTGTGTGATATAGTGGATAACCCTTAAAACTAACCTAACAATACTTACACATTGTATGATGTAGTGGATAACCCTTAAAACTAACCTATCAATACTTACACATTGTATGATTAAAACTAACCTAACAATACTTACACAGTGTATGATGTAGTGGATAACCCTTAAAACTAACCTAACAATACTTACACACTGTATGATTAAAACTAACCTATCAATACTTACACATTGTATGATATAGTGGATAACCCTTTAAACTAACCTAACAATACTTACACACTGTATGATTAAAACTAACCTATCAATACTTACACATTGTGTGATGTATATACTCCTGTATCCTCCCATAAATTTAACTTTTGAACTCTTATTTAAGAGGGTATCTTTGACGATTGGTGTTGTCTTGCGATCTAGTCCAAATTCTGAGAGTACAGCAACAAGAGATTCACGGTCAATGCTGTCATAAGCCTTGCTCCTCTTCTTCGTCTTTTGAGACCACAAAGGATCACTTTAACCAACCATTAGTTGGTCGACTTGTAGGAATTGTACGAGCCTTGCGGTCTTCCAGGTACTTCTTCATTCGTATTGATCTTCTTGCCCTTTTTTGGGCGGAAAATGAAAAGTCATTTTTTTAAGAGCTGTAGTGAAACTTTTCTTCTGTTGTTAGGGCAATTTCTTTTAAGTCCTCTCTGATTTCTTTTAACCATCGGCATCCAGTTGTTGTGTTTTTTGAAGCAAGATTGTACTGTACTAGTTTTTTTTAGAAGATGTGAATCTGGCATTCTCATGATGTGCCTAAAGAATCCTAGTCTTTTCTTTCGCATGTATCAGTAAGGGGTTCTAGGTTGTTTTAGACCATATGTTAGGTCCATCTTTTTTCTAACCTTTATTGATACAAGTTCTTCCAATTGGCCTTTCGCTCTTCTGTAATCTGACTGTTTTAGAATGTCCATTTAGATGGAATAATGTTTCTGCTGCGTATGTGGCTTCTGGCTTTATGACTATTGTAATGTTTAATTTTTGCAATAAGCATTTCCTTTTGTAAGTTTCCGATGTTAATCTTTGTGCCCTAGATAACTTTTTTTGTTCTTATTTGAATCGATGCTTTTTCATTTAAGTTGTTTGTTATTAACTCTCCTAGATATTTGAATCGTGTTACAATTTTAATTTTTGTACCATTAATTTGTATTTCTTTTAAAGGTGTTGGTTTTTGTGCCATGATTTCTGTTTTTTCAAATGATATCTTAAGACCAATATTATTGGCAATGGTCTGGAGCTCTGACATCTGTGTTTTGGCTCCCTCTAAATCTTTCGCCAATAATGCCATGTCGTCTGCAAAACCAAGACAGTTTGTTTTCAATTTTTCTAACTATTTTTATATTTGGAGGGCATTTCTTAGACCATTCTCGCATAACCATTTCTAATGCACCATTAAATAGTAATGGTGATAAGCCATTACCTTGTCGTAAACCGGTTGTGACCTCAAATGGGTCAGAATTTATTTACTCATTTATTAATCAAGTGTAATTTTTTTCAGGATTAGGGAATAAACAGCATCAAACTTTCATTGACTAAAGACAATACTGAAAATGGCCTCAAACACCATAAGAACTACAGGGTGTGACCTGAAAGTAGTGAGACTGAGTCAATTAGAAAACATACGCTCAATATTCTTTAAAGTAGGACTCTTCTGCATCCACACACTGCTGTCAGCGGGATCTCCTACCCCCGTACCCTTTCTGGAAGGCGGCAACCGGAATGCTGTCGAGCTCCCTAGTCACTGTCTGTTGCAACGACTCTATGGAGCAGTGACGATGTTGTTTTAGGGTGGTTTTGAGGTGGGGGAAGAGGAAAAAGTCTGCTGGGGCACTGTCGGGTGGCTGAGGCAGGGTTGCGATGTTGTGTTGGGCCAGGTACGTCAGCATGTGGAAGGCTGTGTGGCGCGGCGCATTGTTGTGATGGAGCCGCCAGGAGTTAGCCATCGCTGGGCGGACACGGACGATGCGTTTTCTCAACCGCTTAAAGATCTCCACGTAAAAACCTTACTGTGCGGTCATTGTCCAAAAAATTCTTCACTCTTGCCACATTTTCATCCATTTTGGTGTTTGAAGGTCGTCCCAAACGTGCGTCGTCTTCAACTTCCTCTCTCCCCTCCTGAAACAGCTTGTGTCTGTCAAAAACACTCAATCTGCCCATGGCGTTATCAGCGTAAGCCGTCCTGATCATATCGTGAGTCGCTTTCCCGGTTTTGCCGAGCCTAACACAAAATTTGATGGCATAGCTCACTGTTTCAACAGACGAACCATGATGCAGCGTAATGAGTGCACTTGCGGAGGTTATTGTGACAAGCGATTTTCACTACACTAAAGCTGGGAACCAACTGTGTTGCTGGCTCCCAGCTTCCTTACACTCCTCTCCACCAAAGCCGTGGGTAGTCTGTCCGTCTAAGCGGGAAAAATACAGTCAGACTACTTTCAGGACAGACTCTGTATAACCCTCCAGTAAAATAGGGCTCAATCTAGTTGGATATTCAATAAATAACTAATACGCTGTGTCAATAGCATGTTTCATCTGGAGTCTAGCCCTTAAATTACCTTATTTTGCGGCGTGGCATAAATTAATGTCCAGATGAGAATGGGAGGTAAATACATACCTTCTGAGCACCAGAGAAGCAGTGGTAGTACGACGACACGTAGGTCATGACTGCCCTCTCGTCGGGCATGGCCGTGTTCACCAGGTCTGTTCACCATGCAACAGGCACAAGTCAGCAAGCACGTTATTGGTTAGTGACACAACATGCCAGCTTCAATCACAATCAGAATTACCAACATGATAAAATACACACAACAGTGAGTAACTGTAAGGAAAAAGTTATGAGACTATTTTAGATTTTAAAATTAAGTAATTTAGCAATTGTTAGCAATATAAATGGCACTGTAGAGCCCGAGGACCGAGGAATCTCTTGAGCAACGTTTTAGCTACGGAAGTTCATAACAGAGCAACTTTTGTCAGCTTCTGATGCTTCTGGGCAAAAATAAATTCACCAAATATGTAGAACTAGCAGTAGTGCCCGGCTTTGCTACATAGCCTAAACTATCCCTCTTGAATCTGGCTACCATATACAAAAATAATTTTTCGAATCCGACTGGTAGTTCCAGAGATTAGCGCGTTTAAACAAACACACAAACTCTTCAGCTTTATTATATTAGTATAGATATATCACTTCCTGTGGCGACGTGTTAACCATATTCTAACATTTGTTCGAGTCTGTCAGAGCAAGTCTCTTACCTCGCACAGCAAATTTAAAGCAAAACATTTCAGGTCCAACAAATGTAAATATATGAATCACACATGATATAACTATTGGTGTTCCTTTGCTTTCGAAGTGTTGTCAATGCAACAGGGCATAATTTCTAACAACATACAATAAAAACACAACACGACGACACACACAACAAGCGGGCGCCATGCTTGTAAACACCGTTACCTGCTGAGCACCCTGGAAGGCGTGGTAGTAGCACGACACATAGGTCATAATAGCACGCTCATCAGGCTTGGGGGTGTTGATCAGATCTGCAAGGAACACACAACATGAGAACTTCACAAGTCTTCAATACAGCGATGATGTCATGGAGGGAACCCTTCTTGCTATCAAGAACATCCAAGGTTAGACTCAATACATCCTGCTTAATGCCAGAAGTTAACCTCGTCCCTTGTATAACCCCTCCCCATGGGTTCAATACACCCTATTTTGTGCCAGTAATTATCCTAATGACAACAGGTTTACCATCAAACATTATGATAGATAATAAGTTAATCACAGAGATTAATAGTTTCAGATTGTTGGGATCAACCATTAGTAGTAGTGGCTCATGCAGTCAAGAGATATGCCGAAGACTTGCCCTGGGAAGAGCAGCTTCTAAAGGCCTGGATAAGATCTTCAAGTGTTCAGATGTATCTTTGCCTACTAAAATTAGAATAATTAAGGCACTAGTCTTTCCCATAGCTGCATATGGTTGCGAAAGCTGGACCATAAGGAAACGAGATAGGAAGTATATTGATGCTTTTGAGGTGCATATTTCTTGGACAGCCAAGACAAATGTATGGGTAATTCAAAAATATTAAAACAGATCTGTCTCTTGAAGCATTGAAAACAAGATTACAGCCGTCATATTTTGGACACATTATGAGACGTTCCGATTCGTTGGAAAAGACAATTATGCTTGGAAAGGTGGAAGGGTCTCGGAGAAGAGGGCGGCAAGCATTGAGATGGATCGACTCCAACAAATCCAACATCAATATGTCAGTGAAGGATCTGAAGTATATGGCTGAAGACCGAATCATATGGAAACAGTCGCTAGGAGTTGACGCTGACTTGATGGCACCTGATCATCATCATCATTATCCTCATCATCATCATCAATTATCCTCACCCCGTATTACATACGCTTTCTACCGACTTCCATTCCATACATTCGACTTGGTGTCGGTTAACCTCGCCCTCTTATAGAACCACACCCTACAGGTTCAATACATCCTGCTATGTACCCGTACCTATCCATGGCCCTGCACTTACCATCAGGATCCAACATGCGAGGGATGTCCAGATATTTTTCTGCTACGTCAAACGCGGTGTTGAGGTTCTCCAAGGGGTTATCCTTGGATAGTTTGTTGTAGTCTATGAGGTCGGGACGATGACGGTGGATGAGGGCGCAGAAGGCGAGACCATCTTTGAAGCTGTAACACAAGTATTATATTTAGGAACCAGATGGCATCAACTGTACGAATATTGAGTAGCATGTGATCTACAAGCATGCAGCAGGCATCACAACTATCGCAGTAATTTGAGGCAAAAACATTAACCATACGGGATAGTCAGTGATATTTGCCTCCATAATGGTCCATATTGACATAGTAAATTATAAAAAGTGTACCTGTAAATCTATTCTATTATATAAAAATGAGATGGGTGTGTGTGTCTGTGTATTACTCAATCACGCAAGATGATAATTGTTGTTTTAAGGGGCCAAACATTCAGGTTATCGGCCCCTAATGGTCTGGGTGATAGCGAAAATGTCAATGAAGCGGAAAAAAAAACAAAAACCTTTCTTCGGCTTATCCCAATTAATTGGGGTCGCCCGAGCCAACCAGGCTCATTTTGGCTTTGGCCGGATGCCCTTCCTGACGCCACGTGATTTTTCAGGTGAAAATCCCACCCCGCTGTCACTGGGATTCAAACCCCGGCCGTCCGGGTGAAAGACGAGCAGCTAAGCCACTGCGTCATCACACTCCCCGTCAATAAAGCGGAAACCAAAACGAAAATTAAGTGAGAAGGAAAATACTTACAAAAAGGAACTTTGATTGCAACTACTCACAAAATGTTCTTACAAAAGGGAATTTAGAACGAAAATACTCACAAAAGGAATAGATTAAATACGCACAAAATGTAGGTTAAGTTCAAAATGCGTACAAAATGCAAGTGAAATTGAAAATACTTACAAAATGTAATTTAGATTCAAAATACTTGCAAAATGCACACCCTGATTTACCTGGTTAACATATAGGCTACTTTTTTTTTCGATACTTTGCACTGTTTAAAGATAGCGACCATTTTAGTGACATAAGTACACTCTTTGGTTTCCAACTTGAATACTTCCATTTCAAATAAAAAGAGAACGCTAAGAAATAGCAAACTTTTGATGGCATATATGAGATTTAAAATTTAATTCTCTATCCGAAAGGTCCATATCACGTTTTGTGTATCTCCAACGGTTAGCGAGTAAAACCTAACTCTGTGCTATAACACACGCTCAATGCCGAGCGGTGTAGTTGGACAAAATGTTCCACCCTTACTCCCCCTCCACGCAGCACCTCGCCTATCCCCTGTTTGAACTGTCACCGTCACATTTTAATTTATTTATGACCCTTAGCAAAACACGGGTTCTTCAGCTAGTTTGTCATTAAGTTGTATTGTAAAGGCTGGCAAGTGCATCCTTTTTATAATCTTATTGGATAGTGCTTTAATTCTACGTAGTCAACCAAAAAAAAAGTAAACCCCTGGCACTATACAGCCCTTGAAGGGCCTAGGCCGACCAAGCGACCGCTGCCCAGCCATTTGGCCCGCAGATATTGGGGTGACGCGTGATCAGCGCATCGGGTCCCCTCGGCGGTTAATCTTGGTTTTCGTGATCGGGGCGCTGTCTCACTGTCAGACAGCTACTCAATTGTCCTCAGGAGGCTGAGTGCACCTCGTTCCAACCCTCACGTCAGTTTTAAAAATCCCTAGATTATTTGAAAAATTTTCCATTTTGAGTTCCGTATTGACTTAACAACTATCAAATGGGGTTGTTTGTTCTCCGCCCAATCAATACCTTTAAATACTATAATTTTCACAGTTTAGGCTGAAGAAGGGCCCAGGTATGGCCCGAAACATGTCCAAGTAACAATAAACTGTGAAAATTATAGCATTTAAAGGTATTGATTGGGCGGAGAACAAACAACCCCATTTGATAGTTAAAAATCCCTGACGGAGCCGGGAATCGAACCCGAGGCTTCCGGGTGAGAGGCAGGCGCGCTACCCCAACACCACGGGGCCGGCAATTCTACATACTGTACTAACTTCATTAACTCTATATTAACAGGTGTTGACAAGATAACTCTCGGCCAGCTTAGCTTACCGTGTTTATCGGGGCGCACAAAGATAACGACCCTGTACAACATCAGATGCCAAGTTAGTCTACATTGTGAGTGGTTATTAATTAAATAAAAACACACGACACATCACACAGTCTCATATTACGGCACTATCTTCGGTAATCACAGATGATCAGCAAAGACGGAATGTAATCATAGACGGTCAGCATGCTACTTTTCAGTTGGTCAACAGTTACTGGGACATGAGAATATTACAGAAGAGGGACAAAACATTACCAAACAGCCAATGCATATCTCAGTATACAAACACTACCTCAAATGACATGGATCAAAAAACCAGTTTCTAGCCCCAATCTTAAAAGACAAAAAGATCCCTTAAGTCTCGCCAAAGAATATATCAATAAGAGCAATCTGCAAATAAAACTTGAACCACTCTGTATGCCAGTCAATCCCATTGAATATATACAAGTGCTAGAAGAGGTCTGCAAGAAAGACTCTTCACCACAAGATCTAAAACAACTGGTCCTCTGTACAATAGAAGAAAGATATCCGTCTAATCAATGGCTAAAAATATTTACAGATGGCTCACAAGACAAAGAAAATAGAACTGGAGCAGGAATACATTCATCTCTCTTCTCACTCTACTTCCCAGTAGGCCAAAAAAAAAAAGCAAACTTTGATGCGGAGATAAACCAATTTCACATGCACTCCATCAATTAGGCAGAAACATTGATTATCAAAAATGTGTTATCATTACAGATTCAAAAAGCAGCCATCTAAAACCGTCTCGTCAAAATAAAGAACTGAAATACATTTTTTTGTATGATAAAAACCCTTCAAAGACTCCACAAACAGATCTCATTTCAGTGGATCCCTTCTCATGTTGGAATAGCAGGAAATGAAGAGGCAGACAGATTAGCAAAAAAAGGTACCACACTACAACAACCTGTCAGACTGATTTTATGTCAGCAAAAAGGATCTTGAAAAATACTATCAAAAACAGGTATGAAGAAATGGCAAAGAAAACAGCAGAAACCAAATTATGGAAAGACATTGATGCTAAATGGGATCAATATAAATTAACACCAAGAAGAGAAGCTGTAGCCTTCTTCAGACTTAACACTGGCCACAACTGCCTTGCAGCTCATCTGAAACGAATCAACATCCTGAGATCTGAAGAATGCACACTTTTTCACGAACCTGGAAGTAAAATGGATAAGGGGCACCTGCTACATTGCAACAAACTTGATGGGACTGCTAGAACTTGAGGAAACCTCACACAACTCTATTGGAACGCAAGAAAGCTGATGGATTGGAATCCGGGCTATACTCTGGGAGCTGCCTGAATAGGATTGACATTTGGCCGGATGTTTCACCTCAGTCATCACCTCTCTGCCGCTTGACCAATCCATGATCGCATAGTTGATGTCATAATTCTCTGCGTTGCAATATCACAGCCCACGTGCGTCAGTGCATGGTTAGCTGTGTCTCTGACTTGTACAGTGTGAACGCTTGTTATTCTAACCGTGTGTTAATTATAATAATAGTGCTTTAATAATTGTTTGTGTAGTACTGTAGAGTAGAACAGCAGTAGTTAAAAGTAATTAGAACTTATATTTGTGACTCTATTCAGTTTTCATTGACATTAACAGTCTATTTTCTTATTATATTTTACTATGTCGGAGGCGGGTAATTTGGCTAAGGGAAAGGGTAAACTGAAAACCACTGGGCGAGGAATCGTTCTGCGAGTCCCGTGAATTGGTATGTACTTTACGGGAATATTTCGAGGAGAGAGATAACGGCGGTCCTTTAGTGCCTTTTAGTCAAGTTATCGAGAGAACATCTGATGCCCTAAACATCAATAAAAATACAGTAGTGAATATCTGCAAGGAGAGATTCCAGCTCGAGGAAAGTCAAAATAAATGTGTCAAACTCCAATAACTACCTACCTGAACCTTCGTTTAAAATGACTAGTTGGAAATAAATCTACGGTTACACCTGCAACGAGAATTTCCAGTAATGTCAGTCTTAGTGGGTCACCCATCATCTAGCTACCAGTTGGAAGGTCCTTGATGCTATCCTACAAATGGTAAGTTTCCTTTTTTTTAAATCTCTGAACTGACAGTTCACTTTGTGTGTGTGTGTTTTTTTAAACATGATTTTGCTTTGAGTAACAAATTCCTCTCTCCAAAGTTAAGGCGTAGCTTGAGACGTTAAGCTAAGTAGCCGACTTGATGAATGTTAATGATGCCACAATGAAAACTAACAAGATTACTGTCAGCGTTATGACTGGTGCGTATAGCAATAATGGTAGTGAGAGCTGATGAAATGCCGAGACCTTCTACTCGAACATACGGTACTTAATAAGCTGTAAGAAAAACACGTTGAAAGCATGTGAATAAATATTTCTCGGGTTTAAGTGCAAACCTGGCCTAACTATTTCGTTCGCAATATAGGAGCAAAATCCTCTTTTAAGCCTGAAGCAGTAGATTGTCACAGAAAAAATGCAGGCTAACATTATTGTAAGTTATCGAACTCAGAGTTTTCTAATAGCCGTTACTATTATCGCAAAAAATAAGGAGATATTGTATATTCTACATCTGTAGCAACTATTCTAGATTCTAAATAATTCTGTAGCTTATCACTGAAATAATATTATTAAATATATTATAGCGAGTTGAATGTACTGCAGTAACTTATTTGCCCACGCGCGCGCGGTAGGAGCGAGCAGTTTGGCAACCTCGTTCTCAGACCACATGGCGAGGCGATAACTGTCAATCCCTTTCTGGTAGCTCACAGAGTATAGCCATAGGAAACAACGTTACCAAACCCACAAGTGGTCTCGGCCCCCCGAAACCTTACAAAGTGATGAGTGATTGGAATCCGGGCTAGCCGTAGGAAACAACGTTACCAAACCCACAAGTGGTCTCGGCCCCCCCGAAACCTTACAAAGTGATGAGTGATTGGAATCCGGGCTAGCCGTAGGAAACAACGTTACCAAACCCACAAGTGGTCTCGGCCCCCCAAAACCTTACAAAGTGATGAGTGATTGGAATCCGGGCTAGCCGTAGGAAACAACGTTACCAAACCCACAAGTGGTCTCGCCCCCCCGAAACCTTACAAAGTGATGAGTGATTGGAATCCGGGCTAGCCGTAGGAAACAACGTTACCAAACCCACAAGTGGTCTCGGCCCCCCCGAAACCTTACAAAGTGATGAGTGATTGGAATCCGGGCTAGCCGTAGGAAACAACGTTACCAAACCCACAAGTGGTCTCGGCCCCCCGAAACCTTACAAAGTGATGAGTGATTGGAATCCGGGCTAGCCGTAGGAAACAACGTTACCAAACCCACAAGTGGTCTCGGCCCCCCGAAACCTTACAAAGTGATGAGTGATTGGAATCCGGGCTAGCCGTAGGAAACAACGTTACCAAACCCACAAGTGGTCTCGGCCCCCCGAAACCTTACAAAGTGATGAGTGATTGGAATCCGGGCTAGCCGTAGGAAACAACGTTACCAAACCCACAAGTGGTCTCGGCCCCCCGAAACCTTACAAAGTGATGAGCACTATTGTAATATTGTATTATCTGAATATATTAATTCATTAGTTGTTAAGCAGCCATAGTATTATTATATTTATTCATGAAGTAATTAGCTTGCCACTGTGGGTGAGTGGTTATCATGTCGGACTACCAACTCCAAGCTTGCAGGTTCGCTCCTGGCCGTATCCTTCAATGTGCCACCAAGTGTCATTTCCAGGCTTTGGAGATGATTTCGAGACACAGGAGATGTTAGTTGTAGGCCAGTACCAGGTCGACCAAGAGTAACCATCCGACAGCAGGACCAATATTTGGCCTTAACCGCCCAACGAAATCGGAGTGCACCTGCAAGACAATTATCGGCGGAGCTCGCAGTCGTCTCAGGGGTTGCCGTTTCCCGGCGGCTCAGAACGGCAGGGCTGTTTGCCAGACGTTCAGCGGTGTGCGTCCCGCTCACTCCAGCACAGAGACAGTTTACTGTGGAGCCGTCAACGTTGAAACTGGACCATGAATGAATGGAGGCATGTGCTCTTCACACATGAATCCCGCTTCAGTTTGCAGAACGATTACAGTCGCACATTAATATGGAGAGAACCGATACAACCACAAGAACATCGTGGTACGGGACCAGCATGGTGTGGGGCGGCATCATGTTGAATGGCCGTACGCAACTGCAAGTCTTCATGGATGGTCCGAGGAACACTGAACGCTCGGAGATACAGGGATGAGGTACCGAGACCACATGTTCGACTCTTCAGAGGTGAGGTTGGTCCAGACTACCTCTTAATGGACGATAATGCCCGACCACACCGCATTGCTCTGGTGGATGAATTTCTGGCTGGGGAAGACATTCATCAGAATTGTAGGCAGGTCTTTTATGAATGAACTGCAAAACCATCTTATTTATTTACACTGTTTACGCCCACATTGGAGCACCAAAAATCAAACCTTCAAATACTACGCAAGTTCAGTTCTTAATACTTGATAATTTTTTTCTTTCAGAATACTTCATTCTGGAAGATCTTGTAGCCCGTTCTTCTGCAGATATAACATATTGCTTACACTGTGAAATTTTGAATGTTAGTCGAGTGTATTAGTTCTTCAGAAGCCGTTTCTCTTCTCCATGTTCAATTCGATGCTTAGTAATTTGCAATTCGTCTAAATCCATTTGTATTACTTTAAACCATGTGATTTTTGTTCTACTGTTCCAAAAGAAGTCAAAACAGTTGTTTCAGGAGTCCAGTATTTGGCAAGCGGGATATGTGTCCAAAAAACGCGATCCTTCGTTTTCGCATCGTGTCAATGATAGACTCATTTTCCTTAAAGTATTGAATTGGGCAAAAGTCTCCACTGGCCCTCAACCTGGTGTTTTTTATTGATTATTGTCCGAAGAATCCGTCTATCAACCTTCTGTAGTTGTCAGTTGTTGATCGGGCGTTTAGTTTAAATAAAGTTTCACTTGCATATGTTGCTTGTGGCTTAACGACGGAGAAATAATGTCGAAATTTAGCATTAATCGAAAGAGACTTTTTTATATGTTGGCCAGGTAATCTGTTGTGCTCGTCGCAATTTTAGTGTTCTACTATCTATTGAAGCAATGGCAAACTACCTCACTCCTCATCTTGCCTAGTATGCCTCAATATAGCGCCTCCTTGGTTCTTTGTGGGTATCTACCCACATAACCTAATGGCGGTACTTTTTGAGGATCCAACCCGCCTTCGGGCTGACTATCTATTGATGCTCTTTCATTGGCGTTCCAAGTGATGATCACACCAAGATATTTAAATTCTTCCACAATCTTTATTTTCTGGGCATTATGCACTACAATATGTGATGTGTCATCTTGAAAAGATGGCATCATTTCTGTTTTCTCAAAATAAATTTTCAACCCAACCTTTGCTGCTAATTGTTCCAATTCCTCTACCTGAAATTTAGCTTCTTTGATGCTAGTTGCTAATAATGCTAGATCATCTGCAAAGGTGAGACGATTTAGTCGAATATTTTTTCCATCTGATATAAATAAAATTATTCTCTTCCTAACTTATTCGATCCGTTATTTCTTATTTCCTTTTCTTTCTGGATTTTTCTCTCTCTTTTCAGTAGTGTCTGGCTTCACGTGATAATTATTATAACTGGGCTAAATTGAGATATTAGACTCCACGGTCTAATATTAATTATTCAGTCTCACAGCGCTATTACGAACACATTACACAATACAATACAATCGAATACCACTACAAAGATTTGCACACGCTGAAAACCGCGCAAAATCGTAACCAATAAGCCTGTAGTGTTGGTTTAAATTCAACCAATAGAGAGTCTTGAGGATCTCAGTCGACGTCCTCAGAGCGCCATTAAACCTGCCCCTTCCCCCTGAAGGGCTTCCATACATTTCTAAAGCTATAAACACGTGCTTTGAGGATGCAAGGCTTCCTTCCTCAGTTTCTACTCCGGTCGGGGAAGGTCACACTTCTACATTTCACCCCTAGATTGGTGAACTAGTTACAAGTACTGACAGTTACAGTGAGACAGAGCTTATCGAGAGGGCGCGCAAGGTGGCTTCAAGACATTTTACAAAACAATCAATTTAATTGTTTAAAACAGTTACAGCAGACAGCTGACTGTAGGATGATCTTCACGTCCTATATGGAAGAATCACACTGAAGAGATCTCCAAAGGAACCACATGCAATAGATATTGACACACGCACCTGAGATGGAAGTTCTGCACATTGACGTTCTTGTAAGGAGCGGTCTTACGCTGGCACCACAACAGCAGACCCTCTTTAGCAGTCATCTCCTCCACCGAGATATCCTGGATGGCGAACCTCAGAATGATGGTCCAGATCATGCCAAGAGTCATCTTCAAGTTACCATCCACAATTTCTGTATCAACACGATAATGTTGTGATTAGAAAAATATAAACATTCGGATATAGTAAGTCTAAAAAGTGGTACCTCATAAGTAAAGTGTTGACCAGATTGAGAATTGTTTAAGATTAACTGGAAGGGTAAGTCAAAAAATAAATATGAGGGAAATTTATTGTTGAAGACTTAAGAGATTACTAGAGGAAGGTAAAGCTATTTTGGACACAAATTTTAATAAACAATTCTCAATCTGGCCAAAACTTGACTTACGAGGTACCACTTTTAGACTAACGATATTGAGAGACTGGTACCGTCGTGGGATAAGATGCCTCAAGACCGTAGAATCAGATGGTCCCTACTATGCAGAATACCGTAACATGGGGATAGTTTGCATCCGTGGGGTTACTTTGCACAAAAATTGGAAAAAGATTTATCATACTGCCATCTGCGTGGGTCACATTGAAACTACAAAATATCAAGTTTAATAGTTAGGTTGGCTATCCTGGATGCTCCTTGGTAGGTACTGTCACCCGTTTACTCCATGAACCGAATGTTTGGCGCGGTATATTGGAAGCATGCAGGACTGATCCATGTGTTGTGTTTTATATGGGTAACACTGCACCTTTGACTTCTGTCTGTCATTTACGGCAAGGTGGAAATATTGTGGTGGTGCAAAGAATCCAACTAACTGGGGTAACTTTGCACCAAATTAGATTAATTTTTAAATGAACAGTAAGTGATTCATTTGATCAAATTCTGAACTGAATAGCATCCAAAAATAGTCAGGATTTTGTGTCATTGAAGTGCTTTAAACAGTAGTTACCCCTAATAATGTATAAGAAACCGAAAAAGTAGCTTAATTTCTTGAAAGAAAACTTTCCAAATAATATTTTCTTTAAAAAACGACAGTAGTTATGAAACATCCCCTGTACGGTAAGAACAATAAAATAAATAAACAGATATGGATCAACATAAAATCTTAATAACAGCGCTTCAAGAACTTCGAAATACAGATCAGGATCCAATTGAATCAGGAGGATATCGTCTATATAAAGGACCCCCAGGGAAAAGGGTAATGAAGAATGTCCCGCAATTCGGAGTGGGATTTCTGGTTCATAATAATATAATAGACTCAATAGAGGATTTCTCCTCGAGCGCGGCGAGGACAGCAACCTTAACAATTATAGTTGAAAACAAAACCTACACCTTGATAGATGTACACGCACCAACAAATGATAAAAACAGAAAGGATAGAGAAGAAGTGGACAAATTTTGGGAGGAACTCGACCATATGTTATCAAACATCCCTGATGCACATGTTAAAATCTTGCTTGGAGATTTTAATGCAAAAATAGGACGACAAAGGCGATACCGCCCAGTAGTAGGAAAATGGCCAGCTCATAAATTAACAAACAGGAATGGTCAAAGGTTAATTGAACTTTGTACAGACCATGGATTTATTTTGGAAACTACCAGATTTAAGAGGCGACCACACAAATTAATGACCTGGAAATGTCCTAATATAAAATTGGGGGAATTCCAAATCGATCATGTTGCCATGGATAAAAATCATCATAAGGAAATTTATAATGTCAAAGTTCTCCGTGGAGTGGACATTGATTCAGATCATTACATATCCAAAATAAAAATAAAGCTAACACCTAAGAAAAAGCGTAAGCCTGCCCAATCCAATAGGAAGAAAAATTATGACCCCACTTATTTAATAAACAATAAAGTATACTTGGAGAGATCTAAAACACAACTAAGTGATGACTTAGAGGTGATAATTAATAAATTGAAATCAGTACCTGAAGAACTTGCTCCCATTAAAAGGAGGAAGAAACATGCTTGGTGGAACGAGGAGTGAGATAAGGCAATTCAAATGAGGCACAAAGCATGGTTAAATGATCAACAAGAAAAACCGACGAATCCAGAACAGAACTAACTAATGCTAGAAGACAAGTAGCTAAAGAAATTCGAAGAATTAAAAGGAATCATCAGAATGAAATGCTCAGAACAATAGATGAATCATTCAAGCAACATAAAACAAGGGATTACTACAAGACGTTTAAACAGTATCAGTCTAAGTATACCCCACCTACACTTATGCTGAGAAATGAAAATGGGAAAATGGCACATAACAACCAAGACAATGCAAATATCTTGGCAGTCTACTTCAAAAAATTACTCAACTGCGAAGACCCGAGAGAAAATCTGGAGTTTGACCCCAAATCTAAAAACAAAACACCACTAGAAAAGGTTATTCCACCAACATATGAGGAAGTGATCAAAGCCGTTAACTAGCTCAAGAACTATAAAGCAGCAGGAGAAAATCAGTTGGTTGCAGAATTATGGAAGAATGTAAATGATCAAACTCTCCGAAACTTACATAACGTATTATTGACATATGGAACTCTGAAAAAATGCCTGAGGAATGGAACACAGCAATAATCCACCCCCTACACAAGAAAGGTGATAGGTCAGATCCCAATAATTATAGAGGAATATCCCTTGTTGATGTCACATATAAGATCTTTTCAAAAATTCTTCACTCAAGAATACGGGAACAACTGGACCAAGAACTTGGCGAGTACCAAGGAGGATTTCGGCCAGGCAGAAGTTGTCCAGATCAAATCATCAGTCTTAAGTGGATTATGAAGCGTCACAGAGCTCAAAGTAAGAACCTAGTCATCACTTTTGTTGACTTCAAAAAAGCTTATGACAGTATTCATCGGAAGTCATTACTGAATACTCTTCAAGAATTTGCTGTTCACAGGAAATTGATCAACCTTATTGGAATGACTCTCAAGAATACTAAAGCAAAAGTTAAATTTAGAGGAGAATTGCCAAAACCATTTACAATCACAACCGGCCTTCGGCAGGGGGATGGTCTCTCACCTATTTTGTTTAATTGTGTACTGGAGAAGGTCATGAGAGAATGGAGAAAGAAATGCCAACCAAACATCAAGATTGGTAGAAATATTAAACTAAACTCCCTGGCATTCGCAGACTACCTTGCACTCCTGGCAAATGATGTGGCAAATGATGTGGAAGAGGCTTAAGTCCAAATTGAACAACTGGAAAACATTGCAGCAAAAGTGGGATTACAAATTTCATTTGAAAAGACAGATTATGCCAACCTTCGAGGTGGACACCCCTGTCCTTCATCTAAATGATAAACAAATTAAGGTTGTAAAAAAGTTCAAGTATCTTGGGGAAACTATAACTTGGAACCTAAATGAAAAAGCTGCAATAGAGTACAGAACAACATAACTGAGACAAGCACGAGTCACATGGTCAACTTATAAGAAATCTCTCTCGATGAATGCCAAATTCAAACATTATGGTTCGGTAGTTAAACCTGAAGCAACTTGTGCAAGTGAAACCCTGTTTAAGATGAATACCAAAGCAACAACAGATAAAATCCAAAAAATAGACAGAAGGATCATCAGGACAATCATCAATAAAAAACATCAAGTAAATGGACAATGGAGACTGCTGCCTAATGAAATAGTCTATCGGGAAAATGAATCAATTGTGGATACAATGCGGAAAAGGAGAATTGCCTTTTTCAGCCACATAGTAAGACTACCAGACACCAGACTACTGAAACAATTATTCAATTTCTTTTGGAAAAGTAAAACCAAGAACAACTGGTTCGTTGAGGTCCAGATTGATTTAGACGAGCTAAATATTACAATGAAACAAATTGCAGAGAGAAAAGAGAAGAGGATTCTGAGAAGTAGGGATACAAGATTGAAATTAAAAACAGTCAAACGAAAAGAGTATACCATTACAAATGAAGAGAGGGCGGCCAGGTCGGAGAGATTAAAGAAGCTCTGGAAGGAGAAGAGGAAGTTGAGAAGCCATTATAACTAATATTGTAAAGACTAATGTATATGGATTGATTTAAATGCTCCAATGTGGGCGTAAACTATGTAAATAAAATAATAAATAAGGCATATTTAACAATTTAAAAAAATGGAAATGTACACTATAAAAAAACTTTGACCAATCGTTTGCTCAGTTTCTGGTACAATAAGAAGGTTTGTACCACGCGGTTGACGGAAACTGAGAAGGAAATTAACGAACTGGGAATATCAGATCTGCACGACAGACAGGCTGTGAGGCGTGCATTGAAGGAAGTCCACGGTTTTCAGGAGAAGCCTCAGAGGAAAGGTGCCCCCTGGACTACTGGAAGAGAGGAGTTATACCGGCAGAAAATGTGTCAATAGTGGGCGAAGATGAAGACTCTCCAGTTGAATAAACGTGGTCCTAAGTAGGCCAATTCCAGAGAAGAAGAAAAGGCATAAAAAAGACTTAACTACATTAACCTTTCAAAAAATATCGACCCTCCCTCATGAACCAGATGACCAGGTCTGCTGATGGCCCGGATATTGAGAACGCACCACAAAAATGTATGTGAATACTAAGTTTTATATGTAAAGATATGTCATGACGAGTTTTAGTTTTGTGATGTTTCACTTACAGCTAATATTTATTCTTGTTAGTAGGCCTAGCGGCAAAGAGAAGGTAGAATAATGATAACTTTGTTTATTGTACTCTTTGGAAACTAGTCCAAGAATGAATGAATAAGTAAATAAATAAATGAATAAATAAAAAGGTGTAGTTTATGTTTCTACCCGTCCTTGTTCCGAGTGTAAAAATAACGGTGTATATCATCTAACCCAGTATAAATTGCTGAACCCGACTTATCAATAGGAGAAAACTAGCAAGTAATCATCCAAAGCTGTAAAAACTATAGGAAATAAACCTGAAATAGACAAGGTTAGCATAAAATTGCCTCTATTTTGGGTAGAGAAGCCGGATATTTTGTTCTGCTAGACGGGAACACAATTTGATACCGTCAGTAATAAAACAAAAACCACAAAATGTAATTATTTACTTAACTTGAACCGTAATTTGTAGAGAATTGGTTGAAAGTTCGGAATCATATAAGTATTCATTAGCTAACGCAAGACTTGACGACCTTCAAAGGAAGTGAGGAACGGCAAATAAATAAGTTTCAGTATCAGCTTCCTTTCTTTCCAGTCCAACCCTGTAGTGTTAAGAATTTTGAATAGTATGTTCCAACTGACGGCTTGGGAAGAAACAGTGGGAGAGTACGGATGGAAGTTCAACATCAGTAAATGTGAGATCCTGTTAACGACCAGGAAAAAGGACAGACCAATGAGTGGGATAACACTTGGAGGTGGACAGCTGAAGAAGGTGGAAAGTCTCAAGTACTTGGGAAGTATAGTGGAGGAAAATGGGAGAAATGACAAAGAGATTACAGAACGTGGTAGACAGGCAGAAGCATTTCTGAGAAGCATTAGGAGCTTAGTGTGGAATAAAGATGTCCCACAAAAAAGCAAGGAAGTGTTATACAGAAGCTACTATATCCCGATACTGACCTATGCATCAGAAACGTGGATAATGAAGAAAAGAGACATAAGCAGAATACAGGCAGGTGAAATGAAGTTCCTGCGAAGTAGGATCGGAGTAACAAGAAGAGACAGGGTGAGTAATGAAAAGGTCAGGGAAACGGTGAAAGAGGAGCCCTTGCAAGGTAGGATTGAAACATCAAGACTGAGGTGGTATGGACACTTAAAGAGAATGGATGAGAAGAAGATTCCCAAGAGGATACACGAGATGCAGATGCAGAAGAAACGACCAAGGGGAAGACCGAGATAGATGGCTGAAAGGAGTGGAGGAATGTGTCAAGAAGAGAGGCGAGGACTGGACCAGTGACAGCGGAGAGGTGGTGGGGCTGGAAACTGTACAAGAAGATGATGATGATGTTCCAACTGAAGATATAAACAGCCTTTTCGATGTCTACAAAGATATAGATGGGTGATAGGAAGAACATCTTATCCACCATTTAGACTTTTTTTTTTTTTTTCAGGAAAAGAAAAAGAAGTTTACATTTCCTGTTGAATTAATTTTCACAAAAATATATTAATGTGTTTCCTAATTTAGCACAGTTTTGTGTGTATAAATTGTTTTTCCTTGAAGTAGATTATTAATGGCAGACCTTTTTTCAGCCAAACTATTATTAAAAGCAGTATTTACCCTATTTACCAAATAATTATCTGATTTTTCAGTATGTGGATGCATAACAGTAATTGTGGATTCTGAGGTTTAAACTTAATAACATTATTCGATTCTCAAGTAAATTTCATGAATTAATATTGATGGTTGCAATGTGTAATTTAATTCATTTTAATGTTGAGGTAGATAAATAAATAAAAAAGAAAAAGTAAAATACATTTTCGGTTTTATGCCATCAAAAGTTTCAGTTTCATCTTGTTCATCAATTTCTGGCAAACATTCTTGAATTGAGTGCTTGGTAGTTGAAGACAATCTTGATATTTACTCTCAGTACAACATATTTCAAGCACAGTCGTTGCAAGCCTTTGTAGAGCAAAGGGAGAATTGGCAGTTGAGTTAAATAACCTAAGTTCAAATCCATTTCACACATTTCCTGAGACTTTTTTGATGCCAATACCCAACTAATCCTCTCCAATGTTTTCATAGGTAAAGTCGATTTCAATTTTATGCGTTTCTTTCTTGCAAAGGCAGTTTTAATCTCCGTTATTTTCAATTGGCTACCTTTCATTGTCTTTGCATTTGGGAGGAATTACTTTTAACCCTAGAACCAGCAATGTGAAATACTGTACCGGCAGCCAATTTGTGTGATATTTTCTTACCAAGTGGATTCTTATTTTCAACCTATTGTGAACAATGTTCCACGACACTGTTGCATGTCATCGAAAAGCTAATAAACCACAGATTTAGATGGTAATATTAACTATTCTGTGAAGCTTGATATAAAAAAAAAGGAATTGAAAATGGTGGAATTATATTTCATGAGCAATATCAAAATTCTAACAACCTAAAATACGAGACGAAACGTGAAATACAAAGTACAAGATACAGAAAATGATACTCATATATGTACATAATATGTGTGAAAGTTTCAAGTCGATGCAATAATATTGGTTTGATTGATAACAAAAAATATATTTTCCACGAGCCATTTTAGGCCTATAACTCAAGTGCATCAACGAACTTACGTTATTGTAAATGTTATTACAGCTGCTATGCTACATATAAGCCAACTGAAATGAAAATATTGTAGACAAAAATTATAACAAAGGAGCACTTTTAACTCCCTAATATGCCTACATATAATAATTACATCCTCAAAGTAAGAGTGGTAGCGATAACATACAAAGCGCCATTACACGATATGTTTTGGTTCGCGTGGCAGCGAGTCACTTATTGTGTCCAAGGAACTTATACAAGGAGATTGTTTCTATGGATGAAAAACAAGTAAGAAGTATCTGTAGGAACAAACGACAAGGCATCTCACGCCATCTCTCAGCGGAACAGAGCTGCTATATGAAGGATAAAAAAGCGTCGAAGAATCGACTCTGCCGCTACAGAATTGGGAAAACAGTCGATCCATCAACGCTTGCCGGTTCTAGGGTTGAGGAAAATTCTTTCTACACAAAGAAGTCTTAACTTCATACTGTCTTGGCAATTTTGGCCTGTACAACTATCCGAGTACAGAGACTTCCTTAAAATCTCCTCTCTGATCTACCATTGTCAAATATTTGTGAATAACTGTACAACCCTCTTTGACCATCAGCTTGACCCCAAATGTAACAAAATGTATTCCCACTTCCACTCTCTTACACAGTTTCTGCAAATCAAAACTGGCACAAACCAAGTCATGTCAATTTTTATTTTTGTTGATAAAAAAAATAAAAATAAAAAAAAAAAAAAAAAAAATAATAAAAGGAACAAAAAATTACAGTCAGTCTGAAAGACTAGACGTTATATCATTTCAAATGACGCATGCTACAAATGCTACACATGTTAGAAAGCCTCAGGAGGGCTCTTTCAACAGACTCCGTTACCCATTAACTTAGGCTTCCCGTGCGGGCACCTCTTTAAGGGTCACCCTGTATTCTTGTGTGACATCTTGTACACCTCTTTAGGAGTCACCCTGTATTCCTTCTCTGCCATCTTGTACACCTCTTTAGGATTCACCCTGTATTCCTTCTCTGACATCTTGTACACCTCTTTAGGAGTCGCCCTGTATTCTTCTCTGGTGTCGTGTATACCTCTTTAGGAGTCACCCTGTATTCTTGTGTGACATCTTGTACACCTCTTTAGGAGTCGCCCTGTATTCTTCTCTGCCATCTTGTACACCTCTTAAAGAGTCGCCCTGTATTCTTCTCTGCCATCTTGTATACCTCTTTAAGAGTCACCTTGTATTCTTATCTGGCATCTTGTACATTTCTTTAGGAGTCACCCTGTATTCTTTTAGCTTCGCTCGAAGCCCCAGGACTCTTTCAACAGACTCCATTAACCATTAACTTAGGCTTCCCGCGTGGCTGCATGATGACACGCACTCGCCGTCCTTTACCCATTAACTTAGCCTTCCCGCGCGGCTGCATGACGTCACTTCCGTCTCCGTAACGCAACCGTCTCCGTCCCGCATAACTTTAGACTCAAGCATAACGACGAAGTCGATAAGATCATTTAAAATGATAAAAAAAATAAAGAAACGCCACTTACACTAGGCAGGGAAATGCGAGGGCCAACAGCTACACTTACTGTAGGGGTTGGAAGAGCTGGCCAAGAGGCCAAGAGGATTGGATACGTACCCTCGGCACCGATGGAGACTAGCTTGACGCCCTTGCTGGCGATGAAGTCCAGCGCCTTGTTGACGTTGGCAATCTTGTGGAAGCGCATCTTGCCACGGTCGGGCTTGGGCAACACCTCGCCGGAGATTACCTCCAGCAGGAGCATCAGCTTCAGCCCATTGCGGAAATCGTCGTCGATGTTCTCGATCGAGGTGCCAGCCTTGCGTAAGTGCGAGTTGCACCACGCCGTGAACGTCTGTAAACAAAATCAGGATAGTCTTATTTTTAGATCCGTAAAACATTACGAAAAAATGGAAAAAAATTCAACATGACCATTTCTCGTTATTTTTTTCCTCTCTTAAATATTGAGATTAAAGCACCTCAATATTAACATTTGTGAGCCTGTTACCCAATCCTTATGTTGAGTGTTCTAACAGCTTGGTAATGCTTCCCACTCAGGTATGCCTTGATAGTAATCATTAAGTTTCGGATGTTAAGGAAAATTCATATTTTTTTCCCCAAGCTCATTTTACCCGAAATCTGAAAAATAAGTTTCAATGACAGGTCCTGACCACGTTTAAAGCAATTTGATGTTGCCTATAAATGCATATTTCGGCCATTTTTATTGTTTTGGTCATATTTGGTCATATTTAAGTGATATAAGGTCATATTTGGTTATAATTTCAGCATTGTTGTTTAAATTGAGGCGTCGTTAACAAGGTACCTACGTGTTATCTGTGTCGAGTTTCTAACACAGGATTTCTGAATAGTGTGGTGGATATGCCTATATTTTTCTCTTTTTTTTCCGGAACAGGCAGATAGCAGGTTTAGAAGACCTGATTCCAAGAAGGCGCTCCTCGACGGACGTCATTTAGCATTTACTGTATGTTAGTGATAACCTATCCAAATTTCATAGTTTTAGGTCATATTTTATAGTTTTTAGGGCATATTTGCTTGCATATTTTGTACTTCTTTAGGTCTTAAGACTTCCGAACCCTAATAATCATCATTGTGAAAGGGAAACAGAGCCCCACTGTATGTGGTAACTATCGTGGGATATCCCTGCTTTCTGTACCTGTCAACATTCTTAAATCCTCTACCATTTGCCGAGGAATCGCTGCCTAAGGAATAACTAATAATGCTCATCTGGGCCAGACAAATACAGGAAAAATAGAGAGGGTGTGATGTTGTTGTCTACAGGGTCTTCGTAGACATTGTTAAGGCCTTCGATTCAGTTAACAGAGAAGCTCTTTGGAAAATTCTACCTCGAATTGGTTATCCAAAATTCATTCAGATTATTAACATTACTCCATGAGAATATGAATGGACCTGGAGAACCCTTTAATGATCACAACAGGTGTCAAGCAAGGATGTGTGATTGTCCAAACATTCTCAATTTTTGTGGGCATACTTAATCTGATCAAAGAAAACATTCTGCCGGGTGTTGATAGGTCAGACGGACAGCGAACTCCAGTGGCAAACCCACGAGATGATCTTGAGCCTGCCCGCAATGATTTTAAAATTGAGAAGGTATCTAATGTTCATCCCATTTATTTTAAATTAATATTTTTTGAATATTTTGATTTAAAAAAATATAATACCGCATCTTGATATTTTGTTTCAATGTTGGCTTTTTCTTCAATAAACATAGTCACGCAGCTAACTGTAATTAGTGGTGTCTTCGGTGGTGTAGTCTGTAGCAGGCTGAACTGCTATAACCAAGGTTGGTTGGTTCCTCAGTTTAGGGGCTGCGACAACGCGGTCATGTAGCCCCGTGTAGAATCTGTCTGATAACCGGTGGTAATTGTGATGACTGTATACGGGTGAGTATCTGTTTTAATTCAAGTAAGGACTGCAGACATTCATTTTTTTCACTTAGTTCCTACTTTTGCCGCCACCGTCAACGACCAACTAGTTCAGAACTTAGTTACCAGATGCCATCGCAGTCGGCTCTTGACGACGAACATAGGAACCTAAGAACGTTTAGCTTTACACAGGTGTAATTAGTGGAAAGTTCTTTAACATGCCATAAATATAGGATATGGGACCGCCGGATTTATTTCCCCTTTGAAAAGAAATCCTAAAACTTCGGCCGGGTTTGAACCCGCGATCTTGGGCATAGACGTTCAGCATATTACTAACTACGCCACCGAAGCTGCTGGAACCAAGATCACAGGTTCAAACCCGATCGAAGTCGTTGGATTTAAGAAAGTTAAAATCCTTCAGTATGCTTTCCTTCGGAGGCTGGTGGAAATTCAACGTTCGCCGCTAGGTGTCGGTGACAGTGGGTAGCTGAAGTTGGAACTACTTGGAATTGAACTTTCTGGAAGCCTACGGGTGTTCAATTAAAGCACCCTGCTTTGGCCATTGGTTGCAATTCATATAGCCTTAGTGATGTAGCCCCACAGGATGCAGCTCTAGTAGTAGTCTACCTTATAAGCGGCTGCTGAAACTCTTAGCAGTTCTGCGCAGAAAGAATAAACCTACAATTAAGAAATAAATTCAACCTGTACGGTGCTGCAGAATTAGTCAGATGCAGCCAGCAGCACGCTAACCATGATTATCAATTCCTGTATCCAACATGTCTTTCGAAATGTGAGTTTGGTGTACGTAAAATCACAAATCAAAAGATGGCTTTATTCATTACTAAGGCCCGGATGCAAAATAATATATATATATATTTCTTTAGCATATGGCTTTTAGTGCTGGGAGTGTCCGAGGACATGTTCGGCTCGTCAGTTTTGTATCTGCTTCGAGACGGACACCCAATGGGTGAGCTACACGTACCGTTGGGGAGGAAAGTTGGAATGCAAAGACGAGGAGTTGGAAGGTAGCGGCTGTGGCCTATAGTTAGGGACGAACCCCGGTATTTGCCTGGAAGGAAGATGGGAAACCACAGAAGACCATCTTCAAGGTTGCCGGCAGGGGGATTCGAACCACCTCGCCACCCGGATGTGAGTGACTGCCAGCAGTCATGCCGTAACGATCACGGCTAACTCACCCGGAAAAATAATAATATTTTGGTTATTTTGGCACAATGCATGATGTTTTTTCTCCTTTGCCTGTTTAAGTGCATATCTCTGCTTGAGAAGGGCGTGTATTCTAATTCCCTGTTTTGAAGTGCTTTTTGTTCCTTCGATTCGAACTACGAGAGTCTATCACAGAATAATACTGAAATTATTTTAAGACCTGGAACGTTTCAGGTTTCAGTCCATTTTGCAAGTTAATATGAATTATTTTTATTCATCATTCACTATGTAAATATTGCAAAATTATTTTCATAAAAACAAAAAATCAAAAAAATGGCTATTTAAATTGTATATCAGATACGCTTAAATGTTAACATAGAAGTTCCATAGCATTTACTACTACAGTATTTAGAACTACGTCAGTCTGTTCATATTTTCTTTATATTCTAAATAGAAACGCTAAAGAATACGGAGTGGTCGTAGTTATTTCCTAGTGCACTTTTTTTTAAACGTGATGCATTTTTGCCTGCATATTTATTCACTTAGTGCATGAACGTCCGGGTGATTTTTTTTTTTTTTTGCTGGAGCGGGGCCAGAGGCCAGCTATCAAGCGCGCGCACGACTTCCACCAGCCAACCGAACTCGGTCCGCAGATTGCGTGGAGACAGCAACCTAACATTTACAAGTACATTTACTTCAATATAACGTGTCGAGCTAACCAAGGTCACTAAACTTTCATCAACGAGGGTGTGAAGTGTCAGCACACAGATAAGAAGGTAACATAAACAACATCTTCCTGCAAGATTTAATTTAAGAAGCACAGATGATTTTATTTTATTTCTTGGGAGCCTGAATGACCTCACGTCACCAGTTAAAAGGTTAGAACTTACCTTTTCACATAAGATACTGAAAATGTTCTCATTCAGCTGACAGACAGTAACATTGGAAGTTACATCGTTACATTATGTAGCTACTCCTGCACCCCCTGAGTGTTTATTGTAATTAATCGAAGCATGGACCTAAGCCCGCTTTATGTTCAATTGTGGGGTAATTTAAAATACAAAGTGTACAGATCAATTACTCGTACGCTAGTGGAGCTGGAGGACAATATACGGCAGCAGATATCCCTCACAACAGAAGGGAATCACAACGTGTAAACGCTAATTCATTTACACGGTACAACGCCTGTCTGTCAGCTGAAGGAGAACATCAGAATCTTCTGTGAAAAGGTAAGTTTTTAATCATGATTTGCTGGTGAATTTACCATTGATTAATGTACTCTGTTACGGATTCTACCTGCGCGCAATCTGCGCCCCGAGTTGGGCTGGCTGGCGGAAGGCGTGCGCGCGCGCCCCTGGTAGCTGGCTACTGGTCCCACTCCAGCAAAAAACACTCTGTATAATGCAGTAGGCATCAAGGAACAGGTGAGACCTAAGTCCCGTTATACCGAGTGTTAGCCTTCCCTCGGCCGGGAATTGAACACGTACTTACTGACACGACCAACAATAGTTCCCTAAAGTTAAACAATATGAAAACTAGAAGAATTGAACCGGAAACTTCGCAAGATTGCCTCTCAGTGTTTTTAACGTTCAGACTGGGTGATGAGAATCTATGCAACAGTTCGAGCCAGTTTTAAAAGGGACGAATCAATGAACGCCTGGAATCAGAGAGACCGAATTTTCAGCAGCCCTGAATGTGGCACAAAGTATCATTTCCAGGGTTTGGTGACGACTCCAAGGCAAAGGAGATGTCAATCGTAGGCCACAACAATGAACAGATGACAACTCTCCTCAGAACATGCCGCTGCCTTCTGAGACTCAGAACGGATGGTCTCATTTGCCATACCGGTTTTAAAGGGATCAATCAACGGACCGTACAACTGTACTGAGTGTGCTCCTTACATCGTGTATAGGCCTACATCTGGAGAGTATGATTCTGTTCCAGGGATGTCGTGGTGTGTACGGAGCTCCACTGGATTACGGTTAAAGGCCACCAGAGGCGCAGTGGGACCAAAATCATCTTCATGGATGACAATTCACGTCCCTACACAGGAGATGTTAGTCGTAGGGTACCAAGTCGGCCAAGAGTACCCAGGCGCGGATCTAGAGTTTGGCTTGGGGGGGGGGGGGGGGCGGGCACAGAATCGAAATTGTTAAGAAAAATGGTATCACTAACAACGCAATCACAAAATAACCAAACGTACAAAACCAGACCAATTTTTTTTGCAAGCTAGATGGATAGAAATTTGATGCGTTTAGCGCACCAAAAATATTCGTACATGTAACCCCGTGTACTTTGGGTGTGTGCAGGATCTGTCTAATAACCGGTGTTAATTGTGATGACTATTAGTCTGTAATTCAGGTAAAGACTGCAGACGATCAATTTTTTCCAAGTAGTTCCTAGTTTTGCTACCAAATGCTACCGTCCACGACGTGGTTACTAAATGCCATTCAAGTCAGCACCTGGCAGCGAACGTTGGAACTAATGTAGCGTTATCACACTAACCTACAAATTTTTGCTTACACAAGTGAAGTTAGTGGAATATTCTTTTTCATGCCATAAATCTATGACATGGGACCACCGGCTTTACTTTGCTCCGAAGGAAGGCATACTGAGGAATTTTTAACGCTCTTAAAAAAACCGACGACTTCGGCCGGGTTTGAACCCGCGACCTTGGGCATAGAAGCTCAGCATGCTACCAGGTACGCATTCAGTCGGTCAAGACACAAATCCAATTACTGGAATATGAGAAAAAATAACCTGAAAGATATTGTTAAGGACTAATGAAAAAGGGAGAAACTAAGGGATGACATGTTTCGTTTGACAAGCGACCATCATCAAATCCAAATTTACAAGACAAATAGCTCTACAAAACTCTACCAAACCTGCAGTGACACCCCACAGACAGTCTCTGTCCTAAAAAAAAAAAAACTGTCAGAAACTAAGTATGGTAATTATCTTATTATATAATACGCTAAGGTGTATGTTTCACAAAACTCAAGCTCCTAAACCAGAGGGAGTTAGAAGGTGTGGTTTGTACCACAATCTTACAAATCTTCTCAATAGTACAGGAAAAATCTTACATTTCTTGAAAAGTGAACGGAAATATATTCATTTGTGTTAAACGTGTGTAAACAAGACGGTAGCCCCTAGCAGAACAGTGTCACGTACAACCGCATAGCACTAGAGATGGGCGGGTAAGCTGTACACATGGGGCGCACAAAACCCATTACGCGAGAGTTCTTGCACGGGTCCGCTAGTTAAGCATTAAGCACACGAAAAAAGAGCTATTATTTTTTTGTTCTAAAACTTAGAAATGACGATCCCACTAAGTCTTCCTCCCCAACTAATCCATGAAGGTGTAACTACTGTCATACATTTAAACAATACGCCCTGAAATAGAATTACAAATGACCCACAAGTACTATACTGTGATATAACTATAGCCACAACATAATCTCCATCACAAATACGCCTTATCTATTTCAGGTTAATTATTTTCCACATATTCCAGTAATTATTTCGTGTTGACCGACTGAAAGTTAGAATACAAATAATTGTTAATAACGCAACACCGAACAAGTAGTTCCGTGAAGAACTATACAGCCTATTATCATATCCTACTTATGTTCATAGCCTCCATCAACATACAAAATTTCAGTTTGATTGCTGTAATAGAATCATATATATTGAGAACCGTCTAAATGGTCGCCATGTTGGATTTTTATATGTGTACCCATATAGCTTTGTACTACTACATGAAGATTATGGCGGAGGTGTATTCTTCAAATTTCAATCGCATGATTAGGATAAAAGAAATAAAAACTTGAGATTTTAAAATTTCGCACAACCGCCATATTGTGGTTATGAAAACAATGGAAATAAATTAGATGTCAGTGGATTAAAATTTGTATAAGCATTTACCGTACCAAGTTTTACTGCGTTTGGATAGTTAAATCTTGAGAAATTTCTCGTCCCCGCCATGTTGGATTTGTGCTCACCAGGTTATTGAAAGTTCCATAGGTAAACTTATGTTCATAGCCTTGCATCAGCATACAAAATTTCAGTTTGTTTACTGTCATAGATTAGTAGATATGGAGAACAATCTTAACTATTTCGGATGGTTACCATGTTGGATTTTTATTATGTAGATCATAGTGATATACACTATTCGATTATTATTGCGGAGGTTAATTATTCAAACGTTGACTTAGATCGTATGTTTAGAACACAAGAAATAAAAACTTAATTTAAAACTTTCGCACAGCCGCCATCTTGAAGTTATGTAAACATTTGAACTAAATTAGATGCCAGTGCATTACAATGTGTATAAACATTTGCTGTACCATGTTTCACTGCACTCGAATGGTTTTAAATCGCGAGAAAAGTCTATTTAAAGTTTCACCTTCGCTTGGCCGCCATGTTCGTTTTGTACATAACAGGTTTTTGAAAGTCACATAGATCAACTTCCAGTAGTGGCCATTTATCACCGTACAAAATATCAGAGTGATATCAGTAATAGTTTCGGAGATACACAATGCTGGTGAAATATTTCGCACAGCCGCCATGTAATTAAATTTGAAGAACACAGTCGGGGTCAGACAAAATACTACTATGACCTTACCGAGTTTCATTGAAATCACTCCAGCTGTTTAGATTTTAATAGACACACACACACATACGTACAAACGGTGATCTCATAAGCTAAAAATGGCTGCAAAGGAAGATGTATACTACTTATATTATTGTTGGGCTGATACAATGGCATTAGTCACCGCCAGTCGACTGATAATTCTCGACGATTCCTGTGACATGTCGCTTATCTGAAAAGGAGTCCTTGACCATTTCGAAACACACGTCCAAACAAATGCATTCGAGAATTCTTGTACTGTTCGTTCGTATTATACAACGTTGTCCACGTGTAGGTGGTTGGTTGGTTTCTCAGTTTAGGGGCTGCGACAACGCGGTCATGTAGCCCCGTGTACTTTGGGTGTGTGTAGAAACTGTCTGATAACCGGTGTTAATTGTGATGGCTGTAATAGTGTGTGTTATCTGCTTTTAATTCAAGTAAGGACTGCAGACGTTCAATTTTCAAGTAGTTCCAACTTTTGCTACCAAACGCCACCGTCAACGACAGCTTGCCACGGTGGGTGAGTGTCGGTCTACTAACCCAAAGATTGCAGATTCGCTCCTGGCCGTGGTAAGTAATTTTTGAAAGGCGGCAAAAATACGACACGCATGGCATACGATGTTGGCATGTGAAAGAACCCATTCGAATTCAGTAGGCCGTTTTCATAATGGCAAAATTAATCTCGGGAGTTTCCACCAACACAAAGTTTCTCATTTCTCTATAGTGTTACAAGGAGCTTAGATATCTAACCTCTTTGACTTTCATAGTGAATCAAGGAACAACGAAATTCGACATGCAAGCTACCCTATGGGTGTCAAATTACAAAGCTTGCACCCGGCACCCAAGGCCATACGATATTATACCGTCAACGACCAACTAGTTCTGAACTTGGTTACTAGATGCCACCACAGTCGGCTCCTGGAGACAACATTGGAACCTAAGAGCGTCAGTCAAATCTAACCTATAATTTAGCTTCACAAGTGTAATGAGTGGAAGGTTCTTTATCATGCCATAAATCGATGACATGGGACCGCCACGCCGGCTTTACTTCCCCTCCGAAGGAAGGCATACTGAGGGATTTTAACGCTCTTAAAATTCCGACGACTTTGGCCGGGTTCGAACTCGCTACCATCTACGCCACCGAAGCCGCCGTCCTCGTGTCGAGGGTGCAAAATATTGGTAGAATAATTTTAAAAATATTGTGGCTACACAAAACTGGATACTGGATCCGAGTAGCAAATCGCTCGGTGATAGAAGATTCCAGGTCGCCCGTCTCACGCACCGAGCACATTGTATTCATTCCACACCGCCTACGTAGCGGGAGGCGCCACGCCTGCTGACGTCACTGTCCCAAGGCTCTTAAAAGGATGCACTTACTAAAACTCATGCCAACGCTACCCTGGGTGAATTTTCACTCGTCAATTATCTGTTTTCATAGGAAATTTAAATGATTTACTTGCATACAATTTCTTGTTTATACAGGGAGCGGCAAAAAGAGCTGACGGTTTTTAAATCACAAGACAAACATTTTAAATGATACAAACTCTTTTATTACTTATAACAGCAAGGTGCACATGTCAATTAATGGAAAACATGAAAGAACAATAGATTTTAACTTTTAAGATTTGAAGATAACGTCTTTCAAATGATGCCCATCTTTTGCCATGCATTCTTCCAGTCTTGCACTGAAGCTTTGCATAGTCATTAGGCTTCAACTGCTGGACAATAACCATTTTATACGGATGAAAATGCAAATCGAAACTCAATATTCGTCTCACTGTTCGATCAGAAATTTGCAAAGCAGCAGCTTGTTTACGAGCCGGCCGCCGTGGACTGGTTTCCACAGCTTGTCTCACTCGCTCAACATTTTCTGGTGTCCTGGCTGACCTTGGACGACCTGTCGACGTACGTTTTAAGGCTGAACCTATAGCTCTAAAATTACTCACCCATAACAAAGTGTGTTACGAGATGGAACGCGTCCTCTTCGACTCGCTCAGCCGTACAACGACATAAATCATTTAAAATGTTTGTGTTGTTGTGATTTAAAAACCGTCAGATCTTTTTTGCCGCTCCCTGTATATTGACGTAATTCATAAAATCAACGAATTTATACAACAAAAATATAAATTCTTTTACCAATGCATCCACCTCTGATTCACCATTATCTGAGATAGAACCGTTCACTTCGAGGTCATCAAGAATGGGTGCTGTAGTTCCTTGCCCTCGCAATTCCAATGTTGACTTGAAGCGCTGCTCGAGCCGGTCGTGGATTCGCTGCTTTATGGGGTGTTGCGGGAAACATGAAGCAATGAACTCAAAGAGTCGGCAAACACAAGAAACTACAGAGCTTTATACTGGATGAGCAACATAAAGCGAAACCGGCCCCGCGCCAGCGCAGCATTAATACAGTGAGTCCGGGAATGTTCTCCGCAGCGCCTACATGCGTCTGCGAGAGCTAGCTACAGCAGTTACGTTGGTAGCACCGCTGCTGCTTGCAACATCTCTACTTAGTATAAAACAAAGTCCCCGATTCTTGGATGTTACGGGTAAACTCGAGAACCACTGGATAGATTTTGATGCGGTTTCCACCATTCTGTATAAGGATATATCGAGTATGATTTCTGTAGAAAAATATTTATTTATGATCAAAGGAAGCCGAGCAGTAACGATTTTAGTGGAATAGTCGAATAGCGCTTTGTAAGCTTACGCTGGGCAAACCGTTAAAAATATCTAAATACTATGAGTGAAAGAATTGTTCAGCATGAAAAGTTCTACAAAAAAGTAAATCCGCGAGAGCATAGGTCTATCTTCCATACATCGCCCACTATAAGGGAACAACTGAAGCTTGTCTCTTACAGCTTTATGCGCTGTCGACTTAGAGATTCCTGTTTGTTGAGCTAATTTTCGTGTTGATTTACTTGGACTACGCAGCATTATATCGGAGATTTCGTAAGTTTCTTCGTCTGTTAAAAGCGTAGGCCTGCCTGTTCCCGGTACATAGTGAACTGAGCCAGTCACACGAAATTTACTTACCAAATCCCGAACGGTATCACGGTTTGGACACTGAATTAGGAAACCGCCCCTGAAATCTTAATTTTACATTTTCTGTAAACCGATCGCCTTCGCGAAATACGTATTAAAAAAAAAAAAAAAAAAAACTCTCTTCAGTAGTAAACATTACCGCCTGTATACTGTTGCACTCTTCCAATAATAATCTATCCGAACGCTCGCTGACTGCAATACACGCTGAAGACCTGCAGGCTCGCGCGCTTATCGCGATGCACATCGACAGCTCACACGGGGAAGTCCCGCTTTGAAGGACACAGTGCAGTGCAGTACAGCCAACTAAAACTCATGACTCAACCACTCACAGCTGCACGTACCCACTGCGGAGAACATTCTCGGGCGCCCTGTAGCAAACGTTTACCCGGCCGGCACTGTATTGCGACTCACTCAGAAATTCTCGCCCTTCCGCTTTATTATTCTGCTCACCCAGAAGATGGCAACGAGCTGCGCAGTAAAGACACTACAGGTCTGTGGCGAAGAGATCTTTGTATTTGCACCATTGATGACTGAAGAACAATTTACTTTCTCGTCCACCTTCGAACCATCCGTGCTTACAAGGGGAGGATACGATGCATGGGTCACCGATTCGAACCATCTTTAGTACACTTGTAGGGCATACCAGGTGCAAGTACTAAGGTGCACTTCTGGGCCGTTTCCGAGAAATTAATTGCAAATGCAGTGCGTTGCCGATGTGCGTTGTACGCTAGCAAGACGCCAACGAGTGTGTGGTGCAGCGGTAAGAGCCCTGCTTCGTAAGCGCGGGATCGCTGGATCGAATCCCACCGGTGAGCTTTTGCGGTTTGTTGAGTTTTTTGTTGTTGTAAACATTGGCAATTCGTAAAAATGTAGGTGTCGTGAACAATGTTCATTTTGCAGTCAATTGTAATAACTTGTTATGTGAGCGGAACGTTTGTGACATTACATAATGTACAGTATCGGCATTGCAAATACATTGGTATTATACACGGTCAGGTGTATTCTATTATATGTATAAATTTATACATTGAAGGCCCAGTCTGTTCCATTCATTGCACGTCTGAACCATCAGACCACCCCGTACCCCGCAAGCAGTGACTCATGCTATGCGTATTGGTTGGAAATTGCCAATGGTTACAAAATAAAAACAAAGGAAATAATAATAATAATAATAATTAAAGAAATAATCCATGGACTCAAAAATAATAAAGCCCCGGGGGAAGATGGTATAATTGCCGAAATGCTGAAGATAGGTGGTGAGAACGTAGCCCGGAAAATCCACTCAATTATTGAGAACATCTGGATCACCGAAGAAATACCCGAGGATTGGAAATGTGCGCTAATCCATCCACTGCACAAGAAAGGGGATAAAACCAACATCAATAATTATAGAGGAATTTCCTTGATACCAGTTATTTATAAAATTTTCTCCAAAGCCCTGCTCACTAGACTTGAGAAACAAACAGACCGTCTGATTGGAGAATACCAGGCAGGTTTCCGAAAAGGAAGATCATATACGGAACAAATGCTTAATCTCAAAACTATCCTACAAATGCGCAAAACCAGACAGACAGTCATTACCTTTGTAGATTTCAGAAAAGCATATGACTCTATAGATCGTCAAACACTTTTCAATACTCTAGAAGAATTTCAAGTGGACAGAAAAAAAGAGAATTAATCAGACAAACACTAACTGGCACTACGTCAAAAGTTAAATTCCTCGGCGAAATATCTGAGCCTTTTGCAATTAACACTGGGGTCCGCCAAGGAGACGGATAATCTCCGTTACTGTTCAACCTCGTACTTGAGAAGATAATCAGGACCTGGGAAAAGGAAACTAAGGGAATAACCCTTGGCAGACTACTCAAAAGATAGAATTCATGTACATTGTTTGGCTTTGCTGATGACATAGCAATCCTTTCTAATAACAGGGAAGAAGCAATTCATTCCATTGAAAAATTACATGAAATTGCCATCAAAACGGGACTTCAAATTTCTTATGAGAAAACTCAGTACATGGAAGGAGCCTCACGATACTTAAGACGGACAACCTATGAGAACTAAATTCGGCAAAATCTTTCAAGAGAACGAATTCAAATAACTGGGAGAAATTATTCAGCCCTCTGGTTTAAACCGTGAAGCAAATAAAGAGAGAATTTCCAAATTACAGAAAGCTTACAGAATCACTTGGAATAGGTATAACAAAAAATCAATATCTCGGAAAGCAAAACTTAGACATTATAATACAGTAATCAAACCGGAGGCGTTATATGCATCAGAAACCTTAATCATTGGTGGCAAATCTTTAACCAAAGAGATTGAAAAACAAGAAAGGAAAATTTTACGAAAATTTTTTGGCCCAGTTTTTATAGAGGGAATCTGGAGGAAAAAGTCATCCCAGGAAATATATCGCCAATGTGAAAAAATGTCTCATACTTTTCGGAAAAGACGATTGAAATTTTACGGGCACATTATCAGAATGAACAATGGCAGATTGACTAAAAGAATTCTCAACTTGGCCCTCTCACTAAAAACCAAGAACAGCTGGCTACGTGAAATTGAAACAGATCTCCAGGAAATCAACATTTCAGACAATATTATACAGGACAGATGCAAATTCAGAACCCTAATCGACAATCACCAATTTGAAGACAAACCCAACACCAGGGCCACCATAACTTGGACAGAAGACCGAAGAAAGGCGCTCAGCGAGAGGATGAAGAGATTTTGGAAGGAAAAGAAGGCCAACACATCAGCTAAACAGGTTCAACCGTGCTCCTGAGTCGGGCATAACGATGCAAGAATAATAATAATAATAATATCGTATGGCCGGGGGTGCGGGTGCAAGCTTTGTAATTTGACACCCAGAGGGTAGCTTGCATATCGAATTTCGTTGTTCCTCGAATCACTCTGAAAGTAAAGGAGGTTAGATATCTAAGCTCCTTGAACGATATAGCGCTTTCTAGTAGAGAAATGAGGAACTGCGTTGGCGGAAACTCCCAAGATTAATTTTGCCACTATAAACACGGCCTACTGAATTCAAAAGGGTTCTTTGACATGCCAACATCGTATGACATGCGTGTCGTATTTTTGCCGCCTTTCAAAAATCACTTACCACAGGAGCGAACCTGCAATCTTGGGGTTAGTAGACCGACACGCTATCCACTCACCCACCGTGGCAAGCTAGAAAGAAAAAAAACCCAGCACACTGCAATGGCTCACCGGTGGGATTCGATCCAGCGCTTACGAAGCAGGGCTCTTACCGCTGGACCACGCGATCGCTGCTAGCGTACACCGCACATAGACGCCGCACTGTAATATTGCAATTAATTATTTTCTCGGAAACGGCTGAGAAGCGCGCATTACTACCTGCACCTGGTATACGCCTGGTTAGCCTCCAATAATAAAGAGGTTTGTCACAAGCACTTGGAGCATCAATTGGTTCCACACATAAAGCGCCGAAAATGGGACATTGTGCAACAATTCACAATCTTATTGGAAGAGGATGAGCACTATAGCTGGTTCCAGCAAAATGGTGCCACTTGTCATACGCGACCATCGCTATATTGCGATTCTTTTCCGGAAATCGAGTAATCTCAAGAAACCTGTGGTCTCCTCGTTCTACTAATGTAACCTCTACAAAAATATTCTATGGGGATATTTAAAAGAAAGCGTATACAGACATACGATAATACGCATTCCTCACAAGAACTCAAAGAACCAATTTCTAAATTAATTGGAGAAATAGCATCAGAAACTTTGAAAAAATTGCCGCAAAACCTTTGTAAGCGTGCAAATTGCGTGCCTGCAAGAAAATGGTGGTCACTTCCAACATTTCTTTTGAACTGGAACTGTGGAAACGCAATGTTTAGTTTTATGTCTCAACAGTTTTAAATCTTAGCACTCCCAGAATACTTCCACCCGAGTTTTAAAAATATTCTTCTTCAATTGAAGGTATTCGGAACTATTGTCTGCAATCACTGGATTTAGGCGGCGTAGTTGGTAGCATGCTGAGCTTCTATGCACAAGATCGCGGGTTCAAATCCGGCCGAAGTCGTCGGATTTTTTAAGAGCGTTAAAAATCCCTCAGTATGCCTTCCTTCGGAGGGGAAGTAAATCCGGCGGTCCCACGTCATAGATTTATGGCATGTTAAAGAACCTTCCACTAATTACACCTGTGTGAAGCTAAATTGTACAGTTTAAGAATGTAAACAACGCTCTTGGGTTCCTACGTCCGTTGCCAAGAGCCGTCTGCAGTGGCGTCTGGTAGTTAACTTCTGAACTAGTAGTCTTTGACGGTGGCGTTTGGCAGCTAAAGTAGTAACTATTTGAAACATTCAAAGTCTGCAGTCCTTACTTGAATTAAGAAACAGATAACACACACTAATACAGCCATCACAATTAACACCGGTTATCAGACTGATTCTACTCACACCCAAAGTACACGGGGCTACATGACCGCATTGTCGGAGCCCCTAAACTTAAGAACCAACCAACACTAGATTTGTATGTGTAATACGTCAGAAAAAACAATCAGAAATATTGAGTTCGGTGACTTTACGAACACCCTGTAGTGCAATAAAATGAGGAAGGGAGGGGAGAGGACAAAGAGTGTAAGAAATCAACCCCTCTGTAAAACGAGGGATACGATATTCACCACCCGCCCGCAATAAGCTCTAAATATCGCACTGCATCTGCGTAACGCCACACTAAAATGCATCCCATACACATCCAATAACTGAAACACGCCTGAATCTGATTTCAAGGTCAACGGGTGACCTGTAGCCTCGGGCTCACGACTTTCACCGCTCGACACGTTTCCCGCCCTTCTTTATTCTTCCTATTTCCTCATACAGCTGACTACAGTAGTGTGGTGCAGCGCCAGAAGGCGTGTCCCTTGCAATTTGTTTATAGTATGCGTGGGTCAGTCGGACCGGTTCCACACGAATACTCTGATTTTGTTTTATTATTATTATTATTATTATTATTTATTCTCCAAAGTGCAGTGAACCCTATTTTACCATAAGGTATGTTAGGGTCGTAGTTTACACAAAACTAGCAACCCGCCCCGACTTCGCCTGGGAACAGTTATGAATGCATTACGTGATAGCGCTTTTTGATGTGTAACATCTTTCCACTAGGTTGTTGGATATTTTTGTGGGAGTGATTTTTAAAAATGGGACGGAAGTGAATCGGAACGATCGAGGTGGCACCAGCTGGCACACTTCCGTTTGACCGAACGGAAGTGTGCTTGAACGGAAGCGTGCTAGCTGGCAACGGAAGTGTAAGACGCACTGCCAACTCGATCGATCGATCGATCCAGCTGGCAGTTGTAAGAGGAAGAATGGGCGCGCGGTGTCGGAAATTGATACCATGACGTACTCTCGGCCCTGTGGAATGTATATGATATACTGAACGGTAAACGCTCATGCGAACTCTGGTGTCAAGTGAATGAAAAAAAAAAGCACATGGTATATGTTCGAAGTCTTCGTAACAGTATTTAAATGGTAAAATGCAATATTTATCATATCAATATGACACATTTTAACAGAATCCATATGAAATTATGTATTGGTCTGTGAATCTAGAGGTCCTGTTTATAAGGAATTTAAGGTTATGAGCCGTGTCGCGTCTATTAATCTAGTTGATCCATATGGTATTCTTTATTTAGGCTAGTGCTGGTGGAAGCTACAAATCATGTAATAAAATGAGTTCCGTATTATAAACTACAATATCTGTAAAATACACCCTTTTACAATAGATTAATATTTGTGCCAATAATAGTCTAGTATAAAATACCGGTGTATCAACAATTTCACGTGAGGTTTCTTCTATGTCAGATGTTACACATCATACGCGACTACTCTAAGGCTCGTAATTTTGTTATTTTCCAAGTCAATGAACTACGACCTATATCAGTTCTACGTCTCGGCATGATGGGTTAAAATTACTGACTGGAGATTATCATGGAGATGCATGTGCAACGAATTCTTGTCAGACGTAATCTCTCAAAAGCAGGACAGTTGAACAGAATGTATTCTACAGTTTGAATGTCTTCAGTGCAGAAGCACAGTGAACCATTTTGTGTTGGAATTTTGAAACGCTAGAAGTAAGCCTTGAATTTACCATGTGCTGATAGCACTTGAGGTAAATTAAAGTTGCACTCAGCTACACACAAAACATTTTCATCTTACGAGCAGGAGGAAAAGCACGGAAGCTCACTGGCAAGGCAAAATCCATCACAGAGCAATTTGTTTTGTGGGTTTAAGCCAGAAACCACTGCTACTTGTAGTCACTGACTTGCTGCCTTACAGCGCCGTATTCCGAACTTTATGTTGGCTGCACTGCAAGATTCCCGCGTGTTACAGTGCTATTGTAAATTGCATTTGTACAGGCTTTAGGTGGTTTTCATGTTACAAATCCATTTTAAAATAAAATATCACGTGGAATATTCATTTTGGATGACTTTATGCCACACTTAACTTACTACGGAGCAGAAAGGCAATAAGTCACGTTTGCAAAATTGATTAGAAAAATATGTTAATTAAATTACAATTAATATAACTAACATAAATATAACCTGAATAGCTGCTTCACAACATAGATGACTAATATAGTGTGTTTGAAAGTTCTGTTCTGTCAATGTCATTTTATCTGTCTCCTAAAAAGTAGTGAAAACTGACTTAATTCTTTTGAACTCCGACCGATTCAATAAATTTGACCACATCTGTTCCGTTTCTGTCTTCAGTTAAATGCGCATTTGTGATTAGTTCAGAAACGGCAGTGCTGGATTAACCATAAGGCACAATAAGCAATTGTCTGGGGCCCCCAAAAAATGGAAAAGAAAAAAAAAAGGTTTGGGAGGAGGGGCAGGGAGAAGTCAAATAAATTCTTGAAACAGAAGGTCATACTGGCGAAAGTTTGAAAAATCAAACTGTGAACTTCGTAACTGAAGATTGCGGTTTGGAAATTCAAGATTGTAGAGGACAGTCCTATGACAACGTATCAGGGTCTGCAAGCCAAAATACTAGAGCTGAATAAACATGAGATTTATGTTCCTTGAGGTACACATTCTCTCGATTTAGTTGGACAATCTGCTGTTAAAAGCTGCTTTTACGCAGTTGATGTTTTTTCGATAATGCAATCATTGTATAACTGCTTTTCTGCAAACCCTCACATTTGGGGCGTGTTGAAAAATTATATAAAAACACTAAAACTTTGAAATCATTGTCAGATACGCGCTGGGAAGCACATGCTAATGCAACGAACGCGGTTTATAATTCGTTTCATAATATTGTCGAGGCTTTAGAAAGCATTGAAGATGAGTCGGAAAATAATGACACTCTGAATGAAGCGGGGTGCATCGCAAACAGAATGCAGAAATTCGAATTCGGGTTCATGTTAATTTTGAGGGATTCAATTTTGACTTCTATCAGAATCAGACATAAGGAAAATCAACTTCGATGATGTTATTGAAACTTTCTGCGAAACAAAATGCAGAAAAAAGTTTTTCTGAAAATGAACATATGTATTGTATCCATCATTCATTGTAAATTTGTAAATAACATCTCTTTGAAAGTTATGATTGACTTTTTTATGAAGGGGGAAGGGGGAAGGGGGGGGGGGTGAAAAAGGGGAGGGGGGGTGAAAAAAAGGGGAAAAGGGGGCCTCAAATTAACAATTGCCTGTGGCCACTGTGAGTCCTAATCCGCCACTGAGAAACGGTATTTTAAATCGTACTAAAACAGTAACACACGTTAGAGAAAATACACGAATGTTCGCTGTGTTCTGATGCATAATAACTGAAGATGCAAGATATTTACTTGTTAAGTCATTACAAATAGAAGAATAACCACACTATTGTTTGCGAGCCAGAAGTCAGCTGGGTTTGAACACTGTAGATACCATCTCGTGTACAGCGCATTTCAGAAACATAAGGTCGGTCACCACAGACTTACTCAGAGCTTTGAACTTCGCCAAGAAAAAAAATATCAGTAAATCATATGAAAATGTCCACAGTAGATACGCGAAGGGAATGAAAGCGGCAGACGGGCAACCAGGTGCAGGAGAGATGATTTTCCGCATTCCAGACCGGTGCACAGTGGGTCAAAATCGAAATCTAGGAGGACAAAATTATTTATTTTCATAATTATAAAATCAAAATTTATTACTTCTACAGCATTCTCATATAATTGCCGCTCACTATTCTGGGATATAAACGCATCTTAGTGTAAATCTGACACCACTGTTCGAGCAGTCTGAATTGGAGGGTGAATGTAAGTGGCTGTGGTTTGGTTGTCTTTGTGGTTAGTGTGATGCTTTAAGATGGAACATGCAGCTGAAGGTTTGATCTTTGTAACGTGTTTCAGTTATTAATGGGCGTAATTGTTACGTAATTTTAGCTATATTTGCGTTATATAATATTTAACTATTATTTTTAAAATTATATTTTCACTTAGATTTTTAGAATGTCGCGTCACTCTGCGTCACTTTCTACTTAATGTTAAAATGTAGATAAAGTGTTGTAGTTTACGCCTGTTATAAGATTTTTTGCATCTTTTTGGAACTTACTTAGTTATTTTACGTTTTAGAAGATGCCGCGCAACCAGTTCTCACACCTTTACAAGTGTTTGAAGCACTGGGTTCGACGATTATGTCAAAAGTGGAACTTTGTGACTTTGTGAAAAGTAAATTACGGGTAGAAAATTGTTCTGAAGAGATAACTGAATGCTCTAGTCATAGACAATTTCTTGCATGTGTAGACGTAGCTTAAACTGATGCTTATTATGAAGTAAACAAATTATATACGTTGCTTTCACTCTAAATTAATGATTAAAGTAAAAATAATTTTGCCCCCCTAGATTTCGATTTTGACCCAGTGTGCGGTGGTCAAGCCGTCATAAACACTTGAAGGGTGTACAAACTCCTCACTTCATGTTTCCATAAGAAAATAAATAAAACGCGGAATATTTGATAAAATCCTAGAATTCGCATTTATGAAGCATTTTGGCGTAATTTCCGCATTTTATCGCTTTCTCAAAACAATTTAAAAAGCGGTTTACAGGTCGTGCAAAGTGAAAATACATGATTAACAGCCTTAATGCGCATTTTGCGAAAAAACACCACTCCTATGCTGACGAAGGTCTGCAAGGCCAAGTGAAGAAATGAAAAGAACAGCTCCTCGGCCTAACGCCACGAAGACGATACGGATAGGCTACGTGGAGTGTGGCCCTCAACCGATAGCACTATCAGCACCGGTGAAGAAGGCCTGAAGAAAGTGGAGCAATCCAGTACCTGGGCTCCTGATGCCGATAGCTTTCCGGATGCCCGCGATCTGGCTGAAGGGACGCCGCGTTAGAGGCACGGCTGCGTCGATAAGCGGACCCTACCATACTAAGGGAATAACGCTAGGAAGAAGGTGACTGGCATGTTCAATAGTTTTATATGTATACTTCGTGGAAGCTTCTCAGTTGTAGTACAGTATATACTCCTTAGTCCATCGTGTCCAAAAGTCATCAGAAAGCTTTTATCTTAACCGGAATTCCTTGGCCAGATTCTGCTTTACTGTAGGCTCCGGTCCTGTCGGAATTGTATTTCAGTACAGTAGTATAGACCGCTCCTGCGGCGCTCACAAGCGACCGATCGTGACAAATTAGCATTCAAATGAAAGACAATAGACATTAGCAGTGACGAATTGCACTCGAATTTCATAAATGTCTAATTTATTTAACAAATGACTTTTAAAAATGTACGAAGTGTGCGGTTTGCAGACACTGTTGCTGTAGGAAAATACGCTCCATAATTGGCGGCTTCGGTGGCGTAGTCGGTAGCATGCTGAGCTTCTAAGCCCAAGATCGCGGGTTCAAATCCGGCCGAAGTCGTTGAATGTTTTAAGAGAGTTACAAATCCCTCAGTATGCCTTCCTTCGGAGGGGAAGTAAAGCCGGCGGTCCCATGTCATAGATTTATGGCATGTTAAAGAACCTTCCACTAATTACACCTGTGTGAAGCTAAATTGTATAGGTTAAGAATGTAAACAACGCTCTTACGTTCGTTGCCAAGAGCCGACTGCGGTGGCATCTGGTAGCTAAGTTCTGAACTAGTAGTCGTTGACGGTGGCGGCAAAAGTAGGAACTATTTGAAAAATTCAAAAGTCTGCAGCCCTTACTTGAATAAAAAAAAAACAGATAACACACACTAATACAGTCATCACAATTAACACCGGTTATCAGACAGATTCTACACACACCCGAAGTACACGGGGTTACATGACCGCGTTGTCACAGCCCCTAAACTTAAGAACCAACCAACGCTCCATAATTGCAGCCCACTTCACATTTTGGCCGCTGTGACGCCCGTTTCATGTCATTTTAACATTCTGAGGTATCTCCTTTATCATTTTGCTTGGATTTCAGAAACAGTAAATCAAAGAAATGAGTACTCACATCGTATTACTTTATAAATATCGAATAACCGGTGAGTGTTATGATGATTCAATTTTCAGTGATTGCCTTCTTAAATTAGGGAACGTAGAACTTGGAATTCTAACTGAAATGTAAATAGTGTTCTATAATAATTTGGTTGAAATAGAAACTTAACAAGCTTTCTCCTTAAGTCTCATTTCATTATAAACCTATTAGGGAAAGTGCGGTTTATGAACATGCGAGATTTCTCACACGAATCGCCTAGTAGACATAAATACAGGTATATTTACGGTGCTTCATTACACAAATTTTCACTTCAATCGCTTGATTAGTACACAAAAAATAAAAACTTTTTTAAAATTTCGCACAGGCATCATGTCGAATTTCTCAAAACCACTGAATTAAGTTAGATGTCAGTATATTAAGCCATAGAAAGCCCCGTGGCTTCGGCGGCAGCACGCCGGCCTCTCACCGCTGGGTCCGTGGTTCAAATCCCGGTCACTCCATGCGAGATCTGTGCTGGACAAAACGGAGGCAGACAGGTTTTTCTCCGGGTACTCCGGATTTCCCTGTCAAAATTTCATTCCAGCAACACTCTCCACTATCATTTCATTTGTCATTCATTTAATCATTGCCCCCAGAGGATTGCGTCAGGCCTCGGCAGCCGGCACAGTTCATATCCTCGCCGCTAGATGGGGGGCTTCATTCATTCCATTCCTGACCCGGTCGGAGACTGGAAGCAGGCTGTGGATTTTCATATTAAGCTATACATACAGTATTTATAAAGACAGGTTTCATTGCGCTCGGGTGAATAAAGACAGTAAGAAGTCCTTTTTTAATACCGGTATTTGAACTTCGCATGACAGCAATATTGGCTTTTTAATTATCAGGCTTTGTAAGTAATATAGGGGCTACTATACTAATGTAAGTTCACCTATCAACATAAAAAAAAACATTGAGGTTGACAGAGGTAATAGAGAACTTTCGGAGCTACTGAAAGCCGGTGAAATATTTTGCGCGGGCGGCATGTTGGATTGTTGACACATTAAAATATGAAAGGCACGATCAAGTGAGGGAGGGGAGGGGGGAAGAGGCCAACACACACGCGATCTTATCATGGTGGCCACTCAAATCGGTCAACGATTTTCCAGGAGTTTCCAGGAGTAATTCTCATTTTTCCAGGTTTAAAAATAAGCGTGAGTGCGGGGGGGGGGGGGGGGGGGGCTTTATCGGTTGCCTAACTTCAAGACCAAAATAAAGCAGTTGTGTTTGGTTTACTTATACAGATGTTGACAAAAATTAGTTGTGATGGCGTTATTGATACGCAAGCCTACACAAAAATGATTTATTGTTTAAAAAAAGCCTTTGTGACTCAAATATACCCATAAAAAAAGAGAAAAGAATGCCGCCTGCAATTTTACTGCGGTGATGTTGTCTATACCGTACTCAATATGTTTTACAAAAATACTATCGCGTGTTCTCCCACACAGAAACAGGTAGCCTGAGGATATTTCTTACGTTAACGATAGAGTGCTCACCCAAAACCGCACCGGGAGTATGATTTAAGATGGAAATATTTGTATAATTTATTAACAGTGGCTATTTTCCAGGGATTTTCAAAATTTTCGTCATTTTCCAAGAGTTTTCCAGACCTAATTAAAATCCAGGAGTTCTCCAGGTTTTCCAGGAGTAGTGGCCACCATGTATTATTTATAAGAATGTATTTCATAATTGAAAATAAGCTAAATAGTGTCTTATTTCACATACTCCTCTTTCTAATCATATTTTTCAATTCGTTTGTAAATTACGTGTGTCAGTACTGAATTCATTAATGTCATTATCATTACGGGCAAATGACCTGAATGTTACGTCCATTATACTGTACTACTTATCACACCAACTACCACCACCACAAAAAGTTATATTTTCAAAATATTTTTTATATGTTAGTTTAAGTATCATGTGCCAGTTCCGAAGTAGTATTCATTATCATCCATAAAACAAATAAATCCACCGGGCGAAGCCGGGCACTACTGCTAGTTATTTATAAGCCTGTATTTCATAAATGAAATTAGGCTAAAAATAAATTATTTGAAAGAGGAAGCCTTCCAGTCGAAATGTTGGTTGTTCGTAATGTCAACTATTAGACTACTGACTGGCACATATTCAAAATGTTATACTCTGTATTGAGGGAAGATCTCCTTGTTCATTTCAAGCACTGATCTATTTACTTACTAATTCAAGCACTAAACTACGTTCATGTCGGCATATTCAATGATAGGCACCTATTCAGAATTTTTAACTTCGTTTTGAAGATAAGAAGATTTGCTTACCGTATTCATTTATCACTGATCTGTATTAATTATTGGTTACAGAACTTTATTTTTAAATTAATAACAATAATAATAATAATAATAATAATATCGTGTGGCCTCGGGTGCCGAGGTGCAAGCTTTGTAATTGACACCCAGAGGGCAGCTTGCGTGTCGAATTTAATGCTTCTTGGAGCGCTATGAAGGTGAAGGAGGTTAGATAACATCTAAGCTCCTTGGCGCTATACCGCTTTCTAGTAGAGAAATGAGGAACTTTGTGTTGGCGGAAAATCCCGAGATTAATTTTGCCATTTATGAACTCGGCCTACTGAATTCAAATGGGTTCTTCAACATGCCAACAACGTATGACATGAGTATCGTGACTTTTGTCGCCTTTCAAAAATCACTTACCATGGCCAGGAGCGAACCTGCAATCTTGGGGTTGGTAGTCCGACACTATAACCACACACCCACCGTGGCAAGCATTTTTAAATTATTTTAAGTGTATTATTTTGATAAGAATTATTATATAGTTTAATATTTGTTTACATTCGCCAATAATATTTTTTAACTACCGGTACATTTTGAAAAGAAAAATGACTATTTTATTTTCATTTCATTCAATTTTTAACATTAATATTTCTTTTCTTATTAGATTGAAGTACATTTATAATAGTTTAGCTTCATTCTCAATCGATTCTGATTTAGCTGAAGATGGCCTCATTATGATGAAAATTAATAAATTTAAAACAAAAATACTGGAATGCAGCCGAAATAAATCAGAAACCTCTATGGAGATCAAATTGGCAGGTGAAAAGCTGAAGGAAGTAGGATACTTCTGTTACTTAGGAAGCAGAATAACCAGTGCTGGACGAAGCAAAGAGGATATAAAAAGTAAGTTAGCACAGGCAAGGAAAGCCTTTCTACAAAAAAGGAATCTGTTGACATCGAATATAGATTTAGGTATTAGGAAGTCATTTTTGAAAGCCTTTGTCTGGAGCGTGGCGCTCTATGGAAGTGAAACTTTGACTATTGGTGCAGCAGAAAAGAGGAGAATTGAAGCATTTGAAATGTGGTGTTACTGGAGAATGATGAAGATCAGATGGGTAGATAGGGTTACAAACGAATATGTATTAAGGCGAGTGGGAGAGGAGAGATGTTTCTGGCGACTGCTGATGAATAGAAGAGGTAGGTTGGTAAGACACATACTAAGACACCCAGGAATAGCAAGCTTAGTTATGGAAGGAAGGGTCGAGGACAAGAACTGTAGGGGTAGACCAAAGTTAGAATATATTAAACAGATTGTCTCGGATGTAGGGTGTGGTAGCTATGTAGAGATGAAACGAGAAGCTCAGGACAGGGAGAGCTGCATCAAACCAGTCAAAAGACTGAGGACTCAAACAACAACGGCCTCATTGAAGGCCGAAACATGTCCTATTTATAATATATATATATATATATATATATAAATAAATTGAGTATTGATTTGGCGTATATTTTTGAATATTTTATTATTTATATTGAAGTTTCGAAAAAAAAAAGGAGGATGGGGGTGGCGAGGGGAGTCTTGAACACCAATTCTGTTACTGATACTTCATTTAGGTGTTTTGCGATACCGTGGTCATCAGCACCATGACCATTGTAAGAATAATGAAAGAGCGGGCGGTAAGCTTGGAGCGCAGAGTCGTCTCGACGCGACGCGGCCCAGCTGAGCGCTGGTCTCCTGCACGCCGCCCTTCTATGGTCATCGTAACTCGAGCCAGCGCGCCAGCGACGCTCTACTCTCTCCGTTGAAAACATTAGACCCACCCACCCACTCATCTCTGATCTGATAAGGTTGGCGTCAACAAGGGCATCCTGCCGTAAAGAAAAAACATCACCACGTAGAAAATCATCCACGACCTGGTAGAATAACCAGGCAAAATTGCATGCAAGTGTTACCAACCGTACATCTGTACTTACGTCATGTAACCGTAATAATTACGTCGTCCAGTTTTCATTTCGTCATCAATATAATGGTCACTACGTCAATATCTCCCAACAATTTATACACGTTATCTAATTTAAACAGGGTGGCCATAATAAATATAATAAACTGAGTTAGTACTTAAAGAGCATTTCAAAATGTGCTTGAACAATAAATCATACAGTTACACATTTATATACAAATACACAGTCTACACATGTAATTTGTGTGCTCTATCTTGCAAGAAATGAGAGCTTACTGATTTAACGCCAGTACGAACATACATCAACAATAATCATCAAAATATACTCCCCCCCCCCCCCATCAAAATTTAAATGCTTAATTTCCAATTTATCAAGGTTGGGCCTTGTAAAACTACAATTCCCTGGTTAAATTACACATGATGGTTCCGTATTGATGTACTTAAATAGTTTTTAATAAGATTCATATAACCACCCTAATCAATACATAAATGAAAAAAAATTATTATTAAAGTTGTTCTCGGTACATGTTTCAAGGATTAATCAACAACATTTTTTATCCCCTTCATCAGCCAATTGTAAAGCATAATGAAAATTATGATGTAGCGTAGCACTTAAATATAAATGGTTATTTAACCTAAAAAGAAGCAATGGAAAAACAAAGGCCATAATAAAAGGAAACTGAGGGGAAATTTATTGATTGAAATATATTAAAATAATTACGGTACGAATTGTTTTCCCATTGCTTCTTTTGAGGTTATGCTTAGAGCTAACCTCATTGCCAAATGAAGATTTTCCTACCACGTTCGTATTCTTTTGCATGTTGCCGTTTGATTTGGCTCATGGATCTTTTAAGCATAAAAGGCATCTTCATTGATTGTATACGGAACGTTGAAGTATTGTAATCCAACGAACGTCATTTCAAGCTATTGACCTTTGCTAGGAGCGGGAATGTGAATGAACTGTCTACTGGTTTTCTTCACATCTTCGTTAATATTTGCAGGCTGAATACTATCACCGTCACAGACTATTTCATTTTGTTCTATGCTTTTTTTTTTTCAACAATCTACTTAAATGGTGCACCATATTAGGTTAAATAACCATTTATATTTAAGTGCTACTCTACATCATAATTTTCATTATGCTTTACAATTGGCTGATGAAGGGGATACAAATGCTATTGATTAATCCCTGAAACATGTATCGAGAACAACTTTAATAATAATTATTTTCATTTAAGTATTAAGGCGGTTATATAATTCTTATTAAACACTATTATAGTAAGCTATGCACAGAAAAAAGATGGCATCACCCCCAACGAATATTGTGTATGTGTTAGTTATTGTTGTTTTAAGGGGCGGAACTACGAGGTTATCTGCCCCTATTGTGTACGTGAACTATGTGGTAAGAAGTGGGAAACTTTTCAGTTTGAAGTTTGCTAAGAGGTCAAGGTCACTAAAAAGTTGCGCGGAAATCTGTATCACTCCTTAACTACTCATTTGGGCGCAATTAACATTTATAATAAGAATCCATAATGCCTAACATGTGAACATGGGAATGAATCTCCATGGCAGTGAACTGTTACATGACAACTGCATGGCCTCAAAATGAGAAGACAGTTGACAGTCGATTGTAATAAGACAAAATGTAGTGTGTTTATCTGTATGTGTTTCTCATAAAATACATTACACAAGACATAACAGTGGTGTCAGAAGTGAACAAATTCTCGCCTAGAGGAGGAACAACATCAACTAGATTACGGTAAGCGAGACGAGCTATGGAACTATTACTGTGTAGCAGGTACTGCAACTTGCCAAAATATGTCCGCTTAAATTGAACCTCACCACAGTTCGCGAGCACACCGTGGCTGATTGAATGAAAGTGATCCGAGCTTCTACAAGCGCTAATTAGCATGCTGCCTGAAGCACTCCAAATATCGGCAGCGCAAGTTGCAGCGGTTTCCGAATCATTGCCAATGGCGCAACCAAAACCACCGGCGTTCTCAGTCAATGGATACCGACCTTAGGAGGGTATACCTGAGGAAGATTACTTCAAACGATTTGACTGGGCAGTTAGGTAGGGTACATGTATACACCAGAAACCGGAAAATTGATTAAAAAACATTTTTCAAAATATGCCTAAGTTGATACAGTATAATTCCTTCCCCTCTAATTTGATATATAAACTTTGATTTTCTGCCCATTAGTTCTTGAGATATGTAGGGTTATTCAAATCATTGCATCGATAACTACGCCCACTCCTGGCTGTCAACTTTGCTACCTCCAGTAGCCACTTGTTCTATAAGTTATTCCTTGAAACATAAGTTTAAAAAATTAGCCCAAAGATGTCAGGGCATGCTAGTAGACAACTAACACCACCTTTTGAGGACTTTGTAGACAAACAGGGAGAAAAATTATGATGATGTTTTTAAACTGTCTTCTCTGTGTGTTATATCCGTGAAATTTGTCGAAACCACCCGTTCCTACAGCTGGCTGAGTGCTTACTGTTTATAGAATTATTTCGCTCGTTTAGTGATGCCATGGTGACCACTCAAATCGGTGAACGATTTTCAGGAGTTCTACAGGAATTTTCCAGGAGTAATTCTCATTTTTCCAGACAAAAATAAGCGCGAATCGCGCGGGGGGTGGCTTTATCGGTTGCCTACTTCAGGACCAAAGTAAAGCAGTTGTGTTTGGTCTCCTTATACAGATGTTGACAAAAATTAGTGGTGATTGCGTTATTAATACGCAAGCATACACACAAATGATTTAATTGTTGTTTTAAAAAAAGCCTTTGCGACTCAAATATCCGCTTGAAAAAAAAAAAGAGAAAAGAATGCCGCCTGCAATGTTATTGCGGTGAAGTTGTCTATACTCAATATGTTTTACAAAAATACTACCGCGTGTTCTCCCACACAGAAACAGGTAGCCTGAGGAAATTCCTTTCGTTAACGATAGAGTGCTCACCCAAAACCGCAGTGGAGTATGATTTAAGATAAAACACGGTGCGTAAATTTCCGTTTAAAAATAAACAGGGTTTGCAGAGCGATCGCTAGATGGCCCTTGCTACCCCATCCGCGATATCATGACGTCGAGGATCTTAGATCATAAATCCAATAGATGACTGATGACGTCACATTGGTGAAACCAAAATCTCGATCAGCTGACTAAAGGGAACTGCCGGGAACTGCGGGTAGTTTGGAGCACTGAAATACTACACGTGATGATAGAATCGGGTTATTCTATTCTATTCATTACAGTACTAAGCCAGAATGGTGTATTACTGTGCAGCGTATGGATGTAAGGAGACGTTTAAAAAAGGATCGGGCATTTCTTTCCATACGTAGGCCTAAGTTAATTCATTGTAATATAACCCTAAAATTCTTGACTTCACTACTTGCATTTCTTTACGCTTCCTCTTAACTCCGAAACACGAAAGAAAAAGATAATAATTTAACATGTAATTTATTACAAATTATTAAAATTTACCCTGTCCCTTACTCCACTGAACAGGCATATGAAGCAAAATTAGGACCATCATAACATAAAAGAACCTTCCTTTCAATCATGTTCAGTGTCAAATTGCAGGTTATGCTACTGATGTGACGATGTACGGTAGTCTTCGATAATAAATAAGCTGAGGTAATATTTGTCATCTCATTAAACGTATGGACAGTGCGTTTGGTTGACGAAATTTTCAGGATACATTTCAGCCCTAAATTAATCAATTCTATGTAGAATTTGAAAGTTCTGGGTTATTTTTGTGAAGGATTCCATGATTCATGGAAAATGGAAGTTAAAAGGAAACAGTTCATCGCTTGTAATGTTTTCCTTTGTAGCAAATGTAATGCATAGTTTTTAAAAAGCAACGCTTACTAAATCAATAGACTTCCTTTTTTTTTTTTTTTCATTTGACCATGTTTTGTTCACTTTCATCAAATACTGAAGTGGAAGGTAACGCTGAGTAAGAGCTAATCGTACGATAAAATTTTGTCAAGTAATGTACTAAAATTAGCCAAAATACATTTCTAATGATGATAAACAAATTAGGAAATGATGTAGTAATAGATTGAACTTGTTTGGAGCTCTAGGGCGTACAATCAAAAATGACCAGCTACACAAACACAATTCTGTTCAAAAATCAGTAGGCCTAATTCAGAGTTGGATTTGTTATTACGTATTTACAAGGGATCTGGATGTATGAGTATTATGGAACACGACAGCCACTCTTTACACAAACACAATTCTGTTCAAAAAACAGTAGGCCTAATTCAGAGTTGGATTTGTTATTACGTATTTACAAGAAGGGATCTGGATGTATGAGTATTATGGAACACGACTGCCACTCTTTACACAAACACAATTCTGTTCAAAAAACAGTAGGCCTAATTCAGAGTTGGATTTGTTATTACGTATTTACAAGAGGGGCTCCTGGATGTGTGAGGATTACGGAACACGACAGCCACTTTTTACACAAACACAATTCTGTTCAAAAATCAGTAGGCCTAATTAAGAGTTGGATTTGTTATTACGTATTTACAACAGGGGATCCTGGATGTATGAGTATTACGGAACACGACAGCCACTTTTAACACCAAGTATGTTACATTCTTAACCTTTGCTACCTTCCTGTACATGCGATGCTTTTCCCAATATCGTATAAATTACGAAAATGTGTGTTTAAACCCTCATTAAAACTCATTTCCCCACCTACTCCTTTCACCTTCCATTACGAGTTCCTCTGTTTATCCTTTAGTCAGCTGATCGAGATGTTGGTTTCACGTCACAGTACAGCCGCAGTGTGGCAATGCGCACTATTGTATTTATGCTCGAAGTCGAGTGCCGTAGTGTATTTAATAGTTTACATAGTTTTGAATATACAGGGCAACAAAATAAAGGTGAGCAAAAGGAAGGTTACGATACTTAACCACCCTAGCGGCGTACACATGATGAAAACACTTCTCCAGCAGTTTATAGAGATAATATTCAACAGTCAGAAGAACCTGTGAATGATGGCTATTTTGGTTTATTCTTTCTGATGATAATGATGATGATGATGAACGTGGTTGGTTGGTTCCTTAGTTTAGGGTCTGCGGCAACGCGGTCATGTAGCCCCGTGTACTTTGGGTGTGTGTAGAATCTGTCTGATAACCAGTGTTAATTGTGATGACTGTATTAGTGTGTGTTATCTGTTTTTTAATTCAAGTAAGGACTGCAGACTTTTGAATTTTTCAAATAGTTTCTACTTTTGCCGCCAAACGCCACCGTCAACAACTACTAGTTCAGAACTTAGCTACTAGACGCCACCACATTCTGCTCTTGGCAACGAACGTAGCAACCTAAGAGCGTTGTTTACATTCTCAACCTATACAATTTAGCTTCACACAGGTGTAATTAGTGTGAAGGTTCTTTAACATGCCATAAATCTATGACATGGGACCGCCGGCTTTACTTCCCCTCCGAAGGAAGGCATACTGAGGGATTTATAACGCTCTTAAAAAAATCCGACGGCTTCGGCCGGGTTTGAACCCGCGATCTTCGGCACAGAAGCTCAGCATGCTACCGACTACGCCACCTAAGCCGCCGATGATGAACGTGTGACCTCCGGAGAGGCCGAGTGCAGGTCTTTCTAGTCGACGCCCGTGGGCGACCTGCGCGTCGGGATGAGAGAGGGAATGGATGGAGATGAATGAAACTGGGCAAGGATGTGGAAGGAAGCGGCCGTGGCCTGTCAGAAGGTGCTGTCCCAGCATTTGCCTGGTGTTGAAAATGGGAAACCACGGAAAACCATTTCAAGGACAGCCGACGGTGGGGCTCGAACCCACGCGTCTACCGAGTCAGCAGAGAGCTTGGCCCCTTGACCTAACGCAGCCCTTTAGCCCGCGTAGCCACTACTGTTGGTGAAGTGATGATGAAGACGTCACATACACCCAGTCCCCGAGCCACGGGAATTAACCCCAGGAGATTAAAATCCCTGATGGCTCGGCCGGGAATCGAACCCGGGGCACTTCGGGCCAAAGCCTAGCACGCTAACCATTTAGCCACGGAGCCGGACATTCTTTCTAATGTCAGATGCTCATATATATATTTTTTCCAGCTGGCTTTCCCAGACTGTTGCATGGTAGGTTCAATTTCCTTGTTCACGGAAAGTACCGTACCAAGATATTTGGCTTGGTCAGTATTGAAGCCGCTGTCAACTCAAGATCCATCAGACCATCACACAGGGAGACGAATCTGCAGCATTGACTCCTGCACACTTCCTGACCGGAGAAGGACTCGTCACAATTCCGACAGGACCGGAGCCTACAGTAAAGCAGAATCTGGCCAAGGAATTCCGGTTAAGACAAAAGCTTTCTGATGACTTTTGGACACGATGGACTAAGGAGTATATACTGTACTACAACTGAGAAGCTTCCACGAAGTTCAACACCAAATTCCGCCCAGGAGACGTCGTCCTAATCCACGAAGATATTCGCCAACGGCACTTGTGGAGGAAAGCCGTGGTCGAGGGACTGCATCTTGGTGGAGACCAGAAGATCCGGACAGTACTTCTTCACACCTCGGACGAACTCGTGATGAGTCGTCCAATACCCATAGAGGTTGACCAGGGTGAGGAGGATGTGAGGAATCCACGACTACACAGCGCTATCTGTATATGTATTATCCTTGTTTTGCTTGTTAACTCTCTGAAAGTTAGCTGGTATTAAAGATAGTGTGTGAAAGTGTCGTGTCGTTATCATTCACGACGTAACAAACGCCCAATCGCTTATGCAAGTCTCCACAATGATGGCAACAGAACAGCGCTATCCTCAAATTGACAAGGAAGCCAGTCTGGACTGTCCAGAAGTTCTTTCAATATCTGTATCCTCGCCATTTTACCCTCATTACTGATCATAAACCACTGACCTAAATACGTCACTTCCTGTCCTTTGCACCAGTCGCATGGCAAACTACCTCTCAAACTTTGACTTGCAAATGCAGATTATTGCTCCAGTGTACCTATGCCCACAACAACTAACACAATCCACAAACTTACTCTCCACGAGGAGATCCAGTCCGTGCTGACCATATAGCTATAGCTCGAGAAACACGAAAAGACTCACATATCAGCAAGTTCAACTGCTGGAAATGGGAAAGAACCCCACACATGCAGGGTGCAAGGCACCAGAAGTAAACTATACCCTGGCAGCCAACTGCCTACTATTTGAGCACCGAGCACCTTCAATCCGAAAGCACATTCTCAATGACCTAAATGTAGTTAATGTAGGTATAGTGAAAATTCGAGTAATTGCACGCTCCATAGTTTTCTAACCGGGAATCGACGGAGATATCGAGCATATAGGTGTATTATCCAGAGTTGGAATCTGACAGTTCGGCGGAGAACTGTTGAAATGAAGGCAGCGTTGCCACGTATGCTACTGGCCACCGCGAGCGCACTTCCACCCTTCCGCACTTTTCCTCATGCTCATAATATTATCACAGTTATTATATTTGTTACATTTTTACTCAGATGGTTTTCAAAAATCTTAAACAAAGCAATGCTTAGAACTGTTCGGTGCGCACTGTAAAATAAAATAATAGCCTGTCAAATTGAGGAGAGGCCTAAAATATTGTAATGAATAGCAATATTACGAACTAGTGGGCCCGTGCGAGCTTTCGCAACGCGAATGTAGGTTTATGGGGTAGTAGGGAAGAATGTGGGAGAACGAAGTTTTAAATATTGAAGAAATGTATTTATTCCTGTCACAGCTCCTCTTTGTAACCAATATTCGATGTTACAACGAATTCATCGGTTATTGCTTGCTCGGGAGTTTCTTCTACAGCAATTTTTACATTTGCAAAGGATTGAACCCTAGAGAAAGTCTTGGCGAGACCACACCGGAGCCATCTGCTGAGAGACTTCTCAGCTAGCAGTACGCCACGCTCCCGCCGCCGCGCTGCCCTGCGCTCTAGCGGCAGGCTCGCCAGGTTAAGGTGCTCCCATTGTAAATGTACAATTTTAAGGTATTTATTCAATTGTGAGACATTTAAAGAGGAAGTGAGTGCGTTTCGGGCACACATGGGGTTATGCGGAACTTGTAGGTACCCCATATGTGTAGGTTGGCGTTAACAGGACCTTATTTTCGGTACAAAACCGGAATGGGACCATAGCAGAATAATATAGGGAGGATACTATCATAAAGCAAAAATGTTCACATGGAAACCGACAACACATGATTGTTTCCGTGATATCTAGCTATTTATATTTCCTGTAAAATATGTTTCAAGGCACAAGTAACACAACCCCTTCGACAATACGTTTTTCAACCACTGCCAAATTTAAAGCTTTATTGTTAGCCGCAACGTATTGCTTAACTTGAGCCCAGCGCGCGACTGAATGGAATTAATGGTTCGCCTGATGTTCGGATATTTTGACCCTCCCTTTTCAAAGAAATCCCGCGCAGCGATAAACATTTTCCTTCCATGGCTTCGAATAGGTACACCTCGGCCTGGCCTTGACAATTCCCGAACTGGATGTATCCTCGGTCTACCTCTACGAGAAGTCATCCTTTAAAACGTCACCACTAGCAAGCAGAAAGAAAGCTAACCTTAATCGAATTCACTCTAACCTATGAAAACGAACCTAAGCTTAAACAGACACTGCTACATAAATAAATAAATGACACTAATGAACTATAGACTTAAATATAAAGTATAGATCCTACACGAAAGAGTAGTTAAATAAAACAATTATAACTCATAAAAAATGAAACCCAGCAAGGTGAGTGCGCACTGGAGGTAACCAAACAAGCGACTGGTCGGCGACAATAACGTGGCATCATTCAAATTGGCAGCGCTGTATGGTTTCATTGGCAACAAGCCTTGCGTGCGATCTAGTCAACTGTTTTTGCCTAGTGGCGCCGAACTGTCATATTCCAACTTAGTATATTTTGTTGGTTCCTTAGTTTAGGGGCTACGTAGCCCCGTGTACTTCGGGTGTGTGTAGAACTTGTGTGATAACCGGTGTTAATTGTGATGGCTTTATTGGTGTGTGTTATCTGTGATTCTGGTAGAAGGTTCTGCAGACGATTAATTTTTTCAAGTAGTTCCTACTTTTGCCACCAAATGCTACCATCCACGACACCTAGCTGAGGACGCGGCTACTAAATGCCATCGCAGTCAGCACCCGGTGGTGAACGTTGGAACTAATAGAGCGTTATCAAACTAACCTACAAATTTTTGCTCCCACAAGTTTAGATACCGGTAGTGGAAGGTTCTTTAACATGCCATACATCTATGACATGGGACCGCCGGCTCTACTTCCCCTCCGAAGGAAGGCATACTGATGGAATTTTAACGCTCTTTAAAAATCCTACGTCTTCGGCCGGGTTTGAACCCGCTATCTTGGGCACAGCAGTTCAGCATGCTACCGACTACGCCACCGAAGCCGCTGACAGTTTACAGTATATTGTAATACGACAAAATATAGGTGTTTACCTGGATGGGTTACTCATAATAAATCAATAAATTACTACCATACATTACACAAGCCATAACAATGCCATTGCTTCATACAGGCTCCGTGCGTTGGGGTGAGAAATGCAACGCAGCGCTATGGGTGGCCAAATTTATAAGCTCGAGCATGCTACCATGGCCGAGATGGAGCGATGTGTAGGAAAATTCTGAAAATAAAGGAGGGATTTCCAGATATCCTAGAAACATGAAACTTAGTACCAGTGAGGCGGCTTCGGTGGCGTAGTGGGTAGCATGCTGAGATTGCTGGTTCAAACCGGCCGAAGTCGACGGATATCTTAAGAGCGTTAAAAATCCCTCAGTATGCCTTCCTTCGGAGGGGAAGTAAAGCTGGCGGCCCCATGTCCTAGATTTATGGCTTGTAAAAGAACCTTCCACTAACTAAACTTGTGTGAAGCAAAATTTTTAGGTTAGGTTTGATTAATGCTCTAAGTTCCAACGTTCGTCACTAGGCGCCGGTTGCGATGGCATCTAGTAGTACCGGTAGCGAAGTTCACAGCTAGGTGTCGTGGACCCCACTGGAGTAGCACAAACCTAGAAAAATTGCTGAGTTTTAATTCACTGGCCGTGAAAGCCAATATACCATCTTCTTGGAAGCCTTCATAGAGAGGTTATGGCTGCTTGAGATGTTAGTTCTCACAGTCAAGAGGCCAGATGCGCTTCATAAAAAGGGAGGAAGCGCGCAGTTCGCTACTCCTGTGGGGATCCGGGCGAGGACACCAACAGCCCGCTGATGAGCCGGCTTGGTGTCCTAGGCGAAACCCCACAGAAGACACGAGACAAACCTAGACAATTAGCTGAGCTAAACAGTGACATATTCGTTACAGTCAACTAAACAGTGAGTTACAGTGTTATGTTTGTTACAGAGTATTTATAGTGAAAGGATAGATTAACTCGCTGTTCCGCCCCTTAAAACAACAATAACTAACCAAGTAATTAACTAAACAGTGTCTTGGTTGTTACATTGTATATAAATTACATCGACCAATATTAAATGTCAAGAACGATGGGCGCGGCGGACATGGGCTCAAGAAACCCGAAGGTATCACATAAGATGCGTACTGCAGATGAAGGTATTAAGACCATCAAGACGGAAATGGTTCGGGGAATACAGAATGCAATAGATAGGTGTGAATGTTTGCATGACAGGCTGAGAATACTGGGGAAGACGTGGCACACACAACGAGGCACTTTCGAAGAGCCAAACCAGGTTTCAAATAAGGAAACCTTCAAACGTAGATAAGTGTTATCTCAAGGCCCGCGCAAGTCAATTCTGATAAATGCTTTTCCACGTAGCATTAGTTCTGAGCACCGACCTTTCGGAAATCGTGAACTAAAGTTGGGGCCCGCAGATGACCTACTAGTCCTAGCCATCATTCCCCGAGGGTGGGGGGTAACTAGTCACCTCGGCCATCCTGTAAATCAGGGGTTCCCAACCTGGGGGGGGCGTGAAGTGATTTCCGAATTAAGTTTTTTAAAACTCAAATTGTACAATTTTGTAAAATAAACATTTTTCTAATCTCCAAGTGATTGTCGCACCAAGTCAATCGTTCAAAAGCACTGGTAATTGTCAACTGTTGGCACAAACCTCTGCGAATCCGCGAAGTTGGAGGTGAATTAAGGAATTTGCTGCCTTGTAATGAGCAAAATTATGCCAATTTTATCGTCTCGTTGGCATATCTTTGTGATTTCTTTGAAGCGTTGAACAGTTTCAACTTACATTTTCAAAGACATATTTATGCGAGTCAGGATTTTCAACGCTGAGTGTCATAGAAACAAAGCAGCGCTGTCGGCTTGATGTTGCAAGTGATCTCCGCTGTGCTCTGTCAAATATCAAACCAAACATACCGAATCTTACCAAGAGAAAACAGTGTCAACCCTCTCACTGACATTTGTCGACTAATTTAAGGATTTGTATTAACAGTGTGTTCTTTGTATTGTGCTAAAATGAAGTTAGTATGTAATAGAAACGCCTATGCCATTATGTACTGTAGTGTTATTGGTTAGGTCCATATCCTCCGCGTCAATCGAAGAGGTTATAGAAGTGATGAGTGGTGGGGAGGGGTGGGGTGGGGGGGGGGGGGGGGGAGGTGGGCGCTATGAACTCCGTATCTGAAAAGGGGGGGCGTCAGCTGACAAAGGTTGGGAACCACTGCTGTAAATGGTTATCCTTGTCTCGTATATTCTCCACCAGGCAAATGCCGGGACGGTTCCTTTGATTAGGTCCTAAAATGCTCAGGGAGAGTTAGTAATAATTGTAATAATAATAAAAAGTTAAATTCCTCGGCGAAATATCTGAGCCTTTTGCAATTAACACTGGGGTCCGCCAAGGAGACGGATTATCTCCGTTACTGTTCAACCTCGTACTTGAGAAGATAATCAGGACCTGGGAAAAGGAAACTAAGGGAATAACCCTTGGCAGACTACTCAAAGATAGAATTCATGTACATTGTTTGGCCTTTGCTGATGACATAGCAATCCTTTCTAATAACAGGCAAGAAGCAATTCATTCCACTGAGAAATTACATGAAATTGCCATCAAAACGGGACTTCAAATTTCTTATGAGAAAACTCAGTACATGGAAGGAGCCTCACGATACTTAGACGGACAACCTATGAGAACTAAATTCGGCAAAATGAACGAATTCAAATATCTGGGAGAAATTATTCAGCCCTCTGGTTTAAACCGTGAAGCAAATAAAGAGAGAATTTCCAAATTACAGAAAGCTTACAGAATCACTTGGAATAGGTATAACAAAAAATCAATATCTCGGAAAGCAAAACTTAGACATTATAATACAGTAATCAAACCGGAGGCGTTATATGCATCAGAAACCTTAATCATTGGTGGCAAATATTTAACCAAAGAGATTGAAAAACAAGAAAGGAAAATTTTACGACAAATTTTTGGCCCAGTTTTTATAGAGGGAATCTGGAGGAAAAAGTCATCCCAGGAAATATATCGCCAATGTGAAAAAATGTCTCATACTTTTCGGAAAAGAGTATTGAAATTTTACGGGCACATTATCAGAATGAACAATGGTAGATTGACTAAAAGAATTCTCAACTTGGCCCTCTCACTAAAAATCAAGAACAGCTGGCTACGTGAAATTGAAACAGATCTCCAGGAAATCAACATTTCAGACAATATTATACAGGACAGATGCAAATTCAGAACCCTAATCGACAATCACCAATTTGAAGACAAACCCAACACCAGGGCCACCATAACTTGGACAGAAGACCGAAGAAAGGCGCTCAGCGAGAGGATGAAGAGATTTTGGAAGGAAAAGGAGGCCAACACATCAGCTAAACAGGTTCAACCGTGCTCCTGAGTCGGGCATAACGATGCAAGAATAATAATAATAATAATAATAATAATAATAATAATGATGTCCCTTTTATCTGCGGCTTTTAGAGATGCCGGAGTGCCAGAATTTAGCCCCGAAAGGAATCTTCAAAATGCCACGGCTCCCTCGCATTTGCGCACCCTCAAATGCCAACTGGCTGCACCAGGATTCGATCCTGCAACCTTGGGAACAGCAGGCGAGAATGTTGGTTGGTTCCTTAGTTTAGGGGCTGTGACATCGCGGTCATGTAGCCCCGTGTACTTTGGGTGTGTGTAGAATTTGTCTGATAACCGGTGATAATTGTGATGGCTGTATTAGTGTGTGTGATCTGTGATTCAGGTAGAAGGACTGCAGACTATTAATTTTTTCTAGTAGTTCATACTTTTGCTACCAAATGCTACCGTCCACAACACCTAGCTGCGAACGTGGCAACTACATGTCATCGCGGCGAACGTTGGAATATAGCCTAGCGTTATCGGACTAACCTACAAATTTTAGCATCCACAAGCGTAGTAAGTGGAAGCTTCTTTTTAATGCCATAAATCTATGACATGGGACCGCCGGCTTTACTCCCCTCCGAAGAAGGCATACTGAGGGATTTTTATCTTAAAAAATCCGACGACTTCAGCTGGGTTTGAACCCGCGTTCTTGGGCATGGAAGCTCAGCATGCTAGAGAACTTTACCGCTGAGACACGCAGCCAGCTAATCAGGGAGAGTTAATAGGTTGTTGATAGCACTGCTCTATCTGAGAAGTTGCGCATATAGTATACTGTAGGTCTATTTTTTTATAGCATACGCTATACATACAAAATTTGGCAGAAATCCAGTGGAAGTTAAACCTTGTTAACGTGCATATAACCAAGTCCGCGAGAGCGTATCTCTAACTTCAATATATCGCCGACTGTAAGTGTTTTTACGTTTTCATTTCTTCGAACAATCTCCAATAAATTATTGAGGCGACAGCTTACAAGCTAGCTAGGGGTGAGCCTATCACCCCAGGTACAGCCAGCAGCAAACCGTCGAGTCTTGTTGAGTTAAGACCTCAGATAATAGTGGTTGTGTTTGGAGTTTCCCTGGAAGTGCAACTTGGCTTTTCTTTATTTCGCCTGGGAACTTTTCGTTCAGCAAAATACACAGTCAAGCTAAGATTGGACGGAAGGGGCATTTGTATTTCATGCACCTTGTCATTCTTGACATCGGGAAAAAAAAAAAAAAAACACGCTTTTACCTAATGCATTCATAAATATTCCCAGGCGAAGCCGGAGCGGGTTGCTAGTATGTACTAAAGCATACAAGCACATACAAAACTTGGGATGGTAAAGCCGGCGGTCCCATGTCATAGATTTATGGCATGTTAAAGAACTTTCCACTAATTACATCTGTGTGAAGCTAAATTGTATAGGTAAATAATGTAAACAACGCTCTTAGGTTGCTACGTTCGTTGACAAGAGCCGACTGCGGTGGCGTCTAGTAGCTAAGTTCTGAACTAGGTCTAGTAGTCGTTGACGGTGGCGTTTGGCGGCAAAAGTAGGAACTATTTGAAAAATTCAAAGTTGCAGTCATTACATGAATTTAAAAAAAAGATACACATACTAATACAGTCATCACAATTAACACCGGTTATCAGACAGATTCTACACACACCCAAAGTACACGGGCTACATGACCGCGTTGTCGCAGCCACTAAACTAAGGAACCAACCAACCAAAACTTGGATGACATCCATTTGTAAGTATGGACGTTACATGCAGTTAAATATTGAACCTATCAGAACGTGTAGAATTACTGTATGTTGGCAAAACTACCACCATGCATGTGTTAAAAATTAATCTGAAATACTATGAACTACAAATGTGCCAATTTAGAAGAAATCCATTTTTTAGTATGGATATTACACGCAGAGCATTGAACGTATCAGGACACGTAGAATCATGTTGGCAGTTTTGTGATATATGCGCTCCTGAACATTAAGTTGGATTATTATGGTCTATATGTGTGCTAATACGGAACAGTTCCCTTCAGAGATATCCAATTTGAAGTTCAAATTTCAATATAATATTTATCATAAAATGAGATAAAAATGACATTGACAGCCTGATTCCTTATTGACCATGTAATTATAATAACATTTAGCCTCTATAACCGAAAGTCAATGTATGTACCGGTTTCAGACACAATGTGACCTTCCTCAGCGTAATTTAGGACGTGTAAATGTGCAAGAACATACATTTTGCCATAACAGAAGGATTCTCAAAATATTCTTGTTCCAAAAGCTCACAAATTAAAATAATAATTTAAAAAAATTACAGTCAGTCTGAAAGACTAGACGTTATATCATTTCAAATGACGCATGCTACAAATGTTAGAAAGGCTCAGGAGGGCTTCCCAGGACCCATTAACTTAGGCTTCCCGCGCGGGCACCTCTTTAAGGGTCACCCTGTATTTGAATTGAATCTCACATACTGTACACCTCGTTAAGTGTCACCCTGTATTTTGCTCTGACATCCTGCATACCTCTTTAGGAGTCACCCTGTATTCTTATCTGATATCTTGCACACCTCTTTAGGAGTCACACTGTATTCTTTTCGCTTCGCTCGAAGCCCCAGGACTCTTTCAACAGACTCCATTAAGCTTCCCGCTTGGCTGCATGACGTCACGCACTCGCCGTCCATTACCCATTAACTTAGGCTTCTCGCGCGGCTGCATAACGTCACAGTCTCCGTAACGCATAACTTTTGACTCAAGCATAACGATGAAGTCGACAATATAATTTGAAATGATAAAAACAGATATGTTACAAAATGTGTCATTGTTTGTGTTCCAATCATAGCAGTTTCGATGCCTGGGTGGATATTTTCCTGCATCCTTCAAAACTAACCACACGCCTCCAAACACTATAAGAACGGAGTGCAGAGTTGTCGAGCAAAAGAAACTTATTTGATAAATCGATTTAAATCGAGGATTACTCGAAATCTCCTCCAGCTGTTGTGAACAGCGCGTTGACGCCAGCTGATCGATGAACTTTCAAGTCGGAAGTTATATTTGCCGGACTAGATAAAAATGTACCAATATTTTCTCTTAAACAGTTTTCAAATTTATAAGGGGTACGCATACCCCCTGAAAAAACAAACAAACACTGAGTTCTAGTTCTAGGAGGTTTTGAAACTTCAGGATCATATACTTGCTTTCATAGATTATGTCCGAACCCTCACCCATTAATGGAATTTTGACTCAGCTCATCGCCCTCCAGAAGCAAACACAAGTTACGCTACTGCTGACAATCCTAGTAGATATTTCGCAATTTCGATCGATCATGACCTACGATAGGTTCTTTTCTTTTGTCTACGTTGGCATCTAAGCAGTGTAAGTAAACCAGATACACATAATCCTACCTGCCAACCTTACAAAACCAAAAATCAGGAGATTTATTTATGGAAATCAAGAAAATTCACGAGATGCAATTAGTGCATATTAGCTCAATTAATTGGCAAACTATGCTTCAAAATGAATGACGTAAATAAGCATTCGACATTTATTATCCCATTACTTCCACTTTCAACACCATAATCTTTTTAAAAATTATTATTCCTACATTTTACTGGTACTTCTTTGTTCCCACGTGTTTCAAAATATCACTTTTTCCACCAGGCGATATATAAAACATTACAACGGTAAACACAGGGCCGGATTTAAGAGTATGCGGCCTATAGGCTAAAGTACATTTGCCGCCCCCTCAATAGTTCATATTTGCTTAATACATTTGTTTGTACGGATAATATGATTAACATCTGAAATACTTCATTTTAGCTTTTGAATGAATTGCCAAACCGCCGCCCATGAAAATTTGCCGCTCTAGGCTGCAGCCTACTTAGCCTATTTAGAAATACGGCCCTGGATAAACAGTACAGAATGAAAAATAATTGACCTTTGCTGGATTCAATCGTTGTTCCGAAAACTGTTTCAAAAGATACAATTGTGTTTCTTGGTCAGAGTGAAGAGTCAAACACCCAGCAAGAACACTAGAATGTGACGAAAATCTTGCATCCAAGTCAATAAACATTCACTTACACTGAAATAAAATCCATTTACGAATTCAGGCACCCAAATAACATTCATTGCCTGCCCACTATAAACGCTTCCAAAAACTACTGGAAAATGTTTGAAGTTCGCCAATAATTTACAAAAATCGTTCCTCGAGTAATCGGGAGGTGGAAAAAACTATGGAAAATTGGGAGTCTCCCGCCTAAATTGGGTAAGTTGGCAGTTAAGCATAATTCATTGATATGGGCGTACTAATCAGTCAGTAAATCGTAGATAACGATTTATTGCATGAGGAAGATACCAGCACAACTGGAAAGAAAACAACCGTATTAAATATCACACTAATGCTGCTTCTGTGACAGACAGAAGGATGCTTTGTGCTTACTTAGTGAGAAGGTCGTGTTTTCTGCGTCACGTCGTTTAAGATAGCCTACTTGTATATGTGGCAGAGACGCATCAAACATCCTTCTCAGCAATGATACTTCAAATGGAATTAAGAAACTTAAAATGTTAACACTTATATGAGGCATTTGCTTCTTGCCATGTTCCAGTATTATATTATTAGTTTTGCGGCTTCGGTGGCGTAGTTGGTAGCATGCTGAACTGCTGTATACAAGATCGCGGGTTCAAACCCGGCCGAAGTCATCGGATTTCTTAAGAGCGTAAAATCCTTCAGTATGCCTTCCTTCGGAGAGGAAGCACAGCAGGCGGTCCCATGTCATAGATTTATGACATGTAAAAGATCCTTCCACAGACTAAACTTGTGTGAAGCTCAATTTCTAGGTTAGATTTCGTTGGAGCGCTCTATCAAAGTTCCAACGTTCGCCACTAGGAATCGGTGACATCTGGTAGTGAAAGTTGGAACTACTTAAAATTGAACGGAACTTTTAGCTCACCCTATGGGTGTCCACTTGAAGCAGCTACAGCCTCTGGCGACACGAACATGTCCTCGAACACTCCCGGCACTATAACTGATGATAATTGTTGTTTTAAGGGGCCTAACGTCCAGGTCATCGGCCGCTGATGGTTTGGGTGATCGTGAAGATGAAAATGAAATGCAAACTTAAAAACTAAAACTAACTACTAACCTACATACTAGAAGAAGAAATGGAAAACTAAAGGAGAATAAGGCAAATAAAGGACAGGAGGAAAATAAATGCCCTCAACCCTCAAAGAATGCGGATTGAGGGACTTGGAAGGAAGGAGAGCCATGAAAGGCAGATAGGAAACGGAAAGAGTCCTCCCCACAGGTAAGGGACAAAAGGGGAAAACTGACCCAGCTCAGGAATCCCTCGGGGTCGCCAACTCCCGAACTCACCAGCCGTGAGCCCCTGAGGGTGTAGCATTATCGAGGGTGCACCAAAAGTGGTGGGGCTACACACACCCTGCCTCCTTCAGGGCCATGAGCAGAAGGCAGGAGATAACATGAAAAGAAAAAGAAGGCTGACCCTTCGCAGAAGGAGGGAATCAGAAAAGATGAGACAAGGGCCAATTAAGGCGGGAAAGGAAGAGACTCCCTAGGCCTCGGATACCCTAATACCGTCGGGGTCGGAAGAGAACAAGAGTTGACCAAGAGAGGTTGACAGGAAAGAAGACAGAGAGGAGCCCGGCACAAGTAAGTGGAAGCAATGCCGGACTCAGCTGGGGTCCCATGGGGCACTATAAGTCATACAATAAATAAATAAATAAAATAATAAAAGTTTCTTAGTGAGGCTCCACAAATCTAGAAGTACTGCAGGAATGCTTATATCGCCTAGCACTGTGGGCAGAGAAGAACAAGTTGGAGATAAACGAGGAAAAAAACTGTCCACATGATATTTAGGAAGAGAGGGAAGGCACCTCTCACCAACCCATGGTCCTATCGAAACAGTAAGGGACTAACTACCTGGGTGTCACGCATGAGAGAAATGGAACCACTTACACCAAGCACGTCAGAAACAGAGCATTGGCCATCAACAACATTCTGCTCTTTCGTATACTACCCGTATCGACTAAAATGAAGCTATTCACCGCCAAGATCATGCCTACAGTAACTTATGGAATGGACCTAATGTGGCTGCATCTGACTAAATTAAACCTGAAAGATATCGAGAAAATCAAAGAGACATATCTGGAACGACTCCAAATGCACCCCCTCTAGACTAGCTTATGAGCTCCTCGGGGAGCCCTTCTTCATAGAACAACATAGATTGCAGATGCTTCTGCCATCTACAATAGCATATAAAGAACTGCGTAAACATTAACCATTTTGACAATAGTAATAATTATACCCTTCTTGACCGATCTATCTTATTCAAAACAGCCTCGTCAAACACTAAATAATGTGCTTAAACGTACATGTTTCGGTGTTCAATGACACTTTCGTCAGCGCATATAGAACTAAAATAATCTTAAAACTAAGTTAACAAAGATAAAAGAGAAAATGGATATCCATACAAAAAACTATTAAAAATTACAGTGAATCGGACATCGCTCTTATATGATTTGATGTATCTTCCAGTTATATCACGATCAACTTCAGTGTGGTTTAATATTACAAATCAACCTTAATGGATACGGTAGTCTGTATCACATTGATGTGGTCTAACTTTGAAATAAACCAGACGACTCCTACTAGTTGGGTCGTTCTGTTGAAGTTAGCTGTCCAATTTGGTAATGCAGTACATAATCTTAATCCAAACTGAACATGCATTGTATATGTATAAGTCGTATGAAACAATTTGGATATTGCCAAGCCAAAATATAATGTATGGATACGTTGAGAAATAAAATACCAACATACATTGTATATTCCAATTTGTTGCCCACTGTTTACTGAATGTTGGTTATTTTATTTCTCAACGTATCCATACATTATATTTTGGCTTGGCAATATCCAAATTGTTTCATACGTCTTGCACATATAAAATACTAGGACAGTTTGGATTAAGATTATGTAGGCTACTGCATTACCAAACTAGACAACTAACTTCAACAGAAAGATCCAACTAGTAAAGAGTCTTAGGTTTATTTGGAAGTAAGATTTTATTCCATCAACATTTATCTTTCACCAATATATTGACAACAATTTAGCAACATCATAACTAGGGCCCGGATGTCGGTGCCGCAAAGAAGTTTAAAAAATGCACTACAATTTTCAAAAATGACTAATAAATGACATAAAAATTCAAAACATGCACTATAAAATGGAGAAAATGATCTTATAATAATAATAAACTCGCCAATATTTCAAAAATGACATAAGTTCAAACTGAAAAGTCAATCAAAAAAGATTTCTAGCACTTAACAAAAGGTTTATGTTCACTTTAGTCTGAGTTGCACTGCACTTAGAATGTCATTCTGATGTTGTCAAATGTAAATGACCTGCGGTTATCAGTCAACAAGATTTTATATCTCGAAAAGTTGCGTTCAACATCAACTGATGTGATCGGAGCGTACTTGGAGTGAGGAAGGTCGTTTGCTGGTAAATCCTCCTCAATCCCATCCATGCAGTAGTTTTCACGAGAAAGAATGTCAGATTTTTCAGAATGTTATATACTCGGTGCTTTTGTCCATTTTTGATGCAATACCCGCAGCAATTTCGCCAAGATTGTTGCTAAGACCTGGTTGATAAGGGAAATGGAATCAATATTTCAATATTTTAAATGATCTTCTATCAGCTTCTGAACTCAGAGACGTAACTCCCTCATAAAGCTGTGACATGACTAATTTCGAAATAAATGACCTTAAAAGGCAGATTTCTCTGAAATAAGACCCAAAAAAAAAACTACCAAACTTAAAAAATGCTCTTAAAATGGAAGAAATAGAAAACGCAAAATAAAAATGACATATTTGAAGACGGGGTGGCCCGTTCGGAGTTTCTATGTACTTCAGCATTGTTTTAGACAGCTCAGTAAAAAGATGACATGTCATCAACATCCGGGCCCTAATCATAACTAACAAGTATGTTTCTTCTGGAAATTTTAAGGTTAGACCCTATCAATGTGACACAGACTGTCGCATGCATTAAGGTTGATTTGTTGTCATATTACGTCCGATAATATTAAACCACACTGAAGTTGATCGTGATATAACTGGAAGATACATCATATAACAGCGACGTCTGATTCACTGTACGGTAATCGAACCATTCATATGTTTTAATTCTTTTTGTGAGCTTTCTTTTTATTTAAATTTCTAATAGTGTTTTGTAAGGATATCCATTTTCTCTTTTATGTTTGCAAAGTTAGTTTTAAGATTATTTTTATTCAATATAGGCTACACTGCCGAAGGTGTCATTGAACACCGAAACAAGTACGTTTAAGCAGTGATTAAGCCACATGATGATGATGATAATTGTTGTTTTAGGGAGCCTAACATAGAGGTCATCGGCCCCTGATGAAATGAAAGGATGAAGATAAAAAACAGCTCACTGCTATGGATGAAACGAAAATGGTTTAGATAAAATAGACAGTGAGCCCCAACAACTATGCCTTATGTAGCAGGGAAAATACTTACAAAAAGGAACTCAGATTGAAACTACTCACCAAATGGAGAGCGGTAATACGTACATAAGGGAATTTCGAACGAAAACACTCACAAAAGGAATAGATTGAAAAATACGCACAAAATGTAGGTTAGGTCCAAAATACGTACAAAATGCAACGTACAGTCGAAATACCTACAAAATGCAATTGAAATCAAAATACTTATAAAATGCAAATGAGATTGAAAATACGCACAAAATGTAATGGAGATTCAAAATACCCAGAAAATTGCAATTGAGACTTAACTACTTGAACAAAGCGGGGTAGGTTGAAAATACAAAATGCAATTGAAATTCAAAAAACTCACAAAAGCCCCGGCCCGGATATTGAAAGACTTACTAAAAAGCAATTTAGATTTTCAATCCTTACAAAATGCAATTGAGATTGAAAAACACTCACAAAATGCAATCTAAATCGAAAAGACTTACAAAATGCAACGTAGATTAAAAATACCTACAAAAAATCGCTAAAAGGGAATTTAGATACACGGGGAACCAAGTAACAAAAACAGTGCGGGAATCTGAAAGAGAAAAGGAAATATAAGGAAAAGAGGCGAGGAGAGGGGAGAGAGGAGAGGGTCCGCCCCAAAGGGAAGGGACAAAAGGGGGAAAACGGACCCAGTTCAGGAATCCCTCGGGGTCGCCAACTCCCGAACTCACCAGCCATGATTAAGCCACATTCTGTAGTGTTAGACAAGGCGGTTTTGAATAAGATAGTATATAAATAACTGTTCGGAGAACTACAGCAGAAGATAAGGGAGATTTCTATTCGATCCAGGCAATGATATTCTCCGAATGGAGAGGTGCAAATTATGATCTGCGTCCCACTCTGACGCATCATGCGGTTCATGGGTTTCACCATCGCGTGTGCAGGAGGAAGTCTTTTTAAGTCCCGGACGGAACCTCCTGCGAGTTGAGTGTGAATTGTGCGGGAGGCTTTGTGAACGGTATCATGTTCTCTGGTGCCAAACGAGACTTGTGACTGACATAGCTCTGTAAGGATATGGTATGCGCATTATGCGCTTTCCTCTTATTAATTACGCTGCTTATACGTGACAAACTTGGCCATTAGCTGCAATAAAAGTTTATTTGATTAATCGTTAAATAACTTACATCAAAATGTCATCTATAAGTAACTACTCCCGTTCATACATGTCGGCGAACTTCTTTCCAATAAAGCGATATCACATAATATTAAGAGACAGGCTAGGCGCTCGGCCGGAGCCGGCCGTATGAAGCTGGTGAGGCGGTGTCGCCGAGGCTATGCTAGAGCACCACTGACAGGTGTCTCGTGCGACAAACCGATGTCCTTTCATATCTTTGTCCAGTTTCATTCAATCTCTTCATTAACGTTTCACGATTTAGGCGTCAGGAAGGGCATCCAGCCTTGCACATCAGCCCCGTGTCGTAACCGTGCCCGTTAAATCATGCACCAGGGCCGCGAGGGTATCAGCAAGTCTGGAGATCATAGGATCCAATCACGGGATTGACAGCGGCTATCCAGAGAGTGATTTTCCCCCGGGGCTATTCCACACTCCCTCCAAGCAAATGCCGGGATACTCCCGGGGCACCTACCTCATACAGTTACACCCATGGAGGAAAGAATATGAAAATCATTCCTCTGGAAATCCCAAATTATCAAACGGCTGTCGGTCAATAATTACGGTAGGCCTACGTTATTAATCAATTCGAGGCTAATCGTGAAGTTTCTACCCCCCCCCCCCCCACAAAGAAAATACCGTACGGTACTGAAACGTATAGGCTATACCGTATTTTTGTGCATATATGCCTCCTTTTTTAATTGCTCTGTTTATTAATTTTGAGGTTCGTATTCTTGAATATCAAAATGTGTACGACCAATGAGTGAAAGTGGCTGTGCTCGAAATTAGGCCTAAAAATTGATGAATGCCTCAACACCAATAAGAACATAAAACTCATTTGGTGTAAATAGCCTACCGTAATTAGTTCGGAATCATTAATTCCAAAGATGTTCCTTCTTTGGTATAACTCGCACTTTCCGACACCTGTATTCAATTTAATCAGTGTTTCAGCGTATTATTACGTTTTGCCGCGTCTTCCTTACAAAACTAGCCTTGCAAAGGTGCTCTCATATTTTTAATTAAATTGGCTTTTAAAACGATAACGCAGCTTATTTGTGCCAAGTGCCGTGAAGTACAGAGTGTATTCTTCCTATCCAAGAAAAAAAATCTTGACTTGTCATTGCAGGTTTATGTCACTAAAATCCATTACTAGTTGGAGTGGTTTACGGCTTTAAGCATAGGAACAGCCATTTGCTTGCAACCAAATTGGGCGAGCTGTTTGGCTTCAGCAGCTTGCACTACTAGTAGGCAGCGCAGCGAAGGCATCTCCTTCCTTTCTTTCCTCCATGGTTACACCCACCCCAACTATACGGTGCTGATGCTCTGCTTCTTGAGATCTTTCATGACCGAACATGACCATCGCCTCCTAGGTCTACAGTACGTCTGCTTCTCTTACCCTCTACAGCATAATCTCATACATCAGTGTAAGACTTACTATAATTTTGGATACATTGTCAGCAATGCATTCTGGGAATTATCGCGAGACAACTGTCGGCAACTGTGTAGTAAGATATTTTAGTGGTATTGTATTTGGCGATGACGTGATTTTAAACAGGGTTGGTGACACAAAAAACAATTTCAGTTCCGATCTACAGTATTCTACAAGAAAGTAGTTATAGTGTCAAAACTCTCCCTACGTCGCGCAGTATTTAGACCGACCTTGCTTTATGGAAGTGAGAGCTGGATATGTGATACATAAGCTTGAGGTAACTGATATTCGGGTAGCACGAATGATTGTTGGGCCAAATAGATGGGAGCAATGGTAGGAAGGTACTCGTAATGAAGTTGGAATTGAACACGCTTGATGAAGCTGTTCGTACGCGCCGTCTCAGATGGTGGGGTCATGTGAAGAGAATGGGGGAGCAGAGATTCCAAGGAGGTAGAAACCGCAACAGAACATTAATTAATGGTAAATTCACTAGCAAATCATGATTAAAGAACTTACCTTTTCACAGAAGATGGTGAAAATGTTCTCCTTCATTGACAGACAGGCGTAAATAAATTAGCGTTTACACGTTGTAATTGTAACACCTTTGGTATTACATGACAGACATTATCCCTTAAGTGATCCTTCCTTCCCATGTCACTCATCACCTTTTGAATTCATGTCCAATCCTCCCGGCATACGTCTATCTAACCATAAACCTTCTAACCTCACTTGGAATGTCATGCCTTGACATTCCTGGTGTTGTTCCTACAGCTAGTTTAGCATTTCCGACAAGAAAATTTCAGAAGCCGAAGGAGGACAAAATGTAACATATAATGAGTCAAGACTGGTGGGCCAATCGACAAAATACCTGATGCGAACCCGGAGCGACATAACCTAACTTACGAATGGACTACCTTTGAGGACACGTTACGATGTTGACACTTGATTCCAAGGACTGGAGACGATGCGCGATTGTTTCATATTACCAACTGAAGGATGGGCGATGTCATGAAAATTGGACTAAAATAATAATCGGCAGATACAGCGAATGACTACAGAAAGTGCAAATTAAAAGTTGGCAGTACGTAACTGACTTGGAGTATCCACAATAAGCTTTCGAATTTACTTTTCCAAATTTAATTCTGTAGCCTAACCCCAATCTAACTCGGAAGATTTCTCTTGTGCCTGAAATGCTGGTCTGTAAGTATTTTATTTTTATTTCGTTTGTTTGTGATTTATCGTACTCATGTGAAAACTGTTCCTTGTAGATTACCTGTAGGCCATTTGCCTTTCGATTTCTTATGATTACCCGTTACGTATCGGCAGCGATTCATTTATTGGGTTTTCTCAAATGCCAGTGACTGCGCCAGGATTCGATCCTGCAACCTTGGACACAGCAGACGAGAACGTTACCGCTGAGCTACGCAGCCAGCCTTTACACGTTGTAATACCCTTCTGTTGTGAGGGGTATCTGCTGACTTATATTGTTCTGGTTTCTCTCCTACTCATGAATTCTTCACTGAACATTCATATTAAAAATATGAACGGTTTTTGGACCAATTGTAAAAATATAGCCTGCCGGTATAAGAAGAAACGCACATGTTCATATATAGCTCCCCGGCAAAAAACTGAGTAAGCATTAATGTTTCTGCAGTTCCGCATTTTATATCTTGGGTTAAAAGGCATGCACCTATAGGTGAAGAAAGTGTTAAATTCCCTTCACTAAACGGAAACTGTGTTACGCGGACAACGGGAATCAAAATACGCATTTTAACGGAAAATTTCCAAGTACCGGAAATTATGGTTTAGAAAATTTTCAGACACGCTGTGATAGTTTACCTTGTCTGTTGATTCTGTATTTCACAAGGAATGTGGAAGAAGGTCTTCCTTCTTTTGTTCTCCAACCTACACGTCAAGTGAACGGCTAATTGCCTGTCTTTGTATCGGTCCTTTTAGCTTTTAAACGAGCACTTCACAACTTACGTTACTGGCTATCGTCTTGTTTATTTGTTTAAAAGCACTTTATAAACAAATATATTTCAGTCGACTTATTAAGAAAAGCAAGATTTTTCCTGTACTAATGAGATGATTTGGAAGATTTTGGTACAAACCCCACCTTCTAACTCCCTCTGGTTTAGAAACTTGAGTTTTGTGAAACACACACCTTAGCGTATTATATCATAATATAATAATAATAATATCGTATGGCCTCGTGTGTATGCTTTGTTATTTGATGCCCATCGGATCTTCATGAAGTGCCTCAGTTAATGATGTAAAATGATCTAAACACCATCTACCTAAATCGGTCCTTCACTTCATGAAGAAACGCGACATATAGTGGAACTATCCCATTGTACAGTACATCATATGCCGGCTTTTCATGAAGTGCCTAGAATTTCACAATCCGACTACGACGTATACAAATTCATAAGACAGATTAGTAGGCTCAGTGTAAGGGATCGCTCGACGACCAAAACCGCACAATAATACACTGACCGGCAAAAAAAATCCGATCACTTGAAAAATCCAACATTACTTTCATTCAAATCATAAATATGAACCTCTAGGCCTAGTACAGTACACACTGTAGTTATAGCATGGAAGTGAGGTTAACTGGTTTCCTGGATGCATTACCATTTTTCATGTCATTGTTTCACTTAATAATAGCGATTCTTTGGGGCAGATGACCACGTAGTTCCACCCCTTAAAACAAAACTAACTAGACATGATGCTGTTTCCCGCGCGCCATCACTATCGTCAACATGCAATGTTTTATTCTATACTCTTTTGCCACTTGTTGGCACAGGAAAATATCAATACAGCCAGATCCTCAGTTGTTCTTGTGCAATTTATTAGAAACGAATATGTGCTTGAGGCCTGAAGATGTCGCCACGGCAGTGGCTCTGTTCGAAAATGGTGGCGCGCACATCTTTCCGCGGGAAACAGCATCATGTCAATGAATCGCTATTGTTAAGTGAAACTATGATGATACATCCAGGAAAACAATTAACCTTACTTCCATGCTATAAACAGTAAGTTATGTAGGGAGCAGATGACCTCGTAGTTACGCCCCTTAAAACAACAATAACTATGTATTAGGCCTAGAGCATTCATATTTATGATTTAAATGAAAGTAATATTGAATTTTTCATGTGATCTGTTTTCTTTGCCGGTCAGAATATATTGTAACTATATTTCACTGACCGATTGGAAATTCCAAGTGAATTCCTTACTCTCATTGTAATGTTCCTAAGCTTTAGCGAACAACAGAACACCCATTGGTGTTGACCGACTGAAAAGCAACAGTGCAAATGGCTTCCAACACAATAACATACCTTTTTCTGCACCCGGTCACAATGTCGCACCCGATACTTCCTCAGCACGATCATCATGATGTGTGGGGCTGGACTGGGACCAGCTGTCCAGTGTTACCAAGTGTCTACCAATTGAGAACACAAAAAAAAGCTCGTCTCACGACCATTTAGCTCATACCTGCCAATTAAGAGTAATAATACTAATTTAACAATATACGTGGCCTTAATCCGCATCCAATGTCATTATTACTTCTAACGTTTCTTAGTGTCCACTTAATCGCTGATTAGATTCTCGATGAGGAAGCGTGATTATCTTAGACAATATCTACATCTACTTGCGGTCCAGTATTTATTACTCATGTATTTCTTTTTTAGGTGTAAGGAATTATAATTCGGTATAATCGTGTTTACCGACTGAAAAGCAATTAGAATTAGTTCACTAATGCTACACGTTGTCTGATTATGATTAGAGCCCTGCGCGGATAAACAGAACGTTATCCGCCTCCGCCCCGCATCCACACGACTGTTGTCCGCCTCCGCCCCGCATCCACACGACTGTTGTCCGCCTCCGCCCAGAATCCACACGACTGTTGTCCGCCTCCGCCCAGAATCCACACGACTGTTGTCCGCCTCCGCCCCGAATCCACACGACTGTTGTCCGCCTCCGCCCCGAATCCACACGACTGTTATCCGCCTCCGCCCCGAATCCACACGACTGTTATCCGCCTCCGCCCCGCATCCACACGACTGTTATCCGCCCCGCATCCACACGACTGTTGTCCGCCTCCGCCCAGCATCCACACGACTGTTATCCGCCCCGAATCCACACGACTGTTATCCGCCTCCGCCCCGAATCCACACGACTGTTATCCGCCTCCGCCCCGAATCCACACGACTGTTATCCGCCTCCGCCCCGAATCCACACGACTGTTATCCGCCTCCGCCCCGAATCCACACGACTGTTATCCGCCCCGCATCCACACGACTGTTATCCGCCTCCGCCCCGAATCCACACGACTGTTGTCCGCCTCCGCCCCGCATCCACACGACTGTTACCCGCCCCGCATCCACACGACTGTTACCCGCCCCGCATCCACACGACTGTTATCCGCCTCCGCCCCGCATCCACACGACTGTTACCCGCCCCGCATCCACACGACTGTTACCCGCCCCGCATCCACACGACTGTTATCCGCATCCACACGACTGTTACCCGCCCCGCATCCACACGACTGTTATCCGCCTCCGCCCCGCATCCACACGACTGTTATCCGCCTCCGCCCCGCATCCACACGACTGTTATCCGCCTCCGCCCCGCATCCACACGACTGTTATCCGAATCTACTCGCATTACAATAATATTAACTAGATAAATCTTACAGCAACACCTTTAGACATTTGAGGAGAAAGTCGCTCCCTTAGGCCATGTAGGCTTATGTCATGTGCTGTTTTTAAAATGAATGCTACACAGCCAGAATTGCGTCCCTTTACAGTTCTGAGTGTTAATTATGCTTAATGACATAATTTGTATGAGATTAACTTAAATCATCATCTCACATTTATCATTAAAAAAAAAAAAAAAAAAACTGTAAAATATGATCGACTAAGTCATAAACAACCTGGTCATAGATATGCTATTCAACAAGTTCTGATTGTATTCTAAAATCTATCCGCAAATTTACTCCAAGCATTATCGGCAGCTTATCCGCTTTCCGCACAGCCATGCAAACTATATCCGCATGGCGAATAATGTTGCGGATATCCGCATCCGCGCAGGGCTTTAGTTGCGATCGCTTCATCATGTTTGATGAAATATGCTAACATAGTTAATACGTCTCGAACAAATGGGGGGGTTATTCGAATTTCCCACCCCCACCCCATTTTTTTTTGAGAACAAATGGGGAGGAGGCGGTTTTAGAATTTCCCTCCCCTAATTTTTTTTTGGAGAAGTGTTTTTCAGTTGTTAGGTCGTGTTGTGTACATGAAGTACAAAACTTTAAACAGAGAGTTGTCTGACGCGACCACAACTCTAACCTAGGACCTCCGGATTTTTGACTAAGATATCGGAAACACACGACTACTGTGACCCGCTATGGGGCGTATTCAAGTACAACCGCATTTGCTATTCCAATGGTCGTGAAAAACAATTTTCAATCTACATATAAAAATTAATTAATTCATTTTACGTGATTGTTTGCATGTGAAGTTTCTCCAGTACGCGTTCATATACCATACATCCGATTGCGATGCAATTTTGGTGAATTGTTGTGCACACTCCCGAGAAGGTTTCTGAATCATTAAATCCAATTTACAATAGATGGCACGCGAGTCATTTCAACAACACGTTAATTGTTTCAAGAAATGAACTTTGGTGAGTTATTGTGTGCCCGCCCGCAAAAGTTTCTTAATTATTTAACTAAGCACAATGTGCACATAAGATGTGTTTACATGAATTTACAGATCTTTGGCGTAATTGTCGAGTGTAATAGTCCGTTTAGGGCAGTTCCTCAGGTGGTACTGCGTATTCATTCCACACAATTGGCATTTGCAGTTGTCATCCGGTGTGTGGTGACCGTCAGTCGTGCAGCTCTTCCAGTGAAAGCCAAGGGCGGCGAATCTTGTGTAGATATGTCTCAGCTCGAAGTATGAACCTTTCGATGCGTCTGTCTGTAGTGCTTCCGTGGAGTGGATATCCTCTGCAATCAGCCGTGCTTTTTCTCTTCTCTCTTCGAGGACGAAGGCGTAGGCAGGTGTGCCCTGTAGGTTGAAGGTGGAGTTTATGTCATCCAGGAAGAATGACTCATTTGCTGTTAGTAAATCAATTTCACAATAGGTGGCGCGCGTGTAGTTACAACACATGAGGTTTACGTCACCCCGCGTAGCGCGAGACGACTGGTTGTTTACGTCACCCCGCGTAGCGCGAGACGACTGGTTGTTTACGTCACCCCGCGTAGCGCGAGACGACTGGTTGTTTACGTCACCCCGCGTAGCGCGAGACGACTGGTTGTTTACGTCATCTCTCGTGGGTCTGTGTTTAGGTCAGGCTTCCTAATCCTTTTTAAGAGACGGATCAACACCCGACTGTCATACCGAGTACCATTAAATTGAAAATAATATTACTGTATTGACAACGCATACATTAATTTTTATTTGAGACTTTTGCCTTTCAGTATCCAGTCTACTCTGCAAGCCTCTGCGAACAAGTCGCCTCCATAAACCCCCTACTAGCAGTTAGCACTGCGGTCTCCTTTGTCTACACTTCTCACTTTGAAATCTATCAATGAATCTAACCATCACCTCCTACTGTACTTTCCTTATCCTCTACAGCGGAACTTCTTAGGTAAACTCTCCTCCCCCATTCTCTTCACATGACCCCACCATCTGAGTCTGCTCATACGAACAGCTTCATCTAGCCTTCCTGCCATTGCTCCCATCTATGTGTGCTACCCTCTAGCTTGTGCATCAGATATCCAGCTCTCACTTCTATACAGCAAGGTCGGTCTGAATACTGAGCAATGTAAGGAGAGATTAGTCACTACAGAACTTCTTTCTTGCAAAATACTGTACATCGCAACTGAGAACTCGCTGCATTGGCTTTTCTACGCCTGACTGACTATTTCCTTCCTTCTCCTGAGAGAATACTGTACACAGCTCGGTATTTAAAATGTTCCACCTCTTGCAATTTAGTTACTCCCACCTTCCGTTCTATTTTCCAGAGTTTCTTCCCCACCGACATAACCTTGGTCTTTGGAATGCTGATCTTCATACCATACTGTTCACGTTCTGGCATGTTAGCTTGCAAGCTATCGACGGAGTCTGTTATTACTAGGGCTCGGAATTTTAGGTGCTAAAAAACGGGAAAATATTTATTTTTTATGGATTAAAATACCTGAAATATGTGACAAAGAAGTAAAAATATTTAATTATAATTTAGTTTATTAATGTGAATATAAACAATATGCAGTACTCATGAATGCAATTTATGCTGTGTCTCACTGACTGCTGAAGCATTACAATACACAACGAGATGCATCTTCAGGTTGTCCATCGCAAATGACCGACGTTTATCGCGAAACACTTCTTCTGAAGGCGCGAAAATGCGGCAATATGCCAGTTGCCCTTGAGGTGTTGAGTAACTTGAGATCGCTGTTCAGCCTTGATTGCTTTCCCACATGGTTGACAGAACAGAACGCCCCCATCAGAAGTAAAATTATCTTTAAATTCTGGAACAGACGATAACTAGTAGTTGTTTTTACTTTAGGCATCGTAGAACTGCCTTACACTTCACAGTGCTAGAAATGAACTGCATGTGAGTGACTGTCTCCAGGTAGCTGGGGGAGGTCTAGCACGCAATATGGCTATGGAGAAGGAAATCCCCGGCTTCCACAGTGAGTGGCACGGGGCGACAAGCTAAGAAGAACACAGTTGCAAGCTGGCATACGCTCTGCATGAAGATTAGATAGCTCACATGTTCTTCCCCGTTGAAGTAAAACAGAACAAATATGCAATAAACTGAAAGATCTAGCAAACTGATTTTAATAAATGTAAATATTATCTCTTTTTATGTGCTGATAAGTTAAACGCAGGAATTTATATATGTATAAAAAATGCTTAAAATATGTATTTACATTTAAAAAAAAAAACTAAAAATCCGAGCCCTACTGATTATTGCATGTAGCAAACTTCCCTAGATACCACAATCCCTCAGGATGCTCAGCACTCCCTGGTTACTCTAACGTACGCCTTCGGAACGCTCATCACAGTTCCAACGTTCACCACGAGGTATCAGTGACATCTGGTAGCGAAGGTTGGAACTACTTGAAATTGAACTTGTAGCTCACCTCATGGGTGTCTGCTTGAAGCAGCTACAGCCTCTGGGGGAGCTGAACATGCCCTCGGACACTCACAGCACTAAAAGCCATGCGATAAATAAATAAATCTAGATCTACAAAACATAAGCAACTGACTATTCGTCCCGTAGCATTTCTCAAGAACTTGGCGCATACTAAACATTTGATCTTGACATCCTCGTGGTGTAAAGCCACGGGTCCATCTTGCTTTCGGCCAATGATCGAACTCTCCTTTCTACAATGCCCGGGACACTTATCAAATAAATACCTCTGTAACTATTACAATCCTTTCTGTTACCGTTCTTTATAATTTGGGACGATTACTGCATTTGTCCAGTCGAGGGTGCATTTCCTAAAACCCATGCCAATTTGATTATCCTATCCAACCATTTCAGCCCTGCATTCTCACTACACAATTTCTGGTCAGTTTTCATCCACCCCTGCCGCCTTTGACTTTCTAGTTAATTCACTACCCTCCCTACAGTACATCCTGAACCGTGATCCTGTTCCCGTCGTCATAATCCCAAAATCTGCCACATTGCTAGGTAAGTCTCCATTACCATTTAACAAGTTTTCGAAGTATTCCTGCAATCTTCCTCGTGCTTCCTCCGTATCTACGATGAGTTTCCCTGAATTATACAGAACACTACTCATTTCTCGTTTTCCTCCATTTCTAAGATTCTTTTATAACACTTCAGAAAGGTTTTCCTGCCGCTTGATTTAACTTTCCTAATTGATCTCCAAATTCCTCGATGATTTCCGTTTGAACTCTACTATTATTTGCTGCTTGGTACTGTTCCTTTCCACTATACCTCTGTGTCGGCCGCATTCTTTGTCCATTTTTAGTAAGTCTACTTTTTACTTTTACAAGCAGACTTCGCTACGAGGTAATTCCACCAGGCGGTGCGCTTCATCCTTTCTTTACACACTGATGTCCCAAGACATGCCTCTGCTACTTCCAGAACTGCATTACAGTCCTTTTCAATATCCTGCAATAACATCTACTCATTGGAATTTCTCAATGTACTTCTGCCTAAGTTCCTTATTCTGGATATTTTCAACTCTAAATCAGTCTGCAAATAGACCTAACATTCTGCACTTTAGGGCTAACTATGCTTAATTGACAGCAGATCAGTTTATGTCAGTTGTAGGTCTTCAGTAGGTCCAGACGAATTTGCCCAAAGTCTGGGCGGGGTACAATGTAGGCCTACTGTATATAATATATGGACAATAAGTAAATAACACTCACGAAAAAAAAACTCTACTTAGTATAAAACAAAGTCTCCGATTCTTGGATGTAACGGGTACACTCGAGAACCACTGGATGGATTTTGATGCGGTTTTCACTATTCTGTAAAGGATATCTCGAGGATGATTTCTGTAGAAAATTATTTACTTATGATCAAAGGAAGCCGAGCAGTAACGACCATACTCTGTTCCACATCAACGATGTGGATGTTCTTGGAGGAGTTCATCATCGTAATCCATTCATCTGCAGTGTACACAACGTCCTGTTTTAGTTTCTTGTGCTCAATTTGCGCAAAAGACCTATCACACGCCATGTAAGAATGCCCTCCTGTTGGGTACATGTGACGAATGTAGTCGAATCTACCTTTTTGTGTCAAATGGCTGAAATATTTCACAACAGTGTTATTTCTGTTTTGTGCCACACATGCATCTAAACACATAAGAGTCTTTTGATACTGATGTCAATGAGTTCGTTATGAAGTGATCCAAGAAGGAGATAATTTCATTGGGACCTTTCTTTGCAACTAACTCTTGTGTATGGGAACACACTCTTGTGCTGTTATGATGCTCAGATACGCAGTAGGCTTGTGACTTCCGTAACAACACAAGTCCTGCACTTGTGTAGTTTTGAAACTATCACAACATAGGCTAAATGTTCGAAACTTGTGTTGATTTGTTCATCATTAGTTAGAGCTCACTGAGACGAATTCAGTGATATATATAACTCATATAGTGTCAAAACGTGGACTTGTGCAGTTATGATATTCAGGGCTTCAATTAGTTTCTATGGCCACATAACACGCACATGCTCGCATAGACTGACCAACCGCGTATGTTCCTACTTTGTAGACAAGAAAACCAAGGGACTATTGATTCTCTGAGATCGAAAAAGAAGTAGGAACATCGCTTGGGACATTCAAGAAAAAACTCAAGAGCACACCAGCGATTCCAAGGAAAGCCGAAACTGAGAACAGGCAACAAGTGGACAGCTGACAGAAAGGAGGCGCACAGGAAACGGTTGAAGTAACGTGGTCCACAGCTGGCCGAAACGAAGAAGAATAAGCGGAAAAGAAGGATTACGTTATGGGCACGTCGCCTGAATGACGTCAACACGATTAAGTTATCGCATTTTCACCTTTCTCCACGAGAAAAAGACAAAGCGAGCCTGGTTCAGTGAGATACAAAAAGTTCTGCACGAGATTAGGATCTCGTGTGAAGATATCCAGCTTAAGAGGAAACTCTTCGATCATCGGAGTTCCCAACCTAAGCCGACGCTGAAAACTAGTAAGGCGTGGACAAACGAGAAAAAGGAACAACACCGACTACGAAGGAAGGAATACTGGGCTAATTTGACGTGACGTGGTCCTAAGTTGGCCGAAACGAAACAATAGTAATCGATGGTCATTCCACGATTAGGGAACTGGGAAAGCAGGAGCGAAAAATTCTCCGAAAGATCTACGCAGCAATCAACAGAAACGGCATTTGGATGAAGAGACCTACCAGGCATTTTCTCAATCTGACCTCTTTCAAACGACCACTTCTCGTCTGCCTTCCCATTGGAGATGGTGATGAGGGTGTTGATGTAAACAATGGTTCTGTTGGCACAGAACTGCATCAGCATGGCATGTCGTTAGGAAAAGTGTTATGTAACGTATAAAAAATACAAAAAACGGCTCTCCTAGAAGATTGCTCGAACCCAGAACCAATTAATGGACTTTCAAATTCACTCAAGAGATATTCTAGAAAGTGAAATTGTAAAAAAAAAAGTGCAAATCTGAAACAGAGATCAATTCGTGACTTTTTAAATGACAGAGCTCAGAAAATAACCAATTGTATTAATTTGTACTAAAAGTGAACCAATGCAGATCAATTGTAATCAAGCATGTGTTCCAACTGTACTTTATTAATCATGCAGTATAAACTTATTTTTAATGCCTACCCCTATTAAGAGACCACCCTCTAAAATACCAGTTTTCCATGGAACCGTCACTGGTCTCGTAATAGAGGTTTCACTGTACTTGGTATCATAACACAGAGTAAATGCGGCACAGAATGGCTTAACGAGGTACAGAGAGACTAACAAGTAATCAGCATAGAAAATTTCGAATACCGAATTGAATGCCAGACGAACATCGCGAATGTTAAGTTTGAACCAAGATCATTTGAACAACCTGGGAAAAAACGGACGGATGAGAGGAGAGGGAACATTCCGCGAGAATGAAGAGATTTTGGGAGGAGCGGAGGAGACACCTCCAAATGACATCATGTCCCCTCTCCTGGAGGGGAATTTTCGCTTAAAAATAATAATAATAATAATAATAATAAGCCTCTCGTCGCTCGCTCCATACTGCGGTAACGTTCTCGCTTACAGCGCCAAGGGTGCAGGGTCGAATCCCAGCGCAGTCTGTTGACATTTGAGGGAGCCGTGTAAGTAGATTCGAGATACTTGAAGGAGAGCGATGAACTTCCGGAGAGACGCCGTCGGTATTACCTTGGCAATTTTCCAGGCCGTGGGAAGTGTCCAAATCTATACACAGCGTCTAACAGCTTGGTTAGGGTAATGAGAACATCTTTGAGAAAAACAGATATCGTCTGTGCCATCAGACCGAGGAGTTCGCTTGGGGTGACAAATTGGAAGTCAGCCGGAGAATTTCTTGGATTAGAACTTCAATGAAGTTGGTTGGTTGGTTGGTTGGTTCCTTAGTTTAGGACCTGCGATAACGCGGTCATGTAGCCCCGTGTACGTTGGGTGTGAGTAGAATCTGTCTGATAACCGGTGTTAATTGGGATGACTGTATTAGTGTGTGTTTCTGTTTTAATTCAAGTCAAGACTGCAGACATTCAATTTTTCCAAGTAGTTCCTACTTTTGCCGCCAAACGCCACCGTCAATGACCAACTAGTTCAGAACTTAGTTACCAGATGCCACAGCAGTCTGCTCTTGACGACGAACGTAGGATCCTAAGAACGTTAGTCAAATGTTTAACCTATAATTTAGCTTAACACAGGTGTAATAAGTGGAAGGTTCTTTAACATGCCATAAATCTATGATATTGGACCGCCGACTTTACTTCCCCTCCGAAGGAAGGCATACTGAGGGATTTTTAACGTTCTTAAAAAATCCGACGATCTTAGGCATAGAAGCTCAGCATGCTACCGACTACGCCACCGATGCCATTACTTCAATGGCGTCCAGCTTTTTCGAAAGTGTCTATAATGGTATAGACTACGTAGTCCACGTAGGCTGTCTGATTGAGGTATGTCAGGCATTTTTCTTAGCAGATTTCTAACGATTCGAGTTGTAATTCATTTGGTTGATTTTGAGTGTCTATATCATATTACGGATGATGAACATGGCGGCGGGAATTTGACGTTTATAAGTAAACCATTCTTGTTTCCTTCGAAGATCACGAGTGACTTGCCGTCGCCATCGGATGAGTGTGTGAACGATGTTATTGGGATGGGCGGGAGCTGTGTGTAGGGCCAATTGCGGCTCAGCCAAGATCGGCGGCATTCGTTTTTTAAATACATAATACACGAGAATGATATCTCGGTGTTGCCAAACGTCAACTGCTGAGCCACGAGGAAGAGGGTTGAGAACTGTGTAGAGAATAAAATTGCGAGAAGAAAATATTTCTTAAAGTCAGCGGGTAAGCAATTTTCAAGTCACCACGAAAGCAACGTAATCGCAATAAAGAATTGAGCGAGTTAGACAACTAACTAATACGTTTTTGCGACATCATTTTCGGGATGCATGCGTATTAAAGATGGCGAGAATTTTCAGGATATGGAACGAGGACATTGGCTTTAAATATCAGAAAACGAACGACTGGAGAAAATTTAATGGCAAAGAACGAGATCGGGGACTCTGGGACCTGTCATGTCAAAACTATTCAAGGTCAATGTGCTGAAAACTGAACAGCGGTTCTGGAGGACTGAAAGCACCCAATGATACAGGTGGTCAGCTCATCTACTTCATGCCAGATCGGCAGATAAGGGCTCTATTGCTGAGAGCAAATTCATTTTTGAATGAATTAAGTGTAAGAAACCCGACATTACCATTCACAAATGACTCTTGCTCAATTTAAAAAAAATATATTTTCTGAACAATTACCGCCATACTTCGGAAAAATTTCAGTTATTGTTACGGATAATGCGAACATTCAGTCCGTGCAAATTAACCAAGTTCCGAGCTCGAATATCGAGTGGTTGTTTTCCAATCCATCTTGCCAACCCGTGGGATTTGTCCCAAATTGTGGGACATTTAGACAAATATTTATAGGTTAGGGATGAAGGGATTTTTCTTGCAAAAAGTGAGGTGAATTTGGGATATTTTCATAAATACATAAATTCCTGCTTTTCACTTATTAGCACATAAAAGGAGATACTATTTACATTTTTTAAAATCAGTATGCTAGATCTTTCAGTTTATTCCATTTTTGTACTGTGTTACTTCAACGGGGAACCTGTGAGCTATCTAATCTTCATGCAGAGCGTATGTCAGCCTGCAACTGGGTTATTCTCAACTTGTCGCCCCGTGCCACTCACTGTGGAAGCCGGTGATTTCCTTGTCCATAGCCATATTGCACCACCTGCTAATCTCCCCCTCCCCCAGCTACCTGGAACCAGAGTCACTCACATGCAGTTCATTTCTGGCACTGAAGTGTAAGGCAGTTTCCTCAAGTTATCGTCTGTTGCAGAATTTAAGGATAATTTTACTTCTGATGGGGGCGTTCTGTCGTGCCAAACATGTGGGAAAGGAAACAACACCTCAAGGGCAAGAAACATATTGCCGCAGTTTCGTGCCTTCAGAAGAAGTGTTTCGCGATAATCGTCGGTCATTTGTGATGGCCAGCCTGAAGATGTATCTGGCTGTGTATTATAATGCTTCAGTAGTTAGTAAGACATAGATTCGTGAGAACTGCATATCGTTTATATTCACATTTATAAACTAAATTATAATTAAATATTTTTACTTTTTGTCACATATTTCAGGTATTTTTAATATAAAAATAAATATTTTCCCGACTTTTAGCACCTAAAAATCCGAGCCCTATATATCACCAGCTGAGCTGCCATTAATACAGAAGGTACGACTCATACATGCCCATAGAATAAAAACAAACCTTTCACGGAGGTAGAGTAATACATAACAATCACCAACTGCTGCTTGTGCGATAAAAGACAGTTTTGTGTGTTTTTGGAGATTAGTTAGTTAGTTATTGTTTTAAGGGGAGGAACTACGAGGTCATCTGCCCCTGTTTGGAGATTAAAACTTATGTTTTGTGTTTTTGAAATGTCCATTAAAAATAATTCAAAGACTTACACAGGGAAAGATAAAACATATCAATCAATGAAAATGTGCATTAAGTGATGTTTAAGTGTATGATAATGATAGTTTACAAGACAGTGTTGTGTTTCGTTAACATAAATTTTAGCGCAATCAGAAACAAAATATTGGGTCTCTAGAGCACATGATCTAATAGACTTCGTCGTTACGTCACGGAATGTACCGAGAATGCACTGAGGTGTGTGACGTCGTAGTACCGCTTGGTGCGTTCACTGGTGAGCTCTGGCGTTACATGACGGCAACGACACGGCGAGCGTGACGTCATCCAGCCAGCTCCCTCCTTTCACCGCGCGCTCGCTCGAAGCCTCCAGCCTTTCTAGCATTTTTCAGCATTTGCAGCATTTAGACTGACTTTTTTTTATTATTAATTATACATTTGTTTTGAACAAAATAAATTTTAACATGGGATATTTTCTAGTGAAAAGGGACATTCTGAGTGGGAAGTTGATATTTTCAGGTTTGAGAGGTTGGCAACTCTGCTTCCAATGTTATTCACAGCACAAACCAGAGAGGAATGCTATGAGGAGCACATGGAGTAGATTGTCAACACTACACGCTCCGAATAGCATCACAACATCCGCCTGGGTGGGATGTGTAAGACATGCAGAAATAAGATTATGATAACAATCGCCCGGGACCACGATAGCCCGATAGCTTATTGACGTATTAATTGAAAATCCACAGCCTGCTTCCAGTCGACCGATCGGGTCAGGGAATGAATGAAGCCCCCACCTAGCGGCGAGGATATGAATTGTGCCGGCTGCCGAAGCCAGTCGCACTCCCCTGGGGAAATGATTAAATGAATGACAGATGACATGAAATGGCAGTGGAGAGTGTTGCTGGAATGAAATTGTGACAGGGAAAACCGGAGTACCCGGAGAAAAACCTGTCTGCCTCCGTTTTGTCCAGCACAAATCTCACATGGAGTGACCGGGATTTGAACCACGGACCCAGCGGTGAGAGGCCGGCGTGCTTGCTGCCGCCTAAGCCACGGAGGCTTACGTGTTAATTATGAACTAGGCCTATTTATTTTTACCTAAAGTCAATATTTATTTCATTGAAATCGTAGCGGTTTTGGTCATATCGTGACCTTCTCCAGCTGGTATATGATGAGTAGCTGAGTAGTACCATACCAAAAGCTCACATAGTAACCCCCCCCCCCTCCCACAATAATAATAATAATAATAATAATCTGTCACAATAAATTTTGCAAATTAAGCATGGAAAACTGTCTTGAAAAACTGTGTAGAAATGAGGAATGTGTTTGTGAAAATATGTACTGTTTCTTTAATCAGTTAGGTTATAAAAAATTCTTGATGTGTATTTGCTAGGTAGCCTATAGTATAGAAAAACTTTGGAATGTGTGTGGCGAAGTTATGTTGAAAAAATGTATCTGTTTATCGTTTCTCGGCAACTACACAACATATACATTTTTCAACGTAACTTCGCCACACATATTCCCAAGTTTTTCTATACTATAGGCTACCTAGCAAATACACATCAATAATTTTTATAACCTAAGTGATTCAATAAAAGGAATTATTGATGAAAGCTGGCAAACAGAAAAAAAATCCTCCAGATTGGAAGATGGCGATAATCCATCCAGTATACAAGAAATGTAGCAAAACGAAACCAAGCAATTACCGAGGGATCTCATTACTCTTGGAAACTTAACAAAATTTTGTCCAAAGCCCTTTTGAACCGTGCCTATCTTCAACTGGATCCGCAGATTGGTGAATACCAAGGTGGGTTCCGGAAAGGCCGATCGTGTACAGAACAAATTATCAATTTGAAAAACTCAATGTCTTACTTCCGTAAAATGTCGAACAAAAATTATGTCATTACTTTTGTTGACTTTGCAAAGACTTATGACAGCATTGACCGTGAATCCCTTGTTGCTGTACTCTCAGAATTTGGATTAGATCGCAAGACAACATCAATCATCAAAGATACCCTCTTGAATACAAGTTCAAAGGTTAAATTTATGGGAGGACTGAGCGCAGAATTTTCAATTGATACAGGAGTGCGTCAAGGAGATGGATTATCTCCATTGTTGTTTAACCATGCGCTCGAAAAAGTTGTCCGAGAATGGAGACGAGCTGGTGCACCATCCCATAGACTAGGACCAAAACTCAAAGGGATTGTAACGATTCGATCCCATACCTGTTAGATATAAAGGGTTATTCATTCATTTATTATCATACTTATTATTCGTATTGATTAGTACATCGATGAGATGATTTTTATATCAGATAATTGTAAGCGGTTTTTATTATTATAGTTAGAAAGATTTTTATTAATATCCATTTACTTGTAAAGAGACGAAGTAATGTATATTGCAACAAGATTGCCAATAAGGATCAACCCTATGCGTCACAAATAGAACGTCGTAGTAGTTATTTCACCACGGCAAACAGCGTCACTGTCATGAGTAACCATCACGAGTTCGACCATCGAGTTCATTCGAGAAGGAATGGAAAATATTATTTCCAACTATGGTGTAACAAACACGCCATTTCTAATGTACGTTCGCGTCAAGATATTGCAAGTAAGGAGTCATGAAGGTAGAAGGGGTAGCTTGCTTCTAAAGAGAGGGAAGCTGTGACACCACGTGACAAGGAAGATATAAGCTGTAACCCGCATCTACAACATGATTAGTGAACGACAACTCATTAGTGACAGAGCAGCGACTGAGGTCCACCGACTGCTACCTGAAATATCATTCATAGCTTTAGCATACATCATGTCTCGACATAATAACCACAATGTTGACAAGATATATATATAAGCTGACAATGGCTTATAGTTGAATACTACAATAAATCTAGAGATGGCAACACAATGGAACGTAGTATGCTGTATCTTATGACATACTACAACATTTTTTTGAATATGAGAAGGAACATTAAGGTTATCTGTTATAACGTTCAATATGACAAAGCTGCAAGTTGGTGAGCATAAACAATTATTACTTCCGTCTCTATTTGCAATTTAGAGTCAAGCTTTTTTTTATTCAAGTAATTTCAATGTTCATTTTCTTTTAAATAATTAAACCGCAGTTGGTAAATTAAATTCTTTTTTGTAACTATTAGTATTTTGTTCTTGAGTCAATAAATTCATTTTCTTTAACGTAATGCCTATTTCTTTCATAGTGGTTAGTAAATACTATAGGCAAATTAACTACTCCTTATAAATAAATACTGAAAACTAAGTTACACTACGGCCCGGGTAAGTGGTCTCGACTCTACTGCTGATAGCCGAGGTTAATTCATAAATTTCGATTCACTGTCTTAAATATGAATCTGGCGCTCAACAACTTATTATATTATACTATCACAGGTAAGGTCACACCACAGTGTATTTATATATTCTTATGATCATCTTTGTTTATTGAACCATATTGTCATCACCATAGTTAAGGACTTCTTTTATTAAAAATGTTACAGGATAACACTAGACTGTTTGGCATTTGCGGATGACTTGGCGTTAATTGCACCAAGCATTTCTGATGCCCAGAAACAACTTGAATTACTCCAAGAACAAGCAGCAAAAATCGGCTTACGGATTTCTTTTGACAAAACAAAATTTATGACGGATATTAAAACTGCTCCGAATACACTCCGCATCGGTAATTGTCAGGTATCCCGAGTGAACGACTACAAGTATTTAGGTGAATGGATCAATGAAACTGGCAACGAAAGAAAAGGTATAGAAGCAAGACTACAGAAAATGGAAACTGCTTTCCATTTGACAAAACTAAGTTTATAACAAAAAATGCCTCTCTTGGAATTGTAAAATTCAACATTATAAAACAGCAGTCTTGCCTGCAGCCCTTCATGCAGCCGAGACACTTAATTTACAACATAAAACACAGAGAAATCAATCAAAATCATGCGAAAAATGTTGGGACCAAAAATCAAAGATAGAATTCACCTTCCGAAACCTAATGCTGACATCTAATTAAAAATTACTGAAATCACGACACAATCCGTATGAGAAGGATCAAATTCATGGGACATTTGGACAGAATGGACCCAACTAGGTTAACACATAAAATCTATACGTTTTTGCAGAAAAAGGCAACAAGGTCCAATTGGTACAAACAAAGGACTTGGCTGAATTAGGTTTTCCCAATCTCAAGGATCGAGAGGAAATTAGGAAAATTACTCATACACGGGGATTTGAGTGAGAAGAGAGAAGACCTACCAGACACGTCTGGTCGCAGCAACGAAGACTCGCTCAATCGTTGCGCATGAAGAGTTATTGGGCAAACATCAAGGCCAAGAAGTGTTGATTCCGCGTGGTCCTAGGAGAGCCATTCGCGCAGAAGAAGAAACTGTACATATTTTCACATACACATTCCACATTTCTACTGTTTCTCCAGACAATTTTCCATGCTTAATTTACAAAATTTATTGTAACAGTTTTTTTTTTTTTGGTGTGGAAGATTTACTATGTGAGCTTTTGGTATGGCACTACTCAGTTACTCATCATATACCAGCTGAAGGAGGTCACAATGTGACTTCAGGTCAAAATAAATACAAGCTTTTATTATTAATCTTTGCGAATCGTTTACAGGATTTTAAAAGACAAAATTTCGAATTTATATACTGTATTTGTGGTTACTGAATTAAACTAAATCTGAGTCGCATAACGTCCTCGTGCAAGGGAAGAAAGCAAGCACGTGGCTCTAAAGCTCGCGATCACGAGCCACGGTAGTTACTTTTACGTGAAATCCGAACCACCGGACGAGACATTCCACATATATTAACCGCGTCCGCTTTGGTGGGAGACAAACCGTTTGACAGCACCGCAGCGCCTTTGCGGCTCTCTGAAATAATTTGGATATTAACATGTATTTTCTCTTCTTATCTATATAGTATATAATACGCTAAGGTGTATGTTTCACAAAACTCAAGCTCCTAAACCAGAGGGAGTTAGAAAGTGTGGTTTGTACCAAAATCTTCTCAATAGTACAGGAAAAATATTGCATTTCTTGAAAGTCAACGGAAATATATTTATATGTTTGTAAAGTGCTTTTAAACAAATAAACATATTTATAGAAGCCCGCATAACAGTAAAGCCAGGCGGGTGGTTTATACACATGCGAGAGTTCTCGCTCCTAGTTAAATTAATTTGTGTAAAAAAATAATATATATATATATAAACATGTCATTCCCTTGTCGACAACCTTACACTGGCCTCATGCTTGAACTTTACTCTTGCAGTCTTCCTTCAGCCTAAAGCCCATCACTAATTGGTATAGCTGATACAAACTCGCATTCCTGTCTATTTACGTCTTACTTCTGGAAAATTCCTGCAAGAGTAGTATTAAATACCTGACAGGCTTCCTGATCAAAGACATTACCAAAGTTGGGAAGATGTTTGAGGACCTGATTAGACTAGACACATTTTTGGCATTTTAACTCCAAAATCCAAATCGCTATTTAATACAGTCAATAATACAAGTAATAATAATAATAATAATAATAATAATAATAAGCCATGAATAGGCTCAAGATAACATTAATGATAAGTGAAAATGTCATGCCCGCACGTATTTTGGAATGTTTGAACTAAGAACGCTGGTAAAGCTTGACTCAAACGCCTAACAGAGCGCGCCACTGTTGTTCTAACCGATACAACTGTAGATTTACTGAACTGCCTGCACTGTACGAGGAACTGTGATGCTCTATTGTTGACCCAGGGCAACTTGCATGTAAACGGTAGCATGCGTCTTGAGTCAAGAGCGTACCGTGTGAAACATATTACCTGCATTGTTAGCGCGAAAACGTGTGTGGTATCGCGTGCAGAAATCATATCACCCACCAAGCTTGACGAGGGGGACGAGTGGAAGCAACACAACATTTTAGCCAGGATTTTTTTTGTGAGGACTTAGCTGACCTGCATCGTGGTGGCGTAACTTAGCCGACGTCTTGGATGGTGAAATCGTGCCGGTATAAAGAATTTTCCTTTCTTGTAGGGAGGCACATATAAATAATAACGCCTACGATCGTGCGAAGTGATTTAGAGAGTTTTGACATGCTTTTAGTGGAAATCGGTTGGGAATTGTAAAATATCCAAATATTTCAACTTTATCGTTGTAGCCATATTAGATAAAATCCATGTTAAACTACGTTTAACTTACATGGTGAACTCAAATCGATTTGAATACGATCCTGTTTTCAGTACGCTGCCCGTTTACATGAGTAGTTTCAGTTTGAAATAGATTTCAATACGGTATATAATTTATGGTGGCCATCCTGCAGTTATGTTGGCTAACTCGTATTAAATAGCAAAACACAAAATACCGCAATTATCAGACTTTTTTTTGACGGGTTGTTTGTAAACATGAAAAATGTATGCGCGGAAGGTTTCCATGTTGTTTGTTCTTAAGAAGTTTATGTTCAGTTTAATAATGATAAAATGTTATTGGTTATACGTCCCTTTTAATTACTGAAGCTTTTTAGAGACACCGGGCCACCGGAATGTTGCCACGAATGGGATCTGTAACGTGCCAGTAAATCTACTGACACGGCTCTTTAAGCACCCTGACTGCGCCAGGATTCGATCCCTCTACCCTGGGAAAAGCAGGCGAGAAAGTTAACGCTGCGCCACTCAGTCAGTCTGTGTTCAATTTATTCAATCTAGTGGACAAATGGAAAAGGGAACTGATTAAGCGGCAAAGTAAGTCTGTGTACTTTCAGTTATTCTGTTGACCACATTTTACGTACAGATACACCAGACATTAAAAGTAAAACACACAAAAATACATTAACGCTAAAAACGCGTGCAAAGAAACTATGCTTATGAACCACAACAGGAACACAGACACCAACGAAGAATATGGGCGGAAAGTAAAACCAGCGATTCGAGAGTCAGGCGACAGACGAAAATAGGCCTAAATTAGTTTAAAACTGTAACTCAAGAGCGCGCAGAATCTCTTTCAATACGATCCGCGTTTACATGTTCCTGAATACCTGTTTGGATACGATTCGATCCCGCAATTTTACCGTATCGACCTTGAAACTCAATACGATCCGAGTCCCGTTTACATGACCGTATTCAATGCGGTAAGTATACTCAAATCGATTTGAGTTCGCCATGTAAACGCAGTAATTATATGTTTACCATATTGGTTTGGTTAAGATTGATCCGTATTGACTATTGGTCAATATACTAGCTGTACCCGGCATGCGTTGCAATGCCAATAAAAAAAATATGTTGGCGTTGTAATTTTGTTTGTTGAAGTGCTTTTGGATTCACAGTATTCTTTTTTCAGTTTACTGCCTCTAAACTGTATGAAATACACTCATTTGTTGAAAGGAATCATGAGCCACCCATTTTAAACTGGTTTTAGTAATTCAGAAACCTTCGTGCGCAACACCTGACCACAGTTCATTTGTTGAAACGACTCGCACGCCACCTAAATGTAATACCAGTTTCCATTAACGTGTAACCTTCTTCAGTTATACTAAAAATAAAATATTAAACTCAGAGCAACAATCTAAAATTAACATTCTATAAAAAATGACATGAAAACTGGAAATATAATGTTTTCTCAGTAGGCCTAATCTTACGACTAATCTTCAAATCATTAAAAATAGTTAAAAATTTTGTCAATTATAACCGAAAATACTGCCTAATTATAATAAATCGTTAAAATATAGAAACATACGATGTAAAATTTCTTTAAAAATCAGATCTGTGCAATAACATTCAGATGTATTAGTGTTCTGGACTCAGTGGTCAGACGCCCCTACATTCAAAGACTTACTAAAAAGCAAGCCTTGAAAATCCACAGCCTGCTTCCAGTCGACCGACCGGGTCAGGGAATGGAATGAAGCTCCCCCCCCCCCTCCATCTAGCGGCGAGGATATGAACTGTGCCGGCTGCCGAAGCCTGTCGCAATGATGCCTGGGGCAATGATTAAATGAATAACAGATGAAATGAGATGACAGGAGTGTGTTGTAGGGATGAAATTTGTGACAGGGAAAACCGGAGTACCCGGAGAAAAGCCTGTCTGCCTCCGTTTTGTCCAGCACTAATCTCACAAGGAGTGGCCGGGATTTGAACCACGAACCCAGCGGTGAGAGGCCGGCGTGCTGCCGCCTAAGCCACGGAGGCTCTTGTCAATCCTTACAAAATGCAATTGAGGTTGAAAATACTCGCAAAATGCCATTTAGATTGAAAATATCTACTATGTAGTGTAGATTCAAAATATTCACAACATGGAATTTAGATACACAGGGAGCCAATTCACAAAAACAGCGCGGGGATCTTAAAAGAGAAAATGAAAAGGAGAAGGCTGATCCCTAGAAGAATGAGGGATCAGGAAAGATGAAAGGCCAATCAAGTAGAGAAAGGAAGAGACTCACTAGGCCTCGGATACACTAATACCGTCGGGGTGAAAACAGAACAAGAGTTGACCAGAAGAGGTCGACATGAAAGAAGGCTTGAGAGAAGCCCGGCACGAGTGGAAGCAATGCCGGACACAGCTGGGGTCCCGTGGTCGCCAACCCATGTCCCACTAGATGTGAGCCCGGAGGTGGAGGGGGGTTTTATACAATAACTTGGAACCAACTAAACATCAGCCCTTCTGAAAACAATGAAACGGTATAATAAATAAATAAAATTAAAAAAAAAAAACGAACTCGCTTCTCAAGTGTCCCTGTTGAAAACAAAAACATTGAAAATCTGTATCTCATGATGATCAGTATCAGTCTTTAGTAGGCATGCTCTCAATGAGACCAAGTTTATCCTGGGGTAAGAGGTCCCACTCCTCTATGGCAGCGTCAGCACGACGGTAGTCCTAACTTTTGCTGAGCAGCGTATATTTAAAGGCCCTACACACGTCCCGACACGACCACCCTGATCTAGGGCCTGATAGTTTTCACCACCTGACAAGCCTATACACGATACAACTGTCGGGTCAACCGCTGTCAGGCCCTAGATTAGGGTGGTCGTGTCTGGACGTGTGTAGGGCCCTTTAAACCTAAACTCACGTCAGTAATCGGATGATGACACCTTGAAAGTCGAAACGCGTCATCATAAAGTTAAAATAGTGATCACTAGGGCTCGGATTTTTAAGTGCTAGAAATCAGGAAAATATTTATTTTTATGTATTAAAAATACCTGAAATATGTGACAAAAAAGTACAAATATGTAATTGTAATTTAGTTTATTAATGTGAATATAAACAATATGCAGCACTATCCTATGTCTCACTGACTGCTGAAGCATTATAATACACAACGAGATAAATTTTCAGGTTGTCCATCACAAATGACGGACGATTATCGCGAAACACTTCTGAAGGCACGACACTGCGGCAATATGTTTATTGCCCTCGAGGTGCTCTGTAACTTGAGATCGCTGTTCAGCCTTGATCACTTTCCCACATGGTTGGCAGAACAGAACGCCCCCATTAGTAGTAAAATTATCTTAAAATTCTGCAACAGTCTATAATTTGTAGTTGTTTTTACTTGAGGCATCACAGAACTGCTATACACTTCGCAGGGCCAGGAATGAACTTCATGTGAGTGACACTGGTTCCATGTAGCTGGGGGAGGGGGAGGTCTAGCATGTGGTGCAATATGGCTATGGACAAGGAAATCCCCGGCTTCCACAGTGAGTGGCATGGGGTGACAAGTTAAGAATAACACAATTACAAGCTGACTTATGCTCTGCATGAAGATTAGGTAGCTCACAGGTTCTTCCCAGTTGAAGTAACACAGAACAAAAATACAATAAACTGAAAGATCTAGCAAACTGATTTTAAGAAATGTAAATATTGTGTCTTTTTATGTGCTAATAAGTGATAAGCAGGAATTTATGTATTTATAGAAAAAATTCTTCAAATAGGTATTTACATAAAAAAATATTTACCTAAAAATCCGAGCCTAGTAGTGATCATAACCGAAGAGCTTAAGGCTCGGCTACACAGAAAGCGGTCTGTCGCGGCGGGATGCGATATCTGACCGAGGCGGCCCAGTTCTAAGTTGCGTCAAGCCTGGCACACAGAACGCGGTCTACAGTCACCCTCTAGTCTAGTCTCTCAGACCTACGTATCGTTACTCTTTTCTATCTTCTGTATTTCCTGAACTAGGTCACATTCTGGCCAACCAAGACTTCATTGTAATCACCCAATCACCTTAACACATTTGCAGCTGGTCGAAATTTACTGGATAGAGCTCAAGGGCCTCGGGCTGATAGGCTACAATAGTCTGCATCGAAGCCGGCGGGTCAGGTTGTCGCGACGATGAGCGATCCGTTGTACAAATTTACCGCCGCACCGCCTTCGATTGTCATCTGATGAGTGACCAAACTGAAGTATTTATTGAAACTGTGCTTAAATACACATATTTGTTCGACAGTTCACACCAACATTATAAAAATGTTTTCAAGAAGGCTGAAGCATGGAATCTTGCAATTCCTCGAAACATTCTCGCGACATACGAAAATACTTGAAAAACCTACCTTCATGTGACTCCAGTTCGATACATAAGCGGTGGAATTCTCCTAATTGCTCTCTTATTGATGTCAAGCACCCAATATTGTATTTTCTTCTGTGTGTTTTGCAAAGCAAATAGGAGGAGTTGTTCTTCGTCCGAGCTCATACTCAATGTCCAACAGTACCTATAGTGCGGGACAAACCATTGGAAGCCTGAAGGTCACGCGTAGTCTGTGCGCTGTTGTCCTGTACGTTCTCGCATGCAGCACGCGACTGAAGGTACAATGCAATAGCATGGCAACACCGCCGGGCGCGGGGTGGAGAGCGGAGCGGAGAGCCGGTTGACCTTCAGGCTTCCAATGGTTTGTCCCGCACTATAATATGAAAACACACTAGAAGGAAGCGACCAGACTGGACCGCTCACAATAAGGTATCGCATCCAATGTGACGTCCCCATATCGCAGACCGCTGCGATGACCGCTGGATCGCTTCCCGCCGCGACAGCCCGCTTTCAGTGTGGCAGAGCATATAGACCTTCCAAGCGTCGCCGCCCAGCCTGCAGATTATGGGGTAACGCGTGATCAGTTAGGGATCAGATGTAGTAAAGAGCGAGAATTTGCTTTGACTCCTTTCTTATACAGCCCAGATATATAGGCTAATACCTAAGAAAATGCATCAAATTAGCACATCCAAGAAAAGTACATTATAGAGCTTCTGGTCTCGATGGAAATCCTGGATTTACGGAGGAGCTTTTTTTTTTTAAATTGCAGCACGAGACGCAAATGTGATACAACTACAAAAAAGAAAAAAAAATGCTGAAATATATGTTTCAGGGCGAAATTCCGTATTGAAATACCCGTTAACACGCAAATTGGGTCAGGATTACTTAGAGCTATGTTTTCTTCTATTCGCTCCATATATAGGAATAATCTAAAACAGCTTACAGTAATTGTTTAATCAGAAGGACGATAGAATGCTCACAGACAATTCTGGGAGTGCAGATCATGGTTACTGTGTAGATTATAATTCAGTGAGCTAATACATAGAAAATGATGTTCAGCACATAGCAGGAAGCGTGTATTGAATGCCTAGAAGTACTTTTATCAGGTGAAGAAGGACTGATAAAAGAGAAACAGACAAATGGTGCTCGTTTGAATCCATCAAATGAAAATCCACAGCCTGCTTCCAGTCTCCGACCGGGTCAGGAATGGAATGAATGAAGCCCCCATCTAGCGGCGAGGATATGAACTGTGCCGGCTGCCGAGGCCTGACGCACTCCTCTGGGTCAATGATTAAATGAATGACAAATGAAATGAAATGATAGTGGAGAGTGTTGCTGGAATGAAATGTTGACAGGGAAAACCGGAGTACCCGGAGAAAAACCTGTCTGCCTCCGTTTTGTCCAGCACAGATCTCACATGGAGTGACCGGGATTTGAACCACGGACTCAGCGGTGAGAGGCCGACGTGCTGCCGCCTAAGCCACGGAGGCTTTGAATCCATCAAATAGTGTAGTGAAATTATGCAAGACAGCTGAGAGTGTCATCAGGAAGAATGGCAGTATGTTGTGAAATAACAGAATCTTGTACTGAAGTTGCAGACTGATGTATGGTATATGGCATGATGCCGGGTTAAGTTATTTGTTTCAGAAATGAGACCATCTATTTACAGCTCCTGAACGCCTCACTATGCTTCACTCGTGAAGCAAACTGTGACACAGTATTCTAGAGTACATGCAGGCTTTATCACTTCTGCAGAAATACAGCTCAACGCGAGAGATTACAACGGGTGCGACAGTTTTACACAAAACTTATTCTTTTCAAAGAACAATGAAATCGTGCAGTGTACTGTGCATAAAAAATCATAGCTTATTGTCTCGTAAGATGATTGTATTAGTTTTCGTTCAATGTACTCTTATATAAAAAGTGACTGTCAGTCTGAAATACTAGACTTTGTATCATTTTAAATGCTACAAATGCTGAAAAAAATTGCTAGAAAGGCTCTTGACATGTTAGAAAATTATCTGCATAATACTTATCTTGCTTACCTTGTTTCAAATTACTCGCAAAGGCAAGTGCAAACCAAGGTCAAGCGCGCGGGATGCCGTCACGTTCACCAGAGCGCGCGGGGACGTGCCTCTTCCATCCAGTCTAAAAACACTTATAGTGGGCGATGTACTGAAGATAGAGGTATGCTTTCGCGGACTTCTTTGTAGAACTTTTCATGCTGACCAATTCTTACGCTCATAGTATATTGATATTTTTAACGGTTTGCCCAGTGTAAGCTTAAGAAGCGCACGGACGCCAAGTTTGTTTTCGACTTTTCCACTGAAATCGTTACTGCTTGGCTTCCTTTGATCATACATAAATTATGTTCTACAGAATCTTTCCAAGATATCCTTTACAGAATGGTGAAAACCGCATCAAAATCCATCCAGTGGTTCTCGAGATTACCCGTGACACCAAAAAATCGGGGATTTTGTCTTATACTAACGAAGTAGAGATTGTCTGGGAACACACGCACCAAGCGGTTACTATGACGTCACACACCTCAGTGCAACTGGGTACATTTCGTCTCGTCACCGTAACGTAACGCCAGACCCCAGCGTAACGACGAAGTCGACAAGATCATTTAAAATGATAAAATGCGACAAATTAAATTGTCACTTCTTTCGTAATGTTTCGCCTCGTTAGTCACGCCTCGCCCTCCTCTTGGCATGGTATGTCATGGCTAGAGCCCTACGCGGATATCCGCAAAATGTTTCGGCATGCGGATATAGTTTGCAAGGCTGTGCGGATAGCGGATAATGTTTCGAGTAAATTTGAGGATAGTTTTCAGAATACAATCCCAACTTTTTTCTTTCTTAGTCTTATTGCAATTAATTGGAATCGCCACCGGGTGAGTTAGCCATGGTCGTTACGGCATGACTGCTGGCAGTCGCTCACATCCGGGAGGCGAGGAGGTTCGAATCCCCCCGCCGGCAACCTTGAAGATGGTCTTCTGTGGTTTCCCATCTTCCTTCCAGGCAAATGCCGGGATTGGTCCCTAACTATAGGACACAGCCGCTACCTTCCAACTCCTCGCTCTTACATTCAAACTTTACTCCCCAGACAACACTCCACACGCGACGGTACGTGTACTGTAGGAGTCCGCCTCAAAGCAGCTTAAAAAAAAACCTGAAAGACTAGGCTTTATATCACTTTAAATGCTACAAAGCTGCGTGATCTCAAAAGTCCGTTAGAAAAAAAAGGCAAACCAAGGTCAAAGGAGGTAGCGATGACGTCACGCTCACCGGAGCGCGCGGGGAAAGGAAGAAGCTCAAGCAGTACTATGACGTCACACACCTCAGTGCATTCTCGATACATTTCGCCCCGTCACCGTAACGTATCGCCTGACCCCAGCGGAGTCGACATAAACATTTAAAATGATAAAAACTGGCGAGCCTAACATGTGCTCTGACACTACGCTAAAAAAGAAGTAAATAAATAAATTTAAAAAAATGGAATCGCCGAAGCCAACCAGGCTCATTTTGGTCTCGGCTGGGGATTTATGGCCGGATGCCCTTCACGACGCCACATGATTTTTCAACTGAAAATTCCACCCCGCTGCCACCGGGATTCGAAATCTGACCATCCGGATGGAAGACGAGCAGCTAAGCCACTGCACCATCACGCTCCCCAATACATTCCGAACTTGTTGAATATTATTTCCAGGACCCGGATGTTTATGACATTCATATTTTTCCGTTTGTCATGTAAGACGATGATTTAGGCTAATCTCATACACATTATGTAATTAAGCACAATTGACACTCCGAACTTAAAGTGGTTGCAATTCCTACTGTATAACATTCATTCTAAACATCTTACACATGGCATACATAGCTTAGGGGATCAACTTTCGTGTCAAATGTCTAAATACAGCTTTAAGCTTAATACTCTAATTAAAAATATTATTTCAACACCAAAAGTGCGGATGCGGTTAACAATCTTCAGAATGCGGATATGGACAATGGTTTGTTTATCCGCGCAGGGCTCTAGCTCATGGCGGTTGCCAGTTCAACCTTCTTCCAAAATGGCGACGCCATTTCCACTCTATATACCCAACCTTTTTAGCTCGTTGATTCTCTTGTTCAATAAAACTTGAGCCTGCTTGCTTCCATTATAATTATCTCTTGCCATTAGCAGTTTGGTCTGTTTTCACAGAATAATGAATATGCCTTAGGCCGGTAGTAAACTATCAAAGAAATTTGTGAAATACATTTTAAGAAATATTTCATAAAACTGAACTTTATACAAAGCAATCAATCACACCATTACACTGCATAAAATATTTCAGGCTGGCTGCGTGGCTCAGCGGCAACGTTCTCGCTTGCTGACCCCCAAGGTTGCAGGATCGCATCCTGGCGCAGTCAATTGACATTTTTGAGGGTGCGCTAATATGAGGGAGCAGTGAGAGAACTGGCACGTTACGGATCCCCTTCGGAGCAAAATTCCGGCATCCCGGCGTCTCTAAAAGCCGCAGTTGTTAAAAGGGACGTAAACACAGTAACATTATATTATTCAAATAATTTATCATAGTTGAGCAAAAAGGTTGAAGGACAGTTCCTTGTTCACTTAAATGTATTAGGGTAGTTTACATTCTGTAGTGGAAATTCCGCTATATACAAGGCTTAGGCGGCAGCACGCCGGCCACTCACCGCTGGGTCCGTGGTTCAACTCCCGGCCACTCCATGTGAGATCTGTGCTGGACAAAACGGAGGCAGACAGGTTTTTCTCCGGGTACTCCGGTTTTCCCTGTCAAAATTTCATTCCAGCAACACTCTCCACTATCATTTCATTTCATCTGTCATTCATTTAATCATTGCCCCAGAGGAGTGCGTCAGGCCTCGGCAGCCGGCACAGTTCATATCCTCGCCGATAGATGGGGGCTTCATTCATTCCATTCCTGACCCGGTCGGAGACTGGAAGCAGGCTGTGGATTTTCATTTTTCACAAGGAACTGAAAGATAAAGACAGTAAACTTCTATGGGTTAAACCATGGGTCCCTCAGGTAACATGAAAGCTATTTATAAGAGTAAAATCTTGGCGAACGAGCTGCAAGATGAGGACTAGAAAAAGTTACGCAGAAAAACAGAATCGACAAAATTTTAAAAGTAGAAAGAAGAAAAGCTAGAACATACATAAATAAAAATATCAGAAAGATCGACAATGGCGGATAGAACCAAATGAAGTGGTATACAGATTTCAGCCCATCACTGATACTATTCGGAAGAAACTGATTTCTTTTTTTTGGTCACATTATGAGGACACCGGAAACCAGATTATCTAGAAAAATTGTCGAGAAACTTTAAAATTTGAAACAACAAGTAGGATGGATTAAGGAAATTAGAGAAGAAATGAGGGAGTTGGAAATGACATTGGATGTCTTGCAAAACAAAATAGGCAAAAGTCATACAGGGTATTTACAGACGAGGAACGACTGAGAAGATCAGAGCGAATGAAAGGCTACTGGACAACCCGGAAAGGAAACGTACTAAAGAAAAGGACCAAGAAATGACTGAAGTGGTCCAATGAGGCTGTAAAAGCAGAAGAAGAAGAAGAAGAAGAATTATGATGAAATCAATGATGACGACGTTCCAAACAACCACTGCCAGAGCAAAGAAAATTGAAACAAAAGAAGTAAAAATTAAGCAATATAGTAGAGCGTCAATAATCCGAACGCCCGCTTTAAACATGTGAACTGTATTTTGCACGGCGCTATGAGAGAACAATGACCTTGGGAGTGTTTGTTTTGATCCTCCAGCGGGACAGTCTATTATTAACTCCCGTCAGTTCAGTTGCTTCACTTGTTCAGTACTGTAGCTGTAGTTGCATGTTGTGATTCGTAGCGAGTAGTCTAGATCCCTCCTGCGGCGCTCACAAGCCACCGATCGTGACAAATGAGCATTCAAACGAAAGAAAATAGACATTATCAGAGACGAATTGAACTAATTTCATAAATTTCTTTAAAAAATGACTGAAGAAAATTTACTAAGTGTGCGATTTGCAGACACTGTTGTTGTAGGAAAATACGCTCCATAATTGCTGTCCAATTCACATTTTGGCCGCTGTAACGCCTGTATCATGTCATTTTACCATTCTGAGGTCTTTCCTTTATGATTTTGCATCGATTTCAGAAACAGTAAATCAAAGGAATGAGTACTCAAATCGTATAATTTCATAAATATCGAATAATCGGTGAGTGTTATGATGATCCAATTTTCAGCGATTGCCTTCTTAAGTTAGGGAACGTAGAACTTGCAATTCTGAGATAGTGTTCCATAATCGCTTGGTTGAAATAAAAACATAACCATTCTCCTTAAGTCTCTCATTATAAACATATTGAGGAAAGTGAGGTTTGAGAGATTTCTCGCATGGGTCCGCTAGTAATTTGTATTTTAATTACATAACTGAGTGTGTGCCTTATGGCGTCACCAGGGACACTGAATATGAAACATACATTTCTAACTATAGAAACCAAACTCGAAATATTAAGTAGACTTGAATGCAGTGAGCGTGGCTCGTCTTTTTAGTGTAACTAGGAATTTCTAGGTTGGGTTCGAAAATGCATAGACATTGACCATTATGAATATGGTATTAACTACTAGCCGTGTTGACTGATATTCATTTCATATCCATGTTCCATTTGATACGCACTGCTTGGTGAATATGCTAGCTTGAGTTTATTTCTCGACTTATAGATCACATTATGGCTTATCAAAGTCCAAGTACTTCGTTACACAACTTATAAGTGTACCTTGCCTAACTTGAGTATATTCGGGAATGCATAGCCCATTTGGACGACTACTTCTACGGAGCTAGACAACAGGTGGGAATCCTCTGTCTTGTCCGAGGTTAGTTGATTTTTACCATTTATAGAGAAGTTTGTGCAGTGTTCGACCATCTAGAAGCGACACATTGAAGGCGACAAATTGGGATTCGGCAGAATTCTCTCCAGACTTCATCTTTTTGAAATTTTATGCGCACCTCCGTATCATTATACCTGGCTGGAAGCAACAACCCATAGCCCTCAGCAGCGACGTCCGATCGACAGCCCATTAAGGTAGATTTATATTAACTTTTAATCTTGTTCTTTTATGCATTTCCTAATTTTTATGTGAACATTCATTTATTTACATTCTAATGCTTTTGTAAGGATATCCATTTTCCCTTTGTATTTGTTATCATGCTTTTTAAGATTCTTTTTATTTAATCGTCGGAATTTTTAAGAGCGTTAAAAATCCCTCAGTGTGCCTTCCTTCGGAGGGGAAGTAAAGCCGGCGGTCCCATGGCATAGATTTATGCCATGTTAAAGAACCTTCCACTAATTGCACCTGTGTGAAGCTAAATTGGATAGGTTAAGAATGTAAACAACGCTCTTAGGTTTCTACGTTCGTTGCCAAGAGCCGACTGCGGTGGCGTCTAGTAGCTAAGTTCTGAACTTGGCCTATTAGTCGTTGACGGTGGCGCTTGGCGGCAAAAGTAGGAACTATTTGAAAAATTCTAAGTTGCAGTCTGTACTTAAATTAAAAAAAAACAGATAACACACACTAATACAGTCATCACAATTAACATAGGTTATCAGACAGATTCTACACACACACAAAGTACACGGGGCTACATGACCGCGTTGTCGCAGCCCATAAACTAAGGAACCAAATTATTAAACTTCTTAGTGTTCGAGAAAGCGGATTTTATAATTTGAGATTATATTCGAAAACCAGAACACCCCTCCCTCCCCCCCCCCCTTCCCCTATTAGTTTTTTTCAAAGTTACTTCTTTTTATTCATTTATCTGTTTACAAAGACAGCTACAAACACTAATCATTGACCTCCGGACGACACAAACCACAAGAATAAAACACCAAGAATCATAATAGCACCACATAATTTTAGAATTTATATAAAAGGTTGCCAAAAGCACTGTTGATACACTTCCGCCGTACGAGTTTCCATCGTTCTTTCCGGAGGTGATCCAGAAAACCAGGCAGGGTATTCACAAGGGGTGTTCGGTAACCAGTAAGGTTGTAGTGGATTGCTCCAGCTGCTAGCCATAAGATGGCATTTTTTTTCCGGCTCACCGAATACATCCCGTATTTCAAAGTTCAATATATCTTCCTCCCTATTGCTTGCGGATGTTAGCACGTATGTTCGGATTTTTTACGCTCTACTGTACGTGGGGTTAGATCCCTGGTCCTCTCGTACTAGAGTCGAGCACTCTACACGTTCCGCCAACTACAGCAGACTCTTGCTTATTAAGTTTGGTTACATATTTCACCAATTGGTGAAGATGAAGTGCTCTCTCTTGTAATAAGTGAAATTGACGAATTGTAATATAAATATCATAACATACACGTCTTTTCACAGTCTATTCAACTACCGTATTTAATTCTTCTTCATACCCTGAAATTTGCGCCCTTTATGAACCGCACTTATAGCTTCTGCTATTATTACCTACACTTCCTACGTTTTATCTATGTTTTTACACATTTTATTACCATTTATTAGGTAACAATTCATGCACTTCACACTCTGATATGGGCGTCTTTGCCGAGGTAATATTCCACCTGTTACGATCGACATTTTGGTTTGAATCATTTATCAAAGATAGTAGACCATGATGTTCATTTCTTTGGTAAAAGAAATTTTATATAACCACCTTTTATAAAAGATTTCCCCATTACACTGCCATATGTTTTATAAAAGATCTTTGACCGGCATCACTACAAGAGGACGGAGAAACTGCCTACTCAATCTGTCTATGTGACGTAATTGAGTCTTACCATTTCCTAACAACTCGTTACCACAAACCCATTAATAAACTTTTTTTTTAAAGAAAATTGAGCATGTTTAAAGATTTGTATTCAGTGCGCATTTTGTTGATTAACTATATGTGCGATATACAATTTCTAAACACCGCCTTCCAGCGACAGAGAAACTAGAACTTGGGGGTAAAATAAATTCCGCATAAATATTACATACAGTACTGTACCGGCCGCGGTGGCTGAGAGCGCTGAGGAGCTAGCTCTTGCCTCGCTGGTATCGGGAGAGCGTGGGTTCGAGCACCACCTCGGCTGTTTTGAAAACGGGTTTCCCCATTTTGACTCCCCCCCCCCCCCCAGACAAATGCCTGGAAGATTCCTTTCAACAGGAACACGCCCGACTTCCTTATTATTAGAGCCATAATACACTGGCGCGACTATCGCTCGCGGCAAGTCGCGGATGTTCATTTATTAGCATTATTTTAGATAGAAGCAAAACACATCAACAGCGGCGCGACCACCGCGTCGTGCGCAGCTGCGTTTCACAGGCGACTGACCTGCCGCGCGCGGGGAGAAAGGTAACGTAATCCATGCGGCCAGTCGCGCCCGCAGAAACAGATCTGTTAGAAGATTTCGATATGTCCGAGCAGTTTGATACCGAGTTGTTCAGTTTGGAAATAGAAGAAAGACCTGCACTTTGGAACGGCACGTTAAAGGAGTACAGTGATAGAAATGTGAGAAAGGCTAATTGGGAAGAAGTAGTACAGAAATTTGGAAGAGAGAAATATTGAATTTCGAGGGAAAAAAGACACCTGGTAGGTAGTTACACAACAATATTATGCCCAGATGTTAGGCCCCTTAAAACAAATATCATCAATCTCCATTTTGATTAGTTAAGACCCTTGTCGCGCCTTGTCGTTTGTAGTAATCGCGTGTATAAATCGCGCGCGACTAGAGCTCGAGCCAGCCCGGAAGGCGGTGCGCAGAACACACCGCTACCATTACGTCATGCCTCACTTCCATCCCACCAATCACAGTCAGTCTGTCTTGAGAATCTGAGCTAGTGTGTTGTCAGGAAAGCCAAGTATAAACCAGCGTGAAAGAAAGAGACAGGCTGGATGAGCTAAGTGACGGTGTTGCCATACTGCAGGAACTCATGGCAGCAGCCTGCGGTGCGGGGCTCGGCATGGTGGACCTGTTGCAACAGTGGACATGTATCTCTTTCTCTCTCTGCGCAAATCCCCGAGAGCCGGCCGCCTTGCGAGCTGACGCGAGCTCTAGCCGCGCCAGTGTATCCCTGATAAAGTGTGCTCAGCTCCCAGACACGTCCTTGGGACGCAGAGTCCGAGCTTGGAGGAAAAGCTATTGACAAAAATATTTTGAATTTCATCTCTCAAAAGCAGGCATAAAATATACCAAGCCAAAATAAAATTACTTTTCGCATTTTTATGGTAGCTCATGCTTCTATTTTCACGACCTTTTTAGATGTCTATACCAGTAATCTAATTTTAAATAATTTTATGAACGGTACCTTCGATTCGTAGCGAAGTGAAGAAAACTAGGTGACCCGTGTGAGAAAACTCACAATACTTTTATTAATGCAGCAAATGGCCGTGTACTTTTCTTTTCAGGACGGGTCAGGGAAGGGATATTGGAAGGAAATCGGCCGTGGACCTGTTGAAAGGAACCGTCCCGGCATGCTTGGTGGTGAAAATGGGAAACCACGAAAACCCTTTTCACGACGGCCGAGGTGGGATACGAACCCACGCTCTCCCGATGCCAGCGATGCACAAGGTAGCGCCTTCGGCCGGTAAACTCGCACTTAAACATTTGTTTCTGTACATTAGCCTCGCACAACAATAAGGCTCGACACTACAGTTCTGGCAGGGGATATATTACTAAATCAACGTACAATGCATCACTGTTCCGGGTAATTATCTTTCTTTTGAATGTTCATTTAATACGAACGGCTACTTCTGAGCGCTCCCAAAAAGGGATCTATACTACTGTACTGAAATAACATAAAGAAAATGTTTTGGGAAACAATTTAACATCACCTCATACTGTATAACAGTCAAAACATCCGCTGCTGTGCCGTTAATGCACGCCTGAACATTGTTTCCCTATGCCTTCACAGTTCTTTAAGGAGTCGAGTGGCCAAGGAAGTCCAGTGAGCCAATAAGGCATTTGTCAAAAGCAAATACGAAATTTGCTGTGGTGAAATGCGCATCCAGAATTAACTGATTTAATTACGGATTAAGAGTTAATTTACATTGGTGGAAAATATCGTTTAATGTTTTATAATTTCAAGATGGCGGCTGCGTGCTATACAGGGGGATTTTTTTCCACCGTGTACATACTCTAGGGATTGATCGAGGAGAGGATATGGAACAGGAAAGGTCTAAGGAAATGCATGGTTTGTTTGTTAGGGACCATTTATTCGATCATCCTTTGTTGCAGACACAGTTACAATGTGTGTTGCTAATGGTTTCCATGTGGCTCCACGCATGTTCTGTCTCACATGTTGACATCGGCCAGGCTGCATCTGAACAGTGTTTAGGAAGCATGAATACGCTGGTTCAGTGTTTCCACATCTGGAATGGGCTCTGCATACACGATACTCTTGAGATGGTCCCATAACCAGAAATCGCACGGGTTGAGATCTGGTGAACGAGCAGGCCATGCAACTGGACCTCCTCGTCTGATCGATCGACCAGGGAAGACACGATTGAGATGCGTCCGGACGTTAACGGCGAAGTGGACTGGAGCACCATCATGTAGCAGCCACATAACCCAGCGAATCATCAATGGTACGTCTTCCAGCAGGGGAGGCAAAGTCATCCGCAAGAAACGCCGATAGTTCCGACCTGATAGACGACGTAGAAGGAAGACTGGTCCCAAAACACGGTGTCCAATTATCCCGGCCCACTCATTCCGGCTGAACCGCTAGCACCAAACCATGGGAGTTTTGCGTACAATCCCATAGATGACCGTTATGAAAGTTGAAGATACCACTTCGCCACAAATTCCGGAATCGTGGTTGCCTGGTGAATAAACCAGTGACAAAACCCCTCCTGATGTGGAAATTCTGTCGCTATAGTCTGATTTACAAAAGATGAACGGTGAAAGCTGTCATCCGCTTGAAGGGTGAGGTGAGTGGAGACGAGAGGGGTAACGGTCTCCATGGCAAAAGCGAGCAGTGTTGCAATGTATGCAGGCACAGCAGTGAGCACATGGTTTGACTCGTGTCTTCACACGTCACAGTCATTAGACCGCCAGGCAGGGGGGCTAACTTCCCCAGTATTTGTCTCTTTATGTAAGCCTCTTGGAATGTTATGAGTAATGATCTGCCTCTGTGGCAACGCAGCATTTCGCCACGTGCTAGCTTTGACAGTTGTCCATTATTAGTAAATCAGAGTATAATAAGTCCTGCACTCGCTGCAAGTGAGAAGGGTAGTAACCATTGTCATGGAGGATGTTCCCCACGGTCGTCTGGGTACCTGTACTGTACTGGCTGGCCAATTGCCTGGTACTGACACGGCGGTCGCCTTCCACAATAGTGTTAATCACAGTTTCCTCCAAGTCTGGTGTCCGAACAGGGCGGATACGTCCTTCATGGTTTCCTGCTTCCCTAAACGACCCTATCTCAGACATACGGCGGAACACTGTTGCAAATACTGAATGCTGAGGTGGTTGTCGGCGGGGAAAGGTCTCCCGATACAACTGCGCTGCCCGCCGCCCGTTCCCGGAAGTAAACACCTCGGCCAGCTCTCAAGTCGAATATGTAACCATTGTGTACAACGCTGTAACTCATCCACTACAGTATGGCTCCCTGCTCATGATCCCTGGCGGGTGGGGAAGGTTGAGGGAGGGAAAGTAGAGTGGAGTCAGTGTGTGAGGGCGAGCACTGCTGAGAGCGAGACAAGGAAACTTTTCCGAATGCTGTTATGAAAGCATTGGGAGCGCAGGTGGCATTGCACCAATATACACTGGCAGTGATTCGAATGATAGTGATGTTTTTTAGTTCTTCTGACAACACGGTTTCCAGTGAAGCTCAATCTGGATGCGAGTCTGAACTAGCAATTCCACTATAAACACCTTCACCTGGTAAGTAAATGTTTCCTGTACAGTTTGTGCACGGATAAACAGAACATATTCTGCACCCGCCCCGCACGACTTTTATCCGTATCCGCACGTTTGTTACTCAAATCCGCTGACATTACAGTAATATTTTTTTAAAATCTATTAGATAAAGCATTAAAGCAACACATTTAGACATTTGAGGAGAAATTCGTTCCCCTAGGCTATGTGTGAATCGCAAGGCAATGTTGACTGAGTTTAGTTCCTCTGAGTAACAGCATGTGAAACAGCGGGTGGCTAATTATAGTTCTCGGATATAAGTGCAGGTATAAAGGACTATTTGGAGAGGGGGGGGGGGGGCAAAAGTCAACACTAATTGAGTGTACTGTATTCTCATGACTGGCTTCTCACGTCTCTATTATTCCCATACAATCCAAGCGAAAGAAAATAGGGAAATAACAAGAAACGTGAAAGACGCACATCTAGCAAAAACTAAAATCATTTAAAAAAATCCAGTTCAAAATTTTATTCTAAAACTATCCGCAAATTTACTCTAAACATTATGCGCTATCCGCAGTAATGCAAAATATATCCGCATGGCGAAAGATTTTTGCGGATATCCGCGTAGGGTTTTACCAATGACTATACTCTGTACGCTGCCAGAATGGGATTGACAGGTATCGCCTCGCCATGCGCGCGCGTGGGCAAATGAGTTCGTTCATTCAACTCGCTTTTATTTCAGTGATGAGCTAACTATCTTTTAGAATCTAGAATAGTTGCTACAGATGTAGAATATACAATACATCATTTCTTTTGTGATAATAGTAATGGCTTCAAGAAAACTCGTAGTTCGATAACTTACAATAATGTTAGCCGACATGACAATCGATTGCTTCAGGCTTAAAAGATGATATTGCTCCTATATTGCGTACGAAATATTCAGACTAAGTTTGCACTTAAACCCGAAAAATAATTACTCACATGCTTTCAACTATTTTTTTACAGCTTATTAAGTACCGGTACCGTATGTTCGAGTAGAAGGTCTCGGCATTTCATCAGCTCTCATTACCATTACTACTAAACGCTTGTTAGTTTTCACTGTGGCATCATTAACATTCCTCAAGTCAGCTACTTTGCATACCGTCTCAAGCTATGCCTTAACTTTGGAGAGAGCATGTTGATACTCTACGCACAAAAATATAAAATAAAGGTGAACTGTCAGTTCAGAGATTAAAAAAAAGGAACTTACCGTTTGGAGGATAGCAGCAAGGACCTTCACACTGGTAGCTAGATGACGGTGACCCACTAAGACCGATATTACTGGAAGTCAGGGGCGTATATAGAATTTTATTTCGGGGGCGCCCAACCAGGGGTTAGGGGGCACGGTATAGGCCCAAAGAATAGGGGGTCCGGGGTACTTTTGTATAATTTGGTGCAAAATGATGAGTTTTAACGCTATCTGACATAACTTTTTCAACCAATTTGTTGTGATGTTTTATGATTGGTTAATGCCAAACACAACTAAGATCATTTTGTGATACTTTTTATTAATACAATCATCTTGATAGTGTTTACACGGAAAGAATTAATGTTAATGTTTTGATTTACAACTCGCACTATAATATGGAGTCAAGGTTTGTTGAAGCATTGCCAAATCGGTTCACAACTTCATCGTCAGTGAGATGTAGGTCTTTGTGAATAGATGACAATACTGGACCGTTAAGTCTGTTTTCAACCAACTCTTACTCCGTTCAACAGTACCGGTAGCTACAGAGAGAGGCAAATCTGCCAATAGTTTGATAAGGGTATACAATTTAGGGGGAGAACTTTTGTTCGTTCACAAGAGCGAAGGCACTGGAGAGTAATAAGAGGTTATGTTGTTACTCATAAGATCAGAGCAAACCGATTGTCACACTGTTTACCTTCGCCTTGCTTTGCAACGTTGCCATTCGTCGCTTTGTAACAATAGTACATGATAATATTGGTTTTTAATGTTTGAATTCATAAACAAATATTATATGTGACAAAAATTTCGCCCCCCCACCTCCTTATATACGTCCCTGCTGGAAGTTCTCGTTGCAGGTGTATCCGTAGATTTATTACCAACTAATAATTTTAAGCGAAGGTGCAGGTAGTTAGTCATTGGCGGTTTAAGGAGCGGATAATTCAGGAAATCTTCTAGTATATTACTGTGAACTGTCTGAGAAAGTGGAGCGCTCGTCCATTTGGTCGTTGCGAGCCCCATGCACTGACCAGATCTCAATAGTGAAGGGTGTGGTAGAGATGTTAGACCGAGTAAGTCCTATCGCAATTGTTAGCTCAGCTGGTCGTTGCCCGCTGATTGCAGCAAGGGAGCCGAGGCGCGGACGGAGACATCCGAGATGCTCCGTCAACTGCCGATAACATGTCTTGCAATGTAATTTGCGCGTACTTGTGACACTCGCGATCTTTCTCGCCCTCATGTAGACTAACTTATTATCCTTTCAATCCGATGACAATGTGATGTTCTCTGAACTGCAGCATTAATGTTGAACGAGGTACAGTACATAAGTTTTACCGCGCAATTAAATACAGTTTTCTCTGATATCAAGCAGCCTTTACCATACCACACCAGCTCTCAAGGTAAACAGTGCAACACCAAGAACAATTATCTGCCGGCCCCGCCACTGCCTTATGGCCCAGTACATCAAACCTTATTCTTCACAGTTTTGTCCAATGGAGAGGCGGCGACCGCGAAGAGCCACCTCGTGAATTTTGGGTCTGAATAGAGGCACTGGACACACCGGCCGGACCAGATTGAGAACAGCAACGGCCAGCCTGGCGGCTTCCATCAGGATCATGCGGGGGAGGAGGGGGCGTAATATCTCCGTGACAAGAACGAAGATAGGCCTAGGTGCAGTGCATGAGCTGAGGTTAATCAAATCTAACCTATAAATTTAGGAATTCGACCTCTGCTTCGGAATGTTTCTTCCCATCCTCATTCCTCCTTCCTATCCTAGATAGAAAGAAATTTGGAGGGAGAGAAAGAAAGGAGGCAGGCCCTCTCCTCTTTCCCTTTTCTTTCCTTCCTTATAATTATAACATTTTTACTAGAAAGAAAGAACCTTCCTTCCCTTCTGTAAGGAAACTAGGAAAGAAGGAAGAAAGAAATTTACTTCCAGAGAGACGAGAGAGAGAGAGAGAAAGTGATGCAGACGTCGGCCCTCTGATCGATGCTCCGAATAGCAGAGCAGGGGGCGTGATGCAGTGGTCAAGCTGCTTACCTCTTACCAAGGCGGACTGGGATCTATTCCCGTTCAATGCATGTGAGAGTTTCGAAGTGAAATGTCACGTCCTGTGGTTCAGATTCCACTTAAAAATGGAGGTCCTGTAGCCCATGATCGCGAGATTAACGGTCACATAAAACTACAAGCTTAAGCTTACTTCCTTCCTTTCCTCATGGTTGGTTCCTCATTTTAGGGGCTGCGACAACGCGGTCATGTAGCCCCGTGTACTTTGGGTGTGTGTAGAATCTGTCTGATAACTGGTGTTAATTGTGATGGCTGTATTAGTGTGTGCTATCTGTTTTCAATTCAAATAAGGACTGCAGACATTCGCTTTTCAAGTAGTTCCAACTTTTGCTACCAAACGCCACAGTCAATGACTAAATAGTTCTGAACTTGGTTACTAGATGTCACTGCAGTCTGCTCCTTGCGTCGAAATCTAAGAGCGTTAGTTAAACCTAACCAAAAATTTAGCTTCACACAGGTGTAGTTAGCGGAAGGTTCTTTATCACGCCATAAATCTAATGGCATGGGACCACCGGCTTTACTACCCCTCCGAAGGAAGAGATACGGTACTGAGGGATTTTAACGCTCTTAAAAAATCCGACGACTTCGGCCGGGTTTGAACCCGCGCCCTTGGGCATAGAAGCTCACATAAATCCATCCTTTCCTTAAGGAGTCGCAGCGGTGATTCGCTGCCTCTGCCGGCTTTCACAAATTGATTGCCGGCCGGTCGAGGTGGGAACCATTCTTTGTTTACTTGTGTCACGTCAACAAGTACAGTTGCGCGTGTAGGATATGACTCAGCTCCAGTAGCTGTCCGTGGTGACATGAGCTCCTGTGCAGTGTACTGCTCGGGTCCAAGCTCTGTGAACTTGCGGGGTGAGGGGAAGGAGCAGGGAAGGGTCTGTCAACAGCCCGCCGTGTTATCTGGTATTCCTTTCTATTCCAACACTGCATTCCAACATTGGTTGCCCAAACCACTGTGGTGTTGCGAACGAGTGAGTCGCCGACCAATGTATTTGGTTCTGTTACTATGTACGGACCGGGAAACCTCATGACTCGTCACCATTACTTCTCATAGGCCGCGATCCACATTCTTCTTAGGTTCACGCAGATTGGACCCGAGCAGTATCTGACGCAAATCTGCCTGACCAGGTGCAGACTGCACTCTGTCATCGCTGTGTGCTCCGCTTCGCCCCGCGGGGCAGCTGCTACAATAAACAACATACACTGGCGCAACCACGCTCAGCGGCAATCAAATCTTACAGTAAATAGGCAATACCACAATTGTATTGGTCAGTCCTGGAACGCAGTTGAACATTGAGCGTTGCGCTCTGTGCTTCAATCTAGGGAAGAACACAGTTAAAATCTACTGGTGCTTTAAATAGCAGCAGTGAATTCGTTAAGGGGCTTTTACTTACACCTCCGTTCCCATGTCGTGTATAACCATCTCTTCCATCGTGGATTCTTAGTTTTAAGACTATTAAATTAGATTGTTGCAATAGATTCAGAGATATTGAGAACTGGTAAAATATTTAGGGTCGGGAGCCATATTGGATTGATTAAAATGCAAGCTACATCATTATGGTGGTTCATTAAGCGAACTTTCAATTCGACCACTTGAGTAAAGACACTAGAAATATGTTTTTAAAACTTCGAACTGCCAAAATCCTATTTTCTTTTAAATCAAATGAACAAAATCAGGATCCAATATATTTAGCTCTCAAAGATTGAAGTTCCACTGGGCTTCAATGATCAATTCGCCAGAAAGGTGATTTTAAGTATTTGAAATTTTCATGCCCACCATTTTTTTTTTTCAGATCAGGTTTTGGAAGAAACATATACAGTAGAAGGTTATTCACTTAAGATGTTACGCCCACAAATATCGTCCAGTCTATCGAATAGTCCAAGTTTCACTTCCATAGAGCGCCATGCTCCAGACAAAGGCTTTCAAAAATTACCTAATACCTAAATCTATATTCGATGTCAACAGATTATTTTACGGACTTGTTATATAATTTGGTCGCAAGTCTCCCCAGGAAAATAACAGCCAAAATAATTTTGGTATTTATGAAAAATAAACTCCTCCGCTGTATATAACCCAACCGCCTTTCCCTTTTTAGATCATGACGTAGTATCAGCCATTATACACATGAATTATGGACAAACAGCACTGCCAACCCCTGAATAATCTTTATCCAAGCCAATATTTACTAGGTAGCATGGCTTACCCACACACCCCTGGGTTTCAGTCATGCATCCATAATCTTTATCTTGGTGTCCCACATGTTGGCAACAGCAATGTGTGTGCCCTGGTAACAGTTGAAGATACCTCACACACCCGACAAACCTGGCTGCCGTTGTTTAATGAGGAAGAAATAAACATACAGCCTATTTATGTGATTTAGCAGACATTTCTGATGCAGTAGTGATAATTGACAGTAATAAGAATAAGAAACAAGGTATGAATAATTATATAGGGTGTCCCACCTAACTCTGCGACCTCAAATATTATCAAAATGAAACAAGATATGATAAATCTACTTGCGCATGAATGTAGCCACGTCAGGGGGTCACACAATGGGAGGATATGCACAATCCAGGAAAATATAACAATATCATTTTCAACGAAAAGTTACCTTTTTAAATGGAACATACATGTTTTTTTCTAGCAAAATCATAAGTACAATTATTGATAACAGAATTGGTTTCACTTCTCTAAACCTCGTACTTTCTGTAATAACTTAAGTTGTAGAGGACGGTAAAGGAGACACTGTTTGGTGCGGTATCATTGGCAACCATATTTTAGGTCTCTGTTTTTATCAGGGAACACTAAACGGACAGCGATATGAATCATTTTTTCAAGACACGTTACCCCTTCTCACGGAGGACGTGGGATAGGAAACTCTTGTATCAATGTGGCTCCATCAGTGGTTCTGAACCCGTAGAAGTCTGCGGACCACTCAGCCTAAAATTGAATCATGTACGGACCACCCCCTCCCCCCAATACACCTTATCAGTTGTAACCGTTCCTCAATAACCCTTATTTCAAAGACATTTCAATTCAAACCCTGATAGTCATCGCCGCGAATTATGGACGATTCTCGTTCTACGCATATTACTTCCGAAATCCCCATTTATTGGCCACTTATTTATACGTGCTGGTGGACCCTTTTCAGCCGCGGACCACCGGTCAAGAACCGCTGTTCCAGCATGATGGGTGCCCCGCACATTTCGCACGTGTTGCCAGAGATGTAATGGATGTGAAGTTTCCAAATTGGTGGATAGGACGTGGTGGTCCGGTGAGATGGCCAGCACAGTCCCCCGATTTGACGCCATTAGACTACTTTCTCTGGGGCGCATTGAAAGAAGTCCCAACTACAATGGCGAATATGCAACAGCGTATTACTGCGGCGTGAGCGGAAATATCTGTGGAAACATTGGGACCAGTACAACTCTTTCTTGTTCACCGTCTACAGAAGTGCATTGATGCAAACGGTGGTCAGATCGAACATCTGCTGAAGTGACAGTTTCATCAGTGAAGATGTTACTGCTTACTTGTGAATGCCTTTTCCTTGCTGGATGTAATTTTAAAACACGGCGTTCCTTTAAGCTATAGGCCAGGCCACAAGTTTGTTTAGGAAATTGGTAATTGTACCTTTTGTACTATGTGTACAGTTCTACACATTTGTTAAACTTAACAAACAGTGTCTCCATTGCCATCCTCTACAACGTTAGTTATTTCAGAAGGTACGAGGTTTAGAGAAGTGAAACCTATTCTGTTATCAATAATTGTATGTTTACTTTCGATTTTGCTAGAAAAAACATGTTCAATTTAAAAAAGGTAACTTTGCGTTGAAAATGATATTGTTATAATTTCCTGGATTGTGCATATCCTCCCATTGTGTGACCCCCTGACATGGCTACATTCCTGCACAAGTAGATTTTTCATATCTTGTTTCATTTCGATAATATTTGAGGTCGCAGAGGCAGGTGGGACACCCTGTATATTAGGCCTATCATGTTCGAGGGCTGTTTTTAAGGAAGTTTTTTTTTTAAATTAACTTAACATTTTATTTTGAAACCACATTTATTTTTGGGTTTTACATACCTTCTTCCTTTATTTTTCTACATAGTTGCCGTATTTATATAGGCACTTGTCATACGTTAAAACTAAGTTCTGAAATCCCTCTGCATAAAAGTTTGCCGCCATGTATTCACACTTGAGGAAAATCCATTGATAGAGTGGTTATCATGAATCTTCGTGTCAATTGCAGTCACCAAGTCATCTGTGATCACAGACATGAGCGTTCATCGTCGTGAACATTTTCACGGCCACTTTTGAACTCGCGTACCCATTTTCGCACTTTACCTTCCATCATTGCATTATCGCCATACACCTCACAAAGCTGACGATGAATGTCTGCAGCCGACATGTATCACAGATCGTAGCTCACACGTGGCGGGCTAATCAATAATCTTGAACATTGTAAAGATGCACAGTTCAGCGTACAGGTTAGCTACACAGCTGCAACTGATACCTGCTTGTTCGCAAAGGATGCCGGAAGGTGGCGCACGCACTAACTACGGGCTTAAAGAAAAGAAAAAGGCCCTTTCTTTAAAATACAGCCCTTGTATTATCCGCGTGGAAGTGTGAAAGCCGGCTCTGCTTAATGAAAGGAGGCGAGGGGAGGGGCAAGGATAGAATAGAAAGACTACATGTGGAATATAAAATACAAACTGCAAGTGAAGAGAAGTAACAAGGTGGAACAAGAGGAAGATAGTCGAGGAAATAGCTTTAGAGTAATAAAATCGGAAAGAGTAGATCAAGACAGAGAAGATGGATGTGTGGTGCACGATGAAAGGAATATTCAGACTGTGATGGCAGGCGGCTTTGGTGGCGTAGTTGTTAGCATGCTGAGCTCCTATGCCCAAGATCGCGGGTCCAAACCCAGCCGAAGTAGTTTTTTTTAGAGCATTCAAAAACCCTCAGCCTGCCTTCCTTCGGAGGGGAAGTTAAGCCAGCGGGCCCATGTCGTAGATTTATGGCATGGAAGAGAACCTTTCAATAACTACAATTGAGTGAAGCTAAATATTGATTAATGTTCTATTAAGTTCCAACGTTCGTCGTCAGGTGCCGGTTGCGGTGGCATCTAGCAGCCAAGTTCACAGCTAGGTGTCGTTGACCGTGGCATTTGGGAGCAAAAGTAGGAACTACTTGAAATTGATTGCAGTCCTTACCTGAATTACAGAAACACACTAAAACAGCCAACACAATTAACGTCGGTTATCAGACAGATTCTGGCTGGGTTGTTGGTTCTTAAGTTTAGGGGCTGCGACAACGCGGTCATGTAGCCCCGTGTACTTTGGGTGTGTGTAGAAACTGTCTGATAACCGGTGTTAATTTTCAAGTAGTTTCTACTTTTGCCGCCAAACGCCACCGTCAACGACTGCTAGTTCAGAACTTAGCTACCAGATGCCACTGCAGTCGGCTCTTGGCAATGAACATAGGAACCTAAGAGTGTTGTTTACATTCTTAACCTATACAATTTAGCTTCACACAGGTGTAATTAGTGGAAGGTTCTTTAACATGCCATAAATCTATGCCATGAGACCGCCGTCTTTACTTCCCCTACGAGGGAAGGCTCACTGAGGGATTTTTAATGCTCTTAAAAAATCTGACGACTTCGGCTGGATTTGAACCCGTGACCTTGGGCATAGAAGCTCAGACAGATTCTACATACACGGGGCTACATGACCGCCTTGTTGCAGGAACCAAACAACTGTGATGGCTAAATACCTTGACAACCTCTATAATGGACACAGGAAGAGAAAAGAGGAGGACCCAATAACATGGTTGTGACTTGACACAGCAGTAAAAACATTAATTCTGCAGATTAAGCCATCCTCCCTTTTCATCAATTTTAACAAGATAGCTTATTGAAAATATATCATTTATGATTAAAATACCTTTCTGTGAGTTCTAGCGAGTTCATTTGTTGAATTCCTACTGTCTACACTGGAAATATAATGGCTTTTTACGTAAAGCAAGCATTTTTGGTCGTATTCTTTAGAACATCGTCCACCATTTTACATCGGACACTACGTCATACCCACATGACACGTTGCCAACATGAATAATGAAATAAAGGCCTCGATAAAGATTATTGATGTGTGACTACCCCCACTGTGCGTGACAAAAACCAGGAGTGTTATCTGTTAGCTGCGGTCCGTGCTACCCAACCACCATTGGTCTGGACGAGGTCTAGGCAAAACCATTGGTCGGCCGGATGCGTGGACTTGGCATTACGGACTCTCTCACAAAGATGGGTGTCAGAGCTCCAATTTCAACTATGTAAGTCGTGCTACTATTAGGGTGGGTCTATGACAGCGGAGGAGTGAACATCTAATACAAAACTTTCTCCAGATACTCTCCCGACTATTAATTCAAGTAATTTCAGTTTTTAAATTTTTTTATACAAAGGATGGCATAATCTGCAGTGCCACCGTAAAAACAATGAAGACTTCAGACCCAACAGATCATCAAGAGACCTGCTATTTATGGTACGAATGTTAATGGGAAAACACCCAGAAACGAACAAGGATATATTATTTATATTCTGGGTATTAGAACAAGACTATGAAAGGGGAAGGACAAGGCACATATGGGAATGTTTATGAAAAAAAAAAAAAAAAAATCATTAATCAAGAAGATAAAAATGTTCTATTTTGGGAGTAAGAGCACTGTTCAGGTAGGTGATTCTGAAGTCTATTAGAGGAGTTTAACAAGGAAGTGCACTGTCACCATTGATTATTATATTGATGGACATTGGATTAGGAAGGATGCAAAGCATAATATTGGACAACTTGATTAGATAAATGTTTTAATTTTTAAAGATGTGATTTGGGGAGAGAGAAACTTAAACACAAAGAAGAATTAATATTTTGAATTAGAACTTTAAAGTGCTCAGAATGAAAATTAGTAAACAACTGTGGTAATGTGTAATGTGGTGAATAGGAGAGCATGAATCAACATGGAGAACAGAGAATGTGGAACAATTTACACATTTAGGCAGTATTATTAACAGGAATAATGAAATTAATATTAAGATCTGCAGAAATGGGGTTTTACAACAGATTCATCCTTATAAGATTGTGGAGAGCAGCAGACTGTTCAACATCTTTGTGATCTTGTGCCCATCAACATGCACAATGGAAGATTTGATCCTAGCTTCACCTAATGCTGTTGACATCGGCCACTACTGGGCAAAGACCATCTCTTAGCATACAATTGTGCTATCTTGGTTTATATTTCCATTTCTATTCCTATATTAAAATATAGATACTTGAGACACAAAGAAAGAATAGAGAAATTAAGTACAGTTTAAGCAAGGGTAGGCTACCTCATTTTATCATCAAATCCGACAACTGTCATAAGATGTTCAAGTACCACAAAGAAAAATACTTATCAATGGCCTAGAAATAATGGTTACTAACAAGAGGCAAAACAGTAAGATGAAAGACACTCGAACTAAATTCTTGACAACGTATCCAGAAGACTAGAAGAGAAGCAAAAAGAGACCATCAACCATTAACTAATTCCTTCTAATCTGCCTCTCTTGGTCTGGAACATCTTCAATCTTAGCAATTTCATGCTCTCCTAGGCATAAGCCAAGATTTGATACTCCACTAACCTTAAAATAAACGTTCTGAGAAGTTCTATTAAAATGAAATAAAATCCCATTCACTGTGTAATACCGTAACCCCAAAGGAATGTCAATTATGAAACTCTGAGGAAGTAAGTAAAATGAGCACTGCCCATTAAATCCAAAATATAGCAACCATATACACTACAGTATCGACGCTGCTCCTAAATTAGAACGCCCCAAATAGAAGATGACTAAGAGCATCGAATAACTGCTCTTGGCTCACTATCTACCTACACGAGTAATAATTTTAACTCTCGCAAGATAATAACACAAGAGACATAATCACTTAACACTTAACGCACCGGTGCCATACGAACATAACTTGCTTAATTCAAAACAAACAATTCCAAACATACGGCGAACAAGTTTAAACAATAGCACATTGAAGAGGACCCAAACCAAGTCGCAATACGCCTCTCGGAATACCATAATATGAATTTGATAAATTGATAAAAGCCATAGCGAATAAGGCTCTTATATTGCCAGTAAATATCTGCACATTAGTATAAAGGAAAATACGCATGAGATTCCTAAGTTCGATGTGATCACGTTATTAAGTGCTAAATCAATTTGGTATCGTAAGCAAAATCAAAAATTATGTAGCACAGCACAATCGTTTACAATCTCCAATCGTAGGTCTGCTCATATTGGGGATGGCGTGGCTTACCTTCTTTTGCTGCTTCTCCCATGCGGGGTCTAGGAGACCCTCCCGCTCCCATTCTTCCTCTTGCTCCATGTAGCCGTCTGTGAATGAGTCAATGTTGTTCATTTGATGGTCGGTCATAGTTTCTTATCTCGGCTCAGCCTTTGTGTCGAAAAGTCCCTTCCACGGCAGAAAATCGAGGCAGGGCGTCACACCTCCTCACACACCGTACAAAACCCTCCTGCGGGGTAATCTCGGTCTTCCCACCCGAATACTTGCTGTTACGGGAGAGGAGGGGGAAAAGCATGCAGCAGCACGCAAAGTGGGAAAATTCCCAATTACAACGAAAATCGTGAGAAGATTCGAGGGCTGTTGTTTTATGAGCTCACTAACGTTTCAAATTACTTACATTTTTAACGATGTAAAATAGAAGGTGTTCAAGAAAGTATGCTACTTGCAAACGATTCAGGTTTCCCAACACTTCTCGAATGAGGGGAAATATTTTGCGGGTTCTGATTGGTTGACGTATGACTTCTGTAATATGAGAGTAAAATGGCGACGACGGGATCGGGAACAGGTAACCTATTGGAAATCATGTGTATACTTCAATTTTTAACTTATGAGAGGTTATTTAGCTGGTTTACTTTTACGATAAAACTACATTCGTTTAGTTTTGAAGTAAATCTATATCCCATATTTTTTTTGTCTTATTCCGGCCATACTGTATTATTGTTTACATTCGTTTTCAGGTTCGTGGATCAAGTTTTTCAAAGATGCTGGTATTCCGTCATCAGCCGCTGCCAGTTATGCTCTTACATTCACTGAAAATAGGATAAAGAGTGATATGCTCCTCGACTTGACGAAGGAAATCTTACAGGATATGCGAATTAATCTTATTGGAGATGTCATTGCCATTTTAAAACATGCTAGAAGAGTACACGAACAGGTAAAAGTAGCCTATGATTTATTCATTTTTTAAAATATATTGTATTCAATGTTTAAATTCCCCTGCAGTAGATGTGTTTCAGATAGTCATGTACATAAATTGGTGGTGTATAGTATACAATGTGTGTAAGTTCATTGGCTTAGTATATGTTTTGTACTAGTTCTCCCTTTACCACAATTCAACAACAATCGCCACCAAATTCTGTACATGGTAGTACTATTTCTTATAGGCAGTATTGTGTTCAATGAGTGTACTTTATGTACATGAATCATAACCTCAAACTATGCCAAGTGAGGCATCTCAACACTTTCCCTGCTATGGCACTAACGGCCCGTTCTACCATCTCCGGGTACACCTGCTGGTAACTGCACGGGAGATAAACTATCTGCCGGCATAAAATCTTGGGCAACTTTGATTGCGTTCTACCACGTCCGTATGAGCGGCGGACAGCTGCCCTAAAGTAGACAATGAAATACTAAAGATGGCAGGCCTGCTTTTGTGCAGCGGAGTCGCAGAGCCAATGGCGTGTCCCCTATTTTCGATTGCATTAAGACCGCCAAATATACCGTATTTCAAATGCGTAGGATATGAAATCTCATCAACATTAAGACCATTTCTCTCTTTAGTCTGAATTGAGATGTGTCCTATTACTCCCATAACAAAGATCTTTGTCGTAACCTAATGTGGTGGATTCGTCACATCACAGTATTATAATATTGACGAACTACTGTAACGTAAATAAGAGTCATCTTGTTCATAGAGCTTAATATGATACAGACGTAATGATAAGAGTGGCTACGCATTTAGAGTCGATTGCTTCGGAGCATGAGATTTGAAGTTCGATTCCTCTAAAAGGAAAATGTTTTTATCAAGCCTCCGTTCTTATTTGTTACCAGTGCATTATTATTCATATATTACCAGTTAAAATCATTCGTATACTCTGTGAGCTGCCTGAATAGGATTGACATTTCGCCGGAAATTCCACGTCAGTCATCACCCCTCTGCCTCTTGACCAATCCATGTTCGCATAGTTGATGTCATAATACTCGGCGTTGCAATATTACAGCCCACGTGCGTCAGTGCCTGGTCAGCTGTATCTCTGGCTTGTACAGTTTGGCAACCTCGTTCTCAGACCATATGGCGAGACGAGAACTGTCAATCCTATTCTGGTAGCTCACGGAGTATAGTGAATTTTTCAGTAGGACTGAGATATATACAATGTTATAATTCAGCAAGTTAGCATTTCCAGACCATTATTTTATTGCATACGGAATGGAACCCTTCAGTTTCACATCTGGTTAAAGTGATTGGCACACTAATGTACTGTTATGTTAATCGGTTTATTATATTGTGCGAAGTAAAAAAGGATGTAGGAGGTGTAAGCCAAGATGTAAATACGTGAGATCGTGTAGCCAGATATTCCACCACCTCTTTGTTGACCTGGGTCACGGCAGAGATACAATGATACTGACAATCAAATATTCGGTTCATTGTGACATTGCGATCCGGCCCCGTCTGGGGAAATTTTAGTGACATCAGTGACATTACCGTGATGTCACGGCTGACGTATTCAGTCGCATTGCTTGCCGGGAGCTTGTCAGCTGATTAATACGTTAGTTTCGCGCTTGGTTTCCTCGTGACGGTCGGCCATTTTTCATGTCCTGTTGGCGTATGGTGAACGTAATTTTAACAATTAATATTCCTGTTAATAATCTATAGAACGAGATTGTGATATTAGTAGTGTCGTCCACGCAATTATGTTGGCGAATCGTAATGATAGTGTTGAATTCATGAATGGCGTTACTCGTTAGCGTTTTGATATTAGCAGTGACTTGTTTGCGGGTTGTGTTGGCGATTTCTACGAAAATTGTTAATTTCCGTAAGTTGTCGCAATCAATTGACGAAAGTGTTATGTGATTCATTGTGTGGACGATAATTACTGCTTCTTCTTCTACATGGGGGGGGGGGGGGAATAATACGGCCTGTGGGATCCATTGGTGAGTTAATAAAGTTGTTCATATATTTCTTTTGGTTGTTGCTGGTAATTGAAAAGTTGCACTGTGTGGGGGAATACGCCTGGTAAAATAGGAATGGGTGGGTAAAATATAGGCAGAAATTGGCATTTACAAGAACCTATATCGGTAATTTTTTGACGGTTCATACAGTATGTCTGTGAGGCGTTAGTAAACAGCATGTTAAGGATAGTGATTTTTAATTGAGATACAAGTATTTGCAGCCAATATTGGAAAAAATAAAAATACCGAACCAGCGGGGGGAGGGGGGCGCGCAGCCCCCCCCCCCCCCCCAGCAAAAACAATATTATTGAAAACTTTGAAAAACAAACGAAACTACACAAAACCATAACATTATTGAGCACAATGTTTTATAAGAATATTACAATGTGTTGGCGATAGTTTGGGTTTGTGGTTTTGATGGAAATCAATGCGTCTGCCAGCAGCTAGGTTAGGTTTGTGTATGCCTGGGAAATGTGTTAATGTACCGTATTGATGCCAATTTGCGATTATTACAGACCGCGATCGGGACTACTATACATTGCGATACGGCCGCGTATGAAATTCCCCTAAAACAAAATGGCGGCTTCCGTGACGTCATCAACGACGTCACGAAATACTCCTCTGCAAGCATACAGGAAAAGCCTTGGTAATAGGGGTTTTTTGGGTGGGGAAACACTAATAAACGTCAATTTTTTTATGTATCGAAATCTATATTTGAGCTATATAGTTCAACTAAAGATTCCGATAGGGCCTACATAAAAAAAAATCGCAAATTCATGTATTCTATGTATCGAAATCTATATTTGAGCTATATAGTTCAATTAAAGATTCCGATACATAAAAAGAATTCGCAAATTCACGTAAGAGGAGTTTTTTGGGTGGAAAAACACAAAAACCGTCAATTTCTTTCTATGTATCGAAATCTATATTTGAGCTATATAGTTCAATTAAAGATTCTGATACATAAAAAGAATTCGCAAATTCACGTAAGAGGAGTTTTTGGGTGAAAAACACAAAAACCGTCAATTTCTTTCTATGTATCGAAATCTATATTTGAGCTATATAGTTCAATTAAAGATTCCGATACAGGTCAATGCCATCATAAAACATTGTGGTCAATAATGTTGTTTTTGCTGGGGGGGGCTGCCCCCCCACCCCCCCCCCCCCCCCCTCCGATAGGTTGGTATTTTTATGTTTTCCAATATTGGCTGCAAACACAAAAACCGTCAATTTCTTTCTATGTATCGAAATCTATATTTGAGCTATATAGTTCAATTAAAGATTCCGATAGGTCTAATACAAAACATTGTCATATCTATTTTGCATGTGTTCATGTACATGCCAATTTGTCTCAATCCATTACTATTTTAACAGGCGTATTCCCCAACACCGTTCCTGACGTAATATTATCGTTTAGACAACTTTCATATTAAATGCAACAACCAAAATATATGTATGAACAACGTAAAAACTCACTGATATATTCCAAATGCTGCATTTTATTCCACATGTACAAGCAGAAGCACTGATTTTCCACCACAAGTAACGGATTTTAGTTTAATGCAACAACTTCAGGATGTAAACAATTTTAATACAAATCGTCAACACAATCGAGCACACGACACTGCTAATATCAAAATCTTATTTTACAGGTTATTCACGGGAATATTTATTTTAATATTACGCTTAGAAAACGCGATCGCGTGACAATACAAAAATGGCGAACCGACTCCAGCAAAATCTCGCGACGAACTGACCACGGAACTGACGTAGTAATCAGCTGACAACCAATAGCGTTACCGATAGCAATACGTCAGCCAACCAATAGCGTTACCGATAGCAATACGCCATCCGTGAGATCACGGTGACGTCACTGTTCTCCCTAAATATTCCCCAGACGCCGGTGTATCGGAAGGTATAGTTTAACCCCGCGATCGTTTGTGCATAACTTTTTTATAAAAACAAATTGGCTTCTTTTGTGATGTTATCATCCACTTGACGAAATGCCTCTCTGGTAAGATTATGGGAAAATCCTTGGTTATAGGTTATATTGGGCGGTGACAACTCAATAACGGAAAAGAGCATAAAAAAACCTTTGAAACGCTCGTCATCTGTAATTGATTCATTTCCCTACCTCAATGTTTTAATTGAGGGTTACATTTATACGATTTTGTATTGGAATGGGTAATTGGTCTACTTAGCTAAATTATGTCGGCGATATTTACGAAAATATTCCGATATAAGGTTATATTTTTAAAATTTTGTATCTGTATCTGTAATGTGCCTATATAGCTGAATTTTAGATGAAGATAAACATCGTAATTTATTTTAATTTTATAATTATAAAACATTGTATCTGAAATCTGTGATTTACCTATATAGCTCAATTAAAGATTCCGATGTGCAGAAAAATTTCGCGATTTTAATTGATATTTTTAATTTTCCACATAGAAATCTATAATTGGCCTATGTAGATCAATTACAGATTCCGATGTACTTTGTAATTTTTCTACGCATCGGAATCTTTAATTGAGCTATGTAGGTGAATTGCATATTTCGATGCACGGTTTTCCAATTATGAAATTGCAAGAATTACGATGTGTATCGGAATCTATAATTGATCTATATAGTCCAATTGTAGATTTCGATGCGGAAAATTGAAAATATCAATTGAAATCGCGAAATTTTTCTACGTGTCGAAATATGCAATTGACCTACATAGCTCAATTATAGATTCCGATGCGTAAAAAATCTCGCGAATTCGAAGGTTTTTGTGTTTCCCTACCCAAAAACCCCTGTTACCCAGGCTTTTCCCGTAAGCTTGCTAGAGGAGTGATGTCGTTGATGACGTCATGGTAGACGCCATTTTGTTTTAGGGGAATTTTATCGCGGCGGCATCGCAATGGAATATTATCCCAAATATTCATCTTCGTCTATGGGGAGAAGATCTAAAATGCCCACAAAACTATCCATAATAAGGGGAACTTTAATTTTTTTAAATGTTGAATTAAAACATAAATATGTTTATAAACAAAGTAAGCACTATACCTATTCTAAGTGGTGTTATTTGTTTCATGCTGTATAAATTAATAATAATGGAGCGGTATGAAAAGAATAAATGCCGAAGTTGGGAATCGAACCTGTTACCATGACGAATAGAAGGAGAAAGTGAGAAGACTCCTGAAGTTCAAGCGCGCCCCGCCAGGCAGCGCTAGGGTGGACAAGTTCCACACAGCCGGGGTCAGCTGGTCTTAGGGATGGTGCTAAGGGAAACTAATTACTTTGTAACTAATACTCTTTTAAAAAGTAATTAGCGGTTACAATTAAAATAGCATGGCAGGGCACATTGGAAAATATAATTCACGGAAATAAGAACTACGGTCTTCATTACATGTTACGGAACACACAGATTCCTGGAATATACAGTCGGAGAAAGCCCAGATCTTTCTCGTAACATCTGCAGGATTAAGGATGTGAGGTTGTAGAGAGCTTGTCTTGCCACTGACTCCTAACGAATTCCTGGCCTTTTTATTTGATTGACTACCATCACAAGTAAAGCCAGCCACCCTCGCCCCAGCCTCTTCTAACTGCAAAATCACCTAGACTTAGAATTTTTGCTAGAATGTCCCCTGGAGTAGCATTTCCGCTTGCATAAACAGCAACTGGCTGCACCCAATATATGCATGAAAGGTACGAACATGAACACTAGAGCGTGATTTGCAAGTACGTTATTCTGGAGGTCAGGTGTGTCTTACCTAAATCAACTAATCCATCTACTTTATCAGAAAAGCTATTTAACTCGATTTCTTCTCTTAGCTTCTCTTCTTCGAAAATTACAACACCGTAACGTGAATTATCATTCTTTTCTTCCTTAAAATAGTCTGAAATAGCATTTATACTATGCGCATTAACTCCATAAGGCCACTTTAGTCCTTTACAAAGTTTTCTCAAGTGACTTTCTGAAGGCAGAGGCAAGAGATTATGTCGCCGACAATGACGGAATCCTTTCGGTGATTTTATTCTCAACAATAAACACTCTAAAATGAATTCATTGCTGTACCTCATTCCATTGCGAGATTTTTCCTGGCATTTCTTGAGCATAGTGTCTATTATCATCTTTTCCTTCTTGCTAAGGTGTTCGTTATCAGGGGCGGATCCAGGAGAGGGCGAGGAGGGCGACCGCCCAGGGCTCCGCGGTCCATTGGGTCCCGCGCCATGGATTTTTCTACATTTAATTAATTAAGTATACTTTTCAAACTAATTTATAATTCATATTCCTTTCTTCAGTGTAGCTATGACCTCTCGTGACCGTTTAGCAAGTTAAGATTTCAGTGAAATAATAGAAGACTTCTGCCGGGAAAAAAGTCGCAAAGTAATATTTTAATATTTCATTGTTTACATAATCTTATTCGAAGGGACATAAAGGTTTCTTTCATATTATTAAAATAATTACTGTAGTATATTCAAAATATTGTAACTATTCTTTATATTATTATTATTATTATTATTATTATTACCAAACTATTTTCCATTTGATTCGATTTTTTTTCTATTGTTGTGGGCCCCACCTTATCATATCGCCCAGGGCCTCGCAAGGCCTGGATCCGCCACTGTAATCGTTATCTTTGTAATTAAATGCCTGTGAATTTCGAACCTGCTTCTCCAGCAAATTAATTCTCGATTTTGCTGAGTTAAGGCAGGATCTAACGCGAATTAAATTACGGTTAGCATTCTTACGGCGCCTTTTGAACAATATTATAGTCTTTTCAGTATCAGTAAGTACACTAGAATGACCCAAATTCTTATCAACACTGGATTGACCTTTTAATGCCTCATTCGTTGCTCCACTCCCATCTTCAATCTTCTTTCTTCTTTTACTGGCGGTGTCGAGATTCTTTTTCCTGTTGGGAGCTTTACGGGACTTATTCTCATTACTTCGTTAAATTAGGGGGAAAATGAGGCACTGCTCCAGGTCGTAACTTCCACCACACACGAGAGATTTCCACTTCTTCACCATTCACTATAAAATTACCTGATTTTACTATCAAATCATCAGAGAAATGAATTTGAAGAATTCTAATACTTCGCGTTAACTCCGTATCCTTTCGTGGAATAGCTCTGGCCCATTTTTCAAATTGATTTGTATTCTTCGGTGGTGAAAAAGATCGTATATCGTCAACTACTCTACCATATCCTGACTTACAGCCAGGCAAAAACCAGTACGGCATGTTGAACTATTAAATTAACAAAGCCGCATAAGAAATATGTTTGAAGTTCACAACACAAAACGCTGATTTACACAAGACACAATGAACTGAATTTAAGACCTGAATGCAAAGAAAATTCAATTTAATTCACACAAATATCTCACACAGTAACTTCTCGCGCACTTTTCTAAGACCCGGCTCGACCCAACAACAGGACACTTTGTTGGACATTATCGCTTGCAGTGCTTGTAGCGGCGGGACCACAAACTACCGTGCTATAATGGCGGAGTCCTCACACTAGGTCCTTCTATTCGTCATGCTGTTACGTTAAGATCCAGAGAGACCAACGCTGACCACTAGACCATGCTGACATGCCTTCATTGCAGTGTTTACAAGTACATACAACCAAACGATAACAAGATGAATGCTTCAAATAATATTAATAAGTTATTTGAAGATGCAAGATACTAATTCTAACATGAAACGTTCATTGCTTTTTTGGCTGTGTTAAACAGAAGACCGCAAATCATCTCAATTACGCGTAAGGCAAACTTTCGTCGGCCATTTGGAGCGTTACCCGGTTGGCGAAGCTCTATCGGCCGACAGTTTACACCACCTGATAAGCAATATCTATCCCACTGGCAGCACTACCTGCTGATGGGCGAACGGAAATCTCAGTTTATTCCGAGGGCAAGTTACCTGGTCTTTTGCCCCGAGATGGTTGAACAGGCCCTAAGTAGAGTAATTCTTCGGGAGTGATGAACGTGGATCCTACACTTGCACTTAGGTAATATGTCATTTTCATGATTTTCATACCTCATTTGATTCTGAGAGTCATTACCAATTAAAATTACAGTCCATTATCGCTATTGCACTGGAAATATGTGCTAAATCACATAAATATGTGACTATAACTTAGTAGTGTGTGTAGGGAGAAGGTTTAGGAAGCAATGGAAAACATGGGAGTGGAAAAAGGGACAGAGTGAAGGAGATGTATTGTGGAAGTGTGAGTTGTGTGAAAGTTGGAGGGGAAAGAACAGACTGGTTCAGACAAATGAGTGGCCTCAAACAGGGTAGTGCACTGTCACCCCTTCTCTTTATTGTGGTTACGGACGAGGTAATGACACGGATAGCAGGAAAGATAGGAGAAGATAAGATGAAAGCAATGGTGTTTGCAGATGATCTCATGGTCTGGGGAAACAAGGAGGAGGAAATTCAGGAGCAACTGAAGGCTTGGGAAGAAACAGTGGGAGAGTACGGATGGAAGTTCAACATCAGTAAATGTGAGATCCTGTTAACGACCCGGAAAAAGGACAGACCAATGAGTGGGATAACACTTGGAGGTGGACAGCTGAAGAAGGTGGAAAGTCTCAAGTACTTGGGAAGTATAGTGGAGGAAAATGGGAGAAATGACAAAGAGTTTACGGAACGTGGCAGACAGGCAGAAGCATTAGGAGCTTAGTGCGGAATAAAGATGTCCCACAAAAAAGCAAGGAAGTGTTATACAGAAGCTACTATATCCCGATACTGACCTATGCTTCAGAAACGTGGACAATGAAGAAAAGAGACATAAGCAGAATACAGGCAGGTGAAATGAAGTTTCTGCGAAGTAGGATCAGAGGAACAAGAAGAGACAGGGTGAGGAATGAAAAGGTCAGGGAAATAGTGAAAGAGGAGCCCTTGCAAGGTAGGATTGAGACATCAAGACTGAGGTGGTATGGACACTTAAAGAGAATGGATGAGAAGAAGATTCCCAAGAGGATACATGAGATGCAGATGCAGAAGAAACGACCAAGGGGAAGACCAAGAGATAGATGGCTGAAAGGAGTGGAGGAATGTGTCAAGAAGAGAGGCGAGGACTGGACCAGAGTGACAGCGGAGAGGTGGTGGGAAGAAAGAACTAAGTGGCGAGGCTTATGTTCCAAACAGGCCCAGCCTGGGGCTGGAAACTGTACAAGATGATGATGATGAACTTAGTAGTTTTTATTGTGATCTTGTTATCATTCAACGATAGCAAATGTCGTTGCTCAACTGCTACTGAGGTGTCTTAAACTGTTCCTTGTTACCGAAATGCACAGTTAGTGGTGCATGACGTATCACTCCCTCATAACATTCCTAAAGTACAAAAGTTATTTATTGTGCATTTCAGACCATCCTCGCTTTTCATCACTTTTAACAGCTTAGCTTATTGAAAATATATCATTTATGATTAAAATACCTTTCTGGGAGTCCTAGCGAGTTCATTTGTTTGAATTCCCACTGCCTACACCGGAAATTTAATTGCTTTTTACGTAAAGTAAGCATTTTTGGTAGTGTTCATTTGAATATCGTCCACCATTACATATCGACCGTGGACACTACGGCATACCCACGTGACACGTTGCCAACATGAATAATGAAATAAAAGCCAAACCATTGTCCTGGATAAAGATTATTGATGCGTGACTTCCCCACTGTGCGTGACAAAAACCAGGGGTTTTATCTGTTAGTTGCGGGCCGCGCTACCCAACCAACATTGGTCTGCACGAAAATATTGGTCTAGACAAAACCGTTGGTCTGCCAGATGCGAAATAGTACCAAATGTGTGAGATTGGCATTACTGACTCAGTGAGAAAGATGGTAGTCAGAACTTCGATTTCAACTATATAAGTAGTGTTGCTATTATAGTGGGATGGTGGGTCTATTGCAGAGGAGCAGTGAACATCTAATACTAAATCCTCTCCAGATATTCTCCCGACTATTAATTCAGGTACTTTCAGTTTTTTTTTTAATTTTATACAAAGGATTGCCTAAAGGGCACCGCCGCCCAAAAATTAACCAAAATAGCCTACCTGTAGTAATGATCAGGAAAAAATCTGGAGACGATGTACTGTGGTAATAGATGATTACTCCTCCGCTGTCTATAACCCACCCACCGTCCCAAGTAGGATCATGACTTAGAAATTCCGGCTGTGTCCGCCATTTTCGCCATTTAATTATGCACTTGTACAGTATTACCAACCCCATACTTACGGTACTACTTTGTATATGTGCTGTACATTGAAAGAAAATTGCGCTGAGTTCACTTGACAGTGCGCTGAGTTTGAACCAGTTCGCAATGGATTGTCGTGCAAGCTGTCTCATTCTTCTTCTTCCTGGCGTTGTTCCCAATTATTTGTTGGGGTCCGCCGCTCTGCACCTTGCTCTCCATTTGTTGCAGTTTGCTGCATCTATAGGGCAAAGACCTATGATGCGCATATTGTCGTGTAAGTTATCCATCCAACGCCTTTTTGGTCGTCCTGGAGGTCTTTATCCATCAGGCTCGAGAGCAAGTGACTTTCTTACAATGAACTCTGTATTTGCTCGGGCTACATGCCCGTACCAACGCAACCGAGTCTCCCTCATTTTGGCTGGAATAGGGGCAATTCCAAGATTATTGCAGACGTCTTCGTTCTTAATATGATCCAGTCGTGTAATTCCCGAGGACCATCGTAGCATCCGCATCTCCATTGAGTGCAAGGCTTGTTCAGGTTTCTTTGTATTAGGCCAGCATTCAGCTCCATACAAAGCAACAGGGCTGACAACTGATTGATAGATCTTAGTTTTGAGGCACAAAGGGATCTTGCGGTCACAGAGAACGCCTGTGACCTGGCGCCACTTAATCCATGCAGCATTCAATCTTGCACAGGCATCCGAGACTGTGTCACCATCAGGTCTCACAACGGAGCCTTTGGTAGTGGGGTGCCATCTACTATGATGAGTGTTTCCCAAACTTTTTTGTGTGTGTACCACATTAAGGTATGAGAATCTCTCGCATACCACCTAAAGGTTGGGAGATATAGTAACTATAACCCCACCACCACCACTACGTAGTAGACCAAAAGACGGATTGTAAATTGTGTTTGTTGGAGTTAGACTGTTGGAGTTCAAGTTCAAATAATAGAAAGTGTGTTCAGTTGTTTTATTATTTATTACAATGAGTATTCAATTCAAACATTCAGAAATGACACTGTACAAATAATATTAATAAAAGAACATGTAATACAGGGTGTTTCAAAAAAAATATACGTATTTAGGATGCATATATCTATTAAACATTAAGACATACGAATATGAAACTTTACACACATATTTACGAACCTCTCAAGTTTAGATTACAGATGTTCAATATGTCACCCATCAGCGACACGAACATTATCACACCGATACTCAAATTCCTCCCATACTTGAGCAAGCATGTCCTTCGTCACTGATGTTATGGCAGTATGGATCCCGTTCTTCAACTCTTCCAGGTTCTGGGGAAGTGGTGGTACATAAACGTTGTCTTTAACGAAACCCCACAGGGAGAAGTCGCAGAGTGTCGAATCTGGTGACCGTGGAGCCCAGCTGAGACATGCTAAGTCGTCAGCTCTTTGACGACCAATCCAACGGTTCGGTAGAGTATCATTCAGATATTCACGCACTTGGCGACTCCAGTGAGGGGGTGCCCCGTCTTGTTGTCTTTGTTCAGCCTCGGAAACAACCAGTTTTGTAACATAGCGAGATACTGCTGACCGTTAACCGTGTTTCCATCAAAGAAGAACGAGCCGTAAACAGATGTACTGGATATCGCACAAAACACATTCACTTTGGGCGTATCTCGTACATGTTCAATGACTGCATGTGGGTTCTGTAGGCCCCAAATTCGAACATTGTGTTTGTTTACCTGACAACTAACATGGAAAGTCGCTTCATCTCTGAACACGATGTGTTTTGCGAAAGTGTTATCATTGTCAATAGCATCATGAATCTCGTTACAAAATGCCACACGTTTGAGTTTGTCATCAGGACGCAGAGCTTGTAACAGCTGTAACTTATTCGGCTTCATAACTAACCGACGTCTCAAAACACGCCAAATTGTTGTTGTAGGCAGTTGTAACTCCCGACTGGCACGACGAGTTGATTTTGAAGGACTACGTTGGAAAGCAGTTTGAATTCGTGCAACATTTTCTTCAGAAACACGAGGGCGGCCAGGACTCTTCCCTTTACAAACACATCCTGTATCTACAAACTGTTGATACCATCTGCGAATATTCCACCCATTCGGGGGATCAATTTGGTACCCCAACCTGAAACGTCTTTGCACTGTAATCACGGAATTGCACTTCGCAAACTCGAGAACACAAAATGATTTCTGCTGCGGAGTAGCCATTTTAAAAATATGACGGTTACTAAGAAAAACAGAAACAACTGACATCTAATGGCTATTAATATAAACTAGACTATGTATTCGTTTCGCCAAGAGCCGAGGAGCAGCGATCGATAGTTTGGATAAAATAATACTTGGTAATACGTATGTTCTTTTTGAAACACCCTGTAATTAAACATAAAAGCCAAAGTTCAACTAACAACTTCAATGCGAAGGGTGAGCTTGAAGATTAGAAGCCAACTAAGGAATGTCTGGTTTAAGATTGCTGAGTCTCAAACGAAGATTGTTTTCCACTGTAAGGAGCCTAATCTGGTATTTATTCTTGAGATAAACAGGTGAAGAAAATGCAGTCTCACACAAGTACGAAGTAGTGAAAGGCAAAATCTAACTGCTTTGTCAGCTATGTCTGCATAGTCTGCACGCCTCTCAACCCAAAAGTTCACAAGAGCCATTTTTGAAAATGTTTGCCTTAGTTCTGAATCACAATTTCAATTCATAAAACTGCTCCTTATCTTGGGCCTTTAAGTCCTCCGGCAACATAGCAATGTTTTTATATTTTTAAATTTTATATTTTTCGTAACGTATCTAATATTTTTTTAATATTTTTCGTAACATCACCGCGTATCACAGTTTGGGAAACGCTGCTCTAGATCATTACAGGTCTCGCTTGCAAGCATGACATCATTGGCGTACAAAATGTCCATGGTGGTTGCCTAGAGCTGCCAATCGGCAGGCACTGTATCCATGTATAGGATAAACAAGAGTGGAGATAGTGCAGATCCCTGGTGAGCCCCAACTCGAATATCGAACTGTTTGGTGAGGGCAGCAGCACTGCGTACAGAGCTAGTTGTATTATTGTAGAGGAGTTGGACCCAATTTACATAAGCTTCTGGTACGCCATGAGATCGAAGGGAATACCATATAAGCTGATGGGGAACCCGGTCGAATGCTTTCTCCTGATCCAGAAAAGCCACGTGAATTGTTCTTCTTTTCTTCATATACTTTTCTATCGGAAGCCGCATTGCATGGATAGCATCAGTTGTTCCGCGACCTTTTATGAATCCACACTGGTTAGTCGAGATGGTAACAATGCTACGTAAGTAAGTGTCAATCACACGTTCTAGAATCTTCAATATGTGGCATAGGAGACGTATAGGACGGTAATTGGCACAGATAGTTACATCGCCCTTGCCTTTCCATATTGGTACTGTGCCGCTTTTTTGCCAAGCTGACGGGATCTGGTGGCTCGCAAGGCATTTGTTAAAGAACTCTGCTATAAGTAATTTCAATCTGCATTGACTGAAAGGAGTGTTTCTTCTTTTGTTTCCTCCATATTGAATGTGTGCTTTTATCCCTACTGTATTAATTCATGTTCTTTCAATAATAATTTTCATCTAAACCAATACCGTTCTACTTACAAAACAAACTTAACCTAGGGCTTCCGCTCCAGACCCCCTTGCTTGTAGTGCAGTCAGTAATTTTCGTCCAGACAGTCATCTAACCAAGTAGTGACCAATGATTTCGACCAGACAGTCGTTGAACCAAGTATCGACCAATGGTTTTGTCCAGACAATCGTCATCACCAAGTATCGACCAATGGTTTCGTCCAGACAGTCGTCTAGCCAGTTAGCGACCAATGGTTTAGTCCAGACAGTCGTCTAGCCAGTTAGCGACCAATGGTTTAGTCCAGACAGTCATCTAGCCAGGTGGCGACCAATGGTTTCGGCCAGACAGTCGTCTAGCCAGGTGGCGACCAATGGTTTCGGCCAGACTTTCGTCCAGCCAGGTGGCGACCAATGGTTTTGTCCAGACAGTCGTCTAGCCAGGTAGCGATCAATGGTTTCGTCCGGCCAGGTAGCAACCAATGGTTTCGTCCAGACAGTAGTCCAGCCAGGTGGCGATCAATGGTTTTGTCCAGACAGTCGTCTAGCCAGGTAGCGACCAATGGTTTCGTCCTGACAGTCGTCTAGCCAGGTAGCGACCAATGGTTTCGTCCAGACAGTCGTCTAGCCAGGTAGCGACCAATGGTTTCGTCCAGACAGTAGTCCAGCCAGGTGGCGACCAATGGTTTCGTCCAGACAGTAGTCTAGCCAGGTGGCGACCAATGGTTTCGTCCAGACAGTCGTCTAGCCAGGTGGCGATCAATGGTTTCGTCCAGACAGTCGTCCAGCCAGGTGGCGACCAATGGTCTCGTCCAGACAGTCGTCCAGCCAGGTGGCGACCAATGGTCTCGTCCAGACAGTCGTCCAGCCAGGTGGCGACCAATGGTCTCGTCCAGACAGTCGTCCAGCCAGGTGGCGACCAATGGTCTCGTCCAGACAGTCGTCCAGCCAGGTGGCGACCAATGGTCTCGTCCAGACAGTCGTCCAGCCAGGTGGCGACCAATGGTTTTGTCCAGACAGTCGCCAAACCTTCCTGCAGGTGTTTGCTGTAAAGTGAAGTTGGCACCATTGCCTCATACAAGCATTATTTATGAATACGAATACGGATAATACACAAAAACCCAAATATTTAATCACATAATTAAAACATCCACAAGTCCAACCCCTTGTCAATGTCGTGGGAAATGGGTAATGGCATGAAGTATGGGACTGTCTGTAGGGGCAAGTTACAGGGGGGAATTCTGTGTGCCCCGGGATCACTACATTAGTTGTGAAGGTCGTACAGGAACCCTGAAAAGTGACAGCCGACGGGGCTCTGGTGAAATTAAGGCCCAATGGCAACACGGGCGGAGGAGGAGCCTATTCATTTTTCAGATCCCCAACGGTCATCTAGGCCTCTTCGGCCATGCCAGATGGACTGGCTGTAAAGGCGCAACTCGCCTTTTCTCGAGTTGACGGCAGTCCATTGCAGTTCTGGTGCTGGAAGTTGCATGTCTCGTTCTTTATGTGCCGCAGATAATGGTTCCTGAATAATAGTGTGTGGGGTCACTTCCTGGCAAGTAGAGATCCGCCTAAAACAAAGTCACGTCTGTGGCACTCTTTCCTGCCATTCCCCTAGACCAGTGGTTCTGAACCCGTAGAAGTCTGCGGACCACTCAGCCTGAAACTGAATCATCTACGGACCCCCCCCCCCAATACACCTTATCATTTGTAACCCTTCCTCAATAACACTTATTTTAAAGATATTTCAATTCTAAACCTGATAGTCATCGCCGCGAATACATTTGGACGATTCTCGTTCAACGCACATCGTTTTCGAAATCCCCATTTATTGGCCACCTTTATATACGTGCTGGTGGACCCTTTTCTCCCACGGACCACTCCCGAAGTACTCGTGGACCACCGGTTAAGAACCACTGCCCTAGACCAATGGCGATGGGACAAGGGCGACGGAAGCAGGTTTGGGTAAACTGGGAGCTTTTAGCCTGGACCTAAATTTATAAGGTAATTTTAAAGGTGTTTTTATTCTGTAACAATTGATCAGTTGGCATGTTGGCGGCAGATGTGTGATGGTCGCTTCTCTGTGACCCTGTGACTACTCAGGGATACGGTCTTGCATCTGTAACTGGGCAGGCCTCTTGGGGAGCACAACGTTACATGTGTCGTCTGGTTTATCTTGTATCAGACATGTTGGCAACTAGGGGAAGAGTGGAGTGTACCTGAACCCTAGTAAAAATTCTGAAACTACTGAAATTAGCCAAAGTACCTGTAGATGATATAGTAATAGTTGTTTACTTCTCCGCTGTCTGTAACTTTCCCCCTGGGGGTCACATCTTGTGGGACATGGGTTGGCGACCACGGGACCCCAGCTGAGTCCGGCATTGCTTCCACTTACTTGTGCCGGGCTCCTCTCAGTCTTCTTTCCTGTCGACCTCTCTTAGTCAACTCTTATTCTCTCCCGACCGTAACGGTATCCGAGACCTAGGGAGTCTTTCACTTTCCCGCCTTAATTGGCCCTCGTCTCACCTTTCCTGATCCCTCCTTCTTCGAGGGGTCAGACCTCTTGTTTTCTTTTCATTATATTTCCTTTTCTCTTTAAGATTCCCGCATTGTTTTTGTTAATTGGCTCTCCGTTTATCTAAATTCCCTTTAACGTTTTTTTTTTTTCATCTACACTACATTTTGTACGTTTTTTCGATCTAAATTGCATTTCGCGATTGTTTTCAACCTCAATTGCATTTTGTAAAGATTGACAATCTAAATTACTTTTTAGTAAGTCTTTCAATGTAGGTACAGGGCATTTTAGTGAGGTTTTTGAATTTCAATTGCATTTTGTAAGTATTTTCAACAAAAACTGCATTTTGCAAGAATTTTAAATCTAAATTGCATTTTGTGTGATGGGCATTTTGCAAATATTTTGATTCTCAATTGCATTTTGTGGGTATTTTGAATCTAAATTACATTTTGTAAGTATTTAGAACCTAGCCTGCATTTTGTGCTTTTTTTTTTTCTTCAATCTATTCCTTTTGTGAATCTTTTCGTTCTAAATTCCCTTTGTAAGAACATTTTGTGAGTTGTTTCAATCTGAGTTCCATTTTGTAAGTATTTTCCATCTCACTTAATTTTCGTTCTGGTTTCCATTTCATTGTCATTTTCGCTATCACCCAGACCATTAGGGGCCGATAACCTAGATGTTAGGCCCCTTAAAACAACAATTAGCATCTTAATCATGTCTGTAACCCACCCAACCATCCCAAATAGGATCACGACTAATATAGATGAAATTCCTACTAACTCCGCCATTGTTAGCATCATGTACAATATTGCCAACCCCACGCATCCGGCAGACCAATGGTTTTCGCCTAGACCAGTATGTTCGGTAGCGCGGCCGGGTTAGCTGATATAAACACCCCTGGTTTTTGTCACGCACATTGGGGTAGTCACGCATCAGTAATCTTTATCCAGGCCAATGGTTTTGCCAATTATTTCTTTTTTCCACATAACTACGAAGTTACGTGTGTCGTGTGGTGTATTTTGTATCGGACATGTTGGCAATGCAATATGACATCCACAAACATTTGCCATCGTTCTGAGTCGTTGAACAAGCTAAAAATGAAAACCTTCATTTAAGCAATATTAGTGATATTTGAGAGTATTTTCAATTCTTATTGACTCCCAGAAAAGTATGTAATTGATACACTGAAGAAAATGGAAATTGCAACACCCAGAAGGAGTGGTGCTACATTGCTGCAATTGAACATGCAGGACGAGTGTTTGGTTGTGATTCGATGATTACACTTTCAGGTCCCTCTGACCGCAAGTTTGGACAACAATCAATACAGGATGTGCCCACCACGAGCTGCAATACATTGATGAATTCGACTAGGCATGGAGTCAATAAGGCCCTGGATCGCTTCCTGAGGAATTGTGGCCCATGCTTGCTGCACTGCATGGGTCAGTTGTTCCAGAGTTGTGGGTGGCTGAGGACAGTTGGCCAGTTGTCGACCCATCATGCCCCACACATGCTCAATAGGACTGAGGTCCGGGGATCTGGCGGGCCGTTCTAAGGTTGTGATGTCGTAGAGAGCTTCTCTGGAGATGCGTGCCGTGTGAACCCGGGCATTGTCCAGCTGAAACATCCCATTAGCAATGTTGGCCATCATAGGGACAACCACTGGATTGAGTACCCTATCAACGTACTGTCAAGCAGTCATAGTGCCCTCAACAAGCTCTAATTGTGATTTCACATTAAAGCCAAGAGCTCCCCAGACAACACCAAGCCCTGTGTGCCTCTCGACAATAAGGTCTGGGCGGCCCCTCTCCCCGGTACGTCGGCGCACACGATTCCGGCGATCACTGTGGGCAAGGCGGAAGCGCGATTCATCACTAAAGACGATCCTATACCATTCGTCGACCCACGTCGATCGTTCTCTACACCAGGCCAGCCTTACACGTCGCTGTTGTGGGGTCAATGGAACACCTTCTACAGGGACACGGGATCGTAAGCCAGCTGCACGCAGGCGATTACCGACTGTTTGTTGTGTAACGTGGGGTGCCACAGCTGCTCGAATTTGCGCTGCTGTTGCATGGGGTTCCATCCGGACCATCCGAATGATGCGGCAATCCTCTCTCACAGTTGTCTGTCGCGCTGGGCCTGTGCCAGGTCTACGAGTATGGGTACCTTCATTTGACCACTGCTGCCATACACGTTGTACCGTAGATGCCTGTCGGCCAACACGTGCAGCGACAGTCCTTAGCGATAATCCAGCCTCACACAGCCCAATTATCCGAGCCCTCTCAAACGGCGACAGTTGTTGATAGCGTGCTCTTCTCTGTCGTCGAGGCATGTTTGACGGGGAACACTTCACTGCAAGTCAACTACTCTACACCAGAGTCCGTATACTGGAGTTGATTCCTCCGCGACCAATCACGTGGGTAGACCTGTAGCAACAATCCAATGGGTCTGAAACTTTGATCGTTTACATACCTACATGGGATTGTTCCATATCTTGAAAATCAACACAAACGACCAATGCCTTCATGGTGCTGCAATTTCCATTTTCTTCAGTGTATATGTCCAATAATGATTAATTGTCAAGAGTAGGTACTCCTCCCTTTTCATAACTTTCACAAGGCAGATTATTGGAAATATATTATTTAAGATTCACAAACCTTTCTGGGAGTCATTAAAAGTGGATTTAAATTGGAATTGTCATTGCTGCACCGGAAATATTTGTTTTATTACGTAAATAAAGCATTTTTGTTAGTGTTCATTTCACGGGCGGCGTCATCTTACATCGACGTCAGACAGTACGTCATACCCGTTGTCAATATGTCCAATACACGACACACGTAACTTTGTGGTGCGAAATGGTACCAAATGCATGGGGTTGGCATTATTGACTCCTTGACAAAGATGGCTGTCAGAGCTGCAATTTCACACCAAGCTGTCTCATCAGCGGCCTCTTGGTGTCGGACCCCCACAGGAGTAGTGAACTGCGTGCTACCCCCCCCCCCCCCATGAAGCTCTCCTGTGCCTCTGTACTGTGAGAGCTAAAAGATACGGCATAAACATAGAAAAATTGCTGAGTTTTAATACTCTGGCCATGAATGCCTATAAACAGTCTTTTTGAAATTTTACTAGATATGTTATAAAATGGGAATTCTGGGTGGGTTGTAGTCAGCGGAGAAAGCATCTCCACGATTATTAGTCATCATTAGACAAGGTATCTCGGCTAATTTAAGTAGTTCTGTACGTTTGTCACTCCCAAAGCGTTACTGTAAATAGTGACGAGGACATTCAGCTGATCTGTATCCATCTAAATTTCAAAGTCACTGGGCTAGTCGGCAGATTGATTCAGATACAGGGTCTTCATATTTGCTTGGCAAGGACATTCTCGCTCCGCTAGTGACGGCTCAGTAGCAGAATGCCGTGCTTAAAATCAGTATCATGCGTTTTTACTCACCACGTTTACAGTAGATGCTGAAAGTGTTTCCCATCCGCTGCCAAACATAATCGGCATCTTCTTGTGAATTTTCCGGTTACTCCGGTTAATTTAGCTTCAGTAAGGAAATAGGCTTAACGACCTTTACATGAACCTGAGAGGCAGTAAGGAGAAGAAAGGGACTGAGAACCAGGAAAGACGTATAAGGATATGGAAACTGAAAGAAGGGGATAGAAGGGTCGAGTACCTCAAAATGGTAAAGGAAGGAATTCCAACAGATGAAGAAAGAGGGGTGGAAGAGGAATGGGCTAGATTTAAGAAGACACTAGTGGGTGCAGCAGAAGCAGTATGTGGGAGGACAAGTAGTAAGAAGAGGTGGAAGGAAACACCATGGTGGAATGAGAAGACAAAAGATATAGTAAGGGAAAAGAATAGAGCCTTTAGGAGGTGGTATCAAAATAGGACGGTAGAGACAAGGGAAGAGTACCAGGAAGGAAAGAAAGAAGGAGGCGAAGAGAGTGGTGGCGGAGGAGAGAAGGAAGTGGATGGAAGAGTGGACAAAGATGATGGAGGAGGATAGTGAAGGTACAAAAAAGGTCCTGTATGGGATGGTAAAAAATAAGAGGCGGAAGGATCCTACGGATTATGTTAGAATGGTGAACAAAAGGGGACAAGAGATAGAAAATAGGGAAGAACTGAAGAAAATGTGGAAAGAATATTTTGAAGAACTTCTGAACCCAAATGGAAAAGATGGTGAGGAGGAAGAAATCGGGGAAGAGGAAGATGAACTGCAAACAGAAAAGGACTTAACATGGAAAGAAGTGGAAGATGCAGTGAACAAGATGAAAGGAGGGAAGGCACCGGGTGTGGATGAGTTGAGGGTGGAGATGGTGTGAGCAGCAGGAGAGGTGGGGATACAGTGGCTGTACCGAGTGATGAGGACAGCATGGAAGGAAAGGAAGACCCCAGAGGACTGGAAAAAAGGAATCATTGTCCCGATCTTCAAGAAAGGTAGTAGAACAGATTGCAGAAACTATCGGGGAATAACACTGATGAGCCATTGTGCAAAGATCTTCGAGAAAGTTTTGGAAAAGAGAATTAGGACAAGGATAGAAGGAGGGTTGAGGGAAGAACAACATGGCTTCAGAGCAGGAAGGTCCACAGTGGATTTGATTTTTGCTGTAAGGCAGTTACAAGAACAGCACTATGAGTATGGAACAGATCTACTGATGGCCTTCCTGGACATTGAGAAAGCATATGACAGTGTATGCAGAAACAAAGTATGGAAGTCACTGGAGGATAGAGGAGTAGAGAAATAGAATTATAAAGAGGATAAAGGAGATGTACAAGGGAAGCGTGAGCTGTGTGAAAGTGGGAGGAGAGAGATCAGACTGGTTGGAACAAAGAAACGGCTTGAAACAAGGAAGTGCACTGTCACCGTTACTTTTCATTGTGGTGATGGATGACATAATGACCCGAGTGGCACAAGTAATTGGGGAAGGAAAGATGAAAGCAATGGTGTTTGCAGATGATTTGATGATTTGGGGAAACAAGGAGGAGGAGGTACAGGAACAGTTGGACGTGTGGGAAGGAATAATACAAGGATATGGGATGAAATTTAGCATAAATAAGAGTGAGATGGTGATCACAACAAGGAAGAAGGAAAGAACCACAACGGGAATAACAATTGGTGGGGAACAGCTGAAGGAAGTGGAGAGTTTCAAGTATCTGGGAAGCCTGATACAAGATAATGGAAGAAATGATAGAGAAATAAATGAGCGGGGGAGGCAGGCAGAAGCATTTCGGAGGAGTGTGAGAAGCATGTTATGGAGCAAGGATGTCCCTCAGAACAGCAAAAAGATCATATATCGGACGTACTATGTCCCTATCCTGACGTATGCCTCGGAGACCTGGGTTATGAAAGGAAGGGAGAAGAGCAAAGTACAGGCCAGTGAGATGAGGTTCTTGAGAAGCAGTATTGGAGCTACAAAGATGGACAGAATAAGAAATGAGAGGACCAGAGAATTAATGAAGGAGGAACCATTACAGGATGGTATAGAGAAATCTAGACTTAGATGGTATGGACATGTAAAACGAATGGAGGAGAAGAGGATACCCAGGAGAGTACATGAGACGAAGTGGGAAGGAAAGAGACCGAGGGGAAGACCGAGAGACAGGTGGCTGAAGGGGGTGGAAGAAAGCGTGAAGAAGAGAGGAGAAGACTGGACAAGGGTGGAGGCTGAGAGATGGTGGGAAGACAGAAGACGTTGGAGAGGCTTGTGTTCCAAACAGACCCGGCCAGTGGCTGGAAACTGTGCAAGATGATGATGATGATGACATCTATTTTTATTGTTTACTGAAACTGTACGTTTGAATGTCTTAGCCAGTTGTTTTATTTTATTGTCCAATTGATAGGAATGGGTCTCCCTGGAAATTTCACTCAAAACTTTTGTCTTGTTCTAGCGCACGATTTCCTGCACACTATGTATGTATTGTGCAGATATACTCGTTCAAGTAAGGAATATTTCACATCAGCCATTACAGCACTATACACAATCACAATAAAAAAAACTGGCTAAGAGATTCAAAAGTACAGGTTCAGTAAACAATAAAAATAGATGTAAAGGTCGTTAAGCCTATTTCCTTAGTGAAGCTAAATTAACCGGAGTAACTGGAAACTTCATAAAGAGATGCTGATTATGTTTGGCAGCGGTTGGGGAACATTTTCAGCATCTACTGTAAACATGGTGAGTAAAAATGCATGATACTGATTTCAAGCACAGCATTCTGCCGTATATATGAGCGGCCGGCAACTGAGCCGTCACTGGCGGAGCGCGTGAGCGAGAATGTCCTTGCCAAGCAAATATAAAGACCCTGTATTTGGACAATTTTTTTGAAGTGATCAATTCAAGTACGAAATCTCGAAGCTTTTTTTGGAATCCTTGTCAACGTATACAGGTGAGGTGTTTCTCAAAGGATTGCTAGGTTATGCTTGTGTACAGTGAATGTTGGTATCTGTTGTAGGCTGCCCAGGAGAAGGCTCTGGCTGGCTCCCCTGCTCCGGCTCCGGCTCCACCCCCTGCTCCCCTTGCTGCTATGTCTGGTAGTAGGAGCCCAAGCAACTCTTCAGACTCCGGGAACTCAGGCCCGCACGACACGACTCCCAAACAGCGCCTCACTGGTAAGTGATTAGTAGGCTACTCATCATCATCATCTTCATTTCCCCTTTTCCAGTTGACACTGCGTGGTGGCAAATATGGTTCTTCTCCACTTTGTTCTGTCGTTCCACCATTCCTCCTCTGACACAGTGTTCCAATCCAGGTTCCATTTTCTAATGCTATTCTCCACCGAGTCCATCCAACGCATTCTTGGCCTTCCTCGTCCTCTCTTCCCTGTCATCCGTCGTTCCAGTGCTCGTCTTGGTAGCCTTACTTCATTCATCCGTTTGACATGTCCAAACCATCTCAATCTGTTTTGCTCCAGTTTGTCATTTAGTTTCTGTATTCCCAGTTCTTTCCGTATATCTTCATTTCTCACTCTGTCCCGCCTCGTTTTCTGGACCATACTTCTCAGGAATCTCATCTCCGCTGCTTGTACTCTGCTCTCATCCCTCCTAGTCATTGTTCAAGTTTCTGCTGCATATGTCATTATAGGAACATAAGTTCTTTAGCCTTAATTGGTATATCCTTGTTGCATACTAGTCCCCGTACCTGTTGGTAGAAAGCACTCCCGAGTTGTATTCTTCTGCTAATTTCCAAATCTAGTCTTCCATCTTCAGTCAGTTCACTTCCTAAGTATTTGAAGTGTTTCACCACTTTCAATTCCTTATCTACTACTTTGATTACTCCTTTTCCATCTTTCTTACCTCTAATCATCACCACTGTTTTACTCTTCTCCACATTTATCTTCAATCCCCATTGCTCAATCTTTTCATTTATTACGTCTGTTCTTATACCTCCATCTCATCCTCGCCCCAGATCACAACGTCGTCTGCAAACAACATTACCTTCATCTATGCACCTACTATATTCTTTCATTGCTGCCTTCATGATGTCATCCATCACCATTACGAACAATAATGGTGACAACACGCTTGCTTTAGTCCAGTCACAATTCCGATGTCCCGACTCCAGTCTTCACATTACTGTAGCACTCTATGCACATTCCTTTTATCATGTCTCTCAGTTCCTTGCCTATCCCCCTATTTGATAAGCTTTCCCAAACTTTTCTTCTAGTGATGCTATCATAGGCCTTTTCTAGATCAATAAAAGTCATTACCATATCCTTCCCATATTCCCAACTCTCTTCAATGTTCTGTCTCAGAATGAAAATGGGTTCCACTGTTGACCTGCCCCCTCTAAATCCAAACTGCTCCTCCTCTATTTGGCTTTCTTCCTTTACTCTAATTCTTTTTTCTAGGATTCTTTCCATTACTTTGGCAACTTTGGCGAGATATATGCAAGCAAATACGGTATTAGAATCATTTGACTTTCCGTTTTTTTTTATCGAGATTTATATCTCAGTACTTTTAGTCTTGATTATTGGTAGCTTATTTTGTCTGGGTTATAAAAACCCCCTAGCCATTTCATTTCAGTTATTCCAACTTATGGTAGAGAGGCACACTAATAATTTGTCTCTAACCTTCGATATTGTGGTGTCTAATTCGCTGTGTATTTGTAATGCAGGCGAGGATTGGGAAGGAGGTGTCCATGGTCTTAAGTTAGGAACCATCCCAGCATTATTTGCCTTGAGTAGAAATGGGGAATCCACAGTGTGATTGTCAGCTGTTTTCTGGGTGGTCATGAGAAGGGAAGATCCCCACTTTGTACCTGTGGAGCCGTTTTCACCGTGGCCCAATTTTAACCGAGTGTGTGGTGTAACGATTGTATCGTCACACATGATGAAAAAGTTCACAATTTGTATGGTCTCAACTTCTCTGCGTTCACGTCAACTCGGTTAGTTCTGGAAGTCGCCACTAGATGGTAGCAGCTCACGGTTCTGCTATGATGTTGTTCTTTGACGGCCAAGGAGAAGGTGGAGTGGAAGATGTCGAAATCAAATGAATGTCTTTTGTCTTGACTTGAGGAATAGAGACCGTTGTTGCGAAAGGAGATTATTATGAACATGGTCTGAAAAGAAGTCGGACGAGTTCTGTTGTAGTAATCAGAGCTGGATTACTTCTACCGAAACGATATTTATTATTTACCAGATGTTGTTGTGACTTAAGAGTTATCTACAAATGGCCTACGCAGAGACTTATTTTAGAAAGCTTATGGAATTGTCAGTTTAAAATTAATTATCTCAGAATATGCCAACTTGTAGACAGGGCCATGATCATGTGAGTTGTATGAAGATTTTAAAAACTACAGATTCGAATGGACACCTCCTGTGGAAATACTTACATGAAGTGTGATTTGTATCGATATTTAAACGTTTCTGGTTGACCTTCAAGATATATGATCGTGATTATTATTTAAAGGTCAGGTATGGTATGGGAAGAAGTATTGTAAGTATTTATAAAGGAATAAGGTGCGATAATTTCTAAAAGAAGTAAGTAAATCCTGATACGTTGGCATGGCATGGCTTGATTTGGTAATGGCTTTTAACCTTGTTGTCAGATGACTTCTCATACTAGGTGACCTTCAAGTTTATGGTGTGGATAAAAGTTTTATGTTTGGGTCGGTTATTTTATTGTCATTTATTCACTGTAGGATATTCGGAAGAATCTGTTTTAAGATATTTCTTTATTATTTAATCGTGGGAATTGCTTGTTACCCGATCTTAATATTCGGCTGTTCGCTCGTGTTTTGTTTTAATTGTAATGGCCTTTGACAATCAGCTGGAAAAGAGAAAGGGGTGTAGCCATGTTAGTTTGGGAAAAGATTTGAAGAAACGTCAAGCCTGAGAGCTTATATTTGGACTTAATTATTATTTAAATGGGTTATTTGGCTTTTAGACATTATGTTTATGATCAAAGCATATCAAACTTTCATGACGATAATAAGGGTCCTCTTACTGGTTTTTTGAGTACGTCGAATGATTTTCTTATTTGAAACTTATGTTATCTGGTCTATTATCCAAACCGGGAAATATGACGATGCCACGACTGTAGAAAATTTATCTAAACCCTCATGATATGATGTTTTTTAGAAGTCACATCTGTGTGATACTTTATTGATGCATGTCATCCTGTTGAATATTGGCTTGTATTTTGATTTTACTTGTTAATAGACGTTAGATGTGTAAAAAGGGAATTCGTGTTTCATTTCCTAGTCGTAGATAGAGTTATCGGCTCCACGTAGACAGCCTTTGGGTGTTTAATCATGGGTCTAGCCGCTGCGCCACAAGGTCTTAAGTGTAAGTTATGCTTTTATAAGAGTTAAGACGTAACATGTGAATCTTGCTGACTTACGAAGAAACCTTGGTTTGCAGATGATACTCAAAATTATATTAGCCGATGACGCGGTGGCTGCTGACCTAGTCATCCGCTTTATGAGTGAGAGTGGGTTAGGGCCAGAAATCTAAATTTACCAGTGAACATTGATTCAACGACTTGTTCGTTTTTGAATCATGATTTTTGTTTTTCCGTATTTTTTGTTTTATTTTTTATAATTATTAGTTTTATTTAATTTTTTGTTTTATTAATTTTCGGTCATTTCAAATTTAGGTATCTACCTCTATATTATAAATTCCTTTCCAAATTTGTATACTGTAATCCGTATTAAGATGACCTCATAGTTCCGCCCCTTAAAACAACAATAACTTTCTGGGTGTTCCACACGCTAAATACGTAGTTGTTAGGGTAGAACACGTCGATCTGGTAAGGTTAACCGACGCCACAAGGCAAAATAAAAAGGCCGTCAGTTTACTTCTTGTGTCATTGGTATTTTATATTTGTGGGCACCCAGCGTTTTGACAGCTGGAGGCTTGTACAAATATCATGAGCTGTTCAGTTCGATGTATGCAGGACTCCTACACACAACCTTGCAATGGGGAGATGTATTTCATGGCTTTCAGTGTTTGGATTCATCCTATGCATTTTTTGCTCTTTCAGCTGCATCGAGGATGGTTCATCACCATGCGAGGCATTCTAATCCGGTGGTAGCGAGGCATTCTAATCCAGTGGTGACGAGGCATTCTAATCCAATGGTGACTTCCCCTGCCAAAATTACAAAGGTGGTTAAGAAAGACGAGGGTGAGTATTAACATTATAACACTTGCATGTGTGCGCATCCAGTCTTTTGGTTCTGATACACTTTTACGCAAGTAGTTGGGCCTAGTACAGTATTCAGTAAACCCTTGATTTAGCGGACCAATTGATGCAGAGGTTCATCCATTAAGTCGCGAATTTTGTTAAGAATAACATTGAATATAAAATGACGCTTAAAATTGTACTGTATAATATATAGATTCAAGGAGAAATAATTAATTTCAACTCCGAGATTTGCTGATGAAATAGTCATCTTAGCCGACACACCAGAGGAGTTGAATAAGTTTTTAAATGGTATGGATTCTGTCTTGAGGGAAGAATTCATGATGAGAATTAATAAATGTAAAAAATAATGGAATGCAGTCGAAAGAAATATGAGACCCCTATGGATGTCGAATTGGCAGGTGCACAGCTAAATGAAGTAGGTTACTTCTGTTACTTGGGAAGCAAAATAACCAGTGATGGACACAGCAAAGAGGATATAAAAATTAGGTTAGCACAGGCAAGGAAAGCATTTCTACAGAAAGGTAATCTGTTGACATCGAATATAGATTTAGCTATTAGGAAGTCAATTTTGAAATATATTGTTATACCTTTGGGTTCCCACAGTGTATGGCCACCCCCTATCATCACCTTTCGCCCCCATTTGATGCCACACCCTGGAGGAACCAACAACAACAAACATCTAGCCATGGCAAGAACCCTTGGCTTGGCAGGCCAACCATACACACATGTGGTAATTCTTACAACATAAGTCTTAACACCTAGTTACCTGCTATGTGGGGCAGGAATCTGCTGACCACATTACACAAACATGGGCAATTCACATAAATACCAGCACCACCAGGAACTGAGCATCTTTCGTTCACCGAGGTGCTGTCCGCCGCCAGCTCAACCGCTCTGCAGTTCCGGTAAGTGTACTCAAAGGTTATCCTTAATAATTCCTTTCTGTTCCAACCCCAATACTTGTAATCATCTCATTCATTCTTGTGCACTTCGTATCATACTTATAATAATTAAAACCATTCTCACTCTCTTAAACTGCCTTCTTGTGTTTCTTGGACCCTCTGTTCGAACTCTGGCCCTCAGCCAGCAAGCGTTTACTCAGCTGCGCCACGCTGGCTGTATTCCTTGCCACGTATTGAACATTGTAAACACGAGTCAGCATTCGCTCAGTAGTAAGGCCAGCCTTCAGCTTGTCTGTTCCATTCATTCTTTACCTCACGCATTTCACTACACTCACGTGACGCCCTGCATCGAAACTTTCACGTCTTTTAATAATCGCCACCCTAACTCGAGCTACCAACCCCCCTGGGCAACACAATATCCACTAATTTAACATGGACGCTCCGCGACACCAGGCGGGTTTAAATCGGCACTACTCCCCTACTATTGTTCTTTGTGCTAGAGATCTGAAACTTATTTTCGGTGTAGAGGGGGCAAAGACCTCTCATTTACGTAAAACAAACTTTTTTTAAAAAATTCTTAGTTTCCCAAATATAGCCCACTTTTAAAATTAGACTTTTTTCGAAAAAATGTTACAAATATAAAGATTTGTTCTAACAACAAACGACATAAGCCCTTCCGTTTAAGTCATTGCGCAACATTCTATAATGTTTGGTTTTCAAAATATCGCCTATTTTCAAAAACATAATATAATTATTTTGTGAAATGTGTTATTTCCATCTAATGTTCAGCTGTTGTAGTATTCAATGACCGACACAAAGCGTGTACCCTGCTCTGGAAACTACTTCCGTTTACTAAACACTTCTTCTTCTTCTTCTACTTCAAGTGCTGTGTCCTCTCAGGATGTTGGCGATCAGTAGCATGATCTGTCTTTTTTCCATTGCTCTTCTGAACAGTTTGAGTCTTGTCAGCCCAAACCACTGGCTTAAGTTGTCGAGCCATGATATCTTTCTTTGCCCCGGACCACGTCTTCCATTAATTTTCCCTTGGAGTATTAATTGAAGGAGTTGGTATTTACGGTACCTTTTCGCATCATATTACCAAAGTATTCTAGCTTTCTTCTCTTGATGGTATTAGGAATTTCAGGTTTTTATCATTTTAAATGATCTTGTCGACTTCGTCGTTACGCTGGGCTCTGGCGTTACGTTACGGTGACGGGACGAAATGTACCCAGATGCACTGAGGTGTGTGACGTCATAGTACCGCTTGGTGCATGTGTTCCCCGACAATCTCTACTTCGTCAGTATAAGACAAATATCCCCGATTCTAGGAAATCACGTGTAATCTAGAGAACCACTGGAAGGATTTGGATGCTGTTTTCACCATTCTGTAAAGGATATCTCGAGGAAAGATTCTGTAGAAAATAATTTATGAATGATGAAAGGAAGCCAAGCAGTAACGATTTCAGTGAAAAAGTTGAAAATAAACTTGGCGTCCGTGCGCTTGTTAAGCTTACGCTGGACAAACCATTAAAAATATCAATATACTACGAGCGTAAAAATTGATCAGCATGAAAAGGTCTAGAAAAAAAGTCCGCGAGAGCATATCTCTATCTTCAATACATCGCCCACTATAAGTATTTTTAGACTGGTTGGAAGGGGCACATCCCCGCGCGCTCTGGTGAGCGTGACAGCATCCCGCGCTTGGTTTGCACTTGCCGTTCGTGAGTAATTTGAAACAAGATAAGTATTATGCAGATAATTTTCTAACATGTCAAGATTCTTTGGCTTTGCTTGAAGCCTCCAGCCTTTCTAGCATTTTTTCAGCATTTGTAGCATTTAAAATGATACAAAGTCTAGTCTTTCAGACTGACTGTCACTTTTTTGTTGATACGCTGCATTGGTAATTTTGGCTGTCCAAGGTATCTTCAGCATCCTTTGGTGCGTCCACATTTCAAATGCTTGTAGCTTCTTGCACATGGTTTCAGTTAACGTCCATACTTCGACGCCGTAGAGTAGAATGCTGAAAATGTAACATCTGAGGAGTCGTGTTTGTAGTGCAAACACTGTGCACACCAATATGCTCCACCCTATATGTGTCATCCAACACTACAGTTGGCCCAGCTCGCACAGTGCGGTGTTGTGTTTCGGTCGAGCATGAGTTAGAAAAGACCCCACATGTTCGAAGTTATTCCAAAATCGAAGTTTGTCAATTCAAGTACCGTAACGGAAGGCATAATACCAGAACTATTGAAGGGATTAATGGAAGATAATCATGAATTTTCCAGAAGTAAAAACTGTAGTTTCGCACAAGTACTGTGGACAGCGAAAGAGGCTTTTCAGCCTACTCAACTATTCTGAAAATGTGGAAACAGTGCTCCGCTTATATTTTGGGGACAACATACTGTAAGTTTCACGAATTAGTGAGAAAAGGAGAGTATTAGCTTGCCACGGTGGGTGAGTGGTTAAGGTGTTGGTCTACTAACTCCAAGCTTGCAGGTTCGCTCCTGGCCGTGGTAAGTGATTTTTGAAAGGCGGAAAAAATTACGACCATGTCATACGATGTTGGCATGTCAAAGAACCCATTTGAATTCAGTAGGCCGTTTTCATAGTGGCAAAATTAATCTCGGGATTTTCTGCCAACACAAAGTTCCTCATCTCGCTAAGCTTAAAAGGCGCACGGACGGCAGGTGAACTGTGCTGTATGTTTTAATTTTGCATTAATGGATAAAAGTTTTTGTAAATATCCCGCATCAATTTTTGTGCTTTAGCTAATTTATTTGTTCTTGTTTGGATCAAGATTTTTTAATTTAGGTTGTTTGTTAACACTTCTCCAAGGTATTTAAATTGATGGCCAGTGAATTAAACTCAGCTGAGTTTTATTTAAATTGAGTTGGCTCCCAGCTCATGATCCCTGGCGGGTTGGGAAGGTTGAGGGAGGGAAAGTAGAGTGTGTGAGGGAGAGCGCTGCTGAGAGCGAGACAAGGAAACATTTCCGAATACCTTTATGAAAGCATTGGGCGAGCAACTTGCGTTGTACCAATATACACCGGCAGTGATTCGAGTGATGATGATGATGACGATGATTGTCGTTTTAAGGGGTGGAACAGCAAGGTCATCTGCCCCTGATTCGAGTGATAGTGATGTTTCTAGTTCTTCTGACAACACGGTTTCCAGTGAAACTGAATCTGGATGTGGGTCTGAACTCCGCTGTGAATATCTTCATCTGGGTAGTGAATGTTTCCAGTACCGTTATAATCTGATTTTTACAAAAGATGCTCTGTGAAAGCTGTCGTCCGCTTGAAGGGTGAGGTGAGGAGTGCAGACGGAAGGGGTAACGGTCTCCATAGCAGCAGCAAGCAATGTTGCAATGTATGCCGACAGTAAGCTCAGTGTGTCTTCCTGCAAGCTTCTTGGAATGTTATGAGTCATGATCTGCCTCAGTGGCAACGCAGCATTTCCCCACGTGCTAGCTTTGACAGCTGTCAGCGATCATTATTGGTAATTCAGAGTATAGTAGTAGTAGCCCGTCAGGCTGTCCGCTGATGTGGCGCAGGGATCACAAGCTCAGAGCCGTACTGTACCATTTATGGTAACTGGCTTAAGTTGTGTTGGTTTTTTTTTTTTTTTTTTTTCCAAACGACAATTGGTGACCAATCTTATTTGCAATGTTTTGAAGTTCTAATATCTGTGTTTTTGCTTCTTTTATGTCAACGGCTAGTAATGCTAAATCGTCGGCGAAACCCTGGCTGTTTGTTTTTTTTATTCGTCCAACCTTTATATTTGGGGGACATTTCCTAAACCATTCCCTCATTACCATCTCAAGAACACAATTAAATAATAGAGGTGAAAGCCCATCTCCTTGCCGTAATCCTGTTTTAATTTCAAATGGCCCGAATATTTCACCCCTAAACTTTACTTTACTTTTGATTTGGTGTTAATGAGAGTTAGTTTTATTATGTGGGGTTTAGTCGAAGGTGTCTGAAAATGTTAAACGCGTATACATTCATAGTTTTTTTTACCCTCGTTGGAGCACCTTAATCAATCCATATACAATTAAGTCTAATAACAGCATTTAGAGATAGCTTTCCAGCTTCTTGTGCACCCAAAATTTGTTCATTCTGTCTGACCTGGCTGCCCCTTGTTACGAATGAAGAGGTATTAAGACGAGTGGGAGAGGAGAGATGTTTCTGGCGACTGCTAATGCAGAGAAGAGATAGGTTGGTAGGACACATACTAAGACACCAGGGAATAGCAAGCTTAGTTATGGAAGGATGGGTTGAGGACAAGAACTGTAGGGGTAGACCAAGTTTAGAATATCTTAAACAGATTGCCTCGGTTGTAGGGTGTGGTAGCTATGTAGAGATGAAACGATTAGCTCAGGACAGGGAGGCATGGAAAGCTGCATCAAACCAGTCAAAAGACTGAAGACTCAAACAACACAACAAGTTACAATGCATTTAAATGGACTACTTTATTTGAGTCCAAGTATCCGTTGCAAGGTCTTCGTGGTTGTGTTTTGTCATGAATTCGCCAAATGTGCTACAAGATATATTTTATGTACCAACATCATGCATTTACGTATTTAACTTACGAGTGCTTTTATCTTATTTTGTTTGCTACTAGACAATAGGCCTGAAAAGACCAATCTTTAAGAAAGCAAACCGTGTGGTGTCGGAACTTACCCTGTCCAAAAATTAAATCTGTCACTGCTTCTTTTGTTACGAGTAGTGTATGGCATCCGAATATGTTAAATAGAAGGAATTATTTCACAGCAAATCATCGATTGGAAATCCTTAATTTTATTAATTTCTGATCTGGTTAGCATGCCACCAAAACCACATTCTCTTCATCATCTGTGAACCAATTAGCAATAAAGAATTTTGTTCTATTTAGCTTTACCATAATAATATGGCCACATGTGAATGTATAATAATGTACTAGCAACCCGCCCCGGCTTCGCTCGGGAACAGTTATGCATGCATTACGTGATAAGGTTTTTTTTTTTTTTTTGCGATGTCAATGACCTACGTCTCGGCAGGATGGGTTAAAATCACTGACTGGACTATTAATTATATTATCATGGAGATGCATGTGCAACGAATTCTTGTCAGACGTAATTTAAGAATCGTGAGGTGCATGAAACACAAATCCCCCTTCCGTCCAATCTTAACTTGACTGTGTATTTTGCGGAACGAAAGGTTCACAGACGAAATGAAGAAAAGCCGAGTTGTACTTCCAGGGAAACTTCAAACACAACCACTCTTCTCTGAAGTCTTACCTCAACACGACTCGACAGTTTGCTGCTGGCTGTATCTGGGTTAATAGGCTCGTCCGCTGGCTAAGCTGTAACTGGGGTGATAGACTCGCCCCTAGCTAGCTTGTAAACTGTCGTCTTGGTAATTGAATGGAGATTGTTGGAAGAAATGAAAACGTAAAAACACTTATAGTGGGCGATTTATTGAGGATAGAGATATGCCCCACGGACGTTTTTGTAGAACTTTTCATGCTGACAATTCTTACTCATTGTATATTGATATTTTTAACAGTTTTCCCAATATAAGCTTAAAAAAGAGCACGGACATCAGGTTTTCTTTGGACTTTTTCATTGAAATCGTTACTGCTTGGCTTCTTTTGATCATAAATAAATTATTTTCTACAGAAACCTTCGTCGAGTTATCCTTTACAGAATGGTGAAAACCGCATCAAAATCCATCCAGTGGTTCTCAAGATTACCCGTGACGTCCAAGAATCGGGGACTAAGTAGAGATTAAGGAGAATTTGCAATTCAAAGTTGGGATCAAATGAGGATTTATTTGCATTTCAGTGAAATAGCAGGAAGAGTTACAAGGAATTGTTTTGTATTACTTAGTTGCAGCGATGAAGCCTACGAATAAAGTGATCAAGAGAAAGGTGAAGACTAAGGAGGCTGCGGTCCCCACGAAGAAGGTGCGGAGGGTGCTTCCGGAACACGAAGGCCGCTACAAGATCACCATGCCCTCGGGATCTACACCGAGGACGCAGCAGATTCTGGCCAAACAAGGACTATGTGAGTGTTCACAGCCCCAACAGGGTTCCTAGATGTACATTCAACGATCATCCTGGCAATGTACTGTTTGCGCATGTTATGCAGCCACATCTACGTGTGCCATAAATTTTCCCTTGCAGAACTAGTTAAATTCTATACTTCTTGCCACACATCATATTTTAACTATCACTAGGGCTCGGATTTTTAAGTAAATAAGTATTTTTTTTATGTAAATACATCCGGAATACATTTTTCTCTAAATACGTTAATTCCTGCTTTTCACTTATTAGCACATAAAAATACATAATATTTACATTTTTTAAAATCAGTATGCTAGATCTTTCAGTTTATTGCATTTTTGTTCTGTATTACTTCAACGGGGAAGAACCCGTGAGCTATCTAATCTTCATGCAGAGCGTATATCAGCTGGCAACTGTGTTATTCTTAACTTGTCGCCCCGTGCCACTCACTGTGGAAGACGGGGATTTCCTTGTACATAGCCATATTGCACCACGTGCTAGATCTCCCCCTCCCCCAGCTACCTGGAACCAGTGTCACTCACATGCAGTTCATTTCTGGCACTGTGAAGTGTAAGACAGTTCTACGATGCCTAAAGTAAAAACAACTACAAATTATAGACTGTTGCAGAATTTAAAGATAATTTTACTTCTGATGGGGGCGTTCTGTTCTGCCAACCATGTAGGAAAGCAATCATGGCTGAACAGCGATCTCAAGTTACACAACACCTCAAGGGCAAGAAACATATTGCCGCAGTTTCGCGCCTTCAGAAGAAGTGTTTCGTCGGTCATTTGTGATGGACAACCTGAAGATATATCTCGTTGTGTATTGTAATGCTTCAGCAGTCAGTGAGACATAGCATAAATTGCATTCGTGAGTACTGCATATTGTTTATATTCACATTAATAAACTAAATTATAATTAAATATATTTACTTTTTTGTTACGAAGCCTCCGTGGCTTAGGCGGCAGCACGTCGGCCTCTCACCGCTGGGTCCGTGGTTCAAATCCCGGTCACTCCATGTGAGATCTGTGCTGGACAAAGCGGAGGCAGACAGGTTTTTCTCCGGGTACTCCGGTTTTCCCTGTCAAAATTTCATTCCAGCAACACTCTCCACTATCATTTCATTTCATCTGTCATTCATTTAATCATTGCCCCAGAGGAGTGCGTCAGGCCTCGGCAGCCGGCACAGTTCATATCCTCGCCGCTAGATGGGGGCTTCATTCATTCCATTCCTGACCCGGTCGGAGACTGGAAGCAGGCTGTGGATTTTCATTTTCACTTTTTTGTTACATATTTGAGGTATTTTTAATCCATAAAAAATAAATATTTTCCCGATATTTTTATCACCTAAAAGTCTGAACCCTAGTCATCAGAATATCAACCTGTGTAACCATATAATCTTCAGTATTTGTAACCCTATCCATACATGATAGGTTTACACAAGTTGCAAGCGGGTGTCCATCCTTCCATACTGTGAAAGAGTATTGATAATACATAACATTGCAACGTATGAATGGGTCCCCACCAGAACGTTGCAAGCGCCAGAAACAAAATTTTACAGGAACTGAAAACAAACTTTTATTTCTCACCAGATGGGTCTCAGCAACAAGATACGTGAGGTACTTCATGCTGTATCACAAGACGAAGTTGCTTCAGTTCGCAAGCTAAAAGCAATTTATTTGTTTATTAAGCATTGCCTATGGCTTTTAGTGCCGGGAGTGTCCAAGGACAGAGGCAGTAGTTGCTCCAAGCGGACACCCATGGGGTGGGCTACAAGTTCCCTTCAATATCAAGTAGTTCCTACTTTCGATACCAGATGTCACTGAAAGCCCGTGGTTAACGTTGGAACTTGGATAGAGCGTTACAACAAAATCTAACCTACAAATTTTGCTTCACAGAAGTTTAGTTAGAGGAAGGATCTTTTAGATGCCATATCTCTATGACATGGGACCGCCGGCTTTACTTCCCCTCCGAAGGAAGGCATACTGAAGGATTTTTACGCTCTTTAAAAATCCGACGACTTCGGCCGGGTTTGAACTCGCTATCTTGGGAACAGCAGTTCAGCATGCTACCAACTACGCTGCAAACTCAGCAACACTTGATAGTGTGCTACCCGAAGCAATCTTGAAGTTGGAGAAAAAGGGTGATACGCTGGTATCATCCAAGGCGATCTTAAAGATGCAGTGAATCAACTGCTGCAAGCACCAGGAGAAAAAGGAAGCAGTGTTAGTGAAACGTGTTGAAACAATTCTCAATCATACCCCTAGTTGGGCAGCCAATGAAATAAATCTGAATCATATTTCTTCTACTTCTTCCAAATTTATAAGCGTATCGCCATTCTCATAATAATCTCCGGGGTGTATCTAGCGTTGGACACTCAAGGAATATAAGAAAAACAATGCATTTATTACCTTTCTCTATTGTACATGTATTTACCTGTATTTCTTGTACATTGTCTAACACCATAAGCAGAATTTCACTACCTGCATCTCTTGTACTATAACACTAATCACCAGACCAGAGAGACCAATTCCCACATCACTTGTTTGTATAAAAGCACAGCTACCATAACCTACATCTGTTGTGCAGCATTAACAACTATTATATTTCTTCTCCTCCGCACTTTTGTTTTAGACAACCTATTTCTTCATAAGTTTCAATTTTCAGATCAGAGAGCATCACATTTTACTTAAAAACAACCAGCTTCCATTTTTCCTGGCAGCAACCACATCAATATTTCCATTCACGAACCAACTAGCAGCCTCCATCTTGCCACAACAAACATCATCACCATGGTTACCTCTGCCATAAGATCAAGGCACCATTGCAATCAGCCAAGGCCAGACCACCACCAAGAATCTCTAAGGCTCTCTCTGTCTACCAAATAAATGTCCATGGCTGGCAACCCGATAAAAATAAATACCTAAAAGGAGTCTCTGTAACCTAGAAAAGTTAGGTTACAGTGTGAACGTGTCCTGAGTGCTAATGTGGACATAGTGATGTCCTGAAAGGTGAAAGTTCTGTTTTAACTGGCAGGTGTCCTTCCGAAATATCTTATTTCTAATTTGCACCAATCACTTCAGTGGAAATAGAATGTTCCTTTTCCATGATGTATAAGGTGCGTTCAAAAAGTAACGATCCAGAGGCATAATTACAGAAACCAGTACCTGTATGTTAGAAGTATTGGCCCTGGCTGTTGAGGCGGTGAATGGCTGTCTCATAAAATTCCCTGGGCTGCGATGTGAACCAGTTCCGCACGTACAGCTAGTCGTCGACGTCCGAGGTGAATTGTTGGCCCCGCAGAACCCTTTTCAGGGGACCAGACATGGCGTAATCACAGGGAGAGAGGTCTGGACTGTATGGAGGGTGGCCGAGAACCCCCCATTTGAATTTCTGCAGGAGTGCCGCGACTGTGTTGAGCAGAATGACCCAACGGGTGAGATTGCCTGGTCGTTTTGTTTTATTCGCTTGGCGAAGGGTGGTCAAGGTTTGCGAGTAACGCTGGGCATTCACTGTTGTCCCATGCGGCATGAAGTGTATCACAAGGAGGCCATCTTGGTCAAAGAAGAACGTCAGCATTACCTTTCCTGCACTCGTGTGGATGGCCTTGCCTTTTTTGGGTGGTGGTAACCCTGGATGCTTCCACTGGAGGCTTGACACCATGACTCATCTCCAGCCACCACTCATGCCAGGAACCCATTCCCTTCCCTCGCATAGCGCTGCAGATGACCAAGACAGTGGGCCATTCGACATGCTTCCTGGTGTGGGGCACCCATTGGGCACACACTTTGCGCACGTGCAGTTGTTCCTTCATGATGGTTTGCACACTTCCGACGCTCAATCTGACCACGGCGGCTATGGCGTTCACTGTCACTCGGCGGTCCTGGGTAATGAGTGCATCAATCAGCTGGATGTTGTCATCGGTAATGCAGGGGGTGCCCCAGACTGGGCATCATCGGCTAACGACACCCGTCCTTCCCTGAAGCGCTTGTGCCATGCATTGACCCTTGCAAGGGACATGCAGTGTTCGCTGTACACTTGTGACATTCAGCGATGAATGTCCGTTCCCCCTACTCCATCCGCAGTCAGAAACCGAACAACACCTCTTTGCTCTTGCAAAGTGACTGGCAGCGTTCGACCAATGATGCATGCTGCTGCTCGCTTTGTATCGTCATGTGACGTGCACGCGTGCCTCCTAGCGACGGGCTGTGACCTTCCACGCTCTGGTCAAAACCACACCTCGTTACACACGCCAAGATTAGCCGATGTCATCACCGGTTTGCGCATTCCGGCTCGTTACTTTTTGAACCCACCTTATAAAACATTCTCTCTGACAAGCGGCTGTCTGTAACAGTTGATACCTTGTAAGCATCTTGTTGTTGCTTGTAACCAAGGAAAGTTAAGTACGTTGATTGAGATTACTCTCTGCTTTCACTTTTAATATATCATCATCATCATTGTACAGCTCCAGTTTCCCGGGTACTGTTTTTGAGCTTCTTCACTTCAACCTGTCCATATACAACTTGTCATGGAGAACATCGTCTGATCGCTATATCAATCTTGATCATGTCCCTCCATCGGGTTCTCGGTCTTCCTACAAGTCTTTTTCCATTCACCTGTTTTTCCATCTTTATTCTGGCTGATCTTGTAGGCTCCATCCTCATCACATGCCCGTACCACCATAGTCTAGATGTGCTGACTCACCTCCTCGTTCTTTAACTTGTCCATCTTGATCTTCTATTAAATGCCTATTTTAATTATATTACTGCCTATTTTCAGTATTTTAAGTGCCATTTTGCCCGACAATTTTAACCAAAATAAATGTCTAAACTTCCGGGCTCTAGTCATAAGATACTAATTGGGCATTGAGGTAAGAGATTTGTTCTTTACTCAACATCTTGTTCAATATCCAATTCTAACTGTCTGATAATATTTTGTTCCAGTGCCAGCCAAAAAGAACGTGTTTGAGAGGTTAGGCGAGGGTTCAGTGAGCAGCACCACGGGAGTGGATGGTCCACTGATCACAATCACAGGATTGGGGACCAAGATCATTAAGAACAACCCGGACATGCTGGCAACCAAGATAGTCAAGAGCAACACAGATAAGGTAGGTACATTAGCAACTATTAGCCTACTGGGAGACATGAACAGGTGATTAAAATATATACACTCACTGGCAAATGCAACACTTGATTTTTTAAATTAAAACTTACGAATTAGCTACATACTGTCTCAATTATGTCACTTTATACTATTATCCCCCTTGCTCTTCATTCTCTGCATGAACGCCATCACAAATGGCATCCTAACCAGGCATCCATGGACATTATTATATGCGGATGATGTCATGTTAGCTAACAAGACCTGTGGGCATCTCGAACAGCAGGTACAAGAGTGGAAGATGCGTCTTGAGGTCTTAAAGATGAAATTGAACCTGAAGAAGACGGAATACCTGGAATGCGGTGACCAAACTGATGGCACGATCACTGTTGGTGAGGTTCAACTTAATAAAGTGACCCAATTCAAATACCTTGGGTCATGCATCACCTCAGACCGCAGCACGATTCCTGATGTCAAAACAAGAGTCGCTGCCGCATGGATGAAATGGCGCCAAGTTACTGGAGTCCTATGCGATAAGAATATTCCATTGCATCTAAAATCTCAATTATATCGCACAGTGATTAGACCGGATCTGAATGCTGGCCTACAACATCGAAGCAAGGACAGGCGCTTCATGCAATTGAAATGAAGATGTTGCGGTGGTCCAATGGCTTGACTCGACTGGATCATATTAGGAATGATGCTCTGCGGAAGGATTTCAAGGTTGCCCCAATCACAGAGAAAATGCGTGAATCACGTCTGCGGTGGTATGCTCTGTAGCAGTGAAACCTCAGTTGCTAAAACTGCATTTCAACTAAATGTGGAGGGTCGTCGATCTAGAGGGTGACCTCAAACACGCTGGCCGGATAGGGTGACAGATGACATGCGGCTCGCTAAACTCCACCCCCGGGACGCTATGGATCGATTGAAGTGGCAGAATCATTGCACCCCACATAAATGGGAAAATGCAAAGAAGATGATGATGATACTTTTATCAGACGAGAAGAGATTCGGTCTCAGATCGCCTGACCGAAGAGGAAGAGTGTGGACGAGGATTGGAGGAAGGATTTCTCCTGTAACTTTTTCCTCCAGGACTGCATTCGACGGAGTTTCTGTCATGCCCTGGGCCGGGGTCAGTGTGGATGCCAGGACTGAACTTTACCTAATTGAGTATGGGATTCTCACTGCTAACCGGTAGATCATGGAAGTCCTTGAAAACCATGTTGTACCATTTGCTCCATTTGTCGGGGATGAATCTCGCCTGATGCACGACAATGCACGAGCACACAGTGCCCGATGTGTCCAGCTACAGTACCTGCATGTGGTTGGAATGTACGCACTGGACTGGCCAGCTAGGAGCCCTGACCTCAATCCAATTGAACATGTTGGCCAGAAATGTTCGGCAACATGCTCCTGAGACTCTCCAGCAACTTCGGGAGATGCCGCATGAGGAGTGGCAACGCATTTCACAAATCATCACAAGTATGGCAGAGAGGTTACGCAAGGTGATTCATGCTAGGGGTGGAAATACCCATTTTTAAATGTTCAGTTCTTTTGTCAGTACCCAAAGGAATGGATTAATTCTGTAATGATAAATTTTGGAACTTAGTTTAACATTTTTAAATGAGTATGTAATTTACTCAAAATTTAAGACTGTTTTCACTATTCTAGAAAATTAAACAGATTTTTTATTTGAAGATTTTTTTTTTTACTTGAAGTGTTTTTCAAATGTTTGTGAAACAATTATTTATGCATAATTTTTACATAAGAATAATTTCAGTGCAATAAATTATGAGAATAATGAAATAATTCAAGTGTTGCATGTTGAGTGGATTTGTTATGGAAGGCAAAAGAGGGAGAAAACTAAGGGGTGACATGTTCCGCACGTCAAGCAAGCAGGTCATCGGAAAAGGTTGCTGCAATTTCAAAAAAGCATAGCTCAGGGAGTATTTGAGATATTAAAACGAGTATTTTTTTTTTTTTGGTGGTTAAAATCACCCACTCAAAAAGTTTTTTGCATACATTATAATTTTTCTGTGCGCTCCCTTGGTTGCTCTGCAAACATATAGTCAATTTCGGCCCAAGTACGCTGGGTCATCTCGGGCATAATTGAAGCAACAGCAGTGGTAATAATAATAATATCGTATGGCCTCGGGTGCCGGGTGCAAGCTTTATTAATTGATACCCAGAGGGCAGCTTGCATGTCGAACAGGCACACTACAGAATGAAACCAAGAAGGTCACCTGGTTAATACTGGTTCAGGAAACAGTGGCACATTTTGATCTGGATACTTGCCATCTAGATATTCATGTCTGAAAGGCGCACTATGACGCCACGCATTGAGTAGTTACTAGGATGAAGGGGCAGATGACCTCGCTGTTCTGACCCTTAAAACCTCAATAACTAAATTACTAGGTTGACCGCCCAGATAGATAGAGATCGCTCTATGCAGAAAGCGATGCCCGCTATCTACCGTTAAGTTTCCGATCTTTCCGTGTTTGTTGGATGCTCTCCATGCAGTCAAGTTATGGGAGAAAATTACCGCTACTACACTCGCACAAAATCAAGCGTTTGTCGGCTTCTGTGACCACGATATTTCAAACGGGCAAAGTGGTCTCACTATGATGACATTAGGGCAAAACCTGGATGAATGCCAAGATGCAGAAGAAAGTGACATTCAGTTGTAGACTTCGATAAAGACAATCATAGTTTCAGACATGAAAGCGATGAGGATATTGTTCGGAATTTGACTGTCGGTGAGGTAAACTGATATCCAGTACATATCGAGTGAAGGAGTGATGCAACACTTATCTCTTATATAGAATATCGAGATGAATTTTCATTCCCATATATCGTTTTCTTCTTAATTATACAATCTAAAATTAGAAAAAATAAACCATCTAAGAAGCAAAAAAGTGATGACAGTCATTTTTCTTAGTTCTTAATATTGGTATAATCCACAGAGTGTGGCTTACAATACTATGTTATAAAAAATTATACCAGTATATATACATATTTTTTGCTTGTTCTTAAAATCATTACTGCAAATAATTAGTGGTTTTCAATAATTCGCGGAAATTCGTTCATTAATTGCGGACAATTATCGGGAGTGCACTGTAAAGAAAAGACGAGAAAAAGCAAAAATTCGTGTTTTCATGCGAAATTCGCAAACTTTGCAAGTTCAAACACCCTTTTTTTTTTTGTGCCATTCTTAGGGTTATTAAAACACATTACCACCTGTGTATTACTTCATTAAATTATTCGCGAAATTTTCCTATCCCTAACGATAAGTCATTAAATTAAATAAATATAAATAATAAATCCTAAGCTTTCTATGTTACACGGAGCTCATATGGCGTTATGCTAAAGACTACGGTAGGGAAAGAGAACAGAAGTTAATGGGTTACAAAATACCGTCCAAGTCAATCAAATTTGATAGATGGAGGTTGCCCAGCAGTTCGGAACAACACATCTTAAGGAAATAGGCCAGTCCAATAACCTTAAACTCATGCATATCAATAAATACAACAAACCCACAAAAGACAAACAAAAAAATCAATAAAATGAAAATACAAGTCGCAAGAAATAAAGAAAACACAGTACCTTAGGTTGATGTTACTCTTTTGGTTTAATTTTGAATTTTAAAAGTTGCAAAATGAGTGCATAAAAGAATTAAGTCATGGTTTAAAAATAAATTCTCTTCTTTTTTTCCCCCTTTTCATCTTGATACACTATAGCAAGGGCTTCTTATAGAGGAGGTGATGGATTCCAAATCTTGATGTAATGTTGACTCTCGTCCAGCTGAAGAGGTCATCAATAATAGTTGCTAATGGCAACGGGAAAATAATGAGAGTGCGTTCAGGAATGTGGAGTGGCAATCCAGGTGTCAGAGTAAATCTTACGTATCACAACAATTATTCGTCATCCTTTTCCGTCTCCAGTTTCCCGGGTGCGGTAGAAAAGCGCTCGCCACTGCTTTCTGTCATGTACAACTTTCGTTCTACAGCTTCTTCGCGTTTCAGCCCTCATTTCTCCACTTCTGATCTCACGGTCTCAATCCATCATTTTCTGGGTTGTCCCCTTGGTCTTTTTCCTTATGTTCTCTATTGAAGCATTCCTTTGCTGTTCATGTCCCTATAACATTTGCAACAGTTTTATGTTTCCCAGCTTCTTTCCTATTTGTTTCGTTTCTGATCTTGTCTTTTCTGGTCGTTTGATGCATGGTTCTAATGAATTTCATTTCTGTTGCTTGGATTTTGTTAAGGTCTTTATCCAGTAAAGTACATGTCTCGAGTCCATACTCCAGAATTGGTACAAAGTAAGTATTGAACATGGTTAATTTTGCTTTAAGAGGTATGTTGCTGTCCCATACTAGGTTTCTCACTTGACTGTAAAAATGTGATGCTTTCTGTGTCCTGTTGAGTACTTCTTGCTGAACAGTGTTATCCTTTGAGATGGTGCTTCCGAGATATTGGAAGTTGAATACAGAGTCTAATTTAGTTCCTTCCAAAAAGATGTTAGAATTGGTACGGTCTCTGTTGATAGTCATTTCTACAGTCTTGGTTTTGCTATAACTCCTTAAACTTGTTGTTCCAGGAATTTAGCTTCTTTTGTACTTCAGCTTCCGTTTCTCCCCATATCAGAATGTCATCTGCAAATACAAGGGAGTTCGGTTCACTGTCAGCTTCCTTAATAGATTTAAGGATCCGATCCATCAATATGATGAATAGAAGTGGTACAAATATAGTTCTCAATGTCCACATGGCACTGGTTTACAATTAAAATAACCTGATATTATCCGTTGGATGCTCTGTCGTGTTGAACCAACAATACACTAATATAAAATATATCATGACAATTCATTAGAGTTATTATTATTAAAATTGCTAGGATGGCAGGCGATGTAAATGTCCCCTTTTGTATAATCTGTGTTTAATTCACTTGTTGGGCAGAAAAACGTAATTATGACCAGAAATAACAGATCAGTTTTTTCAATGGTCCTAAACGGCGTATTGCTATTGACATAAATTGATGATCATGTCAACATCCCGTTCCACTGTAAATAGAAAAATTAGGTATGAGAGGCGTAACCCAATTGTTCTGGTATTTTTTTATCGTGAGATGACAAAACTTACTCGAACCTGCAAAGGAACTATATTCGGCCTCACTTGGGAACCTTACCCCTGCTTTGATGCTGTAATAAATAAATGTCAAAATTTATTGGTGTTGGAAATAATGCATGCTTTAATTTAAGATTATGTTCTTGAGTGTGAATTTGTGTGTTTGACATTTGTTGTGATCTGTGATAAAGGGGCTGAAGAAGGGTCAAAAGTACCCGAAACATGTTCCTGAGTAAATAAATCTTTGTTTGTTTCAAATATTGATTGGGCGGAAAAGTTAACCCATTAAATCACAAGTTACAGGTTTTCTTATAAGAGTATAAATTAACTGTGAGTAAGAAGAAAACAGGAGCAATGGAATTGATTTGAACACCCAGAGAATGTGACCTAAAACTTGATGGAGAGAGAATTGAATGCGTAGAAAGCTTCAATTATCTTGGAATTTTTTTATCGAACCAGGGGAGTGCTAAATTGGAAATCCAGAACCGAGTGGAAAAAGGTTCCACGTTCTTCTCTCAGGTGCAAAAGCTAGTGTGGGACAAAGCCAAAGGAACAATATCCAAATCTTTCCTCCTACCAATTATGACATATGGGTTGGAGACCTGTGTTTTATTGAAAAGAGACATCAGCAAACTGCAAGCACGCAAAATGAAATTTTTACGATCGGCTATGCAAAAAACAAGAAGTGACAGAATTAACAAGATGTTCAGTAAAGAACATATAGCGTACTTTCTCCTAAATGCATGGGTATTGTTATAACTCTTTGTCCTTTTCAAGGAGTATAATTGAATGTTGGTTGTAGTAGCTTGTTGAAATACAACGTGCTATAGGGATATTAAACATGAATATGAGGTGCCCTCTGCTAGTTCTACCTCTGTACAAAATTTCATTCAATTCGGTTTCACCGTGTTTGAATTGATATGGTGAATGGATTTGCACACATACATGGCCGCTATCTGCAAACTATTGGCCTGATGGCCTTGTAGCTTGGTCAAAAGATGCTTGCCACAAAGAGGTATGTTGTTGCAAAATTTGGTGGAGATCAAATAATTTGGATGGTCATAATTTGATTTAAGCTTTTAAAATTTGGGTGGCTGCCATTCCGTTTCCGTCAAGATGGCGGTGATATTAAACATGAATCTGAGGTGCCCTTTGCTAGTGCTACCTCTGTACCAAATTTCGTTCAATTCGGTTTTACCATGTTTGAATAGATACGAGGAATCAATTTGCACACATACATGGCCGCCATATGCAAACTATTGGACTGATGACCTTGTAGCTTGGTCAAAGAACGCTTCTCACATAAAGGTATGTTGTTGCAAAATTTGGTAGAGATCAGATGATTAGGTTGGTCGTAATTTGATTTAAGCTTTTAACATTTGGGTGGCCGCCATTACGCTTCCGTCAAGAGGGCGACAATATAAAACATAACACTGAGTTGCCTCTTGCAAGTGCTACCTCTGTACCAAATTTCGTTTAATTCGGTTTCAGCGTGTTAGAATTGATAGGGGGAATCGATTTGCACTCATACATGGCCGCCATATGCAAACGATTGAGCTTTTTTTTTTCTTTCTTTTTTTTTTTTGTCGTGTGGCCTCCTGAGAGGCCAAGTGCAGGTCTTTTTAGTCGACGCCCGTGGGTGACCTGCGCGTCGGGATGAAAGATGGAACGGATGAAGATGAATGAAATTGGGCAAGGATGTGGTAGGAAGAGGCCGTGGCCTATCAGAAGGTACCGTCCCAGCATTTGCCTGGTGTTGAAAATTGGGAAACCACGGAAAACCATTTCAAGGACGGCCGATGGTGGGGCTCGAACCCACACGTCTACCGAGTCAGCAGAGAGCTTGGCCCCATGACCTAACACTGCGCTTTAGCCAGCGTAGCCACTACTGTCGGTACTATTGAGCTGATGACCTTGTAGTTTAGTCAAAAGACGCTCGCCATATAAATATATGTTGTTGCAAAATTTGGTAGAGATCGGATGATTAGGTTAGTCGTAATTTGATTTAAGCTTTGAACATTTGGGTGGCTGCCATTACGTTTCCGTCAAGATGGCGGCGATATAAAACATGACACTGAGGTGATCTTTACTAGTGCTACCTCTGTACCAAATTTTGTAGGGGGGGGGGTGCAGACATTCAGAGTACACACACTCACACACAGACAGACACAATTTTTCCCCCAGTGTAGATCTCATTTTTTGCAAAAATCGAAAGTAGGCTAAAAATGAGTGTTTTAGGAATGACATGCAAGTGACCTGTACGATATGGTTTGGATATGTGCAGAGGATGGAGGAGAATAGAATCCCATGACAGTACTTGGGAATGGCAATACCTGTTGGACCTCCAAGAAGGAGGTGGCTGGACCTTATCAAGAAAGGAACAGCACTGCAGGATGTGGGAGGAGAGGAACTCTATAATGACAGGAACCGATGGAGTCATATTGTTCATAAAAATCCTACCCGATCTGCTGGAAGGATACCCAGATGATGATGAGGAGGAGGTTCTCTCATCTATCGCGTGATGTTTTTGGTCTTGTATTAACTCGTCAGCAGTTGTGCAGGGTGTGGTAATAGGTCACTGTATCTAATGATCCAGGTTACATGACCTTGTGTACCTTTCATAGCACCCTTGGAGTGATGTTGCACTAACCATGAAGTGCAATATTACTAACGTAACTTAGCGGTAAAGATGACCTCGCTGTTAACCGCAATAACTAACGTCATTTTCATTCTCGAATCATTTTCTCCATTATTCTAACATATGTGAGTCTGTGCAGTGGAGACTACTTGAGAGCAAACCTGATTGAGCGTAGTCATACCTACGAAACTGAGACGAAAGATAACGATGGTCAAGCTTATAGACATGGCAAAGGCAATGACAGTGATGGTTCATTTAATGGAAATAATTAGCGCCTTCGGTGGCGTAGTCGGTAGCATGCTGAGCTTCTGTGTTCAAGATCGAGGGTTCAAACCCGGCCAAAGTTGTTTGATTTTTAAGAGCGTTAAAATCCTACAGTATGTATGCCCTTACTTAGGAGGGGAAGTATAGCCTGCGGTCCCATGTCATAGATTTATGGCACGTAAAATATCCTTCCACTAATTAAACTATCAATAAATGATAAAAATGGTCCGGTTAGCTCAAACAATGCCAGCGTTTCGCCCCAGTGTGCCGTTGGGCTCGTCAGTTGGTACAGACACACCTATCAATACGCGTGGCTAGCACATACTGAGAAGGCCATGCAAGACACAAAATACAAGTAGTATTGACGTCACGAGCATGCCAATGTGCTACGGGAGTAAAACTCCCTTTCATAAAAACAAAAGCCTTACCTTGGCAATCCAAATAAGGTTTTGAATATTCCCAAAGGGAATATGATGTAGTTTCCATTTGAGCGGATAAATGATAAAAATGGTCCGGTTAGCTCAAACAATGCCAGCTTTTCGCCTCAGTGTGCCGTGAGGCGTAATTTGCAGGTAAGATTTCATTGAAACGCTCTATCAAAGTTCCAACGTTCGCCACTAGGTGTCAGCAACATCTGGTAGTGAAAGTTGGAACTACTTGAAATTGAACGGAACTTGTAGCTCACCCCATGAGTGTCCGCATTGAAGCAGCTACAGTCTCTGGCGAGCCGAACATGTCCTCTGACACTCCCAGCACTAAAAGCCATACGCTAAATAAATAATAAATAAATGGAAATAATTTAGTTGGGGGAAGTGATCTTTACGTTAGTAAAGATAAAAGTTTCCCACATTGCTTTAAGGGGTGGAACAGCAAGGTCATCTGCCCCTAAAGGAGCACTAGAACGCGTAACCTGAAGACAGGGCTCAAATGTTTCTCCTTATTTATTGCTGTCGAAGGAATTATGTAGACAACATTGCAGGATTTATACGGGACACCACGACGTAAAACCTACCAATGGACTTGACATAAAATCTGTGTTTGGTATCTCGAAATTGGCAGGTGTTTGTTGTTGTGGAAATCTAAATATCTATATATAGGGTTTGTTCAAAAAGTAACGAGCCGGAGGCTGTAATACGCAAACTGGTGACGACATCGGCTAATTGTGGCGTGTGTAACGAGGTGTGGGTCCGACCAGAGCATGGAAGGTCACAGCCCGTTGCTAGAGGGCACGCATGCACGTCACGTGACTATACAAAGAGAGCAGCAGCATGCTTCAATCGTCCGACCAAGACAGTAGGCCATTTGTCATGCTTCCTGGTGTGGGGCACCCATTGGGCACACACTTTACGCAAGTGCAGTCGTTCCTTCATGATGGTGTGCACACTTCCCATGCTCAATCCGACCACTGCGGCTATGGCGTTCACTGTAACTTGGCGGTCCTGGGTAATGAGTGCATCAATCAGCTGGACGTTGTCATCGGTAATGCACGGGGGTGCCCCAGACCGGGCATCATCGGCTAACGACACCCGTCCTTCCCTGAAGCGCTTGTGCCACGCCTTGACCCTTGCAAGGGAGATGCAGTGTTCGCCGTATACTTGTGACATTCGGCGATGAATGTCCGTTCCCCCTACTCCTTTCACTGTCAGAAACCGAACAACACCTCTTTGCTCTTTGTTTTACGCCTCCATGTCACTGTTTGCAATGCGACTGGCAGCGTTGGACGATTGATGCATACTGCTGCTCACTTTGTATCGTCACGTGGCGTGCACGCGTGCCCTCTAGCGATGGGCTGTGACCTTCCCTGCTCTGGTCGGAACCACGCCACGATTAGCCGATGTAGTCACCGGTTTGCGCATTCCATCCTCCGGCTCGTTACTTTTTGAACGCCCCTTATATATAAAAATCAATGTTATGGGTTGGTTTATATGTATGTCCCCTGTGCGATGAAATTTGGGTGAGTTGTTTTGTGCACTCCAGGGAAGGTTTCTGGCTACTAATTATTTCTGTAACACAAAAGGGTGAGGTGACATGTCCTGACATGGATGTCTCAACACAGCCTAATGCATAAGGACCAGGGCACCAGACACAAAATCAAAGAATGTTTTTTATTGAAAGGCATTTCAGTTTCTATCCTTCTTGGGCTGGCTGCATGGCTCTCTGGTAACGTTCTCACCAGCTGTGACCAAGATTGCAGGATTGAATCGTGGGGAAGGCAATTGGCATTTGAGGGTGCGCAAATGCAAGGGGGCCATGTCAGTAGATTTGCTGGCACGTTAAAGATCCCCTTCGGGCCAAAATTCAGTCACCCCTGGCGTCTATAAAAGCCGCAGGTGTTAAAAGGGACGTAAGACCAATAACATTATTATTATCGTCCTTTCTATCTGACTTTGATTGGCCTTGCAACGCATGCCGGGTGTAGCTAGTTCACAATAACAAACTTTGAGATGATTCAAGCCACATAATGAGACTGCTTACGTTAGAAAAGGATATTTTTATGCCCATCATGGTTAAGTATACTGTTTACACCTTGATACACTAACAAGGAGTGGTCGCCATGTGGTTTACTTGAAAAGCGTTCAAATTTGGAGGGTTTGCTCTTCATAAAAAAATATTTTGCCTGTGTTCGAGCGTTTTTGCCAATGGGCCTTAGTGTGTTCAAAATTCTACGTTTAAAATCAATCCTCAAACTTTTGTAGTCCTATTCCTGGATACCTACCCGGATCGTCTCCGTGGCGGAATAGCTAGCGCGTTGGCATGGGGAATTGAAAGGTTCGAGTCTGAGTCTGACCCTGGTCAGCATTTTTAGCCTATTTTCAATTTTGAAAAAATGAGATCACCTTTTGTCCGTGTGTGTGTGATTTGTGTGTGTGTGTGTGTGTGTCCCTAATCAAATCTAAAAGGCTGGAGCGATATCGATTAAACTCGGTAAGTTCATAGCACTATTCCGGGCGACTCCGACCGTGCCCTTCAAATTTTGTTACGACTCACCAATCCAACATGGCGGCTCTGCGAAATATTTCACCAGCATTCAATATCTCCGAAACTATTACCGATATTACCCCGACATTTTGTATGGTGATAAAGGGAACTACTATAACTTCACTTATGTGACATTTGAAAACCTGGTAACTACAAAACAAACATGGCGGCCAAGCGAATTTGCGACTTTTAAATAGACGTTTCTCGCGATTTAACCAACCAAACGCAATGAAACTTGGTACAGTATATGTTTATATACATTGTAATGCACTGACATCTAACTTCGTTCAATTTTTTATGTACCCCCCCTGCGCCACCACTACTACTACACGGGGCCTTATTCGAGACAAGCTCGGGGATGGACGGGGGCCTCGTACGCAGAGGCCGCAATTAGGAATAGGTTACCTAAGGTTTCGTATGCTATGAGAAAGAAGTTGCATTTAAGGGAATAACTATATAATTTCAAGCAATACAGACAAGGTAAATCAAAAGCAATCACGCCTCATTACATAGATTAAGCAAGCGCCAAGCAATAAAATAGACACTAAATCACTATGGTACATAAGCACAAACTTATACGCTATACACAAAGGTTACCCATTCACCTCGGGTGAAATGGTCACAGGATAAAATACAGAATTACATGAATAATTAAAAATCCAAGTAGGGACGGCCTCTTTAATAGAACGCCGCGTAAAACAAATATTCAACCGGATGAGGTTAGGTGACCTCCCAAACTAACACTGAACTACTAACAGTATAATCAGAAGTGGATGAATCCTTTAATGGAAATTCATATTAACGCTCCCTTCCGAACGAAGGGGTGACATCGCCAAACGAGGGTAAAATAATGGCAACACGAAAATGAAGGGTAAAAACCAAGAAGCGGAATATCACTAAGTCTGGAACATAACCCCACAATGATACAAAATAATTAAATGAACAAACTAAAGAGAAAACCGCTAGGCCTAAGCGTCGAACCGGACGAATGACAAATTAAGTTTTAATACAGCAGAGAATACTGATTACTCCGGGGCAGTAAGGCCCCGCGAGGCAATAACCCCCACTCCAATTACTTACGTGAAAGAACCATTTGAAATTTTGATGGGAGGAGAGCTTGAATATGAAACAGCAATAATAATAAACATAAATAAACATAACATTACACGACTAAGCTGACTTCCACGGCCGCGCACGTGATACCATCTTAAGTGTAAACACAAGGACGCCATGTTGTCATAAAACAAAAGACACTCGGTCCATAGACAAATGAGTTACCACAAACAAAAGAATAACGCAAAGCAAAAAATCGAACTAGGCCATGCTGCCCTTAAAAATACACTACATTAAAAACAGTTAAACTGTCCGGATTAGACACAAATAAAAGCCAAAAATGCTTCCCTAATCCCCCACACAGTGCTCTGCATAAACACAAATCTTACAAGACTGGTCCCCCGGATAATTACACGAATTAATTGACACCGGATTCACACAGAGTGACAGAACCATATTACTTGCGTGTTCGTACACGCCATGAAACAGAAACATGAACAAAACTGGAATGGAAGCCCTTGTGCGCAAAAGAATATCACGCGCGCAGCCAACAGATGTATTCCCTAACCACCCAAAATAATAATGTTAAATGTTACTTCTCAGTACGGTAGTTCTTATTATCGCACATGGTTACTTTAAACATTTGTAGGTTGGTTGGTTAACTGGCCGGGTGGAAGAGGTGACATCTTCGCACCCGGCCGCTGACGCACACGTTACATACGTCTGCAAGCTTCGAAGTCGGCATTCAGAATCACAAGCGTCAGCCTGCCAAGACACTCGCACACTTCACACTTGCTGGAAAATCATCCAGGCTCGCCACACGAAACACTGCCGAGAATCTTAAATTTGCATGTCTTTTTAGTTACTCTTCTTGCCACTATGTTGGTACCTCCAAGCCCGCAGTTGCTAGTCAGAGTTCAAACTAAACGCGGAAGATTCCCGCGATGTTAGAACAAGGGTAGTCTTTGTTGAAAATGACGCCAAACACCGATATGCGCGCCGATTGGCTTATTTCGGAAAAGGCGAAATGTCAGTGCACGGAAATGGGCGGTAACCCAAGCGAGACGCTTTACGTCACATCTGGGAACACTCCAGTTCTGGCCACCCGCCGATTGGAATTTTAATTGGATATTGGGTGGGCATTGGGTAAATATCCACAGAGGCAAACATCTTCAGAAGTAAACATCTTCAAAAGTCAACATCTTCAAGGGGACCGGCTTGAATGGACGTGGGAGTAGGAACTGATAGGGTGGTCTAGCATTTAGCGAGCTTGAATTAGTTAGGCAATTGCATAGTTCACTCGCTGACTCAAATGATTATTTCCCAGAGTCTTTAAGTTCAGGGACCAAGGTTCGATGCCAAGGTAGGCTCACATCTCTCCCACAGGCTAGGGATCGATGCCAGACTAGGGGATTTAGGCGTGGAGATCTGTGCCGATTGGCACAAGATGGTGGATGTGCGAAATATTTCACCGGCATTCTATATCTCTGAAACTATTAGCAGTATCACCCTGAAGTATTGTACGGAGATAAAGGGCACTACTGGAAGTTCATCTATAAGACTTTCAAAAACCGGTTAACTACAAAACGAACATGGCGGCCAAGCGAATTTGAAAATTTTCTAATAGACCTTTCTCGCGATTTAATATTCCAAACGCACTGTGCGAATTTTAAAATTAAGTTTTTTTTTGTGATGTAGTCATGTGATCGAAGTGAAAGTTTGAATAATGAACCTACGCAATAATTTTCCTTTAATGGTACATGACTCTATGGCCTATACATTTAACAATCCAACATGGCGACCATCCGAAGTATTTAGATGGCTCTGAATATCTATGAATCTATAGGAATCACACTGAATTTTTTAAATTTTCATAGGGGCTATGAACTTAAGTTCACCTATAGGACTTTAAATAACCTGGTGATCACAAATCCAACATGGCGACGCGAATTATAAATATTCACATGGACGTTTCTCGCAATTTAACCATCCGCGTGCAGTGAAACTTGGTACAGTAAATCCTCATACGAATGGTAATCCACTGGCATCTAATTTATTTCAATTGTTTCCATAACCTCAAGATGGCAGCTGTGCGAAATTTTAAAATCTCCTTGTTACTTCTTGTGTCCTAATTATACGATTGAATTTTGAATGCTACACGTACACAATAATCTTCATGTAACAGTACATTACTCTAGGACCTACATAAATAAAGTCCGACATGGCGACCATCCGAAATATTTAGTCGGTTCTCAATATCTACGAATCTATTACAGCAATCAAACTGAAATTGTGTATGTTGATAGTGGCAATTAACATAAGTAGGATATATGAAAATAGGCTGTATAGTTCTTCACGGAACTACTTGTTTATTTTTATTTTACTGATTCATCCCTTAGTGTCTCCTATAATGTATTTGCTGTAGTCTCTTCGCTTTTGGAGCTATGTACAATATTTTAACATCATTATTCGTCCGTGACGCTTGAACGGGTTGTAAGTTTTATTCGTTAGAATTTAAGTGCAGCGTGCTTCCAATGCTCCCACTGTTTCTATGAACAATGGGTCAAGTTCAAGCGATTCATTGTCAGACAAATATTGTAGATAATGTAAACAATAATGTAAATATTAATGCAACAACAAATAATAAAGTACTTGATGTAATCTGCCAACTTAAATATTGTACCGCAAACATAAAATTAAAGCAAAAATGTGAAGAAAGAAAAATTAAATAATTAGGTTTCGATCACGGTAACTTCCATTCCCAACGCCAACATGCTAGCGACTACGCCAGGAACGTGTGCGGGAATAAGACTACAAAGGTTTGAGGATTGATTTTAATCGTTCAATTTTGAGCACACTAAGGCCCATTGGCAAAAACGCTCAAGTAGGGGGTAAAATATTCTTTTAATGAAGAGTAAACCTACCAAATTTGAACACTTTTGTAGTAAACCACATGGCGACCTCTCTTTGTATTCACATTACTGTACTGACCGACTGAAAAGTGATAGTAATTTTTCGAGAATGAAGGCAACTCTGACTTATATAAGGAGAACTTTCCTGTATCTGTATTGAGCATGTGGAGATTAAGATAAGTCTGATGTTTCCCTGTAGCAGTCATCAGTGTTCTCTCGCTTGGGGGACAAGCAGAGGGTGACATCTTCGACCACGCCTCACTTGGACGAGGAGCAGCCGGAAGAAGACTATGACGAGCCGTCTCCATATGTTGGTGTCCTCAAGGCTCCCAAGAAGACTGTTTTGGTTGAGAAGATGCCTTTATCTCAGAAAAGTAAGTTTGTTTTAGCCCTATACCAAACGTCAGGTCAAGTGCTGAGGAAAATATCCCTCTGCGCATCTCCTCTCTCTCTGTTCCTGGGCTGGCTGCGTGGCTCAGCGGTAACGCTCTCGCTTGCTGGGCCCTAGGTTGCTGTCAGCTGGCATTTGAGGGAGCCGTGTCAGTACATTTACTGGCACGTTAATGATCCCCTTCGGGGCAAAATTCCAGCACCCCGGCATCTCTAAAAGCCACAGTAGTTAAAAGGGACGTAAAACCAATAACATTATTATTATCTCTGTTCCTTCTTGTGTTTCTGACCTGGACATTGTCGTCTCACAACCTACTATATACATTTGAAATCATTTGTTTGCACCTTTTACTCAGCTTCTCTCCACTTTTATTACCTTTGAAGTATTACATTGTTGATTCGAGCTTAAAAACTGCAGCTTGAACACGTTGTGTACTTCAGGAAACGATGTTGAGCTTTGTGAAATCGTAGTAGTGTTGTCAACCTGTGAGCCTGATTCGTCATAAAATCTAATTACTCGGGTGCTCTTTTGCCACTCAGACAAGGTTTATACACACACACAACAAAATGTAATATACTATTAGATTCGTCCTGATTTACTCTGCCCATGGTTCCAAATACCACTATAAACTACAGTATAACCCCGATTTAGCGTGACCTCGATTTAGCGTAAACCCGCATTTAACGGAATAAATTTCAAGTCCCGAAAATTGTTCCATAAGTGTAATGCAATGTTATATTCGATTTAACGTAATTCGCGTACCGCCAAAACCCGCATTTAGCATTAGGAAATGTTAAAATTCGCGAGTATTTATTTCGATTCGTTATGGTTATGCGACATTGAGGACCTATGAAAAAGACGTTATAGGCTCGTTATGGATGATTCAAGGCAGAAAAGGAACTCCAGCCATTTATATTGGATACGATCGATCATCTTCCATATCGATTCCTCGCTACATGTACGAGCGAGCTCGATCTTACCTGACTGCGGCTGAAGACACAATGTAGGCCTAAAGCGTGCTAACAGTCACGCCGGCGCCGCATCGCATGCTTGCGCGAGGTCTGTCCAAGTTTGTACGTTCGTAGCGGCTCTACACTAGAGCGTCAGTTTACGCAAGTTTGCATCAGTTCGTGTGTTATGGTTATGCGACATTAAGAACCTATGAAAAAGACGTCATAAGCTCGTTAAGGATGATTCAAGGCAGAATTTAGAGCGCAGACGCGTAGCGATCGATACTATCGATATCTTCCATATCGATTCCTCGCTACATGCCCGAGCGAGCTCGAACTTAGCCGAGCGCGGCCGAAGCGGCGCCGCTTTACATGCTTACACACGGCCGAGCTCTGAAGCGACGCAATACGTAAAGACGAAATCATTGATATTCGAGAAGACTGAACTGCGTTTCTCTGCGATGTAACAGTAAGCCTACTTGCGCAATCTTCCAAACATACGAGCATGTTGGCGCGAGTAGCACAGATTTCCTTATCTTCAAAGCCCAAACAATACAAGAGGAATGCACTTCACACTCGGAACCTACCTACCTTTGCCAACAGCTGATCTGTGAGTTGTGAAGGATGGATGCGTGGACAGCGTATTGTAAACAGCGAATATTGCCGAATGGCGCGACACCGAGAGCGTGTTTGTTTGATGCTCTTCATGCAGTCAACAAGTCATGGGAGTAAAACACCGCTACTACGCTCGTACATAAGCAAGGGCAAATTAGACGTTGATTATGATTTAACCCTTTATAGGTTACTGGTAAGTATACTTACCACTTGCTCTCTAGGTCCATATTATGTGCCAAAACCTATTTACACTGAACATTATAGTCGATCACCAATGCTCTAAATGGTCTCTGGTATAAATACTCACCACTTTTTGAAATTCGCGCTCCACTGCCACATTGATCACATCATGACTAAAAGTGGTAAGTATGTATACCAGCGTGCTCTACCGGCTGTGTATTGGCGCGTATTGAGGAGTAACATGCTCGTATGAAGATATCAGCCACAACTTTTTCTTTGAAAGGTAAGAATATCATTCAGTATATATTATAGTATTCGTAGTCAAGTAATATTACACATTACTGAACGTACAGACAACAATATATTTGAAAGAAGCGCAGTATGCATGGTTACCGAAAAATCATGGAGTTTTCTGCCGTTTTTCTTACTTTATTTACGTTTCCTACCGGAGTATTTTTGGTAATGCGGATTATTATTTGCATTTTATGAAGCTTCTAGTTCCTTATTAGCATTGGGAATTTATTCACATTAGTCCCGCTAAGATGTTATATTGATGTAATGAGTAAGGTGTTCCGAAAATGGAGGTTATGTGCAATGACCTATAAAACGAAACCTAGTAATTGTCATGTATAACCTCCAAATCACTCAGAAAGCATGCCAGTGTTTATTTGTAACGTAATTTGATAGTTCAGTGTATGGTGCTATCCCTTCTTGTCTTTATTACAGGCATGGCATACCAATATAGAAGATGGTTGGCAGAAGATGAGTTAGTGGAGGAACTCAACCGGGTTACGGATGAAATGGCTGAAGATTCAGATGTAGGCGGTGATGAAGATGCAGAAGACTGTCTACCTGTAAATTTGAGCAATTCGGTCGGTTCTGAGAGTGCAGAGGCAGTCCCATTTGATATCAATATTGCGCCAATTGTCGATACAGAAGAAGAGGAAGAAGAGGCAGAAGATAACGGAGGTGAAAGTGATCCTTCAAATGATAGGCGTAATGAAATACGGTGGTCAAAGCATTGTAAGGTACCACAGCAATTTTCTTCTACAGCTTTTTCTGAGCCATTCGGTTTATCGCATAAAGGTGAAGTAGATATAAACAGTCCGTTGAAAATTTTCATGTTGCTCTTACCTACAACGTTTCTGCAGCTCATTGTTCTTCAGTCTAATTTGTATGCTTCACAACATCATTGTGAACTTGGCTTATCCATTGAGGAACTGAAAGCATTTCTTGGGTTACTAATTATAATGGGGTTCAATACTCTACCTAGCTTCAGACTTTATTGGAGCAATGACAGCAACTTCCACAATAATAGAGTTTCAGCAGTTATGTCAGTGAAGCGGTTCCTCAAGATATTGAGATTCCTACACCTGAATGATAACTCAAAAATGCCAAAGAAAGGAGAACAAAATTATGACAAAATGTACAAGCTGAGACCCTTGTTGAATCATTTGAATGCTGTTTTCAAGGACGTATTCCATCCCTCACGTTTCCTTTCGATAGATGAATCCATGGTTAGCTTCAAAGGTCGAAGTTCTCTAAAGCAGTATATGCCAATGAAACCTATAAAGAGGGGATTCAAGATATGGGTAATAGCGTGTGCAGTAACAGGGTATTGTTTAGGTATATCAGTGTATGAAGGCAAGCATGAAGGGGATAGCACTGAGTTTTCATTAGGTGAACGTGTAATAACCAAACTTTGCCATGCATTTGAGGGTTTAGGGTACTGCTTGTTCTTTGATAATTTCTTTTCTAACATTGTTATGATGAAGAGACTCCTAACGAAAAGTTTCTTCGCTTGTGCGACAATCAGACAAACAAGAAAATTGTTCCCCAAAGACAAGCTTCTTCCTGACAGAATGTTGAAAATGGGTGAAAGTGATGCAGTTATGGCTGGTGATGTTGGCGTTTCAAAATGGAAGGACAGAGGTAAGAAGTGTGTAACTGTTATCAGTACAATGCATGATGCTCAATCCAAAGCACAGGTGCTGAGGACTAACAAAGAGGGAAAAAGAGATCTTGTTTCTTGTCCAGAATCTGTGAAGGATTATAATGCCTACATGGGTGGAGTTGATCATTTTGATCAACTTCATTCTACGTACAACATATCCTGGAAATCTCGCAGGTGGTGGATGAAAATTTTCTATTATTGCATTGAAGCTTGCATTGTCAATAGTTATATATTGTACAAAATCACCTTGAAAGAATGCAGTCCGAACACAAAACCACTCACTCACCTAAAATACAGGTCATTGTTGGCAACGGAACTCATTGGGTCATACTGTGGACGAGTGAAGAAAGGTCCAGTGGCAATGGTCGGGAGAGGAAAAAAGAGAAACCACCCAGACGGGCGAAAAACAATCCCAAATGCTACAAGACTTACTAATGTAGGAAATCATCTTCCAAAAAAGGGTCCCACTTTTCGAAGATGTGCTCACTGTAGCACTTCAAAAAAACAAAAACGTTCCACAACAGTGTGTGTTCTATGTGATGTAGCTCTTTGTTTGAAATGTTTTATACCATTCCACAAACCTGGCATATAAAGTGGGAAGTTCATTCTGTGTTCAGTGTCCACTACATTGTAAGGTTAATTTTTGCAATTCACTGTGTTATCTGATTATTTATTTGTGTTTTTGCAATTAATATTCTACTAACAAATTATTTAGATATCCTCACTTACAATAAATTTCAGTTATGATTGTAAAATAAATATTTAGAACACTAGATTTTGTATATTTCATTGTATCAAAGACATGGTAAGTATTCTTACCAGAGACCATTGACTGTAATATAGTGCTATAAACGATCTCTGGTAAGAATACTTACCATGCCTTATCATTGAGGCAATAACAAAATTAGGCCAAATAACTTCAAAATCATTATTTTCCTTCCCTTAGGAGATGATTTATCCATTTTTCAAATTTTAGTTTTGTTCCCCAGAGTACTGCCCTACAAAGGGTTAAGAAGCAAAGAAGAAATAGCACGGAATTTGACTGTTGGTTAGGAAAACGGAAATCCAGTTGATATCGAGTTCGGGAGTGATGCTACGGAAATCCCGAAAATTTCACACAGTCAACCTAGTGTCTCTAGTCACACTTATCTCTTAATTGAAACACGAGATGAATTTTAGTTCTCATATAATGTTTTCTTCTGAAATGTGCAATCGAAAGTTAGAATAAACGATCTAAGAAACAGTTTTGTTTTTTCTAGGCTTAACAAAAATAACTGCGGATAATTCGCGATTTTATTCACGGAAGTTCGTGCATTAATTACCGCGAATTCTCGAGAGTGCACTGACTTTTTTTGTTGTTAAATATTAATGTAGGGCATAATCCACATAGGCCTACCTCTAGCCTAGCATGTCTTACAAGACACTACAATCATCATCATCATCATCTTGTACAGTTTCCAGCCCCAGGCTGGGTCTGTTTGGAACATAAGCCTCGCCACTTAGTCCTTTCTTCCCACCACCTCTCCGCTGTCACTCTGGTCCAGTCCTCGCCTCTCTTCTTGACACATTCCTCCACTCCTTTCAGCCATCTATCTCTTGGTCTTCCCCTTGGTCGTTTCTTCTGCATCTGCATCTCATGTATCCTCTTGGGAATCTTCTTCTCATCCATTCTCTTTAAGTGTCCATACCACCTCAGTCTTGATGTCTCAATCCTACCTTGCAAGGGCTCCTCTTTCACCATTTCCCTGACCTTCTCATTCCTCAACCTGTCTCTTCTTGTTACTCCGATCCTACTTCGCAGGAACTTCATTTCACCTGCCTGTATTCTGCTTATGTCTCTTTTCTTCATTATCCACGTTTCTGAAGCATAGGTCAGTATCGGGATATAGTAGCTTCTGTATAACACTTCCTTGCTTTTTTGTGGGACATCTTTATTCCACACTAAGCTCCTAATGCTTCTCAGAAATGCTTCTGCCTGTCTGCCCCGTTCCGTAATCTCTTTGTCATTTCTCCCATTTTCCTCCACTATACTTCCCAAGTACTTGAGACTTTCCACCTTCTTCAGCTGTCCACCTCCAAGTGTTATCCCACTCATTGGTCTGTCCTTTTTCCTGGTCGTTAACAGGATCTCACATTTACTAATGTTGAACTTCCATTCTTACTCTCCCACTGTTTCTTCCCAAGCCTTCAGCTGCTCCTGAATGTCCTCCTCCGTGTTTCCCCAGACCATGAGATCATCTGCAAACACCATTGCTTTCATCTTATCTTCTCCTATCTTTCCTGCTATCCGTGTCATTACCTCGTCCATAACCACAATAAAGAGAAGGGGTGACAGTGCACTACCTTGTTTCAGGCCTCTCATTTGTCTGAACCAGTCTGTTCTTTCCCCTCCAACTTTCACACAACTCACACTTCCACAATACATCTCCTTCACTCTGCCTATAGTCCCTTTTTCCACTCCCATGTTTTCCATTGCTTTCCAAACCTTCTCCCTACACACACTATCATAGGCCTTTTCGATGTCCAGGAAGGCCATCAACAGATCCTCTCCAAATTCATAGTGGAGTTCCTGGAGCTGTCTCACTGAAAATATGAGATCCACTGTTGATCTCCCAGGTCTGAATCCATACTGCTCCTCTCTCAATTTTCTCTCCACTTTGGCTCGTATTCTACTTTCTAATATCTTTTCATATATCTTGGCACAGTGAGGTATGAGTGTGACTCCCCTGTAATTTCTGCACTCCTTTCTGCTTCCTTTCTTAAATATTGGGATAATTAATCCTTTCTTCCAATCTTCTGGGGTCTTTTTCTCCTTCCATATCACCCTCATCACACGGTACAGCCACTGTTTCCCAACCTCCCCTGCTGCCTTCACCATTTCAACACTCACTTCGTCCACACCCGGTGCCCTTCCTCCTTTCATCTTGTCTATAGCCATCTCCAGTTCTCTCCAAGTCAGGGCCTTTTCCATTCCTGTGTTGTCTTCTCCATCTTCCAATACATTGTCTTCCTCCCTATGACCATTTGGATTCAGCAAATCCTCAAGGTACTCTTTCCACACTGTCTTGAGTGTCTCTTTGTTGTGTACCTCATTTCCGTTTTTGTCCATCATTACCACATCCTCTCGCAGACCTCTTCTCTTACTTTTGACCATCCCATAAAGTACTTTCTTATTTCCTCTACTGTCTTCCTCCATCATCTCTGTCCACTTTACCATCCACTTCTTCCTCTCCTCTGCGACAATCTTGTTTGCTTCTTTCTTCTTTATCTTATAATCTTCCCTTGCCAGATCAATTCTTTCCTGGAACCACACTCTGAAAGCCTTGTTCTTCCTTCCCACAGCTTCTTTTACTCTCTCATTCCACCATGGTGTCTCTTTACACCGCTTTCTGTTGCTTGTTCTTCCACACACTGCCACTGCAGCTTCCACCATTGTGTTTTTGAATTGCTTCCATTCCTCTTCCCCTGTTTTAGGATTGTCTGTTGGCATCCTTTCCCTTATTATCTTCTGGAATTCTTCCTTGACTTCCTTTTCCTTGACTTTCCATACTTTGATTCTCCTTTCCTGGTACTCTGTCCTCTTGCTATCCTTAACAACTCCCAGGTTCATTACAAGTACAGTGGAATCTCGTTAGCACGTTCTCGGTTACGACGTTTTCCCGTTTAGCGCGATGATTTTCTCAAGTCCCAGTCCCAATTCTAAAAAATACATGTTGATATATCCCCTTAATACGTTCTCTATTCCCGCTTACGACGATCAAATTTCCGTTGTACTATTTGTAAGCGAACCTGATTTTATTCTTATTTAATTATAAAATTCGGCTTCTGGAAAACACGACGCGATATTGCCTCATATTCTCTGATAGTTATTGACAGTGTAGATGATTTCATTGTGTTTGACGGCGTAGAAGCGGCTATAGCTATGACGCAGCACAGGTGACGTGTCTCTCTCCCGCTGCCCTTTCTCTACTTTCTCAAGTCCCTATCCTACTAAATTCATGTTGATATATCCCCTTAATACGTTCTCTATTCACGCTTACAACGATCAAATTTCCGTTGACTATTTGTTAGTGAACCGTATTTTATTCCTATTTCATTATAAAATTCGGCTTCTGGAAAACACGGCGCGATATTGCCTCATATTCTCTGCTAGTTATTGACAGTGTAGATGATTTCATTGTGTTTGACGGCGTAGAAGCGGCTATAGCTATGACGCAACACAGGTGACGTGTCTCTCTCCCGCTGCCCTTTCTCAAGTCCCTATCCTACTAAATTCATGTTGATATATCCCCTTAATACGTTCTCTATTCCTGCTTACAACGATCAAATTTCCGTTGAACTATTTGTTAGTGAACCGTATTTTATTCTTATTTCATTAAAAAATTCGGCTTCTGGGAAACACGACGCGATATTGCCGCATATTCTCTGATAGTTATTGACAGTGTAGATGATTTTATTGTGTTTGACGGCGTAGAAGTGGCTATAGCTATGACGCAACACAGGTGACGTGTCTCTCTCCCGCTGCCCTTCACCCCCTTCCCTTTGTTTATTTCTCACGTAGGCACATTAATGTCTTCGTGTTCCGCACTATTGTCTTCTAGTTCTTAGTGTTCACGTCCAGTTATGACCTATTTTATTGCGTGTTTCATAATGGATAAGAAGAAAGTACGGCAGATAACTAATGACGAGAAGATTAAATACATTCGAGACGTGGACTGCAATCCTCACATGAAGCGTGTGGATATAGCGCGAAAGTGGAACATTCCTCCGTCTACACTGAACACGATTCTCGGCAAAAGGAAGGAAATCGAGCGTGCATTTGAAGAAGGAATGAGCGGCAAAAGGAAACGTGTGCGAGAGAGACAGTTTTCTCAACTAGAAAGCACTTTATTGAAGTGGTTCAAGCAAGCCCGTGCTTCAAACATACGCGTGCGCGGTCGCCGGTAACTGAGCCGTTACTGGCGGAGCGCGAGAGCGAGAATGTCCTTGCTAAGCAGAAATAAAGACCCTGTATTATACTGTAGTGTAGAGGTACAGTAATTCATTTTTTTTATTATTTATTCCGTGTAAATTACTGATAACCTATGTTTATGTCGTGACTGTAGTAGTGCATACAATCACTTACTAAGGTCGGCGATTTGACGTCCATATATACGCCGCGTTCTTTCTTATACGTTGTAAATGCAGTATGGCGTTTTTCGGTAGTACGTTTTCCCGCATATGACGTCCAAATTTTTCAGTCCCTTGAAAAACGTACTAACGAGATTCCACTGTATTCTGTGGTCGCTATCTAAGGCCTCTGATGGTATTACCTTTATATCTCTGACACTTCTCTTCATTTCCCAGTCGTACGGCATGTAATCTACCAAAGATTTCTTTGTTAAATCACTGCTGTACCACGTTACCTTGTGGCTTTCTTTCTTCCGGAACCAGGAGTTGCCTACCACTAAACCGTTTCTCTTGCAAAAATCCAGCAACTTTCTCTGTTCTTCATTCCTGCTACCCCATCCTTCTGCTCCCAATACATTTTCATATCCTTGCCTTTCACTTCCTACATGTGCATTCAAATCTCCCATGACAACGATGCTCTGACCATTCAACTGCTGTTGTAGCTCCTCCTCAAAGTCTTCCTTCTCTTGAGCTGTACATCCAACTTGAGGGGCATGTACCTGGGCTATCTCCAGGCTTCTTCCCTTTACAGTTACTCTGATCTTCTTGATCCTGTCACTTATTCCCTTTACCTCTTCCTTCATTCCATCTCTTACAACTACTCCTACTCCGCTGCTCCTTCCTTCACTGTTCCCACTCCAGTACAACCGGTACCCTTTCCTCAGTTCTCTGCGACCTTCTCCTTTCCATCTACAATCAAGTGTTATAATTATTATTTTCCATGTTTAAGCCTATTTCTATATTTTAACCAATAGTTTTGTTTTTCTAGGCTTAACAAAAATAACTGTGGATAATTCGCGGTTTTCGATAATTCGCAGAAGTTAGCGCATTAATTACCGCGAATTAACGAGAGTGCACTGTATGTGGAGAGAGTGCTGCAGTTAGTGATGAAACCTATCGAAACCTCGATTTAAGGTAAACTCCCATTTAAGGTTAAAAAATACCGGTCCCTGGAAAAACGTTAAATAGGGGTTCTACTGTATACTCACACACAAAATTCATCGCATGGAAAGCAAAATTGGAAAAGCTACCAATTAACCTGAAAATTAAAAAAAAAAAATCATAGATTTTTACAAAAGAAATTCTGAAAAGTAATCTTATGAAAATATAGCAACGTGTGCTGGAAAAGCTTGTGCGCCAAAAACAAGCAGAACAAGTAGGAACAATTTCCTGGAGCTTTAGCCTCTTCACAGACCAGAACATCGAAGGGACCGCTTAGGTCTTGAGGTGACCTAAAGTATAGTCGTAGCACTACCAGGTCAGTATTGCCAACAGAAGATTTTATTTTTAACCTGGTTTGAGGAGAAATGTATTCTTGATCTTAGAAATTTCATCTCGGTTGCTTGTATCCCGCTGTTGTCCCGACCCAAATAGACTAACTCACAAAATTCACACATACTTTAAGAACAAGACAACTAGATCGAATTGGTACAAACAGACAAAGACTTGTTGGTTGGTTCCTCAGTTTAGGGGACGTAACAACGCGGTCATGTAGCCCTGTGTACTTTGGGTGTGTGTAGAATCTGTCTGATAACCAGTGTTAATTGTGAAGGCTGTATTAGTGTGTGTTATCTGTAATTCAGGTAAGGACTGCAGACAATCAATTTCAAGTAGTTCCTACTTTTGCTACCATCAACGACACCTAGCTGTGAAAACTTGGCTGCTAGATGCCACCAGAAACGGCACTTTGCGGCGAAAGTTGGACCTTAATACAGCGTTAATCAGATCTCACCTACAAATTTAGCTTCACACAATTGTAGTAAGTGGAAGTTTCTTTTACATGCCATAAATCTATGACATAGGCCCGCCGACTTTACTTCGCCTCCAAAGGATGGCATACTGAGCGATTTTTAATGCTCCTAAAATTCCAACGACTTGAGCCGGGTTAGAGAGACTTTAAAGAATTAGGATCACCAAATCTAGTGGACCTGTCTGAAATCGGGAAACTTGCACTCACGCTGGGTTTTGAGGATAAAGAGAGAAAGACTAACCAACATATTTGGTCCATGCAACAAAAAGAAACCTGTTCGTTGTGTATGAAGAAATACTGAGCTTAAAGAAAGGCCAACAACTGTTGATCCCGCATGGTGACCCATTCGCGACGAAGAGTGGTTGTGGGCTGTTTTTACCTTGTTCATATCATTAGAGGCCGACAACCTAGATGTCAGGCCCCTTAAAACAACAATTAGCATCCCAAATGAAATGTAAAATGTACACTTCTGATACGAATAAATAAATCCCAAGTTTTGACCCGTCCCCAACATGTCTGTCCCAATTTTCTCCTAATTTGATAGACAATACTGAGATGTATCTTTTTATGAAGACTTGGCTTCATGAAAAATACAAAGGTTGGCTCCATACATTACTGACAAATTATCAAATCAAATTGTATGACGAGATACCCCATATCCACACACAAGGCCACTACTACACAACGTTAGTTCGGAACGCTATAGAAACGATCAAAAGAGAGAAAAACAAACTACAAATACTAACATATAATCATCAATATACAATTATCAAATACCGTATTTGCTCGCGTATATCTCGCACTTTTTTCCTGAAATTTCAACTAAATAAATGGGGTGTGAGATACACGCGGGGGCGAGATATACGCGAGCCGAAAATACGAGTGAAATTTGTCGGTGCGAGATATACGCGCGGAATTTCCCTATTCCCAATACACAAAACATTCATTATTGAAACAAGGCAACTGGTATACGGTACTCACCCTATTCATTATCACTGCCGTCACTGCTACCGATCTCCGAGGTACTCTCGCGTGCATCATTCTGGTCATCATCCCACACGGCTTCATCCTGACTTCCGTCCAATGCATTTGCGATGCCTGTCTTCAAGAAGCTCTTCACAACAATGTCCGGCGACACCATAACCCACGCCCGTATAACCCAATCACACACGAGTTCAACTGACGGCCTCTTTATTTTGCCTGCTGGCGTCAGGTCGTGGTCCCCTCCCGCCATCCATTCGGCGTACAATTTACGCATGTTGTCCTTGAAGGGTTTATTGACGGAAACATCTAAGGGCTGAAGACAATGTGTGAGTCCACCAGGAATTACAACAAGATCCGTTTTCATTTCTTGAAGATGTTTCTTCGTGTCTTCCACCAAGTGTCCGCGGAAACTGTCCCACACTAGCATTGCCGGGCGTCGAAGCAATGCACCTGGCCGTGCTCCCCACACTGTACAGACCCAGTCCTGGATAAGAGCTGTATCCATCCATCCTTTCTCTTGCACGCGAACATGAATGCCTTTGGGAAACTTCGCTTTAGGCATTGTTTTTCTTTTAAAAATAACATATGGTGGCAATTTTCTTCCGTCCGCGGTTACTGCTAGCATGACTGTGCAGCGTTGTTTCTCACGCCCAGTTGTACGCACAAGGACGCTAGATTCTCCTTTCTTGTTTATGGTAGTGTTGGATGGCATGTCGAAGTTTATCGGAGTCTGATCTGCGTTGCCGATTTGAGATAGCAGGTAATTGTTCCTCTTCCGCATTGCTATCACATGACGATGAAACTCGATAATTTTGTCATTGAAATCACTCGGCATTCTCTGACAGAGAGATGTTCGCCTTCGCAGACACAAGCCCTTTCTTTTCATGAACCTACGGATCCAACCCCGGCTCGCTTTTAGATCCGAACAGCTGATACCTCGTTTATTCGCTAGTTCGCGCACTTTAAAATATAGCATCTCGTGCGAGATACTATAGCCAACAGTTCGTAACTCCGTGACGTAATTAAGCAACTCGTCTTCAAGCTCAGGAAACTTACCAGTTTTTGGCCCTCTGAATGCTTTACGTGTTCGGTTGGTGGTTTCTAACGCAGCTTTCTGTTTACGCCAGTAGCGAACATTAAACTCAGTCACACTGAATTCTCGTCCAGCAGCTCTATTACCATGTTCTTCTGCGTAGTTTATCACTTTGAGTTTTAAACCCAGCCGTAAAACTTCCACGTTTCTCCATAACTTCGACGTACGCAAGGAAACAAGCACACTTAACTGAAAAACAACAGTGGAACGCGGAGTCAGAGTACCGGTACTGATGTCTACAAGGCAACTGACAGACGACAATAAAGGAAACCTCTGCCGCCAAAACGAACAATAATATTGCTTATTGATGACTGTTGTGGCGCGCAGCGTCTCGATCCCTAATCGGCTCGCATCGGACAAGTTCGGATCAACTCGTCGTTGCTCGCTCGTCCTGTTAGTATCGCTTCGGGTAAGTTCCTGGACAATGACGACTGTTGTGGCGCGCTAAATCGAACGTGTTTATACCTCAAGGTTATTACGGTCATTTATATGACGGCGTCAAAAATGAATGCGAGTACTTTTTTTCCCCTGAAATTTCAACTAAAAAATGGGGTGTTAGATATATACAGGGGGCGAGATATACGCGAGCAAATACGGTATTCTTATTGTCAGTTACCTACTTACATGTTTAAACAAACCATAACCTAAACTCGCTCTCATGGCCTCGATGAAGGTCATATTTATGTTTTCACTTATTTAATATTTTTTAATGTTTTAATATTTCTAATTGTATGGATGTAATGTTTACTTCCCGAAACATTTAAGAAGCCTAAGATCCTCTTTTAAAACATCGATGCTTTAATAATTTCGTCACTACATCCTGTTCGCTTTAAAAACAGTCTGTTGATAGTCAGATTTTTTTTTACACGCTTACTGTTGGCAATAACCAGGAAGAAGTTGAAATAAGAAAAGGATAAATAGGATAAGAGAAGTGATTCAAGTTGGAGTAAATATACATGGGGAAAAGATTGACATGCTCCGATTCGCAGATGACATCGCTTTAACAACAGATAATGAAGATCATCTTCAACAGATACTTCATGTAATGAATAACATCCTTAAAAACTAATTTAACATGAAGATGAATAAAAATAAAACAAAAATACTCGTATGCAGTCGGAACCAGGAAGATCATAGAAGAGCACCAGCAATTTATATCGAGAATGATAGAATACAACATGTGAAGGAATATAAGTCTCTGAGAAGCTTGATAACGTATGATGGAACCAGCAAACGAGAAATTTGGAGTAGAATTATTCAGGCAAAGAACGCCTTTTATAGAAAGAAGAATCTCTTCACATCTAGAAGTATAGACCTAAAAAAAGAAAAAGACTGTTGAAGACATACGTGTGGAGTGTGGCTTTGTATGGTAGTGATACCTCGACAATAGGGAAGTCGGAAGAGAGGAAGTTGATGGCTTTTGAGGCTTGGTGCTGGAGAAGAATGCTTAAGATCAGTTGGATACAACATATGACAAATGAAGAGGTTTTCAGAAGAGCAGGAGAAAGTAGAAGCTTTATGAAGACCCTGAAAACAAGAAGAGCAAATATGTTGGGACATATTCTCAGACATATTAGCCTGCCATCAAGAGTCATCGAAGGGATGTTAGAAGGGAAAAACACTAGAGGAAGACCACCACTTGCATACATCACACAATGACAGACACGAACACAAAATCATATCGTGAATTGAAGAGGATGGCGGAGAATAGAGAAGATTGGCGAGTTGCTGCAAACCAGCCCCAGAGCTGTTAACTTAAGAGAGAGACTGTTGACATCAATTGTTCAGGTTTCGATCTCTCTTGACAAGTCAGTAGTTTAAAATGATATTATTCACACATAGTAAGCACGAGGAGGATCACTCCGCGCCCTCTGGTGATGCCATATAGTCAGACTACTGCCAGTGTGACACTTAGGGCCGGTTCTACCACATCCGGGCAAAGGGGCCGATAGCTTGCCCGTCGGAATAAGTAAGAATTTCCGTTCGACCGTCAACGGGTAGCGCTATCGGCGGTTTAAACTTCGTCTACCCGGAGTGTAAATTTTCGAGGGGCCGATAAAGCATTACCAGCCAGATTTGAGCCGTGTGTAAATGTTTTTTTGCATCATCTATGCTATACATAACCTCTTCATAAATTCCTAATAATAAAATTAGAACCATTTGGTAATTTTGTTGTCACATAATGATAAAATTACAATCATTTATTAATTATAAGTGATGCAACAGTTACTGAGCATATTTTATTTTAAGGTTATGGAAGAGATAAATGACGTCCTGTAAATGTATAAGTTTTTTGTCAACGAAGAAGAAGATGCAGTCACACGTCCAAAGCAGAACAAAGATCGATTAGAACATTATGAAATTTGGTCGAATGAGGAGTTCTTCGTCCGGTTCAGGCTACAAAAGCCAACAGTTTTATATTTGCTGCGGTTGATTGAACATGAAATACGACCGGCTAGTGATTACCGTACGGTATCATCATAGATTTCAAAAAATTATCTCAATTACATGTTTAGGAATACTGTATCATACCTGCCAACTTTTACGGTTTATCCGTAAAATTTACAGAAATTGCAGCATTTTACGGTTTTACGGATGAACGGTGTCATTTTACGATTTCGCGGACAAAAATTTGAAACGATAATTAACATTCGATAATCCCTCCCACTTCCGTACAATCGATTGTTTGCATGGGTCGAAGGCAAGTCCACGATAGTCGATAACTCGTTCTTTGATATGATTCGTACTTTGAAGCCGGGATAACCGTTCTTCCATGTGAATCTTAGGTGTCGACACGCTCTGCTTCGCAAGTTCTTTGTTCCCCTACGTTCGCTCGTTGCGATTTAAACCATATTCTTTGACCACGTGAGTTGTTTATTGTTCGCGAAGTTGGCGTTCCTTGAATGTTTTCATATTTTAAGGTTATGGCATATTTTAATGAAGTGTTCGAGTTTTTGTGCTATATCTTCGTGCTTCGCAGTTTCCTGTATTTCTTGGACTAATTACATTCGTTCCACGTGTGTGTTTTTTCTCTCTACCATGTGCATATTCTTTCTTTACGAGGTTGGCGTCGTGTTCATTTATGGTTTAAGACTTTGTGTGCTTTGACTTGTTTTAATGAAGTGTTGGCTGTGTTTTATGTGATTTATGTTATAATTTTATGTGACGTTTAGTGATGTGCTGGGACACAGTAAATGACGAGAGATGGTGGATGGACAGGAAACGATGGAGAGGCTTATGTTCCAAGCAGACCCGACCAGCGGTTGGAAACTGCTCAAGATGATGATGATGAGTGATCCAGGTTCCTTTCGATGTTTTAGTAGATATCGAGAATGAACAAATACAACAAGAAACAGTACTTCCAGACATTTAAAGAATCATACTCGGTTGATTTTCCGTGCATACTAAAATCAAGAAAGGGAGAAAAATTTGCCTTTTGCACGGTATGTGCGTGTGATATTAATATTGCACATGGTGGAAAAAACGATTTAAGTAATCATGTGAAGTGCGGTAAACACATACGGTAAGTTATGTTAAATCGAAGGAAGATAGCAAGAAAATCAACACCTTTTTTGCCAAGGCTGGTAACGTTGACAGTGACGTAATTAGGGCCGAGTGTCTGTTTACTTCCTTTTTGGTGGAACGCAATGTGCCCTTAAGTGCGGCTGATCATGCTGGTGCTTTATTTAAGAAGATGTTTCCCGCATCAGAAGTTGCAAAGAAATATAGTTGTGGTCGCACGAAAACGACGTGCATTGTAAATAAAATGGCAAAAAATGCATCATCTGAAGTTGTTAAGTGCCTTCAGAACGGACCATTTTCTTTGGCAACGGATGGAAGCAATGATACGAATGCCAAGTTGTATCCTATTGTTGTTACATTCTATGAAGTTCGGCAGGAAAAAGTAGTGAGCACTGCGCTATCCATACCAGCGTTGGACGGGGACTCAACAGGGCGAAACATAGGTAACCTGATGTTATCACAGCTGAGTTCTCATAATATACCAATTGAAAACTGTGTGGCTTTCTGCTCCGACAATGCTCCTGTTATGATAGGACACAAAAATGGGGTTTCAGCAGTTCTGAAGGAAGTTCAACCAGGTATTGCCATCATAGGTTGCATTTGCCACCTGATTAATCTAGCAGCTGAAAAAGGTGCTGGAAGATTACCAGTTAAAGTGGATGAGATCCTTGTAGATATATTTTATTTCTTAGAGAAGAGTGTAAAGAGAAAAGAACGCCTTCAGAAATTTCAGAACTTGCACAATAAGGAGGCGAAGAAAATTCTGAAGCATGTATGTACTAGGTGGTTATCTTTAGGCAGATGTTTGGATAGACTACTGGACCAGTGGGATCTGCTTCTTTCTTTCTTTCTTTCTTTCTTTCTTCAAGGAGGAAGTAATATTATGTACCCAAAACATTTCCACAAGCTTGACATCTTTCAGAATACCTAAAGTTGAACAAAGTGGATCCAAAGAGTATCAGAAGAAGAGAATTCTTGATTCTGCTACTACACATGCCCCTAAAAGAATAGCATATTCTTCCAAATGTGACAAACCCATCCTAAAAAGTAAGACTTCTGCTACAACTTGTGAGGAAAAATTGTTTATGTTCCTGTCCTCAAACTTGAACAAGGCCTTTTGCACTTTCCTTCATGTGACTATTCCTGTATTTGACAAATTGAATGTTGCCCTTCAGACTTCTTCCCCACAAGTTCACTTGTTATTAGAACTTCTAATGGATTTGCTAAAGCAGCTGTTCACCAAGTTTGTTAAGCCCAAAATTGTCAAAAGCTCCTCATGCTTGAAGTTGAGTACAACTTGATTCAAAATCAAAGAAGTGATGATGAGTTAGTTATTGGCATTCAAACTTCGAACATAGTGAATGATCTCCAGGATACAGATAAATCCCTTTTCTTTTCATCAGTGAGAAACTACTTTTGTACTGCCTGTGACTACATCATCATCAAGTTTCCACTCAAGGATGACGTGTTAAAGAATGCTCAAGTTGCTAGGTTAGACAAAATTGAAGATGCACAGTTTTCTTCCGTTCGTTTTTTCTTGGAAAGGTTTCCTACCATGTTATGCAAGGAAGAGAATGAAACTACAGATGAGGTGGTGAATGAGCTTCAGAGGCAGTTTACAGCTCTTCAGGTAGATGACACTTTGGCTGCACATCAAGATTGCAAGTGATTCCAGTTGGGCACAAATATCAAGAATTCGTGGAGCCGATGGACTTCTTAAGTATAACCGAATTTCTAGAGTAATGCTCTCTATTTTCACCATACCCCATAGTAATGCAGAATGTGAACGTGTTTTCAGCCTTGTGAAGAAAAATAGAACACAGTTCAGGTCATCCATGTCCAATGAATCTCTGGAGTCTATTTCTATTTTGAAGACCAGGAGTTCTGGTACCTGTTATGACAAAGCATTTTCTCAAGACTGTTTGCAGGAAGCTAAAAAGGCCACAACCATGACTTTAAAGTCGAACTAGCATGTGATTTGCAGTGTGTATTATATTATTTCTTGCCTGTGTTACGTTAAACAAGTTTTATTGTGTAAAGCCTTTTTCAATTATCGTATATCTGCTTAATTTATCAAGGAAGTCCTGTTATGTATGCTCCAAACCAATATTCACCACACCTGCTGCTGATTAACATGGATTTCTTCTGTATTGTTATGTTCATCTACAAATCATGTAAGTAGATATGATTTCATTGAAGTATCCTGTTTAAAGCATGAATTATTGTATTTTGTAGCCCAGAAGTATTATTATTATTTTCGTCAAGCCGGGGTATGTCGAAAATCGTTAATTTTTTTGTCGCGCGTGAGTTTTACTGATAGCCCTTTTCAAAAGTTGGCAGGTATGCTGTATGTAGTGCTCCTATAATTTAATAAATTCGCACAAGTGTGCATGAGAAATACAGAGTGTACAGGACATTATTCAGGTTCTGTACTATACATTGTCACTGACTTGGTGTTTTGCTTAGGCCTATACAGCATAAGACCTGATATTTAGGGCATTGCATTTTACAGTTTTCTACATCACTAAAGCCATGACAAACAGGACTACGAGCTTAGGTCTGTGGTGACGCATTATACGGTCAATGGTTTTCATCATAAAATATGTGTGACAAAATCATTCCATCCGCCAAACGAAAAGTGTAAATGTGAACTTTGCAACAAGACTTATCCAAGATACTGTCTATAGCTGTGCAAAAAGAGTGAAATCTCTCATAGTATACAGCAAAGAGAACTATCTAATTATGCACAAATGTGTGCATTCCCTTTCATTCGTTTTACAGAGTTTACAAATAAACTTGTCGCCTGGAATGTGATAATTTGTTTTGACATACATTTTATGATTGAACCTATGCACTGCAAGACTTGTCACAACATGTATTTAGCTCATATAGGCCTAAGCCTGTATTCAGATTGCAAAGTAGCCTATTGCTAGGCACATATTTCACAGGCTATTCCTCCTTGAAAAGCACTGCATGCTTGTCTAGTTTTCGATTATTGGGGTTAGGTATGGTTATTCAGTTGCATTCCTCCGAGAACTGAATGACATGCTAGGTTTATACTGCCCAGAAGTGTCGCGAGAAGTTTTGGTACTATATCTTGTTGAAACCCTAGAACACGTGTTATCAACAAACAACGGACAAAAGCGAAACGAAATGAAACTTAACGCATCTAACGATAGGTGGCTCACTCATCGATTACTCAAATTTAACAAAATTCAGGCTGGCCAGCTTCTGTATTTTGTTATAAGGTTTCGCGCAGCTGCCCAGAACTTGCACGGAAGTGGTAGAACGCTGCCCAAGATGCACAGAGGTTTACACCGGCAGATAGTTCATCACCCGGGTTGCTGCCCGCAGCTTTTACCCGGATGTGGTAGAACCGGCCCTTAGTCGCTAGATGGGGTAGAGGGCAATCTTGATGCAACACGTCAAGACTGATTTGACAATAAGTAGAGATTGGAATTTTTCGGTGATTTCAGAGTGAAGAAAGCGGTATTTTAAAGAGTCAAATTCGGTGGTTTCAAGTGCACTTTTCGGTACTTTCAAAATCATGAATTTTAGGCGGGATTTTTTAAATATCATGGATAACATAACACATTACAGTCATCCTTCAAAGTATACTTCAGTGAAGAGATCCAAATTGCCTTGTGACTAACGGTGACACATATCACTTAACGTGCTAGCGTAAGCTGAAAAACAAAAGTTCACTGCATTTGAACAGGGGATCCAAATGGTTTTCAACACAGATTCTGAGAACTTTGGAAATACAAATGTCATTCCTTGCAAAACTCCAACAATGTCTGTCTTGGTCCTGTCATGCATCTGCTTCTTGATTAAAGTTTGCAGTTCTTTGTATCCTCTCAACACCTCACTTTCTTCCAGTTTTCCACAGACCGGCAACTTCTTAATTTTCTTTGCAAGGTCCTCATTGATGTTCATTGGCACTATTTCTGCTGGATCAAACGCACACATTTGTAAATCCTGTTCCCACGGTCAACGGATCTCAAGCTGATTAATTTTCCAAGAGCATGCGACCCAGCATTCACTAAAACTGAATGTATTTTCCCTCTTTTTAACACATTTCCACGACCTTCCAACTGCTCCTTAATGTTGGTAACGTTCTTTCCAGAAACAGCAAGTTTAAGGGCTTGCTGAATTCTCCGTAGATGTCCATCTAGAAGGTGAACAGTCTGATACGACTGGCCTTCTAATAAAGGGATGAGTTCAGTGATGTCTGTGCCAAATTCTTTGAATCTCAAGTATTTCGTCATGTGAAACATTGTTGAGAAAAACATTACCAGAGTTATGTCCCTACTACTTCACTCATAAATTGCAAAATATCTTTCAAGTACTCTGACAGACACACTACAGAATGAAACCAAGAAGACCACCTGGTTAATACTGGTTCCGGAAACAGTGGCACATTTTGATCTGGATACTTGCCATCTAGATATTCATGTCTGAAAGGCGCACTATATGACGTCACGTGGCGAGTAGTTACTAGGATGAAGGGGCAGATGACCTCGCTGTTCTGGCCCTTAATACCTCAATAACTAAGTAACTTACCAGGATGACCACCCAGATTGATAAAGAAAGCGAGGCAGACTATCTACCGTTAAGTGACCGATCTTTCCGTGTTTGTTGGATGCTCTCCATGCAGTCAAGTCATGGGAGAAGATTACCGGTACTACACTCGCACAAAAACAAGCGTTTGTCGGCTTCTGTGACGATATTTTAAACAGGCAAGGTGGTTTCACTACGATGACATTAGGGTAAAACCTGGATGAATATCAAGATGCAGAAGAAAGTGACATTCAGTAGTTAGACTTCGATAAAGACAATCATGGTTTCAGACATGAAAGCGATGAGGATATTGTTCGGAATTTGACTGTCGGTGAGGTAAACTGATATCCAGTACATATCGAGTGAAGGAGTGATGCAACGGAAATCACGAAAGTTCCCACAGTCAAGCTAGTGTGTCTATAGTCACACTTATCTCTTATATAGAAAATCAAGATGAATTTTCGTTCTCATATATTGTTTTCTTCAGAATTGTACAATCTTTAATTAGAAAAAAATAAACCACCTAAGAAACAAAAAGTGATGACAGTCATTTTTCTTAGTTTTTAATATTGGTAAAGCTCACATAGTGTGTCTTACAATACTAAGATATGAAAAAAATCCACAACCTGCTTCCGGTCTCCGACCGGGTCAGGAATGGAATGAATGAAGCCCCCATCTAGCGGCGAGGATATGAACTGTGCCGGCGGCCGAGGCCTGACGCACTCCTCTGGGGCAATGATTGAATGAATGACAGATGCAATGAAATGATAGTGGAGAGTGTTGCTGGAATGAAATTTTGACAGGGAAAACCGGAGTACCCGGAGAAAAACCTGTCTGCCTCCGTTTTGTCCAGCACAGATCTCACATGGAGTGACCGGGATTTGAACCACGGACCCAGCGGTGAGAGGCCGGCGTGCTGCCGCCTAAGCCACGGAGGCTCAATACTAAGTTATAAAGTATTATATTTATTTTTTTGCATGTTCATAAAATACATTTCAATATTTTTAACCAATATTTTTCTCTTTACTAGGCTTAAAAACATTACTGAGGATAATTCGCGGAGATTCGTGCTTGGATTGCCGCGAATTATCAGAAGTGCACTGTAAAGAAAAAAACGAAAAAAGCTAAAATTCGCGAAATTCGCGTCTTCATGCATAATTCGCGAAATTCGCGTCTTCATGCGAAATTCGCGACTTCAAAACCCATTTTTTTCGCCATTTTTAGGATTATTAAAACACATTACCATCTGTGTATTACTTCATTTAATAATTCGCGAAATTCGCGATCGCGAATTTTTCCCATCCCTAACAATAAGTCACTAGAAGTAGTCAAGCCCGTAACTAAAGTCCTTTTCTTGTAACAATTACATCACACTTGTATATGTTTCAGTGTTGAAAGACGAGGCGACGATGCGAGCAGACGTCGAGAGCCCCTCGCTTGTCAAAAAGAAGGTGTTGCTCCAAAGCCGGCTTGGAGGTGGCACCATTGTTTCCCGAGTCGGGAAGCTGGGAGTGCTGAGCACTGTGGTCAAGCCCAGCTCCACTGTCAAGACTGGCAAGTTGTTAAAAAAAGTCAAGAAGACATCTGCTGGAATATTGGGTGAGTAGGACACAGTGGTTTTCAGCAATGACTTTTTAAAAATAAATGGTATAAAATTCAAATCTTGAGGCCATCTCTTGATGAATGCAGTACATTTGCATTTGTCTGTTGGCACAGGCTAGAGTCTCCCCGATGTCTCAGTCTCATTCATGGCTGTGATTATATGGAAGCTACTGAGGTATGGGTGGTGCTTACTAATGACATTCAGGGCACAGTTAGTGTCTGTTGGCACAGGCTAGAGTATCACCGCTGTCTCAGTCTCACTCATGGCTGTGATTATATGGAAGCTACTGAGGTATGGGTGGTGCTTAGTAATGACATTCAGGGCACAGTCAGTGTCTGTTGGCACAGGCTAGAGTATCACCACTGTCTCAGTCCCACTCATGGCTGTGATTATATGGAAGCTACTGAGGTATGGGTGATGCTTAGTAATGACATTCAGGGCACAGTTAGTGTCTGTTGGCACAGGCTAGAGTATCACCGCTGTCTCAGTCTCACTCATGGCTGTGATTATATGGAAGCTACTGAGGTATGGGTGGTGCTTAGTAATGACATTCAGGGCACAGTCAGTGTCTGTTGGCACAGGCTAGAGTATCACCACTGTCTCAGTCCCACTCATGGCTGTGATTATATGGAAGCTACTGAGGTATGGGTGATGCTTAGTAATGACCTTCAGGGCACAGTCAGTGTCTGTTGGCACAGGCTAGAGTATCACCGATGTCTCAGTCTCACTCATGGCTGTGATTATATGGAAGCTACTGAGGTATGGGTGGTGCTTAGTAATGACATTCAGGGCACAGTCAGTGTCTGTTGGCACAGGCTAGAGTATCACCGCTGTCTCAGTCTCACTCATGGCTGTGATTATATGGAAGCTACTGAGGTGTGGGGGATGCTTAGTAATGACATTCAGGGCACAGTCAGTGTCTGTTGGCACAGGCTAGAGTATCACCGCTGTCTCAGTCTCACTCATGGCTGTGATTATATGGAAGCTACTGAGATATGGGTGGTGCTGAGTAATGACATTCAGGGCACAGTCAGTGTATGTTGGCACAGGCTAGAGTATCACCGCTGTCTCAGTCTCACTCATGGCTGTGATTATATGGAAGCTACTGAGGTATGGATGGTGCTGAGTAATGACATTCAGGGCACAGTCAGTGTCTGTTGGCACAGGCTAGAGTATCACCGCTGTCTCAGTCTCACTCATGGCTGTGATTATATGGAAGCTACTGAGGTGTGGGGGATGCTTAGTAATGACATTCAGGGCACAGTCAGTGTCTGTTGGCACAGGCTAGAGTATCACCGCTGTCTCAGTCTCACTCATGGCTGTGATTATATGGAAGCTACTGAGGTATGGGTGGTGCTGAGTAATGACATTCTGGGCACAGTCAGTGTCGGTTGGCACAGGCTAGAGTATCACCGCTGTCTCAGTCTCACTCATGGCTGTGATTATATGGAAGCTACTGAGGTATGGGCGGTGCTGAGTAATGACATCCAGGGCACAGTCAGTGTATGTTGGCACAGGCTAGAGTATCACCGCTGTCTCAGTCTCACTCATGGCTGTGATTATATGGAAGCTACTGAGGTATGGGTGGTGCTTAGTAATGACATTCAGGGCACAGTCAGTGTCTGTTGGCACAGGCTAGAGTATCACCGCTGTCTCAGTCTCACTCATGGCTGTGATTATATGGAAGCTACTGAGGTGTGGGTGGTGCTTAGTAATAACATTCAGGGCACAGTCAGTGCCTGTTGGCACAGGCTAGAGTATCACCGCTGTCTCAGTCTCACTCATGGCTGTGATTATATGGACGCTACTGAGGTGTGGGTGGTACTTAGTTAATGACCTTCAGGGCACAGTCAGTGTCTGTTGGCACAGGCTAGAGTATCACCGCTGTCTCAGTCTCACTCATGGCTGTGATTATATGGAAGCTACTGAGGTGTGGGTGGTGCTTAGTAATAACATTCAGGGCACAGTCAGTGCCTGTTGGTACAGGCTAGAGTATCACCGCTGTCTCAGTCTCACTCATGGCTGTGATTATATGGAAGCTACTGAGGTATGGGCGGTGCTGAGTAATGACATCCAGGGCACAGTCAGTCTGTTGGCACAGGCTAGAGTATCACCGCTGTCTCAGTCTCACTCATGGCTGTGATTATATGGAAGCTACTGAGGTATGGGTGGTGCTTAGTAATGACATTCAGGGCACAGTCAGTGTCTGTTGGCACAGGCTAGAGTATCACCGCTGTCTCAGTCTCACTCATGGCTGTGATTATATGGAAGCTCCTGAGGTATGGGCGGTGCTTAGTAATGACATTCAGGGCACAGTCAGTGTCTGTTGGCGCAGGCTAGAGTATCACCGCTGTCTCAGTCCCACTCATTGCTGTGATTATATGGAAGCTACTGAGGTATGGGCGGTGCTGAGTAATGATATTCAGGGCACAGTCAGTGTCTGTTGGCACAGGCTAGAGTATCACCGCTGTCTCAGTCTCACTCATGGCTGTGATTATATGGAAGCTACTGAGGTGTGGGTGGTGCTTAGTAATGACATTCAGGGCACAGTCACTGTCTGTTGGCACAGGCTAGAGTAAAAGGTGGCTTTTCACCGCTGTCTCAGTCTCACTCATGGCTGTGATTATATGGAAGCTACTGAGGTGTGGGTGGTGCTTAGTAATGACATTCAGGGCACAGTCAGAGTCTGTTGGCACAGGCTAGAGTATCACCGCTGTCTCAGTCTCACTCATGGCTGTGATTATATGGAAGCTACTGAGGTGTGGGTGGTGCTTACTAATGACCTTCAGGGCACAGTCAGTGTCTGTTGGCACAGGCTAGAGTATCACCGCTGTCTCAGTCTCACTCATGGCTGTGATTATATGGAAGCTACTGAGGTGTGGGCGGTGCTTAGTAATGACCTTCAGGGCACAGTCACTGTCTGTTGGCACAGGCTAGAGTATCACCGCTGTCTCAGTCTCACTCATGGCTGTGATTATATGGAAGCTCCTGAGGTGTGGGGGATGCTTAGTTAATGACATTCAGGGCACAGTCAGTGTCTGTTGGCACAGGCTAGAGTATCACCGCTGTCTCAGTCTCACTCATGGCTGTGATTATATGGAAGCTCCTGAGGTGTGGGGGATGCTTAGTTAATGACATTCAGGGCACAGTCAGTGTCTGTTGGCACAGGCTAGAGTATCACCGCTGTCTCAGTCTCACTCATGGCTGTGATTATATGGAAGCTACTGAGGTGTGGGTGGTGCTTAGTAATGACATCCAGGGCACAGTCAGTGTCTGTTGGCACAGGCTAGAGTATCACCGCTGTCTCAGTCTCACTCATGGCTGTGATTATATGGAAGCTACTGAGGTATGGGCGGTGCTGAGTAATGACATTCAGGGCACAGTCAGTGTCTGTTGGCACAGGCTAGAGTATCACCGCTGTCTCAGTCTCACTCATGGCTGTGATTATATGGAAGCTACTGAGGTATGGGTGGTGCTTAGTAATGACATTCAGGGCACAGTCAGTGCCTGTTGGCACAGGCTAGAGTATCACCACTGTCTCAGTCTCACTCATGGCTGTGATTATATGGAAGCTACTGAGGTATGGGTGGTGCTTAGTAATGACATTCAGGGCACAGTCAGTGTCTGTTGGCACAGGCTAGAGTATCACCGATGTCCCAGTCTCACTCATGGCTGTGATTATATGGAAGCTACTGAGGTATGGGTGGTGCTTAGTAATGACATTCAGGGCACAGTCAGTGCCTGTTGGCACAGGCTAGAGTATCACCACTGTCTCAGTCTCACTCATGGCTGTGATTATATGGAAGCTACTGAGGTGTGGGGGATGCTTAGTAATGACATTCAGGGCACAGTCAGTGTCTGTGGATGCTGTGAAAGTTTCTACTCATAGGGTTAGTACTGCTATACTGACTCAGTGAGGAAAGCAATTGCAAACTACCTTACTCCTCTTCTTGCCTAGTACGCCTCAATATAGCGCTGCCTTGGGTTTTTGTGGGTATCTGCCCACATAACCTAACGGCAGTGCTTTTTGAGGATCCAACCAGCCTTCGGGCTGACTACCTAACAAACAGGCTTTCTGAGGAACTTCATGCCTACTTTGGGGAAGTAAGATTTTCTACTAAACAAAGAAAAATCAAGCTAAACAGGATAAGAACCTCATTGAACATAACCGTAAACAAAAGTTACCATTTGTACTATCAGACAGGGCAGAAACCTTCAACCCAAATTTTATGGGTTTATTTGGGTTTTAAACCCTCCCTTTGAAACTTATGATTTTCATCTATGGAAACTGCAGGACCAGGTTGATAGAAAAGCGTACATTTTTACCTGACCTTCTCTAGAACACCCTGTTTGTGCTCACCCCTTTTTAGAGGCTTATTTCCTTCTCCGTATGCGAAGTGCAGATTCCAAAAAATCAATCAAAATTCATCCCTCGAGAAGACATCATTATTGCATTTTGTCAACCCATCTCCTTGAGAAATAGTCCTTGACATCCGGCTAGGGGTGCAGACTCTTGTTGACGATGACGCCAATAAATGCCTTGATATTGCAAGTTCAGTCGCCGAAGCACACACCGCACCCCGCAACATGTATGTGAGACCACACCATCTAGCCGGACTGCGCAGAGAACGCTCGGCTCACCATGCTAAATTGATGATCCAACTGCCTTCCAGCCGTCAATTCATCGCCAAGATCCACCCAACCAACAGTCATATTCAAGCAACAATACCCCACTACAAACCGTTACCCATTATTTCAAGCCTCTTCCTCATTCCACTGCTGACCAAGGAAAGGAGTGGAACCCTTGAAAATGCCTGACGCAGTTTCCAGTGAAACGTTGGGAGATATCCTGTCTGGACCACGGCCTACAAGCCCGCAAAACTTGTACTTAATTATGAACGCCGGCCGTGAAAGCCTAAGCTGTTATATTACCGCTTCTAGTTTCGCTACCATGTGGCAGCTTCTGTGTGATGTCTTCTCACAGGGGACATGATGTAGACTCTCTCCTCAGTGCTGTGATGTCCTCTGTCGGTGTGTTTGAATAGGATTGACCTCGTAATGTTCAACAATGAAATGAACACTTTATTTTGTGCTTGTACAGAGCTTACAAAAGATGTGTAGCTACACCTCATACTGACATCATTTCCTACGTCGAAAGAAAAGTATTCCAACAGTGGAAGAATCATTGGCTTAGAACTTCTACCAGTAAACTCCATGAAATAACATCTGGAACCACAGAACAATATCTCCATCATTAACTTTCCAGGCAAGATCAAGTTCTAATATCACGAATAAGAATAGGTCATACCAACATCACCCACAGCTATCTCCTCGAGAAGAAACAACCACCATCTGCTCAACATGTAACAGAGTACTGACTGTGCAGCACATAATCTCAGACTGTGCTCTCTACAACCACTGGCGCCAGCAAACAGCATTCCCAAGAAGATATGTGAGGACTTCTCATCTCATTCACAGCTCAAGAAACTCGTCAAGTTCTTCAAAGACTCTGGACTTTATTTCAAAATCTGATTGATCAACTCATAGTAGTGGAACTTTTCTTTATTTCTAGTGTTCATTTTATGATTTTGGTTGATTCTTAAGTTTAGGAGCTGCGACAACGCGGTCATGTAGCCCCGTGTACTTTGAGTGTGTGTAGAATCTGTCTGATAACCAGTGTTAATTGTGATGGCTGTATTAGTGTGTGTATCTGTTTTTTAATTTAAGTACTGCGACTTGGAATTTTTCAAATAGTTCCTACTTTTGCCGCCAAGCGCCACCGTCAAAGACTACTAGGCCAAGTTCAGAACTTAGCTACCAGACGCCACTGCAGTCGGCTCTTGGCAGCGAGCGTATAAATCTAAGAGCATTGTTTACATTTTAACCTATCCAATTTAGCTTCACACAGGTGCAGTTAACGGAAGGATCTTTAACATGCCATAAATCTTATGACATTTGACCGCCGGCTTTACTTCCCCTCCGAAGGAAGGCATACTGAGGGATTTTTAATGCTCTTAAAAAATCCGACGGCTTCGGCCTGGTTTGAACCCGCTATCTTGTTATATGATTATATAGTGTATTCAATTTAATGTATTGTATGTATTGTATTGTGAGCCTCCGTGGCTTAGGCGGCAGCACGCCGGCCTCTCACCGCTGGGTCCGTGGTTCAAATCCCGGTCACTCCATGTGAGATCTGTGCTGGAAAAAACGGAGGCAGACAGGTTTTTCTCCGGGTACTCCGGTTTTCCCTGTCAAAATTTCATTCCAGCAACACTCTCCACTATCATTTCATTTCATCTGTCATTCATTTAATCATTGCCCCAGAGGAGTGCGTCAGGCCTCGGCAGCCGGCACAGTTAATATCCTCGCCGCTAGATGGGGGCTTCATTCATTCCATTCCTGACCCGGTCGGAGACTGGAAGCAGGCTGTGGATTTTCATTTTTCATGTATTGTATTGTGTAATGTAAATCTACAGTGAAAGTCGCGATAAGACTTTCTTAGTTAAAGGGTTACTACATTGCCATGACCATATAAAGAAGGGGATTTAGATGGCGCCGTATTCACATTGATTAGTCCGTAATTTAAATCCAGCAAATAATAATAATATTTATGAAACAACCAAATTGCGTTCCATTGGTCTCAGTATAGGTCGCCACACGAGGCGTTGCATACAGTATATAACCAAGTTCAATTATTTAAACCTTGGCAGCTTCAAAGTTGATGTGAATCCCGTTTTGCCATTGTACTACAAAAATTATTTCTAGACGAGATTGGACGTAAATACAAATGTTCTGTTCTTCCTCCGCGGATGTCGGATGTTTCTATGGCCAGTTATTTATTGTACTCACTTTATGTTCCAGCCAACCCGACCAATGCAACCAAAATGAGTGTGAAGTCCCGGCTTGGCGGTTCATTAGATGCCAGTTCAGCCCTTTCGATGTCGACAGTCATCAAGAGGAAGGTAGGTTGAGGGCCTAAATTCTATTGAAAATTTGAAGAATTTATGGGAAATGATGTGACTGTTGTTATCTCTGGACTACCTTGAAAAGTTTTTTGCCGTATTTACTCGCCTATAACACCCCCTCACACATAACCAACCCCCCCCCCCCCAATTTTCTACTATTTTTAGGGGGGGAAATAATTGTAAAAAGAAAAGGTAAAAAGCAATTGTGAAGGAGAAATAATCAGAAAAATGTAGCAAATAGGCCTACAAGATTCCAGTTAACGGTAAAACCCACGCTTTTGCCTGCACCACTTGTGCATGGTTGACCCCGACAATGGTTACTCACTCCCCCAACCCCCAGCTTACCAGTTCCGTGTCTCGCGTCCCGCACGGCCGTGTGTAGTGTATAATTAAGAAGCTTGCAGTACACAAACAGGACTGAAAATGAGCAAGAGAACAAGTTTTACGGCATACTTCAAAATGAAAGTGCTAGAATTTGCTGCAGAAAAAGGAGTGAAACCGGCGAGTCGTAAATATGAAGCGCTGCCGTGTATGATTCGTTATTGGCGCAACCGGGAGGTCAAATTATTGGGAACCAAATAACCTTCCACGGTGTAAAAAAAGAAAAGTACGAAAATGTGGTTGGTATTAGAAACAAATCTTCCGTATTTCAGGTAGGCCTAGTTGATGCGTAACATATTGCAACACTGCGTAACCTTGAACTCAATCCACACAATGCTGTGCGGCTGCAGCACTGTGACCAGTCAGCCGTGATGATGCAAGAGAGTGGCTATTTAAATGGGCTATTATCACATTTATCGTAAATAAAGTCTAGGTTAAAATTACTATTTTGTGTGTTGGTTGGTTCTTAAGTTTAGGGGCTGCGACAACGCGGTCATGTAGCCCCGTGTACTTTGGGTGTGTGTAGAATCTGTCTGATAACCGGTGTTAATTGTGATGACTGTATTAGTGTGTGTTATCTCTTTTTTAATTTAAGTACAGACTGCAACTTAGAATTTTTCAAATAGTTCCTACTTTTGCCGCCAAGCGCCACCGTCAATGATTACTAGGCCAAGTTCAGAACTTAGCTCCTAGACACCACCGCAGTCGGCTCTTGGCAACGAAGAGCGTTGTTTACATTCTTAACCTATCCAATTTAGCTTCACACTGGTGCAATTAGTGGAAGGTTCTTTAATATGCCATAAATCTATGACATGGGACCGCCGGCTTTACTTCCCCTCCGAAGGAAGGCATCCTGAGGGATTTTAACGCTCTTTAAAAAATCCGACGGCTTCTGCCGTGTTTGAACCCGCTATCTCGGGCATAGAAGCTCAGCATGCTACCGACTACGCCACCGAAGCCGCCTTTTGTGTGTTGATTTAAGGGTGATAGGTGCTGCTTTGTGTGGCTTTATACCACGCCATCCTTACCTATATCGAAATTCGGGGGAAAAAGGGGGTGTTATAGGCGAGTAAATACGGTATCTATGGTATCCACAGGCAGCAAAAGTCAGAAATTATGTTTTTGGTCAGGAAAAGTCCGGAAAAGGTGTAAAAAAATAGCGTGAGTCAGGAAAAAATGGCGTAAAGTATTAGAAAGTCAGGAATTTTATATTAACCATATTAACTGCTTCAAGTTCTACTTCAGGAACTGTGACATCTGCAGAATCTTTCTGTTATAAAGATGAAGTCACAAGTGCCGAAATAAAGTGGCCGTAATTGTTGTCCGAAAGAAATTATCTAATTCTTGTGAATATATTTCAGAAACCTTCAGGAAAATGTTTCCTGATAGAGCAATTGCAACAAAATTTCAATTGGGGAAGACGAAATGTTCATATGTCATCTCAATTATGGATTAGCTCCATACTTCCATAATTTACTGCAAGATGAAATTCTTTCATATGATAATGTTATCTGTTTTGATGAGGCATTGAACAAAGTCATTCAGCGAGGTCAGATGGACCTATTTGTGCGTTAACTTGACATCAACAGCAATAAAGTTAACACCGGATATTTCAACAGCATCTTTACGGGACATGCAACAGCTCAAGACATTTTAGAGGCTTTCAACCAGGGAATCTCTCCTCTTCCTACAAAGAGTACCGTGTCTATGGATGGACCCAATGTAAATTTGAGTTTCATAAAAAAGTTCAGTGACCAAATAATAGAATAGAATTCCCGTTGTGGTTCTTTCCTTCTTCCTTGTTGTGATCACCACCTCACTCTTCATAATCATCATCATCATCTTGTACAGTTTCCAGCCCCAGGCTGGGTCTGTTTGGAACATAAGCCGCGCCATTTAGTTCTTTCTTCCCACCACCTCTCCGCTGTCACTCTGGTCCAGTCCTCGCCTCTCTTCTTGACACATTCCTCCACTCCTTTCAGCCATCTATCTCTTGGTCTTCCCCTTGGTCGTTTCTTCTGCATCTGCATCTCATGTATCCTCTTCTCATCCATTCTCTTTAAGTGTCCATACCACCTCAGTCTTGACGTCTCAATCCTACCTTGCAAGGGCTCCTCTTTCACCATTTCCTTGACCTTTTCATTCCTCACCCTGTCTCTTCTTGTTACTCCGATCCTACTTCGCAGGAACTTCATTTCACCTCCCTGTATTCTGCATATGTCGCTTTTCTTCATTGTCCACGTTTCTGAAGCATAGGTCAGTATCGGGATATAGTAGCTTCTGTATAACACTTCCTTGCTTTTTTGTGGGACATCTTTATTCCACACTAAGCTCCTAATGCTTCTCAGAAATGCTTCTGCCTGTCTGCCACGTTCTGTAATCTCTTTGTCATTTCTCCCATTTTCCTCCACTATACTTCCCAAGTACTTGAGACTTTCCACCTTCTTCAGCTGTCCACCTCCAAGTGTTATCCCACTCATTGGTCTGTCCTTTTTCCTGGTCGTTAACAGGATCTCACATTTACTGATGTTGAACTTCCATCCGTACTCTCCCGCTGTTTCTACCCAAGCCTTCAGTTGCTCCTGAATTTCCTTCTCCTCACTCTTATTTATGCTAAATTTCATCCCAACATCTGCAAACACCATTGCTTTCATCTTTCCTTCCCCAATTACTTGTGCCACTCGGGTCATTATGTCATCCATCACCACAATGAAAAGTAACGGTGTCAGTGCACTTCCTTGTTTCAGGCCGTTTCTCTGTTCCAACCAGTCCGATCTCTCTCCTCCCACTTTCACACAGCTCACGCTTCCCTTGTACATCTCCTTTATCCTCTTTATAGTCCATTTCTCTACTCCTCTATCCTCCAGGGACTTCCATACTTTGTTTCTGCATACACAGTCATATGCTTTCTCAATGTCCAGGAAGGCCATCAGTAGATCTGTTCCATACTCATAGTGCTGTTCTTGTAACTGCCTTACAGCAAAAATCAAATCCACTGTGGACCTTCCTGCTCTGAAGCCATGTTGTTCTTCCCTCATCCCTCCTTCTATCCTTGTCCTAATTCTCCTTTCCAAAACTTTCTCGAAGGTCTTTGCACAATGACTCATCAGTGTTATTCCCCGATAGTTTCTGCAATCTGTTCTACTACCTTTCTTGAAGATCGGGACAATTATTCCTTTTTTCCAGTCCTCGGGGGTCTTCCTTTCTTTCACAGCTACCTTAATGGTCCCGGGCACACGAAGTCCCCACTGTACTTCGCCCCTACAGGCGATCCCCTACTTTGTGCCGTTGCCCGTCTCCCACGACGTGGACGAGGGGTTGGACTTATGCCCACCAAAATTTATTAAACTCTTGCACCTTCTGCACGATAACATGTATGGTACTGTTATCACTAATACTACCTGTGGGGAACGATTTGAAATAACTACTGGGGTTAAACAGAGGTGTGTTATTGCCCCTACGCACTTCTCAATTTTCGTTGGAACCATAATTCACGGGAATAACAATTGGTGGGGAACAGCTGAAGAAAGTGGAGAGTTTCAAGTATCTGGGAAGCCTGATACAAGATAATGGAAGAAACGATAGAGAAATCAATGAGCGGGGGAGGCAGGCAGAAGCATTTCGGAGGAGTGTGAGAAGCATGTTATGGAGCAAGGATGTCCCTCAGAACAGCAAAAAGATCATATATCGGACGTACTATGTCCCTATCCTGACGTATGCCTCGGAGACCTGGGTTATGAAAGGAAGGGAGAAGAGCAAAATACAGGCCAGTGAGATGAGTATTGGAGCTACAAAGATGGACAGAATAAGAAATGAGAGGACCAGAGAATTAATGAAGGAGGAACCAGTACAGGATGGTATAGAGAAATCTAGACTTAGATGGTATGGACATGTAAAACGAACGGAGGAGAAGAGGATACCCAGGAGAGTACACGAGACGAAGTGGGAAGGAAAGAGACCGAGGGACAGGTGGCTGAAGGGGGGTGGAACAAAGCGTGAAGAAGAGAGGAGAAGACTGGACAAGGGTGGAGGCTGAGAGATGGTGGGAAGACAGAAGACGTTGGAGAGGCTTGTGTTCCAAACAGACCCGGCCAGTGGCTGGAAACTGAACAAGATGATGATGGTTAAACGAAGGTCGAAGGCACTAAAAACAACACACAAGTGCTTTAAATAAGTTTATCATACTAATATATAAAAATGAGATGGTGTGTGTCTGTCTTTCTGTCTGTCTGTGTGTTACTCAATAACGCAAGAACCACTGGTCCGATTTAAATGAAATTTTGCATGGATGTAGCTGATTTACCATGTTTACATATAGGATGCTTTTGATTTCGAAATTTTGCACTATTAAAAAATGGCGACCATTTTAGTGACGTCACTACACCTTTTGGTTTCAAAATTTCAAATTTCCATGTCAAATAAAAAGAGAACGGTAGGAATAGCAAACTTTTGATGCCAGATATGAGCTTTGAAATTTAATTTTCTATCCAAAAGGTCCTTATCACTTTTCGTGTATCTCCAACGGTTAGCGAGTAAAACCGACATTTGTGACGTCACTACACCCCTTGGTTTCAAAATTTCATAATTCCATTTCAAATAAAAAGGGAACGCTAAGTAATAGCAAACTTTTGATGGCATACATGAGCTTTAACATTTAATTTTCTATCCGAAAAGTCCTTATCACTTTTCGTGTATCTCCAACGGTTAGGGAGTGAAACCTGAATTTGTGCAATAAAACACGGTCAACACCGAGCTGTGCAGTAGCCTATATCTCTCTATATATAAAAATGAAAGTTTGTCTGTTTTTCTCTGAATTTCTACGGAAAATTGAGTTGTTTACGCGTTTCAGACTGTTTTTGATGGATGTGCGCGTTTTTTTTTGTCTGTCTGTCTGTTTGTTTGTCTGTGGACAACTTTGTTCCCTTATAACTCGAGAACGGCTGGGTGTATCAACGTAAAATTCGGTACAGATATCCATCAGAGGCACGACACTTATCATTGGTATAACTCTTCTCCATACCCCTAATAAAAGGGGGCCTACCCTCTTAAAATACATGCTAAAATAGGCGTAGAAGGACGAGACAAAGCTCATTTTCAGCCCCTCAATGTGAGAGACAAAACTTGGATACCCGGAAACCACATTTTAAGGCCCTAAGACCAACCGTTTTTGAGATATTCCCAGAAAACTAATTTAATTTAATAAACTAATGAACAAATGCAATCCAGTAACCATGGCAACAGATTCTCAAAGGTCCATCTATTGCTGTAAGACGCAATGAAATTCCATTAATTACATTAGTGTGAAAGTTTGCAAACGGCTAGAAGGTTATCACGGAACCAAATTAAGCCGTAAAATTCATCAATACGTTTAACGCGCTTAAGGGGATCAAGGGGTACTCTAGAATTTTTTCACGTGATTTACACCTGCGGGTGTGGTACGGCAGGTCTATTATATTCCTATCCCCATATTATTCATTCATTCATTTCGTAAAGGCCATCTATGGACTGCGTCATTCCCACTGTCTCCTACTGGCTTTGATGTTTGCCCACTACGCCCGCATTCGTTCTCGGTGGACTTCCTTCCGCTCCTGGGTCCAAATCTTTCCCGTTTTCAGCTTCGGTTTTTCTTGGAAACCTTTGCAAGCTTGAAGTTTCCTTTTGAGTGTGGAGCTCCTGAATGTCTATTGGTGTAATCCCCACTTCCTTCAGATCTTGATCCAGTTCAATGAACCAGGCCCATTTTGTTTTCCTCTCCTGAAAGTAAGTTATGTTGCGGTTGGTCAGTCTCGCTGGGCTCATTCGTTTCACATGCGCAAAAATGGTATCCTTCTCTTCCGGATGACGTTACTTATCTTCTCCACATGAGTATATAGTTCATGGTTTTGTCGTCTTCTGTATTCCCCATTGTCTTTCATGGAACCCAATATTTTTCTCAAAAATTTTTTTTTCTTTGGCCTCCAGTTTCTCGAACAAGCCTTTTTTGTTCGTGAGGCATTCAGAAGCATGCAAGACCTCCGGACGGATGACACTGCAGTAATGTTTTAGTTTTTGCGTTGAAGGATATTGACCTTTTCTTATAGATGTCCTTAGTTAAATGGTAGGCCATTTCCATTTTGCTCATGCGTGATTGAATGCTTCTTTCTCTGATAATATCCCTTCCCTGACCCGTCCCGAAAAGAAAAGTACATGGCCATTGGCTGCATTAATAATTTTAAAAAATAGGTGTTATAATTTCTCCCTATATTATATTACTATTAGTAATTAGTAATTAGTCCTCAACGACAACTGTGGTGGAGAAGGTAGCCTTTGGTACAGCATAGATGGCGGAAGAGGCATCCCAGTGCTCGGGATAAATAGAGCAAAAGGTATCTGTTTTAACTAAACAGATATCAGCATTCACCCGATAACGTCTGTTCCCCATGTTAGGGGCGGTTATCAAAGGCGTCTGATCCCATATTGGGCGGCCTATTATGATCCATCTGGCGATTCGATCACAGATGTAACATCGAAGGGGAGTAAACCTCCTTCCAAAATAATCTCAACTTAAGACATGATAGTAAACCACAACGGAAAATATACTCCAGGAGGTAAACAATCCTCCATCACAAGAAACTGTGATGCAACTGGGCCTGCGGAGTCTGGAGAGCCCAAAACATCATGTGAGGAAGAGTCGGAGCTTCCTAGAACTTCACGCATAAGACCTAAGCAAAAACATCTGCTAGGCACACTGAACATCAATACGCTCATGAAAACTGGTAAACTGAAACAACTGACAGATGTGCTGAATAGACGTAATATCCTCATTCTTGCTTTACAAGAAACTCGATACACCGACGAAGATGCTTTTGAGTCTGAGGGATATAGAATTTACAAAGGGAAAGCTGGCATCAAAACCAAACAAAACAGTACTATACTTGGAACAGCTTTTATGATTAAACAAAACTTAACAGAATCAATAACAAATTTTACATCTTCATCAGAACGAATTTCACTTCTCTCATTTCGATCAGGAAACAAAGGCTATACTATAATCAATGCACATGCTCCCACCAATGAGGACAATAAGAAAAATCCAGAAAATGTTGACGAGTTTTGGGAAATGTTGGAACATGAATCATCAAAGATACCTTATCATCATGTTAAAATCTTAGTGGGTGACTTTAATGCACAGATTGGAAGAGAGAGAAAATTTAGAAACATAGTGGGTGACTTCCCAGCTCACAACCGCACTAACAGAAATGGAGAGAGACTCATAAGTTTCTGCAGACTATTTGATCTTAAATTAATGTCAACCTTTTTTAGGAAATTACCGAGGAGAAAGAAAACATGGTGCTCTCCAAATCCACATTTAGGTTCATATCAATTGGATCATGTAGCAATTACAAAACAGAACTTCAGAGAAATCATGAATGTTAGAGTAAGGAGAGGATTAAATATTGATTCTGACCATTTTTTGTCTGAGATCAAAACTAAATTCCAACCTAATAAATCCAAGCCAAAAATTCCAAAAATTCCTAAAATAGACACAAAAGTTTTATCAGAAAATAAGACTGAATTTATCAATAAACTGCATACTAAAGATAAGAGTAACTGGGAAGAGATCAGAGATGTAATGATAGAATCAGCCAAAGAATTGGGACAGCCTCCAAGGAAAAGGAAACACCGATGGTGGAATACAACATGTGATGCAGCGATCGAACGTAGATTAGCGGCTTGGCAGTTACGGAATTCCAGGAAACGAGAAGATGACTGGATTAATTTTGTAGAGATCAGAAAGCTAACATCCAAAATCATCAGGATAGAGAAACGTAATTATGATAAGAAGCGATTGGAAGAGATAGATATAGATTTTAAAAAGAACAACACCAGACAATTCTACAAAGTATTTCGAGAGGAGATCCAAGGATACAAACCAATGAACCTCCATTTCAAGGATTCAACTGGTAGACTGGTCACTAATAATAAAGACAACTGCGAGTTACTAGCTAAATACTTTGAGGAACTTCTTAATTGCGAAGAACCTTTAGAAAGACTACAGTTTACATCACCACAAAAAGAGAACCCTCCGTCAGAACCACCAACTGTCCAACAAATAGAACAATATATTGACAATCTTAAAAATAATAAGGCACCTGGTGAGGATGGGATACTAACTGAAATGTTGAAACTCGGTGGTAAATTTGTAGCTGAAGCTTTACACAAAGTTATCAAGGAATGTTGGGAAAAAGGAACAATTCCAAATGATTGGAAACAGGCAATAATCCATCCCTTGCACAAGAAAGGAGATAAGACAAACCCCAACAATTATAGAGGTATTTCCTTACAGCCAATCGCATACAAAGTTCTTTCTAAAGCACTGCTACACACTCTGGAAGAACAAGCAGAACATACTATCGGCGAATACCAAGCCGGATTTAGAAAAGGGAGATCTTGTCCAGAGCAAATTTTCAATCTCAAAACAATCCTTAGAATCAGAACAATACGTAACCTCAACACAGTTGTATCTTTCATTGATTTCAGAAAGGCTTATGATTCAATAGACAGACAGTCTGTATTCCTAACGCTAGCAGAATTAGGGATAGATAAAAATACCAGACAACTGGTTGAACAAACACTAACAAATACAACCTCAAGAGTTAAATTTCTAAACGACATTTCAGAACCCTTCCAAATCAAAACCGGAGTTAGACAAGGTGATGGGCTTTCACCACTTCTATTTAATTTGATATTAAACAAAATCATGAAGGAATGGAAACTTAAATTATGCGAAAGAAACATTGAAGGGGTCCATTTGGGGCAAGGAAAAGGAAGATTTGAGGTGAAATGTCTTGCCTTTGCTGATGACATAGCAATCATTTCAGAAAACAGATTTCAAGCACAAATAATGGTTGAAACCCTACATGAAATAGCAATAAAAACTGGTCTTCAGATTTCGTATGAAAAAACCAAATATATTGAACACAGACACAATGGAGAAAAATATCTAACAACTCAACATGGACAGATTCAAAGAGTTGATAAATTTAAATATTTGGGAGAATGGATCCAGTCAAATGGACTTGATAACACATCCTGCAAGGAGAGATTCAGAAAGATGGAAAATGCCTATAAACTCACCCAACATAGATACAACAAACGATCAATTTCATTCCAGGCAAAAATCAGGCACTACACAACTGTAATTAAACCAGAGGTATTATACGGATCTGAATGTTTAACGTTGAACAAAAGAGGTGAACAAGAGGAACTGGAAAAGAAAGAAAGGAAAATACTTAGGAAAATTTTGGGTCCCCAAAAGAATAAAGATATTTGGATGAAGAGAAAAAATGAAGACCTTTACCGAAATGTGGAAAAAATTACAGACTCAATTAAAAGACGGAGACTACAATTTTATGGTCACCTTCATAGAATGGATAGCAGCAGGCTAACTAAGAAAATTTTTGACTACATCTCCAAATTAAAAAACACCACTAGATGGCTGGAAGAGATAAGGTGTGATCTGCAAAAACTGAAGATCACAAATAACATCATTTCTAATAGGGTGGAATTCCGGCGACTGATCACTACTGCAGATTTTTCGATTCTGCAAGTTCCACATCAACCACGGAGAGTGTTATCAACGGCACAGAGGCAGGCCATCAGCCAACGTATGAAGAAGTTTTGGGAAGAAAAGAAAAAACGAAACAATGTACCGTAGTCTTAGGTTCAAAGCGGTCTATAATTGGCCAAATTCTAAATATATATATATATTACTATTAGTATTATATTATGGCGTACAACGACGAGACAAAGCCCCTCGGTGCCAGAAACAAAACTCGGGGGCCCTAAAGGGTCCTCGAAAACTACATTATAAGGCTCTAAATCCAACAGTTTCTGAAATATTCCCAGAAAACTAATTTAATTTAACAAACTAATGAAGGAATGCAAATCGGTAACCATGAGAACATTATATCAAGGGGTGGCTTACAACTTTCCTCCTATTTCTGTAAGAAGCAATGCCACTCCATTTATTACATTTCTGTGAAAGTTTGCAAATGGCAATAAGGTTATCACGGAACTAACGTTGCACTGTACAATTCATCAATGCAATTAAGGGGTCAAGGGGTAACCTAGAATTTTTTCATGCCATTTTCATGTTCGACATATAGTACAGAAGGTCTATTATATCTCCAAACAGCAACATTATTTTCAAAAATTCTTGAATTGAACCAGCATTTTTTTGCGGCTTTTAGGAATTTGGGCAATTTGAGGCTAAAGAACCTGAATTTTCATGCACCACAAGCCTTTATAATTTATGAAAGGGGTCTTCCTGTGTATGGGCACCTAGCACAACGTAGAGGGTCAGTTTTTATGTGACGTGTATTGCGTTTCGTCGACAAAGCTTTCAATTCTATTTCACGTCAGGAAGTACATTAGGAGAATTTAGTCTGAGAGCACATTTTAACTAATTTTTTTTTGTCGACAAACTGGTTCATCGTAAGGATGATTTTGTTTGATACTGTGTGGTAGATATATCCATATTTGGATATCTGGGTAATATGTTGTAGACAATAGAATTGTCTGTCTGTCTTTCTTTCTTTCTTTGTATCTTTATGTAGCCTACGCCTATAACTCGTGTTCGGATGCTTGGTGCATCGTAAAATTAGGTATGGTAACCATGAGAGTCAATACACCAATCATTTATAAAACTCTTCACCGCACTTTTCATACAGTAGAAGGGTGGATATAGAGAAAAACTTCTCAATACATGCTAAAGTAGGCGAAATATAAAAATTATCCTAGAAGGACAATCGAAGCATATGTTGCACTTCTCAATGTGAGACACAAAATTCGGGAATCTATAAAGGGTCTCCGAAAACTACATTTTAAGGGCCTTAAATGAACCGTGTGTGTGATATTCCCAGAAAACTAACTTTGTTCTGATAAACTTGAAGGAATGACAAACCGCTAACCATTGCAACAGTAGCTCAATTGATAATGTCTGGTGTTAACAACGAAAACCGTTCGAAGAACGGGTACTTCTGCTAGTTATACAATAAAAGGACGTGCATGATAACAAAGCTCAGTCGATGTTATGTGTGTTATTAAAAAGTCGTGTTTACTGTTTAACAAAAAAAAACTGTCATTTGCTTTTTTGCTTTTTCGTAGTGAAAAACTTTTTCTTTATTTGTGATTTGAGTTTTCTCAACACCATCTTGTCACAAAGTGATGTGGCGTCTTGCTCTTCAAGGTATTGAAGAATCCTGTCAATGTGTCCTAATGCTGCATCATGAGTAAAGGCTAGTCCACACCAAAGTTAATGAACAATGTTCATGAACAATGTTAATGAAAACATTTCTCAACATGTTAACTAAACATTTGTTAACAAACTTCTTCAACATTAAATAAACTGTTTGTGAGGTTATAATGGATAGGGTCAGGAAGAAGAAAGTACTTACAGCTGCATATTTCATTATTTTAGTGAGTACAAAATTAGAGAAAAGCGCAGACGCAAGGTGTGGAAAAGAAAAATATTGGAAAGGCGTTTAGAATTAAGTTAATTAATATTCTCATGTGCTTCCTGGTATTTCATAATTCCGCGCAATATACGAGTCGCTTGCAATTCGATAGTCGATTTTTAGAGAAGTAAAAGAGCATCGTATTCCGTGCTACGAATTTACAACCTCAATTGCGTCTTTGCGCATGCGCGAACCAAAATGTTAACGAAAACACGAAATGTTAATGAAAAGTTCCATTCACAAAAGTTAAAGAGATTTTGTTCATGAACATGCTCGAAAAGTTAATGAACACCCAATTTTGTTTATGAACAGTCAAAAATGTTCATGAACAGTGTTCATTAACAAAGTTAACGAAAACATCTTGGTGTGGACGTACCTTAACGGTCCACACGTACAGTGTGTATACTGATATACAGTACAGTACTGTATTTGCGATTTACGATTTTTATTACGTTTAAGTATTTAGTAACTTTATTTCAATTTTTGAGAAATAATTTTCGCTTTCAAAACCTTCCTTTTTTATAAAAATGTTCTCCTACAGGCACCGCGGATAATCCGCAAAGCGGATAAAGTGCCCGCGGATAATCGATAGTTTACTGTACTTCAATTTTCTACAGAATTCTTGAATTCCTTGGAATTAAGTGATTTGCCTCCACATATTCGTACTCCAAGCGTTTGAGCCATAATTATGCTCCTTAGAAATATGATCGTTTCCCAAGGGCTCCCTTTTGGAACCAGATTAATTGTAAGAAATATGTATGAAAATTGCTTGGATTTGGAAATAATAAGTGCAGTTAAAATTAGGATTTACCTCATCAAGTTTTCAGTCATGGCCAGCAGTATGTTGCAATGTCGAGAGTGCAATTTTTCGTCACCCTTTAAGTTGCAATAGTGCCAAAAAATATATGGTTGGTTCCTCAGTTTAGGGGCTGCGACAACGCGGTCATGTAGCCCCGTGTAGAATCTGTCTGATAACCGGTGTTAATTGTGATGACTGTATTAGTGTGTGTATCTGTTTTCAATTCAAGTAAGGACTGCAGACATTTAATATTTTCACTTAGTTCCTACTTTTACCGCCAAACGCCACCGTCAGCGACGACTAGTTCAGAACCTGGTTACCAGATGCCACTGCACGAACGTCGGAACCTAAGAACGTTCGTCAAATGTTTAACCTAACCTAATTTAGCTTCACACAGGTGAAATTAGTGGAAGGTTCGTTAACATGCCATAAATCTATGACATGGACCGCCGGCTTTACTTCCCCTCCGTAGGAAGGCATACTGAGGGATTTTTAACGTTCTTAAAAAATCCGACGGCTTCGGCTGGGTTTGAACCCGCGATCTTGGGCATAGAAGCTCAGCATGCTACCAACTACGCCACCGAAGCCGCACCAAAAAATATATGGTTCAAAGAATGTATATAAGAAAATCCTTCAGTAAATATTTTCCCATTGACCGCCTTGTTTTGGCGGGTTTCAACTAGTTATTATAATAAGTGTGGCAAATGCTAGGTGGTTCCATCTAATATGACATGTCATATCTCATAACCCCTCTCGTGAGATTGGTGCAGCCGCTCTAGTTGAAGTGCCACGCATTGTTTTATGGCTTTGGTGGCGTAGTCGGTAGCTTGCTGAACTGCTATGCCCAAGACCGCGGGTTCAAACCTGGCCGAAGTCGTCGGAATTTTAAGAGCGTTAAAATCCTTCAGTATGCCTTCCTTGCTAGGGGAAGTAAAGCCAGCGGGGCCCATGTCATAGTTTATGGCATGTAAAAGAACCTACCACTACAATTGGTAGTGTGTAGCTAAATTTGTAGATCTTTTGGTTAGAAATGCTGTATCAAGTTCCAACGTTTGCCACTAGGTGTCAGTGAAAGTAGCATCTCGTGTAGCCAAAGTTGGAACTATGAGGGCTGTTTTTTAAGTAAGGGCCTTTTTTTTAAAGCCCGTAGTTGCTGCGCACGCCGCAACAAGCGTGCGCGCTACCTCCCGGCATCCTTTGCGAACAAGCAGGCGACATTTGCAGCTGTGTAGCTAACCTGTACACTGAACTGTGCATCTTTACAATGTTCAAGATTATTGATTCGCCCGCCGCGTGTGAGGTACGATCTGTGATACGATTTTTGAGTGCAAGAAACATGTCAGCTTTGTGAGGTGTCTGGTGATAATGCAAGGAACATTTTCACGGCCACTTTTGAACTCGCGCACTTTACCGTCACAGCGCAAGATCATGGCCTCACCTCCCACTGCTGCCCAGACTTGGGAACTGATGACTCTTTTGGGTGGGAAGTTTTGGATCACCCAACGTATTGCCTTCGTCATCTTGGAGGGAAGCGCTTCGCCGACAATGAAGAAGTGAAAAGAGCCGTGAATACTTGGTTGTCAAAGCAGGCGGCAAACTTTTATGCAGAGGGATTTCAGGACTTAGTTTTAAGGTATGACAAGTGCATAAATAAACAAGGCAACTATGTAGAAAAATAGAGGAAGGTATATAAAACCTAAAAATAAATGTGATTTCAAAATAAATGTTCAGTTAATTAAAAAAAAAGGCCTTTACTTTAAAAAAAACAGCCCTCGTACTTGAAATTGAACTTGATGGGGAGCCTACGTGCGTTCAATTAAAAGAATACCCTGTTATGGCCATTGGCTGCAATTCAAAAATAATTGTTTGGAGCAAGACCATTTTTCTTTTATAAGGTGCGTTCAAAAAGTAACGAGCCGGAGGCATAATTACAGAAACCAGTACCTGTATGTTAGAAGTATTGGCCCTGGCTGTTGAGGCACTTGCCCCACTGTGACACGAGGCAGAGAATGGCTGTCTCATAAAATTCTCTGGGCTGCGATGTGAACCAGTTCCGCACGTACAGCTGGACGTCGGCGTCCGAGGTGAATCGTTGGCCCCGCAGAGCCCTTTTCAGGGGACCAAACCTGGTGTAATCACAGGGAGAGAGGTCCGGACTGTATGGAGGATGGCCGAGAACCTCCCATTTGAATTTCTGCAGATGTGCCGCGACTGTGTTGGCCGTATGAGGTCGTGGAGCGACCACGGCGACTATCAACGGCATTCACTGTCACTCGGCGGTCCTGGGCAATGAGTGCATCAACCAGCTGGACATTGTCATCGGTAATGCAGGGGGGTGCCCCAGACCGGGTATCATCGGCTAACGACACCCGTCCTTCCCTGAAGCGCTTGAGCCACGCCTTGACCCTTGCAAGGTACATGCAGTGTTCGCCGTACACTTGTGACATTTGGCCATGAATGTCCGTTCCCCCTACTCCTTCCGCTGTCAGAAACCGAACAACACCTCTTTGCTCTTCGGTTGACGCCTCCATGTCACTGTTTGCAATGCGACTGGCAGCGTTGGACGATTGATGCATGCTGCTGCTCGCTTTGTATCGTCACGTGACGTGCACGCGTGCCCTCTAGCGACGGCTGTGACCTTCCACGCTCTTGTCGGAACCACACCTCGTTACACACGCCATGATTAGACAATGTAATCACCGGTTTGCGCATCCCAGCCTCCGGCTCTTTACTTTTTGAATGCACCTTATATATCTTGCATCTGTCGGTCATTGTGTTCATCCTTTTTTTTTCGTGTTTCTATCCTATTGATTGTCTTTTTACCTCCTTGACTGAAGAGCATTGTCTTGCCTGTTTCAGCCAGAGCCTATTGTGTTTGATGCCCCCAGTGCAACTGCAATGAAGTCTGTCACCTTCGGTACAGTGACACAGAACTTGTACGAGACTGAGCCGAGTTATCCCCGCATCACCATGAAGCGCAACAGTGTGTTTGGTCGACTTGGGACTTGATAGTTCAATGTGTGTGAATCTCTTGTGTAATGTATTGCAATAAAGCTGTAACCGAACTTTAGTAGGTTACAAAGCTTGCTTTTAGTTTCTTTATGTTGGTAGTAATTATGTGTTTTTCAGGTTGCTAACCATGGCCACCTATTGCATGGAGAGTCCTGTGCTTTGACTACTTAGGTCAAGGTTACTATGGTGATGTTTGGTTTGGATGTGAGATAGCATCTTCCTTGGGCTTGGAAAGAAAAATAGCTTTTTTGTGGTTGGAATGAATGATAGTGAGGATATGTTTTAAAATAGATTGGGTTATCTCTGAAGGAATCTGACGTGGTCTATGAGAATGAAAAGGAGAGATTCAAAATGTTGTGATGTGAAGAAGGATTTTATTAGAGGAAAATAAAGAAAGGAGTTATATATACAGTGGAATCTCGTTAGCACGTTCTCGGTTACGACATTTTCCCGTTTAGCCCGATGATTTTCTCAAGTCCCAGTCCCAATTCTACAAAATACATGTTGATATATCCCCTTAATACGTTCTCTATTCCCGCTTACGACGATCAAATTTCCGTTGTACTATTTGTAAGCGAACCGGATTTTATTCTTATTTCATTATAAAATTCGGCTTCTGGAAAACACGACGCGATATTGCCTCATATTCTCTGATAGTTATTGACAGTGTAGATGATATCATTGTGTTTGACGGCGTAAAACTGGCTATAGCTATGACGCAACACAGGTGATGTGTGTCTCTCCTGCTGCCCTTCACCCCCTTTCCTTTGTTTATTTCTCACGTAGGCACATTATTGTCTTCGTGTTCCGCAGTATTGTCTTCTAGTTCTTAAGTCTTCTCGTCCAGTTATGACCTATTTTATTGCGTGTTTCATAATGGATAACGGCAGATAACTAATGATGAGAAGATGAAATACATTCGAGACGTGGACTACAATCCTTACATGAAGCGTTTGGATATAGCGCGAAAGTGGAACATTCCTCCGTCTACACTGAACACGATTCTCGGCAAAAGGAAGGAAATCGAACGCGCAGTTGAAGGGGTGAGCGGCAAAAGGAAACGTGTGGGAGAGGGACAGTTTTCTGAACTACAAAGCGCTTTATTGAAGTGGTTCAAGCAAACCCGTGCTTCAAACATATGCGTGCGCGGTCGCCGGAACAGAGTCGTCACTCGCGGAGCGCAAGAGCGAGAATGTCCTTGCTGATCAAATATAAAGAAAGACCCTGTATTATATGTGTTTGGAAGCGGATGGGGAACATTTTCAGCATCTACTGTAAATCATAGCCAGTAAAACTGCATGGTAGGCTACTGATTTTAAGCACCGTATTCAGCCGTAGGCCTACATATGCATGCGCGGTCGCCGGCAACAGAGCCGTCACTGGCGGAGCGCGTGAGCGAGAATGTCCTTGCTGATCAAATATAAAGAAAGACCCTGTATTATATGTGTTTGGAAGCGGAAGGGGAACATTTTCAGCATCTACTGTAAATCATGGCCAGTAAAACTGCATGGTAGGCTACTGATTTTAAGCACCGTATTCTGCTATAGGCCTACATATGCGTGCGCGGTCGCCGGCAACTGAACCGTCTCTGGCAGAGCGCGAGAGCGTGAATGTCCTTGCTAAGCAAAAATCAAGACACTGTATTATACTGTAGTGTAGAGATACAGTAATTCATTTTTATCTTATTTATTCCGTGTAAGTTACTGTTAACCTATGTTTATGTCGTGACTGTAGTAGTGCATACAATCACTTACTAAGGTCAGCGATTTAACGTCCATATATACGCTGCGTTCTTTCTTGTACGTTGTAAATGCAGTATGGCGTTTTTCGGTAGTACGTTTTCCCGCATATGACGTCCAAATTTTTCAGTCCCTTGAAAACGTACTAACGAGATTCCACGGTAAAGTATTATGAATTGGTTTGTCCATGCAGACAGACCAGTATTAAGGGTTGTGTAACCTACGAAAGGTGGAGTAATAATAAAGAATGGAGCAGAAGAATATGAAGCTTTGTAAGTGGAGAAGAATGAAAGTTGTAGCGGACACTGTACAAGATTGCTTACATGTAGACTAAAGGGTAGTAATAGTATTGTATTGTGCATCATCATCTCAGCCCCGTATATTATTATTATAAGAAAGAAGGTTACCAATTTTAAAGAACTACCAGTATTAGATGGTATATTGGCTTTCACGGCCGGTGATTTAAAACTCAACAATTCTTCCAGGTTTGTGCCGTGTCTTGTGTGGGGTTTCACCTAGGACACCAAGCTGGCTCATCGGCGGGCTCTTGGTGTCCCCTCCCGGACTCCCACAGGAGTATCGAACTGCGCGATACCTCCCTTTGTTTAGAGTGCAACTGCACTCCTTGACTGCGAGAACCAAAACTCAAGCAGCCTCAACCTCCCTATGAAGGCTTCCAAAAAGATGGTATATTGGCTTTCACGGCCGGTGAATTAAAGCTCGGCAATTCTTCTAGGTTTGTGCCGTGTCTTGTGTGGAGGTATCGCCAGCTTGGTGTCCTAGGCGAAACCCCACACAAGACACAGCACAAACCTAGAAGAATTGCTGAGTTTTACCAGTATTAGTGTGCCGATTGCATCGGCACACTTTACTCCTGCCCGAACTCTCGCCAGCCCTACTTGTGGAAAAGAAACTTTGGACCCAGTTCTAAACCCAGGGGTCACTTAAACCCTGGACCCATCTCTAGACCCAGTGGTCACTGGAGTGATTCATGGACCCCAAGAAGAAATAAAACCTTCCCAAAAGGTCCCAATGTGAAATCTTCCTCAAAATGCATTGTCTCAATAATGTCTGTTGACGACAATAGAACTTCAAATTTACATTATTGACTTTGGAAGTAACTAATTATGAACATTTATGTACTGAATTCGCCGTAAATTCAAATTCAAACCTGCGCAGTAGCCGTGTTACCAATTAGCACGAAGAACCTTCCCGCTCTTTCAGTACCAACATAAATGATGAACTGAAGTGTTTTCGAACATTTAAGAAGCACCTTAAAATGGGAAGTTAAGTTGGTGAACCTGCAGAAACATTTCAATGTCTTCGCTTGTTTGTTAGTTCCAGAACTGCCACTGTATAACTTCGGCTGCACCGCGTGAGTTGCGCGCATGCGCGTGGCCGCTCTTATGGACTAACTGTTTGTGGACAAGGTGATGCTTGATCATTCTGAAAATGACTTGATAAGTAAGTGGACAGTCTGGCTGGGCTTCGGCCCCAGCCGAGTGAGAAGGTATGGACTAAAAAGAAAAAAACTTTCGGCATCAAACTGCAGTCTGGTGCTACGTCAGAGAAGAGTGCAAATACGACAAATAACATAAAAAAATAAAATAAAAGATTTTGCCCAAGCCCGGGATCGAAACCGGGACTACCGGCCTTTCTCACCGCAACTATCCATTACGCCAGCGCCACATGGTGAAATGAATCTTGCAAAGAGTTAAAGGATTGAGAAAGGTAATAGAGGCTTCGGTCGGTTGCCCAACTGACAGGGTGGAGGACCTGAATCAACCCTTATTTTAGGGGTTAAGGAGGCCGTTCCGACCCCAAGTTTCCCATCTCAAATTACTTCTATACCCGTCCCCTACACGACCTATCATTCTCCGAAGGTACTTAAGACACCCTGTATATTGTGCGTGTATTCTTCCTTACGAGCGAATAATTAATGGTGAATGTTGTTATTGTTTGAGTCTTCATTCTTTTGACTGGTTTGATGCAGATCTCCATGCCTCCCTGTCCTGAGCTAATCGTTTCATCTCTACATAGCTACCACACCCTACGTCCGAGGCAATCTGTTTAACATATTCTAACCTTGGTCTACCCATACAGTTCTTGTCCTCGACCCTTCCTTCCATAACTAAGCTTGCTATTCCTGGGTGTCTTAGTATGTGTCCTACCAACCTATCTCCTCTCTTCATTAGCACGGGTTCGATTCCCGGTCAATGCATGTGAGATTTTCGAAGTGAAATGCCATGTCCTGTGGTTCGGATTCCACGTAAAAAGGAGGTCCCGTGGCTCATAATCACAAGATTCACGGTCACGTAAAACTACAATCTTCCTTCCTTTCTTCATTAGCAGTCACCAGAAACGTCTCTCCTCTCCCACTAGTCTTAATACCTCTTCGTTTGTCACCCTACCTATCCATCTGATCATCATTCTCCTGTAACACCACATTTCAAACGCTGTTTCTCCTCTTTTCTGCTGCACCAATAGTCCAAGTTTCACTTCCATAGAGTGCGACGCTCCCAACAAAGGCCTTAAAAATGACTTCCTAACACCTAAATCTACCTTCGATGTCAACAGATTCCTTTTCTGTAGAAATGCTTTCCTTGCCTGAGCTAACCTACGTTTTATATCCTCTGCTTCGTCCATCACTGGTTATTTTGCTTCCTAAGTAACAGAAGTCTCCTACTTCCTTTAGTTTTTCACGTGCCAATTTGATGTCCATAGAGGATTCTGATTTATTTCGGCTGCATTCCAGTATTTTTGTTTTGCATTTATTCATTTTCATCATGAATTCTTTCCTCGAGACGGAGTCCATACCATTCAAAAACTCATTCAAATCCTCTGGCGTGTCGGCCAAAATGACGAAGTCATCGGCAAATCTCAGAGTTGAAATGTATTTTGGTGAATAAGATAGACGTTGTTTATAACCTCAGATATTAGTATGGTTCCTGGCTAATTGAGACATCTTCTCGATCTGAAGCATAAGCTGGTCAAACTGTTGTTGCTTACTTTCAAATGGAGTTAACTGAACTGAATGGCCGAGTAGCCCAGGATATTATGTGACAGGGGTGTCTCTTGTTAATTGTTGCCCTTGTACGGTTATAAATAGGAATGGAACCTGAGTAATAACACTGAATGAGACATCACTTGTACCGTACCATTTTCTAAAGTGATGAAATCAGCCAAAATACATTGTTTGATTTAAAGTTCAGAAAAAATAAGTTTATAATCTATCTATAAGCATGTGTTGATTTTGTTTTCGGCCCATCTAGATTATTTTGTATTGCATCTGTCCCTAAAATGTTTTCCCAAGTCTCAGGGGCATATATTAAGATAGTGTTACTTTGGTAAGAGCATAAAATAATTGTACATTTGGTTGTACCCTGATCTTATGTCATTGGCTAAGTTATAAACAATACAGTATTAAGATTGAAATTATACTAACTTGTGGTGTAGTGGCTGGCATTCTTGGCTGCCGCCCCGGAGGTCCAAATTCGATTCCCGGCTCCGCCAAGAAATTTTAATTATATTCTGAGGGCTGGAACGGGGTGAGGCAAAACTGTGAATTCCAAAGTACGGTACTTTTGAGAAATAAAGTATCAACTTGGGGGGGGGGGGGGAACAAACCTGTTTACCTTTCTGCTTAGTAAATTGACAAAAATATTTAGATATTTGCCATTCATACTCCGTAGATCATAATAGAAAATGCATTAAGTATAAAATTTTATTTGTGCGTTGTGTTGTATTTTACAACTTTTTGTGTTGCCAGTAATAATTGTAGGCTATGTAAACTTTAAATCTTATCTAAAATAATTACACAAAGTTATATGCTCTAAGATATTGGTTGATATTTCTGGGTATTTTGCAGTGACAATTCCCTGAGAATGCTCACAATTTTCCAGGATAGTCATTCCCCCCATATTGTATATACGCCCCTGCCATGTCTGCCTTCAAAGCTACCTTCGTGGTCTTTGGGCACGAGTCCCCCCACTGTACCGGAAGTGGGCGTACCCCCCTTTATTTGGTTGGGTGTTTGTTATACCTTAGCACCGTCCATGTTCTCGCAGATACTCCGGAGTCACGAGGGTGAAGGTGTGTTCCACAGGTGCTCGTAATTCCTGGGTTGTGTGATATCGAGTGTTTCTTACTTGTTGCTTTATGAAACCCCAGAGAGCATTGTCTGGTGTCGTCCGATCGGGACTTCTTGGAGGCCAGGCAAAGGGAGCTGGTAAAGATGCAGAACTTCATCCAATCCTTTCTTCTTCGAAGACAATGTTAATGGACGTTCCTACCAGGAGATGCTTAATGAGTGGTTGGTACCCCACAATAGCAAGAAAAATTGTATCGAAGACACTGTTGTCTTACAACAGGATGGAGTACCAGCACACTTCGCGATTCACGTGCGCAATTACCTGAATCAGACCTTTCCTGGCATATCATTTCCATAGCTTTTACGCAAGAATAAAAAAGGGCTCCAATTTGAATGGTCGTAGCATCGTAACGGGTCACATTAGCGACAAAAGGTACAGAACATATTTGTAGGAAATTTACTCTAGATTATTTTTATAATAGGTAATTTGTTGATAAAGTTGATGGTTTGGGAGATATTTGCAAACAAACGAAAAATGGTACATTCTTAGGGCCAGAAGGGCCAACGCCGACTTCGCTCGAGGGGGAAAACTTGGGAGAGTAATATCTAGGTCCAAATAAAGCGATTAAAGCAATTTCCAGCTTTCCACTAATTATTTCCTTATTGAGGATTTTTTGACGACCTGTCGCCTGGCTTAAATGTGAAAAGTAGGCTAAAAATAACAATACAAACACACCAATCTGCTCTCGCAATGTCCTGTCGTGGCTCACCGTCAGTTGACGATCACTGACTCGTTACAGAACACTGTTTGTTTAGGAGGTTTACCCGTCAGTTGACGATCACTGACTCATTACAGAACACTGTTTGTTTAGGAGATTTACTCATCAGTTGATGATCACTAACTCGTCACAGAACACTGTTCGTTCACGAGGTTTACCCGTCAGTTGACGATCACCGACTCGTTACAGAACACTGTTTGTTTAGGAGATTTACCCGTCAGTTGACGATCACTGACTCGTAACAGAACACTGTTCGTTCAGGAGGTTCACTGCCAGTTGACGATCACTGACTCGTTACAGAACACTGTTCGTTCAGGAGGTTCACTGCCAGTTGACGATCACTGCCTCGTAACAGAACACTGTTTGTTTAGGAGGTTTACCCGTCAGTTGACGTTCACTGACTCAACAGAACACTGTTCATTCAGGAGGTTCACTGCCAGTTCACTATCATTGACTCGTTACAGAACACTGTTCGTTCAGGAGTTTCACTGCCAGTTCACGATCACTGACTCGTCACAGAACACTGTTTGTTCAGGAGGTTCACTGTCAGTTGACGATCACTGACTCGTCACAGAGCACTGTTTGTTCAGGAGGTTCACTGTCAGTTGACGATCACTGACTCATCACAGAACACTGTTCGTTCAGGAGCTTCACTGCCAGTTCACGATCACTGACTCGTCATAGAACACTGTTCAGGAGGCTTTGTCTCCACTGTCAGTTGACGATCACGTCTCGCAAGAGAAAAACACTGTTGGTCTCTCTGCGGACAGGTTCGAGACGTAACTGGTTTCTTGGCACAGGTCAGCAAGCAATCTCAACCTGCCGCTATCGCGTGCTGTGACATAACATAGTGGTTCGCAAACCGTGGAGCGAGCAGTGCTACCAGCTCACCACATTGGTTCCTTTAAGGAATTGTTGCCGTTTAAAGGACTAGAATAAGTCGACCACCTCTTGGTGCAGTGGTGAGCATTCTTAGAGTCATCCTGAGGTCCGGGTTCGATTACCACCTTAGACACACAGGAAGTGGTTATCCGTGGTTTCCCGCTACTTCAGGCAAATGCTGAAATGGTTCCTAACGTAAGACCAGGGACGCTTCCTGCCCTATAGTAGGTCCCTTTACAAAGAAACACATTAATACAGCCATCGCAATAGCAAAGGTTATATCAGACACACCCAAGTACACGAGGTTACATGACCACCATGTCGCAAAGCCCTTCAATAATACAACAACAACGTCTATAATAACTCGAAATTTCTATTTAGACCACAATGACGAATAAATGAAAGTGAAATTGCTAGGTGTGTTTGTAGGCCGACGGACCCCACCCTATGCCCAGTTGCCAGTAATTCAAGGAAACCGTCAGATGGAAAAGTTTTTGAAGCACTGCTAATAATTTTTACGATGCTGGCAACACTGCCAGAAAGTTTCTATAGATCAGCTGGTGTCTTGAACAAACACTAGGTCAGGTCAAATAGGGTCTTTTTTTTTTTTTTTGTCGTGTAGCCTCCTGAGAGGCCGAGTGCAGGTCTTTCTAGTCGACGCCCGTGGGCGACCTGCGCGTCGGGATGAGAGATGGAATGGATGAAGATGAATGAAACTGGGCAAGGATGTGGAAGGGTCAGTTAACGTCGCTAGAATATAAAACACTGCCCCTAGGATCACGAGACACTTCCCAGCATCCTGGATCAATAGTGACCAGGTCACAGCCACCACGATCTTGGTAACTAAACAGTGGTATAAATAAAGGTGTAAGGCAAGGCTGATACTTGTCAATCCATACAAGCGGCTTCGGTGGCGTAGTTGGTAGCATGCTGACTTTCTATGCACAAGGTCGCGGGTTCAAACCCGGCCGAAGTCATCGGATTTTTCAAGATCATTAAAAATCCCTCAGTATGCCTTCCATCGGAGGGGAAGTAAAGCCGGCGGTCCCATGTCATAGATGTATGGCATGTAAAAGAACCTTCCAATAATTACACTTGTGTGCAGCTAAATTATAGGTTAGATTTGACTAACGCTCCTAGGTTCCAACCTTCGTCGCCAGGAGCCAACTGCGGTGGCTTCTAGTAACCAAGTTGAGAACTAGTTGTCGTTTGTGTTTGGTAAGAACAATTGGAACTACTTGAAAATTGAATATCTGCAGTCCTTACTTGATTTAAAAACAGATAACACACACTAGTACAGCCATCACAATTAATACCGGTTATGAGACAGATTCTACACACACCCAAAGCACACGGGGCTACATGACCGCGTTGTCGCAGCCCCTAAACTGAGGAACCAACCAACCATCAATATTTACATTGAACAAGCAATGAAGGATATTTTAGAAGAAAGCAAAGTAGGAGTCAGGATTGAAGGACAATTAATGTCCACTCTGATATTTGCTGATAACATCGTCATCTTAGCCAACACACCACAGCATTTGTATGAGTTTTTAAATGGTATGGACTCTGTCTTCAGCTAAGAATTCATGATGAAAATTAAGAAATGTAAACCAAAATTATTGGAACGCAATCGAAACAAATCAAAAACCCCTTTGGATCTCAAATTGGTAGGTGAAAAGCTAAAAGAAGTAGGACACTTCTGTTAGTTCGAAAGCAAAGTGACCGGTGATGGGCGAAGCAAAGAGGATATAAAAAGTAGGTTGGTTCAGGCATTTCTACAGAAAAGGAATCTGTTGACATCAAATAATATAGATTTAGGTATTGGATAGTCATTCTGATTTGTGGCCCTTAGGATGACAATAATGTACCTATATTACGGACGTCCCATTAGTTACAAGTCCACTGGTTAGAATACCAATCGTGAGCCGCCATGCAATTGGGAAAGCTCACTTGAGAACCTCTCCGTTATTTACATAGTTTTGTTAAGTTGGCCTGCATAGTACAGGTTGCAATACGCTGCCGAAGTGACGCGCCTAGCAACCGCATGGGCGCAGCCACATTGGACCCAAACAACTGGTTGCTAGGTTTTTTATACATAGGAAGCTGCATTAACGCTGCACAGTCTTGAATTTTGTTGATAAAAAGGTGTAATATGCGTGAAATAAGGCAAACGCCTCCCGTGAAGATCATCTACAATGTTGGAGCTACAAAATAGAAGTGAAATGTTATGGATAAAGTACGAGAATTTTGCGAGATAGTATGAATAAAGTCGACCTCACTCCTCAGACAAGAATTGCATGGCGGGTACTACAAATTATAAATATTTATTTATAACATCATTTAGTGGATACAGTATACCTAATATAGAGAGATATTTAGGAGATATATGTCACATAAAGGGGTTTTTGGATCATGTGGGCAGTGTAGTTGTAATTAAATATGGTTTGTTCTATAAGTATTATAAACGACGACCTACATAACCTTAAATCTGATTCACTAACAGCAATACATTTTCTCCTGCAACTTTTCTGAGTCGTGATTTTTAACTTAATTTATTTAAGCAGTGAATTGTGTTTCCAAATAACAATTAGGCCTATCCTAGGCTGAAAATTTCTGCCTAAATATTTTATTTTTTGCACTTTCAGAAAACAATTATCATGTACCAGTAGCCTAGGCCTACACCCTGCAACAAAGATACAGTATGTAATGTACCGTACAGTGACATTGTTCAAGCCAATGCATACTGCTTATTTCTGAAGTGATGGGGTGGCAAGTCTTGTTGTGATTGTCAGGGAAGTTTCGGTGAAAAAGTCAGTGGTATCAAGAAATGAGGCGATAAGGATAGTAGCGAACCAGTCTACCATGGCATTATGTCAAGATTGTTAGAAAATGTTTTAATCGTTTCAGCATGAAGTATTAGTGAAAAAGTCAGTGGTGCTAATAATAATATCGTATGGCCTTGGGTGCCTGGTGCAAGCTTTGTTAATTGACACCCCGAGGGTAGCTTGCATGTCGAATTTCGTCGTTCCTTTGAACGCTATGAAACTCAAGGAGGTTAGATATCTAAACTCCTTGACACTACAGCGCTTTCAAGTAGAGAATGGAGGAATTTTGTGTTGGCGGAAAATCCCGAGATTAATTTTGCCATTGAACACGGCCTACTGAATTCAAATGGGTTCTTTAACATGCCAACAACGTATGACATGAGTGTCGTGATTTTTGTCGCCTTCAAAAATCACTTACCATGGCCAGGGGCGAACCTGCAATCTTGGGGTTGGTAGTCCGACACTATAACCACTCACCCACCGTGGCAAGCGTCAGTGGTGCTATAAAGTTATCAATAAAAGTGGAAATATAATAACCTATGTGTGTACTTAGTTTCTTGTGCATTACTTATCTGGACAATTTTTCAAACATTGGACAGTAAAATTAGGTTAGGTTGAATGAAGTTATGGAATACTACAGTATTGTACATTTATTATGAGATATAATAAAACTATATTGCTATTCAAAATATCGAGGCTTAATACTTAACTGCAATGTTTATACCAAACATCTTTAATGGATATCAGGAAGTACTGGTATATTATTGGGAAGTAGGCTACTCCCCTGCGATTCACCTTACAAGCTCCTGCAGAAGTGTGGATGTGTCTTTCGCCCACTTCATACCAAGTAGGCTACTTGTACCACTTTGACTGTCCAGCACATATTGTGTGAATGCTTGCTAGGATTGCTCGTGAAGATGCAGGGTGGCTATTTTTGTTGTTCTAAATCTCTCTATACCGTACCAGCTAATTCTAGTTAGCTCTTTTGTGGCACACCAGCTAATGTGTAACAATCAGTGTGATAATGTGGTCATCAGCTTGGTGTACATATTGGGTGAGAGCCTTGGATATTTTCATGTCAGTTTAAGTGGCCTAATATTTAGAGCTAGGATAGGAAAAGTGACACCATTATTTAGAATGAGGTAGGACGATAGGCCTTAATTGTAGACATCCTAACCTGTTAGTGAGCACACAGGTTAGGCTTTGTAAATTTGATTCGTTTTCAAACAAACGCGGCATTGTGGTAAAGACACAAATTGTATTGATATGCAGTCTTTGTTTCTTCTAAAGCCGTTGATGATATTTGGCCTAAACTCTCATCCAAATATTTTAAACTGTTCCCTTATGCATTGATAGACCTTAAGTTCATTTTATTCGTCACTTACTAGTAGGGCCTACGGTACTTTATTTTCAAATTCAGGAGAATCGATGCCTGTTGAACACCATCAAGAAAAGGAAATCAAAATTCATGGGACATGTACTTAGACATGACACTCTCCTCCAGGTCATTTTTGAAGGAAAAATTTTGGGGAAGAAACCAAGGGGACGACCAAGACAATCGTATCTCAAGAACATTGTCAAGGAAATGGAATGTGAATCGTATGTCAATATGACCGTAAGAAATGGCTGCAACAACAAGGCTTTTTAGCCTTTAGAAGCTGATGATGATGATGATGATGATTGATCATTCATACGGGACGAGATTCACAATATCCAGAAAGTTTATATTTTCATGTTTTCACTTAATTTAATGTAAATATCGTAGACCACATCTCTACGACTTATGCGCTAAGACTTAATGTGCATCTCGTACGCAATATTTTACAACTTTATTGGACAACTGGAAGCCTCCATGGCTTAGGCGGCAGCACGCCGGCCTCTCACTGCTGGATCCGTGGTTCAAATCCCGGTCACTCCATGTGAGATCTGTGCTGGACAAAACGGAGGCAGACAGGTTTTTCTCCGGGTACTCCGGTTTTCCCTGTCAACATTTCATTCCAGCAACACTCTCCACTATCATTTCATCTGTCATTCATTTAATCATTTCCCCAGAGGAGTGCGTCAGGCCTCGGCAGCCGGCACATTTCATATCCTCGCCGCTAGATGGGGGCTTCATTCATTCCATTCCTGACCCGGTCGGAGACTGGAAGCAGGCTGTGGATTTTCATTTTCATTGGACAACTATGTTAAATACTGTGGAAAATATACTTTTCTATGCTTTCTTGCCTCTGGACATCCATGCATGTACAAATAGGAAATAATGACGGCTCAAAGACAAGGGAGCCATGTTGTATTGCTCCAGTTGCTTAGCAACGGAGCGGAAGTGACGTCGACTTCGGCAGCGTATTGGTCTGGATCAAATGTACAGTATATTTTGAGCGCGTTCAGCGGGCTCAGTAATCTGCTAACCTGCTAGGTGCCTGCTGACTTGTTGCTAGGCTAGCAAGCGTGAGCCCGCCTGAACGCTTTGCTACAAGCTGACGCGGGAACTTTGTGCAATGCGCAGAGTTCCTTTGAAGCTACCATACTTATTGGTCTATGATAAATGCATAGAAAATAATAACTTTTATGCGACAGAGCTGTAGACAGCCCTGTTAATGCTCGGCGCTAGGCCGTGGAGCCAAGCTATCTGCGGACTCGGGAGGCGTGAGTTCAAATCCCACTGTCGGCCGTCATGTAAATGGTTTTCAGTGGTTTCCAATCTTCAGGTCCAGGCAAATACCGGGACAGTAAGTTTCCTTCTAATAGGCCACGACCTCTATCTTCCGTCTCCTAGTCAAGTTTCATTAATTTCAGTTCTCACGAGGTAGGCGTCAGGAAGGCCATCCGGCGATATAAACCACCCGCCACACAGACTTTACAAGATGTATAACACAATTTACACTCGCCAAATCAATACTTAACTTTACTAAAAATACTATAGGTACATGTTTCGGAAACTTGATATGTTTCCTTCTTCAGCCCATATGTTGGTGTGAAACATCATATGACATCGAAATGCTAACCAAAAATAAAAATACAGTTCGTACTTTTTCTCTTGTTCTTCTTTGCGGTTTATACATAGACTTTCATCGTATCTCATCCCCGACCCTGTTGAAAACGGGAATAATAAAGGGGTAGACATCCTGACGATAAGAATAACTCTTCTTTTGAAATTCAATTTTATTGTAGGCTAGTCCACTCCTTTAATTAGGCTGATTTCTTATTTAAACATCCGTCGAAATTTGTAAAGAAATATTGAATTAGCCCTTCAGTTATTTAATACTCCTACGTGTTACGCGGGGCAGATGACCTCACTGTTCCACCCTTTAAAACAATTATCATTAAATACCCTACTATCAAACAAGCCAATTGTTTGGGGCAACATAACCCACAAAATTAACATGTATTAATTCCATAAAATCCAATCAAAGAAGTTTGTTCATATTACTGCTGCCCATAGTGGTAAAACACAGCACTGTATGTAAATAATTGTAGTGCAAGGCCATTGGCAAGCTATTTTTGCTTTAGCTTAAAATTAATAAAATGAGGGATATCACTATGTTGCCCCAAGCCGTTCAGTTATTTAATTCCCCCATATATTTAAATAAGGTAGCATATCAGATGCGATTAAAAATATATATACAAAAACTTTTTTCTACAAAAGTGTGTCGAATAATAAATAACTTAATTCTTGTAATATTTCTTTAAGGGGGCAGATGATCTCATAGTTCCGCCCCTTAAAACAACAATAACTATTTCTTTAAGGTTTGGGTGATAAAATATTAATTGTTGCTCCTCTCCCAAACTAATTGGACAGAATCATGTTGACTGACTGAAAAGCATTCTGTTAATGAAAATTTAATAGGAAGTTTCCACAGCTACGGGAGACGTTCTCTATTCAGTCAACTAAGATTTGACCAAGTTTTAGAAAAAAAATCCTGAATGTCGCCTTTGTTATCTAAGAAAGAATAATTTTTAGTCGCTAAACACAGTATGTGCCCGAATAGTTTGTCACACTAACTGGAAAGGATTTAATTGGCCACATTGCTGTGCTGACTGTCTGAAAATAGATTCTTTTAATATTATAAAACTTGAGGGTAAGTCGATACTCACCATAGAATACTGTAATATTGGAATGCAAGAGAAATATACATGTCCTTAATGATATGGATTCAAAATAAGGTTGAATATTTGGAATGGTTTCCCTATGTTGGCTGACAGATAGACAGAAAATATTTACCTGTACTACAGTAATATTCAATGCCAGCTATTTGTATTGAATTGTGCTCTTACCTGGGAATCTACCCATTCGTTTATCCACATTTTGTAATAAGGGTATAAGATAGGGAGACCAGAAAAAGAATTGAAGTGAACATATTTTTAAACCATTTATTAACTTAATTCATATTAATTTATTCAAAATTCATTGCTATTTTTTCTCTTTTTAGACTTTGGTTCCATCCCACCACCGTATTATAGACACTTAATGCAACAGGCATTAAAAAACCAGAACTAGAAGAGGAAAACGTTTTATAATTTTAAATATAAATGAGACAGTATGAAATTCACGGGTACTCACACATCCCAAGAGAAAAGATGCGAGTTCCAACACAATTATCATCTTGGCTCTATTTTACAACTTCAACAACACTGAAATAACATCTTGGTTCGACTCTGATCGAATTTGGGGGCGACAGCCGAGAACACTAGACACTGTAACACGAGGTGAACAAGTTTATTTATAAAGGCCCTCCTCCTTCATGTGGACTTGTGACCAGCAGGCGGAAGCAATGAAGTACAACCCAGAGGCGAAGTTGCCTAACCAAACACTAAACCTAATTACCCTAAATAAATATTGCAAATGGCATTGCTGCAAATAGAAAACATAAGTAGGTTGTACAATTTACGGCTAAACCAACACTTCTTTTTCTTCACAAATTACCGGTAAACTAATTTTTCCCATCAAATCATTCCTCTTATGAAAATATTTGTTGCATTGTTGGGACAGTTCAACTTCTAAGCTCCAGTGTCAGCAAGGACTTGTCTATGTAGCTCCATCTTTGCTATACTTGGTCTGCTTCTTAGATCGCTCCTTGAAGAGTTGCTGGGGCAGATTGTGTGGATGCACAGACTGCTTCCACTGGTGAGGCGATCTCCTTCAACTTTGTCGATATGGTCAGTCGAGGGTTGAATGTCTCATCATTGGAAAGAATTGCTTCAAACAACTTGTAAATCTCTCACTGGACTGAATCAGAATACGTTGAGCGACCGGAATCCCGGATTTTTGTAAACTTGACCTCCATATTCCAGAATTTACATCCCCATCAGGTGCCTAAATAAGAAAGGAACACATAATTAAAAAAGAAGTGAACTGCCCATACGAAAGGTACTTCAAAATAGAAAATTCTTTTTTGCCCTAGGAGAACAAATTAGAAATAAGGAGTATGGGTATAAGCACTGCCCAGGGTTGCTATACAGTACACAGCTGCTTTTGAGACCATGGGGAGTGTCGGTGATGGTGCAATGATGTCCCTGACGAGAAAAATGTACGTTGTCATGCATGTAATAGAAATAAAAATTGGTCTAGCATGGGTGAGCTGAGCCAAAACTACCCTTTTTCTCTCAATAGCAACTAGGAATTACTTCTAGGATCACTAGCACATTCAAAAAATAGTACATTATGCAACGAGCCTATAATGGTTATAATTAAGAGACGAGTATTTTTATAAAACGAGCGTATGCGAGTTTTATAATTTCCATTCGAGTGTCTTAATTAGGCCTACCATTATAGGCGAGTTGCATACGACTGTTTATGTTCGACGATAATTATAACTTTATTATATGTTTTAACATAAATATTCATAAATATCTGTTGAGAGTCAGCCACTTGAATTTTGTGATCGGAAAGCGAGCTCTAAGTATGATATCTCTGTCTTTCAAGATCTCTGAACGACCGACGCATGCGATCTGTGTGCTTGCAATGCCATATGTTTACATCTGCCACCCCTCAGTAATACTGTCACCGGAGTCGTTTGAAGACAATGCGCTGTGTAGAAATTAGTGTTGGTGATATTAAGGTACAGTGCTATTTCTTGTCTCATATTCGCCAGTTTATTTACGCGAACATATGAATTCCATGTCGGTAATTTATTATAGTTCGATGTTGTGTTTATGTCCGACATGTTGGATTTTGAGCGCATCCGCGAAGGTATCGTTACATAATTGGTCAATGAACGAACTCTGATTGGCTGGAGAAACTGTATCATAATGAAAAACAGTGTTATAATGAACATCATTATGATACAGTTTTCTGACACATAATAGTGAGGGTCGAACATAAACTTTTAAATGAAATCCTTTTGACTGGGAGGCTCCAACACCAAATCCATAATGAATTTATTGCTTACTATACAGGTACCTTCCATGGGGAGCATAAGTTTGGAACTCATAATATAGCAGTCAATGGTAACAGTAACAAGTCGCAGTTGGAGTTTCTAAAGTATTGAAATTAGCTAAAATACCTCTTCAAATGAAAAATAAATCAGGAAATGATGTACCGGTAGTAACTTAATAGGTGTTGACTCTCCTACTGACCATAACCCACCCACCATCCGCGTTTAGATCACGACTTATATAGTAAAATTCCAGCTGTGTCGGCCATTATCAGCGTGAATTATGTAACGTACAGTATTGTCAACCCCAACGTAACCCCATCCATACGGTACTAATCGTATAGGCCGTCAAGGGTAGCATTCTGTGAGGGTTCAAATGAAAGTAACAGTGGTTTTGACAATGGTTACAGCCTAACATGTCATCAACAGTGCCCCGCTTGCCGCACTTCAACCTGACCATTCTAACCTTTGTTTTGTCCAATCCAATGGTTTTAGCCTGCGGGCGCGCGTTAACCATGCATACACCCCCTGCACGCACAGTGGGGTTGTCGCGTACCTAATCTTTAATTAGTGTGGTGTATTTTGTATCCTGCATGCTGGCAATAATGTGTGCGCCTTGTTGACTCAACGACATTCATGTGCCATTGGCACATGGCTGCCGTTGTTAAAAGAGCAATAAATAAAAGCACATATTTATGTAGTTTAGCATATATTTCAGGTGCAGTAGTGACCAGGGTTACTAATTTGAATTGGTAATGTACCCTAGAAGATCAAAGCCACAATGACGTCTGATGCAAGTGTAAAAGCCACGTTCTGGTCTCATTCAGAATTAATGTATCATCTTCTGGGTGACATTCCCAATACAAATTACTAACCATGATCACTACTGCACCGGGAATATGTTTTATATTACGTAAATATGTGTTTCTATTTCTTGATAATTCAACGACAGCAGGCGGATGAGGTCTCTTCAACTGGTACCAAGACTTGCACATGCTGATGTCACTACAGTTCCCAACATGTGACATACAAAATATACCACATAGGTCTGGTCTGGATAAAGATTATTGATGCGCGAGTACCCTACTGTACGTGACAAAAACCAAAAGTGTATACACGGCTAACGTGGGGGCCGCGCTACCTAATAATTATTGGTCCAGGCAAAACCCAATTGGTCTGAATCTAACAAATTTTACTATTACAAAAAACAATTACAGTGAAATATTACACACATTAATAACAAGCAGCCAATAATTATTACACACATCAAATACGCACGTGGTGGACGTTACTCAGTAGCGGCGGAAGTTCCTTTTAGCGGGTGGGAGGATTACAGTACGGTACCGCCTATAAACACAGTAGTACCGTATTCGTGGGGCTGGCAATACTGCATTTGACAATAATTCACTCATATAATGGGACAGTTGGAATTTTGCTATATTAGTCGTGATTTAGAAAGGAGATTCTTTTTTTTTTTTTTCGTCGTGTAGCCTCCTGAGAGGCCGAGTGCAGGTCTTTCTAGTCGACGCCCGTGGGCGACCTGCGCGTCGGGATGATAGATGGAATTGATGAAGATGAATGAAACTGGGCAAGGATGTGGAAGGATGCGGCCGTGGCCTGTCAGAAGGTACTGTCCCAGCATTTGCCTGGTGTTGAAAATGGGAAACCACGGAAAACCATTTCAAGGACAGCCGACGGTGGGGCTCGAACCCACGCGTCTACCGAGTCAGCAGAGAGCTTGGCCCCTTGACCTAACGCAGCGCTTTAGCCCGCGCAGCCACTACTGTCGGTAGAAAGGAGATGGTGGGTGGGTTATGGACAGCAGAGGAGTAATCATCTCTTATCACATCATTTCCTGATTTATTTTCCATTATTAGAAAAGGTATATTGGCTAATTACAATGGTACTTTAGAAAATGTTAATGTATGATGAGCTCTCATTCAGCATTACTGAGTGGTTCCTCCCACCATTAGGTAGGGTTGTCTTAATATTGCGATAGTACATAGTTTGATGAGGGTAGGTGCCTTCGGTTGCATATAGTTCTGTATAGGCCCCCAGGGGGCTGCACCCCCTGAAGCCACCCTCCATCATCTATCAAAACCACCCCTAACTGGCAGACACAATAAAGCCAGAACAGCACCTTTTACACAGCAAGGGCGGCTGCCCAGTTTGGGGAGCCTGCCAAATACTTGCATCACACTCACAAACATCTACACAATGGCTAACTAGGACACCCACATCGATGGAATGCCGACGAAGCAACGCCAGAGCCTATAAGAGGAAGGCCTTAATGAGGACACACTCTCTCTATTATCAGTCATACAGTGTGTGTAGTCGAAGGCTCTGGTACAAGCTGTTATCATCAGGTGAGTCAGCCAGTGTTCAGATATCCTATACTTTGTAAAACCTACCCACAAACTTGTACACATAACTTGCATTATTATTCACATTTCCCTAAAAGGGACATACAATCTCATACATCACTGACCAATAAATACTTGGTCAGTAAACTACACCTTGTATTTGTAATTACACGCCTCTTCACATCCTAACACCCTTCCTGACTCTCGTCACGAGTAAGCGTGACAACAGTAGCCGGTAATCGCCTACTGAAGTGCCACTGTGTCTCTCACACACTACCGCTGGCAGCACGCCGCCGGCCTAGCTGACATAAGCAGGTCTGTTATATAATTCCTCCCGACCAGCTGGGAGCCCAGTACATTAACCTGGCCCAGAGGAGCATCCCCTAAGCGACGCTTACGTCTTCATAGGAGCACCCCCTAGCATTTAAACATCATACAACACTCTACACTGGTGAGCTTACCCAGCTACGGGAAGCCGCCCTCTCCAGGAATCACCTTCCAAATTAGTACATCAACACACCTGTTTTAGACCTAACTACCCCCAACTAAGGGATCTAAAACAGTTCAAAGCAGTGGAAAGGCAGCAGACCACAGCATATACTGTACATGTAACTACCATCGTGTAAGTTTGAAGTGATTTAATGATTTAAAAAAAAAAGTATATTGAACACCCATGGGTCAAATACAGTTTGCTGTGACCATCACTAAGGATGTTAAAATGATTTCTTCAAAACAAAGCAGACTTTGCAACTGTCAAAGATTTTTAGAACACCAATTTTCTATAATAAACCAAAATTCTATTAGAAAAATTAGATGTGTTAAGAAGTGCCCAACTGCCTCTCAAGTTACCAATTAAGGTTATCTCCTAAAGGACTAAACCCTGACATTGACCAGGGTGCCACCAACCACAGAAGTTAGCCTACGATACCTACCTTGCCTTCTGGTCAAGTCAGTACCACCATCACCGGGAGGCCAATCTTAGCAGAATTTATTTATGTACAGACAAAATGAATGTTGCAGTGGTACCGGTATGTAATTGTACTAAATGAGGCGCCTAGAATCAAAACTCGCCAAATCCATATTTTATGAAAATTGAGATAAACATTGTTTCATATAGCTTTTGCTGTGCTGAATTCATTAAAACTATTATTTTGTTACAAAACCCACTACATCCTACTGTAAAACGAAGTCAAAGTTGAGGCTTAGTTGCAATATCCGCCAAGTCCAACGACAGTTTCGCCATTTTTGGTCACAAAACCCGCCACATCCACATCAGCCAATAGGAGCACCCAGATCCGCCATCTTACTTTCCATGATGCTTTGCGAAGTGTGTACTCTTTACCTACGTGCATTAGTCGGAGAATGTACCCATGTACCCCTGCCTGACGTGATTAGAATGGTTTATGTTGTACTTTCTGATAATAATTTGTTTTGGATAATTTTGACAAAGAACGAGAAGAACAATAACATTCTGGTCTGGGTGATGTTTTCCACAGAACTGACATTTGCGAACACAAACGTGTCACGAAACCTGATTTTGATATGACTCACGTAAAGCCAGAAGCCATAAACAGTGGGATTGTCCTTCAGGCACAAGAAGTGAAAGATGTTTCGAGACTGCTTTCGAAGCATTCTGGAGAAAGATGGAGGGAGAATGTAGAGCTGCAGTTTTATTGCAATCTGCAAAGTCGTGGCGAACACGAAGAGAATGATGATGATTGAGAAACTACTATTGAGGATGAGGTAGAAACAGAAATTGTGTAGCTATAACTTCCAGTAAAGAATGTGATTTAATAGTTGAATGACGATAGTTTTGTCTCTAAAGGCCTGGACCATAGTAATTGAATATTAATTTAATTTGACGCTTTTCCTTATTATTGTTCAGTACTGTAGGCTACAGTATTGCCGGCCCCGTGGTGTTGGGGTAGCGTGCCTGCCTCTCACCCGGAGGCCCCGGGTTCGATTCCCGGCTCCGTCAGGGATTTTGGAAACTGACGTGAGGGCTGGAACGGAGTGCACTCAGCCTCGTGAGGACAATTGAGTAACTGACAGTGAGGCAGCGCCCCGATCACGAAAACCAAGATTAACGGCCGAGGGGACCCGATGCGCTGGTCATGCGGCACCCCAATATCTGCAGGCCAAATGGCTGGGGATTAGGCCCTTCACGGGCTGTAGTGCCAGGGGTTATTTACTGTACAGTATTATTACCCTTTCAGGAATTGATTGCCGGCGGTGGAGATGGGAACTACTCTTTATGTAATTGTGTCACACGTCAGCTTGCTTCGTTGACAGGTACAGTTGCGCGTGTAGGATATGACTCAGCTCCAGTTTTGGATTTAACTGGCCATGATGACATGAGCTCCTGTGACGCTTATCTGACGCAATGCAGCGTGACCTATGTTGCAGATTGCACTCTGTCTCGCTGTGTCCTCCGCTTCGCCCCGCAGAGCTCATGCTACAATAAACATAAACGCTGGCACAGCCACACTCAGCGGCAATCAAATCTTGAATGGGTAATATGAGTTTTATTCTTTTTCTGTTTATTCTAATAAAACACAACCGCCCTTAAAACAACAATAACAACAACAAAACACAAAAATTATACGATTTTTTTATTTTATAACCTATATTTAGTTAACTTTCATTCAAATATTAATTTCTGAATAAAGCTTACGCAGTTTCTACAATCTCTTTGCAACTTCAAATGTATTAGAGCTCTTTGGTATCAAAACCTGCCAAATCCAACTCTTAGTAACAAACCCCGACAAATCCGAATTATTGCTTGATATTTTTCTACATACATTTTTAACTATATCGGGGATCAGCTTCGTACTTCGTCACTGTTTTTAAAAATAATTCATTCATTTTTTAGTGAAAAAAGTATTTCGTTTTGGGTATTGGTTCGTTTGTGACAGTTTTTGCCACTTTGCCGAAAAAGTGAAGGAATGGATTTGGCGGGTTTTGATTCTAGGCACCTCAAATATGAACCCTGCTTGCTCTACTATACTGTAATTCAAGACTACCACCGATTCGACAAAATAGCTTGTAGGCTACACCAAAGGCATAGGCCTAACGGTATCAGAGCTGAAATGTAAATTACTGCAATAAAATTCTACCTCTGGTATCTGATGCATGTAGAAAATGCACAGCATCTTATCCATGGGAATTCATTGCCGGAGCTACCTCTTCCCACAAGACTTTCTGGTACTTTAGAAAAGATCATTCCTCTTCCTATAGGCCCTACTCATTCATCCAAATGTCCCCAAATTAACCACATAATTACCATTAAAGCAAAGTTTAACATGTTCTGCAAATACCATCCCAAGTGCAATAATAGTTTTAAAACTTACCACCAAGAAGTAGGGGCCGATTTTCTAGATTATACAGCCATCTCCATGTTTCTGCAGTTTTCTTGAATATAATTAGTGGCAAACTCGTGACCTAACATACAAGGAAGAGACATCAAAATGCTCAGAAACAGAAAGTCAGAATAATTCCATAAATAACTCATCAGTAGCCTACTCACACATAATTTGGCCATGGGAAATCCGAAAGCTGTTTGGTAGCCTATATACACAGTAGGCTTCATCTTTCAGCCCAAAAGTATGGTTAACAGAGTTAAGAAAAGCTTCTGTTCTAAATATCGCGTTCATGCGCTACCGGTACAAAGTGGCATTTAATTTCAACCCGATTTAACAGCGGGAAGACTGTAATAGGTTTAAATCATACACAAAAATAGATAACGAATACGAGCCGGATTTGCCTTGACCAAATCAATTCCTTAATACAACATAAAATAACTATTAAAAGTCATCATCCTTCAAGAAAACAACTAACTTAGACCTAGGCCTACTGAGTTTAAAGTTGAATTTTAGAAGCGTAAAAGGTCCAATTACAACAATTATGCTATTGACAAACATTGTATTATATTACCTGTCGCCATTCTTGAGTGTATAATTATCTTCGTCTCTAGAATTTAAGAAACCTAATAGGTTCATTCGCCGAACGTGCAGAACTTGATCAATTTGATTCCCCGCCATGCGCCGCAAGTCAGCAGAAACAAGCTAGCAGAGAAAAATTGTTTCTACCAGCAATTAACTGTCCCTGACTCCCTGCACATTTATGTTTCAGTCATTCATAACCAAGGTTAAGCTCAGTTTCCCATAGCACACCCCGGTCTTCAAAAATTGCTTTCAATTTCACTATGAACACAGATATTGTTATCTTCTTTTTCATACATACATACATACATACATAAAATGGGTTGTTTGGCCCTCCGAAGGAGGACAAAATGCCCTCCCAGGAGGACTGGCCGCCATCACAACTACGGTGATCTTCGGCCGTGGGGAACCCTTTTTATTGTGCTTTAAAAAAAATGTACAAAAATATATATAAAAATATACAATTGTTCAATATCTTGCTGTTCTTGATGTAAATATTACTTAAAAATATATAAATGTAGTATCAAAATTTAATAGAATTACAGGTGATAGTTAGATGATGTGTGAAACGTCGGTGAGATGCGTTCAGCTCGTCTGTTCGTAGAGTAAGTTGTCTTATTTCTTGATGTTGTAAGGTGGCCCGATGCCAGATGGTAAGTGGCTGAGTGGAATGGATGAAAAACAATGAGAAAATGTCGGAAAATCTATGTGAAGACAAACGTTTTGTGCAAACTGGATGCTTATTGGGTTAACATTTATGGGGGATATGTGTCAGGAGGAATGATGTGTGAGAGGTCGGGGAGAATATTATGATGGCGTAGGGATAGTGCCAAGGCTTGGGGAAGTGGTTTGGATAGGCGACGTTGCCTCCGGGTAATTGGCGTCATGAGAAGGTCATAGGTAAGTGGAAGTCGTGAGTCAACTAGTGACTGCAGGGAACGTAGGCGGAGTTTGTGAAGGTGACGGTAGAGTGAGGGGAGAGTCCTGGGGTAATTTAACAGATTGCTGTCCGTGTCAAGAGGAAGGCCAAATGCAATCTTCAAAACGAAGTGTTCAATAGAATTTAAAATTTGGTATTGGGGTAAGCTAGCCCCTATCCAGGCCAATGAGCAATAAGTAAGCAATGGGCGGATGAAGACCTTGTAGGTATGGATGAGCTGAAGTGGGCTAAGACCCCAGGAAACCCCTTTCAGTCGACGGATTAGCGCCAAACGTTGGCGAGCTCTGTGGGCTTGCTGTTCTATGTGAGGTCTCCAGGAGAGCTGGTGATCAAGTGTGACTCCCAAATACACTGCCTGGCGGGAGGGAGTAATGGCTTCGTCGAAGATGTTGAGGCGGAATGGTCGGTAGTGGCTGATGGTAGACTTGAGGCCAAATAGAACTAACTGGGTTTTGGTGGTATTAATAGTGAGGTGCCATTTACAGAACCAGGCAACCAGTGTATTTAGGTAGGCCTGGAGACGGTTGCTGAGGGTTGTGAGATTATTTGCGAATGATAGCAGAGCTGTATCATCCGCAAATTGAAAGAGCTGAGAGAACTGGTTGGGTTGGGGCATGTCATGGACGTAGATTAAATAGAGGAGCGGGGAAATCGGGGAGCCTTGAGGTACTCCTGAAAGAGAGTGAAGGTGGAGGAGGACGCAGATCTAATTTGTATGAAGGCTCGCCTGTCCAGTAAAAAGTTACTGAGGAGGCGAACTATGGAGCGTGGGAGGTGGAGGGACATTAGTTTAAAAATGAGACCACGGTGCCATACTAGATCGAAGGCTTTTTCAAGATCTAGTAGGAGGAGGGCCTGTCGTGACCTACCTGGCCTGTGAGACGTTCTGGCAGGTTGACAGCTCCTCCGACGATTTTCCCTTCTAGCCGAGCGGTTTACTAGATAAGGGAACTTGAGGTTTCGTAGACTAGTCCCGGAACTTCCAGAATAAAAGATGAACTTCCCTTGGACTACTGCCGATTTATTATGCCCTTGGCAGTCGAAGTGTATATACACTATATACAAATTATGTGAAGTTACTGCTGGAAGTGCACGCAGGTCTGTATTAGCGCTACTAAGTCTCTACTGCTACTTGACATCTAGCATGTCTCCGCGAGGCTGAATTCTGCTCGCGCGCGTTACAACGTTACTCTGGCAAGAACTGAGGCGTGAGAACAACTGTTACTCTGCAACTCCTCTGCAACTCTCTTGTAACAACTCTCCTGCCACTCTGCGACTCTGCTACTCTGTCGCTCGCCATTATGGATACCATTATATCCCACTGGAGATGGCCCAGAGTCCATCTCCCCCTTCCACTGAGGCCTGGTCCATCCCATCCTCAGTGCCTAGCAAGTGCTGCTCCCTAAGCGAGCGGCAACTGCTCATACTCGCGTCTACGTGACATTTAGGGTTCAATTTCTGGCCTGGCTTGTGACCATGAATCACTCTCTCTACAGTTCAGAGTGCTCGACTAAATGTCCTTCTGTACCATCAATATTTACAGACCTCTGTACACATCCTGGCTCCAACAGTCTTATTTCCTTGAGAAATGTACATTCTGGCTTACAAAAGCTCACATCCAACTTAGTAATAATAATAATAACTCTATTGCCCTTATATAATGTTCCTCCGAACCGCAGTCCTGGGTTCTGATTCATGGAGGTTCACAGTCACGACACCTCCCTCCCCAGGGAAGAAATGGGTGCAATCTTCCTTGCATTCATTTCTGTCCCAATATTACACTCTGTTACTGTCGAGTCGTAATGATCTGCGACTTTGTGTTGAGGGTGAAGGCTGTAATGCGACCTGACTCGCACTCATATCTGAATCTACAATAGCCCTTGTAGGCGTACCGAAGCGTCCTTCAGCAGGCCAAGAGTGTAATTCCAGGATTTCCTCAGACATCTCCGGGCGTCCCCGAAGTTGCCTGGGACGTTGGAATATCGTAATGTCTTCGTCTGAAGTCCTAGCCTTGCCTTCCCTCGTAATTACTGTTTGCCTTATGCAAATATTTGGGCAATGCGACCTTGCATCATCAAACCATTTTCTGGCTGGAAACCCTAATTTAGGACAATCACAACAACAATTGCAACAATAGCACCATAAAATTATCCCAATTGTACCTGCCATAGTTAGTACAATATACTTATATACATTGAAATGTCTATACATCATCTGACTTTGTATGTCTTCTTGTTTTCTTACCAAGTCCTCCACCTCTTCTGTTTTGTGCGTGGCCCACTTTAAATCATTCACATGATTTAACAAATTATTCAGTGGCAGTTTATTAACCTCCGGTACCTGCTCTAACTTAATCTCACTACCAATCTGCTCGCAGCAGTCATAATTAAGTATCAAATCTGGCACTAAGTCCTTACCTCGAGTAGTGTTTATTTTACCTACCCCTTGTACCTTACTATGTGGGCTGTACAACGTACACCCTGGACTTAACACAACAATACCTGTGCCAGTTAACCCAATATCACTTGTAGTGTCCTTACACATGCAGGTGACCCTTGTCTCGCCTGGAGACACATAAATATACCTGTTTTCCCTTATAGGTATCCACAGCAATCGCTGTACTGGTAGTACTCTCTTATCACAATTCTCCGGTACCTGGCTAACTCCACTGAGTATCTTCACTGCGCAACTGTCTTGAGAGTAAACCATATTAACAGGGAACTGAGCATGACACAACCTCCACGTGGCAGACACTACCTTACACTGCCTCACCTGTTCCCTATCTAATTGCGCAAATGTCTGCTTTTCTTTGTCCATCAATATATAGTCCTTGGCCTCTTGAATGTACACAAAATGGTGGGGATTACTCTTCATGTAGGTGGGGAATGGGATCATATGATACACACTATAAACCACTCTGTCTGTAAGGGGTGTCCTGATAACATACACAAGATAATTCTCACTTGTAAACACTTCCACTGTAGCCACCTTGTAGACCAGATAACCGTAAGCTGACCTTAATTCAAATGGCAGAGACAGCCCCTTGGGAAAGTCCTCCTGGACTTTCTTATAACTCTCTATGATGTCATCCGGTGATATTATCTGTACCTGGATAACTCCTACCTGTGCATTCATGATGCCTGACAGTACCACACTGTACTGCTCATACAGCTGTACAAGTAAGCCTTCTATCTCAATTAAATGCCTGTTTAATGAGATTTCTAACTCTGCTTGCTCAAATGCTTCTGTAATCCGAAGCGTACTATTGGACAAATATGTCCTGATTTCATTTAAACCCTGAGTCAACCTCTGCTCGTTTGCGGTTACATCGTAGATGGTGCTGTTCATTGTTTGTAACGTGGACTTAACCACTAACATCTGTTCTTTAGTGACCTTAATCATTGAGAGTTGCTCTTTTTCTAACTCACTTATTTGTGACTCATACTTATCTGCATCATCCTGACTTAACGTTCCAAATAACGCTTTGGCTATTGAACCTACAGCATTTATCAATCCCCTTTTCGGTCTGGTATTATCTGTCTCCCCACTTGGTCTGGTGTTTTTGGCTATCGTTTCCTTAGATTCCTTAATTACTCAACATCTTAACGTCATGCTGACATGTCAAATTCGTTTTCTGCTCTAACAATATACATGCCAATTGTGTCCAGTGTATATGCTCCCTGATATTTGAAAATACATCACTTAGCTGATTCAAATTCACATAGGTAACTAATGTCCATTCCATGTTATACAACTGTATCTCACCCTGGTGGTCGAAGTATACTCCAGGTGTGTTCTCGTATGGTGTCACTTGCACGTCTAGTACTTCTCCGGTTATGCCGTGGGCTGATGACGTCACTGTTACCACCGCCACCATGGTGTAGAACCATCTTAGCATTCGTGCCATTGCCTTCTGCCTTACCTGCAAGGTAAAGACAGGTTATTCGTTACCTATTTTACTGATTTTCCATCAAAATTTTAATCTACTTCAACATCTAAAGTCTCAAAAGACTTTGCTTCGCATCCTGGCTTAGGCATGCGGCTACAAAACTATCAGCAGTGTCATACACTAAATTCGAAAACTTGCTCGCTTAACTTCGAGTTCTGTTACATAGAGACTCGGCTTCACAAATCGCCTCGGGACTGTGGCTACACTATCGCCGTTTGCATTTGACTGAATGCTTCTCAAAATGTGCCTTTCATGGCTCGGTTTCTGTTTCATTTCATCTAAGCTAATTTCAGGTTTTCCCTACCCCTGTCCTAACGGGTGCGTATCCGCGACTACCCTAGGGGTGACGAGTCACATATAGGCTACACGCTCGCCATCGTGCAACCCTTTACTTACGAGCACCTCAGTGCCACCCGTCGAACCTCTGTTCGTCTGACTGTTTAAAATTTCTAATACGACCCAATTTTGTTTTCCGTAGCTTGGCGGGGTATTAAAGAACCCTACCAGCAGCTGTCGCTATCTTCCTAGTTGCCATTGAGACGAAGGGGTGTGTAACTTCGTCGTGGCCGAAATTTGAGGTTCTGACTCTTCGCTTTCCTCAAATGTGCCTCTTAGAGCACTTCTTCTCTACTTGCTATACACACGTATGTGTCCCTTAATAATTTGTACCGTTAACACTGATTCACCCTTATGCCATTTATTGGTTTCCATTTATTACGAAAGGCAGGCCTTCGCATGCCTGGGGCTGCCATTCACAACAAATGGCTCAATTACATAGAGCTACTCACCGGGATTCGCGCCTGCCTGACCAGTAGGTCATCGTGGTCACCAGGCCACGCCTCTTTTCTGTCGCCTCTTACGACACAGCAGGCTCACTGTTGGGGGTATTCTAACACCAATGATCACGTGTCTAAACGTTCCAATGGTTCCCGCCACCCACACGGGGGTTTTAGTTTCCTCAGGATGGCCGCTCTGGGGCCACTATGGACATCCCTGTATTTCGCCTTACATAATTTATGCCAGCCGGTGCATTATCTAGGCTGCTCGCATCTTTTATCCGCTGTTCAAATATTATTGTGTGCCTACTGATAAACTACATTGACTCCATGCGCACACAATCTCTTACAGCTGTGTTACCCTTAGCTGTCGCTGTATCTGCTAACCGTTATACATCCTTACCCCTTAATCCGTTCTGTGCTGCTTCTGCACCCACCCGGGTTCTAAACCCGTTGGAGTCCTTTTACAAGTACATTTTCAACCGATTCTTATGCACCTTGACTCTTCTGCCTTTCTTACTAAGCAATAGGGTGCAATTTACCCCTGAAACGTCGACGACCTCATAAGGCCCTACAAATGGCGGACTCAGCTTTTTAGATCGTCCTCTTCGCAATGCATCATTACGCAAGAGTACCTTGTCACCAATTCGAAATGTGACTTCGTTCTGCTTTTTATCGTAATTAGCCTTTTCCAGTTCTTTACGCTCAACTAGCGTCCTCCTAGCGGCTTCATGATTCCTCCTGAGCTGTGACGTCAGCTCCTCTACCACATTCTTATGTTCGTTATAATCCACCTCAGGTGGCTTTTGCAATACACCTGGTATATTCGCCTTCCTTCCAAAAATAAGCTCATAGGGTGTGAACCCTGTGCTAGTACTCTTGGTGGTATTATATACAAAGCTCGCTGTGGGCAGATACTTATCCCAGTCACTTTGCTCACTTGAGCAAACATAATGCCTCAGGTACTCTGCTAGTACCTTGTGAGATCTCTCTACGCTACCGTTGGACTGTGGTCTGAAAGCGCTTGTGTTTGTTTTCCTAATTCGCAGTTTCTTGCAAAGTGCCTTGAAAACTTCGCTCATGAAGTTACTACCCTGGTCAGTAAGAATCTGCCCCGGTATCCCGTAAATGCTTATAACATTATTAATTAGCGTCCGTGCCACTGTTTCAGCCTCCTGATTCGGCATGGCACTAGCTACCAAGTACTTCGACAGTTGGTCCTGGCATGTCAAAATATACTTATTGCCAAGCTCTGTCACCGGAAGTGGACCCACCACATCCAGAGATACCTTCTCAAAGACCGTGCTAGGGGTGTCCGTAATTACCATTGGCGCTCTGACGTCTGGTCTAGTCCCCTTATTCTTTTGGCATGAAGGACACGAGCGTATATAACGCTCAATGTCACCTGTCATTCCCTTCCACTGTAATCGTTCGCGTACCCTGGCGTACGTGCGGGCTATTCCCTGGTGTCCTCCAACCAAGGAATCATGACACTCCTTCAGGATGGCCAATTTCTCAGCCTCCTGCAACTCGGTTACCTCGGGTAAGCTGTCTTCGGGCGTGGACTCCTCTGCGTTAGCGTCCTCGGAGACCTCACTACCGTCTGCTTCAATTCCCTCTACCGTAGCGTCCTCGGGTTTTGAAGTCGTTGCTGCCCTCCTACGAGTTTCCATATGAGTGGCCACGGCCGCCCCCTGCCGTAACTCGTGCCCAGCCGAGTTGATCACTCGCGCTTGACACTGTGCATCAGTGGGATTCCTGCTAAGAGCATCAGCATTGCAGTTCTGCTTGCCCTGCTTGTAAATGATTTCAAAATCATACTCTGCCAATTTCAATCGGAACTTTAGCAGGCGTGACGATGGGTCTTGAACATTGAACACCCACTTCAGCGGCTTGTGATCTGTCACCACTGTGAAATGCCGTCCGAACAAATACGGCCTGAAATACTTTACACCCCAAACAATGCCTAATAATTCTTTTTCTGTGACACTATAATTTCTTTCTGCCTTATTAAGCGTCCTGCTTGCATATGCTACGGGGAGATCTTTACCCACGGGCCCTTGTGACAATACGGCCCCCACTGCTTCGTTGCTAGCATCTGTGGTAAGAACGAATGGCTTTTCAAAATCTGGGTACTGCAAAATGGGCTCTTCAATGAGCTTTTGCTTTAGCGCTTCGAACGCTTGTTCCTGTGCATCCCCCACACGAAGGGAACGTCCTTCTTCACTAATTCATATAGTGGCTTCGCGATCTTACTATAATTGGGTATAAACCTCCTATAATACCCACTGAGTCCACAGAATTGTTTAATCTGGCGGCTCGTGGTAGGCCTCGGAAAATCCTTCACGGCCTGCACCTTTCGTGAGTCTGGTAAGACTCCCCCTTCAGTAATTACATGCCCTAAGAATGTCACTTCAGTCCTCAGGAACTCACACTTATCTGGATGGAGCTTCAACGTATTTTCTCTCAGCCTTTGAAAAACATCTCAACTTAGCATTGTGCTCCTCTATTGAGCTACCATACACTATTATATCATCTAGATAGCACAGGCACTGAATACCTGTCAGTCCGGTAAGCACTGTATTCATCAGCCTTGTGAATGTGGCTGGCGCATCCTTCAACCCCATGGGCATCTTTGCAAATTCGTACTTGCGCCCTAATGCTGAAAAAGCTGTCTTGGGCCTGTCTTCAGGTTTTAATAACACCTGATAATAACCGCTGCAAAGGTCAAGTGTACTGAAATACCTGGCCTTACCTAGAGCATCTAATAGCTCTGAGATGAGTGGGAGGGGATAACTAACCCCTATCGTTACTTCGTTCAATTTTCGGAAGTCAATCACAACTCTCCACTTTTGCTTACCTGACCCATCCATTTTCTTCGGTACTAACAACAATGGTGCGTTCCAAGGGGAGGTACTAGGTACAATAATTTCACCACCTAGCATCTTATCTATCTGCGCTTGTATTTCTCCCTTTTGTGCCTCCGGCAATCTATACGGCCGCACATTAATCGGGGGTTGATCCTGGGGCGTTGGGATCTCATGACGTATAACGTCAGTGTATGTGAGCTTATCTCCCTCAAGGTGGAAGATATTGTATTCCGCACAGATGGCGTATATACCCTCCTTATCTACCTGCGTGAGATGGTCTACTCGCAAACAGTCTATCACTCCTGCGTGATCTGGGCTTCTGAGTAGCCGGTTCTCCGGTTACCGCCCCACTGCCTTGCTGTATCTTGCGTACTTCTGCCAGGCAGGTGTTATCCACCTCCTGCATTCGCACTCGAGGGCTGTACAGAGTCACTTCCTCCTCAGTAGTGTTCATCATGCTGACTACTGCCTCGTTGTGCTCTGACCTAGTTAGACACTCTGCGAGGTAAACCCCTGGTGCCACCTCGGCCCTCTCAATAATTCCCACTGGTAGATTCTTATCGACTTCAATAACTACTACCTTCTGGGTTCGAGGCTCGAGGCTGATTATCTTCGCCTCCCTCGCTCCCAGCGGGTATCTTTTACCGTGGATCGTAACATGACCCTCCCGGTAGTCGATCACGCTGTCAGCTAGGATGTCTCTCCCTATTATACCATCCTGGCTTAGTTGGAAATCACTGCCCACCACATGAACTGTGTGTTTAGTACCTCCAATAACAAACTGAACGGTCCCTTGGGTGTAAATCGTTCCCTCGCTTACACCCGTTAATTCGATCGTGGTGCCTCTACTGATTGTAACTCTTTTAGGCACTGATTGCCTCTTCACTAGGCTGACATCGGAGCCAGTGTCAATTAAAAACCTCAGAGGCCCCCCACAATGCATTAATATAGTGCCCTCCATGTCACGTGCCTTGGGACTCCTTAAATTACGGGATTCCATAGCTGTCCCTGTGTTATGGACCCGTTCCAGTTTGTCGCCCCTGTCTTCGTGCTTTTATTATTACCTTTCCCACTCTTGAACCAACAGTCCTTGGTTCCATGTGACCACCGGTCACAAATATCGCACTGTCGTCGGCCTTTCATGGCCTTGCCTCCCGTGCGCCTACTCTGGCCCTGGCCCTTCTTGGCCTCCTGACAATTTCGTTTTATGTGACCCTGCTGGCTACAATTATAGCACTTCCGCCGGTCCACTTCTGCTTGTGGTACCCGGGCTGTCTGTCGGCAGTCATTTTGTACGTGCCCTTTCTTCCCACAACGGTAACAGGTTCTATTCCTGTCCGATTCCATGTGAGACTTCCCCCTAACCATGCGCACGGCTTCCGGCGCCACGGCTTCCTTATCTCTCTGCTTCTTTCGGCAATCGCGCTCTATGTGTCCCGGTTTTTTGCAATATCTACATATGATCTTACTTGGGGTGCCCCCTGTCTGTACCTTGGGTGTACTACCTAACGCGGTGCGTGCACCTCGGGTTCGTGCCTCCTTGCACTCCCGTGCGATGTGGCCTTCCCTGTTACAATTGTAACAGACCACCCTAACACTTGCTTGTGTTGGCTTAGTATGCCACCTTAGTGGTGCCTTCCTTTCCTGATCGGGTTTACCTGCTCTTACCCCTGAGCTATGTTTCGTGTGCAACCCTTCTCGTGCCTTCTTTGAGAATATGACCCCCTCTTCTTGCCTTGCCGTGGCTACCGCTTTCTCGAAAGTAATGGCCCCGTGGCCCTGGACCCTAGCTTGGATTCGCGGGTTACTTAACCCCTGTATGAAGCTAGCTACGCATATTTTTCTTGTGATTCTTAGCTGAGCTTCTCTATCCTCCCAGCTCTCTCCGTCGAGGACTGCTTCCCTGAATGCAGCTGACAGAGTCTCTACCTTATGCGCCCATGTCGCCACTGTTTCCCTCGGATCCTGCGCTGTTTGAAACATCTGGCAAATATATAAGTCTAATGTGCCCTGAAATCCGTAGTATTCTCCTAATGCCTGCTTGGCAGCCTCCCAATGATTTATATCTCTTCTGACTAACAACTTATCTCGGGCCTTGCCCGTGATTTTGGTCAGGATATACTTAAAGAACAGCTCTTGATCATCGCCTTTTACCATGCGAACAGCAGCGTCTACATTGGCCACAAACTCACGTAATCTGTCGGGCTGTGTTCCATCGAACTCCCGACCTATCAGGCGATGTCCTTCAGTCACTGATACAAAAGGCCCACTTGTACTTACCGTATCTACTTCTGCTAACCTCTCCTCTACCTGGACACCGGTAGCTGCACTTGTCTGTCTTGCTATTGTAATAAGGTTAGCTTACCTGGCGGCTACTTCTTCTTCTTCTTTGTTGTCTCTGCTAACTGGATACTGCGGCTTATCGGTTCTCCCCTCTGCTGGCGGCACGGCTCGCTACTGCACGGCTCCTTCTGCTTAGTAGGCTTCTTCTTCGTTGCGCGGCACTCGGTACGATTTACGCGGATGCGCGGACGGACAATCTTCTGCGTTGTCGCGGTCTTTATCGGACAATCTTCTGCGATGTCGCGATCTCTCTCTTTATTCCGTAGTTGCTCTGTTCAGTGCGTCGAACTCGGGACCCCACATCTGACACCAAAATTTTAGGTCTGTCGTGACCTACCTGGCCTGTGAGACGTTCTGGCAGGTAGACAGCTCCTCCGACGATTTTCCCTTCTAGCCGAGCGGTTTACTAGATAAGGGAACTTGAGGTTTCGTAGACTAGTCCCGGAACTTCCGGAATAAAAGATGAACTTCCCTTGGACTACTGCCGATTTATTATGCCCTTGGCAGTCGAAGTGTATATACACTATATACAAATTATGTGAAGTTACTGCTGGAAGTGCACGCAGGTCTGTATTAGCGCTACTAAGTCTCTACTGCTACTTGACATCTAGCATGTCTCCGCGAGGCTGAATTCTGCTCGCGCGCGTTACAACGTTACTCTGGCAAGAACTGAGGCGTGAGAACAACTGTTACTCTGCCACTCTGCAACTCTCTTGTAACAACTCTCCTGCCACTCTGCTACTCTGTCGCTTGCCATTTTGGATACCATTATATCCCACTGGAGATGACCCAGAGTCCATCTCCCCCTTCCACTGAGGCCTGGTCCATCCCATCCTCAGTGCCTAGCAAGTGCTGCTCCCTAAGCGAGCGGCAACTGCTCATACTCGCGTCTACGTGACATTTAGGGTTCAATTTCTGGCCTGGCTTGTGACCATGAATCACTCTCTCTACAGTTCAGAGTGCTCGACTAAATGTCCTTCTGTACCATCAATATTTACAGACCTCTGTACACATCCTGGCTCCAACAGTCTTATTTCCTTGAGAAATGTACATTCTGGCTTACAAAAGCTCACATCCAACTTAGTAATAATAATAATAATAATAATAATAATAATAACTCTATTGCCCTTATATAATGTTCCTCCGAACCGCAGTCCTGGGTTCTGATTCATGGAGGTTCACAGTCACGACAGGCCGCAGGATAGCCGGAGTTGATATGGGGAGTGATAAGGCTGACTAATCGAAAGAGTTGAGTTTGTGTGGAAAATTCAGGGCGAAAACCTGCTTGAGTGGGGGGGGGGAAACGTGAATGGAATTGAGGAATGTGTAAAGTCGACGGGCTAAGATGGCTTCAAACAATTTAGTAAAAACGGATAGCAAGCTGATTGGCCGGTAGGAGGAAAGAAGGGATGGAGGTTTACCTGTTTTAAGAAACAAGATAATTTTGGCTGTCTTCCAATGGGAAGGGAAGTTACCGGTATGTAGAATTAGTGTGTAAGCTATGGCTAGAAAATGTAGGAAGATGAGAGGAGCTTGTTTTATGTGTTGGTAAACCACCCCGTCTGTCCCGGGAGCAGTTTTGCGTCGTTTGCCTAGCTGGAATGAAATGTCGTCGATCGTAATGGGTTGGTTTAGTGGTGATTCGGGGTCTAAAGTCGGTATGTGGTCAAAACTGGGTGTCAGGAGGGAGAGATGAGGGTCAGTTTGCTCGCAAACGGTCGCATGGTTTGAGTAATCATGTCGGTTATGGGGTGCGTCACTGTAGATGTCAGTAAAGTAGTGGGCAAAGGTGTCAGCTTTGTCTTTGTCGGAGAATAAATGACCGTTGTGCCCTCGGATAGGGTACTGGCTTTCCTGGTTTTTTTTGTCCAGTAAGTTGTTTGAACGTTTTCCAGAAGGGGCGAGCTTGAGTTTCCTGTGCTAGGCGGGAGCAAGAGTCAATCCACTTCTTTTTCTTTATGGCTTTAATATAGGACCGGGCATGTCTTTGGTATTGTCGGTGTCTTGTCAGTAGGTCTGGGTCAAAAGTCCTGAGGTAGGCCCTATAATAGCTACGGGAGAGTTTCAGAAGTTGGATTGCTTTGGCCGGAATAGGTGGCTTGCTCGGGGTAATTTTGGTCTTGGGGACATGCAGTCGGTCAGCGGAGGCTATGGTGGTTTCCAGGAGTGTGATTAAATCGAACAGTTGTTCGGTATTCTGTGGGACTGCAGCCTGTGAAAGTGTTTCTTCAATGTATGAACGATAAGCTTCCCAATTTGTCTTTGGAAAATTTGGTCTCAAAAATGATGGAGGTGGGGCGGAGAGGGAACGGGGGAGAGTGAGGGCGGGAAGCTTAATATAGAAAGGATCATGGTCTTTACCGGCAGGGCCAGCTAAATCTATAGAACAGTTCTGGGCTATGGTGGAGGAAGCGAATACTATCTCCGGGGTGCTCTGAAATCTTACCATGGTATGGGGGGGAATAGCTATTCGTTTGCCGTGCATGGAAGTGGTGAAGGTTTCAAGTAAATCCTCCTCAGCTGAATTGAAGCAATTGATGTTAAAGTAGTGAAAAGTGTTTGTAGGAAATCGAATGTCGGAATATTAAGATTAATTTGAAAGTGCCTGAATAGCCTAACTTATTCAATGTAGTTAGTTTTAGTTGTAAGTAGGTAGTTAGTTTGACTATTTGATATATGTCATTGTTCTATTAGACTGTGGTGTGTAAGTGTGTCTGGTAGCAGTTGCATTGTTTATTAGTTATAGTTCATTGTTTCAGTAGACTGTGATGTGTGAGGGTGCATGTGAGTGTGCCTGGTGACAGACTGTTTTAGTGGTAGTATTTGTTGTTGGTGGAACTCAAGTTTTTTGTTAGTAGAATTTTGGTATTTAATTGTTAGTACGGTAGAAGGTTAGTATTTTTGTTAGTAGAATTGCTCTTTACTTATTCTGAAAGGGAGTAGCAGCCTTTCAGAATAAATCAATTCTTTACTAGTCTTATAGACGGTTAAGATATTGATAATATAAGCCAAATAATGGCTACACTGCGTCCTGCTGCACGGCTGAAAGCAACGGGAAACTACAGCCGAATGCTATTCCCGAGGATATGCACCTCTCTATGCATAATTACATGTGATGATGGCCTCCTCCCTTGTAAAATTTCAATCCGGAGGTAAACTAGTCCCCCGTTCGGATCTCCGGGTGGGGACTACTCGAGAGGGGGTTAACATCACAGAAGTGACAAAGAGGAAATCTGACATTCTACGGATCGGAGCGTGGAATGTTAGAAGTCTGCTAGGAAGTGGAAGGTTAGAAAACTTAGAAAGGGAAATGGATAGGTTGAGGTTGGATTTGGTTGGGATTAGTGAAATGCGCTGGCAGGAAGAACAGGACTTTTGGTCAGGAGACTATAGGGTCATTAGCACTAAATCAAACAATGGCCAAGCAGGGGTTGGCCTCATATTGAGTAGGAAACTTGGCCAGCGGGTGGAATATTATGAGCAATATAGTGAACGGATTATTGTAGCAAAAATCAATACTAAGCCTACCTGCACCACAGTGGTACAAGTCTATATGCCTACCAGTCAAGCTGATGATGAGGATGCTGAAAAGGTCTACGAAGAAATAGACGAAATTCTGAGGTATATCAAGGGTGATGAAAATGTTATAGTAATGGGAGATTGGAATGCTGTGGTAGGAAAAGGGAGAGATAGTCAGGGTGTCTACTGTAAGGATGAAGTAAAAATTAGTTACTTTTTAGGTACCTTTTAGTTACCTTTTAGTTAATTTTAGTTACCTTTGAATTCAAGTTACGTCTGCGGTCTACAAGCATAGGCGCTCATCACGCGGTGAAGAAAAACAACAATGAACTGTTTTTAAAGAAGTTTTTTATTTATCGTATGGCTCTTATTGCCGGGAGTGTCCGAGGACATGTTCAGCTCGTCTGAGTCTGTAGCTGCTTCCAACGGACACCCTTAGGGTGAGCTACAAGTTCCGTTCAATTTCAAGTTGCTACCAGATAGCAATGACACCTAGTGGTGAACGTTGGAACTTTGATAGAGCGCTCCGACGAAATATAACCAAAGAATTTAGCTTCACACAAGTTTTGTCTGTGGATGAATCCTTTACATACCATAAGTCCATGACATGGGACCGCCGGCTTTACTTCCCCTCCGAAGGAAGGCATACTGAAGGATTTTTAACGCTTTAAAAAAATCCGACGACTTCGGCCGGGTTTGAACCCGCTATATTGGGCACAGCAGTTCAGCATGCTACCAACTACACCACCGAAGCCGCTTTAAATGAAATTCACATGATGTTATAAAAATTTAAAAAATAATAAATATATACTAGATATTTAATATCCAATGAGTTGTTTCAGCTAATATGTCGTCTTGTCCACAATATGTTGTTATTATTACGGTACCAAGAGGTTGCTCAGCTCTTGACCATTTGGCGAGATTTCCTTCGTCCCCGCGGTAGGTCGCGAAGAAATGTATGCGATCGTCACCGAATTCTGTCTTCGCAGTCAAATGCGGAGAAATATCGAGATGTTACACGATCGGCGCTGGTCTCAGTTGTTTGGTGAGCTTCCCGTAGTTTTCACGATAGAACACGAAGAAAACGATTTAGATCATCAGCGTCACTTTTAGTCATTCGACGAGATTTCCATTGTCCTTGAGTTCGGGCACAAGAAAATATAGCATTATTACGCAATCGGCACCACTTGCTGTCCGTTTGACAAGAATACAGTTGTCCTCGTCATTGAATGCGGAGAAATATCGCGATGTATCGCAATCGCTGCCGCTCTCGGCCGTTTTCCGTTGTCCTCGAGATATTATGCAATCGTCGCCGCACCCGGCCGTTCAACGATTGTCTGCCTGTCTATCTGTCCTGATAGAATGGCGGAGGCAAGCTCAAGGTTGGGCATGGTTAAAATTCACGCGTAGTTATGAACATGTTGTTCGGTCGGCGCCATGATTCCTTTAGTCCCTATGCTGTAGTTGGGAGTTCATGAGTTCAGGGCGGATCACGAGGAGAATTTAGTATTTCGATGCTACGTAGGCTGCCATTTTTAAGTGGGTTGATGCACTTCTCGCTCCCCGCACGCTTTTAAGTATACGGTCATGGGAAAAGTGGCAAGTAGGTTTCGTGATGGGTGCCCCGTGATGGGGGCCCAATCACCTTTGACAGGATTCCCGCAGTCCTCGTGGTCACAAATTCACGATAGGGGACGGGTTTTATGATTTTACGCAACTGACGTCGATCTCGGTTCGTTTGACGAGATCCCAGCAGGCAAGTCGTGCGGTCAGCCGGCCGTCTTGAGGATGCGATTTTGGAGGAGTAGGTACGGTATCGAATATTACGGATTGTTCTGAGAGGATTGTACGAATAATACGACAAGAGGGCAAGTTTTATTTCGATTGAGAACCACGAATTATCAACAAATTATCGAAATAATCGGTTAGATTATATATCCGATGGAACGAAAGTTCGAAGGAAAAATCGACTTATAACAGAATTTCGAATTAACCATACTGAATGTCTCAAATTTACTTGACATATTTTTCAAATAAGTTATATGTATCTCGACGATTGTTCTCATTTTTTTCGAAACGGTAACATTTCCCAAGATTGCGACATTAAATTGTTTCGCATTATTTCTGAACTTCAATTTGACATAGTTTCCAAATAACAGAAATGAGAGATTTCTTTTTAGTTTCGGAAGTATTCGCGAATAAACGTCTCGCGAAAAGTCAGGTTTCCTAATACAGTAACACAGAAAAATATTTCACACGAAACTTAAGACTTCTTGATGCCTAAAATATACGTTAAACCGATGTATACCGCTCAATGTATCCTCGGTATGTATTTCCTTGAGGTCGGGCACGGAGACATATAGCTTAGTACTATGCAATAGGCACGGCGCCGCTTGCGTGAAACTCGCAATCTCTGAGCCTAGCGGCGCGAGTTTAAATGATTCAACCCGCCTTCAGAAAATTTTCGTTACCCGTTTGTAAAATTCGTTACTTTTTCGTTACTTTCGTTACCCATTTGTAAAATTCGTTACTTTTTCGTTACTTTCGTTACCGGTAGACACCCTGATAGTAGGAGATTTCGGATTAGGTGAAAGGAATGATCGAGGAAGCATGCTGGTAGAATTCTGCACCGAGCATGAATTGGTCATAGCTAACACCTTATTCAATAACCACAATAGAAGAATATACACATGGATGAGACCAGGAGATACAGGGCGTTACCAAATCGACTTCATTATGGTCAAGCAGAGGTTTCGAAACCAGATTTTGGATTGTAAAACATATCCTGGTGCTGACATAAACTCTGATCACAATCTGGTTGTAATGAAATGCAGATTAAAGTTGAAGAAACTGAAGAAAAGCCAAAAGGATGGGCAATAGACAGACTGAAAGAGAAGGATGTAAACGAAAGATTCAAGAAGAGTATAAAGGAAGGACTAATGAAAAACCCTAAACAAACTTCAATTGCTGACGAATGGGCACGTTTGAAGAATGAAATAACAAAATCCGCAGAAGAAAACATTGGTAGGAAAGAAGGAATAGGTAGAAAACCGTGGATCACTCAGGATATACTAGAATTGATGGATGAAAGGCGGAAACACAAGAATCTAAGAGATGAAAAGGGGAAAGCAGAATACAGACGTCTGAGAAATGAGGTTAACAAGAAGTGCAAGGAAGCGAAAGAAGAATGGTTGAAAGAGAAATGTGCAGGTATAGAAAATTGTCTGAAATTAGGAAAAGTAGACACAGCTTATCGAAGGATTAAGAATACTTTTGGGGAAAAGAAGACTAAGTGCTGTAATATTAAGGACACATATGGAAAGCCTCTAACAGATAGGGAAGAAAAGGTTGAGAGATGGAAAGCTTACATAGAGAGTTTGTATAAGGGAAAGGAGATTGAGAATCGTGTAATGGAAAGGGAGGAGGAAATTGATGAGGATGCGAAAGGAGATTTAATATTGAGATCAGAATTTGATAGAGCTTTGGAAGACTTAAGCAGGAACAAAGCACCAGGCATAGATGATATACCGATTGAGTTGCTGCGCTGCATAGGAGATGAAGGTCTGATCAGGTTATTTCACTTGGTGTGTAGGATTTATGAGACAGGTGTGGTACCCCCTGATTTCAAGAAGAATGTAATCATCCCTATACCAAAGAAAATGGGAGCTGACAGATGTGAAGATTACCGTACAATCATCTTGATTACTCATGCTTCAAAGATCCTGTCTAGAATAATTTACAAGAGGATTGAAAGCCAGATAGAAACGGAGTTGGGTGAAGACCAGTTTGGTTTCAGGAGAAATGTAGGAACAAGGGAAGCTGTACTAAGTCTTAGGCTGATTTTGGAAGGTAGAATAAGGAAAGATAAGAGAACGTTCATGGCTTTTGTAGACTTAGAAAAGGCTTTTGATAACGTTGATTGGACTAAATTGTTTGACATTTTGAAATCGATTGGAATAAAGTACAGGGATAGGAGGGTGATATACAATCTGTACAGAAACCAGACAGCAGTCATTCGAGTTGAAGGACATGAGAGAGAAGCTGGTATTCAGAAAGGTGTAAGGCAAAGCTGCAACTTATCACCCATACTTTTCAATCTTTACATTGAACAAGCAATGAAGGAAATTAGAGAAAAATTTAAAGTGGGAGTGAAGATTCAAGGAGAAATAATTTCAACACTGAGATTTGTTGATGACATCGTCATCTTGGCCGACAAGCCTGAGGATTTGAATGAGTTTTTGAATGGTATGGACTCCGTCTTACGGAAAGAATTCATGATGAAAATAAATAAATGTAAAACAAAAATACTGGAATGCAGCCGAAATAAATCAGAAACCTCTACGGAGATCAAATTGGCAGGTGAAAAGCTGAAGGAAGTAGGAGACTTCTGTTACTTAGGAAGCAGAATAACTAGTGATGGACGGAGCAAAGAGGATATTAAAAGTAGGTTGGCTCAGGCAAAGAAAGCATTTCTACAAAAAAGGAATCTGCTGACATCGAATATAGATTTAGGTATTAGGAAGTCATTTTTGAAAGCCTTTGTCTGGAGCGTGGCGCTCTATGGAAGTGAAACTTGGACTATTGGTGCAGCTGAAAAGAGGAGAATTGAAGCATTTGAAATGTGGTGTTACAGGAGAATGATGAAGATCAGATGGGTAGATAGGGTTACAAACAAAGAGGTATTAAGACGAGTGGGAGAGGAGAGATGTTTCTGTCGACTGCTAATGAAGAGAAGAGATAGGTTGGTAGGACACATACTAAGACACCCAGGAATAGCAAGCTTAGTTAAGGAAGGAAGGGTCGAGGATAAAAACTGTAGGGGTAGACCAAGGTTAGAATATGTTAAACAGATTGCCTCGGATGTAGGGTGTCGGAGCTATGTAGAGATGAAACGGTTAGCTCAGGACAGGGAGGCATGGAGATCTGCATCAAACCAGGCAAAAGACTGAAGACTCAAACAACAACAACGATGTTAATATCGCCGGCGAACATATAGTGTTGAAATGTGTTGTCCAGAAATTCAAGGTATTCAAAGGGTGGGCGGGAACGTGGGGAACTATATGCTGTGGCGACAGAGGGAAAGTAAACCATGACTGTTAATATTTCATGAGTATGAACAAAACGTTGTGGTTGAAGAAGACGGGATGGGAAAAACTTATGGACTCCAATGGCTCCTCCTCCCCGAGCGGCGTTGGGCCGATCAGCACGGTAAAGGGTATATTGGGGAAAGACAGGTTTCTGATTACTGGTCAGAAAAGTTTCGTTGAGTATGAAGATTGCGGGATTGTAAATTTGAAGATCAAGAAAGGGGCGATTTGTTTTCAGGGAGCAGATATTATGGTAAAGCGTGCCAACGGAAGGTACTTTATTTCCCATACTAGCCATAATGGTTTAAATATTGGACATTGGCTGGAAGTGAAAATGAATTTTCTGGCCAGAGGTAGTGGCCTGCATATTTAGGCCGAACGTGGTACGGGCTGCAAAATGCAAAATTTCCAATACCCTGGGGCGGTCGAAGGGAAGCAGGTTCTGTAAGCATATGGCCGTTAAACGGATCATATCCTCGATGGAGGGGGGTGAAGGGGAAACAGATGATTGAGGGGGAGTGACGGGGTCGATGGTACGAACAGGGGCAGTGAATTCTGGTTTAGAAACGTCAGCAGTGGGGCGGTTAGGGCAACGGGGAGAGTAAGCTGGGTGGGTACCCTGGCACTGAGTGCATTTGGGGGGAAGTTGGAGATTGGGGCAATTGCGGGTCATGTGGGGTTGACCACAGTGAGCACAAACTGGTTGGCGAGTGGGGCAATGGGCGGTTGCATGGGAGTTAGTAGGGAGGCTGTGGGGGTTTTGACTCAAATACCGTTATTTATGCAAATGAGGGGGGCGTGGCAAGGTCAATGACCTTGAGGTAGGTCATGCTCAATGACCTTGAGGTAGGTCATTGACCCCCAAGGTCGCCGGGACCCCGGAAGGTAAACAAACCTTGGAGGATCCAGGAACCGGTTTGAGGGGGGTGTGGGTGGAGGGGGAGGAGTGGGGGCGGAGAGGGGGGGGGCAGGGGGGGAAGGGGGGGGGGGGTGGTGGCGAGGTTGGGGGATGAGGGGAAGGATGGAAGAGGGTCTGCACGAGACCCTCTTCGACCCAGTCTCTCTCTTGGACTGAGCGCCTTCTCTGATATTATCCTGGGCTATATAGCTTTGCTTTGATCCCGACGAGATCCGAGTGTTGCCGAAGGTTTCCGAATCTTTGTCGGTGAATGAATCGTCAGAGAATTGAACGGTCAACTGATGTGTGTGTGTGTGTGACGTCACAGCAGATTACGGGATGTGAGGTAGGTCATGAACGGGAGTGTTTTGAATGGAAAACATTAGTCGAACTGGTGTGTGTGTGACGTCACAGCAGATTACGGGATGTGAGGTAGGTCATGAACGGGAGTGTTTTGAATGGAAAACATGAATGGCTGTGGATGGCGGTGGTTGTTTGGACCCTGACGTGGTAGGTTGGTTAGGTGTGAATGGGTCTGAGAGACAAACAAGATGGGGTTGAAAGCGCTCAATGATAAACAAACATCGATGCGTGGGTGGATGTTTAATGAACATAGGTTGGTGTGTGAATGAGCGAGGTTGTCGTCTTGACCGCTGAACGATGGTCTTGAATGCAGCGGTGACCAGTTGTGCAGATTTATTTCGAACAGGTTCAACAAAGGCCATTTTGGAATAAACGTCGATGACGGTGAGCAGATAGTTGACCCCGTTGTTAGCTTTGGCATAGGGAATCATTTCAACCAGATCAGCTTGCCAAAGATCGTCAACGCCCCGTGTGATGACACGACGACGATGGTAGAGACGACGAGCTGGTCTATGCAACTCGCGAGCAATGGCAGCCTTAACAGGCGAGGGTGTGTGAACACGTTGACTCATTAGACAATAATGCCAGCATGACGAAGCTCCTCTTCTATTTCTAAAACTTCCGCCTCGTGTCCGGTATGACCGGCCTGTTCCGATGCACGCAACAGTTGCAGACGTTTAACCAACTTATTTGGATTGTTCCAATAGGCGAAATCGATGAATGGTTTCAAAGTATTAAACGTGATACCGGACGCTGAATTTGCACGGCGAACACTTGCATAGGTGGGAAACAATTTTGATATGATGGTTTTATATTTGAAGCCCTTATTAGCATTTATTGCTTCAGAACGTTTATAATTACGTCTAAAACCATTTGTAGCCATCAAGATGTCTTTATACTTTTCAAGATCTTCTTTATCATAGTCCTCGGTAGAAGGTGTACGTGAAAATAAAAGTTCTAAAAGCCCTGACGTCAATTTGTAACGAACTGTTTTAACAATCAAAACATTGTCACTTATCTTGATTGCTGAATCGCCAATTCGAAATCTATTGTTTTCATAGCGAACACCATAGGTAGTATCAGTTTTCTTAGTAAAAAGATCTTCAAGGAAGGGGGTAACCAACGCACCATAATTTTGTAGTAAAATGGATTTTAACCGCACATATTGTTCGGGCGTATTCAATATTTCTTTAAGAGTAGGCTGCTTTTCTTTGGCTCTAGTGGGTGTTTCAGCAATTATTGATGTTTTCAAAAACTGGGGCAGCGGTGATTCTTTGGAGCTAGAAGACGGAAGCAATGGAGAAAAAACATCCTCAGGTTCTTCATCATCTTCTTCCTCCTCCTCCTCCTCTTCAATTGTTTGTGTTTCTTTTGAGCGTGTACTAGGCTTTGTTGTTCCTTTCAACACAGCTTCCAGAGGTGATTTCAAATGTTTTTCGACAAACAGTTCACTGTTGGCATGTGCACGTTTTAGATAGCGAAACTTTTGTCGAATGCTATTTCGCGCACGGATTATGTGCTTTTTTAATTGACTCCCTGTTGTCGCCATGACATCTGAACTAATGATGTTTAGAAAAGCGATGCAGCTACTTAAATACGAATGAAATGATCAAATCCCATGCGGTAGCGTCCATTGTTGATGTTGCTCTGCTTATCAATAACAAGACAACTGTGGTGATGAGCGTTCCAACACATGGCACACAACTGTGTAAAGGCTTGAAAGGTCATGTCTGGGTTCACGTGATCATCGTAGACGTGATGCATGTTGCGCTCATCCTGTCGGAAGAGAACAATCACGTTGGCATTGTCACGAATCAACTGTTTTGGTATTCGCGAATAGGTTTGAGCGAGATAAAAACAATCAATATATTTATGACGTCCCATGCTAAAGTAAGCCTGAATAATACCCTGTCGTTCTGTGGCCACATCGTCAAAAATCATAAGCGAATGGGGGCGAACATTGTCTGGAGAAATGACATCTTCGTGCGCTGCGAATGTGAAGTAGCCCATGTTGCGCAGACCTGACATGACCTGTTCCAAGAACACATACAGCGGTTGATACAGCGATTTGGCAAAAATATAGATATTTTGAAAGCGCACTCCGTTTAAGGAGGTGATGAGGGTAAGCAGAAGATTGGTTTTTCCACATCCCGACGGGCCGGCGATGAGACAACGAATGGAGGATGGGAAGAGTGATCCATGACGTTGTTCGGACGATGTTGAGAAAAGGTGTGAAACCAAGTCTCCCACCGGAAGTGAATGTTGTTGCTTAATAATCTGCATATCAACTAAATGTGAAAGGGGAAGAGCTGGTCTCTATATACATGAGGCAAACGGGTGTTTCAGTTCCAGTGTAACCATGGACGCCTTTGGAAGAACTCTCAAAACAAATGAACGATTTGCTTTGACAAACGATCCAAAACATGATACAGATCCGGCTACTAAACGATATGTCGATGCTAATGTATTGTCACGCACTACAGATGGCAATTACAACTTTAATGGAAAGCGATTGACCAATATAACAGAACCCGTATTACCCTCGGACGCATGTTCAAAAAAGTATGTAGATTATTACCGATTACGACGTATCAAAGGAGATTATGAAGCTCAGAATAAACGTATTACGGGCGTTGCAGATCCTGTGAACGATCAAGATGTGTGCACCAAAGCCTATGTGTTAACCAATGCTGTGGTGTTAACAGAAGCAAAGGACTATGACGTACACCAACGTCGAATCACTCAGCTGGCTCTTCCAACAAATAACACGGACGCTGCTCGAAAGGACTATGTAGATAACAAGGTGAAACAGGTGCTCAGTATTGTGCCCACCCTAACTGTAAAGGGCTATACAGCAAATAATGCACGCCTTGTGCATGTGGCCGATCCTGAAGATGATCAAGATGTTTGTACAAAACGGTTTTTAAACTCTGAAATGGAAAAGGTGTGGGAAATTAAGGAGAACGCTCTACAGATGAAGCGAAGACGAATAGCCGAAGTTGCTGATCCTGTGCAACCTCACGACGTGACGACCAAACGATTTTTGGAACAACGGTTATCGCTTTTTATTAAATCAATACCCTCTATATTTCTGCTTCACATTGTAAACCAACAACCGGTAAAAGATCCCAATAACCTTGCCTACATACTACGTTCGGGGTATGACAATTACCGTTTAATGTATGATGGTGCCATTCGTGTAATTGAGTATGCACCAGATTTGAAACATTTAGAGGTACGATTAAACGGTAGTGTTCAACCACTTATTGATCAACCGGTGAAAGCCGGAGACAAATTATTCTTTCACTTGAAACTCTCGTCTGAAGAAAAAGAGGCGGGGAAAACGATGAACGATTTTCCTCTGTATATAGAACTTGAATATACAGCCACCATTGAATAAATAACTACAGGTTCCCTTCCAGAGGAGCGTTAGTTGTGTTCTATACTTTGCGGTGTGAGGTTGTCTTGTTCTTTGGTCGCGATGGTGAAACAGAGATATGTGGTGAAGAAGAGGAAGAAGTTGTCCAGAAAGGGAGGCTTTAAAGCTATTCTTCATGCGGCACGTCAAGCTTCGCGCGGAGAAACAAATAGTGAGTTGGCTATTAAGAAAGCACTCCGAGCAGCACGATTGCATGCGAATCCCAAAAGTAAACTACGTTTTAGAAAACGTGCCCGAGTTATTCCTGTGCCGAAACGTGGTGGATTTTTACCTGCACTGTTTGCTGGACTAGCAGCCCTGGGTTCACTTCTTGGAGGAGCAAGTGCGGTAGCACGAACGGTGAAAGCTGTTGAGGAGGCGAAGCAACAGTTGAAGGAAAGTGAAAGGCATAATAAAACTATGGAGGCCATAGCACTGCGCGGCAAAGGTGTGAACATGAAGCTAGCACCCTACAAGAAAGGACTCGGCATTTACATGTCGCCAAAAAACGGTTAATCGATGCACTGCCACGACGAGCCATGACGCATGAGGAAGTTATAAGATATGCAAAACAGCTTAAGATCTCCCACTTTCGAGGTGTGTTTATGCGCAACCAACTACCGTCTCGACCACGGAGCCATGAAAGTGCAGTTGTCAATTTGGATGACAGTCATGGACCGGGAACGCATTATGTGGCCTACATAAAGCATGGGCGAACCGTGTGGTACTTTGACAGTTTTGGAAACCTTCCTCCTCCGACAGAGCTTGTTCGCTATTTTGGAAGCAGTGCAACAATACACTATAATGTGAAACGAGTGCAAAATTTTAACACGCAACAGTGCGGTCGTCTATGTTTGACTTTTCTATATAAGACCGAGCACGGCGGGTGACGTGGTCATTATGACAACAGAAAGTAGAACGTTTACAGTGCACGGACAAGGTGCGGAAGTAACTGTTGACTTTTATCCTCCTATTGAATTGGGACGACGACCCTACGTGCTGGGACTTGTTTCGTTTGAAGGCTATAATAGAATCTGCAACATAATTGAAGACGTCAATGATAAGTTCTACTACGATGACTATGTGTTAACTCTACCGTCTGGCAGCTACACCGTAGATGATATTCACGATCACATCTACACAACTCTCACCAAAGAATTTAGTCTAAAAGCATTTCTGGACGGGACACGCAAGTTTGAACTCATAGCCAACAACGTGACACATCGCTGCAGTATTCTTTCTTCTTTTAGGATTGATTTTAAATCTCAACCAGATTCGATTGGGTCATTGTTAGGCTATTCACCACAAGTGTTAGTACCGAACGTGATACACAAGTCTGACCAACCGGTGAAAATAATTGAAGATCATCACGTATCTGTCACGTGTAATATTATTACAGACGTCTACACCAATCAAGATCCCTCGCATTCGCTTTATGATTTTATTGTTACTTCACCTGGTGGTTATATCATCCGCGAAAACCCGTCGGTGGTGCTCTATCATCCTGTGAGTGTGACCAACATCAGGAATATTACATTAAGGCTGGTGAATAGAAACCAACGTCTCATCCGGTTAGACCCTCATACACCTGTGACCTACAAACTGTATCTGAAGCCAGCATGAAACAAGTGTATAAAGCGGCAACGCTGTCAAGAGCAGGTGTTAGTTGTGGTCAACACGTGTACAGGTTAACACGTGTCAACAAGCAGATCCTACAACAACTTGGTTACATCTTACGTCATGAATTCGATTCTAGACGTGACAAACCCTGTCGAAGTTCAGGAGGGTATTGTAAGAATTGAACACCATTCCTACCAACCGTATACTCAGGGACTAAATAATAATGATGAGATTCGAATTACTATTAACCAACAAGATATCTACACGCTTCCACATGAAAGTTACATCCAGATTGAAGGGCAACTCACCAAATTGGATGGTACCATTCCAACAACGTCAAAGTTGGCCAACAATGCTTTGGCCTTTTTGTTTTCTGAGGTTTGCTACGTGATCAACGGTATTGAAGTGGATACTACTCGAAATGTTGGCATAACAAGTGTCATGAAACTTTATCCCTCGTACGGAAGCGAAGAGAGTAAAACTTTTTGTATGGCTGGTTGGTGTCCCAACTCAACCAACGACTGGATGATTAACGATGATGGTACATTTACTGGACATTTACCTCTAAAATTAATACTAGGCTTTGCAGAGGATCATAAGCGCATTGTTGTGAACGCAAGACAGGATCTGATTCTTGTACGAGACAGGAGTGATTATAATGCGCTAAAGGGAGCTGATACAGCGCCAATAGATACAAAAATTCTACTGCAACGAATTCTATGGAAAGTACCGCACGTTACTCTATCAGATCAGAAAAAATTGAGTCTGCTCAAGATTGTGGAGAAGGATACAGCTCTACCCATTCAATTTAGAAGCTGGGAGCTGCATGAATACCCGGTATTACCACTCTCCGATACACATACTTGGTCTATAAAAACCTCACGGTATACCGAGCGGCCACTCTACGTCCTGGTTGGATTTCAAACAGATCGCAAATATCAACAGAATAAAGATGCATCAAAATTTGACCACATCCAATTACGAAATATACGACTCTTTTTGAACGGAGTTATTTTTCCCTATGAGGGAATGGATTTAAACTTTAACAAGAACAAATATGGTAAGCTCTATGACATGTTTGTAAACTTTCAGTCTTCCTATTATCAGAAAGAGGCATGTCCGCTATTATCACCACAAGACTTCAAGTCCAAGGCACCTCTGGTGGTGATGGACTGTTCGTATTTGGAGGAGTCGATGAAGGAAACAACAATTGATATCAGACTAGAATTTGAAACATCGACAGTTATTCCAGAAAAAACAACAGCCTATTGCCTTATTGTTCACGAGGCGCAAGTGTTTTATCAACCGCTGTCCAATATGGTGACCAGAGTATAAATAGCATGTCTTCCTCCATTGCCCTTCACAGTCATGGAAAGCTACGATGAAGTCACAACCCCCTCTGCGAGGTGGGTCTGCAAATGTGAAAGTGATTCGCCAGGCTCAGATGAAGATTCAAGGTTTACCATTTATCGCGCCCTAGTGAGTGAAGCTATAACTGCCTATCACAAGAATCATACTGTGCTTAGAATGCCGCCGCATCTGGTTCACTATTTACCAGATGGATTCATGTCTACGTTTGGTATTCATGACAGGGGCTACAACAACAAGCCCATCGCTAATCAAACAAATAATGTGGACGATGGCGTTGCCAAAGCTTCATCTTGTCATGTTGGAGAGCGGGTAGATTGTATGGACTGCAAATGCGATCGTTGCTCAACAAGTCGAGACGCTGATGCAGCATTTGAGATTTATCGCACCCTGGTGAGCTTAGCAATACGCGCCTACCATAAAGCACAATTTCTTCGTGAAATGCCGCAGCATCTGATTGCCTATTTACCAGCTGGATTTCTGACCGCGTACGGTGCACACGACATTGACCTTAATTGGGATAAGCTACCATTACACCTCCGTATGTCGGCGGATGTTGCAGCCTGCCGTCCTTGTCGTAGACACTTTATGCATCGAGGAGATTCTCACTGTGATTGGGATGGTCCAAATCCTATGATAAAAAATTGTAAGCGATGTACCGATAACTTTATGAATAAAATTGTGTAATTGATTCTTTGTGTGTATATTATTTTCCCGCTCCTATCCAATCAGTTAGTTGTTAAGAAGCAGCGGTGGTGAAAGGACTGATATCCGTCGCCATGCCGAAAACATTGATTGTCGACGTGCAGGGTTTCAAGGTGAACGGAAACAAGTTTGTATTTAAAGAAGTAGGAATTATTGACTGCACAACCATGTGGGCACCAAGAGTAACCAGTTTTGTCTTTGAACCACCGTTTCCATTGCATTTGCAGTCAGACGAGGACAGAAGACAAACAGAGTGGTTGCAACGCAATTTGGGACTAGTCTGGAAAGAAGGCGACATTCCTTACCAGCATCTATCACTTGTTCTGAAAGCTCACTTGTTTGGTGCTGACCTTGTATTTGTAAAGGGAAGTGAAAAAAAGGAATGGTTGCGTCAGTATGTTAATTCAACATGTCAACTTGTTGACCTTCATGATCTGGGATGTCCTGCACTGTACAACCTGTCCGTGCCTGATGAACCTCTACAAAATAAGACACTTCAAAATGTTTGGAAGCTTTTTGATTGGCTAGCTCGCAGAGCATGTCAAAACTTGCATGTTGAGTGCAAAGCGTCGTAACGTCAGCTTCAGTGTGAGACATACCAGTGATCAGTGTGGACGTGTAGTAATATGGCAGCAATTGAAGGTTTGGACTCAAACCCCACAGAGCGAGCTATTGTCAAGTTTTTTGCCTGTAAAAAAAAGCTTGACAGTTTCACAGATGAGGAATTGAACGCTTTGCCCAAGGCGTTCCTTTTTTATGTTGCTTCAAACGCGGTGAAAAATATTTGGCACAGTGTACCTAGTGAATGGAGCAGAGATCCTGGTCTGCGTGAACTACAACCATGCACTGACTTTAGTCATCACCAGCAAGTGTCTATTACTAAAATGCCATCCATTAGACAGTGTGGAACGTGTCAGCTCATCAAATTGTACCACGGCCATACAAATATACCGTCCTGTAAAGACTTTGCTTCATCATTCCATGGTTGCGATGAAGAAGAGGAAGAAGAGACAGCAGCGGCCGTATCGCCAGCACCAAAAAGTAAGACAACGCTTGAAAAAGATATGCCGGACCGTGCTGGTCATGGTCTAGTTAACAAGGCCATTGATGTACTTCCCATTGAACTGCATATTCCCGGCTATCAATTTTGTGGACCTGGGACTAAACTAAACCAACGTCTAGCACAAGGTAATTCTGGAATCAACAAATTGGATGCTGCGTGTAGAGATCATGACATTGCTTACAGCGACAAGAATGCAGAAGTACGTCGAGTTGCAGACCACATTCTTCTAAGAAAGGCTGTGCAGCGCGTGACATCATCTACTGCTTCCATTGGTGAAAAGATTGCAGCCTTGATCGTGGCAGGAGCTATGAAGTCAAAGCTAATGATTGGTGGTGGTTGTGGATTAGCGAGGAAAAGGACAAAGAAATAACCTTGAATCAAATATTGTTAAGTATTTATTTGAGAGTCAGTCCACCAGATTACAGCATTCACAAAAGATGTTTTGGTTTCTTCTTGTAAAAACATACAATTGTAATAAAAAAGAATTGAAAAATTAAAGTGTGTTCTTATTTACTAGGTGTGGAAATGTCCATAAGGCAAGCTATTTACACCATCCCACAACCGTTTATTGTCATATGTAGACAGCGATGTTTTATTTTGATTTACTGTAAATATATTATGGTTCTTTGAAAGAATGCGTGTTTGCTGGTACAAGCGAGAGGTGTTTGTGTAGAGTACACATCGATATTCCTCAACATTGAGGAATTGTGTGACGCTACGAAGAACACCCTTCGCTTTGCATTGACCTTTATTCTTTTGTGTTGAAAATGCGTACATTTTCGGCGCCAAAGCCACAAATTCCGTCATAACATCGCCAGCACACTCATCCTTAAATAGACCAATGTGTTTTTTATTCATGGGAATTATGCCAAACATATTGTTAACCTCATAGTTTGAGGTATCAAAGTAACTTGGATGTTCTCTCATCACAGAGTAAATATCCGTCTTATTGGTTTGATAAATAAGACTGTCTGTATCCATATACAGTAATTTTACATCTCCAAACTTTTGTTTGGCAAACTCATAATGAAATTGATACATTACAAATTTTGAATAGTCAAGTATTACCATTCCTAAGTAAATTGGTTTGTTATACATGATTTCTGTCTTTGACAATTCAATGGTTACTAAATCAGTTTCAATAACTCGTACTGAATGGAAATTGGGCATAGCAATATATTTTCGTGCGCCATATCGACCATCCCAGTGGTTTACCAAATGAATAGTTCTTTGCTTTCTAATATTTTCCATAGATTTACCGTAGCATGCATTGTTCATTAATTTATAAAAAATTGACTCGAATGTAGTCTTGGCGTGCTGCCGATAATGAGTATTTAATTGCATGTACGGTTGTAACCATGGTTTCTGGTCAAAACAAATAATGCGGTGAATGGTTTGTAGCTTCAAACCGTGTTTCAAACATTGCATTAAATTTTCGATGTGTATGACGTAGCGATTTTTCGGATTTAACGTTGCCAGCAACTTTTTATTGTTGGAACGTGAACTGGGAGGTTGTAGTTTTTCAACACAAAATGGTAGATCAGAATGATCATTGTGTATCTCGGGGGGATATAATATGTCAACTTCTAGAACATAGCCACGTGTGTTATTGCTCAACGCGTCCTGTAAATTAAAATTTGAAACTTCATCTGAAGTCAGCCATCGAAAATTTTGATACGGAAGCGGTTTTTCCATAGCATATCCGTATAAATTGTTACAATCCAGGTAGGTGAGGTATGTTGTAGGTTGCTTTGGTTTGTATGTATCCATATATGGATTATTTGCTTTGGCATGCTTTTGCACAAGCGATACAAGCCCGCCACGTATCCCGCGTTCAAAAAAGAGCAACATGTCGATGTCTGTTAATAGTTCCAGTTCTATTTCAGTCACCTTCAACATACAGTCCCAACTGTATCCGGCAAGGGTGTAGTAATGGGCTGGATCTAGATTGTAGATTTCAAGACACAGTTTGCGAAAGTGTTCAAACACGTCTGTCAAAAGAAGTGTATCAATTTTGAGGTATAAATCAGCATACTCGCCCAAAGTTGATATCTTGAACACGTCCCATACTTTTTGAGCGTGTAAATAGTCTTCTTCAGAAATATGACTTTTTGTTAAGTCATTGTAAAATTTATCCTTTGAAGGGAGTGCAGTTTCCTGCAAACATGCCCAATTGTTTACATGATTATAGGGAAACACCCCTTTTCGAATGCATAATTCAAATTGTTCGTCACCAGTAAAGTTTTGACGTACAGAATTCAAATTGTTTGGGTGAAGCCCTTGAACCAGCGCATCCAATGATGATGCGAGGAATCTATACGAATCTAAAAATCGTATACTAATTCCATTTCGCCATTTTGTAAACGAAATAAAATTTTCATGATTTTGTGGAATTAAAGAAAACTTTTGGTTTTCAAGGTTAACAAATTCCTTAATAATTAGATGACTGTCATACCGAGACATGTTGTGCAAGAAACAAGAAATATAGCGCGCTCTTTTATAGGCCAAATTACATGCACTATGAGCCGCTCCTCTAAATTTGCCAGTGTACCGATTATGGTCTCTCACTGGCGTGTCACAAGTTGCTATTGGTTTTTGACAAATGTGGCAAGTGGTTGCTGTTGCAAAAGCCACCTCGTCTGCATCCATCATTTGAAGCGGAATTGGGTTTTCCAGGATATTGTACACCCGATCTGCCAAGGCGTCCAATTCATTTAAAAACCAAGCAGCAGCATTTGCATCGCGATAAGATTTGAAGTAAGAAAGCGAAGGATCATATGAGCAAATCACGTTTAGAGCACAACTGAATGGCACATGTTGCTGTACTTGTTGAGTGTACGGGCGTGCTGGATCCGGGTTACATGTGTCAATGGGTGTGGTTAAACATTCAAAATCTGCATATACTGTAAATGGAAGCGGTTCTTGACGAGACACATTTTGAAATTTCATACTGGCTTTATCCTTTTCTGGGAATGTAATTTTTACAGCTGGTTGTGTAATGCAATCAATAGTATGGGCTGTCAACTTTTGATTGCTAGTAAAATATTGCAAACAGCGATCACATATATATACCCTATTTTTATTCTTTGTAACTTGTGAACGAACTAGTCTGGAAAGATCTTTGATATAACAATAATGGTTGCACAATTCCCCTTCAATGTACAATAAATTAAAATGCTTTTCTTTTTTTTCCTTTGTCACATAGAGTGGCCCAATAACTTTGTCCCCTTCAACTTGAATTTTGGAATCTTGTAGAGACGTATTCTCCGGACATTGTCATTGCAACTGAATCTTGGTTATATGAGGACATAAATAGTAGCGAAATAATTCAAGGGACCTACGAAATGTACAGAAGGGATCGGGGGAAGCGAGGTGGTGGGCTATTTATTTGTGTGCGCAAAAATATAGCTAGTTTCTTAAAGTGGGCTGATATGGATCATGAAATGTTATGTGTACAAATTTCGGATAAAGGAAATAAATTCCCTCTTCAGGTGATAGGGGCGTATAGAGCACCGAAAGATAACTTTTCTCTCCTCGAAACACTGTATGATAAAACTTGTACGGGTAATGCTATGAAAAAGAGCATAATAATTGCTGGAGATTTAAACCTCCCCAAAGTAGACTGGTCTGGTGAGTCAACTAGCTGTGGTCAAGCTCAGAGCGCTGCAAATAAATTCTTAAGGGAGGGGGGATTTTCCCAAGTAGTTGACTTCCCAACTAGAGACAATAATACCTTAGATGTTTATCTCGTAAGGCCTGTAGAGCTGTATATTAACTGTCTGAAAGTACCAGGAATTAGTGACCATTCTGGGGTTGAGTTAAATATTAGATATGGTGACGTTACAAAATTAGACTCTGATGTAGCGAAAAAGATCATATTCCAGTATCGCAGGGCGGATCAGGGCAAGTTTCAGGGGTATTTGAATGAGCTATTTGTAGGATGGGCATCGGAAGGAAATCACATTAATATCCTGTGGACTAACTTTTTGAAAATTTTAAATAGCGCTGTTGATAAATTTGTCCCATTTAAATTGCTGAAACAAAACCCAGACCCTGAGTATTACACACGAGAAATTAGGAGACTAAAACGGAAAATTAGGAAATTATACAATAAAAGACATGATAGTGACAAGTATATGTTGAAATTTAAGTCCTTATCAAGAGAGCTCGTCTTAAAAAAGAGGGCTGCTCATGACAGTTATATGCAAGGTTTACTTGGTTCGGGAGGGGGTGGGTGGAAAAAATTTTACAGTTATGTTAGGAGAAGAAAGGGAAATTCAAATAATTTGTCGATGATAATGTCCGGTGACGGTAAATTAATTACTGAGAAACAGGCTATTGCTAATGAATTAAATGTCTTTTACGGTAGTGTGTTCAATAAATCCAATAGCTGTGTGTTGGACCTTAACGACGAATCAGGGGCTCCCCTGTTCCAAATAAACCAGTCAGCAATTGTAAAGCTAATACAAAAACTGCGTTTCAATGTATCAAAGGGTCCTGATAATATTGTTAGTGAAGTACTTAAATTAGGAGGTAGGGCCGTGGCACGATACTTGGAGGTGATATTTAATGTGTCCATAAACAATGCGCAAATCCCAGATGACTGGAAAAGAGCTACGGTAGTCCCAATATTTAAGGGAGGGAGCAGACTTGAATTGGGCAACTACAGGCCGGTTAGCCTTACGTCCATCGTTTGTAAGCAGATGGAGCATCTCATTTGCGACTACTTGAGGGAACAGTGGGAAACATTATCATGGTTTAATGATAGGCAGCATGGATTTCGGAAAGGTTACTCATGCGAGAGTCAGATGCTATCACTTTTTCAAGACATTAGCGAATCGTTAGACCATGGAGTTTCAGTCGACGCCGTGGTGATAGATTTTGCGAAGGCATTTGATGTCGTGCCGCATGACATGCTACTCCATAAATTAGCTTCGACGAAGATTGATAGAAGAGTAATTTTATGGATCCAAGAATTTTTGACGGGTCGTTCCCAGAAAGTGAAAGTTGAAGGCGTATTCTCGGATGAAATTACCGTAACGTCGGGTATCCCTCAGGGCAGCGTAATCGGAACTTTGTTGTTTTTGGCGTTTATAAATGACTTACCAAATGGAATTCGCAGTGACTGTCGATTGTTTGCGGATGATTGTGTAATATATCGAAAGATACACGACTCACAAGACAATGCAGTGCTGCAAGAGGACCTAAACCTGGTCTATAAGTGGGCGATTGTAAATAAAATGAAAATAAACACAAGAAAATGTAGTCTCTTAAAAATAGGGAAAGTGCGAAGGCAGGATTTTCAATATAACATTGGCTCGGAAATACTTGTAGAAGAAGATTCTTGCAAATATTTGGGCGTTCACGTAAGGAATGATATGAAATGGAGTAGTCATGTAGGATGTGTAGTTTCAAAAGCTTACAAATCCCTGCACTTTGTAATGAGGGTATTAAAAGGAAGTAGTACCTCTGCTAAAGAATTAGGCTATTTGTCACTTGTAAGACCTATTCTGGAATATGCCTCGGCGGTTTGGGATCCATATCAAGTAGGGCTCATCAATGAGTTGGAAATGGTACAAAGAAAGGCCGCTAGATTTGTGCTCAGTGACTTTAATCCCAGGAGCAGTGTGAGCCGTATGTTAAAGAAACTTGGGTGGGAATCACTGGAGGCTAGGAGGAAGAAATCTAGACTCTACGCTATGTACAACACGTATACAAATCAACCAGCATGGGGTGAGCTTAGCAAACGATTGGGAAAGCCCACTTACATGGGTAGGAGCGATCATCCTTTCAAAGTTAAGGGCCGACCACAGCGAACAAATTATGGTAAATATTCTTTTGTAAACCGTGCCATTGATAACTGGAACTCTCTACCTGCCGCAGTCTTAGAGCCTTTTCCCAAACATATAGGTGTGTTTAAGAAAAGACTGACTATTTGTGTAAATACACCAGTTTAATTGGTGTATAATTGTTATTGAATTGTTATGTATAATTATGTATTGTTATGTATAATTATGTATTTGTTATGTATATCCAATTTGCCACCGGGGGACACACCCCCCATTGCAAATAAATGAATGAATGAATGAATGAACTCCGTATACATTAATGGAGTAAAGCAGATTTTTAGATTCAAAACGAGAAATGGCGTTGAGGTCCATTGGGAATTCTATGTCTGCTAAATTTAGACTGATCATTAATTCCATAAATTTCTCGTGATATTTGCCCATTCTGTGAACATTTTTACTTGCAGAACATAGCCCAGCAGCCAGGGACCAGATAAAACAGAAAACATCATTATTATCCACATTGATAACTGCGTGACGGTTTTCCAACTGTTTAGGCAAATTAACATGAGATGACCCACTATTTATGGGATCAAAGGTGCATACATTAATTTTAAGATGATTGATAGCTTCCAGCGATTTGCCGCTTTCTAATTCTTGAAACTCGGCAAAGCGTGTTGTGAGTTTATCAACAATGTTTTTACTATACCAACTGTGTATATTATTAGTGCGGTATAATTTAGTCATGTGGGTGTGTAAATAGATCGGCTGAATAATTTCGACACCTTGTTTCAAAATAGCAAAGTCACATAATAATTCAGCGTTAACCTTTAACGCTACATGTTCTCTTAAACAGTCTTGTATTTTGTTTTGAAAAATGATGTAACTAGTGTTTAAATATTCATTGAGATTTAAAATGTTTGCATCATTATTGACTTTAGTAGAACAGATATTGTTATTGAAACAACTATCCACATCTTCCCAACTTTGTATCGGTGACGACATGATGTCCCTTAGTACTTAACAATTACAAAAAACTGAACGGTTTGCAGAGAGAGTGAACCAAAGTTTATTTTCCCTGCAAATTCCGTTTTACATAAACTAATTTTAAATTTTATTTTTTTCTTCTATGAATTCAACAAGACATCTTTTGTTTTCCAGTCCCATGTATTTTAAATAGATGGTCCCTTTGTTGAGATCGGCTACATCTTCCTCGCTGAGTTCCTTGAATCTCGACGGTAGAAATACTACAAAGTCCTCCAGTTCACATAAAATGCGGTCCCCAAATTTCGTCTTGACTCGACGAACAGCAGTTACCAAATAAGACTCGTTTACCTGCAGATCCTGTAGTCGTTTAGTCTCTGCTCCAGCATCTTTCCCTATGGAATTCGCATTTTTTATTGCCGACATTCTGAAATCGAATTTGATATCTATAATAGTGTTTTAGTATACCTAAGCCATTAGCAAATATGTATATACACACAAAAGTTATCAAAACCCTTCTACACACCCATTATCGCTAGCCACTAATTTAATTGTCAACAGCTTGCGTTCACCATTTTCCTACTTCTACTCATTCCATTACAAGAACACAGGTTATCAAACAAGTTATACATCCAGGTGCTACATGGTCAGGTGCTGGCCATGACTGTACTTTGGTGAAACCGGGTCAGATTGTTTGTATAATTTATCTGTTCCCTGACAAAGCCGGGGCAAACTGCTTGCGGAATTTAACTGTTCCCCGGGCGAAGCCGGTTTACAACTGTTCCCGGGCGAAGCCGGGGCGGATTGTCTGTATAATTTATCTGTTCCCGGACAAAGCCGGGGCAGATTGCATGTATAATTTATCTGTTCTCGAGCGAAGTCGGTGCATGCTTTTGGTATAATATAACTGTTCGCGGGCGAAGCCGGGTTGGGTTTCTGGTATAACATAACTGTTCACGGGCGAAGCCGGGTCGGGTTGTTTGTATATTATATCTGTTCCCGGGTGAAGCCGTTGCAGGTTGCTTAAATAATTTATGTGTTCAATACACCCAAGTGCGTGGGGGGGGGGGGGACTACATTGGTCAGGAGGTAATGATTTAAATGTCCTTAACTAAATAGGTTAGTTGACTTGGAACTAAAGTATAAAAGTGAATCCATGTCACGGAGCTCATGTTACATAAGAGATTATTATCTATTCCGTGAATGCCTCGAGCACCGTCATTATCTCGCGGGGCAATGCAGTGAAATCGGCAACATTTAATTGGATAATAACAGTACTTATATATAATTGAGCCGCATTCATTTTATATATCCCCGGCAGCTAGTGGTTTAAGATGCAAGTCACGTTAAAACCAATGTTATTACATGCTATAATTTTCTGCTCGTTTCATACTTGAAGTAATTATTGCTTGTCTGATTCGTACCGTCTGACTTTTAAACCAGCTTTGTCAATAGGCCATTATACTATTAAAATTCTAAACATCTTCATGTAGATTTAAACATACCATCTCAGCATTTACAAGTAGTGTAATGTACAGTTGTTGTTTGAGTCTTCAGTCTTTTGACTGGTTTGATGCAGCTCTCCATGCCTCCCTGTCCTGAGCTAATCGTTTCATCTCTACATAGCTCCGACACCCTACACCCGACACAATCTGTTTAACATATTCTAACCTTGGTCTACCCCTACAGTTTTTGTCCTCGAACCTTCCTTCCATAACTTAGCTTGCTATTCCTGGTGTCTTAATATGTGTCCTACCAATGTATCTCTTCTCTTCATTAGCAGACGCAAGAAACATCTCTCCTCTCCCACTCGTCTTAATACCTCTTTATTTGTTACTCTCTCTCTACCCATCTGATCTTGATCATTCTCCTGTAACACCACATTTCAAATGCTTCACTTCTCCTCTTTTCTGTACAGTACAATCACTTATTTTGTAAACCATCTGAATGAGTTAGTCTCCCAGTAGCACATAGTCAAATATATACACTAGGATATACTTTAAAGTTATATACTTAAGTATGTTGAATATTACCTGATAGACAAGGATCCAATTACAATCTGGTGTGAACTCTGTAAGCTCGTGGACAAATCTACCTACATTTCAATTCTGCTCGAGTATTTATACCCCTCCGAATACAGGAAACGTCTCTGGATTACCGTTCCTTTCACACAAACATGACCTCCATACGGCATTACCCTGCGTTAATACAGGAATCGTTACTGACCTTCCTTTCACCAGAAATAGCTCCACACTGTATAACCCTGTACAAGTACCTTAAACACTTCTAATTAATCCGCCTTTCACCAGAAACTACACACAGTATATAAGGAGAATGTTCCTTTTCACAACATATCATTCGCTACAATGTCTGGGGACAAGAAGATGGAGATGGCAGAAGAAGAAAACCAGGAGGAGTTGTCGCTGGATCTGTTAATGTAAGTAATATTTATTTACTAAAGCCTTATGTAGCAGCACGCCAGTCTCTCACGGCTGGGTGCGTGGTTCAATTCCAGTCACTTTATGTTAGATCTGTGCTGGGCAAACCAAAAGCAGACAGGTTTTTCTCTGGGAACACCAGTTTTCCCTGTCAAAATTTTCTTCCGACAACATCCTCCACTATCATTTCTCTTTTTATCTGTCATTCATTTAAACATTGACTCTAAAAAGTGAGACAGGCTTTGGCAGCCAACACAGATCTTTCTCGCCGCTAGATGGAGTTTAATTCATTCCATTCCTGATCTGATCAAATACTGGAAGCAAGCGGTGTTTTTTTTCTTCAAAATGATTAGAAATACTGAGCGTAGTTACCGCCTTTTGTAGCCCATGTTTACTTGGGTGTGAGTAGAATTTGTCTGATAACGCGTGTTATTGCGATGAATAAAAAAAGGATTGGGAAGGAAGTCAGATTTTTTTAGGTGTGTTAAAATCCTTCAGTATGCCTTCCTTTGGAGGGGGAGTAAAGCCAGTGGTTACATGTTCTTACTTTATGACATGTAAAAGATCCGTCCACAGACTAAACTTGTGTGAAGCTACATTGACAGGTTAGATTTTGTCAAAACAAGTTCCAACATTTACCACTAGATGGCATTATTATCTGGTAGCAAAAACTTGGAACTTGTAGCTCACTCTAATGGCGTTCGCTGGAAGCACCTACGTACTCAAGTGAGTCACACATGTTCGTGAACACTGCCAGCACTGAAACCCATACTCAAGTTCGAACATTCACCACTAGGTATCATTAATATCTAGTAGTAAAATTTTGAAACTACTTAAAATTGAACAGAACTTGTAGCTCACCCTAAGGGCGTCCTCTGGAAGCTGGTGCAGACTTAGGTGAACTGTACTTGCTCTCACACACTCCCAGCAATTCACAGCACCTACATACTCAAGTGAGTCACACATGTTCGTGAACACTGCCAGCACTGAAACCCATACTCAAGTTCGAACATTCACCACTAGGTATCGTTAATATCTAGTAGCAAAATTTTGAAACTACTTAAAATGAACAGAACTTGTAGCTCACCCTAAGGGCGTCCGCTGGAAGCTGCTGCAGACTTAGGTGAACTGTACTTGCTCTCACACACTCCCAACAATTCACAGCACCTACATACTCAAGTGAGTCACACATGTTCGTGAACACTGCCAGCACTGAAACCCATACTCAAGTTCGAACATTCACCACTAGGTATCATTAATATCTAGTAGCAAAATTTTGAAACTACTTAAAATTGAACAGAACTTGTAGCTCACCCTAAGGGCGTCCGCTGGAAGCTGCTGCAGACTTAGGTGAACTGTACTTGCTCTCACACACTCCCAGCAATTCACAGCACCTACATACTCAAGTGAGTCACACATGTTCGTGAACACTGCCAGCACTGAAACCCATACTCAAGTTCGAACATTCACCACTAGGTATCATTAATATCTAGTAGCAAAATTTTGAAACTACTTAAAATTGAACAGAACTTGTAGCTCACCCTAAGGGCGTCCGCTGGAAGCTGCTGCAGACTTAGGTGAACTGTACTTGCTCTCACACACTCCCAGCAATTCACAATACAATATTTAGATAAACAAGCGTTATAAAACAATTTTGTTGTACTCTTTATTGTATACATTTTTTTTTTATAGCTTTGGAAATGATCCCGTTTTAATGGAGTTTTTCGCGGATTTGTTGTCGACGATGGAAGGGTGCGAGAGAGTTAGAGAAAATGAAGAAGAAGAAGAAGATGATGATGAAGAGGAAGAAGAATAAGCTGGCAATTCTAAAATAAAAACAAAATTTTACTTTTTTTTGCTTCTGGTTTTATTTGTTTTTACATTCAACCTACCAAACAAGCCAGAGTTCAACACCCACCATCCATCTCCATTCATGATTCAGACACGTTTACCTCATCATTTGTTCCCGACCCCTCTCAATCACCGTAAGGTCATTCCCAGACATGACCTACCATACAACCCGTTGTCAATCTCAGGATTAGTCATCCCATGTGACGTCACACACAGGTTAACCGTTCAAATCTGTTTATTCATTCACACACCAACCTATGTTCATTAAACATCCACCCACGCATCGATGTTTGTTTATCATTGAGCGCTTTCAACCCCATCTTGTTTGTCTCTCAGACCCATTCACACCTAACCAACCTACCACGTCAGGGTCCAAACAACCACCGCCATCCACAGCCATTCATGTTTTCCATTCAAAACACTCCCGTTCATGACCTACCTCACATCCCGTAATCTGCTGTGACGTCACACACACACCAGTTCGACTAATGTTTTCCATTCAAAACACTCCCGTTCATGACCTACCTCACATCCCGTAATCTGCTGTGACGTCACACACACACACACATCAGTTGACCGTTCAATTCTCTGACGATTCATTCACCGACAAAGATTCGGAAACCTTCGGCAACACTCGGATCTCGTCGGGATCAAAGCAAAGCTATATAGCCCAGGATAATATCAGAGAAGGCGCTCAGTCCAAGAGAGAGACTGGGTCGAAGAGGGTCTCGTGCAGACCCTCTTCCATCCTTCCCCTCATCCCCCAACCTCGCCACCACCCCCTCCCCCACTCCCCCCCCTCCCCACCCCCACTCCTCCCCCTCAAACCGGTTCCTGGACCCTCCAAGGTTTGTTTACCTTCCGGGGTCCCGGCGACCTTGGGGGTCAATGACCTACCTCAAGGTCATTGAGCATGACCTACCTCAAGGTCATTGACCTTGCCACGCCCCCCTCATTTGCATAAATAACGGTATTTGAGTCAAAACCCCCTAAACATCCACCCACGCATCGATGTTTGTTTATCATTGAGCGCTTTCAACCCCATCTTGTTTGTCTCTCAGACCCATTCACACCTAACCAACCTACCACGTCAGGGTCCAAACAACCACCGCCATCCACAGCCATTCATGTTTTCCATTCAAAACACTCCCGTTCATGACCTACCTCACATCCCGTAATCTGCTGTGACGTCACACACACACCAGTTCGACTAATGTTTTCCATTCAAAACACTCCCGTTCATGACCTACCTCACATCCCGTAATCTGCTGTGACGTCACACACACACACACATCAGTTGACCGTTCAATTCTCTGACGATTCATTCACCGACAAAGATTCGGAAACCTTCGGCAACACTCGGATCTCGTCGGGATCAAAGCAAAGCTATATAGCCCAGGATAATATCAGAGAAGGCGCTCAGTCCAAGAGAGAGACTGGGTCGAAGAGGGTCTCGTGCAGACCCTCTTCCATCCTTCCCCTCATCCCCCAACCTCGCCACCACCCCCTCCCCACCCCCACTCCTCCCCCTCCAACCACACCCCCTCAAACCGGTTCCTGGACCCTCCAAGGTTTGTTTACCTTCCGGGGTCCCGGCGACCTTGGGGGTCAATGACCTACCTCAAGGTCATTGAGCATGACCTACCTCAAGGTCATTGACCTTGCCACGCCCCCCTCATTTGCATAAATAACGGTATTTGAGTCAAAACCCCCACAGCCTCCCTACTGGAGTTATATACCTGGCATCGGTCACAGCGGAGGGGAGCAGGCATGTTGGTGCGGGAGGGCTCTACTCGGTGGCGCTGCCAGTTCAAGTAGGCTCCCTCGGAAAGAAGACGGTCGATAGTGGAGCGGTCGGGGGTAAGGACGCGCACTAGGGAGGTGGGACCACGGTCACTCTTTATGCGCAATACTTTATGAATATTAAGGGTGTTGTACTGCAATTCTGTAAGAATGTCCGCGTCACTTTAACTGTTGTCCACTCCGCAAATGACTACGGAGAGGAGGGGGTCTCGGCGGATTATTGGGGGGAGAATGGAAGACTTGGGGGGAAGGAGTTCAAGGGAGACGTGTTCTCCTAGACGAGCCAGACCCATCTTGTGGATGAGAGTGGTTCTGGCATCACCTCGGGTTTTGAGGATGATGCCATGGGGTTGGGGAATAAGTTGAAGAATTGAAGTAGCTGGAAGAAAGGACCGGAGAATGGCGGCTACTCGCCGGATATCAGGACGTGGTTTGCTGACGTTGGACAGTTTGTAAGTGCAGGTGGAGTCTTGATGTTGAGTGGTGGGGGTGGTTGGAGGCGGGATGGTTTGGCTCAGAAGAGGTGGAGGAGAGGGAGGAGTGGATTGTGGGAGAGCAAATGAAGATGGCATGGGTTGGGGTCTGGATTGTCTTGCGGGTTGGAAGTAGTTGGGGATATTTGAAGGGAGATTAAATTGGAAAGGAAGGAAGGAGAAACAGAAGCCTGTGAGGTAGGGAAGTTGGGGGTGGACATTATGGGTGATTGATAAGAGGTGAAGGGAATAGTGGAGATGGGCTGGGTGGGGGCAGCAATGGTGGCATATGTGGTAGTAGGGCTGGGGTCTGCGGAAAGAGTGACCGTGCAGGAGGTGAGAGGGGGGGTAAGAGACGGAGTCAACTGGAGGTGGGTTTGGGAGCACTGATGTCGTCGGATAATTACCGCACACGATGTCAAACGATGAGGTGAGTGTCGGTGCGGTGGTCCTCTTCTTGGAGCGGCTGCGGCGAGTTGTGGCATTGTTGGAGTCCGTGTCACTCTCGGAGTCGGACTCTCCGGCTGGGCGGATGTCCTGTCCTAGGAGTGACCCGGCAGTGGTTGTTTCCCTGGCGGCTTCTCTGTCCCGGTTCCTCTTCTTAAGGTCCCGTCGTTTCCAGCTGGGAGAGCTACTAGCGCTCTTCCCGGCGCCGGTGGGAACCGAAGTTCCCGGCATGGTGTAGGTTGAAGTCTGGGAAAGTTTAGGTTGATGCGACTATTCGAAGGTGAAGGAAGATGTGGCGTTTCGTTAATGCAGTGAGATAGTGACTTTTTAGGGTCTTGATTAGTCACTAAAAGTCGAGTTGGTAGTACTGTAATATGGTTTAGTCAGATGTCACGTTGTAGTATAGTTGGAAAATATGTGCTGATGAGGTAATGCGGTCTAGTAGTAATTTCTTAGTGTTTTATTTTTAACACTAGACAATTGTTGGTAACAATGAAGTATATTAACAATTAGAGTCGTTTGCTTTCAGCGTGACGCACACTTGCGGCCGTTTGCACAACTATTCAATATATTGGGGGGGGGGGGGTGAGGGGGGAATTCATTTCGAACGAACGAACGAACGAACAGGAGTTATTTCATTCCCTGCCCCGCAAAGCGAGACAGGGCGGGCACCCAGCTCAACAGGGAGCTCTTGTGCCAAAGAAGAGGAAAGGGTTAGAGAATAAATTATATTGGATGAAAATATGCTAGGCATATGGATAGGAGGGATGAAGGAGGATTCAATGGCGCAGAAGTCACCGCGACCCCAAGGCGGACCCCCCCAGACGAGGCCCCCCACCACACTCGCCGGAGCATTACCCCACTAGCCCCGTTTATTCAAAAAGATACATGATACATAAAATAAATATTGCCGTGGGCAAAATACAGAATTATATATAACAAATTGAAAAGTAATGTCCAGAAAGAATGTCTATTGTTCGTATGGCTGGAAAAGATAAAGACACTGGAAAAAGCACAGAAAATGAATAAATTGATATGAATTAAAGTTCAAAAGATTGTCTATTGTCCATGCTGAAAGAGAAACAAAAATATTTCAGAAGCACACGCATCACTTGAAGCACTGGGGTGTTGCGGCAACAAGGCCGTGAAATTTTTGGAGCACTGGGAGCACTGTGTGACGATGCGTGGAGCCATTCCGGAGAACGAAGTAGACTAAATAAGGTTTAGTGGGGCAAAAAAATAAAATTTATGTAACTGCGACAGGGGCGATGTGAATAGGATAAAACTGAACGAAAAATAAACAATGAGAGGGCACTTGTGGTGCCGACAGTAACAAAGAGGCGGGGCTGACTATAGCCCCCCAAAAGAAAGTAGAACATGTGAAAAATGTGCACAGAACAGAATAATGAGAGCGTGAGAGGGGGCTAGTCGATGAGTGGAGGGAAGAGATGACCGGTTTCAGGGGTGCGTGTGGAGTTGAGGATAGCAGTGGCATAGGGGGAGAGCTCGAGAGCTTCAAGGGGTTGGGTGGCGTGGGAGCGGCGTGCGCGAGTAAGGTAGGAGAAACGAAGGGAGTGAACATGGGCGAGTGCAGAAGGGAAAGTGAGCATACCAGTGAGGGTGGCGGAAGGGGTATCGAGTTTACAATGATAGGCGATTCTGATAGCGTGGCGGTCAAGAGTGAGGAGACGGAAATAGAGGCGGGGGTGGGCGGTGAGCCAGGTAAGGGAGGCATAGGTGAAAACTGGGCGAATGAAGGTCTTGTAAACGTTAAGGGTCTGAGGGGGCCGTAGGCCCCAGGTCTTACCGGTGAGGAGACGGAGAATGCGGAAGCGGGAGAGGGAGCGCTTGTAGACTGAATCGAAGTGAAGGTTCCATTTGAGGTTATTTTGGAAGGTAATGCCGAGGTATTTAAGCTGATTAAGTTGAGGAATAAGAGAATCATTAAAGGTGAAATGGAGGCGCTGGGAAGGGCGGCGACGGGTGCGGGAGCGTTTGATATGGATGTATTGGGACTTCTGGGGGTTGACTTGAATGTGCCAGTGATTGCACCAGGTTTGGAGTGTATGAAGGTAACGTTGTACATGGCGTTGGAGGGTGTGAGAACGAGGGAAGAGGGCGAGAATGGCAAGGTCGTCGGCGTATTGATACAAACGGAGCGGAGGAGAAGGGGTAGGGATATCGTGGGTGTAGAGGATATAGAGAAGGGGAGAAAGGGGGCTGCCTTGAGGGACTCCGGCGTGGATAGGGAAAGTGAAGGAAGAAGTACCATGGATGAGGATTTGGGCCGTGCGATGATACAAGAAGTTTGCAACGAGGCGGACGTACGTGATGGGTAAGGGGAGGTGGAAGAGCTTGAAGAGGAGGCCAGGGAACCAGACTTTGTCGAAAGCTTTTTCAACATCGAAACAGAGGAGAAGGGCATGTTTGTTATTGGGGGAGGCTAGGAAGGCTTCAATGGAGGCAGTGATGTGAAAGAGGTGATCGTGGGTGGAGAAGTTAGGGCGGAATCCAGCTTGATGAGCGGGGATGAGATGAAGGGAGTGAAGATAGGGATAGAGGCGTTTGGTGATAATAAGTTCGAAAAGTTTGGAAAGAACAGGGAGAAGGGAGATTGGACGGTAGGAATTGATGTCCGATGGAAGTTTAGAAGGTTTTAGAAAAAGAAGGATGTTGGCATTTCCCCAGTGGTGGGGAAAATGTCCGGTGTAGAGGATAGTGTTGTAGATCTGAGCAAGGTAAAGGAAGAGGATGTCGGGGGCCTCGCGAAGGTGACGGTAAGTAATGCCGTCACCCCCGGGGGCCGTAGTGCGGAGATGCTTAAGGAGATTGCGGATTTCAAGGGGGGTGATGGGGGAATTGAGAGGGTGTTGGTAATCAGTGGAGGGAAGGTGGGCAAAGGAAGGCGTGAGACGAGGGGAGGTTGGGTCGGTATAGGCATGAATGGTAGGTTCGTCGGGGTGGGAGAGGTGAGGGGCGATAGTGGGGAAGAAAACGTGGGAGTAATGCTGGGCAAACATATCGGCTTTTGCTTGATTAGAAACAACAGGAGAACCATTACGGAGGATAGGGTACGTGGGATGGGATTTACGACGTTGGGAAAGGCGGGAGAAAGTTTTCCAGAAAAGGGCAGGGTCAGGGCTGTGGGAAAGGTCGGAACAGGCGTCATTCCATTGCTTGCGGCGGATGGCTTTGATAAAAGAGCGAGCGTGACGAAGGGTTTTACGGTGTTCGGTTAGGGTGGCAGGATCGCGGGTTCGACAGTAGGAGCGGTAGAGATCATGAGCAGTACGAAGGAGACGGAGGACGCGGGGGGAGGGGGGGAATGGAGGTTTCGAAGGGTGATAGGAGTGGCGGGGAACATGGCGGAGATCGGCGGTAATTAAGGCCTGTTCAACACGATGAATGAGTTGTGAGAGGGCAGGGTGAGAGGCAGGGGGTGTAGGAGGAAGGGGGGTGAGGGAGGAAGTTAAGGTGGTACGGTAGGCGTTCCAATCGGTTTTAGAGTATTGACGGGTTGGAGGAGGTCGTGGAGGAGGTTGGAAAGGGGTGGGGAGGTAGTTAGACAGGGAAATGAGGGTTGGAAGGTGGTTACTACCGATAGTGGGGAGGACAGTAACATTAGCAATATTGGCGAGATTGGGAGTAAGCATAAGAAAATCGGGAGTGGAGTTGGAATAGGGAAGCGTGGGGGAGGGAAAAGGGACGGACATGCCCCGGCTGATGGACAAGAAGTCCTGGAAAAGACGGGCTTGGACAGGGGTGTAGGAGGTAACATTGATATCAGCGGCAAAGAAATAAGTAGGAAAATTGGCTTCGAGGAAGCGGAAGAAAGCGATGGGGGGAGGGGAGCGGGGTACCAGATACATAGTGACAAGGGTGAAAGTTTGGTTAGGAAAGATAAGGTCAAGAATGAGGTATTCATTAAAGCCGTCAGGGAAATTGAAAAAGTGCTGGCGAGTGGGAATTGAGTTGCGAACAGCAACTGCAACCCCACCCGACCGCTGAAATTGACGATCGGCACGAATGAGTTGGTAGCCGTCAAAGGGGGAATTGCTTGGGAAGGGTTGAGGAAGGTTTCATTGAAAATCATGATGTCCGGGGCATGTTGGGAGAGGAAGATGTCCAACAATGGTCGGTTGGAGAAGAGGGAGCGGATGTTGACAAAGTAAAGGGTGAGGTTAGGCATTTATCAATAGGCAGGGACGGTACTCAGCGGGAAAAATGCAAAATGCATCTTATTCCCGCTATACGACATGTCGACATGCGTATTCAGAGTGAGACGGGCGGCGAGTTGGACTTGGGAAACAATGAGTGGACGGGCGAAGGGAAGGACGTTTTGGAGAACCATCGTCACGAATCGGACGATGTTCTCCGTGGTAGGGGGAGGGGTAGGGGATGCGGAAGGGGGGGGGGGAGATCCTGGGATATGACGGGGACAACCTGTTCAGGCTTAGCAGGGTCGGGAAGAGGCCGGCCCCGGCATCGGTATGCGAAGGCGGGGTGGGCCTCACCGCAGGTTGCGCACTTCGGGTGCTCCCGATTTACGCAACGAGCGGTAGGGTGTTCTTGTGCACAAATACCACATACCTGATCGTTCGCGCAGATGGCTCCAGGGGGGTGGTCAAATTTCTGGCACCGGTCGCAGCGCGTACGTTGAGGGGCGGGAGTCCGGGAGGGCTCCACGCGATGACGCTTGCAATAGATGGATGCACCGTTGCGCAGAAGGGCGTCGATGGAGGCGACGTTCTTGCACAGCACCCGCACCAGGGTGGTGGGGCCGTGGGCGTTGTTGATCCGTACCACCTTGAAGATATCCAGGCCGGCGAGTTGGAGCTGAGCGGCAACCTCGTCGGCGGAGTATGAACGCTCGACCCCATAGATAACCGCTGACATGATGGGAGTAGTGCGGTGAGATGGGGGAGGCTGATGTGAAGGCTGTGCCATAGTGACATTATAAGCCCGACAGGAGGGGGAAAAGTTGGCTGTACCGATGGAGTTAACTATGGTGCTGTACAGCGGCTCGGTGGATTTGAGGTTGTGACCCTCCTTGGTCCTCTGTATTTCGAGGTTGTAGGCAGCAAGGTTGGGAATAAACTTGGATAGGACTTGGCGGAGATGGCGGGGGTGGTTGTGCTCGGGCATGAGTTTAATAAGACGGACGACATAATAGGTGGGAGGCGGGATGAGGCGGTGACACTACGCGTGCGGACAGCAGAGGGTAAGGCGGGGTTCCGTGCTGCGTCGGCGTAGCTGCGGAGAATTGGGCCGGGTACAATATTGGCCGGCATATAGCCGTCGGAAGATTGAGACTGATTTTGTTGCGGCGATCGAGGTGGGAAGTGAAATGGGGCAGCGATACGAGATGGTGAGAGACGGCGGAGCGGAGAGTCAATCTCCAAAAGGCTCTTAATACCCAGCTCCTCAGGGGCCGCCTCCGTGGGCGTACAAGTAGTGCTAGTGGAAGCAGAACTCTGCCCTGGATAGCAGGGCTTTTTAGCACGCCCGATGAAAGGAGGCGTGCGGTCCTTGCGGGCCATTTTAATTTGCAGAGTTTCCATTTCACTGTCACTCACCTCGGGTTGGTCGTGGTCAGAGTCCGAGTCCATCAGCAGCGACGGCATGGATGGAGCTTTAGAAGAAGAAGCTTGAGCAGAAGGCGGCATGTTAGCCGCATTAGACGGTGTTTTCACTATGACGCACACGAACACAAGCACTGGTAAAGAAATACTCGCTAGCACGGGCACACGCAGAAACTGGTGAGAACCGGTCGTAGCACTGAGAATTTGTATAGGTTTTGTAATTATTATTTGTAGACACGCGGTCAGCGTAACAGCTTCTTTGATACTGAACAGAGAGTGAATTCATTTCTATTTATGTGCTCAGTTATATTACAGGATGGATGAGGAATGTATGAGTTTTTCTAATTAAGTGCAATGATGCATATAATGTACTGAATACTTGCTGTCCTATTTAGCATTGTACACATCGAAATAATTTTATTCGTCAAAGCAAGTTAATGTTAATTGATTACGAGAGTTTCAGGGCTACTTTGGTACAAAACGTTTGCTCTGTCTTCATTGTGAGATCGCTTCGACTACACAGTCAACACCACCGAGAGAGAAGGCCATGCAATAGGATTTATGACGTCATAGCCTTCCGGCCATCAGCAAGCGCGCTGCCCAGCGCTGCTATGAACAAGCTGTGAGGAAACGAGACTGAGTGTTTTCTTATAAAAATTACGTTCTACAGACGCGAATAAATAAATAACGAAACCATAAATGAAGCATGGTCAGAAGTTGATGCGATCGGTACATTACACAAATAAATCGACGTTTTCGATCAGACTCGATAAGTATGCATTTCGAACCTTGCGAGTTTGAACTTGACCGAAGACACTGTTGTCTTGTCTCAGCAATGAATGAGATATATAGAAGTGTTCAATCAAAAACTTTGAAAGATATTCAGCCCATTTTAACGTGAAATGTCGACTACAAGAAAAGACACATACACAAGTAACCAATTAATCTGTAACAGTTAAAACAGAAATAACTATCTACAGTCAATCATCTGACCGAACGGTCCAGGTTTGATTCCCACCTCTGCTGGGAAATGTAATTCTGATTTGAGGTTTGAAACTAAATTCACTCAGCCTCACTGAACTGAGAAGAAGTGGGTTCGATTCTCCTTTCTTCTCCAGGTAAATGCTGGGATTGTTCCTAACAGAAGACCATGGTCACTTCCTTACCAATTCTAGCATCGCAATACACACACTACCACAGACAATACATATAACCGTATCCGAATACACATGGCTGATGACAGTGATGTCCTAACCCACTCACGAAACAACAACAATTAGATACGGAAAGTTCTCCTCCGTGATAAGTAACCAGGCTGGTAATTATAATGCCTATGACAGAACAGTTTGGTTGATTGGTTCCTCAGTTTAGGGGCTGCGTCAACGTGGTCATGTAGCCCCGTGTACCTTGGGTGTGTGTAGAATCTGTCTGCTAACCGGTGTTAATTGTGATGGTTGTATTAGTGTGTGTTATCTGTAATTCAGGTAAGGACTGCTGACGATCAATTTCAAGTAGCTCCTATTTTTGCTACCAAATGCTACCGACAACGACACCTAGCTATGGACTTGGCTACTAGATGCCACAGCAACCGGCTTATGGCACCGAACGTTGGAACTTAATAGAGCGATAATCAAATCTAACCTACAAATTCAGCTTCACACAATTGAAGGCATACTGAGGGATTGTTAACGCTCTTTAAAATCCGACGACTTCGGCCGGGTTTGAACCCGCGATCTTGGGCACAGAAAAGGCTACCTACTGAAATGGAACAGAGCAGCAGTCTTAAAGAGACATGAGAATATTTACCAAAGAACAAACTTGTTGATTCATGTATAACAGGTACAGTGTCCTCAACACTTTGATGCTCATGTGCATACACTGAATGGGCATTCCTTATAAGTTCCTCAATTTCTAGCATTGCGCCTAACTGTCTTGGTAAACATATGTTATTACAACGTTTTACTGCTGTATTAGCTTGCCACGGTGGGTGAGTGTTTAACGTGTCGGACTACCAACCCCAAGCTCGCAGGTTCGCCCCTGACCGTGGTAAGTGATTTTTGAAAGGCGACAAAAATCACGACATGGATGTCATACGTTGTTGGCATGTTAAAGAACCCATTCGAATTCAGTAGGCCGTGTTCAATGGCAAAATTAATCTCGGGATTTTCCGCCAACACAAAGTTCCTCCATTCTCTACTAGAAAGCGCTGTAGTGTCAAGGAGCTTAGGAACGACGAAATTCGACATGCAAGCTGCCCTCCGGGTGTCAATTAACAAAGCTTGCACCCGGCACCCGAGGCCATTATTATTATACTGCTGTATTTTATACATACAAGGAGGCACTCAAACCTTCTGCTATCTTAATGCAGCAACGCAAGTGTTATTCAAGTGTCAATTAAAATAAAATATATAGGCTGCACGATTCCTCTTTAATGTAATTCCCCTCAGGATGAAGACACGCACTGTTTAACTTCACCTTCAGTTCCTGAAAGTTGCTAAATAAAACTGCTTCCAGAATCTTCGCCAATGTCTGCATATATTCAGCAAGAGCCTATGACAAACTTTCATTTTCAATCCTACACCTCCTATCATCTGGATCTTTTCGGTAGACAATATTGCAGTGCCAGTTAAATACTCGGGGGATTTGTGGAACCGAGAAGGGACTGTTCCTAGGAATTTCATTCGAACATGAAACAATAATATTATTACCTTGTATTACATTAGTTACGCTATTTATTCTAACTTTATTCAATCTCAAACCTGATTAACACATCCCTCATCCCCCGCCCCAATAATACATGTAATGAATGAGATTAGTGGAATAGAAAAACGGATTAATCAGAACCTGCTACGGCCTAACGACATAACCTGTATGGTAGCACATAATTTAGGTTAGAAAATTCTGAATTTTACAACTAAATGAATTTTCACGAACAGAGGGGCTAGCCGGACTATCTGTTTACTATTCTTTAAACAGTCTCCGTTTATACATACCTTGGAATGTTTTGTATAGGGATATACAGCGGTGAATAGCTGGTACAGATTTCGAATTCTTCCCTTCATAATTAGGAAAAGGTCCATTGGTTTAATTGCCATAAAAATTTGGCACACTGCATTTATTAGGCATAACTTAACACTGCACTGATAACCATGAAGTATAAGCGAATAGGAATTCCGAGAAAATCAGTACCGGAACCGTAAACACTAAACACATAACGTGGAAACCACGCCATAAGCACGAATATTATTCCTGTGTCTCCATGGCCACACAGCCGTTGGGCCGTGACGTCACTCGCTTATTCAAACCATATTGCATGGCTTTACAGTGGTGACAGCGACTAGTTACGGACACAGCGCGACCTCTTGTCAACATTGATTTTGCTAATCGTTAGATATAATACACTAGATGGCAGTGGAGTTGGTATGAGTGTACTGCCATCTAGTGTTAGTTTCGTAAAGTAGGCTAAGAAGCGCGTATACAAACTGTATTAATCTGAGAGGTGAAGGTGATACGATACTTCCCTTTAGGTAGATTTCATTTGGACTTCCGGGAGATGCCGACATACGGTATCTTCACGTTTCACATCCCCCAGACCCTAAAACCACAGTCAGTTCAAAAGTTTATATATAATTTATGTATATATGTATATACCTATCAGTTTATTGTGGACACGATAACTGCCGTAATTTTGCACCAATCACTTTGAATTATTTACATATGGTAATATGTATCCCTTTAAAATCTCGGTCGAGTTCGTTATTGGGCAAATTCGGTCGAAGGGAGTAACATGGGGGGCATTTTTCGAAAAAGTGAAATATCGCTATACCTCTCTTAATACGAGAAATATCGAATCCATTCAAAGTTCATACTATCTATCGGGTAAGTGTCAAAAATTTATGTTTAAAACGTTTTTTGATAGCACCAACCATTGACTAAAGGGGTGGAAGAAAGTAGGTTTTTCGGGAAACATTAATCATATCTCTCTGAATAGGCACAATATCAAAACCGTACAAAATGGACAATATTCCCCGAATAATTACGGTACCTAAAACTTTTGTCAGAAATAATTTTTGACTAGCGGACCCGTGCGAGAAATCTCGCATGTTCATAAACCACACTTTCCCCAATAGGTTTATAATGAGACACTTAAGGAGAAAGGTTGTGTTTTTATTTCAACCGAATGATTATAGAACACTATTTACATTTCAGGATAAAGCAAAGACCTCAGAATATTAATATGACATGAAACAGGCGTCACAGCGGCCCGTGGACGGCAATTATGGAGCGTATTATCCTACATCAACGGTGTTTGCAAATCGCACACTTCGTACAATTTTTTTAAAGTAATTTCTTAAAGAAAATATAGATATTTATGAAATTATAGTGCAATAAGTCACTACTTATGTCTATTCTCTTTCATTTGAATGCTCATTCGTCACGATCGGTCGCTTGTGAGCGCCGCAGGAGGGATGCATACTACTGAAATAATATATATAATGATATGACCCACCATTACGCCAAGGGATGAGAAAAATGATTACGAAATTATAAGCAAATGCCAAGAGCCATCAGAGGTTTAGGGGCAGATGACCTCGTAGTTCCGCACCTTAAAACAACAATAACTAACTAACATCAGAGGTTTCCACGACAACACTTCCAAATTGATGAGGGATGAGCTATCATAGGTTGTCATGACAACGCCATTGCACGAGATCACATTCAGTTTTCCATCTGACTCTGTGGGAAGCGTCTACGGTGAAGTAACTGGTAGCATGCTGAACTTCTATGCCCGAGGTCGCGGGTTCAAAGTCGACCTAAGTCGTCGGATTTAAGAGCGCTCAAAATACCTCAGTATGCTTTCCTTCGGAGGGGAAGTTCCAACGTTCGTTGCTGGTTGCGCTGGCATCTAGTAGCCAAGTTCACAGCTAGGTGTCGTTGACTGTAGTATTTGGCACCAAAATTAGGAACTACTACTTGAAATTGACCGTCTGCAGTCCCGATCTGATTTACAGACTAATACAGCCATCACAATTAACACCATTTATCAGACAGATTCTACACACATCCAAAGTACACGGGGTTAAATGATCGCGTTGTCGCAGCCCTAAACTGAGGAACCAACCAACATCTCTGCTTGAAGAAGTAACAGACTGTTAGATAATTACACATCAGTGTCGACACCTTGCATAAGGACAGTGTGACCCCAAGTTGAACAATTGACCCCAAATGACGAGGAGGTCACCGTCCCTAAAAGACAATAAAATGTTAAAAATATGCATAGAAAAACGAAACAAGATGGTCAGTAAAGAACATATAGCCTACTTTCTCCTGAATGCATGGGTATAGTTACAACTCTTTGTCCTTTTCAAGGAGTATAATTGAATGCTTGTTGAAATACAACGCGCTATACGGATATTAAACGTTGATTTATTGAATCCTCACCTGAATTACATACACACACACACACACACACACACACACACGAATATAGCCACCACAATAACACAGGTTATCAGACAAAATTCAACACTCACCCATGTACACGGGGCTATATGCAGCTCAAATGAAACAACGACAGCTTCCTACCCAAATCGTTCCTCGTATAAAAATACACACACTAGTAAGCCTACAGACATCACAGTGAAACAGGTTATCAGACAACTTCTACACACACCCAAGTAAACGGGGCTTCAAGACCATGATGCCGCAAAAACCCTAAAGAATCAACAACAAAAGTCTCTACCACGGATCAAGGTCACCAAATATTAATTGCTCTATTCGTGTGTTGGAATATGTGGTGTTATAAGTATATAGCCTATATAATATATACACACTACAATGCATATGCTCAAAATTATAACGTGTGAGTACTTATAAATCAATAAATACCAAAAAGAACGAAGCAAAGAAATTTGAACCTGCGGTGATTTGATCAACGAACCCCCAGACTAGGAGCCCAAGTCGCTAATATTACGCCAAGGATGCCCTACGATATTACTTGATAACCAACTGGTTTAGTATAACTGTATCATTTTTTGTTGAAATCAACGATTTCTTTAGCGTTTCTATAAACCATTTGAAACTAAATATGTATTATTTTGTTCAGTACATTCCCAAAGGGATATAAACTTAGAATGTTACGTAAATATATTTATTTACGAGCAAAAATAGCGTCCATGTTGACAATGAGACAGCCTGACCTGTAAGTAATTTCTACGGTTACATATTCTATTACAATATGCTAATATCCTACCGGTCACCTATTTGAGAATAGATTAAACCTCCCTATGAACGATAAGCTGAATTGTTGAGGCCAGGCCTTGTTTAATCGTAAGTTACGGTTAGGCTATAATACTTGCATGATGCATACATCCACTACCTTGAAGCTCTTAGGCCAATGGCCTTGTAATTTGGTCAAAAGACGCTTCCTACACAAAGGTATGTTGTTGCAAAAAATTGGTAGAGATCAGATGATTAGGTTAGTTGTAGTTTGATTTAAGCTTTAAACGTTTGGGTGGCCACTATTATGTTTCCGGCAATATGGCGGCGATATAAAACATGACACTGAGTTGCCCTTTGCTTGTGCTACCTCTGTACCAAATTTCGTTAAATACTGTTTCACCGTGTTTGAATTGATAGGGGAATCGATTTGCACACATACATGGCCGCCATCTGCAAACTATAGGGCTGATGACCTTGTAGTTTAGTCTAAAGACGCTCGCTATATAAATATATGTTTTTGCACAATTTGGTACAGGTCGGATGAATACGTGACTCGTAATTTGATTTAAGCTTTGAACATTTGGGTGGCCACCATTACGTTTTGGTAAAGATGGCGGCAATATAAAACATCACACTGAGGTGCCCTATGCCAGTGCTATCTCTGTGCCAAATCACTTTCAATTAGGTTTCACCGTGTTCGAATTGATAGGGGGGGGGGGGGGGGGCAGACATTCAGAGTACACACACTCACACACACACAGACCTGTGTTGATCTCATAAGTCTACTTTCAGTTTTTGCAAAATTCGAAAGTAGGCTAAAAATAAGTTAATTAAGCTCCATTATTGTCAAATACTTTTTAGCAATAAATGAGGCCTGATCGTCTACGAAAACTTGCATATTTTGCCTATTATAGCCTACCCCCTAGTTTGCCCGGTGAAGTCTACCTCCGCCTTCCGGCGTGCCGAGAGGAATTTTTAGCCTACTTTTCACATTTTGCAAAAACGAGGAAAAAGTAGACTTATGAGGTCGATCCGGGAAAATGTGTGTCTGTCTGTCCCTCTGTGTGTCCCCCCCTCCCCCTATCAACTCCTAAACGGCTGCAGCAATCGAAACAAAATTTGGTAGGAGTAAAGATCTATACCGGAATATCTCAAGCCCATATTTGAAAATGATGTCAGTGCTACCAACTGCTGAAAAAACGCACTAGAAATTTGAGCTCCATGCTGGATATCTTGGAAGATATGCATGGGAGCTATTCCAAAATTGGCACACATGTTGATAATACTATTTCAGTTTAATTTCCAGGAGGCCATACATGACAGTGTTGCCAAAATAATTTTAAGCCTTCTGATAGGTCCAATTTTTAAATGCATATAACTTCTACACTATCAATTGGATTTCAACCAAATTTTGTATATAATATGTGTACATAAACAGATATGACTGAGTGTATTCTTAAGTGCCACCAGGGCTGCCAACTGTTAATAATTGCTCTCTCTATTCTCTTTATCCAAATACCAACATATCTGAAAGTATGCAAGCCAACAGCTTTAAACTATGCACACGCATAGTACCTGAAATTTTAGATTAATTTGGAGTAACTTATATACTTCAGTTTTACCAACATGATTCTAAGCCTGCTGATAGGGCGAATTTTTAAATACATTAACTTTTATACACTCAGTTGGATTTCATCCAAATTTCGTATGTCCTATGTCTATGTGTACCATAACAGATATGACTATAAGTATTCTTAAGAGCAATCAGGGCTGCCAACTGTTATTAAATGCTATCTATATGTTTTACCCTAATATCAATATATCAGAAAGTATGCAAGCCAACAGCTCTATACTTTGCACACGTATAGCACCTGACATTCTAGATTAATTTGGAGTAATTTATATAAATCAGTGCTGCCAACATGATTCTATGCTATCTGATAGGTCCAATTTTAAAATGCATGTAACTTCTATACTAACAAATGGATTTCATCCAAAATTGGCACAAGATATCATAATATTTCCGATTATTTCTAACCAGCACACGAATGACATTGTTGCCAACATGCTTTTACACGTGCTGATAGATCCAATGTCTAACTACATGTAACGTCCATTGGACTTCAACCAAACCTTGTATTCTGTACCTTAAGAGAGAGAACTAAGAATATATTCAGTCACCAGGGCTGCCAACTGTAGTGCTCTATTAGGCTACATTATACCAGGAATATTTCGAACTAATTGGGACATTTCGATATTAACAACTTAATGGATGAAAATTTTAGAAATTCGCAAAATATAGAAAAAAGCCTTTTAAACTGCTTTTTTTTAGCCAAGAATGCTGTTTTATATATTTATTATGGCCGCTACTGTTACTCAGGGAATTTTCTGATTTCTCCTGGAAAATTCAGGTAATTGTCAGGGAAATCCGTTAGTTGGTTTAGGTAGACATCCTGTATACCTGTCAAACACAAGTAATCACAGAATAGTTCCTATATCGATCGCCGGCAATCACATCCCAAAAGGCTAATAACTGTTATATACTTATCCGCCGAACCTAAATTAAGTCTAAGTGTGCAAGATCTGATGATGATGAACGAAACTAGTTGTACAAATAAACCTCCCATTCGTGTGAGAAGTGTTTTAATAAGTGGATAAATAATTCATGTATTTATTTCAGGCACCACGTGGATTACGGGTACAGTACCTACCTAGCTACGGCCGCTTCCTACCCGAATCCCACCTCAATAAGAATGCACACATTACAACGACACAGGTTATCAGACATAATTCTACATATATACACACACACAGTTCGGCTCTTGCTTCCCAACTTTATAGCTTGGGAAGCAAGAGCCGCTAGCCACGTAGCACTAAGGTGGTTAAAAGACAGAAAAAAACTGGGGAAATGCCAAGTCAGCAAATTGTTCCAGCAATGCTTATCTTTATCAGAAAAGTGAAAATGCTGTACAAGCACTATCACAGTTTTGTCGAAGTTAATGATACTTACTGTACTGTAATTGAATTTGTAAATATTGTCAATTCAATTACAGTACAGTAAGTATGTAGTTAGTTTTAGTTGTAAGTATGAAGTTAATTTGTTTATTAGATATATGTCATTGTTCTATTAGACTGTGGTGTGTGAGTGTGCTGGTGAGGGTGCATGTGAGTGGGCCTGGTGACAGACTGTTTTAGTGGTAGTATTTGTTGATGGTGAAACTTTAGTATTTTTTTCGTTAGTAGAATTTTGGTATTTAATTGTTAGTAGAAGGTTAGTATTTTGTAGTAGAATTGCTCTTTACTTATTCTGAAAGGGAGTAGCAGCCTTTCAGAATAAATCAATTCTTTACTAGTCTAATAGACGGTTAAGATATTGATAATATGAGCCAACTAATGGCTACACTGCGTTCTGCTGCACGGCTGAAAGCAACGGGAAACTACAGCCGTAATGCTATTCCTGAGGATATGCACCTCTCTATGCATAATTACATGTGATGATGGCCTCCTCCCTTGTAAAATTTCAATCCGGAGGTAAACTAGTCCCCCGTTCGGATCTCCGGGTGGGGACTACTCGAGAGGGGGTTAACATCACAGAAGTGACAAAGAGGAAATCTGACATTCTACGGATCGGAGCGTGGAATGTTAGAAGTCTGCTAGGAAGTGGAAGGTTAGAAAACTTAGAAAGGGAAATGGATAGGTTGAGGTTGGATTTGGTTGGGATTAGTGAAATGCGCTGGCAGGAAGAACAGGACTTTTGGTCAGGAGACTATAGGGTCATTAGCACTAAATCAAACAGTGGCCAAGCAGGAGTTGGTCTCATATTGAGTAGGAAACTTGGACAGCGGGTGGAATATTATAAGCAATACAGTGAAAGGATTATTGTAGCAAAAATCAATACTAAACCTACGAGCACCACAGTGGTACAAGTCTATATGCCTACCAGTCAAGCTGATGATGAGGATGTTGAAAAGGTCTACGAAGAAATAGATGACATTCTGAGGTATATCAATGGTGATGAAAATGTTATAGTAATGGGAGATTGGAATGCTGTGGTAGGAAAAGGGAGGGAAGGGAAGATAGTAGGAGATTTCGGATTAGGTGAAACGAATGATCGAGGAAGCAGGCTGATGGAATTCTGCACCGAACATGAGTTGGTCATAGCTAACACCTTATTCAATAACCACAATAGAAGAATATACACATGGATGAGACCAGGATATACAGGGCGTTACCAAATCGACTTCATTATGGTCAAGCAGAGGTTTCGAAACCAGATTTTGGATTGTAAAACATATCCTGGTGCTGACATAAACTCTGACCACAATCTGGTTGTAATGAAATAAGTTGAAGAAACTGAAGAAAAGTCAAAAGCCAAAAAGGTGGGCAATAGACAGACTGAAAGTAAAAGATGTGAACGAAAGATTCAAGAAGAGTATAAAGGAAGGACTAATCAAAACCCCTAAACAAACTTCAATTGCAGACGAATGGGCACTTTTGAAGAATGAAATAACAAAATCGGCAGAAGAAAACATTGGTAGGAAAGAAAGAATAGGTAGAAAACCGTGGATCACTCAGGGTATACTAGAATTGATGGATGAAATGCGGAGACACAAGAATCTAAGAGATGAAGAGGGGAAAGCAGAATACAGACGTCTGAGAAATGAGGTTAACAAGAAGTGCAAGGAAGCGAAAGAAGAATGGTTGAAAGAGAAATGTACAGGTATAGAAAAGTGTCTGAAATTAGGAAAAGTAGACACAGCTTATCGAAGGATTAAGAATACTTTTGGGGAAAAGAAGACTAAGTGCTGTAATATTAGGGACACAAATGGAAAGCCTCTAACAGATAGGGAAGAAAAGGTTGAGAGATGGAAAGCTTACATAGAGTGCTTGTATAAGGGAAAGGAGATTGAGAATCATGTAATGGAAAGGGAGGAGGAAATTGATGAGGATGCAAAAGGAGATTTAATATTGAGATCAGAATTTGACAGAGCATTCGAGGACTTAGGCAGGAACAAAGCACCAGGCATAGATGATATACCGATTGAGTTGCTACGCTGCATAGGAGATGAAGGTCTGATCAGGTTATTTCACTTGGTGTGTAGGATTTATGAGACAGGTGTGGTACCCCCTGATTTCAAGAAGAATGTTATCATCCCTATACCAAAGAAAGTGGGAGCTGACAGATGTGAAGATTACCATACAATCAGCTTGATTACTCATGCTTCAAAGATCCTGTCTAGAATAATTTACATGAGGATTGAAAGCCAGATAGAAACGGAGTTGGGTGAAGACCAGTTTGGTTTCAGGAGAAATGTAGGAACAAGGGAAGCTGTACTAAGTCTTAGGCTGATTTTGGAAGGTAGAATAAGGAAAGATAAGAGAACGTTCATGGCATTTGTAGACTTAGAAAAGGCTTTTGATAACGTTGATTGGACTAAATTGTTGACATTTTGAAATCTATTGGAATAAAGTACAGGGATAGGAGGGTGATATACAATCTATACAGAAACCAGACAGCAGTCATTCGAGCTGAAGGATAAGAGAGAGAAGCTGGTATTATGAAAGGTGTCAGGCAAGGCTGCAACTTATCACCCATACTTTTCAATCTTTACATTCAACAAGCAATGAAGGAAATCGGAGAAAAATTTAAAGTGGGAGTGAAGATTCAAGGAGAAATAATTTCAACTCTGAGATTTGCTGATGACATCGTCATCTTGGCCGACAAGCCTGAGGATTTGAATGAGTTTTTGAATGGTATGGATTCCGTCTTACGGAAGGACTTCATGATGAAAATTAATAAATGTAAAACAAAAATACTGGAATGCAGCCCAAATAAATCAGAAACCTCTACGGAGATCAAATTGGCAGGTGAAAAGCTGAAGGAAGTAGGAGACTTCTGTTACTTAGGAAGCAGAATAACCAGTGATGGACGAAGCAAAGAGGATATAAAAAGTAGGTTGGCTCAGGCAAGGAAAGCTTTTCTACAAAAAAGGAATCTGTTGACATCGAATATAGATTTAGGTATTAGGAAGTCATTTTTGAAAGCCTTTGTCTGGAGCGTGGCGCTCTATGGAAGTGAAACTTGGACTATTGGTGCAGCAGAAAAGAGGAGAATTGAGGCATTTGAAATGTGGTGTTACAGGAGAATTATGAAGATCAGATGGGTAGATAGGGTTACAAACGAAGAGGTATTAAGGCGAGTGGGAGACGAGAGATATTTCTGGCGACTGCTAATGAAGAGAAGAGATAGGTTGGTAGGACACATACTAAGACACCCAGGAATAGCAAGCTTAGTTAAGGAAGGAAGGGTCGAGGACAAGAACTGTAGGGGTAGACCAAGGTTAGAATATGTTAAACAGATTGCCTCGGATGTAGGGTGTGGTAGCTATGTAGAGATGAAACGATTAGCTCAGGACAGGGAGGCATGGAGAGCTGCATCAAACCAGTCAAAAGACTGAAGACTCAAACAACAACAATTTCGTCATTATTCTAGATAGGTTCATATACTGTAGAATAATCATTGGCATGAAAAGTAGGCTCTTTTGTTCGTCACGGAACTTCTTGTTTCTTTTCAGGGAAGGGATATTGAAAGGAACCGTCCCCGCATTTGCCTGGTGGTGAAAATGGGAAAACCATTTTCTGGATGGCTTTGGTGGCGTAGTTGGTAGCATGCTGAACTGCTGTGCTCAAGATCGCGGGTTCAAACCCGAAGTCGTCGGATTTTTAAAGAGCATTAAAATCCTTCAGTATACCTTCCTTCGGAGGGGAAGTAAAGCTGGCTGTCCCATGTCATAGATTTATGGCATGTAAAAGATCCTTCCATAGACTAAACTTGTGTGAAGCTAAATTGTTAGGTTAGATTTCGTCGGAATGCTCTATCGAAGTTCCAACGTTCACCACTAGGTATCATTGATAACTGGTGGCGAAAGTTGGAACTACTTGAAATTGAACGGAACTTGTAGCTCACCCTAAGGGTGACCGCTGGAAGCAGCTACAGACTCAGGCGAGCCGAACATTTCCTTGGACACTCCCGGCACTAAAAGCCATACGATAAATAAAAATAATAAATAAATCCGGACGGCCGAGGTGGGATTCTAACCCACGACCTCGCAATACCACTGCGGCCGGTTGCAGTGTTTACTTTAATGAATACATTTTTAGATAACATTGACGTTTGGGTCAACTCTCAGTGTCGTGGGGTTATCTTACCACAGGGGTGTACAAATACTGTATGTTGTTGCTCATTTACTTTGGTATGTGCGGAGGTTGTCTGATCATTAGGACTCGGCGCTAAATATCGGAAAATATTTATTCTTTATGTATTAAAAATACCGATACCTGAAATAGGTGACAAAAAGGTAAAAATATTTAATTATTATTTAGTTTATTAATGTGAATATAAACAATATGCAGTACTCTGCTATGTCTCACTGACTGCTGAAGCATTTCAATACACAACGAGATACATCTTCAGGTTGTCCATCACAAATGACCGACGATTATCGCGAAACTGCGGCAATATGTTTCTTGCTCTTGAAGTGTCGTGTAACTTGAGATCGCTGTTCAGCCTTGATTGCTTCCCCACACGGTTGGCAGAACAGAACGCCCTCATCAGAAGTAAAATTATCTTTAAATTCTGCAACAGGCGATAACTTGTAGTTGTTTTTACTTTAGGCATCGTAGAACTGCCTTACACTTCACAGTGCCAGAAATAAACTCATGTGACACTGGTTCCAGGTAGCTGGGGGAGGGGGAGGTCTAGCACGTGGTGCAATATGGCTATGACCAAGAAAATCACCGGCTTCCACAGTGAGTGGCACGGGGCGACAAGTTTAGAATAACACAGATGCAAGCCGACATACGCTCTGCATGAAGATTAGATAGCTCACACGTTCTTCCCCGTTGAAGTAACACAGAACAAAAATGCAATCAACAGAGAGATCTAGCATACTGATTTTAAAAAATGTAAATATTATGTCTTTTTATGTCCCAATAAGTGAAAAGCAGGAATTACTATATTTTTAGGAAAAATGCTTAAAATATGTATTTACATAAAATAATTTTTATTTACCTAAAAATCCGAGCCCTCCTGATAACCTGTAAAATTATGGTGTCCATAAAAATGTATGTATTTGTAATGTAAATGAAGATAGCGAAGGTGGTGAGAGTGGACATAAGTTAAGAACCATTCCCAGCATTTGTCTAATGCACAGCTGAGAAAACCATTGAAAACCACTTCTAGGATGCCCGATTGTGGTCTCGAACCCAGCTCTCCTAGGTTTCTCTTCACGAGGCTGACAAGGGAAGGATACGAATCATGGGTCACCGATTCGAACCATCTTTAGTACACGTGTAGGGCATGACCAGGCGTATACCAAGTGCAAGTAGTAAGGTGCGCTTCTCAACCAATTCCGAGAAATTAATTTGTTAATTATTCGTAATTGCTGTACAGCGTTCATGTGCGCTGTACGTTAACATGAAGCCAAGGAGCGCGTGGTGCAGCGGTAAGAGCCCTGCTTCGTAAGCGTGGGATCACTGGATCGAATCCCACCGGTGAGCCTTTTTTTTTGGTAAACATAGGCAATTCGTACAACTGTAGGTAAAACAAAAGTTTGGTGCTTTTCAGTCGGTCAACACGAATGTACCCAAATAGAGCTGGGTTATGCCCTGATCCTGAAATAAATTACATAAGATTAATAAATACACTAGGATGACCAGTTTCGATCGTCAAGCGATCATCATCAGATCCAGATCAGATTCAAAACACTCAGCCTTAAACTCATGATCATAGACAAGTCAATTTGGTTCAACAAAAAATGTATAGAACTAAATCTCACCCCTAAATATGTACCAATTAAAACCGTACCGATTACACCAGCCTCAATCATTTCAACTAAACAAGCCAAAGCGCTTTGGATAAAAAACGAACTAAGATTTGCATACATAAAAAAGCAAAAAATCAACCAACAACTATACGATATTCAATTGCAACTAAGTAACTTCTGGCACGCATCCCAATGGGACAGTTTTACCGAGCACCTACATGACACCATCAAAATCAGAGCAACGAGGAAACACGAAACGCTAGAATATAAACTAAGAAAACTAGGAGAAACACAGAATAATCAACCTAGTGAACAACACACGAATAATAATGAATTCAATTTCCACAGCAGGGTAAACAACAGAACGAACGTAACCTCCTCTCAAAATGAAATGGATATGCTAGACAAAGGTTTGAAATACAACTGCACAGACGCACACACGAACCATAATATAAAACAGTTAATCACAGATATCGAGATAGCCAGTCACAAGCTCCCAGCAGAAGACAGGGAATTAACCAAAAATCTTGCCACCAACGAAGCAAAAAAAATCCTCAAACGAGAGGGCGAAAACAATTACACTCTAAACAACAAACAACTAAAAGAAATAAAGTCATTGAAACAAAAAATAAAAGAACATGACTTAATCATCACAAAAGCAGATAAGGGAAACACCACAGTAATTTTGAACAAAACAGAATACATTGAAAAAACAAGTCGAATTCCTAAACAACAACGAAATCAAGGAATTGGCAAAAGACCCCACCAATAAATTCCAAAAACAAATAAAAAGTGCGCTAAAAGAAACAGAATACATACTGACCAAAGCCGAAAAGTCAAAACTAATAAACATGAACCCGAAAATACCGTCATTGAGGGGACGACCGAAAATACACAAAAAGGAATGCCCAATGAGACCAATAGTCAATTGTAGGAATGCGCCTAATTACAAAATCAGCAAAGAGTTACTAAAAATCTTAAAACGCCGCCTTTCCAACGACAAAAACAACTCTGTAAAGAACACAACAGAACTAGTAACAGCATTGAACACCCTACAAATGAAACCTAGCATGAGGCTTGTATCTTTCGATGTAACTAACATGTACACCAATATTCCTAATAATGATGCAATCAACACTATCGAAAATAACTTAAAATCCAACAATTCGGTAAAAGAAATTGAAGAGATTGTGAGATTACTGAGGGTCGTTCTCACCCAAAACGTGTTTCAATTCGACAATAAAATATACACACAGAGAGAAGGCCTAGCGATGGGATCGCCACTAAGCGGATTAATCACTGACATCTTCATTAATGCACTAGAAAATGAGTTGTTAGAAAAGACTTCAACAAAGGGAATAGTAATATGGAAAAGATACGTAGATGATGTAATTTTCATCTACGATACTGAATTAACAAGCGAAGAAACAATTCTCCAATCCATTAATAGCCTACACCACTCAATAAAATTCACCAAGGAATCCGAAACAGATCGAAAAATAAATTATCTCAACATAACTATTGAACGTAAGGACAACGAGCTTTCATACTCCATATTCCGAAAAGCCACACAAACCTCGCATGCAATCGACAATCAGTCTAATCACCCCAGTACGCATAAATTAGCGGGGTTCAATTCAATGGTGCACAGAGCTTTAAATATACCCATGTCAACAGACAATTATAATAAGGAAATAAGAACCATTAAACAAATAGCAAAGGAAAACAATTTCCCGCCAAGCAAAATAGACCAAATTGTAGCCAAACATTAAAATAAAGATAAAATGATTCCAAAACCGGACATTAATGAGAAAAAATTTGCGCGCTTCAACTATGTGAATGAGAACACATATAAAATCACTAATCTATTCAAAAAGCAAGGCATAAAAATAGCATTCACAACGAATAATACGACCGGGAGGCACCTGCAAAATAGCAATCTAAATAAACAAGACCCGTATTCAAAGTCAGGGGTATATTCTATTACATGCCAAGACACTGATTGTCAAGCTAATTACATTGGACAGAGTGGAAGACGAGTAGATACACGTTATAATGAACATAGGAATGCGATAAGATACGGAACACATTCAGTCGTATGCGAACATATGTGTGACACGGGGCACAGCTTCATTAAAATCGAGACTGATCTAAAAATAATTCATCACGAATCGAAAGGCAGAGCTCTCGACATAAAAGAAGCAATCGAGATTCAACTAGCCAAACAAAACAATCCCAACAATCTAAATGAACACACTTTTATGGAGAGTTCACCCCTTTTCGCCCTACTAAAAAACACACCCTGTCGAAAACAAGACACAACTTAGCGATACAGCCAAGCTAGATAAAAAGGGGGGAAAATAGCGGTGTTTATAGGTAAATGTTAATTGGATCAGGTGTACTATGTACATTTTTCTGCAATAAACCTAGGCCGATATGCGCGGCAGTATTTAAGGTGCCGGGACGTCTTCAATAGACCGTGCACCACTTAGTATCGATGGCTTTTTAACCCATGCGTGGCGAAGATAGTTCCACGGTCTTTAGTAGTTGCAGACTCCTGCATTCAATAGAATACACTTTTATCTAGATTTGGCAAAGTCACACAAATATACATGGCATTGACCTCTGGAAGAACATAGCAACTTAAGGGGGAGGAAGGGGAAAACCAGTTCCACCCAGCGAACACTCGGGGTTAGTCGACCACAACTGGTGTCTATGGCAACACGCAACTGCTTCAAGTTCCAGTTAAAGAGACAACTCGATAAGTATAAGCTTGCATTATTTCAGTATAACCATAGTAGATTTTGTAAAACCATATAATCACCCCTAACAGACAAATTCCAGATTTTCATCACTATTTTAGAAGTTTACCTAACATTAGATATACCACATTTAACATACACCGACTGTTGCATTACCAACACTGCAACTAAATAATTGTACATATTGTATATATTTTTCACCTGTATTCTCAAACATAGATGTTATAGCCTAAGTGTAATGGATCTGATGATGATCGCTTGACGATCGAAACTGGTCATCCTAGTGTATTTATTAATCTCATGTAATTTATTTCAGGATCAGGGCATAACCCAGCTCTATTTGGGTACAATCGTGTTGACCGACTGAAAAGCACCAAACTTTTGTTTACTAAGGCAACACTGAAAAATGGCTTCAAACCTCACAACTGTAGGAGTCGTCAATAATGTTCATTTCGCAGTCAATTGTAATAACGTGTTTTGTGAGCGGGAAAAGGGATTCTGAAATCATCGTATAGGGGTGAATGTTTGTGAGATTACATAATGTACAGCTGGAGCATTGCAAATACATTGGTATTATACACAGTCAGGTGTATTCTATTACATGTATACGTTTATACACTGAAGGCCCAGTCTGTTCCGTTCATTGCACGTCAGTGAACCATCAGACCACCCCGTACCCCGAAGGTAGTGTCTCATGCTATGGGTATTGGTTGGAAAGTGTTCGGACCTGGCGAGGTCACCTGCACACAAACTAACGTTAACGGTGGGCAGTTGTACTATCAGCAAATACTGTGAATAAAGGTATTCTTTCATCAATCTCCTGTACGATTTATTCAGACTCCCTTTTCCCGCTCACATAACACGTTATTACAATTGACTGCAAAATGAACATTTTTCACGACACCTACAGTTGTACGAATTGCCTATGTTTACAAAAGGAAAAGGCTCACCGGTGGGATTCGATCCAGTGATCCCACGCTTACGAAGCAGGGCCCTTACCGCTGCACCATGCGCTCCTTGGCTTCATGTTAACGTACAGCGCACATGAACGCCGTACAGCAATTATGAATAATTAACAAATTAATTTCTCGGAATCGGTTGAGAAGCGCACCTTACTACTTGCACCTGGTAATACGCATGGTCATGCCCTACACATGTACTAAAGATGGTTCGAATCGGTGACACATGCATCGTATCCTCCCCTTGTTAGTGTATCTCGTTCCAACCCACAGATCAAATTTAAATTTTATTGCAAAGATAAGAATTGAACCTCAGAGGTGAAATCCAAGAATACTCCCTATAACCTGGACCTCAAGGGTGACAGCCAAGAATGCTAGCCACTACACCACGAGGTGGTCTATAACCCACACCTCAAGGGTGACAGCCAGGAATGCTAGCCACTACACCATGTGGTGGTCTATAACCCACACCTCAAGGGTGACAGCCAAGAATGCTAGCCACTACACTACGAGGTGGTCTATAACCCACACCTCAAGGGTGACAGCCAGGAATGCTAGCCACTACACCACGAGATGGTCTATAACCCACACCTCAAGGGTGACAGCCAGGAATGCTAGCCACTACACCACAAGGTGTTCTATAACCCACACCCCAAGGGTGACAGCCAAGAATGCTAGCCACTACACCATGAGGTGTTCTATAACCCACACCCCAAGGGTGACAGCCAAGAATGCTAGCCACTACACCACGAGGTTCTATAACCCACACCCGAAGGGTGACAGCCAAGAATGCAAGCCACTACACCATGAGGTGTTCTATAACCCACACCCCAAGGGCGACAGCCGGAATGCTAGCCACTACACCACGAGGTGTTCTATAACCCACACCCCAAGGGTGACAGCCAGGAATGCTAGCCACTACACCATGAGGTGTTCTATAACCCACACCCCAAGGGCGACAGCCAGGAATGCTAGCCACTACACCACGAGGTTCTATAACCCACACCCGAAGGGTGACAGCCAAGAATGCTAGCCACTACACCATGAGGTGTTCTATAACCCACACCCCAAGGGTGACAGCCAAGAATGCTAGCCACTACACCACGAGGTTCTATAACCCACACCCGAAGGGTGACAGCCAAGAATGCTAGCCACTACACCATGAGGTGTTCTATAACCCACACCCCAAGGGTGACAGCCAAGAATGCTAGCCACTACACCACGAGGTTCTATAACCCACACCCGAAGGGTGACAGCCAAGAATGCTAGCCACTACACCATGAGGTGTTCTATAACCCACACCCCAAGGGTGACAGCCAAGAATGCAAGCCACTACACCACGAGGTGTTCTATAACCCACACCTCAAGGGTGACAGCCAAGAATGCTAGCCACTACACCACGAGGTTCTATAACCCACACCCCAAGGGTGACAGCCAAGAATGCTAGCCACTACACCATGAGGTGTTCTATAACCCACACCCCAAGGGTGACAGCCAAGAATGCACGCCACTACACCACGAGGTGTTCTATAACCCACACCCCAAGGGTGACAGCCAAGAATGCTAGCCACTACACCATGAGGTGTTCTATAACCCACACCCCAAGGGTGACAGCCAAGAATGCAAGCCACTACACCACGAGGTGTTCTATAACCCACACCTCAAGGGCGACAGCCAGGAATGCTAGCCACTACACCACGAGGTTCTATAACCCACACCCGAAGGGTGACAGCCAAGAATGCTAGCCACTACACCACGAGGTATTCTATAACTCACACCTCAAGGGCGACAGCCAGGAATGCTAGCCACTACACCATGAGGTGGTCTATAACTCACACCCCAAGGGTGACAGCCAAGAATGCTAGCCACTACACCATGAGGTGGTCTATAACCCACACCCCAGGGATAACAGCCAGTATTGCTAGCCACTACACCATGAGGTGGTCTATAACCCACACGCCAGGGATAACAGCCAGGAATGCTAGCCACTACACCATGAGGTGGTCTATAACCCACACCTCAAGGGTGATAGCTAGGAATGCTAGCCACTACACCAGGAGGTGGTCTATAACCCACACCCCAAGGGTGACAGCTAGGAATGCTAGCCACTACACCAGGAGGTGGTCTGTAACCCACACTCCAAGGGTGATAGCCAAGAATGCTAGCCACTACACCAGGAGGTGGTCTATAACCCACACCCCAAGGGTGACAGCTAGGAATGCTAGCCACTACACCATGAGGTGTTCTATAACCCACACCCCAAGGGTGATAGCCAGGAATGCTAGCCACTACACCACGAGGTGGTCTATAACCCACACCCCAAGGGTGATAGCCAGGAATGCTAGTCACTACACCATGAGGTGGTCTATAACCCACACCCCAAGGGTGACAGCCAGGAATGCTAGCCACTACACCAGGAGGTGGTCTATAACCCACACCCCAAGGGTGATAGCCAGGAATGCAAGCCACTACACCACGAGATGGTCTATAACCCACAGCCCAAGGGTGACAGCCAGGAATGCTAGCCACTGCACCATGAGGTGGTCTATAACCCACACCTCAAGGGTGACAGCCAAGAATGCTAGCCACTACACCAGGTGGTGGTCTATAACCCACACTCCAAGGGTGATAGCCAGGAATGCTAGCCACTACACCATGAGGTGGTCTATAACCCACACCCCAAGGGTGACAGCCAAGAATGCTAGCCACTACACCAGGTGGTGGTCTATAACCCACACCCCAAGGGTGATAGCCAGGAATGCTAGCCACTACACCATGAGGTGGTCTATAACACACACCCCAAGGGTGACAGCCAGGAATGCTAGCCACTACACCAGGAGGTGGTCTATAACCCACACCCCAAGGGTGATAGCCAGGAATGCTAGCCACTACACCATGAGGTGGTCTATAACCCACACCCCAAGGGTGACAGCCAAGAATGCTAGCCACTACACCATGAGGTGGTCTATAACCCACACCCCAAGGGTGATAGCCAGGAATGCTAGCCACTACACCATGAGGTGGTCTATAACCCACACCCCAAGGGTGACAGCCAAGAATGCTAGCCACTACACCATGAGGTGGTCTATAACCCACACTCCAAGGGTGATAGCCAGGAATGCTAGCCACTACACCATGAGGTGGTCTATAACCCACACCCCAAGGGTGACAGCCAAGAATGCTAGCCACTACACCAGGTGGTGGTCTATAACCCACACCCCAAGGGTGACAGCCAAGAATGCTAGCCACTACACCACGAGGTGGTCTATAACACACACCACAAGGGTGACAGCCAAGAATGCTAGCCACTACACCATGAGGTGGTCTATAACCCACACCTCAAGGGTGACAGCCAGGAATGCTAGCCACTACACCATGAGGTGGTCTATAACTCACACCCCAAGGGTGACAGCCAGGAATGCTAGCCACTACACGACGAGGTGGTCTATAACCCACACCTCAAGGGTGACAGCCAAGAATGCTAGCCACTACACCAGATGGTGGTCTATAACCCACACCCCAAGGGTGACAGCCAAGAATGCTAGCCACTACACCACGAGGTGGTCTATAACCCACACCCCAAGGGTGACAGCCAAGAATGCTAGCCACTACACCAGATGGTGGTCTATAACCCACACTCCAAGGGTGATAGCCAGGAATGCTAGCCACTACACCAGGAGGTGGTCTATAACCCACACCCCAAGGGTGACAGCCAGGAATGCTAGCCACTACACCATGAGGTGGTCTATAACCCACACCCCAAGGGTGATAGCCAGGAATGCTAGCCACTACACCATGAGGTGGTCTATAACCCACACCCCAAGGGTGACAGCCAGGAATGCTAGCCACTACACCAGGAGGTGGTCTATAACCCACACCCCAAGGGTGACAGCCAGGAATGCTAGCCACTACACCATGAGGTGGTCTATAACCCACACTCCAAGGGTGATAGCCAGGAATGCTAGCCACTACACCATGAGGTGGTCTATAACCCACACCCCAAGGGTGACAGCCAAGAATGCTAGCCACTACACCAGGTGGTGGTCTATAACCCACACTCCAAGGGTGATAGCCAGGAATGCTAGCCACTACACCAGGAGGTGGTCTATAACCCACACCCCAAGGGTGACAGCCAGGAATGCTAGCCACTACACCAGGAGGTGGTCTATAACCCACACGCCAGGGATAACAGCCAGGAATGCTAGCCACTACACCACGAGGTGGTCTATAACCCACACCCCAAGGGTGATAGCCAGGAATGCTAGCCACTACACCATGAGGTGGTCTATAACCCACACCTCAAGGGTGACAGCCAGGAATGCTAGCCACTACACCATGAGGTGGTCTATAACCCACACGCCAGGGATAACAGCCAGGAATGCTAGCCACTACACCATGAGGTGGTCTATAACCCACACCCCAAGGGTGATAGCCAGGAATGCTAGCCACTACACCATGAGGTGGTCTATAACCCACACCTCAAGGGTGACAGCCAGGAATGCTAGCCACTACACCAGGAGGTGGTCTATAACCCACACCCCAAGGGTGATAGCCAGGAATGCTAGCCACTACACCAGGAGGTGGTCTATAACCCACACCCCAAGGGTGATAGCCAGGAATGCTAGCCACTACACCATGAGGTGGTCTATAACCCACACCTCAAGGGTGACAGCCAAGAATGCTAGCCACTACACCAGGAGGTGGTCTATAACCCACACCTCAAGGGTGACAGCCAGGAATGCTAGCCACTACACCATGAGGTGGTCTATAACCCACACCTCAAGGGTGACAGCCAAGAATGCTAGCCACTACACCAGGAGGTGGTCTATAACCCACACCTCAAGGGTGACAGCCAAGAATGCTAGCCACTACACCATGAGGTGGTCTATAACCCACACCTCAAGGGTGATAGCCAGGAATGCTAGCCACTACACCAGGAGGTGGTCTATAACCCACACCCCAAGGGTAACAGCCAGGAATGCTAGCCACTACACCAGGAGGTGGTCTATAACCCACACCCCAAGGGTGATAGCAGGAATGCTAGCCACTACACCATGAGGTGGTCTATAACCCACACCTCAAGGGTGACAGCCAAGAATGCTAGCCACTACACCATGAGGTGGTCTATAACCCACACCTCAAGAGTGACAGCCAAGAATGCTAGCCACTACACCACGAGGTGGTCTATAACTCACACCCCAAGGGTGACAGCCAAGAATGCTAGCCACTACACCACGAGGTGGTCTATAACCCACACCCCAAGGGTGACAGCCAAGAATGCTAGCCACTACACCAGGTGGTGGTCTATAACCCACACCCCAAGGGTGACAGCCAAGAATGCTAGCCACTACACCACGAGGTGGTCTATAACACACACCACAAGGGTGACAGCCAAGAATGCTAGCCACTACACCATGAGGTGGTCTATAACCCACACCTCAAGGGTGACAGCCAGGAATGCTAGCCACTACACCATGAGGTGGTCTATAACTCACACCCCAAGGGTGACAGCCAGGAATGCTAGCCACTACACGACGAGGTGGTCTATAACCCACACCTCAAGGGTGACAGCCAAGAATGCTAGCCACTACACCAGATGGTGGTCTATAACCCACACCCCAAGGGTGACAGCCAAGAATGCTAGCCACTACACCACGAGGTGGTCTATAACCCACACCCCAAGGGTGACAGCCAAGAATGCTAGCCACTACACCATGAGGTGGTCTATAACCCACACCCCAAGGGTGATAGCCAAGAATGCTAGCCACTACACGACGAGGTGGTCTATAACCCACACCTCAAGGGTGACAGCCAAGAATGCTAGCCACTACACCAGGTGGTGGTCTATAACCCACACCCCAAGGGTGACAGCCAAGAATGCTAGCCACTACACCAGGTGGTGGTCTATAACCCACACCCCAAGGGTGACAGCCAAGAATGCTAGCCACTACACGACGAGGTGGTCTATAACCCACACCTCAAGGGTGACAGCCAGGAATGCTAGCCACTACACCATGAGGTGGTCTATAACCCACACCCCAAGGGTGACAGCCAAGAATGCTCGCCACTACACCACGAGGTGGTCTATAACTCACACCCCAAGGGTGACAGCCAGGAATGCTAGCCACTACACCATGAGGTGGTCTATAACCCACACCTCAAGGGTGACAGCCAAGAATGCTAGCCACTACACCATGAGGTGGTCTATAACCCACACCCCAAGGGTGACAGCCAAGAATGCTAGCCACTACACTACGAGGTGGTCTATAACCCACACCCCAAGGGTGACAGCCAAGAATGCTAGCCACTACACCATGAGGTGGTCTATAACCCACACCCCAAGGGTGATAGCCAGGAATGCTAGCCACTACACCATGAGGTGGTCTATAACCCACACCCCAAGGGTGATAGCCAGGAATGCTAGCCACTACACCAGGTGGTGGTCTATAAACCCACACTCCAAGGGTGACAGCCAGGAATGCTAGGCACTACACCAGGAGGTGGTCTATAACCCACACCCCAAGGGTGACAGCCAGGAATGCTAGCCACTACACCATGAGGTGGTCTATAACCCACACCTCAAGGGTGATAGCCAGGAATGCTAGCCACTACACCATGAGGTGGTCTATAACCCACACCCCAAGGGTGATAGCCAGGAATGCTAGCCACTACACCATGAGGTGGTCTATAACCCACACCCCAAGGGTGATAGCCAGGAATGCTAGCCACTACACCATGAGGTGGTCTATAACCCACACTCCAAGGGTGACAGCCAAGAATGCTAGCCACTACACCATGAGGTGGTCTATAACCCACACCCCAAGGGTGACAGCCAAGAATGCTAGCCACTACACCAGGTGGTGGTCTATAAACCCACACTCCAAGGGTGATAGCCAGGAATGCTAGGCACTACACCAGGAGGTGGTCTATAACCCACACTCCAAGGGTGACAGCCAAGAATGCTAGCCACTACACCATGAGGTGGTCTATAACCCACACCCCAAGGGTGACAGCCAAGAATGCTAGCCACTACACCAGGTGGTGGTCTATAAACCCACACTCCAAGGGTGATAGCCAGGAATGCTAGGCACTACACCAGGAGGTGGTCTATAACCCACACCCCAAGGGTGACAGCCAGGAATGCTAGCCACTACACCATGAGGTGGTCTATAACCCACACCTCAAGGGTAACAGCCAGGAATGCTAGCCACTACACCATGAGGTGGTCTATAACCCACACCTCAAGAGTGACAGCCAAGAATGCTAGCCACTACACCATGAGGTGGTCTATAACCCACACCCCAAGGGTAACAGCCAGGAATGCTAGCCACTACACCAGGAGGTGGTCTATAACCCACACCTCAAGGGTGACAGCCAAGAATGCTAGCCACTACACCAGGTGGTGGTCTATAACCCACACCTCAAGGGTGACAGCTAAGAATGCTAGCCACTACACCAGGAGGTGGTCTATAACCCACACCTCAAGGGTGACAGCTAAGAATGCTAGCCACTACACCACGAGGTGGTCTATAACCCACACCCCAAGGTGACAGCCAGGAATGCTAGCCACTACACCAGGAGGTGGTCTATAACCCAGACCTCAAGGGTGACAGCCAGGAATGCTAGCCACTACACCACGAGGTGGTCTATAACTAGAGCCCTGCGCGGATAAACAAAACGTTATCCGCATCCGCCCCGCATCCGCAGGACTGTTATCCGCATCCGCAAGACTTGTATAAAAATCCGCTGATATTTCAATTCTGGTTTCCTGACCTCCGCTTTAGACAAAAAACTGGCTATACTTCTTTGGCTACTTTCGCACTTGTGCCGCAGTAGGTTTGTTTCGATGTGCCTGATTTGTGTCCTGAATATGAATACACTTATTTACAGGTAAAACATCCTACTATATCGTTCACCTCTTTGGTTCCATTGAAAACGTAACCAAATATCTGCCTTATCCTTGACTTGAGCTTTGTTTCACGCACTATTGAATATACACCTTGTTTTGTTTTAATAGATATTTTATCAATGTTGGTTAAATGATGTTCATACTCCCGGTCGCGGTAACATTTACTAAGTGAACTTCTCTTTAAGCTTGGAGAAAGGGATTGACATTTGGCCGGAACTTCCAAGTCAGTCATCATACTTCTGCCTCTTGACCCATCAATGTTCGCATAGTTGATGTCATAACTGTCTCTGTTGCAATATCACAGCCCACGCGTTTCAGTGCCAAGATGGAAATAAATCTACAGATAAACCTGGAACCAGATCTTCCAGGATAGCTTAGATAGCGAAGTACCTGACTTGAGAAATGTTAATGATGTCACCACGATGAACTAACAAACTTATTGACAGCATTATATCTCGTGGATAATGCAGTGAGAAATTGATGATGATGATGATGATATATCAAGACCTTCTACTACAAACATACGGTACAGTACTTAATGAAATGTAGTTGAAACCATATGAGTAAAATAACCTTCTCGTGTATAACTGCAAAACGTACCCGAATATTTCGTGCGCAATAGGTTATAGGAGTATTCCTCTTTTAAGCATGAAGCTGTAGATTGGCATATCAAATATGTAATATTATCGAAAGTTCCTCATCGTATTCTAAAAACTATCCGCAAATTTACTCCTAACATTATCTGCGGATATCCGCATCCGCGCAGGGCTTTATCTATAACCCAGACCTTAGGATGCTAGGTTATAGGACTATCCAGGATGCACCATGTAGGCTTTAGTAAAATGTTTAAATAAGTCAGTATAATGAAAACTCACGTACCCTAGAACCGTTGGGGTCGAAGGAGGTCGGTACTAGAACCCAGTACAAGTAAGTGGAAGCATTGCCAGACTCCGTTAGTGTCCCCTTATCCCTGGGGGAATGATAAACCTTTCAATCACTTTATGCCTCAAATACTGTGCTGTATATCCCTGTCAATTCTTTATCAGAATTGTTTCGTAACCAGAAAGATAACAGATCAAGCCATTTCAAATCTTTCTCCCAGTAGGACAGTGGCTGTGCGAGCATAGAACATTGAGGAAGTGCAATGGTTTTATCTTTCTTCTTCTTTCTGTGTTGTTTAGCTGTGAGTGTTTACAGCCATGAAGAACTTATAAAGGAACAAGAATTACAAAACCAGATTGATAATCATTTCCACAAAGCAAAGGAACTTAATAAGACATTAGAAGAGACATTAAAAACAAACGATCTTGAAAAATGGCTGAAAGAAGTTCAAAACTTAAATTTACCAGATAAAATCGAGGATTTAAATATAATTTTCAATGAATTACAATATAGTTTTAATAACACTAGGGATTCATTCAAGAACTTGATGAGTGACTGGGACAAAGGATTTCCAGAAAAGCAGGTCAATCAATTGGAAGGCAGAATTGAAAGGCAGAGAGAGAACTTGGGTATAATCAATAATGAAATTCAAAATAAGAGTGAAACTTCCGAGAAATTACAAAAAGGAAATAAACGCCTCGACATTTCAGTTCGAACTCAAGAATCTCGTTACCAAGATTTAGCTAAGAGGATTTCAGTTTTACAGAGCAACACTGAAGAAGCCCGAGTTAAGATGGAGAGTAACGAACAGAATCATCAGGAGTTGGAGCAGTCGGTCAATAAGGAGGAGATAGTCCGGATGAGACTCGAGGCCGACATGTTGTCCAATAGGAATCAGAAAATGGAAGAAAGGATTCAAGATATAACGGAAATGATCAAGACTCTCAAAGAGAAAGGGATTCCAGCAGTGGCTACAGATGTCGATGAGATTGTTATCACAGACGAGGCTCATGGTAAGGGGAAAAAGATTCGTCTTATGCTAACAACATAGTTCTGTCATCATTATTTGAATGAATAAAATATTTAACATTAAGCATTTTCAAAATTATTAGTCGTTTTAAGTGATTTTATATTGTTTCAAACCACTCATCAGTACCACATGCACCCCTCAAGAATTTTGATCAAAATTAATGTCCAACCAGGTAAGTAGAGTTTACCAGTTGTCTTGTCTGTTATGCACTCAGCCTGTAGGTGATTCACATCCTCAAAAAGCACCGCAGTAGGTTGTATGGGCAGAAACTCACGAAAACAATACAAGGAGCACACTGAAAATCATGCAAATATACTTTAAAGCCGTGCTTGATTTGGTGGTGGGGGCTTTATGGAATATTGAAATACAGTGGAACTTGGATAATTCGAACCAGGGACCAGTAGAAAAATTCGAATTATCCAAAAATTCGAATTAAGAAAGTTCTTTGAAAAGGCTAGAGAAAATATATTGTATTACGTTTACATAATGATCTACGTTCAACAAAGCAGATTAATAGACAGCGGTACTTTATAGAGTGTATCGTGAATAACCTCAATAGTTTAAAATGAAAAATAAAACCAAAATATACTATTCACCTATTTAACGACAGTAGTAATCCAGAAATCTAGTTAAGTCTTAGAGAAATCGACTGTTTTTCAAAAATGTTTGAGATTTTTACCTGTTTTCTACAATGAAGTCTCTCGGCCATCACGAAAGAATTTAACAAATTTAAGGAACGGAAAACAGAATCACTTACGTCATTTCTACTTAAAAAAAATGCCTAAGTTCTGTTATGTGGTTTGTTGCTTGGGCTGCACTCAGAACAGATTTTTCGGGAACTGACCCAACTGTTTGGCTTCCGATTGGCTTTTTACACTAAACACTTCGAATTATACTTTGGATAATTCGAATTAACCACAATATTTTAGCATTGATTGTATATTAAATGCTAGGGACCAAGAGAAAAATTCTAATTAAAGAAGATTTCGAATTAGCCACGTTCCAGTGTATTCGAGTTCTCAAAACAATATTTTTACGCTTTTCTGAACACCTTTAAAAATGAATTAGTACACAAAATAGCAATCTAATTTTGATTGCAATTTTAAATTAAATTGACACAGCTGTATCAACATTTTTCTTACCATAGCTGTTGGCGGTAAATTTTAATGTTGGCCAACTAGGCCACCAATGTACATTATATCAATTTATTTTTTTACGTAATTTAAAAAATAATCATTTTATTTGAAAATAAACCCAACTAACGTTCCACAGTTCGACTTTTCCCCCCAATCAGAGGTTTTGGTACGGCGTACCGTTGCGTACTGTCACAAATCTAGCCCTGCTTTAAAGTATTGGTTAACCATCGTTAAAGTTTGAAGACTTGACTTACTAATGCCAAACTCTGAGTAGAAGCACTGGCTTGGATTTTATTCAGCACTCTCATTTCGTCTTCTAAACTAAGCGATGTATAACACTCGTCTTGGTTACTGTACTCTAGTGAGGACACCAGTACCACACTTCCAAACACTTTTAAGCAATCAGAGAGATAGAATTTATCACGATGTATCAGTAACTCGTCATGAAGGCTTCAAAAAGTGAACTGAGCAGGCACTGACTTTGTTGCGTGCTTGTAATCTATAATGATACACATGGTACTTATTATTGCCTGCGAGTGGAGTGAACGGGAAGAGAGGGGGATGCAATGGCCTTGGTGCGAATGATGTCTGCCGCGATGAAAACCTGTCCCGTTTATGCGAGGGTTCACTGTGCATCATTTCAAACTATAAACTTTTGTTTATACGGAGGCAGATCAACAAAGACAGACTGATATTTTTTCACAGATGTTTTATTATTCCATTTCGATGTTCATTATGATCTCTTCAAAGTAGTCCCCTCCTACTTCAATGCACTTTTTATAGCGTCTGTGGCAGTCCATTCTATTGTCAGGTCCTTGAGAAACCCCTCACTTTTCTTGAGCACTACTCCCAAGTTCACAAACCGAATGCCCCTAAGCTTTGCCTTTAGTGAAGGTAATAACTAGAGCCCGGATGTTGATGACATGTCATCTTTTTACTGAGCTGTCTAAAACAATGCTGAAGTACATAGAAAGGACGGGCCACCCTGTCTTCAAATATGTCATTTTTATGTTGCATCTTTTGCTATTTTTCCATTTTAAGAGCATTTTTTTAAGTTTGGTAGAATTTTTGGGTCTTATTTTAGAGAAATCGGCTTTTTAAGGTCATCTTTTTCCAATTTAGTTATGTCACAGGTTTATATAAGGGAGTTAAGAAGAAGCTAGTAGCTGATACAAGATAATTTAAAATATTGATTCCATTTCCTTAATCAAGCGAGTCGAAACTAGTCTTAGCAACAATCGTGGCAAAATTGCTGCGGGTATTGCATTGAAACTGAAAAATGTGCTGTACTAAAATACCGGGTATAAAACATTATGCAAAATCTCACACATTCTTTCTGATGAAAACTACCGCATGGATGGGATTGAGGAGAATTTAGCAGCAAACGAACTTCCTCACTTTAAGTACGCTCCGATCACATCAGTTGATGTTGAACGCAGCTTTTCGAGATTTAAAAACTTGTTGGCAGATAACCGCAGATTGTTTACATTTGACAACATCAGAATGACATTTGTAGTGCAGTGCAACTCAGACTAAAGTGAATATAAACCTTTTGTTAAGTGCTAGAAATGTATTTTGATTGACTTTTCAGTTTGAGCTTAAGATGTCATTTTTGAAATATTGGCGAGTTTATTATTATAAGATCATTTTCTCCATTTTATAGTGCATTTTACGAATTTATAGGTCATTTTTTAAAATTTTAAGTGCATTTTTTAAACCTTTTTACGGCATCAACATCCTGGCCCTAGTAATAAAAAACAATCACCAGGTGCATGATCAGGGCTATAAGGTGGCTGCGGTTCACAAGTAATGTTGAATCGAGCCAGAAATTGCTCGACACGACTTGATTTGTGACGTGAGGTCGTGCATTGTCACGATGAAGTCGCACGTGGCACTCAACCTTCACACACTAGGGATGGAGATGATTGTGCATAATCGTAAAGACACTGCCATATGAAACTCGCAACACTTCACTGAGGTTACGTAATTAATGTTATCCGCCAATCCCCATGGACAATCACAGCAGTTGTGTTGATGTTGACGTCAGTCCCCCTTGCTTGACACAGACAAGTTGGCCTTCTTTGAAATCCTTGAACCACCTAACACAAGCACGAGGTAGTGCATCTTCACCGTACGCTTCCTTCAGCTTTTCGTAAGTTTCAGTGTCTGTATGGTTTAAACGAAAACAGAATTTGATTGCACTGTACTCCCGCGTCACCTCCATTGTCTGTTATGCGAAATGCTACCAACCTACCGGTACGAGAGTGCTGCCGCCTACAAACATTATACTGTACATAACAACCCGCTCTTTTCAAATGTTTATGTTACAGAATGGAAACTATCACGGAAGCTACAGGAAAAAATTCAGTCTTAGTCTTTGTTGATCAACCCTCGTATTTCAACTTCGGATTGCATTCTAAAAACTGTCCACAAATATACTCCAAACATTATCCGCATCCACGCAGGGCTTTAACTATAGAATAAGTAAGTTGCGTGATTAAAAGGCCTGGCGGGAACAGCTGATGCCTTCCTGTTATATTCCCCCCCCCCGTTTGCTTTGAGAGATTCCCTCTTAAATGCTATTGCAGACTCTAGAGCAGTGGTTCTTAACCGGTGGTCCGCGATTGCCTCGGGGATGGCCCGCGGGAGAAAAGGGTCCACCAGCACGTATAAAAAAGTGACCAGTAAATGGGGACTTCAAAAGCGATGTGCGTTGAACGAGAATCGTCCGAATGTATTCGCGCCGATGACTATCAGGTTTTGAATTGAAATATCTTTAGTGTAACTGAAGAAGGGTTACAACTCATAAGGTGTATTGGGGGGAGGTGTAGGGCCGTACACGATTCAATTTCAGGCTGAGTGGTCTGCAGACTTCTACGGGTTCAGAACCACTGCTCTAGAGCATGGCCATCCACACAGTGCTCCGAGCGCTATGGTGGAAGGTAGTTTCGTTAGGGGTGGGAGGAGCTTCCGCTGGTTGAGCGCGTCTAGTCCAATGAGCTTTGTTGACAGCGTGTAAGTAAGTCAGCCTCGCAGTGGTCATGACTGAACATCATATTAAAACAAGATGTTCAGTAAAGAACATATAGCCTACTTTCTCCTAAATGTATGAGTATAGTTATAACTCGTTATTATCAAAGAGTATAATAGAACTATTCTTTGTTGAAGGCCATAGAAACGATTTTCCTCTACCAAACGCCACAATCTAGATAAAAACTGCTACCATCATTGAAGAAAGAAAGATAAGAAGTATCTCAAGAATGTTATGGATCTGGAGACATAATCGACCGGACTGGCTGCGTGGCTCGGCGGTAACGTTCTCGCTTGCTGGGCCCTAGGTTGCAGGTTCGTATCCTGGCGCAGTCAGCTGGCATTTGAGGGTGCACAAATGCGAGGGAGCCGTGTCAGTACATTTACTGGCACGTTAAAGATCCCCTTTGGGCCAAAATTCCGGCACCCCGGTGTCTCTAAAATCAGCAGTAGTTAAAAGGGATGTAAAACCAATAACATTATTATTATTATTACGACCTGCCGTGGGCAACATCCAACTTTGAGTTGAGGCAAGTCTTTACACGTCTGGTTGTGCATGGCTTTCACAACCCTAATTGAATTAACAAATCTTTCCATGACCCTACCGAGACGTGTGTATACAAACTATGTGGATATTTTCGATAATATAATCCTAACAGAGCGAGTGCATTCTAGCGGCCAGAAGAGGAAACTTTTCAATAAAATCTGGAAGTTACCTTTTTGGCAGCTAGATGTCTCGAGTAAATCTGCTGGCGAATTATGTTTTAATTAAATATATATTTTACACCATAATGTGCACAATATAACGCTTAATAACATTTTCAAGTAACGCAAAATAGGCCGTTACAAACCCTTTAAAATAAAAAGTTAAAATGTATCGTAGTATCATCTTGTCATTCTTCAAATTCGATGCGCATAGAATGATAATGGTATAGTAATCAATGGATCCCCACGTAGACTAGTCGTGACATCTATTGGTGAAATATCGAACAATATAATCCTAACAGAGCGAGTGCATTCTAGCGGCCAGAAGAAGAAACTTTTCAATAAAATCTGGAAGTTACCTTTTTGGCAGCTAGATGTCCCGAGTAAATCTGCTGGCGAATTATGTTTTAATTAAATATATATTTTACACCATAATGTGCACAATATAACGCTTAATTTTAAAACATCTGAGTCATTACAAAACAATAAACATATAACATTTCAAGCAAAAAACCTAGCTCTGATCGGGTTTGAACCATAGGCATTTGAGCGATAGTCTAACGCTCTACCACTGAGCTAATTGTGTCAACGAATATCGTTCTATTTAAAATGACTTACATAGAACTTGTTAGCAAATAATGATTTATACTAAACGATTTCATCACTGGAGTATATTATTTATATATAAAGCGTTTCATACAAAGTTTATTTATTTTTTATCAGTACGCTATATTGCATGCAATACTCAAATTAGTGAAATATAAGTCCGGCACAAGATATCCGCTGCCATCTTGTCTTATTACTGAATCAGTTCAGCTTTTTAAAATCACGTCTGCACTATAGTATTACAAAATAAACTTTTAATTTCGAACGTGCCTCTTCCTTTAGAACAGTTAAAACGATTCTCGGCTCGATAATCGGAACTGGTGGGTCCCATGATATGGATTATAAAGTTTGCATAATTCGCACGGCCGCCATCCTGAAATGGTATGGCGGACGACCTTGTAATTTGGTCACAAGACGCATGCTATACGAAGGTATGTTGTTACCAAATTTGGTAGAGATCGGATGATTTGGTTAGTCGTTATTTGATTTTAAGTTTTGAACGTTTGAGTGGCCGCCATTCAGTTTTAGTAAAGATGGCGGCGATATAAAACATGACACTGAGGTGTCCTTTGCTAGTGCTACCTTTGTACCAAATTTCGTTCAATTTGCATTCACCGTGTTCGAATTGATAGGGGGGGACAGACATTCAGAGTACACACACTCACACACACACACACACACACACACACACACACACAGACTCACACACACACACACACAGACAGACACTTTTTTCGTCCTGTGTTGATCTCATAAGTCTACTTTCATTTTTTGCAAAAATTGAAAGTAGGCTAAAAAGGAGTGGCGAAGCAGCAGCCCTTAAAGCAGAATGGGAAATTTCATTTTTCTGTACAGCTTATAAAGGGCATGCTAAATGTTTAGTGTGCCACCGACATTTAATGTGTTTAAAGAAACACAGTTTGGAAAGGCACAGCAGTCCCAACCACATGGATGATTACGGTGATTTGACAGACGCCAGTCCCCAATGGAAGTTGGAAGAATTGAAAGAAAATTTCACGCAGCACTTTTCTGTAAGTATTATTGTTTTAATTTTAAAATGCTTGTTTACAAACAAATAACTTAATTAACTGAAGAACACTAAAATTGTTACTTGCCATATTTCCATCCAACAGGAGATAGAGGAGAGTGAGGATGGTGGGCCCAATTTACGAGCAAGCTACAAATGTTCAATGCAAATTGCCAAAGCTGGGAAACCCTTCGCAGAAGGAAATTTAATCAAGGAGTGCCTAATGGACATGGCGGCATGTGTTCGTCCCATGGAGCTAGTTGAGAAATTAGAAAAAAAATCTCACCCTGTAGGCCTGAGGCAGGGGCGGATTTAAAGGGGGGGGGGGGGGGAGGGAGGGCTATCCAGTCATTGCGCTCGGGGAGCACTGGGCAGTCAAACTGGCGCTCCTTCCCCTACCACCACTACACTGTGGCAGCGAGGAGACGGACAATGTTCGGACTGCGCTGACTAGATACGTATGTACAGTCGTGGGATTGTTGACATATTGATAGACCTGTTTAATCATAACAAATATACCGCATATACAAATGGAATGGTACTCCGATGTATGGAATGTGCAGGAAACGAACATGAGTGTCAAGTCAAGAATATTGTGATTTATTCCAAACTGAAATGTGAACATACTGTATTAGAGAGGAAAATTCAACAACAAATTGTGTTCTTTTTAACACATTAAATCTAAAAAAAAAAAATAAAAAAAAAAATCCATTCTGCTTTAAAGGGTGCTGCTTCACCACTCCTCCTTTTCTCTATGATGTTCAGTCATGACCACTGTCATATTGGACTAGACTAGCGACTGATGGATCGGCTGCTCACCTCAGCACGGCGGGCAGCCGATCTACTCCCACCACTACCTTCCAACAAAGCGCTGTGTCGATGGCCCTGGTCTAGTGCTTCAGTAAAGCCTATTTTTCTTTCTACGGACCACTGGAGGATATGAAAAAATATGCTCTCGTACTTCTTAATTTGATTGTTGGCCATACCCCAATCTCTCAAATAAAAAAAAAGGCGCAGAAGACCCAGTTGATCTGTTCACATGAACAGAAGAAACTAGTATTAAAAAAAAAGTCTAAAGTTTCTGCAAGGAGAGGACAAGAAAAATGCACAGAAAATCATTTCAGGTTCACCTTGCTTTATTTTAACTCAAATGTAATCTTGGAAAAATGCTATTTTATGCTAGGGTTCTCGAAATGGTACATTTACTAGGCAAGTACAGTCACAAACAAGGTTACATAGCTCCCATCACATCACAAACACACTCCATGTTCACAGTAGCAAAAATAATGTTCCACTCAATGCTATTTTGCTAACTATGCCTAAACCCTTTGAACCAAGAAGCCGGGTTCGCCATAGTTCGTCAAAATGTTAACAAACCATTAAAGGCTGTTAACGGACGATTAGTGAAATGTCATGGTTCACCAAACTATAACAATCCATTGGCACTGGTAGCGAGCCATTAAAACTAATTGCTGTGTCTACATACAATTAATGGCTGACTGTCGATTTACGTGGCATTCCAATTCAAAATGGAGCGTGCTGTAAGCTTTATTCTCAACGATGACGATGTTCTTGAAGACATGCAAGATATTGGTCGACCATGAATTTATAAAGAACGGAGGAATTACTTTCAAGAATGCGACGACACAGAATCTACTATGGGATTTCGGTTGTCAAAACCTTCCGTGTTGAATGTTCTACAGATGATATAAAGGTACAACAAACAAAAGAATCCTCAGCTACTTCAGTTCGCACAGCTCACTTCGGCACGTCCCGATCTTCCCCGACAATACGGGATCAAGGGGTGCGCAGCTGGCTGAGCTGCCGTCACACACCGTATTGTAAGTACCTGCAGCCAGCTGTTCGATTGAGGTTATTCCTTCATTAATGCTGCAAACGCAATGCAATTAAAAGAACGAAAGTAAATATAAGTGACCGAAAGTATTAAGCACTGAGTTAAATGAAAATATACTGTTCCAAAAAGCGTAATCAACTATTCAAGTAATACGCCAAATCAATACTCAATTTATATATAATTCTATATAAATAGGACATGTCTCGGCCTTCAATGAGGCCATCTTCAGCCGAAACATGTCCTATTTATATAGAATTATATATAAATTGAGTATTGATTTGGCGTATTACTTGAATAGTTGATTAACTCCCATCAATATGGATTTTAATGGCGAATGTCTTCGCATTTTACCAAAAAGCGTACACACACAGTGGCTAAAATATCAACAACACGAAATATTGCATCAGGTGTAGAAAACTGCCGACGACCCTTCGCCATAGACTTCTTCCCTTCCGCTATTATACACTTCACGAGTGACTTTGAAACACCCGTTGCTTCACTTGTTGAAGCGACAACATAATAATAGAGTTTATGAACGGTTTTCTGTTCTCGTAGGTGAGCAGTTACGTTATAAGACTATTTCTCTAGCTTGTCCCCTTAATCGTCGTCCAGATTTACTACCAGACTTCGAAGTAGAAGCCATAACGAAACTCAAATGATACTATTATTAGAATAGCGTGGTACACAACACTATATACATAAACACATTTACCAATAAAGTACACGCTACACGACAAGAGATTATAGGACTACAATAAAGAAAATGTATATAAAACTGAGAAATCAATAAGAGCACGAAAATGGATTGGCAACGAAGCTCTTGTCAGTGCGTCTCTGCAGTGTGCTCGGTACGGCAGCCAGACAGCATGTGACCCCCTCCACCGCTCCTCTGTGACGTGCACATCCACTTGGAGTGAATGTGCGGGGAAGTGAGCTTTGCGCAGGTTCTTTTGATCGTTGCAGGTTTATCAGGGCTTCCATCCACTCACTCGTCCAAAAATAGTGAAATAGTGAGTGATTTTTCTTCAAAAAAGTGAAAAAAAAAGGTGAGTTTTTGTATGAAAAAGTGAGTAAATAGTAAATTCATAGCATTATGGCAGTATATCTGGTTCATAATTTTAAAGTTTGTTCATATCTGTAGGCGCAATTAGGGGGGAGGAGGGGGGGGGGGGGGCTTGGGTGGCTAAGCTCCCCAAAACCAACCATAGCCCCCCCCCCCAAACTGTATTGAAATAGACAACATTTTTAAGAATGTGTATCTGAAAAACAAATTAGCCCCCCAAAAATGTCAACTAAATTGCACTTATGTTAATATCTCCGAGTACTGTTTGTGATTTTTCATGTAGTTCGAGGACACTTGGAAATAATGGATAGGGAAATCAATGCAACACTCAAGAAATTTAAATCGTAAAACAAAAATATAAATGTGAACTTTTGTTAAAAAACGCTTTGTTAAAATTTTTGGCGATCACTGCACGGCTCCGGCTGTGGTATTGCACTATGGAAGCTTTCTATGCTTTCTGGCCGCCTGGGACCTGTTCCACGAATGAACTTTGCAACTTTTCACTTGGCACTTTTCAGTTCAGATTTTGTTCCACCATCACTTTTCAGATTTGTCTTGCAAAGTGAAAAGTTAGGAATCTTTTCACTTTAGAAGACTGTTATGTTCCTCCATTGGTGCAGAAATGCAAAGTGCAAAGGAATGATTGAAAAGTTTTCAGAAATCTTTGCAAAGAGAAGATTCCCATTTCAGCTGTTAATGAACAAGTCTCTACACTAGTTTCTCGGCGCAGAATTTGTTTTAGTGATATAAATATGTTACGCAGGAGCTTTTGTTATCATCAAGTGAAGATAGTGATGAACAATCCAACAAGAAGACGTACAAAGACAGGATGAATTTTCATAACCTCACTTTAGTATTAACAGGTTAAAAGTTCCGCCTGATCAATACTTTCATTAATTAAGATCACTGTGTGGTCATTAGTGGGACATGTTTCACCATGAAAAATAAAGCATTAAATCATGGAATAAATATACAGTTTGTTCATGGAATAAACATGATTGGATCATTCCTATGCAAAGACTTTTCACTTTGCAAAGAAATTGAAAAGTAATACATAGAACATGGTGGAACAGAAAGACTTTGCACTTTGCAAGAATTGAAAAGTGCAAAGTGAAAAGTTGCAAAGTTTATTCGTGGAACAGGCCCCTGGTTCGCTACAGGCAGCGCGCACAGGCACCAGTGGCAGAAAAATGTACTACCCATTCATGGGTTTATTTTGGGTCGTTTCTAGCAATCTGATTGTGCATGAGACCATTTTTGTAATAAAAAATGAGAATAGTGAGTAATTTTATCAAATAGTGAGAAAAGTGAGGCGCTGGAAGCCCTGAGGTTTATAGAACCTAGTCTGGAATTCCTACCTGACAAGTAAGATATGTACCATTTCTTATTTTGTGTGATGCATCACGGTATAGCACATGCTGTTAATTTAATAAAACATCACAGCATCACTCCTCATCTTTTCTATGATTTGTAAGTTTCTTTCAACCAAAGAAAAATTCAGTTCCCGGCTCTTCATTTCCTCATCAGCCATGTTTGTTTTTAACCAAGGAGTATATAACTTTTAAGCTTTTTGTAGTTTACAGCCTGCTTCATTAAACCAAAGAATATACAAATACCACATTGCATTAACACTGCGTTGGTGAACCCGATCCAAGATACGATTTAAAAAAATATCTTTATCCGAGGTTGCCAAAATGTTCATGAATGGGAATACGTCATAGATTTATGGCATGTAAAAGAACTGCCACTACAATCGGTAGTGTGGTCCTTAAGCTGTAGGTTATATTTGGTTGGTTAGAAACGCTCAGGACAGGGAAGCATGGAGAGATACATCAAACCAGTAGAAAGACTGATGACTCAAACAACAGAACCACTATCAAGTTCCAAAGTTCACCACTAGGTGTCAGCGTCATCTGGTAGCCAAAGTTGGAACTACTTGTAATTGAACTTGCTGGGAGCCCAAAGGCGCTCAGTTAAAATACCCTGCTTTGGCCATTGGCTGCAATTCATATATAATTAATAGGGCCTGGATGTTGATGCCATAAAAAAGTTTAAAACATGCATTTAACATTTTCAAAAATGACAGTAATGAATGGAAATCCACAGCCTGCTTCCAGTCTCCGACCGGGTGAGGAATGGAATGAATGAAGCCCCCATCTAGCGGCGAGGATATGAACTGTGCCGGCTGCCGAGGCCTGACGCACTCCTCTGGGGCAGTGATTAAATGAATGACAAATGAAATGAAATGATAGTGGAGAGTGTTGCTGGAATGAAATTTTGACAGTGAAAACCGGAGTACCCGGAGAAAAACCTGTCTGCCTCCGTTTTGTCCAGCACAGATCTCACATGGAGTGACTGGGATTTGAACCACAAACTCACGACGTTTGAAGCTCAAACTGAAAAGTCAATCAAAATAGATTTCTAGCACTTAACTAAAGGTTCATAGCTACTAGCTTCTTCTTAACTCTGAGAGACGTAACTACCTCACATAAAGCTGTGACATGACTAAATTGGAAAAAAAATGACCTTAAAAGGCGATTTCTCTAAAATATGACCAAAAAAATCTACCAAACTTAAAAAAATGCTCCTAAAATGGAAAAATAGCAAAAAATGCAAAAATATGCAAAATAAAAATGACATATTTGAAGACGGGATGTACTTCAGCATTGTTTTAGACAGCTCAGTGAAAAGATGACATGTCATCAACATCCGGGCCCTAATAATTAATAACCAAATAAGAGTCCGTGGCACTGGAAGGACGAACATCAATCAAATTGGGAAGGGTTTCGTAAAAAGAAAATGAGTTTTCTGCAAAGATTTTGAATTCTTGTTCAAGGTTTACAATTTATGACAGGAACATTTGTTTTAGCCTGGTTTTCACAAAGAAGGCACATTACATAACATGTTTGTTATATATGTATTACAGCCAATAGCCATAGCAGGGTATTTGAATCGTTAATTGTAATTTGATTTAAGCTTTGAACATTTGGGTGGCCGCCATTATGTTTCCGTCAAGATGGCGGCGATATAAAACATGACACTGAGGTGTCAGTCGATAGCAACGCCTGTGGGCTCCCTACAGGTTCAATAAAGCTGTATTTCCCTGTATTTAATGATTTGCTATTACTTGAATTTTTAATACACATGTTCTTGAAAACAATCTATACGGCATCAAGATTTGTTGTGACCAAGAACTCTGGATGACAAACGTGAGAAAACGACACTTCGAAGACCGATAGCCACAAGTACCTTAGAATAGGAAGCTTCTCAAGACCACAAAATTTGGACGATAATTCTGGGAAAATAATACTTCCGGGAATGACAGAGGTTTCGTTTATCTTAGGAATGTTTGGTAAAATGTGCAAAACTCATATCCTTAAGTATCGCTCCGACTGACATCAGAAGAGAAGTGGCTGCAAATAACGAAAGAAGTAAATCATCTGCAATGACCTCACACCCACTCTTCGGATATCGACCTGCTGAGAGGAGATTAACAACGAGAAAGAACTTCCTAACAACTACTCAACCATTACAAGGAACAGCAGCAACAGCTCGAGTTGCCGTGTGGAAGGAGAGGACCAGCTATCTGTCTGAATGGATGGAACCAAAGGGATCTCTACCTCCTGGTCACACAGAGAACTGGCTATTCCAGAAGTCCTTGAACAGACTGCGGGTGGAAGTTGCAAGATCCAGCGACAACTTATACCGGGCGCCCGAGAATGTACTGCGCTGTGGGTACGTGCAGCTGCAAGTTGTTGAGTCATGAGTTTACTTGGCTGCACTGCACTGTGTCCTTGAAAGTGAGACTCCCCCGAGTGGGCTGTCAGTGTGAATTGCGATAAGCGAGCCTGCATGTCTTCAGTGAGTATTACAGTAAGCGAGCGTTCAGATAGATTATTATTGGAAGAGTGCAGCAGTATACAGGTGGTAATGTTTACTACTGAAGAGAGAGATTTTTGGTGGAATACGTTTTTCGCGAAGGCGATAGTTTTACAGAGAATGTAAAATTAAGATTTCAGGCGTGGTTTCCTAATTCAAAGTGTCCAAACCGTGATACCGTTCGGGATTTGGTAAGTAAATTTCGTGGGACTGGCTCAGTTCACGATGTACCGGGAACAGGCAGGCCTAGGCTTTTAACAGACGAAAAACTTTATGAAATCTCCAATATAATGCAGCGTAGTCCAAATAAATCAACACGAAAATTAGCTCAACAAACAGGAATCTCTAAGTCAACAGGACATAAAGCTGTAAGAGACAAGCTTCAGTAGTTCCCTTATAAAGTTACCGTGGTTCATGAATTAAAACAAACTGATTACGGAAAAAGAGTGATGTACTGTGAATGGTTCCAGCATCTGTTATGAATGGCTGTGGTGAGTACAAAGTTTACTGTTTGTTTGTTATGATGCAAGCGGCAGCCGTGCTACCAACGTAACTGCTGTAGCTAGCTCCTGCAGACGCTGCGAAGAACATTCCCGGACTCACTGTATAAGTGGCATTTTCCGACCAAGACAGTCCTGTGTGATTGTGGCGCAACCCAAACTACACAACACCTCTTCTCCTGTCCATTGTGCACGTATGACTTGACTGAAGCTAATTCAAGTGCTATCGAAGTGGCCAAGTTCTGGGCAGAAACTGTTTGAAGTCGTCTGATGAACACATCCTTGTGTGCATTTTATGTTTTGTACTTCTGACACGAATAAATTAATAAATACCCCGAAGAGCAATTGGACAGCTAATACTATTTGTACTTGTGTGAATCAGCATTGTAACTCTTGTGTTCATCAAGAACAAGGACAGAAAGAGACTTGAGGTTTACAACTTACAGCACGGCACGGCATGAAATTTAGGGTTTGTTAAGTTGCCATCGGTGACCAGACGTCTGGAGTGGGCAAGAAAGGTTCCATTTTTCATTTCGTTTATGCTATACAATTTATAGTATTGACAAGGCACAATAAATAATGCAAATAAATTAATTTCCATGTTAAAAATGGCCGTCCTTGTTCGCTAAATCACAATATCGTGAATGAAGCATGATTTGTTGTGATATATCGATTTGAATGGCTAGTCAAAGCGATTTCATTTCTGACCGCTAGATAGCTTTAGCGTAGCTCTGAAACTTCGTAAGGATCGCTCTACTATAGTTGTACACACAGTCAAACTGCTATTACTCGAATATTCAATAACTTGTAGTGAAAGTCATTGGGGGATAGCCGGGAATAGTGGTGCATAAGTGAGGTTATGGCAGTCTCATAATGGGCTGATTATAGATGTAAAATTTGTTTATTTTGATTGAATATATCATACTATGTTGCATCAAAATAAAATAGCTTTATTTTTCCTCTCTCCTTTCCCAAAATAATGGATTTTTGCGAAGTTCGCGTCTATAGTAGCCCCCCTCAATTTCGGAACTAAAAATTTAGAAAAAAAAAGGGTCTTATAGCCGAGTGCTTAGTGATAGTGAGGTGATATAGTTCACTTAGGTTAGACCTAGTTATTTATCGTGTGCGACATGGCGAAGTGAGTTCAATTAGCTGACTATGATATCACTGAATTTCTTAACAATATTATTCAAGTGATGATGTTTCTCTGTCTGAATTAGAAAGTGTACATGATGATAATAATCCAGCAGCTCCAGACAGTGATGTTAGTGTGGATAGCGATGAGCGTTTTATACAAAAATGGTCAACATTTTTCAGCGTTACATCACTTTAAAGATTTTAATCTATCCTTGGATCTAATGCACATAGAGTCCTGATATTTGCCATGCTAGTAAACAATAATATAGCCTTCTTACTGATATGAATAACAAACTTGGCTGTGAATGCCATTTCCCTGAATTACTTCCAAACTATCAAAATTTGAAACTTGTAACTTTGTTTCAACATTTCTTATTTTTTAATATCAAACCCTTTTGTTTTAGAGAAATGACTTACTTGTAGTGATAATGAGTGATGTATACTCTATACGTTGACCAACTTTCATGTTAATATCTTCATTGGTGTGCCTTCGATGTAATTTTAAAAGAAGTGTGCATAGTGTGGTAAATATGGCTGCCAGTTTTCACACATCCATCAGCGCTTGATTAATTTTGCCATTATGAACATGGCCTACTGAATTCAAATGGGTTCTTTAACATGCCAACAACGGATGACATGGGTGTAGTGATTTTATTCGCCTTTCAAAAAAAATAATCGCTTACCTTGGCCAGGAGCGAACCTGCAAGTTAGGGGTTGGTAGACCGACACGATAATTACTCACCCACCGTGGTAAGCAAGAGAGTGGTGGAGAGACAGAAAAGTACGGAGGTTCTTGATTCAACCCCCCCCCCCTCCAGATCACTGGCACCGGGAAATGAAAGAGGAGAAGAAGAAGGAAAATGAGTGTTTTCAACTTACAAATGTTGCAAAATTTTGTTGTATAATAATTTTACGTATAAGAGACTGTTACAGTGTAGCTGAAGGTCATTTAGACAGAAAAATGTACAGTACTACCACTCGTCTAAGAAAAAAATATTACTGAAATGTGGATAAAACCTTGAATATAATTCACCTGTATGAATCATTATTTGTCGTGCTGTGTGTTTTGGCACGCACACACAACACAGCTTGCAGAAGCGTGAGTAACTAACTAGCGCACAAACACAAATAGGATACGCGGCGACTATGACAGGAAATTTTATCAACTACAGTTATTTACGTTTTAAAAACTGATGTGCCATGGCAACGATTATGCCAGGAAATATGTTAACCCCCTTAGTGCCAGGCCTGCGCGCTCACAGTATGCCAAGAGCGCCAGACTGATTTAGAGGATTTTGCAGGTTCACACTCTCAGGGCTATATAATTCACAATAACCAATACAATGGCTTGAAATTTTCCCTAAATGCTAACTAGAGAACTCACTTCTGAACTACACTTTACGTAGTTCATGCTCATGTTTATTCAAAATAAAAATATTTTTGGAACATTTTCAAAACACGAAAAATATAAAAAACCGAAATAAAACAAAATATATTTTGAAATTCAACTCACAGATAAGTAATGTTTATTTCTCTGTAATCTCCCATTCCCGATGAATAAACACGTAAAATATCACTTTATTATGTACAATAGTTTGGGAGTTATCTTCACTGAAGATAAACACAACACACAGAAAACATATTTACAAAAATATAGGCTTCAGGATTTAACCCTAACCTCCCAGGTGAGGGTTGGTATTATTCATCTTGTCCTACCTGAACTTCACGGAAATCGTGAAACTGCTGGATATTGTTGTCGTCATCGCTATTATTGTCATTCTGAAGGTCATTCATTATCACTGTAACTACCACTGTTTACCTTAGGCCTAAAATCATGCGGTCGGATGTTTACATCAATTCCGCCGCTATCACTTTCACTTTCTCATCTATTGGAGGATTAATTTCCTCATCCGAGTAATCATCATCCTCCTCTTCACTCAAATTATTTACATACATAGCCAGATCATCGCCGTCAACAAGCAAACTTATTTCTCCCGCTCGACGCCATTTTACTCAATGTGACATAGATGTTACATGGCGCAGATGAACACAGATTTCTAAAATTCACTGAACCGGAAATAGGAAACTTACGCATCATTTAGCGACGTTGTTAAAAACTACTATCCTTTCTCTGTGGAATCAACGCCGCCTCCTGGCAAATCCAACAGTACTAAATACGTATAAAAGAGTGGTCTGTTCGAACTACGATATATCGTTGTTGGCACTTTAGGTTAAATACTGAACAACGATATATTGTTGCCTGGCACTCTAAGGGTTAAACTCTTAACCCTGCAGTGTTCGCGCACGTATTTCTCGCATATAAGGTCGTGCGGCGTCTCAGAGACGCCATTACCATTCTGAAAGGTTTATGGTATATAATTTCCAAGTTTCAAGCGAGAATTTGAATCCTTCTAGGACATTTCTGAAGTATTATCGTCTATTATGAAATACAGTGGAACTTGGATAATTCGAACCTCAAGGGACCAGTAAAAAAATTCGAATTATCCAAAATTTCGAATTAAGAAAGTTCTTTGAAAAGGGTAGAGAAAATATTTTGAATTAAGTTTACATAATGATTTATGTTCAACAAAGCAGATTAACAGACAACGGTACTTTATAAAGAGTGCATCGTGAATAACCTCAAAAGTTTCAAATTAAAAATAAAACCAAAATGTACTATTCACCTATTTAACGACAGTAGTAATCCAGAAATCTAGTTAAGTCTTAGAGAAATCTACTGTTTTTCAAAATAGTTTGAGATTTCTACCGTTACCTACAATGAAGTCTCTCAGCCATCACAAAAAGTCTAACAAATTTAAGGGACGGAAAACAGAACTACTTACGTCATTTCTACTTTAAACAAACCACTTAAGTTCTGTGATGTGGTTTGTTCCTTGGGGCTGCACTCAGAACATTTATTTCGGGAATTGTCCCAACTGTATGGCTTCCGATCGGCTTTTTACACTAAAAACTTCGAATTATCCAAAATATAATTCGAATTAACCAGGATTTTTTCCCTACTACATCTATACAGTACTACAATCATCACAGATATACAAGTTATCAGACAAGCTCCACACACACCCAACTGTACGGGGCTGATAACCAAGTTGTCCCAAGCCCCTTAATATTGAATTAACAACAAATAAATAATTTCTAGCAATAATTATAAAGAAAATACATTCAAGGAGGATCTTACTTTGTAACGGGGAAGCTCGCGTGGCGTCTCTTAGACGCCGTCAACACTTATCTAATAATGACTCTGAGTTAAACTACCGTTTTTGCTCGCGTATATCTCGCACTTTTTTGACCGAAAATATGGGTGAATATTTTGGGTTGCGAGATATACGCGGGGAATGATCGTATTCCCAAAAAAACACAAAATTTGCATTATTGAAACAAGGCAACTGGCATACGATACTCGCCATATTTATTGTCACTGCTGCCAATCTCTGAGGTACTCTCGCGTGCATCATTTTGGTCATCATCCCACACTGCTTCATCCTGACTTCCGTCCAATGCATTTGCGATGCCCGTCTTCAAGAAGCTATTCACAACAATGTCCGTCGACACCATTTAATTATATTCGTTATGGTTATGCGACATTAAGAACCTAAGACGTCATACGCTCGTTTAAGGATGATTCAAGGCAGAAAAGGAATTTAGAGTGCAGACGCTTAGCGAACGATACTATCGATCATCTTCCATATCGATTCCTCACTACATGCATGAGCGAGATCGAGCCGGCCACGGCCGAAGACTAACGATGTACCGCGTGGCAACACTCACGCCGCGCCACGTGTTTGCACGCGACTGAACTCTGATGAGACGCAATCCGTAATCATTGAGATTCGGGAAGACTGAACTGCGTTTCTCGGCGATGTAACAGTAGGCCTACTGGCGCAATCTTCGAAGCATACGTGCACGTTGAGGCGAGTGGTACAGCAAAGATTTCCTTTATCTTCGAAGCCAGAGTACCGGTACTGATGTCTACAAGGCAACTGACGGACAACAACAAAGGAAACCTCTGCCGCCAAAACGAACGATAACATTGCGTATTGATGAATGTTGTGGCGCGCTGATCGCTAATTCGAACGTGTCTCAAGGCGGCGCCTCGTTCCCTAATCGGCTCGTATCGGCCAAGTTCTGATCAACTCGTTGCTCGCTCTTCCTGTTAGTATCGCTTCGGACAAGTTCCTGGACAATGACGACTGTTGTGGCGCGCTAAATCGAACGTGTTTCTACCTTAAGGTTATTATGGTCATTTATATGACGGCGTCAAAAATGAATGCGAGACATATGCGAGTACTTTCCCCCCCTGAAATTTCAAATAAAAAAATGGGGTGCGAGATATATGCGAGCAAATACGGTACAACTGCCACGCAGATATTCATTGAAACTCACTATGAATAGTTACTTGAAAGATAGATGACAGTTCAATTCTATGACCTTGCGGGATTTCCTGTAGTGACAAAATAAAGCGACGTGCGTCTGTGAGACGCTGCGCGACCAGTGCAAGGTTAAGAGTTACTCTTCTGTTTGAACCTGCTTTCATCATAAATTGAAAATCTTACCTCAGTTTTATTGAATCTGTGGACACTTAAATAAAGCTTCAGAAACATACATCAAATTATTCCATCTTATATCCCCCCTCATTTTTGCCTCCCCAAACAGGATACGATAACGCAGGGTGCTCAAAAAAATACCGAACTGAAAAGAAAGACCCACTTCATTTAATATATTATTTTTTTCAAAATAGATTGACTACATTATGTACCAACATACACATAGATAAGAAAATATGGACAGTCAATTCACTTACGTATGGCATCACACACTTGCTTCTTCTTAAAACTCTTAAATAGGATCAACTGATCTACTAAAATCTCATAAACAGCAATTAATAAAAACCAGGGCATCTCCAATGCCACTCAAAATATCACCAACAATCAATTAGATAGAACAAGGATTAAAAAAAAACTATTAAAAAAAAGAAAGCGGGTGAAGAGAAGGACAAACAGATGGGGATGGAGGGAGAAATACAGTAACTCATTGGTGGGGGTGTGTTGTTGTGAGGGGAGGGCAATCACACTGACGGTCCACTCGATAGTTCTTCACAGTGTTGCTAACTTAAGTGACAAGTCACTAGATCTAGTGATTCTTCGGCACAAGATATCGTGAATTTAGTATTTAAATAGGGAATAAGCAATTTTTTTTTTGGGAGTCCATTTAGAGACAGAATAACAGTAACCATTTTTTCCACAGGAATCTTAACTGGTAGGTTTCAGCAAATATACATTGGAAGCTTCAGTATCATCAGGAGGGTGGAAAGCAACCAGTTCTTCAGCCTCTCAAAACAGCAGGGATTCCATTCACTGCCCACATTTACTCAGCGAGTTCCTAGCTTCTTATGGCTTGTTGCCATCTCTTGACAAATAGTTCTTCAGCCTCTCAAAACAGTGGGGATTCTATTTTCTGCCCACATTTACCCAGCGAGTTCCTAGTTTCTTACAAATAGAATATTTTTTTTTGCATTTTCTGTTGGCATAAGAAAAGTTGCAAGGAAGCTTGTAGTTATAAGTGACCGTTAATCTAGCCATCACGAGCCATGGGACCTCCATATTTACGTGGAATCCGAACCACAGGACGTGATATTTCACTGGGAAGTCTTATGTGCATTGACCAGGAATCGACAAAAGTTGCCTTTTCACCAATGTTGCAGTTGTTATACGGAATCTACATGCTGAGTAATACAGTTAGGACTGTGGAAGGGTCAGTGTTGCTGCACTGGCTCAGAGAGGAAAGCAATGACAAACTACCTCAATATAGCACTGCGTTGGATTCTTGTGGGTTTCTACCCACACAACCTATTTGAGGATCTGGGCTGGCTACTTAACAGACAGGCTGAGAGTCTCTTTCTGCTCCATATGACGAGAAGTTTTGCATTTTCTGGAACTTCCTTTTCTTCTGTGTTTCTCCAATTCTCATTCTCTCTTACTCCACCCATTTGAAGACTGAAGGTATTGTTGAAAAAAAGTCCAACTTCATACTAATTTGAGCAATAGGAAAACTGGTTGCTGACCTTTCTGCTGCTGATTATACTAAAAAAAAGCACGTCGTATGACCTTGGCTACCTGGTTCAGATCTTAAGAAGTTATTTATTCTCCAATTCCATCATTCTATTTAGGGGTGATAGCAAAGATTGCTAGCCACTGCACCAAGAATTTAACCTGCAATTTTGAAATCAAGAGATGAATACCAACCCCCCAAATACGCTGCCCTCCTGATGAGACCAGGTAATCATAACTTTCAGTTGGTCAAATCGAATTTTAGGGTTTGGAACATTGTGTATCAAGGAAAATGAGCAAAACAATGGTGAAAAATGAAAGTACAAAAATAAACAAGCATCTAAAATTAATAGATGGAAAACACACTAGAGTAACCGTAATTGATAGATCTAAGTACCAAGCTATAGTTGTAAAGTACCGTATATACCCGAATACCACCCGCACATTTTTATACAAAATCGGACGGGCAAAATTGGGGTGGGGGTATTAAGTGAGTCATCCAAATTTTAAAGATTTAAATCACCCGCAACGTGCGAGTATCCGCTATTATGGTGCTTGTTCGGGTGTACTTGTTCATTTCCATCTAATGGCTTGACCGGTCGCGCAAGCCTAACACAAGCGTCAGTTTCGTTAGTGCGTGATAGCATGGCATCAGTACGCGTCGGACGTTCTGTTCGCGCGGGCAGCCCGTGTCCTGTTTGACCGAGCCGAACTCGGCGCACGCACTGGAATGTTTAAACTTCGCTGCGTCTTTAAAGCATACCAGCAGATCTTGTTCTATGTCGTGGTATTTCCCGGTTTTAATTTTCTTGCAGTTTGCGGAAGTATTCCCGGCAGAAGCCAGTGTTAACACAGTCCAATGAGCTGCTGCTGTCATGGCGTGACGTCATGCAGCCTTGACGTTGTTCGCCCGGTCAGATGATTCATTGGAGACCCGCGAACACTCGGAACTGCTGTATTCTTTCACTCGGAACACCGGAAGTATCTATCGCGGAGATGGGCGAGATTTGATTCTATAAAACAGTCAGTTGTCTCCAGTGAACGTTTTATATTTTAAGGGGATACAAAATCTGATCTATTTAACCGGGAAAACCTCTTATGCAGGAACACTTTATACGGGAAAAATATACATGTATCTTATGGGGCCGATCACGGGACCGAGAATATCGGACTTTTTATGCGGGAACTTCTTAAGCGAGTTTTACTGTATTACAGTGTTAATAGTATACATTTTTGTTTAATATAAAGTGTAAAAAATAAAAATAAAAATGAGGGTGCGGGAATTATTCGGGGGCGGGCAATATTCGGGTATATACGGTAGTGTATAAGACACTCAAGCATGACATAATCTAAGTAATAAGGTAAAGTGTAGAATAAGACTATGAAGAGACACACGTGGAATAGCTCATCGCATGGGATCAACCTTAAGTGCTTCCCCTGTAAAGCGAGGCCTTTGCCCTACATGGGAAATTTAGGCTTATCCATTCATTCATGTGGTGAGCAAATGGTGCCATCCAAATCGGGGAATGAAGAATATGATATCAACCTCGCCTATTTATGGAAAACATATGCGGGTTGTATTCGGAAATTGGCCAAGAATTCGTGTTGACCAGCTGACCAATCAATTATGAATAAGGCAAGACTAAAAAATGGCTTCAAACCTTCTTAAATTAAAATCAGCTTGTCAAGGACTATCGCGCCGAGGAACTATAAAAGTGGTTTAATGGCACGACAGTGGTGTGTGGCTGTCTGTTCTCTCCATTCCCACCTGCATGATAGTGTTCATTATTCCTTATCTAATCGATTGTTGTGAATTATATACCAACATTAATTAAAAAACACATTGTAGAAGAAAAACTATGAAATGAATACAGTACAATAATTTTTAGATCTCTCTCAAGGTAAAAGATAAATATTCTGAAGTCTTCTTTTTTCTCACTAATAATGTCTCGAATGGAATGGCTCGAGGAAACACACACAGAAATGTGCTCTATTGAACTATTTACAAAGAAAAAGAAAAGCAACAACCATCACGGACCCGTTTATCTTTCTTCTTGACGTTCAAGTAAAAGCTCAAGAAAGTTTTTTCTTTTAGTTCCATTTTATTGAGCATCAACACTTATACTTACAAAACACAATGTCGTGGATATGAGGTCCAAAACCCACGTCACCATCGCATTAGGACACGCAATGACACATTCACGATGGACATCAGGGCTCGCGCTCGTCGCTATCTCCGCTCCTCGTATTGCGGAGAGTTTCCGTGGAGGCGCTTTCTGTGTTCCCCCCCTCTATGGCACTGGTCTCGGAGACGACCTCCTCCTTGCTGGCGACTGAATCTCCCGGTAATGATGGTGACGGTGATGGTAATACAGGCATCACTACCGGAGGGAGTATTAAACCTTGAGAAGCATCGCCAGCACCATCTAGTAACGTGGGTGTTGAAGTCACAGCTGTGGGTTCATCTGTCTGCGCTGGGCATTCAAAATGTACACAGTGGAATACCTGTGAAGAAATTGGAAAAATACTGTTAAGATCCTTCATTAGCAATTCATTAGGACATTTTTCAATCACATCTCAGATTGACATCTAGGAAACCTCCCTGGTTACTACGTAGGCGAGGAATTGGTACAACAGCAATTTAATGTCTGTCAAGAATGGTGCAACAATTGGTTTCCTCGAATCCAGACAAATATCATCTAATTCTGGATACAACTGAACGCCCCCTCAGGTTTCAACTTATCCCGAAAAACTTGGATGTCACTAAATCGACTAAGAACCCGACATGGTAGATGCCATAAGTGGAAGATGATTGCAGTGAAGTGCCACAGACGGTTTATCACATTGCCAGGGAATGCCCAATAAGGAGGTTCAGTGGGACGCTACAAGAAATACAAGAGGCTACAGATGAAGCAGTGAATTGGTTAAACTCGTTGGACATCCATTTGTAATGCTTGTATCTTCTTCCCTGTCAGAACTTTTGTACATTTTGTTTATACTAGCAATTGAGTTTTTCACCTTATTTGTAACATACCGTATTTCCTCGCATAATCGTCGCACTTTTTGAACCTAAAATTCGTGGAAAAAAGCAGGGTGCGACGATTATGCAAAGAATATTTAAGTTCAAAGAATATACTGTATCATTATTTGCTGCACGGGCCAGTCATTCGCGTAGCGTGAGTCATAGCCTGCAGACAGAGACAGGCTTCTTTCTTCTAACAAGGTCACGACAGGTTCAAGCTCGCGAATGTGCTGACGAAGCAGGCCGTTCGCATCGCGGTTCATAGCCCGCAGGCATAAAGACGAGATTTACTTTCTTCTAACAAGATACGCCAGATTAGGCCAATAAGATCGCTGAATGTGCGCTGGTCGCTCGCGTCACAGTTCATAGACCCCAGGCATAAAGACGAGATTACTTTCTGCTGACAAGATCACGCCAGATTAGGCCGATAAGTCCGCGGAATGTGCGCTGGCCGTTCGCGTCGCTGTTCATAGCCCGCAGGCATAAAGACGAAATTACTTTCTCCTGAAAAGATTACGCCAGATAAGGCCTATAAGCTCGCGGAATATGCGCTGGCCGTTAGCGTCACAGTTCATAGCCCGCAGGCATAAAGACGAGATTACTTTCTCCCGACAAGATCACGCCAGATTATACGCTCGCGAAATGTGCTAAGTGATGAAGCTTGCTGCTCGCGTCACAGTTCATAGCCCGCGACCATAAAGACGAGATATTTTTCTTCTGACAAAGTCGCGGCAGCATGTACAACTGACTGGCGCACAAATACAAATATGCTATGCAACGATTATGCAAAGAAATTTTATAAACCTATTTTAATGTTTGAAAAGTGGGGTGCGACGATTACGCGGTGGCGATGATTATGCGAGGAAATACGGTATGTATCCTTTATGCCACACGAAATAATAATAATCCAGGAAAAGTACAACTTACTAAGCAATTATTCGAGCACAGATGTTTCAGCTTTAATAGGATAGACTGCAACACTCTTAGTTCTCTTAGCAAAGAAGAATAAATAGAATGGTAACTTTCAGTTGAACAAGGTCCGTGAAGAAAGTATTCGAGCTTATTTTTGATTTCGGAAAACCTGATGGATTTGAATCAATCGCACTTGTATGTGCCGACCTTGAACCTTGGTGCACGTACACGAAACTTTTCCCGGCTGTCGATAGCGTCTGTTGCTGGCAAGCAGCATTTGAGTGAGGTAGTGGGTAGTGCTCTTGTCTGCTTTACATTGCAAGGATAATGACGGAATAACTGGAGTAGCTCTACTGCATCAAATTTGGCCAGAAACTGGGCGACAGCCAGGTGGAAACCATTGGGAAGATTCAGTCAGCTTACGGTGACGATGCTATGGCCATCACACATATTAAGGAGAGGTACAACCTGTTTAACCCTTACCCCTCGTCAGTCGGGCGAGCCCCGACATAACAAATTTCCCGTTCCAGTCGTGTGAGCCCCGACATCATAATTGTGTCCTCTACAGCTCGTCTGTCGTCTCTGCCCCGACAAATTATCCATTCCTATTTAGTGCTGCGATCTATTGGTTGCGTGAGGAACGTTGTGAAATCTCGATATTGCGAAGCAGGCAACTGTTAAACATTTATCTGGAAGGCCGTGCAACCTGTCAGCTGCTACTAGGTGACCACCATACTGATAGTAAGCAAACCTGGCCGATCGGACATTGACGGAGGATGAAATACGGCAAGTTTTTGATGATAGTGATGACATATCAGAGTCTGAATTTGATGAATGTGACATAATAAGCAGTGAAGGGGATAACACACACACACAGTGATAGCAGTGACACTGATCAGAACGACTCTTATATTGACGAAAATACTCTGAAGCTAGGTTTACATCCTGGAAAATGTTTTGAGATGTATCATACGAAGTTACAGTATCGATAGCTGAAACATTGTGGTATCTTTGAACTGTTGGCACTCATCACTGAAGTATTATCCGTCTTCTTCTTCATTTCCTGTTTCCAGTGTTCTGGGTCGGGGTGTGAATCAAGGACCTCCATAATTTTCTGTCTCTCCACCACTCTCTTCCTTCTTCTAGTATATCTTGTACTTTTACCCCTCTCTTCTCTATGCTCTCCCTCACTGTATCCATCCACCTCTTCCTAGGCCTTCCCCGTTGCCTCTTTCCTGTTACTTTCTCTGTAAATACTCGCTTTGGGACTCTGTCTTCACCCATTCGCATCATGTGTCCATACCATTTCAGCTTACTGATCTCTATCTTGTCTTGTAGCTTTGGGAATCCAGTTCTTTCCCTAATTTCTGTGTTTCTGATTTTGTCTCTTCATGTCTTTCCAATTATTCCTCTAAGAAACTTCATCTTGGCTACCTGGACTCTGCTTTCATCCCGTTTTGTTGTTGTCCATGTGCCTGCTGCATACGTCAATATAGGTGTGTAATATATTGAGTACAGGACTTTCTTACATTTCTCTGGAACATCCTGGTTCCACACCATACCTCTCACACACAGGTAAAACCCATTTGCTTGCTGGATTCTCGTACCAATTTCCTCACTTATCTTTCCATCTTCTGTGATTATACTCCCTAAATATTTAAAACTTTTCACAACTTCTAATGTTTTCCCATTTACTTCAATATTGCCCCTACCATCTCTTATTTCTCGTCATCACTACTGTCTTACTCTTCTCCACACTTATTTTCATTCCATACTCTTCTATCTCCTGGTTCCATACACCGACTTGTTCCTGTACTTCTGTTTCATATTCTCCCCATATTACTATGTCATCAGCAAAGAGTAAGGCCTTAGTCTCTTTACTTCCCATTTTCGGTTTCACTCGCTTATGGATTTCATCCATGACAGTGATGAAAAGTATAGGGGACAATACACTCCCTTGTCAGAGTCCTGTTTCTACATTAAACCAGTTTGTTTGCCGAACCCTGGTTTTCACACTACTTATACACTTCCTATACATAGCTTTTATCATTTCCACTTTTGCTCTGTCTACTTTCTTCTTTATCAATGCATCCCAAACCAGTCGTCTTGGTACACTGTCATATGCCTTCTCAATGTCTATAAATGTCATCACTAAATCCTTCCTGAATTCCCACCTTTTCTCCATCATGTTTCTTATGGTAAAAATTAGATCAAAAGTTGATCTGTCTTTTTTAAATCCATGTTGTTCTTCCTCCATTTCCTTTTCCACTTTCATCCTCAGTCTACCCTCAAGTATCCTTTCAAATATCTTTACTACATGCTGGATGAGGGTGATTCCTCTGTAGTTGTTACATTCTTTCTTATCTCCTTTCTTGAATACTGGAATTATTATCCGTGCATACAATTTATTTTTATTTTGCAGTGTTGTTATTTGTTTTCACTTAAGGCTGATGACCTACATGTTTATGGCAAAACTACTTCATGTAAACATATTGATGGTGACTGACACTGTTCCAATTGATAGAATTTCTAGGTAAACATAGCTAGCTGAATTTGACAAGCATAATTTTAATTATTATTAATAATAAAATTATACAATAATTAATTAATTATTTTGCATACTGCTTTTATTTGCTTAATAATGACTTAAGTAGAAGAGTGTGGACATATACAGTATTTGTAATTTAAGAGCTAGTTCTAGTTCTAAAGCAGGGCTAAATAAATACAAGTAATAGAAGGTCTGTCTGTTAGGTAGTCAGCCCGAAGGCTGGTTGGATCCTCAAAAAGCACCGCCGTTACATTATGCGAGTAGATCAGAAATTAAATACGAGCTGTAGGGAGAGCCAAGATAATTTTAAATCGAGGGGTAAGGGTTAAAGACGGCCGCACATAGGTGGAGAGTGAGCCACGCTCCTGTCGGCCATCAACCTGTCGAAATGACCAGGTCATTGCCAAAGTGAATGCTGTGGTGATGCGGGACCGTCGTGTGACCTTCCGAGAAATTGAGGAAGAGGAGGGCATCAGCATTTTATCGGCACATTCCATTGTTTATTAGGAGCAGCACTCATGTCAGGTTCCGTTTTGACCATATATGAAAGAAGTATTACTTTTACAATTTTCCACCTAATCAATACTTCTTTCATACATTCCATTGTGACCGAAGATTTGGCCAAGAAGAGAGTGACGGCGAATATTCGTGCCAAAGCTGCTGATGGCGGAGCACTTGATTCAGACCAGGCTCCTGAGGTTCAACAGACTCCTTACTCTCCTGATACGGCCCCCTGCAACTTCTGGCTGCTCACCAAACTCGAGAGGCCATTGAAAGGAACGCGATTTCAGACAACAGAGGACATTATGGCAGCAACGACAGCCGAGTTATCCGAAAGAGGCTTTCTCGGAATGCTTCCAACAATGGCGGCACCACAAGGAGACTACTTTGAGGTTTCCAACGCTCTAGGTATGACCCTCGGCCAAAGGTCGGATACTCGGATACTTTTCTAACGTTCTTTAACCCAAGAAGTGCCAAGGATTGCTACAAGTGGCTTACTGCGCCTTCCTGTTGTACCAGGATTGCTTATTGAGATCCTCAGTAAGTGCGTGTTTTCTTCACAGTGATGCCATCTTACGTGTGCCAGTCGAACAACTGCCACAATATTTTGTCTTCACCCCTCCCCCTCTCTCTGGGCTGCTTGTCCCACGAGGTGGGCTTTGAACTCTGAATTTCTAATATTTTAAAACTCCCGCCGTTACCCCTTCTGCCATGCTATGTATACTTCCGGTCTTAGAAGCGACGTAACGTCACTAGAAGCCGCGAGACTGTTCCAGAAGTCTCCAGAAGCTATTTCGTAATACCGGCCGCACGACAAAGTGCTAGGTAAGCCCTCCCAGGCAGATCATTTCAAATCAACCACTTGCTTGCATACATGTGCTCGTGTGATTAGAGTAACGTCTGTGGTTTCTCATACCACTATTCCCACCCACTGTTGCTACGGATGGCAAATTATTGTGTTCTTGCTCCCGCTCTCATGAGCCATGCACATCATAGTTCGATTATTTTGATTCAATTCTTGTTGGGCCTGCTGTGCCCAAGCCGGCCAGATTTAAGGGGTTCCGCCCATCTTACTTAGGCCCCAGTGTATGTCTCTTGTGCCCCTGACCTGTGTAACCCCTTTTGATTTTAAATATACTTGTTTTGTTACTGTTTTTGAACATGACTGCTTATTATTTGGGAGGGATGGCCAGCAGCAAAACCCCACCCTCTGGATTCGTTCCAGACCCCACTCCAAGGTCGTCTCTGACCTGGCGTTATGTGCCGGTACATTACGCGTATCACCGCTTTTGAAAGTATTTGTTGCAGCGTCATGTCAACGTATCTTGGTATCTAGTAGTTATGTGACTATGGTAAACAACTGAATGAGGTATTTTACAAGCTTTTGATAGGGTAGTGACTATATGATTTTGAAGATGGTGAAATTGATAGTGATGCTGATGACAATGAAATTCCAGGTAAGGCTGGAGGAAGATTGGGAAATTTGTCAGATGATGATACGATTACCAAATAGGTTTCAAGAGGCGACTCATCCTTAAGTACCAACGGATTCTGTAACTTTACACAGAAGGAAGAGAATCCAGAAAGAGGAAGTAGAAGCAGAATAAGAAGAAGCTACATGAAAAAAAAAGTGAATGTTTTCTTTCTTTCCCCTGCTATTGTGACACAAAAACTGTTTTAGAAATGCTAATGAACTGATTTTCACAAAATTTTCATCATATTTCAGAATTACCGTATTTCCTCGCATAATGGTCGCCTGCGCGTAATCGTCGCACCCCGACTTTTCGAATGAAAATTTGGTTTATAAAATTTCCTCGCATATTCGTCGTACCCTACCTTTTGAATGAAAATTTGGTTCATTACATTTCATGAAGTACTCAGCGCATAGCACATTTGTATTTGTGCGCCAGTCCGCTACACACCCTGCCGTATTTCTATTGTACGAGAGCTCTATCGCTAACCAGCTGTGACCTTGTTTGAAGAAAGAAGTCTCTCTTTCCTTTGGTGCGTAGGCCTATGACTCACGCCATGCGGCAGGTAGCCGGCATACGTACGTGTCTACACTCTGGTGTATTTCAAACAAAGAACATCCCATCCCCGACCCTGTTGAAAATAATATTACAGAAATAACGGGTCATAATCTTGACTGCTTATAATAGCTTAACATAAGTTTGGTAAAAGAATATTTACACTGTGGCGATATTGCTGACGTGTTTTTGCATTGTCGAGTGGTATTGGATGTCAGGTGGTAATATTATAACACTATGACGGGAAACAAGGGCTGATACTCGACTGAATAATTGACAATAATGTCTTGTGTAACCGGAGCTCGCCGGTGGTCATTTGATATGGGTCCCCCCACATTCTTGAATTCTGTATTTCGAAATACAGCTGTACCTTGTCAAACACTTTTGCGGACTCTTGTAACGAGGACCAGTGTGTGCTTTTTTCAGTTGTGTTTTTTTAGGTGTTCGCAAAGGGCAAATATAATAATTATACGGCGAACTTTAAATTAAAAGTGATAACGTATGCTGAAACACACGGGAACCAAGCTACAAAACGTGAATTCACAGTTAACGAAAAATTAGTTCGGGACTGGCGGAAACTTAAAAATAAGTTGGAAAACACTAACCCGCACAGACTTGCATTTCGAGGACCGAAATCTGGAAAATTTCCTGAAATTGATAAGGAAGTGCTGGAGTATGTTAGAGAAGTGTGCAACAACAGTTGCAGTGTTTCGTACGATATGCTTCAAATGAAGGGGCATGAAGCCAGGGGGGCTTACTCCGGTCTCCCGCGCTTCTCATCACGTGACATGTGGCTTGCTGGTGACGTCACATGGAGGGAACATGCTGTCGCCACAAGATAGTTGGCTTGCGGCAGTAGAATGCATAGTGTCGCACGTCTAGCTAGAATAACGTTGCATACTTGATTTGTTTTATCGTGCCTTGTGGTTAACCGTGAGTAAAAGCAGTAAATACAAAGTTAATTGTGCTTTCGCACAGTGCACTAATTGGGGGTCCAAAACCGCCGGTACTGGTGTTATGTATCACAGGTTCCCAAGAAGAGAGGAGCTCAGACGAATGTGGGTGCTACGTTGTAAGCGAAGTGACAAATTCAACCCCGATAACGCTCGAGTGTGTTCTATACATTTCCATCCAGAAGACTATGAACGAGATTTGAGAAATGAACTTTTAGGATTACCACAGAGAAAAATATTGCGTGCGGATGCTGTTCCGTCTATTACACTTCCCGGTTCAAGCAACAGCCCAAGCACCTCCGCGGACCAAATTGCAGAACAGGTATTTGTTTAATTATTAAGTGTACGAGTAATTTCAATTTGGTTCAATAAATATGTGTATCAGTATTTGAAGTAATCTACAGTACTATCTCAAAGGAAGCTACAGTACTTATTTGTCAGCTTAGAGTTGATGCAGCATAAAGAGGTGTGATTGTCTAGAATCCAATAAAATTACGGCAGTCTTAGTATTTGTCATTTAACAATTCAGATTTTATTCTCGTACGTGCCGTAATAATCATGAAAGACAACTCTTATTTGCACTCTGCAGGTCACCAGTGGCAGAGAAAAGCGTCATGAAGCTAGGAGTGTGAGGAAACGGGCACTATCGACTTTGGAGACTTTGTCACCTAAAAAACGGAAACTAGATCAGGGAACTAACACTGAATCACTGCAAAATGATGAAATTATACAACTCCGAAAACGGGTCGAGGTTTTGGAAAATATAAAAGAGGATTTAAGATGAAGGGAAGCGGCTCTAAGAAAGCTCAAAACCCCACGATATGTTGTATCAATAAAAAGACAATCATCTTCAGCGAAAGTACATATGGGTGCTCTTAGAAGGGAGATGGTAAAAGTACTCTCCAATTGTTTTACTGCAGGGCAGATTCGATGTTTATTAGGAGGTAAAAAGAGGGTGAAATGGTCTTCAGAGGACATAGCAAATGCCCTCGCACTAAGATCACTTTCGAAGAAAGCATATGAATATTTGAGAAAACGCAACATTCCACTACCATGCCGCTCAACTCTACAGAAATGGATTCGGCAATTTAAGTGTAGACCTGGAATTCTGAGAGAGGTACTTTGTCCGATGAAAGCCAGAGCAGCAAATTACAAGGACTCAGAAAAAATTGCAGTTTTGTCGTTTGATGAAATGAATATTGACGGCCGAATATCCTACGATTCATCCGACGATCGCATATTAGGGCCCCACACTAACGTCCAAGTAGCTATGGTCCGAGGGCTGTTTGCTAAATGGAAGCAGCCCGTTTTTTATGACTTTGATGTGACAATGACTTCAGAGTTGTTACAAAACATTATTAGCCAGCTTGAGGGTTGTGGCATTCGTATTGTCGCAGTAACTAGTGATATTGGAAGGGAAAAACTCTAAAGTCTGGAAGGAACTACATGTAAACAGTAATAAAAGTTTTTTCAGTAATCCAGTGGACAGTAACAGAAATGTGTGGGTTTTCTGTGATGTACCCCATCTGTTGAAATTGTTAAGAAATCACTTTCTAGATGAAGGTTTAGTGTTAGACGATGGCTCAGAATTTCAGAAGAAGACGATAGAAGACCTATTAGAGACTCAAAAGGGGGACCTATCAATAACACATCATATAAATGAGGCTCACCTGAGTGTAAGTGGTAGAACCCGTCAGAATGTAAGAATGGCAGCTCAGTTATTTTCCAGACGTACAGCTGTAGCAGTTCGATATGCGCTCAATAAGGAGGACGAGAGCCGCATCATTGAGCTCGTAAATGATACCTATGATGTATTGAACTCTAGAGCACCCGAAGACAAAAATACTCCCCTCAGAAGTGGTTACGGCTTAAAATTGAAGAGCCAAGAAAACACTTTAAGACGTTTTCTAACATTTATTTCAGGAGTGAGAGTAGGCATACAGAAAAGTTTACTTCCGTTTCAGAAGGGGTTTATGATATCTATAAACTCTCTTTTCGGACTATTCAAAGACATGAAGAAAGAGAACTTTTCTTACATTTTGACAGCCAGGTTGAACCAAGACTGCTTGGAGAACGTATTTTCTCGTGTGCGTGGCCTGGGAGCCTTTTATAACAACCCCTCCCCATTTGAATTTCGTAATAGAATTCGACTCCTACTGCTGACAGGTAGCAATGAAATCCCTCTCTCCAGTGGTGTGTCTGTGCAAGCAGACTGTGATCCATCCACGAGTGATGAAAGTGCTGAGAATGAGGACGATCTTATGACATTTGTGACAAGTGAACTGTGCGTAGGTGTTGTTGAGGGATCTATGACAAGCAAAACAATTGATGAACCCGAAGAAACGTCAGCATTATTAGGGACAGAAGACTTGAGTCATGTCGCAGAAAGTGAAGAAGTTAATTACGATGCAATTAAATATATTGCAGGCTATCTGGCAAACAAATGCTGTTCTATAGACGAAAGTCTGGGGGTTAGAGGGGAAAAGTGTACCTTATCACAAGAAGTGACTGAAGACTGGATCACAATCATTTCGAAGGGAGGACTAACTCGGCCAACCGAAGAATGGACTCAAAAAGTGATGCAGTTTGAGGTGTTGTTCGGCAATTTTCATGGACTTGACATTTCGAAATGTGAAAGAGTAATAAAGACTTTTGACTTCCGTGATTAAATCTAAATTCCCCGAGCTCGACAAGAAAATCATCTCCTTGTACGTCAGGACACGGACTTTCATCCGAATACGTTACCTCAACAAGAGACGAAAAATACAGGCCATGGAAAAGCATTCGTTGAAGAAGAGACGAATGTGGGCAGCTTCGGCCTCCTTAAACAAGTAATACGTCATCAAAATGTGAGTTGTAAACATACTTATACTAACAGCCGTTCTAGTGTTTACATGTACCCAGTAGTTAATTCTAATACCTGATAGTTTTTCCTCTTAATGCTGTAATCTACCTTATTTATAATTTATTACATGTAGGCTACAGTTGCGATTATCGTTTACTCTCATTGGACCCATAATTTATTGAGGTATTGTGAATTATTGAGTATCCAATCCTTGGGGCTGCTGTCAGCCTGAGCTGCCCTCCCGTTCGCGTCACGCGCGCGGTGAGCCAATGAGAGCGCAGCGGGTGGGAATAACCTACCTAATATACTCTAACTACCTTGGCATGAAGTAGCGAGTCGTCACGAAACCCAGTTCAAAGCTAGTCGTGGCTGGGTAACGAGGTTTATGCGACGAGAAGGCCTATCTGTGCGAAGGGGGACGACTGTTTGTCAGAAATTGCCGTCAGACTACACGGACCAAGTGATTGAGTTCCAACGGTTTGTGATCCATCAGCGCCAGGAAACTCCATTTCTTCTGTCGCAAATTGGAAATGCTGACCAGACGCCAGTTTTTTTGATATGCCTCGCAGTAGGACAATTGCAGAGAAGAGTGCTGCAAGCACACCACTTAAAACAACAGGCAACGAGAAACTTCGCTGCACGGTTATACTCACAGTTACCGCAGACGGGAGAAAGTTGCCGCCTTATGTAAGTTTTAAAAGAAAGACTATACCAAAGGATGTGAAATTTCCACGTGGCATTGACGTGCGCGTGCAACATAAAGGTTGGATGGACCAGGAACTTATGGTGGACTGGGTGAAGACTGTGGAACAAACGACCAGGTGCGCTGCTAAAACAACGAGCGATGCTAGTAATGGACAGTTTTAGGGCTCACCTTGTGAATGAGGTGAAAGAGATCCTAAAGGACACCAATACTCAGCAGGTGGTTATTCCCGGTGGATTGACTTCCATCCTTCAGCCATTGGACGTTTGATTAAATAAACCTTTTAAGGACAATCTGCGCCAGTTTTACAATGAATGGATGATCAGTGACAACCACGAAGAGACGCCCACAGGAAAAATTTAAGCGGCCGTCCTTGGAATGCATTTGCGCGTGGGTTGTTAGGAGCTGGGATCTTATTCCACTTGAAACAGTTGTGAAGAGCTTCAAGAAGACCTGAATTTCGAACGCTTTAGATGGCATTGAGGACGACAAATTATGGCAGAGTGACGAGGAGCAGCGAGGAGAGTGAAAATTCTTCCGATGCAGATGATTAGACCTGGTAAGTTCTCTAAATTTGAACAAACCACCATAACAATAGCAATATAAAATTTTTAACAAAAATCGGTAACGTAATCACTGCATTTTTTTCAGATTGGCAAGAGGGCCGCCATGGATGAAGATAACCTATAGATAGAGGTGTTAGTTTTTGTTAATTCGCGATAAAACGAAAAGTCATATTTAGAGGTTAGGATGTTTTATTTTCACGTATTTACATGTTTCGTGCCGCCCAGGAGTGAAATTAAATCGTGAAATAACGCGAATTTTGTGAATAACACCACAAATACCGCAATCTGCGAAATAAAAACAAATTTTCATATTTTTCCCCCACACCAATCCGAACATTTTTGTCCACAAGCCGATAATCGAATTTGGTTGGTGTTCAATTCGAGAGAATGATCGATTGTATAGTTTCGCGAGGGGTAATACTACGATATACGTCATATTACGATATACTGTCGATATTCTCGTTACTCGTTGGATTTTAGCGCTGTGGTAAACAGCTGTTATATCGCGGCGTGAATAGTTTGGCCGACTACCTCCAAAAGGTTATGTGATAGTTGTTCATAATGTAAACTACGTTTGCCTCCTGTTACATCGGTAGCGAGTGTAAATTATAGTAGAGAATTCTATATAATTTAATAAAAAGTGCGCAAATTGTGCGTCATCATCGAAGCTAGTGTGTTATTTGCGTGAATCAGTTGGCGACCACGTGTTCGTCGTATTAGTTCCGAACTTAGCAGTACAGGAAGATGAGACGCGACGTAATTTAAATATTATGACACAAATTCAGAAATAAATTTTGCGTGTGGTTACGAATTTATACTGGCGTGTGACTACAGTCAACCGTGTGATAACAGTGTTTGTTACTGGGCATCGCTCAGTTGAGTTTAAAAAAGCCGAAGGTAGCTGTTTCTGCCACAGACAGACTTAAAGAATATAAGAATGAAGGATTTATAATTTCTTGTGGCATTCTTATGTGCAAATATTGTGATTGTCGGTTAGATTATCGCAGGAAAGATGCATTAGAGAAACATTGCAAATCGGAGAAGCATTCAAAACGCCGAGAAAATTCGCGTCTTGAAGTTAGTGTTCCTAGAGTGGCCACCTTGAAAGAAACATTATCAAATGCTAGTCGTGTGAAGGATATGAAAGAAGAGTTTATTTTGGACACTACTACTGCGTTTGTGAAAGCTAATATACCAGTAGAGAAACTAGACAATCCTGCTATCCGTACTTGGTTTAATAAGTACGTTCGCGGAAGTGGAGATTTACCATCAGCAAATCAGATTCGTCAGAAATACATCCCCATGATTGGCGAAAGAAGGAGGGAAGAAATTAGGGAAGATATAAAAAACCAAGACGTGTTTCTGCTATGTGACGAAACAACTGACAAGAATGGTAGGTGTGTTTTCAACATTCTTTTTCGTCCATCAGTACCTTCAACTGAAATGAACACCCATCTGGCTGCCTCTGTTGTTCTAGATTCTGCCAATAGCGTAAATTGCTCCAATGCGATATTAGACACCTTGAATTCCTATGAAATTGAACGGGAGCGTGTAGTGGCAGTAGTTACGGACTCAGCACGCTGCATGACAAAATGTGTAACTACTCTTCAAGGATTGATTGAAGAATTAAGTCATGTCCAGTGCTGGGCTCATAAAGTCAATCTTATCGGCTGCGTATTTGAAAACGAGCTGGACGAATTGAACATGTCTATAGTAAAGACAAAGAATGCCTTTTTAAATACGCGAAAAAGAAAAAGCATTTACGTTGCATTTCTAAGGGAGAAATATGAAAACACAGAAAAAGAGAATGAAATTCTAGCTTTCCCAATGCCTGTATGTACAAGATGGAATTCATGGTTTAAGGCTGCAATGTATATGGCCACGCATGTGTTTCAAAACATTGGAAGATTCAAATTCTGGGGTCAAATTTTTCCAACAAGCATCGACTTCAACAATACAATTTATACAATTACAAGCATTGTATGTTTCTGTTGTTGGTGCCTCTCTTATGGACTTGCTTAATTTCTTGGAGGGATCTAAGTACCCAACAATTCACTTACTGGCTGGGAAGCTAGATGACCTTGAGGTAAAGCTCAAGCTATTAGGCGATGGTGGAATGTTCAATCATACGATCCTCCAGAACTTGGAACAGCTTCCTCAAAAGATGCAGATAAAGGTTAAGTCCAAGCTTACGAGTGTTGCCCAGTCAGCTCTAGTGAAAGTCAGGACTTTAAGGACCACGGATCCAGCCAGGAAGACTGTAGAAGCCATCGGGTCATTGTTTGATCCTCGGCATGCACCTAAGAACGTATCTCCAACAGAACTGCTCCAATTTAAGAAGAATGCCCCATTTCTTACGAAGATGGAGTCTCAACAGTTTTTAGAGGCTCACAGCATTTACCTGACTGCAATCAAGAATCAACTGCGTCATGAAGATAATGTGAATGTTCCAGAGATCCTCATGGGATTAAGGCCTGCTCACCGATAATACTGAAAAAGGTATTCACTGAAATGTGTTTCGAGATGGTGAATGTAAAATAAAAATGTGACTTCCATATAAGTATTATCTCATTCTTCCATAGCCATGTTTAACGTTTTACCCTGCTGTTTTGTTTTTTACTTTGTTTTATTAATTGTTTATATTTTTAAATGCACTTATTGTACAAACCTTATCGCTTTCCAAATTTTAACATGTCATCCCCCGAAAAATAATAAAAACACAAAACACCACCTTTTGAATTTTAAATCAACAAATCTTCAAAAAAATAACACTTTCTAACACCTCTACCTATAGACGACCTATTTTTATTAGTTTATTTTAATTTTATACGTGTAGTACATAGTTACCGGTATTCAAATAATAATTTTTTTAAAGATTACTTGTTGGTTTTTTTCCCTCGCATAATCGTCGCACCCGCTTTTTTTCAACAAATATTAGGACAAAAATCTGCGACGATTATGCGAGAAAATACGGTAAATAAGCAACATTTTGTATACTTCAGTTTTTCTTGTTACGATGAATCATTTTTATGCAATTACACTTTGAATTTTCTAAATAACAAAAATGCAAGCCAACAAAAAAGGCTTTAATTTTTTTAATATTTTATAAATTGTGAAACAACCCTTCAGATCAAAATGGTGCAAACATTATTAGTTTCTGATAATACTCAAAAGTTTTATTTAATAATTCCTAAGGTCTTAAGTTTTGAGCATGAATACCGTAGCCGTAAGTTAGGAACTATTCCGGCATTTTCCTGGAGTAGAAGTGTGGAAAATCCTGAAAACCACTTCCGGAATGGCTTAGTCAAGATGTCTACCAAAACAAACTAACAGATTTCCCTGATTTTTCCAGGATAAATCAGAAAATTCACTGAGGAAAAGTAGCGGCCATAATAAATATATAAAACACAGTTTGTACTTAAAGTGCATTTCAAAAAGTGCTCGAACAATCAAGGGTAGCATGACAAAGTTGGAAAAGAAATAACAGAATAAGTCCATATTTTTCTATAATTTGACAACTTCTAAAATTTCCATCCAGAAATCTATTGTACTTGTAAGTATTATAAGTAGCTTATCAATAGTGATGCTGTCAAAAATAATACAGTTGCACATTTATATACAAATAGACATTCTTCACACGTAATTTGTGTGCTCTATAGTGCAAGAAATGAGAGCTTACTGATTTAATGTCAGTAAGACAGGGTGTCGAGCAATGACCTGTTTTTAAATTCCCGTATGAAAATCCACCAACTTCCCGTATACCGTATTTGCTCGCGTATATCTCGCACCCCATTTTTTATTTGAAATTTCAGGAGGAAAAAAAAAAAGTACTCTCATTCATTACTGACGCCGTCATATAAATGACCGTAATAACCTTGAGGTAGAAACACGTTCGATTTAGCGCGCCACAACAGTAGTCATTGTCCAGGAACTTACCCGAAGCGATACTAACAGGAAGAGCGAGTAACAACGAGTTGATCCGAACTTCGATACGAGCCGATTAGGGATCGAGGCGCCGCGTGAGATTTAGCACGCTGTACATCGTTAGTCTTAGGCCGCGGTTGGCTAAATTCGCCGCCTTGAGACACGTTCGAATTAGCGATCAAGTAGACCTACTGTTACATCGCAGAGAAACGCAGTTCAGTCACCTCGAATCTCAATGATTTCGTCTTTACGCATTGCGTCGCATCAGAGCTCGGCCGCGTGCAAGCATACGGCGCAGCGTGAGTGTTAGCACGCTGTACATCGTTTGTCTTCGGCCGCGGTCGGCTAAATTCGAGCTCGCTTGTGCACGAAGCGAGGAATCGATATGGAAGATGATCGATCGCTAAGCGTCTGCGGTCTAAATTCCTTTTCTGCCTTGAATCATCCTTAACGAGAGTATGATGTCTTTTTCGTAAGTTCTTAATGCCGTATAACCATAACGAATAGAAATAAATGGTGTCGACGGACGTTGTTGTGAAGAGCTTCTTGAAGACGGGCATTGCAAATGCATTGGATGGAAGTCAGGATGAAGCAGTATGGGATGACGACCAGAATGATGCACGCGAGAGTATCTCGGAGATTGGCAGCAGTGACGGCAGTGACAATGAATAGGGCGAGTACCGTATGCCAGTTGCCTTGTTTCAATAATGCAAATTTTGTGTTTTTTCGGGAATACGGTCATTCCCCGCATATATCTCGCACCGAAAATTTTCACACAGATTTTCGGTCAAAAAAGTGCGAGATATATGCGAGCAAATGCGGTATTTTAGAACACTCTAAGACTAGAGTTCGCATACCGAATGGCTGAAAAATGAATCTTAAAGTGCGAATCAAGATTTTCTGGCATAAGTGTAACTGCATTTTTGGAGATACTTCCGCAGCCCATGGGTGATGGCTTGATTTAGGCCTAATTCGTAGCGTGAACAAAGCGCGCGCGCGAGAGTGAACACTCTCGCAGATTGGATGAGATGCTACGACCACAAATAAAATACCGTTTACCTGAGGAGAGCCGATAAAAATGACTGTTTTACTGAGGAGGGAAGAGAGAGTAGAGAATAGGAGCGTCACATAATAAATGTTTACAGGAAGTGATTGAATTGTATGGTACCGTAACCGTATAGAGCTTCCACGAGTTAAAATGGCACCGAAGATAATGCATAGTGAACTTCCAGTCTCCATTTGATTTTCATTGGCAGTGAATCGTTCGTTCTTTAATATTTCGGATTGTAGTTTTGTTTTTAGCCGTTTATGAAATAAGAACTAGAGGGTTGGCCTTTCGTGAATATTGCAAAGACAAGTGTCTCCTAAAAGAGTAATTAGTAAAACCGCATCAGAGACGACCATAACAAACAGCTTGCCGACAGAGTGTGCGATTTGCACATTTCAAACGGCAGTGGTCTTGCATATCTTGGACTACAATTGTATGAAGTTGGTGCAAATTAAATATGTTATATGTGAGAATATTATTATAATTTGCTATCCGATTGTTATATTAGTATATTATGCACTAACGTGACCCGTTTAAATGCTAAATTGTGACGGAAGCACGAGTTAGAGGCTAGTCGCCGTACCGGTAGTGGTGTATTCTTTGAATACACGGTACCTGAGATATAATGTCTACTGCTCCTTGCATGTTCATTTCTTCCTTCCTCTTTGTCAAACACCAACAGTGATCATCTGTTTTCTCCTTGTTGGGCATATCTCTTATGTCTTCATAAGTATGTTTCAGATATATAACTTCTGTGACTCACCTAGCGTCACCTCGCAGCGAATCTTTGAAGCTTCTCAACTCTTCCTGGTGCTAGAGGACTCACTTATCCATTTGGCCACCAGATCCTGTTACCATCGTCAGCTATTTTCTCCTTGAGCAAGAGGACTACGTCCACTTCTTTACTCACCATGCTGCGCTAGTATCAACTGTGATCAACTCTTAGAAGACCGGCTCAGCAAGAGAAGATAAATTTTTTACTTTTAAGTTGGCAATGTTTATATGTTCTCCTTTTGTCTCCTACCCCCCACTCTTTTCCCCTTCCCTGGACCTTCCGTGCTCCGTTAAGCTGCTCTCACTTCTCAGTCGGCAGTTGAAGCAATCAGTTAGGGCTCAACCAGAGCTGCCTCCTGACCTAACGAGGCATTTTCTAATTTCCACGCCATGTTGGAACTCTAAGCATCAGTGAGGAACTTCACTTCTACATGAAACAAAGATAAGTACCTTCTTCAAGTTTTAACCTCATCTTCATGGTTTTAACTTCTACGTGTTTTAATGATACTTTTATAGACAGTGTGAAAGTATTTATTTGGGGCAATAATCATTCTTCGTGGGATTTGCCATGTTGAGCTTTCGCTTGTATAAGCCGACTTTACCATAAAGAGCTTTTATTTAGCTATTCTAATGAGAAATCCTCTCTCTACGTGGGATATTATCTAATTACCTGCTGTCTATAATTCAACAAGCTAGTTCCTCCGCTGGATTTACATTAGCCCCATCTTACTGCTAAGATTGTTCTGGAACCTTCTAGATTCTGTACCCAATCTACAAGTCCTGCCGTCATGTATTTCTCACGTACTGGTGAGAATTCCGTTTAAAATTGAATTATCTTACTTCTAAATTACTACATAGTGAAGTTTCGTCCACCGCGGGAATTTTCTATAGCGCATTTAATTGTAACTTACAACTTTCTCAAGAAATAGACTCTCACTTATCTAGTGAAACCAGTTATTTTCATCATTGCAATAACTTTCTTTTCCATAAACTTTGTGTCTCCACAGTGAACTTTTCATATGTTTCAATGAACTATAGTGAAAACCAGTGCTTGCTCAACTTTTCTACCGCGTCGCGATCGTCCGCTTATATTCAAATAAGGCCATGAACATTCTCCTTAATTCCCATTTCTCTTTCCTAAACCTCTCACTAACAATCTGCAGTAAACTTTTAATCTAGGTCTGTTCCAATAAGGTGTCATTCCAAGAAGTGCCCTTCCATTTTGTTGGTTTATCATTAAGTATGTCTGTATAATTGCGTGTCCAGCACACGTTTCAAACTTACATTGTTCCTCCCTTCAAAAGCAGGGAAAACAATTCTCTCAACTCTTGAGTGAGTTATTTTTTGGTCTAGCTAAATGAAAACTGCCTCATTTAACTTGCGAGTCTTATTCAAAGTATAAGAGGTCTAGAACCTTCCTTTTGATTAACTTTTCAGGTTCACAGTAAGTGACCTGCTCTCTTTGTATAAATCTCACAAAGTAATTCTGTTTAATTATAAGAAGTTGTAGTAACTTCCTTTTTATTCTTTATGTTTTCCATTTTGTTATCTTCGAAGTTGTTATTCTCGTTAGAATGTTCTTTCGGAGGTTTCTTATAGTACACTGCCTGTACTCCTGTAAATGTTAAAACTTTAATTATTCCATTTTGCCTATTTTATTAAATCTTACCAAGATTTTAATACAAGGTTTAAAAAACCTTATAAATTGTCAATTGCCTGGAGCAACCGTTTAATGTTGAAAGGTCTGCGACCCTATTTGTTAAAAAGTTCAAATGAACTATGTTAATTAAAATTATATTGCATAATTGTTAATTTCCTCAAACTTTTTCTAATTGTAAAATAAACAAATCTTTTCCCTTCGCTTTTTCATTTTCGAATATAAAGTTTAGGCAAAATCCTGTCTTCCTTGACTCTCCTCACTCAATGATATTAAAATCATTAATAGAGCTTTCACCATTTGTTGCATTTGAGCAAGAACTCTTAATTTTCACCTTACTAAAGTTCTTTTTAGCTTTAAAAGCTAATTCTAATTGGCCAGTAAGGCAAGTAAAGTTCGCTAAGCCAACTACCTGCTTGTGGAGACCCTCTCCGAAAACTTATGGTCAGTTTTCTAAAAGATAAGTATTTCCTTTTGTCTAAACTTTTAGCCGGCTCCTCGCTGAGTAAAAGCTTAGCCATTGTCCAATGCAACCATTGGTTCATTTACCAAGATTACCCAATAAGGCATAATCTTTTATCATATTCCTTCTTAGAGACACTTGGTCGCCCTTACAGGAACTCCATAATTTTGGAAATTGAAAATACCAAGCTTGAGTTAAATCATTGGCATTCTTCGAATTACTTTGTAAAACCTAATTTCTTTGAGAAGACATACAGTAAATTTGTTCCTCTAAGTCTTGCCAGACCATTACCCTTCCCCATAGTACTTTTATACATGCTTGGGAGGAAATGTACTAAAGCCTCTCTCTTGCAACCCGCCCAAGTCCTAGCTGCGGTTCCCGTTAGCCTCGACCAAGCTCGTACCTACTTTAGGTATCCGAGAGTTAATTTCCATTGGCAACTGCTTCTAAGGGTATTTAAATCTCAACTTATTAATTTTGTGGGACTCTCCTCCTATTTTTCTATCCTTCTTTTCCAATCCCAAATCTACTTCCTTCTCTTAATCATCTTCCCTTGGTGGGTGGGTTATTCCTTATCCTATAATCTACCCAGGTAGGCCTAATATTTACTAACAATGCGTAGTTTCTTCTTTAATATTAATTTAATCATTATAATTATAGTAGCCTATCTATTAACACTTATTTAACCAATAATCATTTTATAATTATATACATACTCCAAGTATTGCAAGAAAGCGATATTTGATAGGACATGCGGTTCCACCCTAAAATCCAACCGTGCCCAGTTTTCAGTACCTATGGAAAATATTACCGTAAGTTAATAAACCAAACAACTGGCGACAATTTTTAAAAAAATGCTTACTTACATATTCAGGTTATTCTATGTAAAGTACCGTACCATACAGTAATCACTGAAAGGGTAGGGGGGTTTATGACCACAATTTCACGAACGACGATCCCTACTTCTGCCAACTTAGAAGTTTCAGCGACCCTTATAGGGTCTGGGCAGGAAATAGCACGGGTCATCTTGTGAGCAAGAGGTCACCTCTCTTTGATTTTTTCAGCCATAGGATAAGAATGTACAATTTTCGGCAGTTGGTGCGAAATTGCAGCACATCCGCGTCGGGATTTTTCTGAGATCTTGAGCTGTTAGCTTCTTTAAGGGCTGCTCTTGTCGAGAAACCCAGGTCGAAAAAACAACTGGTCTCCTCTGTGAATAACAATGGGGACTGAATCCTGTATGCCATTGTCAGCAACGAGCGGAGACGTTACGACCGGCGGTCAGCCAGGCAAAGCATGCATTTGACGTTGGCTGGGTTCTCATCCCGCTTAGCGCTCTATCGGTGGCGCAAATTGCGCTGGCAGCGCGGTCTGCAGGCGAAACAGAAGGTTAAGCGGGAGGACTCTACCGAGCGTTCAGGGTCTAAGAAGTCGGGCATTATGAGACTTTTCAAGATTTCCCGTATCAAGTGCGAATTTCCCAGGTAACTAAAATTTCCGTATATTTCCCGCATCGCTCGACACCTTGGTAAGAACAATCACTACCAGAATATACTTGAATGAGTAATTTCCAATTATTGAAGGTAAAACTATAATTCCCTGAATTTTCCCGGTTTTAAAAATTGCCTGTTTTCCAGAATAGTGGACACTCTGTTAGTGTTTACCAGCTGGGTGCTTCTTGCACATTTGTCCTAATCTATACCCTCCATCCCCATCAGTTTTCCAGCACTTACCTCGTTGGCAGTGTTGTGCGTGCCCACGATGCGAATGAATACTACCGGCCTGGCATCAAACCTGAGTACCTGCCAGGACCGACAGCTCTCCCGAGTCTTGTCTGCCACCAGCTCCCAGTCCCACATATTCACAGACACCTCCACATAGTAGCTGTAGCTGCGGTCATCGCAGTCCCACAGCAACAACCTGGTGCAACAACAACAATAAACCTTTACCAAGGCTCATAACTAGAGTTTGTGGAATTTAGCATTTAACAAGAAGTTCCGTGACGAACTAAAGGGCCTACTTTTCATGCCAATGATTAATCCACAGTATATGAACCTATCTAGAATAATGACGAAATTAAGTTGGTAATATCGAAATGTCTAATTAGTTCGAAATATACCTGGTATAATGTAGCCTAACAGAGCACTACAGTTGGCAGCCCTGGTGACTGAATATATTCTTAGTTCCATCTCTTAAGGTACAGAATACAAGGTTTGGTTGAAGTCCAATGGACGTTACATGCAGTTAGACATTGGATCTATCAGCACGCGTAAAAGCATGTTGGCAACAATGTCATGCGTGTGCTGGTCAGAAATAATCGGAAATATTATGATATCTTGTTGTGCCAATTTCGGATGAAATCCATTTGTTAGTATAGAAGTTACATGTATTTTAAAATTGGACATATTAGCAGGCATAGAATCATGTTGGCAGCACTGACTTATATTAATGGCTCCAAATAAATCTAGAATGTTAGGTGCTATACGTGTTGGCGTGCACACTTTCTGATATATTGATATTAGGGTAAAAAAATATAGATAGCATTTATTAACAGTTGGCAGCCCTGATTGCTCTTAAGAATACTTAACAGTCATATCTGTTATGTTACACATAGCACACACGAAATTTGGATGAAATCCAACTGATAGTATAGAAGTTACATGTATTTAAAAATTGGTCCTATCAGCAGGCTTAGAATCATGTTGGTAGAATTGAAGTATATAAGTTACTCCAAATTAATCTAAAATGCTGTCGGCTTGCATACTTTCTGATATATCGGTATTTGGATAAAGAGAATAGGGATTAATTATTAACAGTTGGCACCCCTGGTGGCTCTTAAGAATACGCTCAGTCATATCTGTTTATGTACACATATTACATACAAAATTTGGTTGAAATCCAATTGATTGTGTAGAAGTTATATGCATTTAAAAATTGGACCTATCAGAAGGCTTAAAATTATTTTGGCAACACTGTCATGTATGGCCTCCTGGAAATTAAACTGAAATAGTATTATCTACATGTGTACCAATTTTGGAATAGCTCCCATGCATACCTTCCAGGATATCCAACATGGAGCTCAAATTTCTAGTGCATTTTTTCAGCAGTTGGTAGCACTGACATCACTTTCAAATATGGGCTTGAGATATTCCGGCATACATCTTTATTCATACAAAATTTGGTTTCGATTGCTGCAGCCGTTTAGGAGTTGATAGGGGGGGGGGGGGGCGGACACACACACACATTTTTCCGGATCGATCTCACAAGTCTACTTTTTCCTCATTTTTGCAAAATGTAAAAAGAAGGCTAAAAATTCAAAATTTCACATGGTAACATCTATGATTTTCAGATTTAGCACTTTGAAGCAATTAGGGGACGCTGGTGTGAGAGACTTCAGTGGTGGACAGACAGAGTTCAGTGGAGGGGTGTCAATATTGCTCCAACCCAGCTTAGACTGGAAAACTTGGGATAGTTGGTAGCATGCTGAGCTTCTATGCCCAAGATCGCCAGTTCAATCCCAGCCGAAGTCGTCGGATTTTCCAAGAGGTGTAAAAATCCCTCATTATTGGCTTTCCAAGGGAAGTCAAGCTGCCGGATCCATACCATAGATTTGATTAACGATCTATTATTTTCAATATGAAAAGCCTAGGCAGGCAATTTCTGAAGAACACAGCTCTCATTGGCACTGCAGCTTCTGATTGTTCAAGAGGGAATTGTTTAAGTCAACACAGAGAATGCACACCTGCCAACTGTCAAAAATAGAAATTCAGAAGATCCCAAAATCGCAAAAATTTCAAGCGTACATGCGTCGCAAAGTCTTAAAAATAGCGAGAAAAGACTACGGGGAAAGAGATTACAAACTCTTGGTGATGTGAGACTATGTAATTCATTGTGCCAGTTTCCAAAAATTCGGAAGAATATGCCTCCCTGAAAGACTGATGATATCGTTTCTTACTTGAATTAATCACGAAAATACTAAATTGCAAAAAAAAAAAAAAAGTCACACAATTGCACGAATACCAGAACTACAGCAAGCACCGCTTGGCTAAGCTTTCCCGCTTACAGTCGAAGCATGCAGCGATAATCTGCGGGATGTGATTAGACAGTTCTATCGACTTTCAGCGTAATCAAATATAAAGGGACAGGAATTCCGCCTGATCAATACAAAACTTTTCAGTCAAGGGGCTATATTATACCCATTTGGTTGGTACATGTTTCGAAGCCTTCCATGGCCCCTTCATCAGCCATACACATAAACATATTGTCAGTACAATCTTGGAGTAACATTGAAAAGGTTAAAACTAACATGAGAAAACTTGATGAAAATGAGACATAAAAACCATGAGGACAGTTGTGGTACAAATACATTGAGTAAAAGTTATCCTAAGAAAACCTTACGAATATTACAAACAAATGGAAAAACACATTAAAAATAGTATACGTTAAAATGCAATTTATATGACTCTTGTAATAATCTTAGTTTTGATAAAATATCATAGCAGGATTCCGCGTCCGAAAATCTAGGGAATTCGACCCATAGAAAGAGTTAAAAGTATGTTAAAAACTGATAGTCATACTAAGACTTTGTTGACTTCATACGAAGGATCGTTGGTAGAAAGAACAATACATGGCCAAGCATGAAAGTCAAATCGGCCAAGCTTGATGAAAGCCTCTTGAAATGGAGACGAAAGGAAAGTTGAGCATCTTGTGACAATATGTTTGTGTATGGCTGATGAAGGGGCCATGGAAGGCTTCGAAACGTGTACCAACCAAATGGGTATAATATAGCCCCTTGACTGAAAAGTTTTGTATTGATCAGGCGGAATTCCTGTCCCTTTATATTTGACTTTTAATCAATACGGAACCATGAGTGATTGTACGAATAATTTCAGCGTAATGTCAAACACAAGGAATTAATGACAAAAGCGCAGCGATAATCTGCGAGATGGGATTATCGATAAACTTGTTATCAGTCTATTTTCAGTCGAATTTAAACACTCGCATCTCAGAATAGCAGCTATTATCAAAAATCAAAACGGAAATGTGATTTGGATGCAGAGAACAGAAACGAGCTAGGGAATTGAAAATCCGGAAAAAACTATGTTAATCCGGACAACCGGAAAACAGCCCAAAAATCCGGAAACCTTCCGGGAAAACTGGAAAACTTGGCAGGTATGAGAATGGTTTCATAGCTTTCGACATTGAAAATGAGATTCGAGCCCAAATCTTCGGCATTTCAGGTGCATTAGCCAACTACTATCATGACCAGGACTAGTTTCCATAAAGTGGGCACAGCAAGCAGCTCCCTGGATATCGTACGACTAAATTCCACAGCAAGGCTGCAATGAACCACAAGCAGTGCCCATGTACTATAAAAGTTGTGTTCCCTTAAATTTAAAAATTGCCAGCCTAGGGTATTTCAATGAAACTGTACCCTGAAGGATCCAGGATGTTGAATTCCCGAGCCATTTCAATGATTCAATACAAATTCCGGCTATAGTACAAAGGTAGCTCCTGTGTTTGCGAGATCTCGGTGATCTCCATGAAATCAAGGAAGCCGATCCTCAACATCCACCTATGACTTGGAAACGAAACAGGGTAGCGAAAGCAGCAAAACGTGCCTGCTTGGAATGCAGTCACATTACTCAACAGTTATGACCATATCTTCTACTTACCTCATAGATGAGATCATGTACGGCTGACCAAGCTGCACCAATATGGCACCACTACCCAACTGGTGACAGGTATAACCCGAGTCCCAATCGTAATTCTTCGTGTCACCATTCAGCAGAGCATTTCGACATCGACTCACACCCTCTATCACAGAGGCACTCTTCTCGATAGTAGCCACGTTATCCTTGGGTACTGCAAATAATTATCATGATAATGGTAATCAGTAGATTCAGAAGATTAGCACAAAATTTCAAGGGTTACAAGGAAAAAGAAAGGAAGGAGTTAGCTATTGTTGTTTTAAGGGGTGGAACAGCGAGGTCTTCTGCCCCTCTTAACACTGATTATACAAATTTAGAATGCATTTAAATTTAGAGATGGACACCTAAATATGAAATAAGCCTAAAAATATTAAAACAAACACTAAATACAAGTAATTATTATAATGAAATGAAAAATATAAAGAGAAACAAAAATTCAAATTTCAAAAAGGAAAGTTCTTTCCGTCAATACACACTTGTAAATTTAGAGAGATGGCCCTAACCCACTCTCACTTGTAAAGCAGATGACGAGATCAGCAGCCACCACGTCATTGGCTAATATAAGAACCGAGTGTCATCTGCAAACCAAGGTTTCATGGTAGATTAGCAAGATCCACACACTCGGTTAAAATGTGAGCCACGGTGAATATGGCTCTACAGGTACAAAGTGGGGGTCTTCCCTTCTCATAGAAAGGAAGGAACAGAAGAGAGGAGAAAAAGAAAAGTGAAGCAATGAAGAACTACATTAGAAAACAACAAGGGAAGCAGGAAACTAACAAAAATGACTACAGTGGGTAATTTCTCATGATCCTAAGATGGGCAAGATCGAGAAAAGTATAATAATATAAGCGGTGATCAAAAAGTTTCTGTTTGAGAGCTACAGGAAGGTCTGCAGCCAGTGGATAACCGGGACGTCGAATGCACTACATATGGCTCTTTGCCTGCAGCACCTGATGTGTTTAAATGAAGCGAACACGTTCCTGGAGTGAATTAATGCAGGCGACGAAAGCTGGTGGAACCACTAGCAACTGGAATTGAAAGCATCGACGATGCAGTGCTGTCATCCATTGTCCCAAGAAGTTCAAGAGCCAACCATCCGGAGGAAAGGTGATGCTCACCCTGTTCTTGAGATATCGGGACCAATTGCTTATTGATTTCAAGGAACTTGGTGTCTCCCATCACTGGGGAATGGTACTGCGCAACACTGGAGAAATTAAGGCGTGCAATTAAGCCAAAACTTCCGGGAAAACTGCGACAAGGGATGCTGCAGCTTCATAATGCACATCCCCACACCGCAAAAGTCGTTTTGCAGAAGGTACGCCGCCTCAAGTGGGAGACACTTGAGCATCCACCCGATAGTCCTGATCTCTCCCCATGAGATTATCATGGCTTTGGTCCCTTAAACAAAGGCCTTGAAGGGTCGAAAATCCCTGTCAGGCGAGGAAGTGCAGCAGGCGATTATGGACTTCTCCACGCAGCAGGACAGTGTTTTACCACACAGGAATCTTCAACCCGGTGGGATGAATGCCTAATGTTCGCAGTGATGTTGTCCGATTGCCATACGGATTCCGGACTGTACGGTCATCAAATGGAAAGTTTTTGATCACAGCTTATAATAATTGTAACTGTATGACCTCAGCTACTTAGTAGTTTGAACCATTTAGGTGGCCTACTCTTAAATCTCGATGTGTTTAGCATTGCCATCTGGCAGACACACCAGTACTCCATTCGGCAACAAATGCTCAGATTTAACTAATTTTGTTCTTGTGAAATGTTCCACAACTGACAACTGGAAGTGCTGTAGATTTTTGCCACCCTTCAAAAATCGCTTTTCGACGTTCAGTTCCTCAGCCAATCTCTTCAGTTGTGGGGCAGCTTTTCTCTCTCAAATTATACTTGTCACTCTTCATCCTTCCATCAACAGGATCCAAACATTTAGGGCCCGTGACATCATCTTTTGTGGAAGCTTCACTGTCTGTCTCGGCAAGACTTTTTCATTTTTCCTTCCAATTACAGTAAAACTCTGTTAAGAAGTTTTTCAAGGGACCATTAAAAAAAAACTTCTTAACAGGGAAACTTCTTAAAAGGGTAGCGGCCTGAAATGCATGTGAAACGCACACTTTTTTGTTGTTTATGAAGGATCCTACAATATACTGTACATAGTCCTATATAAAAGCCAGAAAAAGAGAAGCCCCAATATTAAAATCCGACTATCACACCAGAGATAAAGAGAAATTAATTGGCATAACCCTCACAATTCACATAAAATGAGGCCACTGTTTGGGATGAGCAGGGCAGTGGTCCATAAACACCACAATCTTCCTGTTTTGGCTCCCCATTTTGGCATCTAGTGCTTGAATGTACTCTTCAAATAGGGAGCTTGTCATCCATGCTGATTTATTGCTTCTGTAAGTACATGGCAAAGTTCTGACGTTTTTGAAACACCGGGGCTTTCTTGATTTTCCTATGATCAGTAGTGGCAGCTTTTCCGTCCCATCCATATTGGCACCAACTAGCACCGTACCTCGCACTTTACTTAATTTGCCTCCTAGGCAAGATTCTCCCTTCAAAACCAAAGATTTATCCGAACAACCTGATAAAAAAAGGTCCGAATTCGTCAACATTAAAAACGTCACAATGTTTGTAATTACTGATTTTTGCCGGCAGCAGTGTTTCCTTCCACGCTTCCGTTTCCTCTGTACTTACACTCGCAGCTTCGCCACTAATAGTCTTGTAAACTATGCCAGCCCGATTTTTAAAGCGATCCAGCCACCCATTCGACACAGTAAAAGGCACTTGTAATCGACACGCGATTTCTTCGGCTTTCTCCTTCACGATAATCCCGCTCAAAGGAATGTTTAAATTTCGCTGCTGTTTAAACCACACGAGCAGAGCTTGTTCTACGTCTTCGTATTTCCCGGTTTTAATCTTCTTGCAGCTTGCCGAAGTATTCCCGGCAGAAGCCAAGATCCTTTCTTTCTTTGCTATGATGCCGTTCAAAGTAGACGGCGGCATTCCGAGCTCCTTCGCAAGAGCAACATGTGAAAGAGTAGGCGACTCTACTTTTCTTATAATGTCCACTTTATCTTTAGAAAGTGCTTTTCTTTTGATGCCTTTCATCTGAGATCCACTCATTTTCACAATGATTTGAAAACTTGACTTCACTGACTACGCAATTCTCGTAATCTCAATAATGTTATGCTACGTCTGGCAATGCTTGGCTAACAAGTTAGATCGCACAGAACAGCGATAAAAGCCCTCGAACAAAGAATATAGGAGGCCACGAATGAAAGCATGATGCTGTATATTGTAGTCGGTCTTGGGCGGCTGTCGTCATAGCGTGACGTCATTTAGCCTTGAAATGCTCGCCTGGTCAGTGACCCGCGAACACTCGGAACGGCTGAATTCTTTCATTCGGAACACCGGGCCCGGTCAGAGACCCACGAACACTCGGAACTACTGTATTCTTTCATTCGGAACACCGGATGTATCTTCCGCGGAGATTGGCGAGTTTTGATTCTAAGCCAGTTGCCTCTCAGTGAACTTCTTATACTCAAAGGGAATACAAAATCTGAACTATTTAACCGGGAAAACCTCTTATGCACGAACACTTTATACGGGAAAAATATACATGTATCTTATGGGACGAATCACGGGACCGAGAATATCGGACGTCTTAAGTGGAAAAACGTTTTATGCGGGAACTTCTTAACCGAGTTTTACTGTATATTTACAAACTGCACCCAATATCTACGAATCTATTACAGCAATGAAATTGAAATCTTGTATGTTGATAGTGGCAGTTAAGATACACAAGATCGAGATCAGTAAGCTCGACTGGTGTGAACATACGATGCGAATGGGAGAAGACTGAGTATTTATTGAGAAAGTCACAGGAAGGCGCCCAAGGTAAAGGCTGAGAATGAGGTGCATGGATACAGTGAGGGAGAGCGTTGAGAAAAGAGGAGTGAAAGTGGTGGAGAGACAGAAAAGTATGGAGGTCCCCGATTCACACCCCGACCCAGATTACTGGGACCGGGAAATGAAGAAGAGGATATATGAAAATAGGCTATTTACTTCTTTACGGAACTACTTGTTATCAATAAGTCAGGACAACGCAAGATGATTGCAACGTTTAGGAATGAAAATGAGTCTTTCCCGGGGTGCATTCATTTAACCCTCTTCACTGCTCAAGGATTCTGGCCTACACGTGACGAAAGCAGCGTCTAGGTATGGGTCCTATCTATGCCACGATCTTTTCCAGACGAACGATAGCTCAAGATGATGATGATAATTGTTGTTTAAAGGGGCCTAACATCTAGGTTATCGATCCCTAATGGTTTGGGTGATGGTGAAAGATGGGATGAGAAAGAAAACTATAACTAATACTAACTAGCCTACAGACTTACAAACTAGAAGAAGAAATGGTAAACAAATGAAGGATAAGGCAAATAAAGGACAGGGAGAAAATAAATGGCCTCAACCCTAGAAGAATGAGGATTGAGGAACTTGAAAGGAAGGAGAGCCATGAAAGGCAGAGAGGAAAGGGAAAAAAGGAACAAAACGGACCCAGCTCAGGAATTCCTTGGGGTCGCCAACTCCCAAACTCACCAGCCGTGAGCCCTTGAGGGTGTAGCACTATCCAGGCTGCAACAGAAGTGGTGGGGCTACACACACCCTGCCTCCTTGAGGGCCTTGATCAGAAGATAACATGAAAAGAAAAAGAAGGCTGGCCCTCGAAGAATGAGGATATCAGGAAAGATGAGACAAGGGCCAATTAAGGCGGGGAAGTGAAAGACTCCCTAGGACTCGGAAGAGAACAAGAGTTGACCAAGAGAGGTCGACAGGAAAGAAGACGGAGAGGAGCCCGGCACAAGTAAGTGGAAGCAATGCTGGACTCAGATGGGGTCTCGTGGTCGCCACCCCATGTCCCACAAGTTGCGAGTCCCTGGGGGGAATAGCCTAAGAATTCTGATGAACATCATTCTCTTGTGTTTCTGGCTGGTAATTCACTGCTCTCCAGCTGTCTTCACCTGCGCTTGTATCGTACTGAATAGAAAGACATAGAAAATAAGAAGTACTCACCGACAAGTCCTTTCTCTAACTGGATAGGTGTGTTACTGTACATCGCCTCGAAGGTGACAACATGGAACACTTTGTTAACAGTATTGTTGGTGCCCACGATGCGAATGTAGCGAACAACACGAGGTTCGAAGTAAAGATACTGCCACGAGCGACAAAAGTAACGAGTATGTTCCACAACGCGCACCCATTCCATCTGGTTCATCGAAACCTCGATGTAGTAGGAATATGACCTGGAAACAGGAGGTAAAATCTCTCACAAGTACAATCAGCACTCCAAAGGAAATGTACAGAATTAATCACACAAATACAATAATGGTAAATGAAATCTACTACTTTCTACTTTATAGGTAACTAGCTGTTACCCGCGGCTTGGCCAGCAATAACATTTGGAATCCCGTTATAAGATAAAGTTATATAGATAAGCATGGGTCCTACTGGAAAATAATTCAATCACCTGAAACCAAAAATGTATGGGACGAAAAAAACATCAAAATATCATGTTGATTTAAGACCCAAAAGACGTGAAAAATATAATAAAAGTATTAAAAAAACAATTTTTTGAAATTTCATTCGAATCAATCTTTATGTCATTCTTACGACTTAGAAAATTCCGGCCAAAAAGTACAAAAGCATTAATAACTCCCTAAGTATTCGTCGTATGATGAAATAGCAAGAGACAAAAAAAGATCTCATGTGTTATTGTCTACAACATAGGCCATGTATAATTTTACACTCAGACATATTACCTGTTTTTTCCCCCCCAGAATTTCACCTCTCCCCATGGGCCCCTTAAATTGGATTTATGAAAAAAAAAAAAAAGCTGTCAAACACCTATTTACTTATTTTTTATGCTGATTTTTTCCCGCTGAGTTTCAAACTCCTCGCCTATGTAGTTTAAGAGGTACATGTTCCGTTAGGAATCCTTGAACCCCTACTTTTCACCCCTTTCACCTCATAATATACACCACATCGAAAAACCCTCAGACACGTGTCTTCTTATTTTTAATGACGAGTTTATATGCCGAGTATCACATCCCCCAATGAAACCAATCGGGAAATGCAGGTCTACCCCCTTAACACCCCTTTAGAACCTGAATATCCAAAAATCCTTTCTTAGTGGGCGTTTGCGGCCCTTGAGGAAGCTGCATACCAAATTTCATTCCAATCTGTTCGGTGGTTTCTGAGATTTCGTGATGAATGAATGAGTGAGTGAGTGGTATTTGACAAATATATAGTAGATACAAAATGATTGCAGCCAGGATGTCTACCAAAACCAACTAATACATTTCCCTGACAATTCCAGGATAAATCAGAAAATTCCCTGAGTAACTGTAGCGGCCATAATATAAAACAGAGTTTGTACTTAAAGAGCATTTCAAAAAGTGCCTGAACAATAAAGTGTAGCATGACTATTGTACTTGCGAGTACTGAAAGTAGCTCGTCAATAGCGATGCTCTCATACAGTTACACATGTAATGAGAGCTTGCTGATGTAATGATATCTACTACAATCATCACCAGAATATACTTTTCCCCCCAACAGAATTTAAATGCTTAATTTCCAATTATTCAAGGTTGGACCTTGAAAGCCTAAAATTCCCTGAGTGTCATCAAAATACCCTGATAATTCCTCGAGTGTCATCAAAATACCCTGATAATTCCTCGAGTGTCATCAAAATACCCTACTAATTCCCCGAGTGTCATCAAAATACCCTGATAATTCCCCGAGTGTCATCAAAATACCCTGATAATTCCCCGAGTGTCATCAAAATACCCTACTAATTCCCCGAGTGTCATCAAAATACCCTGATAATTCCCCGAGTGTCATCAAAATACCCTGATAATTCCCCGAGTGTCATCAAAATACCAGGATAATTCCCCGAGTGTCGTCAAAATACCGTGATAATTCCCCGAGTGTCTTCAAAATACCGTGATAATTCCCCGAGTGTCGTCAAAATACCCCGATAATTCCTCGAGTGTCATCAAAATACCCTGATAATTCCTCGAGTGTCATCAAAATACCCTGATAATTCCTCGAGTGTCATCAAAATACCCTGATAATTCCCAGTGTCATCAAAATATCCTGATAATTCCCTGGGTGTCATCAAAATACCCTGATAATTCCCTGAGTGTCATCAAAATACTTTGATAATTAGCTGAGTGTCATCAAAATACCCTGATAATTCCCTAAGTGTCTTAAAATACCCTGATAATTCCCTAAGTGACTTAAAATACCCTGATAATTCCCCAATGTCATCAAAATACCCTGATAATTCCCCGAGTGTCATCAAAATACTCTGATAATTCCCTGAGTATCATCAAAATACCCTGAGTGTCATCAAAATACCCTGATAATTCCCTAAGTCATCAAAATACCCTGATAATTCCCTGAGTGTCATCAAAATACCCTGATAATTCCCTGAGTGTCATCAAAATACTCTGATAATTCCCTGAGTATCATCAAAATACCCAGATAATTCCCCTAGTGTCATCAAAATACCCTGATAATTCCCCGAGTGTCATCAAAATACCCTGATAATTCCCCGGGTGTCATCAAAATACCCTGATAATTCCCCGAGTGTCATCAAAATACCCTGATAATTCCCCGAGTGTCATCAAAATACCCTACTAATTCCCCGAGTGTCATCAAAATACCCTGATAATTCCCCGAGTGTCATCAAAATACCCTGATAATTCCCCGAGTGTCATCAAAATACCAGGATAATTCCCCGAGTGTCGTCAAAATACCGTGATAATTCCCCGAGTGTCTTCAAAATACCGTGATAATTCCCCGAGTGTCGTCAAAATACCCCGATAATTCCTCGAGTGTCATCAAAATACCCTGATAATTCCTCGAGTGTCATCAAAATACCCTGATAATTCCTCGAGTGTCATCAAAATACCCTGATAATTCCCAGTGTCATCAAAATATCCTGATAATTCCCTGGGTGTCATCAAAATACCCTGATAATTCCCTGAGTGTCATCAAAATACTTTGATAATTAGCTGAGTGTCATCAAAATACCCTGATAATTCCCTAAGTGTCTTAAAATACCCTGATAATTCCCTAAGTGACTTAAAATACCCTGATAATTCCCCAATGTCATCAAAATACCCTGATAATTCCCCGAGTGTCATCAAAATACTCTGATAATTCCCTGAGTATCATCAAAATACCCTGAGTGTCATCAAAATACCCTGATAATTCCTTAAGTCATCAAAATACCCTGATAATTCCCTGAGTGTCATCAAAATACCCTGATAATTCCCTGAGTGTCATCAAAATACTCTGATAATTCCCTGAGTATCATCAAAATACCCAGATAATTCCCCTAGTGTCATCAAAATACCCTGATAATTCCCCGAGTGTCATCAAAATACCCTGATAATTCCCCGAGTGTCATCAAAATACCCTGATAATTCCCCGAGTGTCATCAAAATACCCTGATAATTCCCCGAGTGTCATCAAAATACCCTGATAATTCCCCGAGTGTCATCAAAATACCCTGATAATTCCCAGAGTGTCATCAAAATACCCTGATAACTCCCAGTGTGTCATCAAAATACCCTGATAATTCCCAGGGTGTCATCAAAATACCCTGATAATTCCCTGGGTGTCATCAAAATACCCTGATAATTCCCTGAGTGTCATCAAAATACCATGATAATTCCCCGAGTGTCATCAAAATACCCTGATAATTCCCCGAGTGTCATCAAATACCCTGATAATTCCCCGAGTATCAAAATACCCTGATAATTCCCTGAGTGTCATCAAAATACCCTGATAATTCCTGAGTGTCATCAAAATACCCTGATAATAAATACCCTGATATTCCCCGAGTGTCATCAAAATACCCTGATAATTCCCCGAGTCATCAAAATACCCTGATAATTCCCCGAGTCATCAAAATACCCTGATATTCCCCGAGTGTCATCAAAATACCCTGATATTCCCTGAGTCATCAAAATACCCTGATAATTCTGAGTCATCAACATACCCTGATAATTCCGAGTCATCAAAATACCCTGATAATACCCCGAATCATCAAAATACCCTGATAATTCCCCGAGTGTCATCAAAATACCCCGGAGTGTCATCACAGTGGGGTAGGCAACCTGAAACGATCCGAACTTCTGTAATGGCACTATGCTATTCTGCAGCAGAGTATTCCCTGTTTTCCAGAGTAGTCGACACCCTGTTCAATGAATCACTGTGTGCTTTGTATCGTGTAATGTCTCAGCAAATACTCAGAAAATTACTTTACTTCTGTAATTGCGAGCCCTTGTACCGGCTGGGTAGGGTTTGACTAGGTGGCCGGGAACGTACAATTCCCCAGGTGAAGAAGTGTTGAAAGACATGAATAATATACAGTGTGTTGGTGGAATAAATAAAATGGTTTGTTACATTATTTGAACATGCCTAGCACACCAATCACACTTTGTATTTGCACTATGAAGTGCTACAGAACAAACCAAAGAAATTATGTCTTGGGTAAATCTGCACACGACAAATGATTCTCCCAAAAATCCACGTTACCGTGTGTTCATGAGGGAAGGAACTATCCCTTCCTCTATATAAAATCGAACTTCACTTATGACCTGTTAGCGTGATCTTCACCAGAAAAACAGCTGACTCCATGTCTGTTACGTGTTATCTTGTTTCCATTTCTCAGAATTGCTGATGCTTTCACACGTCTCATCTTCTCGTGATAATCAAAACAAGAGGTAATCGCAGAATCATCCCATCCTGGTTCTCTGTTTCATCCTGCTAAATATCATGCACTTATCCTGTTCTCTCTTTAACCAAGCATCTATTACTGAAGTCTTTTGGTACTTTCTGACCAGGTGAATCGTATGTCCCCACCTGTCCTGCATAAGGTAATACACCTTACCCAACACAGAGCTAACGGATGAGAACCAAAGTCATAATTTAATGTCTGCGAACATTGGTATAAATGGGCCGTTCCTTATCGATCGGTACAATTTGCATGTGCAGTTGTGTTTCAGCGCACAGTGTGTATATTCAGTCGGTCGCTCTATACTCGAATTGACAGGGTGAGGACATCTGAGCATCTAGAATAGTGGCTGGCTGATGTCATTATGCCACCCATTTAATTGAAGTTTTACAGAGTGTTGGATGGTCGTTGCCTTCATTGATCAATTAATAAATCTCACGATCCGTGTTGAGATGGGTTCATTTACCCCAAAGCATTCTCCATCACGTGAGTTGCTAGAAGTCTGACTTGCTATGTGATGCAAAAATGGCTCAGTGTTTCCGGAATGTTCTGTGTCAATCTTCGTATTCTGTTATTTTATTGTAAAATTGTAGCAATCTTTCTTGCCCTGATGTGTTCCAACTGGGACAAAAGAGGAATCTGTTTTAGTTTATTTTGAGATGAGTGAGTAGCCTTCACCTGAGTTCATGTTGTTTGTGTAAGTGATTAAAACAGTGGACACGGCTGAGGTGGGAAGATTGCCTAGGGGGAAGTCCCACGATATCTAAAATTCTCACAAACAGTTGGTCTTATAATACCACTATACCCGCTATGAGGGGTCAGAAGGACAGAGGAGAGAATTGCTCAATCTGTTGGCAATTCTGTTAACATCAGCAGATATACATTAGTCATCGAATGTTTGTATTCTGCTCCAAGACCTCTCCAAATAAGTTTTTTCAGCCTAATGAAAAACTTAAATCCCTTGCTAAGCAATAATGAGGTTATAACCATGCACCTACAGCCCTGTGTGGGACCAATACCACTGGACATTACTATGTGAATCTCACCTCTATTAACGTCGACTACCATAGCAACAATCACTCACATGGGATCACCATTCGTATTTACCCTCCGAGATGCTACAGAGCGTAGGAAATTAAACTCCCCATTTTATTTTTGGAGTGTGTGTAGAGCTAGAGAGTTGCCACATTCTTTACACATACATACATATCCCACGTCGTTACATCTACCAAATTCTGTGACTGAACTTCCCTTCATCTTCTTCAATGCTGTCCAAGTCCTGACCCAATTGTTGGATGTCATTTCTCACCATGTCTGTATATCTCATTCTTGGTCGTCCTCTTGGTCTTCAGTCATGAAGCTGCAGTTCATACATGTGTCTTGGAATTCTGGTAACATCCATCCTTCGCATATGGCCAAACCACATGAGCCTTTTCAAGGTTATTTTATCCTGTAGTTTGTCAACCTGAACCAATTCTATGATATGCTCATTACAAACTCAGGCTTGTCTTGTCTTACCAACCATGGCTCTGGCAAATCTCATCTCTGCTGCCTGAATCCTTCATTCATTGTGAAACAAAAAGACTTCATGGTGCAGGCACAGTGCTGTGTTAAAGACAGAATGTAATGGGAATTAGTGCCCCATGTTGGTAGCGACAAATGAAACGTTTTCGCTTGCCCCTAACTGTTGGGTGATAAATGTAACTGTTTACCTTTGCCTAAGCTATGTTGTTTTAATGGGCGCCAAGACCTCAATGCAATGCTGAAATCTAAATTTGTATTTAACAACGTCTAGCTCTGGCAGAACACCTTCAAGAATCTATTCACTCAGATCGTGGTATGATTTGATCATTAACCCAACAAACAATTGTATCAGGAGAAGGAATTGGTCTATATCTAATGCTACCTACTGAAAGCAAAGATTGCATTGTAAAAGAAATTAATTTATTATATAAAACAAGTATAGCAAAATTAATAATAATAATAAGTTTAAAATTTAAATTGGAGCGTTGTGATTTGAATATTACCGATAGAAAATTACGTGAAAACGGAGTCTGATAAATTGATTTTACTCTTATTTCCAAGCTATGAAGTTACTGAATTATGAAACATAAAACAAAGAAAAATGAGAGATTGCGTATTTCTGCGTCATTAGCGCTTACCCCTGGAAATTGCCAAAGCATTTCCCTCGTTCTTGATGATGCTGTGTGCTTCCCACAGTCTCCTGGACGTCGTCATCTCCGTCGAAATTTGATGATATTCTGGTAGATTAGATAATTCTATGGTCCGTACATCGGACCCAAACTCTCGTAAAACCGCACTGGTTACGTTTTACAAAAGTTCGTCGCTAACTCCACTGAACATCGGAGCGTCACGCACTTGCGACCGTACTCTGCAAGTTCTACACAGATTGTCCACGTTTCACGGCGCGTCGAACGATATATTCACACGTTGGCTCCCCCACCATGGTACCGTCTTCCAGCTTACGTTGTCTCCGCTGATTGGCTGAGCACGCCGCTATCTTCCCCTCCTCTGGTTCATTACACTCCGCGGGCGAGAAGGAGAAGTCGTTTTCCGTTCCAACAATTCGCCTCTTCTAGACCTTGCGACCCAGCCTTGCGTAATACTTCTCGACAGGAATCAGCTTGTACTAGAATTCCCAGTGAGTCACGTCTCTCGATATACCCTAACTGACGAAAACTCCGTAAAATTCCGTAATCACCTAATTTTCTATAATATTGTCGTTCGTAATAATTTGCTTGATAGCGTTTTCTAAGACATAGAAAACCTATCTGAATGCTAATAATTTTTATAAAATGCTCCGAAAATATCTAAATAATAATTATAATAAATTAATAATAATAATAAATTAACATGAAAAATTATCTTGGCTGAACAATTTGCCGCGTAAATAAATATAGAATGGCTTCCTACTGACTTATGCCAGTTGCATAAAAAACCCTCGAAAAACACGTTACAAGAACAACAGACTAGTGCATGCCTGACAAACCTGCAAAATGAGCATGAATGGCAACTTTGGGCAGAGGATGAAGTGTAATATCGCACATGGCAGCAGAAACGGTCAAGCATATTGCTACCCTCAGTTAGGAGCGTCTAGATCTCAACTGGGTACTGAACCCATAATTTAAATGGTATTGGTCGGGAAACGAACCGACAGCTCTTGAGAACACAAGCGCTGATGTTACGTGTCTGGTTAGGCAACCTGCAGCATGGTAAAAGGTATCAGGACTGTAGCTAATGCTAGTGTTGAAGTGGAAGGTTTCCGTATACTTTTAGCACGGCAAAGTGAGGAAATGTAAAATGTTATTTCATTAGCATGGAGATGAATAGAATTAATACATGCTGGTGACGTTTGGGAAAATCCAGTTTTGTACAGGCACGTGTCAAGGTGACTTTGGAAGCGTGCGAGAAGGGAGATTAGACCGCGTAAAGGAAGGAATTTCATCACGTGACCGCATATTGACCAATGGCAAAATTACATATTGGCGGTTCTTAATATTTTATTAATTATTGAAAATAACATTCAGAAGAAAAAAATGGCAGAAATGGAAAGAAAACGAGAAATGAAAACCGATGTTGTAAATTTTATTAAAAGATTTGAAAGGATGAGACAGATATTTATTGATAAAGAAAGTTACAAGGTCGAATGCAAGAAACGCCATTTTTAATTGTTATCAGAGTGGGGAGACGGCCAGAAGAAGTCATTCTCTACTTGTCTTCGAAGTTGAACAAACGTGTTAGTCGAAAGTGGAAAAAGTTGACCGAGCTATCTGAAGAAGACTTGACGGGGAGGAGAGCACCGCCACCGGTCAAGATGAAGACAAGTATCGCTGAAAGTTAATACAAAAAAATGCCAAAGTTATAATTCAACGAAAGCAAGCAATATAATTGACAAAGATACGAAGAGAATTCATTGAAATATCCAAGGGAAATTCAACCTACGGTGTGGATCTATTAATGCCAAGCAGAAGCAACGTTTTTTGAGAAATACAAGAGTCATTCGAAAACTAAGTAAATTCTACGAAACCCTACTCAATGAGTTAGTTCAGACTGCTATTGAGAAATCCGAAGATTTTATTTGAACTGGGGTCAACGAGGATATCCGACATGAAATATTACTTGATTGTCATGGAGAGTTGCTAAATTATGAAGGGGAACTAACTATTTGCAATATGAGGATTCCGGCAGTGACTTAGCCCACATTTCACGGCTTTGTCAAGGAGGGTGTAAGCCTATCATCATGCTTCACCAAATCATCACAATTGCATCTATGACTGCAAGGTATTGCTATAACAATGTAAGAAATACCTATGAACTACAACTATTCGACGGAGAACTTCAGGAATGCTGTTCGCTAGAAGACGATCGCCCGAAAAGCCCTAGTTTCAGAAGAATGCAGAGAGATTAGAGTCCTGGCGAGGAGAAGAAAGTACGACAGACGATCTCGGCTGATAGACGGACTAGGGAGAGCAGGCAGGTGTGTCGCATGCGGCCTGGCACGCGACCACCACCAGTCCCGTTACGCCAGCTGATTGGCAAGCTTCTGTACGAGGAGACTGCGGTGATGGAAATTCAGGTCCAATTTGGATTTTGAAAAAAGATTCTGGCAGAAGGTAAAAATACCCAATGAATATTATTGTAGTTAGAAATGCAGTAACGTAGATATCTTTGACCTGACCTAGTTTTGTGTGGCAAATTTGATATATTTTTCGAAACTATTTAACTGTCTTAATTTAGATTTTAGCATCGTAAATGTCGTTTAATGTTCCAGTAATTGTTTTTTGTAACGTCGTCATTAGGACTTTGACGTTTTCGGGATATTTTAGTCGTCATTGTTTGTTATTGCGAGTTTTATTTTGAATTTATTAGTATTTGCTAGATAAATTGGAATATTTTAAAAATTTGTTAGTTCTAAATTTATTCTTTGTGAAGAAAGTCCTTTTAGACATATTTCTGAGTATGATTTTCGTGACAGGAGATTTATGTAAATTCTGAATTGACAAATAAGTTATTGTTTAGTTCTGTTGAGAACAACAATAAACTTGTTTTCTTTAAAGCTGACCTTTTCGCTGTATTGCGGTACGGAAAAATACGGTATGTATAAAGTAATACCTATGTAATTGAATTGTTGTGAGAAATGAAAGAAACTTGTTAGATGAAATGTATCAGTACAGAAATACTAAAAAGGAGGTGTCATGTAACGTATTTATATTCCCTTAAGACGAGAATATACAGACCGTTCTCTAAATTTAGGAAGTTTTATTAACTATGGTTCCACAAAATAATAGAAGGTTAATAAGATCGCATACTAAAATACTTTAAATGATGTTGTGACAGAAAATGTATAAGAAAGGAACAGGAACGAAAGTACAAGGGGTATTTAAGAAAATGTGAGAGGAATGGAATGTATAAGAGATAGAAGAATTGTAATTTGAACTTTATAAGTAAAATTAGCCTTTGGGTGTGGCGAACCCATCGTACAAATAGCCTAAATATGATAGTGTGTGAGGCGAGGCCTCGGATGGAGGTCCTTGATTCCCGCCCCGACCCAGATCACTGGAACCGGGAAATGAAGAAGAAGAAGAAGTAAAATTACTGAATTTCGTGGATACCTCGAGTGTGCACAGAAATGGGATTATTTATTATTATTATTGCGTGTAAAGGAAATGAATACGAAAGTGTAGGAGTTGACGCTAACTTGTGTTTTGTGGTAAAAGATTATGATGTTTAAAGATACGAGAAAATAGCATTTTGAAATTGATTTTGTAGCACTTTCATTTTGAAAAATAGCATTTTGGAGCATTTTGAAATTTAAAAATTAGCATTTTGTAGCATTTAAAAGTTTGTCACCAGGTACAATAAACAGGTTCCAAATAATATGCACGGAAACTAATTCAAACATGTGCAGGATTGGAAATATGGACGTTTCTGATAAACGGCATAAGCATTTAATATAAGTCTCCTGTTGTGTGTGTGGTTTTTATTTTTACTAAGGGAGTGTTAGAAGTATTAAAATCCTAATATCAGTATTAAAGAAATGTAGAAACTTGACATCATACATTTTTCAGAAATGTGAGATCTCTGAAAATGAGGGCATCAGCCTGGCTAATTGGCAAGATTGAGTTCAAGTGCTGACGGTTGGTTGTATAACGTGAGACGAGGGTACCTAAGCTATGCTCAAAAGATCCAAAGGTCATGTTCTCATTATGCAATCAACAATATCAGGTGTTGTGCAGCAACTCAAATATTGAGGGCCGGCGGCGAGTTGTATTAGTTCTCAGGTACCAAGGTGCCAATTGTTAGAATAAAGCGAGCTGTGGTCACGCAACAATGCTTGTCTTACGAAGTTTACTGTGTGGCAGGTGGAATGACGACAATACCAGGCTGTCCTGGACTCGATGGACGAATTGGTTCAAATTCTAAGGATGTCTATGAAATCCTTTTGTGTGGGTTTCCTACTAACTCCTTGCCAAGTTCCATTCATTTCTTTTAATAACTTATCTTATGAGGTAGGATTCAAGAAGTGCCATTTGACCGTTAAACCACCGGCAAATAGAAATTCAATGCCCCTCATCCATGGCCCTCATTGAAAAGGAAGTAATAATGTGAATCATACATTTACTTAACTTTGTGTAAATATCACACAATGGATAATTAACTAAATAATAAAATGTATGTTTACTCCCTCATTATTTCCTGACCACACTGCGACTCTTGACTGACAATCTGTAAAACAGTATCCGAATTCACAGAGAAATCGCCGGATGACATGTAACATAACCTATAACTCACACATGGTAGAGATTACTTTCTTCATATTATACAACATTTCCCAAAGCAAAGAGAACGCCTAACAAAAATTGTCTATTCATATCACGATACGTACTTGAGAGTTTTCATTTTCATTACAAATACAAGAAATGAGGGTCGGCGCAATATAAACCTATATAAGCATAACCTTATTGCTCTAATTTTTAAAAAGAATCGGCACAAACGATTGGAATATTCCTTTTATTAGCACAACCAACTGAAACAACGAAATAATTTCTCCAAAATCATCGTTTTACTGGCGATAACCAGTGGATATTATGCGGCAATAATAACAGCACCATTTTCAAATTAATTTTTACTGTAATCTATTGTTTTCAATTTTTACGACAATAATCGATGTTTGTACATATCGATTGTATGGCAGATATTTTCATTGCTGGGAACTCGCAAATTTCAAAGTTGAGGCGCGAAAATGTAATAAAACATAATATTCAACATTAATCGGTAAATTCGGCACTTTTCGCATTTATGGGAATAATTTGCAAGAACCCTTAGTTATCGCACTTTTTCGCACATTCAGTTTCGCAAATTTTGGGTATACACAGTCATATTAGATACCAGGTAGATGAAAAAAGGAGAAAAAGTAAAATTCGCATTTATTGCAATTGCGATTTTCCCGTATCTCTAATGATACAATGCGATTGTATAATGAAGTTCCGACCAAGTTGTCGAGGTGTTTTATGTTGAAAGATGCGATTAAGATAATATGTAACTATTGGAGTAACAAATTGTACTACGTGAATGTAAGGAACCGAAGAGTCGTCTGTTAAATGTCCGTCTTAATTTATTAAATTTGTATTAATGGATGTGTCTATACCGAGCAGTTTTTTAGCTTCATTGTTTGAAACACTATGCTCACTGGAAGTGAAATTTAACCCTGATTTGACAAAATAGTAGAAGGTTTCATTCTTCGAATTGACGAAAGTACAATGCAATGAGAAGAATCAAACTATTATCGAGTAGCTAATGATAATATTGTATATACTTGTCATCATCTTCATTTCCCGTTTCCAGCTTCCTGGGTCGGGTTGTGAATTAAGGACCTCCAACGTTTCCTGTCTCTCCACCACTCCTCTCCTGTTTTTAGTACTTCTTGTATACTTGTATAAAGTAATAATAGGATATTTTTACGGTTATTTACATTGTATGGAGTTTAGGTTTAAATAAATGTCATTAAGGAAAGTATCATATAGGGGATGAATGTATAACGATAGCGTGAGAAATGTTTTACGAGTATAAAGAGTACAGTATGAGCCACACGTGTGACTACGTTATTATTTTTAAATATTTCATTTTTAACGTTGGAAGAAAGTTTTTTCTCTGTGTCATAGTCATTAGGACTGATAAATAGTGACAGGAAGCTCACTACATTTTTATTTTATTTTAAATATACTACATATTTTAATTTACTTTTGTATAATAATTGTAACGTGTGAATGTAGGTGTGTTTGGACTGGAAGTGTCCATATTTTGTTGAATAAACTTGCAGGCACGTGTTCGTTTGCCTGTCCGATTTTTTATAGAACATCTCGACTTTCTATTTGAATAATCTGATGACAATAGTGCTCCTAGTTAGGTACTGGCGCTCTTTGTAACTTAGTAACCGTTCACCCTCGAGATTCCAAGAATCTCGTCCTACCATATATTGATTGTAGGATGTTTTATTTGTAACTAAGTAGGAGTACTATCGTGGTCTTATAAATATACCTGGTTCGGCCACTGTCTTGGCAAACCAGTTTTTGTGTTTCCCCATTTGTTTCCACTCAGTGTGGTTGTACATATCTGTATTATTTGTCTTCATTGCATTTATTCATTGTCAGGTTGGTTTTGTTTATGTTGATTGGTTGTCGTGATTTATTTGTTTTGATTGCATGTAGTATTCCTACTGCCGTGTCTCCAGTAGGATATTTTGGCTTAGAAGGTAATTTTTGTATTCTTAAGTTGGCACATTGATTCATCTTTTACTTGGTTTTGAACTCTTTACTGTGATTGGCTGCTTTCGGCCTATCAGAGGCCTCTTACTGGTTTTTAAACTCTCTACTGTGATTGGCTGCTTCCAGCCTATCAGAGGCCTCCTTGCTGCTTGTAGCGACCAATCACGTGTTTTCTTCTTCGTTGTTCTCTAAGTGTAACCATGACACAATGCTGTGCTTCAACGCTGGTTGGGATATATCTACAAATATCCAGCTAATCATTTCTATAATTGGTGCTATCTTCATAGTAACCGTGTTTAGCAATCATGTCCTATGCACATGATTCATATTTTGTTAGGGCAGTGACATTACGGTGATTTTCGATCTCATCAAACCATGCTTGATGTTGCTACGCGTCATGTCGACGAATTCTTCAATCCGCGGCGTCGGATAGTTTGTTGTAATGTGTTTACTTCTAGCTTCATTTACTGCCTAACAATTTGTCTTCACGCGTATGAATAATGATGATGCTTCGTGTGATAAGTAATTCATCGTGTCTGGAAGCATGTTACAAGGCCAGGCATCATCACTAATGGAGGTTAACGCTAGGCTAAACTGCTTTACTATTGTGACAATACCGTGCGATTGGCATATCCCGGTATTTGTATGATAGCAACTACTTTGACTTCCTGCAACATCACTGTAATGGAAGTTGACGCTGGGCTTAACTACTTTACTATTGTGACAATACCGTGCGATTGGCATATCCCGGTGTTTGTATGATAGAAACTACTTTGACTTCTTGCAACATCACTGGAATGGAAGTTGATGCTGGGCTGAACTGCTTTGCTATTGTGACAATGCCGTGCGATTGGCATGTCCCGGTGTTTGTATGACGGCTACTACTTTGACTTCCTGTGATTCACACATAATTTGTTTTATTAACAATTCATTTTTTGGGCTTACAGTATCGGCGCATCACTGTGAGTCAGTCCTGGTTCGACGACACATTCTCGTTCCATGCGACCTGTTTTTTCATTATTTGTTGCAACTCCACTTGTGTTGCATATTTAAATTATATCATTCTTTGGAACCGCCGTGTATTGCATGCCGTTCTATGATGTACTGATCTGCAGCTACGTTCAAGACAATGTGTGTATTTTAGGCTCAAGACTTAACGTGTGTCAACTCTATGCGAGTGCTTCTTCAATTCTGTAATTTGTGCTAGTGTTTCTCATATGTTTATGTGCCACCTTTGAATATTTGTTTTATGTGTCACCTTTGAATATTTGTTTTATGCGCCACCTATTTGATAATATATCTTATTATTAGTTAGTGGTGGTGTTGTGTCCTATGCCTTCCTGGACTTCCTTATTTGGTGACAATAATATTGTCTGGTCCTCCACATGTTTGCTAAATTGTCAAGCGACCTTTGTAAAGTCAACCCTTTGTATTATCACATCATTATCTAATGCTTTGGCCAATAAACCATACATTGTCTACTATTACCAGAATACTCTTGGTGGGTTGTTGACTTCCCGCGTTGGCCAATACAATACCTGTATTCAGAGATTACCAGCCTTTCACCTAGCGAGGTACCGTTGATTTATCTAGCTGGGTATCAACGCCCGTAGCAATCCCTTCCATTCCTAGGATAATAGGCGAGGGCTATGTCAACTTCGGGTACAGTACCAACAACTTTCCACTTCTTCCCCTGCATTGAAGAGGACACTACAAATGTGTCGCTTCACCAATGTCAGAGCAGCAAGCAGTACCCAGGACATATTAACAGGGGTTCTTCAAGGTCATGGAGTGGTGGGACAAATCCATCAATGTTCATGGAGAATATAAAGAAAGATAGCTTGTAGTTTTACATGACCATTATTCTTGCAATCATGAGCCATGTGAGCTCCACTTTTACACGAAATCCAGATCACAGGATGTGATATTTCACTTTGAAAACCTCACATCCATCAACTGTGAATTGAACCCAGCCCACCATGGTGAGAGGCAAGCAGCTTGACCACTGCACCATCGCACCCCATGGAGACTATGCCGAAAATTAGTTGGCCAAATGCCCCTGTATGTCCACATCAATTTGTACCTTATCAATAAAGTTTCCTAAGAATGGCAAACTTATTTCCAGACAATCCTAGCTTCAAACATGAAACCTGCAAGTCTCTAGAATGTGAAAATCTAAAGAATTAATCTTATAAAACTGCATGAACATTCATTCCAAAATGTATTTAAAGAATAGGACAATTTTATTCAACCAAGGCAATTTACAAGATTCAAAACATAATATTTCTTTGGATAATTTTCATCAATATAATGTACGCTTCAATTTCGAACTTTCCTTCTTGATGAATTTCCCTCTGTGAAGTCACATTGTAACAATATTGCTTTAAAAAATTAATTTAAAATGATCATTCATCTTGACTAATTTTAAAGAAAATTTATCTAGTTTTTATCAAACCTTGCAAACCTGGCAAGTCTATATAATTTAAAAACACAAATAGAAAGAGAAATTTAAAAAACCCTACCCGAGAAAGAAAATGCATGAAACAGAAGATTAAAAAAACAATTCCCATCCGACATAAATTAACAAATTGTATGCACTAAGAATTTTCATCAAATTAGTCAAAAGGAAGGAAGGCAGGAATGTTGAAGAAGTACCAATCAGCAGTCAAAGATCAAGCGAAACAGGACCCACCTGAGGTCCCGGTCCCACAGAAGCATGCGCATGTGGTTGAGGATGGCTTGTGTGCCCAATTTGATGAGGATCCCGTGATCCCCCACCTCGTTGATGGCATGCCTCGTGTAGCCGCGCTCCATGTCGTAGTTGTGGCTGTCCCCGTCCAGCAGGGCAGACCGCATCTCCCCCTGAAGCACCTGCGTGCCGTGCCGGGGGTGGGCTATGTTCTCTTCGGGCACTGCAAGGGAGAAACAGCTGTGTGAGATGTGCATTGTATAGCCGCGGTCCATGTCGTCGTTGTTACTGTCCCCGTCCAGCAGGGCGGACCGCATCTCGCCCTGAAGCACCTGCGTGCCGTGCCGGGAGTGGGCTACGTTCTCTTCGGGCACTGCAAGGGAGAAACAGGCAGTGATAAGAATATCCTGCTGCTGACACAGGACAGGAAATCTTTGAAGGGCGGTACAAAGGACTTTGTTAACTGAATCACGAGTCTACTCATACAGGAGGAGGGTTGAATATGGTTGAAAAGCCTAAAGTCAATACCATATTAGCTCAATTTACATTCCTCTCATTTTGTGTAGGAAAAAAATTGTGATTTTCACAGCATGATTTCCCTGCCTTTGATATCCGTATTTCCTAGCATATCTGTTGGCATGGCATAATCATTGCACTCTCAGGTGCAACATTCTGGTCATCATCCTGACTTCCATCCAACGCATTTGCGATGTCTGTCTCCATGAAGCTCTTCACAGCAACGTCCGTCGACACCATAACCCATACTCTTATAACTCAATCTCGCAAGAATCCAACCGACGGCCTTATTTATTTTGTCCTCTGTCTTCAGCTGATCGTAACTAACAATACCAGCCACGTTCTAACCTAACAATTACTTACTTAGGGCATGGAGCACCAACAAAACAGCTAATGATCACACCCCTAATGGTTGCTTCACTGCGTTACCACATTTGAAAACCCCTTACATCTTTAGTTCATGGTTTCTAGAGCATCTTTCCGTTTACACCATTAGTGGATATTAAATTCAGGCATAATGAATTCTTGATTGGCAGGTCTATTGCCATCATCTTCTGTGTATTTTTTTCGCATTGAGTTTACACCCAGCCGTATAACTTCCATGTTTCTCCATAAAGATAGACCTCCACAAGAAAACGATCACGCTTCACTGAGAAACAACAATGGAACTGGCACTTGTCGACAATGCAACAAATAACTTACCGTGAAAGAAAGGATAGCACCTTCGCCAAAACGATCAATAACATCGCTGGCAAGACGTGTGGCGTCCAGACGATAGAGGTTCTTTCTTAAAATTACTATGTTCAACTTTATGACGGCGTTGGAAATTAACGACAGGGTTTTTGTTGTTAACTCCCGTTATTTAGGACATAGCAGTTTGTCGCCAAGATTAAGATATTTTGAATTATTCGAGCTGGTACAAGCAAATCCCAGTTCGCCATTATTGTTTCCAAGGCAAACCATTTAGTTTTGTTTTAGGAAATTTGAGTTATATTTTACACTTTAATTTGTATTAACATGTAACTTGTGTGTGTCTTAGAAATAAATAGACAGGCACATGTGTTACGAATCCCTAATATTTTATAGAAATTGGCATTATCTTTCGTAGTTTATTGGTAGTGGAATGTGCTATAGGGTGGAGGATTTCCATTGACCTGAGCATTATCGCTAGTCGATTGGCAGCAGTGAAAATGCCAGCTGTCTTGTTTCAATAATGCAAATTTCAAATTTTATATTTTGTTCAACCATTCTGTTAGAGCCACCTAAAATTCAATTGTGTGCGAATCTTTAGCTATTATCTGTTAATGTCCATACAGTATATCAGCCAATTTCGTCATGTGGATGTGTGCATGACAAGTTCACAATGAGAAAATACAGTAATTATATGGAGAGTTTGAAGTTGAAAGTGGAACACACGTGCTTACAAATTATGCAAATAATAATATAATTTTTTTTTAACACTCTTGGCATTGTCGCAACCTGCTATTCTTCTACGAATATTCGGCTAAAATATGTGATCATTAGGGACCAGATTCTTAGGCTTTTTCCTATTTTCTCCTTACTTCTAGATACAAAAATATTTTAATACTTATCCGAATCATACTCAAAAGAGCCATATTCATGAATTCTGTAGTACCTAAAAACCTAAATGATATTGAATCTTTAGTCCATATCTTTAAAGAGACACTCGCTTATTTACTGTAGATTAATCAAGAAAGTGCGGTTAAATAACTTATATTCTCACTGTCAGGAAAGTGGGGATAAATCTCTTATTGTTTCCAAGTTCCTCATCTTCTTCTTCTGCTTTTACGGCCTCATTGGACCACTTCAGTCAATCATTTCTTGGTCCTCTTCTTCAGTAAGTTTCTTTTCCGAGTCGCCCAGTAGCTCTTCATTCGCTCTGATCTTCTCAGGCGTTCCTCATCTGTAAATACCCTTTTTACTGTATTACGTTTGTCTATTTTAGCCTGAAATCTTATTTTTATATCTCTCAGTTTTTTTAATTTTGTTGTTTTGTTTTGCAAGTCATCCAAGGTGATTTCCAATTCTTTCATATCTTCTCTAATTTCTCCATCCAACTTCTTGTTTCATATTCCAAAGTTTCACTACAATTTTTCTAGATAACCTGGTTTCTGGTGTCCTCAAGATGTGACCAAAGAAAGAAAGCCGTTTCTTCCGAATAGTATCAGTGATGGGCTCCAGTTCATTTGGTACTATCCGCCACTGTCCATCTTTCTGATATTTTTTATTTATGCATGTTCTAGCTATTCTTCTTTCTACTTTTAAAATTTTGTCGATTCTGTTTTTCTGAGTAACTTTAAAAAGAGTTTCACTTCCATAGGTCACCTCTGGTTGAACCACCGTCTTGTAATGTTTTAATTTTGTTGCGATTGATAGACATTTTCTTTTATATGTAGACCATGTTAATTTTTGGGCTTTTATCATTTTATTAGTTCTTTCTTGCCACGCAGGTTTCTCATCCAAGTTGTAAGTTATAATTTCTCCTAAGTATTTAAATTGCTTCACTATTTTAACTTTCTTGTTATTTATTGATTACAAGTGGATTTGCTACAGTTATCTCTGTCTTTTCAAATGATATCTGAAGTCCAATTTCTTGTGCTATATTTTGTGGGCTTATTATTTGATTTCTGGCTTCTTGAACATTATTAGCCAGTAACGCTAAGTCATCTGCGAATCCCAAGCAATTTAAGTCTATTTGATCTTTCTTGGTTCCAATTCTTATGTTCCTAGGATTTTCCCTGTACCATTCCCTCATTACATATTCCAAAGCACAATTGAAAAGTAGAGGCGATAAACCATCTCCTTGTCTTAATCCTGTTTTAATCGTAAACGGTTCAGATATTTCTCCTCTAAATTTTACTTTAGATTTGGTGTTTGTTAGAGTTAGTTTTATAATTTTTATTAATTTGGGATGAAGTCCGAAATTCCTTAGTATTTTCAGCAATGAAGATCTATGTATTCGATCATAAGCTTTTTTGAAGTCTACGAAGGTTATGACTTGCTGTTTTTGTCTACGTTTATAGTAGTCCGTTACTAATTTTAAGGTGATGATCTGTTCAGGGCAGCTTCGCCATGGCCGAAATCCACCTTGATATTCTCCTATTTCCAGTTCTAATTGATCTTTACCACCATTATATAGAATTCGTGACATGATTTTATATGTGATATCCAAAAGGGAAATTCCTCGATAGTTGTCAGGATTTGATTTTTCTCCTTTCTTGTGTAATGGATGAATTATAGCAGTAGTCCAATAGTCTGGCAGTTCTTCTTTGATCCAAATGTTCACTATGCATTGGTGTAATGAAATCTTTACTGGTTCTGCTGCATATTTCCACAATTCTGCAAATGTTTGATCTTCTCCACTCGCTTTGTAGTTTTTGAGCTCTCTCAGAGCTTTGTAGACTTCTTGGATTGTGGGTGGATTTATGTTTTCTGATGGTGTTTTAACAGTGGTGTCTGTATTTATTTGAAGCAGTTCTGGTGGATCTTCGCAATTTAGCAACTGGTTGAATGTTTCTGCTAAAATTTCTGTATTTCTTTTATTACTATGAGCTATCTCGCCATTTTTGTCTTTTAACATTAATGTTGGAGGTTCATATCGTTGTAGATGTTTGCTAAAAATTTTGTAGTAATCTCTTGAGTTTGTTTTTGCGCTATTTGTTTCGATAATCAGAAGTATATCCTTTTGGTATAGCCGTTTAACCCCTCGTATTATTTTTTGAGTTTTATGAGATCCAAGTGTGATTCATCTGTTTTTTGACTCTGATACCGTAACCAGGCTTGATGTCTATCTTCCACTGTATTATCACACTCATCGTTCCACCATTGGTGTTTCTTCCTTGGATTTATTGGGGCTACTTGTTCAGCTATTTGTTTCAATTCGGGAACTATTTCCTCTAGATCATCTGTTATTTTAATATATCTAGTTCGTTCTTTGTATCCCTTGTTATTTATTAGTTTATGAGGGTCGTATGTTCTCTTCTTTTTTAGGTGAGTTTTTTTCTTTGTCAACGGGGTAAATTTAATTTTAATCTTTATCAAGTAATGATCCGATCCAGTATCTGTTCCTCTCAGAACTTTCGCATTGTAGATCTCCCTGTGATAGTTCTTATCCATACAAACATGATCTAGTTGCCATTCACCTTTTTTCCAATCTGGATGTTTCCAAGTTTTGAGTTTATTTGGTCTTCTCTTGAAGCAAGTTGATTTGGAGATCATATCATGGTTCCTGCAAAATTCCACCAGTCTTATGCCATTCCTGTTTGTTCTTCTCTGTGCTGGCCATTTTCCTATTATGTCTCTATATCTTTTTTCCTTTCCTAACTGGGCATTAAAGTCTCCAATTAAAATTTTGGTGTGACTTTTATTTATGTTTGTTGCTGTCTGATCTAAAAGCTCCCAAAATCCCTCCACATCATCTTTGTGTTCTTTCTTATTATTTTTATCATTAGTTGGGGCATGGGCATTTAGAATGGTATATGTTCTATTTGCAGCTTTTAGAGTTAGTGTCGAGAGCCTAGGGGATAATGCTTTAAATTCTATGATGGATTCAATTATTTTGAGATTGACTACAAATCCTGTTCCGAATTGTGGACATTGCTTCATTACTCTTTTTCCTGGTATTCCCTTGTAAATTCTATACCCTTGTGATTCTATTGGTTCCTGATCGGTGTTTCTCATTTCTTGAAGCCCGGTTATTAGAATCCCTTTGCGATCCATTTCGTCTGTCAAAATTTTGAGTTTTCCTGGCTGTATGATGGAATTTATATTGTGTGTTGCTATATAGTTTATCTGTCCTATCTTATGTCTAAATTTGGGTTTTCTATCTGTCGGGGGTATTTTTAGATGCTACGACTCATCTAGGGTATCTTTCAGGTGACTGCCCACCGTATCCGAATGCAGTCTAGGTGGATTATTCCTTAAAAGATTTCCTTCCATGTTTAACTTTCAAAGGTAGTCAACCTTGTATGGAGCAAGCTCCGAGTTACAACTGCGGTTGTTAACCGTAGAGGTTGTTGTGTGTTTGGTCCGCGAGAGCTATTTTATTTTGCTCAAGTCCGCCGGCAAGCCGGTGAGGACCACCCTATCCGCCACCTGGGACGCGCCACGTCGGAGTATCACCTCTCCGCCTGCTACGACACAAAGTTAATTAAAATGTGAAGATCACCTCTGACATCCTTGGTTTTAATTTCAATAATGTCCATATTTAAGGAGAGCAAATACTGCCTAAAAGTCTCGGTGATAATTTGATAAAAGACTTATTATGAAAAATATTTACATACTTGTTGCAATCAGTTTTTCTACTAACAATTCACTTTAAGCTTTGCGAAGATTATGTCAACTTTTGCTACCAAACGCCACCGTGAATGACCAACTAGTTCTGAACTTGGTTACTAGATGCCACCGCAGGCTGCTCCTGGCAACGAACGTTGTAACCTAAGAGCGTTAGTCAAATCTAACCTATAATTTAGCTTCACAGAAGTGTATTTAGTGGAAGGTCATTTAACATGCCATAAATCTATGACATGGGACCGCAAGCTTTACTTCCCCTCCGAAGGAAGGCATACTCAGGGATTTTTAACGCTCTTAAAACGTCCAACGACTTCGGCCGGGTATGAACCTGCGCCCTTCTAACATATTAATTAAATACCTATGGTAACACAAATCATATTGATTGTCCAAAGAAGAATTGGGATTTGAATATTCCGGTTATATTAACGACACTGGGTTATCAATGAATGAATTACCGTCTGTACTAGTTGGTTGTCTGGGGAATAAGCCCCAATAGGTTTGGGGTTGTATGTAAAGCCTTAACTTGTATGCATCATTTAAAGCTCTAGTGTCTTGCATGACGCCATGGATGCCACCATTCTGTGTCTGGGAGGATTTTGTTGGGTAATGCATCGGTGTCTATACTACTCCCTAAATAACAACACATTTTCTTAAAAAAACATGTAGTTTTAAATTTTAACATTTAATACTCTTGGCATAATCGTCACATCCTGCTCTTCTTCTAAAAACATCAGGCCAAAAATATGCAACAGTTTCCTGGAAATATGGTACCAAAGATAAACCTCTTCTGTATGGCTCTGCACACATCTTATGGCAAATGCCTTTACTTCAACCAACAGCTGATGCGAAGTGGTGCCCAACTGTAAAGTAGGTGTTACCGTATATACTCGAATACCACCCGCACATTTTTAAACAAAATCGGACGTGAAAAATTGGGGTGAGGGTCTTATTTGAGTCATCCTGATTTTAAAGATTTAAATTGCCCGCCACGCGCAATATCGGGTGTTGCGAGTATCCGCTAGATGGTGCTAGCCTTCTTCCGGCTATCACTTTGTTTTACCGTAAGCAGGCGGCGTCATACAGTCTCGCGCACGTTTTCCGAGTGTAAACATGAGTTCTACGAAGCGTTTGCGGTCATTTACTGTGAGTGAGAAGCTGATAGTTGTGAGGGAAGCTGAAATTATTGGAAATCGTGCCGCCGGTAGGAAATATGATATTGACGAATCATGTATTCGAGATTGGAGAAAGAAAAAAAAACGTGTTGCATTATTACGACGAAAGAGCTTGCTTGTTCTGGGCAGTTACCGCGGCCATACAACATACGCTGTGAAGAAATTCGTCAAGGATGGGAAAACCGACCTAGCAATCATCCCAGGTGGGATGACGTCCATGCTACCGCCACTGGATGTCTGTGTGAACCGAGCGTTCAAAGCAGCCTTGAAACAGCTGTATATGGAGTGGATGGCGGCCGATAAGCACACACTGACCCCAACTGGTCGTATTCAGCGCCCGGAAGTTCAGCTGCTCTGTTTGTGGATTTTGACGGCATGGAATCGTATCTCGGGAGATCTCATACGGAAGAGCTTCAAGAAATGTAGTATTTCCAATGCTATGGATGGCAGTGATGACGACATTTAGTGGGAAAGTGATGGTGAAAAAAGTTCCGAAGTTGGTACTTCTGATGACGATGAATGAAGTGTGTGTGTCTTTTATTTGTATTTTTAATTGTTTCTGTGTGTTATTTTAGGACGACTTCAGAACTGTTGGAAACTATTTTGTAGAAATGCTATTCTGTTTATTTAGTAAAGATTGTAAATAGTTTTGAGTATTTTTTTTTTTAAATTTTGTTCTTCAAAATCAGGGTGCGGGTCTTATTCAGGGGCGGATCGTATTCGAGTAAATACGGTATATCATTGGATACCACTGTGCAACACAAGCTAACCAAAACTTATTCATTCCGTTGTATTAATGAGATGGCTTTCTTGGACAGCTTTGTTGGCGTAGCCGGCAGCATGTTGAACTTCTATGCCCAAGATCGCGGGTCCAAACCCGGCCAAAGTAGTCGCATTTTTAAGAGCATTAAAATCTTTCAGTATGTCTTCCTTCGCGGAGGGGATGTAAAGCTATCGGGCCCATGTCACAAATTTATGGCATGTAAAAGAACCTACCACCACAATTGGTAGTGTGTAGCCAAACTTTGTTGGTTATTTGGTTAGAAACACTCTTATAAGTTCCAACATTCACCACTAGATGTCGGTGAAGGAGGCGTCAGATAGCCAAAGTTGGAACTACTTGAAATTGAACTTGCTGCGAGCCTACGGGCGTTCAATAGAAATGCCCTGCTATGGCCATTGGATGAAATTCAAATATTAATTACCTGTAATAATATTCCTTACCTCCAAGTCAGCACCTACCGTTCCACACTATTACCGTCGATATTTTCTTTCACTGGAAATCATTCAATATTTTTTACCCCTCAATTTTTCGTCAAGATTTTGAAGAGAAAAAGACAGGAAATTATGTGATATAATATGGTATTTCAACCTGATACCTGGCTTATTTACACACCTGGGAAACTGGAGATAGAAAATGATGATGATGATGATGACCTGGTATGAAGGGTTTCCGACATGTGCTCTTTGTCCTTATATAAAAAATAAAAAAAGAAATGTGAAGCAAGCGAAGATGCTGCGCTACATTATCTAACATTTAACAGCCTTTTAACATGGAAATTATAAGGTTTGTTTTATTTCTCATGAAAAGTGTCTTTATTCTATTTTTAAGTCCTTTCTACCATCCTCCAAAGAAATTTCCTAACATATTCAGGATTTACACACAAATGTTAAAGCACAGACAGCAGAATACTTTACACACACTAATGATTCATATGCATTAAAATTTGTGACAAAATTGTCCTTCATACTAATAGTTGGAAAACAATGCAGAGAATATCCTTAGGGACATGCAAAATAATAATGTGATTTTTTTTTACAAATTCTTTTCAGGGATATAGGTATTTACAAATGTTAATCGATGAATCTAACTTAGTAATCTTCTGTCAGAGTTTCAGGTAGTGTAACATACGACTCAGTGCTGTGGATTTTTCCCTGTCCTTCAGAAATCTCACTTCCTCATCCAAGAGTCAAATTTGCTATTTTGGGATTAGGAGGCAGACACACTACCACTGATCCACTGTAGAAGTTACGTTTAAGAACCAATAAGGTCAAAATTTCAAAGGGTTTAAAATTGTTATAGTTACACAGAGCATAAGTGGAGAGTTTCAAGTATCTGGAAAGCCTGATACAAGATACTGGAAGAAACGATAGAGAAATAAATGAGCGGGGGAGACAGGGAGAAGCATTCCGGAGGAGTGTGAGAAGCATGTTATGGAGCAAGGATGTCCCTCAGAACAGCAATGTACTATGTCCCTATCCTGACGTATGCCTCGGAGACCTGGGTTATGAAAGGAAGGGAGAAGAGAAAAATACAGGCCAGTGAGGTGAGGTTCTTGAGAAGCAGTATTGGAGCTACAAAGATGGACAGAATAAGAAATGAGAGGACCAGAGAATTAATGGAGGAGGAACCATTACAGGATGGTATAGAGAAACCTAGACTTATGATGGTATGGACATGTAAAACGAATGGAGGAGAAAAGGATACCCAGGAGAGTACACGAGACGAAGTGGGAAGGAAAGAGACCGAGAGACAGGTGGCTGAAGGGGGTGGAAGAAAGCGTGAAGGAGCGAGGAAAAGACTGGACAAGGGTGGAGGCTGAGAGATGGTGGGAAGACAGAAGACCTTGGAGAGGCTTGTGTTCCAAACAGACCCGGCCAGTGGCTGGAAACTGTGCAAGATGATGATGACACAGCGTAATGTACACTTCAGAAAACTTGTACCTTCATAGAGAAATATTAATGTATGCTACATTTGACCAAAGTTCGTTGATTATAGTTAATGAATAGATGAAAATTAAATTAATTATTTAAAAAATAACATTCCTTCTTGATAAGAAAGAAAAACCCTCGATTTTTGCATGTCCCTATACATCAATTAAAATCTCTTGCAATTGCAGATTCAATAACAGGCGTAACCAATCTGAAAAGATTACTTTTTTCTCAAAAGTGGGAAAGAGAACTTCTATGTTCTGACCTTAAACCAATGTCAACAAAAAAAGATTTGTGCTAAGCTTTAAGAACTTTCAGCATTCTTGAGTGTTTTTTTTTTTTTCCGAAAATAATACAAGCTCCACCGTTTCATGAGAAGTCGCAGCAAGCTAGCCTAAACCAAAGAAACAACTTCTACTTACTGAGGCAGCCCCGGTACTGGAGTTCCGTATCGCGGGCTTGCGTTCTAGCTTGTATGGCGTCCAGGATGGTGTCGGGTCCCACTAATCCGGAGGGCCGCACCACTCCCAGAAGTTCCGATAAGGACATGAGGGGTAATCTCACCACCTGGAGGATGGATGCCGAATCCTCATCTGTATTCGTCTGCACCCAGTCGCACACTGCACGGAAGATTTCCACCTCTGGTGCATAGAACGAGTCTCGTAGGATGAGATCCTTAAGGGCTCCCTAATAACAGGAAATTAACCATGACGACTAAAAGAGAAAGATCCATTAGTTACTCTGTATCATTGTAATGCCTCTAAGTACAAAGATATGAGACTAATCATTATGCAGGGTCATTATCTATGTGCACCCAGGTCAACACAGCAAGCGGAGTCGGCTGTGACTAACGCAGATCGCGGCCATGCGCGCCCGGTTCAGCCGGCGCGCACTTTCACACTTTTACCAAACATGTTCAATAATGTGTACTTAGTGCTCATAGGCGATGCTGAAAATGTCCTCCATCTCTTGTAACACACACTGACATCTTCTGATGAAACAATGTCTGTCAACTCTTTTATTATTTACAGAGCCTGTTTCCTTGAATTGTTTAGTGAGCCTCCTAATTGTACTGGCATTAGGCACAGGTCTTCCTGGAAACTTGATTTGAAATTTTCCTCTAGTTTCAGAACAAGATTTTCTACTTTTCATATACGAATTATGGATATATGCACGTTTGCGCAATGTGAATTGGTGTCTAGGCATGACCAACAATCACAGTTATCACAAGACTCACTAAACGTGCAACACTAACGTCTAAGCTTTGCAGATACACGTCCATATGAGTGACAAAACACGTGTGAACTAACGATACGAGTCAGTGGAGCGCACCAACACCACTGGCTGAACTGTCCACGGCTGGCTTAGCTTGCCGTATTTATCGGGGCGCACATAGATAATGACCCTGTATTTGAAATTGATCTGCATTGATATATAACAGTGGGGGGGGGCAACTAACCTTAATGTCAGGAGCTGCAAATTTATGAAGCTCCCTGAAGCAAGCAACATTGTTAACCCTTTTGATGCCAAGCTATTACAAATGCTTACGTTAATAACTCAAAGCCAAGTTTAGGGAAAATACAAATTTTTGATAGAAATTATCTCCTAGACTGTTGACTTCTTTTTTCCGTAGGAGGTAAATATATTTTAAACGTATTGGATTCTAAATAATGAATAGTATGATCCATTTGTTTAATTAGAAACATTTCAAATTTTATAATATTTAAATGTGAAATTTTTACATCATTTTTCCAACAGACGCTACCTAAAATGTATCCTTTTTCAAAACCTTCATTTAATCTTTGTTTAAAGATGACCTATTGTAATTAGCACAGAACAAGAAAGTAAATAAAACAAGACTTCAAAATGTAACAAGCGCGGGATGTCAACCGATTGCAGCATACTGGTACTTAACCCGTTGAGTGCTTCGCCCGTCTATGAACGTTGCGCAAAAACTTTCAAAAAAATAATATTACCCATTCCCTTTCTAGTGTCGAGTCGATGCCATCTATTTGGCATTATGTACTTCTACTCGAGTTTAGAATTTTGCGTCCTGAAGTAACTAACATACCATTTTGTACACGTCCTTCCTCTACAGCTGGAGTTCATCTGAGATATTAAGTAGCAAATTCTTCACGCCGCGTTGGGATTTCGGATCAAAGAATATCAATTCTTGTTCTAGTAAGGAGCAACAAGTAGGCTACTAGAGCAGACTAGAGCTGCGCGTATCTCCGGTCATGTTCGGGTGTTCGTGAGTGTTCGCTAGTGGCATACAACGCCCCTCCCACTTCCCGGCAGTAGCTGGCTAGCAGCAGTTCTGAACGGATTGTCTGCCCAGGCTTGGCAGGCTGACTGTGACTGGGGTTCAAGTGAGATCTCAGCGCGTTACACAGTAATAGCCTAAAAATACTGTTGAAGATGCAGGAAACAACAAAGAGATTAAGAATGATCGAATCGTAAAATAGCGCATATGTTTCCAGCGAGACGTGTTTCGTTTTTCATGAATGTATACACATTATAAATAACTTCCCTAGTTTGACTGTGTCAAGTTTTGGCATTGCTAAGTACACTGAATATTATACACAATTCTCAAGGCTTTAGGTATTCAACTAACGCACTTTCAGCTACGAAATATACATAAAATAGTAATAATACACACACACGTGTGATGCCTCCTGCTCTCTACGTTTGGTTTACAGCTGTAGACCGTCTCAGAGCGAGCTGCGTTCTTGAAGAGTTGAGTGAGCAGTGAGCCCGGTAACCAGCATTACAATGAGCATTAAAATACGCCGACTGATAGTGGTATCTGCGCATCGTTGAGTTTCGGCAAGCTTTTCTTGCGTCTGCTCTACTTGCCTGCTGATTTTATAAAATTGTATTTTGGGCCGTGCTATGGAAATGATGCCTATATAAAAATATTAATTTTGATTCGTCTAAAATGTATATAAGCATAGGATTTTGAATTTACATTTAGATTAATAAATACCCAAAACCTGTAGACATTTTAAGCCTATCGCCCCCACCCCATGATATGTTAGAAAGTATGACTTCTGTAAAGTTTTCAAAATGTGAACGAAACAATTCAGCACTTAAAAGGTTAAAGAATACTTTAATTATTCCCGAAACATTGTACAGGTTACAACACTAACAGCACAACCCGGCTGGGAATAATAATAAGAATTGTATAAACGTGGCCGACAGTTCAGCACCTGGTATTTATTTCTTAGTAGAAACTCTCTCGGTCTCTGGCACTATAAGGGTTAAGAAATTAATGTTTACAAACTGAAGACGCATTTTTTATTTTATAAAACTGAAGAAATATTTATTTTCTTTACTTTACACATAACATAATTATTATTCAACTACACAACAAGAAATAGTATTTTACTTTTGCGAAGTGCTTTCTTGTTGTATGAGTCTTCAGTCTTTTGACTGGTTTGATGTAGCTCTCCTTACCTCCTTGTCCTGAGCTAATCGTTCCATCTCTACATAGCTACCACACCCTACGTCCGAGGCATATTCTAACCTTGGTCTACCCCTACAGTTCTTGTCCTCGACCCTTTCTTCCATAACTAAGCTTGCTATTCCTGGGTGTCTTAGTAAGTGTCCTACCAACCTATCTCTTCTCTTCATTAGCAGTCGCCAGAAACATCTCTCCTCTCGCACTCGCCTCAATACCTCTTCGTTTGTACCCTATCTACCCATCTGATCTTCATCATTCTCCTGTAACACCACATTTCAAACGCTTCAATTCTCCTCTTTTTTGCTGCACCAACAGTCCAAGTTTCACTTCCATAGAGCGCCACGCTCCAGACAAAGGTTTTCAAAAAGGACTTCCCAATACCTAAATCTATATTCGATGTCAACAGATTCCTTTTCTGTAGAAATGCTTTCCTTGCCTCAGACAACCTACTTTTTATATCCTCTTTGCTTTGTCCATCACTGGTTATTCTGCTTCCTAAGTAACAGAGGTCTCCTACTTCCTTCAGCTTTTCACCTGCCAATTTGATCTCCATGGAGGTTTGTGATTTATTTCGGCTGCATTCCAGTATTTTTGTTTTACATTTATTAATTTTCATCATGAATTCTTTCCGTAAGACGGAGTCCATACCATTCAAAAACTCATTCAAATCCTCAGGCTTGTCGGCCAAGATGACTATGTCATCAGCAAATCTCAGAGTTGAAATTATTTCTCCTTGAATCTTCACTCCCACTTTAAATTTTTCTCCAATTTCCTTCATTGCTTGTTCAATGTAAAGATTGAAAAGTATGGGTGATAAGTTGCAGCCTTGCCTTACACCTTTCTGAATACCAGCTTCTCTCTCATTTCATCTATGCCTGGTGCTTTGTTCCTGCTTAAGTCCTCCAATGCTCTGTCAAATTCTTATCTCAATATTAAATCTCCTTTTGCATCCTCATCAATTTCCTCCTCCCTCTCCATTACATGATTCTCAATCTCCTTTCCCTTAAAGAAACACCCTTTGTAAGCTTTCCATCTCTCAACCTGTTCTTCCCTATCTGTTAGAGGCTTTCCATTTGTGTCCTTAATTTTACAGCATTTAGTCTTCTTTTCCCCAAATGTATTCTTAATCCTTCGATAAGCTGTGTCTACATTTCCTAATTTCAGACAATTTTCTATACCTGCACATTTCTCTTTCAACCATTCTTCTTTCGCTTCCTTGCACTTCTTGTTAACCTCATTTCTCAGACGTCTGTATTCTGCTTTCCCCTTTTCATATCTTACATTCTTGTGTTTCCGCCTTTCATCCATCAATTCTAGTATATCCTGAGTGATCCACGGCTTTCTACCTATTCTTTCTTTCCTACCAATGTTTTCTTCTGCGGATTTTGATATTTCTTTCTTCAAAAGTGCCCATTAGTCTGCAAATGAAGTTTGTTTAGGGTTTTTCATTAGTCCTTCCTCTATACTCTTCTTGAATCTTTCGTTTACATCCTTCACTTTCAGTCTGTCTATTGCCCACCTTTTTGGCTTGAGACTTTTCTTTAGTTTCTTCAGCTTTAATCTGCATTTCATAATAACCAGATTGTGGTCAGAGTTTATGTCAGCACCAGGATATGTTTTGCAATCCAAAATCTGGTTTCAAAACCTCTGCTTGACCATAATGAAGTCGATTTGGTAACGTCCTGTAAGTGTGCTTACTTAGTGTTCACTTTTGCTCTTAGTTGTTTGAAATCAGACTGATAATTGGTAAGCGCAGTTCACAAGAGTTCAAGTAAATGTTCATCAATTACTTCAGCCTTGTCAGGCTCGGCAAACTTTCCATCTAATTATTCTTTTTAAAATCTGTATGTTTTTAACTCTCAGCTTGGTTTCAAGCTTGGCGTTCCGTTTGGTATACTTTGGTTAATATAAAAGCTAACCAGACCGTTTTGGCGAGCTCTGGTTTTAACCCAACCATAGCCTGGTTCAAAACCAGGCTCTTGAAATCAGTAACCAAGCTACTATTGCGGTTACTGAAGTTCTAACCACATTAGAAGTGCCAATCAAACATAATCTGAAACTACTATTGAAAGTAAGAGATATGAAATCATATCAACCACTCAGCACACAACAAATAAAATCATATAATATCAAATTCTTAGCGGTTTTTACAATTTTATATTTGAAGATTTCGAAATCGAGCTGTTGTGACGCTAGGTCAGTTGATATAGGGATTACGCTTTTTTAAGGCTTATGGTGGCTCTCTTAAGAGCGTAGCATGCTACGAATCTCCTCAGTTCTTCTGTTGATTTAGTTTTAGAAACTTGCAACATCACGGTCACATAGCCCCTTGTATTTTTGGGTCATAACATATATTATTGTGATGGCTGTACTAGAGTTTTAATTTGTAAGCTGGGGATAGGATTGGGAAGGGGGCAGCAGTGGCTATGCCAGCATTTGCCTTGAGTAGAAGTAGAAAACCACGGAAAAAACCCACTTCCAGGATGGCCAAGGTAGGAATCAAACCCTCATGAGCCCCCACACCACAATTCAAATTTCTTGACAGAGTCGGGAATTTAACCCGTTAGTTTACTTCCGCTAGCCGCTACGCCATCTGTTCATCATCGAACATCAGTTGAAGTGATCGGCTATGGTCACCATTGAACCTTCTTTTGCCAAGTACAATATCAAATTCTAGTTTTTTTCTTAACTACCATTTCTCCCCCTTATGAGTACAATACTGTGACTGTGGAAAGTCTCGTGAATCACTCTAAAATGAATATGAGTACACTTCCGAGAAAACATGAGGAAAGTTAAAGCTATACAGGGTGATTCTCTATGTAGTTTACAATTTCAATAATGAGTAATTATTTATTGGAACCACTTACAGACTTGGTTTATATGTTATTATATTGCAAAACACTTCAAGTTTTGACTCATGTAGTTTGTAGTTGTACAGTTGTTCGATACGCGCGTCACATGTCACTTGTTGGAAATGGCGTCTTTCACTGGAGCGGAAAGAGCGGAGTGCGTGTTCTGGTTCTGAAGTCAGCAACGAGTGTACAGCGGAGGTTTCACACAGAATTTGGCAAAGACCCACCCAGCAGACCAACAGTGTACAAATGGCACCAGTCATTTATCGAAACAGGTTGTTCTGTGCTACACACAAAGGCGCCAGGCCATGCATATGTTGGATCGCATCAGCCGTGATGAGTCATTCTTGAACAATGTGGTTTTCAGCGATGAATCAACGTTCCACCTTTCTGGCCGAGTCAACACACACAATTGTCGTACTTGGGGCATGGAAAAACCACATGGGCACCACAGCCCCAAAGTGAACATTTTCTGCGCTGTTTCGAGAGAGAAAGTGTACGGACCTTTCTTCTTTGCTGAGTGAACCATCACCATCTGGATATGCTACAGAACTTCCTTATTCCACAGTTGGATGAAGATGACCACGATGGGCGCATGTGTTGGCAACAAGATGGTGCCCTGCCACCCGGGTAATTGGATAGGTCGTGGTGGACCAATTAACTGGTCACCACGGTCTCTAGATTACACACCACTGGACTTCTTTCTGTGGGGCTTTGTGAAAGATAAGGTGTACATCCCTCCCCTACCTGCAAATCTTGATGAACTGAGACATCGCATCACAACAGCCATCGATTCTGTTACCCCGGAAATGCTCGTTCATACGTGGCGGGAAATCGACTTCCGGTGGGATGTGTCCAGGATGACAAATGGTGCACATGTTGAGCCGTAATGGATTTGTCAAAAAACTTGAAGTGTTTTGCTATTAATGACATATAAACTAAGTCCGTAAGTGGTTCCAATAAATTATTACACATTATTGAAGTTGTAAACCACATAGAGAATCACCCTGTACTCGTATATGTAATTAAGCTTATAAGAATCTGCTGCACTCTGGGAGATTGGTATTGAATTACAAACTTGATCGCTACTACACCAAATAACTGCTAACATTTACTATCCTAAAAAAAAAAAACCCACCACAGATAAAAGAATCTCACTGTAACTGACTTATTACTTAGCAATAGTATTAAAAATCAGTTTGGTAAAAGAATTGGGAAAAAATTGAAATCCCTAATTGAGCCGATTGGTTTCGACTCACAATACTTCGCCGCCGCCGCCGCCCCCATGTGCCCCGCCCCCGGTCGCCGCCCCCATGTGACCCCCCCCCCCATTCTTCTGCCGACGCTCCTGGCATTAATTGTGAATCATTTCTGGATACAAGAAGAAGACATAAATAACTTAAATAACCATTGTCTTTTAATGGAAAATATATTAACTAATTACTCCGGCCTACATTGATTGAATATAGCCATTGTTGACTGTCTAGTGAATAATATGTATGCTGGGACTGTACTGGATTTGGCGGTATTTGTTCAAATAATCTAAAGTCTGATAGCCAATCATTGACGGACACATCGATGAAAATTCTATTGCCAAATTAAATTTGGTTAAAAAGGGACGTTTCGATAATTTAAGAGGTGAAGGAAAATTAATTATAAAGTTGGCATTAAAACTAGTGCCAGGCGTTCTTCATTTGTCATCGGTTTTAAAATGAACTTCTGCACATGCGCAAAATGGCGTCCCAGTGTCGAAATGAAGCCAAGCTAAGTGAGAACGAGAGAACATAATGTGAGCTTGTGGTGAAAGGACGCGGTTTGTGGTAGCCTCGGACCACTACCTAAATCTTGGTCCGAGAACAAGGTAAAACTGTTGGATAATACTAGTTGGAACTCTAGAACCGTCGGACAAAATATTTATGACATTTCATGAAAATGGGAACTAAGTTTGTGGATTTTTAAGAGGCCAAGTGTCGTCTGGCCGGATGCATTGAAATAACTTTCGATTCCAAAAGGACGCTATTCTTCCTTTATCAAGGCGTTTTCTTAGATTGTCTAATTTGTTCAATTTATATTTTTATGGGTCTATTATAATGTGGCCTAAGATTATTTTATATTCATAACACGCCTCCGTTTCTTTAAGCAGCGAAAACGAGTTTGTTTTACTTCATCTTTCGAGATGTGTTTGGTTTCATTTTTAATCGTTCGATGCTGCTAATGTGAAATTAATTGATTTCAAGAATGTAATTGTCAGGATTTTGGCGTGGGGAACTTGATAGTTTTAATAATGACAAACGGCCCTTGCTTTTCGTTTGTCTGTGATGGCATCTTTTGGTCTATTATGCCCGCATAAGCACAGCATTCATGCTGGTTGCAAAACATTTTCGGAAGCCTATTTGAAAGAATGTAATGAGTAACCAATTGAAATGAATCGAAATGAGACTGTAGTAGTTTCGGATAAGAATTAGAAAAGGTTTAACATGTGGTGATTTCTAAATCACGTAAATGTAACTTGTTTTATTTATACAGCGTTGCCATATAATTTGGGGTATAGCTTGGCCTCCATTTTAGATTTATAGTAGGAGTGCAGATTGGTGTTCCCTCCCATAGCCATTCGGCCTTGTATTCTTTTCCCTTGAGAATATATATTTATTTTTACCTATTGCTGTTCGAGTCCATGTTTCATTGTGCGCATAGAATAGTACTAGGTTAATTGTCTTCAGGCCACTTTGGCCTCAGGGTACCCAAACCTAAGCCCTTCCTCCCCGTACAGATTTATGGTAGCATCGCAGTGGTTTTCGATTTTCTGGAGCCGTTGCCTGGTGTTGTTTTTGCCGTGATATTGTAGAATTAACTTACGTGGATTCGAGCAGCACGGGAGAAGTGAGTAACTGAGGGTTAACTAAGGTTAGGTAGGATGCCTACTGTGGTACTCTGGCTAATATTATGATTTTCTTTTCATGGCTGTGAATGGACAAAGCGTTGCTGGCATTCCCCAGTGCGTGAACGCACTGACGACGAGTCAAGTCCAGGTTTAATACTGGCACTCAAGAACATGGTCTCTCTGTAAGCATGGTAAAATTGGCTGATGGATTCTCTCTGTTATCACACTCTGTGATGTTCCGTACTACAAGCTACTTCCAAGGTAGGATCAAACCAGTACAGTAGTTATTTGATTCATGGTAGAAAGTTATCTATGCACAGCTGTTAAGTAAAGTGCTAATGGCTAATCGTTCTGTGTTCCTGTCAAGTTGTGTGAAAAGTGATATCATTCAAGTGTTCAGTTCTTGCTGAAAATCTTTATGGCATGGTTGCAAAATTTTGAATTGCTATTTGTTCTGGCTGTGTTGCCAATGTGATTAAGTCATCTAAGCATTAATGAAATTTAGTGAACTGAATAGTCAATTATTTTGCTGTATTCTGTGAGAAACATCTGTGCGCAGATAATTGTTGTCATCGAGTTGAATGTGTAATGTCTTGTGACATATTAAGAGAAGATTTCAGTGAACATGCAGGCGGACGAGTAATGTACTGTGAGTACATACAACAGCAGTGTCGAGCTGAAGCTTTTCAGGTGGTGAAACAGCGAGTTTTAAAATTGCTAGGCCGAGGTCAGGTGTTGCGTCAGCTGTTAAGTTGTGAAGCCCCGTTGTGTTGGGTGTGTAGTAGTTGTGATTGCTGCTGTTCGTGCGACGTGTGGTCGAAAGTTAGGAAGCAGAAAGCAGTTATAAGAAGAGCTGATCTAGGTGATCGTATTTTGGTCGTGTGAAGTTTTGATCTTCAGTCGGTAGATAGAAATTTTTGAAATTTATTTCAGGTTTGGTTGGAGTTAGGAATCGAACGAGTGACGTGCCAGGACTGCACGTATGGTTGGTGTTGGTGTGCGTGTGGTTGAGTGAGTGAGGTTAGGGCATTTCAGGATGCCAATTGGGAAGTGTGGAGTTGGTGCGGAGATCGTCGAGTGATACCAACCTAGCGGGAGTAGCCAGTCTCTGTCTATTTATGATTCTGGTACTTTCAGTGATGGTTGGTGATGTCGACATTGCTATGCTCCTCTGACTCTTGATGTCGTGCGGGCTGGTGATGATCGCACATCGTAGTTTAGTTTTTTGAGGGTACATTTTGTTGTTTTATTTCAGGTGTGTTTAGTGCCTGGTTGGTACTTGGTGCTCGAGTGAGTACTTGTGAGGGAGTGTTTTGTTGTTTGTGATTTGTGGATTTGTGATCCATGTACTGCGTTGTTGGTACTAGTTGAGATTTAATTAGGGTTAGTGTTTTTATTATTTTCTTGTGCGTTGGTACTCGGTTGAGTATTTGAGATTTCTTCGGTTAGTGTCCAGGTTTTGTTTTGTTGGTACCGTGTTGGTATTGGTTGGATTGAGTTGTGTATTTTGTCAGTACTCTGAGTAGTATTTGTGCTTCGAGAGGTTAGGTTCGTTGGAGATACCAGGATGTTTAATTCCCTGATGATGTGGGATGGATTGTCGAGTGGTGCCTAATGTCCTTAAGTGAAAGTGCAGGTGGCCTTTTCTTTGTGAAGAGGCGTATGCAGGTGGTCTTTGTGAAGAGGCGTATGCAGGTGGTCTTTGTGAAGAGGCGTATGCAGGAGTTTTTGGTGAAGAGGCGTATGCAGGCGATATTTCCTTTCATTGGCGCACGTGGCAGGTGTTCCAGACTAGTTCCGGAGATGGCTGGCAACTGTTTCTGTTATGGAATTAGGAGGATTGGAAATTGTTCTTGTCTGATATTTCAGACGACTTAGGTACCTACGGACGGTTGGTTTTAATGAGTGAGCTGATGGTGAGTTTGCGATTGAGTTAGTCGAGTGGTGCCTTGACTTATTAATTAGAAGAGGTATATGCAGGGAGCCTTTTCATGAAGGGAAGGTATATGCAGGTGGATATTTCTTGTCGCTGAAACACGTGGCAGGTGTGGAGGCCAGTTTTGGGAGCAAACTGTAAGCTGCATTGTGTATGCGATACAGGTGTAGGTTTTCTTTCTGAATTGATTAGGTGAGGAAATTAATTTGTCTGGTTCTACAGACGTAGTCAGTTGGCACCTACGGACGGTAAGGCAATGGTTGCTCTTAAGTGACCCAAGGTAAGAGTTGGTTACTCTTAAGTGACCCTAGGTAAAGGTTGGTTTCTCTTAAGTGACCCAAGGTAATGGTTGGTTGCTGTTTAGTGACCCAAGGTGAAGTTGGTTGCATTTAGTGACCTAAAGTTGATTATGAATTGGTAGTGCTACCTATCGTTGAGATGGTCGCACTGGGTTGGTAGCTGGTTGTTAGAAGTCGACTGGTGAATTTGGTGAGGTTATGTCTTGACAAGAGTGAATGTTGTGAGGTTAGGTGTGAGCTTGATCCTTTGAGTTGTCTAGTGTTGTCATTGTGACAGTGAGGTTAGAAGATTGCTGAGGGCAACGTGCGGGTGAACTTGGGTGATTCGGGTAGTAAGCTGACGATGTGTTTGGTTCAATAGTGAGGTTGTGTCAGGAGTAACTGCTGCTTCATGGTGATTGGTCGCAGATGTGAGATGGATTCCTGCGTTATCTGAAGTTGAGCACGTGTGTGTAGTCCTGTTGAAGTTTGGTTCACGTGAAATTGTGATTGCTGTTTGGTTGCTGAGATTGTTCGAGCGGTTCTGCGCCTGCTGTTCTACCTTAATAAAGTTTGAAGCCATGCTTGAGAGCTGTGTGTGTATATTTGTACTTGATGTAATTGTACATCAGAAGTAACTTAAATGACTGTGCTGTTTGAGAGTACTCGGGAGGTACTGTGGTACCTTGGTACCTTATATAAAATTGAGAGCCGATTGCCATGATTGTTGAGGGATGGCATGTTGTTAAGTGACGCTGCGTCCACTTAATAATTTCCTTAGAATGTGAAAACAGGATTTATTTTGGCTGGGAACAAGCTAGAAATTTTAACAGAACATCGAATTGTGATGTTCATATTAGTAATTACTCATCACATTGTAAACTAACAATTTAAATTTAAACATCGTCTGTCGGTTTAAGCTCTAACAGTCTTACCTGGTCAAACACTGCAATTAATCCAAAAAGCCAAGGAATGTCACTTGCTATAACAACGACATGGTAACTGAAACTACATGGAATATCATCGGTGAGATGGCGATCATGTGATCCTTATTGGCATCTGGTATCTGTTCCGGTTGGTCACGTGAGTGATGTGATCACTCACCACTCGTGGCAGTGGCCAGTGCACAGGTTACTGTCACCATGCACGACATAACATCTAGTGGAGGTGTTAGCCATTCTGCTGGTCAGAGTGGAAGCATTTACTACAACTTCGTGAGATGTCCAGCTGTAACGGTCCGGAGAGGCTGTATTGGAGAGCTGGTTCCATCCTGCTTGCAGCTACCATCGGGGATCATCATCTGACCCCCTACAGGTGGAATCGCAGGGGGAGACTGAGCCGATTGGTTTCGACTCACAATACTTCGCCGCCGCCGCCCCCATGTGCCCCGCCCCCGGTCGCCGCCCCCATGTGACCCCCCCCCCCCATTTTTCTGCCGACGCTCCTGGCATTAATTGTGAATCATTTCTGGATACAAGAAGAAGACATAAATAACTTAAATAACCATTGTCTTTTAATGGAAAATATATTAACTAATTACTCCGGCCTACATTGATTGAATATAGCCATTGTTGACTGTCTAGTGAATAATATGTATGCTGGGACTGTACTGGATTTGGCGGTATTTGTTCAAATAATCTAAAGTCTGATAGCCAATCATTGACGGACACATCGATGAAAATTCTATTGCCAAATTAAATTTGGTTAAAAAGGGACGTTTCGATAATTTAAGAGGTGAAGGAAAATTAATTATAAAGTTGGCATTAAAACTAGTGCCAGGCGTTCTTCATTTGTCATCGGTTTTAAAATGAACTTCTGCACATGCGCAAAATGGCGTCCCAGTGTCGAAATGAAGCCAAGCTAAGTGAGAACGAGAGAACATAATGTGAGCTTGTGGTGAAAGGACGCGGTTTGTGGTAGCCTCGGACCACTACCTAAATCTTGGTCCGAGAACAAGGTAAAACTGTTGGATAATACTAGTTGGAACTCTAGAACCGTCGGACAAAATATTTATGACATTTCATGAAAATGGGAACTAAGTTTGTGGATTTTTAAGAGGCCAAGTGTCGTCTGGCCGGATGCATTGAAATAACTTTCGATTCCAAAAGGACGCTATTCTTCCTTTATCAAGGCGTTTTCTTAGATTGTCTAATTTGTTCAATTTATATTTTTATGGGTCTATTATAATGTGGCCTAAGATTATTTTATATTCATAACACGCCTCCGTTTCTTTAAGCAGCGAAAACGAGTTTGTTTTACTTCATCTTTCGAGATGTGTTTGGTTTCATTTTTAATCGTTCGATGCTGCTAATGTGAAATTAATTGATTTCAAGAATGTAATTGTCAGGATTTTGGCGTGGGGAACTTGATAGTTTTAATAATGACAAACGGCCCTTGCTTTTCGTTTGTCTGTGATGGCATCTTTTGGTCTATTATGCCCGCATAAGCACAGCATTCATGCTGGTTGCAAAACATTTTCGGAAGCCTATTTGAAAGAATGTAATGAGTAACCAATTGAAATGAATCGAAATGAGACTGTAGTAGTTTCGGATAAGAATTAGAAAAGGTTTAACATGTGGTGATTTCTAAATCACGTAAATGTAACTTGTTTTATTTATACAGCGTTGCCATATAATTTGGGGTATAGCTTGGCCTCCATTTTAGATTTATAGTAGGAGTGCAGATTGGTGTTCCCTCCCATAGCCATTCGGCCTTGTATTCTTTTCCCTTGAGAATATATATTTATTTTTACCTATTGCTGTTCGAGTCCATGTTTCATTGTGCGCATAGAATAGTACTAGGTTAATTGTCTTCAGGCCACTTTGGCCTCAGGGTACCCAAACCCTCCCTCCACTCAAATTTATCGGTACACTAATACTTATGCAATCTGGTGCAATTAATCTCTTAAGGTATTCATCGGGTCTTCCATTAGTAATTTTCAAGAAAATTTTCCATTTTTTTTAAATTGTCCTATTCGATAGTATGTCCTCTCTATTTTCCAGAAATATATAGTTTATACTATTTTTATTGTTGTTTAGCTCATTTATATTCATTTTAATGATCGGTGTGCACGCTTTTCAGCAGCTGTCACTTTGATGCACAGGTGCAGCAGATAAAGCACACATTAATCTGGCTTTGAAACAGTCTACTCCAGAACTAAAACAATGTAGGAGACACTCACAGGTCGGAGAATGCAGAAGGAGTTCAAAAGTAAGACTCTTTACTCTAAATGTGTACCTCAACTTTAAGTTACGATTTCTCTTACCATTTTTTTCAATATTTGTCTTGACTTGGGCAGTTAAGATGTCCACTTAGAATGCAGATATTAGTTTCATTTAAAAACTAAAATATAGACAAATAATGCAGCTATGTTGTAAAGCAGAATGAAGCTGTTAAATTGAAATTAGGGCCCCCCCCCCAATTAATTTATTTTTTCAATCAAAATAACGTAAATTTTAATACAAGGCTAATATATTTGCCTCAATCAAAGATACAAAAACGATGCTGCTATACAACATTCTGAACATACAGCAGATCAATTTGCGACAACAAAGACTCAGTTGAGTTGAAAAAGAGCAAAGATATCGCGTCCTAAAAATGCACGTTATTTTTGTGATTAATCTTTGAAAAAGACCCCCCAAATTTATATAATTTTTCCTTTTTGGCAAAAGTCCACTAGTTTACATTCTTGGAATCAGTGATATCAATTTCAATAAAATAAGATAACTTGTAATGAAATGTCTTCAGTAGTGTCGATGGTACCTTAAATGAACTGGTTAACTAAGGAGTAGCAAAGGGCACTGAACCCTCACGCGAATGTCTCGGAGTGCAGAATCTATTGCGATGCACACACTGTTTATGCAAAAATATAGCCCTGGGAGGGGAAAAGTATTCCCTCTTACACTCGCAGATAATGAGTGCCCGACAGTTGATGATGATCAGGTGCCATCAAGTCAGCGTCGACTCCTAGCGACTGCATGGATGGACTGTCTCCATATGATTCAGTCTTAAGCCATATCCTTCACTGACACATTCATGTTGGATTTGATGGAGTCGATCCATCTCAATGCTGGCCGCCCTCGTCTCCGACACCCTTCCAAGCATAATTGTCTTTTCCAACGAATCAGAACGCCTCATAATGTGTCCAAAATATGACAACTGTATTCTTGTTATCAATGCTTCAAGAGACAGATCTGGTTTGATTTTTTTAATTACCCATACATTTGTGTTGTTGGCTGTCCAAGGAATATGCAGTATCCTTCTTCAACACCAGAGCTCAAAAGCATCAATATACTTCCTCATGGTCCAGCTTTCGCAACCATATGTAGCTATGGGAAAGACTAGTGCCTTAACCATTCTAATTTTAGTAGGCAAAGAAACATCTGAACACTTGAAGATCTTATCCAGGCCTTTAAAAGCTGCTCTTCCTAGGGCTAGTCCTCGGCGAATCTCTTGACTGCATGAGCCACTACTATACTCTGAGAGCTGCCAGAATGGGATTGACAGTTCTCATCTCGCCATGTGGTCTGAGAAAGAGTTTGCCAAGCTGTACAAGCCAAAGATACAGTGGACCAGACACTGAAGCACGTGGGCTGTAATATTGCAACGCAGAGTATTATGACATCAATTATGCGAACATGGATTGGTCAAGAGGCAGAGGGGTGATGACTGACGTGGGATTTCTGGCTTCTCACCGAGTATACCAAGGGTTGATCCCAACAAACATACTATTCACCTCTGTGATTAACTTATTATCTATCATAATGTAGCTAATTCAACAGTCAGAAGTTAATTTGCTAACTGTGCGTTTAGCAACTGAACAAACTATTTCTTGATCCATAGATATTGTAGGGGACCTGAGAGTGTGCCCTCTACAATGTAGTGTTTTGGGGATGAGATATGAGAACCTGGGGGATGCTTGGGATTCGAGTGTAGGAGGTGTAGGTTATTGAGCGGTCCGGGGGCGTGGACGCAGCTCGAGAGGAGAACTCCCAATTGTTCAGTTTGGTTGGGTAGTTCGAGGGTGTGATAGCAGAGCGAAGGGCGGTTTAGTAAATAAGGATCTAAACAGCTGAGCCGCTACTCAGATAATTGCTAACGAGGGCTGGCAGCACGTGAACTACACGAATGCAAGCACTATGATGTGTAATGAGTGGCTGTCTACTGGAGCCACTGAACAATTAAACAAGTATTATCAGGATCTTACCGGGATGAGGTTTCGAGGGTAGGATCTTATCAGCTAGTGAAATAAACTAAATAACCAGTTAGCTTTGAGATGTCTAGTTTTAATGGGTACTTCTAATGTGAAGTACTGCCCCCGTAAATTGAATTATATTGAGACCACGATGGCTGTATTGGCAAATATGAGTAAAGTTACGGATGTCATAGTTGTGACGTGTATATTCATGACGTAGGCACGGATGACGTAGAATTCATGCAAGTAGGCTGGTGGAGCTGAGATTCTTGATGACGTCATGATTTTGTTCGAGAATGATCGGAGATTTACGACGCAGTCGCAGGAAACAAGGTATTGTGCTAAGGAAGAAGTTACGCTATTGGAGGAAAGGCTCGAACCAATGAACGATAGTTTGGAAGGAAGACGGAGATTGCTGAAACTACGATATTTGATTACTTTTGGCATGCAGAATTGTGGAAAACTATTTTCAGTAATGGCATTGATTTGGAATTTTGAAGAAATTAATTTTGAGTTTTTGAAATTTGAAAATCCGTCAAGTATTGCCAAAGTTAAAACTTCTAGCGATGACGGAGCAACAGGCTATGGAAGGGATGGATACGCCCCTTAAGAAGTTGATAAAAGGTCGTGCACAGGATAGAGGAGCTCTCATATCTCTCATACCGCTGATACTGCATATATATTTCAGATGTCATAGAGTCATTTTCGAGTGAATAAGTGAAGCAAGTTGTCTTTAGCGTGTGGTTAAAGCCCGGCGCATCGAACGAACACGGAGCAGTTCCATTTTACGCTGCTCGAAACTAGGTGAAGTTGAAACGCTCACATTAACGTTTCCACCAGATAAGATATCAAGAGTTAACTTCAGCCTTTATTATAATTCAATTGGGCAGTACAACATTGAGGTGTGTAGAAGATTTGAACAATTTCACAGTTATACTTCGAAAGATATTGGCACTTTAAGGCTGCCAACAAAAGTGATTTTCTCGCCACATGAGAAACACTTTTAAAATTCCACATTATACACTACGGCTGACACTTGGATTGCAACAGTGATATTGGAGAATACGTTTGGTAATACAACGATACAGTCTACTATGGAACATTATAATCTTGCAGTGCTTTCAATGATTATAACAGAAGTTGAGATGGAAGGCTAAGGCTTTAATGCAATTGGGACATATATCGTTGGAGTGAAATAACAGCATGGAACTTCGTTAATCGTCTTTCTACAAAAGCGAGCATGTAGTGAACATCCAACTACACTCATGCATCGTGAATCCATCGCTGAATTATATCAGATGGCAGTGGAAATATTTTCATACTCCACGATTATGAATATTTCTGCGGAAATAACTGCAATAAACTTCATGGCGAATTGCGACCAGAACTTCAGGGAAATTTCAAGAGAGGCTAGGGTGGACCCGGCTCACAAAGAAGAGTTTTGCCAGAAGGATGTTTTCGTATCCATGGAGCAGTGCAATTTTCGGAGGAGGAAGCAGTTCGCTTCTCCGAGGACGCTGATTCCAGGTTCGAGGACGGAGCACATCTTCACGCTGGTGAATTGGAACCAACAGCAGTTTTCTTTGAAAACTTTCCTCTAGAACTTCAATCAACAGATAAGGTAGTCGTGAATGTTTCTTGTATTATTTGAGTCTTGTAGCGATATCTGAGCAACCATTCTTCCCATATTTTCTGTCCCATATTTTTTTGTGCCCCATTTTCTTGATTAATATTTCTGTACTCAGAACACTTCGATGATTTATGCTTTTTTTTTCTTCGATTTATTGAGACATTATTATGTCATTGGCATAGTTAAATAATTTTGGATCAGTTGAGAGTGATGATTTAGATTCTTTCAGTAATTTGCATATTTTTGTAGTCACGATTTGACTGTAAAGTTAACGATTTTCTATGGCAGATTTGAATTTAAAGTAATTCTATTCAGTAAATTACTTTGACCAATTTTCTGTCATCCTCAAGAAAGAAGAATAATTAAATGATTTTAGAGCGTTAAAATCTATTACGATATCGAGGATCTTTGAAATACTAGTCGTCTTATGAACATGATTGCAACATAGACATTTATCATTGCATTATAGACAATTTTATGAAATATGAACTTTGATTACGATTTATTGAATACACTATAGTAATGAACATTTGATAGGAGTTTTTCTCAAATTATAGATTGGAACAATAATGTTTGCATTCCACAATCTAATTGTATTCTATTCGACTATTCATACAGTTTAGATGAACTTTGATTGAAGATAGTATTTTTATACTGCGTTACTTTGAAGATATTAATCTCAATTTTGATAGACCAGGGAGGAGTGTCTAATCGTATTTGCTATTAAATTTATTTGTGATTGGCAAATTTTTACTTCATATCGATTCATGAATGAAACCCACGAAGGTTAAATAATAACAGTCATTAATACAATTGATGAATATAAGAATTTTTAAAGAGGAACAATGGATGTATAATCGTTAGTTCAGTGGACATGTAAAAGTCGCTGATGAATAATGCCCGTGAATAATGAAGGAGGTTCCCACAGTAAGAAATGAAGTTGATGAATTTATAAGTGGAGGATTTTTGTATGTAGTTTGGAAGATTTTTATGCCATATATATGAAGATATATGATGAATTTTGGGCCAATTTTTGTGCAATTTTGTGCGTCTTGAGCGAAGTATTTTGCCGCTGAATGTATTGTTCTGGTTCTTTGAAAGATTATTCATGTGAAGATACTGTTAAAATTAACAAGAGTGTTAAATAATTTGAGATAAAGATTTTGAATGGAGGTTACCGTCACAAATATTCATAATTATTATTAAACCTTATTAAACCTGAATTTGACAGTTAAATATAACTAACCTTCATTGGTTGATTATATCAACACGATTTGAGTAATTATCAACCGGATAAACGTGTGGTTTAATGTATTTCTTATATAAATAATATTGTAAAATAATTTTGTAAATATCTTTGTTATATAATTTGAAATGAAAAGGATTAATAGAGGCGTGTATAAAATTTCCAATTTTCGTTTGACATTGTTATAAACAATTTATTATTGTTATAAATAATTAATGAACTTTTGTTATTAACATTAAGAGTTTTGTTTTTATACTCTAAACAACGCTAATTAAACAAGTGGTTTGAACAATTAAACATGATTTGGGATTGTTGGAGTAATCCACTGGTGTTTGAATGGAGCATTTAAAACATTTGCGTGATAATATTTCAGTTGAGATGTGAACATTTACGTGTTTTGAAAAGGAGAGCCAAGCTCTGAGGTAACTCGCTTATGCTAGGGTTGAACGAACGGGGTGAGTCCGCTTTGACGATGCAGGTGCATTGCAGCTGGCCCGGACAACTGTATGACAGAGGCCAAGGACGTATCCATAATAGCCTTGTGGCTATAAATAAAATGTGAAGTATATAAACACGCAAAACAATTGATATATGTGTCTCGTCCCAAATCCCGTTTCCATTCCAAGTGCATTATTATTTTTACGTTACTATGAGCTTGAGAAAGCTGAAACATTGTATGTAGAGTATACAAGTCCTACAGGAGGACATGATTATATGGACGATGGCTTCTGATTGCCATGTGGATTTTGTTGTTTATTTTTGTTAAAATCATTCTTTATGTGAAATAAATTATTGTGCAGTTTAAAGTTTCTCATCTTCGTTCTGGTTCATTTTAAATATCATGGTGGAGGTTATTGTGAGGGCATACTTTAAGTGATCCAGTTGACAACCCAGTCCCCGAGATAAATTTAAGAGGTAAGTAAAGGTAAGTATGAACCCCCGTATATTTTGGTGTGTTCCACAATAATTTCTTGTTAACTATTGTGCTCTAATCTCGATAGTATCTGTCAGTGCCATTTTCATTGATGTAGCTGTGCCGGTGTGATTGATTATTGGCAATCCGAGTGAGGGGGCGGATATCTGACAGCCTACTATCCGGATATCGGGTACAGTAGGATTGGCGCCCAACGTGGGGCATGTTCAACAAAACTGGATTACCAGGTTGAACACCAGAAGGATTGGCGCCGCAATTCGGTGGGGCTTGATTGACAACACTGGATTACCAGGTTGAACGCCAGTAGAGTTGGCACAATCGAAGTTCGGAGTGCTTGAATAACATTGGATTACCAAGTTATTGCAGTAGAATTGACACCGCAATTTTTGTGGAGTGTTCGAATAACATTGTATTACCAAGTTATCGATGTCAAAGGGATTGTGAAGACTCAAATAAAGAGGTTGATTCTTTGTTAGATGTCTTAGCCAATTGTAGAATTTGAGAGTGTGATTATATAGGAATAAAATGTTGTATTGTATTAGGAAAATTACACTCAAAAAAAGATCAGATCTTATACAACTTGAGAGAGGTTAAATAGGCTGGAAACTTAGAAAAATCGCCTATGATCTGGAGTCTTATTTTATTTGACCGGCTTATGACATGTTTAGTCATATTAAAGATAAAATTAAACTATTTGGATTGTATGTGTAAATTATTTGTGTTAGGATATTTTAAAATGAACCAAAGAAACTTGAACATGTGCTTGAGTTTATTTCAACATGAAGTGTCTACGAAGGTTAATTATAAGGTAATTATAAGTTAGATTTAAGACAGAAAATTGCTCAAACTTATATATGGTGAAAAATGTTGCTCAGATGTTGTTATTTTGCTCTGTTTGTTGTATGTCCCTAAAGCAGTTTATTATTGAAATATTATTGAAATGGCAGATGAGAGTCTGAAAATGATGTTGGAGGAGATGTCCAACAGAAAATAGCGGATGATGGAGGAGAATTCTAGTAATATGTCTATTAGGCTAGATGAAAGTGCGAGGGAGATGAAAGATAGCATGAATGAAAGTTTGAAAGTTATTCAGACCAGTTCTGCAAACTTAGAAAATAATGTGTCGCGTTTACAGATCAGTACCCAGGGAATCGAGAATGCTGTAAGTGACATTCACAAAGACGTTTCTGATGTTAAAATTGATGTTTCTAAGGTACAGAAAGATCTTACCATGTTGAATCTTGATGTTGCTAATGTCCGGGGTGATATTTCATGTGCTAGAGCTGAAGTAATTGTTGTAAGGAATGATGTTGCTACTGTACAAGACAAAGTAGAAGAAGTTCAAAAAGAGGTTAGAAATGCTCGAACTGATGTGTCAAATGTTCAAGTAGACATCAACAATATTCATTCAGATGTTAATGATATGCAAAGCGATATCAATAAAATACAAGTAGAAGTCAATACTGTTTTTGTAGACATTGCTAAAGTTCAAACTGATGTTAACAAAGTTAGGGAGGAAATTGAAACTTCAAAAATGCTTTGTACTCGTAACATTAGTGCATTAACAACTCGGTTAGTTGACGAGTCTGTTAGGACAACAGCTTCTTTAGCTGGTTTAAAATACGATGTAGAGGTCATGAGAACCCAAGTATTAGACCACAATCGTTTACTTAAGGAAGACATTGAAGTAGATATCGCGGAAATGTTAACTGCAAATTTAACTGTTTGGAAAGATGAATGGAACAGGTCAAGTGGGGAACATGTAGATCAAATTCAGGAGCGAATTGAAAGAAAACTTGCCAGTACACAAGTAGACATTAATAATGAAGTAGTTCAGATTAGGAAAGACTTGAAGGTAAGGATGGATTCGCTATCCGAAAAGCAGGTAGAGGATAGAACTCAAATAGGTCAGGACGTGCAAGCATTAAAAACTGCGTTAGAGGAACAGATTCATAAGGTTGTCTCTGATGTTAATGAAACTAAGAGCAAACTGCAGAATTTGAAACTAGGAGAAGCTAGCATGATGGAAACCTATAAGGAAGAGTTGATTAGGAAAGTCATCACGGAAATCACAGACAAGGATACCGAAGGATTGACTGGTGAAGAGGATAGAAATTACGTGAGAAGAGGTAACCTTACTACAGAAGAGAGAGATATTAGTCCTGAGGAACGTATATCCAGATTCAGGGAAGAAGAAGAGGATCGGAATATTGAACCCGAATGGAAGTATCGTGATAGTGGGAGGAATTATATGGATTCATATCCGAGAAATGTGACAGTCATCCGGAATTTTGAAGACAAACCTCAAAAATTTAGCAACACTGATAGTCTCACACCGATCGAATATATCAGGAATCTTAAAGACTACTTCATAGAAGCCCACATTCCTAGAGAGAGAGAGAGAGAGAGAGATGAGAATCGTAGAAAGATTTCTAGCTGGAGGACCCCTCAAATGGTTTAGAGCATTTCGGTACACTTTCAGCAATTTTGACGAATTTGCAGAGGCACTGATTAAACGATTCTGGTCAATAGAAGCTCAGAATTCATTAAGAGCTGAGGTATACTCGAGGAAGTATTCAGGTACTCTTCCAACACGGTACGCTGATTTCTTCACGAGCCAACTATCACGCTTGAGATTTTTGCAACCCCCATTGTCAACAGAGCAGTTGATAGATGCGATTTCACGTATGCTGCCTGTGGAGGTAAGAAGACTGATCATATCGTCAAATATCAGAGATTTGACCAGTATGGACGAATTATTGAGAAGGCTTGACTACACGAGTCCAATGCCAAATTTGGTACAAAAAGGTCAGAGGCACGAATTCAAAGACGTTAATACAGTCTACATGGATCAAGTGCAGCAAACTGATAAGCCTGAGGAAGGAAAAACTGAAAATGTAGGTCCTCACAGGAATAATTATTTCCGCAACAACAGATCCCAAGGTTACCGCCCATATCAGCAAAGACGAGGCTGGAATAATAATAGAGGGAATTACAACAACGGAAGAGGTAGATACTATAACAATGGTTATAATAGAAACTACAATAGAAATAACCAATACCAGAATCAGAATTCTCAAGGTCAGGTTATGACACCCGACAAGTATCAAGAAAGAGAGAAAGAAAGTAAGTCAGCAGTATCTGAAGGAATTACGAGAAAAGGAAGCTGAAAACCAAAAGAAAAGACAGGATGTAGTGATCGATCCTGGTCCTTCTACAAGTCAGCAGAACTTAGAAAACAGAAATACAGGACAGAAGAGAAAGTAGAGAGGAGAGAATGCATTAGCCACACACAACCCAGAGAAGAAGAGACTTATGATTAAGGAACATTGAAGAAATATCATACAAGAGTAAGCCAATAATAATTCAATTTCGTGTTCAAGTGAATTGAGATATTCATAACACAGAGTTTAAAAACAATTTGCAACTGTTTTTAAAACGTGGTGGAGGGAGAATGACCCCGTAAATTGAATTATATCGAGACCACGATGGCTGTATTGGCAAATATGAGTAAAGTTACGGATGTTATAGTTGTGACGTGTATATTCATGACGTAGGCACGGATGACGTAGAATTCATGCAAGTAGGCTGGTGGAGCTGATATTCTTGATGACGTCATGATTTTGTTCGAGAAAGATCGGAGATTTACGACGCAGTCGCAGGAAACAAGGTATTGTGCTAAGGAAGAAGTTACGCTATTGGAGGAAAGGCTCGAACCAATGAACGATAGTTTGGAAGGAAGACGGAGATTGCTGAAACTACGATATTTGATTACTTTTGGCATGCAGAATTGTGGAAAACTATTTTCAGTTATGGCATTGATTTGGAATTTTGAAGAAATTAATTTTGAGTTTTTGAAATTTGAAAATCCGTCAAGTATTGCCAAAGTTAAAACTTCTAGCGATGACGGAGCAACAGGCTATGGAAGGGATGGATACGCCCCTTAAGAAGTTGATAAAAGGTCGTGCACAGGATAGAGGAGCTCTCATATCTCTCATACCGCTGATACTGCATATATATTTCAGATGTCATCGAGTCATTTTCGAGTGAATAAGTGAAGCAAGTTGTCTTTAGCGTGTGGTTAAAGCCCGGCGCATCGAACGAACACGGAGCAGTTCCATTTTACGCTGCTCGAAACTAGGTGAAGTTGAAACGCTCACATTAACGTTTCCACCAGATAAGATATCAAGAGTTAACTTCAGCCTTTATTATAATTCAATTGGGCAGTACAACATTGAGGTGTGTAGAAGATTTGAACAATTTCACAGTTATACTTCGAAAGATATTGGCACTTTAAGGCTGCCAACAAAAGTGATTTTCTCGCCACATGAGAAACACTTTTAAAATTCCACATTATACACTACGGCTGACACGTGGATTGCAACAGTGATATTGGAGAATACGTTTGGTAATACAACGATACAGTCTACTATGGAACATTATAATCTTGCAGTGCTTTCAATGATTATAACAGAAGTTGAGATGGAAGGCTAAGGCTTTAATGCAATTGGGACATATATCGTTGGAGTGAAATAACAGCATGGAACTTCGTTAATCGTCTTTCTACAAAAGCGAGCATGTAGTGAACATCCAACTACACTCATGCATCGTGAATCCATCGCTGAATTATATCAGATGGCAGTGGAAATATTTTCATACTCCACGATTATGAATATTTCTGCGGAAATAACTGCAATAAACTTCATGGCGAATTGCGACCAGAACTTCAGGGAAATTTCAAGAGAGGCTAGGGTGGACCCGGCTCACAAAGAAGAGTTTTGCCAGAAGGATGTTTTCGTATCCATGGAGCAGTGCAATTTTCGGAGGAGGAAGCAGTTCGCTTCTCCGAGGACGCTGATTCCAGGTTCGAGGACGGAGCACATCTTCACGCTGGTGAATTGGAACCAACAGCAGTTTTCTTTGAAAACTTTCCTCTAGAACTTCAATCAACAGATAAGGTAGTCGTGAATGTTTCTTGTATTATTTGAGTCTTGTAGCGATATCTGAGCAACCATTCTTCCCATATTTTCTGTCCCATATTTTTTTGTGCCCCATTTTCTTGATTAATATTTCTGTACTCAGTACACTTCGATGATTTATGCTTTTTTTTCTTCGATTTATTGAGACATTATTATGTCATTGGCATAGTTAAATAATTTTGGATCAGTTGAGAGTGATGATTTAGATTCTTTCAGTAATTTGCATATTTTTGTAGTCACGATTTGACTGTAAAGTTAACGATTTTCTATGGCAGATTTGAATTTAAAGTAATTCTATTCAGTAAATTACTTTGACCAATTTTCTGTCATCCTCAAGAAAGAAGAATAATTAAATGATTTTAGAGCGTTAAAATCTATTACGATATCGACGATCTTTGAAATACTAGTCGTCTTATGAACATGATTGCAACATAGACATTTATCATTGCATTATAGACAATTTTATGAAATATGAACTTTGATTACGATTTATTGAATACACTGTAGTAATGAACATTTGATAGGAGTTTTTCTCAAATTATAGATTGGAACAATAATGTTTGCATTCCACAATCTAATTGTATTCTATTCGACTATTCATACAGTTTAGATGAACTTTGATTGAAGATAGTATTTTTATACTGCGTTACTTTGAAGATATTAATCTCAATTTTGATAGACCAGGGAGGAGTGTCTAATCGTATTTGCTATTAAATTTATTTGTGATTGGCAAATTTTTACTTCATATCGATTCATGAATGAAACCCACGAAGGTTAAATAATAACAGTCATTAATACAATTGATGAATATAAGAATTTTTAAAGAGGAACAATGGATGTATAATCGTTAGTTCAGTGGACATGTAAAAGTCGCTGATGAATAATGCCCGTGAATAATGAAGGAGGTTCCCACAGTAAGAAATGAAGTTGATGAATTTATAAGTGGAGGATTTTTGTATGTAGTTTGGAAGATTTTTATGCCATATATATGAAGATATATGATGAATTTTGGGCCAATTTTTGTGCAATTTTGTGCGTCTTGAGCGAAGTATTTTGCCGCTGAATGTATTGTTCTGGTTCTTTGAAAGATTATTCATGTGAAGATACTGTTAAAATTAACAAGAGTGTTAAATAATTTGAGATAAAGATTTTGAATGGAGGTTACCGTCACAAATATTAATAATTATTATTAAACCTTATTAAACCTGAATTTGACAGTTAAATATAACTAACCTTCATTGGTTGATTATATCAACACGATTTGAGTAATTATCAACCGGATAAACGTGTGGTTTAATGTATTTCTTACAAAAATAATATAAACAATATAATATTGTAAAATAATTTTGTAAATATCTTTGTTATATAATTTGAAATGAAAAGGATTAATAGAGGCGTGTATAAGTTTTCCAATTTTCGTTTGACATTGTTATAAACAATTTATTATTGTTATAAATAATTAATGAACTTTTGTTATTAACATTAAGAGTTTTGTTTTTATACTCTAAACAACGCTAATTAAACAAGTGGTTTGAACAATTAAACATGATTTGGGATTGTTGGAGTAATCCACTGGTGTTTGAATGGAGCATTTAAAACATTTGCGTGATAATATTTCAGTTGAGATGTGAACATTTACGTGTTTTGAAAAGGAGAGCCAAGCTCTGAGGTAACTCGCTTATGCTAGGGTTGAACGAACGGGGTGAGTCCGCTTTGACGATGCAGGTGCATTGCAGCTGGCCCGGACAACTGTATGACAGAGGCCAAGGACGTATCCATAATAGCCTTGTGGCTATAAATAAAATGTGAAGTATATAAACACGCAAAACAATTGATATATGTGTCTCGTCCCAAATCCCGTTTCCATTCCAAGTGCATTATTATTTTTACGTTACTATGAGCTTGAGAAAGCTGAAACATTGTATGTAGAGTATACAAGTCCTACAGGAGGACATGATTATATGGACGATGGCTTCTGATTGCCACGTGGATTTTGTTGTTTATTTTTGTTAAAATCATTCTTTATGTGAAATAAATTATTGTGCAGTTTCAAGTTTCTCGTCTTCGTTCTGGTTCATTTTAAATATCATGGTGGAGGTTATTGTGAGGGCATACTTTAAGTGATCCAGTTGACAACCTAGTCCCCGAGATAAATTTAAGAGGTAAGTAAAGGTAAGTATGAACCCCCGTATATTTTGGTGTGTTCCACAATTATTTCTTGTTAACTATTGTGCTCTAATCTCGATAGTATCTGTCAGTGCCATTTTCATTGATGTAGCTGTGCCGGTGCGATTGATTATTGGCAATCCGATTGAGGGGGCGGATATCTGACAGCCTACTATCCGGATATCGGGTACAGTACTAATGGAATTTGCAGAGCAGTTATTAATTATTCAGATGCTATTACCTTACAATCACTAGGGGATGAAAGTGTAGGTGTTTGTGTGAGGAACTGTACTCTCTAAACACTCACCAATCTGGCAGTAGTCGTGACGGCTCTCAGCAGCGGTCCGGCACTCAGGCACTAGGTATGACTAAGTAAGACTGACTGACCTGGAGTGACCTCTTCTCTGATGCTTTATACCTTTTGATGTGTCGCGTGAGCAGAATTGCACATTCTTTAGGAGTTGAGGCACTGGCAGGGGTTGATGTAGTTCAAGCGTGAGGTTACTTGGAGTTATCGAAGTACTAAGCTTTTAGAAGTGCTGTAATTCTGTACGAGTTGGCCTGAAGGCATGTATTTGGCTGTAGATGTATGGGGTATAAGTACTTGGGGATGAGGGTGTATCCTATGGATACGACAATATGCAGAGTAAATACTCACAATAGAGAGCTGTAAAAACGAGTCATGGTGGATGATATCCAGGGCGTGCCTGTCCATGAAGGTGACACACATACGGGTGAGGAACTGCAACTGGTACAAGCGAGCAGCATCGAAGATCATGCATACATTACGGATCTGCAGGATCTCTCGCAGGTAGTCCGAGATGGAAGCTTCCAGGTCCACAAACCCATACTGGTGTGCTAGTCCCAGGGTATCCAGAACAACGTCTTCCTGCCAAACAGAAGGGGAGAAATTTTCATGGACAACAAATAAAGAGCCCTCTCAATTTGCTGGAACAATAAATTGATGGGATCTACTGGAGATTGCAATACTGCATATGGGGTTCAAATGTGTGTCGGCTTTATCAATGGTGAGTGTTGCTACGACATGGAGCGCACCTACACGAGGCACATCGTCAATGAGGTGGGGGATCACGACATCATCAAATTGGGCACACAAGCCATCCTTAACACCTGCGATGCTTCTCTGGGACCTGGACCTCAGGTGGGTCCTATTTCGTTTTATCTTTAAACTACGAATTGCTGCTTCTTCAAGATTCCTTCCTTTTGACTAATTTGATAAATATTCTTGGTTATCTCCCTGACATTCGCCATGGTATTTATTATTTCTGTATTGATATCAATCGTAACTTTCTTGGTCCACTTTTCAATACAAAATATCACTATGCCACTATCGGTACATGTTTCGGCACATTGTGTCTTCTTCAGCCTTTCACCACAATATCATACCATTATTATTATTATTAATCTTGATTGGTCACATTGGACCACTTGAGTTGTTCCACAATCACGTCTTCTTTGAAGATAGTACTGCTTGGTTCTTGCGCTAATTCCAGTACTTTTTCATTCTTTCAGATCGGGATTTCCTCAACTCGTCTGAAATCTCCATAGGCTTTCTACGTGTCATTTCTGCAGAAAATTTAAGTTTTAAGAATGGTGTTTATTTTATTTTTCTCCTCGGCAACTGTTATCTTGAGTCCAACTGCTTTGAGATCTTGTTGGATTTCTTGGATCCATTTTCCTCCAGTTTTCTTTCCTAGATTTCTCATCACTATTTGACATACAATTCTGTTTTCTGGAAGACATAAGATGTGAAAAAAATATGAAATTCTTTTCTTCTTCATTGTGCTGGTGATTGGATCAATCTCACGATAAGACAGTTTCATTTGGGAGAATCCTCCAGACCCCCTCAACCTGATACTTTTTATTTATGCACGTTCTAATGATTCTTCTTTCCGTTTTAAGGAAAGTTCTTTGTTCATTTTTAATTTGGAACAGAGTTTCACAAGCATAAGTGGCTTCTGGGAGAGTTACAGTTTTATTACAACAATTTATGTCACTTTTAATTTATATATATGTGGGAATGAATTTTGGCAAGCGAATAAACCGAACACGTCTTGAAGTAGTTTTAAGTACAAAAACTGCATTTAAACGTAAGATTACATAAGATGAGATTTAACAAAACTTGACGTGACATGACTAGACACAAAAACTGTAACTGATCGTCTTAGTTTCTCGCGACTTCCACTTGACTCCTCTACGCGGCGCCACCGGGCAGTGTCGAAGCTGGCGGGAAACCCAAGAACGTTCATTATTTTCAGATTCCCACAATCGGCCATCCTGCAGATCACCCGCCTCGGATGATGAGAAGTCTTCAGCCCAGGGTTTGAGGAATTCAGCACAAGTAGTTGTTCATTTGGGGCCTAAGTGATTCCCTTCACGACAGAGGTCGTAAGTGTCATTCAGCTTGACTCTGGAGATTCTGTAAGGCCGAAGGTACTTTTTCTTCAATTTAAGGCCTGGTTCAAACTGGGTCCTCTTGATGGTTTTGATATCGCCAACTTGGTACTGGCGAGCAGGCCGTCTACTTCAATAAAACGACACACTGTTTTCTTGATGCACTTTCTGGATTTGTGCTCTCGCTTCTTCACGGTGTTCATCTCTCCTGGTCTCAAACTCGTCTACCATCTCTTCACTGATCAATTCAAGTATTCTCAGGTCATTTTCACAGCGCATTTTGACTCCTGTCAAAAGTTCGAATGGCGTCTGCTTGATACTGCGGTTGTAAGTGGAATTCATGGCTCTTCGATCAGGTTTGACGGGCTTGTTCCAATCTCCAGGGTTTTTGATAGACAAGTTGGCCAGCACGGAAATGATCGTGGAGTTCATCCATTCTATCTGGCCATTGGCACGAGGGAGTCTGGTCGTGATCAACGAGTGGGTGATGTTGTTGGCAGTGCAGTACTCTTCGAATTCATGTGAAATATACGAGGTTCCACGGTCGGTGATGATCTGCACAGGATTACCAAATACTCCTTTTTGCACGTCCAATTTCTCCGTAGTTTCTATCGTGATCGTCGTTTTAGTGGGATACAGCCACACAAACTTTGTGAAGCTATCCGTTACTGCGAGAATATGCTTGCATCCTTTTTTCATTGAATCTAAGGGTTCAAGATGGTCAGCATGGTAAATGTGAAATGGTGTGCTTTCTTTAAATAAGGGATGCAATAGTCCTTGTTTCATCGTGATGCTCATCTCAACGCTGGTACTCTTCGCCTCTTCCGATGCCTTTCCTATGTCCATCTCATCGGCTGCTACCACGTCGATTTGGTACAAGTACGCTTCTGATATGTCCTTGGACATCTCGACACTGGTTTTGCTGATGGTAGTTATGGCTTGGTCCAGCAAGTCGTTACCCATGATAGCTGGCAACTTTAATACATCTCCAGACACCACATAGAAATCAGTCAAGTAAGTATCGTCGTCAACCTGGACGTAGGTTGGAAAATATCCTAGGGGACGCACCTCACTATCTCCGAAACCCTTGAGTACTATGGCTGTAGTCTTCAGCTCCAGATCGCCCATCTCTGTGTAAATGTCTTCACGGATCAGATTGATTGGGCAGCCCGTGTCAACTAATGCATTGATCTTCTGGCCCTGGAGCAACAATTCTTTCATCTTCATATTCGACTTGGTTCCCAAAGCGACGTTCACTGTCTTCTTCTCAGCATTCTGCTCAGGGTTTGGGCACTTGGAAGCTATGTGTCCGAAACTGCTGCAATTGAAGCACTTTGGACCCTGACTCTTGTGTGGACATTCTCTGTACTCATGACTGTTCTTCTGATCACAATTGTAACAGCTCTTTACAGGCGAGGTCTGCTTCTGCCTGTTGTCTTCTCTTGGTGTATGATTGTTTGTCGCCCTCTCATTTATCGTCACCTTCTAGGAGTTTCGTGCGTAAGCACTCTTATAGACCTTCAACTTGTCCTTGAATTCCTTGATGTCCTTTGCTCCATATAGAATCATCTTGGATCCAGTGTCATCCTCAATGCCATCGATGACTTATTGTATCAGTGATTCATCATCGATTGTCGACCTGCTGGCTATTTCTCGCATCACCAGGAAATATTCGTGAAGAGTTTCAACTTTTGTTTTTTGTCGGTTGGTTAGCAGTCGATGAATCTCTGCTGCGCTGGCATCATCTCGGAATTCCTTCTTCAGGGCCTTCTTCAACTTGTGCCAGGATGTGATGCCACGTTCACTCTGCACAAACAACTTAGCCAGGCCTGTCAGCGACTTTTTTGCAAATACGTATTTCTGCATCTCGTCCCAGCCCATCAACGTTGCTGTTTCCTCAAAGTCCTCAATCCAACGTCGCACCAGATAGTTCTCACTGCCGTCATAGGTTCTGACAGAGCCCTCTACATCTCGGAAAGTCAACGCAAACTTGTGTGCGGCTCCACAGTTTGCAGTGTGCCGCAAGTCCACCACGTCCTGGTCGACTTCACCTTCACTTGAGCTTTTTTCTACAGTCTTCGCTTTGTGTTTGGTCGTTGTTATTTTCTTTTGTTTACCTCCTATTGGTTTGGAGAGTTTCTGGTCTTCGGACGAGCTAGATGAATCTGATGATGATCCTGTCGTGCTAGAGGTTGAATGTTTTGAGGATTTCATCCCAGCCATTTTCTCCTTTAACTCACGTAATTCCTCCGCCAGTGCTTTGTTTTCCTCTTTCATCTTGCTCATTGCATCTTCCTTAATACCAGTCTCTTCTTCTTCACCTTCTTCGTCTTTACGCATCCCCAGCCACGAAAGGTCCATTAAGTTATCACAGACGCGTTGCACAAGCACAGCTTTCTCTCCCGTATATCCAATTTTTAATACTGTGCACATGGCAATCAGGTCAGCCTCGGTGAATTCAGTCTCAATGAACTTCAATTTCACCAGGTGTTCTGGTGAGTCACGTTCAAACTCGAATCCTGGGAATTCTCTTAAGCGCTGTCTGTTCTTTCGATCACGTGGCAGTTTTTCGAAAATGAGGTTATGTAACGTTTTAATCAAGGCCGTAGGCGCCGCCTTAATGTTATTATTCACTTTTTCAATATCTTGTAAACACGCCACTTTGTCCGCCATTTTTCTTTGTCTTTCGGCACTCGCGCTGAACACTTTTCTTTTCGTCGTCGTCGTAGGCTTCAGGATACTTGAATTCGTCTTTTGTAGCCTGCTCGAACCACCACGTTTTTGGAGGTTGAACAGCTCCTCGTCTTCTATATTCCATGGACCCCCGTCTTCGTCGTAAATCTTGCCAGAAAAATGCCGTCAATTCGTGCCTTGTCGTCTTGTTTTATCGCTGTAGGCCTAGCCAAAATTGCCGTTCCGCATTCAAAATCGTTAATATCCCGGACGAGCCCCCAAATGTGGGAATGAATTTTGGCAGGCGAATAAACCGAACACGTCTTGAAGTAGTTTTAAGTATAAAAACTGCATTTAAACGTAAGATTACATAAGATGAGATTTAACAGAACTTGACGTGACATGACTCGACACAAAAACTGTAACTGATCGTCTTAGTTTCTCGCGACTTCCACTTGACTCCTCTACGCGGCGCCACCGGGCAGTGTCGAAGCTGGGGGAAAACCCAAGAACGTTCATTATTTTCAGATTCCCACATATATATCATCATCATCATTTCCCCTAATCCAGCTCCTGCCAGGTCGGGGTATTTATGGCACTTCTCCACTTTCCTTCCACAATTCTTCTTCCACGATCTTGCCCCAGTCAAGATTTCTTTTTCTTACGCTGTTCTTCACTGAATCGATCCACCTTGTTCTAGGTCTTCCCCTTGCTCTCTGCCCCCAGCATCTGTCTTGGTATTCTGTTTTCCTCCATCCTCTATGCATGTCCAAACCACCTTAGTTTATTCTTCTAAATTCTCTCATTTAGTTTTCCCATCCCAAATTCCTTCCTAACATCTTCATTCCTCACTCTGTCTTTCCTTGTCTTTCCTATCATACCTCTTAGGAATTTCATTTCACTGGCTTGGATTCTACTCTCTTGCCTGCTTGTCAAAAGAGATTTAATTTTTTTCTAAAATGTTGCTAAAAATTAAAACAATAAAAGACTTTTGTTCTGGAAATGCTTCCTCTGTCAACAATCTTGAACATCAATCTTCTAATCAATTTTATGCCATTTGAGCATTTTCTAGAAAAACGTTGGTTGGTTCTTAAGTTTAGGGGCTGCGACAACGCGGTCATGTAGCCCCGTGTACTTTGGGTGTGTGTAGAATCTGTCTGATAACCGGTGTTAATTGTGATTACTGTATTAGTGTGTGTTATGAAAATGAAAATCCATAGCTTGCTTCCAGTCTCCGACCGGGTCAGGAATGGAATGAATGAAGCCCCCATCTAGCGGCGAGGATATGAACTGTGCCGGCTGCCGAGGTCTGTCGCACTTCTCTGGGGCAATGATCAAATGAATGACAGATGAAATGAAATGATAGTGGAGAGTGTTGCAGAAATGAAATTGTGACAGGGAAAACCGGAGTACCCGGAGAAAAACCTGTCTGCCTCCGTTTTGTCCAGCACAGATCTCACATGGAGTGACCGGGATTTGAACCACGGACCCAGCGGTGAGAGGCCGGCGTGCTGCCACCTAAGCCACGGAGGCTTATAGTGTGTGTTATCTGTTTTTTAATTTAAGTACTGCAACTTAGAATTTTTCAAATAGTTCCTACTTTTGCTGCCAAGCGCCACCGTCAACGACTACTAGGCCAAGTTCAGAACTTGGCTACTAGACGCCACCGCAGTCGGCTCTTGGCAACGAACGTAGAAACCTAAGAGTGTTGTTTACATTCTTAACCTATCCAATTTAGCTTCACACAGGTGTTATTAGTGGAAGATTCTTTAACATGCCATAAATCTATGACATGGGACCGCCGGCTTTACTTCCCCTCCGAAGGAAGGCATACTGAGGGATTTTTAACGCTCTTAAAAAATCTGATGGCTAAGGCCGGGTTTGAACCCGCTATCTTGGGCATAGAAGCTCAGCATGCTACTGACTACGCCACCAAAGCCGCAGAAAAACGTAAAAACAACTTGTTAGTACCAATGTAAGTACTCCTCTTAGGTTTATTTCTTTCTGATAAATTTTATTTAAAAAATTTTACCCCATATTACAGCCACAAGACATACTGAGCATACGTATGCTATCCTTTGAGTTTGTGTGCTGTAAAATCTATTGATAACTTTCGCCTACTCATGGCGTTGTCCCATTCATTCTTGAGCCCCGTTGAAAGATAATATAAAACACTGACAATTTTTGACCGCAATTTGTAATTTATTATTTGAACTATTTGAAATTAATCTGAATGAATCTGTATAAAATATACACCAATGTGTTTAAACACTGACGTGTGGGTCAACCCTGTGTGTTATCATCACCTGCTTGTCAGCAACTGAGCTATGTGCGGTCGGCTCGCTGCTAGCCTGTTTCCCCTTTAAGTGAGTAAGAAGAGGGGCGGTCACAATTTGTTAACTGCTGTGTCGTATGTTTTATGTATCCTGTGTTCCGATTTTCTTCTTACTTTTGTAACTGTGTTTATAATATAATTATAGTTGAACGTTATTCCATTTATGCTCCTTATCTGGTTCATTTTTTGATCCTCACGGATTTCCATATTTTCCAATATATTTGGTATTCCTAGGCCTATGCGATTTGTTAATATTTATTAATTTGTTAATATATATATGTTGGATGAAAATTTGTTTTGTTATCTTCTGTTTCATGCTTTTTTTTTTCTAATTTCTATTTTTTCCCCCTTAAATGATCTAGTTTGAAAATAATTAGTAGGCAATTAATTCACATATATTACAGCAGAACAAAAAAATAAAAAATATAAAGTTAACACATGGTAGACGGGCCCTAAGAAATCTCGTAGAACTCTAGTAAACCATTGGCGATAGGCCAAGAAAAATCTCAGTTTTATTCACGACATCATTTTCGGTGATCCTGCGGTATCTCCTGACCATATATTGAACTATTTCGGATTGAGTAGAATGTATCTGCCACTTTCTCTCTACTCACAACATTCTTTTATTCTTCAATTTAGTTTCGAAACATCAATAACCTTTCTGCTGGCTCAGTCAACAACAAGATGGCATGCTTGCACAATAAGATGATAACATTTTAGAAGAATTGAATCGTTGTTGAATGGCACCAAGTACAATTTTTAAGTTTTGAGATAAACACAAAAAACTGCTTTTCCGCTGTTGTACTGAAATATGTACACACGTGTACTGGCTCCAACACTTCTTGCGCTGTACTTGGCTGCAATGCTTTATGATTCACCTACAAACATCCTAGGTGTGGAGGTCAAGTATCGTTTTGATGGAGGGCTTTTCAACCTAACTCGTCTCCGCTCCTTGAGGAAAACTCAGGTTACTAAGGTTACTAACATGTTGTATGCAGATGATGCTGCGTCACCAACTCTCACACCAGAAGAGCTGCAAGAGTCAGTTAACTGTTACAAAAGTGCATGTGATCGCTTTGGTCTTACCATAAATGTCAATAAGACTAAAGTCTTGGCACAACCTTCACCAGGCACACCTCTTCCTCAGTTCAATATATCCATCTCAAATTTGCCATTAGAACAGGTGGACCACTTCTCGTACCTGGGCAGTACCATTTCTGTGAGCAGGATGTGGATAAGAGAATTGGTGCAGTCCATGCAGCATATGGACGATTAGCGCACCGGGTCTTCATGAATAAAGATCTGTCCACGAGTACAAAGCTTATGGTGTACAAACCATTAGTCATTTCTACATTGTTGTATGGCTGTGAAACGTGGACCCTTTACAGACGTGATCTTAGGAAGCTTGAGCGCTTCCACCTACAAAAACTTCGATCAATCTTGAGGATTAAATGGGAAGACCGCATTATCAACATTGCTGTTCTTGAAAAGGCTCAAATCAACAGCATAGAATCATCCATAATAGGTCACCAATTTAGATGGATTGGTCATGTCCATCGGATGGATGATGTGAGATTACCTCGTCAAATGCTATATGGTGAGTTATGCTATGGCACCAGACCTCATGGTGGTCCTAAGAGGCGCTACAAGGACCAATTTAAGCAGACCCTGAAATTGACAGATCTTGATTCACAAACCTGGGACATGCTGGCTGAAGACCGCTCAACTTGGCGCCGTACCATCTCAGATACTGTAAAAACGTTTGAAAGGGATCGACGCACACATGAAGAAGCAAGCATCAAGCTAGCAAACTTCGAGCAGCCCAATCACATCCTCCTCCATTAATACTATGTGACTTGTGTGGACACTTGTTCCATGCCAGGATTGGACTCTTTAGTCACCGTAAACACATCCACAAACTGGACTGAAGGAAGAAGATTTATACTCGGATTCGAGTTAAAGCCGATGACGATGACTGATATATGAGACGTAATTTTCTGTATGTGGAAAGTGCACACAAATGCCGATATAATAATTGCAAAATAACATTGTTCCAATGTTACTAATAATTTTATTGACAAAATACGTAACTGGACTTGGTGCCTTTCAACAACGAGCGATTCAATTAGAGTTTAGATAAATGAAGGTATAATGAATTAGTGGAGGCTGAATGCGGGAGCAATATTAAGGCCCCTGAGTGCCAAAAGGCTCCATGTCATTGCTCTTTGATCAATCTAACCTCCAATATGCTGCATCTGATCCGTCTGTAATGCACAACTGCACAAAGGGATATTTCCTGTTACAGTAGTCACCAAGGGTTCATATCAGTCAATCCCCAACAAAGGTAATGTATTCTCCAGCAATCCCAATTAATGATGATGTGTCCTACATACCTTTTGGTTGGAAAGGGACATATGGCCAGTATAGATGTATTTTAACAATCCCTTGAATGCTCCTAAAGAAGTTCCTTTCAGCTCGATTTCAGTCTGTGTCGATTCTCTCATACCTCCAAAGAGAAGAGCTCTGGAAAAAGAAAATCATTCAATAAAATGAGGACTGAAAAGGGGTCAACCTGAAATTAAGTCAATGTAAAAAATAAAAATAAAACCAATATGACCTTGCAGCATATCTGCATGACAAATAACAAAAGGAGCTGCAGGTCTAGATAAAGTTCAATTCCAGGTCAAGTGAGTATGGGTCTGTTTAGGGAGACATTTTAGTGTGGCCTAGGAGTTCTTCACCTAGGGGCACAACATAAATTTTGGTCTCTGTGAATTTCAGGGAGGGCGGCTAAAGTAGGAACTATTTGAAAAATTCAAAGTTTCAGTCCTTACTTGAATTAAAGAACAGATAACACACACTAATACAGCCATCACAATTAACACCGGCTATCAGACAGATTCTACATACACCCAAAGTACACGGGGCTACATGACCGCATTGTCGCAGCCCCTAAACTGAGGAACCAACCAATTTCAGGGAGGTCACAAAAGCATTTCAAAGAACAAAAACTGATTGAAGTTCTGAGTGACAAACCTTTGCATCACAAATTCCCAAAGCAAACGGAGTCTCTATGCTCATTTTGGTAAAACCTGAGAATAAATAAACTTATTTTTTGGCAACCAAGTTTTTAACACTTTCTGTAAGGAACCAACTACACAACGCAAGCTTTACCGAGATTTAGCTTTTCAAAGGCATGACCACAGTTAGAAGAGCTTTCACTAATAGGGGAGTTTGAATTCAATAAAAACTAAAAGTAATAAAGTATAGGCCTATAAACATTTGTAACTCACCACGAAACTTCACACACTGTTGGACCTGAACACAAGTGAGCACAGACTGTTTTAAACCTCATGCCAACATTACAACAAAAGTTAAAAGAGTAGAGTTACATAAGGGCAAATTGAAGCACTACATCTAACGAATATAAACGTCCATACGCCATTGACTACACCAATCATTCCCACAGTTACAGGCCGGACGATTGTTTTAGACGAGTGAAAAATCTTAATGGAAGCCTGGAGGTGAGCTGCTACAGTACCTGTGTTGTTGTCAGCTGCTCCATGTGGTCCGATGATGGACAAAACTATCACTTGCTACTGCTGAAGTACAGTTTTAATAATTATTAAAGCTTGCCACCTCAGGTTTGTGGGGTAATATACTTGTATTAAATGCCATGTATTCAAAATGATAGTAAAAAGATGCTATTAAAATATGAGATCTACCTTATAAACTGCCTACGTCAATACTCCAATAATTTTGATCGAAAAACTGTAGTGACAGAAGATGTCGCTGTCAGAAGAATGAAGAAGCGCAAAGGATGTAGGTTAAATTGTCGCTTCAAAACGGAACAAAAATTTTGTAATTCAGTCCTCCAACCTAAAACTTCAGTCGATTCCCAACTTAATGGCCCACTCTGTTGTTATAGTTGTTTAATGGGTGACGCAATGTGCAGGCTATTTACCAAACACAGCAATCAAGTATATTACCCAGTGTCGACTTTAGGTGGACACACGGCATTTAATTATTTGCAAGCTTTTCCATTTTTGATTTAAAACAATTTTTGTGGGGATATCCATTTCTTTTTGGCTTTGTTAACTAGTTTTAAGATTTAATACCAATCACGCTGAGGAAGGTATCAATGAAATACCGAAACATGTACGTTTAGTAATGTAATTAAACGTTTCTTTAGTGTTTAACTAGGCGGTTTTAATAAGAGAATTTTTTTTTTCATACAGATCAAAGCCACCTGGTTATTTTGCACAGCCACCTACCAGCAATAGCCAGACCACCACCATGAATCTCTTTGGCCAAAATACATAAGACATTCCTTGGTGGTCTACCGTTGTGGCCACGGCTGGCAACCAGATAAAAATGAAAAGTAAATAAATTAATTGACAGAAACAAGGAGGAGTCTCTGTAACCCACAAATGTTAGGTTACACAGTCATTGGCAAATATAATGGTGTTCTGTTCGTAACTATGTAACGTGTACTTCCGCGTCACACAATACTTCGACGTGGACTGTACTTTTCTGCAAGGTGGTGACATCACATGCACAAGTCCGGAATTTCATTACATCAGACCGGTGGTGACTACACTGTGAAGCGAGAGAGCAATAGAGTGACTGTGTACAGGCTCACCCGCAAGCTTCAAGGTCAAGGGCAATCGTCTAAAACAAACGTCCGACTTGTACGCTGAAAGCTAGGCTGAGTGTGCTCTGCCGGTGAAGAATAAACGAAATATTTAACTGTTATCGTAATTACTTGCAGTTCCTGGTGTGCGTGTTGTGCATAGAGGGCGGAGCGAAATGCCACCTATTCAATCAAAGCTTCATGGGAAAACTCTTCACAGCCAAACTCCTGGGGTTTTAATAGAAAGGAAGGATATTAGATCCTGGCGCGTTTCATATACACGGTGCGCACAAATGATTGAAGCAGTTTCAAAAAATTCCTGTTTGTTTATTATTTGTTATAACATTACAACATTTTATAGACAGACAGAAAAACTCACAAAATGTATTATACGCTTATAAAAGTTCGATATGTGCCCCATGAGTGACTCTACACACATCAAATCTATAGTTCGTCCCACACCCGACGTAAAATGTCGCTGTCAATTTCACCTAAGGCAGTTCTGTTAGATCAGCCAGTAATGGTGGTGTAAAAACCCCATACGAAGAAGTCGCAAGGGGTGAGGTTCGGAGAGCGTGCAGGCCATGACATGAGGACGTGATCTTAATTCCCGATACAACCGATCCATCTTTCTGGAAGTCTGCTGTTCAGAAAGTAACGAACATCACCATGGAAATGAGGTGGAGCACCATCCTCTTGGTGGATGAAGTTCATGCTATCGTTCTCCAACTGTGGCATGAGCCAATTCTACAGCATATCCAGGTAGATGTGCCCTGTAATGGATTTTTCAGCGAAGTATTGAAGGGAGCTTGACTTCCGTAGCACAATTGCATCACTCGTGACATCAATACTACTAGTATTTTGTGTCTTGTGATGGCCTTCTCAGTATGTGCTAGCCATGCGTATTGGTGAGGTGTGTCTGTACCAACTGACGAGCCCAACGGCACACTGGGGTGAAACGCTGGCATTTTATGTTTGATCTGGCCGGACCAATTTTATCATACTAATTGAAAAGTAGGACCTACTTGAAAAAATTCAATGTCTGCAGTCCTTATTTGAATTAAAACAGATACACACACTAATAGAGTCATCACAATTAACACCGGTCACCAGACAGATTCTACACACACCCAAAGTACACGGGGCAACATGACCGCGCTGTCGCAGCTCTTAAACTGAGGAACCAACCAACATTTCCAAATCTGCCTTGTAAAAGTTGTGAAAAGGGAAAAGTACCTCTTCCGAACAATTAATGAATAATCCTTAACCGAATTAAGGACATTGTAGAAGCAAGACCGAGGAAAGAACAAGCACACATCGAAGATGTATAGACCTTATCAACACACTCTGTATAATACTTGAACAGAGTGCAGAATGGCAGAATACACTATACCTTACGATCATCGATTTTGAGAAGGCATTCGATTCTCTCAACAGGAGAGTTAAGTTATGTGGAATATTGTGGAAGAATATGGAATACCTATGAAGATTGTCAGTATCATCAGAGAGATGTATGAAGGGTATGAATGCCGAGTGTTGCACAATGGAAAACTCACAGAGGCTATCCAGATGAATGCTGGAGTGAGACGGGTGTATTCCGTCACCTACCTTGTTCTTATTAGTTTTGGATAGAGTGATGAATAGGGTTGTTGTTGGCAGGAAAAGAGGCATCCAATGGGGAATAAATGATAGGCTCGAAGGCCTGGACTTTGCAGATGATATACGCCTGCTATCACACAGATTTCAGGATATGAACAACAAGCTGTCTAGGCTGCAAAGGAAGCGGAGAATGTAGGGCTAAAAATCAACACTCTGAAAACAAAGGAGATGAGAATTCGATCAGGAAAAGACACACGGCTAAGTATATGGGGAGGAACTGGAGCAAGGCGATTCCTTTGTGTACCAAGGTAGCTTTGTCTGGAAAGATTCGAGGAGCGGAGGAGGATGTAAAGAGTCTGATTCGGAAAGCAAATGGAGTCTTTGTCCAGTTGTATCCTGCCTGGCACAACCAAAATATCTCAAGGAAATCCAAGCTGTGACTATTTAACAGCAATGTGAAACCAGTCCTCCTCTATAGCTGTATGCAGAAGTGTAGTATGCTCTGATCCCATTTCTTGACACAGAACGTTAAAAAGCCGCATATTTAGGGGCCGTGATCTGATGAAGTTCACAACTTTTACTACTTAGTTATTGTTGTTATAAGGGGTGGAACTACGAGGTCATCTGCCCATTACAATTTTCAGGGGAGTTGGCAAAGACTTAGCAACAATGGTCAGTTTGTAAGTTAGGATTTACTTTTCGTACTGTACCCACGAATCCTTTCACTCGGCCTGCCTGGGTTAGCAGAGAGAGGATTTTTTGAAATTTCAGTAGCAGCTTCTAAACCCAGGACTATTTTTACCATTTCCTTACACGCGGGCATTAACGTTTCTGCTATTGTGTGTGGTTTCTTGGCCTTTACGATAATTTAGGCTACCTTATAGCTAGCTTCCTGTACCTTTTGCGAAACATGTACCGAGGTAGTCATGAGCATCACTTATTTTTTCTTTTGTTACAACGGCGAACGCAAATAATTCACAACCTTACTTAACAGAGAGGAATGTTTTGTTGACTAGTATCGTTCCAATTTACTGGGAGCCATAGCAGCATTACAGAGTTTTTCACCACACACAACACACTCGGGGATTGAGCAAGTTTTGTCAACACACCAAAAAAAAAAACTTAAGATAAATAATCATCACTATATTGCCGGTGAACTACTTTCTGTTTCTTGTTGTCAGGTTCAATGGTTTCACCACTTGCACTCGCTCGAGGACGGACTACTACACAGAAGGAACTTATCCATATCGAAAATGGAAAGAAAAAGTAGTTTAATAACACTGTAGTAGCAGATAGTAAGATTGGTATAGCATAGCAATCACAATATTCGCACCACTGCCGAGCATAGCAGTGAAATACCTTTTGTTTGGCAAGGACATTCTCGCTCACGCGCTCTGCCAGTGACGGCTGCCGCGTGCGCGTATGTACGGCAGAATACGGTGATTAAAATCAGTATCATGCATTTTTACTCACTATGTTTACAGTAGATGCTGAAAATGTTCCCCATCTGCTGCCAAACATAATCGGCATCTTCTTATGAAGTTTCTGGTTAATCCAGTTAATTTAGCTTCGGTAAGGAAATAACGACCCTAACGTCTATTTTTATTGTTTACTGAACCTGTACGTTTGAATCGCAAATTAGCATGCTACAAATGTTAGACAGGCTTTGCTCGAAGCCCCAGGACTCTTTCAATGTTTTCTAACTTTTTATGTTCCTTATGTCGTTGAGCAGCAGTTGAACGCTTCATGATCGACAAGTTGCAAGTCATGCATTATCACTAGAGCCCTGCGAGGATAGACAAAACGTTATCCGGCCCGCATGACTAATATCCGCATCCGCCCCGCATCCACGCGACTTTTGCCCACAAGTTTGTTATCCCAATCTACTGGCATTACAATAATATTTTCAATGTGTTGCTTTATACTTTATCTTTTAGACATTTGAGCAGCAAGTCGAACCCTTAGGCTATGTACTGCACACTATGTCATGTGAACTTGAATCGAACTGTCTGACAAGCTTTGTTGGCATTAAGCCATAAATTAATTTTACCAATGTCAAAAGGTATTCGGATAATTATGACTCCATTTCATTGGTAAAACAGCTTTACGGACTAGACGAGGTGGAGCAAGACAATTTTGCAGCAACTGCTTTGGTATGATTGATTAGGGAAGGTTGAAACTTCTCCCCACTTCCCTTATTATCCTCCCATCATCCCTAATTCCACGTCGAAATTTCTGTACATTTTCTGCTGGGTAGGAGTTTTTCTCCGTTTTCCGCGTATAATTTCTTGACATCTGGAGAACAAACACGAAATATTTTGCCATTAATGTCGCGTTGTATTTGTAGTACTTTTATCAAATATGATCTGCGCACCATACCCCACTCTGCTTTTATAACGTAACTCACTGAATCCCGGTACACTAATCAATTATATTGATAAATAAATACATGCAAAACCACTGTACACACTGGCATTTAAAACTACATTTAATTTTAAATAATTGAATCACAACTGTAGGCTTACCCTCTTATTTGCTGGCTACAGAAAATAACATGCAACGTGTTAAACTTCATCATCCAAGCCTCCGGTTATCACATAGCGACTGGCATCATGCTGACTGTCCCTTTATGATAGGTACGATGACAGCTTTAGGGTAGCAGTGAACTGAGTTGCTAGCTGTACTACCAACTCGAAAAACATAGGTGCGCACGATTACCCGCTGCGCACAATTACATAACTTTCCCCATGATATTCAACAAGTTCGGATTGTATTCTAAGAACTATCCGCAAATTTACTCCAAACATTATATGCAGCTTATCCGCTATCCGCACAGCCATGCAAAATATATCCGCATGGCGAAAAATGTTGCGGATATCCGCATCCGCGCAGGGCTTTAATTATCACTGAGCTAACGCACCGGTTTCCCGCGCGGGGAACAACGGGTAGCGGGAGGTGCAAGAATCATGTGAACGCTTCATGCGCTAGTCTGAAATGACATGTTATGAGCCAGGTCTGCATGACGTCACATCCGTCACCGTGTTCGTAATGCATAACAATGGACCACAACCATAACGACGAAGTCGACAAGATCATTTGAAATGATAAAAACTAAAACAATGTACATCTCTTCGGGCATAATTCTTTAGTCCGAGTCACTTTCCTCCCCTTTACTATGGGCCTGTAGAAGTGTTTCAGCTTATGGTAACAAGTAGGATGAATGCCACAATTACACTTAGGGCACCAGAAGTTGCTTCGCTTTCTTTTTATGGCAGGATCTTCCGAACAAACTATGCATAATCTTTCTTTTCGCCCAGGTAAATGTTGAATACAATGTTCATCTTGTTGGCTAAGACTTGGATGTTCAGGCTCAATTCCATCTGCTAAATCTAGTACAATGCAGTCCACAAAGTCATCTCGGCCTATAGGCTTATCTGTATTCTTAGAATACAAAACAAATGCATCAAATACAGCGATGTCGAGAAGATTGAAAAATATTTTTTTCCAATATTTTTTACTGGTTCTGCTACAGGACAGATGATAAATGCTTTTGTCACTGTTATCAACACCCCCCATTTTTAAGTTATATTTATTAATTACAAGCTGTACCCGGCATGCGTTGCAATGCCAATCAAAGAAAGTGTTGGCATTGTAATTTGGGTTTTTAAGTGCTTTTCGATACACAATAATGTGTTCAATTTCCGTTAACTGCCTCTAAGCTATCGTAAAATGGATTTACGAATTTAGAAACATTCGTGGAAGTGTGCACAACAACTCAACAAAGTTTCATCGCAATCGGATGAATGGTATATGAAGGAAGATGGAACTCGGTTGAAACGCTCCGCGCATCGTCACTCATTTGTTGAATCAACTAGTGCGCTACCTATTGTAAAATGGCTATACTAAGTCCAAAACCTTCCCTGGCATGTATACAACAACTCATAATGCAATCGGATGAATGGCATATGAATGCATACGGGATTTTGTTTAAACGATTCGCACGCCGTCACTCATTTGTTGAAACTACTCGTGTGCTACCTATTATGCAGTGTACACAATAACTCAAGTTTCATCGCAATCGGATGAATGGTGTATGAACGCATACGGGACTTTGTTCAAACAATTCGCGTGCCTTCGCTCATTTGTTGAATCTACTCGAGCGCTGCCCATTGTAAAATGGATTTACTGAGCCAGAAACCTTCCTTGGAGTGTACTCAATATCTCTTCCAAGTTTCATCGCAATCGGATGAATGGTATATGAACGCATAGGAGACATACATACAAACTATCGCGTAACATTGATTTTTATATATAGAGACAACTGGTTTCACTGCCCTGCTTCCTTTCCTGCTGGTTATCATCCTATCTTCTGCATGACAACCGGTTGTTACGAGGTACACTGGTCTTGTTTACTTTTTGCTTATACCCCACTAACAGTACTTTGTTTTGCCTATAGTAAATACTTTTCTGAGCACCTAATTTGGCTTGGATTACCTTTTTTGATAAGCCTTTAGTATTCTTATTCATAATGTTGAATTTTGGGCTTATGCCGTGTTTTATTATATTAATATTCGACGCGTTTCGAAAGAAACCATGTCTTTCTTCGTCAGGAATAATCTGGAATACGACAATGTTGCTAAGAGAAAGCAACTAAGAACATATAGAAGGTGCCCAAAGATGGACGCCATTATAGCCCCATGTTAGGGACAACGGAAAGCAGCAGTGAATTACTTTCTCAGGGTTCTGATAATAGGTAGCCAGGATTCACTGAGATTGTAGCCGGTGTCGCGGTTGAAATTATCTGGGTGTTTACGTATTTCAACCGCCTCCCTGATGATTCTGGGACGATATTGCTTTATACGGGCAAGAACATCCACTCCTTGGAACATGACATCATGGCCAGGTGTTAATGCATGATCGGCAACAGCTGATTTATCAGGTTGAATGAGCCTGATACATCTATTATGTTCCTTAATGCGAGTGCATATTGTTCTCGAAGTCTGCCCGATGTAAACCTTGCCACAAGTACAGGGAACTCTGTAGATACCCGGTTGTTGCAATTTAGGCAAACTGTCCTTTGTTGGTCGCAGGAGTTGCCTAATCTTAACAGAAGTTCCAAATACAGTCCGTATGTTGTACCGACGTAGGATTTTAGCAATACGATCCGTTGTGTTATGTATGTACGGAAGGTAAGCAGTTCCTCTTAGATCTCTTTTCTCAACTGACGTCCTATTATTATTTGTTGGTTTCAGAACCGTAGAAATCAAAGCCTTGCTATAACTGTTGCTCTCAAAGGTGGTTCGCAGGGTGTTAATTTCTTCTTGTAAAGAAGACACTTCACAAATCCTCCTAGCCCTGGTAGTTAGAGTTGTAAGGATACCATGTTTCTGGGCAGGGTGATGGTGAGAACTTGCGTGGAGATATCTATTGGTGTGTGTTGGCTTACGAAAAACGCTGTGTCCTGAAGATCCATCCTCTTTCTTGGTGACGAGAACATCTAAATTGCAACAACCGGGTATCCACAGAGTTCCCTGTACTTGTGGCAAGGTTTACATCGGGCAGCCTTCGAGAACAATATGCACTCGCATTAAGGAACATAATAGATGTATCAGGCTCATTCAACCTGATAAATCAGCTGTTGCCGATCATGCTTTAACACCTGGCCATGATGTCATGTTCCAACGAGTGGATGTTCTTGCCCGTATAAAGCAATATCGTCCCAGAATCATCAGAGAGGCGGTTGAAATACGTAAACACCCAGATAATTTCAACCGCGACACCGGCTACAGTCTCAGTGAATCCTGGCTACCTATTATCAGAACCCTGAGAAAGTAATTCACTGCTGCTTTCCGTTGTCCCTAACATGGGGCTATAATGGCGTCCATCTTTGGGCACCTTCTATATGTTCTTCGTTGCTTTCTCTTAGCAACATTGTCGTATTCCAGATTATTCCTGACGAAGAAAGACATGGTTTCTTTCGAAACGCGTTGAATATTAATATAATAAAACACGGCATAAGCCCAAAATTCAACATTATGAATAGTAACACGGGCCGTGAAAGTCTAAATGACAACTTTAGTATTCTTATTTACTGTGCCAGAAAGAAAGGTTTTTTCCCCTAGTAATACGCGGGTGGTGCTTAGTAATGACATCCAGGGCACAGTCAATGCCTGTGGATGCTGTGAAAGGTTCTACTCATACGGTTAGTACTGCTGTTCTGACTCAGTGAGGAAAGCAATGGCAAACTACCTCACTCCTCATCTTGCCTAGTACGCCTCAATATAGCGCTGCCTTGGGTTTTTGTGGGTATATACCCACATAACCTAACGGCGGTGCTTTTTGAGGATCCAACCAGCCTTCGGGCTGACCACCTAACAGACAGACGCGGGCCAACGGTAACTTTGTATAAAAGTTGTCGGTAAAAACATGATAACCCTTATTCAGCAGATTGCATTTTTTTAGTTGATCCATAACCACTTTCTGAGTAAACGGATCATCTCCTACAGAAAGGAAGTCTCTGCCATTATATAAAGCTATATGCATAATATAGCTTGAATTCATCATCATCATCTTGAGCAGTTTCCAACCGCTGGTCGGGTTAGCTTGAATTGCTATCACATAATTCAAATTTTTTAATACCGTATCTAGCGTGCTTTTTGTTCGGCATATACTGAATAAACACACATCGATTTTTCATTCCAATGAGCGATTCATCAATTGATAGGTTCTGACTAGGCACATAATGTTCTTTTAGTTGTTTATTTATGTAGTCATAAAATGCCCTAATTTTGTACCAAGGGTCATAGTCTGCGTGGTTACGTGGTACTGCTTGTTTCGAGCTGAGATGGATCACTGAACTGATAAGTTGAAATCTATTTATAGACATTGTGTTGGAAAAGAAGGCAATGTATCTATTTTTCTTCGTACTCCAATAATCAGCAACATTTTTCATCCTAATCAAACCCATATTCAAGATCAATGCAACATATTTCTTCATCTCAGATCTAGTTACGTCAACCCACTTTCGAAGCCGGGAAAATTGTTTCAAGTCACCTGATTCTCTTTTGTTTTTTAGAACATCGTCGGCATATGCATTAGTTTCTCTTACCAACATGTCCCAGATGAAGTTAGTAAAAAATAAGTAAAAGTATTCTATGGGTCTGGAGTTTCAGGGAGGGCAGCCAACATTCCTCGCAGTAAATTCATTCTCAATGTTTAGTTCTGGTTCAGGTGGTAGAACACGAACCCAATTTGAATGGGGTAATCTATGTACAAGGGGAATAGAAGAGTCTGGTACACTAGAATCACTGTCAGTAGTTGACTCACCACCATCGGAATGTACAAACTCATCATCACTTTCAGACAAGTCACCACTCAAAGAAATTGCTTCTGGTATTTCGTCACCTGGCAAATCACTGTCATCACTGAAGACAATCTTCTTCTAACATATCGCGAATATCGTCAGAACAACATGGATCGCACATTTTAGTTGATTGAAACACGAACTAATCAAGTAGAACAATAGAACACTGCCAGGTTGCGTGAAGCTGTCGCGCGGTGTGGCGCGTTCGAACGAGAGATTTGTTTACACAGCAAAAAACAAAAAACTATTCGATAATTCAGCAAGGAGATCGAAATAGCCAATGAACTGAACTATCGATTAGTGCAAAGTTCGATGATATTCATGAAAGGGTTGCCTAGCAACACGGCACTAAAGAAATGAGTCGTTATTAACGACTCATATCACTTGGAGGGTTAAAAGCATATGTACAGACAGCAGTACACAAAAGATGCGGCGTTACAAAGAACTCTCTTGTTATCGAGTGTTGAACTTAAAGTCTATTATTGTATGATTGGTGCGGGCCGCTAAAAGACTTCTCTGCAGCGACCACACAACATGCCGTCTGTAACCCATCAAACCGGCCCGATATTACATGCGAGAATACAAATACCCTAACCACTAACTTAAGAAAACCACTGTATAAAAATATTGAGCAAGTAAATTACCCTTAACATAATTTCTACGAAAACATGACAGCTATCAACATGTAGGCATATTAAAAAATAAACAAGCACCTTCTTATATAAAACCGACAATTCATTTATTACAATACTAGGTAGGGGCAGAAGACATCGTAGCTCCGCCCCTTAAGACAACAATAACTAATACTAAGTAAAAGTTCGCGGCACACCTTGGACCTTGTGACTGCACACCGGTTCCGGAACACTGCTCTAGTCATGCATATGACCAGCCTCATGTGGTTGTGTATTTTATATCTTACATGTTGGCAGGACTGGCGAATGCTCAGCGCTTAACACTTACACCTTGCTGATGCCTCAAATGTTGTTCCTCTCCCGTGCGCTGGCTGATTTCCAGAATTTATGGCTATGTTCAGAATGGCACAAACTGAATGTGGTTTGAGTTACAAATAAATTGAAAAGTCCGTTCGATTTCCGAACCCTTACACTACAAATTTAATAAAAATCCGACACAATTGAAAAAAAAAAAACGTCAAAAGCTGTTGCGCGCGCTCTCGTCCTGGAACGAGCGGGCGTGCTGGCAGAAGTAGAAGGGAGAACTGTCTCTTCAGTTGCGTCAGATTCAGAATCTGTAATGTGTAGAATAAACTGAACGTTTTTAGAGATAAAAATCTGTCCACAAAGAATAAAAACAAAGGAAAGGAAAACAGATTTGACCTACTTGAACGTGCATCGCTTGCCTTCGAACAGATCGATATTCTTCCGCTGAGCAGTGACGTGGTGCTATCTAGCGGTAGGCCTAGTATGTGCAACTTCATGCTTACTGGCACCCACACGAGAGTACTAGAGCTGTAATATTACGTTCGTCTCCAACATAAAGCGCCAGAAATCGATCAACGTAATAGTACGTTCGCAGCAGTTTTAACAAGTTACCTTCGAACGTACAGTAATATTACGGCGCCCGCGCTCTAAGCGTTAAGGAACATGGCTGCCGTCGTTCAATGAGCAAGAAATAAACGCACATATTTCCAGTGCACTAGCTATAATACACATCAATTTCAATTGATATTGTCCCCTAGAATGGTATGAAAATCATGTGTTATCCTTATTAATGTAGTTGTGATTGTCAAAGGCATGTTCTAGTCTCCTGAACTAGTAATGAAAGTTGTTCCTTACACACCCAATTTAGGGGCAGATGACCTTGTAGTTCCTCCCCTTAAAACAACAATAACTAACTCACTCTCCCAATTTTTTTAAACTTTTGAACACCAAATAGCTTCGAGGGATGCAAATTTGTGGAAGGTTCCTGTAAATGTTTGCAATTCTTTGCTGTACTTTTTAAAAGCAGTTACAGTAATTGAACTATTTTTACAGAAGTTAATTCATTAACAATGCTTTTAGTTAAGTGAGATGGGTTTGTTGTGAAGTGTGACATGTTTTTCTGAGTTTTTTTTTTTTTTTTTCAGTCAGCTTCATAGTTCTACTTCACTAAACATAATTCTTTTGAGCTTTGCAGAAAATTTATTTGAATTTTATTGCCCACTTGCAGAACAAGAACTAGCCTATCTCATCGAGTGGCAGGAGAGCACACTCGGTAATGTGGTATTCAGTTTCTCTTTATGCAAAGTAGGGTACTGCAGTACGGTATTACTGGAAAAATCATGCAAATGGTCCTGCAGATCGGTAAAGCAACCTCATTCCCCAGGGACTTGAATGGCTAAATGAGGAATTTGACAGTATTGCGAGGTAGTGTCATGCCTAACTGCAAACCATACCAGTTTAGTGGGGGTAAAGGAAGCACGCAACACCCTGACAGCTTCACAACATCAACATAATCCAAATGATCAATTCATATTTGTGAGTTTAAGGTGGTAAGGCCCATAATTACCTAACCATAAATGCTTAGCTTCTGATCTTTGAACATGGAAGTCATGGCACGATATCTGATGCTGATCGACAACAGCGATTTGCTTTCGGGTAACAAGGAATCTTAACGCTTTTGGTGTGAAGATATGATTGGTCGTAAACATGGCAAGACCCAAAGTGACAAGTGGAGTAGTTACCACAAATGACAGTCCTTCCTTCCCCTCATACTTAACTCTACCGAGAACAAGTGCTGAGGAGTGGGCGGTCGCAACACTTCCAATACAATCAGTTTACAGTATGCCTATGGCACTTTAAAACTTTGTGCACATTACAGAAAATCTATATCTTACAGCAAAGGTTTATAGAAAATAAAATGTACTCACCGAAAATATTCACTCCGAGCTGCCAAAATGACCTTATGGCCATGGAATCGCTGTCCATCAACAGTAAGGACTACATCACTGTACTCATCATTCAGATACAATGCCCCAATATGTTCAGACAAAAAATTTATATGATCAATTTCTCCATTTGGAGCATTAGGTCCAAGATGATGGTGACTGCTCATTGTTACTTCTCTCCACAATGAAATAAAGAGGCTTCAGAATTTGTTCTGGAAAAAGAGAAGTAGGCCCTGTGAGTTCCCACCACAGTAAATTTGGAACACGAACATTTCACACGACGCACAAATGATTGCCAACGGCCAAAACCATAGCTGGATATTTTCACAGATCAAACTATGGTCGAGTAAAAGCACCGCTTAAAACACCCGTGTAATATAATTATAACACCAATACTATTGCATAGCGAGTGAACGGGTTGTGACAAATGTTAGGAATGCTAACGAAACTAACAGTTGATTGTGTAAAATTTAGTTCTTGGAAGATTCCTCGACGCTGTAAGAGCAACGTTTCAACTACATATTCATAACTACCATGTAAATACAGAAATTATACCTTAAAGTTGACAGATAAGCTCATCGGAAGGGAACATTCGCCATGGCTATTATTGAACAGCATCGAGCGCGTTCGGAATTATAATGTAAGCTGCATGACATAAACAAAGAAATTACGCTTACCTCCAAAGAAGCTTTATAAAAATCCCATAGAGTAAATAATATTTTGTTTGATTGATTAACATTCCATGATTTTAGAATGATATGTTGGTACTGTTGTTTTACCGCTACGCTTAAACCATTGCTTAAACGGATTACACCTATTTCTTAGTTGTTGCAAACACCGTTGTTTCGTAATTAATGATTAGACTGATATGCACAATGATTAATAAAATACGTATAAAATATATAGAAATTTGCTAAGGCAAATGAAGAAAATAAGAGACTGGCATACGGCAGTGCACTTCCTTGACGAAGGTCGCCCCCACCCAAGGCTTATAAACTACAGAGGTTGCCTCAATTTTCACTCACCAATCAGCGCTCACAAGGCGGATGACGTCACAAGATACCAAATGCGCCATGTGGGGAACGTAACGAAACTGTCAACATCAGCTGTTGAGTACGCAAAGAACAGTTTATTCTCATGAAATTATTGGTAAATGGGTTATACAATAACTGAATATAGCCAACTTACTTATGTTGTGATCTTCTTGAATTTCTTGGAAATTCGCCTAGACTCGGTAGTAGTATCGTGTGTGTTAGTGACTTCCAATAACCACTTCTTATGCAAGATAGAATTGGAATGTATCAATCTGATGAAGAAAATTGTTATCACAGCTGCCTCACCCCCACCAGACGGTACGTCAGGAAATTCTCTCGACACAAAATCTGTCGTTCTTAGAACGTTCTTGCCTAGTTGAAATCCGTAATTTCCGTGAAATGTGACGAATTTTGCTGAAATGTGCCGGAACTGGTTTAGCCAAGTTTCTGAGGGATCGGTCATACCATCGTATGACAAGTGTTTAATCCAGGTTGGGAATGCATAATCGTTGAGTTTGCATTCCGTAGGTTAAGTTCCCAAGTTGTGGAAATTTATCTTGGAACTTGTGAGCTACATAACCTGCAACATAAGCCTTGCCATCTTCCTCACTTTGTTCCATGATATTGGCAATGAAGGACTCTGGTTGCACATTGCTCCCTAAGGTTGGTTGTGGAAGCACGTTACTTGATTCCGACACTATGCCAGCTTTGTTTAGTGCTTTAGCAACTACATATTCATCTGAATATGGATCAGCAGTGTTTGTTGGCTTTTGAACAACTCCTGGAGTTTTTCCTAAAATAATCATCCTCAGTCTGTAAATGCAGTCAAGGGGAGAATGATGATCGTGTAAGCCACCACGGGTTCGCAATTGTGAAAAGAGGTTTTCCAGTACATCTTGATTTAGCCTATGTGAGAATGTACTTTATATTATGCCTACGGGCCATATTTTGCTACAGAAGTCGATGGGATTTTATTGAAATGAAGACTGCTTTCTGGAATATTTGCAAAGATTTTTACCAATGCAAAGAGAATTACTCACGAAATTTTCCAGCTTGTCCAAAATGAAAATACCATGCATGTGCGTATATAAGGGGTTGGGGGCTGAGGGGGCTCCAGATCCCCCCGAAAAAAGCCAACTTGGGTACAACAAACAATGTATTTCACAGTAGTCTTCTTTTAAGAAATAATTATCAATTTGGAAAAGAAAATGAGAGTTTACCTTTCTACTTAATAAATTGAAAAGTAGCCCATTTAGATATTTTCCATTCATATTCCATAGGCTATAATAGAAAATTCATTAAGTACTCACAATTTTCCACGATAGTCACCCCCCCCCCCCTCGAAAAAAATTGTATATATGCCCCTGATACCATGTACGAAATATGTCAAAAATATTAACAGCTTTAAAATCATCCTAGCAGGTCATCAAAACTTAAGAGTAGGTCAGCTAGGCTCACTTACCATTTGATTTTAGATTCCTTGGAAATATTGGCTTTATATTAAGCAATTCGGCCCTGTAGTCTAATTCGAAGTCTTCACTCTTAAAGTGGAGGGAACATATCCTACTTGTTTGAGGGTTGCAATGATCTTTTCGCTTACATGCAGCAATCCACTGATTGCGAAGGCATGCGTCTTTAGGCATCGTGAAAAACGACACGTCATTTCCAACTTTATAACAACTGTGACAAACTGCCACAGCACATCTTTGGCCTGGCATGATTATAAACAAAAGGGCTTAAAACACGTGTTTAAACCACTGCAATCCATACAATATAATGTGTGAGAAAGTTGACTTTCCTTGCATATCTCGCGCCTCGCGCGCTACGAGGAAACGTGTGACGTCACGTCCTTTCCCTTCCCTCCGCGATCCCCTCGCCTAAGAGCTCCATATTGAGGAAACCTCTGTAGTTTACTAGCCTTGGCCCCCACCCGCTCCCCATGATAGAGAATAGGAGCATTTTTGTTTTGTAAATTTCGTACTACTCTCAGTAGCGTACACGGGCACTTATTTATGGATTAAAGGACGTAACTTTCTTCTATACCTCATCCACGGAATCTGTGAAGTAGATTTGCGCATGACGTCACAACGAGGAAGTGAAAAGAGAATGCGATGGGTGGAGCTTGGCAGCCCAGCCATTACGAGAGTTGGTTGAAGCCAAGATAGTGCCACCCTCCTGCGTTAATTATTCTGTAGCATCGCGCATCATTGGACCAGTCAGCTAAATCACTCCTGTGTGCAGACTACGTGTTTTCACACTGGCACTTCGCAGATTGCTTGGACGGAGTATAGTAACAAGGGTGACAACAACTAAAGGTGTGCTATTTAGTTATTATTTATTTTTGTTTAATTGATTTATTATCATTTTAAATGATTATGTCGACTTCGCTGGGGTCTGGCGTTACGTTACGGTGACGGGACGAAATGTACCGAGAATGCACTGTGTGACGTAATAGTACTGCTTGAGCTTCCTCCTTTCCCCGCGCGCTCCGGTGAGCGTGACGTCATCCAGCCAGCCGCCTCCTTTGACATGCTGAGCTTCTATGCCCAAGATCGTGGGTTCAAACCCGGCCGAAGTCGTCGGATTTTTTAAGAACGTTAAAAATCCCTCAGTATGTCTTCCTTCGGAGGGAAAGTAAAGCCGGTGGTTCCATGTCATAGATTTATTGCATGTTAAAGAACCTTCGACTAATTACACCTGTGTGAAGCTAAATTAATATAGGTTAAACATTTGACTAACGTTCTTAGGTTCCTACGTTCGCCGTCAAGAGCCGACTGCGGTGGCAACTAGTAACTAATTTCTGAACTAGTAGGTCGTTGACGGTGGGGTTTCGCGACAAAAGTAGGAACTACTTGAAAATTGATCGTCTGCAGTCCTTACTTGAATTAAAACAGATACACACACTAATACAGTCATCACAATTAACACCGGTTATCAGACAGATTCTACACACACCCAAAGTACAGGGGGCTACATGAGCGCGTTGTCGCAGCCTCTAAACTGAGGAACCAACCAACCCACCTCCTTTGACCTTGGTTTGCACTTGCCTTTTTTTTATTTCTTGTAACGGACTTTGAGTTCACGCACCATTTGTAGTCTTTCAGACTATCAGTGTTTTTAGCTATTTATTTTCTTATTTTCTTGTTTAGTTTATTTATTTATATATTCTTTCTTTCTTTCTTTCTTTCTTTCTTTCTTTCTTTAACATAACTAAATGATAACAGGAGCGTATTTAGGATTTCTTTTTAAGTAGGGTGCCATCCAATATAGCACAGCGGCATGTTGACAGTTAGCTTTAGTATTTTGCTAGCCGATCCTTATTTATTATTTTTGAAGAACAATTTTGTCATATATAATATTGTAATCTAGAACTGAGGTCATGAGAGAGAAGCTGAAAAAGGTGTAAGGCAAGGTTGCAACTTATCACTCAAACTTTTCAATCTTTATTTTGTACAAGCAATAAAGGAAATTTTATGTAGGAGTGAAGATTCAAGGAGAAATGATTTCAACACGGAGAAATGCTGATGACATCGGCATCTTAGCCACTTCACCCGACGATTTGAATGAGTTTTTAAACGGTATGGACTCCGTCCTGAAGAAGGAATTCATGATAAAAATCAATAAATGTAAAACAAAAATAAAGGAATGCAGCAGAAATAAATCAGAAACCCATATTGACGTCCAATTGTCAGGTGAAAAGCTAAATGAAGTAAAAGACTTTTGCTACTTGCGAGCAGTGATGGGGCGAAGCAAAGAAGATAATATATAAAGTAGGTTGGCTCAGGCAAGAAAAGCATTTCCACAGAAAAGAAAAATCTGTTGACATCAAATTATAGATTTAGGTATTAGAAAGCCACTTTTGAAAGCCTCTATGTTTAGCGTGGCGCTCTATGGAAGTGAAACTTGGACTGCTGACAGCAGAATAGATGCATTTGAAATGTGGTGTTACAGGGGAATGATGAAGATCAGATGGGTAGATAGAGTTGAGGTATTAAGACGAGTGGGAGAGGAGAGATGTTTCTGGCGACTGCTAATGAAGAGAAGAGATAGGTAGGTAGGTCAAATTCTAAGACACCCAGGAATAGCAAGCTGAGCTAGGGGTAGACAAAGGTGAGAATATGTAAATCAGAGTGCTTTGTTAGAATGTAGGGTGTGGTAGTTATATTGAGATGAAAAGATTATGTCAGGACAGGGTGAAATGGAGGGCTGCATCAAACCAGTCATAGATAGAAGACTCAAACATCAAACATATTCTTGTTGATCGACTGAAAGTGATGATGATGATAATTGTTGCTTTGAGGGGCATAACTAGGTTATCGGCCCTTAATGGATTGGGTGATGGTGAAAGATGAGATGGGAATGAAAACTATAACCATACTAACTACAGACTTACATACTAGAAGAAGAAATGGTAAACAAATAAAGGATAAGGCAAATTAACGATAGGAAGAAAAGAAATGCCCTCAACCCTCATTGCCACTAATTGTAGGCTGTAGAAACTTAGAATTTTACAAATAACTCTTATCTCTACTTCTTGGATGTCACGGGTAATCTCGAGAACCACTGGATGGATTTTGATGTGGTTTTCACCATTCTGTAAAGGATGTCTCGAGGATGATTTCTGTAGGAAATAATTTATTTATGATTAAAGGAAACCGAACAGTAACGATTACAGTGAAAAATTCGAAGAAAAAAAACCTGGCGTCCGAGCACTTTGTAAGCTCACACTGGGCAAACTGTTAAGAATATCTAAATGCTATGAGTGTAAGAATTGTTCAGCATGAAAAGTTCTACAAAAAAGTCCGCGAGAGCATATGTCTATCTTAAATACATCGCCCACTATAAGTGTTTTTACGTTTTCATTTCTTCCAACAATCTTCATTCAGTTACTGAGGTGACAGTTTACGAGCTAGCTAGGGGCGAGTCTATCACCCCAGTTACAGCTTAGCTTGCGGACGAGCTTATTGCCCCAGATACAGCCAGCAGCAAACGGTCGAGTCGTGTTGAGTTAAAAACTTTAGAGAAGAGTGGTTGTGTTTGGAGTTTCCCTGGAAGTGCAACTTGGCTTTTCTTCATTTCGCCTGTGAACTTTTCGTTCCGCGAAATTTACAGTCAAGTTAAGATTGGACGGAAGGGGGATTTGTGTTTCTTGCACCTCGTCATTCTTAAATTACGTCTGACAAGAATTTGTTGCACATGCATCTCCATGATAATATAATTAATAGTCCAGTGAGTGATTTTAACCCATCATGCCGAGACGTAAAACGGATATTGGCGCTTATCACGTAATGCATTCATAACTGTTCCCGGGCGAAGCCGGGTCGGGTTGCTAGTCTAAAATAATTACACAAAGAGTTATAGGCTATGGTCTAAGATATTGTTTGATATTTCTTGGTATTTTGCGGTGACAATCCCCTCAGAATATCAGAATAGTAACAATTTCCCAGGATAGTCAGCCCCCCTCCCCCTGGTTATCAGACGAATTCTATGTAGCCTACACACACCCTTGTACACGGGGATCAATGACCAAGCCCCTCAAATTAAACAACAATAATAATATTAACTTACTTCACCATCGATGTTGTTTCATTAAGAGCAAGGACGCCATGGTCATCATCCTCGTATACTTTTAAATTTGTCAGATAACCTGTAGTGACTTGAGTATTCAGGGCAAGGAGTTGGAGGTAAGGCAATTGCGAAAGGAGCCACAGGACTTGAAATATGGCACCATGCGCCTTGAGAGAGTTTGGATGGCCACCCTCAGCGTTCGATCGTGGTACTTTCAGCTGCACTTTGCAGGTGTGGTACGCGATCTAACGCGCACGGCTGAGAACGAAGCTTTGGTGAGTGCAAAGAACTCTACAAGAAAGACGTGCTTCCATCTGTCAGTGCGTGTGAACTGCGTGTTGGAGGAATTTAAGCCCTTTTTGCATTCTTAATATAAAACAGTATATTTAATTGTCAAGGTCATTGCAGATCGGATATAAGGTAAGTTGATATCATTTTAGTTAGAACAATATTCTAATTTACATTGTTTCACTGTATGGACATCTTACTGCGCCGTAAATATTTGTTTGCGTTTTATGCCACGATAGTAGATTCATATTGCCAAGAACATAAACTAGACATTTTATTTGAAAAATAAATGTTCCTTTACATCTAAAAATATATATTTGACAATATACATTTATCTATCACATTTAGACCGCGAATTTCAAACCCTAGTCAAGGCAAGCTACACTCAATGCTTTTCTATATTGTAAGATGATTTTCACGAATTAAAAAAAATACAGGAAATGGTAAAGAATAAGTACGGTAATATAGATGATTGACCTATATTTTTACTTGCAGCTTGTTGTGCAACTGTTGCGTGTGTTAGAGGTGAGCTGCAATGTCGGCCAGTGAACTTACGAGCGTATTTGTTACATAATTCAAGGGAAACGAAGGGTATTATTGTTAAAGTATGGTAAATTAGTGTCGTATGGTTTATTTCATTGACATTATAGCAAGCTGTAAACATATGATTTTTAATTACTAACTAATATTATTACGCATCGCATACATAGACCCTACCCTGGCGTTCGAAGACTGCACGTGGGGTTGCTCTATCGACCCGTCATCACAACCCTTCCAAGGTGTGACGTCACAAAGAGAAGGAGGTCAGTGACTTTTCGGGGGTTGAGAGTACATCACTGTAAACAATTTATAAAGGCAGTGAGAATTCGTTAAAGAAGCGTAATCACGATATTGGGTCATTTATAAATGTGTATCAATACTAATGTCTTAAGATGTAATTTTATATTGACAACGAATTCAACTTGTTGAAATGAGTGTGATTTTCTTTAAAGTAACTGGATAGAAATCTGAGCTGAGCCATGTGTTAGTTGGGAGGCAAGATGCGAGAAGTACCAGCGGTCAGATATCAGGTAGTGTGCTCGGAAAATGATCCATACATGCTATTTTAGTAGTGGTGAATTTGCGTAATTGTATTTCAATGATAAATAAGCCTTACAGCGACAAATTTGTTTCGCAAATACCTATGGTAGTTTTTTTAAATAGATTTTCATAGCTATAATGGCAATAGTACATTATGCAACGAGCCTATAATGGCAATAATTAAGACACTAGTATGTTTATAAAACGAGCGTATGCGAGTTTTATAATTGCCATACGAGTGTTTTAATTACCATTATAGGCGAGTTGCATACGACTGTTTATGTTCGACGATAATTATTATAACTATTTTATGTTTGAACAAAAATATTCATAAATATCTGTCGAGATTTCGCCAGTTTTATGTACTGAACAGAGCGCATGAGACGCAGGGAATGCCTTGTATTTGACCATGGCCACCTCTATTACTCTACTATGACACTAGGCCAGGCAGTGTGATTTACATTAGAAGGCCGTGGAACTCAGCGCATCTAATTATCTAATTGGTCAAACAACTGTTTCTTGAGCTCTGATTGGTGGGAGAAACTGTTTCATAATGAAGAATAGTGTTATAATGAGCTTCATTATAGTACAGTTTTCTGACAGATAATAGTCAGGGTCGAACATAAAATTGCTTTTTTTTAATTCCTTTTTGATGTGTTACATCATTCCACTCGGTTGCTGTATATTTTTGTTGGTTCTTAAGTTTAGGGGCTGCGACAACGCGGTCATGTAGCCCCGTGTACTTTGGGTGTGTGTAGAATCTGTCTGATAACCGGTGTTAATTGTGATGACTGTATTAGTGTGTGTTATCTGTTTTTTAATTTAAGTACAGACTGCAATCTAGAATTTCAAATAGTTCCTACTTTTGCCGCCAAGCGCCTCCGTCAACGACTACTAGGCCAAGTTCAGAACTTAGCTACTAGACGTCACCGCAGTCGGCTCTTGGCAACGAACGTAGAAACCTAAGAGCGTTGTTTACATTGTCAACAGGTGTAATTAGTGGAAGGTTCTTTAACATGCCATAAATCTATGACATGGGACCGCCGGCTTTACTTCCCCTCCGAAGGAAGGCATACTGAGGGATTTTGAACGCTCTTAAAAAATCCGACGGCTTCGGCCGGGTTTGAAACCACGATCTTGGGCATAGAAGCTCAGGATGCTAGAATATTTTTGTGTGGGGGTGATTTTGTAAAAAGGGACGGAAGTGGGACGGAAATGCAACGGAAACAATGAGCGCGCGCGGTGGCGGAGATTGGTACAACGATATACTGTCGGCCATGTGGCTATGTGGAATGTAAATCGCATACGGTTTACTTCAAGGTTTGGAGGCGCCGTTACAGATATTCCTACAATAAATCATCTTCAAACTGTCGTTCTTACTACTTTTGCTGTGTTATTATTTAATGTAAGCACTCGAGGTACTGTCGACCAAAATACAGCACTATGTGTAATGTATATAGCATACGGTTTAATTCAAGGTTTGGAGGCCCCATTTAAAAAAATCCTACAATTAATCATCTTCAAGTTGTTGTTCTTTGGTGTGAAAATATCCATTAGGCTATATCATATTTGCTGAAAGGATTTGTCACTGGAGTTTTACAAGTAGTTATTGCGTAAATAATAGCAATGAGAAATTACCGATGGTAATAACACGAAGGAATCCTTCATGTTTGCTGGCACAAGGTAGCACTATGACTTCATTGTTAGAACAATGCGAGTAAGTAATAAGGAATTGTTCGAATAAAATGTCAGATGTTACACATCATATGCGACTACTGTAAGGCTCGTATTTTTTTGTTCATAGCTGAAATGGCAAAATTGCTTTTCTTTATTCTTTTCTTATTCAAATAGCGCTTCACTGGCCTATTGTTTAATGTTGCCTACAGCTGTTCGGGTGGTTACGAGTTCAATTCACGGCTGTGTCGTTCGTGGATGGTGCAAGAGAGAATGGGTGAGCTAAGGGATGCTCGCGAAACCCCTCCGTAAGTTTACAAAATAATCTCCTTGGTTACTGGGGTAGCTGCAGTAAGGCCCCTGCCTATAGAACGGAGCTTTACAAAGGCCGTGTTGCGGACAGCTCGCAATGAGTCACCGTGAGATTCATAGCATTTACCGATTACAACAGTAGGACGTAAAGCCCTGGATGCTGTCATAGCATTTATTACATACGCAGCTAGTAAGATAGCTTAGTGTTGTTATGATAATAATAATAATAATAACAAAAGTTTGGTGCTTTTCAATCGGTCAACACGAATGTACCCAAAAAGAGCTGGGTTATGCCCTAATCCTGGAATTAATTACATGAGATTAATAAATACATGAGGATGACCAGTTTCTTTCGTCAAGCGATCATCATCAGATCCATTACACTTAGGCTATAACATCTATGTTTGAGAATACAGGAGAAAAATATTTTTTTTCGTCCAGTTAACACCTGGGTTCAGTCGACCACAACTGGTGCTAGAGTGAACACGAAACTGCTTGAAGTTCCAGCCAGGAAGACAACTGGATAAGTATCAGCCTGTATTATTACAGTGTAACCATAGTTGATTTTTTACAACAGACAGACAATCTCCGGATTTTTATCACCATTTTAGCATTTCACCTAACATTAGATATACTACATTTAGCATACTCTGACAAGTTGCATTACCAACACTGCAACTAAATAAGTGTAAATATTGTAAATATTTTTCACCTGTATTCTCAAACATAGATGTTATAGCCTAAGTGTAATGGATCTGATGATGATCGCTTGACGATCGAAACTGGTCATCCTAGTGTATTTATTAATCCCATGTAATTTGTTTCAGGATTAGGGCATAACCCAGCTCTTTTTGGGTACATTCGTGTTGACCGATTGAAAAGCACTGAACTCTTGTTTACTTAGGCAACACTGAAAAATGGCTTCAAACCCCACAATAATAATATCGTATGGCCTCGGCTGACGGGTGCAAGCTTTGTTATTTGACACCCAGAGGACAGCTTGCATGTCAAATTTTTTGTTCCTTGGAGCGCTATGAAAGTCAAGGAGGTTAGATTATCTAAGCTCCTTGACACTATAGCGCTTTCTAGTAGAGAAATGAGGAACTTTGTGTTGGCGAAAAATCCCGAGATTAATTTTTCCATTATGAACACGGCCTTCTTTAACATGCCAACATCGTATGACATGCGTATCGTGATTTTGTCCGCTTATCAAAAATCACTTACCACGCCGAGGAGTGAACCTGCAAGCTTGGCGTTGGTAGTTCGACACGATAACCACTCACCCACCGTGGCAAGCCTTGTTGTGAAGAACTGTAGCCTACACCGTATCCGATGAACGTGGTTATGTATATAACAAAACATCGATTTTTCCAAGTGGAAACTTATCTTCTCGAAAATAAGTTTGCAGTAAATTTGTTTGTAAGATTCAGCGCCGCGCAATTTTTAGCCTATTTTCATTTATGACATCATCTTTTGTCGGTGTGTGTGTATGCGCGTGTATGTGTGTGTCCCCCCCTAATAACTTCTAAACGTCTGGAGCGATTTCAGTGAAACTCGGTAAGGTCATAGCACCATTTTGGTCGACAGCCACCGTGCCCTTCAAATTTTATTAAGTCTCACCAATCCAACATGGCGACTGTGCAAAATATTTCACCGGCATTCTATATCTCCGAAACTACTACTGATATCACCCTGAAATTTTCTACAGTGATAATGGATACTACTACAAGGTCATCTATGTAATTTTCAAAAACTTGTTAAGTACAAAACGATCATGGCGGCCAAGCGAAGTTGAAACATTATAATAGACTTTTCTCGCGATTTAACCATCCGAGCGCAGTGAAATATGGTACAGTAACTGTTTATACACATTGTAATACACTTGCATCTAATTTAGTTCAATTGTTTACGTAACCTCAAGATGGCGGCTGTGCGAAATATTAAAATTAAATTTTTATTTCTTGAGTCGAAATCATGCGATCAAAGTGAAAGTTAGAATAATGAATCTACGCAATAATTTTCATTTAATGGTACATAACTCTATGCTCTATACATATAAAAATCCAACATGGCGACCATCCGAAATATTTAGACGGTTCTCAATATCTACGATTCTATTACAGCAATGAAACTTAGAATTTCATATGTTCATAGAGGCTATTAACAAAAGTAGGATATAGGAAATTAGGCTGTATAGTTCTTCACGGGACTACTTGCGGAGGAACCTCAAACAAAAGGCATCCAGAAACAATCCGCGTACTCTGGAGGCTCTTGAGAACGAAATAACCGCTCCCATACCAAAACTTCCTACATTGGTGCAACGTGTGTTTAGAAAATGAAGGTCACCATTTCCAGCTACTACTCTGAAATTCATGTAATGATGGTTATTAAATACGTTAAAAAGTGTAAATTTGTAGAACTAGTTGAGTACTACGCTGCTGCTAGCACCTTGCTCGACACGCGGCCTCCGTGAGTGTCCGTCTATAATAATAATAATAATAATAATAATAATAATAATAATAATAATAATAATAATAATAATATATATATATTTTTTACGAGGGACTGTGGAAAATCTTCAAAAGACACTTGTGAAGGAGCCGCACTCCACAGTAGTGTGGGATTCTTACCCACTAAAAACCACATCCCTTTTCCCACGATGCGTTCATCACCCCGGAACCGCTCTCGCATTACTTCAGAGTGATGTCGTGCTTACTTAGCCTTTCAGACTTCTTATTTCTTCATTTCTTCTTGAGGGCGTTCGTACGCTTCCAGATCCCGCTTCTTCTGGCGAAGGACATCCTCCACATACACTGCTACCTGATCCCATGATTGCTGGTTCCGTAACATCACAGAAATAATATTATCTGGTGTCAGCTCTCCCAATTCAGTTTCCACATATTCTCTCTTTATCATCCAATGGCCGCACACGAAGAAGGTGTGAAGTACATAATCGATGTTGTCACAATATATGCATGTTGCACCACTCGCTCCGCCTACTCTATGCAGGAATTTCCGGAAATATCCGTGTCCTGTTAGAAGTGTGTGAGGTAATAATTATAATAATAATAATAATAATAATAATAATAATAATAATAATAATAATAATAATAATAACAATAATAATAATATTAATAATAATAATAATGTTATTTGTTTTACGTCCATTTTAACATCTGGGGCTTTTAGAGACGCAGGGGTGCTGGAATTTTGCCCCGAAGGGGATCTTTAACGTGCCAGTGAATCTACTAACACGGCTCCGTCGCCATTACGCACCCTCAAATACGAGTTGACTGCGCCAGGATTCAATCCTGCAACCTAGGGAACAGCACTGTATAAATGTAATACGGCTAGGCTATCTGCGTATTCGGAAGTCGAGGAGTTCAATCACCATCGTCAGTCATTCTTGAAATGATTTACCATGGTTTGCCATTTTCAACCCCTGGCAAATGCCGGGATGGTACTTTGTAAGGTAACGACTTAATGAATGGGGAAGGAGTTGGAAGGAGTCTCAAATCTCGACAGTAAGAAAATTGGGCAATATCTATCCATCTCTTGTCCGGGCTCGTGTGCTAGGATTTGGCCTGAAGGGTACTTGGTTCAATTCCCGGCCAGGCCATCTGGAATTTTAATCTCCTAGAGTTAATTCCCCTGGCTTGGGGACTGGGTGCATGTGACGTCTTCGTTAATGAGAGCACGGACATCAACTAGATAGATCTACTCGGCCTCCCATTCGACATTAAACATGACTGCTAGTTAAGACATACATACTTCATGTGAAAAGAATAATTTTTTGGATTATTATTGTTTTTGCCGAAAGCTATTTAATTCGGTTTGATCGTGCTAGGTAATAATAGCGCCCGATACATAGGCAACCTATCAAACACGAACGTCGCTTGTATTGCCTACCAGGAAACATGGTGATATTCTGGCATGATTTTATTCTTTAGCAATAATAATGTTATTGCTTTTATGTTCCATTTAACTACTCTGGATTTTAGAGACGCCGGGATGCCGGAATTTTGCCCCGAAAGAGATCATTAACGTGCAGTAAATCTACTGAAACGGCTCCCCAACATTTGCTTTATTGTTTAGTATTGATTAAGACGTATCATTCCCTTGAGTCAGTTAGATGATGAGTGAAATTGAACAAATTTTGCCCAAGATCGCGGGTTCAAATCGGGCCGAAGTCGTCGGATTTGTTAAGAGCGTTAAAATCCCTCAGTATGCCTTCCTTCGGAGGGAAAGTAAAGCCGGCGGTCGCATGTCATAGATTTATGGCACGTTAAAGAACCTTCTACTAATTACTCATGTGTGAAGCTAAATTATATAGGTTAATAATGTAAACAACGCTCTTAGGTTCCTACGTTCGTTGCCAAGAGTCAACTGCGGTGGCGTCTGGTAGCTAAGTTCTGAACCTGTAGTCGTTGACGGTGGCGTTTGGCAGCGAAAGTAGGAACTATTTGAAAAATTCAAAAGTCTGCAGTCCTTACTTGAATTAAAAAGCAGATAACACTCACTAATACAGTCATCACAATTAACACCGGTTATCAGACAGATTCTACACACACCCAAAGTACACGGGGCTATATGACCACGTTGTCGCAGCCCCTAAACTTAAGAACCAACCAACCAAATTGAACAAGGATGCAGAAGGATGACGCCGTGACCTCTTAGAAGGTTCCGTGCCGACATTTGCCTGAAGTTGAAAATTGGAAACCACGGAAAACCATTTCAAGGACGACCGATGTTTGGGTTGGACCCACGTCTACTGAGTTTGGAGATTGGCTGCTCCTAGGCCTCACGCTTTAGCGCACTGAGCTAAACCGATGGACTACCGGCGTTACACTACCCGCGGGCGAGATTTTCAAGTTCCATTTTTATTTTCAGATGTCGTACACCAGTCCCGTGCGGTTGGTGGTGAGTTCTTGCAACGGACCCAACTCCGAGGAACCTCTCTATGTGACCAACGTGGAGAACTACCAAGAGAGGTCGAACACCAAAAAGCCTCTCATCAGCAAATGCTGCTGCGGATCAGTGAGTCTGCGCACTGGAGCCCTGTGCATCGGACTCCTCACAATGGTTAGTGGGAATCCAATTACAGTCATAATAATTATATTAAAACTCAGCAATTGTTCTAGGTTTGTGCCGTGTCTTGTGTGGGGTTTCGCCTAGGACACCAAGCTAGGCTCATCGGCGGGCTCTTGGTGTCCCTGCCCGGGACATATGGATTCAGCCAATATACCATCTTTTTGGAAGCCTTCATAGGGAGGTTGAGGCTGCTTGAGCTCTTAGTTCTCGCAGTCAAGTGGTGCAGTTGCACCTAATATAAAGGGAGGTGGCGCGCAGTTCGTTACTCCTGTGGGGGTCCGGGCTGGGACACCAAGAGCCCGCCGATGAGCCAGCTTGGTGTCTTAGGCGAAACCCCACACAAGACACTGCACAAACCTAGAAGAATTGCTGAGTTTTAATTCACCGGCCGTGAAAGCCAATATACCAATAATTATATTATTAATAATAATCCGCTGACAGGTTATACAGAGATTCTGGTACATTTTTCTCAGGAACTACTTAAGTTACAGGCCTGATCCTTTGCAATGTGTTGGTAACCCAGCAGTTTTATAGAATGAACCGAAATATATTTAAAATGAGTCGTCCAGTTGCAAAACTCGTTTGATCCACTTGTGAATAAGAATCATTTTCATGAGAAACTTTTCTCTGGACTTTGCCTCACGTATTTTTTGTGTTTGTTGTTTTCTACTTATTGCTTTGTGTTTTTCTTTCTTGTTTTTTTGTCTTCTGCTTTTGCTTTTGTTTTTGAATGTTGCTTTTTGCTTCGTGGTTTTTGTTTTTGTTATTGTGTTTGTTTTCTGGAAAATCAAAATATAACAAAACAAAATAAAATAAACAAATTAAAATTAAAATAAAACAAAACAAACAAAACAAAATAAAAATAAAACAAAACAAAATAAAATAAACAAAACAAAATAAAATAAAACCAAACAAAATAAAGCAAAACAAAATAAAATAATCAAAACAAAATAATACAAAACAAAATAAAATAAACAAAACAAAATCAAAATAAATCAAAACAAAATAAAACAAAATAAACAAAACAAAATCAAAAGAAAACAAAACAAAATAAAATAAACAAAACAAAATCAAAATAAAACAAACAAAACAAAATCAAAATAAAACAAAACAAAATAAAACAAAATAAACAAAACAAAATCAAAATAAAACAAAACAAAATAAAGCAACACAAAATAAAATAAACAAAACAAAATCAAAATAAATCAAAACAAAATAAAACAAAATAAACAAAACAAAATCAAAATAAAACAAAACAAAATAAAGTAACACAAAATAAAATAAACAAAACAAAATCAAAAGAAAACAAAACAAAATAAAAGAAAACAAAGTAAAATAAGCAAAAGAAAATCAAAATAAAACAAAATAAACAAAATGAAATCAAAATTAAACAAAACAAAATAAAATAAACAAAATAAAACAAAATAAAACAAAACAAAACAAAACAAAATAAAACAAAATAAACAAAATGAAATCAAAATTAAACAAAACAAAATAAAATAAACAAAACAAAATCAAAATAAATCAAAACAAAATAAAACAAAATAAACAAAACAAAATTAAAATAAGACAAAACAAAATCAAAATAAAACAAAATAAACAAAACAATATCAAAATAAAATAAAACAAAACAAAGTAAAATAAGCAAAACAAAATCAAAATAAAACAAAATAAACAAAATGAAATCAAAATTAAACAAAACAAAATAAAATAAACAAAACAAAATCAAAATAAATCAAAACAAAATAAAACAAAATAAACAAAACAAAATCAAAAGGAAACAAAACAAAATAAAACAAAATAAAATAAAACCAAACAAAATAAAACAAAATAAACGAAACAAAATTAAAATAAGACAAAACAAAATCAAAATAAAACAAAATAAACAAAACAATATCAAAATAAAATAAAACAAAACAAAGTAAAATAAGCAAAACAAAATCAAAATAAAACAAAACAAAATAAAATAAACAAAACAAAATCAAAATAAATCAAAACAAAATAAAACAAAATAAACAAAACAAAATCAAAATAAAACAAAACAAAATAAAGCAACACAAAATAAAATAAACAAAACAAAATCAAAATAAAACAAAATAAAATAAAGTAAAATAAAATAAACAATTTTACGACATGATTCTTATTCACAAGTGGACTAAGCTAGTTTTGCAACTGGACGACTCAAATAATCTTTATCATTTCAATTTATCAATTAAAAAAATCATACATTTTGTGAGGCAAAATATTTTTTGAGTTTGTTAATTTTTAAACGGCTCAAAATAATTATTCTAGAAAGACCAATCCATTCATTTTATCCAGCCACATGTTCTTCACGGAACTACGTGTTTAAGATCCTGATAAACTTCAACCTTGGTACTTGAGTCTTTCTCCTTTCCTGAAAGATGAGGATTTTATTTGCGAGACGTTCCGGTCCCATTCTTCTCAAGTGTGCATAGTAAGTTACTCGTCTTTTTCCTCTTAGATGTTGAAATGTTCTCGCATTTTTATATACCGGTAGCTCTTGATTTGATCTCAAACGGATGGTAAACTCATTTGTTGTTGCTTTCTTGGGTCCCAGAATTTTCCTCAGAAATTTACGTTCTTTCTTTTCTATTTCTGTGATTCCCTATGTGGCAATTGTCTCCGCTGCATAAAGGCATTCAGGTTTCACCACGGTGTTATAGTGTCTGAGGGATTTGGACTTATAAGTTTCCTGGCAAAATCTGAATGCAATCTCCATCTTCTGCGCTCTCTCTTCAATAGCTGACTTCTCATCGTTGTTAGGAGTCAGAATCTCCCCTAGATACTTGAATTTGTGGACTCTTTTTAATGTCACCATACTTGGTTATCATTGCCCATGTTGGTTCTTTGGGATCTATGTTCATGTATTCAGTTTTCTCAAAGGATATTTGCAATCCTGCCTTTTATGCTGTTTCTTTTATTATTATTATTTCTACATTCATTTCGCCACATACGTGGGACATAACAACATATCGTCGGCTTGTTTGCAAGACGGTATGGGTAATTCTCTTAAGGTGGCACATTGAGAAACGAGCGAACAATGGAACAGGTCTCCAAGATGACGGCCTTCTGCATGGTGATATGTAGACCAGGATGTATTCCCAAAATTTTTAGATTGCGAGCCAGTGATTTGGGGATGATGCCGGTAGAAGAAATTACTATGGGCAGAACCACTACACTTTCCTGTTTCCACATTTGCCGTATTTCCTCAGCCAAGGGCAGATACTTCGTGATCTTATCACAGCAGGTTTGTTGCAGATTATGGGAATTGGGCACTGCAATATCAATTAGGAAGGTTCTCCTCTGTACTATGTCCACAAGAACGATATTATTATTATTATTTGCCATAAATCAGACAGAAGTATGGAAGGCCTAGTGAAAGAGGGCAAGCCCCACATAAATATTACATGTTTCACTGGCACAATGTACATCTACATTTGATTTTTCAATATTAACGTGTTTTACAAATTTACATATTTAGAATACTAACATAGTTCACTCACACTCTCACGCACGCACTTTCATCACCTCAATCATTCCATTCATTCATTAATTCGGCGAGACAATCAATCACTTATACAGAAGTTTATTTATACAATGTACAAAGCACCCCGCCTCTGCACTTGCGCTAGTGATTTCCTGTAAATTTCCTTATCCAGAGCATCCGACCATATTTCCGCTCCATACAGCAGAACTGAATGGATCACCGTCATCAGTAGTCTCCTCTTAGATTTTGGCCCACCAACCTTGGCAATTAGCCGACTGAGGGACGTTACTCCTCTAGCCACCTTATCTGCAGTCCGTCTAATTTGTTCTTCAAAATTCATTTTATTGTAGATCATGAGCGGGATTTAATTGGATTACTCATCATGATAATAATAATAATAATAATAATAATAATAATAATAACAATAATAATAATAATAATAATAATCTTACACTGAGAGGCATAACGATGTTGCCAAAGTCATTCATCAAGAACTCGCCCTAACCCAATATCTCATACACGACAGGACGCCTTATTACAAATACTCTCCAGAAAGTGTGCTGGAAAACGAAGATTACAAGCTCTATTGGGATCGCACTATTCAAACTGACAAAACAATTCCGCATAATAGATCAGATGTAACTTTAACTGATAAGAATTCATCACACGTACTTGATTGACATATCTGTTCCGAATGACCATAATATCCACCATAAATACAGAGAGAAGATTGATAAATATACTCCTCTAGCTGTGGAGGTGGCTAGAATCTGGAGACAAACAAATGTGACGAGCCTTCCTTTCCTCCTTTCTCCCACTGACCTGACACCTAAATCCTTTTCAGTAAATCTAGCCACACTAAATCTCCCCACATACACCCACACTATTACACAAAAGACTGCAATTCTGAAGATCTGCAACATCGTTAGAGAATTTTTGAATACACAGTAGGATTTTCTAGGACCCTCTTGTGAAAAGGAGACGTGGGAGATATTACTAAAAAAAACTGTCAAATGTCTATGTTATATATAATAGTTAGAAAATGAATGCTATAGGATTTTCAAAGTGTGACTTTACTCATTTTATTGTACGTAATGTACCGATATGAGTCGTGTTACCAAATGTAAGTTGAGTAAATAAAGATAATAATAATAATAATATTAATGTTGTTGTTTGAGTCTTCAGTCTTTTGACTGGTTTGATGCAGCTCTCCATGCCTCCCTGTCCTGAGCTAATCGATTCATCTCTACATAGCTCTGACACCCTACATCCGAGGCAATCTGTTTAACATATTCTAACCTTGGTCTACCCCTACAGTTCTTGTCGTCGACCCTTCCTTCCATAACTAAGCTTGCTATTCCTGGGTGTCTTAGTATGTGTCCTACCAACCTATCTCTTCTCTTCATTAGCAGTCGCCAGAAACATCTCTCCTCTCCCACTCGTCTTAATACCTCATCGTTTGTAACCCTATCTACCCACCTGATCTTCATCATTCTCCTGTAACACCACATTTCAAATGCTTCAATTCTCCTCTTTTCTGCTGCACCAATAGTCCAAGTTTCACTTCCATAGAGCGCCACGCTCCAGACAAAGGCTTTCAAAAATGACTTCCTAATACCTAAATCTATATTCGATGTCAGCAGATTCCTTTTTTGTAGAAATGCTTTCTTTGCCTGAGCCAACCTACTTTTTATATCCTCTTTGCTTCGTCCATCACTGGTTATTCTGCTTCCTAAGTAACAGAAGTCTCCTACTTCCTTTAGCTTTTCACCTGCCAATTTGATCTCCATAGAGGTTTCTGATTTATTTCGGCTGCATTCCAGTATTTTTGTTTTACATTTATTAATTTTCATCATGAATTCTTTCCGTAAGACGGAGTCCATACCATTCAAAAACTCATTCAAATCTTCAGGCTTGTCGGCCAAGATGACGATGTCATCAGCAAATCTCAGAGTTGAAATTATTTCTCCTTGAATCTTCACTCCCACTTTAAAATTTTCTCTAATTTCCTTCATTGCTTGTTCAATGTAAAGATTGAAAAGTATGGGTGATAAGTTGCAGCCTTGCCTTACACCTTTCTGAATACCAGCTTCTCTCTCATGTCCTTCAACTCGAATGACTGCTGTCTGGTTTCTGTACAGATTGTATATCACCCTCCTATCCCTGTACTTTATTCCAATCGATTTCAAAATGTCAAACAATTTAGTCCAATCAACGTTATCAAAAGCCTTTTCTAAGTCTACAAAAGCCATGAACGTTCTCTTATCTTTCCTTATTCTACCTTCCAAAACCAGCCTAAGACTTAGTACAGCTTCCCTTGTTCCTACATTTCTCCTGAAACCAAACTGGTCTTCACCCAACTCCGTTTCTATCTGGCTTTCAATCCTCTTGTAAATTATTCTAGACAGGATCTTTGAAGCATGAGTAATCAAGCTGATTGTACGGTAATCTTCACATCTGTCAGCTCCCACTTTCTTTGGTATAGGGATGATAACATTCTTCTTGAAATCAGGGGGTACCTCACCTGTCTCATAAATCCTACACACCAAGTGAAATAACCTGATCAGACCTTCATCTCCTATGCAGCGTAGCAACTCAATCGGTATATCATCTATGCCTGGTGCTTTGTTCCTGCTTAAGTCTTCCAAAGCTCTATCAAATTCTGATCTCAATATTAAATCTCCTTTCGCATCCTCATCAATTTCCTCCTCCCTTTCCATTACATGATTCTCAATCTCCTTTCCCTTATACAAACTCTCTATGTAAGCTTTCCATCTCTCAACCTTTTCTTCCCTATCTGTTAGAGGCTTTCCATTTGTGTCCTTAATATTACAGCACTTAGTCTTCTTTTCCCCAAAAGTATTCTTAATCCTTCGATAAGCTGTGTCTACTTTTCCTAATTTCAGACAATTTTCTATACCTGCACATTTCTCTTTCAACCATTCTTCTTTCGCTTCCTTGCACTTCTTGTTAACCTCATTTCTCAGACGTCTGTATTCTGCTTTCCCCTTTTCATCTCTTACATTCTTGTGTTTCCGCCTTTCATCCATCAATTCTAGTATATCCTGAGTGATCCACGGTTTTCTACCTATTCTTTCTTTCCTACCAATGTTTTCTTCTGCGGATTTTGTTATTTCATTCTTCAAAAGTGCCCATTCGTCTGCAATTGAAGTTTGTTTAGGGTTTTTCATTAGTCCTTCCTTTATACTCTTCTTGAATCTTTCGTTTACATCCTTCTCTTTCAGTCTGTCTATTGCCCACCGTTTTGGCTTTTGACTTTTCTTCAGTTTCTTCAACTTTAATCTGCATTTCATTACAACCAGATTGTGGTCAGAGTTTATGTCAGCACCAGGATATGTTTTACAATCCAAAATCTGGTTTCGAAACCTCTGCTTGACCATAATGAAGTCGATTTGGTAACGCCCTGTATCTCCTGGTCTCATCCATGTGTATATTCTTCTATTGTGGTTATTGAATAAGGTGTTAGCTATGACCAATTCATGCTCGGTGCAGAATTCTACCAGCCTGCTTCCTCGATCATTCCTTTCACCTAATCCGAAATCTCCTACTATCTTCCCTTCTCTCCCTTTTCCTACCACAGCATTCCAATCTCCCATTACTATAACATTTTCATCACCCTTGATATACCTCAGAATTTCGTCTATATATATTTTTTTAGGGGAAGAAATGCATTTACGCACAGAGTGTCGGGCTCCTGCTCCTGAGTAGTAGACTACCGACTAAAACTCCCCCGTTACTTCTGAACACTAGCTTAGAACAGTTTATCACATTACTTCAGGCTAGAGTCATTTTATATTTGCCTGTAGTTCACTCTTCCGTAATGAATCATCTTCAGTGGCGATCCAGATCCGTCTTATTTGTTCGGAGGATATCTTCAACAAAGCTTGCTACCAGTTTCCAGTTTTCATAATTTTGTAGCATCACTGCAACAATATTGTCCGGGGATATCTCTACATCAATGTGATCTTGAATAGACTGCCTATTTTGGACCCACCGTCCACAAGAGAAGAAAGTGTGATTAGCATTATCTAATTCGATGATACAGTAGATGCAATCTGATGAATCCACCTTCCCCATCTTCTTAAGATAGGAACAGAAGTACCCATGGCCAGTCAAGAACTGAGTGAGAGAGTAACCAACCTCACCATGTTTCCTCTCTGTCCAAACCTGCACCTGAGGGATCATTCTCTTAGTCCATTGGCTTTGATCTCCTTGCTCCCATTTGATCTGCCAATTTTGAAAGGTTTGTACTCTTGCCGATCGTCTTGCATTTTGTAAACCCGTATCAGATTTCCTCAAGTAAATGTTCTTGCGTTCTTTCGCAAGAAAAAAAAAATCGGAATAATCCCGGCAATAACGAGAACTGCTTCCTCAGAGACCGTGCGATATGCAGATGCCACGCGCAAAGCACCCCGCCTCTGCACTTGCGCCAGTGGCCTCCTGTAAATTTCCTTATCCAGGGCATCCGCCCATATTTACGCTCCATACAGCAGAACTGAATGGATGGCTGTCATCAATAGTCTTCTCTTACTAGAATTTGGCCCACCAACATTGGCCATGGGCCGACTGAGGGACGTTACTCCTCTGGCTGCCTTATCTGCAGTCCGTCTAATCTGTTCTCCAAAATTCATTTGACTGTCGATCATGATGCCCAGGTATTTTGCTGCTGGCTGCGTCTCTACTTGAATTTGTCCTACCTGTATTGGAAGTATTGTCTGAATTCTCTTCTTTGTTAGGATGACAATTTCCGTCTTACTAAGTGCTAGAGATAATAATAATAATAATAATAATAATAATAATAATAGTAATAATAATAAAGGTGTCCATGAAATTAGAGCGAATTTATACAATGTTGGTTTTGTCTCTAGCTGGATTCTGTAACTGGCTTCCTGCTAGTCACCAGCCTATATGACACCATCCTCAGTTTGCTGCCCATATCCAAGGAGGATTTCCTTCCAAACTTGGGTAAGCCACAATTATAGTAGTTTCTTTTTAAGTTGTATCTGCTATATTGTCTAAAACTCAATTCTGTACAAAGTTTCAATCCAATTGTTCAGACAGTTCACTGTGAGACCTATCGACCACATATCGGCTGACCACTGATGGCTGGTATGTTTTTCTCCCTGGTGCCTTTGAGAAGGGAAAGGAGTAATCAGTAGGGCGCGGATTTTTAGGTGCTAAAAATTCGGGGAATGTTTAGTTTTTATGTATTAAAAATACCTGAAATATGTGATAAAAGAGTAAAAATATTTAATTATAATTTAGTTTATTAATGTGAATATAAACAATATGCAGTATTCACAAATGCAATTTATTCTATGTGTCACTGTTTGCTGAAGCATTACAATACACAACGAGATACATCTTCAGGTTGTCCATCACAAATGACCGACCATTATAGCGAAACACTTCTTCTGAAGGCGCGAAACTGCGGCAATATGTTTCTTGCCCTTGAGGTGTTGTGTAACTTGAGATCGCTGTTCAGCCTTGATTGATTTCCCACAGGGTTGACGCCACCATCAGAAGTAAAATTATCCTTAAATTCTGTAACAGACGATAACTTGTAGTTGTTTTTACTTAAGGCATTGTAAAACTGCCTTACACTTCACAGTGCCAGAGATGAACTGCATGTGAGTGGCACTGGTTCCAAGTAGCTGGGGGAGGAGGTCTAGCACGTGGTGCAATATGGCTATGTACAAGGAAATCCCCGGCTTCCACAGTGAGTGGTACGGGGCGACAAGTTAATAATACCACAGTTGCAAGCTGACATTAGATAGCTCACAGGTATTTGTTTCATAATACTCCAAACATTATCATATACTCGTAATTAATCACACCATCCCTAATTCATTTCCCCGTTGAAGTAACACAGAACAAAAATGCAATAAACTGATTTTAAAAAATGTAAATATTATGTCTCTTTATGTGCTAATAAGTGAAAAGCAGGAATTTATGTATTTATAGAAAAAACGCTTAAAATATGTATTTACATAAAAATATTTATTTACCTAAAAATCCGAGCCCTAGTCATTGGGCTACATTCCTTTAATACATCGCAATGGATTGCAAGATATGTAGCATTATTATTATTATTATTATTATTATTATTATTGTGCTGTTATTATTATTTATTATTATAAATGAAACTAAAAACCCTCCCCGGCTTCGTCCGGAATCTTTAACGGATTACCCAGTGTAAGCTTAAAAGGCGCACGGACGGCAAGTCCCAGTGGCAATTCAGAAAAGCCGAGGTGAACAGCGAAACTCCAAACACACATACTCTTCTCTGAAGTCTTAACTCGACACGACTCTACAGTTAGATACCGGTCGAAGCTGTGGTGATTTAAACTTCCACTGAATGGAGATTGTTGGAAGAAATGAAAACGTTAAAGCACTTATAGTGGGCGATGTATTAAATATAGAGATATGCTGTCCCGGACTTTTTTGTAGGACTTTTCATGCTGAACAATTCTTACACTCATAGTACAATAGTACATTATGCAATGAGCCTATAATGGCAATAATTAAGACACGAGTATGTTTATAAAACCAGCGTAGCGAGTTTTATGATTTCCATACGAGTGTCTTAATTATCATTATAGCGAGTTGCATACGACGATAATTATTATAACTATTTTATGTTCGAACATAAATATTCTTAAATATCTGTCGAGATTTCGCCAGTTTTATGTACTGAACAGAGCGCATGAGACGCAGAGTATACCATAGCTTACTCGAATACCCCACTATGACACGAGCCACGCAGTGGAATTTAAAATAGGAAGCCGTGGAAATGAGCGCAGGTGTGATGCTATCCTTATCTAATTGGTCACACCACTGTTTCTTGAGCTCTGATTGGTGGGAGAAACTGTATCGTAATAAAAACTTGTATCATAATGGACCTCATTCTGACATATAGGCTAATATTTACATTTCGCCATGGTCGAACATAAATATATTTTTATCGGTTTACCCTGCGTAAGCTTAAAAGGCGCACGGACGGCTGGTTTTTCTTCGACAAGATTCACTGAAATCGTTACTGCACGGCTTCCTTTGGTCATAAATGAATGTTTTTCTACAGAAATCATCCTCGAGAAATCCTTTACAGAATGGTGAAAACCGCATCAAAATTCATTCAGTGGTTCTCGAGATTACCCGTTACAACCAAGAATCGGGGACTTTGTATTATAGTATGTAGAGATTTATTATTTTATGTTCGAACCTGACTATTATATGTCAGAAAACTGTATCATAATGTTGGTCATTATAACACTATTTATCATTATGAAACAGTTTCTCCCACCAATCACAGCTCAAGAAACAGTTGTTTGACCAATCAGTTGAGGATAGCAACACATCTGCGCTGAGTTCCAAGGCCTTCTCTATTAAATTTCACTGCCTGGCCTAGTGTCATAGTGGGGTAATCGAGGAGGCCATGGTCAAATACAAGGTATTCTCTGCGTCTCATGCGCTCTGTTCAGTACATAAAACTGGCGAAATCTCGACAGATATTTTTGAATATTTATGTTCGAACATAATATAGTTATAATAATTATCGTCGAACATAAACAGTCGTATGCAACTCGCCTATAATGGTAATTAAAGACACTCGTATGGAAATTATAAAACTCGCGTACGCTCGTTTTATAAACATACTCGTGTCTTAATTATTGCCATTATAGGCTCGTTGCATAATGTACTATATGATTTATTTTTCATTCGTGTCAGAAGTACAAAAGTTTAAAAATAGTACGTAAGTATTTAATATCGTTTTAATATCTCAAATAGTTCCTGAGTTATGATTTTTAGCCTATTTTCATTTTATGAAAAAAAAAATCATTATGACAGCACCTTTTGTCCGTGTGTGTGTGCGCGTATGTCTGTGTGTCCTCTCCTAATAACTTTTGAACGGCTGGGGCGATTTCAATGAAACTCGGTAAGGTCATAGTACCATCTTGACCGACCCTGACCGTGGCCTTCAAATTTTATTACGTCTCACCAATCCAACATGGCGGCTGTGCGAAATATTTCACCAGCATTCAATATCTCCGAAACTATTACTGATATCAACCTAAAATTTTGTACGGTGATAAAGGGCACTACTACAAGTTCACCTATGAGACTTTGAAAAACCTGGTAAGTAATAAACCAACATGGCGGCCAGGCGAAATTGAGACCTTTAAATAGACTTTTCTCGCAATTTAACCCTTCAAACGTAATGAAACTTGGTACAGCAAAAGTTTATACCCTTTTAATGCACTGGCGTCTAAGTTAGTTCAATTGTTTACATATCTCAAAATGGCGGCTGTGCTAAATATTTTACTGGCATTCTATATCTCTGAAACTATTTCTGATTTCACCCTGAAATTGTGTACGGTGATAAAGGGCACTGCTACAAGTTTATATTTGTAAGTTTGAAAAACCTGTCGAGTACAAAATGAACATGGCGGCCAAGCGAAGTTGAAATATTTTAATAGATTTTTCTCGCGATTTAACCATATGACCGGAGTGGAATACGGTACATTAAATTTATATACATATTGTAATTCACTGGTATCTAATTTAGTTCAATAGTTTACATAACCTCAAGATGGCGGCTGTGCGAAATTTTAAAATTAAGTTTTTATTTCTTGTGTCGTAATCATGCGATGGAAGTGAAAGTTTAAATAATGAACCTATGTAATAATTTTCCTTTAATGCTACATAACTCTATGGCCTATACATATAACAATCCAACATGGCGACCATCAGAAATATTTAGACGGTTCTCAATATCTACGAATCTATTACAGAAATCAAACTGAAATGTTGTTTGTTGATAGAGGCAATTAATATAAGTAGGGTATATGAAAATAGGCTGTATAGTTCTTCACGGAACTACTTGTTTTGAAATTCCTGCACCATTTCTCGATGACCCTATATAACCAAAATCGCTACAGTGTACACAAATATTACATTTTATTGACTTAAGGTATCTTTTCCTATTTCATTAATCTCTGCCGCATGCCTAAGTACCTTGGGATAACACTTGATAGGTCCTTGACCTTCAAACAACATCTGACGAACGTGGCCGCAAAGGTGAAGACCCGTAATAGCATCATTCAGAAGCTTGTTGGTACCTCCTGGGGTTCCAGCGCTCAAACTTTACGATCAACTGCTCTGGCACTGTCATACTCCGTTGCTGAATACTGCTGCCCATCTTGGCTAAACAGTGTCCACTCCAAGAAGATAGATGTGCAACTTAACCAGACAATGAGACTGATTACGGGCTGCATACGTAGCACGCCCACTATATGGTTACCTCCTGTTCTAAGTAACATCCAACCTCCAGCTCTTCGAAGATCAGAGGCTCTCCTGAAGATCTGGAAAACCCTTCAGAAGAACCCCCAGCTCTCCATACATACTGATGTAGCAAAAGCAAGTAATCAACGGTTGAAGTCAAGAAAACCACCTTGGTGCTCTGCAGTACTTCTTGATGACTCTTCATTTAACATCTCAGAAGCATGGAAAACTATGTGGGAAGAATCATCAGTATTCAATGCACATCTGATTGAAAACCCTTCCAACCGGATAGAAGGTTTCAAACTCCCCAGACGCCAATGGAGAATCATTAACCGGATCCGTACAGGACAAGGCAAATATGGATTCCTGCTTCACAAATGGGGTTGGGTTACTTCTGCTAGCTGCGATTGTGGAGCTACCCTGCAAACCATCGGACATATTGTTGGTGAATGTCCGCAATGTTTGTAATAATGCTAACCAGTTTTTATTTTTCAAAATATGCCTTCCCTGGGGAGCCACGCTTACCACAAAGTAGTCTATTGAGTGTGTTCTGTATTCCAGATCAGTCCGATATTAAGGTGATCGTCCTCATTGTGTCAGGCATGGTGGATCTTCTACAGTGTGTGCTGAGCGTCCTCCTCTTCTACGGAGCAAAGGAGGTGAGTAAGCAGGTTAACCAAATAAAAATCTTCAGCCGCTAATTTTATTACTTTCCATCACTGTTAAAGGAGGCTTGTATATTACGTGATTGTTATCCTCGCATGTACTGTAGAAGTCACATGCCTCCTTTTTATGTGGAATCCAAACCTCCGGACATGACATTTTACCATAAAATTCTCACATGCCAATAACCAGGAATTCAACCTGGTCATCCTGGATGATAGACTAACAGTTCTACCACTGAGCAATCATACCCCTTATCTTATGACGCCGTCTCCCTCCGAAGGTTGGCGATCCAATTAATTAAGGTTTTGAATATTCCCAAAGGGAATATGATGTAGTTTCCATTTGAGCGGATGAATTATCAATAAATATAAACGGCACACTGGGGCGAAACGCTGGCACTGTTTGAGCTAACCGGACCATTTTTACCATTTATTGATAATCCAATTGATTATCATTACACGCGAATCGGCAGCACGGTAGACACCACCGCCGCAAGTCTTTCATCCAGGAATTTCTTCGTCTTCCCACAGATCTTTCCCCATCAATCTTCCCTTGAATGATCATCCGGAGAAGTTCATATCGTTCACCTCTCATGATGTGTCCGAGGTAGCTGGTTGTGAGAAGCTCTTTCTTCTTGTTCAAGATGTTGAGGACTTCTTCATTTGTTTTCCTCTCTACCCAAGATATTCGGAGTATTCTTCAGTATAAATACATCTCAAAAGATTTAATCCGCTTCTCCAGTAATGGTCTGAGCGTCCATCCTTCGAAACCATACAAAAGGACAAGAAAAACATAGCAACGTAACATTCGAACTCTGAGCTGATGGTTGAGTTCTCGGCTGGTGAATAAGGTCCTCAAGGTATTGAACATATTTTTTGCTTGTCCAATCCTGGATACGATTTCACTCTTTGAATCACAATGCTGGTTCACTAAAGTTCCAAGATATTTGAAGGAAGATACTTGTTGGACGATGGTGTTGTTGATGTGAAAGGAGACCTGTTTTGGTGTTTTCGAGAATACAATCAGCTTGGACTTGTTAATATTCAAGGATAAACCGTAGGTTTCACTGGTCCTCACGATATTGTTTATAATAATTTGAAGATCACTAGGGTTTCCTGACTAGCACAATCGTGTCATCAGCAAATCGGATGTTACTAATGACATAGCCATTGATCTTGATGCCTACATTAACATCTTCAATAGCCTCTCTGAACACAGTTTCAGAGTAGATGTTAAAAAGGAGTGGGGACAGGACACATCCCTGGCGGACACCTCTTCGTATAGCTATGTCCTCAGTAGTAGTTCCTTCTATTTTGACCTCCGCCGTCTGATTCCAGTACAGATGGGAAATTATACGAAGATCACCAACATCTACACCAGTGGATTTTAAAATATCAACAAGTTTTACATGAGATACGCAATCGAAAGCTTTTCGGTAGTCAATGGAGCAAGCGTGCACATCTACATTCATATCTAGGCATTTCTGGGTCAAAACACTCAAGGAGAAAAGAGCCCGACCCCTTATTTACCAAGTATAAAATAAAAAAAACATAAAACATTTAAAAATGTGATTAAAAATCAAAATTTTCAAAAAAGAGATCTTTTTGGAAAAACAATTAAAACAAATAATTTGAAAAGAAATTTTCAAAAATAATTTCATCATTTAAAAGATACAAACTGTAACTTAGAAATTCAAAATTTAAAAAGAATTCAAAAAAGAATTCAAAAATCACAAAGAAAAATTGAAAAAAAAAAACTGAATTCTTTTTGAAAAAAATCATGAATTTTACACGACAGACAGTAAATAATGCCCATGCAAAAGGCTGGAAAAGTTGGCATGAACACTATTAATAATAATATCGTATGGCCTCGGTGCCGGGTGCAAGCTTTGTTATTTGCGCCCAGAGGGCAGCTTGCATGTCGAATATTTGTTGTTGTTCCTTGGAACGCTATGAAAGTCAAGGAGGTTAGATATCTAAGTTCCTTGAACACTATAGCGCTTTCTAGTAGAGAAGGAGGAAATTTTTGTGTTGGCGGAAAATCCCGTGATTAATTGTTAACACCGCCTAGTGAATTCAAATGGGTTCTTTAACATGCCAATATCTTATGACAAGCATACCGTGATTTTTGTCGCCTTTCAAAAATCACTTACCACGGCCAGAGACGAACCGTCAAGGTTGGTTAGTAGTCCAACACGATAACCAGTCACCCACCGTGGCAAGCTATCCTGGATGATAGGCTAACAGTTCTACCACTGAGCAATAATACTCCTTATCTACCAATAAAAAACAGCAAGAATTTAAAAATGTGTTAATAAAAAATCTAAAATTTTCAAATATTAGATTTTTTGAAAAAAAAAAAAAAAAAATTAAAAAAGGCTTTTCAAAAATAAATTAAAAATTAAAAACAAGTAGTTCCGTGAAGACCTATACAGCCTATTTTCATATATCCTACTTATGTTAATTGCCACTATCAACTTACAAAATTTCAATTTGATTGCTGTAATAGATTCGTAGATATTGAGAACCGTCTAAATATTTTGGATGGTCACCATGTTGGAATTTATATATGTAGGTCCTAGAGTTATGAACTGTTACATGAAGATTATTGTGTACGTGTAGCATTCAAACTTCAATCGCATAATTAGGACACAAGAAGTAACAAGGAGAATTTAAAATTTCACACAGCTGCCATCTTGTGGTTATGGAAACAATTGAAATAAATTAGATGCCAGTGGATTAACATTCGTATCAGGATTTACTGTACCAAGTTTCACTGCACTCGGATGGTTAAATTGCGAGAAACGTCCATTTGAATATTTATACTTCGCGTCGCCGCCATGTTGAATTTGTGATCGCAAGGTTATTGAAAGTCCTATAGGTGAACTTATGTTCATAGCCGCTATGGACATAAAAAAATCAGTTTGATTGCTATAATAGATTCGTAGATATTCAGAGGATTCTAAATATTTCGGATGGTCGCCATTTTGGATTGCTAAATGTATAGGCCATAGAGTCATGTACCATTAAAGGAAAATTATTGCGTAGGTTCATTATTCAAACTTTCACTTCGATCGCATGACTACGAAACAAGAAATAAAAACTTAATTTTAAAATTCGCACAGCCGCCATCTTAAGGTTATGTAAACAATTGAATTAAATTAGATACCAGTGCATTAAAATGTGTATAAAGGTTTCCTGTACCAGATTTCATTGCGTTTGGAACATTAAATCGCGAGAAAGGTCTATTTAAAATTTTCAAATTCGCTTGGCCGCCATGTTCGTTTTGTAGTTAAGCCGTTTTTGAAAGTCTTACAGATGAACTTCCAGTAGTGCCGTTTATCTCCGTACAAAATTTCAGGGTGATACCGCTAATAGTTTCAGAGATATGGAATGCCGGTGAAATATTTCGCACATCCGCCATCTTGTGGTTATGTAAACAACTGAACTAAGTTGGATGTCGGTGCATTACAATGTGTATAAACATATACTGTACCAAGTTTTATTGCGTTTGGTTGCTTAAATCGCGAGAAACGTCTATTTAAAATTCGCGAATTCGCGTGGCGCCATGTTGGTTTTGTAGTTACCAGGTTTTCAAAAGTCACATATGTTAACTTCTAGTAGTTCCCTTTATCTCCGTAAAGAATTCCAGGGTGATCTCGGGAATAGTTTTGGAGATATTGAATGCTGGTGAAATATTTCGCACAGCCGCCATGTTGGATTGGTGAGACGGGGTCGTCCGGAATAGTGCTATGAACTTACCGAGTTTCGTTGAAATCGCTCCAGCCGTTTAGAATGTATTAGGGGGGGACGACACACACACCTCACACACACACACACACACACACACACACACACACACACACACACACACACACTCGGACAAAAGGTGATCTCATAAGCCTATTTTTTCAAAATTGAAAATAGGCTAAAAAACAAATAATAAATTAAAAAATATTAAAAAGCAATTAAAGAATCTCAAAGAAAATTTGAAAAAAGATCAAAAATGCTGTATTAAAAAAATAGAATTGAATAAAAAAAACATCATGAATTTGACACGACAGATAGTATACTATAGTAAATTAGATTCTATATAAATTCTTTACAATTTGTGGAGAACCCGTTACAGCCAACATAGCCACAGTACCAAATGCCAGGCATGTTCAGAAAGTAAGTTCCAGATTTAAACGTATCCCAGGCCCGGCGCGACTCATGTGGCCCCACGGGGTGCTGACACGGATGGGCCACCGCGCCGGTGAAGTAGGTGTGTTTTTTTCATTTTTCGTTCAAAAATCATATTTTGATTTTGTGGTGCTATAAAACTGAAATATAAACTTTGGCGCCCCTGAATATGAAACAAGATGTTCAGTAAAGAACATATAGCCTACTTTCTCCTAAATGCATGGGTATTGTTATAACTCTTTGTCCTTTCCAAGGAGTATAATAGAATGTTGGTTGTAGTAGCTTATTGAAATATGTGTCATACGGATATTAAACATGAATATGAGGTGCCCTTTGCTAGTGCTACCTCTGTACAAAATTTCGTTCAATTCGGTTTCACCGTGTTTGAATAGATAGGGGGAATCGATTGGCACACATACATGGCCGCCAGCCGCAAATTATTGGGCAGATGACCTAGTAGTTTGGTCAAAAGATTCTTCATACATAAAGGTATAAAGTTACAAAATTTGGTAGAGATCAGATAAAAAAGGTTGGTCGTAATTTGATTTAAGCTTTGAACATTTGGGTGGCTGCCATTACGTTTCCGTCAAGATTGCGCCGATATAAAACATGACACTGAGGTGCTCTTTGCTTGTGCTACCTCTGTACCAAATTTCGTTCAATTCGGTTTCACCGTGTTTGAATAGATAGGGGAAATCAATTGGCTCACATACATGGCCGCCATCCGCAAATTATTGGGCAGATGACCTCATAGTTTGGTCAAAAGATTCTTCATACATAAAGGTATAACGTTGCAAAATTTGGTAGAGATCAGATGATTAGGTTGGTCGTAATATTATTTAAGCTTTTAACATTTGGGTGACCGCCATTACGTTTTCGTCAAGATGGCGGCGATATAAAACATGACACTGAGATGCCCTTTGCTAGTGTTAACTCTGTACCATATTTCGTTCAATTCGGATTCACCGTGTTTGAAAAGATAGGGGGAATCAATTTTCACACAAACATGGCCGCCATCCGCAAATTATTGGGCAGATGACCTCGCAGTTTGGTCAAAAGATTCCTCATACATAAAGGTATAATGTTACAAGATTTGGCAGAGATCAGATAAATATGTTGGTCGTAATTTGATTTAAGCTTTGAATATTTGGGTGGCCGCCATTACGTTTCCGTCAAGATGGCAGCGATATAAAATATGACACTGAGGTGCCCTTTGCTAGTGCTACCTCTGTACCAAATTTCGTTCAATTTGGTTTCACCATGTTTGAAAAGATAGGGGGAATCGATTTGCACACAAATATGGCCACTATCCGCAAATTATTATGCAGATGACCTCGTAGTTTGGTCAAAGGATTCTCCATACTTAAAGGTATAATGTTACAAAATTTGGTAGAGATCAGATGAATAGGTTGGTCGTTATTTGATTTAAGCTTTGAACATTTGAGTGGCCGCCATTACGTTTACGTCAAGATGGCGGCGATATAAAACATGACACTGAGGTGCCCTTTGCCAGTGCTAACTCTGTACCAAATGTCGTTCAATTCGGATTCACCGTGTTCGAATTGATAGGGGGGACGACGACGACAGACATTCAGAGTACACACACACACACACACACACACACACACACACACACACACACACACACACACACACACACACACACACACACGCACAGACAGACACACAATTTTTGGCCCTGTAGTGATCTCATAAGTCTACTTTCATTTTTTGCAAAAATCGAAAGTAGGCTAAAAATATTTTTACGGCTGTGAGTTTGTTTCGTCGCCTCGCCGCGTGAGTCACCACCGCCCCCGGGCTGTGCTCTGCCTCTGTGTATAACCTGCGCCTTTCGCAACAGGGCTACTAGGACAAAGGGATGGTCCAGAATATTCGTGACCCAGCCAGTGATGGAAATCTCGAGAAGCCGCGAATCCTGGACGGGTCTAGAAGCATTCATTGAGTCACCGGCCTGCTATATAAGAGCGACCTGGCCAGCGAGGTAGTCAGTGTTTTTTTTTTTTTTGAGCCAGTGCGTGCTTTTACCTGAGCGACAGTTGTTGGTGACGTGACTTGCGAAACCCTAGTGAAGCTGATTCTCTTGCCAGCGAAGCAGAGTGTAGTGGTGAGTGACTGGCTATCGTAAATAACTGTAGCGTGTGTATTCAAGGAAGTGTTGCAGGTAGTTCTACCGAGGCCACTGGTCCCATTAGGAGGGACTAACTTCTGTGGCTTATTGACAAGTGAAAGGCAAGTGTTCCCTACAAGAGGAAACTAGAGTGAGATACTAATTGCTTCTATTTGCTATTTGTGTGGTGTATCTTTTTGGCCCGCAATAAAGCTAATACGTTTCTTTAAAGGAACAATTTGCTGTTGTGCTTCTACCCACCGTAATCCAGTTAACGGAAGTGCCACTAGGGGGTGGCACGTACCAATATTAAGCATTAAATCTCAATATCATTTTGGAATGGCATCATTGGCAATTGAAAACCAAATTTTAAACACTATAGATACTGATTCAATTTTGAAAGACTTTACCAAGCTTATGTTTTTAAAAATTTGTTCATAAGAAGTCTTTTATGATTCAGTAGGCTATTTGTTATTCTATTTGTCAATTTTTCATTTAATGCAAAAACAAAACACAATTATTTATTTTAATTTGTAATAAACAATAAAAGGAAAAAGGAAATCTCTCTCAATGATGCCAAATTTCCGCATTACAATTCTGTTGTTAAACCCGAGGCAACGTATGGTAGTGAAACACTCTTCAAGTTGATTTCAAATCAACAACTCACAAACTGCAGAAAGCAGACAGAAGAATCATCAGAACAAATATTAACAAAAAAAAGTGACAGTCAGTCTAAAAGACTAGACTTCGTATCATTTTAAATGCTACAAATGCTGAAAAGTGGTAGAAAGGCGAGAGGCTTCTCGCTTCGCTCGAAGCCAAAGACTCTTGACATGTTAGAAAATTATCTGCATAATACTTAACTTGCTTTTCTTGTTTCAAATTACTCGCGAACGGCAAGTGCAAAACAAGGGCAAGGCAAGGTCAAGCGCGCGGGATGCCGTCACGCTCACCACGCGCGTGGGGACGTGCCCCTTCCATCCAGTCTAAAAACACTTATAGTGGGCGATGTATTGAAGATAGAGATATGCTCTCGCGGACTTTTTTGTAGGACTTTTCATGCTGACCAATTCTTACGCTCATAGTATATTGATATTTTTAACGGTTTGTCCAGCGTAAGCTTAAGAAGCGCACGGACGCCAAGTTTGTTATCGAATTTTTCACTGAAATCGTTACTGCTTGGCTTCCTTTGATCATACATAAATTATTTTCTACAGAATCTTTCCTCGAGATATCCTTTACAGGATGGTGAAAACCGCATCAGAATCCATCCAGTGGTTCTCGAGATTACCCGTGACATCCAAGAATTGGGGATTTTTGTCTTATACTAACGAAGTAGAGATTGTCGGGGAACACATGCACCAAGCAGTACTATGACGTCACAAACCTCAGTGCATCTGGGTACATTTCGTCCCGTCACCGTAACGTAACGCCAGACCCCAGCGTAACGACGAAGTCGACAAGATCATTTAAAATGATAAAAACATCAAGTAAATGGCCAATGGAGATTGCTGCCGAATGAAGTGGTCTATCGAGAGAGTGAATCAATGCGATAAAGGAGAATCTCTTTTTCTCTGCCATATCCCATGCCTACCAGAAACCAGACTAATAAAACTGCTGTTTAGTTACTTCTGAAAGAGTAAATCAAAGAACAACTGGTTCAAAGAGATCCAGCATGATTCAGATGAATTAAATTTGCGATGCTCCAAATTAAAAATAGAGAAGAGAAGAATATTTTAAGGAATAAATACTTACGATTCACATTAACAACATTTGAACGGAAGAACTACAGCAACATAGATGAGCAAAGGGCAGCCATTCTTAAATACTGTTGTTAGACTTAATTGTATTTATGTTGATCAAAGTGCTGCAATGAGGGCGTAAAATGAAAAAAATCCACATCCTGCTTCCAGTCTCCGACCGGGTCAGGAATGGAATGAATGAAGCCCCATCTAGCGGCGAGGATATGAACTGTGCCGGCTGCCGAGGCCTGACGCACTCCTCTGGGGCAATGATTAAATGAATGACAGATGAAATCAAATGATAGTGGAGAGTGTTGCTGGAATGGAATTTTGACAGGGAAAACTGGAGTACCCGGAGAAAAACCTGTCTGCCTCCGCTTTGTCCAGCACAAATCTCACATGGAGTGACCGGGATTTGAACCACGGACCCAGCGGTGAGGGCGTAAAATATGAATGAGAAAAAAATAAAATAAAATTATTTCCAAAAAGTTGGTATATTGGCTTTCATGGCGAGTGAATTAAAACTCAGCAACTTTTCTAGGTTTGTGCTGTGTCTTGTGTGAGGACACCAAGCTGTGGGGGGTATTTTTAAACTTTTTATTTTATTAGTTTAGTCTAATATTTTTTTTCATTAACATTTTAATTTTCATATTATTTTTATAATCGTATAATTACGATTATTATATTTTCTTATTCTTTCCTCGATTTAGGCCATAACCCATTGCATCAACTCTCTCGTATTTCCTTTATCCTTCCAGTAGTTCTTCATTACTTCACTTTGTCTCCTTCTCTCTTCCGTCCAGATGTTTACCCAATTCTTCTTTTTCCTGGAAACCCTTGAAATTTTTGATCATATTTCTGAAAATGGTCTGTTCTGAATAATATCTATTGTTACTTTCATATCCCTTTTTAGTCTATTTTCAATTTTGAAAAAAAAAAAAAAATAGGCTTATGAGATCACCTTTTGCGTGTGTGTGTGTGTGTGTCCCCCTAATAACTTTTAAACGGCTGGCGCGATTTCAATGAAACTCGGTAAGTTCATAGTACTATTCCGGCCAACCTCGACCAGTCCCTTCAAATTTTGTTACATCTCACCAATCCAACATGGCGGCTGTGCGAAATATTTCACCTGCATTCAATATCTCCGAAACTATTCCAGATATCACCCTGGAATTTATTACGGTAATAAAGGGAACTACTGGAAGTTAACATATGTGACTTTCGAAAAACTGGTAACTACAAAACCAACATGCCGGCCACGCGAATTTGCGACTTTTAAATAGACGTTTCTCGCGATTTAACCAACCAAACGCAATAAAACTTGGTACAGTATATGTTAATACAGATTGTAATGCACCGACATCTAACTTGGTTCAATTGTTTATATAACCACAAGATGGCGGATGAGCGAAATATTTCACCGGCATTCTATATCTCTGAAACTATTAGCTGTATCACCCTGAAATTTTATACGGAGATAAAGGGCACTACTGGAAGTTCACCTATAAGACTTTCAAAAAGCGGTTATCTACAAAACGAACATAGCGGCCAAGCGAATTTGAAAATTTTAAATAGATCTTTCTCGCGATTTAATATTTCAAACGCAATGAAATCTGGTACAGGAAATGTTTATACGCATTGTAATACACTGATATCTAATTTAGTTCAATGGTTTACATAACCTCAAGATGGCGGCTGTGCGAATTTTAAAATTATGTTTTTATTTCTTGTGTCGTAATCATGCGATCGAAGTGAAAGTTTGAATAATGAACCTACGCAATAATTTTCCTTTAATGGTACATGACTCTATGGCCTATACATTTATCAATCCAACATGGCGACCTTCCGAAATATTCAGACGACTCTGAATATCTACGAATCTATTATAGCAATCAAACTGATTATTTTTTTTGTTCATAGGGGCTATGAACTTAAGTTCACCTATAGGACTTTAAATAACCTGGTGATCACAAATCCAACATGGCGGCGACGCGAAGTATAAATATTCACATGGACGTTTCTTGCAATGTAACCATCCGAGTGCAGTGAAACTTGGTACAGTAAATCCTTTTACGAATGTTAATCCACTGGCATCTAATTTATTTCAATTGTTTCCATAACCACAAGATGGCAGCTGTGCGAAATTTTAAAATCTCCTTGTTACTTCTTGTGTCCTATTTATGCGATTGTAGTTTGAATGCTACACGTACACAATAATCTCCATGTAATAGTACATAACTCTAGGACCTACATTTATAAAATCCAACATGGCGACCATCCGAAATATTTAGTCGGTACTCAATATCTACGAATCAATTACAGCAATCAAACTAAAATTTTGTATGTTGATAGTGGCAGTTAATATAAGTAAGATATATGAAAATAGGCTGTATAGTTCCTCACGGAACTACTTGTTGTACTTTGTACTCATTGATTACCATTCTTGCTTGTTTGTATACATGACTGAAAATTTGTTTTGTGGGTCTGGTGTTATTCCTCATTACGTGTCCAAAGAAATTAACCCTCTTTTTCTGACCGTATCGTAGATTTTTCAATTTCTTTATTTTTGTAGAGATCATCATTTTTTTCTGTATCTGAACTCTTCACTTGCTGTTTTTAATGGTCCCAATATTTTTCTAAGTGTCCTCCTTTCCTTTTTCTCTAGTTCTTCTGTTTCGCTTAGAGACTTTCCGGCTTAATTACCCACCGTAGTGTAATGTCGGGTTTTAGTTGAAATAGAAAGATTTTTCTTATTGTAGGTATCCTTCGTCAGTTGAAAAGCTAATATTAATTATTAAAGAATAAAGAACAGCCTCGAATGTCCCTTAAAGGGTAAAGGGTAGCTCTTTTTCACTAATGTGGTGAGCTAGTCACATTAATTATTATTAGTTTTAATTTTTTCTTTCATTAAAATTTTAATGTTCATATTATTTTTATATTTTATAATTAAGATTATACAATTATTATAATTTTAAATTTTATTAGCTTATTTATTTCTAATTTTTACAACCATATTTACTTTAATTCTGATTTTTACCAACATATTTTTTAGAATTTGAATTTTAACTGTTTTTATTTTAAAATAATATTTATTTCGACCACCTTAGGCCAAGGAGGTAAACAGTCAACATTGGGTTTTCATAAATATTAACTCATTCACAAGAAGAAAGATTCAACCATCTGCAACTTTGACAATGTAAATGGTCGTTATAGCGGGTGGTAAATATAGGGGCCACTAACCTTTAAAGCAGCCATGGGCAAAGTGCGACCCTTGAGCTAGTCTAATCCGGCCCGCGACATGGTTTCAAATTATACAATTACACATAAGTCATATTTTCTGTTCTGTGAACCTAGAAGTGAAAAACTGTTTCATTATCATTGTGTTCTTTTTAAGCCTCCGTGGCTTAGGCGGCAGCACGCCGGCCTCTCACCGCTGGGTAAGTTGTTGTTATCATTTTTGTAAGGGAACTTTTTCTCGGCTCGGGGTCGTTGAAAAATGTAGTTCTTGGTTGCGTTGTAATCCTCATACATCAAAAAGTTATGCTGTATGACTGTGAAATGCGTAAATTAATTCACTTATTTTATATCGGTTTGTATTTGTACGGGGAATTAAGACATGGTTCACCAGCTAGCCGCTCCGGGAAATGCTGTACAGCGTTGCTGGTATGGAGCCCATCACGTCCGAGCGAGGCACGCCATGACGCGTGATGGAGCCCACCTTGGCAACGCTGTACAGCTTTCACCGGAGCGGCTAGCTGGTGAACCATGTCTTAATTCCCCGTACAAATACAAACTGATATAAAATAAGTGAATTAATTTAAGTATTTCACAATCATACAGCATACCTTTTTGATGTATAAGGATTACAACGCGACCAAGAACTACATTTTCCAACCATCCCGAGCCGAGAAAAAGTTACCTTACAAAAATGATAACAACTTTCGTTCTTGAACACACCAAATTTTGAAATTAATAAACCAGTTATACAATATTCCAATGTATATTGTGTTAAAATTTGGATTCGATCTGATGACGGGTTTGTGAAATAATAATTCTTAAATGTGACGCATGGTTGAAACACGCTTAAAAATGGGCACTTTTTGTGTTCCAACTGCGATAAAAATATTAAAATATAAGTTACAAATTCCAAACCTACATGAACTAACGTAAAATAGAACGACGCAAATGATGATGTTGTTGTATTTTATGTAGGTCTATTGGTTACTTCACAAACAACCTTCAAACTCGAGTGCACATAATATTTTGCTCGACAGTAGTTCCTCTACCTTCCACTACTCCCAGGGCCTTTATGGCCTGTACGGAGTTGGCTTTGCTTCGCGTCTCGCCCTGCCTCTAGAAGTTTCCCTCTGTCTGCTATAAGGGTTTAAGCATAAACCCTCTGGAAAACTATCATCCGTCCAATAACTTTACCATAGTTCACCTTATATTTGAGTTCATTGTCCTCCTGTTTCGGTTCTGCTGCACTCATTTCATAACCAACTGTGGGGAAGATCTTTAATATTTTAGCATCCAAAACCAAAATAAAGGGGGAGAGAGATAATATTTAACTGTTTGTTTGCAGCAAAACAATAAGTTCCTGGTGCCCTGGATTCTGCTGTACTGTGTGTCTGTCCCTGTGTCCATAGTGGTGCTGGGCCTCACGGCCGTGGTGTTCTTCCTGTACGCCCCTGTTATGTACGGAGTGGGCATCCTGGTGTTTTGTGCTATCACCACAGGTTGGTACCACTTATTATCAACTGATGATCATAATAATAATAATAATGCAAAGCTATATGAAATCACGCAAAAAACTGGACTACAAATCTCTTATGAAACAAGAAGTTCCGAGACGAACTAAAGAGCCTACTTTTCTTAAAATGAAGTTTCATGCCAATGAGTAATCTACAGTATATCAACCTATCTAGAATAATGACGAAATTAAGTTGGCAATATCGAAATGTCTAATTAGTTCGAAATATACCTGGTATAATGTAGCCTAATAAAGCACTACAGTTGGCAGCCCTGGTAACTGAATATATTCTTAGTTCCATATCTTAAGGTACAGAATACAAAATTTGGTTGAAGTCCAATGGACGTTACGTGCAGTTAGACATTGGATCTATCAGCACGCGTAAAAGCATGTTGCCAACAATATCATGCGTGTGCTGGTCTGAAATAATCTGAAATATTATGATATCTTGTTGTGCCAATTTTGGATGAAATCCATTTGTTAGTATAGAAGTTACATGTATTTTAAAATTGGACCTATCAGCAGGCATAGAATCATGTTGGCAGCACCGCTTTGTATTAATTACTCCAAATTAATCTAGAATGTCAGGTGCTATACGTGTGCAAAGTATAGAGCTATTGGCTTGTATACTTTCTGATTTATTGATATTAGGGTAAAAAAATATAGACAGCATTTATTAACAGTTGGCAGCCCTAATTGCTCTTAACAATACTTATAGTCATATCTGTTATATTACACATAGCACATACGAAATTTGGTTGAAATCCAAAAGATAGTATAGAAGTTACATGTATTTAAAAATTGGTACTATCAGAAAGCTTACAATTATGTTGGTAGAACTGACGTATATAAGTTATTCCAAATTAATCTAAAATGTGGTACTATACGTTTAAAAGCTGTCGGCTTGCATACTTTCAGATATATTGGTATTTGATTTTAAAAAATAGAGAGAGAGCTATTATTAACAGTTGGCAGCCCTGGTGGCTCTTAAGAATACGCTCAGTCATATCTGTTTATGTACAGATATTACATACAAAATTTGGTTGAAATCCAATTGATAGTGCAGAAGTTATATGCATTTAAAAATTTGACCTATCAGAAGGGTTAAAATTATTTTGGCAACACTGTCATGTATGGCCTCCTGGAAATTAAACTGAAATAGTATTATCTACATGTGTGCCAATTTTGGAATAGCTCCCATGCATACCTTCCAAGATATCCAACATGGAGCTGAAATTTCTAGTGCGTTTATTCAGCAGTTGGTAGCACTGACATCATTTTCAAATATGGGCTTGAGATATTCCGGTATACATCTTTACTCATACTAAATTTTGTTTCGATTGCTGCAGCCGTTTAGGAGTTGATAGGGGGGGACACACACACAGCCAGACAGACCGACACACATTTTCCCGGATCGATCTCATAAGTCTACTTTTTCCTCATTTTTGCAAAATGAGAAAAGTAGGCTAAAAAACCAATAGGCCCATATGGGAAGACGGCCAGGAAATAACTCGTTTAATCCACTTGAGAATAATGATCATGTCGCAAAATGATTTATTTATTTATTTATTTATTTTATTTTACTTTATTTTGTTTTAAATTGTTTTGTTTTATTTTCAAGAAAGCAAACACAAATCCAAAAACCAAAAACATAAAGCAAAAAGTATAAAACAACAAACACAAGAGATACGCGAGGCAAAGTCAAGGGAAACGTTTCTCATGAAAATGATTCTTATTCACAAGTGGATTAAACGAGTTTTGTAACTGGACGACTCATGTGTAAACATGTTGGTACTTACCAGAGCTTATCAATGTTTCAGTGTTACCAACATACTTCCTGATCGTAGTCTTCAGCTACTACAGAGAGCTGGACATCACAGGGCCTTTGGATCCTTCAACCAACAAGGAGGTGTTCCAATTCCCCCGCCGCTACTCCAAGGAACACACGGACCCCAGCGCCTGCGTCTGATTCCTCGCTTGACTCAGTAATAACATGCGTTTCTTTCAGGAAATCAAAAGATTTAACAGAGGGATGGCAACAATTTGATATTGATGATCATGTTAATGAGCAAGAGGCTTTCAGTTATTAGGTGATGTTGTGCTCATAGAACACAAGCCACATAGTCGGCTTGGAACAGTGCCGACTGTAATATGATAGATTTAACTTAAAAATCCCTCAGTATGCCTTCCTTCCGAGGGGAAGTAAAGCCGGCGGTCCCATGTCATAGATTTATGGCATGTTAAAGAACCTTCCACTAATTACACCTGTGTGAAGCTAAATTACTTTAAACATTCAACAAACGCTCTCAGGTTCTGACTTCGTCGCCAGGAGCCGACTGCGGTGGCATCTGGTAATCAAGTTCTGAACTAGTAGTCGTTGACGGTGGCGTTTGGCGGCAAAAGTAGGAACTACTTGAAAAATCCAATGTCTGCAGTCCTTCCTTGAATTGAGAACAGATAACACACACTAATACAGTCATCACAATTAACACCGGTTATCAGACAGATTCTACCACACACCCAAAGTACGCGGGGCTACATGACCGCGTTGTCGCAGCCCCTAAACTGAGGAACCAACCAACCAATTATTATAGCTGGGCTAAATTGAGATATTGCACTCAGTCTACTGTAATATTAATTATTCAGTGGCACAGCACAATTACCAACACGTTACACAATACAATACAATCGAATACCACTCTAAAGATGTACACACGCTGAAAGCCGCGTGAAATCGTAACCAAAAAGCCCGTAGGTTTGGTTTAAATTCAACCAATAGCGAGACTTGTTGATCTCAGCCGACGTCCTCAGAGCTCCATTTAACAGACTAAACCTGCCCCTTCCCCCTCAAGGGCTCCCATACATTTCTGAAGCTATAAACACGTGCTTTGAGCATGCAAGGCTTTCTTCCACAGCTTTCTACTCTGCATAGTGAAGGTCACACTTCACCCATCTAGGGGTGAGATGTAGAACTACAGTAGTTACAAGTACAGTAGAACGTCGTTTATCCGGACTAATTGGGACTGAAAGTGTTCGGGATAACGATTTTTCTGGATAATCGAACATAGGGAGAACCACCAAGCTTCTCATTTAGGTGCAACGTTTTCTCACACAACAAAGGTCTAGAAATGGGATATCCCTTACTTCTATTTTGAATAAACCATAAAGACGCCGCCGCGTCTTCCAATTTTTCATCCGTAGCTGATCTTATGTTTTGTTTTTATTTTAATTTTTTTTAGGCCCTTCTTCAATATCTAACTTTGATGCATAATTCAGAATTTCACCTTTTCGGTTCTTCAAATCATAAATATTGTGGATTTTCCGACACTGTCATTTTTCATTAGACACTGCACACTCTCACATTTATCCAGTTTCTTTAATGATCTCCGCCTTATAACCAATCGATAAAACATTGCGATTTCGTTTTTCCTTTTTGCCACTCGTAGAAGTCATTTTCACAACGTAATACAGTACAGCACGTAGGCTACTGTAACACGTTGAAACATTATAGAGCAAACAAACGGTAGGAGACAACAATTGAAAACCAGAACCGACTCACTTCTGTAGGCTGCGCGCACTTCCACATAACAGTAAGCGGGCGCTGCTCCGACTTTTTGCTCGTCCGGATAATTGACGATCCGGTTGTTTGACGTCCGGATAAACGACGTTCTACTGTACTTAACAATGACAGCGAGACAGAGATTATCGAGTGGGAGCGCAAGGTAGCCCCAAAGACTATTTTACAAAACAATGTAATTGTTTAAAACAGTTGCAGCTGAGAGCTGACTGTAGGATGATCCTCACGTCCTATATGGAGGAATCGCCTCTGGTTAGTGTAGGAGATGTGGCTAGAAACTACAAGAACCCAAGGGAGCAAGGTTGGTTGGTTCCTCAGTTTAGAGGCTGTGACAACGCGGTCATGTAGCCCCGTGTGCTTTGGGTGTGTGTAGAATCTGTCTGATAACCGGTGTTAATTGTGATGGCTGTATTAGTGTGTGTATCTGTTTCTTACCGGGTGAGTTAGCCGTGGTCGTTATGGCATGACTGCAGGCAGTCGCTTACATCCGGGAGGCGAGGAGGTTCGAATCCCCCCCGCCGGCAACCTTGAAGATGGTCTTCTGTAATTTCCCATCTTCCTTCCAGGCAAATGCCGGGGTTGGTCCCTAACTATAGGCCACAGCCGCTACCTTCCAACTCCTCGTCCTTACATTCAAACTTCCCTCCCCAACGGTACTTGTAGCTCACCCATTGGGTGTCCGTCTCGAAGCAGCTACAAAACTGGCGAGCCGAACATGTCCTCGGACACTCCCGGCAATAAAAGCCATACGCTAAAAAAAAACTCTGTTTCTTTAGAGCCTTCGTGGCTTAGGCGGCAGCACGCCGGCCTCTCACCGCTGGGTCCGTGGTTCAAGTTACTCCATGTGAGATCTGTGCTGGACAAAACGGAGGCAGACGGGTTTTTCTCCGGGTACTCCGGTTTTCCCTGTTACAATTTCATTCCAGCAACACTCTCCACTATCCTTTCATTTCATCTGTCATTCATTTAATCATTGCCCCAGAGGAGTGCGTCAGGCCTCGGCAGCCGGCACAGTTCATATCCTCGCCGCTAGATGGGGGCTTCATTCATTCCATTCCCTGACCCGGTCGGAGACTGGAAGCAGGCTGTGGATTTTCATTTTTATCTGTTTCTTTAATTAAGTAAGGACTGCATTCAATTTTCAAGTAGTTCATACTTTTGCCACCAAACGCAACCGTCAACGACAACTAGTTGTGAACTTGGTTACTAGATGCCACCGCAGTCGGCTCCTGGCGACAATCGTTGGAACCTAAGAGCGTTAGTCAAATCTAACCTATTACTTAGCTTCACAAAAGTGTAATTAGTGGAAGGTTCTTTTACATGCCATAAATCTATGACATGGGACCGCCAGCTTTACTTCTTCCGCGTAGGAAGGCATACTGAGGGAATTTTAACGCTCTTAAAAAATTCGACGACTTCGGCCGGGTTTGAACCCGCGATCTTGGGCATAGAAGCTCGTTATGCTACCAACTACGCCTCCGAAGATATTTAATTCATAGTAACAGCCCAGTTTGAGATCCTTGTTGCCTTGGTAACCATATAGGGCTACCTACTGTCGACCAAAGTATTATGTGCACTCGAGTTTGAAGGTTGTTTGTGAAGTAACCAATAGGCCTACATAAAATCCAATAACATCATCATTTTCTTCGTTCTATTTTACGTTAGTTCATGTAGGCCTGGCAATTTTAATTTATATTTTAATATTTTTAACGCAGTTGGAACACAAAAAGTGCCCGTTTTTAAGCGTGTTTCAACCATGCGACTCATTTAAGAATTATTATCTCACAAACCCGTCATCAGATCGAATCCAAGTGTTAACACAATATACATTAGAATATTGTTTAACTGGTTTATTAATTTTAAAATTTTGTGTGTCCAAGAAACAAAGTTGTTATCATTGTTGTAAGGTAACTTTTTCTCGGCTCGGGGTGGTGTGAAAATGTAGTTCTTGGTCATGTTGTAATCCTTATACATCAAATAGGTATGCTGTATGATAGTGAAATACGTAAATTAATTCACTTATTTTATATCGGTTTGTATTTGTACGGGGAATTAAGACATGGTTCACCAGCTAGCCGCTCCAGGAAATGCTGTACAGCGTTGCTGATATGGAGCCCATCACTTCCGAGCGAGGCGTGCCACGATGCGTGATGGAGCCCATCTTGGCAACGCTGTACAGCTTTCACCGGAGCGGCTAACTGGTGAACCATGTCTTAATTTCTCGTACAAATACAAACTGATATAAAATAAGTGAATTAATTTACGTATTTCACAGGCATACAGCATAACTTTTCGATGAATAAGGATTACAACGCTACCAAGAACTACATTTTCCAATGACCCCGAGCCGAGAAAAAGTTACCTTACAAAAATGATAACAACTTTGTTTCTTGAACACACACAATTTTGAAATTAATAATCCAGTTATACAACATTCCAATGTATACTGTGTTAAAATTTGGATTCGATCTGATGACGGGTTTGAGCTAATAATTCTTAAATGTGACGCATGGTAGAAACACGCTTAAAAACGGGCACTTTTTGTGTTCGAACTGCGATAAAAAATACTAAAATATAAATTAAAAATTCCAAACCTACTTGAACTAACGTAAAATAGAACAACGAAAATGATGACGTTATTGTATTTGAAGTAGGTCTATTGGTTACTTCACAAACAACCTTCAAACTCGAGTGCAAATAATATTTCGGTCGACAGTAGATCACTTGCGAGGTTCTTGCTGACCAGGTTGAACTGGAGTTGAATGCCCAATACATAACACAGTTAACATCTGAATGCAATGCACAACGTGACCTAATAGGTGAAAGCCTCTTTTGTCAAATAGAAGCTAAGTTTTCTGAGAAGTTTGAGCAGAAAAGCAGTAGAAGGCTAAAGTATGTTGTAAAGGTAGCTGAGTAATTGAAATGGAACATAGTAGAAGTAAGATAAGGCAACTAAGATGTGATACAGACTTGAAATATTTCATAGATTGTGATATGATACCTCATTGAGTTCTTCCATGGTTGTATTGGTTGGTGTGTATCGTCATTTCGGGAATTCTTACTCCTACTGTAAGAAACACACTTAAGCATATTTAAGAGGAGGTGACAGTTACGGGCTTCTTTTAAATATATTTATCGTGTATATTTCCATTCTTCTGACTCTAAATTAAGGCTGACTGAAGGCAAGCTCCGATATGTAGAATTACAAAGCCATTTTTTCAGTGTTGCCTGTACCAGTCAACACTCTTTTACCCAATTAAATTAGGCGGGGTACCGATAACTACTGACCGGTAAAGAAAACCGATCACTTGAAAAATTCAACATTACTTTCTTTCAAATCATAAATATGAACGCTCTGGGCCTAGTACAGTAGCCTACATAGTGTAGTTATAGCATGGAAGTAAGGTTTCCTGGATGTATTACCATTCTTTCTGTCAATGTTTCACTTAACAATAGCGATTCATTGACATGATGCTGTTTCCCGCGGAAAGATGTGCGCGCCACCATTTTGGATCAGAGCCACTGCCCTAGCGACATCTTCAGGACTCAAGAACAGCTGAGGATATGGCTGTACTGATCTTTTCCTATTCCAACAAGAGGCAAAAGAATAAAACATTGCTAATGCCGTGTATTTTTAGATTAGAACCATACGTTTCGGAGAAACCTTGCCTCCTTTTTCAATGGAAATCAAACAATGTGGCCAAAGAAAGTATATCAATGAGATTACAAAAATTACAACAAGAAGTTCCGTGACGAACTAAACAGCCTACTTTTCATGCCAATGATTATTCTACAGTATATGAAACTATCTAGAATAATGACGAAATTAAGTTGGTAATATCGAAATATCTAATTAGTTCAAAATATACCTGGTATAATGTAGCCTAATAGAGCACTACAGTTGGCAGCCCTGGTGACTGAATATATTCTTAGTTCCACCTCTTAAGGTACAGAATACAAAATTTGGTTGAAGTCCAATGGACGTTACATGCAGTTAGACACTGGATCTATCAGCACGCGTAAAAGCATGTTGCCAACAATACCATGCGTGTGCTGGTCAGAAATAATCTGAATTATTATGATATCTTGTTGTGCCAATTTTGGATGAAATCCATTTGTTAGTATAGAAGTTACATGTATTTTAAAATTGGTACTATCAGCAGGCGTATAATCATGTTGGTAGAACTGACGTATATAAGTTACTCCAAATTAATCTAAAATGTCAGAATATACGTGTGCATAGTTTAAGGCTGTTGGCTTGCATACTTTCTGATATATTGGTATTTGGATAAAAAAAAAAATAGAGAGAGCAATTATTAACAGTTGGCAGCCCTGGTGGCTCTTAAGAATACGCTCAGTCATATCTGTTTATGTACAGATATTACATACAAAATTTGGTTGAAATCCAATTGATAGTGTAGAAGGTATATGCATTTAAACATTGGACCTATCAGAAGGCTTAAAATTATTTTGGCAACACTGTCATGGTTGGCCTCCTGGAAATTAAACTAAAATAGTATTATCTACATGTGTGCCGATTTTGGAATAGCTCCCATGCATACCTTGCAAGATATCCAACATGGAGCTCAAATTTCTAGTGCGTTTTTTCAGCAATTGGTAGCACTGACATCATTTTCAAATATGAACGGGAGCTATTCCGGTGCACATCCTTACTCATACTAAATTTGGTTTCGATTGCTGCAGCCGTTTAGGAGTTGATAGGGGGGGGGGGGACACACACACACAGCCAGACAGACAGACAGACACACATTTTCCCGGATCGATCTCATAAGTCTACTTTTTCCTCATTTTTGCAAAATGTGAAAAGTAGGCTAAAAAATATAGATAAATTCCTCTGTTCGTCACCAGAGAGCAGCTGCCAGAAATTACTGTATGGACCATGGTAGAACGGCGGACAGAGTAGTAAGTAAGGAGAAGGTAAAGGGGGCGGGGTGAAAATATAGAGACTCCTCGAAGAATGAGGATGTCCAAAAGATGAGGGGGGGGGGGGGGGAGTGGGAGGGTTAGATGGATATAAGGAAACATAAACAAAAGGGAAGTGTATCTGAACGAAACCTAACGTCATACAGGCAACGGCGAATAAACAGATGGAAACTCCTCCAGTGACGAACAAAGGAGATCAAATCCAGGCTCTGTAGCCATAGAGGAAAAAAGTACAATTTGAAATAGGTGAGGAACAGAGAGACTGAGAGGAACTATCTTCCTAGATCCTTAATAACTGGTAGCCAAGTGTCACTTAGCTGATATCCAGTGTCTCTGTTAAATGTATTGGGATTTTTACGAATTTCAACTGCCTCCCTTATAATTCTAGACCAGTTGTGCTTAACAAGGGCAAGCGCATGAGCACTGACCTCAAGGCTGGCGTCTTCCAACGTAAGCCGCGAACACTACACAACCTGAAAGTTGCTATCCGTGTGGCAATACCACTAGACATGACTATAGTGCGGGACAAACCATTGGAAGCCTGAAGGTCAACCGGCTCTCCGCTCCGCTCTCAACCCCGCGCCTGGCGGTGTTGCCATGCTATTGCATCGTACCTTCAGTCGTGTGGTGGATGCGAGCACGTACAGGACATCAGCGCACCGACTACGTGTGACCTTCAGGCTTCCAATGGTTTGTCCCGCACTATAGGAGGGAACTTCAGGGAGAGGCTTCAGAAGTGCATCGAAAGGGGCGATCGACATATGGATGACATTATTTTTAAAACCTAATGTGTACGGTATGTGTGTATGATGCAAATGGCAAACAATGCTCTTTTAAACTGCGCAATAAATTTGTGAATATCGTGTTGCGTTGCTGTGTTATTTACGTTTGAAATACGTCAGTTATTTCTGCCGCATCCTGTACACGTGGTCGCAAACCAACAGTTAAGCCCCTGTGAGTATTTGTAATTACGAGGAAACTTGGCAACGTCGCGCAACGAGCAGCATCGCACAGGTGTTCACACTTAACTAGCTTGCACTTGTGTTAGTTATCCCGCCTAATCTAATTTGGTACTGTGTGTTTACTGACTGAAACATATTATGGATTGATTATTTTTCTATATCATTTTCAAAGTTCAAAGGTTCTAGGTTGGAGTTGACCCATGGTGTATAAGGTGCGTTCAAAAAGTAACGAACCGGAGGCTGTAATGCGCAAACCGGTGACGACATCGGCTAATCGTGGCGTGTGTAACGAGGTGTGGTTCCGACCAGAGCGTGGAAGGTCACAGTCCGTCGCTAGAGGGCACGCGTGCACGTCACGTGACGATACAAAGCGAGCAGCAGCATGCATCAATCTTCCAACGCTGCCAGTCGTATTGCAAACAGTAACATGGAGGCGTCAACCGAAGAGCAAAGAGGTGTTGTTCGGTTTCTGACAGCGGAAGGAGTAGGGGGAACGGACATTCATCGCCGAATGTCACAAGTGTACGGCGAACACTGCATGTCCCATGCAAGGGTCAAGGCGTGGCACAAGCGCTTCAGAGAAGGACGCGTGTCGTTAGCCGATGATGCCCGGTCTGGGGCACCCCCCTGCATTACCGATGACAACGTCCAGCTGGTTGATGCACTCATTACCCAGGACCGCTGAGTGACAGTGAACGCCATAGCCGCCGTGGTCGGATTGAGCGTCGGACGTGTGCACACCATCATGAAGGAACGACTGCACTTGCGCAAAGTGTGTGCCCAATGGGTGCCCCACAGTCTTCAACCACACCAGGAAGCATGTCGAATGGCCTACAGTCTTGGTCTTGGTTGGACGATTGATGCATGCTGCTGCTCGCTTTTATCATCACGTGACGTGCACGCGTGCCCTCTAGCGACGGGCTGTGACCTCCCACGCTCTGGTCGGAACCACACCTCGTTACACACGCCACGATTAGCCGATGTCGTCACCGGTTTGTGCATTACAGCCTCCGGCTCGTTACTTTTTGAACGCACCTTATATGACTGCTATGCTTGCTTGTACCTAGGAGGTTGCAGGTTTGATTCCTGACTCTGTCAGGGATTTTAAAACTAATGTGAGGGCTGGAACAGGGGACACTCAAAGCTCATGACTGCAATGGAGTAGTTATCTGACCCAAGAGGCAGTGCCCATAACAAACCTGTAAACCATAGGGTCAAACAGGGGTCGCCTAGTAGGCAAACAGGTTCTTTTCTTTGCATTTTAGGTTGTAAGATCTGAGTCCTTCTTTTTGCTATATGACAGGCAATTGTAAACAGTGTTAACGTAATACGTAACAACTGGGAAAATAATAAGTATTTTACAATAATCTGGAACATTCTCCTCTTTAAAATAATTCAGGTATTACTGATATCTTGAACAGAAGATGGGTTGAATTGTTTTTTTTGTCTGACCGTGATTCTGAAGTTATGAGCAATGGTTTGGGACAAAGCACTACATTAACAAAAACGGACACAGACAGTATTATTTATTGGGAATGAGCCAACACCTTTCCTCTTTTAAAATTAAACACACTGCTGCACAGTGTGTTTAATTCCACATCATAATTATGTTTCAAAATCCTGATGTTATGAAAATATTCGCTTGTATATTTCTCGTTTATATTATAACTTTTCATTTTTCAAGTCCTCCCAAGCGCTATTACAAGGAAGATAAAAAATGAAAAATGAAAATCCACAGCCTGCTTCCAGTCTCCGACCGGGTCAGGAATGGAATGAATGAAGCCCCCATCTAGCGGCGAGGATATGAACTGTGCCGGCTGCCGAGGCCTGACGCACTCCTCTGGGGCAATGATTAAATGAATGACAGATGAAATGAAATGATAGTGGAGAGTGTTACTGGAATGAAATTTTGACAGGGAAAACCGGAGTACCCGGAGAAAACCCCGTCTGCCTCCGTTTTGTCCAGCACAGATCTCACATGGAGTGACCGAGATTTGAACCACGGACCCAGCGGTGAGAGGCCGGCGTGCTGCCGCCTAAGCCACGGAGGCTTCACAAGGAAGATAAAAAATAAAAGAATAAAAAGCTGGTTTTGTACAAATCTTGATAAGTCCATACCATTGCAAAATTGGGGCTTTTCCACTGTGGTTGTTGATACTTTTTTTTTGTACATCAACAACATGAGCTGACATTAAGTGGGACAGTATGAAAGTATAGGGTTTTTATTTTTGCTTGGCAAGATGATTCCGCTCGACCTTGACGGTCCCTGCTGGCAGCTACAACTTGGCGCTCGCAATCACCGGCCGTATTCCCACGATCTTCCTATGGTAGACCTGTGAGCTCCAAGCTAATTGGGTGTTTAATAAAGCTACTGTACTGTGTGTTATAGTGTTTTATTGTGATTGTAAAGCCTTATGTGAAATATTCATTACGTGAACATGTAAAGACAAAAGTTTAGAGAGAAATTTCCCGGGAGACTCATTCCTATAATTCGGACTATAAAGCAACGTACAGGTTCAGTAAACAATAAGAATAGACGTAAAGGTCGTTAGTGAACCTAAATTAACCGGAGAAACCGGAAACTTCATAAGGAGATCCCGATTATGTTTGGCAGCGGATGGGGAACATTTTCAGCATGTTGAGTAAAGAGATAAGTCAGTCTGAGAGACTAGACTTTATATCATTTCAAATGACGCATGCTACAAATGCTACACATGTTAGAAAGGCTCAGGAGAACTTCTCGCTTCGCTCGAAACCCCAGGACTATATCAACAGACTCCATTACCTTTTAACTTAGGCTTCCCGCGCGGGGAACGGGGAGCGGGAGGTGCACTCTGCTGCATGACGTCACGCACTCGCCGTCTCCGTATCGCATAACGCCAGACCCCAGGAGTAAACTCAGCATCGGTGCATATGCACTGAACAACATGATGACGTCATACACGCTGTAACCGTAACGCATAACGGTAGACCAAAGCATAACGATGAAGTCGACAAGATCATTTGAAATGATAAAATGCATGATACTGATGGTATCCTGCCGTACATACGCGCGCGCGGCAGCCGGCAACTGGCGGAGCGCGTGAGCGAGAATGTCCTTGCCAAGCAAATATCAAGACCCTGTATAATTGTAGCAAAATTCATGAGTAGATCATAAAATGTTCCAACTATGGAGTTGATCATTTAAAATGTTTGTAGATACGGACCTTAAACCATAAAGTCTAATCTCACATATTAAGACTTAGAGTTAACAAAACTGAAGTGAATCTTACTTTTCTTTGCTCCGCTTTGACAGCTTATTTCTGCTCTTTATTAATAATTAATATTGCTTCAATAATTTCTAGTGTGGACCATATCGTAACAAAGGTTGTAGGATATGGTGGTGCAGTGGTCAAGCTGCTTGTCTCTTCCCAAGGTGGACCAGGTTCCATTCCCGGTCAATGTGTGAGAGATTTATGAAGTGATATAGGCTATCATGTCCCATGGTTCGGATTGCAAGTACAATTTGAGGTCTCGTGGCTCATGATACGAAGGTGGATCAAACAGTTAGTTGTCTCGCAAACGTGGGCACAGCGGAGAAAGGGACAGACACTGTGGTGTCTCGTCTTGTATGCTGTGAATAGCGGCCAAATGCAATGGCGCGTCGACTGGACGTTCACCCCAAATATGAGGTGCGTGTGACAATCCGATTCCTATGGGTCAAAAGGAAGAATTCCACGATTAAAGAGAAGCGCCGGGGGGAAATTGAGTGCCGGTGTGAATTTGTTGCACGATAACGCAACACCTCACAAGGCCCGCCAAACGAGCGAACCGCTGCAGCGTTTCAAGTGGGAGGTCTGGTAACAACCACCCTACAGTCCCGACCTAGCGCCATGTGACTTTCATCTGTTTGGGGAGCTCGGTGATCGACGTTTCCAGACCGATAAGGAGGTGAAGGCCACCGTCTCCGTGTGGTTGCAGAACGCTGAAGGAACTTTCTATGCATCCGGCATTGACAAGTTGGTTGTGCGTTCGCAGAAATGTTTGGAGTCTCTTGGAAACTATGTGGAGAAGTGACGTTGCATTGTATGTCGTTATAGATGTGTTGCTGTTGTATAGGTGGTGTAATAAATGGCCATAACTGGGAAGTGCAACTTATTTTTTGATCTGTCCTCGTAGCAACCTGAGGGACAAAGAAAAGTCTGATTATTTATTGTTAGATTATTTCTGTTTGATTCAAAAAATTCAGTAAAAAACTGCAGTCCAATTCAAATAATAACATTGTTCAAAATGACACATATCTTCATTGCATTATTTCTGTAAGAATTATGAAAACAGAGTGTTTGTGAAATTGAGGCTTTTGCACCAATTTCAGGTTGTAAAAGAATGTATGGGCATTACGTTATAGCAACTAAAAGATAATGAAAGAAAATATACATTAAAATTCAGAATTGTTGGTACGATATCACGGAAAAACTTGGACTTACTCTGTTTTTAGTGAATTTTACAGATCTAAGCTTTTGCTCAAATAATTTTCATGTTTATTCTTGAATATTTCTGATAAATGATGTATTTGTTAACTCAATATACAGGCTGTTTTAAAGAAATGGTTTTTATAATTTTAAAGCAGGCAGTGTTCGCAAGAACAAGGAGAAAGGACGTATTGAACTTGGGCCATTCAGTTAGTAAAAAACAAAGTCCCCGATTCTCGGATGTCACGGGTAATCCCGAGAACCACTGGATTGATTTTGATGCGGTTTTTACCATCCTGTAAAGGATATCTCAAGGAAGGTTTCTGTAGAAAATAATTTATTTGTGATCAAAGGAAGCCAAGCAGTAACGATTTCCGTGAAAAAGTCGAAAAACAAACCTGGCGTCTGTACGGTTTTTAAGCTTATGCTGGGCAAACCGTTAAAAATATCTATATACTATGAGTGTAAGAATTGTTCAGCATGAAAAGTTCTACAAAAAAGTCCGTGAGAGCATATCTCTATCTTCAATACATCGCCCACTATAAGTGTTTTTACGTTTTCATTTCTTCCAGCAATCTCCGTTAATTACTGAGAGGACAGTTTAAGAGCTAGCTAGGGGCGAGCTTATCATCCCAGTTACAGCCTAGCTAGCGGGAGAGCCTATCACCCCAGATACAGCCAGCAGCAAACTGTCGAGTCGTGTTGAGTTAAAACTTTAGAGAAGAGTGGTTGTGTTTGGAGTTTCCCTGGAAGTGCAACTCGGCTTTTCTTCATTTCGCCTGTGATTTTTTCGTTCCACAAAATACACAGTCAAGTTAAGATTGGACGGAAGGGGATTTGTGTTTCATGCACCTCGCCATTATTAAATTACGTCTGACAAGAATTCGTTGCACATGCAACTCCATGATAATATAATTAATAGTCCAGTCAGTGATTTTAACCCATCATGCCGAGACATGAAACGGATATAGGTCGTAGATCATTGTCGTCGAAAAGAACGAGCTTATCACGTAATGCATTCATAACTGTTCCCGGGCGAAGCCTGGGCGGGATCTAGTCTTATTATATAATACGCTAAGGTGTATGTTTCACAAAACTCAAGCTCCTAAACCAGAGGGAGTTAGAAGGTGTGGTTTGTACCAAAATCTTACAAATCGTCTCAATAGTATAGGACAAATCTTGCATTTCTTGAAAAGTCAACGGAAATATATTTATTTGTTTATAAAGTGCTTTTAAGCACATAAACAAGACGATAGCCCCTAGCAGAACTGTGTCGCGTACAGCCGCATAGCACTAGATCCGGGCGGGTAGTCTGTACACATGGGGCTCACACAACCCATTATGCGAGAGTACTTGCACGGGTCCGCTAGTATACTTATAATTCCTGACACCACTGTAATGGTTCTCGTGTGATTCCGGCGTTGGGATTTGACAAAACAGGAGCAAGCTCTAATTTTGTTTGAGTAACCGTAGAAGCTTGTACTCTTTGTACACTTCATGAACTAATAGCAGAACACCTTCCTTGGTGAACAATGCAATCATGCAAATGAAAATCCACAGCCTGCTTCCAGTCAGGTCAGGGATGGAATGAAGTTCCATCTAGCGGCGAGGATAAGAACTGTGCCTGCTGCCGGAGGCAATGATTAAATGAATGACAGATGAAATGAAATGATAGTGGAGAGTGTTGCTGGAATTAAATTTTGACAGGGAAAACCTGAGTACCCGGAGAAAAACCCGTCTGCCTCCGCTTTTGTCCAGCACAAATCTCACATGGAGTGACCGGGATTATAACCACGGACCCAGCCGTGAGAGGCCGGCGTGCTGCCGCCTAAGCCACGGAGGCTTTCCAATAATGCAAATAAGATTCTTAATTGATTGTTTGATTGATTGATACTGTGTTCCCCAGACCTTTTGGTCTCGTTCAAGTCAATACTATCCGCTGTGGAAATATGAAAACCTTTCTTCTTAACACCGTGGATAAAATATACAGTATTAAGAGGAGTATCGCATGTCTTAGGGAAGACTAGCATTAGAGTGTAAGACAGTGCTGAACATACGAAAGGAGATATTCAGAAAATAGTTCTGAAATTACTGCCAGACAGTGTTCACATTGTAATGTATTAGTTAGGACAATATATCATAAGATAAATCAAAATTCAAGCAGTTGTTTTAAACAAAAGGGCTGCCATTAGCACTATATTGCATGTCTCCACGCTTCTGTAAAATTTCATTTAATTTTATATGCCTCATGAGATGGTTAGTTGAAGAATACAATGTGATTCTTCCTAAATAACCACGGAATAGAGACGCATGGAAAATAAAAATTCAGTCAACTGTTAAGTTCCCTAATCAGCACTGGTACCACTACACCCCTACAAGGGTTATAAAGACTGAGGAGGAGGAATCATATCATAAATACTCACATTTATGGCAAGGATTTCGTAGATAAAAAGTACAATTTGCCCCAAAATTTGCTAATGGCAGCACAGTTTTTTAAGAAATACTAGAATGAAATGTATGGTTAATATTTGATGCTGATGAACATTGTAAATTGTATAATAATACTAAACACTAAGCAATATTAAATTCAGACATCTAGTCTGAATACTGGTTCAGTAGTGCCAACTTCAGGGATGTAAGGCACTTTTTTCCCCTAAAAATTAAGCTCACTGGATAAAAAGTTAGTCACCCCCAGGATACATCGTTCTAATATTGTGTAACACAGCTTTGGCAAGGAAGGGAGTTCAAACGTTTCTGCAGGTTATGCGATCCCGTAGACACCATATGCTGATTTCTGCATTTCACCTCCTGTTCCAAATAGTCCCATATGCATTTTTATGGGATTAAGATCAGGTGATTTAGTGGGCCAGTGAGCACTGTTGTTATCATTAGAGAAAATATACGCTTAACAATGAGCCAATCTTTATTCATGTATCATTCACTGCAGAAAGAAACAGCACGATAGATAATTGCAAGTTTTTCAATGTTTTCAGGAGACAAATTACGTCTATTTTAATAGTTTTCAGTGCATAAATGTCCAGTCCCTGCCATCAGTTACCTGCTGCTCTTCTCTTTAGGCATTTTGAATTAAGGATGTGCAGACCAAGAATAAAGTAACACTTTAACTGAAGAAACTCCTCACAAAACTAACCCCGGGCTACTGGCTGTCAAGATGGTGAAAGCAATGTCCCACCCCATTCCCTTCTTCAAATAGTCAGGCAGTTAGTTATTAATCTATTTTGTTCAAGATGTTTTAAATTATAATACAATTTCAACCGTTGTTGGTTGGTTCCTCAGTTTAGGGACTGCGTAGCCCCGTGTACTTTGGGTGTGTGTAGAATCTGTCTGATAATCACGGTACGCATGTCATGCGATGTTGGCATGTTAAATAACCCATTTGAATTCAGTAGCCCGTGTTCATAATGACAAAACTAATCTCGGGATTTTCCGCCAACCCAAAGTTCCTCATTTCTCTACTAGAAAGGGCTATAAAGTCAAGGAGCTTAGATATCTAACCTCCTTGACTTTCATAGCGTTCCAAAATTCGACATGCAAGCCGCCTCTGGGCGTCAATTAACAAAGCTTGCAGCCAGCACCCGAAGCCATACGATATTATTATTATTAGTAATAATTCCCACACTTGCCAAGTTTTCCGACAGTTTTTAGGATGCAGTTCCAGCATTCCCCTCCTCTGCCCCACAATATTTGAATGAAGATGGCACCTCTGACTGCTTCTCAGAATAGGGTTGCCTATCATTTGTGCACTAAGCTTATAAACAAAACCACTGCCAATCAATATATTAGCAAATAAGTTCCTTTTTTGAATATCTCAATTGTATTGTATAATGGCCTACTTATTATATCTCTATCAATTGTTATGGATATGCACAATTTTAAGAATACTAATGTTAGTTGTTAGATATTTATAGCTGTTAACATGAATAGAATTGGTATGTCAATAAACATTGATAAGGTAACAATTAACTCATTCATTCTGTTGTATGTAATGTAGAGTAGACCCCATATTGGGAATGGAGGGAGGAGGGGAGATAAGGGAAGGGTGAAGGGAAGAGGGGTGATAAGGGAAGGGGAAGAGAAGAGGGGTGATAAGGGAACGGGGAAGGGAAGAGGGGTTGATAAGGGAAGATGGAAAGGGTGATAAGGGAAGGGGAAGAGAAGAGGGGTGATAAGGGAAGGGGAAGAGAAGAGGGGTGATAAGGGAAGGGAAAGAGAAGAGGGGCGATAAGGGAATGGGAAGAGAAGAGGGGTGATAAGGGAAGGGGAAGGGAAGAAGGTAGATAAGGGAAGGGGAAGAGAAGATCAGTGATAAGGGAAGGGGGAAGGGAAGAAGGGGAGATAAGAGAAGGGGAAGAGAAGAGGGGAGATAAGGGAAGGTGAAGAGAAGAGGGGAGATAAGGGAAGGGGAAGAGAAGAGGGGTGATAAGGGAAGGGGAAGGGAAGAGGGGTTGATAAGGGAAGATGGAAAGGGTGATAAGGGAAGGGGAAGAAAAGAGGGGTGATAAGGGAAGGGGAAGAGAAGAGGGGTGATAAGGGAAGGGGAAGAGAAGAGGGGCGATAAGGGAATGGGAAGAGAAGAGGGGTGATAAGGGAAGGGGAAGGGAAGAGGGTAGATAAGGGAAGGGGAAGAGAAGATCAGTGATAAGGGAAGGGGGAAGGGAAGAAGGGGAGATAAGAGAAGGGGAAGAGAAGAGGGGAGATAAGGGAAGGGGAAGAGAAGAGGGGAGATAAGGGAAGGGGAAGAGAAGAGGGGTGATAAGGGAAGGGGAAGAGAAGAGGGGTGATAAGGGAAGGGGGAAGGGAAGAGGGGAGATAAGGGAAGGGGAAGAGAAGAGGGGTGATAAGGGAAGGGGAAGAGAAGAGGGGTGAGAAGGGAAGGGGGAAGGGAAGAGGGGAGATAAGTGAAGGGGAAGAGAAGAGGGGAGATAAGGGAAGGGGAAGAGAAGAGGGGTGATAAGGGAAGGGGAAGGGAAGAGGGGAGATAAGGGAAGGGGGAAGGGAAGAGGGGAGATAAGGGAAAGGGAAGGGGAAGAGAAGAGGGGAGGTAAGGGAAGGGGAAGAAAAGAGGGGTGATAAGGGAAGGGGGAGATAAGGGAAGGGGAAAGGAAGGGTGAAGGGAAGAGGGGCGATAAGGGGAAGGAAGGGGGAAGGGAAGAGAAGAGGGGAGATAAGGGAAGGGGAAGAGAAGAGGGGTGATAAGGGAAGGGGAAGATAAGAGGGGTGATAAGGGAAGGGGGAAGGGAAGAGGGGAAGAGAAGAGGGGAGATAAGGGAAGGGGAAGAGAAGAGGGGTGATAAGGGAAGGGGGAGATAAGGGAAGAGAAGAGGGGAGATAAGGGAAGGGGACAGGAAGGGTGAAGGGAAGAAGGGCGATAAGGGGAAGGAAGGGGGAAGAGAAGAGAAGAGGGGTGATAAGGGAAGGGAAGATAAGAGGGGAGATAAGGGAAGGGGAAGAGAAGAGGGGTGATAAGAGAATGGGAAGAGAAGAGGCGTGATAAGGGAAGGGGGAAGGAAGGGTGAAGGGAAGAAGGGCGATAAGGGGAAGGAAGGGGGAAGGGAAGAGAAGAGGGGTGATAAGGGAAGGGGAAGAGAAGAGGGGTGATAAGGGAAGGGGGAGAGAAGAGGGGTGATAAGGGAAGGGGGAAGGGAAGAGGGGAGATAAGTGAAGGGGAAGAGAAGAGGGGAGATAAGGGAAGGGGAAGAGAAGAGGGGTGATAAGGGAAGGGGGAGATAAGGGAAGAGAAGAGGGGAGATAAGGGAAGGGGAAAGGAATGGTGAAGGGAAGAAGGGCGATAAGGGGAAGGAAGGGGGAAGGGAAGAGGAGAGGGGTGATAAGGGAAGGGAAGAGAAGAGGGGAGATAAGGAAAGGGGGAGATAAGGGAAGAGAAGAGGGGAGATAAGGGAAGGGGAAAGGAAGGGTGAAGGGAAGAGGGGCGATAAGGGGAAGGAAGGGGGAAGGGAAGAGAAGAGGGGTGATAAGGGAAGGGGAGGATAAGAGGGGTGATAAGGGAAGGGGGAGATAAGGGAAGAGAAGAGGGGTGATAAGGGAAGGGGAAAGGAAGGGTGAAGGGAAGAGGGACGATAAGGGGAAGGAAGGGGGAAGGGAAGAGAAGAGGGGAGATAAGGGAAGGGAAGAGAAGAGGGGTGATAAGGGAAGGGGAAGAGAAGAGGGCTGATAAGGGAAGGGGGAAGGGAAGAAGGGCGATAAGGGGAAGGAAGGGGGAAGGGAAGAGAAGAGGGTTGATAAGGGAAGGGAAGAGAAGAGGGGAGATAAGGGAAGGGGAAGAGGGGTGATAAGGGAAGGGGGAGATAAGGGAAGAGAAGAGGGGAGATAAGGGAAGGGGAAAGGAAGGGTGAAGGGAAGAGGGGTGATAAGGGGAAGGAAGGGGGAAGGGAAGAGAAGAGGGGAGATAAGGGAAGGGGAAGAGGGGTGATAAGGGAAGGGGGAGATAAGGGAAGAGAAGAGGGGAGATAAGGGAAGGGGAAAGGAAGGGTGAAGGGAAGAGGGGTGATATGGGGAAGGATGGGGAAAGTGAAGAGAAGAGGGGAGATAAGGGAAGGGGAAGAGAAGAGGGGTGATAAGGGAAGGGGAAGGGAATAGGGAAGGAGGAGTCAATCCATCTTCTTCTAGGTCTGCCTCTCTCCCTCCTGCCATCCACCTCCAGGTCAAGCACTCCTCTTCCTACTGTACATAGTTCTCAACCCTCCGCTTAACATGACCATACCAGAGCAATCGTCTTATTTGGATATTTGAGTCACCTTAACGCTGTACCATATGAAGTCGTTCTTGATGTGGTCTTTCCTCGTAACACCACACATCAATCTGAGCATTTTCATTTCCGCTATATCCAGTCACATTTTTTGTGACTGTACCAATGGCCAAGCTTCTGCTGCATGTAATTGACTTAAAGGATTTCCCAAGCTAAAACCGAGGTCCAGCCTACGGAGGTTGTGAGATGTTATCACCACAATTTGCAGTACATTCCATTCCCAGTGTCCATGAAACTCACTCTCCAGTCGAAACATTTGATGGAAGCATCTGGAAACCAGTGGAATGCTCCTTCACACGCTTTCTTGCCACCGATTCTTTCATAAACATGACCGGGACCTTCTGTTTCTCCTGAGAGAAAGCAGAGATATATATTAAAAAAACAAGTACTTCCGTGAAGAACTAAACAGCCTATTTTCATGTATCCTACTTATATTAATTGTCTCTATCGACATACAAATTTTCAGTTGGATTGCTGTAATAGACTCGTAGATATTGAGAACCGTCTAAGTACAGTATTTCGGATGTTCACCATGTTGGAATTTTATATACTGTATATATATGCCTTAGATCTTTGTACTATTACATGAAGATTATTGTGCAGGTGTTTTATTCAAACTTCAATTCCATGATTAGGATACACGAAATAAAAACGAGATTTTAAAATTTCGCACAGCTGCCATCTTGTGGCTAAGAAATTAATTTAAATGAATTAGATGCCAGTGGATTCAAATTTATATAAGCATATACCGTACCAAGTTTCACTGCGCTCGTATGGTTAAATCGCGAGAAACGTCCATTTGAATATTTAAATTTCGCATAACCGCCATGTTGGATTCGTGCTCAACAGGTTATTGAACGTCCTATTGGTGAACTTATGTTTATAGTCTCTATAAACATTTAACATTTCAGTTGATTGCTATCATAGATTAATAGATATTGAGAACAGTCTAAATATTTCGGATGGCGCCATGTTGGATTTTAATATACTGTATGTGGGCCATAGAGTTATCTACTATTAGATGAGGATTACCGGTATTTTGTACGTTCATTATTCAAACGTTGATTTCAATCGCATGATTACAACACAAGAAATAAAAACGTAATTTTAAAATTTCTTACAGCCGCCATCTTGAGATTATGTAAACAATTGATCTAAATTAATTAGATAACAGTGCATTGCAATTTGTATAGCCATTTTCTGTACCAAGTTTCACTGCGTTCGGGTGGTTAAATCATGAGAAAAGTCTATTTAAATGTTTCAACTTCGCTTGGCCGCCATGTTCGTTTTGTAGTTAACAGGTTTTTGAAAGTCACATAGGTGAACGTCTAGTAGTGCCCTTTATCACTGTACAAAATTTCAGGGTGATATGAGTAATAGTTTCGGAGATATAGAATGCCGCTGAAATATTTCGCTCAGCCGCCATGTTGGATTGGTGAGACGTAATACAATTTGAAGGGCACGGTCGGGGTCGCCCAAAATACTACTATGAATTTACCGAGTTTCATTGAAATCGCTCGAGCCGTTTAGAAGTTATTAGGGAGGACACACACACATACACACATGCACTCACACACGGACAAAAGGTGATCGCATAAGCCTATTTTTTTCATAAATGAAAATAGGCGATTAATACAGTACTGTGTAAAGTTGGTCGACAGTTAAATTTCGGTATGTGTGTGTTTACTTAGAGTGTATATGAAAATGTACCATGTGCCGTAATAAATAGGTATCTTTTACTAGGCGACATACTTTCTCCCGCAGCAAATCAGACAGCGCTGTAACGGTGTTTTACTGTATTCCATATAATTTATGGGATAGAAGTCATATGGTCGCATCTCACCGAAAAGGACCTATCCGTATTAGAACGGGTAAAAGCATTACACATCAAAAGAGCAGTAGGATTGTCAAAGACTACACGTTCCAGACTAGTCTACCTCTTCCCAAGAGAAACATTCCTTATCGAGGACCTAAGGACACTTTTGACTCTTCCCAGCAGTCGAGCCTCGGAAAATCTTTTATTAACATTAAAAGCAAAAAGAGAAGAAATACTCGCAGAGTTTTTTGGAACGGGAGCCATGGCAGATCGGACATGGGCCACATCATACTTTGAGATGAGGCACGTGTTTACCAGAATGGCGGTACACGGATTCCATCATCTCATCTGTGTGAACACATCATGAGGCGTGTGAGTGCAACTCATGCGGACAAACATGTGAACGCTACCACATAGAATTGTGCAAAAAAAGAACCCAATCAATTACAGAATATGCAAACCAAGGCACCAGAATGCAAAATTGAAATTACTTGAACAATTTGTTTTGTAATTAAATTTTCCTTTTCTTTTTTGATGGCCATTTGGCTGCAATAAAAGTATTATTATTATTATTATTATTATTATTATTATTATTATATAATTTGCACAAGATTATGTTGTTTATTGACCAGCTTGATTTTACAGTAGTTGCGAAAGTAAATATCTATATTGGCGGCACTGTCTCATCAGACAAATCTTTCTCAAACAATAAATAACTTGTGTTTTTAATGGTTAAGCCACTGAGTTATCCAGGAAGCCAGTACTAGGTGGTGTAATTGAGAGCAACTATCCCTAGCAAGTACCTCCACCGCCTCTTTTGTAGCTCAATCCACTAGCTTGTTTCCTGCAATTCTCACTTTGCTTGGAAGACACAGCGAGGACATTCTAATATCATTATCACATCTCCTGGCCAGGTCGTAGATTCACCGCACTAACAGGTGTTGCGGGAAACACAAAGCAATTGACGATTCTGGTGTATACGTCGCATCTCCTGTCTGGAAGGTCATGACTGAGTTTGCTGCACTAACAGGTGTTGCGGGAAACACAAAGAAATTGACGATTCTGGTGTATACGTCGCATCTCCTGTCTGGAAGATCATGACTGAGTTTACCGCACTAACAGGTGTTGCGGGAAACACAAAGCAATTGACGATTCTGGTGTATACGTTGCATCTCCTGTCTGGAAGGTCATGACTGAGTTTGCTGCACTAACAGGTGTTGCGGGAAACACAAAGCAATTGACGATTCTGGTGTATACGTCGCATCTTCTGTCTGGACGGTCATGACTGAGTTTGCTGCACTAACAGGTGTTGCGGGAAACACAAAGCAATTGACGATTCTGGTGTATACGTCGCATCTCCTGTCTGGAAGGACTGAGTTTGCTGCACTAACAGGTGTTGCAGGAAACACAAAGCAATTGGCGATTCTGGTGTAAATGTCGCATCTCGCGATTAGAAGGCCATGGATTCGCTACAATAACAGGTGTTGTGGAAAACACAAAGCAATTGGTGATTCTAGTGTAAATGTCGCATCTCCCGATTAGAAGGCCATGGATTCGCTGCACTAACAGGTGTTGTAGGAAACATCAACCAATTGGTGATTCTAGTGTCAAAATCTCATCTCCTGACTAGAAGGTCATGGATTTGCCGCACTAACAGGTATTGTGGGAAACATGAAATAATTGACAGCAATGAACTCACACACGCAGGAAAATGGAAGACAGAGGTAAAATAACAATAAACATCTCAATACATGCGTTCAATTTATTGTCTCATATCTTTAATTATTTTATAAATACATTAAAATCACACAGTGAATTGTTAGAAAGGGGCACATCAAAACTATGGTATCAACAATGTTTTTCAAAATATGGATAGAAAATATTGGAAATGACTTATGTGCACTATATGAATGATTCTTTCAACCTGAAAATACTTCTCTTTCCATTACATTTCATTTGTTAAACCTTATTGCAGATGTTCCCTAGAAGAGAAATTAGATGATTTACTTATTAGGGACGGGATATTTAGGTTTTTATATATTTTCAATCAATATTTGTTATTAAAAATGGAAATAGGTAAGCTTGTTCGAGTTGTGTGGGTGTATGTGTTTGTGTAACAGAGGGCAGAATTCCGTCAACATTTCGTGTACACACGAGAGTAATTCTTCCCTTCCCACCAACACCCAATGGAGCACAATCTCAGGCAGGGACACCACTATCTTTCTGGATGAAACAGTGGAGGAATATTTGGTTTATTTCTTTTTAATCACTTATCTTCCCAGCTCGGCTACACCCATGGACTCTGTGAGGGATCATTCCTCTACCGTCGCAAGGACAGTGTCTGGAAGCTCAGTGGCGTACGCAAGGATTTCCTTCTGGGGGAGGGGGTTCATCAATATAACAGGGTAATTGTGTACATTAAAGGGGCAGATGACCTTGCTGTTCCGCCCCTTAAAACGACAGTCATCATCATCATAGTTAAAATGATATTTCGATTAATATTCATAAAAAAATAACCGTTCTCTTTGCATGAAAACTACTTTTGGCCTAATTATTTTTTCAACACAATAAAAACAAGATGTTCAGTAAAGAATATATAGCCTACTTTCTCCTAAAAGCATAGGTATTTTTATAACTCTTTGTCCTTTTCAAGGAGTATAATTGAATGTTGATTGTAGTAGCTTGTTGAAATACAACGTGCTATAGGGATATTAAACATGAATATGAGGTGCCCTTTGCTAGTATATTTATTTATTTATTTATCGTATGGCTTTTACTGCCAGGAGTGTCCGAACACATGTTCGGCTCGCCTGAGTCTGCTTCCAGCGGATACCCTTAGGGTGAGCTACAAGTTACGTTCAATTTCAAGTAGTTACAACTTTCGCCAGTCAGCTGGCATTTGAGGGTGCGCAAATGCGAGGGAGCCGTGTCAGTACATTTACTGGCACGTTAAAGATCCCCTTCGTGGCAAAATTCCGGCACCCCGGCGTCTCTAAAAGCCAGGGTAGTTAAAAGGGACGTAAAACCAATAACATTAATATTATATCCAACTTTCGCTACCAGATATCAATGATACCTAGTGGCGAATGTTGGAACTTTGATAGAGCGTTCCAACGAAATCTAACCTAACAATTTAGCTTTACACAAGTTAAGTCTGTGAAAGGATCTTTTACAAGCCATAAATCTATGACATGGGACCGCCGGCTTTACTTCCCCTCCAAAGGAAGGCATACTGAAAGATTTTTAACGCTCTTAAAAAAATCCGACGACTTCGGCCGGATTTGAACCCGCTATCTTGGGCATAGGAGTTCAGCATGCTTCCGACTACGCCACCGAGCCACTAGTGCTACCTCTGTACAAAATCTCATTCAATTCGTCTTCACTGTGTTTGAATTGATAGGGGGGGGGGGGGCAGACATTCAGAGTACACACACCCACACACACACAGACAGACACGCAATTTTTCGCCCTGTGTTGATCTCATAAGTCTACTTTCATTTTTTTTTTTTTTGCAAAAATCGAAAGTATGCTAAAAATGGATAAATATGGAAAACAGTAACTAAATAATTAAACTGAAACGATGCAGTGGTGTCATCCCGTGACTTCTTATAATATTGACATTATGTGAGAGAAAAATAATGTTTTTGCTCTCCGCGTTCTTACTGTCATTAGGATATGTCTATCTTGATGACATTATCTGTATCACATTCTTATTGTATTTTGTATTTTAATTAGAAATAATGAATAAAAATCATCTTGTTCTTTATTAATGTAGCGTTTGGCCTACATTGACGTGTTATTTCAAGCTTTAAAGCCTTTAACAAAGAAAAATAAAGGTTTTCCTGGTAGATGGCAACCGCAGTAATTTAATTTGCCCTCCCCACTTTTTCGAGGAGTTTTACGTCCCTGCTGTCCACTTTTGAAGAAGGCAGTGAAGATGATCCCTGTTTTCCTTCCTATCTCACGCTCTGTCATTTATTTTGTTCTTTTTATATCTTTTTAATCATTTGTTTGTTGTTCAATGATTAGGGGTGTGATATTTTGATTTCAACAAAAAACGCAACATATTTGCTAACTTAATTGTATCTGTGGAAAATATTCTCGTAAAGACAGTCTGGAAATAATATGTTTAACAAAATTGTGAACAGTCCTGAAAATGGTTTTCGTTGTTTTGAATGGAAAGGCCCATGTTATGGCCTCAGGCACCCAGTAACACGCTTTGTGGTACATGGGTTCCATTTTAAGATTTATAAGAACTAGCGGACCCGTGGTAGAACTCTCGCATGTGTATAAACCACCCGCCTGGCTTTACTGTTATGCGGGTTTCTATAAATATGCTTATTTGTTTTTTAAATGAATTATGGGTTGTGCGTGCCACATGTGTACAGACTACCCGCCCGGCACTAGTGCTATGAGAGCTGTATGCGACACAGGAGCTATCGTCTTGCTTATTTGTTTAAAAGCACTTTATAAAAAAGCACCACAATTCGGGCCAAATAAACACTGCATAACCACAAGCCAATGATTGTAAACCAAAGGGTAATCTGTTAAACACCTAAAACTCCAGTCCCTAATAATGTACAGTTCTACATTCTAAATGGTCGTCTACACTTTATTCCAAGGGATTGTCTATCAATTAGAGAGAGGATCATATCAACTTGAATGTGTCTATTAGGATGGCGAAAATGCCCAAAAGCCCATTCACAGGGTTTTCTTTAAAAATATCATTTATAAATTGATCTGGATATCATTATAACAGCTTATATTTTCAAGAATATAAATTCCGTTTGATGGTATCTTTAAAATTTTATTTTGTACTGGGAAGGTCCATATTTTTTATAAACTAAAAACCAAACCAACCCCGTGGCACTACAGCCCATGAGGGGCATAGCCCTACCAAGCGACCGCTGCCCAGCCATTTGGCCTGCAGATATTGGGGTGACGTAAGCTTGATCCCCCCCATAAATATGGCCCCGTGGTGTTGGAGTAGCGCACCTCCCCTGCACCCGGAGATCCCGGGTTCGATTTCCGGCTGCATCAGGGATTTTAGAAACAGAAGTTAGGGATGAAACGGGGTGCACTCAGCCTCGTGAGGAAAATTGAGTAGATATCTGACAGTGAGGCAGCGTCCCGGTCACGGAGACTAAGATTAACGGCCGAGGGGACCCGACGCGCTGATCTTACAGGACAAGGCAGGAATCGAACCCACGCTCTCCGCATCAGCGCTCTCTGCCACCGCGGATAATATATCCAGTGGTTCACATTCCACATGAAGACGAAGTCCCATGGCTTATGATCATGAATTTTTTCGTATGGCCTCCTGAGAGGCCGAGTGCAGGTCTTTCTTGTCGACGCCCGTGGGCGACCTGAGCGTCCGGATAAGATATGGAATGGATGAAGATGAATGAAACTGGGCAAGGATGTGGAAGGAAGCGGCCGTAGCCCGTCAGAAGGTACCGTCCCAGCATTCGCCTAGTGTTGAAAATGGGGAAACCACGGAAAACCATTTCAAGGACGGCCGACGGTGGAGCTCGAACCCACGCGTCTACCGAGTCAGCAGAGAGCTTGGCCCCATGTTGTTTAGTGAGCGTATCGACTGCTGTCGGTATGATCATGATAAAAAGCCACAAAAGACAATTGAGTAGATATCTGACAGTGAGGCAGCGTCCCGGTCACGGAGACTAAGATTAACGGCCGAGGGGACCCGACGCGCTGACCTTACGTCAGGAATTAAGTCAGGTAAGTCAAGTAAGTCATAGATAAGCTATTCCATGACCCAGACTCTCAGTGCATCTGCTGACTGAGCAAGTGCACATGTGATAGTTATCACGTATTGATATGTCCTCAAAGAAAAGAATCCCTGACCAAATTCTGTAATGATGGAACTATATTCTTTAGTGTTAAGTATTTTCTTGCATTGCCTTTAGCTGAATTATTATAATGATATCCAGGACCATAAAACAAATTATAGTAATTATTATTATGATACAAATTTGATGAGTTATAGACAAAGTGGTTTTAGAGCGACACATACTTGACTAAATACTGGGTTTCAAATCTCAAATATGCTACTGTACAGTAATGACGTAAATAAACACTGTTTTGTTAAAGGAAATACCTTACATTATCTATAGTCTGCTATTTAAAAGTTATCAACATGCTCTTTCATTGAAAGAAATCAGAGCATATTAGTTTATCTATGATATTTTTTATATATAGTAGTTGTATCAAAAAGTTCCCGGAACATGTAACTATGTTTTCTTTTTATTAAAAAAAAAGGAAAACTGAATTTCTGGACAGCCCTCGTGGATAGTGTTGGTTGGTTCCTCAGTTTAGGGGCTGCCACAACGCGGTCATGTAGCCCCGTGTACTTTGGCAGTGTGTAGAATGGATCTGATAACCGGTGTTAATTGTGATGGCTGTATTAGTTTGTGTTATCTGTTTTAATTCAAGTGCGACTGCAGCCAATAATTTCAAGTAGTTCCTACTTTTGCTACCAAATGCTACCGTCCACGACACCTAGCCTACTAGATGGCATCACAGTCAGCACTTGGTGGCAAACGTTGGAACTAATGGAATGTTATCAATTCTAACCTACAAATTTTGGCTTCACACAAGTGTAGTTAGTGGAAGGTTCTTTTTCATGTCATAAATGTATCTTTACTTCCCCTCCGAAGGAAAGCATACTGAGGGACTTTTAAAGTTCTTAAAAATCTGACGACTTCGGCCGCGTTTAAACCCGTGATATTGGGCATACAAGCTACCGAAGCCGCTGTCGGTATGGAACCATGGTATTTATCATGTGTTTTTTGGCTAAAAATACGTGTAAAGAGCTTTCTATCCGCCCTCTTATACAGGGTGTAACAAAAATGTCCGGCACAAAATTCAGGACACATTCCTCACACGTAGACGAAGAAATTTTGTTATATGAACATGGGTCAGGAAACGGTTTGTTTCCATGTTATACCCCATTGTTTCCAACTCATTAATCATGGGAACACACAAGAACAGAACGTACCAGCATACCACATGCAGCTCTCGCTCACAGGAGATGTTCAATATGCCCTCCGTGCATCAACCCACCGTCGGTCGTAGTGAATCTCGGATGCGCTGATGTATACCTGGAGTACTACGTATGGTTTCGCAGTCTTCCATAATACGGCCACGGAGACTCTGTTATCTTGTACTAGGGTTCGATACACAAGAGCTTTCAAATGCCCTCACAAATAAAAGTCCAGTGGTTTAGGTCCGGAGAGTGTGGAGGCCAGGCAATTGGTCCACCTCTACCTATCCATCTGTCACCAAATCTGTTATCTAGAAGCCGACGGACATTAACACTAAAATGAGGAAGTGCTCCATCGTGCATGAAGTACAGCTAAGTCGCATGGCAACAGGCCTATGTAAAACAAAACACTGGTGGTGCACCTACGATAATGACAACGTAACCAAGAGTGCATGTTCCCCATGGTTCTCACGTTCTCTTCTTGTGTTTTTCCCATGATTAATGAGTCGGAAACAATGTGAGGAATGTGTCCTGCATTTTGTTCCGTACCTTGCTGTTAAACCCTGTATAGGCATGAATTGGAATGAATGTAGCGTAGGGGCAGATGACCTCGTACTTCCGCCCCTTAAAACAACAATAACTAACTAATGTACCGTATCGTGTATTGCACAAAAACAATGACTCCATGGGACTACAGCTCATTTGGGGCCTTGGTGTACATTGCGACCGCTGCTACAGATTGTGGGGTGATGTGTGGCCGTTAAATTTGGCTTTCTGCATTTCCATAAATAACGTCTATCAAGTAATATTTCTGGGAACTTTTTGATACTTTCTCATATACAACTCCATCTGCAAATAAATTGATGGTTTTATCTTGAATATCCTCTCTTAAGACACCGACGATTATAAATATTGATAATTTTATGTTTTTACAGATAGATGAATACACGAACACTTCAAACTTACATCCTTCTCTTCTTACAACTCAAATGTTTGGATAACACAAATAAAAGATCAATCACAGTGTGGGAAGCATTTGGTGGAAGATAAAAAAAAGTTTAAGTGTTATGCATTTCATTTTGATTGGTTCAGTTTAGAATTCTTGTTTTAGTAAAATATATAACATTATCTTAACCCTTATGCTTCATCAAAGCTTCTTAAGTTCATAAAGTAACAGAAACAATTTGGTTGAATTTTTCTTTACAAAATTGTGGTATAAAAATGGTTCATATTCCAATGAATCAGTGTTGCCATTTGCTGAAAATTGCTGGGCAATAATCAATAAGTCTCTAGATTCCAATATAAATATTTTAATATGTTTCTCAATCCTCAGTTAAACAACATTACATTCACAATATTTTTGTAGTCAAAATGTATAAATCCAGCAATCTCTCATTTAAGTTGGCAACACTGTATTCAATGAATACGGGATTGCAATGCTGTTTGTTGGCTCGAAATACAATTTTTAAACTTAATGACCTGAGGATATGTTGGCACAGCATTATGAGAATGATGTGAAGTTTAAAATTTAATATATTTAACTTGGCAGGTAAAGTAAAAAAATATACAGGGCATTTTAGAGCAAACTCTTGAGTTGTATGGATGGCCTCAGGGTAGTAGCAAGCACTTGTTACATTGGCAATAAAGGAGAATTCTGTTAAATACACACCAATATAGGTATGCTCCCAGAAGAGTGCGTCAGGCCTCGGCAGCCGGCACAGTTCATATCCTCGCCGCTAGATGGGGGCTTCATTCATTCCATTCCTGACCCGGTCGGAGACTGGAAGCAGGCTGTGGATTTTCATAGGTATGCTCAGTTGACTTTGCTGTTCCACCCCTTAAGACAATAATAACGAACTAGATTACATTATTTAAATTATTCATGGTGGTTTCGTAGTGATATGCTAAAATAGTTATTAATCAGAATTATATAACCGCCTGAATCAATACTATAAAGAAATTAATTACGGTATTAAAGTTGTTCTTGCTACATGTTTCGGGGATTAATCAACAAATTTACCCCTTCATCAGCCAATTGTAAAGCATTTTACAATCTACAGTATATAAGTTATATGGTGCACCATATTAGGTTAAATAACCTTTCATACTTACACTGTTACGCTTTATTACGTTTTCAATATGTGGCTTCGTGGCGAAATGGAAGGCAGTTGGTCACTAGTCGTGGCCGAGTGAGGTGCGTGTGTGCGAGCTGTGTGACCGCATTGGAAGAGTGTACGTTTCCTAATACCGGTGCTTCCGATAGTTCCACGGGTGTACTGACCTTCCGTGTGTCATTCGGACAATACTTTTTCAAGTAGTGTTCCAGATAGGACAAAAAATCCAGAAACCCAGAAAACCCCGCTGAAAATCATGTCTGGATACCAGAGGAAAAACACCGTACGCTGTCAATGGGACAGGCAGAGTTCTCGCCCCACACCAGGAGAAATTCACCGCTGGATTAGCCATACCCTCCGGGAGACTGTCGACCAAGTAGAAGCCATCCAGTTAAATGCGCAAGAAAGAACCATGTACATCAAGGTAATCAGCATATCTACTTATCAGAAATTGCTAAATACTTTTGCAGCTCCTATTAAAGTTCAGTATGACTCAGGCGAAATGACTAATGTTAAGCTCTCTACAGCGGATTCAAATTTTTCCACAGTGCGTATATTTAATATCCCACTCGAAGTACCCCCTGAAATTTTCAAATCCGTCCTGTCGAAATATGGCACTGTGAGTGACGTCAGGAAAGAACAATGGTCTTCTGCTTATCAGTTCCCGGTGTATAATGGAATACGAGCCGTCACTATGGAAATCAAACAAGATATCCCCTCCACTGAGACTTTTGGTGGCCATTCTGGCTACATATCTTACAATGGACAGAAACAGACCTTTTTAATTTGCAATGCTAACACACATCTACGTATCAACTGCCCAAAGAAACTGATTCCCCTCGGCATAACTCCTACACAACAACGACGTGTCCAATACTCGGATGTTGTGACACAGCAAACGTCACATGAAAACATGCTTATTGATCAGTCAGCTGGGACACCAGCAGAAGTGGCCTCTGACACACATGACGCAGAACACGTACCTTGCACTGACCAGATCAGCGAGCTACAGAGTGCCCCTGTGCCATCGGCAACCTGTATAGCAGCCTTAGAGCCAACTCTGCCGTCACTACAGGCTGCCACAGAAATTTTGTCTTCACTGCCCCCACCTTCTCTGGTACCTACCGACTCACTTAAGCAGGTTGATCGGGGATCTGAGAACGTATCTAAGAAGATTAAAACAAATGCCTCGATTGCTGTCCCAGCCCCGAAGAATCAAACTGGTTCTACAAACGTTCCCGCAGCTGTGAAAAAGAAACAAAATCTTCATTCTACGTCATCTAGGGACCCACGAACGCTCTCAAACGCTGACAGCCGGCCTATGAATGGCAGTCATAAGGAACTATCTCACCCTAATTTGACATAGTGCACCAGTATATTTCTCACCCGTGTCTCTTTTTTCTCGAGTCCACCTTCCAATATGTCTAGCACAGCTTTTATACTTCTCTTAATGGCGCAATTTCTCACTGTGGCCACTGTGAATATCAATGTAATAGAATTCCCCCTGAAATTTCAACTGTTGGAGAGATTCCTTCGAGATGCAGACATTGACATTGCTTTCATTCAAGAAGTTGCTATACCCTGTCTTCCCATATCTGCCTTCTACAAACAATACATCAATACCGGTACTACTAATAGAGGGACCGGATTCCTCATAAGACATGATATCCCCCTCGAAGGTGTGCTATGTCATCCATCAGGACGCATAATATCTGGACACATAAACAATACCACCCTGATAAATGTATATGCCCCATCCGGGTCCAACAAACGTGTGGAACGGAAAATGGTCTTTCAACAGAGTACACTGCCTCATCTGCACGACGTTAAGGAAAAACTTATTCTTGCAGGGAATTTCAATTGTATTTAACGCCCAGAGGATTCCACTAGTCCATACCAAGGTGTCAACCCGGCTCTCAGGACCCTCCTTACCTCCCTACACCTCACTGATGCTGTGGATAGTTTAAGGGTGCCCCTGCCCCATTACACCTGTATAAGTCACAACTCCTCATCACAAATTGACCGCATCTACTTTTCCCAGGAACTTATCCAGCCTAGACGATATGAAGTGATACCTTCCAGTTTCACTAACCATCATGCAGTCGTATGTACAATCTCTTACCCCCATCCCATATTTCACATAGGAAGAGGTTATTGGAAACTGAATTGCTCGCTGTTACTGGAGGAGGAATGCCAAGATATTTTCAGACAACACTGGACTCGATGGGTCCAACAAAAATGCAACTTTCGCGACTGTGCAGACTGGTGGGATATTTTAGTTAAACCAGGGATCCGCCGCGTCTTTAAGAACATATCCTACCAAAGAGGTCGGGAAAGACGGGATACAGTTGAATTTTACTATCGAGTTCTTCGCCAGCTCCAGCAAAGATCTGATGCTGGGGAGCGTATGTATGGCCAGATTCGGGAAGTTAAAACCAAGCTCCTGTCTCTACAGCAACGAACGCTCGTTCATATAAACGTGGCTTTAAAAGATCGTACAGTGCTCCCGGACGAAAGTGCAAGTGTATACCATATCGCCAAAGGACAACGTGAGCGGCAACGTAAATATATCCACCGCCTCCGCACCAGTACTGGAAGTGTCGTCACCTCCCCTGTCGCTATACGTAGTGAAATATCATTATTTTATCAACGGTTCAACGCTAAGGCTCCAATTGATCCACAGCAGGTGACCCTATTGCTTTCATCTTGCAGTGCCCAACTATCTCCGGACAACAAAACTCTGCTCAGCGCGGATATTACGGATGAAGAGATTCACTCTGTGGTTAAGCACCTCCCAAATAACCGCTCACCTGGCATTGATGGACTGCCATATGAACTGTATAAACACTTCTGGCCTCTCATTAGCAAATAATTTTGTCACGTCTTGCGTACCATTCTACAACGTCGTGCTCTTTGTCAATCACATCACGAGGGTACCATAGTCCTCATACCAAAAACATCCTCTCCCATGCCAGTTGGTGACTTCCGACCAGTTACTCTGCTCTGCAGTGATTATAAAGTCCTTACCAAAGTACTTGCATGCCGATTGAAGACTGTTCTACATGATATCATTGGTGATGAACAATGTTGCAGTATTCCTGGAAGAACTCTGTTAACAAACTTAGCGATACTACGGGACCTACACCTAAAGGCCGAAATGCTCCCCACTGAGCCAATGAGTTTTCTCACCTTAGATCTTGATAAAGCTTTCGATCGCATCAGTCATGAATACTTGTACATGGTCTTGCAGCACTTTGAATTTCCTGCAATCCTTATTGACTACATTCGTATGATAAATTGTAATGCTACGTCTCGAGTGCTCGTCAACGGTTTTCTTTCCCCTCTGATTCCAATACAACGATCAGTTAGGCAAGGATGTCCCCTTTCCATGCTACTTTTTGTCATTGGCCTTGAACCGTTCATTCGGACTACCCAGGTGAAGCTACAGGGTTACAAACTGTCCACACATGTTTTTGGCATGTGCGCCTATGCTGATGACGTATCAATATTGATCCGCAATAATGAAGACATCTCCCACATCGATAGCGTCCTTCAACTCTACCATATCGCCTCTGGAGCACAATCGAACCCCCAGAAAACTGCTTTGCTTCCGCTCAATACTAACTCTGTGATTACCCAGCAGCCCTGGCTCCGGATAGTAAATGAGGTGAAAATTCTTGGCATTACCTGGAAGCAATCGCTTCTGGACACAGTGCAAGGAAACTGGACTAAGGTCATTGCCAAAGTTAGGGGAGTGCTGATCCAATTTGGTCAAAGAAACCTCAATATAGTGCAACGGGTCATGGTCCTCAACGTGTTTGCGCTCTCTAAAATATGGTATGTCGCACAACTTTTCCCACTTCCCAAAATGTTTGAGAGCCATATTCCTTGGTTTATATGGCAAGGATTTCTGTTCCGAGTACAAAGGGAACAGTTGTATCTCCCATCCCGGCAAGGCGGGCTAGGGCTAACAGCTCATGGCATGAAATGCCGTGCACTCCTCTGCAAGAACGATATCACCATCCTTTCCCAACATGACACTTTTACGAAAGCGCTATACAAAGATATTCGAAACACAGCCCGTGGTTGTGATAGAGCTTTGCCGAAGATATTTAGGGACCATCAACAGCACCTTCTGGAAACTGTTCGCCAAATGCCTTCAGGGACTGTTCCAACGACGAAAAGTATTTATAACATGTTGCGGCAAGTGGTACACTCGAAACCGCGAATCGAGGCCACCACCCTCTACGTCCATTGGCCCACTGTTTGGAAAAATTTTGGGGCTATGACCATTTCTTCTGCTGTACACTCCCAGGTTTTTATCTTCCTCAAGGATCTCATCCCAACGGCTCTACGGCGATATACCATCCGTCTTGAAGCTTACCCATGGTGTACTTACTACATGTGGTCAAACTGATACGGTGATACACCGCTTCACATCATGCACACGAGTTGCCTCCAAGAGGCTGTGGTGTAAGGGAAAAGTATGTCAACTATTAAATGTGCCCACGGGTGACCTTGATGACAGGAAGTTGATTCGTTTGTCGGTGACCGCCTTCCCCCAAATTAAACAGACTGCCATTGTGTGGATAATGGGCCAATATGTACACTTCGTGATGGACAATGATCAACATTTCTCGTTCCTGGATCTCATGTATCACCTGCAGAAAGAGCGTTGGAAGCTTAGTGAAAGTGGACAATTGTACGATAAATATGGACACTATCTGGATTTTCTTGTGATGTAATAGTATGGTATTTATCATATCTGAAAATTCTGTAATTCTGTAGAGAGCTAATAAAAAATGGTTAGCGCGCTAGGATTTGGCCCGAAGTGCTCCGGTTTCGATTCCCGGCCGAGCCATCAGGGATTTTAATATCCTGGGGTTAATTCCCGTGGCTCGGGGACTGGGTGTATGTGACGTCATCATCATCACTTGATCCTCATTACGACGCGCAGGTCGCCCACGGGCGTCTACTAAAAAGACCTGCACTCGGCCTCTCCGAAGGCCACACGATTATTATTATTATTATTATTAATATGTTAATGCTTTACAATTGGTTGATGAACGGTATACATTTGTTGATTAATCCCCGAAACATGTACCAAGAACAACTTTAATAATTAATTTCTTTTTAGTATTGATTCAGGTGGTTATATAATCATATATATTATTTCAGTAGTATGCATCCCTCCTACTGAAATAATACATATGATGATGATGATGATGATTGTTCAACTGTTCAAAGTATGTTTGATGGCAAAACATTGTGCCATATGAATAAAAAAAAAAGATTTTTAAACTTGACTTTGTTCTTTTCCTAAAAGTTAGTAAAAATGACTCTGGATTTGTAAGCTATCAAATAAGATCGTTTTTTTTCTTCAATTTTACACTCATAACCTGAGACCATCCATATGTTTAATAACAGGCTCAATTCAGAAGAGAAATGATAAATTTTATAATAAAAATATTGTGCTTTGTAAATATAAATTGTATGCATACTCTTTCTCTTTAAAAAATATTGTAAGGGTTGGACTGAAATTATCACGGATATCTTCTCTGTTATTTTAGCAACATATCTGCTATGGCAATAAAACCATCTGACCGGTGTTTGGAATCAAGGGCTTGGAATGAAAATGTCATAAGATGGAATGTTTTAACTGATTGGCCATATTCAGCACAGCAATCACGACTTGGTTGTTGGTCACTTGACAATGAGAATTTCCTTTTGTAAATTTGCGCAATTTATTGTTAACCCTACATTTGGTGCACAGTACTTTTTAACTTCGTTAGTCGTGCTGGGTTTGATGACCCCATTCTGCTGCCCCTGAATATGGTCACTTTTTTAAAAATATTTGTGCACTTTGGTTAATTTCAAGCCCTCATTTTTCTTTTTAAATCAGAAATGAATACAGGGTGGAAGGAATTTGATGTATCAAAATAAAACTTGATATTTGCAGAAAAGCATTAGGCCTACTTCTCTGTGATGTGTTTAGAAATGAGAGGCGAGATTCTTGATGCAGATTTTGGAACCTTACACCCTGCATACAGTCTTATGATGAATGTCATTTAGTTGTGTGATGAATGGAGGGATCACAATCAGCCATAGCATACAGAAAAGAGTGTCCCAAAGTTCTGGACAGAAATGGTGACGAAAATGCAAGTAACAATCATTTCAAAAGCAATAACCTTCATATTTATGGGCATGTATTGATTCATAAATATAAATTACAACAGTTTGAAAGAATACTTTAACCCTTATCTGGGAAACTGGGAAGTTTTCAGATTCTTTTAATTTATAAATGACAATTGCTTATTGGATATAATATCATCACATACCGTAAAATGAGGTGAATCCAATCAGGTGGTGTGAATCCGATCGTTTACCTATTTTTCAACATTTGGATATATGAGCGTGGCATCGTAAAGTGCCACACTTTCCTGGTTAACGTGCGGCTCGCCTTTGAAATCTAGCTGGGTGGATATGTTTACATTCCATGACACATGTGGCCTGGCTTTCCCAGCGTGAGGCACAGCCTTGTCACATTTCCATCGTAGCCACCGAGAGCAAGCAGCGAGACTGGACAGAACTATGTGCAGATGTGCAACATTGGACACTGATACCTGTCGAAGACACAAGCTAGCCACCAGGGTGGGACTTAAGAGTCCACGTGGAGTGATAGAGGAAGCATTCTATTGCTCAACAACCGTCAGCTTTTGGTCAGTATCAAACAATGGTTATTGTGCTACTGCCTTACGTTGAGTCGCCGCTCGTTAACCAGGAAAGTGAGGGAACTATAACAACTGACGATTGTTGTGAATTCTTGACTGCTTTGTCTATAACAATGGTACGTAGGAGCACGTGATACTAACAAATGGCATTGTCAGTAGGCGTGTAATTCATGTGCTGCTCTCGTGAAGTGAATACATCAGTACGGAAACTTCTGCTAGCATCAGACACTTCCACTGTATTATTGGTAAGTTGTAATATTTTTACTCTCATATGTACATCTCAAGTGCTACTGTTTCATTTGCTTGGTCATTTTTCATACCGCTTAGGCACTAAGCGTACCTAATTATAAAACTGAACTTTTGTAGGGTGAATCCGACCACCATGCGAGTATAGCCTACATGAATGTCCTAGGACTGTCATGGCGACCGAGATGCATCGTGCGTAAAAGTGCTCCGTAGAATACCTGCCGAAACCGCAACATAACTCACAAATAGAGTCTGCTAGGGTGTGTATTATTAACTATATACAACTTAGTGAATATTTAGTCAACAGTCATGACCCTAAAAGCCGTCAATCAAAGAATTTCAGCGTTTGAAGAAAAGCTCAAAGTATTTCAAACTCGCCTAGAGGGAGCCACCACAGCTGAAACGAGCACTTCTACCAACCTCAACTCCGTGAAAGTGGAAACCCTAGCTTCGGAGTTCGAGACTTTTCGCCTTGAAGTCATAACGGAGCTAAGTGACTTAAAAAAGGATTTGAATGACCAGATTGTGAAGCAAGAACTTCGAATTGATGAGGCAGAACAGTACAGCCGCCGGAACTGCCTACTGCTACATGGGGTAAGTGAAACTCCAAACGAAGACGTGTACGCTAGAGTAACGGAGGTACTTAAGGACAAGCTTAATATAGAACTGACTATGATGAGCATCGATCGGTGTCATCGATTGGGGAAACCAAAGAGATCGTCTGCGGATGTAGTGGTTACCGGTAGAAGACCAACTATTGTCAAGTTCACCCGCTACCACGAGAGGGAACGTGTCTGGCGCGCCAAGAGACTTCTAAAAGGAACTCCTATCCTCATAACTGAGTCCCTCACAGCATCGCGCAAGGACATGCTCAACAAGGCCAGGGATCACTTTGGAGCAAGGAACACCTTCACTCTGGATGGGCGAATAGTGATAGTGGATTCTGACGGTAAAAAACATTACGTTAACACTCCAGCAGAACTTGCCTGCTTAATGAAAGGGCAGGTATCGGAAGTTAAGTGAACAGGTTAATGTGTGTAATTGTGAGTGTGTGTTTAATATGTTATTTTAATTTTAGTGTGAGTGATTGCATAAGTGATAGGTGGTTTAATTTTAAATTCAGTGAGAGTGGTTGTTTAACTGCTTCTAGTGGCTTGTGCATACATGAGGAAACAATGGTAAGTTGCATGCTCCCTTCTGTTTTATGGCCAGTGTAGTTGGTACCGTTACATTCAGTCCCGACAGAGATAATGACCTTCACCTTGACAATGAGCCTCCCAGCCCTCCCCAACCCCTGTCTTCGTCTCCCCCCACCCGCAACCATCTGGAAAGGGAATTTTCCGCATTTCCCCGTTCACTGCTGTGTGCACATGTTAATGCCCAGTCCATAATAGCACATCACGCTGAGCTCCAAGCTATTTTTGAAGGAAGCATGGTAAACCTTGTAGCAATTAGCGAAAGCTGGATGAGAGACTCTGTCCCTTTAAACATGATAAGTCTAGTAGGATACAATTCGCTCTTTCACAACCGACTGAAGCGTCGAGGAGGAGGAGTAGCTTTATTCTATAAAAACAATTTGGCGGCAAAGATTATAAAAACATCGAACCTATCTACTGACCCCTTGACCGAATATATGTTTGTTGAGCTCACTGTTGACGTGACTAAAGTGCTTATTGGTGTAGTATATAAACCACCTAAAGAAGGGAACTTCATGGATTTTGAAGAAACTCTACTAAGACTGTTACCTACCTACGAACACGTACTTATATTTGGTGACTTTAACACAAACATATTAATAGACTCCACTGACGCAAATCGTTTACGGAATATGTTTACCTCTTGTAACATGACAATATTACCACTCGGTCCTACTCACCACGTACACACCCCCCAAGGATCTTCACGCACTCTAATTGATTTAATTATCACAAATAACCCACAGAAAATACTAAAACACGGACAGATTTCAGTACCTGGCATATCTTTACACGACCTGATTTATTTAGCTTATTCTCTAAAAACTCCAAAATTTGCACCTAAATACATAACATATAGAGACATGAAAAGATTGAACCTTCAAGAACTAACACAAGACGCAATTCTCTGTCCATGGAACGATATACTACACTTGACTGACGTTGATGAAAAGGTGAGCAGATTTAACAAAATACTGCTGGAACTATATGACAAACATGCACCTAAACGAACAGCAAAAGTCACTCGTAAAGCTGCCCCCTGGCTATCAAGTGACATTAAATCCGCAATGGCCGAACGGGACGCATTTCACAGACGTTATAAGCAGACCTTATCAAGTGACGATTTTGAAAAATATCGTGTGCTTAGAAATCGAGTTAAACAAATGATTCGAAATAAAAAGTATGCCTACTTCCAACAGCTAGCCGGCAACTTGAATGCTAGGAGCACCTGGCAGCAACTCAGGTCGGTAGGTATTGGGAGGCGCACTAAAAACACAAATGAGCAGGATATTAATCCTAATGAATTAAATGCTCACTTTGCTCGAGAAATAATTAGTACTGATCCCCAAATAATACACACAACAATAAATACACTGCAATGTGTCCCACTACCTCACCGACCGTTATTCAAGTTTCGTGAAATAGATGATACTGTCGTAAGAAAAAAAATAATATCTATCAAATCACAAGCAGTCGGAATAGATGACATCCCAATTTCCTTTATCGTTAACCTGATAGAAGTATTACTGCCAATTATTACGCACATTTGTAACACATGTCTTTTAGAAGGTTTCTTCCCAACAATATGGAAAGATGCTTTAGTTATTCCAGTTCCGAAAAATTCTCTTGCAAATTCTCCATCCGACTATCGACCTGTAAGCATACTTTCCTCAATTTCCAAAATACTAGAAAAACTTATGCATGAACAACTACTTCAGTACTTGACGCAATACTCACTACTTGATCCGTTACAATCTGGATTTAAGAAAGGACACAGCACATCTACTGCACTCATTAAGATCACTGATGACGTAAGACGAGCAATGGATGAGCGTAAAGTGACAATACTCATTCTCCTAGACTTCAGCAGTGCATTCGACACCATTAACACGGACATACTTATGGCTAAATTGCAATCCTTCCATCTTAGCCCCGTTGCTCTCAAATTATTCGCCTCCTATCTTCATAACCGAAGACAACGTGTACTCCTTAATGAAAACAGAACTGATTGGAAGTTCAAAATAAATGGAGTACCTCAGGGTTCAATTCTCGGCCCCCTTATATTCATTTTATATCTGAACGACATCTCTTCGAAACTGGAAAACTGCAATTACCATCTATATGCTGATGACCTTCAGATATATTGCCACACAAAAGTAAATGACATAGATGCGGCAATTGAAAATATGAATCTAAATCTAAAGAGGATCAGCCGCTATGCAACTGAAAATTCTCTTGCCATCAACCCAATTAAAACACAAGCTATCGTAATAGGGCAGACTAAATTGCTTTTCCATTTACACAGTAGACCGGTTTCTTTAATTCAACTAAATGGTGTTGCTATTCCGTTCTCTAAATCGGTAAAAAGTCTTGGAGTCACACTAAATGAAACTTTGAATTGGGATGGGCACGTTACTAATACATGCAGGAAAGTTTACTCGTCACTTCATCCACTTAAGATTCACCAGTCCGTTCTACCCCGTAACTTGAAAATAAAACTCGTCCAAACCTTGATACTCCCTATATTTAACTACTGTGATGTTGTATTAGTAGATGCTACCGGTGAACAAAACAAGAAACTTCAGAGAGCTTTAAATTCCTGCATTAGGTTTATTTTCTCCTTGAAATTTTCCTCACACGTGTCTCCTTTTTATGATCTACTTTCCTGGCTAAAAGTAGAACAACAAAGGAACCTGCACATATGTACCCTCATCTATCCGACTTCTCAATGAAAGTACTCCTCTTATCTCTCTTGTAATTTTCGTTTTCTTTCTTCCTTTCATGATCGTCACACGCGATCTGGATCTATAATTGCAATTCCTCTACATCATTCTTCTGCCTTCAGCAACTCTTTCCTCGTGTCGGGAACTAGAATTTGGAATAATTGTCCTCGTGACGTCAGAAATTGTACATCCCTTACAACTTTCAAACGTGCATGTAAAGATTTCCTCTTGCATTCGTAGGCCAACTAGAACAATTTGTGTATGAATGTGTGAGTGAATGACCATAGTATAATTTTGTTAAAAATGTATGTCATGTAAATTGTATAGCTTAGCTAATATCACGCAGTCGCCAATTTAATTTAATTTAATTTTATTTTATTTTATTCTAGTATTTAAGGTTTTCCTAGTATTTAAGTTTGGTAGGTTAAGAATAACATATGTGAGTATTCATGTAAGTTGCACTGTCTGTGGTTAAGTGTAAGAGAGGGCCTAGAGCCCTAACTTCGCCACAATAAAGGCACCAATAAATAAATAAATAAAATAAATAGGACCAACCCGGAAATCCAACTACAATCCAGAATTTCTTCTTAATGCTGTGAAGGCTGTAAAATCAGGAAAGCTTCAGAACAATACGCAGTTCCTTATACAACATTAAATGACAAACTCAAGAACAGAAACAAATATATATAGGTGGCCAACCAGCGTTAACCAATCGTGAGGAAAAAAAATCTGGTTGAATGAATCTTGTGTTTACAATTCAAAATAGTGATCGGATTCATTCCAGCATATGGTACTAGTTCAAAATTATGGAATTTAGCCATAAATGAAATAACCCTGCAAAGTTTCACAAGAATCCATCTTGTGCCATTGTTTTGACAAACGTGTTTCATAATATTGGGTTTTCATTAATACAGTATAATTTTCTTGCACTTTCATCATCTAGCACAGGTATGAACATTGGGACACACTGTATTTATTGCTTTACATTAAATGTCACACAATGAATGGAGGGCAAAACATGTTTCAACAACAGAGTAGCTTAAGGGTTAATACCGTGCAACACTTGTACAACTGATGTGTGTGCGTTTTAGGCTCTTTGCGGTGTGCAAACTGTAACATATCAATCTCTCACAGACATTCTCACGAGGTAGGACCTTAAAGTTCAGGGGTAGTGCGTGTGTGGAATCTGTCTGTTGACCTGTGATATCGTGGAAGGTGTACAGACATTGTCAGGTTATTAGAAGAATGCTTTCAGCCATATTTTTAAATAATAATACTATCGTATGACTTCGGGTGTTGAGGGCAAACTTGGTTATTTGACGCCCAGAGCAGCTTGCATGTCGAATTTTCGTCATTCCTTGGAGCGCTATGAAAGTCAAGGAGGTTAGATATAAGCTCCTTGACACTATAGCGCTTTCTAGTAGATAATGGATGAACTTTGTGTTGGCTGAAAATCCTGAGATTAATTTTGCCATTATGAACACGGCATACTGAATTCAAATGGGTTCTTTAACATGCCAAAAACGTTTGACGGAAGGCGAAGCGTCCGTAAATCCATTCTGAAACATTGACCAGTGAACTGCGCGCAGATTTATTTTATCATAGTTTGATATCGATGAACACAGTTTTACAATTATTATATGTAGTTTTCGTAGAATAATTTAGAGTCCAATTTATGACTAAAATATCAAGAGAACATTGAAACCAATTTTCCTTCTCTAGGAAGGACACCATCCAGGAGTCCTTAAGGGCCGGCCGCTACTGGTAAAAACAAAACTCATGATTCCCATGCTCTTAATTGCAAAATAATTCAAGCAAAACAATTATTATTATTATTATTATTTTCTTTTTAGTCGTTTACCCTTCAGGTTGGTGGAACCCACGGACTCAGCGAGGGAACTCACCACTACCGCCTCTACGGGCAGTGTCCTAGAGCTGGGAACATCGAATCGGAAGGGATACAACTGGTGAGCTGGGATTGGCACCTCGCCCAGGCGGCCTCACCTGCAAAGCGAACAGGGGCCTCATGAGGGAAGGTAAGGGATGGTGAGGATGGATAGGCAAGGAAGAGGGAAGGAGGCGGCCGTGGCCTTGAAGAAGGTACCATCCCGGCATTTGCCCGAAGACGAAGTGGGAAACCATGGAAAACCACTTCGAGGATGGCTGAGGGGGAATCGAAACCCCTCTACTCATTTGGGCCACCCGAGGCTGAGTAGACCCCGTGCCAGTCCTCGTACCAATTTTCAAATTTCGTGGCAGAACTGGGAATCGAACCCAGGACCTCCGGGGCGGCAGCTAACCACGCTGACCGCTACATTAATGTAAATGATTGTCCATTGGAATCCTTCTGTCTAAACCACAAACCCTCATTGCTATAAGTTCTCTCTTTTGACTTTTGCTTTACAAAATAAATTTCCCCATTCATTAACATAGTTTAGCTTGTCATGGTGGGTGAGTGGTTATCGTGTTGGACGTCTAACCCCAAGCTAGCAGGTTCGCTCCTGGCCGTGGTAAGTGATTTTTGAAAGGCGACAAAATTCACGGCATGCATGTCATACGTTGTTGGCATGTTAAGAAGAATCCATTTGAATTCAGTAGGCCGCGTTCATAATGGCAAAATTAATCTCGGGATTTTCCGGCAACACAAAAGTTCTTCCTTTCTCTACTAGAAAGCGCTGTAGTGTCAATGAGCTTAAATATTTAACCTCCTTGACTTTCATAGCCTTCCAAGGAACGACTAAATTCGACATGCAAGCTACCCTCTGGGTGTCAAATAACAAAGCTTGCACCAGGCACCCGAGGCCATACGATATTATTATTATTATTATTAACATAGTCTAAGAGGGATTCTTCTCTCAAGTTTGCGATTTTGAAGTGACAAACCTTAGCAGCACTGATGCCAAGTCTCTGAACTTTAGGATCCTCCCTCGTAGGTGTAATAACATACATACAGGTCTAAACATGAACATTACACAATTGAACAGCCATTCAGTTCCAAGTAACACATGAAAGAATTTGATTGGTATGTTAGGATATGATGGGCCATCAATTTCTTGCCTTGTTGAATGACTCGTCTATTTCTATTAAGGTACCACTGTCGGGGAGATGTGTCACTAGGGAATGGAATGTAAATACACATTCATTTCATTCTTATGAATGAATTTTAAAATTGTTTTGTCATGTGCTGCATTTTTTGTGGATATTTACATCTAAAAGTGATGTTGTACGAGAGTGGATCAATTATAACTGGGAATTATCGTTCTTAATTTATTGCATCAACCAAACGAATACACGTATAAAGATTCTGCCTCCAATACACATTTTCTCCATCGGATTGGCAATTTTTTGATGCCGTCCTGATAGAAAGAAGAGGGATGTATACGAACCCAGCTGGGCATGAACTCTTCTAAACTTGAATCATCATCAAATCACTGTCCTCTTAGGTCTTGTTTGAGCGGTCCAAACAAATAGTAGTAGCAGGGGGTGGAGGTGGGGGTTGGGGGGTGTTCCAAAGGTGTCCAATGAATTTCCTCCAGTTTTTCCCGCGCTAAAGCGGCAGTATGTGGCCTTGCAATGTTGTGGAGAAGAATGACGTTTCTGCAATAGAGTTCATCTCATTTGATGATTTGAACTTTTATTCCTACGGCCAAAACAATTTCAGAAATTTTTATGCGCCGATCTTCTTCAATAATGTTACGAATGGCAACAATGTTGTCCGCGGCCTCCTTTCATGAGGTTCATTTTCCACAGCTCCTCTTCCTGCCATAATTTTTTTTAGCCCACTCTTACACTCGAGTCAGCGACGGTGTTTCCTCCCCAAACTGTGTGCGGAGCCATCTCAAAATTTCATAGAGTTTGGTAATGTATGATGGAACCAGCAAACGAAAAATTCGGAGTAGGCAAAGAACGCCTTTTATAGAAAGAAGAATCTCTTCATATCCGGAAGTATAGACCTAAAAATAAGGAAACGACTGTTGAAGACGCACGTGTGGAGTGTGGCTTTCTATCGTAGTGAGACCTGGACAATAGGGAAGTCAGAAGAGAAGAAGTTGATGGCTTTTGAGACTTGGTGCTGGAGAAGAATGCTTAAGATCAGTTCGATACAACATATGACAAATGAAGAGGTATTCAGAAGAGCAGGATAAAGTAGAAGCTTTATGAAGAGTCTGAAAACAAGAAGAGCAAATATGTTGCGACATATTCTCATACATAATAACCTGCTATAAGGCATCCAACGTTTAGAATGAAGCACTGGTTAGATAGGGATATTCTTCTCTCTTACTGTTGCACGTGAGACATGTACTGTATGACGCTGTCATTTTCTAGCAATCCACTGTTGCCATATCAGTCGAAAATTTTTCTTTGTCGAAAAAAACCCCAGCATATTCGGGTAGAACTATGTTTTGCCGTTCTTTTTTGTCCTATATTAGAACTACGTAAACTTGATGGAAATGCTAGAAAAATTAGATATCCATATTATTTTTTTAACGATAAACTTTCCCCCCTTTTTAGTAAAATCGATCTTATATCATGTTGCATTGACTTTATGATGCCTATTTTTCACACACGTGTAGCTAAATGTGCCGTCTTGATGAAGGATTATTGAAATATTTTATACTGGAAATATTACAATTTTTATGTAGGTAAAACTTCTGAATATTCTCACATAACCGCATAGCAGCATTGAAAAAGTTCGTATGCTGCCAATTTTTCTATTTTTAAAGATAACCATGTCATGTTAGTTTGAGAGTTCTAGAGGAATGTTGGAAGTAGTTTTCTACCTGCTTACCCAGAGTGTAGGTTTAATTGTTTACACAGGCCGGGCAGTTCATTGACCGCGGATTATGTGAATGAAGTTTCGAAGGACAGCGGGGTGCAGCTTGCTACTCACAGCTTTATTACTGTGCCCTTCGAGCTTGCATTTCAGTAGTTCACCTGTCTGTATCTTGAGTGTGTGTGCAGCAGTTCTGTAGATTTAACGTGTTGTATTTTACGTATTTCACGTACAACAATGGATAATTTTGTGAAAAGAAAGCGTGGTCAAGTGCTCAGAAGGAGGGAAAAACAGGTCGTAATTAATGTGTTCAGTTATTTTAAGGAAGGAAGCTTGTAGTTTAACGTGACCGTTAATCTCGCGATCATAAGCCACGGGACCTCCGTTTTACGTGGAATCTGAACCACAGGACATGGCATTTCACATCGAAAATCTCACATGCATTGACCGGGAATCGAACCCGGTCCGCCTTGGTGAGACCGCTGAGCCACCACGCCCCAGTTATTTTAAGAATCTTAAACCCAACGAAAGTATAAATCATGAAAGGTAAGCCAATGAGGAGTATTTTCTTTAATGACGTACTTCAACTTTAACTGCAGTCGAAACTTCACACATTTCCTTGTGTTTGTACTTTATTTATTTTGATTGTTTTCTTTATTGAGCATACGCTATAGTTAATTTAATTTCGTTGTATGTGGTATGTTAACCTACTATTAGTATTATTATACAGTACTTAATTCAAGTCTTCGTCACTGCACAATCGCTGAATGTGCGGAAAGTGTACGCGAAGCGCTTTGTACTGCCCCCTCTCATGGAGTGGCAACCCTGTCGTAACGCGCCATAAGACCAATGCTTCATTCTAAACGTTGGATGCCTTATAGCAAGAGTCATCGAAGGGATGTTAGAAGGGAAAAACGCAAGAGGAAGACCCCACTTGCATACATCACACAGTTAATGACAGACACGAACACAAAATCATATCGTGAATTGAAGAGGATGGCGGAGAATAGAGAAGATTGGCGAGTTGCTGCAAACCAGCCCCAGGGCTGTTAACTTAAGTGAGGTGCCCTGTTTTGCGAGAAATCTGATAATGATGCGTTGCCGAACAGATGTGTGCACCTGTTGCTCACTCATAGCATACTGAAGAGGCCGAGCTCCCTGCCTTGGGTGCGCGCACAACCCTCTTCTTCAGACACCCTCACCAACATCCTGGCAAAGCCCCGCCTCAGATTTATTACTAACACCAACGTTACATTGAAATTCCCGTTTATATTTGATCCACCTTCATATTATTGAGAATGACAGTATTTTATTTCTACACATTACTTTTGAATCGTTCTGCTAGGTTGGCAATAGTGAAGAGTTCAGTCATTCTGGACACTTGAAGAAGCTGTCACTAGTTGTGTTACAATACAAGTTACCAGTTCAGCCTTCCTTGGTCAGTTCTTGCACCCTTCTGACACATGTTAGAGTATTAGGCTTGTCTATTAGTGGAGAGGGAGTCATTCCCCACAAGTAACGGTACAATCATTGCCCCTTTCAGCTGAAGGGACATTACAATAACAATAATTATGTGTACAGTATTTTCCATTTTCTTTATAAAGACAAACACTGATCAATTCTTGCTACACTTTTCATTATGGCACTGCCTTCTAATATTACCTCTACAACTGTGTATGAAACACGCAGATTTCCTGCCGAGTGCTGTACAGTGAGGGTTATTTACAACACTGGTCCATTTCTATTTCATTTTGGCTTACAATTAGTGACTATTTTACTATCTTGGTGGACTTGACACTTGTATCTACTCCTTAGTACTATGCATGGGCGTCCAGTGAGGTGTTTCCCATTAGGTACTATCGCGTGCATAAATAACGGGCGGCCTTGCCGAGCGGGAGTTGAGTTTTCGAGCCATCAGGTTGCCATCACTTGGGGTGTTCTCGGGAGGGGAATGCTGAGAGCCGTTATTGGGCTGCTGTCCTTGTTGGCAAGGGGGGAGAGGAGCGCAGCACCAACTTTGATGTTCTTTAGTTTCGCGCTTGGAAAGATTGTTACAGATAACGAGACGGTTTTAATAACTCTAAGTTGAAATGCCAAGCAACCCATTAATTGTTAAATCTCGTTAGAATTGCACTGTTGAGTTTTACTGTATGTGAATTCTTTCGAGAATCGAGTTTTCACAGTTAGGGACTAAACGCAGTTTAATAAGAAAAAGAAGGAAATCGCAAACGTCCTAAACTAATTATATTTCTGTTATTCCGACGCCAACTTCACAGAGCCCAACCATCTATCCCCTCCACACCAAACGGTCGTTCGTATGAAAGGTCACGGACGTCAAAATCGAAGTTCGCAGTCTTGTTACAGAACCACTGTCAGCCTCTTGTGATTAACAGGTGATACCCCACTCCTCTTCCCCTTGCCTACAAGGACAGCAGCCCGATCACGGCTCTCACCATTCCCCTCCCGAGAACACACCAAGTGATGGCAACCTGATGGCTCGAAAACTCAACTCCCGCACGGTAAGGCGGCCCGTTATTTATGCACGCGATAGTACAGCCAAGATGCTGTGAGTTTTATGAGTGGAAAACCCCAAATCATGTTTTCAAATTTTAAAATATATGGTCACACATTGTTTTCCTTTAAAGATGCTCTGCACATCTATAGAGCAAGAGCTTTAACTCAGGACTAGGTTAGCCGTTTCTCAGAGGAACTGTTGCTCCTAAATCCAACTTTTGGTAGTTAGAGGAGGACTTTATGGACGCCCATCGGTGTATGTACAGTTTTCTCTAAATGTGCTTCGGGAGTAGGGGTCCCACTATGTTGCTCAGTGTTGCCACCTATATACACACAAACTCCTGGTCGAACCAAGATCTGCAGGATATTTCAACTTGAGCAGACTGAGGCTGATTGACTGTGTTCACTGATCTCTGACATAGTTACCGGTACGTTCTGTATAATTTGCATATTTCAAGTCGCCTCGGTGGTGTAGTGGTCAGCGTGCTTAGCTGCCACCCCGGAGGTCAAAAGTTCGATTCCCGGCTCTGCCACGAAATTTGAAAAGTGGTATGAGGACTGGAACGGGGTCTACTCAGCCTCGGGCGGTCCAATTCCCACCTCAGCCATCCTCGAAGTGGTTTTCCATGGTTTCCCACTTCGTCTTCGGGCAAATGCCGGGATGGTGCCTACCGTCAGGCCACGGCCGCCTTATTCCCACTTCCTTGTCTATCCCTCCCATTCTTCCCATCCCTCATGAGGCCGCCAGGGTGAGGCGCTAGTCTCGCCTCCATAGTTGTATCACCCGACCCGATGTCAAGCTCCAGGGCACTGCCCGTGGAGGTGGTAAAAGTGGGATCCCTCACTGACTCCGTGGGAAAAGCGTACCTGGAGGGTAAACTGACTACCAAAAATTAAAAAATAAGAAAATAAAATAAAAAAAATGCATATTTCAGACAGGTGGACAAAGAAAGAAGGAAATGCAGTACAAAGACTGCCATTAGTGTCATACCCCAACAAATGATACAATTCTTATTGGGCATTTTACTAATAACCACCATTTGTTGAGTCTCAGATGTTTACAAGACTGTGATACGCCCAGCAGAAATCTATGGGGCAGAATGTTGCCCAAAGACAAAAATGCATGAGCAGACCCTACATACAATGAAGATGAAGATGCTGCAATGGACTCTAGGACTGACTCGATGTAACCATGTACGGAATACAGATATTCGACAAAAATTAAGCATCGCTCTGATCGTGCAGAAAGTGAGGGAAGCCCGGCTCCACTGGTATGGTCAAAGAGTCAAGAGAACTCAGTCGCTCTTCAAATTGACCCAGGTGGAATGTGACCGCGTGGAAGACCAGCAAAGCCATGGACCGACAATGTCAAGGTCGACACGCACGATGTTGGCTTAACACCGGAAGATGCCAACAACAGACTGAAATGGAGGACATGTAGCAGAGAAGGGGACCTGCATAGCGGGATAAATGCTAGGAGAGAGAGATGGATATTTTATGACTTTTTGAAAAGTGTCACATGTTTCATTTTTAGCCTGTGCTTTTTCAGAAAGTATTATTTCCTCACAAGTTGGCCATCCTGTTCTCCTCCTCTTCCCTGTTGAAAGAAACATTACAATCTGATCCTCGGTCTGCTACATCTTCTACATAACACAGTCCCCATCAGCTCATTCTGCCTCAATATTTCGCCTTGACTTTATGAGAAATAGGAAATACGGCCTTCACAACTTGCTATAGTAGACATGTTCAGGACATTAAACCCCCGATAATATGCATTCACCTCTACTATATTGTGTCAGATATGAATGGTCAGGGGGAGAAGACATTAATGTCCAATCTTTTGCACTTTTGGGTCGACTTCTGCAATTCTGTTGGTTCTGGTACAATAACCCTTTCAAGTCACCAAAGACTAATACCTCACGTTATCCATGTAGGACATGGTGTAGGGAAAGAACAGTTGCTGTCCATTTGCTACTAAGAAAGACAAACCACTTTACAGCCCTGAAGATAGAGGTCATGGTTATTGTACCCAATTCGGTTGAGCCAGGCTTCAACAAGTTTAATTTGAACATCAACAGTATTACTCTATTGTTGCAATAAATAAGGTTCATAAATATTTGACTATTCATAATGTTCTTTTAATACAGTACTGCATTCCCAAGTATTTCCCTGGTGAAACACAGTCATTGCTGCATGCTGTTTAGCCATAATATGGGAGCACATGACTCGGTATTGCCATGGTTACATTGCTCTAAATTGTAACTGACCGGTTTAGGATCATAACCAAATCAAAGTTATCATTAATATTATTAATCTTTCTACATAGGGTACCGTAATAACTATGTCATCAGCAAATAATCTTACCTGAGATGAAATGTTTACTCCTAAGTCATTGCCATGCGTTCTAAACAAAAATGGTTCCAATTCACCTCCCTGAGGTACCCCCTCCCTACCCTAATCTGTTCTGATACTGATCATCCAACCTTCAATCTCACCCATTCCACTACTCTTTTGTCATCTTCTTTAGTAAGATTCTGTGACATACACTATCAAAACCCTTCAATAGATCAATAGCTACACAATCAACCAGTCTCCGTCTATTCAAAACTGCAGATTAATCCCTAATTCACTTCTTAGTCATATCTAATTACTTTCTGAACCTATTTAAGTTCAATTAGTTGCAAATTCCCTTCCGAAACCTTGTTCAGTTATTTATCTGTTCAGAACATTTTGGAAAATAAATTTGAGTGAAAGATCTATGTTTCCAGAGAACACCACAACAATACAGAATGGATGCTTTTCAGACTTCTCAGTTAGTTGCCAGTGTTTCGCGCAAATGTACTATTGGGCTTGTCCGTCGGTGTGGGATAACTTCCCAAGACACTGGCCAGTACATTCTGGTCAGGCCCCAAGCAGTGCTAATGTACTGTGGGAGATTGAACTACCACTTTCAAAAACTTGGCAAGTTTCAAGTGGTGCTTGTGAGTTGCAGTGGGGTTCATACATACAGTAAGGTAGCGGTGTACATTATTAAAATTATATTTCGATTATTATTCATAAAAACAATAGTTAAATAAACATTCTTTTTGCATGAAAACTATCTTAGTTATATTTTCCAGCACAATAAAAAAAATCATCTTTTTTAAATATATAGAAAACAGTAGCTAAATATTAAAACTGAAATTATGCAGTTGTACCAACATGTCCATATGTGACTGCTGTTTTGCTCTTTGTGTTCTTACTGCCATGATGCTACTATGAACTCTCAAAATCTGCCTATCTTGATGGCTATTGTTAGGAGTGAATTGCAGAAACTTTTCACATACTGAATTTTCTTTAAAGCTACGGACACTTAGTGACACAGATAGGCAAATTTAAAGCAGCCCGAAGTGACGTGAAGAAAGTTACTGATCGCACACTTTAACAGCAAAACTGATCTATTGCTGGCTCCAACGCTGGATAAGGAGTCTCGCTGTTAGTAGAGAGGAGGGCATTTACCAAGTGCAGAACGTGACCGCATTTAAAATATACTGGAGTTAAGGAGGTAGAGTAAAACAGGTAATAGATGGGACAATATAAGGATTGAAGCAAAACAAATGTCTCTGGTGGGGGAATAAACCAACTGATGAGCCCGATGACACACCGGGCCGAAACACTGGCATCTAGATTGGGGAATCAAAAAAGCATTAATTCCGCTGAAAGAAATTTGAGATTTTTTTCTTTTTGTTATTGCCTAACGATATTTGAAACCCGTCTGGGCAAAGCAGGGCACGATTGCTGGTTATTTGTAGGTTAACTGTTAAGTTTACAAAATAGAAACAGCCTTCATTATGCAGACAAATGTTGGAAACAATCATTCATTCATCTTGTCCCACACACACACGCACAGTACCGTACTGTTCAAATCACGGAGAGTCTCGGGAAAGAGTTTTATTGGGCTTTATTGTATTTGGAATTTATATTGTTTAAAAATTTTGAGAACACTTAAGATCAGTTTCACGGAGAACTTTGCACTGCTCCTTCAAAAGTAACAATGATCATTGTTTGTTTTCTGAGTGCAGAGCTTTGTTCTGCAGTAATCCTAAGATTTAACCCTGGAACCAAGATACTGTAGTTTGGTTGTGGCGACTCAACAGACTTCTCTGAATGTTGATACACATTTTCCCTCGAACAAGACACACATCTGCTTGTATCTCAAAATAACAAATATGTTTTTAATGTTAAAAACGTTTTTTAAATGACAGTAAGAGCACTCAGGGTCCAGTTTAGTGAAAATGTAAATGCGTGTTTTGAAAAGCTCTGTCATAGCCTATTTTATTTCAAATAAAATTTTGTAAATTACTTCCAGCTTAAATTATATTTAAAAAAATGTTTTTAAAATGGAACTTGTTCTACAGATTTAAATGAAACTAGCGGGCCCGTGCGAGAAATCTCGCATGTTCATAAACAACACTTTCCCCAATAGGTTTATAATGAGACACTTAAGGAGAAATCAGTATTTGCAAATCGCACACTTCTTACAAAAGTAGATATTTGTGAATGCAATGCCATTTGTGTGCTGACCACTCACCGGTTATTCAATATCCATGAAATTATAAGATTGGAGTACTCATTCCTTTGATTTAGACTACCGGTACTGTTCTGAAATCCATGCAAAATGATGAAGGAAAGACCTCAGAATGTTAAAATGACATGAAACAGTCGTCACAGCGGCCAAAATGTGAAGTGGCAGCAATTACGCAGCGTATTTTCTTACAGTAACAGTATCTGCAAATCGCACACTTCGTACATTTCTTTAACAGTCATTTTTTTTAAGAAAGTATAGATATTTATGAAATTAGAGTGCAATTCGTCACTGCTAATGTCTATTCTCTTTCATTTGAATGCTCATTAGTCACGATCAGTCGCTTGTGAGCGCCGCAGGAGGGATCTATAGCCTACTACTGAAATAATATATATTCAGATCGTCAAAGGTTCCCGTGGAATATAAACGCCTTCTTCATATTCCCTGAAAATTGCTGCTTTCAAGCGTAAAAATAACTAAATAACCAATAATAAAGGCCGGTAACGACATATCGTTACCTAGATTAATATATCAAAATATCTCCAAACGTACAAGTTTGTATTTGATAAAAAGGCTTCCCTCATTCCCTACCAACAGTCCATGGTTCCAGGGTTAAGTGTTCTTCATCTGTTCTTCGTACATGCCTAAAATACTCATCACGCTTAATACTTTTATATATTTTACTTATTCCAAATAGAATTGTTAGTTAAGATATCTTTTAGTTATTTATGAATAAATATATGTACAAAAAATACAATATAATTAATAAATTATCAATCACAATATGGAAAACACACAGTGAATGAAACATCATAAGAATATCTTATCAAAATTGTAAATGGCCTGGGCTGGGCCGGCTGTATTCATAAGGAAGGTATTATTCTTACAGTCAGGAGAGGGACTGTGTGTGTTCTTTAGAATACTGCTGCTACCTGTCAATAGTTATATCAGTGGTGACTGGTCACGAATTTATTGTTCCAGGTTCAAGAATGGTTCTGAACCCGCAGAAGTCTGCGGATTACTCAGCCTGAATTTGAATCATGAACGAATCCCCTCCCCCCACCCAACACACATTATCAGTTGTAACCCTACCTCAATAAAACTTATTTTAAATATATTTGAATTCAAAACCGGATAGTCATCGCCGCGAATACATTCGGACGATTCTCATTCAACGCACATCGTTTTCGAAATCCCCATTTATTGGCCACTTTTTTATACAAGCTGGTGGGCCATTTTCTCCCGAGGATCTCGCGGACCACTGGTTAAGAACCACTGATCTAAATCGAAGGTATTCATACGACCGGCGTGCTTCTCGCGCCGCAGACAGCCTTGCAGCAATGGTGGGGGAAGACTGTCTGTCTCCCTTGCCCAAATTCCTGTCTCACTCTCTCTTATTTTGTGTTGTGGTTGATTGGCCGAACGTCAACAGGTATTCAGTATTTATTTACATAAATTACGCTTAAATGGTATGGGCATGTTAAGAGAATGGATGGGAGGAGGATACTCAGGAAGATACACGAGATGAAAATAGAGGAGAAAACACCAAGAGGAAGGCTGAAGGGTGTGAAGGACTGTGTGCGAAAGAAAGGAGAAGACTGGACCAAGGCGGTGACGGAGAGATGGTGGGAGGACAGAAGACGATGGAGAGGCTTGTGTTCCAAACAGACCCGGCCAGTGGCTGGAAACTGTTCAAGATGATGACATGACGCCCACATTGCATTGGAGCACTTAAATCAAACCAAGTCATGTACGGATCAACACGGATCTGTTATCATCTTCCACGTCTCCCAAAACCACTTCATTATTGCTTTGAAAGCAAGAGTTGTGCTTGATCTTTACGTGAGAGCAAAAGTGAAACAGTAGCATATATGTAAATGACAAAACAAAATTTATGACGGATATTAAAACTGCTCCGAATACACTCCGCATCGGTAATTGTACGGTCTTCTGTGTGAAAGACTACAAGTATTTAGGTGAATGGATCAATGAAACTGGCAACGAAAGAAAATCTATAGAAGCAAGACTACAGAAAATGGAAACTGCTTTCCATTTGACAAAACAAGTTTATAACAAAAAATGCCTGTCTTGAAATTGTAAAATTCAACATTATAAAACAGTAGTCTTGCCTGCAGCCGAGAAACTTAATCTGCAACATAAAACACTGAGAAATCAATTGGAGATTAGGGAACGCAAAATCATGCGTAAAATTTTGGGCCCAAGAATCAAAGATGGAATTTACCTTCCGAAACCTAATGCTGACATCTATTTAAAAATCACAGACACAATCCGTATGAGAAGGATCCAATTAATGGGACATTTGGACAGAATGGACCCAACTAGGTTAACAAATAACATCTATACGTTTTTTGCAGAAAAAGGCAACAAGGTCCAATTGGTGCAAGCAGGCGGAAAAGGACTTGGCTAAATTAGGTTTTCCCAATCTCAAGGATCGAGAGGAAATTAGGAAAATTACTCATACACGGAGTTTTGAGGAAGAAGAGAGAAGACCTACCAGACACGTCTGGTCGCAGCAACGAAGACTCGCTCAATCGTTGCGCATGAAGAGTTATTAGGCAAACGTCAAGGCCAAGAAGTGTTGATTTCGTGTGGTCCTAGGAGACCCATTCGCGCAGAAGAATGTTAATACACTATTGAATAAGGCATGTACGCTATCATATTTTATTTTGGATAGTACATTTCCAAGCCGTATTTGTACTTACGGAGATTAAAATGTTGCGTTGGTCGCCGTGACTTATAAAGCTCGACCAACTCAAGAATGTGGATGCGATTGCGTCACAGCAGTTAGGGACAAGATGAGAGTAGTCGATGCAGTCGTGTTGGGAGAAGTGATCACTGCCCAAAGACCAGCCACCACTGATAGATATACATTCTACCTATAATATTCGTATGGTTCGTATCTCTACAGGTAACATAATATTATTACATGACTTCAGGAGTATTTCTATAAGCCTCAAAAATAAAAAAGTAGATGTCTATTATTTTAGTAATCAACAGTCTAAGCTATTTTGATAAAGCTAGAACAGTATTTTTAAGAACTTCTATCTAAGTAATAGATTTTCATAACTTTTACAAGTATCTAATAAAGGAAGTGAAATACATAATTAATAATAAAAATAGGAGTACATTAATTAGACATTTCTCTTAATATTTCACAGTGACTAAAACGTCTGGAAATGAAACACATGTCAAGTTACTTACACAGGGTGATTGTTTTACTGGAGCGGGGTCAGCGGGCAGATAACATGGGCGCGTACGCCTTCCGTCAGCCAACCGAACTCGGTCCGCAGATTGCGGCGAGGTAGAAACCGTAACAGAGTACATTAATTAATGGTAAATTCACCAGAAAATCATGATTGAAGAACTTGACTTTTAACAGAAGATGCTGAAAATGTTCTCCTTCAGCTGACAGACAGGTGTAAATAAATTAGCGATTGTACGTTGTAATTTTCCTTCCGTAATGATGGATATCTGCTTGTCAAAACAAGAGTCACTGCCGCATGGATGAAATGGCGCCAAGTTACTGGAGTCCTATGTGATAACAAAATTCCATCGCATCTAAAATCTAAAGTATATCGCACAGTGATTAGACCGGTGCCCCTTTATGGATCTGAATGCTGGCCTACAACATCGAAGCACGAACAGGCGCTTCATGCAATGGAAATGAAGATGTTGCGGTGGTCCAATGGCTTGACTCCACTGGACCATATTAGGAATGATGCTGTGCGGAAGGATTTCAAGGTTGTCCCAATCACAGAGAAAATGTGTGAATCACGTCTGCGGTGGTATGGACATGTGCTCCGTAGCAGTGAAACCTCAGTTGCAAAGACTGCTCTTCAACTGAATGTGGAGGGTCGTCGACCTCGAGGGCGAACTCAAACACGCTGACTGGATAGGGCGAGAGATGACATGTGGCTCACTAAACTCCGCCCTCGGGACGCTATGGATCGATTGAAGTGGAGGAGTCATTGCCGGAAGGGAGACCCAACGTAAATGGGAAAATGCAAAGAAGGTGATGATGAATGAGGGATATTTGCTGCCGTATATTGTTCTCCAGCTCCTCTAGGGTACGGGGATTGGACCGATACACTTTGTGTTTTAAGCTACCCCACAAATAAAAATCACACGGTGTTAAATCCGGGCTTCGAGGCGGTCAAAATCCTGCACTAATCACCCTGTTAACAAACACAGCATTTATCTGTAGTCGCTTGCCACTTCAGGTGGCCGAACTAGGCCTCAAACGAAATGCACAAAAAAACAAGATGTTCAGTAAAGAACATATAGCCTACTTTATTCTACATTTGGGTGGCCACCATTACGTTTCCGTGAAGATGTCGGCGATATAAAACATGACACTGGGGTGCCCTTTGCTAGTGCTACCTGTGTACCAAGTTTCGCTCAATTCGGTTTCACCATGTTTGAATTGATAGGGGGAATCGATTTGCACACATACATGGCCACCATCCGCAAACTATAGGGCTGACGACCTTGTACTGTAGTTTGGTCAAAATATGCTCCCCGCATTGTGGTATGATGTTGCAAAATTTGGTAGAGATCGGATGATTAGGTTAGTCGTAATTTGATTTAAGCTTTGAACATTTGGGTGGCAGCCATTACGTTTTCGTCAAGATGGCGGTGTTATAAAACATGACACTGAGGTGTCCTTTGCTAGTGCTACCTCTGTACCAAGTTTCGCTCAATTCGCTTTCACCATGTTTGAATTGATAGGGGTAATCGATTTGCACACATACATGGCCGTCATCTGCAAACTATTGGGGTGATGACCTTGTAGTTTAGTCAAAAGACGCTCGCTATATATAATTATATGTTGTTGCGAAATTTGGTAGAGATCGGCTGATTAGGTTAGTCGTAATTTGATTTAAGCTTTGAACAATTGGGTGGCCGCCATTACGTTTCCGACAAGATGGTGGCGATATAAAACATGACACTGAGGTGCTCTTTGCTAGTGCTGTCTCTGTACCAAATTTCGTTTAATTCAGTTTCACCGTGTTCGAATTGATAGGGGCGGGGACAGACATTCAGAGTACACACAGACAGACACACAATTTTTCGCCCTGTGTTGATCTCATAAGTCTACTTTCATTTTTTGCAAAAATCGAAAGTAGGCTAAAAGTAAGGCCTAGATTCTCAGCTGACGATGACAATTGCCAACATTCCGCAACACTTGAATTTTAAATCTCTGGAAGTTACATCTTCACATTAGGTAGCTACTCCCTGCGTGTTGACTGTAATTAATCGAAGCACGAACCTAAGCTCATTTGATGTTTAATTGTGGGGTAATCTAAAATACAAAGTGTACAGATCAATTACTCGTACGCTAGTGGCGCTGGAGAACAATATACGGCAGCAGATATCCCTCCCAACAGAAGGGAATTACAACGTGTAAACGTGATCACAACAAGGAAGAAGGAAAGAACCACAACGGGAATAACAATTGGTGGGGAACAGCTGAAGAAAGTGGAGAGTTTCAAGTATCTGGGAAGCCTGATACAAGATAATGGAAGAAACGATAGAGAAATAAATGAGCGGGGGAGGCAGGCAGAAGCATTCCGGAGGAGTGTGAGAAGCATGTTATGGAGCGAGGATGTCCCTCAGAACAGCTAAACGATCATATATCGGACGTACTATGTCCCTATCCTGACGTATGCCTCGGAGACCTGGGTTATGAAAGGAAGGGAGAAGAGCAAAATACAGGCCAGTGAGATGAGGTTCTTGAGAAGCAGTATTGCAGCTACAAAGATGGACAGAATAAGAAATGAGAGGACCAGAGAAATAATGAAGGAGGAACCATTACAGGATGGTATAGAGAAATCTAGACTTAGTTGGTATGGACTTGTAAAACGAATGGAGGAGGAGAGGATACCCAGGAGAGTACATGAGACGAAGTGGGAAGGAAAGAGACCGAGAGACAGGTGGATAAAGGGGGTGGAAGAAAGCATGAAGAACAGAGGAGAAGACTGGACAAGGGTGGAGGCTGAGAGATGGTGGGAAGACAGAAGACGTTGGAGAGGCTTGTGTTCCAAACAGACCCGGCCAGTGGCTGGAAACGTGCAAGATGATGATGAAACGTTAATTTATTTACACGGTACAGCGCCTGTCTGTCAGCTGAAGGAGAACATTTTCAGCATCTTCTGTGAAAAGGTTAGTCCTTTAATCATGATTTGCTGATGAATTTACCATTAACTAATTTACTCTGTTACTTTTTCTACCTGCGCGCAATCTGCGGTACGAGTTCGGTTGGCTGGCGGAAGGCGTGCGTGTGCCTGGTAGCTGGCCGCTCGTCCCGCTCCAGGAAAATAGTCACCCGGATTGGTTGTTAGCTATGGAGCGTATTTTTGTGACTAAGGAAACTTCCAAAGGATGGATTAATTCGCGTGCTCATAATCAACTTGCTAAGGATGCTATGTGAGTTTTTTTGCTTTTGGTATTTAATTGGTGTTATTAAAAAAAATACTAGCTTTTCTTTGAAGAAGAAAAAGTATCCTAAATCAGGGTGCATATTATATACAAGTAAGTACATTAACAAATGTTACAGCAACCTCTTTCACAAGATAGGAAGTAAAACAAATTACCTTATTGGAGCATCAGATACAGTGATTGCCCCAAAACGTACATTCAAAATCAGCCAAACTTTCACATCACGACACAGTAAATACATTACAACACTCAGACAAAACACAGAATCTGTCTGAGGCAACCATACAATACAAGACATACGTATACAAACATGGAAACATTTTCCAGGCCAATTCTTGAGGATAAACTCCTCATTAACTGGAACAACATTCACATTTATACAATATCACAAAGTACCAACATTCTAAATGTCCACATTATACTAAAAACAATGTGTTGGCAATATTGAAACCAGAACACTAATCAGATATTCGCCGACGCTGTACTATGCAAACGTGGCCAACTTGCAGCCTATCAGCAAGGTTCTTGCTCTGGGAATCAATTCCTAACGGTAGTTATTCTTACAGGTTATGGTAGTCCAACAAGGTAATCAGTTTTGTAGTTTAGGCCCCTTTGCATATGAGTGACTTTCATAGGTCGACAGTCGGGTTACAATAAAAATGAGTTTCCTACTTGGGTGGAGAAGGTTGATTCCATCGAACATGACGGGGATGATGATTATCAACTAAGCGACATTAGCGACCCATACTGACACCTCCTACTGTCATAATTTCAAAAGATGGTCTCTGGCAACAAAATGACAAGTTGCCAAATAATTTCAGTGTCTTCCAACATGCTCATGACATCCTGTAAGCAGTCTACCTCCTCGTAAAAACACATATCGAAACTGTCTTATAAGAGACCAACTTTCAAAATTGGGACTTAGGTGTAACATAGGCACTTTACGTCACAGAGAGAGATCGACGACCACCAGGCAGTGATGCTGAGATGTCACTACGGTGTTCTCCACCACCTGATGGCACTGTCACAGGACAGTTGTGGAGCGAAAGCGTACAAGTACAGTGTACCTAACATTAGAAGGGTCCACACGGACGAAGGGGGAATGTAAAATAATGTTCAGGAAACGAGTTTTCAGGTTTCATTACTTACACCGGGTATCTCTTTTTAACGTTTGAAACTCTCTGTAGCGACGTAGATGGCATTGAGACAAGTAATTTGATATAGGACACTAAGGGTCGCAAGTGTCCGGAAATACCTTAAAAGTGAACCACAGCTGTTAAACATATGACGCTCAGCTGGAGCGGTCAGGCCCGTGCTCCCAAACGCACACCAAAGCAAACGTTCAATACCATATCACTCTGGTTCCGTGTCTTAATGTCAACAAACCATCTGTTTCCACTTGAAAAGAGAACAGGGAGAACAAAGAAAGCTGATGGATAGGCCCCGGATTTGAACCTCGAACCCCACGTGCCCGAGTCGCACATGCAGACTCGGAGCCAGAGTGATATGACATTCAACGTTTGCTTTGGTGTGCGTTTGGAGGCACGAACCTGACCGCTCCAGCTGAACCGTCACCTGATGACGTCATATGTTTAACAGTTGTGGTTCACTTTTAAGGTATTTCCGGACACTTGCGACCCTAAGTGTCCTATATCAAATTACTTGTCTCCATGCCATCTATAAGGTGCGTTCAAAAAGTAACGAGCCGGAGGCTGGAATGCGCAAACCGATGACAACATGGGCTAATCGTGGCGTGTGTAACGAGGTGTGGTTCCGAGCAGAGCGTGGAAGGTCACAGCCCGTCGCTAGAGGGCACGCGTGCAAGTCACGGGACGATACAAAGCGAGCAGCAACGTGCATCAATCGTCCAACGCTGCCAGTCGCATTGCAAACAGTGGCATGGAGGCGTCAAACGAAGAGCAAAGAGGTGTTGTTCGGTTTCTGACAGCGGAAGGAGTAGGGGGAACGGACATTCATCGCCGAATGTCACAAGTATACGGCGAACACTGAATGTCCCTCGCAAGGGTCAAGGCGTGGCACAAGCGCTTTAGGGAAGGACGGGTGTCGTTAGCCGATGATGCCCGGTCTGGGGCACCCCCCTGCATTACCGATAACAACGTCCAGCGGCACTCATTAACCATGACCGCCGAGTGACCTCCTGCAGAAATTCAAATGGGAGGTTCTCGGCCAACCTCCATACAGTCCAGACCTCTCTCCCTGTGATTACGCCATGTTTGGTCCCCTGAAAAGGGCTCTGTGGGGCCAACGATTCACCTCGGACGCCGACGTCCAGCTGTACGTGCGGAACTGATTCACATCGCAGCCCAGGGAATTTTATGACACAGCCATTCACCGCCTCGTGTCACAGTGGGACAAGTGCTTCAACAGCCAGGGCCAATACTTCTAACATACAGGCACTGGTTTCTGTAATTATGCCTCAGGCTCGTTACTTTTTGAACGCACCTTATACATCGCTATAGAGTTTCAAACGTATGTAGCCTACTTATATGTACCCGTCAACTTGAAACATCATTTTCTCACGACCCTCATTGTTCTTAGCCAGACACATTTGTCCCTTCGATACGTCACAAAGAGGACACCAGATCGGGCTGATATCTCGATTTTACATTTTGAGTGACATTGCCCCTTTTTCCCATGGGCCCTTCGTTTGTGAACTTAACCGCCGCATAAGTGCCCGTATTATTGCAATACCTTCCTCAGCGGATCAGTGGTCGAGTGCCAATATCCTGAACCGAAGGTTCGTATTCTGATTGAGAAGGTCGGATTTTATGGGCAGGAAAAATCTACGAGCCAAATAGTTTCAACTCTAAAGATATAGTTTGAGGCCAAACAATTATCATTGTTTTTATCTGTGACTACGACAGGAAAGTCCCTCATATGAGAGGGCTCTTAATAAGAACAGTGAGGTCATTATAACATTTGCCAATGAACAATGGACAGCAACATTCAACCAATAGAATACAGTAATATTATACAATTAGAATCCATCAAAACGAATAATGCATTTTCATTTAGCCATAATTCTGATGGACCAACAAACATCCAAATTCTCTTAAGCCCTGAGTGTCGTACAGGACGATACACAATTTCTACCTCTCCTAATCTGTATAAAAATCCGTGTTGGATCTTGTTTGGCTTTTTTCAGTTCCTTCCTTACTGACAACAATACACACACACTGACTGACAAACATGCATATTACCGTATATTTGTACAAACTTCCCAATGATGAATGTCTTTAAAGGGTGTTATTATTGCAAATGTTGAATAAGTGGCGGCTGATGTGCACGAGGAACAGGTACTTCGATGTTACGTGATGTTAGACACAGAGACCGAAACAGCACTTCGCCCAAGTGTACACGACCTGCAAGGGATCACAACTTGTTAGTTATTCTATGGAGAAAGACAAAAAAATAGTCAAGCAGTTTCAGGTCTCAACTCTCTGCTTCAAAACTTGTGTGAGTCAAACAGACATTGCTGACAAAGAAAAGATGATAATGATGATGATGCTGATGTTGTTTTAAGGGGCCTAACATCTAGGTTATCGGCCCCTAATGGTTTGGATGATGCGATGAGGATGAATACTATAACTAATACTACTGAGATCGCGGCAGGAGAGGGCAGTTGAACACGGGGGGGTCTTACAGTACGCATGCCAATGGTTGTCATTGCAGCAGACGACACACATCCAGTGAAAGAAGGAATGTGCTGACTGAGTGAAGCAAGTAGTGACCAACTGAATGATTTTGGAATACGCGATACGCAGTGAGCGGGAAGATCTCTTCAGTTCACACCCGACTGCCATCTCCTCGCGCGACTTTTTTTAGTAACTACAGACTTAATAATCAAAAGATTTCCTTACTTCCGCCTCGTCAATACAATTTATTCAAATTTTCGTGATATAATCACATGTCACTTAATTTACATCGGTACATGTTTCGATGCCTACTTGCATTGGCATCATCATCAGCACTTTGTACATTGGATGTGATAAAATGTTAACATAAAAACACACTACATCACTTCAAAAGTTTTTTAAAGTTTTTAAAAGTTTTTAAAAATATAGTAGACACTCATTACAAAAGCCTTGATTTTCTTTCTTGAGGTTTTCAAAAATTCAGTTCCTGATGTTAACTCCGAAATTTTTGGTCAAGGGTTTCCATTCCCAACTGGAAAGAAATGACGCTAGGGGTAAGAAATTTGAATAATAGAATGAAAAAAAATTGGAAAAGTATCCTTACTTATTTGCAAAACTTACGTAATTTGCGGTAAGAGTCGAACAGAGCCGTGTTGTGCTAGATGGAGACTGTGCTACACTGAGTTGGCATGCCAGCGCAGGAAGTAGCAAATCTTTTGTTTATTATAGCAAGTCAATACGGAACAAGAAGTTCCGTGAAGAACTATACAGCCTAATTTTCATGCCCATGATTAATCCACAGTATATGAACCTATCTAGAATAATGACGAAATTGAGTTGATAATATCGAAATATCTAATTAGTTCAAAATATACCTGGTATAATTTAGCCTAATAGAGCACTACAGTTGGCAGCCCTGATGACTGAATATATTCCTAGTTCCACCTCTTAAGGTACAGAATACAAAGTTTGGTTGAAGTCCAATGGACGTTACATGCAGTTAGACACTGGATCTATCAGCACGCGTAAAAGCATGTTGCCAACAATACCATGCGTGTGCTGGTCAGAAATAATCTGAATTATTATGATATCTTGTTGTGCCAATTTTGGATGAAATCCATTTGTTAGTATAGAGGTGACATGTATTTTAAAATTGGACATATCAGCAGGCATAGAATCATGTTGGCAACACTGCCTTGTATTCATTACTCCAAATTAATCTACAATGTCAGGTGCTATGCGTGTGCAAAGTATAGAGCTGTTGGCTTGCATACTTTCTGATATATTGATATTAGGGTAAAAAAATATAGACAGCATTTATTAACAGTTGACAGCCCTGATTGCTCTTAACAATACTTATAGTCATATCTGTTATGCTACACATAGCACATACGAAATTTGGTTGAAATCCAACTGATAGTATAGAAGTTACATGTATTAAAAAAAAGGTACTATCTGCAGGCTTATAATCATGTTGGTAGAACTGACGTATATAAGTTACTCCAAATTAATCTAAAATGTCAGAATATACGTGTGCATAGTTTAAAGCTGTTGGCTTGCATACTTTCTGATATATGGGTATTTGGATAAAATAAATAAATAGAGAGAGCAATTATTAACAGTTGGCAGCCCTGGTGGCTCTTAAGAATACGCACAGTCATATCTGTTTATGTACAGATATTACATATAAAATTTGGTTGAAATCTAATTCATAGTGTAGAAGTTATATGCATTTAAACATTGGACCTATCAGAAGGCTTAAAATTATTTTGGCAACACTGTCATGGTTGGACTCCTGGAAATTAAACTGAAATAGTATTATCTACATGTGTACCAATTTTGGAATAGCTCCCATGCATACCTTGCAAGATATCCAACATGGAGCTCAAATTTCTAGTGCATTTTTTCAGCAGTTGGTAGCACTGACATCATTTTCAAATATGGACGTGAGATATTCCGGTGCACATCTTTACTCATACTAAATTTGGTTTTGATTGCTGCAGCCGTTTAGGAGTTGCTAGGGGGGACACACACAGCCAGCCAGACAGACAGACAGACAGACACACATTTTCCCGGATCGATCTCATAAGTCTACTGTTTCCTCATTTTTGAAAAATGTGAAAAGTAGGCTAAAAATGGGTGACTCTATGAGTCAAAAAGAAAAAGAAAAGAAAAAGAAAACCTACAGACTTACACTGTATATTAGACGAATAAATGGTAAACAAATAAACTAAAAGGCAAATAAAAGACAGGAAGAAAAGAAATGCCCTCAACCCTCGAAGACTGAGGATTGAGGGACTTGGAAGGAAGGAGAGCCATGAAAGGCAGATAGGAAAGAGGAGATGGCCTGCCCCAAAGTCAGAGGAAAAAGGGGACAAAACGGACCCAGATCAGGAATCCCTCGAGGTTGCCAACTCCCGAACTCACCAGCCGTGAGCCCTTGAGGGTGTTGCACTATCCAGGGTGCACCAGAAGTGGTGGGGCTACACACACCCTGCCTCCTTGAGGGCCTTGAGCAGAAGGCAGGAGATACTGTGAGCCCCTGAGGGTGTAGCAATATCCAGGGTGCACCAGAAGTGGTGGGGCTACACACACCCTGCCTCCTTGAGGGCCTTGAGCAGAAGGCAGGAGATACTGTGAGCCCCTGAGGGTGTAGCACTATCCAGGGTGCACCAGAAGTGGTGGGGCTACACACACCCTGCCTCCTTGAGGGCCTTGTGCAGAAGGCAGGAGATACTGTGAGCCCCTGAGGGTGTAGCACTATCCAGGGTGCACCAGAAGTGGCGGGGCTACACACACCCTGCCTCCTTGAGGGCCTTGAGCAGAAGGCGGGATACTGTGAGCCCCTGAGGGTGTAGCACTATCCAGGGTGCACCAGAAGTGGAGGGGCTACACACACCCTGCCTCCTTGAGGGCCTTGAGCAGAAGGCAGGAGATATTGTGAGCCCTTGAGGGTGTAGCACTATCCAGGGTGCACCAAAAGTGGTGGGGATACACACATCCTGCCTCTTTGAGGGCCTTGAGCAGAAGGCAGGAGATACTGTGAGCCTCTGAGGGTGTAGCACTATCCAGGGTGCACCAGAAGTGGTGGGGCTACACACACCCTGCCTCCTTGAGGGCCTTGAGCAGAAGGCAGGAGATATTGTGAGCCCTTGAGGGTGTAACACTATCCAGGGTGCACCAAAAGTGGTGGGGATACACACACCCTACCTCCTTGAGGACCTTGAGCAGAAGGCAGGAGATACTGTGAGCCCCTGAGTGCAGCACTATCCAGGGTGCACCAGAAGTGGTGGGGCTACACACACCCTACCTCCTTGAGGGCCTTGAGCAGAAGGCAGGAGATACTGTGAGCCCCTGTGTGTGTAGAACTGACCAGGGTGCACCAGAAGTGGTGGGGCTACACACACCCTGCCTCCTTGAGGGCCTTGAGCAGAAGGCAGGAGATACTGTGAGCCCCTGAGGGTGTAGCAATATCTAGGGTGCACCAGAAGTGGTGGGGCTACACACACCCTGCCTCCTTGAGGGCCTTGTGCAGAAGGCAGGAGATACTGTGAGCCCCTGAGGGTGTAGCACTATCCAGGGTGCACCAGAAGTGGTGGGGCTACATAAACCCTGCCTCCTTGAGGGCCTTGAGCAGAAGGCAGGAGATACTGTGAGCTCCTGAGGGTGTAGCATTATCCAGGGTGCACCAGAAGTGGTGGGGCTACACACACCCTGCCTCCTTGAGGGCCTTGTGCAGAAGGCAGGAGATACTGTGAGCCCCTGAGGGTGTGGCACTATCCAGGGTGCACCAGAAGTGGTGGGGCTACACACACCCTGCCTGCTTGAGGGCCTTGAGCAGAAGGCAGGAGATACTTTGAGCCCCTGATGGTGTAGCAATATCCAGGGTGCACCAGAAGTGGTGGGGCTACACACACCCTGCCTCCTTGAGGGCCTTGTGTAGAAGGCAGGAGATACTGTGAGCCCCTGAGGGTGTAGCACTATCCAGGATGCACCAGAAGTGGTGGGGCTACACACACCCTGCCTGCTTGAGGGCCTTGAGCAGAAGGCAGGAGATACTGTGAGCCCTTGAGGGAGTAGCACTATCCAGGGTGCACCAGAAGTGGTGGGGCTACACACACCCTGCCTCCTTGAGGGCCTTGTGCAGAAGGCAGGAGATACTGTGAGCCCCTGAGGGTGTAGCACTATCCAGGGTGCACCAGAAGTGGTGGGGCTACACACACCCTGCCTCCTTGAGGGCCTTGAGCAGAAGGCAGGAGATACTGTGAGCCACTGAGGGTGTAGCACTATCCAGGGTGCACCAGAAGTGGTGGGGCTACACACACCCTGCCTCCTTGAGGGCCTTGAGCAGAAGGCAGGAGATACTGTGAGCCCCTGAGGGTGTAGCACTATCCAGGATGCACCAGAAGTGGTTGGGCTACACACACCCTGCCCCCTTGAGGGCCTTGAGCAGAAGGCAGGAGATACTGTGAGCCCTTGAGGGTGTAACACTATCCAGGGTGCACCAGAAGTGGTGGGGCTACACACACCCTGCCTGCTTGAGGGCCTTGAGCAGAAGGCAGGAGATACTTTGAGCCCCTGATGGTGTAGCAATATCCAGGGTGCACCAGAAGTGGTGGGGCTACACACACCCTGCCTCCTTGAGGGCCTTGTGTAGAAGGCAGGAGATACTGTGAGCCCCTGAGGGTGTAGCACTATCCAGGATGCACCAGAAGTGGTGGGGCTACACACACCCTGCCTGCTTGAGGGCCTTGAGCAGAAGGCAGGAGATACTGTGAGCCCTTGAGGGAGTAGCACTATCCAGGGTGCACCAGAAGTGGTGGGGCTACACACACCCTGCCTGCTTGAGGGCCTTAAGCAGGAGGCAGGAGATACTGTGAGCCCTTGAGGGTGTAGCACTATCCAGGGTGCACCAGAAGTGGTGGGGCTACACACACCCTGCCTCCTTGAGGGCCTTGAGCAGAAGGCAGGAGATACTGTGAGCCCTTGAGGGAGTAGCACTATCCAGGGTGCACCAGAAGTGGTGGGGCTACACACACCCTGCCTCCTTGAGGGCCTTGTGCAGCAGGCAGGAGATACTGTGAGCCCCTGAGGGTGTAGCACTATCCAGGGTGCACCAGAAGTGGTGGGGCTACACACACCCTGCCTCCTTGAGGGCCTTGTGTAGAAGGCAGGAGATACTGTGAGCCCCTGAGGGTGTAGCATTATCTAGGGAGCACCAGAAGTGGTGGGGCTACACACACCCTGCCTCCCTGAGGGCCTGGAACAAAAGGCAGGAGATACTGTGAGCCCTTGAGGGTGTAGCACTATCCAGAGTGCACCAGAAGTGGTGGGGCTACACACACCCTGCCTCCTTGAGGGCCTTGAGCAGAAGGCAGGAGATACTGTGAGCCCCTGAGTGTGTAGCACTATCCAGGGTGCACCAGAAGTGGTGGGGCTACACACACCCTGCCTCCTTGAGGGCCTTGAGCAGAAGGCAGGAGATACTGTGAGCCCTTGAGGGTGTAGCACAATCCAGGGTGCACCAGAAGTGGTGGGGCTACACACAGCCTGCCTCCTTGAGGGCCTTGAACAGAAGGCAGGAGATACTGTGAGCCCCTGAGGGTGTAGCACTATCCAGGGTGCACCAGAAGTGGTGGGGCTACACACACCCTGCCTCCTTGAGGGCCTTGAGCAAAAGGCAGGAGATACTGTGAGCCCCTGAGGGTGTAGCACTATCCAGGGTGCACCAGAAGTGGTGGGGCTACACACACCCTGCCTCCCTGAGGGCCTTGAGCATTAGGCGGGAGATACTGTGAGCCCCTGAGGGTGTAGCACTATCCAGGGTGGGGCTACACACACCCTGCCTCCTTGAGAGCCTTGAGCAGAAGGCAGGAGATACTGTGAGCCCCTGAGGGTGTAGCACAATCCAGGGTGCACCAGAAGTGGTGGGGCTACACACACCCTGCCTCCTTGAGGGCCTTGAGCAGAAGGCAGGAGATACTGTGAGCCCTTGAGGGTGTAGCACAATCCAGGGTGCACCAGAAGTGGTGGGGCTACACACACCCTGCCTCCTTGAGGGCCTTGAGCAGAAGGCAGGAGATACTGTGAGCCCTTGAGGGTGTAGCACAATCCAGGGTGCACCAGAAGTGGTGGGGCTACATACACCCTGCCTCCTTGAGGGCCTTGAGCAGAAGGCAGGAGATAACACGAATAGAAAAAGAAGGCAGACCCCTCGAAGAAGGAGGTTATCAGGAAAGATGAGACAAGGGCCAATTAAGGCGGGAAGTGAAAGACTCCCTAGGCCTCGGATACCCTAATACCGTCGGGGTTGGAAGAGAACAAGAGTTGACCAAGAGAGGTCGACAGGAATGAATATGGAGATGAGCCCGGCACAAGTAACTGGAAGCAATGCCGGACTCAGCTGAAGTCCCGTGGTCGCCAACCCACGTCCCACTACATGTGAGCCTCTGAGGGAAATACTTGTTATTAATACAGTCATCTTGCACGCTATATCGTACTGTATTTAGAATGAACATTACTGTGTTGATTCTGGACACATGACCTTGCTGTTCCGACCAGTGCTGGATTACCCATTAGGCCCAGGCCTTGGGCCCCCAATTATCTGGAGCCCCCAAGCAATTTCTAATTTAGTTCAATTTTATGCCGAAGATTTAGAAAAAATGAATCCTCCAGAACTGAGACAGTTTCAGTATTATAATAAATTACAATGTCCTTTAAAAACTGAGTCCACTCATTCTGCACTTTACGAAATTCTTATACGAGACAAGCTTGAGTCTGATTTTCTGAACGTTAAAATTGCTTTTCGCATTTTCCTGACCCTCATGATAACGAATTGCTCTGCGGAGGACACGTTCTGAAAATTGAAACGGATCAAAAGTGCGCAAAGAAGTATCATGTCACAGGAACGATCCGACATGCTAAGTTTAATGTATATCGAGTCAAATGTTCTGCGGGAAATTGATTTTGATGACATTGTAGAAGATTTCATTGACAGAAAAAAAGAGATTATATTTTACAGAAATAAACAAGAAGTTCCGTGACGAACTAAAGAGCCTACTTTTCATGCCAATGATTATTCTACAGTATGTACAGGCCCGGGGGGCTGTACCCCCTGAGAGCCCCCCCCCCCATCTTCTACTAAAACTCACCCTAACATGCAAACATCATAAGACCAGAACATCACTTTTACACGGCAAGAGGCGGCCTCCCAACTCGGGAGGTTAGCCAACCACTTGCAACACATTCATAAACATTAACACTATAACTAACTGGGACAGCTACGTCAATGGAATGCTGACTGTGCAACGCCAGGACCTATAAGTAGAGAGGCCTTTTGGGAGCATTATCTGTCATACAGTGTGTGCTGCCGAAGGCCCTCCTCCAGCTACTATCATCAGGTGAGCATCAGCAAGTGTTCAGATATCCTTTACTTTGTAACACCCATCCACAAACTTGTACACTTAACTTGTACCATTATTTACATTCCCCTAAAAGGGACTTACAATTTCATACTCACTGACCAATAAACACTTGGTCAGTAAACTACACATTGCATCCATAATTACACGCCTCTTTACATCCTCATACCCTTCCTGACTCTCGTCACGATTGACCGTGACAATAGTAGCCAAGTAATTGCTTGCTCAGGTTTCATTGTGCTCCCGCACGCGTCTCGACTGCCTAGCAGCGAGCCGCTGACATAAGCACGTCTGTTATATCACTCACTCCGTCCAGCTGGCAGGCTGGCATATTAGCCTGCACTCAGAGGTTCATCCCCTAGTAGGTTCTTGCATCTTAGCAGGAACACCCCCTAGCATTTGAACATCAAACAACACGCTACACTGGTAAGCTCTCCCAGCTACGAGAAGCTGCCATCATTTAGAAACAACCTTCCAAATTAGTACAATACCACTAATGTTTAGATCCCTAAACTACCCCCCCCCCCAACTAAGGGATCTAAAACAAGTATATGAACCTATCTAGAATAATGAAGAAATTAAGTTGCTAATATCGAAATTTCTAATTATTTCGAAATACTGTATACCTTGCATAATGTAGCCTAATAGAGCACTACAGTTGGCAGCACTGATGACTGAATATATTCTTAGTTCCATCTCTTAAGGTACAGAATACAAAATTTGGTTGAAGTCCAATGAATAGCATGGACGTTACATGCAGTTAAACATTGGATCTAACAGCGTGCGTAAAATCATGTTGGCAACAATGTCATGCATGTATTGGTCAGACATAATCTGAAATAATATGATCTATTGTTGTGCCAATTTTGAATGAAATCCATTAGTTAGTATAGAAGTTACATGCATTTTAAAATTGGACCTATCAGCAGGCTTAGAATCATGTTGGCAGCACTGACGTATATTAGTTAGTCCAAATGCATCTAGAATGCCAGGTACTATACGTGTGCAAAGTTTAGAGCTATTGGCTTGCATACTTTCTGATATATTGGTATTTGGATAAAATAAATTAGGAGCATTTATTAACAGTTGGCAGCCCTGGTGGGTCTTAAGAATACGCTCAGTCATATCTGGTTATGTATGCATACAACATACGAAATTTGGTTGAATTCCAATTGATAGTGTAGAAGTTATGTGCATTTAAAAATTGGACCAATCAGCAAGCTTATAATCATTTTGGCAACACAGCGATGTATGGCCTCCTGGAAATTAAACTGCAGTATTATTATCTATAAGTGTGCCAATTTTGAAATAGCTCCCATTGATACCTTCCAAGATATCCAACATGGAGCTCAAATTTCAATTGCGATTTTTTAGCAGTTGGTAGCACTGACATCATTTTCAAATATGGCCGTGAGATATTCGGGTATAGACCTTTACTCCTACCAAATTTTGTTTTGATTGCTCCAGCCGTTTAGGAGTTGATAGGGGGGGACACACACACAGCCAGACAGACAGAAGGACAGACAGATAGACAGACAGAAGGACAGACACACATTTGCCCGAACTCATAAGACTACTTTTTCCTCATTTTTGCAAAATGTGAAAAGTAGGCTAAAAATAGTATGATTTGTTAAATTGTTCATCAAATCATCTGAAATGTTTTCAAATAATGATGATCGTTTCAATTGAAATGTATGTAGACTATGTATGATTTAATAAAAAGTGTATTATTCATCTTGAGAAAAAGAACTCTTGTGTAGGCCTATACTTTATTAATTGTACAAGTGCTAAAAAATAAAAATTATTTGAAAAGATAATAAAGGGGCCCCAAAAATCTGAGGGACTTGGGCCTCATTTTACCTTAATCCGGCACTGATTCCGACCCTTAAAACCTCAATAACAAAAAACTAACTGTTTTGATTTACAACTTAAACTATAAGTTATTACAAAGTCAAGGTTTCTTGAAGTAGGTTACCAAATATTGGTTTATAACTTCGGCAGTGGTCATGAGGCCCCCTGTTTGCTTTGCCTGGGCGAGGCGCTAGTCCCGCCTCCCCAGTTGTATTCCCGGACCCGATATCAAGCTCCAGGACACTGCCCGTAAAGGCGGTAAAGGTGGGATCCCTCGCTGAGTCCGTGGGAAAAGCCAACCTGGGGGTAAACTGACTACGAAAAGAAAAAAAAAAGTACTTACAATATCTTATACTGGTTTCTCACTGCGGGAAGACTCTTCTGCCCTGACTAGTAGGCTGTACACCACAAGAATGCTGTATGCAGTCAGGACTGGAAAAAATACAAAATAACCTCACAATTAGTGGTAATTAAAAATAACTGATAATCATTGAACAGTTCTCGAATAAAAAAACACATTGGAAATATATTTTTAAATCCCCCGTATTCCTGGAATAAGATTTGAACAGCCAGGACTACATGAACACATGAGGAGCCAACACGCGTCATGGCGCGCCTCGCTCGGAAGTGATGGGCTCCATCTCGGCAACGCTGTACAGCTTTTCCCGTATCGGCTAGTTGCTGAACCATGTCGTAAATACAAACCGATATAAAGTAAGTGAATTAATTTACGTATTTCACAGTCATACAGCATAACCTTTTGATGTATAGCGATTACAACGTGACCAAGAACTACACTTTCCAACCACCCCGAGCCGAGAAAAAGTTACCTTACAAAAATGATAACAACGTTGTTTCTTGGACACACAACATTTTGAAATTAATAAACTAGTTATAAAACATTCCCAATGTATATTGTGCTAAAATTTGGATTCGATCTGATGACGGGGTTTTGAGATAATAATTCTTAAATGTGACGCATGGTTGAAACAAGCTTAAAACGGGCACGTCTTGTGTTCCAACTCCGATAAAAAATATTAAAATATAAATTAAAAATTCCAAACCTACATGAACTAACGTAAAATAGAACCTGAGGACATCTGAGTTGCAAGGCTGGATTTATGGAAGAATACGACCCCTCACTCCTGCGGTTGGATGCCAGTAGCTGAAGAACTACTACCCGGACACAACGAAAGCTGGTTGGTGTAAGCTGGTTGGTGTGGAAGTTCCTGAACAGGAGTTGCAAAATGTGAAAAGTAGGCTAAAAATATCCAATAATTTCCTGAGAGGTTCTGAGCCATAAACAACTCCTCAACATGCCTTTAAATCTCGTGAACTTCGTGGCGGTAGTTTTTGCTATGTAGCCGAGGCGTTGAGCTTTATTGGTGACCTTTGCAGTCCAAGGTATTTGTATGAGTCCACGCCAACACCAGAACTCAAAAGCATGGATCTTCCATTTTCTCAGGCTGAGTGTACCCCGTTCCGAACCTCAGATTGGAATTAAATATCTTGGCAGAACTGTACCTCTGGGGTGAAAGCCAAGATCGGTCTCTTACAGTGCTCTTACCTGGTAAGTACAGACGTGTGAAAATTATTAGACCCCCCCCAGGGGCTCACATCTAGTGGGACGTGGGTTGGCGACCACGGGATCCCAGCTGAATCCGGCATTGCTTCCACTTACTTGTGCCGGGCTCCTCTCCGTCTTCTTTCCTGTTTAGGGGCCGATAACCTCGATGTTAGGCCCCTTAAAACAACAATTATCATCATCATCATCATCTTCTTTCCTGTCGACCTCACTTGGTCAACTCTTGCTCTCTTCCGACCCCGACGGTATTAGGGTATCCGAGGCATGGGAGTCTTTTCCTTTCCCACCTTAATTAGCCCTTGTCTCATCTTTTCTGATACCCTCCTTCTGCGAGGGGACATCCTTCTTTTTTTTTCATGTTATCTCCTGCCTTCTGCACAAGGCCCTCAAGGAGGCAGGGTGTGTGTAGCCCCACCACTTCTGGTGCACCCTGGATAGTGCTACACCCTCAGGGGCTCACAGTATCTCCTGCCTTCTGCACAAGGCCCTCAAGGGGGCAGGGTGTGTGTAGCCCCACCACTTCTGGTGCACCCTGGATATTGCTACACCCTCAGGGGCTCACAGTATCTCCTGCCTTCTGCTCAAGGCCCTCAAGGAGGCAGGGTGTGTGTAGCCCCACCACTTCTGGTGCATCCTGGATAGTGCTACACCCTCAGGGGCTCTCAGTATCTCCTGCCTTCTGCTCAAGGCCCTCAAGGGGGCAGGGTGTGTGTAGCCCCACCACTTCCGGTGCACCCTGGATAGTGCTACACCCTCAGGGGCTCACAGTATCTCCTGCCTTCTGCTCAAGGCCCTCAAGGAGGCAGGGTGTGTGTAGCCCCACCACTTCTGGTGCACCCTGGATAGTGCTACACCCTCAGGGGCTCACAGTATCTCCTGCCTTCTGCACAAGGCCCTCAAGGGGGCAGGGTGTGTGTAGCCCCACCACTTCTGGTGCACCCTGGATATTGCTACACCCTCAGGGGCTCACAGTATCTCCTGCCTTCTGCTCAAGGCCCTCAGGGGGGCAGGGTGTGTGTAGCCCCACCACTTCCGGTGCACCCTGGATAGTGCTACACCCTCAGGGGCTCACAGTATCTCCTGCCTTCTGCTCAAGGCCCTCAAGGAGGCAGGGTGTGTGTAGCCCCACCACTTCTGGTGCACCCTGGATAGTGCTACACCCTCAGGGGCTCTCAGTATCTCCTGCCTTCTGCTCAAGGCCCTCAAGGAGGCAGGGTGTGTGTAGCCCCACCACTTCCGGTGCACCCTGGATAGTGCTACACCCTCAGGGGCTCACAGTATCTCCTGCCTTCTGCTCAAGGCCCTCAAGGGGGCAGGGTGTGTGTAGCCCCACCACTTCTGGTGCACCCTGGATAGTGCTACACCCTCAGGGGCTCACAGTATCCTGCCTTCTGCTCAGGGCCCTTAAGGAGGCAGGGTGTGTGTAGCCCCACCACTTATGGGGTACCCTGGATAGTGCTACACCCTCAGGGGCTCACAGTATCTCCTGCCTTCTGCTCAAGGCCCTCAAGGAGGCAGGGTGTGTGTAGCCCGACCACTTCTGGTGCACCCTGGATAGTGCTACACCCTCAGGGGCTCACAGTATCCTGCCTTCTGCTCAAGGCCCTCAAGGAGGCAGGGTGTGTGCAGCCCCACCACTTCTGGTGCACCCTGGATAGTGCTACACCCTCAGGGACTCACAGTATTTCCTGCCTTCTGCTCAAGGCCCTCAAGGAGGCAGGGTGTGTGTAGCCCGACCACTTCTGGTGCACCCTGGATAGTGCTACACCCTCAGGGGCTCACAGTATCCCGCCTTCTGCTCAAGGCCCTCAAGGAGGCAGGGTGTGTGCAGCCCCACCACTTCTGGTGCACCCTGGATAGTGCTACACCCTCAGGGGCTCACAGTATCTCCTGCCTTCTGCTCAAGGCCCTCAAGGAGGCAGGGTGTGTGTAGCCCGACCACTTCTGGTGCACCCTGGATAGTGCTACACCCTCAAGGGCTCACGGCTGGTGAGTTCGGGAGTTGGCGACCCCGATGAATCCCTGAGCTGGGTCCGGTTTTCTCATTTTTTTTCATTACGTCTGGGGTGGACCCTCTCCTCTTTCACTCTCCTATCTGCCTTTCATGGCTCCCCTTCCTTCCAAGTACCTCAATCCGCATTCTTCGAGGTTTGAGGGCAGTTCTTTTCCTTCCGTCCTTAATTTGCCTTATTCTCCTTTTGTTTTCCATTTCTTCTTCTAGTATGTAGGTCAGTAGTTAGTTTTAGTTATAGTTTACATTTCATTATCATCTTCACGATCACCCAAACCATTAGGGGCCGATAACCTAGATGTTAGGCCCCTTAAAACAACAATAACTAACTAACTAACATGGTATGATGAATATATACGTACTCCATCTTAACGCCTCCTTCGAGAACATTGATGTTTTGGCAGCAGTTACGACATTTCCCGCCTCCTGTATCTGGATGTTTTTCTGTTTATGTATTTGATTTTTGTTCGTTTTCTGCTTTTTCTAAAAAAAAGTTTTTTCTTTGTGTTTTCTTTTGTTTTTGTGCTTGTTTTCTGTATTTGCTTTCGTTTTTGAATTTTGCTTCTTTTGTTTTTGTTTTTATGTTCTTTTTCTGCTTTTTCTTTTGTCTTTGAATTTTTGTTTTTGTGTTTCTTTTCTGTCTTTGCTTCTTGTTTTTTGTTCTTGAATTTGTGTTTTTTTCTGCTTTTTCTTTTGTTTTTGCTTTGTGATTTTTGTGTTTGTTTTCTGTATTCGCTTTTGTTTTTTGCTTTTGTGTTTTTTTCTGCTTTTTTTCTTTAGATTTATTTTGCATCTTTTGTTTGTTTTATGGTTTTGTGTTTGTTTTTCGCTTTTGAATTTGTTATTGAATTCTGCTTTTTGCTTCTGTTTTGGTCATGTGTTTGTTTTTGCTTTGTGCAGGGAGCAATACAAGACACGTTCAATCTCGATAGCATTAGATACGTTTTATTTGCAGCTCTCAATGTGCGGAAATGAACAGTTTAGGTGAATGACCTTGTAGTTACTGTAAAATTGGTCAAAATGCCTCTTCAATTATACTTAATACATTGAAATTTTCTTATTATACTATAACACAACATTATTATTGATAACCTATCCGCCTATACTGTCGTAACAATTAGCTGGAAATAATACACGGGGCAGGTTACACCAAGCGCTCAAAAATACCCAGTTAACAAAACACACAAAGTATAAGGTGCGTTCAAAAAGTAACGAGCCGCGGGCTGGAAAGCGCAAACCGGTGACGACATCAGCTAATCGTAGCGTGTATAACGAGGTGTGGTTCCGACCAAAGCGTGGAAGGTCACAGCCCGTCGCTAGAGGGCACGTCACGTGACGATACATAGTGAGCAGCAGCATGCATCAATCGTCCAACGCTGCCAGTCACATTGCAAACAGTGACATGGAGGCGTCAACCGAAGAGCAAAGAGGTGTTGTTCTGTTTCTGACAGCGGAAGGAGTAGGGGGAACGGACATACATCGCCGAATGTCACATGTGTTCGGCGAACACTGCATATCCCTTGCAAGGGTCAAGGCGTGGCACAAGCGCTTTAGGGAAGGACGGGTGTCGTTAGCCGATAATGCCCGGTCTGGGGCACCCCCCTGCATTACCGATGACAACGTCCAGCTGGTTGATGCACTCATTACCCAGGACCGCCGAGTGACAGTGAACGCCATAGCCGCCGTGGTCGCTCCACGACAATGCACGACCTCATACGGCCAACACAGTCGCGGCACTCCTGCAGAAATTCAAATGGGAGGTTCTCGGCCACCCTCCATACAGTCCAGACCTCTCTCCCTGTGATTACACCATGTTTGGTCCCCTGAAAAGGGCTCTGCGGGGCCAACGATTCACCTCGGACGCCGATGTTCAGCTGTACGTGCCGAACTGGTTTACATCACAACCCAGGGAATTTTATGACACAGCCATTCACAGCCTCGTGTCACAGTGGGACAAGTGCCTCAACAGCCAGGACCAATACTTCTAACATACTGTGCCCAACTCTAGGAATGGGTATTCCAAGTTTCAGACACCTAGATATCAAGGGAAAGGCTGTAGCAGCTTTTGAAAGTTCAGATATTTGAATATCGCGCTACATTGCTTCTCGAAGCCTCTCGAAGAAAATTACCGATAGTTGGATGGTAAATGACGTAGCGAGTCATAGCAGAGGTGGAGACTATTTATTGATTAAATAGTTAACTATGGAGCAGAGACTTGAGACTGGGGTCAGATTACTGGCACGGCCAAATGAAAGAGAATGCAATTAGTATCAAGTAAATCGGACCAGGGATTCAAGAGATATGAGGATTTCTAGATATCAGGCGATGACGCGTGACCCTGACCGTTTTTGTATAAAAGCAAGCTGGAGCAGGGATAGTTAGCTCAATTCATCACAAGCACTTGGCGAGCAAGTTGCGTCTACGCTGAGCCAAGGCACATGGTTGCCGCCTCTACGAAGAAGTACTTTTCAAATCGTGATAGTCACGAGAAGTGCTGCGCAAACGAGTTGGAACTTAGTAAGTTTCTGGTGAGGAGAATCACTGAGGTGATTGTTTTTCTACAGACATTGGTGGAAATATTTATATTTCCTAAAGGACATATGCTAGACTTGGTCTAGAAAATAGTATATTGTCACAGTCCAATAGTAAATTAATACTTGGATGTTTAAATCCATTTAAAGTCAGTTTTCATATTTTGTAACTATTTAACCACTTCGATCCGTCAGTACATTGAAGAATAGTCTATAACGGTGGTGTTCATTAGTCTACGCAAGGGAAACTGCGGGTTGTCTAGCGCATGGCAGATGGTGATTTTAATAAACCATGCCCAGGGAACGATCTTCAGAACAGCCGTTAACTGCTTAGACTGTCAACGTTTTTCTTGTACTGATGAGATTACAGTGAGTTAAGTTACAACTGACACATTTAAGAAGAGATCGCTTAGATCTGACCCTTTTCAAACGAACTGTTATGGCTTTGATAGAAGCCCATATTAAAATGGAACCACAGTCATTTAAAACGTCGAAGGATACCACCACTATGTCTGACTAGACGATTTGTGGGTCTACAATGGCGGCCGATACAAGGATTATACGTGCTTGTCCGATAGGGCATGTTTACGGATAAATCTGGTATAGACCAGGTTTACTACGCTTCAAGACCATCAAGAAATGTAAGCCACATTTGAATTATATTATGCTTAGCTAATTGGAACAAACTATTTTTTCTGCAGATGACCAACACATTTTTTTCGTCGTATTTAAAGCTTGTAATGATTTACGCAAGACTTGTTAGATTTATTCTGAGCATTTTCAGCACTCAGAACAGTTTAGGATCGATGACCGAGCATTTTGAGCATTTATTTAAATTTTTCATATTTTTGGGAAATCACGGTAATCAGCCGATGTAACTGTAAAAGTTAAATTTATTTTTGTTGAGGAATGGATATTTTTTCCATATTCGAAGGTTCGAACATGTGGATTCTCACATAATGAGATGATAATTAAACATATTTGAAATAATAATAATAATAATCCACTAATAATAATAATAATAATTTTCATAATTTTTCTAAATAATTCTTGGATATTATATTTTATAATAATCATATGTATTGAGAGAAAGAGCCTATGAAGTAGTTGAAACATTTCTAGTTTGGAACAGGAGATTTTACGAAGGAGAGTGGTTAGCGCAAGCCCGCATTCAACCAACATTTCAGTTCTGGTTGAACAGTTGATATTTGCTATGAGCAAAGTATATGTTTCATATAACACGGAGAGGCATGAAACGGGAAGCAAATGATATTTGTATCAAATAGGATATTGTTGTATTTATATAAAATCATGACGTAAATACACTTCGAAAGTGAAATGAAGCTTTTCATGAGTATGGTAAATTCACGGGTTGAACTGAATGGTAAAATAAAATAAACTTGTAAGTTTATTAATCTTCCAGTGTTGATAACAAGCAGAGGCTTGATTTATTGTATACATTTTGGGAAGATAATTTATGTGTGTGGAGTAGTTGAAATGCCATTCCCAGGTGCGCATGTTTAAGTCGCAGGAATGAAGGTTTTTTCGAGCATCAATCAAATAGCAGGTTCGATGGCTCAGGTTTATAGTAGGAGTATTGGAGCCACACATTTCGTCGTATGAATAACCCGAAGGTTATTTCTTTGAAACCATCAGTTCTTATTTCAACCTTGTTTACGAATTCCATTTAGACTTTGATTTTGCTAGAACCCGGATTTGTCATGATAGTAGTTTATTCTTCTTAAGAGGAAGACCTTTGCCGTTGTTGTTGTTGTTATAATATTGTGTTCTTACACAAATAGTAGAATGGGCCACTGCCAATTTAAAATAATTCTTTAACCACGAATAATTTGAAGGATATTTTCAATCCTAGTGCCATGAACTAAATGAATTCATTATAAAACTACAATTCTAATTTCCGCATTCTGTCGAAGAATTGCAAGTTGTGAAAGTTGCTAGAAATGGCCATAAATATAAATATTTTTATAATATTGTTCCCAAGTGGAAAATCTAATAGTTGAATGGTTCAACCATTTATTGATCAAGTTAATGATTCAGAAATCATATATTTTGTTTGGAACTTGAAGTTCATAATCGAGTCACTTCTCGAATGTTTAATGTCAGAAGAACGATTAATTGTTGTTGTGCTTCGCACAGTTCTTCGATGCTATGCTCAATGGTCAAATACTTTTCAGATGTTGCTAATATGTGTTAATAATTTGTGTTGCTACGATGATGATAATATTTTCGACGATATATTTTTGAAACTGGAAAACAAGTGAAAGTTTAAGAAATTCTATAAACATTTATTCTACGAGTGTTAATATCATGTAAATAGTCAAACAGTGATCTACGTTATTTCCAGTATTGGACAATTCATTTTGCACTGGAATAAAATGTTAATAATTTTGGAACACAGTCCACAGGACTAACAATCGGACTTGTGTTTTCAAAAAGATTGTCAAATGTGTTTGGAAGATTTCTGTATATTGTGTGTAAATAAGAGTGTGGATCGCCACACGTGGATGATGCTGCTTTGAGCGTTATTCTTGCAGTCAGATTTTAACTTTAAATAAACTGAGATAATTTTACCAGATGTGTTTCACCCAATTAAATCTCCTTCTATCCTTATTGTTGCATTGAGCCAAAAATCAGCAAAGCATTTTTATAAATTTGATGTCGTTTTTGCGATTTGCTTTAACCCATCTGGCGCTCCGGGATATTTTGATTCTCGTGCTGACTGATTATTGGTAAAATGCATATGTGGTCGTGCGGACTCCGGTCTAAACGGGCACATAAAATAAGATAGAGAGAGAAATGGCTTCGAACGTGGGGCCCGATTTAGACATGGTCAATCGCATGCCGATTTGAAATTGTGATAATTTTTATAGAAATATTTTGGGTGTTGAGAGATGTCTGGTTTGGATGAATAAATTAGTAGGAAACCCAATTAGTGGGGAAAATTAAAAATTTAACTTGGTTAATAATTAGAATGGGTTTGATTATTTTGATAATGGCTTAACCATTAGGGCGTCAAGTAAATTCAGTAGTAAACGTTCGATGACTGGAGATACACATTATTAGAATCCAGGTGGAGGATATTTGAGAACTTGCATATTTTTCTTGTGATATTATGGTAAATGTAATTCGTAAAAGTAGAGAATTTTGTTTTTCCATCACGTCGATATTAGGACAAATCTCATTTTATTATAGTGTTCCAATTAGCTATTCATATTTCTTGTTCTAGTTATAAGCTTGTGTTTGCCACTGTTGTATACCCCTAAGTTTTGAATAATTGAAATTATGGAAGAAATGATGAGGATGATGAGGAGTTTGGAGGAGAGTTCAAAACAGGCTGGACTGCGTGTAGCAGCCATTATGAAAGAAAATACTGAGGCTTTAGAAAAGAAACTTAAAGAAAATTCTGATAATTTGAAAGAAAGTTTAGATGATAAACTTAAAGAAAATTCTGATTCTTTAGAGAATAAACTTAAAGAAAATTTGAATGATAAACTTAAAGAAAATTCTGATTCTTTAGAAAATAAACTTAAAGAAAATTCTGATTCTTTAGAAAATAAACGTAAAGAAAATTCTGAGTCTTTAGAAAATAAACTTAAAGAAAGTTTGGAAAATAAACTTAAAGAAAATTCTGATAAACTCAAAGAAAATTCCGACTTGTTGGAAAGCAGGTTAAAAGATAACTTAAAGGAAAATTTAAACAGTAAATTTAATTCAATGGAAAGTAAATTTAAAGAGAATTCTGAAATTTTGAAAATGACACTTGAAAGTAAAATGAATAAATTATGCGATAAAACACATGAGCTCGAAACTTCATTAGCTACTAACGCTAGTTTAATGGACGATAAATTTCGCGATGCCGATCTTCGATCCCAAAGCTTAGCTGATAGGATAGAACATGGTCTTAGGAAAGTTGGTGAAGACATGGTTAACCTGGAAGTCAGAGTGAAGAAGGAGAGTAACGAGATGGGAATTCTGGTTGTTCAGCGTTTAACGGAACAATTCAAGGAACTTGTCATGGGAGAAATAAGAGAAGGAGTGATTCATGAATTGCAAACTGAGATTAAAACCACAGTTGTCAATGAAATTAAAGACACACTCAAGCTGGAGAATCAAGAGGGAATCAAGGAGATTAGGGAATCTTTGTCATCCCACATTGAAGTAATTGCCAAGGATATTCAAGCAACTCAGAAGGACATATCAGATATGACAGGGTCATTGAAAAGTCATGAAGCTGTTATGAACCAGATATCCATTGATGTTAAAGAAAATTGTAAAGAGACTGAAGTAATCAAGAAGATGGCAGAAGAAAACCAGAAAGAACTTGAGGCTATGAAAAGTCAAATCAAAGATGAGAAACAGTCTGATCATCTGTTGAAAATGCCGAATGTAAAAGGAAAGGAACAGATACAGATAAATCTAGGAGGAGCTAGAGAGACTGATAGACAGGATGAGGTCAGGACAGTATTTCAATCCAACCCCATAACTGTATTTAAGAATATAGAAGATAAGCCTTCTAAATTTTCAGGGCGAGATTCTGTAACACCCGTGGAATTTTTGAGAGAAGCAGGTGATTATCTGAAAGATTCTAAGATCCCTAAAGAAAGACAGATCAGGGTAATAGGGAAGTTCTTGGAAGGTCCCGCACTTTTGTGGTTTAGAGCATTTAGATCCACTCTAAATACTTTTGAGGAGTTTTCTCGTGGGTTATTGAAGAAGTTTTGGTCCCCTGAAACCCAACAGCAAGTTAGAGCAGAGTTGTATTCGAAGAGATTCTCGACGTCACAACCTACTCGATACTCTACGTACTTTTCTGGACAGCTGTCTAAACTCCAACATTTAGATCCGCCAATGCCAGATAACGAGTTGATTACTGCATTGATACGTCAATTTCCAGCAGACGTCCAGAGGACTTTGATCGCTGCTGATATCTACAATATGAAACAGTTTGATGAAGTATTGCAAAAGCTGGATCATACAAACGCTCAATTCTTTCATCAGAAGGGAGTAAAGAGTAATAACGCTGTGTATGCTGTTATGGCTGACAGTTATTCTCAGACACCTCGAGAGATTCGAGAGGAGCGAGAAGAGAAATCGCCGAGGGAAGATTCCAATACGAGAGGATGGAACCAATACCGTAACAGATACAGTTACAAACCATATGCAAGACCAGATGGTGGTAATCGATACAACACTCGATGGAGAAGACCACGTGATACTCAAGGAAGGTACCAGGAAAGAAGATCCTATGGTAATAACTATAATAACAGAGGGAATGTAGATACTCGTCAGTCCAATGAAGAGTTTAACAAGGACACGAGGAAAAATTTGGAAGCAAGACACCAAGATAACTTGCAATTTGTGGAGCAGAGGCCCAATGATCCAGGTCCATCGGGAACACAACAATCCCGGGGGAATGCCAATGAAAAAAAAACACTTCGAATTCACAGTAGAAGATAGAATTTTGAATACTTTCACTTCCAGAATTATTAAATGGCAAGCAGAGGATGATGATTTAATTCAACAGAATGACGAACGAAAAGAAATGGGTACCAGAATTAGAATGCCAATCATATCATGCGAAGTATTTGGTATGCCTGTCGATACTTTGATCGATACTGGGGCTATGCTTTGTCTGGTGAGTGAGAAGCTTTATATTCTGTGGAAGCTCAAAGAGAACTTAGAGGAAATTCCAGTATCAGGAATTAAGATCCAAGGAATAATACCCAATAAAATATCTCTGTGTAAAACACAATTATACTTATGTATTACGATTGGAGGACATGATTTCCGACATGTATTTGTTGTAATGAAGGACATGGCTTTTGACATGATATTGGGAGCAGATTTCATTCAGAAATATCAAGCAGTGATAGACATGAAGACAGAGACGATCAGATTTAAGAATACCGAAGAGATTAACTTCGAGGGAAAAGAAGAGGAAGACATCGAGGGAGATGCTCAATGGTCTCTGATTTTTCATGAAGCTGAAGGAAGAGAAGTCTACACTGAGAAGGAGTCCCCAGAGCTAGGGAAAATTTTGGAAGAGTATCAAGATATTTTTGACATTAAACCTGGTGAAATTAAGGATTTTGAATATCATATTCGTGTAAATGATGATGCACCTTTTCATGCTAAATTGTATCCAGTAGCAGAAAAGCATCGGGAAAGAGTAAAAGTGCTTATCAAGGACATGGAAAGCAACAATGTGATTGAAAAGTACACTACATCTTAAGTCAATCCATTAGCAGTAGTGTCTAAGCAAGATGGAAGTCTGAGACTATGTTTAGACGTGCGAAATTTGAATTCAAGATTACTGCCAGAGTATGACAGACCACCAATCATTAGGGAACTGTTGAGGAAATTCCAAGGCAAGGTCTGGTTCTCTAATATTGATCTCACTTCGTCCTACCATCATATTAGGCTTAGTGAAGATTCTAAGAAGTTTACAGGATTTATGTTTGACCAGCAGACATATGTATTCCGCCGTTTACCATTTGGAGTTAAAACATCTGGATCCGTTTTGATCAGAGCCCTAGAACAAAATCTGAGTCCTGAAGTAAAAGAGATAGCAATTCGTTATATAGATGATATCTTAATTGCATCTGAGACTAAGGAGGAACATTTGCTACATCTTCAAATGTTATTCGCAGATTTGAGGAAAGCGAACTTCAAAGTAAACCTTCGAAAATGTCAGTTCTTTCGAAAGGAAATAAAATTTTTGGGTCACATTTTGGATGGAGAAGGATACCGTCCCAATGAGACGAAGATACAAGCAATTGCAAATTTCCCTAGACCTACTAGAGTGAAGAATGTCCGCAGTTTTCTCGGGACATGCCAATTCTTTGCAGGGCATTGTCCGAACTTCACCAAGACAGTTGCGCCATTGCAGGAATTGTTAAAGAAAGGAAATAAATGGAAATGGGATAAAGATTGTGAACAATCATTTCAAGATGCCAAGAGGTTATTGGTAAACAGTGTGAAATTGGAGTATCCTGACTTTACCAAGAATTTCATCATAGAATCTGATGCATCCACCGTAGGGATTGGAGCTATTCTACTTCAAGAGGATGAAGACCACAAGAGACATTACCTGGCGTTCATTAGCAGGAAACTTCGTCCATCAGAGAGGAATTATTACACCACAGAGTTAGAAGCACTTGCTGTAATATTCGCTTTGGAGTCGTGGAAGAAAATGTTAATTGGACATTCAGTCATTGTGAGGACTGATCACCACGCATTGGAGTTCATTTTGAGAACAAACTTTGCCAGCGATAGAATAACTAGATGGTCACTTTTTATTCAGCAATTCAACCTAGTTATTGAACACACTCCTGGAAGGTTGAATGTGGGAGCTGATTTGTTGAGTAGAGCAGTGGAGTCTACATCTAAGGTTTTTCAAGTTAACTTGACGCAAGAGGATGAAGATACCTTGAGAAGGTTAAGGTTATTGCATTTATCCCAGAGGAGAGACCGACGTCTTAGGAACATTTTTCGTTTTCTACAAGGAAACATGGATCCCAATGATGATGATTTTGTGGAAACTGAAAGAATTTCCAGAGATTTTATGATGTTAGATGGTTTAATCTACAAGTTTGCAGATCCCGACCATACGAAGTTGAGAGTAGTGATACCTCCACGATTGCAAAAACCCATTATTTGGATGGCACATCGAATCGCAGGTCATGCTGGAGTAGATAAGACAGTCAACATGATTCAAGAGAAATTTTCGTGGGAGCGAATGCGACAAACTGTCAGAAACACTATTCGAGAATGCGACTTATGCCAAAGGAGTAAACATAATTCTAGATTATTGAGAGAATTACCAAGGCCTATTATTCCTTCTAAGCCTTGCGAAATCTTCGCGACTGATTTATATGGTCCTCTCCCAAAGTCTAAAAGAGGTAACCGATATATTTTGGTGACTATGGATATTTTCAGCAAATACACCATGTTACATCCAATTCAGAAGGCAAACGCAAAGTATTGTGCGAATAGAATTAGAGACAGCGTGATTCCGGAAGCAGGCAAACCGGAATTCCTTTTATCAGATCGTGGACCTCAATTCACATCATTGGAATTTCGAACCAGCATGAATAATCTTGGGATTAGACAATTGTTTTGTTCTATTAGACATCCAGAGAGTAATCCAGCGGAACGCGTGATGGCTGAGATAGCAAAATTTTGCCGCCTCTATTGTCCAAATGAGCATTGGAAGTGGATGGATGTTCTTTCTTTAGCATCCGAATCCATCAACTCTACTATTCATGAGAGTACTGGACAGATTCCTATGTTGCTACATCATGGGGTTAAACCAACACGATTATGGGATCGAATCATCTCTATTCCACCTGAGATTGAACCAAGTCGTCAGATGAGGGAAATTCTAGCTTTAGACAAGTTAAGGATTCAAGCTGAGAAGAGAGAGCGCAGAGTGAGAGGAAAGCGTTTTCGCAGACCCTTGCGCGTAGGAACTCTTGTTTTAGTGAGAAGACCTACACCCTCTGACGTGCAAAATCGAGTGTACTCGAAATTTGCAAGCCTTTACGCTGGACCCTACCGTATTGTGGAAGTAAACAATAATGGAAGCTATGAAGTAGCCAATACACGAACTGGTAACATCGTGGGAACTTATAATGCTTCGAATTTGAAGATCTATTATTCAAGAACCAGATAATTTAATGTGTAGATAGGAAAAATAAAAATTTTTTCAATTTTTATTTTTTGCTAGGTGTGGGGTGGATGTGCCCAACTCTAGGAATGGGTATTCCAAGTTTCAGACACCTAGATATCAAGGGAAAGGCTGTAGCAGCTTTTGAAAGTTCAGATATTTGAATATCGCGCTACATTGCTTCTCGAAGCCTCTCGAAGAAAATTACCGATAGTTGGATGGTAAATGACGTAGCGAGTCATAGCAGAGGTGGAGACTATTTATTGATTAAATAGTTAACTATGGAGCAGAGACTTGAGACTGGGGTCAGATTACTGGCACGGCCAAATGAAAGAGAATGCAATTAGTATCAAGTAAATCGGACCAGGGATTCAAGAGATATGAGGATTTCTAGATATCAGGCGATGACGCGTGACCCTGACCGTTTTTGTATAAAAGCAAGCTGGAGCAGTGATAGTTAGCTCAATTCATCACAAGCACTTGGCGAGCAAGTTGCGTCTACGCTGAGCCAAGGCACATGGTTGCCGCCTCTACGAAGAAGTACTTTTCAAATCGTGATAGTCACGAGAAGTGCTGCGCAAACGAGTTGGAACTTAGTAAGTTTCTGGTGAGGAGAATCACTGAGGTGATTGTTTTTCTACAGACATTGGTGGAAATATTTATATTTCCTAAAGGACATATGCTAGACTTGGTCTAGAAAATAGTATATTGTCACAGTCCAATAGTAAATTAATACTTGGATGTTTAAATCCATTTAAAGTCAGTTTTCATATTTTGTAACTATTTAACCACTTCGATCCGTCAGTACATTGAAGAATAGTCTATAACGGTGGTGTTCATTAGTCTACGCAAGGGAAACTGCAGGTTGTCTAGCGCATGGCAGATGGTGATTTTAATAAACCATGCCCAGGGAACGATCTTCAGAACAGCCGTTAACTGCTTAGACTGTCAACGTTTTTCTTGTACTGATGAGATTACAGTGAGTTAAGTTACAACTGACACATTTAAGAAGAGATCGCTTAGATCTGACCCTTTTCAAACGAACTGTTATGGCTTTGATAGAAGCCCATATTAAAATGGAACCACAGTCATTTAAAACGTCGAAGGATACCACCACTATGTCTGACTAGACGATTTGTGGGTCTACAATGGCGGCCGATACAAGGATTATACGTGCTTGTCCGATAGGGCATGTTTACGGATAAATCTGGTATAGACCAGGTTTACTACACTTCAAGACCATCAAGAAATGTAAGCCACATTTGAATTATATTATGCTTAGCTAATTGGAACAAACTATTTTTTCTGCAGATGACCAACACATTTTTTTCGTCGTATTTAAAGCTTGTAATGATTTACGCAAGACTTGTTAGATTTATTCTGAGCATTTTCAGCACTCAGAACAGTTTAGGATCGATGACCGAGCATTTTGAGCATTTATTTAAATTTTTCATATTTTTGGGAAATCACGGTAATCAGCCGATGTAACTGTAAAAGTTAAATTTATTTTTGTTGAGGAATGGATATTTTTTCCATATTCGAAGGTTCGAACATGTGGATTCTCACATAATGAGATGATAATTAAACATATTTGAAATAATAATAATAATAATCCACTAATAATAATAATAATAATTTTCATAATTTTTCTAAATAATTCTTGGATATTATATTTTATAATAATCATATGTATTGAGAGAAAGAGCCTATGAAGTAGTTGAAACATTTCTAGTTTGGAACAGGAGATTTTACGAAGGAGAGTGGTTAGCGCAAGCCCGCATTCAACCAACATTTCAGTTCTGGTTGAACAGTTGATATTTGCTATGAGCAAAGTATATGTTTCATATAACACGGAGAGGCATGAAACGGGAAGCAAATGATATTTGTATCAAATAGGATATTGTTGTATTTATATAAAATCATGACGTAAATACACTTCGAAAGTGAAATGAAGCTTTTCATGAGTATGGTAAATTCACGGGTTGAACTGAATGGTAAAATAAAATAAACTTGTAAGTTTATTAATCTTCCAGTGTTGATAACAAGCAGAGGCTTGATTTATTGTATAAATTTTGGGAAGATAATTTATGTGTGTGGAGTAGTTGAAATGCCATTCCCAGGTGCGCAGGTTTAAGTCGCAGGAATGAAGGTTTTTTCGAGCATCAATCAAATAGCAGGTTCGATGGCTCAGGTTTATAGTAGGAGTATTGGAGCCACACATTTCGTCGTATGAATAACCCGAAGGTTATTTCTTTGAAACCATCAGTTCTTATTTCAACCTTGTTTACGAATTCCATTTAGACTTTGATTTTGCTAGAACCCGGATTTGTCATGATAGTAGTTTATTCTTCTTAAGAGGAAGACCTTTGCCGTTGTTGTTGTTGTTATAATATTGTGTTCTTACACAAATAGTAGAATGGGCCACTGCCAATTTAAAATAATTCTTTAACCACGAATAATTTGAAGGATATTTTCAATCCTAGTGCCATGAACTAAATGAATTCATTATAAAACTACAATTCTAATTTCCGCATTCTGTCGAAGAATTGCAAGTTGTGAAAGTTGCTAGAAATGGCCATAAATATAAATATTTTTATAATATTGTTCCCAAGTGGAAAATCTAATAGTTGAATGGTTCAACCATTTATTGATCAAGTTGATGATTCAGAAATCATATATTTTGTTTGGAACTTGAAGTTCATAATCGAGTCACTTCTCGAATGTTTAATGTCAGAAGAACGATTAATTGTTGTTGTGCTTCGCACAGTTCTTCGATGCTATGCTCAATGGTCAAATACTTTTCAGATGTTGCTAATATGTGTTAATAATTTGTGTTGCTACGATGATGATAATATTTTCGACGATATATTTTTGAAACTGGAAAACAAGTGAAAGTTTAAGAAATTCTATAAACATTTATTCTACGAGTGTTAATATCATGTAAATAGTCAAACAGTGATCTACGTTACTTCCAGTATTGGACAATTCATTTTGCACTGGAATAAAATGTTAATAATTTTGGAACACAGTCCACAGGACTAACAATCGGACTTGTGTTTTCAAAAAGATTGTCAAATGTGTTTGGAAGATTTCTGTATATTGTGTGTAAATAAGAGTGTGGATCGCCACACGTGGATGATGCTGCTTTGAGCGTTATTCTTGCAGTCAGATTTTAACTTTAAATAAACTGAGATAATTTTACCAGATGTGTTTCACCCAATTAAATCTCCTTCTATCCTTATTGTTGCATTGAGCCAAAAATCAGCAAAGCATTTTTATAAATTTGATGTCGTTTTTGCGATTTGCTTTAACCCATCTGGCGCTCCGGGATATTTTGATTCTCGTGCTGACTGATTATTGGTAAAATGCATATGTGGTCGTGCGGACTCCGGTCTAAACGGGCACAATACAGGTACTGGTTTCTGTAATTATGCCTCAGGCTCGTTACTTTTTCAACGCACCTTATAAATGTTGGGAAACTCCCGTCGAGTCTAATAATTTGCACACCCCTGTAACTACCTTCCATCACTTTTCTCCTAAGTTAGTAGTGTGGTAATTAAGTTAAGTGATACGGTACTTACCTAATGCTGGAATGGAGTAGACCATTGAACGCAGAACGTGGAGAAGAGCTGCTCCAATCTTCATCTCGATGGCCGCGTAGATGGTATAGGAAGAGAGGACTATGACCATGAAGCCGACCACACCTGCCATCAGAATTAGCCACGTTTTGGCCAATTTGGCACTTTTCTGTCAAGAAAGAAAAGAAGAAAGAGTCGCATAACGGCCAATAAACCACACACGACAGAAGAAGAACCAGATGTTCCGTGAAGAACTAAATAGCCTATTTTCATATATCCTACTAATATCAATTGCCTCTATCAACATACAAATTGTCACTTGGATTGCTGTAATAGATTCGTAGATATTGAAGACCGTCTAAATAATTTGGATGGTCACCATGTTGGATTTTTATATTACAGGTCTTAGATTTATGTACTATTACATGAAGATTATTGTGTAGGTGTTTGATTCAAACTTCAATCGCATGATTCGGACACAAGAAATCATAGCGGTATTTTAAAATTTCACTCAGCCGCCATCTTGTGGTTATGAACATAATTTAAATGAATTAGATGCCAGTCGATTAAAATTTGCATAAGCATATGCCGTATCAAGTTTCACTGCGCTCGGTGGTTAAAACGCAAGAAACGTCCATTTGCATATTTATACTTCGCGTCACCGCCATGTTGGATTTGTGCTCACCAGGTTATTGAACGTCCCATAGGTGAACTTATGCTTATAGCCTCTATACACTTACAAAATATCAGTTTGATTGCTGTTGAAGATAAATAGATATTGAGAACCGTCTAAATATTTCGGATGGTCGCGATTTTGGATTTTAATATATGTAGGTCATAGAGTTATGTAGTATTAGATGATAATTATTGTGTACGTTAATTATGCAAATGTTGATTTCGATCGCATGATTAGAACACAAGAAATATAAACTTAATTTTTGAAATTCGCACAGCCGCCATCTTGAGGTTATATAAACAATTGAACTAAATTAGATACCAGTGCATTACAATGTGTATAAACATTTGCTGTACCAAGTTTCATAGCGTTTGGATCATTAAATCACGAGAAAAGTCTATTTAAAACTTTCAACTTCGCTTGATCGCCATGTTCGTTTTTAATTAAGCGGTTTTTGAAAGTCTCATAGATGAACGTTCAGTAGTGCCCTTTATCTCCGTACAAACTTTCATGGCGATACCGGTAATAGTTTCAGAGATATAGAATGCCGGTGAAATATTTCGCACAGCCGCCATCTTGAGGTCATGTAAACAATTGAACGAAGTTAGATGTCGGTGCATTGCAATGTTTATAAACATATACTGTACCAAGTTTCATTGCGTTTGGTTGGTTAAATCGCGAGAAACGTCTATTTAAAAGTCGCAACTTTGCTTGGCTGCCATGTTGGTTTTGTAGTTATCAGGTTTTCAAAGGTCACGTAGGTGAACTTCTAGTAGTTTCCTTTATCACCGTACAAAATTCCAGGGTGATATCTGTAATAGTTTCGGTGATATTGAATGCTGGTGAAATATTTCGCACAGCCGCCATGTTGGATTGGTGAGACGTAACAAAGTTTGAAGGGCACGGTCGGGGTTGCCCGGAATAGTGCTATGAACTTACCGAGTTTCATTGAAATTGCTCCAGCCGTTTAGAAGTTATTAGGGGAGGACGACACACACCATCACACACGCAGACACAGACAGACACACGGACAAAAGGTGATCTCATAAGCCTATTTTTTTTTTTCATAAAAGAAAATAGGCTAAAACAGGATTTTTATACCCAGTACAGTGCCCGTGGACATTGAGGAAAGAAGAAGAATCAAGTAGTTCCGTGAAGAACTAAAGCCTATTTTCATATATCCCACTTATGTTAACTGCCACTATCTACATACAAAATTTCAGTTTGATTTCTGTAATAGATTCGTTGATATTGAGAACCGACCAAATATTTCGGATGGTCGCCATGTTGGATATTTATATATGTAGGTCTTAGAGTTATATACTGTTACATGAAGATTATTGTGTACGTGTTGCATTCAAACATCAATCGCATGATTAGGACACAAGAAGTAAAAATAATATTTAAAACATTCGGACAACTGCCATCTTGTGGTTATGGAAACAATTGAAATACATTAGATGCCAGTGGATTAACATTTGTATGAGGATTTACTGTGCCATGTTTCACTGCACTCGGATGGTTAAATTGCAAGAAACGTCTATTTCAAAGTCGCAAATTCGCTTGGCTGCCATGTTGGTTTTGTAGTTATCAGGTTTTCAAAAGGCACATAGGTGAACTTCTAGTAGTTCCCTTTATCACCGTAAAATATTCCAGGGTGATATCGGTAATAGTTTCGGAGTTATTGTATGCTGGTGAAATATTTCGCACAGCCGCCATGTTGGATTGGTGAGACGTAACAAAATTTGAAGGGCACGATCGGGGTCATCCGGAATAGTGCTATGAACTTACTGAGTTTTATTGAAATCGCTCCAGCCATGTAGAAGTTATTAGGGGTGGGGACACAGACATGAATCAATCGCACACACAGACAGACACATGGACAAAAGGTGATCTCTTAAGCCTATTTTTTCATAGATGAAAATAGGCTAAAAACAAGATTTTGCAAAAATGAGGAAAAAGTAGACTTATGAGATCGATCCGGGAAAATGTGTGTCTGTGTGTCTGACCGTCCTTCTGTCTGTCTGTCTGTCTGTTTGTGTGTCCCCCCTATCAACTCCTAAACGGCTGCTGCAATCGAAACAAAATTTGGTAGGAGTAAAGATCTATACCTGAATATCTCAATGCCGTATTTGAAAATGATGTCAGTGCTACCAACTGCTGAAATTCGCAATTGAAATTTGAGCTCCATTTTGGATATCTTGGAAGGTTTGAATGGGTGCTATTTCAAAATTGGCACACGTATAGATAATAATATTTCAGTTTGATTTCCAGGAGGCCATATATAGCAGTGTTGCAAATATGATTATAAGCCTGCTGATAAGTCCAAATTTTAAATGCCTATAACTTCTACATTATCAATTGGAATTCAACCAAATTTCGTATGTGCTATGTGTACATAAACAGATATGACTGAGATTATTCTTAAGAGTCAACAGGGCTGCCAACGGTTAATAAATGCTCTCAATTTCTTTTATCCAAATACCAATATATCAGAAAGTATGCAAGCCGGCAGCTTTAAACTATGCACACGTACAGTACCTGGCATTCTAGATTAATTTGGAGTAAGTAATAATATAAGTCAGTGCCGCCAACAAGATTCTAAGCCTGCTGATAGGTGAAATTTTATAATGCATGCAACTTCTATACTCGGTCAAGCTGTTGGCCTCTCACCAAGGTGGACTGGGTTCGATTCCCGGTCAATGCATGTGAGATTTTCAATGTGAAATGCCATGTCCTGTGGTTCGGATTCCACGTAAAAATGAGGTCCCGTGGCTCATAATCACAAGATTCACGGTCACGTAAAACTACAATCTTCCTTTTTCAACTTCTATACTAACTAATGGAATTCATTAAAAATTGGCACAACAATAGATCATATTATTTCAGATTATTTCTGACCAATACATGCATGACATTGTTGCCAACATGATTTTACGCGCGCTGTTAGATCCAATGTTTAACTGCATGTAACGTCGATGCTATCCATTGGACTTCAACCAAATTTTGTATTCTGTACCTTAAGGGATGGAGCTAAGAATATATTCAGTCACCAGGGCTGCCTACTGTAGTGCTATATTAGGCTACATTATTCCAGGTATACTGTATTTCGAACTAATTAGAAATCTCGATATTACCAACTTAACATCATTATTCTAGATAGATCCATGTAGATTAATCATTGGCATGAATCTGAAATTTTACGAAAAGTAGGCTCTTTAGTTCGTCACGGAACTTCTTGTTCAAGTATGTATAAACCCCTCCGTTGGCCATTCTTGGCTACGCTACTGTTTGAAGTCTCACTTGTAAAATAATACGTACGCTGAAGAAGACCACAGTGGTTGAAACTAGTAGGCCTACATCATTAAAGAATTTCTAGTACTGAATTTATTGACTTTTGGTGGATCGCTCCTAATACTAGTATTATTATTATCATTAAGGCGGGAAAGTGGAAGACTCCGTAGGCCTCGGATACTCTAATTGGCAACTCCAGCTATCTGATATGACATCTAGCGGTAAAAATGAGAAACTTACCAAGTAGGGTACATTAGTCACGTGGTGACTGTTTGTATTATGGTTTCTTTTATTGGTAAGCAGATCGTGGTAAATTCTTCGTGTTTATACATAAGTAATAAGTTTTACTCGTTGATAAGAGTGCAAAATGAGTAAAATCAAAGTATATTGCTCAGTTTACGGCTGTAAGTCGATGTATAAGAGGGCTGCGGATATAAGTTTTCATCACTTTCCAAAAGATGCAAATAGCAACAGCCGAAAGGTGACGATACCAAATAAATACGGGCAACAAGCGCGGGTTGGACCACTCACCACTACACTCACTGACGACAGGACGGGTTGTTCACTTACGCCGTGCCAAGCCGCACCTAAACAGCCAAGCACAGTCTCGCCGAGCCAAACCGTACCAAGACAGCCAAGCCTAGGCCTACACTAGCCGAGGACATCCAAGCTTCATCAGTCAAGTCCTTTCCCGCTCCCAAGTTCATTTCCAATAACCCTACCAACCGTCATCACCTCGCTCTGCGATATCCGATAGGCCTAATTTGACTTCGCAAGGTAAATACTTACCATCCAAATCAAGCAATTCCTGTCTACCCCGAGTTTTAATACAAGTTAAACTCATCCCTTCGCCCAACCAAGCAGCAAATAATTTCTAGAGTCTGTGGTACAATGAGCAAACTCAAATATAGCTTTTAAAGGTAACAGCGCCATGACTCGAAATGGACAAAAACAAATACCAGCAGTCAACCGATGCTTGATAATATGCAATTGACAGATAAAATCCAGTGGAACATACAAATTAGATCACGTGCATCGCACAGTTATACATATATACAATTGAAAATAACACTGTCATTATTTTAGGGACCACATTTACGGATTATAACCGAAAAATAAAAAGTGTTCCATATCAAACGCGTGTTATTGAGTATTTTTACCCTACTTATCCAGGCGACCGCAGCGCCCCAAGTGTTAGTTTGAGTTGCCAATACCGTCGAGGTCGGAAGAGAACAAGAGTTGACCAAGAGAGGTCGACAGGAAAGAAGACAGAAAGGAGCCCGGCGCAAGAAAGTGGAAGCAATGTTGGACTCAGCTGGTGTCCCGTGGTCGCCAACCCACGTCCCACTAGATGTGAGCCCCTGGGAGGGGGGACACATTCAATGAATACACTAAGTAGGCTGACAAACAATTACGTACCTTATCAGCACACACGAAGAGCAAGACGCTCAGCATGACGTTGACCCACCCAGCGACAGCCATCGTCACGTGGTACACCTTCTTCTCTGTCAAACAAAAGAATGAGTAAATTACACTGCCCAACAAATGAGACGATCACATATAAATCTTTTAACCCGCGGTTACTCACGTTGTTAGATTGAAGCTAACATTTTCAATGGTTTCGAAATAAATGTAATTAAAAATTGGTTTTGAAGCCTGTGCTTCCAGTTATTTATTGTTGAGGTTCTTAGATGCATGGTGATTCAAAGAATGGCATGGCCTTGACCATTAAGGAGGATGGGAGGAGGGCAATGCACTCATTGTTAACTGTAATCTAACGTGCGAGTAGCTGAGTCACTATTATTGTTAGCTGTAATCTAACGTAAGAGTAGACGAGTCACTCTCATTGTTAGCTGTAATCTAACGTAAGAGTAGACGAGTCACTCTCATTGTTAGCTGTAATCTAACGTGCGAGTAGACGAGTCACTATCATTGTTAGCTGTAATCTAACGTAAGGGTAGACGAGTCACACTCATTGTTAGCTGTAATCTAACGTAAGAGTAGACGAGTCACTCTCATTGTTAGCTGTAATCTAACGTGCGAGTAGCTGAGTCACCATCATTGTTAGCTGTAATCTAACGTAAGAGTAGACGAGTCACTCTCATTGTTAGCTGTAATCTAACGTGCGAGTAGCTGAGTCACTATCATTGTTAGCTGTAATCTAACGTAAGAGTAGACGAGTCACTCTCATTGTTAGCTGTAATCTAACGTAAGAGTAGCTGAGTCACTATCATTGTTAGCTGTAATCTAACGTAAGAGTAGGCGAGTCACTCTCATTGTTAGCTGTAATCTAACGTAAGAGTAGACGAGTCACTTTCATTGTTAGCTGTAATCTAACGTGCGAGTAGATGAGTCACCATCATTGTTAGCTGTAATCTAACGTAAGAGTAGACGAGTCACCATCATTGTTAGCTGTAATCTAACGTGCGAGTAGACGAGTCACCATCATTGTTAGCTGTAATCTAACGTAAGAGTAGACGAGTCACCATCATTGTTAGCTGTAATCTAACGTAAGAGTAGACGAGTCACCATCATTGTTAGCTGTAATCTAACGTACGAGTAGACGAGTCACTCTCATTGTTAGCTGTAATCTAACGTGCGAGTAGCTGAGTCACTATCATTGTTAGCTGTAATCTAACGTGTGAGTAGCTGAGTCACCATCATTGTTAGCTGTAATCTAACGTAAGAGTAGACGAGTCACTTTCATTGTTAGCTGTAATCTAACGTGCGAGTAGCTGAGTCACTATCATTGTTAGCTGTAATCTAACGTACGAGTAGACGAGTCACTCTGATTGTTAGCTATAATCTAACGTGCGAAAAGCCGAGTTACTCTCATTGTTAGCTGTTGTCTAACGTGCGAGTAGCCGAGTCACTCTCATTGTTAGCTGTAATCTAACGTGCGAGTAGCCGAGTTACTCTCATTGTTAGCTGTTGTCTAACGTGCGAGTAGCCGAGTCACTCTCATTGTTAGCTATAATCTAACGTGCGAGTAGCCGAATCACTCTCATTGTTAGCTGTTGTCTAACGTGTGAGTAGACGAGTCACTCTCATTGTTAGGGCGAATCTAACGGCACGAGTAACCACGTTAGTGCTTTTTGTGTAGGAGAGTTGTGCTTTCCCTGTTTCATTTCAATTTTAGCGTGACGTGTTTTAGTTATTTTTCTTTGTGAAATTTAAATAAAATCCCTCTCGGCAGCCGGAAGGGGGAGGTATATTTCACCAGGCAAAGAAAAATATTATGAATTCACTAAATTTGCCAATTAATTGTTGTACAGTTACAAAAGTTTCAGCTGTTTAGCAAACGAGAAGCCCATCTTCGAATAATTCCGGAAACATTTTGCTCAACCCTTGGTGTAACGATGGGTCATTTCAAAAATTGTTTCGGATAGAAGTTTTAGGTAAGCTTAAAAAAAAAAGAATTGACCGTTTAATACGTTTCTTTTTTTAGTCGGTTTACCTTACGAGGTTGGCTTTTCCCTGGTTGGTTCCTGAGTTTAGGGGCTCCGACAACGCGGTCATGTAGCCCCGTGTACTTTGGGTGTGTGTAGAATCTGTCTGATAACCGGTTTTAATTCTGATGGCTGTATTAGTGTCTGTTATGTGTTTTAAATTCAAGTAAGGACTGCAGACATTGCATTTTTCGAGTAGTTCCTACTTTTGCCGCCAAACACCACCGTCAACAACTACTAGTTCAAAACTTGGCTACTAGACGCCAGCGATGAACGTTGGAACCAAAGAGCGTTGTTTAAATTTAACCTATAATTTAGCTTCACACAGGTGTAATTAATGGAAGGTTCTTTAACATGCCATAAATCTATGACATGGTACTGCCGGCTTTACTTCCCCTCCAATGGAAGACAAGCTGAGGGCTTTTTAACGCTCTTAAAAATCCGACGACTTTGGCCTGGTTTGAACCCGCGATCTTGGGCATAGGAGGTCAGCTTGCTATCAACTACGCCACCAAAGCCGCTGGCTTTTTCCTCGGACTCAGCGAGGGATCCCACCATTACCGCCTCCAGGGCAGTGTCCTGGAGCTTGAAACATCGGGTTGTGAACTGGGGAGATGGCACGAGCATCTCACCTACAAAGCGAACAGGGGCCTTAAGAGAGATGGGAAGGAATAGGTAAGAAAGTGGGAAGGAGGCGGCCGTGGCCTTACGTTAGGTACCATCCTGGCATTTGCCCGGTGACGAAGTGGAAAACCAAGGAAAACCACTTCGAGGATGGCTGAGGTGTGAATTGGACCACTCGAGGCTGAGTAGACCCCGGTCCAGTCCTCATACCACTTTTCAAATTATGTGGCTGAGCCGGGAATTGAACCTCGGACCTCCAGGGTGGCAGCTAAACACGCTGACCACTACACTAAGGAGGCGACACGGTTTTGATATTGTGCTTATTAAGGGAGGTTTGATTTGTTCTCTCAAAACTCAATTTTCCCCACTCTTTTGAGCATTGTTTGCTGCTCTCAAAACACTTTACAGAGATAAGTTTTTGGCTCTCAACACTTACTCTTACCTCTATCCCAACGCCTACTGTCGACCAAAGTATTATGTGTACTCGAGTTTGAAGGTTGTTTGTGAAGTAACCAATAGACCTACATAAAATCCAATAACATCATCATTTTCGTCGTTCTATTTTACGTGAGTTCATGTAGGTTTGGAATTTTTAGTTTATATTTTAATATTTTTATCGCAGTTGAAACACAAAAAGTGCCCGTTTTTAAGCGTGTTTCAACCATGCGTCACATTTGAGAATTATTATCTCAAAAATCCGTCATCAGATTGAATCCAAATTTTAACACAATATACACTGCAATGTCGTACAGCAGGTTTATTAATTTTAAAATTTTGCGTGTCCAAGAAACAAAGTTGTTATCATTTTTGTAAGGTAACATGTTCTCGGCTTGGGGTGGTTGGAATATGTAGTTCTTGGTCGCGTTGTAATCCTTATACATCAAAAAGTTATGGTGTATGACTTTAAAATACGTAAATTAATTCACTTATTTTATATCGGTTAGTATTTGAACGGGGAAATAAGACCTCGCCTCGCTCGGCAGTGATGGGCTCCATCTCAGCAACGCTGTACAGCTTACCCCGGAGTGGCTAGCTGGTGAATCATGCCTTATTTCCACGAACAAATACAAACCGATATAAAATTAGAGAATTAATTTACGTATTTCACAGCCATACATCATAACTTCTTGATGTATATGGATTACAACGCGACCAAGAACTATATTTTCCAACCACCCCGAGCCGAGAAAAAGTTACCTTACAAAAATGATAACAACTTTGTTTCTTGGACACACAAAATTTTGAAATTAATAAACCAGTTATACAACTTTCCAATGTAGGGTGTGTTAAAATTTGCATTCGATCTAATGACGGGTTTTTGAGATAATAATTCTTAAATGTGACGCATGGTTGAAACACGCTTAAAAACGGGAACATTTTGTGTTCCAAATGCGATAAAAAATATTAAAATATAAATTAAAAATTCCAAGCCTACATGAACTAACGTAAAATAGAACGGCGAAAATAATGATGTGATTGGATTTTATGTAGGTCTATTGGTTACTTCACAAACAATCTTCAAACTCGAGTGCACATAATACTTTGGTCGACAGTAGTCAAAAACATTGTATTTTTACATTTAACAAATTTTTCAAAAAGTTGAATCTGGAAAGTAGGCTATATGTTTAAACTAAAAATCATATAAAGTCATATGTTAACTCCTACACCTACCTCTATCCCACTCTCAGTCAAAAATAATATTGCATTTTTAATATTTTTCTAAAAAGTATTTTGAAAATGGGTTATATTTCCAAAATTAGGAATGTTACAAAAATGTTTGTCTGACATAAATGAAAGGTCCTTAACCGCTCTACCCACAAACCATGTTTCAAATCCCTAGGACAAAAACCAAAAAAGTTCAATTTTGAAAGTAGGCGATATTTTAAAAACTAATTATTCTAAAAAGTGGCTTTTGTGTCCTTTATTGTTATAATAAAACTTTTCATTTTTTCATTTTTTCCAGATAGGTCAAATTTTGAAATTGGCAATATTTTGGAAAGTAAGAATTGTACAAAAATGTTTGTCTGACATAAATGAAAGGTCCTTAACCGCTCTACCCACAAACCAAGTTTCAAGTCTCTAGGACAAAAAAAATAGTAGGGGAGCGAGAGGGCTTCTGACGTCAAAGGGAGTAGTGGTGGAGGGGGAGGGGGGTTAGATCGGTACTTGGAATGGATTCAATTTTTAGCCTATTTTCATTTTTTGAAAAAAAAAAAAGGCTTATGAGATCACCTTTTGTCCGTGTGTGTGTACATGTGTGCGTATGTGTGTGGTGTGTGTGTATGTGTCCCCCTCTAATAACTTCTAAACGGCTGGAGCGATTTCAATGAAACCCGGTAAGGACGTAGCACCATTTCAGCCGACCCCGATTGTGCCCTTCAAATTTTGTTACGTCTCACCAATCCAACATGGCGGCTATGCGAAATATTTGACCTTACGCACGAGTAACCGCGGATTAAATCTAGGGTTGCCAGACGTTCCGTTTTAATCTTTAACGGAACGTCAAATATTCCGTTGTTTGGTTAATTTGATAATATATTCAATTTCGCACCAATGTTCAAATGTCCCGCTTCACAATTGATTGTAATATCTAGCTTGTTTTCTGGTGATACAGGTGCATGTCTGTGACAGATGTTTTTCTTCTGTCATGAATATCAAATGGAGAGATGATAGAAACAGGAGCTCCATTAGTTTGATAAAGCAAGAATTGTTCACATATTTCAATTATGACGAATATTGTACTGAATTTTATCAGAAGGTACTTACAAATAAATAATCCTTGCAAAGGGTCGTTCAAATGAAAAGCATTTGTAAGTTGCTGGTGTCATAGGCCTATTTGATATGTCAGCAATATCTACTTTTAATTTTGTATATTTGATTATGTAATGTTTATTTAATACATATGTGTGTTATTTATTACAACAATTAACAACCTGGATAAAAAAGCAATGTTCTGGGACGTGTGTTACGATTTTCCATTCTTGAAATCTGGCAACGCTAATTAAATCTATAGTCGAAGACATAACGTGCACATGAGGATCAACTGTAATTCAGTAAGGAAGGGTTGAAGACCCCCCCCCCCCCCTGATCCAAGCTTAAGTTATACTCATAATCTGTGAACAGTTTGACCTGAACAAATCTCTTACCAAATATGACTTCCTCGCTGGGCGGAGAATTAGCGTTGGATCCTTTCTTCCCGTCCACAGGCGCGCTTCCAGCATTGTAAGCATTCACAGATTCTGACACCATAAGTGAAAGTCCAAGCAACTGAAAATGAATCAGAGGTAATGCATTTTATTTTCAATCTAATACCTTACTCCACCTCGAAACTGTCCAAAGACACAAAGCAAGGAATACTGGTTAATTACTAAACATTCGTCTGAGAGACTAGGCATGTTGGCAACATTGTGAATGACGTCATTTCCGCTTACGCTGGAGGCACGGTATTCCCAATAACTTCATCGGCCAATAGTGCACGAGTCATTGTTGAGTTCAGGTGGATTGTTTTGTCTGATAAAGAACTACCGTCGTCAGGGTGACCAACTATTCTTGAACAAAATAAGGGAGATTTGTATATTATTGACCAAAAATAAAGAGATTTAGATCACGGCAAAATTTCACACATAAAAAAAAGCAATGCAGTGTTTGTAAAAACAACATTAAACATAACTTTAGTTTGGTTGGTTGGTTCTTAAGTTTAGGGGCTGCGACAACGCGGTCATATAGCCCCGTGTACTTTGGGTGTGTGTAGAATCTGTCTGATAACCGGTGTTAATTGTGATGACTGTATTAGTGTATGTTATCTGTTTTTTAATTTAAGTACAGACTGCAACTTAGAATTTTCAAATAGTTCCTACTTTTGCCGCCAAGCGCCACCGTCAATGACTACTAGGCCTAGTTCAGAACTTAGCTACTAGACGCCACCGCAGTCGGCTCTTGGCAACGAACGTAGAAACCTAAGAGCGTTGTTTACATTCATAACGTATCCAATTTAGCTTCACACAGATGCAATTAGTGGAAGGTTCTTTAATATGCCATAAATCTATGACATGGGACCGCCGGATTTACTTCACCTCCGAAGAAAGGTATACTGTGGGATTATTAACACTCTTAAGAAATCCGACGGCTTCGGCCGGGTTTGAACCCGTGATCTTGGGCATAGAAACTCAGCATGCTACCTACTACGCCACCGAAGCCACCGAACGTAAGTTTATACTTCAAGATGACCTAAATGTATTTTGTAACAGATTTTGCTTCAGACAATTGCGAACACGTTTTGACAATTCAAAAGAAATTACACATATGCCGAACTTCATTGTAACTTTTCGTGGCGTTTTAGCTTCTTCACCACAGCCCATTACTAGCAGTAGTGCCCGGCTTCGCCCGGCGGATTTATTTGTTTTATGGATGATAAAGAATACTACTACAGAACTGGAGCGCTCAAGGATAAGGCTCGGAAAGCACAGCTGATAACCTCAGTACACTGCACCAACACCATCGCACTTATACAGAGGCATACTATTGTCATGATGATAACGGTTTTAAGGGGCATAAGAAATCTTTTTGCACTAATTACTTCCCGTGACTGCAATTTATAAGCAGCTCGCAATTCTGCACCAGAACACTGGTAGGGGCGACGTGATGCAGCCCGCATTGCCAGGCAACAATATACTTACTGTCGACCAAAATATTATGTGTGCTCGAGTTTGAAGGTTGTTGGTGAAGTAACCAATTGACCTACATAAAATCCAATAACATCATCATTTTCGTCATTCTATTTTACGTTAGCTCATGTAGGTTTGGAATTTTTAATTTATATTTTAATAATTTTTATCGCAGTTGGAACACAAAAAGTGCCCGTTTTTAAGCATGTTTCAACCATGCGTCACATTTGAGAATTATTACCTCACAAACCCGTCATCGGATCGAATCCAAATTTTAACACAATATGCAATGGAATGTTGTATAACTGGTTTATTAATTACAAAATTTTGTGTGCCCAAGAAACAAAGTTGTTATCATTTTTGTAAGGTAACTTTTTCTCGGCTCAGGGTCGTTGGAAAATGTAGTTCTTGGTCGCGTTGTAATCCTTATACATCAATAAGTTATGCTGTATGATTGTGAAATGCGTAAATTAATTCACTTATTTTATATCGGTTTGTATTTGTACGGGGAATTAAGACGTGGTTCAACAGTTAGCCGCTCCGCGGAAAGAGGTACAGCGTTGCCAAGATGGGGCCCATCACGTCATGGCGTGCCTCGCTCGGAAGTTATATCGAGAATGCAACCAGAGTGTGATACATTTAAAGCAGCGTCTTGACTGTAAAGCTACCAGCACAAACTACGGACACCGGGCCACATACTACAGGAAATTGTGTATCCTTTGTCCCTCAAAAAAGCGTCGCATGACTCAGGTCTTTTGTCATCACTCGTCTCGGACCATATGTGTCGAGCATCAGGCAATGGATTACCAGCAATTTGATAACGCATAAAAATGCTAAAACTGGATAAAAATCTTTGAAAGAGAACCACTGGATGGATTTTGATGCGGTTTTCACCATTCTCTAAAGGATTTCTCGAGGAATTTATTTATGATCAAAGGAAGCCAAGCAGTAACGATTTCAGTGAAAAAGTCGAAAAAAAAACCTGGCGTCCGTGCGCTTTTTAAGCTTACGCTGGGCAAAACTTTAAAAATATCAATGAGCGTAAGACTTGTTCAGCATGAAAAGTTCTACAAAAGAAGTCCGCGACAGGATATCTCTATCTTCAATACATCGCCCACTATAAGTGTTTTTACCTTTTCATGTCTTCCAACAATCTCCATTCAATTACTGAGGCAACGTTTTACGAGCTAGCTAGGGGCGAGCCTATCATCCCAGTTACAGCCTAGCTAGCGGACGAGCCTATTACCCAAGACACAACCAGCAGCAAACTGTCGAGTCGTGTTGAGTTAAGACTTCAGAAAAGAGTGATTGTGTTTGGAAGTGCAACTCGGCTTTTCTTCATTTTGCCTGTGAACTTTTCGTTCCGCAAAATTCACAGTCAAGTTAATATGGTACGGAAGGTGGATTTGTGTTTCATGAATCTCGCCATTTTTAAATAATTACATCTGACAAGAATTCGTTGCACATGCATCTCCATGATAATATAATTAATAGTCCAGTCAGTGATTTTAACCCAACATGCCGAGACGGATGTAGGTCGTAGTTCATTGACATCGAGAAAAAAAAAGCGCTTACCGTACCACGTAATGCATTCGTAACTGTTCCCGGGCGAAGCCGGGGCGGGTTGCTAGTACATAATATGTGTCATCTACTGTAGATTGCATTACAAAGAATTGTTGAGCTAGCAATGATCGTAGTCTCTAGGACGAATGTTTAGTAGCAACGTCAGTCACACATCGTTTAAAAATTAAGGGTTTAGTAAAGTATGGTTACTCAAATCTCTAAGAACTATTAGTGAAATTAAACCATCCGGCATAATTCTGTACACTAAAACTATACTGTATTGCTTTTCACCGTAGGAGTCTTAAAATCATAAAATGAGTGTTTAGATGACTGAAGACATTCTATTCTTCTTAAATAATTAGAATTTAAATTTTAACAATTGAAATGTAAGCCATGTTATTGTCGCCTTCCTGTGACTGAGGGGATGGATTGATTTCCTTCTTCTTCTTCTTCTTCCTTCCAGCAGAATTATTGGAGACTAACCAATATTACAAATATAATCACAATAACACGATAATAAATAACCATTGGCCTAGGTCTAGGCCTACCAAGCGACCGCTGCCCAGCCATTTGGCCTGCAGATATTACGGTGACGCGTGGTCAGCGCTTCAGGTCCCCTCGGCCGTTAATTTTGGATTTCGTGACCGGGGCGCTGCCTCAGTATCAGACAGCTACTCAATGTTCCTCACGAGGCTGAGTGCTCCCCTTTCCAGCCCTCACATTAGTTTCTAAAATTCCTGACGGAGCCGGGAATCGAACTCAGGGCTTCTGGACGAGAGGCAGGCACGCTACCCCACCACCACGGGGCAGTCCAAATAATTCACAATACATTAATTATATAGTGCATAATGGAAAGAGAAATTACATATCAACAACATCCAACCACAAAAATAATCAATAATAGTAATTTCTAAAGCCTACCCCTTGCACGATGGAGATGATGAGTGTCCCAGTCTTCAGAGAGAAGCAACAGCAACAGCTGTCCACAGTTAAGGCCATCTTCTACCTGAAAACAAATGGTTACCAAGTGATAAAACACCATGTACAGTATTGGCCGTTCAAGATTTGATTGCCGCTGAACGACGCTGTGTTGTTTACTGCAACAGGAGTCTTGCGGGACGAACAGTGGGGAACAGCGATAACGGAGTGCCGTCTGCACATACAGCCCAACCATCGAGTGTCCGGCTCTGACATTTCTCATGAGGGAGGGAGACAGCGAAATATAAAACAACGTGGAATACATAACATATTTCTCATGTTTTAAACGAATTCTGATGAACCGCTGACCATATTATTAAAGTAATATGCTTACACACAGTTAACAGCAAGGAGTAATAAGGAGAGGCTCTAACGGTAAGGAAGTGAAGCCAGAAGTTACTCCTTCACATATGCTCAAAACATTGCGCTAGTCCCATTTATAGCATGTAAAGGCGTGACGTACGTACTTAAAATTGATGATATTTCGCGTGTGGGTCGAAATGTCGACATGTGGGGCATATGTTTGCACAAACAGAACTCCCACCTGCCAATGTAATGTCATTTCACAAGCAAATCCACTTTATTTGCCATTTATTGTGTTAAGTTTTCATCCTTAGAGTAGCCACCTCACGGTACTGTTCTAGTATCATTCGTTAAATGTTCAAATAGTGGCATACGTGTCCACCAATATAGTTATTTCGATTGCTAGGATTAATTGCGGATGTTTTACTCCATTTCTTACTGGAAATAGTTTTTGCTCGTCAATTAATGAACGGCATTACTGTAATCTAATTACCATAATCTATTTTTAACGTGGCTTGAGCTCTAGATTTATTGCTCGTGGGTGTTAGAAGATTGATATGCCATTATTTGCATATTTTAGTGTGTTAATCTCAAACCTCAGCCTAGACCTTGTTAAGTTTGTTAGCGGAACTGAACTGGCCTATTTTTTAAAAATCGTCGTGCAATAAAACAATAACGTCACCACCCAATTAGTTCGCATGCCTTAATATTTTAAATTTATTTAATACACATTCGTGAATATAACGGCAGGCCTACTGGTATCTCGGTAATTATTTGCCTATTATTTGGTATAAGTTAAGTATAGTGATGGGTGTCTGGTTGCCTGAAAACACACAATAATTACAGGTCATAAAAACTGTATACCGGTAAGACACATTCATTTCCCATGTGCTATACTATATTTCAGATCGGTGTGTTGCTCTAGTTTATATTGTAAAATTAAACGTTTTATGGCAGTTTACATGATTTTCTATTGCGACGAAAATTATTGTGACTGCCGTACACTTCACGCTAGCTAGCAAAGATCAACAAATATTCCTTGATTTCCATCGTCATATAGGCCTACCTTACAATTTCGTAGTATATGCCTACCTGCATACGAATCTTTTTTTTCTCGTAGTTCCGCCCCCTTAAAGCAACAATTACTAACTACCTAACACGAATCTTTTACTGGTAATCATACTTAAATCCCACTAATAAATAAGTCTACGGTACCGTAGGCTCAATTTACCGCTCGAGCCGGGAAGGTAAGGGGCCGTGGTTAGTGCTTCAACTCCCCGCATGCTATTGGCAACTCAAACTAACACTTGGGGTGCTGCGGTCGGTCTGGATAAGTAGGGTAAACATACTCAATAGCACGCGTTTGATATGGAACACTTTTTATTTTTCGGTTATAATCAGTAAATGTGGTCCCTAAAATAATGACAGTGCTATTTTCAATTGTATATATGTATAACTGTGTGATACACGTGATCTAATTTTTGTGCTCCACTGGATTTTATGTGTCAATTGCATATTATCAAGCATCGGTTGTCTGCTGGTATTTATTTTTGTGCAGTTCGAGTCATGGCGCTGTTACGTTTAAAAGCTATATTTGAGTTTGCTCACTGTACCATAGACTCTAGAAATTATTTGCTGCTTGGTAGGGTGAAGGGATGAGTTTAACTTGTATTAAAACTCGGGGTAGACAGGAATTGCTTGATTTGGATGGTAGGTATTAACCCTGCGAAGTCAAATTAGGCCTATATGAGTCGTAGTGGAATGGCTCTGATATAGCAGAGCTAGGTGATGGTGGTTGGTAGGGTTATTGGAAATGAACTAGGGAGTGGTGAAGGATTCCTGACAGATGAAGCCTGGCTGTCCTCGGCTGGTGTAGGCTTGGCTGTCTTGGTACAGCTTGGCTCGGCGAGACTGTGCTTGGCTGTCTAGGTGCGGCTTGGCTCGACGTAAGTGAACAACCCATCCTGTCGTCAGTGAGTTTAGTGGTGAGTGGTCCAACCCACTCTTGTTGCCCGTATTTATTTGGTATCGTCACCTTTCGGCTATTGCTATTTGCATCTTTTGGAAAGTGATGAAAACGTATAACCGCAGCCCTCTTATACTTAACTTACAGCCGTAAACTGAGCAATATACTTTGCTTTTACTCATTTTGCACTCTTATCAACGAGTAAAACTTATTACTTATGTATAAACACGAAGCATTTACCACGATCTGCTTACCAATACAAGAAACCATATACAAACAGTCACCACGTGACAAATGTACCCTACTTGGTAAGTTTCTCATTTTTACCGCTAGATGTCATATCAGATAGCTGGAGTTGCCAATAGCGCTGACAGGGCGCCTCCTTATTACTCCTTGGTTAACAGGTAAGTGTGCACACACAAGACCATGAAACAACAAACCCGCACTACATAATTTCAGTTTGATTGCTGTAATAGGTTCGTAGATATTGAGAACCATCTGAATATCTCGGATGGTCAGCATGTTGGATTTTTGTAGTCCACATAGTAATGTACTATTAGATGACGATTTTTGCGTAGATTCATTATTCAGACGTTCACATCGATCGCATTATTAATACGCGAGAAATAAAAACTTAATTTTAAGAATGCGCACTGCCGCCAAATTTAGGTTATGTGAACAATTGAACTAAATAAGATGCCAGTGCATTACAATATGTATAAACATTTACTGTACCATATTTCACTGCGTTCAGATGGTTAAATCACGAGAAAAGTCTATTAAATGGTCTCACATTTACTTGGCCGCCATGTTCGTTTTGTACTTTAGAAATCTTTGGAAGTCTCATAGCTGAAATTTTAGTTGTACCCCTTATCACCGTACAAAGTTTCAGGGTTATATCAGTAATAGTTTCGGAAATATAGATTGCCGGTGAAATATTTCGCACAGCCGCCATGTTGAGGGTATGTAGACAATTGAACTAAATTAAATGCGAATACATTACAATGTGTTTAAACATATGAGGAGCTAACTTTCAAAAGAGACTTTGTCACTCAAATACAACTTTAGGGAATGACCAAAAAACCGATTTCTCTCAAATTAACATCTTATTGCTTATTTTATGCATTTATGTACACACATATGGGTTATAAAAATGTAACAAGACACTCTAATGAAATCAAACTACAGTAGATATTCAGTATTTACATACTAAATTCTGGACATAGTTGTTATTGACTGAACAGAAATGACATAATCCTTTTTGTTTGCATGAACATGGGACATAGTCCTCTTTGACTGCATAATATTTTGATAAGGCCTAAACATCTAACTCATTTCGAAACATTGTAATAAGCCGAACATTCAACCGCAATGTCATTTACTTAGTTAATATTCAAAACGTCCATTCTTATGAAACGTTACAACAAAAATCTTCTTTTATATATGGAATCCCACATCATCTTCCAGTCACATAATACTTCCTCACGAGGAACACTTGCTGCAGGTGTATCCATTAACAACCTCTTGTACCATTGCAAATCTTTTCGCCTAAAGCAATTTTCACCTACTTACATTTCTAAGTTTATTTCACCCATTTCTCTCTCACTTCCGTTTCATTGTTCCCTTCTTTTTCTCTCTTTGATCTATTCTTTCCTCTCTTCAACCTCTATTCTACTTTCTCCTAAAATCTGAGGCAGATGACCTCGTAGTTCCGCCCCTTAAAACAACAATAACTAACTAACTCCTACAATCTAATCTACCTATGGGGCGTGGTGGCCTCTCACCAAGGTGGACCGGGATCGATTCCCGGTCAATGCATGTGAGATTTTCTAAGTTAATTGCCATGCCCTGTGGTTCGGATTCTACGTAAAAAGGAGGTCCCGTGGCTCATGATCGCATGGTTAATGGTTACGTAAAACTAAAAGCTTCCTTCCTTCCTCCTCTACCTGATCCTTCATCTCATCTACTCTATTAACAACTACATCCAGTCTCTCCTCAACCTCTACTCTGCTTTCACCTACAATCTCCTCTACCTTCACCTACAATATCCTCTACCTCTCTTCTACTTTCACCTACAATCTCCTCTAACTGGCCCTTAATCTCTCCTCTGATCTCACTTATCACTTGTACTAGGCTTTCTATCAACTTTTTATAATCTTGACCTAACTTCTCATTAACTTTAGCTACCGTACTTGATCTAAATTCGGATTGTTATGCTGAAGTTTCTGATTAATTTCTCCCATCATGCTATCTTTCCATTTCCTTTGTAACAATCTCCGACTAGAACTGTTTCACAAGAATCGTTAATAACCAATATGACACAGGAAACATTAATCAGAAGTTGGATTTAACAGCAAAAGCAATAATCATCATACACACAGGTCATACACTACCTCGCTGTTCACGCAAAGCATGATGGGAGTCAATTCTTATGATGCTAGAGTTCTGATTGGCTGAAGTACACAAAGTCTTGTTTGAACGAATACTGCAGTGGACTAAGTTGTTTTTTGAATGAATAGTCTACTTTCAGAGATCAATATAGCCAAGACAAAGTCACTTTTGAATGTTTACAGGGTGTTGGGACCTCAGGATAAATCTCACAAAGTGAAACCTGTACTAAGCACATTTTTTTAAATTTTTGGACAAAGACTCTTTTGAATGTGAGCTCCTCATATACTGTACGGAGTTTCATTGCGTTTGGATGGTTAAATCGCAAGAATGGTATATTTAACAGTTTTAAATTCGCTTGGCCGCCATGTTCGTTTTGTAATTAACAGGTTTTTGAAAATCCCATAGGTGAACTTCTAGTAGTGACCTTTATCACCGTACACAATTTCAGGGTGATATCAGGCACAGTTTCGGAGATGTGGAATGTTGGTGAAATATTTCGCACAGCCGCCATGGTGGATTGGTGATACGCAATAAAATTTGAAGGGCATTTCCGGGGTCGGCCAAAATAGTATTATGACCTTAACGAATTTCATTGAAATCGCTCCAGCCGTTCGGAAGTTATTAGGGGGACGCACACACAGACACACATACACACACACGGACAAAAGTAAGTTGATCTCATAAGCGTATTTTTTTTTCATAAAATGAAAATAGGCTAAAAATCTTGTCATGGAATAGGCGAGTGATCATTTTCATTGTTATAATTGGGGCAGATGACCTAGTTGTCTCACGCCTTAAACCACCACCACCACATTATCCGTGTATTTTATTCCCTTCGTTATATTATTTCGTTGGTGCCTTAGTTTATGGGCTTCGACAACGCGGTCATGTAGCCCCGTGTACTTTGGGTGTGTGTAGAATCTGTCTGATAACCGGTGTTAATTGTGATGACTGCATTAGTGTGTGTTATCTGTTTTAATTCAGGTAAGGACTGTTTGACGGGTTCATGAAATATTCATCATTTTAGTTGATTTTGGGTGAAAGATTTCGAAGAACTAAAACTTTTTTAACTCTTAATTAATTATTTAATTGCAGGGTGTAGCAATCGTAATAAAAGTGTTTCTATTTAACGTACATGCTATTCATTAAGTCTTATTTTGAATTTTATAGGTCATATTTTTATGTTTTAGGTCATAGAAATCCGCCCCCTAGTTATAACTATGCCCATACATCAGGAGAAAGTAGGCTATATGTTTCTTCTGAACATTTTGTTTTTCATAGTTTACGCCCATATTGGAGCACTTAAATCAGTCCATTTACATTTAAGTCTAATAGTGTTCATTAGAGATTCCGCCTTTCAGCTTCTTCTTCTTCTGCTCCCAAAATGTCTCCATCCTGTCTGATCTGGTTGTCCTTTGTTTATCACTTATGAAGTAATTTTTTCGTTCAAATGTTGTTAGTTTGAGTCGTAAGTGTCTGTTCATTTTATAATGCTGAAAATAAATCTGGAAATGATGTGGTAATAGATGTAATCCTCGCCTCCGTGGTATAGTGGTCAGCATTCTTAGCTGGAGTATAGGCATTCCGCAACGATACCCAGAATGTTATTCTATTCAAGGTTACTGTCACCGGCCAGCTCGCAGCTGAGTAGAAGTATAGTTCTTCGACTGACGTGATTTAATGTAGATCGAGAAGAACGCTGATTGCGATGTTTTACGAATTTTGAAGAATACAGAATTGAAAGTAGATATTGCTGAGCACCAGAAATTAACATGAATATGGAGGAAACTGATTCTATTGAGGTTTTGTAGGATATGATACTGTATGTAGAACGGAAAGGAATTAGTTGTTAAACATCGAGTTCCATCGAGATATCGAGGTCAGAGTGGGGGTGAGTAGGAGCTAAAGAGAGTTTGTGAGCAGAGCAGGGGTATCTTACGTCTTTGACCAGTGAAGAGTTCACATCGCGTCTTAAACTCGTCTCCAATATGCGAAGTTTCGAGAACATAGTTGTGACATACAACATTGTACTAGTCACCTACGATGGGGATGTACTCCAATCTTTTTCGTGATAACTCGCAAGAAGTATTAACTATATTGGAAGTTTAAACAGATTTAATTCTTTTGGGAAAAGCATTTCAGTACAGACAATTCTCTACAACATTTCACGATGTTATTTTACGAGAAGTTAGGAGGAATATTACCACAGCTTATTAAATCTACGACTATGTGTGGTTAAATTGAAGAAGTAATACATCATACAGAGTGACCGAGAATGTAAGAGTAATCATCTATGCTTATAAGTATGAGAATTACTTACTTCAAAATCATGGAGGAACCAAGATCAAACCACTGAACAACTCTAAAATGAAATGCTCCTACGAAATTAAAAGATTCTTCAACCAAGAGAGATGGAGTCGACAATCTGGACGAACGAGAACCTGGAATTATGAGATGCAGTCTACAATCCAGGAAGGAACGAGTGGGGACGGGAGTCCACTATCCCAGTTCGATGCCAGGAGAAGTAGATGGGGGATGAGAACCGCAGTCTCATTTGGGGAGGAGATTGTTGCGTATTCCTGAATATGCAATTTGTACAAGACACAGCACCAGGTAGAGAAGAAGATTTTCTTTATGTAGTAGTAGTTTGAGGTATATTGGAGTTGACCATTTCGCCATTTTTGTCTAGGTAAATTGGAGTGTGCTGTAGATATGATGTTCTATCATATTTCGCCATATTTTCAATCAGGATTTTGATTCGTTTGCGAATGCATCCTATATTTTCAATTTACAATTTTGGATAAAATTTATTTAGGATTTTGGATATTTTCGATTTGCTAATTTTGAATGAATATTTTTTATTGTTGAGAAGACATGCGTTAAGGAGAAGATATGCGATAGGAAGAATGTTTATGATTATAGGAAGAAGAATTATAGGATTAGGATTTGATGGACAGTTTTGGTTGAAGTGTATGAATATTTTCGACAGTTATTATATCATGATCAAGTATGTTAGGAAGTATCGAATGGAAGAAATATTTTGTCAAACGCATTTAGAAACTTGTAATGAAGAGCTTATGAACTATGAACGGTAATATCAAATATTCTCATTGTTTGAGATGTCCTATTAAAGATCTATTTGAATGATGTATTGCATTCAATTAAATTCTAATGGATTTCATATGAGCAATTTTATTGACATGATTTTCATTGAATTCTAATGAAAGTTGGATTAATTTTGAAACTGAGAATTTAAAGTCGTTAGATGTGGTTTATTACTGAACCCATGTACCATGGCTTCAAAGGGAGTCGAATCCATGTACTTTGAGAAAGGAATGAAAGAATCATACAGTCTCTAAGGGAACGGAGAGAGATTTCAAGCCAGGATTATAGCCTAACATTGTGCAAGCGCTAGGGCCAGGTGTTCCTAAGATGAGCTCATGCCTCTTGACATTTATAAGGAGCCAGTCATGGATATTATTAGAACGAGTGGAAAGTTTGGACTGTAAGACGAAGAAGCTTGACTCGGAAATTGCTCTTACGTTGCAGGAAAATGGCAACCTCGCTGCTGAGTCAGAACAGGAATAATTAAATTTAACCCGTTTACGAGTATAAAAATAAGTAAACAGATACAGTACGGTGAATCATTTTGGATTAGAGATTTTTGTGTAAAGAAAAACCTTTTAATAATAGTCCAGGAGAAAACTGCAAACGCAAGTATACGTCATAGGGGAGTCACCGAGACCCAAAGAGTGGGAGAATTAAAAATGAACAGCACCACCCACACAGTTGAGGACGAGAAATTAATTAATATGTCGGAAATGCACGATCGATTTCCAGGCACAGGAAGATTATTTTACGTTTGGAAGACGAGCTTCCTGGAGATATGATTTTTATAATTGTGCGACAATTAGTTCAAAAGTTGGTCACGAAAAGGACTAGGATTTTATCTTTTTGTGACTGAAAGGTATAAAACTCCTGGCCTCACCAAGCCAATCATGCAGTATTAGTCCGTCCAGGGGGGCGTTACGCTGGAGCATCATAATCATGCAGTCTACGAGCATTCCGTGAGCGGAAGTGCTGCACCACATCGTATACGCAGTATTCAAGAGCCCGTGAGGGGGACGTTAAGCAGTATCAGACATCGATCCAGAACCTGAGGGAGGTTACTTTGATCACAGTTCGTCATAGCACGTCTTGATGTAGGCAGTTCGCGCTACAATTTCAAGTAGTAAATTAAAAAACACAGTTCGACAAGAGACTCCTGTGGGAGGCTATGCTACCAGTTCGCCGAGTGTAGACCAGTTACGATATAAGTAAGCTACGCTGATGGGTAGCAGTTCGATACTTTGAAGGGTCCTAAATTATAAAGAACATTAAATATACGGACTTTAAAGCAATATCGCCAAAGTAAGATACAGCGATCAGTAGGGAACTTCGAGTTCCAGAAGAATACTAGTTCGATACAGTTACGAAGTTATAAGAACTCCAACAAATAAACGGCGTTATGTCCAGTAAAGACATTGTTAAGGACATTAAGTCCTGTAAAGGACAAGAATAAACAGTAATTACGATCGCGAAAGATAGAAGTTCAAGCGAAAGGAACTTAGGAACTTAGGTTCGAAACCAGAGGGAAAACGTACTCTAGTGAGAAAACGTCAAAAATATACGATAGACAGTATACGGTCCTCGAAGGGAGGCCAAGAAGTATAGAAACTATAGGGTACGATAGACAGTATACGGTCCTCGAAGGGAGGCCAAGATATAGAAACTATAGGTGCGATAGACCACCATATATAAATAGAGGTGACGGCAAAGTAAAGACATTTATCGCCTAGTTAGAGCAGATAAGGTGAAGCCGAGAAATAGACAATAGAAGCGGTTTTGAGAGACTGAAACTAGTAGTTTCCATTGTATGAGAGAGAAACTTTGAACGAGTAAAATCACACGTCCAATGCAGGTCGATAGGATTTACATCAGGGATCGTCAACAGCCGACAGAAATCGTCAAAATCGTTGAGATACGCCCGTGTGATAGAAGTGAAGTGTAAATATTGTAAGAAAAAAAATTTAAGAGGATCATTTTAAGTGAAAGCGTTTTATGCAAAGTGATAGGTGTTATAATATGTACCAGAGTAATATTTGTTAGTGTTTTAATGTGTGTTCAAAACGGATACACCAGTGTATTAAAAATGTTGTCAGTGTTAAATATAGTGAATATGTGTCAAGAAATTTCTGTACATAAGATGAGTTTGTACAATATGGAGTAAGTCAAGAAGGTGGGCCAAAATGTCACATCAAACGAGAATAAAGGTCAGAAAACGACCTTAGACATGTGAGTAAAGATTTTCATTATGTTTTGGTGTCGGGAAAAATTTTGTGTACAATTCCACCGGAGTTTTGAGTAGAAGGGATGTTTTTTAAATGAATAATAACTAAATAAGAACGCGATCTGAACGAAAATAAAGTTTTAAGAAATAATAAATTATTATGTGAAATAATAAATCCTGTAGAGGAAAGGCATGGAATAAAATGTCAGTGTATTTAATGAATGTTATAAAAGCAAGCGTAATAAATATAATTATAACAAAGATATTTACAAAAAGGTAAATTTGAATTATATGAAAGAAATAGCTTTTGAGCTTTTGTAAGGAATGTAATCATAATAATAACAGGGTAAAGAAATCTAAATAAAGATTAAATTGAATGATATAAAAATATTGAGCGTTGAAGCCTTAACAAATGTATAAGACATGATGTGAATGCATATTCTTAAAAATGGAGCGATTTATTGTCAACGGAAAAGATTAATTAAGAATTGAGATATGTATCAATTGTTACTATGATATTTATCAGTTCTTTGGAAGGCATTCGGCCGTTAAGTAATGTGTAGCGTAATGGAACGCAATTAAATAAAAAGTCACGCTAGGAACGCGTAAAAGTTAAAGTACTTGGTAAATTACTTATGGAGGGTAGTTGATTGCAGTGAATTGAGATATGTTGTAAGTCCTCTAAATTGTGACGTAGATCACGAGGCCATGTGTGTGTTATACTGAAAAGGGAGATAATGTATGGTATTATTGAGCGTAGGTCATGTGGGCCACGGCCGACCTTAAATCGCATTTTGTATAAGTCCTCTAATATGGAAATGGTTCCCGAGGCATGTTAAGAGATTCGAACCTAGGATCCTCTTGTTGTTAAAGCCCCTTATTATTCGTCGTTGATTGTGTATTACTCTTCCCAATCAATGAGGACCCTCTCATAATTAATAAATGCCAAGGTTACGAAAGTGGTTTATGAACCAAAAATATTGTTGAATGAAAAATAATGTAGTAAAAGCCAGGTCTCTCCTTAGAACTGAGAATAATGTGGATGTTTGTTTTAAAAGCATTGAAGAGAGCTCCAACCGTAGGCTAGGCAGGGAGCCGCTCTCCCCGCCATAAATCACGCTCGAGTATAATGGCCTGACCCTCAGAGAGCGAGGGTGGGTAAAGATCGTTTTGTAAGAGGTGTTTAAGACACCGTGAGTGTTTAAAGTTGTTAATGACCCGGGCGTTGAACCGAGGTCCTTGTAGATTTATATTATCGCTTGCCAGTTCAGATCGTAGTTTTCTTATGTGATAATGGTCTTATAAGACAAATGAATTAAATAAAATCCCTATTGTAATGTTGTATGAAAAATAAGGAATCCACGAGTTTTGTGAAGATAACTAGATTCGGGAGTAATCATAGTTTTTGACTTTGTCAAGTAATCTTTATAACTCTGGAGTACACAAATGGTTTCCCGATCACCGTAGTGAATTTGCAAACTTGAGAGAGATAGTAAATCCTGAGAATATGTGAAATGCCCAAATATTGAAGTGAATAATTAACATGTAATTTTAAATGTAATTATATATTTGTTTTGATGAGAGAAAGGATAAAAATAAATTCTTGAGGTGTACAAAAGTATGACACCATTATTATGGAAATGTATTGAGCCAAAGGAGCTCGTAGTTATATGGACTTTAAGATAGGTACTTTATGGAAGTGAAAATAATCGTGAATTGTTGGTTTTAAAGAAAACCATGTGTTTTAATTTAATATTGGTTTTATTTTTAGGCTATTCCTTGTTCACTTTGGACAAGTAGAATGATATTGGTCAGTAGTTTATTTGTTTTATTTGTTTGTAGCGCCATAATTTTGATTAATTAAATGTGTTAAAATAGGAGTTGATTTTGTTGTTATTTTTGCAAGTGTATCCTCTATTTAATCCAAAATATGTAAGTCACAGAGTGGGAGAACTTACCGCAGCCCCGAAAAATCCCGAATTGAGCAATGCTGGCATACTGTGATTTGCATATTTCTTGCTAAAAGGGCACATTACGTATAAGTTCTGATTGACAGTAACTATATATATATTTATTAAAATATAATGAAGAGTATTATGAAACAGTGTCGCTATATGAATTCAACGAAATGAGCATTGAACATGTATTTAATAAATTGAATCCAGCATGGATGTATACAATTGTCGAGTGGCATAAGAATTTGCAGGGTGTCTATTTAAAGCGTATTGAAGTATTATGAAGTAATGCTGGATACAGAAGTGGTATTGAAGTTATTGAAGTATATTTGAGTCGTCCAGTTGCAAAACTCGTTTAATCCACTTGTGAATAAGAATCATTTTCATGAGAAACGTTTCTCTGGACTCTAACTCGCGTATCTTTTGTGTTTGTTGTTTTCTACTTTTTGCTTTGTGGTTTTGCTCTTGTTTTTGACTTTTTTGCTTTACGTTCTATTTTTACTTTTGCTCTTGTTTTTGAATTTTGCTTTTTGCTTCGGCTTTTTTGTTTTGGGTTTGTGTTTATTTACTGCTTTTGCTGATTTTGAATTTTGCCTTTTACTTTGTGTCTCTTCTTTTGTTTTTGTTTTTTTGTTTTGTTTTTAAGCCTCCGTGGCTCAGGCGGCAGCACGCCGGCCTCTCACCGCTGGGTCCGTGTTTCAAATCCCGGTCACTCCATGTGAGATCTGTGCTGGACAAAACGGAGGCAGACAGGTTTTTCTCCGGGTACTCCGGATTTACCTGTCAAAATTTCATTCCAGCAACACTCTCCACTATCATTTCATTTCATCTGTCATTCATTGAATCATTGCCCCAGAGGAGTGCGTCAGGCCTCGGCAGCCGGCACAGTTCATATCCTCGCCGCTAGATGGGGGCTTCATTCATTCCATTCCTTGACCCAGTCGGAGACTGGAAGCAGGCTGTGGATTTTCATTTTTAGCCTACTTTTCACATTTTGCAAAAATTAGGAAAAAGTAGACTTATGAGATCGATCCGGGAAAATGTGTGTCTGTCTGTCTGTCTGTCTGGCTGTGTGTGTGTCCCCCCCTATCAACTCCTAAACGGCTGCAGCAATCTAAACCAAATTTAGTATGAGTAAAGATGTGCACCGGAATATCTCAAGTCCATATTTGAAAATGATGTCAGTGCTACCAACTGCTGAAAAAACGCACTAGAAATTTGAGCTCAATGTTGGATATCTTGCAAGGTATGCATGGGAGCTATTCCAAAATTGGCACACATGTAGATAATACTATTTCAGTTTAATTTCCAGGAGGCCAACCATGACAGTGTTGCCAAAATAATTTTAAGCCTTCTGATAGGTCAAATGTTTAAATGCTTATAACTTCTACACTATCAATATGATTTCAATCAAATTTTGTATGCAATATCTGTACATAAACAGATATGACTGAGCGTATTCTTAAGAGCCACCAGGGCTGCCAACTGTTAATAATTGCTCTCTATATTTGTTTTATCCAAATACCAATATATCAGAAAGTATGCAAGCCAACAGCTTTAAACTATGCACACGTATATTCTGACATTTTAGATTAATTTGGAGTAACTTATATACGTCAGTTCTACCAACATGATTATAAGCCTGCTGATAATACCAATTTTTAAATACATCTAACTTCTATACTATCAGTTGGATTTCAACCAAATTTCGTATGTGCTATGTGTACCATAACAGATATGACTATAAGTATTGTTAAGAGCAATCAGGGCTGCCAACTGTTAATAAATGCTGTCTATATTTTTTTACCCTAATATCAATATATCAGAAAGTATGCAAGCCAACAGCTCTATAGCATCTGACATTGTAGATTAATTTGGAGTAATTAATACAAGGCAGTGCTGCCAACATGATTCTATGCCTGCTGATATGTCCAATTTTAAAATACATGTAACTTCTATACTAACAAATGGATTTCATCCAAAATTGGCACAACAATATATCATAATATTTCAGATTATTTCTGACCAGCACACGCATGGTATTGTTGGCAACATGATTTTACGCGTGCTGATAGATCCAATGTCTAACTGCATGTAACGTCCATTGGACTTCAACCAAATTTTGTATTCTGTACCTTAAGAGATGGAACTAAGAATATATTCAGTCACCAGGGCTGCCAACTGTAGTGCTCTATTAGGCTACATTATACCAGGTATATTTTGAACTAATTAGACATTTCGATAATACCAACTTAATTTCGTCATTATTCTAGATAGGTTCATATACAGTAGAATAATCATTGGCATGAAAAGTAGGCTGTATAGTTCTTCACGGAACTTCTTGTTTTGTTTTCTGCTTTTGCTTTTGTGTTTGAATTTTGCATTTTGTTTCATGTCTTTTGTTTTTGATTTTGTGTTTGTTTTCTGAAAAATCAAAATAAAACAAAACAAAATAAAACAAAATCGAAATAAATTAAAATACAAAAAACAAAACAAAACAAAAAAATAACAATTTAAAACAAAATGAAACAAAGCAAAAGAAAAAAATACAAAAATAATAATTAAAAAACAAATAAAATTAAGTAAAATAAAATAAAATAATTAAATAAATAATTTCACAACTGGACTAAACGAGTTTTACAACTGGACGACTCAAATATTGTAGCTATAAGAGAGTACAATGCATGTGATTATTTACAAAGAATTTCAGTTGTGATAATTACGTGGAGAATATGATGAAGTATAATTATTCTGTAAGAAGGATTTATGGAAGTGAAAATGTTGCTGGGATAGGATTAAGTATTGAATAATGTTAAACATGTTGGTTTTTGGTAGAATTGATAAGTTCATCATAATAATAACAAAGCGCCTTTAATTAGCGTGTCCACCCTGGTGGCTGTTTAGATTTATGCCGAGCGATAGTTAGCGGTCATTCTTAGAGTTGCAATAACAGCTAACCCAGCTAGTGGCAAGCTAAAGGTACGTTATGGCACGGACTACACGAATTCGGTTTCTGATCTATGACCTCCTGATGGTAGAATGGTTGTTAATAATAATAATAATAATAATAATATCGTATGGCCTCGGGTGCTGGGTGCAAACTTTGTTATTTGACACCCAGAGGGTAGCTTGCATGTCAAATTTCGTTGTTCCTTGACTGTGAGAGTCAAGGAGTTTAGATGTTAAATATCTAACCTCCTTGAACACTATAGCGCTTTCTAGCAGAGAAAGGAGGAACTTTGTGTTGGCGGAAACTCCCGAGATTAATTTTGCCATTATGAACACAGCCTACTGAATTCAAATGGATTCTTTGACATGCCAACATCGTATGACATGCATATAGCATTTTTGCCGCCTTTCAAAAAAAAATATCACTTACCACGGCCAGGAGCGAACCTGCAATCTTGGGGTTGGTAGACCTACACGATAACCACTCACCCACCGTGGTTGTTAAGTGGTAGTGACAAGATCAGGCAGTTAATGGTGACACTGTCAAATGAACAGGTCTGTTATTACACAGGTAGATCTAGACTCTGGTAGGTTGGTTCCTTAGTTTAGGGGCTGTGACAACGCGATCATGTAGCTCCGTGTACTTTGGGTGTGTGTACAATCTGTCTGATAACCGGTGTTAATTATACTCTGTGAGCTGCCTGAATAGGATTGACATTTCGCCGGAAATTCCACGTCAGTCATCACCCCTCTGCCTCTTGACCAATCCATGTTCGCATAGTTGATGTCATAATACTCTGCGTTGCAATATTACAGCCCACGTGCGTCAGTGCCTGGTCAGCCGTATCTCTGGCTTGTACAGTTTGGCAATCTCGTCCTGAGACCACATGGCGAGAACAGAACTGTCAATCCTCTTCTGGCAGCTCGCAGAGTATAATACCTTCAATTCTCGAAAAAGGTGAAAATCATTCACGACCGCACTGTGCCAACGTCACGATACACTTCTTCAAGGAATTCAAGTGTGAAGTTTTGGCCCATCTGCCGTTTAGTCCAAACCAGCACTGAATGATTTTCACCTTTTTCGAGAATTGAAGGTATGGTTGGTTGGCAACGCCTCGCCAAAAAGGAAACACTTCAGGAGACTCTCCAGACGTACCCACTTCAGTGGCGGCAGAATATATTGTCGAGGGCATTGGAAAGCTGGTGTAACGATACGATAAATGTTTCAATCATTTTGGCGATTATGTTGAGACATAAGAATAAAACAAGCAAACATTTAGTAGTAAAATCAGTTTGGTATGTCAATCTGTTATTTGTATACAGTCCATCGGAAGAAAAACAGGCGTCGTATTTTGGCTTCACACAAGTGTAGTTAGTGGAAGGTTCTTTTTCATGCCATAAATCTATGACATGGGACCGCCAACTTTACTTCCTTTCCGAAGATAGGCACTCTGAGGGTTTTTAACGCTCTTAAAAATCCGACGACTTCGGCCGGGTTTGAACCCGCGACTTTGGGCAAAAAAGGTCTAGACTCTGTATCATACAAATGCTTGCCACGGTGGGTGAGTGGTCAACGTGTCGGTCTACCAACCCCAAACTTGCAGGTTCGCTCCTGGCCGTGGTAAGTGATTTTTTTTTGGAAATGTGGCAAAAATTACGACACCATGTCATACGATGTTGGCATGTCAAAGAACCCATTTGAATTCAGTAGGCCGTGTTCATAATGGCAATATTAATCTCGGGAGTTTCCGCCAAAACAAAGTTCCTCATTTCTCTACTAGAAAGCGCTATAGTGTTCAAGGAGCTTAGATATCTAATCTCTTTGATTTTAATAGCGCTTCAAGGAACAACGAAATCGACACGCAAGCTACCTTTTGGGTGTCAATTAACAAAGGTTGCACCCGGCACCCGAGGCCATACGATATTATTATTATCATCGTAAAAATGAAAAAATTCTCGTATGTATCGCAACCTTATAAAGAGGATACAGAAACAGAATATTTAGAAAGTCCTTTTGACAACAGGCATAAACTTCAAACTTCGATTGCCAACTTAATTAGTTATTGAAGTTTTAAGGGGGCGGAACAGCGAGGTCATCTTCCAAACTTAGCATCTTACGTAAATACCGGTAGATGTCACCTTTATTAGAGGTCTACTCTATCATGCTGTCTGTGTGAAAATTACGTGCTACCTTTTTGCAACTTTGGCTTCTTTTTCCCTCTTTTAGTGCCGTTGTAAGGGATACTTTATATATATAAATACCGTAGTTATTACTAGTTGGCCGTTCACGGTGGCGTTTGGCGACAAAACTAGCAACTACTTGAAATTTCAATGTCTTCGGTCCTTACTTGAATTAAAACAGATACACACACTAATACATTCATCACAATTAACACCAGTTATCAGACAGATTCTACACACACCCAAAGTACACGGGGCTACATGACCGCGTTGTCGCAGCCCCTAAACTGAGGAACCAACCAACCAACCATCAATCGGTCAGTTTTCCCATGTGTCCTTGAGCAAATTTTACCGGACTATCATGATACAGAGTAAATCGTTGTTGCCTAGTGACAACCTGTCCATCAATGGTGCGGCGTTGACTATCAAGATACAGCCTAGCGACAATATGTCCGTCAAGTTTTAGATCGGTGAAACGGTCTAGATTTGTGCAAAAGGGCCTAATTGCAGGGAATGGAGTGGTCTGTCCGAAATTTAAAGTAGATAGTGTTACCCGCTGGGTTCCAAAGGGTAAGTATACAAATTTTGGTTCAGATCGGTGAAAGGGTGTAGATTTGTATAAATAACAGACAGCCAGATATTGAGCTTTATATATATAAATGTAGTAGTGGCTTCTGTGGCGTAGTCGGTAACATGCTGAACTGCTGTGCCCAAGATAGCGGGTTCAAACCCGGCCGAAGTCGTCGGATTATTTAAGAGCGTTAAAATCTTTCAGTATGCCTTCCTTCGGAGGCGAAGTAAAGCCGGTGGTCCCATGTCATAGATTTATGGCATGTGAAAGATCCTTCCACTAACTAAACTTGTGTGAAGCTAAATTTCTAGGTTAGATTTCGTTGGAACGCTCTATCAAAGTTCCAACGTTCACCACTAGGTATCAGTGATATCTGGTAGCAAAAGTTGGAACTACTTGAAATCGAACGGAACTTGTAGCTCACCCTATGGGTGTCCGCTTGAAGCAGCTACAGCCTCTGGAGAGACGAACATGTCCTCGGACACTCCCGGCACTAAACGCCATACAATAAATAGATAAATAAAAAAGAGATTAATTTTTTCCACACTGGCTCTACAGACCGACAGTCATTACTCAGTGAAAAATAAAATCGATGTTTGGTACTTGTACGATTAACATGAGTTCACAGTATCAGCAATTTTAGCAAAGAATCTGGAGAAGAATGTTGGAAAATGCCAAGTTATTAGTGTCATTGCGCAAAAAGGGGCGCCGTTTTGTCTGGCTCTTTATTAATGTATAGACCAACCAGCCGAGAGCGGTCAACCTATTAATATTAAGTACATTGAAGAGCGTGCCTGTCAGTCTTAAAGAGAATAGTGAAAGACGGATATTCTGCATAAGGTGCGTGGCCAAGTAAGAAAACAAGAACTAGAGTAGATGAGTTCGATAAGTAGAGCACACAGACGTGGATGTTGGGAGGTACAGAGAAACAATCTGTTGTTCCCCTTCTTACGGTCTTCCTTCCTTAAAAATAACTATGGAATGGGATGTTCTTCAATATTTTGGACGAACCCTTACTTTCCCCCAATTTAAAGCAATGAAATCCAAGAAATTAAAAATATGTTTGAGATCAATCGTGGATTTCTTTCTTGCCCATTTCTTCGAAAACATTTTAATCATGAGCATCATAGTCTAACTTAAGTGGTGCAGTTAGTGAGGGTTTGGAGTCCAGTGCCCATGGCTGTTGTCGTTTGAGTCTTCAGACTTTTGACTGGTTTGATGCAGCTCTTCATGCCTTCTTGTCCTGAGCTAATCGTTTCATCTCTACATAGTTACCACATCCTACATCCGAGGCAATCTGTTTAACATATTCTAACCTTGGTCTACCCCTATAGTTCTTGTCCTCGACCCTTCCTTCTATAACTAAGCTTGCTATTCCTGGGTGTCTTAGTACAGTATGTGTCCTACCAACCTATCTCTTCTCTTCATTAGCAGTCGCCAGAAACATCTCTCCTCTCTCACTAGTTTTAATACCTCTTCATTCGTAACCCTATCTACCCATCTGATCTTCATCATTCTCCTGTAACACCACATTTCAAACGCTTCAATTCTTTTCTTTTCTGCTGCACCAATAGTCCAAGTTTCACTTCTATAGAGCGCCAAGCTCCTGACAAAGGTTTTCAAACATGACTTCCTAATACCTTAATCGATATTCGATGTCAACAGATTCCTTTTCTGTAGAATTGCTTTCCTTGCCTGTGCTAACCTACTTTTTATATCCTCTTTGCTTCGTCCATCACTGGTTATTTTGCCACCCTAGTAACAGAAGTCACCTACTTCCTTTAGCTGTTCACCTGCCAATTCGACATTCATAGGGGTTTCGGATTTCTTTCTGCATTCCGATATTTTTGTTTTACATTTATTAATGTTCATCATGAATTCTTGCCTCAAGACAGAATCCATATCATGGCCCAAGGATATAGGATAAAAATACCGGCACAATTATGGTTGCTCGCTTAAGTGAGGGACCTGCATTAGAAAATTTTCTGTCAGGATAACGAAGTCCTCTAGGTCTAAATCTTGGCAACTCGGCTTCTCCGAAATCACCGTGGTTGAGTGGTATCGTGTCGGACTACCAAACCCAAGCTTGCAGGTTCGCTCCTGGCCGTGGTAAGTGATTTTTTGAAAGGCGACAAATATCACAGCACGGATGTCATACGATGTTGGCATGTAAAAGAACTCATTTGAATTCAGTAGGCCGTGTTCAAAATGGCAAAATTGATCCCGGGATTTTCCGCCAACACAAAGTTCCTCCTTACTCTACTAGAAAGCGCTATATTGTCAAGGCGCTTAGATATCTAACCTCCTCGACTTTAGTTAGTTAGTTAGTTAGTTATTGTTGTTTTAAGGGGCGGAACTACGAGGTCATCTGTAGCGTTCCAAAGAACGACATAATTCGACATGCAAGCTGCCCTCTGGGTGCAAATAGCAAAGCTTGCACCCGGCACCCGAGGCCATACGATATTATTATTATAACCGTACGTAAATGGGATGTTAAACCCATAAAAGTTATTTTTAGCCGACTTTTCTCATTATGCAAAAATTTGTGTGTGTGTGTCTGTCTCTGTGTGTGCGTCCGTCCCCCTATCAACTCCTAAACAGCTGCAGCTATCAAAACCAAATTTGGTATGAGTAATGATCTATACCTGAATATCTCACGGCCATATTTGAAAATGACTTCAGTGCTACTAACTGCTGAAAAATCGCAATTGAATGTTGAGCTCCATGTTGGATATCTCAGAAGGTATGCACACATATAGATAATGATATTTCAGTTTAATTTCCAGATGACCATACATGACAGTGTTGCCAACATGATTCTACGGCTTCTAATAGGTCATATCGTTATATGAATGTAACTCCCGTACTATCAATTCGATTTCAATCAAATTTCGCGTATACTATTTGTAATATAAGAGATATGACTATGCGTATTTTAAGAGCAACCAGGGCTGCCAATCGTAAATAAATAATCTCTCTATTCTTACTTTAATTTTATCGTTGTGGCCACAAGGGTCCGCGAGATCTCTTGTTAGTCCACCACCCCTTCATCCTTTCGGAATGGGATTTCTTCCATTCATCCGAGTGAACATATCTCTTGCTGGGTTTTACTTCCTCTTGATGAACCTGCCGGAGTTTTTGTTTCAATCTCTCTAATACCAATATATCACAAAGTATGCAAGCCAACCTCTCAAAATGTTTCACACGCATAGTACATGACCTTCTACATTAATTTGGAGTAACTGATATACGTCAGTGGTGCTAAGTCTGCTAATAGGTCCGATTTTTAAATGCATGTAATGTCTATACTAATAAATGGATTTCAACCAAATTTGGTATGCACCTTGTTTATTATAACAGATATGAGTCTGTGTATTCTTAAGAGCAGCCAGGGATGCCAACTGTAAATAAATAATCTTTCTATTCATTTCATCTTATTACCAATATATGAGAAAGTATGCAAGCCAACAGTTCTAAACTTTGCACACGAATAGTACCTGACATTCTAGATTAATTTGGAGTAACTAATATACGCCACTGCTGACAAAAAAATTCTAAGACTTCTGATAGGTCCAATTCTTAAATACATGTAACTTCTATACTAACAAATGGATTTCATTAAAAATTGGCACAACAATAGATCATAATATTTCAGGTTAATTCTGAGCAACACATGTATGACATTCTTGCCAACATGATTATATGTGCGCTGATAGATCTATGACTAATTGCATGTAACGTCCGGGTTATCCATTGGATTTCAACCAAATTTTGTAAGTGCAACCTGTACCTTTAGAGATGGAATTAAGAGTATATTCCAGTCACCACGACTGCCGACTTTAGTGCTCTATTAGGCTACACTATTTCAAGGTATATTTCGAACTAATGAAACATTCAATATTACCAACTTAATTTCGTCATTAATCTAGGTAGGACCATATAGATTAATCATTGGCATGAATCTTAAATTTTAAGAAAAGTAAGCTCTTGAGTTCGTCACGGAACTTCTTGTTTGAATCTTGATTTGTCTTAAGTCGAATGTATAATTAACCAAACTGTTCAATGAAATTACCTTATTTTAATGATGTTAAAACTCATGATCATCATGTTTTTCAGTCAAGCGACTGGTCTGCCCCTACAATGAGTCTTTTCCACGTTATTCGGTCTTGTGCTGTCCTTTTGACCACTTCATAACTCCGTAGGCCAGAGCTATCTAGGAAAGATCTCATGAAAGTGTTCCGTGGCCTCCCGCGAGGGCGTTTTCCCAGGTATTTTGCCTTCTAGTATGTCGATCATCAGGCCACCATGTTGTAACCTGTGGCCAAGCCAGGTGGATCTCCTTCTATATATCTGGCGGATCATTTCCCGTTTTTCCTTTATTCGATCCAGCACCGTTATGTTGGTCATTTTCTCTACCCAGCTGATCTTTTCCATTCGTCGCCAACTCCACATCTCAAACGCTTCTAGTCGTTTAATGTCCCCTCTATTCATTGTCCACTGCAGTACATTGCAACTGGCCATATGTAGGTCTTAACCAGTTGTTTTCTAAAGCTGAGGGACATAGAGCGTTGACAAATTAGAGAATGATTTTCACAGAATGCCTGCTTGGCCATGGCTATGCGGCTCCTGATTTCAACTTCACATCGTAGGTCTTCTGTGAAGATCTGACCAAGGTATTTAAATCGACTGACCTGTTGTACTGGTTCTTTATTTATGGATATGTTTAGTTGGTGTTGATGCTTACTTATCACCAGAATCTTGGTATTCTTAAAATTGATATCCATTCCTTATTTTGTAGCTTTATCATTTAAACATTGCAACATGTTTGTTAATGTATGCGGATTTACTGAAAGTAATGCCAGATCATCAGCAAATTTAATATTCTGGATAAGTCTTCCACCAACTTTCATAAAAGACTACTTTGTTATAGCTTCAGCGAAGGCATTGAACAGTCCAGGGGACAGCAAACAACCTTGCTGCAATCGAAAATTGAAGTACCGATATGCTCCTTTTATGTGGCCTGTGGTTATCGTCAGTTCCGTGCTTGTACAGTTTTTAACCATTTGTCGAAAACAACTTCTATATATAACCGTCCTCTTCCGAAATGACATATCCACTTTAGCCTGCAACTTATTGATTACTGTCGTGATGTATGGGCAAATGTCATTGCAAAGAACACTGGACTCTTGTGGTTACAAATTTAATAGTTGAAATATTTAGAGACATCGGTTGAGTTGAGTTGAGTTCACCTCCTGAACCAACATGGATGGCGTGCAGGTCGACTATCGAACGCGACATCAAAGGCAAGACCTCCCACCAGGCGGCACTAATCGGAAAGGCAAAGAAAATACTGGTCGATCCTCATCGATCAAAATCAAAGAGCTTTCCTCGAGCCCACCAAAGAACTTGGATAATAATAATTAAAGAGTAGACTTGCGTGTCTTGCCATGTGTTCGTGGACTTAAGAAATCTCGACCGGCTTCATCGCTACATTCTAACTTGGGAAATGAGAAAATGGCATATTCATGGCATTGTGTGAGGAATACGGGGTGACAGAATGTCTCGGTCATTAACACGAATAGTTGAATAAGTAATGGTTGGTTGGTTCCTTAGTTTAGGGGCTGCGACAACGCGGTCATGTAGCCCCGTGTATTTGGGTGTGTGTAGAATCTGGCTGATAACCGGTGTTAATTGTGATGGCTGTAATAGTGTGTGTTATCTGTTGACATCGAATATAGATTTAGGTGTTAGGAAGTAATTTTTGAAGGCTTTGTCTGAAGCGTGGCGCTCTATGGAAGTGAAACTCGGACTATTGGTGCAGCAGAAAAGAGGAAGATTGAAGCGTTTGTTGCAGAAGAATGATGAAGATCAGACGGGTAGATAAGGTTACAAACGAAGACGTATTAAGACTAGTGGGAGAGGAGAGATGTTTCTGGCGACTGCTAATGAAGAGAAGAGATAGGTTGGTAGGACACATACTAAGACACCCAGGAATAGCAAGCTTAGTTATGGAAGAGAGGGTCGAGGACAAGAACTGTAGGGGTAGACCAAGGTTAGAATATGTTAAACAGATTGCCTCAGATGTATGGTGTGGTAGCTATGTAGAGATGAAACGATTAGCTCAGGACAGAGGGCATGGACAGCCCCCCAGTCAAAAGACTGAAGACTCAAACAACAACAACAACAACAACATCTGTGATTCAGGTAGAAGGACTGCAGACGATTAATTTTTTCAAGTTGTTCCTACTTTTACTACCAAATGTTACCTTCCACGACACCTAGCTGCGGACTTGGCTACTAAATGCCATCGCAGTCAGCACCTGGCCGCGAACGTTGGAACTAATATAGCGTTATCAAACTAACCTACAAATTTTAGCTTCCAAAAGTGTAGTTAGTGTCAAGTTCTTTTACATGCCATAAATAAATGACATGCGCCCACCGGCTTTACTTCCCCTCTGAAGGAAGGCATGCTGAGGGATTTTTAACGCTCTTAAAAATTCCGACGACCTCGGCCCGGTTGGAATAAGTAAACAAACCAGAATGAAATATAATGAATATCAAACAATCACAGCTGTCTATCGTGATACATTACGGGGTTCTTCCTATAATTTTCATTTTATCGCATGTGCACTCGTTTGCATGTTAATTCATCAGCGCACTGAAACATCTTTATAGCCTCTTTGACCTTACAAATAGAGATGAGCTTAACCGATATTTCGGGATATCGGTGACCGGCGTATCGGTGACAGAAAAATATCTGTGACTTTTATCTGTGACTCTGTCACAGGAAGCACGTAATATTCACCTTTCATAATTTAAGTGTTTTTATACGAAATGCATAGGGAAATATTTGCTAACATGATGTGCAATAAATTAACAAACGGAATGTCAAAACAATTATTTACAGTATTTAATGTAGGTTTAAAAGTAAAATGACTAACTTCTACGAATATGACGAGTGTTCATACAATATAATATCATACAAGCAGGCGCGGATTAAAGGGGAGTCATGACCCCCCACCCCTCAAATGGAGACCAACTTTTTTTTGCAAACTCAAAAAACGAAAACACAGTAACCAGACAAATAAAACTTAACGAATTTTAACTGAAAAACAGTTCTTTTTCATTTTATTCAATACTGAAAATATTGTTACGGCTGTGAGTTTGTGTCATCGCTCGCCGCATGAGTCACAACTGCCCCAGGGCTGGGCTGTGCCCTGCCTCCTGTATTGCGTGCGCCTTATGCAACAGGGCTACTAGGACAAAGGGATAGTCCAGAATATTCGTGACTGGACCAGCGATGGAAACCTCGAGAAGCCGTGGACCCTGAATGGATCTAGAAGCATTTATTGAGTCACCGGCCTGCTATATAAGTGCGACCTGTCAAGCAGTGGTTGTTGTTGTGTTTTATGAGCTAGTGCGAGTGTTTATCCTGGGCGACAGAAGTGTGGTGACTTGCGAAATCCCTAGTGAAGCTGATTCTCTTGACAGCGAGGAAGTGATTGTGGTGCTTGTGAAACAGTGTATAGTACAGTGACAGACCTAGTGCAGCTATTTCCAGCTAGCGTACGGGACCGGACTCATTAGCGAAGAGGATTAACTGTGGTCTGTTGACAAGTGAAAGGGAAAGTATTCTCGACGTGAGGAAACTGGAGTAAGGTAATAATTGCTGTTGAGTAGTGTATTTTTCTGGCTGCAATAAAATTAATTATTTTTTTAAAGCAGTAATTGGTGTTGTGCTTTATACCCACCGTAATCCAGTTAACAAAGGTGCCACTAGGGGGTGGCACGTAACAATATCTTTATTGCAATTATTATGTTCTGTTACAACTGTACATATTTACAACTTCATACCTGTTATATAAAAACGATTATTTATATAACAAAATCAACTCGTCTATTTTGTTCAGCAAACCTTGTGATTACCGAATCGATGTCTATAGTGATGTCACGATGAATGTGCAGCAATGCACGGATAGGAATTTGGAGCTTTTTTCGCACCAAAAAATTTTGCCGACGTCCAAACTGCAAGCTTGGTTGGCAATTTAAGCTGTGACTTTCTCCCTTTGTCGGTACCAACTCGACTTGCCGAAACTGTAGCGTTCCTTGATACTTTTCTCGAAGCTCGATGTAAAAGTCGCAAAATACGCCTTTGCAATTTGTACCAATAATTTTGGTGCGCTAAACGCATCAAATTTCTATCCATGTAGCTTGCAAATGGTTTTGTACGTTTGGTTATTTTGTGATTGCGTTTTTAGTGATACCATTTTTCTTAACAATTTCGATTCTCTGAACCCCCCAAAGCCAAACTCTAGATCCGCGCCTGCATACAAGTACAACATACAACAGGGACTGGTACTTAACCTGGAGGTTTGCTACAGAAACTATCTTAACCTTATTTATGTACAGTTATACATTACAATACCTATAATGAAAAGTGAAGAAAATGGAACTGAGAGATTGAGGCATATTATATAACTTAGAGTATTGATAGTTTCTTCGCTGAAAATGGATAAGAAATTTATTAATTTAATACAAAGATTTGCTCTTACATCGCGACCAAGAACTACATTTTCCAACCACCCCGAGCCGAGAAAAAGTTACCTTACAAAAATGATAACAACTTTATTTGTTGGACACGCAAAATTTTGAAATTAATAAACCAGTTATATAACATTCCAATGTATATTGTGTTAAAATTTGGATTCGATCTGATGACGAGTTTTTGAGATAATAATTCTTAAATGTGACGCATGGTTGAAACACGCTTAAAAACGTGCACTTTTTGTGCTCCAAATGCGACAAAAAATATTAAAATATAAATTAAAAATGCCAAACCTACATGAGCTAACGTACAATAGAACGGCGAAAATGATGATGTTATTGGATTTTATGTAGGTCTATTGGTTACTTCACAAACAACCTTCAAACTCGAGTACACAAACTGAAATTTTGTATGTTGATAGTGGCAATTAATATAAATAGGATATATGAAAATAGGCTTTAGTTCTTCACGGAACTACTTGTTACAAAATGTGAAAAGTAGGCTAAAAACAAAATACAGTGGAACTTGGATAATTCAAACCTCAAGGGACCAGTAAAAACATTCGAATTATCCAAAAATTCGAATTAAGAAAGTTCTTTGAAAAGGGTAGAGAAAATATATAGTATTGCGTTTACATAATGATTTACATTCAACAAAGCAGATTAACAGACAACGGTACTGTATAATGACTGTATCATGATAAACCTCAAATGTTTCAAATGATAAATTAAAAGCAAAATTTACTATTCACCTATTTAACGACAGTAGTAATCCAGCAATGTAGGTAAGTCCTAGAGAATTCTACAGTTTTTCAAAAAAAGTTAGAGATTTTTACCTATTTCCTACAATTAAGTCTCTCGGCCATCACAAAAGAATCTAACGAATTTAAGGAACGGAAAACAGAATCAATTAGCCTACGTCATTTCTACTTAAAAATAAGCATAAGTTCTGTGATGTGGTTTGACCGATTGAAGAGCTACACATTAACAACACTCAAAAGTATGGCTTAGAATAATAGAGCTATACACGGGTCTGTGAGACTAATTCCAAGTTTAAATTATACGAAAATACATGTTTCTACCTGACATTGAGGTCTCCTACAGCTCAAATAAGATTACAGTTGACTTCTCTACTTAGTATAAAACAAAGTACCCGATTCTTGGATGTCACGAGAATCACTGCATGTAATTTGATGCGGTTTTCACCATTCTGTAAAGAATATCTCGAGGATGGTTTCTGTAGAAAATAATTTATCTATGACCAAAGGAAGTCAAGCACTAACGATTTCAGTGGCGTCCGTGCGCTTTGTAAGCTTACGCTGGGCAAACCGTTAAAAATATCTACATACTATGAGTGTAAGAATTCTTCAGCATGAAAAGTGCTACAAAAAAGCTCGGGAGAGCATATCTCTATCTTCAATACATCGCCAACCATACGTGTTTTTACGTTTTCATTCCTTCCAACAATCTCCACGCTATGGGCGAGCCTATCATCCCAGTGACAGCTTAGCTAGCGGACGAGCTCATTGCGCCAGATACAGCCAGCAGCAAACTGTCGAGTCGTGATGAGTTAAAAACTTTAGAGAAGAGTGGTTGTGTTTGGAGTTTCCCTGGAAGTGCAACTCGGCTTTTCTTCATTTCGCCTTCAAAATTCACAGTCAAGTTAAGATTGGACGGAAGAGGGATTTGAGTTTCATGCCCCTCGCCATTCTTAAATTACTTCTGATAAGAATTCGTTGCACAGGCTATGTCCATGATAATATAATTAATAGCCCAGTCAGTGATTTTAACCCATCAAGCCGAGACGTAAAACGGATATTGGTCGTAGTTCATTGACATCGAAAAAAAAAAGCGTTTACACGTAATACATTCATAATTGTTCCCGGGTCGGGTTGCTAGTTCAGAATAAAATAAAATAGATGCCCTTAAGGTGGTCATATACACTAGGAATAATTTTTTAAAAGAATAATCTCTAGCAATGTTAAATTTTTCTGTTGTTTTATCATGATCAAACTAAGAGATTTTGAAGTTCATTTTACAGAAATTTTATGTTAATTGTTTATGAAAAAATTATTTGTTGCTATTTACACAGGGGTACTTAAAGTCCTCTATCTCTCACATATTTTAACCAAAATCCATGAACCTTGAACATAAACAATCTCACATACATTGGGAATGTTCCCTAGCACTCTTGTCTGAATTAGTCACAAGTAAGGGTTTTAAAATTATATTACAATTTAAGTTTCTTGAAATTTTGTTTAACAAAATTGTTTAAAAAGTTGTTAAAATTACATTTTTATGAATATCATTTTCTTAGTGGTAGGGAACATAGATACATGTATTAGCTTTAATTTGAAATAAAAAATCAAGCAGATACGATTTCTGTGACAAAAGGTAAACACTTTGAATGACTTCAAATGTCAGGAAACGAATAATTGAGTAAATCGCATTTAAAGTTTACTTAGTATGTCTTCACTCACATTCATCTTGTTATTTGACGCCAGAGGGCAGCTTGCATATCGAATCTTGTCGTTCCTTGGAGCGCTATGAAAGTCAAGGAAGTTAGATATCTAAGCTCCTCGACACTATAGCGCGTTCTAGTAGAGAAAGGAGGAACTTTGTGTTGGCGGAAAATCCCGAGATTGATTTTACCACTATGAGCACGGCCTACTGAATTCATTGGGTTCATTAACATGACAACAACGAATGACATGCGTGCCGTGATTTTTTTCGCCTGTCAAAATCACTTACCACGGCCAGGAGCGAAACCAGTGTGAAAGAGAAAGTCAATTTAGGCTCAAAAGGAATGTTATAGATCTGCTGATTCGCCAGACATGACAGCTGTCAGTCAGAACGGTTGCGCCCTCTTACAGTAAATAATTTATTTTGACATGAAAGATTAATGGTATATTTATGAACCATACATTTTCTAAAACTAGAAGAAATTTCCTACAAAATGGATATTAAAAAAAGTGAAATTTCAGAAGAATAGTATATATGGCCACCTTAAGTCTAATGTATTTTGATGTGAAAATTGTAATTGAAAGAAGGAAACAAAATATTAACAAGTAGTTCCGTGAAGAACTATACAGCCTATTTTCATATATCCTACTTATGTTAACTGCCACTATCAACATACAAAATTTCAGTTTGATTGCTGTAATAGATTCGTTGATATTGAGAACCGACTAAATATTTCGGATGGTCACCATGTTGGATTTTATATATGTAGGTCCTAGAGTTATGTACTGTTACATGCAGATTATTGTGAACGTGTAGCATTCAAACTTCAATCGCATAAATAGGACACAAGAAGTGACAAGGAGATTTTAAAATTTCGCACAGCTGCCATCTTGAGGTTATGGAAACAATTGAAATAAATTAGATGCCAGTGGATTACCATTCGTATAAGGATTTACTGTTCCAAGTTTCATTACACTCGGATGGTTAAATTGCGAGAAACGTCCATGTGAATTTTTATATTTCGCGTCGCCTCCATGTTGGATTTGTGAACACCAAGTTATTTAAAGTCCTATAGGTGAACTTAAGTTCATAGCCCCTATGAACATTTAGAAATTCAGTTTGATTGCTATAATAGATTCGTAGATATTCAGAGCCGACTAAATATTTTGGATGGTCGCCATGTTGAATTGTTAAATGTATAGGCCATAGAGTCATGTACCATTAAAGGAAAATTATTGCGTAGGTTCAATATTCAAACTTTCAATTCGATCGCATGACTACATCACAAGAAATAAAAACTTAATTTTAAAATTCGCACATCCGCCATCTTGAGGTTATGTAAACAATTGAACTAAATTAGATACCAGTGCATTACAATGTGTATAGATATTTTTTGTACCACATTTCAGTGCGTTTGGAGCATTAAATCGCGAGAAAGGTCTATTTAAAATTTTCAAATTCGCTTGGCTGCCATGTTCGTTTTATAGTTAACCGGTTTCTGAAAGTCTTATAGATGGACTTCCGTAGTGCCCTTTATCTCCGTAAAAGATTTCAGGGAGATACCGCTAATAGTTTCACAGATATGGAATGCCAGTGAAATATTTCGCACATCCGCCATCTTGTGGTTCTGTAAACAATTGAACGAAGTTAGATGTCGGTGCATTACAATGTATATAGGCATATACTGTACCAAGTTTCATTGCGTTTGGTTGGTTAAATCGCGAGAAACGTCTATTTAAAAGTCGCAACTTCGCTTGGCTGCCATGTTCGTTTTGTAGTTACCAGATTTTCAAAGGTCACATAAGTGAACTTATAGTTGTTCCCTTTATCACCATACAAAATGTCAGGGTAATATCGGTAATAGTTTCGGAGATATTGAATGCTGGTGAAATATTTCGCACAGCTGCCATGTTGGATTGGTGAGTCGTAACAACATTTGAAGGGCACGGTCGGGGTCGCAGGGAATAGTGCTATGAACTTACCGAGTTTCATTGAAATCGCTCCAGCCGTTTAGATTTTATTAGGGACACACACACACACGAATCACACAAACACACGCACACACACACACACACACACACACACACACACGCACACACGGACAAAAGGTGATCTCATAAGCCTATTTTTTCAAAATTGAAAATAGGCTAAAAATGGATATCCTTACAACGTAATTAGAAAAACAAGACGTTCCGTGACGAACTAAAGAGCCTACTTTTCTTAAAATTTAAGATTCATGCCAATGATTAATATATATGGATCTATCTAGAATAATGACGAAATTGAGTTGGTAATATCGAAATAATGTATACCTGGTATAATGTAGCCTAATAGAGCACTACAGTTGGCAGCCCTGGTGACTGAATATGTTTTTGGTTCCATCTCTTAAGGTACAGAATACAAAATTTGGTTGAAGTCCAATGGATAGCATGGACATTACATGCAGTTAAACATTGGATCTAAGAGGGCTCGTAAAATCATGTTGGCAACAATGACATGAATGTAATGGTCAGAAATAATCTGAAATAATACGATCTATTGTTGTGTCAATTTTGAATAAAATCCATTAGTTAGTATAGAAGTTACAGGCATTTTAAAATTGGACATATCAGCAGGCTTAGAAATACGTTGGCAGCACTGACGTATATTAGTTACTCCAAATTAATCTAGAATGCCAGTTACTATACGTGTGCAAAGCTTAGAGCTATTGGCTTGCATACTTTCTGATATATTGGTATTAGGGTAACAAAATTAGAGACAGCATTCATTAACAGTTGGCAGCCCTGGTTGCTCTTAAGAATACGCTTAGTCATATCTGTTATGGTACACATAGCACACTCGAAATTTGGTTGAAATCCAAATTATATGTATTTAAATTGGACCAGTCAGCAGGCTTAGAATCATGTTGGTAGCACTGACGTATATAACTTACTCCAAAATAATGTGTAGATAGTCAGGTACTAAACGTGTGCATAGTTTAAAGCTGTCGGCTTGCATACTTTCTGATATATGGGTATTTGATAAAAGAAATTGAGAGCATTTATTAACAGTTGGCAGCCCTGGTGGTTCTTAAGAATACACTCAGTCATATCTGTTTATGAACACATAGCACATACGAAATTTGGTTGAATTCCTATTGATAGTGTAGAAGTTATATGCATTAAAAATTGGACTTATCAGCAGACTTACAATCATTTTGGCAACACTGCCATGTATGGCTTCCTGGAAATTAATCTACAGTATTATTATCTATACGTGTGCCAATTTTGAAATAGCTCCCATTCATACCTTCCAAGATATCCAACATTGAGCTCAAATTTCAATTGCGATTTTCAGCAGTTGGTAGCACTGACATCATTTTCAAATATGGCCGGGAGATATTCAGGTATAGATCTTTACTCCTATCAAATTTTGTTTGGATTGCTGCAGCCGTTTAGGAGTTGATAGACACACACACACACACACACACACACACACACACACACACACACACACACACAGTACGCCAGCCAGACAGACAGACACACATTTGCCCGGATAGATCTCATAAGTCTACTTTTTCGTCATTTTTGCAAAATGTGAAAAGTATGCTAAAATATAATAAATTGGGCTTTACATTAAATTTTGAAAATATAGTTAGAAAATATTTTTTTTGTAATAGTAAGTGTAAATAAAATATAGAAAATTAAATTATTTAGAAAAACAAGTGCCGAGTATGAACAAATATTTTAACTTAATACTTGAAATCTTCTTCCGAAAAATGGAGTGTGAATTTTGTATCAGGCGCCAACCAGTTAGTGCGTCGTTTGAATTGTCAACCGTGCTGTGTAGATGGAAAACATCAGTAGCATGACTAATTCACATTGGATCGCGAGTGAATGCCAATGTGTATATTTATACGGATATATTACAGAAAAGTAGCATCTCTGAATTCAACTAAATGTTTGTATAACGAAATGGTACCCTTGCAAACAAATTTTGACTCCAATAACTCCTCGTATGTATCAAACAATATTGGTTCATGAATGAATCTTCTTTATTTATTAACATATTTTACGCCCACGTTGGAGCAATTAAATCAATATATTTGAGTAAATTTCTTCCTTTTCTCCTCCCAGAACTTTCTCATCCTCTCCGACCTGGAAGCCCTTTATGTGTCCGATATAGTATATTGTTTCCGTTCAACTGTTATTAGTTTGACACTTATGCTTCTGTTCTTCAAAATCCTCTTCTCTGTCTTTGATTTGTTGCCGAGTTATACCCAATTCTTTCAAATCATCCTGAACTTCTTTGAACCAATTATTAGTGATTTTATTTTTCAAAAAGTAGTCAAATAGTTGTTTCAATATCCTGGTTTCTGGCAGTCTTGATATGTGACAGAAAAAGGAAATTCTTCTTTTACGCATTGTAGTTATTATTGATTCACATTCACGATAGACGATGTTGTTAGGCAACAATCTCCACTGTCCATCAACTTGGTGTTTTTTGTTAATAATTGTTCTAATAATTCTTCTGTCAGTTTTCTGTAATTTGTCTGTTGTAGATTTTACATTCTTTAATACAACTTATGCAAATTCTTTTCATAACCTATAGCTAAGGGCCTTATTTTGTGGTGAAATAAAACTGACACTATTCGGTGAGTATTTCGCGAAATAAATTGTCATAATGATCGATGTTTCTTCTGAAATATTCCTTTTAGTCTGGGATAATTCTAACAAATTATGTGATAAGGGGGTTCTTGAACTTCTTTGCGGTGTGTAGAGTATCGCCGAATGTTATTTGCCGCTTAGAATTATGCTTATTTCCTTCTTTCTTCCGCTTTTTATGCGTTTCGGAATCCCTGCAGTGTTTATCGCAAGTGTCTTTTCGTTCCGACGGAATAAGAAAATTGGAGTATTTACACATTAGAATCTTTCTTGCAGCGTCAAATACATAGAACCCCTCACTGTTGTATTCCTCGGCCCTCGAGAAAACTGTAGTGACTTTAATATTCGGCATTTTTATACTTAAATGCTGGATGTTTCCCAATAAAGTTTTATCAGTCGCGAACTAGAACTACTGTATCTACGACCACAACGCCATTTGATGTAACTGATAACAGATATTGATTTTTATCGATACCCTTAGAGATCGCGGAACTGAATACACATACTTCCGGCGCAGCACTATCAATCAAACGAGAAGGAAACCACAACGGTCAATTCCTCCGAAGCATTTAAACGTGTTTAAGAGAGCTTTTTCGATAATATTTAGCATTTTCGTACAAGTGAAGTATATTTCGTGATTATTTGTGCAATTCGCGCAATAAATCAGATTTCGTGATATTTCGCGAATTCAGTTTGCTAAAATACGGCAATTTAATTACCTAGAAGGCCATATATATGCAAGAAAGAAGATATGAGAAAAGTTCGCGCGTATCGCTATTACCAAAAAATACGGCCCCCTACCTATAGCCAATCGTTTGTCAAGTGTGCTATCAATGCCAAATGTATTTGCTTCTGTGAGACTAAGTCACAAGGCCGGGGTAAATCTGTGCTCGTCCCTGATATCGCGATGTATTGACGACCTTTCCCAGACAGTCAGAGATGGGTATTGTGCGGAGTGGCTCGGGCTACTTCAGCAGAGTCAATGTTGACAAACACGCACTTCCCTCGCACGATCAATAGTTACAGTCAATATCTTCACTTCCGAACGAATACGCATCGCTTCAAGTTAACACTTGTGTTTATTCTCTAAACATCATCAGTCCACAAACAAGTTACTACTTTATAGTCACCGTTACAGATAATAATAATAATAATAATAATAATAATAATAATAATAATAATAATAATAATAATACCGGGTGAGTTAGCCGTGGTCGTTACGGCATGACTGCTGGCTGTCGCTCATCCGGGAGGCAAAGAGGTTCGAATCCCCCCGCCGGCAACCATGAAGATGGTCTTCTGTGGTTTCCCATCTTCCTTCCAGGCAAATGGCGGGGTTGGTCCCTAACTATAGGCCTCAGCCGCTACCTTCCAACACCTCGTCTTTACATTCAAACTTTCCTCCCCAGACAACACTCCACACGCGGCGGAACTTGTAGCTCAGCCATTGGGTGTCCGCCTCGAAGCAGCTACAAAACTGGCGAGCCGAATATGTCCTCGGACACTCCCGGCACTAAAAGCCATACGCAAAAAAATAAACGAATAAAAGTAAATAAATAAATAATAATAATATCATATTATAATATCGTATGGCTTCGGTGCCGGGTACTAGCTTTATTATTTGACGCCCAGAGGGCAACTAGCATGCCGAATTTCGTCGTTCCTTAGAACGCTATGAAAGTCAAGGAGGTTAGACATCGAAGCTTCTTGAGACTATAGCACTTTGTGTTGGCGGAAAATCCCGAGATTATTTTTGCCATTATGAATATGGCTTACTGAATTCAAATGGGTTCTTTATCATGCCAACAACCTATGATATGCGTGTCGTGATTTAAAAGAAAATCATTTACCACAGCCAGGAGCGAACCTGCAAGCTTGGGGTTGGTAGTCCGACACGATAACCACTCACCCACCGTGGCAAGCTACCATTACAGATAACACAGCGTTACTTGGTTGAGTAGCGGCTAGCATTCTTGGCTGACGTCACGGAAGTCAGGGTTCGATTCCTGGCTCTGACAAAAAAATATTAATTCTCTTGTGAGGGCAAAACTGAGAAAAGGAGGTTTTGATTCCCACCTCAGCTATCCTGGGAGTGGATTTTCCTGGCTCTCCCCTCCCACTCTCCACGTCTACTCCATGAAAATGCTGGGATGGTTCCTAACTTAAGGCTACGGCCACCTACTTCCCAATCATATCCGCAGTTTACAAATACAGGGGTGTGCAAATTATTAAACTCGATGCCATTTTCCCCAAATTACATTCATACTCCTCGCGGCTTAATGCACTAAATATGTTTACAAGGCGGTGAAATTACTTTCAATGTTTAACCAAGAGTCTCAATTATATTTTCATTTAAGAAATTCAAAGTAAAATGATTGTTTAGAATTCCCACTACAGAGGAGCTTTGCTTTGATTACTTAACTCTACTTTTCATGTGAATTTAGAGCTGAGGGTTTTGGAGTCATTTTACTGATGATCTGCTCTTAAAATATTCAAAGTCTCCTGAACTATGGATTGAAATCACCTGACTTAAGGGGTAAACTTACATCCCAAAGTCAATGAAAAATAGAAAACGTACTGAACTCGAATTTTAGGATGCTCAGTATGGAAAGAATTTTATTTTGGATATTTTGATGAAATTTGGAGAAGAAGGCAATATTTTTGAAGGATTGTGCAATGTTAGATTTTTTATTGTACAAAGGGAAGCTTCAGATTGCAAATGACGACAGCAAAATGGCGACTCAAGCCATTATTCGACCGTCCCGTGTCGTATTTTTGCTATTCCGCTCATAGCAACTTGCAGTTACGAAGAAGAAATGCGCTGATTGGCTAATTGAATTACTGAAAGCACGAGAGAAGGAGAAACTGATCGCGCCTAATGAGAAGCTTGATTGGAGTTTAATACTGCTATTTTGGTAAAGAAGAGAGAAACCGCATAATGAACTCCATGTTAGTCATACTCGGAAGGAAGCTTTAAGGCTTTGGAGAGATACATAAGATAAGATGCAATCTCGTGGGTTACCGCGTGAATTGATGAGGCGCCGTAGTCCGAGTTCTGATGTGCGTGGTGTCACCGCGGGAATCATGGTCTTTCGTTTTGAGCAGTGGTTGAGTGCAGACCTGCGACAGGTGCATCCCCCATTTAGCTCCTGTTGGTAGGATTTTCAGGTTTATTTAGCTGGGCACCTCAAGATTCTGCAATCCAGCTGATCTTTGGATACGACAAGCAGCTTTAATGGTTTAAACGGGTACAGTTCCTAGCTCAGATATTCCTCGGAATCCCCAATTCTGAAAGTTTCCAGACACAATTCCTTATGGGGAAAGGTATAAGTCCACGGGAGAGAAAACATTACTGAGTAGGGTTACAAAACATGCCAGTAGTTGGTCAATAGAATGATCTTGAATAACAAATTGTGTCTGATTTAAATTCTTTGTTTGATTCTAATAATTTGCACACCTCTGTACACACACACCAGAACAGCCATCAAAATAACACAGGCTATCACACAAATCCCCCCGCCCACACACACACACACACACACACACACACACACACACACACACACTCACACACCTAAATACTATATGATCACGATGTCACAGTCCCTAATATAAGGAACGACAACAACAACAACTTTTTATACAAAAGCAATTGATGCAATTGCTTGTTGGTGTTTTGCTGTTCCACATACGATTTGTTTGTGTAAAGGTTATTTACCACTGTTCTACGAGGGCAGATCAAAAAATAAGTTGCACTTCCCAGTTATGGCCATTTATTACACCACCTATACAACAGCAACACCGAACAGATGAGAGCCATATGGCGCCCTCACGAGCGAACTGCTGCAGCGTTCCAAGTGGGAGGTCTGGCAACATCCACCCTACAGTCCTGACCTAGCGCCATGTGACTTTCATCTGTTCGGTAAGCTTAAAATGGAGCTCGGTGGACGACGTTTCCAGACCGATGAGGAGGTGAAGGCCACCGTCTCCATGTGGTTGCAGAACGCTGGAGGAACTTTCTATGCATCCGGTATCGACAAGTTGGTTGTGCGTTCGCAGAAATGTTTGGACTCTCTTGGAAACTATGTGGAAAAGTGACGTTACATTGTATGTCGTAATAGGCGTGTTGCTGTTGTATAGGTGGTGTAATAAATGGCCATAACTGGGAAGTGCAACTTATTTTTTGATCTGCCCTCGTAACATGTTTCATGCATCTATGAATTAAAGGGTTGTTGTTGCTGCTTTATTTGAGGGACTTGGACATCGTGGTCATTTAGCCCCGCGTTCTATATCTTATATACCAGGTGGCCCGTTTGCCCCGTGGAATCTAGTTTTAGGTGTCCCGCATACATTAATGCCGTATGGGATGTCTGTTAACTGATTTCCACAGGGGTTACACTGAACGCAAGTCGATTACGTCAGAATACGAAGGAATTACAACCGGACGGCCGCTAGCTGCAGGTTCCTCAGCGCTATCCGTCTAATGCGCCCCATTGCATTTTGGAGCCTCGCATTTGAGAGCGTAATAGACTCATATGTGGTACAACAACATGACAGTTGCTGGCAACATATTGACCATGTCTGGTGTATTCGGCATCGATGAGTACACGGACATTACACTAATGAATGGAGAAGCTGGTCGTAATGCCGCTGAAGCTCGTAGACGGTATGCACTGGTGTTTCCAGATAGACGTCTGCCGTTTGCGCTCTCCAGCGAGGCTTCATACCGCTATGGGGCGCATTAGACGGGAGTACTGAGGAACATGTGGCGTGCGGCCGTCTGGTTGTTATCTCTTGGCATTCTGACGTAACCGGCTTGCATGTTAGGTTACCCCTTAGGAATTCAGCTACTAGACTTCCCGTTCATCACCCGTACATGCGGGATTGCACGGCACAAATAGGCCACCTGGTATATAAAAAAGAATGTCTGTTCGTCTTTTATGCGTTCATAAACCATTCATCCGATTGCGATCAAATTTTTGTGAGTTGTTGAGCTCACTCCCGGGGTGGTTATAGGCATATTTAATCCAATTTACAATAGATAGACCGCGAGTAGATTTAACAAATGAGTGTTGGCGATGCGTTCATATACAATTCATCCGATTGAGTTAAAATTTTGGTGAGTTGTTGTGCACATTCTCGGAAAAGTTAAGGGCATGGTAAATCCAATTTACAATAGGTAGCGTGAGTAGCTTCAATAAAATGGCGTGCGATTTGTTTCAACAATGTCCCACATGCGTTCATATACCATTCATTACATTGCGATTAAATTTTGATGAATTGTTGTTCCCACTCCCGCGAATGTTTTCGACTTAGTAAATCCATTTTACAATAGGTAGCGCACGAGTAGATTCAACAAAAGAGTGACGGCACGCAAATCGTTTTAAAAAGAAATCCCGTATGCGTTCATATACCATTCATGCGATTGCGATGAAACTTTGGTGAGTTGTTGTGCACGCTACCACGAATGTGTCTGAAATAGTAAATCCATTTTACAAAAGTTTAGAGCGGGAAAATAAAAAAAAATGTGTGTCCAAAAGTACTTTAACAAACAAAGTTACAACGCCAACACTTTCTTTGATTGGCATTGCAACGCCTGCTGGGTAATCTCGGGAACCAATGGATGGATTTTGTTGCGGTTTTCACCTTTCTGTAAAGGAAATCTCGAGGAAGGTTTGAAGAAAACCCTGCCGTCCGTGCGCCTTTTAGGCTTACGCTGGGTAAACCGTTAAAGATACCGGGCGAAGCCGGGGGGGGGGGGGTTGCTAGTAAATATATAACTAATAAATTAAGAAGAGAAAGACAGTCTCGCGCGATTGTCTCCAAACAGACTGACCAACCGTCTGTTCACCTTCTGGAGAAACAAGAAAGTTCGTCCCACCTGGCTGACAGAAACCGAAAAGATGTTCAAGAAATGGAAATACTAAATCTTCAAGACAGACAAGCTGTGAGACAAACCCTCAAAGTAGCCCGTGGACTTCAGGAGAAACCCTCGAAGGAAAGGTAGGCCACCCGCTGTACAGTGGAACAAGAGGAGTTGCATCGGGAAAGGATGCGACAATACTGAGCAAGTGTGGTCCAAAGTATGCCTATTCGAAAGGAGAAGAAGAAGACAAATAATTTCGTATGACCTCGGGTGCCGGGTGCAAGCTTTGTTATTTGGTGCCCAGAGGGCAGCTTTTTTGTCGAATTTTTGTCGTTCCTTGGAGAGTTATCAAAGTCAAGGAGGTTAGATATCCAAGCGCCTAGACACTATAGCGCTTTCTAGTAGAGAAAAGAGGAACTTTTGTGATGGTGGAAAATCCCGAGATAAATTTTGCCATTATGATCACGGCCTACTGTAATCAAATAGGTTCTTTAACATGCCAATAACGTATGAAATGCGTGTGGTGATTTTTGTTGCCTTTCAAAAATCACTTATCATGACCAGGAGCGAACCTGCAAGCTTGAGGTTGGTAGTCCGAGACGATAACCACTCACCCACCCATCCCAGGGATGTAGACTTTTAAAATGGAAAACCACTGAAACTATAACCAGGACGGCTGAGGTTGGTGTTTGAACCCATTTGCCTTCCGAGTAAGGGGATAGGTGACCCCTTTGCATAGCGCCTTAGCGCTCTTAGCTACCTCTGTTAGTAAATAAAAAAGAAAGAAAAAAATCTATTCATTTCAAATTTGCTTAGCAACAAGGGCAATATGCCTGATGTGGCACGTAATTCATCGGAAGACACTGACACCTGGACGATCCTACACTGAAATCTCATTCATTCGAATGAAGGTCACACCCTTACAAGGTCGGTATGTGATATAGAAACGATTAGTTCCGTGAAGAACTATACAGCCTATTTTCATATAACCTACTAATGTTAATTGCCTCTATCAACATACAAAATTTCAGTTTGATTGCTGTAATAGACTGGTAGATATTGAGAACCGTCTAAATATTTCGGATGGTCGCCATGTTGGATATGTAGTTCTTAGAGTTATATACTATTAGATGACGATTTTTGCGTACGTTCATAATACAAACTTTCACTTCGATCGCATGATTAATAAACAAGATATTAAAAAAAATGCTCACAGCTACCATCTTTAGGTTATGTGAACAATTGAACTAAGTTAGATACCAGTGCATTACAATGTGTATACACATTTGCTGTACCAAGTTTCATTGCTTTTGGATGGTTAAATCACGAAAAAAGAGTATTTAAAAGTTTCAATTTCGCTTAGCCTCCAAATTTGTTACCAGGGTTTTGAAAGACAAAATTTCCGAGTATTATCAGTAATAGTTTCGGAAATATAGAATGCCGATGAAATATTTCGCACAGCCGCCATGTTGGATTGGTGAAACGTAATCAAATTTGAAGGGCACAGTCGGGGTCGACCAAGATAATACTATGACCTTACAGAGTTTCATTGATATCACTCCAGTCGTTTAGAAGTTATTAGGATTCACACACACGGACATTCGGCAATTACCTGGCCCTCATCTGTTGTCTGTATACTAATAGGTCACGTCAACTTCCTCATGTATAATAGCATAGCTAACAAAATAAGAACAATGTGACGCAAAAACATTAATTGATTTTAGGGACATGGGAACATATTGATCACCAGCCCCATGTACTTGGGTGTGTGTTGAATTTGTATGATAATCTATGCTCCTGTGGTACGGTAACTGTAGCAGTGCACCGCTTTTACTCTGGGGCAATGGCGGAATGCTTCCTAAATTAACTCTTTATATGATAGTGGTCGATATATTAACCACCTACGATAAAAGGAGTTTGTAGGCTATAATCAAGTGACTTCAGTGGCGTAGTTGATATCATGCTGAGCCTCTATGGCCAATTCGTGGGTTCAAACCCGGCCGAAGTCGGCAGATTTTCTAAGGGCGTTAAAAATCCCTCAGTATGCCTTCCTTCGGAGGGGAAGTAAAGCCGGCGGTCCCATGTCATAGATTTATGGCATGAAAAAAAAACCTTCCGCTAACTACACTTGTGGAAGCTAAAATCTGTAGGTTAGTTCGCCGCCAGGTGGTGACTGCGATGGCATTTAGTAGCCACGTCGACAGCTACATAGAAAAAGTAAGAACTACTTGAAAAAATTAATCGTCTGCAGTCCTTACCTGAATTACAGATAACCCACACTTTTACAGCCATCACAATTAACACCGGTTATCAGACAAATTCTACCCACACCCAAAGTACACGGGGCCACATGACCGCGTTGTCGCAGCCCCTAAACTGAGGAACCAACCACCAACCAGACTATTATCAAAAGTGCTAGTAGTTGAAAGTTTCAGGCTAATTATTAAAAAATGTCATCTTCTGAAAGGCAAATATTATATCTGTCTCCTAGAACCATGGTGCTGGATAAAAGAACATAGTAAATATAACCGATATACAATAAATATACGAATTAAAATAAAATACTATATAAATTAAAACAAAATTAAGAATATAATTATAAAATTAAAAATAATCAATAAAAACAAAATTATTTTAATAAAATTAATAATATTGAATAATAAATACAACAAAAATTAGAGCTAGAATGACAATTTAAATAAATACAATTGAAATATAACTTAGAAAGAATTAGTCTGCCCTATAAAGGGTGAAGGGGAAACATACAGCTTAAAATGTCAACACAATAATGCTATGTTGTTGTTGATTTAGGGGCTTTGTGACGTATAATTGAGTGAGTGTAGAATTTGTGTGAAAACCTGTGTTATTTTGATGGCTGTATTGGTGTGTGAAGTTGTGATTCAGATGAGGATTGGGAAGAAGGTGGCCATGGCATTCATTTAGGAACCATCCCGGCATTCGCCAGGAGTAGAAGTGGGAAAACCACGGAAAACCATTTCCAGAATGGCAGAGCCGGGAATCGAACCTGTGCCTCCGCAGGGATAGCCAAGAATGCAACGAGGCGGACATCTATATACATTTCCTAGGAAACACACACCTTGGTGTTAGAAGCAACGTTATTAAATTTTCAAAAATCAATTCGTAACTAACTTTTTATCAGGTTTTCAAAATTTGGTCCTTGCTTTGTGCTATTTCCCTCACATGTTTGGACTTTTTTTTAAGTGAATGCTAAATCTTCAGTTACAAAATGAAACTCTCTCAACCCTTTGTGGCTTTAACCCGTTGAGCGATTTGTCCGTCTATAAAAGGTGCACAAGAACTTTTTTCATATTCCCTATTTGCTTTCTGCCATCTTTTGGCCATTATGTAGTACTATTTGAAATTGTATTTTTGCTTCCAGAAGAAACTTAACATTTTGTAGACAACAAGCAAATTCTTCTCGCCAGAGGCTGTAGCTGCTTCAATGCGGACACCCATAGGGTGAGCTACAAGTTCCGTTCAATTTCAAGTAGTTCCAACTTTCGTTACCAGATGCCACTGATACCTAGTTGTGAACGTTGGAACTTTGATAGAGCGTTACAACGAAATCTAACCTGCAAATTTAGCTTTACACATGTTTAAGTAGTGGAAGTTTCTTTTACATGCCATAAATCTATAACATGGGACCACGCTGGCTTTACTTCCCCTCCGAAAGAAGGCATACTGAGGGATTTTAACGCTCTTAAAAGAATCCGACGATTTCAGCCGGGTTTGAACCCGCGATCTTAGGCATAGAAGCTCAGCAAGCTACCAGCTACTCCACCGAACCCACCAAAATGAAAATTAATATAAAGGTAGAATTAAGGGGACATGAAAAGCCCTATGCTTATAATGTTAAATTTACCATATTGATGACTCATTTTCTCATGAACTATTGCAGGTAGAGGCTTGAATTTTTTTCTGAAGGCCATTAAGTACTTACAATGTACACTGATCTATACTCAATACGATAGCTTACTTGGAAAATGTGTTTCAATTTTTTTTAACAAATTAATTTTCCCCCCAAAAATTTTGGAACGTTTATTAACATAACTCCCAAGGCCTCCGTGGCTTAGGCGGCAGCACACCGGCCTCTCACCGCTGGGTCCATGGTTCAAATCCCGGTCACTCCATGTGAGATCTGTGCTGGACAAAACGGAGGCAGACAGGTTTTTCTCCGGGCACTCCGGTTTTCCCTGTCAACATTTCATTCCAGCAACACTCTCCACTATCATTTCATTTCATCTGTCATTAATTTAATCATTGCCCCAGAGGAGTGCGTCAGGCCTCGGCAGCCGGCACAGTTCATATCCTCGCCGCTAGATGGGGGCTTCATTCATTCCATTCCTGACCCGGTCGGAAACTGGAAGCAGGCTGTGGATTTTCATTTTTTCATTAACATAACTCCCAAGATATAAAATCAATTTACATGAGTGTAGATCCATTGTACTAACAGATGTTACTTAGCTATATCTGAAGATTTCAAGTGTCTATCTGTTATAGTTTCTGAGATAATGGGTCATTTGTACAAGTTTTTTTTCTCCAGAAATGAGGATCTAAAACTTACACACATGATTATTGTAATAAATGTTCATACAATTTCTAGAAGTACCCTGCTCCATAGTCTGGATCTTGTTCCTTATCTTCCACACCAAGTTTCTTGTTTCTTCTTTCTCTTCTAGCTCTTTTGGTCATGTTCTGAGCTGCAATTTCTGCATTTTGTATCCATAATCGATCCAGATCTTCGAAACGTCTGCCATTTTTTTAACCTATTCTCACACCAAGTCCCTGTAGGACCCTCAGTCTTCCAACATTGCCATCATTAAATGTTATTCCTTCATCCCATATATCCAACTGTAATGATTTTTTCCCAACAAAACTATTTTTAGGAATACGAAACCACTCGACATTGTTGAATGACTCGTTGAGATTTTGAGTATTCCCATGTAAGCACTTTCTTAACAGTTCTGGTGCTGCCAGATCACGGTATATTGACTTTATTGCTTCCATAACAGCTTCTGGCAATGCATTCTGGTGTTTTTTTTGTCGTGTAGCCTCCTGAGAGGCCGAGTGCAGGTCTCTCTAGTCGACGCCCGTGGGCGACCTGCGCGTCGGGATGAGAGATGGAATGGATGAAGATGAATGAAACTGGGCAAGGATGTGGAAGGAAGCGGCCGTGGCCTGTCAGAAGGTACTGTCCCAGCATTTGCCTGGTGTTGAAAATGGGAAACCACGGAAAACCATTTCAAGGACAGCCAACGGTGGGGCTCGAACCCACGCGTCCACCGAGTCAGCAGAGAGCTTGGCCCCATAACCTAACGCAGCGCTTTAGCCAGCGTAGCCACTACTGTCGGTTTTCTGGTGGTGGTAAGTGTCAATAGTTCCAACTGCCTCAGCTTTCCTATATTTGCACCAAGTTTCTGGAGGAGAAGGACATAGATGGTGAACTGTTTTTTCATCAGAAGAACCCCTGTGAAAATACGTGACTCAAACTGCTTTTTTCATAGCCTGTAAATCATTACTATTGTCTCTGATTGCTTTGCCATAGTAGTTTTGAAGTTCATCTATAACCTTGTCAGTAACCCTTCCAGAATGTTTTATGGTTTTACCATCTGACAACTTCTTGCCCCCTCATTGTGCTTTCAGTTTGCGAAGACGTGTCCCCATTCTCTTTTGGACGTGGCCTACACATTGCAACTTAGTGATAAATATAAACAAATGCCATCCAAAGGCAATCCTGCCAACCTAAAATAAATGAATATACCATGTCACCACATTCTACATAAAATACTTTCTGAGACAAGCTTTAAAAGAAAGTGTTGCAGCATGGTGCCTCACAGATAAAAATGAAACAAAGTGAGCCACATTATTATTTTAAACATCCTTAGAACCATCGTAATTTAGCAAATGATACACCAAAATGAGCAGAAAAGTCTCTGCTACAACTTCTGGCAAAAAAGTCATATTTTCACCAAAAGGGCTTTTAATCTCCCCTTAATAAAAACCCAAAACCTATAGCCTAGACATTTTAAGCCTCCCTGATAAGTTAGCAAGTAGTTCCGTGACGAACTAAACAGCCCACTTTTCTTAAATTTAAGAATCATACCAATGAATAATCTATGGGGGAGACTCGACTAAATCCGCAATATTAAGGGAATGATTGTAAACAAGATAAATAAAGGGAAAGGTTTACAAACAAATAACCTAGAAATTAAATTACTACGTAGCCTGTTTGTGATAAATTCCGTTCTTAAAATTTCCTCTGTTGTGTGTTGTCTAAGTCAATTGATAACACATTCGAAGAAATTTGATTTTGGTACTTTTTTATGTTCTTTTATAGCAGTGGTACTTGGGCAAAATCCGTGAAACCTTGTCTAAATCTATAATATAATATATAATAATAATAATAATAATAATAATAATAATAATAATATGCTTTATTACTACCACTACCTTAAATCATAAATGAAACACCGAAATACATGAGATTTTATAAATACTTCACAAACACAGGGTTCCATGACTTAACCACCAGGTGGTAGCATTTGTTGTTTTGAAATCCACAGTAAAGAGAACTTAAATAATTCAGTCAACACAACTCGTCTCTTGCATCGAAGTATCTCTGTAGAAAAATATATTTCAAGTATTGTGGAGTTACCAAAGTCTCCCCTATATCAGAAATGAAATGTTACATTGGATCTATCAGCGCACGTAAATCATGTTGGCAACAGTGTCATGTATCAGTTATTCCAAATTAATCTAGAATGTCAGGTACTATACGTGTGCATAGTTTTAGAGTTGTTGGCTTGCATAATTTCTGATGTATTGGTATTAGAATGAAACCTAGCGAGAGCATTTGTTAACAGTTGGCAGCCCTGCTGGCTCTCAAGAATACGCATAGTCATATCTGTTATGGTGCACAAAGCACATACATAAATATGGTTGAAGTCCAATTGATGGTATATAAGTTACATGCATTTAAATGTTGGACTTATCAGCAGGCTTAGAATAATGTTGGCAACACTGTCATACATGGGCTCCTGATGCCAATTTTGGAACAGCTCGCATGCATAACTTCTGAGATATCCAACAAAGAGCTCAAATTTTAATTGTGATTTTTCAGCAGTTGGTAGCACTGATGTCATTTTAAAATATGGCCCTGAGATATTGAGGTATAGATCTTCACTCATACCAAATTTGGTTTTGATAGCTGCAGTTGTTTAGGAGTTGATAGGGGGAGGGTGACACACACACACACAGACAGAATGACAGACTGACACACGCACATTTGCCCGGATCGATCTCATAAGTCTACTTTTTTCTCATTTTTAGCCTACTTTTCTCATTTTGCCAAAATGAGGAAAAAGTAGACTTATGAGAACGATCCGGGAAAATGTATGTCTGTCTGTCATTCTGTCTGTCTGTCTGTGTGTGTGTGTGTGTGTGTGTCCCTTCTCTAAAAGCCAGAGTAGTTAAAAGGGACGTAAAACCAATATTATTGTTAGTCTATTAATATATATTTATATACTGTATTTATCTATTTACTTATTTATCTCGTGTAATTGTTTTTCAGGTTCAGGGAGGGAAACACGTATTGCAATTGGGTACTAGCATGTTGGCAAACTAAAAGGAATTAATTTCGATTTCAAAGACTTCGGTAAAGATAAATTTTAGTTAGTTATTTAGTTTCCTCCTTAGTGTCATCTTTAATGGATCAGCTGTTATGTTTCTGCAGTGGGTTTTTACGTCGATTACGAAAGTAAATATTATGTTGGCAGCCATTGTCTCTGTCGAAACATTTTGTTCAGAGAGTAACTAAGTTTAATTTTTAGTGGATAAAGGCAGGTGAGTGACTGGCGACCTAGATGTCCACCCGCCGGAGTCAAACACCAATCAATATAGCGTGAGAATCCAATACTGGGCAGATTTGTAGGGACACAGGTCAGACTATAATAGTTGATTCATTACCAACTAAGTGCTTCTTATACTGTAAAGTAAAGTAATTGGTATTCTGCCCGAAGGCAGGTCCGAGCCTCCGAAGAGGCTACCCCCAGCCGGAGTTTACGTGCGGTAGGGTGGCCAGGGACTTTCCGCTCCTCCTTATGTTGGCCAACAACGCGCAGTGCCTAGAACCGGCATACCATCCAAGTTCTGACTGCGCCCAATGCGCCTTAACTGCGGAGTTCTCATGGGATCCGGTGTTTCATAAATTTAATATATACAAAAAAAAAAAAAACAACAACAAGTAGTTCCGTGAAGAACTAAATAGCCTATTTTCATATATCCTACAAATAAGTATTGCCTCTATCAACATACAAATTGCCAGTTCGATGCTGTAATAGATTCGTAGATATTGAGAACCGACTAAATGTTTCGGATGGTCGCCATGTTGGATTTTATATATGTAGGTCCTAGAGTTATGTACTGTTATATGAAGATTATTGTGTACGTGTAGCATTCAAACTTCAATCGCATAATTAGGATACAAGAAGTAACAAGGAGATTTTAAAATTTCGCACAGCTGCCATCTTGTGGTTATGGAAACAATTGAAATAAATTAGATGCCAGTGGATTAATATTCGTATAAGAATTTACTGTACCAAGTTTCACTGCACTCGCATGGTTAAATTGCGAGAAACGTCCATGTGAATATTTATATTTCGCGTCGCCGCCATGTTGGATTTTGGATCACCAGGTTACTGAAAGTCCTATAGGTGAACTTAAGTTCATACCCATACGAACATAAAAAAATCAGTTTGATTGCTATAATAGATTCGTAGATATTCAGAGCCGTCGAAATATTTCGGTTGGTCGCCATGTTGGATTATTAAATGTATAGCCCATAGAGTCATGTGCCATTAAAGGAAAATTATTGCGTAGGTACCGGGTGAGTTAGCCGTGGTCGTTACGGCATGACTGCTGGCAGTCGCTCACATCCGGGAGGCGAGGTGGTTCGAATCCCCCCGCCGGCAACCTTGAAGATGGTCTTCTGTGGTTTCCCATCTTCCTTTCAGGCAAATGCCGGGGTTGGTCCCTAACTATAGGCCACAGCCGCTACCTTCCAACACCTCGTCCTTACATTCAAACTTTCCTTCCCAACGGTACTTGTAGCTCACCCATCGGGTGTCCGTCTCGAAGTAGCTACAAAACTGGCGAGCCGAACATGTCCTCGGACACTCCCGGCACTAAAAGCCATACGAAAAAAAAAATTGCGTAGGTTAATTATTCAAACTTTCACTTCGATCGCTTGATTACGACACAAGAAATAAAAATTTAATTTTAAAATTCGCACGGTCGCCATCTTGAGGTTATGTAAACAATTGAACTAAATTAGATACCAGTGCATTACAATGTGTATAAACATTTCCTGTACCAGATTTCATTGCGCTTGGAACATTAAATTGCGAGAAATGTCTATTTAAAATTTTCAAATTCGCTTGGCCGCCATGCTCGTTTTGTAGTTAACCGGTTTTTGAAAGTCTTATAGATGAACTTCCAGTAGTGCCCTTTATCTCCGTACAAAATTTCAGGGTGATGCCGGTAATAGTTTCAGAGATATAGAATGCCGGTGAAATAATTCGCACATCCGCCATCTTGTGGTTATGTAAACAATTGAACGAAGTTAGTTGTTGATGCATTAGAATGTGTATAGACATATTCTGTACCAAGTTTTATTGCGTTTGGTTGCTTAAATCGCGAGAAACGTCTATTTAAAAGCCGAAAATTCGCGTGGCCGCCATGTTGGTTTTGTAGTTACCAGTTTTTCAAAAGTCACATAGGTAAACTTCTAGTAGTTCCCTTTATCACCGTAAAAAATTCCAGGGAGATATCGGGAATAGTTTCGGAGATATAGAATGATGGTGAAATATTTCGCACAGCCGGCATGTTGGATTGGTGAGACGTAACAAAATTTGAAGGGCACGGTCGGGGTCGTCCGGAATAGTGCTATGAAATTACCGAGTTTCATTGAAATCGCTCCAGCCGTTTAGATTTTATTAGGGAGGGGGACACACACACACACCTCTCACACACACATACACGCACACGCACACACACACGCACACGCAAACGCACACGCACACGCACACACACACGCACACGCACACACACACGGACAAAAGGTGATCTCATAAGCCTATTTTTTCAAAATTAAAAATAGGCTAATAAGCAGACGTATTACTGACCTTTTATCAGAGTCTGGTGGCTCGGTGGGGTAGTTGGTAGCATGTTGAGCTTATATGTCCAGGATCACGGGTTCAAACCCAGCCGAAGTCATAGAATTATTAAGAGCGTTAAACTCCCTCAGTATTCCTTCCTTCGGAGGGGAAGTAAAGCCGGCGGTCCCATGTCAGAGATTTATGGCAAGTTAAATAACCTTCCACTAACTACAATTGTGTGAAGCTAAATTTGTGGGTTACATTTGATTAACGATCTATTAAGTCCCAACGTTCGGCGCCAGGTGCCGGTTGCGGTGGCGTCTAGTAGCCAGTTTAACAGCTAGGTGTCGTTGACGGTAGCATTTGGTAGTAAAAGTAGGAACTACTTGAAATTGATCGCCTGCAGTCCTTACCTTAATCACAGATAACACACACTGATGAAGCCATCACAATTAACACAGGATATGAGACAGATTCTATGCACACACAAAGTACACGGGGCTACATGACCGCTTTGTCGCAGCCCCTAAACTGAGGAACCAACCAACGGGGGTCGGGAAAAAAAAGTTGAAATAAATTCATTGTGGTAGCTGCTAGGTGATCTCATAGAAGTAGTTCTGTGAAGAAATAAATAGCCTATTTTCATATATCCTACTGGTCTTACTTAGGACACGAGAAATGAAAACGAGCTTTTTGCACAGTCCACATTTTTAAGTTCTCATAAAATTCCATTAAATTAGATGTCATTGTATTAAGGCTTGTATGAAGTTTCACAGCGCTTGGATGTAAAGCACCAAGAAATATCCATTTAAATATTTACGTTTCGCGTCCCCGCCATGTTGGGGTTGTGCTCAGAAGGTTATTGAATGGTCCATAGGTGAACTTACCTTAATTGCCTTAATCAACATACAAAATTTCACTTTGATTGCTGGAATAGATTCATAGACATTGAGAACTGTCTAAGTATTTCGTATCGACACCATGTTGGATTATTAAGTTATATGTGTAGGTCATATAGTTATGTACCATTAAGTAAAGATTATGATTCCGTAGGTTCATTATTCAAAAGTTCACCTCGATCGCATGATTAGGCCACAGGAAATAAAACTTAATTTTGAAAATTCGCACAACTGCCATCTTGAGGTTATGTAAGTAATTGAACTAAATTAAATGTCGGTTACAATGTGTATAAACATTTGCTGTGCGAAGTTTCACTGCGTTCGAATGGTTTAATTGCGAGAAAAGTCTACTTATATGTTTCAACTTCGCTTGGCCACCATGTTCGTTTTGTACTTAACAGGTTTATGAAAGTCAAATAGTACCCTTTATCACCGAAAAAAATGCAGAGTGATATCTGTTACTGTTGCGAAGATATAGAATGCCAGTGAAATATTTCACGTGACCGCCATATTGGATTGGTGAATCGTATTATAATTTGAAAGGCACAGTCAAGGTAGTAGTATGTACTTACCGAGTTTCAATGAAATCGCTTCGGCCTTTTAGATTTTATCACGCACACACACACGGTCAAAAAGTAATCTCATAAGGCTAGTTTTTTTTATTTTTTTAGTCGTTTACCCTTCAGATTGGTGGAACCCACGGACTCAGCGAGGGAACTCACCACTACCGCCTCTACGGGCAGTGTCCTAGAGCTGGGAACATCGAATCGGGCGGGATACAACTGGTGAGGTGGGATTGGCACCTCGCCCAGGCGGCCTCACCTGCAAAGCGAACAGGGGCCTCATGAGGGAAGGTAAGGGATGGTGAGGATGGATAGGCAAGGAAAAGGGAAGGAGGCGGCCGTGGCCTTGAAGAAGGTACCATCCCGGCATTTGCCCGAAGACGAAGTGGGAAACCACGGAAAACCACTTCGAGGATGGCTGAGGGGGAATCGAACCCCCTCTACTCATTTCGGCCACCCGAGGCTGAGTAGACCCCGTTCCAGTCCTCGTACCCAGGACCTCTGAGGCGGCAGCTAACCATGCTGACCGCTACGCTACGGAGGCGACGTGCTAGTTTTTTCATAAATTAAAATAGGTAAAAAAGCCACTTTTTTACACAAAACATTTTGGACACACCTTAAATTGTAAATTATTCATTCTCATGGAGTATCAGTCTTTATTTATATTGTAGTTCCAGGGGTGTGTAAATTATTAGACTCAATTAAAGAATGTTTTATTCAAAATCATTTTATTATATTTTTATTACCCTATTAAGTGATGCTATGTACTTACAACTTATCCCATAAGATATTGCATCTGGGAATTTTCAAAATTGGAAAATCTCAGGGATACCTGAGCTGGGTCCGTTTTTCTTTCATTTCCTTTGGAACGCACCATTTTTATCAGGTGATTTCAATCCATTGCCCACGAATCTTTCAATAGTTCAAAATTGGAGCATCAGTAACAAGAGACTTTAAATTCCTTCGCTCTAATTTTACACAAAAACGATGATAAAATAATGAAAACGAAACGTGTGACCTCTGCATTATTTTAGTGGAAATTCTAAAAATTTATTTTAGTGAGTTTCTTAAAAGAAATAATTTCACCACTTTGCAAACAATTTTAATGCATCAATTCAGACAGAAATATTTAGAAAGTTTTAAAATGTGGTTGTGGACAAGAATGGAGAAAGTGAAATGGACAGAAATGAGGAGGTGCTAAGAAGGGTAGGAGAGTAGAGACGTTATGAGGATGATACGGAAGAGGAAAACATCCCGGATGAGTCACATTCTACGTAGGAATTGTCTACTACACAGAATCATGGAAGGAAAAGTAGAAGGAAAAAGACGGAGAGGAAGAGGAAGGTTTGGAATGTTAACAGATGCGAAGAGGGGGAAAAGGTACAAGCAACTGGAAGAAGATGCTCAGGACAGAGAGAAAAGGAGACCGTCCAATTGAAACCTGTCTGCCGACAGATCTACTAAAAGAAGAAGAATTCAAAGAAAGTAAAACTGAAATGTTTAAAAACAGGCGTTCAGTCAAATAATTTGAACTCCTCTGTAACTACTGAAAACGAATCTAAATGTTGGGTTTAAAATTATGGAAATTTTCTTAAAATGTACATGTATACTTCAAAAGCCGGTCTATCATTATCTGTATAAAACATATCAGGAAGATGATGTGCACAGTATTTATAGATGCCTATTGTAACACGTTTATTTTGATGAGGTATAAAAGCCTCAACTATTATTATCAATACTTGGAAACTTGACTGATTGGAATCCGTTTGCCCCTCCAGAGAGTTCAGTAATGCCATGGATAACTGAGAAGGTGCCAGGGTTCACTCAGCCTAGAAAGACCTGGTCAAAATTAAATAGAATCCGGACCAATCACGGTGTATGCGGGGATCTCCTGTACAAGTGGAGGAAAAAATCTTCATCATGTTACGAGTGCGGTGCTCAAGAATGCCGATAAAGATCTTACAGTGGTGAATTCAGTGGCTTCTTCCTAGGGACACCACAGGCACTTCATTATGTTTCTAAACTTGATATCAAATTATAAATAATTTTCATGTATGCCATACCATAAATAAATTGGAAACTTAAACCCTGAACTGGTATAGTGGATTTCGACTCATGTAACTAGTCTCCTGGGGTGGGGGTTAGCACACCCCAAAATAAGAGAGGATTGTTTTTACCTACTTTTCTCATTTTTCAAAAATGAGGAAAAAGTTGACTTATCACATCGATCCGGGGAAATGTGTGTCTGTCTGTCCTTCTGTCAGTCTGTGTGTCCCTATCAACCTATCAACTCCTGAACGGTTGCAGCTATCGAAACAAAATTTGGTATGAGTAAAGATCTGTACCTAAATATCTCACGGCCATATTTGATAATGACGTCAGTGCTACCAACTGCTGAAAAACAGCAATTGAAATTTTAGCTCCATATCAGATATCTCAGAAGGTATGCATGGGAGCTATTCCAAAATTGGCACACATATAGATAATAATATTTCAGTTTAATTTCCAGGAGGCCATACATGGCAATGTTGCCAACATGATTCTAAGGCTGCTAATAGGTCAATCGATATATGCATGTAACTTCCGTACTATCAATTCGAATTCAACCAAATTTCGTATGTACTATGTGTACCATAACGGATATGTCTATGCGTATTTCTAGGAGAAACCAGGAATGCTACAGGCCGGACGTTTGTTTTAGACGAGTGAAAAATCTTAATGGAAGCCTGGAGGCGAGTTACTACAGTACCTGTGTTGTTATCAGCTGCCCCAAGCGGTCTGATGATTGACAAAGCTGTCTGACACTACTGCTGAAGTACAGTCATTGGCAAATATAATGACGTTCTGTTCGTAACTACGTAACTTGTACTTCCGCGTCACACAATACTTCGACGTGGACTGTACTGTCTGCTCAAGTCTGGAATTCCATTACATCAGATCGGTGGTGACAAATGTGAAGCGATAGGGTGAGAGAATGACTGTGTGTAGGCTCACCCGCAGGCTTCAAGGTCAAGGGAAATCGTCTAAAACAAACGCCCGGCCTGTAACTGCAAATAAATGATCTCTCTATTTTTTTATCCTAATATCAATATATCAGAAAGTATGCAAGCCAACCACTCTAAACGTGCACAGGAATAGTACATGACCTTCTACATTAATTTGGAGTAATTAATATACGTGAGTGCTGCCAACATCATTCTAAGCCTGCTGATAGGTATAATTTTTAAAAGCATTTAAGTTGTATACTAAAAAATGTATTTCAACCAAATTTGGTATATGCTTTGTGTACCATAACAGCTATGAGTATGCGTATTCTTAAGAGCCAGCAGGGCTGCCAGCTGTTAATAAATGCTCTCTATTTTTTAAAATCCTAATATCAATATATCAGAAAGCATGCAAGCCAACAATTTCTAAACTTTATACACGTATAGTAGGCTACCTGACATTCTAGTGTAATTTGAAGTAGCTAATATACGTCAGTGCTGCCGACTTAATTCTATGGCTGCTGATAAGTCCTATTTCTAAACTTCTATACTAACAAATGGATTTCATCCAAAATTAGCAAAACGATAGATCAAAATATTTCAGATTAATTCCTCGGGCAGATGACCTCGTAGTTCCAGCCCTTAATACAACAATAACTATAATAACTCAGATTAATTCTGAGCAACACATGCATGACATTGTTGCCAACATGATTTTACGCAGTGTCGAACTACACGTAACGTCCATGCTATTCATTGGATTTCACCCAAGTTTTGTAAGTACATCCTGGGAATTAGGAGTATATTCAGTCACCAGGATGCCAACTTTAGTGCTCTATTGGGCTAAACTATTTCAAGGTATATTTCGAACTAATTGAAAATGTCAATATTACCAATTTAATTTCGTTATTAATCTAGATAGGTCTATATAGATTAATGATTGGCACGAATCTTAAATTTTAAGAAAAGTGGGTTCTTTAGTTCGTCACAGAACTACTTGTGTAGATAAAATATATAGTGTATTCCAAATATTTTGGATAGTTATTTATTGTAGATCTAACTGCAGGATTATGGTAAGAATTACCAAAGCAACATATGGATTTCAAAAGGAGGACACTGATTACTGTATAGGTACCAATTTGGATTGATGATGATACCAACGTAAAATAAAGTTGTAACTGTATCAGTAACTTGCATAATTGCTATATAGGACTTAATCCAGCGACATCTACCTTTAGTTTCTGTAAGAAAAGAACAGAATGACACTACTTTATTCAAGAATTCATAAAAGGTGCTTCTGAATATAATCCAGTGTTCTTTATTTAATCCTAGATTAGGGCCTTCATCACTACAACTTATTTCACTTAAGTGTCCGATATAATGTTATAACTTAGTTTGTGTCAGAACCCCAGGGGATCACATCTAGTGGGACGTGGGTTGGCGACCACGGGACCACAGCTGAGTCTGGCATTGCCTCCACTTACTTGTGTATCTGTCTGTGTGTGAGTCTGTGTGTGTGTGATTGTGTGTACTCTGAATGTCTGCCCCCCCCCTATCAATTCAAGCACAGTGAATACGAATTGAACGAAATTTGGTACTGAGGTAGCACTAGCAAAGGGCTACTCAGTGTCATGTTTTATATCGCCGCCATCTTGACGAAAACGTAATGGCGGCCACCCAAATGTCAAAGGCTTGAATAAAATTACGACCAACGTAATGATCTGATCTCTACCAATTTGTGCAGAGTTATATCTTTATACATGATGCATCTTTTGACCAAACTACAAGGTCATCTGCCCAATAATTTTCAGATGGTGGCCATGTATGTGTGCAAATTGATTCCTCATATCTATTCAAACAGGGTGAAACCGAATTGAACGAAATTTGGTACAGAGGTAGCACTAGCAAAGGGCACCTCAGTGTCATGTTTTATATCGCCGCCATCTTGACGAAAACGTAATGGCGGGCACCCTAATGTTAAAATCTTAAATCAAATTACAACTAACCTAATCATTTGATCTCTAGCTAATTTTGCAATATTATACCATTCTGTACGAAGAATCTTTTGACCGAACTACAACGTCATCAGCCCAATAATTTGTGAATGGCGGTCATGTATGTGTGCAAATCGATTCCCCCTATCTATTCAAACACGGTCAACCAAACTGAACGAAATTTGATACAGAGGTAGCACTAGCAAAGGGTACTTCAGTGTCATGATTTAAGCTTTGAACATTTGGGTGGCCGCCATTACGTTTCCGTCAAGATGGTGACAATATAAAACATGACACTGAGGTGCTCTTTGCTAGTGCTACCTCTGTAATAAATTTCGTTCAATTTTGTTTCACCATGTTTCACCATAGGGAGGGGGCCGGGGGGCGGGGGGGGGGGGGCGGATGGACGGACGGCTAGGCAGAGTGCACACACACACACACACACACACACACACACACACACGCACACACACACACACACACACACACACACACACACACAGACAGACACACACAAAGTTTTGGCCCTGTGTAGATCTCATATGTCTTCTTTCATTTTTTGCAAAAATCGAAAGTAGGCTAAAAGTAGGTTGAAAGAAGTTCGAAATGATTTAGATGAGTTGAATATTACAATGATATTTTAAGGGCGTTAACATTCTTCAGTGTGCCTTCCTTCGGAGGGGAAGCAAAGCCGGCGGGCGATTGGTAGTGTGTAGCAAAATTTGTAGGTTGTATTTGGCTAGTAAGAAATGCAATGCTCCAACGTTCCCCGCTAGTGTTAATGACAGCAGCATATAGTAGCCAAAGTTGGAACTACTTGTAATTGAACTTGTTGGGAGCTCTCGGGCGTTCAATCAAATATACCCAGCTATGGCCCTTGACTGCGATTCATATATCAATATTAAAATGAAGCACGTTGAATAGAGAAGAACAAGTAGTTCCGTGATGAACTAAAGAGCCTACTTTTCTTAAAATGTGAGATACATGCCAATGATTAGTCCATATAGATCTATCTAGAATAATGACGAAAATAGTTTAGTAATACTGACGTTTTTAATTAGTTCGAATATACCTGAAATAGAACACTACAGTTGGCAGCCCTGGTGGCTGAATACATACTTACTTCCATCTCTTACGGTACAGAATGCACATAAAAATATGGTTGAAGTCCAATGGATAGTATGGACGTTACATGCAGTTAGACATTGGATCAATCAACGCACGTAAAATAATGTTGGCAATATTGTCATGTTTGTGTTGCTAAGAATTCTGAAATATTATGATCTATTATTGTGCCAATTTTGGATGAAATCCATTTCTTAGTATTCAAGTTACTAAAAATTGGACTTATTAGCGGGCTTAGAATCATGTTGGCAGCACTAACATGTATCAGTTACTCCAAATTAATCAGCAATGCCAGGTACTATACGTATCAGTTTAGAGCTGTTGGCTTGCATACTTTATGGTATATAGGAATTTGGATAAAAATACAGAGAGCACTTGTTAACAGTTGGCAGCCCTGATGGCTCTTAAGAAGACGCATTGTCATATCTGTTATGGTACACAAGGCACATACTAAATTTGGTGGAAATCCAATTGATAGTATAGAAGTTACATGCATTAAAAATTGGACCTATCAGCAGGCTTAAAATCATGTTGGCAACACTGTTATATATGATCTCCTGGAAATTATTCTAAAATGTTATTATCTATGAGTGTGTCAATTTTGGAACAGTTCCCTTGTATACCTTCTGAGATATCCAACATACAGCTTAAATTCAAATTGTGATTTTTCAGCAGTTGGTAGCACTGACGTCTTTTTGAAATATGGCCGAGAGATAATCATGTATAGATCTTTATTTTTACCAAATTTGGTTTCGATAGCTGCAGCGGTTTAGGAATTGATAGGGGTGGGGGGGCACACAGACACACATTTGCTCGGATCGATCTCTTAAGTCTACTTTTTCCTCATTTTTGCAAAATGAGAAATGTAGGATAAAAAGGATTCTGAGGAACGAACGTTGGAAGGTTTTTCATCTGCCACGCTGGGAGTTGCAACATCGGTTGTAAATCTCCTATTTTTGGGAAATTACGAATGGCATTTGGATAGAACTTAAGAGATTTTTAATACAAAACATTTTGTTTCAAGGTTGCTTATTAGGAAAACATCTATTTAAAACAAGTAGTTCCATGACGAACTAAAGAGCCTACATTTTTAGCCTACTTTTTACATTTGGGGATGAAGTAGACTTATGAGATCGATCCGGGCAAATGTCTGTCTGTCCCCTATCAACTCCTAAACAGTTGCAGATATCAAAACCAAATTTGGCATGAGTAAAGATCTATATCTGAATATCTCACGGACATATCAGAAAATGACATCAGTGCTACCAACTGCTGAAAAATGACAATTGAAATTTGAGCTCTAGGTTGTATATCTCAGAAGTTATGCACGCGAGCTGTTCAAAAATTGGCACTCACAGAGATAATGACATGCCAGATTAATTTTCTGGAGCCGATATATGACTGTGTTGCCAACATTATTGCAAGCTTTCTGATAGGTCCAATATTTAAATGCATGTAACTTCTATGCTATCAATGGGATTTCAAGCAAATTTCGTATGAGCTTTGTGTACCATAACAGATATGACTGTGCATATTCTTGAGAGCCTTACTCTAAAAATTAATCAACGAAAGCAATATGTCGTATCTGACGAGGACAGGGCAGCCAGAATAAAGAGGTTTTGGGGGAGGAGGAAGATGACAGCTGAATTCCCTGTTAATCCCTAGAGGACTTAAATGTATTTGGTTGATTTAAGTGCTACAATGTGGGCTTTAACTATGTATATAAATAAAGTAATAACATTGGATATTAAATGAAACCAAAGAAGCTGAATATTACTGTTAATCAGTGCTTTTTTTCAGTTGTAGTCGACAAAACATCACGATGTTGCAATTTTCAGCAATTTGCAAAGTCCGGTCAGTGTTTGTGTTCGAATCATTAACTTTCAGCTTTTTCGATGCCTGGGTGGATGTTAAATAGTTTGTTATTTTCTTCCTTCATCCTTCAAAACTAACCACACGCACAAAATAACCTACCCCGTCTCCAAACACTATAAGAACGGAGTGCCGAGTTGCCGACCAAAAGAATCTGATCCGATAGATCGAATTAAATCGAGGATTACACGAAATCTCCTCCATTTGCCGGACTAGATACAAATGTACCAACAGTTTTCAAATGTAGGCCTATAAAGGGTACGTGTACCCCCGCGTTCCCCTTGAACAAAGAAGCACTGCTGTTAATAACATTAGTGAAATATATTTTCAATTAAGAAGGAAATGACTTGATCAAATTAATGCTGCTAATTTTTTATTTTAATGGTGTATTACCATCAATATTTCTATTTGTAATAAAGAAAGCTTTTCAGTCAGTCAACACAAATATTGTGCCCAATTAAATTAGGCGGGAAAACAAGTATTAACATGTTCTAACATGAAAACATGATATTTATTACAAAAATGGGGGTACTTAAAATTGATGTCATGTTTCGAACATCAAGCGTTCATCTTCAGGTCCTATTCACTTGGGCTTAATTAATTACGATGTTTTTGAATTAAACTTATGTACGTTATACATAACACCTGTAACCGGGTGAGTTAGCCGTGGTCGTTACGGCATGACTAATGGCAGTCGCTCACATCCGGGAGGCGAGGAGGTTCAAATCCCCCCGCCGGCAACCTTGAAGATGGTCTCCATTTTTAACCCATTTTCATTTATGAGATCACCTTTTGTCCGTGTGTGTGTGTGTGTGTAAGTGTGTTCCCCCCTAATAACTTCTAAACTTCTGGAGCGATTTCAATGAAACTCGGTAAGGTCATAGCACCATTTTGGCTGATCCCGTCCGAGTCCTTAAAATTGTATTACGTCTTATCAATCCAACATGGCGGCAGTGCGAAATATTTCATCGGCATTCTATATCTCCGAAACTATTACAGATATCACCCTGAAATTGTGTACGGTGATAAAGGGCTCTGCTAGAAGTTCACCTTTGATACTTTCAAAAAACCTTCTAACTACGAGTACTAAACGAGCATGGCGGCCAATCGAAGTTGAAGCATTTAATTATTTTTTTCGCGATTTAATTTAATCATCCAAACAGTGGAACTTGGTACAGCAAATGTTTATACACATTGTAAGTTCAATTATTAACATAGCGTCATGATGGTGGCTGTGCGAAATTTTAAAATTAAGTTTATATGTCTGGTGTATTAATCATGCGATCCAACGTTCGAATAATAAACCTACGCAATAATCGTCATCTAATATTACAAAACTCTATGGCATTCATGTATAAAAATCCAATATGGCGACCATCCGGAATATTTAGACGGTTCTCAATATCTACGGATCTATTACAGCAATCAAAGTAAAATGTTGTATGTTCATAGTGGCAGTCAACATGAGTAGGATAGTATAGTATAGTTCTCCACGGAACTACTTGTTGTACATAAAAGCGTGTCATTCTGAGATAAATATAATATGTAAGGTTTTTCATGTTAGGGCATATAAACACTTGCTTTCTCGCCTAATTTCATTGGGCAAAAAGATTGGGTACACCGACTGAAAGGTTTTGGTTATTATAACTTGGCAACACTGAAAGAATGGCTTCTATCACTACAAATTTCTATTTATATATTTTCTGTTATTAAAACTTTACCTTAATTGGACCTTCAGGTCACAATGGAAGAAGATTTAAATTGCATAATTTTATTTAATAATTTTTAGGTCTATTCGCATATATTTGTACAAGTTCAAGTTATAAATTAACTAACTTTAAAGGTTGTTGTTGTTGTTGTTTGAATCTTCAGCCTTTTGACTGGTATGATGCAGCTCTCCATGCCTCCATGTCCTGAGCTAATCGTTTCATCTCTACCTAGCTACCACACCCTACATCCGAGGCAATCGGTTTAACATATTCTAACCTTGGTCTACCCCTACAGTTCTTGTCCTCAAACCTTCCTTCCATAATTAAGCTTGCTATTCCTGGGTGTCTTAGTATGTGTCCTACCAACCTATCTCTTCTCTTCATTAGCAGTCGCCAGAAACATCTCTCCTCTCCCACTCGTCTTAATACCTCTTCGTTTGTAACCCTATCTACCCATCTAATCTTCATCATTCTCCTGTAACACCACATTTCAAACGCTTCAATTATCCTCTTTTCTGCTGCACCACTAGTGCAAGTTTCACTTCCATAGAGCGCCACGCTCCAAACAAAGGCTTTAAAAATGACTTCCTTACACCTAAATCTATATTCGATCACAACAGAATCCTTTTCTGTAGAAATGCTTTCCTTGCCTGAGCTAACCTACTTTTAGGTAGATTTCATTAGAAAGCTAACTATTGCAATGGGTACCATGTTTCGACTTCCGAAAAATTTCGACATATCTTCGCGTTTCACATCCCCTACACCCCAAAACCACCGTCAGTTCAAAAGTTTATATATATATATCTCAGTTTCTTGTGGACACGGTAACTGCCGTAATTTTGCACCAATCACTTTGATTTTTTTACATAATATGTATCCCTATAAAATCTTGGTCGAGTTCGATAATGAGCAAAATCGGTCGAAGGGGGTGAAAATGGGGGACTTTTTTCGAAAAAGTGAAATTTCGCTATAACTCTCTTAATACGTGAAATATCGAATCCAAAGTTCATAATATGTGTCGGATAAGTGCCAAAAATTTATGTCAAATACGTTTTTTGATAGCACCAACCATTGACCAATGGGGTGGAAAAAAGTGGGTTTTTCGGGAAACATTAATCATATCTCTCTTAATAGGCACAATATCAAAACCGTACGAAATGGAAAATATTCCCCTAATAATTACCTTAAACTTTTGTCTGAAAGAATTTTTGATATGACCCACCATTACGCCAAGGGATGAGAAAAATGATTTCGGAATTTAAACAAGTAGTTCCGTGAAGAACTATACAGCCTATTTTCATATATCCTACTTATGTTAACTGCCACAATCAACATACAAAATTTCAGTTTAATTGCTGTAACAGATTCGTAGATATTGAGAACCGTCTAAATATTTCATATGGTCGCCAGGTTGGATTTTTATTTTTGTACTATTACATTAAGATTATTGTGTACGTGTGGTATTCAAACTTCAATCGCATGATTAGACAACAAGAAGTAAAAACGAGATTTTAAAATTACGCACAGCAGCCATCTTGTGATAATGCAAACCATTGAAATAAATTAGATGCCAGTGGATCAACATTTGTATAAGCATTTAACGTGCAACGTTTCACGTCACTCGGATAGTTAATTCGCGAGAAACGTCCATTTAAATATTTATACTTCGCGTCGCCACCATGTTGGATTTGTGCTCACCAGGTTCCTGAAAGTCCTATAGGTGAACATATGTTCATAGTCTCTATGAACATTAAAAAATTCAGTTTGGTTGCTGTAAAAGATTCATAGATATTGAGAACCGTCTAAATATTTCGGGAGCTCACAATTTAGGAGTGTTATGTGTTTAGGCCATAGAGTTATGTACCATTCAAGGACAATTATTGCCTAGGTTCATTATTCAAACTTTCACTTCGATCGCATGATTACGACACAAGAAATTAAAACTTAATTTTAAAATTTCGCACAGCCGCCATCTTGAGGTTATGTAAGCAATTGAATTAAATTAGATGGCAGTGCATTACAATCTGCAAAATCAATTACTGTACCACATTTCACTGCGCTCAGAGAGTTAAATCACGAGAAAAGTCTATTAAAATATTTTAAATTCGCTTGGCCGCTATGGTCGTTTCGTACTTTACAGGTTTATGAAATATACATAGGTATACCTATATCAGTACCCTTTATCACCGTACAAAATTGCAGGGTGATATCTGTAATAGTTTCGGAGATATAGAATGTCAGTGAAATATTTCGCACAGCCGCCATTTTGAGGTTATGTAAACAATTGAACTAAATTAGACTCCAGTGCATTACAATGTGTATAAACATTTGCTGTACCAAGTTTCATTACATTTAGATAGTTAAATCGCGAGAAAAGTCTATTTAAATATCTCAACTTCGCTTGGCCGCCATGTTGGTTTTCTGGTCACCAGGTTTTTGAAAGTCTCATAGGTGAACTTCTAGTAGTGCCCTTTATCACCGTACACAATTTCAGAGCGATATCGGTAATAGTGTCGGAGATATTGAATGCTAGTGAAATATTTCGCACAGCCGCCATGTTGGATTTGAGAGACGTAACAAAATTTGAAGGGCACGGTCGAGGTCGCCGGGAATAGTGCTATGAACTTCCCGAGTTTCATTGAAATCGCTCCAGCCGTTTCGATTTTATTAGGGGGGGACACACACACGAATCACACACACACACACACACACACACACGGACAAAAGGTGATCTCATAAGCCTATTTTTTTCAAAATTGAAAATAGGCTAAAAAATGCCAAGTGCCATCAGAGGTTACCATAACAACGCTTTTAAATTGATGAGGGATGATCTATCAGAGGTTGCCAAGACAACGCCATTGACGAGATCACATTCATTTTTAGCCTACTTTTCACACTTTTCATAAATGAGGAAAAAGTAGACTTATGAGATATATCCGGGAAAATGTGTGTCTGTCTGTCTGTCTGTCTGTATGTCCTTCTGTCTGGCTGGCTGGCTGTGTGTGTGTGTCCCCCCCCCCCCCTATCAACTCCTAAACGGCTGCAGCAATCGAAAACAAATTTAGTATGAGTAAAGATGTATACGGTACCGGAATATCTCAGGCCCATATTTGAAAAAGATGTCAGTGCTACCAACTGCTAAAAAAAAAAAACGCACTAGAAATTTGAGCTCCATGTTGGATATCTTGGAAGGTATACATGGGAGCTATTCTAAAATTGGCACACATGTAGATAATACTATTTCAGTTTAATTTCCAGGTGGCCATACATGGCAGTGTTGCCAAAATAATTTTAAGCCTTCTGATAATACGAATTTTTAAATGCATATAACTTCTACGCTATCAATTGGATTTCAACCAAATTTTGTATGTAATATGTGTACATAAACAGATATGACTGAGTGTATTCTTAAGAGCCACCAGGGCTGCCAACTGTTAATAATTGCTCTCTATTTAGTATCAAAATACCAATATATCAGAAAGTTTGCAAGCCGACAGCTTTAAACTATGCACACGTATATTACCTGACATTTTATATTAATTTGGAGTAACTTATATACGTCAGTTCTACCAACATGATTCTAAGCCTGCTGATAGGACCAATTTTTAAATATATGTAACTTCTATACCAACAAATGGATTTCATCCAAAATTGGCACAAAAAGTTATAATATTTCAGATTATTTTAGACAAGCACTCGCATGACATTGTTGCCAACATGCTTTTACGTGTACTAATAGATCCAATGTCTAACTCCATGTAACGTCCTTTGGACTTCAACCACATTTTGTATTCTGTACCTTAGGAGATGGAAGTAAGAATATATTCATTCACCAGAGCTGCCAACTGTATTGCTCTATTAGGCTACATTATGTCTAGTATACCTTATTTCGAACTAATTAAGACATTTCGATATTACCCACTTAATTTCGTCATTATTCTAGATAGGTTCATATACTGTAGATTAATCTTTGGCATGAATCTTAATTTTAAGAAAAGTAGGCTCTTTAGTTCGTCACGGAACTTCTTGTTCCATATGAATATGAGGGAAGCGGCTAACTGGTAGCATGGTGAACTTCTATGCCCAAGGTCGCTGATTCAAAGCCGGCCAAAGTCGCCGGATTTTCTAAGAGCGCTAAAAATCCGTCAGCATGCTTTCCTTCGGAGGGGATGTTACAACGTTCGTTGCAAGTTGCTGGTTGCGGTGGCATCTAGCAGCCAAGTTCACAGCTAGGTGTCGTTGACGTTAGTATTTGGTACAAAGTTATGTACTACTAATTAAAATTGACCGTCTGCAGACCTTACCTGAATTACAGACTAATACAGTCATCACAAATAACACCGTTTATCAGACAGATTCTACACTCACCCAAATTACACGGGGTTACCTGACCACCTAGTCGCAGCCCCTAAACTGAGGAACCAACCAACATCTCCGCGGGAGATAAAATTTTGCGTGAAGAAGTAACAGACTGTTAGATAGTTACACATTAGTTCCAAACCTTGCATAAGGACAGTGTGATCACAAGTATAAAAATGAACCCCAAATGACAAGAAGGTTACCATCCCCATAAGACAGTAAAATGTTAAAAATATGCATAGAAAGACGAAAAAATGTTAACTAACCTCCAATTGTAAAATACTTTCTCGCAATAAATGAGGTCTGATCCTCCTACGAAAATCTGCATATTTTGCCTATTATAGCCTATCCCCTAGTATGCCCGGTGAAATCTACCTCCGCCTTCCGGCGTGCCGAGAGGAATTTTTATATCCGCTTTGCTTCGTCCATCACTGGTTATTTTGCTTCCTAAGTAACAGAAGTCTCCTACTTCCTTTATCTTAAGTACATAATGTAAAAAGCAAAAAAAAAAAAAAAAAATTACCATTTACCATTATAGGGACGTCAGATGTCGATTTTTGGAAATAGGCTTCACATATAAACCTCACACGATTCCAACACTCCGAGCTGTTACGTGGATGAATCCCTATATTATAAGCTCTAATTATAATTTTGCTTAGTTTCATTTCTCAATAGTTTTATTAAATTAGTTTCTACGGTTTAATTCTAATGTTGCTGAAGATGGTTCCATTTTTGGACCAAAACATGTTTGGCAGAGCATTTTAATTAATTAATTAATTATAATAAACTATTGTTTACCTTCAGTCAATATTTAGTACATTACATTGTGACCTCGTTCAGCGTGGTATAGGATAAGTAGCTGTGCACTAACATACAACTTAATGAAATTTTTGTCATAATAGAGGATATAATATAAGTACAGTGTCATCGAAAAATAATGCGAACATTAAAAAAAATGATAGCCCCGAAACCCTTTATGTTAAATGTGTAATTCTTTCACTGAACGCCAGCTGGTTAAAGTAAGTTTTGTTTTTGAGGGGACGTGACCTTGCTATGCGCACACTAGATGCGCAGTAGCCAAGGTCGGCCGGGGGCGTGCCAATGATTGCATCTGATTACAAAGCTGTCATTCGATGGTTTAATCAGTTTAAGGAAACAGGGACTGTAAGGAAAAAATCCAGGCCAGGCCGACCACCAACATCAGCATTGAACGCACGCTTTCCCAATGGCTGGATTGGTACGTGCAATCATTTCAGGAGTAACTGTCAAGATGGCGGCAGAAATTCGCTCCCGCAGGTGCTCCAAATCCCTAAGTTTTTTCTACGTACACAATGTTTTTAATGTACCCCCAGAAAAAAATCCAAAGGGGTGAAGTCAGGACTTCATTGGCGCGCGCGCCCCTGGCCGACCTTGGCTACTGCGCATCTAGTGTGCGCATAGCAAGGTCACGTCCTCTCCAAAACAAAACTTACTTTAACCAGCTGGCGTTCAGTGAAAGAATTACACGTTTAACATAAAGGGTTTCGGTGCTATCATTTTTTTAAATGTTGGCATTATTTTTCGATCACCCTGTATTTTTGTTCCAAAAGCTCACAGAGTAAAAAATGAAAATCCACAGCCTGCTTCCAGTCTCCGACCGGGTCAGGAATGGAATGAATGAAGCCCCCATCTAGCGGCGAGGATATAGACTGTGCCGGCTGCCGAGGCCTGACGCACTCCTCTGGGGCAATGATTAAATGAATGACAGATGAAATGAAATGATAGTGGAGAGTGTTGCTGGAATGAAATTTTGACAGGGAAAACCGGAGTACCCGGAGAAAAACCTGTCTGCCTCCGCTTTGTCCAGCACAGATCTCACATGGAGTGACCGGGATTTGAACCACGGACCCAGCGGTGAGAGGCCGACGTGCCACCGCCTAAGCCACGGAGGCTTCAAAAGCTCACAGAGTAAAATTTCAAAAACCTGGTCTGGTACAGAAAGTTCGTTAATTAAGCATAACAAAGTCTTGATAAAACAGCGTTAAATTGAAGAGATGTGTATGCTGAATAAGTTAGGTTATAAATGATGGTCGATGAGTATTTGCCAGGTAGAGAGAACTTTGGAAATACGTGTGACGAAGTTGTTATGAAATGCATTGGTTATTACTGCACAGTTACCACGCTGAAGAAGCCGGTACGCTTTCAATGTACTAAATATAGACTTCAGGTAATAAATAGTTTATTATAATTAATACGTCGATAAGGAATGAGGCTGTCACGGTCATTTATATGTAATTTTATAATTAATTAATTACATAATTTAGACGTACAGCGGTGGAAATATGTATTGCATCACCATTAATTACTTCGCAATTTTGTCTTTTGCAGCTGTTTACTTCAGGTTATACCAGTCTAATTGTTGTTAAACTTGTTGACACATTCTTGCCTTGCTAGTTTGACTTCTTCTCACATTTCTTCCTTTGTACGTGTCTGGTTTCATGAACTGAGTGAGAATTACAGTTAAAATGTACTTCTTTCAATTCCTTGACGATGCCAAGCGGTGATTAAGGCGCGAGGTGGAGCAACAAAGTATTAAATGGCAACAGTGCATTTATATAAGGAAATTGTGTATTTACAAACACTAAAATTCATCAGTGTTATGTTACAACATTAATATGCAGGGTTTCTTTCAACATTAGTGTTCATATTTCAGAAGAGCAAGCAGAATAGCTGACACATCCGTTTACACCCATTTTCAAGAAAGTGTTAAATTATAAAAAAACAAAACTTTTTATAGAAACAAAAGTGGAGAATAAAATAAAATTACTGCGGATATTTATTTCCGATAGAAGTAGAGAGATTTCAGGCCAATTATTATTTAAAAATATGCTAGAAGGTATGCGATAAATATTTCCACCACTTTAAAAATATTTTTTTATGCAAATACAGATTTTTAGCATTTTTTCTATAAATACATAAATTCCTGTTTTTTACTTATTAGCACATAAAAATACTTAATATTTACATTTTTTTTAAATCATTAAGGTATGCTAGATTTTTCAGTTGATTGCAATTTTATTCTGTCACTCACTCACATACAGTTCATTTTTGGAACTGTGAAGTGTAAGGCAGTTCTACGATACCTAAAGCAAAATCAACTACAAGTTATCGTCTGCAGCAGTACGTATGTTGTAGAATTTAAAGATAATTTTGTTACTGATGGGGGCGTTATGTTCTGCCAACCATGTGGGAAAGCAATCAAGTCTGAACAGCGATCTCAAGTTACACAACACCTCAAGGGCAAGAAATATATTGCCGCAGTTTCGCGCCTTCAGAAGAAGTGTTTCGCGGTAATCGTCGGTCATTTCTGATGGACAACTTGAAGATGTATCTCGCTGTGTGTTGTAATTCTTCATTAGTCAGTGAGGCACAGCATAAATTGCATTCGTGAGTACTGCATATTGTTTATATTCACATTAATAAACTAAATTATAATTAAATATTCTAACTTTTTGTCACATATTTCAAGTATTTTAAATACATAAAAAATAAATATTTTCCTGATTTTTAGCACCTAAAAATCCGAGACCTACATATAACACAACCAATTCAGCTATATTACGTTTCACATTCACTACCTGTTTCTTTTTTTTTTTTTTATAATCTCATTAGATATAATTATCCAAGTTTGGGATTCCGGTAGATAAAACATAAAGCACTGCACATTCTCAACTCAAATCACATAAACAATAATTGTTTTATGATTGTGGGGCTGTCATTCCCTCCGAAATAGTATTTTGAAAACAAACTAGCAATGTCGTGAATAGAAATGGAACCCATTACTGTTTGGAGGGTGGGTAAGAACAGAAACACAAGAGCACTTGCACGAATGAGTGTGAATTAGGCTATATTTTCTATAGAATTGTGAGTAATATGAAATAATCTACCTTGTAGGTTGCGGTGAGATCCAAAGCCTACCCCAGCAGCAGTGGAGCTAACGCTACACAACCATTTACAAACTGTGCGCCCGTTACATTTGGCTTTGGCGACTCGAGTATGGATTATTCCCCGTCTCTGTCGCTCCCACTGCTGCGCCCTCTCGGGATAACCTAGAAACAGAGCTCGAGCTCCGGTACTTAGAGCAAAGCTCATGGAAAACAAAAATAAGCCACTCATCTTCACCCCTCCTGCCCGGTGCAAAGTGGGACCCGTCTAAATAAAACCTTAAATACAGCGTAGGAAACATAACATGACTTGACATATGGCCGTGGTTTATGCGGTACAGGATGTCTACTACTCTCGAAAACAGGGAATACTCAAGGTATTTTTAAATCCTGGAAAACTCAGGGAATGATCAGGTTATTTTAATGACACCCAGGGAATTTCAGTTTTACAAAGTCCAACCTTGAATAATTGGAAATTAAGCATTGAAATTTTGATGGGGGAAACGAACCTATATTCTGGGGATGATTGTTGTGGATGTATGTTCGTACTGACGTTAAATCAACGAGTTCTCATTTCTTGCAAGATAATAATAATAATATATATATTTTTTTACGAGTGACTGTGGAAAATCTTCAAAAGACACTTGTGAAGGGTCCACACTCCACAGTAGTGTGGGATTCTTACCCACTAAAAACCACCTCCCTTTTCCCACGATGCGTTCATCACCCCGGAACCGCTCTCGCATTACTTCAGGGTAATGTCGTGCTTACTTAGCCATTCAGACTTCTTATTTCTTCTTTTTTTCTTAAGGATGTTCGAACGCATCCATTTCCCTCTTCTTCTGGCGCAGGACACCTTCTATGTAAATAGCTGTCTGATTCCATGTTTGATTATTTCGGAGCATCATCTGTAGGATGTTGTCCGGCGTGATTGCCCCTAGAGAAGCTTGCAGATCTCTTCTATGTGTTGACCAGCGTTCACACACAAAGAATGTGTGGAGCGCATCATCCTCTTCATTACAATAATGACACAAAGGACTATTAGCCACGCCTATGTGATGCAGGAATCTCCGAAAATATCCATGGCCTGTTAGGAACTGTGTCAAATAATAATTGACCTCTCCGTGGTTTCGATCAACCCAGTCAGCCAGACGCGGAATAAGTTTCTTTGTCCATCGACCTCGTGTCTCATCATCCCACTTCTGTTGCCATCTTTCCATACAATGGTTGTGTGCAGACGTCTTTGCCTGGTGTATGCCCAGTTCTCCTTTGATGCGCCAAACTTCCAGACGCTCTAAGGCAAGTAAATCAATTGGTGCTACTCCCGCTACCACTAGAACAGCAGGCTCTGAAACAGTGCGATATGCACATGAGATCCTCAGTGCTCCTCTTCGTTGTACTGCTGCTATCCTTTTACGATATTTCTCGAAACGTAAGGACTCAGCCTAGATCTCAGCTCCATAGAGTAATATGGACTGGACTGTTGTCATCAGGAGACGTCGTTTGCTAGGATTCGGACCTTTAATATTACCCATTATTCGGCTCAAAGCGGTCAAGATATTTGCTGCTTTATCCGTCACTCTTTGAATATGGGCCCAGAATGTGAGCTTCGTATCTAGCGTCACACCCAAGTACTTCGTACTCCTTGATGAATTAATCATCGTCTGTCCCACTTGCATTGGTACAAGAGTGTTGATTCTCCTTCTCGTCAGCACAACAATCTCCGTTTTATGGTCTGCTAATGACAGCTTATGTTCCGTCATCCAATCTGTGACACGTCGCATTACCTGATTGAGTTTCAGTTGCGCCAGCTCTATATCACGAGCCACAATCAGAGCAGCAACATCATCAGCATATCCTACCAATATTGCATCTTTGGGCATCTTCAGCCGAAGCAGGCCATCGTATGCAATATTCCAGAGATCTGGCCCAAGAATAGATCCTTGAGCTGCCCCAGCGGTTAATCTTTTAGTCCTATGTCCTTCCTCGGTATCGTACTGCAAAATACGGTCCTTTAGATAATCCCTCATTATCCGCAAGAGATATCTCGGTAGTCTAAATTTATCTTGAAGTGCCACCAAAATGTCACTCCACTGGGCAGAGTTAAAGGCATTCTTCACATCTAGAGTCACAAGTAGCGTAACTTTACGTGAGTAATGGTTACCCATCTGAGCTCTGTTTGCAGTCTCTACAACTACCCGCTCAGCATCTATAGTCGAGTGCCCTTTCCGAAAGCCGTATTGTTGGGCAGATAGATCTCCAGCTGATTGAACTGCCATCAATATTCTAGGCTGTAATAGTTTTTCTAATCCTTTTCCAGCCGTATCCAGCATACATAATGGCCTGTATGATGAAGGCAAATTTCCTCCCAATTTTCCTTTACTAATAAGAACTAGTCTGGTCTTCTTCCAGCAGGCACTAAAAACGCCTGCCTTCAGACATGCGTTATACATGTTCAAAAGGAGTCGCGGGCAAGCTCTTGCTGCCTCCTTAAGTGCTTCTGCTGGAATCCCATCTGGTCCAGGAGCCTTCTTGTTCCTGATAGAATTAATCGCTTTCAATAATTCTTCCTCGATGAACAATGGTATTTCTTCAATATCAATGCAATCATCAGCTTCATCAATCCTCTCCGGATGTTCCTGAAACAGCGTACTGACTATTTCGTCCATAGTGTGTGCATCCATTATCGGATTAGAAAAAGTTCCAAGTTTCTTCAATACAATCTTATATCCTAGTCCCCAAGGATCGTTGTCAACTTCTTTGACCATTTCCCACCATTTTTCAGCTTTACTTCTTTTAATTGCATCCCGAAGCGCCTTTCTTGCTGATTTGTGGTCTTCGGAGAATAAGGCTGCCTCTTCTCTTCCTCTCGCTCTGTGCCCTTCGTCTCATCTTCAGGCAGTGTCGCCTCATATCAGCAATTTCCTCCGTCCACCAGTATGCTGGCTGTTTGTGTTTTCGCGTTTTCTTCCTGCACATGGATTTATTGCAGGCTTGATGAATAAGCAACATAGTGTTCTCTACCCATTTATCCGCCGCCTCTCTCCCCTCAAATGAAAAGCAACTCGTTTCAACTTTCACCATTCCTCTCTGTATTACCTCACAGAACTTTTCTTTATCCATATTTGTGGGATTCCAGTATGATGGTTTGCGTATGACAGCACTTTGTTGTCGATTTTGCTGAAGTACACAGAAAGTAACATACTGATGATCGCTTCCTGTGTAGTCCTCAATCACCCGCCATTCAGATATTCTTGACAAAAAATCGTCTGACGCTAAAGTCACATCTGGTATGGTTCCATTGCAGCCAGGTCGTCGAAAGGTAGGCCTATTTCCAACATTTACGGTCGTCAAACCTAACCTTGCAGCCATTTCCAGTATACGACGTCCTCTGGAATCTACATCCGGCATACCCCATTCCAAGGCCTTGGCATTGAAATCTCCAGCTACAATAAGGTTATTTCCCATACCACGCAATGTGTCCTCAAGGCTATCCAACTTGTTCTGGAAATCAGCAATGGGCTCGTTCGGAGTGAAGTAACAGTTCACGTACGTAAGCGTGCCATTCTTAACCCAGACGAAACCATCCTTAGAACCTTGATCTGTCACTGGATATTTTCCCAGATCCAGAATGAAAATTGTGGCTGTTCCAAGGTTGTCCGCAAACCACCCATGATGGTCCCTGTTCTGATATTGCTCACTCAGGAGAAAAATATCCACTTCCATTTCAAATGCCAATTGCGTCAAGAGATCATTGGCAGTCAAACTTCTGTGAACATTTCCTTGAAGAACTCTCACCATTTTTTTGCCTATTTTAACCATCTCGAGAGCATCCCTAAACACTATACAGGCGCCTGAACCAGGAACATGGTTCCGTTTGGTGTCATGAACCTCCTTCTCCGTGCATAGCATACATCGTGCTTCACCTTTACAGTCTGATGCTTTATGTCTGGCATCTCCACACTTGTAACTGAGTTTGCTCCTATCAGGGCCATTACAATTCCTTGCAAGATGTCCATATGACAAACAACGGAAACAGCGAGTTACCATACCTCTCTCCCTTACCCTACCATATATCCATCCCACTTTCATAATAATAATAATAATAATGAAAATGAAAATCCACAGCCTGCTTCCAGTCTCCGACCGGGTCAGGAATGGAATGAATGAAGCCCCCATCTAGCGGCGAGGATATGAACTGTGCCGGCTGCCGAGGCCTGACGCACTCCTCTGGGGCAATGATTAAATGAATGACAGATGAAATGAAATGATAGTGGAGAGTGGTGCTGGAATGAAATTTTGACAGGGAAAACCGGAGTACCCGGAGAAAAACCTGTCTGCCTCCGTTCTGTCCAGCACAGATCTCACATGGAGTGACCGGGATTTGAACCACGGACCCAGCGGTGAGAGGCCGGCGTGCTGCCGCCTCAGCCACGGAGGCTTAATAATAATAATAATAATAATAATAATAATAATAACAATAATAACAATCACTACGTTACCGTTATTCTCCCGGAGGCGTTATATGCATCAGAATGCCTGGCGATGAATAAGAAAGGCCTGCCAGAACAACTCGAAACCAAGGAGAGAAAGATTCTGAGAAAGAACTTGGGCCCGGTCAAGGAACGAGGTGAGTATAGAAGACGACACAACGATGAACTTTATCTACATGTGGAGAAAATAACGGACACCATTCGCAAAAGAAGACTCTCCTTTTATGGCCATTTAACACGAATGAACTCTGGAAGATTGTCCAATCGAATCTGTGCCTACTTTGTGGGAAAGAAAACCAAAGGGATCTGGTTTACAGTGGTGGAAAAAGACCTACAAGAACTGGGGATATCACATGAGGACATCTTGGAACATGACTCTTTGAAGAAGAAACTTGGGGAGATACAGAGTTTTCAGCCTAAACCTATATTGAAAACCGGCAAGAAGTGGACCGAAGAACGAAAGGAAGCTCACCGAAGAAGAATGCGCGAATACTGGGCCAATGTGAAAGAAAGAGGGAGAAGGCAGTTGAAATAACGTGGTGCATAGACGACCGAAATGATTATAAAAACATAATAATAATAATAATAATAATAATTCAATTGTATCCTGAAAAAATAGTACGAATTTGGAATAAGAAATTGAAGGAGCAGAATATATCACCTATAACACTAGGGAGAAAAACAGTGGTTTTAAAGTAAACTGTCTGACATTTGCTGATGATTTTGCCATACTTTCTGAAAACGTAGCTCTTGCAACAGTACAAATCAATCTTTATAAGAGATAGCCAATAAAAAGGATTTAAAGATTTCTGTAGAAAAAACGAAATTTATGACAAATACTAAAAATGCTGCAGAAACCCTAATAACGAAAATTGGTCAAATTAAGAGGGTAGATGAGTTAAAATATTTGGGGAAATAATTCAGAAGAATGGCTTAGAAAAATCTGGTGTAGAAGAAAGAGTGCACAAGATTCAAAGAGCATCTGGCATAACCAGGAATATCTATAACAAAAAATCTTTATCTAAGAAATTGAAAATACAGCACTTTACAACCAGAACGCCAGTGAATGTCTAATACTAAATTATAAATTGGATAAATTAGAAGTATCAGAAAGAAAATATATACGCAAAAATTCTCGGTCCATTAAGAACTACAGAGTATTGGTAATTAAGAAGTAACGAAGAAATATATCGGAACATTGAAAACATAACGGAGACAAAGAAGAGGCGATTGTTATTTCTCGGACATTTATATAGAATGAATGAAAGCAGGTTAACCAAACAGATTTTTAAATATATTTGGAAAAAGAAATCGACAACAGCGTGGTTTCAAGAAGTAAAGAAAGATTTAGGAAAAAACAATGTAAGAGAAGAAGATGCACTAGAGAGAGAGAGAGAGAGAGAGAGAGAGAGAGAGAGAGAAATTTTCAAAAAAAAAAGGTATTGGGAATGGAAGGACTCCAAGGAAGACAATATAAGAAAACAGGCTCAAAATGGTCGGAAGAGAGAAAGAAGACACAGCGAAAAGATGAAGGAGCACTGGAGGAAGAAGAAAGAACAATAAACGACTAAACATTGAAATTGGTTCGTGGTCCTCAGAAGAGCCTAACGGAGAAAGAAAGAAAGAAGAATAGCCCCTGGCACTACAGCCCATGAAGGGCCTAGGCCTACCAAGCAATCGCTGCCCAGCCATTTGGCCCACATATATTGGGGTGACACATGATAAGCGCATCGGATCCCCTCGGCCGTTAATCTTGGTTTTCGTGACCGGGGCGCTGCCTTACTGTCAGACAGCTACTCAATTGTCCTCACGAGGCTGAGTGCACCCCGTTCCAGCCCTCACCCCGGGTGAGAGGCAGGCGCGCTACCCCAACACCACGGGGCGGCTTACTATTGACGAGCTACTTTCAATACTTACAAGTACAATAGTTTTTCTGGATGAAAAATTAAGAAATTTGCAAAATATAGAAAAACAAGAAGTTACGTGACGAACTAAAGAGCCTACTTTTCTCGAAATTTACAATTGGTCCTATCAGCAGGCTTAGAATCATGTTGGTAGTACTGAGGTCTGCCAACTGTTATAAATGCACTCTCTATTGTTTTTAACCAAATACCAATATATCAGAAAGTATGCAAGCTGACTGCTTTAAACTATGCACACGTATAGTACCTGATATTCTAGATTAATTTGGAGTAACTAATGGACCTCAGTGCTACCGACATGATTTTAAACCTGCTGATAGGACCAATATTTAAATACATGTAACTTCTACTCTATCAATTGAATTTCAACCAAATTTCGTATGTGCTATATGTGCCATAACAGATATGACTATGCGCATTCTTAAGAGCAACCAGGGCTGCGAACTGTTAATAAATGATGTCTCTATTTTTTACCCTAATATCAATATATCAGAAAGTATGCAAGCCAACAGCTCTAAACTTTGCACACGTTTAGTACCCGACATTCTAGTTGGAGTAACTAATATACTGTAATGCCCCAGAGGGTTTACACCCACAGGACATACACCCCCCAAGGGAAATGTGGCTTACGTTACTGAACCCGCATACACCCACAAATTGGACACCTACAAACACATCTACATCTACTCTACAAGGACGACGCATCTATAACATCATCAAACACCCTCTTCTGTCCCAAAACCACCCCAACTGGAAATACAATAAATCCAGAACACCATCTTCACACAGCAAGCTGGCGGCCGCCTACTGCAGGAGGTTAGCCAAGAGCTTGCAAAGCACACACACAGTTTACACTAGAAGTATTTGGGACGACAGCAGGCGAGGAAATACCGAGTCAGCAGTGCCGAAAGGCTTAAAAGGGAAGCACCGAATGGACTCGGGGTCTGTGGCCGCCCGAGGCCACGCCGGTTTGGTTCCTGATTTATCACCTGGAGGTAAGTGTGCGTCTCAGTTCCTAACACCAAACTTTACAAAGTGTACAAAGTGGCACCCACACTCAACATTGTATAAATTTGTACTTACAATTGTGCTACACGTCCCTAAATAGAGGGATACACTACAAATAATTAGGTCCAATAAACAAGTGACTATCTGCACTACACACTCGTTTGTACACCTTTATTCTACACTGATTTCACATCCCAAATCCCTGACACCCTGACCTTTCATTGCCTTCATTTACAGAACCGCTGCATGAGCAGTAACCCATTTCATTGTCGCGGCCCTGAGTGTGAATCACGCTGTTAAGACGATCCGTGCGCGGTCAGCTACTATTACAACGCTCAGTTGCAGTATTACTCCGAACGCTAATAGCTCACCTAGATGACACATCCCTTAAGTCTACAACCCCCGTAGACTAGAGTTCTCCCGTTATCTATAAACTCCCATTCACACGCCCCATTCCAAGCTCCCACACATTCACCCAATTAGATCACATCTTACAAATTTGACACACTTGACGTTATAGACAGCTAACGCACAGGGCTGCGAGTAGCGTAGAAAGCCGAAGTTATACGATTGTCTTCGCGTCACCACAGGGTAGCTATACGATTGCTTACGAAGTGAGAAGCTGTTCTCTGTTTCAAAATAAATCATGTGATTGTGCCAGAGCTTATCTATATTTACGACACTTTACTAAATGTAAAATACTGTAGTGTAATATTCAACATATCATATTCACAGAATACATTACATTGAAGTACCTCCATTTTCGGTATCTTGCACGTCGGCTTGTTGGTCTAGGGGTACGGTTCCTGCATAGTGTGCGAGAGGTGCCGGGTTCATATCCCGGAAATGCCCAGCTTTTTTTTTTTTACTTTTGTTTTATCTTTTGACAAGATTCAAAAAGTGTATAACAGAACCTTAGGAACGTTCTTTTTTTCGTGTGAGACTTGTACATATACCGGTAATATAAATACATAGTTTGAGGTCAAACGCTTCCTTTTTCTTCTTTTCGTCGGTTTACCCTCCAGGTTGGCTTTTCCCTCGGACTTAGGTTGGTTGGTTGGTTGGTTGGTTGGTTCCTCAGTTTAGGGGCTGTGACAACGCGGTCATGTAGCCCCGTGTACTTTGGGTGGGTGTAGAATCTGTCTGATAACCGGTGTCAATTGTGATGGCTTTATTTGATGCAGGCATTATGTCCTTACTTGATTTAAAAACAGATAATAAACGCCTACTGATATAGAATTGTCAGGCAAAAGGAAATAAAAGATTTCTGCTACTTAGGAAGCAAAATCCAGTGATGGACGAAGCAAAGAGGATATAAACCCTTTATAGGGCGGAACTGTTATTAAAATATTGTATTTGTATTTATTTAAATTTAATTATTTTAGCCAAATTTATGAATTGTATTTTGTGTTAAAATTTTAATTTTTATGTTTAATTTTATAAGTTTATTAATTTTTACCATTTATTTATTTATTTATTTATTTATTTATTTATTTATTTATTTACAACATTAATTTCTTTCATATTTCATTATTTATGTTTTAATTGTTTGTGTTAAAAATAAAATTTCATCAAGCATCTCAAGTTAAGAAGACAGAAAAATATGATCTGGCTTTCTGAAATATTAACACTTCCAAAAGAAAATTCGTTGACATAACAGGTGGTTAATATACAGACTACTAACATAAAAGCAAGTTAGCACAGGCAAGGAATCTGTTGACATCGAATCAGTAATGCCGGAGAACAGTGGCACAAGTCAAAAAATTAAAATATAGGAGAGAGTGAAAAAATCTGTCCTACAATATGTTACTGGCATTTTAAAAACCTTCAGTTTTGCCTTCGTAGTTGCGTCTCTACTCAAGTTGGATATGATACAAATGCTCACTACAATTAAATAACTTGATTGATTATTATTATTTATTAGATCGTTACAAATATACACAATTTATAAAATTCAGAAAGACTGTGCACATTTTATGATTTTCCTTACAATTCCTCCTCATTGTTTAACCTGTAAATTTACAATTATTTAATTATATTATTACAATATGATAAAGACAGGTCACACATGTGTGCATATCATTGATTACTATTTCTTAATAGTAGACTGAAAATGATCTGCCGATCGAAAGGTGGTTTCCCACTTCGTCTTCGGGCAATTGCCGGGATGGTACCTTCTTCAAGGCCACGGCCGCCTCCTTCCCTCTTCCTTCCCTATCCATCCTTACCTTCCATTACCTTCCCTCATGAGGCCCCTGTTCGCTTTGCAGGTGAGGCCGCCTGGGCGAGGTGCCAATCACACCTCACCAGTTCTATCCACTCCGATTAGATGTTCCCAGCTCTAGGACACTGCCCGTAGAGACGGTAATGGTGAGTTCCCTCGCTGAGTCCGTGGGTGACACCAACGTGGAGGGTAAACGACTAAAAAGAGAAAAGAAAGAAAACTATTTTATGTTCGAACATAAATATTCATAAATACCTGTCGATATTTCACCAGTGTTATGTACTGAACAGAGCGCATGAGACGCAGAGAATACCTTGTATTTGACCATGGCCTCCTGGAATACCTCACTATGACACTCGCCACGCAGTGACATTTGAAATAGGGGGCCATGGAAGTGAGCGCAGGTGCGATGCTATCCTCACCTAATTGGTCACACAACTGTTTGTTGAGCTCTGATTGGTGGGAGAAACTGTATCATAATGAAAACTTGTACTATAATGAGCCTCATTATACAGTAGTACAGTTTTCTGACATATAATATTTACATTTCGCCAGGGTCGAACATAAGATTGTATAATGGCTTAGTCGAATAACACGTTCTATGTAAATGCTTTAAAAATAATGAATAAGAAGGAAAATTGAATTTTTGTTTGTTTAAACTTGTAGGCTCAACTAATTTTATTTTCAATTTTAATTTTGTTTCCTCTGAGAAAATGTTTCATCTGCATTTTCAGGTTTGCATAATTATTTCCTTTAAATTCTTTTAACTTAATTGGGAGAAAGTTATATAATTTTGGTGAGAAATACAGAAAGGAATGCCACTTTTCCCCGCTACTACACAAATAGGCCTATAGATTTAGCTATTAGAAAGTCCTTGTTGATAGTTTTTTCCTGGAGCGTGGCGCTGTATGGAAGTGAAACCTTGGCGTAGTCGGTAGCATGCTGAGCTTCTATGCCCAAGATAGCGGGTTCAAACCCGGCCGAAGCCGTCGGATTTTTTAAGAGCGTTAAAAATCCCCCAGTATGCCTTCCTTCGGAGGGGAAGTAAAGCCGGCGGTCCCATGTCATAGATTTATGGCATGTTAAAGAACTTTCCACTAATTACCCCTGTGTGAAGCTAAATTGTATAGGTTAAGAATGTTAACAACGCTCTTAGGTTTCTACGTTCGTTGCCAAGTGCCGACTGCGGTGACGTCTAGTAGCTAAGTTCTGAACTAGGCCTATTAGTCGTTGACGGTGGCGTTTGGTGGCCAAAGTAGGAACTATTTGAAAAATTCAAAGTTGCAGTCCTTACTTGAATTTAAATAAAATCAGATACACACACTAATACAGTCATCACAATTAACACCGGTTATCAGACAGATTCTACACACACCCAAAGTACACGGGGCTACATGACCGCATTGTCGCAGCCCCTAAACTGAGGAACCAACCAACCAACCGAAGTGAAACCTTGGTCGTGATGGAGTTTAAAAACCGCAGTGTTTCTTATGTGCCAAAATTATTTGCAATGATAATAATAGAGGCCTGCCAAATTCCAGGAACATTTATGTGTAAACATTTGAGAAGGTTACAATATTTATATTACATATAAAATCCATTATTAATTGCTTTGTGAAAGAGGGAGGAGGGGGGGGGGGGGCTGAGGAGAATTTAAAAGTTTCCATTAAGGGAGCTGTGAGAATAAAATCCCCTGCATTAGAGGGTAACGTACAATCCTAGAGGAGAATATGGACAAGAGTACATAAAATCTATACTTAGAAACTATTGCAAAAATAATTCTCGACCTTGATGGACGGAGATTAATGAATAAACTACGAGGGTAAGGTCGACTGAAGGAGAGTCGATAGTCTGCTATCTGATCGAAACAAGGAATCTCATGAATGCTAAACATTTTGCTTCTATGTACTGTCTAAGCGTCGTCGGTCTCTCGTGTTCAGCGTTGCCAGATTTCAAGAATAGGAAAACGGAACACACGACCCAAAACATTATTTCTTTTATCAAGGTGGTTAAATGTAGTAATAAATAATACTCATATGTATTAAATAAGCATTATACACACATCAAAAAAAGTTTTGCATCACCTCGGTTCCAAGAGTTCCGGAACCGTTAAATACAAAGGGAATAGAGATCAACACAAACAACATTTCAGCTCGTTTTATTGCTCATGAGACCCACACATTGCATGTTGTACCATCATACAGCTAGACTTTCAGCATTTGTGGTCCAGATTGCAGTACACACCACTACCTCTAATACCCAGTAGCACGTCCTCTTGCATTGATGCATGCCTGTATTCGTCGTGGCATACTATCCACAAGTTCATCAAGACACTGTTGGTCCAAATTGTCCCACTCCTCAACGACAATTCGGCGTAAATCTCTCAGAGTGGTTGGTGGGTCAAGACGTCCATAAACAGCCCTTTTCAACATATCCCAGGCATGTTCGATAGGGTTCATGTCTGGCGAACATGCTGGCCACTGTAGTCGAGCGATGTCGTTATCTTGAAGGAACGCATTCACAAGATGTGCACGATGAGGTCGAGAATTGTCGTCCATGAAGACAAATGCCTCTCCAATATTCTGCCGATATGGTTGCACTATGGGTCGGAGGATGTCATTCAGGTATCGTAAAGCCGTTTCGGAGCCTTCCATAACCACCAGTGGCGTACGTCGGCCCCACATAATGCCACCCCAAAACATCAGGGAACCACCACCTTGCTGCACTCGCTGGACAGTGTGTCTAAGACGTTCAGCCTGACCAGGGTGCCTCCAAACACGTCTCCGACGATTGTCTGGTTGAAGGCATATGCGACACTCATCGGTGAAGAGAACGTGATGCCAATTCCGTGGGGTCCATTCAGCATGTTGTTGGGCCCATCTGTACCGCGCTGCATGGTGTCGGGGTTGCAAAGCTGGACCTCGCCATGGACGTCGGGAGTGAAGTTCCGCATCATGCAGCCTATTGCGCACAGTTTGAGTTGAAACACGACGTCCTGTGGCTGAACGAAACGCATTATTCAACATGGTGGCATTGCTGTCAGGGTTCCTCCGAGCGGCAATCCGTAAGTAGCGGTCATCCACTACAGTAGTAGCCCTTGGGCGGCCTGAGCGAGGCCTGTCATCGACAGTTCCTGTATCTCTGTACCTCCTCCATGTCCGAACAACATCGCTTTGGTTCACTCTGAGACGCCTGGAAACTTCCCTTGTTGAGAGCCCTTCTTGACACAAAGTAACAATGCGGACGCGATCGAACTGCGGTATTGACCTTCTAGGCATGGTAGAACTACAGACAACATGAGCAGCGTACCTTCGTCCTGGTGGAATGACTGGAACTGATCGGCTGTCGTACCCCCTCCGTCTAATAGGCCCTGCTCATGCATGGTTGTTTACATCTTTGAGCAGTTTTAGTGACATCTATGAACAGTCAAAGGGACTGTATCTTGGATACAATATACACAGTCAACGTCTATATGCCGGAGATCTGGGAACCGAGGTGATGCAAAACTTTTTTTGATGTGTGTATAATCAAATATACAAAATTAAAACTCCATATTGCTGACATATCATAATAGGCCTATGACACCAGCAACTTACAAATACTTTTCATTTGAACGACTCTTTGCAACGATTTTTAGCCTATTTTCAATTTTTTAAAAACAATAGGCTTATGAGATCACCTTTTGTCCGTGTGTGTGGGCGTGTGTGTTGGTGTGTGTGTGTGTCCCTAATAACTTCTAAATGGCCGGAGCGATTTCAATGAAACTCGGTAAGTTCATAGCACTATACCGGGCGACCCCGACCGTGTCCCTTAAATTTTGTTACGTCCCACCAATCCAACATGGCGGCTGTGTGAAATATTTCACTAGCATTCAATATCTCCGAAACTATTACTGATATCACCCTGGAATGTTTGACGGTGATAAAGGGAACTACTAGAAGTTTACCTATGTGACTTTTGAAAAAACTGGTAACTACAAAACCAACATGGCGGACAAGCGGAGTTGCGACTTTTAGATAGACGTTTATCGAGATTTAACCAACCAAACGCAATAAAACTTGGTACAGTTTATGTTTATACACATTGTAATGCACTGATATCTAACTTCGTTCAATTGTTTACATAACCACAAAATGGTGGCTGTGCAAAATATTTCACCGGCATTCTATATCTCGGAAACTATTAGCGGTATCAACCTGAAATTTTGTACGGAGATAAAGGGCACTACTGGAAGTTCATCTATAAGACTTTCAAAAACCGAACATGGCGGCCAAGCGAATTTGAAAATTTTAAATAGACCTTTATCCCGATTTAATGTTCCAAACTCAATGAAACTTGGTACAGCAAATGTTTATACACATTGTAATACACTGGTATCTAGTTTAGTTCAATTGTTTACATAACCTCAAGACGGCGACTGTGCGAATTTTAAAATTAAGTTTTTATTTCTTGTGTCCTAATCATGCGATTGAAGTTTGAATGCTACACGTAAACAATAATCGTCATGTAACAGTACATAAGTCTAGGACCTACATATATAAAAATCCAACATGGCGTCCTTCCGAAATATTTAGTCGGTTCTCAATATCTAAGAATCTATTACAGTAATCAAACTGAAATGTTGTATGTTGATAGTGGCAATTTACATAAGTAGGATATATGAAAATAGGCTGTATAGTTCTTCACGGAACTACATGTTTGAAATCTGTAAGTACCAGCTGATAAAATTCACAAAAATGTTCGTCATAATTGAAATATATTTAAATATGTTAAATATGTTTCTGTTTGTATCGACTCTCCATTTGATATTCATGACAGACAAAACTCTCCGTAGGCTAAAATCATTGGAGGGGAAAATGCTGAGTATGAACTTCACAAGGACTAAGATATTCCTTAATTTTGTTGCCCTAATAAATCTATAACATGTGCCCATCCATCTAACACAGACAAAGAAATCATTTTCTCTTTCAAACTCAGTAAAGTGCAGCAACACGGCCTGCGCGCCGGTGCCGATGCGGTTTGACGTCACGTCAAGCATGGATTGCTCAAGCGGGACATTTGAACGTTGGTAAGAAATTGAATATATAAAGTGTGTTCAAAAAGTAGCGAGCCGGAGGCTGGAATGCGCAAACCGGTGACGACATCGGCTAATCGTGGCGTGTGTAACGAGGTGTGATTCCAGCCAGAGCGTGGAAGGTCACAGCCCGTCGCTAGAGGGCATGCGTGCACGTCACGTGACGATACAAAGCGAGCAGCAGCATGCATCAATCGTCCAACGCTGCCAGTCACATTGCATACAGTGACATGGAGGCGCCAAACGAAGAGCAAAGAGGTGTTGTTCGGTTTCTGACAGCGGAAGGAGTAGGGGGAACGGACATTCATCGCCGAATGTCACAATTGTATGGCGAACACTGCATGTCCCTTGCAAGGGTCAAGGCGTGGCACAAGTGCTTCAGGGAAGTACGGGTGTCGCTAGCCGATGATGTCCGGTCTGGGTCACCCCCCTGCATTACCGATGACAACGTCCAGCTGGTTGATGCACTCATTACCCAGGACCGCCGAGTGACAGTGAACGCCATAGCCGCCGTGGTCGCTCCACGACAATGCACGACCTCATACGGCCAACACAGTCGCGGCACTCCTGCAGAAATTCAAATGGGAGGTTCTCGGCCACCCTCCATACAGTCCAGACCTCTCTCCCTGTGACTACGCCATGTTTGGCCCCTGAAAAGGGTTCTGCGGGGCCAACGATTCACCTCGGACGCCGACGTCCAGCTGTACGTGCGGAACTGGTTTACATCACAACCCAGGGAATTTTATAACACAGCCATTCACCGCCTCGTGTCACAGTGGGACGAGTGCCTCAACAGCCAGGGCCAATACTTCTAACATACAGGTACTGGTTTCTGTAATTATGCCTCCGGCTGGTTACTTTTTGATCGCACCTTATATTAACCAAAACTAAACAACAAATTAACAAAATAAGAAAAACAGAATTGTTCCGGGTAAAACGTCTGGCAACCGTACTCGTGATTATCAAGATATATTCAGTTGTGTTTATAAAGGGATTCCACACAATAACGAGAACACAATATCATAATGACAAGACAAGATATTAAGGGTGGTTATGTTAAATAAAAATGATTAACCCGCTGTACATTATTACAATCCCAATTGGGTTATTGAAGTATGTCTTTGTCGGCAATATTTTGCATCATATCGAGAACAGTATTCACTGCATAGATCACACACACATTCTTCAGTTGGTTCGTGGAATCGCTTGTTTTTGCAGAACTTGTAGTGAAAGCGTATCGTGTCATTACGTGTCGTAGTTCGTTGTTTGCCTGTTTCCATTCGTCAGTAATTATGGCGTCAGTAGAGAAGAAATCATCCCAGATAGCGTTTTGCTTTCTTTTAGTATTTGAAGGCATTCTCATAGGCCTCGGAGCACGGCAGTAGCAACTGCAGTCTAATGTCTTCTTTTGTGAAGACGTAAGTCAGTCTGGACAGCGCTGTCTTCCCGATACCCAAGACTCTTTTCATATAGCGGGCTTTGACTTTCTCTAATGTTAATAGGTCGTTCTCTTTTAGTTTGTCCCAAATTATGTGGATTCCATAAGTCGCTATTGGTGCTATGGCCGTTTTAAATAATGTCATTGCCTAACCGTTTTTATTGAGAACGTTTGAGGCTGTTGAATGTGGCAAATTGCTCTTATCGCTGCTGTTGCTCTTTGAAATGAAAACGTAAAAACACTTATAGTAGGCGATGTATTAAAGATAGAAATATGCTTTCGCGGACTTTTTATAGAACTTATCATGCTGAACAACATTTACACTCGTAGTATATAGATATTTTTAACAGTTTACCCAGCGTAACCTTAAATGGCGCACGGACGGCAGATATTTCTTCGACTCGATTCACTAAAATTGTTGCTCTACGGATTCCTTTGGTCATAAATGAATGTTGTTCTACAGAAACGTTTCTCGAGCAATCCTTTACACAATGGTGAAAACCGCATGAAAATTAATTAAATGTCAGTGAATTGAAATTTATATAAACATATACCGTACCAAGTTTCACTGCGCTTGGATGGCTTTAAATCGTGAGAAACGTCCATGTTAATATTTAAATTTCGCGTCGCCGTCATGTTGGTTTTGGCTCACCAGGTTATTGAACGTCCCATAGGTGTACTTATGTTTATAGCCTCTGTACACATACAAAATTTCAGTTAGATTCCTGTCATAGATTAATAGATATTGAGAACCGTCTAAATATTTCGGATGGTTGCCATGTTAGATTTTATCATTTTAAATGATCTTGTCGACTTCGTCGTTACGCTGGGGTCTGGCGTTACGTTACGGTGACGGGACGAAATGTACCCAGATGCACTGAGGTGTGTGACGTCATAGTAACCGCTTGGTGCATGTGTACCCAGACAATCTCTACTTCGTTAGTATAAGACAAAAATCCCCGATTCTTGGATGTCACGGGCAATCTCGAGAACCACTGGATGGATTTTGATGCGGTAAAGGATATCTCGAGGAAAGATTCTGTAGAAAATAATTTAGGTATGATGAAAGGAAGCCAAGCAGTAACCATTTCAGTGAAAAGGTCGAAAACGAACTTGGCGTCCGCTGGGCAAACCGTTAAAAATATCAATATACTATGAGCGTAAGAATTGGTCAGCATGAAAAGTTCTACAAAAAAGTCCGGGAGAGCATATATCTATCTCCAATACATCACCCAGTATAAGTGTTTTAGACTGGATGGAAGGGGCACGTCCCCTGGAGAGCGTTCGGCATCCCGCGTGCTTGACCTTGCTTTGCCCTTGGTTTGCACTTGCCGTTCGCGAGTAATTTTAAACAAGATAAGCAAGATAAGTATTATGCAGATAATTTTCTAACATGTCAAGAGTCTTTGGCTTCGAGCGAAGCGATTAGCCTCCAGCCTTTCTAGCATTTTTCAGCATTTGTAGCATTAAAATGATACGAAGTCTAGTCTTTCAGACTGACTGTCACTTTTAATATATGTAGGCCAAAGAGTTATGCACTATTAGTTGAGGATTATTGTGTATGTTCATTATTCAAACGTTGATTTCGATCGCACGATTAGAACACAAGAAATGAAAACTTAATTTTAAAATTTCACACAGCCGCCATCTTGAGGTTATACAAACAATTGAACTAAATTAGAAGTCAGAGCATTGCAATTTGCATAGTCTTTTTCTGTACCAAGTTTCACTGCGTTCGGATAGTTAAATCGCGAGGAAAGTCTATTTAAATTATTCAACGTCGCTGGGCCGCCATGATCGTTTTGTAGTTAACAGGTTTTTGAATGTCACACAGGTAAACTTGTAGTAGTTCCCTTTATCACCGTACAAAATTTCAGAGTAATAGTTTCGGAGATATAGAATACGGGTGAAATATTTCGCTCAGCCGCCATGTTGGATTGGTGAGACGTAATAAAATTTGAAGGGCAAGGTTGGGGCGGCCAAAATAGTATTATGCCCTTACCGAGTTTTATTGAAATCACTCCAGCCGTTTAGAAGTTATTAGGGGGACACACACACACTAACGCACACACACGGATAAAAGGTGATTTCATAAGCCTATTTTTCCATAAATGATAATCGGCTGAAAATGCATAATCCAGGAGAATGTACCGATCACAACCAAGACGAAAACATGGGTGGTGGTCATATCGGCCAAGCAAACTGTTGCCAAATAGATTTTAAAAGAAAGTGGAATTTGTTTTAGTTCATAGATTAACACGAAGAGGAGCGTGTTGGCGCAGTGGCCGAGGTTCAAATCTCGGTGACAACGGAGTGGAATTTTCTCCTGAAAATCACGTGGCATCTGGAAGGGCATCCGGCCTTAAATCCCCGGCCAAAACCAAAACGAGCTCTGGCGACCCCAATTCATTGGGAAAAGCCGAAGAAAGTTTTCATAGATAAACACGAAATAAACCGACAATAGGACATCCAATTGCAATATCTGGCGTACAGCCCAGTGAGACAGTGTACATGACATAATCAAAACGACATTTACAGGTACACGCAGTACCATTCATCATAAAAACAATGTTTATCAGACATTTTCAACACTCACTCTAGCACACATGGGTCTCAAGCCTTTAAATGATTGAGCATTAATACGATATTCTTCCTTCGAGCTGCAGTAGCAGATTTGATTCAATGCAGAGTCGCAACGCTGGACCGCCGTGCATACCTGTAAGAAGAGTTGCATAACCAACTTATATCACGGCGAACTCTGTAAGGGTGAATATCGTCTTCGTGCGGAAAGTTTGATAATAATAGTAATAATAGTTATTTAGTACTCATATTTGGACTGCATGGTATTTTATAGAGGCGCTGTAGTTCGAATCGGGAGTGGATGTCAATTATGGCATGCGGATCACCCAGACCACAACAGAAAATTATTACTGATTCATTTTAGGAGCTTGAGGCACAAAGACAATACAATATCAATAAATAAATAAACAAGTAAATAAACACTCCTGAAAAGAAAATGTATTAGTAGTTTGAACAAAAACACTGGTCTCTTAAATCAATCAATATTAAAACTCAAAGGAAAGAAAATTTACATCGAAAGAATTTCAATAATAATAATAATAATAATAATAATAATAATAATAATAATAATAATAATAATAATAATAATAATAATAATAACTTTTTCTTCTTTTTTTCTTCTTAGTCGTTTACCCTCCAGGTTGGTGGAACCCACGGACTCAGCGAGGGAACTCACCACTACCGCCTCAACCGGCAGTGTCCTAGAGCTGGGAACATCTAATCTGAGTGGATACAACTGGTGAGGTGTGATTGGCACCTCGCCCAGGCGGCCTCACCTGCAAAGCGAACAGGGGCCTCATGAGGGAAGGTAAGGGATGGTCAGGATGGATAGGCAAGGAAGAGGGAAGGAGGTGGTCGTGGCCTTGAAGAAGGTACTGCCCCCGTAATTGAATTATATAGAGACCACGGTGGCTATTTTGGAAATTATGAAGAAAGTTAAGGCTGTCATAGTTATGACGTGGATGGTCATGACGTAAGCACGGATGACGCAGACGTTATACCAGCAGGCTGCTTGAGCTGAGATTCTCAATGACGTCAGCATTTATTCGAGAAAGTTCCGAGATTTACGACGCAGTCGCAGGAAACGTGGAATCATGCTGAGGAAGAAATTATGCTATTGGAGGGGAGGCTTGAACCAATGAACGATTGTTTGAAGGAAGACGGAGATTGCTGAAACTATGGTATTTTTAATACTTTTTGGAATGCAGAATTGTGGAAACCCATTTGCAGTTGAGGCATTGATTTGGAATTTTGGTGAAATTTATTTTCAGTTTTTGAATTTTGAAAATCCGTCACGTATTGACGAAGTTGGAACTTCGAGCGATGACGCAGTAACACGCTATGGAAGGGATGGATACGCCCCTTATGAAGTTTATAAAAGGCCTTGCGCAGAAGAGAGGAGTCTCATATCGCATATCTCAAATCGTCAGTATCAGTGCATATATAGTCGTTTTGGCGAAACGTCGAGTGACATTAGTAGAAAGAGTCGTCTTTATAACGCGTGGTGAAGCCACCGCATTAAGCGAGATTCAAGCAGACAAGCAGTGCAAGTTTACTGTGAGTAAAACTAGGTGAAGTTAAAACGCACATTATAACGCGTCTACAAGAGTGGCTATGAACAGTTAGCGGTTGCCTATAAGCTAATTCTATTGTGCAGTGCTACATTAAGCAGTGTAGTAAATTTGAACAATTTCGAGGAGGTATTTTAGAAGATATTAGCACTTTTAGACGACTGACAAAAGTGATTTTCTCGCCACCTGAGAAGCACGTTATAGCGTCAGATCCTACGCTACGGCTGACACTGCTAGTATAACAGGGAGACTTCTGATTGCTTTTGTGACACAACGCTACAGTATTATGGAGCAGTTTAATAAGGCAGTTTGTTCTTCTATTACCATAACCGAAGAGAAGATGGAAGGCTAAAGGACTTTAATGCAATTGGGACATACATCGTTGGAGTAAGATAGCAACATGGAACTTCGCTAATTGCCATTCCATACAAGCGGACATGTGGTGAACAACCATCTACACCCATGTTTCGTGGCTCAACGCTGAATACTATCAAACAGCAATGAAAACTATTTCATACTCTCTGAATATGAATATTTCAATGGAAATTACTACAAAAACTTCATGGCGATTTTCTACTAGATCTTCAGGGATTTTTCAAGAGAGGTCAGGGTTGTCCCGACTCACAAAGAAGAATTTTGCCGGAAGGATGTCTTACGTCTTCATGGAGCAGTGCAACTTCCGGAGAAGGAAGCAGTTCGATTCTCTGAGGGTGCTGTTTCCTGTTTCGAGGATGGAGCTCAGCTTTAACTTGGTGAAATGGATCCCTCAGCAGTCTTCTTTGGGGAATTTTCCTCTGGAACTTCAATCGGCAGATAAGGTAGTCGTGAACGTTTATTGTATTTGAGTTTCTTAGCAATATCTGAGCAACCATTTTCCCATATTTTCTGTCCTCATGTATTTTTCCCTATATTCTTGTTTGAGATTCCTATTCTCAGTACACCTTGATGAGTTATGCCTTTTTCGTCGATTTATTAAGACATGGTTATGTCATGGGCATAGTTAAATGATTTTGGATCAGTTGAGACTGATATTTAGATATTTCAATAATTTGCTTATTTTTTGTAGTCACGATTTGACTATAAGTTAATGATTTTCATGGCAGATTTAAATTTCAGACAGCGTGTCTCTTTATTAAAGTAATTTCTACCCCAGTTAATTACTTTGACCAATTTTCTGTCATCATCAAGAAGGAAGAACATTTAAATGATTTTAGAGCGTTAAAATCTCTTGCGTTGTCGACGATCTTGGAAATACTAGTCGTTATTTGAAATTGATTGCAACACAGACATTTATCGTCAGTTATGAACGACCATTGCATCATAGACAATTTTGTGAAAGATGAACTTTAATTATGTATTATTGAATGCACTAAAGTCGTGAACTTTTGTTAGGAGTTTTTTTTCTCAATTAGAGATTTGAATAATAATGTTTGCATTCCACAGTCTAATTGGATTCTATTCGACTATTTTGCAGTTTAGTCGCACTTTGTTTGATGATAGTATTTTTATACTACAATACTTTGAAGATGATAATCTTAAATTTTGATAGACCAGAGAGGCGTATATAAGCGTATTCACTATTAAATTTGTTTGTGATTGGCAAATTTTTACTTCATTTCGATTCATGAATGAAATCCACGAAGGTTAAATGACAACAGTTTTGAAACTATTAATGATTATAAGAATTTTTGAAGTGGAACTATGAATGTATAATCGCTAGTGCAGCGAACGTGTTGAAAGTCGCTGATGTATAATGCCCTTGAAGTAAATGAAGGAGATTCCCACAGTAATTAATGATGTTAAAGAATTTGTTAGTGGAGGTTTTTATAAATTCTGTGGAAGATTTTGATGCCGTATATATTAATATATGATGAATTTTGGGCCTATTTAAAATGCAGTTTTGTGCATTTTTTTATATAAGCGACGTATTTACCGCAGGAGTGTATTGTATTTGTCCTTTGAAAATTAATCAAGTGAATTTACTGTTATAATTAACAAGAGTATTGAAAGAATTTGAGATAAGAGTTTGAATGAAGATTACCGTCACAAATAATTATAATAATTATTAAACCTTTATTAAACCAGATTGTGACATTAAAATGTATAACCAACCTTCATTGGTCGATTATATTGACACGATTTTGAAATTACCAACCGGATGAACATGTGGTTAATGTATTTCTCAAATTAATAATTTGAATAATTTAAATGTTAATATTGTAAATAAATAATGTAAATATCTTTGACAATAATGTGGAACGGAAGTAATGTTAGAGGCGTGTTTAAAATTCTTTTTGTCTATAACTATATTATAAACAATTTCTAATTGTTATAAACATTTATGAGTTTTGTTATAAACATTTAAGAGTTTGTTTTATACTCTAAACAATGCTTATTAAACATTTGAATGCTAATTAAACAAGTTTAGGGATTGTCAGAATAATCCAGTGGTATGTGAGTAAAGCATTTGAAAGATTTGCGTAACAATATTTGTGATGTCTTGCGGACATTTAAAGCTTTTGAGAGTGCTGGATTCTTACGCAACGTGGCTTGACAAGGGAGCCCATTTGACAGGTGTACGTCAGGTTGAAGGGTAGATGGCAGCTGGCCAGACATCTGGTTATCAGCGGACGAGGTCGTCTACAGTGTGGCCTTGCGCCTATAAATACAAGTGTCATGTTTATTAAAAGAAACCAAATGCTCTGTATATATGTCTCATCCTGACTCCCTTATCCAGTCCAAATGTGTTCTAAATATTACGTTATTTTGAGCTCGTGGGAGCTAAAATGTTGTATAATAACTTTGCAAGTCCTATAGGAGGACGTAGTCAGATTGACATGGGCTACTGATAGCCACATTTATTTTGTTGAGTTTGTTAAAGTCATACCCTTTATTTGAAATAAAGCTTTTGTACAGTTCAAAGTTCTTGCCTTCGTTCTGGTTCATTTTTAAATGTCATAGTGAAGGTTATTGTGGGAGCATACTTTAGAGATCCTGTTGTCAACCCAATCCCCGAGATATTTTTAAGAGGTAAGTAGAGGTAAGTATGGACCCCCGTCTATTTTGGTGTGTTCCACAATAATTCCTTGTTAACTTCTGTGCTCAAATCTCGGTAGTATCTGTCAGTGCCATTTTCATTGGTGTAGCTGAGCCGGCGCGGTGGATTATTGGCAATCCGATTGAGGGGGCGGATATCTGACAGCCTACTATCCGGGTAAACGGGGACAGTACCATCCCGGCATTTGCCCGAAGACGAAGTGGGAAACCACGGAAAACCACTTCGAGGATGGCTGAGGTGGGAATCGAACCCCCTCTACTCATTTGGAACACCCGAGGCTGAGTAGACCCCGTTCCAGTCCTCATACCACTTTTCAAATTTCGTGGCAGAGCTGGGAATCGAACCCAGGACCTCCGGGGCGGCAGCTAACCATGCTGACCGCTACGCTACGGAGGCGACACAATAATAATAATAATGTATGACCTAAATTTCAGACTCTTTCGAAATTAAGACAGGAGTTAGGCAGGGAGATGTGCTTTCACCCCTGCTCTTCAACTGTGCACTTGAAAAAGTCATCCGCGAGTGGCGCAAAGAAATGAACGATGGGGTCCAAAATGGAGTACGACTGGGTTACAAGAACATGAACCTTTCTATTGATTGCCTAGCTTTTGCTGATGATCTTGCAATTTTCTCCGACTCTTTAGACATGGCCACAAAACAAATTAACCAGCTGCAGGTACAGGCAACAAAAGTTGGTCTTCAGATCTCTTTGGAGAAAACACAGTTCATAACTAACATAATCCAGCACCAAGGGAGCTAAAAGTAAACCAGGGGAAAATCAAACGGAGAGATAAGTTTAAATATCTTGGCGAGTGGGTAGATCCCAACGTATGTGAGAAAGAAACCTTCACTTCGCGCATGAATAAAATGGAAATGTCGTACCAACTCACCAAGGACGTTTACAACAAAAAGTAAATAACCCTGAACGCAAAACTTAGGCATTATTGCACTGTCATACGACCAGAGGCTCTGTACGCAGCGGAATGCCTCACCATGAACAAGAAAGGCCTGGTAGAAAAATTGGAGATCAAGGAAAGAAAGATCTCGAGGAAAATTCTTGGCCCGATTAAAGACAACGGTGAATATAGACGACGGCATAACTATGAGCTGTATATTCATGTCCAGAAGATCTCTGATGTAATGAGGAAAAGGAGGATTGCATTTTATGGCCACTTGCTTAGAATGAAACCCACACGATTGACGAACCGGATCTTTAACTATTTTAAAAATAAGAAGACCAAGCCAGCCTGGTTCGAAGAGGTGGGAAGTGACCTGCAAGAGATGGAAATTACCTGTGGGGATATTCAAGAACGCAATCCTCTCAGGAAGAAACTACACGACCACCAGGGTTTTCAAGAAAAACCGAAGTTGAAGACGGGAAAGATGTGGACGGAAGAAAGAAAAGAGCAACACCGGCAACGTATGAAGGAACACTGGGCAAACATCAAAGGCCAGAGAAGCCAGTTGAAATAACGTGGTCCTTAGTTGGCCGATACGATTAAAGAAGAATAACAATAATAATAATAATAATAATAATAATAATAATAATAATAATGTATGACATAATATTTAAATAAATTACATAAATAAATCAATTATGAACTATCACATTGATTAGTTCTCGGAGATGTTGGGCAATTTGAGATCACACGTTTCAACCGTCAAGTGGGCATCATCAGATCTTGAACACGAAGCACATGGGTTCAGTATAGTGGCTTCGGTGGCGTAGGCGGTAGCATGCTGTGCTTCTATGCCCAAGGTCACGGGTTCAAACCCAGCTGAAGTCGTCGGATTTTTAAGAGCGTTAAAAATCCCTCAGTATGCCTTCCTTCGGAGGGGAAGTAAAGCTGGCGGTCCCATGTCATAGATTTATGGCATGTTAAAGAACCTTGCACTAATTACAACTGTGTGAAGCTAAATTATAGGTTAAACATTTGACTAACACTCTTACGTTCCAACGTTCGTCGCCAGGAGCTGACTGCGGAGGCATCTGGTAACTTAGTTTTGAACTAGAAGTCGTTGACTGTGGCGTTTGGCGGCAAAAGTAGGAACTACTTGAAAAAAAAATGGCTTACTTGAAGTCCTTCCTTGAATTAAAAACAGATAACACACACTAATACAGCCATCACAATTAACACCGGTTATCAGACAAATTCTTCACACACCCAAAGTACACGGGGCTACATGACCGCGTTGTCTCAGCCCCTAAACTAAGAAACCAACCAACCTAGATCTGAATAATTTAGCTTCAGACTATTGTAGTTAGTGGAATGTTCTTTTTCATGCCATAAATCTATGACATGGGACCGCCACGCCGGCTTTACTTCCCCTCCGAAGGATGGCACACTGAGGGATTTTAACGCTTTAACGCTTTGAACCCGCGATCTTGGGCATAGAAGCTCAGCATTCTACCCACTACGCCACCGAAGCTGCCCAACTTTACATTACTAACAGGCTAATGTGAAGGGCAGATAACCTCGTAGTTCCGCCCCTTAAAACAACGATAAGTAACTGACTGATGTGGTAATATTAGCGAAGGTTCCACAGGTTTGTTTGAGTCTCGCCGCTACGTCTCCCAAGAGGGCAATGACCTCAAATGTCAACATGACGCCCTGTTCGTGATCCATATCAACCTCTCGATCTGAATAAACTTAACAGGCCTACGTTATAAAGGTCAACGCTACCACAAATATAACCTTGTTCCTACAATCAGATGATCCAACTCGCGAAACTGAAGTAATTGTTGTTAGTTAAGTTTAGAGACTTGAAGCATCTGTAGTGGTCAGTCCCGTGTACTTGGATGTGTGTGTGGAATTTTGTCTGATGACCTGTGGTTTCCGTTTTACAAAGGCTTGAGTGTTAATAAAACAGAATACACTACTGTTTTATCGCATAGGATTACAATGAAATAATAATTCTAAATAAACAAGAATTTCCTTGACGAACTAAAGAGCCTACTTTTCATGCCAATGATTATTCTACAGTATATGAACCTATCTAGAATAATGACGAAATGAAGTTGGTAATATCGAAATGTCTAATTAGTTCGAAATATTCCTGGTATAATGTAGCCTAATAGAGCACTACAGTTGGCAGCCCTGGTGACTGAATGTATTCTTAGTTCCATCTCTTAAGGTACAGAATACAAAATTTGGCTGAAGTCCAATGGACGTTACATGCAGTTAGACATTGGATCTATCAGCACGCGTAAAAGCATGTTGGCAACAATGTCATGCGTGTGTTGGTCAGAAATAATCTGAAATATTATGATATCTTGTTGTGCCAATTTTGGATGAAATCCATTTGTTAGTATAGAAGTTACATGTATTTTAAAATTGGACCTATCAGCAAGCATAGAATCATGTTGGCAGCACTGACTTATATTAATTGCTCAAAATTAATCTAGAGTGTCAGGTGCTATACGTGTGCAAAGTATAGAGCTGTTGGCTTGCATATTTTCTCATATATTGATATTAGGGTAAAAAACATAGACATCATTTATTAACAGTTGGCAGCCCTGATTGCTCTTAACAATACTTATAGTCATATCTGTTATGGTACACATATCACATACGAAATTTGGTTGAAATCCAACTGATAGTATAGAAGTTACATGTATTTAAAAATTGGTACTATCAGCAGGCTTATAAGCATGTTGGTAGAACTGACGTATATAAGTTACTCCAAATTAATCTAAAATGTCAGAATATACGTGTGCATAGTTTAAAGCTGTCGGCTTGCATACTTTCAGATATGTTGGGATTTGGATAAAGAGAATAGAGAGAGCAATTATTAACAGTTGGCAGCCCTGGTGGCTCTTAAGAATACGCTCAGTCATATCTGGTTATGTGCACATATTACTTACAAAATATGGTTGAAATACAATTGATAGTGTAGAATTATGTGCATTTAAAAATTGGACCTATCAGAAGGCTTAAAATTATTTTGGCAACACTGTCATGTATGGCCTCCTGGAAATTCAACTGAAATTGTATTATCTACATGTGTGCCAATTTTGGAATAGCTCCCATGCATACCTTCCAAGGTATCCAACATGGAGCTCAAATTTCTAGTGCGTTTTTTCAGCAGTTGGTAGCACTGACATCATTTTCAAATATAGCCTTGAGATATTCCGGTATACATCTTTACTCATACTAAATTTGGTTTAGATTGCTGCAGCCGTTTAGAAGTTGATAGGGGGGGGGGGGACACACGCACAGCCAGACAGACAGACAAAAGGACAGACAGACAGACAGACACACATTTCCCCGGATCGATCTCATAGGTCTACTTTTTCCTCATTTTTGCAAAATGTGAAAAGTAGGCTAAAAAGGTCGCCTCCGTAGCGTAGTGGTCAGAATGGTTAGCTGCCGCCCCGGAGATTCTGGGTTCGATTCCCGGCTCTGCCATGAAATTTGAAAAGTGGTATGAGGATTGGAACGGGGTCTACTCAGCCTCGGGTGGTCCAAATGAGTAGAGGGTGTTCGATTCCCATCTCAGCCATCCTGAAAGTGGTTTTCCGTGGTTTCCCACTTCGTCTTCGGGCAAATGCCGGGATGGTACATCCTGTAAGGCCACGGATGCCTCCTTCCCTCTTTCTTGCCTATCCATCCGAATGTTCCCTTCCCTTCCCTTCCCATCCCTCATGAGGCCCATGCTCGCTTTCCAGGTGAGGCCACCTGGGCGAAGTGTTGATCACACCTCCCCAGTTGTATTCACACCGACCAAGTGTTCCCAGCTCTAGGACACTGCCCGTAGAGGCGGTAGCGGTGAGACCCCTCGCTGAGTCCGTGGGAACCACCAACCTGGAGGGTAAAATTGACTAAAAGAAAAAAAAAAATAGGTTCACATGTATTACACTGTATTTTCAACGTACGTACAAAAATTTCAGTTTCCCTGCTCGTTTCTTTGTTTCCACAAGTCTTTCAAAGTGAATTGTCGCGACTTCTGCACAAGAGAACGTTGTATGATCTCCTTTGCATCCTGCATTAACTCCAGGAGTTCTGGATCATTCTTGGAAGCTGCAAATTCCTGAAGGTCGCTCACAACAGATAGAAGTGTTTCTCGAAAAGTGTGTATTTCAGCCTTAATCGTCGCCTTCATCGTCATCGTCCATTTCTTCCACGACTTCGCACCTGCTATTTGCGGCAGCTGCACTTTGAATGTCTTCAGTCGTTATTGTCTCCTAGAACTTTGGTGCAAGTACAGTCGCGTTGAAAATTTAGTACTGTACATAGCTTTGTATTATGGATAAGATAATCCATCTTAGTCAGGTTATTTCTTTCCGTTTCCGCGTTTGGCAGTTTTACGGTTACAGTGTCATTTTGTCATTTTAAATGATCTTCGTCGTTACGCTGGAGTCTGGCGTTACGTTACGGTGACGGGACGAAATGTACCCAGATGCACTGAGGTGTGTGACGTCATAGTACCGCTTGATGCATGTGTTCCCCGCCAATCTCTACTTCGTTAGTATAAGACCAAAATCCCCGATTCTTGGATGTCGCGGGTAATCTCGAGGACCACTGGATGGATTTTGATGTGGTTTTCACCATTCTGTAAAGGATATCTCGAGGAAAGATTCTGTAGAAAATAATTTATGTATGATCAAAGGAAGCCAAGCAGTAACAATTTCAGTGAAAAAGTCGAAAACAAACTTGGCGTCCGTGCGCTTCTTAAGCTTACGCTGGGCAAACTGGGTGTAAGGGAAGGAGGTGGCCCTGGCCTTAATTTAGGCCATCGTGGCATTCCCTGGATAGAAGAATTGGTCAGCATGAAAAGTTCTACAAAAAAGTCCTGGGGAGCATATCTCTATCTTCAATACATCGCCCACTATAAGTGTTTTTAACACTGGATGGAAGGGGCACGTCCCCGCGCGCTCTGGTGAGCGTGACGGCATCCCGCGCGCTTGAACTTGCTTTGCCCTTGGTTTTCACTTGCCGTTCGCGAGTAATTTGAAACAAGATAAGCAAGATAAATCTTATGCAGATAATTTTCTAGCATGTTAAGATTCTTTGGCTTCGAGCGAAGCGAGAAGCCTCCATCCTTTCTAGCATTTTTCAGCATTTGTAGCATTTAAAATGATACAAAGTCTAGTCTTTCAGACTGACTGTCACTTTTTTACATAGGAAATATTTCCGTTCCGAATGTTGTCCAGTTTTCCGTTTGTCCAGTTTTCCGGTTTTGGCCGGTTTTACTGTAGTTGTATTAATGGGTGTAAGGGAAGGAGGCGGCCCTGGCCTTAATTTAGACCATCGTGACATTTCCCTGGAGTAGAAGTGGGAAACCACGGATAACCACTTCCAGGTTGGCTGAGGTGGGAATGAAACCTTCTCATCTCAGGTTTGCCTCACAAGGCTGAGTGTGTCCCATTCCAGAATTACAGTACATTTATTGCCCCCCCCCCCCCCCCCCGGGTTGGCGACCACGGGACCCCAGCTGAGTCCAGCATTGCTTCCACTTACTTGTGCCGGGCTCCTCTCCGTCTTCTTTCCTGTCGACCACTCTTCGTTAACTCTTGTTCTCTTCCGACCCCGACGGTATTAGAGTATCCGAGGCCTAGGGAGTCTCTTCCTTTCCCGCCTTAATCGGCCCTTGTCTCATCTTCCTGATACCTCATTCTTCGAGGGGTCAGTCTTTTCTTTCTTTACACTATATTTCCGTCTTCTTGACTCCCATTGAGAGAGCAAGGTTGGTTGGTTCCTCATTTTAGGGCTGCGACAACGCGGTCATGTAGCCCCGTGTACTTTGGGTGTGTGTAGAATCTGTCTGATAACCGGTGTTAATTGTGATGACTGTATTAGAGTGTGTTTTCTGTTTTTTAATTTAAGTACTGCAACTTAGAATTTTTCAAATAGTTCCTACTTTTGCCACCAAGCGCCACCGTCAACGACTACTAGGCCAAGTTCAGAAATTAGCTACTAGACGTCACCGCAGTCGGCTCTTGGCAACGAACGTAGAAACCTAAGAGCGTTGTTTACATTCTTAACCTATCCAATTTAGCTTCACACAGGTGTAATTAGTGGAAGGTACTTTAACATGCCATAAATCTATGACATGGGACCGCCGGCTTTACTTCCCCTCCGAAGGAAGGCATACTGAGGGGATTTGAACCCGCTATCTTGGGCATAGAAGCTCAGCATAGAGAGCGAGTTTGAGAATCCTTTTGGTGAGCCCGTCATTGTTCATTCTTAGAATGTGGCCGTAGAACATCAATCGCCTTTTCTTGAAGGTGTCAACAAGCTGATAAAGCCCCTGAGACTTCCGTTTCACCCAGATTCCTGTGGCGCAGCCTGGACCAAGGATTTTCCTCATTCCCTTCTTGTTTCTCTACGACTTTAATAAGAGATCTGCCTACAATGATCAAGGTTTCCGAGGCGCATAGTGCTTCAGGTTTGATTACTGTGGTGCAATGTCTTAATATGCGTTCTTCGATATTGATTTTTTGTTGTTTCTGTTCCAGATGATTCTATATTATTATTATTATTATTATTATTATTATTATTATCATTATTATGGATTTCGAACATGAAGATCGACCCTGGATGCGATACAAGAAATTGTTGCAGCTGTCCAGCGGGCGGAGAATTACAATCACCACTCCCGTCGTGTGGTTCTCTTTGTTACTCTTGACGTAAGAAATGCATTCAACTCTGTCAAGTGGAGTGACATGCTGAATGCGTTGGAGAATACATTTCATGTTCCAAATAATCTCTTACGGATGATAAATTCCTACTTGAAAGATCGTTCGTTGCTTTATAACACGACAGAAGGACAACGCAGGGTACGGGTCTCAGCCGGAGCAGCACAGGGTTCGATTTTAGGACCAGATCTATGGAATATCACATATGATAGCTTGCTGAGATCTGAAGTCCCTGATGAAACTATCCTAGTAGGTTATGCAGATAATGTTGCTGCTCTTGTAGCAGGAAGACGTGTCGAGCAGGCACAGTTGCGACTCAATATGGTAATGCGTACAATCAATAGTTGGATGTAGGAACATGGTCTGTCTCTAGCACTTAGTAAGAGAGAAATTGTAATCCCAACAAAGAAGAGAATTCAGACAATACTCCCAATACAGGTAGGAGACATACAAGTAGAGACGCGGCCAGCAGCAAAATATCTGGGCATCATGATCAACCATAACATGAATTTTGGAGAACAAATTAGACGGACTGCAGAAAAGGCGGCAAGAGGAGTAACGTCTCTCAGTCGGCTAATGGCCAATGTTTGTGGGCCAAAATCTAGTAAGAGGAGATTACTGATGACAGCCATCCATTCAGTTCTGCTGTATGGAGCGGAAATATGGGCGGATGCCCTGGATGAGGAAATTTAAAGGAAGTCACTAGCACAAGTGCAGAGGCGGGGTGCTTTACTCGTGGCATCTGCTTATCGCACGGTCTCTGAAGAAGCAGTTCTTGTTATTGCTGAGATAATTCCATTATTTTTTTTTGCTAGCGAAAGAACGCAAGTACATTTACTGGAGGAAATCGGAAGTAGGTGTACAAAATGCAAGACGAACAGCAAGAGCACAAACCTTTCACAATTGGCAGATCAAATGGGAGCAAGGGCACCGAAGCCAGTGGACTAGGAGAATGATACCCCAGGTGCAGGTTTGGACAGAGAGGAAACATGGTGAGGTTGGTTATTATCTCACTCAGTTCTTGACTGGCCATGGGTACTTATGTTCTTATCTTAAGAAGATGGGGAAAGTGGATTCACCACATTGTATCTACTGTGTTAATGAGGTAGAAAGTGCTAATCATACCTTCTTCTCTTGTGGACGGTGGGTCCAAAATAGGCAGTCCCTTCAAGATCAAATTGATGTAGTGATATCTCCGGACAATATTGTTGCGGTAATGCTACAAAATGAAGAACATTGGTAACTTGTTCTTTCAAAAAACACATTTTTATCAATGTTACGCGCAGGAATGATAACATCTATGCTAAGTGGTGTATTCCATGTTTTATCAACAGTGTTCCTACATGTCTCTTCAATGTCAGTAGAGGGCCATTAAATTATTACAAATAAATATATTATTATTAAACAATATTTGATGTAATCCACAGTAAAGGGCCGTCCACACGTCAGCGACTTACTTGTGCGGTATAGTTTGCGCAAATCAGACGGAACACTGTGCAGCGTCCACACTGCGCGAGTAAATTTGCACAAACATCAGTACGACAAGCCCGTGGAGTTGGGGGTAGTGCGCTTGCCTCTCACTCGGAGGCCCCGGGTTCGATTCCCGGCTCCGTCAGGGATTTTAGAAACAGACGTGAGGGCTGAAACGGGGTGCACTCAGCCTCGTGAGGACCATTGAGTAGCTGTCTGACAGTGAGGCAGCGTCCCGATCACGAAAACCAAGATTAACGGCCGAGGGGACCCGATGCGCTGTTCACGCATCACTCCAATATCTGCAGGCAGCGGTTGCTAGGTAGGCCTAGGCCCTTAACGGGCTGTAGTGCCAGGTTTTTTTTCTTTTTCCAGTACGACAAAGTTTGACTTCGGAGTAGATGCTTTGACAGCAATGTGGGCAAGTGACGATTTACTTTTGTTACAGTTATTATTATTATTATTATTTTTTTACTGTTTGCTGCTGAAGAAGAGGAGAAGTTAACGTTGTAGATCAAAATGGAGAAAAAATGGATTTTGAAAAGAAATATATATTCACATGTAAATTTATTGAACGACTTAAGAGAAGATCCAGATGACTGGCGTAATTATTTAAGAATGGATGAAAACGCATATACAGAATTGCTTTGTTCGGTTACGCCTCTAATTGTACGTCAAAGTACCGTGATGCGCGTATCTATATCCAATCTATCTATCTCCTCACGAAAGACTGAGTTGCACTTTAAGGTTCTTAGCTACAGGAAGATCGTATAGGGACTTGAGATTTACGACGGCAATTTCTCATCAAGCTTTGTCTATAATAATTCCGCACACATGCCGAGCCATTTACAGGGTTTTAAGCAAAGAATTCATGAAGGTATGTTACAGTCAATATTTATTTGTTACAGTCAATATTTATTTATTAAAGACAAAATGATTATACAATAATTGCAGTTAATAACAACCTTGTGAAATATGAGTTAAACGAGTTTATAATTTGAAACTTGAAAATATAGACATTGTAGTCATGACGTGCTGTGTGCTTCATAACTTCTTAAGAAAATTTTCTACCACCTTCACACCAATCGGAAGCTTGGACTTTGAAGACTCTACATTAGGCACACTGTTGTTAGGGTTAAGAACAAGTGATTCGAATCTGACTGATTTAGAATGAGGACAGTACAGAAGCAGTTCCAGGGATGCCCAGGAGATTAGAGAAGAGTTTTTACCGGTAGCTTAATTCAATAATGAAGGCAGTGTTGCCTGGCAGAGCAGATTGTGTAATGTATAAATAATGGATAAATATCTTCAATAATGAAGACAGTGTTTACCGACAGAGTGGACTGTGTGAACTGCAGTAATAAACTCAATAAAAACGTATTATGTTACAACCCGTACCTCAAAAAAGTGTTTCTTCAAAATTGGAGTTTGGTATTCGAGGGGTTTCTTGGTCATCTACAAACCGCAGTAGGTTGTAGTACCACAAGGTAGGTACATAAACGTCTTCTGCGCTGGTACCTGCCTTCTGTGAGACTTTCACCTTATATTTTCTTTGCTGCAGGAACTACGTAAAGATTTCACTTTTTTTTTTGTCACTGAATCTCTGTCTGCGCTTGGTGCTATCTGTACAGATAAAATGGGAAGATATGTAATTAGTATTGACCACTAGCGTACTATAAACATTTCATATTTCACAGAACTGAACTGTTTAGAAAAACGTCTTATAATGAATTCACGGATGGATGAATGGACATACGTTATAAAAAATATTCCTTCCTTTAATGTGCTACCGGGTCATCATTTTATTTCCCGCATGTACGCGCCGCTAGGCCGGTGAAGGTGGCCTTGGCAGATGCGGCCGCTAGGCCGGTCAAGGTGGCCTTGGTGTTCTCCCCGCAATGAACACGTGCGCTGCGATCGGCAATGATGCAATAAGCTGTCAGTATCTCCGGCGTATTCAAACTTGTGAAGTGCTAGTTGATTTGACCTAACATACAGTGCAGTCTCGGGGCATTTTTACAGTTTATGTGTTGCCTTAAAGTGATGTTTCTATACAACAACTTGTATTCATTGTGCTTTGTTATGCGAAGTGATGTTTTCTATAGAACAACGTGTATTCATTGTGCTTTCTTATGCGAAGTATTCTTCTGTTAGAGAGTGCCTTTTTTGATTAATATGCAAACAATCCTCACAAGTGAGGAGTTAAAAGAAAATATTCGCCAAGTTATAACGAACTTCACCCAGGAAGAAATTCGCCGTGTGTCTAGAAACTTGTTTACGAGGTGCCAGGCATGCTTGCGAGCTGACGGACAACACTTTGAACATTTCTTGTAAAACCAGGTAAGTTTGTAGATATTTTCACTAGAAATTGCTATTAAATGACACTATGTTGACGCGAAGTAGTGGGGAGAAGTCGCGCACTTTTTACCGGCCAGCGAGCGGGTGTCAGCGCGAGAGCTTGCCGCACCGTGATCGGTATCGGATGCGAGACTTAAATTGATGACCCTGTATTTTAGTTCAATGTGCTACGCACATTTTATACGACCGAAAATGTGTAACAAAACTAAAGTTCATTTATATTTATGTACACCATTTATACAACTCTTTTAATTTTTCTATCAGTTTTTCGTATGCAGCGTTCTTTTTATTCCTGTCACAATACTCCTTGGATTTTACTTTCCAAAGCCGTGGTAGAGACTTGTAGAGATCGATAAATTCCGCAATAATCTGTTTCGAACAATTTTTTATATCGGACATTATTGTTTATGCCTAATTATTTAACCGCACTGGAAAGTAATTCAAGTTTCAGCTAAGGCGAGGCTTGAGCTAACGTGTCTACACGCACAAACTGCACTGCGCAACTTAGTTTGCACAAGTAAAATCTTTGGGGCTGCGACGATTGCACAAGCCGCGCTTCTTGGCTTGCACGAGCTACCGTTTTCCCGTCCATACGTACAAGCTTTCCTCTGCAAACCGGTTTGCACAAGTATGCTTGAGTGAATGCCTGCGCGTGTGGACGGCCCTTAATGCCCCATTCTCAGAGCCTTGTTGCCTTGGTAACCAGTTAGACCCAGATCACTCACGCATTTAAAATAATACTTTTGAAGAAATTTAAAGTTAGTAACTTTATAGGGATTTTTTTGTTGAGTCTTAAAATTTTATGTTGGTAGCACTAATTTAAAAAATTGAAACGGCTTCGGCGATGCAATAAGGAAAGTAAATGTACATTTTGAACGAGGTTTAGTAAGTTTATGTACCTTCAGTCAATCAAAAAAATTGATGCTATCTCGCGACCGATAGGCGTATTAACGTTCAATAATATTAAGTAAGATGTTCTTATAGCAACATATAGATGTCTCTACTGAACTAGAAGACCAACACTTGTTGCCATGGTAGCCACGCTAATAGTAAGTTAGATGTCTTATAGCAACATATAGGTGTCTCTACTGAACTAGAAGACCAACACTTGTTACCATGGTAACCACGCTAATAGTAAGTTAGATGTCTTATAGCAACATATAGGTGTCTCTACTGAACTAGATGACCAACACTAGTTCCCATGGTAGCCACGCTAATAGTGAGTGAGATGTTCTTTTAGCAACATATAGATGTCTCTACTGAACTAGATGGTCAACACTTGTTGCCATGGTGACCACGCTAATAGTGAGTAAGATGTTCATATGGCAACATATAGATGTCTCTACTGAACTAGAAGACCAACACTTGTTGCCACGGTAACCACGCTAATAGTAAGTTAGATGTCTTATAGCAACATATAGGTGTCTCTACTGAACTAGATGACCAACACTAGTTCCCATGGTAGCCACGCTAATAGTGAGTGAGATGTTCTTTTAGCAACATATAGATGTCTCTACTGAACTAGATGGTCAACACTTGTTGCCATGGTGACCACGCTAATAGTGAGTAAGATGTTCATATGGCAACATATAGATGTCTCTACTGAACAAGATGGCCAACACTTGTTGCCACGGTAACCACGCTAATAGTAAGTAAGATGTCCTTATAGCAACATATAGATGTCTCCACTGAACTAGATGGCAGTAAGTAAGATGTTCTTAGAGCAACATATAGATGTCTCTACTGAACTAGATGACCAACACTTGTTGCCATGGTGACCTCGCTAATAGTGAATAAGATGTTCTTATAGCAACATATAGATGTCTGTACTGAACTAGATGACCATCACTTGTTTCCATGGTAACCAGGCTAATAGTAAGTAAGATCTTCTTATAGCAACATATAGATGTCTCTACTGAACTAGATGACCAACACTTGTTGCCGTGGTAACCACGCTAATAGTAAGTAAGAAATTCTTACAGCAACATATAGATGTCTCTACTGAACTAGATGACCAACACTTGTTGCCATGGTAACCACGCTAATAGTAAGTAAGATATTCTTATGGCAACATATAGATGTCTCTACTGAACTAGATGCCAGTAAGATGTTCTTAGAGCAACATATAGATGTCTCTACTGAACTAGATGACCAACACTTGTTGCCATGGTGACCTCGCTAATAGTGAATAAGATGTTCTTATAGCAACATATAGATGTCTGTACTGAACTAGATGACCAACACTTGTTTCCATGGTAACCAGGCTAATAGTAAGTAAGATCTTCTTATAGCAACATATAGATGTCTCTACTGAACTAGATGACCAATACTTGTTGCCGTGGTAACCACGCTAATAGTAAGTAAGAAATTCTTATAGCAACATATAGATGTCTCTACTGAACTAGATGACCAACACTTGTTGCCATGGTAACCACGCTAATAGTAAGTAAGATATTCTTATGGCAACATATAGATGTCTCTACTGAACTAGATGCCAGTAAGATGTTCTTAGAGCAACATATAGATGTCTCTACTGAACTAGATGACCAACACTTGTTGCCATGGTGACCTCGCTAATAGTGAATAAGATGTTCTTATAGCAACATATAGATGTCTCTACCGAACTAGATGACCAACACTTGTTGCCATGGTAACCACGCTAATAGTAAGTAAGATGTCCTTATAGCAACATATAGATGTCTCTACTGAACTAGATGCCAGTAAGTAAGATGTTCTTAGAGCAACATATAGATGTCTCTACTGAACTAGATGACCAACACTTGTTGCCGTGGTAACCACGCTAATAGTAAGTAAGATGTTCTTATAGCAACATATAGATGTCTGTACTGAACTAGATGACCAATATTTGTTGCCGTGGTAACCACGCTAATCGCAAGTAAGATGTTCTTATAGCAACATATAGATGTCTGTACTGAACTAGATGACCAACACTAGTTGCCATGGTAACCACGCTAATCGCAAGTAAGATCTTCTTATAGCAACATATAGATGTCTCTACTGAACTAGATGACCAACACTTGTTACCATGGTAACCACGCTAACAGTAAGTAAGATCTTCTTATGGCAACATATAGATGTCTCTACTGAACTAGATGACCAACACTTGTTGCCGTGGTAACCACGCTAATAGTAAGTAAGATCTTCTTATGGCAACACGTAGATGTCTCTGCTGGACTAGATGACCAACACTTGTTGCCATGGTAACCACGCTAATAGTAAGTAAGATCTTCTTATAGCGGCGGCTTCGGTGGCGTAGTTGGTAGCATGCTGAGCTTCTATGCCCAAGATAGCGGGTTCAAACCCGGCCGAAGCCGTCGGATTTTTTAAGAGCGTTAAAAATCCCTCAGTATGCCTTCCTTCGGAGGGGAAGTAAAGCCGGCGGTCCCATGTCATAGATTTATGGCATGTTAAAGATCTTTCTACTAATTACACCTGTGTGAAACTAAATTGGATAGGTTAAGAATATAAACAACGCTCTTAGGTTGCTACGTTCGTTGCCAAGAGCCGACTGCGGTGGCGTCTAGTAGCTAGTTCTGAACTAGGCCTAGTAGTCGTTGACGGTGGCGTTTGGCGGCAAAAGTAGGAACTATTTGAAAATTCAAAGTTGCAGTCCCTACTTGAATTAAAAAACAGATACACACACTAATACAGTCATCACAATTAACACCGGTTATCAGACAGATTCTACACACACCCAAAGTACACGGGGCTACATGACCGCGTTGTCGCAGCCCCTAAACTAAGGAACCAACCAACCAACCAACTTCTTATAGCAACATATAGATGTCTCTACTGGACTAGATGACCAACACTTGTTGCCATGGTAACCACGCTAATAATAAGTAAGATCTTCTTATAGGAACATATAGATGTCTCTACTGGACTAGATGGCCAACACTTGTTGCCATGGTAACCACGCTAATAGTAAGTAAGATGTGCTTATAGCAACATATAGATGTCTCTACTGGACTAGATGACCAACACTTGTTGCCATGGTAACCACGCTAATAGTAAGTAAGATCTTCTTATAGCAACATATAGATGTCTCTACTGGACTAGATGACCAACACTTGTTGCCATGGTAACCAGGCTAATAGTATGTAAGATCTTCTTATAGCAACATATAGATGTCTCTACTGAACTAGATGACCAACACTTGTTGCCATGGTAACCACGCTAATAGTAAGTAAGATCTTCTTATGGCAACATATAGATGTCTCTACTGGACTAGATGGCCAACACTTGTTGCCATGGTAACCACGCTAATAGTAAGTAAGATGTTCTTATAGCAACATATAGATGTCTCTACTGGACTAGATGACGAGCATTTTTTGCCAAGGCAATCACCGTGTCCACGCTAATCTGAGATAGACCCCATCGTATCAATGTTAATAATATGCTGTGCATTTAAAATTATCTTTTTGAAAGCAGTATCTGAACGATTCACTCAAAAATTGGCAGAAATATTCAGAAGTATATTTCGGAGGATGAACCTCAATGGTCACATTGAACATAATTTTTCAATTAAAGTTTCAATTAAATAAATCTTTGTGTTTGGTAATCCATGTAAATGTACCTCAAGGTGATTCATCCTCTCCTAGTTAGAATATAAAAAGAGACGATTGAGTTGTACACACGGTCAAACCATTCCTCTGCGGATAGTTGGACCCCCTGGCCGGTAGGGTAGGTCTTTTCAGTTGTTAATGTCCGGCCGCTCGCTTTTGTTCGAAAATCCTTCTTGATATTAACAAATTAATGTCAATATTACATTTCATTATCAAAGACAAAATTATTGAAATTATTACATCCCTATTGAATGATTATTATAATAACGTGATAATATTCTATTTATAATAGAAAAAATGAGGAAAGGTATGGCAAACTACCTCACTCCTCTTCTTGCCCAGTACGCCTCAATATAGCGCTGCCTTGAGTTTTTGTGGATATCTACCCACATAACCTAACGGTGGTGCTTTTTGAGGATCCAACCAGCCTTCGGGCTGACTACCTAACAGAACAGAATAGAAAAATAAATAAGGTTAAACAGCCTAACCTAACTTCACCTCACATAACATAAACTAAACTAACCCAACCTTACCTCCCCTCCCCTAACCTAAACTCGCCTAACCTAAACTTACCTAATCTAAGCTCACCTAACCTCGCCTAAACTAATCTAACCTAACCTCACCTAACCTCACCTAAACTTACCTAACCTAACCTAACCTAACCTCACTTAACCTAACCTAATCTAACCAAACCTAGGATTGTTTTGACCGTGGGATCAACTCAAAATCACCGAATAAAAACTCTGATTTCATGAGAAGTAAAACATATCCCATTTCTTCTATTCTTGTTTTGAATAATAAAGCAAAAAATAATTTAATTCGATAAATACAAGTAAGTTATGTTGGCCTATGTTAATGTGATTCTTCAAATAGTTAGATATTGAAGGTTTGAGTGAAATGTGAGCTCGCTAGTTAACGAAGCCCTTAACGCACGCGGCTATCCTGGGAGGTGGAAGCAGAAAGGGGATAAATAATTGTGGACAACAGTCATAGAATATATATTTCATTAAATGTACATTCAGAGCGCAACAACAGTCAGTACAAAGCATGAGACAATTTCTTGTGCAGAACAGATTTTGTGAAGGTGATCATAACAATTCAGTTGTGTCCAATAATGTATTAACATAATTTTAATACAACTTTATCTCGTCAGTGGATCGGTGTCTGACTCATGATACTAGGATCATGGGTTCGATTCGTGACCGAGGGAATACTTTTGTCTGAAGTGCGAAATAAAGATCTATGAAACTCCAAGTCAAGCAATGTCGACCCGTAAGAAAAAAGCCCTCTTTGTTACATTTGTCAGTTAAAGTCAAAATTAATACAATCTCAGCCTTGTGTCACCCAGTAGTGGTACAGTTTTATTGATAGATGGCAGTGAAAGCGGGGTGTTGAAATTTGGACAGCATATTGTTTAAATTACGCCATACAATTATACATATACTGTATATACATGGGTTGGTTTTTAGTTTTGGCACCTTAGTTATTACTGGATTAATAACTCACTTAGATGGTTCCAAGTTTCACAGGCCCTCGATGTAGTCCCCACCTTTGCGTACAACGTGTTCCCAGCGATGTGGAGGTCGTAGTATACCTTTCGCCGAGCCCGTTCTGTCGATGGTTGGCATGGAGCGGTCTACAGCCTGTCGGATCTCTGCAACAGTCCGGAAGCGAGTGCCACGAAGTGGTTCCTTTATCTTAGGGATTAAATCAGAGTCACAAGGACTTAAGTCAGGGGAGTATGGTGGATGGTACAATACTTCCCAGCCCCATCGACCGATCAAATCTGCCACAGCTCGCGCTGTATGCGCCAGAGCATTGTCGTGCAACATGATGGGGGTTTGCCGCAGAAAATATGGCCGCTTCTTTCGTAATGCTGGGCGCAGGTGGCGCTCCAAACAGAAACAGTAATACTGGGCATTGACGGTCTGCCGTGGAGGAACGTAATGCTGGGCGCAGGTGGCGCTCCACAGTAATACTGGGCATTGACGGTCTGCCGCGGAGGAACGTAATGCTGGGCGCAGGTGGCGCTCCACAGTAATACTGGGCATTGACGGTCTGCCGTGGAGGAACGTAATGCTGGGCGCAGGTGGCGCTCCACAGTAATACTGGGCATTGACGGTCTGCCGTGGAGGAACGTAATGCTGGGCGCAGGTGGCGCTCCACAGTAATACTGGGCATTGACGGTCTGCCGTGGAGGAACGCAATGCTGGGCGCAGGTGGCGCTCCACAGTAATACTGGGCATTGACGGTCTGCCGTGGAGGAACGCAATGCTGGGCGCAGGTGGCGCTCCACAGTAATACTGGGCATTGACGGTCTGCCGTGGAGGAACGTAATGCTGGGCGCAGGTGGCGCTCCACAGTAATACTGGGCATTGACGGTCTGCCGTGGAGGAACGTAATGCTGGGCGCAGGTGGCGCTCCACAGTAATACTGGGCATTGACGGTCTGCCGTGGAGGAACGCAATGCTGGGCGCAGGTGGCGCTCCACAGTAATACTGGGCATTGACGGTCTGCCGTGGAGGAACGCAATGCTGGGCGCAGGTGGCGCTCCACAGTAATACTGGGCATTGACGGTCTGCCGTGGAGGAACGCAATGCTGGGCGCAGGTGGCGCTCCACAGTAATACTGGGCATTGACGGTCTGCCGTGGAGGAACGTAATGCGTTAGGATCACGCCATCACGAATGGCGGCATCATGGGTCTCCCCGAAAGTCGAAAGTCCGTCAGACCCCCAGTGTGGTGAAGGTGATGGTGATCCTCGTGTACGAGATGAAGGAACCACTTCGTAGCACTCGCTTCCGGACTGATGCAGAGATTTGACAGGCTGTAGACCGCTCCATGCACACCATCGACCGAACGGACTCGGCGAAAGGTAAACTACGACTTCCACATTGCTGGCAAAGGGGTTCTGCACCACGCTGGTGACTACTTTGAAGGACTGTAAAGGTTGCTAACATGTACCACTTTTGTACCTCTTGATAATAAATAGTTACCACTACTTAAGTTCCAACCTTCGTATATTGTTTTAGAAGAAGTCATTAGACATACAAAACCAATACCCGCACACAACCTCTCTGGGAGTCATTCCTAGCACTGGCAAAAAATAATAATAATACAATAATTCTCTATACATTTAATAATGAAAAACAAAACAAAAAGAACCTATTTTCTCTAAACTGTGGTCGGTGGACGTGTGCTGTTTTGCATATGACTTCTCCAATTGCTTATTCACGGTTGAATATGTTTGCAGCAATCTTAATTGGATTGTAAGATATTTTATGTTGGAAATATAAATAGTTAGTGAAATTATTCAGTTTTTTCGTTTCCCCAAACATTTCCATTTCGACACGTATACCATCTTTCTTGTCTTGTCCTCAATTACCTAAATGCCGGTTTTTGAGCCTTACTTTAATCCCCGTCATTCCATGATATGGAATAAATAATTTGTAATCTAATTCCATTGTAGGGGTGCATTCAATTTAAAATTCGAATTTTCATTCCATCTGCTCCAGTGGTTTAACAGCAACCCCACAACAAAAAGAAACAAGTAGTTCCCTGACGAACTAAAGAGCCTACATCTCTTAAAATTTCAGATTGATGCCAATGTATATAGACCTATCTAGAATAATGACTAAATCAAATAATAGCGTAAATTACAGCAGTAGGCAGCCCTGGTGACTCTGGATAGTCTGACTTAGTTCCATCTCTTAAGGTATAGAATGCACATACAAATTTTGGCTGAAGTCTAATGGATAGTATGGACGTTACATGCTGTTTGATATTGGATTTATCAGTGCGCGTAAAATCATGTTGGTAACAATGGCATGTTTGTGATGCTCAGAAATAATTTGAAATATTACGATCAATTATAGTGCCAATTTTGGATAAAATCCATTTGTTTGTACAGAAGTTACATGTAAATAAAAATTGAAACTATCAGAAAGCTTAGAATCATGTTGGCAGCACTGAGGTATATTAGTTATTACAAATTTATCTAGAATTTCATGTACTATACGTGTGCAAAGTTTAGAGCTGTTGGCATGCATACTTTCTGATATATTGACATTAGGGTAAAAACATAGTGACAGTATTTATTAACACTTGGCGGCCCTGGTGGCTAATTAGAATAGGCACAGTCATATCTGCTGTAGTACACATAGTACATACGAAATCTGGTTGAAATCCAATCGATAGTATAGAAGTTACATTCATTTAGAAATTGGACTTATCGGCAGGCATACAATCATGTTGGCAATACTGGCACGAATGGTCTTCTGCAAATTAATCTGGAATGCTATTGTCTATATGTGTGTCAATTTTGGAATAGTTCGCTTGCATAACTTCCGAGATATCCAACATAGAGCTCAAATTACAATTGCAATTTTTCAGCAGTTGGTAGCACTGACTTCAATTCAAAATATGGCCGTGAGATATTCAGGTATAGATCTTTGCTCTTACCAAATTTGGTTTCGATAGCTGCAGCCGTTTAGCAGTTGATAGGGACACACACACACACACACACACACACACACACACACACGCGCGCACGCACGCACAGCCAGCCAGTCAGCCAGATAGACAGAAGGACAGACAGACATACACACATTTTCCCGGATCGATCTCATAAGTCTACTTTTTCCTCATTTTTGCAAAATGTGAAAAGTAGGCTAAAAAATAATTAAACTGACGATATTTGACCATCACACTCCTCATAAATACAAATTCCTTTAGGCAAATATTCCGAACTTTCAAATATAAACCTTACTATACTATATTTATGGATATCAATCTGTGCGCTTCGCACTTACACATGTTCACTCTGAACATTATGATCACCTTCTCGCTGTTAATTGGTGCAAAAAGTGAGATTAAAACATGGAAAGTTTATCTGTGAAATCATCGCCACAGATCATTGAATACTTTTCAATGCAATATTCTTGCTCATTAACTACATTAAATGACGGTACAAACATTCATCCTTACAAAGTAATTCTTATGGAAGTATCCATACTGTAAACAGTTCAGGATTCAGGGTAAATGCATTTATCAATAATACTAGTATTGTTTAATATTAACAATAACAATTAGATACAATATAATAATAATGAATATATGGGGAGCAGAAGGGAAGACAAATCATGGTGGGAGAATGACGAGATTTTGGGTGGAGAAGAATGCTGATTCAAATCATCTGTTAAATAGATTCAATCGGGCTCCTTAGTTGGGTATATCGCTGTAATAATAATAATAATAATAATAATAATAATAATAATAATAATAATAATAATAATAATAATAATAATAATAATGTTTGCTTTTCTCCACGAGAAAAAGACAAAGGAGTCCTGGTTCAGTGAAGTAGAGAAAGATCTGTTGGAGATTGGGATAACATCTGAAGATATCCAGGAGCGTGGCCCACTTAGGGAAAAACTTCAGAAACATCGGAGTTTTCAACTTAAGCCGAAGCTAAAAACCGGGAAGGCGTGGACGACAGAGAGAAAGGTACAACATCGATTGCGAATGAAAGAGTACTGGGCCAACATTAAAATGCAGAAGAAACAGTTGTCATGACGTGGTCCTTAGTTGGCCGTAAGGAAGAAGAAGAAGAAGAAGAAGAAGAATAGTATTATAAATAATAATAATAATAATAATAATAATAATAATAATAATATAGAAAGGAAGACTTTGAGGAAAGTACTGGGTCCCATCAAAGAAAACAGCGAGTACAGAAGGCGTCACAACCACGAATTGTACAAGCACGTGGAGAAGATCAGTGACACGATTCGAAAAAGGAGGATTGCCTTTTATAGCAACGCGACACGAATGAGCCCAGGCAGGATATCAAAACGGATAGTGACGTACTTTCAAGATAAGGAAACCAAAGGGGCATGGTTTACAGAAGTTCAGAAAGAGCTACGTGAAATGGAAATTTCCCCTAAAGATATCCAGGAGCGTGTTCCACTTCAGGAAAACTACGTACGCACAAAGGTTTCCAGGAAAAGCCGAAGCTGAAGACAGGGAAGGTATGGTCCCAAGAGAGAAAAGAACAACACCGGAGACGAATGCGGGAACACTGGGCGGTAGTTAGAGCTCGGAAGAAGAGACAGTTGAACTGACGTGGTCCCTAGTTGGCCGAATCGGAGAAAGAATAATAATAATAAATACCAAAATCAAGGAACTTGAAAAACAACAGAGAAAATACAGAGAAAGATGTAGGGGCCAGTTCAGAAAGAGGGAATATGGATAAAGAGACCGACAATAGAACTGTACAAACAGACAGAGACGATTACAAACAACATAAGGAAAAGGACACAATTTTATGGACACATTCATAGGATGAACGAAGACAGACTGACCAACAAAATTTTTAATATTCTTATGAATTGTACACTAGAAACTAAATTGGGTAAAATAAACCGTGGGAAGACCTCGAGAAACCAAACATCTCTACAAAAGACAGGAGCACATACAGACACAACTCGGAAAATAGACATTTGAGCAAACTCCCAAAGAGAAGATAAGACAGGAAATAAGTGGATAGAAGACATAAAGAGGAAACACAGTGAATATATGAGAGGTTTTTGGGAAGAAAGAAGAAAGGGACAGGAAAAAAACATGAAAATTGATTATGTTTTAACGCTAAGGGGGAATTAACGAAAATAATAATAAATACATGGGAGCAGAAAGGAAGAGAAGAGAAGAACGGTAATTCAAATTCATCTGTGAAATAGGTTCCTTAGTTGGGCATAAAGTAGTAGTGTCTTATTTTAAGTAAAAAGGGAGAACTTCAAGAACTAGAAAAGAAAGAAAGGAAGATTCTGAGAAGAATACTTGGACCACAGAAGACTAGGCCTACTGACGGGACATGGAAGAAGAGGAAGAACTTTACAAGTGTACTGAAAAGATCACAGACGTAATGAAGAAGCGGAGGCTACGAACATTTACTACGAATGGATCAAGGCAGGCTGACCAAAAGGATCTTCAGCTACATCATGGTCACATCTAAATGGGTAGATGAGGTGAAGAGGGATGCAGCGGAAGTTGGAATTACTCCACCGATGGCCCACGATAGAAGAGAGTTCCGCAGTCGAGTTGACGGAGTAAAATCATTTCAGGAGAAACCACCAAGCAGGAGGCCCAAACGGATCATTTCCGAGGAGGAAAAAGGAAGGAAGATTGTAGTTTTACGTGACCGTGAATCTTGTGATTATGAGCCACGGGACCTCCTTTTTACGTGGAATCCGAACCACAGGGCATGGCATTTCACTACGAAAATCTCACATGCATTGACCGGGAATCGAACCCGGACCGCCTTGGTGAGAGGCATACAGCTAGACCGCTGAGCCACAAACAAAGAAGTGACAGAATGAAGAAGTTCTGGGAAGAGAAGAGAAAGAAAGCCAATAAGTCTTGAGTTCCTTGCGGTCCTTAGTTGGCCAAATTCAATGATAATAATAATAATAATAATAATAATAATAATAATAATAATAATAATAATGTAATTGTTTTGGAAATAGCAGACAAACTCTTATCTATATTGGCTTAGGTTACTGATCATTTATCGAACAAATCGAGTCAAAAATACCATTTTTCTTGCAATATTTTGATTGACTGTTTTCTGGCTAATTCTGTATTACTTGGCAAATGAGAACTGATGAAATATTATTTTCCACACACTATCACGATTATTATTAGATTTGGTAAAAGTTAAAAATAGTTTCATAATATTTTAGTCTTTAATTCCATAAACATGTTTTGTTGTCCGTCTTTAATTGTGGATATCGAATAACCAATACCAAGTGGTGCCACTATATAATTTCTTTGATAAACGGACAGTCATCGGACAAGCAAGGAAGCATAGTGACACGTGAAAGGACAAACTCTTACGACAGGCTGTTGAGCGGATTATGCACTAGAAGTAGGGTTACCAACCGTTCGGTTTTTCAAACATCTCAGTTACGGAATTTTTTACAAACGTCCGACCAATTGTCCTGACAGTTGGGCTGAAAGTATCATTAATGATCATTTAGTAAACTGTCTCTTTGTGGCGTAATTCCAAATTATTCGATCAATTATATTATAAATATTTGTGTTATATAATCCACCTTGTCGATAATAAAATGTGTAGTTTATTATTGTTATTTAATCAACATGTTTCCTTATTCACTGATGTCTTCTTCAGCGTTTAAATTAATAGCGTATAATATTAATAAAATAAAATGGATATCCTTTCTATAATTTGATTAAAATACAATTTCCAAATATTAGAAGATGTTTCTAAACTGGAGTTGCGATGAGTTGTAAACATTGAGATATCTGCCAAAGTAAACTACTGTAATATATTTTTAGCATTGAAAAGGTGGATTATATAACACAAACTATTTAACAATAGTCAATGCGGAACAACATTTAATAATAGTCAAAATCGTAAACATAAACGAACTTAATGATTCCGTGTTGTTATGTCAATAATTTCTTGTATTATACTATGCCTGAATCATGTTAAAAGTTCATCTTTGGATAAAGACACCCTTGCACTAGATCTATACGAATACGTTGGAATACTGTTTGCATCTTTATTCGCTCCAGCCTGTCATTGAAGTTGTCCATTTTTCATGTTCCTATGGCTTACGTTTTGTCTAATAATTACATTATTATATATTTCCTAATGTATTTTGTAAGTAGATGTGTTCCTCTCCTAAGAGTGAGAATAGAGGAATATAGACCGTGCCTACATCAGTGAATTAGCAAAATAGTACTGTAATATCTGGAGCTCTTAAGAGCTTTGATATTTGCTAATGCTAATTCTAACATCTGCTATTCTCTTTTTTAATTTTCTCATCAGGAAAAATAACTTCGAAAAAGAGCTTTTTATATTTAATATTCTAATCATGTTCCTCTTTAATATCCTATCCTTTTCCAATCAAATCTACTTTTTTCACACAATCAAATGTATCATGGTCAGATCTAGAAATGCAGAATTTTTAAACAATACCATATTATTTTTGAAAATTCAATTTTAGAACCATTTCTCACATGGTTATAGAAGAAATATGTTCATGAAAAGCATCGTATTGAAAGATTTTAGATGTTGTACTGTAAATGAAGGGTGTATCAGAGAAGAAACATGAGTGTGTTGTATTAATGATATGTTAAGTTTTGAAGCCATTCTTTCAGGGTTGCCTAGTTCTAATAAAGAATTCTTTTCAGTCGGTGGACACACATTTTTGTGCCAAATTACGTAAGGTATTTATATTTATGCACACAATTGGGTGTACTTAAAAGCATTTCATTTTGTGATTAATATCATCTGTAGTGTTTTTCATGTTAGGGCATATAAATAGTCTACTTGTTTCCCCACCTAATGTAATTGTGTTGACCGATTGAAAAGCTTTATACACTGGCCGAAAATAAAGGATCACTTGAAAAATCCAACATTACTTTCATTCAAATCATAAATATGAACGCTCTAGGTCTAGGATAGTACACACTGTAGTTATAGCATGGAATAAGGTTAACTGGTTTCCTGGATCATTAAGGCCCGGATGTTGATCCCGTAAAGAAGTTTAAAAGATGCACATAAAATTTTAAACAAGAAGTTCCGTAACGAACTAAAGAGCCTACTTTTCTTAAAATTAATTAATATTCATGCCAATGATTAATCTACAGTATATGAATCTATCTAGAATAATGACGAAATTAAGTTCGTAATACCGAAATGTTTAATTAGTTCAAAATATACCTGGTATAATGTACCCTAATAGAGCACTACAGTTGGCAGCCCTGGTGACTGAATATATTCTTAGTTCCATCTCTTAAGGTACAGAATACAGAATTTGGTTGAAGTCCAATGAACGTTACACGCAGTTAGACATTGAATCTATAAGCACGCGTAAAAGCACGTTGGCAATAATGTCATGCGTATGCTGGTCAGAAATAGCCTAATCTGAAATATTATGATATCTTGTTGTGCCAATTTTGGATGAAATCCATTTGTTAGTATAGAAGTTTCATGTATTTTAAAATTGGACATATCAGCAGGCATAGAATCATGTTGGCAGCACTGACTGATATGAATTACTCCAAATTAATCTAAAATGTCGGATACTATACGTGTGGATAGTTTAAAGCTGTCGGCTTACATGCTTTCTGATATACAGCATTGCTATTTGGATAAAAAATAGAGAGAGCAATTATTAACAGTTGGCAGCCCTGGTGGCGCTCTTAAGAATACGCTCAGTCATATGTGTACACATATTACATACAAAATTTGGTTGAAATCCAATTGATAGTGTAGAAGATATATGCATTTAAAAATTGGACCTATCAGAAGGCCTAAAATTATTTTGGCAACACTGTCATGTATGGCCTCCTGGAAATTAAACTAAAATAGTATTATCTACATGTCTGCCAATTTTGGAATAGCTCCCATGCATATCTTCCAAGATATCCAACATGGAGCTCAAATTTCTAGTGCGTTTTTTCATCAGTTGGTAGCACTGACATCATTTTCAAATATGCGCTTGAGATATTCCGGTATACATCTTTACTCATACTGAATTTGGTTCCGATAGCTGCAGCCATTTAGGAGTTGATAGAGGGACACACACACACACACAGACAGACAGAAGGGCAGACAGACAGACACACATTTTCCCGGATCGATCTCATAAGTCTACTTTTTCCTCATTTTTGCAAAATGTGAAAAGTAGGCTAAAAATCTCTGTAATAAATGACCTAAAATTCGAAAAATGCTCTATAAAATGGAGGAAAAGATCTTATAATAATAAACTCACCAATATTTCGAAAATGACATCTTAAGCTCAAACTAGAAAGTCAATGAAAATAGATTTCTAGCACTTAACAAAAGGTTTATGTTCACTTTAGTCTTAGTTGCACTGCATTACGAATGTCATTCTGATGTCAAATATAAATGATCTGTGGTTTTTATATCTCGAAAAGCTGCATTCAACATCAACTGAGGCGATCGGAGCGTACTTGGAGTGAGGAAGGTCGTTTGCTGCTAAATCCTCCTCAATCCCATCCATACAGTAGTTTTCACCAGAAAAAATGTCTGAGAATTTGCATAATGTTTTATACCCATGTTTTTGTGCAGCACTTTTTTCAGTTTTGAAAATTTCGCAATTTCGCCACGATTGTTGCTAAGAATAGGTTTTCGCCCAGTTGTTTAAGACAATGGAATCAATATTTCAATATTTTAAATTATCTTGTATGAGCTCCTAGCTTCTTCTTAACTCGGAGAGACGTAACTCCCTCATATAAAGCTGTGACATGACTAAATTGAAAAAAAAAAAAAAAAAAAAAAAACAACTTAAAAGGCCAATTTCTCGAAAATATGACCAAAAATCTATTAAACTAAAAAAAATGCTATTAAAATCCAAACATAGCAAAAAATGCAAAGAGATGCAAAATAAAAATGATTTATTGTCCGGAGTTTCTATGTACTTCAGCATTGTTTTAGACAGCTCAGTATAAGGATGATATGTCATGAACAACCGGGCCCTAATTATCATTGTTCATGTCACTGTCTAACTTAACAATAGTGATTCTTTATCATGATGCTGTTTCCCGCGGAAAGATGTGAGCGCCATCATTTTCGATGAGAGCCACTTGCCCGGGCAACATCTTCAGGACTCAAGCGCATATTCGTTCCTGAATTGCACAACCACTGAGGATAAGGCTGCATTGATCTTTTCCTATGCTAACAAGTGGCAAAAGACAAAAGAATAAAACATTGCATTGTTGACGACAGCGATTACGCGAAACGGTGGAACCTGACAACTTAACAGTCACCATTTTGATTTATTAAAACGTTCAACTGTACTGATGACAGTTTTAAATATTTCACTTGAACTCGACACATGAGGTTGTTTAAATTTTAACAGTTTCATTGGTTTATATATATATTCGTTTACGGCCTTTAAAGACCACATTATTGGAAGCCTTTTTAGTCGCCGAAAATCTTCGCATTCTTTCTCTGGCAGCCTGTTGTCGTTCTTCCATCCAACCCCTGTTCAATTTTGGTTCGTCGTGGAATCCTAAACTTAGTGCGGTTTGAAATGTCTTCCGATTTTAGTCCAACCTGATGAAGATCATTCCGCACCTCGCAGAACCAATTTGTAGAATAGGAGATTAAAAAAATGTTTTCAATCGTTAACTCTGAGGGTGTAAAGCTGTACCGCCCCCTAACTGAAGTAAGTAAACTCCACCAATCACTGCTCTAGGTCTGTTAAACAATTTAAGACAAATTCAACGGTTATGAAACCATTAAATAGAATAACTCTTCCCTTCTCTTTACCGGAATAATTCACGCTAATACTTCTGCCTTGCGTATCATCTTGAGTTTGGTTGGTTGGTTCCTTAGTTTAGGGGCTGCGACAACGTGGTCATGTAGCCCCGTGTACTTTGGGTGTGTACAGAATCTGTCTGATAACCGGTGTTAATTGTGATGGCTGTATTAGTGTGTGTTATCTGTTTTTAATTCAAGTAAGGACTGAAGACATTCGATTTTCAAGTTGTTCCAACTTTTGCTACCAAACTCCACCGTCAACGACCAACTAGTTCTGAACTTTGTTACTAGATGCCACTGCAGTCGGCTCCCGGTGACGAACGTTGGAACCTAAAAGCGTTAGTCAAATTTAACCTATAATTTAGCTTCACACAAGTGCAATTAGTGGAAGGTTTTTATCAAGCCATAAATCTATGACATGGGACCACCGGCTTTACTTCCCCTCCGAAGGAAGGCATACTGAGGAATTTTTAACGCTCTTAAAAATTCTGACGTCATCGACCGGGTGTGAACCCGCTATCTTGGGCATAGAAGCTCAGCATGCTACCAACTACGCCACCGAAGCCGTCCATCTTGAGTTTACAGACAATTATGGTTGGCATAACATAACTTTTAGGAACGCACCTGAATCTGGAAATTATTACGTGAATCATTTCGTTCACATTTCTTTCTGGATCGGTTTGATAGAAACTATCCACTAATGTACGATGTAAACAGTGGAATAAGTAAAGAAACCGTATCTTCATCCAATGGGGTGTTTGAAGGATTATCATAACTTAAAATACAGTTGATAAGATACAAAGTGAGCCCTACGCATCATGATGTTATCGTGTGTGTGCCTGATATCAAGGTTGAACAGAAACATAGGCTGATTCGTTGACCGAATTTTTTGAGTGCAAATACCTTCGCTTTCCTGAACCAAGTAGTCAGTTTCTCTTTTAAAATGTGTTTCTGAACAAAATTAACACAAACCCGATGTTTAAAAACTTTCAAGAACAAGAAGTTCCGTGACGAAATAAAGAGCCTACTTTTCATGCCAATGCTTAATCTACAGTATATGGATCTATCTAGAATAATGACGAAATTAAGTTGGTAATATCGTAATGTTTAATTAGTTCGAAATATATCTGGTATAATGTAGCCTAATAGAGCACTACAGTTGGCAGCCCTGGTGACTGAATATATTCGTAGTTCCATATCTTAAGGTACAGAATACAGAATTTGGTTGAAGTCCAATGGACGTTACATGCAATTAGAGATTGGATCTAACAGCACGCGTAAAAGCATGTTGGCAACAATGTCATTCGTGTGCTGGCCAGAAATAATCTGAAATATTATAATATCTTGTTGTGGCAATTTTAGATGAAATCCATTTGCTAGTATAGAAGTTACATGTATTTTAAAATTAGACCTATCAGCAGGCATAGAATCATATTGGCAGCACTGACTTATATGAATTACTCCAAATTAATCTAAAATGTCAGGTACTATACGTGTGCATAGTTTAAAGCTGTCGGCTTGCATACTTTCTGATATATTGGTATTTGGATAAGAATTAGAGAGAGCAATTATTAACAGTGGCAGCCCTGGTGGCTCTTAAGAATACGCTCAGTCATATGTGTTTATGTACACATATTACATACAAAATTTGGTTGAAATCCAATTGATAGTGTAGAAGTTATATGCATTTCAAAATTGGACTTATCAGAAGGCTTAATATTATTTTGGCAACTCTGTCTTGTATGGCCTCCTGGAAATCAAACTGAAATAGTATTATCTACATGTGTGCCTATTTTGGAATAGCTGCCATGCATACCTGCCAAGATATCCAACATGGAGCTCAAATTTCTAGTGCGTTTTTTCAGCAGTTGGTAGCACTGACATTATTTTCAAATATGGGCTTGAGATATTCCGGTATACACCTTTACTCATACTAAATTTGGTTCCGATTGCTGCAGCCGTTTAGGAGTTGATAGGGGGGGGGGGGGCACACACACAGCCAGCCAGCCAGCCAGCCAGACAGACAGACACACATTTTCCCGGATCGATCTCATTAGTCTACTTTTTCCTCATTTTTGCAAAATGTGAAAAGTAGGCTAAAAATAATCACTCAAGGAAAAGTTTAAAATATTTCAGTGGCAATGGAAATTAACTGTTTTAACTTTGTTCCGACTTCCTTCCACAATATGACAACAACAAAACTGAGATAGTTGTTTACTAAACAAAGTGATTTGTCTATCTTAGTTAATCTGTTATGTGAGTGAAATGTTAGCTTATATTGTGGTTATTCATTTTCTGATCTACTTCTGGTGATGGATTGTTATTAAGGTATTGAAAACTACACCTCTAGATCTAGAACATGATACACTGCAACATCAATACCTATTCACACGTCCAGCAGCAACTACAGCCTTATAAATCCCCATAAAATAATTTCATCTCTCATTAGCATACATGAACATCCACAGTGATGTATCTCGGACCCTCTTTAATGGTGCATTGGTATTATACTAAATTCCATTCAAACCTGTGTTGGCCTACATCAACTACAAATGCAACTGAAGAGTACTGCAGGATCCAAAAGTAAGGACTCATTGCTTGTAAGACCATACTGAAGAAGCTGTAACCACCCACATCACTACATCTACAATGTACTGTACTTCTATGATATCTCAAAGAATTTCTCCGAAAACGTTCTTGCGCTTTCTTTTTATAAATAAATATGGACCTCCAGGAAACAGTCCACAAAAATTATAGTTCATCACTTTGGAAAAAAAGGTGTAGCACACTTGTGTACTTATGTTATTTTTCTTCTAGTTAAACAATTCGAAATTCCCCTCCCGCAAACTGAATTTTTCTTAGGAATCTTAAAGGATCACTCATTAACTCATGATTATTTTCAGTTTAATAATCAATCTACTTTCTCATAGAGGCTCTAATGAGTCTCTAATCTGATGATAGCGTCTATACTGTATCCCTCACTTGAAATGGGCATGATAGCTATGATATCTATCCACCAATTGCTATCATCACAAGCACCAAGGGACTTCTTGGTAAAAGTTGAAACCCTTCTCTTTCAGGGCATTGGCGATAGCTGAACGGATTGATCCAAATTATGGAAATAGTTCACCTCGATGACAAACTCCTAAGACAGAGGTAGTTGTCATGTGTGAACTTTGATGTACAGTAGCTTTTAGTTGACTTCCCTTGTTTGTATTAACACAAACTTTTCATCAGAAAAGTAGATATTTTTGTTGTTGCCAAAAAAATAAAAAAATTATAGCCTACTGATTCAGTTCATGATGACATAAACACAGGTGTGAATGGAATGGGCTTGGAGAACAGTTCTAATTGACAGAATTATGTTAGCACTCAACATGTTTGGACAGACAGTGACAACAGAATGGAACTAGACGAGGCAGAAGAGAAGAATAAGTATCACAAGAGCAGACATAGAACAGCTTCATGCAGACACCAGGTTCCTGAAACAGAAAATATGCTTTAGGAATAACATCTTATCAAAATAATGTATTGTAAATGGATCGTACATATACGTAAACACACACAATTATATTACAAACAAACCATTAGATTAACAGCAAACACTAATTAAATAATTTACATCCAGCCATGTGATAATTACTAATATACTCGCTACCTAAAATAAAACATACTTGTCTTAACAATAAAATGTTCTCCGTTCCATTTAAGAATACTAAATCCACAACATTCTACTGTAATCACTCTGTTGATTATAAAATATAAAACATAGCAAAACAAACAACAGTTACCCCCAATAACAGCTGAAATTATAAATCACAAAACTCGCTTGCTCATACCTTGACAATGAAATGAGATAGGAGCCGGAGAATGTTCAAAACATGATATTATTACTAGGGATCGGATTTTTAGGTGCTAAAAATCGGGGAAATATTTATTTTTTATGTATTAAAAATACCTGAAATATGTGACAAAAAAGTAAAAATATTTAATTATAATTTAGTTTATTATTATTATTAATATAAACAATATGCAGTACTCACGAATGCATTATTCTATGTCTCACTGACTGCTGAAGCATTACGATACACAACGAGATACATCTTCAGGTTGTCCGTCACAAATGACCGACGATTATCGCGAAACACTTCTTGTGAAGGCACGAAACTGCGGCAATATGCTTCTTGCCCTCGAGGTGTTGTGTAACTTGAGATCGCTGTTCAGCCTTATTGGCAGAACAGAACGCCCCCATCAAAACAAAAATTATCTTTAAATTCTGTAACAGACGATAACTTGTAGTTGTTTTGACTTGAGGCATCCTAGAACTGCCTTACACTTCACAGTGCCAGAAATGAACTGCATGTGAGTGACACTGGTTCTAGGTAGCTGGGGGAGGGGGAGGTCTAGCACGTGGTGCAATATGGCTATGGACAAGGAAATCCCCGGCTTCCACAGTGAGTGGCACGGGGCGACAAGTTAAGAATAACACAGTTGCAAGCTGACACACGCTTTGCATGAAGATTAGATAGCTCACGGGTTCTGCCCCGTTGAAGTAACACAGAACTAAAATGCAATCAACTGAAAGATCTAGCAAACAGATTTTAAAAATGTTAATATTATGTCTTTTTATGTGCTAATAAGTGAAAAGTAGGAATTTATGTATTTATAGAAAACATGCTTAAGATATGTATTTACCTAAAAATCCGAGCCCTAATTATTACCAACAATACTCACTCATATAATACAACAATACGTTAGATATTATGAGTCGAATAATGTGAGACAAATTGATACTACTGGTAAATGCTTTCATAAATAATAATAATAATAATAATAATAATAATAATAATAATAATAATAATAATAATAATAATAATAATATATTACAGTGAAACAAATTGCAGAGAGAAAAGAGAAGAGGATTCTGAGAAGTAGGGATACAAGATTGAAATTAAAAACAGTCAAACGAATATAGTACACCATTACAAATGAAGAGAGGGAGAGATTAAAGAAGCTCTGGAAGGAGAAGAGGAAGTTGTGAAGCCATTACAACTAATATTGTAAAGACTAGTGTATATGGATTGATGTAAGTGCTCCAATGTGGGCGTAAACTATGTAAATGTAAATAAATAAATAAATAAATAAATAAATAAATAAATAAATAAATAAATAAATAAATAAATAAATAAATAAATAAATAAATAATAATAATAATAATAATATGACCAGGTATTGTACACTAAAGTACAATGGCATCGTACGAAAGACAGTTGCAGCGAGTTAACAGATATTCACCTCCAATGCTCAGACACCTGTTCCAAAACTGAACAAGTTTCCTAATATTTTTCGCAATAAAGGACGGTACAAGATGCTATGTATGAATCCTACACTGCGATGAGTAGCCATTGACAGCTTACGTATGGTCACACCATGCTTGCCCTTCACCACCATGTCCAGAGGGGCAATATTTTCCTGCATCAATGCAGATCATGAGAGGTCAGTCCATCTCCAAAATTGGCACACCATTTAAACAACAATGTGCTTCATTTGAGACATGTGTTCCCGTACACGACTTTCATTTCACCAAACATTTCAATTGCCTCTAATCAAACAGTTTATGATGCCAGCAACCATCGTCCTTCTTCTCGAAGGATATAGGGATACTTGTTGAGCTTTGGGACAGGAAACCGAACAGTGGAGGTGGGTCCGTGTAGATACTATCGTGTACTAGCTGCCATTACCTGTTGGGGATGGGCACATAGGGTAAAGGAAACCACGAAAACTTCTAAGTAATTTCCCAGTCACAGAAGTAAAGAAACAAAAGGCCTATGACTGGGAAATGCAGGACAGCCTTGTTCTTTAACCCTTCTAATGCCAAGCTTTTAATGAACGGTTATGTTAAAAATGCCAAATTTAGTGAAATTACAAGTCTTCCCCGAATCAGATAATGGCAATAATTAAGACACGAGTATGTTTATAAAACGAGCGTATGCGAGTTTTATAATTTCCATACGGGGCTCTTAATTACCATTATAGGCGAATTGCTTACGACTGTTTATGTTCGACGATAATTATTATAACTATTTTATGTTCGAACATAAATATTCATAAATATCTGTCAAGATTTCGCCAGTTTTATGTACTGAACAGAGCGCATGAGACGCAGAGAATGCCTTGTATTTGACCATGGCCTCCTCGATTAACCTACTATGACACTAGGCCACGCAGTGAAATTTAAATTAGAAGGTCTTGGAACTCAGCGCAGGTGCGAGGCTATCCTTACCTAATTGGTCAAACAACTGTTTCTTGAGCTCTGATTGGTGGGAGAAACTGTATCATAATGAAAAGTAGTACTTTAAAGACTATGATTATGATACAGTTTTCTAACACATAATGTTTAATGAATCGAAAACAACAACAACAAAAACTTGTTATTTTTATTATTTGAGGGTCTGTAGGGTAAAGTTAAGTAACTCCGAGATACTAAGCTTTTTTGTTACTGTTTCAGAAATGTTAGATTTCAGTTATTTCGATTCGTTTCATGTTTAAGAGGAATATCCTACGGAACATTTCTGGCATATATCTTACACATATTCATAAGTTATTTCGAGGTATTAACTAACACAATCCGGTAGTAGAAGTGGGTAACGCCGTGATATTCAAGTTACTCCGCGATAGCACGGTGTTCACCATTCAGAGTACTTTTTAATCGTGAAAACTAATGTTTAATGTAATAAAAGTGTTCAAATTGTATGTAGACTATACGTTTTTATTATCCCATATTGCCCATATTGAAACATTTCACTACACAGTTGTTTTTTTTTTTTTATAGAAAAGAAACATTCTATTAAAATATTCCATTAAACATATTTTAAGTCCTCTTAGTCACTATCAGATTCATCACACATATCACACATAAAGTAGACATTATAGGTACCAGACATTACAAAACTGATAATCAATCCATTCGGCTCCATTCTTCCTCTTGGTGTCATCCACCAGGGGAGCCACCACACGCACCACAACCATCATCGTCATTGTTCTGGGGTCTGGAATTAGGCCAATACCGATCTATTGTGTCTATCTTGACACACTATCTTCACTTCAAATTCAGGTGACACAACGAATGCCTTTCCAATTTTTGCAAGGGTTGCACTTCCTGGATCTGCTGGATATTTTTTGTAATATTCCTTTGTGTACTCCACGGGTTATTAAACGTCTACTGGCCTTGCATACTGGCCATCATTCTACCTTTATCGGCCTCAATGCGTCTTGAAGTGTTTCAGCTGTGTAGGAGCGAGCCTCTTTATTCCATTTTGGCGCCATTTCAGCGTTCAACCTAAGAAAAACGTACTCTTTGCTAAGCTCACACACCTTGCATGCGTAACACTACATGTATGTAAGTTGTGTATGCGAATTGTCTGCCTCTTACCTCTTACTGGTGTTGAAATGAAAGTTATACAATTAAACAGCTGTTTATAAGAAATTAAAATCTTCACCACAGATTTTACTGGATGTGCATCACTTGTTGAAATGTCAACTCTCGGTTAATATATTTTTTAAACTTCATTCAGTTGGTCAAAGATACAGCGCAAGGGCTTCCTGGATGCCTGGTTTCTGCTGCCATCTGTGGGTAAAAACTTAGAACTTTCAGAATTGAACCTACATAGTGATAGAGGAAATACGCTTTATCACGGAGTAACTTGACTTTACCCTACTTTAGGATCACATACATAATATACATTATTTTGCCGTATCAAAACCTCCATTTTAAGATTGATTTACAGACAGTAAATGAGACAATGTGGCGTATGTTCGCTTTATCGCGGAAATTGAATGTATCCTGACTGACCGAATTTTCGACTAATCGAATAACGCCCTGTTACATCAAGTACGGGTAATCTGGACTTTTTTCACTTGTAACTGAGCTGTGCAAATTAACGTCAGTTTTCCAACATAACATTTTCACCTTTTTATTTATGAATTGATGCAGTAAAATTGTTTGCAAGATGGTGAAATTATTTCAAACATTTAATTAATATAAGGTGCGTTCAAAAATAACGAGCCGGAGGCATAATTACAGAAACCAGTACCTGTATGTTAGAAGTATTGGCCCTGACTGTTGAGGCACTTGTCGCACTGTGACACGAGGCGGTGAATGGCTGTCTCACAAAATTCCCTGGGCTGCGATGTGAACCAGTTCCGCACGTACAGCTGGACGTCGGCGTCCGAGGTGAATCGTTGGCCCCGCAGAGTCCTTTTCAGGGGACCAAACATGGCATAATCACCGGGAGAGAGGTCTGGACTGTATGGAGGGTGGCCGAGAACCTCCCATTTGAATTTCTGCAGGAGTGCCGCGACTGTGTTGGCCGTACGAAGACGTGCATTGTCGTGGAGCGACCACGGCGGCTATGGCGTTCACTGTCACTCGGCAGTCCTGGGTAATGAGTGCATCAACCAGCTGGACATTGTCATCGGTAATGCAGGGGGGTGCCCCATCGGCTAACGACACCCGTCCTTCCCTGAAGCGCTTGTGCCACGCCTTGACCCTTGCAAGGGACATGCAGTGTTCGCCGTACACTTGTGGCATTCGGCGATAAATGTCCGCTCCTCCTACTCCTTCCGCTGTCAGAAACAGAACAACACCTCTTTGCTGTTCGTTTGACGCCTCCATATCACTGTTTGCAATGCGACTGTCAGCGTTGGACGATTGTTGCATGCTGCTGCTCACGTTGTAACGTCACGTGACGTGCACGCCTGCCCTCTAGCGACGGGCTGTGACCTTCCACGCTCTGGTCGGAACCACACCTCGTTACACACGCCACGCTTAGCCGATGTCGTCACCGGTTTGCGCATTCCAACCTCCGGCTCGTTACTTTTTGAACGCACCTTGTAGTTTAAATTACATTTTCTTTTAAGAAACTCACTAAATTGATTGTTTTATAATATCCACTGAAACTGGAGCCTTGCTAATGCAGAATGTCGCACGCATTCTAGTGTTTGTGTGCCATTAGAGCATAGGTCTTTTGTTACTGATGCTCCAATCTTGAACTATTCAAAGTTTTGTGGGCAATGGATTGAAATCACCTGATTTAGAAGGCACATTCGAAAGGAAATGAAAAAAAAAAATGAAAAAAACAACCCAGCTCTGGTTTCCCTCAGAATCTCCAATTTTGAAAATTACCAGACGCAATATCTTATGGGATAAGTTGTAAGTCCATGGGGGAGAAAGCATCACTAAGTAGGGTAATAAAAATAGATAAAATGACTTTGAATAAAAGTGTGTTGGTTCTTAAGTTTAGGGGCTGCAACAACGTGGTCATATAGCCCCGTGTACTTTGTGTGTGTGTAGAATCTCTCTGATAACCGGTGTTAATTGTGATGGCTGTATTAGTGTGTGTATCTGTTTTTTTTTTTAATTTAAGTAAGGACTGCAACTTAGAATTTTTCAAATAGTTTCCACTTTTGCCGCCATGCGCCACCGTCAACGACTACTAGGCCAAGTTCAGAACTTAGCTACAAGACGCCACCGCAGTCGGCTCTTGGCAACGAACGTAGAAACTTAAGAGCGTTGTTTACATTCTTAAACTATCCAGTTTAGCTTCACACAGGTGTAATTAGTGGAAGGTTCTTTAACATGCCATAAATCTGTGACATGGGACCGCCGGCTTTACTTCCCCTTCGAAGGAAGGCATACTGAGGGATTTTTAACGCTCTTAAAATCCGACGACTTCGGCTGGGTTTGAACCCGCGAACTTGGGCATAGAAGTTCAGCATGCTACCGACTACGCCACCGAAGCCGCTGCTTACATTTTTTATCGAGTCTAATAATTTGCACACCTCTGTACTGATATTGTAATCTATAGGAATAAATGAATATTACCACATTCAATATCGAGAAAGAGAACCAGTCGAGGTAGTGTGACTGCAATGTTAAGTTACTCTTGGCCGTAGACAATTCAAAAAAGAAAATCCTGTTTGTAGAAATATTTTCTTTGTAAGATAACTTTGCAACAGATCTGATTTCGAGAGTATAGTAATATTTTAAGAACATCTCAAAAATACAACATAGTTTCTTTCATATTCATTTAAAGGATAATACTTAGGCACAAATCTTCCACAGTTTTGATATTATAAAGTTTATCTTCAGGCACGGAACAAATTTGATGCTGACCAACAGCACACTCCAAGAGGGATAATCGATATTCACTACTAGTTTCTTCAGACAGTTTGTCAAGATTGCTAATGATGACTATATTATGGTCGAAAAGAGTCCTGTTATATTAAACAACTCATAATAATATATTTATTGGGTATTGATGGTTATATTTAATACGATTTCGATTTCAATAAAAAAAATAAAGTTATTGATTTTACGTTCCTTTTTACTACTGCGGCTTTTAGAGACGCAGGGGTGCCGGAGAATTTCCCCGAAGAGGATTCCTAACGTGCCAGTAAATCTACTGACATGGCTCACCTTGTGCACTCTCAAATGACAAAAAAAAAGGGAGGAAGTTATATCAATCAATACAGAAGTTACTTACATCCATAACCAATAGGGTCTACTGAGGACCACGGGGCTCGTATCTCCTCGTCGCTTTGTCTTTTCTCTTCTTCCAGTACATTTTCATCATCTGACTATGAGCCAGATTTTTTCCTCCGTCTGCTGACACCAGTGTTCTTCTTAGCTGTCAGTGATACAGGAAAAACTCCCTGTCGGATGGCTTGCCGGAATTGTTGGCGGTCCTGTATGGAATTAAGTGGGAACCCTAGGTGGTCTAAATCCGTCCTGACGGTAGAGATCCACTTGGTCCTAGAGGCCTTCCCTCTTCCTGCCACTGTGAAGATCTTACTGGTGAGCCGGCAAGGGATCATGCGGGTCAAGTGTCCATAGAAGGCCAAGCGCCTCTTTCTTATACAAGTCACAATGTCTTCTTGATGGCTGTAAAGCTCATCATTGTGCCGAATTCTGTAGGTGCCTCCCTCTTCCCGTATAGGTCCTAGTATCCTTCGCAGGATCTTCCTCTCCTTGAGTTGAAGTTTCCTGAGTGGGCCTTTCCTGGCCATTACGAGGCACTCACAGGCGTACAGAACAGATGGTTTTACTACTGAATTGTACTGTCTAAGTTTGAGGTTTTTGGAGAGGAACATTGATGCGTAGATGCTGCGGCAGGAGTGGTAGGCCCTCTCCAACTTGGTGCACCTGGTGTCTATGGCCAGATTCTCACTCTGGTTTGCCGAGATCCACTCTCCTAGGTACTTGACCGCAGGGACTTTTCGGATGATTACCCCCTTAAGTGGACGGGGCTTCCTTGATGTTAGTCCTGAATTCAGTCTTTCCAATTTTGATTTAAATAGGTTTTTATATTTAAAGTGTAGCAAAAGTTGTCATAAACTGCGCAAAGCTTAAAGTTAATGTCTAATATTAGCAGGAAATCTGATTACAACGAGAGTGTAAATATTCTACATAATGTTGCGTCATCAAATTATCACCGAGAACTTCACCCTTTTAGGCAAAATTTGCTGTCCTTAAATATGATAATTCAATAATACCAAGAATTCCAGAGGTGATTTTCACACTGTAGGCCGTGTAATTAACTTTGTTTATTTAGAATATAGGCTTTTTGGAAACAATAAGAGATTCATTCCCACTTTCCTGACAGTACATAACCAAACGATACGATAGAAGCTGAAAAGTGCTGAAAGTAATTGAAGTTTCAGGCAGGTAGGATTTCTCGCAATCAACTAGAGCTAGGAATGCACACTGTCTTGTGATTTATTTTTAAAAATTATGGATTAAAAATCAAATATACAACAATAAATGGAACAAAACTGTAATTAGGTATTTTTAGGTAGATCTACTCGCATATCATTTAGATTCCTTAGCTATTAAATTCATTAATGTGGCTCTTTTGAGTGCGATTCGGGAAAGTGTTAAAGTATTTACCTAAGAATCCGGCCACTAGTGATGACCAACTCACCTGATGGGGTTTACTCTGACTCAGGGCTGATGTGTTTGGTGATGCAGGTGGTCTCGGTGTAGCATTGTGTCACAGCTTCCACCAGTTCCTTCCTGAAGCTCTGCACCACCAGGATGCAGTACGCAGTCAGCACTGGACAACACAGGGAAACAAGGATCTATAAAATAAAGTCTTCAATTTTGTCCGTCTACTTGTCCAGGGTAATCTCGAGAACTACCCGACGGATTTTGATTCAACACGCTATAAAGCATTTATAGATAAAGGTGTGTATATGTAGAAACGTTCGTATATCATCAAAGGAAGCTGATAAAGAACATTTAAGTGACAAACAAATGAAACCAACGTACATGTACCTTTTCACCTTACAGTAGCTAAACCTTTAAAGATTTCATCAATATTATCGGTCAGCGTAGATCATACTACAAACAGTACGCGACACCTTATATCTATCTTTATCTCCGATGATGTTGAAATGTAATTATTATATGTCAGAAAACTGTACTATAATGAAAGTCATTATAGAACTATAAGGTGCGTTCAAAAAGTAACGAGCCGGAGGCATAATTACAGAAACCAGTACCTGTATGTTAGAAGTATTGGCCCTGGCTGTTGAGGCACTTGTCCCACTGTGACACGAGGCGGTGAATGGCTGTCTCATAAAATTCCCGGGGCTGCGATGTGAACCAGTTCCGCACGTACAGCTGGATGTTGGCGTCCAAGGTGAATCGTTGGCCCCGCAGAGCCCTTTTCAGGGGACCAAACATGGCGTAATCACAGGGAGAGAGATCTGGACTGTATGGAGGGTGGCCGAGAACCTCCCATTTGAATTTCTGCAGGAGTGCCGCGACTGTGTTGGCCGTATGAGGTCGTGCATTGTCGTGGAGCGACCATGGCGGCTATGGTGTTCACTGTCAATCGGCGGTCCTGGGTAGAGAGTGCATCAACCAGCTGGACGTTGTCATCGGTAATGAAGGAGGGTGCCCCAGACCGGGCATCATCGGCTAACGACACCCGTCCTTCCCTGAAGCGCTTGTGTCACGCCTTGACCCTTGCAAGGGACATGCAGTATTCGCCGTACACTTGTGACATTCGGCGATGAATGTCCGTTCCCCCTACTCCTTCCACTGTCAGAAACCGAACAACACATCTTTGCTCTTCGGTTGACGCCTCCATGTCACTGTTTGCAATGCGACTGGCAGCGTTGGACGATTGATGCATGCTGCTGCTCACTTTGTATCGTCACGTGACATGCACGTGTGCCCTCTAGCGACGGGCTGTGACCTTCTACGCTCTGGTCGGAACCACACCTCGTTACACACGCCACGATAAGCCGATGTAGTCACCGGTTTGCGCATCCCAACCTCCGGCTCGTTACTTTTTGAACTCACCTTATAGTTTTAATTATGATACAGGTTCTCTCCACCAATCAGAGCTCAAGATTTTCATTATGAACCAGTTGTGTGACTAATTAGGTAAGGATAGCTTCACATATGCACTAAAAATCCTACATGTCGGACATGAATTACATGATTTGAAAGTTGGCAATGGAAAGGATATCCGATCCCAAATGTTTGCATAAATAAACTGGGGAAGCACTGTATCTTAATATCCCCAACACCAATTTTTACACAGGGTGGAAAAGGGTGTACCTAATGGATGTGGTACATCCTAAGGGATTTCGAGAGAATGAGGTTTAAGGCACAAGAGGTGATAATGAAGGACAGTGCGGGAAAAGACCAAAATGTTAAAACTTAGATTTAAATGATATTTATTTAATATAAAGCAAATATGTTGCAAGGAATGAATAGTTTCAAGGAAATTACTTTAAAATTGACAATAAAAAACAGTAACAATTAAAAATTACTCGTTTCTCCAGGAAACGTAAATTGAGCTGTAACTAACTTTAAAGGATTAAATATAAAATTACTGAATAAAAGAAGCATAATAATTTAAATTCATCCCCGAGTAGAATTAAAAACAGAATACTCTTCTGACGGAAAGAATCCGGGCAGAGTGTATGAAGTGAAAGGGTTACCACCTCTTCTAATGTGTGATACAGGAAGTATCAGATCTCCTTAACCATCTTCCGAAGGTAGGCCGGCTGCCGGAGGTCATCAGTAGCTGGCGGTAATTTAGTGCGCCCGCTCGGGCTTGTGCGAGGTCAGTCAGGCATACTCCAGGGTTCCGGGTTCGGAACTAGAGTTGATGATGGTAGATTCTCCTTATAAAAAGCGACCAGCATAGAGAGGCTCTTGGTAGTACCTCCCGCGGCTGGTGAAGTTATGTCCTTAGAATCAAGATTTGCAGAGTAGATCCGTGTTGAAGATTTGGTTGAAGTGAAGGCTGATGAGTTTAGACTGCCCGGGCAGGCAGCCAGGTCCAGAAGAGAGATTATGCCGGCGGAGAAGAGACTCCGGCAGCAAGAGGTACCCCGAGAGGGCAGTAACCCCAGCAGGTATGTCGTGAGCAGGTGTGATCAGTTGAGAAGAGTGGACGAGAGTAGACACTGTAGGCCGGGAGACCTAAGGCTATATAGCGGTAGTGACGTCAGCGCGCCGAACCTTCTAGCATGAAGGTGTGGCGAGAGAGCAGCCAATCACAGCACAGCCCCATGCACATTGCGAGCGTTACCGCTGGAGAGAACTCAGTACTCGTGAGAAAATGTGACGGTATGGTACGTCTAGAAAGACACTACAGAAAAAAGGTGAGTTGACATGAATATTACAGAAAAGCAATTAAACTGAAACACCAATATTAAACAAATCAGAACACCGCGTTCAGACTGCAATTCACGAAATTAAAAATAATGGGGCAGAAAAATCGAACGTGTGTTTCACACCGTAAGGGAAACATAGCCAACAAAAAACATTCGCAAAGCGAACATGCTGGGAGGGGCGAGAAAAAATTGCAGTAAGAAAGCGCAGAAGTTAGGCCTCGCGTGGCAAAGGAGCAATCATGGTGATGGGCCTAAGAAAATGACCAGCAGAAGTCTGCAGTTTTACCACGCGAACCCTACCATCTCTGCCAGGAAAGCACTCAACAACCCTACCCAAATTCCAAACAAGAGGAGGACTAGGGTCCTTCAAAAGCACCAAGTCCCCCACCTGAAGGTTAGAGCAGGAAACAAGCCATTTACCACGCTGCTGAAGCAAAACGAGGTATTCCAACCTCCAGCGGCGCCAAAAATTATTGCGCAAACTTTCAATTTTGCGCCAAGAAATGGCTAAAGAAGATTGAGAATTAGAATATAACAAAGGTGGGGAGGCAGTCAAAGGACCACCGATAAGAAAATGGCCCGGCGTTAATGGTAGAAGATCTGAAGGGTCATTAGATAAGGGTGATAAAGGACGAGAATTAATTATGCCCTCAATAAAAATAATTAAGGAATTAAACTCTTCATGAGAAAGGGGGGTGTGGCCACAAACACGTCTAAGGTGCTTCTTGGTGAGTTTCACACAAGACTCCCACCGTCCACCTTGATGAGGTGCATAAGGGGGGATGAAGTGCCACTTGAAATTTCTCTGGTGAGCATAATCAGTAATCCTTTCCAGCGCTGAATTTTGAGTAAGAGCTCTCTTAATTTGCTCAGAAGCTCCGATAAAATTTTTAGCATTGTCTGAGAATACTTCTGAAGGAAGACCTCGGCGAGCAGAAAATCTGGCAAAAGCTGCCAAAAAATAAGCAGTAGAGGCGTTGGTAACTAGTTCTAAGTGAACTGCTCCGGTGACCATACATACAAACAGCGAAATATAGAGTTTTCCAAAAATACATTTTTTGGCCTCAGGAGAATTTTTTCTGTAAACAAAAGGCCCGGAATAATCCACCCCCGTAAAGGCAAAAGGTCTAGCAGGCGCAGATCTAAAGTTGGGAAGATCACCCATGAGCTGAGTGGTAATTTTAGGGTTGGATTTAAAACATGGAATGCACTTCCGGATAACAGAGGTAACTTCATGGACTCCGTTTATGGGCCAATACCTTTCACGAATGACAGAAAGTAATGTACGAGTTCCAGCATGAAGATGCTGGTAATGATACTGACGAATGATTAGGGAAGTGACATGATGCTTTGAAGGAAGAATAATTGGGTGTTTTTTATCCTCGGAAAGATCAGCCAAAGATAAACGTCCTCCAACTCTTAGTAAACCATCAGTATCCAAAAAAGGGGCGAGTGAGGAAAGCCTACTCGATTTCTTAAGGGATTGACCTTGGGACAACACCTGGCATTCTTCAGAGAATATTTCTTGTTGAGTAAGCCATAAGATTTTTGTAGTGGCTAAACCTAATTCAGAAAGGGTTAAATATGGCTTAGGAAAAAGGGGTTGTTCTACCACAAAATATTTCCATCGAAGGAGATAAGCCATAACCCTCACCAATTTATGGAAAGAGGAATATCGCTGCAAGAGAAGGGGAGAGCCAGAAACGAGAAGAGAAGATCCAGTAATCTTACCAGCATCCGGCAAGTCTGTTAACTCCGGAAGAGGAAAATTTGGCCAAGCGGAAGGTTCTTGCAGAAGCCAAGGGGGACCGTGCCAGTATAAGGTCGGGTTAGCCAACATAAGAGGGGAACATCCCCGAGAAATGACATCTGCAGGGTTCTCCTTGCCAGATACATGATGCCATTGTTCAAAGTTAGACAATTGTTGAATTTTGGACACTCTATTAGCTACAAACACCTGCCAATGCGAGGGAGGTTTGGCAATCCATGCCAACGTGATGGCTGAGTCACTCCAAAAGTAAATTTTGCTAAATCGGATTTTCAAAGATTGGCGGATTTTGACCGATAATTCAACCGCCAGAAGAGCAGCACAAAGTTCCAGTCGTGGCAAGGATAAGGATTTAAGAGGGGCCACCTTTGACTTAGCGCAAATTAAATTGGAAAAGAAATATGACTGGTCAAAATTGCGGCAAACAATATACGCACAACACCCATAAGCATTCAATGAGCTATCGGCAAAGATGTGAAGTTCATATCCTCCACAGGAGGGAAAGGGAATAATCACTCGCGGGATAATAACATTGGAGAGATCTTCCAAACTATTTCTATAAGAAATCCAATTTTTTTGCAACTCTGAAGGAACTGGTTCATCCCAACCAGTTTTCAAGGACCAAAGGTCCTGCATGAAAAGCTTTGCTGTGACAATAATTGGCGCCAAAAATTGGAGAGGATCAAATATCTTTGCAATCTCAGACAAAATTTGCCGCTTAGTTTGCGATTTGATGTCACTGAGATTAATTTTGAAAAAGAAAAAATCCTTTTGAGGACTCCAATAGATGCCTAGAGTTTTGATAGAATTACTTTCTTGAAGAAGCTCTACTGAGTCGTTATAGACTGAAGTTAATGGAAATTTAGAAAGAAATTCTTCCGAATTAGAGTTCCACTTGCACAAGGAAAAACCGCCTCCCAAAAGCAAAGCTGTCAAATCTTTAGAGACCTGCAGTGCTTCAGATACTGACTCAAATGAATGAAGAAAATCGTCAACGTAAAATGATGATTTTAACACTTCAGAAGCCTTAGGAGAATACAACGGGCCATCCTGTTCAGCAAGTAATTTCAACGTACGTATGGCTAAAAAAGCAGAGGGCTTTAGTCCATAGGTTAATGTTTTTAGCCGAAAAATCTTGACAGGTTTAGTAGGCTCGTCGCGCCAAAGAATTCTCTGAAGGTCGCGCTGTTGTTGATCGACCAAAATCTGCCTATACATTTGCTTGATATCAGATATCACTGCGATAGGGAACAAGCGAAAATTCATCAAGACAGAAGAAATGTCAGATTGAATAGGAGGGCCTGATAATAATGTGTCATTCAGAGAAGTTCCATTGGCATCCAATGCAGAGCCATTAAAGACCACTCTTATGTTTTCCTATAAAATCTCATTCTTCCAAACTGGATGATGATTGAGGTAAATGACTTCAGATGAGGTATAAGAAGCATCATCTTTCTTGGTAACAACCTCCATGTGATCAAGTGCCTCATATTCCTCCATAAATGTGGAGTATTGAGTTTTAACAACAGGGTCACGTTTAAATTTGCTTTCCACAGCATAGAGTGCTCTAAGAGCCCTAGGGTGTGTTTCAAATAAAAGAGGTGGATTATCCACTCGGGGCATTGTTACGACAAATCTACCCTCCGAATTGCGTTTGGTCGTTTCGCGAAACAGTTTTTCACACATTTCATTTTCAACCGAGGAAGGTGAAACTGAATCTATAGTTTCGATTTTCCAAAATCTTTCTAAGTTGTAATCGAGACTTGTATTGACAAAATGACATTGAGAGAAATTTTGAAATGACTTACGAGGGACTTGACCCGTTACTAACCAACCTAGCTTGGTATGATGAGCAAACACTCCTGGTGATATTTTAACCTTAGAGCTAAGGAGAGATTGCCAAAATACTTGGGCACTGAGAAGTATGTCTACCGGAGCGCTCGTATTAAATGTTGGATCTGCCAACTGAATGTTATGAGGAAATTGCCAATTTCTAATTTCAAAAGAATTACTAGGGGTATTACTGCCAATAGTATCAATGGCAAGACAATTCAACTGAAATGTTGTGTTACAATTCACAGCATCTTTGATGTGAACACGAACAAAATGCAAAGATTTAACATTGCTATTGTTAATACCGGTAACCTGAATTAATGTAGGTTGCTTGGGAAGACCAAGTTTCTTAATGAGACGCTCACTTATGAAGTCATGGGTGGCGGCATTGTCCAATAAGGCACGTGCTTCAAGCCATCTACCAGAGGAATCTTGAACTTTTAATAACACGGTTGATAGTAGCACCTGGGAACTACGAATTGAGCTAGAGCTCTGAGTATAAGATTGCGCATTAGCTCCTGGGGATGCATCTTTAGAACATCCAGGGGAAGGAGCCTGACGTGGCTTTTCAAACCTATGAAGCAAGGTATGATGTTGAGCCTTGCAATGGGAGCAAGTATTTTTAGATAAGCAATCAGGCACCATATGCCTAGTTGACAAACAGTTGTAGCAATATCTTTTTTGAGCTATTAATTTGCGTCTTTCGTCGGTAGAAAGGGCTTTAAAGGCAACGCAGGAATATAACCTGTGAGGTGCTTTACAGAGAATACAATCCGTTGAATTATGTTGAACAGTAAAGACAGCAGATTTGTTTATTTTAGCACCGACTGGTTTCACAACATTAGATTTGTTATCTGCACTTCCTGACATATGACAGGCTACAGCTGACAAAACCTGACATCTATTATTCATAAACGTAAGCAACGAATCATAGGTATATGACGTGTCATTTGTTAGTTCCCTCTCCCATGCCTTTAAGGTTGATGAATCAAATTTAGAAGTAACCAAGTGAATTAAGAATAGATCCCAATGCTCGACCGGTTGATTCAACCGTGCCAATGCTCTGACATGTAGTTGGACCGTGTCACTTAAGGCTCGCAGTGTTGACAAGCTTTCAGCTCGCAAGGTGGGCAGGCTAAATAAGGCTTGAATATGCCTTTGTAAACATAATTTTTCATTGCCATAACGGCCTTTAAGAAGCTCTATAGCAATGTTATAGTTTTCTCCTGTTAAGGGAAGTTCTCTTATAAGTTGAAGGGGTGGTCCCTGCAAAATGGATTTTAAGTAATGAAATTTCTGAATTTCTGGAAGTGTGGCATTATTATGTACTAATGAACTGAACAATTCAAAGAATGATTGCCACATCTCTTCCTTTCCTGAAAAATGCGGAATTTCAATTTTAGGTAGCAATGGTTTGATACCATTCCCATGGTCGCTAATTCTTCCTTGAGTTTCCTCTACCTTCAACGCCAGGGTCAAAGTTCTAACTAATGCCACGGCCTGAGCATGTGTATCAAAGTAATTACTCTCTACTTCTTCCCTATCTGATTGATGTTCTGGACTTTTGATTTCAATTTCAAGTTGCACGAGATCATATTTCTCGTACGCCTGTTCAAAAGCTTTTAAACGCTGAGATATAATGTCAAGGTTTTGTTCCTCTTTCGGTAGAGTAGCTAAATATTTTTGAAAACGGGTAAGTTGACCTTTGTAGGCCGCCCGAGAGTTTAACAGTTTATCATCAATTATTGGTGGCATGGCTGGAAAAGTTGGAACAACTCACTCACCAAAGCTGCTTGTGGCACCAGACAGACCTGCTCTCCGGAAAGAAACCAGTTGTATAATATGCTGGGATTGTTTCCGCCTTCCCGCAGATCTCCCGCGCTAGCCACGATATACTGAAATGTATAAAACAAATATTAGATTGCACCAGTTTTTTTTTTGAATTGAATTTGTGGTCTCAGAATGAAGGTTCTGGGTTCGATCCCGGGTTTCGGCACCATGGAAAAGGGTGTACCTAATGGATGTGGTACATCCTAAGGGATTTCGAGAGAATGAGGTTTAAGGCACAAGAGGTGATAATGAAGGACAGTGCGGGAAAAGACCAAAATGTTAAAACTTAGATTTAAATGATATTTATTTAATATAAAGCAAATATGTTGCAAGGAATGAATAGTTTCAAGGAAATTACTTTAAAATTGACAATAAAAAACAGTAACAATTAAAAATTACTCGTTTCTCCAGGAAACGTAAATTGAGCTGTAACTAACTTTAAAGGATTAAATATAAAATTACTGAATAAAAGAAGCATAATAATTTAAATTCATCCCCGAGTAGAATTAAAAACAGAATACTCTTCTGACGGAAAGAATCCGGGCAGAGTGTATGAAGTGAAAGGGTTACCACCTCTTCTAATGTGTGATACAGGAAGTATCAGATCTCCTTAACCATCTTCCGAAGGTAGGCCGGCTGCCGGAGGTCATCAGTAGCTGGCGGTAATTTAGTGCGCCCGCTCGGGCTTGTGCGAGGTCAGTCAGGCATACTCCAGGGTTCCGGGTTCGGAACTAGAGTTGATGATGGTAGATTCTCCTTATAAAAAGCGACCAGCATAGAGCGGCTCTTGGTAGTACCTCCCGCGGCTGGTGAAGTTATGTCCTTAGAATCAAGATTTGCAGAGTAGATCCGTGTTGAAGATTTGGTTGAAGTGAAGGCTGATGAGTTTAGACTGCCCGGGCAGGCAGCCAGGTCCAGAAGAGAGATTATGCCGGCGGAGAAGAGACTCCGGCAGCAAGAGGTACCCCGAGAGGGCAGTAACCCCAGCAGGTATGTCGTGAGCAGGTGTGATCAGTTGAGAAGAGTGGACGAGAGTAGACACTGTAGGCCGGGAGACCTAAGGCTATATAGCGGTAGTGACGTCAGCGCGCCGAACCTTCTAGCATGAAGGTGTGGCGAGAGAGCAGCCAATCACAGCACAGCCCCATGCACATTGCGAGCGTTACCGCTGGAGAGAGCTCAGTACTCGTGAGAAAATGTGACGGTATGGTACGTCTAGAAAGACACTACAGAAAAAAGGTGAGTTGACATGAATATTACAGAAAAGCAATTAAACTGAAACACCAATATTAAACAAATAAGAACACCGCGTTCAGACTGCAATTCACGAAATTAAAAATAATGGGGCAGAAAAATCGAACGTGTGTTTCACACCGTAAGGGAAACATAGCCAACAAAAAACATTCGCAAAGCGAACACAGGGCATTGCTTTCGTACGATTTCGGCGACAATTTTAGTGAATGCTGGTGTTGATATAACCACGTCATGGAGGCAGCAAGCATATGACGTTAGATCCAGGGAAAGCAATAACCCAGCTCTCTGTTCAGTAAAGGGATTTCTTATGCGAACTTTTTCCGCCATGTTATGACTGTTCAATGTGGGACTCAAGCCGGCGCCGTGGTGCTGGGGTAGCGCGCCTGCCTCTCACCCGGAGGCCCTGGGTTCGATCCCCGGCTCCGTCAGGGATTTTAAAACTGACGTGAGGGTTGGAACGGGGTGTACTCAGCCTCGTGAGGACAATTGAGTAGCTGTCTGACAGTGAGACAGCGCCCCGATCACGAATACCAAGATTAACGGCCGAGGGGACGCGACGCGCTGATCACGCATCACCCCAATATCTGCAGGCCAAATGGCTGGGCAGCGGTCGCTTGGTCGGCCTTAACCCGTCATGGGTTGTATAGTGCCAGGGATTGTTGTTGTAATGTGGGACTCCATTGATTTGCCTTCCGTTGACATTCTATACCCATCGAATTTGAAGAAAAACTAGTTGATACATTTTAATTCTAAAGCGTTTGTAGCAGCCTATTGTGCGTTATTCGACCAAAATAAGAAAATGATCCACCATAGTACCTGTGTGCCATCTGTTGGTGCTAAATCAGGATAAACAATGTCTCAAAGCTTTGGAATTTGTTACTGGGTAGAGAGCAAATGCTGAGTCCACACAAACCCCAGCGCTTGCACTTGAGAATATTTATGTTAGAACATACAATAAAATAATAATTATCGTCGAACATTAACAGTCGTATGCTTAGCTCGTTTTATAAACTAAGTCGTGTCTTAATTATTGCCATTATAGGCTCGTTGCAGAATGTACTATTAAGTTACACTATGTTACTCATTGCAACATAAAACACTCACAGTAGACAATTTATTAAAAATAAGATATACGCTGTCGGGGACTTTTTTGACGTATGCTCTAAGCTGACCGATAATATTGATACAGAATTGACATTTTTAGCCTACTTTTCTCATTTTGCAAATATGAGGAAAACGTAGACTTATGAGATCGCTCCGGGAAAATGTGTTTGTCTGTCTGTCTGTCTGTGAGTCCCCCCCCCTATCAACTCCTAAACGGCTGCAGCTATAGAAACCAAATATGGTAAGAGTAAAGATCTATACCTGAGTATCTCACGGCCATATTTGAAATTGACGTCAGTGCTACCAGCTGCTGAAATATCGCGATTGAAATTTGAGCTCTATGTTGGATATCTCAGAAGTTATACATGCGAACTATTTCAACATTGGCACACATATAGATAATAACATTCCAAATTAATTTCCATAAGTCCATACATGCCGGTGTTGCCAACTTGATTCTAAGCCTGCCGATAAGTCCAATTTCTAAATGCATGTAACTTCTATACTACATTTTGTGTGTACTATGTGTACCATAACAGTTATGACTATGCGTAGTCTAAAGAGCCACCAGGGCTGCCAACTGTTAATAAATGATCTTTCTATGTTTCAACCCTAACGTCAATACATCAGTTAGTGTGCAAGCCAACAGCTCTAAACGTTGAACACGTATAGTACCTGACAATCTACCTTAGTTTGTTGTAACTTATATACATCAGTGCTGCCAACACGTGTTGTTGTACAACATTACGCTCTCAAATGCGAGGTTTCATAACGCAATGGGGCGCGGTAGTGCTGAGGCACATGTAGCGAGCAGCCATCCGGTTGTTGACTCTTCGTATTCTGACGGAATCTGCCAGCATGCAGAGCGACCCCTGTGGAGATCAGTTACTAGACATCCCATTCAACAGTATTGCATGCGGGTCACTTAAGGGTAGATTGCACGGGGCAAATGAGCCACATGGTACCGGGTGAATCAGCTACCCCTAATAATATTGTTTTATGCAGCCCCAATAACGCGTGTTGTCAGGAAGGTCGATATTTCTCTGCCTGCATCCTGTATGGTAGTAATGCACTGCAAGCAAATCCCGCAAACGATACTGAACACTATTGTTTTCCCGTCGTATTAGTCTGTAGTCACATCGAAGGAAAATAATAGTTTTCATCTGGTATATATAAGGTGCGTTCAAAAGGTAACGAGCCGGAGGCTGGAATGCGCAAACCGGTGACGACATCGGCTAATCGTGGCGTGTGTAACGAGGTGTGGTTCCGACCAGAGAGTGGAAGGTCACAGCCCGTTGCTAGAGGGCACGCGTCCACGTCACGTGACGATACAAAGCGAGCAGCAGCATGCATCAATCGTCCAACGCTGCCAGTCGCATTGCAAACAGTGACATGGAGGCGTCAACCGAAGAGCAAAGAGGTGTTGTTCGGTTTCTGACAGTGGAAGTAGTAGGGGGAACGGACATTCATCGTCGAATGTCACAAGTGTACGGCGAACACTGCATGTCCCTTGCAAGGGTTAAGGCGTGGCACAAGCGCTTCAGGGAAGGACCGGTGTCGTTAGCCAATGAGGCCCGGTCTGGGGCACCCCCCTTCATTACCGATGACAACGTCCAGCTGGTTGATGTACTCATTACCCAGGACCGCCGAGTGACAGTGAACACCATAGCCGCCGTGGTCACTCCCCGACAATGCACGACCTCATACGGCCAACACAGTCGCGGCATTCCTGCCGATATTCAAATGGGAGGTTCTCGGCCATACAGTCCAGACCTCTCTCCCTGTGATTTCGCCATGTTTGGGCCCCTGAAAAGGGCTCTGCGGGGCCAACGATTCACCTCGGACGCCGACGCACAGTGGGTCAAAATCAAAATCTAGGGGGACAAAATTATTTTTACGTTTTAATCATGAAATTAGAGTTAAAGCAACGTATATAATTCGTTTACTTCATAATAATCATCAGTTAAGCCCTTTTTTAAGCTACATCTACGTGTACATGCAAGAAATTGTCTATGACTAGGAGTTGGATAGAGACTACACTACAATAGATTGTACTCAGTTTACCTTTAATTTGGAAGACTGCAGTTGTGGATAATTGCAGACAGCACTTCAGTCACTATCATTAATCACTCGATGACCCTGACCTTGATGACTCATCACATGTGTCATCTGAAGCATCATCGTCATTCACTGCCTCATGCTGTTCATGATGAGCCGGTACATCTGGTTCTTTCACTGGATAATGATCTTCTCTTTTTATGTTGAATTTTGGTTTTATGAGATATATTACGGGGTCCGAAGATATCAGAAGCATATGTAATTTGTCCTCATTTGTATGTTTTCGTGAGAATTTCCTAGAATGTCCAAATCTGTATTTTCTCAAATCTTTGTTACATGATTCTTGGGCTTCTTCTGACAATTGCCCGATAGGTATAATACGAAAATCAATTATATCTGCACCATGCATTAATACTTCATGCACAGTGACTGGCATATAATACCATGGATATAGATTTAGATAGAATTTTGCTGTATCCTGGGTGTAGGTTTTGAAAGCGAGTGTATTTATAGGGAACTGACAAGAAAGAGCACACAAAATTGTAGAAAAACATCTGATTAGCTCTTCATTTATACCCGTAATTTTGGATGACAAGACTGGATCCTCAAAAAAAAAAAAACGGCGAGCAGTGTTGCCATCATTCGAATTTCCGACGCCTCCAGATCTTGGTTTGTCAACATGCAGACCCATTTCTGATCGAAATTCATTTTGTATTACTTTCTTTCTTTTTTCTCTTATCTTCATCCCCTCTTGCTTGCCATTTCTTAATTTCTATTTTGTAAGATATATGTAGCAGGCGTTCAAAAAATCGGATCCAACAATGGAGGGTAGATAATCCTAATTTATAGCTCTCCTCAGGACAAACTGTTTTTGGGAGTGTGTTATTCATATCTCTGGGACCAGCACCATACACATAACACCTCTGTGCTGATGAACCTGTAATAGAATTGCAGACTTTTCCATCCACCATGGTCAGCAATAGAGTTTGATTGATCACCAAGTTCTATTTTACTTGGTTGGAGGGACATTATTTCAGTTTCAACTAATTGAACCACTCGCCTAGTCAATTCGACAGTCTCCTTTTCAAACAATAATTTAAGAGGTCTGCAAAATCGTGTCGAAGAAGGTCGTGGGTTCTGTCATAGAATTTTCTTTTCATTGTTGCTTTCTACATTTAGAGAATACATTTGTAATGGAACAACTGAAACTACAAAAATATCAGAGTCCCTGCCGTCATCATCTGTAAATTTCTGCTTATACTGGCTATGTCCGCTTGAACCATCACACTCCCATTTTAATATAATATGAACTGTATCATTGCTAGAGATAGACTGCTTCAAAACATCTTCTTGAACTACTGCAAGGCGCTCAATTGTATGGTCGACCAGTGATTGCAATGTTATTGTGGCTGATGATTCCGTTATTATTATTGATTCACTTGGTGGATAGCTTTTTTGTTTTGTTTCTCTAATGATGTGGTAAGGTGGGAAAATATTACGGTTCCTATTTTTGCATTCAAGTCGCATATTCATATATTGGCTCTTGCTGTAATAGTCATCTACAAGGTATGATAGAGCCTCTTCACCGGTAAGTGGTACAGGTTTTACAGCTGGTGATATATAGGATTTTTAAATTTTAGTAGCTCTATGTGGGGACTTAAGAGTTTCTTGAACCATTTTTACAGCATCTCGTTTTCCAGACATGTGCAGTGATATTTGTGTGGCATGAATAATATCTTGTTCTGAATGTGCAGAGAGTAGCGGTTGAATTTTTCGTCTCTTTGATTTTTCACTACTTTCATGAAAAAGCTTCCTAGGCCTTCCGACTTTCGATTTGGATGGAGTAGGATGATTTAAATTTTCTGTTAATTTAGAATCATACACAATTTTCGAAAATGTTATCTCCTCTTTTAACCAATAAGAATATTTTGAAATTAATTTTGATTTATTTCTATGAACCTGCTTCCACCGCCTGGTAAAATTATCAACAAAATCCTTTAAATCTCCTTGTAGGCATTCAGTTATTTCTTCAGAACAATTTTCTACCCCTAATTTACTTTTAACAAACTCACAAAGTTCCACTTTTGACACAGTCTTCGAACCCAGTGCTTCAAACAGTTGTAAACGTGTGAGAACTGGTTGCGCGGCATCTCCTAAAACGTAAAATAACTAAGTAAGTTGCAAGAAGATGCAAAAAAACTTATAACAGGCGTAAACTACAAGACTTTATCTACATTTTAACATTAAGCAGAACGTGACGCAGAGTGACGCGGCATACTAAAAATCTAAGTGAAAATATCATTTTAAAAATAATAGTTAAATATTATATAATAAAAATAGGGCTAAAATTACGGAACAATTACGCCTATTAATAACTGAAACACGTTACAAATGTAAAGATCATACCTTCAGCTGCATGTTCCATCATAAAGCATTACTCTAACCACATAGACAACCAAACTACAGCCACTTACATTCACCCTCCAATTAAGACTGCGAGATAACGCAAGCTCAGCGCAGGAGATAAGATTAGATTCCAGCTCGAACAGTGGTGCCAGATTTACACTAAGATGCGTTTATATCCCGGAATAGTGAGCGGCAATCATATGAGAATGCTTTAAAAGTAATACATTTTGATTTTTTAATTATGAGAATAAATAATTTTGCCCTCCTAGATTTCGATTTTGACCCACTGTGCGACGTCCAGCTGTACGTGCGGAATTGGTTCACATCGCAGCCCAGGGAATTTTATGAGACAGCTATTCACCGCCTCGTGTCACAGTGGGACAAGTGCCTCAACAGCCAGGGCCAATACTTCTAACATACAGGTACTGGTTTCTGTAATTATGCCTCCGGCTCGTTACTTTTTGAACGCATCTTATATATCTTTATTTTGGACTACAGAAGAGGGAGAAAACTAAGGGATGACATGTTTCGGTCGTCAAGCGAGCATCATCAGAACCAAATATATGGAAGACAATATAGGTCTAGAATCCAGTTCTATCTTGTTACCATAATCTCAGAATAGTACTTGCAGGTCATTTCTGCATTATACAGTAGTTTAGGGCTCACAGGAACAGTAGTTACACCTTCATACATTAGTTTTTGTGGAGTGATGAGATTGTCATTTCTCAGTCTTGCAACATTGTGGTTGGTTAGTTCCTCAGTTTAGGGGCTGCAACAACGCGGTCATGTAGCCCCGTGTACTTTGGGTGTGTGTAGAATCTGTCTGATAGACGGTGTTAATTGTGATGACTGTATTAGTGTGTGTTATCTGTTTTTTTTTAAATTCAAGTGAGGACTGCAGACTTTTTGAATTTTTCAAACAGTTCTTACTTTTGCCGCCAAACGCCACCGTCAACGACTACTAGTTCAGAACTTAGCTACCAGACGGCACTGCAGTCGGCTCATGGCAAAGAACGTAGGAACCTAAGAGCGTTGTTTTTTCATTCTTAATCTATACAATTTAGCTTTACACAGGTGTAATTAATGGAAGGTTCTTTAACATGCCATAAATCTATGACATGGGACTGCCGGCTTTACTTACCCTCCGAAGGAAGGCATACTGAGGGATTTTTAACGCTCTTGAAAGAATCCCATGACTTCAGCTGGGTTTGAACCCGTGACCTTAGGCATAGACGTTCAGTATGCCTCTGCAACATTGTAGGTGTCGTATATAAATAGTTCTTTTTATTTGGATGCTTAATGCTTTAGTATTTCACCAGTAATAGTTGCCCCACTTTAGATTTTTAGGGCATATAGTCTGGCGGTAGGGACATGTGAAAAGGGGTGGCGGTATCTACCATGCTGTCAGCAGGAGTGCGGATGTTCGTGACCGTGAAGGTGGCCCTGGTTTCAACTAATTGGTGGTCAGCTGAACTTACCGATGCTGGGAAGGACAAACACGAGTGAGCTGAAGGAGTAGACCAAGTAGAATCCAAGCCCTTCCTCAGTGGATGCACGGATGATGAAGAAGAGGAACACAAGGACTGTGAAGACGGTCACACAGGCCATGAGGGTCAGCCAAGGCTTCATCAGTCTGGGGTTCTCCTGTGGGTGACATTAGACCAGGGAGTGTGAACCACAGGCAAACAATTATTACATTACTATCGTTAGTTGGTTTATATTCACAAGAGAGCTTGGCTCACTGAATAATGGATGATAAAAAAGGAAAAAATAATGACTATTCCCCTTAAACTACACTCTAGACCAATGGCATGTAAGAAAAAAAAATACAACCCATAGAGCTCAATTTAGGTAAAAATAAAAGCACAAGATTGTCATCACTGCGCTCTTATTGCACCCTCCTTTACAAATACTATCATTTTTAGCCTACTTTCGATTTTTGCAAAAAAAGTGTGTCTGTCTGTGTGTGTGTGTGAGTGTGTGTACTCTGAATGTCTGTCCCCCCCTATCAATTCGAACACGGTGAATGCGAATTGAACGAAATTTGGTACAAAGGTAGCACTAGCAAAGGACACCTCAGTGTCATGTTTTATATCGCCGCCATCTTTACTAAAACTGAATGGCGGCCACTCAAACGTTCAAAACGTAAAATCAAATAACGACTAACCAAATCATCCAATCTCTACCAAATTTGGTAACAACATACCTTCGTATAGGATGCGTCTTGTGACCAAACTACAAGGTCGTCCGCCATACCATTTCAGGATGGCGGCCGTGCGAATTATGCAAACTTTATAATCCATATCATGGGACCCACCAGTTCCGATTATCGAGCCGAGAATCGTTTTAACTGTTCTAAAGGAAGAGGCACGTACGAAATTAAAAGTTTATTTTGTAATACTATAGTGCAGACGTGATTTTAAAAAGCTCAGCTGATTCATTAATAAGACAAGATGGCAGCGGATATCTTGTGCCTGACTTACATTTCACTAATTTGAGTATTGCATGCAATATAGCGTACTGAAACAAAATAAATAAACTTTGTATGAAATGCTTTATATATAAATAATATACTTCAGTGATGAAATCGTTTAGTATAAATCATTATTTGCTAACAAGTTCTATGTAAGTCATTTTATATGGATCAATGTTCGTTGGCACAAATGGCTCAGTGGTAAAGCGTTAGTCTGTCATTCATATGCCTATGGTTCAAACCCCATCAGAGATATGTTTTTTGCTTGACATTTTACATATTTGTTGCTTTGTAATGACTCAGACGTTTTAAAATTAAGCGTTATATTGTGCATATTACGGTGCAAAACATATACTTAATTAAAACATAATTCGCCAGCAGATTTAATCGAGACATCTAGCTGACAAAAAGGTAACAGATTTTATTGAAAAGTTTCTTCTTCTGGCCGCTAGAATGCACTCGCTCTGTTAGGATTATATTGTTCGATATTTCACAACTAGATATCACGACTAGTTTTTATATTTATTGTTTCTTGAGTACTGAGACGTTATAAAATAAAGCTTTATATGGTGCTTTTTGCAATGGAAATTATATATTAAAAAAAACGACATTCTCCACTGGAGTGACATCTTCCATCCTTCAGTTGTACTATGCAGAAACTATAGATTCGAGCAGCGCTCTATACCGGCCAGTTAGTGAACCCAGTCTTAACGACTGCTAGGAGTAATAAGACAGTAACATTCGTTTATTCCTTGTGCACAGAGGCGTTGTTGATAATCTCAAAACTTGCAATATGGATGATTTGGAGATGGATTATTTTGTTATACCGTGTATTTAAGATTAGCCTATAAATTTACGGGTTGCGAAGTTACTTCACTTAGTTCTATATCATTCGTACACGACACAGAACAACAACGTGACGTCAGTTTCTGATCTGCTCTGATTGGCTATTACATTGCTGCAGTCGGGTAGGATAAAATTCTCGACTGCCAACTGCCAGCTACCAACTGCAACTTCATGTTGTGTATGGTGCCTATAGTATACACGGAGTCGATCGCGACTGCCGACCGAGGACTACCAACTACGGACTGCCGACTGCGCATTGTAGATGGGCCTTATTAGAGCAACGAAGTTTCAATTATTGTAAGTAGTCGGTGTTTGGAGTGTTTGCTGATGAAATTGCAAAATGCTGGGGTAGATTATAAACTATGGTTTGAACGCCACTGTTCAAATCCTGTGTGCCAATTTGCACTTCAAATAGGAAGATACTGAATAAAATGTCATTTAGCTCAAAGGAGAGGATAAAGTATACACTCGTATATTAATAAAATCACAGTCCCAGCATCGCACATAAACAGAAGACATTAGAAAAAGGAGAATAGAAGAACTAGATACACGTTGTCATTAACCACAGCCTTCTTAATGCCTCTGTACGGTGCTGTCCTCTTGTGGGTTATGTGGGTAATATTGTTCCAAACATAACGCTGTGTAAATGCCTGAGCTGGCCTCCTGAAGTATGGCAATTTTGTAATACTGGTAGTTCAACTATTAGCCACGATCGCGCTCCGAATACCTTTAAACACTGCCAGCTGGATCGCCTCCCTCTTGGCTACTTTAAACTGCCTACTCATTCAACACCCATAGAACATTACGATGGCAGTGCATAGGCGTACAAGATAAAGATTAATTCACTGATAGGTCGCAGCACCACCTACTGTGATTGGGGCGGAAGATGATTGGGGCGGAAGATTCTTAATTTTGCAGGCTGGCTTAATATAGAGATTAACGGACGTGAATGCATTACAATAAGTTAGTAGTTTTGTTATTCGATCATCATAAAGTATATAATATTGATCTTGACACTTACTGGCTTATTATCAATATAAAAGAAAACAAACAATACATTGTGGTTGGGGTGATTGTTTTAGGGATGAGGACAAAGAGTCATAAAGATACCCATACATTTAGGAGAAAGTAGGCTATATGTTCTTTGCTGAACATCTTGTTTGTTCATAAAGAAATACCATCATTATATCAGATCTGGTTGTATGCTCCACTTTATTGATGTCTTTAGAAGCTTACGTTAGCGACGCAATTCGTCGTTATTTTGTTGACAATGGACAACATCGTGTTTATGAAAGAAAAAAACAACATCTTCTTTACTTTACTTTCCGTGTTCGGTTAAACCTTAATTTTTACAAGTTAGCAACTGGGTTGCCATTGTCCGTTGTCAAGAACATGCCATCTGTATTACATGGATAGAACATCCGTGTTGGGGACAGATCAGCAGGTGGCTCGGAAAAGGAACAGCGCCGCACTCACAATGAGGGTGGGCAAACTTCCAACACGGTGGTTACCATGGCAATAAGACAGTGTTCGTCATCTAGGCCTATGCGTTGTATCATATCTACAAGTATCTCATCAACCAACGAAGAAGATGAAGACGACCAGGAGGCTGTGGGAAGCTCTCTACAACATCCAGTACGAGGGAAATGCTACGGCAATTTCCAGTGGTAAGCGCGAATGACTCAGAACTACGTAATCTCTCGTCTCTTTGTTTTATATTCAGTATTTAAGTAACTTCATAGCTTGGGAATAAGAGTAAAATCAGTAATTTATCCGAATCCGTTTTCACGTAATTTTCTAGCGGTAATATTCAAATCGCAACGCTCCAATTTAAATTCAAACTCATTATTATTATTATTATTATTATTAATTTTGCAATACTCGTTTTATATAATAAATACATTTCTTTTAACCATGCAATCTTTGCTTTCAGTAGGTAGCATTAGATATAGACCAATTCCTTCTCCTGATACAATTGTTTGTTGGGTTAATGATCAAATCATACCACGATCTGAGTGAAAAGATTCTTGAAGGTGTTCTACCAGAGCTAGGGGTTGTTAAATATAAATTTAGATTTCAACATAGCGTTGAGGTCTTGGCGCCCATTAAAACAACATATCTTAGTCAGAGTAAATATTTCAAAGTGCAAGACAGAGCTAGTAAGAAACCGTTTCACTTGTCATCCCAACGTGGAGAAAACGTTTCAATGTTACCAAAATCATTGTCGTGATTAGAAAGAGGAGGATGGTCATTTAACAAGACTGAGCCCAATGCGTTTGTCAAACCAAATCTTTACTTACTTTCTGGGTAAGAAAACCAAGGGAGCGTGGTTCACAGAGGTAGAAAATTACTTAAAAGAAGTGGGAATTACATACAACGATATCCAGATGCGTACGCCCCTTAAGATGAAACTAAAAGAACACCTGCGTTTCCAGGAAAAGCCTAAACTAACAACTGAAGCCAGGAAACAGCAGCATCGAGATCACACGAGGCGTTACTGGGCGAATGTTCAAGGTCGAGGAAAAAAGCAATTGAATTAACGTGGTCCATAGCTGACCGGAACACCAAGAAGAAGAATAAAGAAAGAAAGAAAGAAAGAAAGAAAGAAAGAAAGAAAGAAAGAAAGAAGGAGAGAAAGAAATAAATACGCCGATGTCTCAACCTTCCTTAAGATTTTTATGACATAGAAATAGCTTCCATTGGTGAGGTCATTTTCATGTTTCAAGTGTTAGTTTACTTTCTTTTTTTTTTTTTTTCAAAAAATGAAAGTAATCTTATGAGCTCTACACAGAGCCAAACATTGTGTGTCTATCTGTGTGTGAGTGTGTGTGCTACTCTGTATGTCTGACCCCCTCATATCAATTCAAACACGGTGAAACCGATTTGAACAAAATTTGGTACAGAGGCAGCACTAGCAAAGGGCACCTCAGTGTCATGTTTTATATCGCCAACATCTTTACCAAAACTGAATGGCGGCCACTCAAACGTTCAAAACGTAAAATCAAATTACCGACTAAGCTAATCATCCGATCTCTATACCGAATTTGATAACAACATACCTTTACGTAGGATGTGTCTTGCGCCCAAACTACAAGGTAATTAGCCGTGCCCTTTCAGGATGGCGGCCGTGTGAATTATGCAACCATTATAATCAATAGCTTAGGACACACCAATTCCGATTATCGAGCCAAGGGTGGTTTAAGCTATCCTGAAGGACGTGATCCGTTTAATATTATACTGTATGACTGACTTAAAAGAGCTGAGTCATCTCTGTCAAATGACAACATGGCAGTTGACCTTTTGCGTCTGTCCTATATTTCAGTAGTTTTAGTAAGCTGTATGCTGATATAAATAATACAAACTTTGTATCAAATGATTTATAATGAAGATGTACTGCAGTGAAGAAATTCTTTTGCTAACACGTTGTATCTAAGAGGTTATGGGTATGTTTGGCTCTGTGCTAGCACATTAGTCTCTCGCGTGGGCGATTGGGATTCGGAACCGACTAAAGTTAACTTTATTTTAAACTTGAATTCTTTTACAAATGATGTGGACGAGCTCTTTCCACAGACACTAAATTAAATGCCATTTAGATCAAAGGAGAGGCTAATGTATAAACTCGTTTATTAATAATCACAGACCCAGCATCGCACATATACAGAAGATATTAGAAAAAGGAGAATATAAGTACAAGATACACGTTGTCATCAACCACAGCCTTCTCAGCCACTGTACGGTGCTGTCCTCTTGTGGGTTACGTGGGTAATTGTTCCAAACATTCCGCTTTGTAAATCCCTGGCCTCCTCAAGTATGGCAATGTTGTAATAGTTGAACTTCTAGCCACGATCGCGCTCAGATTACCTTTAAGCACTACCAGCTGGATCACATCCCTCCTGGGTGCTTTAAACTGCCAGCTCATTCAACACTTAGAGGCGTACAAGATATATATTAATTCACTGCTAGGTTGCAGCACCAACCTACTGTGATCGCCGCGGATTTTTAAAGGGGACGATACCCAAAACGATGGATTCTTAATTTTGGAGGCTTAATATCGAGATGCATTACAGTAAGTTAGTAGTTTTGATATTCAATCTTCATAAAGTATATAATATTGATTTTGACACTTACTGGCTAATTATCACTATAAAAGAAAACAAAACATACAAGGTGGTGGAGGTGATTGTTTTCAGGGTGAGGACAAAGAGTTATAAGTAGGGCTCGGATTCGAGCATATTTGCATATTTTTTTCCTGAATAGTACACATTGAAAGAAGCCTTTCGGTGGTATTTTCACATCTCTGGGACCAACAGAAATGACATTTATCGAGCATATAAATGCATAAAACAGCGGTTTTCAGAATAGAAGCATATAATTTTTTTTTTGTGGTTTTCGTCAAAGTAGTTGGTTTTCCTTCGAATTCCTCCAACCCCCCTCCCTTTACCCGAAATCAGGCCCTGACCATTATTAAGGTTCGAAAACAGAAATAATTATTGAAAAGCCTATCTGGTGCGAATAATAGAACCACAGGTTTTAAACTTTAAAGACAGCGTTCTCGTCATTAAAACTTTTATTGACAGATTTAAGAAAATTATTCAAAACTGAAAACATAGAAAAAATCTTGTTGTACAGACCAAAGTAGATCTACTTCATTGACTCGCCAAATTTTGAACATTTTGTAAATGATCTTTTAAACTGTAACTTCTGTAAGAAAACTTCTCTTATATATACTTGAAACTTGAATGCGAGTATATCGCAGTGTATCATACATACAATTAGACAAGTAGTTCCGTGAAGAACTATACAGCTTATTTTCATATATCCTACTTATGTTAATTGCCTCTATCTACATACAAAATTTCAGTTTGATTGCTGTAATAGATTCGTAGATATTGAGAACTGACGAACTATTTCGGATGGTCGCCATGTTGGATTTTGTATATGTAGGTCCTAGAGTTATGTACTGTTACATGAAGATTAGTGTACGTGTAGCATTCAAACTTCAATCGCATGATTAGGACACAAGAAGTAACAAGGAGATTTTAAAATTTCGCACAGCTGCCATCTTGTGGTTATGGAAACAATTGAAATAAATTAGATGCCAGTGGATTAACATTCGTATAAGGATTTACTGTACCAAGTTTCTTTGCATTAGGATGGTTAAATTGCAAGAAACGTCCATGTGAATATGTATATTTCACGTAGCCGTCATGTTGGATTTGTGATCACCAGGTTATTTAAAGTCCTACAGGTGAACATAAATTCATAGCCCCTATGAACATTAAAAAAAAGCAGTTCGATTGCTTTAATAGATTCGTAGATATTCAGAGCCGTCTAAATATTTCGGATGGTCCCCATGTTGGATTGTTAAATGTATAGGTCATAGAGTCATGTACCATTAAAGGAAAATTATTGCTTAGGTTCATTATTCAAACTTTCACTTCGATCGCATGACTACGACACAAGAAATAAAAATTAAATTTTAAAATTCGCAAAGCCGCCATCTTGAGGATATGTAAACAATGGAACTAAATTAGATACCAGTGCTTTACAATGTGTGTAAACATTTCCTGAACCAGATTTTATTGCATTTGGAACATTAAATCGCGAGAAAGATCTATTGAAATTTTCAAATTCGCTTGGCCACCATGTATGTTTTGTAGTTAACCGGTTTTTGAAAGTCTATAGATGAACCTCCAGTAGTGCCTTTTATCTCCGTACAAAATTTCAGGGTGAAACCGCTAATAATTTCAGAGATATAGAATGCCGGTGAAATATTTCGCACATCCGCCATCTTGTGGTTCTGTAAACAATTGAACCAAGTTAGATGTCGGTGCATTACAGTGTGTATGAACATATACTGTACCAAGTTTTATTGCGTTTGGTTGGTTAAATCGCGAGAAACGTCTATTTAAAAGTCGCAAATTCGCGTGGCCGCCATGTTGGTTTTGTAGTTACCAGGTTTTCAAAAGTCACATAGGTGAATTTCTAGTAGATCCCTTTATCACCGTAAAAAATCCAGGGTGATATCGGGAATAGTTTCGGAGATATTGAATTCTGGTGAAATATTTCGCACAGCCGCCATGTTGGATTGGTGAGACGTAACAAAATTTGAAGGGCAGGGTCGAGGTCGCCGGGAATAGTGCTATGAACTTACCGAGTTTCATTGAAATCTCTCGAACCGTTTAGAAGTTATTAGGGGCACACACACACACACACACACACACACCTCTCTCACACACACACACACGGACAAAAGGTGATCTCACAAGCCTATTTTTTCAAAATTGAAAATAGGCTAAAAATAAAGCCCGTGTATAAAGATATGTTATTGGTTTTTTCGTTTCACTTTCCTTTCTATAGTTTTTAACGGTGATTTTCGAGCATATTCTGCATATTTAGCCGCATATAATGGTTTTTTCGAGCATATCTATCGAGCATAAAACACATGGTTTTCGAGCATATCTGGAGATTTTATCGAGCATATCGATCCGAGCCCTAGTTATACGTATACCCATATATTTAGGAGAAGATAGGGAGACGTGTGACTACTCACGTTGTTTGCTCCATGCACCAACAGCAGGCTCAGCACCATGTTGAGAGCACCGGACACGGACAGGATCAAGTGGAACACCCGACTCTCTGGAAACAAGATTTCGTTATTTGATTCTAATCTACGATTTTAATAGTCCTATTTTATTATTTACATTACATTATGCGAACCGGCCAAAACTAAGGATCACGCAAATATCATTTCATTTCCTTCTCATAGTTCTTTCTTCCTTTCTTTTCCTCCACACTTCCTTCGTTCTTTCAGAGTGTTGAGCCTTTCTCTCTGCTGTCCATCTTCCTCCCTTGCGTTCTCTCTTTTTTCTCCCACAAGAACCTTTATGTTAGGAAGTATTTACCTGAATTGTGTTCTGTCTCGACAGTCGTCATCTGTAATTTCTAGCCTCCGGAGTTTTTAGCCTATTTTCGATTTTTGCAAAAAATGAAAGTAGACTTATGAAATCACTACAGGGCGAAAAAAGTGTGTCTGTCTGTGTGTGTGTATGTGTGTGTGTGTGTGTGTGTACTCTGAATGTCTGTCCCCCCCCCCCCCCCCTATCAATTCGAACACGGTGAGCGAAAATTGAACGAAATTTGGTACAAAGGTAGCACTAGCAAAGGACACCTCAGTGTCATGTTTTATATCACCGCCATCTTGACGGAAACGTAATGGCGGCCACACAAATGTTCAAAGCTTAAATCAAATTACGACTAACCTAATTATCCGATCTCTACCAAATTTTGCAACAACATACCTTTATGGGGGCAGCATCCTTTGACCAAACTAATAGGTCATCAGCCTAATAGTTTGCGGATGGCGGCCATCTTTGTGTGAAAATCGATTGCCCCTATTAATTCGAACACGGTGAAAGCGAATGGAACGAAATTTGGTACAGAGGTAGTACTAGCAAAGGGCACCCCAGTGTCATGTTTTATATCGCCGCCATCTTGACGGAAACGTAATGGCGGCCACACAAATGTTCAAAGCTTAAATCAAATTACGACTAACCTAATCATCCGATCTCTACCGGATTTTGCAACAACATGCCTTTTTGTGGAAAGCATCTTATGACTGACTACAAGGTCATCAGCCCAATAGTTTGCAAATAGCGGCCATGTATGTGTGCAAATCCGTTCCCCAGATCAATTCAAACACGGTGAAACCGAATTGAATGTTTTTTTTTTTACAGAAGTAGCACTAGCAAAGGGCACCTCATATTCATGTTTAATATCCGTATAGCACGTTGTATTTCAACAAGCTACTACAACCAACATTCAATTATACTCCTTGAAAAGGACAAAGAGTTATAACAATACACATGCATTTAGGAGAAAGTAGGCTGTATGTTCTTTACTGAACATCTTGTTCCTTCATCTGCTTGGTGTAACCCCCTTGGCTCTTCGGATTGTATATTTTATCAAAAAATTGTTTATTTAATCTTGTGGAATCCATTCTAACCATATGTCCATGGAAACGTAAACGTCTTTTCCTAATTGTTGTCTCCAGGTCATCCACCCTTTCATATCCGTGATTGATCTTAGTCTTTAGGTTCCTTGTACCACTTTTCCTTCGCGTAGGTCAAGTCAACAAGTGCTAAGATGGTCAGACCAAAAATGAAGAGAAGAGAGAGATTGCTGGGACACATACTAAGACACCCATGAATAGCAAAGTTAGTTATGGACGGAAGAGTCAAGGTTAGAATATGTCAAACAGATTGCCTCGGATGTCAGGTGTCGTAGGTATGTAGAGATGAAACGATTAGCACAGGTCACAGGGGTAGAGAGTGTTGCATCAAACCAGTCAAAATACTGAAGACTCTAGCATCAACTATTATAATGGGGAAATTTTAAAATTTTACTTTAACCTAATTCATTTAAACATATGTACATACTCTTTCATTTGGGATTGTTTCCTTTCAGCATCCAGTCTAGTCTGCAAGCTTCTGTTTGCAAGCAAGTCACCTCCATGATCCCCTATTAGCAGTTAGCATTGCGGCCTCCTCTGCTTCTACAACTCTCACTTTGAAAACGTTCAACACTGTATCTAACCATCGCCTCCTAGGTCTCATTAACCTCTTAGGTAATCTCTCCTTCCCCATTCTTTTCACATGATCCCATCACCTAAGTCGACTCATACGAACAACTTCATCTAGCGTTCATTTTTAACTTAGCCTTTAATTTAAGTTAAATACACAATTTACTTCATGCATTTTTATCTCATTAACCTTTTACAAATATGATTTTACGAGGGGTGATCAGAAACTTAAGTTACAAGGCCGTTATTCCAGGAGTTTCGTCTTTTATAGACACATTAGTAGTGTGCGGTAATTTGAATACATACGGTTGGTAACACCACGGCCGACTGAATGCGCTCATACCGGCCTAGACAATGAGACCTTTTTCATGAAATCTTGTTAGTTACTCAACTGCTCACACAGCGCTGTTCACCAAGCATTGCACGACTTATCTCTACTTATGTAAAACAAAGTCCCCGATTCTTGGATATCACGGGTAATCTCGAGAACCACTGGATGGATTTTGATGCGGCTTTCACCATTCTGTACAGGTAATATCGAGGAAGATTTCTGTAGAAAATAATTTATTTATGATCAAAGGGAGCCAAGCAGTAACGATTTTAGATTTCAGTGAATAGGTCGAAGAAAGAACTTGACGACCGTGCGCTTTTTAAGCTTACGCTGGACAAACCGTTAAAAATATCAATATACTATGAGTGTAAGAATTGTTCAGCATGAAAAATTGTACAAAAAAGTCCGCGTGAGCATATCTCTATCTTCGATACATCGCCCACTATAAGTGTTTTTAGTTTGGACGGGAGGGGGATTTGGCTTGCACCTCGCCATTCTTAAATTACGTCTGACAGGAATTCCTTGCACATTCATAACTGTTCCCGGGCGAAGCCGGGGCGGGTTGCTAGTGACTCTATTATATTATCATTATAATTCCCACAATATCAAAATGCAAATTATATCACAAAATAAAATAGCGTGCTAATAAATCTAAGAGAAATTAGACAAACCTTGCACCTCGTTACAGTTGAATTCGATCAGAATCACTCGGTTTTCATTAAAGTTTATGCATTTTTCTGCTGAACGGTTTGGAAGTTCGGCAACAGGAAACTAGAACTGTTATTTACTTAAAATATTCATTTTTGTATTTTTGTACTATTTGTGTTCATGATTTCATTACATTGTCAGAATTACCGACAGTAGTGGCTACGCTGGCTAAAGCGCAGCGTTAGGCCATGGGGCCAAGCTCTCTGCTGACTCGGTAGACGCGTGTGTTCGAGCCCCACCGTCGGCCGTCCTTGAAATGATTTTTCGTGGTTTCCCATTTTTCAACACCAGGCAAATGCTGGGACGGTACCTTCTAACAGGCCACGGCCGCTTCCTTCCACATCCTTGCCCAGTTTCATTCATCTTCATCCATTCCATCTCTCATCCTGACGCGCAGGTCGCCCACGGGCGTCGACTAGAAAGACCTGCACTCGGCCTCTCAGAGGGCCACACGAAAAAAAATGTCAGAATTAATGCTTTAATTAGTAGGGTATACTATTCAGTGTACCTATTATATTACCTCCCCATATTACGAAACCCGATTGCCTAATACGGGGAAAGTGCATTTTTAAAGTTAACAATAATATCAGAGGGTATTACAACACCAAACGTGCCCATATTTGTAATATACATAGTATATCGCCTGAGGTTTACATTGGTGAGAAAACCAAAATTATTCCGTTCCTTCTTATGTCTAATGTGAGCCCTATAAAAAAACTCCCCATATTTGGCGACTTTCCTCTACCCATTTTTAGAAGATACCTTATGCACTGGACAGCTGAATCCGTGATTAATTGTATAGGTAGCTTCGTAAGTCTCAGAACTCAGGAAGTCCTTTCTAGCAGCGTTACTAGCAGCTTTCAAAGTTTCAAGGTAAGAAAGAAAATATTCCTCTAGCCAGTTTAGGCGACTGACATTTAATGAGAAAAAATGCCCTTTATCTGGATTTCTAGACTGAATATGATGATATGTGATGCTTACGTCATGCATAGCGAACCATTTATTAACGTTTTTCAAAAAAAAATGGTTGCTTCTGCGTCCATGAATGTGTACGCTTCCGGGTGCATGCCTATATTTTCTTTTAGTGTACTAATGGCACCAATAACTTCTGACGAGAACACTTCCTTGGCACGCCGAACATTCATTTTTTCAAATTTAGTGGGTTCGATGTGTTTTTTAGTGAGGTGTCTGACCGGTTTGACGATCTCACCCTTTTGCATTGTGTATAGTAATGACAAGTATTTCCCTGAAATTATTCCAGTACCATCAGTCATCTCTCGTTACAGAAACTGCGTTCTAATGTTTCTTTTTAGAATGTGACAATGATCAAAACTAGGGAATACATTCCTAGACTCGTCGTATGGGTGATTGACCATAGGTTGCAAATTCCCTCCCCCTAAATGCCTCATCATTGTAGTGTTAGTTTTGTGATTATCAGAGACAGTTATTATAATTATGAAACCGCATTGTTCAACCTCGAGAATAACGTCCAGCAGGAGTTTATGTAAGTCCCGTCCTGACAGCTGCTTCGTGAAAAAGAAGGCACACGGTATCTGATAATTTGTCGAAAGATCTCTTAGCACAAAACACAACACACGATTAGCTGCTACTTGTTCCCGGCTGTAATTTTGATCCTCTCTTTCCTTTTAATGAGACGGTGTTGGAGTAGTATCCTTGTACCCGAAGAAGGTGCAAGGTATGTCTAATTTCTCTTAGATTTATTAGCACGCTATTTTATTTTGTGATATAATTTTAATTTTGATAATGCGGAAATTATAATGATAATAATTATATAGTGTCACTAGCAACCCGCCCCGGCTTCGCCCGGGAACAGTTATGAATGTGCAAGGAATTCCTGTCAGACGTAATTTAAGAATGGCGAGGTGCAAGCCAAATGCCCCTCCCGTCCAAACTATAAACACTTATAGTGGGCGATGTATCGAAGATAGAGATATGCTCTCGCGGACTTTTTTGTAGAATTTCTCACGCTGAACAATTCTTACACCTATAATATAATGATATTTTTAACGGTTCGCCCAGCATAAGCTTAAAAAGCGCACGGACGCCAGGCTATTTTTTCGACCTTTTCACTGAAATCGTTACTGCTTGGCTCCCTTTGGTCATAAATAAATTATTTTCTACACAAATCTTCCTCGAGATCACCTTTACAGAATGGTGAAAGCAGCATCAAAATCCATCCAGTGGTTCTTGAGATTACACATTTAATATACGTACTGTTCAGCTTATTCCTTATCGCGCCTATAATGGGAGGGGAGTGCGCTCTACCGGCAACGAGTAGAAACTTTCCAATTACATGTTATACATGGGTTCTGACTGGGAATGTCAAGGCCGGTATCACTGCCGGCTGGATCGCAACACTCCTGGTTGCTTTAAACTGCCTGCCCATTCGACGATTACAGCAATGTTTTCAGCGTACAACCTCGTTTCCAAATAAAGGCGCTAGGAAGCAGCACCAAGGCTCTGTAGCAGACATAAGTTTTGTATTGATGTTAATGGCGAATTCGTGTTTTGGAATGCTTTTTGTGTGATTTTATAATGGTGTACTGCTGCGTGCCCTTTTGTAAATCGGAACGGGGCAAGCTAGAATACCGGGGAATATCATTTTATTACCATAACACTTGAAGGTTACATAAATTATTATATAGTTTAATGTTTCTTTTCATGTCCCACCACCAGGGGCTTACAACTAGTGGGATGTGGGTTGGCTCCTCTCTTTCATCTTTCCTGCCAACTCTTGTTCCCCAACGTTATTAGGGTATTGGAGGCCTGTGATGTCTTTCATTTCCCTGCCTTAATTGGCTCTTGTCTTTTTCTTTCCTATTTTTTGTGGGATCAGAATCTTTGAAGAATGAGTATTGAGTATTTGGAAACTACTAGAGCCATAAAAGGCAGATAGAAAAGGGAAAGAGGAGAGGGTCCACCCCAAAGTCAATAAAAAGGGGAAAATGGATACAGCTCTGGAACCCCTCACAGTCGCTGACTTCCGAGCTCAAAAGCTGACGGTGTAGACTTAGCCCTGTGCTGACCCTTCGAAGAAGGAGGGTATCAGGATAGATGATGTTAGGGCCAGTTAAGGCAGAAAAATGAAAAACTCCCTAGATTTCGGATACCCTAATACAGTCGGGGTTGGAAGAGAACAAGAGCTCGCTAGGGGAGGTCGACAGGTAGATGACAGAGAGGAGCCTGGCACAAGTAAGTGGAAATAATAACGGACAAGGCTGGGGTCCAGTGGTCTCGAAGCCAAGTCCCACTAGTTGTGATCCCTGGGGTTGGGGATATACCCTCAAGGGCTCATGGATAGTGAGGTTGGTAATAGGCATCTCGGAAGAATTTCTGAGCTGGGTTCGGTTTTCTCCTTTTCCCGTGACGGGGCTAACCCCTCTATCCGTTATTGTTTTAAGGGGCGGAAATACGAGGTCATCTCTCCCACACCCTTTTTTATCTGCCTTTCATAGCTTTACTTCCTTTCAAGTCCCTCAATCCTTCTCTCGTGGTTTAGCAGCTAGGATGCTTGGCGCTAGCCCCGGAGGTAGAATTCAATTCCCTGTCTGCCAAGAAATTTAATTCTGGTTTGAGTGCTGGAACGGGGTACATTCGTCATCGCGAGGCAAAAATGAGTGGATGTGGGTTCGAATCCCACCGCAGCCATCCTCGAAGTGGTTTTCCGTGGTTTCCCCACTTCTACTCTGGGCAAATGCCGGGATGGTTCCTAATTTAAGGCCGCGGTCGTCTCCTTCCCAATCCTCACTTGACTTAAAAATACACACACTAATACAGTCATCACAATACGATGGGTTATCAAACAAATTCAACACACATCTAAGTACATGGTGCTACATGTCCACGATGTCGCAAAGCCCCTGAATAAATGAACATCCCATTTTTCGGCGGCCCTTTTTTGATCTTTTATTGCCCTTATTCTTTATTTTCATCTCTAGTATACCGACAGTAGTGGCTACGCGGGCTAAAGCGCTACGTTAGGTCAAGAGGCCAAGCTCTCTGCTGACTCGGTAGACGCGTGGGATCGAGCCCCACCGTCGGCTGTCCTTGAAATGGTTTTCCGTGGTTTCCCATTTTCAACACCAGGCAAATGCTGGGACAGTACCCTCTGACAGGCCACGGCCGCTTCCTTCCACATCCTTGCCCAGTTTCATTCATCTTCATCCATTCCATCTCTCATCCCGACGCGCAGGTCGCCCACGGGCGTCGACTAGAAAGACCTGCACTCGGCCTCTCAGGAGGCTACACGACAAAAAATAAATCTCTAGTATGTAAGTTAGATTTAAATCAGTTGGAAGTAGCCTAATTGTATTTTATTACCATCCGTATAATTACGGGCAAATGAGCTAGACATTTCGCCCCTTAAAAACAATCGCCACCACCACCATGCATTTTTGCTTTTCTTAATACTGAAAATTTGCCCGTAAGTATGTGTCTGAATACTTTTAGATGATTGAATAACAAAAGAACTAACTTATTGTAAAGTTTTCACGTCCGTCAATTTCGATATTGATCCTCCAAACATAGAAATTCTTCGTTTCAGGTATCTTCCTCTTTAAAAAGCCGCGAAAATTCCAGTGCCTTAGTGCTGCACCTAGCGGTGAATTAATGCATATATCTTGTACGCCTGTGAGTGTCGAATGGGCAGGCAGTTTAAAGCAACCAGGAGTGTTGCGATCCAGCCGGCAGTGGCCGGTATAGAGCGCAGCTCGTATTCAGTCGGCCGTGTTAACACTGCTGAGTTTCATCCACCCGCCACCTACAGCGCTAGTTGTAGGTGAACATCTAATGGCGAATCGTTTAGAAAACTGGTCTCAGTTATTCGATTTCTGTGGGCGAAATATATAGCCGTGGCCAGAACTTCCCACCGAGGGCGTCATCTTTCTTCATGACAACGCGCGGCCTCATACAGCCCAGGAGACCACCCCGCTGTTGAAGTTGTTTCGACTGCACATCATTGACCAGCCTCCCTACAACCCAGACCTCGCTCCAAGCGACTTTCACTTGTTTCCTCACTTGAAGGAGCACCTAGAAGGTCGACGATTCGCTTCAGACGAGGAGTTGTAACACTTCGCGACATTTTGTTTGAACACGAGAGGGCATGATTTTTGCCATGAGGGGATATTCAAACCCATCCCTCGAAGCAACAAGTGTCTAAACCGATATGTCGAAATAGTACATTAGGCAATTCGCCTATAATGGCAATAATTAAGACACGAGTATGTTTATAATTTCCATACGAGTGTGTTAGTTACCATTATAGGCGAGTTGCATACGACGATGTCGATATGTAAATATTATATGTCAGAAAACTGTATCATAATGAGGGTCATTATAGTACTACTTTTCATTATGATACAGTTTCTCCAACCTATCAAAGCTCAATATTTTCATTCATTGACCAATTAGGTAACGATAGCTTCGCACATGCGCTCAAAATCCAACATGTCGGACATGCATTTCATGATTTCAGAGTTGACAATGTAGCCTATATTGGATCAACCTTTGTCGTTACAATCGCAAACACAAAGACAGAATCAGCACGAACCTTTACGGTAAGAAGGAAATACTATGAAATATGCGAGAAATGTTATGAATCTACGTCCAGAAGATTGAGACACAGCATCCTTTTATATAAATTACCGACATGGAAAGTGCACCGTCCCATATTTTCACGTAAATAAACTGTCGAATTTAAGATAAGAAATAGTACTGTACCTTAATATCTCCAACCCCAATTTCTACACATTTCGTACGATTTCAGTGACAGTTTGAGTGAATGTTGGGGCAGATCGCCAGGCTGTAAACATATAACATTGCCAAGCAGACAAAGCGCATGCGTGGGTCAGAGAACGTGTAAAGCACAGATAGCAAACCCAGCGCTTCACTCCGATCACTAAACTCTAGTGACTGAATCTCAACAGATATTTATGAATATTTATGTTAGAACATAATAATAAAGTTATAATTATCGTCGAACATAAACAATCGTATGATTATTACAAAACTCGCTTTGCTCGTTTTATAAACATACTCGCGTCTTAGTTATTGCCATTTATGCTCGTTGCATAATGTACCATTATGTTCAAACATAAATATTCATAAATATCTGTCGAGATTTCGCCAGTTGCGTTTACTGAACAGAGCGCATGCGCTGATTTATTGATTATCTGTGGATCAAAAACCTTGACAATGCCATATGTTTCCAAAGCTTTGAAACAAAAACATGGACAGAAGGTTATCATAACCTCAATGTTGTCACCTGTGTCCGACATGTTTGATTTTGAAAACTAGTACGTTGAGTGCAGGTGCGATCTAATTGGTCAAACAGCTGAATCGTAATGAAAATCTTGAGCTCTGATTGGTGGAGGAATTTGAACTATAATGAGTCTCATTAAGATGCAGTTTTCTGGCATATAATATTTATATTTATATTTAACCTAATGTACTGTATTTATCAGTGCTTTTTCTCTAAAAACAATTTAAGGGATACTCTTAGTTGTATTTGACAAATCATCACGATGTTGCAATTTTCGGCATTTTCAAAGTCCGGTCAGTGTTTGTGTTCGAATCAATAACTTTCAGCTTTTTCGATGCCTGGGCGGATTTTAACGTTCCTTCAAAACTAACCACACGCAAAAATTAACAACCTATCCCGCCTCCAAACAATAACCTGCCTGCTTATAAGAAAGGAGTGCCGAGTTGCCGACCAAAATAAACTGATTCGATAGATCGATTTAAATCGAGGATTACTCGAAATCTCCTCCTTCTGTTGGGAACAGCGCGGTGATCGATAAACTTTCAAGTCGGAAGTTATATTTGCCGGACTAGATACAAAATGTGCCAATGTTGTTTCTTAAAGGGGTACGCGTACCCCCGAGTCCCCCTGGTATTTACTATCAGTTGGCTGTATAAAACAAAAAGTAACCACTCCTCGTGCACTTTCACGTCGATGTCTTTCGCTGGCCGTGAAAACCAACATTAATATGAATACAGTACCTTGATTGTAATACTGAGATGGCAGGGGGACGCTGAAGTTGTCCTGGTTATAAACCTTAACTTCAACTGCGTAACGGGCCTCGTTGACCATCAGACAGAAGCCCAATATCTGGAACAAATAGTGATAGCGTTACAGTTTGACAGAGGCTTATAACTAGAGCTTGGGAAGTTGGAGACATAAATTGGCTAAAAACAAAGACTTATAAAAGAACGCAAAATATCAAAACAAAGGAGATAAAACTGAAAAATGACGTAAAAGTGTAATCCAATTATTAATTATTTTGTTTTAATTATCTTCTTTGTTCGTCATGCCCGACTAAGGAGCGCGATTGAACTTATTTAGCTGATGGCATTGCCTTTCTCTTCTCCCAAAATCTCTTCATCTTTTCGCTGTGGCTTCTCTTGCGATCTTCTGACCAGGTTTTGTGCTTGGATGGTCTGCAAAGCGGTGATTGTCGACTAATTCTCTGAACTTAGCTCTGTCTAGTACAATGTCATCTGTTATGCCTGTTTCCTCAAGATCTTTTCCAACTTCAAGCAGCGAGGTGTTCTTAACTTTCAATGACAGGCCAAGGTTAAAATCGTTTTGGTCAGTCTCTGATTGCCCATCCTGAGGATATGCCCGTAAAATTTCAATCGTCTTTTCCTAAATGTGTCTGAGATTTTCTCCGAGTGCTGGTATAATTCTTGGGATTTTCTCTTCATCCAGATTCCCCCTGTATAGACTGGCCCGAAAACATTTTTCTTAGGATTTTCCTTTCTTGGTTTTCCACATCTATAATTAATGATCTGCCCCCAATAATCAGCGTTTCAGAAGCATCGTGCTTCAGGCTTATGGAACAAACGATTAGCCTCTTCAAGAGCGTGTATAGAGTTTCACTTTTGGGGGTGGTGGCATGGAATAGCCCCCAAAGTAACCGAGGTCCGGTGTTACTCCCCAGGAAACATTCGTATAATTTGGTGCATAATGAAGCGTTTTAAGGCTATCTGGCATCACTTTTTCAACCGATTGGTTGTAATGTTTCATGTTTGGTTAATGTCAAACACAACTACGACATTTTTTTTGTTTCTTTTTTTAAATCTTGCACACTTTATACCAAGTATTAAGATATAAAGAATGAACATTACTGTTCGTTGATTCGAGGCATATGACCTCGCTGTTTCGCCCCTTAAACCTCAATAACTACCTGTTTTGAATTACAATCTACACTATAATATGAAGTCAAGATTTTTTAAGCATTGCCAAATTGGTTTATAACTTCGTGAGTGTTTTGTATGTCTCTGTGAATAGATAACAATGCTAGACCGTCGAGTCTAGAAATACGAATTCTTAAGTATGTTTTCAATCTACTCAAACTCAGAAAACTCCGTTCGGAGGTAGTTATAGAGACGGGCAAAACTGCCAACAGTTTGATATGGGAGTAAAAGTTTGTCACATGCTTCAAGGGCACTTGTTGCTGTTCTTGGAAGGTTCTTAAGAGCGAAGGCTCTGGAGAGTAATGAGAGGTTATGTTGTTATACATAAACTGATTGTGACACTGTTGCCTAGCCTTGCAACGTTGCCATATATCGCTTAGTAACAATAGTAAATGATGAGTATATTAGTTTTTAATGTATTAATTCATAAACAAATGTGACATACTATTAGGGTAGGGGTGGGGTGGGGGTGGGGGGGGGGGGCGGCCACCTGAGCCTGCTAGGCATGTTTATGCACTGTATGCAGTTAGGTTGAGTGGCAAGAATTAGGCTTAAAAATAAAATAATGATTTGGAGTAGTATACTTGACTTATATGAAGAAACATATTTTTAGTTCGGTGTATCTGGAGGGTGGTGGGCCTACCCCCCCCCCCTTTTCCCATGGATAAGATACTGCATTACAATTTAATTCACATTACATCATACGAATATAATAAGATATAAGATAGTAAGATCAATTCAAGGCTGTGACCGGTGTCTTACCGCTTGTAGGACTCCAATAAGGATTGTTCCTTTCTTCAGGGACAGCATTCCGCAGCAGTTCTTCACGTGGTACACCATCTTGGTTCTGGAAACAAAAGCAATATTTACAAACAACTTAGATTGTTAAATTATAGCCTATCGAAGTAAATATAAGGCGTGATCAAAAAGTTCCTATTTGATGGCCATACGGTCCAGAATAGGTACGCCATTGAGACAGTCATCTCACCGACCAGGTTGATGATCCCCGTGTGGAGAACTAAGCGCAGGGCAGTGTGGTAATTATTGATAATTATTAAGGCATTACGCACAGAAACAGTACTATTTCTTTTAATGTTGCTAAACTTAGAAATGACGATCCCATCAACAACACGTAATTCCATGAAGAACTAAAGCCTATTTTCATATATCCTACTAATATTAATTGCTTCTATCAACATACAAACTTACAGTTTGATTGCTGCAATAGATTCGTAGATATTGAGAACCGTCTAAATATTTCGGATGGTCGCCATGTTGGATTGTTATATGTATGGGCCATAGAGTTATGTAGTCTACCATTAAATGAAAATTGTTTCATAGGCTCATTATTCAAACTTTCACTTCGATCGCTTGATTACGACACAAGAATTTAAAACTTAATTTTAAAACTTCGCACAGCCGCCATCTTGAGGTTATGTAAACAACTGAACTAAATTAGATGCCAGTGCATTACAATGTGTTTCATTGCGTTTGGATGGTTAAATCGCGATAAAAGTATATTTAAAAGTTTCAACTTCGCTTGGTTTTGTAGTTAAGAGGTTTTTGAAAGTCTCATAGGTGAACTTCTAGTAGTGTCCTTTATCACCGTAAAAAAATTCAGGGTGATATCAGTAATAAATTCGGAGATATAGAATGCCGGTGAAATATTTCGCACAGTCGCCATGTTGGATTGGTGAGACGTAATTCAATTTGAAGGGCACGGTCGGGGTCGGCCAATATAATACTAAGACCTTACCAAGTTTCATTGAAATCGCTCCAGTCGTTTAGAAGTTATTTAGGGGGACACACATACACACGGACAAAAGGTGATATCATAAGCCTATTTTTAGCCCATTTTCTTGTTATGAAAAAAAAAAAAGGCTTATGAGATCACCTTTTGTCCGTGTGTGTGTGTGATGGTGTGTTCCCCCCTAATAACTTCTAAACGGCAGGAGCGATTTCATTGAAACTCGGTAAGATCATAGCACCATTCTGGCCGACCCCGACCGTGCCTTCAAATTTTATTGTGTCTCACCAATCCAACATGGCGGCTGTGCGAATTATTTCACCAGCATTCAGTATCTCCGAAACTATTACCGATATCACCCTGAAATTGTGTAGACTGATAAAGGGCACTACTAGAAGTTCACCTATGAGACTTTCAAAACCCTGGTAACTACAAAATCAACATGGCGGCCAAGCGAATTTGAGACTTTTAAATAGACTTTTCTCGCGATTTAACCAACCAAACGTAATGGATCTTGGTACAGCAAAATCTTTATACACATTGTAATGCACTGGCGACTAAGTTAGTTCAATTGTTTACATAACCTCAAAATGGCGGCTGTGCGAAATATTTCACTGATATTCTATATCTCCGAAACTATTGCAGACATCACCCTGAAATCTCGTACGGTGAGAAAAGGCACTGCTATATGTTTTTCTATGTCACTTTCAAACACCTATAAAGTACAAAACGAACATGGCCACCAAGCGAAGTTGATACATTTTAATAGACTTTTATCGTGATTTAACCATCTGAGCGCAGTGAAATATGGTACAGTAAATGATTATACATATTGTAATGCACTGGCATCTAATTTAGTTCAATTGTTTACATAATCTCGAGATGGCGGCTGTGCGCATTTTTAAAATTATGTTTTTATTTCTTGGGTCGTAAGCATGCAATCGAACTGAAAGTTTGAAAAATGAACCTAAGCAATAATTTTCCTTTAATGGTACATGACTCTATGGCCTATACATATAACAATCCAACATGGCGAGCATCCAAAATATTTAGAGGGCTCTCAATATCTACGAATCTCTTACAGCAATCAAACTCATATTTTTTATGTTCATAGAGGGTATGAACATAAGTTGCCGTATAGGACTTTCAGTAATCTGGGAGGCACAAATCGAACATGGCGGCTACGCGAAGTATAAATATTTAAATGGACGTTTCTCGCGATTTAAACATCCGACTTCGGTGGAAATGTGCACGTAAAATACTTATACAAATGTTAATCCACTGGCATCTAATTTATTTCAATTGTTTTCATAACCACAAGATGGCAGCTGTGCGAAATTTTAAAATCATGTTTTTACTTCTTGTGTACTAATCATGCGATTGAAGTTTGAATACCACACATACACAATAATCTTCATGTAATAGTACATAAATTAAAATCCAACCTGGCGACCATCTGAAATATTTAGACGGTTCTCAAAATCTACGAATCCATCACAACCTTCAAACTGAAATTTTGTATGCTGATAGTGGCAATTAACATGAGTAGGACATATGAAAATAGGCTAAAACAGTGTTCCTCCCCCAAACTAGCCTATGAAGGTTTAGCTACTGTTGCTGTGATAAACTACAGTATAATTGTAATCTAATACGCGGGAATGAACTACGAGTACTTTGTTGTTATCAGGTTTTTGAAAGTCTCTTAGGTGGCGCAGCTACTTGGCATTTGAGGGTGCGAAAATTCGAGCGAGCCGTATCAGTGGATTTAACTACAACAAAAATTAATATTGTTTTGTGATGTAGTTTGCTATTGCTTTGGTTTTACAGCTTCCAGAGACACTGGCATATCACTTCCACACAAACATAGGCATGAGTGGGACTGAGTTATCACTGTAGCCTGTGCCAACAGGCGAGAGATGGCAACAGGCCATCCATATCTGTATACATTTACCCTTTATTGAGCGCGTGAAGCTTAACCCACACCAGACTATATAGAACAGCTCTGACGTCACTGCCCGTCTAGGTCACCATTCACACAGCTGTGTGTGGCGAGAGGTATAACCGCCAGAGGCAGGCGCACACGGGGCAAAATTGAGATCAGTGATATTACACGACCAGACAGTAGACTATGTATGGACCGGTAGAAATAAAAATTAAACGAAACTTACAATATTGGATAATAATAATATTAATAATAATATAATAATATAAACGGGCAATAACATACAAGGCCAAAATCCATACTTAAACTCAGTCATAAAACCACATGGATTGTACGCTTCAGAGTGTCTGATTTTAAATAAGAAATGGGAGCTGCAAGAACTCGAGAAAAAGGAAAGGAAGATTCGGAGGAAAATTCTGGGACCTCAGAAGACTTCGGATGGAACTTGGAAGAAGAGGAAAAACGAGGAGCTCTTCAAGTGTTCTGAAAATATCACGGACACAATGCGGAAAAGAAGGCTGAAATTCTATGGACACCTCTAAGTGGGTAGAAGAGGTCAAGAGGGATGCAGCAGAGTTGATCCACAATAGAAGTGAGTTTAGACAAGTAGTTCCGTGAAGAACTATACAGCCTATTTTCATATATCCTACTCATGTTAATTGCCTCTATCAAGATACAAAATTTCAGTTTGATTGTTGTGATAGATTCGTAGATATTGAGAACCGTCTAAATATTTCAGATGGTCGCCAGGTTGGATTTTTATTTATGTACTATTACATTAAGATTATTGTGTACGTGTAGAATTCAAACTTCAATCGCATGATTAGAACACAAGAAGTAAAAACGAGGTTTTAAAATTTTGCACAGCTGCCATCTTGTGGTTATGAAAACAATTGAAATGAATTAGATGCCAGTGGATTAACATTTGTATAAGCGTTTAGCATTCAAAGTTTCACTGCACTCGGATGTTTAAATCGCGAGAAACTTCCATTTAAATATTTGTCATTGGCTTCGCCGCCATGTTGGATTTGTGCTCACCAGGTTACTGAAAGTCCTATAGGTGAACTTATGTTCATAGCTTCTATGAACTTAAAAAATATCAGTTTGATTGCTGTAAAAGATTCGTAGATATTGAGAACCGTCAAAATATTTCGGATGCTCACCATTTTGGATTGTTATATGTATAGGCCATAGAGTTATGTACCATTAAAGGAAAATTATTGCGTAGCTTCATTATTCAAACTTACACTTCGATCGCATGATTAAGAAACAAGAAATAAAAACTTATTTTTAAAAATTTCGCACATCCTCCATCTTGAGGTTACGTAAACAGTTGATCTAAATTAGATGCCAGTGCTTTACAATATTCACTGCGCTCAGAGAGTTAAATCACGAGAAAAGTCTATTAAAATGTCTCAACTTTGCTTGGCCGCCATGTTCGTTTTGTACTATACAGGTGTTTAAAAGTTACATAGACAAACTTGCAGCAGTACCCTTTATCACGGCGATATCTGTAATAGTGTGGGAGATATAGAATGCCAGTGAAATATTTCACACAACCGCCATGTTGGATTGGTGAGACACGGTCGGGGTCGGCCAGAATGGTGCTATGATCTTACCGAGTTCCATTGAAATCGCTCCGGCCGTTTAGAAGTTATTAGGGGGGATATACACACGAAACACACAGATACGCACACACAGGCTCACGGACAAACGGTGATCACATAAGCCTATTTTTTTCATAAAATGAAAATAGGCTAAAAAGGTAGAGAGTTCAAGATCATTTGAAGAGAAAAGAGGAGAGAAGGGAAGAGAAGAGAAAGGAGGAGAGAAAGAATGAATAGGATCTGGGAAGAAAAGAGAAGGAAGGCCAAGAAGCCTTCAGTTGGCCAAATTCGGAATAATAATAATAATATAATAGTAAATCTCTAAATTACAAGAAAGCCTATAGAATCAATATCGTGAAACGCAAAATTGAAACACTCTAGTACGGTAATTAAACTAAAGCATTATACGGAACAGAAGCACTAATCATTGGAGGCAGATCACTAACTAAACATTTAGAAGAAACATGAAAGGAAAATCCTCAGGAAAATCTTTGGCCCAGTGAGCATAGAGGGAGTGTGCAGAGACGAAGGAACTTGCATACAAATGGTTGGAGGAATGGAGAGAAGCACTAGAAAGCCGAGGAATGAAGATAAGCATATGGAAGACAGAGTTCCTGAGCCTGAGGGGTGCTGAAACAGATTTAAAATTGGCTGGAGTAGAGATCCCAACAGCAAGTTCATTCAGATATCTTGGTGCAGTTGGTGCAGGAAATAAAGAGCAGGATACGGTCGGGATGGTTCAACTGGAGGAAAACATCAAGTGTACTGTGCGACAAGAAGGTACCAGAAAAATTAAAAGGGAAGGTACACAAGGCCGTAGTGAGACCAGCAATGATATACGGGGCAGAAACTTGGTGTATAACAAGGATGGGCAGAAAAACTGGACGTGGCAGAAATGCGCATGCTGTGATGGGCAAGTGGACATACAAGGTTGGACAAAGTGAGAAATGAAGTGATTAAGAGACGACTTAGCGTGGTCCAAGTTTCTGAGAAAGTCAGAGAAGCTGGCCTCAGATGGTATGGCCATGTTAAGAGAAGAGATCAAGATTATGTGGGCAATAGGATGATGGAAATGCTTCCACCAGGGAAACGGAGTCGAGGACGACCCAGAAGGCGATGGATGGACAGCATTCAATATAACAAGAAACAGCGGGGGCTTGTGGAGGAAATGGTCCGGGATAGAACAACGTGGAGGAGGAATATCCGCATCACCGACCCCACATCATGCTGGAGGAGAAGAAGAAGAAGTGAGCATAGAGGCTGACGAGTTACTGTACCAACATTCCTAGAAAATATCAGACACTATTACAAAATGACGATTAAAATTTTAAGGACATATTCAGAGAATAGACAATGCAAGTCTTACTAAAATGATATCTAATCATGCCTCCTCATAAGAAGCCAGCTGGCTGCGTGGCTCAGCGGCAACGTACTCGCTTGCTGATTCCAAGTTTGCAGGGTCGAATCCTGGAGCAGCCAGTTGGCATTTGAGGGTGCACAAATGTGAGGAAGCCGTGTCAGTAGATTTACTGGCACGTTAATGATCCCCTTCGGTGCAAAATTCCAGCACCCCGGCGTCTCTAAAAGCCGCAGTTATTAAGAGGGAGGTAAAACCAATAACATTATTATTATCATTAAAAGCCAGGAATAACTTTATAATAAAAATTGAAATCGACCTTCAAGTAATCAACGTAACAGACGAACAGATTCTGATCGTTGTTGAACAAACATCAATTTGCTGTAAACCCCCGGGTCGCCACAGCATGGACAACAGAAAGTAAGACAAGTAGTTCCGTGAAGAACTATACAGCCTATTTTCATATATCCTACTTATGTTAATTGCCACTATCTGCATACAACATTTCATTTTGATTGCTGTAATAGATTCGTAGATATTGAGAACCGACTAAATATTGCGGATGGTCGCCATGTTGGATTTTATATATGTACGTCCTAGAGTTATGTACTGTTACATGCTGATTATTGTGTACGTGTAGCATTCAAACTTCAATCGCATGATTAGGACACAAGAAGTAACAAGGAGATTTTAAAATTTCGCACAGCTGCCATCTTGTGGTTACGGAAATAATTGTAATAAATTAGATGCCAGTGGATTAACATTCGTATAAGGATTTACTGTACCAAGTTTCACTGCACTCGGATGGTTAAATTGCGAGAAACGTCCATGTGAATATTTATAATTCGCGTCGCCGCCATGTTGGATTTGTAATCACCAGGTTATTTAAAGTCCTATAGGTGAACTTATGTTCATAGCCCCTATGACCGTTAAAAAATTCAGTTTGATTGCTATAATAGATTCGTAGATATTCAGAGCCGTCTAAATATTTCAGATGGTCGCCATGTTGGATTGCTAAATGTATAGGCCATAGATTCATGTACTATTAAAGGAAAATTATTGCGTAGGTTCATTATTCAAACTTTCACTTCGATCGCATGATTACGACAAAAGAAATAAAAACTTAATTTTAAAATTCGTACACCCGCCATCTTGAGGTTATGTAAACAATTGAACTAAATTAGATACCAGTGCATTACAGGGTGTGTGTAGCCCCACCACTTCTGGTGCACCCTGGATAGTGCTACACCCTCAGGGGCTCACAGTATCTCCTGCCTTCTGCTCAAGGCCCTCAAGGAGGCAGGGTGTGTGTAGCCCCACCACTTCTGGTGCACCCTGGATAGTGCTACACCCTCAGGGGCTCACAGTATCTCCTTCCTTCAGCTCAAGGCCCTCAAGGAGGCAGGGTGTGTGTAGCCCCACCACTTCTGGTGCACCCTGGATAGTGCTACACCCTCAGGGGCTCACAGTATCTCCTGCCTTCTGCTCAAGGCCCTTAAGGAGGCAGGGTGTACGTAGCCCCACCACTTCTGGTGCACCCTGGATAGTGCTACACCCTCAGGGGCTCAAAGTATCTCCTGCCTTCTGCTCAAGGCCCTCAAGGAGGCAGGGTGTGTGTAGCCCCACCACTTCTGGTGCACCCTGGATAGTGCTACACCCTCAGGGGCTGACAGTATCTCCTGCCTTCTGCTCAAGGCCCTCAAGGAGGCAGGGTGTGTGTAGCCCCACAACTTCTGGTGCACCCTGGATAGTGCTACACCCTCAGGGGCTCACAGTATCTCCTGCCTTCTGCTCAAGGCCCTTAAGGAGGCAGGGTGTGTGTAGCCCCACCACTTCTGGTGCACCCTGGATAATGCTACACCCTCAGGGGCTCACAGTATCTCCTGGCTTCTGCTCAAGGCCCTCAAGGAAGCAGCGTGTATGTAGCCCCACCACTTCTGGTGCATCCTTGATAGAGCTACACCCTCAGGGGCTCACAGTATCTCCTGCCTTCTGCTCAAGGCCCTCAAGGAGGCAGGGTGTATGTAGCCCCACCACTTATGGTGCACCCTGGATAGTGCTACACCCTCAGGGGCTCACAGTATCTCCTGCCTTCTGCTCAAGGCCCTCAAGGAAGCAGCGTGTATGTAGCCCCACCACTTCTGGTGCATCCTGGATAGTGCTACACCCTCAGGGGCTCACAGTATCTCCTGCCTTCTGCACAAGGCCCTCAAGGAGGCAGGGTGTGTGTAGCCCCACCACTTCTGGTGCACCCTGGATAGTGCTACACCCTCAGGGGCTCACAGTATCTCCTGCCTTCTGCTCAAGGCCCTCAAGGAGACAGGGTGTGTGTAGCCCCACCACTTCTGGTGCACCCTGGATAGTGCTACACTCTCAAGGGCTCACAGTATCTCCTGCCTTCTGCTCAAGGCCCTCAAGGAGGCAGGGTGTATGTAGCCCCACCACTTCTGGTGCACCCTGGATAGTGCTACACCCTCAGGGGCTCACAGTATGTCCTGCCTTCTGCTCAAGGCCCTCAAGGAGGCAGGGTGTGCGTAGCCCCACCACTTCTGGTGCACCCTGGATATTGCTACACCCTCAGGGGCTCACAGTATCTCCTGCCTTCTGCTCAAGGCCCTCAAGGAGGCAGGGTGTATGTAGCCCCACCACTTCTGGTGCACCCTGGATAGTGCTACACCCTCAGGGGCTCACAGTATGTCCTGCCTTCTGCTCAAGGCCCTCAAGGAGGCAGGGTGTATGTAGCCCCACCACTTCTGGTGCACCCTGGATAGTGCTACACCCTCAGGGGCTCACAGTATGTCCTGCCTTCTGCTCAAGGCCCTCAAGGAGGCAGGGTGTGCGTAGCCCCTCCACTTCTGGTGCACCCTGGATATTGCTACACCCTCAGGGGCTCACAGTATGTCCTGCCTTCTGCTCAAGGGCCTCAAGGAGTCAGGGTGTGTGTAGCCCCACCACTTCTGGTGCACCCTGGATAGTGCTATACCCTCAGGGGCTCACAGTATCCCCATGCCTTCTGCTCAAGGCCCTCAAGGAGGCAGGGTGTGTGTAGCCCCACCTCTTCTGGAGCACCCTAGATAGTGCTACACCCTCAGGGGCTCACAGTATCTCCTGCCTTCTGCTCAAGGCCCTCAAGGAGGCAGGGTGTGTGTAGCCCCACCACTTGTGGTGCACCCTGGATAGTGTTACACCCTCAAGGGCTCACAGTATCTCCTGCCTTCTGCTCAAGGCCCTCAAGGAGGCAGGGTGTATGTAGCCCCACCACTTCTGGTGCACCCTGGATAGTGCTACACACTCAGGGGCTCACAGTATCTCCTTCCTTCTGCACAAGGCCCTCAAGGAGGCAGTGTGTGTAGCCCCACCACTTCTGGTGCACCCTGGATAGTGCTACACCCTCAGGGGCTCACAGTATCTCCTGCCTTCTGCTCAAGGCCCTCAAGGAGGCAGGGTGTGTGTAGCCCCACCACTTCTGGTGAACCCTGGAAAATGTTACACCCTCAGGGGCTCACAGTATCTCCTGCCTTCTGCTCAAGGCCCTCAAGGAGGCGGGGTGTGTGTAGCCCCACCACTTCTGGTACACCCTGGATAGTGCTACACCCTCAGGGGCTCACAGTATCTCCTGCCTTCTGCTCAAGGCCCTCAAGGAGGCGGGGTGTGTGTAGCCCCACCACTTCTGGTACACGCTGGATAGTGCTACACCCTCAGGGGCTCACAGTATCTCCTGCCTTCTGCTCAAGGCCCTCAAGGAGGCGGGGTGTGTGTAGCCCCACCACTTCTGGTGCACCCAGGATAGTGCTACACCCTCAGGGTCTCTCAGTATCTCCTGCCTTCTGCTCAAGGCCCTCAAGGAGGCAGGGTGTGTGTAGACCCACCATTTCTGGTGCACCCTGGATAGTGCTACACCCTCAGGGGCTCTCAGTATCTCCTGCCTTCTGCTCAAGGCCCTCAAGGAGGCAGGGTGTATGTAGCCCCACCACTTATGGTGCACCCTGGATAGTGCTACACCCTCAGGGGCTCACAGTATCTCCTGCCTTCTGCTCAAGGCCCTCAAGGAAGCAGGGTGTATGTAGCCCCACCACTTATGGTGCACCCTGGATAGTGCTACACCCTCAGGGGCTCACAGTATCTCCTGCCTTCTGCTCAAGGCCCTCAAGGAGGCAGGGTGTATGTAACCCCACCACTTATGGTGCACCCTGGATAGTGCTACACCCTCAGGGGCTCTCAGTATCTCCTGCCTTCTGCTCAAGGTCCTCAAGGAGGCAGGGTGTATGTAGCCCCACCACTTATGGTGTACCCTGGATAGTGCTACACCCTCAGGGGCTCACAGTATCTCCTTCCTTCTGCACAAGGCCCTCAAGGAGGCAGTGTGTGTAGCCCCACCACTTCTGGTGCACCCTGGATAGTGCTACACCCTCAAGGCCTCACAGTATCTCCTTCCTTCTGCACAAGGCCCTCAAGGAGGCAGTGTGTGTAGCCCCACCACTTCTGGTGCACCCTGGATAGTGCTACACCCTCAGGGGCTCACAGTACCTCCTGCCTTCTGCTCAAGCCCTCAAGGAGGCAGGGTGTGTGTAGCCCCACCACTTCTGGTGCACCCTGGATAGTGTTACACCCTCAGGGGCTCACAGTATCTCCTGCCTTCTGCTCAAGCCCTCAATGAGGCGGGGTGTGTGTAGCCCCACCACTTCTGGTACACCCTGGATAGTGCTACACCCTCAGGGGATCACAGTATCTCCTGCCTTCTGCTCAAGGCCCTCGAGGAGGCGGGGAGTGTGTAGCCTCACCACTTCTGGTACACCCTGGATAGTGCTACACCCTCAGGGGCTCACAGTATCTCCTGCCTTCCGCTCAAGGCCCTCAAGGAGGCGGGGTGTGTGTAGCCCCACCACATCTGGTGCACCCAGGATAGTGCTACACCCTCAGGGTCTCTCAGTATCTCCCGCCGTCTGCTCAAGGCCCTCAAGGAGGCAGGGTGTGTGTAGCCATACCACTTCTGGTGCACCCTGGATAGTGCTACACCCTCAAGGGCTCACAGTATCTCCTGCCTTCTGCTCAAGGCCCTCAAGGAGGCAGTGTGTGTGTAACCCCACCACTTCTGGTGCACCCTGGATAGTGCTACACCATCACGGGCTCACAGTATCTCCTGCCTTTTGCTCAAGGCCATCAAGGAGGCAGGGTGTGTGTAGCCCCACCACTTCTGGTGCACCCTGGATAGTGCTACACCCTCAAGGAGGCAGGGTGTGTGTAGCCCCAGCATTTCTGGTGCACCCTAGATAGTGCTACACCTTCAGGTGCTCACAGTATCTCCTGCCTTCTGCACAATGCCCTTAAGGAGGCAGGGTGTGTGTAGCACCACCACTTCTGGTACGCCCAGGATAGTGCTACACCCTCAGGGGCTCAGAGTATCTCCTGCCTTTTGCTCTAGGCCCTCAAGGAGGCAGTGTGTGTGTAGCCCCACCACTTCTGGTGCACCCTGGATAGTGCTACACCATCACGGGCTCTCAGTATCACCTACCTTCTGCTCAAGGCCATCAAGGAGGCAAGGTGTGCGAAAACCCACCAATTCTGGTGCACCCTGGATAGTGCTACACCCTCAGGTGCTCACAGTATCACCTGCCTTCTGCTCAAGGCCCTCAAGGAGGCAGGGTGTGCGTAGCCCCACCACTTCTGGTACACCCTGGATAGTGCTACACCCTCCGGTGCTCACAGTATATCCTGCCTTCTTTACAATGCCCTTACGGAGGCAGGGTGTGTGTAGCCCCACCACTTCTGGTACACCCAGGATAGTGCTACCCCTCAAGGGCTCACAGTATCTCCTGCCTTCTGCTCGAGGCCCTCAAGGAGGCAGGGTGTGTGTAGCCCCACCACTTCTGGTGCACCCTGGATAGTGCTACACCCTCAGGGGCTCACAGTATCTCCTCCCTTCTGCTCAAGGCCCTCAAGGAGGCAGGGTGTGTGTTGCCCCACCACTTCTGGTGCACCCTGGATAGTGCTAAACCCTCAGGTGCTCACAGTATCTCCTGTCTTCTGCACAATGCCCATACGGAGGCAGGGTGTGTGTAGCCCCACCACTTCTGGTACACCCAGGATAGTGCTACCCCTCAAGGGCTCACAGTATCTCCTGCCTTCTGCTCGAGGCCCTCAAGGAGGCAGGGTGTGTGTAGCCCCACCACTTCTGGTGCACCCTGGATAGTGCTACACCCTCAGGGGCTCACAGTATCTCCTGCCTTCTGCTCAAGGCCCTCAAGAAGGCAGGGTGTGAGTTGGCCCTCCACTTCTGGTGCACCCTTGGTAGTGCTACATCCTCAGGTGCTCACAGTATCTCCTGCCTTCTGCACAATGCCCTCAAGGAGGCAGGGTGTGTGTAGCCCCACCACTTCTGGTGCACCCTGAATAGTGCTACACCCTCAGGGGCTCACAGTATCTCCTGCCTTCTACTCAACGCCCTCAAGGAGGCAGGGTGTGTGTAGCCCCACCACTTCTGGTGCACCCTGGATAGTGCTACACCCTCAGGGGCTCACAGTATCTCCTGCCTTCTGCTCAAGGCCCTCAAGGAGGCAGGGTGTGTGTTGGCCCACCACTTCTGGTGCACCCTGGGTAGTGCTACATCCTCAGGTGCTCACAGTATCTCCTGCCTTCTGCACAATGCCCTCAAGGAGGCAGGGTGTGTGTAGCCCCACCACTTGTGGTGCACCCTGGATAGTGTTACACCCTCAAGGGCTCACAGTATCTCCTGCCTTCTGCTCAAGGCCCTCAAGGAGGCAGGGTGTATGTAGCCCCACCACTTCTGGTGCACCCTGGATAGTGCTACACACTCAGGGGCTCACAGTATCTCCTTCCTTCTGCACAAGGCCCTCAAGGAGGCAGTGTGTGTAGCCCCACCACTTCTGGTGCACCCTGGATAGTGCTACACCCTCAGGGGCTCACAGTATCTCCTGCCTTCTGCTCAAGGCCCTCAAGGAGGCAGGGTGTGTGTAGCCCCACCACTTCTGGTGAACCCTGGAAAATGTTACACCCTCAGGGGCTCACAGTATCATCTGCCTTCTGCTCAAGGCGCTCAAGGAGGCGGGGTGTGTGTAGCCCCACCACTTCTGGTACACCCTGGATAGTGCTACACCCTCAGGGGCTCACAGTATCTCCTGCCTTCTGCTCAAGGCCCTCAAGGAGGCGGGGTGTGTGTAGCCCCACCACTTCTGGTACACGCTGGATAGTGCTACACCCTCAGGGGCTCACAGTATCTCCTGCCTTCTGCTCAAGGCCCTCAAGGAGGCGGGGTGTGTGTAGCCCCACCACTTCTGGTGCACCCAGGATAGTGCTACACCCTCAGGGTCTCTCAGTATCTCCTGCCTTCTGCTCAAGGCCCTCAAGGAGGCAGGGTGTGTGTAGACCCACCATTTCTGGTGCACCCTGGATAGTGCTACACCCTCAGGGGCTCTCAGTATCTCCTGCCTTCTGCTCAAGGCCCTCAAGGAGGCAGGGTGTATGTAGCCCCACCACTTATGGTGCACCCTGGATAGTGCTACACCCTCAGGGGCTCACAGTATCTCCTGCCTTCTGCTCAAGGCCCTCAAGGAGGCAGGGTGTATGTAGCCCCACCACTTATGGTGCACCCTGGATAGTGCTACACCCTCAGGGGCTCACAGTATCTCCTGCCTTCTGCTCAAGGCCCTCAAGGAGGCAGGGTGTATGTAACCCCACCACTTATGGTGCACCCTGGATAGTGCTACACCCTCAGGGGCTCTCAGTATCTCCTGCCTTCTGCTCAAGGTCCTCAAGGAGGCAGGGTGTATGTAGCCCCACCACTTATGGTGCACCCTGGATAGTGCTACACCCTCAGGGGCTCACAGTATCTCCTTCCTTCTGCACAAGGCCCTCAAGGAGGCAGTGTGTGTAGCCCCACCACTTCTGGTGCACCCTGGATAGTGCTACACGCTCAAGGCCTCACAGTATCTCCTTCCTTCTGCACAAGGCCCTCAAGGAGGCAGTGTGTGTAGCCCCACCACTTCTGGTGCACCCTGGATAGTGCTACACCCTCAGGGGCTCACAGTATCTCCTGCCTTCTGCTCAAGCCCTCAAGGAGGCAGGGTGTGTGTAGCCCCACCACTTCTGGTGCACCCTGGATAGTGTTACACCCTCAGGGGCTCACAGTATCTCCTGCCTTCTGCTCAAGCCCTCAATGAGGTGGGGTGTGTGTAGCCCCACCACTTCTGGTACACCCTGGATAGTGCTACACCCTCAGGGGATCACAGTATCTCCTGCCTTCTGCTCAAGGCCCTCAAGGAGGCGGGGAGTGTGTAGCCTCACCACTTCTGGTACACCCTGGATAGTGCTACACCCTCAGGGGCTCACAGTATATCCTGCCTTCTGCTCAAGGCCCTCAAGGAGGCGGGGTGTGTGTAGCCACACCACTTCTGGTACACCCTGGATAGTGCTACACCCTCAGGGGCTCACAGTATCTCCTGCCTTCTGCTCAAGGCCCTCAAGGAGGCGGGGTGTGTGTAGCCCCACCACTTGTGGTGCACCCAGGATAGTGCTACACCCTCAGGGTCTCTCAGTATCTCCCGCCGTCTGCTCAAGGCCCTCAAGGAGGCAGGGTGTGTGTAGCCATACCACTTCTGGTGCACCCTGGATAGTGCTACACCCTCACTGGCTCACAGTATCTCCAACCTTCTGCTCAAGGCCCTCAAGGAGGCAGGTTGTGCGTAGCCCCACCACTTCTGGTGCACCATGGATAGTGCTACACCCTCAGGTGCTCACAGTATCTCCTGCCTTCTGCTCAAGGCCCTCAAGGAGGCAGTGTGTGTGTAGCCCCACCACTTCTGGTACACCCAGGATAGTGCTACACCCTCAAGGGCTCACAGTATCTCCTGCCTTCTGCTCAAGGCCCTCAAGGAGGCAGTGTGTGTGTAACCCCACCACTTCTGGTGCACCCTGGATAGTGCTACACCATCACGGGCTCACAGTATCTCCTGCCTTTTGCTCAAGGCCAACAAGGAGGCAGGGTGTGTGTAGCCCCACCACTTCTGGTGCACCCTGGATAGTGCTACACCCTCAAGGAGGCAGGGTGTGTGTAGCCCCAGCATTTCTGGTGCACCCTAGATAGTGCTACACCTTCAGGTGCTCACAGTATCTCCTGCCTTCTGCACAATGCCCTTAAGGAGGCAGGGTGTGTGTAGCCCCACCACTTCTGGTACGCCCAGGATAGTGCTACACCCTCAGGGGCTCAGAGTATCTCCTGCCTTTTGCTCTAGGCCCTCAAGGAGGCAGTGTGTGTGTAGCCCCACCACTTCTGGTGCACCCTGGATAGTGCTACACCATCACGGGCTCTCAGTATCACCTACCTTCTGCTCAAGGCCATCAAGGAGGCAAGGTGTGCGAAAACCCACCACTTCTGGTGCACCCTGGATAGTGCTACACCCTCAGGTGCTCACAGTATCACCTGCCTTCTGCTCAAGGCCCTCAAGGAGGCAGGGTGTGCGTAGCCCCACCACTTCTGGTACACCCTGGATAGTGCTACACCCTCAGGTGCTCACAGTATCTCCTGCCTTCTTTACAATGCCCTTACGGAGGCAGGGTGTGTGTAGCCCCACCACTTCTGGTACACCCAGGATAGTGCTACCCCTCAAGGGCTCACAGTATCTCCTGCCTTCTGCTCGAGGCCCTCAAGGAGGCAGGGTGTGTGTAGCCCCACCACTTCTGGTGCACCCTGGATAGTGCTACACCCTCAGGGGCTCACAGTATCTCCTGCCTTCTGCTCAAGGCCCTCAAGGAGGCAGGGTGTGTGTTGGCCCACCACTTCTGGTGCACCCTGGGTAGTGCTACATCCTCAGGTGCTCACAGTATCTCCTGCCTTCTGCACAATGCCCTCAAGGAGGCAGGGTGTGTGTAGCCCCACCACTTCTGGTGCACCCTGGATAGTGCTACACCCTCAGGGGCTCACAGTATCTCCTGCCTTCTACTCAACGCCCTCAAGGAGGCAGGGTGTGTGTAGCCCCACCACTTCTGGTGCACCCTGGATAGTGCTACACCCTCAGGGGCTCACAGTATCTCCTGCCTTACGCTCAAGGCCCTCAAGGAGGCAGGGTGTGTGTTGGCCCACCACTTCTGGTGCACCCTCGGTAGTGCTATATCCTCAGGTGCTCACAGTATCTCCTGCCTTCTGCACAATGCCCTCAAGGAGGCAGGGTGTGTGTAGCCCCACCACTTGTGGTGCACCCTGGATAGTGTTACACCCTCAAGGGCTCACAGTATCTCCTGCCTTCTGCTCAAGGCCCTCAAGGAGGCAGGGTGTATGTAGCCCCACCACTTCTGGTGCACCCTGGATAGTGCTACACACTCAGGGGCTCACAGTATCTCCTTCCTTCTGCACAAGGCCCTCAAGGAGGCAGTGTGTGTAGCCCCACCACTTCTGGTGCACCCTGGATAGTGGTACACCCTCAGGGGCTCACAGTATCTCCTGCCTTCTGCTCAAGGCCCTCAAGGAGGCAGGGTGTGTGTAGCCCCACCACTTCTGGTGAACCCTGGAAAATGTTACACCCTCAGGGGCTCACAGTATCTCCTGCCTTCTGCTCAAGGCCCTCAAGGAGGCGGGGTGTGTGTAGCCCCACCACTTCTGGTACACCCTGGATAGTGCTACACCCTCAGGGGCTCACAGTATCTCCTGCCTTCTGCTCAAGGCCCTCAAGGAGGCGGGGTGTGTGTAGCCCCACCACTTCTGGTACACGCTGGATAGTGCTACACCCTCAGGGGCTCACAGTATCTCCTGCCTTCTGCTCAAGGCCCTCAAGGAGGCGGGGTGTGTGTAGCCCCACCACTTCTGGTGCACCCAGGATAGTGCTACACCCTCAGGGTCTCTCAGTATCTCCTGCCTTCTGCTCAAGGCCCTCAAGGAGGCAGGGTGTGTGTAGACCCACCATTTCTGGTGCACCCTGGATAGTGCTACACCCTCAGGGGCTCTCAGTATCTCCTGCCTTCTGCTCAAGGCCCTCAAGGAGGCAGGGTGTATGTAGCCCCACCACTTATGGTGCACCCTGGATAGTGCTACACCCTCAGGGGCTCACAGTATCTCCTGCCTTCTGCTCAAGGCCCTCAAGGAGGCAGGGTGTATGTAGCCCCACCACTTATGGTGCACCCTGGATAGTGCTACACCCTCAGGGGCTCACAGTATCTCCTGCCTTCTGCTCAAGGCCCTCAAGGAGGCAGGGTGTATGTAACCCCACCACTTATGGTGCACCCTGGATAGTGCTACACCCTCAGGGGCTCTCAGTATCTCCTGCCTTCTGCTCAAGGTCCTCAAGGAGGCAGGGTGTATGTAGCCCCACCACTTATGGTGCACCCTGGATAGTGCTACACCCTCAGGGGCTCACAGTATCTCCTTCCTTCTGCACAAGGCCCTCAAGGAGGCAGTGTGTGTAGCCCCACCACTTCTGGTGCACCCTGGATAGTGCTACACCCTCAAGGCCTCACAGTATCTCCTTCCTTCTGCACAAGGCCCTCAAGGAGGCAGTGTGTGTAGCCCCACCACTTCTGGTGCACCCTGGATAGTGCTACACCCTCAGGGGCTCACAGTATCTCCTGCCTTCTGCTCAAGCCCTCAAGGAGGCAGGGTGTGTGTAGCCCCACCACTTCTGGTGCACCCTGGATAGTGTTACACCCTCAGGGGCTCACAGTATCTCCTGCCTTCTGCTCAAGCCCTCAATGAGGCGGGGTGTGTGTAGCCCCACCACTTCTGGTACACCCTGGATAGTGCTACACCCTCAGGGGATCACAGTATCTCCTGCCTTCTGCTCAAGGCCCTCAAGGAGGCGGGGAGTGTGTAGCCTCACCACTTCTGGTACACCCTGGATAGTGCTACACCCTCAGGGGCTCACAGAATATCCTGCCTTCTGCTCAAGGCCCTCAAGGAGGCGGGGTGTGTGTAGCCCCACCACTTCTGGTACACCCTGGATAGTGCTACACCCTCAGGGGCTCACAGTATCTCCTGCCTTCTGCTCAAGGCCCTCAAGGAGGCAGGGTGTGTGTAGCCCCACCACTTGTGGTGCACCCTGGATAGTGTTACACCCTCAAGGGCTCACAGTATCTCCTGCCTTCTGCTCAAGGCCCTCAAGGAGGCAGGGTGTATGTAGCCCCACCACTTCTGGTGCACCCTGGATAGTGCTACACACTCAGGGGCTCACAGTATCTTCTTCCTTCTGCACAAGGCCCTCAAGGAGGCAGTGTGTGTAGCCCCACCACTTCTGGTGCACCCTGGATAGTGCTACACCCTCAGGGGCTCACAGTATCTCCTGCCTTCTGCTCAAGGCCCTCAAGGAGGCAGGGTGTGTGTAGCCCCACCACTTCTGGTGAACCCTGGAAAATGTTACACCCTCAGGGGCTCACAGTATCTCCTGCCTTCTGCTCAAGGCCCTCAAGGAGGCGGGGTGTGTGTAGCCCCACCACTTCTGGTACACCCTGGATAGTGCTACACCCTCAGGGGCTCACAGTATCTCCTGCCTTCTGCTCAAGGCCCTCAAGGAGGCGGGGTGTGTGTAGCCCCACCACTTCTGGTACACGCTGGATAGTGCTACACCCTCAGGGGCTCACAGTATCTCCTGCCTTCTGCTCAAGGCCCTCAAGGAGGCGGGGTGTGTGTAGCCCCACCACTTCTGGTGCACCCAGGATAGTGCTACACCCTCAGGGTCTCTCAGTATCTCCTGCCTTCTGCTCAAGGCCCTCAAGGAGGCAGGGTGTGTGTAGACCCACCATTTCTGGTGCACCCTGGATAGTGCTACACCCTCAGGGGCTCTCAGTATCTCCTGCCTTCTGCTCAAGGCCCTCAAGGAGGCAGGGTGTATGTAGCCCCACCACTTATGGTGCACCCTGGATAGTGCTACACCCTCAGGGGCTCACAGTATCTCCTGCCTTCTGCTCAAGGCCCTCAAGGAGGCAGGGTGTATGTAGCCCCACCACTTATGGTGCACCCTGGATAGTGCTACACCCTCAGGGGCTCACAGTATCTCCTGCCTTCTGCTCAAGGCCCTCAAGGAGGCAGGGTGTATGTAACCCCACCACTTATGGTGCACCCTCGATAGTGCTACACCCTCAGGGGCTCTCAGTATCTCCTGCCTTCTGCTCAAGGTCCTCAAGGAGGCAGGGTGTATGTAGCCCCACCACTTATGGTGTAACCTGGATAGTGCTACACCCTCAGGGGCTCACAGTATCTCCTTCCTTCTGCACAAGGCCCTCAAGGAGGCAGTGTGTGTAGCCCCACCACTTCTGGTGCACCCTGGATAGTGCTACACCCTCAAGGCCTCACAGTATCTCCTTCCTTCTGCACAAGGCCCTCAAGGAGGCAGTGTGTGTAGCCCCACCACTTCTGGTGCACCCTGGATAGTGCTACACCCTCAGGGGCTCACAGTACCTCCTGCCTTCTGCTCAAGCCCTCAAGGAGGCAGGGTGTGTGTAGCCCCACCACTTCTGGTGCACCCTGGATAGTGTTACACCCTCAGGGGCTCACAGTATCTCCTGCCTTCTGCTCAAGCCCTCAATGAGGCGGGGTGTGTGTAGCCCCACCACTTCTGGTACACCCTGGATAGTGCTACACCCTCAGGGGATCACAGTATCTCCTGCCTTCTGCTCAAGGCCCTCAAGGAGGCGGGGAGTGTGTAGCCTCACCACTTCTGGTACACCCTGGATAGTGCTACACCCTCAGGGGCTCACAGTATATCCTGCCTTCTGCTCAAGGCCCTCAAGGAGGCGGGGTGGGTGTAGCCCCACCACTTCTGGTACACCCTGGATAGTGCTACACCCTCAGGGGCTCACAGTATCTCCTGCCTTCTGCTCAAGGCCCTCAAGGAGGCGGGGTGTGTGTAGCCCCACCACTTCTGGTGCACCCAGGATAGTGCTACACCCTCAGGGTCTCTCAGTATCTCCCGCCGTCTGCTCAAGGCCCTCAAGGAGGCAGGGTGTGTGTAGCCATACCACTTCTGGTGCACCCTGGATAGTGCTACACCCTCAAGGGCTCACAGTATCTCCTGCCTTCTGCTCAAGGCCCTCAAGGAGGCAGTGTGTGTGTAACCCCACCACTTCTGGTGCACCCTGGATAGTGCTACACCATCACGGGCTCACAGTATCTCCTGCCTTTTGCTCAAGGCCATCAAGGAGGCAGGGTGTGTGTAGCCCCACCACTTCTGGTGCACCCTGGATAGTGCTACACCCTCAAGGAGGCAGGGTGTGTGTAGCCCCAGGATTTCTGGTGCACCCTAGATAGTGCTACACCTTCAGGTGCTCACAGTATCTCCTGCCTTCTGCACAATGCCCTTAAGGAGGCAGGGTGTGTGTAGCCCCACCACTTCTGGTACGCCCAGGATAGTGCTACACCCTCAGGGGCTCAGAGTATCTCCTGCCTTTTGCTCTAGGCCCTCAAGGAGGCAGTGTGTGTGTAGCCCCACCACTTCTGGTGCACCCTGGATAGTGCTACACCATCACGGGCTCTCAGTATCACCTACCTTCTGCTCAAGGCCATCAAGGAGGCAAGGTGTGCGAAAACCCACCAATTCTGGTGCACCCTGGATAGTGCTACACCCTCAGGTGCTCACAGTATTACCTGCCTTCTGCTCAAGGCCCTCAAGGAGGCAGGGTGTGCGTAGCCCCACCACTTCTGGTACACCCTGGATAGTGCTACACCCTCCGGTGCTCACAGTATATCCTGCCTTCTTTACAATGCCCTTACGGAGGCAGGGTGTGTGTAGCCCCACCACTTCTGGTACACCCAGGATAGTGCTACCCCTCAAGGGCTCACAGTATCTCCTGCCTTCTGCTCGAGGCCCTCAAGGAGGCAGGGTGTGTGTAGCCCCACCACTTCTGGTGCACCCTGGATAGTGCTACACCCTCAGGGGCTCACAGTATCTCCTCCCTTCTGCTCAAGGCCCTCAAGGAGGCAGGGTGTGTGTTGCCCCACCACTTCTGGTGCACCCTGGATAGTGCTAAACCCTCAGGTGCTCACAGTATCTCCTGTCTTCTGCACAATGCCCATACGGAGGCAGGGTGTGTGTAGCCCCACCACTTCTGGTACACCCAGGATAGTGCTACCCCTCAAGGGCTCACAGTATCTCCTGCCTTCTGCTCGAGGCCCTCAAGGAGGCAGGGTGTGTGTAGCCCCACCACTTCTGGTGCACCCTGGATAGTGCTACACCCTCAGGGGCTCACAGTATCTCCTGCCTTCTGCTCAAGGCCCTCAAGGAGGCAGGGTGTGTGTTGGCCCACCACTTCTGGTGCACCCTGGGTAGTGCTACATCCTCAGGTGCTCACAGTATCTGCTGCCTTCTGCACAATGCCCTCAAGGAGGCAGGGTGTGTGTAGCCCCACCACTTCTGGTGCACCCTGGATAGTGCTACACCCTCAGGGGCTCACAGTATCTCCTGCCTTCTACTCAACGCCCTCAAGGAGGCAGGGTGTGTGTAGCCCCACCACTTCTGGTGCACCCTGGATAGTGCTACACCCTCAGGGGCTCACAGTATCTCCTGCCTTCTGCTCAAGGCCCTCAAGGAGGCAGGGTGTGTGTTGGCCCACCACTTCTGGTGCACCCTGGGTAGTGCTACATCCTCAGGTGCTCACAGTATCTCCTGCCTTCTGCACAATGCCCTCAAGGAGGCAGGGTGTGTGTAGCCCCACCACTTGTGGTGCACCCTGGATAGTGTTACACCCTCAAGGGCTCACAGTATCTCCTGCCTTCTGCTCAAGGCCCTCAAGGAGGCAGGGTGTATGTAGCCCCACCACTTCTGGTGCACCCTGGATAGTGCTACACACTCAGGGGCTCACAGTATCTCCTTCCTTCTGCACAAGGCCCTCAAGGAGGCAGTGTGTGTAGCCCCACCACTTCTGGTGCACCCTGGATAGTGCTACACCCTCAGGGGCTCACAGTATCTCCTGCCTTCTGCTCAAGGCCCTCAAGGAGGCAGGGTGTGTGTAGCCCCACCACTTCTGGTGAACCCTGGAAAATGTTAGACCCTCAGGGGCTCACAGTATCTCCTGCCTTCTGCTCAAGGCCCTCAAGGAGGCGGGGTGTGTGTAGCCCCACCACTTCTGGTACACCCTGGATAGTGCTACACCCTCAGGGGCTCACAGTATCTCCTGCCTTCTGCTCAAGGCCCTCAAGGAGGCGGGGTGTGTGTAGCCCCACCACTTCTGGTACACGCTGGATAGTGCTACACCCTCAGGGGCTCACAGTATCTCCTGCCTTCTGCTCAAGGCCCTCAAGGAGGCGGGGTGTGTGTAGCCCCACCACTTCTGGTGCACCCAGGATAGTGCTACACCCTCAGGGTCTCTCAGTATCTCCTGCCTTCTGCTCAAGGCCCTCAAGGAGGCAGGGTGTGTGTAGACCCACCATTTCTGGTGCACCCTGGATAGTGCTACGCCCTCAGGGGCTCTCAGTATCTCCTGCCTTCTGCTCAAGGCCCTCAAGGAGGCAGGGTGTATGTAGCCCCACCACTTATGGTGCACCCTGGATAGTGCTACACCCTCAGGGGCTCACAGTATCTCCTGCCTTCTGCTCAAGGCCCTCAAGGAGGCAGGGTGTATGTAGCCCCACCACTTATGGTGCACCCTGGATAGTGCTACACCCTCAGGGGCTCACAGTATCTCCTGCCTTCTGCTCAAGGCCCTCATGGAGGCAGGGTGTATGTAACCCCACCACTTATGGTGCACCCTGGATAGTGCTACACCCTCAGGGGCTCTCAGTATCTCCTGCCTTCTGCTCAAGGTCCTCAAGGAGGCAGGGTGTATGTAGCCCCACCACTTATGGTGCACCCTGGATAGTGCTACTCCCTCAGGGGCTCACAGTATCTCCTTCCTTCTGCACAAGGCCCTCAAGGAGGCAGTGTGTGTAGCCCCACCACTTCTGGTGCACCCTGGATAGTGCTACACCCTCAAGGCCTCACAGTATCTCCTTCCTTCTGCACAAGGCCCTCAAGGAGGCAGTGTGTGTAGCCCCACCACTTCTGGTGCACCCTGGATAGTGCTACACCCTCAGGGGCACACAGTATCTCCTGCCTTCTGCTCAAGCCCTCAAGGAGGCAGCGTGTGTGTAGCCCCACCACTTCTGGTGCACCCTGGATAGTGTTACACCCTCAGGGGCTCACAGTATCTCCTGCCTTCTGCTCAAGCCCTCAATGAGGCGGGGTGTGTGTAGCCCCACCAGTTCTGGTACACCCTGGATAGTGCTACACCCTCAGGGGATCACAGTATCTCCTGCCTTCTGCTCAAGGCCCTCAAGGAGGCGGGGAGTGTGTAGCCTCACCACTTCTGGTACACCCTGGATAGTGCTACACCCTCAGGGGCTCACAGTATATCCTGCCTTCTGCTCAAGGCCCTCAAGGAGGCGGGGTGTGTGTAGCCCCACCACTTCTGGTACACCCTGGATAGTGCTACACCCTCAGGGGCTCACAGTATCTCCTGCCTTCTGCTCAAGGCCCTCAAGGAGGCGGGGTGTGTGTAGCCCCACCACTTCTGGTGCACCCAGGATAGTGCTACACCCTCAGGGTCTCTCAGTATCTCCCGCCGTCTGCTCAAGGCCCTCAAGGAGGCAGGGTGTGTGTAGCCATACCACTTCTGGTGCACCCTGGATAGTGCTACACCCTCACTGGCTCACAGTATCTCCAACCTTCTGCTCAAGGCCCTCAAGGAGGCAGGGTGTGCGTAGCCCCACCACTTCTGGTGCACCATGGATAGTGCTACACCCTCAGGTGCTCACAGTATCTCCTGCCTTCTGCTCAAGGCCCTCAAGGAGGCAGTGTGTGTGTAGCCCCACCACTTCTGGTACACCCAGGATAGTGCTACACCCTCAAGGGCTCACAGTATCTCCTGCCTTCTGCTCAAGGTCCTCAAGGAGGCAGTGTGTGTGTAACCCCACCACTTCTGGTGCACCCTGGATAGTGCTACACCATCACGGGCTCACAGTATCTCCTGCCTTTTGCTCAAGGCCATCAAGGAGGCAGGGTGTGTGTAGCCCCACCACTTCTGGTGCACCCTGGATAGTGCTACACCCTCAAGGAGGCAGGGTGTGTGTAGCCCCAGCATTTCTGGTGCACCCTAGATAGTGCTACACCTTCAGGTGCTCACAGTATCTCCTGCCTTCTGCACAATGCCCTTAAGGAGGCAGGGTGTGTGTAGCCCCACCACTTCTGGTACGCCCAGGATAGTGCTACACCCTCAGGGGCTCAGAGTATCTCCTGCCTTTTGCTCTAGGCCCTCAAGGAGGCAGTGTGTGTGTAGCCCCACCACTTCTGGTGCACCCTGGATAGTGCTACACCATCACGGGCTCTCAGTATCACCTACCTTCTGCTCAAGGCCATCAAGGAGGCAAGGTGTGCGAAAACCCACCACTTCTGGTGCACCCTGGATAGTGCTACACCCTCAGGTGCTCACAGTATCACCTGCCTTCTGCTCAAGGCCCTCAAGGAGGCAGGGTGTGCGTAGCCCCACCACTTCTGGTACACCCTGGATAGTGCTACACCCTCAGGTGCTCACAGTATCTCCTGCCTTCTTTACAATGCCCTTACGGAGGCAGGGTGTGTGTAGCCCCACCACTTCTGGTACACCCAGGATAGTGCTACCCCTCAAGGGCTCACAGTATCTCCTGCCTTCTGCTCGAGGCCCTCAAGGAGGCAGGGTGTGTGTAGCCCCACCACTTCTGGTGCACCCTGGATAGTGCTACACCCTCAGGGGCTCACAGTATCTCCTCCCTTCTGCTCAAGGCCCTCAAGGAGGCAGGGTGTGTGTTGCCCCACCACTTCTGGTGCACCCTGGATAGTGCTAAACCCTCAGGTGCTCACAGTATCTCCTGTCTTCTGCACAATGCCCATACGGAGGCAGGGTGTGTGTAGCCCCACCACTTCTGGTACACCCAGGATAGTGCTACCCCTCAAGGGCTCACAGTATCTCCTGCCTTCTGCTCGAGGCCCTCAAGGAGGCAGGGTGTGTGTAGCCCCACCACTTCTGGTGCACCCTGGATAGTGCTACACCCTCAGGGGCTCACAGTATCTCCTGCCTTCTGCTCAAGGCCCTCAAGGAGGCAGGGTGTGTGTTGGCCCACCACTTCTGGTGCACTCTGGGTAGTGCTACATCCTCAGGTGCTCACAGTATCTCCTGCCTTCTGCACAATGCCCTCAAGGAGGCAGGGTGTGTGTAGCCCCACCACTTCTGGTGCACCCTGGATAGTGCTACACCCTCAGGGGCTCACAGTATCTCCTGCCTTCTACTCAACGCCCTCAAGGAGGCAGGGTGTGTGTAGCCCCACCACTTCTGGTGCACCCTGGATAGTGCTACACCCTCAGGGGCTCACAGTATCTCCTGCCTTCTGCTCAAGGCCCTCAAGGAGGCAGGGTGTGTGTTGGCCCACCACTTCTGGTGCACCCTGGGTAGTGCTACATCCTCAGGTGCTCACAGTATCTCCTGCCTTCTGCACAATGCCCTCAAGGAGGCAGGGTGTGTGTAGCCCCACCACTTGTGGTGCACCCTGGATAGTGTTACACCCTCAAGGGCTCACAGTATCTCCTGCCTTCTGCTCAAGGCCCTCAAGGAGGCAGGGTGTATGTAGCCCCACCACTTCTGGTGCACCCTGGATAGTGCTACACACTCAGGGGCTCACAGTATCTCCTTCCTTCTGCACAAGGCCCTCAAGGAGGCAGTGTGTGTAGCCCCACCACTTCTGGTGCACCCTGGATAGTGCTACACCCTCAGGGGCTCACAGTATCTCCTGCCTTCTGCTCAAGGCCCTCAAGGAGGCAGGGTGTGTGTAGCCCCACCACTTCTGGTGAACCCTGGAAAATGTTACACCCTCAGGGGCTCACAGTATCTCCTGCCTTCTGCTCAAGGCCCTCAAGGAGGCGGGGTGTGTGTAGCCCCACCACTTCTGGTACACCCTGGATAGTGCTACACCCTCAGGGGCTCACAGTATCTCCTGCCTTCTGCTCAAGGCCCTCAAGGAGGCGGGGTGTGTGTAGCCCCACCACTTCTGGTACACGCTGGATAGTGCTACACCCTCAGGGGCTCACAGTATCTCCTGCCTTCTGCTCAAGGCCCTCAAGGAGGCGGGGTGTGTGTAGCCCCACCACTTCTGGTGCACCCAGGATAGTGCTACACCCTCAGGGTCTCTCAGTATCTCCTGCCTTCTGCTCAAGGCCCTCAAGGAGGCAGGGTGTGTGTAGACCCACCATTTCTGGTGCACCCTGGATAGTGCTACACCCTCAGGGGCTCTCAGTATCTCCTGCCTTCTGCTCAAGGCCCTCAAGGAGGCAGGGTGTATGTAGCCCCACCACTTATGGTGCACCCTGGATAGTGCTACACCCTCAGGGGCTCACAGTATCTCCTGCCTTCTGCTCAAGGCCCTCAAGGAGGCAGGGTGTATGTAGCCCCACCACTTATGGTGCACCCTGGATAGTGCTACACCCTCAGGGGCTCACAGTATCTCCTGCCTTCTGCTCAAGGCCCTCAAGGAGGCAGGGTGTATGTAACCCCACCACTTATGGTGCACCCTGGATAGTGCTACACCCTCAGGGGCTCTCAGTATCTCCTGCCTTCTGCTCAAGGTCCTCAAGGAGGCAGGGTGTATGTAGCCCCACCACTTATGGTGCACCCTGGATAGTGCTACACCCTCAGGGGCTCACAGTATCTCCTTCCTTCTGCACAAGGCCCTCAAGGAGGCAGTGTGTGTAGCCCCACCACTTCTGGTGCACCCTGGATAGTGCTACACCCTCAAGGCCTCACAGTATCTCCTTCCTTCTGCACAAGGCCCTCAAGGAGGCAGTGTGTGTAGCCCCACCACTTCTGGTGCACCCTGGATAGTGCTACACCCTCAGGGGCTCACAGTATCTCCTGCCTTCTGCTCAAGCCCTCAAGGAGGCAGGGTGTGTGTAGCCCCACCACTTCTGGTGCACCCTGGATAGTGTTACACCCTCAGGGGCTCACAGTATCTCCTGCCTTCTGCTCAAGCCCTCAATGAGGCGGGGTGTGTGTAGCCCCACCACTTCTGGAACACCCTGGATAGTGCTACACCCTCAGGGGATCACAGTATCTCCTGCCTTCTGCTCAAGGCCCTCAAGGAGGCGGGGAGTGTGTAGCCTCACCACTTCTGGTACACCCTGGATAGTGCTACACCCTCAGGGGCTCACAGAATATCCTGCCTTCTGCTCAAGGCCCTCAAGGAGGCGGGGTGTGTGTAGCCCCACCACTTCTGGTACACCCTGGATAGTGCTACACCCTCAGGGGCTCACAGTATCTCCTGCCTTCTGCTCAAGGTCCTCAAGGAGGCGGGGTGTGTGTAGCCCCACCACTTCTGGTGCACCCAGGATAGTGCTACACCATCAGGGTCTCTCAGTATCTCCCGCCGTCTGCTCAAGGCCCTCAAGGAAGCAGGGTGTGTGTAGCCATACCACTTCTGGTGCACCCTGGATAGTGCTACACCCTCACTGGCTCACAGTATCTCCAACCTTCTGCTCAAGGCCCTCAAGGAGGCAGGGTGTGCGTAGCCCCACCACTTCTGGTGCACCATGGATAGTGCTACACCCTCAGGTGCTCACAGTATCTCCTGCCTTCTGCTCAAGGCCCTCAAGGAGGCAGTGTGTGTGTAGCCCCACCACTTCTGGTACACCCAGGATAGTGCTACACCCTCAAGGGCTCACAGTATCTCCTGCCTTCTGCTCAAGGCCCTCAAGGAGGCAGTGTGTGTGTAACCCCACCACTTCTGGTGCACCCTGGATAGTGCTACACCATCACGGGCTCACAGTATCTCCTGCCTTTTGCTCAAGGCCATCAAGGAGGCAGGGTGTGTGTAGCCCCACCACTTCTGGTACGCCCAGGATAGTGCTACACCCTCAGGGGCTCAGAGTATCTCCTGCCTTTTGCTCTAGGCCCTCAAGGAGGCAGTGTGTGTGTAGCCCCACCACTTCTGGTGCACCCTGGATAGTGCTACACCATCACGGGCTCTCAGTATCACCTACCTTCTGCTCAAGGCCATCAAGGAGGCAAGGTGTGCGAAAACCCACCACTTCTGGTGCACCCTGGATAGTGCTACACCCTCAGGTGCTCACAGTATCACCTGCCTTCTGCTCAAGGCCCTCAAGGAGGCAGGGTGTGCGTAGCCCCACCACTTCTGGTACACCCTGGATAGTGCTACACCCTCAGGTGCTCACAGTATCTCCTGCCTTCTTTACAATGCCCTTACGGAGGCAGGGTGTGTGTAGCCCCACCACTTCTGGTACACCCAGGATAGTGCTACCCCTCAAGGGCTCACAGTATCTCCTGCCTTCTGCTCGAGGCCCTCAAGGAGGCAGGGTGTGTGTAGCCCCACCACTTCTGGTGCACCCTGGATAGTGCTACACCCTCAGGGGCTCACAGTATCTCCTCCCTTCTGCTCAAAGCCCTCAAGGAGGCAGGGTGTGTGTTGCCCCACCACTTCTGGTGCACCCTGGATAGTGCTAAACCCTCAGGTGCTCACAGTATCTCCTGTCTTCTGCACAATGCCCATACGGAGGCAGGGTGTGTGTAGCCCCACCACTTCTGGTACACCCAGGATAGTGCTACCCCTCAAGGGCTCACAGTATCTCCTGCCTTCTGCTCGAGGCCCTCAAGGAGGCAGGGTGTGTGTAGCCCCACCACTTCTGGTGCACCCTGGATAGTGCTACACCCTCAGGGGCTCACAGTATCTCCTGCCTTCTGCTCAAGGCCCTCAAGGAGGCAGGGTGTGTGTTGGCCCACCACTTCTGGTGCACCATGGGTAGTGCTACATCCTCAGGTGCTCACAGTATCTCCTGCCTTCTGCACAATGCCCTCAAGGAGGCAGGGTGTGTGTAGCCCCACCACTTCTGGTGCACCCTGGATAGTGCTACACCCTCAGGGGCTCACAGTATCTCCTGCCTTCTACTCAACGCCCTCAAGGAGGCAGGGTGTGTGTAGCCCCACCACTTCTGGTGCACCCTGGATAGTGCTACACCCTCAAGGGCTCACGGCTGGGTGAGTTCGGGAGTTGGCGAACCCGAGGGTTTCCTGGGCTGGGTCCGGGTTTCCCCCCCTTGTCCATTGTCTCTGGGGCGGACCCTCTCGTCTTCCGCCTTTCCTATCCGCCTTTCATGGCTCTCCTTCCTTCCTTCCAAGTCCCTCAATCATTTTTCGAGGGTTGAGGGCATTTCATTTCCTCCTGTCCTTTATTTGCCTTATTCTCCTTTTGTTTACCATTTCTTCTTCTAGTATATAAGTTAGTAGTTATTTTTAGTTATAATTTGCATTTCATTTTCATCTTCACGAACACCCAAACTATTAGGGGCCGATAACCTAGATGTTACGCCCCTTAAAACAGCAATTATCATCATCATCTCTGTACCACGTTTTGTTATGATGCTACTAGTTACTAGGTGGTGCAAGTGTCTTCTTTCCCTTCATTTTCTGCTTAAATGGCTAATGTCTGTTGTCATGTGCACAGAGCTTATTGTACATAAATATCTTGGCGTCAAGGGTTCGAATTCCTGTTAAATTCATGTGCTTGAAAGAGTTCAAACAGAGGGAGATAGACGGTGCGTTTGTGCTAAAATCTTCCAAATCGTCTCAATAGTACAGGAAAAATCTTGCATTTCTTGAAAAGTCAACCGGAAATATATTTATTTGTTTACTAGCAACCCGTCCCGGCTTCGCCCGGTATCTTTATCTGTTGACCCAGAGTAAGCTTAAAAGGTGGAAAGTTGGAATTCAGAAAAACAGTGAAACTCCAAACACATATACTTTTCTCTGAAGTCCTAACTCGACACGACCCGACAGTTTGATGCTGGCCGAAGCTGTGGGGGGGGATAGGATTGTTCGCTAGCTCGTAAACTCACTCCGAAGCTAGTAATTTAAATATCCACTGAATAGAGATTGTTGGAAGAAATTAAAACGTAAAAACACTTATAGTGGGCGATGTATTCAAGATAGAGATAGTCAAGGACTTTCTTGTAGAACTTTTCATGCTGAACAATTCTTAGATGTAGATGTTTTAACGGTTTATCCAGCGTAGGATTAAATGGCGCACGGACGGCTGGTTTTTCGTTGACTCGATTCACTTAAATCGTTTCTGCTCGGCTTCCTGTGGTCACAAATGAATGTTTACCTACAGAAACCTTCCTCGAGAAATCCTTTACAGCAGTGGTTCTGAACCCGTAGAAGTCTGCGGACCACCCAGCCTGAAATTGAATCATGTACGAACCACGTTCTCCTCCCAATACATCTTATCAGCTGTAACCCTTCCTCAATAACACTTATTTAAAAGACATTTCAATTCAAAACCTGATAGTCATCGCCGCGAATACATTCGGACTATTCTCGTTCAACGAACGCCGTTTTCGAAATCCCCATTTATTGGCCACTTTTTATACGTGCTGGTGGACCCTTTCTTCCGCGGACCACTCCCGAGGCACATGCGGATCACCTGTGGTCCACGGACCACCGGTTAAGAACCACTGCTTTACAGAATGGTGAAAACCGTATCAAAATCTATCCAGTGGTCCTCGAGATTACCCGTGACATCCAAGAATCGGGGACTTTGTTTTACACTATGCGGGAATAGACAACACGGTAGCCCGCATTACAGTAAATCCGAGCGGGTGGTTTAGTATAGTTTACTCACAGACGTTTCGTGTAAACTTGCGGAACTTGTCAGGTTTGTTAAAAGGTTCTGAGGATGACACTCATTACACTTCCAACAAGATAACGTCAGTTTATGTTTCGTTTGAACAAACCTTTTCTTTGTAAGATATGACCGATCCAAGGGAGCAATTTCTGTTTTTAAATTTTGTTCGAACGGAATAACTGACAATGATCGTAATAATGTATTTATCAAATTACAAATTATAAAGCCAGAAACACAGCTACCATAGGAATCTGAAAAATTCGTATGTCCGAGGTTCGCATCCCTTTCAAATCATAGGGGACGTACAGTAACAATCACAGAAACACAGGTTATCAGTCAAATACACAAGTACATGGGTAGGATGTTTCAAATCTCTCATTGAAGTTAGAAAACAAAACGATAAAGAATATCGGCATTTCGTAAGTGAACATGATAAACAAATAGTATGGCACGTAAATATTCAAACCGAGATTAAATAAATAAATGTATATATATATATATATATATATATATATATATATATATGTATATACAAAGTATAAAGGTATATACAACAAAAAGAACCCATCCATTAACGCAAAAATGAAGCACTACAATGCTGTGGAAAAACCGGTGATTCTATATTGGGTGGAAAGGGTCAGCCTGGCGAGCCTGGAAAAGCTCCTGAAGATTGAAAGCAGAATGCTGAGAATGATTTATCGCCGTAGAGTGGTGCAGGGAAATTACAGACTAAGATCAAACAAGGAGATATACGAAAGGGTGGAAGAACTGGGAACAACGATCAGGAAAAGATGACTGAGTTAGTTATTGTTGTTTTAAGGGGCGGAACTACGAGGTCACATTGGATCCAGCAAGGATGAATAAACAAATTGTTGATAAAATATACAATCTGAAGAGCCAGGGGAGCTACATCAAGCAGATGAAGGAAGAACTCAGGAGGCTAGGAATCACAGATGAAGACAGAAGAGAATTCAGGGAAAGACTTTCTAATATAAAGGTTCTTGTGGAAAAAGAAGATGATCAAGATGATAATTGTTGTTTCAAGGGGCCTAACATCTAGGTTATCGGCCCCTAATGGTTTGGGTGATAGTAAAAGATGACATACTAATACTAACTACAAACAAACAGACTAGAAGAAGAAATGGTAAAGGATAAGGATAAGGAAAATAACGGACAGGAAGAAAAGAAATGCCCTCAACCCTCGAAGAATGAGGATTGACCTACTTAGAAGGAAGGAGAGCCATGAAAGGCAGATAGCAAAGGGAAAGAGGAGAGGGTCCACCCCAAGGTTAGAATAAAATGGAAGAAAGAAAAAAAACGGACCCATGATGGAAAGGCCCAACACTCTGAAACAATGAAGAAAATGTGGAGGAAGTGGACGGAAGAACGATGAGAAGGAAATTAAGTGATATTTGGGTGGTCCTTAGTTTTGGCTGGTTCGCATGGGAAATAAAAGGAAAATAAATAAATTTGCAAAAGAACTGCTTGATATAATGAATTCAAAGACGGTCAAAATCAGTTGGTTAGAAGAAATCAAACAGGACTTAAAAGAAATAAACATCAAAGAAGATATCATCATGAATCGCAAGGCCTTTGGATCTCTAGTTACAAATCACTCTTTCACCGAAAAAGGTAAAAAGACCACTGGAAAAAATTGACGGAAAAACGTAAGAAGGGGCATAGTGAGTTCATGAGGAGATTTTGGGAGGAGAAGAAGAGGAAAACACCATCAACCCGAGTCAACAAGTTCAAACGCGCTCCCTAAGTGGGCAAAACGAAGAAACAAGAAGAAATAAATATATAAATATATAGTTTATCAGATATTTAAACGATTCGCTAATATGTATTATTTTGCATTGTGAGGTTTGAAGCCATTTTTCAGTGTTGCCGAAGTAAAAAAAAAGTTTGGTGCTTTTCAGTCGGTCAACACGAATGTACCCAAAAAGAGCTGGGTTATGCCCTCATTTAAATGTTATCTGGAGCAGGTGTACTATGTACTTTTTTCTGAAATAAACCTTGGCCGGTATGCGCGGCAGTATTAAAGGTGCCGGGACGTCTTCAATAGAACGGGGAACGCTTAGTTCGAATGGCTTTTTAGTCCACGCGTGGCGAAGACAGGTCCACGGTCTTTAATAGTTGTAGATCTACCTGTATTCAATAACATACATTCTTATCTAGATTTGGCAACGTCACACAAGTAAACATTGCACTGACCTCAGAAAGCTCATAGGAACAAAGGGGGGGGGGGGGGGGGAAGTAGACTTATGAGATTGATCCAGGAAAATGTGTGTCACCCCCCCCCCCCCCCCCATCAACTCCTAAACGGCTGCAGCAATCGAAACCAAATTTAGTATGAGTAAAGATGTATATCCGAATATCTCAAGCCCCTATTTGAAAATGATGTCATTGCTACCAACTGCTGAAAAACTGCAATAGAAATTTGAGCTCCATGTTGGATATTATGGAAGGTATGGATGGGAGCTATTCCAAAATTGGCTCACATGTAGACAATACTATTTCAGTTTAATTTTCAGGAGGCCATACATGACAGTGTTGCCAAAATAATTTTAAGCCTTTAGATAGGTCCAATTTTTAAATGCATATAACTTATACACTATTCATTGGATTTCCACCAAATTTTGTATATAATATGTGTACATAAACAGATATGACTAAGTGTATTCTTAAAAGCCACCAGGGCTGCCAACTGTTAATAATTGCTCTCTCTATTTTCTTCATCCAAATACCAATATATCTGAAAGTATGCAAGCCAACAGCTTTAAACTATGCACACGTATAGCACCTGACACTCTTGATTAATTTGGAGTAATTAATATAAGTCAGTGCTGCCAATATGATTCTGTGCTTCTGATAGGTCAAATTTTAAAATACATGTAACTTATATATATAATTATAATATATAATTAAATAAATAAATTATACGCTATAATTCTTCAGTTAAGTTATTAGAAAAGCCTAAAAGTTATCTTCTTTTAAATATATAATTAATTAATACATTTATATAAAATGTATACATGATTCTTGAATTACTTTCTTAAAAACCACGTTGATTCATTCAAACGAGCATCACGGATGAGTTACTTTTTACCATATGGTAGTTGATGTTTTTGTAATGAGTGGTTTTTATCGCACAAGCAAGTTCCTTGTAAGATGATGAATACAAAGTAATCTTACCTGTGACGTCAATCAGTGTATAAAGATGAGATGTGTATAAAATATGGCACTGTGTTCAATACGGATCAACTGATGGACAGAGCAGAACAGAACAGACGTGCTGACGACGGCGTCGTTCTCTGTAGACGCTCGATACGCAAGCACACAACGTGTATCCCTGGATCTGCGCACTCTGACGTCACCACATCTGTGAATGTATGCCTCGGCCTCCCCTCAATGAATCGAGCCGCCCCAAGTACTCAGCTCCCCATTCATCAGCTTCATAATAATAATAATAATAATTAACAAGGCTCGAGGTCATGGAAAGAAAGATATTGTGCAAAATCTTAGGCCCCAAATTTCATAACAACAAATTACTCCATTATCTTGCTTTCTTAGCTAAGACAGCCTGGCTCGCTTCATTGATTCTATTATTTAAACTCATGGAAACTAGTTTAAATAATAGAAATTACTCCATGTCAGGAACGAAACCCTTTAGGCTAATAATACTATTAATAATATCCGTCTTTTCAATACAATGTTAATAATCTATTTATACAACTGGGTACATGTTTCGTACAGTCGTCTCTACTTTCTCAGCCCAAATATACATTAAGACATAAACAAATATGATGCACACTATCAAATACATGTATATTTGGGCTGAGGAAGTACAGACGACTGTACGAAACATGTACCCAGTTGTATAAATAGATTATTAACATTGTATTAAAAAACGGACATTATTAATAGTTTTATTAGTGAACATATTCAATACGGACCTAAAATGGAGAATATTGCTCTAACGAAACTCTTTACCAAAAGACTGAAAAACTCTCGGACACAATAAAAGAACGGAGAATTGATATTTATGGGCACATCTTCCGTATGAATTCAACTAGCCATAAAGATCTTCGACTACTTTCGTAATAAAAAAAACCTCTTTGGTTTAAGGAAACTGAGAAAGCCCTCGTGGAACTCTAAATTTCAGACACCAAACTCATGGACAAAACAGCCAAAACCGTCACCAAGAATAAGAAACAACTGTTCCAAGCTAAAATCAAATAAAAGCGTACGATCCACATCTCTGCTGGAGAAAATGAAGCAAGATCTCAAAGGATGAGGCAATACTGGGCCAAGGAAAGCTCAAAACAATAAAAATGATTGATTTCATGTACCCCAAAGTTGGGTGAAACAAATTAATAATAATAATAATAATAATAATAATAATAATAATAATTATAATAATAATAATAATAATAATGATGATGATGATGATGATGATGATGATGATGATAAAGAAAAAATTCTACAAAACTACAAAAAGCATACAAAATTACTTGGAACAGATACAATAAAAGAACGATGTATAGGGGCAAGTTCCGGCACTATACCACAGTTGTAAAACCTGAGGGATTATATGGGTCCGAAAATTTAACCATGAATAGTAAAGGTCAAGCTGACTGGAAGAAAGAGAGCACAGGATATTAAGAAAAATCTTAGGTAATACAGGGGATGATGGAAAGTGGCGAATGAGAGCAAATGAGGACTTGTACAACAAAATAGACCATGTCATAGATTTATGGCATGTAAAATAACCTTCCACTAACTACAATTGTGTAAAGCTACGTTTGTAGATTAGATTTGATTAACGCTCTATTAAGTTCCAACGTTTCTCGCCAGGTGTCGGTTTCGGTGGCATTTAATAGCCAAGTTCACAGCTAGGTGTGCTTGACGATAGTATTTGGTTGCAAAAGTAGGAACTACTTGAAATTGATCGTCTGCAGTCCCTACCTGTATCACAGATAACACACACTAATACAGTCATCACAATTAACACCGGCTATCAGACAGATTCTACACACACCCAAAGTATACGGGGCTACATGACCGCGTTGTCGCAGATCCTAAACTGAGGAACCAACCAACCAACCTGTAGTGAAATGTTATGCTGACAATTTCGGCCCAAATTTCACTTTCGTGGACGATAACGCTCGGCCGCACAGAATGCCTTTCTTCAGGAGAATGTTATTCACAGAAGGGAATGGCCTGCCTATTCTCCCGATCTCAGTTGTGTAGAGAAGGCGTGGACACTGCTTAATAAATATGTCCGTCCTCACTGTGATCCATGGTAATATGTGTGCATATCCGCTGATTGTTCCGTGGCCAGCTGGCTTCACTACTTCCCTTCTGCCACTGGCTTACATAACTGTCAGTGGTACAGTCCCTAACAAAAGTTTAAGGGAACCGGGACGTATGAATCGATAGAGAAATGTAACTTCTGATGTTTAGTTACATATCTCAGAAACTACAATAGATATTTACTTTTGGTACATTCGTACTTATTTTGGTAGAATTTGAAGCTTTTATATTGAATATTTTGTGATAGAAAGAGCATTATAAAAATAATCTTAAAAACATATATTGTTGAAAATTCCCTTAACTCATGTCCCTTTTTCTGAACAAATACTCAAACCAGACCCAACAAACTTTGAATGCATAATATTTAAACAATTCATGAGCTACTGAAGTAAAAGTATTGTCCTATTGTTTACAGGAGTTGAGTTTTTTTTAATCCTAGTTGAAAACTGAAATTTTCTGTAAAATTGTCAGTGCTTTTGCAAGAAAATATTGAACTTCTGTAAACAATACGACAATCATTTTACTTCACTAGCTAATAAATGGTTTAAATATTATGCATTCAAAGTTTGTTTGTTTAACATGAGTTAAAGGAATTTTTAACAACTAAACACCGGAAGCTACATTTTTCTATCGATTCACACTTCTCGGTTCCCTAGACCATTAGTTTATTTCGTATGAAAAGCTCCTGATCATATACACTTTGGTCCCAAATGTTTCCTTAATTACTTTACAAATAACTTAGCTTCTTATGCATCTATTTATGTATAGACAATGAATATCAATCATTGACATTTTGAATTACAATCTCTTTATTGAAAATTTGTTATTAAAACAAGATGTTCAGGAAAGAACATATAGCCTACTTTCTCCTAAATGCATGGGTATTGTTATAACTCTTTGTCCTTTTCAAGGAGTATAATTGAATGTTGGTTGTAGTAGCTTGTTGAAATACAACATGCTATAGGGATATTAAACATGAATATGAGGTGCCCTTTGCTAGTGCTACCTCTGTACCAAATTTCGTTCAATTCGGTTTCACCGTGTTTGAATTGATAGGGGGAATCGATTTGCACACATACTTGGCCACCATCTGCAAACTATTGGGCTGATGTTCTTGCAGTTTGGTCAGACTATGTTTCCCACATAAAGATATGGTGTTGCAAAATTTGGTAGAGACTAGATTATTAGGTTGGTCGTAATTACATTTTAGCTTTTAACATTTGGGTGGCCGCGATTACGTTTCCGTCAAGATAGCGGTGATATAAAACATGACACTGAGGTGCCCTTTGCTAGTGCTACCTCTGTACCAAATTTCGTACCATTCGGTTTCACCGAGTTCGAATTGATAAGGGGAATCGATTTTCACACAAAGATGGCCGCCATCCGCAAAATATTAGGCTAATGACCTATTAGTTTGGTCAAAGGATGCTCCCTCCATAAAGTAAATGTTGTTGCTAAATTTGCTAGAGATCGGATGATTAGGCTAATCGTAATTTGATTTAAGCTTTGAACATTCGTGTGGCCGCCATTACGTTTCAGTCAAGATGGCGGCGATATAAAACATGACACTGAGGTGCCCTTTGCTAGTGCTACCTCTGTACCAAATTTCGTTCCATTCGGTTCCATCGTGTTCGAATTAATAGGGGGAATCAATTTTGACATAAAGATGGCCGCCATCCGCAAACTATTAGGCTAATAACCTATTAGATTGGTCAAAGGATGCTCCCTCCATAAAGGTATGTTGTTGTAAAGTTTGGTAGAGATCGGATGGTTATGTTAGTCGTAATTTAACATAAGCTTTGAACATTTGTGTGGCCGCCATTACGTTTCCGTCAATATGGCGGCGATATAAAACATGACACTGAGATGCCCTTTGCTAGTGCTACCTCTGTACCAAATTTCTTTCCATTCGGTTTCACCGTGTTTGAATTAATAGGGGCAAGTGATTTTCACACAAAGATGGCCGCCATCCGCAAACTATTAGGCTAATGACCTATTCATTTGGTCAAAGGATGCTTCCTCTATAAAGGTATGTTGTTGCAAAATTTGGTAGAGATCGGATGATTAGGTTAATCGTAATTTGATTTAAGCTTTGAAAATTTGTGTGGCCGCCATTACGTTTCCGTCAAGATGGCGGCGATATAAAACATGACACTGAGGTGTCCTTTGCTAGTGCTACCTTTGTACCAAATTTCGTTCAATTCGCATTCACCGTGTTCGAATTGATGGGGGGGGGGGGGCAGACATTCAGAGCACACACACACACACACAGACTCACACACATACACACACACACAGACAGACACACTTTTTTCGCCCTGTGTTGATCTCATAAGTCTACTTTCATTTTTTGCAAAAATCGAAAGTAGGCTAAAAATTACAGTCAGTCTGAAAGACACTTTCAACAGACTCCATTACCCATTAACTTAGGCTTCTCGCGTGGCTGCATGACGTCACAGTCACCGTCTCCGTAACGCATAACTTTTGACTCAAGCATAACGATGAAGTCCACAAGATCATTTGAAATGATAAAAAAGCAAGTTTTTCTCCTGACGTATTAATTTGTTTATCTTAGTGAAGGGAACCAGATTAGCCGACACTGCAACTGTTTAACCATGACAACTAGAAACTTGAGATTTTTATTGCAAGTTATCAACAACATCCATGGCAGTGTTTTCATAGAAATTCAAAACATGTTTCAAAAATAATGAACATTTGATAATTCTGAAAATTTTAGAAGAGTACTTGTATTTTGGTACCTGTTTCTCCGGTGTTAAAATAGATAATTGGGTGAAATCTATAATTCTTAATCTAATGTTATTGATACAGTTTGTGAAGCAAATTTATTGTTGTAAGGCGTTTTGTTTCCATTTTATGAATTTTTGATTTCATCAATATCCTTTAGCCTTTATATGAGTTCTTTTTTAATTTCTTTCTATGTTTTTTCGATTACTTCCATTTTACGACGCAGCTTTTTGTTTGTAAGCATCTATGAATTCAGAAAATTTCAACTAGATCAGGCTTGTGGTTCCTGAGATGAAGGTTCAAAATATCGAAAATTTTAAATCTTGAGAAAATGAAGGTTAAATATTCAGTCGTTTCATGTAGCCTATTTGATGTATGCATGGTAACATTAAAATATCAATAATAACATCGATATGATTTCTATATTTATTAGAGTATATTGGTGTAATCGGGGAATGGAATGGATGAAGCCCCCATCTAGCGGCGAGGACATGAACTGTGCTGCCGAAGCCTGTCGGTCGGTCGACTGGAAGCAGGCTGTGGATTTTTCATATTGGTGTAATCGGGAAAGAATGGACAATTGTTTAAATCTAAAAACAAAAATGCTATTTTCGGTCATTCCACACTAGCTGGTTCCCTGAAATATTTTGCACAATTATATTATGATACCGATGAACGTTTTGGCGTTTGAGATATCAGTCCTAAAATTGTCTTCAAATTGTACAATTTTTTCTGTACTTTCAGAAAAGTTTAAGAAAATAACCATGGAGGTTTTGTTTTCAATAGCAAATTCGTAGTTAAACAAATCAATGTCTGAGCACAATGGTTTCTTCATAAACAGATGCATAAAAGGCAAAGTTATTTCTGGAATAATCACGGAAACATTTTTGACAAAAGTGTACGACCGGGAATCTTTTATGTCAAATAAGCTAACGGTCTCACACTTTTGTTAGGGAGTGTAATCTCATCCCATTATCAATCCCAGGAGTTAATGTTTACCACGGAGGGTGAGTGGATAGCGTGTCGGTCTAATAACCCAAAGATTACAGGTTCGCTCCTGGCCGTGGTAAGTGATTTTTTTTTGAAAGGCGGCAAAAAATACGACACGCATGTCATACGATGTTGGCATGTCAAAGAACCCATTTGAACGCAGTAGGCCATGTTCATAATAGGAAAATTAATCTCGGGAGTTTCCGCCAACACGAAGTTCCTCATTTCTCTACTAGAAAGCGCTGTAGTATTCAAGGAGCTTAGATATCTAACCTCATTGACTTTTATTGTGATTCAAGGAACAACGAAATTCGACATGCAAGCTACCCTTTGGGTGTCAAATTACAAAGCTTGCACCCGGCACCCGAGGCCATACGATATTATTATTATTATTATTATTATTATTATTATTATTATTATTATTATTATTATTATTATTATTATGTTTACTCTCCGTCTCGTGGTGTAGTGGCTAGCATTCTTGGCTGTCACCGGGAAGATCCGACTCTGCCAGGAAATAGAATTCTGGTCCTGAGGCGAAACTGAGAAGTACCTCATTCATCTTCGAAGTGGCTTTCCGTGGTTTCCCCACTCCTACTCGGGAGAATGCTGGGATGGTTACTAACTTAAAGGCCACGGTTATCAGACACATTTAACAAACACGTAAATACACGGGCTACATGTCGTAAACTAACAACAACATTATTAATTGTTGCAACGTTTACACAACGTAAATGCACACTCACACAGTTTAGAAGTTATTAGGGTGGAACACACTTACACACACACGGACAAAAGGTGATCTCATAAGCCTATTTTTTCTTAAATGAAAATAGGCTAAAAACAAATAAATAAATTAATTAAAAGTAAATAAATAAATGGATTAATTAATTAATAATTAAATAAATATTTTCATCAATTACTAGAAAAGAAAGAAAGGAAGATTCCGAGAAAAATACTTGGACCACAGAAGACTACTGATGGGACATGGAAGAAGAGGAAAAATGAAGAACTTTACAAGTGTACAGACGTAATGAAAACAGACGTAATAAAGAAGCGGAGGCTAAAGTTCTACGGACATTTACTACGAATGGATGAAGGCAGGCTGACCAAAAGGATCTTCAGCTACATCATGGGGTTAAAGGTCACATCTAAATGGGTAGATGAGGCGAAGAGGGAAGTTGGAATTACTCCACCGATGGCCCACGATAGAAGAGAGTTCCGCAGTCGAGTTGAGGGAGTAAGATCATTTGAGGAGAAACCACCAAGCAGGAGGCCCAAACGGATCATTTCCGAGGAGGAGAGAAAACAAAGAAGTGACAGGATGAAGAAGTTCTGAGAAGACAAGAGAAGAGAAGAGAAGAGAAATAAAGCCAATAAGTCTTGAGTTCCTTGCGGTCCATAGTTGGCAAATTCGATGGTAAAAAAATAAAACAAGTAGTTCCGTGAAGAACTATAGAGCCTATTTTCATATTGCCTCTGTCGTCTCCCAAGAGAGTGTGGGAACTAGTGGCAGTCTGTTTAGAGGAGCCATTGACAAGTACTCCACCTTCTAGCACTGTGGTTCTTAAGTGTTAGCGACTGGACACTATTGACGCCATCATGTGACGTAGACAATTATTTATCTTCCTTGAAATCTGAAAAAGCTGTTTTAATTTAAATAAACAAAATGGACTTTTTGATAATACTAATAATAATAATAATAATAATAATAATAATAATAATAATAATAATAATTAATGTTATTGAGAAACAGGAACGAAATATTCTCAGGAAAATCCATGGCGCTTTTTTCCGTGATGGAATCTGGGTCAGGAGACCAACAAAGGAACTTCATGAAAATACAGACACCATTATAGATAAATTTAGGAAGAGACGTCTGCAGTTTTATGGACACATATATAGGATGGATGAGAACAGACTCAATAAGAAGATTTGCAATATGGTGAATGCAAGTAAATTGATAAAAAGAAGTACATGAAGACATGGAATTACTTAAAATCTCTGAAGACGACATTAAGGACAGAGAACAATTTAGAAATAAAATCAGAAACACGAAAATTGTACAAGTTTCAAGGAAGGACACATCAGGGAAACAAGTAGTTCCGTGAAGAACTATACAGGCTATTTTCATATATCCTGCTCATGTTAATTGCCTCTATCAACATACAAAATTTCAGTTTAATTGCTGTAAAAGATTCGTAGATATTGAGAACCGTCTAAATATTTCATATGGTCGCCAGGATGGATTTTTATTTTTGTACTATTACATTAAGATTATTGTGTACGTGTGGTATTCAAACTTCAATCGCATGATCAGAACACAAGAAGTAAAAACGAGATTTTATAATTACGCACAGCAGCCATCTTGTGATTATGCAAACAATTGAAATAAATTAGATGCCAGTGGATCAACATTTGTATAAGCATTTAACGTGCTACGTTTCACAGCACTCGAATAGTTAATTCGCGAGAAACGTCCATTTAAATATGTATACTTCGCGTCGCCGCCATGTTGGATTTGTGCTCACCAGGTTACTGAAAGTCCTATAGATGAACATATGTTCATAGTCTCTATGAACATAACAAATTTCAGTTTGGATGCTGTAAAAGATTCATATATATTGAGAACCGTCTAAATATTTCAGAAGCTCGCCATTTAGGATTGTTATATGTATAGGCCATAGAGTTATGTACCATGCAAGGACAATTATTGCCTAGCTTCATTATTCAAACTTTCACTTCGATCGCATGATTACGACACAAGAATAAAAACTTAATTTTAAAATTTCGCACAGCCGCCATCTTGAGGTTATGTAAACAATTGAATTAAATTAGATGGCAGTGCATTACAATCTGCAAAATCATTTACTGTACCAAATTTCACTGCGCTCAGAGAGTTAAATCACGAGAGAAGTCTATTAAAATATTTCAAATTCGCTTCGTCGCCATGTTCGTTTTGTACTTTACAGGTTAATGAAATATACGTATGTAAACTTGTATCAGTACCCTTTATCACCGTACAAAATTGCAGGGTGATATCTGTAATAGTTTCGGAGATATAGAATGTCAGTGAAATATTTCTCACAGCCGCCATTTTGAGGTTATGTAAACAATTTAACTAAATTAGACTCCAGTGCATTACAATGTGTATAAACATTTGCTGTACCAAGTTTCATTACGTTTGGATAGTTAAATCGCGAGAAAAGTCTATTTAAATGTCTCAACTTCGCTTGGCCTCCATGTTGTTTTTGTAGTCACCAGGTTTTTGAAAGTCTCATAGGTGAACTTCTAGTAGTGCCCTTTATCACCGTGCACAATTTCAGGGTGATATCGGTAATAGTTTCGGAGATATTGAATGCTAGTGAAATATTTCGCACAGCCGCCATGTTGGATTGGTGAGACGTAAGAAAATTTGAAGGGCACGGTCGAGGTCGCCGGGAATAGTGCTATGAACTTACCGAGTTTTATTGAAATCGCTCCAGCCGTTTAGATTTTATTAGGGGGACGGACACACACACACACGGACAAAAGGTGATCTCATAAGCCTATTTTTTCAAAATTGAAAATAGTCTAATAAAGTATATTCAAGTAAAAATAAATAAATACGAAATCAAATAAATACATAAATTAATAAACAAAATTAAATAAACAAATCAATAAATAAATAAGTAAATAGATGAATAAGTACATAAATAAATATATAGGTAAGAAAGTGAATCATAAATCAATCCCTCCCTATATTATTCTGCTAAGGTCCCATTCCAGTTTTGTACCGAAAATAAGGTCCCATTACCACTAACCTACACATATGGGGTACCTACAGGTTCAGCTTAACCCAATGCGTAAATGAAACGCACTCACTTACTCTTTAAATGCCTCAGAATTAAATAAATACCTTAAAACATGTATATTAACAATGAAATAATGAAAGAATGCAACACGGTAACCATGGTAACAGAATCTCACAGGCCCATCTATTTCTGTAAGACGCAATGCAATTCCAATTATTACTTTACTGTGAAAGTTTCCAGACGTTTATAAGGTTATCACTGAACCAAATTAAGCTGTAAAATTCATCAATACATACAGTATAATGTGCTTAAGGGGGTCAAGGGGCACTTTAGAATTTTTTCACGCAATTTTCATGTGTGAGTGTGGTACGAATGGTCTTTTTCACCCGACTATAAAGGGTCTCCGAAAACCACATTTAAAGGCCCTTAAATTAACAGTGTATGTGATATTCCCAGAAAAATAACTTCGCTCTGATATACCTATGAAGGAATGACAAACCCCTAACCACTGCACCAGTAGCTGAATTGATAAAGTCTGATTATTCATACCAAGGATAAATCAGTCATAGCATTCATGATTGAGATTTTGCTAAGTGTACTCTTTACAACTAGAATATTCGCGGGCGAAGCCGCGACGGGTAATGCTAGTAATAATATAATAACATACTGAATATATAAATATGACAAGTGCATAGACCACCCGCCTGGCTTCAGTGCTACGCTGCTGGACGTGACACGTTTCTGGCAGGGGCTATCGTCTTGTTTATTTGTTTAAAAGCACTTTATTAAAAATATATATATATTTCGTAAACTTTTCAAGAAATGCAAGACTTTTCCTGTACTATTGAGACGATTTGGAAGATTTTGGTACAAACCACACCTGAGCTTGAGTTTTGTGAAACATACACCTTAACTTATTATATACAGGATGTTTCTAAATACCCATTACATACTTTGAGGGCTTATAGTGGGGACCCAGACGGTTAAGTTTAGCGTAGGGACTTCTGTCCGGAAACGTTCCGTCTTTCCGCTACCCACAAAGACCACCACAGCACACGTTCACCAATCCCTGGTCCTCCAACATCCACCACAACCATAACCCGCGCCAGTAGGTCTTTCTCGGATTCCACAGGGGTCTCGTAAATCAAGGTTTTCATGTGACCCCACAGGTAGTACTCTGGTGAACGCGCAGGCCAAGCAATCGGGCCACCAAGACCTTTCCACTGTTGCCGAAATCTGTGGTGCTGATAATCTCGGACAGCAAGTGAAAAATGAGGTGGTGCGCCATCGTGCTGAATCCATATGTTCTGACACACATGCAGTGGCACAGCGTCTATGAACTCATGCAGTACGTCTTCAAGGAATACTAAGTAAGCGGTACCCGTGAGATATCGTGGATGAACGTATGGAATGTCAACAAACCTGTAGTGGATATGGGACATCAGGTGGTCGTTCAATGACGCAGTGGCGAAGAAAATGCGGGAGATTTGAACGTGTGCTGTGGGGGGTAGTTGGAAGACTGCACGTTTCCGGACACAAGATCCTATGCTAAACTTGGTCCCCACTACAAGCCCTCAAAGTTTGTAATGAGAATTTAGAAACACACTGTATTTTGTTATGGTTTTCAATAGGACCATAACAATGACTACTCGCGTGTCCACCATGTGTTAAGTTTGGATTCTAAGGGGTGGGATGTTATGCGGAGCTATGGGGACGTCTAGGAGGAGTGAATGTAAGGGGGGTGAAGAGTGACTAGAGGAGGGATACGTACCTTGGGGGCTTAGCACGCTTGTCACCTGCCAGTCCGGGTGTCCGTGCAATCTTCATAGCACCTCCTGACAGCATGCTGCAGCGGTAAGCTGTGGATCTTAACCTAATCTAAGAACTAGGGGGGGAGGGTTTACGCTAGCGAAGTGAAATAAAAGAGAGATCCCTTGACTATGAAATAAGGGGTTTATTACAATAAATAAAGGGGGTGGCGAAACTGTAGATTAGGGGGCAGAGGAGGAATAAACGAAAGCTAACACACTTACCCCGAAACGTCTAGATATCTAGAAGGCGTCCATCCTGAGTCGTCGTTGGGGCTGTCGTGGCAGGCCGCAGCCCGGCCGGCCTTTGGTTACGTCGCGTCGCACTGTTAGACTTAGACTGAAGAGTCCCAGAGATAAGAAAGTTTGCGGCCCGGCGCGGAGGTGTCTTCTCTATTTGAAGGCTTAATTGGATCACGCTCGTCAGTGGTATTTAGAGTTGTACACTAGCTTCCGCTATTCTTATCCGCCACTGCAAGCTTGCGTTTGTGTTATCTTGCTTCAACTTTATGTCCGTAATCCTTGAACCGTTTTTCTTTTCCACCTGTAGTCTTCCCCTTTTCTCTTTTCTTCGGCGTGACAATTATCGGAATTGTTCCCTTTCCTTCTGGGATATTACTGGCCAGGGTAACCGAGCAGATCAGTGGACATTTCTATAATTGCTGATTAAGGTTCGTTATAGTGACTTCTTACTATGCCGAATCGTGATCAGTGACACCTCTTTCCTTTTACTTTCTCTTTTCCGTCACCTGTAACAACCCTTTGTTACCCTCCCGAGCAGTCTTCTGTTTTTTATATCCTGATAGGACCTTTTGGTTTGTGTTCCCGCTCTCGTATTCGAGATGCCTATCTTTATTTCGGGTTTCTCCCCTTTTATTTGTTATTTATATAAAGGTGCGCGTAGAGACGTGTGTTTAGTTTATTTTTGTTCTGTTTCGTGATGTCGAATAAGCTGGATCCATCAAGGTGAGTCGCGGCTTAATATTCCTTGAGTATGAGTGTGGATATGTGGCTTGTGTATGGAATACTAGGGCATTTAGCCTTTTCTAGTATGTCCATTGTGTGCCTGTATCGTTCCTTTATCGTTTGTCTCTTTATCGTCGTTCCTTTATGTTGGTTATGGTTCGGTTTACTGGATGGTTCGTACATCACAGTAAGACCAGCACCTTACTTTTTTATCTTTATCGGTCTACCTTATCTTACGCAAATCCATGAGAATGACTTACCTTTGTACGGAACTCATCTTGATGGGTATCTTTGTAATGTGTAACGTTAACTTTCCATTATATATTTCATTTCGGTTCCTTGCGCCTCATTTTTATGTTTGTTTTGTTCACGTCATGTCTACGCGTACTTTTATTTATTCTCCAACCTTTCTTATAATCCCTTACCTATTGCTTTCTCCTGGGCTATCAGAGTTGCCGATCCCTCTTTGACGGCAGACTCACGCTTCCTGACTTTTTGTCTAGCCCTTATAATCTGTCTCCCTTCACAATGTAATCTTACTCATTGCGAGTATATCTTCCCCATTTACGTTTCCCTCCCCTACCTTTACTGCACATTCCCACATAACCTTAATGTTACGGTTCCTCGTTCGGCTAGGTTATCTCTTGTGTTATGTTAGACGAGCATATTACCTTACCTTACCTTACCATGTATACGCTTCCTCGTCATTTCTCAAGACCATTTACTTTGAGAATACATACATTATCGTTCCTCATTTTAAGTGTGGCGTTTGCGTACCTTATTTACTATTTGTTTAGATCTTTATTTCTTAAGCAATCAGGCTAAGCTAAGCTAGGCCCATGATTCTTATGATTAGCGCATTCGAATAGAACTTGCATTCACATCGCAGTGAATGTACGTTCAATCCACCGCCTCTGACACCTTCTTTACTTTAGTCCGGTCTCATGGGCCCAGCGCCAGGCTAATAAGAACACACGTTTCCACTGCGACAACATCAGCGAAAGGCCAGACGGCTCATCCTGTAGCTCCTTTTTGTATTACCAATTAATTATGTATAGTAATGTTGTAGTCACAACCCCTGTGAAAGGGTTGGGGCTATAACAATATGATGATGATTTTGAAATAGGGCGAGGGATTTGGTATAATAAATTGGAAGAAAACATATTGCATCAATTTTAGTAACACTTTTAATATATTCCAGTCATATACATACAGTATATATCTCCATTTTCATACAATCTCTCGAAATAAACATTCACACATAGCCTAAAGAACATCAGACACTACCATGCACAAACGTACATTTAAAGCTAATCTTTGTCCAATAATTCTAACATGAATACATATTTCAAAAGTTGGACAGAATTTTCTTTCACCCGCATGAAAGGTTTTCATTTTTCTTACAGAGGAAATAGAAAATAGCGAAAAATCTCTTTGTCTTTAACAAAATTAAATGTTGCCCAACAAAGTTGAAAGAAGGTTTGAGTAAAGTGTTGAGCGAAGATATTTTCTCTAAATGTTTAACAATATTATTATTATTATTATTAGGCCTATTATTGCTATTAGTATTATTTGTACGTAATGCGTCACAGGATAATTCCATTTTTAAATGACTAACTTGTTTGGAAATATGCACCCTAGCTCTCCACCTTGTTGGCCAACATTTGAAATAAACTGTTATGTAGCATTTCTCTACCAGTTATTGTATCCATGACGTAGCTTTAAGGCTATGTAATATTAATGAACCAACGCGTTTTTGAAAGAACAGCTTATCGCAATATCAAGCTTATAAAATACGTGAACGGATTAGTCAACAATGGCATGCAGCCTCCATAAAATTATATTTTATGTTCGACCCTCACTATTATGTGTCAGAAAACTGTATCATAATGATGGCAATGTTTTTCATTACGATACAGTTTCTCCAGCCAATCAGAGCTCGTTCATTGACCAATTAGGTAACGATACCTTCGCGCATGCGCTCAAAATCCAACATGTCGGACATAAATACAACATCGAACTATAATAAATTACCGACATGGAATACGCACCGTCCATATGTTTGCGTAAATAAACTGGCGAATATGAGACAAGAAATAGCACTGTACCTTAATATCACCAACACTAATTTCTACACAGCGCATTGCCTTCAAACGACTCCGGTGACAATATTACTGAGGGACGGCAGACTGTAAACATATGGCCTGCATAATATGGTATTGCAAGCACACAGAGCGCATGCGTCGGTCGGTCAGAGATCTTGAAAGACAGAGATATCATACCCAGCGCTCGCTCTCCGATCACAAAATTCACGTGGCTGACTCTCAACCGATATTTATGAATATTTATGTTAAAACATATAATAAAGTGAGAACTATCGTCGAACATAAACAGTCGTATGCAACTCGCCTATAATGGTAATTAAGACACTCGTATGGAAATTATAAAACTCGCATACGCTCGTTTTATAAACATACTCGTGTATTAATTATTGTCATTATAGACTCGTTGCATAATGTACTATTTATGTTCGACCCTGACTATTATATGTTAGAAAACTGTCCTATAATGAGGTTCATTATAACACTATTTTTCATTATGAAACATTTTCTCCTACTAATTAATCAGAGCTCAAGAAACAGTTGTTTGACCAATTAGATAACGATAGCATCAAGCCTGCGCTGAGTTCCAAGGCTTTCTAATATAAATTTCACTGCTTGGCCTAGTGCCATAGTAGGGTAATCGAGGAGGCCATGGTCAAATACAAGGCATTGTCTGCGTCCCATGCGCTCTGTTCAGTACATAAAACTGGCGAAATCTCGACAGATATTTATGAATATTTATGTTCGAACATAAAATAGTTATATTAATTATCGTCGAACATAAACAGTCGTATGCAACTCGCCTATAATGGTAATTAAGACACCGTATAAAACGAGCGTATGCGACACATACTCGTGTCTTAATTATTGCCATTATAGGCTCGTTGCATAATGTACTATTAGTAGACAGGAGGCTCTGACATAACATAGAGCAAATTGTTACTGCATGGTAACTCAACTAAAGAGGGCCGCCATATCTGCTCACAGGATAAACATGAAGTTACCATCCTATTCTTTGACCTATGGCCTCCTATCTACGGAGGTGACAAGCCATTGTTGACCCACTCCTTCACTTTCGTACTAACATTGATAACGGAAAGATCTATTGTCTCGAAAGACGTCAGTCTGTTCATTCTGATTATTTCTGTACCTAGTTGCACCAAAGCCACATCAGGGATGTACAATATGTAATTACTTGTGAAAGGACTATATTCATCATTAAATGTTAATAGGAAATGTTGCACCACGAAGCAAGATTGTAAAAATTCCAAGATATTCCATTGAAACATATAATGTAGTGAATTAGATGTACAATCAAACCTCATTTATGCGTTTCTCATTTGTACGTACTTATACGTAATATTTTCAGAAGCACCACACTCTCAAGAACAAATTACACTGACTGGCAAAAGAAAAAACAATCTCTTGAAAAATTCAACATTACTTTGTTTCAAATCATAAATATGAACTTTCTAGGCCTAGGACAGTACACACTGTAGTTATAGCATGGAAGTGAGGTTTCCTGGAAGTATTATCATTGTTCCACTTAACAATAGCGATTCATTGTCATGATGCTGTTTCCCGCGGAAAGATGTGCGCGCCACCATTTTCGATCAGAGCCACTGCCCTAGCGACATCTTCAGGACCCAAGCGCATATTCGTTTCTGAATTGCACAACAACAACTGAGGATGTGGCTGTACTGATCTTTTCCTATTCCAACAAGTGGCAAAAGAAAACAGAATAAAACATTGCATTGTTGACGACAGCGATGGCGCGCGGGAAACAGCATGATGTCTCTCTCTCGTAAGTTAACAGCCCTGGGGCTGGTATGCAGCAACTCGCCAATCTTCTCTATTCTCCGCCATCCTCTTCAATTCATGATATGATTTTGTGTTCGTGTCTGTCATTAACTGTGTGATGTATGCAAGTGGTGGTCTTCCTCTAGTGTTTTTCCCTTCTAACATCCCTTCGATGACTCTTGCTGGCAGGCTATTATGTCTGAGAATATGTCCCAACATATTTGCTCTTCTTGTTTTCAGGGTCAGCTTCTACTTTCTCCTGCTCTTCTGAAAACCTCTTCATTTGTCATATGTTGTATCCAACTGATCTTAAGCATTCTTCTCCAGCACCAAGCCTCAAAAGCCATCAACTTCCTCTCTTCCGACTTCCCTATTGTCCAGGTCTCACTACCATACAAAGCCACACTCCACACGTATGTCTTTAACAGTCTTTTTTCTTATTTTTAGGTCTATACTTCTAGATGTGAAGAGATTCTTCTTTCATGTCAAAGAATCGGTATTGTTAAGTGAAACATTGACATGAAGAATGGTAGAGTAATGCATTTAGGAAACCAATTAACCTCACTTCCATGCTATAACTACAGTGTGTACTGGACTAGACCCAGAGCGTTCATATTTATGATTTGAATGAAAGTAGGCTAATGTTGAATTTATCAAGTGATCGTTTTTCTTTTTGCCGATAAGTGTAATTTGAGATGTGCAGCAATTTGCTCAATGGTAACAATGATCGTTAGGTTTTAGCTATTTGATGCATATTAAAGCTCCACATATTCGAAAAAAATCGAATACTAATAATTGAATCGAACATATGAATAGTTCGATTATTCAAATTATTCGTACATTCGAATATTCGAAGTACAAACAGCGAGGCCATCTGCTCCTTGTATTTCCATATTTCCGCTAAGAATTAGCACTAGCAAAACTTACAATGACAGGCATTTGTTGATTGACAACTCATTAAAGCGAGCATTGGGCAACAGGAAACAGGCAAATAATCGTACACTTTGACGTGTAAGTTGGAGAACAAAAAAAGGAAGACCTATTTGCACATTCCTTGTTAGATACAGAATCTACTGTTACAGCAGACAAGGTAGAATTTCACAGGATGGCTGAAAATTCTCTTCACTTGGAATGAAACGACTGACCGGCGATAATCTCCAAGAGCATTAACCACCTGTCATAAGGACAGTTTGTGCTTTCAAAGATGCTGATAGTTGAATCCTTCAGCCAAATTTCAGAGAATTTTCATGCCGAAGTTTTATCGGTTAAATCTTATAAACAGGGTATGGTAATATCTCTTCCATCCATTTTGTAAGCAAATGAAGTACTGTGACGTGTTGAATTGAGAAACATATTTGATCGTGCACAAAGAGCTTAAAGTCGATGAACCATGAAGACACACCCGCACCGCCACCTCCCATATTATTAGCGAGCATCAAAGGGGTGTTCTTGTACACAATAGGCTCCCCATTTGACCTTTACTCTCTAAAAGGACAAGGCCGTTTTAATATTAAAATACTTTATTTAAATAATTCAAAATAACATGTAGGCGCTCTTCTAATTCATTATTACATACGAGGGATATTCAGAAACTCTTGATAGATATGATTCACCTCCAGTGAAATTGAACATTCTTTATGTTCCTCGTAAAAATCATATTCCTGAATTTCTGAAATTTTATAGTGTAAAATGGGTGTCGTAAAATACCTTGTCATTGAAGTGTCCAGGGTATAACAGATACATGCAACTCAGTAAGATGGACTGCCTACAGCAATCCAATCCCCTAATGTGTCGGCTACTTCTCTGCCTTAGATGTGCAGCGGGACTATTGATTATTAGACCTCGAATTTTTAGGCACCCACCCTACTTTTCTAGGCACCTAAAATAGGCCTTAAACTGGTAAATTAGGCTCCAACCTATTAATATTCGGTAGTAAAATTTAAAAAAATTGTGATCAGGTAATGCATAAATACACCCTCTGTTCGAAAAGTTCGGTGAATGGGTCTATATTACGAACGGATTGTTGGCTTACCTGAAACAGCCGTTACTGTCCTTCGAAGTAATCCCCGTGGATGGTTATGCACTTCTTAGAACGACTGAACAAGTCCTGGCATCGTCTTCCTGAGAGATAGCCTTCAGTTAGGTCGTCACATTACGTTGGATGTCCGAAATGTCCGAAAACCTCTGGCACTTCAGGGCTTTTCGGTGACCCTGGACCCCGATTCTCCTACATTGACGTTTGTCTTCGAGGTCGTACCTCAGGCACCAGGTCTCGTCACCCGTGACGATAGTTTTCAGGACCATTCCATTCCACGGAACATTCACCCTTTTCACTGCCGCCCGTCTATCAGGTGTGCACGTTAGGTTGCATAAATTCACGCTTCTCTCTTGCTTTCAATTGAGAGTTTTGACGACCCAAACTGAAGGCTATTCCTAAAGAAGACTATGCCAGGAGTTTCCAGGACTTGTTCAGTCGTCCTCAGAAGTGCATAACCACCCACGGGGATTACTTCGAAGGATAGTAACGGCTGTTTCAGGTAAGTCAACATCCGTTGGTAATACAGCCCATTCACCGAACTTTTCAGAAGAGGGTGTATAAACGACCGATGTGCTCAGTGTGGCAGCTCTGATTCCCGGCATCCGCTTGGCAAGCTCTCACTGAGGCACCCTGTATATAGGCGAAAACTTCGAGTGACTGAATCTACAGTTTTTACCTCCCTGCTACACACCTAAAGCAGAGAAGATGCTGACATATCAGGGGTTAGTCCGCAGAATCTCCTATTGCTATAGGCAACCCAACTTACTGAGGAGTGTTATGTCTACAGTACGTCCAACTGTTCAAATATTGTACAGAGAGTTTAGTTTGGATGTATCGGAGACCCTCGCTAGCCCGCTCGCCCGCGGCGCGAGCCTGTCTCCCGCCACGCACTTTGCCGTTATGCGGCGCCCGCACGGCACTGAGTCATTGAGTATAGGAATGTGTACTTACCTAGTTCACAGCTGGTGCTGAAAATGTTCGCCATTCACTGCTACACATCGCTGGCAACTTTTTATGAAACTGGCATTTACTTTCTGAAGTTCATCAGCAACGATTAACCGTATTTCAGCTGTAATATAGTCTTTAAGCTCATTTATAGTATGAGGGTTTCTCGCATACACTCTATTTTTAAGCGTCCCCCACAAATAAAAGTCACGTGGTGATAAGTCAGGGCTTCGCGGGGGCCACACGTTCCGACTTATAATCCTCGTACCGAAAATGCGACGCAATTCTGTCATGGATGCTTCGGCAGTGTGAGCAGTGGCAGGATCTTGTTGAAAGTAATTTGACAATCGCTCTCCGTAAGTCAGTTCGTCAAAAAATTGGTCAAGGATCACATTGAAGTACAAATTAAAGTACAAATTCCTATACTCAAAGACTCAATGCCGCGCGAGCGCCGCATAACGGCAAAGTGCCTGGCGGGAGACAGGCTCACGCCGCGGGCGAGCGGGCTAGCGAGGGTCTCGGATACATCCAAACTAAACTCTCTGTACTAGTAGGTGCTACATTAATTACCAATCTTACTATATTTTTGTTAGTTTTTTAAATTTTCAGTTATTGGAATTGCTAACTTTTGTGGGAAAACAAATCTAAGGAAATCTCATGGCCATCCTGTTACTCATTAGACTTGTGTCGATTCTAAAGATCAATTTTGTGTATATCTTCAGTTTCTGAATATCCTCCGTAGATCCATGGCTCTTATTTATAATTCCTGATCAGAAATTACACAATATACTGTACTGTATTGTAACCCCCACTGGCCAAATGTCATCAAAGATGCTAGTAATTTCTCTTCACAACATACTCGTCTAAGCCTTTTCAAACAGATGAAATCGTAAAATTTTAAAAAAGTCTCTTTCATATACCCCTGTATAATTATTCAGTACATTTATTCTTCTTCTGTATGTCCATGGACAGCCCCTTCATTGAACATCGTAATCACAGCACAATACTAATCTCTCTTTGGTATACTTTCTCTCTAAACTATGAATAAATTAACATGGATTACTTGATAAAAAGCGTCATTATTAGGCCTAGAAATGGGATGAAAATCTTTATAATCCCTGCGTCAAGAAGCAGAGATAGCGTGGCGTATTATATACTGTAGTAGGGCTGGTACTCTTAATAGATTAATCGAAACAGAAATATCGATGAATTGCTACACAACGATTAGTCGATCGTTCATTTAATCGATTAATTGTTTTCGTACAATTTCGAATTATTTGATTAGGACATCGATTATTTCCAGCTCTCGAAATTAATGGAAATGCTCATTTCTCCGGCCAAACGTTACAGTAGAAACAATAAGTTGTTACGTAAATCAACATTTAGATGCTTGTAGTACAATAGGCCATTAGATATTAATAAAATAACAGTTTATGTCATGGCGGATAATTTGAGGGTGGACTCCTCCTGCTGTGCCTCCATTAGATGTACGCCTTTAAGTTGAAAGTCAATAATAAAGCCCAAACTTGAATCACGCGCAGTTGCAAGCTATTCAAAACCCAATCTGGTATAATGTTACAATCAATAGCTCGCCATTCCTACTCTACAGTAGATTATAAAATAAAATTGTAATAATATATTCTAATTCATATCCAGCAAGAAGAAAGCATAGTGTCAAAAATCTTATATCAAACGTTATGGTACAAAATGGTAAATTTATGTAGGAAAATTCTAATAAGTATCTTGCGACATTTCTCAAATATAAAACTAAGATTCAATGGTCAGTCCTCACACATTTCCTTACCTCTAAATACAGAGTCTTTATTTTTATGATTGTGCAAGATAGCCCCGTAAGTTTGGGTGTGAGCGTGTTGTATTTATCTGATAGCCTGTGGAAGCTGTAGAATGAGCTATTGTTATAATTAGGGTTGTGGATGGGGCCACGGGGCCTGGGATTTGAGTACATGGTATCCACAGAATTTTCAATGTCAATTTTCCTGACGTTTCTTGAGCACTTTTCAACAAAAGTCCTGACTCGTGAAGTCATCGTAACATAGGAAAAAAGGTTTTATTGAGCAAACAAATGAATGTATATACCAAAATTGCCATTATTGAAATAGCAAATATCAAGTGATTGGCATTTAAATTGAAATGTTCTTGGGGGCGTGGTGGCTCAGCGGTCTAGCTGAATGCCTCTCACCAAGGCGGTCCGGGTTCGATTCCCGGTCAATGCATGTGAGATTTTCGATGTGAAATGCCATGTCCTGTGGTTCGGATTCCACGTAAAAAAAGGAGGTCCCGTGGCTCATGATCTCGAGATTAACGGTCACGTTAAACTACAAGCTTCCTTCCTTCCTTTTGAAATGTTCTTGTTTATCAATGACAAGTCACAATATTTTAGAGGCTGATTGCAGACACGTGGTGGGGTTGTCACATCCTTACGTCAACGCCAAAAAAGCGTACAAAAATTAGGTAAGAGAGGATTTTACTATGATGTACTGTAAAAATGGAAACTTATTATAATGTCCAGTGAGTTATTGCTTTTTATCTTCATAGATTAGTTGGACTAGTAACATCAAGATATGGCTGTAAAACACAAAATACTCTATGGTTAATATAACATTCCTGACTTTCTAACATTTTTCACAATTTTTTCCTGACTCACGCCATTTTATCAGACTTTTTCCTGACTTTTAGTGACTATTCCTGACGTTTCCTGCCTGTGGACACCAGGGATTATCATCTCGGCATTTGACTGGAGGGAGTGTGGAAAACCCGGGGTTTCTCTCAGCTTCGGGGTTCGAACCATTGACCTCCAGGCTTGCTGCATATTTCCATCCCGGCCCTTGTTTACATTAGAACAATGTGTTTCGATTGTCGAGTTCAGTTTCTATTATTTCGCAAAAATCCAGTATTGTTGATTCATTCAGGAGCTATGCGACATTGTGTGTTCATGTAGCCCCGTGTACTTGAGTGTGTCGTATGTGTAATAACTCGTACCATCACTTGAGATATGATATTGCACAATTATAAACAGAAAGACCCTGTAGACACACTCGACGTACATGCACACAATTCACACACACAACAAAAGCAGTAAGATTAAAGCATCTCATATTCTCACAAAGAAGTACAGTACTGTAGAGTCACAAATGTTTTAAAATAGATCATAGTAAAGAGATTTGATTACAATTGATTTATATGTACAGTACCGGTCAGAGATTTAAGAACAGCAAATTATTTGAGTGTTGAACTTCTGTTAGTGCACAAGATTCAATATTGGAAATTTGCGATTTTTCATTAATGTCTTAAAACCAGAAAAAGATTATTAAAAGCGTATGTTTGGAGTGTTGCCCTTTATGGTTGCGAAACGTGGACAATTGGAAAAGAAGAAAAAAGGAGGTTAAAATCTTTTGAACAATGGTGTTATAGAAGAATGCTAAAAATTAGCTGGACAGAAAAAATAACGAATGCTGAAGTATTTAAAAAGGTGGAGGAAAATTATACCTTACGGAAAAGCATTAGGAGGAGGAGGACTAGACTGATAGGACATATTTTGAGACACGATAGCCAGCTGAAAACGGTATTGGAGGGAAAGGTTGAAGGCAAAAGATGTCGAGGAAGACCACGCCTACAATATGTACAGCAAATCATGTCTGATGTAGGATGCAGAAACTATGAAGAGGAAAGCTATAAATAAAGCCGACTGAAGAACTGCCGCAGACCAATCCATGGATTGAATACTTAAGAAGAAGATTAACGTCTAGAGAAATGAATACGTGATAAAAATCAATAATTGTAAAACAAAAATATTGGAATGCAGCCGAAAGAAATCAGAATCCTCTATGGACATCAAATTGGCAGGTGAAAAGCTGAAGGAAGTAGGAGACTTTTGTTACTTAGGAAGCAAAATAACCAGTGATAGACGAAGCAACGAGGATATAAAAAGTAGGTTGGCTCAGGCATGGAAAGCATTTCTTCAGAAAATTAATTTGTTGACATCAAATATAGATTTAGGTATTAGAATGACGTTTTTGAAAGTCTTTGTCTCGAGCGTGGCGTCCACAAAGTTCCAAGATAGGTTTCGACCTGTCTTACGTGATACTTGCCATGTTAGCCCGTCTTCCAATGGAAACACTCATCAATGACAGATGTTTATGATCTAGTACGTTGTTGTTAATCTTTTGACCGGTAATGTACATTTATTCATACATTCAGTCATTCATTAAGTATAATGTAAAAGAGTACCATTTAGTATTTCTACTCTTGAAAATGAAGAAATATGCATAATTTAGATGATAATCGGTGACTTCAACTCCAGAAGATATCGGTAGAAACTGTGCACCACCAGAATGAAGTAAACACTGATACCTGGAAAAGAAATCGAACCATTACATCCGTTACGTAAGTGTTTTAAGGTTTATTATTTTCTTTCTGGTTCACTATAAACCTACTTCTCATTTCAATATCACTCTTTCCTTTTAGATCATTGACATTTCCACTTCGAGCTGTCTTTTCATGAGATTTATCTTTCATCGTTAATCTAAAAGTTGTAACTGATCTGATTTTTAGTCTTTTAGAGTAATGTTAATCATTTTAAATAATTAGTATTTTGGAAATAGTTTTTAAATGAGACATTTTATAAAATTTAGTGTCAATCTTGCCGCTTCATTAGTGGCAATTACTGTTACCTGAGTTTTAATGGAAGAAGCAATTAGTGTAGGTTTAAAGATGATCATGGAAAAGACCAAACACCTTGTAGTGAGCAGACAGAACGAGAACAGACCCTTAGATACGGATGGAGAAGTCTTAAAGGGTAAAACCATTTAAATATCTGGGGGTAGTACTCAGTGAAAGAAATAATTGCTAGAATTCAAGCAGGAAACCGGTCCAAGTTTGCAGTTGGAATGATGCTCAAGTACAGGCTTCTATCGAGACACATGAATATAAGGATCTACAGGACTGTAATACAACCTATGGTCCTATACGGAGCAGAGACCTGGACTCAGACCCAGAAGACAGAAAGAAAACTCCAGACCAAAAATAATGTAACAAGAAGTTCCGTGACGAACTAAAGAGCCTACTTTTCTTAAAATTTAAGATTCGTGCCAATTATTAATCTATATGTATCTATCTAGAATAATGACGAAATAAAGTTGGTAATATCGAAATTTCTAATTAGCTCGAAATACTGTATACCTGGCATAATGTAGCCCAATAGAGAACTACTGTTGGCAGCTCTGGTGACTGAATATATTCTTAGTTCCATCTCTTAAGGTACAGAATACAACATTTGGTTGAAGTCCAATGGATAGCAAGGACGTTACATGCAGTTAAACATTGGATCTAACAGCGCGCGCAAAATCAAGTTGGCAACAATGACATACATAAATTGGTCATAAATAATCTGAAATAATATGATCTATTGTTGTGTCAATTTTGAATGAAATCCATTAGTTAGTATAGAAATTACATGCATTTTAAAATTGGACCTATCAGCAGGCTTAGAATCATGTTGGCAGCACTGGCGTAGGCCTATATTAGTTACTCCAAATTAATCTAGAATTCCAGGTACTGGCTGTGTGTGTGTCCCCCCTATCAACTCCTAAACGGCTGCAGCAATCGAAACAAAATTTGGTAGGAGTAAAGATCTATACCTGAGTATCTCACGGCCATATTTGAAAATGATGTCAGTGCTACCAACTGCTGAAAAATCACAATTGAAATTTGAGCTCCTTGTTGGATATCTTGGAAGGTATGAATGGGAGCTATTTCAAAATTGGCACACGTATAGATAATAATATTGCAGTTTAATTTCCAAGAGGCCATACATGGCAGTGTTGCCAAAATGATTATAAGCCTGCTGATAGGTCCAAATTTTAAATGCATATAACTTCTACACTATCAGTTGGCTTTTAAACAAATTTCGTATGTGCTATGTGTACATAAACATATATGACTGAGCGTATTCTTAAGAGCCACCAGGGCTGCCAACTGTTAATAAATGCTCTCAATTTATTTTATCCAAATACCCATATATCAGAAAGTATTCAAGTCAACATCACTAAACTTTGCACACGTATAGTACCTTACATTCTAGATTAATTTGCTGCTGATTGGTCCAATTTTAAAATACATGTAACTTCCATACAAATAAATGGATTTAATCCAAAATTGGCACAACAATAGATCATAATAGTTCAGATTATTTCTGACCAATACATGCATGACATTGTTGCCAACATGGTTTTACGCGCGCTGTTAGATCCAATGTTTAACTGCATGTAACGTCCATGCTATCCATTGGACTTCAGCCAAATTTTGTATTCTGTACCTTAAGAGATGGAACTAAGAATATATTCAGTCACCAGGGCTGCCAACTGTAGTGCTCTATTAGGCTACATTATGCCAGTTATATTTCGAACTAATAAGAAATTTCGTTATTACCAACTCAATTTCGTTATTATTCTAATTAGGTCCATATAGATTAATCATGGGAATGAATCTTACATTTCGAGAAAAGTAGGCTCTTTAGTTCGTCACGGAACTTCTTGTTACAAAATGTGAAAAGTAGGTTAAAAACTGTCAAACGTGGTCCATATTTGACCGTAACGAATAATTATAATAGAATTAATTAATTACCTTCATTGTAATGAATCATGCTGCAAATAAATTGGAAAGTAAAGCCATACAGATTGAAAGTAGAAAATTCAGATACTTTAATAATTCGTACAAAAGAAAAATCCCCAATGTGCAGTGGAATACAAGACGGACTAATAGATTACGCAACCCATCCAGCGCAGATGAGAACCACTGGAGCGCTCTCCACAGGTGGTCTGTCTGTGTCCGGGCAAAATCAATACTCGCTCATCCTGCGTAGGTAATATGCCAGGCGTGCAACGTTGCGCAATCAGCTCACAATATCACCTGATTCATCAAATTGTTCCTTATATCCTCCAATCTTTCATTTCTTCCCTCTATCCTACATTCGCTCAATTCGTTCCCACCTTTCACCCCTACCCTCCTAAATTTGCTTTTTCTTCCGTCCGCCATTCTATCCACTTTCGTTCATTTCTTCCTCCCATTCTTCCTTCACCCTTAGTTGTGTATTTGTAGTGAATAGTTATTCAAAGAATTTGTTTTGGGTTAATTATGATTTTAGTTTTCGTATATTTTTGTTTATTCATCATAATCGAGTTTGACCAACCAAGGACCACGTAAATAACTCTTAACGATTTCAGTTTTCTTTGGCGCCAGTTCTCCTTCATTCTCTTGCTCACAGCTTCTTTCTTTTCAGCTGTCCAATGTTGTTCCTTCTTGGTCGCTGTTTCTGGCTCTAGGAACCCTTGAAATGTGTGTATATTATTTCTGTTGCGGATGTCTTGATCAGTGATGTTCATTTCTTGTAGATCCTTCTTGGTGTTAGCAAACCATTTTTCATAAGAGTTACCTTTTCTATTGGGCTTGTTGAAGTGGTTACAATTGTTTCTTAGTGAGTCTGTCGTCAGACATTCTTGAAACATGTCCAAAGAATTTGACCCCTCGTTTTCGTATGGTATCTGAGATTCTGCTGCGTGTTTTATATACTTCTTTGTAACTGCGTAATCGGTATGTGACAGCACATTTTTTTGGTCCTAGAAATTTCCTTACAATTATTCATTCCTTACCGGGTGAGTTAGCCGTGGTCGTTACGGCATGGCTGCTGGCAGTCGCTCACATCCGGGAGGCGAGGAGGTTCGAATCCCCCCGCCGGGAACCTTGAAGATGGTCTTCTGTGGTTTCCCATCTTCCTTCCAGGCAAATGCCGGGGTTGGTCCCTAACTATAGGCCACAGCCTCTACCTTCCAACTCCTCATCCTTACATTCAAAAATTTCCTCCCAAGACAACACTCCACACACGACGGTACGTGTAGCTCACCCATTGGGTGTCCACCTCGAAGCAGCTACAAAACTGGCGAGCCGAACCATTTGTTAATTTCTTATTTCATCCCCAATTCGTTCCTTTGTTCCTTCCTTCTTTCCTTCCATTCTTCATCTTATTTTTTTTCTTTCCACCTTTCTATTCTTCATTTGCTCATTTTTCTTCTTTCCAGCCTACAGTTTTTCATATCTTCCTCTCATCACTCTTTCATCTTCCAATCGTTCGTTCTTTCCTCACATCCTTAATTCATTCTATCATACCCCGTGGCGTGGCCGTGATCGTTAAATCGTTCACCAGGGCCGCGGTAGTAAGTCCGGAGATCGCAGGTTCGAATCCCAACGCTGACAGCGGCTATCCCGGGATTTTCCCCACTCCCTCCAGGAAAATGCCCGGATAGTACCTTAATTCAAGTCCCGAGGCCCCTACCTCATCCCTGTCCCTGATACACACTATTACAGTCATCACATAAATACAGCTTATCAGACAAGATCAACACACACCCATCTACACGGGGATGAAGACCAAGATGTCCGAAGCCGATAAAATGAATTAAAAACAAAAAATCTTTCTTTCTTTCTTTCTTTCTTTCTTTCTTTCTTTCTTTCTTTTCTTTCGTTCATTATTTAGTCCACCTCGTAGGAAGCATTCTGGTCTAAGAACTGGAACGGTGTTCGGTCAGCCTCGTGTGACGAAACTGAAAGACCGTGGATTCGAATCATTCCTGGAAGTGGTTTTCCGTGGTTTCCCACTTCTATTCCAGGCAAATGACGGTGGTATGGTACCTAAATTACGGTCAGGGCCACCGCCGATCGAAATCTTACCCTCAGTTGCACTAATACAGCCGTCACCATAACACAGGTTATCAGACAGATTTTGTATACACCCAAGTACACGGGACTAAATGATCGCGATGTTGAGAAGTGCCTAATAATTAAACAACAAAAACAACTAATTTTTAGGCTGATGACCACGCTTTCCTCCCTTATAAAAACCATCACAATTATCATATCTACCCCCATTTATGTGAGAAGTGTTTGGATCAATTGGACCAATCCTAATTAGCCACCCATTTGTGTGAAGATTGTTTTATTAAGTGTATAAATAATTATTTTATTTTATTTCAGGTGCTAGGAAATTAATTACAATTCCCCGCAACACCAAGAATGGCGTCTAATGATCCAATCCTTGTCTGCACTCCGGTATTCTGGGTCGACACACAGAAGCTCCACCGCACCGCCTTGGTAACCCGATAATAGTGCACGACATGCTGTATATCTCGTTATCTATGACATAATCCACTGGACCCGGTAGCAGGCAGTGTTGCCACATTGCCATCATGTTACAGCTAGATGTGCAAACCATTTACCAAGTACGGAAATGAATACTGAATTTAAAGAATAATGCATAATGAATTACAATTAATCATAAACAATAAAATATAAACAATAAATAATATAAATAAACAATACGTTACAAACAATATATTGCACCCTTCAATAAAGCATGGTTTTCTCAAGATTCATCTACGGGGTCGTGTTCAGTCCTGACTGCGTTACACAGCAAAGTTCGCTTAAAACAACATGCTCTAATGAATAGAAAGGTTCATGACAGAGGGTATACTAGAAATAAAACAAGATGTTCAGTAAAGAACATATAGCCTACTTTCTCCTAAATGCATGGGTATTGTTATAACTCTTTGTCCTTTTCAAGGAGTATGATTGAATGTTGGTTGTAGTAGCTTGTTGAAATACAACGTGCTATAGGGATATTAAACATGAATATGAGGTGCCCTTTGCTAGTGCTACCTCTGTACCAAATTTCGTTCAATTCGGTTTCACCGTGTTTGAATTGATGGGGGGAATCGATTTGCACACATACTTGGCCACCATCTGCAAACTATTGGGCTGATGTTCTTGCAGTTTGGTCTGAATATGTTTCCCACATAAAGATATGGTGTTGCAAAATTTGGTGGAGACTAGATTATCAGGTTGGTCGTAATTACGTTTTACCTTTTAACATTTGGGTGGCCGCGATTACGTTTCCGTCAAGATAGCGGTGATATAAAACATGACACTGAGGTGCCCTTTGCTAGTGCTACCTCTGTACCGAATTTCGTTCCATTCGGCTTCACCGTTTTCGAATTGATAAGGGGAATCGATTTTCACACAAAGATGGCCGCCATCCGCAAAATATTAGGCTGATGACCTATTAGTTTGATCAAAGGATGCTCCCTCCATAAAGGTATGTTGTTGCTAAATTTGCTAGAGATCGGATGATTAGGCTAATCGTAATTTGATTTAAGCTTTGAACATTTGTGTGGCCGCCATTACGTTTCCGTCAAGATGGCGTCGATATAAAACATGACACTGAGGTGCCCTTTGCTAGTGCTACCTCTGTAGCAAATTTCGTTCATTCGGTTCCACCGTGTTCGAATTAAGAGGGGGAATCAATTTTGACATAAAGATGGCCGCCATCCGCAAACTATTAGGCAAATGGACTATTAGATTGGTCGAAGGATGCTCCCTCCATAAAGGTATGTTGTTGCAAAGTTTGGTAGAGATCGGATGGTTATGTTAGTCGTAATTTGATTTAAGCTTTAAACATGTGTGTGGCCGCCTTTACGTTTCTGTCAATATGGCGGCGATATAAATCATGACACTGAGATGCACTTTTCTAGTGCTATCTCTGTACCAAATTTCGTTCCATTCGGTTTCACCGTGTTTGAATTAATAGGGGGAATCGATTTTGACACAAAGATGGCCGCCATCCGCAAACTATTAGGCGAATGACCTATTCGATTGGTCAAACGATGCTCCCTCCATAAAGGTATGTAGTTGCAAAATTTGGTAGAGATCGGATGATTAGGTTAATCATAATTTGATTTAGGCTTTGAACATTCGTGTGGCCGCCATTACGTTTCAGTCAAGATGGCGGCGATATAAAACATGACGCTGAGGTGCCCTTTGCTAGTGCTACCTCTGTACCAAATTTCGTTCCATTCGGTTCCACCGTGTTCGAATTAATAGGGGGAATCAATTTTGACATAAAGATGGCTGCCACCCGCAAACTATTAGGCTAAGAAGCTATTAGATTGGTCAAAGGATGCTCCCTCCATAAAGGAATGTTGTTGCAAAGTTTGGTAGAGATCGGATGTTTATGTTAGTCGTAATTTAACTTAAGCTTTGAACATTTGTGTGGCCGCCATTACGTTTCTGTCAAGATGGCGGCGATATAAAACATGGCACTGAGGTGCCCTTTGCTAGTGCTATCTCTGTACCAAATTTCGTTCATTCGGTTCCACCGTGTTCGAATTAATAGGGGGAATCAATTTTGACATAAAGATGGCCGCCATCCGCAAACTATTAGGCTAATAACCTATTAGATTGGTCAATAGATGCTCCCTCCATAAGGGAATGTTGTTGCAATGTTTGGTAGAGATCGAATGGTTATGTTAGTCGTAATTTAACTTAAGCTTTTAACATTTGAGTGGCCGCCATTACGTTTCTGTCAATATGGCGGCGATATAAAACATGACACTGAGATGCCCTTTGCTAGTGCTACCTCTGTACCAAATTTCGTTCCATTCAGTTTCACCGTGTTTGAATTAATAGGGGGAATTGATTTTCACACAAAGATGGCCGCCATCCGCAAACTATTAGGCTAATGACCTAGTCATTTGGTCAAAGGATGTTTCCTCTATAAAGGTATGCTGTTGCAAACTTTGGTAGAGATCGGATGATTAGGTTAATCGTAATTTGATTTAAGCTTTGAACATTTGTGTGGCCGCCATTACGTTTCCGTCAAGATGGCGGCGATATAAAACATGACACTGAGGTGCCTTTTGTTAGTACTACCTCTGTACCAAATTTCGTTCCATTCGGTTGCACCGTGTTCGAATTAATAGGGGGAATCGATTTTCACACAAAGATGGCCGCCATCCGCAAACTATTACGCTGATGACCTATTAGTTTGGTCAAAGGATGCTCCCCCATAAAGGTATGTTGTTGCAAAATTTGGTAGAGATCGGATGATTAGGTTAGTCGTAATTTGATTTAAGCTCTGAACATTTGTGTGGCCGCCATTACGTTTCCGTCAAGATGGCGGCGATATAAAACATGACACTGAGGTGCCTTTTGTTAGTACTACCTCTGTACCAAATATCGTTCCATTCGGTTGCACCGTGTTCGAATTAATAGGGGGAATCGATTTTCACTTAAAGATGGCCGCCATCCGCAAACTATTACGCTGATGGCCTATTGGTTTGGTCAAAGGATGCTCCCCCCATAAGGGTATGCTGTTGCAAAATTTGGTAGAGATCGGATGATTAGGTTAGTCGTAATTTGATTTAAGCTTCGAACATTTGTGTGGCCGCCATTACGTTTCCGTCAAGATGGCGGCGATATAAAACATGACACTGAGGTCTCCTTTGCTAGAGCTAGCTTTGTACCAAATTTCGTTCAATTCGCATTCACGGTGTTCGAATTGATAGGGGGGACAGACATTCAGAGTACACACACTCACACACACAGACACACACACACACACACACACACACACAGACTCACACATACACATACACACACACACACACACACAGACTCACACACACACATACACACAGACAGACACACTTTTTTCGCCCTGTGTTGATCTCATAAGTCTACTTTCATTTTTTGCAAAAATCGAAAGTAGGCTAATGAATAACAAGTAGAATAAAAGAAATTTAATGACTGAAAGGTATGTGCATAAAAATAATAAATAAAAAGAAAATCCTCGCTGACTTTCACCCCCTTAATAAATAATAATATTACTGAGCGGTAGGAACTCGCTCGTCACAACAAGACAATGTGAATGCAGCTTCACATAATGATATAATTATATCATAAGCAATTGAGCGGTAAGAACTCACTCGTCACAACATAAGGATACAAGTCCATTTTTTTCTGGTCAAGAAGTTACATAATGTGTGGTGTACTGCTTGTTAATAAGAAACTGAGTACTGATGCGAGTCCGTTTACAACTGAAACAGTCATGTTGCTTACGGAGTTGCATCTTTTAAATCACACTACGGCTATGGGACCCACCCTTAACTAATACACTATAATTACTACTGACACATGCAAGATCTAATAATATAAACATAATGAAGAATTTCCCTGAGATCCCAGCTGGTGCCGGAGCACAAAATGAACACAAAAAGAGCATGCCAGAAATCTGCCAAAACGCTCTCATCATACTTGGGAACATAGCTTCGCCCACCCTAACTTGACACGGGTCAAGAACGCGTAAAAATAAACACACCAAAAATTGAACCAACAACAACAAAATACAATCCTAACGGCTGAAAAACTATGTTTACATTTATATAAAACGCCAGACAAACACGAGTATCAGTAGCTACCTTACAACTATGGACAGCACCCATTTAATCAATCAATACTCATTATAACCGATCAGGTTTTGTGAATTTTAAATAACATCTTAAATTGCAGTACAGGAAGCAAGCCTGTTACTAATGACAAGTCACGTTATCTGATTTGAGCGCGCCCTTCTTGTATGAGTCACCACTGCCTCAAATATCTCTGTCAGCCCCGCAAGCTATGTGCAGTTTCCCACTGGAAACGTCAACAAATCTCACCCATCCCCTGGATGGCAAGAACACAAATATATACCACAAGTTCAGCCTCGCGAGGTCATGAACTGGGCTAATGTGGAGCAAGACACAATAATCACCATGATGCATTCTCGCTAGCACATTATAAAAATCACACAACGCACCAAAAGCTTGGACTGACTCTCCTACGCACACACTGGGTCGGCTCAAAACAGATCAACAATATTGCGTCCATTGACACATTAACAAAAATACACAACAAAAACTCGGGTGCAAAGTGGCATCCCGTACAAATCTGCTAGAAAGCAACTATCAAAATAATCCTGATCCGTCATAAAATGCTACTCACAAATAATCTTACCCTCCAAATTCTATTTTTAATCTCAAAATTAATTCAGTTCCATTTTTGTTGTAAGGCATACCTCCGAATAATAATGCTTGACCGCGATTTACGCAAGCGAACGCGAGCACGGGCTCCGCGTCGCCCCGTAAAGTTGATCCAAATACAATCACAATATTTACAGACTACGCAACGCTCGGCTAGTCCCATATTTAATGTGTCAGTAAAACAAAAACTAATCATCTACATTACCAAACAAGCAAACAAATATCTACAAAAATATGTCCCATAATACCATAGCTGATTTAATAAATAAATAAATTCATTTGTACTCAATCCTTTAAAACAGCGCCAGGAAAAACGTCTGCAGCCATCTCCTTTAAGATGTTTATCTGGTCATCGACATCTTCTGGCAAATGTCCTGCTGGTTCCCAGTTCCGTTCTCGTTCTTAGACGTCATCTCGTGCTGAATTAAATAAAGTTTTGTCAGATACACACACGATATAATTCCTACTATATTCACCTATCAAGTACTATATTCCTTGACAGTCTATTTGGTGAATTATTTCGATGAACTGGTCCTACTGATAGTGCTGGGACTACAAATAAATCACTGAAGTTACACTTATAACTTGACGAACTGTTCCATGTTCAATAACATGAGAATATGCGGAGTATGAATCTTACGTCCTCAGACGTACAAAATGAGTGAATGAACGTTACGCCCTCAGACGCACGAAATAAGTGAGTGATTGTCGAAGCATCCTGGATCCTTATAAATGAAACTGACTAGGGTAGGTGTGGAAGGGGATTTATTAACAAATATTCCATAATATTTATCAGACTAGCATGCGATCGGTATCATTGAGTTCGTAGCAGTGTGGAGGTTACGATTATGCTGTAGCCGGCTCGAATCGATCGTGGAATTAATCTGCAGATAACTCCCGCGTTAATTTACCAGTGTGCGTTACCAAGCCGAGTTGCCGCTAAAACAAGGCGTCTTGATATTATTGGCCCAGACTCTTGTATGTCTTTGCGCACTTTTACCTATTTTTCTGCAGTAGGGAGTGGTTAACATGATGATAGACCAATTGCTTCGTAGCATTCGATTTCCTTCTTGGCGCCAACCTTCCTAGCAACAGGCCATAATGTGCGTGCCAAAGCCGTCTTTCGCGCTATAAGTTGCACCTGTCCTATGTCTCAAGAATATATATGCTTCTTCCTAAAATACCACAGGAGCTTAAACCATTGTGTCTTCTTGGCCACTGATTTCTCAATACTTCCCAACACCGTCTGGCTCTCATATCCTTTGTCTGTAGAAGTGTATCAAAAGATGATGAATAATTATTAGAATCCTTTATACAGCCTGTGGATAAAGGGTTCAATATTATCAACAATAAATTATAAAGAATAAATTATAACAATTAACACTACATTATAAGCAATAAATAATAAACAATAACAATGAATAACTGAAAAAATAAAATATAAACATCAAACAATAAAAAATAAACAATAAATAACAAGCAATAAAAATGAAAAATAAACATTAGGCTAACATTTAAACAATAATCAATAAATAATAAACAAGAGAAAAAGGAAAGAAGGATACTTAGAAAAATATTGGGACCATTAAAAACAGAAAGTGGAGAGTTCAGATACAGAAAAATGATGACCTCTACAAAAATAAATAAATAAATAAATAAATAAATTGAAAAAATCTACGATACGATCAGGAAAAGGAGGGTTAATTTCTTTGGTCACGTAATGAGGATGACAAAACAAACGTTCAAGAATGGTAATCAATGGGCACAAAGTATAAAAAGGGATATGGAACAGATGGAAGTAACAATAGATATTATTCAGGACAGACCACTTTTCAGAAATATGATCAAAAATATCAAGGGTTTCCAGGAGAAGGAAAAGAAGAAGCGGGTTAACATCTGGACGGAAGAGAGAAGAAGTGAAGTAATGAAGAACTACTGGAAGGCAAGAAAGGAGAAGGGAATTAATAAAAAATAAATAAAAAATATAGGGATAGGGTTATAATAGACCTGCCGTGCCACACTCGCTCCTGAAAATCACGTGAAAATATGCTAGTGTAACCCTTCATCCCCTTAAGGGACACTAGGGCTGAGTTTTTAGGCAAAAATTACAAAATAACTGTATTTTGTTTTTCCCATATAGTCTATATATATATATATACACAAGTGTGGTCCACCCGCCCCTTATTTTTTTTGGAGGAAGGCAACCCAACTAACGCGTATATCACAGTCATCCTAAAAACATTAGTACCTGCTCCCTTACGTCCATTGTACAACTTTAACGTTGAGTACATCCTCGCGAATATAGTAGAAATCAATAGTGGCAGTGTTCTTTCAATGACCTCAAATATAATGCATGATTGAAACGATCAGAGCTCCGAATAACACCTTCTTACGTTTGGACAGGAAGTGTCTCCGAATAGATTCAATAAGTGCCAGCACTACGCCATGGCTCTCGGTAGATACAGTCGCTAAATCAAGAATCGTTAGAGTAGCCTCAACGAAGTCACAATGTAGTAGGTTCGAACCTTGAACTAGTACTTTTTTTTTTGCTTAATGTCGTTTATTGTGGATGTATTATGGACGCATATCTATCTGTTCCAACGAGTGATTTTTTATTTGGTCCTCAAAAGCACCGTACTTATCCGATGGTACGCAGCCAGATTGGACGACGACATAATGATCTGTAGAACGAAAGCAAGGTATCCTGTATATTCAAGGTAGCAAGTGTTCGAAATTTTGACCACCTTTGTTTAAAGGAAAACTCCGACTCACTCAGACGACCCACATAACAAATAGATTTGTTATGTGGGTAGGCTCAGGAATAAATATATCAGACCGAAACTATAATTTCTTTCAACGGCGTCTGTGCGAAAAGCGCTTGCTATACACTTACAATAATAGTGAGGTTTTAAGGGGCGGAACTACGAGGTCATCTGTCCCAAGCATGCAGTAAATACAGATAATTATAACATTATTGGTTTTACGTCCCTTTTAACTACTCTGGCTTTTAGATACGTCAGGGTGCAGGAATTTTGCTCCGAAGGGGATCTTCAACGTGCCAGTAAATCTACTGGCACGGCTCCCTCGCATTTGCGCACCCTCGAATGCCAGCTGACTGCACCAGGATACGAACCTGAAACCTTGGGCACAGCAAGCGAGAACGTTACCGCTGAGCCTCGCAGCAAGGCAGTAATTACAGAACGTGTCATATTATTATAAATATTGAACTATTAAAATTCTAATTATCACGAATAGAGTCGCCTCCGTTGCGTAGTGGTCAGCGTGATTAGCTGCCTCCCCGGACGTCCTGGGTTCGATTCCCGGCTCTGCCACGAAATTTGAAAAGTGGTATGAGGACTGGGACGGGGTCTACTCAGCCTCGGGTGGTCCAAATGGGTAGAGGGGGTTCGATTCCCACCTCATCCATCCTCAAAGTGGTTTTCCGTGGATTCCCACTTCGCCTTCGTACAAATGCCGGGATGTTACCTACCGTACGGCCACGGCCGTCTCCTTCCCTCTTCCTCGCCTATCCCTCCCGATCTGCCCCTCCCTTCCCATCCCTTAAGAGGACAATGTTCGCATTGCAGGCCGCCTGGGCGAGGTGCTGATCCCACCTCCCCAGTTGTATCCCCCAGACGAGATGTTTCAAGCTCCAGGACACTGCCCATAGAGGCGGTAATGATAGGATCCCACGCTGAGTACGTGGGAAAACCTAACCCGGAGGGTAAAATCGACTAAATAAATAATAATTATAACGAATAGTATCCATCCATGGTTTTGAACAGTATTTAGGGAAAATAGCCATTTAAATGAGACAAGAAAATAACTTTCCCTATCGTCTTCGTAGATAATGTGAACAAAACCAAGTTGAAATCTTGCTGTACGAGGTATGGAGGGTATAATAAAATAGTTTAAAAGAATTTAAAAAATCTGCCGTTGGATAGCCTTGAACCCGGGATCAACGATAGAGCGAGCAGACGCAATAACACTTGCACACATTTCCAACACACTTTGGAGGTTTTAATTGCGCGTCTTATTAACGCGTATGGTAAAATAATCAATTATTACAGTTAGATCTTAAATATTGATTGGGATGCATTCATTCAGTACCTGTCATGTTTTCTAATTTACTTAAAGCAAGTTTCGCGACCGCTTTACGTTAATAAGGCGACATAACTGCAAATATGCCCTCAAACGACAGCCCTTCGGTTTTATTTCATACATCTTAGCGTCCAAAATGCTAGCATGTTATACACTTCGGTCATACAAGCAGGTGTACTGACGAAGAGAACAGAATTCTAGAGGATTTTGTACCAGCGATCACAGCAGCTTCCTTGCCAGCTAGTGTCGTGTGATACGGGCCTAAAGATATGCTATGACTTTTTGTTAAAATTTAATAACAAAACAATATGTTCGGTAAAGAACGTATTGCCTACTTTCTCCTAAATGCATGGGTATTGTTATAACTCTTTGTCCTTTTCAAGGAGTATAATTGAATGTTGGTTGTAGTAGCTTCTTGAAATACAACGTGCTATACGGATATTATACATGAATATGATGTGCCCTTTGCTAGTGCTACCTCTGTAAAAAAATCATTCAATTCGGTTTCACCGTGTTTGAATTGATGTGGGGAATCGATTTGCACACATACATGGCCGCTATCTGCAAACTATTGGGCTGATGACCTTGTAGTTCAGTCAAAAGATGCTTCCCATAAAAAGGTATGTTGATGAAAAATTTGGTAGAGATCAAATGATTAGGTTGGTCGTAATTTGATTTAAGAATTTAACATTTGGGTGGCCGCCATTCCGTTTCCGTCTAGATGGCGGCGATATAAAACATGACACTGAGGTGGCCTTGGCTAGTGCTACCTCTGTACCAAACTTCGTTCCAGTCGGTTTCACCGTGTTTGAAAAGATAGGGGGAATCGATTTGCACACATACATGGCCGCTATCCGCACATTATGGGCCTGATGACCTTGTAGTGTGGTCAAAAGAGTCTCTATACATAAAAGTATGTTGTTGCAAAATTTAGTAGAGATCAGATTATTAGGTTGGTCGTAATTTGATTCAAGCTTTTAACATTAGGATGGCCGCCATTACGTTTTCGTCAAGATGGCGGCGATATTAAACATGACACTGGAGTGCCCTTTGCTTGTGCTACCCCTGTACCAAATTTCGTTCAATTCAGTTTCACCGTGTTTGAATTGAAAGGGGGAATCGATTTGCACACATACATGGCCGTCATCTGCAAACTAATGGACTGATGACCTTGTAGTTCAGTCAAACGACGCTCGCCATACAAGTATATGTTGTTGCAAAATTTGGTAGAGATCGGATGATTAAGTTAGTCGAAATTTGATTTAAGCTTTGAACATTTGGGTGGCCACCATTACGTTTCCGTCAAGATGGTGGCGATATAAAACATGACACTGAGGTGTTCTACGCTAGTGTTACCTCTGTACCAAATTTCGTTCAATTCGGTTTCACCGTGTTCGAAGAGATGGAGGGGGGCAGACATTCAGAGTACACACACTCACACTCAACACAGACACACAGTCACACACACACACACAGACAGACACGCAATCTTTGGCCCTGTATAAATCTCATAAGTCTACTTTCATTTTTTGCAAAAATCGAAAGTATGCTAATAATACCATGGGAATTTCTAAGGAATACGTATACTTTGATGCAAGCACTGGCGATCAGAATATCCTTCGATATGTTGTTGTTTTGTTTCATTTGAGGGGATAGAACATCGCGGTCAATTAGCCCCGTTTACTTGGGTGTGTGTGTAGAATTTTTCTGATGACCTGAGTTATTGCGGTCTTGTAATGATGTGTGTATTTGCAATTAAGGATTGGGAAGGGGGCGGCCGTGGCCTTAAGATAGAATCCGTCCCGGAATTTGGCCGGAGTAGAAGTGGGAAACCACGGAAAACCATTTCCAGGGTGGCTGAGGTGGGAATAAAACCCACTTCTTCTCTTATTTGCTTCACGAGGCTACGTGTACCCAATTTCAGCCCTCAGACAAGTATTACATTTCTTGGCAGAGCTGGGAATCGAACCCGGACCACCAGAGCAACACTTTGATATGTTATGTTAATATTCATGCCAGTTTTTTAGTTTTCTGCCATTACAGTTCACGTGGCGTGTCGTACCAATTCGATCGCATTTTCTTTATAAATCATCAAAATTCAACGTACTCTTCACAAAAATACGTCGTAAGGCAATAAATGTGGCAATGTAGTTACATCCCAACTAAAATGGAATGTGGGCTTTCGTTCAAAAAACTATGGCTACTACTGGAATCGAAGCAGCGTTGTACCCGATTGCGCCCACCATGTACGGTCAGGCTTTAAACCTCTTTTTTTTTTTTTTTAATTATTATTAGCTCTTTACAGAATTACAGAATTTTCAGATATGATAAATACCATACTAATACATCACAAGAAATCCAGATAGTGTCCATATTTATCGTACAATTGTCCACTTTCACTAAGCTTCCAACGCTCTTTTTGCAGGTGGTACCTGAGGTCCTGGAACGAGAAATGTTGATCATTGTCCATCACGAAGTGTACATATTGGCCCATTATCCACACAATGGCAGTCTGTTTAATTTGGGGGAAGGCGGTCACCGACAAGCGAATCAACTTCCTGTCATCAAGGTCATCCGTGGGCACATTTAATAGTTGACATACTTTTCCCTTACACCACACCCACGTGGAGGCAACTCGCGTGCATGATGTGAAGCGGTGTATCGCCGTATCAGTTTGACCACATATAGTACACCATGGGTAAGCTTCAAGACGGATGGTATATCGCCGTAGAGCGGTTGGGATGAGATCGTTGAGGAAGATAAAAACCTGGGAGTGTACAGCAGAAGAAACGGTCATAGCCCCAAAATTTTTCCAAACAGTGGGCCAATGGACGTAGAGGGTGGTGGCCTCGATTCGCGGTTTGGAGTGTACCACTTGCCGCAACATGTTATAAATACTTTTCGTCGTTGGAACAGTCCCTGAAGGCATTTGGCGAACAGTTTCTAGAAGGTGCTGTTGATGGTCCCTAAATATCTTCGGCAAAGCTCTATCACAACCACGGGCTGTGTTTCGAATATCTTTGTATAGCGCTTTCGTAAAAGTGTCATGTTAGGAAAGAATGGTGATATCGTTCTTGAAGAGGAGTGCACGGCATTTCATGCCATGAGCTGTTAGCCCTAGCCCACCTTGCCGGGCTGGGAGATACAACTGTTCCCGTTGTACTCGGAACAAAAATCCTTGCCATATAAACCAACCTGTATATTTTGCCAATTGGCTCTCAAACATTTTGGGAAGTGGGAAAAGTTGTGCGACATACCATATTTTAGAGAGCGCAAACACGTTGAGGATCATGACCCGTTGCACTATATTGAGGTTTCTTTGACCAAATTGGATCAGCACTCCCCTAACTTTGGCAATGACCTTAGTCCAGTTTGCTTGCACTGTGTCCAGAAGCGATTGCTTCCAGGTAATGCCAAGAATTTTCACCTCATTTACTATCCGGAACCAGGGCTGTTGGGTAATCACTGAGTTAGTATTGAGCGGAAGCAAAGCAGTTTTCTGGGGGTTCGATTGTGCTCCAGAGGCGATATGGTAGAGCTGAAGGGCGCTATCGATGTGGGAGATATCTTCATTATTGCGGATCAATATTGATACGTCATCAGCATAGGCGCACATTCCAAAAACATGTGTGGACAGTTTGTAACCCTGTAGCTTCACCTGGGTAGTCCGAATGAACGGTTCAAGGCCAATGACAAAAAGTAGCATGGACAGGGGACATCCTTGCCTAACTGATCGTTGTATTGGAATCAGAGGGGAAAGAAAACCGTTGACGAGCACTCGAGACGTAGCATTACAATTTATCATACGAATGTAGTCAATAAGGATTTCAGGAAATTCAAAGTGTTGCAAGACCATGTACAAGTATTCATGACTGATGCGGTCGAAAGCTTTATCAAGATCTAAGGTGAGAAAACTCATTGGCTCAGTGGGGAGCATTTCGGCTTTTAGGTGTAGGTCCCGTAGTATCGCTAAGTTTGTTAACAGAGTTCTTCCAGGAATACTGCAACATTGTTCAATACCAATGATATCATGTAGAACAGTCTTCAATCGGCATGCAAGTACTTTGGTAAGGACTTTATAATCACTGCAGAGCAGAGTAACTGGTCGGAAGTCACCAACTGCCATGGGAGAGGATGTTTTTGGTATGAGGACTATGGTACCTTCGTGATGTGACTGACAAAGAGCACGACGTTGGAGAATGGTACGCAGGACATGACAAAATTCTTTGCCAATGAGAGGCCAGAAGTGTTTATACATTTCATATGGCAGTCCATCAATGCCAGGTGAGCGGTTGTTTGGGAGTTGCTTAACCACAGAGTGAATCTCTTCATCCGTAATATCCGCGCTGAGCAGAGTTTTGTTGTCCGGAGATAGTTGGGTACTGCAAGATGAAAGCAATAGGGTCACCTGCTGTGGATCAATTTCAGCCTTAGCGTAGAACCGTTGATAAAATAATGATATTTCACTACGTATAGCGTCAGGGGAGGTGACGTCACGTCCAGTACTGGTGCGGAGGCGGTGGATATATTTACGTTGCCGCTCCCGTTGTCCTTTGGCGATATGGTATACACTTGCACTTTCGTCCGGGAGCACTGTACGATCTTTTAAAGCCACGTTTATATGAGCGAGTGTTCGTTGCTGTAGGGACAGGAGCTTGGTTTTAACTTCCCGAATCTGGTCATATATACGCTCTCCAGCATCAGATCTTTGCTGGAGCTGGCGAAGAACTCGATAGTAAAATTCAACTGTATCCCGTCTTTCCCGACCTCGTTGGTAGGATATGTTCTTAAAGACGCGGCGGATCCCTGGTTTAACTAAAATATCCCACCAGTCTGCGCAGTCGCGAAATTTGCATTTTTGTTGGACCCATCGAGTCCAGTGTTGTCTGAAAATATCTTGGCATTCCTCCTCCAGTAACAGCGAGCAATTCAGCTACCAATAACCTCTTCCTATGTGAAATATGGGATGGGGGTAAGAGATTGTACATACGACAGCATGATGGTTAGTGAAACTGGCAGGTATCACTTCATATCGTCTAGGCTGGATAAGTTCCTGTGAAAAGTATATGCGGTCAATTCGTGATGAGGAGTTGTGACTTATACAGGTGTAATGGGGCAGGGGCACCCTTAAACTATCCACAGCATCAATGAGGTGTAGGGAGTTAAGAAGGGTCCTGAGAGCCGGGTTGATACCTTGGTATGAACTAGTGGAATCCTCTGGGCGTTGAATACAATTGAAATCCCCTGCAAGAATAAGGTTTTCCTTAACGTTGTGCAGATGAGGCAGTATACTCTGTTGAAAGAACATTTTCCGTTCCACACGCTTATTTGACCCGGATGGGGCATATACATTTATCAGGGTGGTATTGTTTATGTGTCCAGATATTATGCGTCCTGATGGATGACATAGCACACCTTCGAGTGGGATATCATGTCGTATGAGGAATCCGGTCCCTCTATTCGTATTACCGGTATTGATGTATTGTTTGTAGAAGGCAGATATTGGCAAACAGGGTACAGCAACTTCTTGAATGAAGGCAATGTCAATGTCTGCATCTCGAAGGAATCTCTCCAACAGTTGAAATTTCAGAGGGCATTCTATTACATTGATATTCACAGTGGCCACAGTGAGAAATTGCGCCATTAAGAAAAGTATAAAAGCTGTGCTAGACATACTGGAAGGTGGACTCGAGAAAAAAGAAGAAAAAAAGACACAGGTGAGAAATATACTGGTGCACTATGTCAAATTAGGTTGAGATAGTTCCTTATGACTGCCATTCATAGGCCGGCTGTTAGCGTTTGAGAGCGTTCGTGGGTCCCTAGATGACGTAGAATGAAGATTTTGTTTCTTTTTCACAGCTGTGGAAACGTTTGTGGAGCCAGTTTGATTCTTCGGGGCTGGTACGGCAATCGAGGCATTTGTTTTAATCTTCTTAGATACATTCTCGGATCCCCGATCAACCAGCTTAGGTGAGTCGGTAGATACCAGAGAAGGTGGTGGCAGTGAAGACAAAATTTCTGTGGCAGCCTGTAGTGACGGCATAGACGGTTCTAAGGCTGCGATACAGGTTGCCGATATCACAGGGGCACTCTGTGGCTCACTGCTCTGGTCAGGGCAAGTTACCAGTTCTGCGTCATATGTAACCGAGGTCACTTCTGGTGTTGTCCCAGCTGACTGATCAATAAGCATGTTTTCATATGACGTTTGCTGCGTCACAACTTCCGAGTATTGGGCACGTCGTTGTTGTGTAGGAATGATACCGAGGGGAATCATTTTCTTTGGGCAGTTGATACGTAGATGGGTGGTAGCATTGCAAATTAAACAGGTCTGTTTCTGTCCATTATACGTTATATAGCCAGAATGGCCACCAAATGTCTCAGTGGAGGGGATATCTTGTTTGATTTCCATATTGACGGCACGTATTCCATTATACACCGGGAACTGATAAGCAGAAGACCATTGTTCTTTCCTGACGTCACTCACAGTGCCATATTTCGACAGGACGGATTTGAAAATTTCAGGAGGAACTTCGAGTGGGACATTAAATATCCGCACTGTGGTAAAATTGGAATCCGCTGTGGAGAGCTTAACATTTGTCATTTCGCCTGAATCATACTGAAATTTAATAGGATCTGCAAAAGTATTTAACAATTTCTGGTAAGTAGATATGCTGATTACCTTGATGTACATGGTTTTCTCGTGCGCATTTAAACTGGATGGCTTCTACTTGGTCGACAGTCAACCGGAGGGTATCGCCAATCCAGCGGTGAATTTCTCCTGGTGAGGGGCGAGAACTCTGCCTGTCCCATTGGCAGCGTAAGGTGTTCTTCCTCTGGTATCCGGACATGACTTTCAGCGGGGTTTTCTGGGTTTCTGGTTTTGTTGTCCTATCTGGAACACTACTTGAAAAAGTATTGTTCGAATGACACCCGGAAGGTCAGTACACACGTGGAACTAAGGAAGCACCGGTATTAGGAAACCGTACACTCTTCCAAATGCGGTCACACAGCGCGCACACACGTACCTCACTCGGCCACGACTAGTGACCAACTGACCTAACCTCTCAGCCACCAACACATAGCAGTTACCACACGCTAAACGTGCTATAGTTACTGCAGCCGTCCCACCTCGAACGTTTAAGTCCATGTCAGAGTCTTCAATCACGGTTTATGGTGTTGATTTAACTTTCTACTATTACAGATCACGTGGCGTAAGCTATTAATTCGATCGTATTACGTGTAGGTGTGTTATTTCAAGGAGCAGTAAGTCATATGTTAGTAGAATGGGCCATAGTATTTGGCGGGGAAAAGTTTAAGGTCGGTTTTTCTTTGCTAGACCCATGACCCATTTACATTTCTGTAACACAGTCAGAGCGCAGAGCAATATCGACCATCGGGAGAATTGAGATGTTAGTTGGGTTTCATAAAACTAAATAATAAGGGGCGGGTGGACCACACTGTATATATATATATCTTATGGATAATTTCAGTAAAAAAGTTTTCATGCACTGCCATTATTAAAGGCTCAGCGACATTTTTAAATATCCTCTGCGTAAAAAGAAGATGGAAGGCAAATCATAGAAAGTAGGCTATACTTTTAAAAATAGAAATCCTAGAAAGCCATAGGTTAACTCAAACGAAAGGTCTCTATGCTCTTTATCTCTACAACAAAACATCGTATTTTTCAGATTTTTCCAAAAAAGTTTCATTGGGTGAGCCAAACTGGTTAATATAGCATGCGGTTTTATAAAAAAAAATGCTTTTATCTCCAAACAAAATTTTTAGGTAATTAAAATGCTCCATGTGCATGAGATATTCACCTATATTACTAAAAAAAATCACTGGATATTCAGAAACACGTGTTGTAAGATAACATTGCGATATCTCCAGTCACTTTGTAAATTACACACCAAAAAAAAAACTATGAAAAATTATCATAATTCATAAAACATGATTGCACATGAAGAAAAATTAATCTGACAGCATACATGTATCACTTTCCTGAAATGTCTCAATGTTATAATATTAAGAATAGTTTTATGTACCGGTATATGTAATGAAAATATCAAGCGTTTTACACAATTTCTAATGCACACGGTGTATTTTAGTAATATAATTAGTAAAATATCAATTACATTTCATCCAATTGTTTTCAAATTTGGTATGTGACTTAGTGTTACCATTCTAAGTATGCAGTTTAAATTTCAACTCATTCTGATAAAAAATGTGGAAGTTGAAAAACTCAGCCCTAGTGTCCCTTAAGCGCATTTTAGGTATTGATGAATTTTACAGCTTAATTTGATTCCGTTATAACTTTATAGTCGTTTTCAAACTTCACAGTAATGTAATAAATGCAATTGCATTGCGTCTTACAGAAATAGATGGTCCTCTGAGATTCTGTTGGCATGGTTAACAGCTTGTATTCTTTCAATGTTTATTAAATGAAATGAGTTTTCTGGGAATATCTCAAAAACTGTTGGTTTAAAGGCCTTAAAATCTGGTTTTCGAGGACCCTTTAGGGTCCCCAGGTTTTATTTCACACATTGAGGGGCTGAAAATATGCTTTGTCTAGTCCTTCTACGCCTATTTCAGATACGAAGAAGAGTTACATCAATGATTTTTCTCGTGCCTCTGATGGACATCTGTACCAAATTCTATGTTGATCAACCCAGCCTTTATCGAGTTATAAGGACACGAAATTGTCCACAGGCAAACAGACAGACATACAGACAGACCGACAAAATAAAAGACACGAGTCTTACAGTAGTCGCATATGATGTGTAACATCTGACATGTTATCCTACTCGTATACTACACAGCTTGGACATTCTTAAAATGTTAATTTACACTCCATTTTCATACTGGTACAATGATGAATGTATAGATTGAATTGGAGATATGCTACTGTCACATTTGTGGCGCAGCGGTCAAGCTGTTAGTTTCTCACCAAGGTAGACCGGGTTTGATTCCCGGTCAATACTTGTGAGATTTTCGAATTGAAATGCCATGTTCTGTGGTTCGCATTCCACGTAAAAGGGAGGTACCATGGATCATGATCGTGAGATTAACGGACACGCAAAACTACAAGCTTCCTTCCTTCCTTCCTTTTACATTAATAATTCATAATAACAAAGTGACACACAACGTCGACAGTACTCTCAAATACTGTGAGCACATTCCTCAGTAACTGTAACATTAATTATTCTCAAGGCTCTCATACAGTTCGTCGTAAACCATCAAAACATGGCTTCCTACAATCATGAAATGACCTAGTCTCAGCTTTTATTCCACTCATATAACAACATTCTGTTATGCATTTAATATTTGACTACTCACCCACAGCTCGACAATAATGCCGCTTACTTAAATGTCATTTGTCCTACCCCATGTGATATTCAACCTTGAACCTGAAGCTTCATAAACTGCTCAATGACAAATGAAAGTCGGTCAAACATTTGCCACTGTGCTCGTCAAACCAGTGCCTGCTAAATGCACTGCCTACTGTATTGCCATAACATTCTCGCGCTACAGAGCACACACTGCCTTGTTTCCAATACACACATTTTCAATTGTACATCCAGCTGGCAGTGCGTCTTCACTTCCGTCCGATCCACTTCCGTTCGATCCACTTCCGCCCGATTCTCTTCCGTCCCCAATTTTCAAAATCACTCCCACAAAACTATCCAGCGGCCGAGTGGAAAGATGTTACACATCAAAAATTATTTTTGCATGCATCAGTCATGCAAAATGTGCATGAACGTGGTACTTACGATCCATCATTAGTACAAAATTCTGTGAGGGTTTCTTCCCTCAGATTACATGATAGTACGTGATATCGTTCACATGGGCTGTCACATCTTATACACCTACACTCAGGACGTGGTTCGCGAATTCTCTTCGTCTGACATATACGGTGGTGAAAACCATGCACCGATATTCGAATCAAAACGTGCCTCAACTGATAACCACCATGCGTCAATGCACGGTTAGTCATCGCATCACACAGGTAGAAATCCTCCCATATGATAATCTTCTTCTGATGAAGCTCTTGTAGAAATTTGTTATATGCTTGAATGGCTCGAAGCAGAAGCTTCAAACGCAACTCCTCCACGAAAATCAATTCTCTAGACAGCTCGTAAACAAGGCGGGATGGAGGATATTTGGACAGGCAAAGCACTCTTTTATCATTTCAAATGATCTTGTCGACTTCGTCGTTATGCTTGGGTCTAACGTTATGCGTTACGGAGACGGAGACTGTGACGTCATGCAGCCGCGCGGGAAGCCTAAGTTAATGGGTAAAGGACGGCGAGTGCGTGACGTCATGCAGCCACGCGGGAAGCCTAAGTTATTGGTTAATGGAGTCTGTTGAAAGAGTCCTGGGGCGACGAGCGGCCTGGGGCTTCGAGCGAAGCGAAAATAATACAGCGTGACTCCTAAAGAGGTGTACAAGATGCCAGATAAGAATACAGGGTGACTCCTAAAGAGATATACACGACGCCAGATAAGAATACAAGGTGACTCTTAAAGAGGTGTACAAGGTGGCAGAGAAGAATACACGGTGTCTCCTAAAGAGGTGCACAAGATGTCAGACAAGAATACAGGGTGACTCCTAAAGAGGTGTACAAGATGTCACACAAGAATACAGGGTGACTTCTAAAAAGATATACAAGATGCCAGATAAGAATACAGGGTGCCTCCTAAAGAGGTGTGCAGGATGTCAGAGAAAAATACAGTACACGATGCCAGATAAGAATACAAGGTGACTCTTAAAGAGGTGTACAAGATGGCAGAGATGAATACAGGGTGACTCCTAAAGAGGTGCACAAGATGTCAAAAAAGAATTCAGGGTGACTCCTAAAGAGGTGTACAAGATGTCACACAAGAATACTGGGTGACTTCTAAAGAGATATACAAGATGCCAGATAAGAATACAGGGTGACTTCTAAAGAGATATACAAGATGCCAGATAAGAATACAGGGTGCCTCCTAAAGAGGTATGCAGGATGTCAGAGCAAAATACAGGGTGACACTTAACGAGGTGTACAGTATGTTAGATTCAATCAAATACAGGGTGACCCTTAAAGAGGTTTGCAAGATATCAGATTCAAATAATGGGTGACCCTTAAAGAGGTGTCTGCGCGGGAAGCCTAAGTTAATGGGTAATGGAGCCTGTTGAAAGAGTCCTGGGGCTTCGAGCGAAGCGAGAAGCCCTCCTGAGCCTTTCTAACATGTGTAGCATTTGTAGCATGCGTCATTTGAAATGATATAACGTTTAGTCTTTTAGACTGACTGTAATTTTATTAATGATGCTTTCACCTTCTTTATACCTCTTTCCGAGGGGTGTCCATATATTTCTAATTTTCACAGAATTTCGTCAGAGACACCTCTCTGCACTTGCACGTCCTCACGTGGTATCTGTCGCAAGGACCCTTACACAGCTTGCACACGCATAGTTCGTCTGGTTGGTGATAGACGTCTCTCATGCAGATCCGGTGGTGGAAACCATGGACCGCAAAGCGCGTCAAGCTATGTCTCAGCTCGTAGGATCCTTGCATCCAGTCCTGTGTAGTCATAGCGTCCGTCGTATAAAATTCATTCCAAATGTCATTTCTCTTTGCTGTCATGAGACGTAAATACTCTCCAAATCCCGGTGTGTGCGGCAGGAGCATCTGTAATCTGACTTCTTCCATAAAGGATAGTTCCCCTGTCATGACATACACAAGCCACGAGGGCGTGAACATGGATAGGCTTAATGCTCCTTTTAGATACATTGCCTTGATCCCTTCCAGCGTTGCCAGATATCTGTGCCTAAGATGTTTCCAAGTAATTTCCAGGCCATACATCGCGACTGGTGCTATTTTTTCCCCCCAAAAAAGTCGTATTGCCGTCTTTAGGGATAGGCTGCGTAGATGCTCGATGTCGCTCATAGCCGTCAGTGCAGCGTCTAGCCTCTCTCTCACGTGCATCGTAAAGACGTTCCCAGATGTCTGCATAGTCACCCCCAGGTACCGGAAATGGGAGACTGTAGTCAGGGGGGTGCCTTTGTAATGAAACGTTGCGGGCTTTCCTCCCCTTCTGAAGGACATAGTGACTGTCTTCGTCTCGTTCAAACTCATTTCGTTATCTTCGGCCCATACTACTGCATTGTTCACGGCGAATTGTAGGTCTTCTGCACTTGTAGAGGTCATTACCATATCGACTGCGTACATATAAATTTTGACATTGGGTGGAACTATTGTAGTGACGTCAGCTGTTGCTATTGTAAACGATATCGGACTGAGAGGATCAGCTTGAAGGACCCCGTTTGTTTGCTCGATTGGTTCAGAAGTGATGATGCCGTCAGTGATTTCTATTAGGTTACTACTCAGCAGATTCCTAATGAATCTAGCTGTTGTGTTGGCAGTAAGCACAAGAGTGTAGTGCAGTATCTTTGACATAGTCTTTGATATCAGTGAAGTTCAGTGTCAAAAACAATATGGTGTGTGTCGTGTGAATTGTGAACCTTTCCACAACAAATAATAAAAATATGCATTCTAGAGGAGTCTATGTGATTTATTGAGGAGTGAACCTAACATTTTATGGCGACCGTGACAGGATTCATTCATAGTAAAAGGCTCCCGTGAATAAAGAAGTTGGAAAGACTCGCTAAAGAAAGAACCGTAAAGCGGCGGTTATTTACGCGCTCACACAATCAACTAATGACGTCGTTAGAAGATGATCAAACTGAAACGGAAAAAGTGCAAGTGCAACTTGAAATCCTTCAAGAAAAGTATGATGATATCTCTAATTTAGATGGATTAATATTTCAACAGATGATAGACGACGAGTGTGAGGATGACGAAATAGAAGCGGAATGTGAATCAGCTGATGAATACAAACACAAATGCCTTAGCTGTAGAACAAAAGCAACACGTTTTATGAATCCCGTTGTTTCCATGACCCCTCCACAAAGTGTAGTGAATGACAATGTTTGTGATAAAAAGAAATATAGACTTCCAAGAATAGAATTCAAGAAATTTTCTGGTGAAATAATTGATTGGTTATATTTTTGGAGCCAGTTCCGTAAAATTCACGAGGATGAGGACATTGGGAAGGAAGATAAATTCCAATATTTAATTCAGGCTATGACAGAAGGTTCCAGAGCATATGAATTAGTTACTAGTTTTCCACCCACTGCCGAGAATTATGACAAAGCTATAGTGAGTCTTCAAGCTCGATTTGGTAGAGAGGACTTGCAGGTGGAAGTTTATGTTCGTGAATTGCTCAAACTAGTATTGACGAATGCAGTCAATTCCAAAGAAAGGCCAACACTGAGTAGCTTGTATGATAAATTAGAGTCACATCTCAGGTCGCTGGAAAGTTTAGGCGTTACTACAGAAAAATGTACTGCAATGCTGTATCCCCTAATTGAATCATCTTTGCCAGAAGACCTATTAAGAGCATGGCAGAGGAATACTTCCTTCAGGTGTGATTCCATATCCAAAGATCGTTTGCAGCAGCTCATGGCTTTTCTTCAAAATGAAGTAGTAAGTGAAGAAAGAATTTCATTGGCTATGAAAGGGTTTAGTATTAGCACATCCCAAGGATCTAAGATTAAGGGAGACAAGAAACCAAGGGATGTCATTGAACCAAATATACCCACTGCTTCTGCTTTGTTTGCTGATGTTTCTAAGAGACAGGAGTGTGTTTTTTGTCTTAAACCTCATTCGAGCCCAGAGTGCATTAAAGCTCAAAAAATGACTGTAGGGGAGAAAAGGAAAATCTTAACTGATAAACACTGTTGCTTCAATTGTTTAAAGAAGGGCCATGCAAGTAGAGCTTGTAAATCGATTGTCAGGTGCATTGTTTGTGGTGGTAAACATGTGGTATTAATGTGTTATAAGCTCCGTGACAAAGAAAATGAAAGTGTGTCCAAACAGAATTACGAGGGAGACAGGAATTTGGTTCTCCAGGATGGCAATAATGTGGATAAGGCTTTAGCTAATGTGTCTTGTTCTCCTGAGGTGTACTTGCAAACCCTGGCAGTTGTCGTTAAAGGAAAGGGTAAACAAAAAACTGTACGAGCTGTCATTGATACTGGGTCTACTAAATCCTACATTGCACGTGACCTAGCCGAAGAAATGGGGTATCAGTCAATCAGGAAGGAAACGTTAATACATTCCTTGTTTGGTGGAGTACGTTCTCGAGAAGCAAAACACGACTGTTACAGAATAAGTTTAAAGCGATTGGAGGGAAACTATTCCAAGGAGCTGGAAGTTTTAAGCCAAGATATTATTTGTGAAGATGTCCCATATATTAGGAATGGTTCTTGGAGTGAGGAGATAAGGGATCTGAAAATATGTTTAACTGATGTACGAGAGCGAGGGCCTGTGCAGATTCTGATTGGGGCCGATAAGGCGGGTGAACTGCTCACTGGGAGGAAACATCAACTAAAATGTGGCCTAGTTTTGGTGGAGACTTCCCTAGGGTGGACACTAATGGGAAAAGTCATAGGTAACAAGGCCCAAAGGGATTCGGCATCATTATTAGTGTCATCATTGTTTTCCCAACATACAAGAATTTCTGATCTCTGGGACTTAGAAATTCTTGGAATTACTGACCCTGTTGTGAAAGAATCTATCGTCGAGAGAAATGAGCGTGTTAGAAATAACTTCCTTGAGACTGCACGACTGAATGAAGATAACAGATATGAAGTGTGTCTGCCTTGGAGTGAACAACATCCACCTCTCCCTGACAACAAAGAAATTGCTCAGCACAGATTAGAAATCACTACCAAGAAACTACAAGCTGAACAACATTATCAGGAGTACGATAATGTCTTACGAAGTTGGTTGGAGCAAGGAATCATCGAGAGGGTACCTGAAGAAGAACTGAAGAATAGTGGACACTATCTACCTCACCGACCTGTCTTCAAAGAAAACAGCACCACCAAGATCAGGCCTGTTTTTGATGCCTCGGCGAAGCAGAGAAACGCTCCATCTCTGAACGAATGTATTGAAAAAGGGCCTAACTTCATAGAGTTGATCCCTAGTGCGCTACTGAAGTTCAGAGAAAATGAGATCGGTGTGACGGCTGATGTAGAAAAAGCATTTCTTCAAATAAGTGTCAATCCTAGAGACCGTGATTTTCTGAGATTCCTTTGGTGGGAGGAGGAATATACAGGGAAGGTAGAAGTGTTCCGTCACAATAGAGTTGTCTTTGGACTTGCATGTTCTCCGTTCCTATTGTCGGCAACCATCAAACTCCACTTGAACGAGTTGAAGAGACAAACAGTCGATAATAGTTCCTACTAAACTTCAACAATAGAAAGATTGGAAGAATGTTTTTATGTGGATAACTGTGCTATTAGTGTTAACAACAGAAATGACCTTCATTCATTCATGCGAGAGGCAAGCATAATAATGGATAAGGCATCTTTCAATCTCCGAGGGTGGGAGTATTCTCAGGATGGTACAGCTGAAAATCTTACTCATGTGCTAGGGCTCGTTTGGAATAAAGGAGAAGATACCATTGAACTGAATCTAACTCATGTTAACGATTTCAAATATGATGTAATCACCAAAAGAGCTATACTAGGAGCTGCACATAAGGTGTTTGACCCTATTGGCTTCTCATGTCCAGTATTTCTCTGTCCAAAATTAATCTTGCAAGAACTATGGGCCACTGACTTGGGTTGGGACACCAGAGTAGACGAAACAACAAAGAGAAGATTCATGAAGTGGTTGGCAGAACTACCTCAGCTGTCTGAGATTAAGCTTCCTAGATGTTTGATCGGTGGTGTCCAGTCGGTTGAAGATATATCTCTTCACGTGTTCTGCGACGCCAGTCAAACTGCGTATGCTGCAGTTATATTCTTGCGAATACAGAGGGTTGACAATATAGAGCTACGATTTGTACAAGCTAAGACAAGAGTGGCACCCAAGAAGAGTATCACCATACCACGCCTGGAATTATTAGCAGCTACAATAGGGGTTCGACTAGTGACGTCAGTACTGCCAACATTAACTGCAAAAGAAATCGTTACTTATTATTGGAGTGACTCGTCGACTGTGTTGTCCTGGATCAAGTTAGACGAACCTTGGGGGACCTTCGTGTGGAACAGAGTGCAAGAAATTCGAAGACTGTCCAGAATAGAACAGTGGTTTCATGTTCCAGGAACCATGAATCCGGCTGACCTGGCATCAAGGGGATGTAGCACAAAACAGTTACTTCAACAGAGATGGTGGGAAGGGCCAAAATGGCTAAAACAATCCACTACACAATGGCCTAGCCCCGAAATTTCAACAAACGATGATGAAGTCTTCCAAGAAAGAAAAAAGAAAGTCAACACTATGACGGTGTTAGAAGACAAGTCCAATACCCAAGAATGGCACCTTGACTATTTCTCAAGTTTCCGTAGAACAGTTCGTATGATAGGATGGATCTTGAGGTTTCTGTATAATTGTCGACAGAAAAATAATAGAAGAACTACCGAACTATCCATTGAAGAAACCACAGAAGCAGAAAAAGTCGTGATGAAGTTCATACAAAAGGAGTGTTTTGTTGGTGAAAAGGATGAAAGATTCAACTCACTATGTGTTTTCATGGATGATGAGGGAGTGATGAGACTGAAAACAAAAATTATATCGCGCAAAGATGACTATGCTTTCCGTTGTCCTGCTATCCTTCCTGCGAAGCATACGGCAGTTCACGCTCTCATTAGGGAGAAGCACAAAGACTTATGTCATGCTGGCACCCAGATTCTGCTCAGTGGGCTCAGACAGAAATATTGGATCCTTGGAGGAAGGAGAACGGTGAAGGGTGCAATTAAAACATGTGTTGTCTGCAGGAGGTACCATGGAAAACATCTTGAAGCAGAACAAACTCATCTCCCCATAGACAGAGTAAGAGAAGCCTCAATTTTTGATATAACAGGGGTCGACTTTGCCGGGCCTCTGATTTTGAAAGGTGGAGAGAAAGCCTGGGTCTGTCTGTTCACGTGTGCGGTTTTTCGTGCAGTACACCTGGAGCTAGTAACATCTTTGTCTACTGCAACATTCCTCGAAGCTTTTCGGCGCTTCGTGTCCAGACGTGGAAGACCAATGATTGTCTATAGTGACAATGGGACAAACTTTCAAGGCACCTGCAATATGTTGGAGACAATTCAGTGGGATAAAATTGCTGAATATAGTTCTGTACACCAAATAAAATGGAAATTCAATCCTCCCACTGCAGCATGGTGGGGAGGATGGTGGGAGAGGCTGATTGGTGTCCTCAAACAAATGCTCAGGAAAGTTCTGGGAAGGTCATGTCTGTCGTACCAAGAAATGATGACTGTTCTGTGTGACATTGAAGCTGTCATGAATTCACGACCACTTACTTACCTGTCCAATGATGGAGAAGACTTGATGGCTATCACCCCTGCAATGTTCCTACAGGAAGTCAAGGAGATTGGAATGCCCGATATCGACATGATCGAGGACATAAAACTTGACAGAAGATTCAGGTACAGACAGAAAGTAAAGGAAACATTAAGGGTAAGATTCAGGAATATCTTGGACAGCTAATACAGAAGAACCACATTAGGAAAAGTCATCACAAACCCTGTGTAGGTGAAGTAGTACTGGTAGCCAGTGACAACACGAAGAGACTAGACTGGCCGCTGGCAAGAGTGACGGAGGTCATCCCTGGCAAAGGTGGTGTCGTGAGAGTTGTTCGCTTGGTGACTACAAAAGGAGAGCTACTGAGGCCAGTACAGAGGGTGTATCCACTTGAAGTGACATCTGGAGAAGATCATGCTTTAAGACTGCAAGTTGAGCGGAATGAAAATGAGAAGAAGGAGAAAAATCCAAAGACGGTTAAACCATCTACTAATACTTCTGATCTCATCAAAACCAGTAGTGGGAGAGTGGTGGTTAAACCAAAGAGATATTTTGAGTGACTTATTTATTTCTGTGTTCATTTATTTTGTGAAAATATATGTGTTATGTTATTTTATTGTTTTGTTGAGTTGTTTCCACAACTCAAGGTGGGAGAATGTTGTGTTGGCAGTAAGCACAAGAGTGTAGTGCAGTGTCTTTGACATAGTCTTTGATATCAGTGAAGTTCAGTGTCAAAAACAATATGGTGTGTGTCGTGTGAATTGTGAACCTTTCCACAACAAATAATAAAAATATGCATTCTAGAGGAGTCTATGTGATTTATTGAGAAGTGAACCTAACACTAGCTAAGTAGCTAAACTCGCCTACCAATTTCTCAAGTTTGTCGTTGATAATTTGTCTGTTAAGGGTGTCAAAAGCTTTTTATCATTTTAAATGATCTTGTCGACTTCGTCGTTACGCTGGGGTCTGGCGTTACGTTACGGTGACGGGGCGAAATGTACCCAGATGCACTGAGGTGTGTGACGTCATAGTACCGCTTGGTGCATGTGTTCCCCGACCATCTCTACTTCGTTAGTATAATTCAAAAATCCCCGATTCTTGTATGTCACGGGTAATCTCGAGAACCACTGGATGGATTTTGATGCGGTTTTCACCATTCTGCAAAGGATACCTCGAGGAAAGATTCTGTAGAAAATAATTTATGTATGATCAAAGGAAGCCAAGCAGTAACGATTTCAGTGGAAAAGTCGAAAACAAACTTGGCGTCCGTGCGCTTCTTAAGCTTACGCTGGGCAAACCGTTAAAAATATCAATATACTATGAGCGTAAGAATTGGTCAGAATGAAAAGGTCTACAAAAAGTCCACGAGAGCATATCTCTATCTTCAATACATCGCCCACTACAAGTGTTTTTAGACTGGGTGGAAGGGGCACGTCCCCGCGCGCTTGACCTTTCTTTGCCGTTCGCGAGTAATTTGAAACAAGATAAGCAAGATAAGTATTATGCAGATAATTTTCTAACATGTCAAGAGTCATTGGCAGCCTTTCTAGCATTTTTCAGCATTTAAATGATACAAAGTCTAGTCTTTCAGACTGACTGTCACTTTTTGTTGTCAATGAATAGAGCATGCAGTTTCCTCCGTGGTAATGTTAATGCTTCCTCAATGTCTAACTGTAAACATTGGATGGTTTGTGTGGCAGATCTACCCTTTGGAAATAAGAGACAGGGTTATTCCACGCGGCCCAATAAAGAGTGTGAGTGTCACCTGAAGCCAGCACGATCCCCACGAGGATGGAAGCGCCGACCTTGTCGAAGCCCAGCACCAGAGTGACGATCCCCAGCCCGAAGTAGGTGGCCACCATGACACCTGTCATCACCAGCGAGAATATCACCCAGGGCTTCACTAGCTTGGGGTTTTCCTGGGACAACAAACAAACATGTCATGTAGCCCTGTGTACTTGGGTGTGTATTTGTGATTTATTTGGGTAGGAGGTGGCCGTGGCCTTAAATTAGGTACTATCCCGCCAATTGCCTGGAGTAGAGGTGGGGGAAACCACCAAAATACACTTTCTGCCTTTCATCCTTTCTTCCATTCTTTCTTTCTTTCTTTCATTCTCACTTTCTTTCTTAGTTTCTTTCATTCTTACTTTCTTTCTTACTTTCGTTCATTCTTACTTTCTTTCATTTTTACTTTCTTTCATTCTTACTTTCTTTCTTTCTTTCTTTCTTTCTTTCATTTTTACTTTCTTTCTTCTATTCTTACTTTTTTTCTTACTTTCTTTCATTCATTTTACTCTCTTTCTTTCATTCTTACTTTCTTTCTTTCTTTTTCCTTTCTTTCTTTCATTTTTACTTTCTTTCTTACTTTCTTTCTTTCTTTCTTTCTTTCATTTTTACTTTCTTTCTTACTTTCTTTCTTTCATTCATTTTTACTTTCTTTCATTTTTACTTTCTTTCTTTCATTTTTACTTTCTTTCTTACTTTTTTTCATTCTTACTTTCTTACTTTCTTTCTTTCTTTCTTTCTTTCATTTTTACTTTCTTACTTTCTTTCTTTCATTTTTACTTTCTTCCTTTTATTCTTGTCACATCTCCCCGATCACAAATACAAGCTGAAGGCACCACTACTCACATAGTCCGCTCCATACAGCAGCAGGATACTGAGGATGAGTTGCAGCCCCCCCGCCACAGCCAGCGCGATGCACACCTCCTGGTGGCCTGAAACAACAACAACAACAACTGTATTCCACTCAAACACAGAATTTAAAGCAGTTCTTTTTTTGTTGTAAAATTCATTTTATTCATCCACTGGTGATAGCGCACCGGTACTATGTGGGACTATAGCACAAACCAGGTTGTTACAAACTACAAATGTATCGTATTATCAGCTAATTATTGTTCGAATTCGTTGCGTGTAGAATGTCAACGGAAGGCAAATCAATGGCGTCCCAAATAGAACAGTCATGACATCTGGCGGTAAAGTTTTGCATAAGAAATCCCTCTACTGGATAGAGATGGGTTATTGACTTCCGTGGAACTATTGCCATACCCTGCTTCCTCTATGACGTTCAGGTGTGTTTATATTAACAACAGCATTCACTAAAATTGTCGGCGAAATCGTACGAAAGCAATGCCCTGTGTAGAAATTGGAGTTGTGGATATTAAGGTACAGTGCTATTTATTTTGCAATATTCTGCAGTTTGTTTATGCAAACATCACGGACGGTGCACACAGGCTACTGTAGAAGGATGGTCTGTTGCTAACTTCTGGACGTACAGTAGATTCCTAAATTTCTTGCATATTTCATAGTATTTTCTTGTTATTGTAAAGGTTCGTGGTGATTTTGTCTTTGTGTTTGGAATTGTAACTACAATGGTTGATCCGATATCCTTTTCATTGCCAACGTTCAAGTCATGTAATTCATGTCCGACATGTTGCAGTTTGAGTGCATGCGCGAAGCTATCCTTACCTAGTTGGTTAGTTGGCCCCTCAGTTTAGGGGCTGCGACAACGTGGTCATGTACCCCCGTGTACTTTGGGTGTGTGTAGAATCTGTCTGATAACCGGTGTTAGTTGTGATGGCTGTATTAGTGTGTGTTATCTGTTTTTTAATTCAAGTAAGGACTGCAATTTTGAATTTTTCAAATAGTTCCTACTTTCGCCGCCAAACGCCACCGTCAACGACTACTAGGCCTAGTTCAGAACAAGGCTACTAGACGCCACCGCAGTCGGCTCTTGGCAACGAACGTAGAAACCTAAGAGCGTTGTTTACATTCTTAACCTATCCAATTTAGCTTCACACAGGTGAAATTAGTGGAAGGTTCTTTAACATGCCATATATCTATGACATGGGACCGTCGGCTTTACTTCCCCTCCGAAGGAAGGCATACTGAGGGATTTTTAACGCTCTTAAAAATCCGACGGCTTCGGCCGGGTTTGAACCCGCTATCTTGGGCATAGAAGCTCAACATGCTACCGACTACGCCACAGTATCCTTACCTAATTGGTCAATGAATTAAAAATCTTGGGCTCTGATTGGTTGGAGAAACTGTATCATAATGATGATAATGATCATGTGACCTCCGGAGAGGCCGAGTGCAGGTCTTTCTAGTTGACGCCCGTGGGCGACCTGCGCGTCGTAATGAGGATCAAGTGGTGATGAAGACGTCACATACACCCAGTCCCCGAGCCACGGGGTGATGCTGATGCTGATTCCTGCAAGTGGTGCCCTTGCATAGGTTACTGGAATCGAAATTCCAATACTGAATTGAGCATCAGCACTACTGACAACCAAAGTACTAAGTGCACTTGAGTTTGAAGGTTGTTTGTGAAGTAACCAATAGACCTACATAAAATCCAATAACATCATCATTTTCGTCGTTCTATTTTACGTTAGTTCATGTAGGTTTGGAATTTTTAATTTATATTTTAATATTTTTTATCGCAGTTGGAACACAAAAAGTGCACATTTAAGCGTGTTTCAACCATGCGTCACATTTAAGAATTATTATCTCACAAACCCATCATCAAATCGAATTCAAATTTTAGAACAATATGCATTGGAATGTTGTACAACTGCTTTATTAATTTTAAAATGTTATGTATTCAAGAAACAAAGTTGTTATCATTTTTGTAAGGTAACTTTTTCTCGGGACCACGAGCCGAGAAAAAGTTACCTTACAAAAATGATTACAACTTTCGTTCTTGAACACGTACAATTTTGAAATTAATAAACCAGTTATAAAACATTCCAATGCATATTGTGTTAAAATTTGAATTCGATCTGATGATGGATTTGTGAGATAATATTTCTAAAATATGACGCATGGTTGAAACACGATTGAAAAGGGCACTTTTTGTGTTTCAACTGCAATGAAAATATTAAAATATAAATTAAAAATTCCAAACCTACATGAACTAACGTAAAATAGAACGACTGAAATGTTGATGTTATTGTATTTTATGCAGGTCTATTGGTTACTTCACAAACAACCTTCAAAGTCGAGTGCACATAATATTTTGGTCGACAGTAGGTGGCCACACTATCTATATAGATCTCCTGACCAAAACACACTTACAATGAAAACTCAAGAAAATACTTGTTTTAAGGACCGATTGACAAGAAAGCTTGGTCCTAATTTACGCAACTGTCATTTAAATGTAAATGGCTTAAGTACATCAAAGTGCCAATATCTTTCCAAAATGCTGATTAATGACAATATTGATGTGCTTGCACTCCAAGAAACTCATACTGCGGATGAAAGTCAACTTCAGCAAAGAGGCAGAATACCAGGATTTAGCATTATTGGTGCGACTTATCATCTTGCATATGGGACAGCTACCTACGTCCGGAGAAATCTAGAGAATGTCTCACTCCTTTCAGCAACTAGCTTTGACAACATACATCTAGTCACAAAAAAGATATGGGGCATTATAATAACTAGGGCTCGGATCGATATGCTAGAAAAAATCTCCAGATATGCTCGAAAACCATTATATGCGGTTAAATACGCAGAATATGCTCGAAAAACACCGTTAAAAACTATAGAAAGGAAAGCGAAACGAAAAAAAAAACAATAACATACGAGCTTTATTCTCTAATTGTATGAATGATACACTGCAATCTACTCGCGTTCATATTCTTCAAGTATTATAAGAGAAGTTCTCTTATAAAAGTTACAGTTTAAAAGTTTATTTACAAAATGTTCAGAATTAGGCGAGTCAATGAAGTAGATCTGCATTGGTCTGTACAACAAGAATTTTTTGTTTTGTTTTCAGTTTTGAATGATTTTCTTAAATCAGTCTATGACGAGAACGACCTCATTAAAGGTTAAACACCTGCGGTTTTATTATTCGCACCAGATAGGCTTTTCAATAATTATTTTTGTTTTCGAACCTTAATGATGGTCAGGGCCCGAATTCGGGGAAGGGGGGTATGGAGGCATTCGAAGGAAAACAAACTATTTAGACGAAAACCACAAGAATATGCATTTATATGCTCGATACACTTCAATTCTGTTGGTCCCAGAGAGGTGAAAATACCACCGAAAGGATTCTTTCAATATATACTATTCAGGAAAAAAAACATGCAAATATGCTCAAATCTGAGCCCTAGTAATAACCAACGTGTATAAGCCACCATCAATGGAATGGCCAAATCATGTGTTACAACCGTATGCTCATCCTGCAATCTAAGCCACCACGTTGCCTGGAAATACGAGACAAATGATGTTAATGGAGAATCTGTCTCAAATGGCCTCTATCTTATTTTTGATGCAAAAGACAGAGCTAGCTTTCGATCTGCTGCATGGAGACGTGATTTTAATCCAGACTTGTCCTTCGTGTCCACAGGCAGATACGGCCAACCTCTACCCACTACACGGGAAGTTTCATCTGATTTTCCCCACAGTCAACACCGCCCTGTTGAAGTCCTAGAAGTTGGCACTCAAATATCTTTTGTGACCTCCTACCTACGACCTCGATGGAATTTCATGAAAGCAAATTAGAATGATTTCTCACGAGACCTCGATAAATATGTTAGATGGATTCCTCCAAATGTCGATAATTATGGCAGATTCGTTGGTGCCGTTCTAGCTGTTCCTAAAAACATATTTCAAGAGGCTACAGGAAAGAGTACATTCCTGGCTGGACTGATGTTTCTGAGGAGCTTTACAAGGAATTTATCACTAATGGAAACCAGGATATTGCTGATGAACTCCTCCAAAGCTTGGAATACTCCTGAAGACAACAATGGGTTGAGACTGTAGAATCTTTGGAACTTAAGGGGACCTTGTAGGTAACGAATATCCCATATAATTCAATGTTAAAAGTGGACATATTTACGTACACCCTGTAGACAAAATAATCATTACATTATCTTCAAAAAATTCATGGATGCAGGGTGTCTCATGTTAGACAAAGCCATGCACAAATAAACAAATAAACAAATAAACAAACAAATAAACGAATAAATAAACAAATAAACAAATAAATAAACAAACAAACAAATAAACAAATAAACAAACAAATAAACAAACAAATAAACAAATAAACAAATAAACAAACAAATAAAAACAAATAAACAGACAAATAAATAAACAAATAAATAAACAGACAAATAAACAGACAAATAAACAAACAAATAAACAGACAAATACACAAACAAATACACAAACAAATACACAAACAAATACACAAACAAATAAACAAACAAATACACAAACAAATACACAAACAAATAAACAGACAAATACACAAACAAATACACAAACAAATAAACAAACAAATACACAAACAAATAAACAGACAAATACACAAACAAATACACAAACAAATAAACAGACAAATACACAAACAAATACACAAACAAATACACAAACAAATACACAAACAAATAAACAAACAAATACACAAACAAATAAACAGACAAATACACAAACAAATACACAAACAAATACACAAACAAATACACAAACAAATACACAAACAAATACACAAACAAATAAACAAACAAATACACAAACAAATACACAAACAAATACACAAACAAATACACAAACAAATAAACAAACAAATACACAAACAAATACACAAACAAATAAACAGACAAATACACAAACAAATACACAAACAAATACACAAACAAATACACAAACAAATAAACAAACAAATACACAAACAAATAAACAGACAAATACACAAACAAATACACAAACAAATACACAAACAAATAAACAAACAAATACACAAACAAATAAACAGACAAATACACAAACAAATACACAAACAAATACACAAACAAATAAACAAACAAATACACAAACAAATAAACAGACAAATACACAAACAAATACACAAACAAATACACAAACAAATACACAAACAAATACACAAACAAATACACAAACAAATACACAAACAAATAAACAAACAAATACACAAACAAATAAACAAACAAATACACAAACAAATACACAAACAAATAAACAGACAAATACACAAACAAATACACAAACAAATACACAAACAAATACACAAACAAATAAACAAACAAATACACAAACAAATAAACAGACAAATACACAAACAAATACACAAACAAATACACAAACAAATAAACAAACAAATACACAAACAAATAAACAGACAAATACACAAACAAATACACAAACAAATACACAAACAAATAAACAAACAAATACACAAACAAATAAACAGACAAATACACAAACAAATACACAAACAAATACACAAACAAATACACAAACAAATACACAAACAAATAAACAAACAAATACACAAACAAATACACAAACAAATACACAAACAAATAAACAAACAGATAAACAAACAAATACACAAACAAATAAACAAACAAATACACAAACAAATAAACAAACAAATACACAAACAAATACACAAACAAATACACAAACAAATACACAAACAAATAAACAAACAAATACACAAACAAATAAACAAACAAATACACAAACAAATACACAAACAAATAAAAACAAATAAACAAATAAACAAACAAATAAATAAACAAATAAATAAACAGACAAATAAACAGACAAATAAACAAACAAATACACAAACAAATAAACAGACAAATACACAAACAAATAAACAAACAAATACACAAACAAATACACAAACAAATACACAAACAAATTAACAGACAAATACACAAACAAATACACAAACAAATAAACAAACAAATACACAAACAAATAAACAGACAAATACACAAACAAATACACAAACAAATAAACAAACAAATAAACAAGCAAATAAAAACAAATAAACAAGTAAATAAATAAACAAATAAACAAATAAACAAACAAACAAACAAACAAATAAATAAACAAACAAATAAACAAACAAACAAATAAACAAACAAATAAAAAACAAATAAACAAATAAACAAACAAATAAATAAACAAATAAACAAATAAACAAATAAACAAATAAATAAACAAACAAATAAACACTCAAATAAACAAATAAATAAAAAACAAATAAACGAACAAATAAACAAATAAATAAACAAATCAACAGATAACAATGGTGCTGAAATATTGACCGGTACTGCACATTATAAATACACTTGTAAAGATTTAGCTCGAGCGATTATTGGTACATTTTAGAATCCTCCTCACAGTATTCGTAGGGAAATTCAAGAGTTTATTCCTTACGCTTTCATCTTTGAAACCTTTCCCTAGACGCGTGATTTACAAACAGCTTATTTGGAGAGGGAACTCACCTTGAACATATCTCTTGACGCTCTCCTCCTCCTCTTTGGTGATCCCATGGTCTGTTCCTGACAGGATGGCCGGCCTCTCCGAGCGGTAGGCAGACACAGATTCCGACACCATCACGGAGAATCCTCCCAACTGAAAGAAACATGCTACATTCACTTTCACGGCCAAAGAATGAAACTCAGCAATTCATAGAGGTTTAGGCTCATCAGCGGGTTCTTAGTGTCCGTACCCGAACTCCTACATGAGTAGCGAACTTTGCACTACCTCCCTTCTTATTACTTCATATATGCTTGAGTCTTTAGCTCTCGCAGTAAAGAAACGCAGGTGTTTCGGATAAGAAGGGAGGTAGCGCACAGTCTATTGCCATTATAGGTTTGTTGCATAATGTACTGTTAAACAGGGCCATATTTCTAAATAGGCTAAGTAGGCTGCGGCCTAGAGCGACAAATTTTCAGGGGCGGCAGTTTGGCAATTGATTCAAAAGTTAAAATGAAGTATTTCAGACGTTAATCATATTATCCGTACGAATTTAAGAATACAAGTTACTTAAAAATATGTTTTAGTCCTTATACAGTTCTTCCTGCTTTAGAAGAGTTAAGAACTATCCGAGAACTAGTATTTCTGAAATACGCAAATACAATAAAACCACTTTCATATGAGGACATCATTAACGAGTTTGCCATTAAGAAATCTCGTAAGAAAGCTATGTAAATTTGAACATGAAGATTACGTGGGGTGAGTTGTTTTAGAAAAGTTTCTATATTTTTCAACAAATAAACCAGTAATTGACTACATTTTGTGTAATTTCATTTCACCTGTAGGACAACTTAATTCAAAATGAACACAGTTCTTCAATTACGCAAAAGATAGTTAATAGCATTAAAATATAAATATATGTGTATAATAGTGATCACTGATCTCCAGGAACAAATTAATTAATTCAGTTCGACACCCGTTTCATTTTTTAACGAATCTTAAAAGAAGTAAGTAAAAAAACAAGTAGATAACTAATTTCATTATAACGTTTATTATGTAAGCCATTAAATTTGTAGTTTTATCTAAACTAAATGAACTTTCATAATGTTGAATTTTGGGCTTATGCCGTGTTTATTATATTAAAATTCGACGCGTTTCGAAAGAAACCATGCCTTTCTTCGTCAGGAATAATCTGGAATACGACAATGATTCCTAAGAGAAAGCAACAAAGAAAATATAGAAGGTGCCCAAAGATGGACGCCATTATAGCCCCATGTTAGGGACAACGGAAAGCAGCAGTGAATTACTTTCTCAGGGTTCTGATAATAGGTAGCTAGGATTCACTGAGATTGTAGCCGGTGTCGCGGTTGAAATTATCTGGGTGTTTACGTATTTCAACCGCCTCCCTGATAATTCTGGGACGATATTGCTTTATACGGGCAAGAACATCCACTCCTTGGAACATGGCATCATGGCCAGGTGTTAATGCATGATCGGCAACAGCTGATTTATCAGGTTGAATGAGCCTGATACATCTATTATGTTCCTTAATGCGAGTGCATATTGTTCTCGAAGTCTGCCCGATGTAAACCTTGCCACAAGTACAGGCATGGTTTCTTTCGAAACGCGTCGAATTTTAATATAATAAACACGGCATAAGCCCAAAATTCAACATTATGAATAGTAACACGGGCCGTGAAAGTCTAAATGACAATAAATGAACTTTGTTTAAAAAAGATGGAAACGCCAATGAACTCTTATTTTTGTTGTTGTATAAAACAAATGTATTAAGCAAATATGAAATATCGAGGGGGCTGCGAATGGACTTGAGCCTATAGGCGGATAACTCTTAAACCCGGCCCTGCTATTAAACCATCAGGGGCGTATTCTTAAGGCTACCGGGGCTACCGGCGGTAGCCCAAGAAAATTACACTAAAAATAAATAACTCTTTATTACATTTTAAACAATGCATTCAAACAATCGTGACTTTCATGCACATTCTTCTTTATCGAAAGAAATAATGGTTAGTGGGTAGTCAACGCGGCAACGCAGTAGAAACCGACCAAGAAAGCGGCAGCCTTACGCCGCTCTCCGCACCCACCCTTGTTCCGTGCCGGCACAGCGCTCATAGCGAGCGAGTTGCCGCTACAGCCAGCGGTTTCTTTGAAGTTTAAAGCGTTTAAAGCAACAAATAGTAGCCTACAATAAATATACATTATCGCGCGCATAGATGTGAATATGTTTTAGAAGTTGTAGTATTTTCGATGTGTGATTTATTTAAGTGTGTGTATGCTGAAGAATCTTTATGTAGTGTTTCGTTTTAACTGTTCCAGTTGTGATTTTGTAAGAAGATTATGGAACAAACACCTGTGGGGGCTTTAAATGCCAATGACTGTATAGTAGAGAGTGTGTTAGAAGTTCCTTTCAGCCGTCGCCCACACAGTGAGAAAGTTCATATTAAACATATGACAAGGCCTACATCTGAACTGCAATTGTGAGCCAATGTATAGGCCTACACGTCATTTCACATCATCTACATATGTTAGGTGGAATAGGTTATCTTAACTGTCTAAATTGTATTGCTGGGCGTGTTTGTTATTTAGTCGTGAAGTTAATGTATGGCCAAATGAAGGGTTTTCAAATATGAACTCTATTCGCACGGCAGCTGAAAAGCATGTTTTGTGTAATATTAAGCTCAGTGGTAGCCCAGATCTTCAGACCAATATACGCCACTGTAAACCATAATAAACAAGAGAGTTATACGTCGTGAAGCCTTATATGCTTCAGAATGTCTAGTATTCAACCGGAAGGGACTCAAAGACAAACTCGAAGTACCGGAGAGAGGAAGATATTGGGGCCTGTTAAGGAAATGAATGAATTAGAAGGCGACCTAATCAAGAGCTCTACACGTACTGTGAAAGAATCACAGATGTTGCTAGGAAACGACGTCTAGCATTTTATGGACACGTCTACAGGATGCATCCTACCAGTTTGACCAACCACCTCCTCGATTACTGGCAAAAGCGGAAGACCAAGTCACCATGGTTGTGGGAAGTGAGCAAAGATCTGCAAGAACTTGGAGGGACGGAAAGGGACTTAAACGACCGGACATCTCTCGAAAGATGCTTCAGCAAATGAGGTTCCAGGACAAACCGCCAAGAAAGAAGACAGGTGCCCTCTGGGCCCAGGAGAGGAGGGAACAACACAGCCAGAGGATGCGTAACTACTGGGCAAACATCAAAGCCCACTGCAAATATAACAGTTGAATGTCGTGACCTATGCGAAACAAGAAGAAACAAGTATTGTGGTGTTTGAAGCCATATTTTCAGTGTTGCCTTAGTAAACAAGAGTTTAGTGCTTTTCAGTCGGTCAACACGAATGTACCCAAAAGAGATGGGTTATGCCCTAATCCTGAAATAAATTACATGAGATTAATAAAACACTAGGATGACCAGTTTCGATCGTCAAGCGATCATCATCAGATCCATTACACTTAGGCTACAAAATCTATGTTTGAAATACAGGTGAAAATATTTACAATATGTACAATTATTTAGTTGCAGTATTGGTACTGCAACTGTCAGTGTATGCTAAATGCAGTATATATGTTAGGTGAAATGCTAAATGGTGATAGCTATCCGTAGATTGTACTTTAGAGAGATTATATGGTTGTAAACTATGGTTACACTATAAAATTTTAGGCTAACTACTTATCTGATTGTCTTCCGTACAACAGCTACTCGCAGTTTCCGTGCTCACTGGAACTCACTTTGCGGTAGAGAAAAGTGAGTTCCAGTGAGCACGAAAACTGCGAGTAGCTGTTGTACGGAAGACAATCAGATAAGTAGTTAGCCTAAAATTTTATAGTTTAACCATAGTTTACAACCATATAATCTCTCTAAAGTACAATCTACGGATAGCTATCACCATTTAGCATTTCACCTAACATATATACTGCATTTAGCATACACTGACAGTTGCAGTACCAACACTGCAACTAAATAATTGTACATATTGTAAATATTTTCACCTGTATTTCAAACATAGATTTTGTAGCCTAAGTGTAATGGATCTGATGATGATCGCTTGACGATCGAAACTGGTCATCCTAGTGTTTTATTAATCTCATGTAATTTATTTCAGGATTAGGGCATAACCCATCTCTTTTGGGTACATTCGTGTTGACCGACTGAAAAGCACTAAACTCTTGTTTAAGAAACAAGTATTAATTTATTTCTTGGAACAGTTCGTGTGAGATGGCGAAAAGTTAATGTACGATTCCATTGCGTCAGTAATTTAACGAATATTCGAATTAACAAACACTTTCTTACACCATCTTCCTAAATCGGTCCGTCACTTCATGAAGAAAAGCTTCACATGGTGTAACTATCCATTGTTACATCACATGCCGAATTTTCATTAAGTGCCTAGGATTTTGATGAGATGACGGATTTCACTATCCGACTACGACATAATTATGTGTACATTGGTAACATACGGGGTCATTTTCTTTGTGTGCCGCGGTATTCGCGGCAAACTATGGCGTCATTTCGCTGGCCATGCGCGGAGTGAGTGGACCTCACAATACCCCGCTCCGCTGACTCATATCGTTAGTTCACACCTGTTTTGTCATTCATATGGACGTGTATCTGCAAAGCTTAGACGTTAGTGTTGCACGTTTAATGAGTATTGTGATTACTAGTGTACCCGATACCTAGTTGAGGCTATCGGCTACGCCAGTTGTGATCGAGCCATAGTTGAGATTTATGGGAAAAGAAGAAAAGATAGCGCTCAGATCGAGTCGAGAAGAATGGTAGGAAATGACGTAGGAGGCCAAGGAAGGAGGCACTACCAGTCAAGCAGATGGAACTATGCGAGGAATATTGGATTATTATAAAGCTCTATATGGAATAAAATATTATATAATCTCAGAAGACAAGGAAATATCAAGAAATCTTTGGTGATAACTTGAAGAAAGGCAGATAACTCTTTAAGTTATGTCATAACTTAATTGCCGATATTATTGTGACGTATGACCGCAGAAGGAAGGGGAAGGTCACGTGATAGTGCTAGGCGGAGCTCATCACACCGTCTGAGAAAAGCAGTTCTAGTCCAGCCAGTCGAGCTGAGCAGAGCACATGGTGCGCTAGGAAAACGACATTATTAGTCCAGCAAGTCAAGCTGAGAGCAACGTGCGCCAGGAGAACGAAAGTAGGTCAGTCAGTCAAGCTGAGCCGAGCACGGTGTGCAGTGCGAGAATCAGTTAGCAAGGCAGTTTACACAAGCCGTGGAAGTGAAAGAGAGCCGGTGTTCGGGCAGATGTATTTTCAACATCGTGGCTACAGTTATATGAAACAGCAATGCTTTTCCAATGTTACAGTTCGTTAAAGTAATACGCAGCTTTGTGACAGAATTGAGAACATTATTTCGAGCTGCATTCTTAATACAGAACGGCACAGCGAAGTGATATAATGAGGCCAGTTTTCAGCGTGGCATTATACGAGAACAGTAAGGCGGAACAGGTCGTGCTGGGGCCGACATTTTACAAGCAGGCGATATGCAAGCAGCTGAACATTATTTCGACATTTTGTCAAACTTAATAAGTTTGGACTTGTGATTAGACAGTCCAATTGTGCAAGCAGATAGCAATTATACACTGCTATTATGAACCTTTACATGGACTTGGACATATTTCAACTGTATTACGGCTTATTAGAGGATGCATTTTAGACCGGAATATTTAAGGCGACCATGGGGTCCGTCCAACATTAATGCTTTTTGGCAAGTGAACAGTTACAAGAATTTGCACTTAGTGAACAGTGGCACATGCAGTATTGCAGTTGCTTTTCATGAACAATTATGAAATATCAGTTACGAACACAGATACAGGGTGTTTAAGAAATCAATACACTTTTCTAAATATTTCTACTAGTGAAATTCAGCCGCTGTGGAGATTAACTTTTGTCATATGCAAACCGAACAATTTATAGGACAGTGGCGTGACATATTTGAAGAGTATGGGGTACTCTACATTTTTGAACTTTTATGGAAGAGTTTGGACAATATCCGTGATGGATAATATTGAATTCATCATGTCGGGCTAGGCGAATACGGAGACGTGATGGCACCACAGAGCGATGGATTCGGTTCCTGAAGAAGAGGATATCCAACATCAGATTCACTTGGAATATGAAGTCAATCGTTAGTTCAGTGGGTGATACAATGTTTTCGTCGATCTATCGAGAAATTTGTGGCACACATGAGGATTATCGGCGATCTTTGAATTATATTAACAGCTGAAATAAGAAGGTATTGTAAGAGTTATGACTTTCCTGATATGATTTTTCATGAACACTGGGCATACTTGTATATATTTCTAGTAGGAGTTCTACGATTATTTTTGACATGGCTTGGATATTTTTTGCTCCATTTGCTAGAATATGGTATTACCATATGATATGGCAGGCACCGTTATACGACGTTCTCACCATTGGTTGGCTTTATTAGGCAGAAGTTTGGTCTTTTTGATATTTTTCAGTAAGGATAGTATTTCTTGGATAGATATTTTTTGTGGCGAGTGTTTCGAACTCGTGATCTGCAATTGTTTAAATTATTTCGTCAGTTCATTGCATACTAGCGAGTATGTATATTTCATCAGTAGGGATTTTTATTGGATTGTTTGGTGATATTAAGATTTTATTCACTCAAGTGAATGAATATCGCTTTTATGTGACAACTAGAGACTTGTTGATTCCAATCTGGTACACTCACTCATCAGTCAACGAGATGGGGCCTGTCGCTTTATGCGATTGCGTGGTGGCACTCACCTGACCCATCGTCTAGGGCATTATCATGGTAGTCTACGGGGCAGGGCCTTTCGCTTTAGGCGATTGCGTGGTGGCACACACCTTACCTGCCAGTCGAGGGCCTCATTTTTATCATCCGAGTGTACTTAAGATCGTAAGAGGATTAAACAAGAAACTACTAGTCACACATTAGTCGAATTTTGTTAAATAAATTAAAAATAAATGTCAGCAGGGTTACATTTTGTAATTCTTGTTTTGCCAATCCAATATTTTGTTGCTATACTCTTTTAAGAGTACATTCATTTAACAGCTGATACTTTTGATACTTTTGATACTCTTTTGTGAGTAGTTTGATACCTTTGAGAAGGATTTCAAGTAATTGAATCTTGTAAGATGAATCATTTATGGTCAGATTTATTTTGAGGCAGATCAGTATTACATATTTTTGATGTGAGATATAACACATTGGTGTTTTTCTTTGAAGTAAATTTTGAGAATTTTAAGAGAATTTATGCTCTATTTGAAAGCAGATCTTGAATTGGATTACGATTACTAAGGTAATTTGTCCTTATTGTTTAAGAAGTTGTCTAGATATGATCAGATTAATTACAGTTCTTGGAGATTGTGTGCGTTAATAATTTGAAGCCAGTTATATATTTTTGTAGATCCTGCAACGTGATTATGTGAAGTTTGTGATAGGCATTTTGGAAGTTGCCAAGTGGAAGTTTTGCAATATTGCCAATGAGTATTTTGAGGCAGACATGAGGTTGTTGAACCCAGTCTAGCATATTTTTGAGATTCATGCTGTGCGCTGAATAGTTATGGTGTTATGTGGAATAGTTATGGTGTTATGTGGAATAATTATGGTGTTAGGTGGAATAGTTATGGTATTCAAATGTGGTATTTGATGAAGTGAGAGTATAAGATGAAGTTTTGGATAGTGAGATCCAACGTGATTTTGTGAAGGCAATAATAATTTTTTGGCATGATAATTAAATACGAGATATAACTTGGAAGTGATAAAACTGTAAGACAACGTTCTATAACCTATATTAAACAATTTTTTAGGAAATTAAATAAATAAATAATTTTGATAATACAAGATTTTCTGATAATTATTTATAAAATAATAATCCGAAGTTTAAGCATATTAATGATCTGACCCAATGAAATAAAAATCTAAATGACCCAATGAAATAAAAATCTAAATGACCCAATGAAATAAAAATCTAAATAACCAAATGAATTAAAATTTGAATAAATTGATAAATTAAATTTTGAATAAATCGATGAATTAAATAAATGGATGAATTAAAGGTTGAATAAATTAATTGAATTAAATAAATTAATAGGTGATTAAACAGCTGATGAATAACTTAATTAAAAGGTGATAATTAATTAAAGAAGCTGATGATTAATAAATTTAAATGGATTTAAATAAATTTAAATAAGATATATGATTCAAATAATTTGATGAATTGCAACTTGAATTAATGAATTTAACAATTTAAATGGATGAATTGAGATGATTTAATCTGAATGAGATAATGAAATGAGAATGTGTGGATAATTGAAGAATATAATGAATTGATGATTATAATATTCATTTAAATGATTTGATGGTAATAAATTAATTATTCTGACTTGAATGTAATGAATATTGAGATGAGAACTAATGTGAGAGATATTTAATTTTGATATGATGATGATGATGATAAAACAATGATTAGTGAAGTTTCTTTGATTCACGAACAAGCAATAAGCAGTGACAGTGTAAATATAATGTAAATTAAATGCTAGATTTCTAGGAGCATTTATTGAGTTTTTCAGCATGTGAATAATGCCATTCAAGCCATAAAAATAAGTTGATATTTAAATATGTGTTATTAGAATAATTTGTTTAGACAGATTCATATTTTTTTTGACATCCACATTCATGATGTTAACTTAAAGAGAAGTTAGGTCTCAGGAATCACAAATGTCAGTGACGCATAGACATAGTGCTACGGTGAACCTGAGAACCCAAGCGAACTTTAGAAAATTTTCATATTTTTTTTGTGGATGAAGTACACTTTTGAATAGCAAGAGATGGTTCGATTTTAAGGACAATGACAATCTAACGTTGGCATTCGACCATACTCTTAGGTAGGATGTGTGTTTAATATTTCTACGTCTGACTACCAAAGTTTGAATAAATTTGTTTTTATCTTAGTTGTGATCTGATGATGATGTGGTTTTCCTAATCCTTTCCTTGTCTTAATTAAGGCTTAACCAGGAAGGATGTGGTTTGCTAGGGATTCAGTTGATGGCGCCCATTTCTATTTGTATATTTTTTTAAATTAAATTTAAGCCCGTAACGACCCTGGAGATACTTTATCTCGTGTTACCCTCTGCTTTTGTGAATTTTTCAACTGAATTTCCGACACATTCCTTATTTGACTTCATGTTCATTTAACTCCACTCTGTCCTGGAAATCCAGGAATGCGATGTAATAGCAGATGAGTCATCGCATACCTCGGCCGAACGGGTACACTAGGGCTCGGATTTTTCGGTAAATATTTTTTTATGTAAATATATATTTTAAACATTTTGTCTATAAAACATAAATTCCTGCTTTTCACTTATTAGCACATAAAACGACATAAACATTACATTTTTAAAAAATCAGTAAGCCAGATCATTCAGTTGATTGCATTTTTGTTCTATGTTACTTCAAGGGGAAGAACCTGAGAGCCATCTAATCTTCATGCAGAGCATATGTCTGCTTGCAGCTGTGTTCTTATCTTTCGCCCCGTCCCACTCGCTGTAGAAGCCGGGTATGCCTAAAGTAAAAGCACCTACAAGGTATCGTCTGCAGCAGTATGTTGCAGAATTTAAGGACAATTTTACTTCTGATGGGGGCGTTCTGTTCTGCCAACCATGTGGGAAAGCAATGAAGGTTGAAGAGCGATCTCAAGTTACACAACACCTCGAGGGCAAGAAACATATTGCCGTAGTTTCGCGCGTTCAGAATAAGTGTTTCGCGATAATCGTCGGTCATTTGCGATGGGCAACCTGAAGATGTATTTCGTTGTGTATTGTAATTCTTCAGCAGTCAGTGAGACATAGAATAAATTGCATTCGTGAGTACTGCATATTGTTTATATTCTCACTAATAAACTAAATTATAATTAAATATTTTTACTTTTTTGTCACATTTCAGGTATTTTTAATACATAAAAAATTAATATTTTCCCGATTTTTAGCACCTAAAAATCCGAGCCCTAATGATTACTGTGATTGTTGGTCATGCCTAGACACCAATTCACATTGCGCGAACGTGTGTATCTCCATAACTCGTATATGAAAAGCAGAAAATCTTGTTCTGAAACGAAACGAAAATTTCGAATCAAGATTCCAGAAAGACCTGTGCCTAATGCCAGTACAATTAGGAGGCTCGCTAAACGACTCAAGAAAACTGGTTCCATAAATAATAATAAAAAGTTAACAGACAACGTAATGCTCTTAGGGAGAAAAAAGTAGATGAGACTGTTGTCCATTCTTTCAACAGAGGATGTCAGGTGTGTGTCACAAGAGAGGGAGGACATTTTCAGCGTCGATTGAGCACTGTAAGTACACATTATTGAACATGTTTGGTAAACGTGTGGAAATGCGCGCCAACCACAGACTGAACCGTGTACGTAGTCCCGCGATCTGCGCCAGTCAACGCCGGCTTAGCTTGCCGTCTTTACCGGGGCGCACTAACATAATGACCCTGTAGATTACTAGGATTCGATGATGATCGCATTACGATCGAAACTGGTCACAAGCAGACACCCTACTATAAAGCCGTGAGCAATTAACCCTTCACGTACAAAATTACCATTTCTTGTGAGAAAGCTAGAGAAAGCCTTTGATGCCACTTGTAAACTCGTCACCATCTGGATTGCCTTTGAAAATATGTCTCGGCTGAAGGACACAAACAAAACCACAATTGGGGTTACCAAAAAAGTCCTCTCGGCACGCTGGAAGGCGGAGGTAGATTTCACCGGACAAACTTGGGGATAGGCGAAAATAGGCAGAATATGCAGGTTTTCGTAGAAGGATCAGACCTCATTTATTGCGAGAAGGTATTTTATAATTGGAGTTTAATTAACTTTGTTTTTCGTCATTTTATGCTTATTTTAAACATTTTATTGTCTTATGGGAACGGTAACCTTCTTGTCATTTGGGGTCCATTTTTATACTTGTGGTCACACTGTCCTTATGCAAGGTTTCGACACTGATGTGTAACTATGTAACGGTCTGTTACTTCTTCACGCAAAATTATATCTCCCGCAGAGATTTTGGTTGGTTCCTCAGTTTAGGGGCTGCGACAACGCGGTCATGTAACCCCGTGTACTTAGGGATGGCTGTATTAGTCTGTAATTCAGGTAAGGACTGCAGACGGTCAATTTCAAGCAGTAGTTCCTAATGTTGCTACCAGATACTACCGTCAACGACACCTAGCTGTGAACTTGGCTACTAGATGCCACCGCAACCAGCAACTCGCAACGAACGTTGGAACTTCCCCTCCAAAGGAAAGCATACTGAGGGATTTTTAGCGCTCTTAGAAAATCCGACGACTTCGGCCGGATTTGAACTCGCGACCTTGGGCATAGACATTCAGCATGCTTGCTACCAGTTACGTCACCGAAGCCGCTTCACACTTAGTCAGATGGAATTCTGAATATGATCTCGTGCAAGGGCGTTATCTTGGCAACGTCTGATGGCTCATCCCTCATCAATTTAGTAGTGTTGCCATGGCAACCTCTGATAGCTCTTGGCATTTTCTTATAATTCCGAAATCATTTTTCTCATCCCTTGGCGTAATGGTGGGTCATATCAAAAATTATTTCAGACAAAAGTTTTAGGTAATTATTAGGGGAATATTGTCCATTTTGTACGGTTTTGATATTGTGCCTATTAAGAGAGATATGATTAATGTTTCCCGAAAAACCCACTTTTTCCCACCCCTTTGGTCAATGGTTGGTGCTATAAAAAAAACTCTTCAAACATAAAGTTTTGGGCTTTATCCGACACATAGTATTAACGTTGAACGGATTCGATATTTCACATATTAAGAGAGTTATAGCAATATTTCACTTTTTCGAAAAAAGCCCCCCATTTTCACCCCCTTCGACCGATTTAGCCCAGTAACGAACTCGTCCGAGATTTTATAGGTATACATATTCGGTAAAAAATTCAAAGTGATTGGAACAAAATTACGGCAGTTATCGTGTCCACAAGAAACTGATATATATATATACATAAATTATATATAAACTTTTGAACTGACGGTGGTTTTGGGGTCTGGGGGATGTGAAACGCGAAGATATGTTGAAATTTTCTGGAAGTCGAAACATGGGACCCATTGCAATAGTTAACTTTCTAATGAAATCTACCTAATACCCCCCCCCCCCCAGGGGCTCACATCTAGAGGGGCGTGGATTGGCGACCATGGGACCCCAGCTGAGTCCGGCAATGCTTCCACTTATTTGTGCCGGGCTCCTCTCCGTCTTCCTTCCTGTGGTCCGCTCTTGTTCTCTTCCGACCCCAACGGTATTATGGTATCCGAGGGAGTCTTTCACTTTCCAGCCTTAATTGGCCCTTTCTCATCTTTCCTGATCCCTCCTTCTTCGAGGGGCCGGCCCTCTTGTTTTCTTTTCATTATATTTCCTTTTCTCTTTAAGATTCCCGCTCTGTTTCTGTGAATTGGCTCCCCGTGTATCTAAATTCCATTCTGTGAACATTTTGACTCTACACTACATTTTGTAGGTATTTTTAATCTAAGCTGCATTTTGTAAGTATTGATAAACTAAATTGCGTTTTAGTAAGTCTTTGAATGTAGGGGTGCCATTTTTGTGAGTTTTCTGAATTTCAATAGGTATTTTCAACCTAAATTGTATTTTTCAAGTGTTTTCAATCTAAATTGTATTTTTTTAGGATGGGCATTTCGATTCTCAATTGTATTTTCTGAGTATTGTCAATCGAAATGAGTATTTTGAATCTATATTACATTTTGTAAGTATTTCCAGTCTCACTTAATTGTCGTTATGGTCTTCATTTCATTGTCATTTACGCTATCACCCAGACCATTAGGGGCCGATAACCTAGATGTTAGGCCCCTTAAAACAACAATTATCATCATCATCATCATCATCATCATCAAATACCCTTCGACGACACTCGTGGGAATCAAAGCCTCCACTTTACACATACAGGGTTAACAAAAAATGGCGCACTTGGAGGTTGGCATGCGATTTCTCATCCAATAGCAAGATAAAAGTTTCTATAGCAAAACCGGATCGGGTGCTGTTTGAAACCACAAGTATGAAAACGAGAAGCTGACAACACTGTCACATCCTGAAGTGCATCGGAATGTACAGAGAAAGCTGCGGCAGAGCACCAAGTTCCTGCGACCTGTTTTTGACCACGCTGCATGCATTTACAGCGTTGCCAGAGCCTCGTTTCTTAACACGCATTTCTGTTAAACCTATTGGCGGGACTACTTTTTGCAACATAAACTTTTGCCGTGAATTTCGACGAGGAACCGCATGCAGGTGCAGCATTTGTTGTTCACCCTGTATATCACGTTCAGGAATGGACTGAATCCAATCATCCCAACTGGTATATTTATTAATCTCATGTAATAATCTGACTTTGGCACTGTTATGTATATTCTGTTCTCTTTATGGTGTAGAGACATGGACCTTAAATAGCTACACGGAGAGGAGGCTCGCGGCCTTTGAATTGTGGGTTTATAGAACACCTTGGATACAAAGAGTGACAAAAGTAGAAGTAGCGAGAAGAATGAAAACAACACCAAACTTGATCAAGATAGTGAAACGAAGAAGAACAGGAGATAGAAGCGAGGATTAAAGATGCATCCAGAGCATCATATTCAGTTAACAAACTACTCACAACCAAATTGTTATCAAGAGGGACCAAAACACGAATAAATAAAACTATGATTAAGCCAGTATTACTATATGGTGCAGAAACATGGAGATTAGGCCAGTATTACTATATGGTGCAGAAACATGGAGATTAGGCCAGTATTACTATATGGTGCAGAAACATGGAGATTAGGCCAGTATTACTATATGGTGCAGAAACACGGGGATTAGGCCAGTATTACTATATGGTGCAGAAACATGGGGATTAGGCCAGTATTACTAAATGGTGCAAAAACATGGAGATTAGGCCAGTATTACTATATGGTGCAGAAACACGGGGATTAGGCCAGTATTACTATATGGTGCAGAAACATGGGGATTAGGCCAGTATTACTAAATGGTGCAGAAACATGGAGATTAGGCCAGTATTACTATATGGTGCAGAAACACGGGGATTAGGCCAGTATTACTATATGGTGTAGAAACATGGAGATTAGGCCAGTATTACTATATGGTGCAGAAACATGGAGATTAGGCCAGTATTACTATATGGTGCAGAAACACGGGGATTAGGCCAGTATTACTATATGGTGCAGAAACATGGGGATTAGGCCAGTATTACTAAATGGTGCAGAAACATGGAGATTAGGCCAGTATTACTATATGGTGCAGAAACATGGAGATTAGGCCAGTATTACTATATGGTGCAGAAACACGGGGATTAGGCCAGTATTACTATATGGTGCAGAAACATGGAGATTAGGCCAGTATTACTATATGGTGCAGATACATGGAGATTAGGCCAGTATTACTATATGGTGCAGAAACATGGAGATTAGGCCAGTATTACTATATGGTGCAGAAACATGGAGATTAGGCCAGTATTACTATATGGTGCAGAAACACGGGCATTAGGCCAGTATTACTATATGGTGCAGAAACATGGAGATTAGGCCAGTATTACTATATGGTGCAGATACATGGAGATTAGGCCAGCATTACTATATGGTGCAGAAACACGGGGATTAGGCCAGTATTACTATATGGTGCAGAAACATGGAGATTATGCCAGTATTACTATATGGTGCAGATACATGGAGATTAGGCCAGTATTACTATATGGTGCAGAAACATGGAGATTAGGCCAGTATTACTATATGGTGCAGAAACATGGAGATTAGGCCAGTATTACTATATGGTGCAGAAACATGGATATTAGGCCAGTATTACTATATGGTGCAGAAACATGGAGATTAGACCTGTATTACTATATGGTCAGAAACATGGAGATTAGGCCAGTATTACTATATGGTGCAGAAACATGGAGATTAGGCCAGTATTACTATATGGTGCAGATACACGGGGATTAGGCCAGTATTACTATATGGTGCAGAAACATGGAGATTCGGCCAGTATTACTATATGGTGCAGAAACATGGAGATTAGGCCAGTATTACTATATGGTGCAGAAACATGGAGATTAGGCCAGTATTACTATATGGTGTAGAAACATGGAGATTAGGCCAGTATTACTATATGGTGCAGAAACACGGAGATTAGGCCAGTATTACTATATGGTGCAGAAACATGGAGATTAGGCCAGTATTACTATATGGTGCAGAAACATGGAGATTAGGCCAGTATTACTATATGGTGCAGAATCACGGGGATTAGGCCAGTATTACTATATGGTGCAGAAACATGGAGATTATGCCAGTATTACAATATGGTGCAGATACATGGAGATTAGGCCAGTATTACTATATGGTGCAGAAACACGGGGATTAGGCCAGTATTACTACATGGTGCAGAAACATGGAGATTATGCCAGTATTACTATATGGTGCAGATACATGGAGATTAGGCCAGTATTACTATATGGTGCAGAAACATGGAGATTAGGCCAGTATTACTATATGGTGCAGAAACATGGAGATTAGGCCAGTATTACTATATGGTGCAGAAACATGGAGATTAGGCCAGTATTACTATATGGTGCAGAAACATGGAGATTAGGCCAGTATTACTATATGGTGCAGAAACATGAAGATTAGGCCAGTATTACTATATGGTGCAGAAACATGGAGATTATGCCAGTATTACTATATGGTGCAGATACACGGGGATTAGGCCAGTATTACTATATGGTGCAGAAACATGGAGATTAGGCCAGTATTACTATATGGTGCAGAAACATGGAGATTAGGCCAGTATTACTATATGGTGCAGAAACATGGAGATTAGGCCAGTATTACTATATGGTGCAGAAACATGGAGTTTAGGCCAGTATTACTATATGGTGCAGAAACATGGAGATTAGGCCAGTATTACTATATGGTGCAGAAACATGGGGATTAGGCCAGTATTACTAAATGGTGCAGAAACATGGAGATTAGGACAGGATTACTATATGGTGCAGAAACATGGAGATTAGGCCAGTATTACTATATGGTGCAGAAACATGGAGATTAGGACAGGATTACTATATGGAGCAGAAACATGGAGATTAGGCCAGTATTACTATATGGTGCAGAGACATGGAGATTAGGCCAGTATTACTATATGGTGCAGAAACATGGAGATTAGGCCAGTATTACTATATGGTGCAGAAACATGGAGATTAGGCCAGTATTACTATATGGTGCCGAAACATGGAGATTAGGCCAGTATTACTATATGGTGCAGAAACATGGAGATTAGGCCAGTATTGCAATATGGTGCAGAAACATGGAGATTAGGCCAGTATTACTATATGGTGCTGAAACACGGAGATTAGGCCAGTATTACTATATGGTGCAGAAACATGGAGATTAGGCCAGTATTACTATATGGTGCAGAAACATGGAGATTAGGCCAGTATTACTATATGGTGCAGAAACATGGAGATTAGGCCAGTATTACTATATGGTGCAGAAACACGGAGATTAGGCCAGTATTACTATATGGTGCAGAAACATGGAGATTAGGCCAGTATTACTATATGGTGCAGAAACACGGAGATTAGGCCAGTATTACTATATGGTGCAGAAACACGGAGATTAGGCCAGTATTACTATATGGTGCCGAAACATGTTGATTAGGCCAGTATTACTATATGGTGCAGAAACATGGAGATTAGGCCAGTATTACTATATGGTGCAGAAACATGGAGATTAGGCCAGTATTACTATATGGTGCAGAAACATGGAGATTAGGCCAGTATTACTATATGGTGCAGAAACATGGAGATTAGGCCAGTATTACTATATGGTGCAGAAACATGGAGATTAGGCCAGTATTACTATATGGTGCAGAAACATGGAGATTAGGCCAGTATTACTATATGGTGCAGAAACATGGAGATTAGGCCAGTATTACTATATGGTGCGGAAACACGGGGATTAGGCCAGTATTACTATATGGTGCAGAAACATGGAGATTAGGCCAGTATTACTATATGGTGCAGAAACATGGAGATTAGGCCAGTATTACTATATGGTGCAGAAACATGGAGATTAGGCCAGTATTACTATATGGTGCAGAAACATGGAGATTAGGCCAGTATTACTACATGGTGCAGAAACATGAAGATTAGGCCAGTATTACTATATGGTGCAGAAACATGGAGATTAGGCCAGTATTACTATATGGTGCAGAAACATGGAGATTAGGCCAGTATTACTATATGGTGCAGAAACATGGAGATTAGGCCAGTATTACTATATGGTGCAGAAACACGGAGATTAGGCCAGTATTACTATATGGTGCAGAAACATGGAGATTAGGCCAGTATTACTATATGGTGCAGAAACACGGAGATTAGGCCAGTATTACTATATGGTGCAGAAACACGGAGATTAGGCCAGTATTACTATATGGTGCCGAAACATGGAGATTAGGCCAGTATTACTATATGGTGCAGAAACATGGAGATTAGGCCAGTATTACTATATGGTGCAGAAACATGGAGATTATGCCAGTATTACTATATGGTGCAGATACACGGGGATTAGGCCAGTATTACTATATGGTGCAGAAACATGGAGATTAGGCCAGTATTACTATATGGTGCAGAAACATGGAGATTAGGCCAGTATTACTATATGGTGCAGAAACATGGAGATTAGGCCAGTATTACTATATGGTGCAGAAACATGGGGATTAGGCCAGTATTACTAAATGGTGCAGAAACATGGAGATTAGGACAGGATTACTATATGGTGCAGAAACATGGAGATTAGGCCAGTATTACTATATGGTGCAGAAACATGGAGATTAGGACAGGATTACTATATGGTGCAGAAACATGGAGATTAGGCCAGTATTACTATATGGTGCAGAGACATGGAGATTAGGCCAGTATTACTATATGGTGCAGAAACATGGAGATTAGGCCAGTATTACTATATGGTGCAGAAACATGGAGATTAGGCCAGTATTACTATATGGTGCCGAAACATGGAGATTAGGCCAGTATTACTATATGGTGCAGAAACATGGAGATTAGGCCAGTATTGCAATATGGTGCAGAAACATGGAGATTAGGCCAGTATTACTATATGATGCTGAAACACGGAGATTAGGCCAGTATTACTATATGGTGCAGAAACATGGAGATTAGGCCAGTATTACTATATGGTGCAGAAACATGGAGATTAGGCCAGTATTACTATATGGTGCAGAAACATGGAGATTAGGCCAGTATTACTATATGGTGCAGAAACACGGAGATTAGGCCAGTATTACTATATGGTGCAGAAACATGGAGATTAGGCCAGTATTACTATATGGTGCAGAAACACGGAGATTAGGCCAGTATTACTATATGGTGCAGAAACACGGAGATTAGGCCAGTATTACTATATGGTGCCGAAACATGGAGATTAGGCCAGTATTACTATATGGTGCAGAAACATGGAGATTAGGCCAGTATTACTATATGGTGCAGAAACATGGAGATTAGGCCAGTATTACTATATGGTGCAGAAACATGGAGATTAGGCCAGTATTACTATATGGTGCAGAAACATGGAGATTAGGCCAGTATTACTATATGGTGCAGAAACACGGAGATTAGGCCAGTATTACTATATGGTGCTGAAACATGGAGATTAGGCCAGTATTACTATATGGTGCAGAAACATGGAGATTAGGCCAGTATTACTATATGGTGCAGAAACATGGAGATTAGGCCAGTATTACTATATGGTGCAGAAACATGGAGATTAGGCCAGTATTACTATATGGTGCGGAAACACGGGGATTAGGCCAGTATTACTATATGGTGCAGAAACATGGAGATTAGGCCAGTATTACTATATGGTGCAGAAACATGGAGATTAGGCCAGTATTACTATATGGTGCAGAAACATGGAGATTAGGCCAGTATTACTATATGGTGCAGAAACATGGAGATTAGGCCAGTATTACTATATGGTGCAGAAACATGAAGATTAGGCCAGTATTACTATATGGTGCAGAAACATGGAGATTAGGCCAGTATTACTATATGGTGCAGAAACATGGAGATTAGGCCAGTATTACTATATGGTGCAGAAACATGGAGATTAGGCCAGTATTACTATATGGTGCAGAAACATGGAGATTAGGGCAGTATTACTATATGGTGCAGAAACATGGAGATTAGGCCAGTATTACTATATGGTGCAGAAACATGGAGATTAGGCCAGTATTACTATATGGTGCAGAAACATGGAGATTAGGCCAGTATTACTATATGGTGCAGAAACATGGAGATTAGGCCAGTATTACTATATGGTGCAGAAACATGGAGATTAGGCCAGTATTACTATATATGTTGCAGAAACATGGAGATTAGGCCAGTATTACTATATGGTGCAGAAACACGTAGAAGGGAAGATTGGTAGTTTTACGTGACCATTAATCTTGAGATCATGAACCACGGAACCTCCTTTTTAGGTGGAATCCGAACCACAGGACATGGCATTTCACTTTGAAAATCTCACATGCATTGACCGGGAATCGAACCTGGTCCACCTTGGTGAGAGACCAACAGTTGACCGCTTTGGCACCACGCCCCGCAGAAACATGGAGATTAAGCAGATGCACTGAGAGAAAGATAAAGGTTTTTGAAAATAAAATCCTCAGAAAGATTTTCGGATCAATTTATGAAGCAGGTGAGTGGCGAAGGAGAAAGAACTAGGAGCTAAAGGAGTTGTATAAAGAACCCGATGTTGTTGCGGAAGCTAAGACATGTGTATATAAGAGAAGAGGGATCTAGACTGCGAGAAGTGTGTGAGAAAGAGCCAGACGGACGAAGACCTAAAGGCAGACCAAATATGAGATGGTATAGTTTCTTGCGCTTAAGCCGATGACATAGTAATAGCATCAAAATACGTGAAAATATCACAAAAAGCAATACGTGATGTAGAAGAATGGTGCTACATGCATGAGTTTGAAATAAATGTTCTAAAAACAGAAATGATTCTATTCCGGAATGGAGGAAAAGTTCCTGCAACAGCAAAAATCTACATACAAGGACAGCAACTAAAGATCACTCCAGATTTCAAGTATCTAGGAGTCACATTTCAAACAACCGCTAAGTGTTTCACAAAACATGTGTTGGAAAAAGCTACACATGCAATAATGGCTATGCATGGAATAAGTTATATAAGATCCCTCAGATTAGAGACAGCAATGTCTCTATTTGAAGCAAAAATACTGCCAATATTGACGTATGGCTTAGAAATTATCTGGCCGTATCTCTCAATGAAAAACCTCTCCACATTAGAAAGAGTAAAAGCAGTATACATTAAGAAAGCAATTGGAGTTTCAAAGACAACACGATCCAGATTAGTTTATCTCCTGGCAAGAGAATCTTTCCTCATTGAAGATCTTAGGACACAAATACATCTACTCAACACAAATGAACCAGAGAACCTATTGGCAACACTCATCCAAAAGCGAGAACACGTATATCCGGAGTTTTTTTTTTTTTTGCATCTGGCGCCATGATTGATGGATCATGGACGAAAGCAAATTTTGAAATGCGTCACGTCTATACAAGAATGGCAGTACACTGCTTCCATCATATCTTTTGTCACAACAAGACGTATCATGAGCCTTCAATTGCATGTAAGTGTCAACTGTGTGGACATACATGCGATCACTATGACCACTTGGAAATCTGTACAAAAAGAAAAAGGACAATCGGTGATTATGCGAATCGATAGAAATCAAGTTCATATAAATAGTATTTTAGTAAACCTATGGCCACTTGGCTGCATTAAATGTTTAAATATGAGATGGAGAGACCAGGTAGCCAAGGGCATCAAGCTACTAGAAGCTCGAGAGGAAGATGCCAAGGACAGAACGAGGTGGAGGAGGCTTCTTGACTGCGCTTTGTGGAGCCAGGAGAGTAAGTAAGTAGTGAAAGGTCGGAAATTGCAATATCTAGGTGATATCTTGCGTAATACAAATGGATACGGCCAGATACAAAAAATTCTTAAAGGGATGATCAACAGTAAAAGATGATGATAATTGTTGTTTTAAGGGGCCTAACATCTAGGTTATCGGCCCCTAATGATCTGGGTGATCACGAAAATGACAATGAAGTGGAAACCAGAACAAAAATTAAGAGAGAAGGAAAATACTTACAAAAAGGAACTCAGATTGTAACTAATCGTAAAATGGAGAGCGATAATACTTACAAAAGGAATAGATTGAAAAATACACACAAAATGAAGGTTAAGTTCGAAATACGTACAAAATGCAAATGAGATTGAAAATATTTGCATAAACAGGTTTAGGTTGAAAATACAAAATGCAATAGAAGTTCAAAATACCTGCAAAATGCGCATCCTACAAAAAGGAATTTAGATTGAAAATACTTGCAAAAGAAAAAAGGTTAGGTTGAAAATACAAAATGCAATTGAAATTCAAAATACTCACAAAAATCCCAGCCCCGATATTGAAACACTTACTAAAAAGCAATTTAGATTGCCAATTCTTATAAAATGCAATTGAGGTTGAAAACACTCACAAAATGCAATTTAAATCGAAAAGACTTACAAAATGCAACGGAGTTTGAAAACACCTACAAAATGGAGTGTAGATGAAAAAAAGCTAAATGGAAATTAGATACACGGGGGTCCAATTAACAAAAACAGTGCGGGAATCTTAAAGAGCAAAGGAAATATAATGAAAAGAAAACAAGAGGTCTGACCCCTCGAAGAAGGAGGGATCAGGAAAGATGAGACAAGGGCCAATTAAGGCGGGAAAGTGAAAGACTCCGTAGGCCTCGGATACCCTAATACCGTCGGGGTCGGAAGAGAACAAGAGTTGACCAAGGGAGGTCGACAGGAAAGAAGACGCAGAGAAGCCTGGCACAAGTAAGTGGAAGCAATGCCGGACTCAGCTGGGGTCCCATGGTCGCCAACCCACGTGCCACTAGATGTGAGCACCTGGGGGGAACAGTAAAAGAGGTCTTGGACGAAGAATAATATCTTGGTTCGACAATTCGACAATCTTAGATGCTGGTTCAATGTGCCACCACGATCGCCAACATAGGCACCGAAACAAGAAGAAGAATATTTTTCCAGGGTTGGGGAACAACACAATCGTGTTGACCGACTGAAAAGCAACGAAATATAATTTACTAAGGCAACACTGAAGAATGGCTTGGTTTTGCCAAGTTTGGATAATTGCAAGAATTGCACTTTTTGTGACCACAGTGATGGGCAAGGCTTTCAGTTGGTTGATTGGTTCCTTAGTTTAGGGGCTGCGACAACGCGGTCATGTAGCCCCGTGTACTTTGTGTGTGTGTTATCTGTGAGATGCTTCGGTGGTGTAGTCGGTATCATGCTGAACTGCTGTGCCCAAGATAGCGGGTTCAAACCCAGCAAAGTCGTCGGATTTTTTAAGAGCGTTAAAGTCCTTCAGTATGCCTTCCTTCTGAGGGGAAGTAAAGCCGGCGGTCCCATGTCATAGGTTTATGACATGTAAAAGATCCTTCCACAAACTAAACTTGTGTGATGCTAAATTGGTAGGTTAGATTTCGTTGGAACGCTCTATCAAAGTTACAACGATCACCACTAGGTATCATTGATATCTGGTAGCGAAGCTGGAACTACTTGAAATTGAACGGAACTTGTAGCTCACCCTAAAGGTGTCCGCTGGAAGCAGCTACAGACTCAGGCAAGCCGAACATGTCCTGAGGACTCCCGGCACTGAAAGCCATTTTTCAAGTAGTTCCTACTTTTGCTACCAAATACTACCGTCCACGACACCTCGCTGCGGACTTGGCTACTAGAATCCATCGCAGCCAGCACCTGGCGACGAACGTCGGAACTAACATAGCGTTATCAAACTAACCTACACATTTTAGCTTCCACAAGTGTAGTTAGACCGGCTTTACTTCCCCTCCGAAGGAAGGCATACTGAGGGATTTTTAACGCTCTTAAAAAATCCGACGACTTCGGCCGGATTTGAGCCCGCAATCTTGGGCATAGAAGCTAAGCATGCTACCGACTACGCCACCGAAGCCGCCAAGACTAACATGAAGTAGGCTACTCACCGCTTGCAACACTCCAATGATGATTGTCCCTGTCTTGAGAGTGAGGCCACAGCCACTGGTCTTAAGAATCAACATCTTGATTCTGAAAACAAAATTTACACCATCATTACATAATAACTTATCTCTAGAAATCTGTACTTGGTATAAAACAAAGTCCCCGCTTCTTGGATGTCACGGGTAATCTCGAGAACCACTGGGTGGATTTTGATGCGATTAACACCATTCTGTAAAGATATCTCGAGGAAGGTTTGTGTATAAAATTATCTGTTTATGATCAAATGAAGTCGAGCAGTAACGATTTCAGTGAAAAAGTCGAAAAAGAAACCTGGCGTCCGAGCGCTTTTTAAGCTTACGCTGGGCAAACCGTTAAAATATCAATATACAATGAGAGTAAGAATTGTTCCGCATGAAAAGTTCTACAAAAAGTCCGCGAAAGCACTGGATGGATTTTGATGCGATTAACACCATTCTGTAAAGATATCTCGAGGAAGGTTTGTGTATAAAATTATCTGTTTATGATCAAAGGAAGTCGAGCAGTAACGATTTCAGTGAAAAAGTCGAAAAAGAAACCTGGCGTCCGAGCGCTTTTTAAGCTTACGCTGGGCAAACCGTTAAAAAATCAATATACAATGAGAGTAAGAATTGTTCAGCATGAAAAGTTCTACAAAAAGTCCGCGAAAGCATATCTCTATCTTCAATACATCGCCCACTATAAGTGATTTTACGTTTTCATTTCTTCCAACAATCTCCATTCAATTACTGAGGCGACCGTTTACGACCCAGCTAGGGGAGAGTCTATCACCCCAGTTACAGCCTAGCTAGCGGTCGAGCCTATTACCCCCAGATACAGCCAGCAGCAAACTGTCGAGTCATGTTGAGTTGTGTGGTTGTGTTTGGAGTTTCCCTGGAAGTGCAAATCGGCTTTTCTTCATTTCGCCTGTGAACTTTTCGTTCCGCAAAATACACAGTCAAGTTAAGATTGGACAGAAGGGGGATTCGTGTTCCATACACCTCGCCATTTTAAAATTGTATCTGACAAGAATTTGTTGCACATGCATCCTCATGATAATATAATTAATAGTCCAGTCAGTGATTTTAACCCATCATGCCGAGACGTAAAACGGAATACTACACCTACACAATAATCTTCATATAATCTTAAAAAAACACCATGTTGGATTTTTATATATGTAGGTCTTAAAGAGTTATATTTTTTCGATGTCAATGAAACGTGGTACGGTAAATGCTTATACAAATTATATCCACCGGCATCTAATTTATTTCAATTGTTTTCATAACCACAAGATGGCAGCTGTGCGAAATTTTAAAATCTAGTTTTTATTTCTTGTGTCCTAATCATAAGACCATTAAATCCCCTTAAGAAAAATAGGGAACATTCATGTGCTATTTGTTGATGTTGTTGTTTGAGTCTTCAGTCTTTTGACTGGTATGATGCAGCACTCCAAGCCTCCTTGTCCTGAGCTAATCCTTTCATCTCTACATAGCTACGACACCATACAGCCGAGGCAATCTGTTTAACATATTCCAACTTTGGTCTACCCCTACAGTTCTTGACCTCGACCCTTCCTTCATAACTAAGCTTGCTATTCCTGGGTGTCTTAATACTGTACGTGTCCTACCAACCTAGCTCTTCTCTTCTTTAGCAGTCACCAGAAACATCTCTCCTCCCCCACTCGTCTCAATACCTCTTCAGTTGTAACCCTATCTACCCATCTGATCTTCATCATTCTCCTGTGACACCACATTTCAAACTCTTCAATTCTCCTCTTTTCTGCTGCACTAACAGTCCAATTACAACAAGAAACAATTATTAAAACAAGAAAATATTTCCAAATGCGCATAGAGGGAGTGTGGAGGTCTCACGAGAAAATATCAAATATTATTAGAAAAAGACGATTAAAATTTTATGAACATATTGAAATAATGGACAATGGAAGACTTATCAAAAGGATATTTTAGCCTGCCTCTTTCTCACAAAGATCATTACCAATGTTTTTAGCCTACTTTTCACATTTTGCAAAAAAAAAAAAAAATGAGGAAAAAGTAGACTTATGAGATCGGGCAAATGTGTGTGTGTCTGTCCTTCTGTCTGTCTGTCTGTCTGTCTGGCTGTGTGTGTGTCCCTCCCCCTATCAACTCCTAAACGGCTGCAGCAATCGAAACAAAATTTGGTAGGATTAAATATCTATACCTGAATATCTCACGGTCAGATTTGAAAATTATGTCAGTGCTACCAACTGCTGAAAAATCGCAATTGAAATTTGAGCTCCATGTTGGATATCTTGGAAGGTATGAATGGGAGCTGTTTCAAAATTGGCAGTTTAATTTCCAGGAGACAATACATGTCAGTGTTGCCAAAATGATTATAAGCCTGCTGATAGGTCCAAATTTTAAATGCATATAACTTCTACACTATCAATTGGATTTCAACCAAATTTCGTATGTCGTATGTGTACATAAACAGATATGACTGAGCGTATTCTTAAGAGCCACCAGGGCTGCCAACTGTTAATAAATGCTCTCAATTTTTATTAATCCAAATACCCATATATCAGAAAGTATACAAGCCGACAACTTTAAACTATGCACACGTATAGTACCTGACATCCTATATTAATTTGGAGTAACTTATATACGTCAGTGCTACCAACATGATTCTAAGCTGCTGATAGGTCCAATTTTAAAATGCATGTAACTTCTATACTAACTAATGGATTTCATTCAAAATTGACACAACAATAGATCATATTATTTCAGATTATTTCTGACCAATACATGTATGTCATTGTTGCCAACATGATTTTACGCGCGCTGTTAGATCCAATGTTTAACAGCATGTAAAGTCCATGCTGTCCATTGGAGTTGAACCAAATTTTGTATTCTGTACCTTAAGAGATGGTACTAAGAATATATTCAGTCACCAGGGCTGCCAACTGTAGTTCTCTATTAGGCTACATTATGCCAGGTATACAGTATTTCGAACTTATTAGATATTTCGATACTACCAACTTAATTTCGTCGTTATTCTAGATAGATCCATATAGATTAATCGTTGGCATGCATCTTAAATTTCAAGAAAAGTAGGCTCTTTAGTTCGTCACTGAACTTCTTGTTTGGGTACAAAATGCTCCTCCTGTTGCAATTCTTATCAGATAGTTGCTAAAGCTACAGTAATGTAAAATTCGCTTTGGAATTTAAACTGCTTTGAGTTTTAATATAAACTAGCGTACACTTGCTAGAACGCTCGCATAATGGGTTGTGTGCGCCCCATGTGTACAGACTACCCGCCTGGCGCTAGTGCTATGCGGGCTGTACGCGATACAGCTCTGCCAGGGGCTATCGTCTTGTTTATTTGTTTAAAAGCACTTTATAAACAAATACATATATTTCCATTGACTTTTCAAGAAATTCAATATTTTTTCCTGTACTATTGAGACGATTTGGAAGAATTTGGTACAAACCACACCTTCTAACTCCCTCTGGTTTAGGAGGTTGAGTTTTGTGAAACATTCCCCTTAGCGTATTATATAATAAGATTTTGATAGGTACATTTAAATTAATAATCCTGAATTTTCAAAAAAAATTAAATCGAGAGTTTAAGCATTTTTTGGAAAGAACAGTATCAATCTGACACCAAACTCCAGACCAATTATTGTTTCTATACATCTTAACTACATATGAAGAAAAGTGAGCTCGGTCTAACAAAAACTTCGATGTAAGGGACTTTTTGTATGGGACCACTTTTCAAATACAAAACATGTTCAATAACTCAAAACCTAATGAAGCTACGCAATAAGTTCTCAAGATATCTAACCTTCAGTCAATATTAATTTGCACTTTTTATTGTACATTGAGGCCTTCCTCAGCGCAAATAATGTGAATAGAAAGGCAAGACTTACAGCACGATATCGAAATGTAAATATTATATGTCAGAAAACTGTATCATAATGAGGGTCATTATAACACTATTTTTCATTATGAAACAGCTTCTATCACCAATCAGAGCTCAGGAAACAGTTGTGTGACCAATTAGGTAAGGTTAGCATCGCACCTGCGCTGACTTCCCTGGCCTTCTGTTATAAATTCCACTGCGTGGCTCGTGTCATAGTGGGATATTTGAGGAGGCCATGGTATTCTCTGCGTCCCAGGCGCTCTGTTCAGTACATAAAACTGGCGAAATCTCGACAGATATTAATGAATATTTATGTTATGGACGATTATGTTCTTCCTTTCTCTGTGTAGGATAAGTGGGCAGTGTTGGGTATAACCTTCACATCATCAACAATCTTTAAGTATACTACAATACAACCTTACAATACAATGTTTATCAATCACTTCTTTTTACAATTGATACATGTTTCGGCTCTTTGAGCCTTCATCAGTCAAATGGAACAACAAATTCTCAAAATCCAATCTAAAACTTAAAAAGCGTGACATTCTCAATAAAATTAAAGTCGTCAAATGCAATTAATAGAAACAAATGAAATACTTAAAGAATATTTAAAATCTGGGTGAAAATCCCTTTGTCATTATATTATATATTAAAAATGTTTATGGAAACTTAAGCCAATCCGTTCGGCTATTCTATCCGGTCGATTTCCTTCATTCTTTTTTTTTAAATGAGAGGTATTCATGCACAGATGTGTTATCAAGTGTTACAAAGCACTTGATTTCCGCCTTTCTCAAATTATTCGATTTTTTTCAACTTTTTCCAACTTTATCACATTGAAGCAATACTATCTTTGGTTCTAATTGAGGTACGCAGGTCGTTTTAGTCTAAGAACACTCGGTGGATCACGCTCTTTCATTTGAGCTCTTAACTATTCAAATCGGCTGATTCTGAGGAAAGTTATGAGTGAACATTCAATATTACTTCTCATTTTTCATTTTCTTGCACCGAAAAATGAACATTGCCATGAAATTAATAGGGTAGTTTCAGATCCAATTCTAGGAACTTCTAGATTTTACACGAGTGTGAATACATTGGTAAGTGAAGAAGAAAGTGAAGTTTTGCATTTTACCACTGAATTTTTGAACAGGCTTGAGATGAGTGGTCTACCTCTCCAGGTGCTGACTTGGTAAGAAGGTGCTATTGTAATGCCCTTAGGAATTTCAATGCAACTAAGATATTACTTAACGGGACGAGGCTAATACAGTAGTTAGAAAAATGTACGACAATATAATACAGTAGATTTATAAGTTCTAACTGGTGTGAATAGTGGGGAGCGAATACTGCTAGCTCGCGGACACTACAGTGCCGTTCTCTTTTAAAAGAAGGCAATTTCCTTTTGCACTAGCGTTATGTATAACAATCACCAAAGCGCAGGATCAAACGCTTCATTGAGTTGGAATCTACTTGCCTGATCCTGTTTTTAGCCACGGACAGTTGTATGTTGCCTTATCCACAGGAAAAACATTTAAAGATGTAAAAGTAGAAATTAAACCCAAAGGTCGGCGCACAGCGAACATTGTCTGGTATTGTAAAATAAATGTTATAAACCATTAAATAATGATGTAATATTTTAATTCTAATACTGAAATATAAAGCTGCGGAGCAACACGGGTGCCCTAGTTATCTAGGAAGTAAAAAGGCCGCCGAGTTGCATTTCATCTATTCATCGCAGTGCATCTGTAACACATTATATTCATGCTAACCAAGCTACGCAATTATAAATTAGAACAGTAGGTGCCAGCAACTCTCTATGCAAACGGTTAAAATTTGGTAATGTTATTATGATAATAGTGAAAGTTCAGTAATACGTCCTCTTCGCGCACGGCTATGTTGAGGGTAATTCTCCCTGAGTAACTGTGATGGACAATGATACGCTGGTCCTTCTTCCATTCCATCATTCGCTCGATATTGCAATATCCGTGCAGGCGGTTGACCTTGCATTTCTCCCACAGTTTATCAGATAAAATCAAGAAGACCTTCGGGCGGTGAAGTTTCTAGTTTACTCCCCACGAGATGATCAACATGCAAGGCTTTTGACTTCTAGGTCAGGAAAACATCACGATGAAACACGCTAGTGTTCACCATTGTAATACAAAATAAAACGGAATATGTCCGACCCTGGATTCTAGAGAAACAACTTACGAGGATTGGAAATACAGCAGTGGCAACATTTCAACATATACAGAGTTGTGTTACATGAAAGGCAAAGAGGAAGAGCTGGATGAATGTTAGAATTCCCCTAAAGAGAGGAAATTGGAAATGTTCGTTCTAAGGATGGATGACGACAGAATCCCTAAACTTGTCCTTGAATACCAAACTATCTTACCGGAAGAAATACCCCGGCGTATAGAGCACCACGGTCATCTGGGCAGCTGCAACTGAGTGTGATTCTCTCCAGGTTTTGCCACACTCTCTCCAGGCAAATGCCGGATAGTAACTTACTTCAAGTCACGGGGCGCCCACACCATCCCTGTCCCTAATACACACTACTACAAGCAAATGCTGGGATAGTACCTTACTACAAGTCCCGGGTCGCCTACCCCATCCCTGTCCCTAATATTGTTACACACACTACTACAGGCTAATGCTGGGATAGTACCTTACTACAAGTCCCGGGGCGCCTACCCCATCCCTGTCCCTAATATTGTTACACACACTACTACAGGCTAATGCTGGGATAGTACCTTACTACAAGTCCCGGGGTGCCTACCTCATCCCTGTTCCTAATACAGTTACACACACTACTACAGGCTAACGCTGGGATAGTACCTTACTACAAGTCACGGGGCGCCTACCCCATCCCTGTCCCTAAGACAGTTACTGTACACACACTACTACAGGCTAATGCTGGGATAGTACCTTACTACAAGTCCCGGGGCGCCTACCCCATCCCTGTCCCTAATATTGTTACACACACTACTACAGGCTAATGCTGGGATAGTACCTTACTACAAGTCCCGGGGTGCCTACCTCATCCCTGTTCCTAATACAGTTACACACACTACTACAGGCTAACGCTGGGATAGTACCTTACTACAAGTCACGGGGCGCCTACCCCATCCCTGTCCCTAAGACAGTTACTGTACACACACTACTACAGGCTAATGCTGGGATAGTACCTTACTACAAGTCCCGGGGTGCCTACCCCATCCCTGTCTCTAATACAGTTACACACACTACTACAGGCTAATGCTGGGATAGTACCTTACTACAAGTCACGGGGCGCCTACCCCATCCCTGTCCCTAAGACAGTTACACACACTACTACAGGCTAATGCTGGGATAGTACCTTACTACAAGTCCCGGGGTGCCTACCTCATCCCTGTCCCTAATACAGTTACACACTACTACAGGCTAATGCTGGGATAGTACCTTACTACAAGTCCCTGGGCGCCTACCCATCCCTGTCCCTAATACAGTTACACACACTACTACAGGCTAATGCTGGGATAGTACCTTATTACAAGTCCCGGGGCGCCTACCCCATCCCTGCCCCTAATACACACTACTACAGGCTAATGCTGGGATAGTACCTTACTACAAGTCCCGGGGCACCTACCTCATCCCTGTCCCTAATACAGTTACACACTACTACAGGCTAATGCTGGGATACTGCACCCGAATCCCGCATAGCCATAGCCTATATCCGAAAAGATAGAAAAGGATTGTAGGGAGGTCGACACCCGGCCAGGTAGATCAACGCTACCCTACTAGGATAATGACTAGGGAACCCTCGATGCCATGCATTAGCACTACCGATTAGTTACACATTTACATAGACAATAAACTATCCTAAACACAAAATGGTAGGACGAGAATCTCGGCTCTCGGGTGTCAACGGTGAACGTTTAGACTAACTTGAACTCTAGTAACTAATTCGCAGTATTATCGCATGTCGATTGCCAGAATGAAATGATGATCAGATTTATAAAAAACGAACAGGCAAACAAAAACTAGTGCCTGGGATTTATTTCCAAACAATTACAGATAATAAAATGAATAATCCCTATCTCCAAGAATTAATAAACATGTTAAAATTAACTAATACACACGTCAAATAAATCTACTATTTGTAGAATAAGTGTATCTGAACTATTCTTGTTGCAGTAATGTAACGATATTATTTCATAAAATGTTTACATAACTTTACAGTCACCCTGTGGCTGTGTCATTAAAAATGGTCTGATAAAATCATCTGTTCACTCATGTAAAATGAAATTAACAATTCAAAACCCTACATTATACACGGTCATCATCTTCCTAGCATTAATCCCGCTTTATTGCAGGGTCTGCTTTTCTGCACTTTTTCTTCCATACTGCTCGATCTTGAGCGTCTCTAGTTGTGGCATTCACTAGTTGCATGTCCTCCCGCATAGTATCCAGCCAGCGCTTTCTCGGTCGCCCTCGTGGTCGTCGGCCTTCTGGACTGATGTCAAGTGCAGTTCTCGCGACTGAAGAGTGATTGCTACTCAGTACATGGCCATACCAACGCAGACGGCTCTCCCGCATTTTTTCATGGATTGGAGCCACACCAAATGTAGCTCGAACGTTGTCATTCCTTATGCGGTCCAGTCTAGTAAGTCCCTGTGTCCAGCGAATCGTCTTCATCTCCATGACATGTAGTTGCTGTTCATGTCTCTTCGTTACTGGCCAGCATTCAGTACCGTACAGTGCTACTGGTCGAACGATGGTTCTGTAAATTTTCGACTTCAGATATAGTGGCACATTCCGGTCAAAAAGGACTCCAGTAACTTGGCGCCATTTCAGCCATGCAGCGTTGACTCTGTTTCGGACATCTGGGAGTGTTCGGCCATCTGAACAGATTAGCGTACCCAAGTATTTGAATGCAGATGATTTTCGGAGTTCAGTGCCATCAATGTGAATAGATCCTTCACTTGGTACTCCACACTCCATATACTCTGTCTTCCCAATATTAAGTCGTAGGCCATGGGTGTCAAGTGCAGTTTTCCAACATTGAACATGTTGTTCCAATTCTTGGCGAGACTTGCAGGCTACAATGATATCGTCAGCATAGAGCAAGGTCCAGGGATGTGGTTGCAGTAGTTCGGCTGCGATGGTGTCAAGACAGATGATGAACAGGAGCGGGGACAAAGCTGACCCCTGTTGAACACCAACTCGGATGGGAAAATTTGCGGAGTTTCCTGAAGCACATCGGACATAGCTGGTGACATTCCGATAAAGAAGCTGAACCCATTGAACATATGCTTCTGGTACCCCATGCTGTCGTAGTGCATACCATATTAGATCACGAGGTACCCTGTCGAAGGCCTATTCAAGATCCAAGAAGGCTATATGGAGTGGTTTCCGCTTTTCTAGGTGCCTTTCCATCAAAAGACGAGCGGCGTGAATAGCATCGATTGTCCCTGTACCTTTCATACACATTATACACGGTGTGCGTAGAATATAACTGTCTAATCTAATAAAATTGTTATTAATAAAATATAGTTTAACTATTTACATTATTTACAAATCTCGTGCTTCACACGGTTTAAAAATTACCATTAACACTGTCAGTCACGCTCTGACAGCTTCATAGTGTCTCTGTTATACAAATTACAGTTCTCCAACAATGCTTCTACCAACGATAAAATTCTCAGGTACTTCTTGTGGTGTGTCATAATAAATAAGCCTGAGTATCGAACAATTAAGTTAAATACAGCTTGGAATGTCGTGTCAATAAATAAAAAAATAAGATAAAGATCGATGCGGAACTACTACAAGACTTTATACATTACGTGGAACATTTACAAATACTCTCAAACATAAACAATTCAAACAATAACTTCTGTGTTAGCGCTTTTTACTCATCCTGTAACAATTCGTTGCTCCACATAGCAATATATTCCTTCTTTCCTTCCGCAATACAGTGAACAATACTTATCAAAGGAGTCTTACTACGCTCTAAACATGTCAAACATCCTTCCCTTCCCCTCTGTGAACAATCTTCACAACTCCGCACGGCATTACTTCCTTGAAAAACCCATCTTGCTATATACTTATAGAAGAATTAGTGATTTTACTAGATAACTACACTAGAGTATGTTACCGTTCAGAATGCACTCCTAACTTTCACCTCCTGTTTAAATTACTAAACCTCGTGCATCAAATTACAACAATTACATGTTCGTTCACATTAATACAATTCACAAAGTACTTCTAATTCCTTTCATTAGCACTTTTCGTTCCATATGATCCATAATAAACTTGTTCTTTCATGTTACCAAACGTTAACAATGTTACTTAGTAGTTCGCTCGTCTTTTAGTTATTAATAAAAATAAATTCATATCCTCCCGCTTCTGGTGTAAGTTTAAATATATGAACAATTCATATTTAAGTTGTTTTTAACATACAAGACCGCAGGTAGATTAACATATCTCCTGGTCTATTCATCTCAGTTAAACAATGTTTATACTTAAATTGTTAATAAATATAGGCATCATTTGACCTCAATTGTCAATACTATGATCCTAATTTATAATGTATATTCGTAATATAATAGTTCAAGACTATTTAGTTGTCTAATAAGTTGTATTCCGCTATAGGAATTTTATAACACTCCAATTGTTATAAATGATTATGTCAGATGTTTATTAACCTCGCAATGTTTGTTACATAGAATTATAGCATCTCACAATTATGCTTTACTTGATAACAATGCATTATGGACATATCAATGATTACTTTCGCTGTTACGCATAGAAATTGTTAATAACAATTATAATGTTTAAATGTTCTTACAATTTGTCAATATTTACGCTCTTCTCCAAAATACAATGTAATCGAATAATCTAAACATTCTCATGTTATCTTGGCATTATCGAATTTTCTTAGCCTTATCGACTTATCATAATTTATCGAAGCATTCCTTTATAAAACGAGTATCGTTTAAAAGTGAGAGTCAAATAACGTTTCGTTCAGAATAAAAATTGCAAGAAACGCAAATCTAATTAAATGAATTAAATAACGTCTCATACGACACATGACGACGTATCAAAAATTACAATGAAACTCTAAAATTTAAGCTATTAAAAGAAAAAGAATAAAGATAAGAATAACTAAAAATGATGTTGGTCACTCCAAAAATGGATCTCTACGACTACAGCAAAACTACAGACATGAAACAAACGGTTGTTCTACCTTGAGACGTCTTCTACAGCCAGGGAATACCTGTGTCAGCTGTCCTAGATGTTGCGTCGTAGCTGTCATCGTTCGTCTCCCAGCGATACCAGTTACTGCCAAGCTCGTTCGTCAGCTGCGGTGGACCCCTGCTCACTTGGCTTGCCACCTGTTCTGCTTCACGGCTTGAGCTGCTAACGGGAGTTGCGTCACCTTCTCGACCAGCGGCCTGGAAACTGCGATTCCCAGTTCGATCGGCTGCAAATGGTCTTCGTCTTCTTATCTCTGTCCTGCAGGGTGGTCTCGCTATTGTAGGTCCGCACGTCCTGGGTTGGCATCTCGTCCTGGTGAAGTTGGACGTCTTGCTTGTGGTGTAGAAATTCATATTTGAATACTGCTAGTTGGAGTGCAGTTGTAGCTGTGTCAATCCTTGAATTTCTGAGTCACTCTGACCTCCCAATCCATGGTATAGATTAACCTCCTTTCATTTTACTTAGTTCTCCATAATCTCTTCTTCAATAGACGTATAATAAGCTTCTCCTCCCCGACTTATGATTTCTGCCATCATGTAGACTGTGGTGTAGCTAATGATGAAATACTGCTGTATATTTATATATGAAGTAGTTGCAGCAATATCGTTGCTTTCTGTAGATAATGTTCTTAATTATAGCTTCTGCGTGAAGTGCTGCTTCTAGGCGAAGTCTCGTTCTAAGATTGTGATGCTTTTAGATTCGCTGTTCTCTCCAATAATGTAAATTCGTTTCGTCGGCTTTTCTTCTCAACATCCTCGGCGATGCCTTGGTTGTTTGATGGTACAACGGTGCTTATCGTCCGGGCTACTGCTGTGTTCTAAAACTGCTCCTTTCTTGTGCGCGTGCGTGAAACGCGTCTACTCGTGACCAGTCGTTATGAGAGAGTGTGACGCCACGCTTCTCCTTCGCGGTGCGTGTCACTCCTGGCTTCGCTTCGCTAGCCTCCAACACTTGTATATTAATTAAAAATATACTCATATTCGCTCTATTAATCAATAATTTATATTTCTTTTCATCCAAATAAATTTCATTTTGCATTCTACGCCTGTAGATGTGCTTATTTCTCTTAATATCTTCAAAATGTATATAAAAGCAATTCACACAAAGTTATGTGCTATTAATTGTTGGCTGTTGAAATATTCTGAAAAAGACTCCTGGGCCTAGCCTCTTCTCCGCGGGTCGTCTGCATTGCTCTGTTATGATCGCCTTGCTAACCAAACTGGTTTTCTCGTGCCAAACATGAAGCTTTGTACAAAATCCAGCTCCGAATGATCGATCTGCATCCTTAGTTAAAATCTCATTCACCAGAATATTTCCAAATAATAAATTCCTCAAAATGCTTCAAATTTCTCCAAAATACTTTCATTATCTTCCATTTTCATCCCATAACACAAATATATTAATTAAATTATTTTAATTCCAAATTTCCAATTTTTCCTTTCAATGTGCACAAGTCGTTCGAACCTCGGATCGGTCAAAGGTCCTAAGCTGGGCTGAATTCGAGTACAGTACCTTGCTACAAGTCCCGGGGCGCCTACCCCATCCCTGTCCCTAATACAGTTACACGCACTACTATAGGCTAATGCTGGGATAGTACCTTACTACAAGTCCCGGAGCGCCTACCCCATCCCTGTCCCTAATACAGTTACACACACTACTATAGGCTAATGCTGGGCTAGTACCATACTACAAGTCCCGGGGCGACTACCCCATCCCTGCCCCTAATACACATTACTACAGTCTAATACTGGGATAGTACCTTACTACAAGTCCCGGAGCACCTACCGCATCCCTGTCCCTAATACAGTTTCACACACTACTATAGGCTAATGCTGGGCTAGTACCTTACTACAAGTCCCGGGGCGGCTACCCCATGCCTGTCCCTAATACAGTTACACACACCACTACAGGCTAATGCTGGGATAGTACCTTACTACAAGTCCCGGGGCACCTACCTCATCCCTGTCCCTAATACAGTTACACACACTACTACAGGCTAACGCTGAGATAGTACCTTACTACAAGTCCCGGGGCGCCTACCCCATCCCTGCTCTAAATACACATTACTACAGGCTAATACTGGGATAGTACCTTACTACAAGTCCCGGAGCACCTACCTCATCCCTGTCCCTAATACAGTTTCACACACTACTATAGGCTAATGCTGGGCTAGTACCTTACTACAAGTCCCGGGGCGCCTACCCCATCCCTGTCCCTAATACAGTTACACACACTACAACAGGCTAACGCTGGGATAGTACCTTACTACAAGTCCCGGGGCGCCTACCCCATCCCTGCCCCTAATACACATTATTACAGGCTAATACTGGGATAGTACCTTACTACAAGTCCCGGGGCACCTACCTTATCCCTGTCCCTAATACAGTTTCACACACTACTATAGGCTAATGCTGGGCTAGTACCTTACTACAAGTCCCGGGGCGCCTGCCCATCCCTGTCCCTAATACAGTTACACACACTACTACAGGCTAACGCTGGGATAGTACCTTACTACAAGTCCCGGGGCGCCTACCCCATCCCTGTCCCTAATACAGTTACACACACCACTACAGGCTAATGCTGGGATAGTACCTTACTACAAGTCCCTGGGCGGCTACCCCATGCCTGTCCCTAATACAGTTACACACACTACTACAGGCTAATGCTGGGATAGTACCTTACTACAAGTCCCGGGGCACCTACCTCATCCCTGTCCCTGATACAGTTACACCCACTACTATAGGCTAATGCTGGGATAGTACCTTACTACAAGTCCCGGGGCGCCTACCCCATCCCTGCCCATAATACACACTACTACAGGCTAATGCTGGGATAGTACCTTACTACTAGTCCCGGGGCGCCTGCCCATCCCTGTCCCTAATACAGTTACACACACTACTACAGGCTAACGCTGGGATAGTACCTTACTACAAGTCCAGGGGCGCCTACCCCATCCCTGTCCCTAATACAGTTACACACACTACTACAGGCTAATGCTGGGATAGTACCTTACTACAAGTCCCGGGGCGCCAACCCCATCCCTGTCCCTAATACAGTTACACACACTACTACAGGCTAATGCTGGGATAGTACCTTACTACAAGTCCCGGGGCGGCTACCCCATGCCTGTCCCTAATACAGTTACACACACCACTACAGGCTAATGCTGGGATAGTACCTTACTACAAGTCCCGGGGCACCTACCTCATCCCTGTCCCTAATACAGTTACACACTACTTCAGGCTAATGCTGGGATAAGACCTTACTACAAGTCCCGGGGTGCCAACCCCATCCCTGTCCCTAATACACATTACTACAGGCTAATACTGGGATAGTACCTTACTACAAGTCCCGGGGCACCTACCTCATCCCTGTCCCTAATACAGTTTCACACACTACTATAGGCTAATGCTGGGCTAGTACCTTACTACTAGTCCCGGGGCGCCTGCCCATCCCTGTCCCTAATACAGTTACACCCACTACTATAGGCTAATTCTGGGATAGTACCTTACTACAAGTCCCGGGGCGCCTACCCCATCCCTGCCCATAATACACACTACTACAGGCTAATGCTGGGATAGTACCTTACTACAAGTCCCGGGACACCTACCTCATCCCTGTCCCTAATACAGTTACACACACTAATATAGGCTAATGCTGGGATAGTACCTTACTACAAGTCCCGGGGCTCCTACCCCATCCCTGTCCCTAATACAGTTACACACACTACTACAGGCTAATGCAGGGATAGTACCTTACTACAAGTCCCGAGGCACCTATCTCATCCCTGTCCCTAATACAGTTACACACACTACTACAGGCTAATGCTGGGATAGTACCTTACTACAAGTCTCGGGGTACCTACCCCATCCCTGTCCCTAATACAGTTACACACACACTACTACAGGCTAATGCTGGGATAGTACCTTACTACAATTCCCGGGGCGCCTACCCCATCCCTGCCCCTAATACACACTACTACAGGCTAATGCTGGGATAGTACCTTACTACAAGTCCCGGGGCGGCTACCCCATGCCTGTCCCTAATACAGTTACACACACTACTACAGGCTAATGCTGGGATAGTACCTTACTACAAGTCCCGGGGCACCTACCTCATCCCTGTCCCTAATACAGTTACACCCACTACTATAGGCTAATGCTGGGATAGTACCTTACTACAAGTCCCGGGGCGCCTACCCCATCCCTTCCCATAATACACACTACTACAGGCTAATGCTGGGATAGTACCTTACTACAAGTCCCGGGGCACCTACCTCATCCCTGTCCCTAATACAGTTACACACACTAATATAGGCTAATGCTGGGATAGTACCTTACTACAAGTCCCGGGGCGCCAACCCCATCCCTGTCCATAATACAGTTACACACACTACTACAGGCTAATGCTGGGATAGTACCTTACTACAAGTCCCGGGGCGGCTACCCCATGCCTGTCCCTAATACAGTTACACACACCACTACAGGCTAATGCTGGGATAGTACCTTACTACAAGTCCCGGGGCACCTACCTCATCCCTGTCCCTAATACAGTTACACACTACTACAGGCTAATGCTGGGATAAGACCTTACTACAAGTCCCGGGGTGCCAACCCCATCCCTGTCCCTAATACACATTACTACAGGCTAATACTGGGATAGTACCTTACTACAAGTCCCGGGGCACCTACCTCATCCCTGTCCCTAATACAGTTTCACACACTACTATAGGCTAATGCTGGGCTAGTACCTTACTACTAGTCCCGGGGCGCCTGCCCATCCCTGTCCCTAATACAGTTACACACACTACTACAGGCTAATGCTGGGATAGTACCTTACTACAAGTCCCGGGGCGGCTACCCCATGCCTGTCCCTAATACAGTTACACACACCACTACAGGCTAATGCTGGGATAGTACCTTACTACAAGTCCCGGGGCACCTACCTCATCCCTGTCCCTAATACAGTTACACACTACTACAGGCTAATGCTGGGATAAGACCTTACTACAAGTCCCGGGGTGCCAACCCCATCCCTGTCCCTAATACACATTACTACAGGCTAATACTGGGATAGTACCTTACTACAAGTCCCGGGGCACCTACCTCATCCCTGTCCCTAATACAGTTTCACACACTACTATAGGCTAATGCTGGGCTAGTACCTTACTACTAGTCCCGGGGCGCCTGCCCATCCCTGTCCCTAATACAGTTACACACACTACTACAGGCTAACGCTGGGATAGTACCTTACTACAAGTCCAGGGGCGCCTACCCCATCCCTGTCCCTAATACAGTTACACACACTACTACAGGCTAATGCAGGGATATTACCTTACTACAAGTCCCGGGGCACCTACCTCATCCCTGTCCCTAATACAGTTACACACACTACTACAGGCTAATGCTGGGATAGTACCTTACTACTAGTCCCGGGGCACCTACCTCATCCCTGTCCCTAATACAGTTACACCCACTACTATAGGCTAATTCTGGGATAGTACCTTACTACAAGTCCCGGGGCGCCTACCCCATCCCTGCCCATAATACACACTACTACAGGCTAATGCTGGGATAGTACCTTACTACAAGTCCCGGGGCACCTACCTCATCCCTGTCCCTAATACAGTTACACACACTAATATAGGCTAATGCTGGGATAGTACCTTACTACAAGTCCCGGGGCTCCTACCCCATCCCTGTCCCTAATACAGTTACACACACTACTACAGGCTAATGCAGGGATAGTACCTTACTACAAGTCCCGGGGCACCTACCTCATCCCTGTCCCTAATACAGTTACACACACTACTACAGGCTAATGCTGGGATAGTACCTTACTACAAGTCTCGGGGTACCTACCCCATCCCTGTCCCTAATACAGTTACACACACACTACTACAGGCTAATGCTGGGATAGTACCTTACTACAATTCCCGGGGCGCCTACCCCATCCCTGCCCCTAATACACACTACTACAGGCTAATGCTGGGATAGTACCTTACTACAAGTCCCGGGGCACCTACCTCATCCCTGTCCCTAATACAGTTACACACTACTACAGGCTAATGCTGGTATAAGACCTAACTACAAGACCCGGGGCGCCAACCCCATCCCTGTCCCTAAGACAGTTACACACACTACTGCAGGCTAATGCTGGGATAAGACCTTACTACAAGTCCCGGGGCGCCAACCCCATCCCTGTCCCTAATACAGTTACACACACTACTACAGGCTAATGCTGGGATAAGACCTTACTACAAGTCCCGGGGCGCCTACCCCATCCCTGTCCCTAATACAGTTACACACTACTACAGGCTAATGCTGGGATAAGACCTTACTACAAGTCCCGGGGTGCCAACCCCATCCCTGTCCCTAATACAGTTACACACACTACTACAGGCTAATGCTGGGATAGTACCTTACTACAAGTCTCGGGGCGCCTACCCCATCCCTGTCCCTAATACAGTTAAACACACTACTACAGGCTAATGCTGGGATAGTACCTTACCAGAAGTCCCGGGTTGCCTACCCCATCCCTGTCCCTAAGACAGTTACACACACTACTACAGGCTAATGCTGGGATAGTACCTTACTACAAGTCCCGGGGCACCTACCTCATCCCTTTCCCTAATACAGTTACACACACTACTACAGGCTAATGATGGGATAGTACCTTACTTCAAGTCCCGGGGTGCCTACCCCATCCCTGTCCGTAATACAGATACACACTACTACAGGCTAATGCTGGGATAAGACCTTACTACAAGTCCCGGGGTGCCAACCCCATCCCTGTCCCTAATACACACTACTACAGGCTAATGCTGGGATAGTACCTTACTTCAAGTCCCAGGGTGCCTACCCTATCCTTGTCCCTAATACACACTACTACAGGCTAATGCTGGGATAGTACCTTACTACAAGTCCCGGGGCGCCTACCTCATCCCAGTCCCTAATACAGTTTTACACACAACTACATGGGGCTGATGTCAAGATATCCTAAGCCCGTTAAAAATGAATTAACGACAATTACTGGAAGAAGAAATATTGGTCGACCGTTCTTATAATATCGTATGGTCTCGAGTGCCGGGTGCAAGCTTTATTATTTGACACCAAAAGGGTAGCTTGCATTTCGAATTTCGTTGTTCCTTGAAGCAGTATGAAAGTCAAGGAGGTTAGATATCTAAGCTCCTTGAACACTATAGCACTTTCTAGTAGAGAAATGAGGAACTTTGTGTTAGCGGGAACTCCCGAGATTATTTTTGCCATTATGAAAAAGGCCTACTGAATTCAAATGGGTTCTTTGACATGCCAACATGACATGGTGTCATAATTTTTGCCACCTTTCAAAAATCACCCACGGTGGCAAGCCTTGGGCGACCATGAAGAGATGGCAAGAGAACTGAGGTCGGAACTGGCTAATAAAGCGGAAGACTATTTGCTGGGGATTCGTGAGATATCAAGAAATCTAACTGCCCGAATGGCCGCTATGAATTATAGAAATTAGAAAGAAGACAGGACTATCGACTACGGAGTGAATCACACCTCGGGCTGCATGCAGACACCTGTTGATACAGCAGCTCTGAGTTATTGATCTGCTCCTCTGCCGAGCTCAGGTGGTGCGGAGAGGGCAAATATAGGTCACTAGCTGTCATTAGTGTGTCACAGTCGATACTAAGTCACGTGACATCTTCAGACAGTACCGGAGTCAATACCCTCATTCTCCGAGGAAGATGGAACAATTCTTTTGTATTAATGATAATAATGACTGTCTCGCTTTTGCAGATGACATTGCTTTGTTTGCTAATTCAATAGAAGAGGCCACTGACCAACTTAATAAACTACAAATCATAGCTGATAAAACTGGACTTAAAAACTAATTTTATCACAAATGTCAAACATGTCTAAAAATTCATCACGATTGATCTGCAAAAAATCAAAAAAGTCTGAAAATTTAAATACCTAGGGGAATGGATTACCCCTAATAATTCAGAAATAGCTGCCATTGAGAGCTGATGTAACAAATTGGAAGGTGCCTTTCAAACCTGCAAGAACATTTACAAAAGTAAAAGCTTGTCCCGGAATGTCAAACTTTGTCATTATAACACAGTAATTAGGCCGTCAGCACTGTATGCTGCAGAATGCTTACAGATGACAAACAAAGGCCCATTGAGAAAATTAGAACTTAAGGATCGGAAAATTCTAAGGAAAATATTAGGACCTGTTAATGATAATGGTACTTACAGAAGAAGACATAACAATGAATTATTTGAACATATAGAAGATTTGGTGAGTGTGATGAGAAAAAGGAGAATGTCTTTCTTTGGACATTTGGAGCGGATGGATCATCATCGACTTTCATATCGAATACACTCATCAATCTCTAAAAAAAAAAACTATTGTAAATGGTCGATGCAAGTTTAAAAGGACCTAACAGAAGCTCGAATCAATCACGCTCTGGTTTGGGATAGGAACCTGTTCAGAAAGGCGGTTAAATCAACCAGTAATCTACACCCTTTAACATCTGTGATGCCTCGCCCTCATTGCAAGTGGACGGAAGAAAGGAGAGCAGAACATTCGTCAAAAATGAAGATCTACTGGCAGACAAGAAAACAAGCATTACAGTGATCATATGAGTGAAGAACATCGTGGTCCATTGATGGCAGAAACGACTCAAATAAAAGTAATACTAATAATAATTTCTAAATGAACTGGAAATTCTATCGAACAATAGGCAAGAAGCTATCCATGCCCAAGAAAACGTCAAAAAATTGCACGTACTGGACTTCAAATTTCATATGAGAAAACCTGATGAATGGAAGGATCTCTTGGATACTTACAAGGGGAAACTTTGTGGACGCAATTGTTGTACTATAAGAGGACTCGTAGTGGTAGAAAAGGCAAACTGCTAATCTTATCGACCGGATTCAAAATGCCTAAGTACACGTTCGATGATTAAGAAAAGGATTTACACTTTTAGGAATAAGTGATTGGGTGTGTGTAGAATTTGAATATGCATCATAATTGATCTGTTCGATTCTTCATCATTCATTTCCTGCGCTCCTTGAGCTTAAGAAAGTTTGATGATGATGATGATAATTGTTGTTTTAAGGGGCCTAACATCTAGGTTATCGGCCCCTTATGGTTTGGGTGATGGTGAAGATGATAATGAAATGTAAACTATAACTAACCACTAACTTATATACTAGAAGACGAAATGGAAAACAAAAGGAGAATAAGGCAAATTAAGGACAGGAGGAAAAGAAATGCCCTCAACCCTCCAATAATGTGGATTGAGGGACTTGGAAGGAAGGAGAGCCATAAAAGGCAGATAGGAAAGTGAAAGAGGAGAAGGTCCGCCCCAGAGGTAATGGATAAAAGGGGGAAAACCGGACCCAGCTCAGGAATCCCTCGGGGTCGCCAACTCCCCGAACTCCCCAGCCGTGAACCCCTGAGGGTGTAGCAATATCCAGGATGCACCAGAAGTGGTGGGGCTACACACACCCTGCCTCCTTGAGGGCCTTGAGCAGAAGGCAGGAGACACTGTGAGCCCCTGAGGGTGTAGCAATATCCAGGGTGCACCAGAAGTGGTGGGGCTACACACACCCTGCCTCCTTGAGAGCCTTGGGCAGAAGGCAGGAGATACTGTGAGCCCCTGAGGGTGTAGCACTATCCAGGGTGCACCAGAAGTGGTGGGGCTACACACACCCTGTCTCCTTGAGGGCCTTGAGCAGAAGGCAGGAGATACTGTGAGCCCCTGAGGGTGTAGCAATATCCAGGGTGCACCAGAAGTGGTGGGGCTACATACACCCTGCCTCCTTGAGAGCCTTGGGCAGAAGGCAGGAGATACTGTGAGCCCCTGAGGGTGTAGCACTATCCAGGGTGCACCAGAAGTGGTGGGGCTACACACACCCTGCCTCCTTGAGGGCCTTGGGCAGAAGGCAGGTGATAACATGAAGAGATAAAGAAGGCTGACCCCTCGCAGAAGGAGGGTATCAGGAAAGGTGAGACAAGGGCCAATTAAGGCGGGAAAGTGAAAGACTCGCTAGGCCTCGAATACCCTAATGCCGTCGGGGTTGGAAGAGGACAAGAGTTGACTAAGAGAGGTCGACAGGAAAGAAGATGGAGAAGAGCCCGGCACAAGTAAATGGAAGCAATTATGGACTCAGCTGGGGTTCCTTGTTCGCCAACCCACTTACCACTAGATTTGAGCCCATGGGGGGGGGGGGGGGGGGGGGGGCGTGTTTAAGAAACTAAAATGGACGTAAAACCAAGAACATTAGGTCTGTTATAATGTATTACGCTGTTGCCACAAATCGCTAGGCAGAGCAGAAAGCGCTGTTGTCAAGTTTATAGTTCATTCAACCCTTTATAGGAAAAACTACTTTTATATTAATCCATTTTAATTATTATTATTATTATTATTATTATTATTATTATTAGTATTTTTTTTTTTTTTTTTTCACGTTACAGTCCTATTAGACCACGTGAAGCAATCATGACTTTTTGTTCTTCCTGTCTTTCCAGTAGTCTTTCATTCGTGCACTAAAGGCCCTCTTCCTTTCTTCGGTCCACTTTGGTCTTTGGGCTGTAGGTGCTGCTTTCTCTGACAACACTTCCCACTTGTATACTTTGTGTCTAAATACGCTTTTGTCTATGACGTCTTCTGGGTCGACCTGTGCTTTTACTAGATCAATTTTGACTTGCATCATCCAGGGTGTAGTAATCTTGAGCCGCTGTATGTATCTAAGAATTTTGTTGGTGAGTCTGGTTTGTGGGAGTCTGCTGATGTGGCCATAAAATTTTAGTCGCCTCTTTCTGATGTCTGCTGCGAGGTTGGACAATTTCTCTGTGGTGTCTCTGGAGTGAAGCCTGTATCCTTCATCTGTGTGCTTTGGTCCGATTATTTTCCTTATTATTTTTCTTTCCTCTGTGTGCTTTTTTCCAAGTCGCCCTTAGTTTGTAACGTCAACGTCTCACTAGCATAAAGCACCTCAGGTTTAATAACCTTGTTGTAATGACGAAGTTGAGTGATTTTGTTGTTGTAGACACACTGTGTCTTGTATAAGGCTCTCTTCATTTTCATTAACCTAGTGCTCTGCGCGATTTTCAATTTTCCCGTCGGTTCAAGCACTTCACCTAGGTATTTAAAGTGGGCGACTCTATTATTATTATTATTATTATTATTATTATTATTATTATTATTATTATTATTAATGCTGTTTTTTTCTATACTTTTATTGTTTATTTTGAATTTAAGTTTGATATTTTTAGCCTACTTTCGATTTTTGCAAAAAATGAAAGTAGACTTATGAGATCAACACAGGGCGAAAAAAGTGTGTCTGTCTGTGTGTGTGTATGTGTGTGTGTGAGTCTGTGTGTGTATGTGTGTGTGTGTGTGAGTGTGTGTGTGTGTGTGTGTGTGTGTCTGTGTGTGTGTGAGTGTGTGTACTCTGAATGTCTGTCCCCCCCTATCAATTCGAACACGGTGAATGCGAATTGAACGAAATTTGGTACAAAGTTAGCACTAGCAAAGGACACCTCAGTGTAATGTTTTATATCGCCGCCATCTTGACGAAAACGTAATGGCGGCCACACAAATGTTCAAAGCTTAAATCAAATTACGACTAACCTAATCATCCGATCTCTACCAAATTTCGCAACAACATACCTTTATGGGGGGAGCATATTTTGACCAAACCAATAGGCCATCAGCGTAATAGTTTGCGGATGGCGGCCATCTTTGTGTGAAAATCGATTCCCCCTATTAATTCGAACATGGTGCAACCGAATGGAACGAAATTTGGTAAAGAGGTAGTACAAACAAAAGGCACCTCAGTGTCATGTTTTATATCGCCGCCATATTGACGGAAACGTAATGGCGCAACACAAATGTTCAAAGCTTAAATCAAATTACGACTAACCTAATCATCCGATCTCTTTCAAATTTTGCAACAACATACCTTTATGAGGGGAGCATCGTTTGACCAAACTAATAGGTCATCAGCGTAATAGTTTGCGGATGGCGGCCATCTTTGTGTGAAAATCGATTCCCCCTATTAATTCGAACATGGTGCAACCGAATGGAACGAAATTTGGTACAGAGATAGTACTAACAAAATGCACCTCAGTGTCATGTTTTATATCGCCGCCATCTTGACGGAAACGTAATGGCGGCCACACAAATGTTCAAAGCTTAAATCAAATTACGATTAACCTAATCATCCGATCTCTACCAAATTTTGCAACAACACACCTCTATAGAGGAAGCATCCTTTGACCAAATGACTAGGTCATTAGCCTAATTGTTTGCGGATGGCGGCCATCTTTGTGTGAAAATCAATTCCCCCTATTAATTCAAACACGGTTAAACCGAATGGAACGAAATTTGGTACAGAGGTAGCACTAGCAAAGGGCATCCCAGTGTCATGTTTTATATCGCCGTCATCTTGACTGAAACGTAATGGCGGCCACACGAATGTTCAAAGCTTAAATCAAATGACGATTAGCCTAATCATCCGATCTCTACCAAATTTTGCAACTACATACCTTTATGGAGGGAGCATCCTTTGACCAATCTAATAGGTCATTCGCCTAATAGTTTGCGGATGGCGGCCATCTTTGTGTCAAAATCGATTCCCCCTATTAATTCAAACACGGTGAAACCGAATGGAACGAAATTTGGTACAGAGATAGCACTAGCAAAGGGCATCTCAGTGTCATGATTTATATCGCCGCCATATTAACAGAAACGTAATGGCGGCCACACAAATGTTTAAAGCTTAAATCAAATTACGACTAACATAACCATCCGATCTCTACCAAACTTTGCAACAACATACCTTTATGGAGGGAGCATCCTTTGACCAATCTAATAGGCCATTAGCCTAATAGTTTGCGGATGGCGGCCATCTTTATGTCAAAATTGATTCCCCCTATTAATTCGAACACGATGGAACCGAATGAACGAAATTTGGTACAGAGGTAGCACTAGCAAAGGGCACCTCAGTGTCATGTTTTATATCGGCGCCATCTTGACGGAAACGTAATGGCGGCCACACAAATGTTCAAAGCTTAAATCAAATTACGATTAGCCTAATCATCCGATCTCTAGCAAATTTAGCAACAACATACCTTTATGGAGGGAGCATCCTTTGACCAAACTAATAGGTCATCAGCCTAATAGTTTGCGGATGGCGGCCATCTTTGTGTGAAAATCTATTCCCCTTATCAATTCGAACACGGTGAAACCGAATGGAACGAAATTTGGTACAGAGGTAGCACTAGCAAAGAGGACCTCAGTGTCATGTTTTATATCACCGCTATCTTGACGGAAACGTAATGGCGGCCACCCAAATGTTAAAAGCTAAAATGTAATTACGACCAAACTAATAATCTAGTCTCTACCAAATTTTGCAACACCATATCTTTATGTGGGAAACATATTCAGACCAAACTGCTAGATCATCAGCCCAATAGTTTGCAGATGGTGGCCAAGTATGTGTGCAAATCGACTCCCCCTATCAATTCAAACACGGTGAAACTGAATTGAACGAAATTTGGTACAGAGGTAGCACTAGCAAAGGGCACCTCATATTGATGTTTAATATCCCTATAGCACGTTATATTTCAACAAGCTACTACAACCAACATTCAATTATACTCCTTGAAAAGGACAAAGAGTTATAACAATACCCATGCATTTAGGAGAAAGTAGGCTATATGTTCTTTACTGAACATCTTGTTTTTCCACTGATTTGGGGCGGGGCCCTCTCCTCTTTCTCCTTTCCTATCTGCCTTTCATGGCACTTCCGACACCACCATGTGCGAGTGCGGGGAAGAACAAACCATGGATTACCTTCTTGTAGGCAGATTATCTCCTGCTAAGTGCACGATGAAGGACTTGATGGAGGCAACACCTGAAGCACGTGATGTGGCAAAATACTGGTCACATAGTAACATATAGTAGTATATAGTTTCACTGACTGTTTTGATGAGATTGTATATAGTACCAGCTAAATACCATGTATGATGTACTTTTTCTTGAGACTGATGTTGCTTCTGACACGATTAAATAAATAAATTATTATTATTATTATTATGTTTTTGATTCGTTGTGTCCAACTAAGGAGCACGTTTGAACTTGCTAGCACTTCGTCTTATTCTTCCCTTCCCAATATCTCTTCATCCTCTCCCTGTGTTCCCTTTTACGCTGTTCTGTCCATCCTGTATTTTGTCAGGTGGGCTTCTCAGAAAATTTGTGTTTGTGAATTAAAGTTCTGAATTTTGTTCTATCTTGAATGCTTTCTTCATGACAGCCAATTTCATTTAAGTCTTCACTGAATTATTATTATTATTATTATTATTATAGTTTATTGTTTGACAACATTACCATGGCAAATACCGGCTACATTTTATGTTACAGCCTGGTTCGGCCTTAGCAAAGAAGCATCTGTACTGAGATAATTACGAATACACTGTTCAGAGACTTCACATCCATGTCGTGCCCGCAGTCTTCACGAGTCTCCTTCATTTGTAGGATGAGCTATGTTCCCATCTGAATCATCGAGCCTTGCTGAGTGTTCGGCGAGGGTATTGTCACCAAGGAACTTCCTGACAATATGGCAGGTGTTTAACAGAACTGCCTTCTGTAGTACAATATACCAATATACTCCATAAATTAGCTTCGACGAAGATTGATAGAAGAGTAATTTTATGGATCCAATAATTTTTGTCGGGTCGTTCCCAGAAGGTGAAAGTCGAAGGCATATTCTCGGATGAAATTACCGTAACGTCGGGTATCCCTCAGGGCAGCGTAATCGGAACTTAGTTATTTTTGGCGTTTATAAATGACTTACCAAATGGGATTCACAGTGACTGTCGATTGTTTGCGGATGATTGTGTAATATATCGAAAGATACATGACTCACAAGACAATGAAGTACTTCAAGATGACCTGAACCTGGTTTATAAGTGGGCGATTGAAATTAAAATGAAAATAAACACAAGAAAATGTAGTCTAATAAAAATAGGGAAAGTGCGAAGGCAAGATTTTCAATATAACATTGGCTTGGAAATACTTGCAAATATTTGGGCGTTTACGTAAGAAATGATATGAAATGAAGTAGTCATATAGGATGTGTAGTTTCTAAAGCTTACAAATCCCTGCACTTTGTAATGAGGGTATTAAAAGGAAGTAGTACCTCTGCTAAAGAATTAGGATATTTGTCACTTGTAAGACCTATTCTGGAATACGCCTCGGCGGTTTGGGATCCATATCAAGTAGGGCTCATAAATGAGTTGGAAATGGTACAAAAAAGGCCGCTAGATTTGTGCTCAGTGACTTTAATCCCAGGAGCAGTGTGAGCCGTATGTTAAAGAAACTTGGGTGGGAATCACTTGAGGCTAGGAGGATGAAATCTAGACTTTGCGCTATGTACAACACGTATACAAATCAACCAGCATGGGGTGAGCTTAGCAAACGTATGGAAAATTCTACTTACATGGGTAGGAGCGATCATCCTTTCAAAGTTAAGGGCCGACCACAGCGAACAAATTATGGTAAATATTCTTTCGTAAACCGTGCCATTGATAATTGGAACTCTCTACCTACCGCAGTCTTATAGCCTTTCCCAAACAAATAGGTGTGTTTAAGAAAAGACTGTCTATTTGTGTAAATACTCCAGTTTAATTGTTAGTGAATTGTTATGTACAATTATTTATTTGTTATGTATATCTAATTTGCCCCCGGGGTACACACCCCCAATTGCAAATAAACGAATGAATGAATATATCTGCGGGTGCAGATTCAATATTGATAGACTACTGTGGAGAGTTTTGGGTATAACACCAGTACACGATACAATTATTGGGATGGTAGTCACCGAATCAAGTTTCCACATCTGCTTTATCTCAATTGCCAGCTCTGTGTACTTAGATATTTTAGTAGCAGCTGTTGTTTGGATGTTTTGAGTATTGGGACATGCGATATCTATCAGTAATTCCTCTCTGTGTTCTTTATTGATGACAATGATATCTGGACGGTTGTTACTGACTGCAACATCTGTCACAACTCCTCTGTCCCAGTAGAGATTGTGGGTGGCATTTTCGAGTACTGCGGATGGTGCGTATTTCCAATAGGAGACGGAGCTTTGAAGAAGTTGGTACTTCAAGGCCAGTTTCTGGTGGATAATGTTGGCAACTTGATCGTGTCGATGTTTGTAGTCAGTGTTGGCAAGGTGGGAACAACCTGATATTATGTGTTGAATGGTATCACTACATTTGCCACAGCGGCGACACTTCTCACTCTCTGTTGCTGGATCTTTTATGATAAATTTCCGATAGCTTCGATTATTATTATTATTATCAGTTCAGTAAATTGATATGTGCATCTCACATCTTAAGGAAGTCATTTTTGAAAGCCTTTGTCTGGAGCGTGGCGCTCTATGGAAGTGAAATTTGGACTATTGGTGCAGCAGAAAGGAGGAGAATTGAAGCGTTTGAAATGTGGCGTTACAGGAGAATGATGAAGATCAGATGGGTGGATAGGGTTACAAATGAAGAGTTAATAAGACGAGTGGGAGAGAAGAGATGTTTCTGGCGACTGCTAATGAAAAGAAGAGACATATTGATAGGACACATACTAAGACACCCAGGAATAGCAAGCTTAGTTATGGAAGGAAGAGTCGAGGACAAGAACTGTACGGGTAGACCAAGGTTAGAACATGTTAAACAGATGTAGGGTATGGTAGCTATGTAGAGATGAAACGATTAGCTCAGTAGGCATGGAGGGCTGCATCAAACCAGTCAAAAGTCTGAATACTCAAAGAACAACAGCACATCTTAAAATAAATCATCCCCAAACAAGATACAGTGGTTAGTTATTGGAGTTTTAAGGGACGGAACAGCGAGGTCATTTTTCTCCCCCCAATAAGAGAACCTTTGCTTAAACGAGCTAGCCCACGCTTGATCGATATTAACTTCCATAACAAACCAACAACACTCGCTATGGATTCGCATGAAACACCGGGTATAAACATTATGCAAAATCGCAAGACATTCTTTCTGGTGAAAACTACTGCACGGATGGGATTGAGGAGGATTTAGCAGCAAACGACCTTCCTCACTTCAAGTACGCTCCGATCACATCAGTTGATGTTGAACGCAGCTTTTCGAGATATACAAACTTGTTGGCTGAATACCGCAGATCATTTACATTTGACAACATCAGAATGACATTCGTAGTGCAGTGCAACTCAGACTAAAGTGAGCATCAACCTTTTGTTAAGTGCTGGAAATGTATTTTGATTGACTTTTCAGTTTGAGCTTAAGATGTCATTTTTGAAATATTGGCGAGTTTATTATTATAAGATCATTTTCTCCATTTTATGGTGCATTTTTCGAATTTTTAGGTCATTTCTTACAGTAATTTTTGAAAGTTTTAAATGCATTTTAAGCTTTTCTTCGGCATCAACATCCTGGCCCTAGTCATGACTCAACAATCTCACGATTTTCACTACAGTATTTCTTAGCTTTGAAAATTGCGTACGAGTGTTACACTGAAATTGCATGAATAACAGTCAAGCTATAACTTAGCACATGAAAACTGAAACCTGTCATTTAGATACAATGCAATAGATTACATCCTGTCACGAGAGTAAAACAGGCACTTCTCAATCAATATCACTTGTATGATCTCAGACTATGACATGCCACAGTATTTATGCAGGCAAAATACCAAGGAAACGCAGTGGAAATGAATAACTCAATACCACAACATTGCGGATATTTGACATTGAATACATACCGAGCAACTCAAGGGCAGAACAGAAGACCCCAACTGCTGTCACTTATTTTATCACGTAAATCTCAGAGAGAGTTTCGTTTTAAACTGAAGCACCCATAATCCATGATAATTATGTTAATATCGGCAACAGTAAAAACACCACTACGCTATGAAGCAAGAAAGTTGCATCGCATTGGCTGTCAAACCAATCCAACCGAAGCCACACTGTCTGGGTCATGCATGGGAGTGACGCATTACTACGGCCTGTGCCATCTATGAGCGGTTTAAGGAACTACTTGTCCCTGCCCTTGAGTGACTTAAATTATCGCTGATTAATGGCGAGGTCAGGGAAGCTGAAGTGATGTGGGTTTGATGGTGACTAATGGCTGCAGTAGAATCTCTCGAGTCATCAATAGCACAATACAACCCCAGAGACTGAGATTGAACCTAAGTGGTTCTTAGTTAGCTATTGTTGTTTTAAGTGGTGGAACTACGAGATCATCTGCTCCTCTTAACACAGATTAAAGTGTACACCCTTGGAATGGAATTTAAAATTTAGAGGTCGACACCTTTATACATTTGGAAAGACCGGAAAGTAATAAAACAAGAAATTAATTAAAACAAATAATACTTTTAATAATAAACAAAAAAATCGGAATTCAAAAAAAGAACAAGTCTTTGAGTCAAAAAGCAGAGGCGTATATAAGCCAATAAGAATGAAGAAAGTGTTGCTTTGGTAAGAGCATAAAATAATTGTAAATTTGGTTGTACCCTAATCTTAACTTATTGGCTAAGTTATAAACAATATTAAGATTTAAATTAGACTAACTCGTGGTGTAGTGGGTAGCATTCTTGGCTGCCGCCCCGGAGGTCCGAGCGAGACGCGCCATGATGCGTGATGGGCTCCATTTCGGCAACGCTGTACAGCTTTTCCCGGAGCGGCTAGCTGGTGAAACATGTGTTATTTCCCCGTACAAATACAAACCGATATAAAATAAGTGAATTAATTTACGTATTTCACAGTCATACAGCATAACGTTTCGATGTATAAGGATTACAACGCAACCAAGAACTACATTTTCCAACCATCCCGAGCCGAGAAAAAGTTACCTTACAAAAAATGATAACTTTGATTCTTGAACACACACAATTTTGAAATTAATTAACCAGTTATACAACATTCCAATGTATATTGTGTTAAAATTTGGATTCGATCTGATGACGGGTTTGTGAGATAATAATTCTTAAATGTGACGCATGGTTGAAACACGCTTAAAAACGTGCACTTTTTGTGTTCCGACTGTGATAAAAAAATATTAAAATATAAATTAAAAATTCCAAACCTACATGAACTAACGTAAAATAGAACGACGAAAATTATGGTGCTATTGGATTTTATGTAGGTCTATTGGTTACTTCACAAACAACCTTCAAACTCGAGTGCACATAATACTTTGGTCGACAGTAGTTCCGAACTTTGTTACTAGATGCCACCGCAGTCGGCTCCTGGCGAAGAACTTTGGAACCTAAGAGCGTTAGTCAAATATAACCTATAATTTACCTTCAGACAGGTGTAATTAGCGGAAGGTTATTTAACATGTCATAAATCTATGACATGGGACCGCCGGCTTTACTTCCCCTCCGAAGTAAGGCATACTGTGGGATTTTTAACGCTCTTAAAATAATCCGATGACTTCGGCCGGGTATGAACCCGCGACCTTGGGCATAGAAGCTCAGCATGCTACCGACTACGCCACCGAAGCCGCTGGGGTGACGCCTACATCCGAGTTATCTCTAAAGTCAAGTAGGCAACCTGCTGTGCATGGGTGTTAGATTTATTACCGTCATTGCCCCTGTGAAGTCAAGACTGTGGAGCTGCTGCGTGCTCAGCGGTAACATTCTCGCCTGCTGTAACCTAGGTTGCTGGATCAAATCCAGGCAAAGTCAGTGGGCATTTGAGGTTGCGCAAATGCCATGGGGCTGTGTCTGTAGATTTATTGGCACTCTGAAGATCCATTTTTGGGGGGAAATTCCGGGAAACCCAGCGTCTCTAAAAGCCTCAGTAGCTAAAAGGAACGTAAAACCAATAACATTATTATTATTATTATTATTATTATTATTATTCTCCTGTATGGAGCTGAGATGTGGTCTGATTCGCTGAGGATAGGGAAGTATAGGAAACGCCTAACTGCAATTCAGAGGAGAGGAGCTCTGAGGGTGGCGTCTGCTTACCGTACAGTTTCGGAACCTGCAGTTCTGGTTGTCACAGGTGTTGCGCCAATAGACTTACTCGCGCAAGAACGTAAAGACGTATACTTCCGACGAGTAGAACTGGGCAAGGCTCAAGCCCGGAAGGAAGCCGTAGCACGCAAGATGGAGCTTTGGCAGCAGAGGTGGAATGACGATCTCAGAGGAAGATGGACAGCTTGGCTGATACCGAGTCTGGTCGAGTGGACGAGTAGGAAACACGGAGAAACTAATTACTTTCTGACTCAGATGTTGACAGGTCATGGCTACTTTCGGTGTTACCTTCATCGTATGGCCAAAGTAAGGAGTCCAGTATGTATTTACTGCGAGAACGAACGAGATGACTTATATCATACGTTTTTCGTCTGCGATCGTTGGGCAGCGGAAAAACAACAACTTGAAGCTGAGGTTGGTCCAATAACGCCGGACAATATAGTTGGCATTATGCTGAGAAACGAGCTCAGCTGGGATACGGTCGCTTTCTTTGTTGAGTTGGTCCTTCGTCAGAAGAAGTCGGATGGGGACTTGCTCGATTTAGTCGATTGAGTCTGCGTTCCGCGGGCTATGAATGGAGAAGTAAGATGGTGCTTGTGAAGCAAAGAAAATGACTCCATCCTGAAGTAATACGAAAGTGGTCCCGGGATGGGTTTCGTCAAGAGGACAGGGTGTGGTTTTTTAGTGGGTAAGAATCCCACACTCTTGAGGAGTGCGGACCCTTCTCAAGGTCTTATGCAAGATTTTTCCACTTCCCTCGTAAAAAAAATATATTTTTATTATTACTCTTTTTGCGTTTTGCCCATTATAGAGCGCGCTTGAACTTGTTTTTCGGCTTGATGATATTCGCCTTCCTATCTTCCCAAAATCTCTTCATGAAGTCACTGTGCTAACTTCTGTCCACTTGGTTCCAGTCCTGCCACTAGTTTTCACCCTAAACTTGTGCTTTGTTTCTGCGGTCCTGAAGACTTTGCGGTTTCTCAGAATATTTTCTCCGATGTTCAACTCTTGCACGTCCTCTCTTGATTCATCCAGCCAGGCTATTCTTGATTTCTGAGAATTTATTACATTGAATAACCTTTTTGTAAGTCTATAATCGTCCATCCTGAAGAGGTGTCCATAAAATGTTAAACGTCTTCTTCGTACAGTGTTGCTGAAACTATCTGTGTGACGGTATAGATCTGAATTTCGTCTTTTAATCCTAATTCCGTTTTCTTGTGTGGGGCCGAATATTTTTCTAAGAATTTTACGTTCTTGCTTTTCTATATTTGCAATTCTAGAATAACCTTTGGTTTCTGAAGCATATAGAGCTTCCGGTAGTACAACTGTTTTGTAGTGTTTCAGATTCGCATTATGTGACATTACTCTTTTATTATAGTGATCCCATGTTAGTCTGAATGCTCTATGAAGTTTTGAAGCTCTTTCTGTGTTAGCCAAGTTGTTCAATCCTGAAGGAAGAATTATTTCTCCAAGGTATTTAAAAAATTCTACTTGTGATATTACTCCATACGCTGTTTCTATTTTTTCTTTCTTGTTCTTTTGCTGAAAATTCTGCATGTAGGCCTACTTGTTTTTTTCAAATGATATTTGAAGGCCTGCTTGTGATGCTATTCTGTATAATGTCTCAATAGCATGCTTAGTTTCTTCTTTGTTCCTAGTGATAATCGCTAGGTCATCTGCGAAAGCCAAGCATTTCAGATTGATTTTGTTTCCAGCAGTTCCTATGCTAACGCCTTTGATGTTCTTTTCCCACTCTCTGATGACTTTATCTAGAACCAGGTCAAATAGAAGGGGTGAAAGTCCGTCTCCTTGGCGAACACCTGTTCGTACTTCAAAAGAGTCAGAAATTTCCCCAAGAAACTTCACCTTCGATGTTGTATTGGTGAGAGTCTGACGAATCAGTTCTCTGGTATTCCTGTCCACTTGAAGTTCTTCTAGCGTCTCAAACAGGGTCTGCCTGTCCACAGAATCATATGCTTTCTTTAGGTCCACAAAGATGACAATTGTGGGGTTGGATCTGCGGATCTTCAAAATCATCTTCAGATTCCATATCTGTTCAGCACATGAACGCCCTTTCCTAAAACCCGCTTGATATTCACCAATAAAATGGTCTGTTTGTTTCTCTAGACTGTTTAGAAGAGCTTTAGATAGGATTTTATAGGCCACAGATAATAGGGATAAACCTCTATAGTTGTTTGGATCAGTTTTGTTACCTCTCTTGTGCAATGGATGTATTAACGCGCACTTCCAGTCCTGTGGGATCACTTCTGTTTCCCAAATTGCTTTTAAAATTGCGTGGATTCTTCTGGTGACCTCTTCCCCTCCGAGTTTCAACATTTCAGCGGTAATACCGTCTTCTCCTGGTGCTTTGTTGTTTTTAAGAGATTGAATGATTTCTGCTGTTTCTTCCATTATCGGTGGATGTGAATCTGGATTCGGTGCAGGCTTTTCAAAGTGCATTTTTTCTTTCGGTGGGTCGCAATTGAGTAGGTTCGGAAGTAATCTGCTAAGATCTTGCAGTTTTCCTTGGTGTTTTTCTAGTGAGCCATCTGGTCTACTGAAACATATGCTAGGTGGTTGATAACTAGACAGACTCTCACGGAAAGTCTTATAGAAATTTCTGGTGTTGTTTTTTAGGAAATCCTGTTCTATTATTATTATTATTATTATTATTATTATTATTATTATTATTATTATTATATTCTTGAATTGGCACATGGACAAATTTAGGACAGTCATATGGAGTTGAAAATAAGACTTCTTCCTTTGATTTTTTATATTACAAATTGTATAATGTTGTAATAGCTTTCCTGCCTCTCACTAGGAGGCCCGGGGTTCGATTCTCGGCTCTATCAAGGATTTTTGAAACTGACATGAGAGCTGGAACAGGGTGCACTCTGCTTCGTGAGGACAATTGAGGAGCTGTCTGACAGTGAGACAGTGCCACTGTCATGCAAAGCAAGATTCACAGGCAAGGGGACCCTACGCACTGACCACGCAATTTGCAGAGAGCGTTCCAACGAAATCTAAACTAGAAATTTAGCTTCACAAGTTTAGTTAGTGGAAGGATCTTTAACATGCCATAAATCTATGACATGGGACCACCCGCTTTACTTCCCCTCCAAAGGAAGGCATACTGAAGGATTTTAACGCACTTAAAACAAGTAGTTCCGTGAAGAACTATACAGCCTATTTTCATATATCCTACTTATGTTAACTGCCACTATGAACATACAAAATTTCAGTTTGATTGCTGTAATAGATTCGTGGATATTGAGAACCAACCAAATATTTCGGATGGTCGCCATGTTGGATTTTATAAATGTAGGTCCTAGAGTTATGTACTGTTACATGAAGATTATTGTGTACGTGCAGCATTCAAACATCAATCGCATGATTAGGACACAAGAAGTAACAAGGAGATTTTAAAATTTCCCACAGCTGCCATCTTGTGGTTATGGAAACAATTGAAATAAATTATATGCCAGTGAATTAACATTCGTGTAAGGATTTACTGTACCAAGTTTCACTGCACTCGAATGGTTAAATTGCGAGAAACGTCCATGTGAATATTTATACTTCGCGTCGCCGCCATGTTGGATTTGTGATCACTAGGTTATTTAAAGTCCTATAGGTGAACTTAAGTTCATAGCCCCTATGAACATAAAATAAATTCAATTTGATTGCTATAATAGATTCATAGATATTCAGAGCCGTCTAAATATTTCGGATGGTCGCCATGTTGGAATGCTAAATGTATACGCCATCGAGTCATGTCCCATTAAAGGAAAATTATTGCGTAGGTTCATTATTGAAACTTTCACATCGATCGCATGATTACGACACAAGAAATAGAAACTTAATTTTAAAATTCGCAAAGCCGCCATCTTGTGGTTATGTAAACAATTGAACAAAGTTAGATGTCGGTGCATTACAATGTGTATAAACTTATACTGTACCAAGTTTTATTGCGTTTGGTTGGTTAAATCGCGAGAAACGTCTATTTAAAAGTCGCAAATTCGCGTGGACGCCATGTTGGTTTTGTAGTTACCAGTTTTTCAAAAGTCAGATATGTGAACTTCTAGTAGTTCCCTTTATCACCGTAATAAATTCCAGGGTGATATCGGGAATAGTTTCTGAGATATTGAATGCTGGTGAAATATTTCGCACAGCCGCCATGTTGATTGGTGAGACGTAACAAAATTTGAAGGGGACGGTCGGGGTCGCCCGGAATAGTGCTACGAACTTACCGAGTTTCATTGAAATCGCTCCAGCCGTTTAGAATTTATTAGGGACACACACACACACACACACTCTCTCTTCACACACACGCACACACACACGGACAAAAGGTCATCTCATAAGCCTATTTTTTTTTTTTTTCAAAATTTAAAATTGGCTAAAAATCCGACGACTTCGGCGGGTTTGAACCCACTATCTTGGGCACAGCAGTTCAGCAAGCTACCGACTACGCCACCGATGCCGCTCATTAAATCATGAAAGAAGACTTTCGGCTAACGTTTGTTTAGGGGTCTTGCATTAAGAAAGTGTATTAGCTTAGCAATTACTTTGAATTTTTAGGAAATGCAAGGAACATATTTGAAATGACTAGCTAGATTTAAATATCAATTAAACAATGTTAGTGAATGCACGGAGGAGAGCGTTTGTACCCTCTGAGGTGACTGACAAATCATTTGCTTTTATCCACCTTTGATTGTGCATCATCTGTAACCACACACATATAGCTCTGGCATCCTTGGATATTAGGAGGTTACGATTTTAATGGGCTAGGATTCCACCTGAGTCAATACTTTTATTGGAAATGATCACTTTTGTGGCCATGTTTCCGGATAACAAACATGGGAATGCGGAAAAAAATCATGTGGATGAGAGTCGTGCGGATGCGGGCCGAATAACAGTTGTGCGGATGTGGATGAGAGTCGTGCGGATGCGGGCCGGATAACAGTTGTGCGGATGTGGATGAGAGTTGTGCGAATGCGGGCCGGATAACAGTTGTGCGGATGTGGATGAGAGTCGTGCGGATGCGGGCCGGATAACAGTTGTGTGGATGTGGATGAGAGTCGTGCGAATGCGGGCCGGATAACAGTTGTGTGGATGTGGATGAGAGTCGTGCGGATGCGAGCCGAATAACAGTTGTGCGGATGTGGATGAGAGTCGTGCGGTAAAACTGTCAGAAATACATTACCTACAGTTCCTTAACGCAGCATCACTTAATTCCTGCCGCTCCTTCCGGACCATAGGGCCTTGGCGAAATTTCTCCTCGCAGTACGGTTCCTGGCCATTCTCTTCACTTCACTCGAGTTCTTGTCCCCCTCTGCAATTTCTTTTTCGAGCGTCCACTTACAGGTCTTCTTAGGTCGACCTCGCTTCCTGGCGCCTTGAGGATTCCATTCTAGCACCGCCCTCTCAACAGCTCCGTCCGGCTTCCTTAGTGTGTGATCGATCCAGCGCCATTTCCTCTCCTTGATCTGGATGCTAATCGGTTGTTGATTGTTGATGGTCCAAAGATCTTCATTTGAGATTATGTCCGGCCACCTCACATTCATGATGCGACGCAGACATCTGCTAATGAACACCTGTAGCTGGTTGTTGATCGGTTTTGTGACTTTCCATGTTTCACACACGTAGAGAAGAATCGACTTTACGTTGATATTGAAAAGGCGGAGCTTGGTCTTCCTGGAAATGTTTCTATTTCTCCAGATGGGGTAGAGCTGGACAAAGGCTCCATTTGCCTTCCTTCGAACATCTTCCTCTGCTCCCCCCCTCATTTGAAGGACTCAATTCGCTCAATTTCCTTTCCGTTGACTGTCAAGCTAGTCGTGACGTCAGAATTTATTCTCATCTCTTTGGTCTTGTTGGTGTTGATCATCAGTCCTGCATGTTCTGCTTCTCTCTGCAACCTCCCCAGCTTATCTTCTATGTCTCGCAGCCTACTGCCCCTCGTGAAACATAGGACCGGTGCCGGATTTCTGCCTCGGCCTAGGGGCCCCAATCTTTACATAAGCTCAAAAGCCTGGCTTGCCTTAACAAAAAGCTTTATCGAAAATAATATTATAATCAATATTTTTACTACATTTAGCCAAAACTTACAGCCCTGCATGCAAGAAAGCTAGAATTAGGCCTCTTCGTCCCCCCCCCCCCCCCTCTCTCGCCTGCAGTATCTACGCTTAGCATTGCCAGGCATTACTTAGATCTAACATAGGAGAGAACAGGCTCAATTCACTCTCTGTAATGTATATAGAGTCAGAAATAATGCAGTCAAATGACATTAATGGGCGGCTTCGGTGGCGTAGTCAGTAGCATGCTGAGCTTCTATGCCCAAGATAGCGGGTTCAAACCCGGCCGAAGCCGTCGGATTTTTTATGAGCGTTAAAAAGCCCTCAGTATGCCTTCCTTCGGAGGGGAAGTAAAACCGGTGGTCCCACGTCATAGATTTATGGCATGTTAAAGAACCTCCCACTAATTACACCTGTGTGAAGCTAAATTGGATAGGTTAAGAATGTAAACAACGCTCTTAGGTTTCTACGTTCGTTGCCAAGAGCCGACTGCGGTGGAGTCTAGTAGCTAAGTTCTGAACTAGGCCTAGTAGTCGTTGACGGTGGCGCTTGGCGGCAAAAGTAGAAACTATTTGAAAAATTCATAGTTGCAGTTCATACTTGAATTAAAAAACAGATAACACACACTAATACAGCCATCACAATTAACACCGGTTATCAGACAGATTCTACACACACACCCAAAGTACACGGGGCTACATGACCGCGTTGTCGCAGCCCCTAAACTGAGGAACCAACCAACCAAAGTCATTAATGTCGATTAAAAATTATATGTTCTGTACGGTAGGCTACTAGTGCATTTAATTTGCTAGTTTTTAAAGTAGCTTCGAGATGGTGGGGGGCCCAAATGTCAAGTGCCTAGGGGCCCTGGATCTCTAAGTCCGGACCTGCATAGGACATCAATAAAGCATCTCCATCTGGTCCTATTGACAGCTAACCTTTTCGATTGCTTCCATGTGTACTGATCTACGCCACATTTGTTTGAGACTCCCTCTCTCCTTGTAAACCTGCGGGTCCCAATCCATTGCTACAGCCCCGCTGTCATCCGCATCCGCCCCGCATCCGCATGACTGCTATCCGCACGTTTGTTATCCGAATCTACTGGCATTACGATAATCTTATTATATAATACGCTAAGGTGTATGCTTCACAAAACTCAAGCTCCTTAACCAGAGGGAGTTAGAAGGTGTGGTTTGTACCAAAATCTTCCAAATCGTTCCAATAGTACAGGAAAAATCTTGCATTTCTTGAAAAGTCAACGGAAATATATTTATTTATATAAATAATTCATGCTTTTGGGCTAATGCCGTGTGTATTTAAATTTGAACCATACGTTTCGGAGAAACCGTGTCTCCTTTTTCAATGGCCGAGAATAATTTTTTCGGGCTGTAGGTAGACAAAGAGCTAAGTTCCTTCGATTGTCCTCGAGACAAACAGCTCCTCGTACGGTTCTTGATACTAGTAAAGTTGAAGTCTTTCTAATACCCCTTTAGATGACTATCAAACAACTTTACTAAGCAGAGGTCTCAACTTTGCTCTCGCACCCTCCAAAATTCCTACAGAGGAGTTGATCACATCCGTTGAGGCTGCCATCTACAATTTACCTCCAGATGAAGCTGAAGAAATTAGACAAGAAAGTGTGAGGATATTAAGATCCTCTACAGTACCCGCACCCAATTTAACTCGGGGTGAAAGAAAGGCATTGAAGGAACTGAGAAATAATGACACCGTTTCTATTCTTCATGCTGACAAGGGAAATGCGACAGTGGTGATGGATAAGGATCTAGGGAGATAGTTCCTCTCAGTCCCTCTGTTCTTCACCTATTTAAAATTGTACTTTTTCCCTCTATGGCTTCAGAGCCTAGATTTGATCTCCTTTGTTCGTCACTGGAGGAGTTTCCATCTGTTTTTTCGCCGCTGAGTGTATGACGTTAGGTATCGTTCAGATACACTTCCCTTTTGCTTATGTTTCCTTATATCCATTTAACCCTCCCACCTCCCCCCCCCCTTACTTTTGGACATCCTCATTCTTCGAGGAGTTTCTATATTTTCACCCCACCCCCTTTACCTTCTCGTTACTTACTACTCTGTCCGCCGTTTTACCATGGTCCATAAAGTAATTTCTGGCAGCTGCTCTCTGGTGACGAACAGAGGAATTTATCTATATTTTTTGTAATCTCATTGATATACTTTCTTTGGCCTCATTGTTTATTTCCATTGAAAAAGGAGCCAAAGTTACTCCGAAACGTATGGTTCAAATTTAAATACACACGGCATTAGCCCAAAAGCATGAATTATTTATATAATAATCCGGGCCGTGAAAGCCTTAATATGCCATATATTTATTTGTTTATAAAGTGCTTTTAAACAAATAAACAAGACGATAGCCCCTGGCAGAACTGTTTTGCGTACAGCCCGCATAGCAGAAAAAACGCGGGTAGTCTGTACACATGGGGTGCACACAACACTTTATGTGGGAGTTCTCCCACGAGTCCGCTAGTATTTTTAATTAGATAAAGTATTAAAGCAACACGAGGAGAAAGTCGTTCCTTAGGCTTTGTTTAAAATGAATGTCATACAGTCAGAATTGCAACCATTTTCAGTTCGGAGTGTTAATTGCGCTTAATGAGATTTGCGTAAATCATCATCTTACTTTTGTAATAAATAAACATCCCGGTTCTAGTAATGATATTCAACAAGTTTCGATTGTATTCTAAAAGAAATCCACTGATTTACTCCAAACATTATCCGCAGCTTATCCACTATCCACATAGCCATGCAAACTGCACTGACCTGCAAAAAAAAAAAAAAAAAAAAAACGATCACTTGAAGAAAAAGAATTTGCCCCAAAAACCCGCCCTGAACTCCAGCACAGGGTTCAAACGTGGAACGACAGACTGGCTGAAAATGGACTACACCTCAATATCCAGAAGACAGAATACCTGGAATGTGGCCCCCAAACTAGAGGTACCATGAGTATCAGCACAGAAAATCTGCAGAAGACCATGCATTTTAAGTACTTAAGGTCCACTGTCACTTCAAATTGTGACGCCACTCCTGATACTCGGATGAGGGTAAACGCAGCCTGGCTCAAGTGGAGACAAGTCACTGGAGTTATCTGTGATAAAAAGATGCCTCTGCATTTAAAGGCAAAGGTCTATAAGTCTGTGGTACGGCCAGCAGCCATCTATGGGACCGAATGTCGCCCTATGACCAAAGAACATGAGCAAATTTTGAATACGATGGAAATGAAGATGCTCCGATGGTCGATGGGGCTGACCCGATTTGACCACGCAAGGAACACAGACGTCCGGCGAAGATTTGGTGTTGCACCAATTGTCGAGAAGGTGAGGGAGGCTCGTCTACGCTGGTACGGTCACGTCATGAGAAGACAACAACTCAGTTGCCAAAAGAGCACTCCACATCAACCCAGGTGGAACAAGACCACGTGGAAGACCTGCAAAGCGGTGGACTGACAATATCAGGGCTGACATGCACGCTGTTGGTCTAACACCAGAAGATGTCAACGACCGAAAGAAGTGGAGGAGATGTAGCAAAGTAGCAGACCCCGCAAGGGATTAATGCTAGGAAGAAGAAGACTTGAAAAATTCAACATTACTTTCTTTCAAATCATAAATATGAACGTTCTAGGTCTAGTACATAACTTAGGCCTACTGTTTATAGCATGGAAGTAAGGTTTCCTGGATGCTTTATCATTCTTCATGTCACTGTTTCACTTAACAATAGCGATTCATTGACATGATGCTGTTTCCCGCGGAAAGATGTGCGCGCCACCATTTTCGATCAGAGCGACATCTTCAGGACCCAAGCGCATATTCGTTTCTGAATCACACAAGAACAACTGTGGATATGGCTGTGTTGATCTTTTCCTATTCCAACAAGTGGAAAAAGACAAAAGAATAAAACATTGCATTGTTGACGATAGCGATGGCGCGCACATCTTTCCGCGGGAAACAGCATCATGTCAAAGAATCGCTATTGTTAAGTGAAACAATGACAGGAAGATTGGTAATGCATCCAGGAAACCTTACTTCCATGCTATAACTACAGTGTGTACTGGACTAGACCTAGAGCGTTCATATTTATGATTTGAATGAAAGTAGGCTAATGTTGAATTTTTCAAGTGATCGGTTTATTCTGCCGGTCAGTGTGTACCTGCATCCACATCCACGCAGGGCTTTATCTATTGCCTCTCTTTCAATGCCTTTATTTCCCTTTCTCAGAGTATGTCCAGTCCATTTCCACCTTTGGATTTTTATGGCCATCTCAATAAAATTTCCGCCGTCCTTCTCCAAAGTTCATGGTTGGAGATTACTTCCGGCCAGTAGATGCTGAGAATCTTCCGTACCGTAATCTGCGGTTGACAATGGAATGCAACCTTGAGGTAATTTCTTTAGTCACTTTCCAAGTCTCAGACGGATTTGACATTACTTGGGAAAAACGCATCTTACAAAACACACCAATTGTCCGTAGTTTCATCAACAGCAATAGAAAAGTAACGGCATTCAGATATTTTTAGCAACATTTTGTGCTTAATTTGTGCCGCAATGAGGTCAACGCGCCTAGCAAACGTTTCATTACTAAGAGGTACATTGTTTCTGACATAGGCCTACTCTCCGCCTGTGTAGTCACTGCTGAAACTATACACTCCTTCACCACATGAAAATGCCATACCTTACCTTACCTTAATTCCTGCCGCTCCTTCCTGAGCATAGGGCCTTGGCGAAATTTCTCCACGCAGTACGGTCCCTGGCCATTCTCTTCACTTGACTCCAGTTCTTGTCCATCTCTGCAATTTCATTTTCGATCGTCCTCTTCCAGGTCTTCTTTCATCTCCCGTGTCACTTGTTTCAGTCTGGTTTTCTCCATCAAGGTCCTCACATTCCAGAAACCGATTTTCGTAGTCCTCTTCATGCCAAAAGTCGTCATCAGGTTATCCGTCCAGTTTTGTAATTTCGCTTCAGTTTCAGTAATCAGTTTATTTAAGAGGAGCGAGTGATTAACCCACTGCCTCCGAGTGCCTTGGAGGGGCTACCACCTTAGGCCTGAGGCACCAGGCTGATTTTCTGTCAGGGTTTCTTCCCTTAGCCTTTGAAGAACCAACTCCAAACTACAAGGCAACAGTTGTTTCACCAGAGCCCCGTTAGCCGTAATTTCTTCAGAGTTCCTGTAGGGCCTTCACAGCTACCGTAGCGGTCTTGAGGCACACAAAGTCCCCACTGTACTTCACCCCTACAGGCAATCCCCTACTTCATTACGTTGCCCATCTCCCACGACGAGGACGAGGGGTTGGATTTGTGGGAGACATGAAAATGCCATGCCATGCTTAATAAGGTTGGTTCCTCAGTTTAGGGGCTGCGACAACGCGGTCATGTAGCCCCGTGTACTTTGGGTGTGTGAAGAATCTGTCTGATAACCGGTGTTAATTGTGATGACTGTATTAGTGTGTGTTATCTTTAATTCACGTAAGGACTGCAGACGATAATTTCAAGTAGTTCCTACTTTAGCTACCAAATGCTAGCGTCCACGACACCTAGCTGTGAACTTCGCAAATTCAGATGAAATATTTGTGAACTGAATTTATTCGTCATATTATTGGAAATATAATTATGTTATTCTATATTAAGGCGCACAAATTAACCTAAAAGTATGATAAAAGATCTGCACTAAAATATTTATTCGAATAATTCCATTTTACTTACACGCAAGTGGCTTCGGTGGCGTAGTCGGTAGCATGCTTAATTGCTGTGCCCAAGGTAGTGGGTTCAAACCCGGCCGAAGTCGTCGGAATTTTTAAGAGCGTTAAACATCCTTCAGTATGCCCTCCTTCGGAGGGGAAGTAAAGCCGGCGGTTCCATGTCATAGATTTATGGCATATAAAAGATCCTTCCACAGACTAAACTTGTGTGAAGCTAAATTGTTAGGTTAGATTTCGTCGGAACGTTCTATCAAAGTTCCAACGATCACCACTAGTTATCATTGATTTCTGTTAGCGAAAGTTGGAACTACTTGAAATTGAACGGAACTTGTAGCTCACCCTAAGGGTTTCCGCTGGAAGCAGCTACAGACTCAGGCGAGCCGAACATGTCCTCGGACATTCCCGGCACTAAAAGCCATACGATAAATAAATAAATTTACTCGCATTTTTTAAAGAATGATGAACTTTGTCAGACGCTTAATAGTAGAGATAATTATTGTAACGTGCACGGGGTTCGTGCGGTTTCCCGGCGGCCGCCGCCCCGTTCTCGAGGTGTCAAGTTGGCGGGGTGTCTGGGCCGCCAACCCGGCCAGGGCTAATTGGGTAAGCTCCTCCCCAAGGCCACCACTAGAACGTACTCGCTGCTGAAAGAGGTGGCCTGATTGGGAACAGCCAACTAGAAAGGACTGGGTGGTGCCAGCATAGAATCCACTAGAACACTCTCAATGCCGCTACTGGAAGGAGCAACGGCCGAGAACATTCGAGACCTGGAGCTGGATTGGTTATATACCGGCAAACTGCGGCGGGCAAGTTAGTCCTGAGTGAGTCCGCGCTGTCGGTGTGTGCCGTGCCGAGCGACCAGTGGAAATAAATGTGAAGTACTGTAATATTGAAGACAGTGATGTGAAGATTAATAACGTAGTCAGTTCCGCGTGGGAGCGAGCGAATGTGAGATCGGAGTCAGTGTTTGTTAAAGCAGTTTGCCGTGCCTAGCGGGATGAGTGGAAATAAATAATGGAGGACTGTAAATAGTGAAGACGGGGTGTGAAGATAAATGTGGAAATAAATAATGTAAATAGTGACTGTGGAAGATATATAGTGACTGCAAGAGAAACTGATTTGTAGAGATCAGTGTAATTAATAGTGACTGGTAGCTGTATAAAGTGAGATTCTGTGTATGTGTGTGTGGAAGTAAGTAGGCCTAATTTGTGTAAATAATTTGATTTAGTGTTAACTAGTGTAAATAACACTATTGTAAATAAAGATTTAGTGCATTATAGCCTGACCTATTTTAACGAACCCCAAAAACGTTACAATTGGTGTCAGATGTGGGGTCAGGCTATAGTGAGTGCTTCTGTATGAAACAGTGCGTACTTTTGAAAAGGCCTACTTTAAGGAAGTGTATAGTTAATTGCTAAGTGACTGTCTGGTGTGTACCATCTGTAGGCCTAGTTCATCGTGTGCTGACTGTCCGTATGTCTCGCATTTTGGACTGTAAAATGGCGACGAAGAAAGTAAGACTCTCAGAACTGAAGGTGTCAGAATTGCGTGAAGAACTGGAAGAGAGGGATGCTGATGCAACAGGAACCAAGTCCACGCTACAAGTGCGGTTACGTCAGTTACTGCTGGACGCTGGTGAGGATCCAGACACATTTCTGTTCGAGATTCCTTGTAGCATGTGGGAGGTGTTGGAAAATGTTGAAAAGAAAATGTCAGAACATTTCGAAAACCTTGGAAATAAAGTTACAGAACATTTCGAAAACCTTGGAAAGAAAATGGCGGCAACTCCAGAAAATTTGGAAAAGGAAACTGAGGAAAGTTCTGAAAATAAAGTGGAGCATTGTGGGCATGGAACTAGTCAAGACGAGCTGAAACCAGTCCTGAAGTCAAAACCGGAGTGTATCGAGCCTGGAGGCGGTATGGAAAGTGGCGCTGCAGAGGGTGCTGATAACCGAGCCGAATGCATCGTGGAGTCCGGAGGTCGGAATGCTGAGCGAGATGGGGGCGAGCCACTGGGAAGCATCACAGGCCTGGAAACCGGATTGAGGCTTAGCAGCTCTGACGACAGGGGCAGTGTCTCGAGTGGAAGGACCCCGCACGTCGATGAGGCTACATCACGGCAGATCTGCGGGACCGGGTTCGACACTGTGGCAAACCATGCCGGGTGCACGCTGGAGGACGGAACAGTTCAGCTCATCACGGAACTTCAGGAACAGATGGCGGAGGTGCTACACGACATCCAGTCGGGGACCGGCTACAACGGGATCGTCGCGACGCTGGAGGAGCATCGTCGGGGTTACCAGCCGCCGGCCATGTACCACCTACGGCTAGAAGGGAGGAACAAGCGCGCGAGTAAGTTACTTAAAGAGCTCGCTCTGGCTGGCTTGCCTCCCGAGCGCGTACATAAAGAGGCGGCATATATCTTCGCGGATGGGTATTGCGACGCCAAGAAACGCCAATATTCGATGCTCAGTGGAAGGAGCTACCCGCGGCAGGCAAAAACCATCATGTTGGGAATGGTGGCGGCGAAGAGGACAGTTTGCGGCACGCCACCGAAGAGGAGTGACGCCGCCGGAGAAGAAGAAACGGTGGAGGTTGGCTACCCTCCAACAAAGCGACGTAAACCACCACCGGGACGCCGTCGCAGTAGAAAGGTCACCTGTTTGCTACGGACTGTACGATGTCATCTGTCGCGAAAATGCAAGCAAGGAGCTGTATCCCACCTACCGAGACGAGAGAGAGAGCCAGCCCAAACAGGGGCTTGTCAGCGCCGTCAATGCAACCCCTTCGGACCTCGGATAGCCTCACGATAAACAACTCGAGGCGAGTTGCTTTGAGGAGAGGGGGCAGTGTAACAATAACACTATTGTAAATAAAGATTTAGTGCATTATAGCCTGACCTATTTTAACGAACCCCAAAAAAGTTACATTATTAATATAGTGCCACGGTGGGTGAGTGGTCAACGTGTCGGTCTACTAACCCCAAGATTGCAGGTTCGCTCCTGGCCGTGGTAAGTGATTTTTGAAAGGTGGCAAAAATTTACGACACGCATGTCATACGATGTTGGCATGTCAAAGAATCCATTTGAATTCAGTAGGCCGTGTTCATAATGGCAAAATTAATATCGTGAGTTTTCGCCAACACAAAGTTTGGGTCGAGCAGCAGAAAAATATGAGATGTAGGCCTACATTTATTAACAGAAACAGACTTGGCTTTCTTTAGTTTTCTTCTGTCTAGAGCTGAGAGAAAGAAAACTACCAGTGTCACCAACTAATGTGTACGGAAAATGACAATTCTGTTTCTGTTGTAAACGTCTATATTAACATACCGTATAATCTCGCCGACCATCCACCGACAGTTTAAAATACCTTTCTACTTGTGGTCTTGTATGATTGTGTTTATTAGTAGTTTTTGATACTAGTCAAGGAGCATGTAAACTATAAGAGATTCGTCACTTTTGGTTATAGAATTTCCGAGAGAGAGCACCGCCTTAGGCTATGTCCCGCTATACCAAGTCTGGCAACATAAAAAGTAAAAAGCCATATGAATGTAGCCTTTATTACACGTAATTGAACAGTATGTTCTGCGATGAGTTATTGATTATTGATGAAAATAACACAAACATAACTGCGCCTTTCGCTAGGCGTAGAAATGTACGTCCAGATAGGAAAATAGTAGCCTACTCTTTGATATATATCAATCTTGGCAAAAGATGTCACGAAGTACACAGTTATGCCGTTTTAGAGCTTAATTAATCTTTAGGCTAATTAAAAATGATCTCCTACTCTACAGAATTGTTGGGATATTCGATGAATATAAAGAAAACTGTCCAAATGCACACTATATTGCCATAACCTCACTTTTTGCCTAGCATGCCCGCAACCACCCACCCCTCCCCGTAGCCCTAAACCACAAATTTTATTGCAATGCAAAGGAGAATGGGTAAGAAAACAAACAAGAGATGAAATGCACACATTTATTCTCTATATATTTTTATTACATACATACATACATACATACATACATATTTATTGACGGCTTCGACCATTTTCTTTTATACAACATAAAAGACATTAAGAGTAATACAAAGTAAGGTACCCTACTATTACAATCAACTATATTCATACAGATTGTCTAATGAATAGGAAAACAGATATTTTCTCAGGGGTCTTTCATCGGTATTGAACAGGTCTATGTTGACCCCATTAGAGATTCGCATCATTCTGTCAATGGGACTATTTAGACCATAATTAGTTGGGTGCCAGTTTGTTTCAAAGACATGATGCTTGCGCATCGAACGGGGTGGCACATATATATTGATTTCATTTAGTAATTCTGGGCAGTTTATGTGAGAGTTTAAAATTTTGTACATATTAAGAATATAAAAATTTTCACGACGGGATTTAAGAGTTGGCAGCTTCAATTGCATCATTACTTCAGTGTAGTTATGATTCGTTATTGGGTGTAGGAAACGATATGCATAAATTCGTAGGAATTTGTGTTGTACTTTCTCTAAACTCTCAATTTGTGTTTTATTGAAAGGGCTCCAAATCGGTGTACAATATTCAATTAAGGGTCTGACAAGGGTCAAGTACAGTAGGAAATATATATTAGAGTCACAAAATTCCTTGGAATAACGAGTTATGCAACCTAATCTCTGCAAGGCCTTTTTTTAAAATATTTACCATATGCTCATTAAAATTAAGCGTGTCTGAGAATTTTACTCCCAGGTCACAAATACTTCTAACAGCATGAAGTGGAGTAGACGATAGAAAGTGATAAGAGAATTCAATATTCTGTTTCTTCTTTGAGAATCTGACTAGTTTACATTTAGTTTCATTGAGCAGTAACCCATTTAAAGAACAATACTCCTCTAGACGCCAAAGTTCTTCCTGAAGAAGTATACAGTCCTGTAGAGATTGAACTTTCATAAAGAACTTTGTATCATCGGCTAACAGGAGGATTTTGGCATGTTTGAAAACTGTATTGATATCATTAATAAAGTATAGAAATAACAAAGGAGAAAGATGGGCACCTTGCGGAACACCAGAAGAGACAACTATTGGTTGAGATAAGAAATTAAGTATTTTGACAATCTGAGTTCTGCCTTCTAAATATGAGGACAGCCATGATAATAGAGGGCTTTGTATACCATAAGATTGTAATTTTGAAAGAAGAATTTTATGGTCGAGAGAGTCGAAGGCTTTGGCTAGATCAGTGTAGATGCAGTCCACTTGATTGTGCTCTTCTACTGCTTTCAGTAAGTACTCCAAATAAACTAGGAGATTTGTACATGTTGAACGACCTGGCATAAAGCCATGCTGTTGTTCAATTATGTAGGAGGAAAATTGGGGTGTAATTTTGTCAGTAATTATAGATTCAAATAATTTGGGTATAAAGGACAATTTACAAACAGCTCTATAATTTTTAACATTGGATTTGTCACCACATTTCAAGACAGGAGTTACATAGCTACTCTTCCATCTATCAGGAAATTTACCAGTTCCAAGAGAGAGGTTAAATAAGATGAATAATGGTTCTGTTATAATGAATCGACAAGATTTTAATAGAATTGGTGGGAGACCATCAGGACCAAATGATTTGTTATTTGAGAGTTTCTCTAATTTGTTATAAATATCACTCTTTTCAACCTGGCAGGTGGAGACGTTAATAGAGTAAGGAGTTTCAAATTTTTGGGTGTTAACGATTGGTGCCTTATAGACTGAGGAGAAATGTTTAGCAAAAAGATTGACAATACCTGGTCCATCACTTTCATTCACATTGTCAAGATAAACTGTACCAGGAATACCTTTATCATTCTTTTTTGTCTTGATAAAAGCCCAAAAGCTTTTTGAGTCGCTGTATAGATTAGATCTAATTTTGTTTAAATATTCAGTATAACATAGTTTAGACAAGTGTTTACATTTGGCTCTAAGCTCCGAGAAAGCATAATAATCATGAGTGCTGCCCGACTTTTTGTATAAGGCATAGGTCGCTTTCTTCTGTAAGACAATGGCTCTTAGTTCACTGTTAAACCACTGTGGGAAACATGGGTCCTTATAATAAGCAAGAGGAATAAATCTATCAATGCCTTCATATAGAATAGAGTAAAAAATGCTTACAGCAGAATTTATATCTTGTTCCTTCAATGCAGCGCTCCAGTCTATTGTAGCTAAGTAATTATTGAGACCGATATAATTACCTTTATCAAAATTGTGATAACTATAATTACTTGAAAGAGGTTGATGATCAACCGCCAACTTAAAATCAATATCTAGAGGAGGGTGGTACTTATTCTCAGGAATTAGAACATCTATGCTAGGGTTAACAGTTAAGGAAAAATTGGAGAATATTAAATCTAGATTACGGTTAAGAATATTTGGAATGTTATTAAACTGATATAAGTTTAGATAGCAAAAGGAGTCAATAATTTGTTCTGATTTGTCAGTATTAATTCCACATGGGAGGAACCCCATACAGTCTTCATTTGATTGAAACCATGTTATATTCGGGAGATTGTAATCGCCCATTAACAGAAAATGGCAATTTTCATTTTGAGATTCCAATATGTCTTCAACTGTAATGGTATGCTCTATGTACTTTTGCAATTCTAAGCTTGGTGATAGATATACAGAGCCTAGAATGAATGTTTGGTCATGAATTTGGACTTCAACAAAGACTTGTTCAACAGATTTAATTTTTAGGGATATTAGTTTAGATTTGTGAGTTTTCCTGATTGCAATTCGAGAGTAGTCCATATTGTCCACTAGTTCTACACATGGTCAACACCAGGAAGATGAAAATTGCCGTATTGTTCTTACTATCATTATAATTCTTACCTCCCGGTGCTTGGCAAGTTTTCCTCCCTTGCAGTGGCATGATTGACTCTCAATTCAATTCAAATAAATAATCAAAATACCGAACAAATCAAAACGACCAACCAACAACACCACGAAGAAAATCAACCAAAACAGACTATTCCCGCTTTCGCCAGTCGGTTTGGTGTGAGCGTTGGCTGAGTGCCAACTACGGAAACATAGTACTGAAATTAATTCTTCGTTGGTTGGCAGAACATCTATAGCGGAGCTTTATCGATATCCACGCTCCCTATGATCTGTCATTTCCCTGACTTGTTTAATTGCGGTGCATACAACTGTATGCTCGAAGTGTGAGAGCCCAACCTAAACTCTATGAATAGAACAGGCTTCTTTAGCCAATCAAAATGATTCAAGTTGTTTACTACAAAACTGTAACACACGAGTGTGTCTAAAGCTGTGAGAGCTTAAGGAGCGAGTAATGTGGAGTTGGTATCTCTGCACCACAGCAATAAACACAAAAACAGATTCGTATTGATCAGTACTACATAAGGCGCCCTTCATAATAATGTTCACATCGGAAATCTGTGCCTGCCATTGTTTCTTACAGTCAGGGATGAATCAAGAAATGAGGGTATACTGACGGGGTGCGTATCTTGTACTGTATGTTGTTACTTGGTGCAGGGATTAAGGATATCTTGTTTATAATGCCCGTGTACTTTGTGTGTGTCGGAATGTACGGTATGTATACACTTGATGAGCTTTACCCGGTGTTGCCCGTGTGTTTTTTATCGTTCAATTATATTTTAAAAGTGGCTTAGGCCTAATTGTAATAGACTTTTCTAGTCATTTCCTTCTGTCAAAATTAAACTTAAGTGCGGTACCGTATTTAAAAAAATATCGATGTGCTAAAATATAACACAATAGACTATAAGAAGGGCGTGATACCCACTACGCCACAGAAGCCGATAAACGTATATACGCCAATATACCCTCGCGTTAGTTTTAGAAGGCCTTAATGTTTCTAGTTTGAGCTGGGCGCAGGAGAACAGATTTGCACCAAACTTTTTCCGAGTCCATAAACTTACCAACTGCGCCGGCGCGAGGCCACTGCGCGCGCATGTGCACGAAGACCTCGCGCCTGCAAACAATTGAAGCACAGTGCCTGCGTCACAGATACGGAGTACCAACACAATCTCAAAGCACTCCCTTAACTCTCCAGAACTGCAGTCATTTGTTCGAATTCATTGATTTGTTAAAATTCATTGAAGACAAAGAATATTGCGAGAAAGATGAGTACTGTTTATCCATGTGGGAGTGATTTTTCACACACCCGTGTAAGAAACGTTTCAACACAATACCACACCGAACCGAAAGATGCTGCGGGTGACTTTCCGCATATCCAATGCAAGAAACGTCTTAAAACTAACTAAATGATCACAACACCGTACAAATCGGGGCCATACATCGTAAATTCGATTATTCCACTTAGTACATGGGAGGGGAATCGAAACCCGAACTTCAAGGGCGTTACGGGTGACTTTTCGCATATCCAATGCAAGAAACGTCTGAATACTAATTTAATCAACACAATACCGAATCGATCCAGGTCACATATCGCAGATTCGAATTTAAAATCCTCTTCAATATTTGGATTCGAACCCACACCCTCCACGGTGCTACAGGTGACTTTTCCGAAAATCCGATGTGAGAAACGTCTGATTACTAATTTAATCAACACAATACCGAATCGATCCGGGTCGCATATCGCAGATTCGAATTTACAAACCTCTTCCAGATTTGGATTCGAACCCTCGACCCTACAGACCGATACAGATGACTTTTCGAAAATCCGATGTAAGAAACAACTGAATACTAATTTAATGATCACAATACCATACCGATCCGGATCACAAATCGCAGATTCGAATTTATAATCTTCTACGGGATTTGAATTCGAACCCTCGACCCTCCAGACCGCTACAGGTGACTTTTCGAAAATCCGATGTAAGAAATAACTGAATACTAATTTAATGATCACAATGCCATACCGATCCGGATCACAAATAGCAGATTCGAATTTATAATCTTCTACGGGATTTGGATTCGAAACCACGACCCTCTAGGGCGCTACAGGTGACTTTTTTGAAAATCCGATGTAAGAAACGTCTGAATACTAATTTAATCAACACAATACCGAATCGATCCAGGTCACATACCGCAGATTCGAATTTACGAACCTCTCCCATATTTGGATTCGAACCCACGACCCTCAACGCCACTACAGGAGACTTTTTCGAAAATCCGATGTAAGAAACGTCTGATTACTAATTTAATCAAGACAATACCGAATCGATCCGGGTTGCATATCGCAGATTCGAATTTACAAACCTCTTCCAGATTTGGATTCGAACCCTCGACCCTCCTGGGTGCTGCGGGTGACTTTTCGAAAATCCGATGTAAGAAACATCTCAATACTAATTTAATCAACACAATACCGAATCGATCCAGGTCACATATCGCAGATTCGAATTTACAAACATCTACCAGATTTGGATTCAAACCCACGTCCCTCCAGGGCGCTACAGGTGACATTTCGGAAATCCGATGTAAGAAACAACTGAATACTAATTTAATGATCACAATACCATACAGATCCGGATCACGAATCGCAGATTCGAATTTATAATCTTCAACGGGATTTGGATTCGAACCCTCGACCCTCCAGACCGCTACAGGTGACTTTTCGAAAATTCGATGTAAGAAACGTCAGAATACTAATTTTATGATCACAATACCATACAGATCTGGATCACAAATCGCAGATTCGAATTTATAATCTTCTGCGGGATTTGGATTCGAACCCACGACCCTCCTGGGTGCTACAGGTGACTTTTTGAAAATCCGATGTAAGGAACGTCTGAATACTAATTTAATCAATACAATACCGAATCGATCCAGGTCACATATCGCAGATTCGAATTTACAAACCTCTTCCAGGTTTGGATTCGAACCCACGACCCTCCTGGGCGCTACAGGTCACTTTTCAAAAATCCAATGTAAGAAATGTCAGAATACTAATATATTCAACACAATATCGAATCGATCCGGGTCGCATATCGCAGATTCGAATTTACAAACCTCTTCCATATTTGGATTCGAACCCACGACCCTCCACTGCACTACAGGTGACTTTTTCGAAAATCCGATGTAAGAAACGTCTGATTACTAATTTAATCAACACAATACCGAATCGATCCGGGTCGCATATCGCAGATTCGAATTTACAAACCTCTTCCAGATTTGGATTCGAACCCACGACCCTCCTGGGTGCTGCGGGTGACTTTTCGAAAATCCTATGTAAGAAACATCTGATTACTAATTTAATCAACACAATACCGAATCGATCCGGGTCGCATATCGCAGATTCGAATTTACAAAACTCTTCCAAATTTGGATTCGAACCCACGACCCTCCTGGGCGCTACAGGTTACTTATCGAAAATGCGATGTAAGAAACGTCAGAATACTAATTTAATCAACACAATACCGAATCGATCCGGGTCGCATATCGTAGATTCGATTTTACAAACCTCTTCCAGATTTGGAGTCGAACCCACGACCCTCCAGGACGCTACAAGTGACTTTTTGAACATACCATGTGAAAAACGACCTAATACTAATTTAATCAACACAATACCGTACCAATCCGGGTCATGCATAGCAAATTCGAATTTACAAACTTCTACCGGAATGGGATTCGAACCGTAGACTCTCAAGGGCGCTACAGAAGACTGTTTGATTATCAGTCTAGTGTTGTTGGGCTGCTTCGGTGGCGTAGTGGGTAACATGCTGAGCCGATATGCCCAAGATCGCGGGAATTTTAAGAGCGTTAAAATTCCCTCAGTATGCCTTCCTTCAGAAGGGAATTAAAGCCCATGCCGTAGATTTATGGCATGTAAAAGAACCTTCCAGTAGCTACAATTGTGTGTAGTTAAATTTGTAGGTTAGATTTGATTAACACACTATTAAGTGCCACTTGCCACGGTGGGTGAGTGGTTATCGTGTCGGATTACTAACTCCAAGCTTGCAGGTTGGCTCCTGGCTGTGGTAAGTGATTTTTGAAAGGCCGAAATAATCACGACACGCATGTCATACAATGTTGGTATGGTAAATATCCCATTTGAATTCAGTAGGCCGTGTTCATAATGGCAAAATTAATCTCGGGATTTTCTGCCAACACAAAGTTCCTCATTTCTCCACTAGAAAGCGCTATAGTGTCAAGGAGCTTAGATATCTAACCTGCTTGACTTTCATTGTGCTTCAAGGAACAACAAAATTCGTCATGCAAGTTGCCCTCTGGGTGTCAAATAGCAAAGCTTGCACACAGCAGCCGGGGCCATACGATATTATTATTATAAGTTCCAAAGATAGCCTCCAGGTGCCGGTTGTGGTGGTATATAATAACCAAGTTCGCAGCTAGGTGTCATTGATGGTACCATTTGGAAGCAAAAGTAGGAACTACTTGAAATTGATCATCTGCAGTCCTTACCTGAATTACAGATAACACACTCTAATACAGCCATCACAATTAACACTGGTTATCAGACTGATTCCACACACACCTAAAGTACGCGGGGCTACATGACTGCGTTGTCGCAGCCGCTAAACTGAGGAACCAAAGAAGTTACTACGAGATCCGGTATAAGAAATTTATACCCTCATCTGCTATTTATTAGTGATAAGAAATAAATGATAGATAATATACACATTGACATATCGCGAATAGGTTGCCTAGTTAAATTGCGTGCGGATAATATTATATAATTAAATTTATTAAATCTACTTCTCATTAGTTATTTAAAAAAGTCGTACACTAGTTAAGAGAACATACCCAACAGAATAGAAAAAGTCAAGGTTGCCTCCTTTCCTCTCTGCCCAGCTGTGGAGTTGCCTCTTTCCCCCTCTGCCCAGCCTCCTTCCCCCTCTGCCCAGCCTCCTTCCCCCTCTGCCCAGCCGGTGTGTAAATGTCATTGATATACTCTCATCAGTTATTTAATCGTATATTATATCAAATGAAAGCTTGTTTTTCTTTTCTTAATATAACTGTATTAGGTTGCCTTATGAAAAAGTTAATCCAAACCATGGTTGCCTAGATTTTAGACGTAAATTTTAAACGCGAGCGTTGAAAGTGACAGAGATGTGCGGGCAACTCCATGCGACAGACAATGATGAAGCGAGTTGTTATTAATGAAGATTTTTCCCATAGTCTAAGCGCGTGCTATAGATAAAATACTGAATGCAATGCAGATTAGATATTAACAACAATATATTATTTTCACACACATGCATTTATTAAAAAATTACATAATTATATAAGATTTTTTTAAATCATGCAAACATTTATCAATAAAATAGATCAGTAAAAAACATATTTGGATTCTGACTCATTAGAAGTGGCTACATCACAATCTAACTCTAATTTTTCATCGTTTTCTTTTTCTTCTGATACTCTGAGTACATCCTCAACTTGTAAAGGTGTGGGGTCCCCTACGAACCATCTAGGCTTCAAATAGCCATCCAAAAAAATTACAGTCAGTCTGAAAGACTAGACGTTATATCATTTCAAATGACGCATGCTACAAATGCTACACATGTTAGAAAGGACTCTTTCAACAGACTCCACTACCCATTAACTTAGGCTTCCCGTGCGGGCACCTTTTTAAGGGTCACCCTGTATTTGAGTCTGACATCTTTTACAACTCTTTAAGGGTCACCCATTATTTGAATCTGATATCTTGCAAACCTCCTCAAGGGTCACCTTGTATTTGAATTGAATCTAACATACTGTACACCTCGTTAAGTGTCACCCTGTATTTTGCTCTGACATCCTGCACACCTCTTTAGGAGGCACCCTGTATTCTTATCTGGCATCTTGTATATCTCTTTAGAAATCACCCTGTATTCTTGTGTGACATCTTGTACACCTCTTTAGGAGTCACCCTGTATTCTTGTCTGACATCTTGTGCACCTCTTTAGGAGTCTCCCTGTATTCTTCTCTGCCATCTTGTACACCTCTTTAAGAGTCACCTTGTATTCTTATCTGGCATCTTGTATATCTCTTTAGGAGTCACCCTGTATTGTTATCTGGCATCTTGTACTGTATTTTGCTCTGACATCCTGCACACCTCTTATATGGCATCTTGTATATCTCTTTAGAAGTCACCCTGTATTCTTGTGTTCTTCGCTCGACGCCCCAGGACTTTTTCAACAGACTCCAATAACCATCAGCTTCTGCTTCCCGCGTGGCTGCATGACGTCACGCACTCGCTTCCCGCGCGGCTGCATGACGTCACTTCCATCTCCGTCTCCGTAACGCATAACGTTGGACCCAAGCATAACGACGAAGTCGACGAGATCATTTAAAATGATAAAGAAAAAAGCTAATGTGTCTTGTCAGTTTGGCCTAGTTAACTCCACAGTCCAAGTGATAGTCCGGTCAAATTAGGAACTTTTGCTGAATTAAATCAAGTAGTTCCAAATGTTACAGGAATGTGTAGGGGGAAGTCCCCTGAACAACACCTAATAAAATCCCGTCAATTTCAGGTGCTGCGGGGGAGGGGGGGGGGGCAGAGGGGCTCAAAGCCCCCCTTTTTTTTAGTATTTGGCGCATGACTTTACAACGGTGCGTCTCACAGATATATTTATACTTTTCAAACTTAAAGGTAATTAAATACCCTACAAAATGGTGTATTCATATTTATCTCTGTGTGTTACTGTCTCCGAGATATGAGCCGGTGAACATAAACTATTTGCAGAAAAATTGGTCCTATAGGTGCTTTAAAGCACAATGTATGCTTGTTCACTGTCTGTTCATTACGTTAATGGCGCATGACGACACCTAAAAGCAAACAAAATAACCAATCAATCAATCAATCAATACTTGTAAATAAAACTTTAACGTTAATTGGCATAAATATATCAAAACACCATAAAAATTATAATAAACTGTATGTCGGCACTAACAGTAACCCATGTACTTATTTTCTTTTTATAAAGCTGCAGTCATTTACATTCCCCTTTAACCAATACATAGACAAAAAAATAATAATGTCATGTCATTTTGTTCAGATTATCATGTTCAAACCTGTGAATATTCGTTGAGTTCATAGGGTACAAAGTTCCTCATTTTTCTACTAGAAAGCGCGATCTTGACTTTCATAATCAAGGAACAACTAAATTCGACATGCAAGCTACCCTCTGTGTGTCAAATAACAAAGCTTGCACCCGGCACCCGAGGCCATATGATATTATTATTATTATTATTATTATAGGGAACGACATGTCAGTTAAATTAAAATTTTTGATTTTTACAACAACCAATATGGTCTTGTACCGGTTGCCAATACATAGTCATTAATCAAGAAAGCAATCATCGTCCTAGTCATGTACAGGTAATGATTTTTTTTGTCTACGAGTTTTCAGTAGTGGGTAAAATGGAATAGCATTTTATGTTAGGCTTACCTGAGTTTTAAATAGTTCACTGCCTGGAAACAATGGTTGCACTTTACTGCGTCTCGGGTTTTCAGCGACTGCTACGGCGGTAAGGCTTTTCTTTCCAAGTTTCTAAAAATAAATAAAATAAACCGTTGTAAATACCTAAATTCAGGTTAGTACATGCATTTCATAAAATAAAATATGAAACAAAAAATGAAACAAGTTAGTTTAAAAAATAATCCCACCTTCACTTGCAGTGGCTTGTTGCTGTTTCCTTCTAGTGGGCTCAAAAGTAAACTGGTTTCTTGTATCTCAGACATGTAAGGTATACCGGTTATCTGCAAACAAATAAATTAAAAAATAAATAATTACCTAATCAATAACTACAAATTTAAGGTTCATTAGCATGACATTATTAAAATAATCATTCATAGGTACTGCGCCCGAATTCACCAATCAGTATAGCGTGGCAAGTTAGACCTGGCCTGTCATGGCAGAGTCAAGTCTAGGAGGGGAAGTGGTGGGATCACTAGGTGCAAATGCGATTTCCCCTCTTTGGTGCGACAGCTGTTTGGGGCTGCTCGCTGCTCTTCGTGGTTATATTATGCAAGCATAAAGTATCCAATAGGAGCATTCCCAGTGACATAGCATTGGTATTGGTGGTAATGAACTGAGATCGCGCCCACTTCACACACTCCTGACAGCAAGCTTGATGCCGTGCTTGTCAAAGAACAGAGCCGGTCGGTCTTGCTTAGCATGCCTTGACAGCATCTGTACCCTGCCAAGGTTCTGGGAATAATGACTACTTGGCAACATCTAACCAGCGCGTGATGAAGTGTGTGCTCACTGGTTGACAAAGAATCCAGGCGGGGGGATGACGTAATGCAACTGGACGCACATGCGCATCGGAAGGTTCAGATCTAACTTGTTCCGTTATACCTCTATCCGCTGCACTGTAAAGGATTGCAGACACGTAGCTACCCAGCTCACAAACTTACCATTGCCTGCTAAGTAAAAATTGGGAATTCTAGGAACACACAGGGTAGATCTATTAAAAGAAAATAGTACTACCAGCCTAGGTACAAATTTCCACTAGTATTTACATTTAAGCAAATCGAGAAACTCCAGTCTCGAGGGATGATAAGGTCTGTCTATAGTGAGCGCATGTATCTTACCTAGCAGTACTACAGAGGTGGCCAAATTATTAGACTAAAGGTCTGAAAATGCATTACTCAATTTTGCTGAGTTCAAATTTATTGGTTTTTCTATGGGAATTGACACTGGTGTTGTTACAATGATATAGCGACATTTGCATAATGATTTTAGGATTTTCTGTCTCATAGTTTGGCAAAACGGTTACAAATAATTGCCTGCTGTCTCAAGGAACTATTTAATTCTGTGCACATGTTGTTGTTTGTTTGAAATTTACCAAGAATTTAGTGACTGTTTAGTTACTATTTTCACTTAATACCATCAGCAGAGCTTCGGTGCTTTATGCTGACATATTTAATCCTATATTTGCGACGTGATTAGAAGACAGTGCATAACATCGACCTATCAAGGGAATTTTATGTTTTTGGGTAGGAAAAAGTGTTATGTCCTCAAGAAAAATTGGGATAACAAGAGCATTGCTTACTGAAGGATACTGCACACAGCAGGAGACAGCAACAAGACTTAATTTTGCACAGTAATCAGTAAGTAGAAGTAAGAAAATGGAAGAAAACCGTGAAGTTTGCCAGTCACAACGAAAAGAAAAACGTGGTAGGAAAAGTAAATTAAGCCCTAGAGTTGTACGAAAACTGATGTCAATTTCACGAAACCATCACCCAGCTACTAGCAATGAACTAAGAAATAATTTGAAGAGTAGTGGCATAGATATATCTGCAAGTACTGTAAGAAGAACATTGTACAATAGTGGATTAAAATCTAGACGACCCAGAAGAAAAGTAATGATCACTCCAGTTTTGGCAAAAAAGAGATTGGAAAGGGCAAAGGGCCTACAAGTTTGCTCTACAGATGACTGGAAGGTACATGTAACATCAAAATAATAGTTTTTCACACATTAACTACTCTTATCATAGATTTAACAATGCTCACTGGAACCTTTAAAAAATTGTTGTTATTATTGTTCCTTGATTGATTGTAATAATGCCGCCAATGCACTACTAAAATGAAAATTTGACCCTAGGATTGCTTCAGTGATGAATCTATATTTGAAGTAAGTGAAAAAACGAGTCAGTATGTTCGTAGGAGGCCAGAAGAAGAGTTTCATCACCAGTGCATACAACAGACAGTAAAATATCCAATAAAAGTTATGGTCTGGAGTATGATGTCTGTGTATGGAACCGGAAGATTATATATTGTCAAGGGTACCATGATGCAGGACCAATATATAAAAGTCCCTGAGAAGCGTCTCTTACCTCAGATAAGAGATTGGTTTGGAGAAAATCCTTGTGTCTTCATGCATGATGGTGTTCCCTGTCATGTGGCCAAGAAAGGGGCTCAATTCCTCAGTGATAAAAACATTTCTGTGCTTCCGTGGGCCGGAAATAGCCTGGACATGAACCTCGTTGAAATTAGTGGGCTATTGTCAAGAAGAAAATCAAGAAAACCACTTTTACAACAAAAATTGGTCTGATTGAAACTTTGGTACGGATTTGGCACCATGACAATGACATCAAAAACAATTGCCAAACACTCGTTAAAAGTATGCCCAAAAGGATGAAAATGCTTATTTCCAACAAAGGAATGCATACAAAGTAATGAGGCACATGCATGTTTAATTTTCATTTGTAAGGCTAGCCAGAGAAATTCAATATGTTATTTTGCAAGCTTTAGTCTAATAATTTGGCCACCTCTGTATTTTCGGCGATGACAAAATGAAAACGATGTCAGCTAAGATAAAACTTGGCTAATTCGCTAAAAAAAACGCCAGCCGTTTATTGTGCTAAGGAAATACACACATGTCCTGACTGCATATCTATGATTAGTGTCTACTTGACACTGCAAAAATGAAAAAACTCAAAATAAACTAAAAAAAGTGGCACTTATTCATAATGTCCTGAAAAATAAAGATTGGAGAATTCGGTACTCTTCTCTCATCGGAGAATATGGCATTCCTTTGCCATTACAAAAATTAAACACAAAATTTGTTATAAACGATAAACTCGAGTGGAGTTACTCAGAACCTCCACTGAAATATGAGAAATTATGAAACGGCGTGATTTCAAACATTACCCTATATTATACATTGCGTTTCATATTTGAACCGTAGTTCCACATCTAAATATGTAAGATCAAGATTTACTCAGTATTAAATATATATCCATATGTACAATGATTTGTGATTCGCACAAATATTCACTTAACTGCGTTGAAGTGATTTAATTTCCTATACTATAAACGAGTCTTTACAACTCAAACTTTCGTAACAAACACCGTAACTCTATCGGTTGAAAGTATAAATACTAGTCTGATTCAAGAGAACATAGGTGACAAACATTTAAGTTCAGCACTGCTCTAACTTTGTCTTCTCCCATTTGATTATTAAATCTCGAAAAATTCCTGAAATTCTTTGCTCGGCTTACATTTTCTTTGATAAACGTGAATATTCGAAGTGCATGGCATTTGACCTTCATTCCACACTCCCATTCCAAAATTATACAACAATCACATTATTTCTTAAACACCCTGTACAGAACTTGCCTCAAATGCAATTAAACTATGTCACATACGCTGTGATCAAAATTAGGAAATGTGACTCCTCAGTCTCCTTTTGTGAAAATACGTAACTCATTTACGTCTACGATTCCTTTCTTGCACGGTATTCCAAATCTAAACTCCCATTTCAGTGCATTTTCTCAATCAATGCAAAGAAAATTAGTAACTTTATTAAATATCCACGACCATTGTGAATATTGTTCCAGAAACAAACTTTATCAATCTCCTCTATTCATATACAAAATTTCCTCGTGCCTATAACTTCAAATCTTTAATTACTTTCTGTACAGTTACTTTTATATCAGCCTGTGATTTAACTTTCTTAACTCCTTTTCACGTATTTAAATTCAGTTATTACATTATTGTAACTTTCAAAGAATTGTCAGCAAGAATTCATATTTAACAAATTATATAAGTGTGTTCTCTTTTCGTGAAAATACACTTAAGTTTTAACTATCTTCGTGAAATATTTTGTTCAACAAATTTTATCTAGGCTTTTTAATGCTCTAAATGTTTTATTGGACACATATATAAAGGTTCTTGAAACATCTTTGTTACTAGGAAATATGGTTTATTACGTTTACAGCATAGTTGTACATAACTATCTGTTTCATTACAGTGAATTTGGTATTCATTGATTTAATTATCTATATCAAGTATGATTATCTTTTTCCTGATTTTGTGTCGTGTAACAATCAATTTTTGTACACAGTTGGTTTAAAATAAGTTTCTGACACTCGAATCAACATCTTGAGTTGTCGAAATATTTGACATTTCGTGACATGGCTTTTTAAATATACGGTACTTAAGTTGTTCAATATACGTTCCATCGCTGCGCATAAAACCGATTTATTTAATTCAACGCAAGTATCTATAATTCTAAACGATTTTACATTGAAATGATTTAACGTTGACAACTGCAATACGCTAATAAAATTTCGTCCAAATGACGGAAATTTTCAATGAAAATGACTCCTAAGAAAATACTGAAATACTGGATTAAAATCTACACAATTTTAATTACAATGACAAAATTATACGATTGGTCAATTAGGATAAACACAGAACATGACTACAATTCTACTAAATATAAATCAATCTCTTCACTACCTTGAACTGGTGACGGTCTCTGATGTAACATGTCTCGTCTGGCAAGCCAAATGTGTGTTTTAGCACAACGCCCAGAGCTGTGAGAACCGGTTGTGACGTGGCCTGCTGGATAGCCCTCACAGTGGGACAAGGTCGATGACTTAACTGGATTAGCGACCTCTCCGAGTACAGCAAGTCTCTCCCTCACTCCTTCGCTCGACTCCCGCAAGTTGTTCGGTTCTTCTGACGTTACCCCTTCACTGCGTTGACATCGCTTCTCAAGGTTGAAATTCGATTGTTCTATAAGTGTCTTTGAGAGTATACTGGATGTATATGAACTCGTGTTAAGAACTATAGATTTGTTCTGCATTTCTGCGCATCGCGTAGATGTTCAACTGCGCCGTCCATGTTGTGGAATTCTGGATTCAACTTTTCATTTCTGTAGTTTCTACTTCCCTATAATGTGCATCTTAGCACGAAGTCATAATCAGATTAATGATTAAACCCGTATAACTTCCCCGTTGCCAATTCATAAACTGCATTCTGTATAGTTCCCAAGGATGAGCTGAATTGTAGGAATAATGTAGCTCTTTTCCTGAAGTGAATTGTTTGCATCTATCTGCGTGAGATGTGTAATAGCTTCGTATTGAAATACCGAAGTAACAAGCTGTGTTTCAAATACTCCACAGACTTGCTGTATGAAGCTTCTTTAAAAGTGAGTGTAAATGAACTCAGTCTCGTGTTGCAAAATCACTGGTCTACATGCTGTGCTGGTCTCCGTCAGAGTGTCCCTTGCTTCGCAAGTCACAGCCTTCTGACTTCACATTCCTCCTCTCCTTCACTTTCGTGATGCGTGGCACTGTTCTAGAAATAACTTGTTTCTACACTGGCGGTTTTGTCCCGACCCGATATGAATTTGGAATGACTGCTCGTCCTTGCTCTCCGAGTACGGCAAGTTCCTCGCGTTTCCTCCCCTCTCGCGGTGTGACGTAGCTCCATAGACTTCCCCTCACTCAGTGTGTCATCAACCTTGATCACTTCTCCTCCTGCACGACGTTTCTCTCACTTCTCGTGGTGTGACGCATTCTTACAATGTAGGCCTCCCTACATTCAGATAATAAATACACTACCATATTTAAATAGTTCCTACTTGCCTTCCGTAATTGTTTAATTATTAATGATGCATAGTATTACACTCTATTTCATCTTAGATTTTCCATATCTCACACATTTTTAAGGAATGAGATTTTAATTCGTTCTTTTATTTTTCCTGGGTCCCAGTTCCTATCCCTTCTGGATCTTTAGTATTGGCCTTAAATAAATTCGGGCGCAGTACTTACCAAAAATAAAAGGATTTTTCTTCTACAGCTCTACTGTATACGTCCGTGTGCTAAAATGGCAAGTGCATGACTAACGCAATCGTTATCATTTAGCCTAGCAACAGAAAAAGTTGTATTTTCTCAGCGTTTTGACCTTGAATGGTTCTCTGTCTCTCTCTCGCACGTGTACCCACGCCTCTTCACATTCCTCAATCTCAATAAGATTCGTGTACCTTATACTAGTTTCATGTTTTTAATAAGGAACCAAAATGGCTACCTCTTATACAGCGGTAGTCCTACTGTCTCAGAACCAAAATGGCGGTCTCTGCTAAAAACAGCACACCTGCTAGCCACCACGAGGCAAGTAAGCTGATATCACACTACCTGCTGACGTAGACATTCCTGCCTCGTCAGCACCAGCAACAGCTCTCACGAGTCCTCTGGCTAGGTACAATATTCAGTCACCAGTGTTAGCATTCAAAACATGTGTGTGTCTTATTATTATTATTATTAAACATTTTACTGTAATAATAATTACTAGCAAGCGGCCATCCTCAATACATGATCATGTTAACCACATACTTTCATCCTAAAACACATGACTTTACCCAGTTCAATATTTAGTTTATAACATTTCAGGCCAATGACCTTACCGTTTTGGCTCTTTGCGTACATGCACATGACTTGGTCGAGCAAATGTTATAGGTTTCCATATTCTAAAACCATTTACTGTGCCAGACAGCAGTCTCGCTTATCACCGTTTACTAGCATGTTAATGATCCCCTTCAGGGGTAAAAAAATCCTAGCTCACTTAACACATTTTCAAATATTCGCCTCTATCCGTCATAGGAAATGTCACAAAACCAACCGTCATAAGCTGCCCCCGCCATCCCACCAAAATAGCTATTCATTTCTTCCGGGCACGGTCACCGAGATCGCCAACGTCTAAGAATCACTTGGTCATATCCTACAACCGTCTGTTGTGTCAGAGAGCGATCTCGCTCATCACCGTTAACTAAAACGTTAAAGATCCCCTTCAGGGGTAAAAAAATCTTAGCATGCTTGTCACATTTCAAAATATTCGCCTTCATTCATTCGTCATAGGAAATAATATCGAAAAGCAATCCCTCGTTTTGCCATACATCGCCCCCGTCGAAATAGCCATTTCCCGTATTCACCATGCTCAGTCATAGCCTCGTTGGAACACACGCCCGGCGCTTCCGGCTCTCTGTCTACAAACACTCTTTTATTTAAAAAAATAAATAAAAAAAATAACAAGAAGTTCCGTGACGAACTAAACAGCCTACTTTTCTTAAAATTTAAGATTCATGCCAATGCTTAATCTATATGGATCTATCTTGAATAATGACGAAATGAAGTTGGTAATTTTGAAATTTCTAATTACTTCGAAATTCTGCATACCTGGCATAAAGTAGCCTAATAGAGAACTACAGTTGGCAGCCCTGGTGACTGAATATATTCTTAGTTCCATCTCTTAAGGTACAGAATACAAATTTGGTTGAAGTCCAATGGATAGCATGGACGTTACATGCAGTTAAACATTGGATCTGACAGCGCGCGTAAAATCGTGTTGGCAACAATGTCATGCATATATTGGTCAGAAATAATCTGAAATAATATGATCTATTGTTGTGTCAATTTTGAATGAAATCCATTAGTTAGTATAGAAGTTACATGCATTTTAAAATTGGACCTATCAGCAGGCTTAGAATCATGTTGGTAGCACTGACGTATATAAGTTACTCCAAATTAATATAGAATGTCAGGTACTATACGTGTGCATAGTTTAAAGCTGACGGCTTGCACACTTTCTGATATATGGGTATTTGGATTTTAAAAAAATTGAGAGCATTTATTAACAGTTGGCAGCGCTGGTGGCTGCTAAGAATGCGCTCAGTCATATCTGTTTATGTACACATGGCACATATGAAATTTGGTTGAAATCCAATTGATAGTGTACACGTTATATGCATTTAAAATTTGGACCTATCAGCAGGCTTATAATCATTTTGGCAACACTGTCATGTATGTCCTCCTGGAAATTAAACTGCAATATTATTATCTATACGTGTGCCAATTTTGAAATAGCTCTAATTCATAGCTTCCAAGATATCCATCGTGGAGCTCAAATTTCAATTACGATTTTTCAGCAGTTGGTAGCACTGACATAATTTTCAAATATGGACGTGAGATATTCAGGGATAGATCTTTACTCCTACCAAATTTTGTTTAGATTGCTGCAGCCGTTTAGGAGTTGATAGGGGACACACACACACACACACACACACACACACACACAGACAGACAGAAGGACAGACAGACAGACACACATTTGCCCGATCTCATAAGTCTACTTTTTCCTCATTTTTGCAAAATGTGAAAAGTAGGCTGAAAATGTATAGCTTTTTGTCCTAGAGACTTGACATTTATTTTCATGGTCGAGGAGGTAGGGACCTTTCATTTATGTCAAACAAACTTGTTTGTCAACGTGTTAGTTTCCAAAATAGTAAACATTCAAAATTTAAGTGTTTTCAACAAATCTCAAAATATAAAAAGTTTTATTATAAAAAATAAAGGTCATAGGGACCATTCGTTTCAACTATGGCATAACATTCTATCATGTTTGGTTTTCAAACTACAGCCTACTTTCGAAAACAAAATGTTTCCAAAAAAAATTGAAAAATATAACGAGTAGTCTATAGGAAAGAGGACGTCAGCTCGAGTCCAAAGACACCTCATTTGTTAAATTCCGACCATTCGTTCGCCAATGATCACCAATGTTCGCGAGAAAGTAGGCTATCATTTTGTTTCCTCCTACCCCTTTGAAACTTGCTGCCACCCTAAAGGGCATGCCCACCTTTCATTAACGCCAAACAAACTTTTTTTTCCAGCATTCACCGTTTCCAAAATAGCGCAAAAAAAAAAAAACATTCTTAGCCAAGAGGACGTCACCCCGTTCCTAAACAACACATCGTTCTAGCCTTACAAGCTCATTAAATATCACCAAAATGTCAAAAACGCACGTTTACCTCAAATTGCGTTTTCAAATTCCACCCATTGTAAAAAATAACCTCACCATCAAATAGGGCGGAAAAAATACCATCTAAACGACCCCTCACTCGACCCTAGTCCTCCCCCACCACCATCTTTTTCCAACATAGCCATACATATTCAAGCACACACGCGATTATGGGTAGAATTGTCCAATTGACACTACTGCACAGTTTTTGTCCTAGAGACTTGAAATTTATTTGGGGGGTAGAGGGGGTCAGGACCATTCATTTATGTCAAACAAAATTTTTTGTATACTCTTTAGTTTCCAAAATATAAAAGATTCAAAATTGAACTTTTTTCAAAAAAACATAAAAAATTTAAAAGTTTTATTATAAAACATAAAGGACATAGAGACCGTTCGTTTAAGCTATTGCACAACATTCTATCATGTTTGGTTTTCAAACTATCACCTACTTTCGAAAACAAAAATTTTCATTTTATTTTTTTCCAAAAATATAACGAGTGGTCCATAGGGAAGCGGACGTCAGCTTGAGTCCAACGACACCTTATTTCGACCTTGGGTTCACCAGATATTGGCTTGGACTCACGCGGCGGCCATGACACTCGTTAGAAGCACCACTGCTCCCCTACTTATGACAGTTACCTCAATAATACAGGTTATCTGAAATTAGAGAGAATAAAATATGAGTTCTATTTACATTGATGCTAATGGATGCTTTGCCTGTGACAGTAAGCTACTCGTAAATATACCGTATATCATTAGGGCAGATGACTTCGCAGTTCCGTCCTTTCATACAACAACCTAGGCTTAATTGACGAATACCACATGTTTGGTCTATTTTTGTGTTTCTATGTTCTCTTCTCGTCTGTGAGTGAGTGTCTTGTCTTTCTCGCAATACTTTTTGCTCCAATGGATGTAATCGATACCGTATATTACGCTATCGCAACGTAAATATCTCGACTCTCATCAGATATTTCATTTGTGTTGCTATCTTCTCTTCCCGTCTGCTACATACTGGCGCATGCGCATTGTCAAAGCTACGGACTTCGCCTGAATCCTCCCGCAGTGCCGTCGGCTCTGGGGAAGTTTTTCCGACTTTTCTTAGTCATTTCCTTCTGTCAAAATTAAACTTAAGTGCGGTACCGTATTAAAAACAAGAAGTTCCGTGACGAACTAAAGAGCCTACTTTTCATGCCAATGATTATTCTACAGTATATGAACCTATCTAGAATAATGACGAAATTAAGTTGGTAATATCGAAATATCTAATTAGTTCAAAATATACCTGGTATAATGTAGTCTAATAGAGCACTACAGTTGGCAGCCCTGGTGACTGAATATATTCTTAGTTCCACCTCTTAAGGTACAGAATACAAAATTTGGTTGAAGTCCAATGGACGTTACATGCAGTTAAACACTGGATATATCAGCACGCGTAAAGGCATGTTGCCAACAATACCATGCGTATGCTGGTCAGAAATAATCTGAATTATTATGATATCTTGTTGTGCCAATTTTGGATGAAATCCATTTGTTAATATAGAAGTTGCATATATTTTAATATTGGACATATCAGCAGGCATATAATCATGTTGGCAGCACTGCCTTGTATTAATTACTCCAAATTAATCTAGAATGTCAGGTGCTATACGTGTGCAAAGTATAGAGCTGTTGGCTTGCATACTTTCTGATACATTGATATTAGGGTAAAAAGAATATAGACAGCATTTATTAACAGTTGGCAGCCCTGATTGCTCTTAACAATACTTATAGTCATATCTGTTATGGTACACATATCACATACGAAATTTGGTTGAAATCCAACTGATAGTACCAATTTTAGGTAGATTTTAGGTAGATTTCATTAGAAAGCTAACTATTGCAATGGGTCCCATGTTTCGACTTCCGGAAAATTTCGACATATCTTCGCGTTTCACATTCCCCAGACCCCAAAACCACCATCAGATCAAAAGTTTATATATAATTTATGTATATATATATATATGTATATATATATGTATATCAGTTTCTTGTTGACACGATAACTGCCGTAATTTTGCACCAATCACTTTGAATTTTTTTACATAATATGTATCTCTATAAAATCTCGGTCGTGTTCGTTAATGGGCAAAATCGGTCGAAGGGGGTGAAAATGGGGGGGCTTTTTCGAAAAATTGAAATTTCGCTATAACTCTCTTAATACGTGAAATATCGAATCCATTCAAAGTTCATAATATGTGTCGGATAAGTGCCAACAATTTATGTCAAATACGTTTTTTGATAGCACCAACCATTGACCAAAGGGGTGGAAAAAAGTGGGTTTTTCGGGAAACATTAATCATATCTCTCTTAATAGGCACAATATCAAAACCGTACAAAATGGAAAATATTCCCCTAATAATTACCTAAAACTTTTGTCTGAAAGAATTTTTGATATGACCCACCATTACGCCAAGGGATGAGAAAAATGATTTCGGAATTATAAGAAAATGCCAAGAGCTATCAGAGGTTGCCATGGCAACACTACTAAATTGATGAGGGATGAGTCGTTGCCATGACAACGCACTTGCACGAGATCAGATTCAGTATTTCCATCTGACTAAGCCGGCCCCGTGGTGTTGGGGTAGCGCGCCCGCCTCTCACCCGGAGGTCCCGGGTTCGATCCCCGGCTCCGTCAGGGATTTTAAAACTGACGTGAGGGTTGGAACGGGGTGCACTCAGCCTCGTGAGGACAATTGAGTAGCTGTCTGACAGTGAGACAGCACCCCGATCACGAATACCAATATTAACGGCCGAGGGGACCCAACGCGCTGATCACGCGTCACCCCAATATCTGCGGGCCAAATGGCTGGGCAGCGGTCGCTTGGTCGGCCTAAGCCCGTCATGGGCTGGATGGTGCCAGGGGTTGACTTTGACATCTGACTAAGTGGGAAGCGGCTTCGGTGACGTAACTGGTAGCATGCAGAATGTCTATGCCCAGGGTCGCGGTTTCAAAGCCGGCCGAAGTCGTCGGATTTTCTAAGAGCGCTAAAATCCCTAAGTATGCTTTCCTTTGGAGGGGAAGTTCCAACGTTCGTTGCGAGTTGCTGGTTGGGGTGGCATCTAGTAGCCAAGTTCACAGCTAGGTGTCATTGACGGTAGTACCTGGTAGCAACATTAGGAACTACTGGTTGAAATTGACCGTCTGCAGTCCTTACCTGAATTATAGACTAATACATCCATTGCAATTCACACCGTTTATCAGACAGATTCTACACTCACCCAAAGTACACGGGGTTAGATGACCACGTTGTCGCAGCCCCTAAACTGAGGAACCAACCAGAGGTAGATTTCATTAGAAAGCTAACTATTGCAATGGGTAGGCTACCATTTTTCGACTTCCGGAAAATTTCGACATATCTTCGCGTTTCACATCCCCCAGACCCCAAAACCACCGTCAGTGCAAAAGTATATATATATATATATGTCAGTTTCTTGTGGACAGGATAACTGCCGTAATTTTTCACCAATCACTTTTTACCGAATATGTATACCTATAAAATGTCGGTCGAGTTCGTTACTGGGCTAAATCGGTAGAAGGGGGTGAAAATGGGGGGCTTTTTTTTTTCGAAAAAGTGAAATATTGCTGTAACTCTCTTAATATATGAAATATAGAATCCGATCAACGTTCATACTATGTGTCGGATAAAGCCCAAAAATTTATGTTTGAAGAGTTTTTTTTATATCACCAACCATTGACCAAAGGGGTGGGAAAAAGTGGGTTTTTCGGGAAACATTTATCATATCTCTCTTAATAGGCACAATATCAAAACCGTACGAAATGGACAATATTCCCCTAATAATTACCTAAAACGTTTGTCTGAATGAATTTTTGATATGACCCACCATTATGCCAAGGGATGAGAAAAATGATTTCGGAATTATAAGAAAATGCCAAGAGCTATCAGAGGTTGCCATGGCAACACTACTAAATTGATGAGGGATGAGCCATCAGACGTTGCCATGACAACGCACTTGCACGAGATCAGATTCAGTATTTTCATCTAAGTGGGAAGCGGCTTCGGTGACGTAACTGGTAACATGCAGAATGTCTATGCCCAAGGTCGCGGTTTCAAAGCCGGCCGAAGTCGTCGGATTTTCTAAGAGAGCTAAAATCCCTCAGTATGCTTTCCTTTGGAGGGGAAGTTCCAACATTCGTTGCGAGTTGCTGGTTGGGGTGGCATGTAGTAGCCAAGTTCACAGCTAGGTGTCGTTGACGGTAGTGCCTGGTAGCAACATTAGGAACTACTGCTTGAAATTGACCGTCTGCAGTCCTTAACTGAATTAAGACTACTACAGCCATTACAATTCACTCCGTTTATCAGACAGATTCTACACTCACCCAAAGTACACGGGGTTAGATGACCGCGTTGTCGCGGCCCCTAAACTGAGGAACCAACCAGAGGTAGATTTCATTAGAAAGCTAACTATTGCAATGGGTACCATGTTTCGACTTCCGGAAAATTTCGACATATCTTCGCGTTTCACATCCCCCAGACCCCAAAACCACCGTCAGTTCAAAAGTTTATATATATATATATATATGTGCATATCAATTCCTTGTGGACACGATAACTGCCGTAATTTTGCACCAATCACTTTGACAATTTTCCCGAATATGTATACCTATAAAATCTCGGTCGAGTTCGTTAATGGGCTAAATCGGTCGAAGGGGGTGAAAATGGGGGGCTTTTTTCGAAAAAGTGAAATATTGCTATAACTCTCTTAATATGTGAAATATCGAATCCGTTCAACGTTCATACTATGTGTCGAATAAAGCCCAAAAATTTATGTTTGAAGAGTTTTTTTTATAAAATAATAATAATGTTATTGGTTTTACGTCCCTTTTAACTACACTGGCTTTTAGAGACGCCGGGGTGCCGGAATTTTGCCCCGAAGGGGATCTTTAACGTGCCAGTAAATCTACTGACACGGCTCCCTCGCATTTGCGCACCCTCAAATGCCAGCTGACTGCGCCAGGTTTTGAACCTGCAACCTTCGGCTCAGCAAGCGAGAACGTTACCCCTGAGCCACGCAGCCAGACAGTTTTTTTTATAGCACCAACCATGGACGAAAGGGATGGGAAAAAGTGGGTTTTTCGGGAAACATTATTCATATCTCTCTTAATAGGCCCAATCTCAAAACCGTACAAAATGGACAATATTCCCCTAATAATTACCTAAAATTTTGTCTGAAAGAATTTTTGATATGACCCACCATTATGCCAAGGGATGAGAAAAATGATTTCGGAATTATAAGAAAATGCCAAGAGCTATCAGTGGTTGCCATGGCAACTCTACTAAATTGATGAGGGATGAGCCATCAGACGTTGCCAAGATAACGCACTGCACGAGATCATATTCAGAATTCCATCTGACTAAGTGAGAAGCGGCTTCGGTGACGTAACTGGTAGCAAGCATGCTGAATATCTATGCCCAAGGTCGCAAGTTCAAAGCCGGCCGAAGTCGTCGGTTTTTCTAAGAGCGCTAAAAATCCCTCAGTATGCTTTCCTTTGGAGGGGAAGTTCCAACGTTCGTTGCGAGTTGCTGGCTGCGGTGGCATTTAGTAGCCAAGTTCACAGGTAGGTGTCGTTGACGGTAGTGCCTGGTAGCAACATTAGGAACTACTGCTTGAAATTGACCGTCTGCAGTCCATACCTGAATTACAGACTAATACAGCTATCCCTAAGTACACGGGGTTACATGACCGCGTTGTCGCAGCCCCTAAACTGAGGAACCAACCAAAATCTCTGCGGGAGATATAATTTTGCGTGAAGAAGTAACAGACCGTTACATAGTTACACATCAGTGTCGAAGCCTTGCATAAGGACAGTGTGACCACAAGTATAAAAATGGACCCCAAATGACAAGAAGGTTACCGTTCCCATTAGACAATAAAATGTTTAAAATAAGCATAAAATGACGAAAAACAAAGTTAATTAAGCTCCAATTATAAAATACCTTCTCGCAATAAATGAGGTCTGATCCTTCTACGAAAACCTGCATATTCTGCCTATTTTCGCCTATCCCCAAGTTTGTCCGGTGAAATCTACCTCCACCTTCCGGCGTGCCGAGAGGACTTTTTTAAATACATGTAACTTCTATACTATCAGCAGGCTTATAATCATGTTGGTAGAACTGACGTATATAAGTTACTCCAAATTAATCTAAAATGTCAGAATATACGTGTGCATAGTTTAAAGCTGTTGGCTTGCATACTTTCTGATATATTGGTATTTGGATAAAAAAAAATAGAGAGGGCAATTATTAACAGTTGGCAGCCCTCGTGGCTCTTAAGAATACGCTCAGTCATATCTGTTTATGTACAAATATTACATACAAAATTTGGTTGAAATCCAATTGATAGTGTAGAAGTTATATGCATTTAAACATGGGACTTATCAGAAGGCTTAAAATTATTTTGGCAACACTGTTATGGTTGGCCTCCTGGAAATTAAACTGAAGTAGTATTATCTACATGTGTGCCAATTTTGGAATAGCTCCCATGCATACCTTGCAAGATATCCAACATGGAGCTCAAATTTCTAGTGCGTTTTTTCAGCAGTTGGTAGCACTGACATAATTTTCAAATATGGACGTGAGCTATTCCGGTGCACAACTTTACTCATACTAAATTTGGTTTTGATTGCTGCAGCCGTTTAGGAGTTGATAGGGGGGGACACACACACAGCCAGACATACAGAAGGACAGACAGACAGACAGAAGGACAGACAGACACACATTTTCCCGGATCGATCTCATAAGTCTACTTTTTCCTCATTTTTGCAAAATGTGAAAAGTAGGCTAAAAATATCGATGTGCTAAAATATAACACAATAGACTATAAGAAGGGCATGCTACCCACTACGCCACAGAAGCCGATAAAACGTATATACGCCAATATACCCTCGCGTAAGTTTTAGAAGGCCTTAATGTTTCTAGTTTGAGCTGGGTGCCTTGTAGCGCAAGGAGGATGTATTTTGTGGCTTATGAACGCCTCTTAGCTACTCTTGCGTAACCTAATTAAACGTGCTGATAGGTTTGTAATGTACTTTATTGTCTGATAATATTATTAATTACTCTGCCTTCCCTCTAATCAGGTGTGTGTACATAGGATTAGAGAAACGGAATGCAAGTTATTATGCAAGTATTTCACTGCTCTACAAGCATTCTTCATTAATTCCTCATTTTATGTATTCAATCGCAGCGATACATTATACGAACATGACGTCCAACTTCAATTGTAATACTTAAGAGTAAATGTTGCAAGTTAGTCTTATAAGTTTTACTGTTGTTGACAAATATAACATCTACCGGCCGCGCTACCTCGTGCCTCACTGGTATCGGTAGAGCAACCTAGGTCGTACTGAAAATGGTTTTCGTGGTTTCCCATTTTCACCACAAGGCAAATAGCGGGACGGTTCTACGGCCCACTTCTCTCCAATATCCCTTCCCTGACCTCAGAAAAGAAGAGTACAAGGTCATGGCTGTTGAAATATGTGACCATGGTTTGTGTTGGTCACACTGTTAATTATAAACCTGGTCCATAGAGATATGTTTCTCTTTTGTTTTTGGTAATGGTGTGTATAAAAAGAATGTTGTATCACCTTGTTCGTTCAGTTCTGTTCTAGTAAATATCGAGTACATTAAACGTGTGTTCCATTTCAATTGCCTGTGTGCCTCGTAATCCTTTAGGTTATGGGCCCAGCCACGAATCCACCGTGCGAATATAAAGTGCGTATGATAGACTGCTTGTTATATGAACTGTGAATTCGGCTACGTAGCGAAATTCAACATGTCTGCAACCAGCACCTCGTTACCGGCTATAGATAAGCTGCGAGGTAGTCTAAATTACGCGAATTGGCGATTCGAGATGGAAAACGTCCTAAGACTCGAAGATCTGTGGAGCTGTATAGTTGGCTACCCGGATGGAGATACTACAACATCTGCGAAGAAAGCAAAAGACGAAAGTCGGGCTAGGGCCAGACTTAACTTCATGGTGAATAAATCAATTTTCCCAATCGTCATGCCTTGTAAGACCGCGAAGGAAGTCTGGGAAGCTCTTGAAAAGGCCTACTCAGATAAAGGAGTGAATCGGCGGATCGTAATCTTGAAGAAATTGTGCAAAGTTAAACTGAAGCACTACAAGACGATGGAAAAGTATGTTAGTGAGGTTATGGGACTTGCTCAGCAACTTGCGACTATGAATAAGGCACTGGACGACGAGTTTGTGGCAGCTCTTATGCTGAAAGGTCTACCAGATGAGTTTCAGCCTATGATTATGGCTCTGGAAAGTTCCGGAACAGACCTTACTGCAGACACAGTCCGAACCAAGTTGCTACAAGATACTACTTGGAGTGGGAAAAGTACTTCCAAGCCATCCAAGGATTCTGTTCTGTTTTCATGAGAAGACAAGACTAAGAAGAAGCCTTTCTGCTGGAAATGCAAGAAGCCAGGACACTGGAAGCGGGATTGCAGGAAAGAGGAGATGCAGAGCTCAACTCAACAGAAGTCGAAGAAAGACAAGATGATGCTGGCGACCGATGGACAGGCATTAAGTGCAAGGGCCTCTACAGGGGCCTGGTTCGTTGACTATGGTGCTACTAAGCATATGAGTTCAAGCAAGACTGCGATGGTCAACTTCACTGCTGGTCCTAATATGGAGATCAGTACAGCAAACAATCAAAAATTGTATGGCCAAGGATCTGGTAATGTAACTGTTCAATTAGAAAATGGTATTTCACAAACCTTGTCCAATGTAGAATATGTTCCTGGTCTCACTGCTAATCTTTTATCTGTGTCTGCTGCTACTCAAAAGGGTTTTGTTGTGGTATTCACCGACAATACTTGTGAAGTTTATGATAGTGAAAACTTTGTTGCTACAGGTAATGTAGCACTGACTGCGAGTATTGTGGGGGGTGTTTACCAAGTCAATGCCCTCAGTGCTCAAGCTAATATTTGTACAGAGGACTCAGAATATTTATGGCATAAACGACTAGGCCATCTTAACAACCACAGTATGAAGTTGTTAAGAGATGGCCTCACTCATGGAATTAATTTCTCAGATAATGGTTTTAAAAACTGTTTTTCATGTGCTGAAGGTAAACAAGCTAGGCAACCATTTAAGTCAAGTAAGAGTAAAACTGTATGTAAAAATAAGCTAGATCTTATTCATTCAGACTTATGTGGGCCTATGCCAGTTCCATCTTGGAGCAATGCTCGTTATTTTTTGACCTTCATTGATGATCATTCTAGAAAGGTTTTTGTGTATTTCCTTGCTAAGAAAAGTGATGTTTTGGATTGCTTTATTGATTTCAAGGCACAGGTCGAGAATCGGTGTGAAAGATCTATCAAGGTCCTACGCACTGATAATGGTGGTGAATTTTGTAGCAAAGCTTTTGAGAGGCTACTTAAATCAGAAGGTATTCAGCATCAAACTACAACTAGCTATTCTCCACAGCAGAATGGTGTAGCTGAACGCATGAATAGAACATTGCTTGATAAATGTAGAGCCATGATGAGCGAGTCTAAAGTAGACAAACGCATGTGGGCTGAAGCAATAAATACAGCAGCCTATCTTGTAAACAGGTCCCCAACCAGAAAAATTCCAGGTAAAGTTCCAGAGGAGATCTGGACTGGTAACAAGGTCAATATGGAGCATCTAAGAATTTTTGGTTGTGTAGCACAAGTTCATGTCCCTGATCAAAGGAGAAACAAGTTAGATCCTAAAAGGGAAAAACACATTTTCTGTGGTTATTGTGAGGACAGTAAAGCCTATAGATTCATGCATCCTGTTACTCATCAACTTGTTAAGTCCAGGGATGCACAGTTCTTTGAAGATGTGTTCCAGGAGGTGTCTGATGTGTCTCCAGGTAATGTTGGTCCATCCTTGCAGATTAATGAACCTGCAATGTTGCAGATCTCAGTTCCCACTGACAGTGAGGCAGAACCCGACAACTCAGGGGATGGGGCAGAGTGCGTTTTGGAACTTGAAAGCGTATCGCCCATTAGCAGTGCTGGTGTGGCTGAGACTGTTGACTCAGCTGATTTAAGCTATATCCCTAGTGGAACAGATTCAGACTGCAGTGATTCTGTGGGCTCTGCCACCATCGTCAATGAGCCAATGGAGGGGGATGCCGAAGGTAATCAAAGGTATCCTAGGCGCCAACAAAAGCCTGTAGACATGTCAGACTATGTGACATACTTGACTCCCACTGATGACTCTGAACCTAGTACAGTTAAGGAGGCACTGTCCATGCCTGATAGGGTTAAGTGGGAGCAGGCCATGAAAAGAGAAATGGAGATACTTTAGTTAAATGACACATGGGATCTAGTTGATAAACCCCAGGGCAAGAATGTTGTCAGTAGTAAGTGGGTTTTCAAAGTAAAAAGAGACTCTAATGGTAACATTCAAAGGTATAAAGCCAGACTTGTGGACAGGGGCTTCACCCAAAGGTACGGAGTAGATTTTACAGAAACTTTCTCTCCTGTTGTTCGACACAGCACGTTAAGGATGCTGCTTGCCTTGGCTGTCCAAACAGATCTGAAGGTGGTACGTTGGGATGCTGAATCTTCTTTCCTCAATGGAAAGTTAGATGAAGAGTTCTACATGTATCAGCCAGAAAGTTTTGTCAAGAGAGGTTCAGAGCATAAAGTTTGCAAGTTAAAAAATATATTTATGGCTTAAAACAATCTTCTCGTTTGTGGAATGAGCGAGCTCACTCTGTTCTTGTCAAATTGGGTTACAAAAATTGTGCTGATGAACCCTGTGTGTACTTTAAGAAACAAGCCCAAGGTATGGTAATTATTGTATTATATGTGGATGATTTCATTGTGGCTTATAATGATGAGTCTGAGATCAAGTCATTGAAGACCTGTATTGATAAAGAATTTATGGTATGAGATCTTGGACCAATTTCTTATATTTTAGGTATTAAAGTAAGGCAAGATAAGAAGAATGGTACAATGTATCTTAGCCAAGAGCAGTACAACAGTGAGATTGCAAAAAATATGGTATGCACGATGCACGTCCCATTGGTACTCCCTTGGAAACCAAACCAAATCTTGGTGTTTCTGATACAGAAACTAGTGATCTTCCTTATAGAGAACTCATAGGTTCGCTCATGTATTTAAGTGTTTGCACGCGTCCAGATATAAGCTATGCGATATCATATCTCAGTCAATTTAATCATTGTTACAATGAATCTCACTGGTCTGCTGCAAAGCGAGTGCTGCGTTATTTAAATTGCACAAAAGACTTGTCACTTAAGTATGTCAGGAATGGAGGTCAATTCATGGGATTTGTTGATGCTGACTGGGCTAATGATAGCAATGACCGAAAATCATACAGTGGTTTTGTGTTCAAAATGGCAGATGGTGCTGTATCATGGGGGACTCAAAAGCAAAAATGCATTTCCTTATCATCTACTGAAGCAGAATATGTTGCACTGAGTGAAGGTGTAAGAGAAGCTGTTTGGTTGAAACGTGTTTTGTCTAACTTTATAGATCTCAAGTCACCCATCATATTATTGAGTGATAGTCAATCAGCTCAAAAACTGGCAAAAAATCCAGTCCACCATAATAGGACCAAACATATTGACACTAAATATCACTATGTTAGAGATGCTTTGGATTCTAAAGTCATATGCTTCAAATATGAGGAGACTTCAAAAATGTGTGCAGACATCCTAACAAAGCCTCTTCCTAAGCCTAAGCATATTTATTTTGTAAAGACTTGGGTCTTAAATCATGCCCTCTACTCCCACAGGTTTAAGGAGGTGTGTTGAAATATGTGACCATGGTTTGTGTTGGTCACACTGTTAATTATAAACCTGGTCCATAGAGATATGTTTCTCTTTTGTTTTTGGTAATGGTGTGTATAAAAAAAATGTTGTATCACCTTGTTCGTTCAGTTCTGTTCTAGTAAATGTCGAGTACATTAAACGTGTGCTCCATTTCAATTGCCTGTGTGCCTCGTAATCCTTTAATGGCTGCATTAATAACAGAATAATATATCCTCTCCTTATTACTGTGCACCTCGAGGGTTATCTTCGGACTACGAGTGTTAACGTACATTTGGAGATCTGAAATGACCTCATTTGATGTACCGTATTAAATATGATACTTATTTGGCGTACTGATATAAGTACGGTCTGTAATTAATTATTGAGTGCTCTTTCTCTATTCTAGTTTCCTGGGCGTAATGGAGGAACAGTCATCGATCAAGAGTGAGCCGGAATGGTCGTCTCATTCTGATGAATTCCCGAACATTGTAAGTTGCAATTCTATCCGTATATGGTACGTGAATGACAGTGATTTACTAGTAAATTGTTGGCTAACCAGGATCTGTGAAATTTTACTATTAATGTTGGTACCTTAATAATCATACTGTATCTATATATTTTACACTGGGTCATACTTCCCAGGAAACAAATGAGCAGTGGCCTCTGATAATCTACAGGTGATATACCTAAAGATATAAATACCCGCTAGCTGTTAAAGGGGAACACTAAATACAATTCCTCTCTGATAATATTACGATTGATTTTTAGATGTACAGTAATATTATCTTGAAGTTTCGGTAACTCAGTCTAGTTTTCTGTAAGAACACCTAGAAGTAGCTGATGATGTATTGATACTGCAGCTTCACTCTTCTGGCACCCTGTGTCCCTTTGGAGGTTTAGTCTACATCACATGCCATGTTAGAACTAAATTATGTGGAGTATCTGAGATATGATTGCCCTTAAGTTAACGTGCTGCTGTTTATGTATCCTATTTCTTATTGGATAGTGGCGAAAAGGGAAGACGCCATGTGAAGGCAGGCTTCGTACCTGCTAAAAACAATGATTAGATTCTAACGGACAGTCAGCAATCATATTTCAAAAGAATAATGATCTTCACATCTTTCTTTCTTCTTCTAGCCAAAGAGACCGCCAAGCGGAATACCTTACCTTCCAGGCAGTTATGCTAAGCAATTACCCCACAAATGGTCTTCCCTGTGGAGGTTCATTTGTCAACTCTTGATGTAATTGACAAGTTTGTGGAATGCCATGCTGTCTAGAATAATTGGTATTTATCCTTACTTTAGATGGCTCGTGTACACAGAATCATAATATTAACATGCCACAACTACAGTACCGTAGTAGGAATGTTATTCAGACACACAGGTCTGAGTAAAGCCCGACATTGCTTCTGCCTACTTGTACCGGGCTCCTCTTCTCCATCTTTTTTCTGGGTCTCTCTTGGGCAATTCTTCCCAAAATTCAGATCCTGATAGTATATGATATTTATTCAGTTTCTCACCTTATTTGACTGTTTTATTTACTAGCCGGTAACTTACCCTAATATACTTTACGAGTCAGATCTCCTCTTTCACTCGATGATATGCTGCAGCCCACATTCAATGGTGTTCACTGGGTGCACCAACAAGAGGATATCACAAATGTAAATTTCCCCATCCCGTTGAAGCATTGCACTAATATTGATTAGATCCTCACTACATCTGTGATGTTGGTTTCTAAATGCATTTGTGTGATCTCCACGTAGGACAATATGTGGCATGCTTAAATGGGCACATAAGAAAGAGAACGGTCGGCAAGTTCTCATATCCTCTCATACCAACTGCACTGCTACTGCCACTTTCCCCAGTATGTTTTGTAGCCCTCTAGGATGTACATAGGCTGCTGAGGGAATGGTTGAAGTAGTGAAATGGGTTGGAGAGAACATGAGAACATGGTAAGTCCTTTCACATGGGCTCCTCCATGTCTGTTATGTGTTCCTTCATCCTCTCTATGCATTGTTCTTGTGACTTGGAGGATAAAGTACCATCACTTCTTTGTGGTATGACCAACATGTGTGCATACTTTCATAAAAACCAGAAGATTCACATTGGTGATGTTCCCTTGCAAGGACTGTGCACCTTCATGAGCTTATGGCTAGTGACTTTAAGGTGGCGCCACTCCTCTTTCCCTTTTCGATCTACATTTTCTGTGCCCAATTTAATCTTTGTAAAGTCAGCGTGATTAATTTGCTGGTTCTCTTCCTAAATCTGCCTCAGTGTTAAATTGGTTCTTATATTTTAGAACCAGTGCACATAAGTTGGGTTAGATATTTGGCTGATGTAAGTATTGACCTCTTATATTATTGGTTCCATGTATCTTCAACTAGGAAATTCAAGCTAGTGATAATCTAGATCAGATTAACAAACCAGCGGCCATGATTAAATAGTTTCTTAAATGATAGCAAGAGTATTCCAGCCTTAGGTAATATTGGAGCAGAAAGAAGATGAGTCAAATGTTGATTGTCTCTAGTACTGTGTGGAAGATGAAGGTTTTTATTATTCATTTGTCTTCTGTATATTGCTTTAACTCGAGAAGGGAAGCCCTGCTATTCCATCACCTTCACAACGACTGTTGTAGACTGCTCATGATTAGAGATTTTTGATCTTCTTGTCAGAAAGATTGTAATATTAAGACCCCGAGAACCATATCTGCTTTCTAACGGATGTGAATTGGAGTAATTCTGATCCAGATGGAGTTGTGTTAGAGATATAGCTGAGTATGCTAGCAAGAAATCATCCTTAGTCCAAAGGAGTGATACAACAGAAAAGGGAACATTGGTTGTGTTTTGTGCTTTCGACAAATTTAGAGCCTACCTAGATGGCAGTAAAATCATTATTGACGGATAAAGGCTCCTTTCAATGCCCACAATAAGTGTCTAGAAACTAATCATATCCTATAAAGTGGTCCCGACTTTTAACTCAATGAATATATAGCTCATCACTTTCAGTGTCCAGCCATCTTGGTATTTTTTCTCTTCTTTCGCTTTCCTATCCCCAATTCCCCTGATAACAATGAATGGTTTTGTTACATTACCTGGCTTACTGCGTTCCATGTTTAGTAATTTCATTAAAGGGTGATGCTCATTGAAATGTAATGTTTCTCAGTCAGGCGGCTCGTAACGGGTGTTCCCTAATTCTAAATGAAATGTTCACGAGATTAAGAAATACAAGGACTGTAATACTGTTATAGAACGGATTGATACCATCGTTAAGTTTCGGTAACAGGTGTCGGTACCTTACAAACATGTCTTGTGTGTTGTTTTCTTTTAATAGAAGAACATGACCCCGATCTTAATTGAAGAGCCATTCAATTTCAGAATTTACTTTGCTGGCACACTCATACAAGTTACAGGAAAATGGTACTAAATCTGCAAACTATCTAAAAATTAAACTTCTCAAAGAAATTTTACCCTACACTATTGTCGTAACGTCTACTCAAAAAGTCTTATCGTACAAAGTCACAGAGAATGCAATCCAAGGAATGGAGCAAATTTTATCCCCACTCAAGTTATTTCCTCATATTATTAATCACATTGCTCCTATCAGACACACAAAGAAAATATAATATGTAAGTTCTGGCCATTTCCAACATTTCAATAATTTATAAACCGAGCTAGCTACAAATTTTCATACCTAGGTCTTGTAGTGTGCATTTTATTTTATTCAAAGAAATGGAAACCTGTGTGAGATTTAATTCCACCTATGCAAGGGAACGTGTTTGTAAACCTAGTAATTGTCCGCAGGATGATACTCATCGCACTGAGGATATTAAGATAGAAGAATTCTCCATTCCAGAGATTATCCCATGCTTGAAAACAGAAACACCATCTTTAGTGAGTGGTGGAGATTTGAATGACGTAAGTATATTATTGGGTTACTATTTGTTGCATCTTATAAAGGACATGACCTGATCGCCATTGTCTTCTCACAAATGCTATATAGGGATTACAAAATTGTATATTCAGACCATACTGATGATCAATTCTAGCTGTCTGCTGTAAGGTGATGTATGGTACGGAAAGCAGAAGACGTCTAGGAGGATGGTATCAAGCATTATATTGTTCGAGTAGTGCTAAACTCAAACTCAGCACCCCCCCCCCCTCTAATAATTGCCATTACTCTATTCAATGAGTAAAATAGTATAATAGATCATAAATATCAGCTTAGGCTTTCACGGCCGGCGTTCGTAACTGGATCTTATTTGTCATAGGTGTAGGGTACATCATGTAAAGCCAGCATAGCCTTAGCACAATGACGTTGTATTAGTTACCTGATGAGTACTTTGTATTTTTGTATGAATAAGTTACAGTATTGTAATGGTAAAGGTGTACCAAATAATCCGGGGTCGACCAAATTACTGTATTCTAGAAAGAGGAGTGGTATGGAATCCCGTCATGAGACAATTGTCTTGAATGTGTTTACTTGGCTTGTCACTTTAACTCCGTCAATTGGCAAAATGCAGTGGCCACCATTTTTCCTATTGTTCACTATTCTAAGTTTATGCATTTGGCGGTAAGCATAAAGGTAATAAAATACTTGCAGATATGAAAAGACAGTAAGCGATTATTCTATAAACACATTCAGAAACTAATGAATCCATATCGACGGTGGGCAGGCAATACCTCGTGATTTATTCTCTAGATGTCCAGAAAAACTTGTTCTCGCCATATGTTTTATTTTAAGTTGAAATAGCTATGGCCAAGCCGAGGACATTGAGCTTTAGATTTAAGGTTCAGCGGGAGTTTATATCCATTTCAAGCTGGGAGTTGTGTGCCAGTGATGACCTTTGAAGTCTTTCATGCTCGCTGTTGATATGTATCAGCTTTACTTTTATTTGTTTGTAATCATTGTTACAGTATTTCTCATTCCTCATAGTTAATTAAGCTGTGTGTGTGCATGTATTTCTACCCTTATTATTTCCCTTTTCTTTATGGTTGGGGAGGAGTAGATAAGACCCCCTTTGGGGGATTTAATAGTTTAAAATTTAACAGTCTTCTTCAAAAGTGTGCAGTGTTTTTGGAAAAAGGTATTGTAGAATATTGTCAGTTGTATGAGTAATATATACGTTCATTGAGCTTGGAGGGTTGGAGCTTGTTAGTGATATATGATTGAAATGGAACAGTTAGGTAAAATCCCCTTACCGTCTAACTGCTGGAAAATATCGAATTAAATGTATTTTTTCAGTCCTTAAGTTTACAATTTCCTTTAGAGCACTGCTCCCCACATTCTCTCTCACACTTAGGTTTACTTGACCTATGAAGACTGATGCCATTCAGAAGATGGGATGACTGGTGTAATCTAGTAAAATATATTGGGGAATATGAATGTATCCTCCGCCAGTTTTACTGACGATAAATCCTTACATTCAGTGAGCTAATTTGTTACAATATTTGTAATTTATTGTGTAGGATCATAAGATGATAGCAAAGGAATTAATGATTCATCCTTGTCCCTAGGATGTAAAAGAAGAAACCCCAGATGAAACGAGCGATGCAAGTAGACATCATCTAAATGAGTAAGTGGACAGCATATATTAAGAAAAAGCATTCATTCGTTTTATGGATCAAACTAAAATAAATGTACGTAAATAAGGTTTGTTGGCAAAATCTTCTTATTATATCTGTCATTGAACGTATTTATTTTGTTATTGCGTGTTCTAAGTTGATATTTCCTCACCGCAGGCTATCTCAGCTGGGTCTGCTGGGTCATGAATTGGCCTGGTGTTTATACCCAAACACATTCTCTCTGGTGAAGCCTATTGGCCACGCAAGTTGCTAACAGAACAGTTCATCCGGACTCCTCGGGACACGGGACAACGGGGAGAAGAACAATTTCAACCGACGAGTCCTCCCGGGCGCGGCTTCCTTAAATACCTTCAGGGAGTGCCGCGTGTACTAAGTTGAGTACGGCCCGTCAGCTGGGTTGTCCTGAGACGAGATAGCTCGCCACGCAAGGCGAATGCCTCGCTCTGCACAAATGTTTATTAGTCGAATAACTTACCATCTACGCTGATGCCTCACCATACTCTATCGCCGCAATGCTCCGAGAACCGCATGAAGCCTGGGCTCAGGCGTATGGGCGGCCGGCCACTATTAACGAGGCGGAGACCGCGGCCGCGATTTGGGTAGTGGATGACCATGCTACCCCAGGTACTAAAAGTGTAACTATTGTTGCCCGCTTCACATTATGTACAGGGCGCGGGCCCCTGCTATATCGCCATATGTATATATTACCCATGTATATTCGACTAATAAAAAATTGTGCAGAGCGAGGCATTCGCCTCGCGTGGCGAGCTATCTCGTCTCAGGACAACCCAGCTGACGGGCCCTCCGGGGCCGTACTCAACTTAGTACACGCGGCACTCCCTGAAGGTATTTAAGGGAGCCGCGCCCGGGAGGACTCGTCAGTTGAAATTGTTCGGACGGAATAGTGACAACGCTGGGGGACGTTGGTGACTTCAACTTGGGCACAAAATGGTCAAGCAAATAAGATATAAAGATAAGGTTGACATCTGTATAAATGAAATATAGATGTAGGTATTAAAAGTCATTTTAGAAGTCATTATCAGGAGCGTGGGGCTATATGGTTGTGAAACTTGACTGTGTGTGCTGAAAACAATAGGAAAGATGATTGAAAGATTATATATAGTACCTAAAGAAGGGTGTTAGAACGAGTGGGGGAGGGTAGATGAATCTGGCGAGTGGTAATAAATAGAAGAGATAGCTTAGTATGGCACATACTAAGGCAACATGAATTGCAAACTCACAATTGCTATGGAAGGACGGTCGAGGATAACCATGATCAGTATATTTTGGATGGATTGCTTCGGATCAAGGGTGAGGTAGTTCTCTGGAGATGGAATGATTACCTCAAGAATGAGTGACGGTAAGGACAGCATATCCCAGTCTTAAGACTGATGATTCAAATAAAAGCAACAATGTATTCCTGTCGCTCGCACCGCCTGTGCGAAAGCTCACCTCAATTTTTCACGATCATTTACGCATTCGCTTAAGCAAGTGCAATGATTTGTGCATTAGGTGAAATCTCTTACTGTATTTCATCACTTGCAGAATATTGTGCCAGGTTTGGCAAACCTCTGAGATACTTAAGTCAGATATTTTGAAACATTGAATGTAATATCTCGATTATTAATCTAGAATAACGGTGTACAAACCGTGAATTTGTTGACGTGTAATTACAGGTCGAGATATATAGTCATTGGATTGAAAATTGTTTAATGTCTGCAGCTGCATTACGAGGTTAGACGAGAGACACATAGTTGTGAGAAAGTAGGATTAATGTGTGCTATATGGTGTGGTTAATCATAACGAGTTACCAATTTTTGTACATTATAAAAAGCCACCTTTATACGTATTGTATCTGATATTATCTTTGGCTTAAAACTAATCCCTCACCGCCACACAATGTATGTAGCCGCAAATAGTGGTAACCATTCATCCACGATGTATTCAATACTGAAACATAACAGCCCATATGGTTTCGAAATCACATGATTTGCATATCCATAAATTCCCACCATATTCCATAGGCCAGAATGGTTATTCTGTTATGAATATATTATGGAGTATTCTGTCACCTGGAAAAACTTTGTCACAGAGTCTCAACCATAGCCAAGGATGCTCTTGGTGCTGCAATACCTGAGCCAAGAAATTGGCTTACAAACACTGGCTTAAACTAAAGACAGCGTCAAACCTTCAGGAATATACGGCGGCGAAAAGAGAAGCAAAACACTATCAAGAGATACAAGATCGGTTTGAAACACAAGATGGTGAAAAGTCTATCTACCAGATGGCAAGAGCAAGATCAAAAGCTGCACAAGATATTCAACATTACATGTGCATAAAAGACGAAAATGGACAACGACTAGTTGAACAACAAAAGATCTTGAACAGTTAGCAAGAATACTTCAGTGAGATATCGAACACTGAATTCTCTCATCCAACAATCCCAGGTGGCCTGCCAATTCATGGACCAGTCCCACAAATCACCACCATAGAAGTTAAAAATGCTGTTAAAAAATAAAAGTGGAAAGCTTCAGAACCGGATGGCCTGTCTGCTGACTTTTGGAAAATTGGAGAACTTCAAAATGAAGTTATTCCCAGGCTGACAGAAATATTCTATGCTTTAGTGGATTTTAAATATACACCCACTAACTGGTCGACTTGTGTTACAGTACCCATATTTAAGAACAAAGGGGATCCAGAAGATTGTTCCAAATATCGGCCAATCAGGTTCCCCTGCCACATGAAGAATTTTGAACGAATTCTTGATCAACGTTTAAGAAAAATTGTACAGGTCGCCATCAACCACTGCGGTTTTTCTGAAAGGATGCGGGACAACAGACGCCTTATTTGAAGCTCGTCAATTGTTCGAAAAGAGCAGGGAGAGAGGAAAGAACTGCATTTGGCCTTCCTTGAGCTAGAAAAATCATTTGACAGGTGCCTCACAAACTGATTTGATATGCTCTCCGTGAACACTCTGTGCCTGGATTAATAATTGATTGGGTGAAAATGCTGTATTCAAAGACCAGGAGCAGTGTACGTTGCCCTTGTCGGACACAGTTGGTGTACACCAGGGTTCAGCGCTGTCCTAGTCGTGGACACCATTACTCGTGATGTCCCATGGACATTACTATATGCAGACGACGTTATGATTGCCGCTACATCTAGGGAAAATTTACAACAACTTGTTCAAAATGTGTTTGACACGCTACAACAATTTGGTCTGCGCTTGAACATACAATAGACAGAATACCTGGTAACCATTCCATCACCTGCATCTATTCAAATTAGTGGTACATTCCTGGCCAAGGTGGACACCTGCCGGCTGCAAAGTGATGGATGCATCAGTAATGATGTACGAGGAAGGATCAATGCAGCATGGATGCGTTGGAGAGATGTCACAGGGATTTTGTGTGATAAGCAAATACCAACTTACCTGAAGTCTAATATCTATCGTACAGTCATACGACCAGTTGCACTGAACGGCACTGAATGTTGGTCTGTCACTAGAAATTCTGAACATTCTCTCCACGCAATGGAATTGCGGATGCTGCGACGAACTATGGGCATTTCACTGCGAGACCACTTTTATAACGATAATATCAGGCGACAATTTGGCGTGGTCCCAATTCCTGATAAGATGGCTGAACACAGACTCCGATGGTATGGCCATGTGCTAAGAGCAAGAATTAACACTGAGATTGATACTGCCTACAAACTGACGGTTGATGGGAGAAGACCAAGTGGAAGGCCCAAACATCGGTGGAAAGACACTATCAAAACCGATATGAAAGCTGCAAATCTCCAACCAGTAGATGCAGCAGACTGAGTGAAGTGGCGCTCAATGATCCGAAAACAGACCCCATCCCAATGGAAAAACGCTAACAAGAAGAAGAAAATTCTGTCACCTGTACGAGCACGCACTTTCTTAGTCAGCTGGATTTCAGTTACTGGGATTCTATTAAAAAGTTGTTATATCCTCGTACAGCCATGTTGTTAAAGCGACACAATGTGGTGTAAAAATAAGATGAAAACATTCGCACTTGCAGTATGAATCAGCACACAATTTCCGTAACCATACAGTAATTTCAATATTATTTATTCGTTATGCTTCCTGACTTTACAAGGCTCCTTATATAGAAAGCTTAACAATCATAATAAGGTGAAAATAGAATTATTAGAAGTTTGATGATGATGATGATAATTGTTGTTTTAAGGGGCCTAACATCTAGGTTATTGGCCCCTATTAGAAGTTTAACGAGTAATGATCCATAATATGTATCTCACACATACAAATTGGCGTAAAACACTTGAATAGTGGGCAAACCGCAACTTAAATGAAAAGATTAAAATAACTATTCAGCCTTGAAAGTACACATCATTTTCGAATATAAGTGATTTCTCAAAATACTAATGGATACCAAGTTGATTCCTTCCAAACTACACGTGCCTATGGAAATAATTACCATTTTCCTTGTATTTATCATTTCTTTTGAAATTGACATGCATTACATATTTATCAAGAAAAACTATGACTCCTAATACTCGGACATGACACACCATTTTCTTTGCATAGTATATAAATAATTTTAAGACTTTATGAAAAACATAGCATTGAAGATTAGAAACGAGATCAGTTTCAGGTACTGCCCCCGTAAATTGAATTATTTAGGGACAAAATGAGAGTATTTTCCGTCCCCATGATAAAATTTAACCAGCAAATATAATTTCTGGAAGTGTGACACGGGAGTGTAGTGTTACAAGCTCGAGACTGTGGGAGAGCCCGATCACGTGATATATTGCACAAGAGATGCTTCTAGAAGGCTATATTTAGCATAGCAACAGCGATTTTGGAAATTAATATTATAAATATTGTTATAAATTATGCTATTGGATCCGAGCCCAGAGCCAATGAGTACAGGTCTTGTTGAAGACGGGATCAACTTTAATTACACAATATGATGAAATTATGCATTTAGGCCCTTAGAAGAAGATTTTCTTATTTGGTAATGAAGAGAATATTAAAAGAAATTATGTCTGATACTTTAAAAACCGCAGATCGGTTAATCTACGCAGTAATAAGCATTGGTAATCTACGCGCTAAAATTATGGTGGGAGATTGATATGGCCGCCAAAAGTTCGAGGGGGAGATCCAAGGATCGAGGTTCTTATTCCAGCAGTCTTTGAAGAGTGAGGACGTGTTTTTACTGGGTTAACGGAGATCCCAAAGCTTAGTCCGAGTGCGACGTCTGTCGACTTGTGGAGACGCGAGGATAGCTAGGTGGAACGTAGGAGGTCACCGCACTTCCATTCTACGTGAAGTTGCGAGGAACATTGCATTGATTATATCTCTTATATAATTGAAATCTGAAGTTAAATAACCGAATATATATTAAGAACAGGTCGCATACTATATATTGTGAAAAGTCGAGCGTTTTAATATTCACCGTTTCGACAATATAAGCCTGTCAAGTTAGATTTCCAAATGTGTTGGAAATAAAGCTGAATATCATTATAAATTGCTTGGCGAACGCAGTTCAAGTGAACAGTGGCGGAGAACTTTTAATATTGGCGCAACACATACATATTAACAGAATGACTATTATTATTCTTCAAACCTTGTCATTCAGCATAATTAACATTGTTGATATGATGAACTAAATAGTCATGCGCCAGAGACATATTCGGTAACAAGAGTTAAGATACAACGATGGAGCTTCGTTAGACAACGTATTCTTGAATACAGACGTAGTTTCCGGTCCATCATGTGCATTGTCGTCAGTCTACGAACACTAATATAACATCAATTAGCAATGGAAATATTTCATTCACCATTTATATGAATATTTCCATAATTATATTCCAATGATGAAGCTGATACATATTTACGACGGAGAATGAAGACTTTACAGAAGAGATTTGTCAAGATGCTAGGGAAAGGTAGCCCAGCAACACAGAAGAATTTGCCAGAAGGATGTCGTTCGAGCCCAGGTGAATGTTGGTGAATTCCAGAGAGGGACGTTTCTTATCTCTGAGGTCGCAGATCCGAGGTTCGAATGCAGATCCATCTCAGTGTCTTGTACTGAGGAAACATCTAAAGTATTGTGAGAATACTTACATAGATCTTCAAGTTTTCGTCCAAATAAGGTATTAGTGTATCTCAATTGTTATATAGAGCTTGATTAGTTGCATTCTGAACAGCGATCTTATTCCATATTTTCAGCGATCTTATTCCCTATTTCTATATTTTCACATTTCATGTATTTCAGTATTTTTATGTATTTTACACTTCAGATGTGTGTTGAGATTTTTATATTTCAAGATTATTTAGAAGGTGATTGCATTTCATCTATTTTTCAATTTTATTCTAAGGATCAGTTGTGGAACTGACATTAGAAATTTTGTTTGAGGAATTATATTACCTCATAGGAGACGAGTCGTTTCGACTCTCGGATTTTTAATAATTTCATTTAAACCAAGTATTCTGACATTGTGTCATAGCTTCAAATTAAATTCTTATTAAATTTAATTTGAGCACTTTAATGTAACAACATATAACTTCAAGAGCAGAAGAAACATCGAATGATAGTGTTATATCATTATCGTACATAAACTGTCGACGATCTAAGAAATACTAGTCGTTTGATAAGACCGAAGTCTTAATCCCTATGAACATTCTTTGTGTAGAGTGGAGAAACATTACGACATTGACACACCTTTTTTTTTATTATTTGTAAAGCTAAGAGCATTGTTCATTTGATATGCTAGAGGAAATACCTTTTGATGGAAGATTATTCAAATCTTTGGCTAGGAATTCAAAGTTAGTTTATCCCGGTCAGGATTGAATTCTATCTGACACTATAAATAACATGTGTGTTATTTTGTTCTATTGGTGTAACATCACGTCATTTTGTCGACATGATATTACAACGATAAACAATTTAAAGCTTGACAAGTAAGATGAGACAGGAGTATTATTTTTATTATATGTATTTGCGACAGACGAGTTAACAGTTAATTATCTTGTTGTGGAGTAAACTTTAGGAGGTTAATCACGACTGTCTAATATCGTTAATTAGAATTGGAAGTTTCGTTTGAAGAACTTACGCATGTATAATTGTAGTCCAGTAGTCATGTGCAATGATACTGAGTGTCATGCCATTATTTGAGAGAAGTTCCTACATAAGATATGTTAATAACAATTAATGCCTTTTGGTTATTGTTTAACATATTAGATGATAATTGTTTATGCCATATATACTGTTATATGAGGATTTGTAGAGCTATGAAGAGTGCTCATGCGAGGGAATTCCGCATTTTAAGGAAGTCAAAGTATTGTTGTTCTTTGATATAAAAAAAAGGCATGTATCATGATAAGAGCCGTTGTATACAAGTAGTCCAGTTCTTGTGAAGTAACGATTTAGCTGTGTTAACAGGAGGGTTTCAACGGAAATGCAACTTGAGAAAGATTGTCTACTCATGTTTATAATACAATTATTAAATTTTATTAAATCCGAAGTTATGTAATTACGTACAGTTTACCTTAATTAGTCGACTGTATTATACCGACAGTGTAATGAAACCTATATAAGACGATGTGTAAGCAGTATATCAAAACTACAGAACGTTAGAGAAGGTTGGTTATGTGAAAAACCAGTGTATATATTTAGTTAAGAATTATATTATAACCGAGAAGTTAGAATCTCGAAAGTGTCGCGTTAGCAACACTAGATAATGGAGATTATTATAAACATATGACATGTAAATAATTTTTGTGGAAATGATTTAATTAGTTAAATAATTCAGTAGGATTTATTAATCAATTGTTCTGGAATAGTGTGTGTTTATGAGCGGATGTTTTGGGAATGAATGATTGTTCATTGTTAAAAAAAATGTGGAACCGAATTGGTCTAGAACAATTGCGGGGTGCGAATGAAAGAGTGTATAAATTTTTTTAGAATGATTGTTTAAGAAACAGAGTAGTTATGTGAACTTTTGTAAGATCTAAATGTTAATTTTTACGTGTTTTTATAAATGCACACACAAGCAGTCTCTGTGGGCTAGCGAGAATGATTCACCGTTATATTGGAGAGCGATGACATAATATAAGCAGGTGTAAACTCACCGCCATGTATTAAATGTATAAACCAATTTCGAGTACGGCGTGGTGCCGGTATTTCATTGATGAAACAAAGTTACTGCACGTGCGTTCTACAATGCAGGCTTGTGAATGAAACCATGTGTCTGGAATGCCATTAAGATACTTCATTAAACGTTTTTATTTTTATGCAGTGTAGGCCTAGAACAAGCCAAGATTTTATACTCAAAATTTTTAATACAGCATTGTAGTAAGATGTAGAGTTGAAAGGAGGTGTGAATGTTTGCGTGTTTTTAATTTTAATTTCTATTGTTAAATTCGTTTATTGTTATATTGTTTATACTAGATTAGTTTACCCTATTGTTAATAAATTTTGTTCAGATTGTTTTCCATGGTTGTTGGAGTGTGATTCATTTTAAATATAAGGTGAAGAATATTGTGGATGTAGTGTAGGTGAAGCTGAATTCCCAGTTCCTGAGAGGTAAGTAAAGGTGAGTGCCCCGTGTAGTTGGTTGTTTATCCACAATATTCTGGTAACTGCTGTCTGTAAATCCCTAAAGGCCATGTTGGAAGCGATTTCTAATGTAGTATTTGCCGGTGCAGTTAGAAATAGGCAATCCAGCGGGGGCTATAGATATTCCAACAGGATCCCTTCCGGATTATCGGGTACAGTACTTGATAAGGACAGATTTTCTGGTAGTGAAGTTGTTGTAAGTTTCAGTTATTTCATATCTTTTATTCCGCTTTTTCTGATAATTCAACATAGTTAACGGCGCACTACAATATCTTAATACCAATGATTTCAGGCTGAATTGTCCTGATACTTCGAATCCTGCTGTAAGGAATAAATATGCATTATCTAATAATGGAGGACATAATACTAGCACTGTGTCTGGAAGAAAATTTACAATCCAACGAAACTTGAAGACAAACGTACCAATCCCTAGTGGTAAGAAGCCATATTCATGTAGTATGTGTGACTTAACATATATGGGGTTTTATTCTATGAAGAGACACATGTTAACCCATAGTGATGAGAAGCCATTCAGGTGTAGTACATGCGATACCACATTTATTACGAACTATCATTTGAAGAGACACATGCTAACCCATAGTGGCGTGAAGCGATACTCGTGTAGCATTTGCGGAGGCAAATATACTACGAAATGGTATTTAAGGACACACATGCTAGCCCATAGCGGACAGAAGCCCCACACCTGTGACATGTGCGAAGCTAAATTCACTCGGAAAGGGGATTTGAACAGTCACTTAATAATCCATAGTGGAGAGAAGCCTTACTCGTGTGGCACATGCGAAGCCAAATACTTTCGGAAATGGCATTTGAACATTCACATGGCAACCCATAGTGAACAGAAGCCATACTCATGTGGCAGATGCGGAGCCAAATTCATCCGGAGAGGGGATTTGAACGTTCACATGTTAACCCATACTGGGGAGAAGCCATACTCGTGTGGCACATGCGAAGCCAAATTTATTCGGAAAGGGGATTTGAACATTCACATGGTAACCCATAGTGGACAGAAGCCATACTCATGTGGCACATGCGGAGCCAAATTTGCTCGCAAATACCCCTTGAAGAGACACACATTACTCCATAGTGGTGAGAAGTCGTACTCATGTAGCGAGTGCGAAGCCAAATTTTATCAAAAAAGAGGCCTGAAGTTACACATGTTTACCCATAGTGGAGAGAAGCCATACTCATGTGGCACATGCGAAGCCAAATTTGTCAGCAAAGACGGCTTGAAAAGACACACGTTAACCCATATCGGTAGGAAGAAGTGATGTCTTGCGGACGCAGTCGAGAAGAGTCGACACTGTAGCTCCTAGAACCGACAATCTCGAATCCGTGTCGACTCCATTCAGGCACGTGGTGATATTTGTTGGAAGTTAACGGAACTGCTAGAAATTTGTCTTACGATGCTTTATCATGTGGTGGTGAACCATATATACCTCGTTAATACGTACATTAGAACAATTAGGCTAATACATTTTGTAATATACTGACAGTAATCAGCATTAATAGTTTAATAATGTAACTTGAAATTCAAGACTCTACCGACATGTTAACGGACGTAGCTGGAATATTGTAATTGGTATTTTGCAAATAAAACAAAATGTTAAGAACAGTCAGTAGTGGCATATGAAGAATGTGTCTCACTCGCACACACTTCATTCAGTTAACCTTCGTTGAAAAGCAAGCCATATTTATCACCACGTATCTTGATTAGCTCCAAGAAAGATCATAAGCATACACTACTTCAACAGATATCACTCGCGGGATGTTATCTGTCCGCAGTAACATTCACAGAATACTTATTTTAAATCCAGTTATTCACGGAACTTATATTTAATGATATAATCTGAGAAAGAATGGTTCCCGCTTTGTCTTTGATACATCAGTTTTAGCGATGCGTGTCAAGAAATAACACAAAAAATTAGAAAACTTTGGCCCATAGATCGGCCGGGAGCATTTTAGCAGGAGCCCCTCGTCCGATGTATCAGGCCCGTGACATCATAATGGCTAATCCCTAGCGGCGAGAATCTGTACTCTATAATTTATGAAGATAGATTTATTTGGAGGGAGGAAAACTAGTTTTGTTGACGGGATATTCTTACCTATATTTTGCAACTTTCCGATAAATAGTAAATTTTTCAGCCTAATGCCTTAATATATTTCAGATATAATTACCACACTTTAATAGTTTTCTAGCGTGAATTCTTGTATTTTTTTAGGGGTGGTCACCATGGGTTCTGTTGTGTTTTGGAGAGCTATTTGTCTCGCATATTTGATCTGATGATGCTAGCTTGACGAGCGAACGAAACATATCTTCCCCTAGTTTTACTCTTCAATTGTCCTTAATAATAAATATAACTCTGAATTCATTGTAATTTATTTAATTCATTTTCACATATTCCTGTAAATGGAATGAAATTTGTGTCGACTGACTGAAAGACACATTATGTTTTGTTAAAATGGCAACACTGAAAAATGGCCTCAAAACTAACTTAATTTTTTAACGAAATTGAGGACAAACACATTAGCATATTCTACACAATCTCCTAGAATGAAAACAGAGTTTTATGATTGAAATATGAAAATCAGATTTCAGATCAATCAATGTAGGATGTATTTCTATTTATGGAGCATCTCTTTACATTTAGATTATTTAGATTATTATTAGCAAAAACATTTTGGACTAGAAAAGTACAGGCATTTTATAGATTTGTATGAAGAAAACAAATGGGATTAAACAATGGAATAGATACGTTGTCGATGTCCTCTGCATATATGACACGGAATCAACAAATGAAGATATTATCTTACAAAACATCAACAGTTTAAACCATTCGAACAAATTTACTAAGGAGTAGGAGAAAGAACGAAACATAAATTACCTCAATGTAACAGTCGAAAATAACTTGTCATTCTCGATCATTCCCAAGCCGACTCAAATATCGCACAATATTGATAAATTGTTCCAATAACCCAAAAGCACACATAAATTAGCAGGATTCAACTCAATGGCCCCAAGTGCGGTAAATATATCCATGACAAAAGAAATATACAACAAACAAATTAAAATATTAAAAAATTCTAAAGAAGACATTATTCCACCTAATAAGATAGATCAAATAATAGAAAGACATCGGGAAAAAGATAGTACATTACAAACACCAACCAGAGATGTAAGCATGTTTGTTGGTTTCAACTTCGTGAATGCAAATTCCTACAAAATCACTAACCTTTTCAAAAAACAAGGTAGCAAAGTAGCATTCAGAACGAACAACCCACTAGATAAGCACCTCCATATCAGCAATTAAAAAAAAACATAATAGAAATCAGGTGTACTTATTTTCATGCCATGAGACAGGGTGTCGAGCAAATTACGTAGGGCAGACAGGACGGAGGATGGACACACGTTGTAAAGAACATAGAAATGCCATCATACACTACGAAACAAAAGTAGGGAACCAGACATAAAAGAAGCCATAGAAACTCACTTAGTGAAATTAAACAACCCAGATAATCTAAATGAACACACATTCTTGTAGAATTCACCACTATACACACTATTAGGCAACAATCCCGTCAACAATAAGGTAACAACATAACGAAAAAAGCCAGGCGATGAATACTTATTGAGGGATAACGAGGAAAAATACTGAGCGAAAAGGTTGTATTTTGTACTGTATTCTCAGTAAACCTATGCCAAAATAAGTCAGTGATAACGAGTTCAAGAAACCCCTTAAGTCCAGCGGCGCTTACATATGACTCATGCGATGCGGGGAAGAGATTTTTCCTTAATAGTTGAGATCTTCCTTCTCAATTATGCAGACATTCATACAATCTATGTCATTGCCGGCCACGGCAGAAACTAACAAAAAGACAAGGAATGTTTTCAAGTTGAAACAACACATGGCCGGGTAGCACCTGAACGTAACATTAATGACAAGTACTCAGAATAGGTACCTGAGAGAACCAAAGGCAACAAACTTACATTCTAGCAATTTCTCGGAATATAAGTCCGGTGAATGCGTACATCGAGAACGGACGCTTCAATGATCAGTTTCTAAAACCAGATAAGTTGGCATAATTCCATTTAGAGCAGTGCATCATTTGTGCATTCGCCACATTTGACATTGCAATAATCTTAGGCCACTAGTTTAAATACGAACGGTTGATTTAGAACAAAATAACCAAATAGTGTAGACAACATCACTCATCATCGGTTTGCATTCCAATGACAGATCAGTTGCCATAAAACATGTCCAGATTGTCCTGTCATTTGCCGCGTCCTTCATGGAATTATAATTCTGTTCTAGGATGTGGTTTAGGGTTTGTTTAAGTAAGATATTTCTAGGTCTTTCTCGTGGATGTTTTCCCTCAATGAACCCTTCTGCCACAGTTCTCATTAAATTGGAGTGGCGCATTGTGTGACCCCACCATGCGAGACGACGTTTACGGACTGTGCGTAGGATTGATCTCCGTTGGTTCACGGTGTCGAGAACCCTTGTGTTCGATATCCTGTCTCTCCACGTCACATTTATCATCTTCCGATAGCACCACATCTCAAAGGCTTCAAAACAGTTCTTTTCATTTGTATTTAGTGTCCACGTTTCACAGGTATACAACTCAACTGTCTATACTGTCTATACAAAAAACATGTAGCATTCTCATTCGGAGGGAAAGCTTAACCCGACTGGTACACAGTAATCTCCTCATCTGTATAAAAGCTAGTTTTGCCTGAGCAATGCGGCCTTTAACTTCAGTGGTGCACCTTCCGTCCTCTGTAACCTTTTGACTTGTATGTCCGAGTTATTAATCTTTAATCGAAGAGGTTTTGGGAATTTTGAGACTGCCATGCATTTTGTCTTTGAGGTGTTTCTTTTCATGCCGTATTTCTGCACCGTTGGTGCAACTCTTGACAGCATTGCCTGCAAAGTAGATGGGCTGCCAGCTAGAATGGCCTGATCATCTGCGAACTTAATTACCTTTATTGGTATTTCATTAATCTTCACTCCTAAACATGTGTCTTCTAAAGCTTCTGCCATCATCAACTCACAAAAAGCATTAAACAGTATTGGGGAGAGAGGACATCCTTTTCTGAGAGGAACTGGATTAGTAAGACCTTCTCTTAAACGTTCAATTGAATTTTATCCATTGTAGAGGTCCCATATGAGTGTAATGAGTTGTTTCTCGACTCGACTCCTATGTTCCTCAATAATGGGAATAGTTTATGCCAGGAAACTATCAAATGCCTCTTCATAGTCAATAAAGGATATATAAAGATTTCGGCTCCTGCTCAGCATAGGTTCTCCGAGGATTCCAAGAATGCCTATGGCATCTCGGGTACCAAATCCTCGACGGAAACCAAACTGTGTTTCTTGGATGTAGCTATAGACTCGCCCATTCTACTCTTTGCTTTATGATTTCGATCATAATTTTGGATGCATTAGGAATCAAACTAATTGTCTTGTACATACTGCAGTTGGTCGCATTTTCTTTCTTTGGTAAAGGGACCATGATGGTGTTTAGAAATTCAGATGTCCAAATACCCTTTTAGTAGATTGTTTGCGTTAGGCCATACCGTTTTTTTCATTAACTATACCACCAGCAGATTTGATTAGTTCACTAGGAATGTTATCGATGCCTGGAGCTTTCTCATTCGGTAATGACCTCATTGCCAACTCAAATTCACTTTAAGTCACAAATAAAAGTGCAAATAATCTTGTATGTGACGCATTAGTATGTACGTACTCTAATTCTTCATTGTACAAAGTCATAATGTACATTTCCCAGTGGTTCCTTATTTTTATTTCATCAGTGATTATTGAACCTTGGTTGTCACGCAATGCTGTGGTTAGAGTTCTATTTGGTAAGTGGCATATTTTCCTTGCTGTTTTTAGTACCAAGCTGTCCTTTCCATGTCTTTCCAGTTCTTCGATTTCTTCGCATGCTTGATGGAGCAATTTTTTTTTTGCATTTCTACAGTCTCGATCTATTTCATTTTGAAGCCTTCTGTATGCTTTTGCCCTTCACTTGTATTGACTTGTTTCAGTCTCTTCCTTCCTTTGATCTTCGGAAGAATAGCCTGTGTCCAACCTTTCACTACGGAAACAAATTACATGATTCTATTAATCCCAAGTAATTTCTTGTTAGGGTTAGTGCATAACACCCAATGTAATAAGGTAAATCGTGTTGACCGATTAAAAGCATTAATTTCCTAAATAAAACAATAAAACACACACACTTATTTTAAAAGGGATCAAATATCAAAATACTGTAGTAAAGTTACGTACATAGATGGCACTAAATTTAGAAGATTTCTTACAAAACAAACAAAGACTCAGCGCAACTGGAAATGTTCCTTCAGGGTGCACGACCAGGGATAAGATTTCGCATTTCAAGAACATCAATTCAAAGCTAAAATTTCATGACTATCAACATATAGACCTTAGGTCACTGCAAGATGGTGTAATTATGTAAAATAACAACGCATCCTGTTGACGAGTTCAGTGCATTCCCAAGTGCAACGAAGGTCACTTCAGCCCATGACTAATATATAGGCTACTGTAAGTTGTTTCCCAAATAGCCAAAGGCTGATTCCATCACCGTCTATTTCTCAAGTCGAGCTGTTGGTAGAATTGGCAACACAGGATGTGGGCTGTAAGGTGTATAAACACGTAGGCTCGCATGCTATGTTTTGTACATAAATATCGTTTATTCTGATATGACAGATTTTAAAAGCAGTTCGTAATACCTATTTCATTACCGATCAAATTCATCTCCGTAAATCAGACCTGCTGAAAAATATGTAAGGAATTAAGTTGTATCTGTAACCGATGCCTGGTAATGAATTTAACCAACAAATTCCTCATTATTATTAACTTTATTGGCCACATTGGACCACTTGAGTCTTCCATGTACATGTTTTCTTTGCAGGTTGCATTGGTCGATTCTTCTTATCTGCCCAGTACTTCTTCATTCGTCCGATCGTTATGTTCTTAATTCGTCTGAAATCTCTACAGGCCGTCTGTGCATCATTTCTGCTGAAAATTTATGATTCTTAAGAAGGGTGGTAATTTTATTTTTGATCTCTGCATTTGTAATTTCGAGTCCAACTGTTTTGAGATCCTCTTGAATTTCTTTGATCCAATGCCCTCCAGTCTTCTTGCCCAGATTTCTCATCACTAGTTGTTGTAAAATCCTGTTTTCTGGTAATCGTAGGATGTGAAAGAAATGAGAGCATCATTAATATTTGATTAAAACATTTCAGATAAAAGTACACGGGGCTACATGACCGCGTTGTCGCAGCCCCTAAACTAAGGAACCAACCAACATTTCAGATACCTAGGAAGTGTTGTGTGCCTGACTGTAATTCAAATTATGGCAGCACTATCAAAACAACTGGTTATATTTCTACGTTTTGATCACTTGCAGCGGGAGAACTTTCAGTGCCTAGTAATTTAGTTTTGCTACATATCTCCATGTGTACTGGACTTAGTTGGCAAGTGCTGTTAAGTAGAGTTCATTAGAAAGCTACCTATTTTTAAATTAAGTGGCCAGTGGAGCATTATTGTTAGACTGTCTACAGTAGGCTTGGAGGCTTGTGTCTCTGATTAGTGCATCTGTGGACAAAAAGCGAATGATTTAAGGCAGTGTATATATACACGAGGCACGTCCAGAAAGTAAGTTCCGTTTGGAAATAACATTAAATTGTGTACAGATACAGAAAAATTATTTATTGCACAAAATTCTACAACCCTTAAACTAATTTTCCACATAACTGCCGAAATGTTGCAGGCATTTGTCGTAGCGTGGCACAAGTTTTTGGATACCTTTTTCATAGAAGTTTGCCGCCTGTGTCTTCAACCAGTTGAAAACATCTTCTTTCAGCTCGTCGTCATTGTTGAAGTGTTGACCGCCAAGGAAAGACTTGAGATGTGTGAACAGATAAAAGTCGCTAGGAGCGAGGTCAGAGCTGTACGGAGGGTGGTCAAACACGTCCCAGCCAAATCCCTGTAGGAGGTTTTTCGTCACATTTTCAGTGTGTGGTCGTGCGTTGTCGTGAAGAAAAACAACACTTTTTGACAGCAACCCTCGGCGGTTATTCTGTATTGCGCGGCGCAATTTCCTAAGTGTCTCGCAGTAAGCATCTGCGTTGATTGTTTGACCACGTGGTAAGAAATCAATGAGTAAGATACCTTATCAGTCCCAGAATACTGTGCACATCATTTTCTGAGGTGTCAAGATTTGTTTCGGCTTAACCTTTGCTGCCGCTTACTTTCAGGAGTGTCGTAAGAACCCCAAGTTTCATCTCCTGTGACTATCTGTGTCAGAAATTCTTCGCCGCCTTCATTGTAACGGGTCAAAAACTGAAGTGCACTACCCATCCGTTTTGTTTTGTGTTGCTCCGTAAGAATCTTTGGTACCCAACGTCAGCAAAGTTTATGAAAGTTCAGTTTTTCGGTAACAATTTCATGAATTAGTGATCGTGAGATTTGGGGAAATTCCATAGCGAGAGCACTAATTGTAAACCTGCGGTTTTCCCGGATCTTGTCATCAATCGCGTGAACCAGTTCTTCTGTAACCAAAGATGGACGCCTACTTCGTTCTTCATCGTGCACTTCACTACGTCCTTCATTGAACTGTCGGACCCATCTTCTCACCATTGAATCACTCATCGCATTTTGTCCATACACTTCGCAAATTTGCCGATAAATTTCAATGGGTTTCACTTTCCTAGTATTCAGAAAACGAATCACAGATCTGATTTCACAAGCGGCGGGATTTTCAATCAACACCGACACTGTACGAGTAAACATGCACAACAACGCGTACGTGGCTGACAGCGCTCTCCAAATGGCGCACGTTTCTTCTCCTTGATACAGAGCGTCTACCGCGCATATGCAGAACTGCGCTGCAGCGGAACGTACAACTAGTTGAAGACACAGGCGGCACACGTCTATGAAGAGAAATGCCTGCAACATTTCGGCAGTTATGTGCAAAAGTAGTTTAAGGGTTGTAGAATTTTGTGCAATACATATTTTTTCTGTATCCGTACACAATTTAATGTTATTACCAAACGGAACTTACTTTCTGGACGTACTTCTTATGTATATATGGGCATTCACTCAAATTCTTATATGAATTATACTGAATTCTCCGTCTACAGAACACGGTAGGGGATACTAAATTATATTAGGTAGGTATTTGTCACATTCATATGCAGGCTAATTATGTTCTTTCATGTAAAAAAAAAAGTCCTCTCGGCACGCCGGAAGGCGGAGGTAGATTTCACCGGACAAACTTGGGGATAGGCGAAAATAGGCAGAATATGCAGGTTTTCGTAGAAGGATCAGACCTCATTTATTGCGAGAAGGTATTTTATAATTGGAGCTTAATTAACTTTGTTTTTCGTCATTTTATGGTTATTTTAAACATTTTATTGTCTTATGGGAACGGTAACCTTCTTGTCATTTGGGGTCCATTTTTATACTTGTGGTCACACTGTCCTTATGCAAGGTTTCGACACTGATGTGTAACTATGTAACGGTCTGTTACTTCTTCACGCAAAATTATATCTCCCGCAGAGATTTTGGTTGGTTCCTCAGTTTAGGGGCTGCGACAACGTGGTCATCTAACCCCGTGTACTTTGGGTGAGTGTAGAATCTGTCTGATAAACGGTGTGAATTGTAATGGATGTATTAGTCTGTAATTCAGGTAAGGACTGCAGACGGTCAATTTCAAGCAGTAGTTCCTAATGTTGCTACCAGGTACTACCGTCAATGACACATAGCTGTGAACTTGGCTACTAGATGCCACCCCAACCAGCAACTCGTAACGAACGTTGGAACTTCCCCTCCAAAGGAAAGCATACTGAGGGATTTTAGCGCTCTTAGAAAATCCGACGACTTCGGCCGGCTTTGAAACCGCGACCTTGGGCATAGACATTCTGCATGCTACCAGTTACGTCACCGAAGCCGCTCCCCACTTAGTCAGATGTCAAAGTCAACCCCTGGCACCATCCAGCCCATGACGGGCTAAGGCCGACCAAGCGACCACTGCCCAGCCATTTGGCCTGCAGATATTGGGGTGACGCGTGATCAGCGCGTCGGGTCCCCTCGGCCGTTAATATTGGTATTCGTGATCGGGGTGCTGTCTCACTGTCAGACAGCTACTCAATTGTCCTCACGAGGCTGAGTGCACCCCGTTCCATCCCTCACGTCAGTTTTAAAATACCTGACGGAGCCGGGGATCGAACCCGGGGACTCCGGGTGAGAGGCAGGCGCGCTACCCCAACACCACGGGGCCGGCTTAGTCAGATGGAAATACTGAATCTGATCTCGTGCAAGTGCGTTGTCATGGCAACGGCTCATCCCTCATCAATTTAGTAGTGTTGCCATGGCAACCTGTGATAGCTCTTGGCATTTTCTTATAATTTCGAAATCATTTTTCTCATCCCTTGGCGTAATGGTGGGTCATATCAAAAATTCTTTCAGACAAAAGTTTTAGGTTATTATTAGGGGAATATTGTCCATTTCGTACGGGTTTGATATTGTGCCTATTAAGAGAGATATGATTAATGTTTCCCGAAAAACCCACTTTTTTCCACCCCTTTTTTCAATGGTTGGTGCTATCAAAAAACTTATTTGACATAAATTGTTGGTACATATCCAACACATATTATGAACTTTGAATGGATTCGATATTTCACGTATTAAGAGAGTTATAGCGAAATTTTAATTTTTCGAAAAAAGACCCCCATTTTCACCCCCTTCGACCGATTTTGCCCATTAACGAACTCGACCGAGATTTTATAGGGATACATATTATGTAAAAAATTCAAAGTGATTGGTGCAAAATTACGGCAGTTATCGTGTCCACAAGAAACTGATATATACATACATACATAAATTATACAGGGTGTTACAAAAAGGTACGGCCAAACTTTCAGGAAACATTCCTCACACACAAAGAAATAAAATATGTTATGTGGACATGTGTCCGGAAACGCCTAATTTCCATGTTAGAGCTCATTTTAGTTTCGTTAGTATGTACTGTACTTCCTCGATTCACCGCCAGTTGGCCCATTTGAAGGAAGGTAATGTTGACGTAATGTTAGAGCTCATTTTAGTTTCGTTAGTATGTACTGTACTTCCTCGATTCACCGCCAGTTGGCCCATTTGAAGGAAGGTAATGTTGACGTCAGTGCTAGTGTTGACATGCGACTCATTGCTCTACAGTACGAGCATCAAGCACAAAAGTACGTAGCATCAACTGGTTAGTGTTCATCACGAACGTGGTTTTGCAGTCAGTGCAATGTTTACAAATGCGGAGTTGGCAGATGCCCATTTGATGTATGGATTAGCACGAGGCAATAGCCGTAGCGCGGTAAGTTTGTATCGAGACAGATTTCCAGAAGGAAGGTGTCCCGACAGGAAGACGTTCGAAGCAATTGATCGGCGTCTTAGGGAGCACGGAACATTCCAGCCTATGACTCGCGACTGGGGAAGACCTAGAACGACGAGGACACCTGCAATGGACGAGGCAATTCTTCGTGCAGTTGACGATAACCCTCATGTCAGCGTCAGAGACGTTGCTGCTGTACAAGGTAACGTTGACCACGTCACTGTATGGAGAGTGCTACGGGAGAACCTGTTGTTCCCGTACCATGTACAGCGTGTGCAGGCACTATCAGCAGCTGATTGGCCTCCACGGATACACTTCTGCGAATGGTTCATCCAACAATGTGTCAATCCTCATTTCAGTGCAAATGTTCTCTTTACGGATGAGGCGTCATTCCAACGTGATCAAATTGTAAATTTTCACAATCAACATGTGTGGGCTGACGAGAATCCGCACTTAATTGTGCAATCACGTCATCAACACAGATTTTCTGTGAACGTTTGGGCAGGAATTGTTGGTGATGTCTTGATTGGGCCCCATGTTCTTCCACCTACGCTCAATGGAGCACGTTATCATGACTTCATACGGGATACTCTACCTGTGCTGCTAGAACATGTGCCTTTACAAGTACGACACAACATGTGGTTCATGCACGATGGAGCTCCTGCACATTTCAGTCGAAGTGTTCGTACGCTTCTCAACAACAGATTCGGTGACCGATGGATTGGTAGAGGCGGACCAATTCCATGGCCTCCACGCTCTCCTGACCTCAACCCTCTTGACTTTCATTTATGGGGGCATTTGAAAGCTCTTGTCTACGCAACCCCGGTACCAAATGTAGAGACTCTTCGTGCTCGTATTGTGGACGGCTGTGATACAATACGCCATTCTCCAGGGCTGCATCAGCGCATCAGGGATTCTATGCGACGGAGGGTGGATGCATGTATCCTCGCTAACGGAGGACATTTTGAACATTTCCTGTAACAAAGTGTTTGAAGTCACGCTGGTACGTTCTGTTGCTGTGTGTTTCCATTCCATGATTAATGTGATTTGAAGAGAAGTAATAAAATGAGCTCTAACATGGAAATTAAGCGTTTCCGGACACATGTCCACATATCATATTTTCTTTCTTTGTGTGTGAGGAATGTTTCCTGAAAGTTTGGCCGTACCTTTTTGTAACACCCTGTATATAAACTTTTGAACGGACGGTGGTTTTGGGGTCTGGGGGATGTGAAACGCGAAGATATGTCGAAATTTTCCGGAAGTCGAAACATGGGACCCATTGCAATAGTTAGCTTTCTAATGAAATCTACCTAAAATCTACCTCACATAGTATATTCCAATCTATTAGGTTAATTCATACGACGCAATAACTGTTTGGCATCTAATCAAAATTCGAACTCCGTATTTGAAGAAGATTTATCTTACTCATTCAAGTGCTGAGCTGAAGTATTTCTTGATTTTTGGCACTTGATATTCTAAATTATATTTGTCTGTATTTTGAATTTTTAATAAGAAGCTTAATATCTATTTGCACTCACCATTAAAATTTATTATTTTACTAACCGTAACCTCTCAGCTATACTCTTGTGTGGCTAGATATAAACGGACCAATCCCAGCTGTTCGCAGCTGTTGCAGCAAGCACACCTACTGGTCTGTATCTGTCGACGCTTGCCACACCTGGTGGTTGGACTAATTGACTAATTGGCTGCGCTCAAACGAAATGCACAAAATTAAAAAAAACAATAGCCAAAATTCCTCAACATTTGAATTTTTAGCCTACTTTTCACATTTTGCAAAAATGAGGAAAAAGTAGACTTATGAGATCGATCCGGGAAAATGTGTGTCTGTCTGTCTGTATGGCTGGCTGTGTGTGTGTCCCCCCCCCCCCCCCCTATCAACTCCTAAACGGCTGCAGCAATCAAAACCAAATTTAATATGAGTAAAGATGTGCACCGGAATATCTCACGTCCATATTTGAAAATGATGTCAGTGCTACCAACTGCTGAAAAAACGCACTAGAAATTTGAGCTCCATGTTGGATATCTCGCAAGGTATGCATGGGAGCTATTCCAAAATTGGTACACATGCAGATAATACTATTTCAGTTTAATTTTCAGGAGGCCAACAACGACAGTGTTGCCAAAATAATTTTAAGCCTTGTGATAGGTCCAATGTTTAAATGCATATAACTTCTACACTATCAATTGTATTTCAACCAAATTTTGTAAGTAATATCTATACATAAACAGATGTGATTGAGCGTATTCTTAAGAGCCACCAGGGCTGCCAACTGTTAATAATTGCTCTCTCTATTTTTTTTATCCAAATACCAATATATCAGAAAGTATGCAAGCCAACAGCTTTAAACTATGCACACGTATATTCTGACATTTTAGATTAATTTTGAGTAACTTATATACGTCAGTTCTACCAACATGATTATGAGCCTGGTGATAGTACCAATTTTTAAATACATGTAACTTCTATACTATCAGTTGGATCATATTCTGATCATGTTATCAAACCCAGAGGAAAAATTGTTGTCACAGTATCATACAAAGGAACAGAAATTGTTGCATATCTTTTTGTAGTTCCGCAAGGTCATGCCGCATTGCTTGGTCGTGTTTGGATCAGGGGCCTCGGCCTTGATCTGAAGGAAATTGACAAGGACACAAATCTTTCACTTCACACTGAATCTGTCAACTCAGTGCAGTCAATTCAGGATATTTTACATCAGTATAGTACAATCTTTGAAGAAAAAATTGGATGCGTTCCCAATATTGAAGTAAAACTGCAACTAAGAGAGGGGGTGAAACCTGTCTTCAATCGTGAACGTGATGTCCCCTTTGCTCTTCGGGAACGCGTTGAAAAGGAACTCACTTCATAGGAATCAGAAGGAGTTATTTCTCCCACAGCTTTAAGTGATTGGGGATCGCCTCTTGTTGTTATCCCAAAACCGGATGGGGAGTTAGGTTATGTGTTGACTACAAATGTGGAGTAAATTCAAGGTTGATTTCTGCAAACCATCCCATAAGACCAGTTAATGATGTTCTACATAGTCTTAGAAACTCAAAATTTTTCTGCAAGTTAGACTTATACAAGGCATATCTACATCTGAAGGTTGATGAAGAAGGTAGTATGATTCAAACTACATCCACTCACAAAGGAACCTTCAGGATGCACCGACTGAGTTTTGGCATCAAAACTGCCCCCTCAGAATTTAATAGGATATTATCACAGATCCTTCATGGTCTTCCAAAAGCTGAAGCTTATTTTGACGACATCATAATACATGGTACAACGAAGGAGGAGTGCACCAAGAACTTAATAGCCTGTCTAGAACGGCTTTCAAAAAATAATCTGCATTTGAACAAAAGCAAATGCTCATTTTCCAAGGAAAACATAGCCTACCTAGGGCATATTGTATCATATAATGAGATCCGCAAGTCACCAGAGAAAGTTCAAGCTGTGTCACAAATGCCACGCCCTAAAAACAATGAAGAAGTGAGACGCTTCCTTGGTATGGTGACTTATTATGCAAAGTTCATTCCTAATTTCTCAACGAAGTCCCACCCATTACGGCAGTTATTGCGGAAAGGTGAACGGTTTTTCTGGTCTGCAGCCTGTGAAGCAGCTTTCTTGAATCTCAAGTCCGAGTTATGTAGTGAACGTGTCCTTACCCCATTCAACCCATCACTGCCTATCATCTTGTCTACCGATGCCAGTCCTACTGGTGTTGGAGCAGTATTAAGTCATGAGATGGATGGCCAAGAAAGACCCATCGCGTATGCCTCTCGTGCCCTAACACCAGCAGAATGTAATTACAGTCAGCTTGACCGGGAAGCGCTGGCAATAATTTTCGCCACAACACACTTCTACAACTATATTTTTGCAAGAAATGTCATTCTTGTGACAGACAATGAACCTCTGTCTCGTATTTTTCATCAGAACAAGGGCCTGCCACAAATGACATCCGCAAGGCTCCTAAGATATGCATCGTTTCTCTCCGGGTTTGACTACTCGGTAAGAGTGAAAAAAGGGAAAGATAACGAAAATATTGATTGCCTATCCCGAGCCCCTGTTGCATCTACCTCGCCAAACATTGAAACATCAATAAATGCAGAAGTTTCACAACTCTGTGCTGAAAAGATTCTTCAAGTGTCAAGTGAAGCCATTACGTACGAAACTATCCGTGATGAGACTATGTTAGACCCAGAACTTAGTGCCACCCTGCAACGTCTTCAAACTCAATCCTTGGATGAACCATATACAGTTGAAAATGGTATTCTATTCCGTCAAGACCGAATTGTTATCCCAAAGAAACTACAAATAAATTTTTTGGAAGAGTTACATTTAACACACCTCGGCATTGTGAAAACAAAACAGTTAGCAAGACGATATGTCTACTGGCCGCAATTAGACAAAGACATTGAGAAGCTTATCAAATCTTGTGAAGAGTGCGCGCAGACTCGTTCAAATCCACCAAAAGCTCCAATACACCCCTGGGATGAACCAGACGAAAATTGGGAACGCATACACATTGACTATGCGGGGCCATTTGATAACCACCATTTCTTGATGTTTCTCTCGGCTAGCCCATTGGTTGCTGGGTGCCCTGGTGCAATATGTTTCTGAAAAATCCCTCTCTCCTTGCAATAGGATCTGAATACATCACTCGTGAAGATAGTGGCATTATCTGACACATGGACATTCGGGTACCCATGTACGGTAAAGATATTGTCAAGCAGACTGATAGTAGTTGCAGTGGATGGAGCGTCTTTCACCATTCGTACTTCGACCCAATTGGATTTCGCGTCAACACACATCAAGAAATGGTGGTTATCAAATGGCCCCGCATAGTCAATGTGTATGCGTTCCCAATTTTCGTCTGGTTCATCCCAGGGGTGTATTGGAGCTTTTGGTGGATTTGAACGAGTCTGCGCGCACTCTTCACAAGATTTGATAAGCTTCTCAATGTCTTTGTCTAATTGCGGCCAGTAGACATATCGTCTTGCTAACTGTTTTGTTTTCACAATGCCGAGGTGTGTTAAATGTAACTCTTCCAAAAAATTTATTTGTAGTTTCTTTGGGATAACAATTCGGTCTTGACGGAATAGAATACCATTTTCAACTGTATATGGTTCATCCAAGGATTGAGTTTGAAGACGTTGCAGGGTGGCACTAAGTTCTGGGTCTAACATAGTCTCATCACGGATAGTTTCGTACGTAATGGCTTCACTTGACACTTGAAGAATCTTTTCAGCACAGAGTTGTGAAACTTCTGCATTTATTGATGTTTCAATGTTTGGCGAGGTAGATGCAACAGGGGCTCGGGATAGGCAATCAATATTTTCGTTATCTTTCCCTTTTTTCACTCTTACCGAGTAGTCAAACCCGGAGAGAAACGATGCATATCTTAGGAGCCTTGCGGATGTCATTTGTGGCAGGCCCTTGTTCTGATGAAAAATACGAGACAGAGGTTCATTGTCTGTCACAAGAATGACATTTCTTGCAAAAATATAGTTGTAGAAGTGTGTTGTGGCGAAAATTATTGCCAGCGCTTCCCGGTCAAGCTGACTGTAATTACATTCTGCTGGTGTTAGGGCACGAGAGGCATACGCGATGGGTCTTTCTTGGCCATCCATCTCATGACTTAATACTGCTCCAACACCAGTAGGACTGGCATCGGTTGACAAGATGATAGGCAGTGATGGGTTGAATGGGGTAAGGACACGTTCACTACATAACTCGGACTTGAGATTCAAGAAAGCTGCTTCACAGGCTGCAGACCAGAAAAACCGTTCACCTTTCCGCAGTAACTGCCGTAATGGGTGGGACTTCGTTGAGAAATTAGGAATGAACTTTGCATAATAAGTCACCATACCAAGGAAGCGTCTCACTTCTTCATTGTTTTTAGGGCGTGGCATTTGTGACACAGCTTGAACTTTCTCTGGTGACTTGCGGATCTCATTATATGATACAATATGCCCTAGGTAGGCTATGTTTTCCTTGGAAAATGAGCATTTGCTTTTGTTCAAATGCAGATTATTTTTTGAAAGCCGTTCTAGACAGGCTATTAAGTTCTTGGTGCACTCCTCCTTCGTTGTACCATGTATTATGATGTCGTCAAAATAAGCTTCAGCTTTTGGAAGACCATGAAGGATCTGTGATAATATCCTATTAAATTCTGAGGGGGCAGTTTTGATGCCAAAACTCAGTCGGTGCATCCTGAAGGTTCCTTTGTGAGTGGATGTAGTTTGAATCATACTACCTTCTTCATCAACCTTCAGATGTAGATATGCCTTGTATAAGTCTAACTTGCAGAAAAATTTTGAGTTTCTAAGACTATGTAGAACATCATTAACTGGTCTTATGGGATGGTTTGCAGAAATCAACCTTGAATTTACTCCACATTTGTAGTCAACACATAACCTAACTCCCCATCCGGTTTTGGGATAACAACAAGAGGCGATCTCCAATCACTTAAAGCTGTGGGAGAAATAACTCCTTCTGATTCCTATGAAGTGAGTTCCTTTTCAACGCGTTCCCGAAGAGCAAAGGGGACATCACGTTCACGATTGAAGACAGGTTTCACCCCCTCTCTTAGTTGCAGTTTTACTTCAATATTGGGAACGCATCCAATTTTTTCTTCAAATAATAATCATTTATTGCAGCAAATAGCCATGCCGAGATACAAAACTAATACTAATAACTTAAATCTTACTCATCAAAGTGTCTATATACAAAGTGTCTGACAGGTTCTTTGCTATATGTATAGTTATTCGCAGCAGAAGCGTGTTAGCGATACTTTCCTCTGGGCGCAGGAAATGGCGTGATATCTATCACAAGCACTACCACACAGAGAGCAGGTGCATTGGGGGCCTGGGTCATGAAATCCTCTTGCTGTGCATATCTTAAAATGAAAACCGTGGACTGCAAAACGGGTGATCGTATGCCGCAGTTCAAAGTTGGCATTCATCCAGTCCGTCGACATAAGAGCTTCTGTGGAATAGAAATCAGGCCATATGTCATTACGCTTGAGGTTTAGTTCTTCGATCAGTCTCTGGTATTGCACTGTTGATGGTAGGGAGTTCTCCAAACGCAGGTCTTCTATGAAGAAAGTCTCCCTTGCTAGTACGTACGTTAGACGAGATGGCGTGTATTTTGATAAGTGCAGAATTTTCTTTAGAAAAGTAGACTTAACTCTTTCTATCTCTCGAAGGTTACTTTGTGTCAAATGATCCCAAGTTATTTGAATGCCGTATGTCACTATTGGAGTTATTTTCGTTCTGAATAAATTCATTGCGGTTTGTAAAGATAGATTTCCCAGTTGCATTATGTCTTGCATTGCTTTTATGGCGGATGTTGTTCTATCCCTGACATGTCGCGTGAATACGTTCCCTTGCATTTGCATTACTACTCCTAGGTATTTGAAATGATTTACATTGACTAGCGGTTCTCCATTTAGTAGTATATGCTCATCTGCGGATAGTTTCCCGCCTTTACGGAATGCCAGCATTACTGTCTTGGTGCAGTTTATCGTCATATCATTTTCATGAGCCCATGTGGCAAGTTTATCAATGGACGATTGCAAGGTTTCCTTTGATGTCGATGCCACAACCATATCATCCGCGTAGATGTAAATTTTCGCTCCCTCAAGGTAAATAGCCTCAATGACATCAGCTGTAGCGATGTTAAATAGTAACGGACTCAAAGGGTCACCCTGAAGTACACCATTTGTTTGTTCTATTCGTTCTGATTGAACTATACTGTCATCTATTTGTAGGCTGTTTTTGTGGAGAATGTCCCTTATTATCCCAAAAAGGTAATGTTCTTTTCCGATCATATTTTCAAGTTTCCTGAGCAAAGTGTTTCTACTCACTAGATCAAACGCCTTGGTGTAGTCGACGAATACTGCATATAGCTTTCCTCTTTTCTGTCTTAGCGCGTCTTCTACATTCGTTAAAAGACAGTTAACGGCTTGTAGTGTATTCCTTCCTTTCCGGAAGCCAAACTGTTCTTCAGGTATCTTGTTGTCAACTAAATCTGTGAGTCTTCTAGTGAGTATTTTCGTAAAGATCTTAAAGATTGTGTTTTCCAAAGCGATACCACGATAGGAATTTGGGTCTCCTGTATTACCTTTTCCTTTATATAGCATCTTCAAAGTCGAGGTTCTCCAGTTTGACGGTATGTGACCTTGAAGTAAACATTCGTTCATGAGCTCTGCCCATAGCCCTTTTAACAGCGGAGCTGTCATCTTCAGGTGCTCGTAGTGAATAGTATCTGGACCACATGCTTTCTTTTCTGCGCAGTTGTTTATCTCAATTAGGACATCTTGTGCCGTGATCGGCACTGGTAGTTGAGAAGGGTTGCTAACCTGAATAGGTCTGGTGTCCCGCGCTTGTAGGGTTGCTGTAAGATGCTGAATCCACGTTGTCATAGGAATGTCCTTTGGGAATTTGGGTCTTCTGGGATTTAGGGCTGAGAAAGGGTTTGTTTCAGCCTCCTGTATTAGTTGAGCTTCCTTCAATTGTTGATAGCTTTCCTTTGCTCTTTTAACTACCTCCTTATAATATCTTCTTTTCTCGACATACTCTTGTAGTGCTGTATGTGTACTTGCCCTTTTTATCTTGTGTAATGCTGCTAGCGTCTCCTTCCTCCGTTGGTAACATTCGGTAGTGAACCATGGTTTTGCTCTTCTTGTATTTTGACCTATCTTAGGAGTTGCGTCCTTGATATGATTCTCGATCAGTGTTAGCGCGGCGTCTATGTTTTTCTTCAAAGATTGTACTATACTGATGTAAAATATCCTGAATTGACTGCACTGAGTTGACAGATTCAGTGTGAAGTGAAAGATTTGTGTCCTTGTCAATTTCCTTCAGATCAAGGCCGAGGCCCCTGATCCAAACACGACCAAGCAATGCGGCATGACCTTGCGGAACTACAAAAAGATATGCAACAATTTCTGTTCCTTTGTATGATACTGTGACAACAATTTTTCCTCTGGGTTTGATAACATGATCAGAATATGATCCAACTGATAGTATAGAAGTTACATGTATTTAAAAATTGGTACTATCACCAGGCTCATAATCATGTTGGTAGAACTGACGTATATAAGTTACTCAAAATTAATCTAAAATGTCAGAATATACGTGTGCATAGTTTAAAGCTGTTGGCTTGCATACTTTCTGATATATTGGTATATGGATAAAAAAATAGAGAGAGCAATTATTAACAGTTGGCAGCCCTGGTGGCTCTTAAGAATACGCTCAATCACATCTGTTTATGTATAGATATTACATACAAAATTTGGTTGAAATACAATTGATAGTGTAGAAGTTATATGCATTTAAACATTGGACCTATCAGAAGGCTTAAAATTATTTTGGCAACACTGTCGTTGTTGGCCTCCTGAAAATTAAACTGAAATAGTATTATCTGCATGTGTACCAATTTTGGAATAGCTCCCATGCACACCTTGCGAGATATCCAACATGGAGCTCAAATTTCTAGTGCGTTTTTTCAGCAGTTGGTAGCACTGACATCATTTTCAAATATGGACGTGAGATATTCCGGTGCACATCTTTACTCATATTAAATTTGGTTTTGATTGCTGCAGCCGTTTAGGAGTTGATAGGGGGGGGGGGACACACACACAGCCAGCCATACAGACAGACAGACACACATTTTCCCGGATCGATCTCATAAGTCTACTTTTTCCTCATTTTTGCAAAATGTGAAAAGTAGGCTAAAAATTCAAATGTTGAGGAATTTTGGCTATTGTTTTTTTTAATTTTGTGCATTTCGTTTGAGCGCAGCCAATTAGTCAATTAGTCCAACCACCAGGTGTGGCAAGCGTCGACAGATACAGACCAGTAGGTGTGCTTGCTGCAACAGCTGCGAACAGCTGGGATTGGTCCGTTTACATCTAGCCACACAAGAGTATAGCTGAGAGGTTACGGTTAGTAAAATAATAAATTTTAATGGTGAGTGCAAATAGATATTAAGCTTCTTATTAAAAATTCAAAATACAGACAAATATAATTTAGAATATCAAGTGCCAAAAATCAAGAAATACTTCAGCTCAGCACTTGAATGAGTAAGATAAATCTTCTTCAAATACGGAGTTCGAATTTTGATTAGATGCCAAACAGTTATTGCGTCGTATGAATTAACCTAATAGATTGGAAAATACTATGTGAGGTAGATTTTAGGTAGATTTCATTAGAAAGCTAACTATTGCAATGGGTCCCATGTTTCGACTTCCGGAAAATTTCGACATATCTTCGCGTTTCACATCCCCCAGACCCCAAAACCACCGTCCGTTCAAAAGTTTATATATAATTTATGTATGTATGTATATATCAGTTTCTTGTGGACACGATAACTGCCGTAATTTTGCACCAATCACTTTGAATTTTTTACATAATATGTATCCCTATAAAATCTCGGTCGAGTTCGTTAATGGGCAAAATCGGTCGAAGGGGGTGAAAATGGGGGTCTTTTTTCGAAAAATTAAAATTTCGCTATAACTCTCTTAATACGTGAAATATCGAATCCATTCAAAGTTCATAATATGTGTCGGATATGTGCCAACAATTTATGTCAAATAAGTTTTTTGATAGCACCAACCATTGAAAAAAGGGGTGGAAAAAGTGGGTTTTTCGGGAAACATTAATCATATCTCTCTTAATAGGCACAATATCAAACCCGTACGAAATGGACAATATTCCCCTAATAATAACCTAAAACTTTTGTCTGAAAGCATTTTTGATATGACCCACCATTACGCCAAGGGATGAGAAAAATGATTTCGAAATTATAAGAAAATGCCAAGAGCTATCACAGGTTGCCATGGCAACACTACTAAATTGATGAGGGATGAGCCGTTGCCATGACAACGCACTTGCACGAGATCAGATTCAGTATTTCCATCTGACTAAGCCGGCCCCGTGGTGTTGGGGTAGCGCGCCTGCCTCTCACCCGGAGTCCCCGGGTTCGATCCCCGGCTCCGTCAGGTATTTTAAAACTGACGTGAGGGATGGAACGGGGTGCACTCAGCCTCGTGAGGACAATTGAGTAGCTGTCTGACAGTGAGACAGCACCCGATCACGAATACCAATATTAACGGCCGAGGGGACCCGACGCGCTGATCACGCGTCACCCCAATATCTGCAGGCCAAATGGCTGGGCAGTGGTCGCTTGGTCGGCCTTAGCCCGTCATGGGCTGGATGGTGCCAGGGGTTGACTTTGACATCTGACTAAGTGGGGAGCGGCTTCGGTGACGTAACTGGTAGCATGCAGAATGTCTATGCCCAAGGTCGCGGTTTCAAAGCCGGCCGAAGTCGTCGGATTTTCTAAGAGCGCTAAAATCCCTCAGTATGCTTTCCTTTGGAGGGGAAGTTCCAACGTTCGTTACGAGTTGCTGGTTGGGGTGGCATCTAGTAGCCAAGTTCACAGCTATGTGTCATTGACGGTAGTACCTGGTAGCAACATTAGGAACTACTGCTTGAAATTGACCGTCTGCAGTCCTTACCTGAATTACAGACTAATACATCCATTACAATTCACACCGTTTATCAGACAGATTCTACATTCACCCAAAGTACACGGGGTTAGATGACCACGTTGTCGCAGCCCCTAAACTGAGGAACCAACCAAAATCTCTGCGGGAGATATAATTTTGCGTGAAGAAGTAACAGACCGTTACATAGTTACACATCAGTGTCGAAACCTTGCATAAGGACAGTGTGACCACAAGTATAAAAATGGACCCCAAATGACAAGAAGGTTACCGTTCCCATAAGACAATAAAATGTTTAAAATAACCATAAAATGACGAAAAACAAAGTTAATTAAGCTCCAATTATAAAATACCTTCTCGCAATAAATGAGGTCTGATCCTTCTACGAAAACCTGCATATTCTGCCTATTTTCGCCTATCCCCAAGTTTGTCCGGTGAAATCTACCTCCGCCTTCCGGCGTGCCGAGAGGACTTTTTTTTTTACATGAAAGAACATAATTAGCCTGCATATGAATGTGACAAATACCTACTTAATATAATTTAGTATCCCCTACCGTGTTCTGTAGACGGAGAATTCAGTATAATTCATATAAGAATTTGAGTGAATGCCCATATATACATAAGAAGTACGTCCAGAAAGTAAGTTCCGTTTGGTAATAACATTAAATTGTGTACGGATACAGAAAAAATATGTATTGCACAAAATTCTACAACCCTTAAACTACTTTTGCACATAACTGCCGAAATGTTGCAGGCATTTGTCTTCATAGACGTGTGCCGCCTGTGTCTTCAACTAGTTGTACGTTCCGCTGCAGCGCAGTTCTGCATATGCGCGGTAGACGCTCTGTATCAAGGAGAAGAAACGTGCGCCATTTGGAGAGCGCTGTCAGCCACGTACGCGTTGTTGTGCATGTTTACTCGTACAGTGTCGGTGTTGATTGAAAATCCCGCCGCTTGTGAAATCAGATCTGTGATTCGTTTTCTGAATACTAGGAAAGTGAAACCCATTGAAATTTATCGGCAAATTTGCGAAGTGTATGGACAAAATGCGATGAGTGATTCAATGGTGAGAAGATGGGTCCGACAGTTCAATGAAGGACCCGGCACCATTATCGACTAAGTTACAGAACATCTTGTTTCAATACAGAGCAACGCCATTGGCATGTGGACAGTCTCCAGCTGAGCTATATTTGAAACGTCGGCTACGTATCCGGTTGGATGCTCTACTTCCAAACCAAAAGAGCTTGACTACATCCAGTTTCTCACCCCCCTGTTCGCTCTTTCAAAGTGGGAGAGAGAGTGCAAGTCCGGATTCACCAGAAAAACCGTGATATTTGGCAGTTTGGTGTTATACAAACTAAACTCGGCCAGCGTCACTATGACGTGAAATTGGGTTCGGGACGAATTTTAAAGCGGCATGTTGACCAGTTATTATCGACTCTCGTGCCAAAGAAAGATAAGCATGTCACTTTTGCTCCAACAAATCCTCCAGTGCGTGGTGTTCCAAACATACCAACACCAACCCAGTCAAGACTAGAAAATGAGGATATTCCTCCTGCAACCCACACTTCAGATGACACAAGGCAGACCATCCTGCATCCAGATGAACGCCCTGATCGAAACAGCCTTCCACCACCTGCTGATAATTATTTAAGAAGATCAGCCAGAGACAGGCGACCTCCTCAGTATCTGCAAGACTATGTGCCCAAATGAATATGAATAGTTCCTTTTATTTGTTTTTATATAAGTGGGGGAGACTATTATGTGTCTAGTTTATGTCCTCTATGGAACTTGGTCGGAGTGTAAATATGCTTTTACTCTGTGACAATGTCAGTTGTAATTTGTTCATTGTGTTAAGATGTAGATTCAGATGTGTGTGCATATTAAAGTGCTATAATATCCTTTATTCAAAACACAATAGCTATAATGTGCTTTATTCAAAACATAATAGTTACGTAGAACTGGTGGGCAACGTTTAAATAACCATTACGCTGTCTGCCCAGTGGAGGAACACCCTTCTGTCTACCAATCAATCAATCAATCAATCAATCAATATTTATTGTCATTTAACAACTTATCGTTGTATTAGACTACGTCACATTGTTAAAAATACATTTTCAATTTACAATAAAATCACAAAGTTATGTATAATATATTACAGGTATTATTACCAGCTTACTGAATTCTATAAAATAAAACAAGTAGTTCCGTGAAGAACTATACAGCCTATTTTCATATATCCTACTTATGTTAACTGCCACAATCAACATACAAAATTTCAGTTTAATTGCTGTAACAGATTCGTAGATATTGAGAACCGTCTAAATATTTCAGATGGTCGCCAGGTTGGATTTTTATTTTTGTACTATTACATTAAGATTATTGTGTACGTGTGGTATTCAAACTTCAATCGCATGATTAGACAACAAGAAGTAAAAACGAGATTTTAAAATTACGCACAGCAGCCATCTTGTGATAATGCAAACCATTGAAATAAATTAGATGCCAGTGGATCAACATTTGTATAAGCATTTAACGTGCAACGTTTCACGGCACTCGGATAGTTAATTCGCGAGAAACGTCCATTTAAATATTTATACTTCGCGTCACCGCCATGTTGGATTTGTGCTCACCAGGTTCCTGAAAGTCCTATAGGTGAACATATGTTCATAGTCTCTATGAACATTAAAAAATTCAGTTTGGTTGCTGTAAAAGATTCATAGATATTGAGAACCGTCTAAATATTTCGGGAACTCACCATTTAGGAGTGTTATGTGTATAGGCCATAGAGTTATGTACCATTCAAGGACAATTATTGCCTAGGTTCATTATTCAAACTTTCATTCGATCGCATGATTACGACACAAGAAATTAAAACTTAATTTTAAAATTTCGCACAGCCGCCATCTTGAGGTTATGTAAGCAATTGAATTAAATTAGATGGCAGTGCATTACAATCTGCAAAATCAATTACTGTACCACATTTCACTGCGCTCAGAGAGTTAAATCACGAGACAAGTCTATAAAAATATTTTAAATTCGCTTGGTCGCCATGTTCGTTTCGTACTTTACAGGTTTATGAAATATACATAGGTATACCTGTATCAGTACCCTTTATCACCGTACAAAATTGCAGGGTGATATCTGTAATAGTTTCGGAGATATAGAATGTCAGTGAAATATTTCGCACAGCCGCCATTTTGAGGTTATGTAAACAATTGAACTAAATTAGACTCCAGTGCATTACAATGAGTATAAACATTTGCTGTACCAAGTTTCATTACATTTAGATAGTTAAATCGCGAGAAAAGTCTATTTAAATATCTCAACTTCGCTTGGCCGCCATGTTGGTATTGTAGTCGCCAGGATTTGAAAGTCTCATAGGTGAACTTCTAGTAGTGCCCTTTATCACCGTACACAATTTCAGGGCGATATCGGTAATAGTTTCGGAGATATTGAATGCTAGTGAAATATTTCGCACAGCCGCCATGTTGGATTGGAGAGACGTAACAAAAGTTGAAGGGCACGGTCGAGGGTACCGGGAATAGTGCTATGAACTTCCCGAGTTTCATTGAAATCGCTCCAGCCGTTTCGATTTTATTAGGGGGGGACACACACACGAATCACACACACACGCACACACACACGGACAAAAGGTGATCTCATAAGCCTATTTTTTCAAAATTGAAAATAGGCTAATAAGATTAAAATAACACGAATACAGTAAGAAGAAGTTGATCTTCTATTGTCCATCTGGGCAGAGTGTAATTTCCCTTCAAATTCGACCAAAGTGTAAATACTGCTGTTAATGAGCCATCGCTTAATGGAAGCTTTGAAAATGTTTATAGACTCCTGCTGTAGTTGTGTTGGTAGTTTGTTGAAGATTTTAATTCCATAGTATTTGTAGTGGTATTGTGTTTTCTTTAACCTGACATGAGGTGTATCTAACTGGTTTCTTATTCTTGTGGTGTGTGAATGCACATCCCTTCGATTTTTATATACACTGAGATTTTCTTTAATATACACTAAGCTATGGAATATGTATATTTATGTAAGAGTCATAATTCCAAGTTCTTGGCAGTGATTTCTGCAGGATTCTGTACTAGGCTTGCCTTGTAGACATCTTATTGCCTTCTTCTGCCATCTGAAAACATCTTGTGCCCTTGTTGAGTTTCGCCACAATATTATACCATAAGTTAAATGTGAATGGAAAAATGCATAGTATGCGAGAATCATCTAATTAGCACTAACTGATTGTTTGAGTGTTGGCAATAAAAATAAGACTCGTGCTAATTTTGTACATAATTTGTGTGTGTGTGTGTGAATGTCCCAGTCTAATTTAGAGTCTAAATGGATTCCCAACAACTAAACAGAGCTACATTCATTACTACTTGAAGCCAATTTGACTAAGTGAAAATAGATTCCTTCTGTTTTGTTACTGTTTAGAAATAGTTTGTTTACCTTTAGCCAAGAAGTTGATTCACCTAATAATTTGTTTCTTTTCTCTTCAACGCAAGTTAGGTCTCTATCACTTGTTATTACAGTGATGTCATCAGCATACAGTATTGACTTGGCATTTATATTACTAACAATGTCGTTTATATAGACCAGGAAGAAAAAGGCTCCAATGACTGAACCTTGGGCTACACCTGTATTTACAATGAGCGGAGCAGATTTTTGTTTGTCTATTACAACTATTTGCCTTCTCTTGTGGAGATAGGAGGTAATTAATGATAATTCACAATCTTTGACTCCATATTGGTGAATTTTTGTATTAATATATTATGATCCACATAATCGAAAGCTTTTCTTAGGTCTAAGAGTGTGACAGATGTAATAAGTTGAGATTCAAATCCAGCATCACTTCATCAACAACAGCTTCAACAGCTTGAACCGTTGACTTACCAGTTCTGAAACCAAATTGGGTACTATTAAACAACTTGTGCTCCTCAAAGAATGCTGATAATTGTTCTTTCATACACTGTTCTATTATTTTGGAAATAATTGGGACAATTGAGATTGGCCTATAGTTACCGGGGTCCATCATATCTCCTTTTTATGGACTGGAATTGTGATTGTGATGTTCAGACACTCTGGAAAAACTCCAGTAGTAAATATCCAGTTTATTAGATAAGTTAAAGGTAATTCTATGATGTCTATTACTTGTTATAGAATAAAATTCGACATTCCATAATAATCCTCACATTTTGAATTGTTTCGTTCTGAAACTATTTTTAGAACCTTCCCATATGCTATTTGTCTCCATCTGAAGGATGGTGTGGGATTTTCATCAACCTTAAGGTTTTCCAATTTCTCCATAAACTTTGTATGATGATTTTCATATTCCAAACTTTTGACTATATTTTCAACAAAATTTATAAAATATTCATTTAAGACATTTGGCGTTATTGGTGTAGAGTCCTTCCTTTTATTTTTACCCAGTTCCTTGTTTATGATTAAACAAGCAGCTTTACATTTTTTCTTTGCATTATTAATGAACTCATCATTCGCTCTCTTTTTTGCTGCTTTAATTTACCCCCGATAATTTTTTAATGTGATTATAGTTTTCTATATCCAGTGGGTCTCCTTTCTTTGCTTTAGTGTAATACATGATCTTTAGCTTCCTAATAACATCAAGGTAAGGCGTATACCATTTGGTATTATTTTTACTTTGTTTTTGATCTGGACTGTTAATTATTTTTTTCTTAATTGGGCACCATTTATTTAAGTAAGTATGTATTATATTCATAAACTTATCAGCGGCTTCAGAAACATTGTTATAGCTCACAATTTTGTTTTCCAAATTCCTGCTGGTCAACTCGTGCCTCAATCTGAGAAAGTTATTGTCGCTCAACATCCTAATATACTTGACTTGCCTATTTTCTGGGAAGTGTCCTGTATCAATTTGAAATGTTAGCCAGAGGCCACTATGGTCAGACAAGAGAGGTTTTGTAATACCAAAATTATAACCATTTGTTGCCACATTAGTAATAATGTTATCTAAACAACACTTCTTTCTAGTTGGTTGGTTATTGATCAGATAAAAATCAAAAGATTTTAAAATGTTACAGAATTGTTTCTTTGCCAGTGATTCAATTAATACATTTATGTTAATATCCCCTAAAGAATATATTTTATATTTTTGGAATTTTGCTAAGTAACAAGCAAACTTTGCCCATATGTTTATGAAGGCCTGGACATTCGAATCAGGTGTACGATATATGGAAATAATAATAAATTTAGCTCTTGTAAACTTTACCCCAGCTACTTCAAAGAGCTCTTCTATACAGAACTCATTTAAATCCATTATTATACTGTCCATGTTTGTAGTTACTTTCTTCAATATAGCAACACCCCCGTTTGATTTATTTTTTCTACAAAAGCTAGTTATTACCTCATACCCTGATGGAACATAAAGACTAACCTCTTACTTCACAAGCCAGTGTTCATTTACACACAAGATATCTATTGAAAGGGAATTGAGTAAGATTTCTAGTTCACCTAACTTATTTCTTATAGATTGTAAATTGATATGAAATATATTAAGCTCTTTCAAAACTTGTGAAGATAGCTCATCAGATTTGTTTTCAGTGATATTTACATCTTTAGTAAGTTCATTCAAAATTACTAATTTGTCTGTAACATTATTTTCAACTCGGATCTTTGTACAAGGTTTCTGGTATAAGGATCCGAGTTTCCTAGCACGTTTCCCTGCAAAGGCCAGGTAAGAGGTATAGCTTTTCTCAGTTTTGAGACATCGCTCATCTCCCTTCTGATAATGCAAGCAATTTCCCTTCTTAGTGCTTCTTTCTCTTTGTGGTTAAGGTGCAAGCCATGCTTAGTAAACATTTCTCTGCTAAATTTGGAAATATCAATAACTTCACAATTTTTTAAATGTTTACATAAGCTATTAACTTGAGAATTAGTTTCACTTACAGCCATATTAACACAAGATTCCTTCATAAGATCATGCCTATAAGGTACATTAACAACAATTACTCGTGAATTATTCATTATTGAGAGCTTACCTTTTAAACTCCTGACTAATTTGTTACCTTCATTAGCAGCAACATCGTTGGTCCCTGTCACAATTACTACATAATTGTCCTTATCCAATAGAGGATTGCAATTGGCAAGAACATCCACAGTTTTTGCACCAGGTTTTACTGATCCACACACTTGTATACAAGGATTATCGAGATTAGTCTTGATTTCTTCTGCCAAGCCCCTACCCTGGCTGTCTGCATACACGTTGATTGCTTGCCGTGAGGAACTCGAATTATTAGTTTTCTTCTGTGGGCTCCTAGCACTGTGTTTGGTTTTACTATTGGATGATTCCGGTGAAAACGTGTCATTTGAAACATGTTCAAGCACTTGAAATTTATTGGAGCACTTCACTGTTGCACTTGTGTGTTTCACAACGTACTCGTTTCGTCCCATTTGATTTGCGTTAGGCCTAAATTTGCGACCTGTAACCTTTGTCCAATTCTGTATTTCTTTCTTGTCTTCTTCTAACGCTGCAATTCTTTCTTTTAAAGATTCATTTTCTGCTCTCAAGGCCATTAAATCTTCTTGAAGTACACCTAAAATTTTAACTACGGATTCATAATTGTTTTGTTGTTGTTGTTGTTTAGTCTCCATGCTATTGCCGCTTTGTTTACATGCAGCGCAGATCCACTCACTTTCATGTTCGTTAAAATTGGACTTGATATTGATATTTCCACAGCGAAAATGGTACCATTCATCACAAATTGTACACAGAAAACTGTTTTTCACTACTCTATTACATTTAACTCACTTTTCGTAACTGATTTTGAGATTTATCGGAGATAACTCAGACTCTGTACTAACAGCCACCGCCATGTTGACAGTTGATAGCAAAGCCCCCACCAATTGAAGGTAAGATAGTTTCAGGAGTTGCAAAAGAGACCATTCTCCACGACAGGAAAAATAAAACGGTCTTAATCTAATATTATATTTTACGCCATTAACAATGGACTGAGCAATATTTCATTGGACTAAATGGCAGTCAAATGTTAAGACATATATGTAGGATTTATTAGATAGATAGATAGTTTTATTAATCCCATTTGATCAAATACATGTATACAATACATTTTTGATATAGGACATTATTAAACAATACACTGCAGTGTAGGTATTGTTATTGTTTTAAGAGGCGGAACAGAAATTGAAGTAGGTATCTGGGCAGAACTGCTACAAATTATATTATCCTTCATCAGATATGGACGCCTTTACATCCCACATTAGCTAACTTTTCTTACATACTTATGTTGCCAGAGCCAAATTCGCGATAATCAGATCGCAAAGAAGGGAAATATGAGATGGTCAGTTGTTCGCGTCGCCAGCAAGCATACTTCGCGCGCTGCGCCGAGAGAAAGCGAGTGCAGATGCTGAATGTTCCAAAACAGCGATTATTGAGACCAAGTGTAAGTGTACATGAGAGCAGGCCCCGGGCTATAAACGGACATACTGGGCATTTGCCCAGGGCGCCGAAATTTAGGTGACCCTGAACGCAGAAAAAGTTTGACCCAACAATCCCAACATTAAAAATAAGTATGACATGACAATATTTAAAAAGTAGGATAAAATAACTATAATTTACGTGAATATAAAATAAAAGTAATATGAAATTTCACATACATTCGTAGTATTTATGTTTAATCATGATTTTATATAATACAGTATTATAATAATTATAATCAGTATTATCTCTAAAGAATACTAGTGTTGGCAACAATGTAGGTACGGTTGACGCTATTGGCAATACTCATGGATTTATAACTGGCGCATGCACCGCGTGATCTTGTCAACTTATTAATCTCAAAGGTTGTTTGTATTGCTTGCAGTGCGTGTCAACTGTGATTTGTGAAAATGTGTCTGCTTTAGTTATTTTAAAATGAACAAAAAATTAAGTGGATCAGAATTCAGGAAACGTGCTGCCAAGAAGGAAAGTGATGAACAAGAACTTTTAAAGAAAGTGCCTAAAATTGCATCGTTCTTTACACAAAGAGCTACAATTATCACGCCTACTGCCACTTCAAACAAGGAAACTGTAGGCCTAATCTATCTCTCTCAAGGTACGTTCACATTGAATTTTCCCAACAATGAAGCTAATACATACACAATATTATTTCCAATAATGATGAAAATTCAGATGACCAGATTGTTTCTGAATCAAAATCTGATTATGTGTTGGCTTTCACTTGTAACATCAATGACCCTGCAACATGGAACGTCACATTGCCTTCAACTATAGAATCTATTGCGAACAATCCCCTAAAACAAAACTTTCAAGCGGATTTTTCTAGATCTGAGCGTATTTACAATGATGGAACTAAGCGTTCACTTACTGTAAAACTGCTTAAATGTACACTTCCCAATGGTGAATCTTATGTAAGAGATTGGCTGATCTACTCACAATCGTCTGGAAAAGTATTTTGTATTCCTTGCTGCTTGTTTCAGCCGTTGGACAAGAGAACTGGATTTTCATCCGAGTTCTATGATTGGAAACATGGTAATGAGTTGATTAAACAACATGAACCATCAGCAGACCATCGTTCCAACATGCTAACTTACATTAATAGACGAAAACACAAAGAGGATATAAATACTCTTCTTTCAACCCAATATGAGCAGGAGGTCACATATTGGCGAAGTGTATTACTCAGAATTGTGTATGTTGTGAAATTTCTCTCAGTTAGAGGGTTACCTTTTCAAGGTGACAATGCACGTTTAGGATCTACCTCTAATGGTCTGTATCTAGGATGCCTTGAGTTGATAAGCGATTTCGACCCTTTTCTTTCCCAGCACCTTGCTCGGTATGCGAACAAAGGGCTAGGACGAGTGTCATACCTATCTGCTCAAACGTGTGACGAGATCATCAATGTTATGGCAGACAAAGTGCTGCAAACACAAACAATGACTAAGGATGTCAAACATTCTCGCTACTATGCCCTCATCGTGGATTCTACTCCCGATTGTTCGCACACCGATCAATTAGCATTGGTTCAATGGTTCTACGTTACGTTTGCTTCAAAGATGCTAAGCCAAAGCCAAAGGAACGTGTCTTCAAGCTTCTACCTTGAATAGGCCATACCTCAAGTAGTTTAGAAGAGGCAGTTTTAAGATCAATCTCGCAATTAGGCCTAGATATTGAGTAATGCCGAGAACAAAGCTGTGAGAACGCAGCAAATATGTCTGGAGCTTACTCAGGCCTACAAGCTAGAATTAAACAACACTGCCCTTTTTCTGAGTTTGTCCCTTGTGAAGCGCATTACCTCAAACTTGTTGGCTCTTCTGCTGCAGTGTGCTGCACTGAAGCTATTGTGTTTTTTGGATTCGTCCATAACGTTTACACCTTTCTTTTTTTTTCTTTCAATTCAACCCATAGATGGGGTATTTTGAAAACATGTTTCGAAAACAGTAAAATTCCAGTGTTGAAATCCCTATCTCAAACATGATGGTCAGTGAGAGCCGATGCTGTAACGGCCCTGGTCAAAGGCTACAAGGCGATACACAAATCACTGAAGGAAATATGTCTAGACCTACTCAGAAGCCTGCAGTTCAAGTTGAAGCTGCAGGACTAGAAAAGAAGTTTGACAAATTTGAAATAACCTTCCTCACTATTTTGTGGAGTGAAATTTTGGAAAGATTTGATAAAGTTAACAACAATCTACAAAGTGAAACTCTGAATCTCGCAGTTGGTACAAAACATCTTCAAACTTTGGAGAGCTATTTAAATGAAAAAAAATAAATGAGTTTGACAAGTATGAACAAGCAGCCATGAAGTTGTTACACGTTGAATCACCCAACACAAACTACGAAAGAATACGAAATAGAAAAACCTTTGCGGATGAGAGCCTAGGCGATGAAGCTGTTCTTGATGAAAGGTCGCTTTTCAAATCCCTAGTTTACATTAAAATCTTTGACTCTTTGATAAGTAACCTGTCAAGGCTAAAAACAGCTTATGAAAATGTATCTGACAAATTTGAAATACATTCTATTCTTGTACAAAAGGGATCGCAGAAAGAGGTTATATCACAGGCTGCGAATAAACTCTATGAGTTTTACTCTAATGACATCGGAAGTGAATTTGAAAACGAATGTCAGCACTTCAAAATGTATGTGGAACAGGAGGAATTTACTAGCATTCTTGACATATATGAATACGTCATAAAAATTATTTGAAAACAACTTTCCCTAATCTTGAGGTAGCAAGTAGAATATTTCTGAATTTACCAGTCACCAACTGCTCCGCAGAAAGAGGATTTTCTGTTTTGACTCGGCTAAAGAATGTGAAAAGATCTACTCTTTCAGACAGCAAACTAAATTCTCTATTGTTATTTTGTTGTGAACAGGACGTAACCCTTAGCACAGACTTTTCTGACAAATAAATAAATTTGCAAAGTTAAAAGCCAGAAAAAACCTTTGATTTGAAATGTTTCTGTATATTGTACTTTTAAAATTTAACTTTTGAATTTGTAATCTTGGTTTTTAGTGTGATGGCTACAAAACGACTTTCTTTTCTTATTATTTCCTGTGATACAATATTAGTAGCGTAGGCTAGTTGTTTGTAAAAAAGTCCTATTTTTATAACACACAAGCTGTACCCGGCATGCGTTGCAATGCCAATCTAAGAACGTGTTGGCGTTGAAATTTTGTCTTGAAGTGCTTTTGGATACACAATATGTTTTTCAATTTCCGTTAACTGCCTATAAGCTATCGTAAAATGGTTTTACTGCTTTAGAAACATTCGTGGGAGTGTGCACAGCAACTCACCAGAGTTTCACCGAAATTGGATGAATGGCATATGAACGCATACGGGATTTTGTTCAAACGATTCGTGCGCTGGCACTCATTGGTTGAATCTACTCGTGCGCTACCTATTGTGAAATGGATTTATTAAGTCGAAATCCTTCCCTGGCGTATACGCAAGAACTCATCAAAGTTCCATCGCAATCGATGAAAGGCATATGAGCACATACGGGAATTTGTTTAAACGATTCGCGCGGCGTCACTCATTTGTTGAATCTACTCGTGCGCTACATATGGTAAAATGTATTTACTAAACCTGAATCCTTCCCGGGAGTCTACTCAACGATTCACCAAAGTTTCGTCGCAATGGAATGAATGGTATATGAACGCAAACGGGACTTTGTTAAAACAGTTCGCGTGCCATCGCTCTTTTGTTAAATCTACTCGTGCGCTACCTATTGTAAAATGGATTTACTAAGCCATTAAACTTTCCTGGAGTGTACACAACATTTCACCAAAATTTCAACACTATCGGACGTATGGTATATGAACACATACGGGACATTTTTGAAACGCTTCACGCGTCGTGCCACATTTGTTGAATCTACTCGTGCGCTGCCTATTGTATAGTGGATTTACTAAGTCAGAAAACTTCCCTGAAGTGTACACAACATCCCACCCAAGTCTCATAGCTATCAGACGAATGGTATATGAAGACATAGGGGACTTTCTTGAAACGCTTCGCGTGTCATCGATCATTTGTTGAATCAACTCGTGCGCTACCTACTGTGAAATGTATTTACTTAGCCAGAGACCTTCCTTGGAGTGTCCACAATATCCCACCCAAGTTTCATCGCTATCGGACGAATGGTATATGAAGACATAGGGGACTTTAGTGAATCGCTTCGCGCGTCATCGATCATTTGTTGAATCTATTCGTGCGGTACCCATTGTAAAAAGGATTTACTAAGCCACAAACCTTCCCTTGAGTGCACACAACATCTCACCCAAGTTTCATCGCTATCGGACGAATGGCATGTGACATTATACTGGACTTTGTTGAAACTCTTCACTCGTCGTTGCTCATTTGTTTAATCTACTCGTGCGATACCTGTTGTAAAATGGATGTACTAAGCCAGACACCTTCTCAGGAGAGGACACTACATCTCACCCCAGTTTCATCGCTATCGGACTAATAGTATATGAACGCATACGGGACTTTTTGAAACGCTTCGCGCGTCGTCGCTCATTTGTTGAATCTACCCGTGCGCTACCTATTGTATAATGGATTTACTAAGCCAGAAATCTTCCCTGGAGTGCACACAACATCTCACCCAAGTTTCATCGCTATCAGACGATTGGTATATGAACACTTATGGGACTTTGTTGAAACGCTTCGCGCGTCGTCTCTCATTTGTAGAATCTACTCGTGCGCTGCCTATTGTATATTGGATTTACTAAGTCAGAAATCTTCCCTGAAGTGTACACAACATCTCACCCAAGCCTCATAGCTATTGGACGAATGGTATATGAATGCATACAGGACTTTGTTGAAATGCTTCGCGTGTCTTCGCTCATTGGTGAATCTACTCGTGCGCCACCTACTGTGAAATGTATTTACTAAACCACAAACCTTCCTTGGAGTGTCCTCAATATCTCACCCAAGTTTCATCGCTATCGGACGAATAATATATGACCTTATAGGGACTTTGTTGAAACGCTTCGCGTGTCGTCCCTCATTTGTTGAATATACTTGTGCACTGTCTATTGTAAAGTGGATTTACTCAGCCAGAAAACTTCCTTGAAGTGTACACAACATCTCATCCAAGTTTCATGGCTATCGGACGAATGGTTTACGAGTGCACATGGGACTTTGCTTAAACGCTTCGCGTGTCGTCGCTCATTTGTTGAATCTACTCGTGCGCTACCGATTGTAAAATGGATTTACTAAGCCAGAAACCTTCCATGGAGTGCACTCAATATCTCACCCAAGTTTCATTGCTATCGGACGAATGATATATGAACGCATACGGGACTTTTTTGAAATACTTCGCACGTTGTTGCTCATTTGTCGATTTTACTCGTCTGCTACCTGTTGTAAAATGGATTTACTAAGCCATAAACCTTCCCTGGAGTATACACAATATCTCGATCAAGATTCATCGCTATTGGACGAACGGTATATAAACGCATACGGGACTTCGTTGAAACGCTTCTCGCGTCATCGCTCATTTGTTGAATCTACTCGTGCGCTACCTATTGTAAAATGGACTTACTAAGTCAGAAACCTTCCCTGGACTGTACTCAACATCTCGCCTACGTTTCATCGCAATCGGATGAATAACGGACTTCATTGAAACGCTTCGCACGTCGGCGCTCATTTGTTGAATCTACACGTGCGCTACCTATTGTAAAGATGATATACTCAGCCAGAAACCTTCCTTGGAAGGTTCTCAACATGTCACCCAAGTTTCATCGTAATCGAATGAATGGTATGTGAACGCATAGGAGACATACACACATACCCACCCACAGACAAACGATCAAGTAACATTGATTTTTAGCCTACTTTTCACATTTTGCAAAAATGAGGAAAAAGTAGACTTATGAGATCGGGCAAATGTGTGTCTGTCTGTCCTTCTGTCTGTCTGACTGTGTGTGTGTCCCCCCCCCCTATCAACTCCTAAACGGTTGCAGCAATCGCAACAAAATTTGGTAGGAGTAAAGATCTATACCTGAACATCTCACGGCCATATTTGAAAATGATAGTGCTACCAACTGCTAAAAAATCGCAATTGAAATTTGAGCTGCATGCTGGATATCTTGGAAAGTATGAATGGGAGCTAATTCAAAATTGGCACACGTACAGATCATAATATTTCAGTATAATTTCCAGGAGGCCAAACATGGCAGTGTTGCCAAAATGATTATAAGCCTCCTGATAGGTCCAATTTTTAAATGCATATAACTTCTACACTATCAATTGGAATTCAACCAAATTTCGTATGTAGTATGTGCACATAACCAGATATGACTGAGCGTATTCTTAAGACCTATCAGGGCTGCCAACTGTTAATAAATGCTCCTAATTTATTTTATCCAAATACCAATATATCAGAAAGTATGCAAGCCGACAGCTTTAAACTATGCACACGTATAGTACCTGACATTCTATATTAATTTGGAGCAACTTATATACGTCAGTGCTACCAACATGATTCTAAGCCTGCTGACAGGTCCAACTTTAAATACATGTAACTTCCATACTATCATTTGGATTTCAACCAAATTTCGTATGTGCTATGTGTACCATAACAGGTATGACTATGCGTATTCTAAGGAGCAACCAGGGCTGCCAACTGTTAATATGTGCTGTCCCTATTTTTGCTACCCTAATATCAATATATCAGAAAGTATGCAAGCCAATAGCTCTAAACTTTGCACACGTATAGTACCTGGCATTCTAGACGAATTTGGAGTAACTAATATACGTCAGTGCTGCCAACATGATTCTAAGCCTGCTGATAGGTCCAATTTTAAAATGCATGTAACTTCTATACTAACTAATGGATTTCATTCAAAATTGGCACAACAATAGATCATATTATTTCAGATTATTTCTGACCAATACATGCATGTCATTGTTGCCAACATGATTTTACGCGCGCTGTTAGATCCAATGTTTAACTGCATGTAACGTCCATGCTATTCATTGGACTTCAACCAAATTTTGTACCTTAAGAGATGGAACTAAGAATATATTCAGTCATCAGGACTGCCAACTGTAGTGCTCTATTAGGATACATTATGCCAGGTATACAGTATTTCGAACTAATTGGAAATTTCGATATTAGCAACTTAATTTCGTCATTATTCTAGATAGGTTCATATACTGTAGAATAATCATTGGCATGAAAAGTAGGCTGTATAGTTCTTCACGGAACTTCTTGTTATATATTTGGATACCTATCAGTAGAGAGGTGCTAAGTGCCATTTTTATGAACATTGAGTATTATAGTAAAAAGTGTTTAGTCAGTTTATTTGTGAGTATTTTTTCTTCTAATTTGAATAACATACAGATATAGTATTCCTTGCTATCCAGTGGCTGATACAGGTTCATAATATGAAAACTGTGGAATTCTGTTTTAGTGAAATCTTAGAATTTGTGAAAGGTGCAAAGTCCACTAGTCTTTACGAATGTGCTACGTGCTAATTAAACAAAGATGACGGCTTTCCGTCACGCAAACACGTGACATACAGCTGTCCATGCATGAAACACGGAAACTCCAAGTTATTTCCACAAATTTCCAACGATTGACCTTGTGATTTGTTGATGATCATTGCGAAGGCCAGAAGCATGGGAAATTGCAACCGTTTAAAATCGAATGGCACGTCCGGTGGAATCATTGGGAAGTGCGGAATCAAAACAACATCTCCATCGATGACGTTGTTCATTTGCTTTTCCACAGCCAGTCGTGTTCCATTGCATAATCGAAGTTGATTGATGTTTCGCAACATGATGATGAGCCTGCTTTCAATTGCAAATTGTGAGGTGGTAATCCAGGCAATTCCAGCTAATTCGAAAATTCTGTGAGATGGCTGACTACCTCATCCAGGTTGATAACTGAGTCAACCGATTTGAAGGAAATCAACTGTCCCGGAATGAAATATTGAATGGACTTGTTGGGATCTTTATTTTTCTCTGCCAATATGGCTCGTTCGCTCAGCCAATTATGGTTTTTGAAGTTCTGCGCTACGCTCGGAAAAACACTGCCCCCGTAAATTGAATTATATTGAGACCACGATGGCTGTATTGGCAAATATGAGTAAAGTTATGGATGTCATAGTTGTGACGTGTATATTCATGACGTAGGCACGGATGACGCAGATTTCATGCAAGTAGGCTGATGGAGCTGAGATTCTTGGTGACGTCATGATTTTGTTCGAGAAAGATCAGAGATTTACGACGCAGTCGCAGGAAACAAGGTATTGTGCTAAGGAAGAAGTTACGCTATTGGAGGAAAGGCTCGAACCAATGAACGATAGTTTGTAAGGAAGACGGAGATTGCTGAAACTACGATATTTGATTACTTTTGGCATGCAGATTTGTGGAAAACTATTTTCAGTTATGGCATTGATTTGGAATTTTGAAGAAATTAATTTTGAGTTTTTGAAATTTGAAAATCCGTCAAGTATAGCCAAAGTTGAAACTTCTAGCGATGACGGAGCAACAGGCTATGGAAGGGATGGATACGCCCCTTAAGAAGTTGATAAAAGGTCGTGCACAGAAGAGAGGAGCTCTCAGAACTCATACTAACTCATACTCAGAACTCATACGGATCATACCGCTGATACCGCATATATATTTCAGATATCATAGAGTCATTTTCGAGTGAATAAGTGAAGCAAGTTGTCTTTAGCGTGTGGTTAAAGCCCGGCGCATCGAACGAACACGGAGCAGTTCCATTTTACGCTGCTCGAAACTAGGTGAAGTTGAAACGCTCACATTAACGTTTCCACCAGATAAGATATCAAGAGTTAACTTCAGCCTTTATTATAATTCAATTGGGCAGTACAACATTGAGGTGTGTAGAAGATTTGAACAATTTCACAGTTATACTTCGAAAGATATTGGCACTTTAAGGCTGCCAACAAAAGTGATTTTCTAGCCACATGAGAAACACTTTTAAAATTCCACATTATACACTACGGCTGACACGTGGAGTGCAACAGTGATATTGGAGAATACGTTTGGTAATACAACGATACAGTCTACTATGGAACATTATAATCTTGCAGTGCTTTCAATGATTATAACAGAAGTTGAGATGGAAGGCTAAGGCTTTAATGCAATTGGGACATATATCGATTGAGTGAAGTAACAGCATGGAACTTCGTTAATCGTCTTTCTACAAAAGCGAGCATGTAGTGAACATCCAACTACACTCATGCATCGTGAATCCATCGCTGAATTATACCAGATGACAGTGGAAATATTTTCATACTCCACGATTATGAATATTTCTGCGGAAATAACTACAATAAACTTCATGGCGAATTACGACCGGAACTTCAGGGAACTTTCAAGAGAGGCCAGGGTGGACCCGGCTCACAAAGAAGAGTTTTGCCAGAAGGATGTTTTTCGTATCCACGGAGCAGTGCAATTTCGGAGGAGGAAGCAGTTCGATTCTCCGAGGACGCTGATTCCAGGTTCGAGGACGGAGCACATCTTTACGCTGGTGAATTGGAACCAACAGCAGTTTTCTTTGAAAACTTTCCTCTAGAACTTCAATCAACAGATAAGGTAGTCGTGAACGTTTCTTGTATTATTTGAGTCTTGTAGCGATATCTGAGCAACCTTCTTCCCATATTTTCTGTCCTATCTTTTGCCCCATTTTCTTGATTGATATTTCTGTACTCAGTACACTTCGATGATTTATGCCTTTTTCTTCGTTTTGTTGAGACATTATTATGTCATTGGCATAGTTAAATAATTTTGGATCAGTTGAGACTGATATTAGATTCTTTCAGTAATTTGCATATTTTTGTAGTCACGATTTGACGGTAAAGTTAATGATTTCTATGGCAGATTTGAATTCAGACAGCGTGTCATTTTATTAAAGTAATTCTATTCAGTAAATTACTTTGACCAATTTTCTGTCATCCTCAAGAAAGAAGAATGATTAAATGATTTTAGAGCGTTAAAATCTATTACGATATCGACGATCTCTGAAATACTAGTCATCTTATGAACATGATTGCAACATAGACATTTATCATTGCATTATAGACAATTTTATGAAATATGAACTTTGATTACGATTTATTGAATACACTATAGTAATGAACATTTGATAGGAGTTTTTCTCAATTATAGATTGGAACAATAATGTTTGCATTCCACAGTCTAATTGTATTCTATTCGACTATTTATGCAGTTTAGATGAACTTTGATTGAAGATAGTATTTTTATACTGCGTTACTTTGAAGATATTAATCTCAATTTTGATAGACCAGGGAGGAGTGTCTAATCGTATTTGCTATTAAATTTATTTGTGATTGGCAAATTTTTACTTCATATCGATTCATGAATGAAACCCACGAAGGTTAAATAATAACAGTCATTAATACAATTGATGAATATAAGAATTTTTAAAGAGGAACAATGGATGTATAATCGTTAGTTCAGTGGACATGTAAAAGTCGCTGATGAATAATGCCCTTGAATAATGAAGGAGGTTCCCACAGTAAGAAATGAAGTTGATGAATTTATAAGTGGAGGTTTTTGTGTGTAGTTTGAAAGATTTTATGCCATATATATGAAGATATATGATGAATTTTGGGCCAATTGTTGTGCAATTTTGTGCGTTTTGAGCGAAGTATTTTCCCGCTGAATGTATTGTTCTGGTTCTTTGAAAGGTTATTCATATGAAGATACTGTTAAAATTAACAAGAGTGTTAAATAATTTGAGATGAAGATTTTGAATGGAGGTTACTGTCACAAATAATAATTATTATTATTAAACCTTATTAAACCTGAATTTGACATTTAAATATAAATAACCTTCATTGGTCGATTATATCATCACGATTTAAGTAATTATCAACCGGATAAACGTGTGGTTTAATGTATTTCTTATATAAATAATATAAACAATATAATATTGTAAAATAATTTTGTAAATATCTTTGTTAAATAATTTGAAATGATAGTGATTAATAGAGGCGTGTATAAAATTTTCAATTGTCATTTGACATTGTTATAAACAATTTTATTATTGTTATAAATAATTAATGAACATTTGTTATTAACATTAAGAGTTTTGTTTTTATACTCTAAACAACGCTAATTAAACAAGTGGTTTGAACAATTAAACATGATTTCGGATTGTTGGAGTAATCCACTGATGTTTGAATGGAGCATTTAAAACATTTGCGTGATAATATTTCAGTTGAGATGTGAACATTTACGTGTTTTCAAAAGGAGAGCCAAGCTCTGAAGTAACTCGCTTATGCTAGGGTTGAACGAACGGGGAGTCCACTTTGACGATGCAGGTGCATTGCAGCTGGCCCGGACAACTGTATGACAGAGGCCAAGGACGTATCCATAATAGCCTTGTAGCTATAAATAAAATGTGAAGTATATAAACACGCAAAACAATTGATATATGTGTCTCGTCCCAAATCCCGTTTCCATTCCAAGTGCATTATTATAATTACGTTATTTTGAGCTTGAGAAAGCTGAAACATTGTATGTAGAGTATACAAGTCCTACAGGAGGACATGGTTATGTGGTCGATGGCTTCTGATTGCCACGTGGATTTTGTTGTCTTATTTTTGTTAAAATCATTCTTTATGTGAAATAAATTATTGTGCAGTTTAAAGTTTCTCGTCTTCGTTCTGGTTCATTTTAAATATCATGGTGGAGGTTATTGTGAGGGCATACTTTAAGTGATCCAGTTGACAACCCAGTCCCCAAAATAAATTTAAGAGGTAAGTAAAGGTAAGTATGAACCCCCGTATATTTTGGTGTGTTCCACAATAATTTCTTGTTAACTATTGTGCTCTAATCTCGATAGTATCTGTCAGTGCCATTTTCATTGATGTAGCTGTGCCGGTGCGATTGATTATTGGCAATCCGATTGAGGGGGCGGATATCTGACAGCCTACTATCCGGATATCGGGTACAGTAGGATTGGCAACCCTAAAACGTGGGGCTCGATCAGCAAAACATTGGATTACCAAGTTATTGCAGTAGAATTGGCATCGCAATTTTTGTGGAGTGTTCGAATAACATTGGATTACCCAGTTATCGATGTCAAAGGGATTGTGAAGACTCAAATAAAGAGGTTGATTCTTTGTTAGATGTCTTGGCCAATTGTAGAATTTGAGAGTGTGATTATATAGGAATAAAATGCTGTATTGTATTAGGAAAATTACACTCAGAAAAGATCAGATCTTATACAACTTAAGAGAGGTTAAATAGGCTGGAAACTTAGAAAAATCGCCTATGATCTGGAATCTTATTTTATTTGACCTGCTTATGACATGTTTAGTCATATTAAAGATAAAATTAAACTATTTGGATTATAAATGTAAATTATTTGTGTTAGGATATTTTAAAATGAACCAAAGAAACTTGAACATGTGCTTGAGTTTATTTCAACATGAAGTGTCTACGAAGGTTAATTATAAGGTAATTATAAGTTAGATTTAAGACAGAAAATTGCTCAAATTTATATATGGTGAAAAATGTTGCTCAGATGTTGTTATTTTGCTCTGTTTGATGTATGTCCCTAAAGCAGTTTATTATTGAAATATTATTGAAATGGCAGATGAGAGTCTGAGGAAGATGTTAGAGGAGATGTCCAACAGTTTGTCTGCTAACTTGAAAGCTAGCATGAACGAAAGTGTGAGGGAGATGGAAGCTAGGAATACTAGTCGAATGGAGGAGAATGCTAGTAGAATGGATGAAAGTTTAAAAGTTATTCAGACCAGTTCTGCAAACTTAGAAAATAATGTGTCGCGTTTACAGATCAGTACCCAGGGAATCGAGAATGCTGTAAGTGACATTCACAAAGATGTTTCTGATGTTAAAATTGATGTTTCTAAGGTACAGAAAGATCTTACTATGTTGAATCTTGATGTTGCTAATGTCCGGGGTGATATTTCATGTGCTAGAGCTGAAGTAATTGTTGTTAGGAATGATGTTGCTACTGTACAAGACAAAGTAGAAGAAGTTCAAAAAGAGGTTAGAAATGCTCGAACTGATGTGTCAAATGTTCAAGTAGACATCAATAATATTCATTCAGATGTTAACGATATGCAAAGCGATATCAATAAAATACAAGTAGAAGTCAATACTGTTTTTATAGACATTGCTAAAGTTCAAACTGATGTTAACAAAGTTAGGGAGGAAATTGAAACTTCAAAAACACTTTGTACTCGTAACATTAGTGCATTAACAACTCGATTAGTTGACGAGTCTGTTAGGACAACAGCGTCTTTAGCTGGTTTAAAATACGATGTAGAGGTCATGAGAACCCAAGTATTAGATCACAATCGTTTACTTAAGGAGGACATCGAAGTAGATATCGCGGAAATGTTAACTGCAAATGTAACGGTTTGGAAAGATGAATGGAACAGGTCAAGTGGGGAACATGTAGATCAGATTCAGGAACGAATTGAAAGAAAACTTGCCAGTACACAAATAGATATTAATAATGAAGTAGTTCAGATTAGGAAAGACTTGAATGTAAGGATGGATTCGCTATCCGAAAAGCAGGTAGAGGATAGAACTCAAATAGGTCAGGACGTGCAAGCATTAAAAACTGCGTTAGAGGAACAGATTCATAAGGTTGTCTCTGATGTTAATGAAACTACGAGCAAACTGCAGAATTTGAAACTAGGAGAAGCTAGCATGATGGAAGCCTAAAAGGAAGAGTTGATTAGGAAAGTCATCACGGAAATCACGGACAAGGATACTGAAGGATTGACTGGTGAAGAGAATAGAAATTACGTGAGAAGAGGTAACCTTACTACAGAAGAGAGAGATATTAGTCCTGAGGAACGTATATCCAGATTCAGGGAAGAAGAAGAAGATAGGAATATTGAACCCGAATGGAAGTATCGTGATAGTGGGAAACATTATATGGATTCATATCCGAGAAATGTGACAGTCATCCGGAATTTTGAAGATAAACCTCAAAAATTTAGCAACACTGATAGTCTCACACCGATTGAATATATCAGGAATCTTAAAGACTATTTCATAGAAGCCCACATTCCTAGAGAGAGAGAGATGAGAATCGTAGAGAGATTTCTAGCTGGAGGACCCCTTGAATGGTTTAGAGCATTTCGGTACACTTTCAGCAATTTTGACGAATTTGCAGAGGCACTGATAAAACGATTCTGGTCACTAGAAGCTCAGAATTCATTAAGAACTGAGGTATACTAGAGGAAGTATTCAGGTACTCTTCCAACACGGTACGCTGATTTCTTCACGAGCCAACTATCACGCTTGAGATTTTTGCAACCCCCATTGTCAACAGAGCAGTTGATAGATGCGATTTCACGTATGCTGCCTGTGGAGATAAGAAGACTGATCATATCGTCAAATATCAGAGATTTGACAAGTATGGACGAATTGTTGAGAAGGCTTGACTACACGAGTCCAATGCCAAATTTGGTACAAAAAGGTCAGAGGCACGAATTCAAAGACGTTAATACAGTCTACATGGATCAAGTGCAGCAAACTGTTAAGCCTGAGGAAGGAAAAACTGAAAATGTAGGTCCTCACAGGAATAATTATTTCCGCAACAACAGATCCCAAGGTTACCGTCCATATCAGCAAAGACGAGGCTGGAGTAATAATAGAGGGAATTATAACAACGGAAGAGGTAGATACTACAACAATGGTTATAATAGAAACTACAATAGAAATAACCAGTACCAGAATCAGAATCAGAATTCTCAAGGTCAGGTTATGACACCCGACAGGTATCAAGAAAGAGAGAAAGAAAGTCAGCAGTATCTGAAGGAATTACGAGAGAAGGAAGCTGAAAACCAAAAGAAAAGACAGGATGTAGTGATCGATCCTGGTCCTTCTACAAGTCAGCAGGGGAACTTTGAGATTGGTAACACAAAAAAACGCCGATTTCTCAACGACAGTGAGAAACTATGAATACATTGCCACACCACACCTGATTACCATTAATGAAATTTACGAAGTAACTGATGAGGATTTATTAGAAGAGAGGGGAATCGTTAAAGAGGAAAGACCATGTGCATTACCTATTATTTCTGTACTGATAGATGGCCAACAGTATAAAGCTCTTATGGATACTGGCGCAATTATTTCTATCATTTCTGATGAATGCTATCAAAGTCTGTTAAAAGGAGAAAACATGACAGTTTTACCAGTTTCTACCGTCACAGTGAGAGGAATTTTCCAAGACAAGGCAGTGAAATGCAAGATCCAAGTGCTGTTGAACTTTGAAATTAATGGAAGGAATTATGAACAGATCTTCATTGTGGTTAACAAGATCTATTTCGATATTGTGCTAGGAATCGATTTTATATCGAAAGTTGGAGCCATTATTGATATGAAGAATAGGAGTATTAGCTTTAATGATGGGTACAGGATCACAGAAGAGATCGAAGAACAGGACGTGAAAAACAGTCTGGAGATAGACCTTAGGGAAGAAATTTTAAATACCATTATTAATGAAGTGGAGAATATAACAGAAATACCCAGTAGAAAAACTGAAGGATTTGAAGAAATTCAGGGGGAATTTGAGGATTTGATAAAGGAATTCCAAGATATTTTCGATGAAAAGCCTGGATTGATTAAAGACTATAAGTATAAGATAAGGCTGACCGATGAAACCCCTTACCAAAAGAGAATATACCCCATACCTGAGAAATACTATCAAGAAGTACGAGGGTTGATCAGAGGTAGACGGGATTATCAAAAAACAGGCGTCGTCTTACATAAACCCCATCACTGTAGTGAAGAAAAGTACTGGTCAGATACGTCTTTGTCTCGATGCTCGGACCATCAACTTGAAGATTCTTCCAGAAAATGACCGACCACCTAAGATCAGAGATCTGCTTAGAAAGTTCAAAGGGAGAGCATGTTTCAGTGTTCTTGACTTGACATCTTCGTTTTACCAAGTTCAACTGGAGGAAGAAAGTATGCAGTACACTGGATTCTTATTTGACCAGACGTCATGGGTCTTTGTGAGAATGCCTTTTGGAATGGTCAACAGTGGACCAGCACTTATTCGAGCACTTGATAGCAAGCTCACTGACGAAGTAAAGGAGAATGTAATCTGCTACATTGACGATTTAATTGTATCTTCACCCAACGCCGCAGAACATTTAGTGCACTTGAGAAAGTTGTTTGAAAATGTAAGGGAGGCCAATATCAAGGTCAATTTTGGAAAATGTCAATTCTTGAAGAAGGAGATCAATTACTTCGGTCATACTATTGATAAGGATGGATATCATCCAAACATGCAGAAAGTAGATGCGATCACAAGATTCCCAAAGCCAACTAAGGTGAAACAAGTCAGAGAATTTGTAGGCGCTTGCCAATTCATTAGCAGCCACTGTCCGAGATACTCTGAAATTATGGCTCCTCTGTATGATTTACTCAAGAAAAATAATAGATGGAAATGGAGTACCGCAGCAGACGAGGCTTTTGAGAAAGCAAAGGAGATGCTCAGAAACAACGTCAAACTGGAGTACCCAGACTTTGAGAAGGTGTTCTATATAGAGTCTGATGCATCAAGAATTGGCATTAGTGCAGTCTTATACCAAAAAGACGAGGCAGGCAACAAGCACTACATTGCGTTCACTAGTCGAAAGTTAAAGAAACACGAGGAAAACTACTTTACGACAGAACTAGAAGCGTTAGCTTTTGTAACAGCTTTGCAAGCTTGGAAAAAAATGTTGCTGGGACACAAGGTTATCATTATTACAGACCACAAAGCACTTCAGTTTATGCTGCAAACTGACATGTCTAGTGATAGATTGACACGTTGGGCTTTGTTCACCCAACAGTTTAACGCCACTATCGTCCATCAGCCTGGGAAAGATAACTTACTGGCTGATGCTTTATCACGTAACCCTATCAAAAATGTGCAGATACACCATGTACAATTGGAGCAGCAAGATCAAGAGACCGTTAGGAGGTTAGCCCGAATCGGTGTGTCACAGAAGAGACACGCTCCAATCAGGAAAATGTACAGGTTCCTTAAGGGTTACATGGACAATACTGATGTTGACTATGCAGCTACACAGAGAGATTCACGACACTTTGTCTTGAGTGGAGACATCGTATGTAAGTATGCTGACTCTGCGCATACAAAGCTCCGAATAGTCGTGCCACCTAAACTTGTTGTCAATTTAGTGTGGGTAGCTCATCACGCAACTGGACATGCGGGTTTAGATAAAACTCTTGATACTCTTAAAGAGAGGTTTATTTGGACTAACATGCGTGCCAGCATTGCTAATGTCATTCGTTCTTGTGATAAATGTCAAAGAGCAAAGTATGCTTCCGCTCTATTAAAAGGAAAACCTAAGGCGATGATTCCCTCTAAACCAAATGAACTCATGGCGACAGACATATTTGGTCCTTGTCCGAAGGGATATCAGGGTAATCAGTATCTGTTGGTTACCGTGGATGTCTTCTCGAAATTTGTAACAATGAGTCCCATGCAAAAAGCTAACACGAGGAACGTTGTAAGCAGACTGGAACATGCTGTATTTCCAAAAGCTGGTAAACCAGAATATCTACTTTCGGATCATGGAGCTCAGTTTACATCCTTAGAATTTGCTCCAGATATGGAAAGGCTTGGTATTAAGCACATATTTTCAAGCGTGCGATATCCGGAATCGAATTCTTCGGAAAGATATATGGCTGAATTTTCGAAATTCTGTCGAATTTTCTGTCCGAATGATCATTCTGGTTGGGTGAGATTTGTACCCCTTATTGAGGAATGTTTAAATTCTACAGTGCAGGAGAGCACAGGAGAGGTGCCAATGAGACTTCATCTAGGAAGAAACCCAGAAAGGCCGTGGGATAATCTTTTTAACCACGTTCCTAGAGATCCCGACTTAGGAAGGCAGCAGAGAATAGACAGAGCGAAAGAACAACTCCAGAAAGCAGCACAAAAACGACTGAAAAGAGTAGCTGGAAAACGTTTTGGTGCTCCCTTAGAAATTGGAAATCTGGTATTATTACGCAGACCTGTCAAGGCTGACGTGGGTAAGAAAATCTATCCCAAGTTTGGAATAGTATTCATGGGTCCGTTCAGAATTACGAATGCCTATGGAAACAACTGTTATGAACTCTACGATGATGAGAATAATGTCGTTTATGGCAAGTTCAATGCTGGAAACTTGAAGAAATATTATCCAAGAGTAAGCCAATAATAATTCAATTTCGTGTTCAAGAGAACTGAGATATTTATTACACAGAGTTTAAAAACAATTTGCAACTGTTTTTAAAACGTGGTGAAGGGAGAATGCCCCCGTAAATTGAATTATATTGAGACCACGATGGCTGTATTGGCAAATATGAGTAAAGTTATGGATGTCATAGTTGTGACGTGTATATTCATGACGTAGGCACAGATGACGCAGATTTCATGCAAGTAGGCTGATGGAGCTGAGATTCTTGGTGACGTCATGATTTTGTTCGAGAAAGATCAGAGATTTACGACGCAGTCGCAGGAAACAAGGTATTGTGCTAAGGAAGAAGTTACGCTATTGGAGGAAAGGCTCGAACCAATGAACGATAGTTTGTAAGGAAGACGGAGATTGCTGAAACTACGATATTTGATTACTTTTGGCATGCAGATTTGTGGAAATCTACTTTCAGTTATGGCATTGATTTGGAATTTTGAAGAAATTAATTTTGAGTTTTTGAAATTTGAAAATCCGTCAAGTATAGCCAAAGTTGAAACTTCTAGCGATGACGGAGCAACAGGCTATGGAAGGGATGGATACGCCCCTTAAGAAGTTGATAAAAGGTCGTGCACAGAAGAGAAGAGCTCTCAGAACTCATACTAACTCATACTCAGAACTCATACGGATCATACCGCTGATACCGCATATATATTTCAGATGTCATAGAGTCATTTTCGAGTGAATAAGTGAAGCAAGTTGTCTTTAGCGTGTGGTTAAAGCCCGGCGCATCGAACGAACACGGAGCAGTTCCATTTTACGCTGCTCGAAACTAGGTGAAGTTGAAACGCTCACATTAACGTTTCCACCAGATAAGATATCAAGAGTTAACTTCAGCCTTTATTATAATTCAATTGGGCAGTACAACATTGAGGTGTGTAGAAGATTTGAACAATTTCACAGTTATACTTCGAAAGATATTGGCACTTTAAGGCTGCCAACAAAAGTGATTTTCTCGCCACATGAGAAACACTTTTAAAATTCCACATTATACACTACGGCTGACACGTGGAGTGCAACAGTGATATTGGAGAATACGTTTGGTAATACAACGATACAGTCTACTATGGAACATTATAATCTTGCAGTGCTTTCAATGATTATAACAGAAGTTGAGATGGAAGGCTAAGGCTTTAATGCAATTGGGACATATATCGATTGAGTGAAGTAACAGCATGGAACTTCGTTAATCGTCTTTCTACAAAAGCGAGCATGTAGTGAACATCCAACTACACTCATGCATCGTGAATCCATCGCTGAATTATACCAGATGACAGTGGAAATATTTTCATACTCCACGATTATGAATATTTCTGCGGAAATAACTACAATAAACTTCATGGCGAATTACGACCGGAACTTCAGGGAACTTTCAAGAGAGGCCAGGGTGGACCCGGCTCACAAAGAAGAGTTTTGCCAGAAGGATGTTTTTCGTATCCACGGAGCAGTGCAATTTCGGAGGAGGAAGCAGTTCGATTCTCCGAGGACGCTGATTCCAGGTTCGAGGACGGAGCACATCTTTACGCTGGTGAATTGGAACCAACAGCAGTTTTCTTTGAAAACTTTCCTCTAGAACTTCAATCAACAGATAAGGTAGTCGTGAACGTTTCTTGTATTATTTGAGTCTTGTAGCGATATCTGAGCAACCTTCTTCCCATATTTTCTGTCTATCTTTTGCCCCATTTTCTTGATTGATATTTCTGTACTCAGTACACTTCGATGATTTATGCCTTTTTCTTCGTTTTGTTGAGACATTATTATGTCATTGGCATAGTTAAATAATTTTGGATCAGTTGAGACTGATATTAGATTCTTTCAGTAATTTGCATATTTTTGTAGTCACGATTTGACGGTAAAGTTAATGATTTCTATGGCAGATTTGAATTCAGACAGCGTGTCATTTTATTAAAGTAATTCTATTCAGTAAATTACTTTGACCAATTTTCTGTCATCCTCAAGAAAGAAGAATGATTAAATGATTTTAGAGCGTTAAAATCTATTACGATATCGACGATCTTTGAAATACTAGTCGTCTTATGAACATGATTGCAACATAGACATTTATCATTGCATTATAGACAATTTTATGAAATATGAACTTTGATTACGATTTATTGAATACACTATAGTAATGAACATTTGATAGGAGTTTTTCTCAATTATAGATTGGAACAATAATGTTTGCATTCCACAGTCTAATTGTATTCTATTCGACTATTTATGCAGTTTAGATGAACTTTGATTGAAGATAGTATTTTTATACTGCGTTACTTTGAAGATATTAATCTCAATTTTGATAGACCAGGGAGGAGTGTCTAATCGTATTTGCTATTAAATTTATTTGTGATTGGCAAATTTTTACTTCATATCGATTCATGAATGAAACCCACGAAGGTTAAATAATAACAGTCATTAATACAATTGATGAATATAAGAATTTTTAAAGAGGAACAATGGATGTATAATCGTTAGTTCAGTGGACATGTAAAAGTCGCTGATGAATAATGCCCTTGAATAATGAAGGAGGTTCCCACAGTAAGAAATGAAGTTGATGAATTTATAAGTGGAGGTTTTTGTGTGTAGTTTGAAAGATTTTATGCCATATATATGAAGATATATGATGAATTTTGGGCCAATTGTTGTGCAATTTTGTGCGTTTTGAGCGAAGTATTTTCCCGCTGAATGTATTGTTCTGGTTCTTTGAAAGGTTATTCATATGAAGATACTGTTAAAATTAACAAGAGTGTTAAATAATTTGAGATGAAGATTTTGAATGGAGGTTACTGTCACAAATAATAATTATTATTATTAAACCTTATTAAACCTGAATTTGACATTTAAATATAAATAACCTTCATTGGTCGATTATATCATCACGATTTAAGTAATTATCAACCGGATAAACTTGTGGTTTAATGTATTTCTTGTATAAATAATATAAACAATATAAATATTGTAAAATAATTTTGTAAATATCTTTGTTAAATAATTTGAAATGATAGTGATTAATAGAGGCGTGTATAAAATTTTCAATTGTCATTTGACATTGTTATAAACAATTTTATTATTGTTATAAATAATTAATGAACTTTTGTTATTAACATTAAGAGTTTTGTTTTTATACTCTAAACAACGCTAATTAAACAAGTGGTTTGAACAATTAAACATGATTTCGGATTGTTGGAGTAATCCACTGATGTTTGAATGGAGCATTTAAAACATTTGCGTGATAATATTTCAGTTGAGATGTGAACATTTACGTGTTTTGAAAAGGAGAGCCAAGCTCTGAAGTAACTCGCTTATGCTAGGGTTGAACGAACGGGGAGTCCACTTTGACGATGCAGGTGCATTGCAGCTGGCCCGGACAACTGTATGACAGAGGCCAAGGACGTATCCATAATAGCCTTGTAGCTATAAATAAAATGTGAAGTATATAAACACGCAAAACAATTGATATATGTGTCTCGTCCCAAATCCCGTTTCCATTCCAAGTGCATTATTATAATTACGTTATTTTGAGCTTGAGAAAGCTGAAACATTGTATGTAGAGTATACAAGTCCTACAGGAGGACATGGTTATGTGGTCGATGGCTTCTGATTGCCACGTGGATTTTGTTGTCTTATTTTTGTTAAAATCATTCTTTATGTGAAATAAATTATTGTGCAGTTTAAAGTTTCTCGTCTTGGTTCTGGTTCATTTTAAATATCATGGTGGAGGTTATTGTGAGGGCACACCTTAAGTGATCCAGTTGACAACCCAGTCCCCGAGATAAATTTTAGAGGTAAGTAAAGGTAAGTATGAACCCCCGTATATTTTGGTGTGTTCCACAATAATTTCTTGTTAACTATTGTGCTCTAATCTCGATAGTATCTGTCAGTGCCATTTTCATTGATGTAGCTGTGCCGGTGCGATTGATTATTGGCAATCCGATTGAGGGGGCGGATATCTGACAGCCTACTATCCGGATATCGGGTACAATGTGCTACAATGTGTGTCGAATGTGCTCCTTCTTTGATTCGGTCAACTGACGTTCCAAGTTCATAGGAGCATCGCGTCAGCGCAATCGGTCATGCCCATTGTGTCGTGCTCGCTGGCGTTGTGTTTGATATTCACGAACTCATTGCATTCTGAATCTATTCGCTTTTCGTTCATATGCAGTCGCTCTCGAACGTAAGTGAGACATGCCCATACGACTATTTTCATTATCCGTCGCTCTTTGGTCATCAGTGTGGTTTGCACGTCAAGTAGCTCGCCGCGCATTTAACTGGCTTTGACGACCTCTTTCAGCTCTTCCTCTCCTTGGCATTGCAATGGACACTGTAAAACGACACGGAATTTGAGTAATGTAATGGACACTGTAAAACGACACGGAATTGTTTTCATAGTAACTCAGATCTATCGAACTTACCTTGAGAACTTGACAATATTGACATCCTTTCCGTTAGTAGTACGTTCTCACATTAGATATGTTGGTCGAAACACATTTGCGTGAAATGCAATATTATTATAACATACTTTAATATGCTGTAATTGGATTATACAGTATGATTCTGTTACGTTAAGTATTATTTTATTGCACGTATTGATCAAAGGGTCTGGTATGGGATGTTTGTTATCTTTGCTCACAGAAGATTTTGAAGTGGATGCACTGTGTCACCATCTGTCCGTCAAGTTATTAGATTCAATATTTGCGTGGCTTTTTAATGTAAATTAATTTAAAAATACTGCCAATTCGATTTCATTCAAACCACTTTCTAAACACTGTCTACCATGATGAGAACAAATTGTAAAATTTTCACTGAAATCGGAGCAGTAGTTTTCGAGATTTTGCGAGACTAATGCAAGACAAAGTCACGTGTCCAACAGGAAACAAACTGTGCAATCCGTACACAGGTTCTCACCAGTACGAACTGCTAATAATTGAGTATTCTAAATTCTTTGAACAATTCTGTCAACGATGCACATATTGGAGGGAAATGAGAACAAATGATTGGCACATTGCACGTTTCTTCTGAATGAGCTGCAGGAATACCACTAGTGCCATCTTGTGATGCTCCTGGAAGGTCCTTCGAAACCACTGAGGAGTTAGCCCTTTTGATATGTAATGCTACATCGCACATAGCACCATTCTAGCAAAAAAAACGGCTTTTTTCAAAAAATGGCACTTGGCACCTTTCTACTGATAGGTATCCATTTAGATAAATGAGGAAAAGGGCGCCAGTAGACCATTTGCCCAGGGCGTCTTATCACCTTAGCCCGGGGCCTGCATGAGAGTGTGGGGAGCGAGTGTTCCATCATTTGGGAAACAGCCCTAGGTCCATGAGGAATTGTGCATGTACAACCCTGTATACTATATTTGTTGCATTAACTGCTAAGCTAGTGCACTCAATAATACTTTTCGACTACCGTATAGATTTACAGTGAGTAAATATTGCACTGAGTTACATCAGACGCGCAAGGAGAACTAGGCAGACACGTCTTGGGGAACGCCAGGTACAGTAGCTAGTATTTAAGTTGCGTATTTTCAAACGGTTACAAATGATAACAGTGAGTATTGCGACGCTTGTCTTCTTGAACGTTTAGTGTGAACTGATTGTAGTCTTATAGTTTTCTCTTAACGCTCGTGTATCATCGGTACCAGTAACTGGCGTGTAGCCTACCATTTAGCGATTCTGTCAGTGAAATTAGTACTGTACCTTCGTTATACATTTTGGCGTGCTATTATCCTACAATTAAAAAAAAAAGTAATTTGTCCAAGAAGTAAGATTTGAAGACATGTTCTGTAGGGACGTGATGAAACTGGGGTATGATTACGGCTTTTACAGCGTAAATAAATATGGAAATCAGACTACCCTCATATTAATTTTAGAAATGATAATGTTTCTCGTTTGAGCTGGGCACCTTGTATCTCAATGAGGATGTATTCTGTGGCGTATGAATGCCAGTTTGTTACTCTTGCAGTAAACTATGTTCACTTTCGCATAGCTTCATTAAACGTGTTGATATGTTTGCCATGTACTTAATTGCCAGACATTATTATTATGGACTCCGCCTGTCCCCAAATGAGGTATGTGAACATAGGATTAGAGAAACGGAATGCAGGGTGCTATTTCACTGCTCTACAAGCACTCGCCATCAATTCCTCATTTTATCTAATTAATCGCAACGATAAATATTAAAGATTAATACGATCATGACATTCAACTTCAGTTATAATTCTTAGAGCAACTGGTTGCAAGTTGAGTGTTACATTCATAAGTTTTACTGTTCTTCACAAATACAGTATAACGTCTCCATATTACTGTGCATCTGGAGGGTTATATTCGGACAAGGAGATCATCATACATTAGGAGGTTTAAAGCTAACTCATTTAATGTATTAATAATGATATATTTGGTGTACTGGGTTATGTACGGTCTATATCTACGGTAATTGTTGAGTGCCCTTTCTCTGTTCTAGTTTCGTGAACATAATGGAGGAACAATCTTTCATCGAGTTTGAGCCAGAATGGTTGTCTAATCCAGACGAATTGCTGAACTTGGTAAGTTACATTTCTATTCCAATGTGGTATGTGAATGACAGTTACTTAATAGTAAATGGTAGGCTAAGCAGGATCTGTTGAATTTTACTTTTAATATTATACTACTGCGCCCGAAGAAACCCATCAGTACTTATATCCAAAGCTCGAAAAAGGATTGCAAACATGTAAGTTACCCAGCTCACAAACTTACCATGCCTACTATGTAAAATTGGGAATTTCAGGAACATACAGGATAAATATTATTCGTAAAGAAAATAGTACTACTAGACAAGGTACAAATTTCTACTATCATCTACATTTAGAGCAAATCGAGAAACTCCAATCTCGAGGGGTGATAAGGTTTAATCTATAGTGAGCGCCTGTATCTATACCTCGTAGTACTATTTTCGACGATGACGACAATGAAAACGGTATCAGCTTAGATAAAAGTTGACTAAGTCGCTAAAAAGCGCCAGCCGTTTATTAAGCTAATAAAACAAGTATAAAAACTGGCTTCCTTCCTTAATATTGTGTCTCCCTGACACTTCAACAAAAATAACTGCAAAAATAAATTTGCACCTGGCATTTTATATAGTTAGAAAAAGTGAAACGGCGTGTTACTAAGTATTGCCCTATTTTATACATGTCCGCTTCAACTATGAATCGTAGTTCCATATCTAATCAAAAATTATTCATGAACTATGTGCATATATACATTCTTTAAGAATCTCTCAAATTTTACACTTCATAATGTCGAAGATTAAATTTTCTTCCTCCAATAAGTCTTTCATCTACTCAATTTTCTTAAACATCAAATATCCAAACATACACCGCAACTATCGTGTTGAAAGTAATAAATACTCGTCATAATCAATTGAACATAAGTGACAAACATTTAAGCTAAGCACTGTTCCTTTTTACTTTTATCTATATATCATGAAATACTGAAATAAGATTCTGAAATTCTTTACGGAGTTAACAATCTTCTGATAAACGTGAATATTAGAAGTGCACGGCATTAACCTTCGTTTCCACACTCCTCTTTCATAATTATACAACAATTACTTTCTCTCTTAAACACCCTGTACAGAATCTTCCTTTAATACACTCACATAACTTCACAATTATTGCAATCAATACTAGAAAAACTTAGAGACTCCTCAGCCTCCCTTCGTAAAATTACGTAACTCCTTTACGTTCATATCTCCTTAATTTGCACGGTAATTCAACTATAAACTTCCACTTCAATACATATACTTCCTTTACTTTAACATTTCTCCTCTATACTGATATAACTTCGCCTCGTGCTCATAATTCCATTTCTGCAATAAATCGTTGTACTTTCACTTTCTGATCACTCTGTGATTTAACTTTGTTAGCTTTCTTTTTCACGTGTTTAAATTCAGCTTTACATTTTATTACAACTTTTCAAGAAATATCAGTAAATATTCATATTCTTAACAAAAGATATAAGTTTGACTTCTTTCCATGAATATATTTGTTTAACAAATCCATCTTTGCTTTTTAACGCTCTAAATCTCATTAGACATATGTGTATAAGCTTTTCGTAATACTTTCATTCATAATAAATTTCTGACACTCGAATCAACATCATGAGTTGTCGAAATATTCTTTACACTTCGTGACGTTACTTCTTAAATATGTTGTATTTAAATTTCCTCCAATAAATTTCATTTTATTACTTCAATTACAATCTTACTCCTTCTTTACTTCGTTCAACGTTCTATTCCTTTTAAATAGTTCACTCTACATTCTTTTAAATAATTTGCTTTATATTCCTCTGAACAATTCATTTATATTCCTTTCAATAATTCATTTTAAGTTCCTCTGAGCAATTCATTTATATTCCATCGCTGGGATAAAACAGATTTAATTAAATTAAATCTAACGCAAATATGAAAAATATTACACGATTTTACTTTAATACAACCTTAGTGTTAATATAGCATCATCATGCCGAAATTTCGTCCAAGTGACTGAAATTTTCAAGAACAAGGCAAAATAACTCCGTAAAAAAATACGAAAAATCACTATAACAAGATCTACACAAATGTAATTACTTTGACAAAATTATCCGTTTTAAATAATGCAGTTAAAAATACTGTAGAAAATACTGTTAAAAATGCTGTTGAAAAATATGCGGTTGAAAAATATGCGGTTGGTCAATTGGATAATCACAGAACATAACTACAATTCTACATGATAAAAGACAATTTCTTCTCTTCCTTGTGTTGGCTTCTGGACTGTTGAAAATACCTGCATCTCTGCTCCCAAACCAAACTTGTCGTGTTTCATAGCATTGCCCACAGCTATGAAGACCGGTTTGTGACAGAACCAGCTGGACTCGTGGTGAATGACCTCGCCGTGAACAGCTCCGCCAGCTCTCCGTCCTCCGTTCACTGCAAGTAGGCCGGCTTCGATTCTCCATCTCTTCAGAATAGACATCTGGGTTTCTTCAGAATAGACATCGGGTTTTCTTCAGAATAGACATCGGTTTTCTTCAGAATAGACATCACGGTGTAATATTGTCGTTTATGCAAGCGTTTTCGTATTTCAAGATGTGTTAAAACTCTCGTAGAAAAGTATAAGTTTTGCTCGGTGATGTTGCGCTTTGCGTAGATATTTGTAGCGCCTTTCATGTTAGTGAATCTGGAATTATACTGACATCCTTGTAATCTTCACTTCCCTATGCTTTTTGCTTAGCACATGGTAATATTCATATTTCTGACAATATAATTAAGACCTCCCCGTTGCTGACTTTCAACTTGCATTTTCAATACAATGTTCAAATAAGCTTTTACACGTAGAAATATTTCAAGCTATGTGGAACAACTTTGCATAAGCACTGCAATATATAGTTGTACTGTTCCGTTCTGCTTTATGGATTGTAGCTTGCTCCTAAGTTACTGTAAGTTCTGGAATTGCACTCTTCCTTGCTTCCAACCTTTATGAACCGTAGCACTATTAAAAAGAATACTCGTTTCTGCTCGAGATCTTGTCTCGTTCAAATCTCAAATTGGAAAGAACTCTCTCGTCCTGTTCTCCGCAGTCCTCAAGTTCCAGTCTCTCTGCCTCTCCTCTCGTGGTGACGTAACTCCTACCACCTCCAGTCCGCAGGTCGACCTTCGTCTCTTCCCCTCTCTCATGACGTAACTCTCGCTTCAAGTGGCGTGATATTTCTCGTAATATGGACCTCCCACATTCATATAATGGAGTACATGTTCATCTTTAAATCATTCCTACTTCCTTGCCTTTTATAAATGCATAAGATCTATAGTATTTCACTCATTTCCATACAGTTTTTTCCATATTTCTCGAATTTTTAATAAATAATTTTTTTTATCCACTCATTTATTTTCTGGGGTCTTGATTCATCTCCAGATCAGTTCTTGAGTAATGACCTTCAATAAATTCTGGCGCACTACCTTAATACTCATATTACCCATCTTTATATTTTACAATGTGTTATACTTCCCGGGAAACAAAGGACCAGTTGGCTTCCGATAATCTACAGGACGAGGCAGGTGATATAGGCTATTTGATGATAAAAATTGCCTATAGCTGTTAAAGAGGAACCTCTCTGATAATAATGCGAATGATTTTTAGATTAAATATTATTTGGTAATTTGGATAACTCAGTCAATTTTTTCTATAAGAACATTTAACAGCAGCTCACGATGATGTATTGGTACTGCAGCCTCAGTCTTCTGGCACCCTGGGTACTTTTGGAGGTTTAGTCTACGTCTGGTGCCATGTTGAAACTAATTTATATGAAGCATTTGAGATATGATTGCCCTTAATTGAATGCGCTGCTGTTTGTGTATCCTATTTCTTGTAGGCTGGTGATTCAAAGCGGAGACTGTCATGGGAAAGCAAGCTTCATACCACCTAAAAACAATGTTTAGATTCTAACTTGGACATCAGCAATTATATTTCAAATGAATTATCATCTTCAAATCTTTCTTTTACTTGTTCTTCTTCTTTTTCCTCTACTTCTCGACAAAATGACAACCAACGCAACTTGATATGGAATACCTTACTAAGCAATTACGCCTCCCTGTGGAGGTTAGTTTGTCAACTCATGATGTAATGGACAAGTTTCTGGAGTGACATGATCTCGAGAATAATTTGTAAATATTCGTACTTTATATGACTCATGTTAATACACAGAATATTAACGTGCCACAACTACAGAAGAAGGAACGTTTTTCAAACTGACAGGTCTGAGGAGAGCCCGCCATTCCTTCTGCCTACTTGTGCCGGGCTCCTCTTCTCCATCTTTTTTCTGGACCTCTATTGGGCAACTCTTCCCACAGTTCAGATTCTGATAGCTATAGATGTTTATTCAATTTCTCACCTTAATTGACTGTTTTATTTGCTGGGCCGTTAACCTAGATGTTAGGCCCCTTAAAACAACAACTATCATCATCATTATCTGCTTTATTTACTGGATGGTAATTTACCACAATTTACTTTAAGAGTCAGACCTCCTCTTTCCCTCGTTGATATCATCTAGCTTTCGTAAGATGTGTGTAGCCCACGTTCAATGGTGCTCACTGGGTGACACCAACACGATGATATCACAAATGTGAATTTCCCCATCCAGTTGAAGCATTGCACTAATATTGATTAGACCTAAATATATCTGTGATGTTGGAGGTCAATATGTGGCATGCTTAACTGGTCACGTAAGAAAGAGTAGGCTTGGCAAGTTCTCATTTCCTCTCATAGAAAGTGCAGTGCTACAGCCAATTTCTCCAGTTTATTTTGTAGCCCTCTAGGTATGTACATAGGCTGCTGACGGAAAGGTTAGAGTAGTGAAATTGGTTAGGGAGGAACGTGGTAAGCCCATTCACATGGGCTGCTCCATGTCTGGCCTGTGTTCCTTCATCCTCTCTATGCAGGGTTTTTGTGACTTGGAGGATAAAATACCATCACTTCTTTGAGGAATGACCAACATTTGTGCATACTTTGAGCAAATCAGAAGAATCGCGTTGATGATGTTCCCTTGCAAGGGCTGTACACCTTCATTAGCTTATGGCTGGTGACTGTAAGGTGTACCCACACCTCTTTCCCTCATATATGTAAATTTCATAATATTAATGTGCCAAATTTAATCCTTGTAATATCAGCCTAAGTAATATGTTTGTTCTCTCGCTAAATTTGTCACAGTGTTAAATTGATTCTTATATTTATAACCAGTGAACATAAGTTGGGTTAGATATTTTGCTGTTGTAAGTATTGCCTTTTCCATTTTTGTTTGCATGTATCTTCAACTTTGAGCTCGAAAACTCAAGCTGGTGATTGTCTAGATCAGACTTACAAAGTTCTGGCCATGACTAAATAGTTTCTTAAATGATAGCAAGAGTATTCCAGCGTATTAGGTAATATTGATGCAGGAAGGAAAAGAGTCAAATGTTGATAATGCCTTTAGTACCCTGTGAAAGTTAAAGGTTGATTTTATTCAATTGTCTTCTTAATCTCGTAAAGAGCAGCCCTGCTATTCCATCACATCCTAACGACCGTTGACTCCAAATAAATTAGAGCGTGGCAGAAAGACTGTAATATTAAGATCCAGCGAAACATAACTGCTTTCTAATGGATGTGAAATGGAGTAATTCTGTTACAGATGAATGATTATTAGAGATGTAGCTGAGTACGCTAGCAGAAAACCATCTCTAGTCCAAAGAATGATACAATAGAAAAGGGGATAGTTGTTGTAATTTGTGCTTTCGACAAATTTAGAGCCTACCTAGATGGCAGTAAAATCGTTATTAACAGAATTATGGCTCCCATCATTGCCCACTAATCGGATCTTATAAAGTGGTCCCTACTTTCAACTCACTTTATGGCTCACCATTTCCTGTGTCGAACCATCTTGGTATTTTTCTCTTGTTTCGCTTTCCTATGCCTAATTCCCCTGATAACAACGAATGGTCTTGTTACCTAACCTGGCCTTCTCCATTCAATGGTTGGTAATTTTATTAAAGGGAGACGCTCATTGAAATTGTATGTTTCTCAGTCGGGCAACTCGATTGTACCCAAATGTAACGGGTGTTTCACTAATCCTGAAAGAAATTTACATTAGATTACTAAATACAAAGACTTGAATACTGTTATATAACGGATTGATATGCCTACCATTGTTATGTTTCGATAAGAGTTTTCGGTACCCTACAAACATATTTTATATCGTTTAATAAAAGATTATGACCCTGATCATATTTGAAGAGCCATTCAATTTCGGAATTTACTTTGTCGGTGCAGTTATACAAGTGAAAGTAAATCTGCATTCTATCTAAAAATTACAGTTCTCAAAGAAATTTTACCCTACACTTTTCTCGTAACGTCAGCTCATAATCATACAAAGTCGCAGAGAATGCAAGGGATGGAATGGCCCTAATTAAATCCCTATGCAAGTTATTTGCTCGTAATATTTAACCACATTGCTCCTTTCACGCCTATAAACAAAACAAAAACATATAAGTTATGGTGGTACCATTTCCAACATTTAAATTATTTATAAACCAAGCTAGCTACCATTCTCCAGAAAGTTTCTTACCTCGGTGTTGCATTACGCATTGAATTTGGAAAGTATTCAAAGTAATGGAAACCTGTGCAACATTTAATTCCACCTGTGTAAAGGAACGTGTTTTTGAAACAAGTAATTGTCTGCAGGATGATACTCATCTCACTGAGGATATTAAGAGAGAAGAATTCTCCATAGCAGAGTCTGTACCATGCATCAAAACAGAAACACCATATTTAGTGAGTGGTGGAGATTTGAAAGTGGTAAGTATATTATTGGGTTACTATTTGTTGCATCATAACGCGTCTGATTGCCATCGTCTTCCCACAAATGCTATTTAGGGATTACAAAATTGAGTATTCGGACCATGCTGATGATAAATGCAAGCTGACTGCTGTAAGGTTGTGCATGCAGTGGAAAGCAGAAGACATCTAGGTGGATTGTAAAGCTTTATATTGTGCGAGTAGTGCTGGACTCAAACACAGGACCTCCCTCTATATTTGGCGTTGCTCTATTCACTGAGTTAACGTATGATTGATTTTATATAACAGCATAGGCTTTCACGGTCGGCGTTCATCACTAGATCTTACTCCTCATTGGTGTAGGGTACACCATACAAAGTCGGCATATCCTTAGCACTATCACTTTGTATTGGTTGCCTGATTTGAACTTTGTATTTTTGTATGAAGAAGTTACAGTATTGTAATAGTCTGGGTATACCAAATATTCCAGGGTCGACTAAATTACTGCATTCTAAAAAAGGGAGTTGTCCGAAGTCCCGTCATGAGGGAATTGGAGCGGAGATGGTTTCGACTGTCTACACAATTGGCTTCAATGGTCTTCCTTGACTTATCACGTTAACTCCAGTAAATTGCCAGAATGCAGTGGCCATCCTCTTTCCTAATCTTGAATACTTATAAGATTCATGGGGAGTTTATATCTACTTCAAGCTGGGAACTGTGTAACAGACTTAAGGAAGAGAAGGGATAGGAGCACAGTGATGACTTTCGAAGTCTTTAATGCGTGCTGTTGATATGTATCAGCTTTACTTTGATTTGTATGTAATCATTGGCAAATCATTATTATAGTATTTCTTATTGTTGATTAAGCTGTGTGTGTGAGTATGTATTTATAACCTTATTATTACCAGCGTCTGCAGGGTTGATAAGACTCCCTTTAGGGCAACAGATTTTGCAGCCGGTTGCCATCCTACCAGCTCTAGAGAGCAGTTTATGAGGAAATATTATACATGTATAGATATGTAATTTACTATATCTGAAACAAATAGTCCTTATTAATAACATTTAAAGATATCTGAATGGTATTAAATAAAACCATTAATAGCCAAAAAATTTGTTATTATTATTAGTTATTTAATGTACTGGAACTAGTTTCAACCAGAGTGATGTCATCATCAGCAAACTAACAAGTTGTCGGAAGATGAATAATAAAAAATAAACTTGCGAGTAATTTCAACTATCTTTTAATCTTGAGATGCTCTTAAAATTTCCAATACTATGGAAAACTGATCTGTTACAATGTTATTTCACCAAAAAAATATAAATTACTCAAAATTTAAATTAGAATTTTTAAACTGAAAGGGATATTAATTACGAGGTAAAACAAAATTTAATGTTACTCACGCATTGAGTGTGTTTCTTGAAATTTACTGTATTGTAATATCACTTGGTTGCACAATCTGCACTACACACAGTACACTTGAGAAACTTACTTGGAAGACATACGGCAACTGTATATGTACCACCTTAAATATACCCTGCTCTTTTTATGTTGGAAGGTTATTTTTTATAGGTGTTACAATAATGGTAAGGTATCATGTGCGCAGTGTCACCTTTATAAAAGAGTTATAAACCAAAAAATATAAATTATTTCCTAAAAACATATGAATTATGTTTTAATTTTGAGATGCTCTTAATATGTTCGATTACGAAATCAGTTTAGTTACAGTGTTGTACAACCAAAGAATATAATAATCTATTCAACACACCGATGATCTCATGAAGCGTCAATATTACAAGAGCATTATATTTGTTTTTAACTTATAATTAATACTCATTTTAGTTTTAATATTTTCAAATCTCGAGAGCAACACAGCACTTTTACTTACAAGATAATTTATACACTTTGGTTATATTTGTTGGTTAAATAATTTTGAACACATCTGATTTTGATTCTATTGGAATCCTTTAAGAACATCTCATAATTACTACATAGTTTCAATTACTCGCAATTTTTTTTAAAAAAATCTTCTAACAGCTTGATGATGACCACAGGGTGGTCGAAACTACAATCATTTATAACAATATACCGACTGTTGGTGGTTGTATTTAATACCATTTAGATTACAGTGTGTAGAAGTGACGCTTACAGCAAGCGTTTAAATGTTCCGATTTTGTTGATATTTTTGATGTTTCTGCTCTTCGCCCTCAGTGATTCAGTATGTGTGATGTATCTACTTATGTTTTAAGATTAAACCCACTATGTTACCTCTATCTACTGTTTCATCAGAATGAAGTGTGGAGTTGGAAAGTAGTTTCCACGGCCCATTAAAAAGTAGCAGTGGAATTTAAATGAGAATCCATGATCTATTTCATGGACGGAAGAAAGGGGAGTTGAAACTCTCTTGTCATGAGATGGCAGAAGTAGCCTAGCCACATGACCTGGAGCTTTAAGTATTTTAAGCCTATTTTCATCTTATGATCTTATGAGATCATCTTTTGTACGTGTGTGTTCGAATGTGTGTGTGTGTGTGTGTGTGTGTGGAGTGATTTCAGTGGCATTCGGTAAGGTTATAGCACAGTTTTTGCCGACGCAGACCGTGCCCTTCATTTTTTTTTGCGTCTTACCACTGCAACATGGCGGCAGTGCGAAATATTTCACCGGCATTCTATATCTCCGAAACTATTACCGATATCATCATGACACTTTATACGGTGACAAAAGTCACTACTAGATGTTCACCACGAGACTTTTAAAAAGCTGTTAATCACAAAACGAGCATTGCGGCCAAGGGAATTCGAAATATTTGAAGAGACTTATCTCGTGATTTAACCATCTGAGCGCATGGTAGAGTAAATGCTTATGCTTATTCTAATGCACTGGCATCTAATTTATTTTGATTGTTTTCATAACTACAAGATGGCAGCTGTGTGAAATTTTCAAATCTAGTTTTCATATCTTGTGTCCTAATCATCCGATTGAAGATTGAATTCTACACCTACACAATAATCTCCATGTAACAGTACTTAACTCTAAGACCTACATATATAAAAATCCAAGATTGCAACCATCTGAAATATTTAGATGGTTCTCAATATCTACGAATCTATTACAGCAATCAAACTGAAATTGCGGATGTTGATAGAGGCAATTAACATCAGTAGGATATATGAAAATAGGCTGTATAGGCTTTCACGGAACTACTTGTTAATATGTAAAATGAGCTCAGCTCTTAGGTTTGATGTGCAAGTTCCAAGATTGGCGGTCTAAATTACTGAAAGTGGGTTTAAACTATTATTTATAGAGGTCGTTTTTTTAAGATACCATATATGACTACATTCATAAGAGCTTTTGAAATAGACTCGATAGGTTTCTCTTGAAATGAGCGGGGTGGAGCTATTAGAATAATAGTCAACGCTCCAAGCAGTGTTTTGTATTATAACCTCTAAGGTCAATGCTGCTGAAAGAATGGACAACTGGCTCATGTCCTTTGATTTTTCCATTTTGTAACTAGGAACTTCCGCTACCATAAAATTATGCCCTTTATTGTTAACAGAACAAAGACTTTAACGTGCATGAATAAGTCGGTGGTATATCATATATGGCAGTTCCAGATGCCTGGACTTGATTGCCGACATAAACAAGAAATTCCAACCAGCAGGTTAGAACACCACCCAGGCGAGGCATAAGAAGAGAACACATTAATTCCGGTTGCCTTATAGAATTAAATTTCACCTTCGTCGATAACTCGGACAAATGGGAAGGTGCTGATTTTCAGAAAAAGACCCTATTTCTCTCTATCCCAATCACTTCAATAACTGTTGATGTATAATGGGAATACTGCAGACCCACTACTTGCAGTTAGTACCAATATTTATGTTACATAGTCTACATAACACTCTCTTCAGAGGCACAAAAGGGGCTTGCTCTAATTTCTTTGAGAATTTAATAGTCTTCTTAAAAATGTGCAGAATTTGATGAACATATTCTTGTAATATATTGGCGTATACTGTATGAATAATGTACATGTTCATTGAGCTTGGAGGGCAAAGTCACTTGTTAGTGATATGTGATTGAAATGGAACAGTTAGGTAAAAAACCCTTACTGTCTAACTGCCGGAAAATGTCGAATTGAATGTTCTTTCTTCAGTCCTTAAGTCTATTACTTCCTTTAAAGCACTGTTCTACACATTTTCTATCACAACTAGGTTTAATTATACTATGATGACTGATGGCTTTCGTCAGAGGGAATGACTTGTATAATCCAGTAAAATATAATGGAGAGTAAGAATGCAGCTTCAGTTAATTTTATTGTTGATATATCCTTACATTCACTGAGCAGTTCTGTTAATTTACATTATTTGTTATTTATTGAGTAGAAGCATGATGAAAGCAAAGGAATAATGATTCATTCTTGTCGCTAGGATGTAAAAGAAGAAGCCCAAGATGAAACGAGTGATGCAAGCAGACATCATCTAAATGAGTAAGTGTACAACATAATAAGGAAAAGCATTGTTTAGTTTTATGGATTCAAAGTAAGAAAATTGTATTTGAATAAGGATTGTTTGCAAAATCCAATGTCTTCTTCTTATATCTGTGATCGTATTTATGTTGTTATTGTGTGGCGTAAGTTGATATTGATATTCTCTTTTTATTGAGCAGCCCAAAAACTATCCATTCTCAATCAGAGTTGTCACTAATAATAATAATAATAATAATAATATCGTATGGCCTCGGGTTCCGGGTGCAAGCTTTATTATTTGACACCCAAAGGGTAGCTTGCATGTCGAATTTCGTTGTTCCTTGAAGCACTAATAAAGTCAATGAGGTTAGGTATCTAAGCGCCTTGAACACTATAGCGCTTTCTAGTAGTGAAATGAGGAATTTTGTTTTGGCGGAAACTTTCGAGATTAATTTTGCCATTATGAACATGGCCTACTGAATTCAAATGGGTTCTTTGATATGCCAACACCGTATGACACGGAGTCACAAGTTTTTCCGCCTTTCAAAATCACTTGCCACGGCCAGGAGCGAACCTGCAAGCTTGGGGGTTAGTAGACCGACACGTTGACCACTCACCCCGAGTTGTCTCTGTTAGAAGTATATAAGAAAAGTGTGCTACTCAATTAATTATGTCCAGTATTAATGTTAATGAGGAGATGACGTTTGCACTTGTGTTCTGTTTGTGATGGTTAAGGGTTCTGATGTGTAGAAAACCCTCTTACTTGTACCACAGATCAGGAATTATCTGTGATATGAGGAAATCCACTACTTAGAACCTCCCCTATTGCATTCCTGTATCGAGGGTATTTGCTCTCAGTCCTAGAGCTGTTGTTTGTTGACTAACCCAAAACTCTGAATGTCAACCGCTTCCTCCTCAGCCGGTTGTGCTACATGTAGCAAACTTATCGAAGGCGATTATCTTCGATTCAGGTAGGATTTATGTGTGTTGTGAGGCAATAATTATATTTTATTTAATGCTGCAGGTGTGATTCGCAATATTCCAGTTCAGACTTTCTGCTTTCAAGATAACATTAGCATAAGATGGTGTTGGGCATGCATAATAAAATCTTCTAAAGAAGCCAGGATATTCTAACTTACCAACATGAGTTTTGCTTCTTGAAAAGCTCGGTCACATTCGCTGTTCCACTTCCAACGGTTTCCCTTGCATAACAGATCTTGCAATGGTGCCATCACCTGGGTGTATTTAGGACAATGAATTCAGAAGAACTGGCACATCCCAGAAATTGTCTCGCATCCTTTATCTTCTTAGGTGTGGGGAATTCAGATATTGCCGTTATTTTCTTGGGATTAGGCCGGTAACCATCTCCATCAATCCTATGGCCAAGAAATTTAATTTCGTGATTAAAAAATTTGACATTTGCTGTAGTTGACCTTGAAATTCGTCCTTCTCAGATCTCCAAATAACATAACATTCTAAGGTGCTTTATGAGGTATTTTATGTAACTTACAATAAGTTCCTTAACTGAGTCCGATAAATTGCAATCCAGAGCTCTGATCATGACTGGACCACTATTATTAAAACCGAAAAGAATCAATTGAACACGTAGGTCTTCTGATCAAAGAGGAAACCCGTGAGTTGTTTACATTCCTCTGCCAGTTCAATATGATAATACGAGCAAGTTATGTTGTTCGTCGATTTTGTTTCCCTCTGAAACTCCGAAGCAGCTCTCTTAATACCGGTGGCCTGTCGTGTTCTGGGAGTATCCTTTCATTAAGCGCCCTCCCGTCCGTACAAATCCTCAATTTCCCATTTGGTTTCCCATTTTCACCACCAGGCAAATGGCGGGACGGTTCGGGTCGATAGGTCGACGGCCTACTCCCCTTCAATATCCCTTCCCTGACGACAGGAAAGAAGAGTACAAGGTCATGGCTGCATTAATAACAAAATAATATATCCTCTCCTTATTACTGTGCACCTCGAGGGTTATATTCGGACTACGAGTTTTAACTTACATTTGGAGATCTGAAATGACCTCATTTGATGTATTAAATATGATACTTATTTGGCGTACTGATATAAGTACGGTCTGTGATTAAAATTATTGAGTCTGGCTGCGTGGCTCAGGGGTAACGTTCTCGCTTGCTGATCCCAAGGTTGCAGGTTCAAAACCTGGCGCAGTCAGCTGGCATTTGAGGGTGCGCAAATGCGAGGGAGCCGTGTCAGTACATTTACTGGCACGTTAAAGATCCCCTTCGGGGCAAAATTCTGGCACCCCGGCGTCTCTAAAAGCCAGTGTAGTTAAAAGGGACGTAAAACCAATAACATTATTATTATTATTATTATAAAATTATTGAGTGCTCTTTCTTTATTCTAGTTTCCTGGGCATAATGGAGGAACAGTCATCTATCAAGAGTGAGCCAGAATGGCCGTCTCATTCTGATGAATTCCCGAACACTGTAAGTTGCAATTCTATCCGTATATGGTACGTGAATGACAGTGACTTACTAGTAAATGGTCGGTAACCAGGATCTGTGAAATGTTACACTTACTGGTACCTTAATACTCATATTGTATCTATATATTTTGCAATGGGTCATACTTCCCGGGAAACAAATGAGCAATTGGCCTCTGATAATCTACAGGATGAGGCTGGTGATATACTTGAAGATAAAAATAGCCTATAGCTGTTAAAGGGGAACACCAAATACATTACCTCTCTGATAATAATACGATTAATTTTTAGGTTTAATATTATTTGGAAGTTTCGATAACTCAGTCTAGTTTTCTGTAAGAACACCTAGCAGTAGCTGATGATGTATTGATACTGCAGCTTCACTCTTCTAGCACCCTGAGTCCCTTTGGAGGTTTAGTCTACATCACGTGCCATGTTAAAACTAAATTACGAGGAGCATCTGAGATATGATTGCCCTTAAGTTAATGTGCTGCTGTTTATGTATCCTATTTCTTATTGGATAGTGGCGGAAAGGGAAGACTCCCATGTGAAAGCAGGCTCCTTACTGGCTAAAAACGATGTTTAGATTCTAACAGATATCATATTTCAAATGAATTATCATCTTCACATCTTTCTTTCCTCTTCTTGCCAAGGAGACCACCAACGGAACTCGAAGCGGAATACCTTACTTTCCAGGCAGTTATGCTAAGCAATTACGTCACAAATGGTCTTCCATGTGGATGTTCATTTGTCAACTCTTGATGTAATTGACAAGTTTGTGGAAGGCCATGCAGTCTAGAATAATTTGTATTTATCCTTACTTTAGATGGCTCATGTGAATACACAGCATCTAAATATTAACATGCCACAACTACAGCACCATAGTAGGAATGTTATTCAGACACACAGGTCTGAGTAAAGCCTGTCATTGCTTCTGCCTACTCGTTCCGGGCTCCTCTTCTCCATCTTTTTTCTGGGTCTCTCTTGGGCAATTCTTCCCACAATTCAGTTCCTGATAGTATATGATATTTATTCAGTTTCTCACCTTATTTGACTGTTTTATTTACTAGCCGGTAACTTACCCTAATATACTTTACCAGTCAGGTCTCCTCTTTCACTCGATGATATGCTGCAGCCCACATTCAATGGTGTACACTGGGTGCACCAACAAGAAGATATCATAAATGTAAATTTCCCCATCCTGTTGAAGCATTGCACTAATATTGATTAGATCCTAACTACATCTGTGATGTTGGTTTCTAAATGCATTTGTGTGATCTCCACGTAGGACAATATGTGGCATTCTTAAATGGGCACGTAAGAAAGAGAACGGACGGCAAGTTCTCATATCCTCTCATACCAACTGCACTGCTACAGCCACTTTCCCCAGTATGTTTTGTAGCCCTCTAGGTATGTACATTGGCTGCTGAGGGAATGGTTGAAGTAGTGTAATGGGTTGGAGTGGACATGAGAACATGGTAAGTCCTTTCACATGGGCTCCTCCATGTCTGTTTTGTGTTCCTTCATCCTCCCTATGCATTGTTCTTGTGACTTGGAGGATAAAGTACCATCACTTCTTTGTGGTATGACCAACATGTGTGCATACTTTCATCAAAACCAGAAGATTCACATTGATGATGTTCCCTTGCAAGGACTGTGCACCTTCATGAGCTTATGGCAAGTGACTTTAAGGTGGCGCCACTTCTCTTTCCCTTTTCGATCTACATTTTCTGTGCCCAATTTAATCTTTGTAAAGTCAGCGTGATTAATTTGCTTTTTCTCTCCCTAAATCTGCCTCATTGTTAAATTGGTTCTTATATTTTAGAACCAGCGCACGTAAGTTGGGTTGGATATTTGGCTGATGTAAGTATTGACGTTTTATATTATTGGTTCCATGTATCTTCAACTAGGAAATTCAAGCTAGTGATAATCTAGATGAGATTAACAAACCAGCGGCCATGATTAAATAGTTTCTTAAATGATAGCAAGAGTATTCCAGCCTTAGGTAATATTGGAGCAGAAAGAAGATGAGTCAAATGTTGATAATGTCTCCAGTACCATGTGGAAGATGTAGGTTTTTATTATTAAATTGTCTTCTTTATATTGCTTTAACTCGAGAAGGGATGCCCTGCTATTCCATCATCTACACAACGACCGTTGTAGACTGCTCATGATTAGAGATTTTTGATCTTCTTGTCAGAAAGACTGTAATATCAAGACCCCGAGAATCATATCTGCTTTTTAATGGATGTGAATTGGAGTAATTCTGATCCAGATGGAGCTGTGTTGGAGATATAGCTGAGTATGCTAGCAAGAAATCACCCTTAGTCCAAAGGAGTGATACAACAGAAAAGGGAACATTGGTTGTGTTTTGTGCTTTCGACAAATTTAGAGCCTACCTAGGTGGCAGTAAAATCATTATTGACGGATAAAAGCTCCTTTCAATGCCCACAATAAGTGTCCAGAAACTAATCATATCCTATCAAGTGGTCCCGACTATTAACTCAATGAATATATAGCTCATCACTTTCAGTGTCCAGCCATCTTGGTATTTTTTCTCTTCTTTCGCTTTCCTATCCCCAATTCCCCTGATAACAATGAATGGTTTTGTTACATTACCTGGCTTACTGCGTTCCATGTTTAGTAATTTCATTAAAGGGTGATGCTCATTGAAATGTAATGTTTCTCAGTCAGGCGGCTCGTAACGGGTGTTCCCTAATTCTAAATGAAATGTACACGAGATTAATAAATACAAGGACTGTAATGCTGTTATAGAACGGATTGATACCATCGTTAAGTTTCGGTAACAGGTGTCGGTACCTTACAAACATGTCTTGTGTGTTGTTTTCTTTTAATAGAAGAACATGACCACGATCATAATTGAAGAGCCATTCAATTTCAGAATTTACTTTGCTGGCACACTCATACAAGTTACAGGAAAATGGTACTAAATCTGCAAACTATCTAAAAATTAAACTTCTCAAAGAAATTTTACCCTACACTATTGTCGTAACGTCTACTCAAAACGTCTTATCATACAAAGTCACTGAGAATGCAATCCAAGGAATGGAGCAAATTTAATCCCCACTCAAGTTATTTCCTCATATTATTAATCACATTGCTCCTATCAGACACATAAAGAAAATATGTAAATTCTAGCCATTTCCAACATTTGAATAATTTATAAACCGAGCTAGCTACAAATTTTCATACCTAGGTCTTGTAGAGTGCATTTTATTTTATTCAAAGAAATGGAAACCTGTGTGAGATTTAATTCCACCTATGCAAGGGAACGTGTTTGTAAACCTAGTAATTGTCCACAGGATGATACCTATCTCACTGAGGATATTAAGATAGAAGAATTCTCCATTCCTGAGATTATCCCATGCTTCAAAACCGAAACACCATCTTTAGTGAGTGGTGGAAATTTGAATGACGTAAGTATCTTATTGGGTTACTATTTGTTGCATCTTATAAAGGACATGACCTGATCGCCATTGTCTTCTCACAAATGCTATATAGAGATTACAAAATTGTGTATTCAGTCCATACTGATGATAAATTCAAGCTGTCTGCTGTAAGGTTCTGTATGGTACGGAAAGCAGCAGACGTCTAGGTGGATGGTAAAGCTGTATATTGTTCGCGTAGTGCTAGACTGAAACACAGCACCCCCCTCTATATTTGCTGTTACTCTATTCACTGAGTTAAAGTATAATAGATCATATATATCAGATTAGGCTGGATCTTAATTGTCATAGGTGAAGGGTACATCATGTAAAGCCAGCATATCCTTAGCAAAATGACGTTGTATTAGTTTCCTGATGAGTACTCTGTATTTTCGTATGAAGAAGTTACAGTATTGTAATGGTATAGGTATACCAAATAATCCGAGGTCGACTAAATTACTGTATTCTGAAAAGGGGAGTGGTATAGAATCCCGTCATGAGACAATTGTCTTGAATGGTTTTCCTTGGCTTGTCACTTGAACTCTGTTAATTGGCTGAATGCAGTGGCCATCATCATTCCTAATCATGTCAATTCTAAGTTTATGCATTTGGGGGTAAGCATGAAGGTAACAAAATACTTGCAGATATGAAATAAGAGTAAGAGATTATTCTATAACCACATTGAGAAACTAAGGAATCCATATCGCCGGTGGGCATGCAATACCTCGTAAGCTATTCTCATCCTTATAGCAAGTTGTGAACGCCTAGATGTCCACAGGAATATGTTCTCGCCGAATGTTTCATTTTAAGTTGAAGTAACTATGGCCAAGCCGAGGACATGGAGCTTTAGTTATAAGGTTCAGCGGCAATCTATATCCACTTCAAGCTGGGAGTTGTGTGCCAGAAGGGACGGGAGCACAGTGATGATGTTTGAAGTCTTTCATGCTCGCCGTTGGTATGTATCACCTTTACTTTTATTTGTTTGTAATCATTGTGAAATCCTTATTACAGTATTTCTCATTTCTCACAGTTAATTTAGCTGTGTGTGTGCATGTATTCCTACCCTTATTATTTCCTGTTTCTGCATAGTTGGGGAAGGGTACATAGAGCCCCTATGGGGGATTTAATAGTATAAAATTTAATAGTCTTCTTCAAAAATGTGCAGTGTTATATGAAAAAGTTCTAGTAGAATATTGTCAGTTGTATGAATAATATATACGTTCATTGAGCTTGGAGGGCAAAGTCACTTGTTAGTGATATGTGATTGAAATGGAACAGTTAGGTAAAATCCCCGTACAGTCTAACTGCTGGAAAATGTCGAATTAAATGTTTTTTCTTCAGTCATTAAGTCCACCATTTCCTTTAGAGCATTGCTCTCCACATTTTCTCTCACACATAGCTTTACTTGTCTTATGAAGACTGATGGCATTCATAAGTTTCAAAAGAATTGATGACTTGTTTAATCCAGTAAAATATATTGGAGAATAAGAATGTATCCTCAGTCAGTTTTACTGATATATCCTTACATTCAGTGAACTGTTCTGTTAAGTTACATTATTTGTTTTTTATTGTGTAGGATCATAAGTAAAGGAATTAATGATTCATTCTTGTCGCTAGGATGTAAAAGAAGAAACCCAAGATGAAGCGAGCGATGCAAGTAGACATCATCAAAATGAGTAAGTGCACAACATAATACTTTTTAAGGATTGAAACTAAAATTAATGTACGTAAATAAGGTTTGTTGGCAAAATCTGATATCCTCTTATTATATCTGTCATTCAACGTATCTATTTTGTTATTCCGTGTCCAAAGTTGATGTTGATATTCACTTGTCATTTAGCAGCCCAGAACTATCCATTCTCAATCAGAGTTGACACTGTTAGAAGTACGGTATATAAGTTAAGTGTGGTACACTCTTAATGATATCGAATATGGATATTAATGAGGAGATGACGTTAGCACTTATAATCTATTTGTGATGGTAACTACTGTATTTCTGGTGTATAGAAAACCCTCTTACTTATAGCACAGTTCAGAAATTATCTGTGATATGAGTTTCTAAACGAAATCCACTACTTTGAACCTCACCTATTGCGTTCCTGTATCCCGGGTATTTGCTCTTAGTCCTAGAGCAGTCGTTTGTTGACTAACCCAAAACTCTGGATGTCAATAGCTTCCTCCTCACCCGATGGTGCTACATTTAGCAAACTTATCTTTGATTCAGGTAGAATCTATGTGTTTTGCGAAGCATTAATTATATCTGATTTAATGCTCCACGGGTGATTTGAAATTTTCCAGTTCAGAGTTTCTGTTTTCAAGGTGATATTATCAGAACATTTCCTGTATAAACAATCATACGATGGCGTTGGGTGTGCATCATTAACCTTCCCTTGCGGTATGCGCGGGCGCTGTGTTTCAAACTTATCACACGACTTCAATTGTGTTTGGAAATATTTATTAAGCATTTACGTGCAGATACCTGAATTAGTTTACCAGTTATATTTCAAAGTACTGCCATTTGTTCTTTGAACTCAGAATATCTCAAATTAATGATGGTTTTTATATCACAAAATTATATTGTATGTCACTTTCAGAAGCAATATATCGATTTGATGTGAAAGAATGTTGAAACGACCGAAAATAAACTAAACTAAACGCATTCTGCAATCTAAGGTATTGTGTTACTGACTGTGTGGTGTAGATAACCAAATAAAATGGCCAGATGGCCTTGTTGTGCTGCCCCTTAAATCCTCAATAACTAACATAACGAAACCAACATATTTTTGCAGTGAAGTAGGAAGAGGCACAGTGTAACAATTAAACAGTTTGCTGATATCTTGACAATATAATAATTATGGGTCTTTTATGTTTTGCTGTTTAGTACCGGTGAACCAACATAACTGCTAGTTGCCCACCATAAATTGTAAACCGTCTTGAAATCGACTTCAACACGAACTGAAACTGCTCATTTAAACAGGCATCCCTCTGCTTACCTGAGCCACACTTTGCCCCCATGGCTTCGGGAAACTACTGCTATAATATTCCCCCTGAAGTAATGCGTAATTCTATGCCATATTACCCCTCCCTTTTGTGAAATTCCAATCGTGCGGTAAACATTTCTCTGATCTCCAGCCGAGGGCTACTCGAGACGGGGGGGTTAATATCACAAAGATGACAAACGAAATGTCTGGCATTTTTGTGGTCAAAACATTGACATTAGTAGTGTGATGATCCGGAGGCAGGTATAGGAACATGAAATGGGAAAGATCATATAGCCTACTTTCTCCTAAATGTATGGGTATAGCTATAACTCTTTGTCCTCATCACCTCCTATTTTCTTCTTATTCGAAGTGCACAACAGTAAGACATACTGGATTTGAGCAGCGGCGTTCAAACCATAGTTTATAATTTACCCCAACATTTTACAATTTCATCAGCAAACACTCCAATCAACGTAGGAATTCAGTATATTAACACCGACTACTTACAATAATTGAAACTAAAACAAAACTTGGTTGGTCTAAACGTATCACTGGGAGAAACACATTTAATAAACCGACTGCACAGCTAGTTTTAACCGCGCCTGTCCTTGGAGACGAGTGCACTCTATCGGCAACAAGGGGAAATTTTTCAATTACACCGTATGCATGGGTTCACTAACTGGGAATGTCAAGGCCGATATAGAGCGCAGCTCGCATCTAGTATGCTGTGGTAGCCCTTGCGTGATATCCAAACTGGAAGACTAAGAAGCTAGTAAGCTCCTCCAATGAGTTTACTATAAATTTTACAATCTCATTAAATCTTAATATTTTTACATCATGTCTATTCATGGTCAAAAGAAGCCTCCGTGGCTTAGGCGGCAGCACGCCGCCCTCTCACCGCTGGGTCCGTGGTTCAACTCCCGGTCACTCCATGTGAGATCTGTGCTGGACAAAACGGAGGCAGACAGGTTTTTCTCCGGGTACTCCGGTTTTCCCTGTCATCATTTCATTCCAGCAACACTCTCCACTATCATTTCATTTCATCTGTCATTCATTTAATCATTGCCCCAGAGGAGTGCGTCAGGCCTCGGCAGCTGGCAAGGTTCATATCCTCGCCGCTAGATGGGGGCTTCATTCATTCCCTTCCTGACCCGGTCGGAGACTGGAAGCAGGCTGTGGATTTTCATTTCATTCTATTCATGGTCAAACGTTTTATCAAATGACGTTACCCAAATTAATTAATATTTATATAAACTCTAGCAAACCCTAATTCTTACATTCACATTGTTTCCCTTATTATCACCTTCCGTGCCTCCTACATGATTTGACTGTATAATGCAATTATTAAATGCTTCCACTATATTATTCTGTTATTAGAATGTGGGCGTGCGTCCAACCACTAACCTTCGGAAAAACAAGTAGGCTATTCGATTTAGTGAACTATTTCGAATATCCAATTTATAAATTCACACAACATAACATGATTATTATAATTACAAATCATTATTATTATTATTATTATTATTATTATTATTATTATTATCTCATAAAAATGAAAATAATAATAATTATTATTCAATCATTATTATTATTATTATTATTATTTCCAAAACTGGAGTTAACTTCATTAAACAATTCGAGAAAAGATCACACTCGACCTTTTTATACATGGAAAAAATATCCATTCCTCAACCTAAATTTATTTTAATATTTACAGTGTGCCCGTTTGGACCAAGATCCAAAGACCACATTTTGTAAAATACCGAAATCAGATCAGCATGAGAAAATCTATCTCGGGGTCTATCAAGGCGAATATTAGGTCCCATACTGGCATCCCTGATATCGGTAATTCACAAGTAAGGTAGGGAGAGAAATTATTTTGTAAATAGCACACTTCTTAAAAATCTCTATTTATAATTTAAAATTTGAATTGACCTCAAAAACAAAAACACAATCACACATAAAAAATCAACATTCCCTAAAAATACCCTTAAACTTCGATGAATTGATACTCAGAAAATTAATAGTCCATTCTGATATCAACAAAAACGAAAAATTCTTATATTTACACTTAGGTAATCACGATTCAATTAAGAGTTCGAGTGATCCCTCTTTTTACATTTTTGAAGTTTCACTTTCACGAAGATTTGTTTTAATTGTTCAAGTACACGTTGAATTGTTATTTTGAAAATTTTCACTTTGTTAATTCGATGATGTTCCAAAAAAATTATTGGAAAAATGATTTCTCTTGATTCATTCAAGTATTACATCAACCTCATATCAATATTCGGCTAACATAAAGTCGAATGTTAATATTGTTGCGTCTGTGAAATTCTTGTATCCAAGAACAACAATTGTTTATAAAATTTTAATTATCTTAATAATGAAGTAAAAATAAATCTTTTTTCTTTCATTTCCTTATGTTTCATATAAATACAATTTAAATTTACTCATTTCAAAATTTATTATAAACATTAGCATAAATTGTTGTTAACAATATAAATTGTTTAAATCACTATCAGTTGATTAAGCTACTTTTACTTCCAACAAAAACTTTTCTTACACTCAGAAAATCTACATAATATCTCACACTCAAAAAAAATGTTAATCACAGAAATTATTATTATTTTCAAAATTTCCTATACATTTATTTACAACAGGTCCTCTTACACTCTCATATTATGATTATTTAATGCTCATTTCAAATGTTATTATTTTTATTATTATTCCAAGCACAAAATATAAATATTTTCAGTTATTTATTTTATTTTTTGCATTTGCAACTATTTATTTTCTTAATATTTTTCTCGGCCAGGTTCATCAAATCTAAACTCATATGTTATTCAGTAATTTAGGCATAATGTTGGAAATTTAGGTTGATCCAGGTAAAATTTAATATTCAGATCGACAGATTATGGAATTTGACTAGAATATGGGGCGGTCTACTTGCCTTACCCTTCTTTTACAACTGAGAGCCCACACGCTCTTCTTAAGCACTTCCAGACCAACGCACATCCACATGTGCTCATAACTACTGGAACAATTGCCCTCTTGGATGACCCCTTGGCCTCCACACAAACTCAAGTGTCGACAATCCTATTCGCACACTAAAATCATCATATTTGACTTCAAATATTTTTTTCTTCACGAAACATTTTTTTTTCTGTGTTTGTAATATTTTGTCTTACCACTTTACTGTGTATTCAAATTTCATTTTTCCAATGGAAAGATGTACCGGTAGTTATTCCTGGTCAATTTCTCCTTGCCTCCCATTTTACAAAATCTCACCCTAAATTTATACATTTTAATGCCTGCCGCATTATTTTTGCTCCATTTAATATTTTTAGTGCTTTTGGAAAATTTACTGAGCTCAAATTTATGCTATTCCACTTCATTCACAAACTCATTTAAACCTGTTAATAAATCCAAACTTCTATTTCAAAAATAAACAAAAGTTTTTATATTAAACTCTTCCAATTATTTAAATCCTTCTATGAAATTATTATTATTATTATTACTGTCAAAAATATTATTTAGGCATTGTTGCTTCTCTAGAACATCAGAATGATTATTATTGCTCTATTTCATCCATAAATAAATAAATGTTTAAATCCTCATCGAAATTATTATTAACATTCTCGCTTTCTGATTATTAGTTCAGTAATTATTTAATTATTAACAATTAAATTTAATTTATAAATTGGTGCTATCAACTCCCAAAATAAATTATTTATAACTTTAAATGGTGTATTCCTAGTTTTAATATTATTAATTTATTTATTCCACAGTAATTTATTATTATTAAATAAATAAATAATTTAAGTAATCCAAGTTATAATCGAGCCTCTAATAAGAGTTAAAGAAAAATATTCCCATCCCTTGGAAATAAATTAAACATTTCATGTCGAAACACATGAACGTGACTGTTCCCTGACAAAGTAGTAAAATAGAATAATAAATTGTCGGACTTCAATATCGCTCCATTTGTCATCCTGGACAAATATAATAGACGTTCTCATAACGATGATGGTGTTGATTTCTTATAGTGACAGTATAAAAATGGAATTCTCAATTACTACTTTAGGCTAGTGAATAATACATGTAGAGTTGGCTTACTTCATGCTTGATGTGATGGTAACCCGTGTCCTTCGGCGTTCACTATTTCCATAGCGTCCTCCCATGGTCATCTGCAACTCCATATCAGCTTCGTTCCCTTCCATACCCTCGTGTAGTTTACCGGCGCATTTCGGTGATTATCACAACGCGTTCACAAACACTCCCGTTGTACACGGTAAAATTTGCCATGTTGAACTGTTGTAAAGTTTTATGCTGTTCGAAAACTCTTGTAAAGTTCGACGTAAGAACAAGTTCCATAACAGGAAAATGCGGTTTCATTCGCCTTACTATCACAGGAACACCTGTCAGCAGCGTGAAATGAACTATAAATGAAATGTCTTCCTGGTATTAATGAAGTGCCTGATATTCAGTTTCACCACAAGAAACATACTGTTTTTGTAGGATTAACTTCGTGAATGGTATTACAAAAATCACCATCACTTTACCAGTAGAATAGTTTGTCCATAAGGTCGTCCAATATTCTAAGACTTTCGATGATAATGTAAGTGTTCGTTCACTGAACATAAACTAAGTCCACGGACAGCTCGTCCAGCGACTAAGTCCCTTTCGGCGATCAGAATTACGGCGTAACCACTCGTTCACGATATAGCGATGATGTGCACTAGAGCAGGTGCTCTGAAGAAGTACATGCCTTCCTTGATTCTCAGGCCTCTTTTATACTCCCAGCGGTGGAAATTCTAGAACCTTCCATTCCGTATCTCAGCTCCTGCTGAACGGATTTTCTTGCTTGATAGCTCTATTTTCTTCAAATTCAATTGCCAGAAATCTGTGCTACTTTTCTAAGTTCTATTCCTTCGTCTAGAGGAAATTCTAGAAAACTTAAATCCGTTACGTAGCTAGTGCTCACGTCACTCGCCACTACGTTTCATACACTCGGAGTCTCCCAGCGCGCATTTCAAATATCAGCCGCTTCATTGCCCATATAGACTAACGTCTCTGCTTCATAATAATGACGTCACCATGTCACGGACGTGTAAACGATCCGGATACAACAGATCCGACGGCTGATGACCGTGATTAGAAAAAGACAAAATCAACTATAATGCTCATGATGCTTGTCCATAGATTCAGATCATTGAATCCACATGTCTGAACGTAGAAAATGCTCAGAACTAGGCTTTCAATGCCTCGCAGTATAATTTGCAACAGCAAATTGCAAATGAAGAAAAATTGTGTTGATAAAACTCTAGAAAAATGAGAATTCCGGCTAACTATGCATAAGAATAGTGCAAATGTAGCTTACATTCTTGTAGATGTTGATGTAGAAGATAATCTGGTTAAAACCAGACCAAGACATAGCGGTGATTATAATAGTTGCCTTGTAATAATCTTGAAGTAAACTGTTCATGATGGCAGCTCTAATAACTGTAGTTGTTTTCTTGAAAGGGACTAGATCTATCAGATCCATGGTAAAAATACCAGGCGTAACACAGACTCAACAGTGACACATTCAGTACACTTTTAATATGCTAACAATCTTATTCAGCTATGGTAAAAGATCTGATGTTCTAGTTGTCCCTGGGTGGAGTTATGCATTCCCCAGATTGCGCTATGCACAGCTGGTCCCACATGTCGGCTAAGTTGATCTTTACCAAGCAGGAAATGTATTTATAAAGGTACTGATATGTGATATTGGTTGGTATTTCAGTCACCAAGACAAAGCTTGCCTCTGGTAATTGGAAGTAAAAATAATCCAATAATAATAATGGACTGTGGATAGTGTAGACTAAGTCTACCATTTGTCCGTTTGCAGCTTGATATTTAGCAGTGTTGACTGCCAAAAAATGTTTATCACTTGAGAGATACATGTCGAAAAATATTCTATGTTCCACTGGAAAAATTTCCAACACTTTCAAAGTACCAGTAACCATGTACTGTTTTGACGATTCACACGAAGAACTAGCGAACAAGCGCTGTAGATAAGTATTACGACGTCGTAGCGACCATGCGCTGTGAAGTAGTGAGTAACGATGTCTTAGCGATCATGCGCTGTGAAGAAGTGAATATTTATTCCAGCTCGGCTCTCAATTTATACTGTACAGAGCACTCCTCTGACGTCAGAGCGGGGTATGTCCTCTATCATTAAACTTGTCATATCTCGGCTTCCGCTGATCTTATTTTCTTCTAATATGGCTCATTCTTCTTCTCTTGTCCGTGCCAGTAATATGGTATGCGACCCAAGTTTCCAAACAAACGGGATATATTTTATAAAAAGTATAGCCTCACTTATGACAATCTGCCGCGTCACTAGCCGTTCTGTAGCCTGCATATTGCTTCCAATTTGTTCTAAGAACAATTGGCGCGCGCTATTCAAATCTTCCGCCTGGGACTTACTGTCGACCAAAGTATTATGTGTACTCGAGTTTGAAGGTTGTTTGCGACGTAACCAATAGACATACATAAAATCCAATAACATGAACATATTCGTCGTTCTATTTTACGTGAGCTCTTGTAGGTTTGGAATTTTTAATTTATATTTTAATATTTTTATCGCAGTTGGAACACAAAAAGTGCCCGTTTTTAAGCGTGTTTCAACCATGCGTCACATTTAAGAATTATTATCTCACAAACCCGTCATCATATCGAATCCAAATTTTAACACAATATACATTGGAATGTTGTATAACTGGTTTATTAATTTCAAAATTTTGCGTGTCCAAGAAACAAAGTTGTTATCATTTGTGTAAGGTAACGTTTTCTCGGCTTGGGGTGGTTGGAATATGTAGTTCTTGGTCGCGTTGTAATTCTTATACATCAAAAAGTTATGCTGTATGACTTTAAAATACGTAAATTAATTCACTTATTTTATATCGGTTTATATTTGAACGGGGAAATACGACCTCGCCTCGCTCGGCAGTGATGGGCTCCATCTCAGCAACGCTGTACAGCTTAACCCGGAGCGGCTGGCTGGTGAATCATGCATTATTTCCACGAACAAATACAAACCGATATAAAATAAGTGAATTAATTTACGTATTTCACAGTCATACAGCATAACTTCTTGATGTATAAGGATTACAACGCGACCAAGAGCTATATTTTCCAACCACCCCGAGCCGAGAAAAAGTTACCTTACAAAAATGATAACAACTTTGTTTCTTGGACACACAAAATTTTGAAATTAATAAACCAGTTATACAACATTCTGATGTATATTGTGTTAAAATTTGCATTCGATCTGATGACGGGGTTTTGAGATAATAATTCTTAAATGTGACGCATGGTTGAAACACGCTTAAAAACGGGCACATTTTGTGTTCCAACTGCGATAAAAAATATTAAAATATAAATTAAAAATTCCAAACCTACATGAACTAACGTAGAATAGAACGACGAAAATGACGATGTTATTGGATTTTATGTAGGTCTATTGGTTACTTCACAAACAACCTTCAAACTCGAGTGCACATAATACTTTGGTCGACAGTAGGCTATGTGCCTGTGCTCTCAAATATGCACAAGTGGATTTGGGCACAATACGAGTTATGAACTATGATATGTATCTCACACATATATCATATATAAAAGTGAAAGTCTGTGTGTATGTATGTATGTGGGTATGTGGATTTGTTCCGTATACAAATCCACACCGTTCCACCAATCTCAACCAAATTTTGCATACACATAATTTAGGACCCAGAAGGAACGGCTGGCTACATGAATTTTTGATAGTCTTTCTCATTCTTCTGATTTCGGCCCTTTTGCACTCGAGCAAAGACTAATAAGGTCATAGGATTAACTCATGAAGGAATGGCTTGGAAGGACGTTTCCATGGCAACATAGCTCAAGTCGAAACACGGCCGACTGGATGCGAGTTGCGCTCTCCACTATCGGTATTGAAAATGAGGTTCCTAACATGAAATCCCGTTAGTTATTCAACTGCTCACACAGCACTGTCAACCCAGTATAGCATAACAAAGACTTGACACTATTTGTCAGTATAATTTCCGCAATATCAAAACGCAAATTATATCACAAAATAATATAATAATTATAGCCCCTGGCACTATAGCCCATGAAGGGCCTAGGCCTACCATGCGACCGCTGCCAAGCCATTTAGCCTGCAGATATTGGGGCAACGCGTGAACAGCGCATCGGGTCCCCTCGGCCGTTAATCTTGGTTTTCGTGATCGGGGCGCTGCCTCACTGTCAGACAGCTATTCAATTGTCCTCACGAGGCAGAATGCACCCTTTTCCAACCCTCACGCCAGTTTCTAAAATCCCTGACAGAGCCGGGAATCGAACCCGGGGGCTACTGGGTGAGAGGCAGGTACGCTACCCCAACACCACGGGGCCGGCCACAAAATACAATAGCGTCATATTAAATGACATAATCTAAACATACCTTTGCACTTTATTAAAATAGAATTCCATTAGGTTCACTCGATTTTTATAAACCTTTATGAACTTTCCTGGTGAGTGGTTAGTGCATGAGTTATTTGGAAGCAACCGGTATTTCGGCTTTCGCAGTAATAATCGTAATCGGTGATACCAATTTCTCTGCAATGACGCTGGCAAGACCGCTGCTGCGGTCAGGTTAATGAGTGGAGAGGATTACTGTTCAGAGAAATGTAATCCAAACATTCCATACAATAAATTCTTTCCACTGTGAATACAACTTAAATCAGACTTTCAGTTTTCATTGTCGAAAAAGATATTGCTGAAATTGTAATTTGATGATGATAGTTGATGTTAAAGGGCCTAACATGGAGGCTCTAGGCCTCTTAATTCTTTGGGATGAAAATGAAGAATGATGATAAAATGAACACTAGTACTAAAAATAACTACAAAGTATAACCAAATTACGGATTAGGAGAACAAAAGGACAAAAAGGAAGGAATAAGGGTAATAAAATGCGGGTAAATGAAATGCTCTCACCCCTAATGAAATGAGAATTGACGGATTTGATAAGGCGTGCCGTGATAGGCAGATAGGAAGGGAAATAGGAGAGAGACCGACCCAGAATCACTGGAAAAAGGGAAAAACAGATCCAGCTCAGGTATTCTCCCAAACTCAACAACCTTACGCCTTTGAGGGTGTACCACCTCCAGTGGTGAGGTTACACACACCCTGCCTCCTTTATGACCTCGTGCAGAAGGGAGGAGATATGATGAAAAGAAAAACAAGAGATCTGACCCTTCGAAAATGAGGGTTTCAGGAAAGATGAAACAAGGTCCAATTAAGGCGGGAATTTGAAAGACTCCTTAGACCTCGGATATCCTAATACCGTCAGGGTCGGAAGAGAACAAGAGTTGACCAAGGGAGGCCGACAGTAAATATGCCAGAGAGGACCCCGGCACAATTAAGTGGAAGCAATCGCGAACTCAGCTGGGGTCCCGTGATTGCTAACCAGCGTCCCACAAGTTGTAAGCCCCTGAAGGATGGGGAGTGTCGTAATGTCGCAAGTGAACGAGAGGTGATCAAGGGTGGTCGACAGGAAAGATGACAGTAGGGAGCCCGGCACAAGTAAGTGAGAGCAATACCACACTCAGCTGGGGCCCCGTGGTCACCAAACCCACATCCCATTAGTAGTGAGCCCTTGGGGGATGTACTGGAGAATGATTCAATAGAATCGCAAGAAAACATTATGATACCCATTTTTCAAAAGATAACTTATGGATATGTACTGGACGGTTGATTCCGTAGTTAATTAGATATCATCGTAGTTTTCAGAGGCATAGATGTCCCTATCATGTGCGTTACTAGCATTGGTCAAGTACTATCCCGGCATTTGCCTGGGCAGAGTGTAGAAAAACCACACTCAGGATAATTTCAAACCTACGATGTCTGGACTTGCTACAGCTGCCCTCGCAACCGTGGTGCACGATTAAACGATCACAACTACGGTGCGAGACACTCAAAATGACGACTACACACAACAGACGAAGGAGTGTTTGTGTCCGGAGCAAAGTTATTGCCGGAAATCACGTAAGACAATCATCACACCTAACTCTGTCTCACGTTAACTCGGGAAATGAAAGCACACCTCCTTCGGGGGACCAAGAGTAGTGTTGAATGCGACATCTACCATCGGTACTTGCAACTGGCATATGTAATGCCATTGTAGATATGTTTTGTTCTCTTTGATAATAGCTTTAAACTGCCTGTTCATTTAACACAACACAAGACAAGATAGGTTGCAGCACCATTTTCACTGCCAGCTGAATCGCATCCCTCCTGGCTGCTTTAAACTGCCTGCCCATTCAACAATGAGACGCGTACAGGATCTTTTCACAGTAGCGCTCCATTCGTATTTACGTCTTTTTCCAGAACTAGCACTGACGTTATTTCATTTCATACTACCGTCTATTTGCGTTTTTGGACTTTGCTACACCCATAAAATATTAAACAATAGACAAATCATTTTCTAAATGAAGCATTGTCTTAACCAGAAGTAAGTTATCGTATTTATTAAATTTATGTTCATTCAATGTCATTTAAATTAGAATTGCATAATGATTTTAATATATTTTCTTAGTCACATTTATAATTATTTTTGTTTTTTCCATTGCTTTTTTCTTAGATACCATATACTTTGAGCTAACCTCTTTACTTTCCACCACGTCGTGTTACTTGAAGCCGCTTTGATTAGAAAAGGCTTATGGATCTTTAAGCATACAGGCTCTTCATTAATTATACACGGATTGGTGAAGTATTGATATTCCATATCTGCCATTTCAAGCTTTTGACCTATCTTACGAAATACTTTAGGGGCTAAAGAAGAAGCCCAATGTGTTCTCAATCAATGCATCTCAATTGACATTATACTGGAATTATACGTTGATGCATTTACTTCAACAAGGTGAGATAGATTAGTTGGTTCCTCTGTTTAGGGGCTGCGACATCGCGGTATTGCAGCCCCGTGTACTTCGGATTTGTGTAGATTCTGCCTGATAACCGGTGTTAATTGTGATGGCTGTATTATTGTGTGTTATATGTAATTCAGGTAAGGACTACAGACAGTCAGTTTTAAGTAGTTCCTACTTTTTCTACCAAATGCTACCGTCAACGACACCTAGCTGCAAACTTGGCTAATAGATACTCCCGCAACCAGGTGACTATTGGAACTTAATAGCATTAATCAAATTTTACATTCACACGAGTGTAGTTAGTGGAAGGACATAAATCTATGTCCTATGACATGAGCCCACCGGCTTTACTTCCCCTCCGAAGGAAGGCATACTGAGGGATATTTAACGCTCTTCAAAACTCCGATGACTTCGGCCGGGTTTGAACACGCGACCTTGGGCATAGAAGCTCAGCATGCTACCAAATACGCCACCAAAGTCGCCCAATATGAAATAATAGGTATGTAAATACAGCAATACTATTCCCTAATATGCAGCTATAGTAGACTACACACTCCCTTATGTACATGTACTGTAGAAGCCATATCTCATTAATCACACCATTTGTGCGGCGTTAAAAATCAGAAGTATATTTGACTCCAGAATGATGATTTTATATTCCAAATATTGAATAATTTAAATTTTGTTTCCTTTCAAAAAGATAGATGCAACAATTTAAAAATGAAAGAGAACTATGTGAACAAGACGTCTAAATTACACCCATTACAAAAAAAATGGTTCTGGGGTCTACAAACAGACAGGAGCTACAGGAAGTGCTCAACAACTTGCAAGACTGGGCGGAGGAAAATGAGCTCAGTATAAATGAAAAGAAGACAGTGCATATGGTCTTCCGAAAAGGAGGAAAACTAGCCGCCGAAAACAAAATGTTCCTGGGAGAGACTGAACTTGAGCCAGTCAATTCCTACTAATACCTCGGCCTCACCCTACAGACAACGTGCCAATCCTTTAGACTACATATAAAGGAACGAGCAGCAGCAGCCATTAGAGGAATGTACGATTTGAACAATATTACCAAACTATCTCTACAAACAGCAATGATTCTCTTCCACGCGAAAATAACCCCCGTCATTACATATGGTCTAGAACTGATATGGGAAAGGCTATCCATGACAGACCTAATCACAATTGAAAAAGTAAAGGCTTCTTTCCTGAAAAGGGTGCTAGGAATTGCAAGAACGTCCCAGTCGAGGCAGGCATATGTCCTAACAAAAGAAACATACTACATTGAAGATCTCAGATTAAGACTACAACTGCCATCTACTAAGCATATGAAGAAACTCCTCGAGATAAGACATCAGAAGCAGAACGAAATCCCGCTTGAATTCTACGCAACAGAAGCAATGGTGGACAGAAGATGGACAAACGAGAACCAGGAGATGAGACATGTGGTAACAAGACTCGCCATCCACGGTTTCCACCACAAGATCTGTAAAAATGTTAAATACCATGAAACGAATGAAGAATGCATATGTTCTCTGTGCAATAACACCTGCGACAAATACCACATCACATCATGCAGCAAACGGACAAAGAGCATAGTTGAATACAGTAAAGATTAATCTACCTGTAATAATTATTTGTAAGAACACCTTATATCTGTCCATTATGGCCACTTGGCTGCAATAAATATTTATTATTTACAATATATTGATAATAATGATTTCAGGCTGATATGTCCTGATATTTCGAATCCTGCTGTAAGGAGGGAATTTGCACTATCTAATCCTGAAGGACATATGACTAGCACTGTGACTGGAAGAAAATTTACAATCCAACAATATTTGAAGAAGAACGTGCCAATCCATAGTAGTAAGACGCCATATTCATGTAGAATGTGTGGCTCAAAGTTTATTTGGTCTAGCTCCATGAAGACACACATGATAACCCATAGTGGTGCTAAACCATTCTCGTGTAGCACATGTGAATCCAAATATCAGCAGAAGGGTCGTTTGAATGAACACATGTTAACCCATACTGGTGAGAAGCCACATTCCTGTACCACATGCGAAGCCAAATTCAATAAGAAAAGTAATTTGAACAGACACATTAAAACACATAGTGGTGTGAAGCCTTATTCATGTAACTCGTGCGAAGCGAGATTTCATCGGAAACACCATTTGAAGAGACACATTAATACCCATAGTGGTGAGAAGCCACACTCATGTAGCTTATGTGAAGCCAAATTCTATCAGAAATGTGATTTGAACACACACATGTTAACCCATAATAGTGAGAAGCCATATTCTTGTAGAACATGCGAAGCCAAATTCTGTCGGAAAAGTAACTTGAACAGACACATTCAATCACATAGTGGTGTTAGGCCTTATTCATGTAGCTCATGCGAAGCCAGATTTCGTCTGAAACAGCATTTGAAGACACACATTATTACCCATAGTGGTAAGAAGTCATACTCATGTACGTCATACGAAGCCAAATTCTGTATGAAAGTGGGTTTGAACACACATTTTAAACCATAGTGGAGAGAAGCCATTCTCGTGTGGCACATGCGATGCCAAATTTGCCCGCAAACACGGCTTGAAGAAACACACGTTAACCCATAGCGGTAGGAAGATGTGATGTGCTGCGAACGGAGTCGAAAAGAGAAGACACTGTGGCTTCTAAAACCGGCAACCTCGACTCCCTTCAGGCACGTGGTGACATCTGTTGGCGGTTAACGGAACTGCTAAAAATTTGCCTTACGATGCTTTAATTATGTGCTCGAGAACAGAATATACCACGTTAATACGTACTTTAAAGCAAATAGGCCAATTCATATTGTATTATACTGACAGTAATCAACATTCCTAGTTTAATGTTATTTAAAAGTCAAGACTCTACCGGCATGTTAAAGAACGTCGCTTGAATATTGTAATTGGCATTGTGCAAATAAAAGAAAATGTTAAGTACAGTCAGTAGGGGCATATGAAGAATGAGTTTCACTCTCACACACTTCACTCAGTTATCCTTATTTATATCCCCTTCGTTGAAGAGCAAGCTATATTTATCACCACGTATCTTGATTAGCTCCAAGAAAGATCATAAACAAACACTACTTCGACAGATATCACACGCGGAATGTTATCTGTCTGCAGCATTTTCAAAGAATACTTATTATAAATCCAGTTATTCACGAAACTTATATTTAACGATATAAACTGAGGAAGAATGGTTCCCGCGTTGTCTTTGATACATCTGTTTTAGCGATGCGTGTCAGGAAATAACACCAAAAAAATTAGAAAAATCTGGCCCATAGATCGGCCAGTGGCATTTTTAGCAGAAGCCCCTCGTCCGATGTATCAGCCCCGTGACATCATTAGAGCTAATTCCTAGCAGCGAGAATCTGTACTCTATAATTTATGAAGATAGATTTATTTGGGGGAAGAAAACTATATCTAGATATCTAAGATCATAGAAGAATATTTGCAAAGGCCATTTCTGGCCACGTTTTGGTTATTTTTTCTGCTGATTAATATGCATTCAAAGCCTGAAAATATTCCCAACATTTAGTGTTATCTAACGTTTTGTGAATATTTTTGTATCTAACAGTGCATGAGCATCCGATTTTACAAAGTGATTATTTTGCTGGAGCGGGTCCACCGGCCAGCTACAGTTCATGCTACGAATTTTGACCGGTGAGCCTCTGTTTTACAGTCTTACAGAGGACAGGTGGCGAACCTCAAGCATGTGCAATAATAATATAATAATAATATCGTATGGCCTCGGGTGCCTGGTGCAAGCTTTGCTATTTGACACACAGAGGGTAGCTTGCATGTCGAATTTTGTCGTTCCTTGACTATGAATGTCAAGGAGGTTAGATGTTAGATATCTAAGCTCCTTGAGCACTAGAGCGCTTTCTAGTAGAGAAATGAGGAACTTTGTGTTGGCAGAAACTCCCGATATTAATTTTGCCTTTATGAACTCGGCCTACTGAATTCAAATGGGTTCTTTGACATGCCAACATCGTATGACATGCGTATCGTATTTTTGCCGCCTTTCAAAAATCACTTACCACGGCCAGGAGCGAACCTGAAATCTTGGGGTTAGTAGACCGACACGATATCCACTCACCCACCGTGAATTGCTTTCCGCGCAACTGAAAACTCAGGTATCAATTGCACATGACTGTCCTTTGTACGACTGTGAAACCGCACTGACCGGCCAAGAATCATGTCGTGGACTGTACGCTTTCTGCCAGCCAACCGAACTCGGACAGCAGATTGCGTGAAGGTAGAAACCGTAAGTGAGTACATTAGGATAAATTCATCAGCAAATCATGATTAAAGAACTTACGAATTCGCAGAAGATGCTGAATATGTTCTCCTCCAGCTCAAAGACAGGCGGTGTACCGGCCAAATAAATGAGCGTTTACGCGTAGTAATTCCCTTCTACCGTATGGGATATCTGCTGTTCTCCAGCTCCCCTACAATACAGGTATTTGATCTGTACACTTTGTATTTTAAATTAACCGTCAATTAAACATCAAACGGGATTAGATCCGTGCATCGTTTGATTACAGTAATTACGTGGGGTGCTACTAGGGGTAGATGATGATGAGGAGGATCATTGTTGTTTTAAGGGGCCTAACATCTAGATTATCGACCCCTAATGGTCTGACTGATAGCGAAAATTACAATGAAATGAAAACCTTAACAAAAATTAAGTTAGAATGAAAATACTTACAAAATGGAACTTAGATTGAAACAAAAATTCAGACTTTCACTTAATTCGCCGCTACGGGGAGGAAATATCTCACTTAGTTCGTCGCGTTTAGAGGTTAAGGAAGAAAAAGTCGCAACTTCTGTCGTCACTCGCATTTCTTCTACGATGCCGAGACACAGGTATAATTCCCAAGTTTATTAAAATGAAGAGATCACTTCAGCTCGAGCTCACAGAATATATGATCGAACTGAACGTTTGCTGTTACGTGAACGCATAAGCTTCGCACGTAAGGGGCTCGCTACTACAGATCAGGCACTCTTACAGCTGCACTACCGCATCAGCACCACGCTCTCATATCTGGACTGGGAAAATGTAGATCGTATCACCTTCTACTCTATGCGTTCAACATTTGAACAGTCTAGCATACGGCAGAAGAAAAAGTTTGAGTGGTTACAGAGAGACCAACTCGTGCCGGTACCTGCGCTTACGCTGGACATCTCACGGACAATTGTTAACCTGACCAATCACCACCTGTTAGAGGGGGAAATCTCTATACCAGCGAAAGGAGGAAATTACGCAGTGACCCCTCCTTCGATTCCCGTGGAAGACCTTGTCGCTAATATTGAAGCGGCAATCCGTGAGCTACCATCTGAACAAGCAGATAAAATTCGTCATGAAGCCTCACGTATAATTAAGAAGGCACCGGCAACGCAGAGTAACCTCACACCTCAGGAGAGGAAGGCTATAAAGACCCTCAATATGGACGAGAGCATAATCATTCTTCCTGCAGACAAAGGGAACGCAAAGGTTATCTTGGACATGGACGATTACACTGCCAAGGTTTTGGAACTTTTAGACCCGGGTACCTACCGCAAACTACTGTGAGATCCTACCAACCGGATTCTTCGTGAAACGAACGGCCTGATCAAGGTATCTTCGCTACCTGAAAACGTAAAGAAGGGAACCGCCAGAAGTAAAGCTTTACCACCAAGACTATGTGGCTTACCTAAGATACACAATGTTCCTCTTCGTCATATCGTGAGTGCTATTGGATCACCAACTTATAGCATTGCCAAACATCTAGCTACCTTACTTCAACAACATATTGGCGGTACACAGTCGTACGTCAAAGATTCCGGCCATTTCATTGAAAAATTGAAAACTATTCAACCAGAAGCTGGGAACTTACTAGTAAGTTTTGACGTGGTCTCTCTTTTCACGAAAGTATCTATAAAGGCAGCCCTGGAGTACATCGCACGGATTTTTCCAGATGATATCGCCGCCTTATTCCGCCACTGCCTCACCGCTAGCTACTTCCTGTGGAAAGGTGATTTCTATGAACAAATTGATGGAGTCGCCATGGGCAGTTCCCTGAGTCTGGTGATAACGAATTCCTTCATGGAAAAATTGGAGCAAATAGCACTCGAGACTGCCCCTTTGAAACGTAAGATGTGGCTAAGATACGTGGACGATACGTTTGTAATATGGGGCCATGGTAAAGATCAATTAAATCTGATTTTACTACATCTTAACAGCCTGAACTCTAACATTCAGTTTACCATGGAGTTAGAGAATGAACATAAAATCGCTTTCTTCGACTTTATGGTAACGAAGACCGCTGATCTAACCTTGAGACATACAGTTTACCGTAAGCCGACCCTTACTGATCGATATTTACATAAGACGTCCAACAACCAACCACTACAGAAATACGGAGTGATAAAAACACTGACTGACCGCGCGAAAAGAATTTGTGAAAAGCAGTGCCTAAACCAAGAAATTAAACACCTCAACGAAGCCCTACGCGCCAATGGGTACAGCCAGAAAGATATCCAGCGAGCACTCCATCCAAGACGTCCAACTACAAGGGTAATTGGAGACAAGCAGCCCCTGGCTAGAGCTTTCCTTCCATATATAAAAAAAGTTCACGGACAGAATAGGGAGGCTACTCGAGTCCCATGATATAAAGACCATATACAGGCCTACGCGAAAAATTAACGACATTATTGTTTAGGTCCGCTAAAGATAAGCGACATCCTCATATCGCGGCAGGGGTTTATAAAATCCCGTGTGATTGTGGCCAAGTATATATTGGAACAACGAGAAGAAGTATTGCCACTCGCCTCAAGGAGCACGAACGACACAGCCGGCTGGGACAAACAGATAAATCCACTGTTGCAGCACACTCGCTACCCGTAGGTCACAACATAAGATATGGAGACACCGTGATGTGAACCCCACACTGATGTAGTACCAATTCTAATTAGAATGTTTCCCAGAAGCAAAATGCAAGTGGTAGGTCACCAGCATCTTCAGTTTTGTAAGAGTAACACATACATGGAAATTACCCTGGAAAATCCTGTTGTTGTTTGAGTCTTCATTCTTTTGACTGGTTTGATGAAGCTGTCCATGCCTTCATATCCTGAGCTAATCGTTTCATAGCTACCACACCCTACATCCGAGGCCATCTGTTAAACATATTCTATCATTTGTCTACCCCTACAGTTCTTGTCCTTGACCCTTCCTTCCATAACTAAGCTTGCTATTCCTGGGTGTCTTAGTATGTGTCCTACCAACCTATCTCTTCTCTTCATTGGTAGTCGCCAGGAACATCTCTCCTTTCCCACTCGTCTTAATACATCTTTGTTTGTAACGCTATATACCCATCTGATCATCATTCTCCTGTAACACCACATTTCAAATGCTTCAATTCTCCTGCACCAATAGTCCAAGTTTCACATTCATAAGAGTGCCATGCTCCAGACAAAGGCTTTCAAAAATGACTTCTTTATACCTAAATCTATATTCGATGTCAACAGATTCCTTTTTTATAGAAATGCTTTCCTTGCCCGAGCCAACCTACTTTTATTTCCTCGTATTTAAAAAAGAACATACATACTGCAACACACAAATATGCATGCTTGCCGTGTACCATGGTATCATAAATATAATTAAACAGTACCGGTGCGAGTTACTTATTTCATCGCACAAAGTTAGTAGTGATGACATTAAGTTACCATACGGCATCAGGCAGTTCTTTTGAACAAAGTTGTATCATATTGTTGGAGCGAGGCTTTCACCAGCCAATCCAGGTCGTGCCACTGCTTGCGTGAAGTGACAGTCATTAATAGTTAATTCATCAGCAATTCATTATTAAAGAACTAACCTTTTCACAGGTTTTGGAAATACTTTCCATTACCTATTTGATGAATCCTGCCGGTGTTAAATGCATGAAGTACAATTTGTCAGTGGTGTGACGAAAATAGTTTTCCTAGATACAGCAGTACAGTCTGCATGTATATCAATGAATCATTGTGGCACCAGTTTAGCGTTTGGTCTGGTGGGTGTTTCAATTTTGTGTTATGTGAATAGTTTTAAGACATTCATATGCTTTACGGAGAGTAGTTTGTTAGCACAGTAAATACCAGAAACAGTAAAGCACGCAATCTCCTTGTGTCAATAACACTTGATGTGAGGCATACGCATCTCTTGCCTCGCACTAGTCCGGATGTAGGTTTACCCATAGACAGATGTAACCGGTTGGCAGCTTCTAAACAGCAAAGACTCGCCAGACTTCTAATATTAACAAACAGCTATTGTAGTGTGTAAATAAATTGACATCGACACGTAACTCTCCTCCCGTAAATTGTTCTCCATCTCCACCAGGGTACGGGGATTAGATCTCTAAATTTTGTCTCTAATTTACCATTAAATACTCGATTCTGTTGTTTCTGCCTTTGTGTCTGCAGCGACCCATGGCGTCTTGGGTAGCGGAAGGCATACGCGCTCCTGGCTATTCTGGCCCTGCTCCAAAAGAAACCTCACCCTGTATAAAACTATGTGAATGGTACAATGTTTTTAATTCCAGAGACATGTGAGTACCCAGCACAAATATCTCAGTAGTGAGATATTTACTCATGTTGATAACCACAATATCCTTAGGTCTTAGAAATGCCTTCAACCGAAGGAACTATAAAAATTCATAAATTGATATTATCTGTGTGCTTAACGACCTCTACATATCATTATGTATTAGTTTTGGATCACCAAGGCAGAAGAACATCAACTTGCTGTCGTGAAAACAAGAATGCTTTGCCGGACATCTGGTGTGATTATGTTTGATCATGTCATAAATGGTACATAGCAGTGGTGGCTGGCAGATAATTGTTCTGGGTGTTGCACTAGTTACACTAAGAAGAGGTGTGGTTGGGCAAAAGACTGCTTGATACCAGAGAGGACAGTATACACATGCTCGGTAAAACTGATGTAGTTTATTTGTCACGAATGCTGCAGTCCTGAAAACATCACATTCATCTCAAGATTAAATTGTTTGAAAAACTTCACAATAACAAAACCGCATAACCTATAGCCTACAGGAGGGTGAGAGAGAACTGCCAGTGTCACACTCGTGCTCAAATAACATGCGAGACATGGTATCGGCAAATTTCGGATGTCTTCATCAGCCCCTTTCCCCCCTTTGTTGCAATCAGCGAGCAACGACCAGTTGACTTAACTTACCTGGTCTAGCTTCTCTGCCATACCCTCCACTATTGAGATTAGTCAGTGCCCGGGCCTGGCAACGACCACACCACAGTTCGCAGTACGGTACTACAAGTTTTTCTGAATTATTAAGTAACAAAACTATGAATTCCTATGCATGTAAGAGGTGCATAGTTTTATTTATTGCTAAAAGATTATTTTTACAGTATTATTATTTATCATCTTGGCTCAATCCTGTAAGCCAAGATGATAAACTTGACACCGGCCGCGAAAACCTACGATCTAAATAAGTATTATTATTTATTTAAATTCTGGTCGTTGTGCAACACTACGACCTCATTACCGGCCACCACTGGTAAATGGTAATATGGAGTCACACCGACCATAGAGAAGATGCGACTCTACTGGTATGGACATGTACTACTAGCAAACACAACACCTGTCATAGCGAGAGCTTGACACCTTGCAAAATAACCTGAAGATCGTTGGATCTCCCTGTGATTAGGCACATGAATGTGCCAAATGGAGACAAGAGCCATAAAAGTGAACCCCTGAATGTTGAAGGACAAATGCTAAAATAATATTTTGAGTTAGTTTTCTTTTTGCAAAACTAATTCATTTACCAGTCTAAAATATTATTTTTTAAGGTTGAATGAATGTTGTATTTCAACATGAGAAATCTCTTTTACAGCCAAGAATCATAATGCCATCTTTCTTAATCAGTAAATTCAATGTCTTTGTTCTTCTTCTTCTTCGCGAATGGGTCACTTAGGACCACACGGAATCAACATTTTGCGAGCTTTCCTCCTGGCCCAATAGTTCATTTTCACCACTTGTTGTAATCTCCGTCCAGATACGATGTGTTGGTCTCCTCCCATCTTCCTTAAATCCCCTTGTGTGGACATTTTTTTTTATTACGTCTCTATCCTGAAGATTCGGTCACACCAATCGGAGAGAAGATGCAAGAAAGCAGACAAGTGGTATGAACATGTATTACTAGCAAACATATAATTTTGCTCATTTATTTGAGCCATGTCACCTTATAATCGGGGCTGAAGCAAAATGGTTCTGGGAATTTTTGGAGTGTGGATTGCTCTCTACTGTACATAAATCTGAACTCTAAAAACTATGGTTGCCAGGCTTTTGAAGGGAAAATTACCCTTTTCTACCTCTAAAGAAAATCATAAGCAATTTCAAACTTGTTACATGTTGACGATTATAAAAGGTTTTAGTCAAGAAAGTTAGCAGCAAAATAAGACTACAATGATGGTGATGAGAATATTGCTGACCTTAAGGCGAGTGACTGATCACGATACAAGGAAATGTGGTTTTGATTTGGGTTTACCTCTCCGTGGAAGGTGTCGAGTGGTTAGTAGGTCCCTACTCATGGCGTACAAAGCTGTTGTCATCTTAACGCTGCTGTATGTCTGTGAAACTTGGACATACTATTGCCGCAGTAATCAGATTCAGTTGACACGCAACTCCCTAGATTGTTCTCTCACCGGTGTTTAAACATATAAAAGCTGACATGGTTGATATTTCTGCTTGAACCATAACATTTCTTTAATGCTCAGGCACTACTTTCCTCCATCATTTAATTCATGAAAGGAAGGTTACTTTTTACTGGAAAAAATAACACAGAGGTGAAAATAATTCTTTAATTCTTTCCTTTTATTACAGCAAAACACCTTCCCATTTCATAGCACCATCAGATATATATTTGAAATTTAGTAAATCAGTATCTCCCTAACACGCAAGGCTAGCTAGATTGCTAAGGAAACAAAACCTATTTATTGACAGAAGGTTCAGATTCTGATTTTGCAGGATGGTAGCCAAATACAATATTGAGTTGTTCAGCACACTGATGACTGCTGCATTGGGTCACCTGTAAAGGAGGTAGTACAACATTAGTCTCTCAGAAACAGCAAAATTAAATTGAAAATTGAGTTGACCTAAATGAACAACTGATATAGATTGCTGAAAATTAACAAATAAGTTACAGGACTTGGAACAGTCCAAAAAGTATTTGGGTGTGTTGAATTTAAAATTATTTATATTTATTTATTTATATTTGAATTGCAGGTAATGGCCATAGCAGGGTATTTATAACGCCAGTCGGCTCCCAACAAATTCAATTTCAAGCAGTTCCAACTTTGGCTACCAGATGTCAAGACACCTAGCGGCGAACGTTGGAACTTGATAGAGCGTTTCTAACCAAATATAACCTACAAATTTGGCTACACACTACCAATTGTCGTGGTAAGATGCCATAAGTCTTTGATATGCACCCGGCTGCTTTACTTCCCCTCCGATGGAAGGCATACTGAAGGATTTAAATACTCTTAAAAATCCGATGACTTCGGCCAGGTTTGAACCTGCGATCTTGGGCATAACAGTTCAACATGCTACCGACTACGACACCAAAGTCATCATGGTGACTGTAGTAGCGTAACATTTTTTAGAGGGTCTAGAATTGAGAGGGGGGGGGGGAACTTTAACCCATATCTCCCCAATTTTTAGCCTACTTTTCACATTTTGCAAAAATGAGGAAAAAGTAGACTTATGAGATCGGGCAAATGTGTGTCTGTCTGTCTGTCTGGCTGTGTGTGTGTGTGTCCCCCCCTATCAACTCCTAAACGGCTGGAGTAATCAAAACAAAATTTGGTAGGAGTAAAGATCTATACCTGAATATCTCACGGCCATATTTGAAAATGATGTCAGTGCTACCAACTGCTAAAAAATCGCAATTGAAATTTGAGCTCCATGTTGGATATCTTGGAAGGTACGAATGGGAGCTATTTCAAAATTGGCACACGTATAGATAATAATATTGCAGTTTAATTTCCAGGAGGCCATACATGGCAGTGTTGCCAAAATGATTATAAGCCTGCTGATAGGTCCAATTTTTAAATGCATATAACTTCTACACTATCAATTGGAATTCAACCAAATTTCGTATGTTGTATGTGTACATAACCAGATATGACTGAGCGTATTCTTAAGACCCACCAGGGCTGCCAACTGTTAATAAATGCTCCTAATTTATTTTATCCAAATACCAATATATCAGAAAGTATGCAAGCCGACAGCTTTAAACTATGCACACGTATAGTACCTAACATTCTATATTAATTTGGAGTAACTTATATACGTCAGTGCTACCAACATGATTCTAAGCCTGCTGACAGGTCCAACTTTAAATACACGTATCCTCCATACTATCATTTGGATTTCAACCAAATTTCGTATGTGCTATGTGTACCATAACAGATATGACTATGCGTATTCTTAAGAGCACCCAGGGCTGCCAACTGTTAATATGTGTTGTCCCTATTTTTGTTACCCTACTATCAATATATCAGAAAGTATGCAAGCCAATAGTTCTAAACATTGCAAACGTATAGTACCTAGCATTCTAGATGAATTTGGAGTAACTAATATATGTCAGTGCTGCCAACATGATTCTAAGCCTGCTGATAGGTCCAATTTTAAAATGCATGTAACTTCTATACTAATTAATGGATTTCATTCAAAATTGGCACAACAATAGATCATATTATTTCAGATTATTTCTGACCAATACATGCATGACATTGTTGCCAACATGATTTTACGCGCGCTGTTAGATCCAATGTTTAACTGCATGTAACGTCCATGCTATTCATTGGACTTCAACCAAATTTTGTATTCTGTACCTTAAGAGATGGAACTAAGAATATATTCAGTCATCAGGGCTGCCAACTGTAGTGCTCTATTAGGCTATGCCAGGTATACAGTATTTCGAACTAATTAGAAATGTCGATATTAGCAACTTAATTTCGTAATTATTCTAGATAGGTTCTTATACTGTATAATAATCATTGGCATGAAAAGTAGGCTCTTTAGTTCGTCACGGAACTTCTTGTTTTTTAATACAATATATTTTGTTAGACCAGTTATTTGGAACCTAAAAAAACTAGTTATGATAATTTTAGGTTTCCCCGACACATTTTACTGGAGATTCTCCACAACGACATATTTCGACAGTGGGCATGTTTTAACCTCTTAGTAATGCAGCCTATTAATCGAGAAATTGGTGAGTACCTAGTCACACAAATGTTGCATTAGCACAATAAAAATTATAAAATGTATGAATTCGAACAAAAATGGGGAAATGTTTGATCTCCATTGAGAATGTACACTGTTTCTTTCCATTACCTCTTATAAATACAATTGCTCATTGGTAGTATGAAAATGATAATAAAAAATACTAACAAATATGCATGGCATCCAACATTACACTTTTTGCACTGTTTCCTAGCTGCTTAACCACACTGCGCACATCCTACTTGCTTTTCTCGGGGTTCAAGGTAGTGAGACATCCCGTCGAAACGCACTTCAGGCAATATGCGAGACGATACTTTCATACTCGGTCGGCCTGCAGAAGGTCGTGAGATGGCACAAAATGGAATATATGCCCTAGCTATGTACCATGTAAAGCCAAGCAGGTCAAGATTTATTTCTTTTCCCTTTGGAGTCAAACGGTAAAGTTGCCATGCATTGTTCATGGCGACGTTCAATAAGAACGCAATTAGGGGCCAGTACCACTTCTTGTTTCTTATGCTGATCCAGTAACAAGATACAGGGTGCCCGAGAATGTTCTCCGCAGTGGTTTCGTGCAGCTGTGAGTGGTTTAGTTGGTAGCACGGTGTCTTTGACAGGGTGAATCCCACACGTGTGGGCTGTAGCCAGTGTGTATTGCAATTAGCGAGCTTATGTGTCATCAGCACTTCCAGCATCTGTTATGAATGGCTGTGGTGAGTACAAAGTATACTGTTTGCTTGTTATTAGGGAACACAGCGATGACAGAATGCATTCTGCACATAAGTCAAGCAGCATTGCGCGTCATAGGAGCTCATGTCACCACGGACAGTTGAACGATGACAGAGGCTACTTGAGATGAGTCATATCCCACTGGCGCAACTGTACCTGTCAACGAAGCAGGCTGACGTGTGACACAGTTAAACAAAGAATAGTTCCCATCTCAACCGCCGGGAATCATTTCGTCAAAGACTAATATGATGCAAGCGGCAGCCGTGCTGCCAACGTAACTGCTGTAGCTAGCTCTCGCAGACGCATGTAGGTGAACATTCCCGGACTCACTGTATATTCTGAACTAATCGGTCGACACCACCCATGTACAATGTACATATTGTATAAAATTATATATGCAGGCTAAATTTCTCGATCCGGCGTGCCCTGAAGGCGTGACACCAGAGATAGTTGAGGCTACCGTAACAACATTATTATCATTGTAACGTATGAGTGAGATACCTGAGTTATATTCTGTAAGTCGCTGCTAACTACCAGGATGTGGAGCATTTTCCACTCTATAAAAAAATAATATTTAAGGATTTTTAAATCAAGGTACAGTAAAACCTCGATTATCCGTTCTAAAGTCTGGGAAGGGGTGAACGGTGAATCGAAAAAGAAAAAAAGCGGATAATCCACACTACTAATTTTGATGGACTTTAAAGCACATAAAATACATACCGTATAACATTAAAATGCCGGGCATTAAACCCTCTTTAAAACCGAAATATAGTCAAAGCTTCAACAGTATATACTAAATATCACCTAAATTACTGAATTAATTTACCTGGTATCATTTAAGCTGCTTTAAAAAAATCAGTTACTTTTTTTTCACTCTCCTACAGCTTATTTTCTTCTTTATATTCATTCGGAGCTCCCTAATTACTAGAATGTCTGAAAAATCCGTATCGTCCTCTTGCTCCAAGAATTCCATTAGCATTTCAGCCGACTCCAGTGCGATCTGAAGCGGTACGCGATTGTTTGTGAAGCACTCTTCTTGCCCAGCCCCCTCACTTTCACTCGTCACTTCGCAGCTGACTGCAGTGCTCCTGTTGGCGCTTTTATTTACTATTTCGTCATCAGTTATAATGTGATGCAATACATCGTCAGTATGAAGCCACTCCTCAATGTTACTTTCATCCTCTTCTCCAAAACGAATGTTATTTTCAATAGTCTTCAGGGTATCATTGATCATCAATCCTTCATTTTCATCTTCATCAGTGAACCCATGAAAATCGTCAGCGAGCTCTTCGACATCAGCGTACAATTTTCTCCACGATATAGTGATGTTCTGAGCGGTTTCTATATCCCATGATTTCTGGGCAAGATAAAGCGCTTCCTTAAGATTGAGTTTTTTCCAGAACTCAACCATCGAAGTTTCTTCAGAAAGTAAGATGCTAGCAATTCCCGCTTATAATGCGACTTAAAGGTTGCGATGACGCCCTGGTCCAACGGCTGAATTAATGAAGTTACATTAGGTGGCAAATTGCCTTCAGGGCAAAAATATTTCAACTCTGTTCAACAGGGTGAGAGGGTGCATTATCAAGAAAAAGGACGGTCTTTAATGGCAAGCCCTTGAAAGCCAAGAAATCTCGAACCCGCGGAACGAACTTATTATGGAACCAAGTCCTGGAAATATCGCGTGTCATCCGTGCAGATTTGTTATGAGAATAATCTACTGGGAAATATTTCATCACTGTTCCTTTGAAAACATACGGATTTTTTGCTTTACCAATAATAGCTAATTTTAATTTATGGTCGCCCTTAGCGTTCGCACAGCACAAGATGGTAACGCGCTCATTACTAGTTTTGTGACCAGGAGCTGATTTCTCTTCAGCAGCTGCTAGTATTTTACTAGGTAAACACTTCCAATAAAGTCCAGGGGCCTGTTCCACGAATGAACTTTGCAACTTTTCACTTTTCACTTTGCACTTTTCAATTCTTGCAAAGTGCAAAGTCTTTCTGTTCCACCATGATCTATGTATTACTTTTCAATCTCTTTGCAAAGTGAAAAGTCTTTGCATAGGAATGATCCGATCATGTTTATTCCATGAACAAACAGTATATTTATTCCATGATTTAATGCTTTATTTTTCATGGTGAACTTGAGGACTTGAGTAACAGTTCTGCAAATAGTTGATTTTGCTGTCCCATACATTGCTGCTATACCGTTTCCTAACCAATGTAGCCAAAGCATATAAGAATTTGTTACGTTTCGGAAAGAGATCGACTTCTTTTTGTTGCAGGTTTCAATAAATGGCCAATTATTTCAAGAATATAGTCAGTTTGTATTGGGGTAATACGAAAACACTCACGAAATTCCATCAAAGTGAGGTTATTTTAGAACTTAAAAGGTTCATTCTGGTTCCGTATTGATAAACTAATTAGTATAAACAGGTTAAAAGTTCAGCCTGATCAATACCACACAGTGATCTTAATTAATAAAAGTATTGATCAGGCGGGACTCTTAACCTCTTTATACCGAAGTGAGGTTATGAAAATTCATCCTGTCTTTGTACGTCTTCTTGTTGGATTCTTCATCACTATCCTCACTTGATGATAACAAAAGCTCCTGCGTAACATATTTATAACACTAAACCAAATTCCGCGCCGAGAAACTAGTGTAGAGACTTGTTCATTAACAGCTGAAAAGGGAATCGTCTCTTTGCAAAGATTTCTGAAAACTTTTCAATCATTCCTTTGCACTTTGCATTTCTGCACCAATCGAGGAACATAACAGTCTTCAAAAGTGAAAAGATTCCTAACTTTTCACCTTTCACTTTTCACTTTGCAAGACAAATCTGAAAAGTGATGGTGGATCAAAATCTGAACTGAAAAGTGCAAAGTGCAAAGTGAAAAGTTGCAAAGTTCATTCGTGGAACAGGCCCCAGTTCCAACTGCATTGTACACTTGACTTGGAACTAAATTGTATTTCTCAATTATGTGCTTAAACTCGTTTCTTAAGTTTTCTGTTGCACTGCTGTCACCACTTAGTTTTTCTCCTTCGATGTTTAATTCTCGAACGCCATGTGTGTCCTTAAATCTCTGTAGCCAACCATTGGACGCTGGTGAGGACCCTGAGAGCCCCATCTTTTTGTGAAAAAATTGTGCCTGCCTTGTTATCATTGGACCACTAATAGGTACACCTCCGCCTCCCTTTTGCTGAAACCACGTGAATAAGCCAGCATCCAGTTCTTTTAAAGATGATGCTTTCATTGTTTTCCTTTTAGCAAGTCCATGCGAACTGTCAGAACTCGCCGCAAACTGTAACACTTTGTCTTTATTCTTCATTAGGTCCCGTACTGTTGTCACACCCACACCGAACTCGGATGCTAAATTTGAGAATAGTTCACCTTTCTTGAACCGTTCGATTATATTAAATTTATTTTGTATAGCTAAAACTACACATTTTCTTTTCACTGCAGATTTCGATCTCAACATTTCTCGGCTGTTAGAACAGAAAATAAATATTCAACTTTATCAGTCACTCACTTTCTAGCTTTGCACTACAGTACAGAATGTAGTCTACCTGCTACCTGTCTAAAAATAGCAGAGGTTGACACCGACGACCGCTAGGCTGGTTTCTAATCCCTGTGCATTGTGAAATGTTTACGATGCAGTAGCCTATGGTGAAATTATTTCACCTTGACAGAGAAAGAGATGAGAGATCTACGTAGGGTACTCGATGTTACATGCTACCAAATAAGTTGTAGGCATCATTTAGAAGTAGAAATGATCAGCATACCGGGCTCTACGCTCCGTGGGCACGTTACAGTACATTATTCTTCAATAATGGAATGGATAATAAAGTTTGTGACTGTTGAATTTGAATAGCATCTGTCTTCGGCACCTCGACGTCTCCGAAAACCGTCAACGTAAGTTAATTAGTGGGACGTTAATCCAATAACATTATTGTTATTGTTGACATCAGGAGTACGCTCATTCAATTTTGGAGCGACAGTACATCGGTTTAAAAAAAATCACAGTCAGTCTGAAAGACTAGACGTTGTATCATTTCAAATGACGCATGCTACAAACGCTACACATGTTAGAAAGGCTCAGGAGGGCTTCTCGCTTTGCTCGAAGCCCCATGACTCTTTCAACAGACTGCATTACCCATTAACTTAGGCTTCCCGCGCGGGCACCTCTTTAAGGGTCACGGGAAGAAATGTGTTTCTTGTACTTGTATTAGAGATGTGTTTGGATGAATAAAGCGTAAATTGTGTACTTTTTGATAGCGGTTTTGTGGCCCATCATCCCAAGCAAGCCGGCGGAAACCTTTGCCTCCCTGTGAGAAGGATCATTTGGCCGTAAATTTGAATTAGTGTAAGGATGTAGTATGAGTGTCCAGATTTAGACAATAGCCTACTCCATGAAGGGGTCATGACTATGCCATATATGTTTGTTTATTATTATTATTAATCTTGATTGGTCACATTGGACCACTTGAGTCGTTCCACAATCACTTCTTCTTTGAAGGTAGTACTGCTTGGTCCTTGCGCTCTTTCCAGTACTTTTTCATTCTTTCAGATCGGGATTTTCTCAACTCATCTGAAATCTCCATAGGCTTTCTGTGTGTCATTTCTGCAGAAAATTTGTGAGTTTTAAGAATGGTGTTAATTTTATTTTTCTCCTCGGCATCTGTTATCTTGAGTCCAACTGCTTTGAGATCTTGTTGGATTTCTTGGATCCATTTTCCTCCAGTTTTCTTTCCTAGATTTCCCATCACCAGTTGGCGTACAATTCTGTTTTCTGGAAGCCGTAAGATGTGAAAAAAATATGAAATTCTTTTCTTCTTCATTGTGCTGGTGATTGGATCAATCTCACGATAGACAGTTTGATTTGGGAGAATCCTCCAGACTCCCTCAACCTGATACTGTTTATTTATGCACGTTCTAATGATTCTTCTTTCCGTTTTGAGGAGATGATCAGTTCTTTGTTCATTTTTAATTTGGAACAGTGTTTCACAAGCATAAGTGGCTTCAGGGAGAGTTACAGTTTTATAATGTTGGATCTTAGTAGCTATTGATAGGCATTTTTTATTATATGTTGACCAGGTTAGAGATTGTGCCTTTTTCATTTTATTTGTTCTATTTATCCAAGTTACTTTTTCGTTTAAGTTATGTGTTATAATTTCTCCAAGATACTTAAATTGAGGAACTAGGTTAATTTTATGATCATTTATATAGACTTCATTTATATCTAAGGGTTTCATAGGCATGATCTCAGTTTTTTCAAAGGATATCTGTAATCCTATCCCTTGAGCAATTTATTGGAGACTAGTGATCTGAGTACAAACCTCTTCCTTGTCTAGTGCTAAAAGAGCCAAGTCATCTGCAAATCCTAAGCAGTTTATTTTTATTGATGGTTTTGTTCCAATTTTGATCTTAGGAGGGTTTTCCTTTTGCCAAACCTTCATGATATAATCAAGAGCCACATTGAAAAGCAGAGGGGATAATCCATCACCTTGTCTGAGACCAGTTTTTACTGTGAAAGCTGTTGATATTTCTCCCCTAAATTTAACTTTCGAATTTGTGTTTGTTAATGTTAATTGAATGATTTTTATCAATTTAGGATGGAGACCGTATGATCTGAGGATTTTTAGCAGTGTCAGTCTATGAATACTATCATAGGCTTTCTTGAAATCTATAAAAGAGATAAAGAGTTGCTTATTTCTGTTTTTGTAATATTCCATTATTAATTTCAGGCTAAGGATTTGGTCTGGACAACTTCTGTAAGGGCGAAATCCTCCTTGATATTCTCCAAGTTGTGGTTCCAGAATGTTTTTGATCCTGTTGTAAATTATACGAGAGAAAATTTTATATGTGCAGTCCAGAAGGGTAATTCCTCTGTAGTTATCTGGGTTCGTTTTGTCTCCTTTCTTAAATAATGGATGGATTATTCCTGTGGTCCAGTGTGCAGGAATTTCTTCAGTAATCCACATTTTAACTAGATGTTGATGAAGATTTATAATCGCAGGTTTACCAGCATTTTTCCAGATTTCAGCAAAGACTAAGTCTTCACCTCAAGTTTTGTAATTTTTTTGTTCTTTAATTGCGAGTTCTACTTCATTAATGTTTGGAGGATTTATTAAATCAGATGAAGTTAAAATAGGTGTATCAGTGTTTACTTGCAGGGTTTCCAGTGGATCATCACAATTTAACAGTTTCTCGAATGCTTCTGCAAGGATCTCTGTATTTTCTTGGTTAGAATGTGCTAACTTTCCTGTTTGATTTTTCAACATTAATGTTGGAGCTTCATTTTTTTTTAGATATTTACCAAATGTTTTGTAATAATCTCGAGATTGCTTTTTCTTGAAATCGTCTTCTATCTTTTCCAGTGTATTTTTAAGATGATTACGTTTCGTTTGTCTGATGATTTTATGGGTTAATTTTACTTTGTCTTGTTAGTTCTAAATTTGATTCTTCTGACTTTAGAGCTTGATGTTTTATCCATGCTTGGTGTCTTTTCTCTATTGCTTGATCACAATCTACATTCCACCATTCATGTTTTTTCCTTGGATTTATTGGTGCTAACTCCTCTGCTATTGATTTTAATTTAGTGATTAATTCGTCCAATGTTCTAGTGTTGAGAGATTCTTCTCCTGTTCTTTCACAGTACTCTATATTTTTTATTAAGGTAGATGGATCAAATTTCCTCCTATTGTTATTATTAGTTTTTTTCTTGGCCATTGGAGTTAATTATCTTGACCACATAGTGGTCTGATCCTGAGTCAACTCCCCTTAGAACCTTGACATTGTGAATTATATTTACCACATAGTGGTCTGATCCTGAGTCAACTCCCCTTAGAACCTTGACATTGTGAATTATCTTTACCACATAGTGGTCTGATCCTGAGTCAACTCCCTTTAGAACCTTGACATTGTGAATTATATTTACCACATAGTGGTCTGATCCTGAGTCAACTCCCCTTAGAACCTTGACATTGTGAATTATCTTTACCACATAGTGGTCTGATCCTGAGTCAACTCCCCTTAGAACCTCGACATTGTGAATTTAGCGATGGTGAAATTTATCCATGCAGACATGATCCAACTGCCATTCACCCCTTCTGAAGTCAGGATGTTTCCAAGTTTTCAATTTATGGGGCTGTCTTTTAAAACATGTTGATTTAGAGATTAGTTTGTGGTTTCTACAAATTTCGACTAATCTTTGACCATTTTTATTGGTTCGTTTATGTGCTGTCCATTTTCCAATTATATCTCTATATCTTCTTTCTTGTCCAAGTTGCGCATTGAAATCACCAAGGAGAATTTTGATGTTTGATGAAGGGATGTTTATTAAAGTTTGATCCAAAAGATCCCAGAATTTTTGTACTTCTTCTCTGTCCTTAATGGTGTTGTTTTTTTGATTAGTAGGAGCATGTGCGTTAATAATTGTATATGTTTTATTTGCCGATTTCAAAGTTAGGGTCGTAAGTCTGGAGGATTGAGATTTAAATTCTGTTATCGAGTCAATGATTCTGAGATCTATTAAGAATCCGTTACCAAATTGTGGACAATTTTTCATAACTCGTTTTCCTGGAATTCCTTTATATAATCTATATCCTTGTGATTCCAGATGGCCTTGATCACTATTTCTAATTTCCTGAAGGGCCATAATTAGAATTTTATGACTTCTCATGATATCCGTGATGATCTTCAATTTTCCAGTTTGAACCAGAGAGTTAACATTATGTGTAGAAAAGAATGAGACTTGTTTAGGTTTGATTTTCCGTAGTATTTGTTTGTTTGCTACTTGATGAGTTTTCAGACGCTCCGATTCGTCATTATCTTCCGCATGACAGCCCACCGTATCCGAATGCTGTCTTTTCTGCAATCTATCATTACAGACGGCGGAATTATTCTTCAAATGACTTTTCATGGTCGACTATCTAAGGTTTCACCTTGAGGGGAGGATAAATCCTCGAATTACAATCCTGAATGTTATTCAGAAAGGTGAAAGAACTGAGAAAAGAATTCTCAGTCCCCCCCAACACTAGTCTGTTCACTGACCCAGTTTCCCGCTGGGATTGATTACCCAACCTTCCACTGGGTTGCTCAGCTTAGCAGGGGACACCACGTGCAGGTCAGTGTTGGGAGTTGGAGTGGAGAGGTTATGAGGATTCTCTTCTGCTGAATCCTTGTATTACTGATTTTGTTGGTTAGTATCATCACATCACACTCCCTTTGTCCAGGTCTACATATTTATAGACCTCCCCAGGTTGATTCCTAGGGCCCATATGTTTGTTTAAAGTATAGAGTAACTGAAATAAGGGAAGTTTACTGAATTTGGTGTTTGTAGCATGTAATTTTCGATTTTAATTTGGGTTTTCGTGAAGCTTGTTGCGGAGTTATTATTTCTCTGAAAAGGAGTGTTTATGCCCCAGGCAGGCCTGTGTTCGATCTGGCTAGACTAGTGTAACGGTAGAGAGTTGGGAGATGAGTTGTAGAACCTGGGAGCGAGCAGTGGTGGGCTGCATATTTGGGGGGGGGGGGGTCTATTTTGATTGAGAGTAGGGATGGAATATTGGGACTGGTTCGATGCTTTGACATCCTGCACACCTCTTTAGGAGGCACCCTGTATTCTTATTTCAGACTGACTGTAATTTTTTGCTCTGACATCCTGCACACCTCTTTAGGAGGCACCCTGTATTCTTATATGGCATCTTGTATATCTCTTAAGAAGTCACCCTGTATTGTTGTGTTCGCTTCGCTCACAGCCCCAGGTCGCTCGACGCCAGGCCTCTTTCAACAGACTCCAATAATCATTAGCGTCTGCTTCTTGCTCCCCGCGTGAGCATGACGTCACGTTCCCGCGCAGCTGCATGACGTCACGTCCGTAACGCATAACGATGGACTCCAACCATAACGACGAAGTCGACAAGATCATTTGAAATGATAAAATCGACTTTTTTGGCGACCGTTTATCGAGGGACGGATAATCGCAAATTTACTGTATTTTAGTTGAAGTGATTGCAACAAGTCATGACTTATGATGCTTGAAGTGTTCACCAAGATGTGAGAGATTGCTATATGTAGGCTGATGAAGGTGAAATACGGACCAAAACTTGCACAAGCGACATTGTGAAAGCGTTAAAAGAAAAATTGTATTGTAAAGTGGAAACCTTTTTGATCAATACAGTAGAAACATTACGTATGTCATATACATCTAAAATACATGATTTAAGCAGTCACTTATGCCAACTACTCATATTAGATATCCATTGCCAACTATAAAACTAGTCTTGCTACAACAGAACAAACAAAGAGTTTTGTGTAATGAACTTTTTGGCATGCGACTTATGGTAGCCATGGGAAATTGATTTTGGTGTTCATTTTGCACAACTCTAATGGATTCTCATGTGTTGAGGAACCATGAAGCAATTGACTGCAATGACCTCGCACACACAAGAAGTGGAGTCGACCAGCAAAGCTTCAAACATGGCAACGAGTTCTGCAGTGAAAACACTACAGGTATGTGACAAAGAGATTACATGTGCACAACTTAATCTCATCAACTAAGGTACCGTTGTTCAAAGGTCAATATTTTGGTAAAAGGTACGAGCAACTATACAGGGTGATTCTTGATGTAGTTTACAACTTCAATAATGCGTAATTATTTATGGGAACCACTTAAAGACTTAGTTTTATGTCATTAAATAGCAAAACACTTTTTTTTGACAAATCCATCACGGCTCAACATGTGCACCATTTGTTATCCAGGACACATCCCAACGGAAGTCGATTTCCCGCCACGTATGAACCAGCATTTCCACGGTAACAGAATCGATGGGTGTTGTGATGCGATGCCTCAGGTCATCAAGATTTGCAGGTAGGGGAGGGATGTACACCCTATCTTTCACAAAGCCCCACAGAAAGAAGTCCAGTGGTGTGTAATCTAGAGACCGTGGCGACCAGGTAATTAGTCCACCACGACCTATCCAATTACACGGGAAACGTTGATCAAGGAATTCCCTGACGTCTGGCAGGAAGTGCGGCGGGGCACCATCTTGTTGCCAACACATGCGCCCATTATGGTCATCTTCACCCAACTATGGAATAAGGAAGTTCTGTAGCATATCCAGATAAATGATGCCGGTGATGGTTCTCTCAGCAAAGAAGAAGATCCGTACACCGTTTTTCTCGTAACAACGCAAAAAACGTTCACTCTGGGGATGTCACGAGCCATCTGCACGCGGTGCCCAAGTGGTTTTTCCGTACCCCAAATACGACAACTCTGTTGACTCAGCCAGAAAGCGGGAACGTTGATTCATCGCTGAAGACCACATTGTTCAAGAATGACTCATCATGGCTGATACAATCGAACATGTCAATACAGAATTCATGTCGGTTATGTTTATCCGCTTCTCTCGGGGCTTGAACCAAGGGCAGTCGGTATGCTTTCATGGCCAAATGTCAACATAACACCTGCCAAATAGTGGTCTGAGGGATACCAGTTTCGAGTGACAGACGCCATGTTGATTTTTCCGGACTGCGGACGAACCTCTCCGTTACTATTTCCGCCACATCGCCAGTCAGAGGTGCGGGGCCTGGAGCCTTTGTGTGTCGCACAGAACAACCTGTTCCGATAAATGTCTGGTGCCATTTGTACATTGTTGGTCTGCAGCTAGGTGGATCATTGCCAAATTCTGTGTGAAACCTCCGCTGTACACACGTTGTTGACTTGGTTTCTTCAAACCAGAACACGCACTTCACTCTTTCCGCACCATTGAAAGACTCCATTTCCAAAATGCGACGGGCGGTGCGCGTGGCGGACAACTGTGCAACTAAGCAAGCCAAAACTCGAAGTGTTTTGCAATATAATGACATATAAACCAAGTCTGTAAGTGGTTCCAAAAAGTAATTACACATTATTGATGTTGTAGACTACATCAAGAATCACCCTGTATGCTTTAAACTACAGTAAATAGTATTAAACATTTTTAATTTGTGAAGTTTTCATTTTTATTTAACTTGAAATGCATTTTTCTCAGTTAAGGTTTGATGTTGGTTGGTTCCTTTCTGCATAATACGGTCCAATTACAGCATCCGGAAATTGGTGGACTATGACGTAAATCAGCAACCGTGGTCACCTTAGGAACTCTGTGTACATCTAATCAAATTTCCTGATATAGGACTTGTCACAGAGAAACCTACCAAGGTGCCACGCCTACTTTATGACATGAGCTATCAAGTTAGATTCCGACTGGCCGTATGGCTCTAGGCTGATCAATATATATCTGATGGTATTGGGTACTAAAGAGAGATAGACAGCTCGGATGTTCTAGCATTTGAAACACACCGGCATTATGTGCCAGTAGTAAGAGATGAAACACCCGAAGACTGGGAACTGGGCTTCGAAAGCACCATTTTTCAGCCCAAACACCCAATGGTTGATAATGTCCAGAATTTTCATCCGAACGAATGCTGTTCACCACACAAAACAAATCTGACCTAGGGCTTACGCTCCAGGCCCAAGTGCATTCAGTAATTTTCGCCCAGACAGTCTAACCAAGTAGCGACCAATGGTTTAGTCGAGACACCCATTTTAGTTCATCAGTATTTTTGTCCATACAGTCGCCAAACCTCTCTACGGGGAATTGCGGTAAAGTGAAGGTGGCACCATTGCCTCATACAAAAGCCCATTTTTTTACATAATTACGTTACGTGTGTCGTCTGGTGTTTTTTTTATTGGACATGTTGGTAACTACTAACGTCGCTACGGCTGTTTCACATACTAAATACGCTGACGAACACAGCAATAAACAATAAATTAACAAGATGTTCAGTAAAGAACATATAGCCTAATTTCTCCTAAATGCATGGGTATTGTTATAACTCTTTGTCCTTTTCAAGGAGTATGATTGAATGTTGGTTGTAGGAGCTTGTTGAAATACAACGTGCTATAGGGATATTAAACATGAATATGAGGTGCCCTTTGCTAGTGCTACCTCTGTACCAAATTTCGTTCAATTCGGTTTCACCGTGTTTGAATTGATAGGGGGAATCGATTTGCACACATACTTGGCCACCATCTGCAAACTATTGGGCTGATGTTCTTGCAGTTTGGTCAGAATATGTTTCCCACATAAAGATATGGTGTTGCAAAATTAGGTAGACACTAGATTATTAGGTTGGTCGTAATTACATTTTAGCTTTTAACATTTGGGTGGCCGCGATTACGTTTCCATCAAGATAGCGGTGATATAAAACATGACACTGAGGTGCCCTTTGCTAGTGCTACCTCTGTACCAAATTTCGTTCTTTCGGTTCCACCGTGTTCGAAATAATAGGGGGAATCAATTTTGACATAAAGATGGCCGCCATCCGCAAACTATTTGGCTAATGACCTATTAGATTGGTCAAAGGATGCTCCCTCCATAAAGGTATGTTGTTGCAAAGTTTGGTAGAGTTCGGATGGTTATGTTAGTCGTAATTTGATTTAAGCTTTAAACATTCGTGTGGCCGCCATTACGTTTCTGTCAATATGGTGGCGATATTAATGATGACACTGAGATTCCCTTTGCTAGTGCTATCACTGTACCTAATTTCGTTCCATTCGGTTTCAGCGTGTTTGAATTAATAGGGGGAATCGATTCTGACACAAAGATGGCCGCCATCCGCAAACTATCAGGTGAATGACCTATTAGATTGGTCAAAGGATGCTCCCTCCGTAAAGGTATGTAGTTGCAAAATTTGGTAGAGATCGGATGATTAGGTTAATCGTTATTTGATTTAAGCTTTGAACATTTGTGTGGCCGCCATTACGTTTCCGTCAAGATGGCGGCGATATAAAACATGACACTGAGGTGCCTTTTGTTAGTACTACCTCTGTACCAAATTTCGTTCCATTCGGTTGCACCGTGTTCGAATTAATAGGGGGAATCGATTTTCACACAAAGATGGCCGCCATCCGCAAACTATTACGCTGATGACCTATTGGTTTGGTCAAAGGATGCTCCCCCCATAAAGGTATGTTGTTGCAAAATTTGGTAGAGATCGGATGATTAAGTTAATCGTAATTTGATTTAAGCTTTGAACATTTGTGTGGCCGCCATTACGTTTCCGTCAAGATGGCGGCGATATAAAACATGACACTAAGGTACCTTTTGTTAGTACTACCTCTGTACCAAATTTCGTTCCATTCGGTTGCACCGTGTTCGAATTAATAGGGGGAATCGATTTTCACACAAAGATGGCCGCCATCCGCAAACTATTACGCTGATGACCTATTGGTTCGGTCAAAGGATGCTCCCCCCATAAAGGTATGTCGTTGCAAAATTTGGTAGAGATCGGATGATTAGGTTAGTCGTAATTTGATTGAAGCTTTGAACATTTGTGTGGCCGCCATTACGTTTCCGTCAAGATGGCGGCGATATAAAACATGACACTGAGGTGTCCTTTGCTAGTGCTACCTTTGTACCAAATTTCGTTCAATTCACATTCACCGTGTTCGAATTGATAGGGGGGGACAGACATTCAGAGTACACACACTCACACACACACAGACACACAGACACACACACACAGACTCACACACACACATACACACACACAGACAGACACACTTTTTTCGCCCTGTGTTGATCTCATAAGTCTACTTTCATTTTTTGCAAAAATCGAAAGTAGGCTAAAAACCACACATTTATGTGATTATGTGGTGTAGTCAGTACGGAGGTGATCAACACTTGCACTACTGTGTGTCTTTCTGACCTCGCCTCGTTTGCTTTATGCTACGCCTGCTTCGTTGAGGCTTTACATACAAAAACAAACCTAACCTGGAGCTAATTTCACCACAGACCCCCTTGCTTGTGGTACAATCAGTAATTTTTGGTCAGACAGAGGCCAATAAACATGACCTGTGTCGTGTATTTTGTGTAACATACATCGGAAACGGTGACATGACGTCAATGTATACACCTGTGTGAGTCACTTGAAGACACCTAATGTGCCTCTTTCAGAAGCAGTTGAGCAACAACAAGCTATGACAATTGCCGTCAATGAATGAACAATAAATAACGACTTAAGTCACATGTTGACGTAATTTAGCACATATTTTCATTACAGTAGTGATTGTAATTGTAATCCTAGAATATAAAATATGGTATGAAAATCATGAAAATGACGTACATTGTGCAAGTGCAGGATCCAGCTTCATCACTCCCTAACAATTGCCAAAAAGAAATGACGGACCATTAGTGAATTACATGCGCGTGGAACACATTACGTGTCAGTACGCCTGCAATTTAATTATTTAGTATCAGTCAAGACATGCACTCGGCCGTATCACTTGGTAATTACAGGTAAAAACAACTTAAGATGGTTTCCTATCACAGTGTGTGCATGAGTAGAACATTCTACACTTAATTCAAAATCGTGAATGAGCCAAGTTCAACTCTATATTAGACCCTTCCTTGGATTACGTGTGTGCTATGAGGCAGTCAGTGCGACAGCTTATCACTTCATTGTAGTAATACTCAAAAGATAACTACTGTATAGATAGCTATAGAAGACTTCAGTTTCAGGGCTTTACGACAGAGTGGTCATGTAACCTCTATGTGAGACTAACCGGATTCCTTTTTATTATTCTTATTATATTTACATAATTTAGCACATATTTTCTGCGCTGCAGTGATACTGAACAGTAAATTCAATTGGTAACGACTCCCAGAATATCAAATAAGGCCATCGGCTGCAATAAATGTATTAATTATTATTAAGGCCCGGAAGTTCATACAAATTCATATTTTTGCATATTTATGCTTATTTTGGTTATATTGTCACAATGCATCATATCTCTGCTTGAGAAGGGCGTGTATCGTAATTTCCTATGGTTTTGAAGACCTTTTTGTTACATCATGTTCCTAAAGTCGTATATTTGGATTCGGACTCTCTGAGTCTCGTATTTGTATTATCTGCTGATTACTAGTTTGTACTGTCTGTGAGGAAGAACAGAATTCTCCAACGGTAAGAATTTACAGAAGGTAAAATTTCTATAAAATTCTTAAACTACAGAAATTAAGCACCTGAATTAATAGTCGGGAAAATATCTGGAGATGATGTAATTGAAAATCCACAGCCTGTTTCCAGTCGACCGACCGGGTCAGGGATGGAATGAATGAAACCCCCATCTAGCGGCGAGGATATGAACTGTGCTGGCTGCCGAAGCCTGTCGCACTCCTCTGGGGCAATAATTAAATGAATGACAAATGAAATGAAATTGGAGAGTGTTGCTGGAATGAAATATTGACAGGGAAAACCGGAGTACCCGGAGAATAACCTGTCTGCCTCCGCTTTGTCCAGCACAAATCTCACATGGAGTTACCGGGATTTGAACCACGGACCCCAGCGGTGAGAGGCCGGCCTGCTGCCGCCTAATCCACGGAGGCTACAAATGATGTAGTCAATAGAAGTTTACTTCTCCGCTGTCTGAGACCCGCTCAGCCGGCCCAAATATGAACATGACTTACATAGCCAAAAGTCCACCTGTTTCAGCCATTTTAACATCATGGACCGTATTGCCAACCCCACGCATCCGGCAGACCAATGGTTTTCACCTAGACCAATAATGGTTAGGTAGTGCGGCCCGAAACACCCCTGTTTTTTTGTCACACACAGTGGGGGTAGTCACGCATCAATAATCTTTATCCAGGCCAATGGTTTTGCCTTTTATTTCATTATTCACGTGTCCCATACTGTCTGACGTCAATGTAACATGGTGCTGAGATCGTAAAATGAACACGAACAAAAATGCTTTATTTACGTAATAAAAGAAATATTTCCGGTGCAGCAGTGACAATTCGAATAGAAATCAACTTCGACTCCCAGAAAAGTATGTGAATCATAAAAAACTATATTTTCAATAATCTGCCTTGTGAAAGTTATGAAAAGGGAGGAGTACTGCTCTCAACAATTAATAAATTTTCAGTGACTCAACATTTGGAAACCGCCAAACATACCGTGAGCGAAATGTTGTAAAAAAAAAACCACATCAATTCAGTCCTTGTTAACAAATGCTATTAGTTGCCCTGCAACCAAACTTAGTGAATTTTCTCAAGACCTGTTTGAAGCCTTAATTACAGCAAACATTCCATAGTGGAAACTGATTACCAAGAGCATGAGCCAGGAACCTTACTTTTACAGTTTCACTTAGATGGTAAATGATAATATATGATTTCCATACCCTTTCAGGGGTTCCAGGGGACAATACCAGATGAAATTCCCGTTCATTATGACTGATATACTGGAAATATGTGCTAAATTACATAATTATATGTGTTTCTTTCTTGTTGAATTTGAACTACGGCTGGGCGAGACATGATGAGAAATTGATGTCACGGCAGTGTGCCCAACATTAAGATATAAAATACACCACCACTAGGAGAATCTGGAGGAGTTAGGCTGTAACCATTGTCAAAACTATTGATCTGGACGCGTTAGGCTGTAACCATCGTCGAAAACTATTGATATGGACGCGTTAGGCTGCAACCATTGTCAAAAACTATTGGATTGGACAAAACGAAGGTTACAAAGGTCCGGTATAGGGCTAGCGGGTCACTGTTGACCCAAAAACCATTGGATTGAACGTGTTGAGATTGGTGTTCATTTGTTTTACAAAACCGCCTATATCAGTGCCGTATGCATGGGGTTGGCAATACTGTTTTAACGCCGAAAATGGCCGACACAGCTAGAATATTTACTATATAAGTCATGTTATAATTTGGGAAGGTGGGCGGGTTATAGACAGCCGAGGAGTGAACTACATCAATTTTGAATCCTTAGAAAAAGTATTTAATGCAAATTTCAGAAGTTGTAATTTTTTCCCCCTGGGTTCATGTATCCTGCACCGTTACCAAAAAAACACTTCAATCCAGTCCTTGTTAACGAATGCTATTAGTTACCCTGCAACAAACTTAGTGAATTTTCTCAAGGCCTGTTTGAAGCCTTAATTGCAGCAAACAATCCATAGTGGAAACTGGTAGTTAGCCGATATGTCCGTCTGTTCATATTTTCTTTATATTCCAAATAGAAACACTAAAGAATACGGAGTGTTCATAATTGCCGTAGTTATTTCATAGTGCATATTTTTAGCCTATTTTCAATTTTGAAAAAATAGGCTTATGAGATCACCTTTTGTCCGAGTGTGTGTGCGTGTGTGTGTGTGAGGAGTGTGTGTGTCCCCCCTAATAACATCTAAACGGCTGGAGTAATTTCAATGAAACTCGGTAAGTTCATAGCACTATTCCGGCCGACCACGACCATGCCCTTCAAATTTTGTTACGTCTCACCAATCCAACATGGTGGCTGTGCGAAATATTTCACCAGCATTCAATATCTCCGAAACTATTCCCGATATCACCCTTGAAATTTTTACGGTGATAAAGGGAACTACTATAAATTCACCTATGTGACTTTTGAAAAACTGGTAATTACAAAACCATCATGGCGGCCCCGCGAATTTGCGACTTTTAAATAGACGTTTCTCGCGATTTAACCAACCAAACGCAATAAAACTTGGTACAGAATATGTTTATACACATTGTAATGCACCGACACCTAACATGGTTCAATTTTTTACATAACCACAAGATGGAGGATGTGCGAAATATTTCACCGGCATTCTATATCTCTGAAACTATTAGCGGTATCACCCTGAAATTTTGTACGGAGATAAAGAGCACTACTGGAAGTTCATCTACAAGACTTTCAAAAACCGGTTAACTACAAAACAAACATGGCGTCCAAGCGAATTTGAAAATTTTAAATAGACCTGTCTCGCGATTTAATGTTCCAAACGCAATGAAATCTGGTACAGGAAATATTTATACACATTGTAATACACTGGTATCTAATTTAGTTCAATTGTTTACATAACCTCAAGATGGCGGATTTGCTAATTTTAAAATTAATTTTTTATTTCTTTTGTCGTAATCATGCGACTGATGAGAAAGTTTGAATAATGAACCTACGCAATAATTTTCCTTTAATGGTACATGACTTTATGGCCTATACATTTAACAATCCAACATGGCGACCATCCGAAATATTTAGACGGCTCTGTATATTTACGAATCTTTTGTAACAATCAAACTGATTTTTTTCATGTTCATAGGGGCTATGAACTTAAGTTCACCTATAGGACTTTAAATAACCTGGTGATCACAAATCCAACATGGCGGTGACGCGAAATATAAATATTCACACGGACGTTTCTCGCAATTTAACCATCCGAGTGCAGTGAAACTTGGTACAGTAAATCCTTATACGAATGTTAATCCACTGGCATCTAATTTATTCCAATTGTTTCCATAACCACAAGATGGCAGCTGTGCGAAATTTTAATATCTCCTTGTTACTTCTTGTGTCCTAATCATGCGATTGAAGTTTGAATGCTACACGTACACAATAATCTTCATGTAACAGTACATAACTCTAGGACCTACATGTATAAAATCCAACATGGCGACCATACGAAATATTTAGTCGGTTCTCAATATTTACGAATCTATTACAGCAATCAAACTGAAATTTTGTATGTTGATAGAGGCAATTCACATAAGTAGGATATATGAAAATAGGCTGTGTAGTTCTTCACGGAACTACTTGTTTGATAAGTGATGCATATTTAAGCATTTGTTAGTGCATGAACTTCCGGGCCTTAAGTATTATCACTAGTAGTCTACCCTTACGAACTTGTGGCTACAATACATAATACGGACCTTACACATATTTAACAGGACTTCGCGAGCATTCGCAGCACATAAAATCTTCAGAACAATTTGAAGGTCGAAATAACACACACCCACCACCCAACAAATAATAAGCAATACACTTTCATTCACGAAAGTGTAATCATGGCATGCTATCTCTTACGTTTAAGCTTGCGTAAAGAACCTCAAATGAAATAATTAAGCCATACATCCTTAATCTTAAAATATTACAATCCGCTTATGATATCAACGATTGTATACAAGGTTAGAGTGAAATTGTAGTCCTAAAAACCTTTCGCGCATTTTTAAAACCTTCTTACGTTCCAAAATGCAAACGAATGCACTGCAATAATGACCTCGCCAATCTTAGAAACTTTTACGCATTTTTTAATTTTCCAAATTGTTTGAGAACTTAATTTCCACTGTACTGATGTCATTACCTTAACCTAACATTCTCCATTCTTCTTGTCAATTTTGCGCACTGCATACTAGCAACATATAACAATTTGAAGATGTCTGCGGCAGTATTTTCTTTTCCAGAATTGAAACTTTACTTAAAAATGGCTGCATCTCTTTTTCATCGTATATCGTATCGTAAACAGTCAAGACCAAAGATTCTCATGTCAAAGATATGCCCTTCAAGATTCTCTCTGGGGCACTAGCCCGATCACACGTTCCGACCAATGGGAAGGGCGTATGAAACGCCCACTCTGTGGCTTCTAGCTTTTCAATACACGCGTACCGTAAGAAAATAAACGAAAATTTGGAAGGGGGGGGGGGGGGGGGGTTGTACGGCGGAGAAGGAAATATCTATTAAAACATCATTCTCTGATTTATTTCCCATCGTTTGATAAGGTACGGTACGATATTCTGGCTAATTCATGTAGCCTACTATTACTGCGGTACGGTACCGTACTATAATGAATAATATCGCTCGTTCATTCAGTGCTACCATATTTTTAAGTTGTTTAATTTGATGAACTAACTTCAATACAAAAAGAACAATAGTTCACATATCAAAATACAGGTAGGCCTACTTAAAGGCATACGTCTCCTGCCAGCACTCTATAGAGATCAGTGTGCCAACATTACAAAACGAACAAAAAACTTTAAAATTTCACAAATAGCCTATTGTTGAATGCCTATGATATATTTTGGCAGAACTATTGTTCCCCAAGGTAAATATATTAATGTTAATCGATCAACAAAGGGACTAGCTCTGCGGAATATTCCGAAAAATAAGCGGACACCTCGGGGATTTAGTTTCTTATGCTTCCCCTACCCGGAGAGAAATGGTTTTTTTTTTAATTTTTGCGGATTTGGGCTGATATGAGAAGGAAAATTATTTAACACGGGATCTGTGACTCTGGTATAATGGCCTCTTTGTTTGATATACAGTATCAGCGAGATGTTAATCTAAAGGGGAAACAAGTAGATCCGTGAAGAACTATACAGCCTATTGTCATATATCCTACCTATGTTAACTGACACTATCAACATACAAAATTTCAGTTTGATTGCTGTAATAGACTCGTAGATATTGAGAACCGACTAAATATTTCGAAAGGTCGCCATGTTGGATTTTATATCTGTAGGTCCTAGAGTTATCTACTGTTAAATGAAGATTATTGTGTACGTGTAGCATTCAAACTTCAATCGCATGATTAGGACACAAGAAGTAACACGGAGATTTTAAAATTTCGCACAGCTGCCATCTTGTGGTTATGGAAACAATTGATATAAATTAGAAGCCAGTGGATTAACATTCGTATAAGGATTTACTGTACCAAGTTTCACTGCACTCGGATGGTTAAATTGCGAGAAACGTCCATGTGAATATTTATATTTCGAGTCGCCGCCATGTTGGATTTGTGATCACCAGGTTATTGAAAGTCCTATAAGTGAACTTAAGTTCATAGCCCCTATGAACATTAAAAAATTCAGTTTGATTGCTATAATAGATTCGTAGATATTCAGAGCCGTCTAAATATTTCGGAAGGTCGCCATGTTGGATTATTAAATGTATAGGCTATAGAGTCATGTACCATTAAAGGAACATTATTGCGTAGGTTCATTATTCAAACTTTCACTACGATCGCATGATTACGACACAAGAAATAAAAACTTAATTTTAAAATTCGCACAGCCGCCATCTTGAGGTTAAGTAAACAATTGAACTAAATTAGATACCAGTGTATTACAATGTGTATAAAAGCTTCCTGTACCAGATTTCATTGCGTTTGGAACATTAAATCGCGAGAAAGAACTATTTAAAATTTTCAAATTCGCTTGGCCGCCATGTTCGTTTTGTAGTTAACCGGTTTTTGAAAGTCTTATAGATGAACTTCCAGTAGTGCCTTTCATCTCCGTACAAAATTTCAGGGTGATGCCGCTAATAGTTTCAGAGATATATAATGCCGGTGAAATAATTCGCACATCCGCCATCTTGTGGTTATGTAAACAATTGAACGAAGTTAGATGTCGGTGCATTACAATGTGTATGAACATATACTGTACCAAGTATTATTGCGTTTGGTTGGTTAAATCGCGAGAAACGTATATTGAAAAGTCGCAAATTCGCGTGGCCGCCATGTTGGTTTTGTAGTTACCAGTTTTTCAAAAGTCACATAGGTGAACTTCTAGTAGTTCACTTTATCACCGTAATAAATTCCAGGGTGATATCTGGAATAGTTTCGGAGATATTGAATGCTGGTGAAATATTTCGCACAGCCGCCATGTTGGATTGGTGAGACGTAACAAAATTTGAAGGGCACGGCCGGGGTCGTCCGGAATTGTGCTATGAACTTCCCGAATTTCATTGAAATCGCTCCAGCCGTTTAGAAGTTATTAGGGGACACACACACACCTCACACACACACACGCACATACACGGACAAAAGGTGATCTCATAAGCCTATTAGCCTACTTTCGATTTTTGCAAAAAATGAAAGTAGACTTATGAGATCACTACAGGGCGAAAAAAAAGTGTGTCTGAGTGTGTGTATGTGTGTGTGTGAGTCTGTGTGTGTGTGTGAGTGTGTGTACTCTGAATGTCTATCCCCCCCCCTATCAATTCGAACACGGTGAAACCGAATTGAACGAAATTTGGTACAGAGGTAGCATTAGCAAAGGGCACCTCAGTGTCATACTTTATATCGCCGCCATCTTTACCAAAACAGAATGGCGGCCACTCAAACGTTCAAAACGTAAAATCAAATTACGGCTAAACAAATCATCCGATCTCTACCAAATTTGGTGACAACATACCTTTATATAGGACGCGTCTTTCATCCAACATTCAAGGTCATTGGCCGTACCATTTCAGGATGGCGGCCGTGTGAATTATTCAACCATTTTAATCAATGGCTTAAGACCCACCAATTCCGATTATCGAGCCTAGGGTGGTTTAAGCTATCCTGAAGGTCGTGATCCGTTATTTATTATAATTTAATATTATAATATTATACTGTATGAGTGGCTTAAAAGAGCTGAGCTGTCTGTGTCACACGACAAGATGGCAAGTGTCCTCATGTGCCTGTTTTATATTTCAATAGTTTTAGTATGTTGTATGTGATATACCCTACTAATACAATAATATAAACTTTGTATGAAATTATATTTAATGAAGATGTACTGCTGTGAAGAAATCGTTTATTTAAAGTCATTATTTGCCAACAGGTTGTATCTAATGTCAGTTAAGAACACCACGCAGTCGACTGGGGATCGAGTACTGCTGCAGTTAACTTTTTTTTTCTTGAATTCTTTTACAAATGATGTGCATGAGCTCTTTCCACAGATACTGAATAAGATGTCATTTAGCTCAAAGGAGAGGCTAATGTATACACTCGTTTATTAATAAAATCACAGCCCCAGCATCGCAAATAAACAGAAGACATTAGGAAAAGGAGAATAGAAGAACTAGATACACGTTGCCATTAACCACAGCCTTCTTAATGCCTCTGTACGGTGCTGTCCTCTTGTGGGTTATGTGGGTAATATTGTTCCAAACTTACCGCTGTGTAAATACCTGGCCTCCTGAAGTATGGCAATTTTGTAATACTGGTAGTTCAACTATTAGCCACGATCGCGCTCCGATTACCTTTAAACACTGCCAGCTGGATCGCCTCCCTCTTGGCTACTTTAAACTGTCTACTCATTCAACACCCTTAGGCCACTGCCAGCGTAACTTAGTACATTACGATGGCAGTGCATAGGCGTACAACATAAAGATTAATTCACTGATAGGTCGCAGCACCAACCGACTGTGATCGGCGTGGATATTTAAAGGGGAAGATACCCAAAACGGAAGATTCTTAACTTAGCAGGCTGGCTTAATATAGAGATTAACGGACGTGAATGCATTACAATAAGTTAGTAGTTTTGTTATTCAATCATCATAAAGTATACAATATTGATTTTGACACTTCCTGGCTAATTATCAATATAAAAGAAAACAAACAATACCTTACATTGTGGTAGAGGTGATTGTGTTAGGGATGAGGACAAAGAGTCATAAATATACCCATACATTTAGGAGAAAGTAGGCTACATGTTCTTTGCTGAACATTTTTTTTTTAAATTGAAAATAGGCTATAAATAGGTACACGTCAAAACTTGAGCATATGATAACGTGTTTTACAGCGGGCTCAGTGACCAGTGCAGGTTGAGTGGCACGTAATTTACAATATTGACATGTCGAGGGTCGAGAGGTAACTAGGGACAGCCGTAAGGTGACAATATACAGTAAAAGTTACGCTTACGTTAGTCTCATTGGTAAGGTGATTACGGTTTTGTGTTGAACTGGGCGTCCAGTAACGTTGGGAGGAAGTTTCATTATGAGGTTTCTGAATGCCTGTATGCAGCTGTATGCAGTCTAATTTGAGTTTCGCGTAGCTTATTTAAACGTTTTGGTAGGTTTGTGATTCCTTTTATCGTCTGACAATACTATATTTACACCAAATCAGGTTTGTATGTTGATAGTTGTACTTAAGAACAGATGAATGGCCAATAGGATGCCTTAATTCACTGCTCTACAACCTGGCACCATTTATTACTCATTTAGTATATTCAATCGCAATAACAAATATTAAATAGACTTATACAAGTATGACACTCAATATCAAATCATATGACAGAGTAATTTTTTTCAAGTTGAACGTCATAGTCTCATAAGGTTTACTGTTATTGGCAAACATAACCTCTCCTTATCATTTTGTACCTCGATGATTTACGAGTATTAATATACTTTTGGAGATCTGTTATTACCTCATTATTGATTTATTAATTACTAGCTGTTACCCGCGGCTTCGCCCGCAATAACATTTGGAATCCCGTTATAACATTAGTTATATAGATAGATAAGCATCGGTCCTAGTGGAAAATAATTCTATCACCTGAAACCAAAAATGCATGGGACGAAAAAACAACATCAAAATATCATGTTGGTTTCGGACCCTAAAAGACGTGAAAAATATAATAAAAAGTATTTAAAAAAACTATGTTTGGAAATTTTATTCGAATCAATTTTTATGTCATTCCTGGGACTTAGAAAATTCCGGCCAAAAAGTACAAAATCATTAATAACTCCCTAAGTATTCGTCGTATGATGAAATAGTAAGAGACAAAAAAGATGTAATGTGTTATTGTCTACAACATAGGCCATGTATAATTTTACACTCAGACATATTACGTTTCCCCCCCTTCCCACATAATTTCACCCCTCCCCATGGGCCCCTTAAATTGGATTTATGAAAAAACGGTCAAACACTTGTTTAGTTATTTTTTATGCTGATTTATTTCGGCTGAGTTCCAAACTCCTGGCCTATGTCGTTTAAGAGATACACGCTCCGTTAGGAATCCTTCAACCCCCACTTTTCACCCCTTTCACCTCATAATATGCACGGCATCGAAAAACCCTCAGACACGTGTCTTCTTATTTTTAATGATGAGTTTATATGCCGAGTATCACATCCCCCAATGAAACCAATCGGGAGATATTGCTATTCAATGAAATGCAGGTCTACCCCCTTAACACCCCTTTAGAACCTGAATATCCAAAAATTCCATTCTTAGTGGGCGTTTTCGGCCCTTGAGGAAGCTGGATATCAAATTTCTGAGATTTCGTGATGAATGAATGAGTGAGTCAGTCAGTGAGTGGTATTTGAGCTTTATATAGTAGATTAGACTGATTTGCGTACTGGTATAAGTACGGTCTTTATGTGTTCTTTGTTCTAGTTTCCTCAACATAGGCCTAATGGAGAACATTAAGAGTGGGCCAGGATGGTCGGCTCACACAGGTGAATTCTCTGACATTGTAAGTTACATTTTTATTCGTATTTGGTGTGAGTGGTAATACTGCACGATTGCAGAACTGGCGAAGGAAAAATTTGCTAAACCACAGGAATTAGTCAAAGTACCTTTTGTAATGATGTAAATTAAATCTGGAAGAGCTGTAGAAATATATGTTTTTCCTCCAATGTCTACCCACCCATTATCCCCTTTTTAGATAACGACTTATGTAATATAATTCTAGCTCTGTTTGCCATCATCCGGCTGAATTATGAGACGAATAGTTTATTGCCAACCCCACGAATACGGCACTGTAGACCGCATCTTCCAGCAAGAAAACGTGGGATTTTCATTGACCAATAACTACTCGGTACCGGACCCTGCAGGGCGCATTAGCTGTGAATGCAACCAGGCGCGGATCTAGAGTTTGGCTTTGGGGCGGGGTCACAGAAGAGAAATTGTTAAGAAAAATGGTATCACTAACAACGAAATCACAAAATAACCAAACATACAAAACCAGACCAATTTTTTTGTAAGCTACATGGATAGAAATTTGATGCGTTTAGTGCACCAAAAATATTCGTACAAATTGCAACGGCGTGTTTTGCGACTTTTACATCGAGCTTCGAGAAAAGTATCAAGGTACGTTACACTTTCGGCAAGTCGAGTTGGTACCGACAAAGGGAGAAAGTCACAGCTTAAATTGCCAACCAAGCTTGCAGTTTGGACGTCGGCAAAATTTTTTGGTGCGAGAAAAGCCCCAAATTCCTATCCGTGCATTGCTGCACATTCATCGTGACATCACTATAAACATCGATTCGGTAATCACAAGGTTTGCTAAACAAAATAGACAAGTTGATTTTGTTATATAAATAATCGTTTTTATATAACAGGCATGAAGTTGTAAATATGCACAGTTGTAACAGAACATAATAATTGGAATAAAGATATTTTCCGTATTGAATAAAATAAAAAAACTGTTTTCCAGTTAAAATTCGTTAAGTTTTATTTGTCTGGTTATTGTGTTTTTGATTTTTGAGTTTGCAAAAAAATTTGGTCTCCGTTTGGGGGGGGGGGAAAGGAGGCTTGACCCCCGTGACCCCCCCCCCCCCCTTGAATCCGCACCTGAATGCAACCCCGTTTCTTGTCACTGTCAGTGAGAGTACTCACTCTTCAATAATCTTTATTCAGACCAACCGTTTTTCCAAACGAAGCATTATCGCATAATTACAATTTTACTTATGTCTTTAGCATGATCTGTGTGGTGAAATTTTTAACTCACTTGTTTGTAACAGAAATGTGACGTCAATGTGTGTGTCTCGGTAAATAGTTGAAGAGACCTTATGCGCTTGAGAAACATGGCTGCCGTTGTTGTATGGGCAAGAAATCAAGCACATATCTACGTAATTTAGCAAATATTTCCTGAGCAATCGTAACCATAGTTAGGAATTTCAATTGGTAATGTCCCTCCGAATATGAAACAAGGTATGAAAATCATATAATTTCCGACTGCAAATGTTCGGCTCTCGAACAAAATGTATGTATAACATTGAAATTTTGGTTATGTGTATGACAGGCAAGGTTTAGTGACTTAACTCTTTGTGGGTTTAGTGATGATGATGAATGAGTCTTCAGTCTTTTGACTAGTTTGATGCAGCACTCCATGCCTCCCTGTCCTGAGCTAAACGTTTCATTTCTACATAGCTACCACACCCTACATCCGAGGCAATCTGTTTAACATATTCTAACCTTGGTCTACCCCTACAGTTCTTGTCCTCGACACCTTCCTTCCATAACTAAGCTTGCTATTCCTGGGTGTCTTCGTATGTGTCCTCTTCTCTTCATTAGCAGTCGCCAGAAACATCCCTTCTCTCCCTCTCATCTTAATACCTCTTTGTTTGTAACCCTATCTACCCATCTGATCATCATTCTCCTGTAACACCACATTTCAAACGCTTCAATACTCCTCTTTTCTGCAGCACCAATAGTCCAAGTTTCACTTCCATAGAGCGCCACGAGTTGGGGGGTAATAGGAGTTCCAACTCACTCCAGAACCCTCTTTGCCCCACTAGTAAGCCTCAGCCATGTTAAATATCTCTCGAACGCATGGTCCGATTTTGACAAATGAGGTCTCATTTGACTCGAGCTGACGTCCTCTTTCCTATGGACCACTGGTTATATTTTTCAAAAACAAATTGAAATTTTTCGTTTTCGAAAATAGGTAATAGTTTGAAAACCACACATGATAGAACGTTGTGCCATGGCTCAAACGAATGGTCCTTATGACCTTTATTTTCTACAATAAAACTTTTTTATTTTTTATATTTTTTAAAAACACTCGAATTTTGAAAATCCTATATTTTGGAAACTAGGAACTCTACAAAAAAAAATGTTTGACGTAAATCAATGGTCCCTACCCCCTCTACCCCCAAAATAAATTCAAGTATCTAGGACAAAAACCTGACAGTAGTGGGGTAGTGAGAGGGCTGCTTCCAAAAGCAAGTTGTGAGCCCCTGCGACCTTGGAATGGAAGGAGTCATGCTAGGAAGGCGTGCTTGGTTTCGTTTTTTTCGTCTCGTTGCGCTCTTTACGGGAATGTAGGTGTCGAAAAGGTGAAAATCTGGAAACACGTTTTTTTTGGGGGGGGGAACGTGATTTTAAACTTTTTGCTATATTTCGCGAACCAATCATGCTAGAGGCGTGTACGACGGGTCCAAGGACTCGGGGTGACGTCCTCTTTGCTATGGACCACTCGTTGTAATTTTTAAAAAATTTGGGAAACTCGATTTTGGGGTAAACACGTGTTTTTTGTGATTTTTGCCGATATCTCACGAACCAATAACGCTAGAGACGTGTACGAGGTGTCCTAGGACTCGGGCTTACACCCCCCTTTCAAATGTGGTAGATTTTTTTCCAAAAATAATTCACAAGGGGCCTAACGCCATACATGTTGAAAAAACTTTTTCTTTTTCTTTACCTGTTTATAATGTTTCTGAAGCGTGGTGATTGAGAGAGACGATACGGCTGTGTGTGTGTTTCAACGAACCTGTCGCTGACCACGGTGGCTGTGCTCAATAGATCAATCGCTATTTCGACAGGTCGGTTTATGACAGAGCGAGGGTGCGTTTTTTCTGATACTTTACCCCGAAGATGATCTTTAACGTGTAAACGGTGATGAGAACTTGGTTCTATGTTGGTCGAAGCGAGTACAGAAAACAAACTTGCAGAGGAGCAGGATGTGAATGTCGTTTGAGCTTATTGGAATGCGTTGATCTGACTTGACAACAGGTGCAATGGAAAATGGCAAAGACGCTGAGGACACTTGAAGGTGAAATAATCTGACCATCGTGGTGGCAGGGAAGAGCGAAATGCATGCATACACGTGTGAGATGACATGTACGCTAAACAAGTTACATCCTGTTTGCTTCGTACGTGACAAAATGCAAGTTCATTTGAAATTTGATCTGCCACAGGTGTTCACCTTGGACGTTATCTGTCCACGTGCATGATAACAGAATGTTCAAAGCGTGGGAAAAATGATTATACATGCAACGTAACATATATAAAGACATGTCGTTATCATTTCCTCTCTCACTTAGCCTTTGAACACATTGCGTTGCGTGAAACCCCTGGTCCTGTTTAACAGTTTTGGTGTTGGTGGAAAATACTTATTCTTGTTGTGAGGTAGGTATATATTTATTCATTTATACATTTATTGATATATATATATATATATATATATATATATATATATATAAACTAGCAATTATTTATTGATTAGGTAATTACTGATTATTTAATTTATTTGTTTGCAGATAATTGGTATACCTTACATGTCTGAGAGAGAAGATACCATTGCACTTTTGAGCCCATTAGAAGGAAACAGCAATAAGCCACTGCAAGTGAAGGTGGGATTATTTTTTTAAACTAACTTGTTTCATTTTCTTGTTTCATATTTTACTTTATAAAATGCATGTACTAACCTGAATTTAGGTATTTATAACGGTTTATTTTATTTATTTTTAGAAACTTGGAAAGAAAAGCCTTACCGCCGTAGCAGTCGCTGAAAACCCGAGACGCAGTAAAGTGCAACCATTGTTTCCAGGCAGTGAACTATTTAAAACTCAGGTAAGACTAACATAAAATGCTATTCCATTTTACCACTACTGAAAACTGGTAGACAAAACAATTCATTACCTGTACATGACTAGGACTATGATTGCTTTCTTGATTAATGGCTATGTTGTTGTTGACTGGGAAAAGTACAAGGCCATGTTGGATTTTCTAAAAACAAAAAATTTAATTTATGGGTGGTTCCCTATGGACTCGACAAATATCCACAGGTTTGAACACGATAATGTGAACAAAATGACATGACATTCATTTTTGTTTATATATTGGTTAAAGGGGGGGATGTAAATGACTGTAGCTTTATAAAAAGAAAATAAGTACATGTGTTACTGTTAGTGCCAACATATAGTTTATTTGTAATGGTGTTTTGATTTATTAATGCCAATTATGTTAACGTTTTATTTACAAGTATTGATTGATTGAGTGATGGGTTATTTCGTTTGTTTTTAGGTGTCGTTATGCGCCATTAACGTAATGAACAGACAGTGAACAAGCATACATTGTGCTTCAAAGTAATCTGTGCAACGTTAATAACTTAAAATAAGAAAAAGTTTTATTATAACACATGGCGTTAGTACCAAATACAACAAGTGAGCAAGTTGGTTTACCACGTGGGTTGAATTTAAAATCAGAACATGACCGTTGGTTAACATTTGAATCCTGGCCTGTAGGCTTTTTGTCGACACATGAACTTGCAAAAGCAGTTTTTTTTACTTGAACCGAGAAGATGTGGTGCGCTGTGTGTTTTGTCGTGTTGAACTTTCCCACTGGGAAGAAGGGGATGATCCCTTTAGAGACCATTTGCGATGGTCTCCTTGTTGTCTTTACATGCTTGGAAAGCAAGTGGGTAACATACCTGTGTATTCATTTCACCGAACCACAAGACCATTGGCCGCTACTTACGTTGCTGAATCACAAATAAATAATAATAATGATGTATTACCAGCCAACGGTAGTGTCGATATATGTGGTCCATATGCCATAGACAGTGTTGAATTGGCGTGTGCTTTTGAAAAATTGGGAGTTTGCAAGACTAAAGCACTAGCACACCCAGAGTACAGCTCTGTTGAAAAACGTTTAGAATCTTATAAAAATGTTTGGCCATTAATATTAAAACACCTTACCAAACAGCTAAGTGAAGCTGGATTTTTTATAATGGTGAAGGGGATAAAACAATATGTTTTTATTGTGGATTTGCTTTAAAGGATTGGCAAATGACTGATGACCCTTTTGTGGAACACGCTCGTTGGTTACCTTACTGTAAATACATGGTGTTGCTTAAAGGTCAGGAATTTGTGAACACTATTCGTAAAGAAAACATGATTGCAGCACAAGACATAAAAGTGCCTTTAGAGTTAAAACACGCAGAGCAAATACATAAGACTGAAAAAAAAAATTGTCTCACGAACAGATACAAAAGTGTAACCAACAATTATGTAAAATTTGTTATCAAGATGAACTAGGTGTTGTATTTTTGCCTTGTGGACACATGATAGCCTGTGTCAAGTGTGCATTAGAACTCAACACTTGTGCTATATGCAGAAAAGCAGTATCTGCTACAGTTAGGGCATTTCTTGCATAACTAGTATAATTTATTCGCCATGCATAGTGCAAAATCCCTAATTGCACAATATTATTAAAACTGTTTTAGAGTGTAATAGGTATGCTTTTCTTTTGTTTATAGACTACTACAATGAATGTTTTGAATGCTGTGGGACAATCATGTGGCTTATAGACAAAGAAGCTCAGCGAATTGCCAACGCATATTCCATTCCGCATTTTCAAGATTCGGAAATTGAAAACAGCATATGGTGATCGTGTACTTTGTGTATGTGAAAACTTGAGACATTTCTGCCTATACGGTTTAATGATATGTCGGAAAGTGTTTTTGATGAAGTCAATAATGCTGTGCAACCTGTACACTTAATTTATGAAGGTTTTAAAAACAATATGTGCATGATTCGTTTTAATTAAATAAAAAAAGTCAAATAATAATGGAAGATATAAGTCATGACAATGGACTGAAAGAAAAAATATGTGTATAGAATAATAATGTCTTAGTGTTTAGTATTGTCTTAAAAATATTATCATGAAACAAAAAAAATGTGTATAAAGTTTGTAAATAAATGAAAATAATGGTACAATGTTGTTTTATTTCCTATAGAAGTCAGAATATTTAACATTGCAGAGTATACATGATTATGACAATAAAAAGCACACTTAAATACAAGTCTTTGCCTTTACGATAGTGTGTTATAGTTTTAAAAACAAAGCTTGTTGTAGATCTTTTTTCTTCCACGGTAAACAATAGGCATGAAAACGTTATTGTCCTGTTTTGGATCATCATCACTATCATAATCATAAGCAGCATGATCTATATCACTATTATTATAATCACTATAATTATCCTCAACATTACTAAAACCAGTTAAATATTCCTGGTCCTCTTCCTGTTCCTCTTCCTCTACAGTGTCCTCATGTAGAGTCTGCGTGGCTTTTGATAATGTTAAGGGTTTTTTGAACATTGAATTATTTTCACTAGTAGTATTGTTTTGTAGCACTTGCTTTTTAACATTTTCATGATTTTTTGTTGACAGCAATAGTGTTTCATGCAGTACACTACATTGATGGTCACTGACACTTAAAACCACACTATTTTTGCTTTTTAGCTCACTGCAACATTGTTTTGAACGTTGTTTTGTACAACGCCAAATAACAGTTCCATTTTTATTGGTTCGTTTCACAATATATGAATATCCTTTATAGAATGCATGAGGCTTACCATACCTAGTCACAGATACTTCCATATCAACTGTCAAGCTTTGACTAAGCTCTAGTAAAGACAACTTGGTAATAAGAACAATAGATTAATGTGCGAGCATATATGGGTGCAAATGTGGGAGCAAAAAAAAAGTGAGAGCAAAAATTGGGTGCAAAAATCGGGAGCAAAAATTGGGAGCAAAATGTGGGAGCAAAAATTGAGAGCAAAAAGTGGGAGCAAAAAAAAGTAGGAGCAAGTATGGGAGCAAATGTGAAAGCAAAAGTGGGGGCATATGTGAAAGCAAAATTGGGAGCAAAAAAAAAGTGAGAGAAAAAAGTGGGAGCAAAAATTGGGAGCAAAAAGTGGGAGCAAAAATTGGGAGCAAAAAGTGGGAGCAAAAATTGGGAGCAAAAAGTGGGAGCATATATGGGTGCAAATGTGGGAGCAAAAAGTGGGAGCAAAAATTGGGAGCAAAAAGTGGGAGCAAAAATTGAGAGCAAAAAGTGGGAGAAAAAAAAAGTAGGAGCAAGTGTGGGAGCAAATGTGAAAGCAAAAGTGGGAGCAAAAAGTGTAAGCAAAAGTGGGAGCAAATATGAGAGCAAAAAAAGTAGGAACAAGTATGGGAGCAAATGTGAAAGCAAAAGTGGGAGCAAAAAGTGAGAGAAAAAAAGCGGGACCAAAAAGTGTAAGCAAAAGTGGGAGCAAATATGAGAGCAAAGAAAAGTGGGAGCAAAACGTGTAAGCATAAGTGGGAGCAAACAAGTGTGTGCAAATATGGGAGCAGAAAGTGGGAGCAAATATGAAAGCAAAAGTGGGAGCAAAAAGAGCGAGCAAAAGTGAGTGCACAAAGTGGGAGCAAAATGTGTAAGTAAAAAGTGGGGGCAAATGTAGTGTTTTACTAAAACAATCCCCCCTAACCTAACCTAACCTAACTTTACTCAACCTAATTTCACCTAACCTAACTTCACCTAACCTAACCTTCCAACTCTCAGATCAAAAATTAAATTCTGGCCATAGTCGAGTTGGAACCCAAAACCTCTGGTATAACACCCAAGTATACTAGCCACTACACCGTGAAATGGGCAAATTATCATGCAACACAACACGAAAATAAAAAGTTTTCTGTAGTGTAACTCATTGGCTGACAACCATAGTTGAGAATTCAAACCCAAGACCTCAGGACTTTTGTTTTGAACATTATCAGAAATATTATTCCATTTACATTTACATTTTGCTGTTGCTTATAGTTATAAGAGTTGGCATTAATATGGGAGCAAAAGTGAAAGCAAAACGTGGGTGCAAGCATGGCTGGTTGTAAAGACTTTCATATCAACTAATACACATAAATTAAATTTTAGTAAAGTGACTTGGCTAATAATAATATTAACAGTTTAAAAAAAATTCAAGGGATTGATATTTTTCAGGGTGTAATTTCCAAAGTACTGTCAAGAATAATAATTACATGAACAGATTCCAAGAACTCTAGAGTGCATTTAAGGTTAATGATTGGCTAGGAGTAAGATAGAGCTAGCTAACCTAAGTTAACCTCAGCTCAGTAAACCTAACCTTGTCACATGACATGTTCTACAAGTATAGACTTGCTATGAGACTGGCTATGACGTCACAGATGAATGGCGGTGGGAGGCTGGCAAAAAGGAAAATGTTTTTGTGTAATAAAGCTCGTAGTTAGTGCGCACTCCGCAACAAGCGTGCGCGCTACCTCCCGGCATCCTTTGCGAACAAGCAGGCGTCAGTTTCAGCTGTGTAGCTAACCTGTACCCTGAACTGTGCATTTTTACAATGTTCAAGATTATTGATTCACCCGCCGCGTGTGAGGTACGATCTGTGATACGTTTCTTGAGTGCAAGAAACATGTCGGCTGCAGACATTCATCGTCAGCTTTGTGAGGTGTATGGCGATAATGCAATGACGCAAGGTAAAGTGCGAAAATGGGTACGCGAGTTCAAAGGTGGCCGTGAAAATGTTCATGACGGTGAACGCTCAGGTCTGTGATCACAGATGACTTGGTGACTGCAATTGACACGAAAATTCACGAGGACCGAAGATTCATGATAACCACTCTATCAATGGATTTTCCTCAAGTGTGAATTCTTGGTTGTCAGAGCAGGCGGCAGAGGGATTTCAGAACTTAGTTTCAAGGTATGGCAAGTGCCTAAATAAACAAGGCAACTATGTAGAAAAATAGAGGAAGGTATGTAAAACCAAAAAATAAATGTGGTTTCAAAATAAAATGTTCAGTTAATTTAAAAAACGGCCCTCACTAAAAAAGAGCCCTCGTAAATGGTTGGCTAACCAGGATCTGTTAACTTTCAGTTGTTATGTTACACCCAACTCAGTACTTATGTTGTGTCTATGTATGTTACATTGGGCCGTATTTGTATAATACTTCCAGGAGTCCAGTGAACAGTTGCCCTCTGATAAGCAGCAGGACGAGCCTGGTGATACATTTGAAATTGAAAGGGTAGATGTTAAAGTGGAAGATCAATTACAGGTAATTATGTGTTCTGCGCTACCTCTCTTATAATAATACGCATTATTTTTTAGCCTACTTTTCACATTTTGTAACAAGAAGTTCCGTGATGAACTAAGGAGTCTATTTTTCTTAAAATTTAGAATCATGCGAATGATGAATCTAAATGGAACTATTTAAAATAATGACGAAATTAAGTTGGTTATATCGAAATTTCTAATTAGTACAAAATACAGTATACCTGACGTAATGTAGCCAAATAGAGCAATACAGTTGGCAGCCCTGGCAACTTAGTTCCATCTCTCATGGTACAGAATACAAAATTTGGATGAAGTCCAATGGATAGCATGGACGTTACATGCAGGTAGACATTGGATTAAACAGCGCGTGTAAAATCATGTTGGCAACAATGTCATGCATGGGTTGGTCAGAAATTATCTGAAATAATATGATCTATTGTTGTGTCAATTTTTGAATGAAGTCCATTAGTTAGTATAGACGTTACATGCATTTCAAAATTGGGCATATCAGCAGGCTTAGAAACATGTTGGCAGCACTGACGTATATTAGTTACTCCAAATTCATCTAGAATCTCAGGTACTATACAAGTAGTGGAGTACTAGGAGTTCTGCCCCACTTCAAAACCCCCCTTGCTCTACTACTAAGCCTCAGCCATGTTAAATATCTCTTGAACGCATGGTCCGATTTTGACAAATGAGGTATTGTTGGACTCGGGCTGACGTCCTCTTTGCTATGGACCACTCATTATATTTTTCAAAATTTTTTTGAAAATTTTTGTTTTCGAAAATAGGCGATAGTTTGAAAACCAAACAGGATAGAACGTTGTGCCATGGCTCAAACGAACAGTCTTTATGACCTTTATTTTTTGTAATAAAAAATTTTTATTTTTTATTTTTTTTTGAAAACACTCGAATTTTGAAAATCCTATATTTTGGAAACTAGGAACTCTACAAAAAAAATTGTTTAACGTAAATCAATGGTCCCTACCCCCTCTACCCCCAAAATAAATTTAAAGTCTCTAGAATGAAAACCTGCAGTAGTGTGGTAAGGACAGAGCTGCTTATAAAAGCAAGTGGTGAGCCCCTGCGACCTTGGAATGGAAGGAGCCATGCTAGGAGGGCGTGCTTGGATTCGTTTTTTTCGTCTCGTTGTGCTCTTTACGGGAATGTCGGTGTCGAAAAGGTGAAAATCTGGAAACACAGTCTTTTTGGGGTAAAAACGTGATTTTAGACTTTTTGCTATATCTCGCGAACCAATCATGCTAGAGGCATGTTCGACAGGTCCAAGGACTCGGGGTGACGTCCTCTCTGCTATGGACCACTCGTTATAATTTTTAATAAAATTGGAAACTCGATTTTGGGGTAAACACGTGTTTTTGTGATTTTGCCGATATCTCGTGAACCAATCATGCTAGAGGTGTGTTCGACGGGTCCAAGTACTCAGGGTGATGTCCTCTTTGCTATGGACTACTCATTGTAATTTTAAAAAAATTGGGAAACGCGATTTTGGGGGTAAACACGTGTTTTTTGTGATTTTTGCCGATATCTCACGAACCAATAACGCTAGAGGCATGTACGATGGGTCCAAGGATTCGGGAAGACGTCCTCTTTGCTATGGACCACTCGTTGTAATTTTAAAAAATTTGGGAAACGCGATTTTGGGGTAAACACGTGTTTTTTGTGATTTTGCCGATATTTCACGAAGCAATAACGCTAGAGGCATGTACGATGGGTCCAAGGATTCGGGAAGACGTCCTCTTTGCTATGGACCACTCGTTGTAATTTTAAAAAATTTTGGAAACGCGATTTTGGGGGTAAACACGTGTTTTTTGTGATTTTTGCCGATATCTCACGAACCAATAACGCTAGAGACATGTACGAGGTGTCCTAGGACTCGGGCTAACACTCCATTTCAAATGTGGTAGATATTTTTTTTCAAAAAATAATTCACATGGGTCTAACGCCATACATGTTGAAAAAACGTTTTCTTTTTCTTTACCTGTTTATAATGTTCATGAAGCGTGGTGGTTGAGAGAGACGATACGGCTGGGTGTGTGTGTTTCAACGAACTTGTCGCTGACCACGGTGGCTGTGTTCAATAGATTAATTGATATTTCGACGAGTCGGTGTATGACAGAGCGAGCGTGCGTTTTCTGATATTTTACCTTTAACGTGTAAACGGTGATGAGAACTAGGTTCTATGTTGGTCGAAGCGAGTAGAGAAAACAAACTTACAGGAGGTGAATGCCATTTGAGATTATTGGAAGGCTCCGATCTGACTTGACAACAGGTGACGCTTGAAGGTGAAATAATCTGACCATCGTGGTTGCAGGGGAGTGTGAAAGGCATGCACACACACATTTGTGAAACCACATGTAGGCTAAACCAGTGACATCCTGTTTTGCTTCGTACGTGACAAAATGCAAGTTGACGTGAAATTTGATCTACCGCAGGTGTTCGCTTGGGACGTTATCTATCTACATGCGCGATAACTGTTAACAAGTTACATCCTGTCTTGCTTCGTACGTGACAAAATGCAAGTTCAGGTGAAATTTGATCCGGCACAGGTGTTCGCGTGGGTGTTATCTGTCCACGTGCACGATAAGAGAATGTTCAAAGCGTGGGAATCGCTGAATCAGTAAAAAGTATAATGCAACTTGTCGGAATAATGTCACAACCAATAGATAGGCAAGAGCTGCAAACAGCAGTGGTGGGAGGTGAAGGGAGGGAGAGGGGAGGGGGTGATGTATGAGAGAACACAGGAGGAAAGGGAAAGACAAACATGTATGAACATGCATGAAGCGCGGAGCGCTGTACACATAGAGCTATAGGTGGTGTACAACATGTGTGAATAAATAAAAAGTACACAGGTTCACACAACATGTAATTTATTGATCCAGGAATTAAACGTAGAGTTAAACCCTAACCATTTGACGTAGAGTTTATTTCCTTTTTGTTTCAACACTTTTTCCACAAGATAATGCTGAGGAAATGCTGTTTTCTGAAGTTCATGGAGATAAAATCTACCTTTTATGGGTTGATGGTTGAGGTCCTCGAGTAAATAGGTGACTGGAGTGTCCAAGTTGACTCGACGAATTCGAAATAGTTCAGTCCCCCACTGAGGCGTGTAGCCCTTATTGAAGACAGACTTAAATTTGCTCACACGAACAAAATCCCCAATGTTCAGTCGGTGACGTTTAGGATCAGCTGTTTTTATGGGGTTAAACAGTTTATCCAATCGCTGAATATTTTTAGTTACGAGACGTGGCTTGGTCCCAATCGTTCTATGTTTGGTGTCATTGTAACGTGATACTAGCTCAGGTAACATGTCCAACCAGCGATACGTGCCCTGAGCGGTAAACGCTTTCCACATATGGGTTTTCAATGTTCGGTTGAACCGCTCGACCACACTGGCTTTCAGATTGCTGTACGTGGTGTAATGGTGAATATCCTTAGATTTGAGAAAACTGGAGAAATCCTTGTTGAAAAATTCTTTCCCCTGGTCGGTTTGTAGCAGCTGAGGTTGACGTTTGGAGTGTTGAATAATATGTTGAAAGGCCTTGGTAACTAGTGGGCCAGACTTGCGACGCACAGGTTCAACAAAGGCCATTTTGGAATAGACATCAATGACGGTCAACATATAGCGTACACCGTCGTTAACGCCAGCATAGGGTATCATTTCAACCAAGTCAGCCTGCCAAAGTTCATCCACACCTCGTGAAATCACCTTGAGTCGCGGATAGTGACGCCTAGCTGGGCGATGCAACTCGTGAGCAATACCCATTTTAATGGGTGAGGGCTTAAACAATAATTTTGGCATTTCGAAGTTCTTGTTCAATTTCTTGAATTTCCCAATCGTGACCGGTATGGCCAGCTTGACGTGAGGCATGCAACAACTGTAGCCGCTGGACGAGCTTATTGGGATTGTGCCAGTAGGTAACATCCACAAGGGGTTTTAATGGTTTAAAAGTCACTCCCGAAGCGGACACTTTACGACGAGTACTTTGACTGGTGGGAAACATTTTTGCAATGATGGTTTTATATTTTTGAGATATATTGGCATTCACTTGTTGCGTGGGATCATACTGTCTTTTGTGAGCATGGGTATCCAATAAAATGGATTTATATTTGTCAAGGTCCTCTGACGTATAATCATGGGAAGAGGGGGTCCGAGAAAAGAGCAGCTTTAACAGTCCTGGCGTTAATTTATAGTTGATGTTTTTAATGACAGCTTTAGTACGAGCAAATTTAATGGATGAATCGCCAATTTTAAAACTATCATCCTCATAGCGAACACCATACGTGGTATCTGTGTTTCCAATAAATAGATCGGTGAAATAGGGTTCCAATGTTGATCCATAATATTTTATTAAAATGGTTTTCAGTTGAGCTTTATGTTGAGGGGTGGCCAAGAGTTGTGAAAACGGAGACGCTCTGGAAGGGCAAGGTGTTTCGACCATGGCCAAGGATTTCTTTTTTCTCAAAAACTCTGCAAGGGGTGCGGCCTTTTTTTGAGGCGTAAACACTTGTTCCTCCTCATCCTCAACTTCACTATCACTAGTCAAATCTTCCACTTCCTCTTCCTCAGGGTCCTCGTGCAGCGTCTGCGTGGCTTGTGAAACGGTGGGTAGCGTTTCAGATGGCTTGAAAGAGGGTTTCAACATGGCTTTTAGTGGAGGTGCTAAATGTTGCTGAATAAACAAAGCATGATTGGCACGTGATTGTTTCAATTGACGAAACTTTTGGCGAATAGTATTTTTTGCTCTAATAATATGCTTTTTCAATTGACTCTCTGCTAACGCCATGGTGTCTTGACAAATGACTTGATGGCGAATGAGACAGGGCCTTAAATAGCAATAAAATGATCAAACCCTAAGCGATACCGTCCTTGGTTGAGTTCACTTTGTTTGTCAATCACTAAACAGGCATGACGTTGAGTGTTCCAGCACTTGGCACACAATTCTGTAAACATTTGAAAGGTCATATCCGGATTCACATGTTCATTATAAATGTGACGACTGTTCCTCTCGTCCTGACGAAATAAAACAATGACATTGGCATTGTCACGAATCAACTGTTTGGACATTTTAGAATACGTTTGCCCAAGATAGAAGCAATCGATATGTTTGTGTCGACCCATGCTGAAATAGCTTTGAATGATGCCTTGACGTTCAGTGGATACATCATCGAAAATCATGAGTGAATCAGGCTTTACCTCATCCGGTGAAATCACATTTTCTTGCATGGAAAATGTAAAATAACCCATATTCTCTTTTTGTAATCCAGACATGACTTGATCCAGAAACACGTAGAGGGGTTGGTAGAGAGATTTTGCAAAAATATAAATATTTTGAAAACGCAGACCATTGGGCGCTGTAATGAGCGTTAGCAAAAGATTAGTCTTTCCACAGCCGGAAGGCCCCACAATGATGCAGCGAATGGAAGATGGAAACAGTGAACCATGGCGTTGTTCACGTGATGTGGGACAGAGATGGGAAACCATGTCCCCCACGGGGAATGACTCTTGCTGCTTAATAATCTTCATTTCAACTAAGGCTTAGAAAGGCTAGCAGGCTGTCTATATACAGGACACCGAGCCTTGTCATAGAAACAGTAGACTGGTACTACAGGTTGACGATGGATGTCTTTGGACGTGCGTTGATGGCCAAAGCTAGGCCTGTCCCCATACATGATCCTAAACAGGAAACAGATCCTGCTAATAAACACTATGTGGATAGGTCAGTAGTGCCACGCACAAAACAGGGAGATTATGACTTTAAGGGAAAGCGGTTAACCCATGTAAAACATCCTCAAGTGTCTACAGACGTTACTACGAAAAAGTATGTGGATAACAAAGTGTATGAGTTTTATGACAAAGTGCCCCAGCTTATGGTGAATGGCTATAGCGCTAATCACCATCGGATTATTCACGTGGAAGACCCACAAGACGAAGACGATGTTTGTACCAAGCGTTACGTGACCCATGAAATGAAAAGGCTTTATAAATTTATCCCATCTGTGTTTTTAGTGTATCTGACAAATGAAAAACCTGTGAATGACAGAAACCATTTACCGCTAGTCCATGATCAGCACTTGACCTATGCGCTTGCTTCGGGTTTAAGCCACTATCGATTACACTATGATGGAACCATTCACATCAAATATGCCATACCTGATGAGAACCATTTACAAATAAAGATAAATGGTCATAGGATGTTGCTTCATAACCATGAAATGGTCAATGCAGGTGACGAATTATCCTTTTATCTCATGTTGACATGGGATGAAAAGCAAGCGGGAAAAACCATAAACGACTTCCCACTTTATGTGGAATTGGAATATACAGCCATGAAATAACCATCTGACGTTAGTTGTGATTTAAACTTTCTTGTGAAAGGTTGTGGGTCATTATCATCATGGTGAAACAAAGGTATGCAGTGAGAAAGACTAAAAAAAGGACTTTGTCCTTGGCAAAGCCAGGGCTTACAACATTCGAGGACAAGCCCTTGCGAAAGAAAAAAAGAAAAAATAATGTATTGACCATAAGGAAAGCCCTTCGAGCAGCACAGAGACAGGTTATTCCAAAACGTCGGCGACAGGTTTCAAACCAAGGGCGAGTGATTCCCGTTCCCAAACGAGCGGGATTTTTACCTGCATTATTTGCTGGTTTGGCTGCTCTGGGCTCACTTTTGGGCGGTGCCAGTGCAGTGGCGAAAACCATTAAAGCCGCGCAGCAGGGCAAGCAACAACTCAAAGAAAGTCAGCGACACAATGAAACGATGGAAGCGATTGCCATGGGGGCTAGAAATGCCAATTTAAAGCCAGCCTTTTATCAACAAGGATTTGGGATTTCACCATTTCGAAATATTAAAAAAAAAAAAATTTAACCTCAGCCATAGCGAGACATGCCCTGACGCATCAACAAGTGGAAAGCTATGCTAAACAACTAAAGCTTTCTCATTTTCGAGGTGTGTTTATGCGAAACCAATTACCCCCACGACCCTGGAAACAGGAATGTGCTGTTGTCAATTTGGATGATCACCGAGGACCAGGAACGCATTATGTAGCTTATGTCAAAGAGGGATCCACGGTATGGTACTTTGACAGTTTTGGGAATTTGCCCCCGCCCATGGAACTAGTGACCTATTTTGGAAACAGGATCAAGATATATTATAATGTGAAACGTGAGCAAACGTTTAACAGCCAACAGTGTGGACGTTTGTGTTTAATTTTTTTATATAAGACGCAGCATAAGCAAAAACGCCACCAGTATGTCGGTAGAAAGTAAAACGTTTACAGTGCATGGACGTGGACCTGAAGTCAGCCTAGACTTTTACCCGCCTATCGAATTGAGTGAAAAACCCTATGGTTTAGGACTTGTTTCTCTTGAAACGTACAATCGAATATACAACATACGTGAAAATGTGAACAACAAGTTTTACTATGATGATTCTGTGCTCACCCTGAACTCTGGTGGATACACGATCGATGATATTTATGAACACATTTATGTGGTGTTGATCAATCAGTATGGTTTAAAGTCATTTCTCGACGGAACGCACAAGTTTGAACTTGTAGGCAATACTAACACTCATCGCTGCAGTATTTTCTCTACCTTCAACATTGACTTTAAAACACACCCCGATTCCATTGGCCCATTACTCGGATTTAAACCACGTGTGTTGGAGCCCAACAAAAAACATGAATCGGACCATGAAGTGAAATTCATTGAGGACCATCATGTGTCGGTGACGTGTAATATTATTAGCCAAGTGTACACCAATCAAGAACCATCGCATTCGCTTTATGACTTTATTGTGACATCGCCCAATGGGTATATTATTCGTGAAAACCCTCCAGTGGTGCTTTTTCATGCTGTGGCTGTTGATAGTATTAGTAATATAACATTAAGACTGATCAATAGAGATCAACAACTCATTGATCTAGATTCCACTACACCAGTGACTTACAAGTTGGTGCTAAAGCCACTATGAAATTTGTGTATAAAGCAACAACACCGTCTAGGAATGGTGTTAGTTGTTTGCCGCGTGAATACACGTTAACATCTCAAGGCAAGCAGATTTTACAGCATTTGGGTTACCACGTCAACCCTTATAATGAATTCTATCCTAGAGATAGCGAACCACATCGAGGAGCAACCAGGAGTGGTAAGAATTGATCTCCATTCCTATCAAGCTCAAACACCTGGACTCAATAACAATGATGAAATTCAATTTGTTATCAACAACCAAGATATTTACACCCTACCGCATGAAAGTGTTATTCAGATTGAAGGTCGGCTCACCAAAGCCGATGGCTCTACACCCACTACATCCAAGTTGGCCAACCATGGTTTAGCCTTTCTGTTTTCTGAAGTACGTTATGTCATTAACGATATCGTGGTGGATAGCACTCGAAATGTGGGTATTTCCAGTGTCATGAAACTATACCCCTCTTATAGTGAGGAAGAAGGTAAAACACTTTGCATGGCAGCTTGGTGCCCTGACTCGACCAATGACTGGATGGTACACACCGATGGGACCTTTACTGGATATTTACCTCTTAAACTGGTTCTAGGCTTTGCCGAAGATCACCAACGCATTGTGGTTAACGCAAGGCAAGTGCTTTATCTAGTGAGAGACAGGAGTGATAACAATGCACTCAAGGGGGCCGACAATGCCCCCATCGATTCAAAAATTCAACTACAACGCTTGCTATGGAAAGTGCCTCATGTGACCCTTAACGATAGCAAAAAACTGGACATACTCAAAATGGTAAAGAGAGATATGCCTCTACCCATGGAATTTAGAAGCTGGGCACTCCATGAGTATCCGCTATTGCCCACCACCAACACACACAGTTGGTCTGTAAAAACAGCTCGCTATACAGAGAGACCTCTCTACCTGATCGTGGGTTTTCAAACGAATCGCAAGTATCAACAAACCAAAGATGCCACGCAATTTGATCACCTGCAATTGAGAAATGCACGTCTTTTCCTCAACGGAGCTGTGTTTCCCTATGAAGGACTGGATTTGGATTTTTCAAAAAATAAGTTTGGCCCCCTGTACGACTTGTTTTCTAAATTTCGATGGTCGTATTATCAAAAAGAGAACGGTCCCATGCTACTACCCCAAGCGTTTAAGGCAAGAGCACCACTGATTGTTTTTGACTGTTCTTACCTGGAAGAGTCTGTCAAGCCATCCAATATCGACATTCGACTAGATTTTGAAACGCATGACAATGTACCAGCCAATACGACAGCCTACTGTCTGATTATTCATCACAAACAAGTCAACTATTATCCACTGTCCAACCAAGTGACGAGTGTATAAATAACAGCTCAACCCACGTTAAGTCGCTCAGTCATGTCTTGCTTTAAAGCCTCAAGAGACGTTACATCCATGAATTTAAACTCTGAGGAACAACGTTTCAAGACTTTTGCCACATGGCCAGTGCCTTTCATAAACCCTCAAGCCTTGGCGGCTGCTGGATTCTACTATTTAAAAACAAGAGATGAAGTGAAATGTGCCTTTTGTCCCATCATCATAGACCAATGGCAGGAGGGCGATGAACCCATGCAGGAACATCAGCGCTGGTCACACACCTGCCCCTACCTGTGCAGAATGAAAGTGGGAAATATACCCTGTCATTCAAGCTATCCCTCACTTGTGTCTCTGGGTGATGAAAAAAATACAAGTTATGATACATGTGGGCCGTATGGTATCCATGGTGCTTCGGTGAGCAGATCACCATCAAAAACGCCTAGTTTAGAGACATTGGGACATCATCGGTGTTATGGACGTTACAAACACAAGAGACTATTTTGTTGTATCAGTTGCTATCGTCCTTATCCTAAAATGAGAAAAGCCTGTAAGACGTGTTATGATAATAAAATGATGTAATTCTTAAATTCTTATTTTTGCATGTCCCCCTGTCCTACCCTAACCTTCTTTTTTGAAACTAGCATGGCAGGTAAGTCCATGCCATGATCACACGTGATCGTCAGTCAGTCGTCAGTTGAACTTGGTCCAGGCAAGCGTCAACATGTTGCGCACACTCATTGTGGATTGCCAAGGGTTTAAAATTGGTGACAACAAATTTATATTTAAACAAGTGGCCATAATCGATTGTACCACGTTTTGGATATCGCAAGCTACGCATTTGCTATTTAAACCACCCCATGCTTTTGATTTGTTGTGTGAAAAAGACCGTAAACAAACCCAGTGGATTGAAAATCATAGGCAACTAGACTGGAATCAGGGAACCATTTCCTATAAATATTTGGACGTGGTCATGAAAGCACACTTGTCCTCGACCAATGTGGTATTTGTGAAAGGTAATGAAAAACGTCAATGGTTGCAACCATTTTTGGCGTCTTACTGTCAATGTATCGACCTCATGGAGTTGGGCTGCCCCTCCCTGCAAACGCTCATGGATACTTGTTCCTGTGGCAACATTACCCATACAGCCCTATCGCATGCGTGGCATCTCTTTCATTGGTTAACCACTCATGCCTGCTGGGAGTTGTTGAACAAAATTATAACTCAAGATTTACCTGTGAATGACGTCAGTGAGATTTCTACTAGCGACGTGTAAACATCTACAGCACATGATACCATGGAGAAAGGCAATGCTACGGACAAAGCCATCGGCAAGTTCTTTGTGTGCAAAAAGAAACTAGACAGTTTTACCAAAGAGGAACTCTTGGCACTGCCCAAGTCGTTCATTTATTATGTGGCCGCCAACGCGGTCAAAGAAATCTGGCAACATGTACCAAAATCATGGACTCAAGACCCTGTGTTGAGTGAATTGCAACCCTGTACGGATTACGATCACCATAAGCAAGTGGCCATGGCAAAAATACCGTCTATGCGTCAGTGTGCGACTTGCCAGCTAGTGAAACTGTATCACGGTCATAAAAGTCCGTGTAAAGACTTTGTTGAATCATTCCACGAGTGTCATGGCGAGAAAAAGCAACAACAACAACAACAAACACAAACATCGTCCACAGAGGAGGAGGAAGACCAAACCTTTTTACCATCGATGGAAAAGGATATGCCAGACCTGTACTGGCAATGGCGTCATTGACAAAGTGATTCAATACTTACCTTACGAAATCCATCTTCCAGGTTATCGTTTTTGCGGCCCTGGAACTCGTCTCGAAAAACGTTTACAACGTGGTGATGTACCCATTAATCTTTTGGATCAAGCATGCAAGGAACATGACCTTTCTTATCGCCATAGTCATTCTGGTTTAAGACATGTGGCAGATAAATTGTTATTGAAGAAAGCTAAACAACGTTTCACATCCAGTGATGCCTCAGTAGGTGAAAGGATGGCAGCCCTAATTGTCATGAGTGCTATGAAAGGAAAGTTGATGATGCATGGACATAAACATTGAGGAGTGAGGAATTGGGATTTGTTTGTATTCTATTTTTCTTTTGTCAATTCACTATGACTATGAAATAAAAACAAAAGTTTTCCAGAGCACGATGTTTTGTTATTTTTAATTTTAAGAAATCGTGATGTTGATGGCTGATTTTTTCATTTTACACATTTCACACATGATGAATTCCACACACTGTCATTTATCATTTTGCAATTTACAGTTTTTGAAAACGTTCGTTTCAAGTTTAACGTTTTTGATGATATGGATTTTTCCATTTTGCTGATGACACATTTTAAACAATGTCCGTTTGAAGTTTTTGAATTTTCAAATTTCACACATGGCCATTTCCAGTTTTTAAAAATGTCCGTTTTAAGTTTTGCTGTTTTGGTGATATGGAAACATGGAATTTCCATTTTGCTGTTTTCATATTTTTTCCATTTGGTGTATGTCGAAAGTTGAGATTTGACAATGATGTTGATGCGAGTGCTTGACCTTGATAATACTGCAATGTGTTGATGTGTGTTTGGAGAAACGTCGAGGTCTACGACTACTGCAGGTAAGACTGTTTTTACAAAAATAATGTCTTTTGACTGTCACATTTCAATGAAAAAACGAAACTATTTAAAACAAAATGAATATATAAGTGACCATTTACCCCCACCCCACCCACCCACTCTACCTCATCGTGTTTGCTCTGGTCAATCATACACACCAGTTTTCTCTCTCCACTCATACATTCACACCTGTCTTTGGGAACAAACACAACCACTTTATTTATTCCCAAAAGCACATTCTCGACATGCACACTCATTCCAAAAGAACTTTTTAGTTTATCATTTACATTACGAAAAATAATTAAATACTAGTTATTAAAGTTACTAAAAATCTTACTTATTTCATATTTACAAAAAAAACTCAACTTTGTACAGCGTTAAAAGAATCACACTATTTACCAATCAAAAAAATTTTAAAAAATAAGGTTGCACACAACCTTTTAAAGAGCAAAAGGTCCAAGTGAATTGTCACTATTTACAAAATCTACTATTTACAATGACAGAAACCAATATTTACAAAATACTAAATCTACAAGTTACATAAAGCCATGTCCCATAAACGATTAAACAGTGAAATCACACCTCCTCCTCCTTGCGATCATAACCCCAGGGCAGGCTGGTGAGCAGGTCATCAGCCCACACACGCTTGTTATCCATGGAGGCGAGGGTGCGTTTTCTCTGTTCCACAAGATACAAATGATGGTTGCTGGATTGTATCCTGCACTGTGTATGAGACATAGCTTTGCCAGTGCGTAAAACCGCTAAGTAATCGTCTACACGTAGCGATTTTACCACTGCCCTACCTACACCTTTTGCTCTCTTGGCTTCCTTACAGTCGAGTGTGCGGTAAGCATACATTTTTAAAGCCAAACCTACAAATTCCGTCATAATGGAATCACCGCATTCATCTTTTAAAACGCCCATTTCCTTCTTGTTCTTTATGGGCAGCTGAAACACGTTGTCAGCACTATAGCAAGAGGTGTCGAACCAGTCACTATGTTGCCTCATGACGTCATAGGGGTTGCAGTGGCGAATGTGGTAAATGAATGAGTCCGTGTCCATATACAAAAGAGAGACGTCCTCAAAATGGCGTTTCGCAAACTCATAGTGGAATCGATACATGACCGATTTAGAAAAGTCTAAAATGACTTGACCCAAGTAAATGGGCTTATCCATGGTCACGCTGGTCTTACTCATTTCAATAGTAGCCAAATCCTCATCGATAATTTTGATCGATTTGAAATTTGGCTTGGCAATGTACCGCCGGGCACCCCACCGCCCCTCCCAGACATTCATCAATTTAATGTCACGGTATTTGCGGACATTCTCCATAGACTTGCCATAGATGCAGTTGTTCATTAATTTAAAAAAATTAATTTCAAACTGCTGTGTTGCCATTTGTCGGTGCTCTGTGTTGAGTCGCATGTATGGCTCAAGCCATGCTTTTTGAGCAAAAGAAATACCCCTGTGGACTTTCTTCAACACCAAGCCTTGGGCGAGGCATTGCACCAACATTTGGATATGTAGCACATACCGATTTTTGTTGTAAAGTGTGCCCATGAGTTTTTCAGTTTTCACTTTACTGTCAGGGGGAACCATTTGCTCAAGACAGAATGGGAAATCGGCATGTTCATCATACAAGGATGATGGATATTCAATATCCACTTCTAGCACATATCCACGGCCTGTTTCTTGGCTAGCCATGTTCACATGAAATTCTGACACTTGTTTCTCTGTCAGCCAAGCAAACTTCCCATAGGGCAAAGGCTGACTCATGGCGTAACCGTACAAATTATTCACGTCATAGTACATTAAGTACGATTCTGGTTTGTCTGGTGAATAATCAGACATGTAGACATTGTTCGCTTCAGCATGGCGTTGGTTAAGTGACACAAAGCCGCCACGAATGCCCTTTTCAAAAAATAGAACCATGTCTACGTCAGTGAGTAAATCCAATTCCACTTGAGTGTATTTCAAAGCGGCATCGAACGAGAGTCCAGGACTCGTGTAATAGTGAGCCGGATCAAGACCGTAAATGTGTTGACACAAGTTACGGAATTTTTCAAACACATCAGTGAGCAGCAATACATCCAGTTTTAGGTAATGCAAAGCATATTCACTTAGCGTCTTCATGCCAAACACTCGCCAAACTTGACATGCATGTGCATAGTCTTCATCGGAAACGGTACTGCGTGTTAGTTTCGAGTAAAATTTCTCTTGTGGAGGGAGTTTTCTTTGCTTTAACACGTCCCAGCTGTTGCAGAAATCATACGGGAATATACCTTTCCGAATGCACAATTGAAATTGCTCAGGATCATTAAAATGCATTCTAGTATTTTTTAATTCCTCCTCATTCAAGCCATTCACAAGGCTGTCTAGCGAGGATGCCATAAACTTAAAGGAATCCAAAAATCGAATGCTAAAGTTGCTCAACCACCATGTCAGGGCTGTAAAACGCTCATGGTTTTGGGGAATAATGGTAAACGAGCCCTTGTTAACATGGCCCAATTCACGAATCAAAAACTGAATGTCATAATTCGCCAGATTGTGGAAAAAGACACCGATGAAACGAGGAGCTGGAAAGTTCAAGTTGCATTTACTATGCGCAGCTCCACGAAACTCCCCCGTAAAGTGCGAGTGATCACGAACGGTGTCTTCAGCATTGATCAGTGGCTTTTCGCAAATATGGCATGTCATGGCATGCTCATACTGCTGCTGTTGTTCTGGAGATAGGCTCATGGGTACTGGGTGGTCCAGTAATTCCTGTACATGGTCGGCCAACTTGACAAGTTCATCCAAGAACCATTTGGCACAATCTGGCCCCTCACGGTATTTGTAAACGGATTGTGTGGGGTCATGGGCACACACCACATTAAATCCTATGGCAAAGGGTTCATGTTTTTGAATGGGTGTGGTTGAGCTCATGGAGGGATCTGGTTCACATCCCGCCATGGGTGTGGTGAGAGCTTCGAAATCTGCATATACCACATAGGGAACAGTGTCACGCTTATGAATGTCCTTAAACTTTAACACAGCCTTGTCCCCTTGTGGCAATATCAATCTCACCGCTTCCTGAGTAACACAATCTACCCTATGACGTTCCAAAGAAGTAGGCGTCCAAAAGTATTGGAGACAACGGTCACAAATATGCTTTATACCATGTGCTTTGGACATTTGACTGCTTAGCAATCTACTCAGGCTTTTAATGAGGCAATAGTGATTCACTTCTCCTACAGATAAATATAAAAGATGAATGTGATGTCGTTTCGGTTCTTTTGTGGCATAAAGAGGACCCACAATCTCATCACCGTCAAGGCCATACACCATGAACGAAAAGTCCTGGTTGTCTCGTTCAAACCTATGGATCTCGGTTAAGTCCATAGGGAACGTCACTCGAGTTAAATTTAAAGTATGTTTCAATTCAACAAACTTGGCCTTGTACATTCCTGGTCTGTTAACATGACGATCTTGAGCTGGCTGCAAGTACGCAGCCACAGCCCACAGAAAGCAATCATTGTCATGGTTCTCAATATTCACCACAGCCTTTTTCGAAGCTATTGCTGGAGGTGTTTTAATATAGCTAGACCCAGCATTCAACGGGTTGAAATGACAAATGTTGATTTGTAAATGATGAATTTTGTCTAAGGCTAGACCACTCGGTCCTTGTTGCAGTTTATCAAATTTTGACAGCAAGGCATTCACCACGTGGGTTTCATACCACTGTTCCAAATTATGGGCTATGAATAGCTCTTGCATTTTACTGCAAATATAGAATGTCTCTTTATGCTCTACATCCTTCTTTTTATATACGAAATCGCACACTAGTTCTGTATTCACCTTTAAAGCCATATGCAACCTTTGCGCTGTACAAATTTCAATTTTAAAAATTTCAAAACAAGATTCTAAAAATTCTTTGGGAATCGAACTTTTTCTAACATTCACTATGCGGCCAGAGCACACACGCGATTTGAAACAACTGTTTAGGGTTTCCCAAGTTAACGTATCCGCAGCAGTAAAAGACATTATTTTGAAAGAACACACTCACCTGAGTTTAGAAATGTAGACTGTCTGACAATAATCCAAAAAACACACACGTTCCTGGTTATTCACAGAGGTCAAGCGTTTTCCAACACTCTAAAAAGAAATAAAATAAACCACCATAAGTATATCCATTCCATATAGTTTATGCATTTCATAAACAAAACAAAATCAAACAGGTTATATATTTAAAAAAACAAATCTCACCTTGACGTGTAATGCTTTTCTATATTCCCGTCTCGTGGGCTAGTATGGAAATGGTTTTCTTTTCTAGTTGTCTGTCTTTCTCTTTCTTTAATATATTTCCCACAGACACACGACAGGTAGGCTATACACGTTATCTGCAAACAAATAAATAAATAAAATCATTAATTATCTAATCAATAAATAATTGCATGTATTTATATAAAATCAATAAATATATAAATGAATAAATATATACCTACCCCACAACAAGGTTAAGTATTTTCCACCAACACCAAAACTGATAAACGCAGTGTGTTCAAAGGTAGTCACCTAAGTGAGCGTGGAAATGATAACGACATGTCTTTATATATGCTACATTGCATGTATAATCTTTTTTTTTTTTCCACGCTTTGACCATTCTGTTATCAGGCACGTGGACAGATAACGTCCCAGGTGAACACCTGAGGTAGATCAAATGTCACCTGAACTTGCATTTTGTCACGTACGAAGCAAGACAGGATGTCACTGGTTTAGCCTACATGTGGTTTCACAAATGTGTGTGCATGCCTTTCACACTCCCCTGCCACCACGATGGTCAGATTATTTCACCTTCAAGCGTCTTGGTCATTTTTTCCATTGCACCTATTGTCAAGTCAGATCGGAGCCTTCCAATAAGCTCAAATGACATTCACCTCCTGCTCGTCGGCAAGTTTATTTTCTCTACTCGCTTCGACCAACATAGAACCTAGTTCTCATCCCCGTTTACACGTTAAAGGTAAAATATCAGGAAAAACGCACCCTCGCTCTGTCATACACCGACCCGCCGAAATAGCGATTGATCTATTGAACACAGCCACCTTGGTCAGCGACAGGTTCGTTGAAACACACACATCCAGCAGTATCGTCTCTCTCAACCACCACGCTCCATGAAAATTATAAACAGGTAAAGAAAAAGAAAACGTTTTTTCAACATGTATGGCGTTAGGCCCTTTGTGAATTATCTTTTTGGAAAAAAAATATCTACCACATTTGAAAGGGGGCGTTAGCCCGAGTCCTAGGACACCTCGTACACGTCTCTAGCGTTATTGGTTCGTGACATATCGGCAAAAATCATAAAAAACACGTGTTTACCCCAAAATCGCATTTCCCATTTTTTTTTAATTACAACGAGTGGGTCCATAGCAAAGAGGACGTCACCCCGAGTCCTTGGACCCGTCGTACATGCCTCTAACGTTATTGGTTCGTTAGATATCGGCAAAATCACAAAAAGCATGTGTTTACCCCAAAATCGAGTTTCCAATTTTATTAAAAATTATAACGAGTGGTCCATAGCAGAGAGGACGTCACCCCGAGTCCTTGGACCTGTCGAACATGCCTCTAGCATGATTGGTTCGCGAGATATAGCAAAAAGTCTAAAATCACGTTTTTACCCCAAAAAGACTGTGTTTCCAGATTTTCACCTTTTCGACACCGACATTCCCGTAAAGAGCACAACGAGACGAAAAAAACGAATCCAAGCACGCCCTCCTAGCATGGCTCCTTCCATTCCAAGGTCGCAGGGGCTCACCACTTGCTTTTATAAGCAGCTCTGTCCTTACCACACTACTGCAGGTTTTCATTCTAGAGACTTTAAATTTATTTTGGGGGTAGAGGGGGTAGGGACCATTGATTTACGTTAAACAATTTGTTTTGTAGAGTTCCTAGTTTCCAAAATATAGGATTTTCAAAATTCGAGTGTTTTCAAAAAAAAATAAAAAATAAAAATTTTTTATTACAAAAAATAAAGGTCATAAAGACTGTTCGTTTGAGCCATGGCACAACGTTCTATCCTGTTTGGTTTTCAAACTATCGCCTATTTTCGAAAACAAAAATTTTCAAAAAAATTTTGAAAAATATAATGAGTGGTCCATAGCAAAGAGGACGTCAGCCCGAGTCCAACAATACCTTATTTGTCAAAATCGGACCATGCGTTCAAGAGATATTTAACATGGCTGAGGCTTAGTAGTAGAGCAAGGGGGGTTTTGAAGTGGGGCAGAACTCCTAGTACTCCACTACTTATACATGTGCAAAGTTTAGAGATATTGGCTTGCATACTTTCTGATGTATTGATATTAGGGTAACAAAAATACAGTCAGCATTTATTAACAGTTGGCAACCCTGGTTGCTCTTAAGAAGACCTATAGTCATATCTGTTATGGTACACATAGCACATACGAAATTTGGTCAAAATCCAAATGATAGTATAGAAGTTACATGTATTAAAAATAGGACCTATCAACAGGCTTAGAATCATGTTGGTAGCACTGACGTATATAAGTTACTCCAAATTCATCTAGAATGTCAGGTACTATACGTGTGCATAGTTGACAGCTGTCGGCTTGCAAACTTTCTGATATATTGGTATTTTGATAAAATAAATTGAGAGCATTCATTAACAGTTGGCAGCCCTGGTGGCTCTTGAGAATACGCTCAGTTATATCTGTTTATGTACACATAGTACATACGTAGTTTGGTTGAATTCCAATTGATAGTGTAGAAGTTATATGCATTAAAAAATTGGACCTATCAGCAAAAGTAGAATCATTTTGGTAACACTGTCATGTATGGCCTCCTGGAAATAAAACTGAAATATTATTATCTATACGTGTGCCAATTTTGAAATAGCTCCCATGCGTACCTTCCAAGATATCCTACATGGAGCTCAAATTTCAATTCAAATTTTTCAGCCGTTGATAGAACTGACATCATTTTCAAATACGGCATTGAGATATTCAGGTATAGATCTTTACTCATACCAAATTTTGTTTCGATAGCTGCAGCCGTTTAGGAGTTGTTAGGGGGGGGGGGGGAAGGGGGCACACACAGACACACATTTTCCTCATTTTTGCAAAATGTGAAAAGTAGACTAAAAACGGCTGCAGCTATGGAAACCATCCCACGGCCATATTTTAAATTGCCGTCAGTGCTACCAACTGCTGAAAAATCACAATTGAAAATTGAGGTCTATGTTGGATATCTCGGAAGATATGCATGGGAATTGTTCCAAAATTGACACACGTATAGATAATATTACACCAGACTAATTAACAGGAGCCCGTAAATGAGAGTGTTGCCAACATGATTCTATGCCTGCTGATAGGTCAAATCTTTAAATGGTGGATTTCAACCAAATTTGGAATATGATTTGCGCACCGGAGCAGATATGAATATACATTCTTTTAGTGTCAACAGGGCTGCCAACTGTTAAAAAAAAGTCCTCTCGGCACGCCGGAAGGCGGAGGTAGATTTCACCGGACAAACTTGGGGATAGGCGAAAATAGGCAGAATATGCAGGTTTTCGTAGAAGGATCAGACCTCATTTATTGCGTGAAAGTATTTTATAATTGGAGAGTAATTAACTTTGTTTTTCGTCATTTTATGCATATTTTAAACATTCTATTGTCTTATGATGACGGTAACCTTCTTGTCGTTTGGAGTCCATTTTTATACTTGTGGTCACACTGTCCTTATGCAAGGTTTCGACACTGATGTGTAACTATGTAACGGTCTGTTACTTCTTCACGCAAAATTATATCTCCCGCAGAGATGTTGGTTGGTTCCTCAGTTTAGGGGCTGCGACAACGCGGTCATGTAACCCCGTGTACTTTGGGTGAGTGTGGAATCTGTCTGATAAACGGTGTGAATTGTGATGGCTGTATTAGTCTGTAATTCAGGTAAGGAATGCAGACGCTCAATTTCAAGCAGTAGTTCCTAATGTTGCTACCAGATACTACCGTCAACGACACCTAGCTGTGAACTTGGCTACTAGATGCCACCGCAATCAGCAACTCGCAACGAACGTTGGAACTTTCCCTCCAAAGGAAAGCATACTGAGGGATTTTTAGCGCTCTTAGAAGATCTGACGACTTTGGCCGGCTTTGAACCCGATAGAAGTTCAGCATGCTACCAGTTACGTCACCGAAGCCGCTTCACACTTAGTCAGATGGAAATCTGAATCTGATCTCGCGCAAGTGCGTTGTCATGGCAACGTCTGATGGCTCATCCCTCATCAATTTAGTAGTGTTGCCATGGCAACCACTGATAGCTCTTGGCATTTTCTTATAATTCCGAAATCATTTTTCTCATCCCTTGGCGTAATGGTGGCTCATATCAAAAATTCTTTCAGACAAAAGTTTTAGATAATTATTAGGGAAATATTGTCCATTTTGTACGGTTTTGATATTGTGCCTATTAACAGAGATATGATTAATGTTTCCCGAAAAACCCACTTTTCCCACCCCTTTGATCAATGGTTGGTGCTATCAAAAAACGTTTCAAACATAAATTTTTGAGCTTTATCCGGCACATAGTATGAACTTTGAACGGATTCGATATTTCACATATTAAGAGAGTTATAGCAATATTTCGTTTTTTCGAAAAAAGTCCCCCATTTTCATCCCCTTCGACCGATTTAGCCCAGTAACGAACTCGACCGAGATTTTATGGGTATACATATTCGGTAAAAAATTCAAAGTGATTGGTGCAAAATTACGGCAGTTATCGTGTCCACAAGAAACTGATATACATATATATATATATTGCTTCCTGGAGCATTGGGACATTGACAGGTCGCAGTCGCGAATTGGCAGCAATCCTAAAATCTCGCTGCGTAGATCTGGCTTGTCTCCAAGAGACACGGTGGAAAGGGCAGAAATCTAGAGATATTGGAGAAGGTTATAAGTTGATCTATCATGGTACGACTAATAGCCAGGGAGTCGCTATTGTAGTGAATGAAAAACTTCGCAACCAAGTATCGGCTGTACATCGCTACTCCGATCATCTCATGTCAGCAGTTATCGACACCCCAACTCGTCGTATACATATATTTTCAGCGTATGCCCCACAGACAGGCTGTGATGAGATAGCTAAAGGCACATTCTGGAACGAACTTCAAGATGCCGTTACAACGTGCAATGAAGAAGACCTATTTCTACTTTGTGGAGATCTTAATGGACATGTTGGCAGTACCAGCGAGGGGTATGAATGCCATGGAAATTTTGGCTATGATCTCAGAAATGAAGACGGGAACAGGATCCTTGAATTTGCTGAAGCAAATGATCTAATTATCACTAACACCTTCTTTAAGAAACGCAAATCACACTTGATCACCTACACTAGCGGAGGGCACAATACTCAGATTGACTATGTACTACTTCGTAGGAGAGATTTCCCAATTGTCATTGACACTAAGGTCATACCTTCTAAATGTTTAGCCCCTCAACATAAACTGCTAGTTACCGATCTTAGAATGAAAGATTACATAAGAAAACCCTATGTGAAATGTCATGCCAAACTCTAATGGTGGAAGCTACAAGACCATAAAGTGGCATTCAGTGAGAATATTGTGTTCCCTCCAGTTGATTCTGTAAATACGGATTATACTTGGGCATCATTCAACAACTGCGTAACTAGTATAGCTCAATCTGAGCTTGTTGTAACACAGCCCGGCACACGTAGAATTGATAAACAGACGTGGTTGTGGACAGACAAGGTACAGGAAATGGTGCATGAAAAAAAAACGCTTTTAAACAGTTGCGAACATCACCGACTGAGGAGAATCTTCTGAAATACAAAGCCACCAAGAAGGAGGCAAAAAGAGCAGTTGCTGAGGCTAAAGTAGATCACTACAAACATTTATATGATCAACTGACAACTAAAGACGGAGACAAAATTATCTACCGACTAGCCCGAGCACGGTATAGAGCAGGTGAGGATATAGAACACTATATGTGTGTGAAGGATAAGAATGGTCGACGACTTCACGATAGCAAGATGATTCTGCACCGTTGGCGAGAGTATTTTAGTGAAGTATTCAACACTGAATTCCCTCACCCACAAATACCAGACATCTATGTTACAGCTGGACCAGTACCTTGTATCACTGACGATGAAGTCAAAGTTGCCATTCGTAGCATGAAAAATGGAAAGGCCCCAGGGCTAGATGACCTTCCTGCAGACATCTGAAAAATTGAGGAACTTACTGACAACGCGACCACCTGGCTGACAGAGTTCTTCAATTCAATTATTCTCTGTGGTCAAATACCTACAGATTGGTCAACTAGTATCACAGTACCTATCTTTAAGGGTAAGGGTGACCCAGCTGAATGTACCAATTACTGTCCAATTAGACTTCTCTCCCACACTATGAAAATATTCGAACGTATCCTAGACAATAGGCTGAGGAACATCGTACAGCTCTCAGCAAATCAATGTGGGTTTGTCAAGGGATGTGGCACGATAGACGCAATCTTTGCTGTGTGCCAGCTGATGGAGAAATTCCGAGAGAAGAGGAGGCCACTACATCTTGCTTTCCTTGACCTCGAGAAGGCATTTGATCGAGTACCACACCAGATGATTTGGTACGCTCTCCGAGATCATCAAGTTCCAGAAATGTATATAAACTGGATAAAAATGCTGTACAACAACACCAAAAGCCACGTGCGATGCCCTGCAGTACTCACTGACAGCTTCCCTGTGACAGTTGGGGTTCATCAAGGCTCAGCTCTGTCTCCCCTGCTCTTTGTTATCGTCATGAATTCCATAACGCGAGACCTGCAGAAGTGTATCCCATGGACATTGCTATACGCTGATGATGTGATGCTTGCGGCCGACTCCAGGAAGGATCTTGAAACCCAAGTGCAGACATGGCATGATCGTCTGCAAGGATTTGGTCTTCGTTTGAACATCCACAAGACTGAATACCTCGAAACGATTCCATCCCCTGGAACTATAGGTATTAATGGAGCTCCTCTTACCAAGGTAAATACATTCCGATACCTAGGCTCACGATTGAATGGCGACAGCTCTGTGAATGAAGATGTGCGAGCACGAATCAATGCGACTTGGATGCGATTCAGAGATGTCACCGGTGTTCTTTGTGATAAGAAGATGCCTATCCGCCTAAAATCAACGATATACCGCACAATGGTGAGACCAGTTGCATTATATGGTACCGAGTGTTGGCCAGCACCTAGAAGTGCTGAGCACTCGCTTCATGTCATGGAAATGCGGATGCTGCGAAGATCATTAGACATTTCTCTGCTCGACCATATCCCCAACACAACGATTCGCCATACAGCTGGCGTGGCTCCAGTCAAGGAGAAAATGCAGGAATGGAGACTCCGTTGGTATGGGCACGTTGTCCGTGCACCACAAAGTTCAGTCATCGGCTCGGCCTACCATCTAACGGTCGACGGCCAGAGACAGCGTGGGAGACCAAAATTGCGGTGGCTCGACACCATTAACGCCGATTTACGATCAAGAAACTTGAGATCACGCGAAGCATTAGATCGCAAGAAATGGCGTGCATTGATCCAAAAAGCGGACCCCGTTCCTACGGGATGACGCTAAGAAGAAGAAGAAGATACATACAAAAAATTATATATAAACTTTTGAACTGCCGGTGGTTTTGGGGTCTGGGGGATGTGAAACGCGATGATATGTCGAAATTTTCCGGAAATCGAAACATGGGACCCATTGCAATAGTTAGCTTTCTAATGAAATCTACCTAAAATGCACTTGATACATTATTATCCTGATCTCAATATATCAGAAAGTATGCAGGCCAACAGTTCTAAACTTTGCAAATGTAGGTTAATTTTCAGTGATCGATATACGACAGTGCTGCCAACATGATGTTGCTGATAGGTTTAATGTTGAATCATATGTAACTTTTATACTAATAAATGCAGCTCTTTCATAATTGGCACATATATAGATCATAGTATTTCTATTTAAGTTTGAGCATACCATTTATGGCAGTGTCACCAACCTAATTTTACGCATACTGATAAATACAATATTTAAATACATGTAACGTGCATACTATCTTATGGACCTCAACCAAATTCCCCATGTGCTTGTGTACCTTAAAAGATGGAACTAAGAATATATATAGAGTCGCCAAGTCTGCCAACTGTTGATATATGGCCTCTATATTTTAAGAAAAGTAGGCTCTTTAGTTTGCCACAGAACTACTTGTTAGATTGAATATTATTTGGAAGTTTGGCTCACTCAGTCTTAGAGTAGCTGATGGCCCCCTCTTGGAGGAAGTATGTTATGTGAATGCGCTGCGATTTGTGTGTCCTATTGTTTATAGGTTAGTGGGTAAAAGGGAAGACCGCCACAGAAAAGCAAGCTCAGTACCGGCTATAAGTAATGTTTGGTTTCTGAATTGACTGAAACTTAAACTCCAGGAGAGGAAGATCCTGCGGAGGATACTAGGACCTATACGGGAAGAGGGAGGCACCTACAGAATTCGGCACAATGATGAGCTTTACAGCCATCAAGAAGACATTGTGAATTGTATAAGAAAAAGACGCCTGGCCTTCTATGGACACTTGACCCGCATGATCCCTTGCCGGCTCATCAGTAAGATCTTCACAGTGGCAGGAAGAGGGAGGGCCTCTAGGACCAAGTGGATCTCTACGGTCAGGACGGATTTAGACCACCTAGGGATCCCTCTTAATTCCATACAGGACCGCCAACAATTCCGGCAAGCCATCCGACAGGGCGTTTTTCCTGTATCACTGACAGCTAAGAAGAACACCGGAGTCAGCAGACCACCATGGACGGAGGAAAGAAAACTGGCTCATAGTCAGATGATGAAAGAGTACTGGAAGAAGAGAAAAGACAAAGCGACGAGGAGATACGAGCCCCATGGTACTCAGTAGGCCCAAACGACGAATAGGAAGAAGAAGACCGAAAGCAATTAAATTCTAATGAATAATCATCTTCATCTCCACATATTTCTGTTTGTTTTCCTGAAGACGAGTCCGACAACTTAACTCGAAACGGAATGCCTTAGATTCCAGGCTGTGCTTGTGGTCAGCAAATTACACCACAAATGGTCTCTGCCTGTGGTGACTCATTTGTCATTTCATGTAAAGCTGGGCCATCCAGTAATTGCACTTGGGGAGCACTGGGCAGTCAGACTAGCGCTCCTTCCCCTACCTCCACTACACTGTGGCAGCGAGAAGACGGACAGACGATGTTTTCGACCACGCTGACTAGATACGTACGAACGGTCGTGCGGCTGACTGCTCTTGTGGGATTGTTGACATATTAATAGGGCTGTTTTGCCATAACAAATATACCGCATATACTAATCGAAAGGTACGCCGATGTATGGAATGTGCAGGAAACGAACACAAGTGTTAAGTCAAGAATATTGTGATTTATTCCAAACTGAAATGTGAACATATTAGAGAGGAAAATTCAACAACAAATATTATTTTAAACACATTACATCTCTGTTGCACACTAAACATTTGGCACATCCTTTATAAGCTGTACAGAAAAATGAAATTTCCCATTATGCTTTAAAGACTGCTGCTTCACCACTCCCTTTTAGCCTATTTTCATTTTTGAAAAAAAAAAAAAGGCTTATGAGATCACCTTTTGTCCGTGTGTCTGTTTTATGTTGTTAGAGGCAATTAACATGAGTAGGATATATGAAAATAGGCTGTATAGTTCTTCACGGAACTACTTGTTTTGTATGCTGTTCAGTCATGACCACTGCGAAACTGATTTACTTATGGGGCCGATAACCTAGATGTTAGGCCCCTTAAAACAACAATTATCACCATCATCATGATTTACTTATACGCTGTCAACAAAGCGCATTGGACTAGACTAGCGACTGATGGATCGGCTGCACACTTCAGCGCGCTCAGCTGGCCAAGCTCCTCGCACCACTTCTGAAACTACCTTCCAACCAAGGGCTCGGAGCACTGGCTTTGAGAGCGGCCGGAGTGCTGTCTGGATGGCCCAGATGTAAAGGATTAGTTTGTTGAGTGCCATGCTCTTGGGAATAATTTGAATAATTCCTTGTTTTAGAATCTAAATATTATCTTGCCACAACTACAGTAGTGGGAAGTTTGTTTGAGACCCACAGGACCTGCGTAGAGCGTGACACTGCATCTGCGTACTTGTGTTGGGCTCCTCTTTACCATCATTTCTTTTGACCTCCCTTGGTTAACTCTCCCTCAACTTCGATGCCGAGGTAATCATCCATTTTCCCACCTTAAGGGGGAGGGAGATCCTGCTTAAGACAGGAATAAAATGTCAATATTCATTCGATTGTTGAACATACTTCAAATATTGTTGACAAATGGTACTCATATCACAGTAATGGCCTGCTTGTGGCAACCAAGAGCCACTTTTATAATTTCAAAATTCTTATCATAAGAGTTTTTTAGAAAATTTTCTAAATTTGGCAATTTTGTTACCATGCATTATCGCTTCCCGTATATATCCCACGTTTATAAGAAATTTCCTACTTTTCTTCTTTTAAGGTGTGTATTATATCTGCACCTACAAAATGTACCTTAATCACTATCATAAACTGTAAATTAAATATTTTTATCGGATTTTTATTCCGAGCAGCTGAAAATGGTTCTTCCTTAAAGAATAAATACTGTATATAAAAATAAATATAAACCAACCCTGTGTGAGATATGAACTTTAGAAATAGAACATCCATTCTGTACAAAGTTTGTGATCTACGTTTCGTATGCCGCATTTTGTTTGGAAGGAATTCAAGGTAATGGAAATCTGATAAAGGGTCACATTATTCTTTGATTTCCGAAGGGCAAGTTTACAATTTATGTCTTATATGTAATTTCAACAATTAAAAGGAACGTGTTTGTGAAACAAGTGATTTCTCTGCAGGATGATACTGATCTCAGTGGTGATATTAATTTTGAAGACATCTTAATACCAGTGATCAAACTAGAAACGCAATCGACAATGAGTGGTGGAAATTTAAAAGAGGTAAGTGCCTTAGAGGGTTACTACTTGTTATATGATATAGAAGACATGACCTGGTCATCTCTACACAAATACTTTTTAGAGGTTTCAAAAGTGTGTATTCTGTCCATACCGGTGACAAATGGAAGCTGCCGTCTATTATGCATGCCATTGCTCTATGCATTGAGCTACTGGAGAATAGATCCTAACAGATGAATGTTACGAGATCCCACCATTAAGGGATTAGATGGTACAAGGTCTTGGCTACTTCTACAATCTTCCTTAGCTTGTCACTTGAACTCCAGGCAATTGCTCTATACATTGATCTACTGGAGAATAGATCCTAACAAATGACTGGTACGAGATCCCGCCAATAAGGAAATAGATGGTACAAGGTCTTGACTACTTCTACAATCTTTTTAAGTGGTCTTCCTTGGCTTGTCACTTAAACTCCAGGCAATTGCTCTATACAATAATCTACTGGAGAATAGATCCTAACAGACGAATGGTACGAGATCGCACCATTAAGGAAATAGATGGTACAAGGTCTTGACTACTTCTACAATCTTTTTAAGTGGTCTTCCTTGGCTTCTCACTTTAACTCCAGGCAGTTGCTCTATACATTGAGCTAATGGAGAATAGATCCTAACAGACGACTGGTATGAGATCCCATCATGAGGGTTCTAACTTCCTGATACTGAATATGTATATAGGCATATACAGGACATGATTGTTTACAAGAACGGCTTCCTAATAAATCCAACCAGCAGGTTAGAACACCATCTAGGTCAGGCTTAAGAAGAAAACACATGATAATTTATGTAGGCTTGTAGCATTAAAATTTGTCCTAGTTGGCAGCGCGGATAAAAGGAAAGGTGCTGATTTTTAGAAGAAAGATATTCCTGTTTCCCCCTACCACAGTCCCATTAATAACTGCCATTGAACTATAATATGAATATAGCGAGCCTACTGCCCCCAGATAGGATCATTATACAGGGTGTTTCGAAAAAAAAAAGTGTCCGATATTGCAACAGGGGCTGGGATTCGTCAAAATGAGAAGAAATGTTCCTATAAACATATGTCCGGAAACAAATACCTGTTGAGATATGCACCATTTTACCCGCGTGGAGGAGGCGTTGTGTTCGGTGGTGCAGGCGTCTTTCCGTTGAAGGTCTTTGCATGAGTCGGATGTTCAGTCATAGTATGTGGTTGTGTGGTTCGCCGGACCTTAATCCATTGGATTTCTGGCTATGGGCACAATTAAAGACCACACCCATCGACAATGTGCAGATGTTACAAGAGCATGTGACCAATGAGAGTGCCCACATCCCACACTGGGTCAAAATCAAAATCTAGGGGTACAAAATTATTTTTACGTGTTAATCATGAATATAGATTGAAAGCAACGTATATAATTTGTTTACTTCATATAAACATCAGTTAAGACCTTTTTAGCTACGTCTACACATGCAAGAAATTGTCTATGACTAGGAGTTGAATAGAGCATTCAGTTATCTCTTCAGAACAATTTTTTACCCCTAATTTACTTTTAACAAAGTCACAAAGTTCCACTTTTGACATAATCGTCGAACCCAGTGCTTCAAACAGTTGTATACGTGTGAGAACTGGTTGCGCGGCATCTTCTAAAACGTAAAATAACTAAGTAAGTTGCAAAAAGATGCAAAAAATCTTATAACAGGCGTAAACTTCAAGACTTTATCTACATTTTAACAATAAGTAGAAAGTGACGCAGAGTGACGCGACTTACTAAAAATCTAAGTGAAAATATAATTTTGAAATTAATAGTTAAATATTATATAATGCAAATATAGCTAAAATTGCGTAACAATTATGCCCATTAATAACTGAAACACGTTACAAGGATCATACATTCAGCTGCATATTCGATCTGAATGCATCACACCAACCACAAAGACAACCAAACCACAGCCACTTACATTCGCCCTCCAATTCAGACTGCTCGAACAGTGGTGACAGATTTACACTAAGATGCGTTTATATCCCAGAATTGTGAGCGGCAATTATATGAGAATGCTGTAGAAATAATAAATTTTGATATTTTAATTATGAAAATAAATAATTTTGTTCTCCTAGATTTCGATTTTGACCCACTGTGCATCCGCGACCAGCCAGCCGTGATTGGACGAGATCGGGATTCCTTGGGAAGAAGAGCCGAAACATGTGTACGAATTCATGGTAACCATGTGGAGCATCTCTTGTAACGTGCAGATGGTATCCGCGGACAGACCGGCTGTAATCATCACAGCTCCTGGTTTATGGTGTTGATGGATGTTTGACCAACGCGTGTTCTGTTAAACGTGTGTGACAGTCAAGTGTTCAGTAGAAGTAGCTGGTAGGATGACGTCCATTGTCTGAAGTGTAAATACACAACACATATAAAATGGCTCATATCTCAACCGGCATTTTTTTTTCAGATATACGTTTATAGGAAAATGTCTTCTCGTTTTGAGCAATCCCAACCCCTGTTGCAATATCGGACACTTTTTTCGAAACATCTGAATAGTGGCAATAATTGTCTTATAGTCTACAATACAGTCTCTCCTGATACACTTAAATTGCCCTACTGTAATTTAAAATAAGAATTAATAGCCTTAATCAAAAATTGTGCAGTGGAAAGTTCTTGTAGTACATTGATTATCTAGCATATATGAGTGATTTAAATCCTCAATGTTAACAGCTGTGATTTCCAAATCAGTTATTAATGATATCAGCAGCTAGATTCTGTGACTGAAATAAAACAAACGGTTAAAATGGCAAGGTAAAAATCCCCTTATATTCTGTTTACTATAAATTTCAAAATAAATGTTTATCATTTCATACGCCTATTACTCCCTTTAAGTTACCGTTTTACGCGTATTCAATCACACTTAGAATTACTGATGGCTATGATGTTTCAGAACAAGGGAAATATTGTATATACCAGTAAAATAGGATGGGGAATAAGAATGTAATCTCAGTCAGCTGATATATCCTTACTTTCAGTTGAACTGTGTTGTAAAATTACATTATTTGTTATTTATTGTGCAGAAGCGTAGGATGAGAGCGAAGAAGTTAATGGTTCATTCTTCTTACTAGGATATAAAAGAAGAAACCCAGAATGAAGAGAGTGGAAACCATCCAAATGAGTAAGTGGACAACATAATTAGGAATAGCATTTCATCTGTTTTATGTATGTCAACTAAAAATGTTGGATGTAAAAATGGTTTGTTGGTAAAATCATGTATGTATTTGTTTTTGTTATTACGTCATACTCAGAAACTTACCTTACATCGTCCCTGCCTGACCTTGTTGAAAACTGGAAGTAGACTAGTCATGCATGAGGAGTGAGTTGGCGGGAAGGAGGTCACGTGACTGTATGGACAAGCATGTGACGTCACACGAAGATAAGAGTGGGGTTACCAGGAAACAACCAGTCATATACAAATAGATGGCCTTGTCTCAACCTCGAATTTGATAATGCAAACCAATGGAGTACTTCAAGGAGACCCACTCAGCCCCCTCCTGTTCAACATTACGACATATGATGTGGTGATGGCAACTAGGCAAGGAACAGCAAATCTTACAATATGCAGATGATATGGTCATTGGCTCAAGATCCATTACTGAAGCTCAAAAAGCCTTAGACAATCTAGATAGGTGGGCAAAGGACAACAAGATGAAAATAAACACAGAGAAAACAGTGAAAATGACGTTTCGGAAAGGAGGCAGAGAGGCTTCAGGAGACAGGATATACCTAGGAACGACTCCCCTTAATTCAGTCAATACATTTAAATATCTAGGATTGACAATGCAAACAACAGCAAGAGCCTACAGAGTTCACATAAAGTCTCGAGCAATAGCCGCTACCAAAGCCATATATGATATCAAAACTATCACGAAGCTCTCTTTGGGAACTGCTATGGCATTATTCGACGCGAAAATAACGCCCATCGCCACATATGGACTTGAAATCATATGGGAGAAATTATCCCTGGCAGACTTCAGGAAGCTTGAAGCAGTCATATCGCGCTTCCTGAAGTCTACCCTGGGGATATCGAAGTATACAAAATCAAGATTAGCATATGTACTCGCCAGGGAGACCTTCTTCGTTGAGGACCTTCGGATGAAGAGAGGGCTACCATCCACAGACGCCTGGAAAAAACGAATGCAGGAAGGAATACAGAAAAGGGACGAAATCTGGTTCGAGTTTTACACCACGGAGGCCATGATGACTAGGGCATGGATGAACACAAATCAAGACTTGCGACACTTTGTCAATTCGATGGCGGTACATGGATATCACCATAAACTGTGTAATACCGAATGCTTTCATGACCCTGATGAATCCTGCGTATATAAATTATGCGGGGTGCAATGTAGTCGATACCACGTAATTTCTTGTGCAAACCGGGGAACATCCATTGTGAAGTTCTGTGAATGACAGTTTGTTTCATCAATAAGCACAATTTGTGGGATTTATCTTAAATAATAATATAACCAGTGGACAAGCGAGATCAGTTGGCGTATGACGTAACATCTCAAAGCTATATCCTTCTCTCTCTCTTTCCTGGGGCAGATGAACTCGTAGTTCCACCCATTTAAGCACACTATATCTAACCTCTCTCTTTCCTATCGGGCAGTCTAATGTACCTATAGTTAACGCTGTGGTTTGACGTAACTTCCCCTCACAACTATCGGATTGCCGGACGTACCCATGCATAACAATGTCGTATGACATAACCGTTTCAAAGCTATGATCCTATATCTCACCTTTCGTGTTGCCCGACGTACCCATGGTTGACGATTTGAAATACGATAGGATGATCATCATGCTTCTGGTTTCAATTATGATTTATAATATGGCAAGCTTAGATTATCTGTATGGAGATGAATCGAAGTGGGGGTGTCCGAAATTTCGCCTGTTTCTCTCCATCCCCAGCGTCACGTACCAGATCATCTGCTCCAGATTTCATAAAATGTCATGAAACACGACACCTGGCTGACCCGACACGGTAGCTGAGCGGTCTGTCCCAAAATCCCCCTCTAAAGTAGGGCTACATGATGGCCGTGGGGTCATTGAACAAAGGTAACCTTATTTTCCCTAAGAATCCCCAGATTTCCCCAAATTCCCTAAATATCTCACCCTCGATTCTCTAAAATTCACCCAAATTCCTCCAGATGCTTTCCAAAATTACCCAGATTAAACCCAAATTCACTAAAATTCCTCAATTTACCCGAATTCCCTAATCGCCAACCTATCTACAAACTACACACCTACTTACCACATCGCTATCATCTACCCTACATTCCTATCTATTTCCTACCAACTTACCACCTACATACTGTGCCCTTTTAGCAAGAAATATGCCAATCACAGTATACCAGCGTAGCTCAATTCGGAATTTTCGGGGCAGCGGTAAGTTCCCCCACTCTGTGACTCACATATTTTGGATTAATTAGAGGATACACTTGCAAAAATAACAACAAAATCAACTCCTTATTTTTAACACATTTAATTAATAAAATTAATGGCGCTACAAACACTTTAACAATTTAATTCCTGACCCATAATCATCTACTTGCTCCAAATGAACAAGGAATCACAAATATAATAAAACAAATATTGTATTTAAACATATGGTTTCCACATAAACCAACAATTCCTACTTAGTCTTACTTCCATAAAGCATTAACTGTAAGCTTTATATAACTCCGAGCTCTTTTGGCTCCATGCTTTACATAAATATGGTGTCATTCTTGTACACCTCAAATACTATCCTTTATATTTTCTTAATTCTCAAAAACACAATGTATAATCATATTTAAAATTTTATGTTAATTATCTAACTCAATATTTTGGGCATGTCCACACATTCAGCTGTTATCATCTCTCTTTATTTTCACAAATATATTAAGGTAATCAGGAAATCAATTGTGTACTCCAGAGCGTGAAGATACTTGACACAGTCAAAAAAACTATAGTTACTCCCGAAACTTAGTTGCCTTCAATTAACTCGTGGAATCCTACGTCCATACATCATTACAATAGGGATTATTATTTATCTCTTATGTCTTATAAGACCATTATCATATAAGAAACTACGATCTGAACAAACAAACGAAAAATATCAATCTACAAGGACCTCGGTTCAACGCCCGGGTCGTTAACAACTTTAAACACTCCTGGTGTATTCATTTCTCTTTACAACATCTTACGAGACGGTTCCGGCCCACCCTTACTCTAAGAGAGCTAGGCCATTCTACTCGGGTGCGATTTATGACGCGGAGGGTGACGGGCGACTCTCTGTCTAACCCACGTTAGCAGCTTATTTCCAAGGCTTTCAAAACAGACCTTCACATTATATTCAGTTCTGGGGAGAGACCGGGCTTTTACTGTACCGTATTCATTCAAACAACTATTCTTTGGTTCATAGACCACTTTCGTAACCTTGGCATTTATTAATTATGAGAGGGTCCTCATTGATTGGGAAGATTAATACACATTCAACGACGAAGAATTAAGGGGCTTTTACCATAAGAGGATTCTGAGTTCGAATCTCTTCACATGCCTCGGGAACCATTCCCTTATAGAGGACTTTACACAATGCGATTTAGGGTCAGCCAACGGCTAAATAGACCTACGCTCAATACCATACACTTTGCTCCCTTTCAAATACATACACAATGCCTCGTGATACTACGTCACAAATAGAGGACTTATACAATTATCAATTCACTGCAATCAACTACCCTCCATAAGTAATTTACCAAGTATTTTTAACTTCTACGCGTTCCTAGCGTGACATTTTAATATTATTTGCGTTCCTTTGCGCTATGCATTATTTTAAGCCAAAATGTCTTCCCAAGAACTGATAAATCTCATTAGTAACAATTCACATTATTTTAATTCTTATATTAATCTTTTCCGTTGCCGATAAATCGCTCCCTTTTAAAATATTCCCTTGAACATCATATCTTGCACATATATTAAGGCTTTAACGCTCTTATGTTCACATCAATTTATTTGATCTTTATTTAATATTTCCATACTTAGTGATTATTATTATCTTTATTCTTTACACAAGCTCAAAAGCTATTTCTTTCATATCTCAACTTTACTTTATTTAAATATCTTTCATGATAATTACTGATATTTCGCTTGCTCTTATGACATTTGTTAAATACATTAACATTTTTATTCACTTATTTCCTCTACGGGATTTATTCTTTACATAATCATTTATAATTTCTCAAATTTTTATTATTGTTCAGACCGCGTTCGTATTTACTCAGTATTTATTTCTTAAAACACATCCCTTTTACTCAAAAACTCCGGTGGATTTGTACACAGTCAACTTCCTGACACCAAAATAGAATGAAATTCAGTACTCACATGTTTTTAAGATCGTCCCATGATCTTTATTCTTGTGCGGTGCTTCATTTTGGACCCACTTTGAACTTTTACTCCATATTAAAGGAATTCATCTTATGTATAAACACTTCTTGACATATATTTAAGACACTTAACATTAACGACATTTTTATACACTGATGTGTCCCTTTTGAACACATAATAAACACTAAAAATATTAATTAAACACACAATCTTGATAAATTTACACTTCACAATTCTTGATCACTAGGCCGTATTTCTGAGCCTATCACACGTGACCTTCTTAATTTCCCGTTTCCAAGGGTGAAATTTATTCAATGTCGGCTTTCTATCCTGCTGAATACGAAAGTCTCGAAACATCTACTGTTCCCTGGAATCCAAATTCTTCTACTCCTATCCTGGATAACCGGCTATTTATCTAGCTTGAACGGCTTCTTTGTAGATCTGTCTTATCGATCCTATCGAAAGTCTATTCGGATCGAGGTCTCCTCAATGACCTATAGATTTAGTTTATAGCAGCTAGTACTTCTCAAGTAGAGTACTTTTAGAATAGTTCGCCTGCTTTCTGGAGATAATATTTATAGTCTCCTTGCTTCTTTATTTGATCGGTTCTCACACTCCTACGTTACTGATATACGTTCCGAACCTTATTCTGTTCTTCTCTTTTTGGGTTCTTTAATTTAGATAACAGTTTATCTTTCTGGTACGGTACTTCCGTACGTTATGATATATTCGTTCGTCTATTTAACGACCTATCGCCTTTAAGTCCGACGTTCGCGGCCTGCTCTGACTATATCTTACGAATTTTCACTATAACTTGTATACAGTCGGGCCTAAATCCTGTAACTAGGAATTTCCTAATATTTCAATACGGCGATACTTTAAATTTCTTCTTTACCACTCCTTATGGAGGTAAGCAAGTTGTTAATACTGCGACGCCTATGGCTATCGGATATTACTTCTGCGGTGTAACACAGCGTTTCTCCCCTCAAGGAGTACTGGTAACTGTCTTCGATGTAACGCAGAGTTACGCCCCACACGGCTGTCTGAATACTGATGTGCTGTGATGTAGCCTTCCGGCCTATTGAGACTGCATTCGGTGATCGTGACACAGTGTCACGCCCGCAGGCTGACAAATACTGCATGATTGGCTTGGTGAAGCCCAAAGCTTTATACTATTTCACTACAAAAAAATAAGACTCTAGCCTTTTCTGTGGCCAACTTCTAAAATAATGGTGCCACAAATATAAAAATTATACCTTCCGAAAGCTCGTCTTCTCAATGTCAAATAATCTCATTGCACCTAAGAATCGATCGTGCAATTCGGAGATATTAATTAATTTCTCGTCCTCAATTGTGTGGGTGTTGCATTTCTTTTGCTTTCTCCCCTCCACACAGGCCTTGGTAATTCCCCAATGACGTCGTCTTGCGTTTGCAGTTTTTTTCTGCGCAATTATTAAATGGTTTCTCTTTACTAAAAAATCTCTCATTCAAAATGATTCACTGTACTGTACTTGTTTACTCATTATTATACTTGTAAACGGGTTAAATTTAATTATTCCTCTTCTGGCGCATAAGCGGTGTTGTCATTTTCCAGCAACGTCAGCTCGATTTCCGATTCAGGCTTCCTTGTTTAATCCTGGGAAATTTCCACTCGGTTATTAATACTCGTGACTCGCTCCCTTCTGAATGTTAAGAGGGATGATATCATCCTCTCGAACACCTGGTCCTCGTTGGTTGCACAACCTTAGGCTAGCATCCTGGCTGGATCTTTCTTAAAGTTACATTAGAAACTATACGTTTCTTTGATTTCTTCCTCAAATGCATGGATTCGCATTCCTTGGACCCTATGGCACATGGGTTCAATACCTACCACATACATACAATCTATCTACCTGCCACTACAACCTACTACCTACCTACTTACTTTCCACCTACCTGTACACATGCCTATCACCTAAATAACTACACACCTACTTATCCACCTACCTACGTACCTACCACCAACCTACCAATCTACCACCTACATGCTTACCTAACACCTGCCTACCACCAACTGACCTACCTACCGACCACCACAACCTACCTGTCACCAGCCTTTAGCTCTATTCTCCACATTTGCTATCACATTTAGATTTACCTGACCTATAACAGACTGAAGAATCAAACAACTGAATGTATTGCCAGGTTTGACAGACATCTGAGAATCTTAGGCCAGATATTTTGAAAAATTCAAAATGTTACATATCGGTAACTAATTAAGAATACCAGTGTATAAACTGTGTAGCGGAGAGCTATGTGGTGGGTTTAATCTTAACGGGTTAAAAATGCCTGTACATTATAACAAGCCACCAATATATCTTGTATCTGCCTTTTTCATGAAACATTAAGTTAATCAGTCAACACGACATTTAATGTATAGGTAATATAATATGGATTATTCTGTCACAGTACGAGCATGTACATAGTCAGCTGTTGTTCACTTGCCCAGATTCCATTAAATATTCGTAATATCCTCGCACAGCCAGGCTGTAATATAAACAATTTTAACATATTCAGCTTCTATGAAAATATATACCGCTTAAGTGCAGAAAGAAAATCTTCCTGGTAGTAACATTATTGAAGTTTGCTATAATTACCATTTCCTAACTTAGATCTCTCGATTTCAATTTTTTTTGAGCAATCTCAGATAATTCAAAATAATTAAGGGCGAACTGCAATATATTAATACCAATGATTTCAGGCTGATATGTCCTGATACTTCGAATCCTGAAGTAAGGAACGTGAAGATCCGTAGCAGCGAGGTGTCTTATGAATGTTGCATGTGCGAAGCTAAATTTACTGAGAAACGAACTTTAAAAAGACACATTTTAATCCACACCAGTATAAAGCCATATTCTTGTCGCATATGTAAAGCGAAGTTTGCTCGGAAAGAACATTTGAAGAGACACATGTTAACTCATAGCAGCGAAAAGCCTTACTCATGTGGCATATGTACAGCAAACTTTGCTGAGAGGGGAATTTGGAACAGACACATGTTAAGCCATAGCAGTAAGAAGCCACACTCATGTATCATATGCGAAGCCAAATTTAATCAGAGTGGAAACTTGAAAAGACACATGTTAACCCATAGCGGCAGGAAGCCTTTCTCATGTAGCATATGCGGAACCAAATTTGCTGAGAGTGGAACTTTGAAGAGACACATGTTTACTCATGGCGGCGAGAGGCCTTACTCATGTAGCATGTGCGAATCCAGATTTATTCAGAGAGGATCTTTAGAGAAACACAGGTTAACTCATAGCGGCGAGATTCCATAGTCATGTAGTATATGCGAGGCCAAATATTCTGAGAGAGAGACTTTGAAGAAACACATGTCAACCCATAGCGGCGACTAGCCTTAACTCATATAGCATATGCGAAACGAATGTAGCTGAGAGGGGAACTTCGAAGAGAAACATGTTAACCCATAAAGCCATGATAGTGTAGCATATGCGAAGCCAAATATGCTGAGGGAGGAACTTTGAAGAAACACATGCTGACATCTAGCGTTAGGAAGCCGAAATTATGTAGCATATGGGAAGCCAAATTTGCACAGGAAGAGCATTTGAAGAGGCACATGTTAAGGTGGTCATATACACTAGGAATAATTTTTTAAAAGAATAATCTCTAGCAATGTTAAATTTTTCTGTTGTTTTATCATGATCAAACTAAGAGATTTTGAAGTTCAATTTACACAAATTTTATGTTGATTGTTTATAAAAAAATATTTGTTGCTATTTACACAGGGGTACTTAAAGTCCTCTATCTCTCACATATGTTAACCAAAATCCATGAACCTTGAACATAAACAATCTCACATACATGGGGAATGTTCCCTAGCACTCTTGTCTGAATTAGTCACAAGTAAGGGTTTTAAAATTATATTACAATTTAAGTTTCTTGAAATTTTGTTTAACAAAATTGTTTAAAAAGTTGTTAAAATTACATTTTTATGAATATCATTTTCTTAGTGGTAGGGAACATAGATATATGTATTAGCTTTAATTTGAAATAAAAATCAAGCAGATACCATTTCTGTGACAAAAGTTAAAGCACTTTGAATGACTTCAAATGTCAGGAAACGAATTAATGAGTAAATCGAATGTCTTCACTCACATTCTGTTTTGATCACATCAGAAACCTCCTGGGACTTACACAGATCCTTCCTTGAAAGCTGTATGGTCCTCCTTCATCTTGTTATTTGCGCCCAGAGGGCAGCTTGCATATCGAATCTTGTCGTTCCTTGGAACGCTATGAAAGTCAAGGAAGTTAGATATCTAAGCTCCTTGACACTATAGCGCTTTCTATTAGAGAAAGGAGGAACTTTGAATTCGCGGAAAATCCCGAGATTGATTTTACCACTATGAACACGGCCTACTGAATTCATTGGGTTCATTAACATGACAGCAACGAATGACATGCGTGCCGTGATTTTTTTCGCCTATCAAAATCACCACGGCCAGGAGTGAAACCAGTGTGATAGAGAAAGTCAATTTAGGCTCAAAAGGAATTTTATAGATCTGCTGATTCGCCAGACATGACAGCTGTCAGTCAGAACGGTTGCGCCCTCTTACAGTAAATAATTTATTTTGACATGAAAGATTAATTGTATATTTATGAACCATACATTTTCTAAAACTAGAAGAAATTTCCTACAAAATGGATATTAAAAAAAGTGAAATTTCAGAAAAATAGTATATATGGCCACCTTAAGCAATAGCGACGAAAAGCCTTCCTCGTGTAGCATGATGCGAAACTGAATTTGCTGAGTGAGGAACTTAGAAGAGACACAATATAAACCATACTCATGTAGCATATGTGCATCCATATTTGCCGTGAGAAGAAAATTGAAGACATAAATGCAGCGAGAAGCCACATGTGCCAAATGTGCATCCAAATTGGCCTTGAGAAGAAAATTGAAGAGACACGTAAGCCATACCAGTGAGAAGACATACTCTTGTAGCATATGCGAAGTCAAACTTGCAGAGAGAGATACTTTGAAGAGACACATGTTAACGCCTAGCTGGGAGAAGCCATATTCAATGCGAAGCCAAATTTGTCACAAACTGGTTCTGAAGGCACGCATATTAACCCATAGAGATTACACATTTATCCATTCATTAACTTGCTATAGGAAGCGCCATCGTTGTGTGGTTATGTATAACCAGCTTCCAGTTTATTTGTCAGGTAATGGAACCAATGGGAAGTGTGTACTAGAATTTTTCTTTCATGTAATTAAGAAATTTATGTTCTTAGGAGACATCAAATTTGTAAATTCATCAAGAGTGATGTGATCTTCAGCTGTGTACAATGAGAAAACTCTACTTGTGCTCATTCCTTAAGTAAATATGATGCGAAATGCCAGCTAACGTTGTGCCGCTTACAACACTCATAGTTTCTAAATCTTGCACATTTTCCCGTCAATTTACCACAGATTATGTTTGAAATTTTTTGAAGATCGTGACTATGAAAGTGTTCTTCAAATAAGAAGATTGTATTTGCTGTATTCTGCTGCTTTTCAGTCGGTCAACACGATTGTCCCCAATATTTGTAACTTGTAACCCGCGCAATTCATTGGGCACAATCGTGTTGACCGACTGAAAGGCAGCAAACGACAACACTGAAGAAAGAATGGCTTCAAACTTTCACAGATTGTATTTAACTACATGCTCGTCCTATAATCTTGGCAACTTTTTTTTCTCACAAAGCAATTTTACACCATAGTTGGCACACAGTTTTTTGTATTTAGTTTTCCGACAACTAGTCTAAAATTATTGCTTAACATATTTCTTAATACAAACAATCTATACCTCCATTAGAAGGTTTCAGGTTGTATAATTCTTGCAAAATGAGGTTCGTTAGTTTGTGTAATTGAGGCAATAAGCCCCCCTGTATAGAAGTAGCGTTCATCATCATCATCATCTTCATTTCCCCTTTTCCAGTTGACACTGGGTGGGGCAAATATGGTTCCTCTCCACTTTGTTCTGTCGTTCCACCATTCCTCTTCCGACACAGTGTTCCAATCCAGGTTCCGTTTTCTAATACTATTCTCCACCGAGTGCATCCAACGCATTCGTGGTCTTCCTCGTCCTCTCTTCCCGGCCATCCGTCGTTCCAGTGCTCGTCTTGGTAGCCTTACTTCATTCATCCGTTTGACATGTCCAAACCATCTCAATCTGTTTTGCTCCAGTTTGTAATTTAGTTTCTGTACTCCCAGTTCTTTCCGTATATCTTCATTTCTCACTCTGTCCCTCCTCGTTTTCTGGACCATACTTCTCAGGAATCTCATCTCAGCTGCTTGTACTCTGCTCTCATCCCTCTTAGTCATTGTCCAAGTTTCTGCTGCATATGTCATTATACGAACATAATATGCTTTGTACATAACTTCTTTAGCCTTAATTGGTATATCCTTGTTCCATACTAGTCCCCGTACCTGTTGGTAGAAAGCATTCCCGAGTTGTATTCTTCTGCTAATTTCCAAATCCAGTCTTCCTTCTTCAGTCAGTTCATTTCAGTAGTATTTGAAGTGTTTCACCACTTCCAATTCCTTATCTCCTACTTTGATTACTCCTTTTCCTTCAGCTTATCTCCACTCATCACCACTGTTTTACTCTTCTCCACATTTATCTTCAAGTAGGTGTGCTGATTCTACCGGATGCTATCACTTCCCTTCAGTTCACTTGAAATTGCTACAAAACATCTTAAGGATTGGAATACTTAGATATAGAACTCAACTTCATATCTATCGCCATGATGGTTTGTTTCACATACGTTCATTGTTTTTGCTGCCAACATTAACAACCATCATTTCCTAAATTATATGCTGCAAACATTGACACTTTCTAAATCATGTCCACCCCTTATCCTTTCAGTGATTACCGTACGGTACTTTACATAAACTAGGGTGAATATAAACCTGAGCATTTCTTAATTTATTGTCTTTTAATTAATATTTAATTTATTATTTTTAGAACAGGGCTAATGCAGTTTAGTGCTTTATCGCAATAATAAATATTAAATTAAATAGTCTATTAAAATAGTCCTTGATATCAACCTGGGGAGGTCTCCATACCACCAGGAGACCTGGACAAATGGGAGTGTGACGCGTTGATGCAGAATAACAGCATCGGTAACATAAGGATTCAGCGAAGAGAATCCTCACAGCCTTTCCACTCCAACTCCAAACACAAACCTGCTTGAGGTGTCCCCTGCTAAGCCGAGTAACCCAGTGGAAGGCTCGGTAATCAACTCCAGCGGGAAACTGGGTCGGTGAGCAGATTGTGTTGGGGGCTGGAGAATTTACCTCAGCTACGCCATGCCAACCAAACAAGAATAAAGGCTAAGGGAGCCCACCCCGACGGAAAAGCCAGCAACCATGTAAGCTGTGAGGGTAGCACCGCAGGTTGTACGAGAGGCCAGCACCCTTTCTTCGTAAAAAAAAGAATTATGCTTTGAACGCTACAAGTAAGCCTCGGAATAGGATTGATAAAACTAGACGACAACAATGGCGAATAAATGTTATACGATTTGGAACATGGAATGCAAGGAGTCTATACAAGGTAGGAGTTGCAACCAGTGTGGTACAAGAAATCCAGAAATACAAACTGGATCTAGTTGCACTGCAGGAAATCCGGTGGGAGGATTCGGGCAGCATCGATATTGAGAACTCGACTATCCTATATGGATGCTGTGAACAAGGTCATAGGTTAGGTACTGGTTTTTGTGTGAGCAAGGTCTTGGCCACTAATGTATCAGAGCTTGTGTCTATCAACCCCAGAATCCCTTTGTTAACAGTGAACGTAAAGGAGACTTTTGTGGACTGTCATGCACCCACGGAAGAAAGTTAAAGTGAAGTGAAAGACGAGTTTTATGCGCAGCTAGAAGCGGTAGTGGATGCTATCCTAAATGGGCGCCTGAGGATCCTTATCGGAGACATGAATGCTAAAATTGGGAAAGAACAAGTATTCCAAGGTACAGTACGAAGTACAGTACAAGTAAGCAGGTTCATTAGCTTTGCTACGTCATCAGGTTGTTCATTTCCAGCACAAACTTCCAGCGTAAGAACATCCTTAAGGTGACCTGGATGTCATCAGATGGGAGAATAATAAATCAGATAGACCATGTCGCTATTGATCTACAAACAAAGAGATGGGTGTCCGATGTTAAGGCGGCACGGGGTGCGGAGTGTGGAAATGACCACTTTCTGGTCAGAGGCCACTTACAAATTCAATGTAAAGGAGGGACCAGGGCTATGCTAAAGAAGGTTGAGTGATGCCCTGTTGAAAAACTAAAAGGTGAAGTCATAAAGACAGAATATCAGCTGCAACTTAACAACCGTTTTAAAGCCGTCAGTGAACTGGACGTGAGCGAAGACCCTGAACAAATTTGGGAAAAGATTCAAAGCTCACTGACAGCTACAGCAAAAGAAACGATCAAGAAAGACACAGTAGGCAAGAAGATCTGGTTTGGAAAGGAATGTGCAGATGCTTTGTAACAGAGAAAGGAAGCCAGGGATAAGTGCCTGCAAGAGACAGATATGGCGCAGGGTAAAGAACGATTTGAGGAGGTTCGAAGGTCTACCCAAGCAACTCTGAGAAGGGCAAAGAGGAAATATATCAAGGACATCATCGTTGCGGCAGAAGCAGACTTCAGAGGAAACATTACCAGGGAAATTTTTCAAAAGGTGAAGTATTTTAGTAAAGGTTACCAGGCGAGACAGAAATTTGTCAAAGATTCTAGTGACAAAATTCTGACCAACGATTATAAAATCGCCAAGAGATGGAAGGAGTACTTCGACCAGCTTCTCAATTGTGAAGACCCTGAAATAGTATTTGAATTCCAGTCTTCAACCACAGTCGACTTGAATTATCCCCCACCCAATTTTGGATGAGATCAAATCCCAGATCAAACGACTAAAGAAGAATAAACGTCCAGGTGAAGATGGAATACAGACCGAGATGACCCAGGAAGGAGGAGAAACACTAGCAGAAAAACTTCACAGGCTGATACAAGCAATCTGGATCAAAGAAGAACAACCATCAGAATGGAAAACATCTCTGATTTGTCCAATCTATAAGAAGGGTGACAAATTGAAATGTGATAACTACCGAGGAATCGCTCTGCTTAAAGTCTGCTACAAGATCTTGTCCAACCGCCTCATAGATAGAATTCAACCAGTGGCAGAATCAGTGCTTGGTGAATACCAGGGAGGCCTTCGTCTGGGGCGTTCCACAGTAGATAATATCTTTGTTCTCCGAAAGATCATTCAAAAACTGGGTGAATGTGGCAAAGAACTACATGTTTTATTCGTATATTTCAAGAAGGCCTATGATTGCATCTACCGCAAGAGCCTGCTCAGTTGCCTAAGACAGTTTGGAATGGCCGAGAAACTCATAAACTTGGTAGCGATCTGCCTGAGCGAAACACGCGGTAAGGTAAAGGTGGGAAATCGAGTGCCGGAGGATTTTGAAATTTTGACGGGTCTCAGGCAAGGAGACGGTTTATCTCCTACACTGTTCAATTTTGCCTTGGAGAAGATCATACGTGAGACCTTTCGGGAGAAATTTGAAGGAATCCAAGTCGAAGGGAAGAACCTAGCATACCTTGCCTACACAGATGATATCAGTTTACTCTCCAGCTCTCAGGAAGAGTTGAGGCAAATGACCAGAGCACTCAAGGCAGCTGCCAACAAATTTGGGCTAATCGTGAATGAAACCAAGACGGTGTACTGTACCTCAATATGACTCGCGGGCAAGGCCACGTTTTTTGGGCAACAACAGTCACTCCGAGTAGCGAGATTGCAGATTGTAGTTCATTTTAGCAGCAGGAGGAATAGGCTTCCTAATTGGCTTTCACAAGAAATCGTTGGTTGTGGTTAGTCCGTGTAGTAAACACCGTGAACCAATCAGATACCATTCTTGTAATTACGACTATTTTTGTATAAGGGGCGTAGCAGCGAGGTCATCCGTCCCCCATTCTCTTAAACAGACCAGGGGACTAAAGAGATTTTAAATATCCATATACATTTTCAAATCAAAAGCCTACTTTACTCGCCAATCCTGATAAATAAGTGCGTGATTCTGATCTTAAGATAGAAGCGGGTCCGAGTGCCACCGTTGACCCTCTTAGAAATGGTAGGTATTCCGTGGTCTTACATTTTGTATTCGGAAAAATGCTGGGATAGCCCCTTCCAGAAATCTATGGCTGCTTTTATCCGAACCTTAGACACAGATTATTTATCAGACAGAAAGTTTAATACACTGATAACCACGGTGTCCCAAGCCTTTATAACCTGAGTTATTATTCCAGAAACACATAATTAAGTGTACACTGGCAAGTCTCAATATTGTGGCCTAATGTTTTTATTACAACAATTTCTTCCAACATAATTATTGGTGGAATATTCTTACTAACAACACATTGCGAACATTATGATTAAGTTCAACTGCGTAACAATACCAAATGAATAGTTTATTCTTATACTTTCAATGAACTGCAGCAGCAAGCAGCCTTGCAACAACCACGTAACTGATTTGGCCAGCATGTTTCCTCACAACAGCCAATCAGAGAACCATGCTAAAACTGAACTAGAATTTTCAATCTCGCCTCCGGGTAGGGGACCAGTCCTACAAGAGGGTCCATGAATTTAAGTACCTAGGATCGCTTTTCACGGAGAACTCATCATGTGAGGCAGAGATCAACGCCAGGATCCAAGCAGGATCTACAGCTTAACACAGCTTCTTCGGTCCAAATGTCTCTCCAGACAGTTCAAAATCCGTCTGTATAAAACTCTGATCCAACCCGTTGTACTATATGGATGTGAGACACGGAGTATCCGAAAACAGGACTTTCATAAACTACTCGTATTTCAGAGAAAAGTTCTTGGGAAGATCTTCGGACCGGTGAGGGATGTACACACGGGTCAATGGAGGAGTAGACACAATCAGGAAGTAGAAGACCTGTACCATGATGCCAACATAGCTGGAACCATCAAAACCAGAAGACTGCAGTGCGCTGGACATGTAGCCCGGATGGAAGACCACCGATGGCCACGGAAGCTACTGGATTTCATCCCCACAGGAAGGAGACCAAGGAAGCGGTGTGGACTCCATGAAGATCTGCAACAGGCAGCGATACGTGTGGACAGTTGGCGGACGACAGCTAAGGATAGGAGACGATGGAGAAGGAAACTTGTAGCAGCGCGCGGTCCACTGGGCCAGATCGCGAAGAAGAAGATTAAAATATACAGGTCAATAACCCAAGAATTCTCTAACCCTTAATCACAGAAACCTGATTTAAGATTTGAATTAATTCATGTACGATTTTTTATTTCTAGCCCATTTTTATTTATGAAAAAAAAAAAATAGGCTTATGAGATCACCTTTCTGTCCGTGTGTCTGTCTGTCTGTCTGTCTGTCTGTGTGATTGATTTTTCTGAGCCCCCCCTAATAACGTCTTAACGGCTGGAGCGATTTCAATGGAACTTGGTAAGATCATAGCACTATCTTGGGCGACCCCGGTCGTGCCCTTCAAATTTTGTTACGTCTCACCAATCCAACATGGCGGCTGTGCGAAATATTTCACCAGCATTCAATATCTCCGAAACTATTACCTATATCACCGTGGAATTTTGTACTTTAATAAAGAGAACTACCAAAGTTTACCTATGTGACTTTTGAAAACCTGGTAACTACAAAACCAACATGGCGGCCAAGCGAAGTTGCGACATTTAAATAGACGTTTGTCGCGATGTAATCATCCAAACGCAATGAAACTTGGTTCAGCAAATGTTTATACAAATTGTAATGCACTGGTATGCAATTTAGTTCAATTGTTTACGTAACCTCAAGATGGCGGCTGTGCGTATTTCGAAAATTAAGTTTTTATTTGTTGTGTTCTAATCATGCGATCCAAATCAACATTTGCATAATGAACGTACACAATAATCATCATCTAATATTACATAACTCTATGGCCTACATATATTAAAATCTAACATGGCGACCATCCGAAATATTTAGACGGTTCTCAATATTTACGAATCTATTACAACAATCAAACTGACCATTTGTATGTTGATAGAGGCAATAAATATTTGTAGGATATATGAAAATTGTTCTTCCCGGAACTAGGCCTACTTGTTTCATTTTAGATTTTAGATCTTTCGTCATTGCACGCAACCACTTGCATAAAAGACATGCTAACCTAACCTAACCTAATTAAATAAAAATGTATAAGTTAAAAAAACTAAATTTTAAAATAAAATCTTAGGTCGCCAGTTGTTTGGTCTAGTACCGGTAACTTAAAATATTCATGTTCTCAATATGGAAGCACCAGGATATGTTCTACAATCCAAAATCTGGTTTCGAAACCTCTGCTTGACCATCCATTTCCCTTTCTAAGTTTTCTAACCTTTCGCAGAATCTAATATGTAAAATATAAAATCAAAATCTAAAATGCAATGGTATTAATACTCAAGGATAAGGAGAATAGAAAACAGGAAATACATTAAAACTCAGCAATTACCCTACCTGCATCTAGCAAATACATATACCAGAACAATTTAAGAGAGAGACGGTGGCACTACAGGAAAACAACACCAACCAAGCAACAGGGCAGACATGGCTTAGAAATAAAAAAGATTAAAATCTTGTTGTCAAAAATTATATAAGTGTTCAAGATAAAAGAGTGATTCTGAATTGTATAGCTACACATGCCTATGGTCATTACTTAAATGTTGACCTACAAAAATGGTTAAGTTATGGATATCAAGATCCTAAAATAAAACAACAAAAAAGAGAAAGAAATAAACCAACTGTACAATTTATAACAAGAAAAATAAAGAAAAAATGTATTATGAGTAAATATATTTAAATCAATACAAAATATTGTACGGACACTGCTTGTACTTTTTAATTACTACCCAACTCTCACTCTTAATCCAACTGTTAACCTCCAACAATCTTGAGAAATTGTCCTTAGGTAGCTGAAGCTAGGTAGCCAAAAGTATAGTACAGCCCATTTATTATCAATATGCTTTGGGATAAGGTATCCAGCCTTCTTATATTCAATGGGAACCTGTAGGATAAACCGCGTGAAGAAAGTTGCCACCCTACCGCACGTATACTCTGGCCTTGTACTTATAATTGAGAAACCTTTGGCGTAAAAATAATTTCTCTGTAAGCGTGTGTGTTAACTCTGCCTATCGGGTTATGTCCTAGTGCTGGTGTTAAGCCTAGGGGAAGGGGATAAAATGAACAAAAAGCTTTTCCTTTTTAAAAGTTAACTGAGTTTGTAATCCAAAGCTCGTTGTGAGTAGAAGTTATGTTGCGCAGTTGCTTTACCTTACATTCTATAAAACTAGCATAGGGATAGTTGCATGTGCCCTATGTACATTGGGTGTGTGAATTAGCCCCTGCGCTAGCTTTACAAGTTAGCTTAAGTTAGATTTGGTAACGCCCTGTATCTCCTGGTCTCATCCATGTGCATATTCTTCTATTGTGGTTATTGAATAAGGTGTTAACTATGGCCAACTCATGCTCGGTGCAGAATTCCATCAGCCTGCTTCCTCGATCATTCCTTTCACCTAATCCGAAATCTCCTACTATCATCCCTTCCCCTTTTCCTACCACAGCATTCCAATCTCTTATTACTATAACATTTTCATCACCCTTAATATACCTCAGAATTTCATATATTTCTTCGTAGACCTTTTCAACATCTTCATCATCAGTTTGACTGGTAGGCATATAGACTTGTACCTCTGTGGTTCACGTAGGCTACAATCCGTTCACTATATTTATAATATTCCACCCGATGTCCAAGTTTCCTACTCAATATGAGACCAACTCCTGCTTGGTCATTGCTTGATTTAGTGCTAATGACCCTATAGTCTCCTGACCAAAAGTCCTGTTCTTCTTGCCAGTGCATTTCACTAATCCCAACATAACTTTACCTTTAGTTCCTTATTCTTTCATTGGAGAACCAGTCGTATATAATGTTTGTTAAATGACGAATCTACTATTATCTATCTACAGTACACAAGGAGAGTGAGATACTTGGATTCTCGGAGTGTGGAAATCAGGATTAGGCGCCGATAACTACGCAAATAGTACCCTCGTAACTACGCTATAAAATCAAGAATTCGTTCCTAAAAATGTAACAGGCAATCTAAACAGTACCTGTCAATGTTTATTAATTAGGGTAGAAATACAAACAAAAATATAACCTCCCAAACCGAAATGTTATAAAAAAAAATAGTAATAATATTGCTGTTCTGCTGTCAACCAACTAAAATAAGTAAACGTGATTTCGGTCTGTGAACTTTCCAAATTATCTTAATTAAGTAGTTTCCAAATAAAATTGTCTTCAAAAGACTTCTCCGTTTTCTATTTCTCAGCTTAGCATAATCCTCTGTCAACAGCTGACAGCTTTACGTCATAAAATAGCTAAGCATTACTGACTTTACAAATACACATTTAAATCTATACAGTATAAACAGGCTAACAAAGCAAATTTTTTATAAAATATTAAAACTTAAAGTTCAACCGGCATGGTTTACAGAGACATTAAAAGATCTTAAGGAAGCCGACATTGACATTAGAGATACATATAATAGGAATTTAGTGAAAATGAAAATCCACAGCCTGCTTCCAGTCTCCGACCGGGTCAGGAATGGAATGAATGAAGCCCCCATCTAGGAATTTAGTTCGGGACAAAATTCAAAAAGTGATCTTCAGGGAGGAACAAGAAAGACAACGAAAGCAGCCACGGAACATTGAACAGCTCCGAAAGCAGAGATCAGAGATGAACCGAATATGGGCAGAGAGAAGAAAAGACATGCGGCAAGATTTGAGGTATTGATTTTACGTGCTCTGTAATAGTGCTATTCGATTAAATAATAAAATAATAATAAACTCTTCAATGCTGTCTATCCTTTCTATCTTCCACCATTAGTATAAATAACACACATTAATCCCTCTCGTATGTGCGTCAGGCCTCGGCAGCCGGCACAGTTCATATCCTCGCCGCTAGATGGGGGCTCCATTCATTCTATTCCTGACCCGGTCGGAGACTGGAAGCAGGCTGTGGATTTTCAATCTCTCTCTCTTATCAACAATATTTACATGCATTCCGAAGCTAAGAAACACTCGTCAATGCTCAAATCAGCAATCTCACTTCACTTACAATATCTACTGCAATCTCACATCACCCTCGTGTTTATGTTCTGTCATAATAGAATATCTTCCGAACAAACAACTAAGTTTATTCCAGCTTCGCTGTCAAATTAATGAAAATAATGTTCCAAAGAACATCCTTCCTTGATCTACATTTGCTATCAATCATAATGGTAATACAACAAACTTTGAGCTCTGATCAGCTGTTACTTCACTAAAGCATTGTTATGTTTCCAATACGCTGATAGATTTACATAAATTAGCAGACTTCACCAAGCCTCGCTAGATCTTCATTAGAATCGCATATCCTTTTTTACAAACAATTACATCCTCGCCGACTCACAAATCTTAAATAGCCTATACCAGCACGAAATTCTTGATAACTTTTCCATTTTAATCTTATTGACGCGGTGATCAAAAACATTTATACCATAATATTATTTCACATATTAGCAGAATTAACCTTACATACTGTCTGCTTACACCATCGTGCTTATATCAATAACATATGACTTCAACTATCAGTTGTTCTCAACCATCAGCTGTTCTGTCTCTAACAATACTATGCTTTCATTTCCTTTAAGAAACCACATGCTACGATATCAAATTACAATGCTTGATCTTGACATCCTGCCTATTCACATCATACGTATTAATAATACAGCACTTGACTCCTCTCTCTGATCTTTCTTAAATAAGAAGTTCATTTACTTTCTTCGACGCAACATTTGGAGTTGATATTCTTCTAGAGTTGTTTAAATTTCGTTAAGAAACAAAATATTTTGTCTAGAAACGAATAATGCCTCGACATTATCATAATAAAATATTCCTAATTGACTGTTGAAATAAATCCAGTTCAAATCTAAAGTAGCAATCTACGTATCAAATCCTCACATCAAAAGTCGATCAAATTCACCTATTCAACTCTAATAAAATCGAATAACATCATACCCGATCCTAAATATATCGAAGCTTCTCGATAAAATTTTCCAATCGTAGAATAGAAATAGAAATCCTACTCAAATCTACTAAAATCGCTGAATAATCCAAAACTGACTAAAATTCCGAAAAACAAAAAAATATCCTACAATAAATCAAAATAGAAACGGATGGGGAATCTAAAAGAAATAGATCTTTCCTAGAAGATGATTGTGTTCAAAATAAACCACAATAATTGTCAAAATTACAAAATAGTGCAAGTCGTTCGTGTACTTTCTACCGTCTGGATAGTCTGCACTTCCAAACCTGATGAAAATCGAAATACATGAACCAGCATCTCACTCCAGCTTATGATGTCTCCAACCTCGCCTTTCCTGGGTCCGATGTCGAGTTGTTGGTACCCGATGTTATCTCTTCTATCTTCTGTCAATGAATCTCTTCTAACGGCAGCTATCTTGAAGCTCTAGTTGTTGGAACTCATTTTACTAGTTTGCGTAATTTTGTTGATAATTAAATTTCCAAGTTGGTATAGGAAATTAATTATTGTCGACTCTGGTTTCCAATTATGCGGTCTTTTAATAATTGCGGTGATCCACATCTTAAGTCACTCCAGTAATTCACATATTATCATCAGCTTTGTTTCCCTTTCATGTATTAGGTACGCCATCAACAACCTCATAATGTCCATATTAACATTCCTCGCTGACTTAAAGTCGTATTTTACAATACACATTCTCGTTGTATAACTTGAAATAATGTCCAATTGTTCGTTTTTTTAAGAGTAGTTGTACTTGGATTTTTAATTCTCTCTCGTAAGAATAAATGTGTAGACTATTGTTGCTTTTATGCTTCAGAATTCGTTGATATGCAGTTTCTGCGATGTTCGTAACAGTTCAATTCACACTAATAATATTCGTACATCAATCACTTGTTGAATACTTCTTGCAAATAATGTCTAGTATCACACTCAAAAATATGTTTCTCAAGCCTGTCGAAATATTCTAAGTTCGAAAATGCAATCTTTAACTTTCACCGGCTATATAGTCAATCTTGACTGTCGAAGGCCCTACCCTCACGGTCAACTCATGTTACGATTCGTCGTACCTATTTCTGTTTGCGACCGACACGTCCAATCAATTAAATGTCTTTCAACAAAATGCCTCGTAGGTCGGAGTACAGACCCCCTCCTCTTCTCCCTCCAATGCGTCATTTTCCAATTTTGGTGGTAATGGCAGTGTTATGCACATTAAAATAATTTTGCTGGCTAAAAACTGTTTATTGTTGACAAACTGAAGATAAAGAATGGTTCCTTAAAACTTTCTGATAATTTTAATGCCAGATTATTCCTTCTAAACAGTCCAAAGTAATAACAGTGATCTCATTACTTTATCATGAAATCCAACTAGACGAATGGCTACAGTGGTCATGTGACTTACGGATTGCGCCCTCCTTTGCAAAAGTCAAAAGCAAGTCGCGGTTGGGTCGTGTGTCTAGACTCGTTCAATTTTTTTTTTATAGCAGGTTGCAAGTCGATTGCTGAGCGGAAATCATTTCTAAACCCGTTTTCTTTTCACCCGTGACCACCCACCGCGGCTTCCCCAGTCGTTTTCAGTGAAAGTCGAGATGCTGTAAAGCTGCCCTTCTGTTGGCGAGGTTTGCGTTTCCTTCATCGTTCATTGATAATTTTTTCATCGTATTGCCGACTCGTTCCAGGTTTATCGCTGAACGTTCTGCTTTTAAAATGAAATATTCCTCTTTTGAATATTTTGTGTATTAACAAAAAAAACTCTTACGTGATGGCGGCATAGTGACACAACTGACAAGTAGATTTTGTTTCGCATATGCTATATAAATGTTTTCTTGCCACTATGGAATACTATGAGCGTTTAAATCACCTCTACAAGGATAAATAGCATTGCATATACACATATATGGAATCTCAGCACTATGTGTAGGCATGTGTGCCTTCTAAGTATGTTTGATTAGTTATTTGTCCTCCAATTTGCCAAATAAATAGTGATTATGATTCTATGAACTAAGATGCCTTTTCCTTGAAGAAATTTGCTGCTCATAAGCAACGTGAGTGCGGTTTATCACCGCTATGGGTAAACATGCGCTGCTTCAATTAACTACTCTCGGTAAATTTGATATCTCACCGCTATGGATAATCATATCTTTCATCAAATATACTCTCGAAGCACACTTGTATTATCATAAAACACACGAATATGGCATCTCCAATATGTGTGTCCTGAGCAAATTTGGCATAGCATATGCTAGACGAACATGGCTTTTTGCCGTTATGGTCTACAATGCGTTTATTCAAATTTCCTCTCGAAAAAAGAATTTCCCATATGCTTCACGAACAGTGTTTATATGAATAAACGAGTGTCTTAATACGTATGCTAAGAAAAGTTAATATTGCATAGAATACACGAGTATGGCTTCCTCCCGATATGCGCTATGATATGTTTATTCAGTGTGAAGAGAGAGCAAATATGGTGTCTCATGTGATACATGAAATTTGCATCAATGGGTTAACATGTACATTAAGTCGTAAAACTGCCTATGTGACTGAAATTGCCTTCGTAAGTTCATAAGTATGCATTTGTGCCTTTATGGAAGAACACGTGTTATGTGCCCGTTTGAGGATATCATCTGGTTACCACTAACCGTGCATGGCCTCCCAGATGACCTCTTCCTCCGAACACATACCGACGAAGAGGATAGAAGTGCAAAACAAAAGGGCTCGCCGGCTGTGAGACTCCCCTGTCCCAAGGATCAGGTTCCCATCATGATTTACAATGTCAATAAAAAAACTACGAAAGAAAAGTAGTCCAGTCTTAAGTAAAGATCGTTGGAAATGTTTATTGATAAAATCCAACCCCTAACCTAGGATCCGAGGGCATTAAATCGGCTAATCCGCTATCTAATCAAATACAAACAAAGAAAGAAAACGAACCCCGAAACTATAAAATTAAACCCTTGTGATCTGCTCTAATTACAATCAAAAATCGAGCAAAACTAGAGAAAATGGTACTGCACCCGAATTTATTTAAGGGAAATACTAAGATCCAGACGGGATACGAACTGGGACGCAGGAAAAATAAAAGAACGAATTAAAATCTCTTATTCCTTAAAAAATTGTGAGATATGGAAAACCTAAGCTGAAATAGAGTGTAATACCATGCATCATTATTAATATAAACAATTACGGAAGGCCGGAAGGAAAGAAGGAACTATTTAAATATGGTTGTGTATTTATTATCTGAACGTAGGGAGGCCTACATTGTAAGAATGCGTCACACCACGAGAAGTGAGTGTAACGTCATGAAGGAGGAGAAGTGACCAAGGTTGATGACACAGCGAGTGAGGGGTAGTCTGTGGAGCTACGTCACACCACGAGAGGGGAAGAAACGCGATAAACTTGCCGTACACGGAGAGCAAGAACGAGCAGTCATTCCTAATTCAGATCGGGTCTGAACAAGACCGCCAGTGTAGAAACGAGTTGTTTCTTGGACAGTGCCACGCTTAACGAAAGTGGAGAAAAGGAGCGCGGAGTCAGAAGGCTGTGACTTGTGAAGCAAGCGACATTCTCACTGAGACCAGTACAGCATGTAGGCCGGTGATTTTGTAACACACTTATCGGAACGAGACTGAGTTCATTTGCACTCACATTTAGAGAAGCTTCATACAGCAAGTCTGTGGAGTATTTATAACACAGCTTGTTACATCAGTATTTCGATACGAAGCTACTACACATCTCACGCAGATAAATGCAAACAATTCACTTCAGGAAAAGAGCTATATTACTCATACAATTCGGCTCATCCTTGGAAGCTCTACACAATGCAGTTTATAAATTGGCGACGGGGAAGTTATGTAGGTTTAATCATTAATCTGATTATGACTTCGTGCTAAGATGCACATTATAGGGAAGTACAGACTACAGAAATGTAAAGTTGAATCCAGAATTCCACAACATGGATGGCGCTGTCGAACATCTACGCGATGCGCAGAAATGCAGAACAAATCTATACTTCATAACACGAGTTCATATACATCCAGTATACTCTCAAAGACACTTATAGAACAATCGAATTTCAACCTTAAGAAGCGATTGCGGCGTAGTGAAGTGGTAACGTCAGAAGATCCGGACGACATGCGGGAGTCGAGTGAAGGAGTTGGGAAGAGACTTGCTGTACACGGAGAGGTCGCTAACCCAGTTATGTCATCGACCTTGTCCCACTGTCAGGTTATCCAGCAGGCCTCGCCACAACCGGTTCTCGCAGCTGTGGGCATTGTGCTCAAACACATTTGTTTTGCCAGACAAGGCATATTACAGCAGAGATCGTCGCCAGCTCAAGGTAGTGAAGAGATTGAAATATATTTAGTAGAATTGTAGTCATGTTCTGTGTTTATCCAAATTGACCAACCGTATAATTCTGTCATTTTATTTAAAATTGTGTCGATTTTAATCCAGTATATCAGGTTTTTCTTAGGAGTCATTTTCATTGAAAATTTCAGCCAAGTGGACAAAATTTTATTAGCGAATTGCTGTTGTCAACGTTAAATCAGTTCATTATAAAGTCGTTTAGAATTATTGATACTTGCGTTAAATTAAATAAATCTGTTTTATGCGCAGCGTTGGAACATATATTTAACATCTTAAGTACCGTATATTTAAAAAGCTATGTCACGAAATGTCAAATAAATTTCGACAACTCAAGATGTTGATTCGAGTGTCAGAAATTTATTATAAACCAACTGTGTGTAATAATGGACTGTTACACGACACAAAATCTGGTAAAAGATAGTCTAAATAATTGATATAGACAATTAAATCAATAAATACCAAATTCATTGTAATGAAACAGATAGTTATGTAGAACTATGCTGTAAACGTAATAAACCATATTTCCTAGTAACAAAGATGTTCCAAGAACCTTTATAAGTGTCAAATAAAACATCTAGAGCATTAAAAAGCCTAGATAAAATTTATTGAACAAAATATTTCACGAAGATAGCTAAGATTTTTTGTATTCACAGGAAGAGACAGGGCAATTTAGATAAATCTACCCATTGTCTGAAAATAAATCAGCTGGACTTAACTGAATTAAATTCAGAAATTTGTATTCACAGGAAGAGAGGACACACTTATATCATTTTTAAATATGAATTCTTGCTGACAATTCTTTGAAAGTTACAATAATGTAATAACTGAATTTAAATACGTGAAAAGGAGTTAAGAAAGTTAAATCACAGGGTGATATAAAAGTAACTGTACAGAAAGTAATTAAAGATTTGAATTTATAGGCACGAGGAAATTTTGTATATGAATAGAGGAGTTTGTTAAAGTTTGTTTCTTGAACAATATTCACAATGGTAGTGGATATTTAATAGAATTACTGATTTTCTTTGCATTGATTGAGAAAATGCACTGAAGGGGGTTTAGATTTGGAATACCGTGCAAGAAAGGAATCGTAGACGTAAATGAGTTACGTATTTTCACAAAAGGAGACTGAGGAGTCATGTTTCCTAGTTTTGATCACAGCGTATGTGACATTGTTTAATTGCATTTGAGGCAAGTTCTGTACAGGGTGTTTAAGAAATAATGTGATTGTTGTATAATTTTGGAACGGAAGTGTGGAATGAAGGTAAAATGCCATGCACTTCGAATATTCACGTTTATCAAAGAAAATGTACGTCGAGCAAAGAATTTCAGGAATTTTTCGAAATTTAATAATCAAATGGGAGAAAACAAAGTTAGAGCAGTGCTGAACTTAAATGTTTGTCACCTATGTTCTCTTGATTTAGACAAGTATTTATACTTTCAACCGATAAAGTTACGGTGTTTGTTCAGGAAGTTTGAGTAGTAAAGACTCATGTATATTAAAGGAAAGTTAATCATTTCAACGCAGTTAAGTTAATATTTGTGCGAATCACAAATCATTGTACATATGAATATATATTTAGTACTGAGTAAATTTTGATCTTGCATATTTAGATGTGGAACTACGGTTCAAATATGAAATGCAATGTATAATATAGGGTAATGTTTGAAATCACGCCGTTTCATAACTTTTCATATTTCAGTGGAGGTTCTGAGGAACTCCACTCGAGTTTATCGTTTGTAATAAATTTTGTGTTTAATTTTTGTAATAGCAAAGGAATGCTATATTCTTCGATGAGAGAAGAAGGAATCAGTGGAGTACCGAATTCTCCAACCTTTATTTTCAGGACATTATGTATAAATGCCACGTTTTTAGTTTATCTTAAATTTTCATTTTTCTTGTAGTGTCAGGTAAACACTAATTATCGATATACATCAGAGACATCTGTGTATTTCCATAGCACAATAAACGGCTGGCGCTTTTTAGCGAATTAGCCAATTTTATCTTAGCTGACAACGTTTACATTTTGTCAACGCCGAAAATAGTACTGCTAGGTAGGATACAGGTGCTCACTATAGAAATTTGTACCTAGGCTGGTAGTACTATTTTTTTAATTTAAATATACCCTGTATGATCCTAGAATTCCCAATTTTTACTTAGCACACATTGGTAAGTTTGTGAGTTGGGTAGCTACGTGTCTGCAATCCTTTACCGTGCAGCGGATATAGGTGCTGATTGGAGAATTCGGGCGCATATAGATGGTATATTTAAATGGCCGGCCCATACGTGGGGCGATCGAAAAGGCACTCGAGAGAGGCATTTGGAAGCACTCGAGAGTGAGGCCGTATATGTCTTGAAATAAAAGAAATGCCGATCCCAAATTTGATGATTGTTGAGGCGAATGCAACATCAACAGATTAGTGGAGTACATTACAGTTGTGAGGCATATTTCTAGAACCAGCTAACGACAGTTTGTCATGTAATATTAGATTAAAGATTAAATTAACGTTGTTAAACATAAGTTAGGTCGGATGATAAAATGTAATGATGTCAAAAAGATGGTATATTGGCTTTCACGGCCGGTGAATTAAAACTCAGGGGAGGTTAAGGCTGCTTGAACTTTTAGTTCTCGTAGTCAAGTGGTGCAGTTGCACCTTATATAAAGGGAGGTGGCGCGCAGTTCGTCACTCCTGTGGGGGTCCGGGCGGGGACACCAAGAGCCCGCCGATGAGCCTAGCTTGGTGTCCTAGGCGAAACCCCACACAAGACACGGCACAAACCTAGAAGAATTGCTGAGTTGTAATGATGTCAATTCAATAAAATGGGACAATTAAAAAAATACGTAATAACTCGCGATTTAAATAGACTAAAGTAGTACTAAGATTTTCAATGCATTTCATCACTTTTATAAAATGTATACGTTGGTCAATTCTGGATATTCACTTGTAGTTTTTGTAGTTGATACTTCCCTTAGTCTCAAGAAAGAAGAAATTATGACGGCAAATGACATGACGTTCATAAGAACGATGTTGGAAAACATGAAAGAAGGTCAAAATGTATTGACCAAAGACCTTGAAGCCCTCCACCAATTAACACAATCTAACACTAAACAAATGAAAGCCGAGATTCAGAAATCTGTAGCTTCTGTGAAATCCGAGGTCAAGGCTGAGTTGTCGGTCGCTCAAACACTTACTAAGGCTAGTATAACGTTAGCACAGGAGGAAGTCAAGTTAGCTTTAGAAAAGGATAGACAGGAACGTGAAGTAATCAGATTAGCTCAAGAGAAGGCACAGGAGGAAATTAGGCCAACATTAGAAAAAGCTAGAGAAGAGAATAGAGAGGAACGTGAAGCACTCAGGTTAGCTTTAGATAAAGCTCGAGAGGAAGATAGAAAGGTAGAAGAAGAGGCTAAAAGGATAAGAGCGGAGATGAGATTAGCTCAAGAAAAAGCTCGCGAAGAGGACCGATTCAGTCAGGAACAGGCTAGATTAGAAGACAGAAAAATCCAGGCCGAAATAAGAGCAGCGCAGGAAGAAGCCAGGGAAATTCATGATGAGGTTAGGAAAAATCAGGAATAGGCTCAGAAAATTTTAGAAAAGGCAGGAAATGCACAGGAAGAATTAAAAACCTCATTTGACCAAGTCAAACAGGACATTAGTCTTACTAAAACAGAAGTAGGAATTTTAAGATCCGACATGATAGGCAAAGTATTAGAAGTGAAATTAGCTATCAGTAACAACATAATAGAACTAGAAGAAAAATTACAGGCTAGTATTAGCTCCGTTAAGGAGGAAAACACTACACATCATGTACACATTTCAGGGGCCCAGAACAGACTCAAGGAGCAACTTGACAGTCTAAATGATACTGTTGGTGACTTACAGGTCAAGTTGGAAGGTCAAAGGAAATTGATCGAGGATGGCATTAATGTGGACATAAATGCCGCTATTGTAAAGGCTGTTACGGACATGAAGGAGGAGGTCGTAACGGTTACTACTAAAACTGTATCTGAAATCCATGGTAAACTATCTAATGATATTGAGGCCATAGAATTAACTTCAAACATAAATGTTAGTAGAGTACGTGAATATCTATCCAAGCGGATAGATGAGCTTCAAACCAATAACGTAGCCACGCTGAGCGATATTGTAAGTAACGCAGTTTTAAGTAATTCAGGCGAACTTGACAAAGTTAAACGTACAGTCGACGACATAAACACAGAACTGGCGAAAATTAGGTCGAGGCAGGAAAAGGAAACCAGCGAATTGGAACAACAATTAAAGTCACTCACGATTGGGGATTCTTCATTTTCATCTGCGTTAAGAGCTGAAGTCAGGGAGGACTTGAGGAAGGACTTAACTAGATTCTTTGAGGCAAGAGATGAGAAATTGAAGGAAGAAATCAGGAAATTAGAGGCTAGGACAGACAGGATAGAAGAGGATAAGGAAAGCGTGGATAGTCAGCAGCTTCCGAAAACCAGCTTTAACTTCCCTCGAGAGCCATTTCGAACAGAAACAGAGGAATTTGGAGGAGACTTTGAACCTTTCCAGAGTAGGTCAAATGCGAACGTTATCGTCATCAAGAGTAACGACGAAAAAACAACAAATTCAGCGGGGTTGGAAATATCACTGCTGTGGAATTTCTCAGGGACATGAGATCGTATCTGGAGAATAACAGAATACCTCGTGAACGACACATGAGGGTGGTGGAGAAATATTTGGACTCAGAGGCCTTAGTTTGGCACAGAGTTTTCAGGTATACTTACCACACATTCGAGGAGTTCGCTATTGCTCTACAGAAGCGATTCTGGAGTAAAGAACTTCAACAAGACATACGCGCCGAAATTTATTCGAAAAAGTATGCTTACTCTAGTCCGACGAAGTACGCAAGCTTCTTTACCAATCAATTAGCACGCTTGCAATATCTTCAACCTCCATTGGCAGAGGAAGACCTTGTACATGCTATTTCATGCCAATTACCAACTGAAGTTAGAAGGAACCTCATTTCGGCCAACGTCAGAACGTTAGAGGGGATGGCGGAAATTTTGAGGAGGTTGGATCACACGTCCAATGTGTCCAACAACTCAACCGGAAACCAGAACCAAAGAAGCAGAAACCCAGAACATAGAGAGATCAACACCGTCCATGTTGATCAAACGCAACAGACGGAAGTCAATAAAAATGGAGTAGGACCAACTAGATCGAGAGTTTATGGACAAAACCGCTTTCAACCTGATTATCAGAGACCTAGAGAAGGGAGACCATACCAGACACGACGATGGAACGAAAATCAGCGGAGAAACAGCTACCACCAAAGGAACAATGATTATCGCCGAGAGGGATATTACAACAGAGATAACCCGACGAATAATTACGGATATCGAGGATATCAAAACTGGAGGAACACAAACAACTAATCGAGACCGCAACAACAGCAGAATCAACAAAACCGAGGATGGAGAAACAACAATAACGTAAGGAGGTATTACGATGATAGAGAGAGAGTCAAGAATACCGGAAGTGTTGTTGTTTGAGTCTTCAGTCTTTTGACTGGTTTGATGCAGCTCTCCATGCCTCCCTGTCCTGTGCTAATCGTTTCATCTCTACATAACTACCACACCCCACATCCGAGGCAATCTGTTTAACATATTCTAACCTTGGTCTACCCCTACAGTTCTTGTCCTCGACCCTTCCTTCCATAACTAAGCTTGCTATTCCTGGGTGTCTTAGTATGTGTCCTACCAACCAATCTCTTCTCTTCATTAGCAGTCGCCAGAAACATCTCTCCTCTCCCACTCGGCTTAATACCTCTTTGTTTGTAACCCTATCTACCCATCTGATCTTAGAGAAAGGGAAGAAGGAAACGCAAGAAACCAAAATCGGGGACAGCGTAACCAAAATTAGGAATCTCAGCCCGGATCAAGCAGAGACCGGAGCAATAAAGACCCAGGAGGGGTAAAAAAAACGTCAAATTCCAAAAAGTAAAGGAGGCGAGAACATCACCGTAACTAGACACGTAATCGAGATAAATGAATTGTACCAGGCCACGAACGAAGATCTCCTGTATGAGCGAGAAGAGCCGAAGACAGGAAGAGTAGCGAGGCTACCCATCATAGAAATAGTATCAGAAGGTGAATTCCTGAGAATTTTGTCAGAGAATTGTTTGAACAGATTAAAAGACGGTAATTCACTCACAGCAATGCCCGTTTCAACTATCAAGGTCAGGGGTGTATTCAATGATAAGACCATGAAGTGTTAAGTCCAGGCATTAATGGAATTCTCCATCAATGAACATAAATACGAGCAGATATTCATAGGCTTGAACCAGATAAATTTCGATGCTATTCTAGGTATTGATTTCATAACGAAGACGGGAGCCGTTATTGACTTGCGTAACGGAGTTATAAAATTTGATGAAGGTCAATATCAGCCAGAAAACTCGAAGAAGGAGGAGAATGAGTGTAGTCTGATTGACGAAACTACAAAAGAAAATCTAGTAAGAATAGTCATGGTAGTCGAAGCAGAAGGAATACCTCAATATGGTAGGAGAATTGAGAACTTTGAAGATCATAGAGAGAGATTAGAATAATTGGTCACGAACTTTTCAGATGTATTTAATGATAAACCAGGCATTATCAGAGGATATAATTATCAGATCAAGCTCGCAGATAACACACCCTTTCAAAAGAAATTGTATCCGATACCGGAGAAATATCAATCAGAAGTGACCGAGTTAATAAAAGGCATGGAAAAAGACGGTATAATAAGGAAGCAAGCCACTCCTTATTTAAACCCTCTTACAGTTGTAAAGAAAGCAGATGGAAGTCTGAGACTATGCTTAGATGCTAGGGGCATTAATATTCTTTTTTTTTTAGAATACGACAGGCCACCAAATATCAGGGAACTACTGAGGAGATTCAAGAACAAAACCTGTTTCTCAGTGATTGATTTGAATGCCGCATTTCATCAAATAGAGCTTACCGAAGACAGCAAATGTTACACGGGTTTCATGTTTAACCAAACCTGTTACGTGTATCAAAGAGTACCATATGGGTTGGTAAATTCAAGCCCAGCACTCATTAGAGCCTTGGATGATAAGTTGAGTGATGAAGTAAAACAATTTGCCATTTGCTACGTGGACGATATTATCATATCTTCAGAAACGCCAGAGCAACACTTCATGCATTTGAAAAAGCTATTTGAAAACCTCAGAAATGCAAACATCAAGGTAAAATTAAATAAATGTCATTTCTTTCAAGAAAAGATCAACTTTCTTGGACATACGATAGACAGATTCGGTTACCATCCGAATGAAGACAAGATAGAAGCAATATTGAAGTTTCCCAAACCCAAGAAGATCAAAGACATCCGAGCTTTTGCGGGTCTTTGCCAGTTCTACAGCTGCCATTGCCCACGCTATTCAGAAATCATGGCTCCTCTCCATGAGCTTCTGAAGAAAAACAATAGATGGAAGTGGGATGCAGCTGCCGAGAATGCCTTTATTCAAGCAAAGGAGATGCTTAAAAACAACATCAAATTAGAATACCCAGACTTCAAAAGATCATTCATAGTAGAAACTGACGCCTCACGAATTGGTATTAGCGCAATCTTGTATCAGAAGGATCAAGACGGCAAAAACATTTCATTCAGCAGCAGGAAGTTACACACGCACGAGTTAAATTACTTCACGACGGAGCTTGAAGCTTTAGCCGTCATAAATGCTCTTCGACGATGGAAAAAGATATTGCTAGGACACAAGATTGTAATCAGAACGGATCACAAAGCACTGGAGTTCATGCTGAAGTCCGACTTGTCAAGCGATCGGATGACCAGGTGGACTATGTTTTTACAACAATTTGATGCCACGATAGTCCATGTTCCTGGAAAAGACAACCTACTGGCAGATATTCTTTCCAGACATCCGACTCCTGAAAATAATGTAAGAATTAACGTCATCCAAACGGACGCAGAGGATCAGGAAACGTTGGATAAACTAAGAAGGATTCTTCTTTTTCAAAAGAAGCATGCACCATTAAGGAACATTTATAGATTCTTGTCAGGGAAAATGACAATGAGGCACGCAACATATTTCAAAACTAGAAGGAAAGCTAGACATTATATTCTTGTGGGAGAAATCGTATGCAAATACATAGATGCTGGACACACGAAGGTGCGAGTTGCTATTCCACCTGAACTTATTGTGCCACTAATTTGGGTAGTGCACTAAAGCATAGGTCACGGCGGAGTCGATAAAACATACTATACCATGGTAGAAAAGTTCTATTGGGTTAAAATGCGAGAATCCATTACAATAGTGGTCAGATCTTGTGAACTGTGTCAGAAAAACAAGTACAACTCTGAACTATTGAAGGAACGACCTAAGTCAATTATTCCTACTCAACCACTGAAACTGTTTAGCCAGGATATTTTTGGGCCTGCACCTAAAGGAGAAAGAGGAAACCAATATGTGCTAGTCACGATGGGTGTGTTTTCCAAAGTTGTGATGCTTAATCCAATGCAAAAAGCCACAAAGAAAACTGTCTTATACCACTTGGAGAGGAACATTATTCCTACGTTGGGAAAACCAGAAAGACTTCTAACGGACCACGGAACGCAATTCACTTCTGCAGAATTCCAAGGGGCGATGGATAGGTTGGATATTGTTCACCTATTCTCATCAGTTCGCAGCCCAGAGACAAATCCCATTGAACGAACAATGCTTGAATTTTCTAAGTACATTCGCTTGTATAGTGCTGATAATCATGCAAATTGGGTGAAGATTATACCCCTAGTAGAATTTTGCATCAATAATACGAGACACGAGAGCACCAACGAAATTCCAGTAATGTTACACTTTGAGGAGAATCTTCAACATTCCGGAAGATAACGAACCAGCGATGGACAAGAGAATCGAATCAGCGCGAGAACAGCTAAACAAAGCGGCCGAGAAGAGGTTAAAACGCTTACAAGGGAAGAGATTTAGCGGTCCGCTACGAGAAGGTGACCTTGTGTTAGTCAGGATTCCCGTGAAAGCTGACGTACTGAAGAAAGTATATATCAAGTTCAGTAGTCTTTTTAGAGGACCCTTCAAAGTAGATACAGTCTACGGTAACAATTGCTACAAGATCGTGAGGATTGAAGACAACAGATCCATTGAAAAATTTAAACACTCCAAATTAAAGAGATTTTAACCAAAGATTCAGTAAATAAATAAATTCAGTCCCAAGAACATAGAAACCAATTTTTATTAAAGAAAGTACAGGCTATACTTTACTTTAAAATGGCAACGGGGAATTGCGCCCGAATGTATTTAAGGCCAATACTAAGATCCAGACGGGATACGAACTGGGACGCAGGAAAAATAAAAGAACGAATTAAAATCTCTTATTCCTTAAAAATTTGTGAGATATGGAAAACCTAAGCTGAATTAGAGTGTAATACCATGCATCATTATTAATATAAACAATTACGGAAGGCCGGAAGGAAAGAAGGAACTATTTAAATATGGTTGTGTATTTATTATCTGAATGTAGGGAGGCCTACATTGTAAGAATGCGTCACACCACGAGAAGTCAGTGTAACGTCATGAAGAGATTTAGCGGTGTGCTACGAGAAGGTGACCTTGTGTTAGTCAGGATTCCCGTGAAAGCTGACGTACTGAAGAAGGTATATATCAAGTTCAGTAGTCTTTTTAGAGGACCCTTCAAGGTAGATACAGTCTACGGTAACAATTGCTACAAGATCGTGAGGATTGAAGACAACAGATCCATTGAAAAATTTAACCACTCCAAATTAAAGAGATTGAGGTTGATGAGACACCGAGTGAGGGGTAGTCTGTGGAGCTACGTCACACCACGAGAGGGGAGGAAACGCGATAATCTTGCCGTACACGGAGAGCAAGAACGAGCAGTCATTCCTAATTCAGATCGGGTCTAAACAAGACCGCCAGTGTAGAAACGAGTTGATTCTCGGACAGAGCCACGCGTAACGAAAGTGGAGAAAAGGAGCGCGGAGTCAGAGGGCTGTGACTTGTGAAGCAAGCGACATTCTCACTGAGACCAGCACAGCATGTAGGCCGGTGATTTTGTAACACACTTATCGGAACGAGACTGAGTTCATTTGCACTCAAATTTAGAGAAGCTTCATACAACAAGTCTGTAGAGTATTTATAACACAGCTTGTTACTTCAGTATTTCGATACGAAGCTACTACACATCTCACGCAGATAAATGCAAACAATTCACTTCAGGAAAAGAGCTATATTACTCATACAATTCGGCTCATCCTTGGAAGCTCTACACAATGCAGTTTATAAATTGGCGACGGGGAAGTTATGTAGGTTTAATCATTAATCTGATTATGACTTCGTGCTAAGATGCACATTATAGGGAAGTACAGACTACAGAAATGTAAAGTTGAATCCAGAATTCCACAACATGGATGGCGCAGTCGAACATCTACGCGATGCGCAGAAATGCAGAACAAATCTATACTTCATAACACGAGTTCATATACATCCAGTATACTCTCAAAGACACTTATAGAACAATCGAATTTCAACCTTAAGAAGCGATGCCGGCGTAGTGAAGTGGTAACGACAGAAGATCCGAACGACATGCGGGAGTCGAGTGAAGGAGTTTGGGAGAGACTTGCTGTACACGGAGAGGTCGCTAACCCAGTTAGATCATCGACCTTGTCCCACTGTGAGGTTATCCAGCAGGCCTCGCCACAACCGGTTCTCGCAGCTGTGGGCGTTGTGCTCAAACACATTTGTCTTGCCAGACAAGGCATATTACAGCAGAGATCGTCGCCAGCTCAAGGTAGTGAAGAGATTGAAATATATTTAGTAGAATTGTAGTCATGTTCTGTGTTTATCCAAATTGACCAACCGTATAATTCTGTCATTTTAATTAAAATTGTGTAGATTTTAATCCAGTATATCAGTGGTTTCTTAGGAGTCATTTTCATTGAAAATTTCAGTCAAGTGGACAAAATTTTATTAGCGAATTGCTGTTGTCAACGTTAAATCAGTTCATTATAAAGTCGTTTAGAATTATTGATACTTGCGTTAAATTAAATAAATCTGTTTTATGCGCAGCGTTGGAACGTATATTGAACATCTTAAGTACCGTATATTTAAAAAGCTATGTCACGAAATGTCAAATAAATTTCGACTACTCAAGATGTTGATTCGAGTGTCAGAAATTTATTATAAACCAACTGTGTGCAATAATGGATTGTTACACGACACAACATCTGGTAAAAGATAGTCTAAATAATTGATATAGACAATTAAATCAATAAATACCAAATTCATTGTAATGAAACAGATAGTTATGTAGAACTATGCTGTAAACGTAATAAACCATATTTCCTAGTAACAAAGATGTTCCAAGAACCTTTATATGTGTCAAATAAAACATTTAGAGCATTAAAAAGCCTAGATAAAATTTATTGAACAAAATATTTCACTTTATTGTATTCACAGGAAGAGACATGGCAATTTAGATAAGTCTACCCATTGTCTGAAAATAAATCAGCTGGACTTAACTGAATTAAATTCAGAAATTTGTATTCACAGGAAGAGAGGACACACTTATATCATTTTTAAATATGAATTCTTGCTGACAATTCTTTGAAAGTTACAATAATGTAATAACTGAATTTAAATACGTGAAAAGGAGTTAAGAAAGTTAAATCACAGGGTGATATAAAAGTAACTGTACAGAAAGTAATTAAAGATTTGAATTTATAGGCACGAGGAAATTTTGTATATGAATAGAGGAGTTTGTTAAAGTTTGTTTCTTGAACAATATTCACAATGGTAGTGGATATTTAATAGAGTTACTGATTTTCTTTGCATTGATTGAGAAAATGCACAGAAAGGGGTTTAGATTTGGAATACCGTGCATGAAAGGAATCGTAGACGTAAATGAGTTACGTATTTTCACAAAAGAAGACTGAGGAGTCATGTTTCCTAGTATTGATCACAGCGAATGTGACATCGTTTAATTGCATTTGAGGCAAGTTCTGTACAGGGTGTTTAAGAAATAATGTGATTGTTGAATAATTTTGGAACGGAAGTGTGGAATGAAGGTAAAATGCCATGCACTTCGAATATTCACGTTTATCAAAGAAAATGTAAGTCGAGCAAAGAATTTCAGGAATTTTTCGAAATTGAATAATCAAATGGGAGAAAACAAAGTTAGAGCAGTGCTGAACTTAAACGTTTGTCACCTATGTTCTCTTGATTTAGACAAGTATTTATACTTTCAACCGATAAAGTTACGGTGTTTGTTCAGGAAGTTTGAGTAGTAAATACTCATGTATATTAAAGGAAAGTTAATCATTTCAACGCAGTTAAGTTAATATTTGTACGAATCACAAATCATTGTACATATGAATATATATTTAGTACTGAGTAAATTTTGATCTTGCATATTTAGATGTGGAACTACGGTTCAAATATGAAATGCAATGTATAATATAGGGTAATGTTTGAAATCACGCCGTTTCATAACTTTTCATATTTCAGTGGAGGTTCTGAGGAACTCCACTCGAGTTTATCGTTTGTAATAAATTTTGTGTTTAATTTTTGTAATAGCAAAGGAATGCTATATTCTTCGATGAGAGAAGAAGGAATCAGTGGAGTACCGAATTCTCCAACCTTTATTTTCAGGACATTATGTATAAATGCCACGTTTTTAGTTTATCTTAAATTTTCATTTTTCTTGTAGTGTCAGGTAAACACTAATTATCGATATACATCAGAGACATCTGTGTATTTCCATAGCACAATAAACGGCTGGCGCTTTTTAGCGAATTAGCCAATTTTATCTTAGCTGACAACGTTTACATTTTTTCAACGCCGAAAATAGTACTGCTAGGTAGGATACAGGTGCTCACTATAGAAATTTGTACCTAGGCTGGTAGTACTATTTTTTTTATTTAAATATACCCTGTATGATCCTAGAATTCCCAATTTTTACTTAGCAGACAATGGTAAGTTTATGAGATGGGTAGCTACGTGTCTGCAATCCTTTACAGTGCAGCGGATATAGGTGCTGATTGTAGAATTCGGGCGCAGTACAAAACCCTAATTAAATTTACAATGGAAAAGGTAACGATGTCATAGGAAGAATCATCGTGCCATAAACAAATAGTCAAACATGACTGCAAAATTCTAAATGACGCTAAAACCATCCCGCATTTACAATATTTACATGTCTAAACTAAACCTTGAATTACAGAACCATCGGATCCATACTTCCGTGTATAAATTAAACAAAACTTGTATAGCAGTCTTTTCATTACAATCATACACTTAACAATACAGCAATAATAAACAACAGTAGGATTCACATAGGGAAGATACACTGAAATAAATCAAGAAGACACAACAATTCTTGTTTGTTCCATCCCTCATCTAAAGTGTATGTGAATTTAGACAAGGCATGCTTTTAAAGCATCTCAAAACAAACATGTAGTACACGACCCACTAGTTGACTACCTTTAGTCAGCAAACTGAGTCCTGTCAAGTCTAACCATGTATTTCTCTAAAGTACCCTTCCAGGGATATTCTGTCTCATGCACGTTGCATTGGTCCAAGTGAAAACAATCATGATCAAAGTTAAATGGTTGATTAAAATTTAATTGAAGTTTTAACCCACGTCGGTTTAATAATAATTATCTTTCATGATTAGGTTTCTGATTATTACTATCATAGTTTAAGAGTGCCTTAATTATTGAATGACCAACTATGCAAGGCTAATGGACTGAAAACTAAACACAACAGAATGCACGTGTCATCTGTTTGTCAACAATAACACACGTTATAAATCATAGTCGTAAGTCTTCTACAGATACGAGATGCATGATCCGTATAATCATAGCAATCTTGGGCACTAAGCGGCTCCAATATCATAGAAATATGATCTAGTCCACAATAACACATTTCCAGATGGGCAAGCAATGCTCCATCTAATTACCATCCTCAAAATATCTAAAGGTGTCCTCCACGGGATCACGAAAATAATTTATCTCAGCAGTCATCCCTATGAATCTGTTGGCATAATAAATGAACGGGAAACCACCCCATAGATCAACGTGTCAAAACACGGAAAACAATCAATCACCTTAAGGTAAAAATTAGCCTTCAAAATAAGTAAAAGTGAGGCTCCATTCTTTAAGAGTTACTCTGATAGTATAAAAATATAAGGTAAAGATCCTTCATCTATTCGCTTACAACACTTGCGAATTCAATTAAACATTCGGAAAGTAACTTCTTAAACACCCTGTACTCATACACTAACAACGATACAATTGGACATTCCAACCGAGCTCCAAGAACGGCTCGATAAAAATAATCTGACTGGCAGAAACAAAAGAGTACTGTCGTGTGTCAATTGTCTCGCCTGAGAATCCAGTTCGCTGCTCTGCAAGTAACAGTAAAATAACCTTGAGCATCGCTAGCTATCATTCTCACGAAACTCGAATGTTATTCTACACGCTTCACTGCGTATCAAAGTCTATCAGAATAATGTATGAAAACTAGTGTAATGCACTCGAAAAATGTCTATTGTTCTCATCTCTTACACATTATAATACAATGTCATTACTATTTGGACAACAAGGCCTCGTAACTCGCCTTGAAAAATGAAATCTAAACATAGGCTGGGTCACAGCTTGGCAAAGCGTAGCAACAGAAAGATGTGTCACTTTGCAAAGACTTTAAAAAGATACTCCACTGTGTCACAAAAACAAATTCTCCAAAAATAACGTGCGCAGTAAACTCAAAATAACTAAATGTTCCTAACGACACAATTCTCCTGGCTTATTATTGTAAATGATACGATTTAACGTTGAATGGTCGGTTTACGAGTGCTTTTACCACAGTCACTCCCATTCTCTGACATGATTCACCTTGAATCCAGGTTCTAAGACCTTCAAAATGTATTTACATGAAAATGGTAGATGCGTAACCCTTACAGCATGGAACTGATACGACCGACTAACAGTGGCATATCCATACCTTTAAATAATGGGGTCTCAAAGTTACCAAAAATGAATTATAATACTTTGAGCTGGTTACATCATATGATTCATTGCTCCCTCTAAGCTGATGTCCATTCTGTGGACTATACAAAATTATAACATGTAATTGCACCCCTCTGAGGTGGCTAACTCCAGGCATAAGCTTTCTACCAAAAATGTGGAAGCTTATGAAAAGTGAAAAGTATGCCGTCAGCGGCGTCTTCAAGAAAATACAAAACCTACCTAAATGACTGTTATATCTAAACGGTTGACTACAACAAATCCACCCCCGAAACCATAACCAAATACAAGTAGAAATTAACGAAAACTCACGGCACCACGTTTCTCACAAGGAAACATCCCAGGCTTCAATTTAATGGGCAAGTCCTTATGTTCCCAGTCTGGAGTAGTATTTTCCTCGGCCATGTTTTGCGTAATTCTCGTATCAGCTTGCATATTGCTGATGTTAGATGATCAATGGCTCCTCCATTAAGATATTTACGTCATCATCTCGTTCCTCGTGGTACAGGTGTAAATTAGCATATCGTCACAGTCAAACCTTCTTGACGTTCTTGTTGAAAATGGCGAATAAGTTAGAAAAACACTGCTTTTATCACTGATTAAAATTTATCTAGCAACACTGGCTTTAAACTGTGCAGGCTTTAGAAAATAATTGGCCATGTGCCTGCTTCACTGAAGCTATCATTCACAGATCCCATTGCACATATTATACCACAATCACTTGAATATTTGGGTGAGATTCACCTTTGCACGACGCATTTCTCTGACATTAGCACAACTTTTACAGCAATCAATACTGTTACTTTATGATGCTTTATCAATCCTTTCATGAGACTTGCTAAGTCTTCTAACAAACAAAATGTTCCTCGGTCACTCGGCCGGACTTATTAGAATACAATTCCGCTAGGCTCAAGCGCACATGGGATTGCCCTTCCTTCCTGCATGGCGTGTTCCGGCTTCGAATACCGCCGAAGTCAGTTAGCAACTACTTCCTTCTTCCTCGCCTTCCTGCGATGCAAATACCTTAAAATTACTTAAAATATTACCATGTTGACGTTGCTATAAATGCAGAACTACGGTTAATTATATTTTTCAAAGGTGCACATCGTAGATAAATATCTGCGATCATGATTAATTATTCTCAAGCTTCAAAACGAAGTCAAAAATACTCCTGAATATGATATAAGCTTCCGGAGTGCGTTCAGTGATTCATGGTAAGAGTATTCCATGTTATAACTAAAAATCTTCACCAGCATGAGCTCAGGCGGGCTCAGTATCTATATGTTCTAATTACGCTAATCCTAATTGCACATCGCATTTATTAAACGAGAACAGCACCTCACATTTGTCAAATTACATTTGTGTTCTAGATTTTTGATTTGGATGAAGTAGGATCCATAAATGGTATTTATTGTTCTCCAACCCGCGATGGCACAACATGTGTTCCTTCAAAAGTCCGCTCCGAACAAACTATGCTTCACATACGCTACAAGGGTAAAGCGCATCTCCACTATGGGTTAACATGTGTGTCTCCCAACTTCCGCAAACATTGCTGTACATATGCCACAAGAGTATGGCATTATCCTGCTATGTGTTCACATATCTTCCTTCGAATTTTCTCTCTCAGCAAATTTTGATTCACGTATGCTACATGAGTACGGCTTCATGCCCATATGTGTTAACATGTGCCTTTTCAATGTTCTTCTAAAAGCAAATTCGGCTTCATATATGGATCATATATAGAGTGTGACGCGCCGGTATGCGTTAACAAAGGTGACTTCTAAATTCATCTGTCAGCAAATTTGGCTTCAAGCACCTATGGGTAAACAGGTGTCTCTTCAAAGTTTTTATCTCAGCAAATGTAGATTCACAAGTGCTACATGAGTGAACATGCCGGTTTGCATTAACACGAGTGTGCCCTCAAAGTTCACCTCCGAGCGAAATTGGTTTCGCATATGCTACATGAAAATTGCTTCATGCCCATATGTGATAACATCTGCCGTTTCAAAGTTTCGCTTAAAGCAAATTTGTTTTCACATCTTGTGCACGAGAAGGCCTAAAACTTAACGCCGGTATGAGTTGACATATGTTTCTTCAAATTTCCTTTATAAACAAATTTTCCTTCGCATATGCTACATGAGTATGACTTCATGTCGCTATGCTTTAACATGTGTATATTCAACGTTCCTCTCACGGCAAATTTGGCTTCACATATGCTACATGAGTACGGTTTCACGCCGGTGTGCATAAGCTTATGTCGATTCAAACTACTTTCAAAAGTAAATTTGGCTTCACATATGGTACATGTGTACGGTTTCTCGTCGGTATGTATTACCATATGTCTTTTCAAAGTACCCTTAGAAAGAAATTTGGCTTCACATATCGTACAAGAGTACGGCTTTACGCCGGTATGCGTTAACATGTGTTTCTTCAAAGTTCCTCTCACACCAAATTTGGCTTCACATATGCTACATGGGTACGGCTTCACGCCAGTGTGCACTAGCATGTGCGTCTTTATAGCCTGTTTCGTAGCAAATTTGGCTTCACATTTGCCACATGAGTACGGTTTCAAGCCGGTATGTGTTAGCATGTGAATTTTCAATTTGCCCTTAAAAATAAATTTGGCTTTACATATCGGACATGAATGCGGCCTTACCCCGGTATGCGTTGACATGTGAGTTTTCAAATTTCCTTTAAAATAAAATTTTCCTTCGCATTTGGTACATGAGTATGACTTCACGCCGCTGTGCGTTAACATGTGTCTCTTCAAAGATTCTCTCACAGCAAATTTGGCTTGACATATGTTACAGGAGTACGGCTTCACCCCAGTGTGCATTGCCATGTGTGCCTTCCACGTTCCCCTCCGAGCGAAATTAGCCTTACATATGTTACATAAATATGGCCTCTCGCCGGTATGTGTAAACATGTGTCGATTCAAGGTTCCACTCAAGGCGAATTTGGCTTTGCATATGGTACATGAGTACGGCTTTTCACCGGTGTGCGTTAACATGTGTCCTTTCAAAGTTCCACTCTGAGCAAACTTTTGTTCACATATGCTACATGAGTACGGCTTCTTGCCGGCATGGATTGTCACGTTCGTCTTCAAGTTTTCTTTGATCGTATTTTTTCTTCCCGATACAGTGGTAGTTGAATGTCCTCCAGTATTACATAATGCGAAAATATTCCTTGCAATAGGATCAGGACATTTTTCCCTGAAATCATTGGTATAAATATATTGCTATGCGCTCATAATTCCATTCAATTACCTGAGAGAGATGAATAAAATGTTCGAAATCCAGGGATCTATATGAAATGGTGGCATCTTTCATCGATATCACATCCAAAAAAAATCCCCAAATCAAGTATCAGGAACTTATCTTGTTTCTACGCTTCAATATTATTTTTCTTACTCAAATGAATATTTTAATATAACTTATATATCTTGGATTCATACCTTCATAGATAAATATATATTATCCATATCAATTACAATAAAATGTTTATACAAAGTAAAGGGTAATAACTTACACGTTATTTGCCGAAAGTCAACCTGGTCTTTTACCATTTCAATAATTGAAATTATCGACATTGTGTCGCTTTAACAGCATGGCTGTGCAAACGTATAATGATTATTTAATTGAATCCAGGCAACTGAACACTGCTGACTATCAATGAACGTGATCAGGCATATTGTACTCCCTAGCAAATAGTTATGCTGATTTTATGGATTATGAATATGCAGGCCATGTCATTTTGAAACTACATGAGTCATGATGCTTCACTGTGTATCCAAAGATTCGGTGACTTCTTCAATCACTGTTTGAACCAAGTAGAGCAGTGGTGCTTTTACGAGACTTCACCCGATTGGAAGATATACGTATTTCACATTCTTCTTTATTGGTAGGAAATTAGATTGATTCTATTAGGTAGTAATAAATGAAATAAATTTAGTGTAATTTGGTGTAAACATCTAGGCTAACTTAGATCTCTAGTATGACGACAGTAAACAGTGTTAGTGTCTCGTCAGGTAGTGTAACCGTAACGGATTTATGCTCGTCATGCAAAATAAAAGTAAAAAATGCAAATAAAATCATCACATTTTCTTATCTTATGATTTGCAGTCATTACCTTTTTAGCCTACTTTTCTCATTTTGCAACAAGTAGTTCCGTTAAGAACTATACAGCCTATTTTCATATATCCTACTTACGTTCATTCTCTCTATCAACATACAGAATTTCAGTTTGATTGCTGTAATACAGTAGATTCGTAGATGGATTTTTATACATGGGTCTTAGAGTTATGTACTGTTATATGAAGATTATTGTGTACGTGTAGTATTCAAACTTCGAACGCATGATTAGGACACAAGACTTTAAAATATCCCACAGCTGCCATCTTGTGGTTATGGAAACAATTGAAAAAAAAATATTATATGCCAGTGGATTAACATAGCAAGCGTTTTGGAGACAAGCAGAGAAATGGAGGTCACTTCGACAGTAAAGCCAGGAGCTCAAATTGCAGAGGTCACGAACGGAATGATAGGAGAGTGTGCGTCCCTTACTGCAAAGGACTACGCAGTGATCATCGCTGGAGCAAACGACGTCTATAGAAATGAGAGTAAAAAGGTAATCAAGGATTTAAAGGGTACATTGCCATCCATGCAAAAAACAAATGTCATTATTGTAAACATTCCGCAGAGATACGATTTAATTCCCAAATCATGTGTAAATGCAGAAATAGAGGCTACAAATGGAAAAATTCATAAAATTTGTAAGAGTTTTCCAAAGGTCCAAATTGTAGATGTAAGTAAATTAGACAGGAAGTTCCACACTCGGCATGGCCTACACTTAAATAGATTAGGAAAAGAGTATCTTAGTGATGAAATCTGCAAAATTGTAAATTCAAATGGTAAGAATAATTCAACAGTAATATCATTAGAGTGGAAGCAGGGAAACTGGTAGAAGAGGTTTGGCAATCAGATCTTTTGAAGTCAAATTTAACGGACTGTAACAATGGTATTTCGGATTTGTCTAGCAACAATTATGATAATAATAATGTAAATAAATCACCAACACAAGCTTGCAAAAGTAACAAATTTAAAATTTAAATTTAAAATTTACCACCAGAATGTCCAGTCTCTTTATAATAAATTGATTACATAAATCTAATGCTTAAAAACAAGTAGTTCCGTGAAGAACTATACAGCCTATTTTCATATATCCTGCTCATTTTAATTGTCTCTATCAACATACAAAATTTCAGTTTAATTGCTGTAACAGATTCGTAGATATTGAGAACCGTCTAAATATTTCATAGGCCTATGGTCGCCACGATGGATTTTTATTTTTGTACTATTACTTTAAGATTATTGTCTACAGACAGTAGTGGCTATGCTGGCTAAAGCGCAGCATTAGGTCATGGGGCCAAGCTCTCTGCTGACTCGGTAGACGCGTGGGTTCGAACCCCACCGTCGGCCGTCCTTGAAATGGTTTTCCGTGGTTTCCCCATTTTCAACACCAGCCAAATGCTGGGACGGTACCTTCTGACAGGCCACGGCCCCTTCCTTCATCATCCTTGCCCAGTTTCATTCACCATCATTCATTTCATCTCTCATTAACTCCTCTCATGAGGTTGGCGTCAGGAAGGGCATCCGGCCGTAAAAACCATCGCCACAAAGACTTCCATCACATCTCATCCCCAACCCCGTTGGAAAACAGGAACAATAATAAGGGGTAGACATACTTTAAGATTATTGTGTACGTGTGGTATTCAAACTTCAATCTCATGATTAGAACACAAGAAGTAAAAACGAGATTTTAAAAGTACGCACACCAGCCATCTTGTGATTATGCAAACAATTGAAATAAATTACATGCCAGTGGATTAACATTTGTATAAGCATTTAACGTGCAATGTTCCACGGCACTCGGATGGTTAATTCGCGAGAAACGTCCATTTAAATATTTATACTTCGCGTCGCCGCCATGTTGGAATTGTGCTCACCAGTTTACTGAAAGTCCTATAGGTAAACATATGTTCATAGTCTCTATGAACATTAAAAAAATCAGTTTGGTTGCTGTAAAAGATTCATAGATATTGAGAACCGTCTAAATTTTTCGGAAGCTCGCCATTTAGGATTGTTATATGTATAGGCCATAGAGTTATGTACCATTCAAGGACAATTATTGCCTAGCTTCATTATTGAAACTTTCACTTCGATCGCATGATTACGACACAAGAATAAAAACTTAATTTTAAAATTTCGCACATCCGCCATCTTGAGGTTATATAAAAATTGAACAAAATTAGATGCCAGTGCATTACAATATGTTTTATCATTTACTGTACCACATTTCACTGCGCTCAGAGAGTTAAATCACGAGAAAAGGCTATTAAAATATTTCAAATTTGCTTGGTCGCCATGTTCGTTTTGTACTTTACAGGTTTATGAATTATACATAGGTAAACTTGTATCGGTACCCTTTATCACCGTACAAAATTGCATGATGATATCTGTAATAGTTTCGGAGATATAGAATGTCAGTGAAATATTTCGCACAGCCGCCATTTTGAGGTTATGTAAACAATTGAACTAAATTGACAATGACAATTGTTGTTTTAAGGGGCCTAACATTGAACTAAATTAGACTCCAGTGCATTACAATGTGTATAAACATTTGCTGTACCAAGTTTCATTATGTTTGGATAGTTAAATCGCGAGAAATGTCTATTTAAAAGTCTCAATTTCACTTGACCGCCATGTTGGTTTTATAGTCACCAGGTTTTTGAAAGTCTCATAGGTAAACTTCTAGTAGTGCCTTTTATCACCGTACACAATTTCAGGGCGATATCGGTAATAGTTTCGGAGATATTGAATGCTAGTGAAATATTTCGCACAGCCGCCATGTTGGATTGGTAAGACGTAACAAAATTTGAAGGGCACGGTCGACGTCGTCAGGAATAGTGCTATGAACTTACCGAATTTCATTGAAATCGCTCCAGCCATTTAGATTTTATTAGGGGTGACACACACACACCTCTCACACACACACACACGCACACACACACGGACAAAAGGTGATCTCATAAGCCTATTTTTTCAAAATTGAAAATAGGCTAATGAACTTAAAGACATCTCAGCACTATGTATTTCATAACATTGGCTGAAAGAGGAACAACTCGAATTAATTCAATTCCCAGGGTTTATACAAGCAAGTATACTCTAGATCTAATATTAGCCATGGTGGTAATTGCATCTTCTTAAGAAATAATTTAGATCATGAACAGATAACAGCTTATGATTATCTAATTATGGAACAGGATTTTGAATTCTCTGCCGTAAAAATACAGCAGTTTAAGTTAATAATTGTATGCGTATACCGTCAGGAAAGTTTCCTTTATTTATAGATAAATTAGAATTGTTACTCAATAACATGAGCAAAGTAAATTTCGATATAATAATTTGTGGGGATGTAAATCTGGATTTCTTAAAATTTGATAGAAATTGTGAATTATTAACACAGTTACTAATTTCCTATGGACTGAAACCTACAGTAAATACCCCAACAAGAATAACAAAATTTAGTAAAACCACTCCTGATCAAATTTTTATAAATACAGATAAATATCACCATTCAATAGAGGTCTATTGTCCGGGTTTTAGTGACCACCATGGACAAATACTGAGTTTTGAAGTATCCGAAACAACCAATAATAATGATAATGGAGTAAAATCAAAGTGCAGGTCATTCACTGAATCAAATGTTACATATTTCAATGACTTATTAAATAAGGAAACATGGTCAGAAATTTATGAACTAGAAAATGTAAATGATAAATTTAATGCATTTAACAGTAACCTAAAACACAATTTTGGAATAGCATTCCCCTTTAAACGAAGAACTGTTCAAAATAACAAAACTAGCAATTGGATAACAACAGGGATTATAAATTCATGTCAAAGAAAGAAATTTCTACACAAATTATATAAACAATACCACACAACACCTGAATTCAATTTATACTACAAAAAATACACTAGCATATTCAATAAGGTAATAAGACTAGCAAAGAAAATGCATAATGATAATTTTATTTCCCAATCATCTAATAAAAACAGGGCTATGTGGTCCGTGATAAAGAAAGAAACTGGAAAATCTGCTAAAATACAAAGGAACATTACACTGACCAGAAATAATATAGTGATTAATAATCCAGAGGAAATAGCAAACACTTTTAATGACTATTTTCTGGAAATTCCACAAAAATTATTAAATAAATCTCAGGTAAATACATTAAATTCGAATAATAAAATAAATATATGCAGTGATTCTTTATTTATAAATCATGTCACAAGTGAAGAGGTAAGAATAGTTATAAAAGAGATAAAAAATAAATTCTGTGCTGGCATTGATGGCATCCCTGATGCAATTTTAAAGCAATGTGCAGAAAATATAATAAATCCACTTACGCACGTAATAAACAGTTCAATTCTCTCAGGAACTTACCCGGATAAGTAATTCCAGTGCACAAAAACTGTTCAAAAGATGAATTAGATAAATATCGTCCTATTACCTTACCAACTGGTATTGCAAAAATTGTGGAAAAACTGATAATTTTCATAGAAAAAAATAAAATATTATCAAACTCACAACATGGATTCAGAACGGAAAAATCTACACAGACAGCAATTTACGAATGTAGTAATTGTATACTGAAATCAATTGGCAATAAGGAACATGTAACTGGCCTATTCTTGGATTTATCGAAAGCATTTGATGTTGTTGACCATAAAATCCTCCTTACCAAACTAAATCAAAATGGTATTAGAGGTCTAGCTAATAAATGGATCGAGTCATACTTAACAAGGCGTAAACAAATAGTAAGTTTGAGACACAAGGATGATGGAACCAAATTACTTAATGAAACATTGTCCAATGAGGGAATTATTGAATTTGGAGTACCCCAGGGATCGGTTTTAGGCCCACTACTCTTTCTTCTATATATCAATGATATAACACAGAACGTTCATTCACATAAGGAAATTTTGTTTGCGGACGATACAACACTCGTAATAAAAGGTGAAACTAAACAGGTCATACAGCAGTCTGCTGACTCCGTTACAGGAGAGTTAACCAAATGGTCACAAGATAATCGCCTCATAATAAACTATAAAAAACAGTATGTCTAAATTTCCACACTATACAGAATAAGAATCCTGCGAAACCCAATATAACATTAAATGGTCATCAAATAGAAAATAAATCAGAAACAAAGTTCTTAGGACTATGGATACAACAAGACTTGAAATGGAATAAACATATACAATATCTGAATACTAAACTGAACTCGATGTGCTTTGCGTTACGTATTTTGAAAACCTGCACTAGCATGCACACATTAAGAAATACTTATTTTGCTTATTTCCATTCATACTTAAGATATGGGATCATATTTTGGGGTATGTCACCAGATGTACTAAGCACGTTTAGGATACAAAAGAGGGCGATTAGAATTATGGCAAATGTAAACTCTAGAGAATCATGTAGACCTCTGTTTAAAGATTTAAACATTCTCCCACTGCCCTGCATATATATCTTTGAAAGTATTATGTTTTTTAAAAAGAATTTGATGAATAAAGATGTTTTTCTTAAAACAAACAATGATGTTCATAGGCATAACACAAGACAAAATCAAAACATTCATATTTCACACACACACACACAAGCATATATCAAAAAGGAACTTTTCACACTGAGTTAAATTATACAATAAACTACCCCAGTATATGAAACTGGCCCCAAAAATAAAAACCTTTGATAGAATGTTGAAAGCTTATCTCCAGTGCCATTGTTTTTACTCAGTAGTTGAATATCTTAGCGTATAGGAGCGATGAAATCCATAATTATATTTTACTTTTTTAATTTAATTGTAATACCTAGCTGTATGTTGTTGTATTTATAGAATTAAGTTTTCATATTATGATAATAGAGTGAGGTGTAAATAGTTGTGCAATAAGATTGTATCTATTAAGATTTGCTATTATAATAAGTTAAATAGTTATAATATTAGTAATATATACCTGTTAGTTCTTTTATTTTATAGATGTAAATTCAGACGTGTCCTATATCAAAAATTCCTCTCGGCACGCCGGAAGGCGGAGGTAGATTTCACCGGGCAAACTAGGGGATAGGCTATAGTAGGAAAAATATGCAGGTTTTCGTAGGAGGATCAGACCTCATTTATTGCATGAAAGTATTTTACAATTGGAGGTTAGTTAACATTTTTTCGTCTTTCTATGCATATTTTTAACATTTTACTGTCTTATGGGGATGGTAACCTTCTTGTCATTTGGGGTTCACTTTTATACTTGTGATCACACTGTCCTTATGCAAGGTTTGGAACTAATGTGTAACTATCTAACAGTCTGTTACTTCTTCACGCAAAATTTTATCTCCCGCAGAGATGTTGGTTGCTTCCTCAGTTTAGGGGCTGCGACAAGGTGGTCATGTAACCCCGTGTACATTGGGTGTGTGTAGAATCTGTCTGACAAACGGTGTTATTTATGATGACTGTATTAGTCTGTAATTCAGGTAAGGTCTGCAGAAGGTCAATTTCAAGTAGTAGTACCTAATTTTGTACCAAATACTAACGTCAACGACACCTAGCTGTGAACTTGGCTGCTAGATGCCACCGCAACCAGCAACTTGCAACGAACGTTGTTACTTCCCCTCCGAAGGAAAGCATGCTGACGGATTTTTAGCGCTCTTAGAAAATCCGGCGACTTTGGCCGGCTTTGAACCAGCGACCTTGGGCATAGAAGTTCAGCATGCTACCAGTTAGCCGCTTCCCTCATAGTCAGATGGAACAAGAAGTTCCGTGACGAACTAAAGAGCCTACTTTTCTTAAAATTAAGATTCATGCCATAGATTAATCTACAGTATATGAACCTATCTAGAATAATGACGAAATTAAGTGGGTAACATCGAAATGTCTTAATTAGTTCGAAATAAGGTATACTAGGCATAATGTAGCCTAATAGAGCAATACAGTTGGCAGCTCTGGTGACTGAATATATTCTTACTTCCATCTCCTAAGGTACAGAATACAAAATGTGGTTGAAGTCCAAAGGACGTTACATGGATTTAGACATTGGATCTATTAGTACACGTAAAAGCATGTTGGCAACAATGTCATGCGAGTGCTGGTCAGAAATAATCTGAAATATTATATCTTTTTGTGCCAATTTTGGATGAAATCCATTTGTTGGTATAGAAGTTACATGTATTTAAAAATTGGTCCTATCAGCAGGCTTAGAATCATGTTGGTAGAACTGACGTATATAAGTTACTCCAAATTAATGTAAAATGTCAGGTAATTTACGTGTGCATAGTTTAAAGCTGTCGGCTTGCATACTTTCTGATATATTTGGATACAAAATAGAGAGCAATTATTAACAGTTGGCAGCCCTGGTGGCTCTTAAGAATACACTCAGTCATATCTGTTTATGTACACATATTACATACAAAATTTGGTTGAAATCCAATTGATAGTGTAGAAGTTATATGCATTTAAAAATTGGACTTATCAGAAGGCTTAAAATTATTTTGGCAACGCTGTCATGTATGGTCACCTGGAAATTAAACTGAAATAGTATTATCTACATGTGTGCCAATTTTAGAATAGCTCCCATGTATACCTTCCAGGATATCCAACATGGAGCTCAAATTTCTAGTGCGTTTTTTTAGCAGATGGTAGCACTGGCATCTTTTTCAAATATGGGCCTGAGTTATTCCGGTATACATCTTTACTCATACTAAATTTGGTTTCGATTGCTGCAGCCGTTTAGGAGTTGATGTGGGGAGACACACACACACAGCCAGACAGACAGAAGGACAGACACATTTTCCCGGATATATCTCATGAGTCTACTTTTTCCTCATTTTTGAAAAGTGTGAAAAGTAGGCTAAAAATGAATGCGATCTCGTCAATGGCGTTGTCTTGGCAACCTCTGATAGACCATCCCTCATCAATTTAAAAGCGTTGTTATGGTAACCTCTGATGGCACTTGACATTTTTAGCCTACTTTCGATTTTTGCAAAAAATGAAAGTAGACTTACGAGATCAACACAGGGCGAAAAAAGTGTGTCTGTCTGTGTGTGTGTATGTGTGTGTGTGAGTCTGTGTGTGTGTCTGTGTGTGTGTGTGTGTGTGTGTGTGTGAGTGTGTGTACTCTGAATGTCTGTCCCCCCCTATCAATTCGAACACGGTGAATGCGAATTGAACGAAATTTGGTACAAAGGTAGCACTAACAAAGGACACCTCAGTGTCATGTTTTATATCGCCGCCATCTTGACGGAAACGTAATGGCGGCCTCACAAATGTTCAAAGCTTAAATCAAATTACGACTAACCTAATCATCCGATCTCTACCAAATTTTGCAAAAACATACCTTTATGGGGGGAGCATCCTTTGACCAACCCAATAGGTCATCAGCGTAATAGTTTACGGATGGCGGCCATCTTTGAGTGAAAATCGATTCCCCCTATTAATTCGAACACGGTGCAACCGAATGGAACGAAATTTGGTACGGAAGTAGTACTAACAAAAGGCACCTCAGTGACATGTTTTATATCGCCGCCATCTTGACGGAAACGTAATGGCGGCCACACAAATGTTCAAAGCTTAAATCAAATTACGACTAACCTAATCATCCGATCTCTACCAAATTTTGCAACAACATACCTTTATGGGGGGAGCATCCTTTGACCAAACTAATAGGTCATCAGAGTAATAGTTTGCGGATGGCGGCCATCTTTGTGTGAAAATCGATTCCCCCTGTTAATTCGAACACGGTGCAACCGAATGGAACGAAATTTGGTACAGAGATAGTACTAACAAAAGGCACCTCAGTGTCATGTTTTATATCGCCGCCATCTTGACGGAAACGTAATGGCGGCCACACAAATGTTCAAAGCTTAAATCAAATTACGATTAACCTAATCATCCGATCTCTACCAAATTTTACAACAACATACCCTTATAGAGGAAGCATCCTTTGACCAAATGAATTGGTCATTAGCCTAATAGTTTGCGAATGGCGGCCATCTTTGTGTGAAAATCAATTCCCCCTATTAATTCAAACACGGTGAAACCGAATGGAACGAAATTTGGTACAGAGGTAGCACTAGCAAAGGGCATCTCAGTGTCATGTTTTATATCGCCGCCATATTGACAGAAACGTAATGGCGGCCACACAAATGTTCAAAGCTTAAGCTAAATTACGACTAACATAACCATCCGATCTCGACCAAACTTTGCAACAACATACCTTTTTGGAGGGAGCATCCTTTGACCAATCTAATAGGTTATTAGCCTGATAGTTTGCGGATGGCGGCCATCTTTATGTCAAAATTGATTCCCCCTATTAATTCGAACACGGAGGAACCTAATGGAACGAAATTTGGTACAGAGGTAGCACTAGCAAAGGGCACCTCAGTGTCATGTTTTATATCGCCGCCGTCTTGACTGAAACGTAATGGCGGCCACACGAATGTTCAAAGCTTAAATCAAATTACGATTAACCTAATCATCCGATCTCAACCAAATTTTGCAACTACATACCTTTATGGAGGGAGCATCCTTTGACCAATCTAATAGGTCATTCGCCTAATAGTTTGCGGATGACGGCCATCTTTGTGTCAGAATCGATTCCCCCTATTAATTCAAACACGGTGAAACAGAATGGAACGAAATTTGGTACAGAGATAGCACTAGCAAAGGGCATCTCAGTGTCATGATTAATATCGCCGCCATATTGACAGAAACGTAATAGCGGCCACACAAATGTTTAAAGCTTAAATCAAATTACGACTAACATAACCATTGGATCTCTACCAAACTTTGCAACAACATACCTTTATGGAGGGAGCATCCTTTGACCAATCTAATAGGTCATTAGCCTAATAGTTTGCGGATGGCGGCCATCTTTATGTCAAAATTGATTCCCCCTATTAATTCGAACACGGTGGAACCGAATGAACGAAATTTGGTACAGAGGTAGCACTAGCAAGAGGCACCTCAGTGTCATGTTTTATATCACCGCTATCTTGACGGAAACGTAATCGCGGCCACCCAAATGTTAAAAGCTAAAATGTAATTACGACCAACCTAATAATCTAGTCTCTACCAAATTTTTCAACACCATATCTTTATGTGGGAAACATATTCTGACCAAACTGCAAGAACATCAGCCCAATAGTTTGCAGATGGTGGCCAAGTATGTGTGCAAATCGATTCCCCCTATCAATTCAAACACGGCGAAACCGAATTGAACGAAATTTGGTACAGAGGTAGCACTAGCAAAGGGCACCTCATATTCATGTTTAATATCCCTATAGCACGTTGTATTTCAACAAGCTACTACAACCAACATTCAATCATACTCCTTGAAAAGGACAAAGAGTTATAACAATACCCATGCATTTAGGAGAAAGTACGCTATATGTTCTTTACTGAACATCTTGTTTTTTTTTTTTTCAATTCCGAAATCATTTTTCTCAACCCTTGGCGTAATGGTGGGTCATATCAAAAATTCTTTCAGACAAAAGTTTTAGGTAATTATTAGGGGAATATTTTCCATTTAGTACGGTTTTGATATTGTGCCTATTAAGAGAGATATGATTAATGTTTCCCGAAAAACCCACTTTTTTCCACCCCTTTGGTCAATGGTTGGTGCTATCAAAAAACTTATTGGACATAAATTTTTGGCACTTATCCGACACATATTATGAACTTTGAATGGATTCGATATTTCACGTATTAAGAGAGTTATAGCGAAATTTCACTTTTTCGAAAAAAAGTTCCCCATTTTCACCCCCTTCGACCGATTTTGCCCATTAACGAACTCGACCGAGATTTTATAGGGATACATATTCTGTAAAAAATTCAAAGTGATTGGTGCAAATTACGGCAGTTATCGTGTCCACAAGAAACTGATATATATATATAGATAGATAGATAGATAGATAGATAGATAAATTATATATAAACTTTTGAACTGACGGTGGTTTTGGGGTCTGAGGGATGTGAAACGCGAAGATATGTCGAAATTTTCCGGAAGTCGAAACATGGTACCCATTGCAATAGTTAGCTTTCTAATGAAATCTACCTAAAATGTATTGAATGCATGTATTTGATCAAAGGGAATTAATAAAAATCTATGTATCTAGCTGAAATGGCTAGAGAATGCATGCTACAAGCGACATCTGATGATCTAGTGTGCAACTTGTTTATAGATGCAGAATTGGAAGCTAAAATAGAAGATAAGATCTCATTTCAAATGCAATCTGTGAGGGAAAACTTATTAAATCAAATTAAAACAATGATCAAAGAGGAAATTCTCATCACATTTCCACAAATACATGAACTTTCCCACGGAATTACAACACTGAATATAGCAAATCAATATGAGAAGAGTACAAGTAGCGCTCAAGGTCATGGAGCAAATATACTTACTCCCAGGAAAGAGATTGCAATACTGAATGCAAAACCACCACACAATATTGGAAAGAACGATGGTACCACCGATAGCAGCCCACAAGACGAGGTCCAAAACGAAGAGAGGGGAAAAAAAGAAGAAATGTCTGAACCAAATCAAACCGAATGGACCGAAGTGGTGCAGAGGCGTCGTGTGCAAAGGGATCAACGCTCCCCAACCCAGGAAGAAAGCGCACACAGAAGGGAATATGTGAAAGGCACCAGACAAGGAGTCACAAGACTTAAAACTGCAGAAAAGAGTGCGTGGCTTTACGTCTCAAAACTGAGCCAAGACACTTCCCCAGAGGACTTAACTGCGTATCTGCAGGAAAATGGAGTGGAAGGAGTGATCCACTGTGACGTAGTGAACCAGAAAATTGGCAGCAGAGCTTTTAAAGTCGGCATACCCTTTAATAAAAGAGATTTGGTCTACAACTGCAACTTCTGGCTTACGGACGTCTATTGCCGGCCCTTTCGGCAACCCTGGAAGTTCAGAGGCTCGCGCCAGTAGGACGAGGATACTAACGTGGAATGTAGAAGGGCTGCGAGGTGCAATGAACCTCCTATCACGAGAAATCCTAAGCGAATATGACATCTGTATTCTCACGGAGACTATGATTAAAGAAGAAAAGAGATTCGACGTCCCCAATTTCTACAATTTTCATGCATTTGCGAGGCAGTGCAGGGAGAGGGGAAGACCATCAGGTGGCGTTGCCTGCATAGTTAAGCCTAAAATGGCCCCGATAAAGTTATTATGGAAAGAAGAGGACATACTAGTCGTGGAAACGAAAATCGGTGTAATAGTGGCGGCCTACTTCAATCCCAACCAGACCGCCCCGGACATAATAGACCACCTTGGAGCTGCACTGAATACATTCCCAGGAAGAAGAAAGACTGTCCTTGCCGGAGACTTAAACTGCAGAATGGATCAACAAAACGCAAAGAGTGAAGAAGTTTTCAACTATCTAAGCCTAGAGGGTTTTAAAATCCGGAACAAAACTCATGACTGGACGTACATAGGCCCCAACGGGACCAGCACAATAGACTTAATATGCACAAGAGGAACACTCGAAACAAGGAACGCAAGTACAATTAGGTCGGAGGGAGCTATTATACGCAAGCACATACCAGTGAGCCTAGAAATAGATGGAGAGATCTGCGATGGGGAAACTATAGAAGGACCGACCAGAGTGAGCAAAACTCTAAACAGAGGTAAAATTAGAGATAAGTTGGAAGACATAGACAAGATGATGGAAAGCATCCAAGAGGGAGGAATCGACGAGGCGGTAGCTTGGATACAAGCCTGCATCACCGGCGCAGTTACCACGCCTTCACACGGGAGAAAGGCTAAACCTTGGTTCGATGAGTCGTGTTTTATTCAAAGGAAGGAAACCCTATGCAAACTCCTCAACATAAGAGTCACAAAAGACAACAAAGCACTGGAAGAATACCGACAACACAGGAAAACCTACAAAGAACTGATTAAAAAGAAAAAAAGGGACTTCATAGAAGAGACGCAAAGAGCGGTCATTGCAGAAGCAGAAACAGACCCATACCGTGCCCTGAGGCCAAAGATCCATAGCTTCCAACCAAACATATCATTGGAGACATGGGAGGAGCATATCAAGAACGTCACCTGTGCAAAGGAGACTAGACCCGAAACCAGGCCCCCCAGAAGAACGCGATGTGTCAGAACCCATCAAAGAAGAAGAGATCACCATGGCCATACAGAAGAAAAGAAATAATAGATCACCCGGACCAGATGGACTAAGGAATGAGCATCTAAAACAAACTACTGAGGAACTGGTACCGATATGGACGGCCCTACTAAACAAATGCTTGGAACTCGGGCAAATACCAAACGAATGGAAGAAGTCAACCATCAAGCTACTATACAAAGGAAAAGGGAGTACTGACGACCCAAATTCATACCGGGGAGTAGCGCTGGAATCCGCAGCCCTAAAGCTACTAACAGGAATATTGACAGCGAGAATATACGAAAAAATAGACCCAATACTACCAGAAGAGCAATGTGGATTCAGGAAGCATAGATCGACAACTATGGCTGCAGGAAGCCTATTACGGCACATAACAACAACACTAGAGAAACCCAAGAGCAAACTCTATGTAGTCTTTGTTGACTTTACGAAGGCTTTTGACCTGGTAAACAGAAAGCTGCTGATACATAAGCTGGAAACACTCATAGGTAGGTCAAGGCTGACGACCCTTATATCGAACATATTGGCAGAAAACTATATACAAGTGCAGGACGGAGTTGGGCAAACCAAATGGATGATACAAACGAATGGAGTACTTCAAGGGGACCCCCTCAGTCCCATTCTATTCAATGCGCTCTCACACGATGCAGGAGACAAAATAAAGGAATCGACTGAGTCCAAACTGTATATATACGCAGACGACATGGCAATCGCCTCAGAACAGATAAAGGATTTGCAAGATGCAATCAACATACTAAGCGAATGGGCCCTGGAAAACGAACTAACAATCAACGAGGACAAGACTGAGATGGTCGTCTTCCGGAACGGGGGCAGGTCAGCGGAATCAGACCAAGTGCTATGCAACGGCAAGGAACTGAAGAAAGTAAACAATTTCAAATACCTCGGCCTCACGCTCCAGGTAACAGGCCGAAGCTTCAGAATACATACAAGAGCGAAAGCGGCCGCAGCAGTGAAGGCCATAAACGACATAAGCCATATTACCCAAATATCGCTGGAAACAGCAATGATGCTCTTCCGAGCCAAGGTCATACCCGTACTAACATACGGTCTGGAGCTTACATGGGAGTTTCTCAGCTACAAACAGCTGGAGGAACTCGAAAAGGTGAAATCTAGGTTCCTCAAAAGAGCCCTCGAAGTCTCCAAGTCAGCCAAATCTCGGCTGGTATATGAACTGGCGAGAGAAACGTTCCTAATAGAGGACCTTCGGTCACTTTTACTGTTGCCTTCCACAGAAAGCTACAGAAAATTACTCCAGGATCTGCAAAGCAAAAGGCTTGACATTCCGAAGGAATTCTACGCGACTGATGCCATGGTGGACAAAAGATGGATGCAACCCATATCCGAAATGAGACACGTCGTGACGAGACTCGCAGTTCATGGGTTCCACCATAAGGTCTGCTCACGAAAGACATTTCATGACCCGGATGAGAGGTGTATATGTGAGCTGTGTAGGAACGAATGCGGCAGGTACCATATCACGACATGCCCCAACAAAACTTTATCAATAGTGGCTTATAGTAAGGACTAGAAGCGAACCTTAGTATCTAGTAAGTGTACATATCTGTAACATGTAATATGGCCAACTGGCTGCAATAAATGCTATTATTATATATCTATCTATCTATTCCAACATGAGAAGGTGTCCACTGAAATGAGATCTGTTTGTGGAGTATTTGAAGGGTTTTTATCATACAAAAAATGTCTTTCATTTCTTTATTTTGAGGCTTACAATTTGACGAGACGGCTTGAATGGCTTCTTTTGAATCTGTAATGATAACACATTTTTGATAATCGATGTTTCTGCCTAATAACTGATGGAGTGCATGTGAAATTGCTCTTATCTCAGCATCACAGTTTGTTTTGTTTTGGCCTACTGGGAAGTAGAGTGAGAAGAGAGATGAATGTATTCCTGCTCCAGTTCTATTTTCTTTGTCTTGTGAGCCATCTGTTGTTTTATTTCACAACCAGAGTGCAGCACCTCCGCCACAGCCACAGCCCTCCACCATACTTGCCGGACACGTCACCAACACCGCATTGGGCCTGGGTTATAGACCCCTACCAGGGGGATGACAGATCATAGGGAGCGCGTGGGTCGCGGTAAAGCTCTGCTCCAGATGTTCTGCCAACCAATGAAGAATTAATTTTAGTACTAAGGTTCCGTAGTTGGCACTCCGAAGTTGGTCTGTTTTGATTCATTTTCCTCATGTTGTTGGTTATTTTGTTCGCCGGTATTTTGATTATTTATTTGAATTGAATTGAGAATCAATCATGCCACAGCAAGGGAGGAAGAAATGCCAAGCACAGGGATGTAAGAATTATAATGAAATGGAAAGGTGTACTAGAATCGTGTTGCAACAAGTGCCTTAATACAATATGCAACCCATATGTACTCCAATAAGTCTTCCATTTGTCTTAAGAATGACACTGAAATTATACTTCAAAATTGTGTGAGTGTTCTATATTTGTGTGCGTACTTTTCATGGAAAGGACCATTAGGAAGAACATTATACTCGGAAACGATTTACAGCCAACACTGACATTTGTGCGACAAAATAACATGCAAGGTGAACTAACTTACCAGCATGTTTGAAAAAGTGATGCTATAAAACAGGAATGCATTAATGTACTGTACACTGTTATTGGAATATTTCCTTTAATTTTTGTGTGAATTATCCTTGACCTGGTGATGACCATGTGTGAAACTAGTGAACAGTGCTCCCGAATAAATGTTTTGATCATTGTGATTTTAAAAAAATAGAATAAATGTGTGCATTTCATCTCTTGTTTGTTTTCTTACCCATTCTCCTTAGCGTTGCAATAAAATTCGTGGTTTAGGGCTACGGGGAGGGGTGGGTGGCAGCCGGCATGCTAGGCAAAAAGTGAGGTTATGGCAATATAGTGTGTGCATTTGGACAGTTTTCTTTATATTCATTGAATATGCCAACAATTCTGTAGAGTAGGAGAGCAATGTTTAATTAGCCTAAAGGTAAATTATGCTCTAGAACAGCATAACTGTGTCCTTCGTGACAAATCTATTGCCAACATTGATATATATATATCAAAACTTATTATTTTGCTATCTGGACGTATTTTTCTGTGCCTAGCGAAAGTGCAGTTATGTTCGTATTATTTTCATCAATAATCAATAACTCTTCGCAGATCATACTGTTCAATTGCGTGTAATAAAGGCGACATTCATATGGCTTTTTACTTCTTATGTTGCCAGACTTGGTAGAGCAGTACATAGCCTCAGGCGGTGCGATCTCTCGGCAATTTTATAACCAAAAGTGACGAATCTCTTATATTAATATTACATGACCCTTGGTCCCCTACAACAACCTCAGTATGGCTCCTGGACCACTTCTGACACAATTTATTATTTTGGCCACTGCCAACTATTTTTCCAGCGCTGCTAACTGTTTGGGCGCTGTCAATAATAATCTTGAACCACGAATCCTGGATCCAGCAACAACAACAATGGCAAAAATGTCTGTCCATGGTGGGATTCACATTTTCTACCTCACCACGCCACGAGTTGATCCGCACTACTGTCACGACACACTCACACCACAGCGTGCAACAAGCCTCACACCGCCTCGCTTGAAGCGGGCACCCGCTGGCTGGCAGCGAGACGAGGTTGATCTATCCTCCGCGCTAACTTACCGAACGGCCATTTTAATATTATTATTATTAATCATAATAATTATATTATTCTATTCTATAGCACCCGATCTGACCTGTTCTGCCCGGCTACGGTAGAGTGATTACTCCCAAGCGCTGACGACTCCTCATCAGTTATTAGGGAAATGGCAACATGTCTGATATGATTTATTCTCCATGATGAAAGGCGGAACATACTGAAAGTTACTATGTAAATACTAAATATGTGACCATTAAGAAGGAAACCAGCTATAATTTACATAAGACCTGTGGATAACAGCTAATAGGTCATATATAAACCTTCAGTCAATTTTGGAGGAAGATGGGACATTCCTACTCTTACCTCTCCAAGACCGGGGAGGGGGTAATGAAGCCAGAACACCGGACAGAGCAGGACAGTCGCGATCAGATGTTTTAGCCGGTATCTAATAGCCTATTTGAGATCAGTGCATAATCAAGATTGCTGCTTTTACGAGCGCTATAGTCTGCACATATTTTACTTCACCAGTAAGTCGAGTCCACTGACCATGTCCCGAAAGGTACACACGAACACCGAGTAACATTAGATCGCATTCTTTGTTGTCTGCTAAATAAAAAGTGAATATCAATAAACTACCTAAGATAGGACATAACATTCAAAGACAGATATACAGTAATAAGAGTAATTACGATTCTCACGTAACCCCTAGCTACAAAGCTGTTTCTTGGCTGAAACCTGAAGGGCGTCGAAATTTTCATATTTTGACGTCGGTATATCGAACCCTAGACGAAAATCTCCCACTGTATATTTCTTCGGAATTTCATTTCCTGTCCTCATTCCATAATATTAATACTAGATCTGGCTCTTCCCTCGCTATTCCCGTTAACCACGCTTCCAAGTACAATAAATCCTTCGTTGTGACTGGGTCGCGACTTTGGAATATACTCCCAGCTGACGTAAGGAAATGCAAGACCTATACAATATTTAAGACTGCTTGCAGAGATTTCCTTTTGAACACCACTGACTGTTTCGTGTGACTGGTGATGTATGATAGACAGCATGATTGAGCCATTATGGTATATAAATAACTTTGTCGATTCAAAAATAAAATTCCCAGTTATATGCTAGATCTAACACTATCATTTATTATTATTATTATTAGTATTGTTATTGATGTTTCACGTAACTGTTTTATGTTTCTTTGTTTGATGTGCATTGCTATCTTTATTTTTTATGTCCTGTATCATTCTAACTTAATTTCTAGTTTACGTATCTTATTCAATGGTAGTATTTGTGTATTTTATTATAACTATGTGGTTAAGTGTAAGAGAGGGCCACGAGCCCTAACTTCGCCACTGCAACAGACATAAATAAATAAATAAATAAATAAATAAATAAATAAATAATGGTTTTCCTTATTATGTTATCCACTTACTCATTTAGAAGATTTCTACTTGGATCACTCTCTTCATCCTGGGTTTCTTCTTTATTATCCTAGCAACAACAATGACTCATTAATTGCCTTACAATCACATTGTGCTTCTACTTAACAAATAATGAAACTTTGCAGCACAGCTCAACAGAAAGTAATAATATATCATTCTGGGGTTTGAAGCCATCTTTCAGTGTTGCCTTAGTAAACAAAAGTTTGGTGCTTTTCAGTCGGTCAACACGAATGTACCCAAAAGAGATGGGTTGTGACCTAATCCTGAAAAAATTACTTGAGTTTTATAAATACACTAGGATGATCAGTTTCGATCGTCAAGCGATCATCATCAGATCCATTACACTTAGGCTATAAAATCTATGATTGAAAATATTTACAATATGTACAATTATTTAGTTGCAGTATTGGTAAAGCAACTTGTCGGTGTATGCTACTTGTAGTATATATGATATTAGGTGAAATGCTAAAATGGTGATAGAAATCCAGAATTTGTCTGTTTGGAGTGGCTATACGGTTGTAAAATTCAACTATGGTTGTACTGTATAGCGCAGGCTACTACTATCTGGTTGGGTGTCTTCCACGCTGTAGCTGCGATCAGTATCAACTTCACTCTTGCACCAGTAACGGTCGACTGGTTGTACATATTGTAAATATTTTCACCTGTATTTTCAAACATAGATTTTATAGCCTAAGTGTAATGGATTTGATGATGATCGCTTGACGATCGAAACTGGTCATGCTAGTGTATTTATTAATCTCATTTAATTTTTTCAGGATTAGGGCATAACCCAGCTCTTTTGGGTACATTCGTGTTGACCGACTGAAAAGCACCAAACTTTTGTTTGAGAATATATCAGTTGTACAACATACAAGAGATGTTCTTTTCTAATTCTCCATCATATGACAACAGGACTGTCTACTTGAATAATCAGCCTCTACAAATTGTTGATCAATTTAAATATCTTGGTAGCACACAGTGTAAGGATAACAACAGCAACAGTGAAGTAACAAATAGAACTAGTAATGCAGCCACCTTCCATGCACAAGTTAGAACACTACTGTGGGAAGTGAAAACATATACTGTTTAAGACATACTACATCCCAATTCTAACTTACGGAGTAGAAACATGCACCCTATCCAGAAGAGAAGAAAGTAGGAGTCAGGCATCCGAAATGAAGTTTATAAGAACAATGCTTCAAAGGACAAGGAGAGACAAAGTAAGTAATGAAATAAGCAGGACAGAGGCTGGCATAGATACCAGTGCTACAAAATATTTGCAGACGCAACGATTAGGATGGTGCGGGCATCTTCAAAGAATGGGAGACGAGAGGACACCAAAAGCTTATTTCAACAAGATTACCCCAGGGAAAATACCAATAGGAAGACCAAAGAAGAAATGGTTGGACCAAATCAAGGATGATCTTGAAAAAAAAAAGGGCTAGACTGGAGAAGGACCCATGAAGACCAACTATTCATGGACAGGAAAAGGTGGCGACCCAGGCGACTGGAGCTGGAATTTGATGATGATGATGATCTCACCTCGTTCTGAAACTTATCAAAGTCATCAGTCCTTTGTAGGTCAAGTAAATCTAAGCGTGATAGAAAATATGGGGAACAGTGCTTTAAATCTAGTTCGTTATTGTTGTTTTAAGGGGCGGAACTACGAAGTCATCTGCCCCTTGCTTTAAATCTAATGGGCTTGAGGACTAAAGGAATATTTACTTTGGAAATTGTAGCAGTTAGACTATACGAGTAAGGGGATTTTAGGCTTCTAGCCCAACCATGTGGTCCATTTCAAACACAGGAGCTATCTGCACATATCACTAACAAGTATCTCATAGTTGTACCAGCACAGCTCTTGACAATGAACGTTTAATCATCATCATCTTCATTTCCCGTTTCCAGCTCCCTGGGTCGGGTTGTGAATTAAGGACCTCCAACGTTTCCTGTCTCTCCACCACTCCTCTCCTGTTTTTAGTACTTCTTCAGGTTTTCCTCCTCTCTTCTCTACACACTCCCACACTCTATCTGCCCATCTCTTTCGGGGCCTTCCTCGTGGTCTCTTCCCTGTCATCTTTTCACAGAAAGTTTTCTTTGGTACTCTCTCCTCTCCCATTCTCATCATATGTCCATACCACTTTAACTTTGTTGTTTCTATCCTGTCCTGCAGCTTCAAGATTCCTGTCCTTTTTCTAATCTCTTCGTTTCTAACTCTATCTCTTCTGGTCTTGCCCTCTATACCTCTTAGGAATTTCATCTCCGCGGCTTGTATTCTACTCTCCTCTCTTTTTGTAGTAGTCCACGCTCCAGCTGCATATGTTAGTATGGGTCTGTAGTAGGTTGAATATAATACATTTTTACATTTCTTTGGGACATCTCGGTTCCACAGAATACCCCTTATGCTCTGGTAAAAACTGTTCGCTTGTTGTATTCTCTTTCCTATTTCCTCAGTTATCCTTCCATCTTCTGTGATCACACTTCCCAAGTACTTGAAACTTTTAACCACTTCTAGAATTTTCCCATTCAATTCTATCTTTCCTCTTCCTTCCTTCCTTCCTTCCTCTTGACATTACCATTGTCTTGCTCTTCTCTGTGCTTACTTTCATCCCAAATTTCTCTATTTCTTGATTCCATACATCTAGTTGTTTTTGTACTTCCTTTTCATCCTCGCCCCATATCACTATATCATCTGCAAACAGCATGGCCTTTGTTGCCTCTTGTCCCAATCTCTGTTTAACATTCTTGTGAATTTCATCCATGACTATGATGAACAGTAAGGGGGACAATACACTTCCCTGTCGGAGACCTGTTTCCACTTTAAACCATTCTGTTTCTCCTATACTGAACGTTTAAATCACTCATATATGCTAGATAAACAATATTCTACGAAGAACCTTTTCACAAAACACTGCATTTTTTATTAGGGCTATTACATTTTCAATAAATTAGAGTGAGCAAACAGGTGATTCTCCACTTAACCCTCCGCCAGACGCAAGGTGTTTTGATACACGAACGGGCGCAATACATCTGTGAGATTTGTGATGATCATTAAGCCGTTTGGTTATTTTATTTCTTTAGTTTTTGTTATATTTTGTTGAGTTTTATGTTTCTGAATACGTTATTTATATTTAACAACCAAAGGCATTGATTATTAAATTAATTCACAAACTTGTTTAACACAGATCATTTTATTACTCTGTATTACTTTCAACAGTTTCCGGCCGTCTCGATCGACTTACTTCATCAACAATACTACAACATAAACAAAACACACATCCTGTTGTGCTACCAACTGTTGCAACAAGTAACTCCCCCTTCCAGACACAAACACATATAAATGCATGAACACACACACAAGAAAAAAGAAATAGTGTTGGCAACTTAAATAGAGAAAAAATTACGAGCCTTACAGTAGTCACATATTATGTGTAACATCTGACATGTTCTTCGGATAATTCCATATTACTTACTCGCATTTTTTTAGGAATGAACTCATAGTGCTACCTTCTACAAGCAAACATGAAAGGATTCTCCAATGCATCTGCAGTAGTGACATATACCTGCAACTGTATGCGGGAGCAATCCACTGCCTACTTGATGCGAGCTGCGCTTTATACCGGCCAGTTAGTGAACCTATGCCAGCGGTGTTATTGAAAATGGCCTCTTATTGCCAAGTATAGGCGCGATTAAAAATTAGGCGTGCAGTAGGTATATTAAATGTGTTTCTCCCAGTGATACGTTTAGACCAACGAAGTTTCAATTATTGTTAGTAGTCGGTGTTAATATACTGAATGCCTACGTTGTTTGGAGTGTTTGTTGATGCGATATAGCACTCGCGGTATCGAGTGCTTACATTAAATAAGAATACAGCAAAAGTATGAAGATTTAATAAATCGTAATTGCTTTCAGCAAATATGATATAATGAATATTTTCTCACCAAAAAACGCCAACTTGAAGATGATTTATTGTAGGAATTTCTTTAATGGGGCCTCCAAACCTTGAGGTAAACCTATGCGATTTACATTCCACATAGTCACATGGCTTACAGTACGTCGTTGTACCGATCTCCGCCACCGCGCGCGTTCATTGTTTCCGTCCCATGCACTTCCGTCCCATCCACGTCCGTCCCATCCACTTCCGTCTCTTTTCCAAAATCACTCCCACAAAAATGTCCAGCTACCGAGTGCCACAAAAATATCCAGATACCGAGTGGAAAGATGTTACACATCAAAAACATGGTTCGAGAAATCGCACAGGGAATCTAACACTTCTCCCACTCCGAGTGGTAGTGGGTGCAGATTCATCCTGCAACTTGTGCGAATCCGGTACGGGTTGTAGAAGAAGGGGTTGATCACTAGAATGTGATGTACATACAGGAGAGGCAGGAAGGTAGGCCGGCTTGAGGCGATCAACGGAGATAGTAACCTCTTTGCCATCCTTATTGATCATAAAGAATTTATCTGTTCTTCTGATAACTGGGAAAGGACCCTGGTATGGATCTTGGAGAACATTCTTCACACCATCACTGTGCACAAAGATATGAGAAGATGTATTCAATTCTGGATGTACGAAAACCCTTCTGTAATCTGATTTTAGTTGCTGGGTAAGTCGTAGCTGTGTAAATACATCTCGCATTTGGGACACTATCTGACGCTATCTGTTTTAGATGACGTGAAAAAATCACCATGAATATGCAAAGCTTGTCCAAACATCAGTTGAGATGATGGGAAACCATCTTCAAGTAGGGTATTTTGGAGACCTAACACAACAGTTGGTAACAGGTTGTACCAGATTTTAGTATTTTGAAAGTTACAAAAGTAAGAAACATTGAGTGCAAACTAATGATACTACTTCTAATAACAAATTTTATGACACTCTTATACAATTTAATAGACTCTAACTCATTGAATAGGCATGGATCACCAGTTCATTAGTTCAAACTGTTTCACTTGAGATCTCTTAATTCCCACTGTTTCACAAGCAGTTTTTTCAGACCATAATAGCATGGTCTAGGCAGAAGTGTTCACCACGAGTATTTGCTTTACCTCCTTTCCTTTTGTCCTGTCTGGCATGCGACACATAGCTTAGATTTTCTGAGGATGGCCCAGCCATTTCTTCCTCCATCTGAGGTGAACTATACTGCTGCAAACTTTGTGTCAAAGATAGAAGCATTCCCACACGTTCTTCACTTCTTCTTACAATGTCTTCTGCCGTTATCATTGTGTTAGAATCATTCTTCAACTTTTCAGTTTTTGTGAACTGCCAATGAATATAATCTGAGCATTGATGCCAGATGACCACCTCCTTGTGATTCTAGTAGCACTCATTTTGTCAACATTGTCAACTCCAGGTTTAGTTGCAATCATCATCTTCATTTACCCTTTTCCAGCTGACACCGGGCTGGGGCAAATATGGTTCCTCTCCACTTTGTTCTGTCGTTCCACCATTCCTCTTCCGACACAGTGTTCCAATCCAGGTTCCGTTTTCTAATGCTATTCTTCACCGAGTCCATCCAACGCATTCTTGGTCTTCCTCGTTCTCTCTATCCTGCCATCCGTCGTTCCAGTGATCGTTTTGGTAGCCTTACTTCATTCATCAGTTTGACATGTCCAAACCATCACAATCTGTTTTGCTCCCGTTTGTAATTTAGTTTCTGTACTCCCAGTTCTTTCCGTATATCTTCATTTCTCACTCTGTCTCTCCTCGTTTTCTTGACCATACTTCTCAGGAATCTTACCTCAGCCGCTTGTACTCTGCTCTCAACCCTCTTAGTCATTGTCCAAGTTTCTGCTGCATATGTCATTATAGAAACATAAGTTCTTTAGCCTTAATTGGTATATCCTTGTTCCATACTAGTCCCCGTACCTGTTGGTAGAAAGCACTCCCGAGTTGTATTCTTCTGCTAATTTCCAAATATAGTCTTCCATCTTCAGTCAGCTCACTTCCCAAGTACAGTATTTGAAGTGTTTCACCACTTCCAATTCCTTATCTCCGACTTTGATTATTCCTTTTCCTTCCTTCCCACCTCTACTCATCACCACTGTTTTACTCTTGTCCACATTTATCTTCAATCCCCATTGCTCAATCTTTTGCATTATAGAAAGTTATTGCTGCTGGATTTTCCTCAGCTCCTGTTTCATCGTCGACCACATCATCAAAATGCATGCCAGATATTGCTATCACGTTCCTGTACTTCCTAGTGACAATATAACATCCCTCCCAAAAGTAAACATGCTAGACTTCTCCGGTCTGCCTTTGACTGCTAATAGTTCAAGGGGTAACTGGTAATTGGTGTACTGAACAATCATATTCATTATATCAACTGTAAACAAGGTTTCTGAGCTAACCGAGCAGCACCCACATTAGCAGGTAAACGACCAGGCCTCAAAATGTTTTGTGGCCTAGTGGTTCGTGTACTAACTTGCGGTGTAATGTTCTTTACAGTCTTTCCATCTTTTTATAACTTTCTCTCTCTCTCTGGTTAACAGCCGTGAGGCTGGTTGGCAGCAGCTCGCCATTCTTCCCGTCTCTCCGCCTTCCTCTTCAGTTCACAGTATGAGCCACAACCCATATCTTTCAGTATTTGACTCATGTACTCCAGTCTGGGTCTTCCTCTACAATTCTTGCCGTCTACTGTTCCCTCGATTATAAGCTTAATCAGTCCATTGTGTCGCAGTATGTGGCCCACGAGGTCAATCCTTCTTCTTTTTTAAATATTTAAGGAAGCATCTTCTCTCTCCCACTCTTCTAAAGACTTCCTCGTTTGTGACCATTTCTTTCCAACTGATTTTCATAATCCTTCTATAGCACCAGGTTTCAAATGCTAGTAGTCTTTTCCTCTCTCTCTCTCCTATTGTCCAAGATTCACTGCCATATAGCGCGACGCTCCATACATAGGTCTTCAACATTTGTTTCCTCACATCAAGACTTATGTTCCTTGCAGTAAATAGGTTCTTCTTTTTATAGAAAGCGTTCTTGGCTTGGGCAATCCTACTTAATTTCTCTCTGCTGCTTCTTCCATCATTCGTTATTTTACTTCCCAGATAATTAAACTCATTCACTTCTTGTATCTTTTCATTTCTTAACTCTATTGATGTCTGGTTTTCGCCATTTCTACTGCAGACCAATATTTTTGTTTTATTTGTATTTATTCTCATATTAAATTCTTCCTCCATTATTCTGTCCATCTTCCTCAGGATCTTTTGTAAGTCTTCTTCACTTTCTGCAACTAGCGCTATGTCATCAGCAAACCTTATCATGTCAACTTTTTCTCCATGAATATTCACTCCTGTGGCAATTTTTTCTCTTACTTGGTCGATCGCCTTTTGTACATATATATTGAATAGGTATGGGGAAAGGGAACAACCCTGCCATACACCCTTTCTGATGTGTGCTGTTTCCTCCTTGCTACAACAACAAACTATTCCAATTTCTTGCTTATAGATATTGTAGATGAGTCTTCTGTCTCTAAAGTTGATACCTGTTTGATGAAGAATGCTGAATAGAACATTCCAGTTCACATTGTCAAACGCCTTTTCAAGGTCGACGAACGCTAAGAAGGTAGGTTTGCCTTTCTTCATCTGCTTCTCTATCACTTGCCTCAATGCTAAGATTGCTTCTCTTGTTCCTACTCCTTTCCTAAAACCAAATTGATCATCAGATAGGTTTTCATCGATTTGTTTTTCTACTCTCTTCATAATAATTCTGGTGACTATTTTTGATGCATGACACACCAGACTCAATGTTCTGTATTGTTTACATGACCTTGCATTTGATTTTTTAGGTATAGGTACTATTATGCATTTCACAAAGTCTTCAGGCAATTCTCCAGTCTTGTAAATAGTACATATTAAGTTGTACAGTTCCTTTTTTAACTTGTCACCTGATTGTTTCAATAGTTCTCCTGGTATGTTATCAACTCCAAGAGCTTTCTTTCCTTTGAGGTCCTGCAACGCTTTCTCAAACTCTTCCTCCATAATAGGTGCCCCCAAGTCTTCCTCTGTTATATCATCTTCTTTCTCAATGGGCAAGTTAACACAGTTTCCACTGTATAGTTGTTCCAAATATTCTTTCCATCTTTTCACTATCATTTCGTCATCATATATTAACTTCCCATCTTTGTCCTCAATGCTCATTGTTTTTGGCTTCCTTGTTTCAAAGAACCTCTTAATATCTTTAAAGGCCATATCTATTTGTCCAGATTTCATGTTGTTATTTATGCCTGCACAGATTTCCATTAAATGCTGTTCCTTGTCTTGTTTTGCCCTCTTATTTATCTTGTTTCTTAAGGTCTTGTATTTTTGCTTTTCATTCTCATCATTTGAGTTTTTATACTGTCTTCTTTCCTTTATCATATCCACAACTTCTTGACTTATCCACTCTTTCCTATTTTCTTTTTCTTTTTTTCCTAAAACAGTTCCTGTTGAGTCTAAAATGCTCTTCTTTATTTTGATCCACTTCTCTTCTACTGCCAAGTGTTCTTCAATGTCTCTTATGTTATTGTTTGTTTCATCCATATAGAGTATTTGAGTGGACTCATCTTTAAGCTTAGAAATATCCCAATGTTTATTTTCTTTCTTCTTTAATCTTTTGAACTTTAATTCACAGCGTATGACGACTGGGTTATGGTCGCTGTCGACATCAGCTCCAGGGTAACTTCTACTATCTTTCACCTGGTTCTTAAATCTTTCCTTTACTAATATGTAGTCTATTTGGGCCCTTCTTAGGTCTCCCGGAGCTTTCCAAGTGTATCTCCTCCTTGGATGGTGTTGGAATATAGTATTCGTTACAACTAATTTATGCTGTATACAAAACTCTACAAGTCTCTCGCCCCTCTCATTTCTTCTCCCCAATCCGTATTTACCAACAACATTTCCTTCAGTTCCTTCTCCGACAATTGCATTCCAGTCACCAAGTAAAATAAGGTTTTCTTCCCCCTTTATTTTAGATATAAGTTCACTTAGATCTTCATAACATTTCTCTACCTCTTCATCAACCTCTTGTGTTGTCGGCATATAAACTTGGACTATCACAGTATCCTTTGGTTTAGTTTCGATCCGTACTAAAATTAATCGTTCATTATATTGCACGAATCCCTTTACTCTGTTTCCTAGTTCTTTATGCAATATAATGCCTACTCCACCATATCCTGGTTTATTATTTGCTGTACCAGAATGAATTATCCTATAATTTCCACTCCAAAAGTCTCCTGCATGTGGCCATCTCATTTCTGCTATACCCAATACATGTAAATCCATCCTTTCCATCTCCATGATCAAGTTCTTTAACTTTCCAGTCTGGAGTAAGGTCCGTACATTCCAGGTACCGATGCTTCTCTGCTTATTTCTTAAATTGGCTTCTTTATCTGTCCCCCTCCGGAGATCCGAGTGGGGGATTATTTTACCTCCGGAAAAATTTACTGTAGAAGCTAACATCATCTTGAGCTGCTGATACTTGGGATATCCTAATAGATCTTTAATGAAGTGGTTTCCCTTTGCCTTCTTCATCCTATGCCGTTGGCCAACTAGTGGCTCATCCGCCTTTAGGGGAAGTTTCCTGCCCCAAGGGCTTGAGAGAGCCCTGGACCTCTACCCGCTCATCCGCTCTCTGAGGAGACCGTTGGCACTTGGTAGAAGGGGACTCCTTATTCCGGGAGTCACTCGGTGGGACATAATAATAAAGGATATATATTTAAAAAAAAGCTTCATATAAAATGTTCTATCAATACAAAAGATAATACAAAGGTAGGAATCACCAGCTACATAACCTAAAATGGTTATTGATTATTAAACACAAATTGTGCACTTTTACAAACGAATATTCACATCGTGCAATAATTAATAATTGAGCATGGTCGCTGTAGAACATGGTACCGTTCACAATGCTGATCACACAGCTGACAAACACAATCAGCTGAAGGCTCGTGATAGGACTTGAGCTTACAAACTCTATGATGATAGTCATGCACGGCCATGGAGTTGACGAATTGTCGAAGGTCCTGGTTCGCATCTGACCATGTCCTGTTCATCATGGCTTCAGTCGAGTAGAACTGCAGCCAGATGTGCTTTCGTTTATTTTCCCTTTCTTCCAACAATTTCTTCCAGTCATCCGTAGAAGGGTGAGCAAACTCGAACCTCAAATCTTCGATGAGGAAAGGTTCCCCAGCAAGCTCATATACTAGCCGTGATCGTGAATATCGAGATACACCAATGGTGACCTTTAAAAATCTTGCCTTGACTTTTTCCAAAGTGAAGAGGTCACTCTCAGTATAGCCCATGTAATATCTATTCCGTAAGCAAGAATAGGTATTATTTTTGCATGAAATAATGCCATGGCAGACTTGAGAAATAGTCTATTTAAGAACTTTCCATCTTTTCAACATGCATAAGGTTGTTATGGGTTTCAACTTCCTCACCTGCATCGGATTCCGTTGCGTCAGAAATCCCTTCTCTATCTTCACCGTCTGTGTCACTCTCGTCGCCAAAGTCGTCATCATGTTCCTCTAAATCAGTCTGTAGTCTAAACGGGACTTCTTGCTTGACATATTTCTGAGAAATCTGCGCAGCACAATCAGGTTGGAATGTTGGGCGCAATACATGTGGGCAGTGCTGGATTACCCATCATGCCCGACTAGGCCCAGGCCTAGGGCCCCCAAGCAATTTCTAATTTAGTTCAATTTTATTCCGAAGATTTAGAAAAAATGAATCCTCCAGAACTGAGACAGTTTCAGTATTATATTAAATTACAATGTTCTTTAAAAACTGAGTTCACTCATTCTGAACTTAACGAAATTCTTATTCGAGACAAGCTTGAGTCTGATTTACAGAACGTTGAAATTGCTTTTCGCATTTTCCTGACCCTCATGATAACGAATTGTTCTGCGCAGCGCTCGTTTTCAAAATTGAAACGGATCAAAAGTGCGCAAAGAAGTATCATGTCACAAGAACGATTAGACATGCTACGTTTAATGTATACCGAGTCAGATGTTCTGCGGGAAATTGATTTTGATGACATTGTAGAAGATTTCATTGACCAAAAAAAAAACAGAATTATTTTTAAATTACATTTTACAGAAGTTAAAAATAGTATGATTTGTTAAATTGTTCATCAAATCATCTGAAATGTTTTCAAATAATGATGATCGTTTCAATTGAAATGTATGTATGTATATATGTAGGCCTATGTATGATTTAATAAAAAAGTGTATTATTCATCTTGAGAAAAAGAACTCTCGCATATACTTTATTAAATGCACAGGTGCTAAAAAATAAAACGTATTTGAAAACAAGTAGTTCCGTGAAGAACTATACGGCCTATTTTCATATATCCTACTTATGTTAATTGCCACTATCAACGTACAAAATTTCAGTTTGATTGCTGTAATAGATTCGTAGATATTGAGAACCGACTAAATATTTCGGATGGTCGCCATGTTGGATTTTATATAAGTAGGTCCTAAAGTTATGTAATGTTACATGAAGATTATTGTGTTCGTGTAGCATTCAAACGTCAATCGCATGATTAGGACACAAGAAATAAAAACGAGATTCTAAAATTTCGCACAGCTGCCATCTTGTGGTTATGAAAACAATTGAAATAAATTAGATGCCAGTGGATTAACATTCGTGTAAGGATTTACTGTACCAAGTTTCACTGCACTCGGATGGTTAAATTGCGAGAAACGTTCATGTGAATATTTATACTTTGCGTCGCCGCCATGTTGGATTTGTGATCACCAGGTTATTGAAAGTCCTATAGATGAACTTAAGTTCATAGCCCCTATGAACATAACAAAATTCAGTTTGATTGCTGTAATATATTCGTAGATATTCAGAGCCATCTAAATATTTCGGATGGTCGCCATGTTGGATTGTTAAATGTATAGGCCATGGAGTAATGTACCATTAAAGGAAAATTATACCGCAGTTTTATTATTCAAACTTTCACTTCGATCGCATGAATATGACACAAGAAATAAAAACTTAATTTTCGAAATTCGCACAGCCGCCATCTTGAGGTTATGTAAACATTTGAACTCAATTAGATACCAGTGGATTACAATGTGTATAAACATTTCCTGTACCAGATTTCATTGCGTTTGGTACATTAAATCGCGAGAAACGTCTATTTAAAATTTTCAAATTCGCTTGGCCGCCATGTTCGTTTTGTAGTTAACCGGTTTTTGAAAGTCTTATAGATGAACTTCCAATAGTGCCCTTTATCTCCGTACAAAATTTCAGGGTGATACCGCTAATAGTTTCAGAGATATAGAATGCCGGTGAAATATTTCGCACAACCGCCATCTTGTGGTTATGTAAACAATTGAACGAAGTTAGATGTCGGTGCATTACAATGTGTATAAACATATACTGTACCCAAGTTTTATTGCGTTTGGTTGGTTAAATCGCGAGAAACGTCTATTTAAATGTCGCAAATTCGCGTGGCTGCCATGTTGGTTTTGTAGTTACCAGTTTTTCAAAGGTTACATAGATGAACTTCAAGTAGTTCCCTTTATCACCGTAATAAATTCCAGGGTGATATCCGGAATAGTTTCGGAGATATTGAATGGTGGTGAAATATTTCGCACAGCCGCCATGTTGGATTGGTGAGACGTAACAAAATTTGAAGGGCACGGTCGGAGTCGCCCGGCATATGGCTATGAACTTACCGAGTTTCATTGAAATCGCTCCAGCCGTTTAGATTTTATTAGGGACACACACACACACACCGCACACACACACGGACAAAAGGTGATCTCATAAGCCTTTTTTTTTTTTCAAAATTGAAAATAGGCTAAAAATAAAGGGGCCCCAAAAATCTGAGGGACTTGGGCCTCATTTTACCTTAATCCGGCACTGACTGTGAGAGATGCAATCAGTCAACTTCACTCTGTCTTACTCAAGAGCACACTGGCTAGCAGGGAGGAGGGAGCTAATAAGACACAAGTGCCCCCCCCACTATCAAACAGCAGAAGATCACAACGCGCCCGACGGAGGGTATGTCAGTACATAAAACTACTAGGACTTATCAGCAGCAGTTATGGCGGTAGAGGAATATAGAATTTATTTACTAAACATCGTTTTTCTTCCCTTGTCGATGAAGGTGAAGCCAACATGAATTATGAATTATGTGTTCTCTTCTCAACACTTCCGGTCAGGCTCTTAGTCTGACAATTTAGCCTGAACTGGTTATTTTACAGCCAATCATAACTCATGAAAGGTTCAAGGTAAATCCTTTTGCAATCTAATAAGTGGACTTGATGCTTTAATATAATTTACGTTCGACGATGTAGAAATGTAAAAACTATATGTCAGAAAACTGAACTATAATGAGGGTCATTATAGTACAAGTTTTCATTATGGTACAATTTCTCCCACCAATCAGAGCTCAAGATTTTCATTATGAAACAGTTGTGTGACCAATTAGGTACTTGATAGCTTCGCACATGCACACAAAATTCAACATGTTAAACATAAATTACATGATTTGAAAGTTGACAGAGGATATCCGATCAATGCATAAACAAATTGGGGAATATGGCAAAGAATTAGCACTGTACCTTAATATCCGCAATTCCAATTTCTACAAAGGGCATTGCGTACGATTTCGCCAAAAATTTTAGTGAATGCTGTTGTTGATGCAGGCAGCAAGCATATGATATTAGATCCACAGAAATCAATCAATAACCCAGCTCTCTTCAGTAAAGGTATTTCTTATCATAATAAACTATAAAAAAACAGTATGTCTAAATTTCCACACTATACAGAATAGGAATCCTGCGAAGCCCAATATAACATTAAATGGTCATCAAATAGAAAATAAATCAGAAACAAAGTTTTTAGGACTATGGATACAACATGACTTGAAATGGAATAAACATATACAATATCTGAATATTAAACTGAACTCGATGTGTTTTGCGTTACGTATTTTGAAAACCTGCACTAGCATGCACACATTAAGAAATACTTATTTTGCTTACTTCCATTCATACTTAAGATATGGGGTCATATTTTGGGGTATGTCGCCAGATGTACTAAGCACGTTTAGAATACAAAAGAGGGCGATTAGAATTATGGCAAATGTAAACACTAGAGAATCATGTAGACCTCTGTTTAAATATTTAAACATTCTCCCACTGCCCTGCATCTTTTAAAGTATTATGTTTTTTAAAAAGAATTTAATGAATAAGGATGTTTTTCTTAAAACAAACAATGATGTTCATAGGCATAACACAAGACAAAATCAAAACATTCATATTTCACACACACACACAAGCATATATCAAAAAGGAACTTTTCACACTGGAGTTAAATTATACAATAAACTACCCCAGTATATAAAACTTGCCCCAAAAATGAAAACCTTTGATAGAATGTTGAAAGCTTATCTGCAGTGCCATTGTTTTTACTCTGTAGTTGAATATCTTAGCGTATAGGAGCGATGAAATCCATAATTATATTTTACTTTTCTATTTTAATTGTAGTACCTAGCTGTAAGTTGTTGTATTTATAGAATTAGGATTTCATATTGTGATAATAGAGTAAGGTGTAAATAGTTGTGCAATAAGACTGTATCTCTTAAGATCTGTAATTATAATAAGTTATAAATAGTTATAGTATTAGTATTATATACCTGTTAGTTCTTTTATTTTATAGATGTAAATTCTGACGTGTCCTATATCAAAAATGTATTGTATGCATGTATTTGATTAAATGGAATTAATAAAAATCAATCTATCTATCTAACTATCCGAAACTTTTCCGCCAGATGTCATGACTGCTCTATTTGGGACCCCATTGATTTGCCTTCCGTTGACATTCTACACGCATCGAATTTGAAGAATAGCAAGCTTTGTTATTTGACACCCAGAGGGCAGCTTGCATGTCGAATTTTGTTGTTCTTTGAAGCACTATGAAAGTCAAGGAGGTTAGATACCTAAGCTCCTTGACATTTTAGCGCTTTCTAGTAGAGAAATGAGGAACTTTGTGTTGGCGGAAAATCCCGAGATTAATTTTGCCATTATGAACACGGCCTACTGAATTCAAATAGGTTCTTTAACATGCCAACATCGTATGACATGCGTATCGTGATTTTTGCTGCCTTTCAAAAAAACTTACCACGGCCAGGAGCGAACCTGCAAGCTTGGGGGGTTAGTAATCCGACACGATAACCACTCACCCACCGTGGATAAGGTAACGGGATACATAGAGGGAGGTAATGGGTTTGAGCCAGCATACTTGCAATGTGGTACACAGACCAACGGCACCATCAGCATTGAAGAGCATCATCTCACTAAAACTAAATATCTCGGCTCCCTTATCACTTCAGATGGCGAAACGCTTCTCGATGCTCGAGCACGAGTTAAGGTACTACTGAAGACATAGGTTATCCTATTTTCTTGAAATTGATATCACTGATTCCAAGAATATAAACTAGTGTATTTTTGCCAAAATAGAAACAAAAATAAAAATGGGGGGGGGGGTATTTTTCAAAGTTTGATTATAAAAATAACGTGCATTTTTAGGACTCGATATCTTCACTCTTCTTCAACTTAATCGAGTTATTGTTGTTGCAAATTGATCTGCTGTGTGTTCAGAGTGTTGTATAGTAGAATCGTTTATGTATCATTGATTGAGGCAAATATATTAGCTTTGTTTTACAATTTACGTTATTTTGATTGAAAAAAATAAATTAATTGTGGGGGGGGGGCGACCCCTAATTTCAATTTAACAGCTTCATTATTTGTCTATATTTTAGTTTTTAAATGAAACTAATATCTCCATTCTAAGTGGACATTTTAACTGCCCAAGTTAAGACAAATATTGAAAAAAATGGTGAGAGAAAACGTAACTTAAAGTTGAGGTACACATTTAGAGTAAGGAGTCTTATTTTTCTATTCCTAAAAACTGCCTTTTCTTTGGATTTTAGGTCAGTCATTTGCATTCTCCGACCCGTGAGTATCTCCTACATTGTTTTAGTTCTGGAGTAGACTGTTTCAAAGCCAGATTAATGTGTGCTCTATCTGCTGCGCCTATGCGTCAAAGTGACAGCTGCTTAAAAGTGTGCACACCAATCATTAAAGTGAATATAAATTAGCTAAACAACAATAAAACTAGTATAAACTATATATTTCTGGAAACTAGGGAGGGCATACTTTCGAATGGGACAATAAAAGAAAATTCGAATTTTTTCTTGAAAATGACTAATGAAGGGTCGATAGCTACTTTAACACTGCTAGGATGAAGTGACGCGAAAGTCACACGAGTGCTGTGCGATAAGAAAGTACCTATCCCTTTGAAAGGGAAAGTTTCCAAGTCCATGATACGACCAGTGGCACTTTACGACACAGAATGTTGGCCAGCTTCAACCAAGCATGAACAAGCCCTACATGGAACGGAGATGAAAATGTTACGTTGGTCCATGGGCTTGATCATGTCAGGAACGAACATATACGGAAACAGATGGGAGTTGCAGCCATTACCGATAAAATGAGAGAAACACGGCTTCGGTGGTATGGGCATGTCACTAGAAGTGATGAGAACTCTGGACAAGAACAGCTCTCCAATATGATCCAGGAGGAAATCGACCCCGTGGACGTCCAAAGAAAAGATGGCTGGAAGACTTGGTGATGTGTGGACTTAAACCTCAAGAGGCCCTTGACAGGAAGAAGTGGCAAACAGCAACCAAACAAGCAGACCCTGCACCATCGCGGGATACACGCTAGGAAAGAAGAATTGGTCAGACATGATAATGCTGTACCATCCATCTACACAGCTTGTAATTTCTGTACAATACACTACATCACATATTGTACTGCATAATGTCCAGAAAATAAATATAGTGAAAAAATGTAAATATCTTGGTGAGATCATCACTTGGAATGCCAATGAAAGAGCATCAATAGATAGTAGAACATTAAAATTGCGACGAGCACAACAGATTACCTGGCCAACATATAAAAAACAGTCTCTTTCGATTAATGCTAAGCTTCGACATTATTTCTCCGTCGTTAAGCCAGAAGCAACATATGCAAGTGAAACTTTATTTAAACTAAACACCCGATCAACAACTGACAAACTACAGAAGGTTGATAGACGGATTCTTCGGACAATACTCAATAAAAACACCAGGTTGAGGGCCAGTGGAGACTTTTGCCCAATTCAATACTTTACAAGGAAAATGAATCTATCATTGACACGATGCGAAAATGAAGAATCGCGTTTTTTGGACACTTATCCCGCTTGCCAAATACTAGACTCCTGAAACAACTTTTTGACTTCTTTTGGAACAGTAAAGCAAAAATCACAGGGTTTAAAGAAATACAAGTGGATTTAGACGAATTGAAAATAACTAAACATCAAATTGAACATAGAGAGGAGAAACGGCTTCTGAATAACAAATACGCTCGACTAACATTCAAAATTTCACAGCGTAAGAAAGATGTTATATCTGCAGAAGAACGAGCTACAATATCTTCCAGAATGAAGAAGTATTGGGAAAGGAAAAAATTATCAAGAATTAAGAACTGAAATTTATTATTTGAAATATTGGAAGACTTTGTATATAAGGTTTGATTTTGGTGCTCCAATGTGGGCGTAAACAGTGCAAATAAATAAATAAATAAATAAACACTACCTAATAGCTGTCAGCTTCCATTTGGCGAGAGTACGGTCTGAATACACAATTCTGGAATCCCTAAATAGCACTGTTGAGGGAAAAATGACTAGGAGTTATTTTAGTATTTTAGTGACTGGATAACGTACTTACCTCTATCAAATCTCCACCTCCTACTGAAGATGGTGTTTCTATTTTTGGAACTATGTCAGGTATTGAAAATTCTTCAATCTTAATATCATCAGTGAGATCAGTATCAACCTGCACAGAAATTAGTTATTTCAGAAACACATTCCTTTGCATCATCATTATCACAATTTATTGTATTAACAGGCCATGAAGACCCAGGACAGATAATAAGAGAATAAAACAACAACTCATAACACAGGCATTACAACAGGAGGAACAGAGACTTTTCACAAGTATCGGTCGCAGATGATCTTCCAATTCCTTTGCATAGGTCAAATTATATCCCACACACAAATTGTAAATGTGCACTGACGTAATCAAAGAATAAGTTTCCTTCTATCTAGCTTTCATTATCTCGATAGCTTGCCACGGTGGGCGAGTGTTCAACGTGTCGGTCTACTAACCCCAAGCTTGCAAGTTCGCTCCTGGCCTGATTCTTGAAGGGCGGCAAAAATTACGACACCATGTAATACGATGTTGGCATGTCAAAGAACCCATTTGAATTTAGTAGGCCGTGTTCACAAAGTTTGAAAGTTCCATCAAATGACACCTCCCACTCACAGTAATCAAGCACCCCGAGATAGTGAGAGGCAAGAGAACTCACAGTAATCAAGCACCCCGAGATAGTGAGAGGCAAGAGAACTCACAGTAATCAAGCACCCTGAGATAGCGAGAGGCAAGGGTACTCACAGTAATCAAGCACCCCGAGATAGTGAGAGGCAAGAGAACTCACAGTAATCAAGCACCCTGAGATAGTGAGAGGCAAGGGGACTCACAGTAATCAAGCACCCCGAGATAGTGAGAAGCAAGGTGACTCACAGTAATCAAGCACCCTGAGATAGTGAGAGGCAAGGGGACTCACAGTAATCAAGCCCCCCGATATAGTGAGAGGCAAGGGGACTCACAGTAATCAAGCACCCCGAGGTAGTGAGAGGCAAGAGGACTCACAGTAATCAAGCACCCCGAGATAGTGAGAGGCAAGGGGACTCACAGAAATCAAGCACCCTGAGATAGTGAGAGGCAAGGGGACTTACAGTAATCAAGCACTCCGACATAGTGAGAGGCAAGGAGACTCACAGTAATCAAGCACCCCGTGATAGTGAGAGGCAAGGGGACTCACAGTAACCAAGCAGAGTGTAGCCCACCTTTAAAGGTTAACACTAGATAACACCAACAAGAGAACACCACAAATATTGATTAAATCCGATGTAATACATCTGTGCTGTTATTTAGTTTAATATTACACTTACATAATTTTTACGCAGGGCGATATGTGACGTGCTTAAATGTGGACAGGCTGAATACAAATTGTAATGAGAAGAATGATTTTATGTTCAATGGGGATGTATAAAACCAGTGCACTGAGAGAAGAATGAGACGACCATTGCCTTGATTAGTGCATCTGCTCAGAGAATATAACGAAATTAATGTTTGGAGAGAGCCCTTGCAAGGGAAAATCATCAATGCGAATCTTCCGGTTTGGTTGGTCAGACCTCAAGGAAATCTGTGATGGAGCAGCCCATGTGAAAGGGCTTACCGCGTCTCACATCCTATTGCACTACTTTAACCATTCCCTCAGCAGTTCATCCACACACCTACAAATCATACTGGGGAAAGTGCCTGCAGCACGAGACCATAAGAGAACAAGAAAACTCTTTCCTCATGTCCACATTTAAGCACGTCACATATCGCCCTGCCTAAAACTTATGTAAGTACAGTAATATTAAACTAAATAACAGCACAGGTGTATTACATTGGATTTAATCAATATTTGTGATGTTCTCTTGTTGACGTTACCTAATGTTTACCTTTAAAGGTCGGATACACTCTGCCGTTTTAGATCGTCGTCGTCGTCGGCTTTAACTCGTTTTCGAGTCTAGATCTTCTTCCAAAACAGTCTAATATACTCTTAAGGTTGAGGTCTGTGGGCATGTTTGGGGAGACTGAACAGCCCAATGTGTGCATGAAACAAGCGTCCACACAGATCACACAGAACTGTTGGTGGAGGGCGTGGCTGTGCTGCACGGAGCTTTGATACCTCTGAAGGGAAAGGTCTTCTTACAGAAAACACTAACAGTCATAGAAATATTAAGTAAGTAATAAGGAACAGGTAGTAAGAAAAACAGTCAATTCTGGTGGAAAGATGGATGAATGCCTAATTATATTGGGATCGAAATTGGGGGCGAGTTGACCAATGGAGGCCTAAAGAAAAGATGGAAACAAAAACAAAAAGCGGGGTGAGGCAGAGCTGAGAAGAGGGCGGATCGATTCCCGTCTCAGCCTTCCTGGAAGTGATTTTTTGTGCTTTCCACTTCTATTCCAGGCAAATGCCGGGATGGTTCCTAACTTAAGGCCACGGCCGCTTCTTTTCCAATCCTAGTTTCAATTACAAATGTACACCCAAATAACATACACACCCAAGTACATGATGTCACAAGCCCCTAAATTAATCTACAACTCACTTTTCTATGAACCTAGAGACACATTGTTCTTGCATTTCAAGAAGCAATGTCAGGCTCTTTTCTGTATGATTGCTGCCAGACATTTTTTTTTTTGCCGGAACTGAGCTTGTAGTGGCCATCTTGCTTTCCCATGAGCCTATTTTTAAAGATCTTCCTAATATGGTCGTTTTGGCAACTTAATATGTACCGGTACTGTACATTCTATGTATTTTACTGACTTATCTATAACGAGGATTTGTACAAAATATTCTAGAGCGCATGCCACTCAACATACTTATCCTCTACATCAAGGCAAAGACCATGTGAGGGGTCTCGATGCAAAACTCACGTTTTCCACTTTTTCTAATTTTACAGGAACTAAAAAAAACTTCTTAAATGTACGGTATGTAACTAATGAAATCTCTAAGAGACTTTGCTTCTGTTGCAGGCTATACTTAATTACACCTTCTTGTATAAGCTATGTTTCATTATTTATACTAGTTTATCTGAAAAAATAGGTTTTAATTTTGTAGAATGTGACTTTTGCATCCAAACATTGGAGACTGTGAGTTTTGTGTCTGAACAAGTTGGAGAATGTTACTTTTGACACTAAACAAAATGAATTACTTCAGACAAAACAATAGACAAGTTGGCCAAGTTTGTGAAAAATTGAGACAAATGAAACCAATTGCATTGCTGGAATACACTTATATTATTTATTATGTAGAGGTTACGAGTTGAACAGACGATAATAACATTGGCTTGCAGCTGTAGAAAGTCACATGACCAGAAGCTGTCTTGTGATTGGCCAACAGGGAGAATGTGCTCTTTGCAACTAAACAGTGTGTAGAATGTTAGTTTTGCATCTAAATTGAGTTCTTGGCATTTGAAAACCACTGGATATTGTGAGTTTGGCTTTGCAGCAATATGTGTAGTTTGGAACGAAGAATAAGAATGCCTTGCTAACTCAATTTCGAACAAAAGTGAAGAATGTGAGTTTTGCATCGAGTCCCCGCATGTGTGGAGTATTTCCCTGGAACGTAAGGCACTGTATTTTGTTTCGAGTTCTGATGGTGGCATTGTTTTTAAAAAGAAGAAAGATGTGGTGATGATGATTATTCATTTAAAATATGATTGCTGACGACCAAGTTAGTACCCAGAACTGAGCTAGTTTGCCGTGACGGCCTTCCATTTGTCCCAATAGCCCATAAGCCATGTGATACACAAACAGCATGTCTCAAGCACCGTATATAAGTGAGTTTTAATATGGCATGTGGTGTTGACTTCACTTAGGATAGGACTCAGAGTGCCAGCAGAGTGAAACTGCAGAATAAATACAATAACATCAGCTGCTGTTAGGTCTTCTTTTAGAATACAGTACTGAGTAATTGAAACCTACATATAACATTTAATCTATAAGTCATTTGTATTATTATAAGAGAGGTAATGCAAAACCTATAATCACCTGTATTTCATGTTCCTGCTTAATAGCTATCCTTTTATCTTCAAACACACCGCCAGCCTCGTCCTGCAGTTGCTTGGAGGGAAACTGTTCATTCGACTCCTGGGGAGTACCGTATTATTATACAAGTAAGACGCAATGTAAAATATATACACACAATATGAGTTACGAGTAACTTAAACAGTGGGCTAAAAGTTAACAGATCCTTGTTTACTATTGAGTAGTGTCATGCACATGCATCTAAGATAATGTTACACCATACAGACTGTAAATTAAAATGCAACTTACTCTGTTAGGGAATTCATCTGAATAAGACGAACATTCTGGCTCAGACTTGATGAACGATTTTTCTTCCATTGTGTTCAGGAAACTAGAACACAGAAAGAACACTGAATAATTAGTCAAAAACCCCAGTATGGCATGCCAAATCAGTCTCATATTTAATAAATCAAATGAAGTAACTTCTGACGTCCGAATAGAATAGATTCCCCAAGATGACCATTGATAAGAAGAGCTTATGTTTGTCAACAACAGACAATAGTAAAACTTATACGACCATGACGCTCAACTTGCGAACATTTACTCTAAGTTACATGTTTGCAAGTCGCGCCAGTTTTTACTGTAGTATTTACCAGGGGCGGTTCCTGAGGTGGTGCCCGTGTGCCATGGCACCACCAATGTAATGAAGAGAGAATATGTGACTTTTCCCTCTCAAGAACAGTTTATATTACATTTACATTTTGAGGAAATTGTATGCTTATTCTGCATTTATTTGAACGAGCGTCAAACTGACATGCGTTCTGGTGGCGCTTTATTGAATTACTGAGCCAGAGCCAACCGGCACTACCTACGAATATCAGACCGCATCAGACACTGTACTGCAATAAGGACTAGTTTGGCTTGAGTTTGTTTGTGTTGTGTTGAGACGCATATTACCCGAGGTAGAGCCAACGGCCCCGTGACGCGGAGCTTCAATTCTATCCACGAGATAGCAGCACGTCACAGGTTCAAGCGCACATAACATACACGTTAGAACTGCTGAACTGCTTTATCTTTCAACCACTAGAGTACAGCATATGGCAACACACTTCCAGTGATACCAGCTTGACGATATATCACTGTGTCTTGACTATTAAATAAATTCAAACCACAAAATAGTTTTAGTTCTTTATTGTTTGACATTTAGCAACTTTTTCAGGCTCATATTGATGACGGGGATTATTTGTTCTCTCTTTGTAATGTAAAAATTCGGAATTTTTCAACGAGTTTTACAGTGTTTCGTTAATTTAATGTGGCGGCACAGTTTCACGTCCCAAGCGTAAACACAAATTCTCAAGTTTGACTGCAAATGTGTATGAATAGTGTCCGTTGTTAAATAGCTTTTGTGTTCATTTATATTAGATGCAGGGGTTATCCTTTCCAATCAATCCGTATGTACGATAAGTAAGGTTGTCTTAGAGGTAGGTCATCGTGTTCATTTCATCTCACCTATTTATTTAGAGACAGCAACTGAAATTGCGACAAAGAGGCTGTGCGCGCGTGTGTGTTAGCAAAAGCCATGCTTATTTATTCCTATATAGACATGTTACTTAAACTTGCATAGCATTGTGTATCATGCGGCATTGACCATATAAACACCGTTTTAATCTAAGTGTGCTTTTTGAATCGATATATGCAAGCTAGGTCCCTTAATAAAATTTGATTTGTTTCATGTTTGAAGATCGCATAGCTCGAGCGCGACGTACGAAGCCGTAGAAATCTCAATGGGCTCTGTGTCACCTTTCGGAAGTGTAACAGTGAATAAAATAAGCGAGTTGTTACAATCTCCATTTAGCAATAGGACCCTCACTGAAAAAATAGACATAAAAAACTGGGTAGGCCACTTCCTAATTTAAATCTCCAGCAACGGTCAAAAAATCGATGCCACAAATTCAATCCGGAAATTTATAGCAAAAACAAATGGATTTGTGGTTCCGAAGAAGACAATGCATTCTTCTGTCTTCCTTGTGTGTTGTTCGGCGGTGATGGGAGTTGGAGTAAGACAGGTATTAGGGATATAGGACACATATGGTCTAAAATTAAAGTCCATGAATCATCAAAGTGACATATGGATAATGTTTTAAGCCTCTCAATTCTGGGCAAAACGAACATTCAAAGCAGGTTGGATAGTCAGTACAGACAAACTATTATCACTCACAACAAACAAGTAGATAAGAATAGGTATGTCTTAAATTTAATTATAAACTGTATCCGCTTTTGTGGTGCCTTGGAATTAGCCCTTAGGGGACATGATGAAACAGAAACATTCGAAAACAAAGGCGTATTTCGCGAATTGATTCAGTTTAGTGCTGAATTGGATCAGGACTTGAAAGATCATCTCAGCCAGTCGCCTGTGTTTAAAGGCATCTCCAAGACTATTCAAAACGAACTGCTCGAATGCATGCTCCAGGTGTATCACGACGAAGTGTCCAAAGAAATAAAAAAGGCTGACAATATAGCAATAATCGCTGATGAAACAACTGATGTGTCTTGCAATTATCAATTGGTTATTGTGTTGCGCTACGTTGTTGAAGGAAGAACAGTAGAAAGATTTTGGAACTTTATTAATCCCGAAGGCCAAAATGCTCATGTCATCGCAGACAGCATTTTAAGTGAAATCGACCCCTTAGTGGGTGATCAACCCACTAAATTGATTGCCCAAAGTTATGACGGAGCATCCGTTATGAGTGATGGATTAAATGGTGTGCAAAAGTTAATCAAGGATAAGTATCCTAATGCAAATGTTATTAATTGCTATGCGCAACAACTTAATCTCATAATGTCCACAGCAGCCTCCGTTAATCGACAGGCTCGCATCTTTTTCGCTCATCTCACAGGAATTTGTTCATTTTTTCGCATTCGCCACAAAGATCGAAAGTGTTGCGCGAGATCATAGAAAAAAGTTTGCCTCGAGTATCACTCACACGATGGAATTACCATTCGCGTGCTGTGAAAGATATTTATGAAAATAGGGAACACCTCGTCAAAGTTATGGAATCCATCGAAAGCAATGGGTCCATTAAGTTACCTTCCACCATTGAAAAAGCTGGAGCATACAAGCAAAGGCTTAATGACAAGAAATTCATTTTCTGGCTAACATTTTTCAATAAGATAATGCCTCATGTTGACATAATTTTTAATCAGCTGCAAAAGAGAATTACTGACCCAATTAAAGTGAAATAAGACATTCAGCATTTTGAAGGCATCATACAGGCAATCAGGGGCAATATTGATGAAATAATGAATGAGACTTTTATCGAAAGAGGCGAATCCTTACCTTCTAAAAGACCCCGGATTGATGAGGACTGTAGAAAAAGGGACGCTCTGGAAGTATGTGATGTTATCCTTTCAGATATAAAAATTCGCTTTCAGTTCACTGGACTCCTCACAGCTACCAACCTATTCGCAGTTCAATATTTTGACAATTATATCAAAAGCTTCCCAGACCTGTACCTTGACGAAATGACGAGCGTATATACATTTCTTGATAAAAGAAAGTTGAAGGGTGAGCTGCAAGTATTCTATGCTAGGCCTGAATTGAGAGCGGTCTCTGGTGCCGTTCCATTTCTGTCGTTGATTCTGGAAGATGAGCTATGTGATACTTTTGAAGAGACAATCAAAATCTTGAAGTTGCTGATCACAATGCCTCTCTCAACATCGGAAGCGGAGCGGTGTTTCTCAATGCTCAAACGGATAAAGACCTTTCTTCGGAACACAATGAAGGAAGAGAGATTAAGTGCCTTAGGAATGTTGTCGTGTGAGAAATCATTTGTGAACAAGATTGAGAACTTCAATTCAAAGGTGATAGACGTATTTGCCTACAAGAATGAACGAAGAATGGACTTTCAGCACCGCTCTTATTAATTCAAATGAAGGTGTCGATCGAGGTTTTGGAACAAATATTTTTGGTGAGTAGGCCTAGCATATGTTGTTTTCTTCAAATCATTTTTCTGAGAGGTTTGTTCAATTATAATTCTTAAAAATGGTTTGTATTTAAAATGCATATCGATCAAAATATGTGTATGATATAATATTGTATGGCCTCGGTGCCAGGTGCAAGCATTGTTGTTTGACACCCAAAGGGCAGCTTGCATGTCGAATTTTTGTTGTTCCTTGGAGCGCCATGAAAGTCAAGAAAGTTAGATATCTAAGCTCCTTGACACTATAGCACTTTCTAGTAGAGAAAGGAGGAACTTTTGTTTTGGCGAAAAATCCCGAGATTAAAATATTTGTAGTAGTTACGCAATTTCTCAATTCACTTCAATTAAAAACGTCTTCTACAATAGCACAGTTAAATAATGTTAAACATATAACTTATTGCATAAAATATGCACTACCGGTACCTGCAACTTTGAATGATTTTATTGCAAATTTTGTATTTGCTGGCACCACCAAGTGAAAAATCACCAGCCGCCACTGGTATTTACCCTTGCGATTTATTATACAACAGAAATTATAAAGAGAAATTAAGTGTGGTTGCTTGAGCAATGACATAAAGCATCCTGTATTCGGTTTCTCTCTGCTTATGTACACACTAACCCGATTTGGTGGCAGGCGGAGAAAATATAATATTGTCAAAAGATAAAGCACATTACAAACCTACCGACACGTTTAATTAGGCCCAGTAAAAGTGAACTTGAATTAGAATAACTGCAATATAAGAAATAGGCATTACTTGCATTCACACATTCAGAAGTCAAACACAACGCCCCATCTGTGTTACAAGACGCACAGATCGAAATAGAAACACTATCGTCTCCAATTAACATGGGCGTTACATGTATATTTTCGTCATATGACTGCATCCTGGACGATCAGCTCTTATAAGTCGATAAACTGATATGCACTGGGTACCTGTACTGAATATTTATTAGGGTACCGCTGTAAAAATATTTTATGTTCGACCCTGACTATTATCATAATCATAATGATGGTCATTATAACACTATTTTTCATTATGAAACAGTTTCTCCCAACAATCACAGCTCAAGAAACAGTTGTTTGACCAATTAGATAAGGATACCTTCCCGCATGCGCTCAAAATCCAACATGTTTAAATAAATTACCGAAAGTGCACCGTCCACATGTTCGCGTAAATAAACTGGTGAATATGAGAAAAGAAATAGCACTGTACCTTAATATCCCCAAATCCAATTTCTACACAGCGCGTTGTTTACAAACTACTTCGGTGACATTTTTACTGAATACTGGTACTCAATCTGCACCTCCATGATCTGCACATATGGCATTGAAGCACACAGAGCGCATGCGTCGGTCGGTCAGAGAGCTTGGAAATCAGAGATATCCTACCCAGCGCAGCACCCGATCACAAAATTCTAGTGACAATCTCAACAGATATTTATGAATATTTATGTTAAAACATATAATTAAGTTATAATTATCGTCGAACATAAACAGTCGTATGCAACTCGCCTATAAGGGTAATTAAGACACTCGTATGGAAATTATAAAACTCGCATACGCTCGTTTTATAAACATACTCGTGTCTTAATTATAGCCATTATAGGCTCGTTGCATAATGTAATAATAAACACCTAAGCTTTGTCATATACCGGTACCATGACGAATGAAAGAGAAAGTGAGAGGACTCCTCAAGTTCAAGCGCGCCCGCCCGGCAGCGCTAGTGTAGGCAAGTTCCACGCTGCCGGTCAGCTGGTCTTAGGGATAATGCCAAGGGAAACAAATTACTTTGTAACTGATGAAATGAAAATCCACAGCCTGCTTCCAGTCTCCGACCGGGTCAGGAATGGAATGAATGAAGCCCCCATCTAGCGGCGAGGATATGGACTGTGCCGGCTGCCGAGGCCTGACGCACTCCTCTGGGGCAATGATTAAGTGAATGACAGATGAAATGAAATGATAGTGGAGAGTGTTGCTGGAATGAAATTTTGACAGGGAAAACCGGAGTACCCGGAGAAAAACATGTCTGCCTCCATTTTGTCCAGCACAAATCTCACATGGAGTGACCGGGATTTGAACCACGGACCCAGCGGTGAGAGGCCGGCGTGCTGCCGCCTAAGCCACGGAGGCTACTTTGTATCTGATACTCTTTTAAAATGTAATTAGCGATTACAATTAAAATAACACGGCAGGGCACAATGGAAAATATAATTCACGGAAATAAGTACTACGGTCTCCATTACATGTTACGGAAAGCACAGATTCCTGGAGTAGGCTATACAGACTGTTACTTTTGTTGTTTCTTGGTGTGGCAATTTAGTTTCCTCAGAATGAGAGACTAATGAAGGTGAATTTGTGGATCTGAATCTAATTAATGAAAATGGGGGAATGGCAGAGCGGCTCTTGAGAGCACTAGTGACAGAGTTGAGATGGCTATCCTCAGAGGGAGTGAAGCCTATGAGGTGATTACCTAATTCCTCAATGAGGGAAATAAATTGGGCTATGGGATTGAGCGCATTAATTCCTGCTTGTCTAACTGATTTACAAAGGCTAATACCAATAGGTAGGTGGATGAGGACCGTCGTGGTCTGAAGGTTACTGCCATTGGGTGAAGCGTACCACAGCTCTTTCTCGAAATCAAATGTCTGGAATGAGACGTAGCCCGGTGAGGGAAGAGGTGAGCTAGAGAGTGAGGAATCTGATTTTGGTGAAGCTGGTTTAAGTGGAACGAGTATACCATCTCGTTTTTGGGTAGGCCCATTCAAAATTAGTGTTTTTGGATTGACAGGGGTATAATTTGGGCTTTTAGGGTCATCAGGGTCCTGAGTTATCAGGAATGTTATGCCCTGGTATGTTAATGTGCGAGGTTTAGTGTCATTGCGCTACATGTTTGTGTTCGTGAGTGTATAAGTGCATGTAATGAGTAGGAGTTGATGAGAGATAGTGGTCAAATACCTTGGTCGACCAGAGAATAAGGAAAGAGAAAAACAAATTTACCAGTCACTCAAAGTTATCCAGTTTAAATACAGTTGGAGCTGTGACATTGAGTGCGCTGATGAAATTTGAAGTTACTTGAAATAATTAATTAAATAATTAATTATTGGCTGCTTGCTAGGGTGAGGGGATGAGCTAAACTTGTATTAAAACTCGAGGGAGACAGGAGTTGCTTGGCTAGGATTGTTACAGGTTGGGTATGGTGTTGGATATTTGAATGGTAGAGGAGTGACTTAATCTGCACTGTTACTACGGGGGGTTGCAAATTAAGCCTATAGGCACGTAGTGGAATGGCTCGAAATATCGAAGTCGAGGCGATAGCGAGGACTAGGCTTGGTAGAAATTCTGGCAAGGCTGGCGGATCATCGATTTCGTCAGTTGGCGTTAGAATACGGAGCTTGGAGCAGTGGCGTGCAGTTTGCTTGGATGCTGGACATGAATGATGATTGCACAAAATAGTAATATTAGCAAAGAAATATGTTTGAAGTAGGCCTACACAAAACATAAAACGCTGATGTACACAAGACATAATGAACTGAATTTAAGAACTGAAAGCATAGAAAATTCAATTTAATTCACACAAATATCTCACACAGTAGCTTTCCCCGCACTTTTCTATGACCCGGTTCGACGGTACAGGACACGTGTTGGACATAATCGCTTGCAGTGCCTGTAGCGGCGGGACCACGAACTACCATTCTATAATGGCGGAGTCCTGACACTAGGTCCTTCTATTCGTCATGCCGGTACCTCGAGAACATTTCAAGTCTTCCAACATGGACTTGATAACCGACAGTAGTGGCTATGCTGGCTAAAGCGCAGCATTAGGTCATGGGGCCAAGCTCTCTGCTGACTCGGTATACGCGTGGGTTCGAGCCCCACCGTCGGCCGTCCTTGAAATGGTTTTCCGTGGTTTCCCATTTTCAACGCCAGGCAAATGCTGGGACGGGACCTTCTGACAGGCTGCCACGGCTGCTTCCTTCCACATCCTTGCCCAGTTTCATTCACCATCATTCATTTCATCTCTCATTAACTCCTCTCATCAGGTTGGCGTCAGGAAGGGCATCCGGCCGTAAAAACCATCGCCACGAATACTTCCATCGCATCTCATCCCCGACCCCGTTGGAAAACGGGAATAATAAGGGGTAGACATACCAACATGGACTTGATACCGGGGTACGGTAGGCCTACTTTGGTTTATTTTCAAATAATTGTCGACTCCCGAAACCTGAGAGGGTGGAAAGATACCACCCCGATCCAGTAAAATGATTGTTCCTAAATTAAGGCCACGGCTACCTCCTTTCCAATCCTTGCCTCCCCTACAAATCTACAAATGCATAGGTCTATATCGATACGGTATCTTTAGAGACAACCTAGATACCGGTACACAAGTTATTATGGCTGATAGCCACAACATTCCTTCACATCATGGGTTTGCAGCAATTCACGAGGTCATATTTCAAGATTGACTGGGTTAGTGCAAACTTCCAGTGAACTCTTACGATGAAACCACTTATTTATTTATTTATTTATTTATTTATCTATCTATCGTATGGCTTTTAGTACCGGGAGTGTCCGAGGACATGTTCGGCTCGCCTGAGTCTGTAGCTGCATCCAGCGGACAACCTTAGGGTGAGCTACAAGTTCCGTTCAATTTCAAGTACGGTAGTTCGAACTTTCGCCACCAGATATCAATGATACCTAGTGGTGAACGTTGGAACTTGGATAGAGCGTTCCAACGAAATCTAACCTAACAATTTAGGTTCACACAAGTTTAGTCTGTGGAAGGATCTGTTACAAGCCATAAATCTATGACATGGGACCGCCGGCCTTACTTTCCCTCCGAAGGAAGGCATACTGAAGGATTTTTAACGCTCTTAAAAAAATCGGACGACTTCGGCCGGGTTTGAATCCGCTATCTTGGGCACAGCAGTTCAGCATGCTACCGACTACGCCACCGAACCACTGTACCCTGTCTACATTTTGATAAACTCTGAAATATTCCAGCTACAACCAAATACCGAGAGCTGTAAATGTGTTACACCACACGGTTACTATTTGTTGGAGTAAATGGTAGGAGAATGACAATTGGCCGTATATGCAGGATAAACTTTCAATCAGGGGCGTATATACAATTTTTTTCGTGGGAGGGGGGCTGACTATCCTAGAAAATTGTGAGCATTCGCAGGGGATTGTCACCGCAAAATACCTAGAAATATCAACTAATATCTTAGAGCATATAACGGTAATTATTTTAGAAAAGAGTTAATTGTAAAATTCTAAGTTTATATAACCTACAATTAGTGACAATAAAAAGAAACGTTGTAAAATACAACACAACGCATAAATAAAATTGTATACATAATGAGTCGCCTCCGTAGCGTAGCGGTCAGCATGGTTAGCTGCCGCCCCGGAGGTCCTGGGTTCGATTCCCGGCTCTGCCACGAAATTTGAAAAGTGGTATGAGGACTGGAACGGGGTTTACTCAGCCTCGGGTGTTCCAAATGAGTAGAGGGGGTTCGATTCCCACCTCAGCCATCCTCAAAGTCGTTTTCCGTGGTTTCCCACTTCGTCTTCGGGCAAATGCCGGGATGGTACCTTCTTCAAGGCCACGGCCGCCTCCTTCCCTCTTCCTTGCCTATCCATCCTGACCATCCATTACCTTCCCTCATGAGGCCCCTGTTCACTTTGCAGGTGAGGCCGCCTGGGCGAGGTGCCAATCACACCTCACTAGTTGTATCCACTCCGATTAGATGTTCCCAGCTCTAGGACACTGCCCGTAGAGGCGGTAGTGGTGAGTTCCTTCGCTGAGTCCGTGGGTTCCACCAACCTGAAGGGTAAACGACTAAGAAAAGAAAGAAAAGAAGAATTTTCTATTATGGCCTATGGCAATTTATTGAGCAGAAAGGTAAACAGATTATTCGTTGACAATTGACTATTTATTTCTCAAAAGTACCGTACTGTGGAATACTCAGTTTTGCCTCACAAGGCTGAGTGTACCCCGTTCCAACCCTCAGACTATGGGCGTATATAAGGAGGGGGGGGGGGTGCTGAGGGGACTCCAGCCCCCCCCCCGAAAAGCCAATAAAAATAAGAAATTGTTGCTTTTGTAAGAGCTTAAAATAATTTTAATTTCGTTGGACCCTAATCTTTAACTTATTGGCTAAGTTATAAACAATATTAAGACTGAAATTAGACTCACTCGTGGTGTAGTGGCTAGCATTCTTGGCTGCTGCCCCGGAGGTTCAAATTCGATTCCCGGCTCCCCTCCAAAAGTTTTAATTCTAGTCTGAGGGCTGGAATGGGGTACATTCTGCCTTGTGAGGTAAATCTGTGAATTCAACAGTACGGAACTTTTGAGAAATAAATTATCAACTTGTAAAAAAAAAAAAAAAAAAAAAAACTTTCTACGTATTGTATTGACAAATATTTATATATTTGCCATTCATACCCCTATGGATCATAATGGAAAATTCATTGCGTATAAAATTTTATTTGTGACTTGTGTTCTATTTTACGTCTTTTTTTTTTTTGTATTGCCAGTAATTGTAGGTTATATAAACTTTGAATCTTATCTAAAATAATTACACAAAGTTATATACTCTAAGATATGTGTTGATATTTCTGGGTATTTTGCGGTGACAATCCCCTGAGAATACTCCCCGAAAAAAATTGTATATACGCCCCTGCCTCAGACCAGAGTTAAACATTCTTGGCAGAGCCAGGAAGAGAATTCGGACCTCCGGGGTGGCAGCCAAGAATACTAACCACTACACCACGACGTAGACTAATTTCAATCTTAAAATTATTTATAACTTTGCCCAGAAGTTAAGATTAGGGTACAACCAAATTTATAATTATTTTATGCTCTTACCAAAGCAACACAGCTCCTCTCGTATATACGCCCCTGCTTTCAATACGAACTAGGTCACATACAGGCGTAATATAATAGTACATTAAGCAACGAGCCTATAATGGCAATAATTAAGACACGAGTATGTTTATAAAACGAGCGTATGCGAGTTTTATAATTTCCATACGAGTGTCTAAATTACCATTATAGGCGAGTTGCATACGACTGTTTATGTTCGTCGATAATTATTATAGCTATTTTATATTCGAACATAAATATTCAGTGGCGGCGCGAGATATAAGCGAACTACGCGGCCGCGGGTGGCCGGCGCGGGGGTGTCAGAGAATCGACACTAAAAAAGCAATCACAAAATAACCAAACGTACAAAATAAGACCATTTATTTTGCAAGCTACATGGATAGAAATTTGATGCGTTTAGCGCACCAATAATATTCGTACAAATTGCAACGGCGTGTTTTACGGCTTTTACATCGAGCTTCGAGAAAAGTATCAAGGTACGTTACAGTTTCGGCAAGTCGAGTTGGTACCGACAAAGGGAGAAAGTCACAGCTTAAATTGCCAACCAAGCTTGCAGTTTGGACGTCGGCAACATTTGTTGGTGCGAAAAAAGCCCCAAATTCCTATCCGTGCATTGCTGCACATTCATCGTGACATCACTATAAACATCGATTCGGTAATCACAAGGTTTGCTAAACAAAATAGACAAGTTGATTTTGTTATATAAATAATCGTTTTTATATAACAGGTATGAAGTGGTAAATATGTACAGTTGTAACAGAACATAATAATTGCAATAAATATATTTTCAATATTGAATAAAATGAAAAAAATAACCTATTTTTCAGTTAAAGTTTGTTAAGTTTTATTTGCCTGGTTATTGTGTTTTGGCTTTTTGAGTTTGCAAAAAAATTTGGTCTCCGGTTGGGGGGGTTATGAATCCGCGCCTGGCGTATTGCGCCGTGAGACGGGGGGTGCCGCGGCGCGCCGAAATATCAAGTTAGGCGCGCCCGGAGCTATTTTGTAATGTTGTAAACATTACGAATTCTAATTTTTACAACATTAACAAACTGTAATGTTTACATTATAAACAATGTTACCAGATAACATAACCATTCTGTTTATGTTTCGTCTTTTCAGTTTTACTTTACTATCTCACTAACAAACATAAGGAAATAATATTTGAAAAATTCAGCATAACCATTTTAAAGAGTCGCCGCTTTACCGGTGATGCTACTTCTGAAACAAACTTAGAACTAATATTACCATTTAGACTTTCACGGCCCGTGTTACTATTCATAATGTTGAATTTTGGGCTTATGCCGTATTTATTATATTAAAATTCGACGCGTTTCGAAAGGAACCATGCCTTTCTTCGTCAGGAATAATCTAGAATACGACAATGATTGCTAAGAGAAAGCAACCAAGAACATATAGAAGGTGCCCAAAGATGGACGCCATTATAGCCCCATGTTAGGGACAACGGAAAGCAGCAGTGAATTACTTTCTCAGGGTTCTGATAATAGGTAGCCAGGATTCACTGAGATTGTAGCCGGTGTCGCGGTTGAAATTATCTGGGTGTTTACGTATTTCAACCGCCTCCCTGATGATTCCGGGACGATATTGCTTTATACAGGCAAGAACATCCACTCCTTGGAACATGACATCATGGCCAGGTGTTAATGCATGATCGGCAACAGCTGATTTATCAGGTTGAATGAGCCTGATACATCTATTATGTTCCTTAATGCGAGTGCATATTGTTCTCGAAGTCTGCCCGATGTAAACCTTGCCACAAGTACAAGGAACTCTGTAGATACCCGGTTGTTGCAATTTGGGCAAACTGTCCTTAGTTGGTCGCAGGAGTTGCCTAATCTTAACAGAAGTTCCAAATACAGTCCGTATGTTGTACCGACGTAGGATTTTTGCAATACGATCCGTCGTGTTATGTATGTACGGTAGGTAAGCAGTTCCTCTTACATCTCTTTTCTCAACTGACGTCCTATTATTATTTGTTGGTTTCAGAACCGTAGAAATCAAAGCCTTGCTATAACCGTTGCTCTCAAAGGTGGTTCGCAAGGTATTAATTTCTTCTTGTAAATAAGACACTTCACAAATCCTCCTAGCCCGGGTAGTTAGAGTTGTAAGGATACCATGTTTCTGGGCAGGGTGATGGTGAGAACTTGCGTGGAGATATCTATTGGTGAGTGTTGGCTTACGAAAAACGCTGTGTCCTAAAGATCCATCCTCTTTCTTGGTGACGAGAACATCTAAAAAAGGTATTTTGCCGTCAGATTCCTTTTCCATGGTGAAACAAATAGAAGGGTGCTGGAGATTAAGGTGATCCAGGAAATGGCTAAGATTTTCCTCACCTTCCGTCCAAACAACGAACGTGTCATCCACATAACGCCACCAGATCTTCGGTTTGAAAGGAGCCGACGACAAAGCTTTCTCTTCAAAGTTCTCCATGAAGAAATTAGCCACAACAGAAGAGAGAGGACTACCCATGGCCACACCATCAGTCTGCTCATAAAAATTCCCATTCCATAGAAAGTAGGAGGAGGTCTTGCAGTGATAAAAAAAAAGTCTTGCGATGTCTTCAGGAAAAAAGCCAGAACTATTACGGAGTGCCTGGAGCCGTTCGGTCGAAGTATGACCGCTCGCCATTCACGAAAGGGAGAACACCCCTTCCACTAATGACTTAGACTCGTCCGCGTGACTCATACGTCTCTTGTCTTCAGCCGCTCAGTGGCTCAGTACTGCCAGCTAGCTGACAGCCTTCACTCATCGTTGTAGTTTGTAGTGTGTTGATGTCTTTACGTAGGCTGCACTGTGTTATTGCCCCTTCTTACATGAGGAGATGATTTTTAGACACACGAAATGTCCAGTAATACAAAGCTATCATGTGCATTTCACCGTAAAAGAAAGTTGCAGCATTCTAAAGAAGATGAGTAGCAATCTAAAGCGCTGAAAAGGTTGTTGGCGCCTTCGGCTTCATCGTCATGTGCAAAAATGATCGACGAGACAATTAAGTTAACTGAATCCGTTCATAACGATGAGGATGACGACAAGTTACCAATATCAGAGCTGCCTGGACTTGTAAATAAATGTTTGGTTTTAAGTTATTTTTGTGTATCCCTTTGCCTTTTACCTTTTGGCCATGGTCACTTTCGTGACAGTATGATGTTTGTATTTGTTCTTCGCGACAGCCCTGTTTGACTGTTTGCCTTTTTTCTTCCCGAAAACTTCCAAACAAATTAATATGATGAACACTTTATTGTATTATTAATGTATTAATTTAACTTATATATAGTTAGCTTAGTTTTCTAAAGTTCTCACCTTGAGTGTTCCAGTCGCTCGCTCTCTCAAGCTTCCATACTCCCGGCATACAGGGCATCTACTGGCTTGATCTGCTGCCTGTTGAGTGTCAGTGTCGAGTGACGTCACCGTGACCTTCGTCTAGACAATAGCAGGACTTGTGGGTCTAGCGGTCCTTTCCGTCTAGATGCTTCCATGACCATCGTATATAAGACGCTACTTGCTGGCGTTCTACATCATTCAGATCAACGCAGCATTCAGATCAGATCGTCATTCTGATCACCTCATCACTTCTGATCAACGCTGCCACACCTCATGGCACTATTGCCAGCCGCTGCTTCACCTCGCTGCTACGTCACGAGGCCTCCACTCTGACACATCGCTTCAGATGGCAGGAATTGCCAGCCGCAGCACACTGCAAGTTTCACCTTAGATGGTGTATTTCAACTTAAACTTCGAGGCAGCAGCAGTCTTCCTGGCTGCAACCAATGGCGACTTATACTCAGTCACCGCCTGGACGCTACAAGTGTCAAACCTTCACCAGAAGGGAAAAGAAGAGTTGAATATTCATATTTACGGAATATGCATCTTGAGGCCATGAGCGCCTCCCCCAGAAGAAACTGTGGAGGAATTTTAAAACAGTATTAGGCTAGCTGGGACTTTTATGGAGCTGGCTCAACCAATTTGGAAGATAAGTTCAAACTTTATGAAGAATTGAATTTTTTCTCTTATCATACATTTCATCTTTTTTATGGTTCTTTTATTATTATGCATATTATATTTCAATTCCAATTTCTCTAAAATCAAGGCAAGCCTTAACATTGTTTTTTCATTAATCAGGGTTCTGTCACCAGACCCTCTCAATTTGTTAAAATTTAACACTAATCAATTTCTGCTTAAATCATTTGTGTGCATTTATTGTGCATTTTAATGTTATTATTTAAAGAAAATTGTTGTCAAATAAATATTATTTATACCTTGTTATTTAAACTTTGGTTTTCTGGTGATGTACTTTTATGCCCATTGCACCGCACCGCTTCAGTCTATTCGCTGTTTTACAGTAGCTACTTTGACCAGGCTCACGCCTGACTCGTTCTCCCTTTATGGGAAAGATTTGGGCAGATCTTTTATCCAGGCCATATAACACGTTTAGTAAATATATTAAAGGTACTCTGATGAGTATAAGGGGGGGGGGGGGCAAAATGTCCTTTGCTTACACTGCCAAAAGACCTAGGGCCGGCACTGTAAATATTCATAAATATCTGTCGAGATTTCGCCAGTTTTTTTTTGTACTTAACAGAGCGCATGGGACTCAGAGAATACCTTGTATTTGACCATGGCCTCCTTGATTACCCCTCTATGATACTAGGCCATGCAGTGAATTTTAAATTGGAAGGCCTTGGAACGCAGCGCAGGTGCGATGCTATCCTTATCTAATTGGTCACACAATTGTTTCTTGAGCTGTGATTGGTGGGAGAAACTGTTTCATAATGAAAAATAGTGTTAAAATGACCCTCATTATGATAGTCTACAGTTTTCTGAGATATAATATGTATTTACATTTCGACATCGTCGAACATAAAAAGGAAGACAAAAGAATCAACAAGAACATTATACTGAGGTGTGCAAATAAAGAATTTCAATGTCACAATTTACTACGGTATTCAAAATACTAACTGCTGACTTCTGTTATGACATTCCCATACCATAAAACTGACATCTTTTATCACCCTATTTAGTAATAAACTCCCATAAGGAAAATGCGTCCGTAAATTTTCGGAAATGAGAGATTCTGAGGGATAGGCCTACATATGTTGGGTCCGTCTTCTCTTTAATCATTGACTTTGGAAAGTAGGCCTGCCTACTCTCCAAATCAATTGATTTCATCCTTGGTCCACGAAACATTGAATAGTACAAGAGTGAGTGGACCACCAATAATAAAAGACTCGGAATCCCTTTGCTTTAAATTCACATGAAAACTAAAATACAGCAATCCAATCAAACGTGTGGCAATCTGAATTAGAAACGCTCCTCTTTTAGTGGAGGTTCTAAAAACAATTACCGTCAGTTTCTTAATGAACAAAAACTACAAATTTCCACTAGACTTCAAGACAGAACTGGAATAAATATCCCTCGTCGTAACTCACTACTTGGCCGAAGGAATTCAAGTTGTCTTAGCCAGGCGCGGATCTAGAGTTTGGCTTTGTGTGTGTGTGGGGGGGGGGGGGAGGTCACAGAATCGAAATTGTCAAGAAAAATGGTAACAACGCAATCACAAAATAACCAAACGTACAAAACCAAACCAATTTTTTGGCAAGCTACATGGATAGAAATTTGATGCGTTTAGTGCACCAAAAATATTCGTACAAATTGCAACGGCGAGTTTTGCGACTTTTACATCGAGCTTCGAGAAAAGTATCAAGGTACGTTACAGTTTCGGCAAGTCGAGTTGATACCGACAAAGGGAGAAAGTCACAGCTAAAATTGCCAACCAAGCTTGCAGTTTGGACGTCGGCAAAATTTTTTGGTACGAAAAAAGCCCCAAATTCCTATCCGTGCATTGCTGCACATTCATCGTGACATCACTATAAACATCGATTCGGTAATCACCAGGTTTGCTAAACAAAACAGACGAGTTGATTTTGTTATATAAACAATCATTTTCATATAACAGGTTTGAAGTTGTAAATATGTACACAAACAGAACATAATAATTGCAATAAAGATATTTTCAGTATTGAATAAAATGAAAAAACCAAACAAAACTGTTTTTCAGTTCAAATTCGTTAAGTTTTATTTGTCTGGTTATTGTGTTTTCGTTTTTTGATTTTGCAAAAAGAAAATGGTCTCCGTTTGGGGGGGGGGGGCATGATCCCCGCGACCCCCCCCCCCCACCTTGAATACGCGCCTGGTCTTAGTACTAGGCTATACAATTAATTGCCAGTAAATATGACAAAGAAATGGCTTTTATGTTCGAAGATGTCGAAATGTAAATATTATATTTCCGAAAACTATACTATAATTATACTACACATTTTCATTATGGGACAGTTTCTCCCACCAATTCGAACTCAAGAAACAGTTGTTTGACCAATTAGGTACCCTAAAGATAGCATAGCACCTGCGCAGAGTTACAAGGCCTTCTAATTTAAAATTTCACTGCGTGGCCTAGTGTCATAGTGGGGTAATCAAGGAGGCCATGGGCAAATACAAGGTATTCTCTGCGTCACATGCGCTCTGTCACTGCCATCGTAATGTCCAGGCCGTCAGCCATCGGCCATTACCACGTGATCAGATGATCGACAGAGTCGGAGATGTAACAGCCATTTGCTTAAATGTGTGTCGTTTGTTGTGTGCTGTTTCTCCATTTTAATTAGTGTCCGAGTGAAAAGCAATACGTAAGAACGCTAGTACTTACGCCATCCAGAATGAGGATCATTCCGTTTGTTTCCTGAAGCAAATGTTCATTCTGTAGGAAGGTTATTAGCCAATAGGCCTATCTATAAAAAGTTTGAGTTGCAGGCATGTTGCATGTTGTGGTTCAGTTAGAACCTTTACATAGCTTATTTTCGACTAATGCAGGCTTTTTGGATGGTAATACAATATTCTATTTGTTCATTGAAACAATTATTCCTGCCCAGGTCCCTGGCATGCCGAAAAGTTGTTGTGTTACCGGTTGCAAAAACAACTAGTATGATGGAGATGATTAGGTTATCTGCCTTGTATTTTCTTCCCCGCCGACGAAAATTTAAGAAAGCAATGGAAACTTAAAATCCCTAGAAAAGATTTGCGCATTACAGGAAACACAAGAGTGTGTATTAAACATTTCCCTGAAAGTAAGATACTTCGGGAGATAAGAGCTACTCGCCTTGATGGTAAGTCATAATATGGTTTCAATATTATAGTGTGAAGTTTCTAAAAGTCAGCCTATGCTAGGACTGGAAACATTTCTAGAATATGATAATGCTGAGGTTAAATTACTTGCTACTTAAAATGTGAATCAGAGAAGTTATTTTCAGTAGGCCTATTCAGTACATTCAGTCTGTCGCAAGTAAAATTTTTGTCAGAGAGGTGTCCCGATCAACTTTAAGTGATTGTTTAGGGTTCACTTAATAATTATAATCCAACTCCTGACTCACATCATCACTAGATTTGTAAAATTTCTGAATGTATGTGTGTCAGAGCAGAGTTTATGTAGACATGTAGGCCTATGCTAGTTAGATAGGCTACATACTTTTAGTTAAGTTATTAATTTTCCGTACACCATAAGAGGTTAAAGCTCTAGTGGTGGTATCACAACAGTAGCTTAATACTGACTGAAATGTTGACACTTTGATTAGGATATTCTTTATGGTTCCACATTAATTTAATTAGTGTGAATATATTTAAAAGTATGTTGCAAGTGGTCATGTTGCCCAGTTAGGAAAGTATTTCAATTTGGAAACTCTTCATATAGGCTACAGTACTGATTATTAAGGTCACAAATCTAGAACCATTACTACTAGTTTCTTTCCAATCAGGCTGGTCCTTTGCAATGGAAGAGCTGGTTCAAACATTTGTGTGAAATATGTTGTTCTTGTTTGTGTTATCCTCCCATCGACTGATTTGATAGTCTCCAGAAGGGTATTTTATTACTTGAATCCTAACATACCGATAACCTTTATTTAAGTACCAGTAAGAGATCCTTTTATAAATTCATCATAAATGTATGGTAGACCTAAACAGACATTAGGGGATGTGGTGGCGCATCTTGCCTCTCATCAAGATTTCCCTGTCAATGCATGTGAGATTTTCGAAGTGAAATGCCATGTCCTGTGGTTCGGATTCCACGTAAAAAGGAAGTCCCGTGGCTCGTGATAACGAGATTAACGGTCACGTTAAACTACAAGCTTCCTCTTTTAAACATACATTGTGAATTAATGGGGTACGGTATCTGACACGTACCTTAAGGAATATTTTTAGCACTAGAACAATGTATCGAGCAAGGTGGAATTATTTTTGTAGTATGAATTATGAAACAGATCGAGCATTTTGTTGGGCTATAGAAGTCTTATGGGGGAGGAGAGATTACCTAAGAGGTTAATGAGTTCGGGTGTAGAGCGTAAGAGAAGCAGAGGTAGACCTAGAAGGCGACGGTCAGATTCAGTGATGAACGATCTCAAAGTGAGAGGTGTAAAAGCAGAGGAATCCGCGTGCAGATATTTGTTGGGTAGTGGCTTGGCCATGTTTGAATAGCAACAATCAAAGATTTATGCACGAAAAAGTAAGATACTTAATCTAAAAATAAATATATTTCCATTGACTTTCGAAGACCTGCAAGATTTTTCCAGTACTATTGAGAAGATCTGGAAGATTTTGGTACGAACCATACCTTCTAACTCCCTCTGGTTTAAGAGATTGAGTTTTTGAAACACACACCTTAGCGTATTAACTTATATCATAATTTTAAAAAAATAGGATGCACGAGAGAAGACAACCCTCCAACAGATGGGGTCCATTTTACACTCGATTCATATTAGTTAAGGGACATGACATGGAAAAGTTCAGAGCATTATATAGCATAGATCTGTGATTTCCACAGACGTTATTTCTAGTTTTCTTCTTTATAGCACAATAAATGTGTTTGTAGGCTACGCTGCTGCTATGTTCAGGTTTGGTGTAGTCTTGCTGATGTCAGCATTGCCTTAATTTAATACGGGTTAAAAAAAAACGCCTGGATGGTATGCGGAGGAAAGGTCTTGCGCTGTAATATATCGGCAGAATGATACGGCTTCTAACATTTCGAACGATATGGGGATATGCAACATGTCTGGACCCACATTTAGAGATCCGATAAAGCTGTACAGGAATGTTCTGATAACTTGACTATTATGGTCCAGCATTTATCACCTTGACCTCTTCTTTTATTGTTTTATGACATGTCCTTCATTCCTAAAACACCCATATTTTGTAAGAAATACAGTACTGTTTGTAGAAAGTGAAACACCAAGAACAAGAGATGTGACCACATTGCTCTTTATACCACAGATTAGGGACATGACAATACATTACTGATTAGGACAGTCCGGTATATGCACGTTGACGGTCGATCTTCAGTACGGTGTCGCGCCACCAAGTGCTGCTCTCAGAGCCGCTAGACGTCGTGGCATGGAATCGTGCAGCGCTTGAATACGCTGCTGGGGAATACTGTCCCATGCGATTTGTAGGCGCGTCCACAAAGCATCAACAGTGGCGGCAGGTGGACCTGAACGAACAAGTTACCGACCATATCCCAGACATGTTCGATAGGTGATATCTCAGGCGATTGGGCAGGCCAGGGAAGCAGAGGTATCCGTCGTTCTGCGAAGAAGGCTTGCACATTCCTCGCCACATGCAGGCAGGCATTGTCCTGCTGGAATTTGGCCTGTGGAACGACCTGCAAGAGGGGCAGTGCAGTGGGCTGTTAAACTTCCCTAATGTAGCGGTCACTGTTCAGATTGCTCACAAGACATATGAGGTGCGATCGCCTGTTATAGGCAGTTGCGCCCCAAACCATTACACATGGTGTTTGTCCGCTATGCCGCTCAACAATACAGTCTGCCTGATTGCGTTCTCCACGGCGGCGTCGAACGCGTATGCGGCCATCACCGTAGGACAGGTTTAAGCGGGACTCATCCGAAAACACTACATTTCACAACTCAGCCTGCTAGTGTCAGCGTGCCCGTGCCCATTGTAGTCGGAGGCGACGGTGGTTCCCAGTCACTGGAAGCCGACTCAGTGGCATGCGTGCTACCAGTCCAGCCTCAAAAGACGGCGCCGCACTGTTGACGCAGACATGTCCACCCCCGTTGCAGTGCTCCAGCGTCGAGCCGACACAGAGGATGGCGCTGTTCTGTCCGATGCGACCATGCGGAGAAGATGGCGGTCGTCTCGCGCTGTGGTCACATTGCTTCATCTTGCATCCTGTCGTCGCTGTGTACGGCCCTCCTCTCTCCACTGGATCCACATACGCCTTACTGTTGACGCAGCGTTCCCTGAACGAGCCGCAATGTCCCGGAACGACAGACCCGCCTCCAGAGCCCAAGCTCACATGCTCACTCACATGCTGATAGTCCACTCTGTGATGTAGGCGAGGCATCGTTGCACTTGCTCAAACGTTTCCACCTGGTATGACGGCCCCACGCCCACAGAGCTGTACGGAACACTGACCTGTCCGGTCCCACGACACTGGTGGGCCAATGTGCACGCCATCTCCCTGCGATTTCAATCCCTTAGTATGGTACTGCAGGCCTACACGCCCCCTGTTCTGGGAGTGTCTCCGACCATTTCTTCTGGGTGTTTCACTTTCTACAAACAGTAGTGTATTTTGAAAAGTGCAGTGATAGATAAACATAAAAACATAAAAATGTATCAGTTTGTTGTGTGGATGGAGTTCTTTGAGAACCTAGAAAGTTTCAGTAAATTTTCTATACTTTTTTAGTTTTACTTTGGAAAATTAATTGCATTGCAAAATTTGCAGGTTTTCTAGTTGATAGATCAAGATTAGGTTTGTCAGAAAGAATTGTTAAAAATGTCTCTGTATGTCCACTTACATGGTGGAAAATGTATGAGAATTTGTCACAATAGATATTTTAAAATCGTAAAATCAGTCACTGGCAACAAAATTATTAAATGCACCACTGGGTCATTACATGGTATTGTTGTTGTGAAGTACAGTGTAGGCCCTACAATATCCTAATTCATCTGGGGGAAGAGTTATTTGACTCAGAATGGGTAATATAACCCATTCCCCTCCAGTCACTCCCATTGATAGAACGACTGGGTCCAGTAAGTCAGAACAGGTTTCTTTAACTATACTTTTTATCTAAGAAATCCAGTAGTCCAGGATAACTCTGTAACTTAATTTCTCAGATGAGGTCCAGAAAGACAACAGCAAGTCTTTCATTTTCTGGTAACTAAGGTCCATTGTTTAATATTTTTGATTAAACATTTTTCTGACAGGTCAAGGGGGATAACAGTTATTTTGTACAAAAGATATTAATTTGAAGAAGTGCTAGGAAGACAGTAGGTTATCAGTTTTTTTTAGTTGTTTATGACAAAAATGTTCTTTTATATGGGAATAGGTTCAGATTTGTTTTGTTTTCTTCCTGAAGGGTCAGCAAAAGAGCACTTATTTCTGAACCTTGTTTATTTTACTGAAAGAATAGTCAGGGGGACAGTGGTGATTTTATTCAGAGAAGATCCTCTGTTAACATTTGACTACACGCACCTATTAATATGTACCGTAATAAGTACACGTGTGGTGAATTTTGTACATCAAGAGAATAATGTCACAAAATCACTTAGCCTAAAATTTTTATCTTAGTAAACACATTAAATCAACTGTTCTACAAGCACAATAGTTATGGATATTCTGTGTCGTGATCATTTTACTCTATAAATTATTCCTTGGAAGTATCTGGTCTCATCACATACGTCTGCAGACAGTAATGATACTTCACCTGATTGGTCAGAAGAAACTCATTGCCTTGATTTGTGATTGGCCACCTAATATACCCGTTCCATGTGTATTTTACTGTTCCTTTCCGCTGCCTGTACGTGACAAACATCACGTGACCGTTCGAGTCAAAGATTTGTTGAAATACCGCGGTCGGACCGCCATTGCGGAAGGAAATAAAGGCTGGAGTTGAATATTAATTATAATCAAAAGTAAGTAAAAGTTATGCTTTCCAACATGTACTGAACGCTTATTTTATTCATTAGGGAGTGTTTACAATATTTTCTTTCTTTTCAGACGGACGCAGAAGAGCCGAGGTAAGAGTTGAGGGGGCAGATGACATCGTAGTCCAGTCCATTGAAACCCCAATAACCAACTAACTAGAGTTTCAGAGGAAAAGATTTATACGAAACAGCCTGTAAGTTTTATTTATGAATACAATTTGCCGTTATTTTATTCACTTTTCCAAAGTTTTTTTTTAATATTCGTTTAATCAAACCTTAATTTTTGCCTCATTCCTTGTGTATACAGCGTATGTTATTAAGCCGAGGTACCGTACTGAAAATGGGCATATGCAAAAATCACCAGTAAAGTGTTTTACTTGTTAAGATACAATATAACATTTGAGAATAGGCGTTGCCCGGGATTTGCCTTGCTGAGAGGCAATTGATCACTGCAGCATCACGCCCCAAATTGGTAGTGTCCGGTTGGCAGTATTGATTTTGCGAATTTTCAGTCTGTCAACACAATAGGCCCATATTCCCAATTATTGAGACATCCTAAATTATAACCTGAAAAAAAGAAGATTTTGGTGGTGCATTTCAATTATCAGCCGAAGTCATTTTGTTAGCAACACTTAATAAATAGTTTCATTTGCAGTGCAGGACACAGGAACCTGACTTGAACAGTTTCAGTTAGATGGTGAATGATAATATATGATTTTCCTACCTTTTCAGGGTTTCCAGGGGACAATACCAATTGAAATTGCCATTCATTATGACTAATATACTGGAAATATGTGCTAAATTACGTAATTATATATGTTTCATTCTCGTTAAATTTAAACTATGGCAGCCATGTTGCTCACTCCAGCTGAGCAACACATGACGAGACATTGATGTTTCGGCAGTGTGCCCAACATGTAAGATATAAAATACACTACCACTAGGCAAAACCCATTCGTCTGCGGCTGGAAACAAGAATCTGGGCACATTAGGCTGCAACCATTGACCTGGACATGTTAGACTGTAACCATTGTCAAAAACCATTGGATTAGACTAAACTAGGGTTAGAATGGTCGCGGGAAGCTTGCGGGGCACGGTTGAAAAAAAAGGAACATTGATCTGGAGGAAAGACCACCTATACAATTAGTACCGTATTCATGGGGTTGGCAATACGGTTGTAACGCTGATTATGGCAGACACAGCTGGAATTTTTACTATATAAGTCATGTTATAATTTGGGATGACGGGTGGGTTATAGATAGTGATGTGCTTGAGCTCGGCTCGAGCTGCTCGAACAGATGACGTCAGAGTTCTAACTTTTGTGCGCGCAGTGACCTATCGGCATGCTCTTATGAGCCCAGAAACCTCAAGAAGGTTGTGTTCGAGCATTGTGCTAGGCGGTACCGGCTCGTCCTGTGTTTGCTGTGCACTGCTGTATAGTTTGTGCATATAACCCCTTCAAACTGTATCTGTAATGTGGAGACAGCCACAATCTGTGTTTGTGCGATGATTCGATACACATGTCTCCCCAGAATATACAAACTGCCTACAGAAGATATAAAATACACCACCACTAGGCAAAATCCATTCGTCTGCAGCTGGAAGCTAGAATCTGGGCGCATTAGGCTGTAACCATTGTTCTGGACACGTTAGACTGTAGCCATTGTCAAAAACCATTGGATTGGACTAAACGAAGGTTAGAATGGTCGCAAGAAGCTAGCTGGGCACGGTTGACAGAACATTCATCTGGACGGAAGACCAACTATACAATTAGTACCGTATGCATGGGGTTGGCAATACTGTTGTAAGCCTGATAATGGCAGAAACAGCTGGAATTTTTACTATATAAGTCATGTTATAATTTGGGATGGCGGGTGGGTTATAGATAGTGATGTGTTTGAGCTCGGCTCGAGCTGGTCGAACAGATGCGGAAGGATGTGGCCGTGGCCTGTATTAAGGTACAGCCCTAGCAGGTGCATAGTGTGCAAATGGGAAACCACGGAAAACCATCTGCAGGACTGCCCACAGTTGGATTCGAACCACTAACAGTCTAATACGTTCACCCATACCGTACGCGAGCGAAAGGTAGCAAAAAATATCGTCCAGGCCGTCAGTGCACCGCCTACTTCATGAGTGGGGTCGCCTAACCGTTCAAACAGGTTCGATTCCGTATCGAGCTACGTTGCGTAACGTGCCAGTGCGAGCCCGCTCGAACTTGAGTATCATTCGCTCCTGCTGGAACAGAAGACGTCAGGTTGAACAAGTTCGAGCTTAGCACGAACTTTTGAGTGCACTGCGACCTATCGGCGTGTTCTTATCAGGCCAGAATCCTCAAGAAGGCTGTGTTCGAGCATTGTGCTAGGCGGTACCGGCTCGTCCTGTGTTTGCTGTGCACTGCTGTATAGTTTGTGCATATAACCCCTTCAAACTGTATCTGTAATGTGGAGACAGCCACAATCTGTGTTTGTGCTATGATTCGATGCACATGTCTCCCCAGAATATACAAACTGCCTACAGAACATCATTGGAGTGTACAGAACAAAGGCGACGGGTCACTACACGTTCATCGTACAATGGTGCGGCAACAGTATGTGAATATGCGAAACCAAAGACGCATCAGTGACAGGGGCGGGAATAATCTATATTAATATTGTTATTATTATGTACAATTTGGTTTACGTCGCACAGACAAAGATAGGTCGTATGGTGACAATGGGAAGGAAGAGGGCTAGGCACGGAAGGATGCGGCCGCCTTTGAGGTACAGCCCCAGCATGTGCCTGGTGTGCACGGAAAACCATCTCCAGGGCTGCCGACAGTGGGATTCGAACCTCTAATAGTCTTAATACGTTCACACATAACGTTCGCGAGGGAAAGGTTGCAGAAAACAATGTCTAGGCTGTCAGTGCTCCGCATACTTTATGTGTGAGGTCGGCTAACAGTTCGAACAGGTTCGATACTGTATCGAGCTACGTTGCATATCGATTCGGCACGAGCCCTCTCGAACTTGAGTATCATTCGCCTGTCGCTGGTTATAGACAGCCGGGGAGTGAACTAGATCATTCCCAGATCAATTTTGAATCATTAGAAGAGGTATGTATTGCAAATTTCAGAAGTTAAAACCTTTGTCAAAACTCATTGCATTGCCCAAAATGAAGGTAAGAATGGTCGGGTTGGCGGGCCACTGTTGACGACACATTAGACTGTAATCATTGTCAAAATCACTGTTTCTTTCATTTAAACCCCTCACAGAACGCTACCTATACTGCCTATTCAATTAGTACCGTATGGGTACACAAAAACCTAACCCTTGTCCAGACAGTCTTCTAACCAAGTAGCGGCCAAGGGTCTCTTTCGTCAAGGCAGTCGTCGAACCAAGTATGGTAGCGATGTATGGCTTGTTCTGGTCCAACTTTTACATCAGTAATTTTCGTCCAGGCAGTCATCTAATCTCGCTACGAGTGAGTACGCTGAAGCGCATTATAGGAGTCTGTCAAGAGCTATGAGACCCTGTTGGTGTTCTAAAATTTTGCATCTGTGACACATATTATAGTATGGGCTTTATACATAGTTCGGTCATGCATAGGCACTGCAAAAGAAGAGCCAATATTACTTATTGTAGTACAGGAAAGGGATCGGGTGCATATGCCCCAGGTTCTTTGTGGCTGTATGTAAAGCCTTATTCGACGTTCACTGCTTTCGAACTTAGCAGCAAAACCGGCACCAAACGATAATGTTGGCACTGCTGAAATAACGCAATAACACCCTCGTAGTCTTTTTCCGTAATCAGTTGGCGACTCTCTTATATTCTGCTCTCGCAACATAAATATCTCAGCTCTCCACACCAAAAACATAAGTTTGTTTTGTGTTTGTATCTTCTCATCCTATCTGAGAGAGAGTGTAACTTCCTAGCGCATGCGCATTGTAAAAGCTACAGACTTGGGTCTAAATCCTGCCATTAGCACTGCGAAGGTACCATATGCGTGGGGTTGGCTATATTGCATTTGTCCCATAATTCAGTCACAACTGGAATTTTACTATATAAGTTTTGATCAAAAAAGGGGACGAAGGATGGGTTATAGTCAGTGGAGGAGAAAACATCTATCACCACAGCATTTCCACTATTATTATTTATTACAAAAGTTTATGGTGTTTGAAGCCATTTTTCAGTGTTGCATTAGTAAATGAAAGTTTGGTGCTCTACAGTCGGTCAACACGATTGTACCCAAATGAGATGGGTTATTCCCTAATACTGAAAAAGAATTAAGGTAAATGCACCAATGGTCGTCATGTTAAGACAGATTTAGTCAAGAAAATATATACACCTTATACATTTTGGTAAATTTAATCAACAAAAGCACTGTACCTAACCTCAAACTCTACTCAAACACTAGGAAACTCTCTATATCGAAAATATTCTTTTTTTTTTGAAAATTACATATTTTTAAAAAAAGTTTTTGCCCGTTCCTCGGCACTATGTCTTTGGATTTTTCCTATATTTGTCACCCGTTTGCACCAATAGCCGTCACATTGTTAGTTTTCCTTGTCTGCTGTTTATAATGCATTACCATCAATTGTTGCGGAAGACACCGATTTATCGACTTGGAGGCTAACGTTTATGAAAAAACAATACCAGAATTGGGAAAAAAATTCCATTTTTTGGTCTGTATTGACAATTGTAATTTGTGTTTAACAAAAAACACAAAACAGTACCAGTAATAGTTTTTTTAATAAAAAAGTGAAATATTAAAAAAAAATTAAAAAGACGGCATCGGGAAGCGGGAATGGTGGGTAGAAGACATACGGGCATGAAAATATCGTAATTCTGCTCTAAACACATTTATTATAAGTTATTTTTGTATTAATTTAAAGTGCAATATTAATGATAATTGAAATTCGAACAATATAACCACAAGAACGTGTATTGATGTAGGCTTCCCCGGTCGGTGTTCAAGCGCGAATGGTCATTTTCCGGGCTGTTATGCGTAGTCACATAAAACGTGAGACCAGACCATGGTGTAACATTACGTCTGCGTTGAACAATCTCCGAGGGTCTGACAAGATAGATTGTAAGCCGTTTTCCACCAAATTTAATTTGATGTTCTGTAATATTGCAGCATGGTTTACTGTCAAATTTTGAGGGATTCGTAAAGACAGGCTTGGATTTCTTTTTAGGAAAGATGCACACCTTTTCCTCCCTGGCGGCCCATCTTTGAAAGGAGAGAACCTCTTCAATTCTTTTGTGAAGCGCTGGACGCTATTTTGCAAATTGTCCTTTGTTACCGGGAACCCCGCTTTTCCTAGTGAGATAACCCATTGAATTAACACCCTTTGTTAATAAGGAACTTGGCCCCATCTTCCTCTCACTGGATTTTCTTTTAATTTTGTCCGAAAGGGCGTTTTCTCGGAACACCATTCCTCTCGGCGGCCGTTGTGATACTCATGCCGTCCTCCTCAATGACCTTAGTAGCAGCTTCCATTTGCTGAATATCGTAGGCTAATTGAGAAATGTGCGTTTCGAGATATTACTTGAAAGCAAATATTTAGTCTTAGAATATATTTTTCATCTCAACTTGAAAATAATCCCTTTTAGCTCACCTAAAAACCTTAGGCCTAGACCTACTGATGATGATAATAATAATGTTGTTTTACGTCCCCAACTACTGCGGCTTTTAGAGACCCCGGGGTACCGGAATTTTGCCCCGAAGGGTGATCTATAACGTGCCAGTAAATCTTCTGACACGGCTCCCTCGCATTTGTGCACCCTAAAATTCCAGATGATTGCACCAGGATTCCATCCTGCAACAGCAGGCGAGAACGTTACCGCTGAGCCACCACACCAGCGTAGGCCTACGGCCGTCACAGAGACAGATCTACACAATATCAGCACACTGTAAATGTTTATTGGTTCTAAAACGTTAACGCAAACTTTAACAATATCGTACACTAGTGTTAGTCACGCATGTGCTCTAAAGATCGTCAGCTATGACGACTATTGGACACGATGATCAAACGACAATTTAATTAATGCCGGACACTTCAGAACTACATTATAAGTATATTGCCGCTGTTAGTTAGATCTTACAAGGAGATATGACAATGTGCCAATTTTCGTCACAAATGACGGGCTTTGGTAAAGTGAGTGTTTTAAAATCCAGTGTACGTCACCAGCATTTCTAACCATAGGAACGTGAGCACGAAATAGCAAATGGCATTATGTTACAGAAACAATTACCCACTATATCACACACTTGTAACATTTTAAAATGTCGGAATGTAACACGTACGCACATAATTAACTGGCGTGCCTGGTTAGCACATGCGAGAAGCTCAACTCACACAAGATGTTTGACGCTGGGAATCGCCTATTACATCGCACGCATGATTTCCCAAAGTTGTTCCTTATCGGCAACGAAGGTATGACGAATCTCGTAAGACTTCGTGCGTTGAGAAAGACCCGTTGACATGCTTATTATTTGTACGTATAAACGAGAGTGACGACGACTGGCCCAGTGACGAAAACCGGTACAGTTACCTTACATGAGATTAATAAATTTCGTTTATTACAGAAAGGAACTGGCTGCGTGGCTCAGGGGTAACGTTCTCGCTTGCTGGGCCCTAGGTTGCAATTCGTATCCTGGCACAGTCAGTTGGCATTTGAGGGTGCGCAAACACGAGGGAGCCATGTCAGTAGATTTACTGGCACGTTAAAGATACCCTTCGGGGCAAAATTCCGGCATCCCTGCGTTTCTGAAAGCCAGGGTAGTTGAAAGGCACGTAAATCATTAACATTATTATTGTTTTATTACAAAGGGTATTTTGGCTAATTTAAGTAGTTTTGTAGCTCGTTCACCACTCCTGAACTGTTACCTTTAACCATAACAAAGGCTAACTGTTTTTAGGAAACACCACATTCACACTTCAATCAGGAAGGTATGAACATTTTAACTCTGCAGTAATAAACGGACTGTATAACAGGTTGCCATGTTGGATAAGGCTTGAGTCAGGCAATACTGCCAATTTTACCACACTGCCCTGTGCCCGGGTTAGACGAAAATTCCTCTTTGTACTAAAGTTGGGTGGGGTAAAACCATTGGTCGCTACTAGGTTAGACGACTGTATGGACGAAATTTACTGATTGCACAGGGCGGGGCAGAAGATGCGCATGGGTTGCACTGCCTCGTATTTCGTCATTTTCATACCTTTCTAGGGAACGGTTACGATTGAAATTACGGTCCATTATCACTAGTGCAATGGAAATATATGTTAAATTACGTCAATATGGATGTTTACCTCTTGCTGATTAAACGACTACTGCCATGTTCATCAAGCGCGTGAGCTATTTAGTAATTCTTGGTCTAGAGCAGTGGTTCTGAACCCTTAGAAGTGTGCGGACCACTCAGCCTGAAATTGAATCATGTACGGACCACCCCTTCACCCAATACACCTTATCAGTTGTAACTCTTCTCAATAACACCTATTTTAAAGATATTTCAATTCAAAACCTGATAGTCATCGCCGCAAATACATTCGGACGATTCTCGTTCAACAGACATCGTTTTCGAAATCCCCATTTATTGGCCACTTTTTTTATACGTGCTGGTGGACTCTTTTCTCCCGCGGACCACCGGTTCAGATCCACTGGTCTAGAGAGACTATTTCCACTCTTCTTCTTCCTCGCCTTTTCCCGTTACGCTGGGTCGGCTTTCTTAATCCTGAGGCGCCAGTCATTTCGTTGTAAAGCATCAGCAGCAGATAGTCCCAATACTCTCGTGTCCCTATGGACATACGTCATCCATGTTGTTTGAGGTCTGCCGCTCCCTCTTTTGTGTAGCCATGGAAAGGCACTTCTTCGCTACATGATTTTCCGGTCTTCGCATAACATGGCCATACCACTTTAGCCTGGACTCTAAAAGTTTCTCAGTTATAGGCGCTACTTTGAAACTGCCTCGCACATGTTCATTACGGATTTTATCTTTGAGAGTAACTCCACCTGCCCAACGTGACATGCATTTCAGTGGTATGTAGCTTTTGCTCATGTGCCTTGGTAGTAGCCCATGTTTGGTCTTACGGCAGTTTTATAAACTTTACCCTTTGTTCTTGTGTGTTGCTTTATGATTCTTCATTTTAGAGATGGCTTTTCTAACTTCCGCTCTTGTGATTTCATTAATAGCTCCTTGCGTCGTAGGTAGTTCCACTTCTTGTCGCCTGGGACAAAGACAAAGGGGAGCATATGTGACTAACACAGGGCCACCACCTAATAATTATTGGTCTAGGCAAATGTAACTTTTACAGAAACAATTAGTAACCTATGTGTGGGGTTGGCGTTACTGCACTTGTGCATAATTCAGGTTGATAAGGGCCAACACAGCTGGAATCTTACTCTATTTCATGATATATAAGGGAAATCTAATTTGAATCAGTAGTTTAGTAAATTTTTTCAAGGGTTCTCTTCTCCTCAACTGTTACCAGCTACTCTTGAGATCATAGAAGTTGACTCATGCTTCAAGGATGCCATGTAATTCTATGCGTCAGAGACAAACGACTTGCCTTTCAATATACTCTACCTTCTGTGTCCACCGTTATTACTTTTTTCTATTGCACTGTGTGTTGAAGTCTTGTTATGAGCATCAGAACTTTCTGTTATGTTTTTCTCTCTGATTTTATATGATAAAGGCCCAAATACCATTATATCAGGTATTTTGTAAAAGATGACACATCAAACAAGCAAGGAAATTTCAACTATTATTAGGTTGTGTGTTGTACAGAGTGTGGGTCTACAAACCACATAGGTGGACGCTAAAAGTTTCAACGTACAAAACATGTGGGACACAACCTGTGACATCCAGCTCTAACTTCCTTAGCCCTGCCTCCGAGCATTTATGTTGGACATGCTAATGCATAAAAAAACAAAACTGTCTCCACATAAGCTCAGAGGTAGAGTAACGGAAGCCAAATCTGGAAGTTGTTAGTTTGTGTTGTGCTTTCTACCCTCCATCTATATGGTTTGTACACTCTTTGTACAATCAACGACCTAATAGCCATGGTCCTCTATGGTCATTTACAGTGTATTTTCTTACATGTTTAGTGCCTTATAAGTTACATTCCACATGTATTATATTAATAGCTTGATGTTTGTATTCTTACAGATCTGTCCACTAGATCCAGTTGAACAGCAAGTTGCATGGAACAGACCTGGGCGAGAATGCAGTTTCAGTTGTGTGGTTCTTTTTATAGTATGCAGTAATTGTATTTCTTGTACTACATTATGTAATGCAAAATAAATATTACTTTTTCAATTATCAAACTCCTGGGGTTTAAATTTGATTGTTTCTGCTTCCTTCTCATAATCCATTTGCAAGAGGGTCATGGGATTCAAACTAGAATTCGGAACTTATGCAGGAATGATACGAGTTAGGTCATTCCATAGACTGATTTGGAGGTTATGTAGGATAGGACAATATGCACTGGAATTTGAAGGTTGTCTGTTTGGAAACATGACTCAATTGATTTTATAGCATTTAGCAGTTAATAGATTAAGTTGTTTTATTTGACCTAACATAAATTCAAAAGGAACTAATAATATCAATATCTATCTACATATATGCACAGTTCACGCCATGATTTTTGGCCGGTGAGTCCTGATTGCACAGTCATACAGAGGACAGATGGTGAGCCTCGGGCATTTGCAATTGATGCATGAGTTTCTTTCCACGCAACTGAAAACTCGCGTATCAATTTCACATGCGTGAGGCCAGCAGACTGTGCAATCAGGACTCGCCAGCCAAAAACCGTGGCGTGAACTGTATATTTGCTGCCAGAGTTACATAATGAACGACATATTTCAACTTATTAAATATAATGTTGACTGCCTGTAAAACATTTAATCAAAGATATTAATATTAGGTAATGTTAATTGATCCACAAATGATCTAGCTCTACAGAATATTTATAAAAATATGTGATATCTTGGGGATTTAGTTTGCAGTATGTTTTTTTTTGTCTGTTTTAAGGAAAAACATTCGTGTGATTTGTTTTTGTGAAGAGCTGAGCAAGTGCAGGGTGGCCGCTTTCTGAAAAAATCAGGGAATTTAAATTGCATAGAATAAACAGGGGGAAAAAATTGGCAGGATGAAAAATAAATGTCTTGACGTAGGATTAGGCATAATAATAATGCATCGTTGGCAGTATTAATTAATCTTGCATACAAGATTAATTACCGTTAAGATTAAAAATTAAATACCGTAATTTGACCGTTCTGCCATTTCTTCTTTTCGGATGTTCGCCTTTCAGGATATCCCAAGTCAGAAAAATTAGCTTTGCGAGAAATAAATATGGCTCGGGTGTTTATACCTTCTTCCATATAAGTTGAGTGTAATAATAACACGTCAGAGCCGCGAAGAAGAGCTCTTCCCTATACGAGCGCACTACCTTCGATTGAAATATTACAGACACTGTATCAATTGTAAGCTGGCTTTAACTTCACGTCGGTAAGAGGTATGAGCTCTTCTCCGAGGCCCTGGCGTGTTGTCATTCGACTCTCAACTTAGAATAAGGTATAGTTGTGGTGTAACGTGATTCACTGAACAGATGGCGCAAAATCTGAATTGAGTTTACTTATGTCCCAGGCATCCTTCCTGTACTGTCGACTTGTGTCTGTAAGTCATTTGCAAAGAGGTTTTTAAATTTTATTTTTAAATAAGCGAAGAGACATACAGGTAAGTGGAATTTCTTTGGCTATAATGAGTAATAAAACAAAGACTGCAACGACAATTGTTTACGTAACCTAAAATTCACTCGTCAACAATTTACACGTTTGTATTTAGTATTTTTTGAAGATCATGGGGGGGATTATAGAAATTCAGTCCAGAATAGCTGCAACCGTCAAAGTACCCAGATTTTCAGCTTTGGTTAGAAGAAGTTCCCAAGAACGCAAAACATTCTTTTTGTTACCTGTGCAAAAAACGGATTCCTTTGAGCAACGTGGGCAAGAGAGCAATCACTAGCCACATGACAGAAAATTTCACGAAGCATGGATCACCAACCATGTGACTGCGCTTTTGTCAGATCGAACCATACTTCAGTTTCGTTGTTTTATATACCGTGTCAACAAGACTGAGCTTGAACAGTTTGATAGGAGTAAATCTCGCCTGGATCATTTTTATACTAAACAGTTCAAGAGCTTGGAAGAATATTAAGATGTGTGGCAGATCATAAAAATCATCCTCATATTTTCTCATGGTAACACCTTTGTGGAGGTTCGTATTTTTTTCAATTTTTTCCAGTGACCAAACTCTCATAGCGATGACAAGAGCATGGAATGGAATTCAGGATGCTGGTGGAGAAGATGCCTTAAACATTGATGATGAAATGGTTTGTTACGCTTGTGGGGCTAGGGCTAAGGAAAAGGAAATAGAGTGTTTGAGTCGGTACAAGAGAGAGAACAAGAAGAGAAAGGATGAAGTGTTGATGGCATTAAATAAAAAAGGAAGAATTGTTTACAAAGAAACATGAGCTGGAAATGAAAATAAAAACATTGATGAAATAAGAAATTAAAACGTATTCAAAGTCACCTAAATATCTGTGATTAAATATTATACCTTATACCTAAATCTTCTCTCTTCTTCATCTATCCCTTTTGCCTCTCGGCGTCGGGTCTGCCAGCCACTTTCTGTATTAATTCCTATTCCCTGCGAGTCTCCTGGTTTGCTGCAGAGTCCTTCCCTTCTTCTCTGCCACCTCTCCAACATATTGGATCCATTCTTTCCTTGGACGACCTCTTCTTCGAGTGCCTTCAGGCTTTGCCTCAAACACTTGCTTCGGTTTCCTTTCTTCATCCATCCTTATGATATGTCCATACCATTGTAAAGCTTTCTTCTGGATGGTATGTACTGCCGATTCCACCTTTAATTCTTCTCTAATCGCTATATTTCGTACCCTATCTCTTCTAGTTTTATTCACTATCTTCCGGAGGTATTTCATCTCGGAGGCAGTCACTCTACTTTCATGTTTGTCCAGCATAGTCCATGTCTCAGCTCCATAGGTGAGTGTAGGTAAAAATACTGTCGTATAGATTTGAATCTTGGCTTTCTCCGAGACTAACTTATTTCCCACAATACACAGGCTCAACTGATAATATACGTTATTTACCTTCTTTACCCCAGTATTAACCTCTCCGTCGATTCTTCCATCCTCAGTCAGCATTGTTCCCAGATATGTAAAGCTGTGGACTTGATCCATAGTCCTTCCTTGCCACTCAATCAACATATCTTCCCTATCTTCATCACCTTACTCTTATTTATATATTAATGGTGAGTCCTCTGTCTTGTAGGGAAGTTGCCCACTCTGTGACAGCTTGTTGCAGGTCTTCTGAACTATTATTAATAAGTACTATGTCGTCCGCATACACTAGTGACTGAAGGTACATTGGTCTCATTTTCCAGTTTCCAATTTTCATTCGCCTTGTCCTAGCTCTGCATTGACTGAACACTTGATTCATGAATATAATGAAGAGGAGTCGACTCAGGCTGTCACCTTGTTTCACTCCTCTGTCCATCCTGAATTGTCCACTCTCATGTTCATCCAATCTCACTAATCCCTTGACCACCTTATACACACTTTGAATTACTCTGATCAACTTTCTTCCTATCGGTAAAATTTCCAATGCTTTCCATATTTCCTCTTTAGGTACAGAATCAAACGCAGCTGTAATGTCTAGGAATGCCAGATATGCTTCCTTCCCTCTGTTGTTTATTCCCTCTATAAGGTGTCGAAGACAACTAATCTGATCTTGAGTTTGCCGATGTGGGCGGAATGCTGCTTGTTCTTCTTGTAGCTCTGGCTCCACCTGTCTTCGTAATCTTTTCTCTACAATTCTCGTGTATAGCTTCAATACAACTGATGATAAGCAAATGGCTCGATAGTTCCGACAATCTGTTGTACTTCCTTTCTTATGGATTGGGATGATGATGTTGTTTGTCCATTCCTCAGGTATCGTTTCTTCCTTCCAGCAAATGTTAAACAAATTTCTTAACCATTCTTTTAATTCATCACTTCCTTTCTTAATCAATTCAGGAGCTATATCATCCGGACCCGTTGCTTTACCATTCATCATCTTGGTTATCGCTTCGTCAATTTCATACCTACTGATTACTTCTTCTTCTTCTTCATCCTCCATCTCTTCTGATTGTAGTTGTTGCTCTTGCTCTATCTCCTCCCTCTCAGTTTCGAACACCTCTGCATAGTAATCTCTCCAAGTTTCCAGTACTTCTTCTACTTTGGTTTTAAGTATGCCGTATTTGTTTTGTATACTTCTTACTTTCTTCCCATATTTTCCTTTAAGTCCTTTGACAAATGTCCAGAACCTTCTTTTATTTTCATGGAAATTTTTCTCTGTTTCATCTCCAAATTCTTTCCAACTATCCTCTTTCGCTTGCCTGACAATTTGTTTCGATACATTTCTAGCTTCCACATATTTCTCTCAGTCATCCCTCCTCTTGCTTTGTACATATTTCTTCCATGCTTCTTTCTTCTCCTTTACTGCCTCCTGCACCACTTCATTCCACCATCTAGTTCTCTTCTATAGCCTCCTACTGTCTTCATCCCACATATGTCTTGTGCTGTTTTCTTGATGATGTCTCTTAGTACTTCCCAGACTTGTTCGGCTGAATTCATGTCCGTATTCCCTCTGGCTGCCTGCAGCCTCTGATCCAACTCGTCTCTATATCTCTTCTTCTTTTCTTCATCATTAAGTTGGTCTATGTTTAACTTGGAGTACTTTCTGGGTCTCTGTGGCTTTAGTGTCCGGAAGTGCGTAGTCATGACTAATAGGTGATATTCAGTACTCATCTCCGCACTTCTAAAAACTCGTACGTCATCGATTGCATATCTTGCACTCTCTGTGTATGTAAAATAGTCTATAGCACTCGTTACATCTCGTCCTTCAGCTACGTATGTCATCTAATGACATTTCTTATGGGGAAAGAAAGTGTATCCAATAAGTAAAAGATTATCTACGCAAAATTCAATCATTCTGTCTCCATTACGATTCTTAACTGCTTCTGCCGCATATTTGCCAACACATCCATATCCTTCCTCAAACTCATTACCTATCCGTGCATTCCAATCTCCCATGACAACGACATGTTTATTCCCATCCTGAGCTCTGTTAATTGTTGTCTGCAAGGCTTGGTAGAAGTCATCTTTCTCTGCTTCACCTCTGTCTTCTGTGGGTGCATATATCTGGATGATCGAGATGTCCTCTTGTAAGCTGAGGTCCATTCTGATTATCCTGGAATTTACTGCTTCCCAGTACCTTACTTGGTTGTTGAATGTAGGACTTAGTATGACTCCCACTCCCTCTTTGGCTCTTTGATCTCTATCCACACCGGAATACCACGAGGTATATCCTTTTTCCATTGCCATTTGTCCACTACCCTTCTTCTTTGTTTCACTAATCCCCAGCAGAGGAATTTTATATTTCTGCATTTCATTTATTATTTCTACTTCCTTTCCTGTCAGAGAAGTTAGATTCCATGTAGCCCATTTCATTGTCCTTTTCTCGCAGGGTCGTATCATTTTTATCCGTCCGGTTCTTCCGTTTGTTCTCTGAATTTGAAAAGCTTCACCCGCCGTGGGTAATCACCCCTACGCGAGCTAGCACAGTGGAGGGGCTGCCTCCTCACAGCATCTGTGCCTGCTGGACTTTTCTGTCAGGGTTGTTCCCCCTTATCTGAGCATATCCCGTTTTAAGGCGCCGGAAACTCGCCCTCACCCCTCCCTTACGGGCTGGGATTTGCTGGTTGCATTGCTAGGCAGAGCCTATCAACTAGGGCATTTCTCATTATTTACCAGAGACACCTACTCAGCATTGGTGTCCCCACCGAGGCCCAATAACCAGACATTCACCCTCCTCCTTTCTCAACCGGGCTTGGGACCGGCTATGGCGGAGTTTAATACCTAAATAATTGTGATTATTTTGAAATGTGCTCGATGAAACATGTAAGGTATTTAATTTGTGATAGATATACATTGTCGTAAGAGACTATGTGTTACGTATTTTACGTTCTATAATAAATCAAAGTATTTACCATCCATACATTTTGTTTTATTTTTTGAAAATAAACATAAATGGCATCCTTATAAAAGTACATGTGTTAATAACAGGTTAAATTTAACACGGGAAAATAATTTTAGGTAACCAGCTGTCACCCTGATGTGGCACAGCCAATTTTCAATTTTAGCAGTGCTACCAAATAATGTGTAAAGTGACCAAGCCTTCAACAGAAGCGATAATGTGCACTCTGCAGTTCAAATTTTGTATTGGCTTTTCAATATTAGGTAGCCAACATAACTGCAGGTTGACCACCATGACAAGTTCCCATCGATTTCAATTTATACTACTTTCTTTGTCATATAAGCGGCCAACGCAGTGAATACGGGACCATATTGAAATTGATTTCAGTTTTCATTTAAATGTAAAAGGGTTACCATAAGACCTCTTTATCCCTGGACACTTACAATTTTTAGGTAATAGAAAGGGCAGATTTTCTATTCGGAGGATTTAATATCCTGGTTTTCCACAAACAGCCCTTTAAAACGTTGAAAATAATCGTGTCACAATATATTCGCCAGATGTCAGCACATCGCACTGCAATGGGAATGCAAACATGATGGCAATAATATACTGTAGTTTTATGAAAGTAATCATGTGCGCTCTGGAGTTTTATTCTTGTACTGATCTACCATAGTGATGACAATATATTGGTGCGAAATAAATCCTCTGCTCCTTTAGATATATTTCTTGAGTTGTTGATTCATTGTAGGGACTTGGGGTGTTTCTGATAACCTGTATGATGGCTGTTCTAGAGTGTGAATTTTTAATTGAGTCTAGGATTTTGGTAGGAGCCTGCTGTGGCCTTAATTTGGGTACAATCCCAGAAATTCGTGACTGCATTTCGAATCACGGTGCTGACAGCAGCCATCCTGAGTATGGTTTTATCTAGTCTTGTTTCTTTAATCCCGGTGAATCCTGGCAATTAACCTCATGTGTGTTTTATTTTTGTTAACCCCTCATAAAACCCAAATTATACTGTAATTTGATAATGGTTGTCATATAAAGGGGGGAGACAGTGACTTTATCTGCCCTTCCTAAAAGATAATCTCTACTTAGTATAAAAGAAAGTCCCCCATTTTTTTTATTTGTCTGGTAATCTCCAGAACCACTGGACGGATTTTGATGCGGTTTTCACCATTCTGTAAAGGATATCTGGTGGAAGGTTTCTGTAGAAAATTATTTATTTATGATCGAAGGAAGCCAAGCAGTAACGATTTCAGTGAAAATGTCAAAAAAATACCTGGCGTCCGTGTGCTTTTTAAGCTTACGCTGAGCAAACCGTTAAAAATATCATATACTATGAGTGTATGAATTGTCCAGCATGGAAAGTTCTACAAAAAATATGGTAGAGCTAATCTCTATCAATACATCACCCACTGTGAGTGTTCTTACTTTTTCATTTCTTCCAACAATCTCCATTCAATTTCTGACGTGACAATTTACGAACTAGCTAGGGGCGAGCCTATTACCCCCAGATACAGCCAGCAGCAAACTGTCGAGTTGTGTTGTATTAAGAGTGGTTGTGTTTGGAGCTTCCCTGGAAGTGCAACTTGGCTTTTCTTCATTTTGCCTGTGAACTTTTCGTTCCGCAAAATACACAGTCAAGTTTAGATTTGATGGAAGGGGGATTTGAGTTTCATGCACCTCGCCATTCTTAAATTACGTCTGACAAGAATTCGTTGCACTTGCATCTCCATGATAATAGTCCAGTCAGTGATTTTAAACCATCATGCCGAGACGTAAAACGGATATAGGTTCATTGACATAAAAAAGCGCTTATCAGATAATGCATCCATAACTGTTCCCGGGCGAAGCCGGGGCGGGTTGTTAGTTTGTTACCTAATTGATTAGTCTCCCAGGTCCGAAGTAATTCAGCTACCAACCCTTTGATAAAAGGAATAATAATAAATTATTAAATCGAAGGATATTACGGAAGATTTTAGGCAACAGATGGGTTGGTGGGCGGGTATGATTGATATTCAGTGAACAACTATACACATAGATAGAACCAATAATGTCGTCTATCAAAAGGAAATAATTGCTGTTCTATGGGCACATCTTCCGTATGATTGATGACCGACTAAGAAAATCTAGAATTTCGAAGACAACTAAATGGAGATGGTTCCAAGAATGTGAGAAAGACCTGATGCAAATTAGTATTCCAGAAGGGGAAAAAAACTACGACAGATTTGAGTCGACAAATTGATAAAATCTATCAGGATTCTTAAGTGCAATCTAAGGCCAGAAGACTGAGACGGCCTTCACCAGAAACACAATAAAGGCATTGATCGTTGGACTCGAGAAATATTGGGAGGATGTCAAGTCTGGTAGAACAAGATCTAGTCAAAAATTAAATTCAGTGTTAAAATGCTGGCCATAGCGGCTCAATTCTAATGTAATAAAAAATATGTATCCACCCATTATAATTCCGGTTTCTACAGGTTCAGAAGAATTTCTGAGACGATGTTCTGATGCCCTTCTTGAAGACTAACTCATCAGAAGAGTTACTGAGAGATGAACTGAAAGAAGAAAATGACCAAAGATTTGGAAGGAAGTGGCCGTGGCCAATTAGAAGGTATTACTCCGGTGTTCGCCTCGAGTTAAAAATGGAAAACCAGGGAAAGTCATTTCAAGGGTAAATTTCCAGCACACTCGTCTATCGAGTTCCGAGATAGTCTGACCCTGTGGCATAACTAGCGTGGTCGATAATAATATGAAGTTTAACATTCCTTTGGGGCGCGATGGTGCAGTGGTCAAGCTGTTTGTCTCTCACCAAGGTGGAGCGAGTTCGATTACCGGTCAATGCATGTGAGATTTTCGAAGTGAAATATCACGGCCTGTGGTTCGGATTCCACGTAAAATGGACGTCCCGTGGCTCATGATCACAAGATTAACAGTCACGTAAAACTACAACCTTCCTTACTTTTTTAACAATCCTTAAAATTGAGGTGGTTGTAGGTAACAAAAGTTTTTTTTTTAATTATCGTGGCAGTAAATCTACAACTACGGTCTCTTTTATTTGAGCATCCTGACTGCCAGAATTTGATTCTTAACCTCGGAGGTGAGAGCTTAACCGGCAGAGACCTATAGGTACGGTACCCTAAATACATATACCGGTATAAGATATTCCCCTAAACTAACGGACTAACCAGAACTCGAGTGGGCTACATGTGACTGGGATTTAATTATTTGTGTCTAATATGTATTGTGTGATCTGCCTTGCCAATACATAGGCCTACCTATTACAATTTGTCAATAGGGATAAAACTTTTACCAATTTAGCATATAGGCCTACGCTGTGTCTTGTAATCATCAAATGTCGTACGACACGGAATGCCGTGGAATTTTGCCACCCTTCAAAAATCCGATTTTCTCGGCCGGAAATCGAACTCGGTAGCATGAGGCGGACCCTCTACCACTGAGCCCCGAGAAAAATAATCTCTTCTCTACTTTTAAAATAAAACAAAGTCCCCGATTCTTGGATGTTCCGGGTAATCTCGAGAACCACTGGATGGATTTTGATGCGGTTTTCACCATTCAGTAAGGATATATCGAGGATGATATCTGTAGAAAATAATGTATTCATGATCAAAGGAAACCAAGCAGTAACGATTTCAGTGAAAAAGTCGAAAAAAGAACCTGGCGTCTGTGCGCTTCTTAAGCTTACGCTGGGCAAACCATTAAAAATATCTATTAGTATGAGTGTAAGAATTGTTCAGCATGAAATGTTGTACAAAAACGTCCGCGACAGCATATCTCTATCTTCAATACATCGCCCAGTATAAGTGATTTTACGGTTTCATTTCTTCCAACAATCTCCATTCAATTACTAGCTTCGAGACAGTTAACGTGGCTGGCGAGCTGGCCTATCACCTCAGACACTGTCAAGCCGTGTCGAGTCAAGACTTCAGAGAAGGGTGGATGTGTTTTGAGTTTCTCTGGAAGTGCAACTCAGCGTTTCTCTACTTCGCCTGTGAACTTTTCGTTCCCCAGAATACACAGTCAAGTTTAGATTGGACGGAAGGGGGATTTGTGATTCATGCACCTACCCATTCTTAAATTATGTCACACAAGAATTCGATGCACTTGCTATCTCCATGATAATATAATTAATAGTCCAGTCAGTGATTTTAAAACCCATCATGCCGAGACGGAAAAAGGATATAGGTCGTAGTTCATTGAAATCGAAAAAATACGCTTATCACGTAACGATGAAACTGAGCAACAAATAATTTCTCGATTGTCACGAGAGAGAGAGAAAGAATTCACAAAGACAAAGGGAGTCATCCCGAAAGTTCCTATGACACAGGGAATACATGTTCATCGTTTGTGGTCCGATGAAGAGAATTCTGCTATGAATTATGATTCGTCCATAAATTATATAAATGAAGCTTCAGTTTCCAAGCGAAACCGGACCCGGGTTGCTAGTTTGAAATAAAACAAAGTCCCCGATTCTTGGATGTTCCGGGTAATCTCGAGAACCACTGGATGGATTTCGATGCGGTTTTCACCATTCTGTAAAGGATTTCTCGAGGAAAGTTTTTGTAGAAAAACATTCATTCATTACCAAAGGAAGCCGAGTAACGATTTCAGTGATTCAAGTCGAAGAAAAGACCTGTCGTCCGCGCGCCTTTTAAGCTTACGTTGGGTAAACCGCTAAAAATATCTGTATACTATGATTGTAAGAATTGTTCAGCAAGAAAAGTTTTACAAAAAAAGTGCTGGACAGCATATCCCTATCTTCAATACATCGCCCACTAACTAACCAAAACTAACCCCGTGGCACTACAGCCCATGAAGGGCATAGGCCTACCAAGCGGCCGCTGCCCTGCCATTGGTCTGCAGATACTGGGGTGACAAGTAGTCAGCGCATCGGGTCTCCTCGACCGTAATCATGGTTTTCGTGACCGGGGTGCCGGCTCACTCTCAGACAGCTACTCAATTGTCCTCTCGAGGCTGAATACACCCCGTTCCTGCCCTCACGTCAGTTTCTAAAATCCCTGACGGAGCCGGGAATCGAACCCGGGGCCTCCGGGTGAGAGGCAGGCGCGCTACCCCTACACCACGGGGCCGACACATCACCCACTATAAGTGTCTTTATCACCTCAGTGTTGCAGCTTTCGTTCCGCAGAATACAGTCAAGTTTGGATCGAACGGAAGGAGGATTTGTGTTTCATGAACCTCGCATTCTTAAATTATGTCTGACAAGAAATCGTAGCACATGCTATCTAATGATAATATAATTAATTAATAATGCCGAGACGGAAAAGAGATATAGCCTAGGTCGTAGGCTATTTCATTGAAATCGAAGAAAAAACGCCTTTTAAGCTTACGCTGGGTAAAGCGTTAAAGATACCGGGCGAAGTCGGGGTGGATTGCTAGTAATAATATATTTAAAGTCGCTAATCCTCCCTGCTCGACTCACCCACGGAGCTCTGACGCATCTCAAATGCGAAGTGGGGCTTTGCCTTTCCAGTGACCCCCTTCAGTGTAATCTAAATATAGTGTAAGGCACTGATAAACAGATATGAAATCACTCTGCGATGTATCCTTCCTCTACCGTCACAAGGACGGTGCCTGGTAGCTAAACATACTTAGTCTGCAGATACAACTGGGGATGGTGACAGGTGACCACTAACTTGGGTCTAATTAAAGAAGGGATTTTGGAAGGAAATCGTCTGTAAATTTGTTGAAAGGACTCGCCCCGGCGTTTGCCTGGGGGTGAAAATGGGAAACCACGAAAACCATTTTCAGGGCGGTCGTGTTGGAATTCAATGCCACGCTTTCCCTATGCCAGCGAGACTAGAGTTAGCGCTCTCGGCCAACGTAGTCGGTCAATAATAATATTAGCAATAACAACACAATTTTGGGATTGGATAAGAATTGACACTCATACAGGGAAGGCGGCCGAAAACCTTGTATTGCATTTACAGGTAGTGCAGCATTTGGATATTATACACATCAAAAAAGTTTTGCATAGGCTATACTTACCACATCCAACAGCGGTGGTACAAGACTTCCTCCAGGAGTCCGCGATTGCACGAATGGAATGGCCTGCTATGTCGCCGGACATGAACTGTATCGAACAGGTCTAGGATATGCTGAAGCGTGCTATTGCTCAGCGTCCACGCCTTCCCATAACCCACCAAGAGAGCATCGAGGCCGACGTCAAAGAGTAGGATCGCCTGCCTCAAGAGGACCTGGACAACTTGATCTGTGGTATCGGTATGCCACGGCGAGTAAGAGCTCTGCTGGACGCCCGTGGTGGCCATGTTCCTTATTGAAACGTCACAGGATGGCAATATTACAACAGATATCAGTAGCTTACCTGTTTAACGGGCCGGCCAAATGTCCTCCAGTGAGTAATTTTCTTTTCACACATGAATAAAGTCTGCAGGATTTGTCAGAATGCCGCCTCTTTTGTGATAACCTCGCCCACAATCCCACATACGCTCTGCATCATGGCAAACAAGTGTTATGTAAAACTCTTTTGATGTGTAGGTCTATATTTAGCAGGGCTGTCGAGAGCGAACATGGGCCCTAGGACAAGGAAGTGCGGGCCTGTCTATCTTTGTTCCTTTCTCGACATGCTTTAAGTATCAAGTTAGCATTCCCATTTTCAAGCTCCCCCTCCCCCACAAAAAATATATCTGTGGAGTTTTATTTAGGCCTACAGTACTTTGTAGTTGTTGATAATCAGGCTGCAGTGAGAGTTGATGGTTGGTTTAAGGTTGTTACAGGATTGAGGTGAGGCTGTACTATTTCACCATTACTGTTTATTTTATATAGGACCATTTGCTGAAGGCATGAACTGTATGGGTGGAATTCAATTAGGTGGAAACCAGGTAAGCAGTCTGGCCTATGCTGATGGCCTGGTTGTAATGACAGACTCCGTCGAAAGCTTACAGGCCAACGTGTTAGAACTTACAACAGAATTGTAGGGAATGTGGTATGAAAATCAGCATTCCAAAGAAAAAGGAAGCTTGTAGTTTAACATGACCGTTAATCTCGCAATATGTGCCACGGGACCTCCTTTTCACGTGTAATCTGAACCACAGGACATGGCATTTAATTTCGAAAATCCCACATGCATTCTAAAGATGAAGGTTATGTCGCTAGGGAAGAAACGCAAGAAAATAAAATGCCAGGTAGGAGGTTCTAATTTGGAGCAGGTGGATCATTTTAAGTACTGTACTTAAGCTGTAGTCGCCTCCGTAGCGTAGCGGTCAGCATGATTAGCTGCCGCCCCGGAGGTCCTGGGTTCGATTCCCGGCTCTGCCACGAAATTTGAAAAGTGGTATGAGGACTGGAACGGGGTCTACTCAGCCTCGGGTGGCCCAAATGAGTAGAGGGGGTTCGATTCCCCCTCAGCCATCCTCGAAGTGGTTTTCCGTGGTTTCCCACTTCGTCTTCGGACAAATGTCGGGATGGTACTGCCCCCGTAAATTGAATTATATTGAGACCACGATGGCTGTATTGGCATATATGAATAAAGTTATGGATGTCATAGTTGTGACGTGGATATTCATGACGTAGGCACGGATGACGTAGAATTCATGCAAGTAGGCTGGTTGAGCTGAGATTCTTGGTGACGTCATGATTTTGTTCGAGAAAGATCTGAGATTTACGACGCAGTCGCAGGAAACAAGGTATTGTGCTAAGGAAGAAGTTACGCTATTGGAGGAGAGACTCGAACCAATGAACGATAGTTTGGAAGGAAGACGGAGATTGCTGAAACTACGATATTTAATTACTTTTGGCATGCAGATTTGTGGAAAACTATTTTCAGTTATGGCATTGATTTGGAATTTTGAAGAAATTAATTTTGAGTTTTTGAAATTTGAAAATCCGTCAAGTATAGCCAAAGTTAAAACTTCTAGCAATGACGGAGCAACAGGCTATGGAAGGGATGGATACGCCCCTTAAGAAGTTGATAAAAGGTCGTGCACAGGATAGAGGAGCTCTCATATCTCATATCTCTCATACCGCTGATAACGCATATATATTTCAGATGTCAGAGAGTCATTGTCGAGTGAATAAGTGAAGCAAGTCATCTTTAGCGTGTGGTTAAAGCCCGGCGCATCGAACGAACACGGAGCAGTTCCATTTTACGCTGTTCGAAACTAGGCGAAGTTGAAACGCTCACATTAACGTTTCTACCAGATAAGATATCAAGAGTTAACTTCTGCCTTTATTATAATTCAATTGGGCAGTACAACATTGAGGTGTGTAGAAGATTTGAACAATTTCACAGTTATACTTTAAAAGATATTGACATTTTTAGACTGCAGACAAAAGTGATTTTCTCGCCACCTGAGAGGCACTTTTAAAATTCCAAATTATACACTACGGCTGACACGTGTACCGCAACCGTGATATTGGAGAATACGTTTGGTAATACAACGATACATTCTATTATGGAACATTATAGTCTTGCAGTGCTTTCAATGATTATAACAGAAGTTGAGATGGAAGGCTAAGGCTTTAATGCAATTGGAACATATATCGATGGAGTGAAATAGCAGCATGGAACTTCGTTAATCGTCTTTCTACAAAAGCAAGCATGTAGTGAACATCCAACTACACTCATGCATCGTGAATCCATCGCTGAATTATATCAGATGACAGTGGAAATATTTTCATACTCCACCATTATGAATATTTCTGCGGAAATAACTGCAATAAACTTCATGGCGATTTGCGACCAGAACTTCCGGGAACTTTCAAGAGAGGCCAGGGAGGACCCGGCTCACAAAGAAGAATTTTGCCAGAAGGATGTCTTTCGGATACATGGAGCAGTGCAATTTCCGGAGGAGGAAGCAGTTCGATTCTCCGAGGACGCTGATTCCAGGTTCGAGGTCGGAGCACATCTTCACGCTGGTGAAATGGAAATAACAGCAGTTTTCTTTGAAAACTTTCCTCTAGAACTTCAATCAACAGATAAGGTAGTCGTGAACGTTTCTTGTATTATTTGAGTATTTCAACGATATCTGAGCAACCATTCTTCCCATATTTTCTGTCCTATCTTTTGCCCCATTTTCTTGATTAATATTTCTGTACTCAGTACACTTCGATGATTTATGCCTTTTTCTTCGATTTGTTGAGACATTGTTATGTCATTGGCATACTTAAATAATTTTGGATCAGTTGAGACTGATAATTTAGATTCTTTCATTAATTTGCATATTTTTGTAGTCACGATTTGACTGTAAAGTTAACGATTGCTATGGCAGATTTGAATTCAGACAGCGTGTCATTTTATTAAAGTAATTCTATTCAGTAAATTACTTTGACCAATTTTCTGTCATCCTCAAGAAAGAAGAAAAATTAAATGATTTTAGAGCGTTAAAATCTATTACGTTATCGACGATCTTTGAAATACTAGTCGTCTTATAAACATGATTGCAACATAGACATTTATCATTGCATTATAGACAATTTTATGAAATATGAACTTTGAATACGATTTATTGAATACACTATAGTAATGAACATTTGATAGGAGTTTTTCTCAATTCTAGATTGGAACAATAATGTTTGCATTCCACAGTCTAATTGTATTCTATTCGACTATTTATGCAGTTTAGATGAACTTTGATTGAAGATAGTATTTTTATACTGCGTTACTTTGAAGATATTAATCTCAATTTTGATAGACCAGGGAGGAGTGTCTAATCGTATTTGCTATTAAATTTATTTGTGATTGGCAAATTTTTACTTCATATCGATTCATGAATGAAACCCACGAAGGATAAATAATAACAGTCATTAATACAATTGATGAATATAAGAATTTTTAAAGAGGAACAATGGATGTATAATCGTTAGTTCAGTGGACATGTAAAAGTCGCTGATGAATAATGCCCTTGAATAATGAAGGAGGTTCCCACAGTAATTAATGAAGTTGATGAATTTATAAGTGGAGGTTTTTGTATGTAATTTGGGAGATTTTGATGCCATATATATTGAGATATATGATGAATTCTGGGCCTATTTTTGTGCAATTTTGTGCGTTTTGAGCGAAGTATTTTTCCGCTGAATGTATTGTCCTGGTTCTTTGAAAGTTATTCATGTGAAAATACTGTTAAAGTTAACAAGAGTGTTAAATAATGTGAGATAAAGATTTTGAATGGAGGTTACCGTCACAAATAATTATAATTATTATTAAACCTTATTAAACCTGAATTTGACATTTAAATATAACTAACCTTCATTGGTCGATTATATCACCATGCTTTAAGTAATTATCAACCGGATAAACGTGTGGTTTAATGTATTTCTTGTATAAATAATATAAACAATATACTATTGTAAATAATTATGTAAATATCTTTGATAATAATTTGAAATGAAAGGGATTAATAGAGGCGTGTATAAAAATTTTCAATTGTCGTTTGACATTGTTATAAACCATTTATTATTGTTATAAATAATTAATGAACTTTTGTTATAAACATTTGGAGTTTTGTTATTATACTCTAAACAACGCTAATTAAACAAATGGATTGAACAATTAAACATGATTTGGGAGTGTTAGAGTATTCCACTGGTGTTTGAATGGAGCATTTAAAAGATTTGCGTGATAATATTTGAGTTGAGAAGTGGACATTTAACGTGTTTTGAAAGGAGAGCTAAGCTCTGATGTAACTCGCTTATGCTAGGGTTGAACAGACGGGTGAGTCCACTTGACGATGCAGGTGCATTGCAGCTGGCCCGGACAACTGTATGATAGAGGCCAAGGACGTTTCCATAATAGCCTTGTGGCTATAAATAAAATGTGATGTGTATAAACACGCAAAACAATTGATATATGTCTCGTCCCAAATCCCGTTTCCATTCCAAGTGCATTATTATTTTTACGTTATTTTGAGCTTGAGAAAGCTGAAACATTGTATGTAGAGTATACTAGTCCTACAGGAGGACATAGTTATGTGGTCGATGGCTTCTGATTGCCACGTGGATTTTGTGGTTTTATTTTTGTTAAATTAATTCTTTTTGTGAAATAAATTATTGTGCAGTTTAAAGTTTCTCGTTTTCGTTGTGGTTCATTTTAAATATCATGGTGGAGGTTATTGTGTGGGCATACTTTAAGTGATCCAGTTGACAACTCATCCCCGAGATAAATTTAAAAGGTAAGTAAAAGGTAAGTATGAACCCCCGTATATTTTGGTGTGTTCCACAATAATTTCTTGTTAACTATTGTGCTCTAATCTCGATAGTATCTGTCAGTGCCATTTTCATTGATGTAGCTGCGCCGGTGCGTTTGATTATTGGCAATCCGATTGAGGGGGCGGATATCTGACAGCCTACTATCCGGATAACGGGGACAGTAGGATTGGCGCAATCAACGTGTGGGGCTCGATCGACTGAATAACATTGGATTACCAAGTTATTGCAGTAGAATTGACACCGCAATTTTTGTGGAGTGTTCGAATAACATTGGATTACCAAGTTATCGATGTCAAAGGGATTGTGAAGACTCAAATAAAGAGGTTGATTCTTTGTTAGATGTCTTAGCCAATTGTAGAATTTGAGAGCGTGATTATATAGGAATAAAATGTTGTATTGTATTAGGAAAATTACACTCAGAAAAGATCAGATCTTATACAACTTGAGAGAGGTTAAATAGGCTGGAAACTTAGAAAAATCGCCTATGATCAGGAGTCTTATTTTATTTGACCGGCTTATGACATGTTTAGTCATATTAAAGATAAAATTAAACTATTTGGATTGTAAATGTAAATTATTTGTGTTAGGATATTTTAAAATGAACCAAAGAAATTTGAACATGTGCTTGAGTTTATTTCAACATGAAGTGTCTACGAAAGTTAATTATAAGGTAATTATAAGTTAGATTTAAGACAGAAAATTGCTCAAATTTATATATGGTGAAAAATGTTGCTCAGATGTTGTTATTTTGCTCTGTTTGATGTATGTCCCTAAAGCAGTTTATTATTGAAATATTATTGAAATGGCAGATGAAAGTATTAAGAAAATGTTGGAGGAGATGTCCAATAATATGAGGGAGATGGAAGCTAGGAATACGAGTCGAATGGAGGAGAATGCTCGTAATTTGTCTACTAGGATGGATGAAAATTTGAAAGTTCTTCAGACCAGTTCTGCAAACCTAGAAAATAATATGTCGCGTTTACAGATCAGTACCCAGGGAATTGAGAATGCTGTAACTGACATGCGCACAGACGTGTCCAATGTCCATAAAGATTTATCCAATGTGCATAAAGATGTGTCTGATGTTAAAATTGATGTTTCTAAGGTACAGAAAGATCTTACTATGTTGAATCTTGATGTTGCTAATGTCCGGGGTGATATTTCATGTGCTAGAGCTGAAGTAATTGTTGTTAGGAATGATGTTGCTACTGTACAAGACAAAGTAGAGGAAGTTCAAAGAGAAGTTAGAAATGCTCGAACTGATGTGTCAAATGTTCAAGTAGACATCAATAATATTCATTCAGATGTTAATGATATGCAAAGCGATATCAATAAAATACAAGTAGAAATCAATACTGTTTTTATAGACATTGCTAAAGTTCAAACTGATGTTAACAAAGTTAGGGAAGAAATTGAAACTTCAAAAACACTATGTACTCGTAACATTAGTGCATTAACAACTCGGTTAGTTGACGAGTCTGTTTGGACAACAGCTTCTTTAGCTGGTTTAAAATACGATGTAGAGGTCATGAGAACCCAAGTATTAGATCACAATCGTTTACTTAAGGAAGACATTGAAGTAGATATCGCGGAAATGTTAACTGCAAATGTAACGGTTTGGAAAGATGAATGGAACAGGTCAAGTGGGGAACATGTCGATCAGATTCAGGAGCGAATTGAAAGAAAACTTGCCAGTACACAAGTAGACATTAATAATGAAGTAGTTCAGATTAGGAAAGACTTGAATGTAAGGATGGATTCGCTATCCGAAAAGCAGGTAGAGGATAGAACTCAAATAGGTCAGGACGTGCAAGCATTAAAAACTGCGTTAGAGGAACAGATTCATAAGGTTGTCTCTGATGTTAATGAAACTACGAGCAAACTGCAGAATTTGAAACTAGGAGAAGCTAGCATGATGGAAACCTATAAGGAAGAGTTGATTAGGAAAGTCATCACGGAAATCACGGACAAGGATATTGAAGGATTGACTGGTGAAGAGGATAGAAATTACGTAAGAAGATGTAACCTCGCTACAGAAGAGAGAGATATTAGTCCTGAGGAACGTATATCCAGATTCAGGGAAGAAGAAGAGGATCGGAATATTGAACCTGAATGGAAGTATCGTGATAGTGGGAAACATTATATGGATTCATATCCGAGAAATGTGACAGTCATCCGGAATTTTGAAGACAAACCTCAAAAATTTAGCAACACTGATAGTCTCACACCGATAGAATATATCAGGAATCTTAAAGACTATTTCATTGAATCCCACATTCCTAGAGAGAGAGAGAGATGAGAATCGTAGAAAGATTTCTAGCTGGAGGACCCCTTGAATGGTTTAGAGCATTTCGGTACACTTTCAGCAATTTTGACGAATTTGCAGAGGCACTGATAAAACGATTCTGGTCAATAGAAGCTCAGAATTCATTAAGAGCTGAGGTATACTCGAGGAAGTATTCAGGTACTCTTCCAACACGGTACGCTGATTTCTTCACGAGCCAGTTATCACGCTTGAGATTTTTGCAACCCCCATTGTCAACAGAGCAGTTGATAGATGCGATTTCACGTATGCTGCCTGTGGAGGTAAGAAGACTGATCATATCGTCAAATATCAGAGATTTGACCAGTATGGACGAATTATTGAGAAGGCTTGACTACACGAGTCCAATGCCAAATTTGGTACAAAAAGGTCAGAGGCACGAATTCAAAGACGTTAATACAGTCTACATGGATCAAGTGCAGCAAACTGATAAGCCTGATGAAAAAAAAACTGAAAATGTAGGTCCTCACAGGAATAATTATTTCCGCAACAACAGATCCCAAGGTTACCGTCCATATCAGCAAAGACGAGGCTGGAATAATAATATAGGGAATTACAACAACGGAAGAGGTAGATACTATAACAATGGTTATAATAGAAACTACAATAGAAATAACCAGTATCAGAACCAGAATCAGAATTCTCAAGGTCAGGTTATGACACCCGACAAGTATCAAGAGAGAGAGAAAGAAAGTCAGCAGTATCTGAAGGAATTACGAGAAAAGGAAGCTGAAAACCAAAAGAAAAGACAGGATGTAGTGATCGATCCTGGTCCTTCTACAAGTCAGCAGGGGAATTTTGAGATTGGTAACACACAAAAAAAACGCCGATTTCTCAACGACAGTGAGAAACTATGAATACATTGCCACACCACACCTGGTTACCATTAATGAAATTTACGAAGTAACTGATGAGGATTTATTAGAAGAGAGGGGAATCGTCAACGAGGAAAGACCATGTGCATTACCTATTATCTCTGTACTGATAGATGGCCAACAGTATAAAGCTCTTATGGATACCGGCGCAATTATTTCAATCATTTCTGATGAATGCTATCAAAGTCTGTTAAAAGGAGAAAACATGACAGTTTTACCTGTTTCTACCGTCAAAGTGAGAGGAATTTTCCAAGACAAGGCAGTGAAATGCAAGATCCAAGTGCTGTTGAACTTTGAAATTAATGGAAGGAATTATGAACAGATCTTTATTGTGGTGAACAAGATCCATTTCGATATTGTGCTAGGAATCGATTTTATATCGAAAGTTGGAGCCATTATTGATATGAAGAATAGGAGTATTAGCTTTAATGATGGGTACATGATCACAGAAGAGATCGAAGAACAGGACGTGAAAAACAGTCTGGAGATAGACCTTAGGGAAGAAATTTTAAATACCATTATTAATGAAGTGGAGAATATAACAGAAATACCCAGTAGAAAAACTGAAGGATTTGAAGAAATTCAGGGGGAATTTGAGGATTTGATAAAGGAATTCCAAGATATTTTTGATGAAAAGCCTGGATTGATTAAAGACTATAAGTATCATTATTACAGATCACAAAGCACTTCAGTTTATGCTGCAAACTGACATGTCTAGTGATAGATTGACACGTTGGGCTTTGTTCACCCAACAGTTTAACGCCACTATCGTCCATCAGCCTGGGAAAGATAACTTACTGGCTGATGCTTTATCACGTAACCCTATCAAAAATGTGCAGATACACCATGTACAATTGGAGCAGCAAGATCAAGAGACCGTTAGGAGGTTAGCCCGAATCGGTGTGTCACAGAAGAGACACGCTCCAATCAGGAAAATGTACAGGTTCCTTAAGGGTTACATGGACAATACTGATGTTGACTATGCAGCTACACAGAGAGATTCACGACACTTTGTCTTGAGTGGAGACATCGTATGTAAGTATGCTGACTCTGCGCATACAAAGCTCCGAATAGTCGTGCCACCTAAACTTGTTGTCAATTTAGTGTGGGTAGCTCATCACGCAACTGGACATGCGGGTTTAGATAAAACTCTTGATACTCTTAAAGAGAGGTTTATTTGGACTAACATGCGTTCCAGCATTGCTAATGTCATTCGTTCATGTGATAAATGTCAAAGAGCAAAGTATGCTTCCGCTCTATTGAAAGGAAAACCTAAGGCTATGATTCCCTCTAAACCAAATGAACTCATGGCGACAGACATATTTGGTCCTTGTCCGAAGGGATACCAGGGTAATCAGTATCTGTTGGTTACCGTGGATGTCTTCTCAAAATTTGTAACAATGAGTCCCATGCAAAAAGCTAACACGAGGAATGTTGTAAGCAGACTGGAACATGCTGTATTTCCAAAAGCTGGTAAACCAGAATATCTACTTTCGGATCATGGAGCTCAGTTTACATCCTTAGAATTTGCTGCAGATATGGAAAGGCTTGGTATTAAGCACATATTTTCAAGCGTGCGATATCCGGAATCGAATTCTTCAGAAAGATACAGTATATGGCTGAATTTTCGAAATTTTGTCGAATTTTCTGTCCAAATGATCATCCTGGTTGGGTGAGATTTGTACCCCTTATTGAGGAATGTCTAAATTCTACAGTGCAGGGGAGCACAGGAGAGGTGCCAATGAGACTTCATCTAGGAAGAAACGCAGAAAGGCCGTGGGACAATCTTTTTAACCACGTTCCTAGAGATCCCGACTTAGGAAGGCAGCAGAGAATAGACAGAGCGAAAGAACAACTCCAGAAAGCAGCAGAAAAACGACTGAAAAGAGTAGCTGGAAAACGTTTTGGTGCTCCCTTAGAAATTGGAAATCTGGTATTATTACGCAGACCTGTCAAGGCTGATGTGAGTAAGAAAATCTACCCCAAGTTTGGAATAGTATTCATGGGTCCGTTCAGAATTACGAATGCCTATGGAAACAACTGTTATGAACTCTACGATGATGAGAACAATGTCGTTTATGGCAAGTTCAATGCTGGGAACTTGAAGAAATATTATCCAAGAGTAAGCCAATAATAATTCAATTTCGTGTTCAAGTGAATTGAGATATTTATAACACAGAGTTTAAAAACAATTTGCAACTGTTTTTAAAACGTGGTGAACGGAGAATGCCCCCGTAAATTGAATTATATTGAGACCACGATGGCTGTATTGGCATATATGAATAAAGTTATGGATGTCATAGTTGTGACGTGGATATTCATGACGTAGGCACGGATGACGTAGAATTCATGCAAGTAGGCTGGTTGAGCTGAGATTCTTGGTGACGTCATGATTTTGTTCGAGAAAGATCTGAGATTTACGACGCAGTCGCAGGAAACAAGGTATTGTGCTAAGCAAGAAGTTACGCTATTGGAGGAGAGACTCGAACCAATGAACGATAGTTTGGAAGGAAGACGGGGATTGCTGAAACTACGATATTTAATTACTTTTGGCATGCAGATTTGTGGAAAACTATTTTCAGTTATGGCATTGATTTGGAATTTTGAAGAAATTAATTTTGAGTTTTTGAAATTTGAAAATCCGTCAAGTATAGCCAAAGTTAAAACTTCTAGCAATGACGGAGCAACAGGCTATGGAAGGGATGGATACGCCCCTTAAGAAGTTGATAAAAGGTCGTGCACAGGATAGAGGAGCTCTCATATCTCATATCTCTCATACCGCTGATAACGCATATATATTTCAGATGTCAGATAGTCATTGTCGAGTGAATAAGTGAAGCAAGTCATCTTTAGCGTGTGGTTAAAGCCCGGCGCATCGAACGAACACGGAGCAGTTCCATTTTACGCTGTTCGAAACTAGGCGAAGTTGAAACGCTCACATTAACGTTTCTACCAGATAAGATATCAAGAGTTAACTTCTGCCTTTATTATAATTCAATTGGGCAGTACAACATTGAGGTGTGTAGAAGATTTGAACAATTTCACAGTTATACTTTAAAAGATATTGACATTTTTAGACTGCAGACAAAAGTGATTTTCTCGCCACCTGAGAGGCACTTTTAAAATTCCAAATTATACACTACGGCTGACACGTGTATCGCAACCGTGATATTGGAGAATACGTTTGGTAATACAACGATACATTCTATTATGGAACATTATAGTCTTGCAGTGCTTTCAATGATTATAACAGAAGTTGAGATGGAAGGCTAAGGCTTTAATGCAATTGGGACATATATCGATGGAGTGAAATAGCAGCATGGAACTTCGTTAATCGTCTTTCTACAAAAGCGAGCATGTAGTGAACATCCAACTACACTCATGCATCGTGAATCCATCGCTGAATTATATCAGATGACAGTGGAAATATTTTCATACTCCACCATTATGAATATTTCTGCGGAAATAACTGCAATAAACTTCATGGCGATTTGCGACCAGAACTTCCGGGAACTTTCAAGAGAGGCCAGGGAGGACCCGGCTCACAAAGAAGAATTTTGCCAGAAGGATGTCTTTCGGATACATGGAGCAGTGCAATTTCCGGAGGAGGAAGCAGTTCGATTCTCCGAGGACGCTGATTCCAGGTTCGAGGTCGGAGCACATCTTCACGCTGGTGAAATGGAACCAACAGCAGTTTTCTTTGAAAACTTTCCTCTAGAACTTCAATCAACAGATAAGGTAGTCGTGAACGTTTCTTGTATTATTTGAGTATTTCAACGATATCTGAGCAACCATTCTTCCCATATTTTCTGTCCTATCTTTTGTCCCATTTTCTTGATTAATATTTCTGTACTCAGTACACTTCGATGATTTATGTCTTTTTCTTCGATTTGTTGAGACATTGTTATGTCATTGGCATACTTAAATAATTTTGGATCAGTTGAGACTGATAATTTAGATTCTTTCATTAATTTGCATATTTTTGTAGTCACGATTTGACTGTAAAGTTAACGATTGCTATGGCAGATTTGAATTCAGACAGCGTGTCATTTTATTAAAGTAATTATATTCAGTAAATTACTTTGACCAATTTTCTGTCATCCTCAAGAAAGAAGAATAATTAAATGATTTTAGAGCGTTAAAATCTATTACGTTATCGACGATCTTTGAAATACTAGTCGTCTTATGAACATGATTGCAACATAGACATTTATCATTGCATTATAGACAATTTTATGAAATATGAACATTGAATACGATTTATTGAATACACTATAGTAATGAACATTTGATAGGAGTTTTTCTCAATTCTAGATTGGAACAATAATGTTTGCATTCCACAGTCTAATTGTATTCTATTCGACTATTTATGCAGTTTAGATGAACTTTGATTGAAGATAGTATTTTTATACTGCGTTACTTTGAAGATATTAATCTCAATTTTGATAGACCAGGCAGGAGTGTCTAATCGTATTTGCTATTAAATTTATTTGTGATTGGCAAATTTTTACTTCATATCGATTCATGAATGAAACCCACGAAGGTTAAATAATAACAGTCATTAATACAATTGATGAATATAAGAATTTTTAAAGAGGAACAATGGATGTATAATCGTTAGTTCAGTGGACATGTAAAAGTCGCTGATGAATAATGCCCTTGAATAATGAAGGAGGTTCCCACAGTAATTAATGAAGTTGATGAATTTATAAGTGGAGGTTTTTGTATGTAATTTGGGAGATTTTGATGCCATATATATTGAGATATATGATGAATTCTGGGCCTATTTTTGTGCAATTTTGTGCGTTTTGAGCGAAGTATTTTTCCGCTGAATGTATTGTCCTGGTTCTTTGAAAGTTATTCATGTGAAAATACTGTTAAAGTTAACAAGAGTGTTAAATAATGTGAGATAAAGATTTTGAATGGAGGTTACCGTCACAAATAATTATAATTATTATTAAACCTTATTAAACCTGAATTTGACATTTAAATATAACTAACCTTCATTGGTCGATTATATCACCATGCTTTAAGTAATTATCAACCGGATAAACGTGTGGTTTAATGTATTTCTTGTATAAATAATATAAACAATATACTATTGTAAATAATTATGTAAATATCTTTGATAATAATTTGAAATGAAAGGGATTAATAGAGGCGTGTATAAAAATTTTCAATTGTCGTTTGACATTGTTATAAACCATTTATTATTGTTATAAATAATTAATGAACTTTTGTTATAAACATTTGGAGTTTTGTTATTATACTCTAAACAACGCTAATTAAACAAATGGATTGAACAATTAAACATGATTTGGGAGTGTTAGAGTATTCCACTGGTGTTTGAATGGAGCATTTAAAAGATTTGCGTGATAATATTTGAGTTGAGAAGTGGACATTTAACGTGTTTTGAAAGGAGAGCTAAGCTCTGATGTAACTCGCTTATGCTAGGGTTGAACAGACGGGTGAGTCCACTTGACGATGCAGGTGCATTGCAGCTGGCCCGGACAACTGTATGATAGAGGCCAAGGACGTTTCCATAATAGCCTTGTGGCTATAAATAAAATGTGATGTGTATAAACACGCAAAACAATTGATATATGTCTCGTCCCAAATCCCGTTTCCATTCCAAGTGCATTATTATTTTTACGTTATTTTGAGCTTGAGAAAGCTGAAACATTGTATGTAGAGTATACTAGTCCTACAGGAGGACATAGTTATGTGGTCGATGGCTTCTGATTGCCACGTGGATTTTGTGGTTTTATTTTTGTTAAATTAATTCTTTTTGTGAAATAAATTATTGTGCAGTTTAAAGTTTCTCGTTTTCGTTGTGGTTCATTTTAAATATCATGGTGGAGGTTATTGTGTGGGCATACTTTAAGTGATCCAGTTGACAACTCATCCCCGAGATAAATTTAAAAGGTAAGTAAAAGGTAAGTATGAACCCCCGTATATTTTGGTGTGTTCCACAATAATTTCTTGTTAACTATTGTGCTCTAATCTCGATAGTATCTGTCAGTGCCATTTTCATTGATGTAGCTGCGCCGGTGCGTTTGATTATTGGCAATCCGATTGAGGGGGCGGATATCTGACAGCCTACTATCCGGATAACGGGGACAGTAGGATTGGCGCAATCAACGTGTGGGGCTCGATCGACTGAATAACATTGGATTACCAAGTTATTGCAGTAGAATTGACACCGCAATTTTTGTGGAGTGTTCGAATAACATTGGATTACCAAGTTATCGATGTCAAAGGGATTGTGAAGACTCAAATAAAGAGGTTGATTCTTTGTTAGATGTCTTAGCCAATTGTAGAATTTGAGAGCGTGATTATATAGGAATAAAATGTTGTATTGTATTAGGAAAATTACACTCAGAAAAGATCAGATCTTATACAACTTGAGAGAGGTTAAATAGGCTGGAAACTTAGAAAAATCGCCTATGATCAGGAGTCTTATTTTATTTGACCGGCTTATGACATGTTTAGTCATATTAAAGATAAAATTAAACTATTTGGATTGTAAATGTAAATTATTTGTGTTAGGATATTTTAAAATGAACCAAAGAAATTTGAACATGTGCTTGAGTTTATTTCAACATGAAGTGTCTACGAAAGTTAATTATAAGGTAATTATAAGTTAGATTTAAGACAGAAAATTGCTCAAATTTATATATGGTGAAAAATGTTGCTCAGATGTTGTTATTTTGCTCTGTTTGATGTATGTCCCTAAAGCAGTTTATTATTGAAATATTATTGAAATGGCAGATGAAAGTATTAAGAAAATGTTGGAGGAGATGTCCAATAATATGAGGGAGATGGAAGCTAGGAATACGAGTCGAATGGAGGAGAATGCTCGTAATTTGTCTACTAGGATGGATGAAAATTTGAAAGTTCTTCAGACCAGTTCTGCAAACCTAGAAAATAATATGTCGCGTTTACAGATCAGTACCCAGGGAATTGAGAATGCTGTAACTGACATGCGCACAGACGTGTCCAATGTCCATAAAGATTTATCCAATGTGCATAAAGATGTGTCTGATGTTAAAATTGATGTTTCTAAGGTACAGAAAGATCTTACTATGTTGAATCTTGATGTTGCTAATGTCCGGGGTGATATTTCATGTGCTAGAGCTGAAGTAATTGTTGTTAGGAATGATGTTGCTACTGTACAAGACAAAGTAGAGGAAGTTCAAAGAGAAGTTAGAAATGCTCGAACTGATGTGTCAAATGTTCAAGTAGACATCAATAATATTCATTCAGATGTTAATGATATGCAAAGCGATATCAATAAAATACAAGTAGAAATCAATACTGTTTTTATAGACATTGCTAAAGTTCAAACTGATGTTAACAAAGTTAGGGAAGAAATTGAAACTTCAAAAACACTATGTACTCGTAACATTAGTGCATTAACAACTCGGTTAGTTGACGAGTCTGTTTGGACAACAGCTTCTTTAGCTGGTTTAAAATACGATGTAGAGGTCATGAGAACCCAAGTATTAGATCACAATCGTTTACTTAAGGAAGACATTGAAGTAGATATCGCGGAAATGTTAACTGCAAATGTAACGGTTTGGAAAGATGAATGGAACAGGTCAAGTGGGGAACATGTCGATCAGATTCAGGAGCGAATTGAAAGAAAACTTGCCAGTACACAAGTAGACATTAATAATGAAGTAGTTCAGATTAGGAAAGACTTGAATGTAAGGATGGATTCGCTATCCGAAAAGCAGGTAGAGGATAGAACTCAAATAGGTCAGGACGTGCAAGCATTAAAAACTGCGTTAGAGGAACAGATTCATAAGGTTGTCTCTGATGTTAATGAAACTACGAGCAAACTGCAGAATTTGAAACTAGGAGAAGCTAGCATGATGGAAACCTATAAGGAAGAGTTGATTAGGAAAGTCATCACGGAAATCACGGACAAGGATATTGAAGGATTGACTGGTGAAGAGGATAGAAATTACGTAAGAAGATGTAACCTCGCTACAGAAGAGAGAGATATTAGTCCTGAGGAACGTATATCCAGATTCAGGGAAGAAGAAGAGGATCGGAATATTGAACCTGAATGGAAGTATCGTGATAGTGGGAAACATTATATGGATTCATATCCGAGAAATGTGACAGTCATCCGGAATTTTGAAGACAAACCTCAAAAATTTAGCAACACTGATAGTCTCACACCGATAGAATATATCAGGAATCTTAAAGACTATTTCATTGAATCCCACATTCCTAGAGAGAGAGAGAGATGAGAATCGTAGAAAGATTTCTAGCTGGAGGACCCCTTGAATGGTTTAGAGCATTTCGGTACACTTTCAGCAATTTTGACGAATTTGCAGAGGCACTGATAAAACGATTCTGGTCAATAGAAGCTCAGAATTCATTAAGAGCTGAGGTATACTCGAGGAAGTATTCAGGTACTCTTCCAACACGGTACGCTGATTTCTTCACGAGCCAGTTATCACGCTTGAGATTTTTGCAACCCCCATTGTCAACAGAGCAGTTGATAGATGCGATTTCACGTATGCTGCCTGTGGAGGTAAGAAGACTGATCATATCGTCAAATATCAGAGATTTGACCAGTATGGACGAATTATTGAGAAGGCTTGACTACACGAGTCCAATGCCAAATTTGGTACAAAAAGGTCAGAGGCACGAATTCAAAGACGTTAATACAGTCTACATGGATCAAGTGCAGCAAACTGATAAGCCTGATGAAAAAAAAACTGAAAATGTAGGTCCTCACAGGAATAATTATTTCCGCAACAACAGATCCCAAGGTTACCGTCCATATCAGCAAAGACGAGGCTGGAATAATAATATAGGGAATTACAACAACGGAAGAGGTAGATACTATAACAATGGTTATAATAGAAACTACAATAGAAATAACCAGTATCAGAACCAGAATCAGAATTCTCAAGGTCAGGTTATGACACCCGACAAGTATCAAGAGAGAGAGAAAGAAAGTCAGCAGTATCTGAAGGAATTACGAGAAAAGGAAGCTGAAAACCAAAAGAAAAGACAGGATGTAGTGATCGATCCTGGTCCTTCTACAAGTCAGCAGGGGAATTTTGAGATTGGTAACACACAAAAAAAACGCCGATTTCTCAACGACAGTGAGAAACTATGAATACATTGCCACACCACACCTGGTTACCATTAATGAAATTTACGAAGTAACTGATGAGGATTTATTAGAAGAGAGGGGAATCGTCAACGAGGAAAGACCATGTGCATTACCTATTATCTCTGTACTGATAGATGGCCAACAGTATAAAGCTCTTATGGATACCGGCGCAATTATTTCAATCATTTCTGATGAATGCTATCAAAGTCTGTTAAAAGGAGAAAACATGACAGTTTTACCTGTTTCTACCGTCAAAGTGAGAGGAATTTTCCAAGACAAGGCAGTGAAATGCAAGATCCAAGTGCTGTTGAACTTTGAAATTAATGGAAGGAATTATGAACAGATCTTTATTGTGGTGAACAAGATCCATTTCGATATTGTGCTAGGAATCGATTTTATATCGAAAGTTGGAGCCATTATTGATATGAAGAATAGGAGTATTAGCTTTAATGATGGGTACATGATCACAGAAGAGATCGAAGAACAGGACGTGAAAAACAGTCTGGAGATAGACCTTAGGGAAGAAATTTTAAATACCATTATTAATGAAGTGGAGAATATAACAGAAATACCCAGTAGAAAAACTGAAGGATTTGAAGAAATTCAGGGGGAATTTGAGGATTTGATAAAGGAATTCCAAGATATTTTTGATGAAAAGCCTGGATTGATTAAAGACTATAAGTATCATTATTACAGATCACAAAGCACTTCAGTTTATGCTGCAAACTGACATGTCTAGTGATAGATTGACACGTTGGGCTTTGTTCACCCAACAGTTTAACGCCACTATCGTCCATCAGCCTGGGAAAGATAACTTACTGGCTGATGCTTTATCACGTAACCCTATCAAAAATGTGCAGATACACCATGTACAATTGGAGCAGCAAGATCAAGAGACCGTTAGGAGGTTAGCCCGAATCGGTGTGTCACAGAAGAGACACGCTCCAATCAGGAAAATGTACAGGTTCCTTAAGGGTTACATGGACAATACTGATGTTGACTATGCAGCTACACAGAGAGATTCACGACACTTTGTCTTGAGTGGAGACATCGTATGTAAGTATGCTGACTCTGCGCATACAAAGCTCCGAATAGTCGTGCCACCTAAACTTGTTGTCAATTTAGTGTGGGTAGCTCATCACGCAACTGGACATGCGGGTTTAGATAAAACTCTTGATACTCTTAAGGGACACTGGGACTGAAATTTTAGTGAAATTTGTGGAAAATGTCGATTTTCGGTTTTTTCCATATTAATACACCCCTATCCCCTGCGGATCATATAGCAGTGTTTTTATCCGAATTCCGCCATTTTTAAAGCCCTGGCGTAGCTTTAAAATGCACGGTGTGTCCTTTAAACGCCCCAGCACAGTAAGTGTCCTGAAGGTTCTGAGTCTTGGTGTTTCTACAATCGAAGTATCACAGCTGGTAAAACACCACAGAGTCATGACAAAATGGCTGTAGAACTTTATGAACCCTTAGTTGTCAAGATTATGCCTGTTTATCAAAGGCTGGCATCAGATGAGCTACTATCCAGATGCATCCGTGGTGCTACTGAAAATCAGAATGAGTCACTGCGTTCTGTTATCTGGAGGAAGTGACCAAAGGAGATTATTATTTCACGGAAGATACTTGAAATTGCTGTTAGTAATTCTGTAGCAGAATTCAACATGGGGTGTAGTGAAACAACAGAGTTGAAATCAGGAATAAGACTAACTTCATTATCTCATGTCACAGCACAAACACTTGAAAGATGTGTCAGTCGCAGGAAGTATGTAAGTCCGCGGTCATAATTGGAGAAGTGAAAGGCATGTCGACGGAAGGTGAAACTGACGGAAATGAAGGAGGAGGCTGCAAAACAGAAGAAGGAGGGTGTCACCTATGCTGTAGGACAATCCTAATGTCATTGGTAAGCTGAAACCTTGTAAATTGTGCATCATTTTAGAAAATTGCTGTTTTCTCTGATTCACTTTTTCAGGCATTCAAAATGTTACTCGCGTCATAAATCTTATGATATTGCTTTCAAAATGGGAATTTATTATCTTCATTGCAATGACTATAAACCTGCGGATCGTTTTTTAGATTGCACTTTTGGTATGGCTGCAAAAAAAATTCAAACTGGAAAAAATACGATTTTTTTGTAGAAAAAAACTTGGATATGGAAAAAAATTAATTTCTTGGCCCTCATTAATGCAATTCAAAATCGGATCCGTAGGTTTCTTCCAATTGTTATAGTGCAACAGAATATTACCTAAAAGTTACACTATCTTGTTTTTTTTAACGCGGCTGACCTTTATAAAACTTGAATAATTAGCACAATAAATGTACAAAATAATTAATATCTGGAGAACTAATCAACTTACAATGCTCACGTTTCCCACAGTGGTTAATAATATGACTATTCATAACCATATAAAATTTCAAAGCTGTACCTCAGTTTATATAGAATTTGAAAATTTCAGTCCCAGTGTCCCTTAAAGAGAGGTTTATTTGGACTAACATGCGTTCCAGCATTGCTAATGTCATTCGTTCATGTGATAAATGTCAAAGAGCAAAGTATGCTTCCGCTCTATTGAAAGGAAAACCTAAGGCTATGATTCCCTCTAAACCAAATGAACTCATGGCGACAGACATATTTGGTCCTTGTCCGAAGGGATACCAGGGTAATCAGTATCTGTTGGTTACCGTGGATGTCTTCTCAAAATTTGTAACAATGAGTCCCATGCAAAAAGCTAACACGAGGAATGTTGTAAGCAGACTGGAACATGCTGTATTTCCAAAAGCTGGTAAACCAGAATATCTACTTTCGGATCATGGAGCTCAGTTTACATCCTTAGAATTTGCTGCAGATATGGAAAGGCTTGGTATTAAGCACATATTTTCAAGCGTGCGATATCCGGAATCGAATTCTTCAGAAAGATACAGTATATGGCTGAATTTTCGAAATTTTGTCGAATTTTCTGTCCAAATGATCATCCTGGTTGGGTGAGATTTGTACCCCTTATTGAGGAATGTCTAAATTCTACAGTGCAGGGGAGCACAGGAGAGGTGCCAATGAGACTTCATCTAGGAAGAAACGCAGAAAGGCCGTGGGACAATCTTTTTAACCACGTTCCTAGAGATCCCGACTTAGGAAGGCAGCAGAGAATAGACAGAGCGAAAGAACAACTCCAGAAAGCAGCAGAAAAACGACTGAAAAGAGTAGCTGGAAAACGTTTTGGTGCTCCCTTAGAAATTGGAAATCTGGTATTATTACGCAGACCTGTCAAGGCTGATGTGAGTAAGAAAATCTACCCCAAGTTTGGAATAGTATTCATGGGTCCGTTCAGAATTACGAATGCCTATGGAAACAACTGTTATGAACTCTACGATGATGAGAACAATGTCGTTTATGGCAAGTTCAATGCTGGGAACTTGAAGAAATATTATCCAAGAGTAAGCCAATAATAATTCAATTTCGTGTTCAAGTGAATTGAGATATTTATAACACAGAGTTTAAAAACAATTTGCAACTGTTTTTAAAACGTGGTGAACGGAGAATGCCCCCGTAAATTGAATTATATTGAGACCACGATGGCTGTATTGGCATATATGAATAAAGTTATGGATGTCATAGTTGTGACGTGGATATTCATGACGTAGGCACGGATGACGTAGAATTCATGCAAGTAGGCTGGTTGAGCTGAGATTCTTGGTGACGTCATGATTTTGTTCGAGAAAGATCTGAGATTTACGACGCAGTCGCAGGAAACAAGGTATTGTGCTAAGCAAGAAGTTACGCTATTGGAGGAGAGACTCGAACCAATGAACGATAGTTTGGAAGGAAGACGGGGATTGCTGAAACTACGATATTTAATTACTTTTGGCATGCAGATTTGTGGAAAACTATTTTCAGTTATGGCATTGATTTGGAATTTTGAAGAAATTAATTTTGAGTTTTTGAAATTTGAAAATCCGTCAAGTATAGCCAAAGTTAAAACTTCTAGCAATGACGGAGCAACAGGCTATGGAAGGGATGGATACGCCCCTTAAGAAGTTGATAAAAGGTCGTGCACAGGATAGAGGAGCTCTCATATCTCATATCTCTCATACCGCTGATAACGCATATATATTTCAGATGTCAGATAGTCATTGTCGAGTGAATAAGTGAAGCAAGTCATCTTTAGCGTGTGGTTAAAGCCCGGCGCATCGAACGAACACGGAGCAGTTCCATTTTACGCTGTTCGAAACTAGGCGAAGTTGAAACGCTCACATTAACGTTTCTACCAGATAAGATATCAAGAGTTAACTTCTGCCTTTATTATAATTCAATTGGGCAGTACAACATTGAGGTGTGTAGAAGATTTGAACAATTTCACAGTTATACTTTAAAAGATATTGACATTTTTAGACTGCAGACAAAAGTGATTTTCTCGCCACCTGAGAGGCACTTTTAAAATTCCAAATTATACACTACGGCTGACACGTGTATCGCAACCGTGATATTGGAGAATACGTTTGGTAATACAACGATACATTCTATTATGGAACATTATAGTCTTGCAGTGCTTTCAATGATTATAACAGAAGTTGAGATGGAAGGCTAAGGCTTTAATGCAATTGGGACATATATCGATGGAGTGAAATAGCAGCATGGAACTTCGTTAATCGTCTTTCTACAAAAGCGAGCATGTAGTGAACATCCAACTACACTCATGCATCGTGAATCCATCGCTGAATTATATCAGATGACAGTGGAAATATTTTCATACTCCACCATTATGAATATTTCTGCGGAAATAACTGCAATAAACTTCATGGCGATTTGCGACCAGAACTTCCGGGAACTTTCAAGAGAGGCCAGGGAGGACCCGGCTCACAAAGAAGAATTTTGCCAGAAGGATGTCTTTCGGATACATGGAGCAGTGCAATTTCCGGAGGAGGAAGCAGTTCGATTCTCCGAGGACGCTGATTCCAGGTTCGAGGTCGGAGCACATCTTCACGCTGGTGAAATGGAACCAACAGCAGTTTTCTTTGAAAACTTTCCTCTAGAACTTCAATCAACAGATAAGGTAGTCGTGAACGTTTCTTGTATTATTTGAGTATTTCAACGATATCTGAGCAACCATTCTTCCCATATTTTCTGTCCTATCTTTTGTCCCATTTTCTTGATTAATATTTCTGTACTCAGTACACTTCGATGATTTATGTCTTTTTCTTCGATTTGTTGAGACATTGTTATGTCATTGGCATACTTAAATAATTTTGGATCAGTTGAGACTGATAATTTAGATTCTTTCATTAATTTGCATATTTTTGTAGTCACGATTTGACTGTAAAGTTAACGATTGCTATGGCAGATTTGAATTCAGACAGCGTGTCATTTTATTAAAGTAATTATATTCAGTAAATTACTTTGACCAATTTTCTGTCATCCTCAAGAAAGAAGAATAATTAAATGATTTTAGAGCGTTAAAATCTATTACGTTATCGACGATCTTTGAAATACTAGTCGTCTTATGAACATGATTGCAACATAGACATTTATCATTGCATTATAGACAATTTTATGAAATATGAACATTGAATACGATTTATTGAATACACTATAGTAATGAACATTTGATAGGAGTTTTTCTCAATTCTAGATTGGAACAATAATGTTTGCATTCCACAGTCTAATTGTATTCTATTCGACTATTTATGCAGTTTAGATGAACTTTGATTGAAGATAGTATTTTTATACTGCGTTACTTTGAAGATATTAATCTCAATTTTGATAGACCAGGCAGGAGTGTCTAATCGTATTTGCTATTAAATTTATTTGTGATTGGCAAATTTTTACTTCATATCGATTCATGAATGAAACCCACGAAGGTTAAATAATAACAGTCATTAATACAATTGATGAATATAAGAATTTTTAAAGAGGAACAATGGATGTATAATCGTTAGTTCAGTGGACATGTAAAAGTCGCTGATGAATAATGCCCTTGAATAATGAAGGAGGTTCCCACAGTAATTAATGAAGTTGATGAATTTATAAGTGGAGGTTTTTGTATGTAATTTGGGAGATTTTGATGCCATATATATTGAGATATATGATGAATTCTGGGCCTATTTTTGTGCAATTTTGTGCGTTTTGAGCGAAGTATTTTTCCGCTGAATGTATTGTCCTGGTTCTTTGAAAGTTATTCATGTGAAAATACTGTTAAAGTTAACAAGAGTGTTAAATAATGTGAGATAAAGATTTTGAATGGAGGTTACCGTCACAAATAATTATAATTATTATTAAACCTTATTAAACCTGAATTTGACATTTAAATATAACTAACCTTCATTGGTCGATTATATCACCATGATTTAAGTAATTATCAACCGGATAAACGTGTGGTTTAATGTATTTCTTGTATAAATAATATAAACAATATAATATTGTAAATAATTATGTAAATATCTTTGATAATAATTTGAAATGAAAGGGATTGATAGAGGCGTGTATAAAAATTTTCAATTGTCGTTTGACATTGTTATAAACAATTTATTATTGTTATAAATAATTAATGAACTTTTGTTATAAACATTTGGAGTTTTGTTATTATACTCTAAACAACGCTAATTAAACAAATGGATTGAACAATAAAACATGATTTGGGAGTGTTAGAGTATTCCACTGGTGTTTGAATGGAGCATTTAAAAGATTTGCGTGATAATATTTGAGTTGAGAAGTGGACATTTAACGTGTTTTGAAAGGAGAGCTAAGCTCTGATGTAACTCGCTTATGCTAGGGTTGAACAGACGGGTGAGTCCACTTGACGATGCAGGTGCATTGCAGCTGGCCCGGACAACTGTATGATAGAGGCCAAGGACGTTTACATAATAGCCTTGTGGCTATAAATAAAATGTGATGTGTATAAACACGTTAACAAATGATATATGTCTCGTCCCAAATCCCGTTTCCATTCCAAGTGCATTATTATTTTTACGTTATTTTGAGCTTGAGAAAGCTGAAACATTGTATGTAGAGTATACTAGTCCTACAAGAGGACATAGTTATGTGGTCGATGGCTTCTGATTGCCACGTGGATTTTGTTGTTTTATTTTTGTTAAATTAATTCTTTTTGTGAAATAAATTATTGTGCAGTTTAAAGTTTCTCGTTTTCGTTGTGGTTCATTTTAAATATCATGGTGGAGGTTATTGTGTGGGCATACTTTAAGTGATCCAGTTGACAACCCATCCCCGAGATAAATTTAAAAGGTAAGTAAAAGGTAAGTATGAACCCCCGTATATTTTGGTGTGTTCCACAATAATTTCTTGTTAACTATTGTGCTCTAATCTCGATAGTATCTGTCAGTGCCATTTTCATTGATGTAGCTGCGCCGGTGCGTTTGATTATTGGCAATCCGATTGAGGGGGCGGATATCTGACAGCCTACTATCCGGATAACGGGGACAGTAGGATTGGCGCAATCAACGTGTGGGGCTCGATCGACTGAATAACATTGGATTACCAAGTTATTGCAGTAGAATTGACACCGCAATTTTTGTGGAGTGTTCGAATAACATTGGATTACCAAGTTATCGATGTCAAAGGGATTGTGAAGACTCAAATAAAGGGGTTGATTCTTTGTTAGATGTCTTAGCCAATTGTAGAATTTGAGAGTGTGGTTATATAGGAATAAAATGTTGTATTGTATTAGGAAAATTACACTCAGAAAAGATCAGATCTTATACAACTTGAGAGAGGTTAAATAGGCTGGAAACTTAGAAAAATCGCCTATGATCTGGAGTCTTATTTTATTTGACCGGCTTATGACATGTTTAGTCATATTAAAGATAAAATTAAACTATTTGGATTGTAAATGTAAATTATTTGTGTTAGGATATTTTAAAATGAACCAAAGAAATTTGAACATGTGCTTGAGTTTATTTCAACATGAAGTGTCTACGAAAGTTAATTATAAGGTAATTATAAGTTAGATTTAAGACAGAAAATTGCTCAAATTTATATATGGTGAAAAATGTTGCTCAGATGTTGTTATTTTGCTCTGTTTGATGTATGTCCCTAAAGCAGTTTATTATTGAAATATTATTGAAATGGCAGATGAAAGTATTAAGAAAATGTTGGAGGAGATGTCCAATAATATGAGGGAGATGGAAGCTAGGAATACGAGTCGAATGGAGGAGAATGCTCGTAATTTGTCTACTAGGATGGATGAAAATTTGAAAGTTCTTCAGACCAGTTCTGCAAACCTAGAAAATAATGTGTCGCGTTTACAGATCAGTACCCAGGGAATTGAGAATGCTGTAACTGACATGCGCACAGACGTGTCCAATGTCCATAAAGATTTATCCAATGTGCATAAAGATGTGTCTGATGTTAAAATTGATGTTTCTAAGGTACAGAAAGATCTTACTATGTTGAATCTTGATGTTGCTAATGTCCGGGGTGATATTTCATGTGCTAGAGCTGAAGTAATTGTTGTTAGGAATGATGTTGCTACTGTACAAGACAAAGTAGAGGAAGTTCAAAGAGAGGTTAGAAATGCTCGAACTGATGTGTCAAATGTTCAAGTAGACATCAATAATATTCATTCAGATGTTAATGATATGCAAAGCGATATCAATAAAATACAAGTAGAAGTCAATACTGTTTTTATAGACATTGCTAAAGTTCAAACTGATGTTAACAAAGTTAGGGAAGAAATTGAAACTTCAAAAACACTTTGTACTCGTAACATTAGTGCATTAACAACTCGGTTAGTTGACGAGTCTGTTAGGACAACAGCTTCTTTAGCTGGTTTAAAATACGATGTAGAGGTCATGAGAACCCAAGTATTAGATCACGATCGTTTACTTAAGGAAGACATTGAAGTAGATATCGCGGAAATGTTAACTGCAAATGTAACGGTTTGGAAAGATGAATGGAACAGGTCAAGTGGGGAACATGTCGATCAGATTCAGGAGCAAATTGAAAGAAAACTTGCCAGTACACAAGTAGACATTAATAATGAAGTAGTTCAGATTAGGAAAGACTTGAATGTAAGGATGGATTCGCTATCCGAAAAGCAGGTAGAGGATAGAACTCAAATAGGTCAGGACGTGCAAGCATTAAAAACTGCGTTAGAGGAACAGATTCATAAGGTTGTCTCTGATGTTAATGAAACTACGAGCAAACTGCAGAATTTGAAACTAGGAGAAGCTAGCATGATGGAAACCTATAAGGAAGAGTTGATTAGAAAAGTCATCACGGAAATCACGGACAAGGATATTGAAGGATTGACTGGTGAAGAGGATAGAAATTACGTAAGAAGATGTAACCTCGCTACAGAAGAGAGAGATATTAGTCCTGAGGAACGTATATCCAGATTCAGGGAAGAAGAAGAGGATCGGAATATTGAACCTGAATGGAAGTATCGTGATAGTGGGAAACATTATATGGATTCATATCCGAGAAATGTGACAGTCATCCGGAATTTTGAAGACAAACCTCAAAAATTTAGCAACACTGATAGTCTCACACCGATAGAATATATCAGGAATCTTAAAGACTATTTCATTGAATCCCACATTCCTAGAGAGAGAGAGATGAGAATCGTAGAAAGATTTCTAGCTGGAGGACCCCTTGAATGGTTTAGAGCATTTCGGTACACTTTCAGCAATTTTGACGAATTTGCAGAGGCACTGATAAAACGATTCTGGTCAATAGAAGCTCAGAATTCATTAAGAGCTGAGGTATACTCGAGGAAGTATTCAGGTACTCTTCCAACACGGTACGCTGATTTCTTCACGAGCCAGTTATCACGCTTGAGATTTTTGCAACCCCCATTGTCAACAGAGCAGTTGATAGATGCGATTTCACGTATGCTGCCTGTGGAGGTAAGAAGACTGATCATATCGTCAAATATCAGAGATTTGACCAGTATGGACGAATTATTGAGAAGGCTTGACTACACGAGTCCAATGCCAAATTTGGTACAAAAAGGTCAGAGGCACGAATTCAAAGACGTTAATACAGTCTACATGGATCAAGTGCAGCAAACTGATAAGCCTGATGAAAAAAAAAAACTGAAAATGTAGGTCCTCACAGGAATAATTATTTCCGCAACAACAGATCCCAAGGTTACCGTCCATATCAGCAAAGACGAGGCTGGAATAATAATATAGGGAATTACAACAACGGAAGAGGTAGATACTATAACAATGGTTATAATAGAAACTACAATAGAAATAACCAGTATCAGAACCAGAATCAGAATTCTCAAGGTCAGGTTATGACACCCGACAAGTATCAAGAGAGAGAGAAAGAAAGTCAGCAGTATCTGAAGGAATTACGAGAAAAGGAAGCTGAAAACCAAAAGAAAAGACAGGATGTAGTGATCGATCCTGGTCCTTCTACAAGTCAGCAGGGGAATTTTGAGATTGGTAACACACAAAAAAAACGCCGATTTCTCAACGACAGTGAGAAACTATGAATACATTGCCACACCACACCTGGTTACCATTAATGAAATTTACGAAGTAACTGATGAGGATTTATTAGAAGAGAGGGGAATCGTCAAAGAGGAAAGGAATTCCAAGATATTTTTGATGAAAAGCCTGGATTGATTAAAGACTATAAGTATCATTATTACAGATCACAAAGCACTTCAGTTTATGCTGGAACGAGGTACACTGAGAAGAGGTGGGTTGGATTCCCACGTCAGCTATCCTGGAAGTGGTTTTCTACTGGTTCATAAATTAAGGCCACGGCCAATCCTCATTGATTTACTATACCGAACGTCAGGTCAAGACCTAAGCGGTCCCTTTGATGTTCTGGTCTGTGAAAAGGCTAACGCGCAAGGAAATAGTTCCCAATTTTTCTGCTTGTTTTTGCAGTGCAAGATGTTTCAGCGCATGTTGCTATGTTTCGATAAACTGGCTAGATTACTTTTAAGAAATTTCTTGGTATAAATCTATGAATAAATTAATCATTTTCTCGTTAACTGGGAGCTGCACCAACCTTGCTTTTCATGTGATTAACTGTGTGCGCGAATATTGCTTGTAGTGGTATTTTATACGATAGGCAGAGTAATTCGGTACGAATTTGATATTATAATATATTTCGTTCTGTATAAACCTTGTTTGAGCTGCAAAAGAGTAACCGACTCATTCAATGTTGTGGCAAATCAGGTTCAAACGTTGGTAATACTGTTATGATTGCACGGACTTCAAGATGGCTCCTTCAAGTAGACAACGTGTTCAAACTGCAGCTGTAAAGCTTGAATCACCAACAAAATACTTCAAAAATAATAAAAGTGGGGAGAAGTTCAGTAAAAGGTGCAAACAAATGATTTTAAATGTATATACTGTAGTAGGTTGAGGGATGACAATCCAGAGTGGACAGTAGAAGAGTTGGTGAAGAAGACTGCATACTTGACTGGCGTTTCGACATAGAATGTTGACTCGGTGCGCGCTGAATTCAAAGCTCATGGTGAGTCTCCGGCGAGAAGTCGGCCGGCGTCACAAGGAAAGGGGGTTCATGTGTCACAGTATTTAGAATTTTGTTCTGTGTGGAATTCGTAGGAAAGTGCTTTCTTCTTTTTCTCAAGAATGAAATTCCAACTGTGACGAAAGTGACAGTGAAAGTTAATGGTGATAGTAATAGTAGTGAATCATCTGACGGCGGTCTCAGTGGAATAGAAGCAATGGAGGAAGATTAGCGACAACATCTGTAAGTTATATACACATGTTGTACCCTAACATTTAATCCTATTTATAGGAGATTGTTTACTTCTTAGTAGCCTATGTCAGCTCAACCGAAAATATATAGCCTACTCGCCATGTTTTGTAATGACATTTTGATGATGGCTAATACGCATATACACCTGACAGTATTATTTTCCTATGCGCGGTATAATTATTATTTTGTTGTATAATTGCCCTCCACTTCACGTTACAGTTAAGTCTTTGTACTAACAGTAGATCATTCTGCCTTCTGATTCTCAAGAGTACGTGTCGTAACCCTTCAAGGAAGCAGCTGTTTCTCCCCGTCAACTTTCGATCTTCTGCAAGATAAGATGGTGACGGATGACAAATAAGCAATTAGTTGGTTCATAGGGTTCAAGGACACACGTCATTTCGTCTTCTTATATCACTCATCGTTCATGTGTCATTCCTCGCCTAACACAATGTTATAATGTTTTAAATAATCGCACGATAACATAAAACTACAAGCATCCTTTTTTTATTAACACAGAGCCTTGGGTTTCGACACGATAGGAAAACATATTTGGTTCAGTGAATATGCCGTAGATAAATTCGTAATTGAAGTGAATCAAAGGTCCGAACGCAATAGTCTTTGTGGTTAAGGTAGATTCAAACACTCGATCAGATGCGCGCCATGTTGGAAACAAGACGGGACAGAGTGAAGATGCGCGGAGGGACAGAGAGAGAAGATGCGCGGAGGGATATTTTCCTCAGGTCTTGACCTGACGTGGGGTATAATACAGCCATCACAATAACACTGGTTATCAGACAAATTCTACACACACGCAAGTAGCCTATATGGGGCTGCATGACCACGATGTCGCAAAGCCCTAAATGGAACAACAACTTTCAGCAGGTCTGATCTACTACGAGGAATTTCACCGGTGTTGGAAGAGTAAGCAATAGACTGATTTAAAGTTCTGTCCAATTACTGTAATCATCAACAAAAGCTAGCACTTGAGCTTAGCGTGTTTTTCACATCTTACGGCCTCCCCACAGTGTTGCCAATTCTACCAACAGCACGGCTTCTACATCTGTCAATCGGCGGATCAGGGCGAGTGTGAGGTAAGAGGGAAGGCATGTACACTCCGCATCATGCGCTGTTGACACTAAGAGATTGTGTGTTGTTCTGCTGCTAATAATACCAATTCTACTGTAGTTACATACTACTTTTCCGTTAAGGGTATGAATCCCTTGAAACTATTCCCATATCACAAATTTGAAATACCCAACTGACCAATCGCAATGCTCGTGCCACAATGATCTATTGACATACAGTAGACACTGTACTGCTCGGGTCTAAGCTCTGTGAACTTGCGGGGTGAAGGGCAGAGGCAGAGGAGAGTCTGGCGAGAATTGAGAAGCCTGTCAACAGGCCACCATGTTACCTGATATTCCCGTCTATTCCAATATTGCTAACATAGGGTCTTTGCTGAAACCAGTGTGGCGTTGCGAATGAGTGAGTAAGTCACCGACCAATGTATTTGGTTATGTTACTAAGCACGGACCGGGAAACCTAATCACTCGACACCATCACTTCTCATAGTGCGCGATCCACACTCCTCTCAGGTTCACGCAGCTTGGACCCGAGCAGTAGGCCTACCGATATCTCTAGGAACACGATTGCATCACATAGCTGACAGCTTGTAGTTCATCCATCTACCGCCGGCAAGGAGTCGTCAGACAGGTATTTTCATAATAAGATAGCTACAAGACTGCCGGTTATATTCTCACCTCCGAGGTTAAAGAATCAAATTCTGGAAGTCAGGATGCTCAAATAAAAGAGACCGTAGTAGTATATTTACTGCCACGATAATAGAACTTTCAATTTTACGTAATGTTAAAAGATAAGGTAGCCTAGGTTGTAGATTTTCGTGACCTTTAATCTCGCGCTCATAAGCCACGGGACCTCTATTTTACGTGGAATCCGAACCACAGGACAGGATATTTCACTTCGAAAATCTCACATGCATTGACCAGGAATCGAACCAGTTCCGCCTTGGTGAGAGGCACCATCACGCCCCACAGGAATGTTAAACCCCATACCATTATCGACCACGCTAGATATGCGCAAGGCCACAGGGTCAGACTACCTCTAATTTAAGTGTACATACAGTATTGATATTATTAAGTCGAAGGGAAGAACCTAGCATACCTTGCCTACACAGATGATATCAGTTTACTCTTCAGCTCTCAGGAAGAGTTGAGGCAAATGACCAGAGCACTCAAGGCAGCTGCCAACAAATTTGGGCTAATCGTGAATGAAACCAAGACGGTGTACTGTACCTCAATATGACTCGCGGGCAAAGCCACGTTTTTTGGGCAACAACAGTCACTCCGAGTAGCGAGATTGCAGATTCTAGTTCATTTTAGCAGTAGGAGGAATAGGCTTCCTAATTGGCTTTCACAAGAAATCGTTGGTTGTGCTTAGTCCGTGAACCAATCAGATACCATTCTTCTAATTACGACTATTTTTGTATAAGGGGCGTAGCAGCGAGGTCATCCCCCAATTCTCGTAAACAGACCAGGGGACTAAAGAGATTTTAAATATCCATATACATTTTCAAATCAAAAGCCTACTTTACTCGCCAATCACGATAAATAAGTGCGTGATTCTGATCTTAAGATAGAAGTGGGTCCGAGTGCCACCGTTTACCCTCCTAGAAATGGTAGGTATTCCGTGGTCTTACATTTTGTATTCGGAAAAATGCTGGGATAGCCCCTTCCAGAAATCTATGGCTGCTTTTATCCGAACCTTAGACACAGATTATTTATCAGACAGAAAGTTTAATACACTGATGACCACGGTGTCCCAAGCCTTTATAACCTGAGTTATTATTCCAGAAACACATAATTAAGTGTACACTGGCAAGTCTCAATATTGTGGCCTAATGTTTTTATTACTACAATTTCTTCCAACATAATTATTGGTGGAATATTCTTACTAACAACACATTGCGAATATTATGATTAAGTTCAACTGCGTAACAATACCAAATGAATAGTTTATTCTTACACTTTCAATGAACTGCAGCAGCAAGCAGCCTTGCAACCACCACGTAACTGATTTGGCCAGCATGTTTCCTCACAACAGCCAATCAGAGAACCATGCTAAAACTGAACTAGAATTTTCAATCTCGCCTCCGGGTAGGGGACCAGTCCTACAAGAGGGTCCATGAATTTAAGTACCTAGGATCGCTTTTCACGGAGAACTCATCATGTGAGGCAGAGATCAACGCCAGGATCCAAGCAGGAAACCGAACTCTCTACAGCTTAACACAGCTCCTTCGGTCCAAATGTCTCTCCAGACAGTTCAAAATTCGTCTGTATAAAACTCTGATCCAACCCGTTGATCTATATGGATGTGAGACATGGAGTATCCGAAAACAGGACTTTCATAATCTACTCGTATTTCAGAGAACAGTTCTTGGGAAGATCTTCGGACCGGTGAGGGATGTACACACGGGTCAATGGAGGATTAGACACAATCAGGAAGTAGAAGATCTGTACCATGATGCCAACATAGCTGGAACCATCAAAACCAGAAGACTGCAGTGGGCTGGACATGAAGCCCGGATGGAAGACCACCGATGGCCACGGAAGCTACTGGATTTCATCCCTACAGGAAGGAGACCAAGGAAGCGGTGTGGACTCCATGAAGATCTTCAACAGGCAGCGATACGTGTGGACAGTTGGCGGACGGCAGCTAAGGATAGGAGACGATGGAGAAGGAAACTTGTAGCAGCGCGCGGTCCACTGGGCCTGATCGCGAAGAAGAAGATTAAAATATACAGGTCAATAACCCAAGAATTCTCTAACCCCCAATCACAGAAACCTGATTTAAGATTTGAATTAATTCATGTACGATTTTTTTTATTTCTAGCCCATTTTCATTTATGAAGAAATAGGCTTATGAGATCACCTTTCTGTCCGTGTGTCTGTCTGTCTGTGTGTGTGATGGATTTTTCTGAGCCCCCCCCCTAATAACTTCTTAACGGCTGGAGCGATTTCAATGGAATGCGGTAAGATCATAGCACTATCTTGGGCGACCCCGGTCGTGCCCTTCAAATTTTGTTACGTCTCACCAATCCAACATGGCGGCTGTGCGAAATATTTCACCAGCATTCAATATCTCCGAAACTATTACCTATATCGCCGTGGAATTTTGTACTTTGATAAAGAGAACTACCAAAAGTTTACCTATGTGACTTTTGATAACCTGTTAACTACAAAACCAACATGGCGGCCAAGCGAAGTTGCGACATTTAAATAGACGTTTGTCTCGATTTAACCAACCAAACGCAATACAACTTGGTACAGTATATGTTTATACCCATTGCAATGCACCGCCATCTAATTTCGTTCAATTGTTTACATAACCTCAAGATGGCGGCAGTGCGAAATATATCACCAGCATTATATATCTCTGAAACCATTACCGGTATCACCATGAAATTTTGTACGGAGATAAAGGGCACTACTGGAAATTCATCTACGAGACTTTCAGAAACCTGTTAACTACAAAACGAACATGGCGGCCAAGCGAAGTTGAAAGTTTTAAATAGACTTTTCTCGCGATGTAATCATCCAAACGCAATGAAACTTGGTTCAGCACATGTTTATACAAATTGTAATGCACTGGTATGCAATTTAGTTCAATTGTTTACGTAACCTCAAGATGGCGGCTGTGCGTATTTCAAAAATTAAGTTTTTATTTGTTGTGTTCTAATCATGCAATCCAAATCAACATTTGCATAATGAACGTACACAATAATCATCATCTAATATTACATAACTCTATGGCCTACATATATTAAAATCTAACATGGCGACCATCCGAAATATTTAGACGGTTCTCAATATTTACGAATCTATTACAGCAATCAAACTGACCATTTGTATGTTGATAGAGGCAATTAATATTTGTAGGATATATGATCTTCAGGGAGGAACAAGAAAGACAACGAAAGCAGCCACAGAACATTGAACAGCTCCCAAAGCAGAGATCAGAGAGGATGAACCGAATATGGGCAGAGAGAAGAAAGGCATGTGGCAAGATTTGAGGAATTGATTTTACGTGCTCTGTAATAGTGCTATTCGATTAAATAATAAAATAATAACAAACTCTTCAATGCTGTCTATCCTTTCTATCTTCCACCATTAATATAAATAACACACATTAATCTCTCTCTTATCAACAATATTTACATGCATTCCGAAGCTAAGAAACACTCGTCAATGCTCAAATCAGCAATCTCACTTTACTTACAATATCTACTGCAATCTCACATCACCCTCGTGTTTATTTTCTGTCATAATAGAATATCTTCCGAACAAACAACTAAGTTTATTCCAGCTTCGCTGTCAAATTAATAAAAATAATGTTCCAAAGAACATCCTTCCTTGATCTACATTTGCTATCAATCATAATGGTAATACAACAAACTTTGAGCTCTGATCAGCTGTTACTTCACTAAAGCATAGTTGTTTCCAATACGCCGATAGATTTACATAAATTAGCAGACTTCACCAAGCCTCGCTACATCTTCATTAGAATCGCATATCCTTTTTTACAAACAATTACATCCTCGCCGACTCACAAATCTTAAATAGCCTATACCAGCACGAAATTCTTGATAACTTTTCCATTTTTAATCTTATTGACGCGGTGATCAATAACATTTATAACATAATATTATTTCACATATTAGCAGAATTAACCTTACATACTGTCTGCTTACACCATCGTGCTTATGTCGATAACATATGACTTCAACTATCAGTTGTTCTCAACCATCACCTGTTCTGTCTCTAACAATACTATGCTTTCACTTCCTTTAAGAAACCACATGCTACGATATCAAATTACAATTCTTGATCTTGACATCCTGCCTATTCACATCATACGTATTAATAATACAGCACTTGACTCCTCTCTCTGATCTTTCTTAAATAAGAAGTTCATTTACTTTCTTCGACGCAACATTTAGAGTTGATATTCATCTAGAGTTGTTTAAATTTCGTTAAGAAACAACATATTTTGTCTAGAAACGAATAATGCCTCGGCATTGTCATAATAAAATATTCCTAATTGACTGTTGAAATAAATCCAGTTCGAATCTAAAGTAGCAATCTACGTATCAAATCCTCACATCAAAAGTCGATCAAATTCACCTATTCAACTCTAATAAAATCGAATAACATCATATCCGATCCTAAATATATCTAAGCTTGTCGATAAAATTTTCCAATCGTAGAATAGAAATAGAAATCCTACTCAAATCTACTAAAATCGCTGAATAATCCAAAACTGACTAAAATTCCGAAAAACATAAAAAATATCCTACAATAAATCAAAATAGAAACGGATGGGGAATCTAAAAGAAATAGATCTTTCCTAGAAGATGATTGGGTTCAAAATAAACCACAATAATTGTCAAAATTACAAAATAGTGCAAGTCGTTCGTGTACTTTCTACCGTCTGGATAGTCTGCACTTCCAAACGTGATGAAAATCGAAATACATGAACCAGCATCTCCCTTCAGCTTATGATGTCTCCAACCTTGCCTTTCCTGGGTCCGATGTCGAGTTGTTGGTACCCGATGTTATCTCTTCTATCTTCTGTTCCAGACAGAACTGTCAATGAATCTCTTCTAACGGCAGCTATCTTGAAGCTCTAGTCGTTGGAACTCATTTTACTAGTTTGCGTAATTTTGTTGATAATTAAATTTCCAAGTTGGTATAGGAAATTAATTATTGTCGACTCTAGTTTCCAATTTTGCGGTCTTTTAATAATTGCGGTGATCCACATCTTAAGTCACTCCAGTAATTCACATATTATCATCAGGTTTGTTTCCCTTTCATGTATTAGGTACGCCATCAACAACCTCATAATGTCCATATTAACATTCCTCGTTGACTCAAAGTCGTATTTTACAATACACATTCTCGTTGTATAACTTGAAATAATGTCCAATTGTTCGTTGATTTTAAAGAGTAGTTGTACTTGGATTTTTAATTCACTCTCGTAAGAATAAATTTGTAGACTATTGTTGCTTTTATGCTTCAGAATTCGTTGATATCTAGTTTCTGCGATGTTCGTAACAGTTCAATTCACACTAATAATATTCGTACATCAATCACTTGTTGAATACTTTTTGTAAATAATGTCCAGTATCACACTCAAAAATATGTTTCTCAAACCTGTCGAAATATTCCAAGATCGAAAATGCAATCTTTAACTTTCACCGGCTATATAGTCAATCTTGACTGTCGAAGGCCCTACCCTCACGGTCAACTCATGTTACGATTCGTCGTGCCTATTTCTGGTTGCGACCGACACGTCCACTCAATTAAATGTCTTTCAACAAAATGCCTCGTAGATCGGAGTACAGACCCCCTCCTCTTCTCCCTTCAATGCGTCATTTTCCAATTTTGGTGGTAATGGCAGTGTTATGCACATTAAAATAATTTTGCTGGCTAAAAACTGTTTATTGTTGACAAACTGAAGATAAACTTTCTGATCATTTTAATGCCAGATTATTCCTTCTAAACAGTCCAAAGTAATAACAGTGATCTCATTACTTTATCATGAAATCCAACTAGACGAATGGCTACAGTGGTCATGTGACTTACGGATTGCGCCCAAGTGTCAAAAGCAAGTCGCGGTTGGGTCGTGTGTCTAGACTCGTAATTTTATTTTATAGCAGGTTGCAAGTCGATTGCTGAGCGGAAATCGTTTCTAAACCCGTTTTCTTTTCACCCGTGACCACCCACCGCGGCTTCCCTAGTCGTTTTCAATGAAAGTCGAGATGCTGTAAAGCTGCCCTTCTGTTGGCGAGGTTTGCGTTTCCTTCATCGTTCATTGATAATTTTTTCATCGTATTGCCGACTCGTTCCAGGTTTATCGCTGAACGTTCTGTTTTTAAAGTGAAATATTCCTCTTTTGAATATTTTGTGTATTAACAAAACACCTCTTACGTGATGGCGGCATAGTGACACAACTGACAAGTAGATTTTGCTTCGCATATGCTATATAAATGTTTTCTTGCCACTATAGATTACTATGAGCGTTTAAATCACCTCTACAAGGATAAATAGCATTGCATATACACGTATATGGAATCTCAACACTATGTGTAGGCATGTGTGCCTTCTAAGTATGTTTGATAGTTATTTGTTCTCCAATTTGCCAAATAAATAATGATTATGATACTATGAACTTAGATGCCTTTTCCTTGAAGAGATTTGCTGCTCATAAGCAACGTGAGTGCGGTTTATCACCGCTATGGGTAAAGATGCGCTGCTTCAATTACCTACTCTCAGCAAATTTGATATCTCACCGCTATGGATAATCATATCTTTCATCAAATATACTCTCGAAGCACACTTGTATTATCATAAAACACACGAATATGGCATATCCAATATGTGTGTCCTGAGCAAATTTGGCATAGTATATGCTAGACGAACATCGCTTTTTGCCGTTATGGTCTACAATGCGTTTATTCAAATTTCCTCTCGAAAAAAGAATTTCCGTTATGCTTCACAAACAGTGTTTCTATGAATAAACAAGTGTCTTAATACGTATACTAAGAAAAGTTAATATTGCATAGAATACACGAATATGGCTTCCTCCCGATATGCGCTATGATATGTTTATTCAGTGTGAAGAGAGAGCAAATATGGTGTCTCATGTGATACATGAAATTTGCATCAATGGGTTAACATGTACAATAAGTCGTAAAACTGAATATGTGACTGAATTTGCCTTCGTAAGTTCATAAGTATGCATTTGTGCCTTTATGGAAGAACACGTGTTATATGCCCGTTTGAGGATATCATCTGGTTACCACCAATCGTGCATGGCCTCCCAGATGACCTCTTCCTCCGGACACATACCGATGAAGAGGATAGAAGTGCAAAACAAAAGGGCTCGCCGACTATGAGACTCCCCTGTCCCAAGGATCAGGTTCCCATCATGATTTACAATGTCAATAAAAAAAATACGAAAGAAAAGTAGTCCAGTCTTAAGTAAAGATCGTTGGAAATGTTTATTGATAAAATCCAACCCCTAACCTAGGATCCGAGGGCATTAAATCGGCTAATCCGCTATCTAATCAAATACAAACGAAGAAAGAAAACTAACCCTGAAACTATAAAATTAAACCCTTGTGATCAGCTCTAATTACAATCAAAAATCTAGCAAAACTAGAGAAAATGGTACTGCGCCCGAATTTATTTAAGGCCAATACTAAGATCCAGACGGGATACGAACTGGGACGCAGGAAAAATAAAAGAACGAATTAAAATCTCTTATTCCTTAAAAATTTGTGAGATATGGAAAACCTAAGCTGAAATAGAGTGTAATACCATGCATCATTATTAATATAAACAATTACGGAAGGCCGGAAGGAAAGAAGGAACTATTTAAATATGGTTGTGTATTTATTATCTGAATGTAGGGAGGCCTACGTTGTAAGAATGTGTCACACCACGAGAAGTGAGTGTAACGTCATGAAGGAGGAGAAGTGACCAAGGTTGATGACACAGCGAGTGAGGGGAAGTCTGTGGAGCTACTACGTCACACCACGAGAGGGGAGGAAACGCGATAAACTTGCCGTACACGGAGAGCAAGAACGAGCAGTCATTCCTAATTCAGATCGGGTCTGAAAAAAACCGCCAGTGTAGAAACGAGTTGTTTCTTGGACCAAGACCAACTACAATACTCAGACCTTAATGCAGGTATCGAAAGTGTGAAAATGGCGTATGCGGAAGCCCGAGATATTGTTTGTTTACATTCGTTGCTGGGATACAATATTAGCTTTGATTAGCTTCGTTTGATGGAAGTTGGGATAAACTATTGCTCATCTGTAATTTTTAGTGTTTTCAGTATGTCTGTTAAGTCCAGTTAGCGTTAATGTACTGCAATCGTGTGTAAATATGTGATAATACGCTTATTATGGACTGGTTCGATTGTGTGATGATTGTTCAGTCGGCCGATGGCATTGTGTCATTTACTGCAGATGTTTAAGTTCCTAAGACATTAATAAGTGACTCAAGAATATCCACCGCAATGATTTGCTAGTTAGTGACAATATAATAATAGCTTAGTACACGTCAGTAGTGTCGAACGTAAGTACGTAAAGGGAAAACGCAATGAGCATCTACGGCAAGATCAAACCGTTGACTTTATCTTGAACGCTCAGCAACATGTGCCTCCGTAAATCCTTACCAGTCTAGCAGATGTTCTACACTGCCTTGTATACACGCCAAATATTACAGTGAACTTCCGTTTTATTGGTTAAGGAAGATGTTTCCCCTGTGCCAAACAGCAAACTCATTGTGTTCCGTCATTATCCATACTTTTGTGAGTCTTACAGCTTGCAAGTTATTTTTTATTATGATGTGTGTAAGAAAGTGTTGTGGGTAACTTGTCAATTATGTACTGAACCCTTATTGATCTTCGATAAATAAGTATTCATATTTATTATTATTATTACTACGGCCCAGGCAGTACTTGAGGAAGTCGACATGGATAAAGGGAGGCCAGCATTTCGTAATGATTGCAACAGGAGCAGAGCTGGTAACTATTCTTGGGGGACGGCTAGAATTAGTCGGGTTCAAGGCCAAATTGAGCAACTACTGTACCAAAATTGGAAGCATAAAGGAAGGATCACGAGTTACTTGCAACGAACATACGATTGAACCAGCCAATCACAAGAGACCAAGCCATGACCACGCGGTGGACAGCGTCAGTAGTAAAAAGCCCGCGGAAGTGATTATCTAAAGAACCGCCGAACGGATTAATCTCCGCACGAGTGCATTGAGACGTTTGATTTATTTGAAGAAGAATGACACTAGTCCCATATTTGTGAGACAAAAACTCTGGAAGTTTTTATCCGGTTCCGCCCCACTCCTCCGTCCCCTGTCAGTTTCTAATAAATAGTTTGACATGACGCTACTCTAAGTCAATCGTTTTGGAGCCTTGAGAGGCTAACTTCACGCCAGTTTGCATCGTGATTTTGACGCTCGAAATTATTAGAAGTCAATCTTTGTGGAGCTTTGAGAGGCTTACTTCACGCCAGTTTGTATCGTGATTTTAACGCTCTGAATTTGGTTAAGTTATTTTATTTGTGAGCTCTGAGGAGCTAAAGTCACATCAGTTGCATATCGAATTTTAAAGCTCTAGTACATTTTCATCTGAAATCAACTTTATTTTGTGAGCTAAATATTTCACGCCAGTGCGTGGTGACTGATAACATTTACTTAAAGACGACGAGTTCAGCTCTGAGGGGCAAGTCTTGTAACACCCTAATTAGCGCTCACCGGAGCGAAGGTCAACAGTACAGTACGGAAATACCGAGCAAGATAGCGACTGCCAGTGCAGCCAAGATCTTAAACTTGTTAACGAGCCAGTGACGTGGTCTCGAGGTGTATATTTTATGTACAGATTGCAGTGTATTTTTCATGTGTTTTATTGTGCGTGTGTGCGAGATATCTAGGGCCAGTCTTCGCAATTAATCGCATTAGGACAATTGTGGGCGAATTGAGTAACCTGCAAGCGATTATAGATAGGTCAAATAATTAACATTGAACTTTTCTGCCAAGGAGTCGATACCAAGATGATCAGCACGTGGTTTGGAGTTGGGATGAACTTCAACAATTCAACGCAGACGACCACGATGGAGTGCTAATTTGTCCATTGGGGCAATGGGCTGAGGAGGATGTCCTTAGTTCTACAAGCAGATCGGTGATGTACAAAAATTGGATTATTTCAATTATGTAGTTAGATTTGGCCGGAGAACTTTTGTAAATAGTCATGTTTCTTTTCTTGTTTTTTAGAGTTTTTCTTGCACCGACACTAAATTTTTAAATGTCCGTTGGCGCGTGGCCAAAGTGTTTGTTAGATATTTGTTTTTCCTTGAGTCATATGTAATGTGCGCGGCGTGCGTGCGTGATTTTTGTCCATGCAAATGCGGAACCCGTTACATTCGATAAATGGTGCTTTATTAACGTTAAGATTTGAAATAGGAATGGGAGGTAATTACTGTAAGATATTTGCTGAACAGGTTATTATTCATATTAGGGTTGCCAAGCGCACCAACTTAAAAGTAATTTTTAGAACACCTTCGTTCTAATTTTGATAGATATTTTTAGTCCTTTTCAGGTTGACTAGTCACGGCATAGAACGGTGGTGCCAGCATGTGGAAATTATTTGTGTCTTTTATTTCAGGGTCTGTCAAAACCCATACGTGTGATTGTGTGTGTTACTGTGTCAAGTGTGTGTTGATTCTACGTGAGGAGGGGGTAGAGGTCCTACCGCCCTCATATTTTTTGCTGCTGTTGTATTTTGATGGAAAGACAGGGTGCTCTAGGGAGACCGCTGTTCCTTGTCCATATTTATTCTGACACACACACACGTATTATTGTGCTTTGGGGCACACTTCTTCGAGATTCGACCCCATGTCCTGAGAGGTCGAGGTTATTGACACGTGGGTTGACAGACATGCAGAGTTCCACAAATCGTCCGTTTTGCCTGTGACTTATTTTGATAGGCAGTCCTGATTGTCCGACTGACCCCTGTAAGCTTTCATGTAGCAAACCTGTTCATTGTGATGGTTATTTTTAAGCCATAATTAATTGGGGAGTTCGCCATGTGTGTAACGGCTTGTTGTACGTTGTATGGGTAAAATATTGTATTATTAACGTAAATGTTGGCTGTGTGCCTATTGCTTTGTTTATGACTCAATTCATGTAAATTGTGTGTGTCACACCTGTGTGATGTAGTGGTAGAGTACTTGTAAATTTTGACGGCGGTCATTTGTGTATTTTTATTGGTCACGTGTTAATGTACTTGTGTTGATTTGTGTGAGAAGTCCTAAGTTTTTAGGCAGTAAATGTTGCTACGGCAATTTGATTCCAATTTCACACGGAAATTTTGTGTTTGTTTATATTAGATTTAGGAAGTGTCGGTTTAATTTTAAGTATTGTAGTTGTGTTCCCCCGTGTCGGTCTAGCTCTAAGAAATGTGGATTCGTTGTCTGAATGATTATTCTGGATGATGACGAATCACGCATTCATTGTACACATCGTGATGCATGTAGAACGACATACGCACATATATGGTCACTTTTGTTATTTTTATCTTAGGGACACTTGGTCCAGGTAATTAATCTCTCCAGAGATTTGGCCTAGTTTTTGGCATTTTTATTAAGTGGGAGTCTGATGGGAGTTTTTGTTGTTTATTGTTTGAGTGTAAATATGGTGATTTGTTATTAAATTCATTTGTTTTAACCCTGGCTTCACTCTTTCCTGCATGTTATTTTGTTATATGTTACCCTGCAAATTAATGAAGCGCCTTGACAACAACTTACGATATGAACCGTTACACCCCCCGAAACTGAGTCTCATATGCTTCTTTGCAAGGGTTCAGTACTTATATTGCGAGATGGTGTGCCGCGATAATTCCGTAAGAGGGAGATGGTGCTTTCCTACCTACATTACTTTACTAAATCTACTATTTCCAGCGCACACTATTCCAAACGTTAACAGCGAATGTTTAATAAGTTATATCGTGTCCTTTGTGTGTGGTAATCTCCATAATTATGTTCAGATATCCACACGACGACTTCTTTGCATATTTCAATCAACTAATTCGGTGTGATGTTTTAGCCGAGATTTTAGACAATTCTACGAGAGGTCTTAATTGAATTGTATCTCTATAGCTTTGGTTCGAAAATTTCAGGCAATTATTCTCATTCTGATTGTGTACACAAATACTCTGCATGTGTTGGGACAGCACTTCAGTAACCGGGTACTTTCTTCTCTTCTACTTCAGAATCTGTTTGATTTTAGGCTAATAATTTTAATCTATAATTACTGAACTTAACACAAATCGTGATAACTCGCCAAAAAGCTTCTTATTCAACCACAGAAACAGTGAGACTATTGTAGCTGCCCCTTGGGTGAAAGACGAAGAAACCTATTATTCGAGGCCAGCATTATATTGATAAATTAATTCAGGTAAGTGTAAATTATTGATGCATATTTCTTCGGAACCTAGTCTCGTCTTGTGATATATTTTATGCTCTTAGGCGAGTAAAAATAATAATTTACACGAACTGTGACAACCCCGATGACATGATCTTAGCTATTGGTAGGGCAACCATCGCCGCCACGTTTTTTCAACATTAAGGTCTGAGGATTGAAGTTGGTCTTGCTTGGACAGTGCCACGCATAACGAAAGTGGAGAAAAGGAGCGCGGAGTCAGAAGGCTGTGACTTGTGAAGCAAGCGACATTCTGACTGAGACCAGCACAGCATGTAGGCCGGTGATTTTGTAACACACTTATCGTAACGAGACTGAGTTCATTTGCACTCACATTTAGAGAAGATTTCATACAGCAAGTCTGTGGAGTATTTGAAACACAGCTTGTTACTTCAGTATTTCGATACGAAGCTACTACACATCTCACGCAGATAAATGCAAACAATTCACTTCAGGAAAAGAGCTATATTACTCATACAATTCGGCTCATCCTTGGAAGCTATACACAATGCAGTTTATAAATTGGCGACGGGGAAGTTATGTAGGTTTAATCATTAATCTGATTATGACTTCGTGCTAAGATGCACATTATAGGGAAGTAGAGACTACAGAAATGTAAAGTTGAATCCAGAATTCCACAACATGGATGGCGCAGTCGAACATCTAAGCGATGCGCAGAAATGCAGAACAAATCTATACTTCATAACACGAGTTCATATACATCCAGTATACTCTCAAAGACACTTATAGAACAATCGAATTTCAACCTTAAGAAGCGATGCCGGCGTAGTGAAGTGGTAACGTCAGAAGATCCGAACGACATGCGGGAGTCGAGTGAAGGAGTTCGGGAGAGACTTGCTGTACACGGAGAGGTCGCTAACCCAGTTATGTCATCGACCTTGTCCCACTGTGAGGTTATCCAGCAGGCCTCGCCACAACCGGTTCTCGCAGCTGTGGGCGTTGTGCTCAAACACATTTGTCTTGCCAGACAAGGCATATTACAGCAGAGATCGTCGCCAGCTCAAGGTAGTGAAGAGATTGAAATATATTTAGTAGAATTGTAGTCATGTTCTGTGTTTATCCAAATTGACCAACCGTATAATTCTGTCATTTTATTTAAAATTGTGTAGATTTTAATCCAGTATATCAGTATTTTCTAAGGAGTCATTTTCATTGAAAATTTCAGTCAAGTGGACGAAATTTTATTAGCGAATTGCTGTTGTCAACGTTAAATCAGTTCATTATAAAGTCGTTTAGAATGATTGATACTTGCGTTAAATTAAATAAATCTGTTTTATGCGCAGCGTTGGAACGTATATTGAACATCTTAAGTACCGTATATTTAAAAAGCTATGTCACGAAATATCAAATAAATTTCGACAACTCAAGATGTTGATTCGAGTGTCAGAAATTTATTATAAACCAACTGTGTGCAATAATGGATTGTTACACGACACAAAATCTGGTAAAAGATAGTCTAAATAATTGATATATACAATTAAATCAATAAATACCAAATTCATTGTATTGAAACAGATAGTTATGTAGAACTATGCTGTAAACGTAATAAACCATATTTCCTAGTAACAAAGATGTTCCAAGAACCTTTATATGTGTCAAATAAAACATTTAGAGCATTAAAAAGCCTAGATAAAATTTATTGAACAAAATATTTCACGAAGATAGCTAAGACTTTATTGTATTCACAGGAAGAGACAGGGCAATTTAGATAAGTCTACCCATTGTCTGAAAATAAATCAGCTGGACTTAACTGAATTAAATTCAGAAATTTGTATTCACAGGAAGAGAGGACACACTTATATCATTTTTAAATATGAATTCTTGCTGACAATTCTTTGAAAGTTACAATAATGTAATAACTGAATTTAAATACGTGAAAAGGAGTTAAGAAAGTTAAACCACAGGGTGATATAAAAGTAACTGTACAGAAAGTAATTAAAGATTTGAAGTTATATGCACGAGGAAATTTTGTATATGAATAGAGGAATTTGTTAAAGTTTGTTTCTTGAACAATATTCACAATGGTCGTGGATATTTAATAGAGTTACTGATTTTCTTTGCATTGATTCAGAAAATGCACTGAGGGGTTTAGATTAGGAATACTGTGCAAGAAAGGAATCGTAGACGTAAATGAGTTACGTATTTTCACAAAAGGAGACTGAGGAGTCATGTTTCCTAGTTTTGATCACAGCGAATGTGACATCGTTTAATTGCATTTGAGGCAAGTTCTGTTCAGGGTATTTAAGATATAATGTGATTGTTGTATAATTTTGGAACGGAATATTCACGTTTATCAAAGAAAATGTAAGTCGAGCAAAGAATTTCAGGAATTTTTCGAAATTTAATAATCAAATGGGAGAAAACAAAGTTAGAGCAGTGCTGAACTTAAACGTTTGTCACCTATGCTCTCTTGATTTAGACAAGTATTTATACTTTCAACCGATAAAGTTACGGTGTTTGTTCAGGATGTTTGAGTAGTAAAGACTCATGTATATTAAAGGAAAGTAAATCATTTCAACGCAGTTAAGTTAATATTTGTGCGAATCACAAATCATTGTACATATGAATATATATTTAATACTGAGTAAATTTTGATCTTGCATATTTAGATGTGGAACTACGGTTCAAATATGAAACGCAATGTATAATATAGGGTAATGTTTGAAATCACGCCGTTTCATAATTTTTCATATTTCAGTGGAGGTTCTGAGGAACTCCACTCGAGTTGATCGTTTGTAATAAATTTTGTGTTTAATTTTTGTAACAGCAAAGGAATGCTATATTCTTTGATGAGAGAAGAAGGAATCAGTGGAGTACCGAATTCTCCAACCTTTATTTTCAGGACATTTTTCAGGACGTTTTTAGTTTATCTTAAATTTTCATTTTTCTTGTAGTGTCAGGTAGACACTAATTATCGATATACATCAGGGACATGTGTGTATTTCCATAGCCCAATAAACGGCTGGCGCGTTTTAGCGATTTAGCCAATTTTATCTTAGCTGACATCGTTTTCATTTTGTCAACGCCGAAAATAGTACTGCTAGGTAGGATACAGGCACTCACTATAGACAGACCTAATCACCCCTTGAGATCGGAGTTTCTCGGATTGCTTAAATGTAAATGCTAGTAGAAATTTGTACCTAGGCTGGTAGTACTATTTTTTTTATAAATATACCCTGTATGATCCTAGAATTCCCAATTTTTACTTAGCAGACAATGGTAAGTTTATGAGTTGGGTAGCTACATGTCTGCAATCCTTTACACTGCAGCGGATATAGGTGCTGATTTGAGAATTCGGGCGCAGTACAAAACCCTAATTAAATTTACAATGGAAAAGGTAACTATGTCATAGGAAGAATCATCGTGCCATAAATAAATAGTCAAACATGACTGCAAAACTCTAAATGACGCTAAAACCATCCCACATTTACAATATTTATATGCCTAAACTAAACCTTGAATTACAGAACCATCGGATCCATACGTCCGTGTATAAATTAAACAAAACTTGTATAACAGTCATTTCATTACAATCATACACTTAACAAAGAATTGTACAATACAGCAATAATAAACAACAGTAGGATTCACATAGAGAAAATACACTGAAATAAATCAAGAAGACACAACAATTCTTGTTATTACCCCCACCTACTTCGAAATGGAGACTGTTTGTTCCATCAGTCATCTAAAGTGTATGTGAATTCAGACAAGGCATGCTTTTAAAGCATGTCAAAACAAACATGTAGTACACGACCCACTAGTTGACTACCTTTAGTCAGCAAACTGATTCCTGTCAAGTCTAACCATGTATTTCTCTAAAGTTCCCTTCCATGGATATTCTGTCTCAAGCACGTTGCATTGGTCCAAGTGAAAACAATCATGATCAAAGTTAAATGTATTATTAAGATTTAATTGAAGTTTTAACCCACGTCGGTTTAGTAATAATAATTATCTTTCATGATTTAGGTTTCTGATTATTACTATCATTGTTTAAGAGTGCCTTAATTATTGAATGACCAACTATGCAAGGCTAATGGACTGAAAACTAAACACAACAGAATGCACGTGGCATCTGTTTGTCAACAATAACACACGTTATAAATCATAGTCGTAAGACTTCTACAGATACTTTTGAGATGCATGATCCGTATAATCATAGCAATCTTGGGCACTAAGCGGCTCCAATATCATAGAAATATGATCTAGTCCACAATAACACATTTCCAGATGGGCAAGCAATGCTCCATCTAATTACCATCCTCAAAATATCTAAAGGTGTCCTCCACGGGATCACGAAAAGAATTTATCTCAGCAGTCATCCCTATGAATCTGTGGCATAATAAATGAACGGGAAACCACCCCATAGATCAACGTGTCATAACACGGAAAACAATCAATCACCTTAAGTGAAAAAATAAGCCTTCAAAATAATTAAAAGTGAGGCTCCATTCTTTAAGAGTTACTCTGATAGTATAAAAATATAAGGTAAAGATCCTTCATCTATTCGCTTACAACACTTGCGAATTCAATTAAACATTGGGAATGTAACTTCTTAATCACCCTGTACTCATACACTAACAATGATACAATTGGACATTCCAACCGAGCTCCAAGACCGGCTCGATAAAAATAATCTGACTGCCAGAAACAAAAGAGTACTGTCGTGTATCAATTGTCTCGCCTGAGACAATTAAGTAACAGTAAAATAACCTTGAGCATCGCTAGCTGTCATTCTCACGAAACTCGAATGTTATTCTACACGCTTCACTGCGTATCAAAGTCTATCAGAATCATGTATGAAAACTAGTGTAATGCACTCGAAAAATGTCCATTGTTCTCATCTCTTACACATTATAATACAATGTCATTACTATTTGGACAACAAGGCCTCGTAACTCGCCTTGAAAAATGAAATCTAAACAAAGGCTGGGTCACAGCTTGGCAAAGCGTAGCAACAGAAAGATGTGTCACTTTGCAGAGACTTTAAAAAGATACTCCACTGTGTCACAAAAACAAATTCTCCAAAAATAACGTGCGCAGTACACTCAAAGTAACTAAATGTTCCTAACAACACCATTCTCCTGGCTTATTATTGTAAATGATACGATTTAACGTTGAATGGTCGGTTTACGAGTGCTTTTACCACAGTCACTCCCATTCTCTGACATGATTCACCTTGAATCTAGGTTCTAAGACCTTCAAAATGTATTTACATGAAAATGGTAGATGCGTAATCCTTACAGCATGGAACTGATACGACCAACTAACAGTGGCATATTCATACCTTTAAATAATGGGGTCTCAAAGTTACCAAAAATGAATAATAATACTTTGAGCTGGTTACATCATATAAGTCATTGCTCCTTCTAAGCTGATGTCCATTCTGTGGACTATACAAAATTATAACATGTAATTGCACCCCTCTGAGGTGGCTAACTCTAGGCATAAGCTTTCTACCAAAAATGTGGAAGCTTATGAAAAGTGGAAAGTATGCCGTCAGCGGCGTCTACAAGGAAATACAAAACCAACCTAAATGACTGTTATATCTAAACGGTTGACTACAACTAATCCACCCCCGAAACCATAACCAAATACATGTAGAAATTAACGAAAACTCACGGCACCATGTTTCTCACAAGGAAACATCCCAGGCTTCAATTAATGGGTAAGTCCTTATGTTCCCAGTCTGGAGTTGTATTTTCCTCGGCCATGTTTTACGTAATTCTCGTATCAGCTTCCATATTGCTGATGTTAGATGATAAATGGCACCTCCATTAAGATATTTACGTCATCATCTCGTTCCTCGTGGTACAGGTGTAAATTAGCATATCGTCACAGTCAAACATTCTTGACGTTCTAGTTGAAAATGGCGAATAAGTTAGAAAAACACTGCTTTTATCACTGATGATAATTTATCTAGCAACAGTGGCTTTAAACTGTGCAGGCTTTAGAAAATAATTGGCCAAGTGCCTGCTTCACTGAAGCTATCATTCACAGATCCCATTGCACATATTATAACACAATCACTTGAATATTTGGGTGAGATTCACCTTTGCACGGCGCATTTCTCTGACATTAGCAAAACTTTTACAGCAATCAATACTGTTGAATAGTGCTATAGTTCTCCACGTTGACGAATTTCCACGACCCACATTCCACCATGTGGTGTCGCGTTACACATCTACTGGACGTACAAAAAGAAATCATTAAAAAACTCGTTTTTATAAATATAACCTTATCGTGATTATTATTCCGGGGAACACAATTTCACAAGCACTGCGGGGCTGATACACTTTAGGATGCTTTATCAATCCTTTCATGAGACTTGCTAAGTCTTCTAACAACCAAAATGTTCCTCGGTCGCTCGGCCGGACTTATTAGAATGCAATTCCGCTCGGCTCAAGCGCACATGGGATTGCCCTTCCTTCCTGCATGGCGTGTTCCAGCTTCGAATACCGCCGAAGTCAGTTAGCAACTACTTCCTTCTTCCTCGCGTTTCTGCGATTAAAATACCTTAAAATTACTCAAAATATTACCATGTTGACGTTGCTAAAAATGCAGAACTACGGATAATGATATTTCTCAAAGGTGCACATCGTAGATAAACATCTGCGATCATGATTAATAATTCTCAAGCTTCAAAACGAAGTCAAAAATTCTCCTGAAGTTGATATAAGCTTCCGGAGTGCGTTCAGTGATTCATGGTAAGAGTATTCCATGTTTTAACTAAAAACCACCACCAGCATGAGCTCAGGCGGGCTCAGTATGTATATGTTCTAATTAAGCTAATCCTAATTGCACATCGCATTTGTTAAACGAGAACAGCACCTCACATTTGTCAAATTACATTTGTGTTTTAGATTTTCGATTTGGATGAATTAGGATCCATAAATGGTATTTATTTTCCTCCTACCCGCGATGGCACAACATGTGTTCCTTCAAAAGTCCGCTCCGAACAAACTTGGCTTCACATACGCTACAAGGGTAAAGTGGATCTCCACTATGGGGTAACATGTGTGTCTCCCAACTTCCCCTCAGAGCAAACATTGCTGTACTTATGCCACAAGAGTATGGCATTATCCTGCTATGGGTTCACATATCTTCCTTCGAATTTTCTCTCTCAGCAAATTTTGATTCACGTATGCTACATAAGTACGGCTTCATGCCCATATGCGTTAACATGTGACTTTTCAATGTTCTTCTAAAAGCAAATTCGGCCTCATATATGGAACGTGTGTATAGTGTAACGCGCCGGTATGCGTTAACAAAGGTGACTTCTAAATTCATCTCTCAGCAAATTTGGCTTCACAAATGCTACTTCAGTATGGCTTCAAGCACGTATGCGTAAACAGGTGTCTCTTCAAAGTTTTTATCTCAGCAAATGTAGATTCACAAGTGCTACATGAGTGCACATGCCGGTTTGCATTAACACGAGTGTGTCTTCAAAGATCCACTCCGAGCGAAATTGGTTTCGCATATGCTACATGAAAATTGCTTCATGCCCGTATGTGATAATATCTGCCGTTTCAAATTTTCGCTTAAAGCAAATTTTTCACATCTTGTGCACGAGAAGGCCTAAAGCTTAACGCCGGTATGAGTTGATATATGTTTCTTCAAATTTCCTTTATAAACAAATTTTCCTTCGCATATGCTACATGAGTATGACTTCATGCCGCTGTGCTTTACCATGTGTATATTCAAAGTTCCTCTCACAGCAAATTTGGCTTCACATATGATACATGAGTACGGCTTCACGCCGGTGTGCATTAGTTTGTGTCGATTCAAACTACTTTCAAAAGTAAATTTGGCTTCACATATGCTACATGTGTACGGTTTCTCGTCGGTATGTATTGCCATGTGTCTTTTCAAAGTGCCCTTAGAGAGAAATTTGGCTTCACATATCGTACATGAGTACGGCTTTACGCCGGTATGCGTTGACATGTGAGTTTTCAGGTTTCCTTTAAAATAAAATTTTCCTTCGCATTTGGTACACGAGTATGACTTCAATCCGCTGTGCGTTAACATGTGTCTCTTCAAAGATTCTCTCACAGCAAATTTGGCTGGACATATGTTACATGAATACGGCTTCACCCCGGTGTGCATTGCCATGTGTGCCTTCCACCTTCCCCTCCGAGCGAAATTAGCCTTACATATGTTACATAAATATGGCCTCTCACCGGTATGTGTAAACATGTGTCGATTCAAGGTTCCACTCAAGGCAAATTTGGCTTTGCATATGGTACATGAGTACGGCTTTTCACCGGTGTGCGTTAACATGTGTCCTTTCAAAGTTCCACTCTGAGCAAACTTTTGTTCACATATGCTACATGAGTAGGGCTTCTTGCCGGCATGGATTGTCACGTTCGTCTTCAACTTTTCTTTGATCGTATTTTTTCTTACCGATACAGTGGTAGTTGAATGTCCTCCAGTATTACATAATGCGAAAATATTCCTTACAACAGGATCAGGACATTTTCCCCTGAAATCATTGGTATAAATATTTTGCTATGCGCTCATAATTCCATTCAATTAACTGAGAGAGATGAATAAAATATTCGAAATCCAGGGATCTATATGAAATAGTGGCATCTTTCATCGATATCACATCCAAAAAAAATCCCCAAATCAAGTATCAGGAACTTATCTTGTTTCAACGCTTCAATATTATTTTTCTTACTAAAATGAATATTTTAATATAACTTATAGATCTTGGATTCATACCTTCATAGATAAATATATATTATCCATATCAATTACAATAAAATTTTTATACAAAGTAAAGGGTAATAACTTACACGTTATTTGCCGAAAGTCAACCTGGTCTTTTACCATTTCAATAATTGAAATTATCGACATTGTGTCGCTTTAACAGCATGGCTGTGCAAACGTATAACGATTATTTAATGGAATCCAGGCAACTGAACACTGCTGACTATCAATGAACACGATCAGGCATATTGTATTCCCTAGCAAATAGTTATGCTGATTTTATGGATTATGAATATGCAGGCCATGTCATCTTGAAACTACATGAGTCATGATGCTTCACTGTTGAATACATTGCGGATGGATGGTAACCACTATTTATGGCTACATAAATTGTGTGGATAAGAGTGATCGGCTTTATGTTCCAAGAAAGAATCAGATACTTTAAATAACAGTCGCTTGTTGTAATATACAGAAAGTGGCAACCCTTTAAGATCACAAAACATAGTGCAAATTTATCCCACTCTTGACTCAGCATTACTTGACTCCCTTCTAACCTCGTCCTGCAGCAGGGAACATGAAACCCACTCCTTCGAATTAGTATCATTATATCTCCACCTGTACTTTGACTTCAACAAATTCACAGTTTGTTCACCGTTATTCAAAATTAATTACCGATACGTACTATTCAAAGTTTCAAAAATCTAGCCCAAGTATCTCATATGTTAGTCAACCACGCACTACATTTTTAAAGTGGTGAAATTGTGTAAGAGATTTAATTCTAGTACAAACCGATCAAATTGTTTAAGTAAATGCGTACATGCTCGCACAGAACTCAAGTGAGTTTTCACACATGGACCGCATTTGCTGAGTGACAGGAATACATTGTTGTATTCATTTGAATCATCAGTCATAAGACCGGTTTAATCCTGCCCGTTTATTCACCCACTCATGAGCTAATCATTCCATCGCAACATAACTAACACCCTACATCCGAAGCATTCCGTTGAACATATATTAACATTGGTTATCTTTTAGAGTTCTTGTCCTTGACACGCCCGTCAAAAAGAACTGCTGACTAAGTATGTGCCATACCAAGCTTTCTATTCAGCTACCCTCACCTACTCGTCGCATCTATTTAGCACCACGCTCCAAACAAAGGCACCAAGATTGACTTCTTATTACCTTCATGTGAACAGGTGTCAACCCAAACTTTATATCTTATTTGTCAGGAAATGTCAGGAATGTTTACAATGATGACATTTGTGTTATGCATGGATGGCAATGTACCCTTTAAATCTTTGATTACCCTTTTACTCTCGTTTCTATAGACGTCGTTTGCTCCAGCGATGATAACTGCATAGTCCTTTGAAGTAAGGGACGCACACTCTCCTACCATCCCGTTCGTAACCGCTGCAACGGGTGCTCCTGTTTTTACTGTCGAAGTGACCTCCATTTCTCCGCTTCTCTCCAATAGGCTTGCTGCTACATCTCGCCCGTGACTATCCGCAAATATCCGCAACTTCCTGGATGTTCTCTTTATCACTTTCTTCTTTTCTTCTTGAAGAAAGTCATCATTTTCTTCGACGAGCGCTCCAAATTAATTTGAGACGGGAATTTCAGTTACATGTACGGGTACTCCATTTATAGGCCTAGGCATATTCAATCTTACCTTACCAGCAACCACTGTCGACCAAGTTTCCTTGCTTTCCTCTCTGTTTCCTTTTAATTTATTCAACTCTTCCATTAACTTAGTAATATCTTCCTTTAGCAGCTTTATAATTTCATCTTTTAAGGACAGTTCGTTTCTCAGGTTATGACATTAGCATGACGGTACCGGTAGGCCTACATTACGACAATCGGTTTCACTTTTCTCCTCACTCAATTTTACCTGAGATCTTGTGATGATTTTTTTTGCATTTTTTGCTTTTATTTTGCACGACGAGCATAAATCCGTAACGGTTACACTACCTGACGAGACACTAACACTGTTTACTCTCGGCATACTAGAGATCTAAGTTAACCTTGATGTTTACACCAAATTACACTAAATTTATTTTAATTATTACTACCTAAATGAATTGATCTAATTATCTACCAATAAAGAAGAATGTGAAATACGTACATCTTCCAATCGGGTGAAAACTCGTAAAAGCACCACTGCTCTACTTGGTTCAAACAGTGATTGAAGAAGCCACCGAATCTTTGGATACACGTTCCCACACACGTAGGTTTTGCTCTTAATTGCTCATATTATTCTACCCACTGTCCAAATTCCCTCGTTAATATGAGACTTATTCCCCATAAACGTTATTCGATTTAGTGCTAATGATCCTTTAGTCTCCTGGCATGAAGTCCCATTCTACCTGCTTAATAACTTCACTTATCAAACCCAAATCCAACCTCAACCTTTGTATTTCCCTTTTCATGTTCCTTAACATGCCTCTGGATAATCACACTTCTAGCATCCATGATTTGATCAGTAGAATGTCACCTTTGTGATTTTGATCCCCTGTCGAGTAGCCCTCGGCTGGAGAATGGAAAGTGGGACATTTTTACAGCCAGATTGAAATTTTGCGAGAGAGTACGTTATCATCACATAGAATAATTCATAGAGAGGTGCTTATCCTAGGGAAACCGACAGCAGTGGCTACGCTGGCTATAGCGCAGTGTTAGGTCTTGGGGCCAAGCTCTCTGCTGACTCGGTAGACACGTGGGTTCAAGCCCCGCCGTCGGCTTTCCTTGAAATGGTTTTCCGTGGTTTCCCATTTTCAACACCAGCCAAATGCTGGGACGGTACCTTCTGACAGGCCACGGCCGCTTCCTTCCACATCCTTGCCCAGTTTCATTCATCTTCATCCATTCCATCTCTCATCCCGACGCGCAGGTCGCCCACGGGCGTCGACTAGAAAGGCATGCACTCGGCCTCTCAGAAGGCCACACGACAAAAAAAAATCCTAGGGAAGAACATTATGGCTGTAGTTTCCCGTTTGAGTGGGGCAGTGGGGGGTAGAGGAAACCAACGAGTGCGGCATTGTGAATTATTGTTATAAATGTCACCATCCATGGTACAAATACAGCATGAAAAATTCCGTACAGCTATTCCGTTTCAAGATAAAGCAATATAAACCAATCAATTACGCATCATATCAAATTTCTACTTTTAATAGACACACTCTGCCACCAATATTAGTAACGATTTATTACGAACAGACTTACATGAACTCTGCCACACAATGAATCACACAACATTACATGAAGCATCTGTAAAGCTCCTGTATAAAATATCAAGGTACTGTCTGTCTTCCAAATAATTTAGTTCAAATAATGATACGGTGGCAAATCCACCATTTAGTCTTCCGTACACTAAACTCTTGTCTCGCCACCCGACAGAGCGCAAATGGCCTGGTGCCAACGTGAGGTAGTACGCATGTGCATATGAATTGCAAAGGTTCTCAAGAGATGGCTTGGGAGTCTTGAGACACGCCAATAAGATTCAGCAAGGCCTCGTATCAAATCCACCTGGAAATACCAAGACTATCTCTCCAACTATGTAAATAATGCCAGTGCCACGTGTCCGACGGTGCTGTCAGTTAAGGAAGTGAGCTGCAACGAATCGGTGAGTCAGTCGAGTGTGACATAGCAGTTCAGAACACATATGTGTATGCGAGATTAACTATGACAGACGGTTATTGTTACAGCTTGGTGCAGTAGCGGCTGGTGCAGAAAATCTGTTGTGCGCTGTATGATGATTATGATGATGATGATGATGATGATGATGATGATGATGATGATGATGATGATGATAATTGTTGTTTTAAGGGGCCTAACATCTTGCGCTGTATGAAACCCATCCCCCATCCAAAAAATTAATATACTGTGAGGGAAACAATTTATAGGAACACTCCCTCAGTAACACTCAAGAGGCTGTTCACTGAGTTTTCAATACTGAACAAACTATAGTACATCGATTTACAAAATGTGGCTATAGGACAAATAAGTTGGGAATATTGAAAGATCTTCGGGTGGGAACAGCTGATGGCTTCCTTTATATTTTTCACCGTTTGCTTTGAGCGATTCCCTCTAAAATGCTGCCACAGAGTCTAGAGCGAGCCACCTTCTACGTTCTCATTTCATGTGACCAGTGCTGTCGCGGTGTGCTCAAACGAAGAATTGATTTGGTGTCTTGGCCTGTGGTCTTGGCTGCTGTCGCAACAGCGCGCATGCGCAAAAGGCAGATTTCATGTTTGCAGGCAATGGCAATGGACGTAGAAATTCTCGCTGTGTTGCGATCCACACAGCCAGAGCCGGACGCGGGACTAGATACCTCGTTGAGAGGGGGAATTGATATATTTTCAATCATTTTACTGAGCTGTATTTGACTGTAGATATTATTATTAAGGAAATTAATTTTCAAATAAATCAATGTGCTGCAGCACTTCAGCACATAAGGCGGAGCCGACCCTGGCTTTGTGCAGGAATATTCCGTGAAGTGAACAAGGCTGTGGCCCTACTTTCGGTGGAAGTAGGACAAGAGGACTCAATAGGCATGTCTTAGCTCTAGTGGTTCATCATTATGTGACAGAGCGTAAGCTGACGCCGGGAGTTGCGTTCTGCCTGCTGTGAACATTTTTCCCGGAGCCAGGGGGCGTCAATCAACCCCCATTTCCAGAGCCGGGGGACTCGCGGAGCCCTCAGTAGGCAATCCACCACGTCACCTGCTTACAGACGGCTTTGCACAGACACAGAACCTCTGCCTTTCGCGGTTTGCCATCACAGCACCGTTCCGCGCTGTTAAAACACGGGTTTTATGTTGTTGTTGTTTCCTATGGCTAGCCCGGATTCCAATCCATCAGCTTTCTTGCGTTCCAATAGAGTTGTGTGAGGTTTCCTGAAGTTCTAGCAGTCACATCAAGTTTGTTGCAATGTAGCAGGTGCCCCTTATCCATTTTACTTCCAGGTTCGTGACAAAGTGTGCATTCTTCAGATCTCAGGATGTTGATTCGTTTCAGATGAGCTGCAAGGCAGTCATGGCCAGTGTTAAGTCTGAAGAAGGCTACAGCTTCTCTTCTTGGTGTTAATTTATATTGATCCCATTTAGCATCAATGTCCTTCCATAATTTGGTTTCTGCTGTTTTCTTTGCCATTTCTTAATACCTGTTTTTGATAGTATTTTTCAAGATCCTTTTTGCTGACATAAAATCAGTTGTTGTAGTTTGGTACCTTTTTACTAATCTGTCTGCCTCTTCATGGTGTCACAGTGAAAGTGTAGTGAAATAGCAGCTAGTGTAAATATTTGATAAAAGTGGTAAAATATTATAACAGAGGTTTAAAATCTATAAAGTTACTTTCCTTAGATCAAGTGTAATACGGAATATGGATAGTATTTAGAAATTCTTATTGATAATTTAATAAACTTAAACTAAGTTGTGGGAACGTGTATCCAAAGATTCAGTGACTTCTTCAATCACAGTTTGAACCAAGTAGAGCAGTGGTGCTTTTACGAGACTTCACCCGATTGGAAGATATACGTATTTCACATTCTTCTTTATTGGTAGATAATTAGATTAATTCTATTAGGTAGTAATAATTAAAATAAATTTAGTGTAATTTGGTGTAAACATCTAGGCTAACTTAGATCTCTAGTATGACGACAGTAAACAGTGTTAGTGTCTCGTCAGGTAGTGTAACCGTAACGGATTTATGCTCGTCGTGCAAAATAAAAGTAAAAAAATGCAAATAAAATCATCACAAGATCTCAGGTAAAATTGAATGAGGAGAAAAGTGAAACCGATTGTCGTAATGTAGGCCTACCGCTACCGTCATGCGAATGTCATAACCTGAGAAACGAACTGTCCTCAAAAGACGAAATTATAAAGCTGCTAAAGGAAGATATTGCTAAGTTAATGGAAGAGATGAATAAATTAAAAGGAAACAGAGAGGAAAGCAAGGAAACTTGGTCGACAGTGATTGCTGGTAAGTTAAGATTGAATAAGCCTAGGCCTATAAATGGAGTACATGTAACTGAAATTCCCGTCTCAAATTCATTTGGAGTGCTTGTCGAAGAAAATGATGACTTTCCTCAAGAAGAAATGAAGAAAGTGATAAAGAGAAAATCCAGGAAGATGCGGATATTTGCGGATAGCCACGGGCGAGATGTAGCAGCAAGCGTTTTGGAGAGAAGCAGAGAAATGGAGGTCACTTCGACAGTAAAGCCAGGAGCTCAAATTGCAGAGGTCACGAACGGAATGATAGGAGAGTGTGCGTCCCTTACTGCAAAGGACTACGCAGTGATCATCGTTGGAGCAAACGACGTCTATAGAAATGAGAGTAAAAAGGTAATCAAAGATTTAAAGGGCACATTGCCATCCATGCAAAAAACAAATGTCATTATTTTAAACATTCCGCAGAGATACGATTTAATTCCCAAATCATGTGTAAATGTAGAAATAGAGGCTACAAATGGAAAAATTCATAAAATTTGTAAGAGTTTTCCAAATGTCCAAATTGTAGATGTAAGTAAATTAGACAGGAAGTTCCACACTCGGCATGGCCTACACTTAAATAGATTAGGAAAAGAGTATCTTAGTGATGAAATCTGCAAAATTGTAAATTCAAATGGTAAGAATAATTCAACAGTAATATCATTAGAGTGGAAGCAGGGAAACTGGCAGAAGAAGCCAAACGTGAGGTTTGGCAATCAGATCTTTTGAAGTCAAATTTAACGGAGTGTAACAATGGTATTTAGGATTTGTCTAGCAACAATAATAATAACAATTATGATAATAATAATGTAAATAAATCACCACACAAGCTTGCAAAAGTAACAAATTTAAAATTTACCACCAGAATGTCCAGTCTCTTAATAATAAAATTGATTACATAAATCTAATGCTTAAAAATGAACTTAAAGACATCTCAGCACTATGTATTTCAGAACATTGGCTGAAAGAGGAACAACTCGAATTAATTCAATTCCCAGGGTTTATACAAGCTAGTAAATACTCTAGATCTAATATTAGCCATGGTGGTAATTGCATCTTCTTAAGAAATAATTTAGATCATGAACAGATAACAGCTTATGATTATCTAATTATGGAACAGGATTTTGAATTCTCTGCCGTAAAAATACAGCAGTTTAAGTTAATAATTGTATGCGTATACCGTTCTCCGTCAGGAAAGTTTCCTTTATTTATAGATAAATTAGAATTGTTACTCAATAACATGAGCAAAGTAAATTTCGATATAATAATTTGTGGGGATGTAAATGTGGATTTCTTAAAATTTGATAGAAATTGTGAATTATTAACACAGTTACTAATTTCCTATGGACTGAAACCTACAGTAAATACCCCAAGAAGAATAACAAAATTTAGTAAAACCACTTCTGATCAAATTTTTAAATACAGATAAATATCACCATTCAATAGAAGTCTATTGTCCGGGTTTTAGTGACCACCATGGACAAATACTGAGTTTTGAAGTATCCGAAACAATCAATAATAATGATAATGGAGTAAAATCAAAGTGCAGGTCATTCACTGAATCAAATGTTACATATTTCAATGACTTATTAAATAAGGAAACATGGTCAAAAATGTATGAACTAGAAAATGTAAATGATAAATTTAATGCATTTAACAGTATCCTAAAACACTATTTTGAAATAGCATTCCCCTTTAAACGAAGAACTGTTCAAAATAACAAAACTAGCAATTGGATAACAACAGGGATTATAAATTCATGTCAAAGAAAGAAATTTCTACACAAATTATATAAACAATACCACACAACACCTGAATTCAATTTATACTACAAAAAATACACTAGCATATTAAATAAGGTAATAAGACTAGCAAAGAAAATGCATAATGATAATTTTATTTCCCAATCATCTAATAAAAACAGGGCTATGTGGTCCGTGATAAAGAAAGAAACTGGAAAATCTGCTAAAATACAAAGGAACATTACACTGACCAGAAATAATAAAGTGATTAATAATCCAGAGGAAATAGCAAACACTTTTAATGACTATTTTCTGGAAATTCCACAAAAATTATTAAATAAATCACAGGTAAATACACTAAATTCTGATAATAAAATAAATATATGCAGTGATTCTTTATTTATAAATCGTGTCACAAGTGAAGAGGTAAGAATAGTTATAAAAGAGCTAAAAAATAAATTCTGTGCTGGCATTGATGGCATCCCTGATGCAATTTTAAAGAAATGTGCAGAAAATATAATAAATCCACTTACGCACTTAATAAGCAGTTCAATTCTCTCAGGAACTTACCCGGATATTTTTAAGTTATCAAAAGTAATTCCAGTGCACAAAAACGGTTCAAAAGATGAATTAGATAAATATTGTCCTATTACCTTACCAACTGGTATTGCAAAAATTGTGGAAAAATAATGTATAAGAGACTGATAAGTTTCATGGAAAAGAATAAAATATTATCAAACTCACAACATGGATTCAGAACGGAAAAATCTACACAGACAGCAATTTACGAATGCAGTAATTGTATACTGAAATTAATTGACAATAAGGAACATGTAACTGGCCTATTCTTGGATTTATCGAAAGCATTTGATGTTGTTGACCATAAAATCCTCCTTACCAAACTAAATCAATATGGTATTAGAGGTCTAGCTAATAAATGGATCGAGTCATACTTAACAAGACGTAAACAAATAGCAAGCCTGAGACACAAGGATGATGGAACCAAATTACTTAATGAAACATTGTCCAATGAGGGAATTATTGAATTTGGAGTACCCCAGGGATCGGTTTTGGGCCCACTACTCTTTCTTCTATATATCAATGATATAACACAGAACGTTCATTCACATAAGGAAATTTTGTTTGCGGACGATACAACACTCGTAATAAAAGGTGAAACTAAACAGGTCATACAGCAGCCTGCTGACTCCGTTACAGGAGAGTTAACCAAATGGCCACAAGATAATCGCCTCATAATAAACTATAAAAAAGAGTATGTCTAAATTTCCACACTATACAGAATAAGAATCCTGCGAAACCCAATATAACATTAAATGGTCATCAAATAGAAAATAAATCAGAAACAAAGTTTTTAGGACTATGGATACAAGTCATCATACGTTTCACTCAGGATAATGAATGAGCGTAGCCGCCTCTGACAAGCCAACCCGATATCAATACGCCCATTCTCGTCCAGAACCGTCGACATATACAATATCTGAATACTAAACTGAACTCGATGTGCTTTGCGTTACGTATTTTGAAAACCTGCACTAGCATGCACACATTAAGAAATACTTATTTTGCTTATTTCCATTCATACTTAAGATATGGGGTCATATTTCGGGGTATGTCGCCAGATGTACTAAGCACGTTTAGGAAACAAAAGAGGGCGATTAGAATAATGGCAAATGTAAACTCTAGAGAATCATGTAGACCTCTGTTTAAAGATTTAAACATTCTCCCACTGCCCTGCGTATATATCTTTGAAAGTATTATGTTTTTTAAAAAGAATTTGATGAATAAAGATGTTTTTCTTAAAACAAACAATGATGTTCATAGGCATAACACAAGACAAAATCAAAACATTCATATTTCACACACACACACAAGCATATATCAAAAAGGAACTTTTCACACTGGAGTTAAATTATACAATTAACTACCCCAGTATATAAAACTGGCCCCAAAAATAAAAACCTTTGATAGAATGTTGAAAGCTTATCTGCAGTGCCATTGTTTTTACTCAGTAGTTGAATATCTTAGCGTATAGGAGCAATGAAATCCATAATTATATTTTACTTTTTTAATTTAATTGTAATACCTAGCTGTATGTTGTTGTATTTATAGAATTAAGTTTTCATATTATGATAATAGAGGGAGGTGTAAATAGTTGTGCAATAAGATTTTATCTATTAAGATTTGCTATTATAATAAGGTATAAATAGTTATAGTATTAGTATTATATACCTGTTAGTTCTTTTATTTTATAGATGTAAATTCTGACGTGTCCTATATCAAAAATGTATTGAATGCATGTGTTTGATCAAATGGAATTAATAAAAATCTATCTATCTATTCCAACATGAGAAGGGATCCACTGAAATGAGATCTGTTTGTGGAGTCTTTGAAGGGTTTTTATCATACAAAAAATGTATTTCATTTCTTTATTTTGAGGCTTACAATTTGACGAGACGGATTGAATGGCTGCTTTTGAATCTGTAATTATAACACATTTTTGATAATCAATGTTTCTGCCTAATAACTGATGGAGTGCATGTAAAATTGCTCTTATCTCAGCATCACAGTTTGTTTTGTTTTGGCCTACTGGGAAGTAGAGTGAGAAGAGAGATGAATGTATTCCTGCTCCAGTTCTATTTTCTTTGTCTTGTGAGCCATCTGTTGTTTTATTTCACAACCAGAGTGCAGCACCACAGCCACAGCCCTCCACCATACTTGCCGGACACGTCACCAACACCGCATTGGGCCTGGGTTATAGTCCCCTACCAGATCATAGGGAGCGCGTGGGTCGCGGTAAAGCTTTGCTCCAGATGTTCTGCCAACCAATGAAGAATTAATTTTAGTACTAAGGTTCCGTAGTTGGCACTCCGAAGTTGGTCTGTTTTGATTCATTTTCCTCATGTTGTTGGTTATTTTGTTCGCCGGTATTTTGATTATTTATTTGAATTGAATTGAGAATCAATCATGCCACAGCGAGGGAGGAAGAAATACCACGCACAGGGATGTAAGAATTATAATGAAATGGAAAGGTGTACTAGAATCGTGTTGCAACAAGTGCCTTAATACAATATGCAACCCATATGTACTCCAATAAGTCTTCCATTTGTCTTAAGAATGACACTGAAATTATACTTCAAAATTGTGTGTGTGTTCTATATTTGTGTACGTACTTGTGATGGAAAGGACCATTAGGAAGAACATTATACACGGAAACGAGTTACAGCCAACACTGAAATGTGTGCGACAAAATAACATGCAAGGTGAACTAACTTACCAGCATGTTTGAAAAAGTGATGCTATAAAACAGGAATGCATTAATGTACTGTACACTGTTATTGGAATATTTCCTTTAATTTTTGTGTGAATTATCCTTGACCTGGTGATGTGTGAAGCTAGTGAGCAGTATGGACTACTCTCGAATAAATGTTTTGTTCATTGGGATTTTAAAAAAATAGAATAAATGTGTGCATTTCATCTCTTGTTTGTTTTCTTACCCATTCTCATTTGCGTTGCAATAAAATTCGTGGTTTAGGGCTACGGGGAGGGGTGGGTGGCAGCCGGCATGCTAGGCAAAAAGTGAGGTTATGGCAATAGAGTGTGTGCATTTGGACAGTTTTCTTTATATTCATCGAATATGCCAACAATTCTGTAGAGTAGGAGAGCAATGTTTAATTAGCCTAAAGGTAAGTTATGCTCTAGAACAGCATAACTGTGTCCTTCGTGACAAATCTATTGCCAACATTGATATATATATATCAACTTATTATTTTGCTATCTGGACGTATTTTTCTGTGCCTACTTTTTATGTTGGCAGACTTGGTAGAGCAGTACATAGCCTCAGGCGGTGCGATCTCTCGGCAATTTTATAACCAAAAGTGACGAATCTCTTATATTACATGATCCTTGGTCCCATACAACAACCTCAGTATGGCCCCTGGACCATTTCTGACAAAATTTATTATTTTGGCCACTGCCAACTAATTTTCCAGCGCTGCTAACTGTTTGGACGCTGCCAATAATAATCTTGAACCATGAATCCTGGATTCAGCAACAACAACAATGGCAACAAGAAGTTCTGTGACGAACTAAAGAGCCTACTTTTCTTAAAATTTAAGATTCATGCCAATGATTAATCTATATGGATCTATCTAGAATAATGACGAAATTAAGTTGGTAATATCGACATTTCTAATTAGTTCGAAATACTGTATACCTGGCATAATGTAGCCTAATAGAGAACTACAGTTGGCAGCCCTGGTGACTGAATATATTCTTAGTTCTATCTCTTAAGGTACAGAATACAAAATTTGGTTGAAGTCAAATGGATAGCGTGGACATTACATGCAGTTAAACATTGGATCTAACAGCGCACGTAAAATCATGTTGGCAACAATGTCATACATGTATTGGTCAGAAATAATCTGAAATTGTTGTGTCAATTTTGACTGATATCCATTAGTTAATATAGAAGTTACATGCATTTTAAAATTGGACGTATCAGCAGGCTAAGAATCATGTTGGCAGCACTGGCATAGGCCTATATTAGTTACTCCAAATTAACCTAGAATGTCAGGTACTATACGTGTGCACAGTTTAAAGCTGTCGGCTTGCAAACTTTCTGATATATGGGTATTTGGATTTTAAAAAAATATTGAGATCATTTATTAACAGTTGGCAACCCTGGTGGCTCTTAAGAATACGCTCAGTCATATCTGTTTATGTACACATAGCACATACGACATTTGGTTGAAATCCAATTGATAGTGTAGAAGTTATATGCATTTAAAATTTGGACCTATCAGCAGGCTTATAATCATTTTGGCAACACTGCCATGTATGGCCTCCTGAAAATTAAACTGCAATATTATCTATACGTGTGCCAATTTTGAAATAGCTCCCATTCATACCTTCCCAGATATCCAACATGGGGCTGAAATTTCAATTGCGATTTTTCAGCAGTTGGTAGCACTGACATCATTTTCAAATATGGCCGTGAGATATTCAGGTATAGATCTTGACTCCTACCAAATTTGGTTTCGATTGCTGCAGCCGTTTAGGAGTTGATAGGGGGGGGGGCACACAGACAGACAGACAGAAAGACAGACAGACACACTTTTTCCTCATTTTTGCTAAATGTGAAAAGTAGGCTGAAAATGTCTGTCCATGGTGGGATTCAAATTTTTTACCTCACCACGCCACGAGTTGACCCGCACAACTGTCACGACACACTGTATGGCCATATTTAGCGTGCAAGAAGCCTCACACCGCCTCGCCCGCCAAGAGATAATAATCGCTTGAAGCGGGCACCCGCTGGCAGGCAGCGAGACGAGGTTGATCTATCCTCCGCGCTAACTTACCGAACGACCATTTCAATATTAGTATTATTATTAATCATAATAATAATATTATTCTATTCTATAGCACCCGATCTGACCTGTTCTGCCCGGCTACGGTAGAGCGGTTTTTCCCAAGCGCTGACGACATCACGCTGACTCCTCATCAGTTTTTAGGGAAATGGCAACATGTCTGATATGAGCCATTATTCTCCATGATGAAAGAGGGAACATACTGACAGTTACCAAGGAAATACTGAATATGTGATCATTAGGGGGCGGATTTATTTGACAAGTCATATTTTCCCCCTTAACATTATATCTTATAGTCTTGTATCTTCGACACGTTTCCAAGCATGATAATCAAAATTAAACAGGTTGTATTGGGCATATAAATACATATTTAGGCTTTCTTAAGTTTTATGGCATATTTTGAACAAAATATCATTATAAACGGCATATTTTGGTAATTTTCATTTGAATTTGGTTTTATAAAAATCAGAATAAGCTCTAGAAATTATTGTTCAGGATAGACTGGAATATACTACTGAAGAACCTTTCTAAAGTAGTGTATGGAATATTTCTAACAGGTAGGAGCTATTGTTTGCTAGCTGGGTCAATTCCTGGAAACCGGGCTATTGTTTACACGGAAGCAGAGGTAATTCCGCAGTTATTTGTCACCGTATTTATCTCTCTCCTTCGCCCTTCCCTCTTCCACCTTCAACACACTGAATGACCTTGATCAATCATTAGGGAGCTTCAGTCATTCAGTTCCTTACTTTCAATAAGCAATCAGAATAATGGAGACTAGATCAGGTATGAAAGTTTCATTCAAATAACATAGTATGTTTTGTGTATAAATTAAAACTGATTGAATATTGAACAGTGAAAGTAACTGTAGTTTTATGTCTTCCACAGAGTCCGTCCCTGCCTAGGAGTATGGAGTGTAACCTTAACGAGTTCATGAAATGTTCATCATTTTAGTTGATTTTGGGTTAAAGATTTCGAAGAATTAAAACTTATTTAACTCTTAATTAATTGCAGCCTGTAGCAATCGTAATAAAAGTGTTTCTATGTAACGTAGATGCTATTCATGAAGTCATATTTTGAATTTTATAGGTCATATTTTGATGTTTTTAGGTCATAAATGCATACATATTTCATACATTTTTAAGTCATAGAAATCCACCCCCTAGTGATCATTATGGTCTAGAAGGAAACCGGGCTATAATTTACATAAGACCTGTGGGAAACAGGTAATAGATCATATAGAACCCTTCAGTCAATTTTGGAGGAAGATGGGATATTCCTACTCTTACCTCTCCAAGACCGTGGGGGATAAGGAAGCCAGAACACCGGACAGAGCAGGACAGTCGCGATCAGATGTTTTAGCCGGTATCTGATAGCCTATTTGAGATCGGTGCACAATCAAGATTGCTGCTTTTACGAGCGCTATAGTCTACACATATTTTACTTCACCAGTAAGTCGAGTTCATTGACCATGTCCCGAAAGGTACACACGAAAACCGAGTAACATTAGACGGCATTCTTTGTTGTTTGCTAAATAAAAAGTGAATATCAATTAACTACCTAAGACAGGACATAACATTCAAAGACAGATATACAGTATTAAGAAGATAATGGTTTTCCTTATTATGTTATCCACTTACTCATTTAGACGATTTCTACTTGAATCACTCTCTTCATCCTGGGTTTCTTCTTTATTATCCTAGCAACAACAATGACTCATTAATTGCCTTACAATCACATTGTGCTTCTACTTAACAAATAATGAAACTTTGCAGCACAGCTCAACTGAAAGTAATAATATATAATTCTGGGGTTTGAAGTCATTCTTCAATGTTGCCTTAGTAAACAAAAGTTTGGTGCTTTTCAGTCGGTCAACACGAATGTACCCAAAAGAGCTAGGTTGTGACCTAATCCTGAAAAAAATTACTTGAGTTTAATAAATACACTAGGATGATCAGTTTCGATCGTCAAGCGATCCTCATCAGATCCATTACACTTAGGCTATAAAATCTATGATTGAAAATATTTACAATATGTACAATTATTTAGTTGTAGTATTGGTAAAGCAACTTGTCGGTGTATGCTACTTGTAGTATATATGATATTAGGTGAAATGCTAAAATGGTGATAGAAATCCAGAATTTGTCCGTTTGGAGTGGCTATACGGTTGTAAAATTCAACTATGGTTGTACATATTGTAAATATTTTCACCTGTATTTTCAAACATAGATTTTATAGCCTAAGTGTAATGGATTTGATGATGATCGCTTGACGATCGAAACTGGTCATGCTAGTGTATTTATTAATCTCATTTAATTTTTTTCAGGATTAGGGCATAACCCAGCTCTTTTGGGTACATTCGTGTTGACCGACTGAAAAGCACTAAACTTTTGTTTAAGAATATATCAGTTGTACAACATACAAGAGATGTTCTTTTCTAATTCTCCATCATATGACAACAGGACTGTCTACTTGAATAATCAGCCTCTACAAATTGTTGATCAATTTAAATATCTTGGTAGCACACAGTGTAAGGATAACAACAGCAACAGCGAAGTAACAAATAGAACTAGTAATGCAGCCACCTTCCATGCACAAGTTAGAACACTACTGTGGGAAGTGAAAACATATACTGTTTAAGACATACTACATCCCAATTCTAACTTACGGAGTAGAAACATGCACCCTGTCCAGAAGAGAAGAAAGTAGGATTCAGGTATCCGAAATGAAGTTTATAAGAACAATGCTTCAAAGGACAAGGAGAGACAAAGTAAGTAATGAAATAAACAGGACAGAGGCTGGCATAGATACCAGTGCTACAAAATATTTGCAGACGCAACGATTAGGATGGTGCGGGCATCTTCACAGAATGGGAGACGAGAGGACACCAAAAGCTTATTTCAACAAGATTACCCCAGGGAAAATACCAATAGGAAGACCAAAGAAGAAATGGTTGGACCAAATCAAGGATGATCTTGAAAACAAAGGGCTAGACTGGAGAAGGACCCATGAAGACCACCTATTCATGGACAGGAAAAGGTGGCGACCCAGGCGACTGGAGCTGGAATTTGATGATGATGATGATCTCACCTCGTTCTGAAACTTATCAAAGTCATCAGTCCTTTGTAGGTCAAGTAAATCTAAGCGTGATAGAAAATATGGGGAACAGTGCTTTAAATCTAGTTCGTTATTGTTGTTTTAAGGGGCGGAACTACGAAGTCATCTGCCCCTTGCTTTAAATCTAATGGGCTTGAGGACTAAAGGAATATTTACTTTGGAAATTGTAGCAGTTAGACTATACGAGTAAGGGGATTTTAGGCTTCTAGCCCAACCATGTGGTCCATTTCAAACACAGGAGCTATCTACACATATCACTAACAAGTATCTCATAGTTGTACCAGCACAGCTCTTGACAATGAACGTTTAAATCACTCATATATGCTAGATAAACAATATTCTACGAAGAACCTTTTCACAAAACACTGCATTTTTAGCCTATTTTCAATTTTGAAAAAATAGGCTTATGAGATCACCTTTTGTCCGTGTGTGTGTGCGTGTGTGTGTGTGTGTGTTTCCCCCTAATAAATTCTAAACGGCTGGAGCGATTTCAATGAAACTCGGTATGTTCATAGCACTATTCCGGGCGACCTCGACCGTGCCCTTCAAATTTTGTTACGTCTCACCAATCCAACATGGCGGCTGTGCGAAATATTTCACCAGCATTCAATATCTCCGAAACTATTCCCGATATCACCCTGGAATATTTTACGGTGATAAAGGGAACTACTAAAAGTTCACCTATGTGACTTTTGAGAAACTGGTAACTACAAAACCAACATGGCGGCCAAGCGAATTTGCGACTTTTAAATAGACGTTTCTCGCGATTTAACCAATCAAACGCAAGAAAACTTGGTGCATTATATGTTTATACATATTGTAATGCACCGACATCTAACTTTGTTCAATTGTTTAGATAACCACAAGATGGCGGCTGTGCGAAATATTTCACCTGCATTCTATATCTCCGAAACTATTAGCGGTATCACCCTGAAATTTTGTACGGAGATAAAGGGCACTACTTGAAGTTCATCTATAAGACCTTCAAAAACCAGTTAACTACAAAATGAACATGGCGGCCATCGAATTTGAAAATTTTCAATAGACCTTTCTCACGATTTAATGTTCCAAACGCAATGAAATCTGGTACAGGAAACGTTTATACACATTGTAACGCACGGGAATCTAATTCAGTTCAATTGTTTACATAACCTCAAGATGGCGGCTGTGCGAATTTTAAAATTAAGTTTTTATTTCTTGTATCGTAATCATGCGATCGAAGTAAAAGTTTGAATAATGAACCTACGCAATAATTTTCCTTTAATGGTACATGACTCTATGGCCTATAGTTTTAACAATCCAACATGGCGACCTTACGAAATATTTAGACGGCTCTGAATATCTACGAATCTATTACAGCAATCAAACTGAATTTTTTTAATGTTCATAGGGGCTATGAACTTAAGTTCAAATATGGGACTTTAATTAACTTGGTGATCAAAAATCCAACATGGCGGTGACGCGAATTATAAATATTCACATGGACGTTTCTTGCAATTTAACTATCAGAGTGCAGTGAAACTTGGCACAGGAAATCCTTATACAAATGTTAATCCATTGGCATCTAATTTATTTCAATTGTTTCCATAACCACAAGATGGCAGCTGTGCGAAATTTTAAAATCTCCTTGTTACTTCTTGTGTCCTAATCATGCGATTGAAGTTTGAATCCTACACGTACACAATAATCTTCATTTAACAGTACATAACTCTAGGACCTACATATACAAAATCCAACATGGCGACCATCCGAAATATTTAGTCGGTTCTCAATATCTACGAATCTATTACAGCAATCAAACTGAAATTTTGTATGTTGATAGAGGCAATTAACATAAGTAGGATATATGAAAATAGGCTGTATAGTTCTTCTCGGAACTACTTGTTTTTATTAGGGCTATTACATTTTCAATAAATTAGAGTGAGCAAACAGGTGATTCTCCACTTAACCCTCCGCCAGACGCAAGGTGTTTTGATACACGAACGGGCGCAATACATCTGTGAGATTTGTGATGATCATTAAGCCGTTTGGTTATTTTATTTCTTTAGTTTTTGTTATATTTTGTTGAGTTTTATGTTTCTGAATACGTTATTTATATTTAACAACCAAAGGCATTGATTATTAAATTAATACACAAACTTGTTTAACACAGATCATTTTATTACTCTGTATTACTTTCAACAGTTTCCGGCCGTCTCGATCGACTTACTTCATCAATAATACTACAACATAAACAAAACACACATCCTGTTGTGCTACCAACTGTTGCAACAAGTAACTCCCCCTTCCAGACACAAACACATATAAATGCATGAACACACGCACAAGAAAAAAGAAATAGTGTTGGCAACTTAAATAGAGAAAAAATTACGAGCCTTACAGTAGTCACATATTATGTGTAACATCTGACATGTTCTTCGGATAATTCCATATTACTTACTCGCATTTTTTAGGAATGAACTCATAGTGCTACCTTCTACAAGCAAACATGAAAGGATTCTCCAATGCATCTGCAGTAGTGACATATACCTGCAACTGTATGCGGGAGCAATCCACTGCCTACTTGATGCGAGCTGCGCTTTATACCGGCCAGTTAGTGAACCCATGCCAGCTGTGTTATTGAAAATGGCCTCTTATTGCTGATATAGCGCACTGCCAAGTATAGGCGCGATTAAAAATTAGGCGTGCAGTAGGTATATTAAATGTGTTTCTCCCAGTGATACGTTTAGACCAACGAAGTTTCAATTATTGTTAGTAGTCGGTGTTAATATACTGAATGCCTACGTTGTTTGGAGTGTTGGTTGATGCGATATAGCACTCGAAGTATCGAGTGCTTACATTAAATAAGAATACAGCAAAAGTATGAAGATTTAATAAATCGTAATTGCTTTCAGCAAATATGATATAATGAATATTTTCTCACCAAAAAACGCCAACTTGAAGATGATTTATTGTAGGAATTTCTTTAATGGGGCCTCCAAACCTTGAGGTAAACCGTATGTGACTTACATTCCACATAGTCACATGGCTTACAGTACGTCGTTGTACCAATCTCCGCCACCGCGCGCGTTCATTGTTTCCGTCCCATGCACTTCCGTCCCATCCACGTCCATCCCATCCACTTCCGTCTCTTTTCCAAAATCACTCCCACAAAAATGTCCAGCTACCGAGTGCCACAAAAATATCCAGATACCGAGTGGAAAGATGTTACACATCAAAAACATGGTTCGAGAAATCGCACAGGGAATCTAACACTTCTCCCACTCCGAGTGGTAGTGGGTGCAGATTCATCCTGCAACTTGTGCGAATCCGGTACGGGTTGTAGAAGAAGGGGTTGATCACTAGAATGTGATGTACATACAGGAGAGGCAGGAAGGTAGGCCGGCTTGAGGCGATCAACGGAGATAGTAACCTCTTTGCCATCCTTATTGATCATAAAGAATGTATCTGTTCTTCTGATAACTGGGAAAGGACTCTGGTATGGATCTTGGAGAACATTCTTCACACCATCTCTGTGCACAAAGATATGAGAAGATGTATTCAATTCTGGATGTACGAAAACCCTTCTGTAATCTGATTTTAGTTGCTGGGTAAGTCGTAGCTGTGGAAATACATCTCGCATTTGGGACACTATCTGACGCTATCTGTTTTAGATGACGTGAAAAAATCACCATGAATATGCAAAGCTTGTCCAAACATCAGTTGAGATGATGGGAAAACATCTTCAAGTAGGGTATTTTGGAGACCTAACACAACAGTTGGTAACAGGTTGTACCAGATTTTAGTATTTTGAAAGTTACAAAAGTAAGAAACATTGAGTGCAAACTAATGATACTACTTCTAATAACAAATTTTATGACACTCTTATACAATTTAATAGACTCTAACTCATTGAATAGGCATGGATCACCAGTTCATTAGTTCAAACTGTTTCACTTGAGATCTCTTAATTCCCACTGTTTCACAAGCAGTTTTTTTCAGACCATAACAGCATGGTCTAGGCAGAAGTGTTCACCACGAGTATTTGCTTTACCTCCTTTCCTTTTGTCCTGTCTGGCATGCGACACATAGCTTAGATTTTCTGAGGATGGCCCAGCCATTTCTTCCTCCATCTGAGGTGAACTATACTGCTGCAAACTTTGTGTCAAAGATAGAAGCATTCCCACACGTTCTTCACTTCTTCTTACAATGTCTTCTGCCGTTATCATTGTGTTAGAATCATTCTTCAACTTTTCAGTTTTTGTGAACTGCCAATGAATATAATCTGAGCATTGATGCCAGATGACCACCTCCTTGTGATTCTAGTAGCACTCATTTTGTCAACATTGACAACTCCAGGTTTAGTTGCAATCATCATCTTCATTTACCCTTTTCCAGCTGACACTGGGTGGGGCAAATATGGTTCCTCTCCACTTTGTTCTGTCGTTCCACCTTTCCTCTTCCGACACAGTGTTCCAATCCAGGTTCCGTTTTCTAATGCTATTCTTCACCGAGTGCATCCAACGCATTCTTGGTCTTCCTCGTCCTCTCTATCCTGCCATCCGTCGTTCCAGTGATCGTTTTGGTAGCCTTACTTCATTCATCAGTTTGACATGTCCAACCATCACAATCTGTTTTGCTCCCGTTTGTAATTTAGTTTCTGTACTTTCAGTTCTTTCCATATATCTTCATTTCTCACTCTGTCTCTCCTCGTTTTCTTGACCGTACTTCTCAGGAATCTTACCTCAGCCGCTTGTACTCTGCTCTCATCCCTCTTAGTCATTGTCCAAGTTTCTGCTGCATATGTCATTATAGGAACATAAGTTCTTTAGCCTTAATTGGTATATCCTTGTTCCATACTAGTCCCCGTACCTGTTGGTAGAAAGCACTCCCGAGTTGTATTCTTCTGCTAATTTCCAAATATAGTCTTCCATCTTCAGTCAGTTCACTTCCCAAGTACAGTATTTGAAGTGTTTCACCACTTCCAATTCCTTATCTCCGACTTTGATTATTCCTTTTCCTTCTTTCCCACCTCTACTCATCACCACTGTTTTACTCTTGTCCACATTTATCTTCAATCCCCATTGCTCAATCATTTCATTATAGAAAGTTATTGCTGCTGGATTTTCCTCAGCTCCTGTTTCATCGTCGACCACATCATCAAAATGCATGCCAGATATTGCTATCACGTTCCTGTACTTCCTAGTGACAATATAACATCCCTCCCAAAAGTAAACATGCTAGACTTCTCCGGTCTGCCTTTGACTGCTAATAGTTCAAGGGGTAACTGGTAATTGGTGTACTGAACAATCATATTCATTATATCATCTGTAAACAAGGTTTCTGAGCTAACCGAGCAGCACCCACATTAGCAGGTAAACGACCAGGCCTCAAAATGTTTTGTGGCCTAGTGGTTCGTGTACAAACTTGCGGTGTAATGTTCTTTACAGTCTTTCCATCTTTTTATAACTTTATTAAACACAAATTGTGCACTTTTACAAACGAATATTCACATCGTGCAATAATTAATAATTGAGCATGGTCGCTGTAGAACATGGTACCGTTCACAATGCCGATCACTCAGCTGACAAACACAATCAGCTGAAGGCTCGTGATAGGACTTGAGCTTACAAACTCTATGATGATAGCCATGCACGGCCATGGAGTTGACGAAGTGTCGAAGGTCCTGGTTCGCATCTGACCATGTCCTGTTCATCATGGCTTCAGTCGAGTAGAACTGCAGCCAGATGTGCTTTCGTTTATTTTCCCTTTCTTCCAACAATTTCTTCCAGCCATCCGTAGAAGGGAGAGCAAACTCGAACCTCAAATCTTCGATGAGGAAAGGTTCCCCAGCAAGCTCATATACTAGCCGTGATGGTGTATATCGAGATACACCAATGGTGACCTTTAAAAATCTTGCCTTGACTTTTTCCAAAGTGAAGAGGTCACTCTCAGTATAGCCCATGTAATATCTATTCCGTAAGCAAGAATATGTATTATTTTTGCATGAAATAATGCCATGGCAGACTTGAGAAATAGTCTATTTAAGAACTTTCCATCTTTTCAACATGCATAAGGTTGTTATGGGTTTCAACTTCCTCACCTGCATCGGATTCCGTTGCGTCAGAATCCCCTTCACGACTTGCAACTCTATCTTCACCGTCTGTGTCACTCTCGTCGCCAAAGTCGTCATCATGTTCCTCTAAATCAGTCTGTAGACTAAACGGGACTTCTTGCTTGACATATTTCTGAGAAATCCGCGCAGCACAATCAGGTTGGAATGTTGGGCGCAATACATGTGAGCAGTGCTGGATTACCCATCATGCCCGACTAGGCCCAGGCCTAGGGCCCCCAAGCAATTTCTAATTTAGTTCAATTTTATTCCGAAGATTTAGAAAAAATGAATCCTCCAGAACTGAGACAGTTTCAGTATTATATTAAATTACAATGTCCTTTAAAAACTGAGTTCACTCATTCTGAACTTTACGAAATTCTTATTCGAGACAAGCTTGAGTCTGTTTTCCAGAACGTTGTAATTGCATTTCGCATTTTCCTGACCCTCATGATAACGAATTGTTCTGCGCAGCGCTCGTTTTCAAAATTGAAACGGATCAAAAGTGCGCAAAGAAGTATCATGCCACAAGAACGATTAGACATGCTACGTTTAATGTATACCGAGTCAGATGTTCTGCAGGAAATTGATTTATGTTCTGCAGGAAATTGATTTTGATGACATTGCAGAAGATTTCATTGACCAAAAAAAACAGATTTTTTTAAATTACATTTTACAGAAGTTAAAAATAGTATGATTTGTTAAATTGTTCATCAAATCATCTGAAATGTTTTCAAATAATGATGATCGTTTCAATTGAAATGTATATATATATATATATATATGTAGGCCTATGTATGATTTAATAAAAAGTGTATTTTTCATCTTGAGAAAAAGAACTCACGTATAGACTTTATTAAATGCACAGGTGCTAAAAAATAAAAATTATTTGAAAACAAGTAGTTCCGTGAAGAACTATACAGCCTATTTTCATATATCCTACTCATGTTAATTGCCACTATCAACGTACAAAATTTCAGTTTGATTGGTGTAATAGATTCGTAGATATTGAGAACCGACTAAATATTTCGGATGTTCGCCATATTGGATTTTATATAAGTAGGTCCTAAAGTTATGTAATGTTACATGAAGATTATTGTGTACGTGTAGCATTCAAACTTCAAACGCATGATTAGGACACAAGAAGTAAAAACAAGATTCTAAAATTTCGCACAGCTGCCATCTTGTGGTTATGGAAACAATTGAAATAAATTAGATGCCAGTGGATTAACATTCGTGTAAGGATTTACTGTACCAAGTTTCACTGCACTCGGATGGTTAAATTGCGAGAAACGTTCATGTGAATATTTATACTTTGCGTCGCCGCCATGTTGGATTTGTGATCACCAGGTTATTGAAAGTCCTATAGGTGAACTTAAGTTCATAGCCCCTATGAACATAACAAAATTCAGTTTGATTGCTGTAATAGATTCGTAGATATTCAGAGCCGTCTAAATATTTCGGATGGTCGCCATGTTGGATTGTTAAATGTATAGGCCATGGAGTAATGTACCATTAAAGGAAAATTATTGCGTAGGTTCATTATTCAAACTTTCACTTCGATCGCATGAATACGACACAAGAAATAAAAACTTAATTTTCGAAATTCGCACAGCCGCCATCTTGAGGTTATGTAAACATTTGAACTAAATTAGATACCAGTGGATTACAATGTGTATAAACATTTCCTGTACCAGATTTTATTGCGTTTGGTACATTAAATCGCGAGAAAGGTCTATTTAAAATTTTCAAATTCGCTCGGCCGCCATGTTCGTTTTGTAGTTAACCGGTGTTTGAAAGTCTTATAGATGAACTTCCAATAGTGCCCTTTATCTCCGTACAAAATTTCAGGGTGATACCGCTAATAGTTTCAGAGATATAGAATGCCGGTGAAATATTTCGCACAACCGCCATCTTGTGGTTATGTAAACAATTGAACGAAGTTAGATGTCGGTGCATTTCAATGTGTATAAACATATACTGTACCCAAGTTTTATTGCGTTTGGTTGGTTAAATCGCGAGAAACGTCTATTTAAATGTCGCAAATTCGCGTGGCTGCCATGTTTGTTTTGTAGTTACCAGTTTTTCAAAGGTTACATAGATGAACTTCTATTAGTTCCCTTTATCACCGTAATAAATTCCAGGGTGATATCCGGAATAGTTTCGGAGATATTGAATGGTGGTGAAATATTTCGCACAGCCGCCATGTTGGATTGGTGAGACGTAACAAAATTTGAAGGGCACGGTCGGGGTCGCCCGGCATATGGCTATGAACTTACCGAGTTTCATTGAAATCGCTCCAGCCGTTTAGATTTTATTAGGGGTACACACACACACACACGGACAAAAGGTGATCTCATAAGCCTATTTTTTCAAAATTGAAAATAGGCTAAAAATAAAGGGGCCCCAAAAATCTGAGGGACTCGGGCCTCATTTTACCTTAATCCGGCACTGACTGTGAGAGATGCAATCAGTCAACTTCACTCTGTCTTACTCAAGAGCACACTGGTTAGCAGGGAGGAGGGAGCTAATAAGACAAAAGTGCCCCCCCCCCCCACCACCACTATCAAACAGCAGAGGATCACAACGCGCTCGACGGAGGGTATGTCAGTACATAAAACTACTAGGACTTATCAGCAGCAGTTATGGCGGTAGAGGAATATAGAATTTATTTACTAAACATCGTTTTTTTCCCTTGCCGATGAAGGTGAAGCCAACATGAATTATGAATTATGTGTTCTCTTCTCAACACTTCCGGTCAGGCTCTTAGTCTGACAATTTAGCCTGAACTGGTTATTTTACAGCCAATCATAACTCATGAAAGGTTCAAGGTAAATCCTTTTGCAATCTAATAAGTGGACTTGATTCTTTAACATAATTTAAGTTCGACGATGTAGAAATGTAAAAACTATGTCAGAAAACTGAACTATAATGAGGGTCATTATAGTACAAGTTTTCATTATGATACAATTTCTCCCACCAATCAGAGCTCAAGATTTTCATTATGAAACAGTTGTGTGACCAATTAGGTACTTGATAGCTTCGCACATGCACACAAAATTCAACATGTTAAACATAAATTACATGATTTGAAAGTTGACAGAGGATATCCGATCAATGCATAAACAAATTGGGGAATATGGCAAAGAATTAGCACTGTACCATAATATCCGAATTCCAATTTCTACAAAGGGCATTGCGTACGATTTCGCCAAAAATTTTAGTGAATGCTGTTGTTGATGCAGGCAGCAAGCATTTGATATTAGATCCACAGAAATCAATCAATAACCCAGTTCTCTTCAGTAAAGGGATTTCTTATCATTATAAACTATAAAAAAACAGTATGTCTAAATTTCCACACTATACAGAATAGGAATCCTGCGAAGCCCAATATAACATTAAATGGTCATCAAATAGAAAATAAATCAGAAACAAAGTTTTTAGGACTATGGATACAACATGACTTGAAATGGAATAAACATATACAATATCTGAATACTAAACTGAACTCCATGTGTTTTGCGTTACGTATTTTGAAAACCTGCACTAGCATGCACACATTAAGAAATACTTATTTTGCTTACTTCCATTCATACTTAAGATATGGGGTCATATTTTGGAATACAAAAGAGGGCGATTAGAATTATGGCAAATGTAAACTGTAGAGAATCATGTAGACCTCTGTTTAAAGATTTAAACATTCTCCCACTGCCCTGCATATATATATCTTTTAAAGTATTATGTTTTTTTTAAAGAATTTAATGAATAAGGATGTTTTTCTTAAAACAAACAATGATGTTCATAGGCATAACACAAGACAAAATCAAAACATTCATATTTCACACACACACACAAGCATATATCAAAAAGGAACTTTTCACACTGGAGTTAAATTATACAATAAACTACCCCAGTATATAAAACTGGCCCCAAAAATAAAAACCTTTGATAGAATGTTGAAAGCTCATCTGCAGTGCCATTATTTTTACTCAGTAGTTGAATATCTTAGCGTATAGGAGCGATGAAATCTATAATTATATTTTACTTTTTTAATGTAATTGTAATACCTAGCTGTGAGTTGTTGTATTTATAGAATTAAGTTTTCATATTATGATAATAGAGTAAGGTGTAAATAGTTGTGCAATAAGACTGTATCTCTTAAGATTTGCTATTATAATGTTATAAATAGTTATAGTATTAGTATTATATACCTGTTAGTTCTTTTATTTTATAGATGTAAATTCTGACGTGTCCTATATCAAAAATGTATTGTATGCATGTATTTGATTAAATGGAATTAATAAAAATCAATCTATCTATCTATCTATCTATCCGAAACTTTTCCGCCAGATGTCATGACTGCTCTATTTGGGACCCCATTGATTTGCCTTCCGTTGACATTCTACACCCATCGAATTTGAAGAATAGCAAGCTTTGTTATTTGACACCCAGAGGGCAGCTTGCATGTCGAATTTTGTTGTTCCTTGAAGCACTATGAAAGTCAAGGAGGTTAGATACCTAAGCTCCTTGACATTTTAGCGCTTTCTAGTGGAGAAATGAGGAACTTTGTGTTGGCGGAAAATCCCGAGATTAATTTTGCCATTATGAACACGGCCTACTGAATTCAAATAGGTTCTTTAACATGCCAAAATCGTATGACATGCGTATCGTGATTTTTGCTGCCTTTCAAAAAAATCACTTACCACGGCCAGGAGCAAACCTGCAAGCTTGGGGGGTTAGTAATCCGACACGATAACCACTCACCCTCCGTGGATAAGGTAACGGGATACATAGAGGGAGGTAATGGGTTTGAGTTGGTACACAGACCAACGGCACCATCAGCGTTGAAGAGCATCATCTCACTTCAGATGGCGAAACGCTTCTCGATGCTCGAGCACGAGTTAAGGTACTCATCGACATTACTGAAGACACAGGTTATCCTATTTTCTTGAAATTGATATCACTGATTCCTAGAATATAAACTAGTGTATTTTTGCCAAAATAGAAACAAAAACAAAAATGGGGGGGGGGTATTTTTCAAAGTTTGATTATAAAAATAACGTGCATTTTTAGGACTCGATATCTTCACTCTTCTTCAACTTAATCGAGTTATTGTTGTCGCAAATTGATCTGCTGTGTGTTCAGAATGTTGTATAGTAGAATCGTTTATGTATCATTGATTGAGGCAAATATATTAGTTTTGTTTTACAATTTACGTTATTTTGATTGAAAAAAATAAATTAATTGTGGGGGGCGCGACCCCTAATTTCAATTTAACAGCTTCATTCTGCTTTACAACATAGCTGCATTATTTGTCCTTAATTAAGGTTTTAAATGAAACTAATATCTGAATTCTAAGTGGACATTTTAACTGCCCGAGTCAAGACAAATATTGAAAAAAAAAATGGTGAGAGAAAACGTAACTTAAAGTTGAGGTACACATTTAGAGTAAGGAGTCTTATTTTTCTATTCCTAAAAACTGCCTTTTCTTTGGATTTCAGGTCAGTCATTTGCATTCTCCGACCCGTGAGTATCTCCTACATTGTTTTAGTTCTGGAGTAGACTGTTTCAAAGCCAGATTAATGTGTGCTCTATCTGCTGCACCTATGCGTCAAAGTGACAGCTGCTTAAAAGTGTGCACACCAATCATTAAAGTGAATATAAATTAGCTAAACAACAATAAAACTAGTATAAACTATATATTTCTGGAAACTAGGGAGGACATACTTTCGAATGGGACAATAAAAGAAAATTCGAAATTTTTCTTGAAAATGACTAATGAAGGGTCGATGGCTACCTTAACACTGCTAGGATGAAGTGACGCGAAAGTCACACGAGTGCTGTGCGATAAGAAAGTACCTATCCCTTTGAAAGGGAAAGTTTACAAGTCCATGATACGACCAGTGGCACTTTACGACACAGAATGTTGGCCAGGTTCAACCAAGCATGAACAAGCCCTACATGGAATGGAGATGAAAATGTTACGTTGGTCCATGGGTGTTACACGGCTTGATCATGTTAGGATCGAACATATACGGAAACAGATGGGAGTTGCAGCCATTACCGATGAAATGAGAGAAACACGGCTTCGGTGGTATGGGCATGTCACTAGGAGTGATGAGAACTCTGGACAAGAACAGCTCTCCAATATGATCCAGGAGGAAATCGACCCCGTGGACGTCCAAAGAAAAGATGGCTGGAAGACTTGGTGATGTGTGGACTTAAACCTGAAGAGGCCCTTGACAGGAAGAAGTGGCAAACAGCAACCAAACAAGCAGACCCTGCACCATCGCGGGATACACGCTAGGAAAGAAGAATTGTTCAGACATGATAATGCTGTACCATCCATCTACACAGCTTGTAATTTCTGTACAATACACTACATCACATATTGTACTGCATAATGTCCAGAAAATAAATATAGTGAAAAAATGTAAATATCTTGGTGAGATCATCACTTGGAATGCCAATGAAAGAGCATCAATAGATAGTAGAACATTAAAATTGCGACGAGCACAACAGATTACCTGGCCAACATATAAGAAACAGTCTCTTTCGATTAATGCTAAACTTCGACATTATTTCTCCGTCGTTAAGCCAGAAGCAACATATGCAAGTGAAACTTTATTTAAACTAAACACCTGATCAACAACTGACAAACTACAGAAGGTTGATAGACGGATTCTTCGGACAATACTCAATAAAAACACCAGGTTGAGGGCCAGTGGAGACTTTTGCCCAATTCAATACTTTACAAGGAAAATGAATCTATCATTGACACGATGCGAAAACGAAGGATCGCGTTTTTTGGACACTTATCCCGCTTGCCAAATACTAGACTCCTGAAACAACTTTTTGACTTCTTTTGGAACAGTAAAACAAAAATCACATGCTGTAAAGAAATACAAATGGATTTAGACGAATTGAAAATAACTCAACATCAAATTGAACATAGAGAGGAGAAACGGCTTCTGAATAACAAATACGCTCGACTAACATTCAAAATTTCACAGCGTAAGAAATATGTTATATCTGCAGAAGAACGAGCTACAATATCTTCCAGAATGAAGAAGTATTGGGAAAGGAAAAAATTATCAAGAATTAAGAACTGAACTTATTATTTGAAATATTGGAAGACTTTGTATATAAGGTTTGATTTTGGTGCTCCAATGTGGGCGTAAACAGTGTAAATAAATACATAAATAAACACTACCTAATAGCTGTCAGCTTCCATTTGGCGAGAGTACGGTCTGAATACACAATTCTGGAATCCCTAAATAGCACTGTTGAGGGAAAAATGACAAGGAGTTATTTTAGTATTTTAGTGACTGGATAACGTACTTACCTCTATCAAATCTCCACCTCCTACTGAAGATGGTGTTTCTATTTTTGGAACTATGTCAGGTATTGAAAATTCTTCAATTTTAATATCATCAGTGAGATCAGTATCAACCTGCACAGAAATTAGTTATTTCAGAAACATATTCCTTTGCATCATCATCATGTATTCTATTAACAGGCCATTAAGACCCAGGACAGACAATACGAGCATAAAACAAAAACTCATAACACCGGCATTACAACAGGAGGAACTGAGACTTTTCACAAGTATCGGTCCCAGATGACCTTCCAATTCCTTTGCATAGGTCAAATTATATCCTACACACAAATTGTAAATGTGCACTGACGTAATCAAATAATAAGTTTCTTTCTATCTAGCTTTCATTATCTCGATAGCTTAAAAAAGTGGGTGAGTGGTCAACGTGTCGGTGTACTAATCCGAAGCTTGGAGGTTCACTCATGGCCGTGGTGATTCTCGAAAGGCGGCAAAAATTACGACACCATGTAATACGATGCTGGCATGTCAAAGAACCCATTTGAATTCAGTAGGCCGTGTTCACAAAGTTCCTCATTTCTCTATTAGAAAGTGCTATAGTGTTCAAGGAGCTTAGATATCTAACCTCCTTGACTTTCATAGTGATCAAGGAACAAATTCGACATGCAAGCTACCCTTTGGGTGTCAAATAACAAAGCTTGCACCCGGCACCCGAGGCCATACGATTATTATCTCGATTGCGATAGAAAAGATCTAGATCAGAACTGCGTACAGATTGGACGTTCTGTTTCGAGGGTTGAAATCCCAGACTTGGGCGTTCTAACTTCAATAGATGACCTCCATATTGTGCTACTCCCCACGGGTACGCCAAGTGGCATCACAAATCATTAATATATTCGGCTACAATGCCCAGAGGTAATATCTTTTAAACAAAAGAGTATAAATTTATATATCCAAGAGACAACCCCCTCCACAGCGTCCGTATTAACTTGCAGAACCCGTCCAGTTTATGGCCACGCCCAATATTGGTTAACTGCGGAGATCGCACAGGATCCTGTGTTTCAACAAGGGCCAGGAGTTGGCTCATATATACGGAATAAAAATTGTTCACCTTCGAAGGGGGACATCTACTAACATAAAGCTCCAATCCCCTGCACCCCCCCCCCCCCCCGTTGCCTCACACTATCTCGGGGAGCTTGGTTACTGTGAGTCCCCTTGCTTCTCACTATCTCGGGGTGCTTGGTTACTGTGAGTCCCCTTGCTTCTCACTATCTCGGGGTGCTTGGTTACTGTGAGTCCCCTTGCCTCTCACTATCTAGGGGTGCTTGATTACTGTGAGTCCCCTTGCTTCTCACTATCTCGGGGTGCTTGGTTACTGTGAGTCACCTTGCTTCTCACCATCTCGGGGTGCTTGGTTACTGTGAGTCCCCTTGCCTCACACTATCTCGGGGTGCTTGGTTACTGTGAGTCCCCTTGCCTCTCACTATATCGGGGTGCTTGGTTACTGTGAGTCCCCTTGCCTCTCACTATCTCGGGGTGCTTGGTTACTGTGAGTTCCCTTGCCTCACACTATCTCGGGGTGCTTGGTTACTGTGAGTCCCCTTGCCTCTCACTATCTCGGGGTGCTTGGTTACTGTGAGTCCCCTTGCCTCTCATTATCTAGAGGTGCTTGGTTACTGTGAGTCCCCTTGCCTCTCACTATCTCGGGGTGCTTGGTTACTGTGAGTCCCCTTGCCTCTCACTATCTCGGGGTGCTTGGTTACTGTGAGTCCCCTTGCCTCTCACTATCTCGGGGTGCTTGGTTACTGTGAGTCCCCTTGCCTCACACTATCTCGGGGTGCTTGGTTACTGTGAGTCCCCTTGCCTCTCACTATCTAGGGGTGCTTGATTACTGTGAGTCCCCTTGCTTCTCACTATCTCGGGGTGCTTGGTTACTGTGAGTCCCCTTGCTTCTCACTATCTAGGGGTGCTTGATTACTGTGAGTCCCCTTGCCTCACACTATCTCGGGGTGCTTGGTTACTGTGAGTCCCCTTGCCTCTCACTATCTAGAGGTGCTTGGTTACTGTGAGTCCCCTTGCTTCTCACTATCTAGGGGTGCTTGATTACTGTGAGTCCCCTTGCCTCTCACTATCTAGAGGTGCTTGATTACTGTGAGTCCCCTTGCCTCTCACTATCTAGAGGTGCTTGGTTACTGTGAGTCCCCTTGCCTCTCACTATCTAGAGGTGCTTGGTTACTGTGAGTCCCCTTGCTTCTCACAATCTAGGGGTGCTTGATTACTGTGAGTCCCCTTGCCTCTCATTATCTAGAGGTGCTTGGTTACTGTGAGTCCCCTTGCCTCTCACTATTGTTACATCGAAGCAAACGTGATGTCCGTTTTTTCTAATGCACATAGCCACTCCTTTTTAAAGTTCTATCAAATGACACCTGCCACTCACAGTAATGAAGCACTCCGAGGTAGTGAGAAGCAAGGGGACTCACAGTAATCAAGCACCCCGAGATAGTGAGAGGCAAGGGGACTCACAGTAATCAAGCACCCCGAGATAGTGAGAGGCAAGGGGACTCACAGTAACCAAGCACCCCGAGATAGTGAGAGGCAAGGGGACTCACAGTAATCAAGCACCCCGAGATAGTGAGAGGCAAGGGGACTCACAGTAACCAAGCACCCCGAGATAGTGAGAGGCAAGGGGACTCACAGTAACCAAGCACCCCGAGATAGTGAGAAGCAAGGGGACTCACAGTAATCAAGCACCCCGAGATAGTGAGAGGCAAGGGGACTCACAGTAACCAAGCACCCCGTAATAGTGAGAAGCAAGGGGACTCACAGTAATCAAGCACCCCTAGATAGTGAGAGGCAAGGGGACTCACAGTAATCAAGCACCCCGAGATAGTGAGAGGCAAGGGGACTCACAGTAATCAAGCACCCCTAGATAGTGAGAGGCAAGGGGACTCACAGTAACCAAGCACCCCGAGATAGTGAGAGGCAAGGGGACTCACAGTAACCAAGCACCCCGAGATAGTGAGAAACAAGGGGACTCACAGTAACCAAGCACCCCGAGATAGTGAGAAACAAGGGGACTCACAGTAATCAAGCACCCCGAGATAGTGAGAGGCAAGGGGACTCACAGTAACCAAGCACCCCGAGATAGTGAGAAGCAAGGGGACTCACAGTAATCAAGCACCCCTAGATAGTGAGAGGCAAGGGGACTCACAGTAATCAAGCACCCCGAGATAGTGAGAGGCAAGAGGACTCACAGTAATCAAGCATCCTGAGATAGTGAGAGGCAAGGGGACTCACAGTAATCAAGCACCCTGAGATAGTGAGAGGCAAGAGGACTCACAGTAATCAAGCACCCCGAGATAGTGAGAGGCAAGGGGACTCACAGTAATCAAGCATCACGAGATAGTGAGAGGCAAGGGGACTCACAGTAACCAAGCACCCTGAGATAGTGAGAGGCAAGGTGACTCACAGTAATCAAGCACCTCAAGATAGTGAGAGGTAAGGTGACTCACAGTAATCAAGCACCTCAAGATAGTGAGAGACAAGGTGACTCACAGTAATTAAGCACCCTGAGATAGTGAGAGGCAAGATGACTCACAGTAATCAAGCACCCTGAGATAGTGAGAGGCAAGGTGACTCACAGTAATCAGGCACCCCGAGATAGTGAGAGGCAAGGGGACTCACAGAAATCAAGCACCCTGAGATAGTGAGAGGCAAGGGGACTCGCAGTAATCAAGCACCCTGAGATAGTGAGAGGCAAGGGGACTCACAGTAATCAAGCACCCCTAGATAGTGAGAGGCAAGGGGACTCACAGTAATCAAGCACCCCGAGATAGTGAGAGGCAAGAGGACTCACAGTAATCAAGCACCCTGAGATAGTGAGAGGCACGGGGACTCACAGTAATCAAGCACCTCAAGATAGTGAGAGGCAAGGTGACTCAGAGTAATCAAGAACCTCAAGATAGTGAGAGGCAAGGGGACTCACAGTAATCAAGCACCACGAGATAGTGAGAGGCAAGGGGACTCACAGTAACCAAGCACCTCTAGATGAGAGGCAAGGGGACTCACAGTAATCAAGCACCCTGAGATAGTGAGAGGCAAGGGGACTCACAGTAATCAAGCACCCCGAGATAGTGAGAGGCAAGAGGACTCACAGTAATCAAGCACCCTGAGATAGTGAGAGGCAAGGGGACTCACAGTAATCAAGCACCCCGAGATAGTGAGAGGCAAGGGGACTCACAGTAATCAAGCACCCCGATATAGACAGGCTGAATAAAAATTGTAATGAGAAGAATGATTTTATGTTCAATGAGGATGTATAAAACCAGTGCACTGAGAGAAGAATGAGACGACCATTGCCTTGATTAGTGCATCTGCTCAGAGAATATAACGAAATTAATGTTTGGAGAGAGCCCTTGCAAGGGAAAATCATCAATGCGAATCTTCCGGTTTGGTTGGTCAGACCTCAAGGATTTCTGTGATGGAGCAGCCCATGTCAAAGGGCTTACCGCGTCTCACATCCTATTGCACTACTTTAACCATTCCCTCAGCAGTTCATCCACACACCTACAAAACATACTGGGGAAAGTGCCTGCAGCACGAGACCATAAGAGAACAAGAAAACTCTTTCCTCATGTCCACATTTAAGCACGTCACATATCGCCCTGCGTAAAACTTATGAAGTACAGTAATATTAAACTAAATAACAGCACAGGTGTATTACATTGAATTTAATCAATATTTGTGATGTTCTCTTGTTGACGTTACCTAATGTTTACCTTTAAGGGTCGGATACACTCTGCCGTTTTAGATCGTCGTCGTCGTCGGCTTTAACTCGTTTTCGAGTATAGATCTTCTTCCAAAACAGTCTAATATACTCTTAAGATTGAGGTCTGTGGGCATGTTTGGGGTGACTGAACAGCCCAATGTGTGCATGAAACAAGCGTCCACACAGATCACACAGAACTGTTGGTGGAGGGCGTGGCTGTGCTGCACGGAGCTTTGATACCTCTGAAGGAAAAGGTCTTCTCACAGAAACCAGTCATAGAAATATTAAGTAAGTAATAAGGAACAGGTAGTAAGAAAAACAGTCAATTCTGGTGGAAAGATGGATGAATACCTAATTATATTGGGATCGAAATTGGGGCGAGTTGACCAATGGAGGCCTAAAGAAAAGATGGAAACAAAAACAAAAAGCGGGGTGAGGCAGAGCTGAGAAGAGGGCGGATCGATTCCCGTCTCAGCCTTCCTGGAAGTGATTTTTCGTAGTTTCCACTTCTATTCCAGGCAAATGCCGGGATGATTCCTAACTTAAGGCCACAGCCGCCTCCTTTCCAATCCTAGTTTCTATTACAAATGTACACGCTACAACAGTCACCTCAATAACATACACACCCAAGTACACGATGTCACAAGCCCCTAAATGAATCTACAACTCTCTTTTCTATGAACCTAGAGACACATTGTTCTTGCATTTCAAGAAGCAATGTCAGGCTCTTTTCTGTATGATTGCTGCCAGACATTGTTTTTTTTTGCCGGAACTGAGCTTGTAGTGGCCATCTTGCTTTCCCATGACCCTATTTTTAAAGATCTTCCTAATATGGTCGTTTTGGCAACTTAATATTGAACCCGCTGAGCTATGGTTCATGTGATATTTTTTTATGACAGAACATTTATGATGGGATGTTGTACCTTTGAACACACCCAGGAAGCCACGTGGAGCTGAGAGTTCACGTGATACTCTTTGAAGTAGCGTTGAATCGCACTTTTGACTTTGGTGAGAACTGCTAATTATTTATCTGAGGTCTTATTAATTAATTTTATTCCTTCTCAAGACTCAGAATATTCCATTTCGTCATGCTGCATTATTAAAACATTTTTGAGAATGTTATTTTAGCTTAAGGTAAGGTAATACCCTTGCAGATACGCAAATAGGAACGTAAGTAGTCGCTCAACGACTTCGGTTTGACGACCTACTTCCTTGAGACACCCAGTGCCTTGCACTACGTCTGGAGAATCCGCCCAGTATAGGCGTGTAATTGCATTTGTCCTGTAAGACATAGAAAAATATCCGCTTGTTACCGTTGAATTGGTTATCAGGTGCCATCGTGCACTGGCATATTGGAAAATACTGTTATTTATGCACAGTGAGCCACAGAAACATATTGAAGATAATTATTGGCAAGTATTAGTGAATTATATAATTTTACCGGAACACCACATTTTAGTACCCACGTGTTTGCGGAGGGCCAAATGCCTTGTGGAAAATATACAGGTAAATGTGTTGCAATTACTTCAAATAAGTGTGATTACGATAGTGTAACATATTTGGATTGCCAGAGTGAAGTTTTTATTTCCAAAACGACGTACATTTTACCGATGCTGCATGATAGAAAAGTAGCGTCATTAGCACGTGCAGAAGCATAGAGCAGTGCTAGCTCACGTATCTATTCACATCCACGAAATTAAGGCTGTGTTATCAATTACTATCAAAGCCTACAATACTTACGACGAACATTATATCTTTGGAAAGTGAAAGAATGAATTTCGTAACTTATTTCACCGTCAACGTGACCAGACTATTCCACACCATGCTTGAATCAGTCACCATGGGCTAATACCATCCTGGTATGAGGGTGATATTTCTACGAGAATTAGCATGATGATGAAGCTTGCAGAACCGAGGACGAGAAGGAACGAATCCAAGATGCCATTTCCAGGCATATCCAGCATATTCACGGAGTTGTCGACAGGGACGAATCGAACTCTGGTCTTTGGAGGAGTCCAGATGGGAATCCTAGTGAGGATAATACCGTTCCGGAGATCCAGAGAGGAATTTGTACAACCCTGGTTATTGAATAGAGGGCTGAGTGATAGCTTCTCCATGTCGTGAGTTTTGACCATCCCTTCTCTTGTTCTAGTTCTGGTGGTATATTAGATTTATTGTAGTTTGTGAATCAACCACACTCTGTGTCAGCCATTTTTCTAGGTAGGGATTGTATCTAGTTTAATTTAATGTCATTTATTTCAGTATAGTGAGACACCCTTGGGTCTAACATTTTGGTTAACCCTGGTGCAGCTTGATGAACGTCGTAGAACGTCAAAGCCTATCTTTTGCTAGATGTGACCGTAGTCATTCGAGGCTATTTTGTACAACCCTGTTTGGGGTGATTTTTTAAGTCTTTGCTGACTTTAGTTATGACAATCAGATGTCATGGTTATTTCTTTAACTGCATTCTTTGCAGCCAGTTTTGATACACCCCTGACTTTCGTTAGAACAGTCGTATCAGTTAGGCAATCGACTGTAATTGCCAGTTTTGTAAATGCATTATATTTTCATTTTGAATAAGCTCAGAAGCTATTCTTGGTCAAGTTTGAACCTAACAATTAAAAGGAATGTTTCGTTGCCTAGCATCGAACTCAGTTCCCAACGTATCATTAAGCAGATCCTTGTATGGAATCTGCGCCACAATTATCAGTTTGCTTGTGTCATGTAAGACACGTTTTTATTTGATGTTGTACTAGCAACTACTGAATTGTATTTTGAGACCAAAGAGCTCCAGTAATTGTAAGATTACTATCATTTAGACGTCTTTGGTAGAAAGACGGAATTATATTATTATATTCAGATTTATTGCGTGTTTTTTATACACGGACTCTTTAGAGGTTCATAACCCATGGTAAAGTTTTTATGAACAGGCCAGATGTATAGTTTTATTTTGATTAAATCGCCGGCCTTGAATAATGTGTGTTTTGTGTCGACCGAACGCAGGAATGTGGTAGCCTGCTGGTGACATAAACTGGTTTTGTAATCCAGTGCCCTTGAGAGCACGCTTCATTTGTTTGTGAGACAGAGGACATTGACAAGAGACAGAATGCTTGTAGTATTCGCTCTTTCTTTCATTGCAACTTAACTTATGTAACCCAGTTTTTAACCCTGTCTCAGATCACATGTTTTATAGATTGCTTTTTGTTAGTTGAGCGCACTTCTTGCGTGTACCGTTTTGACGTGTACAATTAGGTCAGGTTTTCTATAGTGAGTTGCAGGCGACCCTGTTAAATGCAGGAATTTATTGTATGAAGGTACTTGTGATTACCTTGTCCGGGAGGGTTCCCGTTGACTAGATGTTATTGGAAGGTAACTGTTGTGGACAGGCCTATCCCAGAGTTATTGAATGCGAGCTTTGCGCCGCTGGTAACCCGTGTTATTGTGTGTCCGAGTTGTTATTGCTCGTTGATCTTATTCCGACTGTTGAGTCGAGGCTTTATGGTGGAGAATGATCTCAGTGTAGACACTCCGTGCCCGAGCTATTGTCAGTATTATTCGCCATAAACCAACGATAAACCTAATCCAACATCTTAATAATAAAACGCATAACTTTGGTAAAACAAAAGCTAACTAATGAATTCTTTCTGTCTAACTTTGTTCTGTTGCATTTTGGAACTGTTGACATAGCCGTGCAGTTGAAGGTAATTTCCTTGTGTGGAAATGACTAGGACAATTGACACTTTTGTAGCGACCTGAAGCATGCGCGAACCTAGAGTTCGTAGCTTGTGGAGCTCAGGCCATGCGATGTCAGACGTGGTCTCAACTACGCATTCGTCACCGTAATTACACACATTAGATGACTATGGCTTACAAAGAGTAAACCAAGGTGTAGGCAGGAATTTAATAAAGATTTGTGCCTATTTCATTACTTATTTATGATGTACAAGTGTGTAAATCCTACATGTTACCTTATTGTGTGCTGATAGCACGTAGTTATTAAGAATAATTAAATGTTTTTCATGGCTGTACACTTAGATTTGTTGTAATTGTTTTCTATTACGGACGTCATCGCCGTAAATTTTGTTATTAACTGTTAGGACTTAGCTAGATGATTACCGTTAAATGTAAATGTGGAAATGGTATCATCCTAACTTAGATTTGTTTTGCTACCCTGTTAAATGTAAATTCTGATATTAGCTTAATCTTGTAACTTGAACTAGGGACTTGCGTCGTACCATTTTCCTAGTGTTGCTGTTGTTGCTTTATTATTGTGAGTTAGATCTTTCGCGAGGGTTTTTTCCAGTAACTTCTCAGGTAGGGACCTGCTCTTTATTTTCTTTTATTTATTAGTTTGCGGACTAGCCGATTATAACCCTCCGAACTAGGCTAGAGGCTTGTGAATTTTAATAAATTTTCACGGTGTTTTACTTAAGTCGGGATGTTTAATTTCTCAGTCTAGTTTTAAGGTGAACCTTTCCTTAAGCAGTCTATGACCATCGTCACCATGTACCACGATCCCCGTGGACTACAGTGTCTCGTGCCGCTCAGCCTATTAGGAAGTTCACCTGATCCTCACGGCAATTTTATTCGACTTATGGGATGTTAGGAAAGTCATCGTGGTTGTTGACTCGACTAACGGTCTCAATATGTACCGGTACTGTACATTCTATGTATTTTACTGACTTATCTATAACGAGTATTTGTACAAAATATTCTAGAGCGCATGCCACTCAACATACTTATCCTCTACATCAAGGCAAAGACCATGTGAGGGGTCTCGATGCAAAACTCACGTTTTCCACTTTTTCTAATTTTACAGGAACTTTAAAAAACTTCTTAAATGTACGGTATGTAACTAATGAAATCTCTAAGAGACTTTGCTTCTGTTGCAGGCTGTACTTAATTACACCTTCTTGTATAAGCTATGTTTCATTATTTATACTAATTTATCTGAAAAATAGGTTTTAATTTTGTAGAATGTGACTTTTGCATCCAAACATTGGAGACTCTGAGTTTTGTGTCTGAACAAGTTGGAGAATGTTACTTTTGACACTCAACAAAATGAATTACTTCAGACAAAGCAATAGACAAGTTGGCCAAGTTTGTGAAAAATTGAGACAAATGAAACCAATTGCATTGTTGGAATACACTTATATTATTTATTTTTTATGTAGAGGTTACGAGTTGAACAGACGATAATAACATTGGCTTGCAGCTGTAGAAAGTCACATGACCAGAAGCTGTCTTGTGATTGGCCAACAGGGAGAATGTGCTCTTTGCAACTAAACAGTGTGTAGAATGTTAGTTTTGCATCTAAATTGAGTTCTTGGCATTTGAAAACCACTGGATATTGTGAGTTTGACTTTTCAGCAATATGTGTAGTTTGGAACGAAGAATAAGAATGCCTTGCTAACTCAATTTCAAACAAAAGTGAAGAATGTGAGTTTTGCAACTAGACCGCTCATGTGTGGAGTATTTCCCTGGAACGTAAGGCACTGTATTTTGTTTCGAGTTCCGATGGTGGCCTTGTTTTTAGCCTGTTTTCAATTTTGAAAAAATAGGCTTATGAGATCACCTTTTGTCCGTGTGTGTGTGTGTGATTCGTGTGTGTGTGTGTGTGTCCCCTAATACAATCTAAACGGCTGGAGAGATTTCAATGAAACTCGGCAAGTTCATAGCTCTATTCAGGGTGACCCCGACCGTGCCCTTCAAATTTTGTTACGTCTCACCAATCCAACATGGCCACTGTGCGAAATATTTCACCAGCATTCAATATCTCCGAAACTATTACCGATATCACCCTGAAATTTTGTATGGTGATAAAGGGAACTACTAGAAATTCACTTATTGAAAACCTGGTAACTACAAAACCAACTTGGCGGCCAAGCGAAGTTGCGACTTTTAAATGGATGTTTCTCGCGATTTAACCAACCAAACGCAATGAAACTTGGCACAGTATATGTTTATATACATTGTAATGCACCGACATCTAACTTCGTTCAATTGTTTACATAACCCCAAAATGGCGGCTGTACGAAATATTTCACAGGCATCCAATATTTCCGAAACTATTTACGATATCACCGTGAAATATCGTACGGCGATAAAGGGCACTACTACAAGTTTATCTATGTTACTTTCAGAAACCTGTAAAATACAAAACGAACATGGCGGCCAAGCGAAGTTGAAACATTTTTATAGACTTTTCTCGTGATTTAACCATCTGAGCGCAGTCAAATGTCGTACAGGAAATGATTATACATATTGTAATGCACTGGCATCTAATTTAGTTCAATTGTTTACATAACCTCAAGATGGTGGCTGTGGGAAATTTTAAAATTAAGTTTTTATTTCTTGTGTCGTAATCATGCGATCGAAGTGAAAGTTTGAATAATGAACCTACGCAATAATTTTTCAGTAATGGAACATAACTCTTTGGCCATTACATATAACAATCCAAAATGGCGAGTATCCGAAATATTTTGACGGTTTTCAACATCTACGAATCTTTTACAGCAATCAAACTGAAATTTGTTATGTTCATAGAGGTTATGAACATAAGTTCACCTATATGACTTTCAGTAACCTGGAGAGCACAAATCCAACATGGCGGCGACGCGAATTATAAATATTTAAATATTTAACCATCTGAGTGCAGTGAAACTTTGCACGTTAATGCTTATACAAATGTTAATCCACTGGTATCTAATTTATTTCAATTGTTTTCATAACCACAAGATGGCAGCTGTGCGAAATTTTAAAATCTTGTTTTTACTTCTTGTGTCCTAATCATGCGATTGAAGTCTGAAAACCAGACGTACACAATAATCTTCATGTAATAGTACATAAATAAAAATCCAACCTGGCTACCATCTGCAATATTTAGTCGGTTCTCAGTATCTTCGAATCTAACATAGCAATCAAACTGAAATTTTGTATGTTGATAGAGGCAATTAATATGAGTAGGATATATGAAAATAGGCTGTATAGTTCTTCACGGAACTACTTGTTTAAAAAGAAGAAAAATGTGGTGATGATGATTATTAATTTAAAATATGAATGCTCACGGCCAAGAACTGAGCTAGTTTGCCGTGACAGCCTTCCATTTGCCTCCCTAGCCTATAGGCCATGTGATACACAAACAGCATGTCTCAAGCGCCGTATATAAGTGAGTTTTAATATGGCATGTGGTGTAGACTTCACTTAGGATCAGAGGCGGATCCAAGGGAGGGGCACGGGGGCACGTGACCTCCCCAAACGACGAGAAGTTTGTTGATGTAGTGGATCTCACAGGTGAGAACCTGGCTCACACAATATTAAAAGAGCTTGAAAAACTTGATATGGACATAAATGATTGCCGAGGACAAGTTTTTGACGGTTCCTCAGTTATGAGTGGAATAATTAAAGGTGTGCAAGCTCGCATTGCTCAGATCCAGCCATTAGCTACCTACAGTCACTGTGCCAGCCATAGGCTTAACTTAGCGGCCAGCAAAGCGTGTACTGTGTCTAGCATTAGAAACGCTGTAGGTGTCATATCAACTTTGGCCAATTTTTTCTGAGACTTAACTTGAAGATTTAAAAAGCTCGAAGACGAAATGCAGGAAAATCATAACCTCAAGCCAGGAAAACATGGACTCAAAACGTTGTGTGAAACAAAATGTTTGGAGAGACATGAGGCTGTACTGACGTTCATGGAAAACCTTCCTGCTCTACCCACCGTTTTGGAAACTATTTCCAACTCTCCTGATCGTAGGGGGAGCAACGCCTTTCCACTCATCAACTCTATCATGGCATCAGAGTTTTTGATAAGTGTGGTTGTGTTGGCTTATATTCTGGGAGTGACGTTACCTCTCGAACGAACTACAAGCAGATTACGTGAACGTCCTTAATGCAATGCACATTGTTGAAGCTGCAATAGCAAGCATACAAGAAAAAAGGGACTCTTGTGAAAAACCATTCAAAGCATTGTTTGAGCAATCAACAAAGCTAGCAGAGAAGATGGGCACAGACATTCAAAATCCTAGAATAAAAAAAACTTTAAAAGAACAGATCAAACCTACAGGTTGAATCAATTGAATACTACTATCGTAAAACAGTCTTCATCCCCCTTTTGGACTTCATTTTAAATGAATTAACTACAATATTTCCGAAGAATGAAATGCTGTGTGTGGGAAAATTGCAGATGCTTTTGTCATCAAATTTTGAAAAGGTTTACCAGACTGAAATCCTTGAAGGAGCTTCCTTGTACGAAGATGGCTTGCCCTGTTCTATGCTTTAAGAGGAGAGCTGCAAATCTGGAAGAACTTATGGCAATCGCTCCCAGAAAACAAGAGGCCAAAACACCCAGCCAAAGCGGGTAAATTGGCCGAAGCCCTTCCAAATGTGTGGAATATTACTCCAGCTTTTGTGTACTTAGCCACTTACAACAAGTACAGCTGAGCGTTCCTCTCAGAATTGCGCCGTCTGAAGACGTATATGTGCAGCACTATGTCGGAAGACAAACTTAATGGACTGGCTTTACTGCACATAGGCCTACATCAGGGCATGTCAAGTGAAATTAAGCCTAAAGAAGTGTTGGAAGTTTTTGCTAGAAAACATAAGGGAAAACTTTCCCTAACACATCTGTAAATGTTACCGAAGTAGACAAAATAAATTGTCTCTACGTACGTTTTATATATTTATGTATTTTGCAAATACTACTACTACTCCTCGGCGCTCCAGCCCATGTAGGACCTTGGCCTCTCCAACAATCGTTGCCCAATCCTGACGATCTTCTGTACGTTTCCTCCATCTTCTTACTCCCATCTTGCATAAGTCGTCCTCCACGTCATCCAACCATCGTTTCCTAGATCTTCCTTTGCATCTTCTTCCACCTGGATTTCCTCTATAGGTCTTTTTAACCACTCTATCACCTGCCATTCTCTCCACATGTCCCAGCCATCTTAGCCTATTACTCTTTACTTCCGAAACTATATCAGGATGCCCATATAATTTCTCCAATTCTTTGTTTTCCCGTATTTTCCATCTTAATGCCTCATTCACTGCTCCATAAATCTTCCTCAGTATTTTCCTTTCCCATCTTCTCAAAAGCTCTTCTTCTGCCACAGTCATAGTCCATGTTTCCGAGCCGTACATTACCACTGGTCTTATAACTGTTCGGTACACTGTCACCTTTGATCTTCTACTGAGGATGCGCGCTTTGAGGATTTTTATCAGTGCCCAATAAGCTCTATTGCCGGCTGCAATTCTTGCTTTTATTTCTTCTCTTGTGCTATTATCTTCAGTACCGGTAACCAGCATTCCCAAATACTTGAAACTTTCACACCTCTCAAAATTCACCCCATGTACCTTTTATATATTTATGTATTTTGCAAATAACACAGCTTTTATTTGACGTAGTTGGGATTTTTATTTCTTATAAACATCCTCTAAAAAATTAAGTAGGTCCAAAAAATCAAGTAGGGGTGCTCCTCCCAGAGATATATTCTGGATCCGCCCCTGCTTAGGATAGGACCCAGAGTGCCAGCAGAGTGAAATACAATAACATCAGCTGCTGTTAGGTCTTCTTATAGAGAATAGAACTGAGTAATTGAAACATACATATAACATTTAATCATTTGTATTATTATAAGAGAGGTACTGGTAATGCAAAACCTATAATCACCTGTATTTCATGTTCCTGCTTAATAGCTACCGGTATCCTTTTATCTTCAAACACACCACCAGCCTCGTCCTGCAGTTGCTTGGAGGGAAACTGTTCATTCGACACCTGGGAAGTACCGTATTATTATACAAATAAGACGCAATGTAAAATATATATACACACAATATGAGTTACGAGTAACTTAAACAGTGGGCTAAAAGTTAACAGATCCTTGTGAGCCTACCATTACTATTGAGTATTGCCATGCACATGAATCTAAGATAAGGTTACACCATACAGACTGCAAATTAAAATGCAACTTACTCTGTTAGGGAATTCATCTGAATAAGAAGAACAGTCTGGCTCAGACTTGATGAACGATTTTTCTTCCATTGTGTTCAGGAAACTAGAACACAGAAAGAACACTTAATAATTAGTCAAAGGCCCCAGTATGGTACGCTAAATCAGTCTCATATTTAATAAATCAAACGAAGTAACTTCTGACGTCCGAATGTGTGTTAGCAGCCTCTCGCAATCTGAATAGATTCCCCAAGGTGCGCATTGATAAGAAGAGCTTATGTTTGTCAACAACAGTAAAACTTATACGACCATGACGCTCAACTTGCGAACATTTACTCTAAGTTACATGTTCGCAAGTCGCGCAAGATTTTACTGTGGTATTTACCCTTGCGGATGACCAGATATAAAGAGAAACTAACTGTGTCTGTTGGAGCAATGACACAAAGCATCCTACATTCGGTTTCTCTATGCTTATTCATACACTAACCCGATTTGGTGGCAGGCGGAGAAAATATAATATTGCCAAACGATAAAGCACATTACAAACCTATGACACGTTTAATTAGGGTCACTAAAAGTGAACTTGAATTAGAATTACTGCAATATAAGAAATTGCATTCACACATTCAGAAGTCATAAATACAACGCCCTATTTGTGTTACAAGACGCACAGATCAAACTGGAAACTTTATCGTCTCCAATTAGACTTATATTAGCTAACATGGGCGTTACATGTTTATTTTCGTCTTACGACTGCATCCTCGACGATCAGTTGTTGTAAATTAATAAATTGATATGCACAGGGTACCGGTACTGCGTATTTATTAGGGTACCGCTGTAAAAGAAATATTAAAAAAAACTAAGCTTTGTCATATCCCTCGAGAACATTTCAAGTCTTCCAACATGGACTTGTTACCGCTTACCGGGGTACTTAGGTTTATTTTCAAATAATTATAGACTCCCGGAACCTGAGAGAGTGGTAAGATCTCACCACCCCGATCCAGTAAAATGATGGTTCCTAAATTAAGGCCACGGCTACCTCCTTTCCAATCCTTGCCTCCCCTACAAATCAACAAATGCATATATCGATACCTTTAGAGACAACGGTACACAAGTTATTATGGCTGATAGCCACAACATTCCTTCATATCATGGGTTTGCAGCAATTCACGAGGTCATATTTCAAGATTGACTGGGTTAGTGCAAACTTCCAGGGAACTCATACGATGAAACCACTTATTTATTTATTTATTTATTTATAGTATGGCTGTTAGTGCCGGGAGTGTCCGAGGACATGTTCGGCTCGCCTGAGTCTGTAGCTGCTTCCAGCGGACAACCCAGGCGCGGATTCAAGGGAGAGGGGGGGGGGGCACGGGGGTCATGACCCCTCCTCCCCAAAAAGGAGACCATTTTTTTTTATTTGCAAACTCAAAAAACGAAAACACAATAACCAGCCAAATAAAACTTGACGAATTTTAACTGAAAAACAGGTTTCTGTTTTCATTTTATTCAATACTGAAAATATCTTTATTGCAATTATTATGTTCTGTTACAACTGTACATATTTACAACTTCATACCTGTTATATAAAAACGATTATTTATATAACAAAATCAACTCGTCTATTTTGTTTAGCAAACCTTGTGATTACCGAATCGATGTTCATAGTGATGTCACGATGAATGTGCAGCAATGCACGGATAGGAATTTGGGGCTTTTTTCGCACCAAAATATGTTGCTGACGTCCAAACTGCAAGCTTGGTTGGCAATTTAAGCTGTGACTTTCTCCCTTTGTCGGTACCAACTCGACTTGCCGAAACTGTAACGTACCTTGATACTTTTCTCGAAGCTCGATGCAAAAGTCGCCAAACACGCCGTTGCAATTTGTACGAATATTTTTGTTGCGCTAAACGCATCAAATTTCTATCCATGTAGCTTGCAAAAAATTGGTCTGGTTTTGTACGTTTGGTTATTCTGTGATTGCGTTTTTAGTGATACCATTTTTCTTAACAATTTCGATTCTCTGACCCTCCCCCAAAGCCAAACTCTAGATCCGCGCCTGGGACAACCTTAGGGTGAGCTACAAGTTCCGTTCAATTTCAAGTATGGTAGTTCCAACTTTCGCCACCAGATATCAATGATACCTAGTGGTGAACGTTACAACTTTGATAGAGCGTTCCGACGAAATCTAACCTAACAATTTAGCTTCACGCAAATTTAGTCAGTGGAAGGATCTTTTACATGCCATAAATCTATGACATAGGACCGCCGGCTTTACTTCCCCTCCGAAGGAAGACATACTGAAGGATTTTTAACGCTCTTAAAAAATCGGACGACTTTGGCCGGGTTTGAACCCGCTATCTTGGGCAAAGCAGTTCAGCATGCTACCGACTACGCCACCGAACCAATGTACCCTGTCAACATTTTGATAAACTCTGAAATATTCCAGCTACATACAAATACCGTGGGCTGTCAATGTGTTACACCACACGGTTACCATTTGTTGGAGTAAATGGCAGGAGAATGACAATTGGGCGTACATGCAGGATAAACTTTCAATCAGGGGCGTATATACAATTTTTATTTGGGGGGGGGGGGGCTGACTATCCTAGAAAATTGTGAGTATTTTCAGGGGTTGTCACCGCAAAATACCCAGAAATATCAACCAATACCTTAGACTCAGCAATTCTTCTAGGTTTGTGCCGTGTCTTGTGTGGGGTTTCGCCTAGGACACCAAGCTGGCTCATCGGTGGGCTCTTGGTGTCCCCGCCCGGACCCCCACAGGAGTAACGAACTGCGCGCTACCTCCCTTTATATAAGGTGCAACTGCACCACTTGACTGCGAGAACTAAAAGATGTACCATCTTTTTGGAAGCCTTCATAGGGAGGTTGAGGCTGCTTGGGCTTTTAGTTCTCGCAGTCAAGAGGTGCAGTTGCACCTTATATAAAGGGAGGTGGCGCGCAGTTCGCTAATCCAGTGGGGGTCCGGGCGGGGACACCAAGAGCCCGCCGATGAGCCAGCTTGGTGTCCTAGGCGAAACCCCACACAAGACACGGCACAAACCTAGAAGAATTGCTGAGTTTAATTCACCGGCCGTGAAAGCCAATATACAATATCTTAGAGCTTATAACTTTGTGTCATTATTTTAGATAAGAGTTAATTGTAAAATTCTAAGTTTATATGGCCTACAATTAGTGGAAATGTAAAAGAAACGTTGTAAAATACAACACAACACATAAATAACAAGAAGTTCCGTGAAGAACTATTCAGCCTACTTTTCATGCCAATGATTATTCTCCAGAATATGAACCTATCTAGAATAATGACGAAATTAAGTTGATAATATCGAAATATCTAATTAGTTCAAAATATACCTGGTATAATGTAGCCTAATAGAGCACTACAGTTGGCAGCCCTGGTGACTGAATATATTCTTAGTTCCATCTCTTAAGGTACAGAATACAAAATTTGGTTTAAGTCCAATGGACGTTACATGCAGTTAGACATTGGATCTATCAGCACGCGTAAACGCATGTTGCCAACAATGTCATGCGTGTGCTGGTCAGAAATAATCTGAAATATTATGATATCTTGTTGTGCCAATTTTGGATGAAATCCATTTGTTAGTATAGAAGTTACATGTATTTTAAAATTGGACCTATCAGCAGGCATAGAATCATGTTGGCAGCACTGCCTTGTATTAATTACTCCAAATTAATCTAGAATGTCAGGTGCTATACGTGTTCAAAGTATAGAGCTGTTAGCTTGCATACTTTCTGATATATTGATATTAGGGTAAAAAAAATATAGACAGCATTTATTAACAGTTGGCAGCCCTGATTAGTCTCAACAATACTAATAGTAATATCTGTTATGGTACACATAGCACATACGAAATTTGGTTGAAATCCAACTGATAGTATAGAAGTTACATGTATTTAAAAATTGGTACTATCAGCAGGTTTATAATCATGTTGGTAGAACTGAGGTATATAAGTTACTCAAAATCTAAAAATTAATCTAAAATGTCAGAATATACGTGTGCATAGTTTAAAGCTGTTGGCTTGCATACTTTCTGATATATAGGTATTTGAATGAAAAAAATAGAGAGAGCAATTATTAACCGTTGGCAGCCCTGGTGGCCTTAAGAATACGCTCAGTCATATCTGTTTATGCACACATATTACATACAAAATTTGGCTGAAATCCAATTGATAGTGTAGACGTTATATGCATTTAAACATTGGACCTATCAGAAGGTTTAAAATTATTTTGGCAACACTGTCATGGTTGGCCTCCTGGAAATTAAACTGAAATAGTATTATCTACATGTGTGCATATTTTGGAATAGTTCCCATGCATATCTTGCAAGATATCCAACATGGAGCTCAAATTTCTAGTGCGTTTTTTCAGCAGTTGGTAGCACTGACATCATTTTCAAATATGGACGTGAGATATTCCGGTGCACATCTTTACTCATATTAAATTTGGTTTTGATTGCTGCAGCCGTTTAGGAGTTGATAGGGGGGGGGGGGGGCGGGGGCGGGGACACACAGACAGACAGACACACATTTTCCCGGATCGATCTCATAAGTCCATTTTTTCCTCATTTTTGCAAAATGTGAAAAGTAGGCTAAAAATGTATAGGCTATTTAATGAATTTTCAATTATGGCCAATGGAGTCAATTTGTCAATTAATTAAGCAGAACGGTAAACAGATTATTTGTTTGCAAATTGACAATTTATTTCTCAAAAGTACCGTACAGTGGAATTCTCAGTTTTGCCTCACAAGGCTGAATGTACCCCGTTCCAGCCTTCAGACCAGAATTAAAATTTCTTGGCAGAGCCAGGATTCGAATTCGGACATCCGGGGTGGCAGCCAAGAATACTAGCCACTACACCACGACGTAGTGTAATTTCAATCTTAAAATTAATTATAACTTAGCCCATAATTTAAGATTAGGGTACAACCAAATGTACAATTATTTTATGCTCTTACCAAAGCAACACTTTCCTAATTTATATTGGCTTATTCGGGGGGGGGGGGGGGGTCTGGAGCCCCTACAGCTCGCCTCTTATATACGCCCCTGCTTTCAATACGAACTAACTTACTAGGTCATGATGATGTTGATAATTGTTGTTTTAAGGGGCCTAACATCTAGGTTATCGGCCCCTAATGGTTTGGGTGATCGTGAAGATGATAATGAAATGTAAACTATAACTAAAACCAACTACTAACTTATATACTAGAAGGAGAAATGGAAAACAAAAGGAGAATAAGACAAATGAAGGACAGGAGGAAAATAAATACCCTCAACCCTCGAAGAATGCGGATTGAGGGACTTGTAAGGAAGGAGAGCCATGAAAGGCAGATAGGAAAGTGAAAGAGGAGAGGGACCGCCCAACAGGTAATGGTAAAAAGGGAGAAAACCGGACCCAGCTCAGGAATCCCTCGGGGTCGCCAACTCCCGAACTCACCAGCCGTGAGCCCCTGAGGGTGTAGCAATATCTAGGGTGGGGCTACATACACCCGGCCTCCTTGAGGGCCTTGAGTAGAAGGCAGGAGATAACAGGAAAAGAAAAAGAAGGCTGACCCCCCCCCCCCCCCCCGTAGAAGGAGGGTATAAGAAAGGATGAGAGAAGGGCCAATTAAGGCGGGAAAGGAAGAGACTCCCTAGGCCTCGGATACCTTAATACTGTCGGGGTCGGAAGAGAACAAGAGTTGACCAAGTGAGGTCGACAGGAAAGAAGACGGAGAGGAGCCCAGCACAAGTAAGTGGAAGCAATGCCGGACTCAGCTGGGGCCCCGTGGTCGCCAACCCACGTCCCACTAGATGTGAGCCCCTGGGGGAGGGGGATACTAGGTCAGATACAGGCGTAATATAATAGTACATTATGAAACGAGCCTATAATGGCAATAATTAAGACACGAGTATGTTTATTAAACGAGCGTATGCGAGTTTTATAATTTCCATACGAGTGTCTTAACTACCATTATAGGCGAGTTGCATACGACTGTTTATGATCGATGATAATTATTATAGCTATTTTATGTTCGAACATAAATATTGAGGGGTGGCGCGAGATATAAGCGAACTACGCGGCCGCGGGTGGCAGGCGCGGATCTAGAGTTTGGCTTCGGGTGGGGGGGGGGGGGGGGGGGGGGTCAGAGAATCGAAATTGTTAAGAAAAATGGTATTACTAAAAACGCAATCACAAAATAAACAATCGTACAAAACCAGACCAATTTTTTTTTGCGAGCTACATGGATAGAAATTTGATGCGTTTAGTGCATCAAAAATATTCGTACAAATTGCAACGGCGTGTTTTGCGACTTTTAAATCGAGCTTCGAGAAAAGTATCAAGGTACGTTACAGTTTCGGCAAGTCGAGTTGGTACCGACAAAGGGAGAAAGTCACAGCTTAAATTGCCAACCAAGCTTGCAGTTTGGACGTCGGCAAATTTTTTTGGTGCGAAAAAAGCCCCAAATTCCTATCCGTGCATTGCTGCACATTCATCGTGACATCACTATAGACATCGATTCGGAAATCACAAGGTTTGCTAAACAAAATAGACAAGTAGATTTTGTTATATAAATAATCGTTTTTATATAACAGGTATGAAGTTGTAAATATGTACAGTTGTAACAGAAGATAATAATTGCAATAAAGATATTTTCAGTATTGAATAAAATGAAGAAAAAAAACTGTTTTTCAGTTAAAATTTGTCAAGTGTTATTTGTCTGGTTATTGTGTTTTCGTTGTTTGAGTTTGCAAAAAAATTTGGTCTCTGTTTGGGGGGGGGGGGGGGTCATGACCCCGTGGCCCCCCCTTGAATCTGCGGGTGGCGCCATGAGACGGGGGGTGCCGCGGCGCGGAAATATCAAGTTAGGGGCGCCCGGAGCTATTTTGTAATGTTGTAAACATTACGAATTCTAATTTTTACAACATTAACAAACTGTAATGTTTACATTATAAACAATGTAACCAGATAACGTTCTGTTTATGTTTCGACTTTTCAGATTTACTTTACTATTTCACTAACAAACAAAACGAAATAATATTTGAAAAATTCAGCATAACCATTTTAAAGAGTCGCCGCTTTACGGGTGATGCTACTTATGAAACAAACTTAGAACCATTACGGAGTGTCTGGAGCCGTTCGGTCGAAGTATGACCGCTCGTCACTCACGAAAGTGTGAACACCCCTTCCACAAATGACTTCGACTCGTCCGCGTGACTCGTACGTCTCTTGTCTTCATCCGCTCAGTGGCTCAGTATTGCCAGCTAGCTGACCGATGAGAATCAATCTAAAGCGCTGAAAAGGTTTTTGGCTCCTTCGGTTTCATCGTCGTGTGCAAAAATGATCGACGAAACCATTAAGTTAACTGAATCCGTTCATAACGATGAGGATGAAGACAAGTTACCAATATCAGAGCTGCCAGGACCTGTAAATAATTGTTTGGTTTTAAGTTATTTTTTGTGTAGGCTATCCCTTTGCCTTTTACCTTTTGGCCGTATAACACGTTTAGTAAAAATAGTAAAGGAACTCGGATGAGTATAGGGGGGTCAAAATGTTCTTTGCTTACACTACAAAAAGACCTAGGGCCGGTACTGTAAATATTCATAAATATCTGTCGAGATTTCGCCAGTTTTTTGTACTGAACATTAATAATGTTATTGGTTTTGCGTCCCTTTTAACTACTGTGCCTTTTAGAGTCGCCGCGGTGCCGGAATTTTGCCCCGAAGGGGATCTTTAACGTGCCAGTAAATCTACTGACACGGCTCCCTCGCATTTGTACACCCTCAAATGCCAGCTGGCTGCGCCAGGATACGAACCTGCAACCTAGGGCCCAGTAAGCGAGAACGTTACCGCTGAACCACCCAGCCAGTCTGAACTGAACAGAGCCCGGCTCTGTTCAATACATAAAACTGGCGAAATCTCGACATGTTCGAACATAAAATAGTTATAATAATTGTCGTCGAACATAAACAGTCGTAGGCTATGCAACTCGCCTATAATGGTAATTAAGACACTCGTATGGAAATTATAAAACTCGCATACGCTCGTTTTATAAACATACTCGTGACTTAATTATTGCCAGTATAGGCTCGTAGGATAATGTATTATTTACATGGCTCCTTAATAACTTTGATAAAGTAAATGAACTTATAAATTTTCATCAACCTATTTAAACCAACTCAGTCACAAGCAAGTAATGTAGCCTATCATCTTCTTTTATTTTTAGTATAATTAATGCTTTTACTAGCAAGATTTCTTACTATTATCAGTCAAATACCATGTTGCAAATAAATTAAGAAACTGTATTCATGAAGCCCACGCACAAGTTTATCTTATGTGAGATTCACCCTGTATTTTGATACATCTGTATATGTACATGTTTTCTGTCAGTGAATAAAATGTTTTCTCGTAAAAAAAAAAGACAAATTTTATGGCGTAGTCTTGCCTCCCTCTATATTAGAACGGCGCCTCAAAGAACAACCAACATCTTGTTTATAATCACGATGACGTTTCCATGGCAACTGTGAACATATGTTTGAGAATACATCGTAGCCAACCTTCCAAGAACTAAATATATTCGTGGCATGGTTTGTATCAATTAAAACAAACAAGTTATTTAAAAGATAATGTATAGTATAATATGCTTGAATCATATATTATTGTACCGTACTATATCGTTAATAATTATTGTTTTGACAATTTGTCTTTTATAGGAGTCCCATATGCTGTGGATGATTTTTGCAGGAACAAAATATATTAAAAAGGCGTCGGGAATAGAAATCCGTCAACTGTGGACGGACATTTTATGTTGGTAATTTCTTCACGGGAAAGTACCCCATTATCCCATTGTGTTATCTTCTTTTCATTGATAATTTTATGTCTGCTGTTCTGCCAACTGCTCTCCTGCCTTGCTCCTGCCAGTTCATTTTGGGAGAAGAAGTTGGCGAAGGTGAATATTCGACGCAACTTGACACTTATTGTATGTACACACAACGTTACTGTTCTGATTTTAATTGATTTCAGATCCGAAATACCCTTTGGTGCTACCTAATACGGTACTTTTAGCTTTCGGCGAGGACGTCAGCTGATCGGCATGGAGAAAAGGTACCCTAACCTTACATTAATCCGTCTGGGCAATTTTGCCAATGGAATATTATTTTGGTGCATTAAAATGTTCGCCTGTTCACTAATAATGCAATATGTAAACTCGGCAATAACAGAATTAGATCATTAGGTCTACAGCATATTAATTGTCGTGTGTGAATCTACCCAAGTTCGCTTCATCTCATAGCCTGTTTGCATAATTATTCTTTTAAACCTGAAAAATGTGTATCGCTTGCTAATCAGGAGAATTAATTGTGCACATGCCAATTCAGGGTTATTTTTGGGGGAGGATTACTTGTGAATTGGCTTCTTGTTGATGTTGATTAATGACCAAATTTTAGGCCTATGCCTCTTGCTACTTATGCATCGTTGGCACTAGTACTTTGCAAGTCCAGAGTTGGTATAGGCCTTGGATAATGGTTAAATTACTGCCCTTTGTTTATTCATTCATTTTAATTATGAAGCATTATGGGGAGAAGTCCACCATACTCTTTTTTGATTAGCCTGGGTTCCACATGTCACTCAAAGTAATTTTTGGTGAATCCTAACCTAACCTGTCGCTATCAGTAATTTTTCGGCAACAGTGGTTTGGGTATACATTTTTAACACTTGGGGATAATAGCAAGCAAAACTGTCACACGAAGTGTGGACCTAGCCCTTTATGGTCTGCTTGCTCGGCATATTGGAAACTTCATAGGTCATTGGTTTTAGAGCTCACTGGACCTAACCAACTAACATTATTTTAAACATTATAATTTAAGTTTCATTCCATCAATTTTTTAAAATAAGACAGGATCTCTTGTAAACATATTTGCTAAGTTCTTTAATTCTGAATAAGACATCACTCTTTTCTTTTTCACTCTCATTTTGATGATAGCCTTATGATTTTCATATATTATTTCATCTCGTGGGGCGACATTAACAATTGAAATTACTAGCCTTGGTCACTTCTGCACCGGATATATGTGCTTTTATTTATTGCTCATTTAGCAACGGTAGCCATGTTCGACAGTGCACGCACCGAGGTGTCGCTAGTTGCCAACTTGTGGGATACAAAATACACCACACTAATAGAAGATTATTGACGAGTGACTACCCCACTGTGTGTGACAAAAACCAGGGGTGTCGGGCCGCACTACCAAACAATTATTAGTCTAGACAAAAGCCATTGGTCTGCATTCAACAAATTTTATTATTGCTTGCCACAGTGGGTGGGTGGTTATCGTGTTGGATTACTAACCCCAAGCTTGCAGGTTCGCTCGTGGCCGTGGTGAATGATTTTTGAAAGGCGGCAAAAATTACGACACTCGTGTCATACCATGTTGCCATGTCAAAGAACCCATTTGAATTCAGTAGGCCGTATTCGTAATGGCAAAATTAATCTCTGGATTTTCTGCCAACACAAAGCTCCTCATTTCTCTACTAGAAAGCGCTGTAGTGTTCAAGGAGCTTAGATATCTAACCTCCTTGATTCATAGTGATTCAAGGAACAACAAAATTTGACATGCAAGTTGCCCTGTGGGTGTCAAATAACAAAGCTTGCACCCAGCACCCGAGGCCATACGATATTAATTATTAATTGCAAAAAACACTAATTACAGTGTAATGTATGGTTGGCAATAATGCATTTGACGATTATTCACGCATATAATGGCGGACACACAGCTTCGGTGGTGTAGTCGGTAGCATGCTGAACTGCTATGCCCAAGATAGCGAGTTCAAACCCGGCCGAAGTCATTGGATTTTTTAGGAGCGTTAAAATCCTTCAGTATGCCTTCCTTAAGAGGGGAGTAGAGCTGGCGGACCCTTGTCATAGATTTAACCCTTGTCATAGATTTAAGGCATGTAAAAGGAACCTACCACTACAATTGGTATTCTGTAGCTAAATTATTTGGTTAGAAATGCTCTATCAAGTACCAATGTTCGCAGCTAGGTGTCGGTGACAGTGTCATCTCTGGTAGCCAATCTTGGAACTTATTGAACTTGATGGGGAGCCTTTGGGCGTTCAATTAAAATACCCTGCTATGGCCATTGGTTGCAATTCAAATATAATAATAATGGCATACACAGCTGAAATTTTACTAAGTTACCGTATATAAGTTGTGATGTAAGTCAAGGATGGTGGGTGGGTTATGGTCAGCGGAGGAGTAAACATCTAGTACTACATCATTTCCTGATTTATTTTTCATCATTAAAAAAGGTATTTTGGCTAATTTCAGTACTTTAGAAAATTTGGTAAAAATGAAACAACCTACATAACTTATCTAAAGTACAGGGTCTTTATATTTGCTTGGCAAGGACATTATCGCTCACGCGCTCCACCAGTGACGGCTCAGTTGCCAGCGACCGCGATGGCATTTATTCGGCAGAATACGGTACTTAAAATCAGTAACATGCATTTTTACTCACCATGTTTACAGTAGATGCTGAAAATGTTCTCCATCCGCTGCCAAAAATAATCGGCATCTCCTTATGAAGTTTCCGGTTACTCTGGTTAATTTAGCTTTAGTAATAAAATAATGACGTCTATTTTTATTGTTTACTGAACCTGTACGTTTGAATCTCTTGCCAGTTGTTTTATTGTCCGATTTATAGGAATGGGTCTCCGTGGAAATTTCACTAGAAACTTTTGGCTTGTTCTAGGGCACGATATCCTGCACTTTGTGTACGTATTGTGCCGATATACACGTTCACGTAACGAATATCACATAAGGCATTACAGCACTATACACAATCACAATAAAACACTATACAATATGATATATAGTACCGGTACACAGTAGCTTTATAAAACACCCAATTAGCTCGGAGCTCACACGTCTACCGCAGCAAGAGCTTGGGAATACGGCCGGAGACCGCGCGCGCCAACCTGTGACAGCCGGCTAAGGTCTAGCGGAATCGCCTTCCCAAGGAAAAATAAACACGCTGTATATGTGCGAGCGAGTAAACACGGCAAGCTAAGCCGGCTGTGACTGACGCAGTACGCGGGCGCTCGTACGTGGTGTAGCCGGTGGTTGGCGCACTCCGCTGATTCAAAGTGTTAGTTCACATGTGTTTTATCATTCATATGGGCGTGTATCTGCAAAGCTTAGACATTAGTGTTGCATGTTTAGCGAGTATTGTGATTACTGTGATTGTTGGTCCTGCCTAGACACCAATTCACATCGCGCGGACGTGTGTATATTCATAATTCGTACATAAAAAACAAAAAATCTTGTTCTGAAACGAGACGAAAATTTCGAATCAAGTTTCCAGGAAGACCTGTGCCTAATGCCAATATAATTAGTAGGCTCGCTAAATGATTCAAGGAAACAGGCTCCGTAAATAATGAAAGAGTTAACAGACAGCGATGGGTTCTTACAGAACAAAAATTAGACGATATTGGCGAAAGATTGAAATATACCCCTCAAAAATCATTAAAATGTTTAGCACAAGAAACGGGCTATCCGCATATAAACTTCTAGTTGTTCACTCGCTAAATGAACCAGATCACAATAAGAGGTTGCGATTTTGTAACTGGGTGTTAGAAAAGGCAATCTCAGGGGAATTAGATCCTGAATTAATTTTTTTTAGTGATGAAGCGTGGTTTTATTTACATGGCCATGTTTCTTCACAAAATTACCGGTACTACAGTGACCAGAAGCCAGACATTGTTCTTGACTAAAGTCATATTCATTGAAAAACCCTTACGAGAAGATAGGGTTGTGGTGTGCGATTAATGGACACCGTATTATTGGGCCATTTTCCACGATGGTACGATAAACAGTGAGCGGCCACTCCTCGTACAGCTGAAATGTCAATGACGGAATTGCGGGGTATTTTTGGTGGTCCCGAACGTATCATAAGTAAGAATTTGTGGCCCCCACGAAGCCCGCATTGGACAATCTGTGACTTTTATTTGTGGGGAACACTAAAAGGTAGGGGTATAGAAAAAATCCACATTCGATTGATGAACTTAAACAGTACATAAGAGATGAAATCGAAGCCATCACTGCTGTGGAACTTCAGAATGTTATCCATTCTCTCATCAGGTGTGTGTTACAAGAGAGGGAGGACATTTTCAGTATCGGCTATGGGCACTGTAAGTACACATTATTGAACATGTTTGGTAAAAGTGTGAAAGTGCACGCCAACCACCGGCTGAACCGGGTAAGCGCGCCGCAAACTGCGCTACTCTCAGCCGGCTTAGCTTGCCGTGTTTACTCGCTCGCACATATACAGGGTGTTTCAGAAATACTTTTACAAACTTTGGGGATTTCAGCCGGCTTAGCTTGTCGTGTTTATTCGCTCGCACATATACAGGGTGTTTCAGAAATACTTTTACAAACTTTGGGGATTGGTTCCTTACACCAAAACAAGAAAAAAAGTTCATATACACATATGTCCCAAAATCATTCGTTTTTGCTTTATTAATGAAAGAACATTGTACAGTGACACATTAATTGGCAGCCTGTTTGGAAGTGTTCAACACATGAACTCATATCAAACAAAAAAGGTTCCTGACACCACAGATGAAAGTCTAACGGACCGTGCAAGCCTCCTCTGCCCAAGCGTCTGTCCTGGAAGATGTCCGTCAGTGCAGTGCGAACAAGGTGACTAAAGTGTGCAGGAGCCCCATCATGTGTCGTATTTGCAGGGGCACATTGTCATGAAGAAAGTCTGAAAGGCTGTTCTGGATAAAGTCTCTGGAGACAGCACCTGTAAGACGTGCTGGTAGAACGTATGGACCTACAATGCCAGCCCACACATTAATCCTAAACTGGTGCTGATGGCGAGCCTGTCTGGAACACCTGTGCGTTTGACAGTTTTTCCATCAGTCGGTGTCAGGGACGTTATTTGATATGAGTTCATGTGTTAAACACTTCCGAACAGGCTGTCAATTAATGTGTCACTGTACAATGTTCTTTCATTAATAAATCGAAAACGAAGGATTGGTGTAAGGAACCAATCCCTAAGTTTGTAAAAGTACACCCTGTACAAAAATTAGCCAAAATACCTGTAGTAGTGGTCTGGAAAAATCTGGAGATGATGTAGCAATAGATGTTCGCTCCTCCGCGGTCTATAACCCACCCAGTATCCCAAATATATAGATGAAATTCCAGCTGTGTCCGCCATTAGCGTGTGAATTATTGTCAAAGACGGTATTGCCAACCCCGCACTTAAAGTACTAGCCTACTCATGTTTTTTTTGTCAGCCGTGCCTCCCTAGCACGTTATGTGTGTTGTCTGTTGTATTGTGCCCAACTCTAGGAATGGGTATTCCAAGTTTCAGACACCTAGATATCAAGGGAAAGGCTGTAGCCGCTTTTGAAAGTTGAGATATTTGAATATCGCGCTACATTGCTTCTCGAAGCATTTGGAAGTAATTTACCGATACTTGCATGTCAAGTGACGTAGCGAGTAATAGCAGAGGTCGAGGCTATTTATTGATTAAATAGTTAACCATGGAGTAGAGACTTGAGACTGGGATCAGATTACTGGCACGGCCAAATAAAAGAGAATGCAATTAGTATCAAGTAAATCGGACCAGGGATACCAGAGATATGAGGATTTCTAGATTACAACGTGATGACGCGTGACCCTGGCAGTTTTGAATAAAAGCCGGCTGGAGCAAGCATCGATAGCTCACTTCAATACAAGCATTTGCCGAGCAAGTTGCTGCGACGCTGAGCCAAGGCACATGGTTGCCGGATCTACGCAGAAGTTCTTTTCAAAGTCGTGATAGTCACGAAAGTGCTGCGCTACGAGGTGGAACTTAGTAAGTTTACGGCGAGGAGAATCACTGAGGTGATTGATTTTTCTACAGACATTAGTGGAAATATTTATATTTTCCCATGGACATATGCTAGACTTTGTCTAGAATTAATATTTTGTCACAGTCCAGTAGTAACATAATACTTGGATATTTAAATCCATTTCAGTCAGTTTTCATATTTGTAACTAGTTAACCACTTCGATCTGTCAGTACACTGAAGACTAGTCAATAACGGTAGTGTTCATTAGTCTACGCAAGGGAAACTACAAGTTGCTTAGCGCATGGTAGATGGTGATATAATAAACCATGCCCAGGGAACGATCTTCAGAACAGCCGTTGATTGGTTAGACTGTCAGTGTTTTTCTTGTACTGATAAGATTACCGTGAGTTGTGTTACAACTGACATATCTAAGAATAGATCACTTAGATCTGACCCTATTTAAACAAACTGTTATGGCTTTGATAGAAGCCCATATTAAAATGGAACAACAGTTAATTCAAACGTCAAGAGATACTACCACTATGTCTTACTAGACGGATTGTGGGTATATAATGGCGGCCGATACAAGGATTGTACATGCTTGTCCGATAGGGCATGTCTATGGATAAATCTGGTACAGACCAGGTTTACTACGCTTCAAGACCATCAAGAAATGTAAGCCACATTTGAATTATATTATGCCTAGCTAATTGGAACAAACTATTTTTCTGCAGATGACCAACACATTTATTTATTTTTCGTCGTATTTAAATCTTGCAATGATTTACGCAAGACTTATTAGAGTTATTCTGAGTATTTTCAGCACTCAGAACAGTTTAGGATCGATGACCGAGCATTTCGAGCATTTATTTGAATATTTCATATTTTTGGGAAACCACGGAAAACAACCGATGTAACTGTAAAAGTTAAATTTATTTTTGTTGAGGAATGGATATTTTTTCCATATTCGAAGGTTCGAACATGTGGATTCTCACATAATGAGATGATAATTAAATATATTTAAAATAATGTAACTAATAATAATAATAATCCACTAATAATAATAATAATAATAATTTTTTATAATTTTTCTAAATAATTCTTGGATATTATATTTTCTAATAATCATATGTATTGAGAGAGAGCCTATAAAGTAGTTTAATCATTTCTAGTTTGGAACAGGAGATTTTCTGAAGGAGAGTGGTTAGCGCAAGCCCGCATTCAACCAACATTTTAGTTCTGGTTGAACAGTTGATATTTGCACTGAGTAAAGTATATTTTTCAGATAACACGGATAGGCATGAAACGGGAAGCAATTGATATTTGTATCAAATAGGATATTTTTGTATTTATATAAAATCATGACGTAAATACACTCGAAAGTGAAATGAAGATTTTCATAAGTATGGTAAATTCACGGGTTGAACTGAATGGTAAAATAAAATAAACTTGTAAGTTTATTAATCTTCCAGTGTTGATAACAACCAGAGGCTTGATTCATTGTATAAATTTTGGGAAGATAATTTATGTGTGTGGAGTAGTTGAAATGCCATTCCCAGGTGCGCATGTTAAGTCGCAGGAATGAAGAGGTTTTTTCGAGCATCAATCAAATAGCAGGTTCGATGGCTCAGGTTTATAGTAGGAGTATTGGAACTACACATTTCGTCGTATGAATGACCCGAAGGTTATTTCTTTAAAACCATCAGTTCTTATTTCAACCTTGTTTACGAATTCCATTTAGACTTTGATTTTGCTAGAACCCGGATTTGTCATGATAGTAGTTTATTCTTCTTCAGAGGAAGACCTTTGCCGTTGTTGTTGTAATATTGTGTTCTTACACAAATAATAGAATGGGCCACTGCCATATAAAAATAATTCTTTAACCACGAATAATTTGAAGGATGTTTTCAATCCTAGTGCCATGAACTAAATGAATTCATTATAAAACTACAATTCTAATTTCCGCATTCTGTCGAAGAATTGCAAGTTGTGAAAGTTGCTAAAAATGGCCATGAATATAAATATTTTTATAATAATGTTCCCAAGTGGAAAATCAAATAGTTGAATGGTTCAACCATTTATTGATCAAGTTGATGATTCAGAAATCATGTATTTTGTTAGGAACTTGAAGTTCATAATCGAGTCACTTCTCGAATGTTTAATGTCAGAAGAACAATTAATTGTTGTTGTGCTTCGCACAAGTTCTTCGATGCTATGCTCAAGGTCAAATACTTTTCAGATGTTATTAATATGTGTAAATAATTTGTGTTGCTTCAATGATGATAATATTTTTCGACGATGTATTTTTGAAACTGGAAAAATAAGTGAAAGTTTAAAAATTCTATGAACATTTATTCTACGAGTGTTAATATTATGTAAAAATTTTCAAACAGTGAACTACGATATTTCCAGTAGAGACAATTAAATTTGAACTGGATTTAATCATGAATGAATATAATTTTGGAACACAGTCTACAGGACTAACAATCAGACTTGTGTTTCCAAAAAAATAATTGTCAAATGTGTTTGGAAAATTTCTGTATATTGTGTAAATAAGAGTGTGGGTCGCCACACGTGAGTGATGCTGCTTTGAGCATCTTTGCAGTCAATTTTAAATTCAAAATAAACTGAGATAATTTTACAGGATGTGTTACTCCCAATTAAATCTCCTTCTATCCGTATTGTTGCATTGAGCCAAAAATCAGCAAAGCATTTTTTTAATTTGATGTCGTTTTTGCGATTTGCTTTAACCCATCTGGCGCTCCGGGATATTTTGACTCTCGTGCTGACTGATTATTGGTAAAATGCATATGTGGTCGTGCGGACTCCGGTCTAAACGGGCACAGTATGGTGTGGCCAAGGTTAGTAATTGCAATTCATAATATCTCCCCAGAAGATGAAAAAGGTATGAAAATCATATACAGTAGTGTCTCGCAAACTCGGCCTAATGTGGACCGAAGGGTGTCTGAGTTCGCAAAAATGCCGGGTTATTGGGAAATGTGTTAAAAAGAAGAAATAAGCTGTTTGTTTTGGTTTAAAAGTAATGCAATACAGTTCATTTATTTGTTTTTAGCAGAAACACAAGTTTTAAAACGATTAAGCCACTACAATTACAGAAGTGTACAAAACAATTCCCGTAGGCAAATACTTTCTTCACTTAATGAAAATTACCATTCACTTTTTTGCAGAAAAGTAAGTGATGTTGTTTTGCTTTTCGCTTTGAAACCTGTTTCTTGAAGCCTCGTCACGAAGACGACAAAGAAACAGAATTGCGGCGAATGCGCAATCAAATAAATACAACGCTCTGCGCGAGAACCGTTTGTTTACTTCTTACTGCCAACAGTTTGTGCATTTACAGTACTGTACCTGTATTTATCAGGTCGTCGTTACTCTTCCTACTATGTACTGTAGGTCTACTTGTTTCGCATCGTATTTGATTCAAATATAAAGTGACAGGAATTCCGCCTGATCAATACAAAACTTTTCAGTCAAGGGGCTATATTATACCCATTTGGATGGTACATGTTTCGAAGCCTTCCATGGCCCCTTCATCAGCCATACACATAAACATATTGTCAGTACAATCTTGGAATAACATTAAAAAGGTTAAAACTAACATGAGACAACTTGATGAAAATGAGACATAAAAACCATGAGGACAGTTGTGGTACAAATACATTGAGTAAAACTTGTCCTAAGAAAACCTTACGAATATTACAAACAAATGAAAAAAAAAAAACACATTAAAAATAGTATATGTTAAAATCCAAACTTAAAGTGCAATTTATATGACACTTGTAATAATCTTAGTTTTGATAAAATATAATAGCAGGATTCCGTGTACGAAAATCTAGGGAATTCGACCCATAGAAAGAATTAAAAGTATGTTAAAAACTGATAGTCATACTAAGACTTTGTCGACTTCATACGAAGGATCGTTGGTAGAAAGAACAATACATCGCCATGCATGAAAGTCAAATGGCCAAGCTTGATGAAAGCCTCTTGAAATGGAGACGAAAGGAAAGTTGAGCATCTTGTGTTTAGGAAATCCAAAATTTTCTTCTAGTAGACATATTGGCTTTAGGATAAACCTAAAGGGGAGATAAATCTAGTATTAAGAAAAATAAAAGCAATTAAATAAACGGCAAATGAAATTGGGATGGATGGTTTTTATGTCTCATTTTCATCAAGTTGTCTCATGTTAGTTTTAACCTTTTTAATGTTATTCCAAGATTGTACTGACAATATGTTTATGTGTATGGCTGATGAAGGGGCCATGGAAGGCTTCGAAACATGTACCAACCAAATGGGTATAATATAGCCCCTTGACTGAAAAGTTTTGTATTGATCAGGTGGAATTCCTGTCCCTTTATATTTGACTTTTAATCAATACGGAACCATGATTGATTGTACGAATCGTATTTGATTGTCGATAATTCCATTGATGGAGAAGACGAAAGAAAACATAATAACGCTCCGTGTGGAAACACAATAACAAACAAAAATCATGTTTTTTTTCTCCTGTCAGGGCGGTCATAATGAAAATGTTATCGTACAAGTGACGTCTCATTCAGTGTTACAGTTTCATCTCGTAAGTCGTCATTGTCTCCCTATGAACATGGCTTCCCACCAGGTAGCATTCTTGGGTGTATTATAGACAGCCTCTGTGAGTGAACGATTTGCCTACATGATCCCGCATTAGCAGTTAGCACTACTGCCTTTTCTGCTACTACATCTCTCGCCATGAAACTGTTCACCTCCTAGGTCTACCTGTACTTCTCTTACTCTTCACTAGCTTTCTAGGTAATCTATCCTCGGACTGAATTCCCATCACATGACCCCATCGTCGGAGCCAACTCACATGAACAGCTTCATCCTTCGTGTTCGATTCTAGCTTACCCTTTATATTAAAACTTGACAATACAAATACTCCTGACTTTTATGCTTGTACCTGTCAGATTATTGAAAATATATAATTCACACAAGGACAACACTTCCAGCATCTGTTATGAATCGCTGTGGTGAGTAAAAGTTTACTGTTATGATGCAAGCAGCAGCCGTGCTCCCAACGTAACTGCTGTAGATAGCTCTCGCAGACACATGTAGGCGCTGCGGAGAATATTCCCGGACTCGCTGTACCATGAGCAGTGCCAATGTACTTTGAGAGACAAGCTCCCTTTTTCAAGAAGAAGGCCTTACCTAGGCTATCCATATTGGATGTGACTGTTCCCAAAGGATGCAGAATGTTTTATTTTCCAAATGAGCTAGATATACTTCAACAAATTTCAAAAAGAAAACTTCAGAAAATGGTCCAGTTAGCTCAAATTGTTGATTTGTATATTTCCATGCCTTTTATACATGTAAATGATGAGCAATATTTTGTTATGAAAATGCTGTCTTGGATTACTAATCACTGTGGCCCGGAAGTCCATGCACTATTAAATGAATAAATATGCATGCTGGCGGCTTCGGTGGCGTAGTCTGTAGCATGCTGAGCTTCTATGCCTAAGATAGCGGGTTCAAACCCGGCCGAAGGCGTCGGATTTTTTAAGAGCGTTAAAAATCCCTCAGTATGCCTTCCTTCGGAGGGGAAGTAAAGGGAGGTCCCATGTCATAGATTTATGGCATGTTAAAGATCCTTCCACTAATTGCACCTGTGTGAAGGAAGCTAAATTGAATAGGTTAAGAATGTAAACAACGCTCTTAGGTTTCTACGTTCGTTGCCAAGCGCCGACTGTGGTGGCGTCTAGTAGTTAAGTTCTGAACTTGGCCTAGTAGTTGTTGACGGTGGCGCTTGGCGGCAAAAGTAGGAACTATTGGAAAAATTATAAGTTGCAGTTGTTAAAATTAAAAAACAGATACACACACTAATACAGTCATCACAATTAACACCGGTTATCAGACAGAGTCTACACACACCCAAAGTACACGGGGCTACATGACCACGTTGTCGCAGCCCCTAAATTGAGGAACCAACCAACCAAATAAGCATGCAAAAATGCATTAATTATTGGTCAAATATGTACCACGTTTCAAAGAATATGCTCTATGAAATAAAAACGGCAATTACAATCACTCCTTGTTCTTTAGCGTTTCCATTTTGAATATATAAAATAATATGAATAGACGGACATATACGAGAGCTGTTTTTTAAGTAAGGGCCCTTTTTTTAATTAACAGAACATTTTATTTTGTAACCACATTTATTTTTAGATTTTACATACCTTCCTCTATTTTTCTACATAGTTGCCTTGTTTATGTAGGCACTTGTCATACCTTAAAACTAAGTTCTGAAATCCCTCTGCATAAAAGTTTGCCGCCTGCTCTGACAACCAAGAATTCACGGCTGTTTTCACTTCTTTGGGGTTCGTTTGGGTTTGACCTTGACAGGAGAGATTGAGTGTCGCCATTCCATTGACTGTTGCTTGGTTTCAGGGGTGGAATGGGATACCCATGTTTCTTCTCATGTGATGATTCGACCCAACATGTCATCCGCTTCTTGCTCCGAGCAATTTCCACCTCTTTTCGCAGCTGAAACGTCATCTTGGTGCAAAGCGCTTCGCCGACAATGAAGTGAAAACAGCCGTGAATTCTTGGTTGTCGGAGCAGGCGGCAAACTTTTATGCAGAGGTTGGTTCCTCAGTTTAGGGGCTGTGACAAAGCGGTTATTTAGCCCCGTGTACTTTGGGTGTGTGTAGAATCTGTCTGATAACCGGTGTTAATTGTGATCGCTGTATTAGTGTGTGTTATCTGTCTTTTAATTTAAGTACAGACTGCAACTTAGAATTTTTCAAATAGTTCCTACTTTTGCCGCCAAACGCCACCGTCAGCGACTACGAACTTGCAGAAAGGACTGAAACATCATCATCTTGTTCAGTTTCCAGCCCCAGGCTGGGTCTGTTTGGAACATAAGCCTCGCCTCTTAGTCCTTTCTTCCCACCACCTCTCCTCTGTCACTCTAGTCCAGTCCTCGCCTCTCTTCTTGACACATTCCTCCACTCCTTTCAGCCATCTATCTCTTGCTCTTCCCCTTGGTCGTTTCTTCTGCATCTGCATCTCGTGTATCCTCTTGGGAATCTTCTTCTCATCCATTCTCTTTAAGTGTCCATACCACCTCAGTCTTGATGTCTCGATCCTACCCTGCAAGGGCTCCTCTTTCACTGTTTCCCTGACCTTTTCATTCCTCACCCTGTCTCTTCTTGTTACTCCGATCCTACTTCGCAGGAACTTCATTTCACCTGCCTGTATTCTGCTTATGTCTCTTCTCTTCATTGTCCACGTTTCTGAAGCATAGGTCAGTATCGGGATATAGTAGCTTCTGTATAACACTTCCTTGCTTTTTTGTGGGACATCTTTATTCCACACTAAGCTTCTAATGCTTCTGCCTGTCTGCCACGTTCCGTAATCTCTTTGTCATTTCTCCCATTTTCCTCCACTATACTTCCCAAGTACTTGAGACTTTCCACCTTCTTCTGCTGTCCACCTCCAAGTGTTATCCCACTCATTGGTCTGTCCTTTTTCCTGGTCGTTAACAGGATCTCACATTTACTGATGTTGAACTTCCATCTGTACTCTCCCACTGTTTCTTCCTAAGCCTTCAGTTGCTCCTGAATTTCCTCCTCCTTGTTTCCCCAGACCATGAGATCATCTGCAAACACCATTGCTTTCATCTTATCTTCTCCTATCTTTCCTGCTATCCGTGTCATTACCTCGTCCATAACCACAATAAAGAGAAGGGGTGACAGCACACTACCCTGTTTCAGGCCACTCATTTGTCTGAACCAGTCTGTTCTTTCCCCTCCAACTTTCACACAACTCACACTTCCGCAATACATCTCCTTCACTCTGCGTACAGTCCCTTTTTCCACTCCCATGTTTTCCATTGCTTCCCAAACCTTCTCCCTACACACACTATCATAGGCCTTTTCGATGTGCAGGAAGGCCATCAACAGATCCTCTCCAAATTCGTAGTGGTGTTCTTGGAGCTGTCTCACTGAAAATATGAGTTCCACTGTTGATCTCCCAGGTCTGAATCCATACTGCTCCTCTCTCAATTCTCTCTCCACTTTGGCTCGTATTCTACTTTGTAATATCTTGGCACAGTCTGGTATGAGTGTGACTCCCCTGTAATTTCTACACTCATTTCTGCTTCGTTTCTTAAATATTGGGACAATGAAAATAATTTCCAATATTTAAACTTACATATTCATGGTGTCCACAGGGGGAGCGTGATGGCGCAGTGGCTTAGCTGCTCGTCTTTCATCCCGACGGCCGGGGTTCGATTCCCGGTGACAGCGGGGTGGAATTTTCACCTGAAAAATCACGTGGCGTCAGGAAGGGCATCCGGCCTTAAATCCCCGGCCAAAACCAAAATGAGCCTAGTTGGCTCCGGCGACCCCAATTAAGAAGAAGAAGAAGAAGAAGAAGAAGAAGAAGAAGTTTCATGGTGTCCACAGGCAGGAAAAGTCAGGAAATAGTGTGAAAATATAGAGAGTCAGGAATAAATGGCGAAAAGTATTAGAAAGTCAGGAATTTTATATTAACCATATTAACTCCTTCAAGTTCTACTTCAGGAACTGTGACATCTGTAGAATCTTTCTGTTATAGAGATGAAGTCACATGTGCCGAAATAAAGTGGGCCCTTAATGTCGTCCAAAAGAAATGCTCTTAATTCTTGTTAAAATATTTCAGAAACCTTCAGGGAAATGTTTCCTGATAGTACAATTGCAACAAAATTTCAATTGGGGAAGACGAAATGTTCATATGTCATCTCAATTATGGATTAGCTCCATACTTTCATAATTTACTGCAAATTCTTTCATATGATAATGTTATCTATTTTGATGACGCATTGAACAAAGTCGTTCACATCAACTGCAATGAAGTTAACACCAGATATTTCAACAGCATCTTTACGGGACACGCAACAGCTGAAGACATTTTAGAGGCTTTCAACCAGGGAATCTCTCCTCTTCCTAGAAAGAGGACCGTATGTCTATGGATGGACCGAATGTAAATTTGAGTTTCATAAAAAAGTTCAGTGGCCAAATAATAGAAGATAATGCAGATGGCAAACAAGTCATTAACCTTGGTGTTTGCGGCCTTCACGTTGTCAATGGAGCCCTACAAACAGGAATGCATTCTGTAAAGTGGGACCTTCAATTATTTTTGAGAGACATGTATTATGTATTGAACGACTGTCCTGCACGCCAAGCAGAGTACTTTGATTTATGTATTATTGCATTATAATTTACTTTATTTTGTATTTTAAATGAATAAAGAGGCGAGCGTTGGGCAGCTATGGGGATGGTGGAGGCTCTAAATAAAAAATAATAATATTTGTTTGCTCAATAAACCTTTTTTCCGATATTACGATGACTTCACGAGTCAGGAATTTTGTTGAAAAATGGTCACGAAATGTCAGGAAAAGTCAGGAAAATTGACATTGAAAATTCTGTGGACACCATGATATTGAATGCTGAATAGAAATAATTGATATTGACTTGCAAAAAGGACTGAAATGTCATCATCATCATCATCATTTCCCCTTATCCAGCTCCTGCCGGGTCGGGGTATTTATGGCACTTCTCCACTTTCCTCTTTCCTTCCACAATTCTTCTTCCACGATCTTGTCCCAGTCCAGATTCCTTTTTCTCACGCTGTTCTTCACTGAATCGATCCACCTTGTTCTAGGTCTTCCCCTTGCTCTCTTACCCTTGCACTTCGCCTCCAGCATCTGTCTTGGTATTATATTTTCCTCCATCCTCTTTACATGTCCAAACCACCTTAGTTTATTCTTCTCAATTCTCTCATTTAGTTTTCCCATCCCAACTTCCTTCCTAACATCATCATTCCTCACTCTGTCTTTCCTTGTCTTTCCTATCATACTTCGTAGGAATTTCATTTCACTGGCTTGGATTCTACTCTCTTGCCTGCTCGTCAGGGTCCAAGTCTCAGCTGCATAAGTTAATATGGGTACATAGTACATTTTATACATTACCTCCTTGCTTTTCCTTGGTACTTCCTTATCCCAAACAAGTTTTCTTACACTTTGATAGAATGCATTGCTCTGCTGTACCCTCCTGCCAATCTCCATGTCCAACCTACCAGTTTGCATCAATTCACTTCTAGGTATTTGAACGTGTCCACAATTTCCAAACTCTGACTTCCAATTTTCACAGTGCCCTTTCTTTGTCTTTCCCCTCTTGTCATCACCATGGTCTTGCTTTTCTCTATACTGATTTTCAGGTCATACTTCTGAATATTTTCGTTTAGTGCATCTAGTTGTTTTTGCACTTCTTCGGTGTTCCTTCCCCAGACCACAATATCATCTGCAAATAATAGTAACTTCATTTCTTTATGTCCATATGCTTCCTTTGTTTCCTTTACAATTTCATCCATTACCATTATGAATAAAAGAGGTGACAGCACACTCCCCTGTCTTAGTCCAGTCTTGTTCCTAAACCAGTCTGTCTTTCCAACTGGGGTCAGTACCCTGCTAACACAGTTGTTGTACATTGCTTGCACCATTTCCAACTTTTCTCTTCCCAGTCTCTTCTTAACCATGGTTTCCCATACCTTCTCTCTGGGGACACTATCATATGCCTTTTCTAGATCTATGAAAGTCATGATCAAATCCTCTCCATATTCCCAGTTCTTTTCCATCACCTGCCTCAAGCTAAAGATTGGGTCCACTGTGGATCTTCCACTCCTGAAGCCATACTGTTCCTCTTGCAGCTCTCCTTCCACCTTTCTTCTCATTCTTCTTTCTAATATCCTTTCCAGTATTTTTACTATCTGTGATATGAGGGTGATCCCTCTATAGTTATCACACACTTTCTTGTCCCCTTTCTTAAACACTGGTATTATTAGCCCTTTCTCCCAGTCTTCTGGTACACATTTCCGTTTCCACACACACTTTAGCAGTCGATACAGCCATTGCATACCAACAGGTCCAGCAGCCTTTATCATTTCTACACTGATTTCATCCACCCCTGTTGCTTTTCCCATCTTCATTTTCTGTACTGCTAATTCCACCTCCAGCATTGTTATATCATCTTCTGTTATAGAGTTGTCAGGTTGTGTCACTTCGATCTCACCAGTACAATTGCTCACGTTCAATAGCTTATCGAAATACTCCTTCCATCGTCCCTTTATCTCTTCTGGGTGTGTTAACAACTCTCCATCTTCCTTTTTCACCAGCTTTGTAGTAACTCTTTCTTTCCTCTTACTTCTTAGAAGCCCATACAGCATCCTTTTACTGCCACTTACATCTGTTTCCATTCTTCGTGTAAATTCTTCCCAACTTTTCTTCTTTTCTTCTCCTACCACTTTCTTACACCTCCGTTTGCTGTCGTGATACTTCCTTTTGCTTTCTTCTGTTTGATCTCGGTTCCATTCTTTCCATGCAGACTTCTTTTCTTTCACTGCTTTCCTCACTTCCTCATTCCACCACGGTGTCTCCTTCTCTTTCACTCTTGTTGACGTCCTACCACAAGCACTCTCTGCTGCACCAGCAAATGCCTTTTTAAAGTGGGACCATTCCTTTTCTACATTTTCCACTTCAGTAACTGGGATTTGTTGCTTCAATCTCTCCTGAAAATCTTCCTGTACAGCTTTGTCTTTCAATTTCCATACTTTTATTTTACTTTCTCTGATCTCCTTTAGGTTTTCCAATTTTCCCCATCTAAATTTTGCCACCACAGCTCTATGGTCCCCATCAAATGCTTCTCCTGGTAAAGCTGTCACATCCATCAGCTTTCTGCGATTTGTCCTTTCCACCAGGAAGTAGTCAATTACTGATTTTGTTCTTCTATCACCCCACCCATATCTCGTAATTTTCCTGCTGTTTTTCTTCCGAAACCATGAATTACCCACTATCAGTCCATTCCTTTCACAAAAGTTTACAAGTTCCTCTCCTTCCCGGTTCTTTTTCCCATATCCATATGGTCCAACGACTTCTTCCTTTCCTTGTCTCTCAATTCCGACTTGTGCATTCATGTCTCCCATGATCACCACTTCTACATCTGAGATTACTCTTTCTACGTCCTCCAGGAATACTGCAATATCTTCTTCTCTGTTTCCAGTCTGTGGTGCATACACTTGTATGAAGTCCATCACGTCATTCTTCATCTTCATTCTAATTTTCATTATTCTGTCACTCACACACTCTACCACTTCAACATACTCCTCCAGTTGTTTCGAGGTTATCAGTCCCACGCCATTTTTTGCCTCTTGGCCACCACTCCAGTATAATGTATATCCTTTCCTCAATTTCTTCCTTCCTTTACCTTTCCATTTCACTTCACTCAGCCCCATCATTCCAACCTTCTCCCTCTCCATGAAGTCTACCACCTCCTCCACCTTGCCTGTCAGGGTCATGACATTCATGATTCCCACTTTCATTTCGGTTACTGGTCGCCCATTTCTCACAGTTCCCCCAGTACCATAGGAACTGCGCGTCGCCTGCAGGGTACGCCCTAGCCTTTTCCGAATCATTGGAAGTGCCATTTCCATTTTAGGCTATTATTACGATGGGGTCGCCACTCCCAAAGGCATTTTATGAAGCTACTGCCAGCTATTATTCAGGCCGCCCCTAACATGGAGAACAGACGCCCTTGCAGCCGCCCCTAACCTGGGAAACAGACGCTGCCGATTGATGCTGTACTCATACTATTCCCTGAGTACTGGGTTGCCTCTTCCGCAATCTCCACCGTTCTGAAGTCCATCTTCTCCGCTGTAGATTCCGTTGAGGTCTTCGCACGTAACCCTGTGCACGGGGCCTATGTTATACCCCATAGGACTGGGTCCTCACCAGAACTTAGCCGGTACTGTAGTTCCATGGTATATTACAGTACCGTTGCCCACCCCCGCGACGTGGACGCGCCTGGCAAGAATTATCCATGTAGCCAATTAGGATTGACTCATGGACCGGGTTAAGGAGCTGTCTAAATCCAGCCTCCAAGGCGACTGAAATGTACCAGGTATTAAAATAATGTCAGTATTATTCTGTGATAGTCTCGGAGCCCGAATTGAAATATACGACTTTAAGAACATGACGTAACAAAACATGCTTCAAAACAACGGGAAATTAGAATATATGCCCTTCTCAAGCAGAGATATGCACTTAAACAGGCCAAACTAACCAAAATATGATTTTGCATAAACTTCCGGGTGTTAGTAGTCACTGTAAACCACAAACTTTAATGATAATGTGTATAAACTGCTTGAGTTATTGTGTCGCACAGGGAACGTGTGAAGCGAGACCGGAGGAGGAAAGAAGCTGAGCCACAAAGAGACGACGGCCAGAGGGAAAACTGGAGGGAGAAGGAACGTCGAGATAGCGACCGGAGGGACGATGGTCGCAGGGACAGTGAACGGAGGGACGATGGGCGCAGGGACAATGAACGGAGGGACGACGGTTGCAGGGACAATGAACGGAGGGACGATGGTCGCAGGGCTGGTGATCGACGAGACGATGACCGGCGGAATAGTAATTTCAGGCAAGACAATGGACCTAGAAATTCTTCTGGCAGAGATAACACCAAGAATAGACCAAAGAGTTACAGACCACCACCTCCAGTTGAGAAGAAGAAGGACATTGACCATACTGGTAAGTACAGCAAACTCTTGATTGTCCGTGTTAATGCGGACTTGAGATTTCACGGATAATGCCTTGACTCGGCAACAATTGTATCTAATAGTATGTAATAAATATGATACTATTGAAACTTTTCTATTTTTAATACTGCCCCTACGTTGGGGGACACTTGTAATAAATATGATACATTCACTGTAGTGGTCTGAGTCAACCAACAACATGACCCCACAGTTGGGCGTTATTGTAACTAAATAATAATAATGTTATTGGTTTTACGTCCCTTTTAACAACTGCGGCTTTTAGAGACGCCGGGGTGCCGGAATTTTGCCCCGAAGGGGATCTTTAACGTGCCAGTAAATCTAAGGACACGGCTCCCTCGCATTTGCACACCCTCAAATGCCAGCTGACTGCGCCAGGATACGAACCTGCAACCTCGGGCCCAGCAAGTGAGAACGTTACCCCTGAGCCACGCAGCCAGCCTATTGTAACTAAATATGATGCTGCTAAACTTCTCTTTCTTCTAATATTCGCCCCCCAGGGGCTCGCATCTAGTGGGACGTAGGTTGGCGACCATGGGGCCCCAGCTGAGACCGGCATTGCTTCCACTTGTGCCGGGCTCCTCTCCATCTTCCTTCCTGTCGACCTCCCTTGGTCAACTCTTGTTCTTTTCCGATCCCGACGGTACAGGCTGGACGTTTGTTTTAGACGAGTGAAAAATCTTAATGGAAGCCTGGAGGCGAGTTACTGCAGTACCTGTGTTGTTATCAGCTGCCCCAAGCGGTCCGATGATTGACAAAGCTGTCTGACACTACTGCTGACGTACAGTCATTGGCAAATATAATTACGTTTTGTTCGTAACTACGTAACGTGTACTTCCGTGTCACACAATACTTAAGTCTGGAATTCCATTACATCAGATCGGTGGTGACAAGTGTGAAGCGATAGGGTGAGAGAGTGACTGTGTGTAGGCTCACCCGCAGGCTTCAAGGTCAAGGGCAATCGTCTAAAACAAACGTCCGGCCTGTATTAGGGTATCCGAGGCCTAGGGAGTCTTTCACTTTCAATCCCTTGTCTCATCTTTACTGATCCCTCCTTCTTCGAGGGGTCAGACCTCTTGTTTTCTTTTCATTATATTTCCATTTCTATTTAAGATTCCTGCGTTGTTTATGTTAATTGGCTCCCCGTTTATCTAAATTCCCTTTTTTTTTTGCATCTACACTACATTTTGTAGGTATTTTTGTAAGTTTTTTCGATCTAAATTACCTCTCGCGATTATTTTCAACCTCAATTGCATTTCGTAAAGATTGTCAATCTAAATTGCTTTTTAGTAAGTCTTTCAATGTAGGTGCAGGGCATTTTAGTGAGTTTTTTGAATTTCAATTGCATTTTGTAAGTATTTTGAATTTCAATTGCACTTTGTGAATATTTTGGACTGGAAATGGGATCTTCCAATCTGAATTCCATTGCGTATTTTCAATTTCAATTGTTTTTTGTATGTATTTCGACCTAGCCTGCATTTTGTGAGTCTTTTTTTTTTCAAACTATTCCTTTTGTGAATCTCTTCGTTCTAAATTCCCTTTTGTAAGAACATTTTGTTCGTTGTTTCAATCTGAGTTCCTTTTTGTAAGTATTTTCCGTCTCACTTAATTTTCGTTCTGGTTTCCATTTCACTGTCATTTTTGCTATCACCCAGATCATTAGGGGCCGATAACCTAGATGTTAGGCCCCTTAAAACAATAATTATCATCATCATCATCATAATAATATTCGCTCCAATGTTGGGCCTTCATTGTAACTATTCTGTTCCAATATTGATATTTAAATCGATAAACCTATCTTCTTACTTATTGGCACGTCCTTCATCTAGCCACACGCTGGTACGTCATTGTAATAAATATAAAATCCACCAAGCTTGCCATTGTAATAATTAATATGATAATCCGAGCTAGCCCGGGGCTATAATACTAGCTTAAATGACATCACACAAAGACTCAGTACCGACTTCACAAAAATACACTCTTTATTAAATACAAGTTTTTCGGGCTTGTAGGCCGTGGTCCAGACAGGATATCTCCCGACGTTTCACCGGAAACTGCGTCCGGCATTATCAAGGGTTCCGCTCCTTTCCTTGGTCAGCAGTGGAATGAGGAAGAGGCTAGAAATAATGGGTAACTGTTTGTAGTGGGGTATTGTTGTTTGAATATGACTGTTGGTTGGGTGGAGCTTGGCGATGAACTAACGGCTGGAAGGTAGTTTGGATCTTCAAATTAGCATGGTGAGCTGAGCGTTCTCTTCGCATTCCGGCTGGATCGTCTGGTCTCACGTACATGTTGCGGGGTGCGGTGCGTGCTCCGGCTTCGGCGACCGAGCTTGTGAGGGTCAGGTGTTCCCTGCGCGACTGCCGGGCTGTAGCGGGAAGGTTCTTCAGGTTGACGTGTGAGTGATTTCTTGGCCTTGGTGTTCCTAAGAGCCGGGATCCTTGTATTACGCACACGTTCAATTTCTTCCTTCCGATAGAAATTGTCGGGGTGTTTGAATATTTCTATGGCTTCCCGTTGCAGCCTGGCATGGTAGTGAGTGGTCGTGGAGAGGATCTCCGTGTCCCCGTACTGTACATTGTGACCGGGCAAGAGAGAATGCTCAGCGACTGACGATTTCTCAGTTTGACCCAGGCGGCTGTGTCTGTTATTTTCCTTGAGTCTGGTGGTCACGCTCCTCTTCGTCGTTCCTATGTACACCTTCCCACAGGAACACGGGATTCTGTAGACACCTGCAGTGGAGTGTGGGTGGTGCTTGTCTTTAGCGGATCGCAGCAAGTCCCGGATTTTGGCGGTGGGTTTATAAACCGTCTTCACCCCATAGGTCTTCAGTAATTTGCCTATCCTGTCCGTCACCTTCTTCACGTACGGCAGGAATGCGGTGGCCACCGGAGTTTCCTCAGAATCTTTCCTCGTGCTCCGGCGCCTGGGATGAGAGGCCCGCTCAATCTCCTTATTGCTGTATCCGTTGGCGCATAGGGCCCTCTTTATATGTTTCAGCTCTTGGTTGAGGTTGAATGGCTCACTGATTCTCCTAGCACGGTCTACCAATGTTTTAATAACTCCGTGTTTCTGTCGGGGGTGGTGATTGGATGTCTTTTGTAGATACCGGTCGGTGTGTGTGGGTTTCCGGTATACGGTGTGCCCCAAGCGCAGGTCATTAGTCCTGGTGATCAGCACGTCAAGAAAGGCCAGGCAGTTGTCTTTCTCCTTCTCCATAGTAAATTCATATTTAATTATGAACGCCGGCCGTGAAAGCCAAGCTGTTATAACACTCTTTATTAATAATAATTCTTCTCCAAGGGGTTGATCTCTGGCAAAACCATTTGCCAGACCAGAATATAATACGAGGGCTATTCCAAAACTAAGATTCGGTTAAAAAAAAAACATCCAAAATAAAACTTGTTTCGCAAACAATTGTTTTATTGACATTCCTTACGTCTTTCTCTATTTTTCTACATACTTTCCATACTTATTTACACATTTGTCACATCATTTCAGAAGTTTTTGAATGCCTAAGTCGTAGAACTCGGCCGCCTGCGAAGCTAACCAGTCTTGAACAGCTTCTTTCACTTAATCATCTGTGTCGAAGCGCTTGCCGCCAAGAAACTCCTTTAGGTAGCGGAACAAGTGGAAATCACTTGGCGCCAAGTCCGGACTGTACAGTGGGTCGTCCATCTGTTCCCATCCAAATTTCTTGATTAGAGTTTGCGTGTCATTCGCAGTATGGGGTCTGGCATTGTCATGCAACAACAACACTCCAGACCCATTATGTTAGGACCATACACTTCAGTAATCTGCCGATGAATTTCTGCCGCAGAAATGTTTCTTGCAGACAGAAACCGTATCACTGCCCTTGCTTCACAATCGGTGGGCTGATTAATTGTCTTGAGCATTGTGAACTGACACTATCAACAGCACACAGCAACAGTAACAACGCTACTGGCGGCTTTTGCCGCGCAAGGCATGCCAGGAGTCGGCGCGCATGCGTGTTTTGCCCTTGGCGCCGCTTTCAAATATTTACGGCGAATCGGACCTTACTTTTGGAATTACCTTCGTATAATTCCCAACATCACCATTTACATAAAAAGCCAGCCTCCATTCTGCCTGCATCTCTCACCCAGTATTCACAACAACTCTCTTTCTTCTCCACTTACAAGTACTTCTTTTCTGGTCATTCTCTGACCATCAAAAACTATCAATACCTTTTTGTCAAACATATAAGCAGGTTTCCTGGCAGAGCATGCACCAAAACCATCACTCCTCTCCCCCCAAACTAACTGCCAGACCCTTTCTAAAAATCATACAATCCTCAACCCCCCAACACCAATCTCTAGACCAGAGAGACCAACAATTCTCCACCTCACACTTTCATCAAAAGCCCGACTCCATTCTGCATGGCATCCAGAGGTGGCCGCACATTGTGCTGAAGTGCTGCAGCACATTGTTTTATTTGAAAATAAATTACTTTAATAATATTATCTACAACCAAATACAGCGCATTAATTAGACGTCAGCCAAATAAAAGGAAATAGTTCAGCTCCACTCACAACGAGGTATCTATTGTAGCCCTGCATTCCACTCCGCGCCAGGCACTGGCTGTGCAGATCACAGCTCAGCGAGAATTTCTAAGTTTATTGCCAGCAAAAATGAACTCTGCCTTTTGCGCATGCGTGACAAACATTTTCGTTGTGCTGTTGGTACAACAGCCAAGATCAGAGCCAAGGCATTGTTCGCTCGACCACAGAGTGGCAGCACTGTCACATGAAATGGGAACATGGCCGGTGGCACCTTCTAGTCTCTGCGATAGCATTTTAGAGGGAATCTCTCAAATCAAACGGGGAAAAAATGGAAGCTATCAGCTGTTCCCACCAGAAGGTCTTTTAACACTCCCAAGTTACTCTTGTGTGTTTCTGAGTGAATGTTCCTGTATGTTTCTAAAGATTTTTATTGTTTAGACGGGGGGGTGGGTTACAGCACACAACTGATTTCCTACTCCTGGGGCCTGTTTCATAAAACTCACTGATAATATTAGCTAATAATATTAGTAGTCATAATAATTTTTATCAGTTAGCCAAATTCTGTTTCATAAAGAATCATGAGGACTGATAAAATATCAACTCATATTATTAGTGGTCTCGGTCTTCGTATCAGCATTTAAGTGATATTATACTTGTCATTTAGACTTTCACGGCCCGTGTTATTATTCATAATGTTGAATTTTGGGCTTATGCCGTGTTTTATTATACTAATATTCGACGCGTTTCGAAAGAAACCATGTCTTTCATCGTCAGGAATAATATGGAATACGACAATGTTGCTAAGAGAAAGCAACGAAGAACATATAGAAGGTGCCCAAAGATGGACGCCATTATAGCCCCATGTTAGGGACAACGGAAAGCAGCAGTGAATTACTTTCTCAGGGTTCTGATAATAGGTAGCCAGGATTCACTGAGATTGTAGCCGGTGTCGCGGTTGAAATTATCTGGGTGTTTACGTATTTCAACCGCCTCCCTGATGATTCTGGGACGATATTGCTTTATACATCCGTAGAATCCTCGGTACATCACCTCACACCTGAAGAGGCCGAGGAAGCCAGGCAAGAATGTTCCCGAGTTCTCAAGACCGCTAAGCCACCTAACACCAACTTAAAACAAGGCGAAAGCCGGGCACTTAAAGATCTAAGGGACGATTCTGATATTATCGTTCTCCCCGCTGACAAGGGTAACGCGACAGTGGTATTGGATAAGGTTGATTATGATTCCAAGATCTCGTCTTTGTTATCAGATCCTGTATATAGGATTAATAGTCGTGATCCTACTACTCGCTACTCAAATGTCACCGTCAAATTGATCAAGCAATCATCTATTCCAGCGGATGCAGCGAAGACTCTCCTTCCAGGGGATGCTATTCCTCCGAGACTCTATGGTCTTCCTAAAATACATAAGGAAGATGTTCCTCTTAGACCTATTGTTAGTACGATTGGTTCTCCTACATATGCCCTTTCCAAATACTTAGGTAGACTACTTCAGCCGCTTCTGGGAAACACGCCTTCGTACATTAAGGATTCCACACACTTCGTGGAAAAGTTAAAAGCTATAACACTTCAGCCGGGTGATATTCTAGTGAGTCTCGACGTGGTGTCTCTGTTTACGAGAGTACCTATTGATGGTGTTATGTCTCTCATTAATGGCTTTTTTTCTGAAGACATCACAAGACTTTTTTATCACTGCATGACCTCCTCCTACTTTCTATGGAATGGGAATTTTTATGAGCAGACTGATGGTGTGGCCATGGGTAGTCCTCTCTCTCCTGTTGTGGCTAATTTCTTCATGAAGAACTTTGAAGAGAAAGCTTTGTCGTCGGCTCCTTTCAAACCGAAGATCTGGTGGCGTTATGTGGATGACACGTTCGTTGTTTGGACGGAAGGTGAGGAAAATCTTAGCCATTTCCTGGATCACCTTAATCTCCAGCACCCTTCTATTTGTTTCACCATGGAAAAGGAATCTGACGGCAAAATACCTTTTTTAGATGTTCTCGTCACCAAGAAAGAGGATGGATCTTTAGGACACAGCGTTTTTCGTAAGCCAACACACACCAATAGATATCTCCACGCAAGTTCTCACCATCACCCTGCCCAGAAACATGGTATCCTTACAACTCTAACTACCAGGGCTAGGAGGATTTGTGAAGTGTCTTCTTTACAAGAAGAAATTAACACCCTGCGAACCACCTTTGAGAGCAACGGTTATAGCAAGGCTTTGATTTCTACGGTTCTGAAACCAACAAATAATAATAGGACGTCAGTTGAGAAAAGAGATGTAAGAGGAACTGCTTACCTTCCGTACATACATAACACAACGGATCGTATTGCTAAAATCCTACGTCGGTACAACATACGGACTGTATTTGGAACTTCTGTTAAGATTTGGCAACTCCTGCGACCAACTAAGGACAGTTTGCCTAAATTGCAACAACCGGGTATCTACAGAGTTCCCTGTACTTGTGGCAAGGTTTACATCGGGCAGACTTCGAGAACAATATGCACTCGCATTAAGGAACATAATAGATGTATCAGGCTCATTCAACCTGATAAATCAGCTGTTGCCGATCATGCTTTAACACCTGGCCATGATGTCATGTTCCAAGGAGTGGATGTTCTTGCCCGTATAAAGCAATATCGTCCCAGAATCATCAGGGAGGCGGTTGAAATACGTAAACACCCAGATAATTTCAACCGCGACACCGGCTACAATCTCAGTGAATCCTGGCTACCTATTATCAGAACCCTGAGAAAGTAATTCACTGCTGCTTTCCGTTGTCCCTAACATGGGGCTATAATGGCGTCCATCTTTGGGCACCTTCTATATGTTCTTCGTTGCTTTCTCTTAGCAACATTGTCGTATTCCATATTATTCCTGACGATGAAAGACATGGTTTCTTTCGAAACGCGTCGAATATTAGTATAATAAACACGGCATAAGCCCAAAATTCAACATTATGAATGATATTATACTTATTATACCCTCTTAGTGCCAAGCCATTTCCTGAAATACTTGCCAAGAATGCCAAGCAATTTTCAATGGTCATGCAGACTATTCGAAAATAAATCATAAATACCACGTTTTCAACAATAGAATCATTATTTTTGCTTAGCATTATAACCAATACCTCATTCTTTCATACATTATGTTCATAAAAGTAAATACTGCATCTAAACCTTTTTAACTGAGGTTATTCTGATAATTGTTCATTTTTTTATTTTATAAAAATCACTTTTGAGCCTAAATTAAGGACACCTAAGAATCATATTCGAAGAAACACTACGTTTCCAGCTGTAGAGAGTTCTTAGATACATCTGTAGGCAGAAAACTTCAACAAGAAGAAAACAAGTGCACCGCAAGTTTGGCGGGAACATGCGTGATTGGGGGAGCGCAAAGGGAAGGCGTGAATACAAACTCAAACCTATCGCGTAACGAACTTCCAAGGAAATAAGTAAACACCGCGCAGGCAAGCTTGAAACCTCGCCTTTCCAACAGTATGAAATAATCACGGACATATGCCTACATAAATCTACAAATATAAGATAAACAGCGCGCTTATTGTATCGGCTTTGGCACTTTTGGCGCGAGCAGCGAGAGCCGATTTGATCGGCGCATGACACTGAGAGGGTTAATATGAAACAATGTAACTATTCGGCAATACCGGTATTATGTTTCTGCACAATGGCTATTGAGATATTAACCCACATTGTGGTAATGCAGTTATTAATATACCAGTAATATATATCCATATGTTTATACGGGAAGTGGGCAAGCCTTCACGAACTGCTGCTGTACATATTCCCTTTACTGGGAAGTAGGCCTATTCAAAAGGCATTTAAAACTCAATTCCACGCAGGAGCATTATCAATACAGGCAAAATATTAATAGAGCTTACTTCCGTAATACGGTATTATTGGTACGTGAAAATAAGTAACCATCTTGTGCTCAACGATTGGGTGGTCGAAATAGCCGTGCGGATAGCGCGTCTAGCTGTAAAACTGTAAGTCTCGAGTTCGAATCCTGCTCGAGGTAGATAATTTTGATACCAGATTATCGATTTAAACTATATTTACCATATCAATATGACTCTTTTAACAGAATCCACATGAAATTACGTGTTGGTCTGTGAAACAAGAGGTCCGGGAACTTGGCACATTGCCTTGACTCGCAAGTTGGCCTATTTATAAGGAATTTAAGGTTATGAGCGGTGTTGCGTCTATTAATCTAGTTGATCCTTATCATATTCTTTATTTAGGCTACTGCTGGTGGAAGTTACAAAATCTGTAAAACACTCCCTTTTACAATAGATTAATATTTGTGCCAAAAATATTATAAAATACTGGTGTATCAACAATTTCAAGTGAGGTTTCTTCTCAAAAGTTACATGTCTACAGGTTTCAACATGTCCTCAAACACTCCCGGCACTAAAAGCAATACTATAAATAAATAAATCAATAAATCTGTAACTTATACAGTGTGTTTTAACTCCTTATTGAAAAGGCAAAGTTTACATAAAATGCTAAAATTATTTTTGCAGCTATTCCAGACCCGCACATGTTTGACAATCTGAAGAGGGAGACCGACGATATTGCTGCTTTGACGACCAAGAAGTATTCCAAGCGACAGATATTCAGCAACTGGGCCAAGTACGAGAAGCCTCTCGACCTTCCGGACTATCACGATGAAGACGACGAGAGGAGGGGAGCGGACTTCGAGCTGTTGCTTCGAGGAGCTCAGATAGGTACAGTAGTCTGGAAGTGAAAATGTGAAGGACATTGAGGAGATTTTTGGTTCACTAAATGGTATCTTGTGTGTTTTAAATCTATAGGAATGGGGGAGTTTAGTCTAAACTTCTTCTTCTTCTTCTTCTTCTGCTTTTACGGCCTCATTGGACCACTTCAGTCAATCATTTCTTGGTCCTCTTCTTCAGTAAGTTTCTTTTCCGAGTCGCCCAGTAGCTCTTCATTCGCTCTGATCTTCTCAGGCGTTCCTCATCTGTAAATACCCCTTTTACTGTATGACGTTTGTCTATTTTTGCTTGAAATCTTATTTTTATATCTTCCTTTTTTTTTTAAATTTTTTGTTTTGTTTTGTTTTGCAAGTCATCCAAGGTTATTTCTAATTCTTTCATATCTTCTCTAATTTCCTTAATCCATCCTACTTGTTGTTTCATATTCCAAAGTTTCTCTACAATTTTTCTAGATAATCTGGTTTCCGGTGTCCTCATAATGTGACCAAAAAGGAAATCCGTTTCTTCCGAATAGTATCAGTGATGGGCTCCACTTCATTTGGTACTATCCGCCACTGTCCATCTTTCTGATTTTTTTTATTTATGCATGTTCTAACTATTCTTTCTACTTTTAAAATTTTGTCGATTCTGTTTTTCTGAGTAACTTGAAGAAGAGTTTCACTTCCATATGTCACCTCTGGTTGAACCACTGTCTTGTAATGTTTTAATTTTGTTTCGAATGATCAAAATTTTCTTTTATATGTAGATCATGTTAATTTTTGGGCTTTTATCATTTTATTAGTTCTTTCTTGCCACGCAGGTTTCTCATCCAAGTTGTAAGTTATAATTTCTCCTAAGTATTTAGTCTAAACATTTTATATTTCATTTTGGTTTCACATGTTCATCATCAATTTCCGTTTTCCAGCTTAGACAGGGTCGGAGCAAATATGTCACCCCCCCCACCCACTTTATTCTGTTTGTCCACCATCCTTCCTCAACCACTAAACTCCATTCCAAGTTTCGTTCTTTCACACTGTCCTTCACCAAATCCATCCACCGTACTCTAGGTATTCCTCGTCCTCTCTTTCCAGTCATCCGTCTCTCCAACACTTGTTTCGGCATTCATCGTTCATCCTTTTCACATGTCCACACCGTCTCGACCTGTTCTGCTCCAGCTTATCATTCAGCTTCAGAGACGTTACAAGGACCAATTTAAACAGAATATGAAGTTGGCAGGTCTCAATCTACAAATCTGGGACCAGCTTGCTAAAGACCGATCAACTTGGCGCCAGAACATCCCGGCTGCTGTCAAAATGTTTGAAGAAGAATGTCGTAGACTTGTTAAGGCCAAGCGACTAGCACGAAAGCTCCGTGCAACACAGCCACGCCCTCCACCAACAGTTCTGTGTGATCTGTGTGGACGTTTGTTTCATGCACGCATTGGGCCGTTCAGTCACCCCAAACATGCCCCCAGACCTCAACCTTAAGATTATATTAGACTGTTTTGGAAGATGATCTATACTTGGAAACGAGTTAAAGTCGACGACGATCTTTCAGCTTCTGGACATTCACTTCCTTTCGAATGTCTTCTTTCCCCATTCTAACTCTCCTTGTCTTCTGTACCGTACTCTTCAGGATTTCCCCCAGGGGCTCACATCTAGTGGGACGTGGGTTGGCGAGCATGGGGCCCCAGCTCAGTCCGGCATTGCTTCCACTTACCTGTGCCGGGCTCCTCTCCGACATCTTTCCTGTCGACCTCTCTTGGTCAACTCTTCCGACCGTGACGGTATTAGGGTATCCGAGGCCTAGGGAGTCTCTTCCTTTCCCGCCTTAATTGGCCCTGTCTCATCTTTTCTGATACCCTCCTTCTGCGAGGGGTCAGCCTTCTTTTTCCTTTCATGTTATCTCCTGCCTTCTGCTCAAGGCCCTCAAGGAAGCAGGGTGTATGTAGCCCCACCACTTCTGGTGCACCCTGTATAGTGCTACACCCTCAAGGGTTCATGGCTGGAGATTCCTGACCCGGGTCCGGGTTTCCCCCTTTTATCCATTACCTCTGGGGCGGACTCTCTCCTCTTTCACTTTCCTATCTGCCTTTCATGGCTCTCCTTCCTTCCAAGTCCCACAATCCTCATTCTTCGAGGGTTGAGGGCATTTCTTTTCCTCCTGTCCTTTATTTGCCTTATTCTCCTTTTGTTTTCCATTTTTCTTCTAGTATATAAGTTAGTAGTTATGGTCACTCAAACCATTAGGGGTGGATAACCTCGATGTTAGGCCCCTTAAAACAACAATTATCATCATCATCTTGAGGATTTTAATTTCGGCTGCCTGTATTCTCCTTTCATCTCTCCTCGCCACCAGCCAAGTTTCTGCTCCATACGCCATTATTGGTAAGTAATTAATTATTATTAAAACAAAATGTGTGTTATTAATACTTTCAGGTGGCCATTTAAAGCTGAAGTCCGAGAAGAGTTGGGATAATCATTCCACAGCTTTGCAGAACGAAATATTCTCGTTGAACCTCAACAACCTGGGCTTAGGCCTGGCGTGTATCCCCTTTCATGAAAAGATGGATTTACCTCAAAACATGTTCTCAGTAAGTAGCCTAGACAACCATATGTTCTAAAATCTAATGTGCCACCAAGTCTAATGCTCTCCCCAAATTTCAAAACCCTTAAAATAATATTTGTTTGTGAAAGTAATATGCATTAGTGAAAATTTCACTTGATACGACAAGGAGTTCATATTACAGTGTACTCCCGATAATTCGCGTGCGGATAATTCGCTTTGCAGTTAATGCGCGGGTCTCCGAGAGTATTTTTTTATAGTAGTAATTCTTACAGAAACACTTATAACTGTTTTTCTGGACATCGAGAAAGCATATGACCATGTACCACGCATGCATATATGGGAATGTTTGAGATTTAAGAAAGTGCCCAAGGACATCATAGCACGGGTACAACGATTATACGATGAGACCAAGAGCTGTGTACAGGTCCAGGATGGAAAGTCAGGTTGGTTCGAAACAAAGAGCGGAGTCCAACAGGGAAGTTGCCTTTCACCGCTTCTCTTCATTATCATAATGGATGAAGTTTTAAAAGCAGTTAAAAGCAAGGATCAAGAAACTAATGCCTTAGTTTTCGCCGATGATGTCTTGGTGTGGGGCGAGTCAGAAGAGGAGGTGCAAGCTAGACTAGATCTTTGGCAGAATGAATTTGTGAATATGGGTCCTAAAATCAGCAAAACCAAGACCCTGTATTATATGTGTTTGGAAGCGGATGGGGAACATTTTCAGCATCTACTGTAAATCATGGCCATTAAAACTGCTTGGTAGGCACTGATTTTAAGCACCGTATTCTGCCGTAGGCCTACATATGCGTGCGCGGTCGCCGGCAACTGAGCCGTCACTGGCGGAGCGAGAATGTCCTTGCTAAGCAGAAATAAAGACCCTGTATTATTCTGTAGTGTAGAGGTACAGTAATTCATTTTTATGTTATTTATTGCGTGTAAGTTACTGATAACCTATGTTTATGTCGTGACTGTAGTAGTGCATACAATCACTTACTAAGGTCTGCGATTTAACGTCCATATATACGCCGCGTTCTTTCTTATAAGCTGTAAATGCAGTATGGCGTTTCGGTAGTACGTTTTCCCGCATATGATGTCCAAATTTTTCAGTCCCTTGAAAAACGTACTAACGAGATTCCACTGTATTTAGGTAGTATTCTTTCCTCGGACAATACCATACATCAAGAGATTAACAACAGAATACAGAAAGCTTCCAATTTTTATCAGGCAGTGCATCAGCTACTTTGGGACGAATCATTTCCACAAGCTTCCAAGATTAGTTTTTTCATAGCTTCGTTCACAGCATGTACGGCGCAACGGTGCGCCCACTAGCCCGCTACGTTCACAGCATGTACGACGCAATGGTGTGCCCACTAGCCCGCTACGTTCACAGCATGTACGGCGCAATGGTGCGCCCACTAGCCCGCTACGTTCACAGCATGTACGGCGCAATGGTGCGCCCACTAGCCTGCTACGTTCACAGCATGTACGGCGCAATGGTGTGCCCACTAGCCCGCTACGTTCACAGCATGTACGGCGCAATGGTGCGCCCACTAGCCCGCTACGTTCACAGCATGTACGGCGCAATGGTGCGCCCACTAGCCCGCTACGTTCACAGCATGTACGACGCAATGGTGTGCCCACTAGCCCGCTACGTTCACAGCATGTACGGCGCAATGGTGCGCCCACTAGCCCGCTACGTTCACAGCATGTACGGCGCAATGGTGCGCCCACTAGCCCGCTACGTTCACAGCATGTACGACGCAATGGTGTGCCCACTAGCCCGCTACGTTCACAGCATGTACGACGCAATGGTGCGCCCACTAGCCCGCTACGTTCACAGCATGTACGGCGCAATGGTGCGCCCACTAGCCTGCTACGTTCACAGCATGTACGGCGCAATGGTGCGCCCACTAGCCCGCTACGTTCACAGCATGTACGGCGCAATGGTGCGCCCACTAGCCCGCTACGTTCACAGCATGTACGGCGCAATGGTGTGCCCACTAGCCCGCTACGTTCACAGCATGTACGGCGCAATGGTGCGCCCACTAGCCCGCTACGTTCACAGCATGTACGGCGCAATGGTGCGCCCACTAGCCCGCTACGTTCACAGCATGTACGGCGCAATGGTGTGCCCACTAGCCCGCTACGTTCACAGCATGTACGGCGCAATGATGCGCCGTCGAATTTGAATCGCCCGCTACGTGGACTTCATAATAGTTATTTATTTGGTCGTAAGATGGCAGGAAGAGGCAACTTTTGGCTACACATCGAGCTACTTATTATTGCCAGGAGGTGTCGCATATCTTCACAGTCATTTATATTTCAGATCTCTGCACACGTGTTCCCGCTTTTGCGGACCGTGAGTTTGCTTGTAAACATGGCAGGTCCTGGCACAGTTATTGATGACAAAGAAATAGCTAATTTGCTCGATAATAGTGCCAACGAAAGTGATTCAGAGTGTGACAGCGATATAGAGGATGAGTTCGCTATAACTTCCAGTGAAGATAGTGACGCTGACTATGTAATTTGTGATAGAACGCCAAGCAATACGAACACATTGGGCGACTGTGATATTGACCCAGTATTGACGTGCCGCTGACCAGGGACAGTCAGGTTATTGAAAGTTTATAATATTATGTTATATGTTGTTATTGTGTGTGTTTTTTGAAAACTTTTACCAGTGCGTTTGGAAATTATAGCGAAATGCATATGATACCGCGCTTACCATTGGGAGTAGGCTAGAAATAATGCGCATTGTGGGTGCAGCCCAGAGTTTCACAATATCACGCTCGAGGGGTTAAAGGGTTAAGAAGATCCAGAAATCAAGACTAGAGTAGTTTGGCCACGCAGCCTGCGAACAGAAATGCATACCTGCCACCTCTCCCGATTTAGGCGGGAGACTCCCGATTTCAGACCATTTCTCCCGCCCTCCCGCTTAACGTATTAAATCTCCCGATTTTTCAAAAATCCCCCGCGTAATTTCTGATTGAATGTGCGAGATGACACTCCAGTCGTCTATCGAACAGATCGACTTTACGTGTTTTGAAGTTATATCTCGATACCGCAGTTTCGCTCTGTGCCGATAATAGACAACTGCGTACTAACTCCCACGTCCTGCGTCACGTCCTGCTGTTATAAAAAGTTCGCTTCGAATACATCTTTGTTTGAAATAGTCGATGGTTAATTCAGCGCTTGTTCCTAGTTGTTTTGCATAATGACCTGTGGGTGATAGGTAGTTGTGCGCTGAGGAATATTGTATCCGTTTCACACGTGAAATTATATGATTTATGTATAACTTAGATGTTGTTGGCGTTAATATGCCCGTAGGCTATTGTGATTTTTCGATCTGAGTGATTACGTCCGTTCCTCGGTAATATGGCGAGGAAATATGAAGTGACATTTAAAAGTGTGTACACAATAACTTTCCGCATATAACTGAGTCAAGAAGAGGCGCAACATTTGCATTTTGTGATTTCAGACATTTTAAAACACGTGCTCTCAAAGAAACATAAAGACAATGTACAATGTGTTGGAAGAAACAAGAAACTCAATTATTTCAAGTGTAAGGAGGAAGACACTGACATTATAACACGTGCTGATGTATTGTTCACATCGTTTATTATTGAACATAACCTCCCTGTCAATTGTTCCGATCACGCTGGTCCTTTATTTAGGATGATGTTCCCAGACTCAAAAATTGCCGGCAGATATGGCTCAGCCAGAACTCACGTATGTCAAATTGTCTAAAGTTATGCTTTCCATTCTGACCATTCCGCATAGTAATGCAGAGTGTGAGAGTTCAGGTCATCTCTCTCCGACAAGACTTTGGTCAAACTTATAACTCTGAAGTCGATTCAGAAAGGGAAGTGTTTTGAGCAAGAATATAGCAAGACCTTTTTTGAAGAGGGCAAAATCAGCCAGAGTCACCTGCAACAACGACCAATAATATGATCTTCGATACGTCACTAGTTTTGTATGCGTGAGTGTGGTCGAAAGAAAGGTATGCTTGTTTGATAGAGTAGTTAGAATTTAAAATTACTCAGTCTTAAGTACATTTGTAAACTGGGATGTCATGTCATGTTAGTCATGTACAGTTTAATAGTGTAACTTATATATTTGCTGTAATGTCTTAGCCTGTGTATATATTATGTTGTATCACGCCCCCCCCATCGCCGCCGCGTCGAATCTCCCGATTTGTCATTTTGAGAGGTTGGCAGGTATGGAAATGCAGGAAGGGTGTTTGAAAGCGAGGTAGAAGGAAGAAGGTCTGTGGGAAGATCAAGGGGAAAATGGATAGATTTAGTTGAAAAGGATGTGATGAAAAAAGGTCTAGACTGGAGCAAGGTGATGGAGGAGAAGTGGTATGAGGACAGGACAAGATGGAAGGGGGCCCGTACACCACACCCGGGCAACTGGAGATGGTTTATGATGATGATGATGATGATTCTAGTTACCATGGCAACAAAAGCACACTTAGTTTCTACTCATTTAAGTTTGTGCAATACTTATGAAGTGCAATACAATCAGACAAATAAAGACAGATCATGATTGTGTATATTTTGGTTCTAAAGTGCCTCCTCTTGATAATGTTTCCTTTACTTTTGCCTCTGTATTGTGATATTTTAGCAGCAATTTGATTGGTTTTATGTTTTTATCCTTCTTTCTAGAGTGACGATGTGGAGCGAATGAATTCTCAAACCAAACTGAGTGCAGCTGCTTACGAAGTGATGAAGAAGAACCCCGTAAAACGAAGAACCAAACGATCTGAGTCCGACAAGTCTACATCCGAGAATGAGCTCTATCTCTTTAAAAATAGCGATGCAGATCAAACCAAAACAAATCCTTCCTCTGTTCTGATGTTTGATATCCCCGAACCAGAACCAGAAGATAAGATTGATTTTGGTACCCCTCCACCTTCTGGGAAACAGTATTCACGGATTTCACCAGAGAAGGCTGTAGGACGATCCCACCATCAAACACCCCCACCAGAAAATAGAAGCTCTCCTCGTAAGGCTTACGAGAATGAAAGGAAAGACTTCAAAGATGGTATGACAAAGTCAGCAGTGAAGGAATCGTATGAAAATATGAATGGATTCCAGAGAGATCAGACTCCTGTTAGGCTGCAGGATACATACGTCCCAAAACCTTCCAAAAATGATGTTTGTAGAGGTGAAGAAAATGAAGTACGTAATGAAGTACAATCTATGCCTACTGTAGAAAAGAAAGACCGAGAATCAATGGAACGCATGGCAGACAAACGCTGGAGTGCCGAGAAAGACGTATCAGAAACTAGATGGAGTTCAGAAAGAGAATCGACACCTGGACGATGGCGTGCCGAGAAGGAAATGTCAAGCAATAGATCAAGCATAGAAAGGGAAGGAACGGGTGCAAGGAGGAGTGCAGAGAGAGAATTAGCGGACAACAGGCATAGTGTCGAGAAAGATGTTATGGATCAGAGATGGAGTGCCGAGAAGGAAATGTCAAGCAATAGATCAAGCATAGAAAGGGAAGGAACTGATGCAAGAAGGAATGCAGAGAGAGAATTAGCAGGCAACAGGCATAGTGTCGAGAAAGATGTTATGGATCAGAGATGGAGTGCCGAGAAGGAAATGTCAAGCAATAAATCAAGCATAGAAAGGGAAGGAACTGATGCAAAAACGAGTGCAGAGAGAGAATTAGCGGACAACAGGCATAGTGTCGAGAAAGATGTTATGGTTCAGAGATGGAGTGCCGAGAAGGAAAGTACTGAGAGGAATCAGCTTACTGAGAAGGAAGTGATCGACAGGAGGTTAAGTACTGAAAAGGAAGTACCACTAGTATCTAAAGAGAACTCTGAAACTCTCCCTCCCTCAGCTGAGACAGCCAGTAACGATGTAACGACAAAGAAACGCCGAGCCAATCGTAACCGAGGCAACAAGAACAGGAAGAAGAGTGGAGAATTCCCCGGAGACGACAGAGTGCCCGCGAACGACGAAGAATTTGAAGCTAAACCAGAAGAGGGTGGGCACAAACCTATTGTAAATAGAAAACACTCTAATTCAGAACCAGAAGGTCAGGAACCCGATTTGCCACTCAGTAGAAATAAACACACTCCCGAGCCAAAAGCACAGCCGATTAAACTTGAGAGTGAAATGTCTGAACTTAGTAGAAGTGTGGCTCGACAGAAACGTGTTAGTCCAGAAGTTGAGAAGGAACCTCCTTCCAATCATACCATGAAGATTCCTGAACATCGTTTGCAGGGAGGTGCACAAGATAGGAAAGTAGACATAGAAACCACGTCTGTGAGGCCGCCAAGGATAGAGAAAGATGCAGTTAGGCCCCGTAAGAGTCTCACACCAGAGACTAAGCAGAAATCTCCTGAGGTAGAGCCGGTCTCGACTAGAGCACCGCCAGGAAAGCAAGTGAACATGAGCAGGACTCTCAGTGTTGGGAAGGAGAGTTCCGGCGGGAAGTTGACTCCTCCCGTGAAACCACTGGGAGCGCCCAAGACGCCCGGACAGGAGGACGATCAGTTAGATTTCCTGCTGTCTCTTAGGAATCCTACGAGCGAGACTCCTGTGTCTTTTGCTAAACCTAGCAACGCTGTCAGATCTACACTCGATGATGGTAAGTTCCTTTGTTCCTCATTTTAGTACTTTCCTTTTATCCTTCTTGACGAGTGACCAGGGCTGCCGTTTTAGTGGATTTTTAGCCTACTTTTCACGTTTTGTAAAAATGAGGAAAAAGTAGACTTGTTGTTGTTTCCTATGGCTAGCCCGGATTCCAATCCATCAGCTTTCTTGCGATCCAATAGAGTTGTGTGAGGTTTCCTGAAGTTCTAGCAGTCACATCAAGTTTGTTGCAATGTAGCAGGTGCCCCTTATCCATTTTACTTCCAGGTTCGTGACAAAGTGTGCATTCTTCAGATCTGAGGATGTTGATTCGTTTCAGATGAGCTGCAAGGCAGTCATGGCCAGTGTTAATATATATGGTGTTAATTTATATTGATCCCATTTAGCATCAATGTCCTTCCATAATTTGGTTTCTGATGTTTTCTTTGCCATTTCTTCATACCTGTTTTTGATAGTATTTTTCAAGATCCTTTTTGCTGACATAAAATCAGTCTGACTGACAGGTTGTTGTAGTGTGGTACCTTTTTTTGCTAATCTGTCTGCCTCTTCATTACCTGCTATTCCGACATGAGAAGGGATCCACTGAAATGAGATCTGTTTGTGGAGTCTTTGAAGGGTTTTTATCATACAAAAAATTTCTTTCAGTTCTTTATTTTGAGGCTTATAATTTGACGAGACGGCTTGGATGGCTGCTTTTGAATCTGTAATGATAACACATTTTTGATAAGCAATGTTTCTGCCTAATAACTGATGGAGTGCATGTGAAATTGCTCGTATCTCAGCATCAAAGTTTGTTTTGTTTTGGCCAACTGGGAAGTAGAGTGAGAAGAGAGACGAGACTTATGAGATCGATCCAGAAAAATGTGTGTCTGTCTGTGTTCCCCCACCCCCCTATCAACTCCTAAACGGCTGCAGCTATCGAAACCAAATTTAGTATGATTATAGATCTCTATCTGAATATCTCAAGGCCATATTTGAAAATTACTTCAGTGCTACCAACTGCTGAAAAATCGCAATTGAAATTTCAGCTCCATGTTCGATATCTTGGAAGGAATGCATGGGAGCTATTCCAAAATTGGCACATACATAGATAATAATATTTCAGTTTAATTTCCAGGGGGCCATACATAGCAGTGTTGCCAACATGATTCTAAGCCTTCTGATAGGTCCAATTTTTAAATGCATGTAACTTCTACACTATCTATTGGATTTCAACCAAATTTCGTATGTACTATGTGTACAATAACAGATACGACTTTGCATCTTCTTAAGAGCCACCAGGGCTGCCAACTGTTAATAATGCTATCTCCATTTTTTTAAATCCTAATACCAATATATCAGAAAGTATTTTCTGTAGCCAACCATCTAAAATTTACATGAATAATGCAAATTTTGGAAAACCGATTCTTAGGAGGAAATGCGTCTCGAGACCATAAAATCAAAGCGCTGTTGCTTTATCATTCCAAGATCCCTCGAGCACTCGATTGCATTTTGCTAACACCCATAGGCTTTTTAGTTTTCCGTTGAAATCGTCCGTATCTCCTATCTAACCCATATTATAATACATTCACTTTACACGTTTTTGTATTACACAATTTATTTATCGTATGACAACTGAAGAGCAACTAATATACATACACTGATCGGCAAAAAAGTGGAACACTTTAATTTTTTACGTAATTTCTTAATTTATTCCACTAATATGTATCGGTTTTCCAATATTTGCATTATTCATGTAAATACTGAAACCTGTTTTACAAAATGCTTTAACTCACATTTTGCAAATCTTACAATTTTCTTTTTTTTAGTAATGTTCTTTTGGTCCTTTTTTTTTATACACCACTAGTCACAAAAAACAAATGTTTCCACCCTTAGCGTCTATGTCAGCTTGTAAACGCTCAGGCATACTGTTCACAACTCGTCGAATGACATTTGCCGGGATGCGATCCCATTCCTCCAGCAGCGATGTTCTCAGTTGTGCCAAGGTGGTGGGGTCACACTGGCTGACGTTCTTTCCAAGCATACCTCATACATGTTCGATGGGGTTCAAGTCAGGACTACGAGCTGGCCAGTCCAGGGTTTGAATCCCCACTTCCTGCAGATATTGTACAACACAGCGAGCAGTATGAGGGCGGGCATTATCATGCATCAGCATGAAATTCTGACCAATGAAAGGCGGAAAGGGCATCACATGGTTCATCAAGATCTCTTCGATGTACCTTTGGGAATTGAGCGTCCCGTGATCGATGCACACCAACTCAGTGCGGGCCATAACGTTGATGCCACCCCACACCATAACCGAGCCACCTCCAAATGGAGTCCTGGAGGACAAAGCAACAGGGCTGTACCTCTCCCCGTGCCTTCTCCACACTCTTTCTCTTCCATCAGGAGATGTAAGAATAAAGCGGCTCTCGTTAGTGAAGAGAACAGAGGCCCACTGCTCGTGGGTCCATCCCAGATGCTGCCTTGCGAAGCGAAGACGCGGCTCTCTGTGATGTCGTTCGAGTGCGGGTCCACGTGCAGGTCTCCTGGACGAAAGATGAGCTTCTTCAAATCTTCTTCTTACTGTTCGCTCACTCACTCTCACATTTCTGACATTTTCCAGTTGATTTCGTGCATGAACTGCTGTGGTATGGCGATCACGTAGAACTTGCAGGGTGAGAAATCTGTCATTCCTGGCATTTGTGCTTCCTCTATGGCCTGACGCTAGTCTCCTGTCGCATGTTTGGAGTTCTCTGTAACGTTGCACTGCACGGTGAATGCTACCGAGAGATGATCCAATGACCTCAGCAACATAATGGAAGCTGCGGCCATCCTCCAGCAATGCAACTGCCTATGGAGCTCCTTCACGGCTAACAGGCACATGGATAACTTACTGAAATGTGTTCAACAAATGCGAGTTGTTATCCCTAGAACAACAATAAGTGAGCGGCAACACTCATAAACCTTAAACGCTTGCAGTGCACTTCCCGCCATAAAACCATGAAGATAGACTCATCGAAGATTGGGGGTAATTGGTGGTAATAAACCACCCTAAGAAATGTCATATTATCAATTACTATTCACGGATTTTTCAAATGTTTGTTCTAATGCGTGAAAAGCTTTTAAAATGTGATTACATCTTTTTCATGGCTAATTTTATACTATTTACAGTGGAATCTCGTTAGTACGTTTTCCAAGGGACTGAAAAATTTGGACGTCATATGCGGGAAAAGTACTATCAAAAAACGCCATACTGCATTTACAACGTTTAAGAAAGAACGCGGCGTTTATATGGACGTCAAATCGCTGACCTTAGTAAGTGATTGTATGCACTACTACAGTCACAACATAAACATAGGTTATCAGTAACTTACACGGAATAAATAACATAAAAATGAATTACTGTACCTCTACACTACAGTATAATACAGGGTCTTTATTTTTGCTTACCAAGGACATTTTCGCTCTCGCTCTCGCGCTCCGCCAGTGACGGCTCAGTTGCCGGCGACCACGCACGCATATGTTTGAAGCACGGGCTTGCGTGAACCACTTCAATAAAGAGCTTTCTACTACAGGAAACTGTCCCTCTCGCACACGTTTCCTTTTGCCGCTCACCCCTTCTTCAAATGCACGTTCGATTTCCTTCCTTTTGCCGAGAATCGTGTTCAGTGTAGACGGAGGAATGTTCCACTTTCGCGCTATATCCGTACGCTTCATGTGAGGATTGCAGTCCACGTCTCGAATGTATTTCATCTTCTCATCATTAGTTATCTGCCGTACTTTCCTCTTATCCATTATGAAACACGCAATTAAATAGGTCATAACTGGACGTGGACACTAAGAACTAGAAGACAATAATGCGTCTACGTGAGAAATAAACAAAGGGAAGGGGGTGAAGGGCAGCGGGAGAGAGACACGTCACCTGTGTTGCGTCATAGCTATAGCCACTTCTACGCCGTCAAACACAATGAAATCACCTACACTGTCAATAACGATCAGAGAATATGAGGCCATATCGCGTCATGTTTTCCAGAAGCCGAATTTTATAATGAAATAAGAATAAAATCCGGTTTGCTTACAAATAGTACAACGGAAATTTGATCGTCGTAAGCGGGAATAGAGAACGTATTAAGGGGATATATCAACATGTATTTTGTAGAATTGGGACTGGGACTTGAGAAAATCATCGCGCTAAACGGGAAAATGTCGTTACCGAGAACATGCTAACGAGATTCCACAGTATATTACTTTTTTAACTGTTCCACTTTTTTTCCGGTTAGTGTAGTTTACAAATTGTATAAAATTATTAATGCTAAATCTACGAGGGCTGTTTTTTAAGGAAGGGCCGTTTTTTTTAAATAACCGAACATTTTATTTTGAAACCACATTTAATTTTACATACCTTCCTCTATTTTTCTACATAGTTGCCTTGTTTATTTAGGCACTTGTCATACCTTAAAACTAAGTTCTGAAATACCTCTGCATAAAAGTTTGCCGCCTGCTCTGACAACCAAGAATTTACACTTAAGGGAAATCCATTGATAGAGTGGTTATCATGAATCTTCAGTCCTCGTGAATTTTTGTGTCAATTGCAGTCACCGAGTCATCTGTAATCTCAGACCTGAGCGTTCATCGTCATGAACATTTTCACGGCCACTTTTGAACTCGCGTACCCATTTTTGCACTTTACCGTCCGTCATTGCATTATCACCATACACCTTACAAAGCTGACATGTTTCTTACACTCAAAAAACGTTTCACAGATCGTACCTCACACGTGGCGGGTGTATCAATAATCTTGAACATTGTAAAGATGCACAGTTCAGCGTACAGGTTAGCTACACAGCTGCAACTGACGCCTGCTTATTCGCAAAGGATGTCGGGAGGTAGCGCGCACGCTTGATGCGGCATGCGCACTAACTACGGGCTTAAAAAACGGCCCTAACTACAAGTTACTCGGAACAAATTCATCGCGTAAATCGAGGGATACCTGTATTTGTGTTGATTCATTGCGTGAAGTGAGCTATGGAAATTGTTTCTACACTGAAACCTCTCAGTATCGATGAACAATTTGTGTTTGGACAATAACACGACACTGCAGTACTTGTAGTAGTTAATTTCCACATATTAGTTTACAATTCTACTGCAGTTTAGAGCTTATTACAGCAATAGTACAGTGAGTCCGGGAATATTCTTCGCAGCGCCTACATGCGTCTGCGAGAGCTAGCTACAGCAGTTATGTTGGTAGCACGGCTGCTGCTTGCATCATAACAAATGAGCAGTAAACTTCGTACTCACCACAGCCATTCATAACAGATGCTGGAACCATTCACAGTACATCACTCTTTTTCTGTAATTAGTTTGTTTTAATTCATGAACCACGGTAACTTTATAAGGGAACAACTGAAGCTTATCTCTTACAGCTTTATGTGCTGTCGACTTCGAGATTCCTGTGTGATGAGCTAATTTTGGTGTTGATTTACTTGGACTAAGCAGCATTATATCGGAGATTTCATAAAGTTTTTCGTCTGTTAAAAGCATAGGCCTGTCTGTTCCCGGTACATCGTGAACTGAGCCAGTCACACGAAATTTACTTACCAAATCCCGAATGGTATCACGGTTTTGGACACTTTGAATTAGGAAACCGCGCCTGAAATCTTAATTTTACATTTTCTGTAAACCGATCGCCTGCGCGAAAAACGTATTCCACCAAAAAGAACCTCTCTTCACTAGTAAACATTACCGCCTGTATACTGTTGCACTCTTCCAATAATAATCTATCTGGACGCTCCCTGACTGAAGACATGCAGGCTCGCTCGCTTATTGCAATACAACTAAACTCATGACTCAACCACTCACAGCTGCACGTGAACATTTCTGGGCGCCCTGTAGCTACACCTTCATAGGTTAGTTGGGGGAGGAAGACTGTTTTTAGCCTACTTTCGATTTTTGCAAAAAATGAAAGTAGACTTATGAGATCAACACAGGGCGAAAAAAGTGTGTCTGTCTGTGTGTGTGTATGTGTGTGTGTGAGTCTGTGTGTGTGTGTGTGTGTGTGTATGTGTGTGTGTGAGTCTGTGTGTGTGTGTGTGTGTCTGTGTGTGTGTGAGTGTGAGTGTGTGTACTCTGAATGTCTGTCCCCCCCTATCAATTCGAACACGGTGAAACCGAATTGAACGAAATTTGGTACAGAGGTAGCACTAGTAAAGGACACCTCAGTGTCATACTTTATATCGCCGCCATCTTTACCAAAACAGAATGGCGGCCACTCAAATGTTCAAAACGTAAAATCAAATTACGGCTACACTAATCATCCGATCTCTACCAAATTCGGTGACAACATACCTTTATATAGGACGCGTCTTTCACCCAAAATTCAAGGTCATCGGCTATGCCATTTCAGGATGGCGGCCGTGTGAATTATGCAACCATTTTAATAAATAGCTTAAGACCCACCAATTCCGATTATCGAGCCTAGGGGGGTTTAAGCTATCCTGAAGGTCGTGATCCGTTATTTATTATAATTTAATATTATAATATTATACAGTATGAGTGGCTTAAAAGAGCTGAGCCGTTTGTGTCACACGACAAGATGGCAGCTGTCCTCATGTGCCTGTCTTATATTTCGGTAGTTTTAGTATGTTGTATGTGATATACCGTACTGATACAATAATATAAAATTTGTATGAAATGATCTTTAATGAAGATGTACTGCAGTGAAGAAATCGTTTATTTAAAGTCATTATTTGCCAACAGTTTGTATCTAATATGTCAGTTAAGAACACCTGACGTCATGGATACGGTTAGCTCTGGGCTAGCATGTTAGTCTGACACGCAGTTGACTGGGGATCGAGTACTGCTACAGTTAGGTTTTTTTTTTCTTGAATTCTTTTACAAATGATGTGCACGAGCTTTTTCCACAGATACTGAATAAAATGTCATTTAGCTCAAAGGAGAGGATAAAGTATACACTCGTATATTAATAAAATCACAGTCCCAGCATCGCACATAAACAGAAGCCATTAGGAAAAGGAGAATAGAAGAACTAGATACACGTTGTCATTAACCACAGCCTTCTTAATGCCTCTGTACGGTGCTGTCCTCTTGTGGGTTATGTGGGTAATATTGTTCCAAACATAACGCTGTGTAAATGCCTGAGCTGGCCTCCTGAAGTATGGCAATTTTGTAATACTGGTAGTTCAACTATTAGTCACGATCGCGCTCCGAATACCTTTAAACACTGCCAGCTGGATCGCCTCCCTCTTGGCTACTTTAAACTGCCTACTCATTCAACACCCATAGAACACTGCCATCGTAGTACATTACGATGGCAGTGCATAGGCGTACAAGATAAAGATTAATTCACTGATAGGTCGCAGCACCACCTACTGTGATTGGGGCGGAAGATTCTTAATTTTGCAGGCTGGCTTAATATAGAGATTAACGGACGTGAATGCATTACAATAAGTTAGTAGTTTTGTTATTCAATCATCATAAAGTATATAATATTGATTTTGACACTTACTGGCTTATTATCAATATAAAAGAAAACAAACAATACATTGTGGTAGGGGTGATTGTTTTAGGGATGAGGACAAAGAGTCATAAAGATACCCATACATTTAGGAGAAAGTAGGCTATATGTTCTTTGCTGAACATCTTGTTGTTGATGGGATTTCATTGGGATAGTTGTTCTTTCTTCTTCCTCCAGTGCTCCTTCATCTTTTCTCTGTGTTTCTTCTTTCTCTCTTCCGACCATTTTGAGCCTGTTTTCTTTATAGCCTTCCTTGGAGTCCTTCCATCCCCAATACCTTTTTTTTTGAAAATTTCTCTCTCTAGTGCATCTTCTTCTCTTACATAGGTTCTTTCTAAATCTTCATTTACTTCTTGAAAGCAGGCTGTTGTCGATTTCTTTTTCCAAAGATATTTAAAGATCTGTTTGCTATTTGTGGGGTTTGAATCCATTTTTCAGTGTTGCCTTAGTAAACAAAAGTTTAGTGCTTTTCGGTCGGTCAACACGATTGTACGTGGGTTGGCAACCACGGGGCCCAGCTGAGCCTGGCATTGCTTCCACTTACTTGTGCCAGTCTCCTCTCCGTCTTCTTTCCTGTCGACCTCCCTTGGTCAACTCTTGTTCTCTTCCGACCCCGACGGTATTAGGGTATCTGAGGCCAAGGGAGTCTCTTCCTTTCCCTCCATAATTGGCCCTTGTCTCATCTCTCCTGATACCCTCCTTCTGTGAGGAGTCAGTCTTCTTTTTCTTTTCATGTTATTTCCTGCCTTCTGCGCAAGGCCCTCAAAGAGGCAGGGTGTGTGTAGCCCCACCACTTCTGGAGCAACCTAGGTAGTCAGGGTGTCTACCGGTAACGAAAGTAACGAAAAAGTAACGAATTTTAAAAATGGGTAACGAAAGTAACGAAAAAGTAACGAATTTTACAAATGGGTAACGAAAATTTTCTGAAGGCGGGTTGAATCATTTAAACTCGCACCGCTAGGCTCCGAGATTGCGAGTTTCACGCAAGCGGCGCCGTGCCTATTGCATAGTACTAAGCTATATCTCTCCGTGCCCGACCTCAAGGAAATACATACCGAGGATACCTTGAGCGGTATACATCGGTTCAACGTATATTTTCGGCCTCAAGAATTCTTAAGTTTCGTGTGAAATATTTTTCTGTGTTACTGTATTAGGAAACCTGACTTTTCGCGAGACGTTTATTCGCGAATACTTCCGAAACTAAGAAGAAATCTCTCATATCTGTTATTTGGAAACTATGTCAAATTGAAGTCCAGAAATAACTCGAAACAATTTAATGTCGCAATCTTGCAAAATGTTACCGTTTCGAAAAAAATGCGAAAAATCTTCGAAATACATATAACTTATTTTAAAAATATGTCAAGTAAGTTTGCGACATTCAGTATGGTTAATTCGAAATTCCGTTATAAGTTGATTTTTCCTTCGAACTTTCGTTCCATCGGATATATAATCTAACCGATTATTTCGATAACTTGTTGATAATTCGTGGTTCTCAATCGAAATAAAACTTGCCCTCTTGTCGTATTATTCGTGCAATCCTCTCAGAACAATTCGTAATATTCGATACCGTACCTACTCCTCCAAAATCGCATCCTCAAGACGGCCGGCTGACCGCACGACTTGCCTGCGGGAATCTCGTTAAAACGGACCGATATCGACGTCAGTTGCGTAAAATCATAAAACCCGTCCCCTATCGTGAACTTGTGACCACGAGGACTGCGGGAATTCTGTCAAAGGTGATTGGGCACCCATCACGGGGCACCCATCACGAAACCTACTTGCCACATTTCCCATGACCGTATACTTAAAAGCGTGCGGGGAGTGGGAAGTGCATCAACCTACATAAAAATGGCAGCCTACGTAGCATCGACATACTAAATCCTCCTCGTGATCCACCCTGAACTCTTGAACTCCCAACTACAGCATAGGGACAAAGGGAATCACGGCGCCGACCGAACAACATGTTCATAACTACGCGTGAATTTTAACCATGCCCAACCTTGAGCTTGCCTCCGCCATTCTATCAGGACAGATAGACAGGCAGACAATCGTTGAACGGCCGGGTGCGGCGACGATTGCATAATATCTTGAGGACAACGTAAAACGGCAGAGTGCGGCAGCGATTGCGTTACATCGCGTTATTTCTCCGCATTCAATGACGAGGACAACTGTATTCTTGTCAGACGGACAGCAAGTGGCGCCGATTGCGTAATAATGCTATATTTTCTTGTGCCTGAACTCAAGGACAATGGAAATCTCTTCGAATGACTAAAAGTGACGCTGATTTTCAAAATCGCGATTTTTCTCCGTGTTCTCTCGTGAAAACTACGGGAAGCTCACCAAACAACTGAGACCAGCGCCGATCGTGTAACATCTCGATATTTCTCCGCATTTGACTGGGAAGACAGAATTCGGTGACGATCGCGTAACATCGCATACATTTCTTCGCGACCTTCCGCGGGGACGAAGGAAATCTCGTCAAATGGTCAAGAGCTGAGCAACCTCTTGGTACCGTAATAATAACAACATATTGTGGACAAGACGATATATTAGCTGAAACAACTCATTGGATATTAAATATCTAGTATATATTTATTATTTTTTAAATTTTTATAACATCATGTGAATTTCATTTAAAGCGGCTTCGGTGGTGTAGTTGGTAGCATGCTGAACTGCTGTGCCCAAGATAGCGGGTTCAAACCCGGCCGAAGTCTACGGATTTTTTAAAAGCGTTAAAAATCCTTCAGTATGCCTTCCTTCGGAGGGGAAGTAAAGCCGGCGGTCCCATGTCATGGATTTATGGCATGTAAAGGATTCTTCCACAGACAAAACTTGTGTGAAGCTAAATTGTTAGGTTATATTTCGTCGGAACGCTCTATCAAAGTTCCAACGTTCACCACTAGGTATCATTGATATCTGGTAGCAACTTGAAATTGAACGGAACTTGTAGCTCACCCTAAGGGTGTCCGTTGGAAGCAGCTACAGACTCAGACGAGCTGAACATGTCCTCAGACACTCCCGGCACTAAAAGCCATACGATAAATAAAAAACTTCTTTAAAAACAGTTCATTGTTGTTTTTCTTCACCGCTTGTAGACCGCAGACGTAACTTGAATTCAAAGGTAACTAAATTTAACTAATTTTTACTTCATCCTTACAGTAGACACCCTGGTAGTGCTACACCCTCAGGGGCTCAGAGTATCTCCTGCCTTCTGCTCAAGGCCCTCAAGGAGGCAGGGTGTGTGTAGCCCCACCACTTCTGGTGCACCCTGGATAGTGCTACACCCTCAGGGGCTCACAGTATCTCCTGCCTTCTGCTCAAGGCCCTCAAGGAGGCAGGGTGTGTGTAGCCCCACCACTTCTGGTGCACCCTAGTAGTGCTACACCCTCAGGGGCTCACAGTATCTCCTGCCTTCTGCTCAAGGCCCTCAAGGAGGCAGGGTGTGTGTAGCCCCACCACTTCTGGTGCACCCTGGTAGTGCTAAACCCTCAGGGGCTCACAGTATCTCCTGCCTTCTGCTCAAGGCCCTCAAGGAGGCAGGGTGTGTGTAGCCCCACCACTTCTGGTGCACCCTGGTAGTGCTACACCCTCAGGGGCTCACAGTATCTCCTGCCTTCTCCTCAAGGCCCTCAAGGAGGCAGGGTGTATGTAGCCCCACCACTTCTGGTGAACCCTGGTAGTGCTACACCCTCAGGGGCTCACAGTATCTCCTGCCTTCTGCTCAAGGCCCTCAAGGAGGTAGGGTGTATGTAGCCCCACCACTTCTGGTGCACCCTGGTAGTGCTACTCCCTCAGGGGCTCACAGTATCTCCTGCCTTCTGCTCAAGGCCCTCAAGGAGGCAGGGTGTGTGTAGTCCCACCACTTCTGGTGCACCCTGGATAGTGCTACACCCTCAGGGGCTCACAGTATCTCCTGCCTTCTGCTCAAGGCCCTCAAGGAGGCAGGGTGTGTGTAGCCCCACCACTTCTGGTGCACCCTGGATAGTGCTACACCCTCAGGGGCTCACAGTATCTCCTGCCTTCTGCTCAAGGCCCTCAAGGAGGCAGGGTGTGTGTAGCCCCACCACTTCTGGTGCACTCTGGATAGAGCTACACCCTCAGGGGCTCACAGTATCTCCTGCCTTCTGCTCAAGGCCCTCAAGGAGGCAGGGTGTGTGTAGCCCCACCACTTCTGGTGCACCCTGGATAGTGCTACACCCTCAGGGGCTCACAGTATCTCCTGCCTTCTGCTCAAGGCCCTCAAGGAGGCAGGGTGTGTGTATCCCCACCACTTCTGGTGCACCCTGGATAGTGCTACACCCTCAGGGGCTCACAGTATCTCCTGCCTTCTGCTCAAGGCCCTCAAGGAGGCAGGGTGTGTGTAGCCCCACCACTTCTGGTGCACCCTGGATAGTGCTACACCCTCAGGGGCTCACAGTATCTCCTGCCTTCTGCTCAAGGCCCTCAAGGAGGCGGGGTGTGTGTAGCCCCACCACTTCTGGTGCACCCTGGATAGTGCTACACCCTCAGGGGCTCACAGTATCTCCTGCCTTCTGCTCAAGGCCCTCAAGGAGGCAGGGTGTGTGTAGCCCCACCACTTCTGGTGCACCCTGGATAGTGCTACACCCTCAGGGGCTCACAGTATCTCCTGCCTTCTGCTCAAGGCCCTCAAGGAGACAGGGTGCATGTAGCCCCACCCCTTCTGGTACACCCTGGATATTGCTACACCCTCTGGGGCTTACAGTATCTCCTGCCTTCTGCTCAAGGCCCTCAAGGAGGCAGGGTGTGTGTAGCCCCACCACTTCTGGTGCACCCTGGATATTGCTACACCCTCAGGGGCTTACGGCTGGTGAGTTCAGGAGTTGGCGACCCCGAGGGATCCTGAGCTGGGTCCGGTTTTTCCCCTTTTATCCATTACCTCTGGGGCGGACCCTCTCCTCGTTCATGGCTCTCCTTCCTTCAAAGTCCCTCAATCCGCATTCTTCGAGGGTTGAGGGCCTTTCTTTTCCTCCTGTCCTTTATTTTCCTTATTCTCCTTTTGTTTTCCATTTCTTTTTCTAGTATATAAGTTAGTAGTTAGTTTTAGTTATATTTTACCTTTCATTATCATCTTCACGATCACCCAAACCATTAGGGGCAAATAACCTAGATGTTAGGCCCCTTAAAACAACAATTGTCATCATCATCATCTTATTCAAGTTCTTTATTAATTGTTATATCAATACGGAAAAAATGATGATTGTAAAAGATTTTCATTAAATGTTCTGTTTATTGTGGATTGTGCACTTAGCTGCTTGAGCGATGTGTAGTCCATTTCTGTGGCCAGCTGTCACCTCCCGTACAAGATATTGAAATTATGATTCTTACATTTTTATTGTATTTGTTCTGTATTTCAGATGTTGAAAAGCCCAAACTTGCCAGCGTTGCGCAAGAGAAAACTGAAGACTTGGAAGATTGGCTCGACTCGATGTTAGATGACTGATGTGTGGCAGTCGTTTCTTCTGTGATATCGCTTTCAGGTTCACCAGCCATTTGCCTCACTTGAGATGATCTCTAAAGCTGTTAGTCAAAAGGGTGGCAGGATCTTGAAAGTGTTTAACCTTAAATCATCAAATTAGTGCTTTAAATGAGTGTTCAGCACAAGTGTTTATGCTGAACCAACCAGTAACAGATGGTTGACCCTGCTGCAGTATATACAAATTATACAGTAAAATCTATTGAAGACAAAATTTCAGTCACAAAAGGATTTGCTAAATTACCGTATTCCCTCGCATATTCATAGCTATGATAAAGACCATGACTCGCAATAATTCAGTTCAATTTCTTTATCATGTTGGAAGCCATTTTTCAGTGTTGCCATAGTAATCGAAAATTTAAGGCTTTTCAGTTGGTCACCACGATTGTGTGTTTGAGTCTTCAATCTTTTGACTGGTTTGATGCAGCTCTCCTAGTCTCCCTGTCCTGAGCTAATCCTTTCTTCTCTACATAGCTACCACACCCTACATCCGAATCAATCTGTTTAACATATTCTAACCTTGGTCTACCCCTACAATTCTTGTGCTCGACCCTTCCTTCCATAACTAAGCTTGCTATTCCTGGGTGTCCTACCAACCTATCTCTTTTTATTAGCAGTCACCAGAAACATCTCTCCTCTCCCACTCGTCTTAATATAAATTCATTTGTAACCTTATCTGCCACGCTCCAGACAAAGGCTTACAAAAATGACTTCGTAATACCTAAATCTATATTCGATGTCAACAGATTCCTTTTCTGTAAAAATGTTTTCCTTGCCTGAACCAACCTACTTTTTAGCCTATTTTCAATTTTGAAAAAATAGGCTTATGAGATCACCCTTTGTCCATGTGTGTGTGCGTGTGTGATTCGTGTGTGTGTCCCCCCCTAATAAAATCTAAACGGCTGGAGCGATTTCAATGAAACTCGGTAAGTTCATAGCATTATTCCGGGCGACCCCGACCGTGCCCTTCAAATTTTATTACTAGGGCCCGGATTTATATGCACTAATAACCTGAAAATATGCACTAAAAAGTTAGAATATATGCACGGAAAATAATGAAATATGCACTTAAAACATGCAATTTTATTCACTTACCTATCTATTTACAGGTATCATTTGTTGCAAAAAGAAGCATCACAATAGGTAACTAGTAGTCTTTCAATGTTTTCTGGAGACAAACTATGTCTATTTTCCGTCAAAATGAGTTTATAGGCTGAGAATGATCGTTCTACATCAACTGACGTGATTGGACAGTACTTATACACGGGCACCAAAGTTTCGGAGCCTACATCTGGCAAGGATACCCTAGTTCCACTCAAGTATTGACTAATTAACTTAATCTTCTTCAGTCCTGGGTTCGAATTCAACACCTTTTCTAACTTGCATTTAATCTTCTCTCCAATTTTGCCTGGAGCGGAATTCAATGAAGATGCAGCTTTCTCAACGAGATCAAGTGATTCATGGAGGGGAGTACCAGAAGATTCTAAGCTCTCAATGGCTTTTGGAAGTTTAGAAAAATGTGCATGAATGAAATTCACATCTTGATAAACAGTAGCGGTTTCAAACACAACTTTTGCATCACGGACACACGCAATATGCTCATCTTCAAGTTTTGTAACCACTTCTTTCACTTCATTAAAATTCTCCTGATAATATGATACTGCAGATAACCATGTCCCCCACCTAGTCAGGACAGGTTCAGGTGGGAAAGGAACTTCAGGTAGACAATCTTTGTAGAACTGGACATGAGCTGGTGCTTTCAGAAACAGCTTCTTCCCACATCCAATTAAATTGTTAACAGCTGGAAACTGTGTGCGTATTTCTTCTGCAATGCGGTGTAATCCGTGCGCTAAACAGGTTACGTGTATGAGTTTCAGATAAAATACTTGGAGGGCCTTTGCTGCTTTCAACATATACAAAGCTGCATCTGTGAGCAGTACAAGCACTTTACAACAATTATCCTCAATTTGAGATGGCCACAATAGTCGCAGAGAATCATTTACAAATCTTGCTATTGTGCTATGGTTGGTTTTCTCTAGTACTTTACAAGCAAGAAGATGCGGCTTACCGGGTTCGTCTGGATGTAATTTACCAACCACGAAATTTGCTATGTAACGGCCACATGAATCCGTTGTCTCATCCACCGATATCCAGACATAGTTCCTTCCGATATCAGAACGGATCAATTCCAGGGTAGATTCATATAGCGGAGGTAGGTAATTTTTCCTAAGAGTTGATTCATCTGGTATTTTCTGATTTACACAATATTTCTCAAGAAATGATCGCAGAACTGGATTGTTTACTTTATTCCATGGAATGTTGCTGCATACGAAAGCCCTACAAAGATCACTTGAAAATGTATTAAGAATACCGGACTTAGGCTTTACCTGCGTAAGAGGTAGTTGTTGTGGTGTGCTGTTCTTCTCCTCCTTTGCTTTAATATGTGCAGTTGTTTTTGAATGCTGTTCAAGCTGAAATTTCTTTTCACATTTTACTTCCTTTGAGCAAACTTGACAGTACACGATGACACCATCTGTTGAATAGTCCCTATTACCCGACACCCACTGATTTAGTAAATCTCTTCTCCTGCTCTTTTCCTTAGGCATTTTAGAAACTAACACTTGAGATGCAGGGAATTAAACTGGAACGTAAGTAGTGAACTGAAGATACTTCTGTCCTGACCAATTGCCCAACCCCCTGAGATTATTATCTACTGTGGTAGAGAAAGGAATTCCGGGAAGTCCAGCCAGCCTGCCTTCCCATACCTAAGCTATCTGTTGCCATTGTCAGTTGTGAAAGTAAAGTGCCGTTACACAGAGAGTCGAAAACACCAATTAGTGAGGGATGCACAAAACATATTTATTTTAGTAGTTCTTGTAATTGTCCTTAAATTCAGACATATATACCGGAATATGCTGTTACGTCTAGAATATGCACTAAACCTCAAAATATGTCAAAATATGCATATGCATTTTAAAAAAATCCGGGCCCTATTTATTACAACTCACCAATCCAACATGGCGGCTGTGCGAAATATTTCATCAGCATTCAATATCTCCGAAACTATTTGCGATATCACCCTGGAATTTTTGTACGGTGATAAAGGAAACTACTAGAAGTTCACTTATGTGACTTTTGTAAACCTGGTAACTACGAAACCAACATGGCGGCCAAGCAAAGTTGCGACTTTTAAATAGACGTTTCTTGCGATTTAACCAACCAAACGCAATGAAACTTGGTACAGTATATGTTTATACACATTGTAATGCACCGACATCTAACTTCGTTTAATTGTTTACATAACCTCAAGATGGCGGCTGTGCGAAATATTTAATCGGCATTCTATATCTCTGAAACTATTACCGGTATCATGCTGAAATTTTTTACGGAGATTAAAGGGCACTACTGGAAGTTTATCTATAAGACTTTCAAAAACCGGTTGACTGCAAAACCAACATGGCGGACAAGCGAAGTTGAAAGTTTTAAATAGACTTTTCTCGCAATTTAATGATCCAAACGCAATGAAACTTGGTACTGCAAATGTTTATACATATTGTAATTCACTGGTATCTAATTTAGTTCAATTGTTTACATAACCTTAAGTGGCGGCTGCGCGAATTTCGAAAATTAATTTTTATTTCTTGTGTCGTAATCATGCGTTCGAAGTGAAAGTTTGAATAATGAACCTACGCAATAATTTTCCTTTAATGGTACATGACTCTATGGCCTATACATAAAACAATCCAACATGGCGACCATCTGAAATATTTAGACGGTTCTCAATATCTACGAATCTATTACAGCAATCAAACTGTTTTTTTAATGTTCATAGGGGCTGTGAACATAAGTTCACCTATAGGACTTTCAATAACCTGGTGGTCACAAATCCAAGATGGCGGCGACGCGAAGTATAAATATTCACATGGACGTTTCTCGCAATATAACCATCCGAGTGCAATGAAACTTGGTACAGTAAATCCTTATACAAATGTTAATCCACTGGCGTCTAATATATTTCAATTGTTTCCATAACCACAAGATGGCAGCTGTGCGAAATTTTAAAATCTCCTTGTTACTTCTTTTGTCCTAATCATGCAATTGAAGTTCGAATACTACACGTACACAATAAACTTCATGTAACAGTTCATAACTCTAAGACCTACATATATAAAAATCCAGGGCTGGCTGCGTGGCTCAGGGGTAACGTTCTCGCTTGCTGGGCCCAAGGTTGCAGGTTCGTATCCTGGCGCAGTCAGCTGGAATTTGAGGGTGCGCAAATGTGAGGGAGCCGTGTCCGTAGATTTACTGGCACGTTAAAGATCCCCTTCGGGGCAAAATTCCAGCACCCCGGCGTCTCTAAAAGCCAGTGTAGTTAAAAGGGACGTAAAACCTATAACATTATTAATATAAAAATCCAACATGGTGACCATCCGAAATATTTAGTCGGTTCTCAATATCTACGAATCTATTACAGCAATCAAACTGAAATTTTGTATGTTGATAGTGGCAATTAACATAAGTAGTATATATGAAATTAGGCTGTATAGTTCTTCACGGAACTACTTGTTATATCCTCTTTGCCTCATCCATCACTGGTTATTTTTCTTCCTAAGTAACAGTAGTATCCTACTTCATTTAGCTTTTCACCTGCCAATTTGATTTCCATAGAGGTTTCTGATTTATTTCGGCTGCATTCCAATATTTTTGTTTTACATTTATTAATTTTCACCATGAATTCTTTCCTCAAGACAGTCACGATTGTACCCAATTGTAAAGGGTGTTTATCTCATCCTGAAAAATTTTTACACGACACTAATAAATACACTTGGACGACCACTTTTGGTCGTTAATTGATCACTATCCGACCCATTACACTTAGGGTATTAAATCTATGTATACAGGTATGGTATGTGGGTGATGTATTTTACAACATACACTGCCTGACAAAAAATGTGAAGCACCCAGGTTTAGTGGTTGAAGGTGAAGGAAACTACTATGTGGAAAGACCATGTCCTTTCATTGAACTGATTACAATATGGGATGAAAGAAACAAGGATGTTGGCGCCAGGTCAGTAGGGTGTCGCTGCGCATTGACTTTTGAGCTGTGCAGTTCTCAGTTGCCAGCCTGAATAAGGATGAAATTGCTCATGAACTTTTTATCAGAGGAATATCTTCTTGTGGTCTTCGTGAAAATGATCTGATACCGTTGAAAAGTCTTAAAGCTGTTTGTGTTTTATCAATTTTTACGGCCGGATGCTCTTGCTCTCTTGAGAGTGATTAACGAGAGATGAAATTAAGGAAGATGCATTATTCTGGGCAAGGAGTTGAAAGGAGAACTGGTGGCAATAACTGTGGAAACTTATTACATTTGCACTAAATTATCACAACATGTATGATTTTTTAGGGTGTCAAACAGCCTTTGGATCCTATCCTGAGGCAAGTTCGTCCACAGTTCTTGCAGTTGTCCTGCAGATCCCGCAGGTTGATAAGAGGACGGTGTCCCCTTCCAATGTCATTCCACACGTGTTCAATGATGGAGAGGTCCGGGGATCTTGCTGGCCATGGGAGGACCTCGACATGCTCTAGGCAGTCCTGTTGGTACACTGTCCCAGAGTGCTGCGCCATAAGGGGTAGGACGTCTGTGACGTATCGCTGTGCCGTCAAAGTCTGCTATTAGAGGCGACTTGAACGCATATCCTATGGCTCCCCACACCATGATGCCAGGGAATACGCCTGTGTGTCTTTCCACAATATGGGCAGTATGTGCCCTCTGCCCTAGACTCCTCCAAACGCGCACACGATGGTCATTGGAGGTTATGGAAAAGCGGGACCCATCACTGCATATGTTGCGGCGCCGGTCGTCCTCTGTCCATTCCTTTCGGGCAAGGAACCATTCCAAACGCAGGCGTTAGTATTATTCTGGTGTCGATGGTGACCGACGCATGGCACGGTAGGACCACAATCCGGCGGATGTGAGTCGTCAAGACACTGTGCGGGAACTCACAGGATGTTGTAGAGTATCTAGTACATGTTCGCGGATGACGGGTGCCGAAGTTATGGGATCCCGCAATGCTTGGCACACCATACGACAGGCCTCTCTTGGGGAAGTGTTTCTTGGTCGACCTGAACCTGCACGATGTGAGTGGATGCCCTCCTGTATCCATAGAGTCCAACATCGGGCCACTGTGACATCTAAATGGCCCACATGCCTGGCAATTGTACGATATGATCAACCAACCTCATGCAGTCCCACAATGCGGCGCCTGTCAAATGCTGACAGTTGGTTGATAAGCTGTCGAACACGGGTGCTTCGTACTGTACATGGTATTACTGAACAGTCTGGCTCGCCCCAGTTGACTGGTAACAACTTATCAACAACAGGCCGGTGCCATCACAAATGTACTCTGGTGAGCGTTCTACACATTACAGATCCTTGTAAATCTAATCAGTTACGCACACATCAATGATATGCATGTATTCCGAAATGGGACAATATTGAACCACTCCTTCTGGGTGCTTAACTTTTTTTTGTCAGGCAGTGTATTTATTTAGTTGTAGCAGTTATTATAAACTAGTGCAACTTGTCGAGATTTGTTCGTTAAATTGATTTTTTTTGTTAAGATATTATTAGCAGTGATTGACCTTCAAGTTTACTTGTGTAGTGTGATACCTGTGATTGTTATTAAATGGTCAGTGGATTCTAAGCTTAGCTGATGTTCAGCTAAGTTCACAATCCACTCTAACCTGATTATTTAATTTATTTATTATTCAAGTCAAAAGCACTACAACATACACAAGAGGGATGATACACAATATTAAAAAGGAATAATACATACAACAATGTCTCGAATTAGATTGTCTTCGCCCAGAAACGGGCCACGATCACACCCCTTTCATGGCCTTCCATTAACTCCTGCATTGTGCAAGAGCACGGGCACAGTTCACAGGAACACAGGTGTATCATGGTCTGTCTCTCCCCACACTCACCGAGTTCTGATTCCTGTAGGTATCCCCATTTGTGGAGATTAACTCTGCATCTCCCAACACCACTCCGAAGTCTGTTGAGTGACCGCAAAGTTTCCCAGTTGTTGTTGTGGCTTGCTGGAAGCCTTTCCTTGGCCTTCATCCAATCTGGTTGTATGGTGGATTGCCATAGCTGTATCCTGGCTGCCTCGGGTTTTGTAGTAGGCATTGATGTTGTTTGCAGAAAACTTTTCCTTCATTTTAGCCGCCTTCTTGGAGGCTGGTGACCAAAGAGAAGGTGAGCATGGTCCTCTGCGGACTTTTTTCGTTCCGTTTGGATTATTTAATAGCAATCACAGATATCACACTAACAAGGGCAGGATACGGTGCATGGGTCACCGATTCGAATCATCTTTAGTACACGTGTAGGACATGACCGTGCGTATACCAGGTGCAAGTAGTAAGGTGCGCTACTCAGCCGTTTCCGAGAAATTAATTAATTGCAATTACAGTGCGGTGTCTATGTGCGTTGTACGCTAGCAATAATCCAATGAGCACATGGTGCAGTGGTAAGAGCCCTGCTTCGTAAGTGCAGGATCGCTGGATCGAATCCCACCGGCGAGCCTTTGCAGTATGTTGTTGTGTTTCTTTTTCTTTTTTTGTAACCATTGGCAATTTCCAACCAATACCCATAGCTTGAGTCACTGCTTGCGAGGTATGGGGTGGTCTGATGGTTCACAGACGTGCAATAAACGCAACAAACTGGGCGTTCAATGTATAAATGTATACATATGATAGAATACACCTGACCGTGAATAATACTAATGTATTTGCAATGTCGATACTGTACATTATGTAATGTCACAAATATTGATCCCCATTCGATGATTTCAGAATATCTTTTCCCGCTCACATAACACGTTATTACAATTTACTGCAAAATAAATATTATTCACGACACCTTCAGTTGTACGAATTGCCAATGTTTACAAAGAAAAAAGAAAAAACACAACACTGCAAAGGCTCGCCGGTGGGATTCGATCAGCAATCCCGCGCTTACGAAGTAGGGCTCTTACCACTGCACCACGTGCTCTTTGGATTATTGCTAGCGTACAGCGCACATAGACACTGCACTGTAATTGCAATTAATTAATTTCTCGGAAACGGCTGAGAATCACCCACTTTACTATTTGCACCTGATATACGCCTGCATGTGTATTAAAGATGATTCGAATCGGTGACCCGTGCATCGTATCCTCCCCTTGTAAACAAGCAAACTTCAAGGGCAATCTAACACATGTTGGCCAGTTGCGCTAGTTAATAATAACTCCTGCAAATAAATAAATGTGTTTATTGCAAATACCATCACTCGTACTTCTAGACATAGATTTAACCCTTACAGTGCCAAGATGCCGATGCATCGGCACTTAAGTTCCGTACGAAAAATGCCAAGATGCCGATTCGATCGGCACACTCTTATATGTGTTGTAGTTATGCGGTGTGGTGCTAGATTGCTCTACTAATCACGTAGTAAGAAGATAGAATGTTTGTAATTCCTTTGTCTGCCATCAGATGGCACTGACAAAGCTGATTTTTTGCTTGTTTACTCGTACATTACGAGTGTATAGTCTGCGCGCGCTTGTCGTCTATGATACAATATGGCAGCCATCTTGTTTGTTTATGTCCGCGTGTTGTGATTTATTTTTGATCATTTTACGCCCTAACACATTTGAGTTATTTATCATGATATATTAAGTCTATTATTATTTCTACTGTAGTAATAGTTCAGTAGCAATTTATCTAGGACTTAGTAAAGTTGTAAATAGTACATTTGTTGCAAGAAGCCATGCCATCACGTAGGCCTATTTCGGGTGAAGAAATTGCCAAGTAGGCCTACTATAACTGTATAAATTGGTATATATGATCCTAAATATGAGTTAACATTAATTATCTTCACTTACACACTTTTGATTTAGTGTACAATGTGCTAATTCATTTCAAATCATATTTCTTTTATTTTTTATAAAAAAAAAAAAAAAATGTGCACCGTATTCCATGAAATATTTTTTGTCAAATGTAAGTCACATGTTTATAGTCCCTGGAGTATATCAAGCTAACATACCAAATTGTATTTCCATATCTTTTAAACTGAGGCTTTTTTTTTTTTTTTAATGCAGTGATGCACAATCCATTGAAACATGCCTGGCATTCTATGCATATGATGACCTATTCGGGGTCGGCATCCAAAGGGTTAATAGCCTAAGTTTAATGGACCTGATGATGATTGCTTGACAATCGAAACTGGTCATCCAGGTGAATTTATTAATCTCAAGTAAAAAAAAGGTAGGTTTAGGGAAGCACCCATCACAATTGGGTACAATCGTGTTGACTGACTGAATAGCATTACATTTTTGTATGAATTTCTTATTAGAAAGTACCGGTATTGACTAGGTGGGAAGAAAATACATTTATTTTGAATTGAACTATTCATTGCCATTGCATAATCGTCACATAGCACATTTGAATTGTGCGCCGGTCGGTCGCACCTGCTTATAACCTGACGTGACCTTGTCAGAAGAAAGGAGTCTGGTCTCTGTGTGTGCAGCCTATGACTCGCGCCACACGGGCGCATTGTATTGAAAAGTGGACATTATAATTATAGATATATGGTATATTTCAATACGGGTAGAAATGGTGATCATGACGAAAGTCATAGACATACTGCTAACGGGTAGAGCAGACCGCCAACCGTTTTAAAGATAGCTTTTCGGCAAAGTATGTAAACATTTAACATTCATATTACAGTATGTTGGGAGAGTTGAATGAATATTATCACGGAAAGGTACAGGTTTTTCTTTAGGATGACAAATCAAACAGGTTTTTGAAGTAATGCCGCATACATCCCTTGGATACAAAACCCCAAATAACTTCCGTAATATCGTGATATTTAAAATTATTTAGTGTAGAATTTACTGGTAAGACTACAATTGGCAGAGCATTATAGCCACATGCAAATTAACAATACAAATAAAATATACAGAGTTTTGTTACAGTGTTAGTTAGTTATTGTTGCTTTAAGGGGCGGCACAGCGAAGTCGTCTGCCTCAAGGAACAGTGTGCAGAAACTTTTTATGTAATATTGCATAAAATAAATTTTTGGTTTTTCATTAATGTATTGGTGTGTGCTTTCTTCTATTTCTTTGTAAATTTTTCATTCTCACGAGTTTGGATCTCCTTGAGTGGTTGGACCAAAATGTAGGAACTGAAAAGAAAATCAAGGGAGAGTTATTTGGCAGAAAAGTTGATATCAAAAAATGTGTGTTTTTTCCACTGTATTTTAAACCAGGAGAATCTTTGTGCTAAAAATCGGAAATTTGTTCATGTCGTGAATACAGTGCTATATTGTGTCAACTATATAAAGTCAAAGGTCTTACTCACCACCAATTTATAGACTAACTGGAAAAGGAGGAAGATGATCTTGTCTGCTATTCAGAAGTACAGTGGTTGAGCAAGGGAAAGATGCTGCAGCGGGTCTATAATCTGATAAACGAGGTGGCACATTTCATGGACAAGAAAGGAGCTGTGTTGGTAGATTTACTGAAACGTTAAAGATACCCTTCGGGTCAAAATTCTGGCACCCCGGCTTCTGTAAAAAAGGGACGTAATTATCATTGAATGTGTAAATATTACGCATTGTTAAGTAAGGCCCACGACATCTGTCAGTCCTCTGTAGTTGGCCCACCTTGTGTTCCATGTTGCATTTGCCCAAGTTAAATAATGAAAGAATTTCGTTAAATAAATAAAAAAATCTTGAGAAGTACAAGAAACAGTTATTGAAATGTGTAGCTGTGCTACGAAATATTTTGTTATACTGTCCCCTATACTTTTCATCACTGTCATGGATGAAATCCATAAGCGAGTGAAACAGAAAATGGGAAGTAAAGTGACTAAGACCTTACTCTTTGCTGCTGACACAGTAATATGGGGAGAAGATGAAACAGAAGTACAGGAACAAGTCGATGTATGGAACCAGGAGATAGAAGAGTATGGAATGAAAATAAGTGTGGAGAAGAGTAAGACAGTAGTGATGACGAGAAATAAGAGATGGTAGGGGCAATATTGAAGTAAATGGGAAAACATTAGAATTTGTGAAAAGTTTTAAATATTTAGGGAGTACAATCACAGAAGATGGAAAGATAAGTGAGGAAATTGGTACGAGAATCCAGCAAGCAAATGGGTTTTACCAGTGTGTGAGAGGTGTGGAACTAGGATGTTGCAGAGAAATGTAAGAAAGTCATGTACTCAACATATTACACACCTATATTGACGTATGCAGCAGGCACATGGACAACAACAAAACGGGATGAAAGCAGAGTCCAGGCAGCCGAGATGAAGTTTCTTAGAGGAATAATTGGAAAGACACGAAGAGACAAAATCAGAAACACAGAAATTAGGGAAAGAACTGGATTCCCAAAGCTACAAGACAAGACAAGTAAGCTGAAATGGTATGGACATATGATGCGAATGGGTGAAGACAGTCCCAAAGCGAGTATTTACAGAGAAAGTAACAGGAAAGAGGCAACGGGGAAGGCCTAGGAAGAGGTGGATGGATTCAGTGAGGGAGAGCATAGAGAAGAGAGGGGTAAAAGTAGAAGATATACTAGAAGAAGAAAGAGAGTGGTGGAGAGACAGAAAATTATGGAGGTCCTTGATTCACACCCCGACCCAGAACACTGGAAACGGGAAGTGAAGAAGAAGAAGAAGAATGCCAACCTTCAAAGTTCCAGCACTAGATATTCTATTAAACAATAACAAACAAATTAAAAGACTTAAAAGACCGGACATCCCTGGGAAGATGTTTCAGCAATTGAGGTTCTAGGACAAACCACCAAGAAAGAAGACAGGTGCCCTCTGGACACAGGAGAGGAGGGAACAACACAGCCAGAGGATGCGTAACTACTCCACTCGAAATGTAACAGTTGAATGTCGTGGTCCTTTGATGGCCTAGACGAAAATATTGTAAATAAATTTAAATATCTTGGTGAAATTCTTACTTGGAACACCAATGAAAAATTGCCAATATAAAGTAGAACATTTAAATTAAAAAGAGCACAAATTTAAAAAAGCACAATGTATTACTACGCCAACATACAAGAAGCCCTTTCGATGATCATTATCATTAACTTTCACATATTAGGTCTAGTGGCCTGTTACGGTCTCCTGCCAGCGTTTTTTGGTCTTCCCTGGTTTCTTCGACCACTTGGAGCATGCGCAAGAACCTTTTTAGGGACTTGGCTAGAACTCATCCTGTCCACGTGTTCTTTCCATTTTTAGCCTACTTTTCACATTTTGCAAAAATGAGGAAAAAGTAGTCTTATGAGATCGATCCGGGAAAATGTGTGTCTGTCTGTCCTTCCGTCTTTCTGTCTGGCTGTGTGTGTGTGTCCCCCTATCAACTCCTAAACGGCTGGAGCAATCGAAATAAAATTTGGTAGGAGTAATGATCTATACCTGAATATCTCACGACCATATTTGAAAATGATGTCAGTGCTAGCAACTGCTGAAAAATCGCAATTGAAATTTGAGCTCCATGTTGGATAACTTGAAAGGTATGAATGGGAGCTATTTCAAAATCGGCACACACATAGATAATAATATTGCAGTTTAATTTCCAGAAGGCCATACATGGCAGTGTTGCCAAAATGATTATAAGCCTACTGATAGGTCCAATACTTAAATGCATATAACTTCTACACTATCAATTGGAATTCAACCAAATTTCGTATGTTGTATGTGTACATAACCAGATATGACTGAACGTATTCTTATGAACCACCAGTGCTGCCAAATGTTAAAAAATGCTCTTAATTTCTTTTATCCAAATATCAATATATATGAGAAAGTATGCAAGCCGACAGCTTTAAACTATGCACACGTATAGTACATGACATTCTATATTAATTTGGAGTAACTTATATACGTCAGTGCTGCCAACATGATTCTAAGCCTGCTGATAGGTCCAATTTTAAAATGCATGTAACTTCTATACTAACTAATGGATTTCATTCAAAATTGGCACAACAATAGATCATATTATTTCAGATTATTTCTGACCAATACATGCATGACACTGTTGCCAACATGATTTTACGCGCGCTGTTAGATCCTATGTTTAACTGCATGTAACGTCCATGCTATCCATTGGACTTCAACCAAATTTTGTATTCTGTGCCTTAAGAGATGGAGCTAAGAATATATTCAGTCAGCAGGGCTGCCAACTGTAGTGCTCTATTAGGCTACATTATGCCAGGTATACAGTATTTCGAACTAATTAGAAATTTCGATATTACCAACTAAATTTCGTCATTATTCTAGATAGATCCATATCGATTAATCATTGGCATGAATCTTAAATTTTAAGAAAAGTAGGCTCTTTAGTTCGTCACGGAACTTCTTGTTCCCTATGCAGTTGTCTGCCGGGCAATAGACTATTAAAACAACTATTTAACTGATTTTGGAGAAGTAAAACAAGAAAATAATTGGATCAAAGAAGTTGGAAAGGAATGATTTGGATGAGTTGAATATTACAACGCAACAAATTACAATTAGGGAAGAAAAAGGGATTCTGAAGAACAAACATATAAGACTTACACTGAAAATTAATCGACGAAAACAGTATGTGATATCTGAAGAGGAGAGGGCGGCCAGATTGGGAGAGGAGGAAGATAACTATATTCCCTGTCAATTCTTAGATTACTCAAAAGTATTTGGTTTGATTTAAGTGCTCCAATATTGGCATAAACTTTAAAAGTAAATAAATAAATAATGGCCTACAAATATGCGTTGTAATCTTTACTAATAAACATATTGCGTACACAAAAGTATGGTACAGTCATCCCTTGTTATACGCGATCTCCATTTACGTGTTTTCGCTCTTTTTTTCTTCTTCATTTCCCAGTTCCAGTAATCTTGGTCGGGATACGAATCAAGGACCTCCATCCGAGGTCTCGAATCACACACTATCATATTTAGGCTATTTGTACGATGGGTTCGCCACACCCAAAGGTAGACAAGGGCCAATTAAGGCGGGAAATTGAAAGACTCCCTAGGCCTCGGATACCCAAATACCGCCGGGGTCGGAAGAGAACGAGTGTTAAGCAAGGGAGGCCGACAGGAAAGATAACTGAAAGGAGCCCTGCACAAGTAAGTGGATCAGGCGCGGATCTAGAGTTTGGTTTTGGGGGGGGTCAGAGAATCGATCTAGAGTTTGGCTTGGGTGGGGGGGGGGGGGCGGTGGAGGGGGCGGGGTCAGAGAATCGAAATTGTTAAGAAAAATGGTATCACTAAAAACGCAATCACAAAATAACCAAACGTACAAAACCAGACCAATTTTTTTGCAAGCTTCATGGATAGAAATTTGATGCGTTTAGCGCACCAAAAATATTCGTACAAATTGCAACGGCGTGTTTTGCGACTTTTACATCGAGCTTCGAGGAAAGGATCAAGGTACGTAACAGTTTCGGCAAGTCGAGTTGGTACCGACAAAGGGAGAAAGTCACAGCTTAAATTGCCAACCAAGCTTGCAGTTTGGACGTCGGCAAAAATTTTTGGTGCGAAAAAAGCCCCAGTTTCCTATCCGTGCATTGCTGCACATTCATCGTGACATCACTATAGACATCGATTAGGTAATCACAAGGTTTGCTAAACAAAATAGACGAGTTGATTTTGTTGTATAACTAATAGTTTTTATACAAGCGGTTAGAAGTTGTAAATATGTACAGTTGTAACAGAACATAATAATTCCAATAAAGATAATTCAGTATTGAATAAATTGAAAAAAAAACCTGTTTTTCAGTTAAAATTCGTTAAGTTTTATTTGTCTGGTAATTGTGTTTTCGTTTTTTGAGTTTGCAAAAAAAGTTGGTCTCCGTTTGGGGCGGGGGGGGGGGTCATGACCCCCGTGACCCCCCCCCCCCCCCCCTTGAATCCGCGCCTGAAGTGGATGCAATGCCAGACTCAGGTGGGGTCCCATGGTTGCCGACCCACGTCCCACAAGTTGTGAGCCCTTGGGGGTGTGTTTTCGCTATAATGCGAATAAAAATTGTACATAATTATATAAAATAAAAAATATATACAAGTTAGGTTACGGATTCACAATCACCCTGTGGGACGATTTCGTGATGGAGTGTGCAGCGCTGCAAGGAGTGGCTGTGTTGCGTTGTTTCCGTGTTGACTGGCGGCATCTGGTCATTATTAAAGAGAGCATTCAGTTAACTAGCTGTGTTTTATGGTTTCCAAAAACCTTATGGAGGAAAGAAAGTGTGTTCAAAATGCTTCCAAAAGTTATAAAGCTATATGAACTCAATAAGTGCACTGTGGACATCGTCTGAGCTACAGAAATCTCAGAATCAACTCCGAAAACCAGAAGAAGTTAAGCAGAAAATATTAAAGAAAGCTGCAAAAGTGCGACCAGAATAACGTCATCCATAATATGGGCGCCAATACCGGGTGAGTTAGCTGTGGTCGTTACGGCATAACTGCTGGCAGTCGCTCATATCCGGGAGGCGAGGAGGTTCGAATCCCCCCGCCGGCAACCTTGAAGGTGGTCTTCTGTGGTTTCCCATCTTCCTTCCAGGCAAGTGCCGGGGTTGGTCCCTAACTATAGGCCACAGCCGCTACCTTCCAACTCCTCGTCCAACTTTCCTCCCCAACGGTACTTGTAGCTCACCCATTGGGTGTCCGTCTCGAAGCAGCTACGAAACTGGCGAGCTGAACATGTCCTCGGACACTCCCGGCACTAAAAGCCATACGGGCGCCAATGGAGAAAATGGAAAATGTAAACTCAATGGATTGAACATCAAACTAAACGTACTATCCCGATATCCACCATGGTTATTCAGGCTAAAGCAAAATCTCTGGTTATAGAACTGAAAGCATCTCATCCGGCCTCTGAAGTTGCATTTGTTTAATACTTATAGGGACTATTTCAAGGAAAAATAAAAAGCCTATATGTTATCCTACCCATATTATAATACATTCACTTTACACGTTTTCGTATTACGCGATGATTAATCGGAACTAATTCATCGCGTAAATTGATGGATACCTGTATTGCAAGATCATGTTGTCACTTGTGAGAATAAGTAGATTTAAGCTTGTCCTAACAACTTGAAAAACAGCGTTGGAAGGGATATTAAATGGTATAATCAGGAGAGGGAAAAGATTTAATGATACATTGTGCAGAAGACAGGATGTTGGAGAGAAAGACCAAGTAAACCTGCCATTAGGCAGATCAACTAAACTAAACTGAACTGAACCAAGTTAATCAATAAAAAAGATGAATAAGGAGTTGACATGCCTAGAAATATATTTTCTGGTAAGAAAACTGTAAAGAAGAAAAATAGACTTCTGGTTTATCCGCTAAATGGAACATAGCAATTGGAGACATCTAATATCCGCAACGTAAACTCACTTTTTTGGGGGGTTTTGAGTGAAGTCGACCACTGAACACTCTTGACAAGAAACTTCAAACCATGCCATTCACCAGTTGTAGATAGTACAGGTAGATTATTGACTGACACTACAGAGATTCTAAATAGATGGCGTCAGTATTGCGCAACCCTTATGGAAGGCAATGCAGATCGTAATACAGGAGGTTCAGAGAAGGCAGAACAACTGAGAGGTCTTAAGGTGTGAAGTGGAAGCGGCTTTACGGAGGCTTCCTAATAACAAATGAGCTGGGTCGGATGGAATAGTGGCAGCAGGGGAACCCGGAATGGACATATTGCTACAAATCTGCAATAAAATATGGATCACTTGCAACTGGGCAAATGAGTGGAAGGAATCAATACACTGTATATCCCTTCACACAAAAAGGGATCAAAACAACATTGTGCGAATTCCAGAACCATCTCGCTAATAGACCACGCCAGCAAGGTTATGTTATACAGGGTGCTTGAAGTACTATCTCCTTCCACAAATACCCCCAGAGCATGCTGCTTCATTCCAGGGAAAGGAACAAGAGAACAGATAATAAACTTGTCAAATGATAGAGAAATTCTACGAGTTTAATGTGCCTGCAATATTTTGTTTCCTCGATTACACTAAAGCTTTCGATAATGTTAACTGGAAACTTCTTTGGTAAGTGCTTGAGGAAATGGCAGTACCAAGTCATCTTATACAACTGCTGCCTTTAAGGCGTCAGACAGGGATGTGTTTTGTCACCACTCCTATTCAACATCTAAGGGGAATGGATCATCAGAAAAGCCATTGAGGATTGGAAAGGTGGGGTTCAAATAGGCGGCAAGACGATCTTCAACCTCTGCTACGCAGACGATCCTATGCTGCTGGCTAGTTCGGAGGAAGAGCTAGCAGAACTTGAACAATGCCCTGAGAGGTTCAGTAAAGGAGTAGGCCTTACTCTAAACCGATCCAAGTGTTACTTGATGGTAGCGGACAGACAGCGTGCATTACCTCGTCCTTTCCTGCCAATACCAGATATTGATCTCAAGGAAGAAATAGCTTACTTAGGAGTTCGCATTTCCACTAAGGGAAACTGTCAAGGAGAAATTAAAAGAAGCAAGAGGTATGGCTAAGAAAGCACTTCAGTATAATGAAAGGAAGAAAGCGCTGTCTAGTCTTAACAAGAATATGGAAAGATCATCATGTTACCAAGGAAACATAGAAACGACTGGTTCAAGCTTTGGTATTTCCTATCGTCACGTATGGCTCTGGGTCCTGGACGCTAAATGCTGCATGCCGTAGGAGAATCGTAGCCTTCAAGATGACGTGTTATCGAAGAATGCTATGAATATAGTGGGTAGCAAGAAGAACAAATGAATCTATTCAGAAGGAGCTAAGGATTGCTCCTAAAGCACACTTACTCCCAAACATCCAAAGGCAAATGTTGACCTTTTTCGACCATGTCATCTGGTGAGGATGCATTGAGAAGTGTATCATCCAGGCTAAAGTTGACAGAAAACGGCTGAGGGGACGTGCCCCGAAGTGGTACCTTGACCAGATTTATTTATTTGTGTCAGAAGTACAAGCATAAAATGCACACAAGTATGTGTTCATCAGAAGACTTCAAACAGTTTCTGCCCAGAACTTAGCCACTTCGATAGCACTTGAATTATCTTGTCAGGTCATTCATAGTAATTGACCAGATAAAGAGTCTGATTAATCTGCCACTTCAGAAATTAATGTATACAGCAGAAGACCGCGGTGTATAGCGGGGTATTGTTAACAGAATTGCTTGAAAGGTCACGACGTTCGGAATCGAACTACGACCAAGAAGAAGAAGAACCACCGAACTAACATTGAAACTATTTATCATTTAAACCATAAAAAAGTGTATGTTTGCGATTGAAAACAAAGTTATTCCAAAAAAATATTAATATTGTAACAGGTATTAAAGTTGTACGAGTTACAATTGAATCGGTCGGAGCTGAATAGTATTAAGTCAAAAATAGTCATTTTTAAAGAATTGGTGTTAAGATGTATTGACCCTAGGGTCTTGGAACGGCATAGGAAAGAATTAAGTTAGCCTTCTGTTTAAGCTACACACAAAACATTTTCATCTTACAAGCAGGTGAAAGAACACGGAAGCTCACTGGCCAGGCAAAATCCATCATAATGCAATTTGGTTTCTGGGTTTAACCACTGCTACATGTAGTGCGATCAGAGGAGAAAAGCATCAAGTCAAAGACTTGCTGCCTTTCAGCGCCGTATTCCGTACTTAATGTTGGCCGCACTGCAAGATTCCCGCGTGTTACAGTGCTATTGTAAATTACATTTGTACAGGGTTTAGGTGGATTTTATGTTACAAATCCATTTTAAAATAAAATGTCATGTGAAATATCCATTCTGGATGGCTTTAAAAGCCGCACTAAACCGACCACGGAGCTAAAAGGCATTAAGTCACGTTTTCAAAATTGATATGAAAAATATGTTTATTAAATTAAAATTGATATTTCGCTAACACAAATATAACCTGAATAGTTGCTTCACAACATAGATGACTAATATAGTGTGTTAGTTAAGTTCTGTTCTGTCAATGACGTTTTATCCGTCTCCTGAAAAGTACTGAAAACTGACTTCGTACTTTACAGCTCCGGCCGATTCAATTATACTACTCAAAGTTTTTCATTGTTGTGTAACATTGTTGAATTTTCAAATATTATCGTGTTACCTATGCTGCTAGGACATAAGAATCATGCTTCTCTTGTTTTGGCGCCAATTCACAACTGATGGTTTGGAAATTGATACTAAAGAAGCGTGCATTGCATATTCCTGATCAAATTATTTCTAAGTGTATTGTAAGTGAAACGATGAGTGTTTCTGCACAAGAAACATTCATACTAAAGGCACTCGATATCGTCGAAATCAAAGATATAATCTGTTTAGGTAAGTGATTTTGGTATTGTCATTATTAATTAAGATTTTCATTCTTTAACTTATAATTGAGCAGACCCGACCAGCGGTCGGAAATGCTCAAGATGATGATGATGATGATGATGAACTTATAATTAAAGCAAACAATATATGGCTGATTTACCTACCTTGTGTACATTTTATCTGCAGTTGTTACTCTATATTATAATTAATAATTTTTATTTTACAGATCAAGGCCAAAACATCGCAATCACAGAAACATCAGACATTTTAATTAAGAATGTCCGATGTTTTATCCCTTCTGCAACCAATAATGTTGCCTTCATAACATATAATGACGGTGTGTTGGTTACTTCTGTGCTGTAAAATGGATTTTAGTGAAGTAGGAAAATATATTTTTTATTTAATATAGTGATTGTATATTTATGAACTTATTATCTATTTTTAATTACAGGTCAATACCACGTAATTTCCAACATGAACCCATTGTCAGATATTTACAGTGAGCCTCCTTCCCTCCTATAGTTAATGTCATGTTTAGAAAATCATCTGAAGGTAAATTTCAATGTACATATTCACTAATTACAGCCTTAAGCTATGAAGTGATTTATATTTCTTAGTATGAAGCACTGAGATTACTAGAAAATTATTTATGCAAATTTTATTATTAACAGGCATAGAAGAAGATCCTAAAACATTACAAGATACCAAGACAGTCAGCCGAGTGACCAGAGTACATCTTTAGTTGTAAGTAATAATAACCCCTGACACTACAGCCCATGAAGGGCCTAGGCCTACCAAGCAACTGCTGCCCAGTCATTTGGCCTGCAGATACTGGGGTGACATATGATCAGCGCATCGGGTCCCCTTGCCATTAATCTTGGTTTTCGTGATCGGGGCGATGCCTCACTGTCAGACAGCTACTCAATTGTCCTCACGAGGCTGAGTGCACCCCGTTCCAACCCTCACGTCAGTTTCTAAAATTCCTGACGAAGCCGGGAATCGAACCTGGGGCCGGCTTGGGTGTCTTTGAATGTTGTGTTTGATTACAATGAAAATGAAACAAAGAGTAGAACTGTTCCAAAAAAAAAAAGCCACCCCTAGAAGGAAATGTCCAAGGAATGTGAATAATTGGAGGTGTGGGACAGTTGCAGAACTGTGGCATGCCACATCGTGGTGGGATAAATAATGAAGAGAAATTGCAATTATTCTGTAAATTCCGGAGTATTGAAATTCATTGCTTGATGTGTTCAAAAACTAAACAAAAAGTTATTAATTAATGTTAAAATTGCACCAGTCAAAGCGGCTTCGGTGGCGTAGTTGGTAGCGTGCTGAAGTGCTGTGCCCTAGATCGCGGGTTCAAACCCGGCCGAAAACGTCGGATTTTTTAAGAGCGTTAAAATCCCTCAGTATGCCTTCCTTCGGAGGGGAAGTAAAGCCGGTGGTCCCATTTATGGCATGTGAAAGATGCTTCCACTAACTAAACTTGTATGAAGCTAAATTTCTAGGTTAGATTTCGTTGGAAAGCTCTACCAAAGTTCCAACGTTCACCACTAGGTATCATTGACATCTGGCAGCGAAAGTTGGAACTATTTGAAATTGAACGGAACTTGTAGTTCACCCCATGGGTGTCCGCTTGAAGCAGCTACAGCCTCTGGGGATCCGAACATGTCCTCGGACACTTTTGGCACTAAAACCCATACGATAAATAAATAAATGCACCAGTCAATTTATATTCTGTTGTTGGTTGGTTCCCCAGTTTAGGGGCTGCGACAACGTGGTCATGTAGCCCCGTGTACTTTGGGTGTGTGTAGAATCTGTCTGATTACCAGTGTTAATATTGTAATGGCTGTATTAGTGTGTGTTATCTGTAATTCAAGTCAGGACTGCAGACGATCAATTTTCAAGTAGTTCCTACTTTTGCTACCAAATGCTATAGTCAATGACATCTAGCTGTGGACTTGGTTACTTGATGCCACGACAACCGGCACCTGGCGACGAACGTTAGAACTTATAGAGCGTTATCAAATCTAACCTACAAATTTGCCTTTATACAAGTGTAGTTAGTGGGAGGTTCTTTTACATGTCATACGCGTTAGGCCCGCCGGCTTTACTTCCCCTCCGAAGGAAGACATACTGAGATATGAAATCCAACAACTTCGGCTGGGTTTGAACCCGCGATCTTGGGCTTAGAAACTCAACCTGCTATATTCTGTTGTAATTATGTGTAATTTGTATTTATCGTTTTTGTATTATGCTTAAAAGAATAAAATGTCAATGATTGTGAATGTTAAATAATTTAAAGTGTGTGTCAGGGATGAATAATAAATAGCGTTACCTATGTTTTATATTGTGCAAGTACTGCCATTGTACTGTTATTGTGTCTCGTGTAATTCTGTAATAAATTTAAAAAATGGACAGTATAATTGTTTTCTTTGTGTTAACATAACACTAAATTGAAAAAATAAGGAGTTTGTAAGGAAACCGCAAATTGTTTCACCATGCGGATATAGTTTGCATGGCTGTGCGGATCAACTTGGAGTAAATTTGTGGATAGTTTTTGGAGTACAATCTGAACATGTTGACTATCATTACTAGGACCTGGATGTTAAGACACATATTTTTCTGTTATGTTTTTTTTAATGACAAATGTAAGATGATGATTTAAGCTTATATCATTCATATTATGTCATTAAGCATATTTAACACTCTGAACAGGAAAGGGTTGCAATTCTGGCTGTGTAACATTAATTTTAAACATAGAACTTGACATTTTATATAACCTAAGGGAACGACTTTCTCTTCAAATATCTAAATAGCTTTATCTAATTAAAAGCATAATACAGATAACAAATGTGTGGATGCAGATAAGTAATTTGGGGCAGATGCTGATAACGTTTTGTTTACACACATGTAGCTGACATCATATTATTATTATTATTATTTTTTTAACACGCAAATGGACCACTTAGGATCACGCTACAACTTCATTTCTTTTTCTTGCTGCGAAGTTTTCTCTGCACCCAATACTCCTTCATGCGTTCGCTGGCCTGTTTACGCTGTTCGTCCGTCCTGGCTCTTCCGGTCTTCTTAGGTCTTCTTGCAGCTTGAATCCCTTCCAAATTACTCAGTATGTTCCTAAATCTATTTCTGTCTAACAGTTGGTCTTCAGAGATGTTCAATCTTTCCATATCCGCCTTTGTTTCCTTAATCCATGCTGTTGTGGTCTTCTTTATTATTTGTAAATTTTGTTTATGGCCACATTAAACAACTGTTACACATTCATAGAAGCCTTCTTTGCAGCCTAGTATCGTTGCATTAATATTATTATACTTATCTGGGGACCCGTGCAAGAAATCTTGCATGTTCAGTAACCACCCGCCCGGCTTTACTGTTATGCGGGGTTCTATAAATACGTTTATGGATGAAATGAGGTGAAAAAGATCATACTAATCATGAGAAGTAATATGAGTGCACATCAGTAAAAAGCAACACCATTGGCAGTGCTAGGTTCTTGAGAATACACTGTTCTAATGTTTGTGCATGTGGAAATCACTTCACTTGGGATTTATGGCCTGTTGTTTACAATGCTGTTGATTGAAACTTGCTGTTCAAGCTGGGGCTTCTGAGCTTATAGTCTTGTATTAGAGGGAAAAACACCGATTGTCATGTAATGAAATACATCATCATGATGAGGAGACGTCCAAGCGTGGAAAAAACATATTTTACTTAGGTAACGTGGAGGGGACGTGACCTTGCTATGCGCACACTAGATGCGCAGTAGCCAAGGTTGGCCAAGGGCGCGCGCACCAATGAATTCCCGACCTCACCCCTTTGGATTTTTTTTTTTCTGGGGGTACATTAAAAACATTGTGTATGCAGAAAAAATTCGGGATTTTGAGCACCTGTGGGAGAGAATTTCTGCCACCATCTTGACAGTTACTCCTGAAATGATTACACGTACCAATCCAGCCATTGGGAAAGCGTGCATTCAATGCTGATGTTGGTGGTCGGCCTGGCCTAGATTTTTTCTCTACAGTCCCTGTTTCCTTAAACTGATTAAACCATCGAATGAGAGCTTTGTAATCAGGTGCAGTTTGTCGGGCGGTGCAGTCATTGGCGCGCGCGCCCCCGGCTGACCTTGGCTACTGCGCATCTAGTGTGCGCATAGCAAGGTCACGTCCCCTCCAAAACAAAACCTACTTTAACCAGCTGGCGTTCAGTGAAAGAATTACACGTTTAACATAAAGGGTTTCGGTGCTATCATTATTTTTCGATGACCCTGTATAATGGATTATACCTGTACAGTATTTTGCAATTTAGTTAACTTTCACATTTGCATGAAAACGCCATAACTTTCAGTAAACTGCCTAGGTACATAAATTAATAGTTTTCTTTAGCTTTGTGGGAGCATGGTGGTGCAGTGGTAAAGCTGCTTGCCTCTCACCAAGGCTGACTGGGTTCAATACCAGGTCAATGCATGCGAGATATTTGAATGGATACATGTGGAAATGCTAATGATTGTGAGATTAATGATCTCGTAAAAGTACAAGCTTTGTTTCTTGCTTGTTTAACATATGGAATGATGATACATTGCACCAGCTGTTATATTGTGAAATGGCAATTCAAGGGCATTAGCAGCATATGAATGCAACACAAGGTTCTTTGGGGGTCAGTATTACATGTTATATGATAATCCAGACAAACCTTGGCCCCAATTAGATCTGGTTGACTGGTTTAGTGCTCTACAGTGCCCCCCAGGGGCTCACAACTAGTGGGACGTGGGTTGGCGACCACGGGACTCCAGTTGAGTCCAGCATTGCTTCCACTTACTTGTGCCGGGCTCCTCTCCGTCTTCTTTCCTGTCGACCTCTCGTGGTCAACTCTTTTTCCCTTCCGACCCCGACGGTATTAGGGTATCCGAGGCCTAGGGAGTCTCTTCCTTTCCAACCTTAATTGGCCCTTCCCTCATCTTTCCTGATATCCTCATTCCTCTGGGGATGAGCCTTCTTTTCCTTTTCTCTTTAAGATTCTGGCACTGTTTTTGTGAATTGGCTCCCCGTGTCCCTAAATTACATTTTGTGAATGTTTTGAATCTATGCTACATTTTCTAAGTATTTTCAATCTAAGTTGCATTTTGTAAGGGCTGACAATCTAAAGTGGTTTTTTAGTAAGTCTTTGAATGTAGGGGTACCATTTTTGTGAGTATTTTGAATTTCAATTGCATTTTGTAAGTATTTTCAACCTAAACCCCATTTTTCAAGTATTTTGAATCTAAATTGCACTTAGTCAATTTTATTTTACTCTAATCTGCATTTTGTGAGTATTTTCCACCTAAATTACTTTTGTGAGTATGTTCAATACTTTGTCAGTATTTTCAATCTTCATTAGTTTGTGTTATGGTTTCTGTCTCATATTCGCTATCACCCAGACCATTAAGGGCCGAGACTCAGATGTTACGCCCCTTAAAACAACAATTATCATTATCAGTTTTACCTTTGAGTGTACATTTACAAAGCCTTTTGGTGCCAAGTTTCAAGTCTTCTCTCGTCTAAAGATAGCTTTGAAGCCATTTTTCAGTGGTGCCATATTAATTGGAATACTTTTATGTTGACCGACTCTTGTCTGCTTGAGCTTTATTCTTTTGACTGAAATGTGGTGTGATTCTTGAATCTATTTTTTGTACATTGTATATACTGCAGATGTTGTAGACCATTAGTCATAATTTGTTAAGACTGCCTCTTGTGGTAACGTAATGCCTCACATTTACTTCCAATGCATAAAATTATATTTTTCTGTTCTGTAAGCTAATGTGTTTGTGAGATTCCATGTTCCATGTGTGTGTATACATATTAATAATATATTTACTCTTTGCAATGATAAGATGTGTGTTTTTATTTATACTGCAAGTAGAAAGCGTGTGGGAGCATTTTCGCTTGTATTAAACACCCGCCCAACTCTACTGGTATGCGGGCTGGATGCGACACAGTTCTGCCAGGGGCTATCGTCTTGTTTGTTTGGTTAAACATACTCTTTTATTTTTTATTATTTAATTTGGCCAACTATGGACCGCAAGGAACTCAACACTTCTTGGCTTTCTTTCTCTTCTCTTCCCAGAACTACTTCTTTGTTTTCTCTCCTCCTCGAAAATGATCCGTTTGGGCCTCCTGCTTGGTGGTTTCTCCTGAAATGATTTTATTCTGTCAACTCTCTTCTATTGTCAGCCATCGGTGGAGTAATTCCAACTTCCGCTGCATCCCTCTTCACATGGTGGCCACTACTCCTGGAAAACTCCTGGATTCTTAATAGGTCTGGAAAACTCCTGGAAAATGACTAAAAATTTGAAAACTCCTGGAAAATAGCCACTGTTAATTAATTATAAAAATCTTTCCATGTTAAATCATACTCCCGCTGTGGTTTTGGCTGAGCACTCTGTCGTTAACGCAGGAAATTTCCTCAGGCTACCTGTTTGTGTGTGGGAGAACACGCGATAGTATTTTTGTAAAACATATTGAGTATAGACAACTTCACCGCAATAAAATTGCAGGCAGCATTCTTTTCTCTTTTCTTTTTAAAGAGGGGCAGATGACCTCGTAGTTCGGCCCCTTAAAACAACAATAACTAACTTTTTAAAGCAGATATTTGAGTCACAAAGGCTTTTTTAAAACAACAATTAAATCATTTGTGTGTAGACTTGCATATTAATAACGCAATCACCACTAATGTTTGTCCACATCTGTATAAGTAAAGCAAACACAATTGCTTTATTTTGGTCTTGAAGTAGGCAACTGATAAAGCCCCCCCGCACTCGCGCTTATTTTTAAATCTGGAAAAATGAGAATTACTCCTGGAAAATTCCTGGAAAATCGTTGAGCAATTTGAGTGGCCACCATGTCTTCAGCTCATCTACCCATTTAGATGTGACCTTTAACCCCATGATGTAGCTGAAGATCCTTTTGGTCAGCCTGCCTTCATCCATTCATAGTACTTCCATTGACTTTTCATGAAATGCAAGATTTTTCCTGTACTATGAGATGATTTGGCAGATTTTGGCATAAACTCCTTTTAACCTCATCTGGTTTAAGTGCTTGGGCTGGCTGCGTGACTTAGCGGTAACATTCTCGCCGGCTCTACCCAAAGTTGCAGGATCGAATCCTGGCGAAGTCAGCTGGTATTTGAGGGTGCGTAAATGCGAGGGAGCAGTGTCGGTAGATGTACTGACACGTTAAAGATCCCCTTAGGGGCAATATTATAGCACCCAGGCATATCTGAAAGCCTAAGTAGTTAAAAGGGACGCAAAACCAATATAGTACATTATGCAACGAGCCTATAATGCCAATAATTAAGACACGAGTGTGTTTAGAAAACGAGCGTGTCTTAATTACCATTATAGGCAAGTTGCATACGACTGTTTATGTTCAACAATAATTATAACTTTAATATATTCGAACATAAATATTCATAAATATCTGTCGAGATTTCGCCAGTTTTTTTGTACTGAACAGAGCGCATGAGACGCAGGGAATGCCTTGTATTTGACCATGGCCTCCTCAATTACCCCGCTATGACACTAGGCCACGCAGTGAAATTTAAAATGGTACGATGCTATCCTGACCTAGTTGGTCATACAATTGTTTCTTGAGCTCTGATTGGTGGAGAAACTGTATCATAATGTCTTTATATTTGCTTGGCAAGGACATTCTCGCTCACGCGCTTTGCCAGTGACGGCCGCCGCGTGCGCGTATGTACGGCAGAATACGGTGTTTAAAATCAGTAACATGCATTTTTATTCACCATGTTTACAGTAGATGTTGAAAATGTTCCCCATCCGCTGCCAAACATAATCGACATCTCCTTATAAAGTTTCTGGTTACTCCGGTTAATTTAGCTTCAATAAGGAAATAGTCCTAACAACCTTTACGTCTATTTTTATTGTTTACTGAACCTGTACGTTTGAATCTCTTAGCCAGTTGTTTTATTGTGATTGAGTGTAGTGCTGTAATGCCTTATGTGAAATATTCGTTACTTGAACGTGTATATCTGCACAATATGTACATAAAGTGCAGGAAATCGTGCGCTAGAACAAGACAAAAGTTTCGAGTGAAATTTCCGGAGAGACCCATTTCTAAAATTGGACAATAAATCAACTGGCTAAGAGATTCAAACGTACAGGTTCAGTAAACAATAAAAATAGACGTAAAGGTTGTTAGGACTATTTCCTTATTGAAGCTAAATTAACCGGAGTAACCAGAAACTTCATAAGGAGATGCCCATCATGTTTGGCAGCGATGGGGAACATTTTCAGCATTTACTGTAAACATGGTGAGTAGAAACGCATGATACTGATTTTAAGCACAGCATTCTGCCGTATATGTACCCCATCCCAGCCCTCAGACCAGAATTAAATATCTTGGATGTGGTGAAAATCAAACCCTTTTATTCTCAGTTTTACCTCGTGAGGCTTAGTGTACCCCATTCCAGCTCTCAACCGATATTTTAATTTCTTGTCAGTTCTAGGAATCGAACTTTGACCTCTGAGGGTGTCGGCTAAGAATGCTAGCCACTACACCACGAGGTGTTCTGGGTCATTGTGTGTGCTGTTTATTTTTTTGTCGAGATAACAGAATCAGTGACTGAAGATAATAAAATCTCACCAAATACAGGATTCGAGGTCGCCCTATGCACTGTACAATAACTGATGCCTTCGTTTATTTCTTATCACGTTCATAGCCAAGTCACCAGACTAAATATAAATATTTTGATAGGATTGTTGCTATGAAACTAGTGATAATATTAGAACAAGTCTTTCTCTCTTGTTTACGTCTGACGTCATCTCTCTCGCTTTCTTCTAAAGGAAGGAGATAAACACATGAACTCTTATGATAGTGATAGTGATATCATATCAGCATGCTTTGGCGCAGAATATTAGTTATTGCGCAGTGCCTAGCATTCTTGGCTGTCACTCCCCAGGGGCTCACATCTAGTGGGATGTGGGTTGGCGACCACGGGACCCCAGCTGAGTCCGGCATTGCTTCCACTTACTTGTGCCGGGCTCCTCTCTGTAATCTTTCCTATCGACCTCTCTTGGTCAACTCTTGTTCTTTTCCGACCCCGACGGTATTATGGTATCCGAGGCCTAGGGAGTCTTTCACCTTCCCGCCTTAATTGGCCCTTGTCTCATCTTTCATGATGCCTTCATTCTTTGAAGAGTCAGCCTTCTTTTCCTTTTCATGTTATCTCCTGCCTTCTGCTCAGGGCCCTCAAGGGCATTTCTTTTCTTCCTGTCCTTTATTTGCCGTATTCTTTCTTTTTTTTTACCATTTCTTCTTCCAGTATGTAAGTCTGTAGTTAGTATTAGTTATAGTTTTCATACTCATCTCATCTCATCTTTCACTCTCACCCAAACCATTAGGGACCGATAACCTAGATGTTAGGCTCCTTAAAACAACAATTATCGTCATCATCATCTTGGCTGTCACTGCGGAAGCTCAGGCTCTGCCAAGAAATTTTTATTCTGGTCTGAGGGCTGGAACGGGGTACACTAAGCCTCGTAAGACAAAGCTGTGAAGGGGTGGGATTGATTCCTACCTCAGCCATCCTGGAAATGGTTTTCCATGTTTCTCCCCACTTCTCATCATCTTCATTTCCCCTTTTCCAGCTGACACCGGATGGGGCAAATATGGTTTCTCTCCACTTTGTTCTGTTGTTCCACCATTCCTCTTCCAACACGGTGTTCCAATCCAGGTTCCGTTTTCTAATGCTATTCTTCACAGAGTCCATCCAACGCATTCTTGGTGTAATGTTGCTGTTTGGAGATATAATAGACCTTCTGTATGACATATCGCACGTTTAAGTCGTGTGAAAAAATCTAGGCTACCCCTTGACCCCCTTAAGCGCATTGATGAATTTTACAGTTTTAGTTGGTTCCGTGATAACCTTATAGCCATTTGCAAACTTTCACAGAAATTTAATAAATGGAGTGGCATTACTTCTTGCAGAAATAGATGGAAAGTTGGATGTCACCTCTTGAGATACCGTTGTCATGGTTACTGGCGTGAATTCCTCCATTAGTTTATTAAATGAAATTAGTTTTCTGGGAATATCTCAGAAACTGTTGGTTTAAGAGCCTTAAAATGTAGTTTTCGGGGACCCTTTATGGCTATTTAGGGGCCCTGAGTTTTGTTTCTGACTCCAAGGGGCTGAAAATATAATAGACCTTCCGTACCACACCAGCACATGTAAATCTCGTGAACAAATTCTCTGTCGTTCCACCATTCCTCTTCCAACACGGTGTTCCAATCCAGGTTCCGTTTTCTAATGCTATTCTTCACAGAGTCCATCCAACGCATTCTTGGTGTAATGTTGCTGTATATATGCGCATTATATGTATTGCCATTTGCAAACTATTTCAGTAATGTAATGAATGGAATTGTATTGCGTCTTACAGCAATAGATGGACCTGTGAGTTTCTGTTGCCATGGTTACCGGCTTCTTTCTTTCATTATTGTATATGAAATTAGTTTTCTGGGAATATCTCAAAAACTGTTGGTTTTAGGGCCTTAAAATGTGGTTTTTGGGCCCCCGAGTTTCATTCTCACATGGAGGGGCTGAAAATGAGCTTTGTCTCACCCTTCTACGCCTATTTCAGCAAGTATTTTAAGGTGGGTAGGCCCCCTTTTATGAGAGGTACAGAGAAGAGTTACATCAATGATTAGTGTCTTGCCTCTGAAGGATATCTGTATCAAATTTTACGTTGATCCACCCAGCCGTTCTCGAGTTATAAGGGAACAAAGTTGTCCACAGACAGACAAAAATTTTATTTTCGCGTGAATCTGTCATAAAACGGTCTGAAACCCGTTAGTAACGCAAATTCCGTAGAAATTCAGGAAAAACAGACAAACTTTTTTTATATACTGTATCATACCTGCCAACCCTTCCGATTTATTCGGACACTTTCCGAATTTTCACCTCGTCTTCCGATCTTCTTAATTACTATTATTTCTTCCGAATTTCGGGCCACAGTGATATATTGTAAAAGAAAAAGGAACTGCAAATAATTTCCATTTTCAAGGAGGTTCTCTCGTAAGTCGTAATTGCTTTTGTGATTTGCGTAACCTTGTTTTTTTGTGTGAGTTCCTCCCTTGGCAGTGAGCTCCATAGCTGTGATCTCAGAATGGTGAGTCAGCTGATTGGTGGTATTTTACGGACAAACAGGTGCCAAGCCTACGCTGATTAGTCGAGGCTGGCCACGTGACCGTGCAGAATGGGAATAAATCCTTGTACGCTACGCGCGGCGATTGTGATTTGCTCCGTTTGACGCCACGTGTTTATACACTGCTAGCGTCACGTTTAGTGCATTTAATTGAGGTATTAATGTGTGTGTCGGTAGATAATTATTTCAACGAGTTGTGTCGATGATTGTTTTGTGTCGTGTGTAAAAACGACTTTGTTGTAGGATGGCCATGCCATTTAATTCATCTAGCTGCTGAGAAAGGTCCTGATTCCCTTCCTGTGAAAATTGATGAGATAATGTTTGATATTTTTTATTAATTAAACAAAAGCTGCAAGAGGAAAGATCATCTGAACTTATATCAAGCTCTTTACCAAACCGATGTTAGGAAAATACTGAAGCATGTGTGCACGCGTTGGTTGTCCGTAGGTAAATGCTTAGAAAGACTGATTTCAGAGTGGAAGCCACTGCTGAGGTTTTTATGCTGAATTCATACTTTGCCAATAAAGACACGCAGGTCTTTTGTGTACCCTCTTTCGCCCACGCCACGGTATACTGCGCATGATGAAATCTATAATTTTTTTAAATCTTCCTATTTTTGACTTGCGAAGGTGGCAGGTATGCTGTATATATGGATTAGTTTTATTTATTTTTTTGTTTTATTACTTTTCGATTTTTTAATATTTAGGTGTCCTCTTCTTAATTATTAATTTAATTCCCAATTTGTGTACTTTAATCTGTGTTAAGAGTGGATGATGACCACATGGTTCTGCCCCTTAAAAAATCAATAACTAACTAGATTGTACACCCAAAGTACACCGAGCAACATGACCGCATTGTCACAGCCCCTAAACTGAGGAACCAACAAAAGTTTTTCATGTAACTGTTTTCTTTTTATTAAAAAAAAAATAAGAAAACTTAATTTCTGGATGGGCCTTTTACATAGTTTAGTTTATCTGCCTAATGGAAGGTTTATTCATGGTCTTTCTCTCCATCTTATCCCCATGCATTTTTTAGATGTAATGTCTTATTGAGCAAGCACCTACTTACTCTATGAATGTTGAGAAATGTTCCTGTTATCTTCTTGATGTCATGTTCTATGAGCATGATGCAATGTAACCATGACTGGGCACTTACCACTGAGGCTATTTAACACTTGGAAGAGACATAACTGGTGGCAGTCAAGAGCCAGACACCACAGCAGCATCAACTGTAGGAAAGATCCACCCTGGGTATGATTATGTTCAATTCTTACATCATTCCTCTTTAGTGTGACCTTGGTGTGTTCTTCACTCCAATTATATACAAATTATTCCATTTAATAATGTTGAAATACCCAGATGGGTCAATCAATGTACAATAATGGATTCCTATGAGATTATCAGTTGTAAGTCCAAATTGGACACAATCAAGAAGATTTGAAGGGACCACAAAATATCCTCTGGACAAAGAAGGTCCTGTGTGAATTTATTCACAATGTTTGATGTCCAAATTGGACAAATTCATCAGCATGAAGATATTTGAAGAAGAAACGAATCAAATGTCCTTTGGACAAAGAAAAGAGTCAACAGAATTCATCATGAATTGTTCTCCAGCCTGTTATATAATGTATGTGTTTTGAAAACAAATGTCCTAATTGGACAGTCGGTGTATACAGTCTGTCTCGAAAGTAATCGTGCTTCTTTTCAGTAGCTATTTTTTCTAAAGAATTCTTAACTGATTAGTACCTGGTGGAATTGTATCATACTAAAATAATAAATAACCCACAATTATATAAGTCTTCTTACAGTGCAGCCACGAAGTATTCGGCCTCTGACATTTCTCATGAGGGAGGGAGACAACATTGCCGGTTCAGTACCGCTAATTATAAAACAACTTGGACTACATAAAGTATTTCACATATTTTAAACGAATTCTGACGAATCGCTGACCATATTACTAAAGTAATATAATCAAACACAGTTAACCGGTAATTGTGCACACACAAGACAATAAAACAACATACCTGCACTAACACACAGAGCAACTGAAGAGAGACTTGCCAACATGGAGCTAAATTTATAGACCGGCTTATTACCGCGAAAACCACTGATTGGCACAGGTGACGACATTCTTCATGGTAGTAAGCGACTTCGTCAACATAGGCATAATTCCACTGCGATCGAAGAATTTAGGTTTTGCAAGTGCAAAACGGAATAACAAAATGATGTATAAAATTGCAAATGGGGTGTGGGACTTCCACGATACATAGTGAACTCCATGTCAGATTCTAGACTGAGCAATTGAGGGATCATTGAAATATTGCCGAGCGAAAAACACGACGACTGGAGTTTATCTAAAAAACACTATATGGTATGAACTGTAGAATACCCAGTTGCATGAATGTAGCTTCTCCACTGCTCGCTAATGAATGCCTTTATGAGTATGCGTTCACTTTCTAGACAGCCTGTATCTAATGATCTAATGATTATCAGGTGTAAGTCCAAATTGGATACCATTGAGAGACCACAAAATGTCCTCTGGACAAAGAAGGTCCTGTGGAAATGTAATTTCTAAATCTATGTATTGCATTCTTTGTAATGAGATGCCCAAATGGGCCCTTTAGTCGAGGAATGTACCTAATCAATGTCCCAATTGGACAAATTCACCAGAATGAAGATATCTAAGGAAGAAAGAAAAAAATGCCCTTGGGCAAAGAAGAGTGTCAATTCCACAGGCTGTTTGCTATAAAAACATGAAGTCCAAATTGGACAATGTTTCTAGTCGGTTTTAAAAGTAAGCATGCATACACGAATCCCACTCATGGCCAAAAGAACTGTCAACTGTTGGTTTCAATCATATCATTTACTTGGTTCTTTTGGAGTGTAGCTGTGATCGGAATTTATGAATGTACAATCACTTTATAGGCTGCCTGTACCCAAATGATCATTTTTTGTATTTATTCTGTAATGGTTTACATATCTTCTTGATGTATACATTGTAAAGAAATGCCCAGATGGGCCCCTTTATTGTGTCTATATTTGTATGTCCAAAATGGGCACTTATACAAATAACGTCCCTCCCATGCTTCCCTCCTGTTCTGCCAACAAATAAAGATACTATTTCATGTTATGTTTTGTCTATTGTTTCGTTTTGTGTACGAGCTTTGTCACGAACTGGAGCTGAAGTGACAACCAGAGGAGTGATCAAGATTGTGAAGAAATTTCTACAGTGCTCCTTGCTCTTATCTTCATCGGTTCCTCAGTTTAGGGGCTGCGCCAACGCAGTCGTGTAGCCCGGTTACTTTGGGTGTGTGTTGAATCTGTCTGATAATAATCTATACTAATACAGGGTGATCCTCTATGTAGTTTACAACTTCAATAATGTGTAATTATTTATTGGAACCACTTACAGACTTGGTTGATATGTTATTATATTGCAAAACACTTCAAGTTTTGACTCACGTAGTTTATAGTTGCACAGTTGTCCGCCACGTGCCACTTGTTGGAAATGGCATCTTTCACTGGAGCGCAAAGAGCGAAGTGCGTGTTCTGGTTTGAAGAAACCAAGTCAGCAACGAGTGTACAGCGGAGGTTTCACACAGAATTTGGCAAAGACCCACCCAGCAGACCAACAGTGTACAAAATGGCACCAGACATTTACCGAAACAGGTTGATCTGTGCTACACACAAAGGCGCCAGGTCGCGCACCTGGGACTGGCGATGTGGTGGAAACAGTTAGGGAGAGGTTCGTCCACAGTCCGGAAAAATCGAAACTGGTATCCCTCGGACCACTGTTTGGCGAGAGTTGCGTCGACATTTGGCCGTTAAAGCATACCGATTGCCCTTGGTTCAAGCACTAAGTGAAGTGGATAAACATACCCGACATGAATTCTGTGTTGAAATGATGGATCGCATCAGCCGTTATGAGCCATTCTTGAACAATGTGGTCTTCGGCGATGAATCAACGTTGCACCTATCTGGCCGAGTCAACACAATTGTCGTATTTGGGGCATGGAAAAACTATATGTGCACTACGTGACAGCCCCAAAGTGAACGTTTTCTGCGCTGTTTTGAGAGAAACTCCGCCACTGTCCCCAGATTACACACCACTGGACTTCTTTCTGCAAATCTTGATGAACAGAGTCATCGCATCACAACAGCCATCGCCTCTGTTGTCCCGGAAATGCTGGTTCATACGTGGCAGGAAATCAACTTCTGTTGGGATGTGTCCAGGATGACAAATGGTGCACACATTGACCCGTAATGGATTTGTCAAAAAAAACTTGAAGTGTTTTGCTATGTAATGACATATAAACCAAGTCTGTAAGTGGTTCCAATAAGGAGGTTTGATATCCACGCTCCTTGACACTATAGCGCTTTCTAGTAGAGAAATGAGGAACTTTGTGTTGGCGGAAACTCCCGAGATTAATTTTGTCACTATGAACACGGCCTACTGAATTCATATGGGTTCTTTGACATGCGAACATCGTATGACATGGTGTCGCTATTTTTGCTGCCTTTCAAAAATCACCACGGCTAGGAGCGAACCTGCAAGCTTGGGGTTGGTAATCCGGCGCGCTAACCACTCGCCCACTGTGGCAAGCTGTCTGTCTGATAACCGGTGTTCATTGTGATGTGTTATCTGTAATCCAAGTAAGGACTGCAGACTATAAATTCAAGTAGTTCCTACTTTTGCTACCAAATGCTACTGTCAACCACACCTAGCTGTAAACTTGCATACTAGATGCCACCGCAACTTGCATCTGGCGGTGAATGTTAAAACTAATAGAGCATTAATCAAATCTATCCTACAAATTTTAGCTTCACTCAAATGTAGTTAGTGGAAGAATTTTTACTTGCCATAAATCTATGACATGGGACCGCCGGCTTTACTTCCCCTCCGAAGGACGGCGTACTGAGGAATTTTCAATGCTCTTAAAAACTCCCGACGGCTTCGGCCAGGTTTGAAACCGCGATTTTGGGCACACAAGTTCAGCATACTACCAACTACGCCACTGAAGCCGCCCATCATAAATGTATATATTGAGGATGAAAGAAAGAGATACCAGTAGCATTGCTAATAGCCCTCCCTATAGAATGGAGCTTTGCAAAGGTCATGCTGCGGACAGGTCGCAATGACTCACCGTCAGGGTTATAGCATGTACGGATTACAACAACGTTGGACCCATGATTCGAATTTTTGTACGTAGTAAAATTCTTTAAGCATTTTATGTCCATTTGTTTTAATCATCATGACGATGTAAACATTTTAACAAATATTTATTGAGAGATCAAACCATAGACTGTTTTATGAGAATTATTAGTGTGTTTGACTGAAGAAGGCTCACAGAGCCGAAATATGTATCAAAGTGTTATAAGGACCTCGAGTGATAAAATTTAAAAAAAATTAAAAAAAGTTTTGTATTCGTGTAACATATCGTAATCAATACGGGAAAATTTAAAATGACTTAAGTCATAGATATTCATTACAACAGGGCGCTGAAAACCCCTGGATGCTGTCACAGCCTATTTTATTACATACGCAGCTGGCACATGGTTAGGTATAGATCAAAACATCAAATTTTCCAAGTGGAAACTTATACTTTTAAGAAGAAGCCGTAACGTTCTCACCTGCTGTGTCAAGGTTGCAGGATTGAATCCTGGCGCAGTCAGCTGGCATTTGAGGGTGCGCAAATGCGAGGGAGCCGTGTCAGTAGATTTACTTGCATGTCAAAGATGCTCTACGGGGGAAAATTCTGGCACCCCGGCGTCCCTAAAAGTCAGAGTAGTTAAAAGGGACGTAAAGCCAATAACATTATAATTGACTTCTCAGGAAGTTTTTAGAAAATGTGCGGCTTTTAGAGACGCCGGAGTGCCGGAATTTCACCCCGAAGGGGATCTTTAATGTGCCACTAAATCTACTGACACAGCTCCCTCGTATTTGCGCACCCTCGACTGCGCCAGGATACGAACCTGCAAGGAAGAAGAAGAGTGGAGAAGGTGGAGAAATACCATAAACGTCCTGATCCGCCCTAAGCTGGATAAGGAGGGGGAGGAGGATGATTGTAGGTTTCAGTCCATCAATACAAAATAATTCCAATTACCGTACTGGAAGTTTTCTTCTTAACTCGTTATAGGTCAGTGGTATGTATATTTACCACATACTATTGGGTTGGTGCATAAGTCCGTAGCGTTTTCCAAAAGTTTATCCACATCAAGTTTAAAAATGTATTAAACACATCATACTCACATAAAAGCGAAATTAATTATCAGTAACATATTATACTCCTTCACTATCTACAACAGTCCACCAATGCTATGGTAATTTTTAGATTCCACGCCTGAAGAATTCACGTGGTTTGAGTTTAAGAATTCATCAAGCCATGTTCGGAGCGCATCTTCATCCGGAAAGGTTGTTTGATACAGAGCGGAAATGGTGAAAATCTGAGCGCGCAAGATCGGGCGAATAACAATGTGCGTGTGGAAAGATTTCCCAGTCCATCTCCTGTATAGTGTTTATTGTCAGGTTTACAGAATGCGGCGGCGCATCACTAAACGCAGTCTTGCTGGTTGTTTTTCTTGGATTGCATCTGCAAGACGTTTCAGCTGTTGGCAATAAATGTCAGCAGTGATGGTTACACCTCGGGGAAGCAATTCGTAGTGCAGCACACCATCGGTGTTCAACCTGATGCATAACAGCTTCTTTTGTGGATGCGCGCAGGTCTTAATACGGGGAGTTGCTTGTTCATTAAGGCTTAACCATTCCTTTCTTCTCCTTATGTTGGAGCAAAGACACCATTCCTCGTCACCAGTAACGATACAGGATATAAATGGTCGATGTTGTTCACGAGCCAATCGATAACTAGCAAGCAGAGATGCACATATATTTTGTGATTTTGGCTTAGAGCATGCGGTGCCCAAACACCGGATTTTTTAACCTTACCCATTGAATGCAAATGTTGCAAAAGTGGAATGATCACAGTTCCTCACATTTGCCAGTTCCCGTGTACACTGATGTGGATCATTGTGAATTAATGCGTTTAAACGATCTTCATCAAATTCCGACGGTCTTCCTGAACGTGGGGAGTCACTAAGGTCAAAAAGACCCACCTTAAGCGAGGAAATCACTTTCTTGCCGTGCTCTCTCCAATAGCATTGTCCCCATACACAGCGCAAATGTTTCTGGCCGCCTCCACTGCTTTCGTCCCTCTATTGAATTCAAAAGAATACCGGTATGTTGGAAATGTTCCAATTTCTCCACTTGGCACTCTATTTTCTAGCGTCCAGGGCTCCACTCACTATCAGCAAATGACAAAACTTCAATATGTAAACTCAAGAACAAACATTGACCTACAAAGCAACAATGACAGTTGATAAACAAAACCTCAGCAACCGGAATATCAACAAGCAAAACAAAAACTCTACGGACTTGTGCACCAACCTAATACAACGACAATTTATAGAGGAAAATAATCACGATACAAGATAGCCTTAACTATTCTGCTTGTAAAACAGTTGATTTACTGGGTTTACTAAGATAAAATATTTACGCTAAGCGATTTCGTGACATTCTTTTGGTGCACAATATTTACCATGCGTGCACTTATTAAATATTAATAGGTCAAAGGTGGGACTGCAGTGGACATACAGACTTCTCTGGAGTGCGTGGAGAGAGAAGAAGGTACCTGAAGCCTGGAAAAAGGGAATAATATTGCCAATATTCAAGAAAGGAGACAGGAAGGTGTCTGGTAACTACCGAGGAATCACCATCATCTCACATGTTGCCAAAGTAATGGAAGGAATCCTAGAAAAAAGAATTAGAGTAAAGGTAGAACGCCAAATAGAGGAGGAGCAGTTTGGATTTAGAACCCATTTTCATTCTGAGACAGAACATGGAAAAGAGTTGGGAATATGGGAAGGATATGGTAATGGCTTTTATTGATCTAGAAAAGGCCTATGATAGCATCCCTAGAACAAAAGTTTGGGAAAGCTTAACAAATAGGGGGATAGGCAAGGAGCTGAGAGACATGATAAAAGGAATGTGCATGGAGTGCTACAGTAGTGTGAAGACTCGAGTCGGGACATCGGAATTGTCACTGGACTAAAGCAAGGAAGTGTGTTGTCACCATTATTGTTCGTAATGGTGATGGATGACATCATGAAGGCAGCAAGGAAAGACTATTGCAGGGAAAATATGAAGGTAATGTTGTTTGCAGATGTTGTTGTGATCTGGGGCGAGGATGAGATGGAGGTACAAGAACAGTTAGACGTAATAAATGAAAAGTTTCCATCTTGGTAATACACGGTGGAATTCTTCACCCACATTTTAATGTGTTTTTTTTTACTGTCTATTTCAATGATTTTAATATGTGTGAAACATTCACTGATAAAGTGGCTGATGAAGAGTGTAAGGTGGACTCGAAACATGTACCACTACTTGTAAGAGACAAACATTGTATTGATTGATGGAATTTTATAATATATATTCATTGATAATTTGTCAATACGGACCAAGTATGGAGGACGTTAATCCCAGATTATTTATTAAGGCTCAAATTTGTACGTCATAAAGGAAGTGATTCACGTATTGTTTTCATCTGCATCAAATGCAGGCGGTTGTCGATCACTGTACAGTTTGTCTTTCACGCTTCATGTTCGGACATTAGCAATTTAACTAAATACTTCAATGGTTGCCTGATGATTCTATTTATGATATTATTTTATTATAAGTGAAATTAAATATTGATTTCTCGGAGGGAACGCCCATGGCACACGTAAGAATGATAGAGATATAACATATTAGCATTATTGGCTTTCACGGCCAGTGAATTAAAACTCAGGAATTTTTCTAGGTTTGTGCCGTGTCTTGTGTGGGGTTTTGCCTAGGACACCAGTCTGGCTCATCAGCGGGCACTTGGTGTCCCCGCCTGGACTCCCACAGGAGTAGCGAACTGCTCACTGTTTCCAGAATTCTCATTTTAACGCCCTCTTACTTCATCAACAGATAATTTCATGTTTTGCACCACCCTGGTTCCTCATTTGTCTGAAACAAATAAAGTAATTATTGTAAGAATCCATAAGAAACTTACAGCCGCCTCGTAGCCAGGGCCGGATTTAAGAGCATGCCGCCTATAGGCTAAAGTTCATTTGCCGCCCCCCTCAATAGTTCATATTTGCTTAACACATTTGTTTTACACAACAAAAGGATAGAGTTCATTGGCGTGTTCATCTTTTTTAAACATGAAGTTCATTTAGTTTAGATAAAACTACAAATTTAATGGCTTACATAATAAATGTTATAATGAAATTAGACCTACTTGGTTTTTTTTTACTTCTTTTAAGATTCGTAAAAAAAATGAAATGGGTTTCGAACTTAATTAGCTCTGGAGATCAGTGATCACTATTTTACACATATTTTTATATTTTGGTGCTAATGACTATCTTTTGTGTAATTGAAGAACTGTGTTCAATTTGAATTAAGTTGTCCTAAATGGTGAAATGAAATTACACAAAATGTAGTTAATTACTGGTTTATCTGTTGAAAAATATACAAACTTCTCTAAAACATCTCACCCACGTAATCTTCATGTTCAAATTTACATAGCTTTCTTACGAGATTTCTTAATGGCAAACTCGTTAATAATGTCCTCATATGAAAGTATTTGCCTCAATACAAAGTAATGAAAGTGAGTTTAACCGCAGATAGTTCTTAGCTCTTCTACGGCAGGAAGAACTGTACAAGGATTTGTATTCTTAAATTCGTATGGAAAATATTATTAACGTCTGAAATAGTTCATTTTAGCTTTGAATGAATCGGCAAACGGCCGCCCCTGAAAATTTGCCACTTTGGGCTGCAGCCTACTTAGCCTATTTAGAAATACGACCCTGCTCGTAGCGTAGTGGCTAGTATTCTTGGCTGTCGCCGCAGTGTTGCCTGATTGACAATTAATATTCTAACCTTCAGTCGGCCAACATAAAATAATTCCAATTACTAGGATATGCGAAAAATAACCTGAATTAAATTACATGTAATTAAGATACGGTGTATTAATATCATCTTCTTTCGAAAAACCCATTTTTCGGGTACGGTGAATCAACATTGTCCATTGTATTCATTTTCTGTTGTTTCCAAATTCCCTTCATCGTTCTAGAGTGACGATCTTTCACCTCCTGAGTCCACTTTCTGCCAGTTGTTTGTTTCTTCCTTTCTTGAAATTCTGCCTTTTGAATAGCTTCTCATCATAGTCATGGATGAAATTCACAAGAATGTTTAACAGAGATTGGGATAAGAGGCAACAAAGGCCCATGCTGTTTGCAGATGATATAGTGATATGGGGCGAGGATGAAAAGGAAGTACAAAAACAACTAGATGTATGGAATCAAGAAATAGAGAAATATGGGATGAAAGTAAGCACAGAGAAGAGCAAGACAATGGTAATGTCAAGAGGAAGGAAGGAAGAGGAAAGATAGAATTGAATGGGAAAATTCTAGAAGTGGTTAAAAGTTTCAAGTACTTGGGAAGTGTGATCACAGAAGATGGAAGGATAACTGAGGAAATTGGAAAGAGAATACAACAAGCGAACAGTTTTTACCAGAGCATAAGGGGTATTCTGTGGAACCGAGATGTCCCAAAGAAATGTAAAAATGTATTATATTCAACCTACTACAGACCCATACTAACATATGCAGCTGGAGCGTGGACTACTACAAAAAGAGAGGAGAGTAGAATACAAGCCGCGGAGATGAAATTCCTAAGAGGTATAGAGGGCAAGACCAGAAGAGATAGAGTTAGAAATGAAGAGATTAGAAAAAGGACAGGAATCTTGAAGCTGCAGGACAGGATAGAAACAACAAAGTTAAAGTGGTATGGACATATGATGAGAATGGGAGAGGAGAGAGTACCAAAGAAAACTTTCTGTGAAAAGATGACAGGGAAGAGACCACGAGGAAGGCCCCGAAAGAGATGGGCAGATACAGTGTGGGAGTGTGTAGAGAAGAGAGGAGGAAAACCTGAAGAAGTACTAAGAACAGGAGAGGAGTGGTGGAGAGACAGGAAACGTTGGAGGTCCTTAATTCACAACCCGACCCAGGAAGCTGGAAACGGGAAATGAAGATGATGATGAAGAGTGATCTGTTTGCTATTGTGTCTGTCTGAATTTTGGCATTTGTCAAAACTTTGTCAGTTTCAATGAACCATGTGGGTTTGGATTTGTAACTAGTCAGTAAGACGAAGATCTGTTTAGTTAGTATACTATTTTCCATTCTAAAAATGTGCCCAAAGAACTGTAATCTTCTCTTTCTCATTACATCAGTTAATTTTTCACATTTCAAATATAACTCTCTATTTGGTCTTAACCTATATTCTGCATTATTATTTAGTTTAGCTCCCAGTATTTTTCTCAGAATTCATCCTTCAGTCTTCTCTAATTTGCCTAAATCACCAAATCTCGTTAATTTAAGTGTTTCTGCCGCACACAGAGTTTCAGGTCTGACCACTGTTTGATAATGCCTAAATTTAGTGTTCCAGGATAAGTTTTTTTAATTAAATATATCTTTAGTCATATGAAAACACCTTTGTAATTTATGCATACACGTTTCCATTGCTGTCATTTCCTGTGAGTCATTCATTATCCACTCTCCTAGGTGAAAAATGAAAATCCACAGCCTGCTTCCAGTCTCCGACCGGGTCAGGAATGGAATGAATGAAGCCCCCAACTAGCGGCGAGGATATGAACTGTGCCGGCTGCCGAGGCCTGACGCACTCCTCTGGGGCAATGATTAAATGAATGACAGATGAAATGAAATGATAGTGGAGAGTGTTGCTGGAATAAAGGAATTTGTATACTTGAATTGTGATATTTTTCGGAGCATCGGTGATGTTTGTCATGAACTTAGTTTTTTTCAAATCATATTTGTAGTCCGACTTTAATTGTTATGGACTTTTGAAGAAGAAGAAGATTAAACTCCTGGACTGGTAGAAGTTGAGCCTGAAGACACTCCAAGAAGTTCAGGACTTACAGGCTTAGACTGGTAGAGCTTTAGACTGGGAGCAAACAGCCTGATTTCACCACCAATAGTAACCACACTCACAAGGAAATAGGCAGCAATCTTGACATTTTAACGTCTGCAATAAGTTAGGCTACCTATCAGGGAATGTTTATATATCCAAAAGTGTTCTTGTTTTATTTTTCCCTTAACATAATTAGGCTCTTTCATGAATGATTCAATTAGGTTTGATTTCGCTTTGTCAGAAATGAGCACACTCAAATAATCATATATACAGGGTGTTTCAGAAATACTTTTACAAACTTTGGGGATTGGTTCCTTACACCAAAACAAGAAAGAAAGTTCATACACACATATGTCCCAAATACATTTGTTTTCGCTTTATTAATGAAAGAACATTGTACAGTGACACATCAATTGACAGCCTGTTCGGAAGTGTTTAACACATGAACTCATATCAAAAAAGTTTCCTGACACCGACAGATGGAAACACTGTCAAATGCACAGGTGCTCCAGACAGGCTCGCCATCAGCACCAGTTTAGGATTAATGTGTGGGCTGGCATTGTAGGTCCATACGTTCTACCAGCACGTCTTACAGGTGCTGTCTCCAGAGACTTTATCCAGAACACCCTTTCAGACTTACTGCATGACAATGTGCCCCTGCAAATACGACACATGATGGGGCTCCTGCACACTTTAGTCACCTTGTTGGCTCTGCACTGACGGAGATCTTCCAGGACAGACGCTTGGGCAGAGGAGGCTTGCACGGTCCGTTAGACTTTCATCTGTGGTGTCAGGAACCTTTTTTGTTTGATATGAGTTCATGTGTTGAACACTTCCAAACAGGCTGTCAATTAATGTGTCACTGTACAATGTTCTTCCATTAATAAAGCGAAAACGAAGGATTTTGGGACATATGTGTATATGAACTTTCTTTCTTGTTTTGGTGTAAGGAACCAATCCCCAAAGTTTGTAGAAGTATTTCTGAAACACCCTGTGTAATAAAATAATACGTAAATATTAATAAATAATCACATTTTAAAAAATATAAAGAAAAAAATAAATTAGAGACAGTACCGGTGATTAAATAAATAAATGCGGTATTTCAAAAGTCTTTCTAAAAGCTGAGAAATAATTTAATTTCATAAATGTAGAACTTTTCATGAGTTTTCTTCTTCTTCAATGGTTCGTAATAAGTCTATTATATCTTAATCACATGTAATTTAAACTCAGCATTTTTTTTAGGTTTATTGCTATGCCTTGTGTGGGGTTTCACTTAGGAACACCTACATAGGCTCATCAGCGGGTTCATGGTGTCCGTGCCAGGACCCCATAGGAGTAGCGAACTATACACTAGGTCCCTTCTTATGAAGCACACCTGCGCTGCTTTACTGCGAGAGTTAAAAGCTCAAGCAGCCTATAAAGGCTTCCAAAATGAAACCCTGCACAGTACACGGCAATAAATTTGCCGAGTTTATTCCTTGGGCGTCAAAGCCACAGGTAATTTAGGTTATTTTACACATATTCCAGTTGTTTGAGTCTTCAGTCTTTTGACTGGTTTGATGCAGCTCTCCATACCTCCCTGTCTTGAGCTAATCGTTTCATCTCTACATAGCTACCACACCCTACGTCCGAGGCAATCTGTTAAACATATTCTAACCTAGGTCTACCCCTACAGTTCTTGTCCTCGACCCTTCATTCCCATAACTAAGCTTGCTAATCCTGGGTGTCTTAGTATGTGTCCTACCAACCTATCTCTTCTCTTCATTAGCAGTCGCCAAAAACTTCTCTCCTCTCCCACTCGTCTTAATACCTCTTCATTTGTAACCCTATCTACCCATCTGATCTTCATCATTCTCCTGTAACACCATATTTCAAACGCTTCAATTCTCCTCTTTTCTGCTGCACCAATAGTCCAAGTTTCACTTCCATAGAGCGCCACGCTCCAGACAAAGGCTTTCAAAAATGACTTCCTAATACCTAAATCTATATTCCTTGTCAACAGATTCCTTTTCTGTAGAAAAGCTTTCCTTGCCTGAGCCAACCTACTTTTTATGTCCTCTTTGCTTAGTCCATCACTGGTTATTTTGCTTCCTAAGTAACAGAAGTCTCCTACTTCCTTTAGTTTTTCACCTGCCAATTGGATGTCCATAGAGGTTTCTGGTTGATTTCGGCTGCATTCCAATACTTTTGTTTCCCATTTAGTAATTTTCATCATGAATTCTTTCCTCAAGACGGAGTAATTGGAATGATTTTGTGTAGACCGACTGAAAGTTAAAATATTAATTTCCAAATGAAGAGGTACAAGCCGGACGATTGCCCTTGACCTTGAAGCTTGCGGGTGAGCCTGTACACAGTCACTCTCTAGCCCTCTCGCTTCACATTCGTCACCACCGGTCTGATATAATGAAATTCCAGACTTGAGCACATGACGACACCACTGTGCAGAGTACAGTCCACCTCGATGTATTGTGTGACGCGGAAGTACACGTTACCGGTACCAGTACATAGTAAGGAACAGAACTCCATTATATTTGCCAATGACTGTACTTCAGCAGTAGTGCGAGATAGCTTTGTCAATCATCTGACCGCTTGGGGCAGCTGATAACAACGCAGGTACTGTAGTAACTCGCCTCCAGGCTCCATTAAAAATTTTCACTTGTCTAAAACAAACGTCCGGCCTGTACTGGGTGAATTGCAAAAACCAAACGGTACAAAAGTACATGTAGTAATTTCCGTTCAGACAGAAGTCAATAGTAACTTACTCCCATGGAGGAAAGAACAGAAGAGGAGATGCCTTCGCTGCGCTGCCTAGTGCAAGTTGTTGAAGCCAAACGGCACGCCCACTTGGGGGAGCAACAAAATGGCTGTTCCTATGCTTTTAAAGCCGTAAACCACTCCAACTAGTCTTGGATTTTAGTGACATAAAACTGCAATGACAAGTCAAATTTTTTTCTTGGATAGGCAGAATACACTCTGTACATCACGGTACTTGGCACAGATAAGCTGCGTTATCGTTTTAAAAGCCAATTTAACTATAAATATGAGAGCAATTATGCGAGGCTAGTTTTGTAAGAAAGACGCGGCAAACCGTAATAATACGCTAAAACACTTGTTAAATTGAACGACAATGACATCGTTGACTGAGCAATAAATAACTACTAAAGTCACGTATTGTCGTAGTTTAGCACATATTTCCTGGACAGTATTGATATGTAACATCTTTCCACTTGGTTGCTGGATATTTTTGTGGGAGTGATTTTGAAAAATCGGACGGAAGTGTGTAAAAGAGATCGTATCCCTCCTGGACATTCATCAACACACACTAATAATACATAACAATTCCAAGACTCTCTTTTATTTCTTCACTGCCTACTTGATAGTTCTACTCTCGCACTGCCTTCTTGATTGTCAGTATCAATATGACTCATTTTAACAGAATCCATATGAAATTACGTGTTGGTCTGTGAATCAAGAGGTCCGGGAACTGGGCAAGCCTTTCATGATCGACTGCTGAGCACATTGCATTTACTCGCAAGTTGGCCTATTTATAAGGAATTAAAGGTTATGAGCGGTGTCGCGTCTATTAATCTAGTTGATCCATATGGTATTCTTTATTCAGGCTAGTGCTGGTGGAAGCTACAAATCATCTAATAAAATTAGTTCCGTATTATAAACTACAATTTATCTGTAAGACACTCCCTATTACAATAGATTAATAGAGCGTTTTCCGTTCAGTATGTCATATACATTCCACATGGCCGAGAGTACGTCATGGTATCAATTTCCGACACCGCGCTCATTGCTTCTCGTACCACTGCCAGCTGGGTCTTACCACTGCCCGCTGGATCGATCGATCGAGTTGGCAGTGCATCGTATACTTCCGTTCGTTCCACCACTGCCAGCTAGTACACTTCCGTTCGATCGATCGAATTTTCAAAATCACTCCCACAAAACTATCCAGCAACCGAGCGGAAAGATGTTACACATCAAAAGTAGGTTGGCTCAGGCAAGGAGAGCATTTCTACAGAAATCTGTTGACATCGAATTTAGATTTAAGTATTAGGAAGTCATTTTTGAAGGCCTTTGTCTGGAACGTGGCGCTCTATGGAAGTGAAACTTGGACTATTGGTGCAGCAGAAAAGAGGAGAATTGAAGCGTTTGAAATGTGGTGTTACAGGAGAATGATGAAGCTCAGCTGGGTAGATAGGGTTACAAACGAAGAGGTATTGAGACCAGTGGGAGAGGAGAGATGTTTCTGGTGACTGCTAGTGAAGAGAAGGAGATAGGTTGGTGGGACACTACTAAGACACTCAGGAATAGCAAGCTTAGTTATGGAAGAAAGGGTCGAGGACAAGAACTGTAGGGGTAGACCAAGGTTAGAATATGTTAAACAGATTGCCTCGGATGTAGGGTGTGGTAGCTATGTAGAGATGAAACGATTAGCTCAGGAGAGGGAATCATTGAGGGCTGCATCGAACCAGTCAAATGACTGAAGTCTCAAACACACACTCCATAATGTCTCTGAGTTCCCTGAATACATTTATTTTCTTCTTGAAAACTTTTAAACTGTTAGGAAAGGTTCTAAGACTCCGTCAGGTAACTTATTTCATGTTTGAATACCCCTGTTTAGAAAAGAATTTGTTTTTTGAATTTTGGGTCTAATTTTGTATTCGTGATCTCTCCTAGCCATATAATCTGGCTCATGCATTCTGTCTCCAGGCGGCTTCCCTGTGTATGCTTTGTACATCTCCTGGAGTCTTCTTTTATGTCTTTTGTTGTGTAGGGATTTCAATCCCAATGACGTTAACATTTCAGAGACACTGTCAGCTTGGGAGAATTCGCCAAGTACGAATCTTACAGCTTTCCTTTGCACCATCTCCAATTTGTTCGTTAGAGTTGATTGGTAGGTGTCGCATACACTCGTGGCGTATTCCAAAATCGGTCTGACAAGACATTTTGTAAATACTGAATACTGCTACCCTCCCACGTTTCTCATAACGAAGTTTAACGACTTTTGCGTCTTAGGATCTTGGTTTATCACTTCTGAAGAATTACCAATTTTCGTACATCCCAAATAACAATTTGACTTAAAATATATTCTTGATCTTGGTTTTGCTGAAGATGGTCTCATCGTAGACCGAAATATGATCAACAATTGAGTAGTTAATAAGCTAAAGTATTTGCCATAATAGCAAATTGTTTAGATCCTTATTGATAGAATAATTAAAAATGTTAAATATTCGCCAAATCAATACTAATCAACTGATTAAAGGAACTATGATCGCATGTTTTAGCATTGTGAAAGACCTATAAATATTTTGGCGTTTGTATTAAATATTCGTACAATAAATATCACAGTGTAGTTGGCATGCGAGACAGAAGGCGTAGCGGTGAGATGACGATCTGATGCTCTGATTTTGATGTTTTCGAGATTCGAGATGCCGCTACGTATTGGATCATATGAACATCGTATGGAATATTTAATGAGTTGCAGATGTGCATTGTCATAACAAGAGATATAAAAAGGACAATAGCTTTTAGAACTTTTACAACTGAATGAACATCGAATAAAGACTTGATGCTCTTAGTAGGATCAAAGGTTGTTACAGTTCCTGGAGTTTTGACTACATGCAAAGGTCATCTCCGTTGTGCAACTACTTTAAAGCTTTGCTAGTTTATTTTCAAACCAGAGGGAGTAGGAAGTTGCGGTTTGTACCAACATCTTCCAGATCGTCTCAATAGTACAGGAAAAACCTTGCATCAAAAGTCAACTGAAATACAGTAGGCCTATATTTGTTTAAAACAAATAAACAAGACGATAAGCCCTGGTAGAACTGTGACCCATTCAGCCCGCATAACAATACATTACATGTGATTAAGATTTATATATACATGGGTTGGTTTTTTAGTTTTGGCACCTTAGTTATAACTGGATTAATAGCTCACTTATAGTTCCAAGTTTCACAGGCCCTCGATGTAGTCCCCACCTTTGCGTACAACGTGTTCCCAGCGATGCGGAAGTCGTTGGATCCCGTTGGCACTGCCCAATCTATTGATGGTACGAAGAGAGCGCTCGACAGCCTGCTTAACGTCTTCAATGGTACGGAAGCGCTGCCATACTGTTCCCCGAGGGCAAACCGTTAATGCGGCGTACTATTGTTCGTTTCTGCAAGACCATCTCCGAAGAGCTCTGAGAAGGAAACGGCGCCACCACATGGTTACACCGCCCATCGTTCTGCATGACAATGCTAGGGCACACACAGCAGGCGTTGTGTCGGCATTGTTGGATCGCTGGGGCTGAGAGGTCCTCTATCACCCCCCATATTCTCCCGACATCAGTCCCTACGACTATGATCTCATCCCGAAGATGATGATGACAATGCGCGGGGAGCATTTCCGTACCATTGAAGACGTTAAGCAGGCTGCCGAGCGCTCTCTTCGTACCATCAATAGATTGGGCAGTGCCAACGGAATCGAACGACTTCCGCATCGCTGGAAACACGTTGTACGCAACGGTGGAGACTACATCGAGGGTCTGTGAAGCTTGGAACCATCTAAGTGAGTTATTAATCCAGTTATAACTAAGGTGCCAAAACTATAAACCAACCCATGTACATTGTTACGGACTATTCAAGAAGAATAAAACTAAGGGATGACATGTTCATCGGATTCAAATAAGCAAGACAAAACACTACCAAACCTCCAGTGTCACCCACAAAATACAAGAAAACCCGTCAGCAAACTTAGTAAGTGTGGTAATTATTAGGCTCCTGATAATTATTAAGGCATCAAGCACCAAAAAAAACCTATTTATTTTAATGTTTCAAAACCTGGAAATTACTATTCCATTAAAAACAAGTAGAACTAAAGCCTATATTCATATATCCTACTCATGTTAATTGCATCTACCAACACACAACATTTCAATTTGATTGCTGTAATAGATTCGTAGGTATAAAGAACCGTCTAAATATTTCGGATAGTCACCATGTTGCATTTTTATAAATTTTGGTCTTAGAGTAATTTAATATTACATGGAAATTATTGTGTAGGTGAGGTATTCAAACTTCAATCGCATGATTAGGACACAAGAAATAAAAACGACATTTTAAAATTTCGCACATCTGCCATCTTGTGGTTATGAAAACAATTAAAAATTAGATGCCAGTGGATTAAAATTTGTATAAACATTGGTTAAATCGCGAGAATTGACCATTTAAATATTTATACTTCTCGTCGCCGCCATGTTGGATTTGTGATCACCAGGTTATTGGAAGTCCTATAGGTGAACATATGTTTATAGCCCCTATGAACATAAAAGAATTCAGTTGGATTGCTGTGATAGATTCGTAGATATTGAGATCCTTCTAAATATTTCGGATGGTCGCCATGTTGGATTGTTATATGTATAGGCCATAGAGTTATGTACCATTAAATGAAAATTGTTGCGTAGGTACATTATTCACACTTTCGTTTCGATCGCATGATTACGACACAAGAAATAAAAACTTAATTTTAAAATTTCGCACAGCCGCTATCTTGTGGTTATGTAAACAATTGAACTAAATTAGATGCCAGTGCATTACAATGTGTATAAACAGTTACTGTACCATATATTACTGCGCCCAGATGCTTAAATCGTGAGAAAAATCTCTTAAAATGTTTCAATTTCGTTTTGTACTTTACAGGTTTTTGAAAGTTACATAGATGAACTTGTAGTACCCTTTACCACCGTACAAACTTTCAGGGTGATATAGAGATATAGAAAGACGGTGAAATATTTCGCACAGCCGTCATATTGAGGTTATGTAAACAATTGATCTAAATCAGATGTCAATGCATTAAAATGTATATAAGCATTTGCAGTACCAAGTTTCATTGCGTTTGGCTGGTTAAATCGCCGGAAAAGTCTATTCAAAAGTTTCAAATTCGCTTGGCCGCCATTTTGGTTTTGTAGTTAACAGGTGTTTGAAAGGCCGGCCCCGTGGTGTTGGGGTAGCACGCCTGCCTCTCACCCGGAGGCCCCGGGTTCGATCCCCGGCTCCGTCAGGGACTTTAAAACTGACGTGAGTGTTGGAACGGGGTGCACCCACCCTCGCGAGGACAATTGAGTAGCTGTCTGACAGTGAGACAGCGCCCCGATCACGAATACCAAGATTAACGGCCGAGGGGACCCGACGCGCTGATCACGCGTCACCCCAGTGTCTGCAGGCCAAATGGCTGGGCAGCGGTCGCTTGGTCGGCCTTAGCCCGTCATGGGCCAGGGGTTGACTTTTTTTTAGGTGTTTGAAAGTCTCATCGTTGAACTGCTAGAAGTGCCCTTTATCACCGTACAAAATTTCAGCGTGATATCCATAATAGTTTCGGAGATATAGAATGTCAGTGAAATATTTCGCACAGCCGCCATGTTGGATTGGTGAGACGTAAGAAAATTTGAAGGGCCGGTAGGGGTCGGCCAAAATGGTTCTATGACCTTACTGAGTTTAATTGAAATTGGCCCAGCCGTTTAGAAGTTATTAGGGGGGGGGGGGAGCACACACACACACACACACAAACAAAAGGTGATCCCATAAGCGCATTTTTAGCCAACTTTCGATTTTTGAAAAAAATGAAAGTAGACTTATGAGATCTACACAGGGACAAACATTGTGTGTGTGTGTGTGTGTGTGTGTGTGTCCCCTATCAATTCAAACACGGTGAAACGGAATAGAACGACATTTGGTACAGAGGTAGAACTAGCAAAGGGCACCTCAGTGTCATGTTTTATATTGCCGCCGTCTTGACGGAAACGGAATGGCGGCCACCCAAATGTTAAAAGCTTAAATCAAATTACGACCAACCAAATCATTTGATCTCTACCAACTTTTGCAACAACATACCTTTTTGTGGGAAGCATCTTTTGACTGAACTACAAGGTCATCAGCCCAATAGTTTGCAGATAGCGGCCATGTATGTGTGCAAATCGATTCCCCATATCAATTCAAACACGGTGAAAGTGAATTGAATGAAAGTTTGTACAGAGGAAGCACTAGCAAAGGGCACCTCATATTCATGTTTAATATCCGTATATCGCGTTGTATTTCAACAAGCTACTATAACCAATATTCAATTATACTCCTTGAAAAGGTCAAAGATTTATAACATTATCCATGCATTTAGCAGAAAGTAGGCTATATGTTCTTTACTGAACATCTTGTTTCATAAATGAAAATAAGCTAAAATATTCTTCTTCTCCCAAAGTAATCTATAAAGGTGTAGCTACTGAATTGCAGTGATACACTTAAGCAGTAAGCCCTAAAATTACTGTAGAATTGTACACAAATGTGCAGAAATGAACTACAAACTCTGTTGTGATGAGTAAGAGCTATTACAACATAAAATATTGTCTACTACAGGGTCGTTATCTTTGTGCGCCCCGATAAACACGGCAAGCTAAGCCGGCTTTGACTGGCGCAGATCGTGGGCACGTACACGGTTCAGCCGGTGGTAGGCGCGCACTTTTTAACTTTTACCAAACATGTTCAATAATATTCATAATGATGAATTTTGGGCTTATGCCGTGTTTTATTATATTAAAATTCGAAGCGTTTCGAAAGAAACCATGTCTTTCTTCGTCAGAATCTGAAATACGACAAATGATTGCTAAGGGAAAGCAACAAAGAACATATAAAAGGTGCCAAAAGATGGACGCCATTATAGCCCCATGTTAGGGACAACGAAAAGCAGCAGTGTATTCCTTTCTGAGGGTTCTGATAATAGGTAGCCAGGACTCACTGAGATTGTAGCCGGTGTCGCGGTAGAAATTATCTGGGTGTTTACGTATTTCAACCGCCTCCCTGATGATTCTGGGACGATATTGCTTTATACGGGCAAGAACATCCACTCCTTGGAACATGACATCATGGCCAGGTGTTAAAGCATGATCGGCAACAGCTGATTTATCAGGTTGAATGAGCCTGATACATCTATTATGTTCCTTAATGCGAGTGCATATTGTTCTCGAAGTCTGCCCGATGTAAACCTGACGAAGAAAGACATGGTTTCTTTCGAAACGCGTCGAATTTTAATATAATAAAACACGGCATAAGCCCAAAATGCATCATAATGATTAGTATCACGGGCCGTGAACGTCTAAATGATAATATGTTCAATAATGTTTTCTTACAGTGCTCATAGGCGATACTGAAAATGGCCTCCCTCTCTTGTAACACACACCTGACATCTTCTGATGAAGGAATGGACAGCAATCTCATCAATTTTTAGTTGTCTGTTGACTTTTTTTATTATTTACGGAGCCAGTTTTCTTGAATCGTTTAGCGAGCCTCCTAATTGTACTGGATTTAGGCGCAGGTCTTCCTGGAAACATGATTCGAAATTTTCGTCTTGCTTCAGACAACTCACAATACGATATGAGTAAGAGGAGTGGGGTATTGCGAGGTACGCGCCTCTTTACTGCGAGAACTAAAAGCTCAAGCAGCCATAACCTCCCTATGAAGGCTTCCAGAAAGATGGTATATTGGGAGGTAGCGCGCAGTTCGCTACTCCTGTGGGGGTCCGGGCGGGGACACCAAGAGCCCGCTGATGAGCCACACAAGACACGGTACAAACCTAGAAGAATTGTTGAATTTTAATTGCCTGGCCGTGAAAGCCAATACGGTAATAATAATAATAAACTTCTTCAAAGCTCCGTCTCCTATTGAAAATACACACCATCTGCAGTACTCGAAAATGCCACACACAAGATCTATTTGGACAGAGGAGTTGTGACAGGTGTTGCAGTCAGTAACAACCGGCCAGATATCATTGTCATCAATAAAGAACACAGAGAGGCATTACTGATAGATATCGCATGTCCCAACACTCAAAACATCCAAACAACAGCTGCTAATAAAATATCTAAGTACACAGAGCTGGCAATTGAGATAAAGCAGATGTGGAAACTTGATTCGGTGACTACCACCCCAATAATTGTATTGTAAACTGGTGTTATACCAAAAACTCTCCACAGCAGTCTATCAATATTGAATCTGCACCCACAGATTGAACTACAGAAGGCAGTTCTGTTAAACACCTGCCATATTGTCAGGAAATTCCTTGGTGGCAATACCCTCGCCGAACACTCAGCAAGGCTCGACGATGATTCAGAAGGAAATTTAGCTCATTCTATAAATGAGGGAGACTCGTGAAGAGTCCGGACACGAAATTAATGTAATGTGAGATTCCTATAATTTACATACATTGTATTTCAGTACAGATGGTTCCTTGCTAAGGCCGAACCAGGCTGTAATATAAAATGTAACCGGTATCTGCCGTGTTAATGATGCCAAACAAATAAATAAATAAATAAATAAATAAATAAATAATAATAATAATAATAATAATACTAATAATAATAAAACATATCCCTGGGTGGTCACTCTAAAATTATAGAAATTGAAAAGCAGGAACGGAAAACTTTCCGGAAAATGTATGGTCCCACGAGGGAAAATGCAATGTGGATTAAGAGGAGAACAGTTGACCTCTGTTCCTTAACTGACAGGTTTAGTGATGCCACACGCAAGAGACGTCTGAAATTCTATGGTGGTATCTATAGAATGGTCAGCGACAGACTAACCAAAATATTATTTACAGTAATCAACTCTGAAAGGTCAAAATAAACTGGTTAGAAGAAACTAAGGTGGGCCTCCAAGAAATAAATATCACACACGACATCAGAAACAAGATGATCAGTAAAGAAAATATAGCCTTCTTCTTCTTCTTCTTCTTCTTCTTCTTCTTCTTCTTCTTCTTCTTCTTCCTAGCATTAATCCCTTGCGGGGTCTGCTACTTTGCTACATCTCCTCCACTTCTTTCGATCGTTGACATCTTCTGGTGATAGACCAACAGCGTGCATGTCAGCCCTGATGTTGTCAGTCCCCCGCTTTGCAGGTCTTCCACGTGGTCTTGTTCCACCTGGGTTGATGTGGAATGCTGTTTTGGCAATTGAGTTGTTCTGTCTTCTCATGACGTGACCGTACCAGCGTAGACGAGCCTCCATCACCTTCTCGACAATTGGTGCAACACCAAATCTTCGCCGGACGTCTGAGTTCCTTGCGTGGTCAAATCGGGTCAGCCCCATCGGAGCATCTTCATTTCCATTGTATTCAAAATTTGCTCATGTCGTTTGGTCATAGGGCGACATTCAGTCCCATAGATGGCTGCTGGGCGTACCACAGACTTATAGACCTTTGCCTTTAAATTCGGAGGCATCTTTTTATCACAGAGAACTCCAGTGACTTTTCTCCACTTGAGCTAGGCTGCGTTTACCCTCATCCGAGTATCAGGAGTGGCGTCGCAATTTGAAGTGACAGTGGACCCTAAGTACTTAAAATGCATGGTCTTCTGCAGATTTTCTGTGCTGATATTGATGGTACCTCTAGTTTGCGGGCCACATTCCAAGTATTCTGTCTTCTGGATATTGAGATGTAGTCCATTTTCAGCCAGTCTGTCGTTCCACGTTTGACATATAGCCCACTTTCTCCTAAATGAGTATTGTTATAACTCTTTGTCCTTTTCGAGGAGTATAATTGAATGTTGGTTGTAGTAGCTTGTTGAAATACAACGCGTTATACGGATATTAAACATGAATATGAGGTGCCCTTTGCTAGTACAAAATTTCATTCAATTTGATTTCACCGTGTTTGAATTGATATGGTGAATCGATTTGCACACATACATGGCCGCTATCTACAAACTATTGGGCTGATGACCTTGTAGTTCAGTCAAAAGATGCTTCCCACAAAAAGGTATGTCGTTGCAAAATTTGGTAGAGATCAAATAATTAGGTTGGTCGTAATTTGATTTAAGCTTTTAACATATGGGTGGCCGCCATTCCGTTTCCGTCAAGATGGCGGCGATATAAAACATGATCCAGAGGTGCCCTTTGCTAGTGCTACCTCTGTACCAAATTTCATTCAATTCGGTTTTACCGTGTTTGAATTGATAGGGGGAATCGATTTGCCCACACACATGGCCGCCATCCGTAGAGTATACGGGTGATGACCTTGTAGTTCGGTGAAAAGATTCTTCATACAAAAATGTATGTTGTTGCAAAATTTGGTAGAGATCAAATAATTAGGTTGGTCGTAATTTGATTTAAGTTTTTAACATATGGGTGGCCGCCATTACGTTTCCATCAAGATGGCGACGATATAAAACATGACACTGAGTTTCCTTTTGCAAGTGCTACCTCTGTACCAAATTTCGTTCAATTCGGTTTCACCTTGTTATATTGATAGGAGGAATCGACTTGCCCACATACATGGCCGCCATCCGCAGAGTATTGGGCTGATGACCTTGTAGTTCGGTGAAAAGATGCTTCGTACATAAAGGTATAATGTTGCAAAATTTGGCAGAGATCAGATGATTAGGTTGGTCGTAATTTGATTTAAGCTTTTAACATTTGGGTGGCCGCCATTACGTTTTCGTCAAGATGGTGGCGATATAAAACATGACACTGAGGTGTCCTTTTCTAGTGCTACCTCTGTACCAAATTTCGTTCAATTCGGTTTCACCGTGTTGGAATTGATAGGGGGGGGGGGGACAGACATTCAGAGTACCCACACTCACACACAGACAGACACACAATTTTTCGCCCTGTGTTGATGTCATAAGTCTACTTTCATTTTTTTTCAAAAATTGAAAGTAGACTAAAAATAAAAATCATAAAAATCGTAATAGTAAGCAAGCAAAAATCCATGATGAAACCTAAGAAGAAAACTGGTAGAAAGTGGTCCACAGGACGGAAGATGCAACACGGTGCTTGAATGAAGAGATGTTGGCAAGGCCAACCAAGAAGTTCAAACGCGCTCTTCGAATGGGCTTAACGAACTCAGTTTTGCCTTTCAGCGTCTAGTCTGCAAGCTTCTGTTTGCGAACGAACCGCCTTCATGATCCTATATTAGCAATATATTCGGATATTCTCGCCCGTCCTCGAGCTTTGTTGCATCCAGTGTTGCCAATTTGGTGTTTTTACCACCAGATCTGGTGTTTCTGAAGTTCGTATGGTGCCAGAAATGTTCTAATAACGCCATAGCAAAATACAGGTGATATTTCAATAAAACCAGTGCCAAATCTGGTGCTTAACGGATGTTTCCATGAAATTGTCTCCTATGACAAATAAGTAAATCCTGGAAGCCATGTAATAGTTTTAATAAAGTTAATCAATTAAGATAGGCATTGTTCAGCCTTATACGTGTCAAGATCAACACTCCAGCAGGGGAAGTCCCTGGAATTCTCATTCGCTTGCATAAGTGCTAGGTAAGCGCAACATGCAGGGCTCAGTGCAAGTGCACTTGTACAAAGAATCGACCTATCATCTATTTTCTTCCCAGCTCCCAGGGGATTTCCCAGTTTCATGGGAAGGCAGTTTATGTACTTTCACTCCCTCACTCTAATGCAGATGTAGGGAGAGTGTTTAGCCAAGATTGATTGGTGGAAACAAAGCAAAGAAATCGAATGGAAGTTCAAAAATTGCATTCCATTCTGTGTGTGCGATTTGGACTAAAAACAGAGGGAAAATGCTATCACGACTACGAACTTCCGAAGGATATAATAGCTGCCAAAATTGGAAGTATGCAGAGATACAGCAGTACTGCACCTTCCAGCTCTAAATATGTAATAGCGGTAGCAGGCTCCGCAAGTGAAGACGACGATTTTTAATGAAAGAAATGTAAGTAAAAAACCGTTTATATATTTATAATTTTTGGTGTTTTTCTAGTGTTTTGAATCATCGAGTCCAGCTGGTGCTTTTCTGGTGTTTTAAAGCATAGGGTTTAGTTCTTTCCCATTTCAAGATTTGGCAACACTGGTTGCATCCACCATGCAACGACTAGTTAAGTTAACTGCTGGGATAGGAGTATCTGTGCCAAACAATAGGGGTTATCAAACTTTTTTTTGTCGTACCCCACTTCTGCTGGTATTTTTTAGGATTTCTACCAAAATGATTAATTATTTAAGCAATAGCTGAATTAAATAGATCACTAATTATTATCCTAATAGTAATCACAACACAACACTATAGTACATTATGCAACTCGTATGTAAATTATAAAACTCGCTTACGCTCGTTTTATAAACATACTCGTGTCTTAATTACCATTATAGGCGAGTTGCATACGACTGTTTATGTTCGATGATAATTAACTATTTTATGTTCGAACATAAATATTCATAAATATCTGTCGAGATTTCGCCAGTTTTATGTACTGAACAGAGCGCATGGGACGCACAGAATGCCTTGTATTTGACCATGGCCTCCTCGATTACCCCACTGTGACACTAGGCAACGCAGTGAAATTTAAATTAGAAGGCTTTGGAACTCAGTGCACGTGCGATGATATCCTTATCTAATTGGTCAAACAACTGTTTCTTGAGCTATGATTGGTGGGAGAAAATGTTTCATAATGAAAAATAGTGTTATAATAACCATCATTATGATACAGTTTTCTGACATATAATAGTCAGAGTCGAACATAATAGTACATTATGCAACGAGCCTATAATGGCAATAATTAAGACACGAGTATGTTTATAATTTCCATACGAGTGTCTTAATTACCATTATAGGCGAGTTGCATACGAATGTTTATGTTCGACGATAATTATAACTTTATTATATGTTTTAACATAAATATTCATAAATATCTGTTGAGATTCAGTCACTAGAATATTGTGATCGGAGTGCCAGCGCTGGGTAGGATATCACTGTTTTCCAAGCTCTCTGGCCGACCAACGCATGTGCTCTGTGTGCTTGGCAGTTTATTTACGCGAACATATGGACGGTGCACTTTCGGTAATTTATATAGTCATGTTGGATTTTGAGCGCATGCGCGAAGATATCCTTACCTAATTGGTCACACAACTGTTTCTTGAGCTCTGATTGGTGGGAGAAACTGTTTCATAATGAAAATAGTGTTATAATGAGCCTCATTATGATACAGTTTTCTGACACATAATGTGTACATTTCGACACCGTCGAACTTAAATTACTTCATTTTACTATCTTCACGGCATTTATTTTCTCTTATAGAGAAGTCAAATGAAATTACACACAATTCTATAGTAATCAATTTTATACTCTTATAATAACATTTACGAGAATTTCATCTTTAGGTGCCCCCTAACCTCGCTCTCTTTATTAGCCTACTTTCGATTTTTGCAAAAAATGAAAGTAGACTTATGAGATCTACACAGGGCCAAAAATTGTGTGTCTGTCTGTGTGTCTGTGTGTGTGTGAGTGTGTGAGTGAGTGTGTGTACTCTGAATGTCTGTCCCCCCTATCAATTCGAACACGGTCAAACCGAACTGAATGAAATTTGGTACAGAGGTAGAAGTAGCAAAGGGCACCTCAGTGTCATATTTTATATCGCCGCCATCTTGACGGAAACGTAATGGCGGCAACCCAAATGTTAAAAGATTAAATCAAATTACGACCTACCTAATCATTTGATCTCGGCCAAATATTGCAACAACATACCTTTTTGTGGGAAGCATCTTTTGACTGAACTACAAGGTCATCAGTCCAATAGTTTGCAGATAGCAGCCATGTATGTGTGCAAATCGAGTTCCCAAATCAATTCAAACACGGTGAAACCGAATTGAATGATTTTTTTTACAGAGGTAGCACTAGCAAAGGGCACCTCATTTTCATGTTTAATAACCGTATAGCACGTTGTATTTCAACAAGCTACTACAACCAACATTCAATTATACTCCTTGAAAAGGACAAAGAGTTATAACAATAACCATGCATTTAGGAGAAAGTAGGCTATATGTTCTTTACTGAACATCTTGTTCTTCTTTCCTTTCTTAGCACTTTTCATAAGCTACTTCGCATCAAAGAATGAAACGGATCACAGCATTTACGTCTGTCTAATTACTGCAACTGCTGTACCAGTTACAATAATAATAACACAATTTAATATTCTTCGAGCACTTTTACTTTTTGTAAACATATTCATGCATTTGTGTTACTCCAAGTTGTTGAAAGCTATTTCTCCTTGCTTGTAAAACACCAACTGCTGCATGTGCAGTTAAGGGAATTGAACAAATTTTGTTTATTTCATGTATTCTACCAGTAATTTTGTAAATCGGGCGAATCACTTCCACTGAAGACGCACTAGAATTCACCTGCTCACTCACTGTCTTTGAATTGACTGCAAAGGCCTGGCTGAATTCGAGTCGACAATGGCAGAAATGGAAGAATCTATTCTTGTAAGGAAGTAGCGGTCACATTGTCAAGCGGCTTATTGGCATTAAGGGTTGTTAAGTGTTTGATAAGGACATATCGCAACGGGTGGCGGGTGAAAGGTTGGTGTGTGGGAAATGTTACTCTACACTTTTTCCCAGAATTCCTGCTGGCAGGATCTACTGGTCAGTTATTGAGAAATAATACGGCAAAACTACGAGTTTATTAATCTTGAATGGTCGTGAGAGCTTCCTGCCTGCGATAGGTTCATGGATATGAGAATAGGAATATCTGTTACAGCGGCGAGGATATGAACTGTGCCGGCTGCCGAGGCCTGACGCACTCCTCTGGGGCAATGATTAAATGAATGACAGATGAAATGAAATGATAGTGGAGAGTGTTGCTGGAATGAAATTGTGACAGGAAAAACCGGAGTACCCGGAGAAAAACCTGTCTGCCTCCGTTTTGTCCAGCACAGATCTCACATGGAGTGACCGGGATTTGAACCACGGACCCAGCGGTGAGAGGCCGGCGTACCGCCGCCTAAGCCACGGAGGCTTCCATTTGTTACAGAATATGAAATATAAATATTTCAATCAGAACCGGCGCGGCGTCCCTACTTTGAGGACTCTGACATAGTAGTCATTGTGGAAATCTGTTCGGTGCGAGTGCACCTGTAATGTGTTGGCGTGCTTCACGCTTCTGCGTAAAGCATAGTAGTACAAGATTTCTTCAATTCTTACGCACATATGCTGAAAGAAAATACGTATTACAGTATACTCTCGATTATCCGGGCTAATAACCGGAGTGAATGGTTGGGATAACCGGAAAACGCGGATATGTGTGTATTGCAAGAATAATGCCTTCTATTATTCTTTTTTTTTAATCATTTTAAATGATCTTGTTGACTTCGTCGTTACGCTGGGGTCTGGCGTTACGTTACGGTGACGGGACGAAATGTACCCAGATGCACTGAGGTGTGTGACGTAATAGTACCGCTTGGTGCATGTGTTCCCCGACAATCTCTACTTCGTTAGTATAAGACAATAATCCCCGATTCTTGGATGTCTCGGGTAATCTCGAGAACCACTGGATGGATTTTGATGCGTTTTTCACCATTCTGTAAAGGATATCTCGAGGAAAGATTCTGTAGAAAATTATTTATGTATGATCAAAGGAAGCCAAGCAGTAACGATTTCAGTGAAAAAGTCGAAAACGAACTTGGCGTCCGTGCGCTTATAAGCTTACGCTGGGCAAACCGTTAAACATATCAATATACTGAACCCTTGCAAAGAAGCATATGAGACTCAGATTCGGGGCGTAACGGGTCATATTCGTAAGTTGCTGTCATGGCGCTTCATTAACTTGCAGGGTAACATATAACAAAATAACATGCAGGAAAGAGTGAAGCCAGGGTTAAAAACAACTGAATTTAATAACAAATCACCATATTTACACATAAACAATTAACAACAAAATCTCCCAATTGACTCCCATTTGATAAAAATGCCAATAACTAGGCGATATCTCTGGAGAGATTAATTACCTGGACCAAGTGTCCTTAAATAAAAAGATACAAAAGTGACCAATAGGTGACCATATAAGTGACCATATAAGTGCGTATGCCGTTCTACATGCATCACGATGTGTACTTTGAATGCGTGATTCGTTATCATCCGGAATGACCCTTCAAACACCGAATCCGCATTTCCTAGAGCTAGACCGACACGGGGGAACACAATTACGCTACTTAAATTAAACCGACACTTCCTAAATCTACTATAAACAAACACAAAATTTCCGCGTGAAATTGGACTTAAATTGCCGTAGCAACATTTACTGCCTAAAAACTTAGGACTTCTCACACAAATCAACACAAGTACATTAACACGTGACCAATAGAAAAATACTCAAATGACCGCTGTCAAAATTTACAAATACTCTACAACTACACCACACGGGTGTGACACACAAAATTACATGAATTGAGTCATCAACAAAGCAATAGGCAAACAGCCAACATTTACGTTAATCACAATATTTTATCCATACAAGGTACAACAATCCGTTACACACATGGCGAACTCCCCAATTAATTATGGCTTAAAAATTAACCATCACAATGAACAGGTTTGCTACATGAAAGCTTACAGGGTTCAGTCGGACAAATAGGACTGCCTATCAAAATAAGTCACAGGCAAAACGGGCGGTTTGTGGAACTCTGCATGTCTGTCAACCCACGTGTCAAAATACGTCGACCTCCCAGAACATGGGGTCGAACCTCGAAGAAATGTGCCCCAAAGCACAATAATACATGTGTGTGTCAGAATAACCATATGGACAAGAATCAGCAGTCTCCCAAGAGCACTCTGTCTTTCCATCTCAAAAAAATACAATAGCAGCAAAAAAATATATAAGGGCGGTAGGACAACTACCCCCTCCTCACGTAGAATCAACACACATTAGACACATCAACACACACTGAATCACACGTATGGGTTTTGACAGACCCTGAAATAAAAGACACAAATAATACTCCACATGCTGGCGCCATCGTTCTATGCCGTGACTAGTAACCTGAAAAGGACTCAAGAAAATCTATCAAAATTAGAACGAAGGTGTTCTACAATTACTTTTAAGTTGGTGCACTCGGCTACCCTAACATGAATAATAACCTGTTCAGCAAAATGTTTTACACTCGTTTCCTCCCATTCCTATTTCAAATATTAACGTTAACAAAGCACCATTTATCGAATGTAACGGGTTCCGCAATTGCAAGGATAAAGATCACGCACGCACGCCGCGTACATTACACATGACTCAAGAAAGAAAAACAAAATATCAACAAACACTTTGGCCACGCGCCAACGGACATTTAAACACATAGTGTCGGTACAAGAAAAAAACTCTAAAACAACAAGAAAGAAAAACATGACTATTTACAAAGTTCCCCGGCCAAATCTAACTACATAATTGAAATAAATCCAATTTTAGTACATCACCGCTTCTGCATGTAGACCAAGGACATCCTCCTCAACCCATTGCCCTATGGACAATTTAGCTCTCCATAGTAGTCGTCTGTGCTGATTTCTTGAAGCTCATCCCAACTTCAAACCACGTGCTGTTCATCTTGGTCTCGACTCCTTGGCAGAAAAGTTCAATATTAAATATTTGCCTATCTATAATCGCTTGCAGGCTACTCAGTTCACCCACAATTGTCCTAGTGCGATTAATAGCGAAGACTGGCCCTAATTATATCGGACACACGCACTATAAAAACATACATAAAATACACACAATTTATACATAAAATATACAATCTCGAGTCCGCGCCACTGGCTCGTTAACAAGTTCACAATTCTGGCTGCACTAGCAGTCGCTATCTCGTCCGGTATTTCCGTCTGTACTATGGACTTCGGTTCTGGTAAGCGCTAATTAGGGTGATACGATACCTCCCTCTTAAAGTTGAACTCGTCGTCTTGAAATGAATGTTACTGTTCATCACGCGCTACCGTGAAATATTTAGATCACACAACAAAGTTGATTTTACAATAAAATGTATTATAGCTTTTTAAAATTTGATACTGCGATCGCTGCGACTTTAGTTCGTCAGAGCTCACAAAATGAATTAGCTTTACTGATTTAGAGCGTAAAAATCATATTTTACACCAAATAATGACTTAGATAAATTCGAGCGTCAAAATCACAAACCAAACTGACGTGGAGTATGCCTCTCAAGGCTCCACAAGAATAGACTTTAAAATTCACACTTCGAACTGGCGTAGAGTATGCCTCTGAAGGCTCCACAAGATAAGACTTAGATTGGCGTCCGGCCAAGCTATTTATGAGAAACTGACAAGGGCGGTGGAGTGGGGCAAAGTCGGATAAAAACTTCCAGAGTTTTTGTCTCACAAAGATGTAACTAGTGTCATTCTTCACCAAATAAATCCAACGTCTCAAATTACTCGAGCGGAAATTAATCCGTTCGGCGGTTCCTTAGATACACACTTCCGCGGGCTTTTTACTACTGACGCCGTCCACCTCGTGGTCACGGCTTGGTCTCTTGCGATTGGCTGATTCAATCGTATGTTCGTTGAGAAGACCTCGTGATTCTTCCTTTATGTCTCCAATTTTGGTACAGTAGTTGCACAATTTAGCCTTGAACTCGACTAATTCTGGCCGTCCCCCAGGAATAGCTACTGGCTCAACTTCTGTTGCAATCGTTACGAAATGCTGGCCTCCCTAATATCCAAGTCGACTTCCTTATGTGCTGCCTGGGCCGTAGTAATAATAATAATAAATATGAATACTTATTTATCGAAGATCAATAAGGGTTCATTTGTCCTCAGCAAGGTTTTGAAATTCGAAACAATTTATTGGTTTGGATTTCAAAAACAAAATCCACTGTAGTAACAACACATCTCTTTAAATCTCACTCAGCTGCTCGAGTGTATGCCCCTCTGACTCAATTAGTGTGCTCCCTTCTCGCTGGAATGTCATTCATATTTTCACTAGGTTTCCCCCTTCTCCTTAAGTAGTTGCCACTCCCGTCGTCTCAGCTGCTCGTTGTTTACAAACAAAGTGCGTACTCAGGCGCTCCCCGTGGATTTGAGTGTTTGTTTCTCAAAGAAAATTTTTGCAATACAGATCCTGCACACATCATCTTTCCTACTCATCAAATGGTTCCCTTCTGTGGTACGGTTTCAAATTGGCACTATTAAAAACAGATTTTGCACCAGTGCTCACTTCTTCTAATCTGTAGGCATTGTTACCCAGATTCTTAATTACCCGGAACGGACCAATGAACCTTGGACAGAACTTGGCGAAGACTTTGTTCTTAGGGTCGGAGATCGGTGGTCTACGAACCAGCACTAATTCTTGTTCTTGTAACTCTCGGTGAAACTTCTTTCCTCGGTACCGTCTCAGCCTTCGGTCCGCTTGGTTCCTCATATGCTCCCTCGTTCGCTGGATTCGCAAATCATGCGCTAATAATGGATCCCTTGGGCAAGGAATGATCTTATCCCAAGTTCTTTCTGGCAATCTGTTGTGGTGTACAATCAGTGGGACTTGACCCGTCGACTCGTGTCCTCAGCCAACTTCGAACCTGCCGGACTTCCAATACTTGTTTGCTTTTCCTGTATATTTTCATTTGAAAATAATGTCGCATTCTCTAACGATCTAATCTCGTTTTTTATGATTAATTCTGATTGTTCCTGCAATTTCGACTTCATATTTTCCTCCAGTGCCTGCATTCGCTTTAAAACTGCCAGCCTGTCTTCCTTATTCGCCTGAGCCTGCTGGTCCCAATCTCGCCGGATCCTACTTTTTAAGCTATTTATTTTCTCCTCGTTCCTTTCTTGGTTTTTCTCTAGCTCTTCACGTATCTGTTCCTGCGTTTTCACTAGTTGTTCCCCCACCTCTTCTCTTATGACCTCTTGTGTTTTGATTAGCTGACCTTCCAAATTATCCTGAGTTCTGACGAGCTGCTCCCCTACTTCTTGTCTTATGACCTCTCGTGTGTTTATTAGCTGGCCTTCCATCTCTTTCCTTATGATCTCTTGTGTTCTGCCTAATTGCTCCTCTAAATTTTCCCGCAAGTGTATCCGCTCAGTTTCAGCCTTAATTTCGACTTTATCTATTTCCTTTATTAATTCCAGCACGTTGTTATCTACCGAATTAATTTGCTGTTGTAGTTTCTCTTGGGCCTTCTTTACTCCCGCGGTGTTACTGACACATGCTGCCTCTATCTGCTTGAGTTTATCTGCCACCATCTCGTCAAATTGTATTAATTTGTTATCAAATTTTGCCTCCAATTTCTTCATTTCGCCTAACTGTCTGATGTTGTTTTCCGCAACCTCGCCTGCCAGTTTCTCTACTTTTTGAACGCTCTGGTTAATATCATTTGTGATTTTTCCTAACTGTTCGGTTTGTGTTACCGCCTGTTGTGACAATTTGTGGTTTAGCTCATTGAGTTGTTTGTCAGTGTCTAATTTCTGGACTTCTAACTGGACCGAAATGTTACCGCTCATATCAAGTAATTGTTTTTCACTATCTATCTTCTGCGCTTGTAACTGTACCGAAATATTATCGCTCATATCAAGTAATTGTTTTTCTAATTGTTTATTATTGTCTTCGCTTATTTCCTCCTTCATGTTCTTTAATTGTTCTTCCGTCTTTACGGACATCTGCACTAATTGTTCTTCCGTTTTCGCGGACATTTGGATCGACATCTGTTCTAACAATGCCTTTATCTCATCAACAAGCGCCATATCACACACAAAAATATATTCAGAGAAAAACAGGGTTATGGGCTAAGGTTTCAGCCCTATACGCACATACATGTCACACATTTAAATATTACTGGCTCTAATTTAATGAAAATTTCAGTAACAAAATTTACTGAATACAATGACACTTATTCCCAAACAATAAAATACCCCCTAGTGATCTGCTTTTAAATTCCTAACCAACAGAATTTACGAAACACCAATTAACCGAAGTCAATTAAATGTCAAATATAAGGCAACATCTTCCTGCTTTAACTGAGTTCAATAATAATGCAAATTTCTAATTTTAATGTGGGCGCCAGAACAAGTTTATAACAAATACAAAATCAAATTCTAACCTTGTTCAATATTTCTAACCTTAGGAACTCAGTGATTTTACTAATGCACATGGCGGTACAACATCGCCTCCATTTACTGAATTTACATGTCCGCTTGACCTGGCATCATTTCTCAACGAAATAAATATGAGATCAGCGAAGCAACAACAACAACAATCCCCACGTTGGGCGCCATTTTTGTTTTATGAACCCTTGCAAAGAAGCATATGAGACTCAGATTCGGGGCGTAACGGGTCATATTCGTAAGTTGCTGTCATGGCGCTTCATTAACTTGCAGGGTAACATATAACAAAATAACATGCAGGAAAGAGTGAAGCCAGGGTTAAAAACAACTGAATTTAATAACAAATCACCATATTTACACATAAACAATTAACAACAAAATCTCCCAATTGACTCCCATTTGATAAAAATGCCAAAAACTAGGCGATATCTCTGGAGAGATTAATTACCTGGACCAAGTGTCCTTAAATAAAAAGATACAAAAGTGACCAATAGGTGACCATATAAGTGACCATATAAGTGCGTATGCCGTTCTACATGCATCACGATGTGTACTTTGAATGCGTGATTCGTTATCATCCGGAATGACCCTTCAAACACCGAATCCGCATTTCCTAGAGCTAGACCGACACGGGGGAACACAATTACGCTACTTAAATTAAACCGACACTTCCTAAATCTACTATAAACAAACACAAAATTTCCGCGTGAAATTGGACTTAAATTGCCGTAGCAACATTTACTGCCTAAAAACTTAGGACTTCTCACACAAATCAACACAAGTACATTAACACGTGACCAATAGAAAAATACTCAAATGACCGCTGTCAAAATTTACAAATACTCTACAACTACACCACACGGGTGTGACACACAAAATTACATGAATTGAGTCATCAACAAAGCAATAGGCAAACAGCCAACATTTACGTTAATCACAATATTTTATCCATACAAGGTACAACAATCCGTTACACACATGGCGAACTCCCCAATTAATTATGGCTTAAAAATTAACCATCACAATGAACAGGTTTGCTACATGAAAGCTTACAGGGTTCAGTCGGACAAATAGGACTGCCTATCAAAATAAGTCACAGGCAAAACGGGCGGTTTGTGGAACTCTGCATGTCTGTCAACCCACGTGTCAAAATACGTCGACCTCCCAGAACATGGGGTCGAACCTCGAAGAAATGTGCCCCAAAGCACAATAATACATGTGTGTGTCAGAATAACCATATGGACAAGAATCAGCAGTCTCCCAAGAGCACTCTGTCTTTCCATCTCAAAAAAATACAATAGCAGCAAAAAAATATATAAGGGCGGTAGGACAACTACCCCCTCCTCACGTAGAATCAACACACATTAGACACATCAACACACACTGAATCACACGTATGGGTTTTGACAGACCCTGAAATAAAAGACACAAATAATACTCCACATGCTGGCGCCATCGTTCTATGCCGTGACTAGTAACCTGAAAAGGACTCAAGAAAATCTATCAAAATTAGAACGAAGGTGTTCTACAATTACTTTTAAGTTGGTGCACTCGGCTACCCTAACATGAATAATAACCTGTTCAGCAAAATGTTTTACACTCGTTTCCTCCCATTCCTATTTCAAATATTAACGTTAACAAAGCACCATTTATCGAATGTAACGGGTTCCGCAATTGCAAGGATAAAGATCACGCACGCACGCCGCGTACATTACACATGACTCAAGAAAGAAAAACAAAATATCAACAAACACTTTGGCCACGCGCCAACGGACATTTAAACACATAGTGTCGGTACAAGAAAAAAACTCTAAAACAACAAGAAAGAAAAACATGACTATTTACAAAGTTCCCCGGCCAAATCTAACTACATAATTGAAATAAATCCAATTTTAGTACATCACCGCTTCTGCATGTAGACCAAGGACATCCTCCTCAACCCATTGCCCTATGGACAATTTAGCTCTCCATAGTAGTCGTCTGTGCTGATTTCTTGAAGCTCATCCCAACTTCAAACCACGTGCTGTTCATCTTGGTCTCGACTCCTTGGCAGAAAAGTTCAATATTAAATATTTGCCTATCTATAATCGCTTGCAGGCTACTCAGTTCACCCACAATTGTCCTAGTGCGATTAATAGCGAAGACTGGCCCTAATTATATCGGACACACGCACTATAAAAACATACATAAAATACACACAATTTATACATAAAATATACAATCTCGAGTCCGCGCCACTGGCTCGTTAACAAGTTCACAATTCTGGCTGCACTAGCAGTCGCTATCTCGTCCGGTATTTCCGTCTGTACTATGGACTTCGGTTCTGGTAAGCGCTAATTAGGGTGATACGATACCTCCCTCTTAAAGTTGAACTCGTCGTCTTGAAATGAATGTTACTGTTCATCACGCGCTACCGTGAAATATTTAGATCACACAACAAAGTTGATTTTACAATAAAATGTATTATAGCTTTTTAAAATTTGATACTGCGATCGCTGCGACTTTAGTTCGTCAGAGCTCACAAAATGAATTAGCTTTACTGATTTAGAGCGTAAAAATCATATTTTACACCAAATAATGACTTAGATAAATTCGAGCGTCAAAATCACAAACCAAACTGACGTGGAGTATGCCTCTCAAGGCTCCACAAGAATAGACTTTAAAATTCACACTTCGAACTGGCGTAGAGTATGCCTCTGAAGGCTCCACAAGATAAGACTTAGATTGGCGTCCGGCCAAGCTATTTATGAGAAACTGACAAGGGCGGTGGAGTGGGGCAAAGTCGGATAAAAACTTCCAGAGTTTTTGTCTCACAAAGATGTAACTAGTGTCATTCTTCACCAAATAAATCCAACGTCTCAAATTACTCGAGCGGAAATTAATCCGTTCGGCGGTTCCTTAGATACACACTTCCGCGGGCTTTTTACTACTGACGCCGTCCACCTCGTGGTCACGGCTTGGTCTCTTGCGATTGGCTGATTCAATCGTATGTTCGTTGAGAAGACCTCGTGATTCTTCCTTTATGTCTCAAATTTTGGTACAGTAGTTGCACAATTTAGCCTTGAACTCGACTAATTCTGGCCGTCCCCCAGGAATAGCTACTGGCTCAACTTCTGTTGCAATCGTTACGAAATGCTGGCCTCCCTAATATCCAAGTCGACTTCCTTATGTGCTGCCTGGGCCGTAGTAATAATAATAATAAATATGAATACTTATTTATCGAAGATCAATAAGGGTTCAATACTATGAGCGTAAGAATTGGTCAGCATGAAAAGTTCTACAAAAACGTCCGCGAGAGCATATCTCTATCTTCAATACATCGACCACTATAAGTGTTTTTAGACTGGATGGAAGGGGCACGTCACCCAGCCATCTCCCTCCGCGCTTGACCTTGCTTTGCCCTTGGTTTGCACCTGCCGTTCGCGAGTAATTTGAAACTCATACATGTCAAGAGTCTTTGGCTTCGAGCGAAGCGAGAAGCCTCCAGTCTTTCTAGCATTTTTCAGCATTTGTAGCATTTAAAATGATACAAAGTCTAGTCTCAGACTGACTGTCACTTTTTTAAAATACAGTTGCCTACCATATAAAGTAGGCTATAATACATTATTGTGCACTGAATAAGTCTGTAATGGTCCTCTGCTTTTGGTTCTTCATCTGCTTCCTTACCACGAAGGGCTAGATGACCTCGTAGTTCCGCCCCTTAAAACAACAACTAACTAACTAACTCCTGACCTGGAGATGTATTTTGCGTGCGGCAATAATGTCACCAGACCACCTCGTGGCGTAGTGGCTATCAATGTTGGCTGTCACCCCCGAGGTACCGTGTTTGATCCCCGGCTCTGCCAAGAATTTAAGTCTTGGTATGGTCTGGTACGGGGTCTCCCAGTCTCGTGGTGCAAAATGGGAACCTGCCGGATGCTATGGCAGGAGGGGGAGTGGAACTGGCCACCCTACCACACGCAAACTCTAGCTCGGGATGTCAAGGGCTCTAATTCAGGTCGCCTACGTCCCAGGAGGGGATATGGCACTCTAATTAAAAAATAATGTCACCATATTCAAACCCCCTTTGTCCCATATAATCCAACAGGGTGTTACAAAACAAGACTGGACAAAGCAAGAAGTCGTCGACCTGTCACAAAGTACCGCACTAATATTAACTTACCCCCACCGGGACTACATTGTAAAAATATGTACGAAAAATAAATTCACACGTATTCTATGCACAGTGTAGTATCAATTACAGATACATTTTTGTACTTTAAACTGTATTCTCAATTATTTTTGATTTAGCAAAAAACGTGCACGGTTATTCCGTAAACCGGATAATTCACGCACGGATAATCAAGATTATGCAATTTAGTTTATAAATATCTACATTTTCTGTTGATGAGAAAAATCTATAAAGATAATGTCCACTTTACAATACGAATTCCTTTTATCTACCACTCAGAAATCAGCCTTCATCAGTCATTAGCAGCATGATTACTCTCCAACATATTCGATCTTAGAATTACACAATCACTTGTATGTTTACAAAATTGTACAAGTCAAATGGCGTCAACGCCGTAAAATCAGAGATAAAATTCTTAAAGATATTCGAAGTCACCCTACTTTATTTACACTCGTGCTGATGAAAAAAAAAATAGGCTGATAAGATCATCTTTTGTCCGTGTGTCTGTCTGTCCCCCATAATAAAATCTAAACGGCTGGAGCGATTTCAATGGAACTCGGTAAGTTCACAGCACTATTCCGGACGACCCCGACCGTCCCCTTCGAAGTTTGTACGTCTCACCAATCAAACATGGCGGCTGTGCGAAATATTTCACCAGCATTCAATATCTCCGAAACTATTACCGAGATCACCCTGGAATTTTGTACGGTGATAAAGGGAACTACTAGAAGTTCACCTATGTGACTTTTGAAAACCTGGTAACTACAAAACCAACATGGCGGCCAAGCGAAGTTGCGACTTTTAAATAGACGCTTCTCGCGATTTAACCAACCAAACGCAATGAAACCTGGTACAGTATATGTTTATACACATTGCAATGCACCAACATATAAATTCGTTCAATTGTTTCCATAACCACAAGATGGCAGCTGTGCGAAATTTTTAAATCTCGTTTTTACTTCTTGTGTTCTAATTATGCGATTGAAGTTTGAATACTACACGCACACAATAATCTTCATGTAAAAATACATAACTCTAAGACCTACATATATAAAAATGCAACATGGCGTCCATCCGAAATATTTAGTCGGTTCTCAATATCTACGAATCTATTACAGCAATCAAACTGAAATTTTGTATGTTGATAGTGGCAGTTAACATAAGTAGGATATATGAAAATAGGCTTTAGTTCCATTTCTAATCTTCCATGACGTATCTGTAAAATCGAAATAAAACCCCATTAGAAACATGTATTGAAACCGTACTAATTGATTCAAAAATTTGGTGAACACTTACCCCATTAGAAATTACCGCCTGATTGTATCAATGAGTTGATTTCCTACAATATATGAATGTCTTTTTGTGACTTGTTCCTCTATTTTTTTATGTCATCCTGTTAAAATAAGAGAGACAATATAACAACTCTGAAACGAAGCTTCCATTATAAAACTACGTTTGATGAAAACAAACGTATTTACATACTTTGTAAAGTGGACATTGTCTTAATAGATCTTGAACTCAATAAGGAAAACAAGTAGAACATGGCCGAGGTCATGGACATACATGAGATTAATCTAATCGTTGTGCAATGTTATAACTAGGGTTCGGATTTTTGGGTGCTAAAAAACGGGAAAATACCTGAAATATGTTACAAAAAAGTAAAGTTTATTAAACAAAAATATTTGAATGCAGTCGCAATAAATCAGAAACCTCTATGGACATCAAATTGACAGGTGAAAAACTAAAGGAAGTAGGAGACTTCTGTTACTTAGGCAGCAAAATATCCAGTGAAGGACGAAGCAAAGAGGATATAAAAAGTAGGTTAGCTCAGGCAAGGAAAGCATTTCTACAGAAAAGGAATCTGTTGACATCGAATATAGATTTAGGTATTAGGAAGTCTTTTTTGAAGGCCATTGTCTGGAGCGTGGCGCTCTATGGAAGTGAAACTTGGACTATTGGTGCAGCAGAAAAGAGGAGAATTGAAGCATTTGAAATGTGGTGTTACAGGAGAGTGATGAAGATCAGATGGGTAGATAGGGTGACAAACGAAGAGGTATTAAGACGAGTGGGAGAGGAGAGATGTTTCTGGCGACTGCTAATGAAGAGAAGATATATGTTTGTAGGACACTTACTAAGACATCCAGGAGTAGCAAGCTTAGTTATGGAAGGAAGGGTCGAGGACAAGAACTGTAGGGGTAGACCAAGGTTAGAATATGTTAAATAGATTGCCCCAGATGTAGGGTGCGGTAGCTATGTAGAGATGAATTGATTAGCTCAGGACAGTGAGGCATGGAGAGCTGCATCAAACCAGTCAAAAGACTGAAGACTCAAACAACAACAACAACAACAGTTTATTAATGTGAATATAAACAATATGCAGTACTCGTGAATGCAATTTATTCTGTCTCACTGCTGAAGCATTACAATACACAACGAGATACATCTTCAGGTTGCCCATCACAAATGACCGACGATTATCGCGAAACACTTCTTCTGAAGGCGCGAAACTGCGGCAATATGTTTCTTGCCCTTGAAGTGTTGTGTAACTTCAGATCGCTGTTCAGCCATGATTGCTTTCCCACATGGTTGGCAGAACAGAACGCCCCGTGGTGCAATATGGCTATGGACAAGGAAATCCCCGGCTTCCACAGTGAGTGGCACGGGGCGAAAAGTTAAGAATAACACAGTTGCAAGCTGAGATATGCTCTGCATGAGGATTAGATAGCTCACAGGTTCTTCCCCGTTGAAGTAACATAGAACAAAAGAGCAATAAACTGAAAGATGTAGCATACTGATTCTAAAAAAATGTAGGGTAGAGTCAAATTACTCCGCGATATCAAGAAACACCGTGATAAAGTGTATTTCCTCTATTACTACGGAGGTTCAATTCCGAAAGTTCTAAGTTTTTACCAACAGATGGCAGTAGAAACCAGGAATCCCGGAAGCCCTTGCGTTCTATCTTTGACCAACTCAATGAGGTTTTAAAAATATGTTAACAGAGAGTTGACATTTCAACAAGTGATCCACATCCAGTGAAATCTGTGGTGAAGATTTTAATTTCTTATAAACAGCTGTTTCATTGTATAAGTTTCACTTTAACACCAGTCAGAGGTAAGATGCAGACCATTCGCATACACAACTTACATGCATGTAGTGTTACGCCTGCAAGGTGTGTGAGCTTAGCAGTAAGTTCATTTTTCTTAGGTTGGACGCTGAAATGACGCCAAATCGGAATAAAGAGGCACGCTCCTACCCAGCTGAAACACTTAAAGAAGCATTGAGGTCGATGAAGGAAGATGGATGGTCAGTATACAAGGCCAGTAGACGTTTTAATAACCCGTCGAGTACACTAAAGGATTATTGCACAAAATAATCAGCCGATCCAGGAAGTGCAACCCTTGCAAAAATTGGAAAGCCATTCGTTGTGTCACCTGAACTTGAAGTGAAGATAGTGTGTCAAGATAGACACAATAGATCGGTTTTGGCCTAATTCCAGACCCCAGAACAATGAAGAGGATGGTTGTGGTGCGTGAAGTTGCTCCACTGGCGGATGACACCAAGAGGAAGAATGGAGCCGAATGGATTGATTATCAGTTTTGTAATGTGTGGTACCTATAATGTCTATTTTACGTGTGATAGGTGTGAGGAATCTGATAGTGACTAAGAAGACTTTAAATATGTTTAATGGAATATTTTAATAGAATGTTTCTTTTCTATAAAAAACAACTGTGTAGTGAAATGTTTCAATATGGGCAATATGGGATAATAGAAACTTATAGTCTACATACGATTTGAAGACTTTGATTACATTAAACATTAGTTTTCACGATTAAGAAGTACACTGAAGGGTGAACACCGTGCTATCGCGGAGTAACTTGAATATCACGGCGTTACCTTCTTCTACTAACGGATTTTGTTAGTTAATACCTTGAAATAACTTACGAATATGTGTAAGATATATGCCAGAAATGTTCCGTAGGATATTCCTCTTTAACATGAAATGAATCGAAATAACTGAAATCTAAAATTTCAGAAATAGTAACAAAAAAAGCTTAGTATCACGAGTTACTTAACTTTATCCTAAATATTATGTCTATTTATGTGCTAATACGTGAGAAACAGGAATTTATGTATTTATAGAAAATATGCTTAAAATATGTATTTATAAGGTGCGTTCAAAATGTAACGAGCCGGAGGCATAATTCCAAAAACCAGTACCTGTATGTTAGAAGTATTGGCCCTGGCTGTTTAGGCACTTGTCCCACTGTAACACGAGGCGGTGAATGGCTGTCTCACAAAATTCCCTGGGCTGCGATGTGAACCAGTTCCGCACGTACAGCTCGACGTCGGCGTCCGAGGTGAATCGTTAGCCCCGCAGAGCCCTTTTCAGGGGACCAAACATGGCGTAATCACAGGGAGAGAGGTCTGGACTGTATGGAGGGTGGCCGAGAACCTCCCATTTGAATTTCTGCAGGAGTGCCGCGACTGTGTTGGTCGTATGAGGTCGTGCATTGTCGTGGAGCGACCACAGCGGCTATGGCGTTCACTGTCACTCGGCGATCCTGGGTAATGAGTGCATCAACCAGCTGGACGTTGTCATCGGTAATGCAGAGGGGTGCCCCAGACCGGGCATCATTGGCTAACGACGCCTGTCCTTACCTGAAGCGCTTGTGCCACGCCTTGACCCTTGCATGGGACATGCTGTGTTCGCCGTACACTTGTGACATTCGGCGATGAATGTCCGTTCCCCTACTCCTTCCGCTGTCAGAAACCGAACAACACCTCTTTGCTCTTCGGTTGATGCCTCCATGTCACTGTTTGCAATGCGACTGGCAGCGTTGGACGATTGATGCATGCTGCTGCTCGCTTTGTATCGTCACGTGACGTGTACGCGTGCCCTCTAGTGACGGACTGTGACCTTCCACGCTCTGGTCGGAACCAGATTCGTTACACACGCCACGATTAGCCGATGTCGTCACCGGTTTGCGCATTCCAGCCTCCGACTCGTTACTTTTTGAACGCACCTTATACATAAAAATATGTATTTACCTAAAAATCCGATCCCTAGTTATCACTACCCGCCACTGACTGTTCTTGTCTCTCATTCAGGTGTTAGAAGCCACAAGCAAGGATCATGGACAACATATTTCTGACACGTTCGTTGGGGACGCCGGCCTCTGGAGTGAAGGACCAGTACGCTGACGGCAAGGCTGCGCGAGTCTGGGAGGTGTTCATTGGGGACAAGACTTCCAGGACGCGCAACTACAAGAACTTCCTGGTGGGACTCCTCCGGGAACGAGGCTGCAAGAGGGTGTTGGATGTGGCTTGCGGAACGGGGTAACCCCCTGTTAACAAATAACTTTATCGCTTGGACGATAAAAGGAATATATTTTCCACACCATCAGTGGTGACACTAGGATTTGCTTTTGGAGAGGGATATATGTCTGTCTCCTTGACACTATAGCGCTTTGGGGCCGATAACCTAGATGTTAGGCCCCTTAAAACAACAATTATCATAATCATTAACTAAAGCATTTTCTAGTAGAGAAATGAGGAACTTTGTGTTGACGGAAAATCCCGAGATTAATTTTGCCATTATAAACACGGCCTACTGAATTCAAATGGGTTATTTAACATGCTAATATCGTATGACATGCGTATCGTGATTTTTATCGCCTTTCAAAAATCACTTACCACTGCCAGGAGTGAACCTGCAAGCTTGGGGATGGTAGTCCGACATGATAACCATTTACCCACCGTGGCAAGCCTTCCATAACTAAGTTTGCTATTCCTGGGTGTCTTAGTATTGTACCTCGGGTTCAGTATGTGTCCTACCAACCTATCTCTTCTCTTCATTCGCAGTCACCAGAAACATCTCTCCTCTCCCACTCGTCTTAATACCTGTTGATTTGTAACTCTATCTACCCATGTGATCTTCATATGGCATATTGTTATTCAATGAAATGCAGGTTTAACCCCCTAAACATCCCTTTAGAACCTAAGTATCCAAACATCCTTCCTTAGTGGACATACAACGTACATATCCCCAAAATTTCACGTTTCTAACTTCAATAGTTTTGACTGGGCGATGATGAGTGAGTGAGTGAGTCAGTCAGGACACTTTCTTCTAGTCCAGGACAATGACGGGATGGTACCTAATTTAAGGCCGCAGCCGCCTCCTTTCATATCCTAATCCCAGCTACAAATACACACACTACAGCAGGCATCACAGTAACACAGGCTATCAGACAAATTCTACATACCGTACACCCAAGTACACGGGGCTAAATGACCACGACGTCACAAGCAAGTTTTTAATTCCTGGGTCCTGCTTCTCCTGAAAGAAACGCTGCATGTTTTGATGATGATGATAATTGTTGTTTTAAGGGGCCTAACATCTAGGTAATCGGCCCAAAAGGGTTTGAGTGATCGTGAAAGATGAGAATGTAATAACATTATAACTAATACAGACTTACAAACACGAAGTTGAAACGGTAAAAAAATGAAGAAGAAAGCAAATACAGGACAGGAAGAAAAGAAAATGCCCTCCACCCTCGAAGAAAGAGGATTGAGGGTCTTGTAAGGAAGGAGAGCCATGAAAGGCAGATATGAAAGGGAGAGAGGAGAGTCTGCCCCAGAGGCAATGGAAAAGGGGAAAACCCAGTAGCCAGCTCAGGTATCCCTCGGGGTCACCAACTCCCGAAGTGACCAGCCGTGAGCCCTTGAGGGTGTAGCACAATCCAGGGTGCACCAGAAGTGGTGGGGCTACAAACACCCTGCCTCCTTGAGGGTGTAGCACTATCCAGGGTGCACCGGAAGTGGTGGGGCTACACACACCCTGCCTCCTTGAGGGTGTAGCACTATCCAGGGTGCACCAGAAGTGGTGGAGCTACACACACCCTGCCTTCTTGAGGGTGTAGCACTATCCAGGGTGCACCAGAAGTGGTGGGGATACACACACCCTGCCTCCTTGAGGGTGTAGCACTATCCAGGGTGCACCAGAAGTCGTGGGGCTACACACACCCTGCCTTCTTGAGGGTGTAGCACTATCCAGGGTGCACCAGAAGTGGTGGGGCTACACACACCCTGCCTCCTTGAGGGTGTAGCACTATCCAGGGTGCACCAGAAGTGGTGGGGCTACACACACCCTGCCTCCTTAAGGGCCTTGAGCAGAAGGCAGGAGATGCTGTGAGCCCCTGAGGGTGTAGCACTATCCAGGGTGCACCAGAAGTGGTGGGGCTACACACACCCTGCCTTCTTGAGGGTGTAGCACTATCCAGCGTGCACCAGAAGTGGTGGGGCTACACACACTCTGCCTCCTTGAGGGTGTAGCACTATCCAGGGTGCACCAGAAGTGGTGGGGCTACACACACCCTGCCTCCTTAAGGGCCTTGAGCAGAAGGCAGGAGATACTGTGAGCCCCTGAGGGTGTAGCACTATCCAGGGTGCACCAGAAATGGTGGGGCTACACACACCCTGCCTCCTTGAGGGCCTTGAGCAGAATGCAGGAGATACTGTGAGCCCCTGAGGGTGTAGCACTATCCAGAGTGCACCAGAAGTGGTGGGGCTACACACACCCTGCCTCCTTGAGGGCCTTGAGCAGAAGGCAGGAGATACTGTGAGCCCCTGAGGGTGTAGCACTATCCAGGGTGCACCAGAAGTGGTGGGGCTACATACACCCTGCCTCCTTGAGGGCTTTGAGCAGAAGGCAGGAGATACTGTGAGCCCTTGAGGGTGTAGCACTATCCAGGGTGCACCAGAAGTGGTGGGGCTACACACACCCTGCCTCCTTGAGGGCCTTGAGCAGAAGGCAGGAGATACTGTGAGCCCCTGAGGGTGTAGCACTATCCAGGGTGCACCAGAAGTGGTGGGGCTACATACACCCTGCCTCCTTGAGGGCTTTGAGCAGAAGGCAGGAGGTACTGTGAGCCCTTGAGGGTGTAGCACTATCCAGGGTGCACCAGAAGTGGTGGGGCTACACACACCCTGCCTCCTTGAGGGCTTTGAGCAGAAGGCAGGAGATACTGTGAGCCCCTGAGGGTGTAGCACTATCCAGGGTGCACCAGAAGTGGTGGGGCTACACACACCCTGCCTCCTTGAGGGCCTTGAGCAGAAGGCAGGAGATACTGTGAGCCCCTGAGGGTGTAGCACTATCCAGAGTGCACCAGAAGTGGTGGGGCTACACACACCCTGCCTCCTTGAGGGCCTTGAGCAGAAGGCAGGAGATACTGTGAGCCCCTGAGGGTGTAGCACTATCCAGGGTGCACCAGAAGTGGTGGGGCTACATACACCCTGCCTCCTTGAGGGCTTTGAGCAGAAGGCAGGAGGTACTGTGAGCCCCTGAGGGTGTAGCACTATCCAGGGTGCACCAGAAGTGGTGGGGCTACACACACCCTGCCTCCTTGAGGGCTTTGAGCAGAAGGCAGGAGATACTGTGAGCCCCTGAGGGTGTAGCACTATCCAGGGTGCACCAGAAGTGGTGGGGCTACACACACCCTGCCTCCTTGAGGGCCTTGAGCAGAAGGCAGGAGATACTGTGAGCCCCTGAGGGTGTAGCACTATCCAGGGTGCACCAGAAGTGGTGGGGCTACATACACCCTGCCTCCTTGAGGGCCTTGAGCAGAAGGCAGGAGATACAATGAAAAGAAAACAAGAGGTCCGACGCCTCGAAGGATAAGGGGATCAGGAAAGATGAGACAAGGGCCAATTAAGGCAGGAAAGTAAAAACTCCCTAGGCCTCGGATACCTTAATATCGTCGGGGTCGGAAAAGATCAAGAGTTGACCGAGGGTGGTCGATAGTAAAGATAACAGAGAGGAGCACTGCACAAGTAAGTGGAAGCAATGTCGAACTCAGCTGGGGTCCCGTGGTCACCAACCCACTAGTCGTGATATTTTATCATTTTAAATGATCTTGTCGACTTCGTCGTTACGCTGGGGTCTGGCGTTACGTTACGGTGACGGGACGAAATGTACCCAGATGCACTGAAGTGTGTGACGTCATAGTACCGCTTGGTGCATGTGTTCCCTGACAATCTCTACTTCGTTAGTATAAGATAAAAATCCCCGATTCTTGGATGTCACGGGTAATCTCGAGAACCACTGGGTGGATTTTGATGTGGTTTTCACCATTCTGTAAAGGATATCTCGAGGAAAGATTCTGTAGAAAATAATTTATGTATGATCAAAGGAAACCAAGCAGATCCGATTTCAGTGAAAAAGTCGAAAACAAACTTGGCGTTTGTGCGCTTCTTAAGCTTACGCTGGGCAAACCGTTAAACATATCAATATACTATGACCGTAAGAATTGGTCAGCATGAAAAGTTCTACAAAAAAGTCCGCGAGAGCATATCTCTATCTTCAATACATCGCCCACTATAGGTGTTTTTAGACTGGATGGAAGGGGCACGTGACGGCATCCCCCGCGCTTGACCTTGCTTTGCCCTTGGTTTGCACTTGCCGTTCGCGAGTAATTTGAAACAAGGTAAAGTATTGTAAAGCAAAATAAGTATTATGCAGATAATTTTCTAACGTGTCAAGAGTCTTTGGCTTCGAGTGAAGCGAGAAGCCTCCAGCCTTTCTAGCATTTGTCTTTCAGACTGACTATCACTTTTTATATAAGTTTATTTTGTGCATAAACTGATAACAGCTGAGCGTTGTGCGAGAAACAGGTCAAGGTCATTGATCTCAATTAGTTTATCTCCGGGAATGCGTCACTATGTTTGTTTATTTTTCAAATTTTTGTAAGCTGACGCAATATTCGCGAGTTTGCGAAACACTTGACTGTTGACACGCAACATTTGATATCTCAAAGAGCGCTTATCATAGACGACCTTATGTGATGTTCTCTATCCAGCTTGAAGCGGGGAACCCCCTTTCGTATCCGTAGTTAAAGTCCTGAGCGGATAAGCTGCGGATAATGTTTGGAGTAAATTTGCGGATAGCTTTAAGAATACAATCCGAACTTGTTGAATATCATTACTAGGACCCGGATGTTGTTGCTGTAATAGTACATTATCGAACATAAAAAAGTTTAAAAAATGCACTATAAAATGCAGAATATTATCTTAAATAATAATAATAAACTCACCAATAATTCAAAAATGACATTTAAGCACAAACTGAAAAGTCAATCAAAATAGATTTTTCATACTTAACGAAAGGTTTATGCTCACTTTAGTCTGAGTTGCACTGCACTTAGAATGTCATTCTAATGTTGTCAAATGTAAATGATCTGCGGTTATCAGCCAACAAGTTTTTATATCTCGAAAAGCTGCGTTCAACATCAACTGAAGTGATCGGAGCGTACTTGGAGTGAGGAAGGCCATTTGTTGCTAACTCTTGAGACACGTAACTCCCTCATATAAAGCTGTGACATGACTAAATTCGGGAAAAATTACCTTAAAAGGCCGATTTCTCTAAAATATGACCCAAAAATTCTACCAAACTTAAGAATATGCTCTTAAGGTGGAAAAATAGCAAAAAGATGCAAAATAAAAATGACATATTTGAAGACAGGATGGCCCATCCGGAGTTTCTATGTGCTTCAGCATTGTTTTAGACAGCTCAGTATAAAGATGACATGTCATCAACATCCGGGCCCCAGTTATGACATATCATATTTTTAGGTTATGTTCTCTTTTCACGACAACTGTAAGATGATGATGATTTACGCTTATCTCGTTCAAATTATGTCATTCCGTGGCGTAGTTGGTAGCATGCTGATCTTCTATGCCCAAGATCGCGTGTTTTTTAAGAGCGTTAAAATCTTTCAGTATGCCTTCCTTGGGAGGGGATGAAAAGCCGGCGGGCCAATCTCGTAGAATTATGTCAGTGCATTACAATGTGTATAAACACTCTTAAAAATTCCGACGATTTCGGGCGGGTTTGAACCCTCGATCTCGGGTATAGAAGCTCAGCACGCTACCAACTACGCCACTGTAATTCATTATTATTATTATTATTACTCTCAAGCACATTGATACAAAACTCATTAATGAATCGAGCTTAGCAAAAGAAGATGCAAAGTCATCGCAATTCTAGCCCTAGTTATCACCTTTACCTTCTTAAACAAATTAGTGTCACTATCATTCATTATTTAAACTTATTATTCCAGAATTGATTCCGTCCTCCTGCTGGAAGAAGGATTCGACGTGGTGTCCATTGATGCATCGGACAAGATGCTCAAGTACGCACTGAAAGTTCGTTGGAACCGCAGGAAGGAGGCAATGTTCGATAAATGGGGTAAGTAGCTTATGGTATGATGATCAGGTGCAGCAAGATAACCCTTGAGTGCATAAGCTGGGCCTCCGAGGCCGGGGTTTGATTTATTAATAAAATAGGGCAAGGCATTTAATGACCCAAAATAGCAAGAAAATGCAAAATAAAAAATGCATTTATGACCTAAAAATGGTTAAAAATGACACAAAATTTGAAGAAAAACAAATGACCAATAAATTATTCGTAAATCACTTATTTATTAATCCTTTAAGAAACAATTAGCTGAAACGAGAGAGAATTTTAATGAATGCCAATGCATTAAGTTTAAATTATTTTTGTTACTGAAAATTAAGATGGGAAAAGCAACAGGGGTGGATGAAATCAGTGTAGAAACGATAAAGGCTGCTGGACCTGTTGGTATGCAATGGTTGTATCGACTGCTAAAGTGTGTGTGGAAATAGAAATGTGTACCAGAAGACTGGGAGAAAGAGCTAATAATACCAGTGTTTAAGAAGGGGGACAACAAGGTGTGTGATAACTATAGAGGGATCACCCTCTTATCACAGATAGTAAAAATACTGGAAAGGATATTAGAAAGAAGAATGAGAAGAAAGGTGGAAGAAGAGTTGCAAGAGGAACAGTATGGCTTCAGGAGTGGAAGATCCACAGTGGACCCAATCTTTAGCTTGAGGCAGGTGATGGAAAAGAACTGGGAATATGGAGAGGATTTGATCATGACTTTCATAGATCTAGAAAAGGCATATGATAGTGTCCCCAGAGAGAAGGTATGGGAAACCATGGTTAAGAAGAGACTGGGAAGAGGAATGTTGGAAATGGTGCAAGCAATGTACAACAACTGTGTTAGCAGGGTACTGACCACAGTTGGAAAGACAGATTGGTTTAGGAACAAGACTGGACTAAGACAGGGGAGTGTGCTGTCACCTCTCTTGTTCATAATGGTTATGGATGAAATTGTAAAGGAAACAAAGGAAGCATATGGACATAAAGAAATGAAGTTACTCTTATTTGCAGATGATATTGTGGTCTGGGGAAGGAACACCGAAGAAGTGCAAAAACAACTAGATGCACTGAACGAAAATATTCAGAAGTACAGCCTGAAAATCAGTGTAGAGAAAAGCAAGACCATGGTGATGACAAGAGGGGAAAGACAAGGAAAGGGCACTGTGAAAATTGGAAGTCAGAGTTTGGAAATTGTGGACACGTTCAAATACCTAGGAAGTGAATTGATGCAAACTGGTAGGTTGGACATGGAGATTGGCAGGAGGGTACAGCAGAGCAATGCATTCTATCAAAGTGTGAGAAAACTTGTTTGGGATAAGGGAGTACCAAGGAAAAGCAAGGAGGTAATGTATAAAGTGTACTATGTTCCCATATTAACTTATGCAGCTGAGACTTGGACCCTGACAAGCAGGCAAGAGAGTAGAATCCAAGCCAGTGAAATGAAATTCCTAAGAAGTATGATAGGAAAGACAAGGAAAGACAGAGTGAGGAATGATGTTAGGAAGGAAGTTGGGATGGGAAAACTAAATGAGAGAATTGAGAAGAATAAACTAAGGTGGTTGGGACATGTAAAGAGGACGGAGGAAAATAGAATACCGAGACAGATGCTGGAGGCCAAATGCAAGGGTAAGAGAGCAAGAAGAAGACCTAGAACAAGGTGGATTGATTGAGTGAAGAACAGCGTAAGAAAAAGAAATCTGGACTGGGACAAGATCGTGGAAGAAGAATGGTGGAAGGAAAGAGGAAAGTGGAGAAGTGCCATAAATACCCCGACCCGGCAAGGGCTGGATAAGGGGAAATGATGATGATGATGATGATATTTTTGTTACTAACAAAGTAAATACCACTTTGCCACCCCTGGTGGAAAAAAATGAAATATTTTTGGACCGGCATATTCTTCAAATACTCTCCTAGCAAATAGGTGTACTTTAATTAACAACGAATATTTAAGAAAACAAACTTCAGTGGCTGTTGACAATAAATTCCAATTGAAATGCACAATGAAAACTTTGCGTAGGTTCTCAAATGAAAACGATTGAATATTGCCTGCAAGTAACGATTTGTACATGAAAAGCTTCTCTCTACCTCAACTGAAACAATAACGAAATATAACACTTACCAGAAAACAATTAAAATGCCAAAAATGACCTATCTCTTGAAAACTGCAAAAAATGCAAAAAAATGCCCTAACAAATTGCCCTTATTTAATCAGTCGATTCATGAAACTCATGTATATATACTGTGCCCGTTTAGACCGGAGTCCGCACGACCACATATGCATTTTACCAATAATCAGTCAGCACGAGAGTCAAAATATCTCGGAGCGCCAGATGGGTTAAAGCAAATCGCAAAAACAACATCAAATTTATAAAAATGCTTTGCTGATTTTTGGCTCAATGCAACAATAAGGATAGAAGGAGATTTTTAATTGGGTGAAACACATCTGGTAAAATTATCTCAGTTTATTTAAAGTTAAAATCTGACTGCAAGAATGCTCAAAGCAGCATCACTCCACGTGTGGCGATCCACACTCTTATTTACACACAATATACAGAAATCTTCCAAACACATTTGACAATCTTTTTGAAAACACAAGCCCGATTGTTAGTCCTGTGGACTGTGTTCCAAAATTATTAACATTTAATTCCAGTGCAAAATGAATTGTCCATACTGGAAATAACGTAGATCACTGTTTGACTATTTACATGATATTAACACTCGTAGAATAAATGTTTATAGAATTTCTTAAACTTTCACTTGTTTTCCAGTTTTCAAAAATATATCGTTGAAAATATTATCATCATCGAAGCAACACAAATCATTAACACATATTAATAACATCTGAAAAGTATTTGACCTTGAGCATAGCATCGAAGAACTGTGCGAAGCACAACAACAATTAATTGTTCTTCTGACATTAAACATTCGAGAAGTGACTCGATTATGAACTTCAAGTTCCAAACAAAACATATGATTTCTGAATCATTAACTTGATCAATAAATGGTTGAACCATTCAACTATTAGATTTCCCACTTGGGAACCATATTATAAAAAATATTTATATTTATGGCCATTTTTAGCAACTTTTACAACTTGCAATTCTTCGACAGAATGCGGAAATAAGAATTGTAGTTTTATAATGAATTCATTTAGTTCATGGCACTAGGATTTGAAAATATCCTTCAAATTATTTCGTGGTTAAAGAATTATTTTTAATTGGCAGTGGCCCATTCTACTATTTGTGTAAGAACACAATATTATAAAAACAACGGCAAAGGTCTTCCTCTGAAGAAGAATAAACTATTATCATGACAAATCCGGGTTCTAGCAAAATCAAAGTCTAAATGGAATTCGTAAACAAGGTTGAAATAAGAACTGATGGTTTTAAAGAAATAACCTTCGGGTTATTCATACGACGAAATGTGTGGCTCCAATACTCCTACTATAAACCTGAGCCATCGAACCTGCTATTTGATTGATGCTCGAAAAAACCTTCATTCCTGCGACTTAACATGCGCACCTGGGAATGGCATTTCAACTACTCCACACACATAAATTATCTTCCCAAAATGTATACAATAAATCAAGCCTCTGCTTGTTATCAACACTGGAAGATTAATAAACTTACAAGTTTATTTTATTTTACCATTCAGTTCAACCCGTGAATTTACCATACTTATGAAAAGCTTCATTTCACTTTCGAGTGTATTTACGTTATGATTTTATATAAATACAACAATATCCTATTTGATACAAATATCAATTGCTTCCCGTTTCATGCCTCTCCGTGTTATATGAAACATATACTTTGCTCATAGCAAATATCAACTGTTCAACCAGAACTGACATGTTGGTTGAATGCGGATTTGCGCTAACCACTCTCCTTCGGAAAATCTCCTGTTCCAAACTAGAAATGTTTCAACTACTTCATAGGCTCTTTCTCAATACATATGATTAATATAAAATATAATATCCAAGAATTATTTAGAAAAATATGAAAATTATTATTATTATTATTAGTGGATTATTATTATTATTATTATTTATTTCAAATATGTTTAATTATCATCTCATTATGTGAGAATCCACATGTTCGAACCTTCGAATATGGAAAAAATATCCATTCCTCAACAAAAATAAATTTAACTTTTACAGTTACATCGGCTGATTACCGTGATTTCCCAAAAATATGAAAAATTCAAATAAATGCTCGAAATGCTCGGTCATCGATCCTAAACTGTTCTGAGTGCTGAAAATGCTCAGAATAACACTAATAAGTCTTGCGTAAATCATTACAAGCTTTAAATACGACGAAAAAAATGTGTTGGTCATCTGCAGAAAAATAGTTTGTTCCAATTAGCTAGGCATAAAATAATTCAAATGTGGCTTACATTTCTTGATGGTCTTGAAGTGTAGTAAACCTGGTCTATACCAGATTTATCCGTAGACATGCCCTAGCGGACAAGCACGTATAATCCTTGTATCGGCCGCCATTGTAGACCCACAAATCGTCTAGTCAGACATAGTGGTAGTATCTTTCGACGTTTTAATAAACTGTGGTTCCATTTTAATATGAGCTTCTAACAAAGCCATAACAGTTTGTTGAAATAGGGTCAGATCTAAGTGATCTCTTCTTAAATGTGTCAGTTGTAACATAACTCACTGTAATCTCATCAGTACAAGAAAAACATTGACAGTCTAAGCAGTTAACGGCTGTTCTGAAGATCGTTCCCTGGGCATGGTTTATTAATATCACCATCTGCCATGCGCTAGACAACTTGCAGTTTCCCTTGCGTAGACTAATGAACGCCACCGTTATAGACTAGTCTTCAGTGTACTGACAGATCGAAGTGGTTAACTAGTTACAAAATATGAAAACTGACTTTAAAATTGGATTTAAACATCCAAGTCTTAAGTTACTAATGGACTGTGACAAAATACTATTTTCTAGACAGAGTCTAGCATATGTCCTTTTAGAAATATAAATATTTCCACCAATGTCTGTAGAAATCAATCACCTCAGTGATTCTCCTCACCAGAAACTTACTAAGTTCCAACTCGTTTGCGCAGCACTTCTCGTGACTATCACGATTTGAAAAGAACTTCAGCGTAGATGCGGCAACCATGTGCCTTGGCTCAGCGTAGACGCAACTTGCTCTGCAAGTGCTTGTGTTGAAGTGAGCTAACCATGCCTCCTCCAGCTGGCTTTTATACAAAACGGTCAGGGTCACGCGTCATCGCCTGATATCTAGAAATCCTCATATCTCTTGAATCCCTGGTCCGATTTACTTGATACTAATTGCATTCTCTTTCATTTGGCCGTGCCAGTAATCTGATCCCAGTCTCAAGTCTCTGCTCCATAGTTAACTATTTAATCAATAAATAGCCTCCACCTCTGCTATGACTCGCTACGTCACTTGCCATCCAACTATCGGTAAAATCCTTCGAAAAGCTTCGAGAAGCAATGTAGCGCGATATTCAAATATCTGAACTTTCAAAAGCGGCTACAGCCTTTCCCTTGATATCTAGGTGTCTGAAACTTGGAATACCCATTCCTAGAGTTGGGCACATCCACCCCACACCTAGCAAAAAATAAAAATTGAAAAATTTTTATTTTTCCTATCTACACATTAACTCATCTGGTTCTTGAATAATAGATCTTCAAATTCGATGCATTGTAAGTTCCCACGATGTTACCAGTTCGTGTATTAGCTACTTCATAGCTTCCATTATTGTTTACTTCCACAATACGGTAGGGTCCAGCGTAAAGGCTTGCAAATTTCGAGTACACTCGATTTTGCACGTCAGAGGGTGTAGGTCTTTTCACTAAAACAAGAGTTCCTACGCGCAAGGGTCTGCGAAAACGCTTTCCTCTCACTCTGCGCTCTCTCTTCTCAGCTTGACTCCTTAACTTGTCTAAAGCTAGAGTTTCCCTCATCTGACGACTTGGTTCAATCTCAGGTGGAATAGAGATGATTCGATCCCATAATCGTGTTGGTTTAATTCCATGATGAAGTAACATAGGAATCTGTCCAGTACTCTCATGAATAGTAGAGTTGATGGATTCGGATGCTAAAGAAAGAACATCCATCCATTTCCAATGCTCATTTGGACAATAGAGGCGGCAAAATTTTGCTATCTCAGCCATCACGCGTTCCGCTGGATTGCTCTCTGGATGTCTAATAGAACAAAACAATTGTCTAATCCCAAGATTATTCATGATGGTTCGAAATTCCAAAGATGTGAATTGAGGTCCACGATCTGATAAAAGGAATTCCGGTTTGCCTGCTTCCGGATTCACGCTGTCTCTAATTCTCTTCGCACAATACTTTGCGTTTGCCTTCTGAATTGGATGTAACATGGTGTATTTACTGAAAACATCCATGGTCACTAAAATATATCGGTTACCTCTTTTAGACTTTGGGAGAGGACCATATAAATCAGTCGCGAAGATTTCGCAAGGCTTAGAAGGAATAATAGGCCTTGGTAATTCTCTCAGTAATCTAGAATTATGTTTACTTCTTTGGCATAAGTCGCATTCTCGAATAGTGTTTCTGACGGTTTGTCGCATTCGCTCCCACGAAAATTTCTCTTGAATCATGTTGACTGTCTTATCTACTCCAGCATGACCTGCGATTCTATGTGCCATCCAAATAATGGGTTTTTGCAATCGAGGAGGTATCACTACTCTCAGCTTCGTATGGTCGGGATCTGCAAACTTGTAGATTAAACCATCTAACATCATAAAATCTCTTGAAATTCTTTCAGTTTCCACAAAATCATCATCATTGGGATCCATGTTTCCTTGTAGAAAACGAAAAATGTTCCTAAGACGTCGGTCTCTCCTCTGGGATAAATGCAATAACCTTAACCTTCTCAAGGTATCTTCATCCTCCTGCGTCAGGTTAACTTGAAAAACCTTAGATGTAGACTCCACTGCTCTACTCAACAAATCAGCTCCCACATTCAACTTTCCAGGAGTGTGTTCAATAACTAGGTTGAATTGCTGAATAAAAAGCGACCATCTAGTTATTCTATCGCTAGCAAAGTTTGTTCTCAAAATGAACTCCAATGCGTGGTGATCAGTCCTCACAATGACTGAATGTCCAATTAACATTTTCTTCCATGACTCCAAAGCAAATATTACAGCAAGTGCTTCTAACTCTGTGGTGTAATAATTCCTCTCTGATGGACGAAGTTTCCTGCTAATGAACGCCAGGTATTGTCTCTTGTGGTCTTCATCCTCTTGAAGTAGAATAGCTCCAATCCCTACGGTGGATGCATCAGATTCTATGATGAAATTCTTGGTAAAGTCAGGATACTCCAATTTCACACTGTTTACCAATAACCTCTTGGCATCTTGAAATGACTGTTCACAATCTTTATCCCATTTCCATTTATTTCCTTTCTTTAACAACTCCTGTAATGGCGCAACTGTCTTGGTGAAGTTCGGACAATGCCCTGCAAAGAATTGACATGTCCCGAGAAAACTGCGGACATTCTTCACTCTAGTAGGTCTAGGGAAATTTGCAATAGCTTGTATCTTCGTCTCATTGGGACGGTATCCTTCTCCATCCAAAATGTGACCCAAAAATTTTATTTCCTTTCGAAAGAACTGACATTTCCGAAGGTTTACTTTGAAGTTCGCTTTTCTCAAATCTGCAAATAACATTTGAAGATGTAGCAAATGTTCCTCCTTAGTCTCAGATGCAATTAAGATATCATCAATATAACGAATTGCTATCTCTTTTACTTCAGGACTCAAATTTTGTTCTAGGGCTCTGATCAAAACGGATCCAGATGTTTTAACTCCAAATGGTAAACGGCGGAATACATATGTCTGCTGGTCAAACATAAATCCTGTAAACTTCTTAGAATCTTCACTAAGCCTAATATGATGGTAGGGCGAAGTGAGATCAATATTAGAGAACCAGACCTTGCCTTGGAATTTCCTCAACAGTTCCCTAATGATTGGTGGTCTGTCATACTCTGGCAGTAATCTTGAGTTCAAATTTCGCGCGTCTAAACATAGTCTCAGACTTCCATCTTGCTTAGACACTACTGCTAATGGATTGACATAAGATGTAGTATACTTTTCAATCACATTGTTACTTTCCATTTCCTTGATAAGCACTTTTACTTTTTCTCGATGCTTTTCTGCTACTGGGTACAATTTAGCATGAAAAGGTGCATCATCATTTACACGAATACGATATTCAAAATCCTTAATTTCACCAGGTTTAATGTCAAAAATATCTTGATACTCTTCCAAAATTTTCCCTAACTCTGGGGACTCCTTCTCAGTGTAGACTTCTCTTCCTTCTGCTTCATGAAAAATCAGAGACCATTGAGCGTCTCCCTCGATGTCTTCCTCTTCTTTTCCCTCGAAGTTAATCTCTTCGGTATTCTTGAATTTAATCGTCTCTGTCTTCATATCTATCACTGCTTGATATTTCTGAATGAAATCTGCTCCCAATATCATGTCAAATGCCATGTCCTTCATTACAACAAACACATGTCGAAAATCATGTCCTCCAATCGTAATACATAAGTATAATTGTGTTTTACACAGAGATATTTTATTGGGTATTATTCCTTGGATCTTAATTCCTGATACTGGAATTTCCTCTAAATTCTCCTTGAGCTTCCACAGAATATAAAGTTTCTCACTCACCAGACAAAGCATAGCCCCAGTATCGATCAAAGTATCGACAGGCATACCAAATACTTCGCATGATATAATTGGCATTCTAATTCTGGTACCCATTTCTTTTCGTTCGTCATTCTGTTGAATTAAATCATCATCCTCTGCTTGCCATTTAATAATTCTGGAAGTGAAAGTATTCAAAATTCTATCTTCTACTGTGAATTCGAAGTTTTTTTTTTCATTACCATTCCCCCGGGATTGTTGTGTTCCCGATGGATCTGGATTATTGGGCCTCTGCTCCACAAATTGCAAGTTATCTTGGTGTCTTGCTTCCAAATTTCTCCTCGTGTCCTTGTTAAACTCTTCATTAGACTGACGAGTATCTACATTCCCTCTGTTATTATAATTATTTCTACCATAGGATCTTCTTTCCTGGTACCTTCCTTGAGTATCACGTGGTCTTCTCCATCGAGTGTTGTATCGATTACCACCATCCGGTCTCGCATATGGTTTGTAACTGTATCTGTTACTGTACTGGTTCCATCCTCTCTTATTGGAATCTTCCCTCGGCGATTTCTCTTCTCGCTCCTCTCGAATCTCTCGAGGTGTCTGAGAATAACTGTCAGCCATAACAGCATACACAGCGTTGTTACTCTTTGCTCCCTTCTGATGGAAGAATTGTGCGTTTGTATGATCCAGCTTCTGTAATACTTCATCAAACTGTTCCATATTGTAGATATCAGCAGCGATCAAAGTCCTCTGGACGTCTGCTGGAAATTGACGTATCAATGCAGTAATCAACTCGTTATCTGGCATCGGCGGATCTAAATGTTGGAGTTTAGACAGCTGTCCAGAAAAGTACGTAGAGTATCGAGTAGGTTGTGACGTCGAGAATCTCTTCGAATACAACTCTGCTCTAACTTGCTGTTGGGTTTCAGGGGACCAAAACTTCTTCAATAGCCCACGAGAAAACTCCTCAAAAGTGGTTAGAGTGGATCTAAATGCTCTAAACCACAAAAGTGCAGGACCTTCCAAGAACTTCCCTATTACTCGGATCTGTCTTTCTTTAGGGATCTTAGAATCTTTCAGGTAATCACCTGCTTCTCTCAAAAATTCCACGGGTGTTACAGAATCTCGCCCTGAAAATTTAGAAGGCTTGTCTTCTATATTCTTAAATACAGTTATAGGGTTGGATTGAAATACTGTCCTGACCTCATCCTGTCTATCAGTCTCTCTAGCTCCTCCTAGATTTATCTGTGTCTGTTCCTTTCCCCTTACATTCGGCATTTTCAACAGATGATCAGACTGTTTCTCATCCTTTATTTGAGTTTTCATAGCCTCAAGTTCCTTCTGGTTTTCTTCTGCCATCTTCTTGATTGCTTCAGTCTCTTTACAATTTTCTTTAACATCAATGGATATCTGGTTCATAACAGCCTCATGACTTTTCAATGACCCTGTCATATCTGATATGTCCTTCTGAGTTGCTTGGATATCTTTGGCAATTACTTCAATGTGGGATGACAAAGATTCCCTAATCTCCTTGATTCCCTCTTGATTCTCCAGCTTGAGTGTGTCTTTAATTTCATTGAAAACTGTGGTTTTGATTTCAGTTTGCAATTCATTGATCACACCTTCTCTTATTTCTCCCATGACAAGTTCCTTGAATTGTTCCGTTAAACGTTGAACAACTAGAATTCCCATCTCGTTACTCTCCTTCTTCACTCTAACTTCCAGGTTGACCATGTCTTCACCAACTTTCCTAAGACCATGTTCTATCCTATCAGCTAAGCTTTGGGATCGAAGATCGGCATCGCGAAATTTATCGTCCATTAAACTTGCGTTAGTAGCTAATGAAGTTTCGAGCTCATGTGTTTTTTCGCATAATTTGTTCATTTTACTTTCAAGTGTCATTTTCAAAATTTCAGAATTCTCTTTAAATTTACTCTCCATTGAATTAAATTTACTGTTTAAATTTTCTTTCAAGTTATCTTTTAACCTGCTTTCTAAAGAATCAGAATTTTCTTTAAGTTTCTTTTCCAAAGCCTCAGTATTTTCTTTCATAATGGCTGCTACACGCAGTCCAGCCTGTTTTGAACTCTCCTCCAAACTCCTCATCATCCTCATCATTTCTTCCATAATTTCAATTAATATTCAAAACTTAGGGGTATACAACAGTGGCAAACACAAGCTTATAATTAGAACAAGAAATATGAATAGCTAATTGGAACACTATAATAAAATGAGATTTGTCCTAATATCGACGTGATGGAAAAAGAAAAGTCTTTACTTTTACGAATTACATTTACCACAATATCACAAGAAAAATATGCAAGTTCTCAAATATCCTCCACCTGGATTCTAATAATGTGTATCTCCAGTCATCGAACGTTTACTACTGAATTTTCTTGACGCCCTAATGGTTAAGCCATTATCAAAAATAATCAAACCCATTCTAATCATTAACCAAGTTAAATTTTTAATTTCCCCACTAATTGGGTTTCCTACTAATTTATTCATCCAAACCAGACATCTCTCAACTCCCAAAATATTTCTATAAAAATTATCACAATTTCAAATCGGCATGCGATTGACCATGTCTAAATCGGGACCCACGTTCGAAGCCATTTCTCTCTCTATCTTATTTTATGTGCCCGTTTAGACCGGAGTCCGCACGACCACATATGCATTTTACCAATAATCAGTCAGCACGAGAGTCAAAATATCTCGGAGCGCCAGATGGGTTAAAGCAAATCGCAAAAACGACATCAAATTTATAAAAATGCTTTGCTGATTTTTGGCTCAATGCAACAATAAGGATAGAAGGAGATTTTTAATTGGGTGAAACACATCTGGTAAAATTATCTCAGTTTATTTAAAGTTAAAATCTGACTGCAAGAATGCTCAAAGCAGCATCACTCCACGTGTGGCGATCCACACTCTTATTTACACACAATATACAGAAACCTTCCAAACCCATTTGACAATCTTTTTGAAAACACAAGCCCGATTGTTAGTCCTGTGGACTGTGTTCCAAAATTATTAACATTTAATTCCAGTGCAAAATGAATTGTCCATACTGGAAATAACGTAGATCACTGTTTGACTATTTACATGATATTAACACTCGTAGAATAAATGTTTATAGAATTTCTTAAACTTTCACTTGTTTTCCAGTTTTCAAAAATATATCGTTGAAAATATTATCATCATCGAAGCAACACAAATCATTAACACATATTAATAACATCTGAAAAGTATTTGACCTTGAGCATAGCATCGAAGAACTGTGCGAAGCACAACAACAATTAATTGTTCTTCTGACATTAAAAGTTCGAGAAGTGACTCGATTATGAACTTCAAGTTCCAAACAAAACATATGATTTCTGAATCATTAACTTGATCAATAAATGGTTGAACCATTCAACTATTAGATTTCCCACTTGGGAACCATATTATAAAAAATATTTATATTTATGGCCATTTTTAGCAACTTTTACAACTTGCAATTCTTCGACAGAATGCGGAAATAAGAATTGTAGTTTTATAATGAATTCATTTAGTTCATGGCACTAGGATTTGAAAATATCCTTCAAATTATTTCGTGGTTAAAGAATTATTTTTAATTGGCAGTGGCCCATTCTACTATTTGTGTAAGAACACAATATTATAAAAACAACGGCAAAGGTCTTCCTCTGAAGAATAATAAACTATTATCATGACAAATCCGGGTTCTAGCAAAATCAAAGTCTAAATGGAATTCGTAAACAAGGTTGAAATAAGAACTGATGGTTTTAAAGAAATAACCTTCGGGTTATTCATACGACGAAATGTGTGGCTCCAATACTCCTACTATAAACCTGAGCCATCGAACCTGCTATTTGATTGATGCTCGAAAAAACCTTCATTCCTGCGACTTAACATGCGCACCTGGGAATGGCATTTCAACTACTCCACACACATAAATTATCTTCCCAAAATTTATACAATAAATCAAGCCTCTGCTTGTTATCAACACTGGAAGATTAATAAACTTACAAGTTTATTTTATTTTACCATTCAGTTCAACCCGTGAATTTACCATACTTATGAAAAGCTTCATTTCACTTTCGAGTGTATTTACGTCATGATTTTATATAAATACAACAATATCCTATTTGATACAAATATCAATTGCTTCCCGTTTCATGCCTCTCCGTGTTATATGAAACATATACTTTGCTCATAGCAAATATCAACTGTTCAACCAGAACTGACATGTTGGTTGAATGCGGGCTTGCGCTAACCACTCTCCTTCGGAAAATCTCCTGTTCCAAACTAGAAATGTTTCAACTACTTCATAGGCTCTTTCTCAATACATATGATTATTATAAAATATAATATCCAAGAATTATTTAGAAAAATATGAAAATTATTATTATTATTATTAGTGGATTATTATTATTATTATTATTTATTTCAAATATGTTTAATTATCATCTCATTATGTGAGAATCCACATGTTCGAACCTTCGAATATGGAAAAAATATCCATTCCTCAACAAAAATAAATTTAACTTTTACAGTTACATCGGCTGATTACCGTGATTTCCCAAAAATATGAAAAATTCAAATAAATGCTCGAAATGCTCGGTCATCGATCCTAAACTGTTCTGAGTGCTGAAAATGCTCAGAATAACACTAATAAGTCTTGCGTAAATCATTACAAGCTTTAAATACGACGAAAAAAATGTGTTGGTCATCTGCAGAAAAATAGTTTGTTCCAATTAGCTAGGCATAAAATAATTCAAATGTGGCTTACATTTCTTGATGGTCTTGAAGTGTAGTAAACCTGGTCTACACCAGATTTATCCGTAGACATGCCCTAGCGGACAAGCACGTATAATCCTTGTATCTGCCGCCATTGTAGACCCACAAATCGTCTAGTCAGACATAGTGGTAGTATCTTTCGACGTTTTAATAAACTGTGGTTCCATTTTAATATGAGCTTCTAACAAAGCCATAACAGTTTGTTGAAATAGGGTCAGATCTAAGTGATCTCTTCTTAAATGTGTCAGTTGTAACATAACTCACTGTAATCTCATCAGTACAAGAAAAACATTGACAGTCTAAGCAGTTAACGGCTGTTCTGAAGATCGTTCCCTGGGCATGGTTTATTAATATCACCATCTGCCATGCGCTAGACAACTTGCAGTTTCCCTTGCGTAGACTAATGAACGCCACCGTTATAGACTAGTCTTCAGTGTACTGACAGATCGAAGTGGTTAACTAGTTACAAAATATGAAAACTGACTTTAAAATTGGATTTAAACATCCAAGTCTTAAGTTACTAATGGACTGTGACAAAATACTATTTTCTAGACAGAGTCTAGCATATGTCCTTTTAGAAATATAAATATTTCCACCAATGTCTGTAGAAATCAATCACCTCAGTGATTCTCCTCACCAGAAACTTACTAAGTTCCAACTCGTTTGCGCAGCACTTCTCGTGACTATCACGATTTGAAAAGAACTTCAGCGTAGATGCGGCAACCATGTGCCTTGGCTCAGCGTAGACGCAACTTGCTCTGCAAGTGCTTGTGTTGAAGTGAGCTAACCATGCCTCCTCCAGCTGGCTTTTATACAAAACGGTCAGGGTCACGCGTCATCGCCTGATATCTAGAATCCTCATATCTCTTGAATCCCTGGTCCGATTTACTTGATACTAATTGCATTCTCTTTCATTTGGCCGTGCCAGTAATCTGATCCCAGTCTCAAGTCTCTGCTCCATAGTTAACTATTTAATCAATAAATAGCCTCCACCTCTGCTATGACTCGCTACGTCACTTGCCATCCAACTATCGGTAAAATCCTTCGAAAAGCTTCGAGAAGCAATGTAGCGCGATATTCAAATATCTGAACTTTCAAAAGCGGCTACAGCCTTTCCCTTGATATCTAGGTGTCTGAAACTTGGAATACCCATTCCTAGAGTTGGGCACAATACTCCAGCTATGTTTCGGCCTTCAAACAAAAAGGATGCAAAATCATCAAATGCCTTGCCCTATAATCATGTATGGTAAAAGTGTTCGGACCTCTAGCGTAGTGTGAAGTTCCGAATATTCCTCTCACAGTTGAGGATTTATTTATTTTATTTATCACTCGCAAGTGATGGGCTCCATCTCAGCAACGATGTACACCTTTCCTCGTATCGGCTAGCTGCAGAATGATGTCTTATTTTCCCGTACAAATATAAACCGATATAAAATAGGTGAATTAATTTACGTATTTCACAGTCATACAGCCTAACGTTTTGATGTATAATGATTACAACGCCACCAAGAACTACATTTTCCAACCACCCCGTGCCGAGAAAAAGTTAACTTACAACAATGATAACAACTTTGTTTCTTGGACACAGACAATAATTGTGAAATTAATAAACCAGTTATACAATATTCCAATGTATATTGTGTTATAATTTGGATTCGATCTGATGACAGGTTTTTGAGATCATAAATCTTAAATGAGACGCATGGTTGAAAAACGTGCACTTTTTGTCTTCCAACTGCGATAAAAATATTAAAAATAAATTAAAAATTCCAAACCTATATAAACTAACGTAAAATAGAACGACAAAGAAGATGATGTTATTGAATTCAATGTGGGTCTATTGGTTAATTCACAAACAACCTTTAAACTCGAGTGCACATAATACTTTGGTCGACAGTAAGTAGGGTGATAAAAATATGTCAGCCGTTGTTCAATAAATGATTCTGAATAAAAAATTCTGACTGATTTAAATCATATACTTGTTTCAAATAATTTTCACACCTCTGTAAAATGAAAACCACACTGTAAATACACCCTCTGTCTGAAAAGATCGGTGAATGGGTCTATATTATGAACGGATTGTTGGCTTACCTGAAACAGCCGTTACTGTCCTTCGAAGTAATCCCAGTGAATGGTTATGCACTTCTTGGAACGGCTGAACAAGTCCTGGCATAGTCTTCCTGAGGGTTAGCCTTTAGTTAGGGTCGTCAAAACTCTCAATTGAAATCAAGAGAGAAGCGTGAATTTATGCAACCTGCCGTGCGCACCTGATAGACGGGCGGTAGTGAGAAGGGTGAAAGTTCCGTGGAATGGAATGGTCCTGAAAACCATCGTCACGGGTGACGAGACCTGGTGCCTGAGTTACGACCTTGAAGGCAAGCGTCAAAGTATGGAGTATCGGGGTCCAGGGTCGCCGAAAAGCCCTGAAGGGCCAGAGGTTTTCGGACGTTTCGGACATCCAACGTAATGAGACGACCCAACTGAAGGCTAACCCTCAGGAAGACTATGCCAGGACTTGTACAGCCGTTCTAAGAAGTGCATAACCATCCACAGGGTTGACTTCGAAGGATAGTATCGTCTGTGTCAGGTAAGCCAACAATCCGTTCGTAATATAGACCCATTCACTGAACTTTTCAGACAGAGGATGTATATGGATTTGTTTATTTCATTTCAGTGATTGAAGAAGCAAACTGGCTGACGTTAGCAGATGATATCGACCATCTCTTAGAAGGAGGGTTTGATGCTGTCATTTGCCTCGGTAATTCCTTCGCCCACATGCCAGATCAGACGGGAGACCAGATGGACCAAAGGTAATCTCCAATTACCACCAGACAGCCTAATCTACAACGGTCAAATTACGCGCAGAGTTAAGGAAAGCCACATTTCACCAGGCTATCTCCAGACTTGGGACTCTCCTTATCCTAGTTTGGTTAATTATGTAGGCTATTTATTTATTTACTTACTTTACTTTTATCGTTGCGGAGCCTCCGTGGCTTAGGCGGCAGTGGTTCAAATCCCGGTCACTCCATGTGATATTTGTGCTGGACAAAGTGGAGGTAGACAGGTTTTCCTCCGGGTAATCCGGTTTTCCCTGTCAATACTTTCATCCCAGCAACACTCTCCACTATCATTTCATTTCAACTGTCATTCATTTAATCATTGCCCATGAGGAGTGCGACAGGCTTCGGCAGCCGGCACGGTTCATATCCTCGGCGCTAGATGGGGGCTTCATTCATTCCATTCCTGACCCAGTCGGAGACTGGAAGCAGGCTGTGGATTTTCATTTTTACTTCTATCGTTGTGGCCACTAGGGACCGCGAGATCTCACCACGCCTTCATCCTTTCGGAATGGGATTTCTTCCATTCATCCGAGTGAACATAACTCTTGCTGGGTTTTACCTCCTCTTGATGAACCTGACAGAGTTTCTGTTTCAATGGGGTTCTGTGCAAGATATCTGATTCAGAAATGTCAAACTTGAACAAGTCCTTATCCACTTCCACCAGCCAAAGAGGCGTCACCTTTAGACCTTTAGACGGTTGGAGAATCTACTGACTGGCGTTCTGAGGAGATGGGCATAGAATGTTATTCTCCGTTTCCGGATTACACTTGAGAGCTTGTCAGTGTGGGAGAATATTTCTGAATTACTCCAGAGCTTGTAACCTCCATCTTTGAACTTAGGACCAAGAATTTTCACAATGATCTTTCTTTCCTTAACTTCAAGTCTCTCGATCGGGCCAGCTGCGCGGTTTGTTAGGCATTTATTTGTTTATTTATTTGTTGTTGCTTATTTTAGGGGCTATAATAATAATAATATCATATGGCCTCGGGTGCCGGGTGCAAGCTTTGTTGTTTGACACCCAAAGGGTAGCTTGCATGTCGAATTTCGTTGTTCTTTGAACACTATGAAAGTCAAGGAGGTTAGATAACTAAGCTCCTTGAACACTATTGCGCTTTCTAGTAGAGAAATGAGGAACTTTGTGTTGGCGGAAACTCCCGAGATTAATTTTGTCATTATGGACACGGCCTACCGAATTCAAATGGATTCTTGACATGTCAACATCGTATGACATGGTGTCGTAATTTTTGCCGCCTTTCAAAAATCACTTACCAGGAGCGAACCTACAAGCTTGGGGGTAGTATAGCCCGTGTATTTGTGTGTGTTTTTTGTGTGATACCCTGTGTTCGTGTGATGTACATGTAAATTAGAGATAGGATTGGGCGGCCTGAATTTAGGAATCACCCCAGCATTTGCCTGGAATAGAAGTGGGGGAATCCACGGAGAACCACTTCAAGGATGACTGAGGTGGGAATCAAACCCATCTATTTTCAGTTGCTCCCCCTCACACCACAATTAAAATGTCTTGGCACAGCCGAGAATCGAACCAAGACCTCCGAGGTGACAGCCAAGAACGGTAACCGCTACGCCACAAGGTGGTCATTTATTTATTTATTTATTTATTTATTTCATCTGCACAGTAAAATACAGTTCCAGGTATTTCTAATCTAAGTGTAATATTGTTATCGCAACGAAATTCACACAGTGTATTAATTGCATCGTAGTAAAACGCTAAATCAAAATTTGATTTAATATCAAAAACAAGTAAACAAGTAATTCCGTGACGAACTAAAGAGCCTACTTTTCTTAAAATTTTTGAATTAATCTAAAATGTTATGATCTAATATTTTGCCAATTTTGGATGGAATCCATTTGTTACTATAGAAGTTACATGCATTTAAAATTGGACTTATCAGAAGGATTGAATAATGTTGGCAGCACTGACGTACATTAGTTACCCCAAATTAACTTAGAATGTTAGGTACTATATGCATGCAAAGTTTACAGCTGTTGCTTGCATATATTCTGATTTATATATATTAGGGTAAAAAGATAGAGACAGAGCATTTATTTACAGTTGGCAGCCCTGCTGGCTCTTAAGAATACGCATATTCTAATGAGTTATGGTCCGAAAGTCACTTACGAAATTTGGTTGAAATCCATTTGTTAGTATAGAAGTTACATGCATTTAAAATTTGTACCTATCAACATGCTTAGAATCATGTTGGCAGCACTGACATATACTAGGTACTCCAAAGTAATGTAAAAGGTCATGTACTATACGGGTGCAAAGTTTCGAGCTGTTGGTTTGCATACTTTCTGATATATTGGTATTTGGATAAAATAATAGAGAAAGCATTTATTAACAGTTGGCAGCCCTGGTTGCTTTTAAGAATACGCATAGTCATATTTGTTATTGTACACATAGTACATACGAAATTTCATTGAAATCCAATTAATTGATAGTGTAGAAGTTACATGCATTTAAAAATTAGACTTATCAGCTTGCTTAGAATCATGTTGGTAATACTGTCTTGTATGGGCTCCTGGGAATTAAACTGAAATATTATTATCTATATGCGTGCCAACTTTGGAATAGCTCCCATGCATACCTTCCAGGATATCCAACATGGAGCTCAAATTTCAAGTGCGATTTTTCAGCAGTTGGTAGCACTGACATGATTTTCAGATATGGCTTTGAGATATTCCGGCATAGATCTTTACTCATACCAAATTTGCTTTCCATAGCTGCAGCGGTTTAGGAGTTGATAGTGGGGGGGCACACACACACAGCCAGACAGACAGAAGGACAGACAGACAGACACACATTTTCTCGGATCGATCTCATAAGTGTACTCTTTCCTCATTTTTGCAAAATGTGAAAAGTAGGCTAATAAACACAGGTTTCGAAATTAATTATTACAAAGAAAGCATTCCAAAGAAGGACACTGCGACAGTAATAATAATAATAATAATAATAATAATAATAATAATAATAATAAATGTTATTGGTTTTAAGTCCCTTTTAATGACTGTAGCTTTTAGAGACGCCGGGGTGCCGGAATTTTTCCCCGAAGGCGATCTTTAACGTGACACGGCTCCCTCACATTTGCGCATCCTCAAATGCCGAAATTCGATGCCACTATCTTGGGATCAGCAGGCAAGAACGTTACCGCTGAGCCAGTCGACTTCTCGAACTGTTTCACATGGTTGTATGAACGTTCTGTGCGTTGTAAAATTGGTTGGTTCCTCAGTTTAGGGGCTACAACAACGCGGTCATGTAACCCCGTGTACTTTGGGTGTGTGTCTGATAACCGGTGTATAAGTGAGTGTAAGGACTGCAGACATTCGATTTTCAAGTAATTCCAACTTTTGCTACCAAACGTCAACGGCCAACTAGTTCTGAACTTTGCTACTAGATGCCACCACAGTCTGCTCCTGGAACCTAAGAGCGTTAGTCAAATATAACCTATAATTTAGCTGCACACAAGTGTAATTAGTGAATGGTTCTTTATCATGCCATAAATCTATGACATGGGACCACCGACTTTACTTCCCCTCCGAAGGAAGGCATACTGAGGGATTTTTAACGCTCTCTAAAAATCTAACGACTTCTGCCGGGTTTGATCCCGCGACCTTGGGATCAGCATGCAACCAACTACGCCACCAAAGCATTTTCGGGTGAGGTGGCCGAGGTCGTTACGACGTGGCTGCAGGCAGTCGCTCACATCCGGTTCGAAGCCCCCCCCCCGCCGTCGGCAACCATGAAGATGGTCTTGTGTGGTTTCCCAACTTCCCTAATTATAGGCCACAGCCGCTACCTTCCAATTCCTCGTCCTTACATTCACACTTTCCTCCCCAGACAACACACCACACGCGACGGTCCGCACAGAAGCAGCTACAAACTCTGGCGAGCCGAACATGTCCTCGAACACTCTCGGCACTAAAAGCCATACGCTAAAAAAAAGAACCTGAAGCCTTTTTAGCCCATTTTCATTTATGAAAAAATAGGCTTATGAGATCACCTTTGGTCCGTGTGTGTGTGTGTGTGTGTCCTCCCGACGCCCCCCCTAATAAAATCTAAACGGCTGGAGAGATTTCAATGAAACTTGGGAAGGTTATAGTACTGTTTAGGCCGACCTCGACCGTGTCCTTCAAATTTTATTACGTCTCACCAATCCAAGATGGTGGCTGTGCGAATAATTTCACCTGCATTCTTTATCTCCAAAGCTACTACTGCGACCACCCTGATAAAGGGCACTACTAGACGTTCAACTATGTGACTTTTAAAAACCTGTTGACTACAAAACGAACATGGCGGCCAAGTGAAGTTGAAACATTCAAATAGACTTTTCTCGCGATTTAGCCATCTGACCGCAGTGAAACATAGTACAGCAAATGTTTATAGACACTGTAATACCACTGACATCTAATTTAGTTCAATTGTTTACATGACCTCAAGATGGTGGCTGTGCGAAATTTTAAAATATCGTTTTTATTGCCTGTATCCTAATCATGCGATTGAAGTTTGAATAATACACGTACACAATAATCTTCATGTAATGGTACATAACTTTTAGGAATACATAATAATCCAACATGGCGACCATCCGAAATATTTAGACGTTTCTCAATATCTACGAATCTATCACAGCAATCAAACTGAAATTTTGTATGTTGTTAGAGGCAATTAACATAAGTAGGATATATGAAAATATGCTGTTTAGTTCTTCACGGAAATACTTGTTTAAATTAATCCAGTCTTGAGGACGGACGGTGAGGATATATTGTATCTGGTACTCTTTGCCTCAAATGTTGCAGAAATAAAAATAAAGTACCGTCATCTCCAATGTGTGCTGTTTATATTTTCAGAATTGCACTGAAGAACTTCGAGAAGTGCGTGAAGCCTGGTGGTCTTCTTCTAATCGACCATCGTAACTATGATCACATCATAGCAACTGGGAAGACTCCGTCCAAATGCATCTACTACAATGTAAGTCAAGTAATGTCGGTAAGTGGAGTTGTGCAGTATGTTGTCATGGAGACGTGTGTAGTCTCGAACGGGGGAGCCGGACCGACAACAATGCATCACCAAGCAAACATATTTATTAGCCTATTTTCAATTTTGAAAAAATAGGCTTATGAGATCACCTTTTTGTCCGTGTGTGTGTGCGTGTGCGTGTGTGTGTGATTCGTGTGTGTGTCCCCCCCTAATAAAATCTAAACGGCAGGAGCGATTTCAATGAAACTCGGAAAGTTCATAGCACTATTCCCGGCGACCTCGACCGCGCCCTTCAAATTTTGTTACGACTCACCAATCCAACATGGCGGCTGTGCGAAATATTTCAACAGCATTCAATATCTCTGAAACTATTACCGATATTACCCTGACATTTTCTATGGTGATAGAGGGAACTACTATAAGTTCACTTATGTGACTTTTGAAAACCTGGTAACTACCAAACCAACATGGCGGCCAAGCGAATTTGCGACTTTTAAATAGACGTTTCTAGCGATTTGACCAATCAAACGCAATGAAACTTGGTACAGTATATGTTTATATACATTGTAATGCACCGACATCTAACTTCGTTCAATTGTTTACATAATCACAAGATGGCGGATGTGCGAAATATTTCACCGGCATTCTATATCTCTGAAACTATTAGCGGTAAAACCCTGAAATTTTGTACGGAGATAAAGGGCACTACTGGAAGTCCATCTATAAGACTTACAAAAACCGGTTAACTGCAAAACGAACATGGCGGCCAAGCGAATTTGAAAATTTTAAATAGACCTTTCTCGCGATTTAATGTTCCAAGCGCACTGAAACCTGGCACAGGAAATATTTATACACATTGTAATCCACTGGTATCTAATTTAGTTCAATTGTCTACATAACCTCAAGATGGCGGCAGTGCGAATTTTAAAATTAAGATTTTATTTACTGTGATGTAGTAATGCGATCGAAGTGAAAGTTTGAATAATGAACCTACGCAATAATTTTCTTTTAATGGTACATGACTCTATGGCCTATACATTTAACAATCCAACATGGCGACCAACCGAAATATTTAGACGATACTGAATATCTTCGAATCTATTTTAGCAATCAAACTGCATTTTTTAATGTTCATAGGGGCTATGAACTTAAGTTCACCTATAGGACTTTAAATAACCTGGTGATCACAAATCCAACATGGCGGTGACGCGAATTATAAATATTCACATGGACGTTTCTCGCAATTTAACCATCCGAGTGCAGTGAAACTTGGTACAGTAAATCCTTATACGAATGTTAATCCACTGGCATCTAATATATTTCAATTGTTTCCATAACCTCAAGATGGCAGCTGTGAAAAATTTTAAAATCTCCTTGTTTTTTCTTGTGTCCTAACTATGCGATTGAAGTTTGAATACTACACGTTCACAATAATCTGCATGTAACAGTACATAACTCTAGGACCTACATATATAAAATCCAACATGGCGACCATCCGAAATATTTAGTCGGTTCTCAATATCTACGATTCTATTAACGCAATCAAACAGAAATTTTGTATGTTGATAGTGGCAATTAACATAAGTAGGATATATGAAAATAGGCTGTATAGTTCTTCACGGAACTACTTGTTATTTCCTTATTGACAATCAATTTAAATAGAAACACCCACAGGTATTTAATACATCTAATGCACCTCAGTCTGAAAGACTGTTCTTTATATCATTTTAAATGCTACAAATGCTGAAAAATGCTAAAAAGGCTGGAGGCTTCGCTCGAAGCCAAAGAACCTTGACATGTTAGATGATCAAGAAACAATCAGAACGCTAGAAAGTTACAAGTCATGAGAGAGCTGGAGCGCGCGGTGAAAGGAGGGAGCTGGCTGGATGACGTCTCGTAACTCCAGAGCTCACCAGTGAACTCAGTACACATGCACCAAGCGGTACTATGACGTCACACACCTCAGTGCATTCTCGGTACATTTCGTGACGTCACCGTTATGCAACGACGAAGTCGACTAGATCATTTAAAATGATAAAAAATAACTAGCAACCCACCCCGGCTTCGCCCGGGTACATTTATGATCACGGACTGGACTATTAATTATATTATCATGGTGATGCATGTGCAACGAATTCTTGTCAGACGTAATTTATGAGTGGCGAGGTGCATGAAACACAAATCCCCTTCGGTCCAATCTTAACTTGACTGTGTGTTTTGCGGAACAGTAAGTTCTCAGGCGAAATGAAGAAAAGCCCAGTTGCACTTGCGGGGAAACTCCAAACACAACCTCTCTTCTCTGAAGTCTTAACTCAACGTGACTCGACAGTTTGCTGCTGGCTATATCTAGGCCGTAACTGGGGTGATAGGCTTGTTCCGAGCTAGCTCGTAAACTGTCGCCTCAGTAATTGAATGGAGATTGTTGGAAGAAATGAAAACGTAAAAACACTTATAGGGGCGATGTATTGAAGATAGAGATATGCTCTCGCGGACTTTTTGTAGGTATTTTCATGCTGACCAGTTCTTACGCTCATAGTATATTGATATTTTTAATGGTTTGCCCAGCGTAAGCTTAAGAAGCGCACGGACGCCAAGTTTGTTTTCGACTTTTTCACTGAAATCGTTACTGCTTGGCTTCCTTTGATCATACATAAATTATTTTCTACAGAAATCATCCTCGAGATATCCTTTACAGAAAGGTGAGAACCGCATCAAAATCCAACCATTGGTTCTCGAGATTACCCGTGACATCCAAGAATCGGGGACTTTGTTTTATACTAAGCTACAGTTTCGGCCACATTACGACCTTCCTCAGTTTTTGAAAGAAGAACAGAAAAAATATGTAAATATTAAATGTCAAAAAACTGTATTATAATGATAATCATTACAATAGCCTGCTACTTTTTATTATGATACTGTTTCTCCAACCAATCAGAGCTCAATATTTTCATTCATTGACCAATTAGGTAAGGATAGCTTCGCACATGAACTCAAAACCAACATATCGGACATGAATTACATGATTTGAATGTTTGACAATGTATATTGGATCAACCATTGTAGTTACAATCCCAAACAGAAAGATAAGTCAGCACGAACCTTTACGGTAACAAGAAAATACTAGGACATATGCAAGATGTTTAGGAACGTATGTCGAGAAGTTTGCAACACCGTCCTTCTAGCCATTACCGACATGGAAAGTGTGCACTGTCCACAATCTTTGCATAAACAAACAGGGCAATATTGCAAAAGAAATAGCACTGTACCTTAATGTCCGCAAATCCAATTTCTACACATGGCCATTACATTCGTAAGATTTCGCTACGCCACTGGTTGCGCACGGTAATTCATTGTTGTGTGTGTAATTTCTGCTTGAGCGACTCGAGGCCGGATGAGGGCCGTATTAGCGAGTTTAGTGCACTTGCACGCAAAGCTTCTTGTACAGCCAACCATAGTCCCCCCATCGCGTGACGGTTTTAAATGTTTTTAGGTAGATTTCATTATTAAGCTAACTATTGCAATGGGCACCATGTTGCGAATTCCGGAAAATGTCGACATATCTTCGCGATTCACATCCCCCAGACCCCAAAACCACCGTCAATTCAAACGTTTATATAGGGTGTTTCAGGAGGAATAGTAAATATTTTAGGAGGGTATAGTATAGATGAATTGCAATAAAAACAAGAAGTTCCGTGACGAACTAAAGAGCCTACTTTTCATGCCAATGATTATTCTACAGTATATGAACCTATCTAGAATAATGAAGAAATTAAGTTGGTAATATCGAAATTTCTAATTATTTCGAAATGCTGTATACCTTTCATAATGTAGCCTAATAGAGCACTACAGTTGGCAGCCCTGATGACTGAATATATTCTTAGTTCCATCTCTTAAGGTACAGAATACAAAATTTGGTTGAAGTCCAATGAATAGCATGTACGTTACATGCAGTTAAACATTGGATCTAACAGCGTGCGTAAAATCATGTTGGCAACAATGTCATGCATGTATTGGTCAGAAATAATCTGAAATAATATGATCTATTGTTGTGCCCATTTTGAATGAATTCCATTAGTTAGTATAGAAGTTACATGCATTTTAAAATTGGACCTATCAGCAGGCTTAGAATCATGTTGGCAGCACTGACGTATATTAGTTAGTCCAAATGCATCTAGAATGCCAGGTACTATACGTGTGCAAAGTTTAGAGCTATTGGCTTTCATACTTTCTGATATATTGGTATTTGGATAAAATAAATTAGGAGCATTTATTAACAGTTGGCAGCCCTGGTGGGTCTAAAGAATACGCTCAGTCATATCTGGTTATGTATGCATACAACATACGAAATTTGGTTGAATTCCAATTGATAGTGTAGAAGTTATGTGCATTTAAAAATTGGACCAATCAGCAGGCTTATAATCATTTTGGCAACACTGCCATGTATGGCCTCCTGGAAATTAAACTGCAATATTATTATCTATACGTGTGCCAATTTTGAAATAGCTCCCATTCATACCTTCCATGATATCCAACATGGAGCTCAAATTTCAATTGCGTTTTTTTTAGCAGTTGGTAGCACTGACATCATTTTCAAATATGGCCGTGAGATATTCGGGTATAGACCTTTCCTCCTACCAAATTTTGTTTTGATTGCTCCAGCCGTTTAGGAGTTGATAGGGGGGACACACACACACACACAGACAGAAGGACAGACAGACAGACAGACAGACACACATTTGCCCGATCTTATAAGACTACTTTTTCCTCATTTTTGCAAAATGTGAAAAGTAGGCTAAAATTCCATATAACATGTGATACACCGAGATACAGATGTTGGTATGTAACGCGGGCAGTTGTCGTATCGTGTGTTGGCACACTGGTTCCTATGGGCACATTTCTTGGCCACCAAGGTCCCCGGACCTTACCCGTTTTGGATTTTTGCCTGTGGGGATGGTTCAAAGGCGAAATCTCAAAGAGAGAAGTTAACACAAGAGCTGAGTTGGTAGTTCGGATTATGCATAGTGCAGGACTCATCAAAGAACGCCAAGACGTCCTCCGAGGAGCTACACGGGTTGGTGGTGGAATTTTTGAAAATCAACTTTGAGCGTCCTCATTTGATTTTGGAAAAGGGATGGAAAATGGAACGGAAAGGGAACGGAAACAATGAGCGCGCGCGGTGGCGGAGATTGCTACGACGAATGTATAACGCATACGGTTTACTTGAAGGTTTGGACACTCCATTAAAGATATTCCTACAATAAATCATTGGTATGACGACGTACCTCGCGCATGCGCGGTCAGGATTTGGCACTAGAGTTTTACAAGTACTGTAGTTATTTCAATGACCAACAGAATCCACTGTAAACAAGGGATTCGCTCTTCCGGCACACACATAGTAGGATAACATGTTACACATCATATGCGATACTGTAAGGCTCTTAGTAATGATACATGAGGGATAATTAACCATCTAATTAATCCTAATGCGGACGATCAGAGCAGTAACCTACACCTTGTAAACGGCTTCTCTGTTATAACAATCATTTACACTCTGTTACCTCGGGAATAGTGCAAGTTATCGAAGATAGTTACTCTGCTGTGTGGCCAGGATCAAAGACACTCAGTCGAAGGAACCTGTCCCTTTTGCTACCAACTCTAAACTCTGCTTATGATGATGACGATAATTCTTGTTTTAACCCTAGAATTGTAGTGATCGTTTCCGTGACAAAAACGGGATACACTTGTGCTTCACCCACTTCTCCCTTGTCCAATCCCCTCCAAAGCAAATTAGTCAAAATAAGAAATAAATAAATATCCAAGAAGCTCAAAAGGTAAAAAAAAAAAAAAAATACCGGTACTGGTAGGCCTAGTCAAAATAAAAAATAAAAATTAAAAAAAACATTCAAAATTAGTCAATAATAATAATATCGAATGGCCTAGGGTACCGGGTGCAAGCATTGTTATTTGACGCCCAGAGGGCAGCTTGCATGTAAAATTGTGTCGTTATGAAAGTTAAGGAGGTTAGATATCTCAAGCTCCTTGACAATATAGCGCTTTCTAGTAGGGAAATGAGGAACTTTGTGTTGGCGAAAAATCCCGAGATTAAAAATCCCACTATGAACACGGCCTACTGAATTCAAATGGATTCTTATGCCAACAACTTATGACATGCGTGTCGTGACTTATGTCGTCTTTCAAACACCACTTACCATGGCCACGAGCGAACCTGCAAGCTTGGGATTGGTAGTCCTACACGATAACCACTCACCCACCATGGCAAGCAATTAGTCAATAAAAAGCTCAAAAAGTTCAAATAAACACACACAAAAAAAAATTAGACTAACTCCAAAAAGAAAACAATCATAAAATTAGTGAAAACCAGCTCAAAAATTCAAAAAGAAAATAAAAAGAAAAAAAAATAACCTAGTCAAAATAAATATGAACGAAAATCAAACATAAATAAATATTCAAAAAAATCAGTCTCTAACCATTCTGCTAGTCTGTAGAGTGAAATAACAGTTATTAATAGTTTCTAGAATCGTCGTCGTCACCGATGCGTAGCACTACCGATAACAAAACGTTGCTCTAGAGTTAAGGGGCCTAACATCTAGGTTATCGACCCCTAATGAAATTAAATGTTACGAAATGAAAGCATGAAGATAAAATCAGCCCACTGCCAGGGGTGAAAACGAAAATGGTTTATATAAAACAGACAGTGAGCCCTTGGATGATAGAAAACAATAAAACAAATAAGACATTTTGAACATCAACGAGTAGTTCCGTGAATAACTAAATTACCGTGCCTATTTTCATATATCCTTCTTATGTTAATAGCCTTTATCAACATACAAAATTTCAGTTTGATTGCTGTCATACATTAGTCGATAATGTGAACCGTCGAAATATTTCGGATGGCCGCCATGATGGATTTTTATATATGTAGGCCATAGAGTTATGTACTACTAGATGACGATTATTGCGTAGGTTCGATATTCAAACGTTGATTTCGATCGCATGATTAAGACACAAGAAATAAGAACTTAATTTTCCAATTTCGCACAGCCGCCATCTTGAGTTTAAGTAAACAATTGAACTAAATTAGATGTCAGTGCATTACAATGTGTGTAAACATTTGCTGTACCATATTTCACTGCGCTCGGATGGTTATATCGAGAGAAACGTCCATTTAAATGTTTCATCTTCGCTTGGTCGCCATGTTCGTTTTGTATTTAAGAGTTTCTGAAAGTTATTTAGGTGACCTTGTAGTAGTGCCCTTTAGCACCGTACAAAATTTCAGGGTTATATAGGTAGTTGTTTCGGAGATATGGAATGCCGGTGAAGTATTTCGCACAGCCGTCATGTTGGAGTGGTGAGACGTATTAAAATTTAAAGGGCACGGTCAGGGTCGGAGAAAAGAGTACTATATCCTTACCGAATTTCATTGAAATCGCTCCAGCTGTTTAGATTTTATTAGGGGGGGGGGGGACTCACACTTGGAGGCACACACACACACACGGACAAAAGTTGATCTCAAAAGCCTATTCTATTCATAAATGAAAGTAGGCTAAAAAATAGATATCAACACAGTAAAAACATAAAACAGCCTAAACCTAAACTAAAAGTCTTATACAATTTAAAAACTTAATAGAGTAGCCAGTCTCCGTCATGATCCGAATGACGAGGTCTACTGACGGTCCGTCATCACGTAGAACAAGGGAGAGGGTGTTAGGCTGTTTGAGTTGCCTTTGCAGATCAGCCAGGTCCATACACTCCAAGAGAATGTGTGTCACGGTAAGATGGGTGCCACAAGTACACACAGGGGGGGTCTTCTATCTTTAGTAAGTGGGAGAGTGTAGCAAACCCATGGCCGATCTGCGGTCCACACCTTCCTCCATTGTTGTCTCCTTCAAGATTCTCAGTTTGTTGGGCAGAGACATGGCGCACTACGCTTCCTCCCAATATTGTTCTACCCTGGGGTTCCCACAAGGTAGGGCCACCTAAAAGTCCATGTTCAGACGGTTTCTGCTATAGCGCAATACTCCCACTAAATTTGTTCGTACTATCTCGGCTCGTTGCACGAGTCTCGAAGTGTGAAGTCAGAGAGACGAGCCTTTATCCTCCGGACCTGATGTAGCTCCTCATTGTCTGAACATTCACGGCTATGCTGTGGCTGTCAATGAACTCTTTATAGAGTGCTACATTCTACATTTGTCTGTTCCAGAGCGATCACACCACGGAGATTATAACATCAGTCTTGTACGTCGATGGCAAACCGAATCTCGTCACCATGGACTACGTCATCGATATAACAAACGGGAAATATAACGGCCATATAGAAGAATCCGTAAGGTAAGATAATAACAACACTTTCAGATTAAATCGGAGTTAATATTTTGATAAGTATACGTAGCAATGGTTTCATGATTATGGGAATGATTTCGTGTTAATCATTAATTATTTACGGGGGTGATTTCTTAACAGACTCCCTGAATAGCCTTGTTACATCTGCAGCCAACATCAAAATCAATCTTGCTCGCTTGCCGCCAACAGAGGATGCTTACATAACTTACCACCAAGTTCAAAAGTGGTTGGGGGTCAACAAAAATCCTACAGATTGGGGATGGAAGCTTCATGATCAAGGGTTTACCCCTATCACTACCACTATGGGTCCAGTACCTCACCTCCTACTGCACATGATTTCCTGCAATTGCAGCGGCGGTTGCAGTTGCCGCAAAGCTGGGCTGAAATGCTCAGCCCTTTGTCGATTTGTGGTAGCAAAATATGACGAAACGTGCAATTGCTTCGGCTAGAGGATTCTGACGATTTTGTTATTCGTGAGACTACTTTCCTTATGTTTTCACAAAATCCTAGTAGTCCAGTAGTCCTTGCTAGAATTGCAAAACGAGCCTGCGCCTGCTGCTCAGTTCAAAAATTTCTCCAATAAACCTGCACCATCGTCAGAGGAGGATTTTTTGAGACCCGGGCCATCTAAACAATTGAAATTACGATGAGACCTGTTGCTTCATAATTGTAAAATAATGTTAGATGTAACGTTTTTCTTTTGTAATAAAACAAAATAGTACCTATGTGAACTTTCTTCTTTTATTTTTCTCAAATTCAACTTTTCAAGGTATTCAGTTACATGCCACATTTGAAAGAAACACTAGGCCCACAGGTACCCATACAAGCTCAAATTAAAGGTAAATAAATAAACTCCAAGTTCGTTATCAATGATATTTCTCATATGATGAGTATTTTGGACAATATTTGTCAAATTAAGAGACCTAAACCAACAATTTCTACTTTTTTGAAAAAAAAAACATCCAATCTTTGAATAACTGTATCTCGGGAATTACTAAACATACAGAGCTCGCTTGGAACTCAAATTGTAGACAATTTAATATAATTGTAAACAGGTATTCACAATGTTTTCTCTCGGACACATAGTTTAGACGATATTGAGCAAACACTGAAAAAAGTACAAATATCTGACTGTTTTCTAGCACAGGACTTTCGAAGTTGCAAATTTGGTTTTTTTACTATTGGCAGAGGTCAAACAACATATACAAATTTCGAACTACATGACCTTTTGCAAGGTCAGATGTATATTTTGACTGGACTACTAGGATTTTGAGAAAACATAGGGAAAGTAGTCTCACGAATAACAAAATAAAAATAATGTCCCGTTAGAAAGCCAAAAGTACCTGGATTAATAAGGCTTCATTGGCGTAGTCAGTAGCATGCTGAACTCCTATGCCCAAGATTGCGGGTTCAAACCCGGCCAAAGTCGTCGGATTTTTAAGAGCGTTAAAATCCTTCATTATGCCTTCCTTCGGAGGGGAAGTAAAGTCGGCGGGCCTATGCCATAGATTTATGGCATGTAAAAGAACCTACCACTACAATTGCTAGTGTGTAGCTAAATCTGTAGGTTATTTGGTAAGAAACGCTCTATCAAGTTCCAACGTTCACTGCTAGGTGTCAGTGACACTGACATTTGTGGTAGACAAAGTTGGAAATACTTGCAATTGAACTAGAGAGGAACCCACGGGCGTTCAATTAAAATACCCCGCTATGGGCATTGGCTCCGTTTGATGCAGCACCTCATGCCTCCCTGTCCTGAGCTAATCGTTTCATCGCTACATAGCTACCACACCCGACATCCGAGGCAATCTGTTTAACATGCTCTAACCTTGGTCTACCCCTACAGTTCTTGTCCTCGACCCTTCCTTCCATAACTAAGCTTGCTATTCGTGGGTGTCTTAGTATGTGTCCTACCAACCTATATTTTCTCTTCATTAGCTGTCGTCAGAAACATCTCTCCTCTCCCACTCGTCTTAATACCTCTTCGTTTGTCACCCTATCTACCCATCTGATCTTCATCATTCTCCTGTAACACCACATTTCAAATGCTTCAATTCTCCTCTTTTCTGCTGCACCAATAGTCAAAGTTTCACTTCCACAGAGCGCCACGCTCCAGACAAAGGCTTTCAAAAATTACTCCCTAATACCTAAATCTATATTTGATGTCAACAGATTCCTTTCTTGTAGAAATGGTTTCCTTGCCTGAGCTAACCTACTTTTTATATCCTCTTTGCTTCGTCCATCACTGGTTATTTTTCTTCCTACGTAACATAAGTCTCCTACTTCCTTTAGTTTTTCACCTGCCAATTTGATGTCCATAGAGGTTTCTAATTTATTTCGGCTGCATTCCAATAGTTTTGGTCTACATTAATTGGTTTTCATCATGAATTGTTTCTTCAAGACAGAGTCTATGTCATTCAAAATCGCATTCAAGTCCTCGGGTGAATCGGCTAAAATGACAATTTCATTAGCAAATCTCAGAGTTGAAATTACTTTTCCATGAATCTTTAATTTAATTTTTTCTCCATTGTTAGTACAATGCATACAGGGTCTTTCATATAAAATAATAGCGCCAAGCGGCGGCTTTGTTAACCGCAGCTGCGGTCACCTTGGCCGAGTTTGTGGCGCGCCACGGCCCCCTGCTGTGGTATTGAAAGCGCGCGCATAGTACATACGAGGGCTGCTTTTTTTTTCAAGTTCCGATGGACTGTATAAAAATAACAGATGGACATTACCAAACTTGACCTTGCAATAAGCGTGCAGGTGCTCAGTCGCCAGTCTAAACTTCAAGTGAGACGGTTTTCATTGCAACATCGTATTTTTTTAAATGTAAAACGTATTTTAAGTACGAGTCGGCTCGGCGGGTACGTGATGCATTTGTTCAGCAATTTCCTGATGAAGTGCCACCTTCACTAGCACAGATTCACGTAATTGCAAATAAGTTTGACACTACTGGCTCGGTGCTCAATAAAAATCATGCCCACACACGAACAGTTTTAACAGAGGATGAACTAGATGACATTGGCGAGCTCTTGAACGGTCTCCGAATAAATCACTCACAAAATTAGCACAAGTAGGGGTTTCGGTTTCATCAACAATAACTAACTAAAGTAAGATTTCAGCATTGTACACACGCTTAAAGCAGGGGGCCTTGGCGCGACACAAGCTCGGCCAAGGTGACTGCAGTTGCGGTTAAGAAAGCCGCCGCTTGGCGCTCTTATTTTATATGAAAGATTGAAAGGTATGGGTGATAGCCTAAGTTGCAGCCGTGCCTTACACCTTTCCGAATTCCTGCTTCTCTCTCATGACATTCTGCTCGAATAACTGCCGTCTGGTTTCTACTCTTTATTGGCTGGTTGGTTCCTTAGTTTAGGAGCTGCGACAACGCGGTCATGTAGCCCCGTGTACTTTGGGTGTGTGTAGAATCTGTCTGATAACCGGTGTTAATATTTTGATGGCTGTATTAGTGTGTGTTATCTGTGATTCAGGTATAAGGACTGCAGACGATTAATATTTTCAAGTAGTTCCTCCTTTTGCTACCGTCCACGACACCTGGGTGCAGACGTGGCTACTAAATGCAATCGCAGTCAGCATCTGGCGGCAAACGTTGGAACAAATATACCGTTATCAAACTAACCTACAATTTTTAGCTTCCACACGTGTAGTTAGTGGAAGGTTCTTTTCCTTGCCATAAATCTATGACATGGGACCGGCGGCTTTACTTCCCCTCCGAAGGAAGGCATACTGAGGGATTATTAATGCTCTCAAAAATCCGTCGACTTCGGCCGGGCTTGAACCCGCGATCTTGGGCATAGAAGTTCAGCATGCTACCATCCATGCCACCGATCTACCCTTTATTAATCTGATAATAATAATGCAGCCTAGTCTGTCTTTGAGTATATTTTTAATTTTCTTCTTTCATTTGCTTACAGCGAGTTCCGACTCTCCTACTATCCTCATCGCCTGAACGTGTTCAAAGAGATGCTCCAGAACACTTTCGGGTACAAGAGCAAGCACACCATCTATGGAGACTTCAAGTTACTAAACGAGATTGAGGACCCAGCATTCTTCATTCACGTCATAGAAAAGAAAAGTCCATAGGAACAAGACATTGCCGGTTTTCTTTGTAAGACGCCATTGGCTATAACTTAGCAAAGTTATCAGTCGTGTACTGATCGTGGTGAGGCTAAAAGTGTTTCTGTTTGTTACGGACCACATAATGATGTCACCTTTCTGGAATGATATGTCATTCCTTAAATCCAATTCGCTTCAGTGAATAGCGACGAGTTTCAAGCCTAGAAAATTGAAATGTGGGAGATTTATTTCAATAACGATGGGCAAGAATTTATCATTATTATTATTACGCGACTGCTTCTGGACGTTTGCCGTGTTGACAAAAGAAGCAATATTCTCTCCTTTTCATGGATCCAGTTTTTGGACCTGATACTCTCATTTTATGAGGGGACGGATTAAGTTGTTCGATATATTTTTTATCATTATTATTTAGCTCTCAAACCTGCTTACCTAGGAGTCTCTGGTTTTGTTATTCTCCGCTGCCATACAATAGGGAGCTTTGGGCTACCTGAGAGCCATCTGGTAAAGATGAGAGGAACTACATTGTCATTGCTGCCCAGAGAATTTAATGGTATCCTACTAAATGACATTCGAAAATCCACGATTATTTTATTATTTTAATACAGGGTACTACGAAAAAATCGACGTGCAGAACAAAGCTACTGCAACAGTTTTATTATTAGGGTGCGAAGGTGTCTCTGGTATTGTGATGATTAGATTTGAAATGATTTGTATTATGTAATAACTAGGGCTCGGATTTTTAGGTAAATAAATATTTTTGTATGTAAATACATATCTTAATAAATTTTTCTATTAATACATAAATTCCTGCTTTTCACTTATTAGCACATGAAATGACATAATATTTACATTTTTAAAATCAGTATGCTAGATCTTTCAGATTATTGCATTTTTGTTCTGTGTTACTTCAATGGGGAAGAACCTGTGAGCTATCTAATCACCATGCAGAGCATATGTCAGCTTGCAACTGTGTTATTATTAACTTGTCGCCCCGTGCCACTCACTGTGGAAGCCGGGGATTTCCTTGTCGATAGCCATATTGCACCACGTGCTAGACCTATCCCTCTCCTCCACCCATCTACCTGGAACCAGTGTCACTCGCATGCAGTTCATTTCTGGTACTGTGAAGTGTAAGGCAGTTCTACGATGCCTAAAGTAAAAGCAACTGCAAGTTGTCGTATGCAGCAGTATGTTGCAGAATTTAAAGATAATTTTACTTGTGATGGGGGCGTTCTGTTCTGCCAATCATGTGGAAAAGCTGAACAGCGATCTTAAGTGCAAGAAACATATTACCACAGTTTCGCGATAATCGTCGGTCATTTGTGATGGACAACCTGAAGATGTATCTCGTTGTGTATTGTAATGCTTCAGCAGTCAGTGAGACATAGCGTAAATTGCATTCGTAAATACTGCATCTTAATAAACGAAATTACAATTACGTATTTTTACTCTTGTCGTCACATATTTCAGGTATTATTAATACATAAAAAATACATATTTTCCTGGTTTTTAGCACCTAAAAATCCGAGCCCTAGTAATAACACAATCAAAGTAATGTAGACCTGTAAAGAAGTTTCCATACAACATTCTGCTTGTAGTAGACTATTATACTATTCACGAAATATTTTCCCCCTATGCAACAAACGCTAGCACAGTTAGAGGCACACGCATCTCAGACAGGTAATGTTGGACAATACATTGCAAATATGAATCGTTATAGTGTTTTCATCAAGAGAAGGGTTCTGCAAGAGAGCGCCACTGTTCCTATTAATAGTCGATAGTTGCCATGGTAACGTGGGCAACCAAGACCCTGAGTCATCTTCATGTGTTTCGTGCCAAAGAGCTCAGAGTGCAAGATATGCTCCCTCTTTAAGTTATATCCTAACCACGCTGTATTTTATTTCAACATTAGTGACCTTGTTAAATATGGCTACTTCTCGTGTACGTTTACTGAGGGAGGGAATTGTTATTGCTCAGTTGGTGTTACAGTATTATGAACTAAGTTACTAAATACACTGTTACATGTAAATATTTTGTACAAATAAAGGAGTTATAACAAATAAAATAACAACTCTATTTTTAACCCTGAATTCCTTAGGTTATCTGACAAATCTCTACTTAGTATAAAACAAAGTCCCCGATTCTTGGATGTTACGGTACTGGTAAACTCGAGAACCACGGCATCGCTTTTGATGCGGTTTTCACCATTCTGTAAAGGATATCTCGAGGATGATTTCTGTAGTAAATAATTATTTATGATCAATGTAAGCCAAGCAGTAAGGATTTCAGTGGAAAAGTCGAAAGAAAAACCTGGCGTCTGTGCTCTTTTTAAGCTTACGCTGGGCAAACCGTTAAAACTATCAATATACTATGAGTGTAAGAATTGTTTAGCATGAAAATTTCTAGAGAAAATGCCGCGAGGGCATATCTCTATCTTCAATACATCGCCTAATATAATTGTTTTTAGATTGGACGGAAGTGGGATTTGTGTTTCATGCATCGGGCCATTCTTAAATTACGTCTGACAAGAATTCGTTGCACATGCATTTCCATGATAATATAATTAATAGTCCAGTCAGTGATTTTAACCCATCATGCTGAGACGTAAAACGGATATAGGTCGTTGTTCATTGACATGGAAAATAAAGGCGCTTATCAGGTAATGCATTCATAACTCTTCCCGGGCGAAGCCGGAGCGGGTTGCTAGATTGATTAAAAATTGCTTTATTATATACTTTTTTATCGAGTTTATCCTCCAGGTTGTTTGAACCTACGGACTCAGCGAGGGAACTCACCACTACTGCCTCTACGGGCAGTGTCCTAGAGCTGGGAACATCTGGTTGGAGTGGATAACTTACAACTGGGGAGGTGTGATTGGCACCTCGCCCAGGCGGCCTCACCTGCAAAGTGAACAGTGGCCTTATGAGGGATGGGAAGGGAAAGGACGATTGGGATGGATAGACAAGGAAGAGGGAAGGAGGCGACCGTGGCCTTACACTAAGCACAATCCCGGCATTTGTCCGAAGACGAAGTGAGAAACCACGGAAAGCCACTTCGAGGATGGCCGAGGTGGGAATCGAACCCCTCTACTCATTTGCTAAATACCCCGTTCCAGTCCTCATACCACTTTTCAAATTCCATGGCAGAGCCTGGAATCGAACCCAGAACCTCCGGGGTTGCAGCTAACCATGCTGACCGCTATGCTATGGAGGCGACCAGTCAACAATAAACATATTTAAATATTCTTAATTCCCAGCACCTCTGGACCCCTAGTACAATACCGAACATATTTCGACACGATTGGTTCTAGGGCCTTAAATCGGGGTTTTTGGGTCCCTTTGTCTGTTATTTATACAAATCTACTCGATTTCACGAAACTGAACCAAAATTTTACGTCCCGAGTTTTGTTTCTTCCTTTGCGATGCTTAAAATGAGCCTAGATTGGTCCTTGTATGAGAAATTCGATATTTACTCTACGTGCCTACCTGCCTAAATCTAGGGAATGGACAGAGCTGTCCAATTTCAAGTAGACATTGTTACCTTCAGGGTTTCGAATGGTAAGTTCGTAAAATTTGGTTCAGATCGGTGAACTGGTGTAGATTTGTGGTAAAGGGCCTAAATATGGTCAAAGTAAAGTATTGTCCAAAATTTCAAGTGGACAGTGTTACCCGCAGGGTTCCAAATGCTAAATACTTAAAATTTGGTTCAGATCGGTGAAACGGTGTAGATTTGTGCCAAAGGACTTAAATGAATTGAATGGAGAAGGCTGTTCGAAATTTCAAGTAGACAGTGTTACTTGTCGGTTTCCGAAGAGTAAGTACGTAAAATTTGGTTCAGATTGGTGAAAGAGCTTAAATATATTTCATAGAAATGCTCTGCAAAAGCCATTAACAGAAGCGTAAAATTACAAGTTCTGAAACAGAAATCGTTCAAACTTATTGTGAAGTCTGTGTAAATATGTTTTGAAAGAGCAAAATGCTTTGCAATGCTGCATAAGAAGGCGGCAATCAGTGAAATCGAACTCAGCCCCGTCGCTAGCGCACTGCGAGCAGATTTCAAGCCGATTGCGGGTGGGTAGGCAACCCATTTTACAGTTCCATGTTGAATCGAACAGGCTGTACTATACTAGGCCTATATAGTTCATATTCATGATTTGAATGAAAATAATGTTGAATTTTTTAAGTGATCGTTTATTTTTGCCGGTCGGTGTATTATCCAAGTGGAAGTGTAAAAGTCTGGTTCTCGTCCCCTTCATTGTAAATTGAAATTTATATCAGTTTGGACGTGTTTGCTCACAGACATTTAATGATTCAAAGCGCACGCAATTCATTCATTATCCTTTTTATCCAGTGACATTTTAAATGTTTATGTGTCATGGCGCAAATAATATTAGTGGCGAATTCTTAAGTAAACGAACCTCGTAAATTTTTACGACTGACGGCGTCCGGCTTAACAGAGGTAAATCTTAAAAAGAAGAGACATATTGGACAGGCCTCAAGGTGTTGTCTTGCCGATAATAACATGGCCAATTTATTAGACTCCGCTGTTTATCGCTGTGTCGGATTTTTACACGTCTGATGAGTCTTGGCCGTTCCGAAGTGAGTGCACTGTCCTCTATCCACTTCAATCTTATCGATGCGTCAGAAGGGCAATACTGAGCAACACAAGTCCCATTACAAATGATATTTTACTAGGAGAAAGGTTTTCTACACTTGTTTTATCAATAAAATTACCTTTGTTCCGTTTATGAATCCCTACAGCGGCTTACGACTCGTGGAACGTGGGTTGGTGACCACGGGGCCCCAGCTGAGTTCGGCATTCCTTCCACTTACTTGTGCCGAGCTCCTCTCCATCTTCTTTCCTGTCGACCTCACTTGGTCAACTCTTGTTCTCGTCCGACCCCGACGGTATTGGCGTATCTCAGGCCTAGGGAGTCTCTTCCCTTCCCGCCTTAATTGGCCCTTGTCTCATCTTTCCTGATACCCTCCTTCTCCGAGGTGTCAGCCTTCTTTTTCTTTTCATATTGTCTCCTGCCTTCTGCTCAAGGCCCTCAAAGAGGCAGGGTGTGTGTAGCCCCACCACTTCTGGTGCACCCTTGATAGTACTACACCCTCAAGGAGGCAGGGTGTGTGTAGCCCCACCACTTCTGGTGCACCCTTGATAGTACTACACCCTCAAGGAGGCAGGGTGTGTGTAGACCCACCACTTCTGGTGCACCCTGGATAGTACTACACCCTCAAGGAGGCAGGGTGTGTGTAGACCCACCACTTCTGGTGCACCCTGGATAGTGCTACACCCTCAAGGAGGCAGGGTGTGTGTAGCCCCACCACTTCTGGTGCACCCTGGATAGTGCTACACCCTCAAGGAGGCAGGGTGTATGTAGCCCCACCACTTGTGGTGCACCCTGGATAGTACTACACCCTCAAGGAGGCAGGGTGTGTGTAGTCCCACCACTTCTGGTGCACCCTGGATAGTGCTACACCCTCAAGGAGGCAGGGTGTGTGTAGCCCCACCACTTCTGGTGCACCCTAGATAGTGCTACACCCTCAAGGAGGCAGGGTGTATGTAGCCCCACCACTTGTGGTGCACCCTGGATAGTGCTACACCTTCAAGTAGGCAGGGTGTGTGTAGTCCCACCACTTCTGGTGCACCCTGGATAGTGCTACACCCTCAAGGAGGCAGGGTGTATGTAGTCCCACCACTTGTGGTGCACCCTGGATAGTACTACACCCTCAAGGAGGCAGGGTGTGTGTAGCCCCACCACTTCTGGAGCACCCTGGATAGTGCTACACCCTCAAGGAAGCAGGGTGTGTGTAGCCCCACCACTTGTGGTGCACCCTGATAGTGCTACACCCTTAAGGAGGCAGGCCGTGTGTAGCTCCACCACTTCTGGTGCACCCTGGATATTGCTACACCCTCAAGGAGGCAGGGTGTATGTTGCCCCACCACTTCTGGTGCACCCTGGTTAGTGCTACACCCTCAAGGAGGCAGGGGGTGTGTAGCCCCACCACTTCTGGTGCACCCTGGATAGTGCTACACCCTCAAGGAGGCAGGGTGTGTGTAGCCCCATCACTTCTGGTGCACCCTGGATAGTGCTACACCCTCAAGGAGGCAGGGTGTGTGTGGTCCCACCACTTGTGGTGCACCCTGGACAGTGCTACACCCTCAAGAAGGCAGGGTGTGTGTAGCCCCACCACTTCTGGTGCTCCCTGGATAGTGCTACGCCCTCAAGGAGGCAGGGTGTGTGTAGCCCCATCACTTCTGGTGCACCCAGGATAGTGCCACACCCTTAATGAGGCAGGGTGTGTGTAGCCCCACCACTTCTGGTGCACGCTGGATATTGCTACACCCTCAAGGAGGCAGGGTGTGTGTAGCCCCACCACTTCTGGTGCACCCTGGATATTGCTACACCCTCAAGGAGGCAGGGTGTGTTTAGCCCCACCACTTCTGGTGCACCCTGGATATTGCTACACCCTCAAGGAGGCAGGGTGTGTGTAACCCCACCACTTCTGGTGCACCCTGGATATTGCTACACCCTCAATGAGGCAGGGTGTGTGTAACCCCACCACTTCTGGTGCACCCTGGATATTGCTACACCCTCAAGGAGGCAGGGTGTGTGTAACCCCACCACTTCTGGTGCACCCTGGATATTGCTACACCCTCAAGGAGGCAGGGTGTGTGTGGCCCCATCACCTCTGGTGCACCCTGGATATTGCTACACCCTCAAGGAGGCAGGGTGTGTGTAGCCCCATCACCTCTGGTGCACCCTGGATATTGCTACACCCTCAAGGAGGCAGGGTGTGTGTAACCCCATCACTTCTGGTGCACCCTGGATAGTGCTACACCCTCAGGGGCACACAGTATCTCCTGCCTTCTGCTCAGGGCCCTCAAGGAGACAGGGTGCACACTGGATAGTGCTACACCCTCAAGGGCTCACGGCTGGCGAGCTCGGGATTTGGTGACCCTGAGGAATTCCTCAGCTGGGTCCGGTTTCCCCCTTTTTCCATTGCCTTTGGGGCGGACCTTCCCCTCTTTCCTCTCTGCCTTTCATAGCTCTGCTTCCTTCCAAGTCCCTCAATCCTCATTCTTCGAGGGTTGAGGGCATTTCTTTTCTTCCTGTCCTTTATTTTCCTTATCCTTTATTTGTTTACCATTTCTTCTCCTAGTTTGTAAGTCTGTAGTTAGTATTAGATACCCAGGGCGCCCGAGCTTGTTCTTCGCAGTGGGTACGTGCAGCTGCGAGTGGTTGAGTCATAAGTTTGGTTGGCTGCACTGTGTCCTTGAAAGGGGGACTCCCCCGTGTGGGCTGTTATTGTGAATTGCGATAAGCGAGCGAGCCTGTATATCTTCAGTGTGTATTGCTGTGAGCGAGCATTCAGATAGATTATTGGAAGAGTGCAACAGTATACAGGCGGTAATGTTTACTACTGAAGAGGGAGTTTTTTTTTTGGTGGAATACGTAAAATTAATATTTCAGGCGCGGTTTCCTAATTCAAAGTGTCCAAACCATGATACCGTTCGGGATTTGGTGAGTAAATTTCATGTGACTGGTTCAGTTCACGATGCACCGGGAACTGGCAGGCCTACGCTTTTAACAGACGAAAAACTTGATGAAATCTCCGATATAATGCTCAACAAACAGGAATCTCTAAGTTGACAGCACATAAAGCTGTAAGAGACAAGCTGCAGTGGCTCCCTTATAACGTTGCCGTGGTTCATGAATTAAAACAAACTGATTACGGAAAAAGAGTGATGTACTGTGAATGGTTCCAGCATCTGTTATGAATGGCTGTGGTGAGTACGAAGTTTAATGTTTATTTGTTATGATGCAAGCGGCAACCGTGCTGCCAACGTAACTGCTGTAGCTAGCTCTCGCAGACGGATGTAGGCGCTGCGGAGAACATTCCCGGACTCACTGTAGTTTTCATTCTCATCTCATCGTACACGATCACCCAAACCATTAGGGGCCGATAACCTAGATGGTAGGCCCCTTAATACAACAATTATCATCATCATGATCATCATTTAAACAACTTAAGGTAGATTGAGCGGCTCTTGATTGAAGATGTTTGTGGAATCATTTTTCACCCAAGCACTGATGCAGTAAAAGGGGATTTACCGTTTCTGTTCCAACGCTCCTCAATTGTCACAGTGAACGTTGGGATTAATATCCAAGATCGTCGATTGGAACAGCTTCCTGGTCTGACGAGCCATCCACATACGAGAGCAGAAGCAGAAGTTACTGAAGCGTTATGCCCCACATATCCTGACTACCACAAGAAGAGTGACAGATATGAATGAGAGCAGTATGTTGGATACCCCTGGGACACCTGTTGTTAAGAACATTCATTATGAGTTCCGGAAGAAGGCCCTGGACGAGTTCAGGTCTAGTTACGTGTTTCACTGCTTTCAGTACGGAACCTGCTTTCTGTAACTATAAACCACGATTGAGCTGTAAACACTGGGAATGTCACGACGTGAGCTTCCGGTAGTTCTCCAAGCGCGAGCGGGATTTAACCCATTCCCTCACAAGAACATAATTTATCATTTTAAATGATCTTGTCGACTTCGTCGTTACCCTGGGGTCTGGCGTTACGTTACGGTGACGGGACGAAATGTACCCAGATACACTGAGGTGTGTGACGTCATAGTACCGCTTGGTGCATGTGTTCCCCGACAATCTCTACTTCGTTAGTATAAGACAAAAATCCCCGATTCTTGGATGTCACGGGTAATCTCGAGAACCACTGGATGGATTTTGATGCGGTTTTCACCATTTTGTAAAGGATATCTCGAGGAAAGATTCTGTAGAAAATAATTTATGTATGATCACAGGAAGCCAAGCAGTAACGATTTCAGTGAAAAAGTCGAAAACAAACTTGGCGTCCGTGCGCTTCTTAAGCTTACGCTGGGCAAACCGTTAAAAATAACAATATACTATGAGCGTAAGAATTGGTCAGCATGAAAAGTTCTACAAGAAAGTCCGCGAGAGCATATCTCTATCTTCAATACATCGCTTTTAAACTGGATGGAAGGGGCACGTCCCCGCGCGCTAGACCTTGCTTTGCCCTTGGTTTGCACTTGCCGTTCGCGAGTAATTTGAAACAAGGTAAAGTATTATAAAGCAAAATAAGTATTATGCAGATAATTTTCTAACATGTCAAGAGTGTTTGGCTTCGAGCGAAGCCTCCAGCCTTTCTAGCATTTTCAGCATTTGTAGCATTTAAAATGATACAAAGTCTAGTCTTTCAGACTGAGTGTCACTTTTTAGACTAATTTTCACATTTTGTAAATATTCAGGAAAAAGTAGACTTATGAGATAGATCCCCCTCATCCTGCGGCACTCACAAGCAACCGATCGTGACAAATGAGCATTCAAATGGAAGAGAATAGACATTAGCAGGTACGAATTGCACTCCAATTTCATAAATACCTATAAGTTCTTTAAAAATTGACTTAACAAAAATGTACGAAGTGTGCGATTTGCAGATACTGTTGCTGTAGGAAAATACGCCCCATAATTGCTGTCCACTTCACATTTTGGCCGCTGTGACTCCTGTTTCATGTCATTTTAACATTCTGAGGTCTTTATCATTTTGCGTGGATTTCAGAAACACTAACTCAAAGGAATGAGTACTCAAGTCGTATAATATATTTTCAATAATCTGCCTTGTGAAAGTTTTGAAAAGGGAGGAGTACCTACTCTCAACAATTAATCAACCATTCTCCTTAAGTCTCTCATTACAAACCTATTGGGGAAAGTGTGGTTTATCGCATGGGTCCGTTAGTCAACTCCTAAACTAACTGTTTCATGATTGTACTTAGTTGAGATTATTATCGACTTATTCGGCTTATCAATGTCCAAGTATTTCATACAACCTGTGTACAATACAGGGTCATCGAAAAATAATGATAGCACCGAAACCCTTGGTGTTAAACGTGTAATTCTTTCACTGAACACCAGCTGCTTAAAGTAAGTTTTGTTTTGGAGGGGACGTGACCTTGCTATGCGCACACTAGATGCGCAGTAGCCAAGGTCGGGCGGGTGGCGCGTGCGCCAATGAAGTCCTGACCTCACCCCTTTGGATTTTTTTTCTGGGGGTACATTAAAAACATTGTGTATGAAGAAAACATTCGGGATTTGGAGCACCTGCAGGAGCGAATTTCTGCTGCCATCTTGACAGTTACTCCTGACGTGATTGCACGTACCAATCCAGTCATTGGGAAAGCGTGCGTTCAATGCTGATGTTGGTGGTCGGCCTGGCCTAGATTTTTTCTCTACAGTCCCTGTTTCCTTAAACTGATTAAACCATCGAATGACAGCTTTGTAATCAGGTGCAGTCATTGGCGCGCGCGTCCCCGGCCGACCTTGGCTACTGCGCATAGCAAGATCACGTCCCCTCCAAAACAAAACTTACTTTAACCAGCTGGCGTTCAGTGAAAGAATTACACGTTTAACATAAAGGGTTTCGGTGCTTTCATTTTTTTAAATGTTGGTATTATTTTACGATGACCATGTATACTTGGCTATTTGAGTTATGATATGAAATACATCACCCATTTGGGCAGCTTGTTTCTACAGAGCTAACATACAAGTAAGAAACCTGTTAGTTGGTTTTGTCGAGGTTAGTTGGTTTTACCATTTATGTATTTTCTAATTCTTTTTGTGGCTTTTCATTTTATTTAAATTATAATGTTCTTATTTTTGTAAGGATATCTTTGGTATTTGTTAACATAGTTTTAAGATTCTTTGACGCTGACGAGGATATAATTGCATACAGAAACATGTAGCCTACGAGTAATTCAATTATCAAACTACATTCTATAGTTTTTGACAAGATGGATTTCAATTTCAGATTACTATCAGTCAACATGGATAATCCCTCCCATTAACACCAACCTACACATATGGGGTACCCCACAGATTCAGCATAACCCAATGCGTAAGCGAAACGCACTCACTTACTCTTTAAATGCCTCGCAATTAAATAAATACCTTAAAACATGTATATTTACAATGGAATATTGAAACAATGCAACACGGTAACCATGGTAACAGAATCTCACAGGTCCATCTATTCTGTAAGACGCGATGCAATTCCAATTATTACATTACTGTGAAAGTCTCCAGACGGTTATAAGGTTATCACTGAACCAAATTAAGCTGTAAAATTCATGAATACATGCAGTATAATGCGTTTAAGGGGGTCAAGGAGCACTCTAGAATTTTTTCACGCAATTTTCACGTGTGAGTGTGGTACGAAAGGTCTTTTTCACCCGACTATAAAGGGTCTCCGAAAACCACATTTAAAGGCCCTTGAATTGACAGTGTCTGTGATATTCCCAGAAAACTAACTTATCTCTGATATTCCTATGAAGGAATGACAAACCCCTAACCACTGCACCAGTAGCTGAATTGATAAAGTCTGATTATTCATACCAAGGATAAATCAGTCATAGCATTCATGATTGAGATTTTGCCAAGTGTACTCTTTACATCTAGAATGCCGCGACGGGTAATGCTAGTAATTATTACTAGAGCTGTCGATCGATTAAAATTCTGCATTCTGTAAGTGCATTATTAATATTTTTTAAATTTTTATGACATCTGTCACTCTGTAATAATTTTCCGCCCCGTTTTGTAAAGGTCTTATATCTCCAGCTCTTTTACAGGTAGAGAGTTTTTTTTTGTGTGTGTTTTGTAGAGAATTGTACGGTTCATATGTTGGTGAACCTTCTACAGCGCATTTCGATAGTCGAATGTTTGCAGGCGCACGACGTTTTAAACAAAAGTTTCTTTTCCTTGTAAAACTTCATGCGTCATTTTCTTAAAACCATAAATTCTGAAACTTTTGTCCAGTTCTCTCAGAAACTGTACGAGAAATTTTAATGAAAATTTCACAGTTTGTAAACACCACTGTATTGCAACTGTGGATCCTCAGTCATGTTGATTGCACTAGAAATGCTGCTGTAATAAAATAGTACATTATAGGCTCGTTGCATACGACTGTTTATGTTCGACGATAATTATAACTTTATTATATGTATTAACATCAATATTCATAAATATCTGTGGGATTCAGTAACTTCAGTTAGTGAACAGAGCGCACTGGGTGGTTTGCTGACTGAACAGAGCGCATGCGTGGGTCAAAGAATTTCGAAAGCAGAGACCATTTACTTTGCTTGGCAATGCTATTGTTAACAGCCTGCATGATGTCTAGTGCCGATCAGAACTAGCATTCACTAATATTGTCACCGATGTCGTTTGAAAGCAATGCGCTGTGTAGAAATTGGAGTTAGGGATATTAAGGTACATATTCTCTTATTCTCCAGTTTATTTACGCGAACATATGGGACGGTTCACTTTCCATGTCGGTAATTTATGTAGAAGGATGCTGTGTTGCTAACTTTTGAACGTAGATTCATAAATTTCTTGCATATGTCATAGTATTTTCTTGTTACCGTAAAGGTTCGTGCTGATTTTGTCTTTGTGTTTGGGATTGTAACTACAATGGTTGATCCGATATCAAATTTGAACTTTCAAATCATGTACTGTAATTCATGTCCGACATGTTCGATTTTGAGCGAAAGCGCGATGCTATCCTTACCTAATTGATCAATGAATGAGCTCTGATTGGCTGGGGAAACTGTTTCATAATGAAGATTACTACTTTAATGACCATCATTATGATACAGTTTTCTGACATATAATATTTACATTTCGACATCGTTGAACATAAATATTTATTATTAATTTTTTTACAAAAAAAATCGAATGCATGGAAATTAATTTATAAAATATATTTTGAATGGCAATGCCACATCAATTTAATATCATCAAGATGCACAACGATCTTTTAATTTACAGTGAAAATTTCAGACGAAACTGTTCAATAGTCTCTGACAAAACGGTGCATGAATTTGCTTTGTAGGACCTGTCGTCTAACCTTTAACGCGTCTGAAGGCGCGGTTCATTCGGTCCTTATAGTTTATACCATTACCTACCTTCTGGACCAATAGATACACGTTCCGGTGGCGACTATTCGGTCCGAGTAATATTGCCCTACTGTGCGCACAGCGGAGGATTAAGGAAACGCCTGACATGGGTTCCTATTCAACAGTCCCCTCAACAAGTCCCAGAAGTTTGTGACTAGAATTTCCAAACATCCTGTATGTCAAGAAATCAATGTTAGTACATCCTTTGTCGAGAACAAACCAGTTTATTGCAACAACAATCAACATAAAATACCTCTTAAGGGGTTCCGGAATGCTGGAAATTCTCAAAATTTTCAATAATTCATTTTTACTCTTAAACTACCGGCCCTTGACTTTCTAACGGAACGGATCATGTTAGTAGACTTTGTCAAATCCCTTCTACAACATAGGCCTAGTTCACTTCTGTATTAATAACATGCTAAACTAAAATAGCGACTGCCTACCAAATTTCAGCTAATAAGAGTTGGTACCGCTGCTTAGAGAAGAATCATGACTTTTTGTCGCTAGTGTTTAGTAGAACACGACGGTGTGTCTTTCAGGACGCGACGAAACCTTAAAAGTTTGACAGACCATAAAATGATGCATTCGCGTTCCCAGTTGACTGCTGTATTTTTAATAGAATGAGCAGTATTTGATGGACGAGTGAGGATCGACATCAAACGTCTGCACTGGGTTCACTGAAATCGTTACTACTCGGCTTCCTTTGGTCATTAATGAATGTTTTTCAACTGAACCCTTACTCGAGAAATCCTTTACAGAATGGTGAAAACCTCCTCAAAATCCATCCAGTGGTTCTCGAGATTACCCGTTACATCCAAGAATCGGGGACTTTGTTTTATACCGTACTATAATAGTACATTATGCAACGAGCCTATAATGGCAACAATTAAGACACGAGTGTCTTAATTACCATTATAGGCGAGTTGCACACGACTGTTTTTGTTCGAAGATAATTATTATTACTATTTTATATTCGAACACAAATATTCGTCGAGATTTCGCCAGTTTTATATACTGAACAGAGCGCATGGGACGCAGAGAATGCCTTGAATTTGGCCATGGCCTCCTCGATTTCCCTACTATGACACTAGGCCACGCAGTGAAATTTAAATTAGAAGGCCGTGTAAGTCTGCGCAGGTGTGATGCTATTCTTATCTAATTGGTCAAACAACTGTTCCTTGAGCTCTGATTGTTGGGATAAACTGTTTCATAATGAAAAATAGTGTTATAATGGCCCTCATTATGATACAGTTTTCTGACATATAATAGTCGGGGTCGAACATAAACTATTTTATGTTCGAACGTAAATATTCATAAATATCTGTCGAGATTTCGCCAGTTTTATGTATTGAACAGAGCGCATGGGGCGCAGAGAATTCCATGGTCTCCCCGATTACTCCACTATGACACAAATCACGCAGTGAAATTTAAATTAGGAGGCCGTCGTGGAAGTCAGCGCAGTTGTGATGCTATCCTTACGTAATTAGTCACACAACTGTTTCTTGAACTCTGATTGGTGGGAGAAACTGTTTCATAATGAAGAATACTACTATAACGACCCTCTTTATGATACAGTTTTCTGACATATAATATGTATATTTCGACATCGTCGAACATAAAAGAAGATAATGTACCGAACACTACAATAAATGCGATTGTCTGTGCTAAGTTTTTCATTCTTGATTATACTTGATTTTAACAGACTGTTTTCTTAATTGTAAGAAATTAGATAGCCTACCTTGGTGGCCTATTCGCCATCTCTTGATGAATACAGTATTTTTGCATTTGTCAGTTGGCACAGGCTAGAGTAAAAGGTGGCATTTCACCGCTGTCTCAGTCTCACTCATGGCTGTGAATATATGGAAGCAACTGAGGTATGGGTGGTGGTTAGTAATGGCATTCAGGGCACAGTCAGTGCCTGTGGATGCTGTGAAAGGTTCAACTCATAGGGTTAGGACTACTGTTCTGACTCAGTGAGGAAAGCAATGGCAAACTACCTCACTCCTCTTCTTGGCTAGAACGCCTCAAAATAGTGCTGCCTTGGGTTTTTGTGGGTATCTACTCACATAACGTAACGACGGTACTTTTTGAGGATCCAACCAGCCTTCGGGCTGACTACCTAACAGACAGATACCTTGGAGTTATCAAGATGTTAGATAACAAATAAAGATTGGGTCTACAAACTTAGGAGAAACTATACTTACCGTGAGCGTGGAGCATGGCTCTGAGTTCCTCAAGCATATCGCCAAATAGAGAAGATCATGATAAGCCAGCAGCTTAGCCGAGCGCGTCAAGACTGGCGCCACGATCTGCAATTCTGGAGATCAGAGGCTCGAGTTCCAGCGCTGCCATACTGACTGGGGTAAGACAGGTCGAAACCTATCTTCAAACTTTGTAGACACAATCGTTGTACTATAAGGCCCCGTTCATACTAAATATATGATGATAATTGTTGTTTTCAGGGGCCTAACATCAAGGTTATCGGCTCCTAATGGTTTGGGTGATGGTGGAAGAGGAGTTGAGATTGAAAACGATAACTAATACTAACTACAGACTTACAAACTAGAAGAAGAAATGGTAAACAATATAGGATAAGACAAATAAAGGACAGGAAGAAAAGAAATGCCCTCTACCCTCGAAGAATGAGGATTGAGGGACTTGGGAGGAAGGAGAGCCATGAAAGGCAGAGAGGAAAGGAAAAGATGAGAGGGCCCGCCCCAAGATCAGAGGAAAAAGGGGACAAAACGGACCCAGCTCAGGAATCCCTCGGGGTCGCCAACTCACCAGCCGTGAGCCCTTGAGGGTGTATCATTATCCAGGGTGCACCAGAAGTGGTGGGGCTACACACACCCTGCCTCTTTGAGATCCTTGTGCAGAAGGCAGGAGATAACATGAAATGAAAAATAAGGCTGACCCCTCCAAGCATGAGGGATCAGGAAAGAAGTGACAATGGTGAATTGAGGTGGGGAAGTGAAAGACTCCCTAGGCCTCGGATGCCCTAATGCCATCGGGGTCGGAAGAGAACAAGAGTTGAACAAGAGAGGTCGATAGGAAAGATTACAGAGAGGAGCACGACACAAGTAAGTGGAAGTAATGCCGGACTCAGCAGGGGTCCCGTGGTCGCCAACCCACTTCCCACTAAAGGTGAGCCCAAACCATTAGGGGCCGATAACTTAGGACGAGGAGAAGAAGGAGAAGGAAAGACTGGGCACCACAGCTCGAGAGCTGTCTCAACATGAATCAAAATTCACCACTCGTCACATCTGACTTTTTGTATGCGGCAATGGAATAGTTTCAGATGCACTCATGAGCCTTCACTAAATTAATGAAAGGAATTACAGAATTGTCTCCTCTTCTTCCCGACAGAGACCATCCTGAGTATGGCGTTTCATGGGGTTTCTCCAGCCGTCATGCCTGCGTACCAGGATGTCAAGCACCTTGCAGTTCAATCTGGCGGCTGATTTTCCACACGCTGTCGTCTTATAGTACAAGGATTGCGTCCACAAAGTTTCAAGATAGGTTACTTGATACTTGCCTTGTGAGAGTGGTTTTTCACCGAGTTTTCTCGCACTCTTTCAGGCAAATTCCGGGAGTAGTAGGCCTATCTTATGTCCCTTCTCTAAACACCCTTTCTGAGATTAGGTGTTAACAATCACAGAAAGTTGCTTTTATTGTTGTTGAGAGAAAGATGCTCCGGAAGGTGAAGTGTTTCAACTCTGATCAAGACAGTGAGTGGTTTGTGATGTTCTAGGAGAGCAATTTTACCAGCAAAAAGCGTCGTTCTTCATGGAGCCCGCGGTGTACCAGTCATTACTATTTAATTTTAAATTTGTAAATTAAAAATTAAGAAAACATTAAAATAAAAAAATAAAAAGAAGGAATTAAAATTAATTTTTTTAAAAATATATTTAAAAAATTAAAATTAAACAAATATTAAAAATTTCGTAATTATAAATTAATTTTTAAAATAAAAATAAAATAAATAAATAAATAAAGTAAAAAATTAAAAATGAAAATTAAAAAGTCCTCTCGGCACGCCGGAAGGCGGAGGTAGATTTCACCGGGCAAACTTGGGGATAGGCGAAAATAGGCAGAATATGCAGGTTTTCATAGAAGGGTCAGACCTCATTTATTGTGAGAAAGTATTTTATAATTGGAGCTTAATTAACTTTGTTTTTCGTCATTTTATGCTTATTTTAAACATTTTATTGTATTATGGGAACGGTAACCTTCTTGTCATTTGGGGTCCATTTTTATACTTGTGGTCACACTGTCCTTATGCAAGGTTTCGACACTGATGTGTAACTATGTAACGGTCTGTTACTTCTTCACGCAAAATTATATCTCGAGCAGAGATTTTGGTTGGTTCCTCAGTGTAGGGGCTGCGACAACGCGGTCATGTAACCCCGTGTACTTAGGGATGGCTGTATTAGTCTGTAATTCAGGTAAGGACTGTGGACGGTCAATTTCAAGCAGTAGTTCCTAATGTTGCTACCATATACTACCGTCTACGACACCTAGCTCTGAACTTGGCTACGAGATGCCACCGCAACCACCAACTCACAACGAACGTTGGATCTTCCCTTCCAAAGGAAAGCATACTGAGGGATTTTTAGCGCTCTTAGAAAATCCGACTACTTCGGCCGGCTTTGAACCCGCGAACTTGGGCATAGAAATTCAGCATGCTACCAGTTACGTTACCGAGGCCGCTTCTCACTTAGTCAGATGGAAAACTGAATGTGATTGCGTGCAAGTGCGTTATCTTGGTAACGTCTGATGGCTCATCCCTCATCAATTTAGTAGTGTTGTCATGGCAACCTCGGATAGCTCTTGGCATTTTCTTATAATTCCGAAATCATTTTTCTCATCCCTTGGTGGGTCATATCAAAAATTCTTTCAGACAAATGTTTTAGGTAATTATTAGGGGAATATTGTCCATTTTGTACGGTTTTGATATTGTGCCTATTAAGAGAGATATGATTAATGTTTCCCGAAAAACCCACTTTTACCCACCCCTTTGGTCAATGGTTGATGCTATCAAAAAACTCTTCAAACATAAATTTTTGGGCCTTATTCGACACATAGTATGAACTTTGATGGATTCGATATTTCAAATATTAAGAGAGTTATAGCGATATTTCACTTTTTCGAAAAAAGACCCCCATTTTCACCCCCGTCGACCGATTGTGCCCATTAACGAACTCGACCGAGATTTTATAGGGATACATATTATGTAAAAAAATCAAATTAATTGGTGCAAAATTGCGGTAGTTATCGTGTCCACAAGAAAGTGATATATATATATATATACATAAATTATATATAAACGTTTTAACTGACGGTAGTTTTGGGGTCTAGGGGATGTGAAACGTGAAGATATGTCGAAATTTTCCGGAAGTCGAAACATGGTACCCATTGCAATAGTTAGCTTTCTAATGAAATCTACCTAAAATTGAAAAAAAAAAAAAGTGCACGTTAAATCGTGCACCATGGCCATGGGGGCAGCTGCTGCAAGTCCGAAATTCACAGGATCAAATCACGGTAGCGACAGAGACTATCCTGAGTGTGGCGTATCCTCAGGTTTCTCCACACTTCCAGCTGTGATGGTAACGGGGTCCATCGACTGGATGTTGGATGTAGTGGGAGTTAAATCGTTCATATTTAATTTCTTCCCGCCAATTATTTCAATGAACACGGGTTTTCGTTTCTTCCACTTCCTTTGTTTTCGCGTTTGCTTTTCTTTCTCTGTGTTTCATTCTTTTCGCTCTTCTCTTTCTTTCTTTCTTTCTTTCTTTCTTTCTTTCTTTCTTTCTTTTTAGCCTATTTTCAATTTTGAAAAAATAGGCTTATGAGATCACCTTTTGTCCGTGTGCGTGTGTGTGTGTGTGTCCCCTAATAAAATCTAAACGGCTGGAGCGACGTCAATGCAACTCGGTAAGTTCATAGCACTATTCCGGGTGACCCCGACCGTGCCCTTCAAATTTTGTTACGTCTCACCAATCCAACATGACGGCTGTGCGAAATATTTCACCAGCATTCAATATCTCCTAAACTATACCCGTTATCACCCTGGAATTTAATACGGTGATAAAGGGAACTACTAGAAGCTCACCTATGTAGCTTTTGAAAAACTGGTAACCACAAAACCAACATGGCGGCCACGCGAATTTGCGACTTTTAAATAGACGTTTCTCACGATTTAACCAACCAAACGCAATAAAACTTGGTACAGTATATGTTTATACACATTGTAATGCACTGGTATCTAATTTAGTTCAATTGTCTACATAACCTCAAGATGGCGGCTGTGCGAATTTCGAAAATTAAGTTTTTATTTCTTGTGTCGTAATCATGCGATCGAAGTGAAAATTTGAATAATAAACCTACGCAATAATTTTCCTTTAATGGTACATGACTCTATGGCCTATACATTTAACAATCCAACATGGCGACCATCCGAAATATTTAGACGTCTCTGAATATCTACGAATATTTTACAGCAATCAAACTGAAATTTTGTATGTTGATAGGGGCGGTTAACATGAGTAGGATATAGACTTTAGTTCTTCACGGAACTACTCGTTTTCTTTTCCTCTCATTATTTTTCTTTCTTCATATCCAGGTGAATAATAATAATAGTATCGTATAGCCTCTGGTGCCGGGTGCAAGCTTTGTTAATTTATGCCCAGACCAGGATGTACAAGACCTTCCAATGAAATAACAAGAAGGATTTAAAAAGGATTCTATTGTGTGGACCGGGTACGGTTACAGTGGTGTGAAGTAAAAGCCATCAATATGTTAAACAGGGTTAAAATGTCTGCACTCGAAGCAGAGACCTTATGATTTCCTGCCCGTTCCTCAACACAGCACGATCAAATAGTTGAAAAATCCCTTTGGGTACTACAGTAAAACCTGCCTATACCGGAAACCTGGACAAACGGAAATCCAAATTCGGAACGGAGGTATTTCCTATGTAAAATGACACTGTAACCCGGAAAACAATCTAACGTGGAAACGGAAAGAAATTCCGGAACTGTAGGCGTAAACAACCTGACTAAGACGGATTATCCTATCCATAATTCAAAGCTATGTACCAAATGTTGAGCGCGACTGTACTTGCACCAAAATCCTAGGAAATTTTCCTCAAGGTGTGCTATTTTTCACATCATCTGTACCATTACTTCCTTGTTCCCGTCTGATAAATGAGAGTACAAGTACGAATAGAAGAAAACAGTAATCATAAAAGGTGTTCTTTGTACTGTGCACTGCATTTATTTACGTACTGTAAATCAGTGACAACGACTTCTAAACATAAGGCACTTACACTGGAGGAGATAATTAATGTTATTTTAGAACACGAGAAAAACAAACTGTGTAGTTTAAAGTGGGAAAAACTCAAATTGTCTCATAGTAATACAGTGTTTATTTGTAGCGTGTTTTGTCTTATTAAAACTCAACCCTTAGTAAAATGGGAACCTGTGTAACTATTCTCCATTATGTATTTGGGGTGGTGGTTTTGTAGCACAACTTTTCATAACCATATATTTTTATAACTCACAATAAGACATAACCAACATATCATGTCCTCTCTCATTATTCCAATCTATTCTCAAATATCACTATCATTCATTCCAACCAAAAAGAATCACAACAAAACCTATTCCATTCTCCATAGAGAATCCCAACAGCATTCAATTATAATTCTCAACAAGAAGCAATACAACAACTGACAATCAAAAAAGGAATATAAAATACAGACATGAAACTTCATAGGACAAATCCCCCTGCTGGACCACCACAAAGAATCCCACAGCTCAAGCGCTAGACTCCTTGCAATGGCTCACCAGCAAGAGGTGGCCATGCTACTAACGACATATTTTCTTTCAAGAAAGGAACCGTTTCACCTGCGAAAACGGAACTATTGCATTACGCAGGTTGTACTGTATCTAATAGTTTTTAGCCCACTTTTCACATTTTGCAAAAATGAGGAAAAAGTAGACTTATGAGATCGATCCGGGAAAATGTGTGTCTGTCTGTCTGGCTGGCTGGCTGTGTGAGTGTCCCCCCCCCCCTATCAACTCCTAAACGGCTGCAGCAATCAAAACCAAATTTAGTATGAGTAAAGATGTGCACCGGAATATCTCACGTCCATATTTGAAAATGATGTCAGTGCTACCAACTGCTGAAAAAACGCACTAGAAATTTGAGCTCCATGTTGGATATCTTGCAAGGTATGCATGGGAGCTATTCCAAAATTGGCACAAATGTAGATAATACTATTTCAGTTTAATTTCCAGGAGGCCAACCATGACAGTGTTGCCAAAATAATGTTAAGCCTTCTGATAGGTCCAATGTTTAAATGCATATAACTTCTACACTATCAATTGGATTTCAACCAAATTTTGTATGTAATATCTGTACATAAACAGATATGACTAAGCGTATTCTTAAGAGCCACCAGGGCTGCCAACTGTTAATAATGGCTCTCTCTATTTTTTTTCAAATACCAATATATCAGAAAGTATGCAAGCCAACAGCTTTAAACTATGCACACGTATATTCTGACATTTTAGATTAATTTGGATACGTCAGTTCTACCAACATGATTATAAGCCTGCAGATAGTACCAATTTTTAAATACATGTAACTTCTATACTATCAGTTGGATTTCAACCAAATTTCGTATGTGCTATGTGTACCATAACAGATATGACTATAAGTATTGTTAAGAGCAAACAGGGCTGCCAACTGTCAATAAATGCTGTCTATATTTTTTACCCTAATATCAATATATCAGAAAGTATGCAAGCCAACAGCTCTATACTTTGCACACGTATAGCACCTGACATTCTAGATTAACTTGGAGTAATTAATACAAGGCAGTGCTGCCAACATGATTCTATGCCTGCTGATATGTCCAATTTTAAAATACATGTAACTTCTATACTAACAAATGGATTTCATCCAAAATTGGCACAACATGATATCATAATATTTCAGATTATTTCTGATCAGCACACGCATGGTATTGTTGGCAACATGCTTTCACGCGTGCTGATAGATCCAGTGTCTAACTGCATGTAACGTCCATTGGACTTCAACCAAATTTTGTATTCTGTACCTTAAGAAATGGAACTAAGAATATATTCAGTCACCAGAGCTGCCAACTGTGGTGCTCTATTAGGCTACATTATACCAGGTATATTTTGAACTTATTAGATATTTCGATATTACCAACTTAATTTCGTCATTGTTCTAGATAGATTCATATACTGTAGAATAATCATTGGCATGAAAAGTAGGCTGTATAGTTCTTCACGGAACTTCTTGTTAGTTAATGTTTTGTGAACACTGCCAGTGGTTGTCGATGATTTGGCCTATTCACTATAAGCTACTAGTTTCTTTTTTTCTGAGTAACAGATAAGATCAGTGTGGTATAATGCTTGTCCCAGTCGTTAGCACATCTGTCGCCCACCCACACCTTTGTTTACACCGCACGCACCGGGACACGGAAACCACACAGGACAAGGTTCGGCTGTTAGAATGAATGTCTCTTACCACTGCAACTGTTCGGCTCCGTGGTTAAATGGATAGCACGCTAGGCTTTGGCCCGAAGGGCACCGGGTTCGATTCTCGGCGGAGCCATCAGGGATTTTAATCTCCTGTGGTTAATTCCCGTGGCTCGGGGACTGCGTGTATGTGACGTCATAATCATCATCACTTCGTCATTACGACGCGCAGGTCGCCCACGGGCGTCAACTAGAAAGACCTGCACTCGACCTCTCCGGAGGTCACACGATCATTCACCACAACAACTGCAATTTTGTGCTGTGTGCCCTGAGGGGAATTCTGTACTACTCTTCATACAAACTAGACCTGGTTATTTTATTATTTATTTATCGTATGTCTTTTAGTGCCGAGAGTGTCCAAGGACATAGGGTGAGCTACAAGTTCCGTTCAATTTCAAGTAGTTCCAACTTTCACTATCAGATGTCAATGATACCTACTGGTGAACGTTGGAACATTGATACAGCATTCCAACGAAATCTCACCTAGAAATTTAGCTTCACACAAGTGTAGTTAGTGGAAGGTTCTTTTACATGCCATAAGTCTATGACATGGGACCGCCGGCTTTACTACCCTTCCGAAGGAAGGCATACTGAAGAATTTTAACGCCCTTAAAAATCCGATGACTTCGGCCGGATTTGAACCCGTGATCATGGGCACAGCATGGTGAACTGCTTCTTCGATGCTAATAATCGATTAATGAAATAATTTGAAAATAATCGAAAATCGAATAATCACCTGTTAAATCGTTTATTCAACTAAGAGAATAAAAGATTGGTTGGTTGATTCCTTAGTTTAGGGGCTGCAACAACGCGGTCATGTAGCCCCGTGTCTTTGGGTGTGTGTGGAATCCGTCTGATAACCGGTGTTAATTGTGATGACTGTATTAGTGTGTGTTATCAGTTTTTAATTCAAGTAAGGACTGCAGACGATTAATTTTTTCAAGTAGTTTCTACTTTTGCTACCAAATGCCACCATCCACGACAGCTAGCTCCGGACGTGGCTACTAAATGCCGTCGCAGTCAACACCTGGCGACGAACGCTGGAACTAATATAGCGTTATCAAACTAACCTACAAATTTTACCTTCCACAAGTGTAGTTAGTGGAAGGTTCTTTTTCAAGCCATAAATCTATGACATGGGACCGCCAGCTTTACTTCCCCTCCGAAGGAAGGCATACTGAGGGATCTTTAACGCTCTTAAAAAATCCGACAACTTTGGCCGGGTTTGAACCCGCGATCTTGGGCATCGAAGCCGCTAGAATAATAGATTAATTGATTAGTAAACACGAGATGAAAAAATAAGTTTAAATGAGAGGTCATCGCTTAAGTTGAGTTTCGCTCATTTTAGGAATGTTGTATAGAAAGTCACTTTTTACCTAAAAATACAAAGTGTTCTTCCTTGTTTATGTTAACAATAACCAAATAAGAGTCACAAGGGCAAACTTCAATCAAATTGGGAAGAGATTCGAAGAAAAACAAGAAGTTCCGTGACGAACTAAAGAGCCTACTTTTCTTAAAATTTAAGATTCATGCCAATGATTAATCTATATGGATCTATCTATAATAATGACGAAATTAAGTTGGTAATATCGAAATTTCTAATAAGTTCGAAATACTGTATACCTGGCATAATGTAGCCTAATAGAGAACTACAGTTGGCAGCCCTGGTGACTGAATATATTCTTAGTTCCATCTCTTAAGGTACAGAATACAAAATTTGGTTTAAGTCCAATGGATAGCATGAACGTTACATGCAGTTAAACATTGGATCTTACAGCGCGCGTAAAATCATGTTGGCAAACATACATACCATATATGTATTGGTCAGAAATAATCTGAAATAATATGATATATTGTTGTGTCAATATTGAATGAAATCCATTAGTTAGTATAGAAGTTACATGCATTTTAAAATTGGACTTATCAGCAGGCTTAGAATCATGTTGGCAGCACTGACGTATATTAGGTACTCCAAATTAATCTAGAATGCCAGGTACTATACGTGTGCAAAGTTTAGAGCTATTGGCATGCATACTTTCTGATATATTGATATTAGGGTGACAATAATAGAGCCAGTATTTATTAACAGTTGGCAGCCCTGGTTACTCTTAAGAATCGGCATAGACATATCTGTTATGGTACACATAGCACACACGAAATTTGGTTGAAATCCAAATGATAGTAGAGAAGTTACCTGTAATTAAATTGGACTTCTGAGCAGGCTTAGAATCATGTTGGTAGCACTGACGTAAATAAGATACTCCAAATTAATATATGTCAGGTACTATACGTGTGCGTAGTTTAAAGCTGTCAGCTTGCATACTTTCTGATATATTGGTATTTGGATAAAATAAATTGAGAGCATTTATTAACAGTTGGCAGCCCTGGTGGATCTTAAGAATACGTTCAGTCATATCTGTTTATGTACACATAGCACATACGAAATTTGGTTGAAATCCAATTGATAGTGTAGAAGTTATATGCATTAAAATGTTGACCTATCAGCAGGCTTAGAATCATTTTGGCAACACTGCCATGTATGGCCACCTGGAAATTAAACTCCAATATTATTATCTATACGTGTGCCAATCTTGAAATAGCTCCCATTCATAATTTCCATGATATCCAACATGGAGCTCAAATTTCAATTGCGATTTCTCAGCAGTTGGTAGCACTGACATCATTTTCAAATATGGTCGTGAGATATTCAGGTATAGATCTTTACTCCTACCAAATTTTGTTTCGATTGCTGCAGCCGTTTAGGAGTTGATAGGGGGACACACACACACACAGCCAGCCAGACAGACAGAAGGACAGACAGACAGACACACATTTGTCCGATCTCATAAGTCTACTTTTTCCTCATTTTTGCAAAATGTGAAAAGTAGGCTAAAAAAAAAAGGATTGCGCCTTACAGTAGTCACATATGATGTGTAACATCTGACATAGAAGAAAACTCACGTGAAATTATTGTTGATACACCGCTATTTTATAGTATTATTGGCATAAATATTAATCTATTGTGAAAGGGAGTGTTTTACAGATATTGTAGTTTATAATACGGAACTCATTTTATTAGATGATTTGTAGCCAGCTGGATCGATCGATCGAGTTAGCAGTGCGTCATACACTTCCGTTCGAGCACACTTCCGTTCGATCGAACGGAAGAGTGCCAGCTGGTGCCATCTCGATCGTTCCGATCGACTTCCGTTCCATTTTTCAAAATCACTCCCACAAAAATATCCAGCAACCGAGTGGAAAGATGTTACACATCAAAAACGAAGAGTTTTCAGAAATGATTTTGAATTCTTATTCAATGTTGACGACTTAGGACACGAACATTTTTTAAATTTTGTTTTAGCCTAGTATTCACAAAGAAGGTGCATTATTAAAAAAGATATGATACAATATATTTTAATTAATTGTCTGTTTTGCTTCTGTGAGAGCGTAGACTTAGGAGCAAATTACGTCGTTAAATCGACAACACAAATAATCAATTATTCGATTAATCTATCAAACGACTAATCGTTGAAACGCATAACGATTAATCGTTTTCCAGTAATAATTCTTTTTCTTTGCTTCTATAAATTGATTATTCGATAACCAGCCCTAATGCAAACTGTCGCAGTAGTATTCGAGATATTTGAGTTTGTGTGCAGTGAATGTGTATGTTCAACTTTTAAAGTATTTCTTGGCAGATTACCTTGCTGTTTCTCCCATTAAAACATCAATGACTAACTAAAGTTGTGCTCCTGAAATTTGTATTTTTCATTGCAACAAAAACCTTATTGAACGATTCACTTCTAATTTGGATGAACCTCAGTGGTCACATTTAATCAATAACTAAAATCTCTGTTTTAAATTCAGTGAATTTGGTACGAACTCTTATAAAACCCCTCCAATAGTTATACAGGTGAGATTCGTGCTGGCAGATGAATGGAACCTCTTAACACATTTTGGACACCTCTAAAACCCCTCAAATAGTTATACAGATATACAATATTTAGTGAGATTTATACTGGTTGTTGGTTGGATCCCCTTAACACATTTTGGACGCCACTAAAACCCCTCAAATAGTTATACAGATATACAATATTTTGTGAGATTTGTGCTGGCTGCTGGATGGAACCCCTTAAAACATTTTGGACACCACTAAAAACCCTCAAATAGTTACACAGATGTACAATATTTTGTGAGATTTGTGCTGGCTGATGGTTGGATCCTCTTAAAACATTTTGGACACCACTAAAAAACCTCAAATAGTTATACAGATATAGACTACACTATTTAGTAAGATTTGTGCTGGTTGATGGTTGGAAATCCTTAACACATTTTGGACCCCCCTAAAACCCCTCAAATAGTTACACAGATATACAATATTTTGTGAGATTTGTGCTGGCTGATGGTTGGAACCCCTTAACACATTTTGGACACCACTAAAACCCCTCAAATAGTTATACAGGTGAGATTTGTGCTGGCAGATGAATGGAACCCCTTAACACACTTTCGATGCCACTAAATCCCCTCAAATAGTTATACAGATATACAATATTTTGTGAGATTTGTTCTGGTTGCTGGATGGAACCACTTAACACACTTTGCACACCCCTAAAACCCCTCAAATAGTTATACAGATACACAATAACTTATGAGATTTGTGCTGGCTGCTGGATGGAACCCCTTAACTCACCTTGGACACCCCTAAAACCCCTCAAATAGTTATACAGATATACAATATTTTGTGAGATTTGTGCAGGCTACTGGATGGAAAACCCCTTAACACATTTTGGACACCACTAAAACCCCTCAAATAGTTATACAGATATACAATATTTTGTGAGATTTGTCCTGGCTGATGAATGGAACCCCTTAACACATTTTGGATATCACTAAAACCCCTAAAATTGTTATACAGATACACAATATCTTATGAGATTTGTGCTGGCTGCTGGATGGAACCCCTTAACACATTTTGGACACCACTAAAACCCCTCAAATAGTTATACAGATATACAATATTTTGTGAGATTTGTGCTGGCTGATGGATGGAAAACCCCTTAACACATTTTGGACACCACTAAAAACCACTCAAATAGTTATACAGATATACAATATTTTGTGAGATTTGTGCTGGCTGATGGTTGGAACCCCTTAACACATTTTGGACACCACTAAAAAAACTCAAATAGTTATACAGATATACAATATTTTGTGAGATTTGTGCTGGCTGATGGATGGAAAACCCCTTAACCCATTTTGGACACCACTAAAACTCCTCAAATAGTTATACAGATATACAATATTTTGTGAGATTTGTGCTGGCTGATGGATGGAAAACCCCTTAACACAATTTGGACACCACTAAAACCCCTCAAATAGTTATACAGATATACAATATTTTGTGTGATTTGTGCTGGCTGATGGATGGAAAACCCCTTAACACAATTTGGACACCACTAAAACCCCTCAAATAGTTATACAGATACACAATATTTTGTGAGATTTGTGCTGGCTGATGGATAGAAAACCCCTTAACAGATTTTGGACACCACTAAAAACTCCTCAAATAGTTATACAGATACACAATATTTTGTGAGATTTGTGCTGGCTGATGGATGGAAAACCCCTTAACACAATTTGGACACCACTAAAACCCCTCAAATAGTTATACAGGTGAGATTTGTATTGGCAGATGAATGGAACCCCTTAACATATTTTGGACACCACTAAAAACTCCTCAAATAGTTATACAGATATACAATATTTTGTGAGATTTGTGCTGGCTGATGGATGGAAAACCCCTTAACCCATTTTGGACACCACTAAAAACTCCTCAAATAGTTATACAGATATACAATATTTTGTGAGATTTGTGCTGGCTGATGGATGGAAAACCCCTTAACACAATTTGGACACCATTAATACCCCTCAAATAGTTATACAGATACACAATATTTTGTGAGATTTGTGCTGGCTGATGGATGGAAAACCCCTTAACCCATTTTGGACACCACTAAAAACTCCTCAAATAGTTATACAGATATACAATATTTTGTGAGATTTGTGCTGGCTGATGGATGGAAAACCCCTTAACACAATTTGGACACCACTAAAACCCCTCAAATAGTTATACAGATATACAATATTTTGTGTGATTTGTGCTGGCTGATGGATGGAAAACCCCTTAACACAATTTGGACACCACTAAAACCCCTCAAATAGTTATACAGGTGAGATTTGTATTGGCAGATGAATGGAACCCCTTAACATATTTTGGACACCACTAAAAACTCCTCAAATAGTTATACAGATATACAATATTTTGTGAGATTTGTGCTGGCTGATGGATGGAAAACCCCTTAACCCATTTTGGACACCACTAAAAACTCCTCAAATAGTTATACAGATATACAATATTTTGTGAGATTTGTGCTGGCTGATGGATGGAAAACCCCTTAACACAATTTGGACACCATTAATACCCCTCAAATAGTTATACAGATACACAATATTTTGTGAGATTTGTGCTGGCTGATGGATGGAAAACCCCTTAACCCATTTTGGACACCACTAAAAACTCCTCAAATAGTTATACAGATATACAATATTTTGTGAGATTTGTGCTGGCTGATGGATGGAAAACCCCTTAACACAATTTGGACACCACTAAAACCCCTCAAATAGTTATACAGATATACAATATTTTGTGTGATTTGTGCTGGCTGATGGATGGAAAACCCCTTAACACAATTTGGACACCACTAAAACCCCTCAAATAGTTATACAGATACACAATATTTTGTGAGATTTGTGCTGGCTGATGGATGGAAAACCCCTTAACACAATTTGGACACCACTAAAACCCCTCAAATAGTTATACAGGTGAGATTTGTGCTGGCAGATGAATGGAACCCCTTAACATATTTTGGACACCACTAAAAACTCCTCAAATAGTTATACAGATATACAATATTTTGTGAGATTTGTGCTGGCTGATGGATGGAAAACCCCATAACACAATTTGGACACCACTAAAACCCCTCAAATAGTTATACAGATACACAATATTTTGTGAGATTTGTGCTGGCTGATGGATGGAAAACCCCTTAACCCATTTTGGACACCACTAAAAACTCCTCAAATAGTTATACAGATATACAATATTTTGTGAGATTTGTGCTGGCTGATGGATGGAAAACCCCTTAACACAATTTGGACACCATTAATACCCCTCAAATAGTTATACAGATACACAATATTTTGTGAGATTTGTGCTGGCTGATGGATGGAAAACCCCTTAACCCATTTTGGACACCACTAAAAACTCCTCAAATAGTTATACAGATATACAATATTTTGTGAGATTTGTGCTGGCTGATGGATGGAAAACCCCTTAACCCATTTTGGACACCACTAAAAACTCCTCAAATAGTTATACAGATATACAATATTTTGTGAGATTTGTGCTGGCTGATGGATGGAAAACCCCTTAACACAATTTGGACACCATTAATACCCCTCAAATAGTTATACAGATACACAATATTTTGTGAGATTTGTGCTGGCTGATGGATGGAAAACCCCTTAACCCATTTTGGACACCACTAAAAACTCCTCAAATAGTTATACAGATATACAATATTTTGTGAGATTTGTGCTGGCTGATGGATGGAAAACCCCTTAACACAATTTGGACACCACTAAAACCCCTCAAATAGTTATACAGATATACAATATTTTGTGTGATTTGTGCTGGCTGATGGATGGAAAACCCCTTAACACAATTTGGACACCACTAAAACCCCTCAAATATTTATACAGATACACAATATTTTGTGAGATTTGTGCTGGCTGATGGATGGAAAACCCCTTAACACAATTTGGACACCACTAAAACCCCTCAAATAGTTATACAGGTGAGATTTGTGCTGGCAGATGAATGGAACCCCTTAACATATTTTGGACACCACTAAAAACTCCTCAAATAGTTATACAGATATACAATATTTTGTGAGATTTGTGCTGGCTGATGGATGGAAAACCCCATAACACAATTTGGACACCACTAAAACCCCTCAAATAGTTATACAGATACACAATATTTTGTGAGATTTGTGCAGGCTGATGGATGGAAAACCCCTTAACCCATTTTGGACACCACTAAAAACTCCTCAAATAGTTATACAGATATACAATATTTTGTGAGATTTGTGCTGGCTGATGGATGGAAAACCCCTTAACACAATTTGGACACCATTAATACCCCTCAAATAGTTATACAGATACACAATATTTTGTGAGATTTGTGCTGGCTGATGGATGGAAAACCCCTTAACCCATTTTGGACACCACTAAAAACTCCTCAAATAGTTATACAGATATACAATATTTTGTGAGATTTGTGCTGGCTGATGGATGGAAAACCCCTTAACCCATTTTGGACACCACTAAAAACTCCTCAAATAGTTATACAGATATACAATATTTTGTGAGATTTGTGCTGGCTGATGGATGGAAAACCCCTTAACACAATTTGGACACCATTAATACCCCTCAAATAGTTATACAGATACACAATATTTTGTGAGATTTGTGCTGGCTGATGGATGGAAAACCCCTTAACACAATTTGGACACCACTAAAACCCCTCAAATAGTTATACAGGTGAGATTTGTGCTGGCAGATGAATGGAACCCCTTAACATATTTTGGACACCACTAAAAACTCCTCAAATAGTTATACAGATATACAATATTTTGTGAGATTTGTGCTGGCTGATGGATGGAAAACCCCTTAACACAATTTGGACACCACTAAAACCCCTCAAATAGTTATACAGATACACAATATTTTGTGAGATTTGTGCTGGCTGATGGATGGAAAACCCCTTAACCCATTTTGGACACCACTAAAAACTCCTCAAATAGTTATACAGATATACAATATTTTGTGAGATTTGTGCTGGCTGATGGATGGAAAACCCCTTAACACAATTTGGACACCATTAATACCCCTCAAATAGTTATACAGATACACAATATTTTGTGAGATTTGTGCTGGCTGATGGATGGAAAACCCCTTAACACATTTTGGACACCACTAAAAAAACTCAAATAGTTATACAGATATACAATATTTTGTGAGATTTGTGCAGGCTGCTGGATGGAAAACCCCTTAACACATTTTGGACACCACTAAAACCCCTCAAATAGTTATACAGATATACAATATTTTGTGAGATTTGTCCTGGCTGATGAATGGAACCCCTTAACACATTTTGGATATCACTAAAAACCCTCAAATAGTTATACAGATACACAATATTTTGTGAGATTTGTGCTGGCTGATGGATGGAAAACCCCTTAACACATTTTGGACACCACTAAAACCCCTCAAATAGTTATACAGATATACAATATTTTGTGAGATTTGTGCTGGCTGATGGTTGGAACCCCTTAACACATTTTGGACACCACTAAAACCCCTCAAATAGTTATACAGATATACAATATTTTGTGAGATTTGTGCTGGCTGATGGTTGGAAGCCCTTAACACATTTTGGACACCACTAAAAAAAACTCAAATAGTTACACAGATACACAATATTTTGTGAGATTTGTGCAGGCTGCTGGATGGAACCCTTTAACACATTTTGGACACCCCTAAAAGTTTCCAAACAAGCCTGCTTAAGTCCTGATCGGCTATAATGTATGAGTGCCTTAATAAATCCAGTGAAAGTAGAGTGAAGTGGTTTTACATTCATTTCAAATCCAACGTAGCATATAGCTCGCTCTTCAATTACGTAAAGTATTTCCTCTTGTAATTCGAGCAGCAGAACGAGCAGTTGCAGGGGAAAGCGAAAACAAACGGTGCTTGGTATAACAGCTCTCCTATATAAACCGTGCCTAGTGGGTCTAACGTTACCATTTCAAGACTTCAGTCAGCAAAGCAACATCTAGACCACACAAACATGGCCGCCATGAAGCTACTGGTGAGTTAAGCAATATCTCAGCTGTCATACAATGCTAACAATTTTGCGGAAAATCACTTGTTAATTCGGTGCCGTGACTTGACAATATTTTAAGAAACAACAAGAAGTTCCGTGACGAACTAAACAGCCTACTTTTCTTAAAATTAAAGTGCATGCCAATGATTATTCTCTAAGGGCCGATCTAGAATAATGACGACATTAAGTTGGTAATATCGAAATGTCTAATTAGTACGAAATATACCTGGTATAATGTAGCCTAACAGAACACTGCAGTTGGCAGCCCTGTTGAATGTATATTCTTAGTTCCATCCCTAAAGGTACAGATTGGTTGGGGTCCAATGGATAGAATGGACGCTACATGCAGTTAGACATTGGATCCATTAGCGTGCGTAAAATCATGTTGGCAACAATGTCATGCATATGTTGGTCAGAAATAATCTGAAATATTATGGTCTATTTTTGTGCCAATTTTGGATGAAATCCATTTGTTAGTATAGAAGTTACATGCATTTTAAATTTGGATCTATCAGTAGGCCTAGAATCGTTTTGGCAACACTGTCATATATGGCCTCGAAATTAAAGTGCAATAGTATTATGTACATGTGTGCCAATTTTAGAATAGCTCCCATGCATACCTTCCAAGATATCCAACATGGAGCTCAAATTTCAAGTGCAGGTTTTCAGCAGTTGGTAGCACTGACATCATTTTCAAATATGGGCTTGAGATATTCAGGTATAGATCTTTACTTATACCAAATTTGGTTTCGATTGCTGCAGGCGTTTAGGAGTTGATAGGGGGGACACACCGATAGACACACATTTGCCGGGATCGATCTCATAAGTCTACTTTTTCCTCATTTTTGAAAAATGTGAAAAGTAGGCTAAAAATGTCAAAACTTCGCAATGCTGTCAAACGCCACACTAATTTTCAAATCAATACTTCAGAAATGTTCAAATCACAAAAGTGACATGGCTCTATCTGAAGATCCTTTTAAGTAGATTTCATTAGAAAGCTACCTAATTGAATGGGCACCATGTTACTATTTCCGGAAAATTTTGAAATTTCTTACCGCTTCACATCTCCCTGAACCCAAAACCACCACGGTGAGTGAGTGGTTATCGTGTCAGACTATCAACCCCCACCTTGAAGGTTCGCTCCTGGCCGTGGTAAGTGATTTTTGAAAGGCGACAAACATCACCACATGTGTGGCATACGTTGTTGGTATGTTAAAGAACCCATTTGAATTCGGTAGGCCGTGTTCATAATGGCAAAATTAATCTCGGGATCTTCTGCCAACAAAACGTTCCTCATTTCTCTACTAGGAAGTGCTATAGTGTCAAGGAGCTTAGATATCTAACCTCCTTGATTTTCATAGCGCTCCAAGGAACAACAAAAATCGACATGCAAGTTGCCCTCTGGGCGCAAATAACAAAAAGCTTGCACCCAGCACCCGAGGCCATACGATAAAAAACTTTCTTGTGGACACGACAACTAACGTCATTTTGCATCAATCACTTTCAAATGTTTACATAAAACATAAACGTTCAAAATCTCGGCAAAATCCAACCAAGGGGGTGGAAATGGGGGGCCTTTTTTCGAAGAAGTCATATGCAAAACAGCACACGTCCACCGAACACAACTTTGAGAAAATAGTTTTTTTTTTGTTATTTCATTGTTAAATGCATACAGACTTGTGCTTATTTTTTTGCCAATGGTAGAATAGAGTCCCAGAAAGGTTGTGTGAGGGTCTGTCTAATGACTTCTTCTAAAGCAATATATAAATTACTTGGACATATGTCATTTTGCCTCTCTCTATATTTATTAAGAAATATAATGACCATTTGAAATAACAAAAAAAAAAGGTTCTGCGCAAAATACATTAAAAATAGTATTCTTTATGAACTTCTAACCACTGTCAGTTCACTGCCACACTCTGTACAGGGTCATCGAAATTTAATGCCAACATTAAAAAAATGATAGCACCGAAACCCTTTATGTTAAACGTGTAATTCTTTCACTGAACTCAGCTGGTTAAAGTAAGTTTTGTTTTGGAGGGGACGTGACCTTGCTATGCGCACACTAGATGCGCAGTAGCCAAGGTCGGCCGGGGGCGCGCGCGCCAATGAAGTCCTGACCTCACCCCTTTGGATTTTTTGTTCTGGGAGTACATTAAAAACATTGTGTATGAAGAAAAAATTCGGGATTTGGAGCACCTGCGGGAGCGAATTTCTGCCGCAATCTTAACAGTTACTCCTGAAATGATTGCACGTACCAACCCAGCCATTGGGAAAGCGTGCGTTCAATGCTGATGTTGGTGGTCGGCCTGGCCTAGATTTTTTCTCTACAGTCCCTGTTTCCTTAAACTGATTAAACCATCGAATGACAGCTTTGTAATCAGGTGCAGTTTGTCGGGCTGTGCAGTCATTGGTGCACGCGCCCCCGGCCGACCTTGGCTACTGCGCATCTAGTGTGCGCATAGCAAGGTCACGTTCCCTCCAAAACAAAACTTACTTTAACCAGCTGGCGTTCAGTGAAAGAATTACACGTTTAACATAAAGGGTTTCGGTGCTATCATTCTTTAGTTGCTATGGTTACCAGTAAGATTGTTCCTGCTGTTATGCCGAGGATTTAGAGACCCCTATTAACTCAATCCTAACCTAACAATTTCCACAGATACAGTTTTAAATCCACATCTCTCCTACTTCAAGTTGGTTTTGCATCAAGACTCACATCTTTCTCATTTAATATATTTTTGTAACAGATCTGGATTTTTAGCCTACTTTTCACATTTTGCAAAAATGAGGAAAAAGTAGACTTATGCGATCGATCCGGGCAAATATGTGTCTATCCTTCTGTCTGTCTCTCTCTCTCTCTCTCTCTCTCTGTGTGTGTGTGTGTGTGTGTGTCCCTATCAATTCTTAACGGCTGCAGCTATCGAAACCAAATTTGGTATGAGTAAAGAGCTATGCCTGAATATCGCAGGACCAATTTGAAAATTACATCAGTGCTACCAACTGCTGAAAATGTACAAATGAAAATTGATGTCATGTTGGATATCTCGGAAGATATGCATGGGAATTTTTTCGAAATTGTCACACATATAAATAATATTACTTCAGACCAATTTACAGGAGCCCATACATGAGAGTGTTGCCAACATGATTCTATGCCTGCTGATAGGTCCAATCTTTAAATGCATGTAACTTCCATACTATCAATTGGATTTCAACCAAATTTGGTATATGATTTGCGCACTGGAGCAGATATGAATATGCATATTTTTTAGTGTCAACAATGCTGACAACTGTTGAAAAATGCACTCTATGCACTTCTATCCTAATCTCAATATATCAGAAAGTATGCAGGCCAACAGTTCTAAAGTTTGCATACATATAGTACCTACAAATGTAGGTTAATTTTCAGTAACTGATATACGACAGTGCTGCCAACACGATTCTACGCCTGCTGATGGGTTTAATGGTGAATCACATGTAACTGCCATACTAATATATGAAGTTCTTTTAAAATTGGCAAATATATAGATAATAATATTTCTATTTAAGTTTTAGCATCCCATTTATGGCAGTGTCGCCAACCTGATTTTACGCTTGCTGATACATTCAATATTTAAATACATGTAACGTGCATACTTATTAGATCTCAACCAAATTTTACATGTACATTGTAGACCTTAAGAGATGGAACTAAGCATATATTTAGAGTCGCCAGGTCAGCCAACTGTTGATATAATGGTCTCTATAATTTTAAGAAAAGTAGGCTCTTTAGTTCGTCACGGAACTACATGTTAAAATTTTAATGTGGTGTTATTAACTTTTAGACTATTAATATTTTTAGAATAACTTTTAATAACAACTTCTGTTGTGGTAAATTTGTTAAATGTGAGTTCTTGCACCTTTTCTTCTTATAATTTGCGCTGTGGAATGACATAATGTGGCCGAAACCGGTACAACATTAAAAGTACATTATATTGATTTAAGGATTTAATCTTCTTCTTATTTTATACTTTGTCAATAACGAACAGGGCAAATATGGTCATTGATACGATACCGTAACTTAAACTTGTTACCGTTTGTTACCATCCTTGACATTCATCTTTTTATTTTTACACTCTCATAATAGATAACAATTCCAAGACTCTCTTTCTTTTTTTCTCTGCCTACTTGATATTTCTACTCTCGCACTGCCGTCTTGATACTCTGCTGCTACATCACTCTCCTGCCAGTTACTAAGTTACGTTAGCAGAGACTGAACATTAATAGAAACTATACATGAAAAATAGTACATTATGCAACGAGCTTATAATGGCAATAATTAAGACACGAGTATGAGTGTTTCAATTACCTTTATAGGCGAGTTGCATACGACTGTTTATGTTCGACGATAATTATTATAACTATTTTATGTTCAAACATAAATATTCATGAATATCTGTCGAGATTTCGCCAGTTATATGTACTGGACAGAGCGCATGAGACGTAGAGAGTGCCTTGTATTTGACCATGGCCTCCTCGATTACCCCACTATGACACTAGGCCAGGCAGTGAAATTTAAATTAGAACGCCTTGGAAATCAGGGCAGGTGCGATGCTATGCTCACCTAATTGGTCAAACAACTGTTTCTTGAACTCTGATTGGTGGGAGAAACTGTTTCATAATGACAAATAGTGTCATAATGACCATCATTATGATACAGTTTTCTGACATATAATAGTCAGGGTCGAACATAAAAAAATAACTTAACCTAAGAAGTTATGAATTGAATTCTGTCCCGATATCTGGTAGGAAATGTTATCACCCTTCCACAACGTGTAGTCTTGACTCGTTCGCTGTCCTGATTGGCATTGGTACTGTTCGGAAACAGGGGACTTCTGTCTCTTCATCCACTAGTATATAGCCTACGCAGGTTTGAGTCTATCAATGGACACATTAATATCTTTTTATTTTTTACACTCTCACAATACATAACAATTCCAAGACTCCCTTTTTTTTACGTGTAACATCTTTCCGCTCGGTTGTGGGAGTGATTTTGAAAATTGGGGACGGAAGTTAATTCGGCGGAAGTGGATCGAACGGTAGTGGATCGGACGGAAGTGAAGACGCACTGCCAGAAAAATGGGACGGAAGTGAATCGGGCGGAAGTGGATCGGACGGAAGTGAAGACGCACTGCCAGCTGGATGTACAATTGAAAATGTGTGTATTGGAAACAAGGCAGTGTGTGCTCTGTAGCGCGAGAATGTTATGGCAATACAGTAGGCAGTGCATTTAGCAGGCACTGGTTTGACGAGCACAGTGGCAAATGTTTCACCCACTTTCCTTTGTCATTGAGCAGTTTATGAAGCTTCACGTCCAAGGTTGAACATCACATGTGGTAGGACAAAGACGACAAATGACCACGGCATTATTGTCAAGCTGTGGGTGAGTAGTCAAATATTAAATGCATAACAGAATGTTGTTATATGAGTGGAATAAAAGCTGTATTTTCATCATACGTGAGACTAGGTCATTTCATGATTGTAGGAAGCCATGTTTTGATTGTTTACGGCGAACTGTATGAGAGCCTTGAGAATAATGAATGTTATAGTTACTGAGGAATGTGCTCACAGTATTTGAGAGTACTGTCGACGTTGTGTGTCACTTTGTTATTATGAATTATTAATGTAAAAGGAAGGAAGGAAGCTTGTAGTTTTGCGTGTCCGTTAATCTCACGATCATGATCCACGGTACCTCCCTTTTACGTGGAATGCGAACCACAGGACATGGCATTTCAATTCGAAAATCTCACATGTATTGACCGGGAATCAAACCCGGTCTACCTTGGTGAGAGACTAACAGCTTAACCGCAGCGCCACAAATGTAACAGTAGCATATCTCCAATTCAATCTATACATTCATCATAGTACCAGTATGAAAATGGAGTGTAAATTAACATTTTAAGAACGTCCAAGCTGTGTAGTTTACGAGTAGGATGACATGTCAGATGTTACACATCATATGTGACTACTGTAAGGCTCGTATCTTTTTTTCTTCACTGCTACTTGATATTTTACTCTCGCACTGCCTTGTTAATCCTCTGTTCTCGCACTGGCTTCTTGATACTCTGCTGCTACAAACTCATTAGAGATACTGTCTAACTACTTCATTATGCCTCTTGCTTTTGGCACTTTGGGTGGTATTTCCTTATAGGCATTATTAGGGCCGTTCTTCGAAAGTTCAATGTTCCTATACTTGAAAACTTGGGTGAGTATACTGCTGGCCGGTAGTGACAATAGTACCTGTATATTCTCTTATTTTGTAAACAGTTACATTCCACTTTCGTCTGTCATTGCAACTTGTATCAACAGGTTTGGGATCTAAGTTACTGTATTTTGTAATCCTTGATCATATTTTGATAAACGTCAACATACGTAGCATTTGCTGTAGAACATTGCCTTGTGCTCTTCTTCTACTGACCTACTTAGATACGATGTACACCATCAGTAGCAAAACATCACAGATCTAGAGCAGGTGCTGCTTAGCAACTGCCTTAATTTCCTTCCTACAATATTCTAAGGACGACTTGCATACGACTGTTTGTGTTGGACGATAATTATTATAACTATTTTATGTTCGAACAAAAATATTCATAAATATCTGTTGAGATTTCGCCAGTTTTATGTACTGAACAGAGCTCATGAGACGCAGGGAATGCCTTGTATTTGACCATGGCCACCCCGATTACTCTACTATGACACTAGGCCAGGCAGTGTGATTTACATTAGAAGGCCGTGGAACTCAGAGCATCTAATTATTTAATTGGTCAAACAACTGTTTCTTGAGCTGTGATTGGTGGGAGAAACTGTTTCATAATGAAAAATACTGTTATAATGAGCCTCATTATAGTACAGTTTTCTGACAGCCTATAATAGCCAGGGTCGAACATAAATAGTGTTACATACGAAATATATAATAATTTCAACCATTTAACTAATTGGTGCCTTGGCACAAAGTTCGAAATGTACGTAAATTTAACGTATTATAAGTATTATTCATCAATTAAATAATGTTAGTATTCTGGGGATAAAAGTCAGTGGTTCACCCAACTCAGATCGTTGTAGAAGGGTTTCGTGAGTCGAAAGATTGGGAACCGCTGTGCTAAGCTGTAATTCTGTTTGCTCTGATTCACGTGGGTATGACACACAGTATGGCACACATGCCTAGCGTGAGTTCGATGTAACAATGGAAGTGACAGCCGGTGAAAACAGAGTAAGAAGGTGCCAGGAAGGATCTACTGTTTACAGCTTGTGTAACAGGCGGGAAGTGGAGAGAGTTACGACATAATCGAGGAAGAGGTGTATAAGTAAATGAAAGTCCTCAACTTCCTAATGGTTGCTGCATGAACCACATGTTCATTTTATGCTTGGTGCACATCCATAACTCTTGACATCCGTTCTTAGACAACAGCTGCCTGCAACTCTCTTCTTCCGTACGGTACTTGTTTCATTTAGGACGTAGGGCTATTGGATAAAAGATAGCTTCGTGTCCTGCTTGTATAATAGAATTCTCTAGTTGCTATGGTTACCAGTAAGATTGTTCCTTATGTTATGCCCAGACAGCTATTGGATACAAGATGTCTTGTCCTGCTTGGATAATATCTAGTTTCTATGGTTACCAGTAAGATTGTTCCTTATGTTATGCCAAGATAGCTATTGGATACAAGATGTCTTGTCCTGTTTGGATAATATTTAGTTTCTATGGTTACCAGTAAGAGTGTTCCTTATGTTATGCCAAGATAGCTATTGGATACAAGATGTCTTGTCCTGTTTGGATAATATCTAGTTTCTATGGTTACCAGTAAGATTGTTCCTCATGTTATGCGCAGATAGCTATTGGATACAAGATGTCTTGTCCTGCTTGGATAATATCTAGTTTCTATGGTTACCAGTAAGATTGTTCCTTATGTTATACCAAGATAGCTATTGGATACAAGATGTCTTGTCCTGTTTGGATAATATTTAGTTTCTATGGTTACCAGTAAGATTGTTCCTTATGTTATGCCAAGATAGCTATTGGATACAAGATGTCTTGTCCTGCTTGGATAATATTTAGTTGCTATGGTTACCAGTAAGATTGATCCTTAGGTTATGCCCAGACAGCTATTGGATACAAGATGTCTTGTCCTGTTTGGATAATATCTAGTTTCTATGGTTACCAGTAAGATTGTTCCTCATGTTATGCGCAGATAGCTATTGGATACAAGATGTCTTGTCCTGCTTGGATAATATTTAGTTGCTATGGTTACCAGTAAGATTGATCCTTATGTTATACCGAGGATTTAGAGACCCCGTTGGATACAAGGTATCGGCCGATAACCTAGATGTTATGCCCCTTAAAACAACAACAGGATACAAGATATCCTATTGTCCTGCGTCTACAGTGAAAGCCTTCTCTACAGAATGGGACATCGCAGGCTCCGTACCTGACGGCCGGTGTGCTGTGGCTGGCCACATGTCGAGCAAGGCACTGGTGCGAGCAGCAGCGTAGTGCCCAACTAGTTCAACACATTCACACTTATTAACGTATTTAATAATGATCATAACTTATATGAATTTCTGAGTAGTTGTTGGAAATGCTGTCCTTCATTTTCTAAACACACATCGCACCAACCTAGGAAGTTTTGGTACACTCGCTGTAATTCATCCTCTCTGATATTATTCGTATCTGTAGAGTTATTTCCTTCTCGAGGGCCTCCAAAGTACGCGGATTGTTTCTGTATACCTTTTGTTTAAAGTTCTCCAACAAGTATAAAATCACACGGCGCTGTAACGTACAAAAACATTTACTTTAATAGACTTCTTCTTGAGAAGATAAATTTCCACCAGGAAAACTCGTTTTTTTATACATAACCATGTTCACAGGCTGGTTGGTTGATTCCTCAGTTTAGGGGCTGCGACAACGCGGCCATGTAGCCCCGTGTACTTTGTGTGTGTGTAGAATCTGTCTGATAACCGGTGTTAATTGTGATGTCTGTATTAGTGTGTGTTATCTGTTTTTAATTCAAGTAAGGACTGCGGACATTCGATTTCCAAGTAGTTCCAACTATTACTAGCAAACGTCACCGTCAACGACCAACTAGTTGTGAACTTGGTTACTAGATCCCACCGCACTCGGCTCCTGGCAACAAACGTTGGAACCTAAGAGCGTCAGTCAACTCTAACCTATAATTTAGTTTCACACAAGTGTTCTTTATCATGGTATAAATCTATGACATGGGACCGCCGGCTTTACTTCCCCTACGAGGAAAGGCATACTGAGGGATTTTTAACGCTCTTAAAAGATTCGACGGCTTCAGCCGGGTTTGAACCCGTGACCTTGGGCATAGAAGCGCAGCATGCTAACAACTACGCCACCGAAGCTGCCAAGTTCACGGGGTACAAGATAGACACGTCTTAATTTTCTGAATTAAAGTATCTTGCCAGCTGCGTATGAAATAAATAGGGCCCGGGTTTTTAGGTGCTAAAAATCGAGAAAATATTTATTTTTTATTTATTAAAAATACCTGAAATTTGTGACAAAAAATATAAAATATGTAATTATAGTTTAGTTTATTATTGTTAATATAAACAATTTGCAGTACTCACGAATGCAATTTATGCTTTGTCTCACTGACTGCTGAAGCATTACAACACACGAGATACATCTTCAGGTTGTCCATCACAAATGACCGACGATTATCGCAAAACACTTCTTCTGAAGGCGCGAAACTGCGGCAATATGTTTCTTGCCCTTGAGGTGTTGTGTAACTTGAGATCGCTGTTCAGCCTTGATTGCTTTCCCACATGGTTGGCAGAACAGAACGCCCTCATCAGAAGTAAAATTATCTTTAAATTCTGCAACAGACGATAACTTGTAGTTGTTTTTTACTTTAGGCACACTTCACAGTGCCAGAAATGAACTGCATGTGAGTGTCACTGGGATTCCAGGTAGCTGGGGGGGGGGGGGGGGGGGGGGGAGGGGGAGGGGGAGGTCTAGCACGTGGTACAATATGGCCATGGACAAGAAAATCCCTGGCTTCCACAGTGAATGGCACGGGGTGACAAGTTAAGAATAGCACAGCTGCAAGCTGACATACTCTCTGCATGAAGATTAGATAGCCCACAGGTTCTTCCACGTTGAAATAACACAGAACAAAAATGCAATCAACTGAAAGATCTAGCATACTGATTTTAAAAATGTTAATATTATGTCTTTTTATGTGCTAATAAGTGAAAAGCAGGAATTTATGTATTTATATGAAAAATGCTTAAAATATGTATTTACATAAAAATCCGAGCCCTAGTAATAAATGCTACGACATCATCCGGTACTCCCCGACCCACTCTTGTGTAATCGGCAAATGCTAGTTATCTGACGCTGACTCAACGTTCTCTTGCCGTCACACGGTCCTGGGAGGCTCCGTTCTATACAGAAGACTCTCACTGTATAAAATAGAGTGCTCGAGCCTCCTTGTTTACGTCATATCATTCTATGGAGAGTGTTTGCCAATTATTTTCTTTATAGCCTTCGTAACCTTCAAAATGGTTTGAGTTGTCAGCTGGAAGCGTGGTTTGATTAAATAATACCCGACCTATCGCCCTCCAACATGAATAGACATTAAGTTATGCTCCCTTAAATTAAAATTCATGTCATATTTGAGGTTAATGAACTCCGATTGGGAGCAAGTAAGAGAATATACGAGTGAGTGCTTGGTGTAAATTATTGATATTTCAGTGTCAGCTGTTACATTTAACTGCTAATGACGTCACGTGATTTACGAGTGACTTGGAATGCACTCTCTCATCCCAGGTGTTAAATTGCTTCGGGCAGAACAATAGCGTGCTTACAACTATTTCAGATCTTGTCAATGACTCATCGCAATTGGTCTATTGTCTCCAATGGCAAGCAGTTTCTTATAAATATTGATGTCTCTGTGACAGCGTGTTCTTTTGTACCGCAACAGAATATATTTTATCTTAACAATCGCCGATTAAGAGGCTGAAATTTCTCATTATGAATCTGTTACAGCAGTGCTGGTACACGCCATAATGGATAATAATTAATATTAAAGAGTGTTTTATGTAATGGCAGAATGGCAGGTGGTTATTTAGTTGCTGAAGGGAAGAGGATGAGACAAAGCTTGTAAGGATTTCGCACAAGGTTTCGTGTTTATGGTGGGGTTCCGTGTAATTACTTAATTTAAGAACCATTGGTCAAAGGGACAACTAAATTCCATGTAATACTTCGAAACAAGTAGTTCCGTGACGAACTAAAGAGCCTACTTTTCTTAGAATTTATGAATTAATATAAAATGTTATGATCTATTATTGTGCGAATTTTGGATGAAATCCATTTGTTAGTATAGAAGTTACATGTGTTTAAAAATTGGACTTATCAGAAGGATTAAATAATGTTGGCAGCACTGACGTACATTAGTTACCCAAAATTAATTTAGAATGTTAGTACTATACGTATGCAAAGTTTAGAGCTGTTGGTTTGCATATATTCTGATTTATAAATATTAGGGTAAAAAGATAGAGAGCATTTATTTACAGTTGGCAGCATATTCATATGAGTTATGGTACAAAAGTCACATCCGAAATTTGGTTGAAATCCATTTGTTAGTATAGTAGTTACATGCATTTAAAATTTGGACCTATCAACAAGCTTAGAATCATGTTGGCAGTACTGACGTATACTAGGTACTCCAAATTAATGTGGAAGGGCATGTACTATACGTGTGCAAAGTTTCGAGCTCTTGGTTTGCATACTTTCTGATATATTGGTATTAGGATAAAATGATAGAGAGAGACAGTTGGCAGCCCTGGTGGCTCTTAAGGATACGCACAGTCATATCTGTTGTAGTACCCATAGTACCTACGAAATTTGGTTGAACTCCCATTGATAGTGTAGAAGTTACATGCATTAAAATTTAGACTCATCGGCTGGCTTAGAATCATGTTGGTAACACTGTCATGGATGACCTCCTGGAAATTAAATTGAAATATTATTGTCTATATGAGTGCTAACTTTGGAATAGCTCCCATGCATACCTTCCAGGATATCGAACATTGCGCTCAAATTTCAATTGCGATTTCTCAGCAGTTGGTAGCACTGACATCATTTTAAAACATGGCCTTGAGATATTCAGGTATAGATCTTTACTCCTACCAAATTTGGTTTCCATCGCTGCAGCCGTTTAGGAGTTGATAGGGGGGTAGGGCACACACACACACAGCCAGACAGACACACATTTGTCCAGCTCCTCCATACCTGTGTACCAGGATGTGAGGTGCGATTTCGGAGCCTTGCAGTTCAATCTGGTGGCTGATTTTCCGCTCATTGTCCTCTTATTGTATAACGATTGCGTCCACAAAGTTTCAAGATAGGTTTCGACCCGACTTACCCGATACTTCCCTTGTTAATATAGTTGAAATGAAAATCCCGAAATACATTTTTGGAACTAATGACACTTGGAGGAAAGGATACAGATTGAACTACGTAACGTATTTGATGAACACGATATATTGTCAAAAGCGCAAAGGCTAAACAGGTAGAATGAGCTGGGCATTTTTAAAGTAGTCATGATGTCAAATCAACGATGATGATAATAGTGATAATGATTTAGAAGAAAAAACAAGATGTTCAGTAAAGAACATATAGCCTACTTTCTCCTAAATGCATGGGTATTGTTATAACTCTTTGTCCTTTTCAAGGAGTATAATTGAATGTTGGTTGTAGTAGCTTGTTGAAATACAACGTGTTATACGGATATTAAACATTGATTGATTGAATCCTCACCTGAATTATATATACACAAACTAATACAGCCATCACAATAACACAGGTTATAAGACAAAATTCAACACACCCAAGTACACGAGGCTAAATGACCATGATGTCCATGCATCTCATATGAAACAACAGCAACAACAGCTTCCTACCCGAATCCATCCTCGTATAAAAGTACATACACTAGTAAGCCTACAGACATCACAGTGACACAGGTTATCAGACAACTTCTATACACACCCAAGTAAACGGGGCCACAAAACCCCTATTTATTTATTTATCGTATGGCTTTTAGTGCCGGGAGTGTCCGAGGACATGTTCGACTCGCCTGAGTCTGTAGCTGCTTCCAGCGGACACCCTAAAGGGCGAGCTACAAGTTCCGTTCAATTTCAAGTAGTTCCAACTTTCGCTACCAGATATCAATGATACCTAGTGGTGAACGTTGGAACTTTGATAGAGCGTTCTGACGAAATCTAACCTAACAAATTTTGCTTTACACAAGTTTAGTCTGTGAAAGGATCTTTTATATGCCATAAATCTATGACATGGGACCGCCGGCTTTACTTCCCCTCCGAAGGAAGGCATACTGAAGGATTGTTAACGCTCTTAAAAAATCCGACGACTTCGGCCGGGTTTGAACCCGCTATCTTGTGCATAGCAGTTCAGCATGCTACCAACTACGCCACCGAAGGAACAACAAAAACAACAACAATAGTCTCTACCGCGAGTGTTGAAATAAGTGGTCTTACAGGTGTAAAAAAAAATGTACAGCACAAAATCCAGGACACATTCCTCACACGTAGACGAAGAAATTATGTTATATGAACATGTGTCCGGAAACGCTTTGTTTCCATGTTACACCCCATTGTTTCCAACTCATTAATCATGGGAACACACAAGAACAGAACGTACCAACAACGCTTTCTCACAGTAGATGTTCAATATGCCCTCCGTGCATCAACCCACCGTCGTAGTGAACCTCGTATGCGCTGATGTATTCCTGGACTACTGCGAATGGTATCGTAGCCTTCCATAATACGGGCACGGAGACTCTGACATCTTGTACTAGGATCCAATACACAAGAGCTTTCAAATGCCCTCACAAATAAAAGTCCAGTGGTTTAGGTCCGGAGAGCGTGGAGGCCAGGCAATTGGTCCACCTCTACCTATCCATCTGTTACCAAATCTGTTGTTTAGAAGTTAACGGACATTAACACTAAAATGAGGAGGTGCTCCATCGTGCATGAAGTACATGTTTTGTCGCACATCTGCTAAGTCGCATGGCAACAGGGACGTGTAAAACAAAAACTGGTGATGCACCTGCGATAATGACAACGTAACCAAGAGTGCTTGTTCCCCATGATTCTAACGTTCTGTTCTTGTGTGTTTCCCATGATTAATGAGTTGGGAACAATGGGGTGTAACATGGAAACAAAGCGTTTCCGGACACATGTTCATATAACATAATTTCTTCGTCTACGTGTGAGGAATGTGTCCTGCATTTTGTGCCGTACATCTTATTAACATCCTGTACATAATATTTTCGATTGCAAATACACACTACAGTGGTGTATATGCTTAACATTATAACGTGTGAGTAGTTATAAATCAATAAATACCAAAAAGAACGAAGAAAATAAATTTTTACCTGCAGTCATTTGATCCACGAACCCCCAGACTAAGAGCCCAAGTCGCTACCATTACGCCACGGATGCCCTACGATATTACTTGATAAACAACTGGTTTAATGTAACTGTATCACAGGCGCGGATCTAGAGTTTGGTTTTGGGGGGGTCAGAGATTCGATCTAGAGTGTGGCTTTGGGGGGGGGGGGGGTGTCAGAGAATCGAAATTGTTAAGAAAAATGGTATCACTAAAAACGCAATCACAAAATAACCAAACGTACAAAACCAGACCAATTTTTTTGCAAACTTCATGGATAGAAATTTGATGCGTTTAGCGCACCAAAAATATTCGTACAAATTGCAACGGCGTGTTTTGCGACTTTTATATCGAGCTTCGAGAAAAGGATCAAGGTATGTTACAATTTCGGCAAGTCGAGTTGATACCGAAAAAGGGAGAAAGTCACAGCTTAAATTGCCAACCAAGCTTGCAGTTTGGACGTCGGCAAAAATTTTTGGTGCGAAAAAAGCCCCAGTTTCCTATCCGTGCATTGCTGCACATTCATCGTGATATCACTATAAACATCGATTCGGTAATCACAAGGTTTGCTAAACAAAATAGACGAGTTGATTTTGTTGTATAACTAATAGTTTTTATACAAGAGGTTTGAACTTGTAAATATGTACAGTTGCAACAGAACATAATAATTCCAATAAAGATAATTCAGTATTGAATAAAATGAAAAAAAAAACTGTTTTTCAGTTAAAATTCGTTAAGTTTTATTTGTCTGGTAATTGTGTTTTCGTTTTTGAGTTTGCAAAAAAAAAAATGGTCTCCGTTTGGGGGGGGGGGTCATGACCCCCGTGACCCCCCCCCCCCCCCCCTTGAATCCGCGCCTGCTGTATCATAGTTTTTGTTCAATTCAACGATTTCAATAGCGTTTTCTGGCGTTTTTATAAACCATTTGATACTACATATTTATTATTTTGTTCAGTACATTCCTAAAAGGATATAAACTTAGGATGTTACGGAAATATATTTACTTACGAGCAAAAATACCGGCCATGTTGACAACGAGACAGCACGGGCGCACAACGATATGGCACGGTAAGCCTGCCATGTTAGTCACTTCTACGGTTACATATTCTACTAGCAGGTACCCGCGGCGTCGCTCGCGTCATAGTCGTGTCATATTGTGATTCAATGAAATGCAGGTTTATCCCCGTTAACACCCCTTTAGAACCTGAATATTCAAGAAACCCTCCTTAGTAGACGTTTTCGACACACAACAAACATATCCCCAAAATATCATTCTTCTAACATTAATAGTTTTGGTTGGTCGATGAGAGTGAATATCCAAAAATCCTTCCTTAGTGGACGTTTTTCTTCCAGAATTTCACCCCTCCCGATGGGCCCCTTAAATTGGATTTATGAAAAAAAACGGTCGAACACCAATTAACTTTTTTCAAGCTGATTTTCCCCCCTGAGTTTCATACTTTATGCCCCTGTCTTTTAAGAGATACTTGCTCCGTTAGGAATCCTTCAACCCCCACTTTTCACACATACACCTCATAATATACACTACATCGAAAAACCCTCAGACATGTGTCTCCTTATTCTTAATGATGAGTTAATATGCCGAGTATCGCATCCCCGCAAGGAAACCAATCGGGAGATATTGTTATTCAATTAAATGCAGATCTACCCCTTAACACCCCTTTAGAACCTGAATATCCAAAAATCCTTCCTTAGTGGACGTTTTCGACATACAACGAACATAACCCCAACATTTCATGTTTCTAACTTCAATAATTTCAGCTGGGCGATGATGAGTGAGTGAGTAAGTCAGGACATTTTCTTTCATTTATTTTTCAGAATTTCACCCCTCTCATGAACCCCTTAAATTGGATTTATGAAAGAAAAACGGTCGAACACCTATTTACTTATTTTTAAGCTGTTCTTCCCCCCTGAGTTTGATGAGTGAGTGATATAATCAGTTAGAACACTTTCTTTCCTGTGTTTTTCCCCAGAATTTCATCCCTCTCCAAGGGCCTCTTAAATTGGATTTATGAAAAAACGGTCGAACACCTATTTACTTATATTTTAAGCTGTTTTTTTCCGCTGAATTTCAAAATTCTCGCCTATGTCGTTTAAGAGATACACGCTCCGTTAAGAATCCTTCAACCCCCAATTTTCACCCCTTTCACCTCATAATATACACCACACCAATAAACCCTTAGACATATGTCTGCTTAGTTTCAATATTTAGTTTATATGCCGAATATCACATCCCCAAAGAAACAACTCGTGAGATATTGTTAATCAATGAAATGCACGTATACCCCTTAACACCTCTTAAGAACCCTAATAAACATAAATCCTTTATTAGTTGACGTTTGCGACATAGAGCGAAAATATTCCCAAAATTTAATATTTCCTACTTCAATAGTTTTCGCTGAGCGATGATGAGTGAGTGAGTCAGTCAGGTCATTTTCTTTCAATTATTTTTACCAGAATTTTACGCCCTCCCCATGCGCCACTTAAATTGAATTTATGAAGAAACGCTCGAACACCTATTAACTTATATTTTAAGCTGTATTTTCCCCCTGAGTTTGATGAGTGAGTGAGTTAGTCAGTCAGTCAGGACACTCTCTCTCCTTTTTTTTCTAGAATTTCACCCCACCCCATTGGCCCCTTAAATTGAATTTATGAAAAAACGGTCGAACACCGATTTACTTATTTTTAAGCTGTTGTTTCCGCTGAGTTTCAAACTCCTCGCCCATGTCCTTTAAGAGATACACGCTCCGTTAAGAATCCTTCAACCCCCACTTTTCACCCCTTTCACCTCATAATATACACCACATCGAAAAACCCTCAGACACATGTCTTCTTATTTCTAATGATGTGTTTATATGCCGAGTATCACATCCCCCAATGAAACCAATCGGGAGTTATTGTTATTCAGTGAAATGCATGTTTAACCCCCTTAAGACCCCTTGAATATCCGAAAATCCTCCCTTAGTGGACGGTTTTGACATACAATGATCATATTCCCCAAAATGTCATGTGTCTAACTTCAATAATTTTGGCTGGGCGATGGTGAGTGAGTCAGGACTTTTTCTCTCAATTTCCTTTTTTTCAGAATTTCACCCCTCCCCATGAACCCTTAAATTGGGTTTATGATAAGAATATTCAAACACCTATTTACTTATTTTTCAGCAGATTTTTTCCCCTGAGTTTGATGAGTGAGTCTGACAGTCAATCAGTTAGGACAGTTTCTTTCCTGTTTCACCCCCCCAGAATTTCACCCCTCCCTATGGGCTCCTTAAATTGGATTTATGAAAAAACGGTCAAACACCTATTTACTTATTTTTTAAGCTGATTTTTTCCGCTAAGTTTCAAACTCCTCGCTTATGTCGTTTAAAAGATACACACTCCGTTAGGAATCCTTCAACCCCCACTTTTCACCCCTTTCACTTCATAACACCACATCGAAAAACGCTCAGACACATGTCTTCTTATTTTTAATGATGAGTGTATATGCCGAGTATCACATCGCCCAATGAAACCAATCGGGAGATATTGTTATTCAATGAAATGCAGGTCTACCCCCTTAACACCCCTTTAGAACCTGAATATCCAAAAATCCTTCCTTAGTGCGCGTTTTTGACTTACCACGAACATATCCCCAAAATTTCATGTTTCTAACATTAATAGTTTTGGCTAGGCGATGATGAGTCAGTGAGTCATTAAGTCAGTCAGTCAGTCAGTCAGGACACTTGGTTTTATATAAGAGATTACAATATGCTAATATCCTACCGGTCACCTCTTTGAGGACAGATTAAACCTCCCTATGTACGATAACTGAATTGTTGAGGCCAGGCCTTGTTATATCATAAGTTACGGCTAGGCTATAATACTTGCATGATTCATAAATCCACCACCTTGAAATTATTTGGCTGATGACCTTGTAGTTTGGGGAAAATATGCTTCCCACAAAAAGGTATGCTGTTGCAAAATTTAGTAGAGATCAGATGATTAGGTTGGTTGTTTTTATTTAAGCTTTTAACATTTGGGTGGCCGCCATTACGTTCCCATCAAGATGGCGGTGATATAAAACATGACACTGAGGTGCCCCTTGCAAGTATTATCTCTGTACCAAATTTCGTTCAATTCGGTTTCACCGTGTTCGAATTGATATGGGGGGGGGGGCAGACATTCAGAGTACACACACTCACACACACAGACACAGACAGACACACAATGTTTGGCCCTGTGTTGATCTCATAAGTCTACTTTCATTTTTTTCTTCTGAAAAGGGAACCTAAACTGCCGTTAAATATGGCATATTAACTAAAATGACATTCTAATACCTAAATCTCTATATTTGACGTCAAGAGATTTCGTTTCTGTAGAAATGCTTTCCTTGCCTGAGCCAACCTACTTTCTATATCCTCTTTGCTTCGTCCATCACTGGTTATTTTGTTTGCCAAGTAGAAAAAGTTCCTTTAGATTTTCACTTGCTGATTAGATGTCAATAGGACTTTCTAATTTATTTCGACTGTATTCCATTATTATTATTATTATTATTATTATTATTATTAATAATAATAATAATAATAATAATAATACAGCCTCCTATGAACTAGGCTACAAATACCCAACAACCGTTCAGGTTTTCTTCCTTAAGGTGTTCCTTACTTGCCGTTTAGCTTCCTGCCAAAGATCTTTCAGCCTCTGGCTCCTTCCCAGTCGTTCTTCGGCTGAAAGCGTGGGTCTTTCTTTCCTTCACACCTACTATTTTGGTTCTGAATCTTGTCCTGTCCCAGACTTCGGCCGGTCCAATGTTTGCCCTTTTAAAGTCCTGATGGACTTCCTGAAGCCATGGAGGTTGCACCTTCCATTTCTCCTGAAGGCTGAGAATTTTGTTAGCCAATCTCTCGGTCCCGATTCGTTAAATATGTCCATAGAACATCAACCTCCTCTTTCTCATGCTGACAGAAATCCCTTCAAACTTGTCATAGAGTTCTTGGTTTGACCTCAGTTGAAATTTGTATCCATCTCCAGGTAGCTTCTTGGGACCTAGAATTGTCCGGAAGATCTTCCTTTATTTTTCCCAATCTCAACAATTTTCATGCTTGATAAGGTTTCTGCCACATACTGTAGAGGCACTTGGCTTCACTACTGTGCAATAATGCCTGTACTTGGCCTGATATGAGAGGGATTTCGACTTATATGTGTTGGTGCAAATTCTGAATGCCATATCCATTTACCTAGCCCTTGTTTCAATGGCTGCTTTCTCGTTACCATTTGGAGTCAACATCTCCGCAAACACTTGAATTTATAACTCCTCAAAATGGTCCAATACTTTGAATTCATTTCTTGAACTAGATCCCATTTATTGATTGATTTTTAGCCTACTTTTCACATTTTGCAAAAATGAGGAAAAAGTAGACTTATGAGATCGGGCAAATGTCTGTCTGTCTGTCTGTCTGTCTGTCCTTCTGTCTGTCTGGCTGTGTGTGTGTCCCCCCCTATCAACTCCTAAACGGCTGCAGCAATCGAAACAAAATTTGGTAGGAGTAAAGATCTATACCTGAATATCTCACGCCCATATTCAAAAATGATGTCAGGGCTACCAACTGCTGAAAAATCGCAATTGAAATTTGAGCTCCATGTTGGATATCTTGGAAGGTATGAATAGGAGCTATTTCAAAATTGGCACACGTATAGATAATAATATTGCAGTTTAATTTCCAAGAGGCCATACATGGCAGTGTTGCCAAAATGATTATAAGCCTGGTGATAGGTCCACATTTTAAATGCATATAACTTCTACACTATCAATTGGATTTCCACCAAATTTCGTATGTGCTATGTGTACATAAACAGACATGACTGAACGTATTAAGGAACCACCAGGGCTGCCAACTGTTAATAAATGCTCTCAATTAATTTTATCCAAATACCAATATATCAGAAAGTATGCCAACCGACAGCTTTAAACTATGCACACGTATAGTACCTGACATTCTATATTAATTTGGAGAAACTTATATACGTCAGTGCTACCAACATGATTCTAAGCCTGCTGAGAGGTCCAACTTTAAATACATGTAACTTCTATACTATCATTTGGATTTCAACCAAATTTCGTGTGTGCTATGTGTACCATAACAGATATGTATATGCCGATTCTTAAGAGTAACCAGGGCTGCCAACTGTTAGTAAATACTGTATCTATTTTTGTTACCCTAATATCAATATATCAGAAAGTATGCAAGCCAATAGCTCTAAACTTTGCACACGTATAGTACCTGGCATTCTAGCTTAATTTGGAGTAACTAATATACGTCAGTGCTGCCAACATGATTCTAAGCCTGCTGATAGATCCAATTTTAAAATGCATGTAACTTCTATACAAACTAATGGATTTTATTCAAAATTGACACAACAATTGATCATATTATTTCAGATTATTTCTGACCAATACATGTATGTCATTGTTGCCAACATGATTTTACGCGCTGTTAGATCCAATGTTTAACTGCATGTAACGTCCATGCTATCCATTGGACTTCAACCAAATTTTGTATTCTGTACCTTAAGAGTTGGAACTAAGAATATATTCAGTCACCAGGGCTGCCAACTGTAGTTCTCTATTAGGCTACATTATGCCAGGTATACAGTATTTCGAACTATTTAGAAATTTCGATATTACCAACTTAATTTCGTCATTATTCTAGATAGATCCATATAGATTAATCATTGGCATAGATCTTAAATTATAAGAAAAGTAGGCTCTTTAGTTCGTTACGGAACTTCTTGTTTATCATGAATTCTTTTCTCATGAATAATATTATTGGTGTTGTCATTGTTGATGTGGATTCTCCTACCCCCTAAAAGAAGCAACATCATATTAATTCGTATTCTTCTTATGTTTCAGATCTGCGCCACAACCCTAGTCGCCCTTATTGAAGCTGGATTTGTCAGCCATGGAACTGCGGGTCACGCCACATCCTACCAGAATGTTCATTTGGAAAGTCATGGAGCAATTCCTATTCCAGTGAAAAGCGAACACGAAAGTCTGGGCGATCTAGGGGGCCATGGTGCTCTTCTAGGAGGTCATGGAGGAGGTCTTGAAGGTCATGGCTTGGAGCTTGGAGGTCACGGAGCATCTTTTGGAGGTCTGGAAGGTCACGGAGCATCTTTTGGAGGTCTGGAAGGTCACGGAGCATCTTTTGGAGGTCTGGAAAGCCATGGAGCTTCTCTTGAAGGTCATGATTTTCATGGAGCTTCTCTTGAGGGTCATGGGCTGGAAAGTCTAGGAGGCCATGGAGATTTCAGTGGTCTTGAAGGTCAAGGAGCAGGGTTTGGAAGTCTGGAGAGCCACGGAGGATCTTTCCATGGCGATTTTCACCACTAATCATTTATTAAGTTCCTACTCAAGATTAAAAGCTGATGTGATATTTGAAAAAGAAACCGTGCATTCTATTTTGTTTCAAACTGTATTTTTGTAAGGACTCAAAATTGAAAAATAAAAATTTGTAATGTTTGTATGTGGTTGATTATTACTGGGAACCGGATTCTACCTATGTTTTCCTTACTCCTAAATACAAACATATTTTAATACTTATCCGAATCAATAATTAATTGATAATTTTTAATGACACTGCTAAGGTGTATGTTTCACAGAACCCAAGCTCCTAAACCAGAGGGAGTTAGAAGGTTTGGTTTGTACCACAATCTTCCAAATTGGCTCAATAGTACAGGAAAAAGCGGCTTCGGTGGCGTAATTGGTAGCATGCTGAACTGCTGTGCCCAAGATCGCGGGTTCAAACCTGACCGAAATCGTCGGATTTTTTAAGAGCGTTCCTTCTGAGGGGAAGTAAAGCCAGTGGTCCCATGTCATAGATTTATGGCATGAAAGAGAACCTTCCGTCCTTACTTGAATTAAAAAAGTTTTTTTTGTCGTGTAGCCTCCTGAGAGGCCGAGTGCAGGTCTTTCTAGTCGACGCCCGTGGGCGTCGGGATGACAGATGGAATGGATGAAGATGAATGAAACTGGGCAAGGATGTGGAAGGAAGCGGCCGTGGCCTGTCAGAAGGTCCGTCCCACCATTTGCCTGGTGTTGAAAATGGGAAACCACTGAAAACCATTTCAAGGACGACCGACGGTGGGGCTCGAACCCACGCTTCTACCGATTCAGAAGACAGCTTGGCCCCAAGACCTAACGCTGCACTTTAGCCATCGTAGCCACCGCTGTCGGTATTAAAACAGATAATACACACTAATACAGTCATCACAATTAACACCGGTTATGAGATAGATTTTACACATACACAAAGTACACGGGGCTACATGACCGCGTTGTCGTAGCCCCTAAAATAAGGAACCAACCAGTTAGGCGTTACGTTATAAATATAAAAAAGCGAGCCTTACACTAGTCGCATATGTGACATGTTATCCCTTGTTAACAGTGAACTCGGTTGGTCATTTAAATAACTACTTGTGAACCTCCAGTGCCGGTTTTCAGCAAATATGATATAATGAATATTTTCACACCAAAGAACGACAACTTAGAGATGATTTATTGTAGGAATATCTTTAATGGGGCCTCCAAACCTTCAAGTAAGCCGTATGCGATATAGATTCCACATAGCCACATGGCCGACAGTACCTCGAGTGCTTACATTAAATAAGAATACAGCAAAAGTATGAAGATTTAATACATCATAATTATTTTCAGCAAATATGATATAATGAATATTTTCACACCAAAGAACGACAATTTGAAGATGATTTATTGTAGGCATATCTTTAATGGGGCCTCTAAACCTTGAACTATACCGTATGCGATATACATTCCACATAGCCGACAGTACCAATCTCCGCCACCGCGCGCGCTCATTTTTTCCGCCCCATTTCCGTCCCTTTTCCAAAATCATCCTCACAAAAAATATACAGCAACCGAGTGGAAAGATGTTACACATCAAAAATATAAAACTCCTCAAAAGAAGAGCACACCGAGGATATATGAGGTGCGTTCAAAAAGTAACGAGCTGGAGGCATAATTACAGAAACCAGTACCTGTATGTTAGAAGTATTGGCCCTGGCTGTTGAGGCACTTGTCCCACTGTGACTCGAGGCGGTGAATGGCTGTCTCACAAAATTCCCTGTGCTGCGATGTGAACCAGTTCCGCACGTACAGCTGGACGTCGGCGTCCGAGGCGAATCGTTGGCCCCGCAGAGCCCTTTTTAAGGGACCAAACATGGCGTAATCACAGGGAGAGAGGTCTGGACTGTATGGAGGGTGGCCGAGAACCTCCCATTTGAATTTCTGTAAGAGTGCCGCGACTGTGTTGGCCGTATGAGGTCGTAGAGCGGCTATGGCGTTCACTGTCACTCGGCGGTCCTAGGTAATGAGTGTATCAACCAGCTGGACGTTGTCATCGGTAATGCAAGGGGGTGCCCCTGACCGGGCGTCATCGGCTAACGACACCCGTCCTTCCCTGAAACGCTTGTGCCACGCCTTGACCCTTGCAAGGGACATGCAGTGTTCGCCCTACTCCTTCCACTGTCAGAAACCTCTTTGCTCTACGTTTGACGCCTGCATGTCACTGTTTGCAATGCGACTGTCAGCGTTGGACGATTGATGCATGCTGCTGCTCGCTTTTTATCGTCACGTGACGTGCACACGTGCCCTCTAGCGACGGGCTGTGACCTTCCACGCTCTGGTCGGAACTACACCTCGTTACACACGCCACGATTAGCCGATGTAGTCACCGGTTTGCGCATTCCAGCCTCCGGCTCGTTACTTTTTGAACTCACCTTATAAATCCACATGCCGCCACTCCATTAAAGGATCAGCACGGGCCATCTGTACGGAAATGACTACGGTCAAGATGATGAGGGATGATGTTTTCAGTACTTACTTTAGATTTGAGAAGAATGTTTTGGAAGCTAGGGCTGTTAATATGAGGCTGGGGACAAGGTTTCCAAAGATAGGATCTCTCTACAGCCTAAAGGTCAGTGACAGTAAGATTTTGATTGATGACTATAATCTTGGGACAAGTTTAGAATCTTTTGGACATTAATTTATAAGACTTAAGATAGTTTAAATAATGTATCAAGAACACCTGTCTGTGTTTATAACGAACTGAACATTGTCCAGCGCCCTATCAGCTACACACAATGATTGATGTTACGGTATTCAACAAACTGCCACATTGCGTGGAATTCTGGTTGGTTGGTTGGTTGGTTCCTCAGTATTTAGGGGCTGCGACAACGCGATCATGTAGCCCCGTGTACTTTGGGTGTGTGCAGAATCTGTCTGATAACCGGTGTCAATTGTGATGGCTGTATTAGTGTGTGTTATCTGTTTTATCATTTTAAATGATCTTGTCGACTTCGTCGTTACGCTGGGGTCTGGCGTTACGTTACGGTGACGGGACGAAATATACCCTGATGCACTGAGGTGTGTGACGTCATAGTACCGCTTGGTGCATGTGCTCCCCGACAATCTCTACTTCGTTAGTATAAGACAAAAATCCCCGATTCTTGGATGCCACGGGTAATCTCGAGAACCACTGGGTGGATTTTTATGCGGTTTTCACCATTCTGTAAAGGATATCTCGAGGAAAGATTCTGTAGAAAATAATTTATGTATGATCGAAGGAAGCCAAGCAGTAACGATTTCAGTGAAATAGTCGAAAACAAACTTGGCGTCCGTGCGCTTCTTAAGCTTACGCTGGGCAAACCGTTAAAATATAAATATACTATGAGCGTAAGAATTGGTCAGCATGAAAAGTTCTACAAAAAAGGCCCGGAGAGCATATCTCTATCTTCAACACATCGCCCACTATAAGTGTTTTTAGACTGGATGGAAGAGGCACGTCCCCACGCGCTCTGGTGAGCGTGACGGCATTTCGCGCGCTTGACTTTGCTTTGCCCTTGGTTTGCACTTGCCGTTCGCGAGTAATTTGAAACAAGGTAAAGTATTATAAAGCAAGATAAGTATTTTGCAGATCATTTTCTAACATGCCAAGAGTCTTTGGCTTCGAGCGAAGCGTTTCTAGCAATTGTCAGCATTTGTAGCATTTAAAATGATACAATGTCTAGTCTTTCAGACTGACTGTCACTTTTTTTTATTCAAGTAAGGACTGCAGACATTCAATTTTCATGTAATTCCTACTTTTGCTACCAATCGCCACCGTCAACGATAACTAGTCATAAACTTTGTTACTAGATGCCACCACAATCGGCTCCCGGCGAGGAACGTTGGAAACTAAGAGCGTTAATCAAATCTAACCTTATAATTTAGCTTCACACAAGTGTAATTTGTGGTAGGTTCTTTTACATGTCATACATCTATGACATGGGCCCACCGGCTTTACTTCCACTCCGAAGGAAGGCATTGTGAGGGATTTTTAATGCTCTTAAAAATCCGACGATTTCGGCCGGTTTGAACCCACGACCTTGAGCATAGAAACTCAGCATGCTACCAACTACGCCACCGAAGCCTCTTCTGAGAACTTGGGAATATTCGTTTTAATGTCGTTTATACGGGTCTGGAGACGAGGCGTTGTCTCCTCATTTGACGGCTGTATTCCCTTCCTGACTCCAAGCTCGTCAGAGGAATTTATGAAATATGAAGTAAAAGCTGAATGGGAGCGGCTGTGGCATTTGTCTGGAGTTGAAAATGGTTGTTGATTAATTTAGGGGCTTCACGACATCATGGTCATATAACCCCGTGTACTTGAGTGATTTGCTTTCCGATGAGGATAGGGAAGGAGGCAGTGGGTTGCGTGATGCAGTCGGTAGAGGCGCTGAGCTTCTAACTGAAAGGAAGTGGGTTCGAACCCCACCCAGGTAGTGGATTGTAGAAACAAAACTACCACTTTCGGAAACGCCAATAGCCCTGGGGTTCACTCAGCCTACACCAGAAATGAGGACCAGGGCAATTCCTTGGAGCAAAGACGGCCGGGCGTGGAGCTGACAACTCCATCCCATCTAGTGCTAGCCTCCATGGAGTTGGCTTTGCTATTGGGAAGGAGGCGGCCGTGGCCTTGATTTAGGAAGTAGGAAACCACAGACAACCATTTCCAGGATGGCCATTCTTGACTGTCACCACAGAGGCCCGGGTGCGATTCCAGGCTCTGTCAGAAATTTAAATTCTGGTCTGAGGGCTGGAACGGGATACACTCATTCCGGTGAAGTAAAACTGAGAAGAGGAGGGTTCGATTCCCACCTCAGCCATCTTCGGAGCTGTTTTGTGCTCCAGGCAAATACTGGGATGACTCCTAACTATTTTCCATTCTATAAATGTGCCCGAAAAACTGTTATCTTCATTACATCAGTTAATTTTTCACATTACACTCTCTATTTGGTCGTAACCTACATATTCTGCGTTATTATTTCGTTTACCTCCCAGTATTTTTCTCAGAATTCGTCTTTCAGTCTTCTCTAATTTGTCTAAATCACCAAATCTTGTTAAGTGTTTCTGCCGCATACAGAGTTTCAGGTCTGACCACTGTTGGATAGTGCCTTAATTGAGTGTTCCAGGATAAGTTGTTTTTTTAAATTATATGTATCTTTTGTCATATGAAAACACCTTTCTAATTTATGCATACGCGTTTCTATTGCTGTTTTTTCCTGCGAGTCGTTCATCATCCTCTCTCCTAGGTATTTAAAGGAATTTGTTTTACATACTGAACTGTCATGAATTGTGATACTTTTCGGGGCATCGGTGATGTTTGTCATGAACTTAGTTTTTTCAAATGATATTTGTAGTCCAACTTTGGCTGCCTGTTTTTGCAACTCTCTAATAATTAGCCTAGTTTCTTTTTTAAATTGGCTTCACCTTTTGTCCGTGTGTTTGTCTGTGTGTTCGTGTGTGTGTGTCTCCCCCTAATAGAATCTAAACGGCGCGAGCGATTTCAATGAAACTCGGTAAGATCATAGCACTATTCCGGACGACCGCAACAGTGCCCTTCAAATTTTGTTACGTCTCACCAATACAACATGGCGGCTGTGCGAAATATTTCACCAGCATTCAATATCTCCGAAACAGTTACCTATATCACCCTGGAATTTTGTACGGTGATAAAGGAAACTACTAGAAGTTCGCCTATGTGACTTTTGAAAACTTGCTAACTACAAAACCAACATGGCGGCCAAGCGAAGTTGCGACTTTAAATAGACGTTTCTCGCGAATTAAACAACTAAACGCAGTGAAGCTTGGTACAGAGTATGTTTATACGCATTGTAATGCACCGACATGTAACTTCGTTCAATTGTTTACATAATCTCAAGATGGCAGCTGTGCGAAATATTTCACCGGCATTCTATATCTCTGAAACTATTACCGGTATCACCCTGAAATTTTGTACAGAGATAAAGGGCACTACTAGAAGTTCACCTATGAGACTTTCAAAAACCAGCTAACTACAAAACGAACATGGCGGCCGAGCGAATTTGAAAGTTTTAAATAGACTTTTCTCGCGATTTATTTATCCAAACGCAATCAAACTTGGTACAGGAAATGTTTATACACATTGTAATGCACTGGTATCTAATTTAGTTAAATTGTTTACATAACCTCAAGATGGCGGCTGTGCAAATAAAATATTTTTTTAAATCTCTTGTGTCGTAATCGTGCGATCGAAGTGAAATTTTGAATAAAGAAATTACGCAATAATTGTCCTTTAATGGTACATGACTCTATGGCCTATTCATATAACAATTCAACATGGCAACCATCCGAAATATTTAGTCGGTTCTCAATATCTACGAATCTATTACAGCAATCAAACTGAAATTGTGGATGTTGATAGAGGCAATTACTGTAAGTAGGATGTATGAAAATAGGCTCTATAGTTCTTCGCGGAACTACTTGTTTTTGTTGGGCATTATCCAGTAAGTAATGCAATGTCATCCGCACATGCACTTTATTTCAAGTTATTTTTGACATATTCCAGTAATTGTAATTATTTAGTGTTAATGTGGCAACACTGCACAAAGCTATCACCACCAATAATCTGTAGAATGGTAAGAATAAGTGTAGAGCACGTAGAGGGAGATCCCATCAGAACTTGTGTGGTCCTGTCTCGGTAGGCTGTTATTTATGAACTGGAGTCTCATGTCACACCCATCAGCTGTTCCACAAATACAGGCCAGTGTGACCAACTGTAGCGACATGTCACTAGAACACATCAGCTGTAGTGAGGTTCCCCAAATACGGGTCAGTATGGCCAACTTCAGCGACAATTTTGTATCCAATTTTCATTGTTGATTTCCCGCCCTTTATTAGGCTATTTTCATTTATGGAAAAAATAGGCTTATAAGATCACCTTTGGTCCGTGTGTGTGTGTCTGTGTGTGTGTGTGTGTCCCTAATAATATCTAAACATCTGGAGCGATTGTTTGAAACCTGGTTAGGTCATAGCACCATGGCCTTTAAATCTCTTTACGGGATTATTTCGAAGGACAGTAATTTCTGATTCAGGTAAGCCAACAATCCGATTGTAATATAGACCCATTCATCGAACTTTTCGGACAGAGGTTGTATTTCACAGGCATTCTAAATATCCGAAACTATTACAAATATCACCCTGAAATTTCGTACGGTGATAAAGGGCACTACTACGAGTTCATCTATGTAACTTTTAAAAAACTTGTAAAATACAATACAATCATGGCGGCCAAGCGAAGTTGAAACATATTAACAGACGTTCTTCGCAATTTAACCATCTGAGTGCAGTGAATTATGGCACGGTAAATATTTATACACATTGTGATGCAATGGTATCTAAGCTAGTTCAAGATGGCGGAGGTGCGACATTTTAAAATTAAGTTTTTAATTCTTGTGTATTAATCATCCGATCAAAGTGAACGTTTGAATAATGAACCTACACAAAAATCGGTTTCTAATATTACATAACTCTATGGCTTACATATATTAAAATCCAACATGGCGACCATCCGAAATATTTAGACGGTTGTCAATACCTACGATTCTATTACAGCAATCAAACTGAAATGTATGTGTGTAGAGCAGGGGTTCTCAACCCTTTTCAACCATCGTACCCCTTTAAAAAAAATTAAATATCCTGCGTACCCCTACTAACCTTTCTTAGGTAGTAATAATGGTTATTACAAATGTAAAAGGTATTTAGTTAGTATGGTTTAACCTTTGTAATTTTATAAGGAAATATATTTTAATAAAACAAAATATAGTTGTTTTTCAGTTCCTTTTCCCAAAGGGTGATTTTTGCAATCATTGCGTTAGTTTTCATTTCAACATAGAACATATCAGAAACACTACCTTGCATACACTTATTCTAAATGTTCAGGTTTTCAAAAATATCACTTAAATAGGCCAATTTTAAAAGCCAACCAAAGTCATTGAGTACTGATGACAAGTTAGAATTGTGCTCGGTTAAGAAAAGATGCAATTCTTTGTGGAGTTCAAATACACGCACCGTAAATAACTCACACAGTAGTCAGGGCACGAAGCTCACTGCGCATGTGGATCGAGTAGAAGGATGGCCTGAAATGTTACGCGTACCACAGGTTGAGAACCCCTGGTATAGAGGCTATTATCGTAAGTAGGATATATGAAAATAGGCTGTATATTTCTTCACGGAACTACTCGTTTTTCTTGTATTTTTGTTTCCATAAAATGTTGTTGTTTGAGTCTGGTTGACTGGTTTGATGCAGCCATCCACACCTCCCTGTCCTGAGTTAATCGTTTCATCTCTACATAGCTACCACACCCTACATCCGAGGCAATCTGTTTAACATATTCTAACCTTGGTCTACCTCTACAGTTCTTGTCCTCGACCCTTCCTTCTATTCCTGCGCATTGGTACGAGGAGCTGCACGGGACCAGACCACACACAATCCACTCCAACCTGACCATTTAGCTACAATCACACTAACTTGAAGGTCAATTACCACTGTCAGTATGTTAAATCACATATAACTAACAAACGTGGAAATTTGAAGTCATTTATTTTTCAGTATATATTTTATTTAGTCAATATATTTTACCCTCCAGATTGGTGGATCCCACGGACTCAGCGAGGGAACTCACCACTACCGCCTTTCCAGGCAGTGTCCTAGAGCTGAGAAAACTTCGTCGGATTGGATACAAATGGGGAGGTATGATCAGGGATGGGAAGGGAACGGAAGATTGGAATGGATAGGCAAGGAAGAGGGAAGGAGGCGGCCGTGGCCTTACAGTAGGAACCATCCCGGTATTTGTCCGAAGACGAAACCACGGAAAACCAATTCGAGGATGGCTGAGGTGGGAATCGAACCCCCTCTACTCATTTGGACCACCCGAGACTGAGTAGACCCCGTTCCAGTCCTCATACCACTTTTCAAATTCCGTGGTAGAGCCGGGAATAGACTCTAGGACCTCCGGGGCGGCAGCTAACGATGCTAACCGCTACGCTACGGAGGCGACACTTTTTTCAGTGTTGCCTATACAAATTGTCTTTTGCGGCTCTTCAGTCGGTCGACACTAATGAATTGGGTAGGGTACAAGTTATAAATATGTGAACACACTCCTGTATTAGTTAGTTATATCACAATCCGACAGTAGTGGCTACGCTGGCTAAAGCGCAGCATTAGGTCATGGGGCCAAGCTATCTGCTGACTCGGTAGACGTGTGGGTTCGGCCGTCCTTGAAATGGTTTTCCGTGGTTTCCCATTTTCAACACCAGGCAAATGCTGGGATGGTACCTTCTGACAGGCCACGTCCGCTTCCTTCCACATCCTTGCCCAGTTTCATTCACCATCATTCATTTCATCTCTCATTAACTCCTCTCATGAGTTTGGCGTCAGGAAGGGCATCCGGCCGTAAAAACCATTGCCACAAGGACTTCAATCGCATCTCATCCCCGACCCCGTTGGTAAGGGGTAGACATACAATACATAGTTATATCACACTTAAATGGGCAGTTTAGGATTACGCCTTTCGATCCTCAAGGGGACATCATCGGATCCTGATCACTGCGTTAAGGTTAATTTTCACTGTTGTGGTTCAATAGCACGTCGTTAGCGGCTTCGGTGGTGTAGTTGGTAGCATGCTGGACTGCTGTGCCCAAGATAGCGGGTTCAAATAGGGCCGAAGTCGTCGTTTTTTTAAGAGCGTTAAAAAACCGTCAGAATGCCTTCCTTCAGATGGGTGGTAAAGCCGGCGGTCCCATGTCATAGATTTATGGCATGTAAAAGATCCTTCTACAGACTTAACTTTTGTGAAGCCAAATTTCTAGGTTAGATTTCGTCGAAACGCTCTATCAAAGTTCCAACGTTTACCACTAGGTATCATTGATATCTGGTAGCGAAAGTTGGAACTACTTGAAATTGAACGGGACTTGTGGGTGTCCGTTGGAAGCAGCTACAGACTGAGGCGAGCCGAACATGTCCTACGACACTCCAGGCACTAAAAGCCATACGATAAATAAATAGATGATTATAGTGTAATGTTTGATTCGCAGTTTGAATCACGCTATACGTTAGCTTTGTTTTGTGTTGCAAGGTTTTGTGAATTACATGAGTTACGTTGTATATGCGCCTGTATACAATTTATAATAACACACTGTAATAATTGACTAAATCAAATAACAAATTTTAGCATTCACTACAAAATACTAATTAAGGTATCCGTACCAAATAAGGCCCGGCTCCAAATAAGGCCCACCCCCTCATCCTGGCCTCTTGGCTGCAATTACGACATAATTTCCCCAGGATTCCGTTAGCTCCTGACATCTAGTGAGAGGGGAAACAACTACTTCCAAGACACCCCGTCCTCCAGTCGCCTGTACAGTAGTTATGTAGCAACCTTCAACAAAGGAGGGCGCTGTTCTTATTTGCAAGGTATGTGTATTTGCTTCATAACGCATGTTTTAACTTAAGTGGTACTATTGAAAATATATCAAACAGTAGAGTAAATTATGCTCTTTAAGACGGTGGATTTAGTTATTGGAAAAATGAAATCTGTAAAAGCCTATAACAACATGTGTGCTGCATCTTTACTGTCATAAGGTGGCTCCCAATAAGGCCCACCCCTAGTGTGCCAAATAAAGCCCGGGTGGGCCTTATTAGGCCTATCTGGTCAATGTACGCATTAAATTATATTTTGGTGTTTTTAACTCTTGATATCACAGTAAAAGGGCATTTAATGTGCTTTTTGGTGGAGGGACATTTTGGATGGGAGGAGGGGGGAAGGGGGAGGGGGAGGGGGGGTGGACCGGGGGGGGGGGCGGATTTTAGAAAAAAATAAAAATATATTTTAAGAAAACTTAACATTCATTAAATTCATTTTAGCTATAGCCGTTTGTAAAATTGCACACGTGGCTGTCTTATTTAGATTTTAGTAAAACAATTGTTCTGTTTCTTCTTATTTAGATGAATCCACTCAAGAACAAACGTGCAAGTTGGAGTGAAGATGATTTGAAGAGAGCTATGCAAGCTGTTGCAGAAGGAATGTCTGTCAGGACAGCATCAAATAATTTCAATATACCCAGGCGCACATTGCGCAATCATGTGGATTCAGGCGTTGTTGTTAAGAAACTAGGACGTAGGGCTTGTTTGAATGAGGCACAGGAGAAAGAACTGTCAGAGAATTTTTCGTCTCGCGGAAGTTGGCTATCCAGTTACAGGCAAAGTTCTTCGGCGATCTGTGTATGAATTCTGCGAAAAGAATAAACTACAGAATCCTTTCAATGATGCAAAAGGACTAGCTGGGCGCAAGTGGTTAAAGCTTTTCTTAATGAGGCAACCTGACATCGCCCGTAGGAAGGCGCAGCATATGAACCCTGGAAGAGCTGCCAAGCTAAATAAAGTGATCGTGAGTGACCATTTCGAAAAACTGAAAACTGTTATGACTGAATTAGAACTCTTCAACAATCCTCAGTTGGTCTATAATATGGATGAGAAGGGGTGTCGCCTTTCACTACATAAATCACCACAGGTTTTGGCTAAAAGGGGTGATAAACGACTTCACTTTGTTGCTCCAGAGCATGGAGAAAATGTATCAATTGTATCTTGTGGCAATGCCATTGGCCAGGTGATCCCTCCCATGATACTTTTTAAGGGAAAACGCCGTAAACCGGAATGGGAGGACTATCTTCCCCCCGGAACTGAGATAGAAATGACTGAGAAGGGTTCAATGAACACTGCAACCTTCGTTAAGTGGTTGCATCACTTTGCCAAGTACAAACCTGCAGGCAAAGTGCTACTGATTTTTGATGGAGCGTCATCACACTTAGATCCGGATATTTGCGATGCTGCCGAAGAACACGACATAAATCTCTATTGTTTGCCGAGCAACACTACCCATGAACTTCAACCAATGGACAAATCAGTATTTAAACCTTTTGAAACCTTTTGGGATGACGAAGTTCAACTTTATTGGTCAAAAAATAAATCAGATGAAAGTAGGGCGATCAGCAGGCGAGTGTTCGGGAAGATATTCAGTAAAGTGTGGCCGAAAGCAACGTCGCCAGCAAATGTTATTTCCGGGTTTCGTGCAACCGGTATTTTTCCGTTTGATGCAAACATTATTCCTGAAAGTGCTTTCGCTCCATCAATACCAACGCAACACGCTGATCTACCGGAAGTCATTCCAGATGAAGCTCAGCCCGGCAGAATTTTGCAAAATCAAGAAGCATCAGCTACATCTAGAAAAAGAAGACTTCCAAACGAAAGTGATTCTAGCTCAAGCGTGAGTGAGCAGTTCTCGGTTCACGACAGTCTGAGTGACTTAGACATTGTAGATGATGATCAGGAGGAAATGGAATCATCTTTTCAAGACATCCTGAAAACTCCTGAATTCAAAAAAAAAAACTCAAACACCTAGAAGGAAGGCCTTGAATTACAAGGCCCAAGTGGTCACAAAGGAATTGTTTAAGGACAAAATCTCAAAGCGTCTTGACCAAACTGGTCAGAAAGCTAATCAAAAAGGTCACGTGACAAAAGCCAAGGACAGTTCGAAGAAAACGTTGACCATTCTGGAAACAGGGCTCAAGGGGAGCCCTTGCAATGAAGGAGAGTGTAGTCAGTCGAGTAGCGGAGTGAACCAGCAAGTGGTAAGCTGGTTTTGTCACATGTGTTGCGAAGACAGAGTTGCCGATATGAGGCTCTGCAAAAATTGCAGAAAATATGTTCACGAAGAATGTGTAGGCATAAGAAGGGAAGACAAAATGCCAAATTTCATGTGTCCATCGTGTGATAAGTGAAATGAAGTGAGGTGAGTTTGTTAAGTGAACATATTTTTCAGGAAGCAAGTGTATTTTAAGTGACGAGGTTTTTTTTATGGTTTCTTGTTTTAAAAAGGCATTGATTTAGCGTTTCCTGTACTTTGAAAAATTATTCAATATCATTCTAATAATTCTAACTTACATATTTTGTTTACCAAAGGGGAACTATTTTTTGTGTTTACGTAAAAGACTTTAATTCCAAAATTTCTGTTGTTGTTTGAAGTGTATTTTATTACTTTACATCTGCCATCAATAAAACGTAGTATAAAATAATAAGAGCTTGGAATTATACTGCTTTTTTAAGGGATTGAGGGGTGGGCCTTATTGGGGATTTATGATGGGCCTTGTTTGGATCAGGTGTTCCTTATAAGGCCCATTGGTGCGAGGTATTATTGTCGTTTATTGCGGATATAATGTTTAAGTCAGACAACTTTTAATGCTAACATTTTAAGTCGCAAACCCAGGGGGTATGTTTGATTGCCGTTTCTCAACTATCACCTCCCATAGAAGTGAAATAACAAGCGCTGAACTTTAGGTGGGCCTTATTTGGTACACGTACCTTATAATGTACACTTAACTTGGTAAGGTTCTCCTCACAGCGATGCTCACTTCCGCCCAATTCACTGAGCACAATCGTGTTAACTGACTGAAAAGAAGCAACACACAATAACTAACAAACATTGACGAGTTTTATTAGTTTAACTACTTACAGCAACTAAATAAGTGTAGCCATCAGCCAAATTCTTGAAGACATTGATTTAGTCACCTGAGTGTAAAGGATCTAATGATGATCGCTTGACGGTCGAAACTGGTCATCCAAGTGTATTTCTTCATTAATTGTTTCACCCAACTTTGGGCTACATGAAATCAATCATTTTTAGCCTATTTTCATTTAATGAAAAACAAGAAGTTCCGTGAAGAACTATACAGCCTACTTTTGATGCCAATGATTATTCTACCTATCTAGAATAATGACAAAATTAAGTTGGTAATATCGAAATATCAAATTAGTTCAAAATATACCTGGTATAATGTAGACTAATAGAGCACTACAGTTGGCAGCCCTGGTGACTGAATATATTCTTAGTTCCATCTCTTAAGGTACAGAATACAAAATTAGGTTGAAGTCCAATGGACGTTACATGCAGTTAGACACTGGATCTATCAGCACGCGTAAAAGCATGTTGCCAACAATACCATGCGTGTGCTGGTCAGAAATAATCTGAATTATTATGATATCTTGTTGTGCCAATTTTGGATGAAATCCATTTGTTAGTATAGAAGTTACATGTATTTTAAAATTGGACATATCAGCAGGCATAGAATCATGTTGGCAGCACTGCCTTGTATTAATTACTCCAAATTAATCTACAATGTCAGGTGCTATACGTGTGCAAAATATAGAGCTGTTGGCTTGCATACTTTCTGATATATTGATATTAGGGTAAAAAATATGGACAGCATTTATTAACAGTTGGCAGCCCTGATTGATCTTAACAATACTTTCAGTCATATCTGTTAGGGTATACATAGCACATACGAAATTTGGTTGAAATCCAACTGATAGTATAGAAGTTACATGTATTTAAAAATTGGTCGTATCAGCAGGCTTATAATCATGTTGGTAGAACTGACGTATATAAGTTACTCCAAATTAATCTAAAATGTCAGAATATACGTGTGCATAGTTTAAAGCTGTTGTCTTGCATACTTTCTGATATATTGGTACTTGGATAAAAAAATAGAGAGAGCAATTATTAACAGTTGGCAGCCCTGGTGGCTCTTAAGAATATGCTCAATCATATCTGTTTATGTACAGATATTACATACAGAATTTGGTTGAAATCCAATTGATAGTGTAGAAGTTATATGCATTTAAACATTGGACCTATCAGAAGGCTTAAAATTATTTTGGCAACACTGTCATTGTTAGCCTCCTGGAAATTTAACTGAAATAGTATTATCTGCATGTGTACCGATTTTGGAATAGCTCCCATGCATACCTTGCGAGATATCCAACATGGAGCTCAAATTTCTAGTGCGTTTTTTCAGCAGTTGGTAGCACTGACATCATTTTCAAATATGGACGTGAGATATTCCGGTGCACATCTTTACTCATACTAAATTTGGTTTTGATTGCTGCAGCCGTTTAGGAGTTGATAGGGGGACACACACACACAGCCAGCCAGACAGACAGACAGACAGACAGACACATTTTCCCAGATCGATCTCATAAGTCTACTTTTTCCTCATTTTTGCAAAATGTGAAAAGTAGGCTGTGTGTTCCCCCCTAATAGGTTCTAAACAGCTGGAGCGATTTCAATGAAACTCGGTAAGATTTTAGCACCATTTTGGCCGATCCCGACCGTGTCCTTCAAATTTTATTGTGTCTCACCAATCCAACATGGCGGCTGTGCGAAATATTTCACCAGCATTAAGTATCTCCGAAACTATTACAGATATCACCCTGACATTTGGTACGGTGATAAAGGGTACTGATACAAGTTTATCAATGTAACTTTCAAAAACCTGTAAAGTACAAAACGAACATGGCGGCCAAGCGAATTTGAAACATTTTAATGTACATTTCTCGTGATTTGACCATCTGAGCGCAGTGAAATGTGGTACATTAAATGATTATACAAATTGTAATGCATTGACACCTAATTTAGTTCAATTGTTTACATAACCTCAAGATGAAGGCTGTGCGAAATGTTAAAATTAAGTCTTTATTTCTTGTGTCGTAATCATGCGATCGAAGTGAAAGTTTGAATAATGAAGCTACGCAATAATTTTCCTTTAATGGTGCATAACTCTATGGCCTATACATATAACAATCCTAAATGGCGAGCATCCGAAATATTTTGACGGTTCTCAATATCTAAGAATCTTTTACAGCAAACTGTTTTTTTTAATGTTCATAGAGGCTATGGACATAAGTTCACCTACAGGACTTTCAATAACCTGGTGATGACAAATTCAACATGGCGGCGACGCGTAGTATAAATATTTAAATGGAAATTTCTCGCGATTTAACCATCCGAGTGCAGTGAAACTTTGCACGTTATATGCTTACACAAATGTTAATCCACTGGCATCTAATTTATTTCTATTGTTTTCATAACCACAAGATGGCTGCTGTGCGAAATTTTAAAAAAACTCGTTTTGACTTCTTGTGTCCTAATCATGCGATTGAAGTTTGAATGCTACACGTACACAATGATCTTCATGTAACAGTTCATAACTCTAGGACCTAGATACTGTATATAAAATCCAACATGGCGACCATCCGAAATATTTAGTCGGTTCTCAATATCTACGAATCTATTACAGCAATCGAACTGACATTTTGTATGTTGATAGTGGCAGTTAACATGTAGGATATATGAAAATAGGCTGTATAGTTCTTCACGGAACGACTTGTTTTTAATTATGTTCGAGAGTTTTACAGTCTTTTGATATAGAGTTTCGTTCCTGTCATGGATGAATTTGTTGTTATGAAATTCGGGACCTAAGATTTTGCGTATTATCTTCCATTCATTGACTTTCTGCCTTTCAAGCAGTCGCTGGGTGGTGAGAGACAATGTTTCGGCTGCATATAAGGCTTCTGGTTCAATTACCATGTATTGATTAATCTCTTTTTTTTTTTTAAGAATTAGGGGAACACCCATTGTGTATAATTGTCTTTACCGACTTAAAAAAACATTAAATTTCGATGCCTCTCTTAGTTTTGAATTTCTAAATTTCACCTTAAAATAAAACCACCACCAATGGAACTGACTTCCGTGCGGCAGTAAACTCCTAATCAGTAACGCCTCTAGAACGTTCAGATCTGCTTGTAATGTGGGTTAGATACTCTTTGCACCCGTGGCTTCAATTACCTCAAGAACCACCAGAGCGACTAACGAAGCTAATTAATGTAAATGTCTAGCGCGTTCTTTATTTTAATTTACCATCTCATATTAAGTCATAAATACTTAATAGATGACATCATTCATTCCGTGACACTTCACTGCCTCGATGTCGATCATTTAATAAATATCTTTACTTCTTTTTTACAAAGTAAGAATTCAAATTACTTTATAATGTAAAAACAACTTCCAACAGTTCTCTACATTGCCAAATTCAATTTCATCGTGAAATTTGATATTGAAAATCAATTTGGCTATCACAAAGATATGTAAATTGAGTTTACGTATTCTAATTAATATTAATTTTTATATGCAATACTATCAGAAGACAAAAAAGTAAGATAGAAAGATATCTTTTGTGTATACACAGCTGGGATATTCGTCAGAAGCACGTGATTAAAAGAAAAAAGACAAACAGGGAGAATAAAAGAGAATAAAAGAGCGATCAGACTGGAAGGACGAAATTAAAGGCCTGAGGGGTAATCCCACGATAGAGACTCTTAACACTGTTTTTCCACACTTAATTTCAGAGCAGGGACTAATAGATTCAATTGTCAAGGTTGTACAAGACACCATCGGGACACATGAGGCTCGTAGCGTATACAGTATCTCGTGTTTGGGAAGAGGTGACAGAATGGTTTCATTTAGGGCTTACAATGGGACCACTCTTACTCGTCATCATCCATTTCGTCCTAATTTATGGCCAGATAAGAAAGTGGCAAACGTGGGAGAACCAGATAGCCAAGTGTTTAGAAAACAAGTAGTTCCATGAAGAACTAAATAGCCTATTTTCATATATCCTACTTACATATTAATTGCCACTAACAACATAGACATTTTCAGTTTGATTGCTGTAATATATTGGTAGATATTGAGAACCATCTAAATATTTTGGATTTTTATATATAGGCCTTAGAGTTAAGTGTAATTATGAGTTATTGTGTACGACAGCAGTGGCTACGCTGGCTAAAGCGCAGCGTTAGGTCATGGGGCCAAGCAAGCTCTCTGCTGACTCGGTAGACGTGTGAGTTCAAGCCCCACCGTCGGCCGTCCTGGAAATGGTTTTCCGTGGTTTCCCCATTTTCAACACCAGGCAAATGCTGGGACGGTACCTTCTGACAGGCCACGGCCGCTTCCTTCCACATCCTTACCCTGTTTCATTCATCATCATTCATTCCATCGCTCATCCTGACGCGCAGGTCGCCCACGGGCGTCTTCTAGAAAGACCTGCACTCGGCCTCTCAGGAGGCCACACGACAAAAAAATAAATTTTTAAACGTTGATTTCGATCGCATGATTAGAACTCAAGAAATGAAACTTAATTTTAAAATTTCGTACAGCCACCATCTTGAGGTTATGTAAACAATTGAAATAAATTAGATGCTAGTGCATTACAACGTGTACAAACAGTTGCTGTACCAAGTTTCATTGCGTTTGGATGGTTAAATCACGAGAAAAGTCTATTTAAAAGTTTCAAATTCGCTTGGCCGCCATGTTCGTTTCCTAGTTAACAGGTTTTTGAGAGTCTCGTAGGTGAACTTCCAGTAGTGCCCTTTATCACCGTACAAAATTTCAGGGTGATATCAGTAATAGTATCGGAGATACAGAATATCGGTGAAATATTTCGCACAGCCGCCATGTTGGATTCGTGGGGCGTAATAAAATTTGAAGGGCACGGTCGGGGTCGGCCAAAATGGTGCTATTACCTTACAGAGTTCCATTAAAATCGTTCCAGCCTTTTAGAAGTTATTAGGGGTACACACACACATGGACGCATACACACACATACGGACAAAATGTTATCTCATAAGCATACATTTTCTAGCTTCCTTCCTGCAAACATGTTGTTCCATTTTTACTCTGCAAATTATTCATGGCCTTGTTGTCAAAAAAAATGGAAAATTTCATTCAAATCTATTATGCGTCTGGAATATTTTGAAGATATAGCCTAATGAAAGTAGTTTTCATACAGTATATCGCCATGGGGTAGATAGCCTACGGGAAGGTGCTATTGCGTATGGAAGATTTTGATTATTACGTAAATTTCAGAAATAATTTAAGAAAGATACATATAAGAGGCTTCGGTTGCGTAGTCGGTAGCATGCTGAGCTTCTATGCCCAAGATAGCGGGTTCAAACTCAGCCGAAGCCGTCGGAATTTTCAAGAGCGTTAATAATCCCTCAGTAAGCCTTCCTTCGGAGGGGAAGTAATGCCGGCGGTCCCATGTCATAGATTTATGGCAGGTTAAAGAACCTTCCACTAATTGCACCTGTGTTAAGCTAAATTGGATAGGTTAAGAATGTAAACAACGCTCTTAGGTTTCTACGTTCGTTGCCAAGAGCCGACTGCGGTGGCGTCTAATAGCTAAGTTCTGAACTTGGCCTAGAAGTCGTTGACGGTACTATTTGAAAAATTCAAAGTTGCAGTATTTAAATTAAAAAACAGATAACACACAATTAACACCGGTTATCAGACAGATTCTACACACACCCAAAGTATACGGGGCTACATGACCGAGTTGTCGCAGCCCCTAAACTTAAGAACCAACCAAAGATACATATAGGCCTATATTGAAAATTAATTTAACTTCTAAGTTTAATGTCAGCTGTTCAAATTTACAGATGCGGCGGTTATTATTATTAATATTATTATTATTTTTATTATTATTATCGTTCTCTGGACCACGAGCCAATTTCAATGCTTGTCCTTTGCTGTTCCTTCTTCTTCCTCCAGTATTGCTTCATCATCTCACTATGTTTCCTCTTCCTTTCCTCGGACCATTTCGAGCAGGTTTTCTTTCACTTCCTCCCTTGGAATCCTTCCATTTTGAGCACTTTTTGCCTAACAATATCTCTCTGTGGTGTATCTTCTTCTCTGGTACTGTTTCTTTTCTAATCCTTTTATCATTTTAAATGATCTTGTCGACTTCGTCGTTACGGTGGGGTCTGGCGTTACGTTACGGTGACGGGACGAAATGTACCCAGATGCACTGATGTGTGTGACGTCATAGTACCGCTTGGTGCATGTGTTCCCCGACAATCTCTACTTCGTTAGTATAAGGCAAAAATCCCCGATTCTTCGATGTCACGGGTAATCTCGAGAACCACTGGATGGATTTTGATACGGTTTTCACCATTCTGTAAAGGATATCTCGAGGAAAGATTCTGTAGAAAATAATTTATGTATGATCAAAGGAAGCCAAGCAGTAACGATTTCAGTGAAAAAGTCGAAAACAAACTTGGCGTCCGTGAGCTTCTTAAGCTTACGCTGGGCAAACCGTTTAAAATATCAATATACTATGAGCGTACGAATTGGTCAGAATGAAAAGTTCTACAAAAAAGTCCCGGAGAGCATATCTCTATCTTCAACACATCGCCCACTATAGCCTAAGTGTTTTTAGACTGGATGGAAGAGGCACGTCCCCGCGCGCTCTGGTGAGCGTGACGGCATTTCGCGCGCTTGACTTTGCTTTGCCCTTGGTTTGCACTTGCCGTTCGCGAGTAATTTGAAACAAGATAAGTATTATGCAGATAATTTTCTAACATGTGAAGAGTCTTTGGCTTCGAGTGAAGCGAGAATCCTCCTGCCTTTCTAGCATTTTTCAGCATTTGTAGCATTTAAAATGATACAAAGTCAGGTCTTTCAGCCTGACTGTTACTTTTTTGACTTCTTGTATCCAGGTTGTTGTTGGCTTCTTGTTCCACAGGAATATGAAGAGTTGCTTGGTTAACCTACCGTAATCCATCCTCTACAAATTTTTATTGTTATTAATATTTTACACCTATATGGCACTCAAATTAAATGGCTAGTAGTTCTTTGAATATATTGGAATAATTAATGTTTTTTCTTTATAATTTTCCCCCTATATTTACTCTTATACATGCTTTTACATAGAATTTCAGTTGAAATTTTGTAACACCTATACAATTCTATTTAAAAAACAAGATGTTCAGTAAAGAACACATAGCCTACTTTCTCCTAAATGCATGGGTATTGTTATAACTCTTTGTCCTTTTCAAGGAGTATAATTGAATGTTGGTTGTAGTAGCTTGTTGAAATACAACATGCTATAGGGATATTAAACATGAATATGAGGTGTCCTTGAACATTTGGGTGGCCGCCATTACGTTTACGTCAAGATGGCGACAATATAAAACATGACACTGAGGTGTCCTTTTCTAGTTCTACCTCTGTACCAAATTTCGTTCAATTCGGTTTCTCCGTGTTCGAATTGATAGGGCTGGGGAAAGACATTCAGAGTACACACACACACACACACACACACACACACACACACACACACTGACTCACACACACACAGACAGACACACAATTTTTGGCCCTGTGTAGATCTCATAAGTCTACTTTCATTTTTTGCAAAAATCGAAAGTAGGCTAAAAAATAACAATACATATATATCTATAACTTACATATTATTAATATAATAAAATAAAAAGTATATAAATTAAAAAATATACTGTTGTAGAATTAAAAGATTAAAATTATACGCCGAATCAATACTCAACAAAAAAAAACTTATGAATTCGATCCGTAAAAATGTATGTCTGTCTGTCTGTGTGTGTGTCCCCCTATGAACTCCTGAACGTCTGCAGCTATCGAAACCAAATTTGGTTACCTGAATATCTCACGGCCGTATTAGAAATTTACGTCAGTGCTACCAACTGCTGAATAAACGCAATTGAAATTTGAACTCTATGTTGGATATCACAGAAGTTATGCATGCGAACTATTCCAAAATTGGCACACATTAGGTTAATAACATTACAGATTATTTTTCAGAAGTCCATATAATTTTAGTGTTGCCAACATAATTCTAAGCCTGCTGATAGGTCCAATTTCTAAATACATGCAACTTATATACTTTCGATTCGATTTCAACCAAATTTCGTATGTACTATGTGTACTACTACAGATATGACTGTGCGTATTCTATAGAACCACCAGGGCTGCCAACTGTTAATTAATGCTCTCTCTATGTTTTAACCCTAATATCTATATATCAGAAAGTATGCAAGCCAACAGCTCTAAACTTTGCACACGTGCAGTACCTGACATTCTACCTTAGTTTGGTGTAACTTATATACATCAGTGCTGCCAACACGATTCTAAGCTTGCTGATAATTACAGTTTTTAAATGCATATAACTTCTATACTAACAAATGGATTTCAAGAAAATTTTGTATGTGCTTTGTGTAACATACCAGTTATGACTATGGGCATTCTGAAGAACCAGCAGGGCTGCCAACTGTTAATAAATGCTCTCTCTATTTGTTTAATCCTAATATCAATATATCAGAATGTATGCAAGCCATCAGCTCTAAACTTTGCACACGTAAAGTACCTGACATTCCAGATTAATTTGGAGTAACAAATACACCTCAAATGGAGTGTATCTAAAATTGACACTATAATAGATCATAATATTTCAGATTAATTATGAGCTGATGCTCATGTCATTGTTCCCAACATGATTTTACGCGCACTCATAAATCCAATATCAAACAGCTTGTAACGTCCGTACTATCCATTAGACTTTAACCAAATTTTGTATGTGCATTCTATACCTTAAGAGATGCAACTAAGAATAAATTGAGAGTCACCAGGGCTGCCAACTGTAGTACGGTAAGTTACAATATTTCAGGTGTATTTCAAATTGCAGTAGTTAGAAAGATTAGTATTGCCAACTTGATTTCGTCATTATTCTAGATAGGTCTATATAGATTGGCGTGAATCTTAAGAAATGAGGCTCTTTAGTTCGTCACGGAACTACTTGTTAAATTTTAAATTTTATCTTATTTTTAATTGCTCTTTTTTTACTTTTTTATGGTTTACTTTCTCTTAAAATGCGAAAACGTTAATCCTTTTGAAAATGGTAAGAGATTTGATCCTTATTGACTGATTGTAATAAGAAATATTGAAATTTTTACTTTCAACTTCTTTCTAATGCATGGCATTTAATTCATTTTACATAACTTCAAACAAGTTTGTAAGGATATCCATTTCTGTTTTGGCTTCCTTAAATCACGAGAAAAGTTTCAATATCGCTTGGCCGCCATGTTCGTCTTGTACTATACAGGTGTTTGAAAGTTACATAGATAAACCTGTAGCTGTGATCTTTATCACCGTACAAAATTTCACGATGATATCTGTAATAGTTTCGTAGATATAGAATGCCAGTGAAATATTTCGCACAGCCGCCATTTTGAGGTTATGTAAACAATTGAACTAACTTAGACGCCAGTGCATTACAATGTGTGTAAACATTTGCTGTACCAGGTTTCTTTACGTTTGGATGGTTAAATCGCGAGAAAAGTCTACTTAAATGTCTCAAATTCGCTTGACCGCCATGTTGGTTTTGTAGTTACCATGTTTTTGAAAGTCTCATAGGTGAACTTCTAGTAGTGTTCTTTATCACCGTACACAACTCCAGGGTGATATCGGTAATAGTTTCGGAGATACTGAATGCTGGTGAAATAATTTGCACAGCCGCCATGTTGGATTGGTGAGGCACAATAAAATTTGAAGGGCACCATCGGGGTTGGCCAGGATGTTGCTATGATCTTACCGAGTTTCATTGAAATCGCTCCAGCTGTTTAGAAGTTATTAGGGGACACACACACGGACAAAAGGTGATCTCATAAGATATTTTTCATAAAATGAAAATAGGCTAAAAATAGCATAGTGTAGTATTAAATCATGGCCTGAGACTCCTCTTAACACATTATGCTTACAGTTGAAATTGACAAAGTTACTCTGATATGAAATGAAATTTGCAGCGTCAAGCTGGCCGTGATCTGGTTCATTCCTTGGAATCCAAGACATTCTGCAAGTCAAGGCTTGGCCTTCTGTTATAACCCAGTCGTCTCGCTTATTGTAATCATTTCAGAAATAGCGTCTGACCTTGGCACATCATTCACATCTTAGCAGAATAAAACAGGTTTCTGCGGAGCAACACCACGTGTTCACTGCCTTGTAAATTTTATACACATGAAAATCAAGTTAGCTGTGGCCTTAGCAGCTGTTATTAAATTACACACTCATATTTCTTTCCACAAAATGATAATGCAGCGACTTCAAAACATTGCCTCAATGCAATCTTGAATTGTTTGTTTCAAAGGTCTTGGAAATCTCAAGTAACGATTCCAGGTAGTATAAAACGAAAGATAAAACAGTGTGTTTCTCCACTACACTTGGAAATAATACGACGGAGTTGGTACTTTTTTAAAATCCAATACTTCACTCAAGCCTTTCACACATTGTAATTGTTCCAAACACATTGGACTAAAGATATATCACTTGTTCATGTGGTATTAACCCTTTGAGCACTGACGGTACTTTAAAATACCATAACATTTTTCAAGTCGTATTTGAAAGTAGTGGTTGCTAATATGAACCACTTATGGCCTGGCGGTACTTCTCAGTACCTTGCCAAAGCATCCCATAATATGCTACATACACTGTTTCCCAGAACTGCCTCCAGAACTCAGCACTGAAATATTGCATGCATTCATTATTTGGTCAGGTTTCAGGTGCACAAATTAAGAGATATTTCTGTGTGTTATTCTGCAATGAAGCAAACATTTATTCGATCCCTAATGTGTGTTATTGTCATGAAAGCAAGTACATCATCTCAAATCTTGCCTCAAACACTGATGTTTATTTTTAGAACCAATAAACTACTTGGTACCTAAGTACCGTCAGGGCTCTATGGGAAGTTGGCAAGGAATCAATTGTTGAGGTAATGTTTAGGCGGGAAGTTCATCACGGAGGTATTCCAAAGTGTGTATATGTAGTACTTCTAGCATTGTTTGCGCGATAAAGCGTGATATATGAATGCCCACAAGGTTTTAACATTAGAAGATTTAAATTATGTTCTTCTAGAGGAAATATCCTACCTGATGTAGACATTGCGGATCGATTGCGAGCTCTGTACAATGTTGATCGCAAGTCAAGAGGCGAAAGCTGAGACTTTTCTGGGGAAAGTTAGATATTCTGTTATTAAATTCTTATATTATTTATTGTGAACTCTTTGGTACAATTTCAGTGTTAGAATACAGAAGGTCGGTAGCTCAAGGACCTGTGGCCATGGAGAACCCTAAATCCAACCAGAGGTCATAAATTCTTAGCATGCTGCGAACTACGCCTCCGAAGACGCCTGTCAACGAGAGTAAAAACTGCTTTGTTGAATACCATGAGATGCTCGTGTAGCAATGACTTCTTGGGCTCAAACACTTCTGAATCTAACTGCCCTTCTGGTTTCGGAGTATATTCATTTTCTACTTTTGATATTTATGCAACGTGTATATTTCTTGGTAGGCCTATTTATTTCTGACAAAAATACATTTATTGTATGTAACATTTTCGTTTTCGTAGTCAGTTTACCCTCCAGGAAGTTTTTTCCCATGGACTCGTCGAGGGATCCCACCTTTAGCGCCTCTACGGGCAGTGTCCTGGAGCTTGACATCGAGTTTGGGAATACAACTGGGGAGGCGGTACTAGCACCTCATCCCGGTGGCCGCACCTGTAAAGCGAACAGGGGCCTTATGAGGGATGGGACGGGATGGGAAGAATGGCAGGGATAGACAAGGAAGAGGGAAGGAGACGGCTATTGCCTGACGGCAGTTACTGTACCATTAATTCATGGTCCGCGCGCTACGAGCTGAGAACACTCTTATGGTACTGATCTGGAGACCATATGGTGTGCAGCCATTACACTTCAGATCTGGGTCACTCGAGGTTGGCCGATATGTCACGAGCGTTGACGAACGGCGGATAGAAATGGAGAAATAAATTATATTATTGGTTCAGGTATCAATGACGTCACAAGACTCGAGACGTATTATAATGTTTCAGGGAAAAATAGAGTGATTTATGCATTGAAAAACATATCAAGAAACTTGCCAGAATACTAAAGAGTGTATGCAAATATTCAAAACATTATAAGAAGTAATTAATTATAAAACACGTGTGTTCATAACAGTCCTAGGGACGGGTTTTGAACTATGATTCGTTAGATTGGGGGAGAAGGTGGCATGCGGTGAGCAACTGTCTTCCACAAGCCAGAATGCAATATGTTTCCGTCTGAGGAATATTTTACGGAAGTGCTAGTTCTTAGCCGAATAAAACAGTACAGATATACGTGGGGTAACGGACTCTGTTGAAATATTACACCGTGATCTATACTTTGTAAAAGTATGCAGTGCGATGAATGATTGTGTCGTGTTCGACTTTCAACCATGTGAACCGAGGTCATTCAATGTGCAGTATGGAAGCGGATTGATATATGAACAAGAGGTTCGAGCCGCTATTACAGATCACTTGTGTTAAAAGAGAGTGCATTAAACTTTTGCTGAAGTTCGAAGCTACGGACCGCTTTCACGATATATACGGCATGTGTATGAGAACTACATTCTTCCCAAGTGACATGTTTAAAAAGCAGGCGTCAAGGGGAATATATGAACAGTACTTTGTGATTAGAAATATGCGAGGCTAACTCATGACATAAGCACTGCACTCATAGGCGTGGTAGATGTTACCAAAGGCAGCCGCATTCTACATGTGTTTCAGGAACATGCTATTCTCGCGCAAGATGGATCAATCTTTGCAGAATATGCTTTTCACATCCCTAGCTGAGATATGCCATCGTGTATCTTTCAGTCGCCACATACCGTTACTTTTTTCTGTCGGGAAACGCAAATACGAGAACTCTGTTCGCAAGGACACTTTGTGCGTGAAGCGATCGCGTGGACGGGACTTGTAGCCTGGTCGCAGTAAGGAGGTCCCAGGTTCGACACCCAGGACGCCTATGGAGGATTATTATGTCCTGGTGAGGTGCATAGTGGATTACTGCGGTATGATATCCTTTTTTTTTAATCGTCGCTACGAAGTCTGGCAGAAGGTAGAACACTTTAAACCTAATAAGTAGTGGCTAGTGGGGTATTTGAAAGTAGCCATGGTTGCCCTAGCTTCATTAAATCTTAGCATGGTTGGACAGGAGTTTATGTTCGATGCTCTATCGTCTCTGACTTCTTGGCTAATCTGGATTTTGATTTGGGATAACCAAATGCATCCAATTGTGTAGTTTGATAACTATATTTGAATCTAGTAGTTTATTTAGAGTAACTAATGCACATTTTCATTTGTCGTGAAGAATCATCGCAGGGGTAGATCTATATTTTTGATTGAGATAGGAACTATGTCGTGCTTAATGCACATTCTTATTTTCGTGCACTGGAGCACATTGATATATTTTGAAAGTGTCTTTGATACACTTGGACGTATGCTATGTTGATGCGATAATTTTCTGCTTGAAGAAGTTACATTTAATAATGAAATAAGGAAATATATTTTCTCAAATGTCATTTGGACATAGAACTTTTTCAGAATTTGGATTAGTGGTTAGCATGATTTTTATTCTTTCTGGAAGACGTCATACTTCTCTTTAGAGCGAGAGAGATTACCAATGCTGCCTAATGAATCAATACGTCTTACATATTCAGCTATTTACTAGATCCATGCTGTAGGTAGTATTGCTACATCGTTCTCGAGCTCACCTGAGGCGGAAGTTTTCATAATTAGTTGGACTTAATCAATTTTCACCTTAATCCAGTTTACAGGTTTTCTCATGACATATTGTTGAAGCATTTTTCATGCTGTTAATATTTATTATTATACGATTTTTGGAAGATCTTATTGGCTAGCATCTTTACTCTATAATTAATAAATCCTAGTCCAGACTTCGAGGAAGTCTCGAGTAACATTAAAAATCTTTGTAATCAATATGGTGCGGCAAAGCTTCTTTATTAATAGGGCCATTCTCCTTGACATTTCTGACTTCTGACACAAGTGTTATTTATTGCAGTATTCATGTTCACGTTGTATATGAAGTATTTTGTGCAGCACTCAGGTGCAGTGAAGCTAAGTTATAGGATCTTTTTGGTATAGGGTCACCAGTTTGGAGGTGCACCAATCGTAGAGCATTATTTTGTTAAATGCTGTTATAGTGATTTTGATACACTGATGAGTGTAATTAATGTTGTGGAATCGCGCCAGTGAGAGTACATTTTTTGATTGTGTGATTTTTCACTTTGAGCTTTAGTAAGGTCAATCCTTTTGTGGAATTTTTGGACCGGATGTTTTTGGATGGCATCTGTGAATGATAAGCACCTTGATATATTTATGAACTGAGTAAAATACAGTGTCATGAATGTCACTACGTTAATTGAAATAACCCAGTAAAGTAATTTAGATTGTTAACAGATCCATGATATTATTTATATGAGTATTTTTTTGTTATGAATAAACATAAACACACTTCTAATTAACTTGATTGTTCGTTAGATTATATCACGAATTAGAAAAACTATACATAATCTTTGACAAGTAAACTTCGAATTGCAAAGTCGAATCAAGTCTCATACATTTTCCTTTGTAAATAGTTTACACATTAGGTGTAAATCGATGAAATGTATAAGATGTAAATATTTAATTCATTGTTAATTGATAAGATTGAAATCTTATTATTATGATAGCTGCGTCGATTTCATTAACCTCGTCGACGCCCAATTGAAGGAAAATATTCCGATATATATATTTTTTTGGTGATATGTGTATGTCATTATGAACACCTGATTTCTTGCCATAATTATAGGCTCTACTAGTATCTGTTACTGGCATTTAGTATTTTACCCTAGCTTTGAGGGGTAATTTTCTCCTTTCATAAGGAATGTTAGGATATTATACCATTTTTCTGAATAAATTTATTTTCATTTTAAAATTCTTCTGAGCGATACTTTAAACAGGTGATGGAAGGTAGTATTAGGAGGGACATCGCTAGGTATTTCGGAATAGTCCACTCTCCCGAGGTGCTCCATTCATGGAAATCTCTTGTTAACTGAGCTATTGTGCAATTTTGGCCATGGTCTTAACTAATGCCACCTTGTTACATATAATTGTGTCCCTATTACCCCATTCACATGTTGGTAGGACTTGGGTTTTCTTTTAGCAGGGGATTTTCAAGTTCTACGATCCGGCTGTCTTCGTGGGATTCAACAGGTGATAGTAGGTGATTTCGGCATTTGCCCGAAGACGAATTGGGAAACCACGGATAACCACTTCGGGGATGGCTGAGGTGGGAATCGAACCCCGTCTACTCACTTGGACAACCCGAGGCCGAGAAGACCCTGTTCCAGTCCTCATACCACATTTCAAATCTCGTGGCAGAACCAGGAATCGAACCTCGGACCTCCGGTGGGGGAGGGCTAAGCACGCAGACCAATACAAGACGGAGGCGGCTATCACCCACAGAACCAACATATTTCTTAACTTCGGTAAATATCTACAAAAGAATAAGAATTTGTGTCCTATTTTGAACTCGAAGTTAGTAAATTCCCTGTTGCCGGTAGAGGACTGATGGTACTTGTAAGTACCACCTAAAACCTTATACTTAGGTATAAGTAAGAGTTTTGAAAAAAAAAATGATGTGTTCAAACTGAAGATAATAAAGGCTTATGAAGTTTTGAAATTACATTATTTACCAACTTTTAAAGGTTCAGAGCTAAAAGGGTAAAAATACATCGTTTAATTAAAAAAGTCCTCTCGGCACGCCGGAAGGCGGAGGTAGACTTCACCGGACAAACTTGGAGATAGGCGAAAATAGGCAGAATATGCAGGTTTTCGTAGAAGGATCAGACCTCATTTATTGCGAGAAGGTATTTTATAATTGGAGCTTAATTAACTTTGTTTTTCGTCATTTTATGCTTATTTTATACATTTTCTTTTCTTATGGGAACGGTAACCTTCTTGTCATTTAGGGTCCATTTTTATACTTGTGGTCACACGGTCCTTACGCAAGGTTTCGACACTGATGTGTAACTATGTAACGGTCTGTTACTTCTTCACGCAAAATTATATCTCCCGCAGAGATTTTGGTTGGTTCCTCAGTTTAGGGGCTGCGACAACGCGGTCATGTAACCCCGTGTACTTAGGGATGGCTGTATTAGTCTGTAATTCAGGCAAGGACTGCAGACGGTCAATTTCAAGCAGTAGTTCCTAATGTTGCTACCAGGTACTAGCGTCAACGACACCTAGCTGTGAACTTGGCTACTAGATGCCACATCAACCAGCAACTCGCAACGAACGTTGGAACTTCCCCTCCAAAGGAAAGCATACTGAGGGATTTTTAGCGCTCTTAGAAAATCCGACGACTTCGGCCGGCTTTGAACTCGCGACCTTGGGCATAGACATTCAGCATGCTACCAGTTACGTCACCGAAGCCGCTTCACACTTAGTCAGATGGAAATCTGAATCTGATCTCGTGCAATTGCGTTATCTTGGCAACGTCTGATGGCTCATCCCTCATCAATTTAATAGTGTTGCCATGGCAACCACTGATAGTTCTTGGCATTTTCTTATAATTCCCAAATCATTTTTCTCATCCCTTGGTGTAATGGTGGCTCATATCAAAAATTCTTTCAGACAAAAGTTTTAGGTAATTATTAGGGGAATATTGTCCATTTTGTACGGTTTTGATATTGTGTTTATTAAGAGAGATATGATTAATGTTTCCCGAAAAACCCACTTTTTCCCACCCCTTTGGTCAATGGTTGGTGCTATAAAAAAACTCTTCAAACATAAATTTTTGGGCTTTATCCGACACATAGTATGAACGTTGAACGGATTCGATATTTCACATATCAAGAGAGTTATAGCAATATTTCAATTTTTCGGTAAAGCCCCCCATTTTCACCCTCTTCGACCAATTTAGCCCAGTAACGAACTCGACCGAGATTTTATAGGTATACATATTCGGTAAGAAATTCAAAGTGATTGGTGCAAAATTACGGCAGTTATCGTGTCCACAAGAAACATATATATATATATATACATACATAAATAAATTATATATAAACTTTTGAACTGACGGTGGTTTTGGGGTCTGGGGGATGTGAAACGCGAAGATATGTCGAAATTTTCCGGAAGTCGCAACATGGTACCCATTGCAATAGTTAGCTTTCTAATGAAATCTACCTCTGGTTGGTTCCTCAGTTTAGGGGCTGCGAAAACGCGGTCATCTAACCCCGTGTACTTTGGGTGAGTGTAGAATCTGTCTGATAAACGGTGTGAATTGTAATGGCTGTATTAGTCTTAATTCAGGTAAGGACTGCAGACGGTCAATTTCAAGCAGTAGTTCCTAATGTTGCTACCAGGTACTACCGTCAACGACACCTAGCTGTGAACTTGGCTACTAGATGCCACCCCAACCAGTAACTCGCAACGAACGTTGGAACTTCCCCTCCAAAGGAATGCATACTGAGGGATTTTAGCGCTCTTAGAAAATCCGACGACTTCGGCCGGCTTTGAAACCGCGACCTTGGGCATAGACATTCAGCATGCTACCCGTTACGTCACCGAAGCCGCTTCCCACTTATTCAGATGGAAGTACTGAATCTGATATCGTGCAAGTGCGTTGTCATGGCAACGTCTGATGGCTCATCCCTCATCAATTTAGTAGTGTTGCCATGGCAACCTCTGATAGCTCTTAGCATTTTCTTATAATTCCGAATTCGTTTTTCTCATCCCTTGGCGTAATGGTGGGTCATATAAAACATTCTTTCAGACCAAAGTTTTTGGTAATTATTTGGGGAATATTGTCCATTTTGTACGGTTTTGATATTGTGCCTATTAAGAGAGATATGATTAATGTTTCCCGAAAAACCCACTTTTTCCCACCCCTTTGGTCAATGGTTGGTGCTATAAAAAACTCTTCAAACATAAATTTATGGGCTTTATCCGACACATAATATGAACGTTGAACGGATTCGATATTTCACATATTAAGAGAGTTATAGCAATATTTCACTTTTTCGAAAAAAAAAGCCCCCCATTTTCACCCCCTTCGACCGATTTAGCCCAGTAACGAACTCGACCGAGATTTTATAGGTATACATATTCGGTAAAATATTGGTGCAAAATTACGGCAGTTATCGTGTCCACAAGAAACTGATATACATATATATATATATACAAGCTGTACCCGGCATGCGTTGCAATGTCAATCAAAGAAAGTGTTGGCGTTGGAATTCTGTTCCTTGAAGTGCTTTTGGATACACAACATGTTAACTGCCTCTAAGCTATCGTAAAATGGATTTTCTAATTTAGAACCATTCGTGGGAGCGTGCACAACAACTTTCAAAAGTTTCATCGCTGTCACTCATTTGTTGAATCTACTCGTGCGCTACCTATTGAGAAATGTATTACTAAGTCGAAGCCCTTCCCTGGCGTGTACACAATAACTCATCAAGGTTTCATCGCAATCGAAGAATGTTATATGAACGCAATAGGGGATTTTGTTGAAACGCTTCGCGCGTCGTCACCCATTTGTTGCATCTACTCTTGTGCTACTTATTGTGAAATGGATTTACTAAGTCCCCTTCCCTGGCGGGTACACAATAACTGATCAATGTTTCATCGCAATCGGATGAATAGTATATGAACGCATACCTGATTTTGTTTAAACGATTCGCGCTCCGTCACTCATTTGTTGAATCTACTCGTGCGCTACCTACTGTAAAATGTATTTACAAAGTTAGAAACCGTCACGTAAGTGTCCACAACATCTCGCCCAAGTTTCAGCGCTATCGGACTAATGGGATATGAAGACATAGGGGACTGTATTGAAAAGATCCGCGTGTCGTCGTTCATTTGTCGAATCTACTCGTGTGCTACCTACTGTGAAATGTATTTACTAAGCCAGAAACCTTCCTTGGAGTGTCCACCATAATTCACCCAAGTTTCACTGCTAACGGCAGAATGGTATATGACCTTATACGGGACTTTGTTGAAACGCTTCGTGCGTCGTCCCTCATTTGTTGAATCAACTTGTGCGCTGCATATTGTATAAGGCATTTACTAAGCCAGACATTTTCCATGACGTGTACACAATATCTCACCCAAGTTTCATAGCTACGGACGAATGGTACATGTATGCATACGGGACTTGGTTGAAACGCTTCGCATGTCGTCGCTCATTTGTTGATTCTACTCTTGCGCTACATATTGTAATATGGATGTACTCAGCCAGAAACCTTCCCTGGAGTGTACACAACATCTCACCCAAGTTTCATCGCAATCGGATGAATGGTATGTGAACGTATACGGGACGTTGTCGAAACGCTTCGCGCGTAGTCACTCATTTGTTGAACATAAACGTGCGCTTCGTATTGTAAAATGGATTTCCGTAGCCAGAAACCTTTCCTGGAGTGTACACAACAATTCACCAAACATTTATCACTATCAGACGAATGGTATATGACTTTATACGGGACTTTGTTGAAACGCTTCGCGTGTCATCGCTCATTTGTTGAATCTACTGGTGTGCTACCTATTGTAAAATGTATGTACTAAGCCAGAAACCTTCCCTGGAGTGTACACAACATCTCACCCAAGTTTCATCGCTATCGGATGAATGGTATATGAAATTATATGGCACTTTGTTGAAACGCTTCGCGCGTCGTCGCTCATTTGTTGATTCTACTCGTGCTCTACCTATTTTTAAAGGGATTTACTAAGCTAGAAACCTTCCCTGGAGTGCACACAAAATCTCAGCCTAGTTTCATCGCTATTGGACGAATGGTATATGAACGCAAACGTGACTTTGTTGAAATGCTTCGCGCGTCGTAGCTCATTTGTTGAATCTACTCGTGCGCTGCCTATTGTAAAGTGGATGTACTAAGCCAGAAAATTTCCCTGCAGTGTACACAACATTTTACGCAAGTTTCATAGCTATCGGACGAATGGTATATGAATGCATACGGGACTTGGTTGAAACGCTTTGCGTGTCGTCGCTCATTTGTTGAATCTACTCGTGCGCTATCTACTGTGAAATGTATTCACTAATTTTGAAACCTTCACGTAAGTGTACACAACATCTCACCCAAGTTTCATCGCTATCGGACGAATGGTATATGAACACATACGGGACTTTGTTGAAATGCTTCGCGCATCGTCGCTCATTTGTTGAATCTACGCGTGCGCTACCTATTGTAAAATGGATTTACTAAGTCAGAAACCTTCCTTGGAGTGTACTCAACATCTCACCCAAGTTTCATCGCAATCGGACGAATGGTATATGAACGCATAGGAGACATACCCACAGACATACCCACAGACAAACTATCACGTTACATTGATTTTTATATATATAGATATATACATACATACATTATATATAAACTTTTGAACTGACGGTGGTTTTGGGGTCTGGGGGATGTGAAACGCGAAGATATGTCGAAATTTTCCGGAAGTCGAAACATGTGACCCATTGCAATAGTTAGCAGCGCTCTTAGAAAATCCGACGACTTCGGCCGGCTTTCAACTCGCGACCTTGGGCATAGACATTCAGCATGCTACCAGTTACGTCACCGAAGCCACTTCACACTTAGTCAGATGGAAATCTGAATCTGATCTCGTGCAAGTGCGTTATCTTGGCAACGTCTGATGGCTCATCCCTCATCAATTTAATAGTGTTGCCATGGCAACCACTGATAGTTCTTGGCATTTTCTTATAATTCCCAAATCATTTTTCTCATCCCTTGGCATAATGGTGGCTCATATCAAAAATTCTTTCAGACATAAGTTTTAGGTAATTATTTGGGGAATATTGTCCATTCTGTACGGTTTTGATATTGTGCTTATTAAGAGAGATATGATTAATGTTTCCCGAAAAAACCCACTTTTTCCCACCCCTTTGGTCAATGGTTGGTGCTATAAAAAAAACCTTCAAACATAAATTTTTGGGCTTTATCCGACACATAATATGAACGTTGAACGGATTCGATATTTCACATATTAAGAGAGTTATAGCAATATTTCACTTTTTCGAAAAAAGACCCCCATTTTCACCCCCTTCGACCGATTTAGCCCAGTAACGAACTCGACCGAGATTTTATAGGTATACATATTTGGTAAAATATTCAAAGTGATTGGTGCAAAATTACGGCAGTTATCGTGTCCACAAGAAACTGATATACATATATATATATATATATACATATATATATTGAACCCTTATTGATCTTCGATAAATAAGTATTCATATTTATTATTATTATTACTACGGCCTAGGCAGCACATAAGGAAGTCGACTTGGATATTAGGGAGGCCAGCATTTCGTAATGATTGCAACAGAAGCTGAGTTGGTAGCTATTCCTGGGGGACGGCCAGAATTAGTCGAGTTCAAGGCCAAATTGTGCAACTACTGTACCAAAATTGGAGACATAAAGGAAGAATCACGAGGTCCTCTCAACGAACATACGATTGAATCAGCCAATCGCAAGAGACCAAGCTGTGACCACGAGGTGGACGGCGTCAGTAGTAAAAAGCGCGCGGAAGTGTGTATCTAAGGAACCGTCGAACGGATTAATCTCCGCTCGAGTAATTTGAGACGTTGGATTTATTTGGAGAAGAATGACACTAGCCCCATCTTAGTCAGACAAAAACTCTGGAAGTTTTTATCCGACTCCGCCCCACTCCGCCGCCCTTGTCAGTTTCTCATAAATAGTTTGGCCTGACGCCAATCTAAGTCTTATTGTGTGGAGCCTTCAGAGGCATACTCCACGCCAGTTTGAAGTGTGATTTTGACGCTCGAATTTATCGGAGTACTTATTGTGTGGAGCCTTCAGAGGTATACTCCACGTCAGTTTGAAGTGTGATTTTGACGCTCGAATTTATCTATTCTTGTGGAGCCTTCAGAGGCATACTCCACGCCAGTTTGAAGTGTGATTTTTGACGCTCGAATTTATCTAAGACTATTCTTGTGGAGCCTTCAGAGGCATACTCCACGCCAGTTCGAAATGTGATTTTTACGCTCTAAAATCAGTGAAGCTAATTTATTTTCTGAGCTCTGGGGAGCTAAAGTCGCAGCGTTTGCAATATCGAATTTTAAAAGCTATAATACATTTTGTTCTAAAATCAACTAAATTGTGTGATCTAAATATTTCACGCCAGCGCGTGATAAACTGTAACATTCTTTTAAAGACGACGAGTTCAACTTTAAGGGGGAAGTATCGTATCACCCTAATTAGCGCTTACCAGAACCGAAGTCCAAGACGGGACGGAAATACCGGACGAGATAGCGACTGCTGGTGCAGCCAGGATTTTGAACTTGTTAACGAGCCAGTGGCGCGGACTCGAGATGTATATTTTATGTATAAATTGTGTGTATTGTATGTGTGTTTTTATAGTGCGTATGTGCGATATAATTAGGGCCAGTCTTCGCTATTAATCGCAGTAGGACAATTGTGGGTGAACTGAGTAGCCTGCAAGCGATTATAGATAGGCAAATATTTAACATTGAACTTTTCTGCCAAGGAGTCGAGACCAAGATGATCAGCACGTGGTTTGAAGTTGGGATGAGCTTCAAGAAATCAACGCAGACGACTACTATGGAGTGCTAAATTGTCCATAGGGCAATGGGTTGAGGAGGATGTCCTTAGTCCTACATGCAGAAGCGGTGATGTACTAAAATTGGATTATTTCAATTATGTAGTTAGATTTGGCCGGGGAACTTTGTAAATAGTCATGTTTTTCTTTCTTGTTTTATAGCTGTTTTTCTTGTACCGACACTATATGTTTAAATGTCCGTTGGCGCGTGGCCAATGTGTTTGTTGATATTTTGATTTTTTTTCTTGAGTCATGTGTAATGTACGCGGCGTGCGTGCGTGATTTTATCCTTGCAATTGCGGAACCCGTTACATTCGATAAATGGTGCTTTATTAACGTTAATATTTGAAATAGGAATGGGAGGAATTGATTGTAAAACATTTTGCTGAACAGGTTATTATTCATGTTAGGGTAGCCGAGTGCACCAACTTAAAAGTAATTGTAGAACACCTTCGTTCTAATTTGATAGATTTTTCTTGAGTCCTTTTCAGGTGACTAGTCACGGCATAGAACGATGGCGCCAGCATGTGGATATTATTTGTGTCTTTTATTTCAGGGTCTGTCAAAACCCATACGTGTGATTAAGTGTGTGTTGATGTGTCTAGTGTGTGTTGATTCTACGTGAGGAGGGGGTAGTTGTCCTACCGCCCTTATATATTTTTGCTGCTGTTGTATTTTTAGATGGAAAGACAGAGTGCTCTTGGGAGACTGCTGATTCTTGTCCATATGTTTTTCTGACACACACGTATTATTGTGCTTTGGGCACATTTCTTCGAGGTTCGACCCCATGTTCTGGGAGGTCGAGGTTATTGACACGTGGGTTGACAGACATGCAGAGTTCCACAAACCGCCCGTTTTGCCTGTGACTTATTTTGATAGGCAGTCCTATTTGTCCGACTGAACCCTGTAAGCTTTCATGCAGCAAACCTGTTCATTGTGATGGCTAATTTTTAAGCCATAATTAATTGGGGAGTTCGCCATGTGTGTAACGGATTGATGTACCTTGTATGGATAAGAATATTGTGATTAACGTAAATGTTGGCCGTTTGCCTATTGCTTTGTTGATGACTCGATTTCATGTAATTTTGTTTGTCACACCCGTTTGGTGTAGTGGTAGAGTATTTGTAAATTTTGACAGCGGTCATTGGAGTATTTTTCTATTGGTCACGTGTTAATGTACTTGTGTTGATTTGTGTGAGAAGTCCTAAGATTTTAGGCAGTAAATGTTGCTACGGCAATTCAAGTCCAATTTCACACGGAAATTTTGTGTTTGTTTATAGTAGATTTAGGAAGTGTCGGTTTAATTTAATGTATTGTAGTTGTGTTCCCTTGTGTCGGTCTAGCTCTAGGAAATGCGGATTCGTTGTTTGAAGGGTCATTCTGGATGATAACGAATCACGCATTCAAAGTACACATCGTGGTGCATGTAGAACGGCGTACGCACTTATATGGTCACTTTTTGTATCTTTTATTTAAGGACACTTGGTCCAGGTAATTAATCTCTCCAGAGATATCGCCTAAGTTTTTGGCATTTTTATTAAGCGGGAGTCAGTTGGGAGTTTTTGTTGTTAATTGTTTATGTGTAAATATGGTGATTTGTTATTAAATTCAGTTGTTTTTAACCCTGGCTTCACTCTTTCCTGCATGTTATTTTGTTATATGTTACCCTGCAAGTTAATGAAGCGCCCTGACAGCAACTTACGAATATGACCTGTTACGCCCCGAATCTGAGTCTCATATGCTTCTTTGCAAGGGTTCATAAAACAAAAATGGCTGCCCAAGTGGGGATTGTTGCTGTTGTTGCTTCGCTGATCTCATATTTATTTCGTTGAGAAATGATGCCAGGTCAAGCGGACATGTAAATTCAGTAAATGGAGGCGATGTTGTACCGCCATGTGCATTAGTAAAATCACTGAGTTCCTAAAGTTAGAAATATTGAACAAGGTTAGAATTTGATTTGGTATTTGTTATAAACTTGTTCTGGCGCCCACATTAAAATTAGAAATTTGCATTATTAATGAACTCAGTCAAAGCAGGAAGATGTTGCCTTATATTTGACATTTAATTGACTTCGGTTAATTGGTGTTTCGTAAATTCTGTTGGTTAGGAATTTAAAAGCAGATCACTAGGGGTTATTTTGTTGTTTGGGAATAAGTGTCTTTGTATTCAGTAAATTTTGTTACTGAAATTTTCATTAAATTAGAGCCAGTAATATTTAAATGTGTGACATGTATGTGCGTATAGGGCTGAAACCTTAGCCCATAACCCTGTTTTTCTCTGAATATATTTTGTGTGTGTGAAATGGCGATTGTTGATGAAATTAAGGCATTGTTAGAACAGATGTCGATCCAAATGTCCGCGAAAACGGAGGAACAATTAGAACAGATGTCGATCCAAATGTCCGTAAAGACGGAAGAACAATTAAAAGAACAATTAGAAGCTCAGCGTGAGCATAGTGAAAAACAATTAGAACAAATGTCCGCGAAAACGGAAGAACAATTAGTGCAGATGTCCGTAAAGACGGAAGAACAATTAAAAGAACAATTAGAAGCTCAGCGTGAGCATAGTGAAAAACAATTACTTGATATGAGCGGTAACATTTCGGTCCAGTTAGAAGTCCAGAAATTAGACACTGACAAACAATTCAATGAACTAAACCACAAATTGTCACAACAGGCGGTAACACAGACCGAACAGTTAGGAAAAATCACAAATGATATTAATCAGAGCGTTCAAAAAGTAGAAAAACTGGCAGGCGAGGTTGCGGAAAACAACATCAAACAGTTAGGCGAAATGAAGAAATTGGAGGCGAAATTTGATAACAAATTAGTACAATTTGACGAGATGGTGGCAGATAAACTCAAGCAGATAGAGGCAGCATGTGTCAGTAACACCGCGGGAGTGAAGAAAACCCAAGAGAAACTACAGCAGCAAATTAATTCGGTAGATAACAACGTGCTGGAATTAATAAAGGAAATAGATAAAGTCGAAGTTAAGGCTGAAACCGAGCGGATACACTTGCGGGAAAATTTAGAGGAGCAATTAGGCAGAACACAAGAGATCATAAGAAAAGAGATGGAAGGCCAGCTAATAAACACACAAGAGGTCATAAGACAAGAAGTAGGGGAGCAGCTCGTCAAAACTCAGGATAATTTGGAAGAACAACTAGTAAAAACGCAGGGACGGATACGTGAAGAGCTAGAGAAAAATCAGGAGAGGAACGAGGAGAAAATAAATAGCTTAAAAAGTAGGATCCGGCGAGATTGGGACCAGCAGGCTCATGCGAATAAGGAAGACAGGCTGGCAGTTTTAAAGCGAATGCAGGCACTGGAGGAAAATATGAAGTCGAAATTACAGGAACATTCAGAATTAATCATAAAAAACGAGATTAGATCGTTAGAGAATGCGACATTATTTTCAAACGAAAATATTCCGGAAAAGCAAACAAGTATTGGAAGTCCGGCAGGTTCGAAGTTGGCTGAGGACACGAGTCGGGGTCAAAGTCCCAGACTAACGACTAATGCATTCCAGCAGTACAGGGGGGAGACTTCAACTCCGCAACCGAACTTGGCACCAGCCCAAGTCATCCAAGTCATTCGGGGTAATGATTTTAAGCCCGATAAGTTTAAAGAACATTCAGGAACCACTCCCAAAGCATTTCTACGGCAATTAACTGACTACTTTAATGACCAACACATCGGCCCGGAGAAACAATTAAGAATGGTGGAGAAATTTTTAGAAGGACCTAGCCTGACCTGGTTTTTAAGTTTCAAGTACACGTTTACAGACATGGCTCAATTCCGCGAGGCGTTTTTGAAGAAGTTTTGGAGTCCTTCGTTACAGCAGGGGTTAAGAATGGACCTGTACACGCGCAAATACCACAGTACACATCCAACCCGTTTTTCAGAATTCTTCAGTCAGCAATTGGTAAAATTCAGGGATTTTGATGACCCGCCTAGCGAGCCGAATGTGGTTCTAACCATCGGAAAACAACTCCCAATGCATATCCAACAATTATTAGTCGCAGGAAATATTCAGACCGCAGTCCAAGCCGAAGAATTACTCAGACACTTAGATGAGACGAGTATGGTAAGCCCACAGACAGGAAGAAGGAATTTGGAATGTGTCAACACGGCAGAGGTAGTTCAGGGACTCCAAAATAACCACGGCCAGGGGAACCAAAGTAAGACACAGTCCACAGGGACACAGTTCACGCCAAGAAGACAAGATTTTGACGGCCGAAACCAGTTCCATAACAACAATCAGAATTATCAGAATAACCGCGGGAGATATCATCAGAATAACCAAAATCAAAATAATCAGTGGACGTACCAGCGGGAATACACGAATTGGAGGGGAAACCAGAGACAAGGTAGACCTTACCAAAGAAATGGAGATGGTAGATGGAGTAACGGCAGGGACTATCGCCAAGAAAACAGAGGAGATTATAGGAATAACTGGGACGAACGATATATTGAATCCCGTAAATACTTGGATCAATTAAGTAATGAAGAAGCGGAGAAGGAGAAGTGGGGGCGTGCCATGGCGAACAGACAGAGCCCAGACAACCATCAAGGAGAGGGGGCAGAGAGTTTACTGAGGCAACAGGAGCGACAGAATGATAACCGGCGAAACACATCTAATGGGGCCCGGGATAAAAAAAAAACCAAATGAACTGAAAGGAGACAGGCTAAAAACGCAGATCGCCAGGGAGCAAGAAGAGATGATAGTGGCCAATATAGAAGAGTGGGTAGCATTCCCAGACGACTGCCTGGAGGAAGTGGTGAAGAACCGTGAAAATGTTATCAGACAGCTACCAATTATTTACGCGCATATTGGAGGTATGAGGGTGAGATGTTTGATTGATACAGGTAGCCAGGTGAGCCTAGTCACTGAAATTTTGATTAAAGAAATAGCAAGAAAACAGACTGTTCCTATTATGCCGGTACCGCTAATGAAAGTCAGAGGTGTCATTCCTGACAAAACTATGAATTGTAAACAGCAAGCATTTCTAGATCTGGAAATATTGAACCATACTTTTTCGCAAACATTCATTGTTATTCCAAAGATGAACTACAATATAATTTTAGGAGCCAACTTCATCTGCGATTTTCATGCTGTAATTGATTTACATAACAACACTGTAAGCTTCAAACAAGTAGAAGGATTGGATCATGTGGGTTTAAATATGGAAGAGAATCCGCTGGAGAGAGAGGCCAATACTTGGGTTGTTGAGGAATGCACTAATGAGGCCGGAGATAAGATCTTGAGGGGAGAGCAAGTCAACCAGACAGCAGTGCTAGAAATGGACAGCCGAGATATTTCGCAGGAACTTTGGGTGCATTTGGCGGAAGAAGAAATGGGCGGAACCAAATTCGAAATTTTACTTCAGGAGCGACTTAAGGAAGCCATCGTAGGGGAATCTGATAGAAGAAGATTGGAAGAAATTTTAAGATTACATAAAGGAGCTTTTGACACCGTACCTGGGAAAGTTTAAAATTTTCAATATGCGATGCAGGTAACAGATTGGACCCCATTTAAAAGTAAATTGTACCCGATCCCAGAGAAGCATTTTTCTCAGGTGAAGGACATTATTACTAACTTATTAGATTCTGGCATGATAAGGAAAGCTGCAACTCCTTATCTGAACGCAATATTGGCTGTGACCAAGCCAAACGGATCAATTAGGCTATGCCTAGACGCGCGAGTTTTAAATAGCAAACTGCTAGTTGAGCACGACCAAGCACCGAGGATCAAAGATGTTTTGAAAGGCTTCCGCGGGAAGAAGATATACTCAAGTGTTGATTTGACAAATAGTTTCCACCATCTTGAACTTGAAGAAAAATCCCAACTGTTGACGGGATTTTTATTCGATAATCAAAGTTATATCTGGTGTCGAATGCCCTTTGGCGTGAAAACTGCGGGATGTGCACTCATTAGAGCACTCGATAGAAATCTGACTGAGGAGGTCAAGAACTTCACCACGAGATATGTTGATGACATATTAATCGCTTCTGAGACAATGGAAGAACACTTGATAAATTTAAATAAACTGCTGGACAACCTGAGAACCATGAACTTCAAGATCAACTTAAAAAAGTCACATTTTTGCCAGAGCGAAATTTTATATTTGGGACATATAATTGATGTTGAGGGCGTGCGGCCTAATCCAGCCAAGATTGATGCTATTAAGAAATTTCCCACACCTACCAAAGTCAAACATGTTAGAGCATTTTTGGGAGTGACAGGTTTCTTCAAAGAAAATTGCCCTGGTTACACAGAAACAGTAGCGCCTATGCAGGAGATGTTGAAGAAAGCGAATCGATGGTCGTGGAACGAGGAGTGCGACAGGTCTTTTAAAGCAACGAAGGATTTATTGGAAAACTGTGTGAAACTTGGATATCCGGATTTTGAGAAACAATTTATCATTCAAGCAGATGCTTCGTTAATTGGGATTGGTGCTATGCTGTACCAAGAGGACGCTGAAGAACCCAAGAAGAAATCCTATTTGGCATTTACGAGTCGTAAATTACGGAAACATGAGAGGAACTACACAGTTACGGAACTTGAGCTACTAGCAATTCTATATTCTCTCCAACAGTGGCGCAAGATGATCTATGGTTATTCCATCATTGTTAGAACCGACCACCATGCACTGACATTTTTATTTAAGACAACAATAGCAAGTGAGAGAGTTACGCGCTGGTCCATCTACATACAGCAGTTTGACATTACAATAGAGCATTGTCCTGGGAAATTGAACGTCCTACCAGATGCCTTGAGTAGAAACCCTGAGGACGGAAACGAAGTAACAGCGGAAGTTCACAATATTACCTTGACACCTAAGGCTCGTGAGTTTTTGGCAAGATTGAAGGATATTCGGAAGGAGCAAGAAGCTGACCCATGGATGATGATGATGATAAAATTCTATAGGAAGGAGTTACAACCAAATTCACCGGAGTACCGGGAAGCCAGTGCTAAACAAGCGAGATTTCACTACTTGAATAACTTGTTACATAAGTACGTGGATGAGCATCATACTAAACTGCGGATCTTAGTTCCAGCATCACTACAGAGGGGATTAACTTGGCATGTTCACGAGAGCCTAGCACATATCGGCACGGATAAGACTGAAGCTACGATAGGGGAGACCTTTACTTGGCCCAAGATGAGATTCACCATTGTTGAAGTAATTAGAACGTGTGACGCTTGTCAGCGCACAAAGCCGAACAACTTTATTCTGAAACAACCTCCAAGACCACTATTACCGCAGAAACCATGCGAGATGCTCGCGATTGATTGCTTTGGTCCTTTAGTAAAAGGAAAGCGTGGATGCCGACACCTCTTGGTATGTGTCGATGTATTTTCGAAGATGGTCGTGCTGTGTCCTATTCAGAAGACGACATCAGGACAAGTCCTTAGTCGAATTAAGAACAAAGTCATTCCGATGCTTGGGAAGCCGGAATCCATTCTATCAGATCACGGTACCTATTTCACAAGCAATGTTTTTAGGCAAGGTTTGGAGAGCCTAGGAATAAAACACATATTTTCAAGTATTCGTCATCCTTGTGGAAATCCGAGCGAAAGAACAATTCGCTGTGTCGCTAAATACTACAGAGTAATGATTCCTAACGAACACAATAAATGGGTAGACAAAGTAGGGGAAATTGAGATGTGCATGAACACTACTAAGCACGAGTCGACGGGTCAAGTCCCACTGATTGTACACCACAACAGGTTGCCGGAAAGAACTTGGGACAAGATCATTCCTTGCCCAAGGGATCCATTATTAGCGCATGATTTGCGAATCCAGCGAACGAGAGAGCACATGAGGAACCAAGCGGACCGAAGGCTGAGACGGTACCGAGGAAAGAAGTTTCACCGAGAGTTACAAGAACAAGAATTAGTGCTGGTTCGTAGACCACCAATCTCCGACCCTAAGAACAAAGTCTTCGCCAAGTTCTGTTCGAAATTCATTGGCCCGTTCCGGGTAATTAAGAATCTGGGTAACAATGCCTACAGATTAGAAGAAGTGAGCACTGGTGCAAAATCTGTTTTTAATAGCGCCAATTTGAAACCGTACTACAGAAGGGAACCATTTGATGATTAGGAAAGATGATATGTGCAGAATCTGTATTGCCAAAAAAAATTTTTTTTTGAAAGCAAACACTCAAATCCACGGGGAGCGCGTGAGTACGCACTTTGTTTGTAAACAACGAGCAGCTGAGACGACGGGAGTGGCAACTACGTGAGGAGAAGGGGGAGACCTAGAGAAAATATGAATGACATTCCAGCGAGAAGGGAGCACACTAATTGAGTCAGAGAGGCATACACTCGAGCAGCTGAGTGAGATTTAAAGAGATGTGTTGTTACTACAGTGGATTTTGTTTTTGAAATCCAAACCAATAAATTGTTTCGAATTTCAAAACCTTGCTGAGGATAAATGAACCCTTATTGATCTTCGATAAATAAGTATTCATATTTATTATTATTATTACTACGGCCTAGGCAGCACATAAGGAAGTCGACTTGGATATTAGGGAGGCCAGCATTTCGTAATGATTGCAACAGAAGCTGAGTTGGTAGCTATTCCTGGGGGACGGCCAGAATTAGTCGAGTTCAAGGCCAAATTGTGCAACTACTGTACCAAAATTGGAGACATAAAGGAAGAATCACGAGGTCCTCTCAACGAACATACGATTGAATCAGCCAATCGCAAGAGACCAAGCTGTGACCACGAGGTGGACGGCGTCAGTAGTAAAAAGCGCGCGGAAGTGTGTATCTAAGGAACCGCCGAACGGATTAATCTCCGCTCGAGTAATTTGAGACGTTGGATTTATTTGGAGAAGAATGACACTAGCCCCATCTTAGTCAGACAAAAACTCTGGAAGTTTTTATCCGACTCCGCCCCACTCCGCCGCCCTTGTCAGTTTCTCATAAATAGTTTGGCCTGACGCCAATCTAAGTCTTATTGTGTGGAGCCTTCAGAGGCATACTCCACGCCAGTTTGAAGTGTGATTTTGACGCTCGAATTTATCGGAGTACTTATTGTGTGGAGCCTTCAGAGGTATACTCCACGTCAGTTTGAAGTGTGATTTTGACGCTCGAATTTATCTATTCTTGTGGAGCCTTCAGAGGCATACTCCACGCCAGTTTGAAGTGTGATTTTTGACGCTCGAATTTATCTAAGACTATTCTTGTGGAGCCTTCAGAGGCATACTCCACGCCAGTTCGAAATGTGATTTTTACGCTCTAAAATCAGTGAAGCTAATTTATTTTCTGAGCTCTGGGGAGCTAAAGTCGCAGCGTTTGCAATATCGAATTTTAAAAGCTATAATACATTTTGTTCTAAAATCAACTAAATTGTGTGATCTAAATATTTCACGCCAGCGCGTGATAAACTGTAACATTCTTTTAAAGACGACGAGTTCAACTTTAAGGGGGAAGTATCGTATCACCCTAATTAGCGCTTACCAGAACCGAAGTCCAAGACGGGACGGAAATACCGGACGAGATAGCGACTGCTGGTGCAGCCAGGATTTTGAACTTGTTAACGAGCCAGTGGCGCGGACTCGAGATGTATATTTTATGTATAAATTGTGTGTATTGTATGTGTGTTTTTATAGTGCGTATGTGCGATATAATTAGGGCCAGTCTTCGCTATTAATCGCAGTAGGACAATTGTGGGTGAACTGAGTAGCCTGCAAGCGATTATAGATAGGCAAATATTTAACATTGAACTTTTCTGCCAAGGAGTCGAGACCAAGATGATCAGCACGTGGTTTGAAGTTGGGATGAGCTTCAAGAAATCAACGCAGACGACTACTATGGAGTGCTAAATTGTCCATAGGGCAATGGGTTGAGGAGGATGTCCTTAGTCCTACATGCAGAAGCGGTGATGTACTAAAATTGGATTATTTCAATTATGTAGTTAGATTTGGCCGGGGAACTTTGTAAATAGTCATGTTTTTCTTTCTTGTTTTATAGCTGTTTTTCTTGTACCGACACTATATGTTTAAATGTCCGTTGGCGCGTGGCCAATGTGTTTGTTGATATTTTGATTTTTTTTCTTGAGTCATATGTAATGTACGCGGCGTGCGTGCGTGATTTTATCCTTGCAATTGCGGAACCCGTTACATTCGATAAATGGTGCTTTATTAACGTTAATATTTGAAATAGGAATGGGAGGAATTGATTGTAAAACATTTTGCTGAACAGGTTATTATTCATGTTAGGGTAGCCGAGTGCACCAACTTAAAAGTAATTGTAGAACACCTTCGTTCTAATTTGATAGATTTTTCTTGAGTCCTTTTCAGGTGACTAGTCACGGCATAGAACGATGGCGCCAGCATGTGGATATTATTTGTGTCTTTTATTTCAGGGTCTGTCAAAACCCATACGTGTGATTAAGTGTGTGTTGATGTGTCTAGTGTGTGTTGATTCTACGTGAGGAGGGGGTAGTTGTCCTACCGCCCTTATATATTTTTGCTGCTGTTGTATTTTTAGATGGAAAGACAGAGTGCTCTTGGGAGACTGCTGATTCTTGTCCATATGTTTTTCTGACACACACGTATTATTGTGCTTTGGGCACATTTCTTCGAGGTTCGACCCCATGTTCTGGGAGGTCGAGGTTATTGACACGTGGGTTGACAGACATGCAGAGTTCCACAAACCGCCCGTTTTGCCTGTGACTTATTTTGATAGGCAGTCCTATTTGTCCGACTGAACCCTGTAAGCTTTCATGCAGCAAACCTGTTCATTGTGATGGCTAATTTTTAAGCCATAATTAATTGGGGAGTTCGCCATGTGTGTAACGGATTGTTGTACCTTGTATGGATAAGAATATTGTGATTAACGTAAATGTTGGCCGTTTGCCTATTGCTTTGTTGATGACTCGATTTCATGTAATTTTGTTTGTCACACCCGTTTGGTGTAGTGGTAGAGTATTTGTAAATTTTGACAGCGGTCATTGGAGTATTTTTCTATTGGTCACGTGTTAATGTACTTGTGTTGATTTGTGTGAGAAGTCCTAAGATTTTAGGCAGTAAATGTTGCTACGGCAATTCAAGTCCAATTTCACACGGAAATTTTGTGTTTGTTTATAGTAGATTTAGGAAGTGTCGGTTTAATTTAATGTATTGTAGTTGTGTTCCCTTGTGTCGGTCTAGCTCTAGGAAATGCGGATTCGTTGTTTGAAGGGTCATTCTGGATGATAACGAATCACGCATTCAAAGTACACATCGTGGTGCATGTAGAACGGCGTACGCACTTATATGGTCACTTTTTGTATCTTTTATTTAAGGACACTTGGTCCAGGTAATTAATCTCTCCAGAGATATCGCCTAAGTTTTTGGCATTTTTATTAAGCGGGAGTCAGTTGGGAGTTTTTGTTGTTAATTGTTTATGTGAAAATATGGTGATTTGTTATTAAATTCAGTTGTTTTTAACCCTGGCTTCACTCTTTCCTGCATGTTATTTTGTTATATGTTACCCTGCAAGTTAATGAAGCGCCCTGACAGCAACTTACGAATATGACCTGTTACGCCCCGAATCTGAGTCTCATATGCTTCTTTGCAAGGGTTCAATATATACATACATAAATTATATATAAACTTTTGAACTGACGGTGGTTTTGGGGTCTGGGGGATGTGAAACGCGAAGATATGTCGAAATTTTCCGGAAGTCGAAACATGGGACCCATTGCAATAGTTAGCTTTCTAATGAAATCTACCTAAAATGTGTAATACACTGCATCTGCTTGCAGGTCATATAACTAGAATCTCACAGAGTTTGAGATGAAAATAATCCGTTATAGAAACATACCATCAGCTTACTGCGAAAAGTTGGTAAGTCACTAATTGCACATTTTGAGATAATGACAATTTATATGTTTGGCCATAATTTAAAAACAAGTAGTTCCGTGAAGAACTATACAGCCTATTTTCAAATATACTACTCATGTTAATTGCCTCTATCAACATACAAAATCACGGTTTGATTGTTGTGATAAATTCGTAGATATTGAGAACCGTCTATATCTTTCAGATGGTCGCCAGGTTGGATTTTTTAATGTACTATTACATGAAGATTATTGTGTACGTGTGGTATTCAAACTTCAATCGCAGGAATAGTACACAAGAAGTAAAAACGAGATTTTAAAATTTCTCACAGCTGCCATCTTGTGGTTATGAAAACAATTGAAATAAATTAAGCTTAGATGTCAGTGGATTAACATTTATATAGGCATTTAACCTGCCAAGTTTCACGGCACTCGGATGTTTAAATCGCGAGAAACATTGATTTAAATATTTATACTTCGCGTCGCCACCATGTTGGATTTGTGCTCACAAGGTAACTGAAAGTCCTATAGGTGAACTTATGTGCTCAGCCTCTATGACCATAAAAATATCAGTTTGATTGCTGTAAAAGATTCGTAGATATTGAGAAAAGTCAAAATATTTCGCTTGCTCGCCATTTTGGATTGTTATATGTATAGGCCATAGAGTTATGTACCATTTAAGGAAAATTATTGCGTAGCTTCATTATTCAAAATTTCACTTTTATCGCATGATTTTGACACAAGATATAAAAACTTAATTTGAACATTTCGCACAGCCTCCATCTTGATTTTATGTAAACAAGTGAACTAAATTAGATGCCAGTGCATTACAATATGTATAGTCATTTACTGTACCACATTTCACTGCGCTCAGATGGTTAAATCACTAGAAAAGTCTCTTACATTTTTCAATATCGCTCGACCGCCATCCATGTTCGTTTTGTACTATACAGGTGTTTGAAAACTACATACACTTGTAGCAGTGCTCGTTATCACCGTTCAACATTTCATGGTGATATCTGTATGAGTTTCGGAGATATAGAATGCCAGTGAAATATTTCGCACAGCCGCCATTTTGAGGTTATATAAGCAATTGAACTGACTTAGACGCCAGTGAATTAAAATGTGTATAAACATTTGCTGTACCAAGTTTCATTACGTTTGGATGGTTATATCGCGAGAAAAGTCTACTTAAAAGTCTCAAATTTGCTTGACTGCCATGTTGTTAGCCTATTTTCAATTTTGAAAAAATAGGCTTATGAGATCACCTTTTGTCCGTGTGTGTGTGCGTGTGTGTGTGTGTGTGTGTGTGTGTGTGATTCGTGTGTGTGTCCCCCCCTAATAAAATCTAAACGGCAGGAGCGATTTCAATGAAACTCGGAAAGTTCATAGCACTATTCCCGGCGACCTCGACCGTGCCCTTCAAATTTTGTTACGACTCACCAATCCAACATGGCGGCTGTGCGAAATATTTCACCAGCATTCAATATCTCCGAAACTATTACCGATATTACCCTGACATTTTCTATGGTGATAGAGGGAACTACTATAAGTTCACTTATGTGACTTTTGAGAACCTGGTATCTACAAAACCAACATGGCGGCCAAGCGAATTTGCGACTTTTAAATAGTCGTTTCTCGCGATTTGACCAACCAAACGCAATGAAACTTGGTACAGTATATGTTTATATACATTGTAATGCACCGACAACTAACTTCGTCCAATTGTTTACATAATCACAAGATGGCGGTTGTGCGAAATATTTCACTGGCATTCTATATCTCTGAAACTATTAGCGGTATCTCCCTAAAATTTTGTACGGAGATAAAGGGCACTACTGGAAGTCCATCTATAAGATTTTCAAAAACCGGTTTACTACAAAACGAACATGGCGGCCAAGCGAATTTGAACATTTTAAATAGACCTTTCTCGCGATTTAATGTTCCAAGCGCACTGAAACCTGGTACAGGAAATATTTATACACATTGTAATCCACTGGTATCTAATTTAGTTCAATTTTTTACATAACCTCAAGATGGCGGCAGTGCGAATTTTAAAATTAAGTTTTTATTTCTTGTGATGCATTCATGCGATCGAAGTGAAAGTTTGTATAATGAACCTACGCAATACTTTTCCTTTAATGGTACATGACTCTATGGCCTATACATTTAACAATCCAACATGGCGACCATCCGAAATATTTAGACGATACTGAATATCTACGAATCTATTTTAGCAATCAAACTGCATTCTTTAATGTTCATAGGGGCTATGAACTTAAGTTCACCTATAGGATTTTAAATAACCTGGAGAACACAAATCCAACATGGCGGTGACGCGAATTATAAATATTCACATGGACGTTTCTCGTAATTTAACCATCCGCGTTCAGTGAAACTTGGTACAGTAAATCTTTATCCGAATGGTAATCCACTGGCATCTAATTTATTTCAATTGTTTCCATAACCTCAAGATGGCAGCTGTGAAAAATTTTAAACTCTCCTTGTTTTTTCTTGTGTCCTAATTATGCGATTGAAGTTTGAATGCTACACGTACACAATAATCGTCAAGTAACAGTACATAACTCTAGGACCTACATATATAAAATCCAGCATGGCGACCATCCGAAATATTTAGTCGGTTCTCAATATCTACGAATCTATTACTGCAATCAAACTGAAATTGTGTATGTTGATAGTGGCAATTAACATTAGCAGGATATATGAAAATAGGCTGTATAGTTCTTCACGGAACTACTTGTTTTTGTAGTTACCAGGTTTTTGAACGTCTCATAGGTGAACTTCTAGTAGTGTCCTTCATCACCGTACACAATTCCAGGGTGATATCGGTAATAGTTTCGGAGATACTGAGTGCTGGTGAAATAATTTGCACAGCATTGGATTGGCGAAGCACAATAAAATTTGAAGGGCACGGTCGGGGTCGGCCAGAATGTTGCTATGATCTTACCGAGTTTCATTGAAATCGCTCCAGCCGTTTAGAAGTTATTAGGGGGACTCACACACACAAGCACACACATACGGACAAAAGGTGATCTCATAAGATTATTTTTTCATAAAATGAAAATAGGCTAAAAATAGCATAGTGTAGTATTAAATCATGGCCTGAGACTCCTCTTAACACATTATGCTTACAGTTGAAATTGACAAAGTTACTCTGATATGAAATGAAATTTGCAGCGTCAAGCTGGCCGTGATCTGGTTCCTTCCTTCGAACCCAAGACATTCTGCAAGTCAAGGCTTGGCCTTCTGTTATAATCCAGTCGTCTCGCTTATTGGAATCATTTCAGAAATAGCGTCTGACCTTGGCACATCATTCACATCTTAGCAGAATAAAACAGGTTTCTGCGGAGCAACACCACGTGTTCACTGCCTTGTAAATTTTATACACATGAAAATCAAGTTAGCTGTGGCCTTAGCAGCTGTTATTAAATTACATACTCATATTTCTCTCCATAAAATGCTAATGCAGCGACTTCAAAACATTGCCTCAATGCCATCTTATATTGTTTGTTTCAAAGCTCTTGGAAATCACAAGTAACTATTCCAGTTAGTATAAAACGAAAGATAAAACAGTGTGTTTCTCCACTACACTAGGAAATAATACGACGGGGTTGGTTTTTTTTTCTTTCAAATTTTCACTCAAGCCTTCCACACATTGAAATTGTTCCAAACATATTCGACTAGAGATATTTCACTTGTTCATGTGGTATTAATCAAATAAAAATACATCGTTTAACTAAAAATGTGTAATACACTGCATCTGCTTGCAGGTCAAATAACTGGAATTTCACAGAATTTGAGATGAAATTAATCTGTTATAGAAACATACCGTGGCTTACTGCGAATAGTTGGTGAGTCACAAATTGCACATTTTGAGATAATGACAATTTAAAGGTTTGCCCATAATTAAAAAAAAAATACGAGCCCTACAGTAGTCGCATACGATGTGTAACATCTGACATAGAAGAAACCTCACGTGAAATTGTTGATACACCGGTATTTTATACTATTATTGGCACAAATATTAATCTATTGAAAAAGGGAGTGTTTTACAGATATTGTAGTTTATAATACGGAACTCATTTTATTAGATGATTTGTAGCTTCCACCAGCACTAGCCTAAATAAAGAATACGATATGGATCAACTAGATTAATAGACGCGACACCGCTCATAACCTTAAATTCCTTATAAACAGGTCCTCTTGATTCACAGACCCATACGTAATTTCATATGGATTCTGTTAAAATGAGTCATATTGATATGATAAATATCGTTTAAAATGTTAATCTGTTAGCAAAATTATTTAGCCCGTCCGGGATTCGAACCCAGAATCTCTAGATTCACAACCACAAGCACTAACCACAGGGCTATTTCAACTATACAAATCGTGTGCACAAAATGGTCACTTATTTCCACATTTCAATAATACTGCATTACGGAATTAAGTTTCATTTATATTTTGCTTATTTCGATAATGTTCCTGCGTGAAATTGAGTTTAAAATGCGTTATGAATAGGCCCTCCTGTGAGTATAGAGAATGTATTCAGTAATAGTTCATGAAGGCTTGCTCAATTCTCGTATAACCACAACGATTATATTATATTGATGACTGCATTACCGTTATGTGGGTTAATATTTAAATAGCCATTGTGCAGAAACATAATAATGGCAATGCCGACTACATACATTGTTTGATATTAAGGCATTTTGCCATTTAAATACTGATACGAAGACTTCGAACATGTACCATGCACGGCCGTGTACCATGTCATTTGTTCAACTTGACACCAGAGTTCGCATGAGTGTTTTCCGATCAGTATGTCATATACATTCCACATTGTTTCTCGTACCACTGCCAGCTGGGTTTTACCACTGCTGGCTGGCTGGATCGATCGAGCGAGCAATGCATACTTCAGTTTTCCACCACTGCCAGCTAGTACACTTCCGTTCGATCGATCGAGCGGGCAGTGCATACTTCCGCTTTCCACCACTGCCAGCTAGTACACTTCCGTTCGATTGATCGAGCGGGCAGTACTTACTTCCGTTTTCCACCACTGCCAGCTAGTACACTTCCGTTCGATCGATCGAGCGGGCAGTGCATACTTCCGCTTTCCACCACTGCCAGCTAGTACACTTCACCACTCAGCAGGTACTTTCGGCCATAAACATCCCTCCCCTAAGCACGACACGCCAGGTGAGTCACCTGTCGTTCCTACATTCAATTTTAAATGGTCATTACCGTTCGGACCACCTGCTATCACTCTTCAAACTAAGAGCCCCCTCCCGTTCTACCAGGCTCAAAGATATCATGCACATTCCACAAACTAAACATTCCTTAATCCAAAGATCCTTCCAAAACCGCATATCATCCCTGTACAATAGAATAGCAAGTAAACGCGAGTTGGACATATCAACAAACAAGAGGACGTTCCTGAAGCAGGTGAAGGAGAACATAAACTGTATTTAGAACTGTCATCTTGGCCATTGACGACACAGCTACGAGCAAGGACATTCTACCGGCTCTTGATATGGACTTGTAATGTTTGGTGATTTGTTAAATTTATTTTATATTTTATCTTAAACTGTTATTTTGTACAAGCGTGAAGGGCTAGCATAGCTGTAGTTTGTGCATTGATTAATAAATAAATAAATAAATAAATAAACTTCTGCTTGATCCACCACTGCCACCTCGATCGTTCCGATCCACTTCCGTCCCCAATTTTCATTATCACTCCCACAAAACTATCCAGTAACCGAGCGGAAAGATGTTACACATCAACAAGCTTTGAAAATCAATATTTAAGGTAAAATGATTGCCAACCTTATTCTATTAACGGACACCCGACTGGCGCCTCGCCTTCTTTTGTCATCCATTCCACTTCCCATGTGGAGGGAGAAATCAGCCCCATTGTGCCGGAGGGTATTTACCATCATTCTCGATGTAATATTGAAACACACAATCTGAAAGCTACCGTATACCTTCGTCGCCTCGTTGAAAGGACATAATGTAATTAACGGAACAATCGTCTACTTCGTCAGATAGGAGGGAAGATAAGTTCAAACAATTCAGAAATATCACCCTTGCTGTTGTATGATTTTACAAGACCCAAATGGATGTCGGCTGTGTACGCAAATACTGTATACTATTCGTATTTCCAACAAAAGGAGGCTTCTGTGAGAGTTGTTGTTACTTCATTTAAGGGCCTTGTGACATCATGGTTATTAAGCCCCGTGTACTTGGGAGTGTGTAGAATTTGTCTGATAACCTAAGTCACTGCAATCATTTCAGAAATAGCGTCTGACCTTGGCACATCATTCACATCTTAGCAGAATAAAACAGGTTTCTGCGAAGCAACACCACGTGTTCACTGCCTTGTAAATTGTACACACATGAAAATCAAGTTAGCTGTGGCCTAAGCAGCTGTTATTAAATTACACACTCATATTTCTTTCCACAAAATGCTAATGCAGCAACTTCAAAACATTGCCTCAATGCCATCTTATATTGTTTGTTTCAAAGCTCTTGGAAATCTCAAGTAAGTATTCCAGGGAGTATAAAACGAAAGATAAAACAGTGTGTTTCTCCACTACACTAGGAAAAAATACGACGGGGTTGGTTTTTTTTTTCTTTCAAATTTTCACTCAAGCCTTCCACACATTGAAATTGTTCCAAACATATTCGACTAGAGATATTTCATTTGTTCATGTGGTATTAATCAAATAAAAATACATCGTTTAACTAAAAATGTGTAATACACTGCATCTGCTTGCAGGTCAAATAACTGGAATTTCACAGAATTTGAGATGAAAATAATCCGTTATAGACACATACCGGCGGCTTACTGCGAAAAGTTGGTGAGTCACAAATTGCACATTTTGAGATAATTAAAACAAGATGTTCGGGAAAGAACATATAGCCTACTTTCTCCTAAATGTATGGGTATAGTTATAACTCTCTGTCCTTATCATCTCCTAATTTCTTCCTATTTGAAGTGCAAATTGGCACACAGGATTTGAACAGTGGCGTTCAAACCATAGTTTATAATTTACCCCAGCATTTTGCAATTTCATCAGCAAACACTCCAAACCCGACTACTTACAATAATTGAAACTTCGTTGCTCTAATAAGGCCCATCTACAATGCGCAGTCGGCAGTCCGTAGTTGGTAGTCCTCGGTCGGCAGTCGCGATCGACTCCGTGTATACTGTTACGTGCCACCCCCTAGTGGCACTTACGTTAACTGGATTACGGTGGGCGAAAGCACAAACACCAATTACTGCTTTAAAGAAATATAATTTTATTGCAGCCCACAAACATACACAGTGCACACACATACACACACACTGAGTCTAACTTCAGAAAACACTACTGGTCACTATTAGTTTCCACATTTATGTTCTCTCTGTCCGTGAGGCGTTACAGTGTTCCAGCTTACACTCACACGTACAGTCTACACAGGTTCTCTACAGCCTTGCCCCTGCCACGTCACTTACTTCCAGAGTCCTCTTGCTGCTCCTTGTGCGCTGTTGCTCGTCCCGTGTCGATCCCACGACCACGACTTCCACGAAGCACCGCGACACCTCCAAGCACTCACAGTCCTGACTCAAAGTTGCACCCTGGCAGACAGGCTTACACTCTGTTACCGTAGACGTCCAGTAATAATCGCTGTACTGCTGCGCACTCACTCACTGGCCACTCTTCAATACACCCTAGCACTGACCAATACTGTCCAATACACACCAATACGCTGCAATACACACTGCCTCCTCGCCGCGGCTCGCTGGTTTATATGGGAGCAGTCCCTGGCCTGGAAAGTTCGAATGTCACAACCCATTGCCGCATTGAGTCTGTTCTGGTTGGTTCCACATCCAGAATTTTCGCGTATTCTCTGGCCGACTCGCACTGACTCACAGGTGTTTTGTTAATGTATGGCCGTGGGAGGAACCGAGAGGGTGTGGGCACTCCCTCCCTTCCCCTGCGGAGTTTGTCCAAGGCCACTAGACTGTCACACTGCCCCTCCCGCCGGGAGCCTCCTGCCGCCTCGCGGAAACACGCAACACTGCTCCCCTCTTTAAAGCAACTCGCCTCGAGTTGTTCGTCGTAAAGGCCGTCCAAGGTCTGAAGGGGTGGCATCGACGGCGCTGACGAGCCCCTGTTTTGGCTGGCCGTCACTCGCTTTTCTAACCGTGAGGCTGTTCCTCGCCGACAGCTGCTAATTAGATGGCCTCTTTCACTCCGTAGCCAACAGGTGACTTTCCTGCTGCAACGGCGTCCCAGTGGTGGTTTACGCTGCTTTGGTGGAGGGTAGCCAACCTCCACCGCCTCTTCGTCTCCAGTGGCGTTACTCCTCCTCGGTGGCGTCACCCATGCTTCCCTCTTCGCCGTCGCCATTCCCAACACGATGGTCTTTACCTGCCTTGGGTGGCGCTTTCCATTGAGCATCGAATACTCACGTACCATGGCGTCGCAACGCCCATCCACGAAGATGTACGCCGCTTCTCGGTGCACGTGCTCGGGAGGCGAGCCAGCCAGCGCGAGCCCTTCAATTGACTTACTCGCGCGCCCGTTCCTCCCTTCTAGCCGTAGGTGGTACATGGCAGGTAGCTGGTAGTCCCCACGATGCTCCTCCAGCGTCGCGACGATCCCGTTGTACCCAGTCCCCGTCCGGACGTCGTGTAGCACATCCGCCAGGCGAAGTCCTGTGATGAGCTGAACGGCTCCGTCCTCCAGCGTGCACCTGGCATGGTTCGCCACAGTGTCGAACCCGGTCCCAAAGATCTGCCATGATGAAGCCTCATCGACGTGCGGCGTCCTCACACTCGTGACGCTGTTCCTGTCGTCAGAGCTGCTAAGTCTCGCCCCGATTTCCATGCCCGTGACGCTTCCCAGTGGCTCGTCCCTGACTCGCTGAGCATTCCGAACTCCGGACTCCACGAACTGTTTGTCTTGGCCATCAGCGTCCTCGGCCGCCCCACTTTCCATATCACCTCCAAGCTTGTTATACTCCGGTCTTGATTTCAGGTCATATTTCAGCTCGTCCTGACTAGTTCCCTGCTCCATTTTCTTTTCAGAATTTTCCGAATATATCACCATTTTCTTTCCCAGGTTTTCAAAATGTTCCGTCATTTTCTTACCCACTTTTTCGAAATGTTCTGTCATTTTCTTTTCTACGTCCTCTATCTTGGAAGTTAACTTTTCTAGCAGGAGTTGTATTTGCGCATCCATTTTATTTGTCTGACTTGTGACGGGCATGCACTCGCAGGAGAATAATGAACTGTGATACAATGACCTGCATGATTTTGAACCTAGGATCTTCAGGTGTTGTGCTTGCTTGAGTTCGTAATCCGGCTTCTGACACCAGTTGTTACGTGCCACCCCCTAGTGGCACTTACGTTAACTGGATTACGGTGGGCGAAAGCACAAACACCAATTACTGCTTTAAAGACATATAATTTTATTGCAGCCCACAAACATACACAGTGCACACACATACACACACACTGAGTCTAACTTCAGAAAACACTACTGGTCATTATTAGTTTCCACATTTATGTTCTCTCTGTCCGTGAGGCGTTACAGTGTTCCAGCTTACACTCACACGTACAGTCTACACAGGTTCTCTACAGCCTTGCCCCTGCCACGTCACTTACTTCCAGAGTCCTCTTGCTGCTCCTTGTGCGCTGTTGCTCGTCCCGTGTCGATCCCACGACCACGACTTCCACGAAACACCGCGACACCTCCAAGCACTCACAGTCCTGACTCAAAGTTGCACCCTGGCAGACAGGCTTACACTCTGTTACCGTAGACGTCCAGTAATAATCGCTGTACTGCTGCGCACTCACTCACTGGCCACTCTTCAATACACCCTAGCACTGACCAATACTGTCCAATACACACCAATACGCTGCAATACACACTGCCTCCTCGCCGCGGCTCGCTGGTTTATATGGGATCAGTCCCTGGCCTGGAAAGTTCGAATGTCACAACCCATTGCCGCATTGAGTCTGTTCTGGTTGGTTCCACATCCAGAATTTTCGCGTATTCTCTGGCCGACTCGCACTGACTCACAGGTGTTTTGTTAATGTATGACCGTGGGAGGAACCGAGAGGGTGTGGGCACTCTCTCCCTTCCCCTGCGGGGTTTGTCCAAGGCCACTAGACTGTCACACTGCCCCTCCCCCCGGGAGCCTCCTGCCGCCCCGCGGTAACACGCAACAGTACTATAGGCACCATACACAACATGAAGTTGCAGTTGGTAGCTGGCAGTTGGCAGTCGCGAATTTTATCCTTGACTGCCAACTACCCGACTGCAGCAATTTAATAGCCAATCAGAGCAGATCAGAAACTGACGTCACGTTGTTGTTCTGTGTCGTATACGAATGATATAGGACTAAGTGAAGTAACTTCGCAACCCGTTAATTTATAGGCTAATCTTAAATACACGGTATAACAAAATAATCCATCTCCAAATCATCCATATTGCAAGTTTTGAGGTTATCAACAACGCCTCTGTGCACAAGGAATAAACGAATGTTACTGTATTATTACTCCTAGCAGTCGTTAAGACTGGGTTCACTAACTGGCCGGTATAGAGCGCTGCTCGAATCTATAGTTTCTGCATAGAACAACTGAAGGCTGGTAGTTGTCACTCCGGTGGAGAATGTCTTTTTTTAAATATATAATTTCCATTGCAAAAAGCACCATATAACGCTTTATTTTATAACGTCTCAGTACTCAAGAAACAATGAATATAAAAAAAATCAAGCAAAAAAGTTCTACTCTGATAGGATTTGAACCCCGGCCAGCCACATGAGAGACGGGAGCTCTAACCACACAGCCAATCGTACACTCATAACTAACGCGTTATCGATCAAATACATATAACGTACTGTATTAGCAAATAATCACTAGGACTGAAGATTTCTTCACTGGAGTGTATTTCAAACCGAGTTCATTTCATATTAAGTTCATATAATTTTTATCAGTAGGTTATATTGCATGCAACATACTGAAATTAGTAAAATGTAGGTCAGAACGAGAGATCAGCTGCCATCTTGTCAAATAGCCGAGACGATTCAGATTTTTAAAGTCACTTCTAGATTATAATATTACAATATAAACTTTTAATTTCGAACGAACCACGTCGCTTAGAACAGATTAAACGATTCTTGGTTCGATAATCGGAACTGGTGAGTCCCATGTTATGGATTATAAATTTTGCATAATTCACACGGCCGCCATCCTGAAATGGTACATTTGATGACCTTGTAGTTTGGGCACAAGACGCGTCCCATATGAAGGTAGGTTGTTACCAAATTTGGTAAAGATCCGATGATTAGTTTGGTCGTAATGCATTATTAAGTTTTGACCATTCGATTGCCCGCCATTACCTTTTGGTAAAGATGGCGGCAATATAAAACATGACACTGAGGTGGCCTTTGCCAGTGCTACCTCTGTACCAAATTTCGTTCAATTCGGTTTAACCGTGTTCGAATTGATAGGGGGGGGGACAGACATTCAGAGTACACACACTCACTCACACACACACACACACAGACTCACACACATACACACACACAGACAGACACACTTTTTTTCGCCCTGTAGTGATCCCATAAGTCTACTTTCATTTTTTGCAAAAATCGAAAGTAGGCTAAAAATACGAGCCTTACAGTAGTCGCATATGATGTGTAACATCTGACATAGAAGAAACCTCACGTGAAATTGTTGATACACCGGTATTTTATACTATTATTGGCACAAATATTAATCTATTGCAAAAGGGAGTGTTTTACAGATATTGTAGTTTATAATACGGAACTCATTTTATTAGATGATTTGTAGCTTCCACCAGCACTAGCCTAAATAAAGAATACGATATGGATCAACTAGATTAATAGACGCGACACCGCTCATAACCTGAAATTCCTTATAAACAGGTCCTCTTGATTCACAGACCAGCACGTAATTTCATATGGATTCTGTTAAAATGAGTCATATTGATATGATAAATATCGTTTAAAATGATAATCTGGTAGCAAAAATATTTACCCTGTCCGGGATTCAAACCCAGAATCTCTAGATTCACAATCACAAGCACTAACCACAGGGCTATTTCGACTATGCAAATCGTGTGCACAAAATGGTCACTTATTTCCACGTTTCAATAATACTGCATTACGGAATTAAGTTTCATTTATATTTTGCTTGTTTCGATAATGTTCCTGAGTGAAATTGAGTTTAAAATGCGTTATGAATAGGCCCTCCTGTGAGTGTAGAGAATGTATTCAGTAATAGTTCATGAAGGCTTGCTCAATTCTCGTATAACCACAACGATTATATTATATTGATGACTGCATTACCGTTATGTGGGTTAATATTTAAATAGCCATTGTGCAGAATCATAATAACGGCAATGCCGACTACTTACATTGTTTGATATTAAGGCATTTTGCCATTTAAATACTGATACTATACCCTTCCAGGGCCTTCTAGGATGTTGAATCTTATCTCGGGCGCGGCTCGTTCGGTGGCTAATTAACACTTTACATCCTAGGAATTCGGAATTTTGGATCATGGGAACTTAAAACTATAAATCATATGCCAGGGGAACAAGGAAACAAAATTTTATTCTTAGAAGACTACAAAACAAAAAGAAACAATCCCTTAATAACACGTAGAACCACACCAAAATAAACCGTGTCATCACTGTCCTTCTCTGCCATAAAGTCCACAGAGATGGTACAACCAGGGTACCTTAAATCTAATTAGTTCGGGCAAGCCTCAGCTTCCCCCTGATCAACACTGCAGGATCATGGAACTCCACAAAAAAAATAAAAAAAATCCAAATAAAATAAAATCCCAAAAAAAATCCAAGTGGCGCGCTCTCACCCCAGGTGAGTTCAAATGGAACAACGAAAGACTAAATTAATGCCACAAGAAATGAATCATTACGTTAATCAGATCATAACACTAATGCTCCAACGGAGCATCAAATCAACTGAATTTTACAAGCTGGAACCTCATTTTAACGCTCTTATATTGGAAAAGTGAATCGTACAGACGAGACCGTTCCGTTTGGCAAACAGACCTCCCTTCACGACCTCCGTTAGAGTCGTGTACGGTCAGCATGCAATGCGGCCACACAAACACTACATTAAGCTACAACGTGCCTATCTCATTCACATACAACAGTTCCCGTGTGAAACATTTATCAAGACAATCATTAATACCGACTAGCGGCCACCCGGAGGGTACAAATCTGATACACTAGTAACGTGGGTCCACAAAATAAAATCAAAACACAACAAACCAGAATCCCAGAATTAACAATAAAATATGTAAACAAACCAGCCATTTTAACTTTGACCAATTAACCTCGGACAGACTCAAGGCCAAGCAAAGCACCCCGTGGCGAGGAGTGGCTACCAGCTTTCACCCCCTCCACAGCTGATGTATACTGACTGAAGCATGAGCTCACAATAGCCCAATTCAACAAGCCCCGCAGAATCATCACTTAGCACGCTGCCTACGGGCGTCAGATCGACCCCAGCATCACGGCCGTGATTTTACCTCGTGGGAATTACCCGTCCACGGAATTACCAAAAATACTTACGTGGTTCTGAACATCCACGACTTACCAATATGCATCAGTACATCCAGCCATACTCCAATTAAATTACCTCAAATCGCCGGGTTTGCCTGCCTTGTCCGTCACCAATCGAAGATTGCAACACAACCATTACCTGGTAGAACTTACCACAGTCGATCCACGAACCTGATTTACCACAAAATATTCAATATGCTCTGGTTTGCTTACGACCACTGTACAAACTCTCACCCCACCTGATCAACTGAAAAATGTATCTACAGTGACAGTAGCTGATGGCCAGATTTCCCCTGAATGATAATCTCCCCAAACTACATTGAAAACCATGACCACACGATACATATTTACACGCACGTTGCAGCAACAAACACAACAACAAAAACACAACTAACATTAAGAAATTGAATATGTACACAGCCATTGCACTTATGCTGATCCGTACACCCCTAACTAAATTATGCAAGATAATTTGCTGTACTTATCACTATTCCTGGGTCCCAGACTGTCTCCATCATCGCGGCGTGCCCCAAGGTTTTGGGTTTACGCCCTCATTCCTCGCATGACGAATTCCATAGTTGAAGATCCTCCCATTGTTCCAATCTCGGCATCAGCTTCCTCTTGCTTCAGGTACCTCGTGGTAACGAAGAACACAGAAATACACAATTTTTTTAATGCGACATTCAAGAAAGTAACACGCACTCACTGTTCCGGACCGATAATCCTATCATTCTCCTAAATGCTACCATCTGAACTACTCAATTCATCCAGATCGTCCACCGTAGCTCCTATCGACACAACTTATATGTTTATCTAGCGCAATGGCTAGCCTATTTCTCAGCCACTAACAAAAACTCGCACTCGTATGCTATAGTATCTAGACATGATCTCAAAAAAAACCGCCACGCTATCTCAATTTACCATCTGACGTGAAAATTAACAGAGTCCAAATCACGAACTCGACTGACGTGGAGCGTCCGTGACAGAATCACAAAATTGACTGACTTCACTCTCCCATTTGGAGCTATTTAAGTTTTTGAGGCATAACCTGCCGTAGGAGGGGGAAATATGAGATTTATTTCCAAAAATAATAGCTCTGTCCCAAATTGACTTATATCACTGCACTCATCGCAATCTCAATGTCTCATTGGTGATATCCTTTCCAAGAATCGATCGTGAATTCCTTATCAAATAACCTCCGTAATCATCCCTCATTGTCTGCCAATTTACGCGCCAAACACGGCTTGGTGACGCTCATCCCCTCATTGGCTGATGCTGAAACGCCCCCATATCAGGCATTTTATACTGAATTAAATCAGCCTTACATCCAAATTGCATCAAATTACATTTCTGGGAGGCTGAGAGTCTCCCGCTTCCATACATGCAACTCTCATTGCTCTCCGGTCATTAATTCTTAAGTAGGTCACATTTGGGCGGCACCAAAACTTGGAGCTGTGACCTTGCCAAACTGCAATTTTCCCACACAAATTCCTGCGTTCAACGACCTGCCTGTCCTACCCTCGCTCGTCTTCTCATGGTACAATGTCCTCCCTCGGCACACCCTGGAAACCTGCTAAGTGCATTTATGACCACTCAACCCTCCTGCTATTCTTCGTACACGTCTCTGCACACATCCAATAAAAGTATTCGCCGCCTCTGTACTCTGCATCTGCTGTGCCGGTCTGCGTATAGAATTAATGTTGGAAATACAAACTTGAGACTAGATGGATATGCAATATGCCATAAGGTCTCATTACTCCCTCACAAGGTTAAAAATCAGGGTAAGCATTACATGATTTTTAGCACTCCACACGTCTGCTACGGGGTTCCTTTCCACCGTCTCTACTTTGGACCCCCCTTCCTGGGTTGCTCTGAAATGACAGGGTGTCTCACTCCCTTCTCTAGCATGCCGGCCGGATTATGTCAGACCTCTGGCTCCTTTGGACTACCTGCGTGCGCTAGACAATGTCTCTCCCCTCTCTCTCCTTCTCCGAGCAATGGCCTCCACTTCCCTGAAGCAATCAGGTGCTTGTTGTAAACATCGGCCCGTGTTTACATCTGAGGACCGTCCCATGACCTGTCCTATTCTTCCAGAGTTTTGCTATTAATTTAACTCTATGATCTCGGCATGGTTTGCTGCTGCGGCCCTGGGCTCATCGTATGGTTCCAGTGGATAATAAATTTTTAAATTAGAAATGTTGTAGATGGGAGTGTTTCCAGTACTGATCTCTTCCAATTTGTATGCGTTGTTTCCCAAATTTCGAATTATGCGGAACGGGCCCGTGTAAGGTGGTATGAATTTATGGAACACCTTCGCTGCTGGATCAGATACAGGTTGGCGCTTAACAAGGACCAACTCGCCCAGTTCCAGTGCACGGTGAAACCGCTTTCCTCGTACCCGGCGCAATCTCCGGTCTGCTTGCTTTCTAAGGTACACAGCTGTCCTTTCCACTCTCAGGGCTGGGGCTGGTCTAGGATCCATGGGACAGTTTATTACTCCTTCCCATGATCTCACTGGATATTCGTTCAAGTGTAGAACGCTCGGTATTTGACCGGTCGATTCATGTCGTGTGGAATTTATGCAGATCTCTATTTTCTTCAGGGCGTCCACCCAGTTGTAATGCGCGTCGGGGATGAAGATTTTACAGAATTTAGATACTTCACGAAAAATTCTTTCCGAGGGGTTCGACTGGGGATAACGGACACTACTTAATACATGCTTAATACCTAGCTCCGCTAATCCTCTCTTGAATTCGGCGCTGGTAAAGTAGCTACCGTGGTCCGACAATATGAACTCTGGTTTACCCATCCTAGGTATGACTTTATTCCTTAATTGATTGAGCAGCTGTTTTGAATTTGTTTTCTGGACGGCGCAAAGTACCACGTACTTGGAAAAGAAGTCCACACAGGCCAAAAGGTGCCGGCATCCTCTTCTCCCCTTAGGTAACGCGCCATAACAGTCAATGGCCACGAGCTCCAATGGTTTTTGTGGCAACAAAGGTCTCGGGTACTGTTTCATCAAGAAATTGTTAGGCTTGACCCTCTGGCACGTATCGCACGTCTTTAACACTTCGCATATTGTGTTCCTCATTTTTGGCCACGTGAATGCCTCGCCTAGTGTCGCTTCCGTTTTGTCTGTCCCGGCATGCCCTAAAGTATAGTGCGCATGCCACACTAGCTTTCGCTGGAGAGAGGCAGGAACCAATATCCTCATCATGGTATGGTCCTGGTCCACAAATCTATGCAAGAGATTATTGAAATAATTGTAACTATTAGCTCGAGCTTCCGCCTCACGGTATTCCGGGCTTCCGGGTACCAATTCCCTCTTGAAATATCTGATAATCATTCCCATCCACGGTTCCTTCTCCTGCTCCGCCTGAATGTTGCTTAACTCCCGCAGGAAATCCTGGTCTTGCTGCGTGAGCTCAATCTGATGGACCCTTGCTTCCACGGTGCTTCCGCCTTCTTCCGGGTTCCGGCTTAGAATATCGGGGATCACGTTTAATTTTCCAGGGCAAAATTCCATCTGTAGGTCAAATTGCTGCGCATAAATTGACCATCTATTCAGCCTCTCAGAAAGCATAGCCGACTTAAACAAAAACGTCAATGCCTTATGGTCAGTTCTAATTATTATGGGGAAACCATAGATAATCTTCCTCCATTGTTCGAGGGCATGAATTATCGCCAATAATTCAATCTCTGAGACTGTATAATTCTTCTCGTGCTTGCGCAATCTGCGGCTAGAGAACGCCAGATATATGCGACTCTGCGGGTTGCTGGCATCTTCCTGGTATAACATGGCCCCGACACCTATCATAGACGCATCGGCCTGTATGATAAATTTGCGAGTAAAGTCTGGATATCCTAGCTTTACACTATTTGCTAGTAGCTCCTTCGTTGCGACAAATGCCTTCTCACTCTCCTCGCTCCACTGCCAACGATTATTTTTTTTCAGAAGCTCTTGGAGTGGTGCCACTATCTCCGTATATCCTGGGCAATTCTCGCGGAAAAAGTTCGTGATGCCTAAAAACATTCTAATGTGCTTCACTCTGGTTGGTCTCGGGAAATTTCTAATTGCTTCAATCTTTGCCGGATTGGGGCGAACTCCTTCTCCATCGATGATATGGCCTAGATATAAAATCTCTTGCTGAAAAAAAATGCGACTTCTTGAGGTTGATTTTAAAATTTGCCCTATTGAGGTTCTTTAACAGTTTCTCTAAATTTACCATATGTTCCTCCGCTGTGCTAGACGCAAGCAAGATGTCGTCCACGTATCTTACGGTCATTTCCTTAACCTCTTCTGTTAAATTCCGATCTAAAGCCCTAATGAGTGCAGATCCGGCCGTCTTGACACCAAATGGGAGCCTAGCGAAAACCCAGCTCTGGTGGTCGAACAGAAATCCAGTCAGCAACTGTGATTTCTCCTCCAGTTCGATATGGTAATAAGAGCTCGAGAGATCAACTGACGAATAAATCTGTTTTCCTGGAAAACGCTTCAAAACGTCCTTAATTATCGGCGCTTTGTCATGCTCCGGTATAAGGCGTGCATTCAAGGTGCGACTGTCGAGACACACCCTCACAGATCCATTGGGTTTCGCCACTGCAAGTATCGCATTTAAATACGGTGTAGGTGTCTTTCTGATTATACCTGCTTTCGCCATTTCACCAATAATTTTCCTAACCTCCGGATAGTGTTTCTCTGGAACGGGGTAAAGTTTGCTTTTAAATGGTGACCAGTCGTCCACCTGCATGGCGTAGCGGAAATTTAGAATTTTTCCTGGCATTGTGTCGAACGTTGATGCCTGCTCTCTCAAAATATTTTCTAGGCGTGCCTTGCCTTCGCTGTCCAACCTGGCCTCGCTCAGTTTTTCCTGTAATAGCTTCTCAAATGTTTCTTCGGCTCCGTCAACTTCCACGGCCGTATTCCAGATCTCTCTCAGTGTAGGTTCCCTAACGTGCATGGGTTGCGGGTTCGAATGTCCATCCCGCGTTTCATTCTCGGCCTCCTCTGGTATTGTTTCTAGCATCCACATATCTGCCTCGCGCTCCACGTTCACCTCGTTCATATGTAAATTTACGTTGCTTAACCCTTCCACGTTCTTGAACGTAATTGTGTTCTCATGCAGGTCTATCACTGCCTGGTGGTCGCATATGAAATCCGCACCAAGGATTATGTTGAAATTTATGTTGGCCATAACCATGAAGTTTTGTGATAGAATATGGCCCATTATATCCAAATCTAGATGTACTTGGTATTTGCATACTGCTGACTTCTCCGGAATAACTCCTCTGATTTTTATCTCTGGGACAGGTAATGTGGGTATTTTGTTCTGCTTGTTTAGCATCTTAACTAAAGCTTCGGATGCCAGGCACAGTTGTGACCCAGTATCCACGAGAGACCGGACCCTGACTTCACCGATTCTTGCTATGATAATAGGTAACTTGCGTAATCCCTGCTGTTTTGGTTGACTGAGCTCATTTAAAAAGTCGTCTGATGTAGCGACCCATTCCTGTATGTGTGCGACTAACCAGTTATTTCCCTCTTGCTCCTTTCTGAGACTGTCTTCTTGGTCTACCACCGAGTTTTTTTTTGTGCACGGCACCCTGCTGTCCGGTACCATTGTGCTCCTCTCTCTCTTGCATTACTAGCTCACTTTCTTCCCCCTGTATATCTGGGTTATGCCTGTTCTCCATGGTGTGTTTCCATTTTTCTCTCTGTGCTTCCTGTTCCTGGTGCAACTCGCTTAAATATCGCTGAGTCTCCTCGTACCGACTATTCCAATCCTGTCTATAGTCTTGCGTGGGCTCCTGCCTTTCTTCTCGCCTTCCGGGCCACGGCCGCCTCCCATCTCTCTCATGTTCGTAAGGGCCATTTCTTCTTCGCCATTCATCCCTTCTCTGTTGGTACGGCTGCCAGTTCCTTCCGCGGTGCTGTCCCCATTTTCCTCGTTCATGTCCTTGGTATCCGTTCCGCGCATTATTTTCATCCCTGCGCTCGTATGCTGGCGGTCCGGTGTTCGTACCCTGACTTCGCTTGCTGGCACCAGTGTCTTGCTGTAACACAGTCGTGTTAACCTGTCCTATGGCTCGCACGTTCCGCATCTGAGGTTGCATAGAAGTGTCATCAAGCTGTCGGAGCACTTCCTCAGCTTGTACCGCGTTATTGACGTTTGCGGCCACTAGTATCTGCTGGACGCAGGCGGGTAATTGCTTGCCGATGGTCATTATCATGTCTGCTTCCCCGGGAGCGACATCAAGATCCCTCATCAATAACATCTGTTTTGTGAAATAATCCGCGTAACGTGTGGGCTGCGTAGCATGGTACTTTCTACTGTACAGCTCCATCCTGAGGCTTAGCTGTGCCGACTGCCCCCAATATTTTCTTAGGAACGCCGATTTAAACCCTTCAAAGTCCTCGAAAGTGTACCTGAAGCTCTGGTACCAGGTCAATACTTCATTCCCTAACATTTTTTCTAAAGCTCTGAGCTGTCTATTTGGCGGTACTGCGTGATCGGCAAAGAATGATTCCACCTCCTTAATGAAAGATTTGGGTGTTACTGATCCATCATTTGTGTATCTCCGAGGTCTGTCCTCTTGCATTCTTATAACCTGTACGTATTGCGTGGCTAGTTTATTCTCCATTGGTGTCGATGCTTGTCCGCGAAATTGGTGGAATCCCTCTGTAGTCTCACCTACCGTAGCCTTCTCGATCGCCCCCTGGCTTGCTTCTCTTTCGCTACGTACTGTGGCTGCGGTAATCCCATCGCTTTTATTCGTTCTCATTTCCAACATGAAATCATCATGTTCCAGAGTTCGTATCTCAGCTTTGATAATTTTCCTATCTTGCTCATCCATTCTGGCTAGGAATTGTTTCTCGACCTCTCTGATCCGTTCTTGGTTCTCTTCCATCTGTTTAAATATTTTCTGTCTATCTTCTTTCCCTTCGACTCCTATCTGCAGGCACGTCTTATTTATTTCCTCTTTCATTCTCAAGTATCTCTCTTCGTCTTTCTTCCCTCCTGCTCCGTTATTTTCTTCCAACCGATTTAGCCTCTCACCAATTAAAGCGTTACTCTCCCCCAGGTCCCCTCTTATTGCTGCCTGCTCTGCTTCTAACTCGCTCCATTTCTCTGCTGCTTGCAATTCCCCCCTTTCTACGTCTTCGTGCATGTCTCGCACGGCTTTATTTAGCTCTGCTATCTGCCCCTGAGCCATGATATTTCCCTCTTCGAGTATGTCTAGCCTGCCTTTCATCTCCTCCTGTGTCAGTTTTAATCCTTCCGCACTCAAATTGCATGCTAACTCTATTTGGTTTAGTTTAGCGAATGTCTTCTCCTCGCTAAGCGCGATCGCCTCTCTCAATGTTCCCTCCATGCGCTCTAATTGTATGCCCGCGTCTGCTTTAATGTCTAGCGTAAGCTTCGCGAATTGTTCCGATAATTGTCCGCTAGTGTCTGCCTTCAAATCTGCCTTTAAATGTTCATTGTTTGCGGCTATAATTTGATTTAACTGTTCGCTATTGTCGGCTTTCAAATCTGCTTTTAAGTGTTCATTGTTCTCGGCTATAATTTGAGTTAACTGTTCGCTGGTGTCAGCTTTCAAGTCTGCCTTTAATTGGGCACACATCGCTTCCATAATGGCTCGTACTTCCTCTGAAGAAGCCATCTCCTCCACCACACAAAATACACTTATCTGAGAAATAGGGGCATGCCTTAATGAGGAGATAATCTGTTAGCGCTAAAATGAGTTCCTTTTTGTTCCATGTTCTGCCTCCCCCAATTACTTTAGTCAGCTCAATTATTTACGTTATTCTATCCCTTAAGCAAATAGCTATCCAAGCTGCATATTGAGCTTCCTACGTGACGCACACTCCCTTAAAGTTTCCTTGAATAAATTCTTTCATCCTTACACTCGCGGTTTTTACGTTAATTTATCCCAGACTTGCTAATAAAGATATTAACAATCTATAGGCTACCAGCCTTCCTATTTCATTTTCACTGGAGTTTGTTACTATCAAAATTCAAATCGGGCGCCCAGCTGACATGTCTCTACTTTACATTTGCAATAAAAAATGTCAACTGTATTTCTAATACAAACTCCATGATTTTACACCCCTTTTATTTACAATAAATCAGCCCCACGCTCTTGGCGCGCCATCATAGACTAACCCTAGTCGTACGAATCATACGCAAAGTCCACCACGGATGGCAGATTTTACGATGTGCACCGACTAGCTCAAACAGGCATATGACTTTCCACATGATCCAATGAATTAGGTATCAAAACAACAATGCAATCAACTAGGGACGAATGGCTAATGCACCATCACATAACCCCTATATACCCTTCCAGGGCCTTCTAGGATGTTGAATCTTATCTCGGGCGCGGCTCGTTCGGTGGCTAATTAACACTTTACATCCTAGGAATTCGGAATTTTGGATCATGGGAACTTAAAACTATAAATCATATGCCAGGGGAACAAGGAAACAAAATTTTATTCTTAGAAGACTACAAAACAAAAAGAAACAATCCCTTAATAACACGTAGAACCACACCAAAATAAACCGTGTCATCACTGTCCTTCTCTGCCATAAAGTCCACAGAGATGGTACAACCAGGGTACCTTAAATCTAATTAGTTCGGGCAAGCCTCAGCTTCCCCCTGATCAACACTGCAGGATCATGGAACTCCACAAAAAAAATAAAAAAAATCCAAATAAAATAAAATCCCAAAAAAAATCCAAGTGGCGCGCTCTCACCCCAGGTGAGTTCAAATGGAACAACAAAAGACTAAATTAATGCCACAAGAAATGAATCATTACGTTAATCAGATCATAACACTAATACTCCAACGGAGCATCAAATCAACTGAATTTTACAAGCTGGAACCTCATTTTAACGCTCTTATATTGGAAAAGTGAATCGTACAGACGAGACCGTTCCGTTTGGCAAACAGACCTCCCTTCACGACCTCCGTTAGAGTCGTGTACGGTCAGCATGCAATGCGGCCACACAAACACTACATTAAGCTACAACGTGCCTATCTCATTCACATACAACAGTTCCCGTGTGAAACATTTATCAAGACAATCATTAATACCGACTAGCGGCCACCCGGAGGGTACAAATCTGATACACTAGTAACGTGGGTCCACAAAATAAAATCAAAACACAACAAACCAGAATCCCAGAATTAACAATAAAATATGTAAACAAACCAGCCATTTTAACTTTGACCAATTAACCTCGGACAGACTCAAGGCCAAGCAAAGCACCCCGTGGCGAGGAGTGGCTACCAGCTTTCACCCCCTCCACAGCTGATGTATACTGACTGAAGCATGAGCTCACAATAGCCCAATTCAACAAGCCCCGCAGAATCATCACTTAGCACGCTGCCTACGGGCGTCAGATCGACCCCAGCATCACGGCCGTGATTTTACCTCGTGGGAATTACCCGTCCACGGAATTACCAAAAATACTTACGTGGTTCTGAACATCCACGACTTACCAATATGCATCAGTACATCCAGCCATACTCCAATTAAATTACCTCAAATCGCCGGGTTTGCCTGCCTTGTCCGTCACCAATCGAAGATTGCAACACAACCATTACCTGGTAGAACTTACCACAGTCGATCCACGAACCTGATTTACCACAAAATATTCAATATGCTCTGGTTTGCTTACGACCACTGTACAAACTCTCACCCCACCTGATCAACTGAAAAATGTATCTACAGTGACAGTAGCTGATGGCCAGATTTCCCCTGAATGATAATCTCCCCAAACTACATTGAAAACCATGACCACACGATACATATTTACACGCACGTTGCAGCAACAAACACAACAACAAAAACACAACTAACATTAAGAAATTGAATATGTACACAGCCATTGCACTTATGCTGATCCGTACACCCCTAACTAAATTATGCAAGATAATTTGCTGTACTTATCACTATTCCTGGGTCCCAGACTGTCTCCATCATCGCGGCGTGCCCCAAGGTTTTGGGTTTACGCCCTCATTCCTCGCATGACGAATTCCATAGTTGAAGATCCTCCCATTGTTCCAATCTCGGCATCAGCTTCCTCTTGCTTCAGGTACCTCGTGGTAACGAAGAACACAGAAATACACAATTTTTTTTAATGCGACATTCAAGAAAGTAACACGCACTCACTGTTCCGGACCGATAATCCTATCATTCTCCTAAATGCTACCATCTGAACTACTCAATTCATCCAGATCGTCCACCGTAGCTCCTATCGACACAACTTATATGTTTATCTAGCGCAATGGCTAGCCTATTTCTCAGCCACTAACAAAAACTCGCACTCGTATGCTATAGTATCTAGACATGATCTCAAAAAAAAACCGCCACGCTATCTCAATTTACCATCTGACGTGAAAATTAACAGAGTCCAAATCACGAACTCGACTGACGTGGAGCGTCCGTGACAGAATCACAAAATTGACTGACTTCACTCTCCCATTTGGAGCTATTTAAGTTTTTGAGGCATAACCTGCCGTAGGAGGGGGAAATATGAGATTTATTTCCAAAAATAATAGCTCTGTCCCAAATTGACTTATATCACTGCACTCATCGCAATCTCAATGTCTCATTGGTGATATCCTTTCCAAGAATCGATCGTGAATTCCTTATCAAATAACCTCCGTAATCATCCCTCATTGTCTGCCAATTTACGCGCCAAACACGGCTTGGTGACGCTCATCCCCTCATTGGCTGATGCTGAAACGCCCCCATATCAGGCATTTTATACTGAATTAAATCAGCCTTACATCCAAATTGCATCAAATTACATTTCTGGGAGGCTGAGAGTCTCCCGCTTCCATACATGCAACTCTCATTGCTCTCCGGTCATTAATTCTTAAGTAGGTCACATTTGGGCGGCACCAAAACTTGGAGCTGTGACCTTGCCAAACTGCAATTTTCCCACACAAATTCCTGCGTTCAACGACCTGCCTGTCCTACCCTCGCTCGTCTTCTCATGGTACAATGTCCTCCCTCGGCACACCCTGGAAACCTGCTAAGTGCATTTATGACCACTCAACCCTCCTGCTATTCTTCGTACACGTCTCTGCACACATCCAATAAAAGTATTCGCCGCCTCTGTACTCTGCATCTGCTGTGCCGGTCTGCGTATAGAATTAATGTTGGAAATACAAACTTGAGACTAGATGGATATGCAATATGCCATAAGGTCTCAATACGAAGACTTCGAACATGTACCATGCACGGCCGTGTACCATGTCATTTGTTTCAATCACTTGACACCAGAGTTCGCATGAGCGTTTTCCGTTCAGTATGTCATATACATTCCACATTGTTTCTCGTACCACTGGCAGCTGGGTCTTACCACTGCTCGCTGGATCGATCGATCGAGCGAGCAGTGCATACTTCAGTTTTCCACCACTGCCAGTTAGTACACTTCCGTTCGATCGATCGAACGAGCAGTGCATACTTCCGCTTTCCACCACTGCCAGCTAGTACACTTCCGTTCGTTTGATCGAGCGGGCAGTACATACTTCCGTTTTCCACCACTGCCAGCTATTACACTTCCGTTCGATCGATCGCGCGGGCAGTGCATACTTCCGTTCGATCCATCACTGCCAGCTCGATCGTTCCGATCCACTTCCGTCCCCAATTTTCAAAATCACTCCCACAAAGCTATCCAGCAACAGAGCGGAAAGATGTTACACATCGACAAGTAGTTCCGTGAAGAACTGAAGCCTATTTTCAAATATACTACACATGTTAATTGCCTCTATTAACATACAAAATCACAGTTTGATTGTTGTGATAATTTCGTAGATGTTGAGAACCGTCTAAATATTTCAAAAGGTCGCCAGGATGTTTTATATTTTTATTTTTTATGTACTATTACATGAAGATTATTGTGTACGTGTGGTATTCAAACTTCAATCGCATGATTAGTACACAAGAAGAAAAACGAGATTTTAATATTTCGCACAGCTGCCATCTTGTGGTTATGCATACAATTGAACTAAATTAGATGCCAGTGCATTACAATATGGATAATCATTTACTGTACAACATTTCTCTGCGCTCAGGTGGTTAAATCACGAGAAAAGTCTACTTAAATGTCTCAAATTCGCTTGACTGCCATGTTGGTTTTGTAGTTACCAGGTTTCTGAAAGTCTCATAGGTGAAATTCTGGTAGTTTCCTTTATCACCGTACACAATTCCAGGGTGATATCGGTAATAGTTTTGGAGATACCTAATGCTGGTGAAATATTTTGCACTGCCGCCATGTTGGATTGGCGAGAGACAATTAAATTTGCAGGGCACGGTCGGGGTCGGCCAGAATGGTGCTATGATCTTACAGAGTTTCATTGAATAACCTCCAGCCGTTTAGATGTTATTAGGGGGGGGGGAGAGACACGCTCAAAAAGTGATGTCATAAGCTTTTTTTTTTCATAAAATAAAAATAGGCTAAAAAATGACAGTCAGTCTGAAAGACTAGACTTTGTATCATTTTAAATGCTACAAATACTGAAAAATGCTAGAAAGGCTGGAGGCTTCTCGCTTCGCTCGAAGCCACAGACTTTTGACATGTTAGAAAATTATCTGCATAATACTTATCTTGTTTCGAATTACTCGCGAACGGCAAGTGAAAACCAAGGGCAAAGCAAGGTCAAGCGCGCGGGATGCCGTCATGCTCACCAGAGCGTGCGGGGACGTGCTCTTTCCATTCAGTCTAAAACACTTATAGTGGGCGATGTATTGAAGATAGAGATATGCTCTTGCGGACTTTTTTGTAGAACTTTTCATGCTGACCAATACTTACGCTCATAGTATATTGATATTTTAACGGTTTGCCCAGCGTAAGCTTAAGAAGCGCATGGACGCCAAGTTTGTTTTCGAATTTTTCACTGAAATCGTTACTGCATGGCTTCCTTTGATCATATACAAATTATTTTCAACAGAATGTTTCCTCGAGATCTCCTTTACAGAATGGTGAAACTCGCATCAAAATCCATCCAGTGGTTCTCGAGATTACCCGTGACATCCAAGAATCGGGGATTTTTGTCTTATACTAACGAAGTAGAGATTGTCGTGCTACACACGCACCAAGCGGTACTATGACGTCACACACCTCAGTGCATCTGGGTACATTTCGTCCAGTCACCGTAACGTAACGCCAGACCCCAGCGTAACGACGAAGTCGACAAGATCATTTAAAATGATAATAGCATAGTGTAGTATTAAATCATGGCCTGAGACTCCTCTTAACACATTATGCTTACAGTTGAAATTGACAAAGTTACTCTGTTATGAAATGAAATTTGCAGCGTCAAGCTGGCCGTGATCTGGTTCATTCCTTGGAATCCAAGACATTCTGCAAGTCAAGGCTTGGCCTTCTGTTATAATCTAGTCGTCTCGCTTATAGTAATCATTTCAGAAATAGCGTCTGACCTTGGCACATCATTCACATCTTAGCAGAATAAAACAGGTTTCTGCGGAGCAACACCACGTGTTCACTGCCTTGTAAATTGTATACACATGAAAATCAAGTGAGCTGTGGCCTAAGCAGCTGTTATTAAATTACACACTCATATTTCTTTCCACAAAATGCTAATGCAGCGACTTCAAAACATTGCCTCAATGCAATCTTACATTGTTTGTTTCAAAGCTCTTGGAAATCTCAAGTAACTATTCCAGATAGAATAAAACGAAAGATAAAACAGTGAGTTTCTCCACTACACTTGGAAATAATACGTCGGAGTTGGTAATTTTTTTATCCAAGACTTCACTCAAGCCTTCCACACATTTTTATTGTTCCAAACACATTGGACTAAGGATATTTCACTTGTCATGTGGTATTATTCAAATAAAAATACATCGTTTAACTAAAAATGCGTAATACACTGCATCTGCTTGAAGGTCAAATAACTAGGATCTCACAGAGCTTGTGATGAAAATAATCCGTTATAGAAACTTACCGTCGGCTTACTGCGAAAAGTTGGTAAGTCACAAATTGCACATTTTGAGATAATGACAATTTAAAGGTTCGACCATAATTTAAAAACAAGTAGTTCCGTGAAGAACTATACAGCCTATTTTCAAATATACTACTCAGGTTAATTGCCTCTATCTACACACATCAAAAAAAGTTTTGCATCACCTCGGTTCCAAGAGTTCCGGAACCGTTAAATACAAAGGGAATAGAGATCAACACAAACAACATTTCAGCTCGTTTTATTGCTCATGAGACCCACACATTGCATGTTGTACCATCATACAGCTAGACTTTCAGCATTTGTGGTCCAGATTGCAGTACACACCACTACCTCTAATACCCAGTAGCACGTCCTCTTGCATTGATGCATGCCTGTATTCGCCGTGGCATACTATCCACAAGTTCATCAAGACACTGTTGGTCCAAATTGTCCCACTCCTCAACGACAATTCGGCGTAAATCTCTCAGAGTGGTTGGTGGGTCAAGACGTCCATAAACAGCCCTTTTCAACATATCCCAGGCATGTTTGATAGGGTTCATGTCTGGCGAACATGCTGGCCACTGTAGTCGAGCGATGTCGTTATCTTGAAGGAACGCATTCACAAGATGTGCACGATGAGGTCGAGAATTGTCGTCCATGAAGACAAATGCCTCTCCAATATTCTGCCGATATGGTTGCACTATGGGTCGGAGGATGTCATTCAGGTATCGTAAAGCCGTTTCGGAGCCTTCCATGACCACCAGTGGCGTACGTCGGCCCCACATAATGCCACCCCAAAACATCAGGGAACCACCACCTTGCTGCACTCGCTGGACAGTGTGTCTAAGACGTTCAGCCTGACCAGGGTGCCTCCAAACACGTCTCCGACGATTGTCTGGTTGAAGGCATATGCGACACTCATCGGTGAAGAGAACGTGATGCCAATTCCGTGGGGTCCATTCAGCATGTTGTTGGGCCCATCTGTACCGCGCTGCATGGTGTCGGGGTTGCAAAGCTGGACCTCGCCATGGACGTCGGGAGTGAAGTTGCGCATCATGCAGCCTATTGCGCACAGTTTGAGTTGAAACACGACGTCCTGTGGCTGAACGAAACGCATTATTCAACATGGTGGCATTGCTGTCAGGGTTCCTCCGAGCGGCAATCCGTAAGTAGCGGTCATCCACTACAGTAGTAGCCCTTGGGCGGCCTGAGCGAGGCCTGTCATCGACAGTTCCTGTATCTCTGTACCTCCTCCATGTCCGAACAACATCGCTTTGGTTCACTCTGAGACGCCTGGAAACTTCCCTTGTTGAGAGCCCTTCTTGACACAAAGTAACAATGCGGACGCGATCGAACTGCGGTATTGACCTTCTAGGCATGGTAGAACTACAGACAACATGAGCAGCGTACCTTCGTCCTGGTGGAATGACTGGAACTGATCGGCTGTCGTACCCCCTCCGTCTAATAAGCCCTGCTCATGCATGGTTGTTTACATCTTTGAGCAGTTTTAGTGACATCTATGAACAGTCAAAGGGACTGTATCTTGGATACAATATACACAGTCAACGTCTATATGCCGGAGATCTGGGAACCGAGGTGATGCAAAACTTTTTTTGATGTGTGTACATACAAAATCACAGTAGATATTGCGAACCGTCTAAATATTTCAGATGGTCGCCAGGTTGATTTGTTTTAAATTTCCTATTACATGAAGATTATTGTGTACGTGTGGTATTCAAACTTTAATCGCATGATTAGTACACAAGAAGTAAAAACTAGATTTTAAAATTTCGCACAGCTGCCATCTTGTGGTTATGAAAACTATTGAAATAAATTACATGTCAGTGGATTAACATTTGTATAAGCATTTAACGTGCAGAATTTCATTGCACTCGGATGTTTAAATCGCGAGAAACGTCTATTTAACCATTTATACTTCGCGTTGACGCCATGTTGGATTTGTGCTCACCAGGTTGCTGAAAATCCTATTGGTGAACTTATGTTGCATAGCCTCTATGAACATTTAAAAAATATCAGTTTGATTACTGTAAAATATTCGTAGATATTGAGAGCCGTCAAAATAATTCAGATGCTCGCCATTTTGGATTGTTATATGTATATGCCATAGAGTTATATACCATTAAAGGAAAATTATTGCGTAGCTTCATTATTCAAAATTTCACTTTGATCGCATGATTTTGACACAAGAAATAAAATAAAAAATAACATTTCGCACAGCCTCCATCTTGAGGTTATGTAAACTATTGAACTAAATTAGATGCCTGTGCATTACAATATGTATAATCATTTACTGTACCACATTTCACTGCGCTCAGATGGTTAATATCATTCAAATACGCTGGAAGGCCCTTAGCAGACTCCGTACAGGAGTCAGCAGAACAAATGTATAAGATGTGTTCAAAAAGTAACGAGCCGGAGGCTGGAATGCGGAAACTGGTGACGACATCGGCTAATCGTGGCGTGTGTAACGAGGTGTGGTTCCGCCCAGAGCGTCTAAGGTCACAGCTCGTCGCTAGAGGGCACGCGTGCACGTCATGTGGCGATACAAAACGAGCATCAGCTTGCATCAATCGTCCAACGCTGCCAGTCGCATTGTAAACGTTGACATGGTGGCGTCAACCGAAGAGCAAAGAGGTGTTGTTCGGTTTCTGACAGCGGAAGGAGTAGGGGGAACGGACATTCATCGCTGAGTGTCACAAGTGTACGGCGAACCCTGCATGTCCCTTGCAAGGGTCAAGGCGTGGCACAAGCGCTTCGGGGAAGGACGGGTGTCGTTAGCCCTTGATGCCCGGTCTGGGGCACCCCCCTGCATTACCGATGACAACGTGCAGCTGGTTGATGCACTCATTACCCAGGACCGCAGAGTGGTAGTGAACGCCATAGCCGCCGTGGTCGCTCCAAGACATTGCACGACCTCATACGGCCAACACAGTCGCGGCACTCCAGCAGAATTTCAAATGGGAGGTTCTCGGCCACCCTCCATACAGTCGGGACCTCTCTCCCTGTGATTACGCCATGCTTGGTCCCCTGAAAAGGGTTCTGCGAGGCCAACGATTCACCCAGCTGTACGTGCGGAACTGGTTCACAACGCAGCCCAGGGAATTTTATGAGACAGCCATTCACCGCCTCGAGTCACAATGGAACAAGTGCCTCAACAGCCAGGGACAATACTTCTAACATAGAGGTAATGATTTCTGTAACTATGCTTCCGGCTCGTTACTTTTTGAACGCACCTTATAAATCTGCGGAAGTGCGGTTTCTCAAGCCACTCATCACTCTGTGACTGTGGAGAGCTGCAGAAAATCCAACATTTATGTCAGTGTGACTCGTGTCTTTCAAAGTGCACTATGCAGCCTCCTCCAGCGCTATTGACGTCGCCCTATACTGGGCAAAAAACATCCAGCTCTCAAATTTGTTGCTCAATATTTGATTTGTTTTGTTTAATAGAACTGTATACATGGTGTTTCAGAAATACTTTTGCAAACTTTGGGGATTGGTTCCTTACACCAAAACAAGAAAAAAAGTTCATATACATATATGTCCCAAAATCATTCGTTTTCGCTTTATTAATGAAAGAACATTGTACAGTGACACATTGACAGCCTGTTTGGAAGTGTTTAACACATGAACTCATATCAAACAAGAAGTTCCGTGAAGAACTATACAGCTTACTTTTCTTGCCAATGATTATTCTACAGTATATGAACCTATCAAGAATAATGACGAAATTAAGTTGGTAATATCGAAATATCTAATTAGTTCAAAATATACCTGGTTTAATGTAGCCTCATAGAGCACTACAGTTGGCAGCCCTGGTGATTATATTCTTAGTTCCATTTCTTAAGGTACAGAATACAAAATTTGGTTGAAGTCCAATGGACGTTACATGCAGTTAGACACTGGATCTATCAGCACGCGTAAAAACATGTTGCCAACAATACCATGCGTGTGATGGTCAGAAATAATCGGAAATATTATGATATCTTGTTGTGAAGGTTTAGGATGAAATCCATTTGTTAGTATAGAAGTTACATGTATTTTAAAATTGGACATATCAGCAGGCTTATAATCATGTTGGTAGAACTGATGTATATAAGTTACTCCAAATTAATCTAAAATGTCAGAATATACGTGTGCATAGTTTAAAGCTGTTGGCTTGCATACTTTCTGATATATTGGTATTTGGATAAAAAATAATACAGAGCAATTATTAACAGTTGGCAGCCCTGGTGGCTCTTAAGAATACGCTTAGTCATATTACATATTACATATTACATACAAAATTTGGTTGAAATCCAATTGATAGTGTAGAAGTTATATGCATTTAAACATTGGACCTATCAAGAGGCCTAAAATTATTTTGGCAACACTGTCATGGTTGGCCTCCTGGAAATTAAACTGAAATAATATTATCTACATGTGTGCCAATTTTGGAATAGCTCCCATGCATACCTTGCAAGATATCCAACATTGAGCTCAAATTTCTAGTGCGTTTTTTCAGCAGTTGGTAGCACTGACATAATTTTTAAATATGGACGTGAGATATTCCGGTGCACATCTTTACTCATACTAAATTTGGTTTTGATTGCTGCAGCAGTTTAGGAGTTGATAGGGGGGGACACACACACAGCCAGCCAGACAGACAGACACACATTTTCCCGGATCGATCTCATAAGTCTACTTTTTCCTCATTTTTGCAAAATGTGAAAAGTAGGCTAAAAAGGTTCCTGGCACCACAGATAAAGTCTAACGGACCGTGCAAGCCATGGAACGGGTCCTCTTCTGCCCAACCATCTGTCCTGGAAAATCTCCGTCAGTGCAGTGCGAACAAGGTGACTAAAGTGTGCAGGAGCCCCATCATGTGTCGTATTTGCAGGGTCACATTGACATGCAGTTAGTCTGAAAGGGTGTTCTGGATAAAGTCTCTGGAGACAGCACCAGTAAGACCTGCTGGTAGAACGTATGGACCTACAATGCCAGCCCACACTTTAATCCTTAACTGGTGCTGATGGCGAGCCTGTCTGGAACACCTGTGCATTTGACAGTTTTAACATCTGTCGGTGTCGGGAACCTTTTTAGCCTACTTTTCACATTTTGCAAAACTGTCTGGCTGTGTGCCCGCCCCCCCCCCCTATCAACTCCTAAACGGCAGCAGCAATCGAAATAAAATTTGGTAGGAGTAAAGATCTATACCTGAATATCTCACGGTCATATTTGAAAATAATGTCAGTGCTACCAACTGCTGAAAAATCGCAATTGAAATTTGAGCTCCATGTTGGATATCTTGGAAGGTATGAATGGGAGCTATTTAAAAATTGGCACACATATAGATAATAATATTGCAATTTAATTTCCAGGAGGCCATACATGGCAGTGTTGCCAAAATGATTATAAGCCTGGTGATAGGTCCAAATTTTAAATGCATATAACTTCTACACTATCAATTGGATTTCAACCAAATTTCGTATGTACTATGTGAACATAAACAGATATGACTGAGCGTGTTCTTAAGAACCACCAGGGCTCCCAACTGTTAATAAATGCTCTCATTTTCTTAAATCCAAATACCCATTGTTGGTAACTCTGGCACTGTACATACTCTAATGACAGTTGGTCCCCCTGCTGGAGGGTTGTTGACCCATTAAGAGGAAGGGTCGTTTTCTTACCTGCGTCAAGCAGGACTCACTTGCAAGCAGGTAGCAGTGGCTACCGGACATGGTGTCATAGCACGCATGTAATATCTACTGTACTTGTTCAGTGTTTAATCATGTACATACAGTGTAAAATATATTTCTTTATACAGTCCACCACATCGTATTCTATGTATTCGACATAAGTTTTGGTCATCCGGGCACGATTAGATGGCAAGGAAAACAGTGAAAATTGAACTCTGTGATCCCAAGACAGCATGGCTTCGCACGAATGCCGTGGGTTGCTGGCGGCATGCCGACTACTGGACAACAGAATTCATCATCCTGGTAAGTCACCGATCATCCTTAATTATTCCTTGTGACTCATATGCATTCCTTTGTTTCTCCATTCAAAACTGTTCGTTTGTACTTGCAATGTATTGGTATTGCTAGTGATCACACATGATTTCGCCCGTAAAACTGTATGTTATTTGTACGCAGTTTTCCCGCAACTCTTTGAAACAAAACCAGGAGTTCATCTTTGTATTATGTAAATATGTTAGGTATTTGTCTTTTCGTTTTGTCATTCTTTTACGTATATGCATTTGGTCTATTGTGATTTTATATCATTCAGCAGTTTATTGGGAATTGCTAGTGAAAAATGGAACAAAAGATAAAATCACTGTGTAGCAAAAGGGGTAGGTTAAAGGCTAGCTTATCTCGCATACAAGGCTTCGTAGAGAAATTAGATTCTCAATCTAAGGACGTAGATCAGTTGGAAGATCGACGGGCTCACTTATCAAAAATCTGGGAAGAATATGAAACAGTTCAATCACAAATAGAGGATTTGAAAGAGGATGAATCATTTCAAGCAGAACAAGAATCTTATCGCTCCGACTTTGAGGAGCAATACTTCAAAACATCTGGTCTTATAAGATCCATAAACAGTGCAATTTCCAAGTCAGCAACTTCGCTAAGTGATTCTATTGGTGAATCAACTTCCAGTTCGCAAACACGTTCAGTTAAACTGCCTCAAATAAGTTTACCTACATTCGCAGGTGATTATTTAGAATGGCCCAATTTTGCCGATACCTTTAAGAATCTCATTCATGAAGATGCAAATTTGTCAAAAATACAGAAATTTCATTACCTAAAATCAGTGGTATCAGGCAGGGCGGCAGACGTGTTACAGTCTCTAGAAATATCTGCAGCGAATTACGACATAGCGTGGAACCTGTTAAATGAAAGGTTCAATAACCGGCGAGCAATTGTTTCCTCCCACATTAATTCGGTCCTTCAGATTAACAAAATAGAAGTAGAATCTTCCAAGGCATTAAGAGACTTGTATGACGGCTTCAGAAGGCACATACAGTCGCTATCAGCGCTTGGTCTGTCTTGTGAAGAACAATTAGATGCCATTTTGATACATTTAATAACAAGCAGATTTGACGCTGAAACATTAAAAAAATGGGAGACCTCGTTACCAACCTTTGATCTTCCATCGTATCAGACACTGGACAAATTTCTACTCGAAACATGTAATGCATTGGAATCGATCGAAACTAAGAATTGTGATCGCACAAAACAGCTGAAGCAGGTAGGCGTTTCATCTAAACCGAATGCATCTGGTTTCAAACCGAGGCCATTCACGAACCCAGGAAAAAATTGTTTCCTTTCACAGAAAAATCAGAAATGCCCGCTTTGCACGGAGGAACATCCCATATTTAGATGCAGAACCTTCACTTCTATGGGTGTTTATGACAGATGGCGGGAGATCAAGAAGCATAAGCTCTGTGTTAATTGCCTGTCTGGAAATCACTTCGCTAACGAGTGCACTCGTTCATGTTGTAAGCTGTGCAAGGATAAACACAACACCTTGCTTCACAGGGACCAAGGGTCACCGAACCACAATAATAGTCAAACTTCAAACAAGAGTATTGTGTCCAATAATACTTCATTGTCTCCCCTTAATGAGCAACATAGTAGTAATGCTGTTTCATTGCACAATCACAACAATGATGTTTCCTCTCATGTATTGTTGTCGACAGCAGTAGTGAATGTCAATGTCAATTCAGAGGGAAAAACCCGTCATGCTCGGGTTGTGTTAGACAGCGGCTCGCAACTCAACTTCATAACCAGGGAATTAGCTCATCAATTACGATTGTTAAAGACAATGACTAATATTCCGATACATGGGTTGCATAACACTACCATCAAGGTGGGGTCGGTGGTAAGAACAAAGATTTCTTCGCGGTTCGGTTCCTTTGAACGAATCATGACATTTCACGTAATACCTTCAATTACTGGTCAGTGCTTACCCACTAAAAATATCAACATCACAGATTGGAGTATTCCAGAGTTTATATTAGAAAACCTTGCGGATCCTCAATTTAATGTGTCATCATCCATAGACATTCTCATTGGAGCAGAATTCTTTTACGATCTTATCGGCGCAGAACAATTTCAGCTCGACAGTTTCTCAAACAAACTACCGTTGTTTCGCAACACGGCTCTTGGCTGGGTAGCAGCAGGTAGTGTTGGTTTGTCTGAAAAGCACGCAGATAACAGTTCTTCCTGCCTCTTTGTGTCAGGTAAGATATTCAATGAGCCGGGGAAAGCACTGCTTGGCCAAGGACATTCTGAGCAAGAGATTAGTGAGAGGCTATTTACTGACGGTCACAGAAGGAATCCACAGGGTAGGTTCATAGTCCCACTACTCCTTAAAGAGGACCCGAGTCAGCTAGGTAGCAATGTTAATGAGGCAATTAGACGGTTTCACAGCCTAGAGAAGCGTTTTGAAAGGCAGCCCCAAGTCAAGTCGGAGTACGTACAGTTTATGAGAGAGTACACTGACCTGGATCATATGGAGGAAATTCCCAGTAATGAGATAAACAAACCATTACAGTACTACCTTCCGCATCATTGTGTATTTAAGGGTAATTCATTGACAACGCGCACTCGCGTGGTATTTGATGGCAGCTCGAAGGGCGATTCTGTATTATCCCTCAATGATTTGTTATTAGTAGGACCGATCGTTCAAGATGATTTATTTTCAATATTGGCTAGATTTCGCATGCATCGCTATGTATTGACCGCTGACATAGAAAAAATGTATCGGCAGGTCCTCATAGAACCTGCACATACTGACTTTCAGCGTATCGTGTGGAGGGAGTCCCCTAAGGACGAGCTTAAACATTATCGTCTCAAAACAGTCACATATGGCACGTCATGTGCACCCTTCCTGGCCACAAGATGCCTCTCTCAATTGGCGAATGACACTAAGGAGGAATTTCCTGAAGCTTCGAATGTAATACGGCGGGATTTTTATGTTGACGATTTAATGACAGGTTGTGAATCAACTGACGGCTTAAGAACCACTCACAAGTGTGTTTCAGATATTTTATCCAGTGCGGGGTTTACCTTAAGAAAATGGTGTTCGAATGAGCCCAATGTACTATCGAGCATTTCTAACCACGAAACAGATCCCAAGTACATTATTAAGGTAGATGAGGGTGAAGACTTGAAGTTGTTGGGGCTAACTTGGAAACCCATCACAGACACTTTTCAGTTTGAGTTGAGAAGTGATTTCAGTTCGACACAGATAAACAAAAGAATAATTCTATCAGACCTGGCTAAAATATTTGACCCCTTAGGGCTTTTGGCCCCAGTATTGATTAAGGGTAAGATTTTCGTCCAGCAACTGTGGCAAATGAACTTAAATTGGGACGACGTTCTCACAATAGAACTTCAAATTAAATGGATTCGTTATATGCAGGATATTGCTAAATTGAAGGAGTTCAAAGTGCCTCGTCATGTTAGGGCAGTAGAATTTGTGGAGTATGAAATTCATGGATTTTGTGACGCGTCTCAGATTGCTTACGGCGCTTGTGTTTATGTAAGATCTCAGACAGGAGATGGTAAAATAACAGTTCACTTATTGTGTTCCAAGTCTCGCGTTGCGTCATTAGGCTCAGTAACTTTACCAAGATTAGAACTATGCAGTGCTGTATTACTTGCTCAGTTGGTCGAAAGAGTCATGAGATCCATAAACGTAACTAAAGACAAGTGTTTTTGTTGGACTGACTCCACAATAGCATTAGCATGGATTTCGGGCCATCCACACCAGTGGAAAACATACGTCGCTAATCGAGTGTCGCAGATTCAACAGTTGACAAATATTGATTGTTGGCAGCACGTCTCTACTCATCATAACCCAGCAGATATGATCTCGAGAGGAGTTACCGCGGAGAAGCTGTTAAATTCATCATTTTGGTTATCGGGACCATCTTGGCTTTCAGATAATAAAGACGAATGGCCTTCACAGCAGAGGCATAGCTCTCAAGAATTACCTGAAGTTAGGAAAACTAAAATCGTTCTAGTGTCATCTACAGAATCCCTTGGATCGAATCTGATTAACAGATACTCTTCCTGGAGCAAGCTGATTAGAATAACAGCTCTCGTGCTCAGATTTATCAAAAATCTTAAAACTAAAACAGACAGACAAACAGGTGCTCTTAATCCGGTAGAACTAGAGCAGGCTAAGTATTTATGGTGTAAAATTGCGCAAGGTTCTGAATTTTCACAAGACATAAAGGCTCTCAAACAAAATTTTCCACTACCCAAGGGAAGCAAATTACATGGGTTAGCACCGTATTTGGATGAGCAGGGTCTGTTACGGGTAGGAGGCCGTCTGCAAAATACTAAACTATCGGTCAACAGAAGACATCCTATTTTATTACCTGGCAATCATCGCATTACAATAATGTTATTTGATCATTTTCATTTTGTTTTTCTTCATGCTGGAGCTCAGACTTTATTGACAATGATGCGACAGCAATACTGGCCTCTGTGTGGGAGGAACGGTGCTCGAAAAGCAGTGTATCGATGTAAGACGTGTTTTCAATTCTCGTCTCGGCCGTATCAACCGATAATGGGATCGCTACCTGAAAGGAGAGTAGTTCCCAGTCGACCATTTGCACCTTCAGGAATAGATTTCTGTGGCCCAGTATATTTACGGCCTTCCTCCAGGAAAGGCGCTCGGATTAAGGCATATATAGCTATGTTTGTTTGTTTTGCCACAGAGGCTGTACATATTGAACTTGTAAGCGATCTGTCTACAGCTGCTTTTTTAGCATCACTGAAAAGATTCATGGCTAGACGAGGAACTTGCACCCACATATTCACTGACAACGCAACTAATTTCGTAGGTGCATCACGTGAGCTAAAGAAGTTCTTTAATGATATGAATACCAAGCAGTCACTCATAAGCTTTGCTACTGAGAAGGGGATTCAGTGGCATTTTAGTCCTCCTGGTTCACCTCACTTCGGAGGGTTGTGGGAGGCTGCAGTTAAATCAGCTAAGTATCACCTTAAGAGAATAGTAGGAAATGCTGCATTGTCGTTTGAAGAAATGACTACAGTGCTTGTACAGATAGAGGCAGTTTTGAATTCGCGCCCCCTCTGCCCACTATCCTCTGATCCCAATGATCCGGAAGTATTAACCCCATCCCACTTCCTGATCGGTGGCTCATTTCATCTTCCTGTGGAAGAAGATGTGTCTCAGACTCCCTTGAATAGACTGAAGCGCTGGCAACTGCTTCAGGCTATGTTCCAGCAATTTTGGCGTCGATGGTCCAAGGAATATCTCGGACAACTCCAACAGCGTTCTAAATGGCGGTCGCCCGGACAATCCCCACAAATCGACACTCTGGTTGTTCTGAAGGAAGAGGGCGTGCCTCCACTTCATTGGAAACTGGGCCGTGTCGCAGCAGTGCATCCAGGAACCGACGGAGTTACGAGGGATGTTACCATCAAAACACCCAGCGGAGCTCTTTTGAAAAGAGCAGTGTCAAGACTTTGCCCATTGTTGAGTGAAGAGAAGTGAAAAAATGAAAATCCACAGCCTGCTTCCAGTCTCCGACCGGGTCAGGAATGGAATGAATGAAGCCCCCATCTAGCGGCGAGGATATGAACTGTGCCGGCTGCCGAGGCCTGACGCACTCCTCTGGGGCAATGATTAAATGAATGACAGATGAAATGAAATGATAGTGGAGAGTGTTGCTGGAATGAAATTTTGACAGGGAAAACCGGAGTACCCGGAGAAAAACCTGTCTGCCTCCGTTTTGTCCAGCACAGATCTCACATGGACTGACCGGGATTTGAACCACGGATCCAGCGGTGAGAGGCCGGCGTGCTGCCGCCTAAGCCACGGAGGCTGAGTGAAGAGAAGTGAATTGTTTAAATGTTTGTGTACATAGTGTTTATTTCAACTCTCATTCCAGTTAATAGAACAAAGTGACAGTATTTAATTGTTGTTTGAAATATTTGCTATTTCAAGGGGGGGAGTATGTTGGTAACTCTGGCACTGTACATACTCTAATGACAGTTGGTCCCCCTGCTGGAGGGTTGTTGACCCATTAAGAGGAAGGGTCGTTTTCTTACCTGCGTCAAGCAGGACTCACTTGCAAGCAGGTAGCAGTGGCTACCGGACATGGTGTCATAGCACGCATGTAATATCTACTGTACTTGTTCAGTGTTTAATCATGTACATACAGTGTAAAATATATTTCTTTATACAGTCCACCACATCGTATTCTATGTATTCGACACCCATATATCAGAGAGTATGCAAGCCGACAGCTTTAAACTATGCACACGTATAGTACCTGACATTCTATATTAATTTGGAGTAACTTATATATGTCAGTGCTACCAACAGGATTCTAAGCCTGCTGAGAGGTCCAACTTTAAATACATGTAACTTCTATACTATTATTTGGATTTCAACCAAATTTCGTCTGTGCAATGTGTACCGTAACAGATATGACTATGCCGATTCTTAAGAGTAAACAGGTCTGCCAAATGTTAATAAATACTGTCTCTATTTTCGTTACCCTAATATCAATATATCAGAAAGTATGCAAGCCAATAGCTCTAAACTTTGCACACGTATAGTACCTGGCATTCTAGATTAATTTGGAGTAACTAATATACTTCAGTGCTGCCAACATGATTCTAAGCCTGCTGATAGGTCCAATTTTAAAATGCATGTAACTTCTATACTAACTAACGGATTTCATTCAAAATTGACACAACAATATATCATATTATTTCAGATTATTTCTGACCAATACATGTATGTCATTGTTGCCAACATGATTTTACGCGCGCTGTTAGATCCAATGTTTAACTGCATGTAACGTCCATGCTATCCATTGGACTTCAACCAAATTTTGTATTCTGTACCTTAAGAGATGGAACTAAGAATATATTCAGTCGCCAGGGCTGCCAACTGTAGTGCTCTATTAGGCTACATTATGCCAGGTATTCAGTATTTCGAACTAATTAGAAATTTCGATATTAGCAACTTAATTTCGTCATTATTCTAGATAGATCCATACAGATTAATCAATGGCATGAATCTTACATTTTAAGAAAAGTAGGCTCTTTAGTTGGTGACGGAACTTCTTGTTTGATAAGAGTTCATGTGTTAAACACTTCCAAACGGGCTGTCAATTAATGTGACACTGTACAATGTTCCTTCATTAATAAATCGAAAACGAATGATTTTGCGACATATGTGTATATTAACTTTTTTCCTTGTTTTGGTGTAAGGAACCAATCCCCAAAGTTTGTAAATGTATTTCTGAACCACCATGTATATGTATGGTAGAAATGTAGATATCCTGTATTCAATACTCATATTCTTTTTTAAATATTTGTATGTAATGTTGGTATTTCTGACACGAATAAAGAAATAAAGAAAGATTATTACATTACATTACATTATGCGAACCGGCCAAAACTAAGGACCACGCAAATATTATTTCATTTCCTTCTCATAGTTCTTTCTTCCTTTCTCTTCCTCCAAATTTCCTTCATTCTTTCAGAGTGTTGCGAATTTCTCTCTGCTGTCCACCTTCCTCCCCTGCGTTCCTTCTTTTCTCCCACAAGAACCTTTATGTTAGAAAGTAGCCTATTTCCCTGAATTTTGTTCTGTCTCGACAGTCGTCATCTGTAATTCCTAGCCTCCTGAGTTCTTCCTTCATCTGCTTGGTGTAACATCCTTGGCTCTTCAGATTATATATTTTATCCAAAATGTGTTTATTTATTCTTGTTGGATCCATTCTAACCATATATCCATAGAAACGTAAACGTCTTTTCCTAATTGTTGTTTCCAGGTCTTCCACCCTTTCCCTTGTTTGATCTTAGTTTGTAGGTTCCCTGTTCCACTTTTGGGCCGTAAATCCTCCACAATGTCCTCCTTTCAATCTTCAGAAGCATTTCCAGGTTCATCAAATTTGCCGTCTCCGCACCATAAGATCACCGGTTTTACCACAGCATTGTAGTGTTGTAGTTTGGCATTAAGGCTAAATGTCCCGACACTTTGGTAAGAATATATTTCAACAGATGGCAGCACAAGCGAAGCTGAATTTATTTATTTATTTTTGTATCGAAGTGGAGCTCCGATCTGCGATCTGAAAATTGCTATGCACTATGTCTAGTAGCAGAATTGATATTAATTCATTGCTTACTTTTTAATTTCAAAAACAGAAAAGTTGCTGTTTGTTTCTCAAATATCTGATTAAAATTCGAAAGAAAACGGGTAATACGAAAGTTGAGTTTTACTCACTGATTCCAAAGCCGCATCGAAAACCTAAATCGGTTGAATAGAACCGTCGGGATCACTTTGGGAAGTTTGTGAATAAAAGTGGTACTGTATTTGCAACAAGGCGCGGCAGTAGAACAAGGTCATGGTGAGCGGGTTGGTGGAGGGTTGGGGAGAAGGGGGTGGAGCTAGAGTGATTTGAGAGAGCGACAACCTTGCCAGACGGTATGGAATTTCCGAGCATCTTGTCCAATATTGCGATTGACTGTGCTGGTTAATTCTGAATTATAGTCAAAGTCTCGATATTTCTGAGTGATCCTTTGATATTTTGCCAGTTCCTAGTTACGACTTCTTGTTTTTAGTTCTTCGATCTCATTAATTACTTTTTATTTAATTTATTTTACCTGCAACAGTATTAATTTTAATGCCCGTTAGGTGTTCTATGTTCTGGTAGAATAATGTTTTTCTTTTAATCAATTTTACCCTCCAGGTTGGTGGTTCCCACGGACTCAGCGAGGGAACTCACCACTACCGCCTTTCCAGGCAGTTCCTAGAGCTGGGAACCATTGGTCGGTGATGGGGAGATGTGATCAGCACTTCATCCAGGCGTCTCAACTGCAAAGCGAACAGAGGCCTCATGAGGGATGGGATGGAAAAGGAAGATTGGGATGGATATGCAAGGAAGAGTGAAGGAGGCGGCCGTGGCCTTACAGTAGGTACCATCCCGGCATTTTCCCGAAGACGAAATGGTAAACCACGGAAAACCACTTCGAGGATGGCTGAGGTGGGAATCAACCCCTCTACTCATTTGGACTACCCAAGGCTGAGTAGACCCCGTTCCAGTCCTCATACCACTTTTCAAATTTCGTGGCAGAGCCGGGAATCGAACCAAGGACCTCCGGGGCGGCAGAGAACCATGCTGACCGCTACGCTACGGAGGTTGAATAGATACATGTAAATATACTGTAGGTAGGCTACGACTGGTGGAGAGCATTACGGCCATCACGTGGAGTTATTTTTTTGTTTTTGTTGATAAATGGAGCCACCACCAAAACCGATTCAAGGGCGTTCACCTCTTCACACCCGTAAGTTGTTTTTTTCCTACGTCATATTTGAAATTATATAATTCTTTACGCTCGCATTAGGGAATCTGTAATGCTCTGAGCAGTTATGATTTCACTTATATTTTACTTGTAGCCTACAAGTTGGATGACTAAACGTCACGTCGAAATCTGCAGGCTAAATGGCTGAACAGCGCAGCGGTTGCTTGGTAGGCCTAGGCCCTTCATGGGCTGTCGCGCCACGGGTGTAGTTGATTTTTTACTTCTAATACATAAGTGTAGGAGTACAAAATCACGAAATATTCAGTGTCAACTTTTTTCAGGGAAACAAGTTCGACTTCAAATGAAAACAATGCGCTGTGTGGAAAAATAAAGGCGTAGCGAATGAGAATATGGAAAATTGGTTTCCGGAAATACTGGATTGGATTGGGATCCATGAAGACTGCAAACAGTACTTTTGAACTACCAGTGGGCAAACAACTAACTGTAACCAAACTTGTGCGTTATTGCTTGCAGCCCCTAATTGCAAAAAGTTCCCAGCTAGTATTAAACACCACCAGCAATGCTGCCGAAAATTATATGTCCCTTGTTGCAAAATTCACGGGAGGTAAGCAGATCAATCGAGGGAAACGAGGTTCCTTCACTCATAGAACCAAAGCTGCCGGACTGGTCTTTCAGTTTGGGCAATCCTGGCACTATAAAACAATGAAATCCGTTTAGAAAAAAACTGCCACAATAGTGAAGGACATTGCACTCAGCAGAAATAGAAGAAGAGCGGCTTTCCGAAAAAGTTTATTTGCGTCGCGAGAAGGGAAAAGAATATCCCGACAACAGTCTAATGAAATGAAACGTACTGTCTCGCGTGATTATAGAAACCGATCAATGCAGTTGGATTCGATGAGGTACTGTTGAGAGAGTTTAGTGATGAGAAGATCAAGCAACTAACGCTTAGTGAAGGCCATATACAAAAACTGGAAAAGGAAACAAGGGACCAAAGGGAAAATGAAAAGTGGCACATCGCTAGAAAGGACAGACTTACGGCATCCAATTTTGGATATGTATGCAAGAGGAAACCTACTTCGAAATGGGCTCCATTAGCAAAAAACATTCTGTACGGCGAATTTCACACAAAAGCAATGCAGTATGACTGTGTTAATGAGCGAATTGCAAACCAACGAAATTTAGAGGAGAAATCGGTAGAAATGTCGAAGAATGTGGTATTTTCGTACATAAAACTTATGGGTTTTTAGTTGCCTCCCCAGACGGATTAATAGGAGACGACGCTGTAGTCGAAGTCAAGTGCCCTTATTCTTCACGGAATATGCCCATACTGGAAGCCTGCAAAAAGCTAAAGGGATTTTGTTTGGCAGAAAGTAAGCGAAAAAGAAAGCCAGAATGTCAAGAACAGTGCCTTTCAGAAGAGAACAGATTGATATCTCTCTAACACTCACATGGTTTTTATTTCCACAACCAGGGTCAGTTGGAGATAACATAGCGGGAAATATGTTATTTTGTGATATGGACGCCTAAGGACATTCACATAGAAACAATAAAGAGGGACGAAAAGTTCTGGAGACAAAAATGCTCATGTAACTGACATGCTGCTGCGAGAAAATCTTGTTGCCTGGGATCATTGATCCCAGGATGACCAGATCAATGGATATAAGAGAACCTGAGGTGAAGTAAAATACTGAGTGTGTGTAAATCATGAAACGCTATCTTTGATATGGAAAAAATTGAAGCATTGATTTCAAGAACAGGAAATAATTAGGTATAATATTATTGTTTGTTTATAGTACGCACTACTAGTGCCTGTGCTAACAATAGGCAGATGAGAATATCTTAGGAACTTTAATTCTATTATGTACATAATAATTTTTCTCTTATTATGCATTTTCATAATTTGTTTATTGTAATAAAATGTCCTACGTAAATGAACTTTTATTATTACCTCCATGAAAATTGAAGTAAGTTATAGTCATTGGCCACACGGAGTCGTTTCAGATCTCACGAAAAAAAGAAGGGAATAAGAGTCAAAAGGACCGAAGAACCATACGAACCACCAAAATAAATGTATGTATGTATGTCTATGTGCGTGCGCATTTGGCCTCTTATAAATCGATAATAGCTGGCTCCATTGATTAGAATATTTCACGGTTTGTGGTCTTGTTTGTTATGTCTAGAAGACGATACCTATAATTGGACGTCCGCATCGGATGGTTTTTAGAATTGATATTCCCAATAAACCAGAACACGAACATATCTTGTCCATCTTTTTTTCTAAAATATCAAGAACGTGCTAACTACAAACCAGTCATATCTTTCTATACAGTATTCAATTTCGCATCGAGTGAAACCATTCGCTGATCTGTGCGGTAAGAATTATGCCCTACAAAGCATTATTAATGTCGGAACAATATGTTTTTTGTTCGGGAGTTTATCCTCAAATAACTCTAAAACAGTTACCTAGAAGGGAATCCAACGCTGTCAGCATCTATCCTGAATGTGTTTTCACCGGTTTTTCCACAATCCCTCCAGATAAATGCCGAGATAGTACCGTACGTGAAGTTTCAGGGCACCTGTCCCATCCCTGACTCTAATACAGTTACACACATAATCAACTACACGGGACTGATGATGATGATGATGATAATAATAATAATAACGTTATTGGTTTTACTTCCCTTTTAACTACTGCGGGCTTTTAGAGACGCCGGGGTGCCGGAATTTTGCCCCGAAGGGGATCTTTACGTGCCAGTAAATCTAATGACATGGCTCCCTCGCATTCGCGCACCATCAAATGCCAACTGGCTGCACCAGGATTCGATCCTGCAACCTTTGGCACAGCAAGAGAGAACGTTACCGCTGAGCCACGCAGCCAGCCAACGGTACTGATGATCAAGATGTCCCAAGCCCCTACAATGTATTATTATCAACAAGAATGTTAGAGGAAGTAAGAAAGTCATCTGTACGAACACATTGTGTCAATTGCTAAGATATTTTCCACGCCTAGGCACTTGTACACGTAACTCGTCCAACTATAATATTTGTGACAAGAGGAAGACCACTCAAATTGGTCCCTTCTCCCTCCGCCCTGTCAGCGTGTTCATCATTTTCCTTGTGCAAGAGATCTTGTGGAGCCGCGCCGCCTACCACCCCCTTTCAAAACAATTCCCAAACTAATGCTGTCGATTCCATTCACCCGATTTTAATTCTGAAAAATGCATTGGAAACAGGAAATAGATCTCCATTTTCGTATTACCAGGTTTTTTCCCATATTTTAAGCAGAGATATAAAAAACTGTTAGTAACTTTTTTGTTTTTCACATTTCGGGAAATGCATCGAATTAATATCAATTCAATTGCAGTCTAGTATACATAGTGGTTTTCAGATCGCAAATACGAGCTTTCGTTTAAGAGAAAACTGAAAAAAGAAATTGTCTCACTTTGGTGCTGCTACGTGGTGTCAGAATTACAAACTTAAAAACGGGGCATTTAGCCTTAAGGGTTCTTTTTTCTAATGCATTTTTAGTGGAGAAGTTGAGTTTTTCTAGTTTAAGTCTTCTGTTTTCCATTGCCTCTTTGTCCAGTCCATTGCTAATGATCACTCCGAGGTATTTAAACTGTTTCGTGACCTTTACCTTCCTATATTTCCTCTTACCTGTTTTTCTTCATGTAGTTTTGTTGGTGCTCATCATCTCTGTTTTTGGAGAAGAGATTTGTAAACCTGTTTTCTCAGTGATTTCTTTTAGTTCATTTATCTGTATTATTGCTTCCACCAAGGCGGTCCGGGTTCGATTCCCGGTCATTGCATGTGAGAATTTCGAAGTGAAATGCCATGTCCTGTGGTTCGGATTCCACGTAAAAAGGAGGTCCCGTGGCTCATGATCTCGAGATTAACGGTCACGTTAAACTACAAGCTTCCTTTTTATTATTGCTTCCTCTTCCGTTTCAGCTAGAAGTTCCAGATCATCTGCGAAGGCCAGACATCTGGGTTTGATGTTTGTATTTTTACTTCCAAATCCAGCCCCGCATTGGTTGTCCACAATGTCTTCTTGATCTTATCTATTATTATTATTATTATTATTGATGTGTAACATCTTTCCACTCGGTTGCTGGATATTTTTGTGGGAGTGATTTTGAAAAATGGGACGGAAGTGGATCGGATCGATCGAGGTGGCAACAGCTGGTGGATCGAACGGAAGTGTAAGATGCACTGCCAATTCGATCGATCCAGCTGGCAGTGGTAAGAGAAACAATGAGCGCGCGGTGTCGGAAATTGATACCATGACGTACTCTCGGCCATGTGGAATGTATATGATATACTGAACGGTAAACGCTCATGCGAACTCTGGTGTCAAGTGACTGAAACAAATGACATGGTACATGTTCGAAGTCTTCGTATCAGTATTTATTATTTATTTATTTAGTCAATTTACACTCTAGGTTGGTGGTTCCCACGGACTCAGCGAGGGAACTCACCACTACCTGGAGCTTGGAACATCTGGTCGGGATGGATACAACTGGGGAGGTGTGATCAGCACTTCGCCCAGGCGGCCTCACCTGCAAAGCGAACAGGGGCCTCATGAGGGATGGGATGGAAGATTGGGATGGATAGGCTAGGAAGAGGGAAGGAGGCGGCCGTGGCCTTACAGTAGGTACTGTACCCGATATCCGGATAGTAGGCTGTCAGATATCCGCCCCCTCAATCGGATTGCCAATAATCAAACGCACCGGCACAGCTACATCAATGAAAATGGCACTGACAGATACTATCGAGATTAGAGCACAATAGTTAACAAGAAATTATTGTGGAACACACCAAAATATACGGGGGTTCATACTTACCTTTACTTACCTCTTAAATTTATCTCGGGGACTGGGTTGTCAACTGGATCACTTAAAGTATGTCCACACAATAACCTCCACCATGATATTTAAAATGAACCAGAACGAAGACGAGAAACTTTAAACTGCACAATAATTTATTTCACATAAAGAATGATTTTAACAAAAATGAAACAACAAAATCCACGTGGCAATCAGAAGCCATCGACCACATAACCATGTCCTCCTGTAGGACCTGTATTCTCTACATATAATGTTTCAGCTTTCTCAAGCTCATAGCAACGTAAAATAATAATGCACTGGGAATGGAAACGGGATTTGGGATGAGACACATATATCAATTGTTTTGCGTGTTTATATACTTCACATTTTATTTATAGCCACAAGGCTATTATGGAATGTCCTTGGCCTCTGTAACACAGTTGTCCGGGCCAGCTGCAATGCACCTGCATCGTCAAAGCGGACACCCGTTCGTTCAACCGAAGCATAAGCGTGTTACCTCAGAGCTTGGCTCTCCTTTTTCAAACACGTAAATGTTCACATCTCAACTGAAATATTATCACGCAAATGTCTTACATGCTTCCTTCAAACACCAGTGGATTACTCCAACAATCCCAAATCATGATTAATTGTTCAAACCACTTGTTTAATTAGCGTTATTTAGAGTGTAAAAAAACTCTAAATGTTAATAACAAAAGTTCATTAATTATTTATAACAATAATAAATTGTTTATAACAATGTCAAATGACAATTGAAAATTTTATACACGCCTCTATTAATCACTATCATTTCAAATTATTTAACAAAGATATTTACAAAATTATTTTACAATATTAATTGTTTATATTATTTATACAAGAAATACATTAAACCACACGTTTATCCGGTTGATAATTACTCAAATCGTGTTGATATAATCGACCAATGAAGGTTAGTTATATTTAACTGTCAAATTCAGGTTTAATAAGGTTTAATAATAATTATTAATATTTGTGACGGTAACCTCCATTCAAAATCTTTATCTCAAATTATTTAACACTCTTGTTAATATTAACAGTATCTTCATATGAATAATCTTTCAAAGAACAAGAACAATACATTCAGCGGGAAAATACTTCGCTCATAACGCACAAAAATGGCACAAAAATTGGCCCAAAATTCATCATATATCTTCATATATATGGCATAAAATCTTCCAAACTACACACAAAAATCCTCCACTTATAAATTCAACAACTTCATTTATTACTGTGGGAACCTCCTTCATTATTCAAGGGCATTACTCATCAGCGACTTTTACAGGTCCACTGAACTAACGATTATACATCCATTGTTCCTCTTTAAAAATTCTTATATTCATCAATTGTATTAATGACTGTTATTATTTAACCTTCGTGGGTTCTATTCATGAATCGATATGAAGTAAAAATTTGCCAATCACAAATAAATTTAATAGCAAATACGGTTAGACACTCCTGCCTGGTCTATCAAAATTGAGTTTACTATCTTCAAAGTAACGCAGTATAAAAATACTATCTTCAAACAAAGTTCAACTAAACTGCATGAATAGTCGAATAGAATACAATTAGATTGTGGAATGCAAACATTATTGTTCCAATCTATAATTGAGAAAAACTCCTATCAAATGTTCATTACTATAGTGTATTCAATAAATTGTAATCAAGGTTCATATTTCATGAAATTGTCTATAATACAATGATAAATGTCTATGTTGCAATCATGTTCATAAGACGACTAGTATTTCAAAGATCGTCGATATCGTAATAGATTTTAAGGCTCTAAAATCATTTAATTATTCTTCTTTCTTGAGGATGACAGAAAATTGGTCAAAGTAATTTACTGAATAGAATTACTTCAATAAAATGACACGCTGTCTGAATTCAAATCTGCCATAGCAAATCATTAACTTTACCGTCAAATCGTGACTACAAAATATGCAAATTACTGAAAGAATCTAATATCAGTCTCAACTGATCCAAAATTATTAAGTATGCCAATGACATAACAATGTCTCAACAAATCGAAGAAAAAGGCATAAATCATCGAAGTGTACTGAGTACAGAAATATCAATCAATAAAATGGGGCAAAAGATAGGACAGAAAATATGGGAAGAATGGTTGCTCAGATATCGCTACAAGACTCAAATAATACAAGAAACGTTCACGACTACCTTATCTGTTGATTGAAGTTCTAGAGGAAAGTTTTCAAAGAAAACTGCTGTTGGTTCCATTTCACCAGCGTAAAGATGTGCTCCGTCCTCGAACCTGGAATCAGCGTCCTCGGAGAATCGAACTGCTTCCTTCTCCGGAAATTGCACTGCTCCGTGGATACGAAAAACATCCTTCTGGCAAAACTCTTCTTTGTGCGCCGGGACAACCCTGGCCTCTCTTGAAAGTTCCCTGAAGTTCTTGCAGGAATTCGCCATGAAGTGTATTGTAGTTATCTCCGCAGAAATATTCATAGTTGTGGAGTATGAAAATATTTCCACTGTTATCTGGTATAATTCAGCGATGGATTCACGATGCATGAGTGTAGTTGGGTGTTCACTACATGCTCGCTTTTGTAGAAAGATGATTAACGAAGTTCCATGCTGTTATTTCACTCAAACGATATATGTCCCAATTGCATTAAAGCCTTAGCCTTCCATCTCAACTACTGTTATAATCATTGAAAGCACTGCAAGATTATAATGTTCCATAGTCGAATGTATCGTTGTAATACCAAACGTATTCTCCAATATCACTGTTGCACTCCACGTGTCAGCCGTAGTGTATAATGTGGAATTTTAAAAGTGTTTCTCATGTGGCGAGAAAATCACTTTTGTTGGCAGCCTTAAAGTTCCAATATCTTTCGAAGTATAACTATGAAATTGTTCAAATCTTCTATACACCTCAATGTTATACTGCCCAATAGAATTATAATACAGGCTGAAGTTAGCGCTTGATATCTTAACTGGTGGAAACGTTAATGTGAGCGTTTCAACTTCACCTAGTTTCGAGCAGCGTAAAATGGAACTGCTCCGTGTTCGTTCGATGCGCCGGGCTTTAACCACACTAAAGACAACTTACTTCACTGAATCACTTGAAAATAACTATGACATCTGAAATATATATGCGATCTGACATATGAGATCTGAGTATGAGTTCTGAGATCTGAGAGATATGAGAGCTCCTCTATCCTGTGCACGACCTTTTATTAACTTCTTAAGGGGCGTATCCATCCCTTCCATAGCCTGTTGCTGCGTCATTGCTAGAAGTTTTAACTTTGGCTATACTTGACGGATTTTCAAATTTCAAAAACTCAAAATTAATTTCTTCAAAATTCCAAATCAATGCCATAACTGAAAATAGATTTCCACAAATCTGCATGCCAAAAGTAATCAAATATCGTAGTTTCAGCAATCTCCGTCTTCCTTCCAAACTATCGTTCATTGGTTCGAGTCTCTCCTCCAATAGCGTAGCTTCTTCCTTAGCACAATACCTTGTTTCCTGCGACTGCGTCGTAAATCTAAGATCTTTCTCGAACAAAATCATGACGTCACCAAGAATCTCAGCTCAATCAGCCTACTTGCATGAAATCTGCGTCATCCGTGCCTACGCCATGAATATCCACGTCATAACTATGACATCCATAACTTTACTCATATTTGCCAATACAGCCATCGTGGTCTCAATATAATTCAATTTCCTGGGGCAGTACCATCCCGGCATTTTCCCGAAGACGAAGTGGGAAACCACGGAAAAGCACTTCGAGGATGGCTGAGGTGGGAATCGAACCCCCTCTACTCATTTGGACCACCCGAGGCTGAGTAGACCCCGCTCCAGTCCTCATACCACTTTTCAAATTTCGTGGCAGAGCCGGGAATCGAACCCAGGACCTCCGGGGCGGCAGCTAACCATGCTGACCGCTACGCTACGTAGGCGACAGTATTTAAATGGTAAAATGCCTTAATACCATACATTGTAAGTAGTCGGTATTATGTTTCTGCACAATGGCTATTCAAATATTAACCCACATAACGGTAATGCAGTCATCAATATAATATAATCGCTGTGGTTATACGAGAATTGAGCAAGCCTTCATGAACTATTGCTGAATACATTCTCTTGACTCACAAGAGGGTCTATTCATAACGCATTTTAAACTCAATTTCACGCAGGAACATTATCGAAACAAGCAAAATACAAATGAAACTTAATTCCGTAATGCAGTATTGTTGGAACGTGGAAATAAGTCACCATCTTGTGCACAATATTTGCCTAGTCGAAATGGCCGTGGGGTTATTGCGTATGACTGAGAATCTAGAGATCTTGGGTTCGAATCCAGAGCGGGTTAGATATTTTTGCTACCAGATTATCATTTTAAACGATATTTATCATATTAATATGACTCATTTTAACAGAATCCATATGAAAGTACGTGTTGGTCTGTGAATCAAGAGGACCTGTTTATAAGGAATTTAAGGTTATGAGCGGTGTCGCGTCAATTAATCTAGTTGATCCATATCGTATTCTTTATTTAGGCTAGTGCTGGTGGAAGCTACAAATCATCTAATAAAATGAGTTCCGTATTATAAACTACAATATCTGTAAAACACTCCCTTTTATCTATAAAATACCGGTGTATCAACAATTTCACGTGAGGTTTCTTCTATGTCAGATGTTACACATCATATGTGACTAATTTGATTATTATTATTATTATTATTATTATATTATTATTATTATTATTATATTATTATTATTATATTACTATTATAATTTGCATTATATCCGATGGATCTACCAGTCAAATTCGTTCCTTTTTATTTCTTGACTATGTAATTATAACAGGAGCATGACCATGGTTAATAACATTCTGTAACATGAAAATATTGGGCACCCTTTTACAAAATGGTAGTCAATTAAATACAATTACACAGAAGACTCAATATAAAAAGGTATACACGAGTAGTCCATCTAAATTAATGTTTTATGTCAATGAGCACGTGCAGTCATTTGTCTCATAATACCCATTAAAAGCTATTTTACTCGGGATTTTATATTTCTTTTTTCTTTTCTGAAATGAAGGTCACGGTTCATCCTTCACTCCGCCTGTGGACACAATATTCTATGCCACTTTGTAACAGTTTTACAAGAGTAAAAGGAAACAAGGGAGAAAAATATCTAATTAATATTCGAAACAGCGCTTCATCATAATCTCCAAGGACCACCCCGTCGCTTCGCTTAGCGTTAATTCCATGGCCCGGTGCTTCAGGGGAATGAAGCGGGAAGGGAATTATCGTTTAACGGTCAGTGGTGGTAATAGCATCATTTCCCTCCTTCGTAATAAACAAGATGCTAGGCCTGCCAACCTTATAACATGACATGGCTTAACTCCAGTACACACGTAAGATTGGCAACGCCAATTGGCTAAGTATTACTAAATTTACAGTCCGGCTCCGTGGATAATTTGTTAGCGTGCTAGGCTTTGGCCTGATGGGTCCCGGGTTTGATTCCCGGCCGGGCCATTAGGGATTTTAATCTCCTGGGGCACTCATGGACACTACTGAAGACATTTCATTACAAGTTATCTTATTTTCTTGAAATTGGTATCACTGATTCCAAGAATATAAACTAGTGGATTTTTGCCATAAAAGAAAAATTAAATAAATTTGGGGGGTCTTTTACAAAGATTTATCACAAAAATAACGTGCATTTTTAGGACGCGATATCTTTGCTCTTTTTCAACTTAATTGAGTCATTGTTGTCGCAAATTGATCTGCTGTTTGTTTAGAATGTTGTATAGCAGAATCGTTTTTCTATCATTGATTGAGGCAAATATATTAGCTTTGTTTTATAATTTACGTTATTTTGATTGAAAAAATAAATTAATTCTGGGGGCGCGACCCCTAATTTCAATTTAACAGCTTCATTCTGCTTTACAACAGCTGCATTATTTGTCTTTATTTTAGTTTTTAAATGAAACTAATATCTGCATTCTAAGTGGACATTTTAACTGCCCAAGTCAAGACAAATATCGAAAAAAAAAATGAAGTGAGAGAAATCGTAACTTAAAGTTGAGGTACACATTTAGAGTAAAGAGTCTTACTTTTCAACTCATAAAAACTGCGCTTTCTTTGGATGTTAGGTCAATCTTTTGCATTCTCCGACCGGAGAGTATCTCCTACATTGTTTTAGTTCTGGAGTAGGCTGTTTCAAAGCCAGATTAACGTGTGCTTTATCTGCTGCACCTATGCGTCAAAGTGACAGCTGCTGAAAAGCGTGCACACCGACCATTAAAGTTAATATAAATGGGCTAAACAACAATAATACTAGTATAAACTATATACTTCTGGAAACTAGAGAGGACATACTATCGAATAAGACAATTTAAAAAATCGAAAATTTTCTTGAAAATGACTAATGGAAGGGTTGATTAATTCCCGTGGCTTGGGGACTGGGTGTATGTGACGTCATCAGCATCACTTCATCCTCATTTCGACGCGCAGGCTGCCCACGGGCGTCAGCTAGAAGGACCTGCACTCGGCCTCTCAGGAAGCCACAGAAAAGAACCGACAGCAGTGGCTACGCTCGCTAAAGCGCAGCGTGAGGCCATGGTGCCAAGCTCTCTGATGACTCTGTAGACGCGTGGGTTCGAGCCTCACTGTTGGCCGTCCTTGAAATGGTTTTCCGTGGTATCCCATTTTCAACACCAGGCAAATGCTGGAACGGTACTTTCTGACAGGCCACGGCCGCTTCCTTCCACATTCCACCCAGTTTCATTCATCTTCATCCATTCGGGCTCTCATCCCGATGCGCAAGTCGCCCACGGGCGTCGACTAGAAAGACCTACACTCGGCCTCTCAGGACGACAAATAAAATATCACATGGCGAATTCAAATCGATATCAATACGATCCTGTTTTCAATACGATGCCTGTTTACACGAGCAGTTCGTATAGAAATCTATTTTTTTATTAACTAGAAAAGTGCGCTCGAGTGGAGCATTAATTTACACATATTGAAGCACATCAAAAGAACAGCTTATTCTTTGCTACATTCTGTAAGGGATTTTGTCCTCTTTACGCATGTCACAGGACTGTCCGCAAAGCACACATTGACTTTATGGTATTTTTTTGATAATGCATATCTTGTGATGGAATCCGTAAATTGCAGTTCTTGTGATAACATATCTCTGGGACTGTCATTCCTTCCTCCATCCGTCATCTATCATAGCTGAGGTGGTGTAGAACTCCATTTCTATCTCCATTTTCTTTTGTTCTCGAATGTTAACCAGATCCTAGTAGGGTCCTATAGATGGCAGCCAGTGTTGCAGGCTAACATCCTCTATGAAGTAGATCTCCCTCATTAGTTCATAAACTAGTCGTGATGGCGCTGTTTTTGCGACTCCTGATACTCGCTTCATGAACAATGTCTTGACCTTTTTCAACTCTTTTCAAGTCACATTATTTAAATGACTCATGGTGGTTCCGTATTGATATGCTAGAATAGTTATTAACAAGTAATGTACATCGACCTGAATCAATACCGGTACTATAATGAAAAAATAATTATTTAACTTGTTTTCAGTACATGTTTCGAGGATTAATTACATTTTATCCCCTTCATCAGCTATTGAAAAAAAAAGCGTAGCACAGTTATAAGAAACGTAATTAAAATAGACAAATCATTTTCTAAATGTAACATTGTCCTAACCTCATACACCAAATGCTTTAAACTAACCTCTATTTACCAAGAGATCGCTTTCCAGCACGTCGGGGTTTCTTAAAGCCGCTTTGTTTTGAAAAGGCTAAATTTGGATCTTTAAGCATACAGGCTGCTCATTAGTTATAGACCTACACGGATTGGTGAACTACTATTTGTCATGAGCAGCTGATCACCGTCACCTTCTATTTCATTTCATTTTATTCTGTTCTTATAACCTAAATTTTATGGTGCACCATATTAGGTTTAAATACGTATCTTATTACAGTGGAACGTGGCTAATTCGAACTTCTATAATTCAAAATCTTCTTTAATTCGAATTTTTTTCTTGGTCCCTAGCATTCTATATACAATCAATGGTAAAAAATCGTGGTTAATTCGAATTATATTTTGGATAATTCGAAGATTTTACGGATAAAAAACCGATGGAAGCCAAGCAGTTGGGTCAGGAATTCCCCATAAACGGCGTTGTATCATTGGCATGCGGCCCCTACTCGATTGTATTCTGTTTTCCGTTCCTTGAATTTGTTAGATTTTTTGTGATGGCCGAGAGACTTAATTGTAGGAAATAGGTAAAAATCTCAAACTTTTTTGAAAAACAGTAGATTTCTCTAAGACGTAACTAGATTTCTGGATGACTAGTGTCGTTAAATAGGTGAATGGTACATTTTAGTTTTATTTTATCATTTGAAACTTTTGAGGTTATTCACGATGCAGTCATTTTACAGTCTGTTAATCTGCTTTGTTGAACGTAAATCATTATGTAAACTTAATACATAGTAGCCTATATACACACTTTACTCGTTAAAAACCTATATAATATTATGTTTTATAAAAGTTCATGGATGAAAACTTAACATTTGAATATTTTCTCTACTCTTTTCAAAAAACTTTCTAATTCGAATTTTTTTACTGGTCCCTTGAGGTTCGAATTATCCAAGTTCCACTGTACTGTGCTACGCTTTTTTTTCAATAGTTTTTTTTAGCGTATGGCTTTTAGTGCCGGGAGTGTCCGAGGACATGTTTGGCTCGCCAGTTTTGTAGCTGCTTCGAGATGGACACCCAATGGGTGAGCTACAAGTACCGTTGGGGAGGGAAGAAGGGAAGTTGGAATGTAAGGACGAGGAGTTGGAAGGTAGCGGCTGTGGCCTATAGTTAGGGACCAACCCCGGCATTTGCCTGGAAGGAAGATGGGAAACCACAGAAGACCATCTTCAAGGTTGCCGGCGGGGGGATTCGAACCTCCTAGCCTCCCGGATGTGAGCGACTGCCATCAGTCATGCCGTAACCACCACGGCTAACTCACCCGGTTTTCAATAGCTGATGAAGGGGATAAAATGTAATTAATCCTCGAAACATGTACTGAAGCTGAAAACAAGTTAAATAATTATTTTTTTATTTATAGTGTTGATTCAGGCGGATGTACATTTCTCGTTAATAACTATTCTTTTCAAGTCGCCTATCTTGAGTTTTTCCCAAACTAAAGCAACGACTGGAGCCACTACCGTTTTAAATAACTTCATCGCTGTTCGACGATAAATTTACAATAGATTTCAATACCGTATATCATTTATGTTGGCCGACCTGCAGTTATGATGGCTAAAACATAAAAGACGCGTAATTACAATCCGATGTTTTTTTTGATGGGTTGTTTGTTAACAGGAAAAAAAATGGATGTGCGGATGATTTTGCTGTTGTTTGTTCTAGACCAGTTTATGTTCAGTTTAATACGGTAATGATAAAATGTTATTGGTTTTACGCCCCTTTTAACTGCTAAAGCTTTTAGAGACGCCAATGAGCCGGAATGTTGTCTGTAACATGCCAGTAAATCTACAGACAAAGCTCCTTCGCCTTTAAGCATCTTCAACCCGCGAGGACTGGCGCATGGGTATTATTGACCCGACGCTTAAATATTGCTCTATATTTTCGTCTTGGTCAGCCCTAATTACCTGTCGCTTACTGTACCTTCCTTCCCAGCCTTGAACTTCACCCTGCTAAAGTAACGTGTCCGTAGCTTTTGGAACACTCAAGTGAAAAAAATGAAAATACACTGCCTGCTTCCAGTCTCCGACCGGGTCAGGAATGGAATGAATGAAGCCCCCATCTAGCGGCGAGGAAATTCAGTGTGCCGGCTGCCGAAGCCTGTCGCACTCCTCTGGGGCAATGATTAAATGAATGACAGATGAAATGAAATGATAGTGGCGAGTGTTGCTGGAATGAAATTGTGACAGGGAAAACCGGAGTACCCGGAGAAAAACCTGTCTGCCTCCGTTTTGTCCAGCACAGATCTCACATGGAGTGACCGGGATTTGAACCACGGACCCAGCGGTGAGAGGCCGGCGTGCTGCCGCCTAAGCCACGGAGGCTGGAACACTCAAGTAATTTCTATATTATTTACAGTTGGGCCAGATTTACCCATGGCGCCAGTCCTCGCGTGACAATTTTCTGAAATCCAACTATTTAGGTGCAGCACAATAACATAGCTCGCGTTCTTGCTCATCCATGCTTAGGATCTAGGGACACCTTGGTCATCAGCTCCTATCAAGGCCAATTATAATGTTACGAAAATTATCATTTCTCTGCATTTTGAATTTCAAAAATATAAATAGACCTCATTTTATATTGGGAATAGTTCATTGGAATACACCAGCTGTAAATTCCCTTCATTAAAAACGTACGACTACGACTAAGAGGATGTGACACGCTATGGGTCAAAATGACTCGGCGCCAGTCCTCGTGTTATATTTTTAGCCTACTTTTCACATTTTTCAAAAATGAGGAAAAAGTAGTCTTATGAGATCGATCCGGGAAAATGTGTGTCTGTCTGTCTGTCTGTGTGTTTGTCCCCCCTATCAACTCCTAAACGGCTGGAGAAATCGAAATAAAATTTGGTAGGAGTAAAGATCTATACCTGAATATCTCACGGCCATATTTGAAAATGATGTCAGTGCTACCAACTGCTGAAAAATCGCAATTGAAATTTGAGCTCCATGTTGGATATCTTGGAAGGTATGAATGGGAGCTACTTCAAAATCGGCACACATATAGATAATAATATTGCAGTTTAATTTCCAGAAGGCCATACATGGCAGTGTTGCCAAAATGATTATAAGCCTACTGATAGGTCCAATATTTAAATGCATATAACTTCTACACTATCAATTGGAATTCAACCAAGTTTCGTATGTTGTATGTGAACATAACCAGATATGACTGAACGTATTCTTATGAACCACCAGTGCTGCCAACTGTTAAAAAATGCTCATAATTTCTTTTATACAAATACCAATATATATGAGAAAGTATGCAAGCCGACAGCCTTAAACTATTCACACGTATAGTACATGACATTCTATATTAATTCGGAGTAACTTATATACGTCAATGCTACCAACATGATTCTAAGCCTGCTGAGAGGTCCAAATTTAAATACATGTAACTTCCATACTATCATTTGGATTTCAACCAAATTTCGTATGTGCTATGCGTACCATAACAGCTATGACTATGCGTATTCTTAAGAGCAACCAGGGCTGCCAACTGTTAGTAAATGCTATCTCTATTTTTGTTACCCTAATATCAATATATCAGAAAGAATGAAAGCCAATAGTGCACCGCCCTCTTAAAATAAACATATTCTTGGCGTGCCTCCTAGCTGCATCACTGGAACCAACTAGAAAAGAAAGGAGTACGCAGTGGAAATGGATGTTAATTTCTGACCTGTGCTGGGCCCGTACTTGCAGGCCAGATGTGCCGAGCGACTCCAGACTCCGTGAAGGTGGTCCCACGACGAGTGGTAGGAATACCCTCCTGGTGCTAGAAAGCTAGAATAAGTTAGGCCTAGGGTTGAAGAGAGAGAGAGAGAGCAGCCCGATCGTCAAACACTACTAAATAAGACACATGGATAAAGAAATGGAAATTTAATTATAGTGAAATCGAACACACACAAAAAACCGGCCAGAATAACACACTCAAAGAAAAGAGTACCCTAGGGGTCAAATACAGTCACTTTCAAACGGGGAAGATAAATATAAATAACAATAAATAACTTACGATAGTAAATAACGTTAACAAATTAAATTCATACCTGTGCTCACTTCCGTGCAAAAGATGTAAAAAGGGAGGAAGTAAATGATCAAGAGGCAATGGAGCCGGTCGCTGGTCAACAACAATCACTTCTCAGCCTAGAGATGGATGGTTGTCATGACGACCACAAATAACAAGCATAGCAAAGATAAAACAAGAGGCTGTGTGCGTGTCGCAAAGGCTGTGGCGAGCAATGGGGATGCGATCGAGCTGGCAGTCCCCAGAGAAAAGAAAAGCAAAACCAAAGATACTATAAGAAGAAACAAATGACGTCAAGTGCCCGTGAAATATATCATGATACATACACGCAATCAAACACACAAAATGCTAGCCGACGATGCAGTAATAAAACACAAAGCAACTCGTGCTTGTAGGTAGTCTAGCAAAACATGCTAAACCTATATGGTCCCCAACTTACGTTCCGAGTTCGAGCTGAATACGGTAAGGCCTACTTAAAGTTACCGCCGTGATCCAGTTGCCCGAAGCATGGAATGAAGGGAAAACATAAGGGCAAAAATATATGGTGTCATGCCTCGTGTTGGGAGAATGGTCGAAACGCCAACGTCCACAAACCACGGGAGACCCATTCGAAGATATGCCCAATCAAAACAGCATCAATGCACCTGGCAGCAAGAAAAACATACACTCACAAAATCACTCCCAGATATATTTCACGGCACAAATAAAAGGTTAAACCGTAGACCTAAACTAAGCAAAACAGGAGACCGCCATTTCGATTGGTTCCACAGCAAATCCCAGCACACGACGAAGATCAAAAAAAAGGTTAAATTTAGGAAATGAGCATAGTGGACACAAGGTTAGATGTATTACTTACATGAGTAAATGGAAGGCTTCGGCATAATAACAATGTTAAATAAAAAGGAAAAACATTACATTTTAAATAATAAGGCGGAGAGCCTCAAGGCACGTCCGGACAGAAAGTATCTCACATGGCGTCTGAGTCTATCGCGACGGCCGCCAAAGAAAATAAAGAAATGAGAGATGTTAAACATGGCTCAGGATCCACACCACCCCCCAAAAGAAAAATTATTTATAATAATAAAAGATTTTTCTTTTTACATCACTAAGCACCACCGCTTTGAAATCAATCATATCCCAAGTGTTCCAAAATACACAACATCCTTATCACTCAGGTGGTTTGTCAACAACTATAACAGTACACAAAATATGAGGGGGGAGGGTGATCGATATAACAGTCACTTAAGCAATTGAGCCATATCAGAAAGAATACAGTTATAAAATGAAGTAATATATAAAAATAATCAGATCGCTTCGGCGATCGCAATATCAGGACAGAACTCCTTCGGGGTCCCCAAAGGCGCGCGTTCCTTTGACGATCCCTGGGCTTGTCATAATGGTATTACGGTTCGCCTGAGCGTTACAATGACAAGAAAAGTAGATAGAGACACGGACGAAAATCATAAACAAAAGACTTTCGCCCTTTGACGCCGAAGTCTGCCATTCTCCTTATACCCATCATGAAAGTGACGTATTAAAATAACAAAGAAGCGATATAATGTGTCCATTATTTATAGAATATAAATTCTCTACTGGCCGAGTTCGCAAAAATACATATTTTTACAATAAATATTAAGTTACACAGAGTATGTAGGCCTATTTCTTCTTGTATTATTTTCTTTCTTGAGCTCGTAAATTTGTACTTGACTCTGTCTCGGTCAAAATTGGTTCAATAATAGGCAGGTCAAGGAGACGCCATATGAATACTAGCTTCCTTGGATAACATAAGCAAATTATGATTGGCTAACCTACGCAGAAAAAGGACAACATTAATCACAGCAAATAAGAAGGTTACACAATAAATGGTTTCAATTGAGATATGTGAGCTCTGGATACGTCGGTGGGATTCTCCTTGGAGATCAATTCAACAGTGACAGGTGTTAAAAATCTAGTGATAGTTTTGGGCGTGCTCCAGCGAAGCATTAGCTTAGCTGACTCCTTATTCTTGGCCGAACTCTGTGGGTGCAGGCGCACTAGCACGTCGTCATTCACCTGAAAACAAACAGGTTGCCTACCCTTGTTATAGCGAGACGCCACGCGATCTCGTGCCCTTTTCAGATGCCGTACAGCAACTTCCCATTTTTCTTTGACTGAGGTACGGCGGGATGGCGCAGCCAGATAATCTATTTTCCACTGAAGCTGAAGTGGATCAACAATACGCCTTCCTAAAAACAATTCCGAAGGGGTAGAATTCGTCGATTCATGAAGAGCAGTGTTAAATCCTAAGGAGAAAAACTGAAGATTTGCGTCCCAACGTGACTGATCTGCGTTGTGGAACGCACTCAAGCAAGCCTTCAAGTTACGATGAAACCTTTCAACGTGATTTGGCTGAGGGTGGTAGGGTGCCAAAAAGACATGATCAATTCCCCAAGAAAAACACATTGATCTAAAAGACTTGGACCGGAAAACGCTCGCGTTATCGGACACTAAAAACTTTGGAGGACCAAAAACACAAAAAATATGATTGGTCAAAAGCCTAACAGTGGTACGTGTCGTGATTTCCCTGACAGGAAATAACCATACAAATTTTGAAAATCCATCAACGACAGTAAGTATAGCTTTATGACCAGAAGATGACCTAACTAGGGGACCAAAATAATCAATAAACAGGCGCTCATTAGGATATGACATCGTGTCAGCGTGGTGAAGTCCAATGCGAGAATTCTTTGCTGGCTTAGAACGTTGACACGTAACACATTTTCGGACGAAAGCAAAAGCATCCGCTTTCAAATGAGGCCAGAAGAATTCCTGAGAGATTTTATGGAAAGTCTTCGTCATACCTAAATGTAATCCAAAACAGGATTCATGGAAATACGCCAAGAGCATACTTCGTATATTCTCTGGCACGAAAATCCTACATTTCGAAGATCGAGGAGCGGTATGCACTATAACATCATTGCGCAATGAAAACTCAGATACACCAGGATCTTTCCCGAGAATTTTTTCACGCAATGTGACACAAAATGGGTCATCGGCTTGGTACGTACGGATGTCAGTAAAAGACCATGGAATGTGTTGGAGAAGATTCACTGGCTCGGGGATCTCAACAATGGGAGGAGGTTCCTCAAACATGCGTGACAAACAATCCGCTACAACATTTTCACTGCCTCTGACGTGAATGATGTCAAAGCTGAAAGAGGATAGACGAAGAATCCAACGATTTATACGTCCCAATTTTTTGACATGCGAGCGCATCCAGGACAGAGCTTCATTGTCGGTATACACTATGAAATGCCGATGTTCTAGAAAAGATCTGAAACGTTCACAGCCGAATACGACAGCCAGACTTTCTTTCTCGAAAGTGGAATACCGGCGTTCGCAATCATTAAGCATCCGACTGGCAAAAGCGATGGGTGCCAAATTACCATTCACCTGCTGACTAAGCACACAAGAAACTGCGACATCACTCGCATCACAATGTAACATAAAATCTTTCCCAAAATCCGGAGTTCGAAGGACGGGAGCAGAAGAAAGACATTCTTTCAATTTCTCAAAGGCGAGACACTGGTCGGGGCCCCACACGAATCGTACATTCTTCTTCTTCAAATAATTCAGGGGCGCTGAAATGTCCGAAAAGCCCTTAATGAACCTACTGTAAAAGCCCGCCATTCCCAAAAAACGTCGGACTGCTTTCACATTCGTGGGAGTAGGGAACTCTTGGATACATTGGACACGCTCAGGGTTCACTTCTATGCCCACATCCGAAAGAATGTGACCTAAAAATTTGATTTGCTTCGAAGCCAAAGAGATTTTGTCCGGGTTAACAGTGAGTCCGGCTCTGCGAAGACGACATAGGACTTCACGTAAATGGATCAGGTGATCCTCAAAAGACTGACTGTAAATCACGAGGTCATCAAGATAGTTAAACACAGATGAATACTTTAAATCTCCAAATAACTCATCCAAAACCCTACTCAATACTTGTCCGCCGATAGAAATGCCCATGGGTAACTTATTGAACTCAAAAAGGCCGAACGGAGTGGAGAACGCAGTTACCTTACGGCTCTCGGGATCGAGAGGAATTTGATAATATGCACTGTTCAAATCTAGGACGGAATAGTACTTCGCCCCGTGAAAATGCTGAAAAGCGCTCTCCAGAGTTGGAAGGGGAAAGTTGTCGAACACCACCTTAGAATTGAGTCGACGATAATCAACTACTAAACGAAAAGTACCCTCTTTCTTAGGCACCAGGAATGCTGGACTACCATAAGAAGACTTAGAAGGGCTCACAACACCGCGTGCCTTAAGATCATGAATATATTCTCTCATGGCAATGAGTTTGGGTGGAGAGCAAGAAAATGGCGCCGACCTAACTGGAACCTCATCAGTTAAATCAATATGACACTCGTAGCCGATAGCGGAACCCAGTTCCGACGTGAGAACATCAGGAAATTCATTCACCAAATCAGATAAAGCGTCACGTTGACTCGTGAATAAAGTAGGAGGGATTTGAACAGCAGCGATAGCAGAAAAATTACAAGGAACACTCGCTTCACAAGTATTAAAATGAAACCGCTCCTTGGATTTAAACAAAAAACTGAAGGAATGATCCGAAAAATCAAGCCTCAACCCTGCTTTGTGCATAAAATCAGAACCTAAGATCATAGGCGTAGATAAGTCATCCACCACATGGAAGTTCCAATCCCAAGAATAACCACATATCTTAATATGACATGTTACAACGCTAGAAACGGAAATAGATGACTTCACCGCAGAATAAAATTTTAAACCCCCATCTTGTGGACAAATCTGAGTAACAGGAAGCTGTTCCGCGATGGAGCGCTGAATAAATGAACGTGACGCACCAGAATCCAGTAAAGCGGGTATCGACAATTTCTTAACACTTACAGGGACCCAAGGACAGAAGTTTCCAGTCGTGGAAATGTTCATTTCCCGGCGAACTTCATTGCATGGCCACTCCGGCGGGTCTAAACCGGGGACCCATGCTCGTTTCCCTGACGCGAAGCACATCTAGGACAGGCTATGTGCGTCACGTCACGAAGACCACATGTGTGACAAAACACACGAGAGGGCGCACGGCAGGAATTAAAATGATGCCCCAAACGATCACAATTCCAACATTTTATACGGTTATACATGTTCGGGTTTCGAGGTAACTGTTGATCCTGAGGAGCGGGATTCGCAGAAGAAGTAGCATTGGGAATACTCCCGACAATATGCGAGTGGGGACGGTTAACTGCCCGGTCCTCCTGACGAGATATTGAAGATGGGTGCGCAGTCCTCTGAATCTGGGATTGCGCGCATGCAGTCTCTGGAAACAAACTGTCAGAGGGGAGGGGTGGGGGTACATATGACTTGCGCAGGCGCCGATTGAACTCGCATTCACGTCCTTGATCAACAATGTCAGCCACACTATACACACTGGACCGGCGTATGAAAGACTTGTACTCAGGTGCTAGATTTCTATACACAATATCAACAGTTTCAATAAGGGGAAGGGGCTGCGACAACCTACTTATTAAAGTCATTAGCCCAGTAACAAAATCGTCTACAGGCTCTTCCAAACCCTGGGTACGGCGATGAATTTCAGCCTTCAAGTCATGTTCAAAATCATAAGTCGTAAACCGCTCCTTTATTGACTTACAGAAATCAACCCACGAGATGAAAGATCTGTTGGTAAGTCGATACCATTTTAAAGCTAAGCCACTCAACAATAACGGTAGGCAGACAACAATGTCGTCTGGTTCGAGGTCATAACAATGGCAGAGTTCACTGACCCTGTCTAAGAACTCAAATACAGACGAAACTCCCAGTTCACCAGAAAATGAAATTCCCCACTTGGACACTATATTGGCTACGCCTCCCTTGCGATGGCCTTTCACCTCAGTCAATGGATTAGTGTCTTTCCCACATACACTTTCAAACGATAGCAGATCATCGTCAGACTGGATGAGCTCCTTCTTCACGTTACAACCTGGGAGAGAATACATGGCTAAACTACAGAAGTACTGCTAGCTACAATTCAAAACAATAACTACAAATGTCTTGCCTCCGTCCTGCGCCTGAAATGAGTACGAAACAAGAAGTAGGGTTGTTTAGTACATTACCAATGCTGGGGTTCGTTGATAGGGTCCAACTCATTGCACTCTCCTTACAGTTTGTTATTTTTATGGTCCATACTCCTTGGAAGTTCACATTGACTCTTAATATTTGTTTGCATAGTATGCAATAAGGAACATGAAACAGAATAAAAACAACATTGAAAAATATGCAGCGAAATATTAAAATCCAATGGATATGGCTAAGCGACCAGGAGACTTAACCTCGCAACTGCTACCATCTGCACCGCCCTCTTAAAATAAACATATTCTTGGCGTGCCTCCTAGCTGCATCACTGGAACCAACTAGAAAAGAAAGGAGTACGCAGTGGAAATGGATGTTAATTTCTGACCTGTGCTGGGCCCGTACTTGCAGGCCAGATGTGCCGAGCGACTCCAGACTCCGTGAAGGTGGTCCCACGACGAGTGGTAGGAATACCCTCCTGGTGCTAGAAAGCTAGAATAAGTTAGGCCTAGGGTTGAAGAGAGAGAGAGAGAGCAGCCCGATCGTCAAACACTACTAAATAAGACACATGGATAAAGAAATGGAAATTTAATTATAGTGAAATCGAACACACACAAAAAACCGGCCAGAATAACACACTCAAAGAAAAGAGTACCCTAGGGGTCAAATACAGTCACTTTCAAACGGGGAAGATAAATATAAATAACAATAAATAACTTACGATAGTAAATAACGTTAACAAATTAAATTCATACCTGTGCTCACTTCCGTGCAAAAGATGTAAAAAGGGAGGAAGTAAATGATCAAGAGGCAATGGAGCCGGTCGCTGGTCAACAACAATCACTTCTCAGCCTAGAGATGGATGGTTGTCATGACGACCACAAATAACAAGCATAGCAAAGATAAAACAAGAGGCTGTGTGCGTGTCGCAAAGGCTGTGGCGAGCAATGGGGATGCGATCGAGCTGGCAGTCCCCAGAGAAAAGAAAAGCAAAACCAAAGATACTATAAGAAGAAACAAATGACGTCAAGTGCCCGTGAAATATATCATGATACATACACGCAATCAAACACACAAAATGCTAGCCGACGATGCAGTAATAAAACACAAAGCAACTCGTGCTTGTAGGTAGTCTAGCAAAACATGCTAAACCTATATGGTCCCCAACTTACGTTCCGAGTTCGAGCTGAATACGGTAAGGCCTACTTAAAGTTACCGCCGTGATCCAGTTGCCCGAAGCATGGAATGAAGGGAAAACATAAGGGCAAAAATATATGGTGTCATGCCTCGTGTTGGGAGAATGGTCGAAACGCCAACGTCCACAAACCACGGGAGACCCATTCGAAGATATGCCCAATCAAAACAGCATCAATGCACCTGGCAGCAAGAAAAACATACACTCACAAAATCACTCCCAGATATATTTCACGGCACAAATAAAAGGTTAAACCGTAGACCTAAACTAAGCAAAACAGGAGACCGCCATTTCGATTGGTTCCACAGCAAATCCCAGCACACGACGAAGATCAAAAAAAAGGTTAAATTTAGGAAATGAGCATAGTGGACACAAGGTTAGATGTATTACTTACATGAGTAAATGGAAGGCTTCGGCATAATAACAATGTTAAATAAAAAGGAAAAACATTACATTTTAAATAATAAGGCGGAGAGCCTCAAGGCACGTCCGGACAGAAAGTATCTCACATGGCGTCTGAGTCTATCGCGACGGCCGCCAAAGAAAATAAAGAAATGAGAGATGTTAAACATGGCTCAATAGCTCTATACTTTGCACACGTATAGTACCTGGCATTCTAGATTACTTTGGAGTAACTAATATACGTCAGTGCTGCCAACATGATTCTAAGCCTGCTGATAGGTCCAATTTTAAAATGCATGTAACTTCTATACTAACTAATGGATTTCATTCAAAATTGGCACAACAATAGATCATATTATTTCAGATTATTTCTGACCAATACATGCATGACACTGTTGCCAACATGATTATACGCGCGCTGTTAGATCCAATGTTTAACTGCATGTAACGTCCATGCAATTCATTGGACTGCAACCAAATTTTGTATTCTGTACCTTAAGAGATGGAACTAAGAATATATTCAGTCACCAGGGCTGCCAACTGTAGTGCTCTATTAGGCTACATTATGCCAGGTATACAGTATTTCGAACTAATTAGAAATTTCGATATTACCAACTTAATTTCGTCATTATTCTAGATAGATCCATATCGATTAATCATTGGCATGAATCTTAAATTTTAAGAAAAGTAGGCTCTTTAGTTCGTCACGGAACTTCTTGTTTCACCCCATTTCTCAAGGGTTAAATACTGACTTCACCAGGATTCAATCCCGAAACCTCAGGCAGAGAAGGCAAGAAAGTTACCGCTGCACCACTCAGCCTGTGTAAGTTTAATTTGTTCCATCTGATTAAGTGACAAAGTGAGAGGGTATATTTTCACATCTTCTGTTGACCACTTTTTACGTGCGGCTACACCAGACATAATAGGCAAAACAGCCAAAAATATTCACTAACGCTAAAAGCACGTGCAAACAAACTACGCTTATCAACCTCGACAGGAACACAGACAGAAACGAAGAATATGGGCAGAAGGTAAACAAGCAATTCGAGGGTCGGGTGACAGCTGAGAGTAGATAAGTTCAACAAGTAGTTCCGTGAAGAACTATACAGCCTATTTTCATAAATCCTACATATGTTAATTGCCTCTATCAACATACAACATTTTAGTTTAATTGCTCTAATAGATTCGTAGATAATTGAGAACCGTCTAAATATTTCGGATTTTTATGTAAGTAAGACTTAGAGTTATATAGTCTACTGTTACATGAAGATTATTGTCTAGGTGGAGTATTCAAACTTCAATAGCATGATTAGGATACAAGAAATAATAAAAACGACATTTTAAAATTTCGCACAGCTGCCAACTTGTGGTTATGAAAACAGTTGAAGTAATTTAGATGCCAGTGGATTAAAATTTGTATAAGCATTTACCTTACCAAGTTTCACTTCGCTCGGATGGTTAAATCGCGAGAAACGTCCATTTGAATATTTACATTTTGCGTTACCGCCATGTTGGATTTGTGCTCACCAGGTTATTGAACGTCCAATAGGTGAACTTATGTTTATAGCCTCTATATACAAATGCAAAAATTTAAGTTAGATTGCTGTCATAGATTAATAGATATTGAGAACCGTCTAAATATTTCGGATGGTCGCCATGTTGGATTTTAATATATGTAGGCCATAGAGTTATGTACTATTAGGTGCGGAATATTGTGTACGTTCAATATTCAAACGTCGATTTCGATCGCATGATTAGAACACAAGAAATGAAAACATTATTTAAAAATTTCGCACAGCCACCATCTTGAGGTTATGTAAACAATTGAACAAATTTTGATGTCAGTGAATTACAGTTTGTATGTACATATTCTGTACCAAGTTTCACAGCGTTCGGATGGTTAAATCGCGAGAGAAGTCTATTTAAATGTTTCAACTTCGCTCGGCCACCATGTTGGTTTTGCTGTTGACAGATTTCTGAAAGTCACATAAGTAAACGTCTAGTAGTGTCCTTTATCATCCTACAAAATTTCAGGGTGATATGGGTAACAGTATCGGAGGTATGGAATGTCGGTGAAATATTTCGCACAGCCGCCATGTTGGATTGGTGAAACGTAATTAAATTTATAGGGCACGGTCGGGGTCGGCCAAAATAGTACTATGACCTTACCAAGTTTCATTGAAATCGCTTCAGCTGTTTAGAAGTTATTGGGGGGGGGGGGGGGGGAGGGCACACACAGACTCACACTCATACACACACTCACATGGACAAAAGGTGATCTCATAAGCCTATTTTTAGCCTACTTTCGATTTTTGCAAAAAATGAAAGTAGACTTATGAGATCACTACAGGGCCAAAAATTGTGTGTGTGTATGTATGTGTGTGTGTGAGTCTGTGTGTGTGTGTGTGTGTGTATGTACTCTGAATGTCTGTCCCCCCCCCCTATCAATTCGAACACGGTGAAACCGAATTGAACGAAATTTGGTACAGAGGTAGAACAAGCAAATGGCACCTCAGTGTCATGTTTATATCGCCGCCATCTTTACCAATACTGAAGGGCGGCCACTCAAACGTTCAAAACGTAAAATCAAATAGCGACTAACCAAATTATCCGATCTCTACCAAATTTGGTAATAACATACCTTCATATAGGACGCGTCTTGTGACCAAACTACAAGGTCATCCGCTGTACCAGTTCATGATGGCGGCCGTGCGAATTATGCAAACTTTATAATCCATATCATGGGACCCACCAGTTCTGATTATCGAGCCGAGAATCGATTTAACTGTTCTAAAGGAAGAGGCACGTTCGAAATTAAAAGTTTATTTTGTAATACTATAGTGCAGAAGTGATTTTAAAAAGCTGAGCCGTCTCGGTAAGAAGACAAGATGGCAGCGGATATCTTGTGCCTGACTTATATTTCACTAATTTGAGTATTGCATGCAATATAGCGTACTGATACAAAATAAATAAACTTCGTATGAAATGCTTTATATATAAATAATATACTCCACTGATGAAATCGTTAGCTCTAAATCATTATTTGCTAACAAGTTCTATGTAAGTCATTTTATATAGATCAATGTTCGTTGGCACAAATGGCTCCGTGGTAAAGCGCTGGTCTATCATTCATATGCCTATGGTTCAAACCCCATCAGAGTTTGGTTTTTTGCTTGAAATTTTACATATTTGTTGCTTTGTAATGACTCAGACGTTTTAAAATTAAGCGTTATATTGCGCATATTACGGTGCAAAACATATATTTAATTAAAACATAATTCGCCAGCAGATTTGCTCGAGACATCTAGTAGCCAAAAAGGTAACTGCACGCCGGCCTACTTATTAACTTCCAGATTTTATTGAAAAGTTTCTTCTTATGGCCGCTAGAATGCACTCACCCTGTTAGGATTATATTGTTCGATATTTCTCCACTAGATCTCACGACTGGTCTACATGGGACTCCATTGATAGTATACCATTGGCATTCTATGCGCATCGAATTTGAAGAATGACAGGATGATACTATGATACATTTTTACTTCTTATTTTAAAGGGTTTGTAACAGCCTATTGTGCGTTATTTGAAAATGGTATTTGAAGTAAAGAACAAAACGATTTCACATAGTAACTGAATTCTAGCCGCTGGTGCTAGTTCAGGTTATTAATACTTTTATTTCAGGCAAATAGCAATCGAAAATATCCACATAGTTTGTATACACACGTCTCTGTAGGGTCATGGAAAGATTTGTTAATTCAATTAGGGTTGTGAAAGCCATGCACAACCAGACATGTAAAGACATGCCTCAACTCAAAGTTGGATGTTGCTCACGGCAGGTCGATTATGTAATAATAACAATAATAATAATGTTATTTGTTTTACGACCCTTTTAACTACTGCTGCTTTTAGATACGCCGGGGTGCCGGAATTTTGGCCCGAAGGGGATCTTTAACGTGCCAGTAAATCTACTGACACGGCTCCCTCGCATTTGTGCACCTCAAATGCCAGCTGACTGCGCCAGGATACGAACCTGCAACCTAGGGCCCAGCAAGCGAGAACGTTACCGCTGAGCCACGCAGCCAGTCCGGTCGATTATGTCTCCAGATCCATAACATTCTTGAGATACTTCTTATCTATCTTTCTTCCACGATGGTAGTAGTTTTTTCCTAGGTTGTGGCGTTTGGTAGAGGTAAATAGTTTCTAAGGTCTTCAACCAAGAAATGATTCTATTATACTCTTTGATAATAACAACGAGTTATAACTATACTCATACATTTAGGAGAAAGTAGGCTATATGTTCTTTACTGAACATCTTGTTTTTTTTTTCATAAATAAAAATAGGCTAAAAATGATAACTTTAGGAACAGCAGTAAATGTTTGGCTTTATTTAACCATTATTTTGTTTTAAATTTGTGATTTTATTGTGGTTATGACATCAATGTAGCGAGTACACAAATGCTAAACTGCACTGGAATGGAATAAGGTTATGTAAAATAGCTGTGCAAGTACTGGCATGTTAAAGATCCCTTTCGGGGCATAATTCTGGCACCCCGGCGTCTTTGAAGCCACAGTAATTAAATGGGACGTCTGAAAGGCTAAGTAAGCACGACATCACCCTGAAGTAATGCGAGAGCGGTTCCGGGGTGATGAATGCATCGTGAGAAAAGGGATGTGGTTTTTAGTGGGTAAGAATCCCACACTACTGTGGAGTACGGACCCTTCACAAGTGTCTTTTGAAGATTTTCCACTGTCCCTCGTAAATATATATATTATTATTATTGATTGATTTAGGCCCACTAATAATAATAATAATAATAATGTCGTATGGCCTTGGAGCCGGGTGCAAGCTTTGTTAATTGACGCCCAGAATTTAGAATTATATCGTTCCTTGGAGCGCTATAAAAGTCAAGGAGGTTTGATATCTAAGCTCATTGACACTATAGCGCTTTCTAGTAGAGAGAGGAGGAACTTCTTGTGTTGGCTGAAAATCCCGAGATTAATTTTGCCATTATGAACACGGCCTACTGAATTTAAATGGGTTCTTTAACATGCCAACAACGGTATGACATGCATATCGTGATTTTTGTCGCCTTTCAAAAATCACTTCGCATGACCATGAGGGAACCTGCAAGCTTGGGGTTGGTAGACCGACACGATAACCACTCACCCACCTCTTTAGCCCTTCCAATAGTTTTTCCATCCTTTCCCGTGGAAGAGATTTAACAACCGTTGGTAGGAGCGACCATGAATTAACCATATGAAAAAATTTGAGGCGGTCATGGACATCAGTATCAGCGGAAGCTAAGTCATTTTTAGCCTACTTTTCGCATTTTGCAAAAATGAGGAAAAAGTAGACTTATGAGATCGATCCTGGAAAATGTGTGTCTGTCTGTCTGTGTGTGTGTCCCCCCCCCCCCATATCAACTCCTAAACGGCTGTAGCAATCGAACCCAAATTTGGTATGAGTAAAGATCTCTATCTCGATATCTTAACGCCGTATTTGAAAATGATGTCAGTGCTACCAACTGCTGAAAAATCGCAATTGAAATTTCAGCTCCATGTTCTATATCTTGAAAGGAATGCATGGGAGCTATACCGAAATTGGCACACATATAGATAATAATATTTCAGTTTAATTTCCAGGAGTCCATACATGACACTGTTGCCAAAATGATTACAAGCCTGCTGATAGGTCCAATTATTAAATGCACATAACTTCTACACTATCAATTGGATTTCAATCAAATTTTGTATGTACTATGTCTACATAGACAGATATGACTGAGCGTAATCTTAAGAGCCATCAGCGCTGCCAACTGTTAATAAATCCGCTCTCTATTGTTTTTATTCAAATACCAATATATCAGAAAGTATGCAAGCCGACAGCTATAAACTATGCACACGTATAGTATCTGACATTCTAGATTAATTTGGAGTAACTAATGGACCTCAGTGCTACCAACATGATTCTAAGCCTGCTGAATTGACGAAGTGTAAATACATGTGACTTCTATACTATCAATTGGATTTCAACCAAATTTCGTATGTGCTATGTGTACTATAACATATATGATTATGCGTATTCTTAAGAGCAACCAGGGCTGCAAACTGATAATAAATTCTGTCTCTATGTTTTTACCGTAATATCAATATATCAGAAAGTTTTCAAGCCAACAGCTCTAAACTTTGCACACGTATAGTACCTTACATTCTAGATTAATTTGGAGTAACTAATATATGTCAGTGCTTCCAACATGATTCTAAGCCTGCTGATTGGCCAAATTTAAAATACATGTAACTTCTATACAAATAAATGGATTTCATCCAAAATTGTCACAACAATAGATCATAATAGTTCAGATTATTTCTGACCAACACATGCATGACATTGTTGCCAACATGATTTTACGGGCGCTGATAGGTCCAATGTCTAACTACATGCAACGTCCATGCTATCCATTGGACTTCAACCAAATTTTGTATTCTGTACCTTAAGAGATGGAAATATGAATATATTCAGTCACCAGGGCTGCCAACTGTAGTGCTCTATTAGGCTACATTATGCCAGTTATATTTCGAACTAATTAGAAATTTCGATATTACCAACTCAATTTCGTCATTATTCTAATTAGGTCCATATAGATTAATCATTGGAATGAATCTTACAATTCGATAAAAGTAGGCTCTTTAGTTCGTCACGGAACTTCTTGTTTTTTACTTCATTGAGCCACAAACTTCCAGTCTTGTATCTCCTTTGTAAGACTGCCGTTGTCCATTCTCTGAAGGTGCCCGTAAAACTTCAGCCAGCTACGTCGCATGTTAGTCTTAGCTATTTCCAACTGTTGGTGCAGTTCAGAGTTTGCCATCAGTCGATAGGCTCGTGCCATCCGGTCGTTCACCAGTAAGGTCTCCGCAGCATATAAGAACTGGGGTTTATGGCAGTTTTGTAGTAGCATATTTTGGCGTTCTTGGAAATGCTCTTCTTGTTGTAATGGTTTTGCGACAAATGGTAAGCTGCGTTGAGTTTGCCACAACTTATTATATTATTATTATTATTATTATTATTATTATTATTATTATTATTATTATTATTTCCGATCATTCCCCTTCAGAGAGCGTGCGAACTTGAGGCAATCACAGCTTCACTTCCTTTTCCTCTCTTCTTTTCTTCCCAAAACCTCCTCATTAATTCACTGTGCTTTTTCTTCCTTTCTTCTGTCCATTTTTAGCCTATTTTCAATTTTGAATAAATAGGCTTATGAGATCACCTTTTGTCCGTGTGTGTGTGTGCGTGTGTGTGTGTGTGAGGTGTGTGTGTGTGTGTCCCTAATAGAATCTAAACGGCTGGAGCGATTTCAATGAAACTCGGTAAGTTCATAGCACTATTCCCGGCGACCTCGACCGTGCCCTTCAAATTTTGTTACTTCTCACCAATGCAACATGGCGGCTGTGCGAAATATTTCACTAGCATTCAATATCTCCGAAACTATTATCGATATCGCCCTGAAATTGTGTACGGTGATAAAGGGCACTACTAGAATTTCACCTATGAGACTTTCAAAAACCTGGTGACTACAAAACCAACATGGCGGTCAAGGGAAGTTGAGACTTTTAAATATACTTTTCTCGCGATTTAACTATCCAAACGTAATGAAACTGGGTACAGCAATTGTTTATACACATTGTAAAGCACTGGAGTCTAATTTAGTTCAATTGTTTACATAACCTCAAAATGGCGGCTGTGCGAAATTTTAAAATTAAGTTTTTATTTCTTGTGTTCTAATCATGCGATTGGAGTTTGAATACCACCCGTACACAATAATCTTAATGTAATAGTACAAAAATAAAAATCCAACCTGGCGACCATCTGAAATATTTAGACGGTTCTCAATATCTACGAATCTGTTACAGCAATTAAACTGAAATTTTGTATGTTGATAGAGGCAATTAACATGAGCAGGATATATGAAAATAGCCTGTATAGTTCTTCACGAAACTACTTGTTTCCCTGATGTGTCCTTCCTCGAGACTTGTACAATTTTCGTGTTTCTGATTTTATTTCTAAATTGTTCTCTGCCCTTAATGTCGTCTTCAGAGATTTTTAGTAATTCCATGTCTTCATGTACTTCTTTTATCCAGCTGGTCTTGAATTTACTTGCATTCACCATATTGAAAATCTTCTTATTGAGTCTGTTCTCATCCATCCTATAGGCTATATGTGCCCATAGGACTGCAGACGTCTCTTCCTAAATTTATCTATAATGGTGTCTGTATTTTCATGAAGTTCCTTTGTTGGTCTCCCGACCCAGATTCCATCACGGAAAACAGCGCCATGGATTTTTCTGAGAATATTTCGTTCCTGTTTCTCAATAACATTAATTATTATTATTATTATTATCAAAAAGTCCATTTTGTTTATTTAAATTAAAACAGCTTTTTCAGATTTCAAGGAAGATGAATAATTGTCTACGTCACATGATGGCGTCAATAGTGTCCAGTCGCTAACACTTAAGAACCACAGTGCTAGAAGGTGGAGTACTTGTCAATGGCTCCTATAAACAGACTGCCACTAGTTCCCACACTCTCTTGGGAGACGACAGACTTTACAACGCCCAAGTGCTGAGAGCTAGTGCGTAATGAGACTCATTTAGCCAACACAACCGACACCCTTTTCCCAGACCGTAAAGACACTCTACGATTCTTCGAATGAATGGTACCGTAGTAGAGACCATTAAGGCTTCTGACTGTTAGAAAATGTGTTAAAGGCAATAATAATAATAACAACAATTCAAGAATTCAAAAATCTTGGGGAATGGGTCAGCTGGAATGCGCTAGAGAAAAAGGCAATGGAATCTAGGAGAAATAAAGTTGAATTGGCCTTCCAATTTACGAAGGACACTTATAACAAGAAGTCTCTCTCCTGGAATACCAAGATAAGACATTATAACATGGTAATTAAACCAGATGCCTTATATGCAGCCAAAACATTGTCTCTCACACCCAGCAGGGGCGTATCTAGGCGAGGGCGAGGAGGGCGACCCCCGGTTCGCGGGGCCCTGCGCCATGTATATTTTTAAATTTAATTAATTAATTAATTAATTAATTATACTTTTCAAAATAATTTATAATTCATATTCTTTTTTCAGTGCAGCTATGACCTCCCTTGACCGTTTAGCAAGTTTAGATTTCAGTGAAATGACAGGAGACTTCAGCCGGGAAAAAAGTCGCAAAGTAATATTTCATAGTTCACATAATCTTTATCAAGGGGACTTAAAGGTTTCTTTCATATTATTCAAAGAATGTACTTTAGTGTATTCAAAATATTGTAACCATTCTTTATTTTATTATTATTAGAAAACTATTTTCCATTTGATTTGATATATTTTTATTTCCTATTGTTTTGGGCCCTGCCTTATCATATCGCCCAGGGCCTCGCAAGGCCTGGATCCGCCACCCAGGGACCGCTTGAAAGGCTGGAGGTCAAGAAAAGAAAGATATTACACTAAATCGTAGGCCCCGAATTTCATAACAACAAATTAATCCATGTCAGGAACGAAACTCTATACCAAAAGACTGAAAAACTCTCGGACACAATAAGAAAACAGAGAATTGATTTTTATGGGCACATCCTCCGAATGAATTCAAATAGACTAACCAACAAGTAGTTCCGTGAAGAATTAAAGCCTATTTTCATATATCCTACTTATGTTAATTGCCTCTATCAACATACAAAATTTCAGTTTGATTGCTGTAATAGATTCGTAGATATTGAGAACTGTCTAAATATTTCGGATGGTCGCCATGCTGGATTGTTAAATGTATAGGCCATAGAGTCATGTACCATTAAAAGAAAATTATTGCGTAGGTTCATTATTCAAACTTTCACTTCGATCGCATGGTTACGACACAAGAAATAAAAACTTAATTTTAAAATTCGCACAGCTACCATCTTGAGGTCATGTAAACAATTGAACTAAATTAGATACCAGTGCATTACAATGTGTATAAACATTGCAGTACGAAGTTTAATTGCGTTTGGAGCATTAAATCGCGAGAAAAGTCTCTTTAATACTTTCAAATTCGCTTAGCCGCCATGTTCGTTTTGTAGTTAACCGGTTTTTGAAAGTCTCATAGATGAACTTCCAGTAGTGGGGTTTATCTCCGTACAAAATTTCAGGGTGATGCCGGTAATAGTTTCAGAGATATAGAATGTCCATAAAATATTTCGGCCAGCCGCCATCTTGAGGTTATGTAAACAATTGAACGAAGTTAGATGCCGGTGTACTACAATGTGTATAAACATATACTGTACCAAGTTTTATTGCGTTTGGTTTGTTAAATCGCGAGAAACGTCTATTTATATGTCGCAATTTCGCTTGGCCGCCATGTTGGTTTTGTAGTTACCTGGTTTTCAAAAGTCACATAGGTGAAATTCTAGTAGTTCTCTTTATCACGTACAAAATTCCAGGGTGATATCGGTAACAGTTTCGGAGATATTGAATGCTGGTGAAATAATTCGCACAGCCGCCATGTTGGATTGGTGAGACGTAACAAAATTTGAAGGGCACGCCCGGGGTCATCCGGAATAGTGCTATGAACTTACCGAGTTTCATTGAAATCGCTCCAGCCGTTTAGAAGTTAATATGGGGGGTGGGGGCAGACACACATATTCACACACTGACACACGGACAAAATGTGATCTCATAATCCTTTTTCTTTAATAATTGAAAATAAGCTAAAAAGGATCTTCGACTACTTTCGTAATAAAAAAACAAAACCTCTTTGATCTGTACCTTAATTATTTCAACAACCTATGGTGCACCATATCAGATTAAGTGACCATTAATAGTTTAGTGCTGCGCTTTATCATAATTTCATTTTTGAATGGTATGGACTCTGTCTTGAGAAAAGAATTCATGATGAAAATTAATAAATATAAAACAAAAATATTGGAATGCAGCCGCAATAAATCAGAAACCTCTTTGGACATCAAATTGGCAGGTGAAAAGCTGAAGGAAGTAGGAGGCTTCTGTTACTTAGGAAGCAAAATAACCAGTGATGGACGAAGCAAAGAGGATATAAAAAGTTGGTTGGCTCAGGCAAAGAAAGCTTTTCTACATAAAAGGAATCTGTTGACATCGAATATAGATTTAGGTATTAGGAAGTCATCTTTGAAAGACTTTGTCTGGAGCGTGGCGCTCTATGGAAGTGAAAATTGGACTATTGGTGCAGCAGAAAAGAGGAGAATTGAAGCATTTGAAATGTGGTGTTACAGGAGAATGATGACGATCAGATGGGTAGATAGGGTTACAAACGAAGAGGTATTAAGACGAGTGGGAGAGGAGAGATGTTTCTGGCGACTGCTAATGAAGAGAAGAGATAGGTTAGTAGGACACATACTAGGACACCCAGGAATAGCAAGCTTAGTTATGGAAGGAAGGGTCGATGGCAAGAACCGTAAGGGTAGACCAAGGTTAGAGTATGTTAAACAGATTGCCTCGGATGTAGGGTGTGGGAGCTATGTAGAGATGAAACGATTAGCTCAGGACAGGGAGGCATGGAGAACTGAATCAAACCAGTCAAAAGACTGAAGACTCAAACAACAACAACAACAATGCTTTATATTTGTCTGATGAAGGGGACAACAATTGTTCATTAGTCCCTGAAACATGTATCGTTTCCATGAACAACTTTGTTAATAATTTTTTCATTCAAGTATTGCTTCAGGCAGTAATATAAACCTTTTTAAAAACTATTTATGGAAACTGAGAAAGACCTCGTAGAACTCCAAATTACAGAGACCATGCTCATGAACAAAACAGCCAAAACAGTCACCATGGATAAGAAACAACGGTTCCAAGTGAAACTCAACAAAAGCGTACGATCCACATCTCTGCCGAAGAAAGGGAAGCAAGATCTCAAAGGAAGAGGCAATACTGAGCCAAAAGGAAAGCTCAAACCAATAAAAAATGATTGATTTCATGTGCCCCAAAGTTGGGTGAAACAAATAAAGAATAATAATAATAATTTAAGTACTTGGTTGAATGGTTGAAACCCAATATCTCCGAAGGAACAGCATTATCAACTCGAGTAAATAAACTAGAACTGGCATACCAACTGACTAAGAACACCTACAGTAAGAAGTGCCTCTCCAACAACACCAAAGTGAAGCTCTATCAGACAGCCGTCCACCCTAAAGCCTTATATGCCTTTGAATGGCTCATATTAAACAGGAAAGGACTCACGGACAACTTAAAATCCAACAGAGGAAGATATTGGGACCAGTCAAGAAAGGGAGGGAGTGAATACAAAAGACGATCCAACCAGTAGCTCTATAGATACTCTGAAATAATTACAGACGTGGCCAGGAAGAGACGTCTAGCATTTTATGGACACGTCTCCAGGATGCAACCAACCAGCTTCTCACATACTGGCAAAGAAGGAAGACCAAAGTCACCATGGCTTCTGGAGCTGGGAGTTACAGAAAAAGACATAAAATATCGAACATCTCTCAGGAGTAAACTGAAGCAAATGAAGTTCCAGGAAACATCCCCAAGGAAGAAGACAGGTGACCTCTGAAGAAAGGAGGGAAAGGAACAACACAGCCAGAGGATGAGGACAATAGATGAAGGTCGTGGTCCGTAGTTGGCCGATACGGAACCAGAAGGAGAAGAAGACTAACAAAAAGATTATTTCTTCTTCCTCTTTCTAATAACCCATTTGGAGGGTGCGATGAACCAATGTCGGCTATGGTCCATTGTATTCAATATCCGTTGTTTCCAAATTTCTTTCGTCCTTCTAGAGTGACGATCTTTCTCCTCCTGAGTCCACTTTCTGCCAGTTGTTTGTTTCTTCCTTTCTTGAAATTCTGCCTTTTGAATAGCTTCTCTGAAGAGTGATCTGTTTGCTATTGTGTCTGTCTGAATTCGAGCGTTTGTCAAATCTTTGTCAATTTCAATGAACCATGTGGGTTTGGATTTGTAACTAGTCAGTAAGTTGAAGATCTGTTTAGTTAGTCTACTATTTTCTATTCTATAGATGTGCCAAAAAAAACTGTAATCTTCTCTTTTTCATTACATCAGTTAATTTTCCACATTTCAAATATAACTCTCTATTTGGTCGTAACCTATATTCTGCGTTATTATTTCGTTTAGCTCCCAGTATTTTTCTCAGAATTCGTCTTTCAGTCTTCTCTAATTTGTCTAAATCCCCAAATCTTGTTAATTTAAGTGTTTCTGCTGCATGCAGTCTTTCAGGTCTGACCACTGTTGGATAATGCCTAAATTTGGTGTTCCAGGATAAGATTTTTTATTATATACATCTTTTGCCATATAAAAACACCTTTGTAATTGATGCATACGCGTTTCTATTGCTGTCTTTTCCTGTGAGTCATTCATTATCCACTCTCCTAGGTATTTGAATATGAAAATCCACATCCTGCTTCCAGTCTCCGACCGGGTCAGGAATGGAATGAATGAAGCCCCCATCTAGCGGCGAGGATATGAACTGTGCCGGCTGCCGAAGCCTGTCACAGTCCTCTGGGGCAATGATTAAATGACTGACAGATGAAATGAAATGATAGTGGAGAGTGTTGCTGGAATGAAATGTTCACAGGGAAAACCGGAGTACCCGGAGAAAAACCTGTCTGTCCCCGTTTTGTCCAGCACAGATCTCACATGGAGTGACCGGGATTTGAACCACGGACCCAGCGGGGAGAGGCCGGCGTGCTGCCGCCTAAGCCACGGAGGCTACTCCTAGGTATTTAAAGGAATATAATAATTAATACACAAAATACTGTGCTTGGATAAATTGGCTGGAGGAAACGAGGCGGTAGGTCTTCCTGAATGAAATGAAAATCCGAGAAATCTTCAGAACCTCAGTAAATAAGCACACATTTAGAGTGAGGACTGGGACAAGATGGACAGTGAGTTCATGACGAGATTTTGGGAGAAGAGAAAGGCAAAAGTCATCAAGCCGACTAACAATTTCATGAATGGACATAACGAAGATAGAAATAATAATAATAATAATAATAATAATAACAACAACAATTGATTTTCATGGACACATTCTCAGAATGAACGTAAATAGACCAACCAAAAAATCTTTGACTACTTCGTTTAAGGAAACGGAGAAAGACTTGATAGAACTCCAAATCACATAAAATATGCTCATGTATAAAACAGCCCTAAACCGTAACCAAGGACAAGAACCAACAGTTCCAAGTCAGTCAATTCCAAGAGAAAGATCCAAATCTCTGATGAAGAAAGGGAAGCAAGGTTGGTTGGATCCTCAGTTTAGGGGCTACGACATTATTGAATAATTCACAGGTGAACTTATGTTAATATCCACTATCAACATACAAAATTTCAGTTTGATTGCTGTAATAGATTCGTAGATATTGAGAGCCGTCTAAATATTTTGGATGGTCGCCATGTTGGATTGTTACATACGGTACATATGTAGGCTATACAGTTATGAACAATTAGATGACGATTATTGCGTAGATTCATTAATCAAACTTCCAATTCGACCGCATGATTACGTCACAAGAAATAAAAACATAATTTTAATTCCACACAGTCACCATCTTAAGGTTATGTAAACAATTGACCTACATTAGATGTCAGTGCATTACAATGTGTATAAACATTTGCTCTTCTAAGCTTCACTGCACTTCTTCTTCTTTTCCCGTTGATGCGGGGCGACGTTTCTGACAAGTCGTTTCCATTTTCCTCTGTCGCAAATGGTGTTTTCTGTTAACTCCTTCTCCCGGAGATCATCATGCACGCAGTCCATCCATCTTCTTCTAGGCCTGCCTCTTTCCCTTTTGCCTTCCAACTCCAGATCAAGCACTCGCCTTCCTACATAACTCTTATCCCTGCGCTTAATGTGGCCATACCAGAGCAAGCGTCTTTCTTGCACCTTTTTTGACATTTCAGTCACTTTTACGCTGCCTCGTATGAAGGTGTTTTTGATGTGATCGTTCCTTGTAACGCCACACATCCATCTTAGCATCTTCATTTCAGCTACTTCCAGTCGTTTGCACTGAGACCTCACTGTTGGCCAAGTTTCTGCTCCGTATAGCATTGCAGGTCTCACTGCACATTTATAGGCTTTACCCTTTACTCGGATATTCAGTCTCCTGTCACAGAGAATACCAGATAACCTTTTCCAGTTTAACCAGGCAGCCTGAATTCGGTGGGTAATTTCCAGATCTAGATTGTCATCGTCAGATACAGTGGATCCTAAATACTTGAAACTGTCCCTTGCCTGTAGCTGGCTACAATCCATCTGAATAGTTTCATTTCCAGTTCCTCCAAGGCACAGGTATTCGGTCTTATTCCTACTGATTTTAAGGCCTCTGTCCTCTATGGCTCTTCTCCAGAATTCCAGTTTATATTCAAGCTCTTCCCTGTTTGTGCTGCATAACACAATATCATCTGCAAATAGCTTACACCAAGGAGCTGGTTCTCTTAAGCTTTCAGAGAGGACATCCATTATAAGATCAACAACTAGTACCGTGAAGAACTAAAGCCTATTTTCATATATCCTACTTATGTTAATCAACATGCAACATTTCAGTTTGATTGCTGTAACTTAATAGATTCGTAGATATTGAGAGCCATCTAAATATTACGGATGGTCGCCATGTTGGATTGTTATATGTATAGGCCATAGAGTCATGTACCATTAAAGTAAAATTATTGCGTAGGTTCATTATTCAAACTTTCACTTCGATCGCATGATTACGACACAAGAAATGAAAACTTAATTTTAAAATTCGCACAGTCGCCATCTTGAGGTTATGTAAACAATTGAACGAAGTTAGATGTCGGTGCATTACAATGTGTATAAACATATACTTTACCAATTTTCATTGCGTTTGGTTGGTTAAATCGCAAGAAACGTCTATTTAAATGTCGCAATTTCGCTTGGCCCCCATGTTGGTTTTGTTGTTAGCAGGTTTTCAAAAGTCACATAGATGAACCTCTAGTAGTACCCTTTATCACCGTACAGAATTCTCCAGGTTGATATCGGTAATAGTTTCGGAGATATTGAATGCAGGTGAAATATTTCGCGCAGCCGCCATGTTGAAATGGTGAGACGTAACAAAATTTGAAGCACACGGTCGGGGTCGTCCGGGATAGTGCTATGAACTTACCGAGTTTCATTGAAATAGCTCGAGCCGTTTAGATTTTATTAGGACACACACACACACACACGAATCACACACGCACACACCGACAGACACACGGACAAAAGGTGATCTCATAAGCCTATTCTTTTCATAAATGAAATTAGGCTAAAATATATGGGGTTAATGCAGATCCTAGGTGAAGACCTACTTGCACCGGTATAGTATCTGACAATCCTACACTGCTTCTAATTCGTGTCTTTGCTCCATGGTACATATCCTGAAAAGTGCGCACATACTTCACCGGTACTCCCATGCATCTCATGCATCTCCATACCTCCTGACTGCACTCGGATGGTGAAATCGCGAGAAAAGTCTATTTAAATGTTTCAACTTCGCTTGGCCGCCATGATCGTTTTGTACTCAACAGGTTTATGAAAGTCACATAGCTGAACTTCTAGTAGTACTCTTTATCACCGTACAAAATTTCAGGACGATATCTGTTACTGTTGTGGAGATATATGATGATGATAATTGTTGTTTTAAGGGGCCTAACATCTAGGTTATCGGCCCCTAATGGCCTGGGTGATAGCGAAAATGACAATGGAATGGAAACCAGAACGAAAATTAGTAGGACAGAAAATACTTACAAAAGGTAACTCAGATTGAAACAACTCACTAAATGTTCTTACAAAAGGGAATTTAGAACGAAAAGTTTCACAAAAGGAATAGATAGAAAAATATGCACAACATTTAGGCTAGGTTCAAAACACGTACAAAATGCAATGTAGAGTCGAAATACTTGTTGTTGTTGTTTGAGTCTTCAGTCTTTTGACTGGTTTGATGCAGCTCTCCATTCCTCCCTGTCCTGAGCTAATCGTTTCATCTCTACATAACTACCACACCCTACATCTGAGGCAATCTGTTTAACATATTCTAACCTTGGTCTACCCCTACAGTTCTTGTCCTCGACCCTTCCTTCCATAACTAAGCTTGCTATTCCTGGGTGTCTTAGTATGTGTCCTACCAACCTATCTCTTCTCTTCATTAGCAGTCGCCAGAAACATCTCTCCTCTCCCACTCGTCTTAATACCTCTATGTTTGTAACCCTATCTACCCATTTGATCTTCATCATTCTCCTGTAACACCACATTTCAAATGCTTCAATTCTCCTCTTTTCTGCTGCACCAATAGTCCAAGTTTCACTTCCATAGAGCGCCACGCTCCAGACAAAGGCTTTCAAAAATGACTTCCTAATACCTAAATCTATATTCGATGTCAGCAGATTCCTTTTTTGTAGAAAAGCTTTCTTTGCCTGAGCCAACCTACTTTTTATATCCTCTTTGCTTCGTCCATCACTGGTTATTCTACTTCCTTAGTAACAGAAGTCTCCTACTTCCTTCAGCTTTTCACCTGCCAATTTGATGTCCATAGAGGTTTCTGATTTATTTCGGCTGCATTCCAGTATTTTTGTTATACATTTATTAATTTTCATCATGAATTCTTTCCTCAAGACGGAGTCCATACCATTCAAAAACTCATTCAAATCCTCAGGCGTGTCGGCCAAGATGACGATGTCATCAGCAAATCTCAGAGTTGAAATTATTTCTCCTTGAATCTTCACTCCCACTTTAATTTTTTCTCTAATTTCCTTCATTGCTTGTTCAATGTAAAGATTGAAAAGTATGGGTGATAAGTTGCAGCCTTGCCTTACACCTTTCTGAATACTTACAAAATGCAATTGAAATTCAAAATACTTACAAATTGCAAATGAGATCGAAAATACTTACAAAATGCAATTGAAATTGAAAATGCTTACAAAATGTAATTGAAATCCAATATACTCACTAAAATGCCCTGCTCCTACATTGAAAGACTTACTAAAAAGCAATTTTGATTTCCAAACGTTACAAAATGTAATTGAGGTTGAAAACAATCGCGAAATGCAATTTAGACAACAACAAAAAAAAAACTTACAAAATGCAACGTAGATTAAAAATACCTACAAAATGTAGTGTAGATGCAAAAAGAAGTTATATACTCAGAGAGCCAAGTGCGGGAATCTTAAAGAGAAAAGGAAATATAATGAAAAGAAAACAAGAGGTCTGACCACTCGAAGAAGGAGAGATCAGGAAAGATGAGATAAGGGCCAATTAAGGCGGGAAAGTGAAAGACTCCCTAGGCCTCGGATACACTAATACCGTCAGGGTCGGAAAAGAACAAGAGTTGACCAAGGGAGGTCAACAGGAAAGAAGACGGAGAGGAGCCCGGCACAAGTAAGTGGAAGCAATGCCGGACTCAGCTGGGGTCCCGAGGTCGCCAACCCACGTCCAACAAGTTGTGAGCCCGTGGGGGAGTGGAGATATATTTCGTGCGGCCGCCATGTTGGATTGGTGAAGCGTATCATAATTTGAAAGTCACAGTGGAGGTCGGACAAGGTAGTATTATGCATTTACAGAGTTTCATTGAAATCGCTTGGGCCGTTAAGATTTTATTAGGGACACACACACACACACACACGGACAAAAGGTGATCCCAGAAGCCTATTTCTTTTAATAAATGAAAATAGGCTAAAAAGAAGAAAGGAATGAGGTTATAAAAACAGTTCAATGTATTCAGGAGTAAAGACCGTATTCTCGAGTGAACAAGCCTTTTATTTGCACAGTTTAATGGATAATGCCTGGCCACAATAGCTGTTTAAGAGCACACTTAACGGTGATACACAGTGCCGGTAATTACAGCCGCTTATAAATATGGTAATACTCCCAAGAGAATACAGCGGGTTAAAACAATGAAGGATTGGAAATGTGAATACATTCAGGAAACAAACAGGATGGAAATTATACAGAATCTTTCTTCATGTCATTGCATTTTGTTTGAGCATTCAAGTACGGAGAATGAAGGTTCAAATGCGAGCGCTGTAAGCGGCCATACTATGTTTTATTTTCACCCGTTTTCATTTTCTGAAAAAAGAAAATAGATGTTCAGTAAAGAACATATAGCCTACTTTCTCCTAAATGCATGGATAATGTTATAACTCTTGGACCTTTTCAAGGAGTATAATTGAATGTTGGTTGTAGTAGCTTGTTGAAATACAACGTGTTATACGGCTATTAAACATGAATATGAAGTGCCCTTTGCTAGTGCTACCTCTGTACAAAATTTCATTCAATTAGGTTTCACCGTGTTTGAATTGATATGGTGAAACGATTTGCACACATACATGGCCGCTATCTGAAAACTATTGGGTTGGTGACCTTGTAGTTGAGTCAAAAGATGCTTTCCACAAAAAGGTTTGTTGCAAAATTTGGTAGAGATCAGATGATTAGGTTGGTCGTAATTTGATTTAAGCTTTTAATATTTGGATGGCAGCCATTACGTTTCCTTCAAGATGGCGACGATATAAAACATGACCCTGAGGTTTCCTTTGCTAGTGCTACCTCTGCACCAAATTTCGTTCAATTCGGTTTTACCGTGTTTGAATTGATAGGGCGAATCGATCTGCACACATAAATGGCCGCTATATGCAAACTATTGGACGGATGACCTTGTAGCTTGGTCAAAGACCGCTTCCTACATAAAGGTATGTTGTTGCAAAATTTGGAAGAGATCATATGATTAGGTTGGTCGTAACTTGATTTAAGCTTTGAACATTTGGGTGGCCGCCATTACGTTTCCGTCAAGATGGTGGCGATATAAAATATGACACTGACGTGGCCTTTGCTAGTGCTACCTCTGTACCAAATTTTGTTCAAATCGGTTTCAGCGTGTTCGAATTGATAGGGAGGGTGGGGTGGGGGGACAGACATTCAGAGTACCCACAGTCACACACACACACACAAACTCACACACACACACAATTTTTCGCCGTGTGTTGATCTCATAAGTCTACTTTCAATTTTTGCAAAAATCGAATGTAGGCTAATAGGCTTATGAGATCACCTTTTGTACGTGTGTGTGTCTGCGTATGGGTGTCCCCCCTAATAACTTCTAAACGGCTGGACCGTCTTGGTGAGAAGCATTCAGCTAGACCGCTGAGCCACCACGATCCCCGGTGATGAAGGGCACTACTAGAAGTTCACCTATGATACTTTCAAAAACTTGGTAACTACAAAACCAACATGGCGGCCAAGCGAAGTTGAGACCCTTAAATAGATTTTTCTCGCGATTTAATCATCCACACGCATTGAAACTTGGTACAGCAAATGTGTATACATATTGTAATGCACTGTCATCTAATTTAGTTCAATTTTTACATAACCTCAAGATGGCGGCTGTGCGAAATATTTCACTGATATTCTATATATCCGAAACAATTACTGATATCACTCTGAAACTTTGTTCGGGGATGAGGGGCACTACTACAAGTTTATCTATGTAATTTTTAAAAACCTGTAAAGTAGAAAACGAACACGGTGACCAAGAGAAATTGAAACATTTTAATATACGTTTCTCGCGATTTAACCATCTGAGTGCAGAGAAAATTGGTACAAATATTAATCCTTGACACTATAGCGCTTTCTAGTAGAGCGAGGAGGAACTTCTTGTGTTGGCGGAAAATCCCGAGATTCATTTTGCCATCATGAACACGGCCTACTGAATTCAAATGGGTTCTTTAACATGCCAACAACGTATGACATGCGTTTTGTGATTTTTGTCGCACTTCAAAAATCACTTACAATGGCCAGGAGCGAACCTGCAAAGTTGACCTCGTAGTTCCGCCCCTTAAAACTACAATAACTAACTAACTAAAGTCCAACACGATAACCACTCACTCACCGTGGCAAGCTACGGATTGTATTGAAGTAATTTTACACCTGGTGTCTTCCAATCAACTATTCCCAATATATAATGAGGCTTATTTATATTTTACAAATTTAACATGCAGAGAAATGACAATCATTTTGATAGTAGCGGTAAAACAGTCATCTCGCTTTTTATCATTTTAAATGATCTTGTCGACTTCGTCGTTACGCTGGGGTCTGGCGTTACGTTACGGTGACGGGACGAAATGTACCGAGAATGCACTGAGGTGTGTGACGTCATAGTACTGCTTGAGCTTCCTCATTTCCCCGCGCGCTCTGGTGAGCGTGACGTCATCTAGCGAGCTACCTCCTTTGACCTTGGTTTGCACTTGATAATGGATTTTGAGTTCACTCAGTTCGCTGCATGATCATGAGGCTTTCACCCAGCATTTTTCAGCATTTGTAGCATTTAACATGATACAAAGTCTAGTCTTTCAGACTGACTATCACTCTTTTTTTTAAACAAAGGAGCTGATTACCAAGGTGTCCCTAGACCCTAAACATGGATCAACAAGAACGTGAGCTATGTTATTGTGCTGCACCAAAAATAGGTGAATTTTCCCCCTTATTTTTGCAGATTGTCCCGACTAACGTAAGCCGAAATTGTCACGCAAGGACTGGCGCCTTGGGTAAATCTGACCCGACCGTTAATAATATTGAAATAACTTGAGAGTTCAAAAAGCTATGGACATGTTTCTTTAGAAGGGTGAAGTTCAAGGCTAGGAAGGAAGGTACAGGAAGCGACAGGAAATAAGGGCTGACCAAAACGAAAATCCATCGGGTCAAAAATACCCAAGCGCCAGTCCTCTGAACAAATGTAGTCTATATAAAAGTTGAAAATGAACACGGGACATAAATAAGAAGCAGGCGCTAATGCTGCTATTTCTATTACTTGGATGATCAAGTTGTGGAATGCTGGCGGTGCGCTCAAGAGGTGTTAGTGCGCTATGAATGAGAGTTTATGTGCCCTCAGACAATACCGTATAAATATCCCCGTCGTCGAACAAAGGCAAATTATGGAGGGCGTTCGTCGGCACAACTTAATTGGCGGAGGCCCTTTGACCTGAGCCTGCACCTTCTCTTCTTCTTGTGCTAAAAGTACAGTGAAGTGAAATAGTTTTGCATACCAGAGCTTTGTGCGGCAGCGCAGTTATACCAGGGACTTCATTAGCCTCAAATACGAAGGGCGTAATATATTGCTTTATACTTTACTAGCAGAAGTACCCGTTCTTCGAACGGTGTTCGTTGTTAACACCAGACATTATCAATTGAGCTACTGTTGCAATGGTTAGCGGTTTGTCATTCCTTCAAGTTTATCAGAACGAAGTTATTTTACTGGGAATATCACACACACTGTTAATTTAAGGCCCTTAAAATGTAGTTTTCGGAGACCCTTTATAGATTCCCGAATTTTGTGTCTCACATTGAGAAGCGCAACATGTGCTTTGGTCGTACTTCTAGGATAATTATTATATTTCGCCTATTTTATCATATATTGAGAAGTTTTCTCTATATCCACCCTTCTACTGTATGAAAAGTACGGTGAAGAGTTTTAAAAATGATTGGTGTATTGACTCTCATGGTTACCATACATAATTTTACCATGCACCAAGCATCCGAACACGAGGTATAGGCGTACATAAAGATACACAGAAAGACAGACAGACAATTCTATTGTGTACAACATATCACCCAGATATCCAAATATGGGTATATCTACCACACAGTATCAAATAAAATCATCCTTACGATGAACCCGTATGTCGACAAAAAAAAAAGTTAAAATGTGGTCTCAGACTAAATTCACCTAACGTGTACTTCCTGACGTGAAATACAATTGAAAGCCTTGTAGACGAAACGCAATACACGTCACATAAAAACTGACCCTCTACGTTGTGCTAGGAGCCCTTACACAGGAAGACCCCTTTCATTATTATAAAGGCTTGTGGTGCATGAAAATTCAGGTTCTTTAGTCTCAAATTGCCCAAACTCCTAAAAGCCGCAAAAAATGCTGGTTCATTTCAGGAATTTTTGAAAATAATGTTGCTGTTTGGAGATATAATAGACCTTCTGTACTATATGTCGAACGTGAAAATTGCATGAAAAATTTCTAGGTTACCCCTTCACCCCCTTAATTGCATTGATGAATTATACGGTCTACGTTAGTTCCGTGATAACCTTATAGCCATTTGAAAACTTTCACAGAAATGTAATAAATGGAGTGACATTGCTTCTTACAGAAATAGAAGGAAAGTTGTATGCCACCCCTTGAGATAATGTTCTCGTGGTTACCGATTTGCATTCCTTCATTAGTTTGTTAAATTAAATTAAATTAGTTTTCTGGGAATATTTCAGAAACTGTTGGATTTAGAGCCTTATAATGTAGTTTTCGAGGACTCTTTAGGGCCCCCGAGTTTTGTTGCTGGCTCCGAGGGGATTTGTCTCGTCGTTGTACGCCATAATATAATACTAATAATAATATAATATAGGGAGAAATTATAACACCTATATTTTTATTTGTAATTCAGCCAATGGCCATGTACTTTTCTTTTCAGGACGGGTCAGGGAAGGGATATTATCAGAGAAAGAAGCATTCACATCACGCATGAGCAAAATGGAAATGGCCTACCATTTAACTAAGGACATCTATAAGAAAAGGTCAATATCCTTCAACGCAAAACTAAAACATTACTGCAGTTTCATCCGTCCGGAGGTCTTGTATGCTTCTGAATGCCTCACGATGAACAAAAAAGGCTTGGTCGAGAAACTGGAGACCAAAGGAAGGAAAATGTTTAGTAAGATATTGGGTTCCATCAAAGACAATGGGGAATACAGAAGACGGCATAACCATGACCTATATACTCATGTGGAGAAGATAAGCAACGCCATCCGGAAGAGAAGGTTACCATTTTTTGGGCATGTGAAACGAATGAGCCCAGCGAGACTGACCAACCGCAACATAACTTACTTTCAGGAGAGGAAAACAAAATGGGCCTGGTTCATTGAACTGGATAAAGATCTGAAAGAAGTGGGGATTACACCAACAGGCATTCAGGAGCGCGCCCCACTCAATAGGAAACTTCAAGCTTGTAAAGGTTTACAAGAAAAAACAAAGCTGAAAACGGGAAAGATTTGGACCCAGGAACGGAAGGAAGTCCACCGAGAATAATAATATGAATAATATGGGGATAGGAATATAATAGACCTGCCGTACCACACCCGCAGGTGTAAATCGCGTGAAAAAATTCTAGAGTACCCCTCGATCCCCTTAAGCGCATTATACGTATTGATGAATTTTACGGCTTAATTAGGTTTCGTGATAACCTTCTAGCCGTTTGCAAACTTTCACACTAATGTAATTAATGGAATTGCATTGCGTCTTACAGCAATAGATGGACCTCTGAGAATCCGTTGGCATGGTTACTGGCTTGCATTCGTTCATTAGTTTATTAAATTAAATTCGTTTTCTGGGAGTATCTCAAAAACGGTTGGTCTTCGGTCCTTAAAATGTGGTTTTCGGTAACCCGAGTTTTGTCTGTCACATTGAGGGGCTGAAAATGAGTTTTGTCTCGTCCTTCTACGCCTATTTCAGCATGTATTTTAAGGGGGTAGGCCCCCTTTTATTAGAGGTACGGAGAATAGTTACACCAATAATTAGTGTCGTGCCTCTGATGGATATCTGTACCAAATTTTACGTTGATACACCCAGCCGTTCTCGAGTTATAAGGGGACAAATTTGTCCACAGACAAACAAACAAACAAACAAACAAACAAACAAACAAACAAACAGACAGACAGACAGACAAAAAATATTTTCGCGCGCATCCATCATAAAACAGTCTGAAACGCGTAAACAACTCAAATTTCCGTAGAAATTCAGAGAAAAAATCACACACATTTTCATTTTTATATAGAGAGAGATATACTGCACCGCTCGGTGTTGACCGTGTTTTATTGCACAGATTTTGGTTTTACTCGTTAACCGTTGGAGATATTCGAAAAGTGATAAGGACCTTTCGGATAGAAAATTAAATGTTAAAGCTCATGTATACCATCAAAAGTTCGCTATTTCTTAGCGTTCTCTTTTTATTTGAAAAGGAAATATGAAATTTTGAAACCAAAGGGTGTAGTGACGTCACAAATGTCGGTTTTACTCGCTAACTGTTCGAGATACACGAAAAGAGATACGGACCTTTCGGATAGGAAATTAAATTTCAAAGCTCGTATGTGCCATCGAAAGTTTGCTATTTCCTACCGTTCTCTTTTTATTTGATATGGAAATATGAAATTTTGAAACCATAGGGTCTAGTGACGTCACTAAAATGGTCGCCATTTTTAATAGTGTAAAATTTCGAAATCAAAAGTATCCTATATGTAAACCTGGTAAATCAGCTACATCCATGCAAAATTTCATTTAAATTGGACCAGTGGTTCTTGCGTTATTGAGTAACAGACAGACAGACAGACAGACAGACAGACACACACCATCTCATTTTTATATATTAGTATGATTTTTAGCCTACTTTTCACATTTTGCAAAATTGAGGATAAAGTAGACTTATGAGATCGGGCAAATGTGTGTCTGTCTGTCTGTCCTTCTGTCTGTCTGGCTGTGTGTGTGTCCCTCCCCTATCAACTCCTAAACCGCTGGAGCAATCGAAACAAAATTTGGTAGGAGTAAATGTCTACACCCGAATATCTCACGGCCATATTTGAAAATGATGTCAGTGCTACCAACTGCTAAAAAATCGCAATTGAAATTTGAGCTCCATGTTGGATATCTTGGAAGGTATGAATGGGAGCTATTTCAAAATTGGCACACGTATAGATAATAATATTGCAGTTAAATTTCCAGGAGGCCATACATGGCAGTGTTGCCAAAATGATTATAAGCCTGCTGATTGGTCCAATTTTTAAATGCATATAACGTCTACACTATCAATTGGAATTCAACCAAATTTCGTATGTTGTATGTGTACATAACCAGATACGACTGAGCGTATTCTTGAGACCCACCAGAGCTGCCAACTGTTAATAAATGCTCCTAATTTATTTGATCCAAATACCAATATATCAGAAAGTATGCAAGCCGACAGCTTTAAACTATGCACACGTATAATAACTGACATTCTATATTAGTAGTGGAGTACTAGGAGTTCTGCCCCACTTCAAAACCCCCCTTGCTCTACTACTAAGCCTCAGCCATGTTAAATATCTCTTGAACGCATGGTCCGATTTTGACAAATGAGGTATTGTTGGACTCGGGCTGACGTCCTCTTTGCTATGGACCACTCATTATATTTTTCAAAATTTTTTTGAAAATTTTTGTTTTCGAAAATAGGCGATAGTTTGAAAACCAAACAGGATAGAACGTTGTGCCATGGCTCAAACGAACAGTCTTTATGACCTTTATTTTTTGTAATAAAAAATTTTTATTTTTTATATTTTTTGAAAACACTCGAATTTTGAAAATCCTATATTTTGGAAACTAGGAACTCTACAAAAAAAATTGTTTAACGTAAATCAATGGTCCCTACCCCCTCTACCCCCAAAATAAATTTAAAGTCTCTAGAATGAAAACCTGCAGTAGTGTGGTAAGGACAGAGCTGCTTATAAAAGCAAGTGGTGAGCCCCTGCGACCTTGGAATGGAAGGAGCCATGCTAGGAGGGCGTGCTTGGATTCGTTTTTTTCGTCTCGTTGTGCTCTTTACGGGAATGTCGGTGTCGAAAAGGTGAAAATCTGGAAACACAGTCTTTTTGGGGTAAAAACGTGATTTTAGACTTTTTGCTATATCTCGCGAACCAATCATGCTAGAGGCATGTTCGACAGGTCCAAGGACTCGGGGTGACGTCCTCTCTGCTATGGACCACTCGTTATAATTTTTAATAAAATTGGAAACTCGATTTTGGGGTAAACACGTGTTTTTGTGATTTTGCCGATATCTCGTGAACCAATCATGCTAGAGGTGTGTTCGACGGGTCCAAGTACTCAGGGTGATGTCCTCTTTGCTATGGACTACTCATTGTAATTTTAAAAAAATTGGGAAACGCGATTTTGGGGGTAAACACGTGTTTTTTGTGATTTTTGCCGATATCTCACGAACCAATAACGCTAGAGGCGTGTACGAGGTGTCCTAGGACTCGGGCTAACGCCCCCTTTCAAATGTGGTAGATATTTTTTTTCCAAAAAGATAATTCACAAAGGGCCTAACGCCATACATGTTGAAAAAACGTTTTCTTTTTCTTTACCTGTTTATAATTTTCATGGAGCGTGGTGGTTGAGAGAGACGATACTGCTGGATGTGTGTGTTTCAACGAACCTGTCGCTGACCAAGGTGGCTGTGTTCAATAGATCAATCGCTATTTCGGCGGGTCGGTGTATGACAGAGCGAGGGTGCGTTTTTCCTGATATTTTACCTTTAACGTGTAAACGGGGATGAGAACTAGGTTCTATGTTGGTCGAAGCGAGTAGAGAAAATAAACTTGCCGACGAGCAGGAGGTGAATGTCATTTGAGCTTATTGGAAGGCTCCGATCTGACTTGACAATAGGTGCAATGGAAAAAATGACCAAGACGCTTGAAGGTGAAATAATCTGACCATCGTGGTGGCAGGGGAGTGTGAAAGGCATGCACACACATTTGTGAAACCACATGTAGGCTAAACCAGTGACATCCTGTCTTGCTTCGTACGTGACAAAATGCAAGTTCAGGTGACATTTGATCTACCTCAGGTGTTCACCTGGGACGTTATCTGTCCACGTGCCTGATAACAGAATGGTCAAAGCGTGGAAAAAAAAAAAAGATTATACATGCAATGTAGCATATATAAAGACATGTCGTTATCATTTCCACGCTCACTTAGGTGACTACCTTTGAACACACTGCGTTTATCAGTTTTGGTGTTGGTGGAAAATACTTAACCTTGTTGTGGGGTAGGTATATATTTATTCATTTATATATTTATTGATTTTATATAAATACATGCAATTATTTATTGATTAGATAATTAATGATTTTATTTATTTATTTGTTTGCAGATAACGTGTATAGCCTACCTGTCGTGTGTCTGTGGGAAATATATTAAAGAAAGAGAAAGACAGACAACTAGAAAAGAAAACCATTTCCATACTAGCCCACGAGACGGGAATATAGAAAAGCATTACACGTCAAGGTGAGATTTGTTTTTTTAAATATATAACCTGTTTGATTTTGTTTTGTTTATGAAATGCATAAACTATATGGAATGGATATACTTATGGTGGTTTATTTTATTTCTTTTTAGAGTGTTGGAAAACGCTTGACCTCTGTGAATAACCAGGAACGTGTGTGTTTTTTGGATTATTGTCAGACAGTCTACATTTCTAAACTCAGGTGAGTGTGTTCTTTCAAAATAATGTCTTTTACTGCTGCGGATACGTTAACTTGGGAAACCCTAAACAGTTGTTTCAAATCGCGTGTGTGCTCTGGCCGCATAGTGAATGTTAGAAAAAGTTCGATTCCCAAAGAATTTTTAGAATCTTGTTTTGAAATTTTTAAAATTGAAATTTGTACAGCGCAAAGGTTGCATATGGCTTTAAAGGTGAATACAGAACTAGTGTGCGATTTCGTATATAAAAAGAAGGATGTAGAGCATAAAGAGACATTCTATATTTGCAGTAAAATGCAAGAGCTATTCATAGCCCATAATTTGAAACAGTGGTATGAAACCCACGTGGTGAATGCCTTGCTGTCAAAATTTGATAAACTGCAACAAGGACCGAGTGGTCTAGCCTTAGACAAAATTCATCATTTACAAATCAACATTTGTCATTTCAACCCGTTGAATGCTGGGTCTAGCTATATTAAAACACCTCCAGCAATAGCTTCGAAAAAGGCTGTGGTGAATATTGAGAACCATGACAATGATTGCTTTCTGTGGGCTGTGGCTGCGTACTTGCAGCCAGCTCAAGATCGTCATGTTAACAGACCAGGAATGTACAAGGCCAAGTTTGTTGAATTGAAACATACTTTAAATTTAACTCGAGTGACGTTCCCTATGGACTTAACCGAGATCCATAGGTTTGAACGAGACAACCAGGACTTTTCGTTCATGGTGTATGGCCTTGACGGTGATGAGATTGTGGGTCCTCTTTATGCCACAAAAGAACCGAAACGACATCACATTCATCTTTTATATTTATCTGTAGGAGAAGTGAATCACTATTGCCTCATTAAAAGCCTGAGTAGATTGCTAAGCAGTCAAATGTCCAAAGCACATGGTATAAAGCATATTTGTGACCGTTGTCTCCAATACTTTTGGACGCCTACTTCTTTGGAACGTCATAGGGTAGATTGTGTTACTCAGGAAGCGGTGAGATTGATATTGCCACAAGGGGACAAGGCTGTGTTAAAGTTTAAGGACATTCATAAGCGTGACACTGTTCCCTATGTGGTATATGCAGATTTCGAAGCTCTCACCACACCCATGGCGGGATGTGAACCAGATCCCTCCATGAGCTCAACCACACCCATTCAAAAACATGAACCCTTTGCCATAGGATTTAATGTGGTGTGTGCCCATGACCCCACACAATCCGTTTACAAATACCGTGAGGGGCCAGATTGTGCCAAATGGTTCTTGGATGAACTTGTCAAGTTGGCCGACCATGTACAGGAATTACTGGACCACCCAGTACCCATGAGCCTATCTCCAGAACAACAGCAGCAGTATGAGCATGCCATGACATGCCATATTTGCGAAAAGCCACTGATCAATGCTGAAGACACCGTTCGTGATCACTCGCACTTTACGGGGGAGTTTCGTGGAGCTGCGCATAGTAAATGCAACTTGAACTTTCCAGCTCCTCGTTTCATCGGTGTCTTTTTCCACAATCTGGCGAATTATGACATTCAGTTTTTGATTCGTGAATTGGGCCATGTTAACAAGGGCTCGTTTACCATTATTCCCCAAAACCATGAGCGTTTTACAGCCCTGACATGGTGGTTGAGCAACTTTAGCATTCGATTTTTGGATTCCTTTAAGTTTATGGCATCCTCGCTAGACAGCCTTGTGAATGGCTTGAATGAGGAGGAATTAAAAAATACTAGAATGCATTTTAATGATCCTGAGCAATTTCAATTGTGCATTCGGAAAGGTATATTCCCGTATGATTTCTGCAACAGCTGGGACGTGTTAAAGCAAAGAAAACTCCCTCCACAAGAGAAATTTTACTCGAAACTAACACGCAGTACCGTTTCCGATGAAGACTATGCACATGCATGTCAAGTTTGGCGAGTGTTTGGCATGAAGACGCTAAGTGAATATGCTTTGCATTACCTAAAACTGGATGTATTGCTGCTCACTGATGTGTTTGAAAAATTCCGTAACTTGTGTCAACACATTTACGGTCTTGATCCGGCTCACTATTACACGAGTCCTGGACTCTCGTTCGATGCCGCTTTGAAATACACTCAAGTGGAATTGGATTTACTCACTGACGTAGACATGGTTCTATTTTTTGAAAAGGGCATTCGTGGCGGCTTTGTGTCACTTAACCAACGCCATGCTGAAGCGAACAATGTCTACATGTCTGATTATTCACCAGACAAACCAGAATCGTACTTAATGTACTATGACGTGAATAATTTGTACGGTTACGCCATGAGTCAGCCTTTGCCCTATGGGAAGTTTGCTTGGCTGACAGAGAAACAAGTGTCAGAATTTCATGTGAACATGGCTAGCCAAGAAACAGGCCGTGGATATGTGCTAGAAGTGGATATTGAATATCCATCATCCTTGTATGATGAACATGCCGATTTCCCATTCTGTCTTGAGCAAATGGTTCCCCCTGACAGTAAAGTGAAAACTGAAAAACTCATGGGCACACTTTACAACAAAAATCGGTATGTGCTACATATCCAAATGTTGGTGCAATGCCTCGCCCAAGGCTTGGTGTTGAAGAAAGTCCACAGGGGTATTTCTTTTGCTCAAAAAGCATGGCTTGAGCCATACATGCGACTCAACACAGAGCACCGACAAATGGCAACACAGCAGTTTGAAATTAATTTTTTTAAATTAATGAACAACTGCATCTATGGCAAGTCTATGGAGAATGTCCGCAAATACCGTGACATTAAATTGATGAATGTCTGGGAGGGGCGGTGGGGTGCCCGGCGGTACATTGCCAAGCCAAATTTCAAATCGATCAAAATTATCGATGAGGATTTGGCTACTATTGAAATGAGTAAGACCAGCGTGACCATGGATAAGCCCATTTACTTGGGTCAAGTCATTTTAGACTTTTCTAAATCGGTCATGTATCGATTCCACTATGAGTTTGCGAAACGCCATTTTGAGGACGTCTCTCTTTTGTATATGGACACGGACTCATTCATTTACCACATTCGCCACTGCAACCCCTATGACGTCATGAGGCAACATAGTGACTGGTTCGACACCTCTTGCTATAGTGCTGACAACGTGTTTCAGCTGCCCATAAAGAACAAGAAGGAAATGGGCGTTTTAAAAGATGAATGCGGTGATTCCATTATGACGGAATTCGTAGGTTTGGCTTCAAAAATGTATGCTTACCGCACACTCGACTGTAAGGAAGCCAAGAGAGCAAAAGGTGTAGGTAGGGCAGTGGTAAAATCGCTACGTGTAGACGATTACTTAGCGGTTTTACGCACTGGCAAAGCTATGTCTCATACACAGTGCAGGATACAATCCAGCAACCATCATTTGTATCTTGTGGAACAGAGAAAACGCACCCTCGCCTCCATGGATAACAAGCGTGTGTGGGCTGATGACCTGCTCACTAGCCTGCCCTGGGGTTATGATCGCAACGAGGAGGAGGTGTGATTTCACTGTTTAATCGTTTATGGGGCATGGCTTTTTGTAACTTGTAGATTTAGAATTTTGTAAATATTGGTTTCTGTCATTGTAAATAGTAGATTTTGTAAATAGTGACAATTCACTTGGACCTTTTGCTCTTTAAAAAGTTGTGTGCAACCTTATTTTTTAAAATTTTTTTGATTGGTAAATAGTGTGATTCTTTTAACGCTGTACAAAGTTGAGTTTTTTTTGTAAATATGAAATAAGTAAGATTTTTAGTAACTTTAATAACTAGTATTTAATTATTTTTCGTAATGTAAATGATAAACTAAAAAGTTCTTTTGGAATGAGTGTGCATGTCGAGAATGTGCTTTTGGGAATAAATAAAGTGGTTGTGTTTGTTCCCAAAGACAGGTGTGAATGTATGAGTGGAGAGAGAAAACTGGTGTGTATGATTGACCAGAGCAAACACGATGAGGTAGAGTGGGTGGGTGGGGTGGGGGTAAATGGTCACTTATATATTCATTTTGTTTTAAATAGTTTCGTTTTTTCATTGAAATGTGACAGTCAAAAGACATTATTTTTGTAAAAACAGTCTTACCTGCAGTAGTCGTAGACCTCGACGTTTCTCCAAACACACATCAACACATTGCAGTATTATCAAGGTCAAGCACTCGCATCAACATCATTGTCAAATCTCAACTTTCGACATACACCAAATGGAAAAAATATGAAAACAGCAAAATGGAAATTCCATGTTTCCATATCACCAAAACAGCAAAACTTAAAACGGACATTTTTAAAAACTGGAAATGGCCATGTGTGAAATTTGAAAATTCAAAAACTTCAAACGGACATTGTTTAAAATGTGTCATCAGCAAAATGGAAAAATCCATATCATCAAAAACGTTAAACTTGAAACGAACGTTTTCAAAAACTGTAAATTGCAAAATGATAAATGACAGTGTGTGGAATTCATCATGTGTGAAATGTGTAAAATGAAAAAATCAGCCATCAACATCACGATTTCTTAAAATTAAAAATAACAAAACATCGTGCTCTGGAAAACTTTTGTTTTTATTTCATAGTCATAGTGAATTGACAAAAGAAAAATAGAATACAAACAAATCCCAATTCCTCACTCCTCAATGTTTATGTCCATGCATCATCAACTTTCCTTTCATAGCACTCATGACAATTAGGGCTGCCATCCTTTCACCTACTGAGGCATCACTGGATGTGAAACGTTGTTTAGCTTTCTTCAATAACAATTTATCTGCCACATGTCTTAAACCAGAATGACTATGGCGATAAGAAAGGTCATGTTCCTTGCATGCTTGATCCAAAAGATTAATGGGTACATCACCACGTTGTAAACGTTTTTCGAGACGAGTTCCAGGGCCGCAAAAACGATAACCTGGAAGATGGATTTCGTAAGGTAAGTATTGAATCACTTTGTCAATGACGCCATTGCCAGTACAGGTCTGGCATATCCTTTTCCATCGATGGTAAAAAGGTTTGGTCTTCCTCCTCCTCTGTGGACGATGTTTGTGTTTGTTGTTGTTGTTGTTGCTTTTTCTCGCCATGACACTCGTGGAATGATTCAACAAAGTCTTTACACGGACTTTTATGACCGTGATACAGTTTCACTAGCTGGCAAGTCGCACACTGACGCATAGACGGTATTTTTGCCATGGCCACTTGCTTATGGTGATCGTAATCCGTACAGGGTTGCAATTCACTCAACACAGGGTCTTGAGTCCATGATTTTGGTACATGTTGCCAGATTTCTTTGACCGCGTTGGCGGCCACATAATAAATGAACGACTTGGGCAGTGCCAAGAGTTCCTCTTTGGTAAAACTGTCTAGTTTCTTTTTGCACACAAAGAACTTGCCGATGGCTTTGTCCGTAGCATTGCCTTTCTCCATGGTATCATGTGCTGTAGATGTTTACACGTCGCTAGTAGAAATCTCACTGACGTCATTCACAGGTAAATCTTGAGTTATAATTTTGTTCAACAACTCCCAGCAGGCATGAGTGGTTAACCAATGAAAGAGATGCCACGCATGCGATAGGGCTGTATGGGTAATGTTGCCACAGGAACAAGTATCCATGAGCGTTTGCAGGGAGGGGCAGCCCAACTCCATGAGGTCGATACATTGACAGTAAGACGCCAAAAATGGTTGCAACCATTGACGTTTTTCATTACCTTTCACAAATACCACATTGGCCGAGGACAAGTGTGCTTTCATGACCACGTCCAAATATTTATAGGAAATGGTTCCCTGATTCCAGTCTAGTTGCCTATGATTTTCAATCCACTGGGTTTGTTTACGGTCTTTTTCACACAACAAATCAAAAGCATGGGGTGGTTTAAATAGCAAATGCGTAGCTTGCGATATCCAAAACGTGGTACAATCGATTATGGCCACTTGTTTAAATATAAATTTGTTGTCACCAATTTTAAACCCTTGGCAATCCACAATGAGTGTGCGCAACATGTTGACGCTTGCCTGGACCAAGTTCAACTGACGACTGACTGACGATCACGTGTGATCATGGCATGGACTTACCTGCCATGCTAGTTTCAAAAAAGAAGGTTAGGGTAGGACAGGGGGACATGCAAAAATAAGAATTTAAGAATTACATCATTTTATTATCATAACACGTCTTACAGGCTTTTCTCATTTTAGGATAAGGACGATAGCAACTGATACAACAAAATAGTCTCTTGTGTTTGTAACGTCCATAACACCGATGATGTCCCAATGTCTCTAAACTAGGCGTTTTTGATGGTGATCTGCTCACCGAAGCACCATGGATACCATACGGCCCACATGTATCATAACTTGTATTTTTTTCATCACCCAGAGACACAAGTGAGGGATAGCTTGAATGACAGGGTATATTTCCCACTTTCATTCTGCACAGGTAGGGGCAGGTGTGTGACCAGCGCTGATGTTCCTGCATGGGTTCATCGCCCTCCTGCCATTGGTCTATGATGATGGGACAAAAGGCACATTTCACTTCATCTCTTGTTTTTAAATAGTAGAATCCAGCAGCCGCCAAGGCTTGAGGGTTTATGAAAGGCACTGGCCATGTGGCAAAAGTCTTGAAACGTTGTTCCTCAGAGTTTAAATTCATGGATGTAACGTCTCTTGAGGCTTTAAAGCAAGACATGACTGAGCGACTTAACGTGGGTTGAGCTGTTATTTATACACTCGTCACTTGGTTGGACAGTGGATAATAGTTGACTTGTTTGTGATGAATAATCAGACAGTAGGCTGTCGTATTGGCTGGTACATTGTCATGCGTTTCAAAATCTAGTCGAATGTCGATATTGGATGGCTTGACAGACTCTTCCAGGTAAGAACAGTCAAAAACAATCAGTGGTGCTCTTGCCTTAAACGCTTGGGGTAGTAGCATGGGACCGTTCTCTTTTTGATAATACGACCATCGAAATTTAGAAAACAAGTCGTACAGGGGGCCAAACTTATTTTTTGAAAAATCCAAATCCAGTCCTTCATAGGGAAACACAGCTCCGTTGAGGAAAAGACGTGCATTTCTCAATTGCAGGTGATCAAATTGCGTGGCATCTTTGGTTTGTTGATACTTGCGATTCGTTTGAAAACCCACGATCAGGTAGAGAGGTCTCTCTGTATAGCGAGCTGTTTTTACAGACCAACTGTGTGTGTTGGTGGTGGGCAATAGCGGATACTCATGGAGTGCCCAGCTTCTAAATTCCATGGGTAGAGGCATATCTCTCTTTACCATTTTGAGTATGTCCAGTTTTTTGCTATCGTTAAGGGTCACATGAGGCACTTTCCATAGCAAGCGTTGTAGTTGAATTTTTGAATCGATGGGGGCATTGTCGGCCCCCTTGAGTGCATTGTTATCACTCCTGTCTCTCACTAGATAAAGCACTTGCCTTGCGTTAACCACAATGCGTTGGTGATCTTCGGCAAAGCCTAGAACCAGTTTAAGAGGTAAATATCCAGTAAAGGTCCCATCGGTGTGTACCATCCAGTCATTGGTCGAGTCAGGGCACCAAGCTGCCATGCAAAGTGTTTTACCTTCTTCCTCACTATAAGAGGGGTATAGTTTCATGACACTGGAAATACCCACATTTCGAGTGCTATCCACCACGATATCGTTAATGACATAACGTACTTCAGAAAACAGAAAGGCTAAACCATGGTTGGCCAACTTGGATGTAGTGGGTGTAGAGCCATCGGCTTTGGTGAGCCGACCTTCAATCTGAATAACACTTTCATGCGGTAGGGTGTAAATATCTTGGTTGTTGATAACAAATTGAATTTCATCATTGTTATTGAGTCCAGGTGTTTGAGCTTGATAGGAATGGAGATCAATTCTTACCACTCCTGGTTGCTCCTCGATGTGGTTCGCTATCTCTAGGATAGAATTCATTATAAGGGTTGACGTGGTAACCCAAATGCTGTAAAATCTGCTTGCCTTGAGATGTTAACGTGTATTCACGCGGCAAACAACTAACACCATTCCTAGACGGTGTTGTTGCTTTATACACAAATTTCATAGTGGCTTTAGCACCAACTTGTAAGTCACTGGTGTAGTGGAATCTAGATCAATGAGTTGTTGATCTCTATTGATCAGTCTTAATGTTATATTACTAATACTATCAACAGCCACAGCATGAAAAAGCACCACTGGAGGGTTTTCACGAATAATATACCCATTGGGCGATGTCACAATAAAGTCATAAAGCGAATGCGATGGTTCTTGATTGGTGTACACTTGGCTAATAATATTACACGTCACCGACACATGATGGTCCTCAATGAATTTCACTTCATGGTCCGATTCATGTTTTTTGTTGGGCTCCAACACACGTGGTTTAAATCCGAGTAATGGGCCAATGGAATCGGGGTGTGTTTTAAAGTCAATGTTGAAGGTAGAGAAAATACTGCAGCGATGAGTGTTAGTATTGCCTACAAGTTCAAACTTGTGCGTTCCGTCGAGAAATGACTTTAAACCATACTGATTGATCAACACCACATAAATGTGTTCATAAATATCATCGATCGTGTATCCACCAGAGTTCAGGGTGAGCACAGAATCATCATAGTAAAACTTGTTGTTCACATTTTCACGTATGTTGTATATTCGATTGTACGTTTCAAGAGAAACAAGTCCTAAACCATAGGGTTTTTCACTCAATTCGATAGGCGGGTAAAAGTCTAGGCTGACTTCAGGTCCACGTCCATGCACTGTAAACGTTTTACTTTCTACCGACATACTGGTGGCGTTTTTGCTTATGCTGCGTCTTATATAAAAAAATTAAACACAAACGTCCACACTGTTGGCTGTTAAACGTTTGCTCACGTTTCACATTATAATATATCTTGATCCTGTTTCCAAAATAGGTCACTAGTTCCATGGGCGGGGGCAAATTCCCAAAACTGTCAAAGTACCATACCGTGGATCCCTCTTTGACATAAGCTACATAATGCGTTCCTGGTCCTCGGTGATCATCCAAATTGACAACAGCACATTCCTGTTTCCAGGGTCGTGGGGGTAATTGGTTTCGCATAAACACACCTCGAAAATGAGAAAGCTTTAGTTGTTTAGCATAGCTTTCCACTTGTTGATGCGTCAGGGCATGTCTCGCTATGGCTGAGGTTAAATTTTTTTTTTTTTAATATTTCGAAATGGTGAAATCCCAAATCCTTGTTGATAAAAGGCTGGCTTTAAATTGGCATTTCTAGCCCCCATGGCAATCGCTTCCATCGTTTCATTGTGTCGCTGACTTTCTTTGAGTTGTTGCTTGCCCTGCTGCGCGGCTTTAATGGTTTTCGCCACTGCACTGGCACCGCCCAAAAGTGAGCCCAGAGCAGCCAAACCAGCAAATAATGCAGGTAAAAATCCCGCTCGTTTGGGAACGGGAATCACTCGCCCTTGGTTTGAAACCTGTCGCCGACGTTTTGGAATAACCTGTCTCTGTGCTGCTCGAAGGGCTTTCCTTATGGTCAATACATTATTTTTTCTTTTTTTCTTTCGCAAGGGCTTGTCCTCGAATGTTGTAAGCCCTGGCTTTGCCAAGGACAAAGTCCTTTTTTTAGTCTTTCTCACTGCATACCTTTGTTTCACCATGATGATAATGACCCACAACCTTTCACAAGAAAGTTTAAATCACAACTAACGTCAGATGGTTATTTCATGGCTGTATATTCCAATTCCACATAAAGTGGGAAGTCGTTTATGGTTTTTCCCGCTTGCTTTTCATCCCATGTCAACATGAGATAAAAGGATAATTCGTCACCTGCATTGACCATTTCATGGTTATGAAGCAACATCCTATGACCATTTATCTTTATTTGTAAATGGTTCTCATCAGGTATGGCATATTTGATGTGAATGGTTCCATCATAGTGTAATCGATAGTGGCTTAAACCCGAAGCAAGCGCATAGGTCAAGTGCTGATCATGGACTAGCGGTAAATGGTTTCTGTCATTCACAGGTTTTTCATTTGTCAGATACACTAAAAACACAGATGGGATAAATTTATAAAGCCTTTTCATTTCATGGGTCACGTAACGCTTGGTACAAACATCGTCTTCGTCTTGTGGGTCTTCCACGTGAATAATCCGATGGTGATTAGCGCTATAGCCATTCACCATAAGCTGGGGGCACTTTGTCATAAAACTCATACACTTTGTTATCCACATACTTTTTCGTAGTAACGTCTGTAGACACTTGAGGATGTTTTACATGGGTTAACCGCTTTCCCTTAAAGTCATAATCTCCCTGTTTTGTGCGTGGCACTACTGACCTATCCACATAGTGTTTATTAGCAGGATCTGTTTCCTGTTTAGGATCATGTATGGGGACAGGCCTAGCTTTGGCCATCAACGCACGTCCAAAGACATCCATCGTCAACCTGTAGTACCAGTCTACTGTTTCTATGACAAGGCTCGGTGTCCTGTATATAGACAGCCTGCTAGCCTTTCTAAGCCTTAGTTGAAATGAAGATTATTAAGCAGCAAGAGTCATTCCCCGTGGGGGACATGGTTTCCCATCTCTGTCCCACATCACGTGAACAACGCCATGGTTCACTGTTTCCATCTTCCATTCGCTGCATCATTGTGGGGCCTTCCGGCTGTGGAAAGACTAATCTTTTGCTAACGCTCATTACAGCGCCCAATGGTCTGCGTTTTCAAAATATTTATATTTTTGCAAAATCTCTCTACCAACCCCTCTACGTGTTTCTGGATCAAGTCATGTCTGGATTACAAAAAGAGAATATGGGTTATTTTACATTTTCCATGCAAGAAAATGTGATTTCACCGGATGAGGTAAAGCCTGATTCACTCATGATTTTCGATGATGTATCCACTGAACGTCAAGGCATCATTCAAAGCTATTTCAGCATGGGTCGACACAAACATATCGATTGCTTCTATCTTGGGCAAACGTATTCTAAAATGTCCAAACAGTTGATTCGTGACAATGCCAATGTCATTGTTTTATTTCGTCAGGACGAGAGGAACAGTCGTCACATTTATAATGAACATGTGAATCCGGATATGACCTTTCAAATGTTTACAGAATTGTGTGCCAAGTGCTGGAACACTCAACGTCATGCCTGTTTAGTGATTGACAAACAAAGTGAACTCAACCAAGGACGGTATCGCTTAGGGTTTGATCATTTTATTGCTATTTAAGGCCCTGTCTCATTCGCCATCAAGTCATTTGTCAAGACACCATGGCGTTAGCAGAGAGTCAATTGAAAAAGCATATTATTAGAGCAAAAAATACTATTCGCCAAAAGTTTCGTCAATTGAAACAATCACGTGCCAATCATGCTTTGTTTATTCAGCAACATTTAGCACCTCCACTAAAAGCCATGTTGAAACCCTCTTTCAAGCCATCTGAAACGCTACCCACCGTTTCACAAGCCACGCAGACGCTGCACGAGGACCCTGAGGAAGAGGAAGTGGAAGATTTGACTAGTGATAGTGAAGTTGAGGATGAGGAGGAACAAGTGTTTACGCCTCAAAAAAAGGCCGCACCCCTTGCAGAGTTTTTGAGAAAAAAGAAATCCTTGGCCATGGTCGAAACACCTTGCCCTTCCAGAGCGTCTCCGTTTTCACAACTCTTGGCCACCCCTCAACATAAAGCTCAACTGAAAACCATTTTAATAAAATATTATGGATCAACATTGGAACCCTATTTCACCGATCTATTTATTGGAAACACAGATACCACGTATGGTGTTCGCTATGAGGATGATAGTTTTAAAATTGGCGATTCATCCATTAAATTTGCTCGTACTAAAGCTGTCATTAAAAACATCAACTATAAATTAACGCCAGGACTGTTAAAGCTGCTCTTTTCTCGGACCCCCTCTTCCCATGATTATACGTCAGAGGACCTTGACAAATATAAATCCATTTTATTGGATACCCATGCTCACAAAAGACAGTATGATCCCACGCAACAAGTGAATGCCAATATATCTCAAAAATATAAAACCATCATTGCAAAAATGTTTCCCACCAGTCAAAGTACTCGTCGTAAAGTGTCCGCTTCGGGAGTGACTTTTAAACCATTAAAACCCCTTGTGGATGTTACCTACTGGCACAATCCCAATAAGCTCGTCCAGCGGCTACAGTTGTTGCATGCCTCACGTCAAGCTGGCCATACCGGTCACGATTGGGAAATTCAAGAAATTGAACAAGAACTTCGAAATGCCAAAATTATTGTTTAAGCCCTCACCCATTAAAATGGGTATTGCTCACGAGTTGCATCGCCCAGCTAGGCGTCACTATCCGCGACTCAAGGTGATTTCACGAGGTGTGGATGAACTTTGGCAGGCTGACTTGGTTGAAATGATACCCTATGCTGGCGTTAACGACGGTGTACGCTATATGTTGACCGTCATTGATGTCTATTCCAAAATGGCCTTTGTTGAACCTGTGCGTCGCAAGTCTGGCCCACTAGTTACCAAGGCCTTTCAACATATTATTCAACACTCCAAACGTCAACCTCAGCTGCTACAAACCGACCAGGGGAAAGAATTTTTCAACAAGGATTTCTCCAGTTTTCTCAAATCTAAGGATATTCACCATTACACCACGTACAGCAATCTGAAAGCCAGTGTGGTCGAGCGGTTCAACCGAACATTGAAAACCCATATGTGGAAAGCGTTTACCGCTCAGGGCACGTATCGCTGGTTGGACATGTTACCTGAGCTAGTATCACGTTACAATGACACCAAACATAGAACGATTGGGACCAAGCCACGTCTCGTAACTAAAAATATTCAGCGATTGGATAAACTGTTTAACCCCATAAAAACAGCTGATCCTAAACGTCACCGACTGAACATTGGGGATTTTGTTCGTGTGAGCAAATTTAAGTCTGTCTTCAATAAGGGCTACACGCCTCAGTGGGGGACTGAACTATTTCGAATTCGTCGAGTCAACTTGGACACTCCAGTCACCTATTTACTCGAGGACCTCAACCATCAACCCATAAAAGGTAGATTTTATCTCCATGAACTTCAGAAAACAGCATTTCCTCAGCATTATCTTGTGGAAAAAGTGTTGAAACAAAAAGGAAATAAACTCTACGTCAAATGGTTAGGGTTTAACTCTACGTTTAATTCCTGGATCAATAAATTACATGTTGTGTGAACCTGTGTACTTTTTATTTATTCACACATGTTGTACACCACCTATAGCTCTATGTGTACAGCGCTCCGCGCTTCATGCATGTTCATACATGTTTGTCTTTCCCTTTCCTCCTGTGTTCTCTCATACATCACCCCCTCCCCTCTCCCTCCCTTCACCTCCCACCACTGCTGTTTGCAGCTCTTGCCTATCTATTGGTTGTGACATTATTCCGACAAGTTGCATTATACTTTTTACTGATTCAGCGATTCCCACGCTTTGAACATTCTCTTATCGTGCACGTGGACAGATAACACCCACGCGAACACCTGTGCCGGATCAAATTTCACCTGAACTTGCATTTTGTCACGTACGAAGCAAGACAGGATGTCACTGGTTTAGCCTACATGTGGTTTCACAAATGTGTGTGCATGCCTTTCACACTCCCCTGCCACCACGATGGTCAGATTATTTCACCTTCAAGCGTCTTGGTCATTTTTTCCATTGCACCTATTGTCAAGTCAGATCGGAGCCTTCCAATAAGCTCAAATGACATTCACCTCCTGCTCGTCGGCAAGTTTATTTTCTCTACTCGCTTCGACCAACATAGAACCTAGTTCTCATCCCCGTTTACACGTTAAAGGTAAAATATCAGGAAAAACGCACCCTCGCTCTGTCATACACCGACCCGCCGAAATAGCGATTGATCTATTGAACACAGCCACCTTGGTCAGCGACAGGTTCGTTGAAACACACACATCCAGCAGTATCGTCTCTCTCAACCACCACGCTCCATGAAAATTATAAACAGGTAAAGAAAAAGAAAACGTTTTTTCAACATGTATGGCGTTAGGCCCTTTGTGAATTATCTTTTTGGAAAAAAAATATCTACCACATTTGAAAGGGGGCGTTAGCCCGAGTCCTAGGACACCTCGTACACGCCTCTAGCGTTATTGGTTCGTGAGATATCGGCAAAAATCACAAAAAACACGTGTTTACCCCCAAAATCGCGTTTCCCAATTTTTTTAAAATTACAATGAGTAGTCCATAGCAAAGAGGACATCACCCTGAGTACTTGGACCCGTCGAACACACCTCTAGCATGATTGGTTCACGAGATATCGGCAAAATCACAAAAACACGTGTTTACCCCAAAATCGAGTTTCCAATTTTATTAAAAATTATAACGAGTGGTCCATAGCAGAGAGGACGTCACCCCGAGTCCTTGGACCTGTCGAACATGCCTCTAGCATGATTGGTTCGCGAGATATAGCAAAAAGTCTAAAATCACGTTTTTACCCCAAAAAGACTGTGTTTCCAGATTTTCACCTTTTCGACACCGACATTCCCGTAAAGAGCACAACGAGACGAAAAAAACGAATCCAAGCACGCCCTCCTAGCATGGCTCCTTCCATTCCAAGGTCGCAGGGGCTCACCACTTGCTTTTATAAGCAGCTCTGTCCTTACCACACTACTGCAGGTTTTCATTCTAGAGACTTTAAATTTATTTTGGGGGTAGAGGGGGTAGGGACCATTGATTTACGTTAAACAATTTTTTTTGTAGAGTTCCTAGTTTCCAAAATATAGGATTTTCAAAATTCGAGTGTTTTCAAAAAATATAAAAAATAAAAATTTTTTATTACAAAAAATAAAGGTCATAAAGACTGTTCGTTTGAGCCATGGCACAACGTTCTATCCTGTTTGGTTTTCAAACTATCGCCTATTTTCGAAAACAAAAATTTTCAAAAAAATTTTGAAAAATATAATGAGTGGTCCATAGCAAAGAGGACGTCAGCCCGAGTCCAACAATACCTCATTTGTCAAAATCGGACCATGCGTTCAAGAGATATTTAACATGGCTGAGGCTTAGTAGTAGAGCAAGGGGGGTTTTGAAGTGGGGCAGAACTCCTAGTACTCCACTACTTATATTAATTTGGAGTAACGTATATACGTCAGTGCTACCAACATGATTCTAAGCCTGCTGGCAGGTCCAACTTTAAATACATGTAACTTCCATACTATCATTTGGATTTCAACCAAATTTCGTATGTGCTATGTGTACCATAACAGATATGACTATGCGTATTCTTAAGAGCAACCAGGGCTGCCAAATGTTAATATGTGCTGTCCCTATTTTTGTTACCCTAATATCAATATACAGTATCAGAAAGTATGCAAGCCAATAGCTCTAAACCTTGCACACGTATAGTACCTGGCATTCTAGATGAATTTGGAGTTACTAATATACGTCAGTGCTGCCAACATGATTCTAAGCCTGCTGATAGGTCCAATTTTAAAATGCATGTAACTTCTATACTATCTAATGGATTTCATTCAAAATTGGCACAACAATAGATCATATTATTTCAGATTATTTCTGACCAATACATGCATGACATTGTTGCCAACATGATTTTACGTGCGCTGTTAGATCCAATGTTTAACTGCATGTAACGTCCATGCTATTCATTGGACTTCAACCAAATTTTGTATTCTGTACCTTAAGAGATGGAACTAAGAATATATTCAGTCATCAGGTCTGCCAACTGTATTGCTCTATTAGGCAACATTATGCAAGGTATACAGTATTTCGAACTAATTAGACATTTTGATATTAGCAACTTAATTTCGTCATTATTCTAGATAGGTTCATATACTGTAGAATAATCATTGGCATGAAAAGTAGGCTCTTTAGTTCGTTACGGAACTTCTTGTTTTTCTACCCAAATGAAGTACATTACACATCAGTTGTTACGCCCGCCTTCTCAACACAATCTTCTGGTAACTTTATGCACTTTTGCCATCGATGTGTCAGTTTCTCCAGACAAGTCGTTCTTGGCTCGGCTTGTGACTGGTGATGAGACATGGCCCCATCACGATGAGCCACAAAGGTAACAACAATCGATGCAATAGAAGCATAGGGGCAGTCCACCGGTGCCATCAGTTGGCAAGAGAATGGCGACAGTGTTGTGGGACACAAAGGGCATCATCCTCATTGACTGGCTGGAATTGGGTGCCACGATTAACGGTGCATCATATGCGGCAACCCTTAAGCGCTTACGTCGTGCCATTCAAAGTAAGCAGCCAGGAAAATGGGTTAAAGGTATGCTTCTGCAACATGACAATGCCCGCCCCCACACTATCCGAGAGACCACCGCTGCCATTGATCAAATGGGATTCACGGTGTTGCCACCCCCACCATACTGTCCGGACTTGGCACCAAGCGATTATCACCTCTGCGTGGTCGCTATCAAGGTATCGATAAGCAGCACTGCGAATAAATTGTTTCAGGAAGGTCTGGAGAGACTGACAGTTTGATGGCAAAAGTGCATCAAGGTACAAGGAGATGATGTTGAAGAGGTGGACGTAACAACTGATGTGTAATGTACTTCATTTGGGTAGAAAACAATAGAGTACGCTCCTCGTATTTATTTATATATAAAAGGTGCGTTCAAAAAGTAACTAGCCGGAGGCTGGAATGCGCAAACTGGTGACTACATCGGCTAATCGTGGCGTGTGTAACGAGGTGTGGTTCCGACCAGAGCATGGAAGGTCACAGCCCGTCGCTAGAGGGCACGCGTGCACGTCACGTGACTATACAAAGCGAGCAGCAGCATGCATCAATCGTCCAACGCTGCCAGTCACATTGCAAACATTGACATGGAGGCGTCAACCGAAGAGCAAAGAGGTGTTGTTCGGTTTCTGACAGCGGAAGGAGTAGGGGGAAGGGACATTCATCGCCGAATATCACAAGTGTACACTGCATGTCCCTTGCAAGGGTCAAGGCGTGGCACAAGCACTTCAGGGAAGGACGGATGTCGTTAGCCGATGATGCCCGGTCTGGGGCACCCCCTGCATTACCGATGGCAACGTCCAGCTGGTTGATGCACTCATTACTCAGGACCGCCGAGTGACAGTTAACGCCATAGCCGCCGTGGTCACTCCACGACAATGCACGACCTCATACGGCCAACACAGTCGCGGCACTCCTGCAGATACTCAAATGGGAATTACTCGGCCAGCCTCCATACAGTCCAGACCTCTCTCCATGTGATTACGCTATGTTTGGTCCACTGAAAAGTGCTCTGCGGGGCCAACGATTCACCTCGGACGCTGACGTCCAGCTGTACGTGCGGAACTGGTTCACATCGCGGCCCAGGGAATTTTATGAGACAGCCATTCACCGCCTCGTGTCACAGTGGGACAAGTGCCTCAACAGCCAGGGCCAATACTTCACTAACATACGGGTACTGGTTTCTGTAATTATGTCTCCAGCTCGTTACTTTTTGAACACACCTTATATTTACATATGGGTTAGATATAATTTGGGACTTTGTATCACGTAGTCAGCTAAAACACCTGGAAAGCATGAAACCAAGATATCTCAAAGGGGTTTTAGGGGTATCAGAACATGCAGATCCCGATACGTATAATATACTGTAGTATGTCCTAGCCAGGGAAACCTTCTGTTTGAGATCTTAGGAATGCAAATGTAACTGCAACAAACTCGGGTGTGCGAGGAACTATTAGACCAACGGAACTACAGGAGAAAAGGGACTTGATCGAGGAATGTTTCTACACTACCGATGCAATGGTATATAAGGAGCGGATGAATGAGGACACTTGATGACACACTTTGCGATATTATCGTATTTGTGGTAGGATATACACGAACGGATTGTTGGCTTACCTGAAACAGCCGTTAATGTCCTTCGAAGTAATCCCCGTGGATGGTTATGCACTTCTGAGAACGACTGAACAAGTCCTGGCATAGTCTTCTTTAGGAATAGCCTTCAGTTTGGGTCTTCAAAACTCACAGTTGAAAGCAAGAGAGAAGCGTGAATTTACGCAACCTGCCTTGCACACCTGATAGACGGGCGGCAGTGAGAAGGGTGAATTTACGCAACCTGCCTTGCACACCTGATAGACGGGCGGCAGTGAGAGGGGTGAATTTATGCAACCTAACGTGCACACCTGATAGACGGGCGACAGTGAGAGGGGTGAATGTTCAGTGCAATGGTCCTGAAAACCATCGTCATGGGTGACGAGACCTGGTGCCTGCGGTACGACTTCGAAGGCAAGCGTCAAAGTATGGAGTATCGGGGTCCAGGGTCGCCGAAAAGCCCTGAAGGGCCAGAGGTTTTCGGACAATTTGGACATCCAACGTAATGTGACGACGCAACTGGAGGCTATCTCTCAGGAAGACTATGCCAGGACTTGTACAGCCATGCATAACCATCCACGGGGATTACTTCGAAGGATAGTAACGGCTATTTCAGATAAGCCAACAATCCTTTCATAATATAGCCCATTCACCGAACTTTTCAGACAGAGGGTGTATTTTCAGGCTGTATGATTGTGTTCTATGCAGCGAACAGTGCGATATTCACCACGCGATGAAGTGCAAGAAGAGAGGAGTATCACTAACTTAATGTTGATCTTCTTGAGATACGTCTCATGTAATGTTGTTTGAGTCTTCAGTCTTTTGACTGGTTTGATGCAGCCCTCCATGCCTCCTTGTCCTGAGCTAATCGTTTCATCTCTACATAGCTACCACACCCTACATCCGAGGCAATCTGTTTAACATATTCTAACCTTGGTCCACCCCTACATTTCTTGTCCTCGACCCTTCCTTCCATAAATAAGCTTGCTATTCCTGGGTGTCTTAGTATTTGTCCTACCAACCTATCTCTTCTCTTCATTAGCAGTCGCCAGAATCATCTCTCCTCTCCCACTAGTCTTAATACCTCTTCGTTTGTAACCCTATCTACCCATGAGAAAATAATTCATGGTGAAAATTAATAAATGTGAAACAAAAATATTTAAATGCAGCCGAAATAAATCAGAAAACTCTATGGACATAAAATTTGCAGGTGAAAAACTAAAGGAAATAGGAGACTTTTGTTACTTAGGAAGCAAAATAGCCAGTGATGTAAAAAGTAGGTTAGCTCAGGCAAGGAAAGCATTTCTACAGAAGAGGAATCTGTTGACATCGAATATAGATTTAGGTATAAGGAAGTCATTTTTGAAGGCCTTTGTCTGGAGCGTGGCGTGAAACTTGGACTGTTGGAACAGCAGAAAAGAGGAGAATTGAAGCGTTTGATATGTGGTGTTACAGGAGAATGATGAAGACCATGTAATGTAAAGCACGGTAATTCACCTGAAGCATTATACGCATCAGAAGCACTCATCATTGGAGGCAGTTCACTAACTAAAAGTAAGTTATACAAAAACAAGAAAAAAAATCCTCTGGTGAATCTTTCGTCCAGTGTGCATAGAAGGAGTGTGTGGATGGAAAGGTTGGTTGGTTCCTCAGTTTAGGAGCTGTGACAACGCGGTCATGTAGCCCCGTGTACTTTGGGTGTGTGTAGAAACTGTCTGATGACCGGTGAAGGAAGTCTCTAGCTGTAAATCATGAGCAAATCTCTACTTAGTATAAAACTAAGTCCCCGATTCTTGGTTGTAACGGGTAATCTCGAGAATCACTGGATGGATTTTGATGAGGTTTTCACCAGTCTGTAAAGAATTTCTCGAGGAAGGTTTCTGTAGAAAACCATTCATTTAAGACCAAAGGAAGCCGAGCAGTAAGGATTTCAGTGAATCGATTCGAAGACAAATCTGCCGTCCGTGCATCTTTTAAGCGTGTGCTATGTAAACCGTTAAAAATATCGATGTACTATATGTGTAAGAATTGCTCAGTATGAAAAGTTCTACAAAAGATTCCACGACAACATATATTTATCTTTAACTAGCAGTAGTACCCAGCTTCGCCCGGTGGATTTATTGTTTTATGGATGATAGTAAATACTACTACTGAACTGGTGCGCTCAAGGATAAGGATCGGAAAGCAGCTGATAACCTCAGTACACTGCACCAACACCATCGCCCTTATACAGAGCATACTATTGTCATGATGATAACTGTTTTAAGGGGCCTAAGAAAACTTTTTGCATTAATTACTCCCCGTGACTGCAATTTATAAGCAGCTCGCAATTCTGCACCAGAACACTGGTAGGGGCGACGCGATGCAGCCCACATTGCCAGGCAACAATAGACTTAGGTATTATTGAAGCTGTTCAGGAGTGCTTGTTCTTCCGATTTACTGAACAAAAATCAATATTTAATGTTACCTGAGAATTGTAGCATAATACTACATAGCGTAAACTATTCCTCTTGAATCAGGCTATCATATACAAAAGGAATTTTTCGAATCCAACTGGTAGTTCCAGAGATTAGCGCGTTTAAACACACAAACAAACTAACAAACTCTTCAGCTTTATTATATTAGGATAGATACCTCGCCCACTATACAATAAGGGTTTTTACGTTTTCATTTCTTCTTCCAACAATTTCTATTGGGTGGAAATCTATATTACTAGCTTTGGAGCGAGTTTACGAGTGTCGAGTTAAGACTTCAGAGAAGAGTTTATGTGTTTGGAGTTTCGCTGTTCACCTCGGCTTTTCTGAATTGCGTCTGGGACTTGCCGTCCGTGCGCCTTTTAAGCTTACGCTGGGTAAACCGTTAAAGATACCGGGCGAAGCCGGGGTGGGTGGCTAGTATTATATGAAGTAATCTTGACATTTGCGCAAAGTTCATAGAACGGTTTTCCTTGACGCGTTCTTCAACTGTACGAATTAAGTTTCCATTTTTTAATTTTTTATTTTATTTTTTAGCGTATGGCTTTTATGCCGGGAGTGTCCGAGGACATGTTCGGCTCGCCAGTTTTGTAGTTGCTTCGAGACGGACACCCAATGGGTGAGCTACAAGTACCGTTGGGGAGGAAAGTTGGAATGTAAGGACGAGGAGTTGGAAGGTAGCGGCTGTGGCCTAGAGTTAGGGACAAACCCCGGCGTTTGCCTGGAAGGAAGATGGGAAACCAAGGTTGCCGGCGGGGGGATTTGAACCTCCTTGCCTCCCGGATGTAAGCGACTGCCAGCAGTCATGCCGTAACGACCACGGCTAACTCACCTGGTTAAGTTTCCATTAACGAAGATGGACGCCCCACATCCTTCTTTAAACTGTCGGACCATCTCCTCACCATTGAATCATTCGCCAGACATCGCAAATCTGTCGACTGGTTTAGTGTTCTCCGCATTCAGAAAACGAATGGCAGATCTAATCTTACAAACAGTGGTATTTCCAATCAACTTCGCCATTCTAAAAGATAAGCTGGGGAGGTTGCAGAGAGAAGATGAACGTACAGAACTGATGATCAACACCAAAAAGACCAAAGAGATGAGGATAAATTCTGACGCCACGACTAACTTGACAGTCAACGGAAAGGACATTGCGCGAGTTGAGTCCTTCCTCTACCTTGGGAGTATAGTCACAAATGATGGGGGAGCAGAGGAAGATGACCGAAGCCGTATCAGGAAGGCAAATGGTGCCTTCGTCCAGCTCTCCCCAACTGGAGAAATAGAAACATTTCCAGGAAGACCAAGCTCCGCCTTTTCAATAGCAACGTAAAGTCGATTCTTCTCTATAGCTGTGAAACATGGAAAGTCACAAAACCGATCAACAACCACCTATGGGTGTTCATTAACAGATGCCTGCGTCGCATCATGAATGTGAGGTGGCCGGACATAATCTCAAATGAAGATCTTTGGACCATCACCAATCAACAACTGATTAGCATCCAGATCAAGGAGAGGAAATGGCGCTGGATTGGTCACACACTAAGGAAGCCGGACGGAGCTATTGTGAGGGCAGCGCTAGACTGGAATCCTCAAGGCGCCAGGAAGCGAGGTCGACCTAAGAAGACCTGGAAGAGGACGATCGAAAAAGAAATTGTAGAGGTGGACAAGACCTGGAGTGAAGTGAAGAGATTGGCCAGGAACCGTACTGCATGGAGAAATTTCGCCAAGGCCCTATTCTCCGGAAGGAGCGACGGGAATTAAGGGAACTGGGAAGTGTGCAATGCTGGAAAACGCTTATCATGGTATTACATCCTTTTAAAAATATAGTTTTCGATGATTTTTTTTTCAATTTTTTCTCAGTCTTTATCAGGGTCTATTCTTTAATTCACAACAGTTTTATTGCTCTAAATGAAAAAACACTCAAGTAAATAGGTCATAAATTTACCAAAAAGTCATACAATTTTTAACAATTTAGGTACAATTTCTGAGAACATTTTTCAAAATTTGGTCATGAGATTTTTACATGATATTTAACCACTGATACTCGACCTTGATGACTAAATTCATCTTCCTAACTGAATTACTGTAGGTTCGAAGATATAATTTTTTATTTTTTGGAATTTGGCAGATTTTTTTTGAGTATGGTAATATTTTTTTACTGAAATCTATTTCAGTAAGGAAGATGAATTTAGTCATCAAGTTCGTCTATCAGTGGTTAAATATCATGTAAAAATCTCACGACCAAATTTAGAAAAATATTCTCAGAAATTGTACCTAAAATTTCAAAAAATTTATGACTTTTGGGTAAATTTATGACCTATTTACTTGAGTGTTAGCTAGATTTCTTTAGAAAGCTAACTATTGCAATGGGTCCCATGTTTCGACTTCCGGAAAATTTCGACATATCTTCGCGTTTCACATCCCCCAGACCCCAAAACCACCGTCAGTTCAAAAGTTTATATATAATTTATGTATATATGTATATATGTATCTATATATATATATATATATATCAGTTTCTTGTGGACACGATAACAGCCGTAATGTTGCACCAATCACTTTGAATTTTTTACATAATATGTATCCCTATAAAATCTCGGTCGAGTTCGTTAATGGGAAAAATCGGTCAAAGGGGGTAAAAATGGGGGGCTTTTTTCGAAAAAGTGAAATATCGCTATAACTCTCTTCACACATGAAATATCGAATCCCTTCAAAGTTCATAATATGTGTCGGATAAGTGCCAAAAATTTATGTCAAATAAGTTTTTTGATTGCACCAACCATTGACCAAAGGGGTGGGAAAAAGTGGGTTTTTCGGGAAACATTAATCATATCTCTGTTAATAGGCACAATATCAAAACCGCACAAAATAGACAATATTCCTCCAATAATTACCTAAAACTTTTGTCTGAAAGAATTTTTGATATGACCCACCATTACGCCACGGGGTGAACAAAATGATTTAAATTATAAGAAAATGCCAAGTGCCAAGAGAGGTTGCCATGACAACTTTACTTTTAATCGGTAAGGGATGACCATCAGCAGTTGCTATGACAACGCCACTGCACGAGATCACATTCAGTTTTCATATGTCAGTGGGAAGCGACTTCGGTATCGGAACTGGTAGCATGCTGAACTTCTATGCCCAAGGTCGCGGGTTCAAACCCGGCTGAAGTCGTCGGATTTACTAAGAGCGCTAAAAAACCTGAGTTTGCTTTCATTCGGAGGGGAAGTTCCAACGTTCGTTGCGAGTTGCTGATTTAGGTGGCATCTAGTAGCCAAGTTCACAGCTAGGTGTCGTTGACGGCAGTATTTTAGGTAGATTTCGTTAGAAAGCTAACTATTGTAATGGGTACCATGTTTCGATTTCCGGAAAATTTCGACATATCTTCGCGTTTCACATCCCCCAGACCCCAAAACCACCGTCAGTTCAAAAGTTTATATATAATTTATGTAATATATGTATATATATGTATATCAGTTTCTTGTGGACACGATAACTGCCGTAATTTTGCACCAATCACTTGGAATTTTTTACCGAATATGTATACCCATAAAATCTCGGACGAGTTCGTTACTGGGCTATATCGGTCGAAGGGGATGAAAATGGGGGACTTTTTTTTTCGAAAAAAATGAAATATTGCTATAACTCTCTTAATATGTGAAATATCGAATCCGTTCAAAGTTCATACTATGTGTCGGATAAAGCTCAGAAATTTATGTTTGAAACGTTTTTTTGATAGCACCAACCATTGACCAAAGGGGTGGGAAAAAGTGTTTTTTTCGGGAAACATTAATCATATCTCTGTTAATAGGCACAATATCAAAACCGTACAAAATGGACAATATTCCCCTAATAATTACCTAAAACGTTTGTCTGAAAGAATTTTTAATATGAGCCACCATTGCGCCAAGGGATGAGAAAAATGATTTCGGAATTATAAGAAAATGCCAAGAGCTATCAGTGGTTGACATGACAACACTACTAAATTGATGAGGGATGAGCCATCAGACGTTGCCATGACAACGCACTTGCGCGTGATCAGATTCAGATTTCCATCTGACTAAGTGTGAAGCGGCTTCGGTGACGTAACTGGTAGCATGCTGAACTTCTATGCCCAAGGTCGCGGGTTCAAAGCCGGCCAAAGTCGTCGAATTTTCTAAGAGCGCTAAAATCCCTCAGTAAGCTTTCCTTTGGAGGGGAAGTTCCAACGTTCGTTGCGAGTTGCTGATTGAGGTGGCATCTAGTAGCCAAGTTCACAGCTGGGTGGCGTTGACGTTAGTATCTGGTAGCAACATTAGGAACTACTGCTTGAAATTTAGCGTCTGCATTCCTTACCTGAATTACAGACTAATACCGCCATCACAATTCACACCGTTTATCAGACAGATTCTACACTCACCCAAAGTACACGGGGTTATATGACCGCGTTATCGCAGCCCCTAAACTGAGGAACCAACCAACATCTCTGCGGGAGATATAATTTTGCGTGAAGAAGTAACAGACCGTTACATAGTAACACATCAGTGTCGAAACCTTGCATAAGGACAGTGTGACCACAAGTATAACAAGTAGTTCCGTGAAGAAATGTACAGCCTATTTTCATATATCCTGCTCATGTTAATTGCCTCTATCAACATACAAAATTTCAGTTCAATTGCTGTATCAGATTCGTAGATATTGAGAACCGTCTAAATATTTCAGATGGTCGCCAGGTTGGATTTTTATTTTTGTACTATTATATTAAGATTATTGTGTAAGTGTGGTATTCAAACTTCAATCGCATAATTAGAACACAAGAAGTAAAAACGAGATTTTAAAATTACGCACAGCAGCCATCTTGTGATTATGCAAACAATTGAAATAAATTAGATGCCAGTGGATCAACATTTGTGTAAGCATTTAAAACGTGCAACGTTTCACGGCACTCGGATAGTAAATTCGCGAGAAACGTCCATTTAAATATTTATACTTCGCGTCGCCGCCATGTTGGATTCGTGCTCACCAGGTTACTGAAAGTCCTATAGATGAACATATGTTCATAGTCTCTATGAACATAAAAATTTCAGTTTGGTTGCTGTAAAAGATTCATATATATTGAGAACCGTCTAAATATTACGGAAGCTTGCCATTTAGGATTGTTATATGTATAGGCCATAGAGTTATGTACCATTCAAGGTCACTTATTGCCTAGGTTCATTATTCAAACTTTCACTTCGATTGCATGATTACGACAAAAGAAATAAAAACTTAATTTTAAAATTTCGCACAGCCGCCATTTTGAGGTTATGTAAACAATTGAATTAAATTAGATGGCAGTACATTACAATCTGCAAAATCATTTACTGTACCACATTTCACTGCGCTCAGAGAGTTAACTCACGAGAAAAGTCTATTAAAATATTTCAAATTCGCTTGGTCGCCATGTTCGTTTTGTACTTTACAGGTTTATGAATTATACATAGGTAAACTTGTATCAGTACCCTTTATCACCGTACAAAATTGCAGGGTGATATGTGTAATAGTTTCGGGGATATAGAATGTCAGTGAAATATTTCGCACAGCCGCCATTTTGAGGTTATGTAAACAATAGGGATGTAGCGGGAGAAAGTTCGCGCCAGATAGCGCTCGTGTAGTACTGGGTAAGCGCAAGGCGATCGTCTTATGTTTCTCCCAGTCAGCTGCGACGAAAGTGTAAATTGTGACCGAGTTTTCTAAGCTAAAGTAAATTATATCTTCTCTAATTTTACTCCAAGACTATCTATATATTTAAAACACTAAGGCGATTTTTGTTACATCGAGAATGAGATTACGTCTCAACCGATTGACTTCGTAATGCATTCTAACGAGAGCTCTTGGCATGTAGATTTGCAGAGTGTCTTTAAAATAAACAAATATGTTACAGAATATTTTTAAATTAATAAACAAAAATTCAGAAATCTTGCCTATCACGCATGCGCACAATCGCCTTGCCTTATGACAGTCATGGCGGTTACAAGTCCATCGCGTTTTAATTTCATGTTTATGTATAAGAATTATAATGGAAGGGAACATTGCTTATTACGTTTTCATGATATACACTGGAATTACCAGACAGAAAATGCTGAAAAACGTAAACTGACATCAAATTTTGAGTGTGCTTGATGTTTAACTCCCTTAATATTGCGCTATCTTATGAGTGGTTCGGTAGCTCAGGTGGTTACGCCGTACTCTGTTAATTTATGCGTCACCCAATGTAAGGGGTTCGAATCCCCCCTCCGGCATGTTTTTTTATTTCCGTATTTTCCTTTCTTGCAATTGCTATTATATTGCCAAAACATATTTAACTCTTGGCATTCCCATATGTTACAGAATATTTTTAAATTAATAAACAAAAATTCAGAAATCTTGCCTATCACGCATGCGCACAATCGCCTTGCCTTATGACAGACATGGCGGTTACAAGTCCATCGCGTTTTAATTTCATGTTTATGTATAAGAATTATAATGGAAGGGAACATTTCTTATTACGTTTTCATGACATACACTGGAATTACCAGACAGAAAATGCTGAAAAACGTAAACTGACATCAAATTTTGAGTGTGCTTGATCTTTAACTCCCTTAATATTGCGCGTCGTTATGAGTGGTTCGGTAGCTCAGGTGGTTACGCCGTACTTTCTTAATTAATGCATCACCCAATGTAAGGGGTTCAAATCCCCCCTCCGGCATGTTATTTTTATTTCCGTATTTTCCTTTCTTGCAATTGCTATTATATTGCCAAAACATATTTAACTCTTGGCATTCCCGTAACTAAGGAATTCTACATTCCCATCTCAATTTAACTTAAAACGCTATGGTAATTTAATTGAAAAGCTTTATAAGTTCCAACATTCGACAGATTACATTTGCAATAACGGTAGGCTATTTATCTTTATTGCTACAGAAGTTTTGGCATATTTTTGCACATGGGATAACTGTGAATCAAGGATTGTACGAATTCCAACACATTACGAAGAATATATACAGTGAATCCACCCGAGTGTCTTCAAATCGAGCCATGTGCTACGTAACTCATTTGTTTTCCTCAGTTCTTTCTTTGCCTTATAAACATACAAGGCATGTCCAAAATGTTGTTACATGAAATTCCACTAATGAATTGTACCTTTACCAGTTATACGGCAATAATACAGTAGGCCTACGTTGAAATTCTGATACCGGTATTACAAAATGTAGGCCTACTTTTGATTAGATTGTTATCCAAATTAACTTCTATATTTCAGTAGCAGATGCCGCTGCAGTCGAATGTTGGAACCGCCATTTGTATTGTGTTTCCGATCTTTCTGTTATATAGTCTTTGGTGGTCTGTTATAGTCTTTGGTGGTGAGTCGTTTTCTGTCGAGAATACATATCGCAGCTTCTACGAATTGTTAAACCTTTCATTGTATATACCATAACTACGGCATACTAGAAAGTGACTACGCAGAATTACTGGGCCGGTTTGTCTCGATAATTCATTGCCAGCTTTAAGAGTGGGCTTCCCTGTGTAAATACGACTCTTGACACGTACAGGAAATATAATTGTAAAACTGGCTCCATTATTAAGGTGACTGGCGAAGTGGTTCTATGCTCCTCTTCATAATTTACTGTCATGGATATCCGAAGAATTGTACCAATAACAGGTGACGGAAATTGCTTATTTAGAGCAGTTTCGTACTGTTTGTATCGAAACGAAGAACGTCATAGCGAGTTGCGTTTGCAAACTGTTACAAAAATTGTTGCTGACTGGAATATTTATAAGGATTTTATTATTGGCGATGAGTCTTATCGCCTTCCCCTCAACAACCAACTTGAGTATGAAAATCTTATGTCTCTGAACGGTGAATATGCTGGTCATGTTGAACTCCATGGTATAAGCCAATTGTTTAATGATTATTTGTTTAGAGTGCATAACGATGAGACTAACCACGTTGTAGATTATGGCAATGGAAGTGTTATTTGTCATTTATTGTTTAGCGGCTCCGCTGATGCAGGACACTATAGTGTGATCGAATACGACATTAATTTGGGGATAAATCCTACTGTAAAAAGACGCATTCGACGAAAAAGAACATTAACCGGTCGTGTGGAAACTACAAATAGACGCAAAACAATGAGAAATCGGAGAAAAAGCGAAACCACTTTTAATATAAAATATAAATCTGCCATTTCAGAAACAATGCCAGATATTATGCCGTACAGCGTTGGGTCCTTGACGAACGAATGTAAACATTGTTCTGCATTGTTCTTCTCTTGCGAAAAAACTACGCTTGGTTACTTCGGCCTTTGCTGTTGCAATGGTAAAATTGATCTGCCGGAATATAAAATACTTGACAGGCTTAAACCATTTTTCACTGGAAATGATGATACCTCAAGGAACTTCAGAGAGAATATTCAGCAGTACAACAATTCTATGTCCTTCGTTTCCTTTGGTGCCAATGTTACCGTACCACCTGAACACGGTCCATATTGTTTTAAAATTTCAGGAATTGTACATCATCGCTTTTCTTCCATATATTCCAAAAATATAAGCGACAGTTGTTACGGCCAATTGTATGTATTAGACTGCTCAGAAGCTAATCAAATCAGATTAGCAAATCGAGCGAATTCTTGCATCAGGGAGGGTACACTTCATATTCTAAATAATATTTTGCAAGAGCATAACCCTTACATTCAACTGTATAAGACAATGCATTCAAAAATATGCGAAGAAAATGAACTGGCTTTAAGAGAAAAACGTCAACCGTTAGATTTGGTCATGCGCTTTTACCATGAACCTCAAGAAGATCCTAGACGTTACAATAACCCAGCTTCCTCAGAGATTGCAGCTATTTTTGAAACAACTGACGGCGCTCCGGCTTCACACCGCCACATAGCCGTATTTTCTAATCAGGGAGTTTTAAAGGAAATTGATGTTGACAGCATGCATTGTGATCCATTAACTTACGTTTTAATCTGGCCTTGCGGAGAAACAGGGTGGCATATTTCACTGCCAACAGGAGGGAACCGTAAGACGAACGTTAGGCAAAATATGACAATGCGTGAATATATTTTGTATAGGCTGTCGATTCGAGGTTGTCCTCCCGCAGGAGGTTTCAACCCTTTACTTAATGCAGGTAAACTTACCCAACAATTAATAGTTGACTATTATTGTCGAATAGAAGGAGATAGACTAAAATATATTCGCTATCAACAAACGAAATTGCGTGTCGATACCTACGTTGGCCTTGCTGATGCTTTACACTTTAGAGCTGAAAATGAAAGTTTAAGAGCTGGTCGCATAGTTATTTTTCCTTCTACTTTTATTGGTAGTCCCCGAAATATGTTGCAAAATTATCAGGATGCAATGGCAATTGTGAGAAAATTTGGCAAGCCAGACCTCTTCATAACTTTCACTTGCAACCCATCATGGCCTGAAATTACTACTAGCCTCCTACCTTATGAAAATGCAAACAATAGACCTGATGTCGTTGTTCGCGTTTTTCATGCGAAAGTGAAGGAACTCTTGCGTTTAATAAATCAAAAGCAAATTTTTGGCGAGGTACAAACTTTCTTATACTCGGTTGAGTTCCAGAAGCGAGGTTTACCTCATATACACTTACTGGTTTGTCTTCGAGATAGTTGTAAATTACGAGAAATCTATGATATTGATATGACAGTTTCTGCAGAAATACCAGATCCTTCCAATACAACATTGTACAACTTAGTAAAGACACCATGGTACATGGACCTTGCGGCCTTCTGAATCCCAATTCAATTTGCATGAAGGATGGAAGATGTAAGAAGGGATTTCCAAAAGACTTTGTGCCAGAAACTAAAGAGAATGTGAACGGCTATCCACTTTACCGTAGGCGACAGAATGGAAGATCATATACTAAACGAGTACAAGGCACCAATGTTGAAATCGACAATCGCTTCATTGTTCCATACAATCGATATCTATTGATGTACTTTCAGGCCCATATTAACGTCGAAATCTGTGCAAGTGTACACAGCATCAAACACATACATAAATATGTTTATAAGGGGCATGATTGCGCTAACTTGAAAATCACGGCAAACGATGGAATGCTACATCATGACGAAGTTTCTATGTATTTGAATGCTAGATATGTTGGGTCAAGTGAGGCTGCATACAGGATTTTTGGTTACTACATGCACGAACAGTCCCACATTGTTGCCCGGTTACCCGTCCATTTACCAGACCAACAAGATGTATTTTTTCATGCCGATGATGCTCCCAAAGCATTAATACGGGCTCAGTTAAAAAGTACACAACTCACTGCATGGTTTCAGCTGAACCAAAATCCAACAACTAGGAGTGCATATATTTATCCTGAAACACCCGTTCATTATGTATGGGATAAATGCAAATGCATTTGAAAAAAAACGACTTAGATTCGAAACGGTAATAGGTCGGATGTACAATGTTTCTCCATCTGAATCAGAAAGATACCATCTGCGCTTACTTTTACTTCACATAGTAGGTGCCACAATCTTTGAGGATCTCCGAACATACCAAGGTGTTACCTTCCCAACATATAAGGATATGGCAATTAAACTTGGTTTACTTATCGATGATTCAGAATGGCAACGCTGTTTGATGGAAGCATCGGTTTTCCAAATGCCCTTTCAACTGAGACAGTTATTCGCCTACATATGCATATTTCATCAACCTTGCAATGCCAGTCACTTATGGGACATGCACAAAAACTCTCTCTGTGAAGATTATTTAAAGTCTGAAGATGAAAATACAGCTTATCAACTATCTCTCAGAGATATTAATAAAACTCTGCAATTGCATGGTTTCTCTTTGCCAACATTTAACTTGCCTGTTGGTACTGACACACACTCAAACGATCAAACTACTAATGAGCCAGTGTTCCCTTTTGATTTGGCTGACCTGATGTCCTCAGCAAACCAGGAACAGCTTTCAATTATTAATGAAATCACTAGCGTTCTTCAAAATAACAACACAACTGTCACGAACGCATTCTTTATTGACGGTGCTGTGGGCACAGGAAAAACATTTATTTACCGATGCTTAATACAAAAGTTCTGGAGTTTAGGGCTTCATGTTATATCAGTAGCATGGACCGGAATAGCTGCTGTTTTGCTACCCAACGGTCGAACAGTACACAGTACATTCAAAATTCCTCTAAATTTAAATGAGAGTTCAGTGTCTGGATTAAAATTAAATTCCAAAGCAGCTGACGATATTCGATTAGCACGGCTCATAATATGGGATGAAGCCCCAATGGCAAATATTCATTCATTAATGTGTTGTGAATCGTCTTCTAAAAGATATTATGGGTAATGACATTCCATTTGGTGGGAAAATTACTGTTCTTGGAGGAGACTTTAGGCAGGTTTTGCCTGTTGTTCCGCACGCTTCTCGCCAAACAATTATTCAAAACCGTATTAAATACTCTCCTCTCTGGTCCTTCTTCAAAATACGCTGCTTATATAAAAACATGCGGTTGAAACCAGAAGAAATTGAATTTTCTGATTTTTTTTTACAAATTGGTAACGGTGACTACCCCTCTGTAGATGGTGAGGAATCAAATGTTATTGAACTACCACCCAGAATTTTAGCGCATGATGACATCGTGACTGAGATTTACGGCGAAACATTCATTTCTACGAAAGATATAATCAATTTCTCGAAAGTATGCATTCTAACACCAAAAAATGAACACTGTAATGAAATTAATTTGAAAGTCATCGAACTTATACCCGGTAGTTCAAAAACATACACCAGCGTTAACAGATTAATTACTGAAGATGAAAGCCAGCTACTTCAATTTCCTACAGAATTCTTGAATTCCTTGGAATTAAGTGGTTTGCCTCCACATATTCTTACTCTAAAAGTTGGAGCCATAGTTATGCTCCTCAGAAATCTGAACGTTTCCCAAGGGCTCCTGAACGGAACCAGATTATTTGTAAAGAATATGTATGAAAATTGCTTGGATTTGGAAATAATCAGCGGAGATAAAATTGGGCAGAGAGCTCTAATACCTCGAGTTGATTTAACTCCATCCGACAAAACCCTTCCATTTTCTTTTAAGAGACGTCAATTTCCAATTCGCTTGGCATTCTGTATCACAATTAATAAAGCTCAAGGGGAAACTCTCGAACGTGTAGGTCTCTATTTACCTCAGCAAGTTTTCAGTCATGGCCAGTTATATGTTGCAATGTCAAGAGTGCGATCTTTCGACGCCCTTAAAGTTTCAATAGTGCCAAAAGTGGTCGTATAAAGAATGTCGTATATAAGGAAATCCTTCGGTAATTATTTTACCATTGACCATCATGTTTCGACTTCGTAAAGCACTCTGACAAAAGCTCTTGGCCTGTAGATTTGCAGAGTGTCTTTAAGAGAAAAAAAAAAATGTTACCGACCTGTGTTATTGCGATGGTTGTATTAATGCGTGTATCTGTAATTAACGTGAGAATTAGGAAGGAAAACGCCGAGGCCTAACTTAAGGAACCATCCCGGTATTTGCCTGGAGTGGAAGTGGGAAACCAAAGAGAAACACATCCAAGATAGTTAAGGTTGGAATCGATCCTACCTCTCCTCAGTTTTACCTCACGAGGCTGAGTGCGTCCCGTTCCAGCCCTCAGGCCAGAATTAAATTTCTTGGCAGAGCAGGGAAATGAATCCGGATCTCTGGGGAGATGGCCAAGAATATACTTAATAGTGGGCTTCCCTATGTTAATGCGTTTTTCGACATGCACTGGACATATAATTCTAAAACTGCCTCCTTTACGGTGGCTGGCAAAGAGTCAGTGCTCATCCTGTAGTTGGTGAAGTGATTCTATGCTCCCCTGCATAGTTTGCTGTTAAAGAAACCCAAAGGATTGAACCTATAACAGGCGATAGAAATTGCTTATTTCGAGAAGTTTCGTGCTGTTTATATCAAAATGAAGAACATCGCCCTGAGCTTCATTTGCAAACTATTGCAAACATTGTTGCTGACAAGGATAATTTTAAGGATTTTATTATTGGCGATCAGCCTCATCGCGTTCTCCTCAGCAACCAACTTAGTATGAAAGTCTCTGAACGGTGAATACACTGATCATGTTGAACTTCATAGTATAAGCGAATTGTTCATTGATTTTATTTGTTTAGAGTACATAACAATGAGTCTAACCACACTGTTGTTTTTGCAAGGGGAGTATTATTTGGCGTTTAATATTTAGCGGCTCCATTGATGCAGGGCACTATAGTGTTATCGAATAAGACGTTAATTTTGGGAGAAATACTACTATAAAACCCCGTTCGACGAAAAGGAACATTGTCCGGTCGTATGTTAACTGCAAATTGACGCAATAAAGTGAGAAATCGGAGAAAATACGAAGCCACTTTAAAAATCCAATATAAATATGCCATAAAAATACTCCCATTTTCTTTTAAGAGCCACCAATTTCCAATCGCTTGGCATAATTTATCACAATCAATAAAGCTCAAGGGGAAGCTATGGAACGTGTAGGTCACTATTTGCCTCATCAAGTTTTCAGTCATGGGCAGTTATATGTTGCAAAGTCGTCTTTCTCTGTAATCATACAAATAATGCATATAAGAAAATCCTTCCGTAAATATTTTCCCAATGACCGTCATGTTTTGACGGGTTTCAACTAGTATTAATTAATTCTATAGGTATATATCCTAATATATGATAAACGATTTTCAGCGTTTAAGCGTTCAACAGCTGCAAAATGAGCTACGGACTAGAGGCATTAAAACCAACGGGAGGAAGGAAGAATTAATAGCCTACAGCGGTAATAACAAAATTCTAACACGCTTTATTATTCAAATAATGAATATGAGACAGCATGCTTTCTCCTAAAGTTTACAATTACTAGAGTATTGTAGGCCTATATTGATAAATATATCTCCAAAAGACTTAAATCATAAATTGAGATTTAAATATTCACTTGCTCCCCCTGCTTACAGACTTCGATTCATGTATTTTTTTTTAGGTTGATAGCTTACATGAAACTGTCGTGTTTTAAGGTAAACATAATCAAAGAAAGTTGATACCGGTAATTAAATGTGTACCTCGAAAATGCATCGCAACGTTTGGTTCTTATGTAATTTTGTCAATTTCGCAATAAGAATCGTTCCCTTACCCCTGGGAAAGGACTTGAGGGTACCATTTTTTAAAAGTTTGAGAATCCCTGCTTTAGGGCCACGAGCTGTTTCCATTCATCTGACTATGTCTCAAGAATGTAGAAGTCAGTCGCTACCACATTCTCCGTCAGGCAGATGGAAGTTGACGATTAATTCCGATTTCAAGAAACCAACCATAATACGTTTGTGACTGTGAGGGTTATCGTGATAATCCGGAAATTTTCTTGTGTATGGCCTCTTCCTAAATAATTACTTTTGTTGTGTTCGTGGTCCACGGAAAAAGCGGTAGAACAGCGCCCGGTTTTTATCTTGCTCTCTCACCTTCAAATAGGCCTACAAACGCATAAATTCAGTGGATGTTATCGAAATGTCTAATCAGTTTATAGGTACAAAATGGGAATTATTTTCCATTGTAAGTCACACTTATCCAACACAGTTTTCGTGAAGTCATCGGGTTGTAATGGAAACACACTTTAATATATTCGGTCAGATTTTTCTCACCGAAATGTTTCCTAAAACATGTGACCTTTTCTTCCTCATTTCTTTATTTTGTGGAAATTGGTGAAACGAAAACGGACTTCCCTGATTTTTACAAAGTGGAACACTGCAATAGCTCGGCATAGTTACGAAAATAACAATTTAGACAACTTAAATTCGTGGATATTAGCGGCATGAGAACATAGGAGACAAATGAAGAGCGCCTTGCGCTTACCCAGTACAACAGCAGTGCGCTCTATCGGTGCTAGTTCTATACATCCCTATTGAACTAAATTAGACTCCAGTGCATTGCAATGTGTATAAATATTTGCTGTACCAAGTTTCATTACGTTTGGATAGTTAAATCGCGAGAAAAGTCTATTTAAAAGTCTCCACTTCGCTTGGCCGCCATGTTGGTTATGTAGTAACCAGGTTTTTGAAAGTTTCATAGGTGAACTTCTAGTAGTACCCTTTATCACCGTACACAATTTCAGGGCGATATCCGTTATAGTTTCGGAGATACTGAATGCTAGTGAAATATTTCGCACAGCCGCCATGTTGGATTGGTGAGACGTAACAAAATTCTATGGGCACGGTCGACGTCGCCGGGAATAGTGCTATGAACTTACCGAGTTTCACTGAAATCGCTCCAGCCGTTTAGATTTTATTAGGGGGGGGGACACACACACACACCTCACACACACACACACACACACACACACGGACAAAAGGTGATCTCATAAGCCTATTTTTTCAAAATTGAAAATAGGCTAAAAATGGACTCCAAATGACAAGAAGGTTACCGTCCCCGTAAGACAATAAAATGTTTAAAATATGTTTAAAATGAAGAAAAACAAAGTTAATTAATCTCCAATTATAAAATACTTTCACGCGATAAATGAGGTCTGATCCTTCTACGAAAACCTGCATATTCTGCCTATTTTCGCCTATCTCCAAGTTTGTCCGGTGAAATCTACCTCCGCCTTCCGGCGTGCCGAGAGGACTTTTTTTTTTCATTTAGAGCAATAAAACTGTTGTGAATTAAAGAATTGGCCCTGATAAAGACTGAGAAAAAAATTGAAAAAAATAATAATTGAAAACTTTATTTTTAAATGGATGTAATACCAGCATTGCACACTTCCCGGGTCCCTTAAGTGAAGAATGTAACTGGTGCCATTGTAAACAACAGACAGCGATCTCAAAATGGCGTCATCCCCTTCTCATTGACTCAGAGCAACTACCGCGCATGCGCCGAACTGTAATTGATGCGATACTGGAGCAGTGTATAAAAATTACGAGCTTTACAGTAGTCGCATATGATGTGTAACATGTGACATGGAGCGCAAATCCCTCGTTAACAGTGAACTCTTGGTCATGGAAATAATTACTTGTAAAACTCCAGTGCCAAATCCTTTCAGCAAATATGATATAATGAATATTTTCACACCAAAGAACGACAACATGAAGATGATTTATTGTAGGAATATCTTTAATGGGGCCTCCAAACCTTGAAGTAAACCGTATGCGATATACATTCCACATAGGGCTGTATTTTGGCCGATAGTACCTCGAATGCCTACATTAAATAAGAATACAGCAAAATTATGAAGATTTAATAAATCATAATTGTTTTCTGCAAATATAATACAACACATCAAAGAACGACAATTTGAAGATGATGTATTGTAGGAATATCTTTAATGGGGCCTCCAAACCTTGAAGTAAACCGTATTCCACATAGCCACATGGCCGAAGGTAGGTCGTTGTACCAATCTCCGCCAACGCGCACGCTCATTGTATCCGTCCCTTTTCCAAAATCACCCCCACAAAAAAAATATACAGCAACCGAGTAGAAAGATGTTACACATAAGAAATCAAACTAACATCCTGAACGTGGCAAGTAACTTATATAAAAGTCTAGTGGTGTCTGTCCGTCAACTACTCGACCGATTTAGCTGACATTGTTCATGAACATAGTTTATACAGCAGGGAATAACACAGGAATATTGCAATTTCGAAATGTTTTACCGTTTCAATATGGTGGCGTAAGTCACGTTTCATTTCAGTAGCAGGCTATGTCGAGGCCCGCCCGGCGAACAGGTATCCATGGCAGGTTGCATACATTCATCCTAGCCCACGCTTCTCACTGCCAAATTTTCGCTTTTGATTCAGAGTTTATTTACTCAGGTTAGCTGGTTGGTTGGTTGGTTGGTTCCTCAGTTTAGGGGCTGCGACAACGCGGTCATGTAGCCCCGTGTAATTTGGGTGTGTGTAGAATCTGTCTGATAACCGGTGTTAATTGTGATGACTGTATTAGTGTGTGTTTCTGTTTTTTAATTCAAGTAAGGACTGCAACTTAGAATTTTTCAAATAGTTCCTATTTTTTGCCGCCAAACGCCACCGTCAACGACTACTAGGCCTAGTTCAGAACTTAGCTACTAGACGCCAACGTAATCGGCTCTTGGCAACGAACGTAGAAACCTAAGAGCGTTGTTTACATTCTTAACCTATACAATTTAGCTTCACACAGGTGTAATTAGTGGAAGGTTCTTTAACATGCCATAAATCTATGACATGGGACCGCCGGCTTTACTTCCCCTCCGATGGAAGGCATACTGAGGGATTTTTAACGCTCTTTAAAAATCCTTGCATCGGCCGGGTTACTCAGGTTAGTACAATACAAGTGTTTGGAGTGTGAGATACACGCCTACTTTTCTCATTTTGCAAAAGTGAGGAAAAAATACACTTATGAGATCGATCCGGGAAAATATGTGTCTGTATGTGTGCCCCCCCCCCCCCCCTTCCCCCCGCCCCGCTATGAAAACCAAATTTGGTAGGTGTAAAGACCTATGCCTGAATATCTCACGACCATATTTGAAATTGATGTCAAGGCTACCAACTGCTGACTAATCCCAACTGAAATTTGAGACCTACGTTGGATATCTCAGACGTTATTCATGAGAACTATTCCAAAATTGGCACACATATAGATCATAACATTCCAAATGAATTTTCAGAAGTCCATACATGCCAGTGTTGCCAACATGATCCTAAGCCTGCCGATAGGTCCAATATCTAAATGCATGAAACTTCTATACTATTGATTGGATTTCAAACAAATTTCATATGTACAATGTGTACTACAACGGATATGAATGTGCGTATTCTAAAGAGCCACCAGGCCTGCCAACTGTTAATAAATACTCTCTCTATGACTTAACCCTAATATCAATATATCAGAAAGTATGCAACCCAACAGCTCTAAACTTTCCGCACGTATAGTACCTGACATTCTACCTTAGAATGGTGTAACTTATATACATCAGTGCTGCCAACACGATTCTAAGCCTGTTGAAAGGTCCGTTTCTAAATGCATATTACTTCTATACTAACAAATAGATTTTATCCAAAATTGGCACTATAATAGGCCGTAGTATTTCAGATTAATTCTGAGCATCACATACATGACATTGTTCCCAATATGATTTTACGCGCACTCATAAATCCAATATCAAACAGCATGTAACGTCCATACTATCCATTAGACTTCAACCAAATTTTGTATGTGCATTCTATACCTTAAAAGAGATGGAAGTAAGAGTATATTCAGAGTCACCAGGGCTGCCAAATGTAGTAAGTTACCCTATAACGCTACACTATTTCAGGTGTATTACAAACTGTAATACTTAGAAATGTTAGTATTACCAACTTGATTTAGTCATTATTCCAGATAGGTCTATATAGATTGGCATGAATCTTAAATTTTAAGAAAAGTAGGCTCTTTAATTCGTCACGGAACTACTTGTTACCCTTACGATCAGCTAATAGTACGTTAAGTTCAAAGTTACTGCGTTTGTTTGGTAACTTTTAGAACCAAGATATTAGTAATAATAATAATATGCAGCGGAATGCCTAACAAACCGCGCAGCTGGCCCGATCGAGAGACTTGAAGTTAAGGAAAGAAAGTTCATTAGGAAAATTCTTGGTCTTAAGTTCAAAGATGAAGGTTACAAGCTCTGGACTAATTCAGAAATATACTCCCACAATGAAAAGATCTCAAGTGTAATCCGGAAACGGAGAATAACATTCTATGCCCACCTCCTCAGAACGCCAGTCAGTAGATTCTCCAACCGTCTAAAGGTCTAAAGGTGATACCTCTTTGGCTGGTGGAAGTGGGTAAGGACTTGTTAAAGTTTGAAATTTCCGAATCAGATATCTTGCTCAGAACCCCATTGGAACAAAAACTACGTCTGGTTCATCAACATGGTGTAAAACCCAGCAAGAGATATGTTCACTAGGATGAATGGAAGAAATCCCTTTCCGAAAGGATGAAGGCGTGGTGAGATCTCGCGGTCCCTAGTGGCCGCCACGATAAAAGTAGTTAGTTAGTTAATTATTGTTGTTTTAAGGGGCGGAACTAAGAGGTCATCTGCACCTACGATAAAAGTAAAGTAAGTGATAATAAATTTACTGCGCACAATGTGCAAAGTCTGTTGTGTTTTAATTTCGCGTTTCGAGATGTTAATTTTTTGTTAAATATATTCCGGGTGATTCTTTTGGCTTTTTGCACAGTAGTGGTTAGATTCTCTCTTTTATTGCTTCACGATTATTATTATTATTATTATTATTATTATTATTATTATTATTATTATTATTATTATTATTATTATTATTATTATTATTATTATTATTATTATTCTTTCTTAGTTTTGCCCACTTAGGGAGCGCGTTTGAACTTGTTGACTCGGCTTGATGGAGCTATCCTCTTCTTCTCCTCCCAAAATCTCCTCATGAACTCGCTATGCCCATTCTTACGTTCCTCCGTCCATTTTTTTCTAGTGGTCTTTTTAGCATTTTCGGCGAATGAGTGATTTGTAACTATAGTTCCAAAAGTCTTGCGATTTAAGATGATCATCTTCCGTAATGTTTATTTCTTTTAAGTTCTGTTTGATTTCTTCTAACCAACTGATTTTGACCTTCTTTGAATTAATTATATCAAGCAATTTTTTTGCATATCTGGTGTTGTCCATCCTGCAGATGTGACCATAAAATTTCAATTATTATTATAATAATTATTATTATTGCAACTACTAGACATGTCGAGGAGACTGGAGGGCAAGGGAAATGCCCTCGTTCTGAGCGAGGCTTGTTCCAATAATCTATGAATATTTATGATTGCTCACAATGTAAACACAAAGCGAGTTTCCGTTCTTTACGACGTTGTAAACATAGTCGATAACCAGTGATCGTATTACCGTCCGTTCGCCAGTTAAAAGCGTTTTCTATCTAGCTTGCTTGACAAGCGCAGAGCACCGCAATACTTCTTCTTTTTCCTCTTCCGTCTTCCTTGTGGAAAAATCATCTTACTTTTTTTCTTCTCCTCAACAGCGTCACCACTGGTTCGGTTTGGATGGACACGGACTCTCCCAGAATGAGACTACCCATCAGGTGATTTGTCGTTTAAGGGGCAGAACATCGAGATTATCTGTTCTTAATGACAAAATTTCTAATTATTCCTAATTAGTTACCTGAAAGTATTAATGAATAATTTCAAAACTATTTCCCACAATTCATTCAGATGTTTGTCAAACCTCATGTCATATAATCAAGAAAGATTATTTGCGATAGGCTGACGACAACCGATCTAAGGACGATGGAAAAGGTTAAAGAGCGCTTTTTAAAAGCTACAATGAGAGTATCCAGGTACACAAGATCTAGATTTGTTTACGAACTATCTAAGGAAACTATGCTATTGAAAATGCTACTTGCGCCCACGCCAGCCTTCAAAGAGGTAGTCAGAGAACACATAGCAAAGAAAAAACAAGATGTTCAGTAAAGAACATATAGCCTACTTTCTCCTAAATGCATGGGTATTGTTATAACTCTTTGTCATTTTCAAGGAGTATAATTGAATGTTGGTTGTAGTAGCTTGTTGAAATACAACGTGCTATACGGATATTAAACATGAACATGAGGTGCCCTTTGCTAGTGCTATCTCTGTAAATAAAATGTCATTCAATTCGGTTTCACCGTGTTTGAATTGATATGGGGAATCGATTTGCTCACATACATGACCGCTATCTGCAAACTATCGGGCTGATGACCTTGTAGTTCAGTGAAAAGATGCTTCCTACAAAAAGGTATGTTGTTGCAAAATTTGGTAAAGATCAAATGATTGGGTTGGTCGTAATTAGATTTAAGCTTTTAACATTTGGGTGGCCGCCATTCCGTTTCCGTCAAGATGGCGGCGATATAAAACTTGACACTGAGGTGCCTTTTGCTAGTGCTACCTCTGTACTAAATGTCGTTCAATTCGTTTTCACCGTGTTTGAATTGATAGGGGGAATCGATTTGCGCACATACAAGGCCGCCATCTGCAAACAATTGGGTCGATGACCTTGTAGTTTAGTCAAAAGACGCTCGTCATATGAATATATGTTGTTGTTGTTTTTGTTTTTTTTTGCAAAAATCGAAAGTAGGCTAATATATTTGGATGGAAGTTTACACCACGGATGCCATGATAACAACGGACTGGAAAGAAGCAAATTATCAGCTCAGACATCTTGAAACCAGATTTGTATTGCATGGTTACCAACACAAGTGTTGTAGTTTTCATGAGCCATGCGCGGACTATGTTTGTCGTAGGCAGGCTAAAGACCCCCTTCGGGGTACAAAATTCCGACAGCACAGCGTCTCTAGAGCCGCAGTACTTTAAGGGGCGTACATTGCGATTTATTGAGAGTCTTGCGACATCGTGATCATTTATCCCCGTGTACTTGTGTGTGTGTATGTACATGATTTGTCTGATAACCCGTTCACTGTGATGTCTGTACTAGTTGATGATGACGATAATTGTTGTTTTAAGGGGCCAAACATCTAGGTTATCGGCCCCTAATGGTTTGGGTGTTAGTGAAAGATGAGATGAGAATGAAAACTATAACTATCTTTAGGCTTACATACTAGGGAAGAAGAAATGGTAGACAAAAAGGACAGGAAGAAAAGAAGTGCCCTCAACCCCTCGAAAAATGAGAAGTGAGGGACTTGGAAGGAAGGACAGCCATTAAAGCCAGATAGGAAAGTGAAAGAAGAGGGGAAAATGGGGAAAATACGGACCCAGCTCTGGAATACCTCCGGATCGCCAACTCCTCAGCGGTGAGCCCCTGAGGGTGTAGCACTATCCAGGGTGCACCACAAGTGGTGGGGCTACACACACCCGGCCTCCTTGAGGGCCTTGAGCAGAAGGCAGGAGATACTGTGAGCCCCTGAGGGTGTAGCACTATCCAGGGTGCACCACAAGTGGTGGGGCTACACACACCCGGCCTCCTTGAGGGCCTTGAGCAGAAGGCTGAAGATACTGTGAGCCCCTGAGGTTGTAGCACTATCCAGGGTGCACCACAAGTGGTGGGGCTACACACACCCGGCCTCCTTGACGGCCTTGAGCAGAAGGCTGGAGATACTGTGAGCCCCTGAGGTGTAGCACTATCCAGGGTGCACCACAAGTGGTGGGGCTACACACACTCGGCCTCCTTGAGGGCCTTGAGCAGAAGGCAGGAGATAACATGAAAAGGAAAAGAAGGCTGACCCCTCTAAGAATGAGGGATCAGGAAAGATGAGGCAAGGGCCAATTAAGGTGGGAAAGGAAGACACTCCATAGGCCTTCGGATACCCTAATACCGACGGGGTCGGAAGAGAACAAGAGTTGGCCAAGAGAGGTCGACAGGAAAGAAGACAGTGAAGAGCCCGGCACAAGTAAGTGGAAGAAATGCCAGACTCAGCTGGGGTCCCGTGGTCGCCAACACACGTCCAACTAATTGTGAACCTCAATACTCACGGCCGTGAAACGGAAAATTTTTGAACACGCCTTATAATTGCTCCTGCTTAAATAGTTCGAATATCAACTGTGGTCACATGTTCATGAGCGGCTTTGGTGGCGTAGTTGTAAGCATGCTGAACTTCTATGCCCAAGGTCGGGGATTCAAACCCGGCCCAAGTCGTCGGATTTTTTAAGAGCGTTAAAATCCCTCAGTATGCCTTCTTTCGGAGGTGAAGTAAAACCGGCGGTCCCATGTCATCGATTTATAGCATGATAAAGGACCTTCCACTAATTACACTTGTGTAAATTATAGGTTAGATTGGACTAACGCTCTTAAGTTCCAACGTTCGTCGCCAGGAGCCGACTGTGGTGGCATCTAGTAACCAAGTTCAGAACTAGTTGGTAGGTGGCGTTTGGTAGCAAACGTTGGAACTACTTGAAAATTCAATGACTCCAGTCCTTACCTGAATTAAAAACAGATAACACACACTAATACAGCCATCACAATTAACACCGGTTATCAGACAGATTCTACACACACCCAAAGTACACGGGGCAACATGACCGCGTTGTCGCAACCCCCAAACTGAGGAACCAACCAACCAACCAACCTAAAAATCCCTCAGTAAAGCCGGCGGTCCCACGTCATAGATTTATGGCATGTTGAAGGACCTTCCATTAATTACACCTGTGTGAAGCTAAATTATATATAGGTTAAACATTTGAGTAACGTTCTTAAGTTCCTACGTTCGTCACCAGGAGCCGACTGCGGTGGAATCTGGTAACTAAGTTTTGAACTAGTTGGTCGTTGACTTGGAAAAATGGAATGTCTGCAGTCCTTACTTGAATTAAAACAGATACACACACTAATACAGTCATCACAATTAACGCCGGTTATCCGACAGATACCGACAGTAGTGGCTACGCGGGCTAAAGCGCTGCGTTAGGTCAAGGGGCCAAGCTCTCTGCTGACTCGGTAGACGCGTGGGTTCGAGCCTCACCGTCGGCTGTCCTTGAAATGGTTTTCCGTGGTTTCCCATTTTCAACACCAGGCAAATGCTAGGACAGTACCTTCTGACAGGCCACGGCCGCTTCCTTCCACATCCTTGCCCAGTTTCATTCATCTTCATCCATTCCATCTCTCATCCCGACGCGCAGGTCGCTCACTGGCGTCGACTAGAAAGACCTGCACTCGGCCTCTCAGGAGGCTACACGACAAAAAAAAAACCGACAGATTCTACACACACACCCAAAGTACACGGGGCTACATGACCGCGTTGTCGCAGCCCGTAAACTTAAGAACCAACCAACCAACTACCGTATATTATAAATCGACGAGATTTTATAAATTGCGTATTATTGAATTGAATATTATTTATTAAATGAATACGGGCGGGATAGAGTTTGTAGGAAAACACATCGCGAGACATTAAGATTTGTCTTGAACATTGCTGACATATTTCGCAGTGACAGAGGTCAGGCTACGACTCAGTCAAAGCACAAAAGAAGTAAGAAAGCACACTTATGCTAAGTTTCTGTTTATTGTTTGTGCATGAGTCTCTCTTCACTTATTCATGTAAGCTTTTGGAGTCATTTAAAAACCCGTATGTCTAGAGCTCGAAAGCTTTTTAAAAGTCTTTGTGAAACTCTCTGAGGCAATTTAGAGAACATCTTCAAGCCGCCTTTCGTATGCAAAACAGTCTCCATTGTGTACCAAGGTCGCAGCTAGCTTGTACATCGAACCAGGGAGATTAAGGACACCGCGAACTGTATGTCAGTACTTACGAGAACCTAGATGATCATTATTATTATCAATAGGATTATTATTATTATTATCAAAACGATCAATATATATATAATACACTAAGGTGTATGTTTCACAAAACTCAAGCTCCTAAACCAGAGGGAGTTAGAAGGTGTGGTTTGTACCAAAATCTTCCAAATCGTCTCAATAGTACAGGAAAAATCTTGCATTTCATGAAAAGTAATCGAAAATATATTTATTTGTTTATAAAGTGTTTCTTAACAAATAAAAAAGATACGAAACTTACAGTAGTCGCATAGGATGTGTAACATCTGACATGTTATCCTACCTTGAAGTTGTTACCATAACAATTCCAAGACTGTCTTTTTTTCCTTCACTGCCTATTTGATATTTCTATTCTCGCACTGCCTTCTTGATACTCTGCTGCTACATCACTCTCTTGCCAGTAACTACTGTCGACCAAAGTATTATGTGCACTCGAGTTTGAAGGTTGTTTGTGAAGTAACCAATATACCTACATAAAATCAAATAACATCATCATTTTTAGCCTATTTTCAATTTTGAAAAAATAGGCTTATGAGATCACCTTTTGTCCGTGTGTGTGTGCGTGCGCGCGCGTGTGTGTGTGTGTGTGAGGTGTGTGTGTGTGTCCCCCTAATAAAATCTAAACGGCTGGAGCGATTTCAATGAAACTCGGTAAGTTCATAGCACTATTCCCGGCGACCTCGACCGTGCCCTTCAAATTTTGTTACGTCTCACCAATCCAACATGGCGGCTGTGCGAAATATTTCACTTGCTTGCAATATCTCCGGAACTATTACCCATATCGCCCTGAAATTGTGCACGGTGATAAAGGGCACTACTAGAAGTTCACCTATGAGACTTTCAAAAACCTGGTGACTACAAAACCAACATGGCGGTCAAGCGAAGTTGAGACTTTTAAATAGACTTTTCTCACGATTTAACTATCAAAACGTAATGAAACTTGGTACAGCAAATGTTTATACACATTGTAATGCACTGGTGTCTATTTTAGTTCAATTGTTTACATAACCTCAAAATGGCGGCTGTGCGAAATATTTCACTGACATTCTATATCTCCGAACCTATTACAGATATCACCCTGCAATTTCGTACGGTGATAAAGGGTACTGATACAAGTTTACATATGTATATTTCATAAACCTGTAAAGTAGAAAACGAATATGGCGACCAAGCGAATTTGAACTATTTTAATAGACTTTTCTCGTGATTTAACTCTCTGAGCGCAGTGAAATGTGGTGCAGTAAATGATTTTGCAGATTGTAATGCAATGGCATCTATTTTAGTTCAATTGTTTACATAACCTCAAGATGGCGGCTGTGCGAAATTTTAAAATTAAGTTTTTATTTCTTGTGTCGTAACCATGCGATCGAAGTGAAAGTTTGAATAATGAACCTAGGCAATAATTGTCCTTGAATGGTTCATAACTCTATGGCCTATACATATAACAATCCTAAATGGCGAGCTTCCGAAATATTTAGAAGGTTCTCAATATCTATGAATCTTTTACAGCAACCAAACTGATTTTTTTATGTTCATAGAGACTATGAACATATGTTCACCTATAGAACTTTCAGTAACCTGGTGAGCACAAATCCAACATGGCGGCGACTTAAATGGACCTTTCTCGCGAATTAACTATCCGAGTGCCATGAAACGTTGCACGTTAAATGCTTATAATGTTGATCCACCGGCATCTAATTTATTTCAATTGTTTGCATAATCACAAGATGGCTGCTGTGCGTAATTTTATAATCTCTTTTTAACTTCTTGTGTTCTAATCATGCGATTGAATACCACACGTACACAATAATCTTAATGTAATAGTACAAAAATAAAAATAAAAATCCAACCTGGCGACCATCTGAAATATTTAGACGGTTCTCAATATCTACAAATTAAACTGAAATTTTGTATGTTGATAGAAGAAATTAACATGAGCAGGATATATGAAAATAGGCTGTATAGTTGTTGTCGTTCTATTTTACGTTAGTTCATGAAGGTTTGGAATTTTTAATTTATATTTTAATATTTTTTACCGCAGTTGAAACACAAAAAGTGCACGTTTTTAAGCGTGTTTCAACCATGCGTCACATTTAAATTTTTATTACCTCACAAACCCGTCATCAGATCGAATCGAGCGTTGCCAAAATGGGCTCCTTCACGCGTCAAGGCGCGCCTCGCTCGGACGTGATGGGCTCCATATCAGCAACGCTGTACAGCATTTCCCGGAGTGGCTAGCTGGTGAACCATGTCTTAATTCCCCGTACAAATACAAACCGATATAAAATAAGTGAATTAATGTACGTATTTCACAGTCACACAGCATAACTTCTTGATGTATAAGGATTACATCGCAACCAAGAACTACATTTTCCAACGACCCCGAGCCGAGAAAAGGTTACCTTACAAAAATGATAACAATTTTCGTTCATGAACACACAAAATTTTGAAATTAATAAACCAGTTAGGTATACAACATTCCAATGTATATTGTGTTAAAATTTGGATTCGACCTGATGACGGGTTTGTGAGATAATAATTCTTAAATGTGACGCATGGTTGAAACACGCTTAAAAACGTGCACTTTTTGTGTTTCAACTGAGGTAAAAAATATTAAAATATAAATTAAAAATTCCAAACCTACATGAACTAACGTAAAATAGAACGACAAAAATGATGATGTTATTGGATTTCATGTAGGTATATTGGTTACTTCACAAACAACCTTCAAACTCGAGTGCACATAATATTTTGGTCGACAGTAGTTACGTCAAGAGAGACTGACTTTTTTCTTCACTGCCTACTTGATATTTCTACTCTTGCACTGCCTTCTTGATTCTCTGCTGTTACAAAGTAATCCTTATGTGATAAACATTCCACATGGTGCCACTGCCAGCTGGATCACATCCCTAAAGCAGCCAGGAGGGATGCGATCCAACTGGCACCGTCTTACACACTTCCGTTCGATCCACTTCCGTCTCATTTTTCAAAATCACTCCCACGAAAATATCCAGCAACCGAGTGGAAAGATGTTACACTTCAACAAGACGATAGTCCCTGGCAGAACTGTCACGTACAGTCGCATAGCACTAGGGCCGGGCGTGTAGTCTGTACACATGGGGCGAACACAACCCATTGTACAACCAGCAGCAGTGATGGATTGCTCTCTGATTCCATAAATTTCGACAATTTGTTTAAAAAGTGCGTTTAGATTATTATTATTATTATTATTATTATTATTATTATTATTATTATTATTTATATCGTTATGCCCATTTGTGGAGCATTTTGCTAAGTCGCGAGAAAAGTCTATTTAAAAGTTTCAACTTCGCTTGACGCCATATTGGGTTTGTATTTAACAGGTTTTTGAAAGTCTCATAGGTTAACTTCTAGTGGTGCTCTTTATCACCGTAGAGAATAAATTCAGGGTGATATCAGTAATAGTTTCGGAGATATAGAATGCCGGTGAAATATTTCGCACAGCCGCCATGTTGGATTGGTGAGACGTAATAAAATTTGAAGGGCATGGTCGGGGTCGGCCGTAATAGTACTATGATCTTACTGAGTTTCATTGAAATCGCTCCAGACGTTTAGAAGTTATTAGAGGGACACACACACAGATACACACACGTACACGGACAAAAGGTGATCTTATAAGCCTATCTTTTCATAAAATGAAAATAGGCTAAAAACGAGTTTTTAAAATTTGACACAGCTTATCAAACTTGTTCTTTTTCCTCGTATTTTCGTATATATTCAGTGTACCTTGTCTCTTCGAAGGTCCAATTTGAATTTTCCACCGATTAATGCACAGTAGTTGTGACAACCGCGTGCAACTTCTACAGACTACTTACTCAGATAATGTAATAAACTGTCATCATTACAAACTTCCATATCTATTAACATTTTTCCTACGAATCTAATTCTCTCCCGTTCTCCTCAACCTGATGGTTGGTGGGTAGCTTGACTGTCTTCATTCAACGACCTTCTTTCTTGAGCCAACTGCTTGATTTGTTGATATGGACGTCGCCCTTTAATGCCATCGAGGATCCCTGTTCTTGGTCGTCCTCTTCTTATCTTCCCTTCCAGTTTCCCTTCAGTGTGGTGCAAGTGACCAATCCAACTATATCTTCTTTTCCCTAGACTGATTGTTTCTTCAGCTCTCTTGAGGACTTCTTCATTTGTTAGCCTGTTAGTCCAGGGTATTCGTAACATTCGGCGCCACCACCACATTTCAAATGCATTTATTCTTTTCTTATCAGCCATTAATAGAGTCCAGGTTTCAGAGCCATAGGTCGCAATGCTTTCTCACTGGTAGGGATATAGCCTTGGCTATTCGAGAACGGACGTCCTTGTCACATCTTCCATTAGATGCGATGGTACTTCCCAAATAACTGAACTGATTTCCTTGAGCCAATCTTCCTCCTTCCATAGGAATCTCCTCAACTTAAATTTTCGATAGCTCGAAATTATGTTGATAACCGCTAACGGTTCGAGATATCGACGTTCGACTGTTGTTCCAGGAGGAGTCTTTATTATTCTTCTAACCAGTAACCCAGCCCGGCTTCGCCCGGTATCTTTAATGGTTTGCCCAGCGTAAGCTTAAAAGGCGCACGGACGGCAAGTTTTTCTTCAACTCGATTCAATGGAATCGTTACTGCTCGGCTTCCTTTGGTCATAAATGAATGTTTTTCTACAGAAACCTTCCTCGAGAAATCCTTTACAGAATGGTGAAAACCGCATCAAAATCCATTCAGTGGTTCTCGTCATAACCTGTTACATCCACAAATCGGATATTTTGTTTTATACTAAGTAGAGAAGTAGAGATGAATTAATTTTCCTTCCTACTCTGTCTTTTATCATTTGGAGTTAGTCGGCGGTTATTTTCAGTAAGTAGCGCACCATGATGGACTAATTATCTAAGTGTGCTATCACTTCTCTTCTATAGCAGTCGCCAAATACATTTTAACTGGCATAATTATGATAAATGACTTGGACTGGCGACTTATAGCCTGAGAGGAAAAGGGTTAAACACAACAATGTCAGCAAAACGATGATGATGATGATGATGATGATGATAATTGTTGGTTTAAGGGGACTAACATCAAGGTTATCGGTCCCTAATGATCTGGGTGATAGCGAAAATGACAATGAAGTGGAAACCAGAACGAAAATTAAGTGAGACGGAAAATACTTACAAAAAGAACTCAGATTGAAACTACTCACAAAATGGAGAGCGGTAATACTTACAAAAGGGAATTAAGAACGAAAATACTCGCAAAAGGAATAGATTGAAAAATACGCACAAAATGTAGGCTACGTTCAAAATACGTACAAAATGCAAGTGAAATTGAAAATGCCTACAAAATGTACGGTAGATTCAAACTACTAATTTGGATGGACAATACTTACAATATACAATTTAGATTGAAAATACTTGCAAAAAGCGGTTTAGGTTGAAAATACTTACAAAATGAAATTGAAATTCAAAATACTCACAAAAGTTCCACCCCCTATATTGAAAGACTTACTAAAAAGCAATTTAAGTTGTCAATCCTTACAAAATGCAATTGAGGTTGAAAATATTCGCAAAATGAAATTTGGATCGAAAAGACTTACAAAATGCAACGTAGATTAAAAATACCTACAAAATGGAATGTAGCTGCAAAAAAAAACCGCTACAGGGAATTTAGATGCACGGGGAGCCAATTAACAAAAACAGTGCGGGAATCCTAAAGAGAAAAGGAAATATAATGAAAAGAAAACAAGAGGTCTGACCCCTCGAAGAAGGAGGGATCAGGAAAGATGAGACAAGGGCCAATTAAGGCGGGAAAGTGAAAGACTCCCTAGGCCTCGGATACCCTAATACCGTCGGGGTCGGAAAAGAACAAGAGTTGACCAAGGAAGGTCGACAGGAAAGAAGACGGAGAGGAGCCCGGCACAAGTAAGTGAAGGCAATGCCGGACTCAGCTGGGGTCCCGTGGTCGCCAACCCACGTCTCACTAGATGTGAGCCCCTGGGGGATCAGCAAAATGGTATCTCCCTTGAGATTCGAGTGCGTGGCCCTCTTCGAACTAATTATACTGGCTGTGATTTCATCACCGTCAGCACGCGGTACCTGTCATGTTGCTTTCGGCGCCTTCTCTCTTTTAACGTTCCAAGATGTAATGTTTCGTGAGAAATCTTTTCACTGTTTCTGTCCTCTAGATTATTTCTTATCTCCCGAGTACGTAGAGAATTAATCACACTCTTGAGACTCATTACCACAAGAAATTTCTCTTAGTTTAACACATTAGTGAATAATGTATGAGGGGATTACAAGGCGCCTGCTGCTCAACTGATTTCAATTAGTTATCTGCATTGTTGTTGCTTCTGGACGTAATCTGAATTGTCCTGATGACCCGTCATACAGAATAAAGCAATTAGGCCTACTCCAGTAGATTCTTTATTCAGCTACTTCCACATCTTGTCTAGTCTTTACCCTTGAGAACTTGCGTGAAAAAATATAACACGAACACTCGCGCTGGGTCATTTTGACCCATAGTGTGTCACTTCCTTTTTGTCGTAGTCGTAGGGATTTTAATGAAGTGATTTTACGCCTGGTGTCTTCCTATGAACTATTCCAAATATAAAATTAGGTTTGTTTATATTTTTCAAATTTAACATGCAGAGAAATGGCAATAATATTCGTAACAGTGGCGGCAAAGGAGCTGATGACAAGGGTGTCCCTTGACCCTAAACGTGGATCAACAAGAACATGAGCTGTATGATTGTACTGCATGAAAATATTTGGATGTCCCCCCTTATTTATTTTTTCAGATTGTCCCGACTAACGTAAGCCGAAAATTGTCCCACAAGGACTGGCGCCATGGGTAAATCTGATCCAACCGTGAATAATATAGAAATAACTTGGCTGTTCAAAAAGCTATGGACGTGTTTCTCTTGCAGGAGCCTTCTTTCAATGCTAGGAAGGAAGGTACAGTAAGCGACAGGAAATATGGGCTGACCAAAACGAAAATATAGAATTCTAGCAGGTACCCGAGGCTTCGCTCGCGTCATTGTTGTGTCATATTGTTATTCAATGAAAAGCAGGTTTAACCCCGTTAAAACCCCTTTAGAACATGAATATCCAAAAATCCCTCCTTAGTAGACGTTTTCGATACACAACAAACCTATCCCAAAAGTATCATTCATCTAACTTTAATAGTTTTGGTTGGTCGATGAGAGTGAATATCCAAAATTCTTTCCTTAGTGAACGCTTTTCTTCCACAATTTCCCCCTCCCCATGGGCCCCTTAAATTGGATTTATGAAAAAACGGTCGCACACCTATTTTTTAATTATGTATTCATTTATTTTTAAGCTGATTGTTTTCCGCTGAGTTTGAAACTTCTCGTTTATGTCGTTTAAGAGATACACGCTCCGTTAGGAATCTTTCAACCCCCACTTTTCATCCCTTTCACCTCATAATATACACCACATCGAAAAACCATTCGACATGTGTCAGCTTATTTTTAGTGATTAGTTTATATGCCAAGTATCACATCTACAAATGAAACCACTCGTGATATATTATTATTCAATGAAATGTACCTTTACCCCCTTAACACCCCTTTAGAACCTGAATATCCAAAAACCTTTCCTTAGTCGACGTTTTCGACATTCAACGAACATATCCCCAAAATTTCATGTTTCTAACTTCAATAAATTTGGCTGGCCGATGATGAGAACGTGAGTCAGTCAGGACATTTTCTTTAATTTTATTTTTGAGAATTTCACCCCTCCCCATGAACCACTTAAATTGGATTTATGAAAAAAAAACCGGTCGAACTCATATTTACTTATTTTTAAGCTGTTTTTCCCCCCAGAATTTCACCCCACCCCATAGGCCCCTTATATTGGATTTATGAAAAACGGTCGAACACCTATTTACTTATTTTTAAGCTGATTTCTTTCCCGCTGAGTTTCAAACTTCTCGCCTATGTCGTTTAAGAGATACACGCTCCGTTAGAAATCGTTCAACCCTCACTTGTCACCCCTTTCACCCTATAATATACACCACATCGAAAAACCCTTAGGCATATCTCTGCTTATTTTTAGCCTATTTTCAATTTTGAAAAAAATAGGCTTATGAGATCACCTTTTGTCCGTGTGTGTGAGTGTGTGTGATTCGTGTGTGTGAGTGTGTGTGATTCGTGTGTGTGTGTGTGTGTCCCCCCCAATAAAATCTAAACGGCTCGAGCGATTTCAATGAAACTCGGTAATTTCATAGCACTATCTTGGGCGACCCCGACCGTGCCCTTCAAATTTTGTTATGACTCACCAATCCAACATGGCGGCTGTGCGAAATATTTCACCAGCATTCAATATCTCCGAAACTATTACCGATATTACCCTGACATTTTGTATGGTGATAAAGGGTACTACTCTAAGTTCACTTATGTGACCTTTGAAAACCTGGTAACTACAAAACCAACATGGCGGCCAAGCGAATTTGCGACTTTTAATAGACGTTTTTCGCGATTTAACCGACCAAACGCAATGAAACTTGGTTCAGTATATGTTTATATTCATTGTAATGCACCGACATCTAATTTCGTTCAATTGTTTACATAACCACAAGATGGCGGATGTGCGAAATATTTCACCGGCATTCTACATCTCTGAAACTATTAGCGGTATCTCCCTGAAATTTTGTACGGAGATAAAGGGCGCTACTGAAAGTCCACCTATATGACTTTCAAAAACCGATTAACTACAAAACGAACATGGCGGCCAAGCGAATTTGAAAATTTTAAATAGACCTTTCTCGCGATATAATGTTCCAAACGTACTGAAATCTGGTACAGGAAATATTTTTACACATTGTAATGCACTGGTATCTAATTTAGTTAAATTGTTTACATAACTTCAAGATGGCGGCTGTGCGAATTTTAAAATTAAGTTTTTCTTTCTTGTGATGTAGTCATGCGGTCGAAGTGAAAGTTTGAATAATGAAGCTACACAATAATTTTCCTTTAATGGTACATGACTCTATGGCCTATACATTTAACAATCCAACATGGCGACCATCCGAAATATTTAGACGGCTCTGGATATCTACGAATCTATTATAGCAATCATACTGAATTTTTTAATGTTTATAGGGGCTATGAACTTAAGTTCGCCTATAGGACTTTAAATAACCTGGTGATCACAAATCCAACATGGCGGCGACGCGAAGTATTAATATTCACATGGACGTTTCTCGCAATTTAACCATCTGAGTTTAGTAAAACTTGGTACAGTTTATCCTTATACGAATGGTAATCCACTGGCATCTAATTTATTTCAATAGTTTCCATAAACTCAAGATGGCAGCAGTGCGAAATTTTAAAATCTCCTTGTTACTTCTTGTGTCCTAATTATGCGATTGAAGTTTGAATACTACACGTTCACATTAATCTGCATGTAACAGTACATAACTCTAGGACCTACATATATAAAATCCAACATGGCGACCATCCGAAATATTTAGTCGGTTATCAATATCTACGAATCTATTACAGCAATCAAACTGAAATTGTGTATGTTGATAGAGGCAATTAACATGAGTAGGATATATGAAAATAGGCTGTATAGTTCTTCACGGAACTACTTGTTAATGATTAGTTTATATGCTGTTTTATCACATACACAAATGAAACCACTCTTGAGATATTGGTATTCAATGAAAATGAGGTTTAATCCCCTTAAGGCCCCTTTAGAACCGGAATATCCAAAAATCCTCCCTTAGTGTACGATTTTGACATACAACGTACATATCCCCAAAATGTCATGTTTCTAACTTCAATAATTTTTTCTGGGCGATGAAGAGTGAGTGAGTCAGGACATTTTCTTTCAATTTTTTTTTTCAGAATTTCACCCCTCCCCATGAACCCCTTAAATTTGATTTATGAGAAAAAACTGTCGAACACTTATTTACTTATTTTTAAACAGTTTATTCCCCCTGAGTTTGAAGAGTGAGTGAGTGAGTCAATCAGTTAGGACACTTTCTTTCCTGTTTTTCTTTTCCCAGAATTTCACCCCTCCCCATGTGCCCCTTAAATTGGATTTATGAAGAAGAACGGTCGAACACCTATTTACTCTTTTTTAAGCTGATTTTTTTTCGCTGAATTTAAAACTCCTCGCCTATGTCGTTTAAGACATCCACGCTCAGTTAGGATTCCTTCAACCCCCACTTTTCACCCCTTTCACCTCATAATATACACCACATCAAAAACCCTCAGACACATGTCTTCTTATTTTTAATGATGAGTTTATATGCCGAGTATCACATCCCGCAATGAAACCAATCGGGAGATATTGTTATTCAAACAATGCAGGTTTAACCCCCTTAAGACCACTTTAGAACCTGAATATCCGAATATTCTCCCTTAGTGGACGGTTTTGACAGACAATGAACATATCCCCAAAATGTCATGTTTCTAACTTCATTAATTTTGGCTGGGCAATGATGAGTGAGTGAGTCAGGACATTTTCTTTCAATTATGTTTTTTTTTCCAAAATTTCACCCCTCCCCATGAACCGCTTAAATTGGATTTATGAAAAAAACTGTCGAACATCTATTTACTTTTTTAAGCATTCCCCCCCCCCCCCAAGTTTGATAAGTGAGTGAGTCAGTCAATCAGTTAAGACATTCACTTTCCTGTTTTTTTCAAGTATTTCACCCCACCTCATGGCACCCTTAAATTGGATTTATGAAAAAACGGTCGAACACCTATTTACTTATTTGTTAAGCTGATTTTTTTCCGCTGAATTTCAAATTCCTCGCCTCTGTCGTTTAAGGGATACACGCTCCGTTAGGAATCTTTCAACCCCCACTTTTCACCCCTTTCACCTCATAATATACACTACATCAAAAAACCCTCAGACACGTGTCTTCTTATTTTAAATGATGAGTTTATATGCCGAGTATCACATCCCGCAATGAAACCAATCGGGAGATATTGTTATTCAATGAAATGCAGGTATACCCCCTTAACACCCCTTTAGAAACTGAATATCCAAAAATACTTCCTTAGTGGGCGTTTTCGACTTACAACGAACATATCTCCAAAGTTTCATGTTTCTAACTTTAATAGTTTTGGCTGGGCGATGATGAGTCAGTCAGTCAGTCAGTCAGTCAGTCAGGACACTTGGTTTTATATAATAGATTATTTAAGCGTCGGGTCGAAAATACCCAAGTGCCAGGCCTTGCGGGTTAAGGTGGCTCTCACTGAATATTTGAACAAAACATTTCAATTTCTTAATATGGTCATATCACACTAAATTATGAATCAATTGTTATGAATGTTTTTAACATAACTCCTGGTATAAGGTAAAATAGTTGTTACTGAAGAAAACATTATTCTTCACTGTTACCAGCATTACAATTAATGGATTTTTAAAAACAAAATAAGTAGCAAAAGGTGCATTTATTACTTAACTATTAAAGTTGAAGATTTGAAACTAAATACACTTACAAGAGAGTTCATGGCTTGCAACTAAACCTAGAATCATGGTTTTAGTGCATCAATTTTAATATTTGAAGAATTTTCTTTGAAATGTTTTCTAAAAAACTATTTTTTTAGCTAGGCATTTCCTCTCAAGTTACTGGATCTATTATTCTAGGTCAGATTAATGTACATGCACAATCATACAGCCTAACAAAAAGTTCCGCGAAGAACTAAAGAGCCTACTTTTCATGCCAATGATATTCTACAGTATATGAACCTATCTAGAATAATGACGAAATTAAGTTGGTAATATCGAAATGTCTAATTTATTCGAAATATTCCTGGTATAATGTAGCCTAATAGAGCATTACAGTTGGCAGCCCTGATGACTGAATATATTCTTAGTTCCATCTCTTAAGGTACAGAATACAAAATTTGGTTGAAGTCCAGTGGACGTTACATGCAGTTAGACATTGGACCTATCAGCACGCGTAAAAGCATGTTGGCAACAATGTCATGCGTGTGCTGGTTAGAAATAATCGGAAAGATTATGATATCTTGATGTGGCAATTTTGGATGAAATCCATTTGTTAGTATAGAAGTTACATGCATTTTAAAATTGGACCTATCAGCAAACATAGAATCATGTTGGCAGCACTGACTTATATTAATTACTCCAAATTAATCTAGAGTGTCAGGTGCTATACGTGTGCAAAGTATAGAGCTGTTGGCTTGCATACTTTCTGATATATTGATATTAAGTAAAAAAATATAGACAGCATTTATTAACAGTTGACAGCCCTGGTTGCTCTTAAGAAGACGCAAAGTCATATCTGCTATGGTACACATAGCACATACGAAATTTGGTTGAAATCCAACTGATAGTATAGAAGTTACATGTATTTAAAAATTGGTCTTATCAGCAGGCTTACAATCATGTTGGTAGAACTGAAGTATATAAGTTACTCCAAATTAATCTAAAATGTCAGGTACTATACGTGTGCATAGTTTAAAGCTGTCGGCTTGCATACTTTCAGATATATTGGTATTTGGATGAAGAAAATAGAGAGAGCAATTATTAGCAGTTGGCAGCCCTGGTGGCTCTTAAGAATACGCTCAGTCATATCTTTTTATGTATACATGGCACATGCGAAATTTGGTTGAATTCCAATTGATAGTGTATAAATTATATGCATTTAAAATTGGACCTATCAGAAGGCTTAAAATTATTTTGGCAACACTGTCATGTATGGCCTACTGGAAATTAAACTGAAATAGTATTATCTACAAGTGTGCCAATTTTGGAATAGCTCCCATGCATACCTTCCATGATATCCAACTTGGAGCTCAAATTTCTATTGCATTTTTCAGCAGTTGGTAGCACTGACATCATTTTCAAATATGGGCTTGAGATATTCCGGAATACATATTTACTCATACTAAATTTGGTTTCGATTGCTACAGCCGTTTAGGAGTTGATAGGGGGGAGGACACACACGCAGCCAGACAGACAGCAGGACAGACAGTCCGACAGACAGACACACATTTTCCCGGATCGATCTCACAAGTCTACTTTTTCCTCATTTTTGCAAAATGTGAAAAGTAGGCCTAAAATACAATTAATATTTCAAGTAGATCAGTGCAGTACTCTCTGAAGTAATGAACCTTATTTGGATAAAAAATTGTAGCAGTGGGAAATGGCTGTGAAAGAAATGCTTGCAAATGTAATTGGTAGATTAAAACTCAGCAATATTTCTAGGATTATACCATCTCTTGTGTGGAATTTCGCCTAGGAACACCAAGCTGGCTCATCAGCGAGCTCTTGGTGTCCGCACCAGGACCCCCACAGGAGTAGCGAACTGTGCGCTACTTCCCTTCTTATAAAGCCCACTGATGAGCTAGCTTGGTTGTAACGTGTTTTTCGAGGGGTTTTATGCAACTGGCATAAGTCAGTAGGAAGCCATTCTATATTTATTTACGCGGCAAATTGTTCAGCCAAGTGAATTTTTCATGTTAATTTATTATTATTATTATTAATTTATTATAATTATTATTTAGGTATTTTCGGAGCATTTTATAAAAATTATTAGCATTCAGATAGGTTTTCTATGTCTTAGAAAACGCTATCCAGCAAATTATTACGAACGACGATATCATAGAAAATTATGTGATTACGGAATTTTACGGAGTTTTGTCAGTTAGGGTATTTGAGAGACATGACTCACTGGGAATTCGAGTACAAGCTGATTCCTGTCGAGAAGTATTACGAAAGGCTGGGTCGCAAGGTCTAGAAAAGGCGAATTGTTGGGACGGAAATCGACTTCTCCCTCCCGCGCGCCGAGTGTAATGAGGCAGAGGAGGGGAACTGGCGGCGTGCTCAGCCAATCAGTGAGGACGACGTAAGCTAGATGTCGGTACCATGGTGGGGGAGCCAACGTGTGGATATCGTTCGACGCGCCGTGAAACGAGGTCTATCTGTGAAATACTTGCGGAGTATGGTTATACGCGGGGGACGCTCCGATGTTCCGTGGAACGAACAATCTGTGTAGAACTTGCAGAGTACGGTCGCAAGTGCGTGTCGCTCCGATGTTCAGTGGAGTTAGCGACGAACTTTTGTAAAACTTGGTTGTACGAGTGTTTGGGTCCGAGGTACGGACCATAGAATTATCTAATCTACCAGAATATCATCAAATTCCGACGGAGATGACGACGTCCAGGAGACTGTGGGAAGCTCACAACATCATCAAGAACGAGGGAAATGCTTTGGCAATTTCCAGTGGTAAGTGCCAATGACGCAGAAATACGCAATCTCTCATTTTTCTTTGTTTTACATTTCATATTTCAGTAACGTCATAGCTTGGAAATAAGAGTAAAATCAATTTATCAGACTCCGTTTTCACGTAATTTTCTATCGGTAATATTAAAATCGCAACGCTCCAATTTAAATTTTATACTTATTATTATTAATTTTGCTATACTTGTTTTATATAATAAATTCATTTCTTTTACAATGCAATCTTTGCTTTCAGTAGGTAGCATTAGATATAGACCAATTCCTTCTCCTGATACAATTGTTTGTTGGGTTAATGATCAAATCATACCACGATCTGAGTGAATAGAGTCTTGAATGTGTTCTGCCAGAGCTAGACGTTGTTAAATACAAATTTAGATTTCAACATTGCATTGAGGTCTTGGCGCCCATTAAAACGACATAGCTTAGGCAAAGGTAAACAGTTACATTTCTCACCCAACAGTTAGGAGCAAGCAAACCGTTACATTTGTCGCCGACAACTTGGGGCTGAAAACCTAATAACATTTGTGGAAGGAGAAGGGTATATATTTCTGTGCCTGTATTTTGGGGGTTATTTGTCTGTATCAGTGTATATCATTATGGGGGATGAGAAAGAAAGACAGATGAGGTTACGTAGTGGTCATCAACGGGAGAGTGATGATACGAGCAGTATGTCGAGTGATGGTAGTACCGGGGTAGCGGAGGTAAATCCCGATACTGAAACAGGGAGTGTAGGCGGCCAACCAGAATTAAAAACTTTACTTCTCGAGTTTATGTATCAGAACAAAGTTAGTAGTGATGCCTTAAATGCAAAGTTAGAACAGAATAACGCTAAACTAGAACAAAACAGTAGGGAAAATAAAGAGAGTAATAGGGAATTGAGCGATAGTTTAAACGCCAGATTAGAACAAAACAGTAAGGAAAATAGAGAGAGTACTGAAACTTTAAACGCTAAATTAGAACAAAACAGTAGGGAAAATAAAGAAAGTACAGAAGCTTTAAATGCAAAATTAGAACAGAATAATGCAAAATTAGATAAGAACAACAAGGAAATTAGTGTGAAAATGGAGCAGATTAGAGGAGAAATCAGAGGAGTAATGGAAGAGAAGGTTAAAGAGATCATTGCAGATGTAGACAAGAAATTAGGAAAAATACAGGAGGAGTTAGAAATTAGAATCAGTACACAGGCTGAAAATTTAAAAGAACTAGTGCAACTGGAAACACAGCAGGTCAAAAAGCAATTGGGCGGAGAAATTGACAAAATTCAGGTAGCAACTAAAGAGGTTAAGGAACAGCTGGGGGGTAGAATTGAGAAAGTCCACTCGCAAATAGTTGCAGAAGTAAATGATTTAAGAGAGAGTAATAGAGAGAGCATTAGCAAGATTGAGGAGAAACAAGCAAAGCTATATGATAAAGTAGAAGAATCAGAAGGAAACATTAAATTAACAGTAAACAGTATTGAGAGGAAGGCTGAGGAGAAAATCGCAGAATTAGAATTTAAAAACTCCTCTCGGCACGCCGGAAGGCGGAGGTAGATTTCACCGGGCAAACTAGGGGATAGGCTATAATAGGCAAAATATGCAGGTTTTCGTAGGAGGATCAGACCTCATTTATTGCGAGAAAGTATTTTACAATTGGAGGTTAGTTAACATTTTTTCGTCTTTCTATGCATACTTTTAACATTTTACTGTCTTATGGGGATGGTAACCTTCTTGTCATTTGGGGTTAATTTTTATACTTGTGATCACACTGTCCTTATGCAAGGTTTGGAACTAATGTGTAACTAACTAACAGTCTGTTACTTCTTCACGCAAAATTTTATCTCCCGCAGAGATGTTGGTTGGTTCCTCAGTTTAGGGGCTGCGACAAGGTGGTCATGTAACCCCGTGTACATTGGGTGTGTGTAGAATCTGTCTGATAAACGGTGTTATTTGTGATGACTGTATTAGTCTGTAATTCAGGTAAGGTCTGCAGACGGTCAATTTTAATTAGTAGTACCTCATTTTGTACCAAATACTAACGTCAACGACACCTAGCTGTGAACTTGGCTGCTAGATGCCACCGCAACCAGCAACTTGCAACGAACGTTGTAACTTCCCCTCCGAAGGAAAGCATGCTGACGGATTTTTAGCGCTCTTAGAAATCCGGTGACTTTGGCCGGCTTTGAACCAGCACCATGGGCATAGAAGTTCAGCATGCTACCAGTTAGCCGCTTTCCTCATAGTCAGATGGAACAAGAAGTTCCGTGACGAACTAAAGAGCCTACTTTTCTTAAAATTAAGATTCATGCCATAGATTAATCTACAGTATATGAACCTATCTAGAATAATGACGAAATTAAGTAGGTAATATCGAAATGTCTTAATTAGTTCGAAATAAGATATACTAGGCATAATGTACCCTAATAGAACAATACAGTTGGCAGCTCTGGTGACTGAATATATTCTTACTTCCATCTCCTAAGGTACAGAATACAAAATGTGGTTGAAGTCCAAAGGACGTTACATGGATTTAGACATTGGATCTATTAGTACACGTAAAAGCATGTTGGCAACAATGTCATGCGAGTGCTGGTCAGAAATAATCTGAAATATTATATATTTTTGTGCCAATTTTGGATGAAATCCATTAGTTGGTGTAGAAGTTACAAGTATTTAAAAATTGGTCCTATCAGCAGGCTTAGAATCATGTTGGTAGAACTGACGTATATAAGTTACTCCAAATTAATGTAAAATGTCGGGTAATTTACGTGTGCATAGTTTAAAGCTGTCGGCTTGCATACTTTCTGATGTATTTGGATACAAAATACAGAGCAATTATTAACAGTTGGCAGCCCTGGTGGCTCTTAAGAATACACTCAGTCATATATGTTTATGTACGCATATTACATACAAAATGTGGTTGAAATCCAATTGATAGTGTAGAAGTTATATGCATTTAAAAATTGGACTTATCAGAAGGCTTAAAATTATTTTGGCAACGCTGTCATGTATGGCCACCTGGAAATTAAACTGAAATAGTATTATCTACATGTGTGCCAATTTTAGAATAGCTCCCATGTATACCTTCCAAGATATCCAACATGGAGCTCAAATTTCTAGTGCGTTTTTTTAGCAGTTGGTAGCACTGGCATCTTTTTCAAATACGGGCCTGAGATATTCCGGTATACATCTTTACTCATACTAAATTTGGTTTCGATTGCTGCAGCCGTTTAGGAGTTGGTTATGTGAAGAACAGCCCACGTTCGTTCTCATAAACGGGAGAAAGCATCAGGCAAATGCCTGGACAAAATAACTACTGTGAAAGGAGCTATTAGACTGAATATTTTGGGCTAGGGGAGTGCGGCCTGGTTCTTTATCCTCAACTTTAAGTCTAAATTTAACACTGAACATTTAAGCATTAACATAATATAAACTTTATTTGTTGTTTGAAACAAGTGATAAATTCTATACATTACTGGAAACCCTTTGTGTTTAAAAATTAGTAGGTTGGCACAACTTGGTGCTATTTACAAGAGTTCATTTTAAAGACACACTATTTTGAAAACAATTGCACTTGCAAGCAATATTAAAACCATTAAAACATATAAGATTATTGATAAAAATAGAGAATAAAAGAACGTAACTTATCTTCCGATGCTATTCATGTTGACTAGAGAGGTTCATTGCTGCAGGTCGGCCGTGGCCAGAGCTTGCTGGTTTGGTAGTTGTAGTTTGTAGAACACTGTACTATGTGATTGCGATGTCCAGCATCTCGAAATAAAGTATCGGCTTGAAGAAGGTTTCTTCTTTAGAACCAAAGTACACTGAAGAGCGAAAGTAACAAGCAAGCTTTCATCTTGCGTAGCGGTGAGAACTGTAATCTGAGCCTTGCAACAGCTCATCTAGTTGTGACATTGATGCGTAGTAATCTCCAGCGTATCGATGTGACGTGCTGAGTACACCGTCTTACTGTAGAATACCGTCAGGTATTTGCCCCATGGAACGAAGCTTTGGAAGATACCATGAAGTGATGCGGTAATGTCGTACTGGATCTGTACTGGATCTGGTTGTACTGGATCTGAATCTTGAAGAGGAGAACCGCTTCTTAAATAGGGCGTAGAACAATCGAGAAATCAGCACTGGCTGGCGGCGACTGATTGGCTAAAGCGGAGATGTGACGACAGTCCTTCACGTAGCGGCTAGGCGAGAAGCACACTTGGCAGTAGTAAACTTGTGGCTCGGAGAGTCAACATCTATGAACAGGCTGAGGTATGTGTCTTAGAAATTTTGTTTGTTACGAGTAATCACTCGAAAATTACATTATATATTATAAACATAAATGTGATTAAATACATTAATAGTTCGGTGGTCTCAAAGCATTTGACCGACAAATGCGGCATAAGAAATAAACACACATTAAAAACATCACGAAAGTGATCATGCTCCGAGACCCCCGAAAGAAAACAATCAAAGAATCATCTGGAAAAAACATGAACAACAATGAAAGAGGATGACACTAAGCCTCAACAGGCAAAATAGCAACCATAGAAATTGGTCTAGTATAGACTCCCTTACTAGTGAGAACATCTACAACTCTCACATGATTATCACGACCCAAATGGCAGTGAGTTACCCTACCAATATTCCATACGAGGGGGGGACTTGGATCTCGCAAAAGAACCATATCTCCCACTCGCACATCAGGCCGGGAAAGCCGCCACCTCTCTCTCCTGTTAAGTGAGCCGAGATACTCCAGCTTCCAACGGCGCCAAAAGGAGTTTCGCAAAGATTCTAACTTTCTCCAGAAAATAGGCAACCCCAGATCACAGCGTCGACTCAGCAAAGGAGGCGTAGAAGCTAAAGAACAGCCTATTAAAAAATGACCAGGTGTTAAGGGAAGAAGATCCTTAGGATCGTTAGACAAAGGCGTGAGCGGCCTAGAATTTACGATACCCTCAACCTGAATAATTAAAGAATTGAATTCCTCATAGGAAAGGATGGCTGAACCAAGGGTTTTCTTCAGCTGTCTCTTCGTGAGCTTTATGCAAGATTCCCAACGACCACCATGATGGGGGGCGTAAGGGGGAGTGAAATGCCATTTGAATCCCTTAGCATGAGAAAAATTAGAAAACTGTTCCTTAGCAGAAGGGGAGGTAAGCGCAGTTTTCCAAAGATCAAAAGTACTAACAAAAATTTTTGCGTTATCTGAGAAAACCTCGGAGGGAACACCCCTTCTAGCGGCAAATCTAGAAAAGGCTGCTATAAAATAAGGAGTAGAAGCACTTGTAACCAACTCAAGGTGAATGGCTCCTGTCACCATGCACACAAATAAAGAAATATAAAGTTTACCTAACAACTTTCGCTTAGATAAAGGGGAATTAACTTGATAGACATAAGGCCCAGCATAATCGATACCCGTAAGGGCGAAAGGCTTACTAGGTTCGGAACGAAAATATGGCAAGTTTCCCATAATTTGCGTGATTGGCGGGGGCTTAGATTTGAAACAAGGTATACATTTCCGAATAACAGAAGAAACTTCATGAACACCGTTAATGAGCCAATATTGCTCGCGAATTAAACAAAGCAAAGTGCGGGTGCCAGCGTGCAAATTCTGATAATGAAATTTCTTTACGATGAGAGTAGTAATAGGATGTCTAGAAGGGAGAATAATGGGATGTTTTTTCTCATCTGAGTAACTAGAATATTCTAGCCTGCCCCCCACTCTTATTAATCCATCTTGGTCCACAAAAGGGGTGAGAGGTAACAGCCTACTAGACTTCGGTAAAGCTTTTTTGCTTAAAAGTGTCTGATACTCAAGAAAGAATACTTCTTGTTGCATAAGAAACAAGATTCTACGAGTAGCAAATTCCAATTCCATTTTAGTGAGAAAGGGTTGCGGCTTCACAGGCTCATCAAGAACAAGAAATTTCCATCGAAATAAATATGCTACCACACGAATTAATTTATTAAATGAAGAGTAACGCTGAAAAAGACTAGTAGCAATAGAAGTTAGAAAAAGGGAAGCGGTAGCGATGCGAGCATCAGGAACATCTTCTGCGAGCGGATTAGATGAACGAGGCCAACAAGAGAAATCCTGACTGAGCCACGCCGGACCATTCCAGTATAATTTAAAAGAAATTAATTTCTTGGGCAAGCAGCCACGTGAAATTATATCAGCGGGGTTTTCCTTCCCCGGAACATGATTCCATTGGTCAAAATGAGACAACTCTTGTATTTTAGAAACGCGATTCGCCACAAAAGTGGTCCAATGTGAAGAAGGTTTTGAAAGCCAAGCTAACACGATGGAAGAATCACTCCAAAACCATGTGGTCGAAAATTTCAAATTTAAACTGATTTTTAATTTACTGGCTAATTCCACAGCCATTACAGCAGAACATAATTCCAATCTAGGCAAAGATATGGATTTGAGTGGGGCTACCTTTGATTTTGCACAAATTAAATTGGAAAATCCGGGTAAAGTATTGGAAGGGCGGCCTACTAAGTAGGCGCAGCAACCATATGCCTTTTCAGAACTATCTGCAAATATGTGCAAATCGAAATACTGACATGAAAGGTCCGAAATTAAAGTGCGAGGAATAGAAATTTGAGAAAGATCTAACAAACTCTTGCGGTATTTCAACCACTCATCCAAAAGGGGGGAGGGTACCTGTTCATCCCAACCAATTTTCAATAACCAAAGTTTTTGCAAGAAAATTTTTGCAGTAATAACCACCGGAGCAATGTACTGCAATGGATCAAAAACTTTTGCTATTTCTGATAATAATTGCCTTTTCGTTCGAGGGTGAAACTCAGATAAGTGCACCTGATAGGAAAAGGTATCTGAAGAAGGAGACCAAAAAACACCCAAGGTTTTAATAGCTGATTCCTCAGTAGGAAGCGCAACACATTGGTCAACAGGAGTTACTTGTGAAAAGTTAGATAAAAAGTCGGTTGAGTTCGAGTTCCACTTATGAAGGGTAAACCCACCACCGGAAAGAAGAGAGTTTAAATCTTCACAAACACGAAGTGCTTCAGAAATACTAGAAAAGGAATACAGAAAATCATCTACATAAAATGCAGTTTTCAAAACTTCAGAAGCTAGAGGATGAAAAAGATGACCATCTTGTTCGGCCAACATGTGAAGAGATCGTATTGCGAGAAACGCAGACGGCTTAAGACCGTATGTCACTGTTCTTAAACGAAATATTTTTATAGGTTTTGCATTGTCATCTCGCCACAAAATTCTTTGCAAATCACGTTGTTCTGAATTTACTAGAATTTGCCTATACATTTGCTTGATGTCAGCAAGAACAGCAATGGGGAATAGACGAAAGTTAAGTAAAACTGAAGTAAGATCTGTCTGAATAGCGGGTCCAGAATGCAGAGTGTCATTGAGAGAAACACCATTAGCATCTGGAGATGACCCATTAAAAACTACTCTTATCTGTTCTCGGGTGGAAGAATTTTTCCAAACCGGATGATGATTAAGATATACTATTTCTTTAGGAGGATTACTAATTTCTTCAGATTTTGGAACTACTTCCATGTGATTCGCTGATTCGTATTCTTCCATGAAGGAAGTATACTGAGTTTTTAAGAGAGCATCCTTTTTAAAGCGATTTTCAATTGCGAATAAAGCTTTGAGAGCTCTGGAATGTGATTCTGTAATAACAGGGGGGTTAAAAATGCGAGGAAGAGTAACCACGAATCTGCCTTCAGTAGTGCGAACAGTGGTTTCTACGTAGTGTGTTTCACAGATCTCATTATTGCGAGAATGAGGTGAGGTGACTTGAATATCCTCAATGTCCCAGAACTTAATTAATTCTTGATTTAAATCAGCACCAACAAAATAACAATGAGATTTTTGTTGAACTGGGTTGCGGTATATTTGCCCAGTGGCAATCCAACCAAAATCAGTTCTACGAAAGAAAACATCACGGGCAACTTTAACCTTTTCTGGATGTAAACATTGCCAAAAAATGCTGGCACTTAAAAGAATTTCTACAGATGAAGCTCTGTTGAAATTCGGATCTGCAAGTTGCAAATGATGCGGAATATTCCAACCCTGGACTTGAAAAGAAGTAATGGGGGTGTCATTACCTATGGAATTGATAATTAAAAAATCTAAATTTAAATGAATGCCGAGATAATTGGAATCTTTTACATCCACTTTAGCATAACTCAGAGATTGCGATTTGGAACCATTAATTCCTGTAACTTCTATAGAAGTAGGGCATATTTGTAGACCTAACTTGCGAACTAGCGATTCACTGATAAAATTGTTAGTTGCAGCATTATCTAACAATCCCCTTACAGAAACCCATTTTCCGTGAACATTCTTCACTAGAATTTGGACAGTGGACAATAAAACTTGAGTTTTACTGAACGAAATAGAGCTTTGAGTAAAAGACTGAGCGTTATTCGGCGAAGTCTCAGAATTAGATTTAGCGGATGAACTATTGGTTGCTGATGACCGCGATCTTTCATGTCTATGCAGGAGAGTATGATGCTTTGCTTTACAGTGAAAACATAACCGTTCAGAATGACAATTGCTTATCATATGTGTCCCTGATAGGCAATTGAAGCAGTGCTTGTGGGTGGTAATTAATTTGCGTCTTTCATCCACAGATAAAGATTTAAATTGAGCGCACTGGTACAAGTTATGCGGTTGTTGACACAAAACACAAGCTTGTGCTTGATTGGAAGACCGAATATTTGTAGAAAAGGCATGTGACCTTAGCACCCTATGAGTGGGGCTGATGTCCTTACTATTAGAGGGAGGTTTGAAGGTAGAGCTACTCTTTTGGCTGGCTACAGCAGAGAGAATTTGGCATTTCGCCTTTAAGAATTTAATAATAGCTTCATAGGTACACAATGAATGTTGCGACAGATCTGCTTCCCAATCTTTTAAAGTTTTAGTGTCTAATTTAACAGAAATAAGATGAATCAAAAATAGATCCCAATGGTCAACTGGTTGGTCCAAATTGGCAAGCGCACGAATATGAAGTTCTGCAGCATCGATCAGATTACGAAGCGAGGCAAGATTATCAGCTTGAACCATAGGTAAATTGAATAAACCCTGTATATGACGTTGAGTTTTTAAACGAGTGTTCCCAAACCGATCTCTGAGAAGTGCCAAAGCTACTTCATAATTTTCATTTGTCAACGTAAGCTCTTGGATGAGTTTGAGTGCGTTGCCTTGCAAGGACAAACGCAAATAATGAAACTTCTGTATTGAAGGAAGAGAATCGTTTTCGTGAATCAATGAATTGAATAATTCAAAAAATGGTTCCCATGTAGCTTCATCTCCGGTAAATTTAGGTAATTCTATTTTCGGTAATATAACACGGGAAGGAAAAGAAGAAGATTCTGAAGGAGTTTTCTCCTGCTTTTCCCGCAATGTTAAACTTCTTAAAAGCTGCTTTGCGTCTGCAAACCCCTTATAATATAAATTTTCAACCTCAGCACGGTCACTTTGCTGGTCGGGATATTGTGTCTCAATATTACTTTGGATCTCGTCATAATTTTCAAAGGCCTGTTCATAACCTTTCAGTCTTTGAGAAATTATGTCACTATTACGTTCTTTTTCCGTAAGCTCATATAGAAAAGTGCGAAAACGCGTGAGTTTGCCCTTGACCGAAGCCCTCGCATTAATGAGTTTTTCGTCCATTGGCATTGTGAAAGTTTGATGTGAAAGTACTCACGACTTCCCTGTGAACTCGTACAACAGCCTGCCAGAAGAGAGAGAAAGCAGCCTTTCCAACGGCCAAATGTGGAACTTGTTTTTGTGTTTCCTCTTCCAGTGCCAAACATGAACTCCGAGCTGAAACTTTCCAAAAGAATTAGAAATCACAATTTTTGAACAATTTATACACTTAATGTTCAGTATGAGAGAAAAATTTTGTTAATTAGTTTAAATATTAATTTCTGAGAAAGGTTCAATCTACAGACTTGCTTCAACAAATGTTTACCAAACGCACTCCCGGTTATCGGCTCCATATGGTTATGTGAAGAACAGCCCACGTTCGTTCTCATAAACGGGAGAAAGCATCAGGCAAATGCCTGGACAAAATAACTACTGTGAAAGGAGCTATTAGACTGAATATTTTGGGCTAGGGGAGTGCGGCCTGGTTCTTTATCCTCAACTTTAAGTCTAAATTTAACACTGAACATTTAAGCATTAACATAATATAAACTTTATTTGTTGTTTGAAACAAGTGATAAATTCTATACATTACTGGAAACCCTTTGGGTTTAAAAATTAGTAGGTTGGCACAACTTGGTGCTATTTACAAGAGTTCATTTTAAAGACACACTATTTTGAAAACAATTGCACTTGCAAGCAATATTAAAACCATTAAAACATATAAGATTATTGATAAAAATAGAGAATAAAAGAACGTAACTTATCTTCCGATGCTATTCATGTTGACTAGAGAGGTTCATTGCTGCAGGTCGGCCGTGGCCAGAGCTTGCTGGTTTGGTAGTTGTAGTTTGTAGAACACTGTACTATGTGATTGCGATGTCCAGCATCTCGAAATAAAGTATCGGCTTGAAGAAGGTTTCTTCTTTAGAACCAAAGTACACTGAAGAGCGAAAGTAACAAGCAAGCTTTCATCTTGCGTAGCGGTGAGAACTGTAATCTGAGCCTTGCAACAGCTCATCTAGTTGTGACATTGATGCGTAGTAATCTCCAGCGTATCGATGTGACGTGCTGAGTACACCGTCTTACTGTAGAATACCGTCAGGTATTTGCCCCATGGAACGAAGCTTTGGAAGATACCATGAAGTGATGCGGTAATGTCGTACTGGATCTGTACTGGATCTGGTTGTACTGGATCTGAATCTTGAAGAGGAGAACCGCTTCTTAAATAGGGCGTAGAACAATCGAGAAATCAGCACTGGCTGGCGGCGACTGATTGGCTAAAGCGGAGATGTGACGACAGTCCTTCACGTAGCGGCTAGGCGAGAAGCACACTTGGCAGTAGTAAACTTGTGGCTCGGAGAGTCAACATCTATGAACAGGCTGAGGTATGTGTCTTAGAAATTTTGTTTGTTACGAGTAATCACTCGAAAATTACATTATATATTATAAACATAAATGTGATTAAATACATTAATAGTTCGGTGGTCTCAAAGCATTTGACCGACAAATGCGGCATAAGAAATAAACACACATTAAAAACATCACGAAAGTGATCAGGAGTTGATAGGGGGGGGGGGACACACACACACAGCCAGACAGACAGAAGGATAGACAGACAGACAGACAGAAGGACAGACACATTTTCCTGGATATATCTTATAAGTCTACTTTTTCCTCATTTTTGAAAAGTGTGAAAAGTAGGCTAACAAGAAGTTCCGTGAAGAACCATACAGCCTACTTTTCATGCCAATGATTATTCTACAGTATATGAACCTATCTAGAATAATGACGAAATTAAGTTGGTAATATCGAAATATCTAATTAGTTCAAAATATACCTGGTATAATGTAGCCTAATAGAGCACTACAGTTGGCAGCCCTGGTGACTGAATATATTCTTAGTTCCACCTCTTAAGGTACAGAATACAAAATTTGGTTGTAGTCCAATGGACGTTACATGCAGTTAGACACTGGATCTATCAGCACGCGTAAATGCATGTTGCCAACAATACCATGCGTGTGCTGGTCAGAAATAATCTGAATTATTATGATATCTTGTTGTGCCAATTTTGGATGAAATCCATTTGTTAGTATAGAAGTTACATGTATTTTAAAATTGGACATATCAGCAGGCATAGAATCATGTTGGCAGCACTGCCTTGTATTAATTACTCCAAATTAATCTAGAATGTCAGGTGCTATACGTGTGCAAAGTATAGAGCTGTTGGCTTGCATACTTTCTGATATATTGATATTAGGGTAAAAAGAATATAGACAGCATTTATTAAGAGTTGGCAGCCCTGATTGCTCTTAACAATACTTATAGTCATATCTGTTATGGTACACATATCACATACGAAATTTGGTTGAAATCCAACTGATAGTATAGAAGTTACATGTATTTAAAAATTGGTCCTATCAGCAGGCTTATAATCATGTTGGTAGAACTGACGTATATACGTTACTCCAAATTAATCTAAAATGTCAGAATATACGTGTGCATAGTTTAAAGCTGTTGGCTTGCATACTTTCTGATATATTGGTATTTGGATTTTTAAAAAAATAGAGAGAGCAATTATTAACAGTTGGCAGCCCTGGTGGCTCTTAAGAATACGCTCAGTCATATTTGTTTATGTACAGATATTACATACAAAATTTGGTTGAAATCCAATTGATAGTGTAGAAGTTATATGCATTTAAACATTCAACCTATCAGAAGGCTTAAAATTATTTTGGCAACACTGTCATGGTTGGCCTCCTGGAAATTAAACTGAAATAGTATTATCTACATGTGTGCCAATTTTGGAATAGCTCCCATGCATACCTTGCAAGATATCCAACATGGAGCTCAAATTTCTAGTGCGTTTTTTCAGCAGTTGGTAGCACTGACATCATTTTCAAATATGGACGTGAGCTATTCCGGTGCACATCTTTACTCATACTAAATTTGGTTTTGATTGCTGCAGCCGTTTAGGAGTTGATAGGGGGGACACACACACAGCCAGACAGACAGAAGGACAGACAGACAGACAGACAGACAGAAGGACAGACAGACAGACAAGACAGACATACATTTTCCCGGATCGATCTCATTAGTCAACTTTTTCCTCATTTTTGCAAAATGTGAAAAGTAGGCTAAAAATGAATGTGATCTCGTCAATGGCGTTGTCTTGGCAACCTCTGATAGATCATCCCTTATCAACTTAAAAGCGTTGTTATGGTAACCTCTGATGGCACTTGGCATTTTTTAAAATTCCGAAATCATTTTTCTCATCCCTTGGCGTAATGGTGGGTCATATCAAAAATTCTTTCAGACAAAAGTTTTAGGTAATTATTAGGGGAATATTTTCCATTTTGTACGGTTTTGATATTGTGCCTATTAAGAGAGATATGATTAATGTTTCCCGAAAAACCCACTTTTTTCCACCCCTTTGGTCAATGGTTGGTGCTATCAAATAACTTATTTTACATAAATGTTTGGCACTTATCCGACACATATTATGAACTTTGAATGGATTCGATATTTCACGTATTAAGAGAGTTATAGCGAAATTTCACTTTTTCGAAAAAAGCCCCCCATTTTTACCCCCTTCGACCGATCTTGCCCATTAACGAACTCGACCGAGATTTTATAGGGATACATGTTATGTAAAACATTCAAAGTGATTGGTTCAAAATTACGGCAGTTATCGTGTCCACAAGAAACTGATATATATATATATATATATATATATATATAGATAGATACATATATACATAAATTATATATAAACTTTTGAACTGACGGTGGTTTTGGGGTCTGGGGGATGTGAAACGCGAAGATATGTCGAAATTTTCCGGAAGTCGAAACATGGTACCCATTGCAATAGTTAGCTTTCTAATGAAATCTACCTAATAAAAGCTAGGATCAGGCAAGAAAATAGTCAGAATAGGCCAGTTTTTGTGAATAGCACACACAGGGAGGTAGAACTGGGTAAGTTCAGCAATCGACAGGGGTGCCCAATGGAGTTCATGAACACTATAGAAAATAAATTCGGGGAGAGGTTGGAAAATGGTAGTATTGAGTGGTGCCAGGTAGTTGAAATTTTAGAACAAGTATTTGTGGGGGAAACGAGGAATTGGTTTGCTGTCTACAGAGACAAGTTTACTGATATTAATGATTTTAAAATGAAATTCTGTGAAAAGTTCTGGAATGAGGTTATTCAGTCGCAGCATCGTGAGGGAGTAGTGTGTGGTAAATATAACCCTAAAGGAAGCTCCACCATGACCGAATACTTTTTAGGGCAGGTATTAGTGTGTAAATATCTGGATGGCTTGAAGGAGGAAAGTGATGTGGTAAGGTTGCTACTTAGGCACTTTCCCTATAGGATCAAGGAGGCTGCTTGTATCCAGAATGTAAAGACAATATCACAAGTAGAAAATTTGTTAAGCACATTTGATGCACTAGGGAGAGGGGGTTATGAGGACAATTTCAATCGGAACCAGGGTAATAATAATAATAGACCTAATGAAGCCAGGCATCAAGAAGTTCAAGGGAACGGTGGCGAAGGGGCCAACGCTCAAAATAGAAATAATAATAATCAGCTATATCAGAACAGAGGAAATGGCTATGGTAATCAGTATCAAGGGAGGAACAATGATTTCAGGGGAAATCAAGGGAGGAACAATGATTACAGGGGAAATCAAGGGAGAAATTATAATGACAATAATTACAACCAGAATAGGGGTCAAGGAAGAGGACAGCCTAGTGGTAGTAATATACAGCCAAACAATGACAACACAGCCCAGAACAACCAGACCAGTTTAGTAGTTAGTAGTACTACGGCCAGCTGTAGCGGTTCTTTAAACGCGAACCAGGCTGCGAAGTAAGGTCAGAATCTCAGTCTGTAGCATGCCTTGTCCATACAATTATACAGGAACCCTATGACCTAAATGTAAGAAATGAATTATTACATGAACTAAATGATGAAGGTATTATTCAGGAAGTGGTTAGTAAGAGCCCCATAGTTAAATTTAACGTGTCCGAGGCGTACACAGATGTTTTAATTGATAGTGGTTGTATGAAGAGTTGCATAAGTAGTGCATTTTATGATAAAATGAAAGGAACTGAAGTAAATTTTGAGGAGATGCCAATTAAAAGCACTTTTGTTATCACAGCTGTTGGGAAGAGGTCTAAAGTAATTTCTAAGCAAGTTTTAGTAGACATTAAAATTAATAATCATGTAGAGAAGCAGATTTGTCTTGTAATTCCAAATTTAGTATTCAGTGTTATCTTGGGTTCAGAGTGGCTAAGTAGAGTGTCTGGTAACTTATGTTATGATGTAGGGAGTTTGAAATTTAAATGGGGAGATTCTGAAGTAGAAGTAGCGTTCAATGACCATATTCAGAGGAGTAGTATTGTAGGTGTGATTTGTACTTTAAATGAGATATCGCCAGCCGTAGAGCGGGGTTCTCAATGTTTTGTGGGCAGTGTGATTACGAACGGAAGTCTAGAGGACTCGTTACGTGAGGCTGCATTTCAGGGTAATATAGAGGTGGAACAATGTGTTCGGCTCTATGATGTGTTATTGTGTAATAGGAGAGTTTTTGAGGATCGCATTGGTATGGCCAATTGCTATACACATTCATTGAACGTTATTGATAGGTCAGTATTCACAGGACATAGATATCCTGTACCTTTCGCTTATCAGAGTGCAGTTGAGGCACAAATTAACCAGATGCTTGAAGATGGGATTATTGAGCACTCTAACAGTCCGTATGTTAATTCTTTGATAACGGTACCCAAGACCGACGGCACTGTTCGTATTTGTTTAGACGCTCGTTTGGTTAACAGTAGAATTAGTTCAGATCAGCTGAAATCTATGTCAATAGAAGAATTAATGCAAACATTTGAGGGGAAGAAGTATTTCACTTGTGTAGATTTGAGTTCCAGTTTTTGGCAAGTGCCACTTATGTACGAAGATAGACCATTTACAGCTTTTAGTCATAAATATAACCTTTATCAATTTTGTAGAACACCTTATGGGTTAAAGAGTAGTTCAGCAGCTTTAATTAGGGCTTTAAACATCGCATTAGGGGATGACACAGGAGAGTTTGTAACCATTTACATAGATGATATGGTAATTAGTTCACGCAGTTTTGAGGAGCACCTACGTCATTTAAATATAGTTTTTCAGAAGTTAGATCAGGCAGGGTTCACTTTGAAGCTGTCTAAGTCGTCATTCTGTCAGTCAGAAGTGACATTTTTAGGTCATAGAGTGTCGAGTAGAGGTGTAACACCAGAAGAAAGTAGGGTTAATAAGATACTTAACGCAGAGGTGCCACAGAATGTTAAACAGTTAAAAACTTACCTGGGAATTTGCAACTTTTTCAGGAGGTTCGTTCTTAAATACTCAGGGTTGGTAGAACCATTCAGGGAATTGCTTAAAAGTGGGACTCGGTGGAGGTGGGAGTCCAAGCATGATCAGGCTTTTAGAGCGCTGAAGGAAGGTTTTGAGAAAGCTGTAGTGCTGAAATATCCGTTAAAAGATAAGGAATATGTGGTTATGACAGATGCTTCACATATAGGCATTGCTGGAGTATTATGTCAGAAAGATGATGAGGGTAATCTGTGCATTGTATCTTTAGCCTCGCGAGGACTGACAGCAGCGGAGAAAAGATACACGATTACTGAGTTAGAGCTTTTAGGTATTGTTTTCAGTTTAGGGAAATTTAGAATGTATTTAGTAGGGGGGAAATTTGAGATCCACACAGATCACCATGCATTACTGTATATGAGGACTTGTAAACTCAGTTCTAACAGAGTTAGTAGGTGGATTCTTGCTCTGCAGGAATACGAATTCACAGTAAAATATATTAAAGGTAAAGATAACATTCTTGCAGACATGCTATCGAGAGACACTAATTTATGTAGGGATTATCCTGTGGTTAAAGCAGAGGACGGTATTTTAATATGTGCATGTGTGGACAGTAGCAACAGGGCATCGTTACAGACACTGAGAAATATGCTAGGTAGAGCAACGTGATGACGTTCATTTTAAGGGAGCCACTTGCAAGGTTGGAAGCAGGTGACGCAGAAACATTTATAGTTTCCAAACGTATTGGGAAAACAGCATATGTGCTGGAGAATAGTGAGGGAAACAGATTATACGGAACGTATAATATACATAGTCTACGAAAATATGTGTCATAAAGTGAGTGTGTTGTGTGTTTAGCTGGCGAGCCAGCCTATCAAATGAGTAAGTGTGGTATTTGGTGCGTGGGAGGATCTGGTCTTAAGGCAGGCGTATCAGAAGTCACACAGGGGGTAGTATGTAAGTAAATGAGAGTTTTTAAGGTACAGGGAAATATGACGGGATTGTCGGATGCTGTTGAGCACTAAATTGTCTCGATGCACCAAGGCCATTTTGGCAGCGCTGATGGGTTCCCATTTATCTCCAAGAGATGGGGGAGCGCTTGAATAGGGCTTGTTAGCTTAAGGCGTCCACGAGATAAAAGATGGGCCATCAGAATGCGAGACAGTCCTTCATGAAACTCATACATATCAGCACACGTGATTTCTGTTTACGGCCTCGCCATGTAAGATTTGTAAGTGTGTAATTTAAGATAATTTGTACAAAGGTATTATTTGAGTGAGGAGAAATGGTCTGTGTTGAGAACTAATATTAAGTAGAATATGGTTAACGGGAACTTAACAAGACAGGGCGATTACGGCACAGAAATATTTGGTGTTATATGTAATGCGCATTTACTGTTTTTTTTTCAGAAGTCAATATTAATTTAATCTACTTTAAAGAGAGATTAAGTATTATGGTCACGAGGCGCTGCCACAATAGTGTGATCGTGTGCTCAGTGATATGTGGAATTAAATGTCACCATAAGGAGGGGACCTCCAGTGAAATTAGGAAGTTCTATGGTGATATAAATATATCAGAACACCTTCAATGCGTGTGATATGACATCATAAATACATAGTGCTCACACATTAATTTTGTCTATTTCTCCAACATAGAGAAATTTGAGAGGCGGAAATATCCGTGGAACACTATTCCATATGTAAAACATTGGACTGGTTGCAAAGTGCAATCCATAGTGACAACAAACTTTGACGCAAAGTGCGTGAAGAAAAAATATGAGTGTATATATCTGTAATTTAGGGTGATTTCATTTATGTAATATGTATTTTGGATGGGGTTTATTAACGTGTCTGGGATAATCGGATAATGGACCGTCGTCACGGTAAATCATCCGATGATCCGAGGCGAATATGTAACGTGTTTTTCGAGGGGTTTTATGCAACTGGCATAAGTCAGTAGGAAGCCATTCTATATTTATTTACGCGGCAAATTGTTCAGCCAAGAGAATTTTTCATGTTAATTTATTATTATTATTATTATTAATTTATTATAATTATTATTTAGGTATTTTCAGAGCATTTTATAAAAATTATTAGCATTCAGATAGGTTTTCTATGTCTTAGAAAACGCTATCCAGCAAATTATTACGAACGACGATATCATAGAAAATTATGTGATTACGGAATTTTACGGAGTTTTGTCAGTTAGGGTATTTGAGAGACATGACTCACTGGGAATTCGAGTACAAGCTGATTCCTGTCGAGAAGTATTACGAAAGGCTGGGTCGCAAGGTCTAGAAAAGGCGAATTGTTGGGACGGAAATCGACTTCTCCCTCCCGCGCGCCGAGTGTAATGAGGCAGAGGAGGGGAACTGGCGGCGTGCTCAGCCAATCAGGAGGACGACGTAAGCTAGATGTCGGTACCATGGTGGGGGAGCCGGCGTGTGGTTATATCGTTCGACGCGCCGTGAAACGAGGACTATCTGTGAAATACTTGAGGAGTATGGATGCGCGTGCGAGTCGCTCCGATGTTCAGTGGAGTTAGGGACAATCTGTGTAGAACTTGCAGAGTACGGTCGCAAGTGCGTGTCGCTCCGATGTTCAGTGGAGTTAGCGACGAACTTTTGTAAAACTTGGTTGTACGAGTGTTTGGGTCCGAGGTACGGACCATAGAATTATCTAATCTACCAGAATATCATCAAATTCCGTCGGAGATGACGACGTCCAGGAGACTGTGGGAAGCTCACAACATCATCAAGAACGAGGGAAATGCTTTGGCAATTTCCAGTGGTAAGCGCCAATGACGCAGAAATACGCAATCTCTCATTTTTCTTTGTTTTACATTTCATATTTCAGTAACTTCATAGCTTGGAAATAAGAGTAAAATCAATTTATCAGACTCCGTTTTCACGTAATTTTCTATCGGTAATATTAAAATCGCAACGCTCCAATTTAAATTTTATACTTATTATTATTAATTTTGCTATACTTGTTTTATATAATAAATTCATTTCTTTTACAATGCAATCTTTGCTTTCAGTAGGTAGCATTAGATATAGACCAATTCCTTCTCCTGATACAATTGTTTGTTGGGTTAATGATCAAATCATACCACGATCTGAGTGAATAGAGTCTTGAATGTGTTCTGCCAGAGCTAGACGTTGTTAAATACAAATTTAGATTTCAACATTGCATTGAGGTCTTGGCGCCCATTAAAACGACATAGCTTAGGCAAAGGTAAACAGTTACATTTCTCACCCAACAGTTAGGAGCAAGCAAAACGTAGCGAACTGTGCGATACTTCCCTTCTTATAAAGCCCACTGATGAGCTAGCTTGGTGTACCTAGGCGAAATTCCACACAAGACACGGTATAATCCCAAAAATATTGCTGAGTTTTAATTGACGGGCCGTGAAAGCCGATATACCATCTATATTGGTAGATGTTTACCAAAATTGACTAATTACAAAAGTCCATATTTCAGATATATTTACATTTTTGTTCCAAACAAATTTCCTGTGATAATTCAGTATGTTGAGAACCCAAAATATCACCACAACCTATCTGTTATCTGTAATTCAGGTACAGTACTAACTTTACTTTCCATGTCCGGGAGACCCACTAAATTCTTCCTTTCCAGAATTCTGCAGTTCTTATCCCTCGGTCTGTGGCCAACATAAGGTCTTCCTGGCTGCAAGTATCATTAAGATCTTTGCACGTGAGCAGGTGTTGTGGAGTCTGGATTTCTCCACTGTCACATCTTGGATCTTCTGCATAGCCCCTCTTCACAAGGTTGCTACGACACTTAGGCACTCCTGTTCTCATCCGGTTTAAGGACCTCCAGGTGGTATAAGGCAAATGACTACCACTGCTCAGTTCTTCTTTAGGGGTAAACCCCTCTGGTACTATTTGTTTCCAGAGTGACACGCGCTGGACGTCTGGCTTGGTATGGAGGGGTACTGTTCTCTTAATAAAACTCTTCCTGGATCTTAGGCGAGGAGTGGTCACCTTGAGGTTGAACATACAATGTCTGGGCTCTGTTTCAAGCTTTTGTCTCTCTTTCTCTGCTGCCACCCTGCGTCGAATAACTGGAGGTGCAATGCCAGCGAGAGGGTAGATCTTCTGCACTGGAGTAGGTCTCAGACATCCAGTGACAATACGTGTGGACTCGTTAAGAGTTTTGTCCACTTACTTGGTATGGGCAGATGCTCCCCACACTGATGATCCGTACTTCTCCTGCTGCGAAGCAAAGTCCCAATGCTGTTGAAACGTAGAACCTGAGGGTTCGCTCCCCATGATGAATCTATCAACTTCCACGTTATGCTATTTCTTGAGCTGATCTTGCACTTCAATTCTCAACAATGTTTCCTGAAGCTCAGGGTACGATCAAGCTTGATTCCCAAATATCGAGGCGTTTCACAGCTTTCTAGTGTCACTCCTTTCCAGACAACATTCAACTTTCAGGTAAGTAATGCAGACGATTAATTTTCTCATAAGTTCCTACTTTTGCTATCAAATGCTACCATCCACGTCACCTAGCTGCGGACGTGGCTACTAAATGCCATCGCAGTCAGCACCTGGCGGCGAACGATGGAAATAATATAGCATTATCAAACTAACCTACAAATTTTAGCTTCCACAACTGTAGTTAGTGGAAGGTTCTTTTACATGCCATAAATCTATGACATGGGATCGCCGGCTTTACTTACCCTCCGAAGGAAGGCATACTGAGAGACTGTTAATGCTCTTAAAAAGTCTGACGACTTCGGCCGAGTTTGAACCCGTGATCTTGGGGATAGAAGCTCAGCATGCTACCCACTACGCCACCGAAGCCGCTACGGTCACGTTAAACTACAAGCTCCCTTTCTTTTCCATGGAGGGCTGCATCAAACATCACAAAACAATTGCAGGGAATCGAGAGCGTATTCAATAAAAGTCGTGAAGGAAATAAATGTTGGTGAATTGACAGCGCCCAAGGAACTTCTTTTCTCTCACAAAGTTGGTGGTGTACAAAGGCAGACAGCGAGGATCCCGGACAAGAAGACAGCCACTGGCGTACTCGTGATATATTTCCTCTGTTCTCGCGCATAATGAGTTGATCCAATAACCATACAATGTACTTTCTGAATTCAATGGACCCAATGTACGTACGCTCTCGATCGCCATTTGTATTTATTCATTTAACAGCAGATGGCAGAAATGAAGCGGTAATAGTCTACACCAGAGGTTCCCATTAGGGATTTTTCTCGGACCCCATAAAGCGATCGTTATGTAAGCACAGCCCCCCCCCCCCTTTCTGCTCCAAAATATTTTAAGCCAAGACTTAAAATATTTAAATGACTAACGGAAATCCGTGTACTAGTTCACGGGAAAGAAGAAAATCTTTATAGCCTATATCTCGTCATGACCTAACAAACGTACAAAATCCAACATTATCGCCCTTTTTGATAAGTCGTCTGTTTTTTTTTCCAACTTACTCTTTGAATGGCTAGGCTCAAGAGAGGCAGCAGGCGGCCCATTCACTTCTATATTTATTACCACAGTTTTCTCTTCGTCTCTCTGGCAGTGGGCCTACTTCGTTTTAAAGATCCACTCTTCAACCAACGGTCCATATTCAATGGACTTTAGACAATTAAAACAAGTAGTTCCGTGAAGAACTATACAGCCTATTTTCATATATCCTACTTATATTAATTGCCTCTATCTACATACAAAATTTCAGTTTGATTGCTGTAATAAATTCGTAGATATTGAGAACCGACTAAATATTTCGGATGGTCGCCATGTTGGATTTTATATATGTAGGTCCTAGAGTTATGTATTGTTACATGAAGATTATTGTGTACTTGTAGCATTCAAACTTCAATCGCATGATTAGGACACAAGAAGTAACAAGGAGATTTTAAAATTTCGCACAGCTGCCATCTTGTGGTTATGGAAACAATTGAAATAAATTAGATGCCAGTGGATTAACATTCGCAAAAGGATTTACTGTGCCAAGTATCAATGCACTCGGATGATTAAATTGCGAGAAACATCCATGTGAATATTTATACTTCGCGTCGCCGCCATGTTGGATTTGTGATCATCAGGTTATTTAAAGTCCTATAGGTGAACTTAAGTTCATAGCCCCTATGAACATTAAAAAATCAGTTTGATTGCTATAATAGATTCGTAGATATTCAGAGTCGTCTGAATATTTCGGATGGTCGCCATGTTGGATTGTTAAATGTATAGGCCATAGAGTCATGTACCATTGAAGGAAAATTATTGCGTAGGTTCATTAATCAAACTTTCTCTTCGATCACTTGATTACGACACAAAAAATATAAGCTTAATTTTAAAATTCGCACAGCCGCCATCTTGAGGTTATGTAAACAATTGAACTAAATTAGATACCAGTGCATTACAATGTGTATAAATATTTCCTGTACCAGATTTTATTGCGTTTGGAACATTAAATCGCGAGAAAGGTCTATTTAAAATTTTCAAATTCGCCTTGCCGCCATGTTCGTTTTATAGTTAACCGCTTTTTGAAAGTCTTGTAGGTGAACTTCCAGTAGTGCCCTTTATCTCCGTATAAAATTTCAGGGTGATACAGATAATATTTTCAGAGATATAGAATGTCGGTGAAATATTTCGCTCATCCGCCATCTTGTGGTTATATAAACAATTGAACCAAGTTAGATGTCGGTGCATTACAATGTGTATAAACATATACTGTACCAAGTTTTATTGCGTTTGGTTGGATAAATCGCGAGAAACGTCTATTTAAAAGTCGCAAATTCGCGTGGCCGCCATGTTGGATTTGTAGTTACCAGTTTTTCAAAAGTCGCATAGGCGAACTTCTAGTAGTTTCCTTTATCACTGTAATAAATTCCAGGGTGATATCGGTAATAGTTTCGGAGATATTGAATTCTGGTGAAATATTTCGCACAGCCGCCATGTTGGATTGGTGAGACGTAACAAAATTTGAAGGGCACGGTCGAGTTCGCCAGGAATAGTACTATGAACTTACAGAGTTTCATTTAAATCGCTCCAGCCGTTTAAAGGTTATTAGGGGGACACACACACCTCACACACACACACACACACACACACGGACAAAAGGTGATCTCATAAGCCTATTTTTTCAAAATTGAAAATAGGCTAAAAATCACAGTCAGTCTGAAAGACTAGACGTTGTATCATTTCAAATGACGCATGCTACAAATGCTACACATGTTAGAAATGCTCAGGAGGGCTTCTCGCTTTGCTCGAAGCCCCAGGACTCTTTCAAGAGACTGCATTACCCATTAACTTAGGCTTCCCGCGCGGGCACCGCTTTAAGGGTCACGGGAAGAGATGTGTTTTTTGGTTGAATAAAGCGTAAATTGTGTACTTTTTGATAGCGGTTTTGCGGCCGATCATCCCAGGCAAGCCGGCGGAAACCTTTGCCTCCCTGTCTGAAGGATCATTTGGCCGTAAATTTGAATTAGTGTAAGGATATAGTATGAGTGTCCAGATTTAGACAATAGCCTACTCCATGAAGGGGTCATGACTATGCCATATGTGTTTGTTTAATGAATAGTGTATATGAAATAAGGGAAGAATACTGATTTACAGATTTGTGGAGTGAGTTTCTGATTTTTGAAAGGTCGCTCGACGCCAGGCCTCTTTCAACAGACTCCAATAATCATCAGCGTCTGGTTCTCGCTCCCCGCGTGAGCGTGACGTCACGTTCCCGCACAACTGCATGGCGTCACTTCCCGCGCGGCTGCATGACGTCACGTCCGTCACCGTGTCCGTGTCCGTGTCCGTAATGCATAACGATGGACCCCAACCATAACGACGAAGTCGACAAGATCATTTGAAATGATAAAACAATCGAAAGTTTCAACTTTAAAAACTCATGTAAATATGTAAACATACAAAATGCAAAATGGCTGCGGAGCAGAACACAGAGATAAAGGAGCAGAACGCTTTCTAGCGGGAAACTTGAAAAGCTCACATTACGCTGCGCCACTTATGCTAGGGATGGCAACGCATAATTATTATTTTTAGCCTACTTTTCACATTTTGCAAAAATGAGGAAAAAGTAGACTTATGAGATCGGGCAAATGTGTGTGTGTCTGTCTGTCTGTCTGTCTGTCTGTCTGTCCTTCTGTCTGTCTGTCTGGCTGTGTGTGTGCCCCCCCCCCCTATCAACTCCTAAACGGCTGCAGCAATCGAAACAAAATTTGGTAGGAGTAAAGATCTATACCTGAATATCTCACGGCCATATTTGAAAATGATGTCAGTGCTACCAACTGCTAAAAAATCGCAATTGAAATTTGAGCTCCATGTTGGATATCTTGGAAAGTATGAATGGGAGCTATTTCAAAATTGGCACACGTATAGATCATAATATTTCAGTTTAATTTCCAGGAGGCCAAACATGGCAGTGTTGCCAAAATGATTATAAGCCTCCTGATAGGTCCAATTTTTAAATGCATATAACTTCTACACTATCAAGCGGAATTCAACCAAATTTCGTATGTTGTATGTGTACATAACCAGATATGACTGAGCGTATTCTTAAGACCTACCAGGGCTGCCAACTGTTAATAAATGCTCCTAATTTATTTTATCCAAATACCAATATATCAGAAAGTATGCAAGCCGACAGCTTTAAACTATGCACACGTATAGTACCTGACATTCTATATTAATTTGGAGTAACTTATATACGTCAGTGCTACCAACATGATTCTAAGCCTGCTGACAGGTCCAACTTTAAATACATGTAACTTCCATACTATCATTTGGATTTCAACCAAATTTCGTATGTGCTATGTGTACCATAACAGATATGACTATGCGTATTCTAAGGAGCAACCAGGGCTGCCAACTGTTAATATGTGCTGTCCCTATTTTTGTTACCCTAATATCAATATATCAGAAAGTATGCAAGCCAATAGCTCTAAACTTTGCACACGTATAGTACCTGGCATTCTAGACGAATTTGGAGTAACTAACATACGCCAGTGCTGCCAACATGATTCTAAGCCTGCTGATAGGTCCAATTTTAAAATGCATGTAACTTCTATACTAACTAATGGATTTCATTCAAAATTGGCACAACAATAGATCATATTATTTCAGATTATTTCTGACCAATACATGCATGACATTGTTGCCAACATGATTTTACGCGCGCTGTTAGATCCAATGTTTAACTGCATGTAACGTCCATGCTATCCAGTGGACTTCAACCAAATTTTGTATTTAGTACCGTAAGAGACGGAACTAAGAATATATTCAGTCATCAGGGCTGCCAACTGTAGTGCTCTATTAGGATACATTATGCCAGGTATACAGTATTTCGAACTAAATGGAAATTTCGATATTAGCAACTTAATTTCGTCATTATTCTAGATAGGTTCATATTCTGTAGAATAATCATTGGCATGAAAAGTAGGCTGTATAGTTCTTAACGGAACTTCTTGTTTTTTTTTGCATGCTACATGGATAGAAATTTGATGCGTTTAGCGCACCAAAAATATTGGAACAAATTGCAACGGCTTGTTTTGCGACATCGAGAAAAGTATCAAGGTACGTTTCAGTTTCGGCAAGTCGAGTTGGTACCGACATAGGGAGAAAGTCACAGCTTAAATTGCCAACTAAACTTGCAGTTTGGACGTCGGCAAAATGTTTTGGTGCGAAAAAAGACCCGAATTCCTATCCGTGTATACAATACATATGACAAACAAATAAAATGTCTTTTTTTTTATAAACCAATAATGGCACACCAATTAGCGGGGTAGAAGCTTTTGGATTCTCCCATTGCAACAGTTGTTGCCGAGTATGAATTGTGGGTCGCAAAATGGGAGCTCATTGTTGAAAACGGCGGCAAGATCCCCGATTCGATTGTTGTCTTTTGTGATGGGTGTGACGAGGATATTTATCAATCCATCAATAAACTGTTACGTATCCTCATCACACTTCCTGTGAGTGTAGCTTGCCACGGTGGGTGAGTGGATAGCGTGTCGGTCTACTAACCCCAAGATTGCAGGTTCGCCCCTGGCCGTGGTAAGTGATTTTTGAAAGGCGGCAAAAATACGATACGCATGTCATACGATGTTGGCATGTCAAAGAACCCATTTGAATTCAGTAGGCCGAGTTCATAAAGGCAAAATTAATCTCGGGAGTTTCCGCCAGCACAAAGTTCCTCATTTCTCTACTAGAAAGCGCTATTGTGTTCAAGGAGATTAGATATCTAACATCTAACCTCCTTGACTTTCATGGTCAAGGAACTACGAAATTCGACATGCAAGCTACCCTCTGGGTGTCAAATAGCAAAGCTTGCTCCAGGCACCCGAGGCCATACGATATTATTATTATTATTAGCCACTGCAGAAAGAAGTTTTTCGACTCTCCGTCGCCTCAAAACTTTGCTAAGAGAAGACAGGCTCACCGGACTTGCATTGCTGCACATTCATCGTGACATCACTATAAACATCGATTCGGTAATCACAAGATTTACTAAACAAAAAATACAAGTTGATTTTGTTATATAAATAATCGTTTTTATATAACAGGTATGAAGTTGTAAATATGTACAATTGTAACAGAACATAATAATTGAAATAAAGATATATTCAGTATTGAATAAAATAAAACTGTTTTTCAGTTAAAATCCGTTATGTTTTATTTGTCTGGTTATTGTGTTTTCGATTTTGAGTTTGCAAAACAATTTGGTCTCCGTTTGGGGGGGAGGGGGGTCCTGACCCCCGTGACCATCTCCTTGAATCCGCGCCTGATTTGGCTTCAAATGTAAGATGGTGATTTAATCTAATCTCATTAAAATGTCATTAATCATAATTAACACTGCGAACAGGAACGTCTTGCAATTCTCGCTGTATCACATTCATTTTAAACATAGCACATAACATACAAAGCCTAAGGGAACGACTTTTCCTCAAATGTCTAAAGGTGTTGCGGAAAAAAGTCATGCGGTAGCTGGGCGGATGTGGATAATAGTCGTGTTTGGCAAATTTAAAGAGGAACTTCTGATACCGTAATTCCATTTCAAGAATCCCGGTTTTTCTTCTAAACGTTTTGGACATTTATTAGAATTGCCACATATCCACATTAGGCATTTCAACTCAAATTCTTATACGAATTTCCGAATTTCTCCATCCTATACAACGAGGTAGGTGATAATAAATCATTTAAAAGTAGATTTCTATCAGTTTCATATGCTGGCTAATTATGTTTCGTTTATTTATATACATTTTTTTCTGATATGTTTCCTATCTGTTAGGTTAATTCATGTCATCGTAATACTGGTTGGCACCTTTTCAAAATCGTTAATAATCTCCGTATTGAAGAGGATTCAACTTATTTAACTCAAGCGCCGAACTGAATTATTTTATTGATTTTCTAAATTATTTTGTGTATATTTTGATAAATTTTTTAAAGCTTAACATTTTTACACTCACCGTTAATAGTTCTTATTTTCTAACTACTTTTTTTTAAATTATTGTTAAAAGACCAATCTTATATTTATTTAATTAATGCTACATTTGTAAGGATATCCATTTTATTACTATATTTTATTTATTACAATTATTATCATTAATTTTTCATTTTAATTTAGATTTAAGTCACATAAGCTGTTTTCAATTCTTAATTGATTTTATTTTTAGGCTGAGGATGACCCCAATGTAGGTCGAAACATGTACCATTATATAAAATATATATTTGTTTAAGTATTGATTTGGCGTATAATTTAAACGTTTAATTCTAGCATCAATACGGATATTTAAAAACATTTGTTTTCAATGGCAAAATAATGTGTTTGCATTCTAATAGTCGTGTGGTTGCGGGGCGAATGCGGATAACGTTTTGTGTTATCCTCCCAAGACCCTAACCATCAGTCCTTTATTTTTGTTTAGAAACATATATTTACTGTCGGAAAAGTGCCCAATGGCTTGGTTTATTTCCTTTTTAGCCTATTTTCATTTTATGAAAAAATTGGCTTATGAGATCACCTTTTGTCCGTGTGTGCGCGCGCGCGCGCGTGTGTGTGTGTGTGTGTGTGTGAGAGAGAGAGAGAGAGAGAGAGCGAGAGAGAGAGAGGTGTGCGTGTGTCCCAGCAACCGATTGGAAAGATGTTGCTCATCAAAATGTAAATACTTAAATAAAGAAATCTCTTCATCTCTTCTCAAGCCTCAGACCAAATTAAATTTCTTAGTAGAGCTGGGAATCGATCTCGGAACTCATAGGTGACAGACAAGAATGTTAACGACTGCACTTGCACTACGCGCTGGTCCGCCTCAATATTTACTCCATCGTTGTATCCAAACAAACAACTTACTAACAAGGTAACTGAATCTGATTCATGAATAATCCTGTCACTGCTACATAAGATATATATTCGTAGGAAATACGAGAAAATAAGACAGCAAGAGCATTAATATCACTTTATTACATGTTTTTAATTGAACGCAAGCTTCTTTTACAGAGACTAGCCATTACTGCGCTACCTGTATTCATCTTATCTAACTAATGAAGTACTTTCTGTGACACGCCAGTGATATACTGTTTGAGGTTATGTTAATTGTTGACTCACTCTATCGGAAACTTTATTAGGCTTTACACGTTGCAGTAATTAAAACTCCTTATATTTATTGGATTTTCTGAGACAATAAACTTCTGAGATAAGTATAATTACTTGTATTCCCTGGAAATTACTTTCCAAAGCGCTCTCTCAATGTTCATTGTATTATTTTCTCTTTGCTTTAGCAATTTGGAGACAACGCACTACCGGTTGCATTAGTTTTTTTTCTTCTCTAAAGCTTCGTCAATTAAATCTTTTTAATTTCTCTTTTTAATAGGGTTCGTAAAAGCCATTTCGGCTACTAATTCTAACCAATTAATAGTCGAGGAAAGAGAAAATGTTCTTAGTAGGATTTCACACGTCTCTGCGTTCGATGTGGACCCATTCATTACAGATTATGCTGCTTATTATATCTGCAGTCTACAGAGTTGTAAATGTTTTACTTTTGCTCCTCCCCCTTTTCTCCCGAAACAGTTGACTAACGTGGTCGCTGTTGCCAATCAGCAATTAGTCACGCTTTCGAGCCGGCATTTGCATTTTCCAGTAGCAGCCACTGCCTCTTGGATCATTTCGCTCGCTCGCTCGAGTTGTTTAGTATTATTATAAGCGGCAGTGCGTCATACAGCCCCCAGGTATTCTTTGCTAGTGTGAGAAATTTCTCTTTCGTATCTTACGATTTTTGATAGCCCAAAACTATCATTCACCACAGTTAGCTTTGCCAGATTTCAAGAAAGGATAAACGGAACACTCGTCCTAAAACATTGTTTATTAGCCTACTTTTCACATTTTGCAAAAATGAGGAAAAAGTAGACTTATGAGATCGATCCAGGGCAAATGTGTGTCTGTCTGTCGGTCTGTCCTTCTGTCTGTCTGGCTGTGTGTGTGTCCCCCCCCCCCCCCTATCAACCCCCAAACGGCTTCAGCAATCGAAACCAAATTTAGTATGAGTAAAGATGTAAACAAGAATATCTCAAGCCCATATTTGAAAATAATGTCAGTGCTACCAACTGCTGAAAAAAAACACACTTAAAATTTGAGCTCCATGTTGGATATCTTGGAAGGTATGCATGGGAGCTATTCCAAAATTGGCACACATGTAGATAATACTATTTCAGTTTGATTTCCAGGAGGCTTTACATGACAGTGTTGCCAAAATAATTTTAAGCTTTCTGATAGGTCCAATTTTTAAATGCATATAACTTCTGCACTATCAATTGGATTTCAACCAAATGTTGTATGTAATATGTGGACATTAACAGATATGACTGAGCGTATTCTTATGAGCCAACAGGGCTGCCAACTGTTAATAATTGCTCTCTCTCTCTCTCTCTCTCTATTTATCCAAATACCAATATATCAGAAAGTGTGCAAGCCGACGGGTTTAAACTATGCACACGTATAGTAACTGACATTTTAGATTAATTTGGAGTAACTTAAATAGTCAGTTATACCAACATGATTATAAGCCTGCTGATAGGACCAATTTTTAAATACATGTAACTCCTATACTATCAGTTGGATTTCAACCAAATTTCGTATGTGCTATGTGTATCATAACAGATATGATTATAAGTATTCTTAAGAGCAATCAGGGCTGCCAACTGTTAATAAATGCTGTCTATATTTGTTTACCCTAATATCAATATATCGGAAAATATGCAAGTCAACAGCTCTATACTTTGCACACGTATAGCACCTGGCATTCTAGATTAATTTGGAGTAATCAATATAAGTCAGTGCTTCCAACATGATTCTATGCCTGCAGATAGGTCCAATTTTAAAACACATGTAACTTCTATACCAACAAATGGAATTTATCCAAAATTGGCACAACAAGATATCATAATATTTCAGATTATTTCTCACCAGCACACGCATGACATTGTTGCCAAACATGCTTTTACACATGCTGATAGATCCAATGTCTAACTGCATGTAACGTCCATTGGACGTCAACCTAATTTGGTATACTGTACCTTAAGAGTATATATTCAGTCGCCAGGGTTGCCAACTGTAGTGCTCTATTAGGCTACATTATACCAGGTATATTTCGAACTAATTAGACATTTCGATATAACCAACTTAATTTCGTCATTATTCTAGATAGGTTCATATACCGTAGATTAATCATGGGCATGAATCTTAATTTTAAGAAAAGTAGGCTCTTTAGTTCGTCACAGAACTTCTTGTTTTTAAATCCAGGTTGTTAAATGGTGTAATAAATAATACACTATGTATTAAATAAGCGATACCTAATCAAACACACAAAATTAAAACTAGATATTGCTGACATATCATAATAGGCTTATGACACAGCAACTTACAAATACTTTTCATTTGAACGACCCTATGCAAGGATTTTTAGCCTACTTTTCACATTTTGCAAAAATGAGGAAAAAGTAGACTTATGAGATCGGGCAAATGTGTGTCTGTCTGTCTGTCTGGCTGTGTGTGTGTGTCCCCCTATCAACTCCTAAACGGCTGAAGCAATCAAAACAAAATTTGGTAGGAGTAAAGGTCTATACCCGAATATCTCACGGCCATATTTGAAAATGATGTCAGTGCTACCAACTGCTAAAAAATCGCAATTGAAATTTGAGCTCAGTGTTGGATATCTTGGAAGGTATGAATGGGAGCTATTTCAAATTTGGCATACGTATAGATAATAATATTGCAGTTTAATTTCCAGGAGGCCATACATCGCTGTGTTGCCAAAATGATTATAAGCCTGCTGATTGGTCCAATTTTTAAATGCACATAACTTCTACACTATCAATTGGAATTCAACCAAATTTCGTATGTTGTATGCATACATAACCAGATATGACTGAGCGTATTCTTAAGACCCACCAGGGCTGCCAACTGTTAATAAATGCTCCTAATTTATTTTATCCAATTACCAATATATCAGAAAGTATGCAAGTCAATAGCTCTAAACTTTGCACACGTATAGTACCTGGCATTCTAGATGCATTTGGACTAACTAATATACGTCAGGGCTGCCAACATGATTCTAAGCCTGCTGATAGTTCCAATTTTAAAATGCATGTAACTTCTATACTAACTAATGGATTTCATTCAAAATTGGCACAACAATAGATCATATTATTTCAGATTATTTCTGACCAATACATGCATGACATTGTTGCCAATATGATTTTACGCACGCTGTTATATCCAATGTGTAACTGCATGTAACGTCCATGCTATTCATTGGACTTCAACCAAATTTTGTATTCTGTACCTTAAGAGATGGAACTAAGAATATATTCAGTCATCAGGGCTGCCAACTGTAGTGCTCTATTAGGCTACATTATGCAAGGTATACAGTATTTCGAAATAATTAGAAATTTCGATATTAGCAACTTAATTTCTTCATTATTCTAGATAGGTTCATATATTGTAGAATAATCATTGGCATGAAAAGTAGGCTCTTTAGTTCGTCACGGAACTTCTTGTTTATTTGTAAGCACCTTCTGATAAAATTCACTGAAATTGTGGTCATAATTGTAATATGTGAACAATTCTTGTTTTCAAATTAATGGAGGTTCTGTTTCTATCATCTCTCCATTTGATATTCATGACAGAAAAATCTCTCTTCGTAAAAGCAGTGGAGGGGAAAATGCTGAGTATTAACTCCACAAGGACTAAAATATTCCTTAATTTTGTTGCTCCTAATAAATCTATAACATGTTCCCATCTATCTGACACTGATATGGAAATCATTTTCTCTTTCAAACTTGCACCTGTATCACCAGAAAACAGGCTTGATATTACAATCAAATTGGTGCGAAATTGAATATATTATCAAATTAACCAAAAAAACGGGATATTTGGAGTTTTAAGATTAAAAAGGGACGAGGAACAAACGGAATGTCTGGCGACCCTAACCAGGAATTTTAGGGAAAATCCGCCTGAAGGTGGGAATAATAAAAGTAACCATTTATAGGGCAGAATAGTTCAGTAGAACATATATTTTATATGTATTTATTTACATTTTTTAACCTAATTATAATTATTAATTTTAATTTCTGTTTTCTTTAACAATTTATTATTTTAAATGATCTTGTCAGGCGTCGGCTGCCGGTTTAGTTCATATCCTCGCCGCTAGATGGGGGCTTCATTCATTCCATTCCATGATCTTGTCGACTTCGTCGTTACGCTGGGGTCTGGCGTTACGTTACGGTGACGGGACGAAATGTACCCAGATGCACTGAGGTGTGTGACGTCATAGTACCGCTTAGTGCATGTGATCCCCGACAATCTGTACTTCGTTAGTATAAGACAAAAATCCCCGATTCTTGGATCTCGAGAACCACTGGATGGATTTTGATGCAGTTTTCACAAGGATATCTCGAGGAAAGGTTCTGTAGAAAATAATTTATGTATGATGAAAGGAAGCCAAGCGGTAACGATTTCAGTGAAAAAGTCGAAAACAAACTTGGCCTCCGCTGGGCAAACCGTTAAAAATATCAATATACTATGAGCGTAAGAATTGGTCAGCATGAAAAGTTCTACAAAAAAGTCCGCGAGAGCATATCTCTATCTTGAATACATCGCCCACTATAAGTGGTTTTAGACTGGATGGAAGGGGCACGTCCCCGCGCGCTCTGGTGAGCTTGACCTTGCTTTGCCCTTGGTTTGCACTTACCGTTCGCGAGTAATTTGAAGTAACATAAGCAAGATAAGTATTATGCAGATACTTTTCTAACATGTCAAGAGTCTTTGGCTTCGAGCATTTTTCAACATTTGTAGTATTTAAAATTATACAAAGTCTACTCTTTGAGACTGACTGTCACTTTTTCTATTTCTGCTACAATATAGAGCAAGATGCAGATGGCCTTGAAGACAGAGCTTCTTCTACTCCATGATAAGAACTGAATTGTTATAATTCTGATACAACACAGAAGAATGATCCAGATGGCTTTGAAAGTAGAGCTTCTTGTACTCGATTATAAAAAGACACGGATAGTTATTCTGAAAGACTGGACTTTACATCAATTAAATGCTAGCAGCCGAGTACCAAGAAGGCAGTGCGAGAACAGAGTTTCAAGATTCTATTTTGTTTCTTCACTGCCTACATGATAGTTCCCACACTGCCTTCTTGAAACTCTGTTATCGCACTGCCTTCTTAGTACTCGGCTGCTACATCGTTCTATGACGTCACACACCTCAGTGCATTCTAGGTACATTTTGTCCCGTCACCATAACTTTGATAAAAGAAAACTAGGATAAGAAAAATAAATTTAAAAAATAAAAGAATTGTAATTTCACATTTTTCAACAAGTAGATCCGTGAAGAACAAAATTTCAGTTTGGTTGCTGTAACAGATTCGTAGATATTGAGAACCGTCTAAATATTTCGGGAGCTCGCCATTTTGGACTGTTATATGTATAGGCCATAGAGTTATGCACCATTCAAGGACAATTATTGCCTAGGTTCATTATTCAAACTTTCACTTCGATCGCATGATTACGAGACAAGAATAAAAACTTAGTTTTAAAATTTCGCACAGCCGCCATCTTGAGATTATGTAAACAATTGAATTAAATTAGATAGCAATGCATTACAATCTGCAAAATTATTTACTGTACCACATTTCACTGCGCTCAGAGAGTTAAATCACGAGAAAAATCTATTAAAATATTTCAAATTCGCTTGGTCGCCATGTTCGTTTCGTACTTTACAGGTTTATGAAATATACATAGGTAAACTTGTATCAGTACCCTTTATCACCTTACAAAATTGCAGGGTGATATCCGTAATAGTTTCGGAGATATAGAATGTCAGTGAAATATTTCGCACAGCCGCCATTTTGAGGTTATGTAAACAATTGAACTAAATTATACTCCAGTGCATTACAATGTGTATAAACATTTGCTGTAGCAAGTTTCATTACATTTGGATAGTTAAATCGCGAGAAAAGTCTATTTAAATGTCTCAACTTCGCTTGACCACCATGTTGGTTTTTTAGTCACCAGGTTTTTGAAAGTCTCATATGTGAACTTTCAGTAGTGCCCCTTATCACCGTACACAATTTTAGGGCGATATCGGTAATAGTTTCGGATATATTGAATGCTAGTGAAATATTTTGCACAGCCGCCATGTTCGATTGGTGAGAGGTAACAAAATTTTAAGGGCACGGTCGAGGTCGCCGGGAATTGTGCTATGAACTTACCGAGTTTTATTGAAATCGCTCCAGCCGTTTAGATTTTATTAGGGACACACACACACACACCTCACACACACACACAGACAAAAGGTGATCTCATAAGCCTATTTTTAGCCTACTTTCGATTTTTGCAAAAAATGAAAGTAGACTTATGAGATCAACACAGGGCGAAAAAAGTGTGTCTCTCTGTGTGTGTGTATGTGTGTGTGTGAGTCTGTGTGTGTGTGTGTGTCTGTGTGTCTGTGTGTGTGTGTGAGTGTGTGTACTCTGAATGTCTGTCCCCCCCTATCAATTCGAACACGGTGAATGCGAATTGAACGAAATTTGGTACAAAGGTAGCACTAGCAAAGGACACCTCAGTGTCATGTTTTATATCGCCGCCATCTTGACGGAAACGTAATGGCGGCCACACAAATGTTCAAAGCTTAAATCAAATTACGACTAACCTAATCATCCGATCTCTACCAAATTTTGCAACAACATACCTTTATGGGGGGAGCATCCTTTGACCACACTAATAAGTCATCAGCGTAATAGTTTGCGGATGGCGGCTATCTTTGTGTGAAAATCGATTCCCCCTATTAATTCGAACACGGTGCAACCGAATGGAACGAAATTTGGTACAGAGGTAGTACTAACAAAAGGCACCTCAGTGTCATGTTTTATATCGCCGCCATCTTGACGGAAACGTAATGGCGGCCACACAAATGTTCAAAGCTTAAATCAAATTACGATTAACCTAATCATCCGATCTCTACCAAATTTTGCAACAACATACCCTTATAGAGGAAGCATCCTTTGACCAATCGAATAGGTCATTAGCGTAATAGTTTGCGGATGGCGGCCATCTTTGTGTGAAAATCAATTCCCCCTATTAATTCAAACACGGTGAAACCGAATGGAACTAAATTTGGTACAGAGGTAGCACTAGCAAAGGGCATCTCAGTGTCATGTTTTATATCGCCGCCATATTGACAGAAACGTAATGGCGGCCACACGAATGTTCAAAGCTTAAATCAAATTACGATTAACCTAATCATCCGATCTCTACCAAATTTTGCAACTACATACCTTTATGGAGGGAGCATCCTTTGACCAATCTAATAGGTTATTAGCCTAATAGTTTGCGGGTGGCGTCCATCTTTATGTCAAAATTGATTCCCCCTATTAATTCGAACACGGTGGAACCGAATGGAACGAAATTTGGTACAGAGGTAGCACTAGCAAAGGGCACCTCAGTGTCATGTTTTATATCGCCACCATCTTGACTGAAACGTAATGGCGGCCACACGAATGTTCAAAGCTTAAATCAAATTACGATTAACCTAATCATCCGATCTCTACCAAATTTTGCAACTACATACCTTTATGGAGGGAGCATCCTTTGACCAATCTAATAGGTCATTCACCTAATAGTTTGCGGATGGCGGCCATCTTTGTGTCAAAATCGATTCTCCCTATTAATTCAAACACGGTGAAACCGAATGGAACGAAATTTGGTACAGAGATAGCACTAGCAAAGGGCATCTCAGTGTCATGATTTATATCGCCGCCATATTGACAGAAACGTAATGGCGGCCACACAAATGTTCAAAGCTTAAATCAAATTACGATTAGCCTAATCATCCGATCTCTAGCAAATTTAGCAACAACATACCTTTATGGAGGGAGCATCCTTTGACCAAACTAATAGGTCATCAGCCTAATATTTTGCGGATGGCGGCCATCTTTGTGTGAAAATCGATTCCCCTTATCAATTCGAACACGGTGAAACCGAATGGAACGAAATTTGGTACAGAGGTAGCACTAGCAAAGGGCACCTCATATTCATGTTTAATATCCCTATAGCACGTTGTATTTCAACAAGCTACTACAACCAACATTCAATCATACTCCTTGAAAAGGACAAAGAGTTATAACAATACCCATGCATTTAGGAGAAAGTAGGCTATATGTTCTTTACTGAACATCTTGTTTCAAAATTGAAAACAGGCTAAAATGAGGAAAACGTAGACTTATGATAATGATCCGACCAAATATGTGTATATCTGTCCTTCTGTCTGTGTGTGTATCCCCCCCCCTATCAACTCCTAAACGGCAGCATCAATCGAAACCAAATTTGGTATGAGTAAAGATCTCTATCTAAATATCTCAAGCACATCTTTGGAAATGATGTCAGTGCTACCAACTGCTGAAAAAACGCAAATGATTTTTGAGCTCCATATTGGATATCTTGGAAGATATGCTTAGGAGCTATTCCAAAATTGGCACACATTTAGATAATAATATTTCAATTTAATTTCCAGGAGGCCATACATGGCAGTGTTGCCAATATGATTCTAAACCTGCTGATAAGTCCAATTTTTAAATGCATATAACTTCCACACTATCAATTTGATTTCAACCAAACTTCATATGCACTATGTGTACATAATCAAATATGACTGAGCGTATTCTTAAGAGCCACCAGGGCTGCCAAATGTTAACAATTGTTCTCTCTATGTTTTTATACAAATACCATTATATCAGAAAACAGCAAGCCGACAGGTTTGAACTATGCACACGTATAGTATCTGACATTCTAGATTAATTTGGAGAAACTAATCTACGTCAGTGCTACCAACATGATTCTAAGCCTGCTGATAGGACGAATTTTTAAATACATGTAACTTCTTTACAATCAATTGGATTTCAACCAAATTTTGTGTGTGCATTGTGTACCATAACAAATATGACTGGGCGTATTCTTAAGAGCAACCAGAGCTGCCAACTGTTAATAAATGCTGTCTCCATTGTTTCTCCCCTAATATCAATATATCAGAAAGTATGCAAGTCAACAGCTTTAAACTTTGCACACGTATAGTACCTGACATTGCAGATTAATTTGGAGTAACTAATATACGTCAGTGCTGCCAACATGATTCTAAGCCTGCTGATGGGTCCAATTATAAAATACATGTAGCTTCTATACTAACAAATGGATTTCATCCAAAATCGGCACAACAAGAGATCACAATATTTCAGATTATTTATGACCAACACATGCATGGCATTGTTGCCAACATGATTTTACGTGCGCTGATATATCCAATGTCTAACTGCATGCAACGTCCATGCTATCCATTGGACTTCAACCAAATTTTGTGTTCCGTACCATGAGTGATGGGACTAAGAATATATTCAGTCATCAGGGTTGCTAACTGTAGTGCTCTATTAGGCTACATTATGCCAGGTATATTTCGAACTAATTAGAAATTTCGATATTAGCAACTTAATGTCGTCATTATACTAGATAGGTCCAAATAGATTAATCATTGGCATGAATCTTAAATTTTAAGAAAAGTAGGCTCTTTAGTTCGTCACGGAACTTCTTGTAATTCATTGTTCCGTGAAGAGTGGCACGCCTGTCTCTACCCCTCCAATATCTTCATTGCTTGGCGGTTGGAACCAGTCAGTGTGATTCAAATTTCCCGCCTGGCAATAGTATTACGTGCAGGAGCTAGTTTGAATCCACAGATCGCCGCGACACTTGCTGGAGTCCTTGCAGATATCATTATGCCTTATTACAGATCTGCATATTTGACCTTCCATTAGGTTTGATGTATTGTTGGAATCTTAAGCGATAGAATGGTTATGTTTAGAGCGGTCTTACGTACAACATTATATTGCAAGTGACGCAGGAGAAAGGCAATTTTCCTGGTCGATTTTATGTTACTTCCATTCACTCCAGATGATATTATTAATATATGAGGGCATTAAAACTAATTTTACAACTAGGCGATCGAAGAGATCGTCGCGACAAAACTGCTCTAAGAGACGCGACTAATGCCGGGTTAATGTAAATGGTTGTACCAAAATCAACCGGAGACAGTGGTGGATCCAGAGGGGGGCACCAGGGGCAAGTGCCCCCCCCCCCCGCCCCCACGAAAAACCAGTTGTCTGCTACATTGATATTGCAGATAAAAATTATTGTTTCTGCAAACAGCACTGCAAGTAAAATCTTTGCTGTATTGCCTGGTCAATGTTTATTATCAAATCATATACATAGTATGTAATGGCAACACTGTTAATATAATCGCTACATCGACAGTGTTGCAAGTGCAGAGAGATCTTTCAGCAGCCTGCAACTTGTCAAATCATGGCTACGAACGCGAATGACATAGGAAAGGCTGAATGGCCTGTGTCTGTAATTTCTTCACCGTGATATAATGTTGACGTTGAAAAAGTTCTAGAACGTTTCTCTAAAGGGGGTAAACGAAGGATCGCCCTGGATCTTATTTCGTAATAGACATGTATTTTGCCTAGGATAGTCACCAAATAGAATCTCAATCGGTATTCAATACAATTGTTTCATGTATTTATATTTATGTCACTAGTAGTGATTCAGGGTTGGTTATTGTTCTTTTAAGGGGCGGAACTACGAGGTCATCTCAGTGACTCAGTGACTGGTACTATGTACATTCAGTATTTGGTAACATTTGTGTAGTAAGGTAGACTTGTATATTGTCTCCAGATAGTCACTATGATTGCAAATGTTTTAATACATATTAGACTGTGTAATGTGCATTAAAGTGTGGAAATGTAGGCCTACATATTCTGTAGAATTTTAAAAGTTTTTTTAATGTGTAACATCTTTCCACTCGGTATCTGGATATTTTTGTGGGAGTGATTTTGGAAAAGGGGCGGAAGTGGATGGGACGGAAGTGCATGGGACGGAAACAACGAGCGAGCGCGATGGCGGAGATCGGTACAACGACGTACTGTAGGCCATGTGACTATGTGGAATGTAAATCGCATACGGTTTACCTCAAGGTTTTGAGGCCCCATTAAAGAAATTCCTACTATAAATCATCATCAAGTTGTCGTTCTTTGGTGTGAAAATATTCATTATATCATATTTGCTGAAAACAATTACGATTTATTATATCTTCATACTTTTGCTGTATTCTTATTTAATGTAAGCACTCGATACCACGAGTGCAATATCGCATCAACAAACACTCCAAACAACGTAGGAATTTAGTATATTAACACCGACTACTAACAATAATTGAAACTTCGTTAGACCAAACGTATCACTGGGAGAAACACATTTAATATACCTATTGCATACCTAATTATTATCGCGCCTATACTTGGCAGTGCGCTATATCGGCAAAAAGAGGTCATTTTCAATAACATCGCTGGCATGGGTTCACTAACTGGCCGGTATACAGCGCATCAAGTGGGCGGTGGATTGCTCCCGCATACCGTAGTTCAACTAGTTAAAGGCAGATGTCACTACTGCAGATCCATTGGAGAACTTTGTTTTAATTAATAATAATAATAATAATATTTAATGCTGCCAAATAGCCATAATCCAGTATACATATATACACATTTTACAACGTCTACAACGTCTTAGCAAATAACAACTATGATTTATTACGGTCAGGATTTGTCACTGAATTTGTACAAGTAGTTATTTCAATGACCAACAGAGTTCACTGTTAACAAGGGATTTGCGCTCCCTGCACCCACATAGTAGGATAACATGTCACATGTTACACATCATATGCGACTACTGTAAGGCTCGTATATTTTTTTAGCCTATTTTCAATTTTGAAAAAATAGGCTTATGAGATAACCTTTTGTCCGTGTGTGTGTGCGTGTGCGTGTGTGTGTGTGTGTGTGTGAGGTGTGTGTGTGTCCTAATAACTTTTAAACGGCTGGAGCGATTTCAATGAAACTCAGTAAGTTTATAGCACTATTCCGGGCGACTCCGACCGTGTTCTTCAAATTTTGTTACGTCTCACCAATCCAACATGGCTGCTGTGCGAAATATTTCACCAGCATTCAATATCTCCGAAACTATTACTGATATCGTCCTGATTTTTTGTACGGTGATAAAGGGCACTACTAGAAGTTCACCTAAAGGACTTTAAATAACCTGGTGATCACAAATCCAACATGGCGGCGACGCGAAGAATAAATATTCACATGGACGTTTCTCGCAATTTAACCATCCGAGTGCAGTGATACTTGGTACAGTAAATCCTTATACGAATGTTAATCCACTGGCATCTAATTTATTTCAATTGTTTCCATAACCACAAGATGGCAGCTGTGCGAAATTTTAAAATCTCCGTGTTATTTATTGTGTCCTAATCATGCGATTGAAATTTGTATGCTACATGTACACAATAATAATCTTCATGTAACAGTACATAACTCTAGGACCTACATATATAAAATCCAACATGGCGACCATCCGAAATATTTAGTCGGTTCTCAATATCTACGAATCTATTACAGCAATCAAACTGAAATGTTGTATGTTGATAGAGGCAATTAACATAAGTAGGATATATGAAAATAGGCTGTATAGTTCTTCACTAGTGTTATTGAAACTGAAACAAATAAACCATTTTAATACTGTATAATGAAGATCTTGTAGAATTATAAAATCTGGTTGTTGAATGTTTTGTGTAGTGTGTGTAGATTAAATACATATTTAGTAATTTTATTACAAATTTTCTCTAGCTACTCTGAAATCCTAGAGTGCCCCCTCCAAGGTGAACCTCAGGATCCGCCACTGACGAAGGTATGATGGGTTCCTCAGTTTAGGGACTGCGTAGCCCCGTGTACTTTGGGTGTGTGTAGAATCTGTCTGATAACCGGTGTTAATTGTGATGGCTGTATTAGTGTGTGTTATCTGTTTTTAATTCAAGTAAGGACTGAATACGTTGCATTTTCAAGTAGTTCCTACTTTTTCCGCCAAACGCCACCGCCAACGACTACTAGTTCTGAACTTGGTTACTAGATGCCACCGCAGTCGGCTCCTGGCGACAAACGTAGGAACCTAGGAACGTTTTTCAAATGTTTAACCTATATATAATTTAGCTTCACACAGGTGTAATTAGTGGAAGGATCTTTAACATGCCATAAATCTATGACATGGTATCGCCGGCTTTACTTTCCCTCCGAAGGAAAGCATACTGACTTGTGAGAGAATTCTAACGCTCTTAAAAACCCGACGACTTCGGCCGGGTTTGAACCCGCAATCTTGGGCATAGAAGCTCAGCATGCTACCCACTACGCCACCGAAACCACTAGATACGAAGATACATACGGATTTATGAACTTTTATAACATATCAAAACATGTACTGGTTTAAGAGGTTACATTTAGCATTGGCAGGGTGGATTTTCATCAAATACATCTATAGTCATATTGAAAATGAAAATCCACAGCCTGCTTCCAGTCTCCGACCGGGTCAGGAATGGAATGAATGGAGCCCCCATATAGCGGCGAGGATATGAACTGTGCCGGCTGCCGAGGCCTGACGCACTCCTCTGGGGCAATGATTAAATGAATGACAGATGAAATGAAATGATAGTGGAGAGTGTTGCTGGAATGAAATTTTGACAGGGAAAACCGGAGTACCCGGAGAAAAACCTGTCTGCCTCCGTTTTGTCCAGCACAGATCTCACTTGGAGTGACCGGGATTTGAACCACGGACCCAGCGGTGAGAGGCCGGCGTGCTGCCGCCTAAGCCACGGAGGCTTATCTATAGTCATATTACTACAACAAAATGGTAGATACGAAGGCCACAACAAGCGTGCGCGCTACCTCCCGGCATCCTTTGCGAACAAGTAGACGTCAGTTGCAGCTGTGTAGCTAACCTGTACGCTGAACTGTGCATCTTCACAATGTTCACGAATATTGATTCGCCCGCCGCGTGTGAGGAACGATCTGTGATACGATTTTTGAGTGCAAGAAACAAGTCGGCTGCAGTCATTCATCGTCAGCTTTGTGTGGTTTATGGTGATAATGCAATGACGGAAGGTAAAGTGCGAAAATGGGTACGCGAGTTCAAAAGTGGCCGTGAAAATGTTCATGATGATGAACGCTCAGATCTGTGATCACAGATGACTTGGTGACTGCAATTGACACGAAAATTCACGAGGATCGAAGATGTAGAAGTGAAAACAGCCGTGAATTCTTGGTTGTCAGAGCCAGAGGGATTTCAGAACTTAGTTTTAAGGTATGACAAGTGCCTAAATAAACAAGGCAACTATGTAGAAAAATAGAGGAAGGGATGTAAAACCTAAAAATAAATGTGGTTTCAAAATAAAATGTTAAAAAAAACGGCCCTTACTTAAGAAACAGCCCTTTGTGTGTCTGTCCACCATCTGGATGTTTCTCAACCACGACATATGTCTTACATCTCCGCCTCGTTTACCTTCTACTTTCTTCTTCACCATGAGCTGAAGGAGACGAAACTTTTCTCCACGTATCACTAAATTCACTAAAACTTGCAAGAATCTGGTACATGTACGAAAAGAAATCCAAGAAAGAAACAGTTCACAATGGGATCGAAGAAAGAAGCATTGAACTTGCCTCTCTCTCGGAGTTATTATATTGTCACCCTTTGTTCAACTCGGTTGAGATATGAGACCAGGACCTATCGATTCAAGGCGCTCATTATCGAGCCTCCTCCATGTGTTCCATCTTCATCTCCCTGGGAAGCCCACCAGCTGGGTGGAGTCGAACACAATGCCTCTGTTTCATCAATACTGTGTGGTATTTCTACAGTACAGAAGGATTCAAAAATTAGGCAACATTTCAATGTACAACGGCATCCAATACGGAGCTGAGACAGAAATGTTTGAACACTCCAGTGGCGGTTATTTATGCTCTTTCTTATTTTAGTTAATTCCGGAATGAATTATGGCAACATAGTGACGAGTTATATTAAACCCCAACAAAATTTCTAAGCGGGTACCGTTTATTTTGCGAGGTTTTGCCCAGATGTGCCAAATTGGTCATCAGTAGAGGTTTGATGAACCCTGTCTGGACCGCACTGGAATAGCAATTCAGGGTATCCAGGAAAAGGTTCCAATATTTACAGAACACAAAAACGTTTCTATAAACAGTGGTCGAAAATTTAGTATCTTCCGTGTTATGGTCTTATTTTGAACGAGGAGCACCTTGGCACGAAACAAATTATAAAACATTGTACAAGGAATATATCTTCCACTCCGATCATTTTGGCACGAAACTAAAAAAAAAAAACATTGTACGAGGAACATTTCTTGCACTCCGAGCACTTTGGCACTTGGTTGGTTGGTTCTTAAGTTTAGGGGCTGCGACAACGCGGTCATGTAGCCCCGTGTACTTTGGGTGTGTGTAGAATCTGTGTGATAACCGGTGTTAATTGTGATGGCTGTATTAGTGTGAGATATCTGTTTTTTAATTCAAGTAAGGACTGCAGACTTTTGAATTTTTCAAATAGTTCCTACTTTAGCCGCCAAACGCCACCGTCAACGACTACTAGTTCAGAACATAGCTCCCAGACGCCACCGCAACGAACGTAGGAACCTAAGAGCATTGTTTGCATTCTTAACCTATACAATTTAGCTTCACACAGGTGTAATTAGTGGAAGGTTCTTTAATAAGCCATAAATCTATGACATGGGACCGCCGGCTTTACTTCCCCTCCGAAGGAAGGCATACTGAGGGATTTTGAACCCGCGATCTTGGGCATAGTGCTCGGAGTGCAAGATTTGTCCCTCGTACAATGATTTCTCATTTTGTTTGTTGATACTAACACATAACTTATGACAAAATCCGACTTCAATACATTTTCGATAAGAAGAATACCATAGTAGACACAGTAGGTTTGTTTGATCAAGGACCTTAGACATTTCGTATCACTAAAAACATTCCATTGGAGCAAGAGCATAAATACAAAATCCAAACAATGATCCACTCCACATAGGAGCCATTAAATTCATCACATAGCACACTTCACACCCAGTTCACCATCTCAAGATATATCTAAAGGAGAAAATAGACTAATTTATAGTAATATACAATACAAACTGTCCCCGTGGAGATGGGGTAGCACGCCTGCCTCTCACCCAGAGGCCCCGGGTTCGATTCCCTGCTCCGTCAGGTAAGCGTGAATTCAAGGGAGGGGTCATGACCCCCCCCCCCCCCAAACGGAGACATTTTTTTTTTGCAAACTCACAAAACGAAAATAAAACGTAAAGAATTTTATTCAATACTGAAAATATCTTTATTGCAATTATTATGTTCTGTTACAACTGTACATATTTACAACTTCATACCTGTTATATAAAAACGATTATTTATATAACAAAATCAACTCGTCTATTTTGTTTAGCAAACCTTGTGATTACCGAATCGATGTCTAAGCTGATGTCACGATGAGTGTGCAGCAATGCACGGATAGGAATTTGGGGCTTTTTTCGCACCAAAATTTTTTGCCGATGTCCATAATGCAAGCTTGGTTGGCAATTTAAGCTGTGACTTTTTCCCTTTGTCGGTACCAACTCGACTTGCCGAAACTGTAACGTACCTTGATACTTTTCTCGAAGCTCGATGTAAAAGTCGCAAAACACGCCGTTGCAATTTGTACGAATATGTTTGGTGCGCTAAACGCATCAAATTTCTATCCATGTTGCTTGCAAAATATTGGTCTGGTTTTGTACGTTTGGTTATTTTGTGATTGCGTTTTTAGTGATACCATTTTTCTTAACAATTTCGATTCACTGAACCTTCCCCCCAAAACCAAACTCTAGATCCGCGCCTGCCGTCAGGGATTTCAGAAACTGACCTGAGGGCTAGAACGGGGTGCACTCAGCCTCGTGAGGACAATTGAGTAGCTGTGTGACAGTGAGGCAGCGCCCCGGTAACGAAAGCCAAGATTAAAGGCCGAGGGGACCCCATGCCCTGACCACGTGTCACCCTAATATCTGCAGGCCAAATGGCTGGGCAACGGTCGCTTGGTAGGCCTAGGCCCTTCCTGGCGATCCAGCTGGCAGTGGTATCATGTGGAATGTATATAACATACGGAGGTGCCATTAAATATATCTCTGCAATAAATCATCTTCAAGTTGTCATTCTTTGGTGTAAAGATATTCATTAGTCCTATATCATATTTGCTGAAAACAATTATGATTTATTAAGAGACTGTTTTTCAATCTCAGGATACAAGTGATGGGCATCCACTCCCCGAGTAACTTTGCTCAACACTTTCATACTGAACGATAAACGCTCAAGCGAACTGTGGTGTCAACTGATTAAAACACAAACCACATGTTAAAAGTCAGTATTTAAATGATGATATGCTTTAATTTGAAGCAATGTAATAAGTCGGCAAAGCCGGTATTGTGTTCCTGCACAATGGCTATTCAGATATTAACCCACATTGCGATAATGCAGTGATCAATGTAATATATATCGATGATTTTATACGGGAACTGAGCTAGCCTAGCATATACCACTATAGGAATTCCCTATACAGTCAAGTAGGCGTATTCATAACTAATTTAAAACTCAATTCCACGCAGGAACATTATCGAAAAAAAAAAGCAAAATATTAATCGAGCATAAAAAACAACTTCCATATTATTACCGGCACGTGAAAATGAGTACCTGTCTTGTACTCCAAATGTCTGTGGTTATAATGGCTGGGTGGATAACATGTTGGTTGCGTATCCTGAGGTCTCAGGTTCGAACCCCAGTCCCGGCAATTATTTATGCTACCGGATTATCGATTCAAATGATATCTATCATAACATTATGCGTCATTTTAACAGAATCTACATGAAATTACGATTTATCTAATTTTAATTACAATAGTTTGCACCAAGCAGGAGTTGGGATATTTGATTGTATTGAACATTATTTCTAGTAGTCTACAGATAGGCTAGAGACTATGGTTTCATTCCTCCTCTTAATTTACAGTATAATATGTGATGTTTGTTGAAACAAGTGTGACAGTAGCATATCTACAATTCAATCTATACATTCATCATAGTACCAGTATGAAAACGGAGCGTAAATTAACATTTTAAGAATATCCAAGCTGTGTAGTATACGAGTAGGATAACACGTTACACATCATATGCGACTACTGTAAGGCTCGTATCTTTTTTTTACAAGTTGATAATTTATTTCTCAAAAGTACCGAACTTTGGAATTCTCAGTTCTGCCTCACAGGGCTGAGTGTACACCGCTCCAACCCTCAGACCAGAATTAAAATTTCTGACAGAGCCGGGAATCGAATTCGGACCTCCGCGGTGGCAGCCAAGAATGCTAGCCACTACACCACGAGGTAGTCTAATTTCAATCATAATATTGTTTATAGCTTAGCCAATAAGTTAAGATTAGGGTACAACCAAATGTACAATTATTTTGTGCTCTTACCGAAGCAACACTTTCTTAATTTTTTTGGCTTTTTTTCGGGGGAGGGGCATGGAGCCCCTGAGGACAGCTTGCATGTCGAATTTTGTTGTTCCTTGAACCACTATGGTAGTCAAGGAGGTTACACAGGTCTACCTAAGCTCCTTGAACACTATAGCGCTTTCTAGTAGAGAAATGAGGAACTTTATGTTGGTGGAAAATCCCGAGATTAATTTTGCCATTATGAACACGGCCTACTGAATCCAAATGGGTTCTTTAACATGCCAACATCATATGACATGCGTATCGTGATTTTTGCCGCCTTTCACGGCCACGAGCGAACATTCAAGCTTCGGGTTAGTAATCCGTCATGATAACCACTCGCCCACCGTGGCAAGCTGTTTTATTAATAAAAAGTAACTTTTAATGTTTTTATAAATAATGAGTGCTTTTTAATGTTTTCTTACAAGACGTGTTGTTAAGAGCCTCCGTAGCTTAGGCGGCAGCACGCCGGTCTCTGACCGCTGGGTCCGTGGTTCAAATCCCGGTCACTCCATGTGAGATCTGTGCTGGACAAAACGGAGGCAGACAGATTTTTCTCCGAGTACTCCGGTTTTCCCTGTCAAAATTTCATTCCAGCAACACTCTCCACATCATTTCATTTCATCTGTCATTCATTTAATCATTGCCCCAGAGGAGTGCGTCAGACCTCGGCTGCCGGTTTAGTTCATATCCTCGCCGCTAGATGGGGGCTTCATTCATTCCATTCCATGATCTTGTCGACTTCGTCGTTACGCTGGGGTCTGGCGTTACGTTACGGTGACGGGACGAAATGTACCCAGATGCACTGAGGTGTGTGACGTCATAGTACCGCTTGGTGCATGTGTTCCCCGACAATCTCTACTTCGTTAGTATAAGACAAATATCCCCGATTCATGGATGTCACGGGTAATCTCGAGAACCACTGGATGGATTTTGATGCGATTTTCACCATTCTGTAAAGGATATCTGGAGGAGAGATTCTGTAGAAAATAATTTATGTATGAACAAAGGAAGCCAAGTAGTAACGATTTCAGTGAAAAAGTCGAAAACAAAATTGCCGTCCGTGCGCTTCTTAAGCTTACGCTGGGCAAACCGTTAAAAATATCAATATACTATGAGCGTAAGAATTGGTCAGCATAAAAAGTTCTACAAAAAAGTCCGCGAGAGCATATCTCTATCTTCAATACATCGCCCACTATAAGTGTTTTTAGACGGGATGGAAGGGGCACGCCCCTCGCGCTCTGGTGAGCGTGACGGCATCCAGCGCGCTTGACTTTGCTTTGCCCTTGGTTTGCACTTGCCGTTCGCGAGTAATTTGAAACAAGATAAGCAAGGTAATTATTATGCAGATAATTTTCTAACATGTCAAGAGTCTTTCTAGAATTTTTCAGCATTTGTAGTCTTTCAGACTGACTGTCACTTTCTGAACTATATGGTGTGTTAAAACTATGTTTGTGCCGTGTCTTGTGAGCTACACCCCAGACATACGCCCCTGATTAATCGTCAATAAGGAAGTTATTAATATTATTAAATTCATGTCACTACGTGACTGGGATTATTTAAATCTCCCGAGCCTAATAATTTCAGACACTTACACCACAACATGACACATTCTATGAAAAAAGCAAATTCTCAAGGCTATTAAGGAATAACAATCAATAAAGTGGTACCATCATCATCATCCACTCCCCGCTCCAGCAAGCCAGGTGCGGGTATAAATGAGCCTCTTCCAGTTTGTCCGGTCCTCCCACATATTGTGCTCCAATTTCTTCTGCCAATCTGCATCCCTCTTGGCGAAGTCACTCCAGATTTGCTTCTCCCAAATGTCTCGAGGCCCTCCCCTTGGTCTCTTACCAAGGATGACATGGTCAAAATGTAATCTTGGTGTTCTGTCCGGGGCCATTCTCTTTACATGCCCATACCATTTCAATCTAGATAATTCTAGTGTGTCAAGCAGACTTGTATCCAAATTGAGCTGTTGCCTAATATCCTCATTTCGTATTTTATCTCCCCTGATCTTCTGGAGACAAGATCGGAGCAACTTCATTTCAGCAGCTTAAAGTCTGCTACTGTCAGGTGCTGTTAAAGTGTCTGCTTCAATTCCATAAGTCACTGTTGCCTTAAGATAGGTTTTGTAAACTGTGATTTTGGATATTAAAGGAAAGGATTCATCCCACAAGTAAAGTGGTACCCTAGAACATATTTAATTTCGCACCCCAGTTCCAAGGTTCTGGCTATGGCTCTGCTGACTTCTAACAAGTGCTACTGTCTGTGTCTTTGTGACAAGTTACGAATGATCTGGAGCTCATTGGTAATGCCACGCGCGAGGCCCAGCAGGCAGGCAGGCACGGGTTGAGATTTATCACGCCAGGGCGCACTGCTGTGGCTCGGATCTCCAGCCTGCCTCATTGGATCCAAAGAGAAACAAAAAACAACATTACATAATGAGACGGAGAAAAGAATGATAAAAATAAACAAAGCAATAAAATGTAAAAGAAAGAAGAGAAACAAAGGGTAAGCGTCGCGTCTGTTCGGCGCCAATTCGCTAACTGAATTGTGGGATGTAACACACAAGGACCAGCGTCATACGTGCAAATTGATTCTTTGGCGCGTGTCGCAACACGCTATTCACTTGTCATCTTTTACTGTGTAGCATTCAAATGACGGTGTTTGGTGGCTTCCTCGTGTGAACGTGTTAGCTATTGTTTTATTATGAGTGGTAATGTAGTAGGTACCATCACTGGAGCCGAGAAGAGCGATCATGGGTTCTCGGAACTGGTCTTTCTATTTATTTATTTATTTATTTATTTATTTACTTACTTATTTATTTATTGTATGTGTTCAGTAGTGGCGAAGTTAGGGCTCTCTTACACTTAACCACACAATACGCTACCAGTACATATGAGACAATCTTGGAAATACAAAAAATAATTATGATGATAAATAAGGAGTAAATTAATTATGCTAATACTAATATTAATGAAAAAGGCACATGAATAAAGATAAATTATTATTATTATTATTATTATTATAACAATGATGATAATACTGTAATGTACCAGCAATGTGTTATATGTACTGTATAAACCGATAATAATAATAATAACTTAATCTAGTCGCCCATGAAGACAGAATCACTAAGCTCCAGAAGGCTAACGTGGGCCCATTACTACAAGAAATGCATTTCGACGAACGCCAAATTACGACATTATAAAACAGTTATTCTTCCTGAAGCAACATACGCGGCTGAAACAATAGTAATCGATGGTCATTCCAAGATTAGGGAACTGGAAAAACAGGAACCAAAATTTATCTGGAAGATCTACGGAGCAATCAACAGAAACGGCATTTGGATGAAGAGACCTAGTACAGAACTCTATCAAAAGACCAATACGATAACAATCACATACATAAGGATGGCCGCCTCCAGATTGCCAAAGAAACTACTTGTATCATAATAAGGAGTAAGTGCGGCACAGAATGGCTTAAAGAGATACAGAGAGACCTGCAAGTAATCAATATAGAAAAATTCGAAGACCGAACTGAGTACCAGACGAAAATCGCGAATGTTAGTTTGAACCAAGATCATTACGACAACCTGGGAAAAAGTGGACGGATGAGAGGAAGAGGGAGCATTCCGCGAGAATGAAGAGGTTTTGGGAGGAGCGGAGGAGACACCTCCAAATGACATCATGTGATCCAAGTTTAATCCCTCTCCTGTAGGGGAATTTTCGCTTAAATAAATAAATAATAAGCACAATGTCACAGACCTCTCTATAATATCCTAGATATAATCCTAGCTCAGTCATACGTCCTATCATCCATCACAATTCACACGGGGCAATCAGCAGTATTCAACAGGTAATCTCGGCAGGAGGCCTTAAATGTCGTTATTGTTATAGAATTTATGATATCGACAGGAGTTGAATTCCATAGTCGCGACCCAGCTACAGCAAAAGAGCGGTTGATGGGGTTGGCGAGGGAAGAGCCACATCGAGTGCTTCGGTTATGATATGAGGTCTTCCAACCCCTCCAAGAGAAAACACTCCTCACTGTTCCGCCCCCTTAAAACTTCAATCATCATTATAATCCATAGAGTTTAGCTTGCCCAACTGAATATTTTGTTTTTGTTTTTAGTTACTCAGCCATTCTTCAACATTTTGTCTTTCATTGGTTGTTCATGACTCTTTTTGATCACTGAACGTGCTCAGACACCACAAGAATAAGACCCCTCGTTTCAGAAATGCCATTACACCCATCTATTTGTCCCAGCAATCATTCGTCTACCATAATATCAGTTACCTCTAGCTTATCAGATAGCCTGAATCTACTCAGCTCTCACTTCCATACTCTAGGGAGAGTTTCGTCGATACACTAACTTCTTTCTTACAGAATATGATGATGATAATTTTTGTTTTAAGGGGCCTAACATCTAGGTTATCGGCCCCTACCTCTTACAGAATACTATAGATCACAACATTAATAGACAAATTGAAATCGTTTTTAATCAGGACAAGAACCCTTCTCATTCGCACATATTTTTCAAATTTCGGGCCAAAACAGCTGAGGGAAAATATACGACTTTTCCTTAAATTCCAAACCCTAATCCTCACATTAGCGCAAATAATAATAATAATAATTAATAATTAATAATATAATAGTAATTATATCACTGATCCTCATGACCTACCGTGGCTCGAACTGCACGCTCTGCCCGTCGACCGTAGTTCTGCCGGCAAGACGCTTCCAATCTGTGTTGGAGTGGTAGAACATTATAATATGGTAACACTATCTGTTGAGTGGTAGGCTATGTTATATTCTGCGCACGATTCATGTGTGGGAGTAGGGAGTAGAGGTGTCGGGTCGTGCAGTAGGAAGCCACCAGGCTACCAGGTCCGCTTTAATCATCGACTACAGGAGGCTCGGCTTTCAGACGTATCTGCATCATGCTCTGAGTTGTATCAGAAATAGAGCGATTCCGTTCTTATAATTGAGTACAAGGTGGCTGTGCTTTCAACGCCATCTGAATCATGCTCTGTGTTGTATCAGATTTAGAACAATTCAGTTTTCATCATGGAATACAATGAGCTCTACTTTCAAAGCCATCTGGATCATGCTTCTGTGTTGTAGCAGAAATAGAAAAAAAATATTACGAGCCTTACAGTAGTCGCATATGATGTGTAACATCTGACATAGAAGAAACCTCACGTGAAATTGTTGATACACCGGTATTTTATACTATTACTGGCACAAATATTAATCTATTGTAAAAGGGAGTGGTTTACAGATATTGTAGTTTATAATACGGAACTCATTTTATTAGATGATTTGTAGCTTCCACCAGCACTAGCCTAAATAAAGAATACGATATGGATCAACTAGATTAATAGACGCAACACCGCTCATAACCTTAAATTCCTTATAAACAGGACCTCTTGATTCACAGACCAACATGTAATTTCATATGGATTCTGTTAAAATGAGTCATAATGATATGATAAATATCGTGTAAAATGATAATCTGGTAGCAAAAATAACTACCCCGTCCGGGATTCGAACCCGACATCCCTCGATTCACAGTCATAGGCGCTAACCCCACGGCTATTTCGATTATGCAAATATTGTGCACAAGATGGTGACTTATTTCCACGTTCCAATAATACTGCATTACGGAATTAAGTTTCATTTATATTTTGCTTGTTTCGATAATGTTCCTGAGTGAAATTGAGTTTAAAATGCCTTATGAATAGGCCCTCTTGTGAGTAAAGAGAATGTATTCAGTAATAGTTCATGAAGGCTTGCTCAATTCTCGTATAACCACAACGATTATATTATATTGATGACTGCATTACCGTTATGTGGGTTAATATTTGAATAGCCATTGTGCAGAAACATAATACCGGCAATGCCGACTTCTTACAATGTTTGATATTTAGCCATTTTACCATTTAAATACTGATACGAAGACCTCAAATATGTACCATGTGCTTTGTTTCAATCATTTGACACCAGAGTTCGCATGAGCGTTTACCGTTCAGTATGTCATATACATTCCACATGGCCGAGAGTACGTCATGGTATCAATTTCCGACACCGCGCACATTGTTTCTCTTACCACTGACAGCTGGATCGATCGATCGAGTTGGCAGTGCGTCTTACACTTCCGTTCGATCCACCACTGCCAGCTAGTACACTTCCTTTCGATCGAACTTCCGTCCCATTTTTCAAAATCACTCCCACAAAAATATGCAGCAACCGAGTGGAAAGATGTTACACATCAAAAATCAGTTCTAATAATCGAGTACAAGAAGCTTTACTTTCTGTGCTGTATCAGGACTTATTGTCCAAACCACGGCCAGTTGTAATGTACTCCTCTCCTACATGGCACGGTCGTTCCGTTGTTGGGGCTTGAGAAACCTTGATCATCAGCCTCGTGTACATGTGTGCGCGTGTAGAATTTGTTTGATAACCCGTGTTTCTGTGGTGTCTATAATATGTGTAACTATACTCAATTTATTTTATGGGCTTGGGACATCTTGGCACTCAGCCCCGTGCACTTGGCTATGTGTAATACTTGTCAAAAACAAAAGTTTGGTGCTTTTCAGTCGGTCAACACGAATGTACCCAAAAGAGCTGGGTTGTGCCCTAATCCTGAAATAAATTGCATGAGATTAATAAATACACTAGGATGACCAGTTTCGATCGTCAAGCGATCATCATCAGATCCATTACACTTAGGCTATAACATCTATGTTTGAGAATACAGGTGAAAAATATATACAATATGTACAATTACTTAGTTGCAGTGTTGGTAATGCAACAGTCGGTGTAAGCTAAATGTAGTATATCTAATGTAAGGTGAAATACTAAATGGTGATAGAAATCCGGAGTTTGTCTGTTTGGGGTGATAATATAGTTATACAAAATCAACTATGGTTATACTGTAATAATACAGGCTGATACTTATCCGGTTGTCTTCCTGGCTGGAACTTCGAGCAGTTTCGTGTTCACTCTAGCACCAGTTTTGGTCGACCAAAACTGGTGCTGTATTCTCAAACATAGATGTTATAGCCTAAGTGTAATGGACCTGATGATGATCACTTGACGATCGAAACTGGTCATCCTAGTGTATTTATTAATCTTATGTAATTTATTTCAGGATCAGGGCATAACCCAGCTCTATTTGGGCACATTCGTGTTGACCGACTGAAAAGCACCAAACTTTTGTTTTCTTAGGCAACACTATAGGCTAATAATAATAATAATATCGTATGGCCTCGCTGCCGGGTGCAAGCTTTGTTAATTGACACCCAGAGGGTAGCTTGCATGTCGAATTTCGTCGTTCCTTTGAACGCTATGAAGGTCAAGGAGGTTAAATATCTAAACTCCTTGACACTACAGCGCTTTCAAGTAGAGAATGGAGGAACTTTGTGTTGGCGGAAAATCCTGAGATTAATTTTGCCATTGAACACGGCCTACTGAATTCAAATGGGATCTTTAACATGCCAACAACGTGTGACATGAGTATCGTGATTTTTGTCGCCTTCAAAAATCACTTACCGTGGCCAGGGGCGAACCTGCAATCTTGGGGTTGGTAGTCCGACACTATAACCACTCACCCACCGTGGCAAGCTTTAGGCAACACTGAAAAATGGCTTCAAACCTCACAATGTAGTACTTGTCTGATAAACTGTGTTTCTGTGATGACTGTAGCGGTGTGCGTCATTTTATTAAGGACAGGGATAGGGTAGGTGCCCGTTGACTTAAAAATAGAGGTGCTATCCCAACATTTGCCCGGAGGGTGTGGAAAAACCACGCTCAGGATAGCCGCTGTCAGCGTAGGGATTCAAACATCTTTCCTCCGGACTTGCTGCAGCACCCCGTTGGGATCGTGGGGCGTTCAGGGTCTAGGATTGTGGTAGGTATCTTAATGTGATGACAAGAATTGACAGTGATGTGCGAACTGGAATAAGCGGATAACTAACGTTTGATCGACTGTCTCGCGTTCACGAAAGAACCAAAATATTGGGTGAGTATCATCTCTTGTTTGTGTAGTTTTCTTAGGTTCCTATTTCCGCTAAGAAATGGATGTACCAAGCCATACGCTGCACATTCACGCAATAGTTTTAATAGCTCACGCTGAATCCTCGAGTCCATTAGCTCCCGCTGAGAGGTCGACTGAGCAAAGGTCATCGTGTGGGGTTTAATTGGCTGGCGGGCTGATGAGGTCATTACTGAGTTATGATCAGTTGGCACGCTATCTCCATGTGTGATGGTTCAATTCCAAACCGTGTCTAAGGACAAGAATCATAAAAATAAATATTTTGCATCTTAATTATGTTAAATCCATAGCCTGTGGGTTATTGCTTAAAAGGTGTAAAAAAAAAGTAGTTCAGTGAAGAACTATACAGCCTATTTTCATATATCCAACTTATGTTAAAGGCCTCGATCAACATACAAAATTTCAGTTCGATTGCTGTTAACGATTCGTAGATATTGAGAACCGTCTAAATATTTCGGATGGTCGCCATGTTGGATTTTTATACATGTAGGTGTTAGAAAATGAAAATCCACAGCCTGCTTCCAGTCTCCGACTGGGTCAGGAATGGAATGTATGAAGCCCCTATCTAGCGGCGAGGATATGAACTGTGCCGGCTGCCGAGGCCTGACGCACTCCTCTGGGGCAATGATTAAATGAATGACAGATGAAATGAGACGTAACAAAATTTGATGGGCACGGTCGGGGTCGCCTGGAATAGAGCTATGAACTTACCGAGTTTCATTGAAATCTCTCCAGCCGTTCAGATTTTATTACGGGGAACACACACACACACGAATCACACACACACACATACGCACACACACACGGACAAAAGGTGATCTCATAAGCCTATTTTTTAAAAATTGAAAATAGGCTAAAAATATAAAAAAAACAGACACAAATTTGCCGAGATACCTTCACCGAAGAATACAGGATGGACAGAAGAACGGATGAAGAGATATTGGGAAGAAAAGGGGAAACATTATGCTAAATAAGCTCTAACGTGCTCCTTAGTTGGACGTAACGAATAAAAAGATATTAATAGGTGCTAAGGTGTCGGAAGTGGGTGAGCTAGCAACCTTTATTAACACCCCAGCCGGCCTATCACTGATCTCGTTTGTTCAAAATGTATGTAGTTTGAGTCCTGTGCGAGGCCACACGGTAGGAGTCCAATACTAACCAGCTCCCAGGCGCCTGCGTGCCAATTAGAGAGCACATCTCATTATCATTGTCTGATTCAATTAACACAACACAGCCAGGCTCCAAACTGTGCGACCCACGTGAGACACTCCTTAAGTAAGGTTTACTTTGTAATAAAAACTGAGGAAAGCCTACCAAACATTTGAGAAGGCATTCACCTGAGTTTTTGCCGAGTCAGTGATAAGCATTCTTTAAAAACTGTTCTGCCTATCGCACACGAACCAGCCATTTCTTGGGATAGTAAGATTTTGCATAATTTATTACACACAGCAGCCAATACAATAGGTTAAATCAACCTCACTGGAATTTATTGAGAAATGATTATGAGACATGGCATTCGCCCGATTTAGTTTTCTGGAAGAGGAATTTCATTCTTCATCGGTCACATGAATCTTGGATAGATGTTGGTGTGAACGTAGCATTATTTTATATTCTAAATAATCAGACAGAAGTATACAATACATTCATTAAGAAATAGGCTTGAAGTGGCATTTTTTTTTTGACAATTGCATCATTGTAGATTTTGCCACTCGGGTTCTATTCTCAACTTTCTGATAAATAATAATGAAAATAAATAGAATAAAAAATAAAAAAAAATAAGAAACAAGAAAAAATAATAATTAAAAAACAAGTAGTTCCGTGAAGAACTATACAGCCTATTTTCATATATCCTACTTATGTTAATTGACACTATCAACATACAAAATTTCAGTTTGACTGCTTTAATAGATTCGTAGATATTGAGAACCGACTAAATATTGCAGATGATAGCGTGGTTGGATTATTATTATTTATGTACTGTTACATGAAGATTATTGTGTACGTGTGGTTTTCAGACTTCAATCGCATTTTTAGGACACAAGAAGTAAAAACGAGATTTTAAAATTTCGCACAGCTGCCATCTTGTGGTTATGAAAACAATTGATACCAGTGGATTAACATTTGTATGAGCATTAACGTGCAAAGTTTCACTGCACTCAGATGGTTAAATCGCGAGAAACGCCCATTTAAGTATTTATACTTCGCGTCGCTACCATGTTGGATTTGTGCTCACCAGGTTACTGAAAGTCCTTGAGGTGAACTTACGTTCATAGCCTCTATGAACATAAGAAAAATCAGTTTGATTGCTGGAAATGATTCTTAGATATTGAGAACCGTCTAAATATTTCGGATGCTCGCCATGTTGGATTGTTATAGGTATAGGCCATAGAGTCATGTACCATTAAAGGAAAATTATTGCGTAGCTTCATTATTCAAACTTTCACTTCGATCGCATGATTACGACACAAGAATAAAAACTTAATTTTAAAATTTCGCACAGCCGCCATCTTCAGTTTATGTAAACAATTAAACTAAATTAGATGCCAGTGAATGACAATATGTATAATCATTTACTGTACCACATTTCAATGCGCTCATATGATTAAATCACGAGAAAAATGTATTAGAATGTTTCAACTTCGCTTGGCCGCCATGTTCGTTTCGTAATTAACAGGTTTTTGAAAGTTACATGGATAAAATTGTAGTTGTGCTCTTTATCACCGTACAAAATTCCAGGGTGATATCGGTAATAGTTTCGGAGATATTGAATGCTGGTGAAATATTTCGCACAGCCGCCATGTTGGATTGGTGAGACGTAACAAAATTTGAAGGGCATGGTCGGGGTCGCCCGGAATAGAGCTATGAATTTACCGAGTTTCATTGAAATCTCTCCAACAATTTAGATTTTATTAGGGCGACACACACACACGAATCACACACGCACACACAGACAGAAAATAGGCTAATAATAAATAATAAAAGATAAAAAATAAGAAATAAAAATGAAAAAGTCAAAAGAAAGAAATAAAATGATAGAAATAGAAAATAAACAAGATGTTCAGTAAAGAACATATAGCCTACTTTCTCCAAAATGCATGGGTATTGTTATAACTCTTTGTCGTTTTCAAGGAGTATAATTGAATGTTGGTTGTAGTAGCTTGTTGAAATACAACGTGTTATACTGATATTAAACATGAATATGTGGTGCCCTTTGCTAGTGCTACCTCTGTAAAAAATTGTATTCAATTCGGTTTCACCGTGTTTGAATTGATATGGGGAATGTATTTGCACACATACATGGCCACTATTTGCAAACGATTGCGCTGATGACCTTATAGTCAGTAATTAGATGCTTTCCACAAAAAGGCATGTTGTTGCAAAATCTGGTAGAGATCAAATTATTAGGATGGTCGTAATTTGATTTAAGGTTTGAACATTAGTGTGGCCGCCATTACGTTTCCGTCAATATGGCGGCGATATAAAACATGACACTGAGGTATCCTTTGCTAGTGCTAGCTCTGTACCAAATTTCGTTCCATTCGGTTTCACCGTGTTCGAATTGATAGGGGGAATCGATTTTCACACAAAGATGGCCGCCATCCACAAAATATTAGGCTAATGACCTATTACTTTGGTCAAAGGATGCTCCCACCATAAAGGTATGTTGTTGCAAAATTTGGTAGAGATCGGATGATTAGGTTAATCGTGATTTGATTTAAGCTTTGAACATTTGTGTGGCCGCCATTAAGTTTCCGTCAAGATGGCGGCGATATAAAACATGACACTGAGGTGCCCTTTGCTAGTGCTACCTTTGTACCAAATTTCGTTCAATTCGCGTTCACCGTGTTCGAATTGATAGGGGGGGGGGGACCGACATTCCGAGTACACACACTCTCACACACACACACACACACACACACACACACACACACACACACACACACACACACACACACACACACAGACACACTTTTTTTCGCCCTGTGTTGATCTCATAAGTCTACTTTCATTTTTTGCCAAAATCGAAAGTAGGCTAAAAATAAAAAGCAAGATAAAAGAAATAAAAAATACAAATAAAATTGAAAAATAAAAAATGTCAAAATTAAATTATAAATAAATACAAAAAAGATAGGAAGAAATAAAAAAAATCAAATTCAAACTTAGGCTATTATTTACCGTAAATATAAAATATTTTGGGCAGAGAGAAGAAAGACATGTGGCAAGATTTTAAGTATTGATTTTACGTGCTCTCTAATACATTAAATAAATAATAATGAAAAAATCCACAGCCTGCTTCCAGTCTCCGACCGGGTCAGGAAGGGAATGAATGAAGCCCCGATCTAGCGGCGAGGATATGAACTGTGCCGGCTGCCGAAGCCTGTCGCACTCCTCTGGGGCAGTGATTAAATAAATGACAGATGAAATGAAATGATAGTGGCGAGTGTTGCTGGAATGAAATTTTGACAGGGAAAACCGGAGTACCCGGAGAAAAACCTGTCTGCCTCCGTTTTGTCCAGCACAGATCTCACATGGAGTGACCAGGATTTGAACCACGGACCTAGCGGTGAGAGGCCGGCGTGCTGCCGCCTAAGCCACGGAGGTATTAAATAAATAATAATAAATAACAATATTAAAAAAGCTATTTGTTTGACTCTGAAGGCTCTATGTATTTGTACCCTTTTTGATTCCCGTTTCAACGGGGTCAGTGATGAGATGAGATGAGTTTTCTACGTGGCGGTTGTTTTTACGGCCAGATACCATTCTGATGATGGAAAGTAGGAAATGACATGAATCAAGATGTACGAAGCTGGGTAAGGAGTTGGACGTAAGCAGCCGTAATCTATTAGAAGGAGGTATCATTGAACGACGGCCGACGGTGAGGGTTTGCACACACTCGTCTAGAGAGTTCTAAGACAGCCTGGCCCTAAGACCTTCACGCGCGCAGCTATCCGGCCTGTTACCCTCACTTCAATGTTACCAATGTATTCTCACCTCACTGAACTGCTTGTTGTGATTAAACTTGTAGGCCACACTGTATCGCAGCTATACAAAGGAGAGCAGTTAATTGAAAGAGTCGAATTGTTTATAATGAGTTCTGTCATCTAATATTGTTTAACTCTCATCCATTGTGTAAGATTGTTACACCACACCAGCCAATTGGATACTGATATAACATTTCAGTGCTGTACAAGATTGAATACATCTCTTCCCTGCAATGGCGGTTCGTATTATCACTCTCCGGTGATCTTTGAGTCCAAATACTAACTTAATTATTTGTCAGTGGTACAATTGCTGTTTTGAGCCGTGAAAAATCTAGGTTGATTGTGGAAATGAATAAAAAATTAACAAGTAGTTCGGTGACGAACTAATGGTTGGTTGGTTCCTTAGTTTAGGGACTGCGACAACGCGGTCATGTAGCCCCGTGTACTTTGAGTGTGTGTAGAATTTGTCTGATAACCGGTGTTAATTTTGATGGCTGTATTAGTGTGTGTTATCTATTCTTAATTCAAGTAAGGACTGTAGACATTCGATTTTCAAGTAATTCCAACTTCTGCTACTAAACGCCATCGTCAATGACCAACTAGTTCTGAACTTTGTTACTAGATGCCACCACAGTCGGCTCCTGGCTACAAACTTGGGACCTAAGAGCGTTAGTCAAATCTAACCTATAATTTAGCTTCACACAAGTGTAATTAGTGGAAGGCTCTTTATCATGCCATAAATCGATGACATGGGACCGCCGCGCCTGCTTTACTTCCCCTCCGAAGGAAGGCATCCTGAGGGACTTTTAACGCGCTTAAAATATCCGACGACTTCGGCCGGGTTTGAACCCGCGACCTTGGGCATTGAAGCTCAGCATGCTACCAACTACGCCACCGAAGCCACTTTGTGACGAACTAAAGAGCCTACTTTTCTTAAAATTAAGATGGCAATGATTAATCTATATATACTTACAAGCTGTACCCGGCATGCGTTGCAATGCCAATCAAAGAAAGTGTTGGCGTTGAAATTCTGTTTCTTGAAGTGCTTTTGGATACACAACATGTTAACTGCCTCTAAGCTATCCTAAAATGGATTTTCTAATTTAGAACCATTCGTGGGAGCGTGCACAACAACTTTCAAAAGTTTCATCGCTGTCACTCATTTGTTTAATCTACTCGTACGCTCCCTATTGTGAAATGGATTTACTAAGTCGAAACCCTTCCCTGGCGTGTTCACAATAACTCATCAATGATTCATCGCAATCGGATGAATGGTATATGCATGTATAGGGGTTTTTGTTTAAACGATTCGTGCGCTGTCACTCATTTGTTGAATCTACTCGTGCGCTACCTATTGAGAAATGTATTACTAAGTCGAAGCCCTTCCCTGGTTTCATCGCAATCGATGAATGTTATATGAACACAATAGGGGATTTTGTTGAAACGCTTCGCGCGTCGTCACCCATTTGTTGCATCTACTCTTGCGCTACTTATTGTGAAATGGATTTACTAAGTCCCCTTCCCTGGCGGGTACACAATAACTGATCAATGTTTCATCGCAATCGGATGAATAGTATATGAACGCATACCTGATTTTGTATAAACGATTCGCGCTCCGTCACTCATTTGTTGAATCTACTCGTGCGCTACCTACTGTAAAATATATTTACTAAGTTAGAAACCGTCACGTAAGTGTCCACAACATCTCACCCAAGTTTCAACGCTATCGGACTAATGGGATATGAAGACATAGGGGACTGTATTGAAACGCTCCGCATGTCGTCGTTCATTTGTCGAATCTACTCGTGTGCTACCTACTGTGAAATGTATTTACTAAGCCAGAAACCTTCCTTGGAGTGTCCACCATATTTCACCCAAGTTTCACCGCTAACGGCAGAATGGTATATGACCTTATACGGGACTTTGTTGAAACGCTTCGCGCGTCGGCCCTCATTTGTTGAATCAACTTGTGCGCTGCATATTGTATAGGGGATTTACTAAGCCAGAAATTTTCCATGACGTGTACACAACATCTCACCCAAGTTTCATAGCTACGGACGAATGGTACATGCATGCATACGGGACTAGGTTGAAACGCTTCGCGTGTCGTCGCTCATTTGTTGATTCTACTCTTGCGCTACATATTGTAATATGGATGTACTCAGCCAGAAACCTTCCCTGGAGTGTACACAACATCTCACCCAAGTTTCATCGCAATCAGATGAATGGTATGTGAACGTATACGGGACGTTGTCGAAACGCTTCGCGCGTAGTCACTCATTTGTTGAACATAAACGTGCGCTTCGTATTGTAAAATGGATTTACTTAGCCAGAAACCTTTCCTGGAGTGTACACAGCAATTCACCAAACATTTATCACTATCAGACGAATGGTATATGACTTTATACGGGACTTTGTTGAAACGCTTCGCGTGTCATCGCTCATTTGTTGAATCTACTGGTGCGCTACCTATTGTAAAATGTATGTACTAAGCCAGAAACCTTCCCTGGAGTGTACACAACATCTCACCCAAGTTTCATCGCTATCGGATGAATGGTATATGAAATTATATGGGACTTTGTTGAAACGCTTCGCGCGTCGTCGCTCATTTGTTGATTCTACTCGTGCTCTACCTATTTTTAAAGGGATTTACTAAGCTAGAAACCTTCCCTGGAGTGCGTACAAAATCTCAGCCTAGTTTCATCGCTATCGGACGAATGGTATATGAACGCAAACGTGACTTTGTTGAATCTTCTCGTGCGCTGCCTATGAACGCATAGGAGACATACATACCCACCCACAGACAAACTATCACGTTACATTGATTTTTATATATATAGATGTAGAATAACGACGAAATTAAGTGGTAATACTAACCTTTCTAATTAGTTCGAAATATACCTGCAATAGTGTAGTCTAATAGAGCACTACAGTTGGCAGCCCTGGTGACTCTGAATATATTCTCAGTTCCATCTCGTAAGGTACAAAATAAACATACAAAATTTGGTTGAAGTCCAAAGTATAGTAATGCTGCTACATGCATTTAGACATTGGATTTATCAGCGTGCGTAAAATTATGTTGGCAACGGTGTCATGTAAGAATTTCTCAGAATTAATCTGAAATATTATTATCTATTGAACCCATGTACCATTGGTTCAAGGGGTCGAATCCATGTATTTTAGTAAAAAGAAGGAAGGAAATATACAGTCTTCAGAGGAACATAGAAAGATTTTATACAAGAAGGCTAGCATAACGTTGTGAAATAAACTGAAGCCAGGTGGCCAGGAAATGAGCTCATGCCTGACGCATTGATAAGGAGCCAGTCACGAATATAAATAGAACGAGTGGAATTTTCCAAGCGAGTGACGAAGAGCGTGTTTCGGAAATCGCCCTTACCTAGCCGTAAAATGGCAACCGCGCAGCTGTGCCAGAAGAAGAATAATTAGATTTAACCCATTTGCAAGAATAAAATTAACTAAAGAAATACAGCATTGTGAATCATTTCGGAATAGAGATTTTTGTGTGGAGAAAGATGTTATAATAAATGCCCAGGAAAGAAGTGCCGACGTGGTCATACGTCATTGGGGGTTTCCCGAGACCCGAGGAGGGGGGAATTAAAAATCAACTGTAACACCCACACAGCTGAAGACTAAATTTTATTTAATATCTCAGAACTGCACGATCGATTTTCATGTGCAAAGAAGTCAGTTTACGTTTAGAAAACGAGCTTTCCAGAGATATAATTTTTAATAGTGTGCGACCATTACTTCAAAAGTTGGTTCCGAAAAAGACGTAGAATTTATCTTTTTGTCGCCGATTTGTATAAAAGCCCTGGCAGGGCCAGGCTAATCATGCAGTTTCAGACAGCCAGAGGGGGCGTCACTTCGCTACATGACATCGAATGCAGTACTTACTAGACCTCGAGAGGTCGTGATACTCTGTATCAATCACCAGCGTGCACCCGTAAGGAGTGGCCGAGTAGTATCATCAAAGTATCGCCGTGTGGAGACTTAGGAAAATCCTAATACAGGATTTAGTTCCGCCAATATCAGTTTTACAGTGAAAAGTTCAGTATTACAGTCGAAGTAGGCTGCGAACTTAAAGAATAGGCGATAGGTCTTCAATAACAGTTTATTTAAACGACCAAGTGTATCGTAACGTTTTGAAGTACCATAATAGCGAAACAAACATTCTATCAACGTTAAAAGAACCCGATCAGGGTCGGACAAAATAAGGTCCGCATAGTATTCTGGAAAGATAGGAATTAGAGGACAGAATAATCAGAAGGGAGAATTAAATTCAAGACTTTGTTTCAAGGAAACAAACGAACTATAAAAAAGCACTAAGTTACGAGGATTATTAGATGCTAGAAAATAATAGGTCACCGATAGAGTATTTGGGAGACCGAGAACAAGACAGACATTCGCTAGACAACTAATAGGGTCTAGAAAGAAGCAAGTTTAAGCTAATAATAATAATAGCCGATCATCAGGAAACCGGATTCGAAGAAGTACCAGTCCAGGGAGGGGTAGAGTGTTCGAGACTTTCATATTCTGGTCAGATAGGAAGCCGACATCTACTAGTTTCACCCTTGGAGACGGGGAAGCAAATATCACGTGTGCAAGGCCTAATCAAAGCCTCAGTGATTAGAATCAGTGTAGTGTAAATATATAAAATTTGTGTTTGATAGTAATTTTTCAGTGATTTTATTGTGTGTAATAGAAGAATACCGAAGTGTATTTTAAAAATGTTACCAGTGTTTAAAGTATATAAAGTATATGTGTGTCAAGATATGTCAGTGTATGAAATGAATTTGAGCACGATGGTGTAATCACAAATAGTGGGCAAAAATGAAACATCGTTGGAAAGCACGGTAATGGACCGTCTGAACATGTAAGTAACTATTTTCATTATGTTATGTGTTGGGGGAATATTTGTGTACAATCCACCTGAGAATGATAAATAGGGATGTTTTTGAATAACAAATAACAGAATAAGAGCGCGATCTGAACAACTAAAAATTGAGAAATTATAAAATGATTATGTGAAATGAATAAATCCTTAGAGGAAATGTATGAAATAATATATCAGTGTATTTGATAAATATTATGAAAGCAAGCGGAAAAATATAATTATAATAAAAATTATATAAATGAAGATTAAGTTGAATTATATGAAAGTAATAGCTTTTGAGCTTTTGTAAAGGAATAAAGACATGGTGTGAATACATGTTCTTAAAGTATAGCGATTATTGTCACGGGAGAGGATTAATATGAAAGTTTGAGATATAGATCAAATGATGATTTTGAATTTATCAGTTCTCTGGAAGACGCTAGGCCTTAAAGTAATGTATAGCGCATTGTCGCGCATTAAAGTAAATTGTCACGCGAGGAAGGCGTTGAATCTAAATATACTTGGTAAATTAATTGTGAGGGACAGTTGATTGCGGTAATTGATGATAAGTCCTCCATATAGTGACGTAGATCACGAGGCGTTGTATAATGGGTGCGAATTATTGTATTGATGAGCGCAGGTTAGACCGAGGTCGCCCTAAGCCGCTAATTTGCTGTAAAGTCCTCCAGTATGGGATTGGATCCCGAGGAAGTTGAGAGAGTCGAACCCAGACTCGTATAGTTGTTGAAGCCCCTAAATATTGTTGTTGTATTGAATTATTCTTACCCATCAATGATGACACTTCATAATTAATAAATGCCAAGGTTACGAAAGTGGTCTATGAACCTAAATAATGTTGTTTAAATGTATGAAAGAAACGCCAGGTCTGTTCAGAGAGCTGTGTTTGAGAAATAGCTGTTTTATAGCATGAGTAGAGCGGTCCCGTGTGGGCGATACTGAGGGTCTTCCTCCCGGGCAATAAATCAAGTCAAGTGTTACGGTCCAACCCCTCGCTATTGAAAGTGTGGTAGGTCAGGGGAACCGGCTGTTTGAAATAATAATAAACCATGAGTATTTAGAGTTGTTAATAACCCGGGATTTGAACCGAGGTTCTTGTAGATGAAAGTTACCGCTTGCAAGTTCAGATCGTTTGCTTTCTTATGAGATGATGGTCTTTTAAGACAAATAATAATAAATATAAATCCCTAATGTAATGAGATATTGATGTAGGATTTCACGAGTTCAATGAAGACAATTAGATTTCGGGAGTGATCATAATTTTTGACTTTGTTCAAGTAGTCTTTTATAACTCGGGAGTACACAAGTATTTTTCCCGATCACTGTAGTGAATCTGTTAACTTGAGAGAGGTGGTAACATGAGAACATTGTGAAATGCCCAAAAATTTAAGTAAAGGAGTAACAATTACTTTGAATAAGATTATATATTGTTTTGATTATAAGAAACTCATAAAATAGATATTGAGGTGTGTAAAAGAATACCACAGTTTATAGTGGAAAGTATCGAGCCATTGGAGCTCGTGATTGTAGTGAAATTTAAAAGGGATACTTTATGGAAGTGAAAAGAATTATAAGTTTGTTGGTTTGAAGGAAACCATGTATTTTAACATAACATTTGTTTGATTTTATGTATTTCTTGTTCACTTTGAACAAGTTAGAAGGATTGGTCAGTAGTTTATTTGTTTTATTTGTTTGTAGCGCCATATATTTGGTTAATTAAATGTTCTATAATAGGAGTTGATTTTGTTTATATTTTGGAAGTGCATCCTCTATTTAATCCAAAATGTGTAAGTCACAGAGTAGGAGAACATACCATAACCCCGAAAATCCCGATTTGAGCTTTGCTGGCATACTTTGATTTGCATATTTCTTGATAAAAGGGCACACTATTAACTTATTGCGCCAATTTTGTATTAAATCCATATGTTAGTATAGAAGTTACATGCATTTTAAAATCAGCAGGCTTAGAATTACGTTGGCAGCACTGATGTATATAAGTTACTCCAAATTAATCTAAAATGTCATGTACTCGTTTTATAAACATACTCGTGTCTTAATTACCATTCTAGGCGAGTTGCATATGTTCGACGATAATTATAACTATTTTATGTTCGAACATAAATATTCATAAATATCTGCCGAGATATCGCCAGTTTTATGTACTGAACAGAGCGCATAGGACGCAGAGAATACCATGGCCTCCTGGAATACCCCACTATAACACTAGCCTCGCAGTGAAATTTAAAATAGGAGGCCGTAGAAGTCAGCGCAGATACGATTCTATCCTTACGTAATTGGTCACACAACTCTTTCTTGAGCTCTGATTGGTGGGAGAAACTGTTTCATAATGTAAAATAGTGTTATAATGAGCCTCATTATGATACAGTTTCCTGACACATAATAGTTAGGGTCGAACATAAAATATATTTAAGTTTACCTTCCTAAATAGATATGTATTTACACAGGAATCCATTCCCTGGTAAGCAGTAATTTATAGATTTGACTCAATGATATTATGAATTGAACTTTTAGCTGAAGAAAGCGAACCATCTACAATTGAACAATTGAATTGCTGTTTCTTAATTTGTATGTATTGGCGTAGTGTTATTAACCTCTTACTGGGTATTTTTGAGCGCTTGCTGTAATCTGCCCCGTGTATTATTTCCAGCCAATTGTTACGACAGTATAGGCGGAAAGGTTAGCGGGAGTAATGTTGTGTTATAGTATAATAAGGAAATTTCAATCTATTAAGTATAATTCAAGAGATATTTTGACCATTTTTAGCCTATTTACAATTTTGAAAAAATAGGCTTATGAGATCACCTTTTGTCCGTGTGTGTGTGTGATTCGTGTGTGTGTCCCCCCCCCCTAATAAAATCTAAACGGCAGGAGCGATTTCAATGAAACTTGGTAAGTTCTATGCACTATTCCGGGCGACCCCGACCGTGCCCTTCAAATTTTGTTACGACTCACCAATCCAACATGGCGGCTGTGCGAAATATTTCACCAGCATACATTATCTCCGAAACTATTACCGATATTACCCTGACATTCTATATGGTGATAGAGGGAACTACTATCAGTTCACTTACGTGACTTTTGAAAACCTGGTAACTACAAAACCAACATGGCGGCCAAGCGAATTTGCGACTTTTAAATAGAGTTTCTCGCGATTTGACTAACCAAACGCAATAAAACTTGGTACAGTATATGTTTATATACATTGTGATGCACCGACATCTAACTTCGTTCAATTGTTTACATAATCACAAGATGGCGGATGTGCGAAATATTTCACCGGCATTCTATATCTCTGAAACTATTAGCGGTATCTCCCTAAAATTTTGTACGGAGATAAAGGTCACAACTGAAAGTCCATCTATAAGACTTTCAAAAACCGGTTAACTACAAACCGAACATGGCGGCCAAGCGAATTTGAAAATTTTAAATAGACCTTTCTCGTGATTTAATGTTCCAAGCGCACTGAAACCTGGTACAGGAAATATTTATACTTATTGTAATCCACTGGTATCTAATTTACTTCAATTGTTTTCATAACTTCAAGATGGCGGCAGTGCGAATTTTAAAATTAAGTTTTTATTTCTTGTGAAGTAGTCATGCGATCGAAGTGAAAGTTTGAATAATGAACCTAAGCAATAATTTTCCTTTAATGGTACATGACTCTATGGCCTATACATTTAACAATCCAACATGGCGACCATCCGAAATATTTAGACGATACTGAATATCTACGAATCTATTTTAGCAATCAAACTGCATTTTTTAATGTTCATAGGGACTATGAACTTACGTTCACCTATAGGACTTTAAATAACCTGGTGATCACAAATCCAACATGGCGGCGACGCGAATTATAAATATTCACATGGACGTTTCTCGCAACTTAACCATCCGCGTGCAGTGAAACTTGGTACAGTAAATCCTTATATGAATGTTAATTCACTGGCATTTAATTTATTTCAATTGTTTCCATAACGTCAAGATGGCAGCTGTGAAAAAAATTAAAATCTCCTTGTTACTTCTTGTGTCCTAATTATGCGATTGAAGTTTGAATACTACACGTTCACAATAATCTGCATGTAACAGTACATAACTCTAGGACCTACATATATAAAATCCAACGTGGCGACCATCCGAAATATTTAGTCGATTCTCAATATCTACGAATCTATTACAGCAATCAAACTGAAATTGTATATGTTGATAGTGGCAATTAACATAAGTAGGATGTATGAAAATAGGCTGTATAGTTTTTCACGGAACTACTTGTTTAGCCTACTTTACATATTTTGCAAAAATGAGGAAAATGTAGACTTATGAGATCGACCCGGGAAAATGTGTGTGTGTCTGTCTGTCCTTCTGTCTGTCCTGTCTGTCTGTCTGTCTGTGTGTGTGAGTCGTCCCCCCCCCCTATCAACTCCTAAACTGCTGCAGCAATCGAAACCAAATTCAGTATGAGTAAAGTTGTATACCGGAATATCTCAAGCCCATATTTGAACATGATCACAGTGCTACCAACTGCAGGAAAATCGCACTAGAAATTTGAGCTCCATGTTGGATATCTTGGAAGGTATACATGGGAGCTATTCCAAAATTGGCACACATGTAGATAACACTATTTCAGTTTAATTTCCAGGAGGCCATACATGACAGTGTTGCCTAAATAATTTTAAGCCTTCTGATAGGTCCAATTTTTAAATGCATATAACTTCTGCACTATCAATTGGATTTCAACCAAATTTTGTATGTGCTATGTGTAACATAACAGAGCTGACTCCAAATATTCTTAATAATCAGGGCTGCTAATTGTTAATAAATGCTGTCAATATTTTTTACCCTAATATCAATATATCAGAAAGTATGCAAGCCAACAGCTCTATACTTTGCACACGTATAGCACCTGACATTCTAGATTAATTAGGAGTAATTAATATAAGTCAGTGTTGCCAACATGATTCTATGCTTGCTGATAGGTCCAATTTTAAAATACATGTAACTTCTATACTCACAAATGGATTTCATTCAAAATTGGCACAACAAGATATCATAATATTTCAGATTATTTCTGACCAGCACACGCATGACATTGTTGCCAACATGCTTTTACGAGTGCTGATAGATCCAATATCTAACTGCATGTAACGTCCATTGGACTTCAACCTAATTTTGTATTCTGTACCTTAAGAGATGGAACTAAGAATATATTCAGACACCAGGGCTGCCAACTGTAGTGCTCTATTAGGCTTCATTATACCAGGTATATTTGGAACTACAGTAATTAGGCATTCCGATATTACCAACGTAATTTCGTCATTATTCCAGATAGGTTCATATAGCCGAATGTAGTTTAATCATTGACATGAATCTAAATTTTAAGAAATGTAGGCTCTTTAGTTCGTCACGGAACTTCTTGTTACAGTAACTACAAGGTCATTTACCTGATTAGAACTTAAGAGTTTTGTCCGTATCACCTAAACTGTTCATTTCCGCACATTGAGAGTTGCAAATTAAACGTATCAAATGCTATCGAGATCAAACGTGTAGGTTTGCTTCCATTAATTGTCTTGTATTGCTCCCTGCACAAAGCAAAAACAAACACATGCCCAAAACAGAAAGCAAAAAGCAGAATTCAAAAACAAAAGCAAAAGCGAAAAACAAACACAAAACCAAAAAAAAAAAACCAATCACAAAAGTAAAGCAAAATTCAAAAGAACATAATAAGCAGAGAACGAACACAAAATCGCAAAAAAGAAACCAAAAGGCAAAAATCAAAAGCAAACACAAAAACCACAAAGCAAAAACAAAAATTCAAAAACAAAAGAAAAAGCAGAAAATGAACACAAATCAAAAACAAAAAACTATAAAGCAAAATTCAAAAACAAAAGCAAATCAGAAAACAAACACAAAAACAAAAACACAAAGCAAAAAAAAGAAAAAGAACACAAAACAAAAACAAAAGAAAAACCAAGATACAGAAGGCGGAAAATGTCGTAACTGCTGCCAACCTGCTGCCAAAACATCAATTTTCTCGAAGACATTTGTCATACCCAGTTAAGAGCTTAAGGTACACCGACAATGTTAAATTAAGGAAATTCATGCGGCGTTTTCACAGAAACTATTCAACTGATTTGTCTGAAATGTTCACTGTAAATTAAAATATCTTTGTGAAACTGATTCTAAATGGCTGTGGCATTGCCATTTAATTAGTTTCCATGCATTCCAATTCCTTTTTGTGAAAAAAATAATACATATTTCAATTACGTCAGAATTTCTAGTGCACTCAACATAACTGAGGATCCACAGTTGCAATACAGTGGTGTTTACAAACTGTGGAATTTTCATTAAAATTTCTCGTATAGTTTCTGAGAAAACGGGACAAATGTTTCAGAATTTATGGTTTTGAGAAAATGACACATAAAGTTTTACAATGTGTATATGTTAGGAAAACAACTTTTGTTTAAAACTTTGCGCGCCTGCAAACATTCGACTGTCGGAATGCGCTGTAGCAAGTTCACCAACATATAAATCTCTACAAATCACACAAGAAAAACTAAGAATTTCCTAGACGAACTAAAGAGTCTACTTTTCTTAAAATTTAAGATTCATGCCAATGATTAATCTATATGGACCTATCTAGAATAACGACGAAATTAAGTTGGTAATATCGACATTTCTAATTAGTTCGAAATATACCTGGTATAATGTAGCCTAATAGAGCACTACAGTTGGCAGCCTTGGTGACTGAATACAGGCCTATTCTTAGTTCCATCTCTTAAGGTACGGGTTGAAGTCCAATGGATAGCATGGACGTAACATGCAGTTAGACATTGGATCTATCAGCACGCGTAAAAGCATGTTGGCAACAATGGCATTCGTGTGCTGGTCAGAAATAATCTGAAATATTATGATATCTTGTTGTGCCAATTTTGGATGAAATCCATTTGTTAGTATAGAAGTTACATGCATTTTAAAATTGGACCTATCAGAAGCCTTAGAATCATGTTGGCAGCACTGACGTATATTAGTTACTGCAAATAAATCTAGAATGCCAGGTACTATACGTGTGCAAAGTTTAGAGCTGTTGGCTTGCACACTTTCTGATATATTAATATTAGGGTAATGAAATGGAGACAGCATTTATTAACAGTTGGGAGCCCTAGTTGCCCTTAAGAATACGCATATAGTCATATCTGCTTAGTTGGTAGCACTGATGTATATTAGTTACGCCACATTAATCTAGAATATCAGGTACTATACGTGTGCATAGTTTAAAGCTGTCGGTTTGTATACTTTCTGAAACATTGGTATTTGGATAAAGAAAATAGAGAGAGTATTTATTAACAGTTGGCAACCCTCGTGGCTCTTAAGAATATGCTCAGTAATATCTGTTCATGTACACATATTACATACGAAATTTGGTTGAAATCCAATTGATGGTGTAGAAGTTATATGCCTTTAAAAATTGGACCTATAAGCAGGCGTTGAATCATTTTGGCAGCACTGTCATGTACGAACTCCAGGAAATTAAACTGAAGTATTATTATCTATATGTGTGCCAAATTTGGAATCCAACATGGAGCTCAAATTTCAATTGCGATATTTCAGCAGGTAGTACTGGCATTATTTTCAAATATGACATTCAGCTATCTTTACTCATACCAAATTTGGGTTCGATTGCTGCAGCCGTTTAGGAGTTGATAGGGGGGGGGGCACACACACACACAGCCAGACAGACAGACGGTCAGACAAACAGACATACATTTTCTCGGATCGATCTCATAAGTCTCCTTTTTCCTCATTTTTGCAAAATGTGAAAAGTAGGCTAATAACCTTTGAATTGTAACAGTGTCAGATATATACCACTTTTACGAAAAGGGGCGGAAGATTATTACAGAGTTATATAATTATATAATATTATTATAACTGGAGGACAGTAATAAAGAATACATGGACTATAAATGTTCAGAAATGATCGTAGTATCTAATTACGCAAAAAAACTAAAAATTGATTTTTTGAAAAAAATTAGCCTACTGTCTTATCTTAAGAATTAATCGAAGTTTGTTTATTTAGTTATGTTACATGCGGCAGATGACCTAGCTGTTCCTCCCATTAAAACAACAATGTATCATCACCCAAGAACACGAGGCACCTAAAATGAATGAACAGCAACTTGGCAGACATCTCTCGGAGATCCATTACCTTCCAAGTAGTTGGTATTTGAATTATGTATGACGCGATCCTGTGGGTCGTAAAGGTAAGCTGTGTTCCCCAGTCATAAGATTTGATTGGCTCGGCGCGTCTCGGGCACTATCTGGTCGAGCCGCCACCAGGACGTGTTGACAATACCAGAACATCATTAAGATAATAATATCGGAATGAGGAGAGAATGTTAAACAGAATGATAAAAGTCGTGTAAGTAATCCCTTCCTAATGCTAGAGTTCCGTGACGCAATCATACTCATTAAATCGAGCACCACGGCCGCGAGGGCAGCTGCAGCAAGATCGGAGAATGTGGTTTCGAATCACAGCCCTCAAAGTGGTTATTATTATTATTATTTAGGCTATCACTCGTGATTCAAGTATGATTGTCTTCCAAGCTTAGGGTTGCCACATTTCAGGAATGGAAAAACGAAACACACGTCCCAAAACATTGTTTTTTTATCAAGGTAATTAAATGATATAAATAATGTTCGGATGTTATGGAAAACTCAGATTTTTTCCTGAGCTCATTTTACCCGAAATCTGAAAAATAAGTTTGAATGACGGGTCCCTGACCACGTTTAGAGCAATTTGGTGTGACCTATAAATGCATATTTCGGACATTTTTATTGTTTTGGTCATATTTGGTCATATTTTAGCGATATAAGGTCATATTTGGTTATAATTTTCTTCAATTTTGTTTAAATTGAGACGTCGTTAACAAGGTACCGGTACGTATTATCTGCGTCAAGTTTCAAACACAGGATTTCCGAATAGTGTAGTAGATATATTGTTCTTTATTTTCCCGGAACAGGCAGATAGCCGGTTTAGAAGATCTGATTCCAAGAAGGCGCTCCTCTACGGACGTCTTTTAGCACATCTTTCTGGACAAGTTGGATAGCGATACTGTACGCATGAAGTCACGGAACATGACGATAGTGTGCTTCCGCCTTTCAACAGGATGTCACTCCAGTAGATATACTTAGCTCAGAAGCAATTAGCAAACAAGGAAATTGTTTTTATCCATAATGGTCCGTATTGAATTTAAATTCCACTAAATGACTTAGGCCTACTCTTATTTCCGTTTAGTACTGGTAGGGTACATGTTTCGAACAATAATGTTGTTCTTCATCTGCCAGATATACACATTGTAAACACTTATGGGCATAAAATACATTGCAAATACACATAGTTCATTTAAAAAAAGTCACTTGTAAAATCAAAACATCACACTGGAAAATTGCTTTGGCACTTAAGACGCTTTCTGTAAGTTAGTGATACTCTACCTATCCCAAAATTTCATGTCATATTTTATAGTTTTTAGGGCATATTTAGCGAGTTTTAGGGCATATTTAGCGAGTTTTAGGGCATATTTAGCGAGTTTTAGGGCATATTTAGCGAGGTTTTAGGGCATATTTAGCGAGTTTTAGGGCATATTTAGCGAGTTTTAGGGCATATTTAGCGAGGTTTTAGGGCATATTTAGCGAGTTTTAGGGCATATTTAGCGAGTTTTAGGGCATATTTAGCGAGTTTTAGGGCATATTTAGCGAGTTTTTAGGGCATATTTAGCGAGTTTTAGGGCATATTTAGCGAGTTTTAGGGCATATTTAGCGAGTTTTAGGGCATATTTAGCGAGGTTTTAGGGCATATTTGCTTGCATATTTTGTACTTCTTTAAGTCTAGTGATAAGTAATACACATATCTATAAAATAAGCATTACATAATCAAATGCACTAAATTAAAACTAGATATTGCTGATATATCTCATAGGCCTATGACACCACCAACTTACAAATGCTTTTCATTTGAACGACCCTTTGTAAGGACTTTTTATTTGTAAGTACCTTCTATAAAATTCACTACAATTTTCATCATAATTGTGATATGTGAACAATGCTTGTTTTATCGAACTAATGGAGCTTCTGTTTCAATCATCTCTCCATTTGATATTCATGACAGAAAGAACTCTCTCAGTAAAAGCATTCGAGGGCTGAGTATTAACTTCACAAGGACTAAGATGTTCGTTAATAGAGACATAGAAATCATTTTCTCTCTCAAACTTGCACCTGTATCACCAGAAAACAAGCTGGATATTACAATCAATTCGGAAGCAGGACATTTGAAAATTGGTGCGAAATTGAATATATTATCAAATTAACAAAAAAAAACGGAATATTTGGCGTTCCGTTAACGAATAACACGGAACGCGGAACAAAACAAGAATGTTTGGCAACTCTATCCAAGGTACGATTACATAAATCTCCGCTGTAAACCAATATTAGGCCTACTCATATTTCATGAGTTCTTTGGTGTTTGTACAGTCCAATCAGAGAACCACAGACTCTTACACAATATTGGCACACAAGGTCTTGAGCAGCCAATGGATCTTCGGGATTGCTCATTCTGCGATTCATGCGTTCTTTTCTGGCATTTCTCTTCTCAGCCTGAAGCCTTCTCCTCTCTTGTTCGAAGATCAAGTGGCCTTGATGGACGTTGCGGCGCCTCCCAGTTACCTGTATCAATTTGGCATTTCTTCATGTTTGTCTTCAGAACATCTTTATATCGTTTTTGTTGCCCACCGTGCTTTCTCTGACCATAATTCATCTATACATCAGATGACGCGATCAGCAGAAACCACGCCATCGCACAGTGGGTCAAAATCGAAATCTAGGAGGACAAAATTATTTATTTTCATAATTAAAAAATCAAAATTTATTACTTCTACAGCATTCTCATATAATTGCCGCTCACTATTCTGGGATATAAACGCATCTTAGTGTAAATCTGTCACCATTGTTCGAGCAGTCTGAATTGGAGGGTGAATGTAAGTGGCTGAGGTTTGGTTGTCTTTGTGGTTAGTGTGATGCTTTAAGATGGAACTTGCAGCTGAAGGTATGAACTTCGTAACGTGTTTCAGTTATTAATGGGCGTAATTGTTACGTAATTTAGGTATATTTGCATTATATAATATTTAACTATTATTTTTAAAATTATATTTTCACATAGATTTTTAGTATGTTGCGTCACTCTGCGTTACTTTCTACTTAATGTTAAAATGTAGATAAAGTCTTGTAGTTTACGCCTGTCATAAGAGTTTTTGCATCTTTTTGCAACTTACTTAGTTATTTGACGTTTTAGAATTTAGAAGATACCGCGCAACCAGTTCTCACACGTTTACAACTGTTTGAAGCACTGGGTTCGACGATTATGTCAAAAGTGGAACTTGGTGACTTTGTTAAAAGTAAATTAGGGGTAGAAAATTGTTCTGAAGAGATAACTGAATGCTCTACCCAACTCCCAGTCATAGACAATTTCTTGCATGAGTAGACGTAGCTTAAAAAAGGTCTTAACTGATGTTAATTATGAAGTAAACAAATTATATACGTTGCTTTCAATCTAAATTCATGATTAAAACGTAAAAATAATTTTGTCCCCCTAGATTTTGATTTTGACCCACTGTGCGCCGGCCAACGAGAGATTAAGCGTATCGTGCAGACCATGGTTTCTTCGTAGATCAACAAGATCCACACACGCTAAGTTAGATGCAAGTCAGTAGTTAGAGCAGTAGTTATCGATTTCATTTTCACTTTAAGGGCAGATAACCTCGCTGTTTCATCCCTTAAATCAGTCATGGGCAAAGTACGGCCCGCGTGCCAAGTGCGGCCCTTGAGCTAGTCTAATCCGGCCCGCGACATGGGTTCGATTTATAATACCTAGGCCCTTCGAGGTAAAAACTGTGCTAAGACAAGTGGACAGTCTATCACCACTGCTTTTCAATTTGGTCTTGGATAACGTCATGAGGACGTTGTGGGAGAAGAACGATTCAAGTGCTAAAATTGGTAGAAAGAATCAGAACCTCAAAGACGACGTAGCGTTGTTTGCTGAATCAGAACAAGAAGCTATTAACCAAATTGATCAGTTAAAAGAAACGGTGGGAAAAGCGGGCTTACAGATTTCGTTGGTAACAAGTAGGTCCGTGAAGAACTATACAGCCTATTTTCATATAGCCCACTTATTGCAACTATCAACATACACAATTTCAGTTTGATTGCTGTAATAGATTCGTAGATATTGAGAACCGACTAAATAATTCGGATGGTCGCCATGTTGGATTTTATACATGTAGGTCCTAGAGTTATGTACTGTTACATGCAGATTATTGTGTACGTGTAGTATTCAAACTTCAATCGCATAATTAGGACACTAGAAGTTACAAGGAGATTTTAAAATTTCGCACAGCTGCCATCTTTAGGTTATGGAAACAATTGAAATAAATTAGATGCTAGTGGATTACCATTCGTATAAGGATTTACTGTACCAAGTTTCACTGCTCTCGGATGGTTAAATTGCGATAAACGTCCATGTGAATATTTATAATTCGCGTCGCCGCCATGTTGGATTTGTGATCACCAGGTTATTTAAAGTCCTATAAGTGAACTTGAGTTCATAGCCCCTATGAACAATAAAAAATTCAGTTTCATTGCTAAAATAGATTCGTAGATATTGAGAGCCGTCTAAATATTTCGGATGGTCGCCATGTTGGATTGTTAAATGTATAGGCCATAGAGTCATGTACCATTATAGGAAAATTATTGGGTAGGTTCATTATTCAAACTTTCACTTCGATCGCATGACTACATCACAAGAAATAAAAACTTAATTTTAAAATTCGCACAGCCGCCATCTTGAGGTTATGTAAACAATTGAACTAAATTAGATACCAGTGCATTACAATGTGTATAAATATTTCCTGTACCAGATTTCAGTGCGTTTGGAGCATTAAATCGCGAGAAAGGTCTATTTCAAATTTTCTAATTCGCTTGGCCGCCATGTTTGTTTTGTATATAACCGGTTTTTTAAAGTCGTATAAATGGACTTCCAGTAGTGCCCTTTATCTCTGTACAAAACTTCAGGGAGATACCGCTAATAGTTTCAGAGATACAGAATGCCGGTGAAATATTTCGCACATCCGCTATCTTGTGGTTATGTAAACAAATGAACGAAGTTAGTTGTCGGTGCATTACAATGTATATAAACATATACTGTACCAAGTTTCATTGCGTTTGGTTGGATAAATCGCGAGAAACGTCTATTTAAAAGTCGCAACTTCGCTTGGCCGCCATGTTGGTTTTGTAGTTACCAGGTTTTCAAAGATCACATAAGTGAACTTATAGTAGTTCCCTTTATCACCATACATGATGCCAGGGTAATATCGGTAATCGTTTCGGAGATATTGAATGCTGGTGAAATATTTCGCACAGCCGCCATGTTGGATTGGTGAGTCGTAACAAAATTTGAAGGGCACGGTCGAGGTCGCCCGGAATAGTGCTATGAACTTACCGAGTTTCATTGAAATCGCTCGAGCCGTTTAGATTTATTAGGGGGGACACACACACACGAATCACACATACACACACGCACACACACACGGACAAAAGGTGATCTCATAAGCCTATTTTTTTCAAAATTGAAAATAGGCTAAAAACAGAGATGATAAGTGATCAGAAATACACTAAGAAAATGATAAAATCAAATTATGGGAGCATCAGGGTCACTGACCGATTTAAATATCATGGAGAAATAATTAGTAGCAATGGGAAGAATAAATTGGCAATTGGAAACAAGAAAGGGAAATTGGAAAGATTAAATTTTTGTACAAAAAGTACATACAATAAAAAGAACCTGTCTATCAATGCAAAATTTCAACATTTTAATACAGTTGTTAGACCAGTCATCTTGTACGGCATGGAAACTACAAATATAACCGGAATGAAGAATTTGCTCAAGATAGAAAGAAGAATTTTAAGAAGGATTTATGGTCCAATGCAGAAATTTATAGTAAAATCGACAAACTTGAAGTGATGATCAGAAAACGGTGACTTCAGTTCTACGGACATATGGTCTGCATGGATTGCTCATGGTTAAACAATAATTTTTTTAAATAAAATCTGGAACTATAAAGGGCAAGGAGGCTATGTAAGACAAATGAAAGAAGAACTTAAAAATTCAAAATTACTGAAGAAGATTATCTAAATCCAATAGAGTACAGAAAAAAAATGGCCTCAAAATTCTTGTCGGGGAGAAGAAAAATCTCAACAGAGTAGAATGGACTCCTGAAGGAAGAGCTGCGCAGTCGACCAGGATGAAAGACTTCTGGAAGAGAAAGAAGGAAACTAGACCTATAAAGAAGTGATATTTGCGTGGTACTATTGGCCTGTCCGCGGTGTATATATACCTAGGTCATATTTCCTGTTCTGTGTAGCCTACCTAGAAGTGAAATCCTATTTCAATCTCATTGTGTTTATGCGTTTTGTGTAATATCTCTTTGTGCGAAAAATCTCCACGACGAATTTGAATGAAGATTTCAGAACTTCAAAGTTATTGAACAGGACTTTGACGTAGCAGCTAGACCTGATTGAGTTACTATGTAACAACGAATTGAAGCAACTATTCCTCAACGTTTCGAAAATTGACTTCTACACAAGCCTCTACCAAAATCAAGCTTCCCAAACTTGAAATCTCATGCACAGAAGATAACTGCCAAGTTCGCATCTTACTATATCTGTGAACAGGTGTTTTATACAATGAAGTTCGCAAAAATAGCGTCAGGAATAGATTGACAGAGCACCATTTAGCTGCGCTACTAAGAATCAGCTCATCCCAGTTTCAACCAGACTATGAAAAACCTTTAGGAGCACAGTCACAGTTTCACTTGTCACATTCCTTCTCTTCTAACAAATAATGAAGGTGTGTTCTTTTTATCATTCCAAATGATCTTGTCGACTTCGTCGTTATGCTTAGGTCTACCGTTATGCGTTACGGTTACGGCGTGTATGACGTCATCATGTTGTTCAGTGCATATGCACCGAGTCTGAGTTTACTGCTGGGGTCTGGCCTTATGCGATACGGAGACGGCGAGTGCGTGACGTCAGACACGAATACAGGGTGACTCCTAAAAGAGATGTACACGATGTCAGATAAGAATACAGGGTGACTCATAAAGAGGTGTACAAGATGTCACACAAGAATACAGGGTGACTCCTAAAGAGGTGTACAAGATGTCACACAAGAATACAGGGTGACTCCTAAAGAGATATACAAGACGTCAGATAAGAATACAGGGTGACTCCTAAAGGGATGTACAAGATGCCAGATAAGAATTCAGGGTGACTCCTAAAGAGATGTACAAGATGCCAGATAAGAATTCAGGGTGACTCCTAAAGAGGTGTACAATATGTTACACAAGAATGCAGGGTGACTTCTAAGGGGGTGTACAAGATGGCAGAGAAGAATACAGGGTGACTCCTAAAGTGGTGTACACGATGGCAGAGAAGAATACAGGGTAACTCCTAAATAGCTGTACAATATGTCACACAAGAATACAGGGTGACTTCTAAAGAAATACACAAGACACCAGATAAGAATACAGGGTGCCTTCTAAAGAGGTGCACAGGATGTCAGAGCAAAATCCAGGGTGACACTTAACGAGGTGTACAGTATGTTAGATTCAATCCAAATACAGGGTGACCCTTAAGAGGTTTGCAAGATATCAGATTCAAATAATGGGTGACCCTTAAAGAGGTGCCCGAGCGGGAAGCCTAAGTTAATGGGTAATCGAGTCTGTTGAAAGCGTGGCCTACGTTATACTCAAGGCCTGGAAATACAGATGAGACTTGGTACGCCAAACTGGTAGTTCCACTTTACGCCACTAGGATCGCGGTCCGGCGCCCTAGTTGTCTGCTTTTGACTATGCGTTACATGCAACTCAAGTACATTTAATACATGTTTTTTAGCACTTCTTACCTGTTTTCCTCCAGTATTCCCCAAATGATGAATACGGCTCTTAACTGTATTTCACTTCACTTCTAGAATTATTCTGTCAAGTGGCTTACTTCTTAAATTCAGAAACGTTGCACTACTGTCCGTGTAGTTCACACCAATATTCCTTAAAAGTGGCCTTAAGAACTTTTGCAGAAGAACCGCGGAGAGAGAATTGTCAATACACCCTACACATTTTGTGTGCTCGGAAAATGTGTCAGTTAAAATATTTGTGAAATTTGACACTAAATATTTTCGAGTCATGAATTTACGGCTGTTGTGACAAAGTGAGAAATTGTTTCCAACAGATAAATAAAAGAAACTTTGGGATATCTGAATCCCCCTCTGTCTTGAAAATGAATTGAACTAAAAGGCAGGCTTGAATTTTGCTGGAGCTGATATTTTCTCTAAGCAACCTTCACAGTCTGTTCTCTCTTCTGCCACTCTTACAAGAAATCCCGCTACCTTTGCAATTGAAATGGAAGATAGAGACGCTGGCTTTTCTGAAAACAAAAATAGATTTTAATGCTAAAATGTCAATCATAATGTTTTATTTCAATGAACTTAATATAGGCTGTATTCCCCATATTCTTACCTTGAACAGGGCTTTCAAGAATCTCCAAGACATGTGCCGGAAACTGGGGTGTTTCTTTAGCATTGGCTGGGTTTTGCACCTTCCGCGATTTTTTAGGCTTCAGAAACTTGGTCAAGGCACCTGTTACGACTGCATCTTCCCTCAGCTCCACATTCCCTTTTCTAGAAGATGCGATAATTCCTCGAAGGCATGCAGGCATGATCTCACGTCCATCAGGTAATTGCTACCTCCCTTATTTCTCAGGTGACTGAAGAGCAGTTCTACATCGTCACTTGAGAGATTCCGCGTAAGCACATAATGGAAGCCGATACTGATTAGAAATCGTATGCAGGACACGGTTGATGAAGTTGTTAGCACCAAAGCTTGATAAGTTTCCTTTGTAAGTCTCATCTTTTTATCGGGATAACTTTGAATCTGTGACAGGTAGGGCAAATATTCATTGGTCAGCCATTAACTTCGCTGAAAATAAGCTTGCCCGTGTTTCTGGAATGAAGTCAGTGTGTGGTGTTGCAAATATCATGTATATCAAACCATTTTCTAAACATTTCCAAGAATTTTGTTGTTTCGTGTAGGCTGTCCTTATCTTCAGCTTTCTCTGGACACACGACTTTGATGCTCTTAAGCCCAGCTATTGTCTCTGGAGTAAACACCAATTTGGCTCTTGCCACATTCATTTTTTCTAAATTGCTTGGATATACAACCTTCCTGCTTAATTTTTTAACTGGCTTTATTACTAGCTTTTTCTGTAAGTGGTACAGATTCTTGAGATGATCACTAGGTATTAAATCGTAATCTACATAGAAGTTCCTACTCAGATATTGAATTGTGATCGTACATTCTCAATGATGTGACTCGGATCGAAACTAAGAAAAAGTGGCCTCTGCTCGTCTTTCGGGTGACTAATTTCATGAGTGACACATCCGCCACACAGCGCCTCAAACATTGACACATTCACCTGACAGTTGTCAGTCACTATTCTGATAACCTTGAAGCTGCATTCCTCAACCGCAGTCAGTGCGTCCAGTGTTATCCTAGATAACTGTTGTCCTGTGAGTCCACATGTAAAGTAGAACGAAACAGGTATCCTGTAGAAGGATGACAGGCCCTTGAACAGTATGCATAATAATTTATTAGCCAATTTATGTTCGATTCCAATTGCATCATTCTCAATATCACTAATGCCGAGAAACATGTCTAAATTCTTGTCATACAATAGTTTTGACTTTATGGCCATTTCATTAATGATTAATGAACCAAACTTCTCATTATCGTGAGTCAGTGACTTTTCTTCAGCTGTCAACCTAGCTTTTGCAAGTGACGTGACACCTGTCTCTCCGTTCGTATACCCAATGTATGTTTTCAGTGTTCGTGGATGAGGAAACTGTAAAATATTTATATCTCTCAGTAAGCGGTAAGCCGACGGTGATTTATTAGAGACCAATACACATATGTTAATTGTTGTTTCTTTGTATTTACAATTTCGTTTCGTGAAAGCTCGAATTTGTTCAAGTAAGAAATTAGCCTTCAAGTCCCCACGATTCGCTTCACTCTTGAGCTTCGATATTAGAAATGCGTTCGGTAAGAGCGTTCTCTTTGTAGTACACCTACTTATACTAAAATCAGAATGCTTGAAATGCTTGCTACAAATAATTGTAGAAGACTGTTTTGGTGTCCACAAACCCTGGCTTTACCCCCTCACGTGAAACAGCTAGAACCCATTGTTTCAGTATGTCATTGTTCAATGGAAATTTATGAAACGAAAGTCCATTGCCTTTAACTTGACGAGATTTACAATACGGCACGCTACAGTACACCATTTTTGACGAGCACAATAATAACACTAATATTTACACATAAGTTACTCTATTAAAATCATTCAGTGATTTATATCTAAAGTATTTATCACACATACATGTCACATTTACGCTAGTACACTGGATTAAAACTTTCTTTTCACTACGTCTTGCTCATAAAGACCACTTAGCACCCATCTCAATAACAGGCAAACAGCAGTCTACTGCTCTTAACGAAAGCACCACTATAATACGACACGCTTCGCCAGTCAATTTTAAACTCACCTTGGCTTTCTCACTCATTAGGACAAGTTATTTACCGCCAAATACAGACACACTAATCTCATTGTACGTAATGCAAACGGTACGATTAAGGGCGCCAGACAGCGAACCTAGTGGCAAAATGCGGAACAAGTTCGAACCATCCACGGCCGACTGATCGCTCGCAATGTTGTCTGGCGCCACATTTCCAGGCCTTGTATATAACGTAGGCCACGGTTGGAAGAGTCCTGGGGCTTCGAGTGAAGCTCGCGAAGCTCGAAGCCCTCCTGAGCCTTTCTAACATGTGTAGCATTTGTAGCATGCGTCATTTGAAATGATATAAAGTCTAGTCTCTCAGACTGACTGTATCTTTTTCCAAAGTTTTCTACCATTTGTAGCCTATACGTTTTCTTTGATTCAAAATTGAGAAGTATAAAGTGTATAATCTATCCATAAACATGTGTTGTTCTGTTTTTCAGCCCACCTAGATTGTTTTGTATTTAATTGGTCCTGCTCCTAAAAGGTTTGCCCATGTCTGCCTTAAATCAACCATCACCACCAAATCCACTTCACAATGACCTCCTGAAATGGAGGGTATTGTCGGTAAGGCTCAATGAACTCTCGCTAAAGGGGAACTGCGTATCACGTATGTATATTTTGTTGTTTTTCTTGGAGCCTTGTTTGGTTTTGTAACCTGGTAGCGATATCACAGGCTTCCCCAGCTGACAGCTGTTATTAACGTGTCAGACAAGTCAACACCCGCACTCCGTTAACCCCAAAGTGCGTGGGTCCAACGCCCTTCCCTGCGGCTACCTACATGCTACCCATATTACGACGTGAATCAATTGAAAGCTCTCTTAAATGTTTGAATGGCAGGTTGAATAATTGATATGAGGTACGTGGAGTCTATTATCATTTATTGCATTATATTTAATATTTTCATACGATTCTTCTGGGACTATTCCGTTGGGATATGTGAAGATTTCATTATTTATTTTATTGCTTTATTTAATTTTAGTTAATTAATATATTAATTTATGAACGGTAATTACTAATTTACATATTTACTTCTTTACTAAATTGCTTACTAAGCGTCCGTGGCTTAGGCGGCAGCACGCCGACCTCTCACCGCTGGGTCCGTGGTTCAAATCCCGGTCACTCCATGTGAGATTTGTGCTGACAAAGCGGAGGCAGACAGGTCTTTCTCCGGGTACTCCAGTATTCCCTTTCACAAATTTCATTCTAGCAACATTCTCCACTGTCATTATTAATTTCATCTGTCATTCTACTTGGCATGGATGGGCGAGTGGTCAACGTGTCGGTCTACTAACCCCAAGCTTGCAGGTTCGCTCCTGGCTGTGGTAAGTGATTTTTGAAAGGCGTCAAAAATTACGACACGCATGCCATACGAGGTTGGCATGTCAAAGAACCCATTTGAATTCAGTAGGCCGTATTCATAATGACAAAATTTATCTCGGGAGTTTCCGCCAACAAAACGTTCCTCATTTCTCTACTAGAAAGCGCCTTAGTGTTCAAGGAGCTTAGATATCTAACCTCTTTGACTTTCATAGTGCTTCAAGGAACAACAAAATACGGCATGCAAGCTACCCTTTGGGTGTCAAATAACAAAGCTTGCACCCGGCACCCGAGGCCATACGATATTATTATTAATATTAGAAAAGCCGAGGTGAACAGCGAAACTCCAAACACATATACTGTACTCTTCTCTGACGTCTTCACTTGACACGACTCAACAGTTTGATGGTGGCTGAAGCAGGGATGATAGGCTCGCTCACTAGCTCGTAAACTCGTTCCGTAGCTAGTAATTGAAATTTCCGCTGAATGGAGATTGTTGGAAGAAATGGAAACGTTAAAGCACTTGTAGTGGGCGATGTATTAAAGATAGAGATATGCTGTCCCGGACGTTTTTGTAGAACTTTCCTTGCTGAGCAATTCTTACACTCACGGTATAGAGATATCATTAACGGTTTACCCAGCCTAAGCTTAAAAGGCGCACGGACGGCAGGTTTTTCTTCGGCTCGATTCACTGAAAACGTTACTGCTCGGCTTCCTTTGGTCACAAATGAATAATTTTGCACAGAAACCTTCCTCGAGAAATCCTTTCAGAATGGTGAAAACCGCATCAAAATCCATCCAGTGGTTCTCCACATTACCCATTACATCCAAGAATCGGATAGTTTGTTTTATACTGCGAAGAGATTTATTATTTAGTTAATTATTTTTCATTCTCGTCAGGAGTACAAAAGTTTAACAAGTAGTTCCGTGAAGAACTATACAGCCTATTTGCATATATCCTGCTTATATTAATTACCACTATCAACATACAAAATTTCAGTTTGATTGCTGTAATAGATTCGTAGACATTGAGAATCGTCTAAATATTTCGGATGGTCGCCATGTTGGATTGTTATATGTATAGGCCGTAGTCATGTACCATTAATGGAAAATTATTTCGCAGGTTCATTATTTCACTTCGATCGCATGATTACGACACAAGATATAAAAACTTAATTTTAAAATTCGCACAGCCACCATCTTGAGGCTATGTAAATAATTGAACTAAATTGGATACCAGTGCATTACAATGTGTATAAACATTTGCTGTTCCCAGTTTCATTGCGTTTGGATCAAAAAATAGCGAGAAAATTCTATTTAAAATTTAAAATTCCAATGGCCGCCATGTTCGTTTTGTAGTTAACCGGATTTTGAAAGTCTCATAGATGAACTTCCATTAGTGCCCTTTATCTCCGTACAAAATTTCAGGGTGATACCGCTAATAGTTTCAGAGACATTAAATGCCGGTGAAATATTTCGCACAGCCGCCATCTTGAGGTTATGTAAACAATTGAACGAAGTTAAATGTCGGCGCATTAAAATGTGTTTAAACATTTACTGTACCAAGTTTCATTGCGTTTGGTTGGTTAAATCGCAAGAAACGTCTATTTAAATGTCGCAATTTCGCTTGGTCGCCATGTTGGTTTTGTAGTTAACAAGTTTTCAAAAATCACATACAGTAGATGAACTTCTAGTAGTTCCCTTTATCACCGTACAAACGTCCAGGGTGATATCGGTAATAGTTTCGGAGATATTGAATGCTGGTGAAATATTTCGCACAGCCGCCATGTTAAATTGGTGAGAGGTAACAAAATTTGAAGGGCACGATCGGGGTCGTCTAGAATAGTGCTATGAACTTACCGAGTTTCATTGAAATCGCTCCAGCCGTTTAGATTTTATTAGACACACACACACACACACACACACACACACACACACACACACACACACACACACACACACACACACACACACACACACGCACGCACACACAGACATACGGACAAAAGGTGATCTCATAATCCTATTTTTTCATAAATGAAAATAGGCTGAAAATGGTATGTAAGTACACAAATATGATGTCATAACGGACTTAACGCAATCCCTGCCAATACTTAGCCACCACTTCAGCATTTGGTGCATTTTAATTTATCTCATAGGCTCAAGGTGTAGCAAAACAGTAGTGTTGTTTTCACGACTGCTATCGGCAGTAAGACCGGAGATAGGCTGTTTGAATCCCTCACTCCCTCCGTGTAAATGCGCCGGGATAGTACCTTACTTCAACTCCCAGGGCGACTACCTCATCCCTGTCCCTAATACAGTTACACACAGTACTGCAGTCATCACAGGAATCCCCCCAGGGGCTCACTTCTATTGGGACGTAGGTTGGCGACCACGAGACCCCAGCTGAGTCAGCATTGCTTCCAGTTACTTGTGCCGGGCTACTCTCTGTTATCTTTCCTTTAGACCTCCCTTGGTCAAGACTTGTTCTTTTCCTACCCCGATGGTATTAGGGTAACCGAGGCCTAGGGAGTCTTTCACTGCCTCGCCTTAATTGGCCCTTGTCTCATCTTTCCTGATCCCTCATTCTTCGAGGGGCAGACCTCTTGTTTTCATTTCATATTATCTCCTGCCTTCTGCTCAAGACCCTCAAGGAGGCAGTGTGTGTGTAGCCCCACCACTTGTGGTGCACCCTGGATTGTGCTACACCCTCATGGGCTCACGGCTGGTGAGTTCGGGAGTTGGTGACCCCGAGGGATTCCTGAGCTGGGTCCGGTTTTTCCTCTTCTTCCATTGCCTTTTGGGCGGTCCTTCTCCTCTTTACGTTTCCTTGCTCTCCTTTCTTCCAAGTCCTTTAATTCTCATTCTGCGAGGGTTGAGGGCATTTCCTTTCACCCAGTCTTTTGCTTCCCTTATTCTTATTAGCCTATTTTCACATTTGGCAAAAATGAGGAGAAAGTAGGCTTATGAGATCGATCCAGGCAAATGTGTGTCTGTCTGTCATTCTGTCTGTCTGTGTGTCCCCTCTATCAACTTCTAAACGGCTGCAGCAATCGAAACAAAATTTGGTAGGAGTAAATATCTATACCTGAATATCTCAATGCCGTATTTGAAAATAATGTCAGTGTTACCAACTGCTAAAAATCGCAATTGAAATCTGAGCACCATGTGGGATATCTTGGAAGGTATGCATAGGAGCTATTTCAAAATTGGCATACGTATAGATAATAATATTTCAGTTTAATTTCCAGGAGGCCATACATGGCAGTGTTGCCAAAATTATTATAAGCCTGTTGATAAGTCGAATTTTTAAATGCATATAACTTCTACACAATCAATTGGAATTCAACCAAATTTCGTATGTGCTCTGAGTATATAAACAGATATGACTGAGCGTATTCTTAAGAGCCAACCAAGGCTGCCAACAGTTAATATATGCTCTCAATTTCTTTCATCCAAATACCAATATATCAGAAAGTATGCAAGCCGACAGCTTTAAACTATGCACACGTATGGTTCCTGACATTCTATATTAATTTGGAGTAACTTATGTACGTCAGCGCTACCAACATGATTCTAAGCCTGCTGAGATGTCCAACTTTAAATACATGTAACTTCTATACTATAATTTGGATTTCTACCAAATTTCGTATGTGCTATGTGTACCATAACACATGTGACTATGCGTATTCTTAAGAGCAACCAGGGCTGCCAACTGTTAATAAATGCTGTCTCTATTTTTGTTGCCCTAATATCAATATATCAGAAAGTATGCAAGCCAACAGCTCTAAACTTTGCAAACGTATAGTACCTGACATTCTAGATTACTTTAGAGTAATTAATATACGCCAGCATGATTCTAAGCCTGCTGATAGGTCCAATTTTAAAATATATGTAACTTCTATACTAACAAATGGATTTCATCCAAAATTGTCACAACAAGAGATCATAATATTTCTGACTATTTCTGACCAACACATACATGACATTGTTGCCAACATAATTTTACGCGCTGATAGATCCAATGTTTAACTGCATGTAACGTTCATGCTATCCATTGGACTTCAACAAAATGTTGTATTTTGTGCCTTAAGAGATGGAACTAAGAATACATTCAGTCAGCAGGGCTGCCAACTGTACTGCTCTATTAGGCTACATTATACCAGTAATATGTCGAACTAATTAGAAACTTCAATATTACCAGCTCAATTTCGTCATTATTCTTGATAAGTCCATATAGATTAATCAATGGCATGAATCTTAATTTTAAGAAAAGTAGGCTCTTTAGTTCGTCTAGTTTTAGGTTTAGTACCATTTCATTTACATTTTCATTAGGAATAACCAGTGATGGACGAAGCAAAGAGGATATAAAAGTAGGTTGGCTCAGGCAAAGAAAGCATTTCTACAAAAAAGGAATCTGTTGACATCGAATATAGATTTAGGTATTAGGAAGTCATTTTTGAAAGCCTTTGTCTGGAGCGTTGCGCTCTATGGAAGTGAAACTTGGACTATTGGTGCAGCAGAAAAGAGGAGAATTGAAGCGTTTGAAATGTGGTGTTACAGGAGAATGATGAGGATCAGATGGGTAGATAGGGTTACAAACGAAGAGGTAATAAGACTAGTGGGAGAGGGGAGATGTTTCTGGCGACTGCTAATGAAGAGAAGAGATAGGTTGGTAGGACACATACTAAGACACCTAGGAATAGAAAGCTTAGTTATGGAAGGAAGGGTCGAGGACAAGAACTGTAGGGGTAGACCAAGGTTAGAATATGTTAAACAGATTGCCTCGGATGTAGGGTGTGGTAGCAGCTATGTAGAGATGAAACGATTAGCTCAGGACAGGGAGACATGGAGCGCTGCATCAAACCAGTCAAAAGACTGAAGAGTCAAACACACAGGCCCCTTAAAACAAGAATTATCATCATCATCATGAAATTAAGTCAATACGAAACATACTGTATTTCTCCTCCCGGTGAAATCTACAGTGAGAGCTCCCGGTGTGCCGAGAGGGGCTGTTGCTATAGTGGCGCAGCTTGTGAGGGCCCCTGTGTGTGACAGTGTAGACAGTCTGTAATTACTGTAAGCAGAGCAAAACAGCCGGGCCGATGAAATGTGCGATAATACTGAGGCAAGCCTGTCCACAGTTCAGCAGCGCCCTCAGGGAATATCTGCAACTATACTCGTACAGTATAGCTGCGCGCGTTAAGTCACTCAACACAACTGCAAAACCGGAGATTAAAGGTTCCAATCCCGATGATGACAGAGTGGTTTTGCTCTGACGTTTCTATATCTATTTCGTGGCAAATGGTACTTCATTATTTATTTACATTGTTTAGACCTAAAGGATGGAGCCCATAATTATAGGCGAGTTGCATACGACTGTTTATGTTCGACGATAATTATAACTTTATTATATGTTTTAACATATATATTCATAAATATCTGTGGGATTCATTCACTTCAGTTAGTGAACAGAGGGCATGCGTGGGTCAAAGACCTTCGAAAGCAGAGACCATTTACTTTGCTTGGCAATGCTATTGTTTACAGCCTGCATGATGTCTAGTGCCGATCAAGACTAGCATTCACTAATATTGTCACCGAAGTCGTTTAGAAGCAATGCGCTGTGTATAAATTGGAGTTGGGGATATTATTGTACAGTGCTATTTCTTATCTCATATTCGCCAGTTTATTTACGCGAATATAATTATGGTACGGAGCACTTTCCATGTCGGTAATTTATATATAAGGATGATGTGTTGCTAACTTCTGGACGTAGATTCATAAATTTCTTGCATATGTCATAGTATTTTCTTGTTACCGTAACGGTTCGTGCTGATTTTGTCTTTGTGTTTGGGATTGTAACTACAATGGTTGATCCGATATCCAATTTGAACTTTCAACTCATGTAATTCATGTCCGACATGTTGGATTTTGAGCGCATGCTCGAAGCTATCCTTACCTAATTGGTCAATGAATGAGCTCTGATTGGCGGGAGAAACTGTTTCATAATGAAAAACACTACTATAATGACCATAATTATGATACAGTTTTCTCACGTATAATATTTACATTTCAACATCGTCGAACATAAAGCAAATTATGATCTGTTACTGTTCTTCTTGTTTTTCCAGAACTCCTTCTTCATCTCACTGGGTGGAACACAACGTTCCTCGGTCCATCCTTTCCCTGGTCTCCATGGACGGTCTTCATGTTTGACTTCCCGACTGTGGATCTTATGTCGGAATGTCATTCGATCGTCCATGTCTATTGGTGTGATGTTGGCACATTCGAGATCAATTTGGACTTGGGTAGCCCAGACTGTTGTCACTCTAAGTTTCCGTAAGTCAACATTGTTTTTGTTAGTCGGTGGTCATTCGGTCTTATAATGTGGCCGTAGAATCTCAGTCGTCGCTTGCGGAAATCTGACTCGATGTTGGAGTATCTCTCTGTGACTGTGTGTGATTGCAGACGATACCCATCATCTTTGAGTTTAGGGCCGAATATTCTCCGGATGATTTTTCTCTCAGCCTTCTTGATGTTCTCGACATCTCCTTTGTAGTGGTACTTCACTATTATTATTATTATTACTGATGTGTAACATCTTTTCACTCGGTATCTGGATATTTATGTGGCGATCGGTAGCTGGACATGTTTGTGGGAGTGATTTTGGAAAAGGGACGGAAATGGATGGGACGGAAACAATAAGAGCGCGTGGTGGCAGAGATCGGTACAATGACGTACTGTAGGTCGTGTGGCTATGGGGAATGTATATCGCATTCAATTTAGTTCAAGGTTTGGAGACCCCAATTGAGATATTCCCACAATAAATTATCTTCAAGTTGTCGTTCTTTTATCATATTTGCTGAAAACAATTACGATTTATTAAATCTTCATACGTTTGCTGTATTCTTATTTAATGTAAGCAATCTATGTACTGTCGGCCATGTGGCTATGTGGAATCTATATCGCATCAACAAATACTCCAAACAACGTAGGAATTCAGTATATTAACGCCGACTACCAACAATAATTGAAACTTCGTTGGTCCAAACATATCACTGGGAGAAACACAATTAATATAGGCTTACCTTCCGCACACCTAATTTTTAGCCTATTTTCAATTTTGAAAAAATAGGCTTATGAGATCACCTTTTGTCCGTGTGTGTGTGCGTGTGTGTGTGTGTGTGTGTGTGATTCGTGTGTGTGTCCCCCCCTAATAAAATCTAAACGGCAGGAGCGATTTCAATGAAACTCGGAGAGTTCATAGCACTATTCCCGGCGACCTCGACCGTGCCCTTCAAATTTTGTTACGACTCACCAATCCAACATGGCGGCTGTGCGAAATATTTCACCAGCATTCAATATCTCCGAAACTATTACCGATATTACCCTGACATTTTCTATGGTGATAGAGGGAACTACTATAAGTTCACTTATGTGACTTTTGAAAACCTGGTAACTACAAAACGAACATGGCGACCAAGCGAATTTGCGACTTTTAAATAGACGTTTCTCGCGATTCGACCAACCAAACGCAATGAAACTTGATACAGTATATGTTTATATACATTGTAATGCACCGACATCTACCTTCGTTCAATTGTTTACATAATCACAAGATGGCGGATGTGCGAATTATTTCACCGGCATTCTATATCTCTGAAACTATTAGCGGTATCTCCCTAAAATTTTGTACTGACATAAAGGGCACTATTGGAAGTCCATCTATAAGATTTTCAAAAACCCGTTATCTACAAAACGAACATGGCGGCCAAGCGAATTTGAACATTTTAAATAGACCTTTCTCGCGATTTAATGTTCCAAGCGCACTGAAACCTGGTACAGGAAATATTTACACACATTGTAATCCACTGGTATCTAATTTAGTTCAATTGTTTACATAACCTCAAGATGGCGGCAGTGCGAATTTTAAAATTAAGTTTTTATTTCTTGTGATGTAGTCATGCGATCGAAGTGAAAGTTTGAATAATGAACCTAGGCAATAATTTTCCTTTAATGGTACATGACTCTATGGCCTATACATTTAACAATCCAACATGGCGACCATCCGAAATATTTAGACGATACTGAATATCTACGAATCTATTTTAGCAATCAAACTGCATTTTTTAATGTTCATAGGGGCTATGAACTTAAGTTCACCTATAGGATTTTAAATAACCTGGTGATCACAAATCCAACATGGCGGTGACGCGAATTATAAATATTCACATGGATGTTTCTCGCAATTTAACCATCCGCGTGCAGTGAAACTTGGTACAGTAAATCTTTATCCGAATGTTAATCCACTGGCATCTAATTTATTTCAATTGTTTCCATAACCTCAAGATGGCAGCTGTGAATTTTTTTTAAATCTCCTTGTTTTTTCTTGTGTCCTAATTATGCGATTGAAGTTTGAATACTACACGTTCACAATAATCTGCATGTAACAGTACATAACTCTAGGACCTACATATATAAAATCCAACATGGCGACCATCCGAAATATTTAGTCGGTTCTCAATATCTACGAATCTATTACAGCAATCAAACTGAAATTGTGTATGTTAAATAGTGGCAATTAACATAAGTAGGATATATGAAAATAGGCTGTATAGTTCTTCACGGAACTACTTGTTAATCTTGCCTATACTTGGCAGCGTGCTCTATGGGCAAAACGAGGCCATTTTCAATAACATCGCTGTTATGGGTTCACTAACTGGCCGGTATAGAGCGCAGCTCGCATCAAGTAGGCAGTGGATTGCTTTCGCCACGGCGTCAGGATTTGGCAGTGGAGTTGTTTCAATGACCAACAGAGTTCATTGTCAACAAGGGATTTGCGCTCCCGGGACACACATAGTAGGATAACATGCCACATTTTACACATCATATGCGACTACTGTTAGGTTCGTATAAATTTTGGCGATGACTGGAAGAACTGTGTTCAGTGAACAGTAATAAAATTTCATGGGCTTACACAAAAAGCTGTGCTGGTATTCAATCGGTATTGAAATACTACTGTACCTTCTGTATTTTATTATTATTATTATTACTATCATTATTTATGCCTTTATTGTGGGTAAGATAGGGCCGTTCGCCATCTCTTACACTTGGCCACACACAATTCAACTTACAGCAGCTTCGGTGGCGTAGTTGGTAGCATTCTGAGCTTCTATGCCCAAGATCGCGGGTTCAAACCCAGCCGAAGTCGTCGGATTTTTTTAAGTGCGTTAAAAATCCCTCAGTATGCCTTCCTTAGGAGGGGAAGTAAAGCCGGCGGTCCCATTTCATAGATTTATGGCATGAAAAAATCCTTCCACTAACTACACTTGTGGAAGCTAAAATTTGTAGGTTAGTTTGATAACGCTCTATTAGTTCCAACGTTCGTTGCCAGTTGCTGGCTGTGATGGCATCTAGTAGTGAAGTCCACTACTAGGTGTCGTGGACGGGTAGCATTTGGTAGAAAAAGTAGGAACTACTTGAAAAAATTAATCGTCTGCAATCCTTACCTGAATCACAGATAACACTCACTAATACAGCCATCACAATTAACACTGCTTATCAGACAGATTGTACACACACCCAAAGTACACGGGGCTAAATGACCGCGTTATCGCAGCCCCTAAACTGAGGAACCAACCAACCTCATTTAATTATACTGAGCTCAAGGGAAATACAGAATCTTTTGCTACCCCCAGTGCTGGATTACCCATTAGGCCCAGCCCTAGGGCCCCCAAGCAATTTCTAATTTAGTTCAATTTTATTCCGAAGATTTAGATTTTTTTAAATCCGGAACTGGGACAGTTCCAGCATAATATTAAATTACAATGTCCTTTAAAATCTGAGTTCACTCATTCTGAACTTAACGAAATTCTTAATCGAGACATGCTTGAGTCTGCTTTTCCGAACGTTGAAATTGCTTTTCGCATTTTATTGACCTTCATGATAACGAATTGTTCTGCGGAGCGCTCGTTTTCAAAATTGAAACGGATCAAAAGTGCGCAAAGAAGTATCATGTCACAAGAACGATTAGACATGCTAAGTCAGATGTTCTACGGGAAATTGATTTTGATAACACTGCAGAAGATTTCATTGACCGAAAAAAAAATCGATTACATTTTACAGAAGTAAAAAAAAGTATGATTTGTTAAATTGTTCATCAAATCATCTGAAATGCTTTCAAATAACGATCATCGTTTCAATTGGAATGTTTGTATATATGTAGGCCTATGTATGATTTAATAAAAAGTGTATTATTCATCTTGAGAAAAAGAACTCTTGTATATACTTTACAAAATGTACAGGTGCTAAAAAATATAAAGAAATATTTGAAAAAAAATAAAGGGGCCCCCAAAATTTGAGGGACTTGGGCCTCATTTTACCTTAAGCCGGCACTGGCTACCCTCCATCAAACGCAGTCTTTTAAGTTAGAGACGCTCTCTAGCACAAACCAATCAGCAACGTGTACGGAAAGCTATCACTTGATAACTTCGTGGTGGTATTAATAGAGTGACACGTGAAGCATATTGATGTGTTCAGCTGAGGTCAGAGTGACTCACGGCGCTAACACACACATCACTGGTAATTGAAAAGCCATACAAACATTCTGGGTCCTAAAAAGGAGCTGCAGATAAATTAAAAACATCAATAACAACATAGTTGACGTCATCAGCGTGGTACTTAGCATAATGAGAACGACTGTCATCTGTCATCAGCGTTGTCTCCCCCACTGCGTGTTTCTTGTATGGTGACGCATAATCAGGCCCGCTTCTCCACCGTCGTGACTGGAGTTCGGATGTATAAGACTAAAAAAAAAGTACAAAATATGCCCTAGAAACTAGCAATATGACGTAAAAGATCCTTCTCGGCTCGCCGGAAGGCGGAGGTAGATTTCACCAGGCAAGAAAATGTTTCGAAGCGGCTTCGGTGGCGTAGTTGGTAGCCTGCTGAGCTTCTATGCTCAAGATCGCGGGTTCAAACCCGGCCGAAGTCGTCGGGTTTTTTAAGAGCGTTAAAAATCCCTCAGTATGCCTTCCTTCGGAGGGGAAGTAAAGCCGGCGGTCCCAGGTCATAGATTTATGGCATGTTAAAAAACCTTCCACTAATTACACCTGTGTGAAGCTAAATTGTATAGGTTAACATTTGAACAACGCTCTTAGGTTCTAACGTTCGTCGTCAGGAGTCGACTGCGGTGGCGTCTAGTAACCAAGTTCTGAACTAGTAGTCGTTGACGGTGGCATTTGGTGGCAAAAGTAGGAACTTCTTGAAATGCAGTCCTTACTTGAATTAAAAACAGATAAAACACACTAATACAGTCATCACAATTAACTCCGGTTATCGGACAGATTCTACACACACCCAAAGTACACGGGGCTACATGACCGAGTTCCCCAAGTCACTAAACTGAGGAACCAACCAACCAAAGAAAACCGATCACTTGAATAATTCAACATTACTTTCATTTAAATCACAAATATGACCGCTCTGGGCCTAGTGCATAAGTAACTGTTTATATCATGGAAGTAAGGTTAATTGTTTTCCTGGATGTATTATCATTCTTCACGTCATTGTTTCACGTTGCCACGGAGGGTGAGTGGATAGCGTGTCGGTCTACTAACCCCAAGCTTGCAGGTTCGCTCCTGGACGTGGAAAGTGATTTTTCAAAGGCGACAAAAATTGCGACACTATGTCATACGATGTTGGCATGCCAAAGAATCCATTTGAATTCAGTAGGCCGTGTTCATAATGGCAAAATTAATCTCGGGAGTTTCCGCCAACACAAAGTTCCTCATTTCTCTTCTAGAAAGCGCTATAGTGTTCAAGGAGCTTAGATATCTAACCTCCTTGATTTTCCTAGTGCTTCAAGGAACAACGGAATTCGACATGCAAGCAACCCTTTTGGTGTCAAATAACAAAGCTAGCACCCGGCACCCGTGGCCATACGATAAAAAAAACTTAACAATAGCGATTCATTGACACGATGCTGTTTCACGCGGAAAGATGTGCGCGCCACCATTTTCGATCACAGCCACTGCCCTAGCAACATCTTCAGGACTCAAGCGCATATTCGTTTCTGAATTGCACAAGAACAACAGCTGAGGATATGGCTGTATTGATCTTGTCCTATGGCAACAAGTGGCAAAAGAATAACATTGCATTGTTGACGATAGCGATGGCGCGCACATCTTTCCGCGGGAAACAGTATCATGTCAAAGAATCGCTATTGTTAAGATAAACATTGACCTGAAGAATGGTAATGCATCCAGGAAACCTCACTTCCATGCTATAACTACAGCCTGTACTATACTAGCTAGAGCGTTCATACTTATGATTTGAATGGAAGTAATGTTGAATTCATCAAGTGATCGTTGTTTTTTTTGCCGGTCAGTGTGTATAAAAATGAAAATTTGTCTGTTTTACCTGAATTTCCACGGAAACTTGCGTTATTAACGCGTTTCAGACGGTTTTATGACTGTTGCGCGCGCAAAAACATACTTTTTGTCTGTCTATTCGTTTGTCTGTTTATGTACAAGTTTGTACCCTTTTAACTCGTGAACGGCTGGTTGGATCGACGTAAAATTTGGCACGACTCTTAATCATTGATGTACCTAACTCTTCAGCGTACTTTTCATAAACGTGTGGCCATAGGGGAAAACGTTTCAAAATACATGCTGAAATAGGCGGAATATAAAAATTATCCTAGATGGATGTCGAAAGTCTATTTTAAGCCCCTCAATGTGAGACACAAAGTTCGGGAGTCTATAAGGGGTCTCTGAAAACCACATTTTAAGGCCTTAAATTGAACAGTGTTTGTGATATTCCCAGGAAACTAAATACGCTGTGGTAAACTGATGAAGGAATGACAAGCCCCTAACCATTGCAACATTAGCTCAATTGAGAGCGTCTGGATATTAACAGTAAAGACCGTTCGAAGAACGGGTATTTCTGCTAGTCTATTTATAATTCCGAAAATATTTGCTCATCCCTTGGCGTCGTAGGGTGGGTCATATAAAACATTCTTTCAGATAAAGGTTTAAGGAAAGTTTACCGTAATTTTAGGAGGAGTATTGACCATTATTAGATCTCTATTCCACAATTGAGGAATCTTTTGTATGATCTGTCTAAGAAAGACACTGAGAATCACCTGGCGTCAGATTCCTCAATAGAGTTGTTGTTCGAGTCTTCAGTCTTTTGACTGGTTTGATGCAGCTGTCCATGCCTCCCTGTCCTGAGCTAATCGTTTCATCTCTACATAGCTACCACACCCTACATCCGAGCCAATCTGTTTAACGTACTCTAACCTTGGTCTACCCCTACAGTTCTTGTCCTCGACCCTTCCTTCCATAACTAAGCTTGCTATTCCTGGGTGTCTTACTATGTATCCTACTAACCTATCTCTTCTCTTCATTAGCATTCGCCAGAAACATCTCTCCTCTCCCACTCGTCTTAATACCTCTTCGTTTGTAACCCTATCTTCCCATCTGATCTTCCTCATCCTCCTGTAACACCATATTTCAAATGCTTCAATTCTCCTCTTTTCTGCTGCACCAATAGTCCAAGTTTCACTTCCATAGAGCGCCGCGCTCCAGACAAAGGCCTTCAAAAATGTCTAAATCTATATTCGATGTCAACAGATTCCTTTTCTGTAGAAGTGCTTTCCTTGCCTGAGCACACCTACTTTTCATATCTTCTTCGCTTCGTCCATCACTGGTTATTTTGCTTCCTAAGTAACAGAAGTCTCCTACTTCCTTTAGTTTGCCCCCTGCCAATTTGATGTCCATAGAGGTTTCTGATTTAAATTTTAAAATTTAATTAAACCTGATTTTATATTAAGAATAGTTTATAGGAAGACACCAGGTGTAAAATTGCTTCATTTAAAGACGTACGACTACTACAAAAAGGGAGCGACGCCAGTTCTCAAGGGTTACCCTCCTACGAGAACGGATACCACATCGCTCAAATAGCCAGTTAAGAGGAACGTATAATAATATAATATCGTATGGCCTCGCGTGCCGGCTGCAAGCTTTGTTATTTGACGCCCAAAGGGTAGCTTGCATGTTGAACTTCGTTGTTCCTTGAAGCACTATGAAAGTCACTGAGGTTAGATATCTAAGCTCGACAAGAGTTTAGTGCTTTTCAGTCGGTCAACACGAATGTACCCAAAAAAAGAGCTGGGTTGTGACCTAATCCTGAAATAAATTACATGAGATTAATAAATACACTAGGATGACCAGTTTCGATCGTCAAGCGATCATCATCAGATCCATTACACTTAGGCTATAGAATCTATGTTTGAAAATACGGGTGAAAATATTTACAATATGTACAATTATTTAGTTGCAGTATTGGTAACGCAACTGTCGGTGTATGCTAAATGCATTATGATGTTAGGTGAAATGCTAAATGGAGATAGATATCAGGAGTTTGTAATTTAGAGTGATTATATGGTTGTAAAAATCAACTATGGTTAAACTGTAATATTACTGGCTACTTCTTATCTGGTTGTCTTCCTTGCTGGAGCTCCGCGCAGTTTTCGTGTTCACTGTAACTCCAGGTGTGGTCGACTGAGATGGGCTGTTATCTCAACGACACTGGTTTTCCCCTTGTTCCACAATATCTAAGCTCCTTGAACATTATAGCGCTTTCTAGTAGAGAATTGAGGAACTTTGTGTAGCCGGAGACTAATTTTGCCATTATGAACACGGCCTACTGAATTCAAATGGGTTCTTTGACATGCCAACATTGTATGACATGGTGTCGTAATTTTTGCCTTTCAAAATACACTTACCATGGCCAGGAGCAAACCTGCAAGCTTGGGGTTGGTAGTCCGAAACGATAACCACTCACCCACCGTGGCAAGCATCATGTACGTGTGGTCATCCCTGCTATATTTTCTTCATTTGAAAGTGGGCAAGTTAGATTTTGTATTTTCATAATAAAAGTTCAAAAAACTGCGTTACATTTTTTCAATTTTATAGCAAACTAATGTAATGAATGTATTCTAAAATGATCTATAAGGTGCGTTCAAAAAGTAACGAGCCGGAGGCTGGAATGCGCAAACCGGTGACTACATCGGCTAATCGTGGCGTGTGTAACGAGGTGTGATTCCGACCACAGCGTGGAAGGTCACAGCCCGTCGCTAGAGGGCACGCGTGCGCGTCACATGACGATACAAAGCGAGCAGCAGCGTGCATCGATCGTCCAACGCTGCCAGTCGCATTGCAAACAGTGACATGGAGGCGTCAACCAAAGAGCAAACAGGTGTTTTTCGGTTTCTGACAGCGGAAGGAGTAGGGGGAATGGACATTAATCGCCGAATGTCACAAGTGTACGGCGAACACTGCATGTCCCTTGCAAGGGTCAAGGCGTGGCACAAGCGCTTCAGGGAAGGACGGGTGTCGTTAGCCGATGATGCTCGGTTTGTGGCACCCCCCTGCATAACCGATGACAACGTCCAGCTGGTTGATGCACTCATTACCCAGGACCGCCGAGTGACAGTGAACGCCATAGCCGCCGTGGTCGCTCCACGACAATGCACGACCTCATACAGCCAACACAGTCACGGCACTCCTGCAGAAATTCAAATGGGAGGTTCTCGGCCACCCTCCATATAATCCTGACCTCTCTCCCTGTGATTACGCTATGTTTGGTTCCCTGAAAAGTGCTCTGCGGGGCCAACGATTCACCTCGGACGCCAACGTCCAGCTGTACGTGCGGAACTGGTTCACATCGCAGCCCAGGGAATTTTATGGGACAGCCATTCACTGCATCATGTCACAGTGGGACAAGTGCCTCAACAGCCAGGGCCAATACTTCTAACATACAGGCACTGGTTTCTGTAATTATGCCTCCAGCTCGTTACTTTTTGAACGCACCTTATATAATACCTAAAACATGAGAAGTTTCATTTTGTCAATATTATTTCGTAGATACAAGTTTAGAAGCACCCTTTGTGAGAATGGAATAAGATTAATGAATGTTTCCTGTGTTAAATAAAATAAAATAATCTGTTTAATGTACTGTCTACAATTAACTGGCCTGTGAAAATTATAAAGGAGGAAGATAAACGTAAACGCAGCCTGTAAAATGGCTCCATAACTACACGAGTTATGTGCACAGCCTGGCAGCATTGTTATTCCTCAAGCATATTCATTCTGAATGATTATTACTGTCAGTCACAAGACGAGTGAGCCACTAGGCTCTCAAATATCGCAATTAAGGTGACTCACTCGGGGATAGATATAATATTTTTAATTTATTCACGATGAAAATTAATAAATGTAAAACAAACAAAACAAGTAGTTCCGTGAAGAAATATACAGCCTATTTTCATATATCCTACTCATGTTAATTGCCTCTATCGACATACACAATTTCTGTTTGAATGCTGTAATATATTCGTAGATATTCAGAGCCATCTAAATATTTCGGATGGTCACCATGTTGGATTGTAAATGTATAGGCCATAGAGTCATGTACCATTAAAGGAAAATTATTGCGTAGGTTCATTATTTAAACTTTCACTTCGATCGCATGATTACGACACAAGAAATAAAAACTTAATTTCAAAATTCGCACAGCCTCCATCTTGAGGTTATGTAAAAAAATGAATTAAATTAGATGCCATGTGTATAAACATTTCCTGTACCAGATTTAATTGCGTTTGGAACATTAAATCGCGAGAAAGGTCTATTTAAAATTTTCAAATTCGCTTGGCCGCCATGTTCGTTTTGTAGTTAACCGATTTTTGAAAGTCTTATAGATGAACTTCTAGTAGCGCCCTTTATCTCCATACAAAATTTCAGGGTGATACCGTAAATAGTTTCAGAGATATAGAATGCCGGTGAAATATTTCGCACATCCGCCATCTCATGGTTATGTAAACAATTGAACGAAGTTAGACGTCGGTGCATTACAATGTGTATAAACATATACTGTACCAAATTTTATTGCGTTTGGTTGGTTAAATCGCGAGAAACATCTATTTAAATGTCGCGAATTCGCGTGGCCGCCATGTTGGTTTTGTAGTTACCAGTTTTTCAAAAGTCACATACGTGAACTTCTAGTAGTTCCCTTTATCACCGTAAAAAATCCAGGGTGATGTCGGGAATAGTTTCGGAGATATTGAATGCTGGTGAAATATTTCGCACAGCCGCCATGTTCGATTGGTGAGACGTAACAAAATTTGAAGGGCACGGTCGAGGTCATCCGAAATAGTGCTATGAACTTACCGAGTTTAGAAGTTATTAGGGGACACACAAACACATACACACGCATGCACACACACACACGGACAAAAGGTGATCTCATGAGCCTATTTTTTCAAAATTGAAAATAGGCTAAAAATATTGGAATGTAGTCGAAAAAAATCAGAAACCTCTATGGACGTCAAATTGGCAGGTGGAAAGCTGACGGAAGTAGGAGACTTCTGTTACTTAGGAAGCAAAATAACCAGTGATGGATAAAGCAAAGAATATATATAAAGTAGGTTGGCTCAAGCAAGGAAAGCATTTCTACAGAAAAGGAATCTGTTGACATCGAATAGAGATTTAGGAATTAGGAAGTAATTTTTGAAAGCCTGTGTCTGGAGCGTGGCGCTCTATGGAAGTGAAACGTGGACTATTGGAGCAGCAGAAAAGAGGAGAATTGAAGCGTTTGAAATGTGGTGATACAGGAGAATGATGAAGATCAGATGGGTAGATAGGGTTAAAAATGGGGAGGTTTTAAGACGACTGGGAGAGGAGAGATGTTTCTGGCGACTACTACTAATAATAATATCGTATGGACTCGGGTGCCGGGTGCAAGATTTGTTATTTGACACCCAGAGGGTAGCTTGCATGTCGAATTTCGTTGTTCCTTGAAGCACTATGAAAGTCAGGGAGGTTAGATATCTAAGCTCCTTGAACACTATAGCGCTTTCGAGTAGAGAAATGAGGAACTTCTTGTTGGCGGAAACTCCCAAGATTAATTTTGCTATTATGAACACGGTCTACTGAATTCAAATGGGTTCCTTGACATGCCAACATCGTATGATATGGAGTCGTAATTTTTGCCGCCTTTCAAAAAAACACTTACTACGCCCAGGAGCGAACCTGCAAACTTGGGGTTGGTAGACCGACACGTTGACCACTCACCCAGCGTTGCAAGCTAATGAAGAGAAGAGGTAGGTTGGTAGGACACATACTAAGACACCCAGGAATAGCAAAGTTAGTTATGGAAGGTAGGGTAGAGGACAAGAACTGTCGGGGTAGACCAAGGTTAGAATAAGTTAAACAGATTGCCTCAGATGTAGCATGTGGTAGCTGTGTAGAGATGAAACGATTAGCTCAGGACAGGGAGGCATGGAAAGCTGCATCATACCAGTCAAAAGACTAAAGACTCAAACACACACAGTTTATTACACTAAAAGAGTAAACTTGAAAGTCAATGCGACCCCGACCGTGCCCTTCAAATTTTGTTACGTCTCACCAATGCAACATGGCGGCTAAGCGAAATATTTCACCAGCATTCAATATCTCCGAAACTATTACCGATATCATCCTGGAATTTTGTATGGTGATAAAGGGAACTACTAGAAGTTAACTTATGAGACCTTTGAAAACCTGGTAACTACAAAACCAACATGGCGGTCAAGCGAATTTGCGACTTTAAATAGATGTTTCTCGCGATTTAACCAGCCAAACGCAATGGAACTTGGTACAGTATATGTTTATATACATTGTAATGCACCGACATCTAACTTCGTTCAATTGTTAACATAACCTCAATATGGCGGCTGTGCGAAATATTTCACTGGCATTCTATATCTCTGAAACTATTACCGGTATCACCCTGAAATTTTGCAAGGAGATAAACGGCACTACTGGAAGTTCATCTATGAGGCTTTAAAAACACGGTTAATTACAAAGTGAACATGGTGGCCAAGCGAATTTGAAAGTTTTAAATAGACTTTTCTCGCGATTTAATGATTCAAACGCAATGAAACTTGGTGCAGAAAATGTATATACACATTGTAATGCACTGGTATCTAATTTAGTTCAATTATTTACATATCCTCAAGATGGCGGCTGTGCGAATTTTTTAATTAAGTTTTTGTTTCTTTTGTCGTAATCGTGCGATCGAAGTAAAAGTTTGATAATGAACCTACGCAGTAATATTCCTTTAAAGGTACATGACTCTATGGCCTATTCATATAACAGTCCAACATGGCGACCAGCCGGAATATTTAGACGATTCTCAATATCTACGAATCTACTACAGCAATCGAACTATTTCTTTTTATGTTCATAGGGGTTATGAACATAAGTTCACTTATAGCACTTTCAATAACCTGGTGATCACAAATCCAACATGCAGTGAAACTTGGACAGTAAATCCTTATACAAATGTTTTTTTTAATCGTGTAGCCTCCTGAAAGGCAGGAATCCACTGGCATCTAATGTATTTCAATTGTTTCAATAACCACAAGATGTCAGCTGTGCGAAATTTTAAAATCTCCTTGTTACTTCTTGTGTGCTAATCATGCGATTGAAGTTTGAATGCTACACGTTCACAATAATCTTCATGTAACAGTACATAACTCTAAGACCTACATATATAAAAGTCCAACATGGCGACCATCCGAAATATTTAGTCGGTTCTCAATTTCTACGAATATATTACAGCAATCAAACTGAAATTTAGTATGTTGATAGAGGCATTTAACATTAGTAGGGTATTTGAAAATAGGCTGTATAGTTCTTGATGGAACTACTTGTTGTTTTTTCAGGTTAGCGGTTTTGGTGGGTTTGTCGGTAGCATGCTGAACTGCTGTGCTCAAGGTTGCAGGTTCATACCCGGCCGAAGTCTTCGGATTTCTAACAGTGTAAAAATCCTTCAGTATGCCTTCCTTCGGAGGGGAAGTAAAGCCGCCATGTAAAAGAAACTACCAGTGCAATTGGCGGTGTGTAGCAAACTTTGTAGGTTATATTTGGCTGGTTAGGAAACGCTCTATTCAAGTTCCAACGTTCGCCACTAGGTGTTAGTGACAGTACCATCTGGTAGCCAAAATTGGAACTACTTGAAATTGAAATTTCATTCATCTTCATTGATTTCATCTCTCGTGAGGTTGGAGTCAGGAAGAACATTCGGCCGTAGAAACTAACAGTCACGTGGTTCACCGCATCTCATCCCCAACCTCGTTGGAAAACGGGACTAATAGAATGTAATTTTGTTCAGGTTACAATGGGGTAACATTGTGTGGACCCACTGAAGAGCATTTACATTTCATTTACTTGGCAACCCTGAAGGATGTCTTCCAAGACGATAATAAAATAAATACAATAAATAAAATAACTAACTAAATAGATTCTTCTTCTTCAAGTGCCTCGTCGTCCAAGAACATTGGCGATCAGTAGCATGATCTGCTGTTTGTCCATAGCTGTTCTAAACAGTGTCACTGTATTAAGTCCGAACCACTGGCTTAAGTTCTTTAGGCAGGATATTCGTCTGCGTCCTGGACCCCTTAAAGCCATCAATCTTCCCTTGGATAATTAATTGCAAGAGGTGGTATTTGTTGTTGCGTATGAAATGACCAAAGTATTCTAGTTTTCTCCTTTTGATGATACTGAGAATTTCCAAGTCTTTGTTCATACTAAATAGATTAGATAAATAAATAAATACATTAGAAGATAGATAAATAAATACATTAGAAGATAGATAAATAAATACATTAGAAGATAGATAAACAAATAAAAAGATAGATAGATAAACAAATAAAAAGATAGATAAAAATAAAAAGCTAGATAAACAAATAAAAAGATAGATAGATAAACAAATAAGAAGATAGATAGATAAACAAATAAGAAGATAGATAGATAAACAAATAAGAAGATAGATAGATAAACAAATAAGAAGATAGATAGATAAACAAATAAGAAGATAGATAGATAAGGAAATCATCATCATCATCATTTATTGCATTAAACGGGCGTACAACAGAAGGACAATAGGAAAAGATAAATATCACAAATATTACAAAAACCAATAAATATAACAAAGGAAAAAAATATTACAAAACACAAAAATATCCAATAAAAGGAAAGTCAGTCAATCACAAGAGGAGGTATTTGCTGCAGATGGCACTCCATCTTTTCCGGTCTCTAGCATCATCCTCCACGGCTGTCGGTTCCACTTCTTAAAGGATCGTCGTCACTCGATCCCTCCATCGTGTTCTTGGGCGTCCTCTCGGGCGTTTTCCCGTGGGTTGAGATTGGAGGACTCTCTTAGGAAGGGATCCGTCCGCTCGTAAGATGTGTCCCAACCATTGTAGTCGCCTCTGTCCCAATATCCGTCCAATGTGTGGCTTTCCAAACCTCTGCGACAGGTCTTCTTTCCTTCTTCTCTCCCATTTACCTTCCATGTTATTGTAGACGGGTCCTTATATCTTTCGAAGTACATTTCTTTCAAAAGCACATATAGAATCTTCTGTCGTTGCTGATGTCGATATATAAGGAAATAGATAAATAAATAAACAAAAATATATACCGTTAGATAAATAAACAAGTAAAAGTAGATAGATGGATAAATGAAGAAGTAAATAAGTATATAGATAGAAAAATAAGTAAATAAATAAACAGATAGATGGATTAATAACCAAAAGATAGATACATAAATAAATAAATAAATACATATATAAATAATAAGTTTAAATATCTTGGTGAATGGATCCAGCCTAATGGACTGGATAATGCAGCAAACAAAGGGAGGATCAGAAAGATGGAATTAGCTTATAAATTAGTATAGACTAGGTACATCAAAATAACAATATGTTACGGAGCGAAGATACGACACTATACCACGGTTGTCAAGCCTGAGGGATTGTATAGTTCAGAATGTTTGATACTGAACAAGAAAGGTGAAATAGAGGAACTGGAGAAGAAAGAAGGAAAAATCTTGAGGAAGATCTTAGGACCCGAAAATAGATACGATGGTACTTGGCGGAAGAGGCGAAACAAAGATCTTTACGGACAAGCAGAAAAATCACAGATACCATACGGAAGAGAAGATTGAAGTTCTATGGACACCTTGCGAGAATGAGCGATAGTCGACTAACGAAGAAGATCTTTAATTATATCACCAAGATAAAAGCGACTACAAAATGGGTAGATGAAATAAGAATGGATATGGAGGAAGTGTGGGTCAGTCCAAATGAGATCTGGAATAGAGAGGTGTTTCGAGTTACGATTGATGCATTCAAGGGGTTCCAGGAAAAGCAAAGGAGAAGAGCCAAGAACATCTGTTCAGAACAAAGGAAGAAAGAAAGAGAATCCACAGTGAAAGGATGAAGTATTTCTGGGAGCAGAAAGTCAATTGTTTCCCGTGGTCCAAAGTAGGCCAAAATCGAACAAAGAAGAAGAAATAAATAAACAAAACGATAGATAAAGGATCAGTAAATAAATGAATGAATAAGGTGGTTCAATTAGCAATACGAAGACAAAGACTAAAGCCTGAATTTAATTTGAAACAATTTTGTTTATCCCTGGGCAAAGTAATTTCTGTTCGTGGCCTCGTGTGCTCCCGCTCGAGGGCTCATGTCGTCACCACGAAGACGAAAATTGATTGCGACTACACTGACACTAATCAGCAATAAGCGTGCACGCTTTTCGTCATTCAATTGTCTTCATCAACTAGACATTAAAATTATTATCCTTGTGTCCTTTTTTCTACTTTCTCGTTTTTGTCTATGTCCGGAAGATTTAGATTTGAACGAAGCAATTCTTTGTCCAGAGTTCATTAGGCCCAAGGCGAATGAGCATTCAAAAGAAATCTATGATGGGAAATGAGAGACTCATTCAACTGTCTCCGACTGGGTGATGGCTATTACTGGTGACTAATAATAATAATAATAATAATAATAATAATAATAATAATAATAATAATAATCCAATGCTTTTCAACCGCGTTCTCGAAAAAGTCATTCAGACCTGGCGAACAAAATTATTAGAAACTGAGTATAGCCCTCTGAGAATGGGAGCAAAATCCAAGGGGATCTTAGTAGACTGTCTAGCATTCGCTGATGACATCGCCTGTCTGTCGAACGACGTAGAAACTGCTAGGATGCAAATCGACCTTTTAAAAGAAATCGCTGAACAAACTGGCTTGCAGATATCATTCGAAAAACAGAAGTAATGACTAACATCAAAGACGCCCCAGCAAAACTGCAGACAAAATACGGAAAGATCAACAGAGTGGAAAAATGTAAGTACCTGGGAGAGATCATCATGAAAAGTGGACTGGACAAAGAAGCACTCAAGGAACGAGTGCGCAAACTCGAAATAGCCTATCAAACATCGCGCTCAATATACAACAAAAAATGCCTGTCCAAAAATACTAAACTACGTCATTATGAAACTGTTCTGAAACCAGAAGTTATGTATGCAGCCGAAACCCTATCCATAAATGCTAATAAAGGACTCCAGGAAGAACTGGAGAAAAAAGAGCGCAAAATCGTCAGAGGTATAATGGGATCAAATTACAAGAATGGTATCCACTATAAAAATTCCAACAAAGAAGTCTACAGTGAAATAGAGAAAATTTCAGAAACGATCCGTAAAAGGCGGGTACGGTATTACGGTCATCTCAAACGAATGGATGGAAACAGGCTGACTAAACAGATTTTTCATTTCTTTGACTCCAAACTTAAAACCACAATGCCCTGGTTTATGAATACCAAAGACGACCTCAAAATGCTGCATCTGAAACCCGACGACGCCTTCAATAGAGATCTCTTCCGCAAAAAGATACTGACTAATGGGCTAACCCGAGACGGGACATCAAACCCGAAAACAAGACAAGGTACCGGCCCACTCACAGAATGAGGGAATTCTGGGCTCAGAGGAAAGCGAAACAAATTGCCTAGTGTAGTAAGACTTAACGTGGTCCTAGATGGCCTCAACGAATTATATATATATATATATATATAATCAAGTAAATACATTCATATACTTATGAGAAGTAATTCAGCCATCAGGACTGAATCGTAAGGCAACGGGGCAGACCATAGTTATCGAAGGAAGGGTTGAGGACAAGATGATGCTGCTGCTGATGATAATTGTTGTTTTAAGGGGCCTAACATCTAGGTTATCGGCCCCGAATGGTTTGGGTGATCGTGAAGATGATAATGAAATGTAAACTATAACTAAAACCAACTACTAACTTATATACCGTACTAGAAGAAGAAATGGAAAACAAAAGGAGAATAAGGCAAATGAAGGACAGGAGGAAAAGAAATGCCCTCAACCCTCGAAGAATGCGGATTGAGTGACTTGGAAGGAAGGAGAGCCATAAAAGGCAGATAGGAAAGTGAAAGAGGAGAGGGTCCGCCCCACATGTAATGGATAAAGGGGGATAACTGTACCCAGCTCAGGAATCCCTCGGGGTCGCCAACTCCCGAACTCACCAGCCGTCAGCCCCTGAGGGTGTAGCAATATCCAGGGTGCACCAGAAGTGGTGGGGCTACATACACCCTGCCTCCTTGAGGGCCTTGAGCAGAAGGCAGCAGATAACAGGAAAAGAAAAAGAAGGCTGACCCCTCGCTGAAGGAGGGTATCAAAAAAGATGAGACTAGGGCCAATTAAGGCGGGAAAGGAAGAGACTCCCTAGGCCTCGGATACCCTAATATCGTCGGGGTCGGAAGAGAACAAGAGTTGACAAAGTATAATAATACTACCGTATGGCCTCGGGTGCCGGGAGCAAGCTTTAAAATTTGACACCCAGAAGGTAGCTCGCATGTCGAATTTCGTTGTTCCCTGAATCACTATGGAAGTCAAGGAGGTTAGTTATCAAAGCTCCTTGAACACTATAGCGCTTTCTAGTAGAGAAATGACGAACTTTGTGTTGACGGAAACTCCCGAGATTAATTTTGCCATTATGAACACGGCCTACTGAATTCAAATGGGTTCTTTGACATGCCAACATCGTGTGACATGCGTGTCGTATTTTTGCCGCCTTTCAAAAATCACTTACACAGCCAGGAGCGAACCTGCAATCTTGGGGTTAGTAGACCGACACTCTATCCACTCACCTACCGTGGCAAGCTAATTGACCAAGTGAGGTCGACAGGAAAGAAGACGGAGAGGAGCCCGGCAAAAGTAAGTGGAAGCATTTCCGGACTCAGCTGGGGCCCCGTGGTCGCCAACCCACGTCCCACTTGATATGAGCCCCTGGGGGGTGAGGACAAGAATTGTAGGGGTAGACCAAGGTTAGAATATGTTGAACAGATTACCTCGGATGTAGGGTGTGGAAGCTATGTAGAGACGAAACGATTAGCTCAAGACAGGGAGACATGGACTGCTGCATCAAACTAGTCCAAAGACTGAAGACTCGCCCGGCTTCTCCATTCCCTGTATAGGAAAGTACATCAACTGCAATAACTTTCATACCATCGTAAAAACTGAAAGCTGATCGTTGTTCGTAATAGAAAATACAGACCAAGAAGCTTGCTTGCCCTAGTTTTCTTGTTCAAATTAATACAAAAATGTGATGGGTTGTGTACAATGGGACCACCCCTTGAGACCTTTCTAACGGCTCCAATCTCTACGGCCATCGCTTCACTCTCAACAAGACACTAATTGCATCCCACGTGCACTCGGGTGGTCTTTTCCACCAATAACGTCGATAGCAAGTGATTAAGACGCCTGCCTCGACTCTGAAATGTTAGGAAATTCTTCTGGACGAGAGATTAAAAGTCATTATCATTATGTGTGGTTACAACATGTAAGAGATCTCGGAAAGTAGCTTCGAAAGTTTTCATCTTACGGGACACTAGGGCTGAGTTTTTCAACTTCCACATTTTTTTTATCAGAATGAGTTGAAATTTAAACTGCATACTTAGAATAGTAACACTAAGTCACATACCAAATTTGAAATACAATTGGATGAAATGCAATTGAATTTTTACTAAATATATTATTATTATTTTTTTTTTTTTTTAGCGTATGGTTTCGGATTTGACATCAAATACTACAATAGGAAATACAGAATATCTCATCTCCTTTATATGGATGACCTCAAAGTATATGCACACAGTGAGACTCAAATGAATGCCATGCTAAATATAATAGATTCATATTCATCCGATGTCCGAATGACGCTGGGAGTGAAGAAATGCAAGCGTCTGACAATTGAAAGAGGTAAATATGCAACTTCTGAACCACATGAGCTACGCAAAGGATCTCTAATTGAAGGAATGACTGAAATAGAAACCTACAAATATCTGGGATTTGCTCAAAATACATCTTTGTATCATAAAAGTATCAAAGATGAACTCATTGGAAAATATACCACAAGACTACATCAAGTGCTGCGAACCAGTCTATGTGCAAAGAACAAAATTAAAGCTATCAACACATACGCTATACCAACCCTAGTATATTCATTTGGGATTCTGAAATGGTCAGCAACAGAAATGGAAAGCCTACAGAGAAAAACAAGGACCCTTCTCACTACTTACCGTTTACACCATCCAAACGCCTGTAAAGAAAGGGTCACTCTTCCACGAAAGATGGGAGGTCGAGGAGTACTGGATTTACAAATTTTGCTCCAGAACCAAATTAAAACCCTTAGAAGATATTTCTATCAAAGAAAGGAAAACAGCATTCTCCATAAAGCCATTGTACTTGCTGATAAACACACAGTATTGAACCTTCGTACATCCACTGATGATCATATCAGCCAGCCACTACACTTACATGAAAAAGAAAAGGCATGGGGAGAAAAGACCCTCCATGGAAAATACTACAGCAACCTATCCCAACAGAGTATTGATAAAAACGCATCGTGTATGTGGTTACAAAGTGGTCGACTGTTTGGAGAAACAGAGGGATTTGCAATTGCCATCCAAGATCAAGTCATTGCTACAAAAAATTACAAGAAATACATCATCAAAGATACCAGTGTAATTTCAGACAAATGCAGGCGATGCGCCATTCATCTCGAGACCATTGGCCATGTCACTGCAGGTTGCCCAATACTAGCATCAGTTGAATATACAAAGCGGCACAATCAGGTTGCAGGCATCATTCATCAAGCACTCGCACAGAAATATAAATTAACTGAGGAGTATATCCCTTACTACAAGTATCATCCACCATCCCTCCTCGAAAATGAACTGTGTAAAATATACTGGGACACTGGTATTGTGACAGATAAAACAATAGATCACAATCGACCAAACATCATAGTAGTAAATAAGGCTGATGGCACTACATTTATAATAGACATAGCAGTTCCCAACGACACCAACATCGAACGTAAACACAATGAAAAAATCTCCAAGTATAGACAGCTTGCAGAAGAAATCAAGAGGATATGGAAGATGAACTGCGTCCGGATAGTGCCTGTAATCTTGTCAGTCAACGGCCTCATACCTCACACACTCCACAAGAGACTGAAAGAATTGGATCTTCCGCCGACCATCTACAAGAGTATGCAGCATTCGGTCCTATTGTCCACATGCAATATTGTGCGATCCTTCCTTGCTAATGAATGAGTGATAATGAACTCTTATATTTTGTATATACATGATATGTATTATAGTTTGTATTATAGTTTGTATGTATTGTTGTAAAGCACTTCGTTTAACCCGTGCTTTAGAGTAACCCATGTTTGTAATGGTGAATTGAATAAATAATAATAATAATACTGTTCTGTATCGAACCATTCGATGCTGCACACGGCTGTCACAGAAGCTGATGATTCAACTCCACTACTCGTAAGTCAGCAAGAGACTCAAAATCAAGTGCGCAGTGATTTGGATAGATTCAATGCCTGGTTGTCCAAGCCACTGCACGGAAGACATCCCAATGAAGTTATCCAAACTCACGTCGACAAGCTAGCGTCAAACTTTTGGTTGATTTCTGGGCAGATGTTTCCTGAAACAGAAGACTTTATGATGGCTATTCAGGACCAGGTTGTCCCCAATCAAGGTTTATCAAGGATGCATCTGTGCAAGTTGACCATTGCAGATACGGTTGCCCAACATCTGAGACTGTTCAGCATATTATATCAGGTTGTCGCCATTTTGCCGGGACAGAATATCGGAAGAGACATGATTTTGTTGCCAAGATAGTACATCAAGAACTGGCTATACACCTTCAACTGCTGAGCCAAGAGAAAGTGCCGTACTACAAATATGCTCCTGAAAGTGTACTGGAAATGACAGCTTTACGTTGTACTGGGATCGTACTGTATTGACAGACCAATCAGCTGTGCACAACACACCTGATTTGGTTCTTGTTGACAAATGCATGAAGCACACCACCTTCATAGATGTGACGATCCCAAACAGTGGCAACATACTAACAAAGCATGTTGAAAAGCTGTCAAAATACACAGAGCTTTCAGAACTGATAAGGAAGCAATTGCACATGGCACAAGTCAGGACAGTTCCTGTTATCATCTCCAGCACTGGCGTGATTCCCAACAACTTAAAGGAATCGCTCACAGAGTTGAAATTAGACCCAGGCCTTTTCAAACTGATGCAGAAACAGTCATACTTTCTACGTGTCGCGTAGTAAGGCTGTTCTTGGGCAATCAGGCCTGAAGGAGTGGGGGAAAGGCGTAAAGCAACTACCTACTCAATGCAGTCACCAAGAATTTGCTCCTTATGATATGTACGGTATCTGGGATTGTGAATGTTTTCTTTCCAGCAAATGCTGAGAATATGCAAGCGCATGCGCAAAATATAAGGTGCGTTCAAAAAGTAACGAGCCGGAGGCATAATTACAGAAACCAGTATCTGTATGTTAGACTATTGGCCCTGGCTGTTGAGGCACTTGTCCCACTGTGACACGAGGCGGTGAATGGCTGTCTCATAAAATTCCCTGGGATGCGATGTGAACCAGTTCCGCACGCACAGCTGGACGTCGGCGTCCGAGGTGAATCTTTGGCCCTACAGAGCCCTTTTCAGGGGACCAAACGTGGTGTAATCACAGGGAGAGAGGTCTGGACTGTATGGAAGGTTGGCCGAGAACCTCCCATTTGAATTTCTGCAGGAGTGCCCTGACTGTGTTGGCCGTATGAGGTCGTGCATTGTCGTGGAGCGACCACGGAGGCTATGGCGTTCACTGTCACTCGGCGGTCCTGGGTAATGAGTGCATCAACCAGCTGGACGTTGTCATCGGTATGCAGGGGGGTGCCCCAGACCGGGCATCATCGGCTAACGACATCCGTCCTTCCCTGAAGCGCTTGGGCCACGCCTTGACCCTTGCAAGGGACATGCAGTGTTCGCCGTACACTTGTGACATTCGGCGATGAATGTCCATTCTCCCTACTCTTTCCGCTGTCAGAAACCAAACAACACCTCTTTGTTCTTTGGTTGACGCCTCCATGTCACTGTTTGTAATGCGACTGGCAGCGTTGGGCGATTGATGCATGCTGCTGCTCGCTTTGTATCGTCATGTGACGTGCACGCGCGCCCTCCAGCGACGGGCTGTGACCTTTCACCTTCTGATCGGAACCACACCTCGTTACACACGCCACGATTAGCCCATGTCGTCACCGGTTTGCGCATTCCAGCCTCCGGCTCGTTACTTTTTGAACGCACCTTATAAACAATAATAATAATAATAATAATTTTAGAATGAAACCCACACGATTGACGAACCGGATCTTTACCTATTTTAAAGACAAGAAGACCAAGTCAGCCTGGTGGAAAGTGACCTGCAAGAGATGGAGATTGCCTGTGGAGATATTCAAGATCGCAATCCCCCCAAGAAGAAACTAAACCACCCCCAGGGGTTTCAAGAAAAACCAAAGTTTGAGGCGGGAAAGACGTGGACGAAAGAAAGAATAGAGCAACACCGTCAACGTATGAAGGAGAACTGGACAAAGAGCAAAACCCAGAGAAGACAGTTCAAATGACGTGTTCCTTAGTAGACCGATACGATTATAGAAGAAAGAATAGTAAATATGAGTCGTCCAGTTGCAAAACTAGTTAAATCCTCTTGTGAATAAGGATCATGTCGTAAAATTATTTATTAAATTATTTTATTTTATTTTATTTCGTTTTATTTTGTTATAAATTGTTTTTAATAATTTTTTGTTATGTTTTATTTTTTATATTTAATTTTGTTTTATTTTATTTTATTTTGTTTTGTTTTATTTTGATTTTCCAGAAAAAAAAAACACAAAACCAAAAAGCAAAATTCAAACACAAAAGCAAAAGCAGAAAGCAACAACAAGAAACAGAAATCAAAAAGCAAAATTCAAAAAAGCAAAGGCCAAGAAACAGAAAGCAAAAAGCAAATTTCAAAATATTCAAAAGCAAAAGCAAGAAGTAGAAAACAACAAACACAAAAGATACGCGAGGCAAAGTCCAGAGAAACGTTTCTCATGAAAATGATTCTTGTTCACAAGTGGATTTGACGACTCTTAAAGGACCCATGAATAGGGTGACCAGATCCAGTACTGTGAAATAGAGGACAACAAAGGAAAATTTTGAGGACATTATGGGAAAAAAGAGGACAAATCTAAAAGTAATGAAACCATATAATGTACAATAAAAATTGTTATGAACTTCAAAATGTATTAATTACATTAATAAACTTAGAACATTGCCACTGAAAATGTATATTATTCTGAAATTAAAAACATGAAATTACACTTTATTTGCATTTGTATTAATCTGAGGATGATATTCCTGCCAACAGTTTTGGTCTGTCCAAATTCTTTTGGCCACTTCATAATAAATTGGTTCAATTTGGGTGTGCAGTCCATTGATCTGTAGGAGGACTGATGACGAACGGTATGGAATGCTAATGCTCCTTCCGCAGCTAAAGCCCGATTCGTTAATGCTGTAGTTGATGTGGAAAAATGCTTCTCTATAGTTTCCGAACTGCCACAGCCTCGTACACTTTTTTGTGTGTTTATTTGAAGAAATGTGGCTATCCAAATTTTGAGAACCAACGAAATTAAAGGAAAATTTTATACAAATAACGCTGTTTTAATATTTGTAATTTATTAACTAAAACAATAAATTATAGAACTTACCATGATTTGCTACCGAGACGAAAGATGCAGTTGGGCAAAATCATTACGTCCAAGGTGGAAAGCAGGATATTTGGTTTTCAAAGCATCTGTAAACTTGCACTTTCTTTTAGGCATCTTGAATGCGATCAAATTTTAAACTGGCAAACTACACAACCACGCCGAAAGACTGCCATTCAACGGAGCACAAACACAGAAACACATTCCCAAACCCAGCGTAGACCGGAAACAAAGATAGTAGCACTGCACATCGGTCAAAAAGTAAACTATTGCCATGGCGCCAATATAAACTGCGAAAAACTAAAACATACATACATTCATACGATAATATAGTAAATTAATAAAAAGGAGGACATTTAGACAATTTTAAAAATTGTTCGCGGACAGAGGACAGAGACGTAAATTGGACGACATGTCCGCGAAAAAGAGGACGTCTGGTCACCCTACCCATGAATTCACACATTATTGTGTGAGCTGACGTCATATTCATGTACAGTATAGTATTTATCATTGTCATATTAGTGCCTACAGTCAACCAAAATATTATGTGCACTCGAGTTTGAAGGTTGTTTGTGAAGTATCCAATAGACCTACATACAATCCAATAACATCATCATTTTCGTCGTTCTATTTTACGTTAGTTCATGTAGGTTTGGAATTTTTAATTTATATTTTAATATTTTTTATCGCAGTTGTAACACAAAAAGTGCCCGTTTTTAAGCCTGTTTCAACCATGCGTCACATTTAAGAATTATTATTTCACAAACCCGTCATGAGATCGAATTCAAATTTCAACACAATATACATTGGAATGTTGTATAACTGGTTTATTAATTTCAAAATTTTGTGTGTCCAAGAAGCAAAGTTGTTATCATTTTTGTAAGGTAACTTTTTCTCGGCTCGGGGTGGTTTGAAAATGTAGTACTTGGTCGCGTTGTAATCCTTATACATCGAAAAGTTATGCTGTATGATTGTAAAATACGTAAATTAATTCACTTATTTCATATCGGTTTGTATTTGTACGGGGAATTAAGACATGGTTCACCAGTTAGCCGCTCCGGTGAAAGCTGTACAACGTTGCCGAAATGGGCTCCATCACGCGTCAAGGCGCGCCTCGCTCGGAAGTGATGGGCTCCATATCAGCAACGCTGTACAGCGTTTCCCGGAGCAGCTAGTTGGTGAAACATGTCTGAATTCCCCGTACAAATACAAACCGATATAAAATAAGTGAATTAATGTACGTATTTCACAGTCATACAGCATAACGTTTAGATGTATAAGGATTACAACGCAACCAAGAACTACATTATCCAACGACCCCGAGCCGAGAAAAAGTTACCTTACAAAAATAACAACTTTCGTTCTTGAACACACAAAATTTTGAAATTAATAGACCAGTTATACAACATTCCAATGTATATTGTGTTAAAATTTGGATTCGATCTGATGACGGGTTTGTGAGATAATAATTCGTAAATGTGACGCATGGTTGAAACACGCGTAAAAACGGGCACTTTTTGTGTTACAACTGCGATAAAAAATATTAAAATGTAAATGAAAATGTCCAAACCTACATGAACTAACGTAAAATAGAACGACGAAAATGATGATGTTATTGGATTGTATGTAGGTCTATTGGATACTTCACAAACAACCTTCAAACTCGAGTGCACATAATATTTTGGTCGACAGTAGTATTTTATATGCTTAATCTATGGTAAAAAAAAAAAGTCCTCTCGGCACGCCGGAAGGCGGAGGTAGATTTCACCGGACAAACTTGGGGATAGGCGAAAATAGGCAGAATATGCAGGTTTTCGTAGAAGGATCAGACCTCATTTATTGCGAGAAGGTATTTTATAATTGGAGCTTAATTAACTTTGTTTTTCGTCATTTTATGCTTATTTTAAACATTTTATTGTCTTATGGGAACGGTAACCTTCTTGTCATTTGGGGTCCATTTTTATACTTGTGGTCACACTGTCCTTATGCAAGGTTTCGACACTGATGTGTAACTATGTAACGGTCTGTTACTTCTTCACGCAAAATTATATCTCCCGCAGAGATTTTGGTTGGTTCCTCAGTTTAGGGGCTGCGACAACGCGTTCATGTAACCCCGTGTACTTTGGGATGGCTGTATTAGTCTGTAATTCAGGTAAGGACTGCAGATGGTCAATTTCAAGCAGTAGTTCCTAATGTTGCTACCAGGTACTACCGTCAACGACACCTACCTGTGAACTTGGCTACTAGATGCCACCGCAACCAGCAACTCGCAACGAACGTTGGAACTTCCCCTCCAAAGAAAGCATACTGAGGGATTTTTAGCGCTCTTAGAAAATCCGACGACTTCGGCCGGCTTTGAACTTGCGACCTTGGGCATAGACATTATGCATGCTTGCTACCAGTTACGTCACCGAAGCCGCTTCACACTTAGTCAGATGGAAAACTGAATATGATCTCGTGCAAGTGCGTTATCTTGGCAACGTCTGATGGCTCATCCCTCATCTATTTAGTAGTGTTGCCATGGCAACCACTGATAGCTCTTGGCATTTTCTTATAATTCCGAAATCATTTTTCTCATCTCTTGGCGTAATGTTGGGTCACATCAAAAATTCTTTCAGACAAAATTTTAGGTAATTATTAGGGGAATATTGTCCATTTCGTACGGTTTTGATATTTTGCCTATTAAGAGAGATATGATTAATGTTCCCCGAAATACCCACTTTTTCCCACCCCTTTGGTCAATGGTTGGTGCTATAAAAAAACTCTTCAAACATACATTTTTGGGCTTTATCCGACACATAGTATGAACGTTGAACGGATTCGATATTTCACATATTAAGAGAGTTATAGCAATATTTCACTTTTTCGAAAAAAAAAAAGCCCCCCATTTTCACCCCCTTCGACCGATTTAGCCCAGTAACGAACTCGACCGAGATTTTATAGGTATACATATTCGGTAAAAAATTCAAAGTGATTGGTGCAAAATTACAGCAGTTATCGAGTCCAAAAGAAACTGATATACATATATATGTACAGTGTGGTCCACCAGCCCCTTATTATTTTTGGAGGAAGGCAACCCAACTAACGCGTATATCATAGTCGTCCTAAAAACATTCGTACTTGCTCCTTTACGGCCTAGTACAACTTTACAGTTGAGTTCATGCTCGCGAATATAGTCGAAATCATTGGCAGCAGTGTTATTTCAATGCCATCAACTATAAAGAATATGTAAATCGACTCATCCGAACAACACTGCCTTACGAAGGACATGAAGTGTCTATGAAGACTACAAATAGACTTAATACGTGACAGTACCCTCACCACGGCTCACGGTAGCTAAGATGGTTAAGTCGTGCTTGCTTGCTGTAATGTCGGCCATGCTGCAATGTAGCAGGTTCGATACCCAGGCGAATGTCTTCTTTTTTTTTTTCGCTTAATGCCGTTTACAGTAGCTGCACTACGGACACATATCTACCTGTTCCAATGGATGAATTTTTATTTGGTCCTGAAAAGGACCGTTTTTATTCGATGCTATGTAGGCAGGTTAGACGATAACATAATGGTCTGTAGGAAGAAAAGGAAGAAAGCTTGTAGTTTAGCGTGACCGTTAATCTCGCGATCATAAGCCACGGGATCTCCATTTTACGTCAATTCGAACCACAGGATATGGCGCTGGTGAGAGGCAAAGAGCTTGACCGCTGCGCCACCACACCCCCTGTAGGATTAAAGCAAGGTACACTGCATATTCAGTGTAGCAAGTGTTCGAAATTTTGACCACCTTCGTTGATGCAGATTTCAGCACTAGACCTCAAGAAACAGTTGTTTGACAAATTAGATAAGGATATCATCGCACGTGCACTGAGTTCCAAGGCCTTGTAATTTAAATTTCACTGGCTGGTCTAGTGTCATAGTGGGGTGTCGAGGAAGCCATGGTCGAATACAAGGCATTCTCTGCGTCCCATGTGCTCTGTTCAGTAAATAAAACTGGCGAAATCTCGACAGATATTTATGAATACTTATGTTCGAAGTCGCCTCCGTAGCGTAGCGGTCAGCATGGTTAGCTGCCGCCCAGGAGGTCCTTGGTTCGTTTCCCGGCTCTGCCACGAAATTTGAAAAGTGGTACGAGGACTGGAACGGGGTCTACTCAGCCTCGGGTGGCCCAAATGAGTAGAGAGGGTTCGATTCCCCCTCAGCCATCCTCGAAGTGGTTTTCCGTGGTTTCCCACTTCGTCTTCGGGCAAATGCCGGGATGGTACCTTCTTCAAGGCCACGGCCGCCTCCTTCCCTCTTCCTTGTCTATCCATCCTAACCATCCCTTACCTTCCCTCATGAGGCCCCTGTTCGCTTTGCAGGTGAGGCCGCCTGGGCGAGGTGCCAATCCCACCTCACCAGTTGTATCCCTTCCGATTCGATGTTCTCAGCTCTAGGACACTGCCCGTAGAGGCGGTAGTGGTGAGTTCCCTCGCTGAGTCCGTGGGTTCCACCAACTTGGAGGGTAAACGACTATTTAAAAAAATGTTCGAACATAAAATAGTTATAATAACTATCGTCGATCATAAACAGTCGTATGTAACTCGCCTATAATGGTAATTAAGACACTCGGATGGAAATTATAAAACTCGCATACGCTCGTTTTATAAACATACTCGTGTCTTAATTATTGCCATTATAGGCTCGTTGCATAATGCACTATTATATTCGACCATGCCGAAATATAAATATGATATGCTAGAAAACTGCATCTTAAAGAGGCTCATTATAGTTCAAGTTTCATTATGATAGAGGTTCTCCAAAATCAGAGCTCAAGATTTTCATTACGATGCAGCTGTTTGACCAATTAGGTAAGGATCGCATCGCACATGCACTGACTTCCAAGGCCTCCTATTTTGAATTTCACTGCCTGAGAAGTGTCATAGTGGCGTATTCGAGGAGGCCATGAAAGAATACAAGCGTCCAATGCGCACTGTTCGGTAAACGAAACTCGACAGTTATTTATGAATATTTAATTTTCTGCAGAATTAACCATCAGGTAGGATTATTTTTGTGCAAACAAAATAACGTGTGTTGGCATGCTTGTGGAATTGATTATCAAATCTTTATCATCTACTCGAAGCCAACCTAAATCATCTAGGAAGTGGTTTCCCGTGGCATCCCACTTCTCACTTTCTATCATTATGCTATATTCTGCACCACCTGTAGTGTAAGCAACCGTGGCTGAAGGGGTAACGCGTTGGACTGCGGATAGCAGGATTCGGGGTTCGATACTTAGTAGAGGGGAAAATTTTATAATTTGTTTTCGGTACGTTATATCGTCTGTGTCGACAACTTTACCAATGTCTTACGATAGAAATGACACAAGAGGGCACAGTTAATTATTGAGGATGGGGCACTAGTAATATAGCGAGCAGATGCATTTTCAGGTTGGATTCCATGAACGGTACGTTGTTTCCGAATTCGGTATTACACGAAACATCTTAATATGTACACGTCAAATAGAGGTTTCTTCTTCTTGCTAGAATTTAATGACAAAATATATTTTTTTAGTCGGTTTACCCTCCAGGGTTGGCTTTTCCCTCGGACTCACTGAGGAATCGCACCTTTACCGCCTCCAGGGCAGAGTCCTGGAGCTTGAAACATAGGTCGGGGGATACAATTGGGGAGGTGGGACGAGCACCTCGACCAGGCGGCCTCACCTGCAAAGCGAACAGGGGCCTTATGAGGGATGGGGAGATTGGGAGGGATAGACAAGGAGGAGGGAAGGAGGCGGCCGTGGCCTTACGTTAGTTAGCATCCCGGCATTTGCCTGGAGACGAAGTGGGAAACCACGGAAAACCACTTCGAGGATGGCTGAAGGTGAAATCGAACCCTCTTTGCTCATTTGGATCACCCGTGGCTGAGTAGACCCCGAACAAAATAATACCACGGGAAATACGTATACTTCGATGCTAGCACTGGCGATCAGAATCTTGTTTCATTAGAGGGGCTAGAACGTCGCGGTCATTTAGCCCAGTGTACTTGGGTGTGTGTAGAATTCCTCTGATAACCTGTCTATAGCGGTGTCTGTATAATGTATTTATTAGCAATTAAGGTGAGGATGGGGGAGGAGGCGGCCGGGGCCTTAAGTTATAATAATGATATTGGTTTTACGTACCTTTTAACTACTCTCGCTTTTAGAGACGCCAAGGTGCCGGAATTTTGCCCCGAAGGGGATCTTTAACGTGCCAATAAATCTACTGACACGGCTCCCTCGCATTTGTGCACCCTCAAATGCCAGTTGACTACGCCAGGGGGCCTCAAGTTAGAAACCGTCCCGGCAATAGCCTGGAGCAGAAGTGGGAAACCACAGAGAACCACTGAGGGGGGAAAGAACCCACCTCTTCTCAGATTTGCTTCATGAAGCTGTGTATATCCAATTTCAGCCCTCAGACCAGTATTGAATTTCTTGGCAGAACTGGGAATCGAACCTGGACCTCCGGAGCGACACGTCGATATGTTATGTTAATATCCATGACAGTTTTTAATTTTCTGCCATTACAGGTCACGTGGCAAAAGCTATCAATTCGGTCGTATTCTCTTTATAGCCTGAATCAGCAAAATTCAACCTACTCTTCACAAAAATACATCGTAAGGTAACGAAAGTGGCTATGTAGTCACATCCCTACTAAAATGGAGCGTGGGCTTTCATTCAAAAAATTATGCCTAGCACTGGATTCGATGCACTGTTTTACCGATTCTCGCCCGCCGTCTACGGACGTGCTTTAACCGAATCAGCCACCAGTGCATGATAGATAACGCGCGGTGCACTTGCATTTGTTACTTTAGCCGTCCCACCTCAAACGTTTAAGTCCATCTCAAAGTCTTCAATCACAGTTTATGGTGTTGATTTAACTTTCTACTATTACAGATCACGTGGCGAAAGCTATTAATTCGATCTTATTACGTGTATGTGTGTTATTTCAAGGAGCAATAAGTCATATGTTAGTAGAATGGGCCATAGTATTTGGCGGGGAAAAGTTTAAGGTCGGTTTTTCTTTGCTAGACCCATGACCCAATTACATTGCTGTCACTCAGTCAGAGGGCAGAGCAATATCGACCATCGGGAGAAATGCAGTGTTAGTTGGGTTTCATAAAACTAAATAATAAGGGGCGGGTGGACCACACTGTATATATATACATATACAGTACATACATCTATATATATATATAAAAGAAAGTCGTGTTAGTTACACTATTTATAACTCAAGAACGGCTGAACCGATTTGGCTGAAAATTGGTGTGGAGGTAGCTTAAAACCAGGAGACGGACATAGGATACTTTTTTTTTTATCCCGTGACGTGACATCAAACGTTAAAGAGAATACAAGTCACTATAAAACGTAACGCAAATGGCAGCTAAAATAAACTCATGAAGGAATGGTAAGGCAAGTCGTTTCCAGGCAACAGTAGCTCTTGACTAGACACGGCCGACTGGATGCGAATAGCACTCTCCACTACCGGTATAGAAAATGAGACTCTTTACATGAAATCCCGTTAGTTACTCAACATAATTTGTATTCTCTTTGAATCATCATTAACAATAATATTCCCAACATATCGTGCTGCATGTGAAGAACTCAATTTACTAGAAAACGATACCCATTGGGATACGACAATCGTTGAAGCCATTATCTCTACATCTCAAAGTCAGATACGCACATTATTTGCTATCATCATTTCGACATGCTTTCCATCGAACCCATCTAACCTGTGGCACAAATACAAGGATAATATGTCAGAAGATATTTTACATCAAATTCGTGTCAGTTCCAGAAATCACGATCGGGCTTTACTCTTGATCGAAGACATGTGTTACCTCATGTGCGGTAGTTTATTAGTCACGTTAGGAATACCAGTGCCAAATCGTGAAATGAATGACGCATTTAATCAAGAATTGGAACGGGAACGTGAATATGATCACCAGGAATTAGATTTAGTAGTTCAAACGATTGTACTCCCTGTTGAATCCCCCCCAAAAAACGAAGTTTATGATACATTAATGAAGGCAATTGATGATGGAAATGATGGTTTATATTTACTGGATGCCCCTGGTGAAAGTGGTAAAACATTCCTCATGTCAGTAGTTTTAGCCACTGTTCGTGCGAAATCCAACATTGCGGTTGCAGTTGCTTCTTCTGGAATAGCAGCCACATTGTTAGAAGGATTTCGTACGGCTCATTCAGCATTAAAATTGCCGTTAAATCTTCACACTATTGAAGAACCAACATGTAATATTGCAAAAAAAAAAAGTCAGCAATGGCGAAAGTTTTATCAGCATCGAATATCATCATCTGGGACGAATGCACAATGGCGCATAAACGTGCATTAGAAGCTCTTAACCGAACATTGAACGATCGACGCAATGACTCCAGATGTTTTGGAGGAGCAATGATTTTACTGTCTGGCGATTTCCGCCAATCACTGCCAGTAATTCCAAGATCAACAGCTGCCGACGAAATAAACGCTGGCCTCAAATCGTCGAATCTATGGCGCTATGTGAAGAAACTTCAGCTGACAACAAATATGAGAGTTGCATTGCTTAATGATACATCTGCTGAAGATTTCTCTGAGCAATTGCTGACTATTGGTAATGGTCGAGTACCTGTCGACGAACTGAGCGGATTGATTTCATTTCCCCATAATTTCTGTAACATTGTCTCATCGAAAGACGAACTTATCAACAAAGTATTCCCAAACATCATTACTAATTACAAAAATAATGAATGGTTGAGTGAGCGAGCAATATTAGCGGCTAAGAATAAAGATGTAGATGACCTAAACTACATAATTCAGAATGAGATCATTGTAACAATGCATTCATTCAAATCTATTGACTGTGTAACAAATAAAGATGAAGCCACCAACTATCCAATTGAATTTTTAAACTCCTTGGATGTGCCTGGCTTACCACCGCACAATTTAAGCCTAAAGGTTGACTCCGTAGTAATCATGCTTCGAAACATAAACCAACCAAAACTGTGCAACGGTACGCGTTTGGTGGTAAGTAAATTGATGAACAATGTGATTTACGCGACGATACTCAAAGGAGAATTCGAAGGTGAGGAACTTCTCATTCCGGGGATCTCGATGATCCCAACCGATATGCCGTTTGAGTTTAAAAGACTTCAATTTCCGATCCGTCTTGCATTCGCCATGAGCATTAACAAATCACAAGGCCAATCCTTGAAAGATTGTGGTTTGAATCTGGAATATCCATGTATTTCCCATGGTCAATTATATGTGGCATGTTCACGGGTCGGAAGACCATCTGCGTTGTTTGTTCTTGCGCCTGATAAAAAAAAAAAACATTTCGTGTATCACAAGGTACTTAACTGAAGAGTGCAACCTCTGCACCAAAATACATGAACAATAAAGAATCATTAAAACACATAATTTTTTATTTGTATTTCCTAATAAAAAATTGAAATTAATAAAATCGAAAATCTGCTTATTTATTGCCTCTATGGCGGAACAGAGTTCGTCGGGTCACCTAGTAAATTATATATAAACTTTTGAACTGACGGTGGTTTTGGGGTCTGGGGGATGTGAAACGCGAAGATATGTCGAAATTTTCCGGAAGTCGAAACATGGTACCCATTGCAATAGTTAGCTTTCTAATGAAATCTACCTCTGGTTGGTTCCTTAGTTTAGGTGCTGCGACAACGCGGTCATCTAACCCCGTGAACTTTGGGTGAGTGTAGAATCTGTCTGATAAACGGTGTGAATTGTAATGGTTGTAGTAGTCTTAATTCAGGTAAGGACTGCAGACGGCCTATTTCAAGCAGTAGTTCCTAATGTTGCTACCAGGTACTACCGCCAACGACACCTAGCTGTGAACTTGGCTACTAGAAGCCACCCCAACCAGCAACTCGCAACGAACGTTGGAACTTCCCCTCCAAAGGAAAGCATACTGAGGGATTTTAGCGCTCTTAGAAAATCCGACGACTTCGGCCGGCTTTGAAACCGCGACCTTGGGCATAGACATTCTGCATGCTACCAGTTACGTCACCGAAGCCGCTTCCCACTTAGTCAGATGGAAATACTGAATCTGATCTCGTGCAAGTGCGTTAACTTGGCAACGTCTGATGGCTCATCCCTCATCAATTTGGTAGTGTTGCCATGGCAACCACTGATAGCTCTTGGCATTTTCTTATAATTCCGAAATCATTTTTCTCATCCCTTGGCATAATGGTGGGTCATATCAAAAATTCCTTCAGACAAAAGTTTTAGGTAATTATTAGGGGAATATTGTCCATTTCGTACGGTCTTGATATTATTCCTATTAAGAGAGATATGATTAATGTTTCCCGAAAAACCCACTTTTTCCCACCCCTTTGGTCAATGGTTGGTGCTATAAAAAAACTCTTCAAACATAAATTTTTGGGCTTTATCCGACACATAGTATGAACGTTGAACGGACTCGATATTTCACATATTAAGAGAGTTATAGCAATATTTCACTTTTTCGAAAAAAGCCCCCCATTTTCACCCCCTTCTACCGATTTAGCCCAGTAACGAACTCGACCGAGATTTTATAGGTATACATATCCGGTAAAAAGTGATTGGTGCAAAATTACAGCAGTTATCGTGTCCACAAGAAACTGATACTTATATATATATACATAAATTATATATAAACTTTTGAACTGACGGTGGTTTTGGGGTCTGGGGGATGTGAAACGCGAAGATATGTCGAAATTTTCCGGAAGTCGAAACATGGTACCCATTGCAATAGTTAGCTTTCTAATTAAATCTACCTCTGGTTGGTTCCTTAGTTTAGGGGCTGCGACAACGCGGTCATCTAACCCCGTGTACTTTGGGTGAGTGTAGAATCTGTCTGATAAACGGTGTGAATTGTAATGGCTGTAGTAGTCTTAATTCAGGTAAGGACTGCAGACGGTCAATTTCAAGCAGTAGGTCCTAATGTTGCTACCAGGTACTACCGTCAACGACACCTAGCTGTGAACTTGGCTACTAGATGCCACCCCAACCAGTAACTCGCAACGAACGTTGGAACTTCCCCTCCAAAGGAAAGCATACTGAGGGATTTTAGTGCTCTTAGAAAATCCGACGACTTCGGCCGGCTTTGAAACCGCGACCTTGGGCATAGACATTCTGCATGCTACCAGTTACGTCACCGAAGCCGCTTCCCACTTAGTCAGATGTCAAAGTCAACCCCTGGCACCATCCAGCCCATGACGGGCCGACCAAGGCCGACCAAGGCCGACCAAGCGACCGCTGCCCAGCCATTTGGCCTGCAGATATTGGGGTGACGCGTGATCAGCGCGTCGGGTCCCCTCGGCCGTTAATCTTGGTATTCGTGATCGGGGTGCTGTCTCACTGTCAGACAGCTACTCAATTGTCCTCACGAGGCTGAGTGCACCCCGTTCCAACCCTCACGTCAGTTTTAAAATCCCTGACGGAGCCGGGGTTCGAACCCGGGGCCTCCGGGTGAGAGGCAGGCGCGCTACCCCAACACCACGGGGCCGGCTTAGTCAGATGGAAATACTGAATCTGATCTCGTGCAAGTGCGTTGTCTTGGCAACGTCTGATGGCTCATCCCTCATCAATTTAGTAGTGTTGCCATGACAACCTCTGATAGCTCTTGGCATTTTCTTATAATTCCGAAATCATTTTTCTCATCCCTTGGCGTAATGGTGGGTCATATCAAAAAATCTTTCAAACAAAAGTTTTAGGTAATTATTAGGGGAATATTGTCCATTTTGTACGGTTTTGATATTGTGCCTATTAAGGGAGATATGATTAATGTTTCCCGAAAAACTCACTTTTTCCCACCCCTTTGGTCAATGGTTGGTGCTATAAAAAAACTCTTCAAACATAAATTTTTGGACTTTATCCGACACATAGTATGAACGTTGAACGGATTCGATATTTCACATATTAAGAGAGTTATAGCACTATTTCACTTTTTCGAAAAAAGCCGCCCATTTTCACCCCCTTCTACCGATTTAGCCCAGTAACGAACTCGACCGAGATTTTATAGGTATACATATTCGGTAAAAAATTCAACGTGATTGGTGCAAAATTACGGCAGTTATCGTGTCCACAAGAAACTGATATACATATATATATATATATATATATATACAGTGTGGTCCACCCGCCCCTTATTATTTAGTTTTATGAAACCCAACTAACATCTCAATTCTCCCGATGGTCGATATTGCTCTGCGCTCTGACTGTGTGACAGCAATGTAAATGGGTCATGGGTCTAGCAAAGAAAAACCGACCTTAAACTTTTCCCCGCCAAATACTATGGCCCATTCTACTAACATATGACTTACTGCTCCTTGAAGTAACACACCTACACGTAATACGATCGAATTAATAGCTTACGCCACGTGATCTGTAATAGTAGAAAGTTAAATCAACACCATAAACCGTGATTGAAGACTTTGAGATGGACTTAAACGTTTGAGGTGGGACGGCTACAGTAACTATAGCACTTTTAGCGTACGGCATTTACCATGTGTTGGTGGCTGTGAGGTTTAAAGCCTGACCGTACGTGGTGGGCGCGAGCGGGTAGAACGCTGCTTCGAATCCAGTAGAAGGCATACTTTTTTGAACGAAATCCCACATTCCATTTTAGTTGGGATGTAACTACATTGCCACATTTATTGCCTTACGACGTATTTTTGTGAAGAGTACGTTGAATTTTGATGATTTATAAAGAAAATACGATCGAATTGGTACGACACGCCACGTGAACTGTAATGGCAGAAAACTAAAAAACTGGCATGAATATTAACATAACATATGCAAGTGTTGCTCCGGTGGTCCGGGTTCGATTCCCAGCTCTGCCAAGAAATGTAATACTTGTCTGAGGGCTGAAATTGGGTACACGTAGCCTCGTGAAGCAAATATGAGAAGAAGTGGGTTTGATTCCCACCTCAGCCACCCTGGAAATGGTTTTCCGTGGTTTCCCACTTCTACTCCGGCCAAATTCCGGAACGGATTCTATCTTAAGGCCACGGCCGCCCCCTTCCCAATCCTTAATTGCAAATACACACATCATTACAAGACCGCAATAACTCAGGTTATCAGAAAAATTCTACACACACACACCCAAGTAAACGGGGCTAATTGACCGCGATGTTCTATCCCCTCAAATGAAACAAAACAACAACATATCGAAGGATATTCTGATCGCAAGTGCTTGCATCAAAGTATACGTAATCCTTAGAAATTCCCATGGTATTATTAGCATACTTTCGATTTTTGCAAAAAATGAAAGTAGACTTATGAGATCTATACAGGGCCAAAGATTCTGTGTCTGTCTGTGTGTGTGTGTGTGTGTGTGTGTGTGACTGTGTGTCTGTGTTGAGTGTGAGTGTGTGTACTCTGAATGTCTGCCCCCTCTATCTCTTCGAACACGGTGAAACCGAATTGAACGAAATTTGGTACAGAGGTAGCACTAGCGTAGAACACCTCAGTGTCATGTTTTATAACGCCAACATCTTGACGGAAACGTAATGGTGGCCACCCAAATGTTCAAAGCTTAAATCAAATTACGACTAACTTAATCATCCGATCTCTACCAAATTTTGCAACAACATATACTTGTATGGCGAGCGTCGTTTGACTGAACTACAAGGTCATCAGTTCATTAGTTTGCAGATGACGGCTATGTATGTGTGCAAATCGATTCCCCCTATCAATTCAAACACGGTGATACTGAATTGAACGAAATTTGGTACAGAGGTAGCACTAGCAAAGGGCACTCCAGTGTCATGTTTAATATCGCCGCCATCTTGACGAAAACGTAATGGCGGCCATCCTAATGTTAAAAGCATGAATCAAATTACGACCAACCTAATAATCTGATCTCTACCAAATTTTGCAACAACATACTTTTATGTATAGAGAATCTTTTGACCACACTACAAGGTCATCAGGCCAATAATGTGCGGATAGCGGCCATGTATGTGTGCAAATCGATTCCCCCTATCTTTTCAAACACGGTGAAACCGACTGGAACGAAGTTTGGTACAGAGGTAGCACTAGCAAAGGCCACCTCAGTGTCATGTTCTATATCGCCGCCATCTTGACGGAAACGGAATGGCGGCCACCCAAATGTTAAATTCTTAAATCAAATTACGACCAACCTTATCATTTGATTTCTACCAAATTTTTCATCAACATACCTTTTTGTGGGAAGCATCTTTTGACTGAACTACAAGGTCATCAGCCCAATAGTTTGCAGATAGCGGCCATGTATGTGTGCAAATCGATTCCCCACATCAATTCAAACACGGTGAAACCGAATTGAATGATTTTTTTTACAGAGGTAGCACTAGCAAAGGGCACATCATATTCATGTATAATATCCGTATAGCACGTTGTATTTCAAGAAGCTACTACAACCAACATTCAATTATACTCCTTGAAAAGGACAAAGGGTTATAACAATACCCATGCATTTAGGAGAAAGTAGGCAATACGTTCTTTACCGAACATATTGTTTTGTTATTAAATATTAACTAAAAGTCATAGCATATCTTTAGGCCCGTATCACACGACACTAGCTGGCAGGGAAGCTGCTGTGATCGCTGGTACAAAATCCTGTAGGATTCTGTTCTCTTCGTCAGTACACCTGCTTGTATTGTGCCCAAATCTAGGAATGGGTATTCCAAGTTTCAGACACCTAGATATCAAGGGAAAGGCTGTAGCAGCTTTTGAAAGTTCAGATATTTGAATATCGCGCTACATTGCTTCTCGAAGCCTTTCGAAGGAAATTACCGATAGTTGGATGGTAAATGACGTAGCGAGTCATAGCAGAGGTGGAGACTATTTATTGATTAAATAGTTAACTATGGAGCAGAGACTTGAGACTGGGATCAGATTACTGGCACGGCCAAATAAAAGAGAATGCAATTAGTATCAAGTAAATCGGACCAGGGATTCAAGAGATATGAGGATTTCTAGATATCAGGCGATGACGCGTGACCCTGACCGTTTTTGTATAAAAGCAAGCTGGAGCAGGGATAGTTAGCTCACTTCATCACAAGCACTTGGCGAACAAGTTGCGTCTACGCTGAGCCAAGGCACATGGTTGCCGCCTCTACGAAGAAGTACTTTTCAAATCGTGATAGTCACGAGAAGTGCTGCGCAAACGAGTTGGAACTTAGTAAGTTTCTGGTGAGGAGAATCACTGAGGTGATTGTATTTCTACAGACATTGGTGGAAATATTTATATTTCCTAAAGGACATATGCTAGACTCTGTCTAGAAAATAGTATTGTCACAGTCCAATAGTAAATTAATACTTGGATGTTTAAATCCATTTGAAGTCAGTTGTCATATTTTGTAACTATTTAACCACTTCGATCCGTCAGTACATTGAAGAATAGTCTATAACGGTGGCGTTCATTAGTCTACGCAAGGGAAACTGCAGGTTGTCTAGCGCATGGCAGATGGTGATTTTGATAAACCATGCCCAGGGAACGATCTTCAGAACAGCCGTTAACTGCTTAGACTGTCAACGTTTTTCTTGTACTGATGAGATTACAGTGAGTTAGGTTACAACTGATACATTTAAGAAGAGATCGCTTAGATCTGACCCTTTTCAAACAAATTGTTATGGCTTTGATAGAAGCCCATATTAAAATGGAACCACAGTCATTTAAAACGTCGAAGGATACTACCACTATGTCTGACTAGACGATTTGTGGGTCTACAATGGCGGCCGATACAAGGATTATACGTGCTTGTCCGATAGGGCATGTCTACGGATAAATCTGGTATAGACCAGGTTTACGACACTTCAAGACCATCAAGAAATGTAAGCCACATTTGAATTATATTATGCCTAGCTAATTGGAACAAACTATTTTTTCTGCAGATGACAAACACATTTTTTTTTCGTCGTATTTAAAGCTTGTAATGATTTACGCAAGACTTGTTAGATTTATTCTGAGCATTTTCAGCACTCAGAACAGTTTAGGATCGATGACCGAGCATTTTGAGCATTTATTTGAATTTTTCATATTTTTGGGAAATCACGGTAATCAGCCGATGTAACTGTAAAAGTTAAATTTATTTTTGTTGAGGAATGGATATTTTTTCCATATTCGAAGGTTCGAACATGTGGATTCTCACATAATGAGATGATAATTAAACATATTTGAAATAATAATAATAATAATCCACTAATAATAATAATAATAATTTTCATAATTTTTCTAAATAATTCTTGGATATTATATTTTATAATAATCATATGTATTGAGAAAGAGCCTATGAAGTAGTTGAAACATTTCTAGTATGGAACAGGAGATTTTACGAAGGAGAGTGGTTAGCGCAAGCCCGCATTCAACCTACATTTCAGTTCTGGTTGAACAGTTGATATTTGCAATGAGCAAAGTATATGTTTCATATAACACGGAGAGGCATGAAACGGGAAGCAATTGATATTTGTATCAAATAGGATATTGTTGTATTTATATAAAATCATGACGTAAATACACTTCGAAAGTGAAATGAAGCTTTTCACAAGTATGGTAAATTCACGGGTTGAACTGAATGGTAAAATAAAATAAACTTGTCAGTTTATTAATCTTCCAGTGTTGATAACAAGCAGAGGCTTGATTTATTGTATAAATTTTGGGAAGATAATTCATGTGTGTGGAATAGTTGTAATGCCATTCCCAGGTGCGCATGTTAAGTCGCAGGAATGAAGGTTTTTTCGAGCATCAATCAAATAGCAGGTTCGATGGCTCAGGTTTATAGTAGGAGTATTGGAGCCACACATTTCGTCGTATGAATAACCCGAAGGTTATTTCTTTGAAACCATCAGTTCTTATTTCAACCTTGTTTACGAATTCCATTTAGACTTTGATTTTGCTAGAACCCGGATTTGTCATGATAGTAGTTTATTCTTCTTCAGAGGAAGACCTTTGCCGTTGTTGTTATAATATTGTGTTCTCACACAAATAGTAGAATGGGCCACTGCCAATTTAAAATAATTCTTTAACCACGAATAATTTGAAGGATATTTTCAATCCTAGTGCCATGAACTAAATGAATTCATTATAAGACTACAATTCTAATTTTCGCATTCTGTCGAAGATTTGCAAGTTGTGAAAGTTGCTAGAAATGGCCATAAATATAAATATTTTTATAATATTGTTCCCAAGTGGAAAATCTAATAGTTGAATGGTTCAACCATTTGTTGATCAAGTTAATGATTCAGAAATCATATATTTTGTTTGGAACTTGAAGTTCATAATCGAGTCACTTCTCGAATGTTTAATGTCAGAAGAACAATTAATTGTTGTTGTGCTTCGCACAGTTCTTCGATGCTATGCTCAATGGTCAAATATTTTTCAGATGTTGTTAATATGTGTTAATAATTTGTGTTGCTACGATGATAATAATAGTTTCAACGATATATTTTTGAAAACTGGAAAACAAATGAAAGTCTAAGAAATTCTATAAACATTTATTCTACGAGTGTTAATATCATGTAAATAGTCAAACAGTGATCGACGTTATTTCCAGTATGGACAATTCATTTTGCACTGGAATAAAATGTTAATAATTTTGGAACACAGTCCACAGGACTAACAATCGGACTTGTGTTTTCAAAAAGATTGTCAAATGTGTTTGGAAGATTTCTGTATATTGTGTGTAAATAAGAGTGTGGATCGCCACACGTGGATGATGCTGCTTTGAGCATTATTCTTGCAGTCAGATTTTAACTTTAAATAAACTGAGATAATTTTACCAGATGTGTTTCACCCAATTAAATCTCCTTCTATCCTTATTGTTGCATTGAGCCAAAAATCAGCAATGCATTTTTATAAATTTGATGTCGTTTTTGCGATTTGCTTTAACCCATCTGGCGCTCCGGGATATTTTGATTCTCGTGCTGACTGATTATTGGTAAAATGCATATGTGGTCGTGCGGACTCCGGTCTAAACGGGCACATAAAATAAGATAGAGAGAGAAATGGCTTCGAACGTGGGTCCCGATTTAGACATGGTCAATCGCATGCCGATTTGAAATTGTGATAATTTTTATAGAAATATTTTGGGAGTGGAGAGATGTCTGGTTTGGATGAATAAATTAGTAGGAAACCCAATTAGTGGGGAAAATTAAAAATTTAACTGGTTAATAATTAGAATGGGTTTGATTATTTTTGATAATGGCTTAACCATTAGGGCGTCAAGTAAATTCAGTAGTAAACGTTCGATGACTGGAGATACACATTATTAGAATCCAGGTGGAGGATATTTGAGAACTTGCATATTTTTCTTGTGATATTATGGTAAATGTAATTCGTAAAAGTAGAGAATTTTGTTTTTCCATCACGTCGATATTAGGACAAATCTCATTTTATTATAGTGTTCCAATTAGCTATTCATATTTCTTGTTCTAGTTATAAGCTTGTGTTTGCCACTGTTGTATACCCCTAAGTTTTGAATAATTGAAATTATGGAAGAAATGATGAGGATGATGAGGAGTTTGGAGGAGAGTTCGAAACAGGCTGGACTGCGTGTAGCAGCCATTATGAAAGAAAATACTGAGGCTTTAGAAAAGAAACTTAAAGAAAATTCTGATAATTTGAAAGAAAGTTTAGATGATAAACTTAAAGAAAATTCTGATTCTTTAGAAAGTAAACTTAAAGAAAATTCTGATAATTTGAAAGAAAGTTTAGATGATAAACTTAAAGAAAATTCTGAGTCTTTAGAAAATAAACTTAAAAAAAGTTTGGAGGATAAACTTAAAGAAAATTCTGATTCTTTGGAAAATAAACTTAGAGAAAATTTGAATGATAAACTTAAAGAAAGTTCTGATTCTTTAAAAAGTAATTTGAAAGAAAATTTAAACAGTAAATTTAATTCAATGGAAAGTAAATTTAAAGAGAATTCTGAAATTTTGAAAATAACACTTGAAAGTAAAATGAATAAATTATGCGACAAAACACATGAGCTCGAAACTTCATTAGCTACTAACGCTAGTATAATGGACGATAAATTTCGCGATGCCGATCTTCGATCCCAAAGCTTAGCTGATAGGATAGAACATGGTCTTAGGAAAGTTGGTGAAGACATGGTCAACCTGGAAGTCAGAGTGAAGAAGGAGAGTAACGAGATGGGAATTTTAGTTGTTCAGCGTTTAACGGAACAATTCAAGGAACTTGTCATGGGAGAAATAAGAGAAGGAGTGATTCATGAATTGCAAACTGAGATTAAAACCACAGTTGTCAATGAAATTAAAGACACACTCAAGCTGGAGAATCAAGAGGGAATCAAGGAGATTAGGGAATCTTTGTCATCCCACATTGAAGTAATTGCCAAGGATATTCAAGCAACTCAGAAGGACATATCAGATATGACAGGGTCATTGAAAAGTCATGAGGCTGTTATGAACCAGATATCCATTGATGTTAAAGACAATTGTAAAGAGACTGAAGCAATCAAGAAGATGGCAGAAGAAAACCAGAAGGAACTTGAGGCTATGAAAACTCAAATAAAAGATGAGAAACAGTCTGATCATCTGTTGAAAATGCCGAATGTAAGGGGAAAGGAACAGATACAGATAAATCTAGGAGGAGCTAGAGAGACTGAAAGACAGGATGAGGTCAGGACAGTATTTCAATCCAACCCCATAACTGTATTAAAGAATATAGAAGACAAGCCTTCTAAATTTTCAGGGCGAGATTCTGTAACACCCGTGGAATTTCTGAGAGAAGCAGGTGATTACTTGAAAGATTCTAAGATCCCTAAAGAAAGACAGATCAGGGTAATAGGGAAGTTCTTGGAAGGTCCCGCACTTTTGTGGTTTAGAGCATTTAGATCCACTCTAAATACTTTTGAGGAGTTTTCTCGTGGGCTATTGAAGAAGTTTTGGTCCCCTGAAACCCAACAGCAAGTTAGAGCAGAGTTGTATTCGAAGAGATTCTCGACGTCACAACCTACTCGATACTCTACATACTTTTCTGGACAGCTGTCTAAACTCCAACATTTAGATCCGCCAATGCCAGATAACGAGTTGATTACTGCTTTGATACGACAATTTCCAGCAGACGTCCAGAGGACTTTGATCGCTGCTGACATCTACAATATGGAACAGTTTGATGAAGTATTGCAGAAGCTGGATCATACAAACGCTCAATTCTTCCATCAGAAGGGAGTAAAGAGTAATAACGCTGTGTATGCTGTTATGGCTGACAGTTATTCTCAGACACCTCGAGAGATTCGAGAGGAGCGAGAAGAGAAATCGCCGAGGGAAGATTCCAATACGAGAGGATGGAACCAATACCGTAACAGATACAGTTACAAACCATATGCAAGACCGGATGGTGGTAATCGATACAACACTCGATGGAGAAGACCACGTGATACCCAAGGAAGGTACCAGGAAAGAAGATCCTATGGTAATAACTATAATAACAGAGGGAATGTAGATACTCGTCAGTCCAACGAAGAATTTAACAAGGAGACGAGGAAAAATTTGGAAGCAAGACACCAAGATAACATGCAATTTGTGGAGCAGAGGCCCAATGATCCAGGTCCATCGGGAACACAACAATCCCGGGGGAATGGTAAAATTAAGGATTTTGAATATTGTGGAAGTAAACAATAATGGAAGCTATGAAGTAGCTAATACACGAACTGGTAACATCGTGGGAACTTACAATGCATCGAATTTGAAGATCTATTATTCAAGAACCAGATGATTTAATGTGTAGATAGGAAAAATAAAAATTTTTCAATTTTTATTTTTTGCTAGGTGTGGGGTGGATGTGCCCAAATCTAGGAATGGGTATTCCAAGTTTCAGACACCTAGATATCAAGGGAAAGGCTGTAGCAGCTTTTGAAAGTTCAGATATTTGAATATCGCGCTACATTGCTTCTCGAAGCCTTTCGAAGGAAATTACCGATAGTTGGATGGTAAATGACGTAGCGAGTCATAGCAGAGGTGGAGACTATTTATTGATTAAATAGTTAACTATGGAGCAGAGACTTGAGACTGGGATCAGATTACTGGCACGGCCAAATAAAAGAGAATGCAATTAGTATCAAGTAAATCGGACCAGGGATTCAAGAGATATGAGGATTTCTAGATATCAGGCGATGACGCGTGACCCTGACCGTTTTTGTATAAAAGCAAGCTGGAGCAGGGATAGTTAGCTCACTTCATCACAAGCACTTGGCGAACAAGTTGCGTCTACGCTGAGCCAAGGCACATGGTTGCCGCCTCTACGAAGAAGTACTTTTCAAATCGTGATAGTCACGAGAAGTGCTGCGCAAACGAGTTGGAACTTAGTAAGTTTCTGGTGAGGAGAATCACTGAGGTGATTGTATTTCTACAGACATTGGTGGAAATATTTATATTTCCTAAAGGACATATGCTAGACTCTGTCTAGAAAATAGTATTGTCACAGTCCAATAGTAAATTAATACTTGGATGTTTAAATCCATTTGAAGTCAGTTGTCATATTTTGTAACTATTTAACCACTTCGATCCGTCAGTACATTGAAGAATAGTCTATAACGGTGGCGTTCATTAGTCTACGCAAGGGAAACTGCAGGTTGTCTAGCGCATGGCAGATGGTGATTTTGATAAACCATGCCCAGGGAACGATCTTCAGAACAGCCGTTAACTGCTTAGACTGTCAACGTTTTTCTTGTACTGATGAGATTACAGTGAGTTAGGTTACAACTGACAAATTTAAGAAGAGATCGCTTAGATCTGACCCTTTTCAAACAAATTGTTATGGCTTTGATAGAAGCCCATATTAAAATGGAACCACAGTCATTTAAAACGTCGAAGGATACTACCACTATGTCTGACTAGACGATTTGTGGGTCTACAATGGCGGCCGATACAAGGATTATACGTGCTTGTCCGATAGGGCATGTCTACGGATAAATCTGGTATAGACCAGGTTTACGACACTTCAAGACCATCAAGAAATGTAAGCCACATTTGAATTATATTATGCCTAGCTAATTGGAACAAACCATTTTTTCTGCAGATGACCAACACATTTTTTTTTCGTCGTATTTAAAGCTTGTAATGATTTACGCAAGACTTGTTAGATTTATTCTGAGCATTTTCAGCACTCAGAACAGTTTAGGATCGATGACCGAGCATTTTGAGCATTTATTTGAATTTTTCATATTTTTGGGAAATCACGGTAATCAGCCGATGTAACTGTAAAAGTTAAATTTATTTTTGTTGAGGAATGGATATTTTTTCCATATTCGAAGGTTCGAACATGTGGATTCTCACATAATGAGATGATAATTAAACATATTTGAAATAATAATAATAATAATCCACTAATAATAATAATAATAATTTTCATAATTTTTCTAAATAATTCTTGGATATTATATTTTATAATAATCATATGTATTGAGAAAGAGCCTATGAAGTAGTTGAAACATTTCTAGTATGGAACAGGAGATTTTACGAAGGAGAGTGGTTAGCGCAAGCCCGCATTCAACCTACATTTCAGTTCTGGTTGAACAGTTGATATTTGCAATGAGCAAAGTATATGTTTCATATAACACGGAGAGGCATGAAACGGGAAGCAATTGATATTTGTATCAAATAGGATATTGTTGTATTTATATAAAATCATGACGTAAATACACTTCGAAAGTGAAATGAAGCTTTTCACAAGTATGGTAAATTCACGGGTTGAACTGAATGGTAAAATAAAATAAACTTGTCAGTTTATTAATCTTCCAGTGTTGATAACAAGCAGAGGCTTGATTTATTGTATAAATTTTGGGAAGATAATTCATGTGTGTGGAATAGTTGTAATGCCATTCCCAGGTGCGCATGTTAAGTCGCAGGAATGAAGGTTTTTTCGAGCATCAATCAAATAGCAGGTTCGATGGCTCAGGTTTATAGTAGGAGTATTGGAGCCACACATTTCGTCGTATGAATAACCCGAAGGTTATTTCTTTGAAACCATCAGTTCTTATTTCAACCTTGTTTACGAATTCCATTTAGACTTTGATTTTGCTAGAACCCGGATTTGTCATGATAGTAGTTTATTCTTCTTCAGAGGAAGACCTTTGCCGTTGTTGTTATAATATTGTGTTCTCACACAAATAGTAGAATGGGCCACTGCCAATTTAAAATAATTCTTTAACCACGAATAATTTGAAGGATATTTTCAATCCTAGTGCCATGAACTAAATGAATTCATTATAAGACTACAATTCTAATTTTCGCATTCTGTCGAAGATTTGCAAGTTGTGAAAGTTGCTAGAAATGGCCATAAATATAAATATTTTTATAATATTGTTCCCAAGTGGAAAATCTAATAGTTGAATGGTTCAACCATTTGTTGATCAAGTTAATGATTCAGAAATCATATATTTTGTTTGGAACTTGAAGTTCATAATCGAGTCACTTCTCGAATGTTTAATGTCAGAAGAACAATTAATTGTTGTTGTGCTTCGCACAGTTCTTCGATGCTATGCTCAATGGTCAAATATTTTTCAGATGTTGTTAATATGTGTTAATAATTTGTGTTGCTACGATGATAATAATAGTTTCAACGATATATTTTTGAAAACTGGAAAACAAATGAAAGTCTAAGAAATTCTATAAACATTTATTCTACGAGTGTTAATATCATGTAAATAGTCAAACAGTGATCGACGTTATTTCCAGTATGGACAATTCATTTTGCACTGGAATAAAATGTTAATAATTTTGGAACACAGTCCACAGGACTAACAATCGGACTTGTGTTTTCAAAAAGATTGTCAAATGTGTTTGGAAGATTTCTGTATATTGTGTGTAAATAAGAGTGTGGATCGCCACACGTGGATGATGCTGCTTTGAGCATTATTCTTGCAGTCAGATTTTAACTTTAAATAAACTGAGATAATTTTACCAGATGTGTTTCACCCAATTAAATCTCCTTCTATCCTTATTGTTGCATTGAGCCAAAAATCAGCAAAGCATTTTTATAAATTTGATGTCGTTTTTGCGATTTGCTTTAACCCATCTGGCGCTCCGGGATATTTTGATTCTCGTGCTGACTGATTATTGGTAAAATGCATATGTGGTCGTGCGGACTCCGGTCTAAACGGGCACATAAAATAAGATAGAGAGAGAAATGGCTTCGAACGTGGGTCCCGATTTAGACATGGTCAATCGCATGCCGATTTGAAATTGTGATAATTTTTATAGAAATATTTTGGGAGTGGAGAGATGTCTGGTTTGGATGAATAAATTAGTAGGAAACCCAATTAGTGGGGAAAATTAAAAATTTAACTGGTTAATAATTAGAATGGGTTTGATTATTTTTGATAATGGCTTAACCATTAGGGCGTCAAGTAAATTCAGTAGTAAACGTTCGATGACTGGAGATACACATTATTAGAATCCAGGTGGAGGATATTTGAGAACTTGCATATTTTTCTTGTGATATTATGGTAAATGTAATTCGTAAAAGTAGAGAATTTTGTTTTTCCATCACGTCGATATTAGGACAAATCTCATTTTATTATAGTGTTCCAATTAGCTATTCATATTTCTTGTTCTAGTTATAAGCTTGTGTTTGCCACTGTTGTATACCCCTAAGTTTTGAATAATTGAAATTATGGAAGAAATGATGAGGATGATGAGGAGTTTGGAGGAGAGTTCGAAACAGGCTGGACTGCGTGTAGCAGCCATTATGAAAGAAAATACTGAGGCTTTAGAAAAGAAACTTAAAGAAAATTCTGATAATTTGAAAGAAAGTTTAGATGATAAACTTAAAGAAAATTCTGATTCTTTAGAAAGTAAACTTAAAGAAAATTCTGATAATTTGAAAGAAAGTTTAGATGATAAACTTAAAGAAAATTCTGAGTCTTTAGAAAATAAACTTAAAAAAAGTTTGGAGGATAAACTTAAAGAAAATTCTGATTCTTTGGAAAATAAACTTAGAGAAAATTTGAATGATAAACTTAAAGAAAGTTCTGATTCTTTAAAAAGTAATTTGAAAGAAAATTTAAACAGTAAATTTAATTCAATGGAAAGTAAATTTAAAGAGAATTCTGAAATTTTGAAAATAACACTTGAAAGTAAAATGAATAAATTATGCGACAAAACACATGAGCTCGAAACTTCATTAGCTACTAACGCTAGTATAATGGACGATAAATTTCGCGATGCCGATCTTCGATCCCAAAGCTTAGCTGATAGGATAGAACATGGTCTTAGGAAAGTTGGTGAAGACATGGTCAACCTGGAAGTCAGAGTGAAGAAGGAGAGTAACGAGATGGGAATTTTAGTTGTTCAGCGTTTAACGGAACAATTCAAGGAACTTGTCATGGGAGAAATAAGAGAAGGAGTGATTCATGAATTGCAAACTGAGATTAAAACCACAGTTGTCAATGAAATTAAAGACACACTCAAGCTGGAGAATCAAGAGGGAATCAAGGAGATTAGGGAATCTTTGTCATCCCACATTGAAGTAATTGCCAAGGATATTCAAGCAACTCAGAAGGACATATCAGATATGACAGGGTCATTGAAAAGTCATGAGGCTGTTATGAACCAGATATCCATTGATGTTAAAGACAATTGTAAAGAGACTGAAGCAATCAAGAAGATGGCAGAAGAAAACCAGAAGGAACTTGAGGCTATGAAAACTCAAATAAAAGATGAGAAACAGTCTGATCATCTGTTGAAAATGCCGAATGTAAGGGGAAAGGAACAGATACAGATAAATCTAGGAGGAGCTAGAGAGACTGAAAGACAGGATGAGGTCAGGACAGTATTTCAATCCAACCCCATAACTGTATTAAAGAATATAGAAGACAAGCCTTCTAAATTTTCAGGGCGAGATTCTGTAACACCCGTGGAATTTCTGAGAGAAGCAGGTGATTACTTGAAAGATTCTAAGATCCCTAAAGAAAGACAGATCAGGGTAATAGGGAAGTTCTTGGAAGGTCCCGCACTTTTGTGGTTTAGAGCATTTAGATCCACTCTAAATACTTTTGAGGAGTTTTCTCGTGGGCTATTGAAGAAGTTTTGGTCCCCTGAAACCCAACAGCAAGTTAGAGCAGAGTTGTATTCGAAGAGATTCTCGACGTCACAACCTACTCGATACTCTACATACTTTTCTGGACAGCTGTCTAAACTCCAACATTTAGATCCGCCAATGCCAGATAACGAGTTGATTACTGCATTGATACGTCAATTTCCAGCAGACGTCCAGAGGACTTTGATCGCTGCTGACATCTACAATATGGAACAGTTTGATGAAGTATTGCAGAAGCTGGATCATACAAACGCTCAATTCTTCCATCAGAAGGGAGTAAAGAGTAATAACGCTGTGTATGCTGTTATGGCTGACAGTTATTCTCAGACACCTCGAGAGATTCGAGAGGAGCGAGAAGAGAAATCGCCGAGGGAAGATTCCAATACGAGAGGATGGAACCAATACCGTAACAGATACAGTTACAAACCATATGCAAGACCGGATGGTGGTAATCGATACAACACTCGATGGAGAAGACCACGTGATACCCAAGGAAGGTACCAGGAAAGAAGATCCTATGGTAATAACTATAATAACAGAGGGAATGTAGATACTCGTCAGTCCAACGAAGAATTTAACAAGGAGACGAGGAAAAATTTGGAAGCAAGACACCAAGATAACATGCAATTTGTGGAGCAGAGGCCCAATGATCCAGGTCCATCGGGAACACAACAATCCCGGGGGAATGGTAAAATTAAGGATTTTGAATATTGTGGAAGTAAACAATAATGGAAGCTATGAAGTAGCTAATACACGAACTGGTAACATCGTGGGAACTTACAATGCATCGAATTTGAAGATCTATTATTCAAGAACCAGATGATTTAATGTGTAGATAGGAAAAATAAAAATTTTTCAATTTTTATTTTTTGCTAGGTGTGGGGTGGATGTGCCCAAATCTAGGAATGGGTATTCCAAGTTTCAGACACCTAGATATCAAGGGAAAGGCTGTAGCAGCTTTTGAAAGTTCAGATATTTGAATATCGCGCTACATTGCTTCTCGAAGCCTTTCGAAGGAAATTACCGATAGTTGGATGGTAAATGACGTAGCGAGTCATAGCAGAGGTGGAGACTATTTATTGATTAAATAGTTAACTATGGAGCAGAGACTTGAGACTGGGATCAGATTACTGGCACGGCCAAATAAAAGAGAATGCAATTAGTATCAAGTAAATCGGACCAGGGATTCAAGAGATATGAGGATTTCTAGATATCAGGCGATGACGCGTGACCCTGACCGTTTTTGTATAAAAGCAAGCTGGAGCAGGGATAGTTAGCTCACTTCATCACAAGCACTTGGCGAACAAGTTGCGTCTACGCTGAGCCAAGGCACATGGTTGCCGCCTCTACGAAGAAGTACTTTTCAAATCGTGATAGTCACGAGAAGTGCTGCGCAAACGAGTTGGAACTTAGTAAGTTTCTGGTGAGGAGAATCACTGAGGTGATTGTATTTCTACAGACATTGGTGGAAATATTTATATTTCCTAAAGGACATATGCTAGACTCTGTCTAGAAAATAGTATTGTCACAGTCCAATAGTAAATTAATACTTGGATGTTTAAATCCATTTGAAGTCAGTTGTCATATTTTGTAACTATTTAACCACTTCGATCCGTCAGTACATTGAAGAATAGTCTATAACGGTGGCGTTCATTAGTCTACGCAAGGGAAACTGCAGGTTGTCTAGCGCATGGCAGATGGTGATTTTGATAAACCATGCCCAGGGAACGATCTTCAGAACAGCCGTTAACTGCTTAGACTGTCAACGTTTTTCTTGTACTGATGAGATTACAGTGAGTTAGGTTACAACTGACACATTTAAGAAGAGATCGCTTAGATCTGACCCTTTTCAAACAAATTGTTATGGCTTTGATAGAAGCCCATATTAAAATGGAACCACAGTCATTTAAAACGTCGAAGGATACTACCACTATGTCTGACTAGACGATTTGTGGGTCTACAATGGCGGCCGATACAAGGATTATACGTGCTTGTCCGATAGGGCATGTCTACGGATAAATCTGGTATAGACCAGGTTTACGACACTTCAAGACCATCAAGAAATGTAAGCCACATTTGAATTATATTATGCCTAGCTAATTGGAACAAACCATTTTTTCTGCAGATGACCAACACATTTTTTTTTCGTCGTATTTAAAGCTTGTAATGATTTACGCAAGACTTGTTAGATTTATTCTGAGCATTTTCAGCACTCAGAACAGTTTAGGATCGATGACCGAGCATTTTGAGCATTTATTTGAATTTTTCATATTTTTGGGAAATCACGGTAATCAGCCGATGTAACTGTAAAAGTTAAATTTATTTTTGTTGAGGAATGGATATTTTTTCCATATTCGAAGGTTCGAACATGTGGATTCTCACATAATGAGATGATAATTAAACATATTTGAAATAATAATAATAATAATCCACTAATAATAATAATAATAATTTTCATAATTTTTCTAAATAATTCTTGGATATTATATTTTATAATAATCATATGTATTGAGAAAGAGCCTATGAAGTAGTTGAAACATTTCTAGTATGGAACAGGAGATTTTACGAAGGAGAGTGGTTAGCGCAAGCCCGCATTCAACCTACATTTCAGTTCTGGTTGAACAGTTGATATTTGCAATGAGCAAAGTATATGTTTCATATAACACGGAGAGGCATGAAACGGGAAGCAATTGATATTTGTATCAAATAGGATATTGTTGTATTTATATAAAATCATGACGTAAATACACTTCGAAAGTGAAATGAAGCTTTTCACAAGTATGGTAAATTCACGGGTTGAACTGAATGGTAAAATAAAATAAACTTGTCAGTTTATTAATCTTCCAGTGTTGATAACAAGCAGAGGCTTGATTTATTGTATAAATTTTGGGAAGATAATTCATGTGTGTGGAATAGTTGTAATGCCATTCCCAGGTGCGCATGTTAAGTCGCAGGAATGAAGGTTTTTTCGAGCATCAATCAAATAGCAGGTTCGATGGCTCAGGTTTATAGTAGGAGTATTGGAGCCACACATTTCGTCGTATGAATAACCCGAAGGTTATTTCTTTGAAACCATCAGTTCTTATTTCAACCTTGTTTACGAATTCCATTTAGACTTTGATTTTGCTAGAACCCGGATTTGTCATGATAGTAGTTTATTCTTCTTCAGAGGAAGACCTTTGCCGTTGTTGTTATAATATTGTGTTCTCACACAAATAGTAGAATGGGCCACTGCCAATTTAAAATAATTCTTTAACCACGAATAATTTGAAGGATATTTTCAATCCTAGTGCCATGAACTAAATGAATTCATTATAAGACTACAATTCTAATTTTCGCATTCTGTCGAAGATTTGCAAGTTGTGAAAGTTGCTAGAAATGGCCATAAATATAAATATTTTTATAATATTGTTCCCAAGTGGAAAATCTAATAGTTGAATGGTTCAACCATTTGTTGATCAAGTTAATGATTCAGAAATCATATATTTTGTTTGGAACTTGAAGTTCATAATCGAGTCACTTCTCGAATGTTTAATGTCAGAAGAACAATTAATTGTTGTTGTGCTTCGCACAGTTCTTCGATGCTATGCTCAATGGTCAAATATTTTTCAGATGTTGTTAATATGTGTTAATAATTTGTGTTGCTACGATGATAATAATAGTTTCAACGATATATTTTTGAAAACTGGAAAACAAATGAAAGTCTAAGAAATTCTATAAACATTTATTCTACGAGTGTTAATATCATGTAAATAGTCAAACAGTGATCGACGTTATTTCCAGTATGGACAATTCATTTTGCACTGGAATAAAATGTTAATAATTTTGGAACACAGTCCACAGGACTAACAATCGGACTTGTGTTTTCAAAAAGATTGTCAAATGTGTTTGGAAGATTTCTGTATATTGTGTGTAAATAAGAGTGTGGATCGCCACACGTGGATGATGCTGCTTTGAGCATTATTCTTGCAGTCAGATTTTAACTTTAAATAAACTGAGATAATTTTACCAGATGTGTTTCACCCAATTAAATCTCCTTCTATCCTTATTGTTGCATTGAGCCAAAAATCAGCAAAGCATTTTTATAAATTTGATGTCGTTTTTGCGATTTGCTTTAACCCATCTGGCGCTCCGGGATATTTTGATTCTCGTGCTGACTGATTATTGGTAAAATGCATATGTGGTCGTGCGGACTCCGGTCTAAACGGGCACAGTATGACCGAAGTGTATCACACGCTAGCATTTTGGACGCTAAGATGTATGAAATAAAACCGAAGGGCGGTCGTTTGAGGGCATTATTTGCAGTTATGTCGCCTTATTAACGTAAAGCGGTAGCGAAACTTGCTTTAAGTAAATTAGAAAACATGACAGGTACTGAATGAATGCATCCCAATCAATATTTAAGATCTAACTGTAATAATTGATTATTTTACCATACGCGTTAATAAGACGCGCAATTAAAACCTCCAAAGTGTGTTGGAAATGTGTGCAAGTGTTATTGCGTCTGCTCGCTTTTTCGATGATCCCGGGTTCAAGGCTATCGAACGGCAGATTTTTTAAATTCTTTTAAACTATTTTATTACACCCTCCATACCTCGTACAGCAAGATTTCAACTTGGTTTTGTTCACATTATCTACGAAGACGATAGGGAAAGTTATTTTCTTGTCTCATTTAAATGGCTATTTTCCCTAAATACTGTTCAAAACCATGGATGGATACTATTCGTTATAATTATTATTTATTTAGTCGATTTTACTCTCCAGGTTAGGTTTTCCCACGGACTCAGCGTGGGATCCTATCATTACCGCCTCTACGGGCAGTGTCCTGGAGCTTGAAACATCTCGTCTGGGGGATACGACTGGGGAAGTGAGATCAGCACCTCGCCCAGGTGGCCTGCAAAGCGAACATTGTCCTCTTAAGGGATGGGAAGGGAGGGGCAGATCGGGAGGGATAGGCGAGGAAGAGGGAAGGAGGCAGCCGTGGCCGTACGGTAGGTAACATCCCGGCATTTGCCCGAAGGCGAAGTGGGAAACCACGGAAAACCACTTCGAGGATGGATGAGGTGGGAATCGAACCCCCTCTACTCATTTGGACCACCCGAGGCTGAGTAGACCCCGTCCCAGTCCTCATACCACTTTTCAAATTTCGTGGCAGAGCCGGGAATCGAACCCAGGACGCCCGGGGAGGCAGCTAATCACGCTGACCACTACGCAACGGAGGCGACTCTATTCGTGATAATTAGAATTTTAATAGTTCAATATTTATAATAATATGACACGTTCTGTAATTACTGCCTTGCTGCGAGGTTCAGAGGTAACGTTCTCGCTTGCTGTGCCCAAGGTTTCTGGTTCGTATCCTGGCGCAGTCAGCTGGCATTCGAGGGTGCGCAAATGCGAGGGAGCCGTGTCATTTGATTTACTGGTACGTTGAAGATCCCCTTCGGAGCAAAATTCCGGCACCCTGACGTATCTAAAAGCCAGAGTAGTTAAAAGGGGCGTAAAACCAATAATGTTATAATTATCTGTATTTACTGCATGTTTGGGGCAGATGACCTCGTAGTTCCGCCCCTTAAAACCTAACTATTATTGTAAGTGTATAGCAAGTGCTTTTCGCACAGACGCCGTTGAGAGAAATTATAGTTTCGGTCTGATATATTTATTCGTGAGCCTACCCACATAACAAATCTAAACAAATGTGTACAAAATTTCGAACACTTGCTACGTTGAATATACAGGATACCTTGCTTTCGTTCTACAGATCATTATGTCGTCGTCGAATCTGGCTGCGTACCGTCGGATAAGTACGGTGCTTTTGAGGACCAAATAAAAAATCACTCGTTGGAACAGATAGATATGCGTCCATAATACATCCACAATAAACGACATTAAGCAAAAAAAATGTACTAGGTCAAGGTTCGAACCTACTACATTGTGACTTCGTTGAGGCTATTCTAACAATTCTTGATTTAGCCACCGTAGCTACCGAGAGCCATAGGTTATTGCTGGCACTTATTGAATCTATTCGGAGACACTTCCTGTCCAAACGTAAGAAGGTGTTATTCGGAGCTCTGATCGTTTCAATCATGCATTATATTTGAGGTCATTGAAAGAACACTGCCACTATTGGTTTCTACTATATTCGCGAGGATGTACTCAACGGTAAAGTTGTACAATGGACGTAAGGGAGCAGGTACCAATGTTTTTAGGATGACTGTGATATACGCGTTAGTTGGGTTGCCTTCCTCCAAAAAAAATAAGGGGCGGGTGGACCACACTGTATATATATATATATATATATATATATATATATATATATATATATATACATACATAAATTATATATAAACTTTTGAACTGACGGTGGTTTTGGGGTCTGAGGAATGTGAAACGGGAAGATATGTCGAAATTTGCCGGAAGTCGAAACATGGGACCCATTGCAATAGTTAGCTTTCTAATGAAATCTACCTAAAACTTGTTATATCAGTGTTGATGCGACCCTGACAATAGGTTGGAATTATAAAGTTCTTATTAATTCTGCTAAAGAGCCTATCACTTATTTAACTTGTGTGAAGCCAAATTAAGAGCGTTAAAAGTCCTTCAGTTTGCTTTCCTTCGGAGGGGAAGTAAAGCCGCCGGTCCTATGTCATAGATTTATGGCATGTAAAAGATCCTTCCATAGACTGAACACGTGTAAAGCTAAATTGTTAGGTTAGATTTCGACAGAACGCTCTATCAAAGTTCCAACGTTTACCACTAGTTATTACTGCTACCTGGTAGCGACAGTTGGAACTCCTTGAAATTGAACGGAACTTTAAGCTCTCCCTATAGTCCAGTCAACGAATGCTCAAAAGAGGAATAGAGGGAAATGTTTGCAACACAATGTTTGACTTCGTAACTTCCTTTGGACTAGTTAGGAGGTGAACATATCAAAAGTCCCCGCCCGTAGCCTTTGAGCCGGGGGGCAGGGGGGCAGGGGGCAGGGGGCAGGGGGGGGGGGGGCAGGGGGGCGGGGTTCAAGGTCTCATTTTATCATTTCAAATGATCTTGTCGACTTCGTCGTTATGCTTGGGTCCAACGTTATGCGTTACAGAGACGGAGACGGAGACGGAAGTGACGTCATGCAGCCGCGCGGGAACTGAGTGCGTGACGTCATGCATCCGCGCGGGAAGCAGAAGCTAATGGTTATTGGGGTATGTTGAAAGAGTCCTGCGGCGTTGAGCAACCTGGGGCTTTGAGCGAAGCGAACACAATAATACAGGGTTCCTCCTAAAGAGGTGTACAAGATGCCAGATAAGAATACAGGGTGCCTCCTAAAGAGGTGTGCAGGATGTAAGAGCAAAATACAGGGTGACTCCTATAGATATATACAAGATGCCAGATAAGAATACAAGGTGACTCTTAAAGAGGTGTACAAAATGGCAGAGAAGAATACAGGGTGACTCCTAACGAGGTGCACAAGATGTCAGACAAGAATACAGGGTGCTTCCTAAAGAGGTGTGCAGGATGTCAGAGCAAAATACAGTACAAGATGCCAGATAAGAATACAGGGTGACTCAAAGAGATATACAAGATGTCGATAAGAATACAAGGTGACTCTTAAAGAGGTGTACAAGATGGCAGAGAAGAATACAGGGTGACTCCTAACGAGGTGCACAAGATGTCAGACAAGAATACAGGGTGCTTCCTAAAGAGGTGTGCAGGATGTCAGAGCAAAATACAATACAAGATGCCAGATAAGAATACAGGGTGACTCATAAAGAGATATACAAGATGCCGATAAGAATACATGGTGACTCTTAAAGAGGTGTTCAAGATGGCAGAGAAGAATACAGGGTGACCCCTAAAGAGGTGCATAAGATGTCCGACAAGATTACAGGGTGACTCCTAAAGAGGTGTAGAAGATGTCACACAAGAATACAGGGTGACTCCTAAAGATATATACAAGATACCAGATAAGAATACAAGGTGACTCTTAAACAGGTGTACAAGATGGCAGAGAAGAATACAGGGTGACTCCTAGAGGTGCACAAGATGCCAGACAAGAATACGGGGCGACTCCTAAAGAGGTGTACAAGATGTCACACAAGAATACAGGGTGACTTCTAAAGATATATACAAGATGCCAGATAAGAATATAGGGTGCCTCCTAAAGAGGTGTGCAGGATGTCAGAGCAAATTACAGGGTTTCACTTAACGAGGTGTACAGTATGTTAGATTCAATTCAAATACAGGGTGACCCTTAAAGAGGTTTACAAGATATCCGATTCAAATAATGGCTGACCCTTAAAGAGATGCCCGCGCGGGAAGCCTAAGTTAATGGGTAACATTTGTAGCATGCGTCATTTGAAATGATATAACGTCTAGTCTTTCAGACTGACTGAATTTTTTTTTTGATTGTTCGCTTAAATCTCGGAAATTATGCGTCCTAGCGTAATGACAATCCTCTACATGATGAAAGCTGCTTCAATTTTCTACTAGGCTTATTCGGTCAAGTTTTTCGATATCTTGTATAATGTTCGCGTTATCCGCTCTTGAAGGTCTGTAATTTTTGAAAAAAAAAAGCCTCAAATTGTTTGCTCTTTTTTCCGGATAACTTTTCAACTATGCACCCAAAAGATACATGCCGGCCAGAGGATTGTAGAACATTAAATTCCCTTCAACGTTCGTCGCCAGGAGCTGACTGCAGTGGCATCTAGTAACAAAGTTCAGAACTAGTTGGTCGTTGACGGTGGCATTTGGTAGCAAAAGTAGGAACTACATGAATTCAATACAGATAACACGCACTAATACAGCCATCACAAAATTAACACATGTTATCAGACAGATTCTACACACCCAAAGTACACGGGGCTACATGATCGCGTTGTCGCAGCCCCTAAACTGAGGAACCAACCAACTAACCAACCAAAGTTTTCTTTAATTTGGCAACACTGTCACGATAGTTACCCTGTACGGTCACGTTTCCAGGTGTAAATAAAATATTATAATGAGGTGTGTCAAGAGGAAAAAGACCGAGCCGATGATTCATCGCAGAGACCTCTGTAGTTAAGAGGTCATCCCGCAGATCGTGGGTTCGACTCAATCGTCGTGTGTCCTCTATAATTTTCCCTTCTTCTTCATTCAGGATGATAAACTGCAGACATGATTGTTATTATAGAGATACACGGCATCAATCTCTTGCACACGAGACATTTTGCATAGAGTCAATGAGATTGACAGTATGATGTCAAATAGCTGGCAGGAAGTTGTATATTATTATCGTGAAAGTGTTCGAGTCTCATATATCATGTGATGACAAGTAACACTAGATCGTCTTCTCTTTCTATTTGTTTCTCATCTTTCATACCCTCTCTTTGGCCTATACTTTACACCCATTGTTGCCAAATTATATCGCTATTCCACGTTATATACGAGAACTTCTCGTCAGTAATGGCTCGTGCTTACATTATCAGGGAAGGAAATGGGAAAGAGAACATGAAGTTCCGTGACGAACTAAAGAGCCTACTTTTCATGCCAGTGATTATTCTACAGTATATGATCCTATCTAGAATAATGACGAAATTAAGTTGGTAATATCGAAATGTCTAATTAGTTCGAAATATTCCTGGTATAATGTAGCCTATGCATGTTGGCAACAATGTCATGCGTGTGCTGGTTAGAAATAATCGAAAATGGTATGATATATTGGTGTGCCAATTTTGGATGAAATCCATTTGTTAGTATAGAAGTCACATGTATTTTAAAATTGGACCTATCAGCAAGCATAGAATCATGCTGGCAGCACTGACTTTTATTAATTGCTCCAAATTAATCTAGAGTTCCAGGTGCTATACGTGTGAAAAGTATAGAGCTATTGGCTTGCGAACTTTCTGATATATTGTTATTAGGGTAAAAAAATATAGACAGCATTTATTAACAGTTCGTAGCCCAGATGGCTCTTAAGAATACTTATAGTCATATCTGTTATGTTTCACATAGCACATATGAAATTTGGCTGAAATCCAACTGATAGTATAGAAGTTACATGTATTTAAAAATTGGTCCTATCAGCAGGCTTAGAATCATGTTGGTAGATCTGAAGTATATAAGTTACTCCAAATTAATCTAAAATGTCAGGTACTATACGTGTGCATAGTTTAAAGCTGTCGGCTTGCATACTTTCTGATATATTGGTATTTGGATAAGAGAATAGAGAGAGCAATTATTAACAGTTGGCAGCCCTGGTGGCTCTTATGAATACACTCAGTCATGTCTGTTTATGTACACATATTACATACACTATTTGGTTGAAATCCAATTAATAGTGTAAAAGTTATATGTATTTAACAATTGGACTTATCAGAACGCTTAAAATTATTTTGGAAAAATGTGAAAAGTATGCTAAAAATAAAATTTATTGCACATGTCATCAGAAAGAACAGTTTCATCGTTAACATTCTTGAAGGGAAAATGCTGGGGAAGAAAGGAAGAAAGATGTGCACCGGAATATCTCACGTCCATATTTGAAAATGATGTCAGTGCTACCAACTGCTGAAAAAACGCACTAGAAATTTGAGTTCCATGTTGGATATCTTGCAAGGTATGCATGGGAGCTATTCCAAAATTGGCACACATGGAGATAATACTATTTCAGTTTAATTTCCAGGAGGCCATACATTACAGTGTTGCCAAAATAATTGTAAGCCTTTTGATAGGTCCAATGTTTAAATGCATATAACTTCTACACTATCAATTGGATTTCAACCAAATTTTGTATGCAATATCTGTACATAAACAGATATGACTGAGCGTATTCTTAAGAGCCACCAGGGCTGCCAACTGTTAATAATTGCTCTCTTTATTTTTTTATCCAAATACCAATATATCAGAAAGTATGCAAGCCAACAGCTTTAAACTATGCACACGTATATTCTGACATTTTAGATTAATTTCGAGTAACTTATATACGTCAGTTCTACCAACATGATTATAAGCCTACTGATAGTACCAATTTTTAAATACATGTAACTTCTATACTATCAGTTGGATTTCAACCAAATTTCGTATGTGATATGTGTACCATAACAGATATGACTATAAGTATTGTTAAGAGCAATCAGAGCTGCCAACTGTTAATAAATTCTGTCTATATTTATTTTACACTAATATCAATATACCAGAAAGTATGCAAGCCAACAGCTCTATATTTTGCACAGGTATAGCACCTGACATTCTAGATTAATTTGGAGTAATTAATACAAGGCAGTGCTGCCAACATGATTCTATGCCCGCTGATATGTCCAATTTTAAAATACATGTAACTTCTATTCTAACAAATGGATTTCATCCAAAATTGGCACAACAAGATATCATAATATTTCAGATTATTTCTGACCAGCACACGCATGGTATTGTTGGCAACATGCTTTTACGCGTGCTGATAGATCCAATGTCTAACTGCATGTAACGTCCATTGGACATCAACCAAATTTTGTATTCTGTACCTTAAGAGATTGAACTAAGAATATATTCAGTCGCCAGGGCTGCCAACTGTAGTGCTCTATTAGGCTACATTATACCAGGTATATTTTGAACTAATTAGATATTTCGATATTACCAACTTAATTTCGTCATTATTCTAGATAGGTTCATATACTGTAGAATAATCATTGGCATGAAAAGTAGGCTGTATAGTTCTTCACGGAACTTCTTGTTCGTTATGAAACAGTTTCTCCCACCAATCACAGCTCAAGACACAGTTGTTTGACCAATTAGATAAGGATACCTTAGCGCATGCGCTCAAAATCCAACATGTCTATATAAATTACCGTAAGTGCACCGTCCATATGTTCGCGTAAATAAACTGGTGATTATGAGACAAGAAATAGCACTGTACCTTAATATCCCCAATTCCAATTTCTACCCAGCGCGTGACATTTCGGTGACATTTTTACTGAATACTGGTGCTCAATCTGCACATATGGCAATGAAGCACACAGAGCGCATGCGTCGGTCGGTCAGAGAGCTTGGAAATCAGATATATCCTACCCAGCGCAGCACCCGATCACAAAATTCTAGTGAAAATCTCAACAGATATTTATGAATATTTATGTTAAAACATATAATAAAGTTACAATTATCGTCGAACATAGACAGTCGTATGCAACTCGCCTATAATGGTAATTAAGACACTCGTATGGAAATTATAAAACTCGCATACGTTCGTTTTATAAACATACTTGTGTCTTAATTATAGCCATTATAGGCTCGTTGCATAATGTACTATTATGAACAAAAACGATGGGGTGGGGGGGGGGGGGAGGGGTGGTTGCTCAATTGGATGACATGTTTCGATCGACACGCACTCATCACCCGATCATGCTGACTTGGGCTTAGATAAGGCACGACATTTATGTATTACACCTACAGTATATTGACGGCTTCGATGGCGTAGTTGGTAGCTTCTACGCCCAGGATCGCGGGGTAAAACCTGGCCGAAGTCGTCGGATTCTTAAGAGCGTTAATATACCGCAGTATGCCTTCCTTCGGAGGGGAAGTACAGCCGGCGGTCCCATGTCATAGATTTATGGCATGTTAAAGAACCTTCCACTTCTGTGGAGCTAAATGTGTAGGTTTGATTTGATTAACACTCTATACGTTCCAACGTTCGTTACCAACGTTTCGATGGCATCTAGTAGCCAAGGTTACATCTAGGTGTCCTTGACGGTAGCATTTTGTAGAAAAAGTAGGAACTACTTGAAATTGATCGTCTGCAGTCCTTACCTGAATTACGGATGTCGGTTAGGTAGTCAGCCCGAAGGCTGGTTGGATCCTCAAAAAGCACCGCCGTTAGGTTATGTGCGTAGATACCCACAAAACACAAGGCAGCACTATATTGAGGCGTACTAGGCAAGATGACGGGCGAGGTAGTTTGCCATTGCTTTCCTCACTGAGTCAGATCAGCAGTACTAACCCTATGAGTAAAGCCTTTCACAGCATCCACAGGCACTGACTCTGCCCTGAATGTCATTACTCAGCACCACCCATATCTCAGTAGCTTCCATATAATCACAGCCATGAGTGAGACTGAGACATTGGTGATACTCAAGCCTGTGCCAACATGCACTGACTGTGCCCAGAATGTCATTACTCAGCACCACCCATATCTCAGTAGCTTCAGTATAATCACAGCCATGAGAGAGACTGAGATATCGGTGATACTCTAGCCTGTGCCAACAGACACTGACTGTGCCCTGAATGTCATTACTAAGCACCACCCATACCTCAGTAGCTTCCATATAATCACAGCCATGAGTGAGACTGGGACAGCGGTGATACTCTAGCCTGTGCCAACAGAAACTGACTGTGCCCTGAATGTCATTACTAAGCACCGCCCATACCTCAGTAGCTTCCATATAATCACAGACATGAGTGAGACTGAGGCAGCGGTGATACTCTAGCCTGTGCCAACAGGCACTGACTGTGGCCTGAATGTCATTACTAAGCACCACCCATAACTCAGTAGCTTCCATATAATCACAGCCATGAGTGAGACTGAGACATCGGTGATACTCTAGCCTGTGCCCAGAATGTCATTACTCAGCACCACCCATACCTCAGTAGCTTCCATATAATCACAGCCATGAGTGAGACTGAGACATTGGTGATACTCAAGCCTGTGCCAACATGCACTGACTGTGCCCAGAATGTCATTACTCAGCACCACCCATACCTCAGTAGCTTCCATATAATCACAGCCATGAGTGAGACTGGGACATCGGTGATACTCTAGCCTGTGCCAACAGACACTGACTGTGCCCTGAATGGCATTACTAAGCACCACCCATACCTCAGTAGCTTCCATATAATCACAGCCATGAGTGAGACTGGGACATCGGTGATACTCTAGCATGTGCCAACAGATACTGACTGTGCCCTGAATGTCATTACTATGCACCACCCATACCTCAGTAGGTTCCATATAATCACAGCCATGAGTAAGACTGGGACATCGGTGATACTCTAGCCTGTGCCAACAGACACTGACTGTGCCCTGAATGTCATTACTCAGCACCACCCATACCTCAGTAGCTTCCATATAATCACAGATATGAGTGAGACAGAGGCAGCGGTGATACTCTAGCCTGTGCCAACAGACACTGACTGTGCCCTGAATGTCATTACTAAGCACCACCCATACCTCAGTAGCTTCCATATAATCACAGCCATGAGTCAGACAGAGACATCGGTGATACTCTAGCCTGTGCCAACAGACACTGACTGTGCCCTGAATGTCATTACTCAGCACCACCCATACCTCAGTAGCTTCCATATAATCACAGCCATGAGTGAGACTGAGACATCGGTGATACTCTAGCCTGTGCCAACAGACACTGACTGTGCCCTGAATGGCATTACTCAGCACCACCCATACCTCAGTTGCTTCAGTATAATCACAGCCATGAGAGAGACTGAGATATCGGTGATACTCTAGCCTGTGCCAACAGACACTGACTGTGCCCTGAATGTCATTACTAAGCACCACCCATATCTCAGTAGCTTCCATATAATCACAGCCATGAGTGAGACTGAGATATCGGTGAAAAGCCACATTTTACTCTAGCCTGTGCCAACAGATAAATGCAAATATACTGCATTCATCAAGAGATGGCAAACAGGCCTAGAATTACAGATAACACACACTAATACAGTCATCACAATTGACACCGGTTATCAGACAGACTCTACACACACCCAAAGTACACGGGGCTACATGACCGCGTTGTCGCAGCCCCTAAACTGAGGAACCAACCAACCAACACCTATATTGAAATATATAGTCTATACAATATGCTGGATTTTGTGAAATTCCAAAGAGAAATGTAGAAAAAATATAATTAAATACTAGCCTGCAGCTGCCATCATATGAAAGCTGTCACCATGTTACTTGTTTGCTCTGAAAAAATTATATGAATGTAAGGTGTGATTATGGACTTCGGTGCCAATCTTGAGCATTCCAGGTATTCAAGTGTTCGTTGAGATGCAGGTATTTATTTATGCTCTGTGATCATTAGGTCTTTGAAGTCGTTTGTAAACAAATTAGTGTCAACATAGTATAATCTTGTCAAAGTGCCCAAAGGATGTATTTGTATCCAAGCAAAATGTAGAACTAGCTGTGACAGAAGCTGTCTCACAGTTCAATCAAGGATGCTATCTGACAGAGACCACTCCAATGTCAGCAATAAGGAAGCGACTGAGCAAAGTTAGAGACGAGCGAGAAGGATACAAACGGCAAAAACGGTGCTTAGAATTCGGAAAACGAAGAAAACATTCATCAAGGTTGACGGCCATACACACTGAGGAAGCTCGGAAGAGAAGAGAAGGAACAATATACAGCCCAGGTGGATTTTAAAGAAAGGATCGGCGGACGATTGTGTTGTGTAACTTTGACTGCGTTTATCTTTAATTTTTGAAATTGAACATTTAAATATAACTTTTTCCTAGAAAATATTTTCTGAAGTTGATGAAATTTTTGGAGCTAACCCCTACTAACAGTGCTAACAGCCTTGAGTCTCATTTTTTTTTAAGTATTTAGAAACGAAAATATTGATAAGTATATGTTTTAATTATTTCGATAATAAGATTCAATACTTTGAAAATTAATTTAAAGGTCACCACACAAGATACCAAAAAACCTTACACAAAACTGTTTGGCTATATTGTGAGATACAGTCTTCAATATTTCAAGCACATTTAAGTAAATTTGCTAAAAAAAAGATGATTTTTGAAAAACCCTTAAAAATAAAATAAAAAATATATTTCTCAAAAACGGTTCGATCAATTGAGTTGTAAGTTTGTAATTGTGTTTAATACTACTCACAAATTATATGTTTGAAATTTGAGACCAATTGATAAATTAGGGAAAAAGTTTAATTTTTTACCACACTATCCCCTTAAGATTACAAAAGTTCGTAAAAACTGAAGTGAAATTATGATGCAATATAGTGCCACGTGTATTCCATTGATTAGTTGGGTCGGGATAGTGTATCCGGGCACTGGGGTTGATAGAAAGACGAGGGGTTGTTAATGTGCGTGATGTCATACAAAAAGTTTTCTACGGATTTGAATTCAGTCTTGAGACGCCCTCGTTCTAATGTATCTGGAAGTAAAGAGACGGTTCACATTATCCTCGTGGCAGAAGATTTATTGACGGCGGGAGTAATTTTCATGCAGAAACCTTCAACAAACTCTCCGTACACAATCTTTAATGCTAAAGTATATAATTAACTTTTGACTTCTTTCACAGAAAATGTTGTCTGATCAAGTCTGCGGTGTTTTGATTGATCTGTTCATCATCATTTGAGAAACACGTTTTGAGAAGATGATTCTTTCGTCAAACAAACCGGGACTTGCCTTTAAAGAATGGAAAGGCGATATTAAACAACACCCACAACCATCCATCAAACTATCCAGCGAATCTTCAAGCAATTTGATTGCCAGCGGGAATAAATCAAGCTACGATCTCTCTGCTAAAGAATGATGTTTTCTTTTAAAACTTACGCATGCGCATTTGATTTTCGTCTCAAGTGATGTATTATATAACGCAGGTTCATTGTGTTACATTCTGGAATAAAGCAAACGGCTCGTCTGTGTGTACAGCGGCATTAAATCACCTTGTCAAAACAAGTCAAAGGACTATAGAAACGAGTCTTCGTAAAATGAATGATAAAACAACGAAAGGAAGTAACATGTTTCCTAACAGACATATCGTTGGCAAATGTGCATAGGAAAGGTTTTGATGCCGCGACCTCTTGGGTATGCATGTTATAAAATGTTAAGAGGCACTGGCGTCTCCTGACTTTTCAAGTTAGGGAAACAATATCAAAAATAATAATAACTAGCATTACCCGTCGCGGCTTCGCCCGCGAATATTCAAGTTGTAAAGAGTACACTTAACAAAATCTCAATCATGAATGCTATGATTGATTTATCCTTGGTATGAATAATCAGACTCTATCAATTCAGCTACTGGTGCAGTGGTTAGGGGTTTGTCATTCCTTCATAGGTATATCAGAGCGAAGTTAGTTTTATGGGAATATCACAGACACTGTTAATTTAAGGGCCTTTAAATGTGGTTTTTGGAGACCCTTTATAGTCGGGTGAAAAAGACCTTTCGTACCACACTCACACGTGAAAATTGCGTGAAAAAATTCTAGAGTGCCCCTTGACCCCCTTAAGCGCATTATACTGTATGTATTGATGAATTTTACAGCTTAATTTGGTTCCGTGATAACCTTATAACCGTCTGGAAACTTTCACAGTAATGTAATAATTGGAATTGCATTGCGTCTTACAGAAATAGATGGACCTGTGAGATTCTGTTACCATGGTTACCGTGTTGCAATCTTTCATTATTTCATTGTAAATATTCATGTTTTAAGGTACTTATTTAATTGTGAGGCATTTAAAGAGTAAGTGAGTGCGTTTCGCTTACTCATTGGGTTATGCTGAACCTGTAGGTACCCCATATGTGTAGGTTGGTGTTAATGGGACCTTATTTTCGGTACAAAAGTGGAATGTGACCTTAGCAGAATAATACAGGGAGGGATAATATCGAAAAAATAGAGAACATATTAGAAACAATACGGACGTGGAGATTGCTACAGGATGGATGACACTAGGTTAACCAAGCAGATCTTCACATTCCTGTGGAACAACCTGGGTACAAGAAGACAAAAAAGGATCTGTAAGAAACAATATCAGAGAAGAAGATACAACACAGAGAGTTATTTTTAGGCAAAAAGTGCTAAAAATGGAAGGATTCCAACGGAGGAAGGGAAAGAAAATCGGCTCGAAATGGTCCGAGGAAAGGAAGAGGAAACATAGTGAGACGATGAAGGAATATTGGAGGAAGAAGGAACAGCAAAGGACAAAGCATTGATATTGGCTCGCGGTCCCTAGACGACCGAAACGAAAATAATAATAATAATAATAATAATAATAATAATAATAATAATAATAATAATAATAATAATAATAATAATAATAATAATAATATCTTTTTTTTTTTTTTTTTACTAGGGACTGTGGAAAATCTTCAAAAGACACATGTGAAGGGTCCGTACTCCACAGTAGTGTGGGATTCTTACCCACTAAAAACCACCTCCCTTTTCCCACGATGCGTTCATCACCCCGGAACCGCTCTCGCATTACTTCAGGGTGATGTCGTGCTTACTTAGCGTTTCAGACTTCTTCTTTCTTCATTTCTTCTTAAGGATGTTCGAACGCATCCATTTCCCTCTTCTTCTGGCGCAGGACACCTTCTATGTAAATAGCTGTCTGATTCCATGTTTGATTATTTCGGAGCATCATCTGTAGGATGTTGTCCGGCGTGATTACCCCTAGAGAAGCTTGCAGATCTCTTCTATGTGTTGACCAGCGTTCACACACAAAGAATGTGTGGAGCGCATCATCCTCTCCATTACAATAATGACACAAAGGACTATTAGCCACGCCTATGTGATGCAGGAATCTCCGAAAATATCCATGGCCTGTTAGGAACTGTGTCAAATAATAATTGACCTCTCCGTGGTTTCGATCAACCCAGTCAGCCAGACGCGGAATAAGTCTCCTTGTCCATCGACCTCGTGTCTCATCATCCCATTTCTGTTACCATTGTTCCATACAATGGTTGTGTGCAGACGTCTTTGCCTGGTGTATGCCCAGTTCTCCTTTGGTGCACCAAACTTCCTGACGCTCTAAGGCAAGTAAATCAATTGGTGCTACTCCCGCTACCACTAGAACAGCAGGCTCTGAAACAGTGCGATATGCACATGAGATCCTCAGTGCTCCTCTCCGTTGTACTGCTGCTATCCTTTTGCGATACTTCTCGAACGTAAGGACTCAGCCCAGATCTCAGCTCCATATAGTAATATGGACTGAACTGTTGTCATAATAATAATAATAATAATAATGATAATAATAATAATAATAATAAGATATAAGAGATTCACACCACTACGACTTGCAGACATGCAATATGACACAAAAGAGCACGTTACTTCGTTTGAACAGCGCCAGATGGCATGGTTACGAAAAGAACTGCATGGTGTACACCCTCACTTGCTCAGCCAACATCATGTCGATCGATCATTGTCGAACTTATGGTTGAAGCATGCTTCGCTCTTCAGTGACACTGAGGGATTTTTAATTGCGATACAGGATCGTGTCATTGCAACCAAAAATTATAGAAAGCACATCCTTAAAGAGAATGTAGCAGATGATCGATGTCGTAGATGCACCTCAGCGCTGGAAACCATCGATCATATCATCGGTGGCTGCTCTACGCTGGCTGGTATAGAGTATACCAAGAGGCACAATCATGTTGCTAAGATCTTACATCAAGAGCTCGCTATAAAATCTGGACTTCTGGATACGTGCATTGTGTACTACAATTACCAGCCTGCGAACGTGCTTGAAAATGAGGATTATAAGATGTATTGGGATAGACCTATTTTAACCGACCAGAAAATCTTGGCCAATCGACCTACTTGATAGACGTTGCTGTCCCACTTAGCCAAAATATGCAAACTACCCAAGCTAAAAAGACAAACAAGTACGCACCGTTGGCGGAAGAAATACGAAAACGGTGGGGATTAAAATGCGTGAGGATTTTGCCGGTGGTGATCTCTTCCACGGGAGTTGTTCCAAAGACGTTGTCAATGGCTTTGGAGGAACTGAAAATGAAACATCTGATTGCCAGAATACAGAAGGCAGTGCTGCTGGATACGTGCCATATTGTTAGGTTATTTTTATCCCAGTAATAGGTTTACAGGGTTCTTGATTAACAAATCGGTACCTTGTAAACTGAATTGTACCATAATTATGAGAAATTAAAGATAATAATAATAATAATAATAATAATAATAATAATAATAATAATGACAATAAATATAACCATGCAGATTATTCAATACAGACCTCATAAATACAAAACATTCGAGGATAAATTGGCTGGAGGAAACAAGGGGGGACCTGAATGAGATGAACATAGGAGAGAACATGATCAAAAACCGAGCAATATTTAGGTTGAAATCTATCAGCAGGACTGGTACAAGATGGAGACAGTGAGATCATGAAGAGATTTTGGGAGAAGAAGAAGAGCTAACGCGCTCTAACAGAGAAAGGAGGAACTTTGTGTTGGCGGAAAATCCCGAGATTAATTTTGCCATTATGAACATGGTCTACTAAATTCAAATAGGTTCTTTAACATGCCAACAACTTATGACATTGTTATTATTAATAATACAAATTATTATCGTATGGCCTTTAGTGCCGGGAGTGTCCGAGGACATATTCGGCTCGCCAGAGGCTGTAGCTGCTTCAGGCGGACACCCATAGTGTGAGCTACAAGTTCTGTTATATTTAAAGTAGTTCCAACTATTACTACCAGATGTCACTGATACCTAGTGGTGAACGATGGAACTTTGATAGAATCGTTCCAACGAAATCTAACCTAACAATTTAGCTTCACACAAGTTTAGTCTGTGGAAGGAGCTTTTACATGCCATAAATCTATGACATGGGAGCGCTGGCTTTACTTCCCCTCCGAAGGAAGGCATACGGAAAGATTTTGACGCTCTTAAAAAATCCGACGACTTCGGCCGGGTTTGAACCCGCTATCTTGGACACAGCAGTTCAGCATGCTACCAAGTACGCCACCAAAGCACACCCTATGGGTGTCCACTTTAATCACACAATACGGTAAAATAACACAAGTTCCCTATTTTAAATACCTTGGTGAAATCATACCGTCCTCAGGACTAAACCAAATCGCCAATGAACAAAGAATCACCAAACTACAGAAGGCGTACAACCTAACGTGGGCTCACTACAACAAGAAGTGCATCTCGCTGGACGCAAAATTAAGGCACTATACAACGGTGATTCTTCCGAAAGCAACTTACGCAGCCGAAACAATGGTGATCGACGGTCATTCCAAGATTAAGGATATAGAAAAACTGGAAAGAAAAATTCTCAGAAAGATTTACGGGGCAGTTTCATTTCGTTTCATATTTATTTATCAGTGCCTTACACTATATTTACAGAACACTGAAGGGAGTCTCTGACGAAAGAGGTGTTAAATATTGAGCAGATGGATGGAGCAAGGGCCTGAGCACACCTTTTGAGTATCCTTGCGGGTATATTATCAGGCCCAATACCGGAATTGGGGGTTAAAGATGACATCAGCGGAGAAATAAATGGATTGAAGTTTAGGGAAATGAATATTTCGATCTATTATATAATTTTGTGATGGCGTAAAGTTAATAATAACGGTATTTGGATGAAAAAAAAAAAACTCAAAACGAACTCTATCAAAAGATCCACACGATAACGAACGTAAACATAAAACGCCGAGCACAGTTTTATACACACATTTACAGGCTGGAAAACTTCAGAACGGCGAAGAAATTACTCAACGTTATAACACAGAGTAAGTGTGGCACGGAGTGGCTGACAAAGGTCCAGACTGGATCATGTTAAAATGCCTCACGCTTCACTTCAAATATACTTTAATGTTGGAAGAATATAATTATAACTCTACGTAGTATAAAACAAAGAAGCCTCCGTAGCTTAGGCGGCAGCACGCCGGCCTCTCACCGCTGGGTACATGGTTCAAATCCCAGTCACTCCATGTGAGATCCGTGCTGGACAAAACGGAGGCAGACAGGTTTTTCTCCGGGTACTCCGGTTTTCACTGTCAAAATTTCATTCCAGCAACACTCTCCACTCTCATTTCATTTCATCTGTCATTCATTTAATCATTTCCCCAGAGGAGTGCGTCAGGCCTCGGCAGCCGGCACAGTTCATATCCTCGCCGCTAGATGGGGGGCTTCATTCATTCCATTCATTCCATTCCTGACCCGGTCGGAGACTGGAATCAGGCTGTGGATTTTCATTCAGTATAAAACAAAGTCCCCGATTCTTGGATGTAACGTTTCTGTAGAAATCATTCATTCATGACCAAAGGAAGCCGAGAAAGTTCGAAAAAGAACGAAAGAACGAAAGAAGGAAAGAAAGAAAGATGGAAAGGAAAAATAGAAATACGAAGGAATGATGGAATGAAAGAAAGAATTAATGAACGAAAGGAAAAAGGAAATTAAGAATTAAACAAAGGAAGAAAGAAAATGAGGGAAGGAAAGATAGAAAAAATGAAAGAAAGAAGGAGAAAAGAAAGAACAGAAGAACGCAAGAAGCAACACAGTGAGTTCATGAAGAGATTTTGGGAGTAGAAGATAGAATAAATAATAATAATAATAACAACAAGTAAAACTGAGGGGAGGTAGTATCGATTCTAACCTCAACCATCTTGGATGTGTTTTTCTTTGGTTTCCCACTTCCCACTTCCACTTAAGGCCTCGGCCTTCTCCTTCCCAATCCCCACTTTAGTTAAAGATATACACATTAATACAGCCATCACAATAACACAGGCTATAAGAGAGAACATTACACGCACACCAAAGAACACGGGGCTGAGTTACCACGATGTCTGTGCCCCTCAAATGAATAGTCAACAATATGTTCTCTCATGGCGAAAGCGATTGTGCGCACGTGCGAGTGACTGGAATACTACATTTTTCTATAATAATTTAAAAGTATATGGCAACGTAAATCGCGGAGAATTCGTTACTTCACGGGAATGATAAAAGTAAAATATATTTTGACAATGGAATAACAATAGCAAGAAAGAAGAACACGGAAATAAGAAAAGCATATTTGAAGTGAGATTCGAACTCCTTCCACGATTCATAATTGAATTCATAGCCTGCAACATTAGCTCCTGAGTCTCCCAGACAATGGTAAAAAGAAGCGCAATATTAAGCTACCTAAACAGCATAAACACTCAACTGACAGTTTAAGTTATTCAATATTTCCAAAATGGTATAATTTTATTCCAGTTTTTATCGTGGAAACATCATAAACAAAATTCCCCTCCTTTATACTTCTCATAAATAACTCTCACATTAAAACGCGGTGGACTTCTAACCCCCATGTCTGTCATGATCCAAGGCAATTGTGCGCATGCGCGAGTGCCAAGAATTCAGCGTTTTTCTTTATTAATTTAAAAATATACGGTAACATATGTTTTTATTTTAAAGACACTCTGCAAATCTACAGGCCAAGAGCTTTTGTCAGGGTGCTTCACGAAGTCAATCGGTTAAGCCGTTCTCTCAATCTCGTGGTAACAAAAATCACCTTTGTGTTTTAAATAGATAATCCATTTTCTGGGAGCAATATTGATGTCACGCACCCGCACGATGTTGGAGTGCGCTACGATCACGTCACCGTGAGATATCCAGAGCAAGGGAATTCCTGAGAAACTACATGTGTTAGCTACTCCATTGTTATCCTCAAATTGGATAATTACAGCAAGTCACGATCCACCGCGTAAAATTGCTAAATGGGTCTTAACTACATTACTGCACTTTCAAAATACACATACACCTAAAAAGAATGTAAACATCCCAGAAACCGTTACAGTGCATACCCACTAATTAATGCACGGACACTATCGGATTATCCACAAAACGTTCCTCTATCATATGTTTATTGGAATTAATGAGGATATAAATAAATATAGTATGTTATTAAGGTTTAAAGGGGGCGGAACAGCGAGGTTATCTGCGCCTAATCAAACAATCAATGAACTCATTAATCCATAAATAAACTACAAAATAAATATATATGGAGTGCAGACACCAAAATGAGAAATATATGGAAGTAAATCATGGGAAGATTAAGAGGGCAGAGAAGTTTAAATACCTGGGGGAATGGATCCAACCCACCGGACTGGATAAGGAAGCAATCAAAGGAAGAACCAGAAAACTGGACCTGTCCTACAAACTAACCCAGAATAAATACAACAAACGAGCTTTATCCTACAAGGCCAAAATCAGACACTACTAATCGGTAGCACAACCTGTATGCTTCAGAGTGTCTTATTTTAAGTAAAAGGGAGAACTTCAAGTACTAGAAAAGAGAGAAACGAAGATTCTGAGAAAAATACTTGGACCACAGAAGACTACTGATGGGACATGGAAGAAGAGGAAAAATGAAGAACTTTACAAGTGTACTGAAAAGATCACAGACGTAATGAAGAAGCGTAGGCTAAAGTTCTACGGACATTTACTACGAATGGATGAAGGCAGGCTGACCAAAAGGATCTTCAGCTACATCATGGGGTTAAAGGTCACATCTAAATGGGTAGATTAGGTGAAGAGGGATGCAGCGGAAGTTGGAATTACTCCACCGATGACCTACGATAGAAAAGAGTTCCGCAGTCGAGTTGACGGAGTAAAATCATTTCAGGAGAAACCACCAAGCAGGAGGCCCAAACGGATCATTTCCGAGGAGGAGAGAAAACAAAGAAGTGACAGGGAAGAGAAGAGAAAGAAAGCCAATAAGTCTTGAGTTCCTAGCGGCCCATAGTAGGCAAAATTCGATAGTAAAAAATAACAAATCAATCAATCAATCAATCAATCAATCAATCAATCAAACAATAAATAAGCACATTAATGCATTAATAATTAAATATTATAATATCGTATGGCCTCAGGTGCCGGGTGCAAGCTTTGTTATTTGACACATAGAGAGCAGCTTGCATGTCGAATTTTGTTGTTCCTTGGAGCGCTACGAAAGTCAAGGAGGTTATATATCTAAGCTCCTTGACACTTTAGCGCTTTATAGTTGAGAAAGGAGGAACTTTGTGGTGGCAGAAAATCCCAGGATTAATTTCGCCATTATGAATTCAAATGGGTTCTTTAACATTAAGGGTGACATTAGGGGCGTGGTGGCGCAGCGATCAAGCTGTATGCCTCTCACCAAGGCGGACCGGATTCGATTCCCGGTCACTGCATGTGAGATTTTCGATTTGAAATGCCATGTCCTGAGGTTCGGATTCCACGTAAAACGGAGGTCCCGTGGCTTATGATCGCGAGATTAACGGTCACTACAAGCTTCCTTCCTTCCTTTTAAGGGTGACATTATCATTTATTTATTTACTCGTTAATTCCCCATGTGGAGAGCGTTACAACACAATCAATGTTCATGTTTTATTCTGGCCCTTTCTTCTTCTTTTCCCAAAATCCTCTCATATACACACTATGCTTCCTCTTTCTCTCCTCCGTCCACTTCTTTCCCGGTTGTCTCTCTTTGGGAGTTTGCTCAAACTTCTGTTGTCTAAGTTTGTCTCTGTATGTACTCCTGTCTGTCATGTCTTCTGTAGAGATGCTCAGTTTCTTGAGGTCTTCCACGGTTTCCTTTACCCAATTGGTTTCTAGTGTACTATTCGTAACTAGATTAAACATTTTCTTGGTCAGTCTATCTTCGGTCATCTCTCTTCTCTCTCTATATAAGAATGAAAGTTTGTCTGTTTTTACTGAATTTCCACGGAAATTTGCGTTATTAACGCGTTTCAGACTGTTTTATGATGGATTCGCGCAAACATATTTTTTTGTCTGTCTGTCTGTCTGTCTGTCTGTATGTCTGTCTGTCTGTCTGTATGTCTGTTTGTTCCCTTATAACTCGAGAATGGCCTGTTGGATCAACGTAAAATTTGGTACTGATATCCATCAGAGGCACGACTCCCATAATTGATGTATCTCTTCTCCGTACCTCACTTAAAAGAGGACCTACCCCCTTAAAATGCATGCTGAAATGGGCGTAGAAAAATGAGACAAAGCGTCTCAATGTGAGAAACAAAACTCGGGAGCCCTACGGGCCACGAAAACCACATTTTAAGGTTCTAAAACCAACAGTTTTTGAGACATACCCAGAAAACTAATTTCCTTTATTAAGCTATTGAAAGAATGCAAGCCGGTAACCATGGCAACACAATCTCAGAAGTCCATCTATTTCTGTAAGACGCAATGCCATTCCATTTATTACATTACTGTGAACGTTTGCTAACGGCTATATGGTTATCGCGGACCGAACTTAAGCCGTAAAATTCATCAATACGTATATAATGCGCTTAAGGGGGTCAAGGGGTACTAAAGGTCTATTATATCCCTATCCCTATATTATTAAATTATTATTATGATTATTATTATATTATGGCGAACAAGGACGAGCAAAACTCATTTTCAGCCCCGCAGTGGCTCAGAGGCTACTACGTTTTAAGGCTCTAAAACCACGTTTCTGAGATATTCCCAGATAACTAATTTCATTTCATAAACTAATAAAGAATACCTCGTGGCGCTGTGGCTAGCATTGTTGGCTGTCACCCCCGAGGTACCGGGTTCGATCCCAGGCTCTGCCAAGAATGTAAATGTCTTGGTATGGTCTGGTACGGGGTCTCACAGTCTCGTGATGCAAAATGGGAACCTGCCGGATGCTATGGTAGGAGGAGGAGTGGAAAGGAACTGGCCACCCTACCACACGCTAACTCCGGCTCGGGATGCCTGTTTAGTGATCCCTTGACTTAGTCAAGGGCTCTTATTCAGGTCGCCTTCGTCCCTGGAGGGGATATGGCACTCTTTTATTTGATAAAATAATAAATAGATGACGAGTACAGAGGAAGACCAAATCAGGAGCTATATAGATATACTGAGAAAATCACAGATGTTGCCAGAAAGAGACTTCTGGCTTTCTATGGACATGTCTCATGGATGAACCCAACAAGACTAACCAACCGGCTTCTCAACTACTGGGGGAAGAGAAAGAGTGTGACACCGTCGCTAACAGTAGTTAACAAGGATATCCAAGAACTGAAGATAATGAAAAGTGATATTAGAAGCCGATCACATCTCAGAAAGGTACTTAAACAGAAAAGTTTTCAGGACTGATCACCCTGTAAGAAAACTGGCATCATCTGGACAAAAGTGAGGAAGGAGAAACATAGCCAGAGAATGCGCTAATATTGGGAAAACATCAAGTCCCTCGCTAAGCTGAAAAGTTAGCTGGCCCATCCGAAAGAAGAAGAATAACAAGAAGAAACTAATGAAGTAATGCAAGCCGGTAACCATGACAACAGTGCCACAAGAGGTGACATACAACTTTCCATCTATTTCTGTAAGACGCAATGCGACTCAATTTATTAAATTTCTGTTAAAATTTGCAAATGGCTATAAGGTTATCGTGGATTCAAACATAGACTTTAAAATTCAACAATGCGATTAAGGGGGTCAAGGGGTACCCTAGAATTTTTAAACGTGACTTACACTTGCGATATGCGATATGTTGTACAGAAGGTCTATTATTTCTCCAAACAGCAACATTATTTTCAAAAATTCCTGAATTGGAATAGTGTTTTTTGCAGCTTTTGGGAATTTGGACCATTGGAGGCTAAAAATCCCGAACTTTCATGCACCACGAGCCTTTATAATTTATTAAAGGGGTCTTCCTGGGGATGGGGACTTTCCACAACGGTGAGGGTCAGTTTTAATTTGACATGTATTGCGTTTCGTCTACGAGGTTTTCAATATTATTTTCACGTCAGGAAGTACACGTTAGGTGAATTTAGTTTGAGAGCACATTTTAACTAATCATTTTTTGTCGACAAACGGGTTCATCGTTAAGATGATTTTGTTTGATACTGTGTGGTTGATATATCTTTATGTTTATGTACGCCTATAATGTTCGGGTGCTTGGAGCATCGTAAAATTAGGTATTGTAACCATGAGTCAATACACAAATCATTTATAAAACTCTTCAACGTACTTCTCATAGAAGGGTGGGTATAAGGAACAACTTTTCAAAATACATGCTAAAATAGCGAAAAATAAAAATTATCATAGAAGGACGACCAAAGCATATGTTGCGCTTCTCAATGTGTGACACAAAACTAGGGAGTCCATAAAGGGTCTCCGAAAACCACATTTAAAGGCCCTTAAATTAACAGTGTCTGTGATATTCCCAGAAAACTAACTTCGCTCTGATATACCTATGAAGGAATGACAAACCCCTAACCACTGCACCAGTAGTTGTATTGATAAAGTCTGATCATTCATACCAAGGGTAAATCAGCCATAGCATTCATGATTGAGATTTGGCTAAGTGTACTCTTTACAACTAGAATATTCGCGGGTAACGCTAGTAATAAATAAATACGACATAAAATAATAGATAAATAAGTAAATCAAAAAATAAATTAATAATAAAATACTGTACATAAATTAATAAACAAAATTAAATAAATAAATAAGTAAATAAATTAGTAAATAGAAAAGTAAGTTAATATATAAATAATTAAATAAGTAATAAATAAATAAATATATATATATATATATATATTGATAAGAAAATAAATCATAAAACAAATAAATAATTATATATAAAAATAAATGAATAAATAAAGAAAGAATGAAAGACAAAAAGGTAAATAAGTTTATTTATTTATTTATTTAATAATTATTAGATACAACCATGAAAAGGTCATTTTACACTAATATTTCAACAATTTCAAATAATATTAACAAAAAATTACAGTCAGTCTGAAAGACTAGACGTTATATCGTTTCAAATGACGCATACTACAAATGCTACACATGTTAGAAAGCCCCAGGACTCCTTCAACGGATTCCATTTCCCATTGACTTAGGCTTCCCGCGCGGCCACCTCTACATCTCGTTAAGTGTCACCCTGTATTTTGCTCTGACATCCTGCACACCTCTTTAGGAGTCACCCTGTATTCTTGTGTGACATCTTGTGCACCTCTTTAGGAGTCACCCTGTATTCTTCTCTGCCATCTTGTACACCTCTTTAAAGTCACCTTGTATTCTTATCTGGCATCTTGTATATCTCTTTAGAAGTCACCCTGTATTCTTGTGTGACATCTTGTACACCTCTTTAGGAGTCTCCTTGTATTCATGTCTGCCATCTTGTACACCTATTTAAGAGTCACCTTGTATTCTTATCTGACATCCTGCACACCTCTTTAGGAGGCACCCTGTATTCTTATCAGGCATCTTGTATATCTCTTTAGAAGTCACCCTGTATTCTTGTGTGACATCTTGTACACCTCTTTAGGAGTCACCCTGTATTCTTGTCTGACATCTTGTGCACCTCTTTAGGAGACACCCTGTATTCTTCTCTGCCATCTTTATACCTCTTTAGGAGTCACCTTGTATTCTTATCTGGCGTCTTGTATACCTCTTTAGGAGTCACCCTGAATTCTTTTCGCTTCGCTCGAAGCCCCAGGTTGCTCGACGCCCCAGACTCTTTCAACAGACTCCATTAACCTTTAACTTAGGCTTCCCACGTCGCTGCATGACGTCACGCACTCGCCGTCATTTACCCATTAACTTAGGCTTCCCGCGCAGCTGCATGACGTCACAGTCTCCGTCTCCGTAACGCATAACGTTAGACCCAAAGCATAACGACGAAGATCATTTGAAATGGTAAAACAACAACAATAACAGGTAACAAATGACAGTGATGGCAGCAAGGGACAAATCTCGGGAAAGACGCGGGGAGTGAGTTGATTAGGAGGGTGAGGGGGTAGGAATTGAGGGTTAAAGGGATCTTCTAATGTTATGTTTGAATGTTCTGTAGGGAGAGAATATCAATATTTGGAAGGGAGTTGCTAAGGGTAGGTAGAGCACTTCTCTACTTCAAGATGTGGGCGAGGTATGTGGTGTAAATGGTTTTGACGTGTTGAGCGGGAGGGAACGTGGAGTGGGAAGTAGCTTAAGAGCATGTTACATTTTGTGTAACCATTCATAATTTTATTTAAGAAACACAGGTCAGTAAATTGTAGACGGCTTCTCAGGTCGAGTAAATTGAGCTGATTTAGAATGTCGGATTTGGCTAACTGCCTTAGTAAGGATTGCGAGCTTTGACAATTGATATGAAGAAATTAAAGACACTGTTCAATTTAGAAATATTGGTTATAGCCGAAGTTGACTAAATTGGAGAAGAGGAATCTAGGATAGGGAGAACATATGTGGTGAAGTAAAAGGTGCGTTCAAAATGTAACGAGCCGGAGGCTGGAATGCGCAAACCGGTGACTACATCGGCTAATCGTGGCGTGTGTAACGAGGTGTGGTTCCGACTAGAGCGTGGAAGGTCACAGCCCATCGCTAGAGGGCACGCGTGCACGTCACGTGACGATACAAAGCGAGCAGCAGCATGCATCAATCGTCCTATGCTGCCAGTCACATTGCAAACAGTGACATGGAGCGTCAAACGAAGAGCAAAGAGGTGTTGTTCGGTTTCTGACAGAGGAAGGAGTAGGGGGAACGGACATTCATCGCCGAATGTCACAAGTGTACGGTGATCACTGCATGTCTCTTGCAAGGGTCGAGGCGTGGCACAAGCGCTTCAGGGAAGGACTGATGTTGTTAGCCGATGATGCCCGGCCTGGGGCACCCCCCTACATTACCGATGACAACGTCCAGCTGGTTGATGCACGTATTACCCAGGACCGCCGAGTGACAGTGAACGTCATAGCCGCCGTGGTCGGATTGAGCGTCGGAAGTGTGCACACCATCATGAAGGAATGACAGCACTTGCGCAAAGTGTGTGCCCAATGGGTGCCCCACAGTCTTCAACCACACCAGGAAGCATGTCGAATGGCCCTCTGTCTTGGTCATCTGCAGCGCTATGCGAGGGAAGGGAATGGCTTCCTGGCTCGAGTGGTGGCTGGAGATTAGTCATGGCGTCATCACTTCGAACCAGAATCCAAACGACAAAGCCTCCAGTGGAAGCATCCAGGGTCACCACCACCCAAAAAATGCAAGGCCATCCACATAAGTGCAGGAAAGGTAATGCTGACGTTCTTCTTTGACCAAGATGGCCTCCTTCTGATACACTTCATGCCGCACGGGACAACAGTGAATGCCCAGCATTACTCCCAAACCTAGACCACCCTTCGCTAAGCGATCAAAACAAAACGACCAGGCAATCTCACCCGTGGGGTCATTCTGCTCCACGACAATGCACGACCTCATACGGCCAACGCAGTCGCGGCACTTCTGCAGAAATTCAAATGGGAGGTTCTCGGCCACCCTCCATACAGTCCAGACCTCTCTCCCTGTGATTACGCCATGTTTGGTACCCTGAAAAGGGCTCTGCGGGGCCAACGATTCACCTTGGACGTCGACGTCCATCTGTACGTGTGGAACTGGTTCAAATCGCAGCCCAGGGAATTTTATGAGACAGCCATTCACCACCTCGTGTCACAGTGGGACAAGTGCCTCAACAGCCAGGGCCAATACTTCTAACGCACCTTGAACGCACCTTATATAATTTAAGTGCTGTGAGGTCTTTAATTTCTGTGAATCTGTATAGAATGCAGAAAACTGCACATTGCGCGAGATTTGATAAGCTCAATGTGGGGAGAGAATATCAGTTTATCATCGTCAATAATACCTAAATCTCTTACCTGAGAAACCGTATCCAATTTATTTCCACATATTTTATAGTCCGCCTGATTTCCATATTTCAGTAGTGAGAAAGACACATTGAAGCGCTTTTTGGGATTTGGAGATAACCTCCATTTGTTGAACCAATTTATTAAAGATAAATCGCACAAATTGTGCATATTGATGATAACAAACTGTCATTCACAAAACTTCACAATGGATGATCCCCGATTTGCACAAGAAATTACTTGGTATCTACTACATTGCACCACGCATAATTTACATACGCAGGATTCATCAGGCTCATGAAAGTATTCGATATTACACAGTTTATGGTGATACCCATGTATCGCCACAGAATTGACAAAGTGTCGAAAGTCTTGATTTGTGTTCATCCATGTCCTAGTCATCATGGCCTCCGTGGTGTAAAACTCGAACCAGATTTCGTCCCTTTTCTGTATTCTTTCCTGCATTAGGTTTTTCCAGGCGTCTGTGGATGGTAGCCCTCTCTTCATCCGAAGGTCCTCAATGAAGAAGGTCTCCCTGGCGAGTTCATATGCTAATCTTGATTTTGTATACTTCGATATCCCCAGGGTAGCCTTCAGGAAGCGCGATTTGACTGCTTCAAGCGTCCTCAAGTCTGCCAGGGATAATTTCTCCCATATGATTTCAAGTCCATATGTGGCGATGGGCGTTATTTTCGCGTCGAATACTGTCATAGCAGTTCCCAAAGAGAGCTTCGTGAATGTTTTGATATCATATATGGCTCTGGTAGCGGCTATTGCTCGAGACTTTATGTGAACTCTGTAGGCTCTTGCTGTTGTTTGCATTGTCAATCCTAGATATTTGTTGAACCAATCAGTACATGTATTCACTGCTTCCTGCAGCTCAGCGCGGTCGTCAGAACTGCAAATTTTTCTGAATATCTTGAGGTCATCAGCGTACAGAAGAAGGGAACACGGAGAATTTTGCACAGATGTGTTTATCAATAAATAAGTAAGCAAAGGCAATAAATGCCAAATGCGCGGTATGATGTAACTCGGTTACGAAACTGATGAAGAATGCTCACCGCGAACAGCGGGCAATCAGGGAGAGAATGAGACCGCACAATTATTTCCTTTCTCTACCGTAATTCGCCCACTGTGAAAGAAACAGTTGTAATTAATGCTCTGCTCAGAGATGTGGTAACAATTCAAGCCCAGTAGACGGGTGCGCCTCCCACCCAGCTCGGCGCCCTAAAGGGACAATTAGGGACATAATTTTCAATGAGGCCGTCAGTCAAATTGTTAACCGACAAGTAAGAAAGGTATCTGGGAATGATCTCAGCCAGGGGTTGACAAAGTTAGAGCTACAGTACTTTCCAAATTGAATCCTTGGACGAGCTTCAGTAGACTTTTACGTATATATGTTCTATTTAATTATTAAAGAAAGCTATTCAGTCGGTCAACACAAATTGTAACCAATTGCATTAGGTGGACAACTAGTACATTATGCAACGAGCCTATAATGGCTATAATTAAGACACAAGTGTCCATACGAGTGTCTTAATTACCATTATAGGCGAGTTGCAATACGACTGTTTATGTTCAACGATAATTATAACTTTATTATATGTTTTAACATAAATATTCATAAATATGAAGCCTCCGTGGCTTAGGCGGCAGCACGCCGGCCTATCACCGCTGGGTCCGTGGTTCAAATCCCGGTCACTCCAAGTGAGATCTGTGCTGGACAAAACGGAGGCAGACAGGTTTTTCTCCGGGTACTCCGGTTTTCCCTGTCAAAATTTCATTCCAGCAACACTCTCCACTATCATTTCATTTCATCTGTCATTCATTTAATCATCGCCCCAGAGGAGTGCGTCAGGCCTCGGCAGTCGGCACAGTTCATATCCTCGCCGCTAGATGGGGGCTTCATTCATTCCATACCTGACCCGGTCGGAGACTGGAAGCAGGCTGTGGATTTTCATTTTCATTCATAAATATCTGTTCAGTCACTAGAATGTTGTGATCGGGTGCTGCGCTGGATAGTAGACTATATCATTGTTTTCCAAGCTCTCTGGCCAACCGACGCATGCGCTCTGTGTGCTTCAATGCCATATGTTCAGATTGTGCACCAGTATTCAGTAAACCTGTCACCGAAGTCGTTTCAAAACAACGCGCTGTGTAGAAATTGGATTTGGGGATATTAAGGTACAGTGCTATTTCTTGTCTCATATTCATCAGTTTATTTACGCGAACATATGGACGGTGCACTTTCGGTAATTTATATTGACATGTTGGATTTGAGCGCATACGTGAAGGCATCCTTATCTAATTGGCCACACAACTGTTTCTTGAGCTCTGATTGGTGGAAGAAACTGTTTCATAATGAAAAATAGTGTTATAATGAGTCTCATTATGATACAGTTTTCTGACACATAATAGTCAGGGTCGAACATAAAAGTATGTATATGCCCTAACCTGAATTAAATATTACATGAGATATTCTTTATCACCAAATAACACGCTTTTAAGTACAACAAGTAGTTCCGTGAAGAACTAAAACCTATTTTCATATATCCTACTTATGTTAATTGCCTCTATCAACATACAACATTTCAGTTGGATTGCTGTAATAGATTCGTAGATATTGAGAACCGTCTAAATATTTCGGATGGTCACCATGTTGGATTTTTAGCCTGTTTTCAATTTTGAAAAAAAATAGGCTTATGAGATCATCTTTTGTCCGTGTGTGTGTGCGTGTGTGATTCGTGCGTGTTCCCCCCCCCCTAATAAAATCTAAACGGCTGGAGAGATTTCAATGAAACTCGGTAAGTCCATAGCTATATTCCGGGCGACCCCGACCGTGCCCTTCAAATCTTGTTACGTCTCACCAATCCAACATGGCGGCTGTGCGAAATATTTCACCAGCATTCAATATCTCCGAAACTATTCCCGATATCACCCTGGAATTTTGTATGGTGATAAAGGGAACTACTAGAAATTCACATATGTGACCTTTGAAAGCCTGGTAACTATAAAACCAACATGGCGGCCAAACGAAGTTGCGACTTTTAAATGGACGTTTCTCGCGATTTAACCAACCAAACACAATGAAACTTGGCACAGTATATGTTTATATACATTGTAATGCACCGACATCTAACTTCGTTAAATTGTTTACATAACCTAAAAATGGCGGCTGTGCGAAATATTTCACAGGCATCCAATATCTCCGAAACTATTTATGATATCAACCTGAAATTTTGTACGGTGATAAAGAGCACTGCTACAAGTTTATTTGTGATACTTTCAAAAACCTGTAAACTACGAAACGAACATGGCGGCCAAGCAAAGTAGAAACATTCTAATACATTTTTCTCGTGATTTGATCATATGAGCGCATTGAAATGTGTTACAGTAAATGATTATACTTATTGTCATTCACTGGCATCTAATTTAGTTCAATTGTTTACATAAACTGAAGATGGCGGCTGTGCGAAATTTTAAAATTAAGTTTTTATTCTTGTGTCGTAATCATGCGATCGAAGTGAAAGTTTGAATAATGAAGCTACGCAATAATTTTCCTTTAATGATACATAACTCTATGTCCTATACATATAACAGTCCAAAATGGCGAGCATCGGAAATATTTTGACGGTTCTCAATATCTAAGAATCTTTTCCAGCAATCAAACTGATTTTTTTAATGTTCATAGTGGCTATGAACATAAGTTCACCTATATGACTTTCAGTATCCTGGTGAGCACAAATCCAACATGGCGGCGACGCGAAGTATAAATATTTAAATGGACGTTTCTCGCGATTTAACCATCTGATTGCAGTGTAACTTTGCACGTTAATGCTTATACAAATGTTAATCCACTGACATCTAATTTATTTCAATTGTTTTCATAAACACAAGATGGCAGCTGTGCGAAATTTTAAAATCTCGTTTTTACTTCTTGTGTCCTAATCATGCGATTGAAGTCTGAAAACCACACGTACACAATAATCTTCATGTAATAGTACATAAATAAAAATCCAACCTGGCTACCATCTGCAATATTTAGTCGGTTCTCAGTATCTACGAATCTAAAATAGCAATCGAACTGAAATTTTGTATGTTGATAGCGGCAATTAATATGAGTAGGATATATGAAAATAGGCTGTATAGTTCTTCACGGACCTACTTTTTATTTATAGGCCTTAGAGTTATGTACAATTACATGAAGATTATTGTGTAGGTGTATTATTCAAATTTCAATCGCATGATTGAAATTTACTGAGATTTTAAGACTTCGCTCAGCCGCCATCTTGTGGTTATGAAAATTATGTAAATGAATTAGATGCCAGTGGATTAAAATTTGTATAAGCATTTACCATACCGAGTTTCACTGCGCTCGGGTGGTTATAACGCGAGAAACGTCCATTTGAATATTTATACTTCGCGTCACCGCCATGTTGGATTTATGCTCACTAGGTTATTGAACGTCCCATAGGTGAACTTATGTTCATAGCCTCTATAAACATACAAATCTTCAGTTTGATTGCTGTCATAGATTAATAGTTATTGAGAACTGTCTAAATAATTCGAATGGTCGACATGTTGGATTTTTATATAGATGAGGATTCTTGTGTAGGTTCATTATTCAAACGTTGACATCGATTGTATGATTAGGATACAAGAAATAGAAAATTAATTTTAAAATGTCGCACAGCCGACATCCTGATATTATGAAAACAATTGAACTAAATTAGAAGTCAGTGCATTATTTGTAAAAAACATTTGCTATACCAAGTTTTACTGCGTTCGGATGGTTAAATTGCGAGAAAAGTCTATTTAAATATTTCTACTTCTCCTGGCCGCCATGTTCGTTTTGTAGTTAACTGGTTTTCGAAAGTCACAAAGGTATACTTCTAGTAGTGCCCTTTATCACCGTACAAAATTTCAGAGTGATATCAGTAATAGGTTCGGGGATATAGAATGCTGGTGAAATATTTCGTACAGCCGCCATGTTGAATTGGTGAGACGTAAAAAAAATTGAAAGGCATATTCGGGGTTGGCCATAATAATACTATGAACATATTTATTTATTTATTTATCGTATGCCTTTTTGTGCCGGGAGTGTCCGAGTACATGTTAAGCTCGCCTGAGTCTGTAGCTGCTTTCAACGGACACCCTTAGGGTGAGCTCCAAGTTCCGTTCAATTTCAAGTAGTTCCAACTTTTGCTACCAGATATCAATGATACCTAGTGGTGAACGTTGGAACTTTGATAGAGCGTTCCGACGAAATCTAACCTAACAATTTAGCTTCACACTAGTTTAATCTGTGGAAGGAGCTTTTACATGCCATAAATCTATGACATGGGACCGCCGGCTTTACTTCTCCTCTGAAGGAAGGCATACTGAAGCTATTTTAACGCTCTTAAAAAATCCGACGATTTCGACCGGGTTTGAGCCCGCTATCTTGGACGCAGCAGTTCAGCATGCTAAAGGTTCATTGAAATCGCTCCAGCCGTTTTAATTTTAATAGGGGGGGGGGCACACACGGACGCACACACACACATGGCAAAACGTGATGCCAAAAGCCTACTTTTTTTTTCATAAATAAAAATACTGTAGGCAAAATATGTGGGTACTTAAATGGATGACAGGTTTTGGTCATCAAGCGTTCGTGCTCGGATCCTGCTCACTTAGGCTTCATTAATTATGATGTTTATGTGTTACACTTACACTGCTCAGATTACATAAGTTCGTATATCTTGTGTAACGCGTCAATCTTTATTTACAGATGTTATTGTTCTCTACTTTGGTTGTTGCTTTAAAGTTAATGTATTTTAACTATGTTAAGATGTGTTCTCTTCAATTATTATTGTGACCAGAGTCAGGAATGATATCTTTACTGTTATGTTAATTATGTTCTAAATCAACCGTTTATATTTAAATTGGTGGCCTATTGTGGGTGGTTATAATGAACAAATTATACACAGCACTAAAATGGAATAAGGTTATTTAAACTTATCTGTCTTACGAAACCTAAGTCCTATTGCGTCCTTCCTAGTTCACTGTTCCCTCCGGAATGCGCTCTACGTGTAGTTTTGTGTACTGCGTTATAAGCGCTACGCCAAAATGATGCCCGCGCCATCTGTTATTGCCTCTTCTAACTCTTGCTTTGTTATCTAGAGCTGATAATCATCTAACCTGTGATAATGTATGCCAACTGGAATGGAATATCTCAACTATTAACGACCAATCTCTTTCCCGCCTCGCATAAACTAAAGATTCATTTTTATGCGTATATTTGTCATATTTGTACATAGAAGCGTGTCTTTTGTGAACAATATCTTATGTAGTGTTTTTTATGTTAGGGCCTAATGTAATTGGGAAAAAAGTGTCTACCGACTGAAAAGATTTCTTTATTAAAACTAGGCAACACTGAATAAATGGCTTCTATCACTTCAATTGAGATGTCGAGGTTAGCTCTTGTGTGAGCAACGAGAATTAAGGTGTCAGCTCGCGATAGACCTTTTGGCAACCCCTGAACAAAACAAAAAGTCTCAAGAGTATAACGGAATGAATGAGGAACTGCGGTCACTGGAAATTAGACATGCTTACCTCGTGAATTGTTACATTCAAATGTTGGCAGCGCGTATCTCCCTGTTACGCCTTATAGGACTGAAAAGTGCTGCATGATGAATGGGTCGTGTAATTATGGATTCTATCTTGCTATCATCGAACAGTTAATACGAGGGTTTGTCAGTAATGAGGTCCAGAGGGTGGTCCTGCTATATTTACGGTGATCTCTGAGATTTACATGTCCTAGATACATTCAATTTATAGTCCAGTAATGTGACAGGTTGATTTGCGTTACACACTCATGAAGTCATTGCTTCGCTCCGCCATGCCCCAGGTATCGGAATCAAACCCATTTTAAAAGCCGTCATATGTCAAACTAGAATGGCGTGTCTCAATATGCTTGTTTAATAACACACAATTTGACTTGGTTACAAAATCTTCCTTTCTTCCATTACTTCGTTTTCTTTCCTATCTCTCTATATTTCCTTCTTTCCATGTAGCTTTCCTTCTTCCTTTCTTTCATTCTTTCATTCTTTAATTCCTTCTTACTTACATTTTTTATTTCCTGCTTTCTTTCATTCCCATTTCTCTTTCATTTTCCATTCTTTTTAGCCTATTTTCAATTTTGAAAAAATAGGCTTATGAGATCACCTTTTGTCCGTGTGTGTGTGCGTGTGTGTGTGTGTGTGTGTGATTCGTGTGTGTGTCCCCCCCTAATAAAATCTAAACGGCCGGAGCGATTTCAATGAAACTCGGAAAGTTCATAGCACTATTCCCGGCGACCTCGACCGTGCCCTTCAAATTATGTTACGACTCACCAATCCAACATGGCGGCTGTGCGAAATATTTCAGCAGCATTCAATATCTCCGAAACTATTGCCGATATTACCCTGACATTTTCTATGGTGATAGAGGGAACTACTATAAGTTCACTTATGTGACTTTTGAAAACCTGGTAACTACAAAACCAACATGGAGGCCAAGCGAATTTGAGACATTTAAATAGACGTTTCTCGCGATTTGACCAACCAAACGCAATGAAACTTTGTACAGTAAATGCTTATATACATTGTAATGCACCGACATCTAACTTCGTTCAATTGTTTACATAATCACAAGATGGCGGATGTGCGAAATATTTCACCGGCATTCTATATCTCTGAAACTATTAGCGGTATCTCCTTAAAATTTTGTACGGAGATAAAGGGCACTACTGGAAGTCCATCTATAAGACTTTCAAAAACCGGTTAACTACAAAACGAACATGGCGGCCAAGCGAATTAGAAAATTTTAAATAGACCTTTGTCGCGATTTAATGTTCCAAGCTCACTGAAACCTGGTACAGGAAATATTTATACACATTGTAATCCACTGGTATCTAATTTAGTTCAATTGTTTACATAACCTCAAGATGGCGGCAGTGCGAATTTTAAAATTAAGTTTTTATTTCTTGTGATGCAGTCATGCGATCGAAGTGAACGTTTGAATAATGAACCTACGCAATAATTTTCCTTTAATGGTACATGACTCTATGGCCTATACATTTAACAATCCAACATGGCGACCATCCGAAATATTTAGACGATACTGAATATCTACGAATCTAATTTAGCAATAAAAATGCATTTTTAATGTTCATATGGGCTATGAACTTAAGTTCACCTGTAGGACTTTAAATAACCTGGTGATCACAAATCCAACATGGCGGTGACGCGAATTATAAATATTCACATGGACGTTTCTCGCAATTTAACCATTAGAGTGCAGTGAAACTTGGTACAGTAAATCCTTATACGAATGTTAATCCACTGGCATCTAATTTATTTCAATTGTTTCCATAACCTCAAGATGGCAGCTGTGAAAATTTTTAAAATCTCCTTGTTTTTTCTTGTGTCCTAATTATGCGATTGAAGTTTGAATACTACACGTTCACAATAATCTTCATGTAACAATACATAACTCTAGGACCTACATATATAAAATCCAACATGGCGACCATCCGAAATATTTAGTCGGTTCTTAATATCAACGAATCTATTACAGCAATCAAACTGAAATGTTGTATGTTGATATAGGCAATTAACATAAGTAGGATATATGAAAATAGGCTGTATAGTTCTTCACGGAACTACTTGTTAGCCTTCATTCATTCTTTTTTTTTCTGTATTTATTTATTTATTTATTTATTTATTTATTTCCTTTATTAATTCTTTCTTTTATCCCATCATTCCTTCGTATTTCTTTCTCTTCCTTCCCATCTTTCTTTCTTTCTTTCTTTCTTTCTCACTTTCAATATCTCTTTCTATTCTTCTTTCCTTCATTCTTTGCTTCTTTTTTACCTCTTTCTTTTTTCTTTCTTACTTTGTTTCCTTCTTCCCTTCTTTTTTTCTTTCATTCAATATTTGTTTCTTTCTTCCTTTCATTGTTTCTTTCATTCCTTCTTTATTACTTTCGTTCTTTCTCTCTATTTCTTTCTTCCTACTTCTTTCATTCGCCAGTGAACCGCAACGCTTCACGTAGGCTACAAAACCTTCCTTTCTTCCATTACTTCATTTTATTTTATTTCTTTCCTTCATCCCATCATTCAATTTTTTTTTTTCTATTTTCCAGTTCTTTCTTTCTTTCTTTTCTTCTTCCCTTCCCTTTTTCTTTTTTTCAATATTTCTTTCTCCCTTTCATTCTTTCTTTCATTCCATTTTAATTACTTTCGTTCTATCTATCTATTTCTTTCTTCCTACTTGCTTCAGCTGCCAGTGAACCACAATGGTTTCTTATCGGAAGTAAATCAGGCTCAACCTCTTTTGGAGACAATCGCAATCTGTAACTTTTGGCATGTACGGTTTTATTGAGGAGTTTTATGAGAAGGGTTGCCAACTGTCGAGGACGTGCAGCCTTGGAGTGAGCGATATAATACAGTCACGGCTCAATGTGGCGGCCAGGGGCTTGTTAACCACGGCTACACAGCTGACCATTGCGGTTAGCGCATTTCATTTTATTCTTCAAGTAGGGCCGGAGTTATGAGTTCCATCTGTTTCGTGCGGTGGAGTTCCATCCAGGAATTTATTTGTAAACTCAGGAGTTCCATCCAGCAATATTTCTTCCACACGGTGGATTTCCATCCAGAAATTCATTTCAGCACAAAGCAGTTCCATTCAGGAATTCTTTTCTAAAGTCAGGAGTTCCATCCCAGAGTTCTTTTCCACGTGGTGGAGTTCTATCCAGAAATTCTTTTTCACACACAAAGTTCCATCCAGGATATCTTTTCCGCGCATACGAGTTCCGTCAAGGAATGATTTTCTGTCTGAGGAGTTCTCTTATTTCCTTAAATCTTCTACCACTGATTTACAGAATCTGGGACGTTAACATAACATAACATTTCATATTTTGATGTTCTTCAACATTTGCCAGTACCGGTACGCGCTAAACATTTACGTTAATAATAATAATAATAATAATAATAATAATAATAATAATAATAATAATAATAATAATAATAATAATAATAATAATTTAGGGCTCGGATTTTTGGGTAAATAAATATTTTTTATGTAAATACATATCTTAAGCATTTTTTCTATAAATACATAAATTCCTGCTTTTCACTTATTAGCACATAAAAAGACATAATATTTACATGTTTTTAAATCTGTTTGCTAGACCTTTCAGTTTATTGAATTTTTGTTCTGTGTTACTTCAACGGGGAAGAACCTGTGAGCTATCTAAGCCTCATGCAGAGCGTATGTCTGCTTGCAACTGAGTTATTCTTATTGTCGCCCCGTGCCACTCACTGTGGAAGCCAGTGATTTCCTTGTCCATAGCCATATTGCACCACGTGCTAAACCTCCACTCCTCAGCCAGCTACCTGGAACCAGTGTCACTCACATGCAGTTCATTTCTGACTCTACGAAGTGTAAGGCAGTTCTACGATGCCTAAAGTAAAAACAACAAGTTATTGTCTGTTGCAGAATTGAAAGATAATTTTACTTCTGATGGGAGCGTTCTGTTCTGCCAACCATGTGGGAAAGCAATCAAGGCTGAACAACGATCTCAAGTTACACCACACCTCAAGGGCAAGAAACATATTGCCGCAGTTTCGAGCCTTTCAGAATAAGTGTTTAGCGATAATCTTGGATCATTTGTGATGGATGTATCTCGTTGTGTATTGTAATGCTTCAGCAGAATAAATTACATTCGTGAATACTGCATATTGTTTATATTCACATTGATAAACTTAATTATTATTAAATAATTTTACTTGTTTGTCACATATTTCAGGTATTTTAATACATAAAAAATAAATATTTTCCCGATTTTTAGCACCTAAAAATCCGAGCCCTAATAATAATGCATGCTATATGCATCTGAATGCCTTATCCTATCCGAGAAATGTTTGCTCGCGAATTTAGAGAGAAAGGAACGAAAGATCCTACACATCATACTTGGCCCGGACTACAAAAATGGCATCTACATCAGAAAATCCAGACAAGAAATATACTCTAAGATAAAGAAGATCACAGACACAATGCGAAAACGCAGAGTTTGCTTCTACGGTCACTTGCGACGGACGAAACGCATCTTCAGTATCTTTGACTCAAAACCAAAACGTTAACGTCCATAATGATCTTAAATAAATGGGGATACGAGCAGAAGATGCACAAGAACGAAATCTTTATAGAGCAGCCATCAAGACGTTTGGGACTTTCCGGGACGAAGAACGGGCAACTCGTGCGCAATGGACAGAGGAACGTCGTGCTAGACACAGTGAGCTCATCAAGACAATGTGGATCAAGCGAAAAATGAACGAATGCCAGAATGTAAAATGAAGCTTATCGTGGTCCCTAGTTGGCCGATTAGCAAAATTGAATAACAATAATAATAATAATAATAATAATAATAATAATAATAATAATAATAATAATAATAATAATAATAGCACAGCTAGTTGCTTTCACCCCCTCCTGTCACAGTGAGTATTTATGCATTTCTATTATTGCTTGCATGTGCTCAACTTTGGTGAATTGCGTAAATATTTAACACGAAGAAGTCGATTAAGATCTGACAGTTCCAATGCAGATTAAGGATAACTCGTCTCATACTCTTTCGATATCAGCTTCAAAAGCGTCGGCAAAATTTACAAGAAACGATTATTAGACTATTAATCATTTAGGGTAGGTAGGACTCTTCAGCCGTAGTGAAGGCAACCTGCCTAGGGGATGAAAACCCCGTAATCAAACTCATTGCAGCAGCGTCTGTCCCGCAGCGGGTGGCTGCTAACGACGTCTGTTCCCCATGTTAGGGGCGGTCGAAATCATATCCTGGCCGTAGGTATAAAAGGCACACCATCATCATGATGAGATCAAATAAGAAAAGTGGAAATAAAAGGCCGCTACCCGAGGAGCGTCTGGGCACCCTTGGAGCCATCGCTGGGGGTGACAGCATACAAGCCGGTGGTGATCAGGAGCTGAACAGGCGGGCCCTGATCGGGGAACACCCCGAACATGTTACAGCCGATGTCGATAGTAGCATCCTAACAGCATTCAACGCTACACCTGCTCCTAGTGTTTCTTCTGATACTCAGGAGACCACAAGAGCAGGCAAACCGAGAAAGCGCATGAAATGGACAAATGAAACGAATATGTACATCATGCGTTCATATTATTAGATAACGAATATGGAAACTGACACTACTGCATATAGACAGAAGTTTCACGCTGCATTCTGCCAGAAATTCCCTGATATTAATGTTACGGAACAGAGAATAGCAGATCAGCGCCGTGCTATAGTTTTGAAGAAACTTATCCCAGAACATCACCTCAAGCTGCTAATGGTTGACGTAGCTGCCGATAATACTCATACCTCTGTAGACGAATCCATAGATCAGGAGAGTACACGTTTGGTCAATGAACAAAGGCACACCGATCATCGTTCAGATGAGAAAGATGTAAGAATATCGCCGGAAGCACTCGGAGATCCAGTGCGGAAACAACTCGAAGATGAATTTGGGAAGGCTCTCATAGAATTTGAAGGAACTGATCCAATAGAGCGGCCCATGATCACGAACCAACATTGCTCTAAGAAACTTGCTACCGCTGTTGTAACAATGAACGACATTCTCTCTCAGCATCTGTCCCAGAAATCATATTGTTTCAACCATGTTCAGACTGCAATTTACGCTGAAGCGATAGCTGTGATACGAGTGACAGGAGGTAGATTATGGCGACCTAAATATACGTCAGGTCAACAGAAGAAGATGCCAGCATGGGAGATACGTTTACGAAAGTCTGTTGATGAACTGAGAGTAAATATCGGAAGAATTCATCAGTATGTTGCAGGCAATAGAAGTAAGAAGGTTGTTCTATGTGTTAAAATGTTGAGCCATACGAAGAGTAAACATGCAAAGTATAATCCTCCGAACTGTAGCCCCCTTGAGATCCTAGACACATTAAAGCAACAACTTGAGGCAAAGGCACAGAGATTACGTCGATATAAAGAATCGAACGAACGGAAGCAACAGAACAAGCTATTTGTTACCAGTGAGAAACGGTTCTATAGGAATCTTTACGATCCTGGAACTCAAATGGGCAGTTCACCGCAAAGAGAAGAGGTAGAGAATTTCTGGTCATCCCAATGGTCGAATGCTGGAGATTATAACAGCAGCGCTAAATGGATTACGGAGGAGGAGGAGAGAATGTCAGAAATTGACACGATGAGTGACTCTTTGGTATCAACTGAAGATGTGACCCGTGTGGTTAAGGAGAACCAAAATTGGAAAGCGGTAGGACCAGACAACCTCCACAACTTTTGGATCAAACGTTTCACTTGTACTCATGAGCATCTTGCCCACTGCTACACAGAATTCATCCAAAATCCACAGCTTATCCCCTCTTACTTGATGCGAGGTAAAACATACCTACTGCCAAAAGGTGATAGAACCAATGATCCTTCCAAATATCGACCTATCACCTGTCTGTGCACCTTGTATAAGATATTTACATCTTGCATTGCACGTAAGATTTGTGAACACATAAATCATAATAACATCCTGGCTGAAGAGCAGAAGGGGTGCATGAAGAAGTCTCAAGGTTGCAAAGAGCAACTTGTAATCGATGCAGTTACTATGGAACAAGCAGGAAAGATTATGCGTAACCTCTACATGACCTTTATTGATTACAAGAAAGCTTTTGATTCAGTGCCACATTCCTGGTTAATCCAAACCCTGAAGATATATAAAGTTGATCCTGCCATCATTATAAGTCTGCAACATATGATGTCCCATTGGGGGACCAATTTATTAATGTCTAATGGAGACACATGTATGGAATCAGGATTTATTCAAATCAAAAGAGGTATCTTTCAGGGTGATAGCTTGAGCCCTCTATGGTTCTGTTTGGCGCTCAATTCACTATCAGCATTGCTGAACAATGCAAAGTGTGGTTTTCCAATTAAGCACCATGGTATAGTCAAATACAAAATTTCTCATTTGATGTATATGGATGACATTAAACTATATGCATCCTCTGAGAGACACATCGACAATCTAATTGCAATTACTGCTTCATTTTCTTCTGATATTGGAATGTCCTTCGGATTAGATAAGTGTCGCACCCTCAACATTCGGCGTGGAAAATTAGAGGCCCGAGCATTTCAACTTGATGACGGTTGTTTCATAAAGCCTATGGAAGGTAATGAGACCTACAAATATCTTGGTCTCCTGCAATCTAATCGAATTGATCATAAATATATTAAAGATAGAACCGTAGCTATCTACAATCAACGCCTTAACAAGATTTTAAAATCAAAGTTGAATGGAAAGAACACCTTTAAGGCTATTAATACCTATGCTATTCCTGCTCTGACATATACTTTCGGTATTATCAAATGGACGCAGACTGACTTGGAGAACATCCTAATTAGGACACGCACCATCTTAACAAAACACAGATGTCTCCACCCTAAGTCAGCTGTTGAGCGATTGACAATCCCGCGTCAAAGAGGTGGACGAGGGCTCACGAACATTATCCAATTGCATGCAAGGCAAGTGAGGAACCTTCAGAGATATTTTCTGGGAAGACATGACTCTACCATACATCAAGCCGCTGTGAAGGCAGATGACAAGTGCACACCGCTGGATCTTCTTCACGTAAGGGATATACAGTTAGCCACTGATAAGGAATGTTCAGCCATCAAGCTTCAGCAGTGGACGCAGAAAGCTCTGCACGGTCGTCATCCGTATGATCTCAACCAGAAACATGTCGACATTGATGCGTCGAACAGCTGGTTGACTCATGCGAACCTATTCACTGAGACTGAAAGATTCATGGTTGCAATCCAGGATCAAGTTGTGGCTACCAAAAACTACCTGAAATATATAGTTAAGGCAAATATTCAGGATGATAAATGCAGAAGATGCCAACTAGAACCGGAAACAATTCAACATATCACAGGAGGCTGCCAAGCAATCTCCTGTACTGATTACATGAAAAGGCACAACCAAGTGGCCAAAATAATGCACCAACACCTTGCTCAAAAGCATTTATTATCTGATAATATTTTGCCTTACTATCAGTATGTTCCTGACGCCGTTTTGGAAAATCCCAGTCACAAGTTGTTATGGGACCGATCAGTTATTACTGATAAAACCATACCAGCAAACCGACCAGATATCGTTCTTGTGGACAAGGTGCAGAAGAGAACCTTCCTAATTGATATTGCAGTGCCCAATTCCCATAATCTGCAACAAACCTGCTGTGATAAGATCACCAAATATCTGCCTTTGGCTGAGGAAATACGGCAAATGTGGAGACAGGAAAGTGTAGTGGTTCTGCCTATAGTAATTTCTTCTACCAGCATCATCCCCAAATTATTGGCTCGCAATCTACAAATATTGGGAATACATCCTGGTCTACATATCACCATGCAGAAGGCCGTCATCTTGGAGACCTGTTCCATTGTTCGCTCGTTTCTCAATGTGCCACCTTAAGAGAATTAGCCATACCGTCTTGCAAACAAGCCGACGATATGTTGATATGTCCCACTTATGTGGTGAAATGAATGTAGAAATAATAATAATAATAATAATAATAATTCATTTTAGGGACTTAGGACATCTTGGTCATCAGTACCGTGTACTCGTGTGTGTTGAACTGGTCTGGTAACCTGTGTTCTATGGTGAGTGTTGCTGTTTTAGAAAGAGGGTATTTTCCTGGCATTTGATGGAAGAAGGTGTGGAATAAACCGAGGTAAAGCACACTCAGGACACCTGGTTTTCAAACTCTTCATCTCCAGACTTTCCGTCATGGTGAGCTGTTTAAATCGCGGGGACTGGCGCAAGGGTATTTTCGATCCGACGCTTAAATAATGGTCTATATTTTCGTTTTGGTCAGCCCTTATTTCCTTCAGTAGTGTGTTTTGGACAGTTCTGTGACCACCGCCACCGCTCCACCGCTGGAATACTAAAATGGCAATATCTCGCGAACCAATCAGGCTAGAGACTTGTACGAGGTGTCAAATTACTCAGGTGAACACCCCCTTTCCATTGGACAACATATTTCCTCCCCATAATAAAACCTACCCCTACTAGAGGGTGATTTTTTTTTTTTAGAGAATCTCTCTTTCCAATTGCAACATGTGAGAGTTTGAATGCCGATATGGAATGTAACGTTGTTCTGCAAACCAATAATCAAAGAGGGGCATGTTAGGCCTTGAGGTGAGAGCCCCTGTTATTGTTGACGAGCCCCATGCTGTCGGGCCCCTGTTGATGGGTTATTGTTGACAGGTCCTTGTTCCCGGGTCATTGTGGACAAGTCCTTGTGGACAGGTCATTGTTGACAGGTCCTTGTGGACGAGTCCTTGTGGACAGGTCCTTGTGGACAAGTCCCTGTGGACGAGTCCTTGTTGATGAGTCCCTTTGGACTGATCCCTTTGGACCGGTTCCTACGGACTGGCTCATGAATTTATTTAAATTAGGTCAAAGGGCCTAACTATATTTTGTGTGTGTTGAATTGACGTTGTTCACTAATCCCCGACTACTATAATGGGATAACAATATGAAAGGAAAGTGACGAAATACATGTGAACACGTGTAAGATGACCTTATTACCGTCCTCCTTGTGAAACAAGTCACATCCTGTTTTGGTTCATACGTGAGAAAATGCAAGTTCATGTGTAATATGACCTAACACACAAGTGTACACATGTGCACGTGCACGATAAGAGCTAACAAGTCACAACCTGTTTTGACAGTGGTGGGAATAAGGCTAGAGACATGTACAAGTAGTCAAATGACTCCGGCAGACAACCCCTTTCCTATGCATAACTTATTTCCATTCAAAAATAAAATCTACCCCTACTAGGGGGTGTAATAATAATTTTTAGGTAAAAGTCGCTTTCCATGTGCAACATGTGGGAGTTTGTATGCCAATATGAAATTAAACTCGTTCCATATAAAGTGCATGCATACAACTGAATGCCGCTATGATTTATCATTTTTGTTTTTTGTTTTACGAATGCGCAATTGGTTTTTTTGTAAGAGGGCGGGCTTTTTGAATAATGATTTATAGATACGTTTTTTTTACAAATAAATCAAAGATCCGAAAACTAATAGGTCATCAGCTTTTTAATATCTTATGAACTAAGAAAGCTAGGGACTTGTATGAGGGGTCGTTGGACTTGGGTTGACGCCCTGTTTTTGAATGTATTATTCATTTTTTGTCAAAAGGGCCTAACTGCACTTTCGTTAATATCTCGCTAACTAATAATCACAGAGGGTCAAGTTAGGTGCCATAGGACTTAAAATGGCCAACCCCTCTCCATGACCAATGAATTTACCCCAAAAAAAACAGCAAGGTCATTAACCTAAGATTTTATCAACTAATAATCAGAGAGGGACAAGTGAGGTGTCACAAGACTCAGGATGGCCAACCCTTTTCCATGACCAACGAATTTACCCAAAATACCCAAAACAGCAAGGTCATTGACCTAAGATTTTGTAAACTTATCAGTAGAGAGGGTCAAGTGAGGTGTCATAGGACTACGAATGGTTAACCCTTTCCCATGACCAATGAATTTACCTCAAAAATTCAAAACAGCAAAGTCATTGTCCTGAGATTTTATAAACTAATAATCGGATATCAACATGTGAGGTGTCATAGGACTTAGAATGGTCAACCCTTTCCCATGGCTAATGAATTTACTCAAAAATACCCAATACATCAAGGTCATAGACCTGAGATTTTATAAACTTATAATCGGATATGGACATGTGAAATGTTTACAGTGAGTGATGAAACATAGCTAGGTAGTGAAAGAATTATTGTAGGCTACATGTATGGTGACTGACAAATCTTTCACCATTGGAACTTGTTTTCAGATCAAACTGCAGTACAGAGAGAGTATAGGTTGTAGGTATGGGATAATAAATGACAAATGGTGTATACAAAATCTGATTTATCGATTCAAGAAATAAGAGTAGACAATCTTTAATTGATTGGTTAAAGAGGATAGCTAAAATCCAAAATGGTGACTACATTGAATTAAACTGAACCAAGCTGAATCAAACCCAACCAAACCGAACCAAACTTAATCTAAAACAAGCCAATGGTTTAAGGGTAAAACTTGTGGGTGAATGTGGTCATTGGTAATGTCAGAAAGGAAAGGGATAACGCTCTACCTATAGAGGGTAAGGTAAAGCTAGTGCATGATGCTAATGCACACACACACACAAGTACATGAACCACACACAACTATCCTATGCAGTTTTTATGGTTGACTGTTAAAACTTGCTCAGTGGTTACTGGGACAAGATGGTCGCTACACACAACAAGCTTTAAATACCTGAGGCTAATAATCTATACACACACTCACCCACACTTGTTCTAAACTAAACTGTCTTGCTGGCAGAGCTCACACAGTAGGTAAATGACAGAAATGCTAGGCTAACAGAAATACAATCATTTTCGGTTGTCTAATGTTACCAGCTAAACATTACGTGCTATAGTGGTGAGCACATGTGCCTCTTTCACTGGAGATCTTAACTCGATTTCTAGCTCTAAGGCCTAGAACGAATCAAACTAAGAAAAAAGGGTATGGTGACGCAGTGGTTAAACTGTTAGCCTTTCACTAAGGTAGACTAGGGTTTGATTTTAGGTTAATATACATGTCATAAACAAACAAATAAAAGCAGAGATAATGTTTAAAACTGATTACACTCGTCTCTTTTCAAATTATTACTTAGATTACAAATACAAACGTGGACTGGGTTTGACATACAGTTAAAGCTTCCTATCACATACTAGACTGTAAGAAAGCCAAACAAGCAAAAGGCGTAGGTAGAGCAGTGGTAAAATCGCTATGTGTAGAGAAATACCTAACGGTTTTATGAACTGGCAAAGGTATGTCGCATAAACAGTGCAGGATACACTCCAGCAACCATAATTTTTATCTCGTGGACAAGAGAAAACATATATATAGAGAGATATATAGAAAGCTTGTGTGTGTGTGTGTGGGTAGCATTGGTTGTTTGACCAGAGAAAATACGGTGAGGTAGGGTGGGGAGAGGGAGAATTAACACTTATATATGAATGGAAAATAGATTTTTTTCAATCGTTTTGTTTTTCAAATGCAGTGGTAGCTAGTCGTTTTTTGTAAAACATTCTTACTTGCAGTAGTAATAAGCCTCTATGGTTCCGCTAACACATAGATAGACTGTATTATTGCCATGGTCAAGCACTCACATTAAGATCATTTACAAAATCATAATGAAAAATAAAAAATCTTGTTTTGGAAATATCGTTTTTCAACATACACACAAGATAAATATATAAAAAATTTGTAAACAGCAAAATGGAAAATCCATGTTTCCATATAGACAAAATTTAAAAACCTTAAACGGACATTTAAGAAAATATATGCAAATGGGAAATTGACAAATGTGTAAGTATGAAAATGGAAAAATCCATGTTTCCATATCATGAAATTGAAAAACATCAAACTGTCATTTAAAAAAATGCAAATGGAAAATTGAAAAATTGCAATGTGCGAAATGTGAAATTGAACAAATGGCTATCATTATTTAAAAAAAAATAACATGGTGCTCTATGTTTGAGGTGTGAATCAAACCCTCTCTACTTATTTGGACCACTCGAGACTGAGTAGACTAGTTTTTGTTGTCATACCACTTTTAAAAGTTTGTGTTAAATCTAGGAATTGAACCCAAGAGCTTGTAGGGGGGATCCAAGGTTATAATATGTTAAGCAGATAGCCTTGAATGTAGGGTGTGGTAGTTATATAGAGATGAGACGTTTCGCTCAGGGCAGGGAGGCATGGAGATCTGCATCAAACCAGTCAAAAGACTGACGACTCAAACAACAACATGTAGAGCTCACCAAAATAATGTTGTGTAACGGTAAATGTTAGTCAACGAACAGTAATGCATTACTAAAACCCATGACACGATACCTAAGAGCTTTTCTAAAATTATTTTAAAATGCATTTAACCCTATATTAAACACCCAGTTCACAAGACTCATAACTGCAATGTTATGGTCAAACAAAACAAAATCTATATTTCAAAACAAACAAGTGGTTTAGTCAATGTATACTGGAAAAAGTTTTATAAACACTCAAGTCCACAAAAATAATTAAATTAGTAACTGTCAGGTTGACCGAGTGGTTATGGTGTTTGACTTAAGTTCAAATTTTCTGTACAAGAAAGCAAGGGTTCGAATCCCTTACCTGATATAACTATTACCTCAACATGGCTTGACCACACTATATTATTGTGTACTCGGTACACAAACCATAGATAGAGTGTATTGTTTAAGGTCACTCTCTTTGCGAACATAGTCAGAGACTGTTGATGGTTAACAATTGCATTAATAGTGGGACATAGGGATAGCAATTAAGAAAAACAGACAATACCCATACACTATTTTTATTTATTTAATGTAAGTACTTGTACAATAGTTATATACAAACTACAACTCTCTTTTGTCTATTACTATCTAGTCCTTTTCGATCCACTTGCATAACAAGGCAGATGACTTTGTAGTTCAGCCCCTTAAAACAACAACAACACTACCTCTTGCATAGTCTGTGATGTTGATAACTCTTGAGGCGTGGAAGATGGATACAACATAACTTTTACAACAGGGGTTAAACGTTGCTCAACAAACAATGCACTATTTTTGAATAGCAACATCTTTCTCTTGTACTAACTTATTAGCATTCTGATGATTTTTTGCCAACACCATCAGTGTTTTGTCTGGAGCACTATATTGATGATCACTCACACTTAAAACCACACTATTTCTACTTTTCATATTGCCTCGACATCTTGTTGACCTCTGTTTTGAGCATCGCCAGAATATTATTCCTTTTACATTTTGTCGTCTATAGTTATAAGAGTAGCCTTTATAGAGTACACGTTGTTTACCTCGGTTAGTTGTAGTAAGTTCCATAGTAGTAACTAACCTGTTAGTATGATTTGCACACTACAAAGGTTATCTCTGTTCTGGTAATAGAATTATTTAGCGTTGGCTTTTATATTAATATGTACAGTTAAAAGTAATAGAAAAGTGATAGAAACGTGGTAGCAAAGTGGTAGACAAGTGGTAGACAATTGGTAACATAGTGGTAGAAAAGTGGTAGCAAAGTGGTAGCAAAGTGGTAGAAAAGTGGCAGAAAAGTAGTAGAAAATTAGTAGCAAAGTGGTAGAAAAGTGGTAGCAAACTAGAAAAGTGGTAGAAAAGTGGTAGCAAAGTGGTAGAAAAGTGGTAGCAAACTAGAAAAGTGGTAGCAAAGTTGTAGCAAAGTGGTAGAAAAGTGGTAGCAAACTAGAAAAGTGGTAGCAAAGTGGTAGAAAATATTACATGTATTGTTAAGAAATAGTTTAAGCGGTTACATGGATTCATTACACTATAATTTTAGCATCACGAAGCTCATTTTCTATATCCAAAAGTTCTTCCTCATATTTAGTATGACCAGCCTGTTTACAGGTATGCAAGTACTGAAGCCGCTGGATTAGCTTATTGGGATTGTTCCAGTAAACAAATTTAACAAATGATTTTTTGGGTGTAAACCATTATCATCATCATCATCATCATCATCATCATCATAATCATCATCATCATCATCATGGTTATCATCATCAATATAATTATCATCAATATAATCATCATCACTATTACTATCTAATCCTTTTTGTTCATCTTGCAATGCAACAACCTTTGGCATAGTTTGTGTTGTCTTTGATAGTGTTAGAGGTTTCTTAGACGTTAACGACTGTCCTAACATGTCTTTTTCAGGAGATAATAAATGCTCTTTAACAAACAAAGCACTATCTTGAGCCACACTATTTTTTTCTTGGTCTTGCTTTTTTACCTTGGTTAGAGTATTTTGTCCATTTAAATGAGTATTATTTTGAGATTTACAATGATGATCGATTGAAATAAGTATGTTGGAGCCTTTTGTTTTAATCATTCCTCGACACTTTTTAGATCGTTGTTTCGAACAGCACCAAATAACAGTTCCATTTTTATTAGTTCTTTTTACAATATATGCATATCCTTTATAGTAAGCACATGGCTTACCATAGCTAGTCGTTGATACTTCCATGTCAACTGTTAAGCATAAACTAATCTCTAGTAAAGTTAACTCGATAATAAAAATGATAGTTTGTAGTATGTGCAGTTTAAAGTAAGAGCAAAAGTGAGAGTCAAATGGTAGAAAAGTGTTAGCAAAGTGGTGGAAGAGTGGTAGCAGTTTATAGTAGTCATGATCTTTTTTACCAGAATGTGATTTGAGTAAATGTAATTTCTAAACCTTAGCAGTGAGTAGTCAGTTAGTCTTGGTTCAGACAAGCGTAAACAGTTCTCCAATGAATCAGAGATCAAGATTTTCATTATGAAACAGTTGTGTAACCAATTAGGTATCGGTACTTGATAGCTTCACACACATGAACAAAAATTCCAACATTTCTGACATGAATTACATGATTTGAAAGTTGACAAAGAATATCCAATCAACCATTGTAGTTGCAATGTCAAACACAAAGACAAAATCAGCATGAACTTTTAAGTTACAGGAAAATTCTATGAAATAGACTATGCAGGAAATTTGCAAATACACATCAGAAGTTTGCAACACCATCCTTCTAGCCTATATAAATTATCGACATGGAAAGTGTGCACTGCCCCTAACATTAAACCAATTTATCAATAACGCAAGTCAGCAATCAAAACATTTTGTGTTGAGTCTATCATTTAATGCATATATTCTGTCTACATTGAACAGTAACAAAAAACGCCATTCATAATTAATTAAGTTTGCTATAATTCTTTATGTAATGATAAATACATATTTAAAGTTTTGGCTGACTGTTCAGGGTGAATCGGCTTTGAACACATAAGAGAGGGAATATTCTAAGACTTAACCTCAGCTCACCTTACATAACCTAAATTTACCTAACCTAACCTTGTCATATAGGTAAGAAACGGGTCAAGCTATGCTTTCGACTACCGAGTTTCAGCTACTTTTCAAGGTTACTCTCCCGAACATTGCCGGAGACTGCTGATAAACACCTATGTTCCCACGGCGGCGGCGCGCAACGACTTACATGACGCGCTTCCCCCTTTTCATTGATCCCTGTTGATTTGTCCCTTTGGACTGGTCCCTGTTGACTAGCCCCTTTGGAAAGGCCCTTTTTGAATGGAGTCATTTTTGACGGGTCCCTGTGGACAGGTCCTTTCGGCTGATCCCTTTGGACCGGACCCTTTGACATAATTTGGATAATTGCATGGGTCAGTCCATAGGTACCAGTCCAAGAGTATCTCTTCAAGGGCTGGGGGCGCTCTTGGCCCCCAGCTTTTACAAATATGAATGCCAATTCTACTAGGAAATTGCCTGTGCTCTTCAGGCTGTGAATTTCATCGTTTCGCCGTGAAGTGGACGTGTGAAATGTAATCGCATCTCGATGCAGACCTGTGCTTGTAACCAAAACGAAGCATGTGCTGGGAGGGCCATTTTCAAGGCAATATAGTGCCATATTTTATTTTATTTAATATGTGTTAGTTTTTTTTATTTTCATTGTGTCTCCACTGTGAAGTTTTAAGGTACGTTTTTATTTTATTTATCCAATTATTTTATTTTGGGAGCTCCAATTTTGGCCTTGTATGAATGTTTGATCTTCTGTTTTGTTTTGCCTGATAGGCCTAAAATTTATTTTATGTTTTAATAACGTTTCCTTATATCTACTAATTTTGTTATTATTTTTGTACCTTCTGGAGACACATTTATAAGTTTATTTTACGTTTAAATTATTATTTATTTTCATTTGGCAATCTTGGGATTGTCATATTTTTAATCTAATGTAAGATCCGTCGAGACATAAAACCGACTAGCGTTAATAGTTTTTAGATGTAATTGTTTTCCGCCTTTCATTCCGCTCTGGGGATTCTAAATTAATTTAATGCTAATTGTTTGCCGTAGTTTCGATCAGGCATGCGGTCTCCTGTTTTTTTAGTGGCCATGTTTGTTTTTTGTTTTGACGAGATGCATTCCAGTCTCGAGGTCAGTCTCTTGGCGCCGGCCACGAAACTCAAACGTGTTGTGTGTTAGCTTAATATTTTTTTTTTAAATGTAATCTTGTTGATTTTATTTTCTGGTTTTTGGTAAATGTTCCTGTGTTTTCCGCCGTCGTGCAAAACATAAATTTATTTTCTAATCCCATTTTATTTTGTTAATTTAAATTTTAATTTCTCGTTTCCTCGTGGTCTGGATCTCCGCATGTCGGATCGCTATTGCATTCCCTTGTAAATTATCAAGCCCTTTCTCATTGTGTTATGCCTGTAATTTTTATTTTAATCTTTGGGCTGTATAGCATTTTAATTTCAATTTGATTCTTGTCCTTTTGTTTGCAAGCAAGCATGTTCTGTTTCTGGTGAAGGTGCTCCTTTAAATTTTTAACATTAAATTTTTATTTTAAATTTTTAATCAACTGTTGTGGCATTATTTCGCCAGCAGCAATTCTGTCGGTTATTGGGGGGTGTCTGTGTAGAATAGCCTGTACGTTCCCCTTCTCCACTTTCCTTCCACCCCTTTGGAGCTCTTCTGTTGGGGCATGTCATCTGGAGGTGATTTTGTTGCTGTGGAAGCGACGCGGACCTCTAAATAAACGGTAAGTTGGCCCATCCACGCTGGCCATTGGGCGGTGTCATTCTGATGAAGCAGAGCGTTGGTTATCGAGTTACCGACGTGCTGCTGGCCCTTAAGCCGCCGACGGTTGCAATGATGATAATGGTTTACACCCAAAAAAATCATTTGTTAAATTTGTTTACTGGAACAATCCCAATAAGCTAATCCAGCGGCTTCAGTACTTGCATACCTGTAAACAGGCTGGTCATACTAAATATGAGGAAGAACTTTTGGATATAGAAAATGAGCTTCGTGATGCTAAAATTATAGTGTAATGAATCCATGTAACCGCTTAAACTATTTCTTAACAATACATGTAATATTTTCTACCACTTTTCTAGTTTGCTACCACTTTTCTACCACTTTGCTACCACTTTTCTACTACTTTTCTGCCACTTTGCTACCACTTTTCTAGTTTGCTACCACTTTTCTACCACTTTGCTACCACTTTTCTACTACTTTTCTGCCACTTTTCTGCCACTTTTCTAGTTTGCTACCACTTTTCTACCACTTTGCTACTACTTTTCTACTACTTTTCTGCCACTTTTCTACCACTTTGCTACCACTTTGCTACCACGTTTCTACCACTATGTTACCAATTGTCTACCACTTGTCTACCACTTTGCTACCACGTTTCTATCACATTTCTATTACTTTTAACTGTACATATTAATATAAAAGCCAACGCTAAATAATTCTATTACCAGAACAGAGATAACCTTTGTAGTGTGCAAATCATACTAACAGGTTAGTTACTACTATGGAACTTACTACAACTAACCGAGGTAAACAACGTGTACTCTATAAAGGCTACTCTTATAACTATAGACGACAAAATGTAAAAGGAATAATATTCTGGCGATGCTCAAAACAGAGGTCAACAAGATGTCGAGGCAATATGAAAAGTAGAAATAGTGTGGTTTTAAGTGTGAGTGATCATCAATGTAGTGCTCCAGATAAAACACTGATGGTGTTGGCAAAAAATCATCAGAATGCTAATAAGTTAGTACAAGAGAAAGATGTTGCTACTCAAAAATAGTGCATTGTTTGTTGAGCAACGTTTAACCCCTGTTGTAAAAGTTATGTTGTATCCATCTTCCACGCCTCAAGAGTCATCAACATCACAGACTATGCAAGAGGTAGTGTTATTGTTGTTTTAAGGGGCTGAATTACAAAGTCATCTGCCTTGTTATGCAAGTGGATCGAAAAGGACTAGATAGTAATAGACAAAAGAGAGTTGTAGTTTGTATATAACTATTGTACAAGTACTTACATTAAATAAATAAAAATAGTGTATGGGTATTGTCTGTTTTTCTTAATTGCTATCCCTATGTCCCACTATTAATGCAATTGTTAACCATCAACAGTCTCTGACTATGTTCGCAAAGAGAGTGACCTTAAACAATACACTCTATCTATGGTTTGTGTACCGAGTACACAATAATATAGTGTGGTCAAGCCATGTTGAGGTAATAGTTATATCAGGTAAGGGATTCGAACCCTTGCTTTCTTGTACAGAAAATTTGAACTTAAGTCAAACACCATAACCACTCGGTCAACCTGACAGTTACTAATTTAATTATTTTTGTGGACTTGAGTGTTTATAAAACTTTTTCCAGTATACATTGACTAAACCACTTGTTTGTTTTCAAATATAGATTTTGTTTTGTGTGACCATAACATTGCAGTTATGAGTCTTGTGAACTGGGTGTTTAATATAGGGTTAAAGGCATTTTAAAATAATTTTAGAAAAGCTCTTAGGTATCGTGTCATGGGTTTTAGTAATGCATTACTGTTCGTTGACTAACATTTACCGTTACACAACATTATTTTGGTGAACGTACATGTTGTTGTTTGAGTCGTCAGTCTTTTGACTGGTTTGATGCAGATCTCCATGCCTCCCTGCCCTGAGCGAAACGTCTCATCTCTATATAACTACCACACCCTACATTCAAGGCTATCTGCTTAACATATTATAACCTTGGATCCCCCCTACAAGCTCTTGGGTTCAATTCCTAGATTTAACACAAACTTTTAAAAGTGGTATGACAACAAAAACTAGTCTACTCAGTCTCGAGTGGTCCAAATAAGTAGAGAGGGTTTGATTCACACCTCAAACATAGAGCACCATGTTCTTTTTTTTTTTAAATAATGATAGCCATTTGTTCAATTTCACATTTCACACATTGCAATTTGTCAATTTTCCATTTGCATTTTTTAAAATGATAGTTTGATGTTTTTCAATTTCATGATATGGAAACATGGAATTTTCCAATTTCATATTCACACATTTGTCAATTTCCCATTTGCATATATTTTCTTAAATGTCCGTTTAAGGTTTTTAAATTTTGTCTATATGGAAACATGGATTTTCCATTTTGCTGTTTACAAATTTTTTATATATTTATTTTGTGTGTATGTTGAAAAACGATATTTCCAAAACAAGATTTTTTATTTTTCATTATGATTTTGTAAATGATCTTAATGTGAGTGCTTGACCATGGCAATAATACAGTCTATCTATGTGTTAGCGGAACCATAGAGGCTTATTACTACTGCAAGTAAGAATGTTTTATAAAAACGACTATCTACCACAACATTTGAAAAACAAAACGATTGAAAAAAATATATTTTCCATTCATATATAAGTGCTAATTCTCCCTCTCCCCACCCTACCTCACCGTATTTTCTCTGGTCAAACAACCAATGCTACCCACACACACACACACAAGCTTTCTATATATCTCTCTATATATATATGTTTTCTCTTGTCCACGAGATAAAAATTATGGTTGCTGGATTGTATCCTGCACTGTTTATGCGACATACCTTTGCCAGTTCATAAAACCGTTAGATATTTCTCTACACATAGCGATTTTACCACTGCTCTACCTACGCCTTTTGCTTGTTTGGCTTTCTTACAGTCTAGTATATGATAAGAAGCATTAACTGTATGTCAAACCCAGTCCACGTTTGTATTTGTAATCTAAGTAATAATTTGAAAAGAGACGAGTGTAATCAGTTTTAAACATTATCTCTGCTTTTATTTGTTTGTTTATGACATGTATATTAACCTAAAATCAAACCCTAGTCTACCTTAGTGAAAGGCTAACAGTTTAACCACTGCGTCACCATACCCTTTTTTCTTAGTTTGATTCGTTCTAGGCCTTAGAGCTAGAAATCGAGTTAAGATCTCCAGTGAAAGAGGCACATGTGCTCACCACTATAGCACGTAATGTTTAGCTGGTAACATTAGACAACCGAAAATGATTGTATTTCTGTTAGCCAAGCATTTCTGTCATTTACCTACTGTGTGAGCTCTGCCAGCAAGACAGTTTAGTTTAGAACAAGTGTGGGTGAGTGTGTGTATAGATTATTAGCCTCAGGTATTTAAAGCTTGTTGTGTGTAGCGACCATCTTGTCCCAGTAACCACTGAGCAAGTTTTAACAGTCAACCATAAAAACTGCATAGGATAGTTGTGTGTGGTTCATGTACTTGTGTGTGTGTGTGTGCATTAGCATCATGCACTAGCTTTACCTTACCCTCTATAGGTAGAGCGTTATCCATTTCCTTTCTGACATTACCAATGACCACATTCACCCACAAGTTTTACACTTAAACCATTGGCTTGTTTTAGATTAAGTTTGGTTCGGTTTGGTTGGGTTAGATTCAGCTTGGTTCAGTTTAGTTCAATGTAGTCACCATTTTGGATTTTAGCTATCCTCTTTAACCAATCAATTAAAGATTGTCTACTCTTATTTCTTGAATCGATAAATCAGATTTTGTATACACCATTTGTCATTTATTATCCCATACCTACAACCTATACTCTCTCTGTACTGCAGTTTGATCTGAAAACAAGTTCCAATGGTGAAAGATTTGTCAGTCACCATACATGTAGCCTACAATAATTCTTTCACTACCTAGCTATGTTTCATCACTCACTGTAAACATTTCACATGTCCATATCCGATTATAAGTTTATAAAATCTCAGGTCGATGACCTTGATGTATTGGGTATTTTTGAGTAAATTCATTAGCCATGGGAAAGGGTTGACCATTCTAAGTCCTATGACACCTCACATGTTGATATCCGATTATCTTTATATATATAATTCTTCGACACGTGTGTATGTGACTGAACTCCTAAACGACTGGGCCAATTTTGATGAAATTTTGTATGAATGTTCGGGTGGGCCCATGTATGGTTTAGATTCACAATTTGACCAGATAGGTAGAATTTTAGAATTTTAGAACCACAATTTACACACAAATTTAGAACCACAATATACAGTCATAAACAGTCGTCATGGAAACCGCTAGCCTTAGTGAAAAGTGATCCTTTGACTGTGTGTCTCTGCACGTAGAGCCACCTGGTCGCAACCTGTGCAACTACCGCCATAACATACACTCCGCCCATGGCGGAAAGTTATGTTTTATACCAAAGGTGGCAGTGATGTCGAATTCAGTTTGTCTCTGCATGTTAGAGCGTTTCAAAGTTCCGTATGCGTTCATATACCATTCATCGGATTGCGATGAAACTTGGATGAGATGTTGAGTGCATTCCAGGGAAGGTGTTTGGCTTAGTAAATCCATTTTACAATAGATAGCGCACGACTAGATTCAACAAATGAGCGACGACGCGCGAAGCGTTTCAAAAAGGTCCCGTATGCGTTCAAATACCATTCGTCCGATAGCGATGAAACTTGGGTGAGATGTTGTGTACACTCCAGGGAAGGCTTCTGGCTTAGTAAATTCATTTTACTATAGGTAGCGCACGAGTAGATTCAACAAATGAGCGACGACGCGCGAAATGTTTCAACTAAATCCCGTATAAGTTTATATAACATTCATCGATTGAGATGAAACTTTGATGAGTTGTTGTGCACACTTACGTGAAGGTTTCTAACTTAGTAAATCCATTTCACAGCAGGTTAAGCAAGAGTAGATTAAACACATGAGCGCCGACGCTGAAGCGTTTCAACAAGGTCCCGTATGCGTTCAAATACCATTCGTCCGATAGCGATGAAACTTGAGTGATATGTTGTGTGCAGTCCAGGGAAGGCTTCTAGCTTAGTAAATTAATTTTACAATTGGTAGAGCACGACTAGATTCAACAAATGAGTTACGACGCGAGAAGCGTTTCAACAAAATCCCGTATAAGTTTGTATAACATTCATCGATTGAGATGAAACTTTGATGAGTTGTTGTGTACACTTACGTGAAGGTTTCTAACTTAGTAAATCCATTTCACAGGAGGTTGCTGTACGCAACTTAAGATGAAGTAATAGAAATAAACATATACTTACGTACGCAGCAGACGTCAGTGGAAACGTAGCTGAAGCTCTTCCCCTATCCCCGAAGAAGTATAAAATAAAAATAAAATAGAAGAAAGAAAAACGGGGAGATCGCAGTCTTGTTTGGCTTTCGCTGGGCCCAAATTTTAAAAGGCAAACCAGAAAGCAATCCCAAAAGAAAGGGGGAAAGCTAATTAAAATTAAACTACAGTAAAATCCAAAGATGAACAAATTTAAATCAGAGGCCGTGTAGGTCGTATTAACGTCACAAGTACGCCAATAAGACCGACAAACCAAAATGTAGTAAAAACCAGACAAAACTCGAAGAAGGTAACTAAAATTAAAATAAGGCGAGACGCAAAAGCAGAGATACTTAGGCAAAGATAAAATGTATTTAAATAAGAACCACAATGTACAACGATCCCAGAGATATAAAAGCAAGAAGAGAAATGACCAACAAATTAAACACAAAATTAATTTACCGCAAGAAAAAATACAAATTAGGAAGAAAATCGAAAATATACTAAATTAAATTATATTAAAATGAAATAAAATAAGATAAGTTAAGGTAACGTGTTCAAGGCAAAATGAAACGATGACTAAATGTAAGTATGTCGTAATTAGATAAAAAAGACAAAACTCAGAAACGACTACACTCTACGAAGTCAAGATACGTTCTAAAAATTTAGACAAAGCGTGTCAAAAGGGATGAACAAAATAGGAGGGGGGTACAATGGTTCAGAACGGGGTGGAGAGGGGTGAGAGGGAGGGGAGGAATGAGGAAGAAAGACGCGGAGGCACATGCAAGATCTAGTGAGTTACGAGAAAAATAGGAATTTAGACAAAAGTAAAAATTACATTAAATTATCGGCAAAGCCAAAAATATACTTTAAAAATTGAAAGTATGCGTAGGAGATAAGGGCACACAAAGACGACGAAAATATGTGATGCGCAAAATATGGGCATTCACAGACACAAGAATATCACAGGTTAGGTCACCAGCAAAATGCAATAGTGAGACCTCCTTTTGTGAACTCTTTAAGATAAAGAACAAAGCATTACGGGAAGCAAGAAAAATAATCTCCAATCCCGTTATGTTGTTCTACGATAAGATACACTCTGGATGACAGACCCAAAGGTGCCCCCTACAAGGTAGGCAAACCACCGTCAAGCACACCAGAGTAAAGCGAAGACAGCCCAGCCCACATACATGACTTTCAACCCTTAAAGTACAAAAACTACGTTATCAAAATAAATGAAAATAACACTATCATACAAAACAAAACTCACCAGCAATTACACGCACACAAAGGGCGGAGGGAAAATATCGGGAGGGGACAAGTACACGCGACCAAAAGAAAAATAGCACAGAATAAGAGTTTTAAATTGCCGAAATATGAAACAGAACTGCAGTAAAGCAATTACTGATTACGACATACAGACACCTCGCCATGGTTTCACCTTGAACGCGGGCACTTTCCCTAGAATATCGGAATACGTCTAGCCTACTTGGCTGCAAGGAAGAAATGCCTCGAAACAAAGCAAATGACGACGCAACACAAAGGTAACTGCGTGCTAAAATTTGATTGGTCACGACCCCTTCCAAAATATAAATCACTGGCCAATAAGGGGACAAGATGCAGATATGTCCATATATGGTATTAAGACAGAGGGCTATTAATAGCTTCACAGCCAAGGTTTCTCAAATGCGTGCATTGATCACGTCAGATAAAAATGGCACAAAGGAGTAACTTATATATCTCATAAAAATTGCTCAAAATTCCCCCACTTCCTTGAAAAAAAAAATGTTTACAAAAATACATACACAAAACATTTTTTTTTTGTATATATGGTATAAGATGCACTCTTGTTTCATTCATAAAATGGCTCGCAAGGAGAGAGTCTCATATCACACAAACACACGGAGTAGCTCACATTAGAGTTCCAAACTCTTTGCCTTTCACAGAGGCTTGGTATAGCACAAGTCCATCTCTTTGAAGTATACATCAAACGCACAAGCAGTTAAGTGAGTGAGGGGAATTTTGGCTAAGTAAACCTAGAAAAATGAAATTTAGGTGCAAAAACGCAACGAATACAAAATCCGCTGCCCAAAATGCCAGCGAAGCAGCGTCCCATGAGAGAAGGTGGTACCGACCTTATCACACAAAACACTCAATTCACTAAACACGTTGGCAGCAAATTTTGACTAGGGAGAAAAAAAATATTAACATATAAGTTATGAGTTATCTCACAAGGAATAACATTTTTCTGTTTTTGAAATTTCCGAAGAATAACGAGAAGTTGTAATCCAAAGGCCTGAAGATGAACAAGGGGGAACCCAGGACCATTGCAGTTGACGTCAAGGCTGCAGAGATTTTCCTTCCTCCCAATATTCCTAATATAGAAAAAAAACAAAACAGTTACATTGTGGTATAAATGGTTAATAAAACTTAATCTGTGGAGCACCCTGTATTTCCAATGGAATGTTCTGTCGTCACAACCATTGATAAAATGATATTACACAACTTGGATGCGGTGTGGGGTAAGGGAGAGAGAAAGAAAACAGCGCGCGATAACACAGGCAGACGGTTAAGAGATACTGAAAACAATCATGGACACACTAAACTAAAATAAACAGGCAGGGATCCTGTAAAAACATCAACACTGGGATCGCCGCGTCAAAACACTGAAAGAAATACATACTCTAGATAAACAAATAATTACACAGACACCACATCATTCATGGTATTTCTTAAGATTTGCTACATGAGAAACAGAAATTAGTTGAGGATCGTCATTAGAAATCATTTCCACAGTCACGTTGTTCAGGAATCTGGTTATGGTCCTTGGTTCGGACCACCGCAAACACAGTTTACTGGAGATGCCGGAAGCTGCATTACTAATAGGGTGTAGTCGTACCAAAACCCTATTTCCTATCTGAAAATGAACAGGTTTTCTACGTTGGTTGTACCGTGCTGAGACCTTCTGTCTAGCCCGCTTAAGGCTAGCGACGGCGGAATCCCATTTCTCTTGAGTAGAGACGGTTCGAGACGGGATAGACAAATACTCGATATTCCAACGGAGCATCAGGGGATCAACAAGTTTACGGCCTATAAACAATTCCGCTGGTGTGGTTTGAATAGACGAATGAAACGAGGTATTAAAACCTAAGGTAAAATAATGCAAGTTAACATCCCAATTGGATTGTTCCACATTATGGAAGGCGGTTAGACAAGCTTTCAGATTACGATGAAATCTCTCTACCTGATTGCCTTGTGGTCTGAATGGCGCCAATAACACGTGATTAATGCCCCAACTGAAGGTCATAGATTTGAAAGTTTTGGACTTGAAGATGGTAGCATTATCGGTAACAAGGAACTTGGGCGGGCCAAATATAGCAAAAATATGCTTACATAATAAATGGACCGTCCCTTTTGCAGAAATGTTCTTAACAGGAAAGAGCCAGACAAACTTAGAAAAACCGTCGATCACTGTCAAAATCGCCTGATGACCAGACTTAGAACGTGTCATAGGACCGAATATGTCAATAAATAACCGTTCTCCAGGACGAGTAACAACATGAGCACTATGCAAACCTATCTGCGTATTTTGCGCTGGTTTAGAGCGTTGACAGGTGTGACATTTTTTTACAAAATCAAACACATCTGGTTTGATTGTAGGCCAATAGAATTCAGAGTCAATTTTGCGTAAAGTACGGTACATTCCAACGTGTAAGCCTATAGCCGAAGAATGATAGTATGTTAAGAGCATATTACGAACATTCTCAGGGGCGAAAATTCTGAAGGAGTTTGAACCAGGGAGGAGACGGCCAATTACATCATTACGGACACAAAATTCACTCACAGTGGGGTCCTTGTTGGTAATTTTCTCACGGAGTTCACGACAATAAAGATCATCTGCCTGAAACTTACGTATATCTACGAAGGACCATGGACTAAACTGTAATAAAAACACATTTTCAGGCATTTCCTGAGGTGAAGTTTCGACAGAAGGAGGAACAATCTGACTAGGAGCGGAAATAGTGGAATCCTCGAACATGCGCGAGAGACAATCAGCCACAGAATTTTCACTGCCTTTCACGTGTACAATGTCGAACTTGAACGACGATAGTCTCAAAATCCACCGATTGATACGACCAAGTTTCTTTACATGCGACATGCTCCATCTCAGAGCTTCATTATCGGTGTAGACAGTGAAATGGCGATGTTCTAGGAAACTCCTGAATTTCTCGCAGCCAAAGACAACAGCAAGGGACTCCTTTTCAAAGATGGAATAGCGACGTTCATGTTCATTAAGCATGCGACTAGCAAAAGCTACAGGCGCAAACTTCCCGTCCACGTGTTGACTTAAAACGCTTGACACAGCTAGATCACTAGCGTCGCAATGTAGGAAGAACCTAGACTCGAAATCTGGAGCTTGCAACACAGGGGCAGATATAAGACTCTCTTTTAAAGTGTTAAAAGCTTTATCTTGCTCTGGACCCCATATAAATTTAGCGTTCTTCTTTTTGAGGGCATTCAATGGAGCCGAAATATCTGAGAAATGTCTGATAAACCTGGAATAAAACCCAAACATGCCCATGGCACGGCGTAGAGCTTTCACAGAGGTAGGCACCGGTAGATTCTTAATACATTCAACTCTATCAGGCATGACGCTAATACCGTTAGTCGACAGAACATGTCCTAAAAACTTGATCTGCGTGCGGGCCAAAGAGGTCTTTTCGGGATTGATAGTGAGTCCCGCTTTTCTGAGGCGAGAGAAAACTTCACGGAGATGAGTTACGTGCTCATCGAAAGATTTGCTATAAACAACAAGGTCATCTAAATAATTGAAGACAAACTTAAATTTCAAGTCACCCAAGAGATCATCTAACACACGACTAAGAATTTGTGCTCCGACAGCGATACCCATAGGCAATCTATTGAATGTGAATAACCCAAAAGGTGTGGAAAAGGCGGTAAAATCACGGCTCTCGGCGTCCAACGGAATTTGATGATATGCGGAATTGAGATCAATAATAGAATAATAGTTAGCTCCATGAAAATGCTGAAAAGCGCTGTCGAGTGTAGGTAACGGAAAATTGTCGAAAACAACCTTCTTATTCAGCTTCCTGTAGTCGACAACTAATCTATATTCGCCGTCTTTCTTGGGAATCAGAAAAGCTGGAGAACCATACGCCGACTTGGAAGGAACGACTACTCCTTTATCTTGTAGCTCTTTGACATATTTTCTCATAGCCAACAGCTTTGGAGGTGAACATGCAAATGGCGGGGATCGAACCGGGACATTATCTGTGAGATCGATATGACATTCGTGACCTACCGCTGAACCTAATTTATCTGTGAGGACATCCGAGAATTCGTTCACCAAATCACTCAGCACATCACGCTCTTCCGAAAATAACGACAGAGGCAGCTGGACAGAATGCACTGTGGACACTTCACTAACACGAGAGGTGCATTCTTCGAACGGGAATTGTTTGTTGGAATGAAACAGAAAGCTAAATGAATTACTCGCAAAATCTAATTGTAAACCTGTTTTGCGCATGAAATCTGTCCCTAAAAGGACTTGGGTGGATAAATTATCAACTACGTGGAACTGGTGATCCCATGAAAAACCATGGATCTTGAGATGACATAAAACAGTACCGGTAACGTTGATAGTAGATGAACCAGCTGACACGAACTTTCGCTCACGTCCATCCTCGTGAGGACAGATGCGCAGCGCTGGAATTTGTTCCGCCACAGAGCGAAGGATAAAGCTCTCCGTGGCTCCAGAATCCAAAATGGCTTGAGTTGTGACATGATGAAAAGATAATGTGACCCAAGGTTGCGATACAGAAGCAAAACAAAGATAAGGATCGCGATACCTGCTTTTAGGGCTGCCCGACGGGTCGAACTCAGGACAGCACTTCAACAGTTTTCCTGGTTGAAATTACAATTTGGACAGGTCAATTTAGTCACATCTGACATCCCACAACCGTAGCAGAACTTACGGGATCTAGCGGCACATTCACGGAAGTTATGACCGTGATTGTTGCAATTCCAACATAAGATATTTGCGGAGACTCGTTTGGTATCTGGAGGATTATTGTGGACATGGGAGGTAGAATGAGTTTGGCTGGCAGCGTGACTATCACTTTGGACGTGATTTATGGGAGGACGAGAGGGGAGATTAAAAGAGACAGTCTTGTTTGAGATAACGGGACGGGCCACAGAAGTAAACGCATGCTGTGTGCTAGTCGCACAAGCTAGTTCAGGAAACATGACTTCGTGGGAAATAGGGGGTGGAACATAACTCAAACTCGACCGAGAATTGTTCTCATATTCGCGTCCATGTAGAATTATGTCCTCAATACAGCGTACCGAAATGCGACGTATGAAGTACTTATATATAGGATTTAAATTCCTATAAATAATTTCGAAAAGTTCCTGTGGGTGGAATGGCTGAGGCAAATTGGCTGTGAGGAGGCGTACAGCCGTGACATAATCGTCAATCTTCTCGGAGGGGCCCTGAGTTCGAGCGTAGATTTCCTGTTTCAAAGCATACGCGAAATCTTGGGGAGTGAAACGGGCTTTTATGTTGCACACAAATTCGTTCCATGAAGTGTAATGGAATGGTGACACCCTGTACCACTGCAACGCTTTACCAGAAAGTAAAATTGGTAGGCAACGAACTATCTTATCGGGACTTATGTCATGGCACTGACACAGTTCCTCAATCCTCTGAATGAACCAAAAAACTGAAGATGTGTTATTTTCCCCGGAAAAAGTAAGATTCCACCTGCTCACAATGGATGCAACGTTGTCAGAATGACCACCACTGGTAGGATTATAAACGTAGCCACTAGACAACGGGTCAAACATAAGTAAGTCCTTCGGTACACTAAAAAATTGGGGTTCTGGAATAGTTTTACTTGAAGAAATAGGTGCAGTCAACGACTCAAAATTATAGGACGGTAAACGAACTTCCTGCTTAATAGATTTATCCATGACGAAAAATATTAAAAACACAGCACGGTACACACCAACGAGATAAGAAAAAGGACTACAAAGACTACTAATATCAAACTACTTCAAAAATATAAAAGGTATCTAAACAGTATTACGAGAAGAAATAAATAAGTGCACATCACATTACCGTAAGATGTTGCTTTCCCACGTGGTAATTTACTCACGGGCACCAAGTCGTCATCCTCACACGAAACATACTGTTTGCGGCTGTGTGTTTTTCAAATGTTGATAGACCATACCAGACCTTTCTCCTCTTTCATGAAATTCTCAGCACCTTAAAACTCAGAAAGACAACATTATACTATAGGTACGAAAAGGATGGAAACGTTTCACAATGCAATTCAGCTCGAAGTCTCAGGAACGATCAGCTGGAAAAAAATTGTTAAATTAGAAAGGTGATTTTGTCTCAAAACCACGCTCTGAAATCCATTTGTACGCAACTTAAGATGAAGTAATAGAAATAAACATATACTTACGTACGCAGCAGACGTCAGTGGAAACGTAGCTGAAGCTCTTCCCCTATCCCCGAAGAAGTATAAAATAAAAATAAAATAGAAGAAAGAAAAACGGGGAGATCGCAGTCTTGTTTGGCTTTCGCTGGGCCCAAATTTTAAAAGGCAAACCAGAAAGCAATCCCAAAAGAAAGGGGGAAAGCTAATTAAAATTAAACTACAGTAAAATCCAAAGATGAACAAATTTAAATCAGAGGCCGTGTAGGTCGTATTAACGTCACAAGTACGCCAATAAGACCGACAAACCAAAATGTAGTAAAAACCAGACAAAACTCGAAGAAGGTAACTAAAATTAAAATAAGGCGAGACGCAAAAGCAGAGATACTTAGGCAAAGATAAAATGTATTTAAATAAGAACCACAATGTACAACGATCCCAGAGATATAAAAGCAAGAAGAGAAATGACCAACAAATTAAACACAAAATTAATTTACCGCAAGAAAAAATACAAATTAGGAAGAAAATCGAAAATATACTAAATTAAATTATATTAAAATGAAATAAAATAAGATAAGTTAAGGTAACGTGTTCAAGGCAAAATGAAACGATGACTAAATGTAAGTATGTCGTAATTAGATAAAAAAGACAAAACTCAGAAACGACTACACTCTACGAAGTCAAGATACGTTCTAAAAATTTAGACAAAGCGTGTCAAAAGGGATGAACAAAATAGGAGGGGGGTACAATGGTTCAGAACGGGGTGGAGAGGGGTGAGAGGGAGGGGAGGAATGAGGAAGAAAGACGCGGAGGCACATGCAAGATCTAGTGAGTTACGAGAAAAATAGGAATTTAGACAAAAGTAAAAATTACATTAAATTATCGGCAAAGCCAAAAATATACTTTAAAAATTGAAAGTATGCGTAGGAGATAAGGGCACACAAAGACGACGAAAATATGTGATGCGCAAAATATGGGCATTCACAGACACAAGAATATCACAGGTTAGGTCACCAGCAAAATGCAATAGTGAGACCTCCTTTTGTGAACTCTTTAAGATAAAGAACAAAGCATTACGGGAAGCAAGAAAAATAATCTCCAATCCCGTTATGTTGTTCTACGATAAGATACACTCTGGATGACAGACCCAAAGGTGCCCCCTACAAGGTAGGCAAACCACCGTCAAGCACACCAGAGTAAAGCGAAGACAGCCCAGCCCACATACATGACTTTCAACCCTTAAAGTACAAAAACTACGTTATCAAAATAAATGAAAATAACACTATCATACAAAACAAAACTCACCAGCAATTACACGCACACAAAGGGCGGAGGGAAAATATCGGGAGGGGACAAGTACACGCGACCAAAAGAAAAATAGCACAGAATAAGAGTTTTAAATTGCCGAAATATGAAACAGAACTGCAGTAAAGCAATTACTGATTACGACATACAGACACCTCGCCATGGTTTCACCTTGAACGCGGGCACTTTCCCTAGAATATCGGAATACGTCTAGCCTACTTGGCTGCAAGGAAGAAATGCCTCGAAACAAAGCAAATGACGACGCAACACAAAGGTAACTGCGTGCTAAAATTTGATTGGTCACGACCCCTTCCAAAATATAAATCACTGGCCAATAAGGGGACAAGATGCAGATATGTCCATATATGGTATTAAGACAGAGGGCTATTAATAGCTTCACAGCCAAGGTTTCACAAATGCGTGCATTGATCACGTCAGATAAAAATGGCACAAAGGAGTAACTTATATATCTCATAAAAATGGCTCAAAAATCCATTTCACAGGAGGTTGCGCACGAGTAGATTCAACAAATGAGCGGCGACGTGCGAAGCGTTTCAACAAGGTCCCGTATGGGTTCAAATACCATTCGTCCGATAGCGATGAAACTTGGGTGAGATGTTTTGTACCCTCCAGGGGAGGCTTCTGGATTAGTAAATCCGTTTTTCAATAGGTAGTGCACGAGTAGATTCTACAAATGAGCGACGATGTGCGAACGTTTAAACTAAGTCCCGTATGCGTTCATATACCATTCATCCGATTGCTATGAAACTTGGGTGAGATGTTGTGTACACTTACATGAGGGTTTCTAACTTAGTAAATCCATTTCACAGGAGGTTGCGCACGAGTAGATTTAACAAATGAGTGACGACGCGTGAAGCGTTTCAATAAGGTCCCGTATGCGTTCAAATAACATTCGTCCGATTACGATGAAACTTGGGTGAGATGTTGTGTACACCCTACGGAAGGTTTCTGGCTTAATAAATCCATTTTACAATTGGTAGCGCACGAGTAGATTCAACAAATGAGTGACGGCACGCGAATCATTTCAACAAAGTACCATATGCGTCCATATACCATTTATCCGATTGCGATGAAACTTTGGTGAATTGTTGTGTACACTTCAGTAAAGTTTTCTGGCTCAGTAAATTCATTTTACAATAGGAAGCGCACGAGTAGATTCAACAAATGTGCGATGGCGCGCGAATCGTTTCAACATAGTCCTGTATTTGTTCATATACCATTTATCCGATTACGATGAAACTTTGGTGAATTGTTGTGTACACTCCAGGAAAGGTTTCTGGATAAGTAAATCCAGTTTTTAATAAGTAGCGCACCAGTAGATTCAACAAATGAGCGACTGCGCGTGAATCGTTTCCACAATGTCGCGTATGCGGTCATATATCATTCAACGATTGCGATGGAACCTTGGTGAATGATTGAGTACACTCCAGAGAAGGTTTCAGGCTTAGTAAATCTATTTTAGAATAGGTAGCGCATGAGTAGATTCAACAAATGGGTGATGGCACGCGAATCGTTTAAAAAAATCCCGTATACGTTCATATGTCATTCATCCGATTCCGATGAAACTTTGATGAGTTGTTGTGTATACTTACGTGAAGCTTTCTAACTTAGTAAATCAATTTCACAGTTGGTCGAGCACGAGTAGATTCAACAAATGAGTGACAGCGCACGAATCATTTAAACAAAATCCTGTATGCGTTTTATGCCATTTATCCAATTGCGATGAAACGTTGGAGAGTTGTTGTGCACGCTCCCTCGAATGTTTCTAGATTAGTTAATTCATTTCACGATAGTTGAGAAGCAGTTAACAGAAATTGAAAAAAATATTGTGTATCCAAAATCACACCAAGAAACATAGCTACAACACTTTCTTTGATTGGCAGGACAACGTCTGCCGGGTCAGCTAGTTAGTTTATAAAATCTCAGGTCAATGACCTTGCTGTTTTGAATTTTTGAGGTAAATTCATTGGTCATGGGAAAGGGTTAACCACTCGTAGTCCTATGACACCTCACTTGACCCTCTCTACTGATAAGTTTATAAAATCTTAGGTCAATGACCTTGCTGTTTTGGGTATTTTGGGTAAATTCGTTGGTCATGGAAAATGGTTGGCCATCCTGAGTCTTGTGACACCTCACTTGTCTCTCTCTGATTATTAGTTGATAAAATCTTAGGTTAATGACCTTGCTGTTTTTTTTGGGTAAATTCATTGGTCATGGAGAGGGGTTGGCCATTTTAAGTATTATGACACCTCACTTGACCCTCTGTGATTATTAGTTAGCGAGATATTAACGAAAGTGCAGTTAGGCCCTTTTGACAAAAAATGAATAATACATTCAAAAACAGGGCGTCACCCCAAGTCCAACGACCCCTCATACAAGTCCCTAGCTTTCTTAGTTCATAAGATATTAAAAAGCCGATGACCTATTAGTTTTTGGATCTTTGGTTAATTTGTAAAAAAAAAAACCTATCTATAAATCATTATTCAAAAAGCCCACCCTCTTACAAAAAACCCAATTGCGCATTCGTAAAACAAAAAACAAAAATGATAAATCATAGCGGCATTCAGTTGTATGCATGCACTTTATATGGAACGAGTTTAATTTCATATTGGCATACAAACTCCCACATGTTGCACATGGAAAGCGACTTTTACCTAAAAATTATTATTACACCCCCTAGTAGGGGTAGATTTTATTTTTGAGTTGAAATAAGTTATCCATAGGAAAGGGGTTGTCTGCCGGAGTCATTTGACTACTTGTACATGTCTCTAGCCTTATTCCCACCACTGTCAAAACAGGTTGTGACTTGTTAGCTCTTATCGTGCACGAGCACATGTGTACACTTGTGTGTTAGGTCATATTACACATGAACTTGCATTTTCTCACGTATGGACCAAAACAGGATGTGACTTGTTTCACAAGGAGGACGGTAATAAGGTCATCTTACACGTGTTCACATGTATTTCGTCACTTTCCTTTCATATTGTTATCCCATTATAGTAGTCGGGGATTAGTGAACAACGTCAATTCAACACACACAAAATATAGTTAGGCCCTTTGACCTAATTTAAATAAATTCATGAGCCAGTCCGTAGGAACCGGTCCAAAGGGATCAGTCCAAAGGGACTCATCAACAAGGACTTGTCCACAGGGACTTGTCCACAAGGACCTGTCCACAAGGACTCGTCCACAAGGACCTGTCAACAATGACCTGTCCACAAGGACTTGTCCACAATGACCCGGGAACAAGGACCTGTCAACAATAACCCATCAACAGGGGCCCGACAGCAGGGGGCTCATCAACAATAACAGGGGCTCTCACCTCAAGGCCTAACATGCCCCTCTTTGATTATTGGTTTGCAGAACAACGTTACATTCCATATCGGCATTCAAACCCTCACATGTTGCAATTGGAAAGAGAGATTCTCTACAAAAATTCAATTTCACCCTCTAGTAGGGGTAGGTTTTATTATGGGGTGGAAAAATGTTGTCCAATGGAAAGGGGGTGTTCGCCTGAGTAATTTGACACCTCGTACAAGTCTCTAGCCTGATTGGTTCGCGAGATATTGCCATTTTAGTATTCCAGTGGTGGAGCGGTGGCGGTGGTCACAGAACTGTCCAAAACACACTACTCCTGTCGCTTACAGTACCTTCCTTCCTAGCCTTGAACTTCACCCTCAAAAAGGAACAAGTCCATAGCTGTTTGAACACTCAATTAATTTCTATATTATTTACGGTCGGGTTATATTTACCCATGGCGCCAGTCCTTGCGTGACAATTCTCGGCTTACGTTAGGCGGGACAATCTGTAAACAATAAGGGTGAAAACCAACTACGTATTTTGGTGCAGCACAATAACATAGCTCACGTTCTTGTTCATCCATGTTTAGTGTCTAGAGACACCGTGGTCATCAGTTCCTTTGTTCAAAATAATTGAGATGACTGCTTTGCCGCCACTATAAAGGCCAATGATACTATTACGGAAATTATGTCATTTTTCTGCATTTTAAATTTGAAAAATATAAATAAACCTCATTTTATATTAAAATAGTCCCTAGGAATAAACCAGGAATAAGATTGCTTCATTAAAATCCGTACGACTACGACAAAAAGGGAGCGACACACCATGGGTCAAAATCACTCATCGCCAGTACTATTTTCATTTATGAAAAAAAAGTAGTTCCCTGAAGAACTATACAGCCTATTTTCATATATCCTGCTCATGTTAATTGCCTCTATCAACATACAAAATTTCAGTTTAATTGCTGTAACAGATTAGTAGATATTGAGAACCATCTAAATATTTCAGATGGTCGCCAGGTTGGATTTTTATTTTTGTACTATTACATTAAGATTATTGTGTACGTGTGGTATTCAAACTTCAATCGCATGATTAGAACACAAGAAGTAAAAACGAGATTTTAAAATTACGCACAGCAGCCATCTTGTGATTATGCAAACAATTGAAATAAAGTAGATGCCAGTGGATCAACATTAGTATAAGCATTTAACGTGCAACGTTTCAAGGCACTCGGATAGTTAATTCGCCAGAAACGTCCATTTAAATATTTATACATCGCGTCGCCGCCATGTTGGATTTGTGCTCACCAGGTTACTGAAAGTCCTATAGGTGAACATATGTTCATAGTCTCTATGAACATAAAAAAAATCAGTTTGGTTGCTGTAAAAGATTCATTGATATTGAGAACCGTTTCAATATTTCGGAAGCTCGCCATTTAGGATAGTTATATGTATAGGCCATACAGTTATGAACCATTCAAGGACAATTTGCCTAGGATCATTATTCAAACTTTCACTTCGATCGCATGATTACGACTCAAGGAATAAAAACGTAATTATAAAATTTCGCACAGCCGTCATCTTGAGGTAATGTAAACAATTGAATTAAATTAGATGGCAGTGCATTACAATCTGCAAAATCATTTACTGCACCACATTTCACTGCGCTCAGAGAGTTAAATCACGAGAAAAAATCTATTAAAATATTTCAAATTCGCTTGGTCGCCATGTTCGTTTTCTACTTTACAGGTTTATGAAATATACATAGGTAAACTTGTATCAGTACCCTTTATCACCGTACGAAATTGCAGGGTGATATCTGTAATAGTTTCGGAGATATAGAATGTCAGTGAAATATTTCGCACAGCCGCCATTTTGAGGTTATGCAAACAATTGAACTAAATTAGACTCCAGTGCATTACAATGTGTATAAACATTTGCTGTACCAAGTTTCATTACGTTTGGATAGTTAAATCACGAGAAAAGTCTATTTAAAAGTCTCAACTTCGCTTGACCGCCATGTTGGTTTTGTAGTCACCAGGTTTTTGAAAGTCTCATAGGTGAACGTCTAGTAGTGCCGTTTATCACCGTGCACAATTTCAGGGCGATATCGGTAATAGTTCCGGAGATATTGAATGCTAGTGAAATATTTCGCACAGCCGCCATGTTGGATTGGTGAGACGTAACAAAATTTGAAGGGCACGGTCGAGGTCGCCGGGAATAGTGCTATGAACTTACCGAGTTTCATTGAAATCGCTCCAGCCGTTTAGATTTTATTACGGACACACACACACACACACACACACACACACGGACAAAAGGTGATCTCATATGCCTATTTTTTCAAAATTGAAAATAGGCTAAAAAAAAGGCTTATGAGATCACCTTTTGTCCGTATGTCTGTGTGTGTGTGTGTGTGATGGTGTGTGTACCCCCCTAATAATTTCTAAAGGGCTGGAGCGGTTTCAATGAAACTCGGTAAGTTCATAGCAATATTCCAGACGACCCCGACCGTGCCCTTCAAATTTTCTTACGTCTCAGCAATCCAACATGGTGGCTGAGCGAAATATTTCACCAGCATTCAATATCTCCGAAACTCTTACCGATATCTCCCTGGAATATTTTACGATGATAGAAGGAACTACTAGAAGTTCACCTATGTGACTATTGAAAACTTGGTAAATACAAAACCAACATGGCGGCCAAGCGAAGTTGCGACTTTTAAATAGACGTTCCTCGTGGTTTAACCAACGAAACGCAATAAAACTTGGTACAGTATATGTTAATACACATTGTAATACACAGACATCTAACTTCGTTCAATTGTTTACATAACCTCAAGATGGTGGCTATGCGAATTATTTCACCGGCATTCTATATCTCTGAAAATATTAGCGGTATCACCGTGAAATGTTGTACGGAGATAGAGGGCACTACTGGAAGTTTATCTATAAGACTTTCAAAAATCGGTTAACTACAAAACGAATATGGCGGCCAAGCGAATTTGAAAATTTAAAAAGACCTTTCTCGCGATTTAATGATCCAAACGCAATGAAACTTGGTACAGGAAATCTTTATACAGATTGTAATGCACTGGTATCTAATTTAGTTCAATTGTTTATATAACCTCAGGATGGTGGCTGTGTGAATTTCTTGTGTCGTAATCTTGCGACCGAAGTGACAGTTTGAATAATGAAGCTACGCTATAATTTTATTTCAATGGTACATGACTCTATGGCCTATACATTTATCCAACATGGCGACCATCCGAAATATTTAGATGGATCTCAATGTCTACGAATCTATTACAGCAATCAAACTGATTTTGTATGTTCATAGTGACTATGAACATAAGTTCACCTATAGGACTTTCAATAACCTGGTGATCACAAATCCAACATGGCGGCGACGCGAAGTATAAATATTCACATGGGAATTTCTCGCAATTTAACCATCCGAGTGCAGTGAAACTTGGGACAGTAAATCCTTATACAAATGTTAATCCACTGGCATCTAATTTATTTCAATTGTTTCCATAACCACAAGATGGCAGCTGTGCGAAATTTTATAATCTCGTTTTTACTCCTTGCGTCCTAATTACGCGATTGAGATTTGAATACTACACCTACACAATAATCCTCATGTAACAGTACATAACTCTAGGACCCACATATCTAAAATCCAACATGGCGACCATTCGAAATATTTTGTCGGTTCTCAATATCTACGAATCTATTACAGCAATCAGACTGAAATTTTGTATGTTGATAGTGGCAATTAACATAAGTAGTATATATGAAAATAGGCTGAATAGTTCTTCACGGAACTACTTGTTTCAAGCCAGTTCTCAAGGGTGATGATCAGATTTAGTTTAGGATGGATATCGTAGGCTGGCGTTCTCCTTTTGGTTTGATCTGTAGAATTATTGTCCGTCAGAAAGCCCTACTGTCGTCTGTGATGGAGTAGCTGAGCCACTCACCCAGGGCGTAGTTGGTAGCATGCAGAGCCCAAGGTCGCGGGTTCAAACCCGGCCAAAGTAGTCGGATTTTTTAAGAGCGTTAAAATACCTCAGTATGCCTTCCTTCGGAGGGGAAGTAAAGCTGGCGGTCCCATGTCATAGTTTTATGGCATGTAAAAGAACCTCCCACTAATTACACTTGTGTGAAGCTAAATTATAAGTGGGTGAGTGGTCAACGTGTCGGTCTACTAACCCCAAGCTTGCAGGTTCGCTCCTGGCCGTGGTAAGTGGTTTTTTTTTGAAAGGTGGCAAAAATTACCACACCATGTCATACGATGTTAGCATGTCAAAGAACCCATATGAATTCAGTAGGCCATGTTCATAATGGCAAAATTATTTCTCGGGAGTTCCCGCCAACACAAATTTCCTCATTTTTCTACTAGAGAGCGCTACAGTGTTCAAGGAGCTTAGATATCTAACCTCCTTGACTTTCATAGTGCTTCAAGGAACAACGAAATTCGATATGCAAGCTACCCTTTGGGTGTCAAATAACAAATCTTGCACCTGGCACCTGAGGCAGTACGATATTATTATTATTATTATTATTGATTTATTTATTTACAGCGTATTTTCCCAATATTGGAAAGCGTTAAGCACTTTGACTCAATTCTTGACGTTCTTCTTATTTTGCCAGTATTGTTTCATTCTGTTGGAGAATGACAATTTTCTTTCGTCAGACCATTGAGGTCTGTAAGGTGTAGGTTTTGCTTGCTCTGGTTGGACTTCCCAGTTGTTCACTTTGTTACGGAAGGAGTCTCTGTCTGATGTGTCGGTTATGTTAGCAGTTCGCATGTCTTTTTGTACTTCTTTCATCCATGGTGTTGTACTTTTGAGTGATGATATGTAATCTAGTATTCTTTTGGTTAGTTGGGTATTCGGCAGTCTACTTACGTGCCCGAAGAATTTCAATCGTCTTTTTCTAAAGTCGACTTCGATGTTTGAGTATTTTTCAGTTGCCTTGATTGACTGTAGTCGGTACCCGTCAGGAGTGAGTCTTGCTACCAGTATTTTCCGAATGATTTTTCTTTCTTCTTTCTTGATGTCTTCAAGTTCATATTTCTTATTGAGTGTAAGTGTTTCGCTTGCGTAGAGACGTGCCGGTTTGATAACAGTTATTATTATTATTATAGTTTAGATTTGACTAACGCTCTTGGGTTCCAACATTCGTCGCCAGGAGCCAACTGCGGTGGTATCTAGTAACCAAGTTCAGAACTACTTGTCGTTGACGTTAGCGTTTGATAGCAAAAGTAGGAACTACTTGGAGATTGAATCTCTGCAGTCCTTACTTGTAGTAAAAACAGATAGGCTAATACACACTAAAACAGTCATCACAATTACCACCGGTTATCAGACACAACCAAAGTACACGGGGCTACATGACCGCTTTGTCGCAGCCCCTAAACTGAGGAGCCAACCAACCACTCACCCACCAGGTCTTCCAAGAGGAACAGTAAGTGCTCCAATTAGAAATGCCGGGTCTGTCCCGCTCTCTCTTGGCTAGCAGGAGTTTGACCTCAACATGTGTTCTCACTAACGACCTTCTAGAGGAAGATGGATATTTGTTGAGAGCTCTTGCATTGTATGAGGGGAAATTGGATCCCGAGCTATGTGAAGTAGTCAGGAGAAGTATTGAATATCTACTGGCGTCGCTGAGGGCTACAGTTCATATCGTGACCTGTTCGCTACCGCTTTCTTCCTACAACCTCTCCCCCTTACAATATTAATCTCTCACCTCTAGCTTTTCAAATATACTTTATGTGAATTCCACTTCGGCATCAGCCAATAATTCAACTGCAAGCATCGGATGACAAGATTCTTTTTTCCCTACTTGTTGTTTCATTTACAGAGGTGTGCGTATTATTAGAATTTAAATCCTTCGCATTTTTTTGTTCGAATAGTACATTATGCAACGAGCCTATACTGGCAATAATTAAGAAACGAGTATGTTAAGCGAGTTTTATAATTTCCATACGAGTGTCTTAATTACCATTATAGGCGAGTTGCATAGTATACAACTGTTTATGTTCGACGATAATTATCCCTATATTATTCTGCTAAGGTCCCATTCCGGTTTTGTCCTGTTAACACCAACCTACACATATGGGGCACCTACAGGTTCCGCATAACCCCATGTGTGCCCGAAACACACTCACTTCCTCTTACAATGCCTCACAATTAAATAAATACCTTAAAAAACGTATCCTACATTTACAATGGGAGCACCGTAACCTGGCGAGCCTGCCGCTAGAGTGCAGGGCAGAACGGCGGTGGCAGCCATCTGGCGGGAGCGCGGCGTACTGCTAGCTGAGGAGTGTCTCAGCAGATGGCTCCGCTGTGGTCTCGCCAAGACTTTCTCTAGGGTTCAATCCTTTGTAAATTTAAAAATTTCTGTAAGAGAAACTCCCGAGCAAACAATAATCGATGAATTCGTTGTAACATCGAATATTGTCTACAAAGAGGTGCTGTGACAAGAATAAATACATTTCTTCAATATTTAAAACTTCGTTCTCCCATATTCTTCCCTACTACCGCATAAACCCACATTCACGTTGCGAAAGCTCGCACGGGCCCACTAGTTATAACAATTTTATGTTCGAACATAAATATTCATAAATATCTGTCGAGATTTCGCCAGTTTTATGTACTGAACAGGGCACATGGAACGCAGAGAATACCTTGTATTTGACTACGGCCTCCTCGATTACGCCACTATCACACTAGGCCACGCAGTGAAATTTCAATTAGATGGCCTTGGAACTCAGTGCAGGCGCGATGTTATCCTTACCTAATTGGTCAAACCACTGTTTCTTGAGCTGTGATTGGTGGGAGAAAATGTCCCATAATGACCCTCATTATGAAACAGTTTTCTGACATATAATATGTACATTTCGACATCGTCGAACATAAATAATTTTCTTGACCACCTGCTAACATATTTTATTACCATACTTAGTAATGTTTTCTTTCCTATGGACCTATACATTTTCCATATGGAATTCTTTCGAGCATTAGCGTTTGCATTTCTGTGTGTGTTAAAATTAAATCCGCAACTTAAATATAGCCTATATCAACTCGATGAGCAAATTGATTGTAATATTTCCTTTACATTTATAGGTCAATTTTTATTAGCCTATTTTCAATTTTGAAAAAAAAAAAGGCTTATGAGATCACCTTTTGTCCGTGTGTGTGTGTGTGTGTGTGAGGTGTGCGTGTGTCCCCCCCTAATAAAATCTAAACGGCTGGAGCGATTTCAATGAAACGCGGTAAGTTCATAGCACTATTCCGGGCGACCTCGACCGTGCCCTTCAAATTTTGTTACGTCTCACCAATCCAACATGGCGGCTGTGCGAAATATTTCACCAGCATTCAATATCTCAGAAACTATTTCCGATATCACCCTGGAATTTTTTACAGTGATAAAGGGAACTACTAGAATTACAACTATGTAACTTTTGAAAAACTGATAACTACAAAACCAACATGGCAGCCACGCGAATTTGCGACTTTTAAATAGACGTTTCTCGCGATTTAACCAACCAAACGCAATAAAATTTGATAAAGTATATGTTTATACACATTGTAATGCACCGTAATCTAACATCGCTCAATTGTTCACATAACCACAAGATGGCGGATGTGCGAAATATTTCACCGGCATTCTATACCTCTGAAACTATTAGCGTTATCACCCTGAAATTTTGTACGAAGATAAAGGGCACTACTGGAAGTTCAACTATAAGACTTAAAAAAACCGGTTAACTACAAACCGAACATGGCGGTCAAGCGAATTTGAAAATTTTTAATAGACCTTTCTCCCGATTTAATGTTCCAAACGCAATGAAATCTGGTACAGGAAATGTTTATACACATTGTAATGCACTGGTATCTATTTTAGTTCAATTGTTTACATAACCTCAAGATGTTGGCTGTGCGAATTTTAACATTAAGTTTTGATTTTCTTGTGTCATAATCATGCGATCAAAGTGAAAGTTTGAATAATGAACCCACGCAATAAGTTTCTTTTAATGGTACATGACTCTATGGCCTATACGTACAACAATCCAACATGGCGACCATCCGAAATATTTAAATGGATCTCAATATCTACGAATCTATTACAGCAATCAAACTATTTTTTTAATGTTCATAGGGGCTATGAACTTAAGTTCACCTATAGGACTTTAAATAACCTGGTGATCACAAATCCAACATGGCGGCGACGCGAAGTATAAATATTCACATGGACGTTTCTCGCAATTTAACCATCACAGTGCAGTGAAACTTGGTACAGTAAATCCTTATACGAATGTTAATCCACTGGCATCTAATTTATTTCAATTATTTCCATAACCACAAGATGGCAGCTGTGCGAAATTTTAAAATCTATTTGTTACTTCTTGTGTTCTAATCATGCGAATGAAGTTTGAATACTACACGTACACAATAATCTTCATGTAACATTACATAACTCTAGGATCTACATATATAAAATCCAACATGGCGACCATCCGAAGTATTTAGTCGGTTCTTAATATCTACGAATCTATTACAGCAATCAAACTGACATTTTGTATGTTGATAGTGGCAATTAACATAAGTAGGATATATGAAAATAGGCTGTATACGTAGTTCTTCACGGAACTACTTGTAATTTCTCGTGCCATTTTTTACAATTTTTTATTTTTTGTAGTCATTTTAAAGATCAGTTTTTAAATATTTTGAGGTCATCAAAATCCACGCCCTGGCAAATAATAATAATAATAATAATAATTATTGCAACTAATGGCCGTATAACACGATTAGCCGAACGTTTGGATTAATCGCATAGAAAAATTTTAAATAAATCTTGTTGTTGTAATTTCATTTAAGGGTCTGTATTTAAAAGATGACAACCATAAATTATGTTAGTTTACCTTTTCAAAACCTCCATTTTGAGATTGATTTATAGACTATCGAATTGTAGGTTCTGCATGCTCTTTATATCGCGCAAATAGATTGTATCCTGACTGTCCGACTTCTTGATTATCAGAATGACCCTCGATCGTGTCTAATACGAGAGTTTAGTGTTCTTACATATTATTGCCTATAAAAATACTAGCAAAATTTAAGTTAGCAACACTGCTTATTGCCCGCTCTGAAGAATAGAATATTATTGTAGCGAATAATTCACGCATTACCTGAAAGCACAGTCATTAAGGATAATTTCACAGTGGATTAATGGCGATCGGTTACATGCAGTGGCGTAACTACGAGGAGGGGGGGGGGTGATTAGGGGGATAATTCCCCTCCCCCAATGCCAAATAATTTAAAGAAAAACGACTTTCGGATTGTTGACAAACGATTGGATAATGTACTGTACATTTAGAGAACTATCTTTACTAGTGTAAAGATCTTTACCGAAACTGTTCATTTCCGAGCTTTTGAGATGTGCAAATAAAACGTATCGTGTAGGTTTGCTTTCATTGATTGACTTATTTCGTCCCACACACAAAGCAAAAGAACTGGTTGCGTGGCTCAGCGCCAACGTTCTCGTCTGATGAGTTCAAGATAGCGGGATCGAATCCTGGCACAGTCAGTCGGCAATTGAGGGTGCGCAAAATGCGAGGGAGCCGTGTCAGTAGATTTACTGGCATGGTAAAGATCCCCTTCAGGGCAAAAATTCCGTCACCCCGGAGTCTCTAAAAGCCACTGTAGTTAACAAGGTCGTAAAACCAATAACATAGAAAACAAACACAGACCAAACCAAAAAAAAAAGCAAAAGCTAAACAAACACAACCAAAAAAGAAAGCAAAGTTCAAAAACAGAAAGCAAACAGCAAAATTTGAAAACAAAAGCAAAGGCAGAAAATAAACACAAAACAGAAAACAGAAAACAAAAAGCAAAAGCAAAGGCAGAAAATAAACACAAAACAGAAAACAGAAAACAAAAAGCAAAAGTCGAAAACAAAAGCAATAGCAAAAAATGAACACAAAACCAAATACAGAAAGCAAAAAATCAAAAGTTGAAAGCAAAAGTAAAATCAGAAATAAACACAAAACCAAAAATAGAAAGCAAAAATCAAAATTTGAAAACTAAAGCAAAAGATGAACACAAAACCAAAAAGCATAAAACAAACATAAAAACCAAAAACACAAACCAAAGTCAGTAGAAAACAACAAACACAAATCGAAAACGCTAGTTTTCAGATTTGTTGCCGCTCATCCCCTCCAGAAGCAAGCCACCTAATGATGTTATATATTGAAATTGTTGCGAGTTCGAGTCCAGTCTCCCTCATAAATAAATAGCCTAGTGGCCGAGCGGCTTGTTAGTAAATCAGGAGAAGCAATCCCAAGATCTGTAGTTCCAGACTCGAGCCATGCTTGTTATGCTTTTCCCTTGAATTTATCCTCGTTTGTGTTTATGTGTTCATTTGTTTCAGATCTCCTTTGTCCTAAACGAAAGTCACCCACAGTGGATGGCAATTAGTAAGAGTGAATTATTTCAATTCGGGTTTCTTGACGACAGCTAATAGCCCGATAGCTTACCCTCAACCATATCAAAGACCCTCAATTCCAAAGCTCTTATTCAAAGCTTCACGGAATTCAGCCTGCGTCACGGCCTGAACAGTAACATGTGTTAGTTATGATTATTAGGGCTTGGATTTTTTGGTAAATAAATATTTCTTTATGTAAATACATATTTTAAGCACTTTTTTCTATTAATACATAAATTCCTGCTTTTCACTTATTAGCACATAAAAATACATAATATTTACATTTTTTTAAATCAGTTTGCTAGATCTTTCAGTTTATTGCATTTTTGTTCTGTGTTACTTCAACGGGGAAGAACCTGTGAGCTATCTAATCTTCATGCAGAGCGTATGTCAGCTGGCAGCTGTGCTATTCTTAACTTGTCGCCCCGTGCCACTCACTGTGTTAGCCGGGGATTTCCTTGTCATAGCCATATTGCACCACGTGCTAAAGCTACCTGGAACCTGTGTCACTCTCATGCAGTTCATTTCTGGCACTGTGAAGTGTAAGGGAGTTCTACTATGCCTTAAATAAAAATAACTACAAGTTATCTTCTGTTGCAGAATTTAAAGATAATTTTACTTCTGATGGGGGCGTTCAGTTCTGCCAACCATGTGGGAAAGCAATCAAGGCTGAACAGCGATCTCGAGTTACACCACACATGAAGGGCAAGAATCATACTGCCGTAGTTTCGCGCCTTCAGAAGAAGTGTTTCGCGATAATCGTCGGTCATTTGTGATGGACAACCTGAAGATGTATCTCGTTGTGTATTGTAATGCTTCAGCAGTCAGTAAAATTGCATTCGTGAGTACTGCGTATGGTTTATATTCACATTAATTAACTAAATTATAAGTTAATTAAATATATTTACTTTTTGGCACATATTTCAGGTACGGTATTTTCGATACATAAAAAAAATATTTTCCCGATTGTTAGCACCTAAAAATCCGAGCCCTAATGGTCACTATTATAATAGGGCAATAATGAAACGGTCATCATCAGAACCTGATCACTGTGTTGAGGATTACATTTACATACAACTAGCAACCCGTGCCGGCTTCGACCAGTATTTTTAACGGTTTACCCAGCGTAAGCTTAAAAGTCGCTCGGACGACAGGTCCTAGACGCAAATCAGAAAAGCTGAGGTGCACAGCGAAACACCAAACATGCTCTTCTCCGAAGTCTTTAACTCGACACAGCTCGACAGTTTGATGCAGGCTCAAGCATCGGTGATAGGCTCGCTCGCTAGCTCGTAAACTCGCTCTGAAACTAGTAATTTAAATTTCCATTGACTAGAGATCGTTGGAAGAAATGAAATCATAAAAACACTTATAGTGGGTGATGTATTAAAGGTAGAGATATGCTGTCACGGACTCTTTTGTACAACTTTTCATGCTGAACAATTCTTACACTCATAATATGAATATATATAGCATAAAATCTGAAATTTAGTCCATTGTGAACAGTATAGATTCTCCAACGTATAATCTGGCCAAATATCTTAGTAATCTTTTAAAGCTATGCATAGATAACATGGCCACCATCAGGAATTCATCGCATCTTATTGGGATCCAATCCAGTCTGCATGTAGACTATCACCTAATGATATTCTGGTCAGTTTCGATATTGTGTCTCTGTTCATTAAGGATCCATCAAGGATACCATAAACTAGTTAAAAGGGTTTATCCCTATTGATATAGTCAATCTGTTTCATCATGTCCTCACCACCACGAATTTCAGTTTTCATAGTAAGATCTTTGAACAATTGGATGGTGTTGCCATTGTCTCCTGTCATCGCTAATTGATGTGTAAACTCGGTTGCTGGATATTTTTGTGGGAGTGATTTTGAAAAATTGGACGGAAGTGGATCGGAAAGATCGAGGTGGCACCAGCTGGCACACTTCCGTTCGATCGAACGGAAGTGTGCTCGAACGAAAGTGTGCTAGCTGGCAGTGGTGGATCGAACGGAAGTGTAAGACGCACTGCCAACTCGATCGATCCAGCTGGCAGTGGTAAGAGAAACAATGAGCGCGCGGTGTCGGAAATTGATACCATGACGTACTCTCGGCCATGTGGAATGTATACGACATACTGAACGGTAAACGCTCATGCGAACTTTGGTGTCAAGTGATTGCAACAAAGCACATGGTACATGTTCGAAGTCTTCGTATCAGTATTTAAATGGTAAAATGCCTTAATATAATAAACTTTATTGCGCACAATGTGCATAGACGATACAGAAAAATATAACATACCGGTATAACAACGTGACGACCAATGAGCTCTCAATGAGTGTTAGTCCTTGATAAACTCACTAATCGAACCTGACCTCGAGGAACACTTCTGGATGACTTATCTGGTCACATAGCCTGCACACACAGTTTGTGTTTGGTTCATGGAAACCCTTGTTTTTACACATCTTGAAGTGGAACCCGTTTCCATCCATTTCCGATCCGTCATGGCCTCCGTTGAATAGAAGTCCTCCCAAATGTCCCTCCTTTTTTCCCTTAGCTTATGCAACAGCTTATCATATGCTGCTCCTCCTGGTAGAATAAGGTTGCATCTCAGGTCCTCGATCAGGAAAGTCTCCCTCGCGAGCTCATATACGAGTCGGGATCTTGTAGTTTTTGATACACTCAGGACTCGCTTCAGGTATCTGGATTTAATATTTTCCAGGTCTTCTAGTTGCTTTGCACTCAGGAATTCGCCTATGATTTCGAGTCCATAGGTTAATACTGGTAGCACTTTAACTCGAAAAAGCACCATGGCTGTCACTACTGCAATTTGCACGATGTTATCGATGTCATTCATTGCTTTCAGAGCTGCAATCATTCTAGTTCTTACGTGGATCCTGAGGCTGCAGCATGTGGTCTGCAAGGTCACGCCTAGGTATCTGAAGCTGTTAGTTCTGCGAAGGCGAACGCCATTGCACGTTATGTGCTCTGCTTCCCTTAGTTTACCTCCTTTCCTGAATACGATTGCCTTAATATCAAACATTGTAAGTAGTCGACATTGCCGGTATTATGTTTCTGCACAATGGCTATTCAAATATTAACCCACATAACGGTAATGCAGTCATCAATATAATATAATCGTTGTGGTTTGATCACTTTCGTGATGTTTATAGTGCGTTTTTCTTTTGTGCCGCATTTGTCAGTTAAATGCTTTTGAGACCACCGAACGAAAACATATGTACTTATTCATTTCTGTTAACATTATAATGTTTATTACTAGTGTTTAATCTCTCTCTCTATATATATCTAAGACTCTTACCTCAGCGTGTTAATAGGTCATGCGCCTCCAGCTTACGCTCGCATACTGAAAAGGGTGTCGACTTGCTTGCTGCCTTCCTGTATGACTGACGTCACAGCTTGCCCTGGCCAATCATCGCCCGCCAGCCTGGCTTCCAGACGTTTCTATGATGTTATTATTTAAGTGGCGGCGTTTTGCTCTCCATCAGCATTCCTTCTTCAAACCTTCTACGGTCTTCTTCAACTAGCGAGAGGCATTCGTGCCTTCCGCCCTTCTCCGGGGCCTTCTAAACTTCAGGCCTAATCTGCATTTATGAGTGAAACTACCAGGAAACGCAACAGCAGAGAGCTTCAGCACTGAGAAAGTGCATTCTACGTTTTTACTCCAAACCGCAAGAAGCTGCATCAAATCGCAGTTCTAAATGCCATGTTATTTGGCATTCAAGAAATAGCATCAAAACCTAACGATGTTAGCCAATGTACAGCGCTGGTCGCCCTGGCGAAGTTATTTTCCTGATGCTGGACATTTCAAATTCTACTACCAAAAAATCTAGTGTTGGCCACGGCAGTCTCCGTCAGCATGCTTCTAGTCATCGCCACTAAAGATAAGTTTGTGCCTTTTTTATTATTATCTTAATCATCTTCGTTTTAAGTGTTTGCTAGCAAGTGCAAGAATATTAAATTTGTGTGTGCATCAAGCAGAATGAACTTTTGAATAATAGCACATGGCTGTGCCAACCTAAATAAAATTAATGAACATTTGAAACTGCCCCAGGCGGGCCAGCATAACTAATTTTTTTTAAATTAAGGCTTTATTAATGTGTTTGCAAGTTTCACCCTAAAAATAAAAGTATTGTATTTACTCTCAATGTTCAGTCTAGTATTGAAAGAACCAGGCCGCATTTCCTTAGCCCAATCCTTTCAGTCTAATCTTCTCTTAAGGAAGTTATTTTGTCCAGGCCTTAAGCCTGATGCTGTCCTCCCGTTTATGTTGATGAATCTGGGCTGTTCTCCACATAACCATTTGGTGCCTATAACCGGGATGCTTGTAAACATTCTGTTTGACCAAATCTTCAAATTTCTTAATGTTGGAACTAATTCAAAATTTAAATGCCATACTGAACATTGAGTGTGTTAATATTTTAAAAAATTGTGTTTTCTAATCTACTTCGAAAGTTTCAGCTCGAGTGTATATGGTTGGCACTGAGAAGGGAGACAAACAGCAGGCCCGTATTTCACCGCAGGGGAAGCCGCACTCTCTTTTCTGGCAGACTGTCAACTTCTTCCGAAGCAAGGTGTACCAGCTCACAGTATAGTCGTGAGTACACAACAAACTTTCATAATGCCGATTGACGAGAAACTCATTAATGCCAGAGCTTCTGTCAAAGGCAAGTTAACGCGTTTTCGCACTTTTCTAGATGAGCTCCCAGGAAAAGAACGTAATAGTGACATAATTTCTCAAAGACTGAAAGGTTATGAACAGGCCTTTGAGAAATATGATGAGATCCAAAGTAATATTGAGACCAAGGATCCCGACCAGCAAAGTGACCGTTGTGAGGTTGAAAATCTATATTATAAGGGGTTCGCAGACGCGAAGCAGCTTTTAAGAAGTTTAACATTGCAGGAAAAGCAGGAGAAAATTCCTTCAGAATCTTCTTCTTTTCCTTCCCGTGTTATATTACCGAAAATAGAATTACCTAAATTTACCGGAGATGAAGCTACATGGGAACCATTTTTTGAATTATTCAATTCATTGATTCACGAAAACGATTCTCTTCCTTCAATACAGAAGTTTCATTATTTGCGTTTGTCCTTGCAAGGCAACGCACTTAAACTCATCCAAGAGCTTACGTTGACAAATGAAAATTATGAAGTAGCTTTGGCACTTCTCAGAGATCGGTTTGGGAACACTCGTTTAAAAACTCAACGTCACATACAGGGTTTATTCAATTTACCTATTGTTCAAGCTGATAATCTTGCCTCGCTTCGTAATCTGATCGATGCTGCGGAACTTCATATTCGTGCGCTTGCAAATTTGGACCAACCAGTTGACCATTGGGATCTATTTTTGATTCATCTTATTTCTGTTAAATTAGACACTAAAACTTTAAAAGATTGGGAAGCAGCTCTGTCGCAACATTCATTGTGTACCTATGAAGCTATTATTAAATTCTTAAAGGCGAAATGCCAAATTCTCTCTGCTGTAGCCAGCCAAAAGAGTAGCTCTACCTTCAAACCTCCCTCTAATAGTAAGGACATCAGCCCCACTCAGAGAGTACTAAGGTCACATGTCTTTTCTACCAATATTCGGTCTTCCAATCAAGCACAAGCTTGTGTTTTGTGTCAACAACCACATAACTTGTACCAATGCGCTCAATTCAAATCTTTATCTGTGGATGAAAGACGCAAATTAATTACCACCCACAAGCACTGCTTCAATTGTTTATCAGGGACACATATGATAAGCAATTGTCGTTCTGAACGGTCATGTTTTCACTGTAAAGCAAAGCATAATACTCTCCTGCATAGGCATGAAAGATCGCGGTCATCAGCAACCAATAGTTCATCCGCTAAATCTCATTCTGAGACTTTGCCGAATAACGCTCAGTCTTTTACTCAAAGCTCTGTTTCGTTCAGTAAAACTCAAGTTTTATTGTCCACTGTCCAAATTCTAGTGAAGAATGTTCACGGAAAATGGGTTTCTGTAAGGGGATTGTTAGATAATGCTGCAACTAACAATTTTATCAGTGAATCGCTAGTTCGCAAGTTAGGTCTACAAATATGCCCTACTTCTATAGAAGTTACAGGAATTAATGGTTCCAAATCGCAATCTCTGAGTTATGCTAAAGTGGATGTAAAAGATTCCAATAATCTTGGCATTCATTTAAATTTAGATTTTTTAATTATAAATTCCATAGGTAATGACACCCCCATTACTTCCTTTCAAGTCCAGGGTTGGAATATTCCGCATCATTTGCAACTTGCAGATCCGAATTTCAACAGAGCTTCATCTGTAGAAATTCTTTTAAGTGCCAGCATTTTTTGGCAATGTTTACATCCGGAAAAGGTTAAAGTTGCCCGTGATGTTTTCTTTCGTAGAACTGATTTTGGTTGGATTGCCACTGGGCAAATATACCGCAACCCCGTTCAACAAAAATCTCATTGTTATTTTGTTGGTGCTGATTTAAATCAAGAATTAATTAAGTTCTGGGACATTGAGGATATTCAAGTCACCTCACCTCATTCTCTCAATAATGAGATCTGTGAAACACACTACGTAGAAACCACTGTTCGCACTACTGAAGGCAGATTCGTGGTTACTCTTCCTCGCATTTTTAACCCCCCTGTTATCACAGAATCACATTGCAGAGCTCTCAAAGCTTTATTCGCAATTGAAAATCGCTTTAAAAAAGATGCTCTCTTAAATACTCAGTATACTTCCTTCATGGAAGAATACGAATCAGCGAATCACATGGAAGTAGTTCCAAAATCTGAAGAAATTAGTAATCCTCCTAAAGAAATAGTATATCTTAATCATCATCCGGTTTGGAAAAATTCTTCCACCCGAGAACAGATAAGAGTGGGTTTTAATGGGTCATCTCCAGATGCTAATGGTGTTTCTCTCAATGACACTCTGCATTCTGGACCCGCTATTCAGACAGATCTTACTTCAGTTTTACTTAACTTTCGTCTATTCCCCATTGCTGTCCTTGCTGACATCAAGCAAATGTATAGGCAAATTCTAGTAAATTCAGAACAACGTGATTTGCAAAGAATTTTGTGGCGAGACGACAATGCAAAACCTATAAAAATATTTCGTTTAAGAACAGTGACATACGGTCTTAAGCCGTCTGCCTTTCTCGCAATACGATCTCTTCACATGTTGGCCGAACAAGATGGTCATCTTTTTCATCCTCTAGCTTCTGAAGTTTTGAAAACTGCATTTTATGTAGATGATTTTCTGTATTCCTTTCCTAGCATCTCTGACGCACTTCTTGTTTGTGAGGATTTAAACTCTCTTCTTTCTGGCGGTGGGTTTACCCTTCATAAGTGGAACTCGAACTCAACCGAATTTTTATCTAACTTTTCACAAGTAATTCCTGTTGACAAATGTGTTGCGCTTCCTACTGAGGAATCAGCTATTAAAACCTTGGGTGTTTTTTGGTCTCCTTCTTCAGATACCTTTTCCTATCAGGTACACATATCTGAGTTTCACCCTCAAACGAAAAGGCAATTATTATCAGAAATAGCAAAAGTTTTTGATCCCTTGCAGTACATTGCTCCGGTGGTTATTACTGCAAAAATTTTCTTGCAAAAACTTTGGTCATTGAAAGTTGGTTGGGATGAAAAGGTACCCTCCCCCCTTTTGGATGAGTGGTTGAAATACCGCAAGAGTTTGTTAGATCTTTCTCAAATTTCTATTCCCCGCACTTTAATTTCGGACCTTTCATGTCAGTATTTCGATTTGCACGTATTTGCAGATAGTTCTGAAAAGGCATACGGTTGTTGCGCCTACTTAGTAGGCCGCTCTTCCAATACTTTACCCGGATTTTCCAATTTAATTTGCGCAAAATCAAAGGTAGCCCCACTCAAATCCATATCTTTGCCTAGATTGGAATTGTGTTCTGCTGTAATGGCTGTGGAATTAGCCAGTAAATTAAAAATCAGTTTAAATTTGAAATTTTCGAGCACATGGTTTTGGAGTGATTCTTCCATCGTGTTAGCTTGGCTTTCAAAACCTTCTTCACATTGGACCACTTTTGTGGCTAATCGCGTGTCTAAAATACAAGAGTTGTCTCATTTTGACCAATGGAATCATGTTCCGGGAAAAGAAAACCCCGCTGATATAATTTCACGTGGCTGCTTGCCCAAGAAATTAATTTCTCTTAAATTATACTGGAATGGTCCGGCGTGGCTCAGTCAGGATTTCTCTTGTTGGCCTCGTTCATCTAATCCACTCGCAGAAGATGTTCCTGATGCTCGCATTGTTACCGCTTCCCTTTTTCTAACTTCTATTGCTACTAGTCTTTTTCAGCGTTACTCTTCATTTAATAAATTAATTCGTGTGGTAGCATATTTATTTCGATGGAAATTTCTTGTTCTTGATCAGCCTGTGAAACCGCAACCCTTTCTCACTAAAATGGAATTGGAATTTGCTACTCGTAGAATCTTGTTTCTCATGCAACAAGAAGTATTCTTTCTTGAGTATCAGACGCTTTTAAGCAAAAAAACTTTACCAAAGTCTAGTAGGCTGTTACCTCTCACCCCTTTTTTGGACCAAGATGGATTAATAAGAGTGGGGTGTAGGCTAGAATATTCTAGTTACTCAGATGAGAAAAAACATCCCATTATTCTCCCTTCTAGACATCCTATTACTACTCTTATCATAAAGAAATTTCATTATCAGAATTTGCACGCTGGCACCCGCACTTTGCTTTGTTTAATTCGCGAGAAATATTGGCTCATTAACGGTGTTCATGAAGTTTCTTCTGATATTCGGAAATGTATACCTTGTTTCAAATCTAAGCCCCCGCCAATCACGCAAATTATGGGAAACTTGCCATATTTTCGTTCCGAACCTAGTAAGCCTTTCGCCCTAACGGGTATCGATTATGCCGGTCCTTATGTCTATCAAGTTAATTCCCCTTTATCTAAGCGAAAGTTGTTAGGTAAACTTTATATTTCTTTATTTGTGTGCATGGTGACAGGAGCCATTCACCTTGAGTTGGTTACAAGTGCTTCTACTCCTTATTTTATAGCAGCCTTTTCTAGATTTGCCGCTAGAAGGGGTGTTCCCTCCGAGGTTTTTTCAGATAACGCAAAAATTTTTGTTAGTACTTTTGATCTTTGGAAAACTGCGCTTACCTCCCCTTCTGCTAAGGAACAGTTTTCTAATTTTTCGCATGCTAAGGGATTCAAATGGCATTTCACTCCCCATACGCCCCCCATCATGGTGGTCGTTGGGAATCTTGCATAAAGCTCACGAAGAGACAGCTGAAGAAAACCCTTGGTTCAGCCATCCTTTCCTATGAGGAATTCAATTCCTTAATTATTCAGGTTGAGGGTATTGTAAATTCTAGGCCGCTCACGCCTTTGTCTAATGATCCTAAGGATCTTCTTCCCTTAACACCTGGTCATTTTTTAATAGGCTGTTCTTTAGCTTCTACGCCTCCTTTGCTGAGTTGACGCTGTGATCTCGGGTTGCCTATTTTCTGGAGGAAGTTAGAATCTTTGCGAAACTCCTTTTGGCGCCGTTGGAAGCTGGAGTATCTCGGCTCACTTAACAGAAGAGAGAAGTGGCGGCTTTCCCAGCCTGATGTGCGAGTGGGAGATATGGTTCTTTTGCGAGATCCAAGTCCCCCTCTCGTATGGAATATTGGTAGGGTAACTCACTGCCATTTGGGTCGGGATAATCTTGTGAGAGTTGTAGATGTTCTCACTAGTAAGGGTGTCTATACTAGACCAATTTCTATGGTTGCTATCTTGCCTGTTGAGGCTTAGTGTCATCTTCTTTATTGTTGTTCACGTTTTTGTAACTGATTCTTTGATTGTTTTCTTTCGGGGGTCTCGGAGCATGATCACTTTCGTGATGTTTATAGTGCGTTTTTCTTTTGTGCCGCATTTGTCAGTTAAATGCTTTTGAGACCACCGAACGAAAACATATGTACTTATTCATTTCTGTTAACATTATAATGTTTATTACTAGTGTTTAATCTCTCTCTATATATATATCTAAGACTCTTACCTCAGCGTGTTAATAGGTCATGCGCCTCCAGCTTACGCTCGCATACTGAAAAGGGTGTCGACTTGCTTGCTGTCTTCCTGTATGACTGACGTCACAGCTTGCCCTGGCCAATCATCGCCCGCCAGCCTGGCTTCCAGACGTTTCTATGATATTATTTAAGTGGCGGCGTTTTGCTCTCCATCAGCATTCCTTCTTCAAACATTCTACGGTCTTCTTCAACTAGCGAGAGGCATTCGTGCCTTCCGCCCTTCTCCGGGGCCTTCTAAACTTCAGGCCTAATCTGCATTTATGAGTGAAACTACCAGGAAACGCAACAGCAGAGAGCTTCAGCACTGAGAAAGTGCATTCTACGTTTTTACTCCAAACCGCAAGAAGCTGCATCAAATCGCAGTTCTAAATGCCATGTTATTTGGCATTCAAGAAATAGCATCAAAACCTAACGATGTTAGCCAATGTACAGCGCTGGTCGCCCTGGCGAAGTTATTTTCCTGATGCTGGACATTTCAAATTCTACTACCAAAAAATCTAGTGTTGGCCACGGCAGTCTCCGTCAGCATGCTTCTAGTCATCGCCACTAAAGATAAGTTTGTGCCTTTTTTATTATTATCTTAATCATCTTCGTTTTAAGTGTTTGCTAGCAAGTGCAAGAATATTAAATTTGTGTGTGCATCAAGCAGAATGAACTTTTGAATAATAGCACATGGCTGTGCCAACCTAAATAAAATTAATGAACATTTGAAACTGCCCCAGGCGGGCCAGCATAACTAATTTTTTTTTAAATTAAGGCTTTATTAATGTGTTTGCAAGTTTCACCCTAAAAATAAAAGTATTGTATTTACTCTCAATGTTCAGTCTAGTATTGAAAGAACCAGGCCGCATTTCCTTAGCCCAATCCTTTCAGTCTAATCTTCTCTTAAGGAAGTTATTTTGTCCAGGCCTTAAGCCTGATGCTGTCCTCCCGTTTATGTTGATGAATCTGGGCTGTTCTCCACATAACCATGGTTATACGAGAATTGAGCAAGCCTTCATGAAATATTGCTGAATACATTCTCTTTACACACAAGAGGGCCTATTCAGAAGGTATTTTAAACTCAGTTTCACGCAGGAACATTATCGAAACAATTAAGTGAAACTTAATTCCGTAATGCAGTATTATTGGAACGTGGAAATAAGTCACCATCTTGTGCACAAAATTTGCGTGGTCAAAATAGCCGTGGGGTTAGCGCCTTTGACTGTGAATGTAGAGATCTCGGGTTCGAATCCCGGACCGGGTAGATATTTTTGCTACAAGATTATCATTTTAAACGATATTTATCATATCAATATGACTCATTTTAATAGAATCCATATGAAATTACGTGTTGGTCTGTGAAACAAGATGTCCTGTTTATAAGGAATTTAAGTTTATGAGCGGTGTCGCGTCTATTAATCTAGTTGATGCATATCGTATTCTATATTTAAGCTAGTGCTGGTGGAAGCTACAAATCATCTAATAAAATGAGTTCCGTATTACAAACTACAATATCTGTAAAACACTCCCTTTTACAATAGATTAATATTTGTGCCAAAAATATTATAAAATACCGGTGTATCAACAATTTCACGTGAGGTTTCTTCTATGTCAGATGTTACACATCATATGCGACTACTGTAAGGCTCGCAATTTTTTATAATATTTTTATATGCAAAACTTCAATCTTGCAACCTCAAGCCTTCCATCTGGCTGAGGTATGCCGATGACACTTTAGTTGTATGGCCCTATGGTTATCACACGTTATCCATGTTTCTTGATCATTTGAACAACCAGATTCCGAACATTAGGTTTACTATGGAAAAGGAACGTGAAGATTGCTTGCCTTTTCTGGATGTCTTGGTTTCCAAGAATGCTGACGGCAGATAGGACATACTGTTTACCGTAAACCCACCCATACAAATCGTTACCTTCATGGGTCCTCTCACCACCACCCTTGTCAGAAACGGGCTGCCCTTAACACTTTTGTTAACAGAGCAAGGCCGGTGTGTGAAAAGGATAAAGTAGACGGTGAACTTGTGTTCCTGGCCGATACTTTCCAGAAGAAAGGCTACTCAATGCGACAGAATAATGAAGTGTTACATCCTAAACCGAAAGACAGATTATCGCAGAATTCTCCTCCTGCGAAATTGGCCCATCTGCCATACCTGCAATCTGTCACGGACAGGATTAGCAATATACTAAGAATATATTTATTTATTTATTTATTTATTTATTTATTTATTTATTTATTTATCGTATGACTTTTAGTGCCGGGAGTGTTCGAGGACATGTTCGGCTCACCTGAGTCTGTAGCTGCTTCCAGCGGACATCCTTAGGGTGAGCTACAAGTTCCTTTCAATTTCAAGTAGTTCTAACTTTCGCTACCAGATATCAATGATACCTAGTGGTGAACGTTGGAACTTTGATAGAGCGTCCCGACGAAATCTAACCTAACAATTTAGCTGCACACAAGTTTAGTCTGTGGAAGGATCTTTTACATGCCTTAAATCTATGACATGGGACCGCCAGCTTTACTTCCCCTCCGAAGGAAGGCATACTGAAGGATTTTAAACGCTCTTAAAAATCTGACGACTTCGGCCAGGTTTGAACCCGCGATCTTCGGCACAGCAGTTCAGCATGCTACCGACTACGCCACCGAAGCCGCTATCTAAACCATATTGAAGTCTAATGTCACCGTAGGCAAATCCTTGCGATCAGTCAAGGATTAAGTTGGTCTTAACTGTGGTGGAGTATATAAGATTCCATGTTCCTGTGGTTACGTTAGATATATTGGTCAGACATGTAGGAGAATCACAACAAGGGTCAATGAACATCGTAGGCATTTACGTCTTTGCCAACCAGAGAAGTCTCCGGTTGCTGAACATGCCATACAGAATGACTATCAAATTATTTTTGATGATTCTTCTGTCAACTGTATGGAGAAACATTTCACAACTCGTATGATTCGGGAGGCGATTGAAATAAGTAAACACCCACACAACCTTAATAGAGGCGATGGTTATCCCTTGAGTAAATCATGGTTGCCCTCTATAGTTTCATTATCAACAACCTCTCAGGAGGTCATGGAGTAACTATTAGTTTCGACATGGCACTTCCATTGGTACCACATTGTGTATACACGTCTGTCTGCCATCGAGAGTTGGACTCGAATGATATCGGGCACGCCAGTCTGCTGCTCCTCTCCCTTCGTTGGTGCTCTGCGCATGCGTCATTCCCCCTCAACTGACGCTCCTTCCGTCATTAAACCAGCCACGGGTGTGGATTCTTATGGCGAATGTTTCTGACACCTGGTATACCATCTGTTCTTGCAATAAAATGACCAAACATACTTTCGGGAAGCCTTTGTCTGGAGCGTGGCGCTATATGGAAGTGAAACTTGGACTGTTGGAGCACCAGAAAAGAGGAGAATTGAAGCGTTTGAAATGTGGTGTTACAGGAGAATGATGAAGATCAGATGGGTAGATTAGATAGGGTTACAAACGAAGAGGTATTAAGAAGAGTGGGAGAGGAGAGATGTTTCTGGCGACTGCTAATGAAGTGAAAAGATAGCCTGGTAGGACACATACTAAGTCACCCAGGGATAGCACTTTTTTTTTAGCGTATGGCTTTTAGAGCCGGGAGTGTCAAAGGACATGTTCAGCTTGCCAGAGTTAGTAGCTAATTCTGTGCGGACACCCATGGGGTGAGCTACAAGAACCGCTACATGTGGAGTGTTGTCTGGGGAGGAAAATGTGAATGGAAGGACGAGGAGTTGGAAGGTAGAGGCTGTGGCCTATAGTTAGGGACCAACCCCGGCATTTGCCTGGAAGGAAGATGGGAATCCACAGAAAACCATCTTCAAGGTTGCCGGTGGGTGGAGTCAAACCTCCTCGCCTCCCGGATGTGAGCGACTGCCTGCAGCCACGCCGTAACGTCTACGGCTAACTCACCCGGTAGCATAGTTATAGAAGGAAGGGTCGAGGACAAGAACTGTAGGGGAGGACCAAGGTTAGAATATGTTAAACAGATTGCCTCGGATGTAGGGTGTGGTAGCTATGTAGAGATGAAACGATTAGCTCAGGACAGCGAAGCATGGACATGGTGGCGACAGACTTTGCCTGACAAATTTCCGTGATATTTATTTAGCGGCTGCAAAATAATTCTCACTCCCTCGACACAAAATTTGTTGCATTTTAGATTTCTCTTTCAAGTTTCTTCAAATTTCCCTGATTTTTTCTACATCTTTGCGAAATTCCCTGATATTTCCAGAGAGACAAATTTCCCTCATATTTCTCTGATTTCCAGATTCTGTCGCCACCATGTCTATACATGTAATTTGTGTGCTCTATCTTGCAAGAAATGAAAGCTTGCTGATTTAACGTCAGTAGGAACATACATCTATAACAATCATCGCCAGAGTATATAAAGGGTGTTCAAATGTAAAGCTACGAAACGATACTGTGGGTACAATTTATTAGTTATTCACAAGTAATCCCCACAGGCCTGTGCACAGTTGTCCCATTGCTTCACTAGCTACAGGATTCCCTGTTCCCTGAAGTCTTGTGGTTGTGACAGGAGCCAATCCTATACGGTGTTCTTTAGTTCGTCATCCGATTGCAAACGTTTCCCCCCTTGAGACGAACCATTAACGGTGACGTGCATTGTGCGACATTCCGTAGTCTACGCAAGTCCATCAAGAACAAATGGCCTGGACTGCTCACGAAGGGAGTGATTCTGCTGCATGATAACGCTCGCCCACACGTCTCTAACGTCACACAAGGTGTATTGGCCACGTTCAAGTGGGAACAACTTGAGTAACCGCCCTACAACCCCGACTTGTCACCCTGCGACTTCCATCTGTTTGGTCCGTTAAAAAACATCTCAAGGGAAGACGTTTCCAATCGGACGATCAACTAAAGAATACCGTACAGGTAGAGCCCTGCGTGGTTAAACAAAACGTTATCCGCATCCGCATGACTGTTATCCGCATCCGCCCCGCATCCGCACGACTGTTATCCGCATCCGCCCCGCATCCGCACGACTGTTATCCGCATCCGCCCCGCATCCGCATGACTGTTATCCGCATCCGCCCCGCATCCGCCCCGCATCCGCCCCGCATCCTCACGACTGTTATCCGCCCCGCATCCGCATGACTGTTATCCGCATCCGCCCCGCATCCGCATGACTGTTATCCGCATCCGCCCCGCATCCGTACGACTGTTATCCGCATCCGCCCCGCATCCGTACGACTGTTATCCGCATCCGCCCCGCATCCGCACGACTGTTATCCGCATCCGCATGACTGTTATCCGCATCCGCCCCACATCCGCATGACTGTTATCCGCATCCGCCCCGCATCCGCACGACTTTTATCCGCATCCGCCCCGCATCCGCATGACTGTTATCCGCATCCGCCCCGCATCCGTACGACTGTTATCCGCATCCGCCCCGCATCCGTACGACTGTTATCCGCATCCGCCCCGCATCCGCACGACTGTTACCCGCATCCGCCCCGCATCCGCACGACTTTTATCCGCATCCGCCCCGCATCCGCACGACTGTTATGCGCATCCGCCCCGCATCCGCATGACTGTTATCCGCATCCGCCCCGCATCCGCACGACTGTTATGCGCATCCGCTCCGCATCCGCATGACTGTTATCCGCATCCGCCCCGCATCCGCACGACTGTTATGCGCATCCGCTCCGCATCCGCATGACTGTTATCCGCATCCGCCCCACATCCGCATGACTGTTATCCGCATCCGCCCCGCATCCGTACGCCTGTTATGCGCATCCGCCCCGCATCCGCATGACTGTTACCCGCATCCGCCCCGCATCCGTACGCCTGTTATGCGCATCCGCCCCGCATCCGCATGACTGTTATCCAAATCCGCTGATATTTCAATATTATTTTTAATTTATTAGATAAAGCAAAAAGTATCAAACCAACACATTCAGACATTTGAGGAGTGAGTCGTTCCTGGAAATTTGCTTCATTCCAAGGAACTTCAAGTTGGATGACACTTCAGGTTTCTTGACCTCCGCAATAGACAAACAACTGGCTATACTTTTTTGGCTACTTTTGCACTTGTGCCTCAGTAAGTTTAATGTGCCTGATTTGTGTCCTGGGTATGAATACACTTTCTTACAGGTAAAACATCACTATATCGTTCACCTTTTCGTTTCCATTGAAAACGTAGGCTAACCAAATGTCTGCCATATCGTTGACTTCAGCTTAGTTTTACGCGCTATTGAATATTCACCTTGTTTTATTTTAATAGATAGTTTATCCATGTTGGTTAAATGATGTTCATACTCACGGTCGCGGTAACATTCACTAATAATAAGTGACCTCTCTTTACGCTTGGAGAAAGAGGTCGGAAATTCCAAGTCAGTCATCATCCATCATCCATGTCCGCATAGTTGATGTCATAACTCTATCCGTTGCAATATCACAGTCAGCGTGTTTCAGTGTCAAGTTGGAAATAAATCTACAGATAGGATACTCATGGAACAGGATAGCTTAGACCACGAAGTAGCTGACTTGAGGAATGTTAATGATGTCACCACGATGAACTAACAGGCTTATTGACAGCATTATATCTCGTACGTATAGTAATATTGGCAGTGAGAATTGATGAGATGTCAAGACCATCTACTACAGTACAAACATACGGTACTTAATAAAATGTAGTTGAAAGCATAATCTTCTCGTGCACATACGTGCTTGAATATTTCGAAAGCAATAGGCTATAGGAGTATTCCTCTTTTAAGCATGAAGCTGTAGATTGGCTTATCTAATATGTGATATTATCGTTCCACATTGTATTCTAAAAACTATCCGCAAATTTACTTGAAACATTATCCGCAGCGTATCCGCTATCCACACAGCCATATAAAGTATATCCGCGTGGCGAAAATTTTTGCGGATATCCGCGTGTTTATCCGCGGATATCTGCATCCGCGCAGGGCTTTACGTACAGGATTGGCTCCTGTCACAACCACAAGACTTCTGGGAACAGGGAATCCTGCGATTAGTAAAGCAATGGGACAACTGTGCACAGGTCTGTGGGGATTACTTGTGAATAACTAATAAATTGAACCCACAGTATCGTTTCGTACCTTTTCATTTGAACACTCCTCATACTTTTCCCACATCAAAATTTAAATGCTTAATTTCCACATATTCAAAGTTGGACTTTGTAAAACTAAAATTCCCTGGGTGTCATTAAAATCCGCTGGTAATTCCCTGAGTTTTCTTTTGTTGTTTGAGTCTTCAGTATTTTGACTGGTTTGATGCAGCCCTCCATGCCTCCCTGTCCTGAGCTAATCGTTTCATCTCTACATAGCTACCACACCCTACATCTGAGGCAATCTGTTTAACATATTCTAACCTTGGTCTACCCCTACAGTTCTTGCCCTCTACCCTTCCTTCCATAACTAAGCTTGCTATTCCTGGGTGTCTTACTATGTGTCCTACCAACCTATCTCTTCTCTTCATTAGCAGTCGACAGAAACATCTCTCCTCTCCCACTCGTCTAAATACCTCTTCGTTTGTAACCCTATCTACCCATCTGATCTTCATCATTCTCCTGTAACACCACATTTCAAATGCTTCAATTCTCCTCTTTTCTGCTGCACCAATACTCCAAGTTTCACTTCCATAGAGCGCCACGCTCCAGACAAGGCCTTAAAAATGACTTCCTAATACCTAAATCTATATTCAATGTCAACAGATTCCTTTTCTGTAGAAATGCTTTCCTTTCCTGAGCTAACCTACTTTTTATATCCTCTTTGCCTCGTCCATCACCGGTTACTTTGCTTCCTAAGTAACAGAAGTCTCCTACTTCCTTTAGTGTTTCACCTGCCGATTTGATGCCCATAGAGGTTTCTGATTTATTTCGGCTGCATTCCAGTATTTTTGTTATCCTTTTATTAATTTTCGTCATGAATTCTTTCCTCAAGACCGAGTCCATACCATTCAAAAACTCATTCTAGGATTTAACAAGAAGTTCCGTGACGAACTAAAGAGCCTACTTTTCATGCCAATGATTAATCTATAGTAGGCTATACGAACCTATCTAGAATAATGACGACATAAAGTTGGTAACATCGAAATGTCTAATTATTTCGAAATATTCCTGGTATAATGTTGCCTAATAGAGCACTACAGTTGGCAGCTCTGGTGACTAAATATATTCTTAGTACCATCTCTTAAGGTACAGAATACAAAATTTGATTCAAGTCCAATGGACGTTACATGCAGTTAGGCAATGGATCTATCAGCACGCGTAAAAGCATGTTGGCAACAATGCCATGCGTGTGCTGGTTAGAAATAATCTGAAATATTATGAGATCTTGTTGTGCCAATTTTGGACGAAATCCATTTGTTAGTACAGAAGTTACATGTATTTTAAAATTGGACCTATCAGCAGGCATAGAATCATGTTGGCAGCACTGACTTATATTAATTATTCCAAATTAATCTAGAATGTCAGATGCTATACGTGTGCAAAGTATAGTGATGTTGGCTTGCATACTTCCTGATATAATGATATTAGGTTAAAAAATATAGACAGCATTTATTAAAAATTGGCAGCCCTGATTGCTCTTAAGAATACTTCTAATCATATCTGTTATGTTACACATAGCGCATACGAAATTTGGTTCAAATCCAACTGACAGTATAGAAAGTACATGTATTTAACAATTGGCCCTATCAGCAGGCTTAGAATCATGTTGGTAGAACTGAAGTATATAAGTTACTCCAAAATTAATCTAAAATGTCAGGTACTATACGTGTGCATAGTTTAAAGCTGATGGCTTGCATACTTTCTGTTATATTGGTATTTGGATAAAAGAATAGAGATAACAATTATTAACAGTTGGCAGCCCTGGTAGCTCTTAAGAATACGCTCAGTCATATCTGTTTATGTACACATATTACATACAAAATTTGGTTGAAATCCAATTGGTAGTGTAGAAGTTATAGGCATTTAAAAATTGGACCTATCAGAAGGCTTAAAATTATTTTGGCAACACTGGCATGTATTGCCTCCTGGAACTTAAACTGAAATAGCGTTATCTACATGTGTGCCAATTTTGGAATTGTTCCCATGCATACCTTCCATGATATCCAACATGGAGCTCAAATTTCTAGTGCGTTTTTTCAGCAGTTGGTAGCACTGACATCATTTTCAAATATGGACGTGAGATATTCCGGTACACATCTTTACTCCTACTAAATTTGGTTTCGATTTCTGCAGCCGTTTAGGATTTGATAGGGGGGGGGGGGACACACACACACTCACACAGCCAGACAGACAGACAGACAGACAGACAGAAGGACAGACAGACAGACAGACACACATTTGCCCGATCTCATAAGTCTACTTTTTCCTTATTTTTGCAAAATGTGAAAAGTAGGCTAAAAATTCCCTGAGTATTCCCCGTTTTCCATGATTTCCCGAGTAGTAGATACTCTGTGGAGAGCTGCATGAAACCATTCAAAAGACTGAAGACTCAAACAACAACAACAACTTTTGGAACTTTCCTCGTACTACAGACTATTTCTCTTCGCGTGCTTTGACAACTAGTGCCCCTGTAAATTGGATGATACAACTGGGGTATGTATAATAGATTAGCCTTCCAAGAGATGAAGCATGCAGTTGGTCACAGCTGTCTGGCGTTAGCAAGATGGGTGAGGTGGCTAACTTGTCTTGCAGAACTCACTCGGTCCTACCCGGTTATTAATCTCAAGTACAGAGTAATTGCACGGAGCCACGAGTCAGAACAACGGTAGCAATTACTGCTTGATGAGGCTTGCTCATTCTTAAAGCATGCAGCAAGGAATTAGCATTCAATTGTCGTTATCTGGTCACTGGGTTGCAATCTGTAGAAATCTTACTGTCTCACATGTTGCAACTTAATCAACTGGTTGAGCAGTTCGAAAACGAAAGTAATATTAACATACTGTTGGAAGGCGTCATCTCTGTCTTCAGGTAATCACTAGTAATAAGTAGGGCTCGTATTTGTAGGTGCTAAAAATCGGGAAAACATTTATTTTGTAAGTATTAAAAATACCTGTCAGACCTTCAGTCCTCTATGCAGCAGAGTGCCTATATCTAACTTACAATAAGAAGACCCCATTAAAAGCCCTTAAGGTTCAAGAAAGAAAGTTCCTCAGAAGGATAGTAGGACCAAGGATTCTACCAGATAGAAGCAGGCGCGGATTCAAGGGGGGGGTCACGGGAGTCAAGACCCCCCCCCCAAACGGAGACCAATTTTTTTTTGCAAATTCAAGAAACGAAAACACAATAACCAGACAAATTAAACTTTTCATTTTATTCAATACTGAAAATATCTTTATTGCAATTGTTATGTTCTGTTACAACTGTACATATTTACAACTTCATACCTGTTATATAAAAACGATTATTTATATATCAAAATCAACTCGTCTATTTTGTTTAGCAAACCTTGTGATTACCGAATCGATGTTTATAGTGATGTCACGATGAATGTGCAGCAATGTACGGATAGGAATTTGGGGCTTTTTTTTTTTGCACCAAAATTTTTTGCCGACGTCCAAACTGCAAGCTTGGTTGGCAATTTAAGCTGTGACTTTCTCCCTTTGTCGATACCATGCCGAAACTGTAACGTACCTTGATACTTTTCTCGAAGCTGTTGCAATTTGTACGAATATTTTTGGTGCGCTAAATGCATCAAATTTCTATCCATGTAGCTTGCAAAAAATTGGTCTGGTTTTGTACGTTTGGTTATTTTGTGATTGCGTTTTTAGTTATACCATTTTTCTTAACAATTTCGATTCTCTACACCCCCCCCCCCCCCCAAGCCAAACTCTAGATACACGCCTGGATGGAAGACGATGGTATGAACCAAATCTTGAGCTCTACCAGCATAAAGATAATCTCATATATGCTATCTAAAGAAGGCGACCGATTTTCTACGGACACCTGTCCAGAATGGACTCCAACAGGTTATCCCATAGGATGTTCAAGGTTGCTAACAAGGGAAAAGCAAGTAGAGAAGGATCTTGGGGAACTCCATATTTATCAAAATGACAGAGATGAACGGAGTAACTAGCATATAACCAAGGAGGATGTTTGGGTAGTGCTGCATCTTAATGCAAAATTTTGACGCCAAACTATTGCTCGGTGTAAGTAGTTCCAACTGACAATAAGAGATGGCGCGACGATGCACTTTCGAGCGCGATCCATCCCCGACCTGGCCTATTGGCCCCTCTCCCATCCGGCCCGTGCCTACCCATCCTTTTCCCCTTATCTAACCTCCACCTCTACTTTATATTCCTACCTTTCTTTCTTTCTTTCTTCCTTGCATTCTTTCCCCTGTCTTTATAATGGTCATATTTTAGTAATTGGTCTAATAATAGGCGATTTCTTCCCCCTGTGATATCAGGTAGAGAAGAAAACATAGGCTCTTTCAGAATAGTTATGGATGTTTCAAGGTGATCAGCCCATGTTTCCACAAAGCACATAGCATGACACCCCACAGATATGTACAAATAGAAAGAGAAGGCTACTATACTACAATATTAAAAATGGATTTTAAGACAAAATTACAGCTGCACTTATCACACACCAATATTATTTAATTGTCAGTGCGGTACATCCTATTAATCGAATTAAGAAATATCGCGTTTGAATTACGGGAAGCGTTGGAACAACCAGCTCTTCTTTCGATTTATATCGATAGTATCTGATATCGTTTTCGTGCTCAGTGTATCGAATAAAATCGATGTGTGATTCAATATAATTCAATTTCTTCGTATAATATTGCATTCTTTTCTAAGCGCTGCAATATGTATTTACTATTGATATATATTCAAATATTAATTAAATATACAACATTAACAAGAATACTCACCAATTTTCCGATTTTGCTGCCATCTATTGAAGTACAACTCGACTACATCGTTGAATGCGATGACTGCTAGCGTTTTTAACGTTGTCAGCAGGAACTACTACAAAGCAAACTAGTTTTGGTTTCAAAACTCCTTATACAGTTTCACCCACCCGCATATAACTGTCAAAACTATACCCTTCGTAACGTCCCTCACAGAAGCTACTCACAGACCAAAGGACGAGACCAGGAAATGGTCTGAGGAGCGCAAGATTGAATGTAGCAGGAAAACGAAGGACTACTGGGCCATCAGAAAAGCTCAAGGCATCAAGAAGAAAGCAGCTGCCAAAGCCACCACTCAGATCACCAATCGTGGCAAACAACGACGATGACAGCGAGAAACATACAGCCAAAAAAAAACAGGCATCGTGGTCCTAACGAACTGAAAAAAAAATCCTGAACCCTGTGACAAAAAAGTAGAAATATTTAATTATAATTTAGTTTATTAATGTGAATATAAACAATATGCAGTACTCTTGAATGCAATTTATGCTATGTCTCACTGACTGCTGAAGCATTACAATACACAGTGAGATACATCTTCAGGTTGTCCATCACAAATGACCGACGATTATCGCGAAACACTTCTTCTGAAGGCGTGAAACTGCGGCAATATGTTTCTTGCCCTTGAAGTGTCGTGTAACTTGAGATCGCTGTTCAGCCTTGATTGGTTTACCACATGATTGGCAGAACAGAACGCCCCCATCAGAAGTAAAATTATCCTTAAATTCTGCAACAGACGATAACTTGTAGTTGTTTTTACTTTAGGCATCGTAGAACTTGCCTTACACTTCACAGTGCCAGAAATGAATTGCATGTGTGTGACACTGGTTCCAGGTATGGGGGGGGGGGGGTATATTGTCACCGCAAAATGCCCAGAAATATCAACCAATATCTTAGAGCATATAATTTTGTGTAATTATTTTCGATAAGATTCAAAGTTTATATCGCCTACAATTACTGGCAATACAAAATGGAGTATGAATAGAAAATATCTAAATATTTGTCAATTTACTAAGCAGAAAGGTAAACAGTTTCTTTTTTTTACAAGTTGATAATTTATTTCTCAAAAGCACTGTACAGTGGAATTCACAGTTTTGCCTCACAAGGCTGAGTGTACCCCGTTCCAGCCCTCAGACTGGAATTAAAATTACTTGGCAGAGCCGGGAATCGAATTCGGGCCTTCGGGGCGGCAGCCAAGAATGCTAGCCACTACACCACGAGTTAGTATAATGTCAATCATAATATTGTTTATGTTCGACCCTCACTATTATGTGTTTGAAAACTGTATCATAATGATGGTCATTATAACACCGTTTTTCATTACGATACAGTTTCTTCAGCCAATCAGAGCTCGTTCATTGACCAATTAGGTAACGATATCTTCGCGCATGCGCTCAAAATCCAACATGTCGGACATAAACATAACATCGAACGATAATAAATTACCGACATGGTATACGCACCGTCCATATGTTCGCGTAAATAAACTGGCGAATATGAGACTAGAAATAGCACTGTACCTTAATATCCTCAAACCAATTTCTACACAGCGCGTGGTTTTGACAAGACTTCAGTGACAGTTTTACTGAATACTGGTGCACAATCTGAACAAGGCCATGTAGTTGGTCTTGATCTGAACATATGGTATTGAAGCACATAGAGCGCATGCGTCGGCTGTCCAGAGAGCTTGGAAAAACAGATATACTACCCACCGCAGCACCCGATCACAACATTCTAGTGACTGAACCGATATTTATGAATATTTATGTTAAAACATATAATAAAGTTATATTTATCGTCGAACATAAACAGTCGTATGCAACTCGCCTATAATGGTAATTAAGACACTCGTATGGAAATTATAAAACTCGCATACGCTCGTTTTATAAAAATACTCGTGTCTTAATTATAGCCATTATAGGCTCGTTGCATAATGTACTATTATGTTCGACCCTGACTATTATGTGTCTGAAAACTATATCACAATGATGGTCATTATAACACTATTATTCATTATGAAACAGTTTCTCCCACCAATCACAGCTCAAGAAACATTTGTTTGACCAATTAGATAAGGATACCTTCACGCATGCTCTCAAAATCAAACATGTCTATATAAATTACCGAAAGTGCACCGTCCATATGTTCGCGTAAATAAACTGGTGAATACCGACAGTAGTGGCTACGCGGGCTAAAGCGCTGCGTTAGGTCAAGGGGCCAAGCTCTCTGCTGACTCGGTAGACGCGTGGGTTCGAGCCCCACCGTCGGCTGTCCTTGAAATGGTTTTCCGTGGTTTCCCATTTTCAACACCAGGCAAATGCTGGGACAGTACCTTCTGACAGGCCACGGCCGCCCAGTTTCATTCATCTTCATCCATTCCATCTCTCATCCCGACGCGCAGGTCGCCCACGGGCGTCGACTAGAAAGACCTGCACTCGGCCTCTCAGGAGGCTACACGACAAAAAAAAAAAAAAAAAGCTGGTGAATATGAGACAAGAAATAGCACTGTACCTTAATATACCTAAATCCAATTTCTACTCAGCGCGTTGATTTCAAACGACTACGGTGACAGTTTTGCTGAATACTGGTTCACGATCTGCACATCTGTCATTGAAGCACACAGAGCGCATGCGTCGGTCGGCCAGAGAGCTTGGAACACGGAGATATGCTACCTAGCGCACCACCCGATCACAACATTCTAGTTACTGAACAGATAATTATGAATATTTATGTTAAAACATGTAATAAAGTTATAATTATCGTCGAACATAAACAGTCGTATGCAACTCGCCTATAATGGTAATTAAAACACTCGCTAAAGCTCGTTTTATATACATACTCGTGTCTTAATTATAGCCATTATGGGCTCGTTGCATAATGTACTATTATAACTTAGCCAATAAGTTAAGATTAGGGTACAACGAAATTTACAATTATTTTATGCTCTTACCAATGAAACACTTTCTTAATTTTATTGGCTTATTTCGGGGGGGGGGGGGATTAGTGCCCCCTTAGCACCCCCCCCCTTATATACCCCCTAGCTGGGGGTAGGTCTAGCACGTGGTGCAATATGGCTATGGACAAGGAAATCCCCGGCTTCCACAGTGAGTGGCACGGGGTGACGAGATAAGAAAAACACAGCTTTAACCTATTTATTACTTACTTCTAAATACATAAATATTTTAATATGTTGATGTTCGACGATGTCGAAATGTAAATATTATATAGGCCTATGTCAGAAAACTATGATGGTCATTATAACACTATTTTAAGCCTACTTTCCACATTTTGCAAAAATGAGGAAAAAGTAGACTTATGAGATCGATCCGGGAAAATGTGTGTCTGTCTGTCTGTCTGTCTGGCTGTATGTGTGTCCCCCCCTATCAACTCCTAAACAGCTGCAGAAATCGAAACCAAATTTAGTATGAGTAAAGATTTATACCGGAATTTCTTACGTCCATATTTGAAAATGATGTCAGTGCTACCAAATGCTGAAAAAACGCACAAGAAATTTGAGCTCCATGTTGGATATCTTGGAAGGTATACATGGGAGCTATTCCAAAATTGGCACACATGAATATAACACTATTGCAGTTTAATTTCCAGGAGGCCCTACATGACAGTGTTGCCAAAATAATTTTAAGCCTTCTGATAGGTCCAATTTATAAATGCCTATAACTTCTACACTATCAATTGGAGTTCAACCAATTTTTATATGAAATATTTGTAAATAAACAGATATGACTGAGCGTATTCTTAAGAGCCACCAGGGCTGACATCTGTTAATAATTGCTCTCTCTATTATTTTATCCAAATACCAATATATCAGAAAGTATGCAAGCCGACAGCTTTAAACTATGCAAACGTATAGTACCTGACATTCTAGATTAATTTGGAGTAACTTATATACTTCAGTTCTACCAACATGATTCTAAGCCAGCTGATAGGGCCAATTTTTAAATACATGTTACTTCTATACTATCAGTTGATTTCAACCAAATTTCGTATGTGCTATGTGTAACATAACAGATATGACTATAAGTATTCTTAGGAGCAATCAGGGCTGCCAACTGTTAATAAATGCTGTCTATATATTTTTTTACCCTAATATCAATATATCAGGAAGTATGCAAGCCAACAGCCCTATACTTAGCACACGTATAGCACCTGACATTCTATGGGTAGATTAATTTGGAATAATTAATATAAGTCAGTGCTGCCAACATGCCTGCTGATAGGTCCAATTTTAAAATACATGTAACTTCTATAGTAAAAAATGGATTTCGTCCATAATTGGCACAACAAGATATCATAATATTTCAGAATAGGTTATTTCTGACCAGCACACGCATGGCATTGTTACCAACATGCTTTTACGCGTGCTGATAGATCCAATGTCTAACTGCATGTAACGTCCATACCATAAGACGTCTGTACCATAAGAGATGAAATATATTCAGTCACCAGGGCTGTCAACTGTAATGCTCTATTAGGCTACATTATACCAGGTATATTTCGAACTAATTAGACATTTCGATATTACCAACTGAATTTCGTCATTATTCTAGATAGGTTCATTTACTGTAGATTGGCATGAAAAGTAGGCTCTTTAGTTCGTCACGGAACTTCTTGTTAATTATGAAACAGTTTCTCACACCAAACAGAGCTTATGAAACAGTTATGTGACCAATTAGGTAAGGATAGCATCGCACCTGCGCTGACTTCCACGGCCTCCTGCGTGGCTAGTGTCATAGTGAGGTATTCGAAGAGGCCATGGTCGAATACAAGACATTCTCTGCGCCCCATGCGCTCTGTTCAGTACATAAAACTGGCGAAATCTCGACAGATATTTATGAATATTTATGTTCGAACATAAAATAGTTATAATTATCGTCGAACATAAACAGTCGTATGCAACTCGCGTATAATGATAATTAAGACATTCCTATGGAAATACATACTCGTGTGTTAATAATTGCCATTATAGGCTCGTTGCATAATGTACTATTACGAATCACACTCAATATTCATGAATTCTGTAGAACCTAAAAAACCTAAAAGATATCCGAGCACCTAACAATACCTAATTGCAGTTTAGTTCCATTTGAATTTGTGGTCCATAGTTTTTAAAAGAAAACCTGAAGATAGTGTTCTAGTTGATTGAGGGAAATCATACCTGCTAGGAAATACAAAAAAACTCAGCACTTTTCAGCCTATATCGTATTGTTTGGTGTTTTACTGTCAGGAAAGTGGGTATACATCTCTTATTATTTCCAAGAATCCTATATCCTAAATAAACAAAGTTAACTAAACGGCCCACAGTGTGAAAATCACCTCTGATATCCTTGGTTTCATTGTATTTGAATAATTGACATATTTTATATGAGAAAATATTGCCTAAAAGTTTGAAGTTCTCGGTGAAAATTTGTTGACGTATCATTACGTAAAGTATTTACACTCTTGTTGCAATTAGGCATTAATTTTAAGATTGGTGGAATTTATGTGCACTTTTCTACACTTAAAACATAACTACGAAGGCTGTCTTTTTTCAAGTTCCGATGGACTGTATAAAAATAACAGATTGACATACCAAACTAATTTTACTAGTCTACTAAATGTTTGCTTGTTTTATTTTTATGTCTCAACATAATCGCCAAAACGATTGAAACATTTGTCGTATCGTTACACCAGCTTTCTAATCTCCTTGGCAAAAAATTCTCTCGCCACTGAAGTGGGTACGTGTGGAGAGTCTCCTGAAGTGTTTCCTTTTTGGCGAGGCGTTGCCGCCCAACCACACCTTCAATTCTCGAAAATGTGAAAATCATTCAGTGCTGGTTTGGACTAAACGGCAGATGTCCAAAACATCACACTTGAATTCTTTGGAAAAGTCTATCGTAACGAAGGCACAGTGCGGTTGTGAATGATTTCCACTTTGAAGCCAAAGAGCGGGAACACTCGCTTGAGCAGTAAGTAAGGTATGGGTAACGCTAGATGGCAGTAGCTGGCTGATTCTCGCCGGCAGACCAGAAGCTTGTTGCTGACCGAGGCCCAGTTCCTTGGAACATCTTTGTCACCCAGGGGCGTATATAAGGGTGTGCTTAGGGGGCTCCAGTCCCTCCCCCCACCCCCTTCCCGAAAAAAAGCCAATGTAGATTAAGAAAGTGTTGCTTTGGTAAGAACATAAAATAATGTAAATTTGGTTGTACCGTAATCTTAACTTATTGGCTAAGTTATAGACAATATTAAAAAAAACTGTTTACCTTTCTGCTTAGTAAATTGACTAATATTTAGATATTTACCATTCATACTCCACAGGTCATAATAGAAAATTCATTAAGTATAAAAATGTATTTGCGTGTTGTGTTGTATTTTACAACATTTTTGGTATTTCCAATAATTGTAGGCTGTATAAACTTTGAATCTTGTATATACGCCTCTGTTGTCACCAGCCCAATGTACTTGGGTGTGTGTTCCATTTGATAATATTAATAATAATGTTCACATTATATAGCTTTGGGGCTATTAGATCGAGTGAAACATAAAAAAAAAACCTGCTTGTCCCTTTATCTAGGTCTGCCAAGAAAGAAAGGAAGAAAGAAAGAAAGAAGAAAGAATGAGCCGTTTAGATTTTATTCGGATAGGCGGGGGGGGGGGGGGGGGGGGGGGGACGACATACGCACATACGCAAACACGGTCAAAAGGTGATCACAGAAGCCTATTTTCTCATAAATGAAAATAGGCTAAAATTCATGAAAAACACAAAACCAAAGATTTGGTGATTGGTTGGTTCCTCAGTTTAGGGGCTGCGACAACGCGGTCATGTAGCCCCGTGTACTTTGGGTGTGTGTAGAATCTGTCTGATAACCGGTGTTAATTGTGATGGTTGTATTAGTGTGTGTTATCTGTTTTTAGCCTACTTTTCACATTTTGCAAAAATGAGGAAAAAGTAGACTTATGAGATCGATCCGGGAAAATGTCTGTCTGTCTGTCTGTCTGTCTGCTGTGTGTGTGTGTGTGTGTGTGTCCCCCTATCAACTCCTAAACGGCTGCAGCAATCAAAACCAAATTTAGTATGAGTAAAGATGTGCACCGGGATATCTCACGTCCATATTTGAAAATGATATCAGTGCTACCAACTGCTGAAAAAAACGCACTAGAAATTTGAGCTCCATGTTGGATATCTCTCAAGGCATGCATGGGAGCTATTCCAAAATTGGTACACATGCAGATAATACTATTTCAGTATAATTTCCAGGAGGCCAACAATGACAGTGTTGCCAAAATAATTTTAAGCCTTCTGATAGGTCCAATGTTTAAATGCATATAACTTCTACACTATCAATTGGATTTCAACCAAATTTTGTATGTAATATATGTACATGAACAGATATGATTGAGCGTATTCTTAAGAGCCACCAGGGCTGCCAACTGTTAATAATTGCTGTCTCTATTTTTTATACAAATACCAATATATCAGAAAGTATGCAAGCCAACAGCTTTAAACTATGCACACGTATAGTACCTGACATTTCAGATTAATTTGGAGTAACTTATATACGTCAGTTCTACCAACATGATTATAAACCTGCTGATAGTACCAATTTTTAAATACATGTAACTTCTATACTATCAGTTCGATTTCAACCAAATTTCGTATGTGCTATGAGTACCATAACAGATATGACTGTAAGTATTGTTAAGAGCAATCAGGGCTGCCAACTGTTAATAAATGCTGTCTATATTTTTTTACCCTAATATCAATATATCAGAAAGTATGCAAGCCAACAGCTATATACTTTGCACACGTATAGCACCTGACATTGTGGATTAATTTGGAGTAATTAATACAAGGCAGTGCTGCCAACATGATTCTATGCCTGCTGATATGTCCAATTTTAAAATACATGTAACTTCTATACTAACAAATGGATTTCATCCAAAATTGGCACAACAAGATATAATAATATTTCAGATTATTTCTGACCAGCACACGCATGGTATTGTTGGCAACATGCTTTTACGCGTGCTGATAGATCCAGTGTCTAACTGCATGTAACGTCCATTGGACTTCAACCTAATTTTGTATTCTGTACCTTAAGAGATGGAACTAACAATATATTCAGTCACCAGGGCTGCCAACTGTAGTGCTCTATTAGGCTACATTATACCAGGTATATTTTGAACTAATTAGATATTTCGATATTACTAACTTAATTTCGTAATTATTCTAGATAGGCTCATATACTGTAGAATAATCATTGGCATGAAAAGTAGGCTGTATAGTTCTTCACGGAACTTCTTGTTTAACTCAAGTAAGGACTGCAGACATTCAATTTTCAAGTAGGCCTACCTGTAGTTCCTACTATTGCTACCAAACGCCACCGTCAACGACAACTAGTTCTGAACTTGATTATTAGATGCCACTGCAGTCGGCTCCTGGCGACGAACGTTGGAACCTAAGAGCGTTAGTCAAATCTAACCTATAATTTAGCTTCACAAAAGTGTAATTAGTGGAAGGCTCTTTTACATGCTATAAATCTATTACATGGGACCACTGGCTTTACTTCTTCTCCGAAGGAAGGCATACTGAGTGATTTTTAACGATCTTAAAATATCCGACGACTTCGGTCGGGTTTGAACCCGCAACCTTGGGCATAGAAACTCAGCATGCACGCCACCGAAGCCGCTTTAGTGATTGCTGCAGATGTTTACTTAAACCCCTAAACTTAATGGGGCCTATCATGAGAAATTGTAACTCAAGCTTATTTCTTTCCACTCAAGAACTCTAGAAAAAGCCAGTAGGGAACATATTGTGGTGAGAAGGAACCGGTCGCTCGCTACTCCTCAAGGTCTGGATGAGTGACAGGTGGTTGAGGCGGTGCAATACGCTGGTGTCACTTCCTATTAGTTGAGCGCCTATCGCCTGACACATCTGAAATACACTTCTCATTCCAGCCAGTTCATTACGTCCACATTACTGATTACGATTCTTGAGCAATGCTTAAATTGGATTGGGACTGACAACACAACTGATTAATGATTTGTGCACGAGTTTCCTATAGCGCTGGTGTTCTCAATCTTCTTGAGACTCTGAACACCACTTTCATTCCATTCCAAGTACCAGAGCACCATTAAATTGAATATAGGCCCTAATAATAATAATAATAATAATAATACTGAGAAGGAGAAGGAGAATTATACGCAAAATACTCGGTCCTTTTAAAAAGGCAGAATTCTGGAAATTAAGAAGTATTGATGAAATATGTCGAAAAATAGAAAAATTACGAGCCTTACAGTAGTCGCATATGATGTGTAACATCTGACATAGAAGAAACCTCACATGAAATTGTTGATACACCGGTATTTATAATATTATTGCACAAATATTAATCTATTGTAAAAGGCAGTGTTTTACAGATATTGTAGTTTATAATACGGAACTCATTTTATTAGATGATTTGTAGCTTCCACCAGCACTAGCCTAAATAAAGAATACGATATGGATCAACTAGATTAATAGACGCGACACCGCTCATAACCTTATAAACAGGTCCTCTGCATTCACAGACCAACACGTAATTTCATATGGATTCTGTTAAAATGAGTCATATTGATATGATAAATATTGTTTAAAATGATAATCTGGTTGCAAAAATATCTACCCCGTTCGGGATTCGAAACCGAGATCTCTAGTTTCACAGTCATAGGCGCTAACCCCACGGCTATTTCGACTACGCAAATATTGTGCACAATATGGTGACTTATTTCCACGTTCCAATAATACTGCATTACGGAATTAAGTTTCATTTATATTTTGCTTGTTTCGATAAAGTTCCTGAGTGAAATTGAGTTTAAAATGCCTTATGAATAGGCCGTCTTGTGAGAAAATAGAATGTATTCAGTAATAGTCCATGAAGGCTTGCTCAATTCTCGTATAACCACAACGATTATATTATATTGATGACTGCATTACCGTTATGTGGGTTAATATTTAAATAGCCATTGTGCAGAAACATAATACCGGCAATGCCGGCTACTTACAATGTTTGATATTAAGGCATTTTATCATTTAAATACTGATACGAAGACTTCGAACATGTACCATGTGCTTTGTTTCAATCACTTGACACCAGAGTTCGCATGAGCGTTTACCGTTCAGTATGTCATATACATTCCAGATGACTGGGAGTACGTCATGGTATCAATTTCCGACACCGCGCACTCATTGTTTCTCTTACCACTGTCAGCTGGATCGATCGATCGAGTTAGCAGTGCGTCATACACTTCCGTTCGAGCACACTTCCGTTCGATGGTGCCACCTCGGATCGTTCCGATCCACTTCCGTCCCCTTTTTCAAAATCACTCCCACAAAAATATCCAGCAACCAAGTGGAATAATGTTACACATCAAAACATATCAGAAACATTACGGAAGAGGAGATTGCTATTTTTTTTTGACATTTGTACAGGATGGACGAGGCAACTTCGGTGGCGTAGTTGCTAGCATGCTGAGCCCAAGCTCACGGGTCCAAACCCGGCTGAAGTCATCGGATATTTTAAAAGCGTTAAAATCCCTGAGTATGCCTTCCTCCGGAGGGGAAGTAAAGCCGGCGGACCCATGTAATAGATTCATGACATGTAAATGAACTTTCCACTAAATAAACTTGTGTGAAGAAAAATGTGTAGGTTAGGCTTGATTAATGCTCCTAAGCTCCAACGTTCGGCACCAGGCGCTGGTTGCGATTGCATCTAGTAGTAGGCAAGTTGACAGCTAGGTGTCATGGACAGTAGCATTTGGTAGCGAATGTAGGAACTACTTGAAATTATCGTCTGCAGTCCTTACTTGAATTAAAAGAACACATTTTTTTGTCGTGTGGCCTCGTGAGAGGCCGAGTGCAGGTCTTTCTAGTCGACGCCCTTGGGCGACCTGCAGGTCGGGGTGAGAGATGGGAAGGATGAAGATGAATGAAACTGAGCAAGGATGTGGAAGGAAGCGGCCGTGGCCTGTCAGAAGGTACCGTCCCAGCATTTGCCTGGTGTTGAAAATGGGGAAACCATGGAAAACCATTTCAAGGACGGCCGACGGTGGGGTTCGAACCCACACGTCTACCGAGTCACCAGGGAGCTTGGCCCCATGGCCTAACGCTGCGTTTTAGCCAGCGTAGCTACTACTGTCGGAAAAGAACAGATAACACACACTAATACAGTCATCACAATTAACACCGGTTATCAGACAGTTTCTACACACACACAAAGTACACGGGGCGACATGACCACGTTGTCGCAGCCCCTAAACTGAGGAACCAATCAACCAACCAGGATGGATGACAGTAGGTTAACCAAGCTGATGTTAGGTAGGGATACATTTCGGACCATTAGGCCTACTCAACATTTGGAAAGGCTCCAAGAGACGGAAGAACTGCGATGACTGGACGAACCTGGACGGATGAACAGAAGCAGCAACACAGTGTACATATAGGCTTGCCATATTTTTGGTGATTGAAACCGGGACACATTAATATTCGATGGCCTTACTGGGGGGTATTGAACCTTTTCTTCTTCTTATTATTATTATTTATATATTTTTTAAAACCTATTTCAATGCCTAGAAAGGTCGGCCAACGCCGTCCTTACTTCTGGCCGCGGGACGGATATAAAGAGAGGGTCACTTGCCGCGCGCTCCGCAACCTCCTCCTGGTACGGGATTTTTTTTTTTAAATAGAAGCAAATTGGTGAGTTTTAAGCCTTTTTTTCAAGCCTCGCAAGTGACGGGAGAATCTGGCACCCTAAATTGTTAGTTCTACACACCTTTTAAAAATTAAAAAGGAATTTTTGCTACATAAATATATATAATTTTTCCTTTTTAATGATAATTTTTCTCGTCTACCATCTAGAAAGAAGTGTTGATAAAATACGTCATAAAATTGTTTAATTGAACAATAATTACTTAGTCTTATTATTTTTTGTAAAACTACAACTTTTTGTCTTAACTACAAAAACAATTAAACTTACAAAAAACGATGTTGACTGTTGAAAAGTAATAGGTCCATAAAAGATTCTTAAACACATAAATTCATTACTTTTTACGTCTTACAGCCGTTTTCCGGGACATTGATAAAACCGGGCGGGACACCGGGACAAGAGCAAAATACCGGGACTGTCCCGGTCAAACCGGGACGTATGGCAAGCCTATGTATATATGAAAGACTACTGGAGAAAGAGGAAGGTTAAGACGAAGGAGAAATGAAATTAAAGAAAGCTTTTCATTCGGTCAACATAAGTTTTGGCCGGGTTCCCAATGTGTATATAACAGCGTAATAGTAACTTGTTTTTTCCCCGCCTAATGCGATTGGGTACAAATTGTGTTGACAGACTGAAAAGCTTTCTTTATTAGAATTTGGCAACACTGAAAAATGCTTCTATCACTTCAATTTCAAATTGTGTGTCATGAAGAGTTCTATCAAACTGATATTTTTTATGTTCATAGAGGCTACGAAAATAAGTTCACCTATACGACTTTCAATAACCTGGTGAGCACAAATCCAACATTGCGTGCGACGCGAAATATAAATATTTAAATGGTCGTTTCTCGCGATTTAACCATCCGAGTGCAGTGAACCTTTTCACGTTAAATGCTTATACAAATGTTAATCCAGTGGCATCTAATTTATTTCAATTGTTTTCATAACCACAAGATGGCAGCTGTGCGAAATTTTAAAATCTCGTTTTTACTTCTTGTGTCCTAATCATGCGATTGAAGTCTGAATACCACACGTACACAATAATCTTCATGTAATAGTACAAAAATAAAAATCCTAACTGGCGACCATCTGAAATATTTAGACGGTTCTCAATATCTACGAATCTATCACAACCTTCAAACTGAAATTTTGTATGTTGATAGTGACAATTAACACGAGTAGGATATATGAAAATAGCCTGTATAGTTCTTCACGGAACTACTTGTTCTTTACTCCGTTTCTTCTTGATTCAAATCCTTTCCAAATTAACTTATTTACATAATTCTTTCCTTAATGTGTTCTTTGGTTCAACACCCCTTGAGAATTTTTTGATTAAAAAAAATCTTCACACCGGAAGTAGTTATAAGGTTTGAAGTGAAACTCTGCATTGAACCATAGTAGCACTCGTAGTGGTAGAGAAGGCATAGTACTAATGTAATCGACTGGATATGGTTGAGTTCCCGGTGAAGAATCATCAGTCTACCGCGTGTCATCAACGTTTTGTGTCAACTTTAAGTTTTGAAAGGTGGAGAATCAACGATAATTAATAACTTCTTCTTCTGTGGTGTTCAATCCGAAGATTGGATTGTAGCAGCTTTCCATGTGGCTAGTCTCTTCAAGTCCAAGTAATTATCACAACCTTTGTCGTGAATGATTTGTTTCATGTATCCCTGCCGTGTTCTACCTCTATAGTTCTTTCCTTCCACATTGCCCTCCAGTATTGTGTGCAGAAGACTTTCATGGCTCAAGATATATCCAAACCAATTAATTGTCTCTTCGGTGAGTAAGCATATTACATAAACATGGCTTCTCTCCAATCCTCTTCAGCGTTTCTTCATTACTGATTTTGTCCACCCATGGAATTTGCAGTATTTTCCTGTAGCACCATATTTCAAAGGCTACTACTCGTTTCTTATCAGCCAAGCTAAGAGTCCAGGTTTCACTACGCCTCACACATATATCTTCGCAAGACATTTCCTAAAGCTCATACTAATGTTTTTGCATGTAAAGAGCTTTCCTTTCTTGTTGAATGCTATTTTGACTAGGTTAATGCGGCTGACTATTTCTGTTCTACTTCTTCCATCTGCTGTTGTTTTGCTACCAAGGTAGATGAACGCCTGTACATTTGTCAACTGTTCTCCATTTAAAGTACAACGAGGAGGTTCATACTGCCGGCTACAGAGAAGAAATAATAATAAGAATAATAATTATAAGAATAATAACAAATGCACCAAAAATGGAATAGTATTCTTCTTCTTTCTTTGTTCGTCATGCCCGATTGAGGAGCGCGATTGAACTTATTCAGCTGATGGCATTGTTTTCCTCTTCTCCCAAAATTTCTTCATCTTCTCGCTGTGGCTTCTCTTGCGATCTTCTGACCAGGTTTTGTTGGTGATAATGCTTGGATGGTCTGCAAAGCTGTGATTATCGACTAATTCTCTCAACTTAGCTCTGTCTAGTACAATGTCATCTGTGATGAAGATCTTTTCCAACTTCAAACAGCCGGGTGTTATTAAATGTGTTTGGTCAGTCTCTGCCCATCCTGAGGATATGCCCGTAAAATTTCAATCGTCTTTTCCTAAATGTGTCTGAGATTTTCTCCGAGTCATGGGATTTTCTTTTCATCCAGAGTCCCCCTGTACAGACTGGTCCAAAAGATTTTCCTTTCTTGCTTTTGCACATGTTTAATTAATGATCTGCCCCCAATAATCAGCGTTTCAGAAGCATATAGTGCTTCAGGCTTGATTACAGTGTTGTAATGCCGTAATTTTGCATTTCTGGATATTGATTTTCATTCTGTTCCAAGCGAGTCTGTAAGATATTTGCAGTCTATGACTTTAAAGGATACTTTCAACATTAAGTTGCTTGCCAGAACTGTGGATGGTTTGTTTTCATTGCCATGTTTTATTTTATTTGATTAGTGCTGTCAATGTCTGGGAATAAACTTTAGTGTTCCGAAACACTTTTCCGTGTCTGTACATCTACCCATCTACCCACAATAACTTAATAGTTCAACCTGTCATTTAAACTTATTTTCTTATTTTATATCATCCACAATAAGAAAGAATTCATAGTTACTCTTAATGAATTTTGATGTCTGTAATATTTACATCTTTATACGTCGCTGATATAATGTTATGCAACAAGAACTCTCCTTTAAGAAGAAGCGGGCGATCTCAAACGAACAAATTGCAAGGAGAAACTAAATTAGATTCCATCTTCTGCGAGCATATAATTAGTGTCAGAGTAAAAATTAATCTATTATCTCCTTGGCTTTAAGAAGAAGTTAGAAAACAAAAACTAATGGGATGTTATTTCGTTTCACGGTTGGTTCAAATTCTTTAAAGAGTTCTGAGCAGGAATGAGCGAGAGAGAGAGAGAAGGACAAAAGATAATAATTACGAAGCATCGGTCGGCAATCTGTCACGAGTGAAATGTTAATTAGCCAGCAGATCATTACCATAACTGCTCTGGTTTAGTCAGGAGTGGGATGTTTATGTCTTACGCTGATTGTTGTATTGAACTTGAATTTGTTAGTTATTGGTTGGTTGGTTCCTCAGTTTAGGGGCTGTGACAACGCGGTCATGTAGCCCCATGTACTTTGGGTGCGTGTAGAATCTGTCTGATGTTGTTGTTTGAGTCTTCAGTCTTTTAACTGGTTTGCTGCAGCTCTCCATGCCTCCCTCTCCTGAGCTAATCGTTTCATCTCTACATAGCTACCACAACCTACATCCAAGGCAATCTGTTTAACACATTCTAACCTTGGCCTACCCCTACAGTTCTTGTCCTCGAACCTTCCTTCCATAACTAAGCTTGCTATTCCTGGGTGTCTTAGTAGGTGTCCTACTAACCTATCTCTTCTCTTCATTAGCAGTCGCCAGAAACATCTCTCCTCTCCCAACTCGTCTTAATACCTCTTCGTTTGTAACCCTATCTACCCATCTGATCTTCATCATTCTCCTGTAACACCACATTTCAAATGCTTCAATTCTCCTCTTTTCTGCTGCACCAATAGTCCAAGTTTCACTTCCATAGAGCGCCACGCTCCAGCCAAAGGCTTTCAAAAATGAAATCCTAATACCTAAATCTATATTCGATGTCATCAGATTCCTTTTTTTGTAGAAATGCTTTCCTTGCCTGAGCCAACCTACTATTTATATCCTCTTTGCTTCGTCCATCACTCGTTATTTTGCTTTCTAAGTAACAGAAGTCTCCTACTTCCTTCACCTTTTCACCTGCCAATTTGATGTCCATAGAGGTTTCTGATTTATTTCTGCTGCATTCCAGTATTTTTGTTTTATATTTTATTAATTTTCATCATGAATTCTTTCCGTAAGACGGAGTCCATACCATTCAAAAACTCATTCAAATCCTCAGGCTTGTCGGCCAAGATGACGATGTCATCAGCAAATCTCAGACTTGAAATTATTTCTCCTTGAATCTTCACTCCCACTTTACATTTGTCTCCAATTTCCTTCATTGAAAAATATGGGTGATAAGTAGCAGCCTTGATAACCGGTGTTAATTGTGGTGGCTGTATTAGTGTGTCTCTGTTTTCAATTCAAGTAAGGACTGCAGACATTAATTTTTTTCAAGTAGTTACTACTTTTGCCGCCAAACGCCACCGTCAAAGACTACTTGTTCAGAACTTGGTTACCAGACGCCACCGCAGTCGGCTCCTGGCGACGGACGTAGGAACCTAACAGCGTTTGTCAAATCTTTAACTATAATTTAGCTTCAAACAGGTGTAATTAGTGGAAGGTTCTTTAACATGCCATAAATCTATGACATGGGACCGCCAGCTTTGCTTCCCCTCCGAAGGAAGGCATACAGAGGGATTCTTAATGCTCTTAAAAATCCGACTATTTCGGCGGGGTTTGAACCCGCGATCTTGGGCATAAAACATCAGCTTGCTACCAACTACGCCACTGAAGTCGCTAATTTGTTAGTTAGTTATGAAGTCATCTGCCCCAAATTGAATTTGTGTTTGACAGTTGATTTTCTTTTTTTGATGTGTAACATCTTTCCAGTCGGAAACAATGAGTGCGCACGGTGGCGGAGATTGGTACCACGACGTACTGTCGGCCATGTGGCTACGTGGAATGTATATCACATACGGTTTACTTCAAGGTTTGGAAGGCCCATTAAAGATATTTCTTCAATAAATCACCTTCAAGTTGTCGTTCTTTGGTGTGAAAATATTAATTATATCATATTTGCTGAAAACAATTATGATTTATTAAATCTTCATACTTTTGCTGTGGAATGTATATCGCATAAAGTATCCTGCAAGGTATGGGGGCCCCATTAAAGATATTCCTACAATAAATCATTGGTACCACGACGTACCTCGCGCATGCGCACCGGTCAGGATTTGGCACTGGAGTTTTACATGTAGTTATTTAAATGACCAACACTGTTAAAAAGGGATTTGCGCTCCCGCAGACACACAGAAGAGTATTTGTGTTTGGAGTTTCGCTGTTCACCTCGGCTTTTCTGAATTGCATATCAGACCTGCCGACCGTGTGCCTTTTAAGATTACGCTGGGTAAACCATTAAAGATACCGGGCGAAGCCGGGGCGGGTTACTAGTTAATCAATGAAGCAAATATCAAACATTTCCTAACATGGTAGAAGTTATTGCTTTTAATCGATCCACTGACTTACAACTTAAGGTCAGAAGGTAGGTTATATATATTTATTTAATTTGCAGCCTATTTTAGGCACAATTAAACCAATACAGCTGCGCACCTATTAATAAAAGGTTGATAAAAATTTCGTCATATAATTTTAATGTGTTGCTGACTGTGATAGTACATTTTAACAAGTAGTTCCGTGAAAAAATTACAGTCAGTCTGAAAGATTAAATTGTCGTTATGGTTGGGGTCCAACGTTATGCGTTACGGAGACGGAAGTGACGTCATGCAGCCACGCAGGAAGCAGAAGCTAATGGTTATTGGAGTCAGTTGAAAGAGTCCTGGGGCGTGGAGTGACCTGGGGCTTTGAGCGAAGCGAAAAGAATACAGGGTGACTCCTAAAGAGGTGTACAAGAATACAGGGTGACTCCTAAAGAGGTGCACAAGATGCCAGATAAGAATACAGGGTGACTCCTAAAGAGATATACAAGACGCCAGATAAGAATACAAGGTGACTCCTAAAGAGATATACAAGATGCCAGATAAGAATACAGGGTGCCTCTTAAAGAGGTGTACAAGAATACAGGGTGACTCCTAAAGAGGTGCACAAGAATACAGGGTGACTCCTAAGGAGGTGCACAAGATGCCAGATAAGAATACAGGGTGACTCCTAAAGAGATATACAAGACGCCAGATAAGAATACAAGGTGACTCCTAAAGAGATATACAAGATGCCAGATAAGAATACAGGGTGCCTCCTATAGAGGTGTGTAGGATGTCAGAGCAAATTACAGGGTGACACTTAACGAGGTGTACAGTATGTTAGATTCAATTCAAATACAGGGTGACCCTTAAAGAGGTTTGCGAGATATCAGATTCAAATAATGAGTGACTCTTAAAGAGTTGTAAAATATATCAGACTCAAATACAAGGTGACCTCCTGAGCCTTTCTAACATGTGTAGCATTTGTAGCATGCGTCATTTGAAATGATATAACGTCGAAACCCCAGGGCTCGATCAGCAGACTCCATTACCCATTAACTTAGGCTTCCCGTGCGGGCACCTCTTTAAGGGTCACCCTGTATTTGAGTCTCACATCTTTTACAACTCGTTAAGGGTCAACCATTATTTGTGTAGCATGCGTCATTTGAAATGATATAACGGTTCTCAATATCTACGAATTTATCACAACCTTGTCTAAATATTTCAGATGGTCGCCAGGTTGGATTTTATTTATGTACTATTACATGAAGATTATTGTGTACGTGTGGTATTCAAATTTCAATCGCATGATTAGGACACAAGAAGTAAAAACCGAGATTTTAAAATTTCGCACAGCTGCCATCTTGTGGTTATGAAAACAATTGAAATAAATTAGACGCCAGTGCATTACAATGCGTATAAACATTTTCTGTACCAAGTTTCATTAAGTTTGGATGGTTAAATCGCGAGCAAAGTCTATTTAAAAGTCTCAATTTCGCTTTGCAGCCATGTTGGTTTGGTAGTTACCAGGTTTTTGAAAATTTCATAGGTGAACTTCTACTAGTGGCTTTTATTACCATATAAAATTTCAGGATGATATCTGTAATAGTTTCGGAGATACTGAATGCTGGTGAAATTATTCGCACATCCACCATGTTAGATTAGTGAGACACAATAACATTTGAAGGGCAAGGTCGAGGTCGTCTAGAATGGTGCTATGATCTTACCGAGTTTCATTGAAATCGCTCCAGCCGTTTAGAAGTTATCAGGGGGCATACACACACACACACACACACACGGACAATCATAAGCCTCTTTTTTCATAAAATGAAAATAAGCTAAAAATTCCTAATGTAATTAGTGCAACTACAAGGTATATATATTTCGAAAAGCCAAAAAGATAATTCTGTTCCATGCATGTTCATATTTAGGTACAGTCTTGTCAGGAACTGCTTCAGAGAGGTTTTTCATGTTATCTCTTGCGACCATCCTCAGAATGGTGAATTGAATTATCAATTGAAGAGAACGTACTTCAGTTATAAAAAATAATGTTAATAAAATTTTATTGCAAAATAAATTATTTGTAACTCTATGAGAAAACTATACCTAAAGATGGAATAAAGTTATGTTTCTGGCTTTTCGAAAAATATATATTGTAGGTGCATTAGGATTTTTAGCCTATTTTCATTTTATGAAAAAACAAGATGTTCAGTAAAGAACATACAGCCTACTTTCTCCTAAATGCATGGGTATTGTTATAACTCTTTGTCCTTTTCAAGGAGTATAATTGAATGTTGGTTGTAGTAGCTGGTTGAAATACAACGTGCTATAGGGATATTAAACATGAATATGAGGTGCCCTTTGCTAGTGCTACCTCTGTAAAAAAAATCATTCAATTCGGTTTCACCGTGTTCGAATTAATAGGGGTAATCGATTTTGACACAAAGATGGCCGCCATCCGCAAACTATTAAGCTAATGACCTATTAGATTTGTCAAAGGATGCTCCCTCCATAAAGGTATGTTGTTGCAAAATTTGGTAGGGATCCGATGATTAGGTTAGTCGTAATTTGATTTAAGCTTTGAAAATTTGTGTGGCCGCCATTACGTTTTCGTCAAGATGGCGGCGATATAAAACTTGACACTGGGGTGCGCTTTGCTAGTACTACCTCTGTACCAAATTTCGTTCCATTCGGTTTCAACGTGTTCGAATTAATAGGGGCAATCGATTTTCACACAAAGATGGCCGCCATCCACAAACTATTAGCCTGATGACCTATTAGTTTGGTCAAAGGATGCTGCCCCCATAAGGGTATGTTGATGCAAAATTTGGTAGAGATCGGATGATTAGGTTAGTCGTAATTTGATTTAAGCTTTGAACATTTGTGTGGCCGCCATTACGTTTCCGTCAAGATGGCGGTGATATAAAACATGACACTGAGGTGCCCTTTGCTAGTGCTACCTCTGTACCAAACTTCATTCAAACTTAAGTTCATAGCCCCTATGAACATTAAAAAATGCAGTTTGATTGCTAAAATAGATTCGTAGATATTCAGTATCGACTAAATATTTCGGATGGTCGCCATGTTGGATTGTTAAATGTATAGGCCATAGAGTCATGTACCATTAAAGGAAAATTATTGCGTAGGTTCATTATTCAAACTTTCACTTCGATCGCATGATTACATCACAAGAAATAAAAACTTAATTTTAAAATTCGCACTGCCGCCATCTTGAGGTTATGTAAACAATTGAACTAAATTAGATACCAGTGGATTACAATGTGTATAAATATTTCCTGTACCAGGTTTCAGTGCGCTTGGAACATTAAATCGCGAGAAAGGTCTATTTAAAATGTTCAAATTCGCTTGGCCGCCATGTTCGTTTTGTAGTTAACCGGTTTTTGAAAATCTTATAGATGGAATTCCAGTAGTGCCCTTTATCTCCGTACAAAATTTTAGGGAGATACCGCTAATAGTTTCAGAGATATAGAATGCCGGTGAAATATTTCGCACATCCGCCATCTTGTGATTATGTAAACAATTGAACGAAGTTAGATGTCGGTGCATTACAATGTATATAAACATATACTGTACCAAGTTTCATTGCGCTTGGTTGGTCAAATCGCGAGAAACGTCTATTTAAAAGTCGCAAATTCGCTTGGCCGCCATGTTGGTTTTGTAGTTACCAGGTTTTCAAAAGTCACATAAGTGAACTTATAGTAGTTTCCTCTATCACCATAGAAAATGTCAGGGCATTATCGGTAATAGTTTCGGAGATATTGAATGCTGGTGAAATATTTCGCACAGCCGCCATGTTGGATTGGTGAGTCGTAACAAAATTTGAAGGGCACGGTCGAGGTCGCCGGGAATAGTGCTATGAACTTTCCGAGTTTCATTGAAATCGCTCCTGCCGTTTAGATTTTATTAGGGGGGGGGGGACACACACACACACACGCACACACACACGGACAAAAGGTGATCTCATAAGCCTATTTTTTCAAAATTGAAAATAGGCTAAAAATCCAACACGGTGACCATCCAAAATATTTAGACGGTTCTCAATATCTACGAATCTATTAGAGCAATCAAACTGACAATTTGTATGTTGATAGGGGCAATTGATATTAGTAGGATATATGAAAATAGGCTGTATAGTTCTTCACGGAACTACTTGTTAAAATGTACTATCACAGTCGGCAACACATTACAAGTAAATGACGAAATTTTTATCAACCTTTTATGATAGGTGCCCAGCTGTATTAGTTTGACTTTTTCCCAAAATACGCTGCAAATAAATAGAGATAACCTATATTCTGTCCTTAAGTTGGTAACCTTGTGATGTAACTCCATTTCTCGTCTCAAAAGGCAGGTATATTGGAATCCGCGATAAATGCGATAGCCGAAAATAACGATCTGTTCCATTGAGCAAGGGAGGTCTGATGAATGGCCGCAGGATGCAGCTGAGTTACGATTGGAGACAGACCTCATGACAACTGATCTGACTCCATTTAATAGCGGAGAGGTAGCAAATTGAAAACCTATGTCTGCAGTTCGTTACGATATGCTAAGTGGATCAGCTTTGGGCGGAGCCGACAAAGTGCATACATGATTCTCCCAGTCAAGGTGGTGTTGTTCTGGGGCGTAAAACTCCTCGCTAACGTGGGGACGGGGTCAAATATATAAAATGCGGTTACCACTTACTGAGGAACTTCTGGTGCCGCATCAACAGGCTGAGGACTGGACATGGATGCTGCAATTATTCCAGGTACAAGTGGGACTGGATCAGCTCACCAATGTGTGAGTGTAACCTGGAAGAACAGACGATCGAACATCTGGTCCAACGCTGCCCTCTTTATTCGTACCCTGGCATTCCTGACGATTTGTTTGCTCCCACACCCGATTTAACTGAATGGTCGAGAAGGATGGAATTTAAAGTTTGATTATACCTTGTTATGTATACTGTAATTGTATATTATATAAATTACCATACGAATAAATAATAAACCACTCTACCAGGGAAAACGTTTTTCTTAGTTTACGGCCAACACAGTGACAAAATACAAACTTCACAAATTTAAACGATCAAATCGACAAAGTTTAGACAGAAACTGATAAAATACTGGACGTCCACCGATTTGGGTAAACACGACACAAGCATAGCACCAAGTATCAAACTTCTGATGTCACGTACACCACTGCTTTTCGAACTCTGTCGGTGTAATCCAGGGTGCATACACAGGGTGTGCTTAAAACGCGAGATGCGCGAGGAAGAGTCGTGTTTGTTTCAAAGCAAGACGCGCGAGCTGTTGTGTGTCACAGTATCTTACCACAGTTTTAAACCGGGGCACATCAAAAATAGTTCGAAAATGACCTTTATATTCGACGATGTCGAAATGTAAATATTATACGTCAGAAAACTGTATCATAATGATGGTCATTATAGTACTGATTTCCATTATGAGACAGTTTCTCCAGCCAATCAGAGCTCATTCATTGACCAATTACGTAAGGATACCTTCGCGCATGCGCTCAAAATCCAACATGTCGGACATGAATTACATGATTTGAAAGTTCAAATTGGATATCGGATAAACCATTGTAGTTACAATCCCAAACACAAATACAAAATCAGCACGAACCTTTACGGTAACAAGAAAATACTATGACATATGCAAGAAATTTATGAATCTATGTCCAGAAGTTAGCAACACAGCATCCTTCTATATAAATTACCGACATGGAAAGTGCACCGTCCATATGTTCGCGTAAATAAACTGGCGAATATGAGACAAGAAATAGCACTGTACCTTAATATCCCCAAGTCCAATTTCTATACAGCGCATTGCTTTCAAACGACTTCGGTGACAATATTAGTGAATGCTAGAGCTGGACGGCACTGGTCATCATGCAGGCTGTAAACAATAGCATTGGCAAGCAAAGTAAATGGTCTCTGCTTTCGAAGTGCTTTGATCCACGCATGCGCTCTGTTCAGTCAGCAAAGCCAGCGCGCCCTGTTCACTAACTGAAGTACCGTAACTGAATCCCACACATATTTATGAATATTTATGTTAAATCATATAATCAAGTTATAATTATCGTCGAACATAAACAGTCGTATGCAACTCACCTATAATGGTAATTAAGACACTCGTATGGAAATTATAAAACCCGCTTCGCTCATTTTATAAACATACTCGTGTATTAATTATTGACATTATATGGTTGTTGCAAAATGTACTATTTCGGATCATCCTGGCAAGGGGACAAAGCTCCAAGCACCTCGGCGGGAAACGGGGGAAAACAGACTCTTTGTTCGATAGAATAAAGACATTACGACCAATCGAAGCAAGATGGCTTTTCCGATTTTTCGAATAATTCTAACCTTGGTCTACCCCTACAGCTCTTATCCTCGACCCTTCCTTCCATAACTAAGTTCGCTATTCCAGGTTGTCTTGGAGTGTGTCCTACCAACCTATCTCTTCTCCTCATTAACAGTCACCAGAAACATCTCTCCTCTCCCACTCGTCTTAATATCTTTTCGTTTGTAACCCTATCTACCCATCTCATCTTCATCATTCTCCTGTAACACCACATTTCAAACGATTCAATTCTTTTCTTTGCTGCTGCTCCAACAGTCCAAGTTTCACTTCCATAGAGCGCCACGCTCCAGCCAAAGGCTTTCAAAAATGACTTTCTAATACCTAAATCTATATTCGATGTCAACAGATTCCTTTTCTGCAGAAAAGCTAAGCTACTTTTTATATCCCCTTTGCTTTGTCCATCACTGGTTATTTTACTTCCTAAGTAACAGAAGTCTCCTGCTTCCTTCAGCTTTTCACCTGCCAATTCGACGTCAATAGGAGTTTCTGAGTTCTTTCGGCTGCATTCCAATATTCTTGTTTTACATTTATTAATTTTCATCATGAATTCTTTCCTCAAGACCGAATCCATACCATTTAAAACTCATTCAAATGCTCAGGTGTGTTGGTTAAGATGTCTTTGGGTGAAATTTTGTATGTTGGTTAGTTGGTTGGTTCCTCAGTTTATGGGCTGCGACAACGCGGTTATGTAGCCCCGAGTACTTTGGGTGTGTGTAGAATCTGTCTGATAACCGGTGATAATTGTGATGACTAGGGCCTGGATGTTGATGTCTTTAAAATGTTTAATAAATGCACTTAAAATTTTCAGAAATGACTGTAATAAATTCGAAAAATGCACAATAAAATGGAGAAAATGATCTTATAATAATAAACTCACCAATATTTCAAAAATGAATGTCTTGAGATTTTGCATAATGTTTTATACCCGGTGTTTTTGTCCAGCACTTTTTTCAGTTTTGATGCAATACTCGCAGCAGTTTTGCCACGATTGTTGGTAAGACTAGTTTCCACCCGGTTGATTAAGGAAATGGAATCAACCATTTCTTCGCCCGTGTTCTCCAACGATGTGATTGTTGCTATCAATAACGCTACTAGCCTCTTCTTAACTCGGAGAGACGTAACTCCCTCATATAAAGCTGTGACAGGACTAAATTGGAAATAAATGACCGATTTCTCTAAAATATGACCACAAAAATCTACCAAACTTAAGAAATGCTCTTAAAATGGAAAAATAGCAAAAATGCAAAAAGATGCAAAATAAAAATGAAATATTTGAAGACTGGGGGGCCCGTCCGGAGTTTCTAAGTACTTCAGCATTGTTTTAAACAGCTCAGTAAAAAGATGACATGTCATCAACATCCGGGCCCTAGTGATGACTGTATTAGTGTGTGTTATCTGTTTTTAATTCAAGTAAGGACTGCAGACATTGAATTTCAAGTAGTTCCAACTTTTCCGCCAAACTCCACCGTCGACGACTACTAGTTCAGAACTTAGCTACCAGACGCCACCACAGTCGGCTCCTGGCGACGAACGTTGGAACCTAAGAGGGTTGCTCAAATTTTTAATCTATAATTTAGCTTCACACAGGTGTAATTAGTGGAAGGTTCTTTAACATGCCATAAATGTATGACATTGGACCGCCGGCTTTACTTCCCCTCCGAAGGAAGGCATACTGAGGGATTTTTAACGCTCTTAAGAAATCCGATTGCTTCGGCCAGGTTTGAATCCGCGATCTTTGGCACAACAGTTCAGCATGCTACGAACTACGCCACCGAAGCCGCTAAATTGCGTATGTTGATAGAGACTATTAACATAAGTTCACATATATGGGACTTTCAATAACCTGGTGAGCACAAAACAAACATGGTGGCGACGCAAATTTTTATTATTTTAATACAGTTTTCTCGTGACTTAGTCATTTGATCTCTAATTAATCCTTTTGATAGCAGTCGGCCTAAAGCAACGACGAATAAAACAAACCGCAAAACGTAACTCACGATTCACTAAATGCAAAACGACAATAACACAATGGACGTAAAAATCTTCCCGTGAGTAAGAAGTCTTCTTCATTCATAGTTTCGAGCACGTCGCGCTGCTGCCGAGACAAGGACCAGTTCGTAAATTAAGTGGCGGTATAGTTCAATGTGGAGGTAGGGAATGCGGAATTCCTGTGAGTCACACCAGTGGTTCATCAATTTGTCTCGCGCTCTGCGAGTTGTCAAAACATGACACGATCTGCAGCAGCAGCAGCAACAGCAACAGGAAGTTGAGGAACCGGTCATCTGAACTAAATTCTTTGTACACAGGGTGCCCTACCAAGATTATCATCGTATACCAGTAGGTTGGCTCAGGCAAAGAAAGCATTTATGCAGAAAAGAAAACCTTTGACATCAATTATACCTATTTTTACGCATACACCCAATGTAGTAATGCATTTAGTTAGTTTAATTAAGCTGAGGATTGCTGCCGACCAATCTACGGATTGAGAACATGAATGAACAGATACACTGTACATAATACGGAATTCCCTGGAATATACGTGCCTTCAAGCTGCCAATTGGTAACTCCAGCTATCTGATATGACATCTAGCGGTACAAATTAGAAACTTACCAAGTAGGTTACATTTGTCACGTGGCGACTGTTTGTATATGGTTTCTTGTATTGGTAAGCAGATCGTGGTAAATGCTTCGTGTTTATACATAAGTAATAAGTTTTACTCGTTGATAAGAGTGCAAAATGAGTAAAAGCAAAGTATATTGCTCAGTTTACGGCTGTAAGTTAAGTATAAGAGGGCTGCGGATATACGTTTTCATCACTTTCCAAAGGATGCAAATAGCAATAGCCGAAAGGTGACGATACCAAATAAATACGGGCAACAGGAGCGGGTTGGACCACTCAGCACTACACTCACTGACGACAGGACGGGTTGTTCACTGTTACGCCGAGCCAAGCCGCACCTGGACAGCCAAGCACAGTCTCTCCGAGCCAAGCTGTACCAAGACAGACAAGCCTAAACCAGCCGAGGACAGCCAAGCTTCATCAGTCAGGTATCCTTCCCCGCTCCCTAGTTCATTTCCAATAACCCTACCAACCGCCATCACCTCGCTCTACGATATCCGAGACATTCCACTACGAGTCATATAGGCCTAATTTGACTTCGCAGGGTAAATATTTATTCTGAGAGAACCTGCTACCAGTCCGATATTCAACACCAAACCATCCAAACCATCCAATTCCTCTCTCCCTCGAATTTTTACAAGTTAAACTCATCCCTTCGCCCTGCCAAGCAGCAAATAATTTCTCGAGTCTATGGTACAGTGAGCAAACCCAAATATAGCTTTTAAAGTTAACAGCGCCATGACTCGAACTGCTCAAAAACAAATACCAGCAGACAACCGATGCTTGATAATATGCAATTGACACATAAAATCCAGTGGAAGACACGAATTAGCTCACGTGCATCGCACAGTTATACATATATACAATTAAAAACAACAAGTTCCGTGAAGAACTATACAGCCTACTTTTCATGCCAATGATTATTCTACAGTATATGAACCTATCTAGAATAATGACGAAATTAAGTTGGTAATATCGAAATATCTAATTAGTTCAAAATATACCTGGTATAATCTAGCATCATAGAGCACTACAGTTGGTAGCCCTGGTGACTGAATATATTGTTAGTTCCATCTCTTAAGGTACAGAATACAAAATTAGGTAGAAGTCCAATGGACGTTACATGCAGTTGGACACTGGATCTATCAGCAGGCGTAAAAGCATGTTGCCAACAATACCATGCGTGTGCTGGTCAGAAATAATCTGAAATATTATGATATCTTGTTGTGCCAATTTTGTATGAAATCCATTTGTTAGTATACCGTAGAAGTTACATGTATTTAAAAATTGGACATATCAGCCGGCATAGAATCATGTTGGCAGCACTGCCTTGTATTAATTACTCCAAATTAATCTAGAATGTCAGGTGCTATACGTGTGCAAAGTATAGAGTTGTTGGCTTGCATACTTTCTGATATATTGATATTAGGGTAAAAAAATATAGAGAGCATTTATTAACAGTTGGCAGCCCTGATTGTTCTTAACAATACTTATAGTCATATCTGTTATGGTACACATAGCACATACGAAATTTGGTTGAAATCCAACTGATAGTACAGAAGTTCCATGTATTTAAAAATTGGTACTATCAGCAGGCTTATAATCATGTTGGTAGGACTGACGTATATAAGTTACTCCAAATTAATCTAAAATGTCAGAATATACGTGTGCATAGTTTAAAGCTGTTGGCTTGCATACTTTCTGATATATTGGTATTTGTATTAAAAAATAGAGAGAGCAATTATTAACAGTTGGCAGCCCTGGTGGCTCGTAAGAATACGACTAATCATATTCGTTTAGGTACAGATATTACATACAAAATTTGGTTGAAATCCAATTGATAGTGTAGAAGTTATATGCATTTAAACATTGGACCTATCAGAAGGCTTAAAATTATTTTGGCAACACTGTCATGGTTGGCCTCCTGGAAATTATATTGAAATAGTATTATCTACATGTGTGCCAATTTTGGAATAGCTCCCATGTATACCTTGCAAGATATCCAACATGGAGCTCAAATTTCTAGTGCGTTTTTTCAGCAGTTGGTAGCACTGACATCATTTTCAAATATGGGCGTGAGATATTCCGGTGCACATCTTTACTCATACTAAATTTGGTTTTGATTGCTGCAGCCGTTTAGGAGTTGATAGGGGGGACACACACACAGCCAGCCAGACAGACAGAAGGACAGACAGACAGACAGACAGACAGACAGACTGACAGACAGACACACATTTTCCAGGATCGATCTCATAAGTCTACTTTTTCCTCATTTTTGCAAAATGTGAAAAGTAGGCTAATAACACTGTCATTATTTTAGGGACCACATTTAGTGATTATAACCGAAAAATAAGAAGTGTTCCATATCAAACGCGTGTTATTGAGTATTTCACCCTACTTATCCAGACTGACCAAGTGTTAGTTTGAGTTGCCAATAGTTTGAGACAGTAGTGCTGTCCGAGCCCATCCTCTAGTGACCGCTGTGTACACAAAAAGAGTGCAAGCAACGCCCTGCAAATTCCGAATGTCTTCCAGGAAGAGACCGGTGCTGGTGCCACACACGAAGGTGTTTGACAATAGCCGGAACAGTAGTGGCTTTAGTAAATATTATCAGATGAGCCGAGGGCGAGGCACGGCGAGTCTGGCCGCTGCAATAATAATAAAACGCCCTAATTGTGGCATCGCGGGAGAAGTAATGAATAGCAGGCTGGCCCTCCTCAATAGTGCTTCTCTTGTTAGGTCAAGAACAGGGCGTTTCTCTCTGTGTTTCTTTTGGGACTGTTTCTTTCAGAATATTTGGTAAAGAGGAAGAGATTAAACATAATAATAATAATAATCTCTATAATTATTCTGTCATTCCAGTTATACTGCTTCTAGTGTTAAAATCGTTGCCAAAATAAATTTAAAATATGTCCAAGGATGTAAGACAATCTGTACCTACTTCTTTTTATTCCTTTTCCCAGCTTGCGTGAGTCAGCAGTAAAGTGTTGGTCTTGAAATTGAACTCAAGCCCGGCTACTGGTTCGTATCCGGCCACGAGTATGGATCTGTGTGTGTTATCTTTAATTGTAAGCCCATTCAATTTCTATCATCAGAATTGAATGTCTTTTCAAGGCCGGGGATCAAACCCCGACCACCGGGGCAAAATCGAAATCTAGGAGGACAAAATTATTTATTTTCATAATTAAAAAATCAAAATGTATTACTTCTACAGCATTCTCACATAATTGCCGCTCACTCTTCTGGGATATAAACGCATCTTAGTGTAAATCTGTTCGAGCAGACTGAATTGGAGGGTGAATGTGAGTGGCTATGGTTTGGTTGTCTTTGTGGTTAGTGTGATGCTTTAAGATGGAACATGCGGCTGAAGGTATGATCTTTGTAACGTGTTTCAGTTATTAATGGGCGTAATTGTTACGTAATTTTAGCTATATTTGCATTATATAATATTTAACTATTATTAGCCTACTTTCCACATTTTGCAAAAATGAGAAAAAGTAGACTTATGAGATCGAGCGGGCAAATGTGTGTCTATCCGTCTGTCTGTCTGTCCTTCTGTCTGTCTGTCTGTCTGTCTGGCTGTGTGAGTGTACCCACCTATCAACTCTTAAACGGCTGCAACAATCGAATCCAAATTTGATATGAGTAAAGATCTATACCTGAATATCTCAGGTCCATATTTGAAAATTATGTCAGTGCTACCAAATGCTGAAAAACCGCAATTGAAATTTGAGCTCCATGTTGGATATCATGGAAGGTATGCATGGGAGCTATTTCAAAACTGTCACACGTATAGATAATAATAGTTTAGTCTAATTTCCAGGAGGCCATGCATGGCAGTGTAGCCAAAACGATTCTGTCTGCTGATGAGTTCAAATTTTAATGCATATAAATTCTATACTATCAATTGGATTTCAACCAAATTTTGTATGTAATATGTGTACATAAACAGATATGACTGAGCGTATTCTTAAGAGCCACCAGGGCTGCCAACTGTCAATAAATGTTCTCTCTTATCCAAATACCAATATATCAGAAAGTATGCAAGCCGACATATTTAAACTATGCACACTTATAGTACCGGACATTCTAGATTAATTTGGAGTAACTTATGTACGTCAGTGCTACCAACATGATTCTAAGCCTGCTGATAGGACCAAATTTTAAATACAAGTAACTTCTATACTATCAATTGAATTTCAACCAAATCTCGTATGTGTTATGTGTTCCATAACAGATATGACTATGCTTATTCTTAAGAGCAACCAGGGCTGCCAACTGTTAATAAATGCTGTCTCTATTTTTTACCCAAATATTAATATATCAGAAAGTATGTAAGACAACAGTTTTGAAATTTGCACACGTATAGTACCTAACATTCTAGATTAATTAGCAGAAATTAATATACGTCAGTGCTGCCAACATGACTCTAAGCCTGCTGATAGGTCCAATTTTTAAATACATGTAACTTCTATACTAAGAAATGGATTTCATCCAAAATTGGCACAACAAGAGATCATAATATTTGAGATTATTTCTGACCAACACATGCATGACATTGTTGCCAACATGATTTTACGCGCGCTGATCGATCCAAAGTCTAACTGCATGTAACGTCCATTTTATCCATTGTACTTTAACCAAATATTGTATTCTGTACCTTAAGAGATGGAACTAACAATATATTCAGTCACCAGGGCTGCCAACTGGAGTGTTCTATTAGGCTACAGGTATATTTGGAACTAATCAGAAATTTCGATTTTACCAACTTAATTTCGCTATTTTTATAGATAGATTGGCAAAGATTCTATATATAGATTGGCATGAATGTTACATTTTGAGAAAAGTAGGCTCTTTAGTTCGTCACGGAACTTCTTGTTTTTAAAATTATATTTTCACTTAGAGTTTTAGTATGTCGCGTCACTCTGCGTCACTTTCTACTTAATGTTAAAATGTAGATAAAGTCTTGTAGTCTACGCTGGTATTAAGATTGTTTGCATCTTTTTGCAACTTACTTAGTTATTTTACGTTTCAGAAGATGCCGCGCAACCAGTTCTCACACGTTTACAACTGTTTGAAGCACTGGGTTCGACGATTATGCCAAAAGTGGAACTTTGTGACTTTGTTGAATTGTTCTGAAGAGATAACTGAATGCTCTATCCAACTCCTAGTCATAGACAATTTCTTGCATGTGTAGATGTAGCTTAAAAAGGTCTTAACTGATGTTTATTATGAAGTAAACAAATTATATACGTTGCTTTCACTCTAAATTCATGATTTGTAAGCACCTTCTGATAAAATTCACTACAATGTTCGTCATAATTGTAATATGTGAACAATTCTTGTTTTATCAAACTAATGGAGTTTCTGTTTCTATCGTCCCTCCATTTGACATTCATCACAGGAAACACTCTCTCCGTAAAAGCATTGGGGGCTAAGATATTCCTTAATGTTGTTGCTCCCAATAAATCTATAACATGCACCCATCTCTCTGACACTGACATAGAAACCATTTTCTCTTTCAAACTTGCACCTGTATCACTATAATCGAACTACATTCGAAAATTTTTGCGAAATTGAATAATTATATTATCAAAACAAGTAGTTCCGTGAAGAACTATACAGCCTATTTTCATATATCCTACTTTGTTAACTGCCACTATCAACATACAAAATTTCAGTTTGATTGCTGTAATAGATTCGTAGATATTGAGAACCGACTAAATATTGCGGATGGTCGCCATGTTGGATTTTATATATGTAGGTCCTAGAGGTATGTACTGTTACATGAAGATTATTGTGTACGTGTAGCATTCAAACTTCAATCGCATGATTAGGACACAAGAAGTAACAAGGAGGTTTTTAAAATTTCGCACAGCTGCCATCTTGTGGTTATGGAAACAATTGAAATAAATTAGATGCCAGTGGATTAACATTTGTATAAGGATTTACTGTACCAAGTTTCACTGCACTCGGATGGTTAAATTGCGAGAAACGTTCATGTGAATATTTATACTTCGCGGTGCCGCCATGTTGGATTTGTGATCAGCAGGTTATTAAAAGTCCTATAGGTGAACTTTATTTCATAGCCCCTATGAACATAAAAAAATTCAGTTTGATTGCTATAATAGATTCGTAGATATTCAGAGCCGTCTAAATATTTCGGATGGTCGCCATGTTGGATTGTTAAATGTATAGGCCATTAAAGGAAAATTATTGCGTAGGTTCATTATTCAAACTTTCACTCCGATCGCATGTTTACGACACAAGAAATAAAAACTTAATGTTAAAATTCGCACAGTCGCCATCTTGAAGTTATGTAAACAATTGAGCTAAGTTAGATATCAGTGCATTACAATGTGTATAAACATTTCCTGTACCAGATTTCATTGCGTTTGGATAATTAAATCGCGAGAAAGGTCTATTTAAAATTTTCAAATTCGCTTGGCCGCCATGTTCGTTTTGTAGTTAACCGGTTTTTGAAAGTCTTATAGATGAACTTCCAGTAGTGTCCTTTATCTTCGTACAAAAGTTTAGGGAGATACCTCTAATAGTTTCAGAGATATAGAATGCTGGTGAAATATTTCGCACATCCGCCATCTTGTGGTTATGTAAACAATTGAACGGAATTAGATGTCGGTGCATTACAATGTGTATAAACATGTACTGTACCAAGTATCATTGCGTTTGGTTGGTTAAATCGCGAGAAACGTCTATTTAAATGTCTCAAATTCGCCTGGCCGCCATGTTGGTTTTGTAGTTACCAGTTTTTCAAAAGTCATATAGGTGAACTTCTAGTAGTTCCCTTTATCACCGTAATAAATTCCAGGGTGATATTGGGAATAGTTTTGGAGATATTGAATGCTGGTGAAATATTTCGCACAGCCGCCATGTTGGATTGGTGAGACGTAACAAAATTTGAAGGGCACGGTCGAGGTCGCCGGGAATAGTGCTATGAGCTTACCGAGTTTAGATTTTTTTAGGGGACACACACACACACACCTCACACACACACACACACACACGGACGAAAGGTGATCTCATAAGCCTATTTTTTCAAAATTGAAAATAGGCTTAAAAACCGGAATTGTTCCGGATAAAACAGAACGTCTAGCAAGCCTACTTAATAATGACGTCACTTCATCATGAGGATTCTCTGCTATGGGATAATATTTCACAGGAAGAAGGTTGGCTTACACAAAGGATATCGCTTGCGTGCTCTTTGAATTATACATTAGTGTTGAATATTACTTGGACTGTTATGATAATCTGAATGTAGGTACAGAGTTATAATAAATATTCCATGATTTCACTTTTAAAACAGATGAACAACAAAACAACTGTCACTTGGCATGCTGGGAACAGCAATCTCCTGCTGATGTAAACTCTATGACGTGTCATGGCCCCCTGTTGTCATGAACAGTATCGTGCACCCATTTTACAAGAGCGCCTCGTCAAAACTTAACATAATGCATGTGGCCATGGTTTGCTTGAAAACATCACCTAGCAGACGAAATAGGGGCCCCTATTTTAGTAAAAACATAAAATTGAGCAATTTTCTCAATTGAATCGGCACATGCTAAAAGGGACTCAGTCCAAGCAACCTAGTTTGGAGAAAGGCGAAAAAAAATGTGTCTAAGCATTGGACTGAGAACCTTTTAGCGCACGTTAAGAATTTCCTTGGCAAATATTAGGTAACCCATGCGTTTGACTTACTCCCTTTTATCATAGATGGTTGAGGATATCTTATATCATGCGACTTGCGATGTCCAGCTAAATGTGGCAATGAGAACATAAAGTCTACTCCTCTTCACTGGACACCGCCTCTAAGTCACATAGCACCACCAAATGTACGGAGACAGAACACCCTCCTAAAAGAATATAACAAATTAATTATCCTCAGCTTCCAATCCACTCTGATGTACCTGTACTTATAAAAGGCCGATTAAAATCTAGACGGCCACCATCATTGTTGCAAGCAATGAATTTCAACATGAAGAGGAAATGGTCAGGAATGTGGGACTAGCGCTGCACATCAGGACTACCAGGCTCTCGTTAGACCAGATACACAGCCAGTTGGCATGGAACTATCGCGACGTGTTTGGAAGACACTTAACAGGCTCCGTACAGGCCATGGCATTTGTGCTGGGAACGTCCACCGATGGGAATTGGTGGCATCTTCCCAATGTGACTGTGGTAGTGAACATCAGACCATCAAACACATTGTAACATCCTGCAGCAGACGAGCTTATTCTGGAAGTCCAGAAGATTTCTTTGAAGTCTTCAATGCCCTTCAATGGATGGAAAGCCTAGATATTAACTTGTAGATTTTTAGCCTACTTTTCACATTTTGCAAAAAATTAGGAAAATGTAGACTTAGAGATCGATCCGGGCAAATGTGTGTGTGTCTGTCTGTCTGGCTGGCTGTGTGTGTGTCCCCCTATCAACTCCTAAACAGCAGCAGCAATCGAAACAAAATTTGGTTGGAGTAAAGATCTGTACCTGAATATCTCAATGCCGTATTTGAAAATGATGTCAGTGCTACCAACTGCTGAAAAATCGCAATAGAAAATTGAGCTCCATGTTGGATATCTTGGAAGGTATGAATGGGAGCTATTTCAAAATTGGCACTCCTATAGATAATAATATTTCAGTTTAATTTCCAGGAAGTTATACGTGGCAGTGTTGCCAAAATGATTCTAAGCCTGCTGATAGGTCCAATTTTTAAATGCATATAACATCTACACTAACAATTGGAATTCAACCAAATTTCGTATGTGCTATGTGTACATAAACAGATATAACAGAGCGTATTCTTAAGAGCGACCAGGGCTGACAACTGTTAATAAATGCTGTCTCTATTTTTGTTACCCTGATATCAATATATCAGAAAGTATGCAAGCCAATAGCTCTATTCTTTGCACACGTGTAGTACCTGGCATTCTTGATTAATTTGGAGTAACTAATATACGTCAGTGCGGCCAACTTGATTCTATGCCTGCCGATAGGCCCAATTTTAAAATGCATGTAACTTCTATACTAACTAATGGATTTCATTGAAAATTGGCACAACAATAGATCATATTATTTCAGATTATTTCTAACCAGTACAAGCATAACACGGTTGCCAACATGATTTTACGCGCGCTGTTAAATACAATGTTTAACTGCATGTAACGTCCATGCTTTCCATTGGATTTCAACCAAATTTTAATTCTGTACCCGAAGAGATGGAACTAAGAATATAGTCACCAGGGCTGCCAACTGTAGTGCTCTATTATACCAGGTATATTTCGAACTAATTATAAATTTCGATATTACCAACTTAATTTCGCCATTATTCTAGATGAAAATGAAAATCCACAGCCTGCTTCCAGTCTCCGACCGGGTCAGGAATGGAATGAATGAAGCCCCCATCAAGCGGCGAGGATATGGACTGTGCCGGCTGCCGAGGCCTGACGCACTCCTCTGGGGCAATGATTAAATGAATGACAGATGAAATGAAATGATAGTGGAGAGTGTTGCTGGAATGAAATTTTGACAGGGAAAACCGGAGTACCCGGAGAAAAACCTGTCTGCCTCCGTTCTGTCCAGCACAGACCTCACATGGAGTGACCGGGATTTGAACCACGGACTCAGCGGTGAGAGGCCGGCATGCTGCCGCCTAAGCCACGGAGGCTTGTCATTATTCTAGATAGATCCTTAAATATTAATCATTGGCATTACTCTTAAATTTTAAGAAAATTAGGCTCCTTAGTTCGTCACGGAACTTCTAGATAGTATTTATAATTGTATACAATGTGTAAACTAGGTATATTAGTTGCTCTTCAGTTGCCATACGCTAAATAAATAAATAAATAAATAAATAAATGCTTAACTCAGTTTGCCATTTCTTGGGACTGAGGTCCTTTTTGCATGTGCCGATCCAATAGTGCCAAACGTTGAAGTGCTAAAGGGCCCGGAAAGGTTTAAAATTGTGAGTCTTGAAGCTCTATCAATCTAAGAAACCAAATTTTGAAAATCACTTCCGGCGTAAATGAAGTTCCTGGAAAATAGCCTAAAACACTTGTTTCCCTACTCGTTTTCGTTTTGATTTAAATCCTAGTCAGCAAACAACAAACAACCCCTGGCACTATACAGCCCATGACAGGCTAAGGCCGACCAAGCGACCGCTGCCCAGCCATTTGGCCCGCAGATATTAGGGTGACGCGTGATTAGCGCGTCGGGTCCCCTCGGCCGTTAATCTTGGTATTCGTGATCGGGGTGCTGTCTCACTGTCAGACAGCTACTTAATTGTCCTCACGAGGCTGAGTGCACCCCGTTCCAACCATCACGTCAGTTTTAAGATCCCTGACGGAGCCGGGGATCGAACCCGGGGCCTCCGGGTGAGAGGCAGGTACGCTACCCCAACACCACGGGGCCGGCCAATTAACTATTTACGTAATTCTTTCTTTCTTTCTTTCTTTCTTTCTTTCTTTCTTTAATCTATGACATTAAAGGATGTTTTCAACATTGAGTTGCTTGGCTGATCTGAGGATGTTTTTAAAGCATTGGAGAAACCAGGGAGTAAGGATAATAACAACGAAATAACTAGAAGGCCTGGGCGAGAACTCTCGCATGTGTATACCCGCCCTACTTTACTGTTTTGCGGGCTCGATGCGACACAGTTCTGCCAGGGGCTATCGTCATGTTTATTTATTAAAAGCACTTTATAAACAAATACATGTATATTTCCGTTGACTTTTCAAGAAATGCAAGATTTTTTCCTCTACTATTGAGACGATTTGGAAGATTTTGGTACAACTGGAAGTGAAACATGGATTGTTGGCGAAGCAGAAAAGAGGAGAATAGAAGCATTTGAAATGTGGTGTTACAGGAGAATGTTGAAGATCAGATGAGTAGATAGTGTAATAAGGTGAAGAGGTATTAAGGCAGTGAGTGCGGCAGGAGAGATGTTTGTGGCGACTGCTAATGAAGATAAGAGATAGGTTGGTAAGACACATACTAACACACCCGAAAATAGCAAAGTTAGTTATGGAAGCAAGGGACGAGGACAAGAACTGTGGGGGTAGTCGAAGATTAAGCTATGTTAAACAGATTGCCTCGGATCAAAGGTGTGGTAGCTATGTAGAGATGAAACGATGAGCTCAAGACAGGGAGGCATGGAAAGCTGCATCAAACCAGACAAAAGACTGAATACTCAAACAACAAGCAAAGTGTCCTGTCTATTTATATATTCTCCTCTTTATTTGAATTCGGATCTAGTCCCACAGATCTTCATTCGCGATGACTTGAGACCAATGTACAGTGTGTTCATTATTTATCTCATGCAGCCGATGTGTAAATCCCCTGGTGACTTTATATGATTCAGATCCATACAACACTACAGTTTAATATTACTTCTAACAAGAAGTTCCGTGACGAACTAAAGAGCCTACTTTTCTTAAAATTTAAGATTCATACCAATGATTAATCTATATGGATCTATCTAGAATAATGACGAAATTAAGTTGGTAATATCGACATTTCTAATTAGTTCGAAATACTGTATACCTGGCATAATGTAGCCTAATAGAGAACTACATTTGTCAGCCCTGGTGACTGAATATATTCTTAGCTCCATCTCTTAAGGTACAGAATACAAAATTTGGTTGAAGTCCAATGGATAGCATGGACCCTATCCATTGGATTTCAACCAAATTTCGTACGTGCTACGTGTTCATAAACAGATATGACTGAACATATTCTTAAGAGCCACCAGGGCTGCCAACTGTTAATAAATGCTCTCAATTTTTTATATCCAAATACCCATATATCAGAAAGTATGCAAGCCGACAGCTTTAAACTATGCACACGTATAGTACCTGACATTCTATATTAATTTGGAGTAACATATATGTCAGTGCTACCAACATGATTCTAAGCCTGCTGATAGGTCCAATTTTAAAATGCATGTAACTTCTATACTAACTAATGGATTTCATTCAAAATTGACACAACAATAGATCATTTCTGACCAATACATGTATATCATTGTTGCCAACATGATTTTACGCGCGCTGTTAGATCCAATGTTTAACTGCATGTAACGTCCATGCTATCCATTGGACTTCAACCAAATTTTGTATTCTGTACCTTAAGAGATGGAACTAAGAATATATTCAGTCACCAGGGCTGCCAACTGTAGTTCTCTATTAGGCTACGTTATGCCAGGTATACAGTATTTCGAACTAATTAGAAATTTCGATATTACCAACTTAATTTCGTCATTATTCTAGATAGATCCATAATATAGATTAATCATTAGCATGCTTCTTAAATTTTAAGAAAAGTAGGCTCTTTAGTTCGTCACGGAACTTCTTGTTTGCAGTGTGTGGAAGTGTCAGTGTGGGGAACTGTCCGGACACCTTTTGTGCGGAGCACACTGCGCACTTCGGACATCTCTCCGCACATCCCAATGCGCTGCACGGTAGTGTTTTACTAGCTCAGCAATGCGCAGCGTCTATTTCAAGTTTTCATTTGTTTGAGAAATGAGTGAATATGATCTCACGTCCTCTGAGCGAGATAAAATAGAGTTATTGATCTTTTTAGAAGAGGAAGAAGAGATCGAAGACGAAATTTACTAAATTGTTGGTCGTCTTTATAAAGTGCGGAAATCTGTCAGTTCCATGTACACATTTAGAGAGCAAGAAGAAGTGTTTAAACTTTTAATCCACAGACATTTGCTCGACGACGAAGTGAAGTTTAAATCTTACTTCAGTAATACTAGGCGTCAGTTTGAATATTTGGTTAGTTTGGTAGAAAATGATCTTGCAAGCGAGTCCTGCAACAGGATTAGAAGACCGATATCAGCGGCGAAGAAGCTGGCGTTTACATTGAGGTAAGTTTGTAGAATTAATTTATTGGAAAATTTAAACAAGCTAATTTATTAGGCCTACGTCTAATCAATTAACTAAATTTGTCTAATTAAATTAAAATAATGTATCTTTATATGAAAAATAGTTAATATAGCGAATCATTCTAGAAAATATTTCTTTATTTAATAATAAGTACTTCCGTGAAGAACTATACAGCCTATTTTCATATATCCTGCTCATGTTAATTGCCTCTATAAACATACAAAATTTCAGTTTAATTGCTATAACAGATTCGTAGATATTGAGAACCGTCTAAATATTTCAGATGGTCGCCAGGTTGGATTTTTATTTTTGTACTATTACATTAAGATTATTGTGTTCGTGTGGTATTCAAACTTCAATCGCATGATCAGAACACAGAAGTAAAAACGAGATTTTAAAATTACGCACAGCAGCCATCTTGTGACTATGCAAGCAATTGAAATAAATTAGATGCCAGTGGATCAACATTTGTATAAGCATTTAACGTGCAACGTTTCACGGCACTCGGATAGTTAATTCGCGAGAAACGTCCATTTAAATATTTATACTTCGCGTCGCCGCCATGTTGGATTTGTGCTCACCAGGTTACTGAAAGTCCTTTAGGTGAACATATGTTCATAGTCTCTATGAACATAAAAAAATTCAGTTTGGTTGCTGTAAAAGATTCATAGATATTGAGAACCGTCTAAATATTTCGGAAGTTCGCCATTTAGGATTGTTATATGTATAGGCCATAGAGTTATGTACCATTCAAGGACAATTATTGCCTAGGTTCATTATTCAAACTTTCACTTCGATCGCATGATTACGACACAAGAAATTAAAACTTAATTTTAAAATTTCGCACAGCCGCCATCTTGAGGTTATGTAAACAATTGAATTAAATTAGATGGCAGTGCATTACAATCTGCAGAATCATTTACTGCACCACATTTCACTGCGCTCAGAGAGTTAAATCACGAGAAAATTCTATTAAAATATTTTAAATTTGCTTGGTCGCCATGTTCGTTTTGTACTTTACAGGTTTATGAAATATACATAGGTAAACATGTATCAGTACCCTTTATCACCGTACAAAATAAGTAGGGGAGTGATGATGGTTCTAACTCCCCCCACCTCTACTCCCAATGCGAGCCGATAACTCCCGAACCCGTGGTCGGAGATTCACGAATGAGGTGTCGTTGGACTCAGGCGGACGGGGGCATTGCTATGGACCATGTATTATATTTTTCAAAAAATTTTTGAAAATTTTTGTTTTCGAAAGTTGGTGATAGTTTGAAAACCAAAGATGATAGAACGTTATGTCATGGCCCAAACGAATGGTCTTTATGACCTTTATTTTCTATAGTAAAACTTTTTTATTTTTTTACATTTTTTGAAAAAAGTGTAATTTTGAAATTCCTATATTTTGGAAACTAGGAAGTTTACAAAAAAGTTTGTTTGACGTAAATTTATGGTCCCTATGCCCCCTACCGCCAAAATAAATTTCAAGTCTCTAGAGGAAAAATTTGTGTTTTGTAAGTAGTGCGGTAAGGGGGGAGCTGCACCACTTCTTATTGAGCCACCCTCGTATTTGCCCCGAACTTGATATCTCGCTAACCAAACATGGGATTAGAACATACAGGGTGTCCTAGCACTACTAGTAATGCCCCTACTTTCCTATAGCCTCTTTATTTGATTAAAAGACCAAAACTAAAAGGTCATTCGCGAGTAGTGGGGTAGTGTTGGTTTCCTGAAGTCGCGCTCGTGCTTGAATATGTATGCCTATGTTGGGAAAGGGTTAGGTGGTGGGAAAGGAGTAGGGTCGAGTGAGGGGTCGTTTGGATGGTATTTTTTCCGCTCTAGATGATGGTGAGGTTATTTTTTAAAAATGGATGGAATTGGGAAACTCGATTTTGGGGTAAACACGTGTTTTTTGTGATTTTTGCCGATATATTACGAACCAATAACGCTAGAGACGTGTACGAGGTGTCCTAGGACTCGGGCTAACGCCCCCCTTTCAAATGTGGTAGATATTTTTTTCCAAAAAATAATTCACAAAGGGCCTAACGCCGTACATGTTGAAAAAACGTTTTCTTTTTCTTTACCTGTTTATAATGTCCATGAAGCGTGGTGGTTGAGAGAGACGATACGGCTGAGTGTGTGTGTTTGACCAAACCTGTCGCTTAGCACAAGGACCATGCTTAATAGAACAATCGCTATTTCGGCGGGTCGGTGTATGACAGAGCGAGCGTGCGTTTTCCTGATATTTTACCTTTGACGTGTAAACGGTAATGAGAACTTGGTTCTATGTTGGTCAAAGCGAGTACAGAAAACAAACTTACAGGAGGTGAAGGTCATTTGAGCTTATTGGAAGGCGTTGATCTGACTTGACAACAGGTGACGCTTGAAGGTGAAATAATCTGACCATCGTGGTGGCAGGGGAGTGTGAAAGGCATGCACACACATGTGTGAAACCACAGGCACGCTAAACCAGTCACATCCTGTTTTGCTTCGTACGTGACAAAATGCAAGTTCATGTGAAATTTGATCCGGCACAGGTGTTCGCCTGGGACGTTAGCTGTCCACGTGCATGATAACTGTTAACAAGTCACATCCTGTTTTGCTTCGTACGTGACAAAATGCAAGTTCATGTGAAATTTGATCTACCGCAGGTGTTCGCCTGGGACGTTAGCTGTCCACGTGCCTGATAACAGAATGTTCAAAGCGTGGGAAAAAAAGATTATACATGCAACGTAGCATATATAAAGACATGGCGTTATCATTTCCACGCTCACTTAGGTGACTACCTTTGAACACACTGCGTTGCATGAAACCCCTGGTCTTGTTTATCAGTTTTGGTGTTGGTGGAAAATACTTAACCTTGTTGTGGGGTAGGTATATATTTATTCATTTATATATTTATTGATTTTATATAAATACATGCAATTATTTATGGATTAGGTAATTAATGATTTTATTTATTTATTTGTTTGCAGATAATCGGTATAGCCTACCTGTCGTGTGTCTGTGAGAACGATATTAAAGAAAGAGAGAAAAACGGACAACTAGAAAGGAAACCATTTCCACACTAGCCCACGAGACGGGAATATAGCAAAGCATTACACTTGAAAGTGAGATTTGTTTTTTTTATATATAACCTGTTTGATTTTGTTTTGTTTATGAAATGCATAAACTATATGGAATGGATATACTTATGGTGGTTTATTTTATTTCTTAGAGTGTTGGAAAACGCTTGACCTCTGTTAATAACCAGGAACGTGTGTGTTTGGGACCATTGTCAAGCAGTCTACAGCTGAAAACTCAGGTGAGAGTGTTCTTTCTAAAATAATGTCTTTTACTGCTGCGGATACGTTAACTTGGGAACCTCTAAACAGTTGTTTCAAATCGCGTGTGTGCTCTGGTCGTGTGGTTAATATTAGAAAAAGTTTGATTCCCAAAGAATTTTTAGAATCTTGTTTTGAAAATTTTAAAATTGAAATTTGCACAGCGCAAAGGTTGCATACGGCTTTAAAGGTGAATACAGAACTGGTGTGCGATTTCATATATAAAAAGAAGGACGTAGAGCATAAAGAGACATTTTATATTTGTAGTAAAATGCAAGAGCTTTTGATAGCCGATAATCTGAACGAGTGGTATCAAAGCCATGTGGTGAATGCCTTGCTATCAAAATTTGATAAACTGCAACAAGGACCGAGTGGCCTTGCCTTAGACAAAATTCATCATTTACAAATCAACATTTGTCATTTCAACCCGTTGAATGCTGGGTCTAGCTTTATTAAAACACCGCCAGCAATAGCTTCGAAAAAGGCTGTGGTGAATATTGAAAATTTTGATGATGAATGTTTTCTGTGGGCTGTGGCTGCGTATTTGCAGCCAGCACAACATAATGGTTGTCGACCAGGAATGTACAAGGCCAAGTTTGTCGAATTGAAACATACTTTAAATTTAACTCGAGTATCGTTCCCTATGGACTTAACCAAGATCCATAGGTTTGAACAAGATAACCACGACTTTTCGTTCATGGTGTATGGCCTTAATGGTGATGAGATTGTGGGTCCTCTTTATGCCACAAAAGAACCGAAACGACACCACATTCATCTTTTATATCTGTCTTACGGAGAAGTGAATCACTATTGCCTCATTAAAAGCCTAAGTAGATTGCTAAGCAGACAAATGTCCAAACATGTGCGTGCAAAACATATTTGTGATCGTTGTCTGCAATATTTTACCACTCTTACGCTTTTGGAACGTCATAGGGTAGATTGTGTTACTCAGGAAGCGGTGAGATTGATATTGCCACAAGGGGACAAGGCTGTGTTAAAGTTTAAGGACATTCATAAGCGTGACACTGTTCCCTATGTGGTGTATGCAGATTTCGAAGCTCTCACCACACCCATGGCGGGATGTGAACCAGATCCCACCATCAGCTCAACCACACCCATTCAAAAACATGAGCCCTTTGCCATAGGATTTAATGTGGTGTGTGCTTATGACCCCACACAATACGTTTACAAATACCGTGAGGGGCCAGATTGTGCCAAATGGTTCTTGGATGAACTTGTCAAGTTGGCTCATGATGTACAGGAATTACTGGACCACCCAGTACCCATGAGCCTATCTCCAGAACAACAGCAGCAGTATGAGCATGCCACGACATGCCATATTTGCGAAAAGCCTATTTTAAGTAGAGAGGAAAAAGTCAGAGACCACTCGCACTTTACGGGGGAGTTTCGTGGAGCTGCGCATAGTAAATGCAACTTGAACTTTCCAGCTCCTCGTTTCATTAGTGTCTTTTTCCACAATCTGGCGAATTATGACATTCAGTTTTTGATTCGTGAATTGGGTCATGTCAACAAGGGCTCGTTTACCATTATTCCCCAAAACCATGAGCGTTTTACGGCCCTGACATGGAGGTTGAGCGACATTAGCATTCGATTTTTGGATTCCTTTAAGTTTATGGCATCCTCGCTAGACAGCCTTGTGAATGGCTTGAATGAGGAGGAATTAAAAAATACTAGAATGCATTTTAATGATCCTGAGCAATTTCAGTTGTGCATTCGGAAAGGTATATTCCCGTATGATTTCTGCAACAGCTGGGACGTGTTAAAGCAGAGAAAACTCCCACCACAAGATAAATTTTACTCGAAACTAACACGCAGTACCGTTTCCGATGAAGACTATGCACATGCATGTCAAGTTTGGCGAGTGTTTGGCATGAACACGCTAAGTGAATATGCTTTGCATTACCTAAAACTGGATGTATTGCTGCTCACTGATGTGTTTGAAAAATTCCGTAACTTGTGTCAACACATTTACGGTCTTGATCCGGCTCACTATTACACGAGTCCTGGTCTCTCGTTTGATGCCGCTTTGAAATACACTCAAGTGGAATTGGATTTACTCACTGACGTAGACATGGTTCTATTTTTTGAAAAGGGCATTCGTGGCGGCTTTGTGTCGCTTAACCAACGCCATGCCGAAGCGAACAATGTCTACATGCCTGATTATTCACCGGAAAAACAAGAATCGTACTTAATGTACTATGACGTGAATAATTTGTACGGTTACGCCATGAGTCAGCCTTTGCCCTATGGGAAGTTTGCTTGGCTGACAGACAAACAAGTGTCAGAATTTGATGTGAACATGGCTAGCCAAGAAACAGGCCGTGGATATGTGCTAGAAGTGGATATTGAATATCCATCATCCTTGTATGATGAACATGCCGATTTCCCATTCTGCCTTGAGCAAATGGTTCCCCCTGACAGTAAAGTGAAAACTGAAAAACTCATGGGCACACTTTACAACAAAAATCGGTATGTGCTACATATCCAAATGTTGGTGCAATGCCTCGCCCAAGGCTTGGTGTTGAAGAAAGTCCACAGGGGTATTTCATTTGCTCAAAAAGCATGGCTTGAGCCATACATGCGACTCAACACAGAGCACCGACAAATGGCAACACAGCAGTTTGAAATTAATTTTTTTAAATTAATGAACAACTGCATCTATGGCAAGTCTATGGAGAATGTCCGCAAATACCGTGACATTAAATTGGTGAATGTCTGGGAGGGACAGTGGGGTGCCCGGCGGTACATTGCCAAGCCAAATTTCAAATCGATCAAAATTATCGATGAGGATTTGGCTACTATTGAAATGAGTAAGACCAGCGTGACCATGGATAAACCCATTTACTTGGGTCAAGTCATTTTAGACTTTTCTAAATCGGTCATGTATCGATTCCACTATGAGTTTGCCAAACGCCATTTTGAGGACGTCTCTCTTTTGTATATGGACACGGACTCATTCATTTACCACATTCGCCACTGCAACACCTATGACGTCATGAGGCAACATAGTGACTGGTTCGACACCTCTTGCTATAGCGCTGACAACGTGTTTCAGCTGCCCATAAAAAACAAGAAGAAAATGGGCGTTTTAAAAGATGAATGCGGTGATTCCATTATGACGGAATTCGTAGGTTTGGCCTCAAAAATGTATGCTTATCGCACACTAGACTGTAAGGAAGCCAAAAGAGCAAAAGGTGTAGGTAGAGCAGTGGTAAAATCGCTACGTGTAGACGATTACCTAGCGGTTTTACGCACTGGCAAAGCTATGTCTCATACACAGTGCAGGATACAATCCAGCAACCATCATTTGTATCTTGTGGAACAGAGAAAACGCACCCTCGCCTCCATGGATAACAAACGTGTGTGGGCTGATGACCTGCTCACCAGCCTGCCCTGGGGTTATGATCGCAAGGAGGAGAAGGTGTGATTTCATTGTTTAATCGTTTATGGGACATGGCTTTTTGTAACTTGTGGATTTAGAATTTTGTAAATATTGGTTTCTGTCATTGTAAATAGTGACAACCCACTTGAACCTTTTGCTCTTTAAAAGTTCTATGCAACCTTATTTTTTTAAAATTTTTTGATTGGTAAATAGTTTGATTCTTTTAACGCTGTACAAAGTTGAGTTTTTTTTGTAAATATGAAATAAGTAAGATTTTTAGTAACTTTAATAACTAGTATTTAATTATTTTTTCATAATGTAAATGATCAAATAAAAAAGTTCTTTTGGGATGAGTGTACATGTCGAGAATGTGCTTTTGGGAATAAATAAAGTGGTTGTGTTTGTTCCCAAAGACAGGTGTGAATGTATGAGTGGAGAGAGAGAAAACTGGTGTGTATGATTAACCAGAGCAAACACGGTGAGGTAGGGTGGGGGGTAAATGGTCACTTATATACTCATTTTGTTTTAAATAGTTTCGTTTTTTTCATTGAAATGTGGCAGACAATAGACATTATTTTTGTAAAAACAGTCTTACCTGCAGTAGTCGTAGACCTCGACGTTTCTCCAAACACCCATAAACTCACTGCAGCATCGTCATGGTCATGCACTTGCATCAACATCATTGTCAAATCTCAACTTTCGACATACACCAAATGGAAAAATGTGAAAACAGCAAAATGGAAAATCCATGTTTCCATATCACCAAAAACAGCAAAACTTAAAACGGACATTTTTAAAAACTGGAAATGGCCATGTGTGAAATTTGAAAATTCAAAAACTTCAAACGGACATTGTTTAAAATGTGTCATCAGCAAAATGGAAAAATCCATATCATCAAAAACGTTAAACTTGAAACGAACGTTTTCAAAAACTGTAAATTGCAAAATGATAAATGACAGTGTGTGGAATTCATCATGTGTGAAATGTGTAAAATGAAAAAATCAGCCATCAACATCACGATTTCTTAAAATTAAAAATAACATAACATCGTGCTCTGGAAAACTTTTGTTTTTATTTCATAGTCATAGTGAATTGACAAAAGTAAAATAGAATACAAACACATCCCAATTCCTCACTCCTCAATGTTTATGTCCATGCATTATCAACTTTCCTTTCATAGCACTCATGACAATCAGGGCTGCCATCCTTTCACCCACTGAGGCATCACTGGATGTGAAACGTTGTTTAGCTTTCTTCAATAACAATTTATCGGTCACATGTCTTAAACCAGGATGACTATGGCGATAAGAAAGGTCATGTTCCTTGCATGCTTGATCCAAAAGATTAATGGGTACATCACCACGTTGTAAACGTTTTTCGAGACGAGTTCCAGGGCCGCAAAAACGATAACCTGGAAGATGGATTTCGAAAGGTAGGTATTGAATCACTTTGTCAATGACGCCATTGCCAGTACAGGTCTGGCATATTCTTTTCCATCGATGGTAAAAAGGTTTGGTCTTCCTCCTCCTCTGTGGACGATGTTTGTGTTTGTGTTTGTTGTTGTTGTTGCTTTTTCTCGCCATGACACCCGTGGAATGATTCAACAAAGTCTTTACACGGACTTTTATGACCGTGATACAGTTTCACTAGCTGGCAAGTCGCACATTGACGCATAGACGGTATTTTTGCCATGGCCACTTGCTTATGGTGATCGTAATCCGTACAGGGTTGCAATTCACTCAACACAGGGTCTTGAGTCCATGATTTTGGTACATGTTGCCAGATTTCTTTCACTGCGTTGGCGGCCACATAATAAATGAACGACTTGGGCAGCGCCAAGAGTTCCTCTTTGGTAAAACTGTCTAGTTTCTTTTTGCACACAAAGAACTTGCCGATGGCTTTGTCCGTAGCATTGCCTTTCTCCATGGTATCACGTGCTGTAGATGTTTACACGTCGCTTGTAGAAATCTCACTGACGTCATTCACAGGTAAATCATGAGTTATAATTTTGTTCAACAACTCCCAGCAGGCATGAGTGGTTAACCAATGAAAGAGATGCCACGCATGCGATAGGGCTGTATGGGTAATGTTGTCACAGGAACAAGTATCCATGAGCGTTTGCAGGGAGGGGCAGCCCAACTCCATGAGGTCGATACATTGGCAGTAAGACGCCAAAAATGGTTGCAACCATTGACGTTTTTCATTACCTTTCACAAATACCACATTGGCCGAGGACAAGTGTGCTTTCATGACCACGTCCAAATATTTATAGGAAATGGTTCCCTGATTCCAGTCTAGTTGCCTATGATTTTCAATCCACTGGGTTTGTTTACGGTCTTTTTCACACAACAAATCAAAAGCATGGGGTGGTTTAAAGAGCAAATGCGTAGCTTGCGATATCCAAAACGTGGTACAATCGATCATGGCCACTTGTTTAAATATAAATTTGTTGTCACCAATTTTAAACCCTTGGCAATCCACAATGAGTGTGCGCAACATGTTGACGCTTGCCTGGACCAAGTTCAACTGACGACTGACTGACGATCAGGTGTGATCATGTCATGGACTTACCTCCCATGCTAGTTTCAAATTGAGGTTAGGGTAGGACAGGGGGACATGCAAAAATAACAATTTAAGAATTACATCATTTTATTATCATAACACGTCTTACAGGCTTTTCTCATTTTGGGATAAGGACGATAGCAACTGATACAACAATATAGTCTCTTGTGTTTGTAACGTCCATAACACCGATGATGTCCCAATGTCTCTAAACTAGGCGTTTTTGATGGTGAGCTGCTCACCGAAGCACCATGGATACCATACGGTCCACACGTATCGTAACTTGTTTTCTTTTCATCACCCAGAGTCACAAGTGAGGGATAGCTTGAATGACAGGATATATTTCCCACTTCCACTCTACGCAGGTAGGGGCAGGTGGGTGACCAGCGCTGATGTTCCTGCATGGGTTCATCGCCCTCCTGCCATTGGTCTATAATGATGGGACAAAAGGCACATTTCACTTCATCTCTTGTTTTTAAATAGTAGAATCCAGCGGCCGCCAAGGCTTGAGGGTTTATGAAAGGCACTGGCCATGTGGCAAAAGTCTTGAAACGTTGTTCCTCAGAGTTTAAATTCATGGATGTAACGTCTCTTGAGGCTTTAAAGCAAGACATGACTGAGCGGCTTGACGTGAGATGACCTGTTATTTATACACTCGTCACTTGGTTGGATAGTGGATAATAGTTGACTTGTTTGTGATGAATAATCAAACAGTAGGCCGTGGTATTGGCTGGTACATTGTCATGCGTTTCAAAATCTAGTCGAATGTCGATATTGGATGGCTTGACAGACTCTTCCAGGTAAGAACAGTCAAAAACAATCAGTGGTGCTCTTGCCTTAAACGCTTGGGGTAGTAGCATGGGGCCGTTCTCTTTTTGATAATACGAGCATCGAAATTTAGAAAACAAGTCGTACAGGGGGCCAAACTTATTTTTTGAAAAATCCAAATCCAGTCCTTCATAGGGAAACACAGCTCCGTTGAGGAAAAGACGTGCATTTCTCAATTGCAGATGATCAAATTGCGTGGCATCTTTGGTTTGTTGATACTTGCGATTCGTTTGAAAACCCACGATCAGGTAGAGAGGTCTCTCTGTATAGCGAGCTGTTTTTACAGACCAACTGTGTGTGTTGGTGGTGGGCAATAGCGGATACTCATGGAGTGCCCAGCTTCTAAATTCCATGGGTAGAGGCATATCTCTCTTTACCATTTTGAGTATGTCCAGTTTTTTGCTATCTTCAAGGGTCACATGGGGAACTTTCCATAGCAAGCGTTGTAGTTGAATTTTTGAATCGATGGGGGCATTGTCGGCTCCCTTGAGTGCATTATTATCACTCCTGTCTCTCACTAGGTAAAGCACTTGCCTTGCGTTGACCACAATGCGTTGGAGATCTTCAGCAAAGCCTAGAATCAGTTTAAGAGGTAAATATCCAGTAAAGGTTCCATCGGTGTGTACCATCCAGTCATTGGTCGAGTCAGGACACCAACCTGCCATGCAAAGTGTTTTACCTTCTTCCTCACTATAAGAGGGGTATAGTTTCATGACACTGGAAATGCCCACATTTCGAGTGCTATCCACCACGATATCGTTAATGACATACCGCACTTCAGAAAACAGAAAGGCCAAACCATGGTTGGCCAACTTGGATGTGGTGGGTGTAGAGCCATCGGCTTTGGTGAGCCGACCTTCAATCTGAATGACACTTTCATGCGGTAGGGTGTAAATATCTTGGTTGTTGATAACAAATTGAATTTCATCATTGTTATTGAGTCCAGGTGTTTGAGCTTGATAGGAATGGAGATCAATTCTTACCACTCCTGGTTGCTCCTCGATGCGGTTCGCTATCTCTAGGATAGAATTCATTATGAGGATTGACGTGGTAACCCAAATGCTGTAAAATCTGCTTGCCTTGAGATGTTAACGTGTATTCACGTGGCAAACAACTAACACCATTCCTAGACGGTGTAGTTGCTTTATACAAAAACTTCATTGTGGCTTTAGCACCAACTTGTAAGTCACTGGTGTGGTAGAATCTAGATCAATGAGTTGTTGATCTCTATTGATCAGTCTTAATGTTATATTACTAATACTATCGACAGCCACAGCATGAAAAAGCACCACTGGAGGGTTTTCACGAATAATATACCCATTGGGTGATGTCACAATAAAGTCATAAAGCGAATGCGATGGTTCTTGATTGGTGTACACTTGGCTAATAATATTACACGTCGCCGACACATGATGGTCTTCAATGAATTTCACTTCATGGTCCGATTCATGTTTTTTGTTGGGCTCCAACACACGTGGTTTAAATCCTAGTAATGGACCAATGGAATCGGGGTGTGTTTTAAAGTCAATGTTGAAGGTAGAGAAAATACTGCAGCGATGAGTGTTGGTATTGCCTACAAGTTCAAACTTGTGCGTTCCGTCGAGAAATGACTTTAAACCATATTGATTGATCAACACCACATAAATGTGTTCATAAATATCATCGATCGTGTATCCACCAGAGTTCAAGGTGAGCACAGAATCATCATAGTAAAACTAGTTGTTCACATTTTCACGTATGTTGTATATTCGATTGTACGTTTCAAGAGAAACAAGTCCTAAACATTAGGGTTTTTCACTCAATTCGATAGGCGGGTAGAAGTCTAGGCTGACTTCAGGTCCACGTCCATGCACTGTAAACGTTTTACTTTCTGCCGACATACTGGTGGCGTTTTAGCTTATGCTGCGTCTTATATAAAAAAATTAAACACAAACGTCCACACTGTTGGCTGTTAAACGTTTGCTCACGTTTCACATTATAATATATCTTGATCCTGTTTCCAAAATAGGTCACTAGTTCCATGGGCGGGGGCAAATTCCCAAAACTGTCAAAGTACCATACCATGGATCCCTCTTTGACATAAGCTACATAATGCGTCCCTGGTCCTCGGTGATCATCCAAATTGACAACAGCACATTCCTGTTTCCAGGGTCGTGGGGGTAATTGGTTTCGCATAAACACACCTCGAAAATGAGAAAGCTTTAGTTGTTTAGCATAGCTTTCCACTTGTTGATGCGTCAGGGCATGTCTCGCTATGGCTGAGTTTTTTGTTTTTTTTTTAATATTTCGAAATGGTGAAATCCCAAATCCTTGTTGATAAAAGGCTGGCTTTAAATTGGCATTTCTAGCCCCCATGGCAATCGCTTCCATCGTTTCATTGTGTCGCTGACTTTCTTTGAGTTGTTGCTTGCCCTGCTGCGCGGCTTTAATGGTTTTCGCCACTGCACTGGCACCGCCCAAAAGTGAGCCCAGAGCAGCCAACCCGGCAAATAATGCAGGTAAAAATCCCGCTCGTTTGGGGACGGGAATCACTCGCCCTTGGTTTGAAACCTGTCGCCGACGTTTTGGAATAACCTGTCTCTGTGCTGCTCGAAAGGCTTTCCTTATGGTCAATACATTATTTTTTCTTTTTTTCTTTCGCAAGGGCTTGGCCACGAATGTTGAAAACCCTGGCTTTGCCAAGGACAAAGTCCTTTTTTTAGTCTTTCTCACTGCATACCTTTGTTTCACCATGATGATAATGACCAACAACCTTTCACAAGAAAGTTTAAATCACAACTAACGTCAGATGGTTATTTCATGGCTGTATATTCCAATTCCACATAAAGTGGGAAATCGTTTATGGTATTTCCCGCTTGCTTTTCATCCCATGTCAACATGAGATAAAAGGATAATTCGTCACCTGCATTGACCATTTCATGGTCATGGACCAACATCCTATGACCATTTATCTTTATTTGTAAATGGTTCTCATCAGGTATGGCATATTTGATGTGAATGGTTCCATCATAGTGTAATCGATAGTGGCTTAAACCCGAAGCAAGCACATAGGTCAAGTGCTGATCATGGACTAGCGGTAAATGGTGTCTGTCATTCACAGGTTTTTCATTTGTCAGATACACTAAAAACACAGATGGGATAAATTTATAAAGCCTTTTCATTTCATGGGTCACGTAACGCTTGGTACAAACATCGTCTTCGTCTTGTGGGTCTTCCACGTGAATAATCCGATGGTGATTAGCGCTATAGCCATTCACCATAAGCTGGGGCACTTTGTCATAAAACTCATACACTTTGTTATCCACATACTTTTTCGTAGTAACGTCTGTAGACACTTGAGGATGTTTTACATGGGTTAACCGCTTTCCCTTAAAGTCATAATCTCCCTGTTTTGTGCGTGGCACTACTGACCTATCCACATAGTGTTTATTAGCAGGATCTGTTTCCTGTTTAGGATCATGTATGAGGACAGGCCTATCTTTGGCCATCAACGCACGTCCTAAGACATCCATCGTCAACCTGTAGTAGCAGTCTACTGTTTCTATGACAAGGTTCGGTGTCCTGTATATAGACAGCCGGCTAGCCTGTCTAAGCCTTAGTTGACATGAAGATTATTAAGCAGCAAGAGTCATTCCCCGTGGGGGACATGGTTTCCCATCTCTGTCCCACATCACGTGAACAACGCCATGGTTCACTGTTTCCATCTTCCATTCGCTGCATCATTGTGGGGCCTTCCGGCTGTGGAAAGACTAATCTTTTGCTAACGCTCATTACAGCGCCCAATGGTCTGCGTTTTCAAAATATTTATATTTTTGCAAAATCTCTCTACCAACCCCTCTACGTGTTTCTGGATCAAGTCATGTCTGGATTACAAAAAGAGAATATGGGTTATTTTACATTTTCCATGCAAGAAAATGTGATTTCACCGGATGAGGTAAAGCCTGATTCACTCATGATTTTCGATGATGTATCCACTGAACGTCAAGGCATCATTCAAAGCTATTTCAGCATGGGTCGACACAAACATATCGATTGCTTCTATCTTGGGCAAACGTATTCAAAAATGTCCAAACAGTTGATTCGTGACAATGCCAATGTCATTGTTTTATTTCGCCAGGACGAGAGGAACAGTCGTCACATTTATAATGAACATGTGAATCCTGATATGACCTTTCAAATGTTTACAGAATTGTGTGCCAAGTGCTGGAACACTCAACGTCATGCCTGTTTAGTGATTGACAAACAAAGTGAACTCAACCAAGGACGGTATCGCTTAGGGTTTGATCATTTTATTGCTATTTAAGGCCCTGTCTTATTCCCCGGCAAGTCATTTGTCAAGACACCATGGCGTTAGCAGAGAGTCAATTGAAAAAGCATATTATTAGAGCAAAAAATACTATTCGCCAAAAGTTTCGTCAATTGAAACAATCACGTGCAAATCATGCTTTGTTTATTCAGCAACATTTAGCACCTCCACTAAAAGCCATGTTGAAACCCTCTTTCAAGCCATCTGAAACGCTACCCACCGTTTCACAAGCCACGCAGACGCTGCACGAGGACCCTGAGGAAGAGGAAGAGGAAGATTTGACTAGTGTTAGCGAAGTTGAGGATGAGGAGGAACAAGTGTTTACGCCTCAAAAAAAGGCCGCACCCCTTGCAGAGTTTTTGAGAAAAAAGAAATCCTTGGCCATGGTCGAAACACCTTGCCCTTCCAGAGCGTCTCCGTTTTCACAACTCTTGGCCACCCCTCAACATAAAGCTCAACTGAAAACCATTTTAATAAAATATTATGGATCAACATTGGAACCCTATTTCACCGATCTATTTATTGGAAACACAGATACCACGTATGGTGTTCGCTATGAGGATGATAGTTTTAAAATTGGCGATTCATCCATTAAATTTGCTCGTACTAAAGCTGTCATTAAAAACATCAACTATAAATTAACGCCAGGACTGTTAAAGCTGCTCTTTTCTCGGACCCCCTCTTCCCATGATTATACGTCAGAGGATCTTGACAAATATAAATCCATTTTATTGGATACCCATGCTCACAAAAGACAGTATGAACCCACGCAACAAGTGAATGCCAATATATCTCAAAAATATAAAACCATCATTGCAAAAATGTTTCCCACCAGTCAAAGTACTCGTCTTAAAGTGTCCGCTTCGGGAGTGACATTTAAACCATTAAAACCCCTTGTGGATGTTACCTACTGGCACAATCCCAATAAGCTCGTCCAGCGGCTACAGTTGTTGCATGCCTCACGTCAAGCTGGCCATACCGGTCACGATTGGGAAATTCAAGAAATTGAACAAGAACTTCGTAATGCCAAAATTATTGTTTAAGCCCTCATCCATTAAAATGGGTATTGCTCACGAGTTGCATCGCCCAGCTAGGCGTCATTATCCACGACTCAAGGTGATTTCACGAGGTGTGGATGAACTTTGGCAGGCTGACTTGGTTGAAATGATACCCTATGCTGGCGTTAACGACGGTGTATGCTATATGTTGACCGTCATTGATGTCTATTCCAAAATGGCCTTTGTTGAACCTGTGCGTCGCAAGTCTGGTCCACTAGTTACTAAGGCCTTTCAACATATTATTCAACACTCCAAACGTCAACCTCAGCTGCTACAAACCGACCAGGGGAAAGAATTTTTCAACAAGGACTTCTCCAGTTTTCTCAAATCTAAGGATATTTACCATTACACCACGTACAGCAATCTCAAAGCCAGTGTGGTCGAGCGGTTCAACCGAACATTGAAAACCCATATGTGGAAAGCGTTTACCGCTCAGGGCAGTTATCGCTGGTTGGACATGTTACCTGAGCTAGTGTCACGTTACAATGACACCAAACATAGAACGATTGGGACCAAGCCACGCCTCGTGACTAAAAATATTCAGCGATTGGATAAACTGTTTAACCCCATAAAAACAGCCGATCCTAAACGTCACCGACTGAACATTGGGGATTTTGTTCGTGTGAGCAAATTTAAGTCTGCCTTCAATAAGGGCTACACGCCTCAGTGGGGGACTGAACTATTTCGAATTCGTCGAGTCAACTTGGACAGTCCAGTCACCTATTTACTCGAGGACCTCAACCATCAACCCATAAAAGGTAGATTTTATCTCCATGAACTTCAGAAAACAGCATTTCCTCAGCATTATCTTGTGGAAAAAGTGTTGAAACAAAAAGGAAATAAACTCTACGTCAAATGGTTAGGGTTTAACTCTACGTTTAATTCTTGGATCAATAAATTACATGTTGTGTGAACCTGTGTACTTTTTATTTATTCACACATGTTGTACACCACCTATAGCTCTATGTATACAGCGCTCCGCGCTTCATGCATGTTCATACATGTTTGTCTTTCCCTTTCCTCCTGTGTTCTCTCATACATCACCCCCTCCCCTCTCCCTCCCTTCACCTCCCACCACTGCTGTTTGCAGCTCTTGCCTCTCTATTGGTTGTGACATCATTCCCACAAGTTGCATCATACTTTTTTACTGATTCAGCGATTCCCACGCTTTGAACATTCTCTTATCGTGCACGTGGACAGCTAACGTCCCAGGCGAACACCTGTGCCGGATCAAATTTCACATGAACTTGCATTTTGTCACGTACGAAGCAAAACAGGATGTGACTGGTTTAGCGTGCCTGTGGTTTCACACATGTGTGTGCATGCCTTTCACACTCCCCTGCCACCACGATGGTCAGATTATTTCACCTTCAAGCGTCACCTGTTTTCAAGTCAGATCAACGCCTTCCAATAAGCTCAAATGACCTTCACCTCCTGTAAGTTTGTTTTCTGTACTCGCTTTGACCAACATAGAACCAAGTTCTCATTACCGTTTACACGTCAAAGGTAAAATATCAGGAAAACGCACGCTCGCTCTGTCATACACCGACCCGCCGAAATAGCGATTGTTCTATTAAGCATGGTCCTTGTGCTAAGCGACAGGTTTGGTCAAACACACACACTCAGCCGTATCGTCTCTCTCAACCACCACGCTTCATGGACATTATAAACAGGTAAAGAAAAAGAAAACGTTTTTTCAACATGTACGGCGTTAGGCCCTTTGTGAATTATTTTTTGGAAAAAAATATCTACCACATTTGAAAGGGGGGCGTTAGCCCGAGTCCTAGGACACCTCGTACACGTCTCTAGCGTTATTGGTTCGTAATATATCGGCAAAAATCACAAAAAACACGTGTTTACCCCAAAATCGAGTTTCCCAATTCCATCCATTTTTAAAAAATAACCTCACCATCATCTAGAGCGGAAAAAATACCATCCAAACGACCCCTCACTCGACCCTACTCCTTTCCCACCACCTAACCCTTTCCCAACATAGGCATACATATTCAAGCACGAGCGCGACTTCAGGAAACCAACACTACCCCACTACTCGCGAATGACCTTTTAGTTTTGGTCTTTTAATCAAATAAAGAGGCTATAGGAAAGTAGGGGCATTACTAGTAGTGCTAGGACACCCTGTATGTTCTAATCCCATGTTTGGTTAGCGAGATATCAAGTTCGGGGCAAATACGAGGGTGGCTCAATAAGAAGTGGTGCAGCTCCCCCCTTACCGCACTACTTACAAAACACAAATTTTTCCTCTAGAGACTTGAAATTTATTTTGGCGGTAGGGGGCATAGGGACCATAAATTTACGTCAAACAAACTTTTTTGTAAACTTCCTAGTTTCCAAAATATAGGAATTTCAAAATTACACTTTTTTCAAAAAATGTAAAAAAATAAAAAAGTTTTACTATAGAAAATAAAGGTCATAAAGACCATTCGTTTGGGCCATGACATAACGTTCTATCATCTTTGGTTTTCAAACTATCACCAACTTTCGAAAACAAAAATTTTCAAAAAATTTTTGAAAAATATAATACATGGTCCATAGCAATGCCCCCGTCCGCCTGAGTCCAACGCCATCTCATTCGTGAATCTCCGACCACGGGTTCGGGAGTTATCGGCTCGCATTGGGAGTAGTGGTGGGGGGAGTTAGAACCATCATCACTCCCCTACTAAAATATCAGGGTGATATCTGTAATAGTTTCGGAGATATAGAATGTCAGTGAAATATTTCGCACAGCCGCTATTTTGAGGTTATGTAAACAATTGGACTAAATTAGACTCCAGTGCATTACAATGTTTATATACATTTGCTGTACCAAGTTTCATTACATTTGGATAGTTAAATCGCGAGAAACGTCTATTTAAAACTCTCAAATTCGCTTGGCCGCCATGTTGGTTTTGTAGTCACCAGGTTTTTTAAAGTCTCATAGGTGAACTTCTAGTAGTGCCCTTTATCACCGTACACAATTTCAGGGCGATATCGGTAATAGTTTCGGAGATATTGAATGCTAGTGAAATATTTCGCACAGCCGCCATGTTGGATTGGTGAGACGTAACAAAATTTAAAGGGCACGGTCGAGGTCGCCGGGAATAGTGCTTTGAACTTGCCGAGTTTCATTGAAATCGCTCCAGTCGTTAAGATTTTATTAGGGGGACACACACACACACCTCACACACACACACACACACACGGACAAAAGGTGATCTCATAAGCCTATTTTTTCAAAATTGAAAATAGGCTAAAAATCGATAGTAAAATTTAAAAACAATATAAAATGGTTAAAAAAATGTAGTTTCTTTGGACAAAGTTAAGCTGAACTTAACTAAGAACTACAGTACACACTCAATTAGTTCTTTTTGAATTTTGTGGCAAAGAAAGAAATCTACAGTACACAAGAGAAAACTGCCCAAATACTCGTCTGTTGCGTAGCGCGGTCCGCTCTTGACTGCTCTCAAAGGAGTCGTCCGGTTGCGCAGAGCACATTGCGCACCGCGGAGGGGTGTAGGAAAACGATGCCGTCTGATTCCGTGTTGTTGAGTAGGCTCCGTACTGCGGACTGCGCATTGCGCAGTGCGCTCCGCACAAAATGCAGAGCACAGCAGTGCCGGCAGCACTTTGAGTGAAAGACCCTGTATCAGACACTATTAGAAAAATACGATTAAAATTTTATGGACATATTCAAAGAATGGACAATGAAAGGCTTACTAAAAGCCAAGAATGACTGGGTAATAGTAATTGGAAATGACCTTCAAGAAATATACGTAACAGACGAATGTTTATGGAACAGGAGCAGCTACAGATCGTTGGTGGACTAACATTACTTTTCTGTAAACCCCCGGATGATAGCAACCACTGCACGGTCAGTAGAAAGGGAGAACAATCATAGCGAGAGAATTAGAGATTTTGGGAGGAGAAGGAAGCTGATTTGTATTCATTTGTGAAATAGCCCTTCTTAATAATAACTGAGAAAGAGTCCGCATTCATTTCCTTTTGGGGCCCATTTGACTGGCGGGCGCAGTGGGGAAGGTTTGTCTCGCCAGTGAAGCTCAACCCTTAGTCGTGTTCAAAACTAGTGATGTGTTTGAGCCCGGCTCGAGCTGCTCGAACAGATGACGTCAGAGTTCGAACAAGTTCGAGCTGTGCTCGAGCCTTTGTGCGCGCCGTGACCTATCGGCGTGTTCTTATCACCCAGAAACCTCAAGAAGGCTGTGTTTAGAGTATTGTGCTAGGCGGAATCGACTCGTCATGTTGTTGCTGTGCACTGCTGTATAGTTTCTTACAGTATTACAGTATCTGTAATGTGGAGATAGCTACAATCTGTGTTTGTGCGATGATCCGAAGCACATGACTGTCTCCCCACCCCAGAATAAACAAACTGCCTACTGAACATCATTGGAGTGCACAGGACAACACTTCCTTAGTACAATGGTGCGGCAACAGTCTGTGTATATATGCGATTGATTAATTAATTTGACCTCAGTGACTCCTGCATCAGCGGACTATATTTTTAATTCAGATGTTAAATTATGAGACTATCTGTTCTCCTTTTTCTTTTCAATGTTTCATTAAGCCGTGATATGATGTAAGTGTGTACCATACCATACCATTAATAATAATAATAATAATAATAATAATTTGTTCTGTTGCAGGAACATATGTTTGCTACTATCCTCGACAGTATTACATCCTCCCCAGAAGCCATAGGCGTATCAGAGATGGGGTGTGGGGGAATTATCTTATTAATATTATTATGTACAATTTCTCTTTCCCTGCACAGAGCACCTGATGGTCACCACTCCACACACATCAATATACTGAGAGTAGTAGTCAAATAGGTTCATTCACACCGTACGCAAGAGAATCTCTACTTAGTACAAAACAAAGTACCCGATTCTTGGATGTCACGGGTAATCTCGAGAACAACTGAATGGATTTTGATGCGGCGCTCACCATTCTGTAAAGGTATTCTCAAGGAAGATTTCTGTAGAACATAATTTATGTATGATCAAAGGGAGCCAAGCAGTAACGATTTCAGTGAAAAGGTCGAAAAAAGAACCTGGCGTCCGTGCGCTTTTTAAGCTTAAGCTTGGCAAACCGTTAAAAATACCAATATAATACGAGTGTAACAATTGTTCAGCATGAAAAATTCTACACAAAAGTCCGGGAGGGCATATCTCTATCTTCGGTACATCGCCCACTATAAGTGCTTTTTGTTTGGACGGAAGGGGGATATGTGTCTCGTGCACCTCGCCATTCTTAAATTACGTCTGACAGGAATTCCTTGCACATTCATAACTTTTCTCGGGCGAAGCCGGGGTGGGTTGCTAGTGGTTCCATAAAATATCGTCTGGGCGGTCAGCGCTTCGCATAGTTTATGTGTGTGGTCCCTTGACAGTTCGAACTGGTTCGATAGAGTATCGAGCTTAAGTTGCGTATCGGGCTGGCGCGACCCCGCTCGAACATGTGTATCATACGCTCCTAGTAATGCGCTTGAGCCCGGCTCGAGCTGCTGGAACAGATGACGTTGGAGTTCGAACTGGTTCGAGCTTGGCGCGAGCTTTCGAGCACACCGCGAGCTATCGGCGTGTTCTCATCACCCAGAAACCTCAAGAAGGCTGTGTTTAGAGTATTGTGCTAGGCGGAATCGACTCGTCATGTTGTTGCTGTGCACTGCTGTATAGTTTGTGCATATAACCCCTTCAAACAGTATCTGTAATGTGGGGACAGCTACAACCTGTGTTTGTGCGATGATTCGATGCACGTGTCTCCCCAGAATATACAAACTGCCTACAGAACATCATTGGAGTGCACAGAACCAAGGCGACGGGTTACAACACTTCCTTAGTACAATTGTGCGGCAACAGTATGTGTAGGCCTACATAATTTGTTCCGTTTCAGGAACATATATTTGTTTATATCCTTGACAGTATTACATCATTCCCAGAAGCCAAAGACGTATCAGAGATGGGGGGCGGTGAATAACCTATATTATTACAGTATTATTAAGTTATGTACAATTTGGTTTACGTCGCACCGACACAGATAGGTCGTATGGTGACAATGGGATAGAAGAGGGCTAGGCGCGGAAGGATGCGGCTGTGGCCTTTATAAAGTACAGCCCCAGCATGTGCGTGGTGTGCAAATGGGAAACCACGGAAGACCATCAGCAGGGCTGCCGACAGTGGGATTTGAAACACTGATAGCCTAATACGTTCACATATACTGTACGCGAGCAAAAGTTGTAGAAAATACCGTCTGGGCCGTCAGCGCTCCGCATACTTTATGTGTGGGGTCGCCTGGCAGCTCGAACAGGTTCGATACAGTATCGAGCTTGCGTAGAGTATCGAGCTGCCGCGAGCCCGCTCGAACTTCAGTATCATTCGCCCATCACTAGTTCGAACAGGTTCGAGACCGAATCGAGCCTACGTTGCGTATCGGGCTGGCGCGACCCCGCTTGAACTTGTGTATCATACGCTCGCTTGAGCCCAGCTCGAGCTGCTGGAACAGATGACGTCGGAGTTCGAAATGGTTCGAGCTGGGCGCGAGCATTTGAGCGCACCGCGACCTATCGGCGTGTTCTTATCACCCAGAAACCTCAAGAAGGATGTGTTTAGAGTATTGTGCTAGGCGGAATCGACTCGTCATGTTGTTGCTGTGCATTGCTGTATAGTCTGTGCATATAACCCCTTCAAACAGTATCTGTAATGTGGAGACCGCTACAACCTGTGTTTGTGCGATGATTCGATGCACACGTCTCCCCAGAATATACAAACTGCCTACAGAACATCATTGGAGTGCACAGAACCAAGGCGACGGGTCACAACAATTCCTTAGTACAATGGTGCGGCAACAGTATGTGCGATTAATTTGTTCCGTTTCAGGAACATATATTTGTTTATATCCTTGACAGTATTACATCATTCCCAGAGGCCAAAGACGTATCAGAGATGGGGGGCGGTGAATAACCTATATTAATACAGTATTATTATGTACAATTAGGTTTACGTAGCACCGACACAGGTAGGTCGTATGCAGGGGCGGATCTAGGGGAGGGCGAGGAGGGCGACCGCCCAGGGCCCCGAGGTCCGGGGGGCCCCGCGCCATGGTTTTTAAAAATTTAATTAATTAATTAATTATACTTTTCAAACTAAAGTATAATTCATATTCATTTTTTCAGTGCAGCTATGACCTCCCGTGACCGTTTAGCAAGTTTAGATTTCAGTGAAATTATAGAAGATTTCAGCCGGGAAAAAAGTCACAAAGTAATATTTTAATAATTAATATTTTAATTTTAATATTTTCATAGTTTACATAATCTTCTTCAAGAGGACTTAAAGGTTTCTTTCATATTAAAAAAATGTACTATAGTGTATTCAAAATATTGTAACTATTCTTTATTTTATTATTACCAAACTATTTTCCATTTGATTTGAAATTCTTTTATTTCCTATTGTTGTGGGCCCCACCTTATCATATCGCCCAGGGCCCCGCAAGGCCTGGGTCCGCTACTGGTCGTATGGTGACAATGGGATAGAAGAGGGCTAGGCGCGGAAGGATGAGGCCGTGGCCTTTATAAAGGTACAGCGTGCCTGGTGTGCAAATGGAAAACCACGGAAGACCATCAGTAGGGCTGCCGACAGTGAGATTCGAAACACTGATAGCCTAATACGTTCACATATACCGCACGCGAGCAACAGTTTGCGGAAAATACCGTCTGGGCCATCAGCGCTCCACATACTTTATGTGTGGGGTCGCCTGGCAGCTCGAACAGGTTCGATACAGTATCGAGCTGCGATGAGTATCGAGCCGGCGCGAGCCAGCTCGAACTTCAGTATCATCCGCCCATCACTAATCACAACAGCCCCGCGCAGCTGTGCAGTAAAATGGAAAAACAAATGCGTAGATAAATGCACAGCCCACTTGATCCGTCGCTTTGCTCCTTTCCGTGCTGCTTTGGCAATCACGTCTAGTGAAATGAGGCTTCACGCTAGGGGCCATGTGTTTACAATATGGACGACATTGTTTGACTTTGACGCAGAATCATTCAGGAAATGATGTTAGTTTTTCATGAAAGAAAATCATTGTTGTGACTCAGAGAAATTTTCGATAACAGTTTAAGATTGAACTTATTTTCTTCCGAGAAACTATGAGCGTTACGGAAGCATGCTTTTGCCTGTCCGTTTTAGCGCAGAGCCTTTGTTTATTGGCGTGGTATTAAGTCCGTTTATAAGTCAAGTCCTGCGCAGATGCAGATATCGGTGGTTAAACCCGCGAATATCCGCAAAATGTTCCACCATGCGGATAGTGGATAAGCTGCGGATAATGCTTGGAGTAAATTTGTACATTAGTTTTTAGAATACAATCCGAACTTATTGAATATTACTAGGACGCGGGTGTTTATGACATACTTTTCCGTTATTTGTTGTGGGATTTGAAGCCATTTTTTCAGTGTTGCCTTAGTAAACAAGAGTTTAGTGCTTTTCAGTCGGTCAACACGAATGTACCAAAAGAGATGGGTTATGCCCTAATCCTGAAATAAATTACATGAGATTAATAAAACACTAGGATGACCAGTTTCGATCGTCAAGCGATCATTATCAGATCCATTACACTTAGGCTATAAAATTTATGTTTGAAAATACAGGTGAAAATATTTACAATATGCACAATTATTTAGCATTTAGCATACACCGACATTTATTTATTTATTTATTTATTTATTTATTTATTTATTTATTTATTTATTTATCGTATGGCTTTTAGTGCCGGGAGTGTCCGAGGACATGTTCGGCTCGCCTGAGTCTCTAGCTGATCCAGCGGACACCCTAAACCTAAAGGGTGAGCTACAAGTTCCGTTCAATTTCAAATAGTTCCAACTTTCGCCACCAGATATCAATGATACCTAGTGGTGAACGTTGGAACTTTGATAGAGCGTTCTGACGAAATCTAACCTAACAATTTTGCTTTATACAAGTTAAGTCTGTGAAAGGATCTTTAACATGCCATAAATCTATGACATGGGACCGCCGGCTTTACTTCCCCTCCGAAGGAAGGCATACTGAGGGATTTTTAACGCTCTTCAAAAATCCGACGACTTCGGCCGGGTTTGAACCCGCTATATTGGGCACAGCAGTTCAGCATGCTAACGACTACTGGTAGCTATTCCTGGGTGTCTTAATACGTGTCCTAACAACCTATCTCTTCTCTCATTAGCAGTCGCCAGAAACATCTCTAACCCTGGTACCTATACTGCAACAAAATAATTGTACAAATTGTAAATATTTTCACCTGTATTCTCAAACATTGATGTTATAGCCTAAGTGTAATGGATCTGATGATGATCGCTTGATGATCGAAACTGGTCATCGTAGTTTATTTATTAATCTCATGTAATTTATTTCAGGATTAAGGCATAACCCAGCTCCTTTGTGTAAATTCGTGTTGACGGACTGAAAAGCACTGAATTCTTGTTTTTCCGTTATGTTTCTGTCATGGTAAATGTAAGAAGATGATTTAAGCTATTTTCATTCAAATTATGTCATTAAGTATCATTAACACTCGAACTGAAAAGAGTTGCAATTCTGGCTGTGTAACACTCATAATAAACATAGAACTTGACACACATAGCCTAAGGGAACGAATTTCTCCTAAAACGTCTCAATGTATTCCTTTAATACTTTATGAATGAAAATCCACAGCCTGCTTCCAGTCTCCGACCGGGCCAGGGAATGAATGAAGCCCCCATCTAACGGCAAGGATATGAACTGTGCCGGCTGCCAATGCCTGTCGCACTCCCCTGGGGCAATGATTAAATGAATGACAGATGAAATGAAATGACTGTGGAGAGTGTTGCTGGAATTACATTTGTGACAGGGAAACCGGAGTACCCGGAAAAGAACCTGCCTCCGCATTGTCCAGCACAAATCTCACATATAGTGACCGGGATTTGAACCACAGACCCAGCGGTGAAGGCCGGCGTGCTGTCGGCTAAGCCACGGAGGCTTCACAAAAAGCTCAATCATTATCGTAATATTGCTGTTTGAGCAAGGGGCTTTGCGACAACGTGGTCATGTATACCCATGTACTTGGGTGTGTGTGTGTGTGCGCGCGCGCGCAATTTATCTGTTAACCTGTGTTGTTGTGTTGGCTGTATTTGTGTGTGTAGTTGTAATTCAGGTGAGGATTGGGAAAGAGGCGGCCGTGGCCTCCAGTTAGGGACAATCCCAGCATTTGCACGACACAGAAGTGGGAAACCTCGGAAAACCACCTCTTCTCAGTTTTTTTCTTTACAGACCCAGAAATCGAACCAAGACCTTCGGGGCGACAGCCATAGATGCTAGCCACTAGCCTACTCCACGACGTGGTCTTTAACAAGGCTGTTAATGTAGGCAGCGCTTTAGTGACAATATATCTCAGAATTTCGATTAGACTACAGTTCTAAGCGTGTGACCGATTGCCACCACCTAGTGGCTGTCGGCCCGGAGGTGCGGGATCGATTCCTGGCTCTGAAAAAAAAAAAAAAACACAAAAAAAAAAAAAACACAACTGGTGTGAGTACTGAAACGGGGTCCACTCGGCCTCCTGAGGCAGAACTGAGAAGAGGTGGATTCGATTCCCGTCTCAACCATCCTGGAAGTAGTCTTCTGTGGTTTCCCCCCATTCCTACTTCCGGATGAAATGAAATGGACAGCCTGCTTCCAGTCGACCAACCGGGTCAGGGAATGGAATGGATGAAGTCTCCATCTAGTGGCGAGGATATGAACTGTGCTAGCTGCCGAAGCCTGTCGCACTCCCCTGGGGCAATGATGAAATGAATGGCAGATGAAATGATAGTGGAGAGTGTTGCTGGAGTGAAATTATAACAGGGAAAACCTGTCTGCCTCCGCTTAGTCCAGCACAAATCTCACATGGAGTGACCGGGATTTGAACCACGGACCAACCGGTGAGAGGCTGGCATGCTGCTGCCTAAGACACTGAGGCTCCTCCTTCCGGATCCTATTGACAATTTACAAAAACACCAGTACAGTCATCACAAAAACACAGGTTGTCACACAAATTGCACACACACGCGCGAATACACGGGGCTATATAACTGCGCTGTCGCATCAACAACTTGACTGATTGTCAGGGCTGTAGGATAGCAAGAATTGAAGCGATAGATCGAGTCGTCTGTCATCAATGATGCTTAATATTCACGATACTGTTTTGGCGTCTTCTATGCCGAAGGTCGCGTGTTCAAACCCGGCCGAAGTCGTCGGATTTTTTAAGAGCGTTAAAAATCCTTCAGTGTGCATTCCTTTGGAGGGGAAGTAAAGCCGGCAGGCCCATGTCATAGATTTATGGTATGTAAAAGAACCGTCCACTAACTTAACTTGTGAAGCTAAATTTGTAGGTTAGGTTTGATTAATGCTCTGAAGTTCCAACGTTCGTCATCAGGTGCTGGTTGGGATGGCATCTAGTAGTAGCCAAGTTTACAGCTAGGTGTCGTGATCGTTAGCATTTGGTAGCGAAAGTAGGAACTACTTGAAATTATTGTCTGCAGTCCTTACTTGAATTAAAGACAGATAACACACACTAATACAGCCATCACAATTAACACCGGTTATCAGACAGATTCTACACACACCCAAAGTACACGGGGCTACATGACCACTTTGTCGCAGCCCCTAAACTAAGGAATCAACCACCACGATACTGTCGCTAGAGTGTCAGTGTTTACAACATGGATTACAATTGTAACTTGTGACGCAGGAACGTTCGACATTTTTTTTAAAGAAAATCATTGTTCTGAATCAGAGAGCCTCCGTGGCTTAGGCGGCAGCACGCCGGCCTCTCACCGCTGGGTCCGTGGTTCAAATCCCGGTCACTCCATGTGAGATCTGTGCTGGACAAAACGGAGGCAGACAGGTTTTTCTCCGGGTACTCCGGTTTTCCCTGTCAAAATTTCATTCCAGCAACACTCTCCACTATCATTTAATTTCTTCTGTCATTCATTTAATCATTGCCCCAGAGGAGTGCGTCAGGCCTCGGCAGCCGGCACAGTCCATATCCTCGCCGCTAGATCGGGGCTTCATTCATTCCATTCCTGACCCGGTCGGTGACTGGAAGCAGGCTGTGGATTTTTCATTGTTGTGAATCAGAGGACCGCTAGGTGCCTGCCTAGGGGCTGGGTGCGAACCCGGTCGCCCGGGATGGCGCTTGGCGGACCGGAAGGCACACTACAGGCCATAAAACATCATAACGCAATCACTTCAACACGTTCCGCATCACAAACATACTCTAACAACATTATACTACATGTTTAACATCACACAAACCCCAAGTCTATCCGGAGGTTACTGCAGTCGAACTCAGGACCCGCTGGCTCGCGGCGGGTCGACCTGGGGACTAGGCGTAAGCCTGCTCACGGGGGATGGCGCGCTGCGCGCTGACGGGGCACATACAGCTCACACGCACTTAACCCATTTCGAAATTCAAAACTACATTATTTTAACTTAACATACTAAAACAGTAACTTTCAACTCCATTCAGAAACACTAAATTTGCATATTCTCTGATATACAGAATAGAGACTGCAGAACCCGGATAGCCAATCACAAGCCTTGACACGACGTCCGACTAACTTTTTCACCCAAATAGCTATACATCTAAACCAAAATCAGTCTACAGCATAGTCAAGACCCCAAATTACACTTTTCAAACCAAAAACCATAAATTTTACCACCCGGAATACTCAAAACAGATCAAAAACTAACAACCAATCACAGCCCAGAACAGAAGACCGCTCAGCCGGCATATTCAAATCCAGCCAATCACAACACGGCACATGCACAGCTTACAAACTCATTAAATTTCTCATCACTTCCAATAGCGAGGCTTATTATTATCATTATTATTATTATTAATATTTTACTTTTAAACCAACTAACCTACTACAGGTCTTTCCATCTTTCAACCTACTAGAGGTCTGTCTTCCTTCCTAAAGCTTAAAGTCATAACTTCAAACCATCATACATTTTATTATTATTATTATTATTATTATTATTATTATTATTATTATTATTATTATTATTATTATTAACAAGCTGAAGCAACTGCCGATGTCGTGCCGTGGACGCGAGGGCGTGCTGACGTCTAGTAAACGAAATTCTTTCTGCTAATACAACAAGTTAATCAACGAATTAATTAATAATAAATCCAGCATATTCCAACCTAAATTCTCAACGTTAAAATACTTCAAGTCTACGCTAACAACTTTAAACCACGCCAGGGCCTCCGGGGAGGCCGTCGGTCGCTCCGCGGTAGGCCCCACCATTTTTCAATTCAATTTTATATCTCTTAAACCAATTTACCAAACGATTATTATTAAAAACCCTTGCCAATTTTTAACCCAGGCTAAGGAGCGCTTAGCCGCACCGCGTACCTGGTACAGCCAGCGTCTACTTTAAATGATTAGCCAGGACTTTTCGATAGCAGCTCCATACAATAAGCTTCTCCCATTTCAACATCTTTTCTTCCGACAAACTGTGAACCTTAATGAAGCATGCTTCGCACTGTCCACTTTTCTTTTGTAGTTTGTAAGTTAGCTGTACGCCAGTGTTAGTTGTAAGTAGATAATAACCGAGGAAGAGTCCGCATTCATTTCCTTTGGGGCCCATTTGACTGGCGGGCGCAGTGGGCAAGGATCTGCCTCGCTTGTGGAGCTCACCCCTCAGTCGTGTTTAAAACGTGTCCGCTCCAAGACGCGCTCGGTTTTGTGAAGTAGGCCTATTTGTGATTTCCTTTCGCTCAGTTTTCGTGGATTGACAGTGCGTGTGTTGGTCCAGCTGTAACCAGCGATGCAGGAGGCCGTGGAAATCATCACAAAGTAAGCAAGCACTGGAATATTGAAAGAAACAATAGCTTATTTACTGTCTAGAACAGCAGTTCCCAAACGTTTTCGGTCACGGAACCCTTGAGAAGTCATGTTCTTCCGCGGAACCCTAATTCAATTCCTGATTTTTACTGAGCATTGAGAACCCACAACGTTCTTCCTGCTTTCATCTATTCTTATTGCGTTGATGTTTTGTATAGCCTAACGCTAACGTAGTAGGTTTGGAAACAAAGAGAAAACATTTTAAATATACAAACAAGCCTCTATTTTGGTACCAAAATATAAACAATTATTTTAGAACAATAACAATTGGATTTCCATCTGATTTCTAATGTGATGAATGGAATTGTTTCATTTTCGTTCTTAAAATAGTTTTGAAATCGGGCTTCATGTCCGACAGCTGAATACGTAAATCCGGGGCAGCATTTAACTTACTCCTAAATTTGTGTTTGGTGTAAGCATAAGCAGAAAAGCCTGCTTCGCATCGATAGGTGGACACGAAGGGTAGAAGAGCTTGGATAGCCTTCTCGGCAACTGACGGGTTATACGTCTATCACACCTACCCAGACGTCATTTAGTGGCCCCCTCAGGGGCTCACATCTAGTGGGACGTGGGTTGGCGACCACGGGACCCCAGCTGAGTCCGGCATTGCTTCCACTTACTTGTGCCGGGCTCCTCTCCGTCTTCTTTCCTGTCGACCTCCCTTGGTCAACTCTTGTTCTCTTCCGACCCCGACGGTATTAGGTTATCCGAGGCCTAGGGAGTCTTTCACTTTCCCGCCTTAATTGGCCCTTGTCTCATCTTTCCTGATACCCTCCGTGAGGGGTCAGCCTTCTTTATCTTTTCCTTTTACCTCCTGCCTTGTGCTCAAGGCCCTCAAGGAGGCAGGGTGTATGTAGCCCCACCACTTCTGGTGCACCCTAGATAATGCTACACCCTCAGGGGCTCACGGCTGGTGAGTTCGGGAGTTGACGACCCCGAGGGATTCCTGAGCTGGGTCCGTTTTCCACCTTTGTCCCTTACCATTGGGGCGGACCCTCTCCTCTCCTCTCCACTCCTCTCCTCTTTTCCTTATGTTTCCTTTTCACTTTGGGATTCCCGCGCTGTTTTTGTTGCTTGGTTCACCGTGTATCTGGGTTCCCTTTTAGCGAAGTTTTACGGCATTTTTGATCTACGTTGCATTTTGTAGTTGTTTTTTTTTATCTGAATTGCATCTCGCGATTGTTTTCAACCTCAATTGCATTTTGTAAGGATTGACAGTCTAAATTGCTTTTTGGCGAGTCTTTCAATGCAGGTGGACGTGCCTTTTAGTGAGTATTTTGAATTTCAATTGCATTTTGTGGGTATTTTCAACCAAAACCGCATTTCGCACGAATTTTGAATCTGGGTTGCATTTTGTTTGGTGGGCGTTTTACACATGTTTGATTCTCAATTGCATTTTGTGGGTGTTGTCAATCCGCATGAGTCGTTTGAATTTGCCGTGCATTTTGTGAGCATTTTCAATTTCAGTTGTATTTTGTAAGTGTTTTGACCCTCAATTGCATTTTGTACGTGTTTTCGATCTCATTTGCATTTTGTAGGTATTTTGGATTTCAGTTGCATTTTGTGGGTGTTTCGACGCTGCATTGCATTTTGTACGTGTTTTGAGTCTGGCCTGCGTTTTGTGGGTCTTTTTCAATCTATTCTTTAAGTGAATCTTTTCGTTCTAAATTCTCTTTTGTAAGACCATATTGTGAGTTGTTTCCATCTGAGTTTCTCTTTGTACGTATTTTCCGTCTCACATAATTTTCGTTCTGATTTCCATTTCATTCTCATTTTCGCTATCACCCAGATCATTAGGGGCCGATAACCTAGATTTTAGGCCCCTTAAAACAACAATTATCATCATCATCATCATTTAGTGGCACTAATTCAAATTTCGTTTCAAAGTGGAGGTACATTGAATTTCAATACGATCTTCATAGTCACACAAACATGTGAGGTTTATTTCGGTTGTCAATTGGATTTTGCACCCACTGGATGTCCTTTATTATGCTGGTATCTGGGAAGTACTTCGTCATAGAGTTCGAAAGATTATTTAATTGCTCACGAAAGTTTTTGTGCACATCAGCTTCGATTTCCATCTCATTTTGACTCATAAATTGTGCCAGGAGAGGAAAACATTCAAAGTTTTTCTCATTAACACATTCGATCCAAAATTTGAGTTTGGTTTTGAATGATGTTTATTTTGTCTCTGAATGTGAATGTGTTTATGCCTTTACGCTGCAAAGATGTAGTAACTTCATTCAGTTTCCCAAATATGTCACTGAGGTACGCACATCGCATGAGCCACTTCTCGTTGCATGTTTGCTAGGCGCGGAAAGGTCTTCTTCCCCTACGAAGAAAACCAGAAGCTCGTTGCCCAGCTCAAAAAGCCTGGCCAGGACTTTGCCTCTTGAAAGCATTCTAATTTCTGTGTGCATTTAAAGCAATTGATGTTGACTTCCCATTTCTTCACAAGCCTTTGCAAAAAGTCTACACTGGAGTGGTATAGACTTTACATTATTGCCAATTTTTCAGCCTCATTAAGAACGTCCTTTAAGTCTGGTGAAATGTTCTTCGCCACAAGAGCATGCCGATGAAAGATACAATGGCTACTGGTACAGTTTAGCGCTATATTTTAAATTCTTGATACCGTCCCTTTCAATTTTCCCACCATTGTTGCAGCCCCATCGCTGCGTACGTTAACACACTTTTCCCAATTAAGATCATGTTTACGCATGTAACAATCTATGATTTAAAACATTTCTTCCACAGTTGCATTGAATACGCTTTACAATTTTTCAGTCTCTGAATTAATTCGTCTTCGATATAGTCTGCGATTTTAAGTATACGGTGGGACACAGTTTTGTTAGAACATTGGATCTGAAACTTTTTTCGCCGCTTCCACTCCAAGCACACAGCCGACTATATCTTTAACACATGGTTTGATGAGATCCTCTGCAATTGTATGTGATTTCCCAGTATGGGCAATCCTGTAACTTAAGAGAAACGATGCTTCAGTTGCGTTTTCATTATCAGTCTTTGCATATTTCTCTAAGCAAGCCATAGCGTCATCGTGCACTTCGTTGTGGGTTTTGAAAAAAACTGACGTCCTTTCCCTTTAGGTGCGCAGGGTTTGTTTCTAAGTGTCGTTTAAGGTTAGCGGGTGCCAACGAACTGTTAATGAGAATTTGGTTGCAAATGATGCATTGCCTGTCCGGATGCTCTGCATTTCCAATATGATTAAATCCAAAAGATAGACAGTATTCATCGTATTTCCTTTTTTTCGAAGATTTTAAACTTACTCGTTCGATTCTGTCACTAGTTAGTGTGTTCGCTTTTCGACCACCAGTGGATGTTCCATCGCAGTTATGCCCTAAAATGAATAAAAAAAGAAAGGTCAAACTAAAGGCTGACACAATTTGTGAAAAGAACAAAAATTGGTTCTAATATCCTTGAATTTTTACTCACCAAACTGCAATGAAGAGCATAGTCTTGACCTTGAATCTCATCACGTCCAGATGACAGCGTCTCAGTACTATTTTTGGCACCTGAAAGTGAACCCGTCTTGAGCCAGCAGTTATCCATGGCGATAGTAGCTTCCTGAAATAGTCGGTAAACAATTGTAAGTACACACATGGGTAGATTATATATATTCTGATTAATAAAGCGGTTATATCGTCATAACCCAAATGTTATTTGCCTAAAAAAAAGTAGGGTAAATTGGGTTAACTGGATCAGCAGCTTAGGTGGACCTTTCAAAATAACGTTTTTGATGTTTGACAACACTAACAGAATGTTAAAAAGATTGCCAATGGTTTTTTCTAGAAGAATGTACTCAACCGAAGCGTGTATCTTGTTCCACCTTTTCACAGTGATAGCTCCAAGTCAAATTTGTCCAGTTAACCCTCCAAGAAAGAAAATAAGTATCCAAAAATAAATGTGGAATCAATGTGTAAAATCGACTAAATATGAATCACTCTTTTTTAGCCTACTTTCGATTTTTGCAAAAAAATGAAAGTAGACTTATGAGATCAACACAGGGCGAAAAAAAGTGTGTCTGCGTGTGTGTGTGTGTGAGCGTGTGTATTCTGAATGTCTGTCCCCCTCTATCAATTCGAACACGGTGAACGTGAATTGAACGAAATTTGGTACAAAGGTAGCACTAGCAAAGGACACCTCAGTGTCATGTTTTATATCGCCACCATCTTGACGGAAAAGCAATGGCGGCCACACAAATGTTCAAAGCTTAAATCAAATTACGACTAACCTAATCATCCGATCTCTACCAAATTTTGCAACAACATACCTTTATGTGGGAAGCATATTCTGACTAAACTGCAAGATCATCAGCCCTATAGTTTGCAGATGGTGGCTAAGTATGTGTGCAAATCGATTCCCCCTATCAATTCAAACACGGTGAAACCGAATTGAACGAAATTTGGTACAGAGGTAGCACTAGCAAAGGGCACCTCAGTGTCATATTTTATATCGCCGCCATCTCGACGGAAACGGAATGATGGCACCCAAATATTAAAAGCTAAAATGTAATTACGACCAACCTAATAATCTAGTCTCTACCAAATTTTGCAACAACATATCTTTATGTGGGAAGCATATTCTGACCAAACTGCAAGATCATCAGCCCGATAGTTTGCAGATGGTGGCCAAGTATGTGTGCAAATCGATTCCCCCTATCAATTCAAACCGAATTGAAACCGAATTGAACGAAATTTGGTACAGAGGTAGCACTAGCAAAGGGCACCTCATATTCATGCATTTAGGAGAAAGTAGGCTATATGTTCTTTACTGAACATCTTGTTTCAGGTTGAAAACAATAAAATATTGAAATGTGTAGCCAGTAAACATACCTGTTAGCAATAGTTGTAGCACAGAATTGCTACTGCGGAGGCGTCGCCAGGAGCGTCAGAACAGACAGCTGCCGTAACTGTAAGTCCACAAGCACGAATTACGATTGAAAGGATTAGTAAGATTTCCCTGAACTGAATTGAATGAAGCGAGTAGCGGTAATTATAAGACAAAAAAGACGAACTAAAGAGCCTACTTTTCATGCCAATGATTAATCTACAGTACATGAACCTATCTAGAATAATGACGAAATTAAGTTGGTAATATCGAAATGTCTAATTAGTACGAAATATACCTGGTATAATGTAGCCTAATAGAGCACTACAGTTGGCAGCCCTGGTGACTGAATATATTCTTAGTTCCATCTCCTAAAGTACAGAATTAAAAAATTGGTTGAAGTCCAATGGACGTTACATGGAGTTAAGGCATTGGATCTATCAGCACGCGTAAAAGCATGTTGGCAACAATGTCATGCGTGTGCTGGTCAGAAATAATCTGAAATATTATGATATCTTGTTGTGCCAATTTTGGACGAAATCCATTTGTTAATATAGAAGTTACATGTATTTTAAAATTTGACCTATCAGCAGGCATAGAATCATGTTGGCAACACTGACTTACATTAATTATTCCAAATTAATCTAGAATGTCAGGTGCTGTACGTGTGCAAAGTATAGGGCTGTTGGCTTTCATACTTCCTGATATATTGATATTAGGTTCAAAATATATAGACAGCGTTTATTAACTGTTGGCAGTCCTGATTGCTCCTCAGAATACTTATAGTCATATCTGTTATGTTACACAAAGCACATACGAAATTTGGTTGAAATCCAACTGATAGTATAGAAGTTACATGTATTTAAAAATTGGTCCTATCAGCAGGCTTAGAATCATATTGGTAGCAATGACGTACATAAATTACTACAAATTAATCTAAAATGTCAGGTACTATACGTGTGCATAGTTTAAAGCTGTCGGCTTGCATACATTTGGATGAAGAAAATAGAGAGAGCAATTATTAACTGTTGGCAGCCCTGGTAGCTCTTAAGAATACGCTCAGTCATTTCTGTTTATGTACACATATTACAAAATTTGGTTGAAATCCAATTGATAGTGTAGAAGTTATAGGCATTTAAAAATTGGACCTATCAGATGGCTTAAAATTATTTTGGTAACACTGTCATGTATGACCTCCTGAAAATTAAACTGAAATAGTGTTATCAACATGTGTGCCAATTTTAGAATAGCTCCCATGCATACCTTCCAGGATATCCAACATGGAGCTCAAATTTCTAGTTCGTTTTTTCAACAGTTGGTAGCACTGACATCATTTTCAAATATGGACTTGAGATATTCCGGTATACATCTTTACTCATACTATATTTGATTTCGGTTTCTGCAGCCGTTTAGGAGTTGATAGGGGGGGGGGGGGGGCACGACACACACACAGACAGACGTCCAGCCTGTATCATATCCAACAACCACAGCGAATCTCAATAGCCACTGCGATAACACTGTTCACGACGGCTGTATCAACCTATGGGATCAACATCATCCGAGACAAACTAACAATCACAACTCTATCAACAATTAAGAAGGTTTGTTTTAGACGAGTGAAAAATCTTAATGGAAGCCTGGAGGTGAGTTACTGCAGTACCTGTGTTGTTATCAGCTGTCCCAAGCGGTCCGATGATTGACAAAGCTGTCTCACACTCCTACTGAAGTACAGTCATTGGCAAATATAACGACGTTCTGTTCGTAAATACGTAACGTGTACTTCCGCGTCACACAATACTTCGACGTTGACTGTACTGTCTGCAGGTCGGTGTCGCCACGTGCTCAAGTCTGGAATTCCATTACATCAGATCGGTGGTGACAAATGTGAAGCGATAGGGTGAGAGAGTGACTGTGTACAGGCTCACCCGCAGGCTTCAAGGTCAAGGGCAATCTTCTAAAACAAACGTCCGGCCTGTAACATGGATTCTAGGAGCAAGGAAGTCAGCACCATCGACACTCACATATGTGTCAACAAACGAAACCTTCTTCATTGAGGACATTAAACAATAATTCTGGCTATCAAATACTAAGGCTTATAAATATACACTACACTTGTTAAAAGAGAAAACTAATGCCATATAGCCCGAATTTTAAACAACAAATGCTATTACAACATCGGAATCGGAGCAGCTTCGACATGTTATCCTACTCGTATACTACACAGCTTGGACATTGTTAAAATGTTAATTTACGCTCTGTTTTCATACTGGTACTGTGATGAGTGTATAGATTGAATTGGAGATATGCTACTGTCACACTTGTTTGAACAAACATCACATATTATATTGTAAATTAAGAGGAGGAATGAAACCACAGTATCTAGCCTATCTATAGACTGCTAGAAATAATGTTCAATACAATCAAATTTCCCAACTCCTGCTTGGTGCAAACTATTGTAATTACAATTAGATAAATCGTAATTTCATGTAGATTCTGTTAAAATGACGCATGATGTTATGATAGATATCGTTTAAATCGATAATCTGGTAGCAAAAACAATTGCCGGGACTGAGGTTCAAACCTAAGACCTCATGATTCGCAGACCACGATGCTATCTACGCAGCCATTACAACCACAAAAATTTAGAGTACAAGACAGGTACTCATTTTCACGTGCCGGCAATAATATGGAAGTATTTTTTTATGCTTCATTAATATTTTGCTTTTTTTCGATAATGTTCCTGCGTGGAATTGAGTTTTAAATTAGTTATGATTACGCCTACTTGACAATAAGGGGAATTCCTATAGTGGTCCGTGAATGGCTACCTCAGTTCCCGTATAAGAACATCGATATATATTACATTGATCACTGCATTACCACAATGTGAGTTAATATCTGAATAGCCATTGTGCAGAAACATAATACCGGCTAGTTACAATGTTCCATATTAAAGCATATCATCATTTAAATACTGATACGAAGACGTTTAACATGTGGTTTGTGTTTCAATCAGTTGACACTAGATTTCGCATGAGCGTTTACCGTTCAGTATGAAAGTGTTGAGCAAAGTTTCTCGGGGAGCGGATGCCGATCACTTTTATCCAGAGATTGAAAAACAGACTCTTAATAAATCACAATTGTTTTCATCAAATATGATATAATGCATATTTTTACACCAAAGAACGACAACTTGAAGATGATTTATTGTAGAAATATCTGTAATGGCGCCTCCAAACCTTGAAGTAATCCGAATGTGCTTTAGCAGCGTCTTACACACTTCCGTCCCATTTACAGAATCACTCCCACAAAGATATCCAGCAACCGAGTGGAGAGATGTTACACATCAATAAATTAATAAATAAAGAAATACATAAAAATTAAATAATTAAGTAATTAAAGAAAAAACTACGAGCCTTACAGTAGTCGCATATGATGTGTAACATGTGACATAGAAGAAACCTCACGTGAAATTGTTGATACACCGGTATTTTATACTATTATTGTCACAAATATTAATCTATTGTAAAAGGGAGTGTTTTACAGATATTGTAGTTTGTAATACGGAAATCATTTTATTAGATGATTTGTAGCTTCCACCAGCACTAGCCTAAATAAAGAATACGATATGGATCAACTAGATTAATAGACGCGACACCGCTCATAACCTTAAATTCCTTATAAACAGGACCTCTTGATTCACAGACCAACACGTAATTTCATATGGATCCTGTTAAAATGAGTCATATTGATATGATAAATATCGTTTAAAATGATAATCTGGTGGCAAAAAATATCTACCCCGTCCGGCATTCGAACCCGAGATCTCTAGATTCACAATTATAGGCGCTAACCCCACGGCTATTTAGACTACGCAAATTTTGTGCACAAGATGGTGACTCATTTCCACGTTCCAATAATACTGCATTACGGAATTAAGTTTCATTTATATTTTGCTTGTTTCGATAATGTTCTTGAGTGACATTGAGTTTGAAATGCCTTATGAATAGGCCCTCTTGTGGGTAAAGAGAATTTATCAATTTCCGACACCGCGCGTTGGATCGATCGATCGAGTTGGCAGTGAATCTTATACTTCCGTTGTGATTTAAGAGAATGTATCAATTTCCGACACCGCGCGCTGGATCGATCGATCGAGTTGGCAGTGCATCTTATACGTCCGTTCGATCCACCACTGCCAGCTAGTACACTTCCGTTCGATCGATCCAGCGGGCAGTGCTTCTTATACTTCCGTTCCATCCACCACTGCCAGCTCGATCGTTCCGATCCACTTCCGTCCCCAATTTTCAAAATCACTCCCACAAAACTATCCAGCAACCGAGCGGAAAGATGTTACACATCAAAAAGAAGAAACAATCAAACGATTAAATAAATATTACGTTCATTACGTGTGTCTGCTCTCCCTGACCTTGGGGATCGTGAGTTCCCGGCTGCCTGGTTGTATCGCACCCACCTTGTATATGGGGTCAGTCTAGGACCTGTCTTTGGAGCCAGAATAATTGTACATAAATTTCCATCCCGATGTTGAATTTAACGTTTCATGTTCCATACAGCATATAAGGAAAATTTTTCTCATTATTTTGGTATTCAAATCATTTCTAATGAGATAATGACTAATCGAAAACTTCATGCTGATCCATATAAGTTCAATTGGAGTCAATTCTCTGATGAAACCTTAACGCTCAATGCATCTCGTGTATCGTGATGGCTTCACTTATTGCGACAAGCGTGGTCATGTTCCAATGATGAACCCAGGTCATTATTTCATTATGAATACATCTCATTTTCCTATAATGCTAGCCGTACATGGAGACCGCTTACTGTACGTATATTCTGAATTATCAATACTTAGTACAGGGCGCGAATAGTGATGACGTGTCATCCTTTAATTGGTTCACCACAAACATTTCTAATTTATACAGAAATATGAAGAAGAAACATTAACCATAATGCGAAAAGTAGTCTATACGTATTAACTCAGTTAATTAAATTTACTGATGTCACATGCTAAAACTAGTATGTTATATTACTTAACCAGCAACCCGACCCGGCTTCGCCCGGGAACAGTTATGAATGCATTACGTGATAAGCGCTTTTTTCCAATGTCAATGAACAACGACCAATGTCCGTTTTACATCTCGGCATGATGGGTTAAAATCACTGACTGGACTATTAATTATATTATCATGGAGATGCATATGCAACAAATTCTTGTCAGACGTAATTTATGAATGGCGAAGTGCATGAAACACAAATCCCCCTTCCGTCCAATCTTAACTTGACTGTGAATCTTGCGGAACGAAAAGTTCACAGGCGAAATGAAGAAAAGTCGAGTTGCACTTCCAGGGAAACTCCAAACAAAACCACTCTTCTCTAAAGTTTTTAACTCAACACGACTCGACAGTTTGCTGCTGGCTGTATCTGGGGCAATAAGCTCGTCCGCTAGCTAAGCTGTAACTGGGGTAATAGACTCGCCCCTAGCTAGCTCGTAAACTGTCACCTCAGTAACTGAATGGAGATTGTTGGAAGAAATGAAAACGTAAAAACACTTGTAGTAGGCGATGTATTGAAGACAATATGCTCTCCCGGGCTTCTTTTGTAGAACTTTTAATGCTGAATAATTCTTACACTCATAGTATATAGATATTTTTAACGGTTTGCCCAGCGTAAGCTTAAAAAGCGCACGGACGCCAGTTTTTTCGACCTTTTCACTGAAATCGTTAGTGCTTGACTTTCTTTTGGTCATAAATAAATAATCTTCTACAGAAACCTTCCTCGAGATATCCTTTACAGAATGGTGAAAGCCGCATCAAAATCCATCCAGTGGTTCTCGAGATTACCCCGTGACATCCAAGAATCGGGGACTTTGTTTTATACTAACTAGAGATGCAACATGTATTCATCCTTCAAAGGAGCTATCTTCAACGTGCCCTTTTACTGTTGGGTTATTGGGAAATCAGAGACATTGTTACTGTATATTTATACAATTGGGAAACAAAGATACATTATTATTGTATATTTGTACAATTGGGAAGACAAAGACACATTATCGACATAACGCAACATCAAATGGACACGTTTAAATAGGAGGGCGTCCGGCTCCGTGGCTAAATGTTTAGCACGCTAGGCTTTGACCCATAGTGTCCCGGGTTCGATTCCCGGCCAAGCCATGAGGGATTTTAATCTCCTGGAGTTCATCATCTCTTGATCGTCATTATGACGCGCAGGTCGCCTACGGGCGTCATCTAGTAAGACCTGCACTCGGCCTCTCCGGAGGCCACGCAATTATTATTAATAGGAGGGCGGATCGAAATGACTTTACTCCTATTCTTTTAGCTAACAAAATACATAGGCTACAGGTAATTACTGTTCCACGGACCTTACACTATCGTTCCACACAGTCTCCACATATGTTCAGACAATTGTCCCATCGCAGCACTAAATTTGAGATGTCACTGTGGTCGAATTCAGCCGGCAGACTGTGGAACCAATGAACAGTGGGTCAAAATCGAAATCAAGGAGGACAAAATTATTTACTTCGATCATAAAAAATCAAAATTTATCACTTCTACAGCATTCTCATATAATTGCCGCACACTATTCTGGGATATAAACGCATCTTAGTGTAAATCTGTCACTACTGTTCGAGCAGTCTGAATTGGAGGGTGAATGTAAGTGGCTGTGGTTTGGTTGTCTTTGTGGTTAGTGTGATGCTTTAAGATGGAACATGCAGCTGAAGATGTGATCTTTGTAACGTGTTTCAGTTATTAATGGGCGTAATTGTTACGTAATTTAAGCTATATTTGCATTATATAATATTAAACTATTATTTTTAAAATTATATTTTCACTTAGATGTTTAGTATGTCGCGTCACTCTGCGTCACTTTCTACTTAATGTTAAAATGTAGATAAAGTCTTGTAGTTTTCGCCTGTTATGAGATTTTTTGCATCTTTTTGCAACTTAGATATTTTACGTTTTAGAAGATGCCGCGCAACCAGTTCTCACACGTTTACAACTGTTTGAAGCACTGGGTTCGACGATTATGTCAAAAGTGGAACTTTATGACTTTGTTAAAAGTAAATTAGGGGTAGAAAATTGTTCTGAAGAGATAACTGAATGCTCTATCCAATTCCTAGTCATAGACAATTCCTTGCATGTGTAGACGTAGCATAAAAAGGTCTTAACTGATGTTTATTATGAAGTAATCAAATTATATACGTACGTTGCTTTCACTCTAAAATCATGATTAAAACGTAAAAATAATTTTGTCCCCCTAGATTTCGATTCTGACCCACTGTGCATCGTCGGACTGCTGTCTTGGCGTCATCGTTGCACGGGAATCGCTGTCCTGCCAGGAACTTCTTCACCGGGCCATGACAATGCGAGACCACATGTGGCCAACAAGCTCCGGTCATTTCATTGGGAGAGTCTCGACCACCCACCAAACAGCCCCTAGTGATTTCCACCTTTTTGGTAGACACACCGGGGTGCCGGATTTCGCCCTGATGGGAGTCTTTAACGTGCCAGTAAATCGACTGACGCAGCTCCCTCGCATTTTAACTAGGACCCTTAGCTGTTGACCCAGGGGCTCAGGTTCGATTCCCGGCTCAGCAAAGAAAAACTTAATTCTGACCTGAGGGCTGGAATGGGGTTCACTCATTCTCGTGAGGGTTCGATTCTCTTCCTAGAAGGGTCTTTCTGTGGTTTCTCATTTCTACTCGAGGCAAACGCCGGAATGGATCCTAAGTTAAGGCCACGGCTGCCTCAATCCCACAAATCCACAATAACAGGTTATCAGGCAAATTCTACACACACCAAATGCACGGGGTCGAAATGACGACGAAGTCCAAGTCCCAAACAAGTTGTTGTTGTTGTTGTTGGAGTCTTCAGTCTTTTGACTGGTTTGATGCAGCCGTCCATGCTTCCCTGTCCTGAGTAAATTGTTTCATCTTCACATAGCTACCACGGTGAGTGAGTGGTTATCGTGTCGGACTACCAATCCCAAGCTTGCAGGATCGCTCCTGGCCATGGTAAGTGAATTTTGAAGGCGACAAAAATCACGACACGCATAGCATACGTTTTCATGTTAAAGAACCCATTTGAATTTATAAGGCCGTGATCAAACTGGCAAAATTAATCTCGGGATTTTCCGCCAACAGAAATTTCCTCCATTCTCTACTAGAAAGCGCTATAGTGTCAGGGAGCTTAGACATCTAACCTCCTTGACTTTAATAGCGTTCCAATGAACAACAAAATTCGACATGCAAGATGACCTCTGGGTATCAAATAACAAAGCTTGCACCCGGCACCCGATGCCATACGATATTATTATTTATCCGAGGCAATCTGTTTAACATATTCTAACCTTGGACTACCTCTACAGTTCTTGTCTTCGACCCTTCCTTCCATAACAAAGTCTTCTATTCCTGAATGTCTTCAAGCAAGGTGCTTGTTCTCTTCATTAGCAGTCGCCAGAAACATCTCTCCTCTCCCACTCGTCTTAACACCTCTTAATTTGTTACACTATCTAACCATCTTATCCTCATAATTCTCCTGTAACACAGCATTACAAATAATTCTATTCTCCTTTTTTTCTGCCGGGCCAACAGTCCAAGTTTCACTTCCATAGAGCACCACACTCCAGACAAAGGCTTTAAAAAATGACCCCCCAGGGGCTCACATGTAGTGCGACGTAGGTTGGCGACCACGGGACCCCAGCTGAGTCCGGCATTGCTTCCACTTACTTGTGCCGGCTCCTGTCAGTCTTCTTTCCTATCGACCTCTTGGTCAACTCTTGTCCTCTTCCGATCCCGGCGGTATTAGGGTATCCGAGGCATGACGAGTCTTTCACTTTCTTGCCTTAATTGGCCCTTGTCTCATCTTTCCTGGTACCCTCCTTCAGCGAGGGATCATTCTTCTTTTTCTTTTCATAGTATCTCCTGCCTTCTGCACAAGGCCCTCAAGGAGGCAGAGTGTGTGTAGCCCCACCACTTCTGGTGCACCCTGGATATTGCCACATCCTCAGGGACTCACGGCTGGTGAGTTCGGGAGTTGGCGACCCCGAGGAATTTCTGAGCTGGGTCCGTTTTGTCCCCTTTTTCCTCTGACCATGGGGCGAGCCCTCTCCTCTTTTTCTTTCCTATCTGCCTTTCATGGCTCTCCTTCCTTCCAAGTCCCTCAATCCTCATTCTTCGAGGGTTGAGGGCATTTCTTCCTGTCCTTTATTTGCCTTATCCTTTATTTGTTTACCATTTCTTCTTCTAGTTTGTAAGTCTGTAGTTAGTATTAGTTATAGTTTTCATTCTCATCTCATCTTTCACTCTCACCCAAACCATTAGGGGCCGATGACCTAGATGTTAGGCCCCTTAAAACAACAATTATCATCATTAAAAATGACTTTCTAATACCTAAATCTATATTTGATGTCAACAGATTTCTTTTCTGTAGAAATGCTTTCCTTGCCTGAGCCAACCTAATTTTTATGTCCTCTTTGCTTCGTCCATCACTGGATATTTTAGTCCCCTACTTCCTTTAGCATTTCACCTAACAATAAGGGAATCTGATTTCTTTCGGCTGCATTCCAATATATTTGTTTTAAAATGTATTGATTTTCATTGTGAAAGAATTAAAGCACCCTCAGGTGTTAACTGCCTCCGCCAGGATTAAATCCTGTAGCCTTGGGCGTGGCAGACGATAACGATTCTGCTGAGCCACGCAGCCAATCAAATAATACTTCCTGCGGCTGATGATAATAGTTTTTTTGTGTTTAAGGGGCTGAATGAAATAGAAGTGCAAAAAGAAGTTACTGTAGGGAAATATGGAATAAAAGTGACAGTCAGTCTAAAAGATTAGACTTTATATCATTTTAAATGCTACAAATGATGAAAAATGCTAGAAGGATTGGGAACGGTAAGTGCAAACAAAGGGCAAAGCATGGTCAAGCGCGCGGGATGCCGTCACGCTCACCAGAGCACACGGGGACGTGCCCCTTCCATCCAGTCTAAAAACACTTATAGTGGGCAATGTATTGAAGATAGAGATATGCTCTCGTGGACTTATTTGTAGAACTTTTCATGCTGACCAATTCTTACGCTCATAGTATATTGATATTTTTAACGGTTTGCCCAGCGTAAGCTTAAGAAGCGCACGGACGCCAAGTTTGTTTTCGACTTTTTCTCTGAAATTGTTACTGCTCGGCTTCCTTTGATCATACATAAATTATTTTCTACAGAATTTTTCCTCGAGATATCCTTTACAGAATGGTGAAAACCGCATCAAAATCCATCCAGTGGTTCTCGAGATTACCCGTGACATCCAAGAATCGGGTTTTTTGTCTTATACTAACGAAGTAGAGATTGTCGGGGAACACAAGCACCAAGCGGTACTATGACGTCACACACCTCAGTGCATCTGGGTACATTTCGTCCCGTCACCGTAACGTAACGCCAGACCCCAGCGTAACGACGAAGTCGACAAGATCATTTAAAATGGTAAAAAGAAGTGTGGAGAAGAGTAATACTGTAGTGATGACAAGAAACAAGAGAGAAGGAAGACAGAATATTGAAGTCAATGGAAATCCATTGGAAATGGTAAAAAGCTTTTAAGTATTTGGGGAGCATACTCACAGAAGATGTTACAATAAATGAAGAAATTGGAAAGAGAATCCAACAAGCTAATGGGTTTTACCAGTGTGTGAGAGGTTTAGTATGGAACCAGGAAGTTCCAGAGAAATGCAAGGAAGTTCTATTCTCAATGTATTACTCACCAATTTTGACATATGCAGCAGGTACTTGGACCACAACAAAACGCGATGAAAGCCGAATCCAAGCAGCCGAGATGAAGTTCCTTAGAGGAATAATAGGGAAGACACGGAGGGATAAAATCAGAAATGTGGACATTAGTGAGAGAACTGGGTTCCCAAAACTGCAAGACAAGATAGAGACCAGTTAGCTGATGTGGTACGGACATATGATGAGAATGGAAGAATATAGAGTACCAAAAATAATATTTATGGAGAAAAGACCAGGAAGAAGACCACGAGGAAGGCCCAGAAAGAGGTGGATAGATACGGTGAAGGAAAGCATAGAGAAAAGAGGAGTAAAAGAAAATAAGTATTGAAAGAAGGAAATGAGTGGTGGAGGGATAGACAACTGTGGAGGTCCTTGATTCGCAACCCGACCCAGGGAACTGGAAACGGGAAATGAAGAAGGAGAAGAAGAAGAAGGGGCTGAATATCTAGTTTATCGACCCAAATCTTATTCAAGTGGAAAATTTGGTTTCGTGGAGGAATGTATTCCCCATATTCTTTGAATACGCCACTGGTTTAGGTCCAAATAAATACGACTGCAAGAGAAAGGCGCACCTTGATAGTATTTTATTTTGAACCGTGCAATGAGGAACAGGTGTTTGATATAATCATATTTATAACAGTGGGAAATTAAATAAGATAATGGATGATTGATGATATGCGTATAAAGGATAATTGTGTAGGCTCTCATTGCACATGATGTAATGGTGGCGATGATAATGAATAATAGAGCATCGCGAATCGATAGAGAAAGCAGTTTATCGAGATATATCTCGATGTGTTCCACCTTTCCCACGTACGATTTCAAATGTTAGACTCCTTGCCCTGTTTCATAGAGAGTGAAGGGCAAGTGTTTGATGGAATGATATCACTGGGAGAGCTGCCAATCGCCTTCTTCACGCCTCGTTTTATTATTATTATTATTAATGGTAACGGTTTTACGTCCATTTTAAATACTGCGGTTTTCAGAGACGCCGAAGTACAGTAATTTCTCCGTGAAGGGGAACTTTTACTTGCTCGTGGCTCCATCGCATTTAAGGGAAGATATGACTGAATTTTTCAACTTGCACAGTTTCCATCATGCCATTACCAAATTTGGTTGAAGTCCAAAGGATAGCATGGACATTACATGCAGTTAGACATTGGATCCATCAGCGTGCGTAAAATCATGTTACCAATGTCATGGAAGTGTTGCTCAGAATTAATCTGAAATATTATGATTTATTATTGGTATGCCGTCTCCTGTACTCGTCATTTTCTCTGATTGGTCCAAGGATTATTATTATTATTATTACTATTATTATTCTTTATTTATTTCACACAACTTTGTGGTACATGAATTCAATCATTATTCAGCCTATTTTCAATTTTGAAAAAATAGGCTTATGAGATCACCTTTTGTCCGTGTGTGTGTGTGTGTGTGTGTGTGTGTGTGAGTGTGTGTGTCCCTAATAACTTCTAAACGGCTGGAGCGATTTCAATGAAACTCGGTAAGTTCATAGCACTATTCCGGGCGACCCCGACCGTGCCCTTCAAATTTTGTTACGTCACACCAATCCAACATGGCGGCTGTGCGAAATATTTCACCAGCATTCAATATCTCCGAAACTATTCCTGATATCACCCTGGAATTTTTTTCTGTGATAAAGGGAACTACTAGAAGTTCACCTATGTGACTTTTGAAAAACTGGTAACCACAAAACCAACATGGCGGCCACGTGAATTTGCGACTTTTAAATAGACGTTTCTCGCGATTTAACCAACCAAACGCAATAAAACTTGGTACAGTATATGTTTATACACATTGTAATGCACCGACATCTAACTTGGTTCAATTGTTACATAACCACAAGATGGCGGATGAGCGAAATATTTAACCGGCATGCTATATCTCTGAAACTATTAGCGGTATCACCCTGAAATTTTGTACGGAGATAAAGAGCACTACTGGAAGTTCATCTATAAGACTATCAAAAACCGGTTAACTACAAAACGAACATTTTAAATAGACCTTTCTCGCGATTTAATGTTCCAAACGCAATGAGATCTGGTATAGGAAATGTTTATACACATTGTAATGCACTGGTATCTAATTTAGTTAAGTTGTTTACCTAACCTCAAGATGGCGGCTGTGCGAATTTTAAAATTAAGTTTTTATTTCTTGTGTCGTAGTCATGCGATCGAAGTGAAAGTTTGAATACTGAACCTACGCAATAATTTTCCTTTAATGGTACATGACTCTATGACCTATACATTTAACAATCCAACATGGCGACCATCCGAACTATTTAGACGGCTCTGAATATCTTCGAATCTATTATAGCAATCAAACTGTTTTTTTAAATGTTCATAGGGGCTATGAACTTAAGTTCACCTATAGGACTTTAAATAACCTGGCTTATCCAACATGACGGCGACGCGAAGTATAAATATTCACATGGACGTTTCTCGCAATTTAACCATCCGAGTGCAGTGAAACTTGGTAGAATAAATCCTTATACGAATGTTAATCCACTGGCATCTAATTTATTTCAATTGTTTCCATATCCACAAAATGGCAGCTGTGCGAAATGTTAAAATGTCCTTGTTACTTCTTGTGTCCTAATCATGTGATTGAAGTTTGAGTGCTACACGTACACAATAATCTTCATGTAACAGTACATAACTCTAGGACCTACATATCTAAAATCCAACATGGCGACCATCCGAAATATTTAGTCGGTTCTCAATATCTACGAATCTATTATAGCAATCAAACTGTTTTTTTTTAATGTTCATAGGGGCTATGAACTTAAGTTCACCTATAGGACTTTAAGTAACCTGGTGATCACGAATCCAACATGGCGGCGACGCGAATAGGAAATGTTTATACACATTGTAATGCACTGGTATCTAATTTAGTTAAGTTGTTTACCTAACCTCAAGATGGCGGCTGTGCGAATTTTAAAATTAAGTTTTTATTTCTTGTGTCGTAGTCATGCGATCGAAGTGAAAGTTTGAATACTGAACCTACGCAATAATTTTCCTTTAATGGTACATGACTCTATGGCCTATACATTTACAATCCAAAATGGCGACCATCCGAACTATTTAGACGGCTCTGAATATCTTCGAATCTACACACATCAAAAAAAGTTTTGCATCACCTCGGTTCCCAGATCTCCGGCATATAGACGTTGACTGTGTATATTGTATCAAAGATACAGTCCCTTTGACTGTTCATAGATGTCACTAAAACTGCTCAAAGATGTAAACAACCATGCATGAGCAGGGCCTATTAGACGGAGGGGGTACGACAGCCGATCAGTTCCAGTCATTCCACCCGGACGAAGGTACGCTGCTCATGTTGTCTGTAGTTCTACCATGCCTAGAAGGTCAATACCGCAGTTCGATCGCGTCCGCATTGTTACTTTGTGTCAAGAAGGGCTCTCAACAAGGGAAGTTTCCAGGCGTCTCAGAGTGAACCAAAGCGATGTTGTTCGGACATGGAGGAGGTACAGAGATACAGGAACTGTCGATGACAGGCCTCGCTCAGGCCGCCCAAGGGCTACTACTGTAGTGGATGACCGCTACTTACGGATTGCCGCTCGGAGGAACCCTGACAGCAATGCCACCATGTTGAATAATGCGTTTCGTTCAGCCACAGGACGTCGTGTTTCAACTCAAACTGTGCGCAATAGGCTGCATGATGCGCAACTTCACTCCCGACGTCCATGGCGAGGTCCAGCTTTGCAACCCCGACACCATGCAGCGCGGTACAGATGGGCCCAACAACATGCTGAATGGACCCCACAGAATTGGCATTACGTTCTCTTCACCGATGAGTGTCGCATATGCCTTCAACCAGACAATCGTCGGAGACGTGTTTGGAGGCACCCTGGTCAGGCTGAACGTCTTAGACACACTGTCCAGCGAGTGCAGCAAGGTGGTGGTTCCCTGATGTTTTGGGGTGGCATTATGTGGGGCCGACGTACGCCACTGGTGGTCATGGAAGGCTCCGAAACGGCTTTACGATACCTGAATGACATCCTCCGACCCGTAGTGCACCCATATCGGCAGAATATTGGAGAGGCATTTGTCTTCATGGACGACAATTCACGACCTCATCGTGCACATCTTGTGAATGCGTTCCTTCAAGATAACGACATCGCTCGACTACAGTGGCCAGCATGTTCGCCAGACATGAACCCTATCGAACATGCCTGGGATATGTTGAAAAGGGCTGTTTATGGACGTCTTGACCCACCAACCACTCGGAGAGATTTACGCCGAATTGTCGTTGAGGAGTGGGACAATTCGGACCAACAGTGTCTTGATGAACTTGTGGATAGTATGCCACGACGAATACAGGCATGCATCAATGCAAGAGGACGTGCTACTGGGTATTAGAGGTAGTGGTGTGTACTGCAATCTGGACCACAAATGCTGAAAGTCTAGCTGTATGATGGTACAACATGCAATGTGTGGGTCTCATGAGCAATAAAACGAGCTGAAATGTTGTTTGTGTTGATCTCTATTCCCTTTGTATTTAAAGGTTCCGGAACTCTTGGAACCGAGGTGATGCAAAACTTTTTTTGATGTGTGTATTATAGCAATCAAACTGTTTCTTTAAATGTTCATAGGGGCTATGAACTTAAGTTCACCTATAGGACTTTAAATAACCTGGTGATCACAAATCCAACATGACGGCGACGCGAATTATAAATATTCACATCGACGTTTCTCGCAATTTAATCATCCAAGTGTAGTGAAACTAGATACAGTAAATCCTTATACGAATGTTAATCCACTGGCATGTAATTTATTTCAATTGTTTCCATAACCACAAGATGGCAGCTGTGCGAAATTTTAAAATCTCCTTGTTACTTCTTGTGTCCTAATCATGCGATTGAAGTTTGAATACTACACGTACACAATAATCTTCATGTAACAGTACATAACTCTAGGACCTACATATATAATATCCAACATGGCGATCCTCCGAAATGTTTAGTCGGTTCTCAATATCTACGAATCCATTACAGCAATCAAACTGAAATTGTGTATGTTGATAGTGGCAATTAACATAAGTAGGATATATGAAAATAGGCTGTTTAGTTATTCACGGAACTACTTTTTATTGTTTTGAGCTTTCCTTTTGGCCCAGTATTGCCTCGTCCTTTTCTTCGGTAGAGATGTGGATCGTACGCTTGTGTTTGATTTTAACTTGGAACTGCTGTTTCTTATCCTTGGCGATGGTTTTGGCTGTTTTGTCCATAAGCATGGTATCTGTAATTTGGAGTTCTACGAGGGCTTTCTCAGTTACCTTAAACCAAAGAGATTTTGTTTTTCTATTACGAAAGAAGTCGAAGATCTTTTTGGTTGGTCTATCTGAAATAATTCGGAGGATGTGCCCATAAATATCAATTCTCCGTTTTTTAAATTGTGTCCGTGAGTTTTTCAGTCTTTTGGTAAAGAGTTTCGTTCCTGACATGGATTAATTTGTTATGAAATTGGGGGCCTAAGATTTTGCGTAATACCTTTCTTTCCTTGAGCTCCAGCCTGTCAAGCGGTCCCTGGGTGGTGAGAGACAATGTTTCGGCTGCATATAAGGATTCTGTGTTAATGACTTATGTGTAAAGCTAAAGGGATGCGATCCTGCTGGCAGTGGTAAGAGGAAACAATGAGCGCACTGTCAGCCATGTGGAATGTATATCACATACGGATTACTTCAAGGTTAGGAGGCGCCATTACAGATATTTCTAAAATACCTTGTTGTCGTTCTTTGGTGTAAAAATATGCATTATATCATATTTGCTGAAAACAATTATGATTTATTAAGAGTCTGTTTTTCAATCACTGGATAAAAGTGGTGGGCAGCCACTCCCCGAGTAACTTTGCTCAACACTTTCATACTGAACGGTAAACTCTCATGCGAAGTCTGGTGTCAACTGATTGGAACACAAACCACATGTTAAAAGTCTTCGTATCAGTATTTAAATGATGATATGCTTTAATATGAAATATGGTAACTAGTCGGTAAAGCCGGTATTATGTTTCTGCACAATGGCTATTCAGATATTAACCGACATTGTGGTAATGCAGTGATCAATGTAATAGATATCTATGTTTTTATACGGGAACTGAGGTAGCCTTTCACGAAACACTATAGGAAATCCCTTTACTGTCAAGTAGGCGTATTCATAACTAATTTAAAACTCAATTCCACGCAGGAACATAACCGAAAAAAGCAAAATATTAATGGAGCATAAAAAATACTTCCATATTATTACCGGCACGTGAAAATAAATAACTGTCTTGTACTCGAATTTCTGTGGTTGTAATGTCTGCGTGGACAGCATCTTGGCCTGCAAATCATGAGGTCTCAGGTTCGAACCCCATTCCCGGCAATTATTTTTGCTCCCGGATTATCGATGTAAACGATATCTATCATAACATTATGCGTCATTTTAACAGAATCTACATGAAATTACAATTTATCAAATTTTAATTACAATAGTTTGCACCAAGCACGAGCTTGGGATATTTGATTGTATTGAACATTATTTCTAGTAGTCTATAGATAGGAGAGAGAATATGGTTTCATTCCTCCTGTGATGTTTGTTCAAACAGGTGTGACAGTAGCATATCTCCAATTCAATCTTTACATTCATCATAGTACCAGTAAGAAAACGGAGCGTAAATTAACATTTTAAGAATGTCCAAGCTGTGTAGTATATGAGTAGGATAACATGTCAGATAATTTCACATACATTTCATCACAATTCCATAGTAGGTTAACACGTTACACATCATCATATGCGACTACTGTAAGGCTCGTATCTTTTTTAGCCTACTTTTCACATTTTGCATAAATGAGGAAAAAGTAGACTTATGAGACCGGGCAAATGTGTGTCTGTCTGTCTGTCCTTCTGTCTGTCTGGCTGTGTGTGTCCCCCCCCCCTATCAACTCCTAAACGGCTGCAGCAATCGATACAAAATTTGGTAGGAGTAAAGATCTATACCTGAATATCTCACGGCCATATTTGAAAATGATGTCAGTACTACCAACTGCTGAAAAATCGCAATTGAAATTTGAGCTCAATGTTGGATATCGTGGAAGGTATGAATGGGACCTATTTCAAAATTGGCACACGTATAGATAATAATATTGCAGTTTAATTTCCCGGTGGCCATACATGGCAGTGTTGCCAAAATGATTATAAGCCTGCTGATAGGTTCAAATTTTAAATGCATATAACATCTACACTATCAATTGGATTTCAACCGAATTTCGTATGTGCTATGTTTACCGAAACGGATATGACTGAGCGTATTCTTAAGAGCCATCAGGGCTGCCAACTGTCAATAAATGCTCTCAATTTTAAAAAATCCAAATTCCCATATATCAGAAAGTATGCAATCCGACAGCTTTAAACTATGCACACGTATAGTACCTGACATTATATATTAATTTGAAGTAACTTATATACGTCAGTGCTACCAACATGATTCTAAGCCTGCTGAGAATTCCAACTTTAAATACATGTAACTTCTATACTGTAATTTGGATTTCAACCAAATTTCGTATGTGCTATATATACCATAACAGATATGACTATGCCGATTCTTAAGAGCAACCAGGGCTGCCAACTGTTAATAAATACTGTCTCTATTTTTGTTACCCTAATATATCAGAAAGTATGCAAGCCAATAGCTCTAAACTTTGCACACGTTTAGTACCTGGCATTCTAGATTAATTTCTAATAACTAATATAGGCCTACGCCAGTGCTGCCAACATGATTCTAAGCCTGCTGATAGGTCCAATTTTAAAATGCATGTGACTTCTATACTAACTAATGGATTTCTTTGAAAATTGACACAACAATAGATCATATCATTTCAGATTATTTCTGACCAATACATGTATGTCATTGTTGCCAACATGATTTTACGCGCGCTGTTAGATCCAATGTTTATCTGCATGTAACGTCCATGCTATCCATTGGACTTCAACCAAATTTTGTATTCTGTACCTTAAGAGATGGACCTAAGAATATATTCAGTCACCAGGGCTGCCAACTGTAGTTCTCTATTTGGCTACATAATGCCAGGTATACATTATTTCAAACTAATTAGAAATTTCGATATTACCAACTTAATTTCGTCATTATTCTAGATAGATCCATACAGATTAATCATTGGCATGAATCTTACATTTTAAGAAATGTAGGCTCTTTCGTTCGCCACGGAACTTCTTGTTATTATTATTATATTATTAATATTGTCAATCTGTTGAAAATCACCAGGAATATTGAAATTCTCACTATTATTCGTGCGCTGCGTAATGAAGACACATACTTGAAAGAGTACGGGCGAAGGCGGGTTTAGATGGGTTGTCAGTACACAATATGTTTGGGCAGGGCCAAGCCACTGTAAACATCTGGAAGCCAAGAGAATGTCTGTAGCCAGGAGGTAATAACACCTCATATTTAGAGCACTCGGCCTTATAATAAGCGATTTCATGCTTTATACAGGGAATTATACCTCTGGAGATGGGAAATTTATGTGCTACTTCACGGATCAGCTTTCGGTATTACCCGAGTGGGCTGCTTCTTATGCAAGTCCTCTGTTTACTTAAGTTCTTACAACGTACTCAAGATCTGTCGGAATATATCAGCTTAAACTGCACGATGTAAATTGTTAGACCTACCTGTAAATAAAATTAAGTGTAAATAAAAGAAAGAAAGAAAGAAAGAAAGAAAGAAAGAAAGAAAGAATTAAAGAATTAAAGAATTAAAGAATTAAAGAAAGAAAGAATGAAAGAAGGAAAGAAAGAATGAAATAAATAAATAAGAAGAAAGAAAGAAAGAATGAAATAAATAAAGAAAGAAAGAATGAAAGAAAGAAAGAAAGAATGAAATAAAGAAAGAAAGAAAGAATGAAAGAAAGAAAGAAAGAAAGAAAGAAAGAATGAAATAAATAAATAAGAAGAAAGAAAGAATGAAATAAATAAATAAGAAGAAAGAAATAAGAAGAAATAAATAAATAAATAAATAAAGAAAGAAAGAAAGAAAGAAAGAACGAAAGAAAGAAAGAAAGAAAGAAAGAATGAAAGAAAGAAAGAATGAAATAAATAAATAAGAAGAAAGAAAGAAAGAAAGAAATAAGAAGAAAGAAAGAAAGAAAGAAAGAAAATGGAAATAAATAAATAAATAAACAAACAAAGAAAATAAGAAAAATAAATAATAAATGAAGGAAGAAAGAAAGAAATAAAAGAGAAAGAAATGTGGCTTCCCACTTCGTCTTCGGGCAAATGCCGGGATGGTACCTCTGTAAGGCCACGGCCGCCTCCTTCCCTCTTCCTTGCCTATCCCTCCCAATCTTCCCCTCCCTCATGAGGCCCCTGTTCGCTTTGCAGATGAGGCTGCCTGGGCGAAGTGCTGATCACACCTCCCCAGTTGTATCCCTCCGACCAGATGTTCAAGCTCCAAGACACTACCCGTAGCGGCGGTAGTGGTTGGATACCTCGCTGAGTCCGTGAGATAAACTAACCTGGAGGGTAAATCGACCAAAAATACTCATGAATGAATGAATGAATAAATGTGTAAATAAACGAAGTACCGATGTAACGTTACCTTATCGGAATAAATTATTTTAGTCGTTAAAATAGCGCTAAATGTTGATATTTCCAGTTGACAATTAAACCATTGCAGATTTGTGTGGAAGGATGTCTTAGCAATGATAGCCTACATTCTCAAGGGAATTTATATACAATTTTGAACATTTGCAATTTCACAAAATTTATGTCATGTTATTCTTCTTCTTCAAGTGCCTCGTCCTCCAAGAACATTGGCGATCAGTAGCATGATCTGCTGTTTGTCCATAGCTGTTCTAAACAGTGACACTGTATTAAGTCCAAACCACTGGCTTAAGTTCTTTAGCCAGGATATTCGTCTGCGTCCTGGACCCCTAATGCCATCGATCTTCCCTTGGATAATTAATTGCAAGAGGTGGTATTTGTTGTTGCGCATGAAATGACCAAAGTATTCTAGTTTTCTCCTTTTGGTGATACTGAGAATTTCCAAGTCTTTGTTCATACGCCGCAGTACTTCCACATTTGTGACTTTAGCTGTCCATGATATCCTTAAAATCCTGCGATACGTCCACATTTCAAATTCTATCAGTTTCTTACTTAAAACCTCGGTAAGTGTCCATGATTCAACTCCATAGAGCAGGACACTTAAAACGTAACATCGAAGCAGTCGGGTGCTTAATGACGGACTTAAATCACGGCTGGCCAAAACTTTTCTCATTTTCATGAAAGAACTTCTGGCCTGCTCAATTCTACAGCGAATTTCTTGACTTAATTCCCAGTTATCATTGATTTGATATCCTAAATATTTATGCCATATTATACAGTGTTGTATATAAAATAGACTTAAATTGCACAGATTAGAGAGATGGTGCAATGTTTTCTACAGCAAGTTATACAATGAAATGAAGTGTACCAGGAACAAAAAACAGTGTGGAGAATATTTCCGAGTTCAGGTCAAATTCGCTTTGGATGTGAACAGCTCTCTAACAAAACGATGGTGTTTTGTTAGATAAAAGGAGTGGCGAAAATGTACCAACGTATTTGATCTGTTTGTCAGAGAAAGAATTCTCTAGAAGAGCACTGGACGCTCCTCACTAATTAATGAGAACCAAAGGTACCTTTGAGACCTTTAAAAGTGTATTAATAAACGAGTTTAAGTAGATTAGTCGCGTTGTTAATTTTAATATTTAAAAACATGGCTTGAAAAATGAGTTGTCTCGCAATGATTCACCGTGTGTGGTCTTTTAAATCAACATGTTTCAGACAGGCCGTGTAATATAACTGTCAAAGTTTGTAACACGCATACTTTTATTTTTGAAATGTTACTGTACTTGATTTCCTCTATGGCGGTAGAAGAGTGTGCACAGTATAAGATTGGTTGGTTTAGCAGCCCAGTGTTGCTAACTTCATTAGAAGAAAATCACTAGGTAGTATTTCCACATTCCACAGGTCAAACTGATTTTGTTATGTATTGTTCATCTGAATTCGACAAGTTGTTCGTTGAAGTGATAGAAGCCATTTTTCAGTGTTGCCTAATAAAGAAGGCTTTTCAGTCGGTCAACACGAATTGTGCCCTATTATATTGGGCGGGAAAACTAGTACATTATGCAACGAGCCTATAATGGCAATAATTAAGATACGAGTAAGATACGAGTTTCTCAATTACCATTATAGGCGTGTTGCATACGACAGTTTATGCTCGACGATAATTATAACTTTATTTTATTTAATTTCATGTTCGAATAGAAATATTCATAAATATCTGTCGGTTTCAGTCACTTGAATTTAGTGATCGGAGTGCAAGCGCCGAGTTTGCTCTCTTTGCTTTCCAAGCTCGCTGACCCACGCATGCGCTCTGTCTGCTTGGCAATGCCATATGTTTACAGCCTGCCGATGTGCACCAGCATTCACTCAAACTGTCACTGAAGTTGTATGAAAGAATGCCATGTGTAGAAATTGGAGTTGGGGATATTAAGGCACAGTGCTATTTCTTTTCTCATATTCGCCACTTTGTTTACGCGCAGATATGGGACGGTGCACTTTCCATGTCGGTGATTTTTTCTTTGTGTTTGCCATTATAACTACAATGGTTGATCGGATATCTTTTACGTTGTCAACTTTCAAATCATGTAATTCATGTCCGACATGTTGTATTCTGTGTTCAAGTGCAAAGCTATCAAGCACCTAATTGGTTACACATCGTACATCTTGAGCTCTGATTGGTTGGAGAAACTGTATCATAATTAAAGCTTGTACTATAATGGGCCTCATTATACTACAGTCTTCCGACATATAATATTTACATTTCGCCATAGTCGTACATAAAAGTATTTACATACCCTATTCTGAATGAAACTATGACGGTGATGATAGTTATTGTGTTAAGGGGCCTAACATCTAGGTTATCGGCCCCTAACGGTCTGGGTGATACCGAAAATGACAATGAAATGGAAACCATAATGCAAAGTAGCGGGGATAGAAAATACTGACAAAAGATTGAAAATACTCACAAAATGCAATTGAGATTCAAAATAAGTGCGCCAGGTGTTGACTGCGATGCCATCTCGTAGGCAAGTCCACGAGCTAGGTGTCGTGAACGGTAGCATTTGGTAGCGAAAGTAGGAACTAATTGAAATTATCGTCTGCAGTCCTTACTTACTCACTCACTCACTCACTCTGTTGGCTTCTCTGGGACGTGACGATCCCGTGCCGCTCTCACTATCTGCCTCCATTTCCTCCTATCCAGCGCAGTATTCTCCCATCCAGTAATACCCATCTGTCTGTAGTCAGAGGTCACCTCATCTTGCCATCTACTCCTAGGTCTTCCAGGGGGTCTCGAGCCTTCGATCTTCTTCTCGTACATCTGGCGAACTATTCTGGCAGCGTCCATTCTGATGACATGCCCTGCCCATTGCAGCAGTTTCGCTTTCATGACGTTCACTACCCTGGGTTGATTGGCCAACTTGTACAGCTCATGATTTGATCTGAGAACCCATCTTTGTGTTTCCTGGTCAAAAATGGGGCCGAAAATTTTTCTATATATCTTGTTTTCGAAGACTGTAAGTTGGTGTTCCTCCCTTTTGGTCACACTCCATGTTTCGGCTCCGTATAGCAGTACTGGCCTGATGATCGTGTTGTATAGTTTTAGTTTTGTTTTCCTGGTCAAAAGTTTGGAGGAAAGTAATTTATGCAGGGAAAAGTATACTTTGTTTGCATTCCGTAATCTAATTTGGTGTTCAACTTGTCTTCTATTGCAGTCATTTATATTTACCCCAAGGTGTTTGAAGTTTGGCGTGTTCTTAAAGGTAAAATTGCCTATATGAAGGTTGTTGCGTTGGTCTGTAGACATGTTTTCTCTCTGCTGCAGTCCTTGCTTGTATTAAAAACAGATAACACACACTAATACAGCCATCACAATTAACACCGGTTATCAGACAGATTCTACACACACCCAAAGTACACGGGGCTACATGGCCGCGTAGTTGCAGCCCCTAAACTGAGGAACCAACCAACCAACCAACATTAAAATATTTGTCGGTGTTTACCGGAATATCTTTCAAACTGGAACTGGTACCTTTTCCTATGTGCAGACACATTCATCAGAAACTCCGTATGGACTGATGACTTGGCAGATCTGCCCCTTAAAACACCAATCATAATTATCAAAAATTAGCAAAATAACCAGTGATGGACGTAAGCAAAGAGGATATAAAAAGTAGGTTAGCTCAGGCAGGGAAAGCACTTCTACAGAAAAGGAATCTATTGACATCGAATATAGATTTAGGTATTAGGAAGACATTTTTGAAGACCTTTGTCTGGAGCGTGGCGCTCTATGGAAGTGAAACTTGGACTATTGGTGCAGCAGGAAAGAGGAGAATTGAAGCGTTTGAAATCTGGTGTTACAGGAGAATGATGAAGATCAGATGGATAGGTAGGGTTACAAACGAAGAGGTATTAAGACTAGTGGGAGAGGAGAGATGTTTCTGGCGACTGCTAATGAAGAGAAGAGATAGGTTGGTAGGACACATGCTAAGACACCCAGGAATAGCAAGTCTAGTTATGGAAGGAAGGGTCGAGGACAAGAACTGTAGGGGTAGACCAAGGTTAGAATATGTTAAACAGATTGCCTCGGATGTAGGGTGTGGTAGCTATGTAGAGATGGAGTAATTAGCTCAGGACAGGGAGGCATGGATAGCTGCATCAAACCAGTCAGAAGACTGAAGACTCAAACAACAACAATTACCATCATGAAGAAATCCCTAGATCTAGTATTCTGTTGTGTAAGTTGGCGAAACTGGAACAGTCGAATACTATTTATGAATAAATTAAAGCAACATATTTGCGTATGCTTTTTTTTAATATTATTATTCCCCCCCTTCTTCCTGACATGTGGGCATGATGTAAAGCAGAGCAAGTTTCTGAACGTACCACAATTACCTTCGGACATGTACCCTCCCCTTCTCGTCATAAAAGCGAGCTCTGATTTCTATAACAAGTTCGTTAGCCTTTGATCTGGAAGTGACGGCTACTCCTGTCTACTCCATCACATTCGCCAACAGATGGCAGCATCGGTTCATGGGAGACAGAGCACACAGAAATAAACCATCTAGAAACAACATTCCTTTGAGTTGTATGACTGGACGCAAATATCACCTCTCAGTTTTCATAGAATAGCTTGTAAATGACCAATACAGTATTTATCAGACTAAATGTGAAGAGGGCAGATAATCTCGCTGTTCCGCCCCGTGACCCTTTATGATATAATTGTCTACTTCTGAGCGAATGGGTCTCCTATAGTACAGCCATGATGGATCATCATCACGATCAGATCAGGATCGATCAGGCGAGTTCGAGTTCAGCATCCAAGCCTGCTGGTCACCACTGCTCCAACCACCACTGCTCCAAGCCTCAACCGATGAAATTGATGTTCCACCAGCCCTGCCTGTCGTGCCTTCTACGTTAGCGCCGCCAAGTCGTCCACTGCCTTGCCTGACCGCCCGTTTTACTTCGCGGTCCGACCTCTTCAGCACTTAAGAGGGCTGAACCTGCTACTCTGGTCAGTCTTCTGAACATCGCTGTCTAGGCAACATCGATCCTCCCAGACCCTCCCCTACCTAACAATCCCGTCCTGTACCCCGTCAAGCAACCTTAACTCATATTAGCGCGCTCAGTGTCACAGCACCATCTGTCTCAATCTGGCAAACCCTGAGCGACTAAGACCGAGTTAATTTCTTTTTCATTTCACTTTCACGATCTGCCAGGAGCATTTGATCACCCCCCCCCCTTAATAACTTCACTCCAACACAATCATGTCTGCCCTCCAAGATTCCCCCACTATTACCCAGGTGCCGACTTTCCCGGATTTTGACTACGAGAAAACCATGTGGTACAGGAACGACCTCCTCGTCTCTCGGAACTTTAAGAGAACGATGATTTTAGTTCACCCCCCAAATGGCCTCAAACTTGTGCCTGCAGTCAGGGAGGCTATAATCAGCACCCTCTCCCCTGTAGTCAAACACGTCACATCCATTGAGGAACTCGGGCATGGCCACTTTGGTATCTCTCCTTTTAAAGAGAGCAGCCTGAGCCTCCTCACTGATGCACTCAAGAGCCATCCAGCCGTCCCCCCCTTCTCGTTAATCAAATTCAGGCCCTTCGAAACTTTTCCCTCAGTTCACCACTTGGATGATCTCGAGTTCGATCAGACGGCCATTAGCAAAGCTGCTGGCGACACGTCTGACTCGGGCTCGGAATCTGAGGAGGAAATCCATCATGAGTCCACGCAAACAGTCCCGGAGGTGCGCGTAACTTGGACTCAAACCTCTAAGGCCCTTATTCGGCCTCCTAGCAAACCTAGGAGAAAGAATAAGTGTACCCAAACTTCAGTGGATAAGAACACTCATTCAGGCAGTACTACAGCAGCTACTCCTTCAGATAGCTCTGTCACACTTTCTCCCTTAGCGTCCCAAACAGTAGCCTCTCCCTCAGAAGGCTCTGTCACATTAATTTCCCAAGCGTCCCTCCCCCCTACACCTACAAGCACTCTGACGCCGCGACGGCCGCCACCTCGTCGGACGTCGTGGCGCCCGCCTCCTAGACAACACTCTACACTAATTATCCAATGTTACCGATGCCAAAGACTGAATCATAACGCATCTGAATGCAAATATGATGTCAGATGCAATCGCTGCGGAGGTCCACACCGCCACAGTGAATGCATAACCCCTAGGGACTCCCCCGCGTGTGTAAACTGCGGGGGGGGGGCATGCCGCGTCTTATCAGGGATGTAAATACATCAAAGACGCGCTAAAACATCAACACCGGCATCGGCAACGCTCTAACAACATGCAACACATTCCCCCCCTCCTCTCCATGGCCACTCTCCCTCCAAGCAACATCTCTAACAATAACGCTGCCCTCTCAAGTATCTTACATATCCTCCAACAGCTAATTGCCCACTAATTCAGCTCCCCCACACTCCAGGTAAACTCTCATCTCCCCCGCTTGCCCCGCGGCCCCGCTGCGTGCCTGCTCGGAGGGACGGCCTCGGCCGGCCCCTTCCGGGATGGTGCCCAGTGGTCCGCGGGCCCCCCTGCACGCCGCCATTCTTCGCCTCACCTCATGCCTCTCTTGGCTTTAAATTCATTGCCTCTTTGGCACCCACTCTGTTATGACTTTCTCTCTTTTCTTAAATTCTTTCGCCGATATGGCTTTCTGATACCTTACTCTTTGTGCTATATGCACCAGGTCATATCCTGACCAGTTATGATGTACAGGTCAAAACCAAACCCCCCTTTCAAACCAATCCTGCTTAAAATCCAAATTCGTCATCGATATAGCTCTCAAGGCCCGTAAGGGCTGATAGGCTATAAATATGCGCGCAAAGTCAGCTTCGCTGACTTAACGTCGCATGGTTTGCTTGCTTGCTATAGTACAGTACAGCTAAAATGGCTTTACTCCAAAAACCGTGGTATGTTTTTTTTTTGTAAATCGTTAGAAAAGCACAAATAACGCTTAACTCTAAATTTCGGAATAATTTGTAGTAACATGTTGTTGGAAAACTCAAAAGAAATTGAAAAGCGTTTTTCTCTAAATCTACGTATTTTAAAGAAAAGTTTTTTAAACAAAAAATGTAGAGGACACTGTCGCCTATAATTTGTCTCATTGAGGTCATGTCATACGTTTTGAAATGCAGAAACTAGGTAGCGCCAAAGTTTCCAAAAAAGTGTTTTTTCACCTTTTTGTCCTAGAAAAAATGGTTTTCTCACAAAACAGTGAATCAGAAATTTGTTCCTCTAAAAATTGTTTGCAACATTTATTTAAACGTTTGTTTCCTCCGACTTACCGTTCCAAAGTTATAGCGCAGCAAATACAACGCTGCATAGTCAAGGCTATTATTGTTACTGCGGAGAGAGCGGTGGGTATAGTTAAGACCGGTGTCGGACAATTTTCATACTTCGGCAGACTATAACTTTGGAACGGTAAGTCGGAGGGAAAAAAATGTTTCAATAAATGTTGTGGACAATTTTGAGAGGAACAAATTTCTTATTCGCTCTTTTGTGAACAAAACATTTTTTCTAGGACAAAAAGTGAAAAAACACTATTTTGGAAACTTTGGCGCCACCTAGCTTCTGCATTTCAAAACGTATGACATGACCTCAATGAGACAATCTGTAGGTGACAATGTCCTCTACAATTTTGTTTAAAAACTTTTCTTTAAAATACGTCGATTCAGAGAAAAACACTTTTCAAAACTTTTTTGAGTTTTTCGACAAAATGATCGTGCAAATTATTCTGAAATTTAGAGTTAAGCTTTTCTTGTGCTTTTCTAACGATTTACTAAAAGCCAACCATAGCACTGTTTTTGGAACAAAAGGGGTTTCTTCTGTGCAGCTGTACTCTACTAGTAGGACCACGCGGAATCAACAATTCTTGGCCTTGATAATTGCCCAATAACTCTTCATGCGCAACGATTGAGCGATTCTTCGTTGCTGCGACCAGACGTGTCTGGTAGGTCTTCTCTCTTCTGCCTCAAAACCCCGTGTATGAGTAATTTTCCTGATTTCCTCTCGATCCTTGAGATTGGGCAAACCTAATTCAGCCAAGTCCTTTTCCGCCTGTTTGTACCAATTGGACCTTGTTGCCTTTTTATGCAAAAACGTATAGATTTTATTTGTTAACCTAGTTGGGGGTCCATTCTGTCCAAATGTCCCATTAATTGGATCCTTCTCATACGGATTGTGTCTGTGATTTTAGTAATTTATAAATAGATGTCAGCATTAGGTTTCGGAAGGTGAATTCCACCTTTGATTCTTGGTCCCAAAATGTTTCGCATGATTTTGCGTTCCTTAGTCTCCAATTGATTTCTCAGTGTTTTATGTTGTCGATAAGTGTTTCGGCTGCATAAAGGGCTGCAGGCAGGACTACTGTTTTATAATGTTGAATTTTACAATTCCAAGAGAGGTATTTTTGTTATAAACTTGTTTAGTCAAATGGGAAGGAGTTTCCATTTTCTGTAGTCTTGCTTCTATAGATTTTCTTTCGTTGCCAGTTTCATTGATCCATTCTTCTACTGTCGACCAAAATATTATGTGCACTCGAGTTTGAAGGATGTTTGTGAAGTAACCAATAGACCTACATAAAATCTAATAACATCGTCATTTTTCTCGTTCTATTTTACGTTAGTTCATGTAGGTTTGGAATTTTTAATTTATATTTTAATATTTTTTATCGCAGCTGAAACACAAAAAGTGCCCGTTTTTAAGCGTGTTTCAACCATGCGTCACATTTAAGAATTATTATCTCACAAACTCGTCTTCATATCGAATCCAAATTTTAACACAATATACATTGGAATGTTGTATAACTGGTTCATTAATTTCAAAATTGTATGTGTTCAAGAACGAAAGTTGTTATCATTTTTGTAAGGTAACTTTTTCTCGGCTCGGGGTCGTTGGAAAATGTAGTTCTTGGTTGCGTTGTAATCCGTATACATCAAAAGGTTATGCTGTATGACTGTGAAATACGTAAATGAATTCACTTATTTTATATCGGTTTGTATTTGTAAGGGGAATTAAGACATGGTTCACCAGCTAGCCGCTCCGGGAAATGCTGTACAGCATTGCTGACATGAAGCCCATCACTTCCGAGCGAGGCGCGCCATGACGCGTGATGGAGCCCATCTTGGCAACGCTGTACAGCTTTCACCGGAGCGGCTAACTGGTGAAACATGTCTTAATTCCCCGTACAAATACAAACCGATATAAAATAAGTGAATTAATTTACGTATTTCACAATCATACAGCATACAACGCAACCAAGAACTACATTTTAAACCACTCCGAGCCGAGAAAAAGTTACCTTACAAAAATGATAACAACTTTGTTTCTTGAACACGCAACATTTTGAAATTAATAAACCAGTTATACAACATTCCAAGGTATATTGTGTTAAAATTTGGATTCGATCTGATGAAGGGTTTGGGAGATAATAATTCTTAAATGTGACGCATGGTAGAAACACGCTTAAAAAGGGGCACTTTTTGTGATTCAACTGCGATAAAAAATATTAAAATATAAATTTAAAATTTCAAACCTACAGGAACTAACGTAAAATAGAACGACGAAAATGATGATGTTATTGGATTTTATGTAGGTCTATTGGTTACTTCTCAAACAGCCTTCAAACTCGAGTACACAATATTTTGGTCGACAGTAAGTACTTGAAGTCTTTCACTCAGGAGATCGTACAATTAATTACCCATGCGGATTGTATTCGGAGCAGTTTTAATATCCGTCATACATTTTGTTTTGTCAAAAGATATCCGTAAGCCGATTTTTGCTGCTTGTTCTTGGAGTAATTCTAGTTGTTTCTGGGCATGACAAATGTTTGAAGCAATTAACCACCTGTCATAAGAACAGTTTACTGTATGCTTACAAAAATGCTAGAAGTTAATTCTGTCAGTATTACCAGCTCTAGGACGTACAATATGATGCGAGATGTCGGTCAGGTATCGAGCTGTCAATGTTATGAAGCAAGTACTCCATAAAGATCACTGTATTACGCCAGCCAGACCTGTTGTTGACCCAGTTCCTTGGACGGGATTAATTGATTGTAGTACCCGAGCGTGACTAGGCACAGTACAATGCTGTTGCGAAGTCGTGGACCACATCTTCACCGGCCTCTGGCAATTCTCAGACAAAGGTGCCACTCACATAACATGCTACGAGGGATAATACAAAACGTCATTTATTTATTAATTAACTAGCAACCCGACCCACCTTCGCCCGGGCTAAGTTATGAATGCATTACGTGATAAGCGCTTTTTTTCCAATGTCAATGAACAACGACCAATATCCGTTTTACGTCTCGGCATGATGGGTTAAAATCACTGACTGGACTATTAATTATATTATCATGGAGATGCATGTGCAACAAATTCTTGTCAGACGTAATTTAAGAACGGCAAGGTGAAATGAAGAAAACCCGAGTTGCACTTCCAGAGAAACTCCAAACACAACCACCCTTCTCAGAAGTCTTAACTCAACACGACTCAACGGTTTGCTGCTGGCTGTATCTGGGGCAATAGGTTCGTCCACTAGCTAGGCTATACCAGGGATGATAGACTCGCCCTTAGCTATCTCGAAAACTGTTGCCTCAGCAGTTGAATGGACATGGTTGGAAGAAATTAAAACGTAAAACCACTTTTAGTGGGCGATGTATTGAAGATAGAGATATGCTCTCACGGACTTTTTTGTAGAACTTTTCATGCTGAACAATTCTTACACTCATAGTGGCCTATTTAGATATTTTTAATGGTTTGCCCAGCGTAGGCTTCAAAAGCGCTCGGACGCCAGATTGTTTTTCGACTTTTCCACTGAAATTGTTACTGCTCGGCTTCCTTTGATCATAAATAAATTATTTTCTACAGAAATCATCCTAGAGATATCTTTTACAGAATGGTGAAAACCGCATCAAAATTCATCCAGCGGTTCTCGAGTCTACCCGTAACATCCAAGAATCGGGTACTTTGTTTTATACTAAGTAGAGATTAATTTTTTAACTTTTTATTGATTTATTGATTTATTAAATAATTTTTGATGTGTAACATCTTTCCACTCGGTTGCTGGATATTTTTGTAGGAGTGATTTTGAAAAATGGGATGGAAGTGGATCGGACGGAAGTGTGTAAGATGCACTGCCAGCTGGATCGTATCCCCTCCTGGACATTCATCAACACACAAAAATCTATTTTATATATACATTAATAATACATAACAATTCCAAGACTCTCTCTTTTTTCTTCACTGCCTACTTGATATTTCTACTCTCGCACTGCCTTCTTGATACTCTGCTGCTAATCATATCAATATGACTCACTTTAACAGAATCCATATGAAATTACGTGTTGGTCTGTGAATCAAGAGGACCTGTTTATAAGGAATTTAAGGTTATGAGCGGTGTCGCGTCTATTAATCTAGTTGATCCATATCGTATTCTTTATTTAGGCTAGTGCTGGAGGAAGCTACAAATCATCTAATAAAATGAGTTCCGTATTATATGCGTCATTTGATAATGTACTCCATTAATCCCAATAGAAAAAGTCTACTGGTACTGTATGTGTCAACACATTTTCAATATATAGCCTATAATAATTTCTCATTCATACGCGGGCAGATTTTCTAAACTTCTAGCCGATGGCTGGATTACGAGCAACACACATCACATCCATCATTACTTCTCAAATATTGAAGAGCTTAAGTTCAGTTAACCTATACAGGATCTCATTATGTCCTCTATTATTATAAACTTAGCACGACCTAAAACAGAACTTCATTCACACACAATCAACCAACAATATACTGCCATTTTATCGACTGAAACTACCATTACCTTTCTGTAAATCACCAAATGTCGAGACGTAATAAATATCTTGATTTGCGAACTCATCATCACATGTATCCATCACAGAACAATATATCCATTCACCGTCCATGTTCACGTTGCCATGGAAATATAATTTTCCCAAGGACCAACAAAATGAACGGAAAGCCCCTAAAATCTAGTGACAAACAAGCCAACAAGGTTGGTAACAAAACTGTTACCGAGTTCGGGCCCAAACGAAAGAATAATTATTTAACGGACGGAGAAAGTAGTATGGACTTTCTTAGGCCTGAATTAACCTGTAGGAATCTAGTCGGATTTCAACCAATAGCAGCCGAGTCGGCCATGAGGTGTTGGGAAGCGAAAGATCCAAGGATCATGTAAGTATAATATCTATAGTTGTTTCACCCCTCTGCAGCCAGTGAAGACCAAGAATCGACGCGTGCCGAAAGTTTCCGATTAGAGTCGAAAGTAAAGCCATAGCCCACGTAACGCGCATGCGCTGCATACAGCAGTGGTAGTAGTTACAAGGAAACTCGGCAGATGTCCCTGCATGTAAAATATTGAATAGTTGCCGGATCTAAACCCCCTTTTTCTAAAATATCCAAGTTTTGAAGTCCAGTTTTAGATAATACATTCATTATACGTTAATATTAAAATGTTTATTTATCACGTAGTAATTCTCAATCGACATATTTAATTCTAGTAATTAAACTATTCAAATAAATTATATTAATACTACTATCAGGTTGTTCGTAGCCTTGAAATAAGTGTTTGAAACAACCCTGTTTGCTTCGGAAATTCTATAACCTTAAGTGAGTGACAAATCTCTTATACTTACATTTTATTCACTCGAATTTTTGTCAGGGTCGAAGGAAATCCTTCCACCTAAAATGCTGAATAAAACATATTCAAATCTGGTCAGTACTATCGCCTGTGATGGTAGACATCATTGAAGACTGAGCTGTGTGCTACTCCTAACGACTTGTTCGTTTTTGAATGATAATTTTTTTGTATTGTTTTATTAATTTCTCAAAATTTTAAATCCAAATTTGTATTCTTTAATCTGTGTTAAGAGAGGCAGATGACCTCGTAGTTCTGCCCCTTAAAACAACAATAACTAACTAACTGGGTCTGGGCATGGATATCAAGGAATCATTTATGTGCCTATTTTGGTGTTCCTAGGCGAAACTCTGCACAAGACACGGCAATAAATCTAGAAAAGTTGCCGAGTTTAATTCCTTGGCCGTGAAAAGTCAGTAGTGTACTATCTTGCAGAAACAATCTTGCATTTCTTGAAAAGTCAACGGAAATATATTTATTTGTATATAAAGTGCTTTTAAACAAATAAACAAGACGATAGCCCCTAGCAGAACTGTTTCGCGTATAACCCGCCTAGCACTATAGCAGGGCGGGTAGTCTGTACACAAGGGGTGCACACAGCCTATTATGTGAGAGTTCATGCACGGGTCCGCTAATTACAAATTAATAAGAGACATCTACCATGCTCTAGTTCAGTCAGTTCTATCATATGGTATTCTTGCCTGGGAAACACCATGTTTGTCACTGTTGCAGCTAATGAGCGATATAATCCCTGATACGAGAGATTTGTTAAGCCCTTCAACTGCTCGAGGCCGGGTGATCGGACGTTCCGAAAAAAAATCCTTATTTATTAGTTTCAATATTTCAAATACTTCGCGGCGAGGCAGCTGCAGTATGTCCGGAGATCTCGGGTTCGAATACCAGCGCTGGGAGCAGCTATCCAGAGTGTGGTTTTTTCCAGGTTTTTTTTTTCACACTCCTTCCAGGCAAATGACGGGATAGTACCTTGCTACAAGTACTGGGATACCTACTCTATTCCTGCCCCTAACTCAGCTACATGACCAAGATATCCCAAGCCCCTAAAAATTAATTAAACAATTGATAGTTCATAATACATGTTTTGCACTAGTATTGGATTAACTAAGACTACATTTGAAGACAACGTACCTTTAGTTCCGACGAAAATAAATGCAGTAGGCCTAAACATTTAATTGTTGTTGTTCCTAGGAGTGTCTTGCCTCTCGTGCGACTTGGTGGTGAGGAGTTAAGTGGCCTATGATGTTTATTGCGACCATTAAGCCATGTTTCATACACCTCAATCGTTGTCACGTTGAGCGAGACTGCCCATTTAGCCCGTACTTTACCCTCGATGGACGATAACAGCACACAAATTCCCTATACACATGAAGCTAGCCTTGTGGTTTCTCCGTGCAACACAGAGAATGTATGCATGTTCAGCGCTACAATTTATCCAACACAGCACGCTGGAAATCATATGCAAATTTTCAGATCACTTCAACTGTTGACTTGTTCCAAAATGGGCCGGGGGTCATCAACCCGCAGAGTGATCTCTGAACCTCAGAGAAGGGGGTTAACTTAAAGTTTCTTTCTGTTTATCCACCTGCCACAGATTTGGGAAACTTCCCCATTGTCCTCACGTAGCTGGGTGTGATCTTGTTGCTGCCCATGATCTAAGAATCTAAGCCGGAACCCGGCTCAGATAGGTCATTTAAAATGATCAATCGAACTAAAATACATTATACTATTACATCGTTATGTCTTAGAGTGCGATGAACTTCTTTAACTAGTTTTCTTCTCCCAAATTCTCTTCGCCTGGAACTGCAAACTATTCCTCAGTTCTTCAGTCCGAGATTTATCGGTCCTGGTATGGTACCATGAAGGAACGACTGCACTTACGGAAAGTGTGTGCCCAATGGGGGCCCCACAGTCTTCAACCACACCAGGAAGTATGCCGAATGGCCTACTGACCTGATCTTGGTTGGATGATTGATGCATGCTGCTGCTCGCTTTGTATCGTCACGTGACGTGCACGCGTGCCCTCTAGCGACGGGCTGTGACCTTTCACGCTCTGGTCGGACCCACACCTCGTTACACACGCCACGATTAGCCCATGTCGTCACCGATTTGCGCATTATAGCCTCTGGCTCGTTACTTTTTCAACGCACCTTATATATACTCACTTAATAGTCTTCTGTCACCGTAGAGAATTTCAAGTTGATAGCAGTATTAGTTTCGAAGATATTGGACGCCGGTGAAATTTATCGCTCAGTCGCCATGTTGGATTGGTGATGTTTATGAAAAGGGTTGAGGCCAGACGAGATTGGCCGCCTAGTACGACGTTACCTAGTTTCATTGAAATATTGCTCCAGCCGTTTGTAATTTATTAGGACACACATACACACGGACAAAAGGTGATCTCATAATCCTATATTTCAAAGTTATGGCGTAGGAGAACCAAATCATGGAGATGTTTTATAGTCTATTCGTGTCAGGGCTGTACATATTGCGACTATTCAAGGTATTCGCTTCAACGACTGGGAACTGAAGTGTGTGTTGCCATGGTTACCACCAGACAGTCCCCCAGCCCAAACTGCTTGGCAGCTGAAGGGTTCAAGTTCACTGCCTGATCGAAGCATTCGAACATTTGAATATTCGAATTATTCCAATTACCAACCTATTCGGATTAGTGAAATAGCCTAACTATTCGGTCAATAATCGAATGGTTGAACAAACAAGTCGAATCATCCAAATGTACGAGCCTATGAAAAATCCACAGCCTGCTTCCAGTCTCCGACCGGGTCAGGAATTGAATGAATGAAGCCCCCATCTAGCGGCGAGGATATGAACTGTGCCGGCTGCCGAGGCCTGACGCACTCCTCTCAGACAATGATTAAATGAATGACAGATGAAATGATATGATAGTGGAGAGTGTTGCTGGAATGAAGTTTTGACAGGGAAAACCGGAGTACCCGGAGAAAAACCTGTCTGCCTCCGTTTTGTCCAGCACAGATCTCACATGGAGTGACCGGGATTTGAACCACGGACCCAGCGGTGAGAGGCCGGCGTGCTGCCGCCTAAGCCACGGAGGCTTTCAAATGTTCGAGTAATTATAATAAATAAAGAAAGAAACAAACAAACAACCAAAGAAAGAAAAAAACAAAAAAGGAAGAAAGAAAGAAACTAACGAAGAAACAAAGGAAGACGGAAAGAAAGAAAGAAAGAAAGAATGAAACAAAGAAAGAAAGAAAGAAAGAAAGAAAGAAAGAAAGAAAGAATGAAACAAAGATAGAAACAACGAAAGAAAGAAAGAAAGAAAGAAAGAAAGATAGAAAGAAAGAAAGAAAGATAGAAAGAAACAGTGGAAGACGGAAAGAAAGATAGAAACAAAGATAGAAACAAAGATAGAAAGAAAGAAAGAAAGAAAGAAAGATAGAAACAAAGAAAGAATGAAAGAAAGAAAGAAGGAATGAAACAAAGATAGAAACAAAGAAAGAAACAAAGAAAGAAAGAAAGAAAGAAAGAAAGAAAGAAAGAAAGGAAGATAGAAACAAAGATAGAAAGAAAGAAAGAAAGAAAGAAAGATAGAATGAAACAAAGATAGAAACAAAGAAAGAAACAAAGAAAGAAAGATAGAAAGAAAGAAAGAAAGAAAGAAAGAAAGAAAGATAGAAACAAAGAAAGAAAGAAAGAAAGAAAGAAAGATAGAAACAAAGAAAGAAAGAAAGAAAGAAAGAAAGAAAGAAACAAAGATAGAAACAAAGAAAGAAAGATAGAAACAAAGAAAGAAAGAAAGAAAGAAAGAAAGAAAGAAAGAAAGAAAGATAGAAACAAAGATAGAAACAAAGAAAGAAAGAAAGAAAGAAAGAAAGAAAGAAAGAAAGAATGAAACAAAGATAGAAACAAAGAAAGAAAGAAAGAAAGAAAGGAAGAAAGATAGAAACAAAGATAGAAACAAAGAAAGAAACAAAGAAAGAAAGAAAGAAAGATAGAAACAAAGATAGAAACAAAGAAAGAAAGAAAGAAAGAAAGAAAGATAGAAACAAAGATAGAAACAAACAAAGAAAGAAAGAAAGATAGAAACAAAGATAGAAACAAAGAAAGAAAGAAAGAAAGAAAGAAAGAATGAAACAAAGATAGAAACAAAGATAGAAACAAAGATAGAAAGAAACAAAGAAAGAAAGAAAGAAAGAAAGAAAGATAGAAAGAAAGAAAGAAACGAAGAGATAACAAGTGATGCTTGTTTGGAATTATATTTATGTCTAAGGATTTATCAGGCTGAATAGATCCTAATAAATAATAATATGGAGAATGGGTTAACCTCTATCCGACCCTTTGGATTCTCGAGAGGGGGGAGGGGGGTGTTGGAGCCCCCTCCTTATATGCGCCCCGAGATGATCTTCTTATCAGAAATATCCCAATGATAATTAGAGCCCTAATTTGTATCGCGAACGCGATAACGAGTTATTACTCAAGTGAGGGGTTCACATGCAAGAGGGACATTATCCACTTTTTGTGAAATTAGAGTTATTGATACTGCTATCTTGTGGAATTAAATATTCATCTTTTAATAGTAGCATTTTACGGACATTATCGTGGTTAAGTTACACATTGCATATTGCGTCTTTCTGCATAAGGAACATTATCCACCAATAAGAGACATGGATACGGAGTCACATGAAGCTCCTCTTCTAAATATTTGAAAGTTTCTGTTAGATTCAGTTTTGAAATGCAATTTTTGTAATTGTTATAATAAATCTTATTTTTGAAATGCATATTATCCAATCATCATTCCCAATCAAAAGGTACATTATCCATTTTATAATTCAATTTTTTTTTGTTAACTTCTTATGATTTCTGTAACTGAAAATTGCCGGCTTAACCTTTGTCATCAAATAATGTTAATGAGTTAGTGAACAGAAATCAAGAATAAATTGCACAACTCTATGAGTGACTGTAAGTTTTTCCCTCTTCCAATAAGTTTTTAAAAAGTGGATAATGTCCCTTTTCCATCTGAACGCCTCAAGTGTGTTATTACTTGTTGCCATGGTAACCAAGACCCCAACATATCCATGTTAAAACTGCTTGGCAGCTAATGGGTTAAAGATCACTGCGAGATCATCCTGCGTAGCGACCCGGTGTTTGAGATACACTGTGTGTAATTAAGGCAGGTGTGTGTGACTCACATGAGCACTTTCTCTCTATACTTGGCTCTACCGCAAGAGACAGGAGAGAGAGCAGAGAGAATGAAATTCTTAAAACGAAAATTGAATGTGTAGAAACAGCAACCAGATGGCCGTTGTTCTATATTAATTTCACACCCTGAAGGAGATAGGATCTCGGGTCGCCAGCGTGTGTATCACGAGCTATGACAAGTATATAAGTTAGTCGGGACTTATCGGGGTTAGCCTACTTAGCGCCGTACATGGAGCTGGCTCGGCACACAAATTAAATCTACTCTATAGAGTGATGAATTATTATTGCTGCATACAGATTCAAAGAGCACTTGCGATGCTATGCGGAACATCTGCTAATCAATAACATACCTAGTTAGCCTACTTCCGATTTTTGCAAAAAAAAAAAGAAAGTAGACTAATGAGATCAATACAGGGCCAAAAATTGTGTGTCTGTCTGTGTGTGTGAGAGTGTGTGAGTGTACTCTGAATGTCTGTCCCCCCCTATCAATTCAAACACGGTGAAACCGAATTGAACAAAATTTGGTACAGAGGTAGCACTAGCAAAGGGCACCTCAGTGTCATGTTTTATATCACCGCCATCTTGACGGAAACGTAATGGCGGCCACCCAAATGTTAAAAGCTTAAATCAAATTACGACTAACCTAATCATCCGATCTCTACCAAATTTTGCAACATTATACCTTCATGTATGAAGGATATTTTGAGCAAACTACAAGGTCATCAGCCCAGTAATTTGTGGATGGCGGCCATGTATGTGTGCAAATCGACTCCCCCTATCAATTCAAAAACGGTGAAACTTAATTGAATGTCATTTTTTACAGAGGTAGCACTAGCAAAGGGCACCTGATATTCACGTTTAATATCCGTATAGCACGTTGTATTTCAACAAGCTACTACAACCAATATCCAATTATACTGTACTCTTTGAAAAGGACAAAGAGTTAAAACTTTACCCATGCATTTAGGAGAAAGTAGGCTACATGTTCTTTACTGAACATCTTGTTTTATAGTTGTACTAGTTATTTGTTCATTTCTCAAGTGTCCGGCTCCGTGGCACTAGGCTAGGCTTTGGTCCATAGTGCCCAGGGTTCGATTCCTGGCCGAGCCATCAGGTATTTTAATCTCCTGGGGTTAATTACCGTGGCTCGGGACTGGGTGTATGTGACGTCATCATCATCACTTCGTGCTCATTACGACGCGCAGGTCGCCCACGGGCGTCAACTAGAAAGACCTGCACTCGACCTCTCCGGAGGCAACACGATCACACATTTCTCAGGTCTGTCAAACATCCGCATTGATTAAGCGTACTGTTGGAACACTATTGACTTTCAGATAATAATAATAATAATAATAATAATAATATTAATAATAATAATAATAATAAAAATAATAATAACTTCTTAAAATCGGCAAACTCAAACAGGTTACTGATGTCTTGTCCCGATATCAGATATTGATCGCTGCAATTCAGGAAACAAGATTCACGGATGAACAGTGCTTCGAGTCACAAGGTTATAGAATATTCAAAGGCAAGACCGGTAAACGCGTAGTAGTAAAAACCATCCCACACTTAGGCACAGGATTTATTGTCAACAGGAAGATTTTGGGTTCGATTGTGGACTTCACATCCCCTAACAGCCGAGTCTCTACTCTTTCTTTTCGGTGTACAAATAGAGTTTATACTATGGTGAACGTACATGCGCCAATCAATCAGGCGAATAAGAAGGACCCGGAAGGAACAGACGCATTCTGGGAGGAGATAGAATATATCCTCTCAAAGGTACCTGACAAACATACCATCATTCTCCTAGGGGATTTCAATGCCCAGCTTGGCAAAGAACGAAAATATCAGAAGATTATTGGAAACTATGCAGCTCACAGGAGAACTAATCGTAATGGAGAGAGGCTTGTGGAGTTATGCAGAGCATTCAATCTGGTCCTAAAGTCAACGGCGTTCAAACACCTACCCAGAAAACAGAAGACCTGGATTTCTCCAAACTCCAACCTTGGGGAATTCCAAATTGATCATGTCGCCATTGCACGGAAAGCGCAACGAGAGATCCAGAACGTGAAGGTTCTGAGAAGTGGCAACTTAGACTCGGACCACTACCTTTCGCAAATCAAAGTTAGACTAATTCCAAGAAATAACAAGAAGATTACTCCAAGAAAAACTGATAAGTTTGACAGAGACAAGCTAAGGAGCAACCAAGAATTCACCCACAAGTTGGAAACTTTAAATCCAGAGAATTGGGAACAATTACAAGAGGCTATAGTCAGAACTGCAACGGAGACTGTCCCACTCACAAAATCAAGAAAGCATCCTTGGTGGGATCATGAATGTGATACAGCAGTTCAGCTAAGACAGGTTGCGTGGCAGAGATGGAATTGTCACAAAAATGAAGAGAATAGGGTCAACTTCCTAAACGCGAGAAAATCTGCATCAAAATCCATCCGTGGCCTGAAACGTACGTTTAATAGGGAACAGTTGGTACAGATTGAGCAAGACTTCCAGAAAAATAACACACGTAACTTCTATAAAACCTTCAAGCACAGTCTGAACAAATACAACCCCCCAAGTCTACAGTTTAAAGATTCCAACGGGAAATTGGCTCACAATGATAAAGATAATTGTCAGATTCTCGCAAGTTATTTTGAAAACCTCCTCAACTGTGAGGCTCCAGTGACCCCTTTCGTTTATGAAATAAATCCAATCATCCACCCCGATTCGTCCCCACCTACAAACGCTGAAATCACGAAGATAATCCAAGAGCTGAAGGACAACAAGGCACCGGGTGAAGATTTGATAATTGCTGAACTGTGGAAACATGCAGGGGAAAAGGCAATCGACAAGCTTGTTGCAATTATTCAAGAGATCTGGGAGAGCGAAAAACTCCCAAGTGGATGGACCTCTGCCATAATTCATCCATTACATAAGAAAGGGGAGAAAACCGATGTGAACAATTACCGTGGCATCTCTCTTCTGTCAATAACTTACAAGATCCTCTCAAAAGCTCTACATAATAGGGCGGAACAACAAATCGATCCACAACTGGGGGAATACCAAGGGGGTTTCAGAAAGGGACGGTCATGTGCTGAGCAGATTATGAATCTGAAGTCCATCCTTTCATATCTGAAACTCAAGAACAGGGAATTCGTGGTGACCTTTGTTGATTTTAGAAAAGCGTACGACTCAATTGATCGAACCACCCTATTGCAAATCCTTGAAGAGTTTGGCTTAGATAACAAGACACAATCAATTATCCAGCAAACCCTGACCAACACCACCTCCAAAGTGAAGTTCAGTGGAGAGATGTCCGATGCCTTTGAAATCAGGACAGGAGTGAGGCAAGGAGACGGACTCTCACCTCTACTCTTCAACTGTGTTTTAGAAAAGGTCATCCGAGAATGGCGGAAGGAAATGAAAAATTCAAGGGTAGAAAATGGGGTAAGGATAGGGTACAAGTATATGAATCTTACAATCGACCCCCGTGGCTCATAATCACAAGATTCACGGTCCCGTAAAACTACAATCTTCCTTCCTTCCTTTACAATCGACTGTCTAGCCTTTGCAGATGATCTAGTGATCTTTTCAGATTCCATTGATACGGCAGAAGAACAACTTAACCAACTGAAAAATCAAGCACTGAAGGCTGGGCTTCAAATCTCCTTTGAGAAGATACAATTCATGACAAACATAAAATCAGCGCCCAGAGAACTGGAGGTCGGACTAGGAAAAGTTCATAAGGCAGAAAAGTTTAAATACCTCGGTGAATGGATAGAGCCTAACCTATCAGAGAAAGAAGCCTTCGTGTCACGCATTAATAAAATGGAAATGGCATACAACCTGACTAAAGACATCTACAATAAGAGATCGATATCCTTAAACGCCAAAATTAGACATTACTGCACTATTATTCGACCAGAGGCTCTGTATGCGGCAGAGACTCTAACAATGAACAAGAAAGGTCTAATGGAAAAACTAGAGGCGAAAGAGAGGAAGATTTTGACGAAAATCCTGGGTCCTATCAAAGAAAACAGCGAGTACAGAAGGCGTCACAACCACGAATTATACAAGCACGTGGAGAAGATCAGTGACACGATTCGAAAAAGAAGGATTGCCTTTTATAGCCACGTGACACGAATGAGCCCAGGCAGGATATCAAAACGGATATTGACGTACTTCCAGGATAAGAAAACCAAAGGGGCATGGTTCACGGAAGTTGAGAAAGATCTACGTGAAATGGAAATTTCCCCTAAAGATATCCAGGAGCGTGTTCCACTTCAGGAAAAACTACGTACGCACAAAGGTTTCCAGGAAAAGCCGAAGCTGAAGACAGGGAAGGTGTGGTCCCAAGAGAGAAAAGAACAACACCGGAGACGAATGCAGGAACACTGGGCGGTAGTTAAAGCTCGGAAGAAGAGACAGTAGAACTGACGTGGTCTCTAGTTGGCCGAATCGAAGAAAGATTAATAATAATAATAATAATAATAATAATAATAATAATAATAATAATAATAATAATAATAATAATATCGTATGGCCTCGACGGCCGAGTGCAAGATTTGTTATTTGACACCCAGTGGGCAGCTTGCATGTCGAATTTCGTTGTTCCTTGAAGCACTATGAAAGTCAAGGAGGTTAGATATCTAAGCAGCTTGACACTATAGCGCTTTCTAGTAGAGAAATGAGGAACTTTTTGTTTTGGCGGAAATCGCGAGATTAATTTTGCTATTATGAACACGGCCTACTGAATTCAAATGGGTTCTTTAACATGCCAACATCGTATGACATCCATGTCGTGATTTTTGTCGCCTTTCAAAAAACACTTACCTCGGCCAGGAGAGAACCTGCAAGCTTGGGATTAGTAGACCGACACGATAACCACTTACCCACCGTGGCAAGAGACTTTCAGATAAACCTTCGTATTTATCCCGTAGACTAATGGCTTTCATTCCCCTTCGTTGTTTTAAAGGGGCATAACATCTACGTCATCGGCACCAAATGGTTTTGGTGATCGTGAAAATGGAAATGAAATGGAAGCCAAGACTAACGACAGAATTACGTACTAGAAGGGGAAATGGGACACAAATAGAGAATGTGGTGGGAAAGGACAGGGAAAAGAAATACCCTCAACTCTCGAAGAATGATAATTGAACGACTTGGAAGGAAGGAAAGCCATGAAAGTCATATAGGAAAGGAAAAGAGGAGAGGGTCTGACTCCAGAGTTACTGGAAAAAAGGGAGAATACCGGACTCAACTCAAGAATCTCTAAGGGTCGCCACCAGCCGTGGGCCCTTGAGGGTGTAGCACTATCTAGGGTGCACCATAAGTGGTGAGGAAATACACACCCTCCTCTTTATTAGGGCATTGAAAAGAAGGCAGGAGATTCCAGGAAAGGAAAAGAAGAGGTCTGACCCCTCGAAGAATGAGGGTATCAGGAGAGATGAGACAAGGGCCAATTGAGGCGGGAAAGTAAAAGACTCGCTAGGCCTCGGATACCCTAATAGTACCGGGTGAGTTAGCCGTGGTCGTTACGGCATGACTGCTGGCAGTCGCTCATATCCGGGAGGCGAGGAGGTTCGAATCCCTCCGCCGGCAACCTTGAAGGTGGTCTTCTGTGGTTTCCCATCTTCCTTCCAGGCAAATGCCGGGGTTGGTCCCTAACTTTAGGCCACAGCCGTTACCTTCCAACTCCTCTTCCTTACATTCACACTTTCCTGCCCAGACAACACCCCACACGCGACGGTACTTGTAGCTCACCCATTGGGTGTCCACCTAGAAGCAGCTACAAACTGGCGAACCGAACATGTCCTCGGACACTCCCGGCACTGAAAACCATACGCGAAAAAAATATAAAAAAAAACAATACACAAAAACCAAATACTGTCGGAAGAGAACAAGAATCGACCAGGAAAGATGACAGAGAGGATTCCGGGTACCTTCTATGAATTGACAACAACAAGGGGATCTTCTCCTTGGTTAAAAGTTATACGACTGGCAGTAGAAAAAAAGTTGGTTTCCACTGGGATTTCTGCTCTTGATATCCAAGCTCGTTCCAAATCTTGTGATATAGTTACCGTTAGGACCCCTAAGTGACGTAAACCCCTCCCAGACGACAGGAAGGACAAATTATCAGCTGGGTTCAAGATATATATATATATATATTGAACCCTTATTGATCTTCGATAAATAAGTATTCATATTTATTATTATTATTACTACGGCCCAGGCAGCACATAAGGAAGTCGACTTGGATATTAGGGAGGCCAGCATTTCGTAATGATTGCAACAGAAGCTGAGTTGGTAGCTATTCCTGGGGGACGGCCAGAATTAGTCGAGTTCAAGGCCAAATTGTGCAACTACTGTACCAAAATTGGAGACATAAAGGAAGAATCACGAGGTCCTCTCAACGAACATACGATTGAATCAGCCAATCGCAAGAGACCAAGCCGTGACCACGAGGTGGACGGCGTCAGTAGTAAAAAGCGCGCGGAAGTGTATATCTAAGGAACCGCCGAACGGATTAATCTCCGCTCGAGTAATTTGAGACGTTGGATTTATTTGGAGAAGAATGACACTAGCCCCATCTTTGTGAGACAAAAACTCTGGAAGTTTTTATCCGACTCCGCCCCACTCCTCCGCCCTTGTCAGTTTCTCATAAATAGTCTGGCCTGACGCCAATCTAACTACTTAACGTGTGGAGCCTTCAGAGGCATACTCCACGCCAGTTTGAAGTGTGATTTTGACGCTCGAATTTATCTAAGTCTTATTGTGTGGAGCCTTCAGAGGTATACTCCACGCCAGTTCAAAAATGTGATTTTTACGCTCTAAAATCAGTGAAGCTAATTTATTTTCTGAGCTCTGGGAAGCTAAAGTCGCAGCGTTTGCAGTATCGAATTTTAAAAGCTATTATACATTTTGTTCTAAAATCAACTAAGTTGTGTGATCTAAATATTTCACGCCAGCGCGTGATAAACTGTAACATTCTTTTAAAGACGACGAGTTCAACTTTAAGGGGGAAGTATCGTATCACCCTAAATAGCGCTTACCAGAACCGAAGTCCACAAGACGGGACGGAAATACCGGACGAGATAGCGACTGCGAGTGCAGCCAGGATTTTGAACTTGTTAACGAGCCAGTGGCGCGGACTCGGGATGTATATTTTATGTATAAATTGTGTGTATTGTATGTGTGTTTTTATAGTGCGTATGTGCGATATAATTAGGGCCAGTCTTCGCTATTAATCGCAGTAGGACAATTGTGGGTGAACTGAGTAGCCTGCAAGCGATTATAGATAGGCAAATATTTAACATTGAACTTTTCTGCCAAGGAGTCGAGACCAAGATGATCAGCACGTGGTTTGAAGTTGGGATGAGCTTCAAGAAATCAACGCAGACGACTACTATGGAGTGCTAAATTGTCCATAGGGCAATGGGTTGAGGAGGATGTCCTTAGTCCTACATGCAGAAGCGGTGATGTACTAAAATTGGATTATTTCAATTATGTAGTTAGATTTGGCCGGGGAACTTTGTAAATAGTCATGTTTTTCTTTCTTGTTTTATAGCTGTTTTTCTTGTACCGACACTGTATGTTTAAATGTCCGTTGGCGCGTGGCCAAAGTGTTTGTTGATATTTTGATTTTTTTTTCTTGAGTCATGTGTAATGTACGCGGCGTGCGTGCGTGATTTTTATCCTTGCAATTGCGGAACCCGTTACATTCGATAAATGGTGCTTTATTAACGTTAATATTTGAAATAGGAATGGGAGGAAATGATTGTAAAACATTTTGCTGAACAGGTTATTATTCATGTTAGGGTAGCCGAGTGCACCAACTTAAAAGTAATTGTAGAACACCTTCGTTCTAATTTTGATAGATTTTTCTTGAGTCCTTTTCAGGTGACTAGTCACGGCATAGAACGATGGCGCCAGCATGTGGATATTATTTGTGTCTTTATTTCAGGGTCTGTCACAACCCACACGTGTGATTAAGTGTGTGTTGATGTGTCTTGTGTGTGTTGATTCTACGTGAGGAGGGGGTAGTTGTCCTACCGCCCTTATATATTTTTGCTGCTGTTGTATTTTAGATGGAAAGACAGAGTGCTCTTGGGAGACTGCTGATTCTTGTCCATATGTTTTTCTGACACACACGTATTATTGTGCTTTGGGGCACATTTCTTCGAGGTTCGACCCCATGTTCCGGGAGGTCGAGGTTATTGACACGTGGGTTGACAGACATGCAGAGTTCCACAAACCGCCCGTTTTGCCTGTGACTTATTTTGATAGGCAGTCCTTTTTGTCCGACTGAACCCTGTAAGCTTTCATGTAGCAAACCTGTTCATTGTGATGGCTAATTTTTCAGCCATAATTAATTGGGGAGTTCGCCATGTGTGTAACGGATTGTTGTACCTTGTATGGATAAGAATTTGTGATTAACGTAAATGTTGGCTGTTTGCCTATTGCTTTGTTGATGACTCGATTTCATGTAATTTTGTTTGTCACACCCGTGTGGTGTAGTGGTAGAGTATTTGTAAATTTTGACAGCGGTCATTTGAGTATTTTTCTATTGGTCACGTGTTAATGTACTTGTGTTGATTTGTATGAGAAGTCCTAAGTTTTTAGGCAGTAAATGTTGCTACGGCAATTCAAGTCCAATTTCACACGGAAATTTTGTGTTTGTTTATAGTAGATTTAGGAAGTGTCGGTTTAATTTAAGTATTGTAGTTGTGTTCCCTCGTGTCGGTCTAGCTCTAGGAAATGCGGATTCGTTGTCTGAAGGGTCATTCTGGATGATAACGAATCACGCATTCAAAGTACACATCGTGGTGCATGTGGAACGGCATACGCACTTATATGGTCACTTTTGGTATTCGTTTTATTTAAGGACACTTGGTCCAGGTAATTAATCTCTCCAGAGATATCGCCTAAGTTTTTGGCATTTTTATTAAGCGGGAGTCAGTTGGGAGTTTTTGTTGTTAATTGTTTATGTGTAAATATGGTGATTTGTTATTAAATTCAGTTGTTTTAACCCTGGCTTCACTCTTTCCTGCATGTTATTTTGTTATATGTTACCCTGCAAGTTAATGAAGCGCCCTGACAGCAACTTACGAATATGACCTGTTACGCCCCGAATCTGAGTCTCATATGCTTCTTTGCAAGGGTTCAATATATATATATAGCCTATATATATATTGGGAATGGAAGAGAGCATGTGAGAGAAATTAGCCATGCGTGCTCTTTAGGGGCTTAAATCAATATTAACTATGTTATTTACAATGCTTGCAATCACATAACAAGGGGTTGGCAACAAGAAATCAACATGTGCCCTTCTTACATCCAGACTGTGTGTGAGAGCGCAACAGTCACACTGGGGGAGGTATTTAAGGCAACTTGAAGAGGGATTTAACACAGATACCACAAAGGACCAGAGAATCATGAAGCAGAAGCACATGGAAGACAGATTATCGAGTGAGTGAAGGGAGCACCACAATGGTCCAGAGAATCAAGAAGCAGAAGCGCGTGGAGGACCATGGAAGACAGAATATCGAGTGAGTGAAGGCAGCACCACAATGGAGCAGAGAATCAAGAAGCAGAAGCATGTGGAGGACCATGGAAGACAGAATATCGAGTGAGTGAAGGCAGCACCACAATGGAGCAGATAATCAAGAAGCAGAAGCACGTGGAGGACCATGGAAGACAGAATATCGAGTGAGTGAAGGCAGCACCACAATGGAGCAGATAATCAAGAAGCAGAAGCGCGTGGAGGACCATGGAAGACAGAATATCGAGTGAGTGAAGGCAGCACCACAATGGACCAGAGAATCAAGAAGCAGAAGCGCGTGGAGGACCATGGAAGACAGAATATCGAGTGAGTGAAGGCAGCACCACAATGGACCAGAGAATCAAGAAGCAGAAGCACGTGGAGGACCATGGAAGACAGAATATCGAGTGAGTGAAGGCAGCACCACAATGGAGCAGAGAATCAAGAAGCAGAAGCACGTGGAGGACCATGGAAGGCAGAATATCGAGTGAGTGAAGGCAGCACCACAATGGACCAGAGAATCAAGAAGCAGAAGCACGTGGAGGACCATGGAAGACAGAATATCGAGTGAGTGAAGGCAGCACCACAATGGACCAGAGAATCAAGAAGCAGAAGTGCGTGGAGGACCATGGAAGACAGACTACTGAACGTGTCAAAGTAATTAAAGTCAAAAGTAAATCCAAGAATGTAAACTCTTAAGTTACCATGTACAAACCTAATGTAAATAGCTCACCTCATTAGCGAAGTAAGAGGTACCCTCTATGTAGGAGGCCTTTGCCCTTCTAGGGACTTTAATGCTATTATTATTATTATTATTATTATCTTTAATTTCTCATAAATTATTATGGTACAACTCAGTCTACAATATTCGGATTTGATAATCAAGTATCCTGTAAACCTATTATTGAGATAAAACTGTAAACTTATTATTGAGATAAAAATAGCCTAACAATATGACAAGTATCCAGCAGCTCTGCCTTCTGTATTGTGGCAATCAGGTGGTTCATTTTCAGTTCCTCCAAAGCCATTGCCAAAGTCTTTGGAACAACGCCCGTGGAAGAGATCACCACTGGCAAAATTCTCACGCATTTTAGTCCCCATAAGTTTCGTATTTCTTTAGCCAACGGTGCGTACTTGTTTGTTCTCTAAGCTTGGGTAGTTAGCATATTTTGGCTAATAAGTGGGACAGCAACGTCTATCAAGTAGGCCTTTAGGTTTCTTTATTATTATTATTATTATTATTATTATTATTATTATTATTATTATTATTATTATTATTATTATTATTATTATTATTATTATTATTATTATATTATCTTTCCACATGTCCCAGTAATAAGGATTTTATTATGTTGAGCGACTGAAGATTCGCAATATCAATTGCAATTCTGTCATGCTCATTGCAATAACGCGTTCACAGCGAATCTTGCAATTACTCTGAGATTATCAGCGTTTCATGGAATTACTCACCAGTTGGCAACCCTGTCCTGTACAACATGTTCTTATGTAATGGGACTAGCAGTAGATTATGTTGTCTCCGCATGGATTGTGAGAACTCGATCTTAACATTCGCTACACAACATTAATTGTTTTTTTATGTTTTTCTTTACAAGTAAGAAGTGAACCTTACCTTTTGTGACTCGATCTTTAATAATCATGTCAGCTGAGCTCTGTCAACAACATAGCGGAGCCTGCTCTACATCCATCTAGTACTGCCAGCTGGTCGACACGATCTCTTATTGGCTCAGCTCTATACATGGCGATAATATTGCGAGCGAGTATAATCACAGTCATCTTGCATTTAACAGTAAAACTCGTACAGATCTAATATCCTAGTTACTTTTCCAATAACAATATAATAATAATAATAATGAAATGAAAATCCACAGCCTGCTTCCAGTCTCCAACCGGGTCAGGAATGGAATGAATGAAGCCCCCATCTAGCGGCGAGGATATGGACTGTGCCGGCTGCCGAGGCCTGACGCACTCCTCTGGGGCAATGATTAAATGAATGACAGATGAAATGAAATGATAGTGGAGAGTGTTGCTGGAATTAAATTTTGACAGGGAAAACCGGAGTACCCGGAGAAAAACCTGTCTGCCTCCGTTTTGTCCAACACAGATCTCACATGGAGTGACCGGGATTTGAACCACGGACCCAGCGGTGAGAGGCCGGCGTGCTGCCGCCTAAGCCACGGAGGCTTAATAATAATAATAATAATAATAATAATGATAATGATAATGATAATGATAATGATAATAATAATAATAATAATGACGTCGCCTCCGTAGCGTAGCGGTCAGCGTGGTTAGCAGCCGCCCCGGAGGTCCTGGGTCCGAATCCTGGCTCTGCCCCGAAATTTGAAAAGTGGTATGAGGACTGGAAAGCCTCGGGTGGTCCAAATGAGTAGAGGGGGTTCAATTCCCACCTCAGCCATCCTCGAAGTGGTTTTCCGTGGTTTCCCACTTCGTCTCCGGGAAAATGCCGGGATGGCACCTACTGTAAGGCCACGGTCGCCGCCTTCCCTCTTCCTTGCCTATCCTCCTAATCTTCCCCTCCCTTCCCTCATGAGGCCCCTGTTCGCTTTGCGGTGCTGGTCACATCTCCCCAGTTGTATCCACACCGATCAGATGTTCCCAGCTCTAGGACACTGCCCGTAGAGGCGGTAGAGGTGAGTTCCTTCGCTGAGTCCGTGGGAGCCACCAACCTGGAGGGTAAATTCGATTTAAAAAATAAAGCTAAATAAATATATAATAATAATATAATAATAATATCGTATGGCCACGGGTGCCGGGTGCAAGCTTTGTAATTTGACACCCAGACGGTAGCTTGCATGTCGTATTTCGTTGTTCCTTGAATCACTATGAAAGTCAAGGAGGTTAGATATCCAAGCTCCTTGAACACTATAGCGCTTTCTTGCAGAGAAATGAGGAACTTTGTGTTGGCGGAATAATAATAATAAACCCTGGTACTACAGCCCGTGAAGGGTCTAGGCCGACCAAGCGAACGCTGCCCAACCATGACGCTTGATCAGAGCATCGGGTCCCGTCGGTCGTTGATCGGGGCGCTGTCTCACTGTCAGACAGCTACTCAATTGTCCTCACGATGCTGAGTGCACCCCGTTCCAGCCTTCACGTCAGTTTCTAAAATTCCTGACGTAGCCGGGAATCGAACCCGGGGCCTCCGGGTGAGAGGCAGGTGCGCTACCCCAACACCCCGGGGCCGGCCCAATAACAATATAGCCTATTATAATAAACTATTTATTACCTTAAGTCAATATATTGTACATTAACACAGTACCGGTTTAGGTCATATTGTGACGTTCCTCAGCGCAGTATAGGATAAGTAAATGTGCAATAACATACACTTATTAGCCTACTTTCGATTTTTGCAAAAAATGAAAGTAGACTTATGAGATCACTACAGGGCCAAAAATTGTGTGTCTGTCTGTGTGTGTGTATGTGTGAGTCTGTGTGAGTGTGTGTGTGTGAGTGTGTGTACTCTGAATGTCTGCCCCCCCCCTATCAATTCGAACACGGTGAAACCGAATTGAACGAAATTTGGTACAGAGGTAGAACAAGCAAAGGGCACCTCAGTGTCATGTTTTATATCGCCGCCATCTTTACCAAAACTGAATGGCGGCCACCCAAACGTTCAAAACGTAAAATCAAATAGCGACTAACCAAATTATCCGATCTCTACCAAATTTGGTAATAACATACCTTCATATAGGACGCGTCTTGTGACTAAACTACAAGGTCATCCGCCTTACCATTTCAGGATGGCGGCCGTGCGAATTGTGCAAACTTTATAATCCATATCATGGGACCCACCAGTTCCGATTATCGAGCCGAGAATCGATTTAACTGTTCTAAAGGAAGAGGCACGTTCGAAATTAAAAGTTTATTTGGTAATACTATAGTGCAGAAGTGATTTTAAAAAGTTGAGCCGTCTCGATAAGAAGACAAGATGGCAGCGGATATCTTGTGCCTGACTTATATTTCACTAATTTGAGTATTGCATGCAATATAGCATACTGATACAAAGTGAATAAACTTTGTATGAAATGCTTTATATATAAATAATATACTCCACTGATGAAATCGTTAGGTCTAAATCATTATTTGCTAACAAGTTCTATGTAAGTCATTTTATATAGATCAATGTTCGTTGGTACGAATGGCTCCGTGGTAAAGCGTTGGTCTATCATTCATATGCCTATGGTTCAAACCCCATCAGAGTTAGGTTTTTTGCTTGAAATTTTACATATTTGTTGCTTTGTAATGACTCAGACGTTTTAAAATTAAGCGTTATATTTTGCATATTACGGTGCAAATCATATATTTAATTAAAACATAATTCGCCAGCAGATTTGCTCGAGACATCTAGTAGCCAAAAAGGTAACGGCACGCCGGCCTACTTATTAAGGCTAAGGCCTTGTCGATGCAACCACACTCTTCTGTCGTTGGTGGTTTGTTTCAGTTCCATGTATTTGTCACACACTGCAACAAGAAGTTCCGTGAAGAACTATACAGCCTACTTTTCATGCCAATGGTTATTCTACAGTATATGAACCTATCTAGAATAATGACAAAATTAAGTTGGTAATATCGAAATATCTAATTAGTTCAAAATATACCTGGTATGATGTAGCCTAATAGAGCACTACAGTTGGCAGCCCTGGCGACTGAATATATTCTTAGTTCCATCTCTTAAGGTACAGAATAAAAAATTTGGTTGAAGTCCAATGGACGTTACATGCAGTTAGACACTGGATCTATCAGCACGCGTAAAAGCATGTTGCCAACAATACCATGCGTGTGCTGGTCAGAAATAATCTGAATTATTATGATATCTTGTTGTGCCAATTTTGGATGAAATCCATTTGTTAGTATAGAAGTTACATGTATTTTAAAATTGGACATATCAGCAGGCATAGAATCATGTTGGCAGCACTGCCTTGTATTAATTACTCCAAATTAATCTAGAATATCAGGAGCTATACGTGTGCAAAGTATAGAGCTGTTGGCTTGCATACTTTCTGATATATTGATATTAGGGTAAAAACAATATAGACAGTATTTATTAACAGTTGGCAGCCCTTGTAACGTGTTTTTCGAGGGGTTTTATGCAACTGGCATAAGTCAGTAGGAAGCCATTCTATATTTATTTACGCGGCAAATTGTTCAGCCAAGAGAATTTTTCATGGTAATTTATTATTATTATTAATTTATTATAATTATTATTAAGGTATTTTCGGAGCATTTTATAAAAATTATTAGCATTCAGATAGGTTTTCCATGTCTTAGAAAACGCTATCAAGCAAATTATTACGAACGACAATATTATAGAAAATTATGTGATTACGGAATTTTACGGAGTTTTGTCAGTTAGGGTATTTGAGAGACATGACTCACTGGGAATTCGAGTACAAGCTGATTCCTGTCGAGAAGTATTACGCAAGGCTGGGTCGCAAGGTCTAGCAAAGGCGAATTGTTGGAACGGAAATCGACTTCTCCCTTTCGCGCGCCGAGTGTAATGAGGCAGAGGAGGGGAACTAGCGGCGTGCTCAGCCAATCAGTGAGGACGACGTAAGCTAGATGTCGGTACCATGGTGGGGGAGCCAACGTGTGGATATCGTTCGACGCACCGTGAAACGAGGTCTATCTGTGAAATACTTGCGGAGTATGGTTATACGCGGGGGACGCTCCGATGTTCCGTGGAACGAACAATCTGTGTAGAACTTGCAGAGTACGGTCGCAAGTGCGTGTCGCTCCGATGTTCAGTGGAGTTAGCGACGAACTTTTGTAAAACTTGGTTGTACGAGTGTTTGGGTCCGAGGTACGGACCATAGAATTATCTAATCTACCAGAATATCATCAAATTCCGACGGAGATGACGACGTCCAGGAGACTGTGGGAAGCTCACAACATCATCAAGAACGAGGGAAATGCCTTGGCAATTTCCAATGGTAAGCGCAAATGACGCAGAAATACGCAATCTCTCATTTTTCTTTGTTTTATATTTCATATTTCAGTAACTTCATAGCTTGGAAATAAGAGTAAAATCAATTTATCAGACTCCGTTTTCACGTAATTTTCTATCGGTAATATTCAAATCACAACGCTCCAATTTAAATTTTATACTTATTATTATTATTAATTTTGCTATACTTGTTTTATATAATAAATTCATTTCTTTTACAATGCAATCTTTGCTTTCAGTAGGTAGCATTAGATATGGACCAATTCCTTCTCCTGATACAATTGTTTGTTGGGTTAATGATCAAATCATACCACGATCTGAGTGAATAGATTCTTGACGGTGTTCTACCAGAGCTAGACGTTGTTAAATACAAATTTAGATTTCAGCATTGCGTTGAAGTCTTGGCGCCCATTAAAACAACATAGCTTAGGCAAAGGTAAACAATTACATTTTCTCCCAACAGTGTGGGCTAGCGAAACCATTACATTTGTCGCTACCAACATGGGGCACTAATTAATAACCATTACACCCTGATTGCACTTAACAATACTTATAGTCATATCTGTTATGGTACACATAGCACATACGAAATTTGGTTGAAATCCAACTGATAGTATAGATGTTGTATGTATTTAAAATTGGTACTATCAGCAGGCTTATAATCATGTTGGTAGAACTGACGTATATAAGTTACTCCAAATTAATCTAAAATGTCAGAATATACGTGTGCATAGTGTAAAGCTGTTGGCTTGCATACTTTCTGATATATTGGTATTTGGATAAAAAAAATAGAGAGAACAATTATTAACAGTTGGTAGCCCTGTTGGCTCTTAAGAATATGCTCAGCCATATCTGTTTATGTACAGATGTTGCATACAAAATTTGGTTGAAATCCAATTGATAGTGTAGAAGTTATATGCATTTAAACGTTGGACCTATCAGAAGGCTTAAAATTATTTTGGCAACACTGTCATGGTTGGCCTTCTGAAAATTAAACTGAAATAGTATTATCTACATGTGTGCCAATTTTGGAGTAGCTCTCATGCATACCTTGCAAGATATCCAACATGGAGCTTAAATTTCTAGTGCGTTTTTCCAGCAGTTGGTAGCACTGATATCATTTTCAAATATGGTAGTGAGATATTCCGGTGCACATCTTTACTCATACTAAATTTGGTTTTGATTGCTGCAGCCGTTTGGGAGTTGATAGGGGGGGGGGGGGGGGCACACACACAGCCAGCCAGACAGACAGACAGACAGACAGACAGACACACACACATTTTCCCGGATCGATCTCATAAGTCTACTTTTTCCTCATTTTTGCAAAATGTGAAAAGTAGGCTAAAAAACAACTGACGAAGCCTAGAGAGCTGATTTTAAACACGCCAAAATGATAACAACACCTAAATGATCGGTTTTGTTATTATTTTGCCAGACCACAGCCTGGATAAAGTGTGATGAAAATCAGATTCTGCTTCTATTTTATTTTGACGTAAATTACACTACATCACAATGATATTTTCGAGACCGTGTTAGTAATGAAGTACATAGACCGAGCGATTTTCTTCACTCCAGGGGAGTATTCTGTTGAGGTGCATTGTCACTGGTGCGCCTGTAACGATGATCGCTGAAGCCTATAGCCTTAGGGGGCGGGGGGATGTGTGTGGAACTGTCAGTCGACATTATTTCTGAGTCATTAAACAGGTAGCCGCGTCCAAGGGCTGTGGGGAAGTGTCAGAGTGGGGAACTGTCATGTGATCATTGTTAGATCCCATTCTATTCTTGATGTCTTCCAAATACATCGTCCTAGGCCGTCCTCTTCCTTTCTTCCCCAGCATTTTCCCTTCAAGTATGTTAACGATGAGAGTGTTGTGTCTCATGACATGTCCAATAAATTTTATTTTTCTCTTTCCCATTTCCTTCATTAATCTTCTCTCTTCTCTGATTCCCCTTAATACTTCCAGGGTGGTTTTCCTTTCCATCCAGCTCGTTCTTGTCATTTTCCACCATATCCACATTTCAGCAGCTTCAAGTCGATTCTTTTCCAATTTACCCAGAGACCAACTTTCACTTCCATAGAGCAGTGTACTCCATACAAATGATTTTGCAAAGGATTTTCTTACAACTATATTTATTGCTGGATATAATTTTTAGCCTACTTTCCACATTTTGCAAAAATGAGGAAAAAGTAGACTTATGAGATCGATCCGGGCAAATGTGTGTCTGTCTGTCTGTCTGTCCTTCTGTCTGTCTGTCCTTCCGTCTGTCTGGCTGTGTGTGTGTGTCCCCCCCCCCCCCCTACCAACTCCTAAACGGCTGCAGCAATCAAAACCAAATTTAGAATGAGTAAAGATGTGCACAGGAATATCTCACGTCCATATTTGAAAATTGTCAGTGCTACCAACTGCTGAAAAATCGCACTAGAAATTTGAGCTCCATGTTGGATATCTTGGAAGGTATGCATGGGAGCTATTCCAAAATTGGCACACATGTAGATAACACTATTTCAGTTTAATTTCCAGGAGGCCATACATGACAGTGTTGCCAAAATAATTTTAAGCCTTCTCATAAATCCAATTTTTAAATGCCTATAACGTCTACACTATCAATTGGATTTCAACCAAATTTTGTATGTAATATGTGTAAATAAACAGATATGACTGGGCGTATTCGTACTAGCCACCAGGGCTGCCAACTGTCAATAAATGTTATCTCTATTCTTTTATCCAAATACCAATATATCAGAAAGTGTGCAAGCCGATAGCTTTAAACTGTGCACACGTATAGTATCTGACATTCTAAATTAATTTGGAGTAACTTATGTACATCAGTGCTACCTACATGATTCTAAGACTGCTGATAAGACCAATTTTTAAATACATGTAACTTCTATAATATCAATTGGATTTCAACCAAATTTCCTATGTGCTATGTGTACCATAACAGATATGACTATAAGTATTGTTAAGAGCAATCAGGGCTGCCAACTGTTAATAAATGCTGTCTATATTTTTTTACCCTAATATCAATATATCAGAAAGTATGCAAGCCAACAGCTCTATATTTTGCACACGTATAGCACCTGACATTCTAGATTAATTTGGAGTAATTAATACAAGGCAGTGCTGCCAACTTGATTCTATGCCTGCTTATATGTCCAATTTTAAAATACATGTAACTTCTATACTAACAAAGGGATTTCATCCAAAATTGGCACAACAAGATATAATATTTCAGATTATTTCTGACCAACACACGCATGGTATTGTTGGCAACATGCTTTTACGCCTGCTGATAGATCCAGTGTCCAACTGCATGTAACGTCCATTGGACTTCTACCAAATTTTGTATTCTGTACCTTAAGAGATGGAACTAAGAATATATTCAGTCACCAGGGCTACCAACTGTAGTGCTCTATGAGGCTAGATTATACCAGGTATATTTTGAACTAATTAGATATTTCGATATTACCAACTTAATATCGTCATTATTCTAGATAGGTTCATATTCTGTAGAATAATCATTGGCATGAAAAGTAGGCTGTATAGTTCTTCACGGAACTTCTTGTTTATTTATCATAAATGCCTGTTTTACCAATGCAATCCTTCTCTTCACTTCCATTAAGCATCTATTGTCTTCTGTGATTACTCTACCGACGTAACAAAATTGTTTCACTTGTTGAATTCTCAAGTCATCAATTTTCATATTGGTTTTAATTTATTCCATATTCTTCTGAACTACCATTACTTTCGTCTCCCGTTTGTTCACTTTTAATGTCCATAGTTTAAGTGTGTCTGATACGACTTGCAGCATTTTATTCATTTCTTTTTAGGAGTCGGTAACTATTACGTTGTCGTCAGCAAATCTGATACAATGTTTCCTTTTCCCATTCCCCCCCCCCCCTTGTCTTCTCCTTCATGATCTGAATAGCTTCTTCAACGAACAAATTAAATAAATAGAACGTTAATAAAAGTAACTCGGGACAAACCCAGACCCACCTTTGATCTCTTTGCTGCTGAGTGATATAACCAGACTATCAATCCCCAGATGCGGGATCATTAAGAGGATATGTTATATTCGTTCCTATTAATATAATTCTAGAAAACCTTGGCTTAATTATTTCAAGCCATGCTACTTGGCGCCGTATCTTGAAGATCTCTCAATGCCGTTAGTTCCACTTGATGACAGCTTTTCACAGTTTTTATAGCGAGCGAGGTTTTGTGTCAGTTGGGAGACAGCAAACGACTTGATTCCGTCTGACAGAATAATTGAGCGTTATAATTATAGTACGTTGGGGAATATTAACGAAAGATCAACTGGTGCTGAAAAACAGTAGCGACTCGATACTTCTCACGCAAACTGACTTAAGTATCAGCAGAACATAAACAAACGCACTATCCGTAGGGTTTACCCCCTCCCCTTTCAGCCACATAGATCCTTATAATCCTTATAAGGATCATTCAAGCATTCTAGGAACTGCTAATGACGAAAGAGATAGGTTGGTAGGACACATACTGAGACACCCAGGAGTAGCAAATTTATGAAAGGAAGGAAGGAAGGAATGAAGGTAGGAAAGAAGGAAAGAAAGGAAGAAAGGAAAGAAAGAAAGAGAGAAAGAGAGAAAAGAGAGAGAAAGAAAGAAAGAGAGAGAGAGAGAGAGAAAGAAAGAAAGAGAGAAAGAAAGAAAGGAAGGAAAGAAAGAAAGGAAGAAAGAAAGGAAGGAAGAAAGAAAGGAAGAAAGAAATGAAGAAAGAAAGGAAGAAAGAAAAAAGAAAGGAAGGAAGGAAGAAAGGAAGAAAGGAAGGAAGAAAGAAAGGAAGAAAGGAAGAAAGTAAGAGAGAAAGAAAGAAAGGAATGAAAGAAAGGAAGAAAGAAAGGAAGAAAGAAATGAAGGAAGAAAGGAAGGAAGGAAGAAAGAAAGGAAGGAAGGAAGAGAGAAAGAAAGAAAGGAAGGAAAGAAAGGAAGAAAGGAAGGAAGAAAGAAAGGAAGAAAGAAATGAAGGAAGAAAGGAAGGAAGGAAGAAAGTAAGAGAGAAAGAAAGAAAGGAAGGAAAGAAAGGAAGAAAGGAAGGAAGAAAGAAAGGAAGAAAGAAATGAAGGAAGAAAGGAAGGAAGGAAGAAAGGAAGAAAGAAATGAAGGAAGAAAGGAAGAAAGGAAGAAAGAAAGGAAGAAAGGAAGGAAGGAAGAAAGGAAGAGAGTAAGAGAGAAAGAAAGAAAGGAAGAATGGAAGTAAGAAAGAAAGGAAGGAAGAAAGGAAGGAAGAAAGACGGAAGCTATTCGTTTTACATGACCATCAATCTCGCCATCATGAGCCACGAGACCTCCATATTTCGTGGAATCCGAACCACAGGACATGGCATTTCACTTCGGAAATCTCCCATACATTCACCGGGAATCAAAACCGGTCCACCTTGTCTCTGATGTAAGGTGTGGTAGCTATGGGGAGATTAGCTCAGGAGAGGAAGGCATGGAGGGCTGCATCAAACCAGTCAAAAGACTGAAGACTCAAAACAACAACAACAACGAGCATCACTTGTTATCTCTTTCCTTTTCCTTTAATGCTTTCTTTCGAAATAATAATAATAATAATAATGTTATGGTTTTACGTCCCTTTGAACTGCTGCGGGTTTTAGAGACACCAGGGTGCCGGAATTTAGCCCCGAAGGGTATCTTTAATGTGCCAGTAAATCTACTGACACGGCTCCCTCACATTTGCTGACCTTCAAATGTCAACTGACTCCACCGGGATTCGATCCTGGCTTTATTTGTTTCTATGTTTAATTATTCGAACATTTGTTCATCGAACTGAACATTCAGGTTGTTTCACTAATAAAATAGTTTGAAAGAACCGAAGGAAGGAAGCTTCTAGTTTTACGTGACCATTAATTTCGCGATCAAGAGCCACGGGACCTCCTATTTACGTGGAATCCGAACCACAGGACATGCCATTTCACTTCGGAGATCTCACATGCATTGACCGGGAATCGAGCCCGGTCCACCTTGGTGAGAGACCAACAACTTGCCCGCTGCGCCACCACTAAAATAGTTTGAAATTGGAATGTTCGAATATGCAAAGCTCTCCAAAAGATGGTATATTGGCTTTCACGGTCAAGGAATAAAAACTCAGCAATTTTTCTAGGCGAAACCCCACACAAGACACGGCATATTCCAATATACCATCTTTTTGAAGGTCTTCATGGGGTGGTGAAGGGCTGCTTGAGATTTGAGCTCTTGCAGTAAAGAAGCGCAGGTGCGCTTCATTAGAAGGGAGGTAGTGCACAGTTACCGGGTGAGTTAGCCGTGGTCGTTACGGCATGACTGCTGGCAGTCGCTCACTTCCGGGAGGCGAGGAGTTTCGAATCCCCCCTCCGACAACCTTAAAGATGGTCTTCTGTGGTTTCCCATCTTCCTTCCAGGCAAATGCCGGGGTTGGTTCCTAACTATAGGCCACAGCCGCTACCTTCCAACTCCTCGACCTTCCATTTCAATTTTCCTCCCCAACGGTACTTGTAGCTCACCCATTTGGTGTCCGTCTCGAAGCAGCTAAAAGCCATACGCTAAAAAGAAAAGCACAGTTCGCTACTTCTGTGGGGGTCCGGGTGGGGACACCAAGAGCCCGTTAATGAGCCAATCTAGTGTTCCTAGACCAAACCGCACACAAGACAAGGCATAATCCTAGAAGAATTGTTGAGTTTTTCTGTATAGCCCTACTGTATGCGTCTTGCCTAATAGGGGATACGTGCTGGATCAGTTCCCAGCACTGTGACTCAGTATTCACATCTGGTGCGAGCTGTCCGCGCACGCGCATGCGCAATAGAGCTGTCAGTCTCATTGTCCCCGGTACACAAGCCTTCATTATCCACTTCATTAGTCTTTAACGATTATCTTGCCGTGTGTAGATTACTAAGTCTTCATTAACATCAGCCCCGTTACTTGGTAGATCAGTGGATAGAATGCCCACCTCTTGATTCCAAGATCACGGGTTCGATTCTTAGTCAAGAAGTCGGATTTTCAAAGGGTGTGGAAAATCCACGGCACTCAGATCTGTACGGCGACTTCGGTGGCGTAGTCGGTAGCATGCTGAGCTTCTATGCCCCAGGTCGCGGGTTCAAACCCGGCCGAAGTCGTCGGACTCTTTAAGAGCGTTAAAAATCCCTCAGTCAGGGCTGGTCTTAGGGGTGTGCGACATGTGCGGTCGCACAGGGCGCCAAAGGCGTCCCCCAAAAATAGGCAAATTTTGATTTATGTCCCATTGCACAAATGGCAAGATAGGTAAATGCGAGTTCGTCAAACAGATATGGGAATCAGTTTTTTTTTTAGTTCAACCGGTGTTATCTCTCACGACTGAAAACCCTACGCGCACCTTAGACCGTGACGGACTGAAGTTAAACTCAGTGAAATAGTGATTAGCAAACACTATATATTTCTCTCCCATGCCTTGCCTTTCCACTATCGTGGAAACGCAACCCGGCTCGACTCCCGGGCCCGGGACCAACCAAATCGCCCTTCGGCAGCGCTCGGGCATTTCCGTGATATTTCGGCTCGGTTCGCTGTTGTAGCAGAGATGTAGCAAGGCGAAGGAGAGAGAAAGGAAGCGAGGATGCAGGGAGAGAGGGGTGCGGGTGTGACACGAGCTGGAGACAGAGTCAAAGAGAAAGAAATCATAACAAACGGCATGTGTGGCTGGGCGAAGTCGGCGTCGACCCGCTCGTAGATGGAAGGACGTATTAGCACAATACACGGGAGTGTTATGGCCCTTGCTAATTGTCGTTCATTCGAGTGCGTGGTACGGATGGTGTAAAGTCGGGTCGAAGAACGAGAAACCCTACAACAATGGCCTCCTCCGGTAAAGCTACTGGAGCTGCAAACAAAGAACGAAGGTTGCAGCATGCAGAAGAAGACAAGAAGGCAGCAGAAGCTTTTAAAAAATTCGTCCGACCTTCAACATTAATAGACGGGAGACCTTCTCAAACAAATCCTACTGATCAGTCCAATAATGTGCCGATCCTATCATTAAAACTTTGACAGAAATGGGGCTAAAGCTAGAAGACCTTAGAGGTCAAGGCTTTGACAACGGCACGAATATGAAAGGTAAACATAAAGGAGTTCAAGCTCGCGTTGTAAAACAGTTCCCGCGCGCAAATTGTGTTCCATATGGTAGCCATTCCTTAAACCTAGTTTTATCTGACTCAGCCGAATGCTGTCCTTACTGCGTTACTCTATTTGGCATTATTTAACGCATATATGTTTTATTTTCGTCGTCTCCTGGCCGGTGGTCTATTTTGTTGGCTCACATTTGTAATTTGACTCTAAAAGATTTGAGCGACATTCGCTGGGAGTGTCGCATAGATGCAGTGAGACCTTTTAGATACGATACGAATGGGGTAGTGGCAGCCTTAAAGGCCATTAAGGAGAATCCTGCTTTTGATTCGGGGCTACGCCATGAAGCTGAATACTTGGCGAAAAAAATTGTGACATTCGAATTTGTCGTTGCTGTTGTAGTATGGCACGACATTTGGTTTCAAGTAAACATAGTTAGCAAAGCCATGCACGCAGAAGCAATTGATATAGGCCTACAAAATGCGTCTTCTTTTGCGGAAGGTTGTATCGCATACCTTGAAAAATATTCCCAAGAAGGCAATGAAAGCGCTATAATATCGGCTAAAGAAATCATTGCGTCTGTGTCTCTTGAGGTCGAAGAAGGTAGACGGAAAAGGAAGACTAGACGCCCTAAACGGTTGATTGAGGAAGATGACTCGGACTCGGACCAAGTCATCGAGTCAGGCACTGAGAGTGACAGTTCTGAGTCAGAGTTGGAGTCGGAGCTGATGGAGGCTGAAGCTCAGGCTAAGGTTAAGAGCAAACAAGTGAAGCCACAACGACTCTTCCAAAAAAGCTTCTATGACAATCTCCTAACAGTAGCTTTTAAGTCTGTAAGGAAGAGATTATTTTTCCTTAAAGAGCATTACGATATATTATACAAATATCCACTTTACAATACATGTTTTTATTCTTTTTATAATATATCATAATCGATACGGGAAAATTTTGAATTATGACTGAAGTTATAGATATTCAGCATTCCGATACATGGGAATTTTTGTACGATCTAAAGGTACTGCCTGGCTCCATTGAAGATAGTAGTACACTCATGGATCGTTGCTTGAACATGCAAACGCAGCTTTCCAGTGGAAATAATGAGTATGACATAAGTAGGATGGATCTATGTTCTGAGCTGCAACATTTGAGCCCATGCCTACCACCAAACGCAAAAAACCCTCGCGCTGCGTTGCTGTTTATTTACAGCACGAATATGATTGACGTTTTTCAAAACGTCGATGTAGCTTTGTGAATCCTCTTAACCTTGCCGGTAACTGTCGCTTTGCGTGAACGTAGTAGCTTTTCAAAATTGAAGTTGATTAAAACCTACCTGCGTGCTAAAATTGGCCAAGAGAGACTGTCAAAACTTGCTTTAATTTCAATACAGAACGATGTTGCGCGTTCACCCGATTTAGCCCAGTTAGTGAAACAGTTTGCTTCAGTCGAAGTACTGTCCCCGATAATCCGGATAGTAGGCTGTCAGAAATCCGCCCCCTCAATCGGATTGCCAATAATCAATCGCACCGGCACAGCTACATCAATGAAAATGGCACTGACAGATACTACCGAGATTAGAGCACAGTAGTTAACAAGAAATTATTGTGGAACACACCAAAATATACGGGGGTTCATACTTACCTTTTACTTACCTTCTCAATTTAATCTCGGGTCTGGGTTTTCAACTGGATCACTTAATAGTATGCCCTCACAATAACCTCCACCACGATATTTAAAATGAACCAAAACGGAAACAAGAAAATTTAAACTGCACAATAATTTATTTCACATAAAGAAAATAATTTAACAAAATTTAACAACAAAATATACGTGGCAATCAGAAGCCATTGTCCATGTAACCATGTCCTCCTGTAGGACTTGTAGACTTCACATACAAAATTTCAGCTTTCTCTAGCTCAAAAGAACGTAATAATAATCATGCACTTTGGAATGGATAAGGGAGCTGGGACGAGACATATAGCAATTGTTTCCTTGTTTATGAACTTCACATTTTATGTATAACCGCAAGGCTGCTATGTAGATGACCTTGGCCTCTATCATACAGTTATCTGGCCACCTGCGATACACCCTGCACCATGTCGCATGCTTGCATCGTCAAATGGACGCACCTGTCCAGCCAATGTTAGCATATGCTAGTTACCTCAGAGCCTAGCTCCTTTTCAAAACACTTTAAATGTTCACATCTCAACTCAAATATTATCACGCAAATCTTTTAAATGCTCCGTTCAAATATCAATGGATTACTCTTCTTTCAGTTTTGAGGAGCTGATCAGTTCTTCTTGCATTTTTAATTTGGAACAAGGTTTCGCAAGCATAAGTGGCTTCGGGTAAAGTTACAGTTTTGTGGTGTTGGATCTTTGTGCCTATTGACAAGCATTTTTTGTTATAAGTTGACCAGGTTAGAAATTGTGATTTTTTTTCATTTTGTTGGTTCTATTTATCCATGTTGTTTTTTCACATAAGTTATGATCATTTATGATGACTTCCTTTATGTCAAGAGGTTTCATTGGCATGACCTCATTTTTCTCTGAAGATATTTGCATTTCTAGTTTTAATGCAATTTTTTGGAGACTGTTGATCTGAGCACTAACTTCTTCCATGTCAAGGGCTAAGAGAGCTAAATCATCTGCAAACCCTTAATGAGGATTTTGCTCCAATTTTGATTTTAGGTGGATTTTCTTTTTGCCAAATTTTCATGATGTAATCGAGAGCCACATTGAAAAGTAGTGGGGATAATCCGTCACCTTGTCCAAGGCCTGTTTTTATTGGAAAAGCACTTGACATTTCTCCCCTGAACTTGACCTTTGAAATTGTGTTGGTTAAAGTTAGTTCAATAATTTTTGTTAATTTAGGAGGAAGGCCATATGATCTGAGAATTTTTAAAAGAGTAGGTCTGTGTATACTATCATAAGCCTTTTTGTAATTTATGAATGAAATAAACAGTTGTTTATTTCTGTATTTGTAATATTCCATTATTAGTTTCAGTCTGGGAATTTGGTCTGGGAAACTTCTATATGGGCGAAATCCTGCTTGGTATTCTCCTAGTTGTGGTTCCAGAATGTTTTTTATCCTATTGTAAATTAGGGGAAGGCAGGGGGTGACAAGCTATGTGCTATAATGAATTTGCCTAGTTCTCCTACTAGATTTCATAGGTTCACAGACATTATTAGTGAGGCAGTAGAGAAAGTCAGGGAACCCAGCATGAAGGTATCTACTCAGGAGGCTATAACTGAAAATGAGGAGGTTCTAACCTAGATCTCGAGTAAGATTTTTATGAGTTAATCTTTAATGTTAATTTTCTCAGATTTATTTTTCTTTAGGTACGCTCAGTTAAACAACTATATGACTATTTTCCCTCTCTCCTTTCCAATTTGGATACCTTTCACATTCTTTTCCCATTCTGTGATGATTTTGTCCAGTACGATGTTGAACAAGAGTGGTGATAAACCATCCCCTTGTATTTATCATTTATTGTTTTATTATTTTTATTTTATTATTATTATTATTATTATTAGTTATATAAGTACTGTCTTGTCCCTCGTAAGAATACTAATGGGGAGGATAGAATCTGTTATATATTCCTATCGCGCGCAGGCTATTAACAACGAATGTACTCGTCATGTAGGATATGAAACAGCTCATTCATCAGATGATTTGTGCGAGGCATTATATTTCCTTATTCCTTATTCCCAGGACATAAGCGGAGGCGGTGTGCCGCTGAATTGTGTGTAAGCAGTGTCTGCACTGCATTTTGTAAATGTGATGTGGGACTGTGCATATCATGCTTCTTGCCGTTCCACACCATGTAACTAGTCACTTGACTATATGATCGAAGGTTCAAAGGTGTCATAATACTTGCTCAGTGCTTTTTTAAGTGTAATATTATCAAGATAAGTATTTAGCAACAAATATGAAATAGATACATTATTGTATTTATAAATCGCCATTCAAATAACAGTACAGTAAGTATGTAGTTAGTTTTAGTTGTAAGTAGGTAGTTAGTTTGTCTATTAGATATATGTCATTGTTCTATTAGACTGTGGTGTGTGAGTGTGTCTGGTAGCAGTTGCATTGTTTATTAGTTATAGTTCATTGTTTCAGTAGACTGTGATGTGTGAGGGTGCATGTGAGTGTGCCTGGTGACAGACTGTTTTAGTGGTAGTATTTGATGTTGGTGGAAATTTAGTATTTTTTGTTTGTTAGTAGAATATTGGTATTTAATTGTTAGTACGGTAGAAGGTTAGTATTTTTGTTAGTAGAATTGCTCTTTACTTATTCTGAAAGGGAGTAGCAGCCTTTCAGAATAAATAAATTCTTTACTAGTCTTATAGACGGTTAAGATATTGATAATATAAGCCAAATAATGGCTACACTGCGTCCTGCTGCACGGCTGAAAGCAACGGGAAACTACAGCCGTATGCTTTTCCCGAGGATATGCACCTCTCTATGCATAATTACATGTGATGATGGCCTCCTCCCTTGTAAAATTTCAATCCGGAGGTAAACTAGTCCCCCGTTCGGATCTCCGGGTGGGGACTACTCGAGAGGGGGTTAACATCACAGAAGTGACAAAGAGGAAATCTGACATTCTACGGATCGGAGCGTGGAATGTTAGAAGTCTGATAGGAAGTGGAAAGTTAGAAAACTTAGAACGGGAAATGGATAGGTTGAGGTTGGATTTGGTTGGGATTAGTGAAATGCGCTGGCAGGAAGAACAGGACGTTTGGTCAGGAAACTATAGGGTCATTAGCACTATATCAAACAATGGCCAAGCAGGGGTTGGTCTCATATTGAGTAGGAAACTTGGACAGCGGGTGGAATATTATGAGCAATGCAGTGAACGGATTATTGTAGCAAAAATCAATACTAAACCTACGTGCACCACAGTGGTACAAGTCTATATGCCTACCAGTCAAGCTGATGATGAGGATGTTGAAAAGGTCTACGAAGAAATAGATGACATTCTGAGGTATATCAAAGGTGATGAAAATGTTATAGTAATGGGAGATTGGAATGCTGTGGTAGAAAAAGGGAGAGAAGGGAAGATAGTAGGAGATTTCGGATTAGGTGAAAGGAATGATCGAGGAAGCAGGCTGATGGAATTCTGCACCGAACATGAGTTGGTCATAGCTAACACCTTATTCAATAACCACAATAGAAGAATATACACATGGATGAGACCAGGAGATACAGGGCGTTACCAAATCGACTTCATTATGGTCAAGCAGAGGTTTCGAAACCAGATTTTGGATTGTAAAACATATCCTGGTGCTGACATAAACTCTGACCACAATCTGGTTGTAATGAAATGCAGATTAAAGTTGAAGAAACTGAAGAAAAGTCAAAAGCCAAAAAGGTGGGCAATAGACGGACTGAAAGTAAAGGATGTAAACGAAAGGTTCAAGAAGAGTATAACGGAAGGACTAATGAATAATCCTAAACGGACTTCAATTGCAGACGAATGGGCACTTTTGAAGAATGAAATAACAAAATCCGCAGAAGAAAACATTGGTAGGAAAGAAAGAATAGGTAGAAAACCGTGGATCACTCAGGATATACTAGAATTGATGGATGAAAGGCGGAAACACAAGAATCTAAGAGATGAAAAGGGGAAAGCAGAATACAGACGTCTGAGAAATGAGGTTAACAAGAAGTGCAAGGAAGCGAAAGAAGAATGGTTGAAAGAGAAATGTGCAGGTATAGAAAATTGTCTGAAATTAGGAAAAGTAGACACAGCTTATCGAAGGATTAAGAATACTTTTGGGGAAAAGAAGACTAAGTGCTGTAATATTAAGGACACAAATGGAAAGCCTCTAACAGATAGGGAAGAAAAGGTTGAGAGATGGAAAGCTTACATAGAGAGTTTGTATAAGGGAAAGGAGATTGAGAATCATGAAATGGAAAGGGAGGAGGAAATTGATGAGGATGCGAAAGGAGATTTAATATTGAGATCAGAATTTGATAGAGCTTTGGAAGACTTAAGCAGGAACAAAGCACCAGGCATAGTTGATATACCGATTGAGTTGCTACGCTGCATAGGAGATGAAGGTCTGATCAGGTTATTTCACTTGGTGTGTAGGAATTATGAGACAGGTGAGGTACCCCCTGATTTCAAGAAGAATGTTATCATCCCTATACCAAAGAAAGTGGGAGCTGACAGATGTGAAGATTACCGTACAATCAACTTGATTACTCATGCTTCAAAGATCCTGTCTAGAATAATTTACAAGAGGATTGAAAGCCAGATAGAAACGGAGTTGGGTGAAGACCAGTTTGGTTTCAGGAGAAATGTAGGAACAAGGGAAGCTGTACTAAGTCTTAGGCTGATTTTGGAAGGTAGAATAAGGAAAGGTAAGAGAACGTTCATGGCATTTGTAGACTTAGAAAAGGCTTTTGATAACGTTGATTGGACTAAATTGTTTGACATTTTGAAATCTATTGGAATAAAGTACAGGGATAGGAGGGTGATATACAATCTATACAGAAACCAGACTGCAGTCATTCGAGCTAAAGGACATGAGAGAGAAGCTGGTATTCAGAAAGGTGTAAGGCAAGGCTGCAACTTATCACCCATACTTTTCAATCTTTACATTGAACAAGCAATGAAGGAAATTGGAGAAAAATTTAAAGTGGGAGTGAAGATTCAAGGAGAAATAATTTCAACTCTGAGATTTGCTGATGACATCGTCATCTTGGCCGACACGCCTGAGGATTTGAATCAGTTTTTGAATGGTATGGACTCCGTCTTACAGAATGAATACATAATGAAAATTAATAAATGTAAAACAAAAATACTGGAATGCAGCCGAAATAAATCAGAAACTTCTATGGAGATCAAATTGGCAGGTGAAAAGCTGAAGGAAGTTGGAGACTTCTGTTACTTAGGAAGCAGAATAACCAGTGATGGACGAAGCAAAGAGGATATAAAAAGTAGGTTGGCTCAGGCAAGGAAAGCCTTCCTACAAAAAAGGAATCTGTTGACATCGAATATAGATTTAGGTATTAGGAAGTCATTTTTGAAAGCCTTTGTCTGGAGTGTGGCACTCTATGGAAGTGAAACTTGGACTATTGGTGTAGCAGAAAAGAGGAGAATTGAAGCATTTGAAATGTGGTGTTACAGGAGAATGATGAAGATCAGATGGGTAGATAGGGTTACAAACGAAGAGGTATTAAGACGAGTGGGAGAGGAGAGATGTTTCTGGCGACTGCTAATGAAGAGAAGAGATAGGTTGGTAGGACACATACTAAGACACCCAGGAATAGCAAGCTTAGTTATGGAAGGAAGGGTCGAGGACAAGAACTGTAGGGGTAGACCAAGGTTAGAATATGTTAAACAGATTGCCTCGGATGTAGGGTGTGGTAGCTATGTAGAGATGAAACGATTAGCTCAGGACAGGGAGGCATGGAGAGCTGCATCAAACCAGTCAAAAGACTGAAGACTCAAACAACAACAACTCTAATAATCCCAAATCTTGTTTAATTGTATAATCCAATTGTTGAACTAGCGTTGTTTAGAGTATAATAACGAAAACACTTAATGTTTATAACAAACTGTTCATTAATTATTTATAACATTTTAAAATTGTTTATAACATTGTCAAACAACAATTGAAAAATTTATACACACCTCTATTAATCCCGTTCGTTTCAAATTATTATTAAAGATATTTATATAGTTATTTACATTATTTATATTATTTATATTATTTATATTAGAAATACATTAAACCACACGTTTATCCGGTTGATAATTACTTAAATCGAGGTGATATAATCGACCAATGAAGGTTAGTTATATTTAAATTTTAGATTCAGGTTTAATAAGATTTAATAATTATTATTATTTGTGACGGTAACCTCCATTCAAAATCGTTATCTCAAATTATTTAAACACTCTTGTTAATTTTAACAGTAACTTCACATGAATAAATTTCAAAGGACCTGAACAATACACTCAGCGGAAAAATACCTCGCTCAAAACGCACAAAATTGCACCAAAATTGGCCCATAATTCATCATATATCTCATTATATATGGCATCAAAATCTTCCACAATACATACAAAAAACCTCCACTTACAAATTCATCAACATCATCAATATTACTGTGGGAACCTCCTTCACTTATTACAGGGCATTATTCATCAGCGACTTTTACACGTCCACTGAACTAACGATTATACATCCATAGTTCCTCTTTAAAAATTCTTATATTCATCAATTGTATCAAAAACTGTTATTATATTTAACCTTCGTGGGTTTCATTCATGAAGCGATATGAAGTAAAAATTTGCCATCGAAAACTGTTATTATATTTAACCTTCGTGGGTTTCATTCATGAAGCGATATGAAGTAAAAATTAGCCAATCACAAATAAATTTAATAGCAAATACGATTAGACACGCCTCCCTGGTCTATCAAAATTGAGATTAATATCATCAAAGTATCGCAGTATAAAAATACTATCTTCAATCAAAGTTCATCTAAACTGCATAAATAATCGAATAGAATACAGTTAGACTGTGGAATGCAAACATTATTGTTCCAATCTAGAATTGAGAAAAACTCCTATCAAATGTTCATTACTATAGTGTACTCAATAAATCGTACTCAAAGTTCATATTTCATAAAATTGTCTATAATGCAATGGTATTTCAGAATTGACGATAAATGTCTATGTTGCAATCGTGTTCATAAAACGACTAGTATTTCCAAGATCGTCGATAAAGTAATAGATTTTAACGCTCTAAAATCTTTTAATCATTCTTCTTTCTTGAGGATGACAGAAAATTGGTCAAAGTAATTTACTGAATAGAATTACTTTAATAAAGTGACACGCTGTCTGAATTCAAGAATTTGCCATAGAAAATCGTTAACTTTACAGTCAAATCGTGACTACAAAAATATGCAAATTACTGAAAAAATATATAATATCAGTCTCAACTGATCCAAAATTATTTAAATATGCCAATGACATAATAATGTCTCAATAAATCGTAGAAAAAGGCATAAATCAGCAAAGTGTACTGAGTACAAAAATATCAAGCAAGAATATGGGGCAAAATATATGGGACAGAAAATATGGGAAAAATGGTTGCTCAGATATCGCTAAATGGCTCAAATAAAACAAGAAACGTTCACGACTACCTTATCTGTTGATTGAAGTTCTAGAGGAAAATTTCCAAAGAAGACTGCTGTTGGTTCCATTTCACCACCGTAAAGATGTGCTCCGACCTCGAACCTGGAACCTGCGCCCTCGGAGAATAGAACTGCTTCCTCCTCCGGAAATTGCACTGCTCCATGTAGACGATAGACATCCTTCTGGCAAAACTCTTCTTTGTGAGCCGGGTCCACCCTGGCCTCTCTTGATAATTCCCTGAAGTTCTGGTAGAAATTCGCCATGAAGTTTATTGCAATTATTTCCGCAGAAATGTTCATAATTGTGGACTATGAAGATATTTCCACTGCCATTTGATGTAATTCAGCGATGGATTACGATGCATGAGTGTAGATGGATGTTCACTACATGCTCGCTTTTGTAGAATGACGATTAACGAAGTTCCATGCTGCTATTTCACTCCATTGATATATGTCCCAATTGCATTAAAGTTTTAGTCTTCCATCTCCACTTCCGTTATAATAATAGTCGAAAGTACTGCCAGATTATATAGTTCCATTGTAGAATGTGGCGTTGTATCACCAAATGTAATCTTCAGTATCACGGTTGCAATATAAGTGTCAGCCGTAGCGTAGAATGTGGTATTATAAAAGTGCTTCTCAGGTGTCGAGAAAATCACTTTTGTCTGCAGTCTTAAAATGCGAATATCTTCCAAAGTATAATAGTGAAAATGTTCAACTTTCGTACACGCCTCAATATTGTAATGCACAATTGAATTAGCATAAATGCAGTAGCTAACTCTTGATAGATAATCTTGTAGACTCGCTTATGTGTGCGTTCCAACTTCGCCTAGTTTTAGTAACCGTAAAATTGTACTGCTGCACGCTCAATGCTTGTTCGATGCTGTGGGCTCTACCACACGTGCTAATGACGACTTGCTTCACTGACAATATGAGAATCAGAAAAATGAGCCATGAGAGCCTCCTCTCTGCTGTGCAAGGCCTTTTATCAACTTCTTAAGGGGCGTATCCATCCCTTCCATAGCTTGTTCCTCCGTCATTGCTAGAAGTTCTAACTTTGGCTATACTTGACGGATTTTCAAATTTCAAAAACTCATAATTAATTTCTTCAAAATTCCAAATCAATGCCATAACTGAAAATAGTTTTCCACAATTCTGCATGCCAAAAGTAATTAAATATGGTAATTTCAGTAATCTCCGTCTCCCTCCAAACTATCATTCATTGGTTCGAGCCTCTCCTCCAATAGCGTAACTTCTTCCTCAGCACAATTCCTTGTTTCCCTGCGACTGCGTCGTAAATCTTAGATCCTTCTCGAACAAAATCATGACTTCACCAAGAATCTCAGCTCATCCAGCCTACTTGCATGAAGTCTGCGTCATCCGTGCCTACGTCATGAATATACACGTCACAACTATGACAGCCATAACTTTATTCACATATGCCAATACAGCCACCGTGGTCTCAGTATAATTCAATTTACGGGGGCAGTACGGAAAGCTCCCTTCTCATAAGGTTTTGGGATTTAGTGTGTTTTTCCAGTGATTTTGTTATGTCGACATTTTGCATCACAACTGAAAAAATAGTTATTGTAATATGTTACGCATCACCTATTAGATAATAAAGTCCAGTAATTTTGCATCATGTGAGCGTACAGCCGATATTTTGTGTGTTACCTTGACTATCCCCTTACTACAACGCAAGTAAAGCATGTTCAAGTAATATAGTAAATGGGTAAATGTACTTTAGGTTAATTTTATTTAATTTCATCCGATAATTCGGTGCATGCATTTTCGACTTTATATTTACATGATTCTTCTTTATGATACCTCATAATTTTTGCCAGAGTTAGGCAACCCGCCCTGCACAGAGGGGCGCAAAATCGAATTTTGCACAGGGCGCTGAAACCCCTAAGACCGGCCCTGCCCGTAGTATACCGTCCTTCGGAGGGGAAGTAAAGCCTTCGGTCCCATGTCATAGATTTATGGCATGATAAAGAACCTTGCACTAATTACACTAGTGTGAAGCTAAATTATAGGTTAAATTTGACTAACGGTCTTAGATTCAAACTATCGTAGCCAGCAGCCGACTGCGGTGGCATCTAATAACAAAGTTCAGAACTAGTTGGTCGTTGACTGTGCCGTTTGGTAGCAAAAGTACGATCTACTTGAAAATCGTCTGCAATCCTTCTACCTGAATCACAGATAACACACACTAATACAGTTATCACAATTAACACCGGTTATCAGACAGATTCTACACACACACAAAGTACACGGGGCTACATGACCACGTTGTCGCAGCCCCTAAACTGAGGAACCAACCAACCCATCACATTTGTTCAGCGTCCGCTTGTAAAATATTTATCGCATCATTTTTGTGTGTGATAAAATGGTTAAATTAACAGAACATTAACGAGCCACTTTTAAGTCTTGTCTTTCTAATTTAATAGTAAAAACAAGATATTCAGTAAAGAACATATAGCCTACTTTCTCCTAAATGTTTGAGTATAGTTATAACTCGTTGTTATTATCAAGGAGTATAATAGAACTATTCTTTGTTGAAGACCTTAGAAACGATTTACCTCTACCAAACGCCACAACCTAGATAAAAACTGCTACCATCATTGAAAAAAGAAAGATAAGAAGTACATCAAGAATGTTATGGATCTGGAGACATAATCGACCGGACTGGCTGCGTGGCTCAGCGGTAACGTTCTCGCTTGCTGGGCCCTAGGTTGCAGGTTCGTATCCTGGCGCAGTCAGCTGGCATTTGAGGGTGCACAAATGCGAGGGAGCCGTGTCAGTACATTTACTGGCACGATAAAGATCCCCTTCGGGCCAAAATTCCGGCACCCCGGTGTCTCTAAAAGCAGCAGTAGTTAAAAGGGATGTAAAACCAATAACATTATTATTTATTATTATTATTATTATTATTATTATTACATATACGACCTGCCGTGGGCAACATCCAACTTTGAGTTGAGGCATGTCTTTACACGTCTGGTTGTGCATGGCTTTCACAACCCTAATTGAATTAACAAATCTTTCCATGACCCTACAGAGACGTGTGTATACAAACTATGTGGATATTTTCGATTGCTAATTGCCTGAAATAAAAGTAGTAATTAATAACCTGAACTAACACCAACGGCTTGAATTCAGTTACTATGTGAAATCGTTTTGTTCTTTACTTCAAATAACATTTTCAAGTAATGCAAAATAGGCTGTTACAAACCCTTTAAAATAAAAAGTAAAAATGTATCGTAGTATCATCTTGTCATTCTTCAAATTCGATGCGCATAGAATGCCAATGGTATAGTAATCAATGGAGCCCCACGTAGACTAGTCGTGACATCTAGTGATGAAATATCGAACAATATAATCCTAACAGAGCGAGTGCATTCTAGCGGCCAGAAGAAGAAACTTTTCAATAAAATCTGGAAGTTAATAAATAGGTCGGCGTGCAGTTACCTTTTTGACAGCTAGATGTCTCGAGTAAATCTGCTGACGAATTATGTTTTAATTAAATATATATTTTACACCATAATATGCACAATATAACGCTTAATTTTAAAACATCTGAGTCATTACAAAACAATAAACATATAACATTTCAAGCAAAAAGGCTAGCTCCGATCGGGTTTGAACCATAGGCATTTGAGCGATAGGCTAACGCTCTACCACTGAGCTAATTGTGTCAACGAATATCGTTCTATATAAAATGACTTACATAGAACTTGTTAGCAAATAATGATTTATACTAAACGATTTCATCACTGGAGTATATTATTTATATATAAAGCATTTCATACAAAGTTTATTTATTTTGTATCAGTACGCTATATTGCATGCAATACTCAAATTAGTGAAATATAAGTCAGGCACAAGATATCCGCTGCCATCTTGTCTTATTACTGAATCAGCTCATCTTTTTAAAATCACGTCTGCACTATAGTATTACAAAATAAACTTTTAATTTCGAACGTGCCTCTTCCTTTAGAACAGTTAAAACGATTCTCGGCTCGATAATCGGAACTGGTGGGTCCCATGATATGGATTATAAAGTTTGCATAATTCGCACGGCCGCCATCCTGAAATGGTATGGCGGACGACCTTGTAGTTTGGTCACAAGACGCATCCTATACGAAGGTATGTTGTTAGCAAATTTGGTAGAGATCGGATGATTTGGTTAGTCGTTATTTGATTTTACGTTTTGAACGTTTGAGTGGCCGCCATTCAGTTTTAGTAAATATGGCGGCGATATAAAACATGACACTGAGGTGTCCTTTGCTAGTGCTACCTTTGTACCAAATTTCGTTCAATTCGCATTCACCGTATTCGAATTGATAGGGGGGGACAGACATTCAGAGTACACACACTCACACACACACAGACACACACACACACATACACACACACACACACACACAGACTCACACACACACACACACACAGAGAGACTCACACACACACACACACACAGACAGACACACTTTTTTCGCCCTGTGTTGATCTCATAAGTCTACTTTCATTTTTTGCAAAAATCGAAAGTAGGCTAAAAATATTTTCAGGCAGTCAACACATTAATATTCACATTTAAATTGGATGTGTGATCCCATAACTAATACATGTACATTTTCCAGGAGTGTTATTTAGGCCTACTTACCTCTACATAATATATATGTAAAAAAGTCCCCGATTCTTGGATGTAACGGGTAATCTCGAGAACAGCTATAGGGATTTTGATGCGATTTTCATAATTACGTAAAGGATTTCTTGAGGAAGATTTGTTTGCAGAATCTTTCATTTATGACCAAAGGAAGCCGTGCAGTAACGATTTCAGTTAATGGAGACGATGGAAAAATCTATACACTATGAGTGTAAGAATTGCTCACCATGAAAAGTTCTAAAAAAGAAAAAAGTCACCCACTATAGGCCTAAGTGGTTTTACGTTTTCATTTCTTCCAACAATCTCCATTCGGTGGAAATTTCAATTACTAGCTTTGGAGCGAGTTTACGAGCCTATCCCCCCAGCTTCGGCCAGCATCAAACTGTCCAGTCATGTGGAGTTAAGATTTCAGGGAAGAGTATAATGCGGTTTTAGTTTTGCTGTTCACCTCGGCTTTTCTTGATTGTGTTGGGACCAGTCGTCCGTGCGCCTTTTAAGCTTACTCTGGGTATACCGTTAATGATACCGGGCGAAGCTGGGGAGGGTTTTTAGTTATTCATATATTAAATATATTGTACCTCGCCCAATCAATTCTTTGGGGAAGTTCGTGTTGTCCGACAGAAGAGCTACAACTTACAATGTGCGTATATAACATTGAGGCAAGTATTGGGATTAGGACACCAATGGCCTTTTGAAAGACAATTGTAAGAGGTACTGTTAAGGGGAGACGTAGGCTGAAAACATACAAATTGTACAAAAGAACAAGTAGTTCCGTGAAGAACTATACAGCCTATTTTCGTATATGCTACTTATAATTGCCTCTATCAACATACATAAGTTCAGTCTGATTGCTGTAATAGATTCGCAAATATGTTAGATGTAATGGATATTTTATAGGTCCAGTATGATCTCAAGAGCATATAAAAGACTCAGATCACCATCTGTCGTGGATTAGGAGAAGTGTGACCTTTAATATGGTTAAATTAACATTATTGTGATAGCGGTGGCGTGGTTGTCGGAATCCCACTTTAAGCTATTGATATTCATCATTATATATTATTTCAGTAGTAGCCAATAGATCCTTTCTACAGCGCTCACAAGCGACCGATCGTGACAAATGAGCATTCGAATAAATCAGAATATACATTATCAGTGACGCATTGCACTCTAATTTCATAAATTTCTATAATTTCTGTAAAAAAAATGACTTTTAAAAAACTGTACGAAGTGTGCGATATGCAGATACAGTTGATGTAGGAAAATACGCCCCATAATTTCTGTCCACTTCACATTTTGGCCGCTGTGGCGCCTGTTTCATGTCATTTTAACATTTTGCATGGATTTCAGAAACAGTAAATCAAAGGACAGAATACTCAAATCGCATAATTTCATAAATACTGAATAACTGGTGAGTGTTACAGCTAAGCTGTTAATCAATGGACTAAGCACACATATGATATGTGTAACGAATTGCATTCTAATTTCATAAATATCGATTTTTATAAGAAGTGTGCGGTTTGCAAATACTGAAGCTCTAACACGCTGCAATTTTGGTTGAAATTAAAACATAACAACCATTCTCCTTAAGTCTCTCACTATAAACCTGTTGGGGAAAGTGTGGTTTCTCGCATGGGTCCGCTAAGACTGCATTCTTGATCCAAGACCGATTATGTTTGAGTAATGTCTGTACAGCCCCGAAGAGAGTATTAACACTTGTGAAGCAATGGCACGTTCTCCGCGACATGATGGGGACAACACGCAACACCCAGTGCGATACTCATCTCGAACGGTGGAGCAATGCCAAACAGGCACCACCCACATGGACAGTCTACTTTAGCAGACAGAATGATAGCTTCCTCTTCCAAGTCCACAGACACAAGAGCAATTCCTTATAGTCTAATCCCTTCCTCTGTTGCACTCGAAATGGGTATTTTCACGTAACGGAAAGCTGTTATCTACGTGGTCACAGAGTAATTGACTTTTCTAACGAACCGAATAGCTGCTTTCCTCGTTGTCATAGTGAAATATACATTTTTAGAAATCGGGAGGCTGTCATCTACGTGGTCACAATTGAATGCGTATTTTCACGAACCAGAAGACTGTCATCTTCGTGGTCACAATGAAATGAATGTTTTCACAAACTGGAAGGCTATCATCTTCGTGGTCACTAAGGTTCGAATGTTGAAGAAAAGTCTTATTTTTTTCCTGAGCTAATTTTACCCGAAATATGAAAACTAAGTTTGAATGACGGGTCCCTGACCACGTTTAAAGCAATTTGATGTTGCCAATAAATGCATATTTCGGCCTTTTTTATTGTTTTCGCCATATTTTGTCATATTTTAGTGATATAAGGTCATATTTGGTTAAAATTTCAGCATTTTTGTTTAAATTTAGGCGTCGTTAACAAGGTATGTGTTATCTGCGACGAGTTTCAAACACAGGATTTCCAAATAGTGTAGTTGATAGTTCTATTCTCGGAACAGGCTGATAGTAGGTTTAGAAGACCTGATTCCAAGAAGGCGCTCCTCTACGGACGTCTTTTAGCACATCTTTCTGGACAAGTTGGATTCCGATACTGAACGCATGAGGTCACGGAACATGACGATAGTATACTTCCGCCTTTCAACAGGATGTCACTCCATCTCATTTAGCTAAGAAGTAATTATCCCGAAAATTCATGTCATATTTTATAGTCTTTAGGGCATATTTGCTTGCATATTTTGTACTTCCTTAGGTCTTCAATTCCCGAACCCTAGTGGTCACAGTGGATTGGGTATTTTCAGGAACTGGAAGGCTCTGATAATGTTCACTTGACGAACGAAACTAGTCATCCAATTTAGCCCCCTTTTTTGGGCCTATTTTAATTCATGAAACAAGTAGTTCCGTGAAGAACTATACAGCCTATTTTCTTTCATATATCCTACTTATGTCAATCACCTTTATCAACATACAAAATTTCAGTTTGATTGCTGTAATAGATTCGTAGATATTGAGAACCGACTAAATATTTCGGATGGTCGCCATGTTGGATTTTTATATATGTAGGTCCTAGAGTTATGTACTGTTACTTGAAGATTATTGTGTTCGTGTAGCATGATTAGGACACAAGAAGTAAGAGTGAGATTTTAAAATTTCGCACAGCTGCCATAATGTGGTTATGGAATCAATTGAAATAAATTAGATGCCAGTGGATTGACATATGTATAAGGAACTATCTGTTTACTTGAATAACATCCTCCTTCGCCATAACAGACATCCCAAGTATTTGGGTATAACACTGGATAGAACATTGTCATTCAAGGAACACCTACGAATGACTTCTTACGGAAATTATGTGGCACCACTTGAGGTGTCAATGCAACTACTCTCCGTTGCTCAGCTCTAGGTTTAGTTCATTCTGTTGCTGAGTATTTATCTCCTGTGTGGATAAATAGTCCGCATGTAAGATTAATAGATGTACAATTGAATAACACCATGCGCTTGGTAACAGGAACACTATGTCAACTCCTACGATATTCTCAGCCACTTCCCACCATCTCATTTGAGGCAATGCAACATTTTGATAAGAGAATATACAGTAGAAAGATCCAGACCAACAAACAAGTACCTATCCATGGAGACATTGGTGATCTACATGTGAAACGATTACGTTCAAGACATCCACCTATCTACACAGCGGAGAATCTTGCAACTAACAAATTCAACCTGACTGAGAGATGGTCTTCTGATTGGAATTCGTTTGCCCCTCCAGAGAGTACAGTAATGCCATGCATAACTGAGCAGGTGCCAGGGTTCACTCAGCCTAGAAAGACCTGGTCAAAATTAAATAGAATCCGGACCAATCACGGTGTATGCGGCGATCTCCTGTACAAGTGGAGGAAAAAGTCTTCGTCATGTTGCGAGTGCGGTGCTGAAAGACAGACTGTTCGGCACCTAGTTCAGGAATGCCCACAAACATCTTACAGTGGTGACTTCAGCGACTTCTTCCTAGGGACACCACAGGCACTTCATTACGTTTCGGAACTTGATGTCAAATTGTAAATAATTTTCATGTATGCCATACGATAAATAAATACATAAATAAATAAATAAATAACAAGAAACATCCAGGAAACATTATTGGAAACTACCTCAAAGGTGAAATTCATGGGAGAAATCTCTAACTCTTTTGCAATACATACTGGAGTTCGACAAGGGGATGGTTTATCACCACTCTTGTTCAACATCGTACTGGACAAAATCATCACAGAATGGGAAAAGCATGTGAAAGGTATCCAAATTGGAAAGGAGAAAGGGAAAAGAGTCACTGTGAAATGCTTGGCCTTTGCAGATGATCTGGCCATCTTAACAAACAACAAGGATGAAGCCATATTAGCGCTAGAGAAACTACATGAAATCTCCAGTAAAACGGGACTTGATATTTCCTATGAAAAAACACAGTATATGGATACCAAATCAACAGGAAACATCGCCTTGCGAACGCAATATGGAAAAATCTCGCAGGTCACTCACTTCAAATATTTAGGAGAAGCCATCCAACCCACAGGATTGAACACAATTTCTAATGCAGATAGAATAGTAAAATTGCAGAAGGCGTACAAGCTGACATGGAATCATTATAACAAAAGAGCAGTATCTCGCAATGCAAAATTGCGCCATTATAACACAGTTGTCTTGCCTGAAGCCTTGTACGCGGCAGAAACAACCGTCATTAGAGGAATGACAAGAATTCATGATATTGAGAAACAGGAACGAAAAATTCTTAGGAAAATCCATGGCGCTGTTTTCCGTAATGGAATTTGGGTCAGGAGACCAACAAAGGAACTTTATGAAAATACAGACACCATTGTAGATAAATTTAGGAAGAGACGTCTGCAGTTCTATGGACACATATATAGGATGGATGAGAACAGACTCACTAAGAAGATTTTCAATATCGTGAATGCAAGTAAATTAAAGACCAGTTGAATAAAAGAAGTACATGAAGACATGGAATTACTTAAAATCTCTGAAGACGACATTAAGGACAGAGAACAATTTAGAAATAAAATCAGAAACACGAAAATTGTACAAGTTTCAAGGAAGGACACATCAGGGAAAAAAATGGACAGAGGAAAGGAAGAAAAAGCACAGTGAACTAATGAAGAGGTTTTGGGAAGAAAAGAAGAGAGGAAAAGGAAGTGAAGCTGTGATTGGCTCAAGTTCTCACGCTCTCCTGAAGGGGAATAATCGGAAATAATAAATAACAAGAAGTTCCGTGACGAACTAAAGAGCCTACTTTTCATGCCAATGATTATTCTACAGTCTATGAACCTATCTAGAATAATGACGGAATTAAGTTGCTAAGATCAAAATTTCTAATTAGTTCGAAATACTGTATACCTTGCATAATGTTGCCTAATAGAGCACTACAGTTGGCAGACCTGATGACTGAATATATTCTTAGTTCCATCTCTTAAGGTACAGAATACAAAATTTGGATGAAGTCCAATGAATAGCATGGACGTTACATGCAATTAAACATTGGATCTAACAGCGCACGTAAAATCATGTTGGCAACAATGTCATGCATGTATTGGTCAGAAATAATCTGAAATAATATGATCTATTGTTGTGCCAATTTTGAATGAAATCCATTAGATAGTATAGAAGTTACATGCATTTTAAAATTGGACCTATCAGCAGGCTTAGAATCATGTTGGCAGCACTGACGTTTATTAGTTACTCCAAATTCATCTAGAATGCCAGGTACTATACGTGTGCAAAGTTTAGAGCTATTGGCTTGCATACTTTCTGATACTGTATATTGATATTAGGGTAACAAAAATAGGGACAGCACATATTAACAGTTGGCAGCCCTGGTTGCCCTTAAGAATACGCATAGTCATATCTGTTATGGTACACATAGCACATACGAAATTTGGTTGAAATCCAAATGATAGTATGGAAGTTACATGTATTTAAATTTGGACCTGTCAGCAGGCTTAGAATCATGTTGGTAGCACTGACGTATATAAGTTACTCCAAATTAATATAGAATGTCAGGTATTATACGTGTGCATAGTTTAAAGCTGTCGGCTTGCATACTTTCTGATATATTGGTATTTGGATAAAATAAAATAGGAGCATTTATTAACAGTTGGCAGCCCTGGTGGGTCTCAAGAATACGCTCAGTCGTATCTGGTTATGTACACATACAACATACGAAATTTGGTTGAATTCCAATTGTTAGTGTAGAAGTTATATGCATTTAAAAATTGGACCAATCAGCAGGCTTATAATCATTTTGGCAACACTGCCATGTATGGCCTCCTGGAAATTAAACTGCAATATTATTATCTATACGTGTGCCAATTTTGAAATAGCTCCCATTCATACCTTCCAAGATATTCAACATGGAGCTCAAATTTCAATAGCGATTTTTTAGCAGTTGGTAGCACTGACATCATTTTCAAATATGGCCGTGAGATATTCGGGTGTAGGCATTTACTCCTACCAAATTTTGTTTCGATTGCTCCAGCGGTTTAGGAGTTGATAGAGGGGGACACACACACAGCCAGACAGACAGACAGAAGGACAGACAGACAGACAGACAGACAGACAGACAGACATTTGCCCGATCTCATAAGTCTACTTTTTCCTCATTTTTGCAAAATGTGAAAAGTAGGCTAAAAATGTATAAGGATTTACTGTACCAAGTTGCGGTATATTCCAGTTCTAATCCTGTGGCTCTCTGCACCATTAACCCTAGAATGGCAGCGTTCATCTTCGGGACGAAAGCGTGATCCAATCCCGAACAGTGTTTGGCGGTCCTAAAATACTAAGCAAATTAACCAAAATAAAAGTAACAAGAAGTTCCGTGACGAACTAAAGAGTCTACTTTTCTTAAAATTTAAGATTCATGCCAATGATTAATCTACATGGATCTATCTAGAATAATGACGAAATTAAGTTGGTAATACAGAAATTTCAAATTAGTTCGAAATACTGTATACCTGGCATAATGTAGCCTAATAAGGCACTACAGTTGGCAGCCCTGGTGACTGAATATATTCTTAGTTCCATCTCTTAAGGTACAGAATACAAAATTTGGTTTGAAGTCCAATGGATAGCATGGACGTTACATGCAGTTAAACATTGGATCTAACAGCGGGCGTAAAATCATTTTGGCAGCACTGATGTACAGTATATTAGTTACTCCAAGTTAATCTAGAATGCCAGGTACTAAAAGTGTGCAAAGTTTAGAGCTATTGGCTTGCATACCTTCTGATATATTGATATTAGGGTAACAAAAATGGAGACAGCATTTATTAACAGTAGACAGCCCTGGTTGCTCTTAAGAATCGGCACAGTCATATCTGTTATGGTAGGACTACACATAGCACACACGAAATTTGGTTGAATTCCAATTAATAGTGTAGAAGTTATATGCATTTAAAAATTGGACTTATCAGCAGGCTTATGATCATTTTGGCAACACTGCCATGTATGGCCACCTGGAAATTAAACTGAAATATTATTATCTATACGTGTGCCAATTTTGAAATAGCTCCCATTCACACCTTGCAAGATAACCAACACCGAGCTCAAATTTCAATTGCGATTTTTCAGCAGTTGGTAGCACTGACATCATTTTCAAATACGGCATTGAAATATTCAGGTATAGATCTTTACTCCTACCACATTTTGTTTCGATTGCTGCAGCCGTTTAGGGTTTGATAGGTGGGGGGGATGGGACACACACACAGCCAGACGGACATACATTTGCTCGGATCGATCTCATAAGTCTACTTTTTCCTCATTTTTGCAAAATGTGAAAAGCAGGCTAAAAAGGCACACAAAATATCATAATTATTCAAAATCCCTAAAACCCCAAGAACGATCAAAATTAGTCAGCATTTGTCAAAATAGCTCATAAAAAACACAACTTAAAATTCAAAAAGAACTCAAAACATCAAAATAAGAAAACAATCTAAATTAGTCAAAGAAGCTCAAAAATCCAAAAAACACAAGCTATCTAAATTATTCAAAATGCAAAAGGAAAACTATCACAATTTGTAAAAATTAGTGAAAACCAACCCAAAAATTCCAATAAAATAAATTTAAAAAATTAGTTGAAGTAAAAATGAAATCAAACAAAATTAAAGTTGATGTAAGTGGTATTTATATCATCAGTTTCAGGATGTTAGTGTAGAGCTACTGATAACCAGGGCTCGGATTTTTAGGTAAATATTTAAAAACATATAAATACATATTTTAAGCATTGTTCTATAAATACATAAATTCCTGCTTTTCACTTATTAGCACATAAAAAGACATAATATTTACATTTTTTTAAAAGTCAGATGATTGCATTTCTTTTCTGTGTTTCTTCAACGGGGAAGAACCTGTGAGCTATCTAATCTTCATGCAGAGCGTATGTCAGCTTGCAACTGTGTTATTCTTAACTTGTTGCCCCGTGCAACTCACTGTGGCAGCCGGTGATGTCCTTGTCCTTAGCCATATTGCACCACGTGATAGACCTACCCCCAGCTACCTGGAACCAGTGTCACACACATGAAGTTCATTTCTGGCACTGTGAGGTGTAAGGCAGTTCTACGATGCCTAAAGTAAAAAACAACTACAAGTTATCGTGTGTTGCACAATTTAAAGATAATTTTACCTCTGATGGGGGCGTTCAGTTCTGCCAACCATGTGGGAAAGCAATCAAGGCTAAACAGCGATCTCAAGTTATTACACAACACCTCAAGGGCAAGAAACATATTGCCGCAGTTTCGCGCCTTCAGAAGAAGTGTTTTGCGATAATCGTCGGTCATTTGTGATGGACAACCTGAAGATGTATCTCGCTGTGTATTGTAATGCTTCAGCAGTCAGTGAGACATAGAATAAATTGCATTCGCGAGTACTGCATATTGTTTATATTCACATTAATAAACTAAACTATAATTACATATTTTTACTTTCTTGTCACATATTTCTGGTATTTTTAATACATAAAAAATTATACGAGCCTTACAGTAGTCGCATATGATGTGTAACATTGTGACATGTTATCCTACTATGTGTGTCCGGGGAGCGCAAATCCCTTGTTGACAGTGAACTCTGTTGGTCATTGAAATAACTACTTGTATAACTCCAGTGCCAAATCCTGACCGTAATGAATCATAATTGTTATTTACCATGGCGGAAGCAATCCACTGCCTACTTGATGCGAGCTGCGCTATATACCGGCCAGTTAGTGAACCCATGTTATTGAAAATGGCCTCGTTTAGACGATAGAGCGCACTGCCAAGTATAGGCGGGATTAAAAATTAGGTGTGCGGAAAGTATATTAAATGTGTTTCTCCCAGTGATATGTTTAGACCAACGAAGTTTCAATTATTGTTAGTAGTCGGTGTTAATATACTGAATTCCTACGTTGTTTGGAGTGTTTGTTGATGCGATATAGATTCCACATAGCCACATGGCCGACAGTACATCGAGTGCTTACTTTAAATAAAAATACAGCAAAAGTATGAAGATTTAATAAATCGTAATTGTTTTCAGCAAATATGATAAAATGAATATTTTCACACCAAAGAACGACAACTTGAAGATGATTTATTGTGGGAAGATCTTAAATGGGGTCTCCTAACTTTGAACTAAACCGTATGCGATATACATTCCCCATAGCCACATGGCTTACAGTACGTCATTGTACCGATCTCCGCCATCACGCGCTCTAATTGTTTCCGTCCCATACACTTCCGTCCCATCCATTTCCGTCCCTTTTCCAAAATCACTCCCACAATAATATCCAGATACCGAGTGGAAAGATGTTACACATCAAAAATAATTATTTTCCCAATTTTTAGCACCTAAAAATCTGAGCCCTACAGTGATAGCAACGTTGCAATTAGCATTACCGTCCTATGGGTAAGAAAACCGTATCAAGACAGGTGCAGCAGAAGTGACATGATGAGGACAGGACCCAACGCCCCAGCACTGCCAGCAAGATACGCATCTCGACTGATGATAGAGTACCATACCGCGCGTTGGCAGCCACTGCCCACTAGATCTCTGAGCCGATAGCCCCCTTTGGCACGTCTATACAGCGCACGCGCGAATACGCGCACTTACTCAGAAACTGATTTGGTTCGTTAACCTGGAAAAGGGACACTCGATTAGAATTTTAAAGCAAACAGGACTTAATACATTATGCAGAGGATGGATGTGACGCGTACTCGAAGTGACATCAACTGCCAATATTCACGCCCAAATATGATCGCGTGAATTGATGAATAGGTTGGTGAGAGTTGATTCCTAGCTTGAAAGTCAAGTTAGTGCCCGCTTCGTGCATTTTTACTGACTACGCGTGTGTTTGTGGACTTAACAGATGTACAGCCAGTTCCGATTCAACCCGGAACTGTAAATTGGGTTGCCTACCCACCCGCAAACGGCTTGAAATCTGCTCGTAGTTCGATTTCACTGATTACCGCCTTCTTATGCAGCATTACAAAGTATTTTGCTCTTTCAAAATTTATCTACACAGGCTTCATAATAAGTTTGAACGATTTCTGTTTCAGAACTTGTTATTTTACGCTTCTGTTAATGGCATTTGCAGAGCACTTCTATGAAATTAGTACATTATGCAACGGGCCTATAAGCGCAATAATTAAGACACGAGTATGTTTATAAATCGAGCGTAAGCGTGTTTTATAATTTCCATACGAGTGTCATAATTACCATTATAGACGACTTGCATACGACTGTTTTTATTTTTTTTATTTTTTATTTTATTTTAGCGTGTGGCTTTTAGTGCCGGGAGTGTCCGAGTACATATTCGGCTCGCCAGTTTTGTAGCTGCTTCGAGACGGACACCCAATGGGTGAGCTACAAGTACCGTTGGGGAGGAAAGTTGGAATGTAAGGACGAGGAGTTGGAAGGTAGCGGCTGTGGCCTATAGTTAGGGACCAACCCCGGCATTTGCCTGGAAGGAAGATGGGAAACCACAGAAGACCATCTTCAAGGTTGCCGGCGGGGGGATTCGAACCTCCTCGCCTCCCGGATGTGAGCGACTGCCATCAGTCATGCCGTAACGACCACGGCTAACTCACCCGGTATACGACTGTTTATGTTCGGCGATAATTATAACTTTGGTTGGTTCTTAAGTTTAGGGGCTGCGACAACGCGGTCATGTAGCCCCGTGTACTTTGGGTGTGTGTAGAATCTGTCTGATAACCGGTGTTAATTGTGATGACTGTATTAGTGTGTGTTATCTGTTTTTTAATTTAAATACTGCAACTTAGATTTTTTCAAATAGTTCCTACCTTTGCCGCCAAGCGCCACCGTCAACGACCACTAGGCCAAGTTCAGAACTTAGCTACTAGACGCCACCGCAGTCTGCTCTTGGCAACGAACGTACAAACCTAAGAGCGTTGTTTACATTCTTAACCTATCCAATTAAGCTTCACACAGGTGCAATTAGTGGAAGGTTCTTTAACATGCCATAAATCTATGACATGGGACCGCCGGCTTACTGAGGGATTTTTAACGCTCTTAAAAAATATTACTTTATTATATGTTTTAACATAAATATTCATAAATATCTGTTGAGATTCAGTCACTTGAATTTTGTGATCGGAGTGCAGTGCTGGGTAGGATAACTATGTTTACCAAGCTCTCGGACCGACCGACGCATGCGCTGTGTGTGCTTCAATGCCATATGTGCAGATTGTGCACCAGTATTCAGTAAAACTGTCACCGAAGTCGTTTGATAGCAATGTGCTGTGTAGAAATTGGAATTGGGGATATTAAGGTACAGTGCTATTTCTTGTCTCATATTTGCCAGTTCATTTACGTGAACATATGGACGGTGCACTTTCGGTAATTTATATAGACTTGTTGGATTTTGAGCGCATGCGCCAATGGTATCCTTACCCAATTGGTCACACAACTGTTTCTTGAGCTCTGATTGTGGGAAAACTGTTTCATAATGAACAAGTAGTTCCGTAAAGAACTATACAGCCTATTTTCATATATCCTGCTCATGTTAATTGCCACTATCAACATACAAAATTTCAGTTTAATTGCTGTAACAGATTCGTAGATATTGAGAACCGTCTAAATATTTCAGATTGTCGCCAGGTTGGATTTTTATTTTTGTACTATTACATTAGGATTATTGATTACGTGTGGTATTCAAACTTCAATCGCATGATTAGAACACAAGAAGTAAAAACGAGATTTTAAAATTACGCACAGCAGCCATCTTGTGATTATTGAAACAATTGAAATAAATTAGATGCCAGTGGATCAACATTTGTATAAGCATTTAACGTGCAACGTTTCACAGCACTCGGATAGTTAATTCGCGAGAATCGTCCATTTAAATATTTATACTTCGCGTCGCCGCCATGTTGGATTTGTGCTCACCAGGTTAATGAAAGTCCTATAAGTGAACATATGTTCATAGTCTCTATGAACATAAAAAAAATCAGTTTGGTTGCTGTAAAAGATTCATAGATATTGAGAACCGTCTAAATATTTCGGAAGCTCGCCATTTAGGATTGTTATATGTATAGGCCATAGTATTATGTACCATTCAATGACAATTATTGCCTAGGTTCATTATTCAAACATTCACTTCGATCGCATGATTACGACACAAGAAATAAAAACTTAATTTTAAAATTTCGCACAGCCGCCATATTGAGGTTATCTAAACAATTGATTTAAGTTAGATGGCAGTGCATTACAATCTGCAAAATCATTTACTGTACCACATTTCACTGCGCTCAGAGAGTTAAATCACGAGAAAAATCTATTAAAATATTTCAAATTCGCTTGGTCGCCATGTTCGTTTTTTTACTTTACAAGTTTATGAAATATACATAGATAAACTTGTACCAGTACCCTTTATCACCGTACAAAATTGCAGGGTAATATCTGTAATAGTTTCGGAGATATAGAATGTCAGTGAAATATTTCGCACAGCCGCCATTTTGAGGTTATGTAAACAATTGAACTAAATTAGACTCCAGTGCATTACTATGTGTATAAACACTTGCTGTACCTAGTTTCATTACGTTTGGATAGTTAAATCGTGAGAAAAGTCTATTTAAAACTCTCAACTTCGCTTGGTCGCCATGTTCGTTTTCTACTTTACAAGTTTATGAAATATACATGGGTAAACTTGTATCAGTACCCTTTATCACCGTACTAAATTGCAGGGTGATATCTGTAATAGTTTCGGAGATATAGAATGTCAGTGAAATAATTCGCACAGCCGCCATTTTGAAGTTATGTAATCAATTGAACTAAATTAGACTCCAGTGCATTACAATGTGTATAAACATTTGCTGTACCAAGTTTCATTACGTGTGGATAGTTAAATCGCGAGAAAAGTCTATTTAAAAGTCTCAAATTCGCTTGACCGCCATGTTGGTTTTGTAGTCACCAGGTTTTTGAAAGTCTCATAGGTGAACATCTAGTAGTACCCTTTATCACCGTACCCAATTTCAGGGCGATATCGGTAATAGTTTCGGAGATATTGAATGCTAGTGAAATATTTCGCACAGCCGCCATTTTGCATTGGTGAGACGTAACAAAATTTGAAGGGCACGGTCGAGGTCGCCGGGAATACTGCTATGAACATACCGAGTTTCATTGAAATCGCTCCAACCGTTTAGATTTTATTAGGGGGGGACACACACACGAATCACACACACACACACACACACACACACACACACACACACGCACACACACACGGACAAAAGGTGATCTCATAAGCCTATTTTTTCAAAATTGAAAATAGGCTAAAAATAATGAGCCTCATTATGATACAGTTTTCTGACACATAATGTGTACATTTCGACATCGAACATAAATATTTTATTTTACAACCACAAAACGAGATACAATTTGGAAATGATTTGTTACAAAATTGTAATCAGTCTCTGTTGCGACTAAAAAGTTAATTTATCACAGACGTTACATCTACTGCAAATGGACATTAACATCGGGTGTTCGAAGTGGTGTCCATCATTTTCCAAGCAGAGGGCCACTCGTCGCATGGAGTTCTCTCTTGCGTTCGACAACATCTGAGGAGTAATTTCTGCAAAGGCTTCGGTAATAACGAGCTCCATTTCTTTGAAAGAGCAAAATACTTTGCAATGCTGCATAAGAAGGCGGTAATCAGTGAAATCGAACTCAGTCCCGCTAGCGCGCTGCGAACCGATTTCAAGTCGATTGCGGGTGGGTAGGCAACCCATTTTACAGTTCCGTGTTGAATCGGAACAGGCTGTAGGAAGACACTCGAGTTTGAGAAAAACTCTCAATCCTGGATTATTCGGCGACGCGCTGGATGCTGATTGCTGGACACTTCATAGTAGAGAACGAATGAAACATGGCAAGAATACCCAAAAACACTAGTTTGAAATGTCGTATTTGGATGGATGATTCACCCGCCCGACCGTACTGCTATGCGAGCAGGACGGGACACAGTTCTGTCAGGGACTATCGTCTTATTTGTTAACAAGAAGTTCCGTCACAAACTAAAGAGCATACTTTTCTTGAAACTAAGATTCACGTCAGTGATTAATCTATATAGACCGATCTAGAATAATGACGAAATTAAGTTGGTAATATTGAAATTTCTAATTAGTTCGAATATACCTGGTATAATGTAGCCTAATAGAGCACAACAGTTGGCAGCGCTGGTGTTTGAATATATTCTTAGCTCCATCTCTTAAGGTACAGAATATAAAATTTGGTTTAAGTCCAATGGATAGCAAGGACGTTACATGCAGTTAGACATTGGATCTATCAGCGTGCGTAAAATCATGTTGGCAACAATGTCATGCATGTGTTGGTCAGAAATAATCTGAAATATTATGATTTCTTGTTGTGCCAATTTTGGATGAAATCCATTTGTTAGTATAGAAGTTACATGTATTTTAATTGGACCTATCAGCTGGCTTAGAATCATGTTGGCAGCACTGACGTATATTGGTTTGCATACTTTTTGATATATTGGTATTTGGATAAAATAATATAAAGAGTATTTACTAACAGTTGACAGCCCTGGTTCTCTTAAGATTACGCTCAGTCATATCTGTTTATGTACACATATTACATACGTAATTTGCTTGAAATTCAATTGATAGTGTAGAAGTTATATGCATTTGAAAATTGAAGCTATTAGTAAGCTTAGAATCATTTTGGCAGCACTGCCATGTATGGCCTCCTGGAAATTGAATTGAAATATTATTATCTATAAGTGCACCAATTTTGGAATAGCTCCCATGTATACCTTCCAAGATATCAAACATAGAGTTCAAATTTCAAGTGCGGATTTTTAGCAGTTTGTAGCACAGACATAATTTTCAAATATGGGCTTGAGATATTCAGATATATATCTTTACTCATACCAAATTTGTTTTCGATTGTTGCAGTTGATAGGGGGACACAGACAGACAGACAGACAGGCAGATAGGAGAGACAGACAGACATTTGGCCGGATCGATCTCATAAGTCTACTTTTTTGTCATTATTGTAAAATGTGAAAAGTAGGCTAAAAACGCACTTTAAAAAATATATTTCCATTTCAAGAAAGGCAAGATTTTTGCTGTGTTTTTGAGACGATCTGGAAGATTTCTGGTTTACGAGCTTGAATTTTGTGAAACACTCACCTTGGCTTTTTTATGTAAAACATAGAAAATAAAATATGAAACATAAAAACATAAAACATAAAATATGAAACATAAAACATAAAACATAAAACAAACAAGATGTTCAGTAAAGAACATATAGCCTACTTTCTCCTAAATGTATGAGTATAGTTATAACTCGTTGTTATTATCAAAGAGTATAATAGAACTATTCTTTGTTGAAGACCTTAGAAACGATTTACCTCTACCAAACGCCACAACCTAGATAAAAACTGCTACCATCATTGAAGAAAGAAAGATAAGAAGTATATCAAGAATGTTATGGATCTGGAGACATAATCGACCGGACTGGCGGCGTGGCTCAGCGGTAACGTTCTCGCTTGCTGGGCCCTAGGTTGCAGGTTCGTATCCTGGCGCAGTCAGCTGGCATTTGAGGGTGCACAAATGCGAGGGAGCCGTGTCAGTACATTTACTGGCACGTTAAAGATCCCCTTCGGGCCAAAATTCCGGCACCCCGGTGTCTCTAAAATCAGCAGTAGTTAAAAGGGATGTAAAACCAATAACATTATTATTATTATTATTATTACGACCTGCCGTGGGCAACATCCAACTTTGAGTTGAGGCATGTCTTTACACGTCTGGTTGTGCATGGCTTTCACAACCCTAATTGAATTAAAAAATCTTTCCATGACCCTACAGAGACGTGTGTATACAAACTATGTGGATATTTTCGATAATATAATCCTAACAGAGCGAGTGCATTCTAGCGGCCAGAAGAAGAAACTTTTCAATAAAATCTGGAAGTTACCTTTTTGGCAGCTAGATGTCTCGAGTAAATCTGCTGGCGAATTATGTTTTAATTAAATATATATTTTACACCATAATGTGCACAATATAACGCTTAATAACATTTTCAAGTAACGCAAAATAGGCTGTAACAAACCCTTTAAAATAAAAAGTTAAAATGTATCGTAGTATCATCTTGTCATTCTTCAAATTCGATGCGCATAGAATGATAATGGTATAGTAATCAATGGATCCCCACGTAGACTAGTCGTGACATCTATTGGTGAAATATCGAACAATATAATCCTAACAGAGCGAGTGCATTCTAGCGGCCAGAAGAAGAAACTTTTCAATAAAATCTGGAAGTTACCTTTTTGGTGGGTCCCATGATATGGATTATAAAGTTTGCATAATTCGCACGGCCGCCATCCTGAAATGGTATGGACGACCTTGTAATTTGGTCACAAGACGCATCCTATACGAAGGTATGTTGTTGGTAGAGATCGGATGATTTGGTTAGTCGTTATTTGATTTTACGTTTTGAACGTTTGAGTGGCCGCCATTCAGTTTTAGTAAAGATGGCGGCGATATAAAACATGACACTGAGGTGTCCTTTGCTAGTGCTACCTTTGTACCAAATTTCGTTCAATTTGCATTCACCGTGTTCGAATTGATAGGGGGGGGACAGACATTCAGAGTACACACACTCACACACTCACACACACACACACAGACACACACACACACACACACACAGACTCACACACACACATACACACACACACACACAGACTCACACACACACATACACACACACAGACAGACACACACACAGACTCTCACACACACACATACACACACATACACACACACACACAGACTCTCACACACACATACACACACACAGACAGACACACACACAGACTCTCTCACACACACATACACACACACACACACACACACACACACAGACTTACACACACACATACACACACACAGACAGACACACACACAGACTCTCACACACACACATACACACACACACACAGACTCACACACACACATACACACACAGACAGACACACACACACAGACTCTCACACACTCACACACACACACACAGACTCACACACACACATACACACACACAGACAGACACACTTTTTTCGCCCTGTGTTGATCTCATAAGTCTACTTTCATTTTTTGCAAAAATCGAAAGTAGGCTAAAAATATGAAACATAAAACAAAAAATATGAAACATAAAGCAAAAAATATGAAACATAAAACATAAAACATAAAATATGGAACATAAAACATGAAGCATAAAATATGAAACACAGAACATCAAACATAACACATAAAACGTAAAACGTAAAACATAAAACATAAAAAAAACAAAAAACAAAAACAAAAACAAAAAATATAAAATAGAAACTATAAATAAAAAAAACCAAGATGTTCAGTAAAGAACATATAACCTACTTTCTCCTAAATGCATGGGTATTGTTATAACTCTTTGTCCTTTTCAAGGAGTATGATTGAATGTTGGTTGTAGTAGCTTGTTGAAATACAACGTGCTATAGGGATATTAAACATGAACATGAGGTGCCCTCTGCTAGTTCTACCTCTGTAAAAAAAAACATTCAATTCGGTTTCACCGTGTATGAATTGATCCGGGGAATAGATTTGCACACATACATGGTCGCTATTTGCAAACTATTGGGCTGATGACCTTGTAGTCAGTCATAAGATGCTTTCCACAAAAAGGCATGTTGTTGCAAAATCCGGTAGAGATCGAATTATTAGGATGGTCGAAATTTGATTTAAGCTTTTAACATTTGGGTGGCCATCATTCCGTTTCCGTCAAGATGGCGGCGATATAAAACATGACACTGAGGTGCCTTTTGCTAGTGCTACATCTGTACCAAATTTCGTTCAATTCGGTTTCACCGTGTTTGAATTGATAGGGGGAATCGATTTGCACACATACTTGGCCACCATCTGCAAACTATTGGGCTGATGATCTAGAAGTTTGGTCAGAATATGCTTCCCACATAAAGATTTGTTGTTGCAAAATTTGGTAGAGATTAGATTATTAGGTTGGTCGTAATTACATTTTAGCCTTTAACATTTGGGTTGCCGCGATTACGTTTCCGTCAAGATGGCGGTGATATAAAACATGATACTGAGGTGGCCTTTTCTAGTGCTACCTCTGTACCAAATTTCGTTCCATTCGGTTTCACCGTGTTCGAATTAATAGGGGGAGTCGATTTTCACACAAAGATGGCCGCCATCCGCAAAATATTAGGCTAATGACCTATTAGTTTGGTCAAAGGATGCTCCCTCCATAATGGTATGTTGATGCAAAATTTGGTAGAGATCGGATGATTAGGTTCATCGTAATTTGATTTAAGCTTTGAATATTTGTGTGGCCGCCATTACGTTTCCGTCAAGATGGCGGCGATATAAAACATGAAACAGAGGTGCCCTTTGCTAGTGCTACCTCTGTACCAAATTTCATTCCATTCGGTTTCACCGTGTTCAAATTAATAGGGGTAATCGATTTTGACACAAAGATGGCCGCCATCCGCAAACTATTAGGCTAATGAACTATTAGATTTGTCAAAGGATGCTTCCGCCATAAAGGTATGTTGTTGCAAAATTTGGTAGAGATCGGATGATTAGGTTAGTCGTAATTTGATTTAATCTTTGAACATTTGTGTGGCCGCCATTACGTTTCCGTCAAGATGGCGGTGATATAAAACATGACACTGAGGTGCCCTTTGCTAGTGCTACCTCTGTACCAAATTTCATTCCATTCGGTTTCACCGTGTTCGAATTAATAGGGTTAATCGATTTTGACACAATGATGGCCGCCATCCGCAAACTATTAGGCTAATGACCTATTAGATATGTCAAAGAATGCTCCCTCCATAAAGGTATGTTGTTGCAAAATTTGGTAGAGATCGGATGATTAGCTTAGTCGTAATTTGATTTAAGCTTTGAACATTTGTGTGGCCGCCATTACGTTTCCGTCAAGATGGCGGCGATATAAAACATGACACTGGGGTGCCCTTTGCTAGTGCTACCTCTGCATCAAATTTCATTCCATTCGGTTTCACCGTGTTCGAATTAATAGGGGTAATCGATTTTCACACAAAGATGGCCGCCATCCGCAAACTATTAGGCTAATGACCTATTAGATTGGTCAAAGGTTGCTCCCCCCATAAAGGTATGTTGTTGCAAAATTTGGTAGACATCGGATGATTAGGTTAGTCGTAATTTGATTTAAGCTTTGAACATTTGTGTGGCCGCCATTACGTTTCCGTCAAGATGGCGGCGATATAAAACATGACACAAAGGTGTCCTTTGCTAGTGCTACCTTTGTACCAAATTTCGTTCAATTTGCGCTCACCGTGTTCAAATTGATAGGGGGGGGGGCAGACATTCAGAGTCCACACACTCACACACACACACACACACACACAGACTCACACACATACACACACACAGACAGACACACTGTTTTTCGCCCTGTAGTGATCTCATAAGTCTACTTTCATTTTTTGCAAAAATCGAAAGTAGGCTAAAAATAGAAAATAGAAAATAGATAAATAAATAAATAAACAAGATGTTCAGTAAAGAACATATAGCCTACGTTCTCCTAAATGCATGGGTATTGTTATAACTCTTTGTCCTTTTCAAGGAGTATGATCGAATGTTGGTTGTAGTAGCTTGTTGAAATACAACGTGCTATAGGGATATTAAACATGAATATGAGGTGCCCTTTGATAGTGCAACCTCTGTACCAAATTTCGTTCAATTCGGTTTCACCGTGTTTGAATTGATAGGGGGAAATCGATTTTCACACATACTTGGCCACCATCTGCAAACTATTGGGCTGATGTTCTTGCAGTTTGGTCTGAATATGTTTCCCACATAAAGATATGGTGTTGCAAAATTTGGTAGAGACTAGATTATTAGGTTGGTCGTAATTACATTTTAGCTTTTAACATTTTGGTGGCCACGATTACGTTTCCGTCAAGATAGCGGTGATATAAAACATGACACTGAGGTGCCCTTTGCTAGTGCTACCTCTGTACCAAATGCCGTTCCATTCGCTTTCACCGTGTTCGAATTGATAAGGGGAATCGATTTTCACAACAAAGATGGCCGCCATCCGCAAAATATCACGCTGATGACCTATTAGTTTGGTCAAAGGATGCTCCCTCCATAAAGGTATGTTGTTGCTAAATTTGCTAGAGATCGGATGATCAGGCTAATCGTAATTTGATTTAAGCTTTGAACATTTGTGTGGCCGCCATTACGTTTCCGTCAAGATGGCGGCGATATAAAACATGACACTGAGGTGCCCTTTGCTAGTGCTACCTCTGTACCAAATTTCGTTCATTCGGTTCCACCGTGTTCGAATTAATAGGGGGAATCGATTTTGACACAAAGATGGCCTCCATCCGCAAACTATTAGGCGAATGACCTATTAGATTGGTCAAAGGATGCGCCCTCCATAAAGGTATGTAGTTGCAAAATTTGGTAGAGATCGGATGATTAGGTTAACCGTAATTTGATTTAAGCTTTGAACATTCGTGTGGTCGCCATTACGTTTCAGTCAAGATGGCGGCGATATAATACATGACACTGAGGTGCCCTTTGCTAGTGCTACCTCTGTACCAAATTTCGTTCCATTCGGTTCCACCGTGTTCGAATTAATAGGGGGAATCAATTTTGACATAAAGATGGCCGCCAGCCGCAAACTATTAGGCTAATAACCTATTAGATTGGTCAAAGCATGCTCCCTCCATAAAGGAATGTTGTTGCAAAGTTTGGTAGAGATCGGATGGTTATGTTAGTCGTAATTTAACTTAAACTTTGAACATTTGTGTGGCCGCCATTACGTTTCTGTCAATATGGCGGTGATATGAAACATGATACTGAGATGCCCTTCGCTAGTGCTACCTCTGTACCAAATTTCGTTCCATTCGGTTTCACCGTGTTTGAATTAATAGGGGGAATTGATTTTCACACAAAGATGGCCGCCATCCGCAAACTATCAGGCTAATGACCTAGTCATTTGGTCAAAGGAAGCATCCTCTATAAAGGTATGTTTTTGCAAAATTTGGTAGAGATCGGATGATTAGGTTAATCGTAATTTGATTTAAGCTTTGATCATTTATGTGGCCGCCATTACGTTTCCGTCAAGATGGCGGCGATATAAAACATGACACTGAGGTGCCTTTTGTTAGTACTACCTCTGTACCAAATTTCGTTCCATTCGGTTGCACCGTGTTCGAATTAATAGGGGTAATCGATTTTCACACAAAGATGGCCGCCATCCGCAAACTATTACGCTTATGGCCTATTAGTTTGGTCAAAGGATGCTCCCCCCATAATGGTATGTTGTTGCAAAATTTGGTAGAGATCAGATGATTAGGTTAGTCGTATTTGATTTAATCTTTGAACATTTGTGTGGCCGCCATTACGTTTCCGTCAAGATGGCGGTGATATAAAACATGACACTGAGGTGCCCTTTGATAGTGCTACCTCTGTACCAAATTTCATTCCATTCGGTTTCACCGTGTTCGAATTAATAGGGTTAATCGATTTTGACACATTGATGGCCGCCATCCGCAAACTATTATGCTAATGACCTATTAGATATGTCAAAGGATGCTCCCTCCATAAAGGTATGTTGTTGCAAAATTTGGTAGAGATCGGATGATTAGCTTAGTCGTAATTTGATTTAAGCTTTGAACATTTGTGTGGCCGCCATTACGTTTCCGTCAAGATGGCGGCGATATAAAACATGACACTGGGGTGCCCTTTGCTAGTGCTACCTCTGCATCAAATTTCATTCCATTCGGTTTCACCGTGTTCGAATTAATAGGGGTAATCGATTTTCACACAAAGATGGCCGCCATCCGCAAACTATTAGGCTAATGACCTATTAGATTGGTCAAAGGTTGCTCCCCCCATAAAGGTATGTTGTTGCAAAATTTGGTAGACATCGGATGATTAGGTTAGTCGTAATTTGATTTAAGCTTTGAACATTTGTGTGGCCGCCATTACGTTTCCGTCAAGATGGCGGCGATATAAAACATGACACAAAGGTGTCCTTTGCTAGTGCTACCTTTGTACCAAATTTCGTTCAATTTGCGCTCACCGTGTTCGAATTGATAGGGGGGGGGCAGACATTCAGAGTCCACACACTCACACACACACACACACAGACTCACACACATACACACACACAGACAGACACACTGTTTTTCGCCCTGTAGTGATCTCATAAGTCTACTTTCATTTTTTGCAAAAATCGAAAGTAGGCTAAAAATAGAAAATAGAAAATAGATAAATAAATAAATAAACAAGATGTTCAGTAAAGAACATATAGCCTACGTTCTCCTAAATGCATGGGTATTGTTATAACTCTTTGTCCTTTTCAAGGAGTATGATCGAATGTTGGTTGTAGTAGCTTGTTGAAATACAACGTGCTATAGGGATATTAAACATGAATATGAGGTGCCCTTTGATAGTGCAACCTCTGTACCAAATTTCGTTCAATTCGGTTTCACCGTGTTTGAATTGATAGGGGGAAATCGATTTTCACACATACTTGGCCACCATCTGCAAACTATTGGGCTGATGTTCTTGCAGTTTGGTCTGAATATGTTTCCCACATAAAGATATGGTGTTGCAAAATTTGGTAGAGACTAGATTATTAGGTTGGTCGTAATTACATTTTAGCTTTTAACATTTTGGTGGCCACGATTACGTTTCCGTCAAGATAGCGGTGATATAAAACATGACACTGAGGTGCCCTTTGCTAGTGCTACCTCTGTACCAAATGCCGTTCCATTCGCTTTCACCGTGTTCGAATTGATAAGGGGAATCGATTTTCACAACAAAGATGGCCGCCATCCGCAAAATATCACGCTGATGACCTATTAGTTTGGTCAAAGGATGCTCCCTCCATAAAGGTATGTTGTTGCTAAATTTGCTAGAGATCGGATGATCAGGCTAATCGTAATTTGATTTAAGCTTTGAACATTTGTGTGGCCGCCATTACGTTTCCGTCAAGATGGCGGCGATATAAAACATGACACTGAGGTGCCCTTTGCTAGTGCTACCTCTGTACCAAATTTCGTTCATTCGGTTCCACCGTGTTCGAATTAATAGGGGGAATCGATTTTGACACAAAGATGGCCTCCATCCGCAAACTATTAGGCGAATGACCTATTAGATTGGTCAAAGGATGCGCCCTCCATAAAGGTATGTAGTTGCAAAATTTGGTAGAGATCGGATGATTAGGTTAACCGTAATTTGATTTAAGCTTTGAACATTCGTGTGGTCGCCATTACGTTTCAGTCAAGATGGCGGCGATATAATACATGACACTGAGGTGCCCTTTGCTAGTGCTACCTCTGTACCAAATTTCGTTCCATTCGGTTCCACCGTGTTCGAATTAATAGGGGGAATCAATTTTGACATAAAGATGGCCGCCAGCCGCAAACTATTAGGCTAATAACCTATTAGATTGGTCAAAGCATGCTCCCTCCATAAAGGAATGTTGTTGCAAAGTTTGGTAGAGATCGGATGGTTATGTTAGTCGTAATTTAACTTAAACTTTGAACATTTGTGTGGCCGCCATTACGTTTCTGTCAATATGGCGGTGATATGAAACATGATACTGAGATGCCCTTCGCTAGTGCTACCTCTGTACCAAATTTCGTTCCATTCGGTTTCACCGTGTTTGAATTAATAGGGGGAATTGATTTTCACACAAAGATGGCCGCCATCCGCAAACTATAAGGCTAATGACCTAGTCATTTGGTCAAAGGAAGCATCCTCTATAAAGGTATGTTTTTGCAAAATTTGGTAGAGATCGGATGATTAGGTTAATCGTAATTTGATTTAAGCTTTGATCATTTATGTGGCCGACATTACGTTTCCGTCAAGATGGCGGCGATATAAAACATGACACTGAGGTGCCTTTTGTTAGTACTACCTCTGTACCAAATTTCGTTCCATTCGGTTGCACCGTGTTCGAATTAATAGGGGTAATCGATTTTCACACAAAGATGGCCGCCATCCGCAAACTATTACGCTTATGGCCTATTAGTTTGGTCAAAGGATGCTCCCCCCATAATGGTATGTTGTTGCAAAATTTGGTAGAGATCGGATGATTAGGTTAGTCGTATTTGATTTAATCTTTGAACATTTGTGTGGCCGCCATTACGTTTCCGTCAAGATGGCGGTGATATAAAACATGACACTGAGGTGCCCTTTGCTAGTGCTACCTCTGTACCAAATTTCATTCCATTCGGTTTCACCGTGTTCGAATTAATAGGGTTAATCGATTTTGACACATTGATGGCCGCCATCCGCAAACTATTATGCTAATGACCTATTAGATATGTCAAAGGATGCTCCCTCCATAAAGGTATGTTGTTGCAAAATTTGGTAGAGATCGGATGATTAGCTTAGTCGTAATTTGATTTAAGCTTTGAACATTTGTGTGGCCGCCATTACGTTTCCGTCAAGATGGCGGCGATATAAAACATGACACTGGGGTGCCCTTTGCTAGTGCTACCTCTGCATCAAATTTCATTCCATTCGGTTTCACCGTGTTCGAATTAATAGGGGTAATCGATTTTCACACAAAGATGGCCGCCATCCGCAAACTATTAGGCTAATGACCTATTAGATTGGTCAAAGGTTGCTCCCCCCATAAAGGTATGTTGTTGCAAAATTTGGTAGACATCGGATGATTAGGTTAGTCGTAATTTGATTTAAGCTTTGAACATTTGTGTGGCCGCCATTACGTTTCCGTCAAGATGGCGGCGATATAAAACATGACACAAAGGTGTCCTTTGCTAGTGCTACCTTTGTACCAAATTTCGTTCAATTTGCGCTCACCGTGTTCGAATTGATAGGGGGGGGGGCAGACATTCAGAGTCCACACACTCACACACACACACACACACACACACACAGACTCACACACATACACACACACAGACAGACACACTGTTTTTCGCCCTGTAGTGATCTCATAAGTCTACTTTCATTTTTTGCAAAAATCGAAAGTAGGCTAAAAATAGAAAATAGAAAATAGATAAATAAATAAACAAGATGTTCAGTAAAGAACATATAGCCTACTTTCTCCTAAATGCATGGGTATTGTTATAACTCTTTGTCCTTTTCAAGGAGTATGATCGAATGTTGGTTGTAGTAGCTTGTTGAAATACAACGTGCTATAGGGATATTAAACATGAATATGAGGTGCCCTTTGATAGTGCTACCTCTGTACCAAATTTCGTTCAATTCGGTTTCACCGTGTTTGAATTGATAGGGGGAAATCGATTTTCACACATACTTGGCCACCATCTGCAAACTATTGGGCTGATGTTCTTGCAGTTTGGTCTGAATATGTTTCCCACATAAAGATATGGTGTTGCAAAATTTGGTAGAGACTAGATTATTAGGTTGGTCGTAATTACATTTTAGCTTTTAACATTTTGGTGGCCACGATTACGTTTCCGTCAAGATAGCGGTGATATAAAACATGACACTGAGGTGCCCTTTGCTAGTGCTACCTCTGTACCAAATGCCGTTCCATTCGCTTTCACCGTGTTCGAATTGATAAGGGGAATCGATTTTCACAACAAAGATGGCCGCCATCCGCAAAATATCACGCTGATGACCTATTAGTTTGGTCAAAGGATGCTCCCTCCATAAAGGTATGTTGTTGCTAAATTTGCTAGAGATCGGATGATCAGGCTAATCGTAATTTGATTTAAGCTTTGAACATTTGTGTGGCCGCCATTACGTTTCCGTCAAGATGGCGGCGATATAAAACATGACACTGAGGTGCCCTTTGCTAGTGCTACCTCTGTACCAAATTTCGTTCATTCGGTTCCACCGTGTTCGAATTAATAGGGGGAATCGATTTTGACACAAAGATGGCCTCCATCCGCAAACTATTAGGCGAATGACCTATTAGATTGGTCAAAGGATGCGCCCTCCATAAAGGTATGTAGTTGCAAAATTTGGTAGAGATCGGATGATTAGGTTAACCGTAATTTGATTTAAGCTTTGAACATTCGTGTGGTCGCCATTACGTTTCAGTCAAGATGGCGGCGATATAATACATGACACTGAGGTGCCCTTTGCTAGTGCTACCTCTGTACCAAATTTCGTTCCATTCGGTTCCACCGTGTTCGAATTAATAGGGGGAATCAATTTTGACATAAAGATGGCCGCCAGCCGCAAACTATTAGGCTAATAACCTATTAGATTGGTCAAAGCATGCTCCCTCCATAAAGGAATGTTGTTGCAAAGTTTGGTAGAGATCGGATGGTTATGTTAGTCGTAATTTAACTTAAACTTTGAACATTTGTGTGGCCGCCATTACGTTTCTGTCAATATGGCGGTGATATGAAACATGATACTGAGATGCCCTTCGCTAGTGCTACCTCTGTACCAAATTTCGTTCCATTCGGTTTCACCGTGTTTGAATTAATAGGGGGAATTGATTTTCACACAAAGATGGCCGCCATCCGCAAACTATAAGGCTAATGACCTAGTCATTTGGTCAAAGGAAGCTTCCTCTATAAAGGTATGTTTTTGCAAAATTTGGTAGAGATCGGATGATTAGGTTAATCGTAATTTGATTTAAGCTTTGATCATTTATGTGGCCGCCATTACGTTTCCGTCAAGATGGCGGCGATATAAAACATGACACTGAGGTGCCTTTTGTTAGTACTACCTCTGTACCAAATTTCGTTCCATTCGGTTGCACCGTGTTCGAATTAATAGGGGTAATCGATTTTCACACAAAGATGGCCGCCATCCGCAAACTATTACGCTTATGGCCTATTAGTTTGGTCAAAGGATGCTCCCCCCATAATGGTATGTTGTTGCAAAATTTGGTAGAGATCGGATGATTAGGTTAGTCGTATTTGATTTAATCTTTGAACATTTGTGTGGCCGCCATTACGTTTCCGTCAAGATGGCGGTGATATAAAACATGACACTGAGGTGCCCTTTGCTAGTGCTACCTCTGTACCAAATTTCATTCCATTCGGTTTCACCGTGTTCGAATTAATAGGGTTAATCGATTTTGACACATTGATGGCCGCCATCCGCAAACTATTATGCTAATGACCTATTAGATATGTCAAAGGATGCTCCCTCCATAAAGGTATGTTGTTGCAAAATTTGGTAGAGATCGGATGATTAGCTTAGTCGTAATTTGATTTAAGCTTTGAACATTTGTGTGGCCGCCATTACGTTTCCGTCAAGATGGCGGCGATATAAAACATGACACTGGGGTGCCCTTTGCTAGTGCTACCTCTGCATCAAATTTCATTCCATTCGGTTTCACCGTGTTCGAATTAATAGGGGTAATCGATTTTCACACAAAGATGGCCGCCATCCGCAAACTATTAGGCTAATGACCTATTAGATTGGTCAAAGGTTGCTCCCCCCATAAAGGTATGTTGTTGCAAAATTTGGTAGACATCGGATGATTAGGTTAGTCGTAATTTGATTTAAGCTTTGAACATTTGTGTGGCCGCCATTACGTTTCCGTCAAGATGGCGGCGATATAAAACATGACACAAAGGTGTCCTTTGCTAGTGCTACCTTTGTACCAAATTTCGTTCAATTTGCGCTCACCGTGTTCGAATTGATAGGGGGGGGGGGCAGACATTCAGAGTCCACACACACACACACACACACACACACACACACACACACACACACACACACAGACTCACACACATACACACACACAGACAGACACACTGTTTTTCGCCCTGTAGTGATCTCATAAGTCTACTTTCATTTTTTGCAAAAATCGAAAGTAGGCTAAAAATAGAAAATAGAAAATAGATAAATAAATAAATAAACAAGATGTTCAGTAAAGAACATATAGCCTACTTTCTCCTAAATGCATGGGTATTGTTATAACTCTTTGTCCTTTTCAAGGAGTATGATCGAATGTTGGTTGTAGTAGCTTGTTGAAATACAACGTGCTATAGGGATATTAAACATGAATATGAGGTGCCCTTTGATAGTGCTACCTCTGTACCAAATATCGTTCAATTCGGTTTCACCGTGTTTGAATTGATAGGGGGAAATCGATTTTCACACATACTTGGCCACCATCTGCAAACTATTGGGCTGATGTTCTTGCAGTTTGGTCTGAATATGTTTCCCACATAAAGATATGGTGTTGCAAAATTTGGTAGAGACTAGATTATTAGGTTGGTCGTAATTACATTTTAGCTTTTAACATTTTGGTGGCCACGATTACGTTTCCGTCAAGATAGCGGTGATATAAAACATGACACTGAGGTGCCCTTTGCTAGTGCTACCTCGGTACCAAATGCCGTTCCATTCGCTTTCACCGTGTTCGAATTGATAAGGGGAATCGATTTTCACACAAAGATGGCCGCCATCCGCAAAATATCACGCTGATGACCTATTAGTTTGGTCAAAGGATGCTCCCTCCATAAAGGTATGTTGTTGCTAAATTTGCTAGAGATCGGATGATTAGGCTAATCGTAATTTGATTTAAGCTTTGAACATTTGTGTGGCCGCCATTACGTTTCCGTCAAGATGGCGGCGATATAAAACATGACACTGAGGTGCCCTTTGCTAGTGCTACCTCTGTACCAAATTTCGTTCATTCGGTTCCACCGTGTTCGAATTAATAGGGGGAATCGATTTTGACACAAAGATGGCCTCCATCCGCAAACTATTAGGCGAATGACCTATTAGATTGGTCAAAGGATGCTCCCTCCATAAAGGTATGTAGTTGCAAAATTTGGTAGAGATCGGATGATTAGGTTAACCGTAATTTGATTTAAGCTTTGAACATTCGTGTGGTCGCCATTACGTTTCAGTCAAGATGGCGGCGATATAATACATGACACTGAGGTGCCCTTTGCTAGTGCTACCTCTGTACCAAATTTCGTTCCATTCGGTTCCACCGTGTTCGAATTAATAGGGGGAATCAATTTTGACATAAAGATGGCCGCCAGCCGCAAACTATTAGGCTAATAAACTATTAGATTGGTCAAAGCATGCTCCCTCCATAAAGGAATGTTGTTGCAAAGTTTGGTAGAGATCGGATGGTTATGTTAGTCGTAATTTAACTTAAACTTTGAACATTTGTGTGGCCGCCATTACGTTTCTGTCAATATGGCGGTGATATGAAACATGATACTGAGATGCCCTTTGCTAGTGCTACCTCTGTACCAAATTTCGTTCCATTCGGTTTCACCGTGTTTGAATTAATAGGGGGAATTGATTTTCACACAAAGATGGCCGCCATCCGCAAACTATAAGGCTAATGACCTAGTCATTTGGTCAAAGGATGCTTCCTCTATAAAGGTATGTTTTTGCAAAATTTGGTAGAGATCGGATGATTAGGTTAATCGTAATTTGATTTAAGCTTTGATCATTTATGTGGCCGCCATTACTTTTCCGTCAAGATGGCGGCGATATAAAACATGACACTGAGGTGCCTTTTGTTAGTACTACCTCTGAACCAAATTTCGTTCCATTCGGTTGCACCGTGTTCGAATTAATAGGGGTAATCGATTTTCACACAAAGATGGCCGCCATCCGCAAACTATTACGCTTATGGCCTATTAGTTTGGTCAAAGGATGCTCCCCCCATAATGGTATGTTGTTGCAAAATTTGGTAGAGATCGGATGATTAGGTTAGTCGTAATTTGATTTAAGCTTTGAACATTTGTGTGGCCGCCATTACGTTTCCGTCAAGATGGCGGCGATATAAAACATGACACTGAGCTGTCCTTTGCTAGTGCTACCTTTGTACCAAATTTCGTTCAATTTGTGCTCACCGTGTTCGAATTGATAGGGGGGGGGGGGGTGACAGACATTCAGAGTACACACACTCACACACACACACACACACAGACTCACACACACACATACACACACACAGACAGACACACTTTTTTTCGCCCTGTGTTGATCTCATAAGTCTACTTTCATTTTTTGCAAAAATCGAAAGTAGGCTAAAAATATGACCAAGGCGAAGTTAAAACAGAAAAATAAAAATCAACAATATAAATAAAAAATAAAAGATGACAAAAATAAAAGTACAAGTAGTTCCGTGAAGAACTACATGGCCTATTTTCATATATCCTACTTATGTTAATTCTAACAACACACAAAATTTCAGTTTGATTGCTGAAATCGATTCGTAGATATTGAGAACTGACTAAATATATCGGATGGTCGCCATGTTGGATGTTTACATAAGTAGGCCATAGAGTTACTGTTTGTACTACTCGATGAGGATTATTGCGAAGGTTCATTATTCAAGCGTTGACTACAATCGCATGATTATGACACAAGACATAAAAAACATAATTCGAAATTTTCGCAAAGCCGCCATCTTGAGATTATGAAAACAATTGAACTAAATTAGATGTCAGTGCATTACAATGTATATAAGCATTTGCTGTACCATGTTTCACAGCGCTCGGTTGGTTAAATCGCGAGAAAATTCTATTTAAATGTTTCAAATTTGCTTGGTCGCCATGTTCGTTTTGTACAGTAGTTAACAGGTTTTGGGAAGTTACCTAGGTGAACTTCCAGTAGTGCCCTTTATAACCGTACGAGATTTCAGGGTGGTAGCTGTAATAGTTTCGGGGATATAGAATGCCGGTGAAATATTTCGCACAGCCGCCATGTTGGATTGGTGAGACGTAATGCAATTTGAAGAGCACGGTCTGGGTCAGCCGAAATAGTACTATAACCTTACAGAGTTTCGCTCCAGCGGCTTAGATTTTATTATGAGGGGGAGGACACACACACACGCTCACACACCCACACACGGACTGAGCTCCTAAGCTGAAGAACGCGGGTTCAAACCCAGCTGAAGTCGTGGGATTTTTAAGAGCGTTAAAATCCCTCAGTATGTCTTCCTTCGGAGGGGAAGTAAAGCCGGCGGTCTCATGACATAGACTTATGGCATGAAAAAGAACCTTCCACTAACTACACGTCTTGTGGAAGCTAATGTTTGTAGGTTAGTTTGATAACGCTATATAATTTAGAGCGTTCGCCACCAGGTGCTGACTGCGATGGCATTAGGTAGCCAGGTCCGCAGCTAGGTGTCGTGGACGGTAGCACTTGGTAGCAAAAGTAGGAACTACTGGAAAAAATTAATCGTCTGGAGTCCTTCTACACACTAATACAGCGATCACAATTAACACCGGTTATCAATCACATTCTACACACACCCAAAGACACGGGGCTACATGGCCACGTTGTCGCAGCCCCTAAACTAAGGAACACGGACAAAAGCTGATCTCATAAGCCTATTTTTTCAGAAACGAAAATAGGCTAAAAACTAAATCGTATATTTCATCATTATACAAAGTTTTCGGAGGGGCAGATAACCTCGTAGTTCCGCCTCTTAAAACAACAATAACTAACTAAAACTTTCGGATTAAGTTCAAAAGTATCAGGTGAAAATTAAAACCTAAGGATAGAAGGTGCACTGATTCATATAGGCCCCAAAGTGCACCTTGTAAATATTCACGACTGTCCAAGTTGTTTGGAGACTTATTGGGTGCCAGTGGCTATGAGATGAGTCACACATTAATGATATCACGTCCGGAGACTGTATTATGCATGCGGTCCCCTAGGGAGTGACCTATCCAACCCTCGTGGGATAATTATGACATCCAGCAGGTAGACAGACAGACAGACAGACAGACATAGAGTGAGTCAGCGCTGGAACCTCAACACGGGGGGCGTCTCCTTCGTAGAGGCGGACTCACAAAATAAAATTTGTGTGGGCCCTTAATTAGCTTCCTTGAGATTCTCCAGTGCGGCCTTCTTTCTAACGACACTACACGATAGCCATGAGCGTTAATCGTGCATCAGGGTGATGCTGGAAGTACGGAGGCTCTAGGTTCGAATTACGACCGCAACAAAGACCTGCAGAAATACTGAAATCAGAGGCAAATTGAAGTCAAGATTATTGGGGTTCTCCCCTGGTAAGAACTTGCATTATTTGTTCGGGTTGAAAAAAAAAGTTAAACTAATTGATATTAGGATTAAACAAATAGAGAGATCATTTATTAACAGTTGGCAGCCCTGCTGGTTCTTACGAATAGCATGGTCATAATTGTTATGGTACATAAAGCACATACGGAATTTGGTTGAAATCCATTTGTTAGTGTAGAAGTTAAATGCATTTAAAAACTGGACCATATCAGCAGGCTTAGAATCGTGTTTGGAGCGCTGATGTATATAAGCTTGCATACTTTCTGATATATTGATATTAGGGTTAAAACATAGAGAGAGCATTTGTTAACAGTTGGCAGCCCTGGTGGTTCTTTTGAATACGCACAGTCATATCTGTTTATGTACATATAGTGCATACGAAATTTGGTTAAAATCCAATCGATAGTACAGAAGTTACATGCATTTACTAATTGGACTTATCGGCAGGCTTAGAATCATGTTGGCAACACTGGCATGTATGGACTTCTGAAAATTAATCTGGAATGTTATGGTCTATATGTGTGCCAATTTTCGAATAGTTCGCATGTATAACTTCTGAGATATCCAACATAGAGCTCAAATATGTCCCTGGGCTATTCAAGCATACCAAATTTGGCTTTGATAACTGCAGCCGTTTAGGAGTTGATAGTTGGGGACATACACAGATAGAAGGACAGACAGAAAGACACACATTTGCCCGGATGGATGTCATAAGTCTACTTTTTCCTCATTTTTACAAAATGTGAAAAGTAGGCTAAAAATAATTCCGTCTCCGGTGAGAACCACGGCGCAGACAGCAACTATCCCGAGTTTGGATTTCCCCGGGATTTTACGCACTCAAGACACATGATTAAAATGAGTTGCACGTTTAAACAACAGATAGTGTTAGTATCGCTTAAGCGTGCCGCCAACAGTACAGTTCAAGAAACAGCGTTAGATAGCGCTAGCAACTAACGAGTAGGCACCCTGGGACTACAAACGCCAGTCAACAGTATGGAGTGAAATGATGATAATTGTTGTTTTAATGGGCCTAACATCTGGGTTATCGGCTCCTAATGGTTTGGGTGATCGTAATATTGAATGATGATTGGAAGATGATGAATGAACTAGAACTAAGTACTGACTTAAGAACTAACTTACGTACAAGAAGAAATGAATAGAAAAATGAAAAGAAAAGAAATAATGGACAAGAGGAAAATAAATGAGGATTGAGGGTCTTGGAACGAAGTAGAGCCATGAAAGGCAGATAGGAAAGGGAAATAGAAGAGGGCCTGCCCCAAAGTCAGTAGAAAAAGGGAAAACCAACGGTTCGAGCTCAGAAATCCCTCGGGGTCGCCAACTCCCTAACTCACCAGCTGAGAGCCCTTGAGGGTGTAGCACTATCCAGGGTGGGGTTACATACACCCTGCCTCCTTGATGGCCTTGTGCAGAAGGCAGGAGATATCTTGAAAAGAAAAACAAGATGTTCAGTAAAGAACATATAGCCTACTTTCTCCTAAATGCATGGGTATTGTTATAACTCTTTGTCCTTTTCAAGGAGTATAATTGAATGTTGGTTGTAGTAGCTTGTTGAAATACAACGTGCTATAGGGATATTAAACATGAATATGAGGTGCCCTTTGTTAGTGCAACCTCTGTAAAAAAATTCATTCAATTCGGTTTCACCGTGTTTGAATTGATCTGGGGAATGGATTTGCACACATACATGGCCGCTATTTGCAAACTATTGGGCTGATGACCTTGTAGTCAGTCATAAGATGCTCTCCACAAAAAGGCATGTTGTTGCAAAATCCGGTAGATATCAAATTATTAGGATGGTCGAAATTTGATGTAAGCTTTTAACATTTGGGTGGCCGTCATTCCGTTTCCGTCAAGATGGCGGCGATATAAAACATGACACTGAGGTGCCTTTTGCTAGTACTACCTCTGTACCAAATTTCGTTCCATTCGGTTTCACCGTGTTCGAATTAATAGGGGAATCGATTTTCACACAAAGATGGCCGCCATCCGCAAAATATTAGGCTAATGACCTATTAGTTTGGTCAAAGGATGCTCCCTCCATAATGGTATGTTGATGCAAAATTTGGTAGAGATCGGATGATTAGGTTAGTCGTAATTTGATTTAAGCTTTGAACATTTGTGTGGCCGCCATTACGTTTCCGTCAAGATGGCGGCGATATAAAACATGACACTGAGGTGTCCTTTGCTAGTGCTACCTTTGTACCAAATTTCGTTCAATTTGCGCTCACCGTGTTCGAATTGATAGGGGGGGGGGGGGGGTGACAGACATTCAGAGTACACGCACACACTCACACACACACACACACACACACACACACACAGACTCACACACACACACATACACACACACAGATAGACCTTTTTTCGCCCTGTAGTGATCTCATAAGTCTACTTTCATTTTTTGCAAAAATCGAAAGTAGGCTAATAAGACTGACCCCTCGAAGAATGACGGCTTCAGGAAAGATGACACAAGGGCCAATGAAGGCTGGAAAGTGAAAGACTCCCTAGGCCTCGGATACCCTAATACCATCGGCGTTGGAAGAGAACAAATGTTGACCAAGGGAGGTCGGCAGGAAAGATATCTGAAAGGAGCCAGACACAAGTAAGTGGAAACAATACCGGACTCAGATGGAGTCCCGTGGTCGCCAACGTCTCACGAGTTGTGAGCCCCTGGGGGGAGTATGGAGTGAAGTCAAGTGGATGTTATTGCAGGAATATCCAGGGATCAGCTAAGTATACACAAGCGCATTATCAACTCAGTTATATACTGTACTAGCAGAAGTACCCATTCTTCGAACGGTCTTCGGTATTAGGCCTAATAACCAGACGTTATCAATTGAGCTACTGTTGCAATGGTTAGGGGCTTGGAACCTGTTTGTCGACATAGAAAAATGATAGTTAAAATGTGCTCTCAAACTAAATTTACCTAACGTGTTCTTCCTGTCGTGAAAATAAAATTGAAAACCTAGTAGACGAATCGCAATACACGTCACATACAAACTGACCCTAACCGTTGTGTCAAGTACCCAACCAGAGGAAGACCCCTTTTAGGTAGATTTCATTAGAAAGCTAACTATAGCAATGGGTACCATGTTTCGACTTCCAGAAAATTTCGACATATCTTCGCGTTTCACATCCCCCAGACCCCAAAACCACCGTCAGTTCAAAAGTTTATATATAATTTATGTATATATGTATCTAAATATATATATATATATATATCAGTTTCTTGTGGACACGATAACTGCCGTAATTTTGTACCATCACTTTGAATTTTTTACATAATATGTATCCCTATAAAATCTCGGTCGAGTTCGTTAATGGGCAAAATCGGTTGAAGGGGGTGAAAATGGGGGGCTTTTTTCGAAAAAGTGAAATTTCGCTATAACTCTCTTAATACGTGAAATATCGAATCCATTCAATGTTCATAATATGTGTCGGATAAGTGCCAAAAATTTGTGTCAAATAAGTTTTTTGATAGCACCAACCATTGACCAAAGGGGTGGAAAAAAGTGGGTCTTTCGGGAAACATTAATCATATCTCTCTCAATAGGCACAATATCAAAACCGTACAAAATGGAAAATATTCCCCTAATAATTACCTAAAACGTTTGTCTGAAAGAATTTTTGATATGACCCTCCATTACGCCAAGGGATGAGAAAAATGATTTCGGAAATTTAAAAAATGTTAAGTGCCATCAGAGGTTACCATAACAACGCTTTTAAATTGATAAGGGATGATCTATCAGAGGTTGCCAAGACAACGCCATTGACGAGATCACATTCATTTTTAGCCTACTTTTCACACTTTTCAAAAATGAGGAAAAAGTAGACTTATGAGATCGATCCGGGAAAATGTGTCTGTCCTTCTGTCTGTCTGTCAGTCCTTCTGTCTGTATGGCTGTGTGTGTGTGTGTGTGTCCCCTATCAACTCCTAAACGGCTGAAGCAATCGAAACCAAATTTAGTATGAGTAAAGTTGTATACCGGAATATCTCAGGCCCATATTTGAAAAAGATGCCAGTGCTACCAACTGCTAAAAAAACGCACTAGAAATTTGAGCTCCATGTTGGATATCTTGGAAGGTATACATGGGAGCTATTATAAAATTGGCACACATGCAGATAATACTATTTCAGTTTAATTTCCAGGTGGCCATACATGACAGCGTTGCCAAAATATTTTTAAGCCTTCTGATAATTCCAATATTTTAAATGCATATAACTTCTACACTATCAATTGGATTTCAACCAAATTTTGTATGTAATATGTGCACATAAACAGGTATGACTGAGTGTATTCTTAAGAGGACCAGGGCTGCCAACTGTCAATAAATGTTATCTCTATTATTTTATCCATATACCAATATATCTGAAAGTATGCATGCCGACAGGTTTAAACTATGCACACGTAAATTACCTGACATTTTACATTAATTTGGAGTAACTTATATACGACAGTTCTACCAACATGATTCTAAGCCTGCTGATAGGACCAATTCTTAAATACATGTAACTTCTATACCAACAAATGGATTTCATCCAAAATTGGTACAAAAAGATATAATATTTCAGATTATTTCTGACCAGCACTCGCATGACATTGTTGTCAACATGCTTTTACGTGTACTAATAGATCCAATGTCTAAATCCATGTAACGTCCTTTGAACTTCAACCACATTTTGTATTCTGTACCTTAGGAGATGGAAGTAAGAATATATTCAGTCACCAGAGCTGCCAATTGTATTGCTTTATTAGGCTACATTATGCCTAGTATACCTTATTTCGAACTAATTAAGACATTTCGATATTACCCACTTAATTTCGTCATTATTCTAGATAGGTTCATATACTGTAGATTAATTTATGGCATGAATCTTAATTTTAAGAAAAGTAGGCTCTTTAGTTCGTCACGGAACTTCTTGTTCCATCTGACTATTAGGGAAGCGGCTAACTGGTAGCATGCTGAACTTCTATGCCGAAGGTCGCGAGTTCAAAGCCGGCTGAAGTCGTCGGATTTTCTAAGAGCGCTAAAAATCACTCAGTATGCTTTCCTATGGAGGGGAAGTTCCAAGGTTCGTTGTGAGTTGCTGGTTGCGGTGGCTTCTAGTAGCCAAGTTCACAGCTAGGTGTCGTTGATGGTAGTACCTGGTAGCAACATTAGGAACTGCTGCTTGCAATTGACCGTCTGCAGACCTTACCTGAATTACAGACTAATACAGTCATCACAAATAACACCGTTTATCAGACAGATTCTACACTCACCCAATGTACACGGGGTTACATGACCGCGTTGACGCAGTCCCTAAACTGAGGAACTAACCAACATCTCTATGGGAGATAAAATTTTGCGTGAAGAAGTAACAGACTGTTAGATAGTTACACATTAGTTCCAAACCTTGCATAAGGACAGTGTGATCACAAGTATTGAACCCTTTACCCTATGTTGGTTAAATGATTCGACTTTTATTTCTTCAATTAATAAATATTTCAACCAGCATCATGAAAGTAGCCAGACAGCGATGAGGAAATCTCAAGCATTTGTTGGAGACAGTAGGGACATACCTGCATCAGTTTAACAAAAGGCTAAGTACTTGAGCTATGAAAAGAAATAGCAGAGCGATGTATCACAGGGACAGGTGTGGCTACCTCAATTTTAGAAGCGACGCGCGGTGAGACATGGTTCTGGTATGTTCATTGTGATATTCGCGCCAAGAAGAAATATGATGCAGTAACGTGAATGGCTGATGAAGAAAATAGACACTCCCAAGACGCCAAGATCTACTAGAAACCGCCAAATAACAGAGAAAATGGAGAACCAATGAGAAGAGAATGCCTACTTGCGCGCCAACTCTGGCTGGGGTACGCGGTGGCTAGCATTCACGCGGGAAATCGCCTAGACAAAATCTCTACGATCGATTCTAGGATTAATGGGCATATTCTTGACCTGTGCAATATTACGAGTTCAATGATATGTATTTCATTCCTGTATCACAATTACTTCGATAAATTTTTACATAAAATCCCCCTCCATCTAGACCCAAGGGCCAGTTCATTTATAAGTGTGTCGAAGAGCCAAGACATTGACTTTTCATTCCGTGTGTCTAGGAGACATGACTTTTATTCTGTGTGTTGAGGACACAAGAGATGACTTTTCATTCCGTGTGTCCACAAGAGATGACTTTTATTCTGTGTGTTGAGGACACAAGAGTTGACTTTTATTCCGTGTGTTGAGGACACACTATTATTATTCTGTGCGTCTACAGACATTGACTTTCATTCCGTGTGTCTAGGAGACATTATTATTATTCTGTTCGTCTGAAGAGATAGACTTGTATTTGTGTCGAGGACACAAGAGATTCATTGAAAAGTGTTAAATTCAGTGACAGATAGTCATAGTACTATAGTTATAGGGACAGTAGCGTCGATAATTCGCCAACGAACAGTGACAGGGAATTTAGTACCTGAACAAGCGAATTTAGTAGTCAGGCATAAAGTGTATAATAACCTAATTTTTGTATCAGCGCAAGGATGACATCGATGAATGCAGAGGAAGTGTGGAAGTCTCAACAGTCCGTCCAGATGGCTGCTATGAGATAGAGAACCATCAAGTTGGGGAATGGCATCTGATGTTCTTTGACGGGTGACTACAACACGAGATGAGTACAAATAATATTTTATTATTTATTAAATTAACTTATGGTTTATGGGACATATTTTTGTAAATACTTTGCTTGTGTGATTTAATGTAGTATATTTTGTTTTGATCTGGCACACTTTTGTTTGGAAGCAGCTCGCACAATGGTAGTTAATGGAAGGTTCTTTTCTTTGTGTTGTGTTAACTAACGTATCTATGTGAACGGCCGTGTTCGCCTAGGTTACGAAGTGCGGTTAAAAACGTCTCTCGGAGATATGTCGTGTTTCAGAAGTAGGACTGAATTAATATAATTATATAGTAGATTGGAGGGTAATTAAATTTTGTTGAAAATTATTATTGATCAGATTCAGTGTGATTATTGCCTTTGGAGCAATGTAATTTGTGACGAAGAGTACTCAGCTCTATCGTAGGTTTTAAATATTGTGTTAAATGTTTGCGAGCTTTAATTCAGCAGACCCATGTGAAAGGTGTTATGTCAGTCCCAGATGTGTGTACTGTGAGTATATTGTTGTGGTATTACAAGCGGGAACTTCAGCAGAGACTGATTTCTGTCAGCTTGGTACCAGATTCAGATTGCATCCTTGCGAGGACAATTATGGATATGTGATTATTGTCTGACCATATGTTGAGTGGGAGGAGATGTTAGCGGCTGTTGATTCCTTGAGATAACAGTTCCGCTGGTCGGCTATTTATATACACTGGATGGGGGACATGACTGGTATGTGGAATGGGTGAGTTGTTGTCACGAGGGCTGGCTGAGTTTCGCAAGCAGAGATCATTAGTGGAGTGCAAGTCTGGCTCCAAATTACTTGAAAATAAATATAAATGTGAGAAAGTGATCAATGGTAAAATTGTTTAAATAAATGGGAGTTGCCTACGAAACACGATTACCTTCGAAGCGTTTCATTAACATGCAGTTTTGTTAATATAAAGTAATCTTAACCACTCAGGTTGTTTGTTGTTGTTGGTTTATTTTTTGTTTATTGTACATGTCAGTGGCCCGTGAGTCACGTGCGGCGCTGTGTTTCCTTGTTGTTGAGCATCTGGCCATTGGCAGCTCATTTGTTGATTTTACGAGATGATTGTTCGTGAGCACCGTGGCTGTTAACCCGTTGTGAACGAATGATCATCCAAGTACTCACTTCTCGTAGATAGTCACCACGCGAACATAAATCATATGCAAGATAGTGGAACTTGGATCCATATTTTATTAGAAAAGGGGAGATCTGTCTGACTCCTCAAAGTGATAAATATTCCTGTCAGGGGGAAATTCAGGGAGGATTTTGTTTATTTTTGTTTGTTTTATTCTTTTATGCACAAATTAGTTATTAAATCTTGTTATTATCTTACGTTTTGTCTCCTTTCTTTCTTAGTTATAGTTTTCATCCTATAACCCTTGCCTCAGAAAAGCACGTTGTTTGGCGGACGTAAACACCACACTATGAACTGAACGCGACCCCTTGATCAAAGATTCTTACATAAAACACTGCTATTCTGAAGGGTTCATAGGTGAAAACTGGCGGCCAACGGTGGGGCTATTCACTGTGGTGTAACGGGGAGATTACACATGTCAATAGTGGCGCATTTGAGTAAAACTGGCATGCCGCAAGTGCAGGCAGATATGACAGTATTTAATCACCGGGAAGTGATATTTTATTAAAAGTAGTTGAGGCGAAGTGGATACCGCCAAATGTGTGAAAGATAAATTAAAATCAGGAGTTTGCAAAGTAAAATACGGTTCACGTTGTTGTCTTTTAAATTAAAGTTAAAATTAAGATGTGATATCGGGCGCCCAATGATAAAGTTAAAACTAGATTTGTTTAGAAAGTCAAACTCATGGAAATATTAGGAGGCTGTAGCCTAAAATGTCAATTAATACTTTGTTAATTAGTCAGTGTTAATATCAGATCAGGATAACTGTTTAATGACTAAATATGTGCTTGGGGTTAAAATTAAATTGAGTAAAACTAGAACTACTCAGAGATGCAATCAACTAATGGGATTAAAGGCAAGAATAAATGAACTGAGTAGAATAAAGAAATTAAATGTGCATTGCATTTATGTGCGTGTCAAAGGGCATTGGCGTATGCCATTTCCCATATGTCTCATATATATTGTAAAACATGGCAACGGTGGCGCAGATCCAGGAGATCATTGAAAGTGCGGCAAGGAGAACTCAGGAATTGTTGGATACTAAATTAGCAGAACAAAGTGAATCGCTGAACACGAAGTTATCCGAACAAATAAACACTAAATTATCAGAACAGAGTCAATCTATAAACACTAGTATGTTGGAGCAAAGTGAAGCGTTGAATACAAAATTATCTGAACAAATAAATACGATAATGTTAGAACAAAGTGAATCGCTAAATACTAAACTGTTAGAACAAAGTGAATCATTGCGGACACAGTTAAATAACAGTAGAATTGAGCAAAATGAATATCAGGCGGAACAAGCTAGGTTATTAAAGAGTGAAATTAATGACACTATAAATTCACAGTTAGAGGCGCAAAATAATAAAAACACGAACCAATTAGCTTCGTTAACCGCAGAGATGAAAGAGCACACAAACCAACAGATGATATTACTGGCCCGTGATGTAAGCAAAAATAATGAGAAACAATTAGAGCAGATTGAAAAAATGGAGAGTATTTTCGATAAAAAACTTAGCATTCTCGATGAAACGGTGTTAGCTAAATTAGAGCAGATTGAAATAGCATGCACAATGAATACAAGCGAGGTCAAAATAGCCCAAGATAAGTTGGAAGGACGATTTAAGGAGATGGAGAAAAGTGGCAGGGTCATTCAACAACAAATATCAGCAGTAGATGAGAACATATCAGGCATAATTAAAGATATGGACCGTCTAGAGATAAAATCAGCGGAACAGTGGAAAAGCTTAGAAACGGAACAAGAACAATTTAAGAGTACATTAGACGAAAGGCTGAGCCAGATAGAAAATAATCAAGATGAAAATAAGAGCCAAATTGAAAAAAAAATAAGCACGATTAAAGAACAGATCAGGAAAGATTGGAAGAAAATGAATATTGATTCTAGAGAGGAAAGATCCACCATTATTAAAACAGTAGGCGAAAACCACACGCGTATTCAAGCTTTGGAGCAAGAGGTAAAAAATAGACTTAAAGAACAGACAGACAGGATCATTAAAGCCGAACTTCGCTCATTAGAACAATCGTCTATATTTAAAACGGGAGCATTGAAAGACAAGCAGGATGACTCACATAGTCCCCAACCCAGCATAGCAGGAAGTCAGAATCAAGCAGAGAGCCCATTAACAACAAACACGGAAGGATTTCGTAAGAACGTAGATAGAAGATCAACACCACAGGACGGTCATCAGCCCACACAACTTATTCAAGTAATTCGCTCAAATGACTACAAACCGCAGAAATACACCGAAAATTCAGGGGTAACACCTAAGGCCTTTATCAAAGAGATTGAAGACCATTTTAATAACACTGGAGTACCTGAAGCACGCAGATTGAGAATGATGGAGAGATTTTTATCAGGGAATGTTCTCACCTGGTTTTTAAGTTTCAAATACACATTTGGAACCATGTCAGACTTTAACTTAGCGTTTCTGCGCAAATACTGGTCTCCCGCCATACAACAGAGTTTAAGAATGGAGCTTTACTCTAGAAAATACCAAACTACCCAGCAGACAAAATACTCAGATTTCTTTAACATGCAAATGCTAAAATTTCGCGATCTGGATTACCCATTAAACGAATCAGATTTGGTGATGACAATAGCAAGGCAAATGCCAGTTAATGTACAGCAAGTGCTAGTCGCGGCAAACGTCAGTACGGCCCTACATGCAGAGCAGATATTACGGCAAATAGATGAGACCACATCTCATAGTCATTTTAGAGGAGGAAGACAGCTGGAATTAGTCAACACTACAGAGGTCGTAAAAGCAAAACAAGGAAATACTAAAACGCAGCGTACTAATACGAGCACCTCCACACCTAGGCGAAACCAGGAAGAAGGGGAAAACAGACCATATCAGCGTAACGAAAATTACTACAACAATAGATACCAGGGCAACAATAGATACCAACAGAGAGGATATCAACAATGGCGTGATAATCGAAGGAATGACAGGCCTTATGGAAGATACGGTGATTATAATGCCAATCAACGATGGAAAGGAAGGAGAGATCAAAATCAAGGAGATCAACGTAACTATCGAGATGACTGGGATGATAGGCACGCTCAATCACAAAATTACTTAGAGGAGTTACACGCTAATCAAGGTGGAGAGCTAGGAAGATGGGAAAAGGTCATTGGGAACAGAAAGAACCCAGATACACATACTGAGGAAGCTGGAAGTCTACTGAGACAAGAGGAATATCAAGGACATGAGCGACAGAAGGATGATGGGAGTCGAAATGGAGCTAAAAAAAATGTTAATTTTGGATCAAGGAGACAGTCTCAAAACACAACAGTCGGAAGTTGAAGATGGATGGATAGTAGCGAACATACAAGAATGGATTGCTTTACCAGAAGATTGCCTGGAGGAGACGGTGAAACCACGGAACGATGAAATTAGGCAATTACCCATTATTTACGCAAGGATTGGTGGAATTAATATAAGATGTTTATTGGATACAGGGTCACAGATCAGTCTAGTATCGGAGGCCTTGGTTCGAGAGTTGGGACGGACTCAGAATATTCCTGTAATTCCGGTACCACAGCTCAAAGTGAGGGGTGTTATTCCTGAACGCACCGTTACTTGTAAACGTCAGGCATACTTAGAGCTGAACATATTGGAACATACTTTTGGGCAAACATTCATTATCATGGCAAAGATGAATTTCAGTATAATTCTTGGTGCAAATTTCATTTGTGACTATCAAGCAGTGATAGATTTACACAAGAATACAGTCAGTTTTAGAGAATATGACCAGCTGAAAAACGTGGGATTGCATATGGATGAAATCACTACCGGAAGAGATGTAAATTCTTGGGCATTGGAGGCAATATCAGAAGAGACGGAAGAGGAGGTACGAAAGGCGGAAGATAACATCATAGAAGGGGCTGTTGTGGAACTAGATGAGGAGATAGAATCCCAGGAGATATGGTCTTTATTAAGTAAAGGAGATGACGGTGCGATACATTGACGACATTCTGTTGGCATCCGACAACATTGAAACTCACATGGAAAATTTAGATAAAGTATTGGGCAACTTGAAAGCATCGAATTTCAAAGTAAACCTGAAGAAATCGCATTTCTTCAAGAGCGAGATCTTATATTTGGGTCACGTCATTGACAAGGAGGGAGTGATGCCAAATCCAGCCAAGATTGAAGCGATAAAGAATTTCCCTACACCAACGAGAGTCAAGCACATTCGGGCTTTCTTAGGCGTAACGGGATTCTTTAAAGAAAACTGTCCAGGTTATACAGAGACTGTAGCTCCAATGCAGGAAATGTTAAAGAAAAATAACAAATGGTCATGGAACGCGGAATGTGAGAAGGCATTCCAAGCAACAAAACAGCTATTGGAAAACTGCATTAAATTAGGATATCCAGATTTCAAGCTAAAATTTATAATCCAAGCGGATGCTTCACTAATTGGGATAGGTGCTATGCTCTACCAAGAGGATCCAGCTAACCTGCAGCACAAAACATATTTGGCATTTGTCAGCCGAAAATTGCGTAAGCACGAACGAAATTATACTGTAACCGAGCTAGAATTGTTGGCCATCCTTCATGCGCTCCAACAATGGAAACGAATAATCTATGGTTACCCTATTGTTGTCAGAACTGACCACAAGGCACTAACATTCTTGTTTAAGACGTCAATGGCAAGCGAACGTGTGACACGTTGGTCTATATACATTCAGCAGTTCAGCATTGAAATTGAACATTGTCCAGGGAAGATGAACGTGATACCGGATGCACTCAGCAGGAATCCAGAGCCTTATAATGAAGAAACAGCGATGGTACAACACTTGGAGTTAACACCGAAGGACCGGGAATTCTTGGAGGAGTTACGTGAGATACAGCGAGAACAGGAAGCGGAACCATGGATGATGCTATTAATTAAATACTTCAAAAAGCAACTACCTACAGGAACACCTGCATTTCGAGAAGCGAAAGCCAAAGAAGGAAGATATGTTTATGTCAACAATTTGCTGCACAAATGGGTAGATAATGACCACACCAAGTTACGCATATTAGTACCTGCATCGTTACAACGAGGATTGACATGGCATACGCACGAAAGTTACGGTCACATGGGCTTAGACAAGTGCGAAGCGACAATAGGAGAGACATTTACATGGCCACGTATGAGAACAACAATATGTGACGTCATTACAACTTGTGACCCATGTCAGAGAACAAAGCCAAATAATTATTTACTGAGGCAATATCCTAGACCATTGCTACCTCAGAAACCATGTGAGCTACTGGCGGTGGACTGTCTTGGTCCAATTCCGAAGGGAAGGAGAGGTTGCCGTCATTTGCTGGTGTGCATTGATGTAATTTCTAAGTTTGTAGTACTATGCCCTATTCAGAAAACCACATCGAAGCAGGTACTCAGTCGCATTCGTAATAGAGTTATTCCAACCCTTGGAAAACCAGAGTTTATATTATCAGATCACGGCAGTTATTTCACAAGCGCCGAATTCAAGAAAGGAATGGAAGACATGGGTATAAAACATGTTTTAAGCAGTATCCGACATGCCCAAGCAAATCCAAGCGAGAGAGTAATTAAATCTGTAACTGCATATTTGAGAATCTTCATTCCGAACGAACACCACAAATGGGTCGATAAAATTAAGGACGTAGAGACATGCATGAATTCTACCAGGCACGAGTCAACAGGACAAATCCCTATGGTCCTACACAAGAACGAGTATCCAGTAAGAACGTGGAAAAGCATCATTAACTGTCCACAAGATCCCATGATAGCACCAGACTTGAGAATTGAACGAACGAGAGCATACATGAGGAAACAAGCAGACCGCAGATTACGGCGAGTAAGAAATAAGAGGTTCCACGGTGATCTTGAAGTCAACCAGCTCGTTTTGGTAAAACGACCTGCTATATCGGACCCAGAAAAGAAAATCTTTAGTAAGTTCTGCGAAAAATTCATAGGACCCTATTCTATCGTAAGAAACCTTGGAAATAATGCTTACAGAGTGAAAGAATTAAGCACAGGAACAATGTCAGTTTACAACGCTGCCAACCTAAAGAAATATCGTCGAAGTGAACCATTGTAGCGCCGAAATAATGACGCTGTTTGAATATACGGACGTCCTACTATCAACAAAGTCAACGGGGAGCAGTTGACTACGGCACGTGATGAAGGAGGAAGTAGACTTGTTGTTGACAAACATTAACGAGGCAAGTAAGGTGTTGCCGCAGGCATCGAGCGTCACGCAAGATTGGAAGGGGAAAATACAAGCAGGAAATGAAAACGAGTAAATGCCATTGAAGACAGGAGCGCCTAGACCAAGTAAGAAAAAGGGGTGATTCTGGAAATAAAACAAATTGGCCTACGGAAGTATTGTAAAATTGTCGACTTTATTCCTAAGTTCGAAATTTTGTGAGTGGGAGAGTTGTGAACCCTTTACCCTATGTTGGTTAAATGATTCGACTTTTATTTCTTCAATTAATAAATATTTCAACCAGCATCATGAAAGTAGCCAGACAGCGATGAGGAAATCTCAAGCATTTGTTGGAGACAGTAGGGACATACCTGCATCAGTTTAACAAAAGGCTAAGTACTTGAGCTATGAAAAGAAATAGCAGAGCGATGTATCACAGGGACAGGTGTGGCTACCTCAATTTTAGAAGCGACGCGCGGTGAGACATGGTTCTGGTATGATCATTGTGATATTCGCGCCTAGAAGAAATATGATGCAGTAACGTGAATGGCTGATGAAGAAAATAGACACTCCCAAGACGCCAAGATCTACTAGAAACCGCCAAATAACAGAGAAAATGGAGAACCAATGAGAAGAGAATGCCTACTTGCGCGCCAACTCTGGCTGGGGTACGCGGTGGCTAGCATTCACGCGGGAAATCGCCTAGACAAAATCTCTACGATCGATTATAGGATTAATGGGCATATTCTTGACCTGTGCAATATTACGAGTTCAGTGATATGTATTTCATTCCTGTATCACAATTACTTCGATAAATTATTACATAAAATCCCCCTCCATCTAGACCCAAGGGCCAGTTCATTTATAAGTGTGTCGAAGAGCCAAGACATTGACTTTTCAATCCGTGTGTCTAGGAGACATGACTTTTATTCTGTGTGTTGAGGACACAAGAGATGACTTTTCATTCCGTGTGTCCACAAGAGATGACTTTTATTCTGTGTGTTGAGGACACAAGAGTTGACTTTTATTCCGTGTGTTGAGGACACACTATTATTATTCTGTGCGTCTACAGACATTGACTTTCATTCCGTGTGTCTAGGAGACATTATTATTATTCTGTTCGTCTGAAGAGATAGACTTGTATTTGTGTCGAGGACACAAGAGATTCATTGAAAAGTGTTAAATTCAGTGACAGATAGTCATAGTACTATAGTTATAGGGACAGTAGCGTCGATAATTCGCCAACGAACAGTGACAGGGAATTTAGTACCTGAACAAGCGAATTTAGTAGTCAGGCATAAAGTGTATAATAACCTAATTTTTGTATCAGCGCAAGGATGACATCGATGAATGCAGAGGAAGTGTGGAAGTCTCAACAGTCCGTCCAGATGGCTGCTATGAGATAGAGAACCATCAAGTTGGGGAATGGCATCTGATGTTCTTTGACGGGTGACTACAACACGAGATGAGTACAAATAATATTTTATTATTTATTAAATTAACTTATGGTTTATGGGACATATTTTTGTAAATACTTTGCTTGTGTGATTTAATGTAGTATATTTTGTTTTGATCTGGCACACTTTTGTTTGGAAGCAGCTCGCACAATGGTAGTTAATGGAAGGTTCTTTTCTTTGTGTTGTGTTAACTAACGTATCTATGTGAACGGCCGTGTTCGCCTAGGTTACGAAGTGCGGTTAAAAACGTATCTCGGAGATATGTCGTGTTTCAGAAGTAGGACTGAATTAATATAATTATATAGTAGATTGGAGGGTAATTAAATTTTGTTGAAAATTATTATTGATCAGATTCAGTGTGATTATTGCCTTTGGAGCAATGTAATTTGTGACGAAGAGTACTCAGCTCTATCGTAGGTTTTAAATATTGTGTTAAATGTTTGCGAGCTTTAATTCAGCAGACCCATGTGAAAGGTGTTATGTCAGTCCCAGATGTGTGTACTGTGAGTATATTGTTGTGGTATTACAAGCGGGAACTTCAGCAGAGACTGATTTCTGTCAGCTTGGTACCAGATTCAGATTGCATCCTTGCGAGGACAATTATGGATATGTGATTATTGTCTGACCATATGTTGAGTGGGAGGAGATGTTAGCGGCTGTTGATTCCTTGAGATAACAGTTCCGCTGGTCGGCTATTTATATACACTGGATGGGGGACATGACTGGTATGTGGAATGGGTGAGTTGTTGTCACGAGGGCTGGCTGAGTTTCGCAAGCAGAGCTCATTAGTGGAGTGCAAGTCTGGCTCCAAATTACTTGAAAATAAATATAAATGTGAGAAAGTGATCAATGGTAAAATTGTTTAAATAAATGGGAGTTGCCTACGAAACACGATTACCTTCGAAGCGTTTCATTAACATGCAGTTTTGTTAATATAAAGTAATCTTAACCACTCAGGTTGTTTGTTGTTGTTGGTTTATTTTTTGTTTATTGTACATGTCAGTGGCCCGTGAGTCACGTGCGGCGCTGTGTTTCCTTGTTGTTGAGCATCTGGCCATTGGCAGCTCATTTGTTAAGTGTGTCACCACACTAATAAGGGTCTCAGAGAGATGCCTGTAAATAGTAGAGTTGTAATATGTGTGTCAGAGTTAGATTTAAGGATTTTTATTAATGTTATGCCCATAGCCTTAAAAGTTGATTTTACGAGATGATTGTTCGTGAGCACCGTGGCTGTTAACCCGTTGTGAACGAATGATCATCCAAGTACTCACTTCTCGTAGATAGTCACCACGCGAACATAAATCATATGCAAGATAGTGGAACTTGGATCCATATTTTATTAGAAAAGGGGAGATCTGTCTGACTCCTCAAAGTGATAAATATTCCTGTCAGGGGGAAATTCAGGGAGGATTTTGTTTATTTTTGTTTGTTTTATTCTTTTATGCACAAATTAGTTATTAAATCTTGTTATTATCTTACGTTTTGTCTCCTTTCTTTCTTAGTTATAGTTTTCATCCTATAACCCTTGCCTCAGAAAAGCACGTTGTTTGGCGGACGTAAACAACACACTATGAACTGAACGCGACCCCTTGATCAAAGATTCTTACATAAAACACTGCTATTCTGAAGGGTTCATAGGTGAAAACTGGCGGCCAACGGTGGGGCTATTCACTGTGGTGTAACGGGGAGATTACACATGTCAATAGTGGCGCATTTGAGTAAAACTGGCATGCCGCAAGTGCAGGCAGATATGACAGTATTTAATCACCGGGAAGTGATATTTTATTAAAAGTAGTTGAGGCGAAGTGGATACCGCCAAATGTGTGAAAGATAAATTAAAATCAGGAGTTTGCAAAGTAAAATACGGTTCACGTTGTTGTCTTTTAAATTAAAGTTAAAATTAAGATGTGATACCGGGCGCCCAATGATAAAGTTAAAACTAGATTTGTGTAGAAAGTCAAACTCATGGAAATATTAGGAGGCTGTAGCCTAAAATGACAATTAATACTTTGTTAATTAGTCAGTGTTAATATCAGATCAGGATAAGTGTTTAATGACTAAATATGTGCTTGGGGTTAAAATTAAATTGAGTAAAACTAGAACTACTCAGAGATGCAATCAACTAATGGGATTATAGGCAAGAATAAATGAACTGAGTAGAATAAAGAAATTAAATGTGCATTGCATTTATGTGCGTGTCAAAGGGCATTGGCGTATGCCATTTCCCATATGTCTCATATATATTGTAAAACATGGCAACGGTGGCGCAGATCCAGGAGATCATTGAAAGTGCGGCAAGGAGAACTCAGGAATTGTTGGATACTAAATTAGCAGAACAAAGTGAATCGCTGAACACGAAGTTATCCGAACAAATAAACACTAAATTATCAGAACAGAGTCAATCTATAAACACTAGTATGTTGGAGCAAAGTGAAGCGTTGAATACAAAATTATCTGAACAAATAAATACGAAAATGTTAGAACAAAGTGAATCGCTAAATACTAAACTGTTAGAACAAAGTGAATCATTGCGGACACAGTTAAATAACAGTAGAATTGAGCAAAATGAATATCAGGCGGAACAAGCTAGGTTATTAAAGAGTGAAATTAATGACACTATAAATTCACAGTTAGAGGCGCAAAATAATAAAAACACGAACCAATTAGCTTCGTTAACCGCAGAGATGAAAGAGCACACAAACCAACAGATGATATTACTGGCCCGTGATGTAAGCAAAAATAATGAGAAACAATTAGAGCAGATTGAAAAAATGGAGAGTATTTTCGATAAAAAAACTTAGCATTCTCGATGAAACGGTGTTAGCTAAATTAGAGCAGATTGAAATAGCATGCACAATGAATACAAGCGAGGTCAAAATAGCCCAAGATAAGTTGGAAGGACGATTTAAGGAGATGGAGAAAAGTGGCAGGGTCATTCAACAACAAATATCAGCAGTAGATGAGAACATATCAGGCATAATTAAAGATATGGACCGTCTAGAGATAAAATCAGCGGAACAGTGGAAAAGCTTAGAAACGGAACAAGAACAATTTAAGAGTACATTAGACGAAAGGCTGAGCCAGATAGAAAATAATCAAGATGAAAATAAGAGCCAAATTGAAAAAAAAAATAAGCACGATTAAAGAACAGATCAGGAAAGATTGGAAGAAAATGAATATTGATTCTAGAGAGGAAAGATCCACCATTATTAAAACAGTAGGCGAAAACCACACGCGTATTCAAGCTTTGGAGCAAGAGGTAAAAAATAGACTTAAAGAACAGACAGACAGGATCATTAAAGCCGAACTTCGCTCATTAGAACAATCGTCTATATTTAAAACGGGAGCATTGAAAGACAAGCAGGATGACTCACATAGTCCCCAACCCAGCATAGCAGGAAGTCAGAATCAAGCAGAGAGCCCATTAACAACAAACACGGAAGGATTTCGTAAGAACGTAGATAGAAGATCAACACCACAGGACGGTCATCAGCCCACACAACTTATTCAAGTAATTCGCTCAAATGACTACAAACCGCAGAAATACACCGAAAATTCAGGGGTAACACCTAAGGCCTTTATCAAAGAGATTGAAGACCATTTTAATAACACTGGAGTACCTGAAGCACGCAGATTGAGAATGATGGAGAGATTTTTATCAGGGAATGTTCTCACCTGGTTTTTAAGTTTCAAATACACATTTGGAACCATGTCAGACTTTAACTTAGCGTTTCTGCGCAAATACTGGTCTCCCGCCATACAACAGAGTTTAAGAATGGAGCTTTACTCTAGAAAATACCAAACTACCCAGCAGACAAAATACTCAGATTTCTTTAACATGCAAATGCTAAAATTTCGCGATCTGGATTACCCATTAAACGAATCAGATTTGGTGATGACAATAGCAAGGCAAATGCCAGTTAATGTACAGCAAGTGCTAGTCGCGGCAAACGTCAGTACGGCCCTACATGCAGAGCAGATATTACGGCAAATAGATGAGACCACATCTCATAGTCATTTTAGAGGAGGAAGACAGCTGGAATTAGTCAACACTACAGAGGTCGTAAAAGCAAAACAAGGAAATACTAAAACGCAGGGTACTAATACGAGCACCTCCACACCTAGGCGAAACCAGGAAGAAGGGGAAAACAGACCATATCAGCGTAACGAAAATTACTACAACAATAGATACCAGGGCAACAATAGATACCAACAGAGAGGATATCAACAATGGCGTGATAATCGAAGGAATGACAGGCCTTATGGAAGATACGGTGATTATAATGCCAATCAACGATGGAAAGGAAGGAGAGATCAAAATCAAGGAGATCAACGTAACTATCGAGATGACTGGGATGATAGGCACGCTCAATCACAAAATTACTTAGAGGAGTTACACGCTAATCAAGGTGGAGAGCTAGGAAGATGGGAAAAGGTCATTGGGAACAGAAAGAACCCAGATACACATACTGAGGAAGCTGGAAGTCTACTGAGACAAGAGGAATATCAAGGACATGAGCGACAGAAGGATGATGGGAGTCGAAATGGAGCTAAAAAAAATGTTAATTTTGGATCAAGGAGACAGTCTCAAAACACAACAGTCGGAAGTTGAAGATGGATGGATAGTAGCGAACATACAAGAATGGATTGCTTTACCAGAAGATTGCATGGAGGAGACGGTGAAACCACGGAACGATGAAATTAGGCAATTACCCATTATTTACGCAAGGATTGGTGGAATTAATATAAGATGTTTATTGGATACAGGGTCACAGATCAGTCTAGTATCGGAGGCCTTGGTTCGAGAGTTGGGACGGACTCAGAATATTCCTGTAATTCCGGTACCACAGCTCAAAGTGAGGGGTGTTATTCCTGAACGCACCGTTACTTGTAAACGTCAGGCATACTTAGAGCTGAACATATTGGAACATACTTTTGGGCAAACATTCATTATCATGGCAAAGATGAATTTCAGTATAATTCTTGGTGCAAATTTCATTTGTGACTATCAAGCAGTGATAGATTTACACAAGAATACAGTCAGTTTTAGAGAATATGACCAGCTGAAAAACGTGGGATTGCATATGGATGAAATCACTACCGGAAGAGATGTAAATTCTTGGGCATTGGAGGCAATATCAGAAGAGACGGAAGAGGAGGTACGAAAGGCGGAAGATAACATCATAGAAGGGGCTGTTGTGGAACTAGATGAGGAGATAGAATCCCAGGAGATATGGTCTTTATTAAGTAAAGGAGATGACGGTGCGATACATTGACGACATTCTGTTGGCATCCGACAACATTGAAACTCACATGGAAAATTTAGATAAAGTATTGGGCAACTTGAAAGCATCGAATTTCAAAGTAAACCTGAAGAAATCGCATTTCTTCAAGAGCGAGATCTTATATTTGGGTCACGTCATTGACAAGGAGGGAGTGATGCCAAATCCAGCCAAGATTGAAGCGATAAAGAATTTCCCTACACCAACGAGAGTCAAGCACATTCGGGCTTTCTTAGGCGTAACGGGATTCTTTAAAGAAAACTGTCCAGGTTATACAGAGACTGTAGCTCCAATGCAGGAAATGTTAAAGAAAAATAACAAATGGTCATGGAACGCGGAATGTGAGAAGGCATTCCAAGCAACAAAACAGCTATTGGAAAACTGCATTAAATTAGGATATCCAGATTTCAAGCTAAAATTTATAATCCAAGCGGATGCTTCACTAATTGGGATAGGTGCTATGCTCTACCAAGAGGATCCAGCTAACCTGCAGCACAAAACATATTTGGCATTTGTCAGCCGAAAATTGCGTAAGCACGAACGAAATTATACTGTAACCGAGCTAGAATTGTTGGCCATCCTTCATGCGCTCCAACAATGGAAACGAATAATCTATGGTTACCCTATTGTTGTCAGAACTGACCACAAGGCACTAACATTCTTGTTTAAGACGTCAATGGCAAGCGAACGTGTGACACGTTGGTCTATATACATTCAGCAGTTCAGCATTGAAATTGAACATTGTCCAGGGAAGATGAACGTGATACCGGATGCACTCAGCAGGAATCCAGAGCCTTATAATGAAGAAACAGCGATGGTACAACACTTGGAGTTAACACCGAAGGACCGGGAATTCTTGGAGGAGTTACGTGAGATACAGCGAGAACAGGAAGCGGAACCATGGATGATGCTATTAATTAAATACTTCAAAAAGCAACTACCTACAGGAACACCTGCATTTCGAGAAGCGAAAGCCAAAGAAGGAAGATATGTTTATGTCAACAATTTGCTGCACAAATGGGTAGATAATGACCACACCAAGTTACGCATATTAGTACCTGCATCGTTACAACGAGGATTGACATGGCATACGCACGAAAGTTACGGTCACATGGGCTTAGACAAGTGCGAAGCGACAATAGGAGAGACATTTACATGGCCACGTATGAGAACAACAATATGTGACGTCATTACAACTTGTGACCCATGTCAGAGAACAAAGCCAAATAATTATTTACTGAGGCAATATCCTAGACCATTGCTACCTCAGAAACCATGTGAGCTACTGGCGGTGGACTGTCTTGGTCCAATTCCGAAGGGAAGGAGAGGTTGCCGTCATTTGCTGGTGTGCATTGATGTAATTTCTAAGTTTGTAGTACTATGCCCTATTCAGAAAACCACATCGAAGCAGGTACTCAGTCGCATTCGTAATAGAGTTATTCCAACCCTTGGAAAACCAGAGTTTATATTATCAGATCACGGCAGTTATTTCACAAGCGCCGAATTCAAGAAAGGAATGGAAGACATGGGTATAAAACATGTTTTAAGCAGTATCCGACATGCCCAAGCAAATCCAAGCGAGAGAGTAATTAAATCTGTAACTGCATATTTGAGAATCTTCATTCCGAACGAACACCACAAATGGGTCGATAAAATTAAGGACGTAGAGACATGCATGAATTCTACCAGGCACGAGTCAACAGGACAAATCCCTATGGTCCTACACAAGAACGAGTATCCAGTAAGAACGTGGAAAAGCATCATTAACTGTCCACAAGATCCCATGATAGCACCAGACTTGAGAATTGAACGAACGAGAGCATACATGAGGAAACAAGCAGACCGCAGATTACGGCGAGTAAGAAATAAGAGGTTCCACGGTGATCTTGAAGTCAACCAGCTCGTTTTGGTAAGACGACCTGCTATATCGGACCCAGAAAAGAAAATCTTTAGTAAGTTCTGCGAAAAATTCATAGGACCCTATTCTATCGTAAGAAACCTTGGAAATAATGCTTACAGAGTGAAAGAATTAAGCACAGGAACAATGTCAGTTTACAACGCTGCCAACCTAAAGAAATATCGTCGAAGTGAACCATGGTAGCGCCGAAATAATGACGCTGTTTGAATATACGGACGTCCTACTATCAACAAAGTCAACGGGGAGCAGTTGACTACGGCACGTGATGAAGGAGGAAGTAGACTTGTTGTTGACAAACATTAACGAGGCAAGTAAGGTGTTGCCGCAGGCATCGAGCGTCACGCAAGATTGGAAGGGGAAAAGACAAGCAGGAAATGAAAACGAGTAAATGCCATTGAAGACAGGAGCGCCTAGACCAAGTAAGAAAAAGGGGTGATTCTGGAAATAAAACAAATTGGCCTACGGAAGTATTGTAAAATTGTCGACTTTATTCCTAAGTTCGAAATTTTGTGAGTGGGAGAGTTGTGAACCCTTTACCCTATGTTGGTTAAATGATTCGACTTTTATTTCTTCAATTAATAAATATTTCAACCAGCATCATGAAAGTAGCCAGACAGCGATGAGGAAATCTCAAGCATTTGTTGGAGACAGTAGGGACATACCTGCATCAGTTTAACAAAAGGCTAAGTACTTGAGCTATGAAAAGAAATAGCAGAGCGATGTATCACAGGGACAGGTGTGGCTACCTCAATTTTAGAAGCGACGTGCGGTGAGACATGGTTCTGGTATGTTCATTGTGATATTCGCGCCTAGAAGAAATATGATGCAGTAACGTGAATGGCTGATGAAGAAAATAGACACTCCCAAGACGCCAAGATCTACTAGAAACCGCCAAATAACAGAGAAAATGGAGAACCAATGAGAAGAGAATGCCTACTTGCGCGCCAACTCTGGCTGGGGTACGCGGTGGCTAGCATTCACGCGGGAAATCGCCTAGACAAAATCTCTACGATCGATTCTAGGATTAATGGGCATATTCTTGACCTGTGCAATATTACGAGTTCAGTGATATGTATTTCATTCCTGTATCACAATTACTTCGATAAATTTTTACATAAAATCCCCCTCCATCTAGACCCAAGGGCCAGTTCATTTATAAGTGTGTCGAAGAGCCAAGACATTGACTTTTCATTCCGTGTGTCTAGGAGACATGACTTTTATTCTGTGTGTTGAGGACACAAGATATGACTTTTCATTCCGTGTGTCCACAAGAGATGACTTTTATTCTGTGTGTTGAGGACACAAGAGTTGACTTTTATTCCGTGTGTTGAGGACACACTATTATTATTCTGTGCGTCTACAGACATTGACTTTCATTCCGTGTGTCTAGGAGACATTATTATTATTCTGTTCGTCTGAAGAGATAGACTTGTATTTGTGTCGAGGACACAAGAGATTCATTGAAAAGTGTTAAATTCAGTGACAGATAGTCATAGTACTATAGTTATAGGGACAGTAGCGTCGATAATTCGCCAACGAACAGTGACAGGGAATTTAGTACCTGAACAAGCGAATTTAGTAGTCAGGCATAAAGTGTATAATAACCTAATTTTTGTATCAGCGCAAGGATGACATCGATGAATGCAGAGGAAGTGTGGAAGTCTCAACAGTCCGTCCAGATGGCTGCTATGAGATAGAGAACCATCAAGTTGGGGAATGGCATCTGATGTTCTTTGACGGGTGACTACAACACGAGATGAGTACAAATAATATTTTATTATTTATTAAATTAACTTATGGTTTATGGGACATATTTTTGTAAATACTTTGCTTGTGTGATTTAATGTAGTATATTTTGTTTTGATCTGGCACACTTTTGTTTGGAAGCAGCTCGCACAATGGTAGTTAATGGAAGGTTCTTTTCTTTGTGTTGTGTTAACTAACGTATCTATGTGAACGGCCGTGTTCGCCTAGGTTACGAAGTGCGGTTAAAAACGTATCTCGGAGATATGTCGTGTTTCAGAAGTAGGACTGAATTAATATAATTATATAGTAGATTGGAGGGTAATTAAATTTTGTTGAAAATTATTATTGATCAGATTCAGTGTGATTATTGCCTTTGGAGCAATGTAATTTGTGACGAAGAGTACTCAGCTCTATCGTAGGTTTTAAATATTGTGTTAAATGTTTGCGAGCTTTAATTCAGCAGACCCATGTGAAAGGTGTTATGTCAGTCCCAGATGTGTGTACTGTGAGTATATTGTTGTGGTATTACAAGCGGGAACTTCAGCAGAGACTGATTTCTGTCAGCTTGGTACCAGATTCAGATTGCATCCTTGCGAGGACAATTATGGATATGTGATTATTGTCTGACCATATGTTGAGTGGGAGGAGATGTTAGCGGCTGTTGATTCCTTGAGATAACAGTTCCGCTGGTCGGCTATTTATATACACTGGATGGGGGACATGACTGGTATGTGGAATGGGTGAGTTGTTGTCACGAGGGCTGGCTGAGTTTCGCAAGCAGAGCTCATTAGTGGAGTGCAAGTCTGGCTCCAAATTACTTGAAAATAAATATAAATGTGAGAAAGTGATCAATGGTAAAATTGTTTAAATAAATGGGAGTTGCCTACGAAACACGATTACCTTCGAAGCGTTTCATTAACATGCAGTTTTGTTAATATAAAGTAATCTTAACCACTCAGGTTGTTTGTTGTTGTTGGTTTATTTTTTGTTTATTGTACATGTCAGTGGCCCGTGAGTCACGTGCGGCGCTGTGTTTCCTTGTTGTTGAGCATCTGGCCATTGGCAGCTCATTTGTTAAGTGTGTCACCACACTAATAAGGGTCTCAGAGAGATGCCTGTAAATAGTAGAGTTGTAATATGTGTGTCAGAGTTAGATTTAAGGATTTTTATTAATGTTATGCCCATAGCCTTAAAAGTTGATTTTACGAGATGATTGTTCGTGAGCACCGTGGCTGTTAACCCGTTGTGAACGAATGATCATCCAAGTACTCACTTCTCGTAGATAGTCACCACGCGAACATAAATCATATGCAAGATAGTGGAACTTGGATCCATATTTTATTAGAAAAGGGGAGATCTGTCTGACTCCTCAAAGTGATAAATATTCCTGTCAGGGGGAAATTCAGGGGGGATTTTGTTTATTTTTGTTTGTTTTATTCTTTTATGCACAAATTAGTTATTAAATCTTGTTATTATCTTACGTTTTGTCTCCTTTCTTTCTTAGTTATAGTTTTCATCCTATAACCCTTGCCTCAGAAAAGCACGTTGTTTGGCGGACGTAAACACCACACTATGAACTGAACGCGACCCCTTGATCAAAGATTCTTACATAAAACACTGCTATTCTGAAGGGTTCAGTATAAAAGTGAACCCCAAATGACAAGAAGGTTACCGTCCCCATAAGACAGTAAAATGTTAAAAATATGCATAGAAAGACGACAAAATGTTAACTAACCTCCAATTGTAAAATACTTTCTCGCAATAAATGAGGTCTGATCCTCCTACAAAAACCTGCATATTTTGCCTATTATAGCCTATCCCCTAGTTTGCCCGGTGAAATCTACCTCCGCCTTCCGGCGTGCCGAGAGGAATTTTATTATAAATTACAAAGGCTTGTGATGCATGAAAACTCAGGTTTTCATCATTTCAAATGATCTTGTCGAATTCGTCGTTATGCGTGACGGAGACTGTGACGTCATGCAGCCGCACGGGAAGCCTAAGTTAATGGGTAAAGGATACACAAGACGCCTGATAAGATTACAAGGTGGCTCTTAAAGAGGTGTACAAGATGGCAGATAAGAATACAGGGTGACTCCTTTCTAAAGAGATATACAATATGCCAGATAAGAATACAGGGTGCCTCCTAAAGAGGTGTGCAGGATGTCAGAGTAAAATACAGTACAAGATGCCAGATAAAAATACAAGGTGACTCTTAAAGAGGTGTACAAGATGGCAGAGAAGAATACAGGGTGACTTCTAAAGAGGTGCACAAGATGTCCGACAAGAATACAGGGTGACTCCTATAGGGGTGTACAAGAAATCACACAAGAATACAGGGTGACTTCTAAAGAGATATACAAGATGCCAGATAAGAATACAGGTTGCCTCCTAAAGAGATGTGCAGGATGTCAGAGAAAAATACAGGGTGACACTTAACGAGGTGTACAGTATGTTAGATTCAATTCAAATACAGGGTGACCCTTATAGAGGTTTGCAAGATATCAGATTCAAATAATGGATGACCCTTAAAGAGTTGTAAAAGATGTCAGACCTAAATACAGGGTGACTCTTAAAGAGGTGCCCGCGCGGGGAGCCTTAGTTAATGGGTAATGGAGTCTGTTGAAAGAGTCCTGGGGCTTCGATCTAAACGAGAAACCATCCTGAGCCTTTGTAGCATGTGTAGCATTTATAGCATGCGTCATTTGAAATGATATAACGTCTAGTCTTTCAGACTGACTGTAATTTTTTTAGCCTCCAATGGCCCAAATTGCCAAAAGGAGCAGAAAATACGATTTCAAATCAGGAATTGTTGAAAATAATGTTGCTGTTTGGAGATCTTCAGTACGACATATCACAGGTGTAAGTCGTGTGAAAAAAATCTAGACTACTCCTTGAACCCCTTTAGCGCATTGATGAATTTTACAGTTTTAGTTGGTTCCGTGATAACCTTATAGCCATTTGCAAACTTTCACAGAAATGTAATAAATGGAGTGGCATTACTTCTTGCAGAAATAGATGGAAAGTTGGATGTCACCTCTTGAGATACTGTTATCATGGCTTGCATTCCTTCATTAGTTTATTAAATGAAATTAGTTTCCTGGCAATATCTAAGAAACTGTTGGTTTTAGAGCCTTAAAATGTAGTTTTCGGGGACCCTTTACGGCTCTTTAAAGGCCCCGAGTTTTGTTCCTGACATTAAGGGGTTGAAAATGAGCTTTGTCTCGTCGTTGTACGCCATAATAATGATAATAATAATATTATTAATAATATAACAATATTGGTATAGGGATATAATAGACCTTCCGTTCCATACCAGCAGGTGTAAATCGCATGAAAAATTTCTAGAGTACCCCTTGACCCCTTTAGCGCATTATATGTATTGATGAATATTTCAGCTTAATTTTGATCCGTTATAACCTTATAGGCGTTTGCAAACCTTCACAGAAATGTAATAAATGGAATTGCATTGCGTCTTACAGAAATAGATGGTCCTCTGAGATTCCGTTGCCATGGTTACCGGCTTGCATTATTTCATTAATTTATTAAGTGAAATTAGTTTTCTGGGAATATCTCAAAAACTGTTGGTTTTAGGACCTTAAAATGTGGTTTTTGGGGTCCCCGAGTTTCGTTTCTCACATTGATGGGCTGAAAATGAGCTTTGTCTCACCCTTCTACGCCCATTTCAGCATGTATTCTAAGGAGGTAGGCCCCCTTTTATGAGAGGTACGGAGAGGAATTACATCAATGATTAGTGTCGTGCCTCTGATGGATATCTGCATCAAAAAACGTTGATCCACCCAGCCGTTCTCGAGTTATAAGGACACAAAAAATTGTCCACAAACAGGCAGACAGACAGACAAAAAAAAAAAAAAAAAATTGCGCGCAATCGTCATAAAACAGTTTGAAGGGCGCAAATATCGCAAATTTCCGTGGAAATTCAGAAAAACAGACAAACTTTCATATTTAGAGATTAATATTTGTTCAATTGATCAACCTAACTAACCAATAAGCAATAACTTTAGTCATGCTAGAAGATGTTAGTCGATCTGAGTTGATTTGATCTTCAAAACCAAATTTAATGAAGCATACAAATGAGAGCTTTAAGCTATTACGTCATGAAATATTCACATTAGGCAAGCAATGTGGATGGAAGTCAGATTATTAAACTATCTCGGCTATGTAGGCTATAGATACATTGGCAAAATTCGGACAATTTTTGAAAAGAACCGTATTTACTTACACTATTTAAAATACCAATGTATGTTTCTGATTTAATTACATTATTTAGAATTGCAGTCAATGCACAGTGGTTCAAAATCGAAATCAAGGGGGACAAAATTATGTTTACGTTTTAATCATGAATATAGAGTGAAGGCAGCGTATATAATTTGTTTACTTCATAATAAACATCAGTTAAGACCTTTTCTAAGCTACGTCTACACATGCAAGAAATTGTCTATGACTAGAATTTGGATAGAGCATTCAGTTATCTCTTCAGAACAATTTTCTACCCCTAACTTACTTTTAACAAAGTCACAAAGTTCCAATTTTGACATAATCGTCGAACCCAGTGCTTCAAACAGTTGTAATCGTGTGAGAACTGGTTGCGCGGCATCTTTTAAACGTAAAATAACTACGTAAGTTTCAAAAAGATGCAAAAAATCTTATAAGAGGCGTAAACTTCAAGATTTTATCTACATTTTAACATTAAGTAGAAAGTGACGCAGAGTGACTAAAAATCAAAGTGAAAATATAATTTTAATAATAATAGTTATATATTATATAAAGAAATTTAGCTAAAATTACGTAACAATTACGCCCATTAATAACTGAAACACGTTACAAAGATCATACCTTCAGCCGCATGTTCCATCTTAAAGCATCACACTAACCACAAAGACAACCAAACCACAGCCACTTACATTCACCCTCCAATTCAGACTGCTCGAACAGTGGTGACAGATTTACACTAAGATGCTTTTATATCCCAGAATAGTGAGCGGCAATTATATGAGAATACTGTAGAAGTATAAATTTTGATTTTTTAATTATGAAAATAAATAATTTTGTCCTCATAGATTTCGATTTTACCCACTGTGCAATGGCCATAGCAGGGTATTTAAAATGAACGCCTGAAGGCCCGCCATTAAGTAGTTCTAACCTTGGATACTAGAGATCCCACTGTCACAGACACGTAGCGGCGAACGTTGGAACGTGATAGAGCGTTTTATCATTTTAAATGATCTTGTCGACTTCGGCGTTATGCTGAGGTCTGGCGTCACGTTGCGACCATGGGACGAAATGTACCGAGAATGCACTGAGGTGTGTGACGTCATAGTACCGCTTGAGCTTCCTCCTTTCCCCGCGCGCTCCAGTGAGCGTCATCCAGCCAGCATGATCATGAAGCTTTCACCCAGCCTTTTTCAGCATTTGTTTTTGTAACATTTCAAATGATAAAGTCGGACTACCAATCCCAAGCTTGCAGGTTCGCTCCTGGCCATGGCAATGTTAAAGGACCCATTTGAATTCAGTAGGCCGTGTTCATAATGGCAAAATTAATCTCGGGATTTCCACCAACACAAAGTTCCTCCATTCTCTACAAGAAAGCTTAGATAACTAACCTCCTTGACTTCATAGCGTTCCAAGGAACGATACAATTCGACATGCAAGCTGCTCTCAGGGCGTAAAATAACAATGCACCCGAGGTCATATGATATTTATATTGTTACCTACAAATGTACCTACACACTACAGATTGTAGTTCTTTTACATGCCATAAATCTATGACATGGGCCCGTCACCTTTACTTCCCCTCCGAAGGAAGGAGTTTAACGCTCTTAAAAAGTCCGACGGGTTTCAACCCGCGATCTTGGACATAGCAGCTCAGCATGCTACCGAATACGCCATGTTTCTGTTTTTAAATCCAGCAGAGACGAAGAATAAAGGAAGTTCAAAATTATAAAAACCACCTTGAACAAGAAATGAAGGAATTTAGAGAGACATTTAAAGTAAAAGTAAAGATTCAACCAGTACGGTAATCATGACGGCATTGTCATCGTAGCAGATTCATCAGAGGATGTGAATGAGTTTTTAAATGGTACGGACTCCGTCTTTAGGAAGGAATTCATGATGAAAATCAATCAATGCAGGCAGATCTCTTATTAAAGACATAGATAACAAGTAGTTTCATGAGGAACTATACAGTCTATTTTCATATATCCTACGCATGTTAATTGCCTCTATCTACATACACAATTTAAGTTTGAAGGTTGTGACTGATTCGTAGATATTGAGAACCGTCTAAATATTTCAGATGGTCGCCAGGTTCGATTTTAATTTATGTACAATTACATGAAGATTATTGTGTACGTGTGGTATTCAAACTTCAATCGTATGATAAGAACACAAGAAGTAAAAATGAGATTTTAAAATTTCGCACAGCTGCCATATTGTGGTTATGAAAACAATTGAAAGAAATTAAATGCCAGTAGATTAACATTTGTATAAGCATTTAACGTGCAAAGTTTTACTGCACTCGGATGGTTAAATCGCGAGAAACGTCCATTTAAATATTTATAATTCGCGTCACCGCCATGTTGGATTTGTCACCGCCATGTTGGATTTGTGCTCACCAGGTGACTGAAAGTCCTATAGGTGAACTTAAGTTCATAGCTTCTATGAACATAAAAAAGTTCAGTTCGATTGCTGTAAAAGATTGAGAACTGTCTAAATACTTCGGATGCTCGCCATTTTGGATTGATATATGTATAGGCCATAGAGTTATGTATCATTAAAGGAACATTATTGTGTAACTTCATTATTCAAACTTTCACTTCGATCGCATGATTACGACACAAGAAATAAAAAAATAATTTTAAAATTTCGCACAGCCGCCATCTTGAGGTTATGTAAACAATTGAACTAAATTAGATGGCAGTGCATTACAATATGTATAATGATTCACTGTACCACACTTCACTGCGCTCAGAGAGTTAAATCTTGAGAAAAGTCTACTAAAATGTTTCAACTTTGCTTGGCCGCCATGTTCGTTTTGTACTTTACAGGTTTATGAAAGTTACATAGATTAACTTGTACCTGCGCCCTTTATCACCGTACAAAATTTCAGGGTGGTATCTATAAAAGTTTCGGAGATACAGAATACCAGTGAAATATTTCGCACAGCCGCCATTTTGAGGTTATGTAAACAATTCAACTAACTTAGACGCCAGTGTATTACAATGTGTATAAACATTTGCTGTACCAAGTTTCATTACGTTGGGATGGTTAAATCGCGAGAAAAGTCTACTTAAAAATTCTCAAATTCGCTTGACCGCCATGTTAGTTTTGTAGTTACCAGGTCACACTTCTAGTAGTGTCCTTTATCGCAATACACAATTTCAGGTTGATATTGGTAATAGTTTCGGAGATACTGAATGCTGGTGAAATATTTTGCACAGCCGCCATGTTGGATTGGTGGGAGACAATAACATTTGAAGGGCACGGTCGGGGTCGGCCAGAATGGTGCTATGATCTTACCGAGTTTCATTGAAATCGCTCCAGCTGTTTAGAAGTTATTAGGGGACACACACACACACACCATCACACACACGCACACACACAGACACACGGACAAAAGATGATCTCATAAGCCTATTTTTTTCATAAAATGAAAATAGGCGGTAAAAAAGAGGAAAATATTGAGGAAAATCTTTGGTCCAGTCTGCTTAGAGAGAATCTGGGAAAAAGAGAATTCTCAGGAGCTATATCACCTCTCTGAAAAGATCACTGATACATTCAGGAAAAGGCGATTAAAGTTCAATGGCCACATTCTTCGTATGAACAATGACACACTGACGAAGAGGATTCTTAACCTTGCTCTCCCAGTGAAAGTCAAGACCAACTGGTTTAAGGAAATAGAGGAAGATCTTCAGGAAGTTGGCATCCTGGATGAAATCATACAACAGTGGTTGTCAACAACTATCATTTTCAAAAGTTTGGTGCTTTTCAGTCGGTCAACACGAATGTACCCAAAAAAGAGCTGGGTTATGCCCTGATCCTGAAATAAATTACATGAGATTAATAAATACACTAGGATGACCAGTTTCGATCGTCAAGCGATCATCATCAGATCCATTACACTTAGGCTATAACATCTATGTTTGAGAATACAGGTGAAAAATATTTACAATATGTACAATTATTTAGTTGCAGTATTGGAAATGCAACTGTCAGTGTATGCTAAATGTAGAATATCTGATGTTAGGTGAAATGCTAAAATGGTGATAGAAATCTGGAGTTTGTCCCTTTGGGGTGACTATATGGTTGTAAAAAGTCAACTATGGTTATAATGTAATATTACAGGCTACTACTTATCTGGTTGTCTGCCTGGCTGGAGCTTCGAGCAGTTTCGTGTTCACTCTTGCGCCAGTTAAGGTCGACTGAACCGGGGAGCTAACTGGACGAAACTGGTTTTTCCTTTCTCCCCTCCCCCCTTGTTCCTGATTGCTGTCTGAGGTCAGTGCAATATGCATTTGTGTGACGTTGCCAAATCTAGATAAGATGTATGTTATTGAATACAGGAAGGTCTACAACTATTAAAGACCACGGAACTGTCTTCGCCACGCGTGGACTTAAAAGTCATTCGTACTAAGCGCTGCCCGGTCTTTCGAAGACGTCCCGGCACCTTTAATACTGCCGCGAATACCAGCCTTGGTTCATTGCAGAAGAAAGTACTATCATTTTGTGGAGAAAATCAGTTTCATTACCAGGAAACCATGGACTGAAGAACGGAGGAAACTCTTTAGTGCTCAGATGAAGAGATTTTGGGAGAGGAGAAGGTCAACATCATTTGGCAAATGAGTTCTCTCGCGGTCCTTAGATGGGCATAACGATGTGACAAAAAGTCGCCTCAGAAGGAAAGACATGGACACAAATTAAAAGGATGGCCAACAACAGAGTGAGATGGAAGAAGTTTGTAGCTGCCCTATGGTCCTACAAGAAATAAAAGGAAGTCAATAATATTGGAAAGCAGCCGAAAGGAATCAGAAGCCCCTATTGGCGTCAAATTGGCTGGTGAAAAGCGAAAGGATAAAGAGACTTTTGCTATTTAGGATGGAAAATAACCAGTGATGGACGAAGCAAAGAGGATATAAAAAAGTAGGTTTGCTCAGACAATGAAAGCATTTCTGCAGAATAGAATTTTTTTGACATCAAAAGGTGTTAAGAAGTCATTTCTGAAAGTCTTTGTCTGGTGCATGGCGCTCAATGGAATTGAAACTTGGACTATTGGTGCAGCAGAAAAGAGGAAAATAGAAGCATTTGAAATTTGGTGTTACAGAAGAATGATAAAAATCAAATGGATAATTAAGGTAACAAATGAAGTGTCGGAGAGGAGGGATGTTTCTTGGGACTGCTAATGAATTGAAGACATAGGTTGGTAGGACCCTTACTAAGACACCTAGGAATAGGAATCTTACTTATGGTAGGAAAAGTAGACGATAAAAACTGTAGGGGTTAGAATATGTTAAATTGATGGCCTCGGATGTCGAGATGAAGGAAGCATGTAGCTATAGGCTACGTGACCGTTAATCTCGCGATTATGAGCCACGGGACCTCCTTTTTACGCGGAATCCGAACCACAGGACATGGCATTTCACTTCGAAAATCTCACATGTATTGACCGGGAATCGAACCCGGTCTACCTTGATGAGAGGCATGCAGCTTGACCGCTTCTCCTCAACGCCCCCATGTATAGACGAAACGATTAGAACGTTGCTCAGGAGAGGGAGGCATGGAGTGCTGCATCAATGCAGTCAAAAGACTGAAGACTCAAACAACAACCAATCTGTGCGAAGCCAATAAAATTAAATAACTGCAGTAAAACTTTTTTTCCGATACCCTCATTTTGAAATGGACTGGAACTTCTCCACTGTTCGTTAATCAACGTAACTGTACGTTCCGAGGGGCAGATGACCTCGTTGTTTTAAACCAGTGGTTCTTAACTGGTGGTCCGCGAGTGCTTCGGGAGTGGTCCGTGGGAGAAAAGGGTCCTTCAGCACGTATACAAAAGTGGCCAATAAATGGGGATTTCGGAAACGATGTGCGTTGAACGAGAATCGTCCGAATGTATTCGCGGCGATGACTATCAGGTTTTGAATTGAAATATTTCAACAACAAAAAAAGGATTATTGAGGAAGGGTTACAACTGATAAGGTTTTTTATTTTATTTTTATTTTTTTAGCGTATGGCTTTTAGTGCTATGACCTTACCGAGTATCATTAAAATCGCTCCGGCCATTTAGAAGTTATTAGGGGGGAGACACACACGGACGCACACACATACACACACACGGACAAAAGGTGATCTCATAGGCCTAATTTTTAATAAATGCAAATAGGCTTAAACCGATAGACTTAATGCCTTCCTATAGCTTCTGCCACCTGTCAAGTCGTTTACAAACCATTCCAACTCATACCATCTAGCGACAACATTCCAAACCTTGTGGAAGGAAGCTTGTAGTTTAACGTCACCGTTAATCTTGAGATCATGAGCCACGGGAAACCTTGTGGAGTTTTTCAGACATTACAAAGACAGTGTCTGAGGACATGTTCGGCTCGCCAGGGTTGTAGCTGCTTCGAGACGGACACCCAATGGGTGAGCTACAAGTACCGTTGGGGAGGAAAATGGGATGTAAGGACGAGGAGTTGGAAGGTAGCGGCTGTGGCCTATAGTTAGGGACCAACCCCGGCATTTGCCTGGAAGGAAGATGGGAAACCACAGAAGACCATCATCAAGGTTGCCGGCGGGATTCGAACCTCCACGCCTTCCGGATGTGAGCAACTGCCAGCAGTCATGCCGTAACGACCACGGCTAACTCACCTGGGACTGATAAGGTGAATTGGGGAGAGAGGTGGTCCGTAGATGATTCAATTTCAGGCTGAGTGGTCCGCATACTTCTACGGGTTCAGAACCACTGTTTAAAACCCTCTAAAGCTACTATTACCACCACCATCACCACCAACAACAACAACATTCCTACCGCACCTATTCCACAACAGCCTTGGGAGGATCATTTGCACTCCACGCCCTGTGAAAAAATAATTTTACTTTATTGGTTTTGATATCGGGGCTCAAGTGAGGTTAAGTACACCTAAAAGGATACTTTGGCGCAAAGATTACAATGCGTGACGTCACCGAGGAAGTGTTGTGTGCGGCGCCCGGCAGATGGCGAGGTCGTGCTGCTGATGAGGGACATTATAATGTGATGCTCACGAAGGAAGATGTTAAGGGGCGAATCGTGAGACCAAGGGGTCACACACCTTAATGATTATAGAGCACGCCACTACTCAGTGTCAATTTGAATCATATGTTATTTCTCACTGAACACTCTGCTATTAGACAGTGCTGTATTCCCTCCAGGGTCCACACTCCACCTACTGAAAGTCTTCCGGATCCTGCCCTCGCAGATGTACGTGCTAACTGCTTGGACACGGAGGACCCTTCCCATCATCTATATGTTTAAAACACTAGGCTGAGGTTTTTTTACTGCGAGATTGATAAAACGGCTGAACCGATTGACTTCGTAATGCACTCTGACGAAAGCCCCTGGTCTGTGTATTTGCAGAGTGTCTTTAAAATAAACAGAGTATGTTACCATATATAATAAAAATTAATTTAAAAAAAGAAGTCCTCTCGATAGCGTAGTGGTCAGTATAGTTAGCTGCTGCCCCGGAAATCTTGGGTTCGATTCCGGGCTCTGCCACGAAATTCGAAAAGTGGTATGAGGACTGGAACGGGGTCTACTCAGCCTCTGGTGGCCCAAATGAGTAGAGGAGGTTCCAATCCACCTCAGCCATCCTCGAAGTGTTTTTCCGTGGTTTCTCACTTCGTCTTCGGGCCAATGCTTGGATGGTACCTACTGTAAGGCCACGGCCGCCTCCTTCCTGCTTCCCTGCCTATCCATCCCAATCTTCCCCTCCCTTCCCATCCCTCAGGAGGCCCCTGTTCGCTTTGCAGGTGGGCTGCCTGGGCGAGGTGCTGATCACGCCTCCTCAGTTGTATCCACTCCTACCAGATGTTCCCAGCTCTAGGACACTGCCCGTAGAGGCGGTAGTGGTGAGTTCCCTTGCTGAGTCCGTGGGACACACCAACCTGGTGGGTAAAATTGATTTTTTTAAATAACAAAATTAAAAAAATTAAAAATAATAAAAAAGAAGCCAAATTATTGGCCCTAGCACATGCGTAGAATCAGCTTGGTCATGACAGGCATGGCGGATGTCCACCGCGTTTTAATGTAATAGTTATATTTATAAAAAAATATAAAGGAGGGGAAGATTCATTAATTGTTGAGAGTATATATGGTACATAACTCTATGGCCTATATATACATATACTATAACAATCCAAAATGGCGAGCATCCGAAATATTTAGACGGTTCTCAATATCTACGAATCTACCACAACAATAAAACTGAAATATGAGCAGGATATATGAAAATAGGCTGTATAGTTCTTCACGGAACTATTGTTTTTTTTTTTCTCTTGGGGAAGCCCCCGTGGCTTAGGCGGCAGCACGCCGCGTCGCTCTCTCACCGCTAGGTCCTTGGTTCAAATCCTGGTCACTCGACGTGAGATTTGTGGCAGCAGTATGTTGCAATGTCGAGAGTTCAATCTTTTGACGCTTTTAAAGTTGCAATGTGCCAAAATGTTATCGTACAAAGAATGTAACTTATATATGAAACTTCTTCAGTAAATATGTTGTTCATTGTCCGTCATGTTTTGACGGGTTACAACCAGTCATATATATTATTTCAGTAGTAGAGATCCCTCCTGCGGCGCTCACAAGCGATCGATCATGAAAAATGAGCAATCAAATGAAAGAGAATATACATTTCCAGTGACCCATTGCACTCTAATTTCATAAATATCTAGAATTTCTTTAAAAAATGACTTTTAAAAAACTGTACGAAGTGAGCGATTTGCAGTTACTGTTGGTGCAGGAAGATACGCTCCATAATTGCTGTCCACTTCACATTTTGGCCGCTGTGACGCCTGTTTTATGTCATTTTAGGGTACAGTGCTATTTCTTTTGCAATATATCCCAGTTTGTTTATGCATTATAACTACAATGGTTGATCCAATGTTTTGTCAACTTTCAAATCGTGTAATTCGTGTCTGACATGTTGGATTTTCAGTGTATGTCAGACGCTATCCTTACCTAATTGGTCAATGAATAAAATATTGAGCTCTGATTGGTTGAAAAAACAGTGTTATATTGAAAAGTAGTACTTTAAAGACACCCATTATGATAAAGGTTTCTGACATAAAATTTACATATCGACATCGTCGAACATAAACATAACAACCTTTCTCCTTAAGGGGGGAGGTACAAGTGTAAAAATCACTGATATTTAATATATTGTCCCTCGATATCCCTTCATTTTGTTGATATGAAATTTTGCACACTCATAGTACTGTTCTTTCTCTTTAGTATTTCATTTAAATAGTTGCAATTAACTGTCCCTGGTTAATAAAAAATAATTTTCACAATTTTAGAAAAGTTTATACATTCAACATGCTTTTCCCTGATAATTTCTACAAATCTTCAAATTTCTGGAATATTATGATTTTAGAATATTCATAATGCTTGTATTAACAATGTGAACTAACATCTTTTGCTTATCTTTTAAATAATATTTTTTCCTCTCTTTTTTATAGGTGAAGATTTTTTTGGCATTTTTATGGGGTGTGATCACTCAAAAGTTACAAAAAACAAATGTTACAGCAATGGTTCTAGTTCACATTGTTAAGATACATATACATACAAAATTTCATCAAAATATCTCAAAAAATGTTCGAGTAATGAAGGAAAACAAAAGTAAAACTTTAAGTTTTGGGAAATGAAGGTTAAACTTACCAAAGGGAGGAAGAGGCATCAAAATTCTCCTGCTGCATAAACAATCCCCTCTTGTTGACATTGTCGTCCTTCCTCCTCTAATCTAAGCCGTTTCCTGCATTTTCAGGCCTCTTTTGTTGATTCTAGTGCCCTTTTATTTGCAGAAAGCACTCGCATTTTGTCTCATTATAAATCTATTGGGGAAAGTGTGGTTTATGAACATGTGCGATTTCTCGCACGGGTCTGCTAGTTTAACAAAAACTAGCAACCCAACCCGGCTTCGCCCGGGAACAGTTATGAATGCATTACGTGATGAGCGCTTTTTTTTTTCGATGTCAATGAACTACGACCAATCTCCGTTTTACGTCTCGGCATGATGGGATAAAATCACTGACTGGACTATTAATTATATTATCATGGAGATGTATGTGCAACGAATTCTTGTCAGACGTAATTTAAGAATGGCGAGGTGCATGAAACACAAATCCCCCTTCCGTCCAATATTTTGACTGTGCATTTTGCGGAAGAAAAAGTTCAAAGGCGAAATGAAGAAAACCCGAGTTGCACTTCCAGGGAAACTCCAATCACAACAACTCTTCTCTGAAGTCCTAACTTGCGAGTGTTTAAGTGTCAGAACGTAAGTTACCGAATATTGACTACAAAGTTCATAAAAATGCATTCAATGCACTTGTCGTATCAAGAGTAGTGTATTATATGGGGTGAGGAATAAGGAACGGGAACCCTGGACAGTATTGTAAGTAAGTTTGCTAAGATAATTTCGGGGCTACCTAGTTGCACGGCAAATTGTGGAGCAAGAATGTTGTGTGAGGATGTAATTATTCGAAAACATATTATAATCATAAAATCTTGGATTCGTCTGAAACTAGGCGGAGGGGTGAAATTTTAAAGTTAGCCTACCTGCACCAAATGAAGCATCAGCAAAAGGGTACTGGGTAGACGGGGTAAGAAATATACTGGAAATACTAGGAATGGGCTATTTATGGGATAGGGACTTACAAAGAGAGGAAGGTAGGTTGTGTAAAAATGTGTGCAGAAGGGTTAATGACATAGAGTTGCAGGTATTGAGAGAAGTGTGCCAACAGGAGAACCTTAACGGAGCTCTGCGAAATAAGGAAATTTATGAGCATAAAGCCTAAATATCTAACGAAAAGAGAAATGGGAGGGATAATTTGGTGGTTAGCGGGGATGTATAAGAACAAAGCATTGAGAGAAATAGGAAAAGTGGACCTTTGCCTGTTTTGTGGGAAGGTTATGGGTACAACACACCTGATCAGAGAATGCAATGAGACTAAAATGATAAGAGCAAAGTTTGCAGACAAGTCAGTTATAGATTGAATGAATATTAAAATATCTGCCTTTTCAATACAATTTATTAAATAGTACTCACAGGTACATGTTTCGGAGGCTTTTACACTCCCCCTTCATCAGCCTGCTTGACAAACCTTTTAAGAACTTTCCTTGTTCCAAACACATATGAATCGCAAGAAGATAAAAACTTGATAATAAAAACACACATATTACACTGATTATTGTTAAGGAGACCAAGATGTCAAGTCAACTCGTTCATTTATTATGTGGCCACCAACGCGGTCAAAGAAATCTGGCAACATGTACCAAAATCATGGACTCAAGACCCTGTGTTGAGTAAATTGCAACCCTGTACGAATTACGATCAAAATATTCTAATATAAATTTAATATTCCAAACCTACACGAACTAACGTAAAATAGAACGACGGAAATGATGATGTTATTGGATTTTATGTAAGTCTATTTGGTTACCTCACAATCAACCTTCAAACTCGAGTGCACATAATATTTTGGTCGACAGTAGTCATAAGCGCTCCGTAGTGGGCTTAGATCGATAATAATAATACGAACCTTACACAATTTTTCCACAAAGTGTCCACAATTGTTCACACAATTGTCCCGTCGTAGCACTAAATTTGAGATGCCCCTGATGTAGAATTCAGCCGGCTGACTGTGGAACCATCGTCGGACTGCTGTCTTGGCGTCATCGTTGCACGTCAATCGCTGTCCTGGCAGGAACGTCTTCAGCGGTCCATGACAATGCGACACCATATGTATCACTGGAATAGTCTAGACCTGGACTGCCCAACCTAAGGCCCTCGAGACTATTTTCTCCAGCTCGCGTCGTGTCGCCAAAACATTCAAGCAAGTTCCAGTCTTCTTCTTCTTCTTCTCCTTCATTTCCTGTTTCCAGTTCCCTGGGTCGGGTTGCGAATCAAGGACCTCCACAGTTGTCTATCCCTCCATCATTCATTTCCTTCTTTCAATACTTATTTTTCTTTTACTCCACTTTTCTCTATGCTTCCCTTCATCGTATCTACCCACCTCTTTCTGGGACCTCCTGTGGTCTTCTTCCTGGTATTTTCTCCATAAATATCCTTTTTAGTACTCTATATTCTTCCATTCTCATCATATGTCCGTACCACTTCATCTTATTGGTCTCTATTTTGTCTTGCAGTTTTGGGAACCCAGTTCTCTCCCTAATGTCCACATTTCTGATTTTATCCCTCCGTGTCTTCCTAATTATTCCTGTAACAGTGGCCTCATCCCCCCCCCCCCTTCCCTTTTGATAACCCAAGATGTGATAATAAAATTAGCATATAAAAATGCTTTATTAACATGATATTACCACATCAGAAATTAATAAATGATAACACACTGGAAAGGCCTAATTTAATTACTCGCTAGGTCAGCTGAGTTCACAGCAAAAAAAAAACCTAGGAGCGAATGTTCCGATTTGCTTGGTTTTCAAGAACACCCTCATTTGATTTAGGAAAAGGGATCAGGCGGGACGAAACCAATGTCAAGACCAGCTTGTTGAGTGGAAGGCTGGATGCGTACCTCAGCAGGCCGTATTAAATTGACCCTGCCAAAGATGAAGAAGAAAAGGGGAATAATCTTCCTAGCGACTTCATGCAATAAATAACATGACAAATCAAAATAAGCTAACATGCATTGAACATAAAGATCAAACAAATTACAAGATAAACCTTCCACCACTAAAATTAACCGTCTGACAAATATGATCTAATTAAACACCAATGAAATGACTTAACCTAAACAAACCAGACACTTGCCCGCTTGGCAAGATTACACACATCTACATTTGTGATAGAAAAGAATTTGATTAAAAAGATTCCCCTGACGACAAAACTAAAGGAATAACAACATGAAGTTAGACTCTGTGCCACTTCTAAAACAATGTTACATAAGCAACTTACGCGTTCCTTAGTGAACGAAAGCGTCTGAGAAACTTCAGAGTCCAGCACTGACTGTCTTCTGAAGCCTATCTGACCAAAGTTAAATCCACGAGGTTCCCATCCAGCTAACGGGAAATAGGGCAATAATAACCCACCCTGCAGTAATTACATATAAAGGTATCACCAAACTATACCAACCCTTCCAAAATATTACATACTAAAGTGCTAAAATAAAATGTCAGTCTATATCTAATTAAGTTGATGGTGCACCGACACGTGACCTTAAAATAACGCAGTTTAATGTTCCATCGAACGGTTGCCCCTTCTAACAAATTGAGTTCATACCACCTGGTGTATTTCAGCCCTCCGGAGAACTGCCCTCAGTTCCCCGGAGGCGATCGCTTAAGAGCCCTTCCGTCAGCAAGGTTCCTCTCGTACTGTCTTTTGAGTCACAGATTCCACCCTTGTATATCAGCGTACCTCCCACCACTTGACTCCAGTAATACCACTCGCGACTAGTGGCCCAACCCGCTAACACAAGGGCCAGAGCCCGAGGTTTGAGTTGGTATCATTGAATCTCACCCCAACACAGGTTACTGCGTAGAAACGTTCTAGGACTTGAGGCGTTACACAATGTCCCTGTAAGATTGTTCTCAGAATAAGAGCTTGGCGAATGAAGCTGACAGGAAATGTTCACCTTTCAAAAGTTCACGGATCAGAGCTTGACTTATCCCTCTTTTCCATTTACGATAAACCTTTAGGTGACAGCACACACAAGGGCACAAATCCTGGCAGAAAGGGCTAGGCGATCCCATTTCACCAGTAGCCAGGCGCCAGCTTGGTGAATGGAATTCTCAGAAGAGGCCTGGTGTATGCTCTCATGATAAACCGGCCAGACCTGGAGCTCCTGCTGCGTCTCGAAGATAAGATGAACATGTACCTATTTGCAAAATTGGTACAACCTCCTCCTCCAAAGGAAGACGATGGGGAGATGATGAACAGGGTGATGGTGTCCAGCTGGTCTCTTGGCAGCTGAAGAGGCTACTCCAATCTCCGCCAGCGGACCTTGAAGTAGATCTCCTCGGGTAGAATGATGCCATGGGACCTAGATGGTACCTCCAAACTGGGCCCAGATTGGTAGTACACGTCCCACATAGTGACCACTGAAACACACATCAGAACAGCAGCGTATGGTCCAAATACAGTTCCCTTAGAGGGAACAATCGTTCCAGGCCAGCCAACCAGCCCATAACAGCTGAAGTTATCCCAGGAAGGCTAAAAAAAACATCACACGAAGCATTAGTGTGCCATCGAAGTTCACTTAAGAGTCTTTCAAATCACAAGGGATACTTGATGCTTCAAACAAGGTTCTGCGCAAAGAGATAGTGTCCAGGGCATAATTAAAGTCCACTGAAGTATGAAAATCACACGAAAGGGGCAACCAACTATACGATATGACTGACGTTAACAAGCTTAATTGAAAGTTCACTACAATACTTAGCAAGAATAACCAAAATTTGACTAAGGTGTACAGAACCCAGAATTTTTCTTTAGAATATGCAAATCAAAGGCACCTACAAACTTGCCCACCAAAAATTTTAAACAATTTTTCAAAATGAATTTACTTTAACAAAACCGAAGGACCATTTTTCTGCGACTTCACGAAATCAGGGCAGCACGTAACTATTTCCAAAATTCACAATGACAATTACATTAACATGCCGCACGGGGCATTCCATCAGAACTACATTTACTATACCGCCCGTGGCACCGCTCAAGTTAATACATTACAAAATTACCTACCGCACCGAAGGCATCACACAGAGCTCGTTTTGATATGCACACAAACACAAATTACATGTCTTGCTCAATTTTACATGTTCCTGACCCACACTGCCCTCAGTGGCCTCCAAGGACAGGAGGAACAGAGACCACAACATCCTATCACACAAGCATACTAGCAGCAAGACAAATAAAATAAGGAAAAAACCACGTCACCCACTCCATAACTGCCTACGGGCTCTGTTCCCGGCGACAACACAACGTCTCCCACTCCATAACTGCCTACGGGCATTGTTCCCGGTGACAACACAAAACATGAATAACCCTAAATTCCATAGGACAACTAGCGAACCAGGAAAACAGCACGAGGACTGCAGTTCATAACCTGACGTGAATTATTAAAACAGTATGCACTGTCATTCACACACTACACAAACAAACACCGCCCTGTCCTTCACATGACAGGTCCTCTCCCTTATGACACCGGGAGGAACATCACTCTTGCGCCACCAAACCCTGGCCATCACGACAAAATCAGCTCGGTACCTGAGCTCCCCCTCCGGATCCACACACGACCCCACAGAGGGTAATTAACATCTTCCCCCACAAAGGCATGGCCGCCTCAGAAGATGACAGTACAATACATTACCAAAACATAAATACACATTCGACACAAGGTAGGGCACCCACCAAGCGTCACACACACCCTAGTGCACGTGGTTCACCTTCCAATCACACAACACAGACAAACACAATCCCGAAAATTTCTCTAACTGGCGTTACCACAGACTACAGACGTCTCTAACTAACAACGTGTGTCACCTTCCACTAATGTTCACCATTCAAATACCGGGTGACACTTTATGACCACACTCAAATCGAACCCATGATGCTTCAACGCACCACTGTCATCATACGTTCCCAAAACATTAACTTCACGAAGCTACTTAAAATCACAAAATTCACAACCTCCTTGACTAACAACACGTGTCTGTATCTCACCAAATTCTAACGCCAATAAAATTCCTCCCAGAATATCAACACTAAATTATTCAGAATTACAAATCACAGCAGTGACAGATGTTACATCTCAAAAGGCACGAAGCAATTAAAATCTTCAAAATAAGTCCATAAATCCAGCTCACACCTAACCACTTTGGAACCTCGCATACCCCAAAAAAACTGCCAAGCTACCAACACACTATTACTCAGAGAATTTAAATTTATTTACCACAAAAGATGATTACTCCAGTAACTACCCAGGACACTGACTGTCACTAAGGCTCACAATCGATCAGAACATCCGGTGGCAACAGCCAAACTCACACACACACCCAAGGTGACGGGGCTACACAAAATTTTAACGAACCCAGAACTTTTCAGAGTTGAGACTACAACAGAGACCCTAGCGGTCTAACAGATCAAGGCTGCAAGTTATAAATAACTAACCAACTAATGCACTGAAGCACCCTCAAGTGAAAACTCCAGAATCAAAATATCAAAATATGCATGAACGCCTACAACAGCTGATTGTGAAACGAACACACCCAAGCTAACGGGAGTCTACATGAAATCTCACGAACCTACAACCCTTCCGAAACGTGACCACAATAGAATAACCTAGCCGCCTAACAGCAAGAACTGCAAGTTATGAATAACTAACGAACCAGCCTATTCCAATGCCATCGCAAACGAAGCACTGCAACCTCAAAAAAATCTCAAAATCAGACTAGCGAACACAGCAGCTGACATACAGCGACAGCTCAGCATGCCACCGCAGGATATCTCCCTACAGGAAAACTTTCACCAACCGAACTTCCAAATAACCTTTTTTTATATACCAAAAATCAACAAGTATTCCCAGAGCTAGCAACTTCATCACTGGAACTCGAACACAGGACTCCAGTTCCTAACATTCATCCATCATCCATCACACATCCTTCTCAAACATCTCATTATAAGATTTTACCACCCACTACAATAACCCGTTACTTTCAATTATGCAAATTAGCAATCGTACAAATATCATGAACACAAAATACCCTATGGTATAGAAACACTTACCGACAGCTCAGCAATTGTGGCCCGACTCTCCATACTAACTGGACGAGTGGCTTCTAAATACCCCAAAAAAATTTGCCTGTCACCGAGATAACGATGTCCCATACCTCCAGTCACTTGACTCGGGCAAATACTATATACACCCTGCCCGGGCCCAATCAAGATGGTACTCACACTCCAAATTAAATGGACTCCTGACAGTAGATCCCCATACGAAGCACATCTGCATAATAGGTCCATTTTCAAAATGCAACTAATACAACTAATATAAAATTAATAATAATCCATCTTACGTTACTGGCAATTAGGCCTCAATTTACTCCCCCCAAATTCAAATTGCAAACCTACATCAATTCATTCACACATGACTTTCATTCAATCAGCAGGATTAAAAAAAACGAAGGATTACAAAAGAAAATAAATACCATTTTGACCACCAAAGAACACCAGTTCGATTCCTAGTCAGGGCAGCAATAAAAAATCGCATCACCCAAACTCTTACATCCAGAACTCAATCAACCACAGAAATACATTCATGCATCCACCAGACATACGTGCTCCCTTCCCTGAACAATCCTAAAATTCCCCATTTACACCAGTATGTTAGTATTCGGATCGTCAAGACACTATAACGCCAACGGAGTATCAACTCACGTGAGGACCTGATAAAACAACCCGTAGTTGTAGCCCTGAAATCACAGTTCTCCTTACATCGCATTAATACGTCCTAAAACGGAAGACACGAATCGGGGGAAAATATTTATTTACACCCTAAATGAGATGCGACCATGAAGCTGAATGCCTCCCAGAAACATCCCACTTAGTAAGTCACTCAACGAACACACACTAAGATACAGAATTATTAAAGCCATTTAATACTTGACCAATTTAGATGATAATCTAACCTTAAATCCCATGTCACAACAAGACAATTTACTCGCCCCCCAATTACTAAGCAAACTTAAACATCAACCAATCATACATAAACACTCACCTGATTCATTTATACTGAATTAGCACACACGCAATTCGACATTTAACATCATTCAAAACACAATTACCGAACGTACATATAGACAGCAATTCGACCATTTTCCAGAATTAATTCAACGCCGAATAAGTTGACAACACTAAATTTTAATACTCTCACGGTCCAATTTAATTTGACAGAACTACCAACAGCGAAATAATTAACCCCCAGCTAAAGAAATGACAACAAAACTTGAAATGTTTGGCTTAACGAACAGCTGACAACTACCAATAATAGCTCACACGTATTACGCACAGCAAATTGCAGAATTTCAGCCTTACATCACTAACAATTATTAAGAATAATTACAGATTTACCCCAAGGAACCTGCTGATGATAAATCCACACACGCAATTCACATTTTTGCTGACATCAGTTGCATAAAATAATAACTTGTCACAGTCGCCGCCATGATAGTTCAAAATCACTACGTGATTCAACAGGCGTGCATTAAACGCACATCAAAACAGACACTAAGTTATTCTTACTGGAAATACAAGTTTATCAATTTCAGCCTATTTTCAAGAGAATTTAAAACGTCACTAATTTAAGTTTTACCAAAACTACTTCCAATCAGACAAACACTTTATTCTTTCCAAACACGTGACACAATTTGTCAAAACAACACTTCCCGAGGTGTACATTTAGCACAGGCGCAGTAAAATTGAGCTGGACTATTTCCTACAAGAACAGAATGAATTTACAACCACCCCAAAACATACAAACAGCATATCAAAACTCACCACGTGTGAAATTCATTCGGCCGGTCAACTCGTCAATCTGGCAACCCAGCACCGCCATTATTATTACAGCAGTCCTGAATTTCGTTCAGCGCACTCTGGACTGTCACTTACAGCTATCTTCTCGTCTAACAGCTGACGATATGAATTTCTCATTTGGTCTTCGGTGTACACAGCAAGTTATTTTACATGAAATCAAATCACAACAGATATTAGGTTCTGCTCTAATTACTAGCCTACCTATTGGAGAAAAGATTAGTAGTATGGAGGGCCCAATACGTTAATTAAGTTACTGAATTTAATTTTAATTAATTACTGCAATCAGTCGATAGGAAGGATTGTTTGCTAATGGCAAGATCACAGAACAAACCATGCTCTGCTACCATTGTAACAGTGCTCTCATCCCCCCCTTTCTCTTCTGATTACCCAAGATGTGATAATAAAATTAGCATATCAAAAATGCTTTATTAACATGATATTACCACATCAGAAATTAATAAATGATAACACACTGGAAAGGCCTAATTTAATTACTCGCTAGGTCAGCTGAGTTCACAGCAAAAACAAGATGTTCGGGAAAGAACATATAGCCTACTTTCTCCGAAATGTATGGGTATAGTTATAACTCTCTGTCCTTATCATCTCCTAATTTCTTCCTATTTGAAGTGCAAATTGGCACACAGGATTTGAACAGTGGCGTTCAAACCATAGTTTATAATTTACCCCAGCATTTTGCAATTTCATCAGCAAACACTCCAAACACCGACTACTTACAATAATTGAAACTTCGTTGCTCTAATAAGGCCCATCTGCAATGCGCAGTCGGCAGTCCGTAGTTGGTAGTCCTCGGTCGGCAGTCGCGATCGACTCCGTGTATACTATAGGCACCATACACAACATGAAGTTGCAGTTGGTAGCTGGCAGTTGGCAGTCGAGAATTTTATCCTTGACTGCCAACTACCCGACTGCAGCAATGTAATAGCCAATCAGAGCAGATCAGAAACTGACGTCACGTTGTTGTTCTGTGTCGTGTACGAATGATATAGAACTAAGTGAAGTAACTTCGCAACCCGTTAATTTATAGGCTAATCTTAAATACACGGTATAACAAAATAATCCATCTCCAAATCATCCATATTGCAAGTTTTGAGATTATCAACAACGCCTCTGTGCACAAGGAATAAACGAATGTTACTGTCTTATTACTCCTAGCAGTCGTTAAGACTGGGTTCACTAACTGGCCGGTATAGAGCGCTGCTCGAATCTATAGTTTCTGCATAGTACAACTGAAGGCTGGAAGATGTCACTCCAGTGGAGAATGTCGTTTTTTTTTTAATATATAATTTCCATTGCAAAAAGCACCATATAAAGCTTTATTTTATAACGTCTCAGTACTCAAGAAACAATAAATATAAAAACTAGTCGTGATATCTAGTTGTGAAATATCGAACAATATAATCCTAAAAGAGCGAGTGCATTCTAGCGGCCAGAAGAAGAAACTTTTCAATAAAATCTGTTACCTTTTTGTCAGCTAGATGTCTCGATTAAATTTGCTGGCGAATTATGTTTTAATTAAGTATATGTTTTGCACCGTAATATGCACAATATAACGCTTAATTTTAAAACGTCTGAGTCATTACAAAGCAACAAATATGTAAAATGTCAAGCAAAAAACATATCTCTGATGGGGTTTGAACCATAGGCATATGAATGACAGACTAATGCTTTACCACTGAGCCATTTGTGCCAACGAACATTGATCCATATAAAATGACTTACATAGAACTTGTTAGCAAATAATGATTTATACTAAACGATTTCATCACTGAAGTATATTATTTATATATAAAGCATTTCATACAAAGTTTATTTATTTTGTTTCAGTACGCTATATTGCATGGAATACTCAAATTAGTGAAATATAAGTCAGGCACAAGATATCCGCTGCCATCTTGTCTTATTAATGAATCAGCTGAGCTTTTTAAAATCACGTCTGCACTATAGTATTACAAAATAAACTTTTAATTTCGTACGTGCCTCTTCCTTTAGAACAGTTAAAACGATTCTCGGCTCGATAATCGGAACTGGTGGGTCCCATGATATGGATTATAAAGTTTGCATAATTCGCACGGCCGCCATCCTGAAATGGTATGGCGGACGACCTTGTAGTTTGGTCACAAGACGCATCCTATACGAAGGTATGTTGTTACCAAATTTGGTAGAGATTGGATGATTTGGTTAGTCGTTATTTGATTTTACGTTTTGAACGTTTGAGTGGCCGCCATTCAGTTTTAGTAAAGATGGCGGCGATATAAAACATGACACTGAGGTGTCCTTTGCTAGTGCTACCTTTGTACCAAATTTCGTTCAATTCGCATTCACCGTGTTCGAATTGATAGGGGGGGACAGACATTCAGAGTACACACACTCACACACACACACACAGACTCACACACACACATACACACACACACACAGACTCACACACACACATACACACACACAGACAGACACACTTTTTTTCGCCCTGTGTTGATCTCATAAGTCTACTTTCATTTTTTGCAAAAATCGAAAGTAGGCTAAAAACCTAGGAGCGAATGTTCCGATTTGCTTGGTTTTCAAGAACACCCTCATTTGATTTAGGAAAAGGGATCAGGCGGGACGAAACCAATGTCAAGACCAGCTTGTTGAGTGGAAGGCTGGATGCGTACCTCAGCAGGCCGCATTAAATTGACCCTGCCAAAGATGAAGAAGAAAAGGGGAATAATCTTCCTAGCGACTTCATGCAATAAATAACATGACAAATCAAAATAAGCTAACATGTATTGAACATAAAGATCAAACAAATTACAAGATAAACCTTCCACCACTAAAATTAACCGTCTGACAAATATGATCTAATTAAACACCAATGAAATGACTTAACCTAAACAAACCAGACATTTGCCCGCTTGGCAAGATTACACACATCTACATTTGTGATAGAAAAGAATTTGATTAGAAAGATTCCCCTGACGACAAATTAAAGGAATAACAACATGAAGTTAGACTCTGTGCCACTTCTAAAACAATGTTACATATGCAACTTACGCGTTCCTTAGTGAACGAAAGCGTCTGAGAAACTTCAGAGTCCAGCACTGACTGTCTTCTGAAGCCTATCTGACCAAAGTTAAATCCACGAGGTTCCCATCCAGCTAACGGGAAATAGGGCAATAATAACCCACCCTGCAGTAATTACATATAAAGGTATCACCAAACTATACCAACCCTTCCAAAATATTACATACTAAAGTGCTAAAATAAAATGTCAGTCTATATCTAATTAAGTTGATGGTGCACCGACACGTGACCTTAAAATAACGCAGTTTAATGTTCCATTGAACGGTTGCCCCTTCTAACAAATTGAGTTCATACCACCTGGTGTATTTCAGCCCTCCGGAGAACTGCCCTCAGTTCCCCGGAGGCGATCGCTTAAGAGCCCTTCCGTCAGCAAGGTTCCTCTCGTACTGTCTTTTGAGTCACAGATTCCACCCTTGTATATCAGCGTACCCCCCACCACTTGACTCCAGTAATACCACACGCGACTAGTGGCCCAACCCGCTAACACAAGGGCCAGAGCCCGAGGTTTGAGTTGGTATCATTGAATCTCACCCCAACACAGGTTACTGCGTAGAAACGTTCTAGGACTTGAGGCGTTACACAATGTCCCTGTAAGATTGTTCTCAGAATAAGAGCTTGGCGAATGAAGCTGACAGGAAATGTTCACCTTCAAAAGTTCACGGATCAGAGCTTGACTTATCCCTCTTTTCCATTTACGATAAACCTTTAGGTGACAGCACACACAAGGGCACAAATCCTGGCAGAAAGGGCTAGGCGATCCCATTTCACCAGTAGCCAGGCGCCAGCTTGGTGAATGGAATTCTCAGAAGAGGCCTGGTGTATGCTCTCATGATAAACCGGCCAGACCTGGAGCTCCTGCTGCGTCTCGAAGATAAGATGAACATGTACCGATTTGCAAAATTGGTACAATTCCTCTAAGGAACTTCATCTCGGCTACTTGGATTCGGCTTTCATCGCGTTTTGTTGTGGTCCAAGTACCTGCTGCATATGCCAAAATTGGTGTATAATATAAGGTGCGTTCAAAAAGTAACGAGCCGGAGGCTGTAATGCGCAAACCAGTGACGACATCGGCTAATCGTGGCGTGTGTAACGAGGTGTGGTTCCGACCAGAGAGTGGACGATCACAGCCCGTCGCTAGAGGGCATGCGTGCACGTCACGTGACGATACAAAGTGAGCAGCAGCATGCATCAATCGTCCAACCTTGCCAGTCGCATTGCAAACAGTGACATGGAGGCATCAAACGAAGAGCAAAGAGGTGTTGTTCGGTTTCTGACAGTTGAAGGAGTAGGGGGAATGGACATTTATCGCCGAATGTCACAAGTGTACGGCGAACACTGCATGTCCCTTCCAAGGGTCAAGGCGTGGCACAAGCGCTTCAGGGAAGGACGGGTGTCGTCAGCCGATGATGCCTGGTCTGGGGCACTCCCCTGCATTACTGATGACAATGTCCAGCTGGTTGATGCACTCATTACCCAGGACCGCCGAGTGACAGTGAACGCCATAGCCGCCGTGGTCGGATTGAGCGTCGGAAGTGTGCACATAATCATAAAGGAACGACTGCACTTGCGGAAAGTGTGTGCCCAATGGGTGCCCCACAGTCTTCAACCACACCAGGAAGCATGTCGAATGGCCCACTGTCTTGGTATTGGTAGGACGATTGATGCATGCTGCTGCTCGCTTTGTATCGTCACGTGACGTGCACGCGTGCCCTCTAGCGACGGGCTGTGACCTTCCACGCTCTGGTCGGAACCACACCTCGTCGCACATGCCACGATTAGCCGATGTCGACACCGGTTTGCGCATTACAGCCTCCGGATCGTTTCCTTTTTGAACGCATCTTATACATTGAGAATATAACTTTCTTGCATTTCTCTGGAACTTCCTGGTTCCATACTAAACCTCTCACACACTAGTAAAACCCATTTGCTTGTTGGATTCTCTAAATTATCATGAACATTAATTCATAATTTGATTATGTTCATTTGAATCAATTAATAAATACTCGCTCTTTGTCACGTGTACTTCTATTTTCAGGTGATGTATTAAAAATATATAAATTTATTTGTAGTGTTTTATTTTTTTCATCATCATCATCATCTTAATTTCCCCTTTTCCAGCTGACAATGGGTGGGGGCAAATATGGTTCCTCTCCAATTTGTTCTGTCGTTCCACCATTCCTCTTCCCACACGGTGTTCCAATCCAGGTTCCGTTTTCTAATAGTATTCTCCACCGAGTCCATCCAACGCATTCTCGGTCTTCCTCGTCCTCTCTTCCCTGTCATCCGTCGTTCCAGTGCTCGTCTTGGTAGCCTTACTTCATTCATCCGTTTGACATGTCCAAACCATCTCAATCTGTTTTGCTCCAGTTTGTCATTTAGTTTCTGTACTCCCAGTTCTTTCCGTATATCTTCATTTCTCACTGTCTCTCTCCTTGTTTTCTGGACCATACTTCTCGGGAATCTCATCTCAGCTGCTTGTACTCTGCTCTCATCCCTCTTAGTCATTGTCCAAGTTTCCACTGCATATGTCATTATAGGAACATAATATGCTTTGTACATAACTTCTTTAGCCTTAATTGGTATATCCTTGTTCCATACTAGTCCCCGTACCTGTTGGTAGAAAGCTCTCCCGAGTTGTATTCTTCTGCTAATTTCCAAATCTAGTCTTCCATCTTCAGTCATTTCACTTCCCACGTATTTGAAGTGTTTCACCACTTCAAATTCCTTATCTCCTACTTTGATTACTCCTTTTCCTTCTTTCTTACCTCTACTCATCACCACTGTTTTACTCTTCAATCCCCATTGCTCAATCATTTCATTTATTACGTCTAACTGTTCTTGTACCTCCATCTCATCCTCGCCCCAGATCACAACGTCCACTACAAATAAATGTAGAAAATAGCAACAATAGTAAGAAAACTAAGCTCAGACAGCCACAAAACTCACCATATTCCAACTATATTTAAAACAAGAAGTTCCGTGGCGAACTAAGGAGCCTACTTTTCTTAAAACTTAAGATTCATGCCAATCTATACGGATCTATCTATAATAATGACGAAATTAAGTTGGTTATATCGAAATTTCTAATTAGTTTGAAATACTGTATACCTGACATAATGTAGCCTAATAGAGCACTACAGTTGGCAACTCTGGTGACTGAATATATTCTTAGTTCCATCTCTTAAGGTACAAAATACAACATTTGGTTGAAGTCCAAAGGATAGTATAGACGTTACATGCAGTTACACATTGGATCTAAGAGCGCGTTTAAAATCATGTTGGCAACAATGTCATGCATGTATTGGTCAGAAATAATCTGAAATAATATGATCTATTGTTGTGCCAATTTTGAATGAAATCCATTAGTTAGTATAGAAGTTACATGCATTTTAAAATTGGACCTATCAGCAGGCTTAGAATCATGTTGGCAGCACTGACGTATATTAGTTACTCCAAATTAATCTAGATTGCCAGATACTATACGTGTGCAAAGTTTAGAGCTATTGTTTTGCATACTTTGTGATATATTGATATTAGGGTAACAAAAATAGAGACAGCATTTATTAACAGTTGGCAGCCCTGGTTGCTTTTAAGAATACGCATAGTAATATATATTATGGTACACATGGCACATACGAAATTTGGTTGAATTCCAATTGATAGTGTAGAAATTATATGCATTTAAAAATTGGATCTATCCGCAGGCTTATAATCATTTTGGCAACACTGCCATGTATGGCCTTCTGTAAATTAAACTGAAATATTATTATCTATACGAGGACCAATTTTGAAATAGATCCCAATCATACCTTCCAGAATATCCAACATGGAGCTCAAATTTCAATTGCGATTTTTCAGCAGTTGGTAGCACTGCCATAATTTTCAAATACGGCATTGAGATATTCAGATAGAGATCTTGACTCATACCAAATTTGGGTTCAATTGCTACAGCCGTTTAGGAGTTGATAGGGGGGGGGGGGGGAGGGGGACACAAACACAGCCAGCCAGACAGACATTTGCCCGGATCGATCTCATAAGTCTTCTTCTTCCTAGTTTTTGCAAAATGTGAAAAGTAGGCTAAACATATCTATACCCCTCAAACTCCCCGGAATGTCAATGGCCCGCAAGGTCCCTCAACTATGTGGCCCTTAGTTAAAAAAGTGACAGTCAGTTTAAAAGACTAGACTTTTCATTTTAAATGCTACAAATGCTGAAAAATGCTAAAAAAGACCGGAGGCTTCTCGCTTCGTTCGAAGCCAAAGACTCTTGACAAGTTAGAAAATTATCTGCATAATACTTATCTTGCTTATCTTGTTTCAAATTACTCGCGAACGGCAAAGAAAGGTCAAGCGCGCGGGGACGTGCCCCTTCCATCCAGTCTAAAAACACTTATAGTGGGCAATGTATTGAAGATAGAGATATGCTCTCGCGGGCTTTTTTGTAGAATTTTTCATGCTGACCAATTCTTACGCTCATAGTATATTGATATTTTTAACGGTTTGCCCAGCGTAAGCTTAAGAAGCGCACGGACGCCAAGTTTGTTTTCGACTTTTTCACTGAAATCGTTACTGCTTGGCTTCCTTTGATCATACATAAATTATTTTCTACAGAATCATTCCTCGAGATATCCTTTACAGAATGGTGAAAACCGCATCAAAATCCATGCAGTGGTTCTCGAGATTGCCCGTGACATCCAAGAATCGGGGATTTTTGTCTTATACTAACGGAGTAGAGATTGTCGGGGAACACATGCACCAAGCGGTACTATGACGTACATTTCGTCCCGTCACCGTAACGTAACGCCAGACCCCAGCGTAACGACGAAGTTGACAAGATCATTTAAAACGATAAAAGGTTGGGCACCCCTGGTCCAGACCACCCACCAACAGTTCGCACCTTGTCCCTAGTGATTTCCCCCCTCCAAGACGAGTTGGGAGGATAAGCGATAAAAAAATGTCTTATCATAAATTGAAATAAAATAAAAATATAAACAATTCATGCTTTTGGGCTAATGCCGTGTGTATTTTTAATTGAAACCATACGTTTCGGAGAAACCTTGCCTCCTTTTTCAATGGAAATAAACAATGTGGCCAAAGAAAGTATATCAATGAGATTACAAAAAAAAAAAAAAAGATAAATTCCTTTGTTCGTCACCAGAGAGCTGCTGCCAGAAATTACTGTATGGACCATGGTGGAACGGCGGACAAAGTAGTAAGTAACGAGAAGGTTAAGGGGGCGGTGTGAAAATATAGAAACTCCTCGAAGAATGAGGAGTGGGGGGGGGGGGGGGGTAGATGGATATAAGGAAACATAAACAAAAGGGAAGTGTATCTGAACGATACCTAACGTCATACAGTCAACGGCGAAAAAACAGATTGAAACTCCTCCAGTGATGAACAAAGGAGATCAAATCCAGGCTCTGAGCCCTAGAGGGAAAATGTACAATTTTAAATATGTGAAGAACAGAGAGACTGAGAGGAACTATCTCCCTAGATCCTTAATAACTGGTAGCCAAGTGACACTTAGCTGATATCCAGTGTCTCTGTTAAAATTATTGGGATTTTTACAAATTTCAACTGCCTCCCTTATAATTCTAGACCAGTTGTGCTTTACAAGGGCAAGCGCATGAGCATCCTTGAAACATACATCGTGCCCTGAAGACAGGGCATGTTCAGCTATAGCTGATTTGTCAGGTTGGTTTAGACGGATGTTCCTTTGATGCTCTTTGATGCGAGTTGCAATGGACCGTTTTTTTTTTGTCCAATGTAGACTTTTCCGCAAGTACATGGGACTTCATACACCCCAGGTTGTTGTATTGGGGACAATTCATCTTTGTTTAATGCTAAACGTTGACCAATTTTCGTCATAGTTCCGAAAACTGTTTTTATCTTGTGCTTGCGGAGAATCTTAGCAACGCGGTCAGTGGTGTTGTGAATATAAGGGAGGTAAGCAGTTCCTCTCACGTCGGAGCTCTGAGAAGGTTGTCTATCCCTCCTTCTGGGATGTAGGGACCTATATATAGTGAATTCATTATAGCCATTACCCTTAAACATGGTTTGTAAGGCATGTAACTCTTCCTGAAGAGTTGATGCCTCACAAATACGTTCCACTCTTTTGGCTAGAGTTGTTATAATTCCTTGTTTTTGTGCTGGGTGGTGGTTGGAGTCAGCATGTAAATAACGGTTAGTGTGAGTTGGCTTACGGTAGACGCTGTGCCCCATGGAGCCATCCGCTTTCCTCCTCACAAGAACATCCAAAAAAGAAGGCTATATCTTCGGCGTCTTTCAAACCTGTGATTTGTTGGAGGTATGAGGATGATACGTTCGTGGTGTGGGAGGAGGGTTCTGAGAAACTGAACCACTTTCTGAACCACCTAAATCAGCTGCATCCTTCAATCCACTTCACAATGGAGCTAGAGTCAGGTGGATGCTTACCTTTTTTGTCCGCCGTTCCACCATGGTCCATACAGTAATTTCTGGCAGCTGCTCTCTGGTGACGAACAAAGGAATTTATCTATTTTTTTTTGTAATCTCATTGATATACTTTCTTTGGCCACATTGTTTATTTCCATTGAAAAAGGAGGCAAGGTTTCTCCGAAACGTATGGTTTCAATTAAAAATACACACGGCATTCGCCCAAAAGCATGAATTGTTTATATAATAATCCGGGCCGTGAAAGCCTTAATATGCAAAATAAAAATACTTTTACGTAGTGGTTCCAATATCATGAACACCCACGGTAATTTAATTTGTGGCATGGTTATTATGAACATTCCTGTTCAGGGAGCTTGTGCATCTGTCTGCTTATAAAGCGCGCGTATTGCGAGAGAGCTATCGCTGCATAATGTGTAACTCCATTCATTAGGCAGAGTGATACTAATTACATAGAGCCAGCCTCGTAGCAATACATTATTTTAACAGTAGTCTTGCTGTCTGCAATTAGAAACCATTTCCTTAAAGTGGAATAATTGCTGGTCCTATTTCCAAGTCTAACTTGTTGGAGTGACTGGCCGACGAAGGTATGCGGTTATCTCTTAATGCTGCCAAACATGTTTGAGAGAATTTCCATTGGTGTATTTTTAGCTGAAATCCTCACTTATCGCGTCGCTAATGATAAGATAACACGACTCAAGTTTTTGTTGAAGCTTGAATTTAGTGCTTGGGACATTTCTGAACACAACCCCCGTGTACTTGTATCTTTATGATGGTGCATTAATTTACTGTAATTCCCGGGAGACCTCCCCTAAACCAAGATCCCAATATAACAATTACCGACGCGTTATCATGATTAGAATATCACATGGATAATGGTGCTCAAGGGTCTTTCTGTTCTATTTTAAGGAGTTTCTTTCTGGGTAGAAATCATGTTTATAAAAAGAAAACATACAGAAAAAGGCAAAAAATAAACAAATTAATAAGCAAAACTAAAAACAAAATCAGAAAGAAAATCCAAAGCAAAAACTCAAAATAAAAAAAATAAAAAAATAGAATCAAAATAAAGAAACATAAAAAAGAAGAACAAACACAAAAGCAAAAATAAAATCACAACGGAAAACAAAACTAAAATTAAAACCTAAAACAATAAACTAAATCAGAGACCAAAAAACAAGAAGTAAAAAGCCAAAAGCAGGAAACAAACAAAAGATGCAACAATTGAAAAACAAAGAAAAAAATCAATAGCAAAAACTAAAACAAAAAATTAGAAGCAAAATGCAAAGCAAAACCACAAAAACAAAAGTCAAAACAAAAGAAAAAATACAATAATTACAAAACAAAGGCAGAATAAAAACAAACACAAAATCAAAATCAAGAACAAACATAAATAAAAATATACGGTATCAAAATCGAAAACAAACAAAACAAAATTGAAATTCATCAAAATCAAGGACAAACACAAAATCAAAACAAAAACATAATCAAGTTTAATTTTGATATATTATAAAATTTAATAAATAATACCCTCAAAATACATGAAAATCAAAAACAAACACAAAATTAAAATACATCAAAATCAAGAACGAACACAAAATCGATATAAAATCCAACAAAATCAAAAACAAACTCATATTCAAAATAAAAATACATCAAAATAAAAAACAAACACAAAATCAAAATCAAAATACATCAAAATCAAGAACAAACACAAAAGCAATTACAAAACAAAGACACAACAGGAAACAAAATCAAGACCAAAATCAAAACCTAACAGCAAAAGTAAAAGTAGAAGTAAAAACCAAAAGAAAAATCAGAAAAAAATCATAAAATAATCCAAAAACAAATACAGTAATTACAACCTAAATCCAAAGCAAAAACAAAAGCCAAAAGACAATAGCCGAACGTTAAACAGGTAATGGTACAATCAGCTATTGAGGTGGGGAGGTGGTACCTTGAGGCCCGCCACTATCAATACATTTGGCCCCACAGGTTGTGCACCTCTGCAAAGACGTTCAAACCCCCCCCCCCCCCCCCCCAGGGCCTCACATCTCGTGGGACGTGGGTTGGCGACTACGGGGCCCCAGCTGAGTCCGGCATTACTTCCACTTACTTGTGCCGGCCTCCTCTCTGTCTTCTTTCCTGTCGACCTCATTTGGTCAACTCTTGTTCTCTTCTGACCCCGACGGTATTAGGGTATCCGGGGCCTAGGGAGTCTCTTCATTTCCCGCCTTAATTGGCCCTTGTCTCATCTTTTCTGATACCCCTCCTTCTGCGAGGGGTCAGCCTTTTTTTCTTTTCATGTTATCTCCTGCCTTCTGCTCAAGGCCCTCAAGGAGGCAGGGTGTGTGTAGGCCCACCACTTTTGGTGCACCCTGGATAATACTACACCCCCAGGGGCTCATGGCTGGTGAGTTCGGGAGTTGGCGACCCCGAGGGATTCCTGAGCTGGGTCCGTTTTCCCCTTCTTCGGGCGGACCCTCTCCTCTTTCACTTTCCTATCTGCCTTTCATGGTGGCTCTCCTTCCTTCCAAGTCCCTCAATCCGCATTCTTCGAGGGTTGAGGGCATTTCTTTTCCTCCTGTCCTTTATTTGCCTTATTCTCCTTTTGTTTTCCATTTCTCTTTCTAGTATATAAGCTTTAGTTTTAAGTTTGCATTTAGTTTTCATCTTCACGATCACCCAAACCAACAGGGGCCGATAACCTAGATGTTAGGCACCTTAAAACAACAATTATCATCATCATCAAAGCACTTCATATAAGGGACATAGTGCATGGCCCACTCACTACCCCCAGCGTCAGACCGGGCAAGGTAAACCAAGAGTCCGCTGATGAGCTTTCCAACAATCAAAATGCCCGTAAGACAGATGATTGGTTGGTTCTTAAGATTAGGGGCTGCGACAACGCGGTCATGTAGCCCCGTGTACTTTGAGTGTGTGTAGAATCTGTCTGATAGCCGGTGTTAATTGTGATGCTGTATTAGTGTGTGTTATCTGTTTCTTCATTCAAGTAAGGACTGCAGACTTTTGAATTTTTCAAATAGTTCCTACTTTTGCCACCAAACGCCACCGTCAACGACTTCTAGTTCAGAACTTAGCTACCAGACGCCATCGCAGTCGGCTCTTGGCAACAAACGTAGGAACCTAAGAGCGTTGTTTACATTCTTAAACTATACAATTTAGCTTCACACAGGTGTAATTAGTGGAATGTCCTTTAACATGCCATAAATCTATGACATAGGACCGCCGCACAGTGGGTCAAAATCGAAATCTGGGAGGACAAAATTATTTATTTTCATAATTAAAAAATCAAAATTGATTACTTCTACAGCATTCTCATATAATTGCCGCTCACTATTCTGTGATATAATCGCATCTTAGTGTAAATCTGTCACCACTGTTCGAGCAGTCTGAATTGGAGGGTGAATGTAAGTGGCTGTGGTTTGGTTGTCTTTGTGGTTAATGTGATGCTTTAAGATGGAACATGCAGCTGAAGATATTATCTTTGTAACGTGTTTCAGTTATTAACGGGCGTAATTGTTACGTAATTTTAGCTATATTTGCATTATATAATATTTAACTATTATTTTTAAAATTATATTTTCACATAGATTTTTAGTATTGAACCCATGGGCCATAGGGTCCATGACGGTCGAACCCATGTCCTTAAGGAAGAAATGAAAGAAACGTATAGTTTCTTAAAGGAACGGAGAGAGATTTTAAGCCAGGAATATAGCTTAACATTGTGCAAGCGACTAGGGACAGATGTTCCTTAGATGAGATCACCCCACTCAACATTTCAGAGAGGGCTGGTCACGAGTATTAATAACTGAGTGGAACTTTCCACCGTGTTAGACAGAGAAGCCTGAATCGGAATTCGAGCTGACGTTGCTGGAATTTGACAACGCCGCATATGCGCCAGAAGAGGAATAATTAAAATTAACACGTTTACGAGCATAATAATGAGTAAACAAGCACAGTACAGTGAATCATTTTGAATGAGAGATTTTTCAGTATAGAGAAACCATGTAATACTTGTGCAGAAAAAACTGCCGACGTAAGACGACGTCATTGGGGAATTACCTAAGCCTCTGTGGAGGGGAGAGAGCAAAAGGAATGCAACACCCACACAATTGAGGACGAGAAATTAATTAATATCTCCGAATTGCACGATCGATTCTTAGGTGCAATAAGATCATTTGACATTGAGAAGACGAGCTTTTGGAAGGTATAATTTTTATATTTGTGGCACCATTATTTTAGAAGTTGACCACAGGAAAGGCTAGAGTCTTATTTTTTTGTAGTAAAACAGTATAAAGCTTCGGGCATTTCCAAGCAAATCATGCAGTCCTACGAGCATTCCGTGAGGGGAAGTGCTGCTCCACGACGTAGAAGTAGTCATTCCGACAGTCCGTGAGGGGACGTAACTCTGCGTTACATCGATAACAGCTACCAGTACTCCTTGAGGGGAGAAACGCTGTTTTACACCGCAGAAGTAAGATCCGATAGCCACAGGCGTCACAGTAGTAACGACTTGCTTGCCTCCATAAGGAGCATTCAAGACGAAATTTTAAAGTATCGCCGTAGTGAAATATTAGGAAAATCCTAATTATAGGATTTAGGCCCGACTGTATACAAGTTAAAGTGAAAATTCGTAAGATATAGTCAGAGCAGGCTGCGAACGTCGGACTTAAAGGCGATAGGTCGTTAAATGTACGAACGAATAGATCATAACGTACGGAAGTATCGTACCAGACAGACAAACTGTTATTTAAATTGAAGAAACCTAAAAGGGAAGAACAGAATAAGGTTCGAACGTAGAAGTGTTAAAACAGTTCAAATAAAGAGGATAGGAGACTATAAACATTAGCTCTAGAAAGCAGGCGAACAATTCTAATAGTATTAGAATTGAGAAGTGCTAGCTGCTATAAACTGAATCTATAGGTCTTAGAGGAGACCTCGATCCGTATAGACTTTCGTTAGGATCGATAGACAGATCTACAGAGAAGCCGTTCAAGCTAGATAAACAGCCGGTTATCCAGGATAAGAGTAGTAGAATTGGACTCCAGGAACAGTAGATGTTTCGGGACTTTCGCATTCTGCAAAATAGGAAGCCGACATCGGATAAATTTCACCCTTGGAAACGGGAATTTAAGAAGATCACGTGTGATAGGCTCAGAAATACGGCCTAGTGATCGAGTAATTGTGAAGTGTAAAATAATCAAGATTGTGTGTTAAATAATATTTTTAGTGTTTATTATGTGTTCAAAAGGGACACATCAGTATATAAAAATGTCGTCAATATTAAGTGTTTTAGATATATGTCAAAAAGTGTTTTTACGTAAGATGAATACCTTTAATATGGTGTAAAAAGTTCAAAGTGGGCCCAAAAATGAAGCACCGCACCAGATTTAAGATCAGGGGATGATCTGGAAAATATGTGAGTCACAGAGTGGGGGAACTTACCGCTGCCCCGAAATCCCGAATTGAGCTACGCTGGTATACTGTGATTGGCATATTTCTTGCTAAATGGGCACAGTATGTCGCATCACTCTGAGTCACTTACAACTTAATGTTAAAATGTAGATAAAGTCTTGTAGTTTACGCCTGTTATAAGGTTTCTTGCATCTTTTTGCAACTTACTTCGTTATTTTACGTTTTAAAAGATGCAGCGAAACCAGTTCTCACACGTTTACAACTGTTTGAAGCACTGGGTTCGACGATTATGTCAAAAGTGGAACTTTGTGACTGTATTAAAAGTAAATTAGAGGTAGAAAATTGTTCTGAAGAGATAACTGAATGTTCTATCCAACTCCTAGTCATAGACAATTTCTTGCATGTGTAGACGTAGCTTAAAAAGGTCTTAACTGATGTTTATTATGAAGTAAACAAATTATATACGCTGCTTTCACTCTAATTTCACGATAAAAATGTAAAAATAATTTTGTCCTCCTAGATTTCGATTTTGACCCACTGTGCGCCAGCTTTACTTTCCCTCCGAAGGAAGTCATACTGGTTTTTTTTTTAACGTTCTTGAAATATCCGACGATTTCGGCCGGGTTTGAACCCGCGATCTTGGGTATAGAAGCTCAGCATGCTATCAACTACGCCACGAAGCCGCTCCGTAAGAGAGAGAGAGTGTGTGTGTGTGTGTGTGTGTAAAACATATGATGACTAAGACCTGTACCTACGACATAAACGTGAATAGTCCATATATAGGAAGCGGGAGAAAACCAGTACCTATAAGATAATCGTTGTGAAACCTAATTTCAAAGTGTAATCTGGTTCCCCTAGCGACGAGAATGGAAACTATCTAACTCACGAAGCGGCCGGTTTCATTAGTAAACGTACTGTGTTTAGTGCCCTTAATGGCTATTTATTTGAGTGAGGTAAAACAGTAATGCGACTTCGTCTTGTTCGCTGCAGTGTTCTGGTTCATTCATTCCCTTCTCGCACCTACAAGTACAGTCATTTCTATTCTCACCACAAGTACAGGCCGGGCGTTTGTTTTAGACGAGTGAAAAAATCATAATGGAAGCCTGGAGGCGAGTTATTGTCAGCTGTCCTATGTGGTCCGATGATGGACAAAACAATCTTACGCTACTACTGAAGTACAGTCATTGGCAAATATAATAGCGTTATGTTCGTAACTTTGTTATTACCCATTCAGGATTTGATTGCCGCTGAGCGTGGCTGCGACAGCGTTTGTTGTTTATTGAAACATGAGCCCCGCGGGGCGAAGCGGAGGACACAGGGATGACAGAGTGTAGTCCGCACATAAGTCAAGCAGCATTGCGTCAGATAAGCGTCACAGGAACTCATGTCACCAGGTACAGTTATGATGATGATGATAATGATGATAATTGTCGTTTTAAGGAGCCTAACATCTAGGTTATCGGCACCTAATGTTTTGTGTGATCGTGAAGATAATAATGAAATGTGAAATACAACTAAAACTAACTACTAACTTATATACTAGAAGAATAAATGGAAAACAAAAGGAGAATAAGGCAAATAAAGGACAGGAGGAAAAGAAATGCCCTGAACCCTCTAAGAATGCGGATTGAGGGACTTGGAAAGAAGGAGAGTCATGAAAGGCAGATAGGAAAGTGAAAGAGGAGAGGGTCCGCCCCAGAGGTAATGGATAAAGGGGGAAAAACAGACTCAGTTCAGGAATCCCTTAGGGTTGCCAACTCCCGAACTCACCAGCCGTGAGCCCCTGAGGGTGTAGCACTATCCAGGGTGCACCAGAAGTGGTGGGGCTACACACACCCTGCCTCCTTGAGGGCCTTGAGCAGAAGGCAGGCAATAGGAAGAGAACAGAAGAGGTCTGACCCGTCGAAGAAGGAGGGATCAGGATAGATGATGGACGAGGGCCAATTAGGTGGGGAAAGTAAAAGACTCCCTAGGCCTCGGTTACCCTTTTACTATCGGGGTCGAAAAAGAACAAGTGTTGACCAAGGGTGGTCAATAGGAAAGGTGAAGGAGGGGAGCCCGGCACAAGTGGAAACAATGCCGAACTCAGCTGGGGCCCCGTGGTCGCCAACCCACGTCCCACTAGCCTAGGCCCTGAGGGGGAGGGGGAGCATTTCCAAAGCATCCTTCGTTCATATCAGGAGGGTTCATTTACGGTGCCAATCCACTGGTTGGCCGGTGTGTACTCCCCCTTTCGTAAGTGTTCACACCATTGGCCACACTCTTGCGATCAAAGGGTAATCTGGTTACCTAGCGACAAGTATGGAAGTCATCTTAACTCACAAAACGGCTGCTGCTATTAGTAAATATACCATGTGCAGGAACCTTAATGGCTATTTATTTGAGTAAAGTAAAACAAGAGATGCAGCGTTAATACTAGAGCTTCCTCTTGTTCGTTGGAGTACTCTGGTTCATAAAATCTCTCCTCGCACCTATCAGCTAAAGTACAGTCGCTTCTTACACCCATACAGAGCAAACCACATCTGTATTGGTAGACCTGTTGCTGGTTTCATAGACACTAAATATTGTACAAGAGATTTGGACCGATATCATACATCTTTTACTTCCCATCAATATTGGGAACTGAACACTCTATCTTGGAATCATAAGTCAGACACCTTTTCACAGGTCCCGCAATTATTACGGTTCATTACGGGTACTCCCCATCTACTTGTGTCAACAATCATTCGTGTTAGCCTCACCTTGTATATTAGAGAGCCTGATTCCAGCCAGGTTTCACTACCATACAGCAAGGTCAATGTATGTTTATTCGTATAAACACGCCCTAGTTCGTGAACCATGGGCAACCGCTGAGTGGCCTAGTACGAGGTCCTGACTGTCGGGATATTATACCAGTGACTATGGAATGCAAGCGGGCTTCTTGGACATAGTATTCTGAGTCGTGTCCCTCCTTGTACTCAGGCGACTAGGCTACCCAACTCACTTGTTTGTTCCCCGAAGTAGGTAAAACTCAGGGGCCCTGTGTAAGCAAGGCGAGCAACCTGCTTCACTGGTACTTTCTGGAACCTACCAATAACGTCTTGAATAATAATAATACTAATATTAATAATACATTTTCTAAGATAAAGAAAATCATGGATACAATGCGAAAACGCAGAGCTTGCTTCTACGGTCATATACGACGGATGATCGACTCCCGATGGACGAAACATATCTTCAGTATCTTTGACTCAAAACCAAAAACAACAATGCCATGGTACGCTAACTTCCAGAAAGATCTTAAACAAATGGGAATACAAGCAGAAGATGCCCAAGACCGAAATCTTATAGAGCAGCCATCAAGACGTTTGGGACTTTCCGGGACGAAAAAAATGGAGAACTGGTGCAAAATGGACAGAAGAACGTCGTGCTAAACACAGTGAGCTCATGAAGACAATGTGGATCAAGCGAAAAATGAACAAATGCCAGAATGTAAAATGAGGCTTCTCGTGGTACCTAGTTGGCCGATTAGCGAAATTGAATGAATACATTTTAATAATTGTTAATTTAAATTATTCTTTAACGGTTTACCCAGCGTAAGCTTAAAAGGCGCACGGACGGTAGGTTTTTCTTCGACTCGATTCACTGAAATCGTTATTCTCGGCTTCCTTTGGTCATACATGAATGTTTTTCTACAGAAATCTTCCTCGAGAAATCAAGATTAACGGTCACGTTAAACTACTAGCTTCCTTACTTCCTTTTCCTTTACAGAATGGTGAAAACCGCATCAACATTCATCCAATGGTTCTCGAGATTAACCGTAACATCCAAGAATCGGGGACTTTGTTTTATGCTAAGTAGAGAATACATAATTATACAAATGCTACATATTTAATTTAAAGATAATGAAATGATACATTAAACAACATTGAAAATTAAAAATATCATCAAATTAAACTTAACAAGAAGTTCCGTGACGAACTAAAGAGCCTACTTTTCTTAAAATTTAAGATTCATGCCAATGATTGATCTATATGGATCTATCTAGAATAATAACGAAATTAAGTTTGTAATATCGAAATTTCTAAAAAGTTCGAAATACTGAATACCTGGCAATTTGTAGCCTAATAGGGAACTACAGCTGGCAGCCCTGGTGACAGAATATACTCTTAGTTCCATCTCTTAAGGTACAGAATACAAAATTTGTTTGAAGTCAAATGGATAGCATGGACGTTACATGCAGTTAAACATTGGATCTAACAGCGAGCGTAAAATCATGTTGGCAACAATGACACACATGTATTGGTCAGAAATAATCTGATCTATTGTTGTGTCAATTTTGAATGAAATCCATTAATTAGTACAGAAGTTACATGCATTTTAAAATTGGACCTATCAGCAGGCTTAGAATCATGTTGGCAGCACTGGCGTAGGTCTATATTAATTACAGCAAATTAATCTCGAATGCCAAGTACTATACGTGTGCAAAGTTTAGAGCTATTGGCTTGCATACTTTCTGATATATTGATATTAGGGTAACAAAAATACAGACAGCATTTATTAACAGTTGGCAGCTCTTGTTACCCTTAAGAATCGGCATAGTCACTGGTAGCACTGACGTATATAAGTTACTCCACTTTAATATAGAATGTCAGGTACTATACGAGTGCATAGTTTAAAGCTGTCGGCTTGCATACTTTCTGCTATATGGGTATTTGGAGAAAAAATAATTGAGAGCATTTATTAACAGTTGGCAGCCCTGGAGGGTCTTAAGAATACGCTCAGTCATATCTGTTTATATACACATAGCACATACGAAATTTGGTTGAATTCCAACTGATAGTGTAGAAGTTATATGCATTTAAAATTGGACCTATCAGCAGGCTTATAATTATGTTGGCAACACTGCCATGTATGGACTCCTGGAAATTAAACTGCCATATTATTATCTATACGTGTGCCAATTTTGAAATATCTCCCATTCATACGTTCCACAATATCCAACATGGAGCTCAAATTTCAATTGCGATTTTTCAGCAGTTGGTAGCACTGACATCATTTTCAAATATGCCCGTGAGATATTCAGGTATAGATCTTTATTACTACCAAATTTTGTTTCGATTGCTCCAGCCGTTTAGGAGTTGATAGGGGGGGGGGGGGACACACACACACACAGCCAGACAGAGTGACAGACAGACACACATTTGCCCGATCTCATAAGTCTACTTTTCCCTCATTTTTGCAAAATGTGAAAAGTAGGCTTAAAATAATATGCAATGTTTCAATTGACAATGCTTGCCACGGTGGGTGAGTGGTTATAGTGTCGGACTATCAACCCCAAGATTGCAGGTTCGCCCCTGGCCATGGTAAGTGATTTTTGAAGGCGACAAAAAATCAAGACACTCATGGCATGCGTTGTTGGCATGTTAAAGAACCCATTTGAATTCAGTAGGCCGTGTTCAATGGCAAAATTAATCTCGGGATTTTCCGCCAACACAAAGTTCCTCCATTCTCTACTTGAAAGCGCTGTGGTGTCAAGGAGTTTAGATATCTAACCTCCTTGACTTTCATAGCGTCCAAAGGAACGACGAAATTCGACATGCAAGCTACCCTCTGGGTGTCAATTAACAAAGCTTGCACCAGGCACCCGAGGCCATACGATATTATTATTGGCAATAATTTTTAGTTTCCAGTGTAGATAATAATAATAATAATAATGATACTCAAGATTTGGAAGGGCTCCAAGACGGAAGAACTGTGAAGACTGGAAGAACCTGGACATATGAACAGAAGCAGCACAGCTTCCATATGAAGGAATACTGGAGAAGAGGAAGCTTAAGACGAAGAAGAAATGAAATTGTAGCGTGATGCTCAGTGGTCTATTCGCAAATATTAATAATATTAATAATGAGTCGCAAGGGGCGCACCAATTTTCGGTATGGCGTTTCTTGTACACAGATCTATTATCACCTCCGTCAGGGAAATTACACCCGTTAATAGTCGGCTCATGACCATGCGCATCAAATGCGCCAACAAAAAATCCACACATCAATGCGCATGCCCCCACCAATGTTGACAATAAGAAGAACCTTGAAACGGTTGAAAAATTCTGGAACAAACTTGAGAACATCATGAGCAAGATTTCCCGTGACGACGTTAAAATCCTCATGGGAGATTTCAATGCTCAACTTGGCAAAGAGAAAATCTTTCGAATAATCGTCGGTAAATATTCCGCACACCAAAACATGAACACTAACGGCACGCGTCTGTTTGACATCTGTCACCAATTCAACCTTAAAATTATGTCCACGCACTTTAGAAAATCTCCGCATAAACAGAAAACATGGCGATCTCCGATCCAACATCTCGGTGAGTATCAGATTGATCACGTCGCCATTTCCTACGCCCACTACAGAAGCATTCACGACGTTCAAGTCCGACGAGACGCGAATATCGACTCGGATCACTACCTTACAAGAATCAAAGTAAAGTTCACCCCAAAGAGAGTTCACCGTCGCAAACCACATATCCCGAAATTCGATTTAGCTATGATTCAAGAAACAAACATTGTAGAGGAATGGGAAAAGGAACCGGCGAATAACTGGAACGACTTTCGTAGCAAAATTATCGGACAAGCTAAAGCACTGATCCCGCTAAAAAGAAAGACAAAACATCCATGGTGGAATTCTGAGTGTGATCAAGCCATTGCCAATCGCCAAATCGCATTCCAAAAATACAACAGCAGTAGATCACCAGGAACCCTGGGACACTTCCTCGACATCCGCAAACAGACAAACAAGACTATCAGGAAAGTCAAGCGTGATTATATCACTGAGCAACTTAAGTCCATGGAGAATGATTTCAGAAACTCCGATAGTCGGAATTTCTACAGGACCTTCGCGAATAATATTAAGGGTTATGCACCGCCAAATTTAACCTTTAGGAAACAGGATGGAAAACTGGCACTTACTAATCGTGAAAATTGCGATGAACTTGCACGCTACTTTTCTGGGCTCCTTAACTGTCCCGAACCACCTGAACGTTTCTTGCATACGACCTCAGAACACGTCAAGCCAGACGCTGATCCACCAACACAAGAAGAAATCACTCGCCATATCAAAAAACTCAAGAATGGAAAGACAGCAGGAGAAGACGGAATTGTCGCGGAACTGCTGAAAAATCTTGGACCACGATCACTGCAGGAAATTACACAGATCATCCAAGAAGTCTGGCGTAGTGAAAATCTCCCAGATGATTGGAAATGCGCTCTCATTCACCCACTCTACAAAAAAGGAGACAGATTGGATGTGAATAACTATAGAGGGATATCCCTCCTTTCTGTACCTTACAAAGTCTTCTCTGCTTGCCTCCTACAACGCACACAAGAACAGTTCGAGCCTCTCATTGGTGAATACCAGGCAGGGTTCAGACCAAACAGATCAAGTACTGAACAAATTTTCAACCTCAAGTCCACACTGAAACTTCGAGCTTTACGAAATCTCCCAACCATCTGCTATTCGTCGATTTTCAGAAAGCTTATGACTCTGTCGACCGCCTATCCCTCTTTAATATACTCGATGAATACACGCTCGACCCGAAAACACGACACCTCATCCAACAGACCCTATCTGAAACAACTTCCAAAGTCAAGTTCCTTGGTGAAGTATCTGAACCTTTCCTCATCGGAACAGGTGTACGGCAGGGTGATGGGCTCTCCCCTCTACTCTTTAATATCGTCCTAGAGAAGGTCATGGAAGAATGGAGAAATGAACTGAGGAGTCGGAATACCTGGAAGCCCGTCATGCTAGGAAGGCAAACGGATATTATCGACGTGACATGCTTCGCTTTCGCAGATAGTCTTGCAATCCTCTCCGCAGATGAACGAACGGCAATTCTTCAGATTGAGGTCTTAAAAGAGTGTGCTGAAAAGGTCGGACTACAAATTTCCTTCACAAAGTCCGAGTTTATATCGACAAAACACTTTCAAGCACAAAATTTACTCACATAGTGCGGTATGATAAACAGGGTTAATCAATTCAAGTATTTGGGTGAAATTATTGAACCCACAGGTATGGAAAGAGTGGCGCAAAAGTCTCGTGAACTGAAATTGCGGAAAGCATACGGAAAAATCGCAAATATTTACAACAAGAAATGCATGAGCATTAACACCAAAATTCAACACTACACGACTGTCATCAGACTTGAGACACTTTACGCAAGCGAAACACTAAACCTCAACTACAAAGGGGATCTTGAGAACATCAAGAAGGCTGAGAGAAAAATCATCCGTAAAATATTGGGCCCTAAACTCACAGATGATGGGTATCATCTGCAATCACTCACAATCACAGAGAGATACTCTAACATCGAGTCAGATTTCCGCAAGCGACGACTGAGATTCTACGGCCACATTATGGGACTGAATGACGACCGGCTAACGAAGAGAATATTGACTTACTTACGAAAACTGAAAGTGACAACAGTCTGGGTTACCCAAGTCCAAATTGATCTCGAAAGTGCCAACATCATACCAATAGACATGGACGATCGAATAACATTCCGACAGTTGAGAAGTCACACATGAAGAGCGACCAAGGAGACCAGGGAAAGGATGGACCGAGGAACGTCGAGTTCGATACAGTGAGATGATGAAGGGGTTCTGAAAGAACAAGAAGAACAGTACCAGAACATAATTTGCTTAATGTGATCCTTTGGGTCTAAGTAATGTAAATAAATAAATAATGCTTATGTGCAAGTGAATGTCAAATACTAAATTATAAATTGGATAAATTAGAAGTATCAGAGAAGAGCCTCCGTGGCTTAGGCGGCAGCTCGCCGGCCTCTCACCGCTGAGTCCGTGGTTCAAATCCCGGTCACTCCATGTGAGATCTGTGCTGGACAAATCGGAGGCAGACAGGTTTTTCTCCGGGTACTCCGGTTTTCCCTGTCAAAATTTCATTCCAGCAACACACTCCACTATCATTTCATTTCATCTGTCATTAATTAAATAATTGCCCCAGAGGAGTGCGTCAGGCCTCGGCAGCCGGCACAGTTCATATCCTCGCCGCTAGATGGGGGCTTCATTCATTCCATTCCTGACCCGGTCGGAGACTGGAAGCAGGCTGTGGATTTTCATTCAGAAGTATCAGAGAGAAACATTATACGCAAAATTCTCGGTCCATTAAGAACTAGAGAGTTTTGGAAATTAAGACGTAACGAAGAAATATATCGGAGCATTGAAGATATAACGGAGACAATAAATAAGGGACGGTTGTTATTTTTCGGACATTAATATAGAATGAATGATAGCAGGTTAACCAAACAGATTTTTAAATATCTTTGGAAAAAGAAATCAACAACAGCCTGGTTTAGAAAAGTAAAGAAAGATTTAGAGAGAAACTATGTAAGAGAAGAAGATGCACTAGAGAGAGAGAGAGAGAGAGAGAGAGAGAGAAATTTTCAAAAAAAAGTATTGGGAATGACAGGACTCCAAGGAAGACAATATAAGAAAACAGGATCAAAATGGTCGGAAGAAAGAAAGAAAGAAAGAAAGAAAGAAGACACAGCGAAAAGATGAAGGAGCACTGGAGGAGGAAGGAAGAACAACAGAGGACTAAACATTGAAATTGGTTCGTGGTCCTCAGAAGACCCTAACGGAGAAAGAAAGAAGAATAATAACTATAATAATAATAATAATAATAATACTGAAAAACTACGATTGTGCCCTGAATTTACTAAAAAACTAGAATCTTGGAATCCCGTAAACTGGGATGAACTACAACAGGCCTTGGTCACAACAGCACAGGAGACAGTTCCACTGACAAAGTCAAAGAAACATGCGTGGTGGAATAATGCATGTGATTCAGTGGTAAAGCAAAGACAACTTGCCTGGCAGAAATGGAACTCGGGAAAGAACCAAGATAATTGGGAAAACTTCGTGAACGAGAGACGAGCTGCAAAATTCATCCGCAATGTAAAACGTGCCTACAACAAGAGCTAATTAACTCAAATTGAGCTAGACTTTCAGAGGAACAACACAAGGGACTTCTACAGTACCTTCAAACGCAATCCAAGCAAATACAATCCTCCGAGTCTACAGTTCAAAGACTCAAATGGGAGACTGGCTTACAGTGAGAGAGAAAATAGCCAGATTCTAGCGAAATACTTTGAATCCCTCCTTAATCGTGAGACTCCAAACTCCACTTTCTCATTTGAAGACAACATACAAGTCCAACCAGATTCATCCCCTCCAACGAAAGAGGAAATCAAACCGATTATCCAGTCACTTAAGAACTACAAGGCACCAGGTGAGGACTCGATAATCGCCGAATTGTGAAAGTATGCTGGTGAAAAGATGATTGATAAATTGACTGACATTATCAAGGAGATTTGGGAAACTGAGAAACTTCCACGTGACTGGACTTCTGCCTTGATTCATCCCCTGCATAAGAAAGGTGACAAAACGGACGTCAACAACTACCGCGGCATTTCCCTCCTACTGATAACTTACAAAATTATTTCAAAAGCTCTACAGATTAGGGCAGAACAACAACTTGATCCACAATTAGGAGAGTACCAAGGAGGGTTCAGGAAAGAGCGCTCATGTGCCGAACAAATTATGAATCTGAAATCCATCCTTTTCTATCGGAAGCAAAGGAACAATAAATTTGTGGTAACCTTCGTCGACTTCAAGAAGGCCTATGATTCGATTGATAGAATAGCTCTTATTCAAATTCTAAAGGAATTTGGGTTGGATAATAAAACCAGGGCAATCATTCAACAGACCTTAGCTAACACAACCTCCAGAGTCAAATTCAGAGGAGAAATTTCAGACTCTTTCGAGATTAAGACAGGAGTTAGGCAGGGAGATGGGCTTTCACCCCTGCTCTTCAACTGTGCACTTGAAAAAGTCATCCGCGAGTGGCCCAAAGAAATGAACGATGGGGTCCAAAATGGAGTACGACTGGGTTACAAGAACATGAACCTTTCTATTGATTGCCTAGCTTTTGCAGATGATCTTGCAATTTTCTCCGACTCTTTAGACATGGCCACAAAACAAATTAACCAACTGCAAGTACAGGCAACAAAAGTTGGCCTTCAGATCTCTTTGGAGAAAACACACTTCATAACTAAAATCAAGCCAGCACCAAGGGAGCTAAAAGTAAACCTGGGGAAAATCAAACGGACAGATAAGTTTAAATATCTTGGCGAGTGGGTAGAACCCAACGTATGTGAGAAAGAAACCTTCACTTCGGACATGAACAAAATGGAAATGGCGTACCAACTCACTAAGGACGTTTACAACAAAAACTCAATATCCCTGAACGCAAAACTTAGGCATTATTGCACTGTCATACGACCAGAGGCTCTGTACGCAGCGGAATGCCTCACCATGAACAAGAAAGGCCTGGTAGAAAAATTGGAGATCAAGGAAAGAAAGATCTTGAGGAAAATTCTTGGCCCGATTAAAGACAACGGTGAATATAGACGACGTCATAACTATGAGCTGTATATTCATGTCCAGAAGATCTCTGATGTAATGAGGAAAAGGAGAATTGCATTTTATGGTCACTTGCTTAGAATGAAACCCACACGATTGACGAACCGGATCTTTAACTATTTTAAAAATAAGAAGACCAAGCCAGCGTGGTTCGAAGAGGTGGGAAGTGACCTGCAAGAGATGGAAATTACCTGTGGGGATATTCAAGAACGCAATCCTCTCAGGAAGAAACTACACGACCACCAGGGTTTTCAAGAAAAACCGAAGTTGAAGACGGGAAAGATGTGGACGGAAGAAAGAAAAGAGCAACACCGGCAACGTATGAAGGAACACTGGGCAAAGATCAAAGCCCAGAGAAGCCAGTTGAAATAACGTGGTCCTTAGTTGGCCGATACGATTAAAGAATAATAATAATAATAATAACACATTGAAAAGATCAGCAAATACAGCGAGTTGGTCGACCCTATCAAGCGACAATGGCATGTAGAGCGAGTAAAGACCATACCTATCATTGTCTCAAGTACGGGCGTGATCCTATGTACCTTGCTCCATGGTCTTAAAGAACTGGATCTGGATACTCGGCTGTACAAACTAATGCAGAAGCAAGGATAGAGTGCATTGTCCGCAATTACCAGTTCACATCCTCTTGATGATCCTAATAGAGGTCGGAAAGTGATTCTCTATCGTTCGGAAGCTCTTGGGTAGCGAAATTCCAGCTTAGAAGTTGCTGTTTCCGTAGCTATACTTTGGTTCACTGAAGCCCATATAGTTATGTTGTAATGCACCAGAAATGTGTTATATGTACTGTATAAACCGAAAATAATAATAATAATAATAATAATAATTACTCACAATTTTGATTTGCACCATGGTTTTCAGAAACATCCCAGGTTTATCATAAGACTTTTACGATATGTCTCTCATTTTTCTACTGATAATATTATGGGAACTCACCTGGTCGAAATAGCCTACATGTAATTTAACATATGCGATAGAGAATCACTTTCCGACCTCTATTAGGATCATCAAGAGAATGTGAACTGGTAATTGCGGACAATGCACTCTATCCTTGCTTCTGATGTTCGCGCTAACTACACATTCCTGCCCAAGTACATCGTATATTCTACGAGGTGGGAACATTTCACACGCGCATTTCAAGGAATATTAAACCATATTTTAGGTCTTAAAACTTGAAAAGCGACAGCCCTATTACACTTGCACCCTCAGGCGGGAGTTGACCCCTCGTCCTTTCAACCTAACAGGTCAACGACCTAAGCACGGACGCCACGCCTATTTGAACACTATGAAGCTGATACCTGAGGTGATAATTCTGCGAAAATATGTGAATTATTCCTCTTTCTTTTATGCCATCCATTTGAGCAAGAGGATGGTATCTGCCGTCATTGCTTGGCGAGGAACATAAATATATGATGTTAAACAAATTGCATGCCGTTCACTTTGAAATGGGTATTGCCACAAAGTAGCGATCAAAGGCTTGCGGCGAATGAACCAGTTTGATGTGAAGATTCAGTAGTGTAAACAGTTTGAAAATTGCACACGCCTTGCCTTTAGCTATGCAGGGTTACCACTTTAGCTCAGAATACTGCTGTACATTTGAACGCCACGCCGCCGTATTGAAGACAATGTATGGACTGCTTAATGCCGCAAGGCAAGACTCAACATTCCTAAGTGTAAAGTTAGCCTTGTTTTACTGAATTGTGGAATAAATAACCATTAAGGGTGTGCTGAACATTGCTACAAGAGTGTATTTACTAATGAAACGACTGCGTGAGTTAGAGACCTTGAGAATTCCCCTCGGCTTCCTTAACGATAAACAACTAGAGAGTGATTTACGCTTTCAAATTGAGGATAATAATAATAATAATAATGATAACTAACAAGAAGAACTGACAGTCTTAGTCTACTGAATTTACATCGCTATCCCACATGATCATAAATGCCAAAAGTAGCGGCTTCGGTGCCATAGTTGGTACCATGCGGAGCTTCTATGCCCAAGATCGCGGGTTCAAATCCGGCCGAAGCCGTCGGATTTTTTAAGAGCGTTAAGAATCCCTCAGTATGCCTTCCTTCGGAGGGGAAGTAAAGCCGGCGGTCCCATGTCATAGATTTATGGCATGAAAAATGCACTTGTGGAAGCTAAAATTTGTAGGTCAGTTTGAGAACGCTATATTAGTTCCAACGTTCGCCACCAGGTGCTGACTGCGATAGCATTTAGTAGCCACGTCCGAAGCTAGGTGTCGTGGACGGTAGCATTTGGTGGCAATAGTAGGAACTACCGTTGTTGTTTGAGTCTTCAGTCTTTTGACTGGTTTGATGCAGCAATCCATGCCTCCAGCTAATCGTTTCATCTCTACATAGCTACCACACCCTACATCTGAGGCAATCTGTTTAACATATTCTAACCTTGGTCTACCCCTACAGTTCTTGTCCTCGACCCTTCCTTCCATAACTAAGCTTGCTATTCCTGGGTGTCTTAGTATGTGCCCTACTAACCTATCTCTTCTCTTCATTAGCAGTCTCCAGAAACATCTCTTCTCTCCCACTCGTCTTAATACCTCTTCGTTTGTAACCCTATCTACCCATCTGATCTTCATCATTCTCCTGTAACACCACATTTCAAATGCTTCAATTCTCCTCTTTTCTGCTGCACCAATAGTCCAAGTTTCACTTCCATAGAGCGCCACGCTCCAGACAAAGGCTTTCAAAAATGACTTCCTAATACCTAAATCTATATTCGATGTCAACAGATTCCTTTTTTGTAGAAATGCTTTCCCTGCCTGAGCCAACCTACTTTTTATATCCTCTTTGCTTCGTCTGGAAAAAAATAATCGTCTGCAGTCATTCTAGCTGAATCACAGATACACACACTAATACAGCCATCACAATTAACACCGGTTATGAGATAAATTCTACACACGCCCCTAAACTAACGAACCAACCAACCAATGTCAAACGCGTGCTCCAAAAGCATAGCGGAAGAAGTCCACCGATTCTGAATTTATTGAGAAGTGTTGAAATACTAAAAGCCAATGTTCAGTGTAATCTATTAGATGCTTTTCAGTTGGTCAACAGAAGTGAAGATCAACCCAATTAGAATGGGCGGAGAGCCTCATAGCTCCTACTTTACGTGAGAAGTGTTTTATTTCTACATACTGCAATATAAATGGACGTCGAATTGGTGGGTGAAATGCTAAAGGAAGTAGGAGACTTACTGTTACTTAGGACGCAAATAACCAGTGATGGACGAAGTAAAGAGGATATAAAATTTAGGTTGGCACAGGCAAGGAAAGCATTTCTACAGAAAAGGAATCTTTTGACATCGAATATGGATTTAGGTATTAGGAAGTCATTTTTGAAAGCCTTAATCTAGAGCGTTGTACTCTTTAGAAGTGAAACTTGGACTGTTGGTGCAGTAGAAAAGAGGAGAATTGAAGCATTTGAAATGTGGTGTTACAGGAGAATGATGAAGATCAGATGGGTAGATAGGGTTACAAATGAAGAGGTATTAAGACGAGTGGGAGAGGAGAGATGTTTCTGACGACTGCTAATGAAGAGAAGAGGTAGGTTGGTAGGACACATACTAAGACACCCAGGAATAGCAAGCTTAGTTATGGAAGGAAGGGTCGAGGACAAGAACTGTGGGGGTTGACCAAGGTTAGAATATGTTAATCAGATTGCCTCGGATGTTGGATGTGGTAGCTATGTAGAGATGAAACTATTAGCTCAGGACAGGGAGGCATGGAGATCTGCATCAAACCAGTCCAGACTGACGACTCAAACAACAACCGTATAAAACTAAGTCCCCGATTCTTGGATGTCACGGGTAATCTCGAGAACCACTGGATGGATTTTGATGCTGTTTACACCATTCTGTAAAGGATATCTCGAGGAAGGTTTCTGTAGAAAATCGATTATTTATGACCAAAGGAAGCCGAGCAGTAACGATTTCTGTGAATCGAGTCGAAGAAAAACCTGCCGTCTGTGGGCCTTTTAAGCTTACGCTGTGTAAACCGTTAAAGTATCTATTTAGGCCCACTATGAGTGTAAGAATTGGTGGTTGGTTCCTCAGTTTAGGGGTTGCGATAACGCGGTCATGTAGCCCTGTGTACTTTGGGTGTGTGTAGAATCTGTCTGATAACCGGTGTTAATTGTGATGGCTGTATTAGTGTGTGTTATCTGCAGACATTCAATTTTCAAGTAGTTCCAACTTTTGCCACCAAACTCCACCGTCAACGACCAACTAGTTCTGAACTTGGTTACTAGATGCCACCGCAGTCGGCTCCTGGCGACGAACGTTGGAACCTAAGAGCGTTGGTCAAATTTAACGTATAATTTAGCTTTACACAAGTGTAATTTAACATGCCATAAATCTATGACATGGAACCGCCGGCTTTACTTCCCCTCCGAAGGAAGGCATACTAAGGGATTTTTATCGCTCTTAAAAATTCCGACGACTTCCGCCGGGTTTGGACCACTGTAAGAATTGTTGTAACGTTTAAATTTCTTCTAACAATCTCAATTCAGTGGAAATTTAAATTACTGTACTAGCTTCGTTGTGAGTTCACGAGTTAGCCAGTGAGCCTATCCTACCAGATTCAGCCAGCATCAACCTGTCGAGTAGTGTCGAGTTAAGACTTCAGAGAAGAGTATATGTGTTTGGAGTTTCACTGTTCACCTCGGCTTTTCTAAATTCCATCCGTGCGCCTTTTACGCTTAATGATACCGGGCGAAGCTGGGGCGGGTTGCTATTGAATGAAAATCCACAGCCTGCTTCCAGTCTCCGACCAGGTCAGGAATGGAATGAATGGAGCCCCCATCTAGCGGCGAGGATATGAACTGTGCCGGCTGCCGAGGCCTGACGCACTCCTCTGGGGCCAGTGATTATATGAAAGAGAGACGAAATGAAATGATAGTGGAGAGTGTTGCTGGAATGAAATTTTGACAGGGAAAACCGGAGTACCCGGAGAAAAACCTGTCTGCCTCCGTTTTGTCCAGCACAGATCTCACATGGAGTGACCGGGATTTGAACCACGGACCCAGCGGTGAGAGGCCGGCGTGCTGCCGCCTAAGCCACGGAGGCTTATAAATTGTGTAAATATTTTATGTAATTCATATCCGTCATTAGGAAATTAATTGTAACTCCCCGCTGTCTATAACACTCTTGGCTGTCACCGCGGAGGCCCGGGTTTGATTCCCGGCTCTGTCAAGAAATTAATTATGGTCTGAGGGCTGGAATGGGGTTCACTCAGCCTAATGAAGCAAAACTGAGAAGAGGCGGATTCGATTCCTTCCTCAGCCATCCTGTAAGTGGTTTTCCATGGTTCCCCACTCTTACTCCAGGCAAATGCCGGGATAGTACCTAACTAAGGCCACGCCAACTCAGGTGCTTCGCGAACACCGGCCGACACCTGGAAGAGCACCGGTGCTCTGCTGTAGGAGAGGAACGTGTTTTGGCAGCGCTTAGCGAGGCGAGAGTCGTGTTGTTGTTGTTGTTGTTTGGTGAATGGGGCTGGGCAAATGAGTGCGCGTCATGCGGCGTACCCGTTTGAAAACGAATAATAATAATAATTTAAAAAATAATAATAAGAAGAAGAATATCATATGGCCTCGAGTGCCGGGTGCAAGCTTTGTAATTTGACACCCAGAGGGTAGCTTGCATGTCGAATTTCGTTGTTCCTTGAATCACTATGAAAGTCAAGGAGGTTAGATACCTAAGCTCCTTGAACACGATAGTGCTTTCTAATAGAGAAATGAGGAACTTTGTGTTGGCGGAAATTTCCGAGATTAATTTTGCCATTATGAACACGGCCTACTGAATTCAAATGGGTTCCTTGACATGCCAACATCGTATGACATGAGTGTCGTATTTTTGCCGCCTTTCAAAAATCACTTACCACGGCCAGGAGCAAACCTGCAATCTTGGGGTTAGTAGACTGACACGCTATCCACTCACCCACCGTGGCAAGCTATAATAATAATAATAATAATGCCAATTTTGTGTAGGCCTACAGACAGAAATAATAGACTAATTGCGCTCCTTATTTTGCAATAATTTTCAACATTCTTTGTTTATCTTTGACATCCCTTTGAATCCACTAATTTTCCGATATTTGGAACAATCGTTTTGGCAGTTGCAATCCGAAGTATAGCTTCCAAGGAAGCTAAGGAAGACAGACTTAACCTTGTATTTGTTTTGTTACGTCTCACCAATCCAACATGGCGGCTGTGCGAAATATGTCACCAGCATTAAATATCTCCGAAACTATTCCCGATATCACCCTGGAATATTTTATGGTGATAAAGGGAACTACTTGAAGTTCACCTATGTGACTTTTGAAAAACTGGTAACTACAAAACCAACATGGCGGCCACGCGAATTTGCGACTTTTAAATAGACGTTTCTCGCGATTTAACCAACCAAACGCAATAAAACTTGGTACAGTGTATGTTTATACACATTGTAATGCACCGACGTCTAACTTGGTTCAATTGTTTACATAACCACAAGATGGCGGATGTGCGAAATATTTGACCGGCATTCTCTATCTCCGAAACTAATAGCGATAATCACCCTGAAGTTTTGTACGGAGATAAAGGGCACTACTGGAAGTTCATCTATAAGACTTTCAAAAACCGGTTAATTACAAAACGAACATGGCGGCCAAGCGAATTTGAAAATGTTAAATAGATCTTTCTCGCGATTTAATGTTCTAAACGCAGTGAAATCTGGTACAGGAAATGTTTATACTCATTGTAATGCACTGGTATCTAATTTAGTTCAATTGTTTACATAACCTCAAGATGGCGGCTTTGCGAATTTTTAAATTAAGTTTTTATTTCTTGCGTCGTAATCATGCGATCGATGTGAAAGTTTGAATAATGAACCTACGCAATAATTTTCCTTTAATGGTACATGACTCCATTTCCTATACATTTAACAATCAAACATGGCGACCATCCGAAATAATTAGACGGCTCTGAATATCTACGAATCTATTATAGCAACCAAATTGACTTTTTATGTTCATAGGGGCTATGAACTTAAGTTCACCTATAGGACTTTAAATAGCCTGGTGATCACAAATCCAACATGGCGGCGACGCGAGTATAAATATTCACAGGGACTTTTCTCCCAATTTAAACATCCGAGTGCAGTGAAACTTGGTACAGTAAATCCTCATACGAATGGTAATCCACTGGCATCTAATTTATTTCAATTGTTCCCATAACCACAAGATGGCAGCTGAGAGAAATTTTAAAATCTCCTTGTTCCTTCTTGTGTCCTAATCATGTGATTGAAGTTTGAGTGCTACACGTACACAATAATCTTCATGTAACAGTACATAACTCTAGGACCTACATATCTAAAATCCAACATGGCGACCATCCGAAATATTTAGTCGGTTCTCAATATCTACGAATCTATTACAGCAATCTAACTGAAATTTTGTATGTTGATAGTGGCAATTAACATAAGTAGGATATATGAAAATAGGCTGTATAGTTCTTCATGGAACTACTTGTTTTTTTGTAGTTCTTTTATTTTTTATATGTTTATCCTTCAAGTATAAACTTGATTTTAAAATCTGGTTGGTTGTGAAGATAGGACGAGCCCACGCACGCATCACTCGATACAGATCTGGCTGTGACGTCCTTCCAAATCAGCTCGGCACTTGTCGTATTCAAATGTATGGTGAGCCAGGGCGGGGTGCAACAAGCCCTATTACATGTGGGGTGATCCTCTTCCAGCGTGTTCCATTCAAATGAGGGCGAGCACTTAGCTGCGCTGCATTCTGGAGACAAGCTATACCCTCACTTCAGCTCCAACAGTGCTCGGTTACAGCTCGACAAGTTATTAAATAAAATAAAAAATATGAATTAAAAATAATAATAATTGGAGATTTATTAATAAATATTGATCAATCAATCAATCAATCAATCACCAAAAAATATTAACAAATTAAAATATTTTTTAAAATTAACAAATTAAACTAATAAAAAAAATTCTTCTCTTTTCTTCTCTTAGTCGTTTACCCTCCAGGTTGGTGGAACCCACGGACTCACCACTACCGCCTCTACGGGCAGTGTCCTAGAGCTGGAAACATCTGATCAGAGTGGATACAACTGGTGAGGTGTGATTGGCACCTCGCCCGTGCGGCCTCACCTGCAAAGCGAACAGGGGCCTCATGAGGGAAGGTAATGGATGGTCAGGATGGATAGGCAAGGAAGAGGGAAGGAGGCGTCCGTGGCCTTGAAGAAGGTACCATCCCGGCATTTGCCCGAAGACGAAGTGGAAAACCACGGAAAACCACTTCGAGGATGGCTGACGTGGGAAAGGAACCCCCTCTACTCATTTGGAACACCCGAGGCTGAGTAGACCCCGTTCCAGTCCTCATACCACTTTTCAAATTTCGTGGCAGAGCCGGGAATCGAACCCAGGACCTCCGGGGCGGCAGCTAACCATGCTGACCGCTACGCTACGGAGGCGACATCAAAAAATAAAAATAAAAAACAAAGTATAAAAATTACAAAAACACCAAAAAATACGAATAAACGAATTAAAAAAATAAATTAAAAATCAAATTTTAATTTAGAAATAAAAAATGAAATCAAAAAGAAATTAAAGCATAATTATAAAAATATACAATAAATAAAAATTAAAGATTAAATCGAAATTTCATGGTTTTAGTGGGTCAACACGATTTTACTCAATTGTGATGGGTTATCTAAGTGTAAGGTAAGGGCACTTAAGATTGCGCACTTAATGTATTTATGTCCATAGATAAACTACTTTTGTGACCAATTTAACAAAAAAAATATTAACAAGACTTCAAATAATTACGAACACAATGCGTATACAAAGAACACGAAAAATAATATAAATTAAATGTTAATTAATACTTTTAAATTAATTGCAAATCATACAGGCACTGTCCTTTAAGAATGCGCATTAGCATAACTCACATTTGAAGAGTCCTATGCCTTCATAGTTCGTACACCTTTCATGCCACCACCGTTTGCACCTACTACATTGCACCCAGTCTTCAATAATTGGATCCTCATACTCTTCGTCACTGCAAGGACACAAGATTTTCTCTTCTTCGTCAGTTGTGACAGCTGATGAAGTTGACGCTACTGAACTTCCGTCGTAGTGAAGAGTTTTCCTGCCCTGTTTTTTCGCTTGGTCATTCCTCGTTTCAAGGCCATTCTTACAAGGGGAGGAAGATTGAACTTCAGACCTTTTGCAAGTTCTCTTGCGTTTGGTTGCTTGAGCTGCCTTTGGTAGGGGAGACACCACTTGAGGCTCGTCAATTTTTGCATTTTGAATTTGCTCCTCTAAAGCAGGTTCATTCTCCTGCACAGATGGGCGTAATTAAGAGGGAGCAAAGTCATAATCCGAAAATACATTCCGGTTAAACGAATGTATCCCAGTTTTGATGAAAGCTTGAACGGCTATCTCCATCTTTGCTGCTCCCTCGGAGGCTGATTTGAAGATCCTGGCCACGTTGGCCTGGGTAATTGCATTGCCATGATGATTCGCCAACCACGTGTCAGCTTCTTGAGAATAGGCTTTCTTCAGAGGCCCAAAAAAGCCAACATCCAAAGGCTGAAGCCTGTGGCTTGCATGTGGTGGTAGAGAAAGCAAGGTGATGTGATCCCTGCAGTAAAGAACAGCATCGATGCTGCAGTGGAGAATGTGGTTATCCAGTAGACTATATGGAGAATAACCATAAACAATTATTAATCAACTACCGTAATTAATTTCTTCCTTATCAATTTTAATCTCTTTCTCAAAGAGGATTCCTTAGTACCCAATGAAGAAACCAATTTTCTTTGACTTCCTCTAAGATTTCTGACGTAAATATAAGTTTCCTGTCTGATTTTCTTGAGTATGTTGAGCTCATACTGCCGTTAAATAGACGTCTGAAAAAAAGAGTATCCTAGATATAAACGATTTCTACAGCAAAAATGAATGTGCTTGTAAGATGGCGCACAATGCCTCCAAGACTGCGCAGAGTGCGCGGTCTTACAGGTTTCTGCGTAGTTCAACACTTACGCTAATAGATGGCAGAAGCAGTTACGAATAACCAAACAGAGCCGTTAAGAGTTCCCATTGTGAGAGGAGTATTTGTTTCAACTAAATCGTAATTTAATTGAGCTCTAAGGCTTAGTTTCTTAAGAATACAAATTATATCAAACAGGATGATTAGTTATTCTTACATCTTCATTCTTTACACAAGTAGAATCAGCAAAATCTTTCACACTTTCGAAAAGCACTTTGCAAGCCATGTTTCTCCACAGAATGGTTTGGGTCACCAGTGCTGCCAACTGTAAAAAAAATGCCACTGTGCAATCGTAAAAGCCTTTACCTTAGTTATTAATTTGATGTCATTGTTTTCAGGATTAGGGGATAACCCATTACAATTGGGTACAATCGTGTTCACCGACTGAAAAACATTAAATTTCGATTACTAAAGCAACACTGAAAATGGCTTCAAGGTTAAATAATTTTTTTATTTTTTATTTTATTTAGTCAATTTACCCTCTAGGTTGGTGGTTCCCACGGACTCAGCGAGGGAACTCACCACTACCGCCACTACGGGCTGTGTCCTGGAGCTTGGAACATCTGGTCGGGTTGGATACAACTGGGGAGGTGTGATCAGCACTTCGCCCAGGCGGCCTCACCTGCAAAGCGAACAGGGGCCTCATGAGGGAGGGGAAGGGATGGAAGATAGGGATGGATAGGCTAGGAAGAGGGAAGGAGGCGGCCGTGGCCTTACAGTAGCTACCGTCCCGGCATTTGCCCGAAGACGAAGTGGGAAACCACGGAAAACCACTTCGAGGATGGCTGAGGTGGCAATCGAACCCCCTCTACTCATTTGGGCCACCCCGTTCCAGTCCTCATACCACTTTTTCAAATTTCGTGGCAGAGCCGGGAATCGAACCCAGGACCTCCGGGGCGGCAGCTAACCATGCTGACCACTACGCTACGGAGGCGACTAAGGTTAAATAATAAACATAGAAAAATAAAAAATATAATATAAACATTATAAAATAAAAATATAAAAGAATTAAAAATTAACTATTAAAAATTAAATATAAAATTAGAAATTAAAATGAAATCCAAAACCAAAATAAAAATGAGAACTGCGGAATAATTACAAAGAAAACAAATCCCCGTGGCGTTTGGTCCATGAAATGACTTGACCTACCAAGCGACCGCTGCCCAGCCCTTTTGGCCAAAATATTGGGGGGTGACGCGTGATCAGTGCGTCGGGTTCACTCAGCCGCTAATATTGATGTTCATGACCGGGGTGCTGTGTCTCTGATCAGACAGCTATTTAATTGTCCTCACGACGCTGCGTGCACTCCCGCCCATCCTCGCGTCAGTTTCTAAAATCCCTGCTTGAGCCGGGAATCGAACCAGAGACCTCAGGGAGAGAGACAGGTACGCTACCCCAACTTAACGGGACCGGAAAATAAATAAATATATAAACAAATAAACTATAGTAAAGCAAACGTTACTTCCGACTTGAAGGTTCAGTGCTACGCTATAGCTACCTAGTGGTCAGAAGTGAAACTAGCCAATCACAGGCAGCCATTCAAATCTATATATCACGACTTACCGAGTTTCGTTCGCAATGTCTCGATTTAGCGAAAAAAAACTCGCTTGGCTGGTTAGAAACGCTCTAACAAATTCCAACGTTCACCACTAGGTGTCAGTGACAGTGGCATCTAGTAGCCAGAGTTGGAACTAATTGATATCGAACGTGCTTGGAGCCCACGGGCGTACAATTAAATTACCCTGCTGTAGCCATTGGTTGCAATCTCTCCTTAGTATAAAACAAAGTCCCCGATTCTTGGATGTCACGGGTAATCTCGAGAACCACTGGAAGGATTTTGGTGCGGTTTTCACCATTCTGTAAAGGATATGTCGATGAAGATTTCTGTAGAAAATAATATATTTATGATCAAAGGAAGCCAAGCAGTAACGATTTTTAGTGAAAAAGTCGAAGAAAAAAAACTGGCGTCCGTGCGCTTCTTAAGATTACGCTGGGCAAACCGTTAACAATGTCAATATACTATGAGTGTAAGAATTGTTCAGCATGAAATGTTCTACAAAAACGTTCCGGAGAGCATATCTCTATCTTCAATACATCGACCACCATAAGTGTTTTTACGTTTTCCTTTCTTCCAACAATCTCCATTCAATTACTGAGGCGACAGTTTACGAGCTTGCTAGGGGCGAGTCTATCACCCCAGTTACAGCTTAGCTAGCGGTCAAGCTTATTACCCCAGATACAGCCAGCAGCAAACTGTCGAGTCGTGTTGAGTTAAGACTTCAGAGAAGAGTGGTTGTGTGTGGAGTTTTCGTGGAAGTGCAACTCGGCTTTTCTTCATTTCACCTGTGAACTTTCCATTCCGTAAAATACACAGTCAAGTTAAGATTGGACAGAAGGGAGATTTGTGTTTCATGCACCTCGCCATTCTTAAATTACGTCTGACAAGAATTTGTTGCACATGCATCTTCATGATAATATAATTAATAGTACGGTCAGTGATTTTATCCCATCATGCCGAGACGTAAAACCGACAGTAGTGGCTACGCTGGCTTAAGCGCAGCATTAGGTCATGGGACCAAGCTCTCTGCTGACTCGGTAGACGCGTGGGTTCGAGGCCCTCCGTCGGCCGTCCTTGAAATGGTTTTCCGTGGTTTCCCCATTTTCAACACCAGGCAAATGCTGGGACGGTACCTTCAGACAGGCCACGGCCGCTTCCTTCCACATCCTTGCCCAGTTTCATTCACAATCATTCATTTCATCTCTCATTAACTCATCTCAAGAGGTTGGCGTCAGGAAGGGCATCCGGCCGTAAAAACCATCGCCACAAAGACTTCCATCGCATCTCATCCCCGACCCCGTTGGAAAAACGGGAATAATAAGGGGTAGACATACATGCCGAGACGTAAAACGGATATAGGTTCATTGACATAGAAAAAAGCGCTTACTACGTAATGCATTCATAACTGTTCCCGGGCGAAGCCGGGGCGGGTTGATAGTTCATGTATAATAATAAAATCCTGTCGGTGGTCCTGCTCGTTACCAAAGCAACAGGTCACCCTCCAATAGGAACAGTCGACTGTTCCGCGACAGTGGCGCTTTCTCGCAGAACCCTTCTCTCGTTGGACAGCCTTTCGAGTACGGTATACCGGTATATCTCGCACAATGATTTCAAAAGATAAGATAAATACATTAGGTGTAAAAGCTTCTCGGTCATGGATCGTCAACTGTGGAGCACTTTAACGAGACTAAGATATATGTCGTGCTGTTACTGTACCGGGGGACTATGACCACACCCTCAGGATTACTGACAATTATCAAAACTTAATACACCGTGTCTGGAGGAGACTTACCGTATCCCCGCCCTTCATACTGACAGCACTTGTCGTACAGTACTCTGTGTCCGCCCAGTCCAGGGGTGTGTACCGGACTAATCCAGTGACTCAGCTTCCTCCGGGTGTTAAATTCTTCTCTCCCCTCGTTCCGAGTCCCTGTCCATGGAAGAAAGTTTGAAAATGATTTTTTTTTATTTTATCGATTTGAAATCAAATTTTACAAAAATTCACAGTAGGTCTAGAACAGTGAATAAATATTGATCAATCAATCAATCCATCACCAAAATAAATAAATAAATAAATAAGTATAAAAATTGAAATATTAGAGATGTAAAAATAAAGAAATAGATTATTTTAGAAAAACTAAATCGAACTAAAAAAGAGAAATAATCAAATTAAAAATATACATATTTAAAAACATTAAAATTTTAAAAATGAAAAATAAAATTAAAATTAAAAAAATCAAAAATTAAGAACTATAAATAAAAAAAAACTTAAAAATGAATTTTAAAAACATATTGTTGCGATATTCATAACTAGTCTTTGAGTCAATGTACACTGGAAAATTTAGATTGAATTAATAGACTAATAATATATTAAAATACATACATAAATAAGTACTATCCGGCATTTGCTTGGACGGAATGCGGAGAAAACTTGCGGAAAACTACACTCAGGATGGCCAATGTTAGCGCTAGGATTTCAACCTCCAATCCACGGAATTGTTGCAGTTCCTAATCGCTGTCCAGATGAATGATTTTTAGCCTACTTTTGACATTTTGTAAAAATGAGAAAAAAGTAGACTTATGAGATCGATCCGGGCAAATGTGTGTCTGTCTGTCTGTCTGTCCTTCTGTCTGTCTGTCTGTCTGTCCTTCCCCTATCAACTCCCAATCGGCAGCAGCTATCGAAACCGAATTTGGTAAGAGTAAAGATGCATATCTGAAAATCTCACGGCCATATTTGAATCTGACGCCAGTGCTACCAACTGCTGAAAAATCACAGTTGAAATTTGAGCTCTATGTTGGATATCTCAGAAGTTATGCATGCGAACTATTCCAAAATTGTCACACGTATAGATAATAACATTCCAGATTAATTTTCATAAGTCCATACATGCCAGAGCTGCCAACATGTTTCTAAGCTTTCTGATAGTTTCATTTTTAATTACATGTAATTTCTATACTAGCAAATAGATTTTATCCAAAATTGGCACTATAATAAATCGTATTATTTAAGATTAATTCTGACCATCACATACATGACATTGTTCCCAACATGAGTTTACGCGCACTGATAAATCCAATATCAAACAACATATAACGTCCATACTATCCATTAGACTTCAACCAAATGCTGTATGTGCATTCTAAACCTTAAGAGATGGACCTAAGAATATATTCAGAATCACCAGGGCTGCCAACTTTAGAAAGTTACTCTATTAGGCTACACTATTTCAGGTGCACTTCAAACTGCAGCAGGTTAGTGTTACCAACTTGATTTCGTCATTATTCTAGATAGGTCTGTATAGATTGACATGAATCTTATATTTTAAGAAAAGTAGGCTCTTTAGTTCGTCACGGAACTAACTGTTTGTCAGTTGTATTTTGTTGTGAGTGTACAGGATCGGAAACGGTTGGTGTTGATGTGGATGAACATGACCCACCCAGGTGTAGAGGAGTCCTGTCCTCCCACGGGACCACGACAACATCATAATATATCACCGACAGGTGTGGTGGCTCACTATAGAGCGGTAATTAGGTTTGGTGGGCGCTATTTGGGGAGAATAGGGAATTTATCAAAACACATCTGACATCGTAAGAATTAGAATTGGGGGCTTGTTTCATTTAAAGTAATAGATTTTATCGGACGAGTGCTTGCTACGGTGGGTGAGTGGTTATCGTGTAAGACTACCAACCCCAAGGGAGCAGGTTGGCACCTGGGCATGGTAAGTGATTTTTGAAAGGCTACAAAAATCACGTCAAGCATTTCATACATTTTTGGCATGTTAAAGAACCCATTTGAATTCAGTAGGCCGTGTTCATAATGGCAAAATTAATCTCTGGATTAAGCGGCTTCGGTGGCGTAGTCGGTAGCATGCTGAGTTTCTATGCCCAAGATCGCGGGTTCAAATCCGACCGAAGTCGTCGGATTTTTAAGAGCGTTAAAAATCCCACAGTATGCCTTCCTTCGGAGGGGAAGTAAAGCAGGCGGTCCCATGTCATAGATTTATGGCATGTTAAAGAACCTTCCACTAATTACACCTGTGTGAAGTTAAATTGTATTGGTTAAGAATGCAAACAACGCTCTTAGGTTCCTACGTTCGTTGCCAAGAGCCGACTGCGGTGACGTCTGGTAGCTAAGTTCTGAACTAGAGTCGTTGACGGTGACGTTTGGCGGCAAAAGTAGGAACTACTTGAAAATTAATCGTCTGCAGTCCTTACTTGAATTAAAACAGATAACACACACTAATACAGTCATCACAAAATTAACACCAGTTATCAGACAGATTCTACACACACCCAAAGTACACGGGGCTACATGACCACGTTGTCGCAGCCCCTAAACTTAAGAACCAACCAACCAACCTCGGGATTTTCCGCCAACACAAAGTTCCTCATTTCTCTACTAGAAAGCGGTATAGTGTCACGGAGCTTAGATATCTAACCTCCTTGGCTTTCATAGCGTTCCAAGAAACAACAAATTTCGTCATGGAAGCTGCCCTCTGGGCGCAAATAACTAAGCTTGCACCCGTTCCCCGAGGCCATACGATATTATTATTATTATCGAATGAGTGACGATGGAGGAGTTATTTTCACGCGCCTAACATCGAGGTTATCAGCTCGTAATGTTCTGGATTAGGACTGTATACATAATTCGAATATTAGATTAATTGGGCTACCGTCAGTGGTGGCTACGCTCGCAACGTTGCAGCACTCTTTAGATTTCTAAAGTACCAATAGCAAGCATCCCTTTGAGTCAGGTACCAGTGCTTATAAAAATTGAAGCGGACCTTGAGATGCGCAAGTTTTTTAAGAAATTCAAATTTTGAGGAAATGTGGAATGTAAATCTAGAATCAGACATACAGCGAAACCTTTATTATGAGACTAGTGACGGTTCCATGGACAACTGGTCTTTTAGAGTCGTGGTCTCTTGAAAATAAATGTATACTGCATTATTAATAAAGTAAAGTTGGAACACATACTTGATTACAATTTATCTGCATTGGTTCACATTTAGTACAAATTAATTACAATTAGTTATTTTCTGAGCTCTTGTCATTTAAAAATGTCACGAATTGATCTCTGTTTCAGATTAGCACAGATTTTTAACAATTTCACTTTCTAGAATATCTCTGAGTGAGTTCGAAAGTTCATTAATTTGTTCTGGGTTTGAACAATCTTCTAGGAGAGCCGTTTTTTGTATTTTGAATACGTTACTTAACACTTTTTCTGATGACATTGTATGTTGATGCAGTTCTGTGCGAATAGAACCATTGTTTACATCATCACCCTCATCACCATCTCCAATGGGAAGGCAGACGAGGAGTGGTCTTTTGAAAGAGGTCAGACTGAGAAAATGCGTGGGCTTTGGTCGGGGAGAGGGGTGGTCCTTACAGGCCGGACGTTTGTTTTAAACGATTGCCCTTGAACTTGAAGCCTGCGGGTGAGCCTGTACACAGTCACTGTCTAGCCCTATCGCTTCACATTTGTCACCACTGATCTGATGTAATGGAATTCCAGACTTGAGCACGTGGCGACACCGACTTGCAGACAGTACAGTCAACGTCGAAGTATTGTGTGACGCGGAAGTACACGTTACGTAGTTACGAACAGAACGTCATTATATTTCCTAATGACTGTACTTCAGCTGCAGTGTGAGACAGCTTTGTCAATCATCGGACCGCTTGGGGCAGCTGATAACAACACAGGTACTGTAGTAACTCGTCTCCAGGCTTCCATTAAGATTTTTCACTCGTCTAAAACAAACGTCCGGCCTGTAAATAGAGGTAACAAATACAGTGATCGTATGAGGTTTTAAATCGGTTCCAAGAAAAATCGGTCTTTAAGAGGGGTTGTCTTTTAGAGAGGTTTCACTGTACCTCCTACTGATACAGTGAATTGTTGGTTGGTTCCTAAGATTAGGGGCTACGACAACGTGGTCATGTACCCCGTGTACTTTGTGTGTGTGTAGAATCTGTCTGATAACCGGTGTTAGTACCCTACAAGCGAATTGTTACCGGTGGTGGAAATCGGAACTAATGCGCTCCGCCCAGCCACACGCCTGCGATATACATGCAGTCGTTGCCAGCGAAACCTCATCGCATCTCATTTGTGTGCATGATTCGTGCGCTGTGCGGTGTGTTCTCATTGTATGACTGTACAGGCGTTCCCCTCTTGCCCCGCAACCACTCGCTGCAGTCATAACGAGGCGAGATGACGTAATGTATACACTACAGCAGCGCTCTCCGTCTAGCGGTAACAATTCCCTGGTAGGGTAGTAATTGTGAGGGCTGTATTAGTGTGTGTTATCTGTTTTCAATTCAAGTAATGACTGCAGACTGAATTTTTTCAAGTAGTAGGAAGTACAGGGCGCCCGAGAATGTTCTCCGCGGTGGGTACGTGTAGCTGTGAGTGGTTGAGTCTTGCGTTTAGTTGGCTGCACTGTGTCCTTCAAAGCGGGACTCTCCCGTGTGGGCTGTCAGTGTGTATTACAGTAAGCGAGCGTTCAGAAAGATTATTGGAAGTGACAGGCTCAGTTCATGATATACCGGGAACAGGCAGGCCTACGCTTTTAACAGACCAAAAACTTGATGAAATCTCCGATATAATGCTGCGTAGTCCAAGTAAATCAACACGAAAATTAGCTCAACAAACAGGAATCTCTAAGTCGACAGCACATAAAGCTGTAAGAGACAAGCTTCAGTTGTTCCCTTATAAAGTTACCGTGGTTCATGAATTAAAACAAACTGATTACGGAAAAAAAGTGATGTACTGTGAATGGTTCCAGCATTTGTTATGAATGGCTGTGGTGAGTACAAAGTTTACTGTTCATTTGTTATGATGCAAGCAGCAGCCGTGCTGCCAACGTAACTGCTGTAGCTAGCTCTCGCAGACGCATGTAGGCACTGCGGAGAACATTCTCGGACTTAATGTAGTTCCTACTTTTGCCGCCAAACGTCACGGTCAACGACTACTGGTTCAGAACTTGGTTACCAGCCTCCACCGCAGTCGGCTCCTGGCGATGAACGTGGGAACCTAAGAGTGTTTGTCAAATGTTTAAACTATAATTTAGCTTCATACAGCTGTAATTATTAGTGAAAGGTTCCTTAACATGCCATAAATCTATGACATGGGACCGCCGGCTTTACTTCCCCTCCGAAGGAAGGTATACTGAGGGATTTTTAACGCTCTTAAAAAATCCGACGACTTCGGCCGCTTTTGGCCCACGAGCTTATTTTGTCCGTCCCGCGCCGTGTCTCAAAACTTTGAAACAAGTTCCCGTCGTCGCACTAAACTAAATTATCATGAACTTTATTTCATACTCACTCTTTGTCATTCATGCTGTATGAGTGTATTGAATATCATCGTACTTCTATTTCAAAGGGTTTTATTAAACATATTTTGCCGGCCCCGTGGTGTTGGGGTAGCGCGCTAGCCTCTCACCCGGAGGCCACTGGTTCGTTTCACGGCTCCGTCAGGGATTTTAGAAACTGACGTGTGGACTGGAACAGGGTGCACTCAGCCTCATGAGGACAATTGAGTAGCTGTCTGACAGTGAGGCAGTGCCCCAGTCACGAAAACCAAGATTAACGGCCGAGAGGACACGATACGCTGACCACATGTCACCCTAATATCTGCAGGCCAAATGGCTGGGCAGCGGTTGCTTGGTCGGCCTAGGCCTTTCACTGGCTGTATAGTGCCAGGGGTTTTAATAAACATATTTAAATTTATTTTTAGTGTTATATATTTTATTCACTACAAATAAATATAGAAAATGGCAGCAAAACTAAGACAACTAAGCTCAGACTGCTACAAAACTCACCATATTGCAAGTATATTTCTTTAAAAAATCCATACCCCCCTCCCCAAACCGCCCGGAGTGTCAATGGTCCGCAAGGACCCCAACTATTTACAATGTGGCCCTTAGTTAAAAAGGGCTGGGCACCCCTGATCAAGGTTATCGGCCCCTAATGGTCTGGGTGATGACGAAAATGACAATGAGACGGAAGCCTTAACGAAGACTAACGGAGATTGAAAATACTGACAAAAGATTCAGAAGACACACAAAATGTAATTCAGATACACGGGGAGCCAATTCACAAAAACAGTGCGTGGATATTGAGAAAACGAAATATAATGAAAAGAAGAATGAGGGATCAGGAAAGATGAGAGAAGGGCCAATTAAGGCGGGGAAGGAAGAGACTCCCTAGCCCTCGGATACTCTAATACCGTCGGAGTCGGAAGAGAACAAGAGTTGACCAAGAGAGGTGTTATCTCATGTTATCTCCTGCCTTCTACTCAAGGCCCTCAAGGAGGCAGGGTGTATGTAGCTCCACCAATTCTGGTGCACCCTGGACAGTGCTACATCCTCCTCAGGGGCTCACGGCTGGTAAGTTTGGGAGTTGGCGACCCCGAGGAATTCCTGAGCTGAGTCCGTTCTAGGCCCTTTTTCCACTGACTTTGGGGAGGACCCTCTCCTTTTCCCCCCTTTCCTATCTGCCTTTCATGGCTCTCCTTCCTTCCAAGTCCCTCAATCCTCATTCTTCGAGGGTTGAGGGCATTTCTTTTCTTCCTGTCCTTTATTTGCCTTATCTTTTATTTGTTTACCATTTCTTCTTCTAGTCTGTAAGTCTGTATTAGTTATACACACATCAAAAAAAGTTTTGCATCACCTCGGTTCCCAGATCTCCGGCATATAGACGTTGACTGTGTATATTGTATCCAAGATACAGTCCCTTTGACTGTTCATAGATGTCACTAAAACTGCTCAAAGATGTAAACAACCATGCATGAGCAGGGCCTATTAGATGGAGGGGGTACGACAGCCGATCAGTTCCAGTCATTCCACCAGGACGAAGGTACGCTGCTCATGTTGTCTGTAGTTCTACCATGCCTAGAAGGTCAATACCGCAGTTCGATCGCGTCCGCATTGTTACTTTGTGTCAAGAAGGGCTCTCAACAAGGGAAGTTTCCAGGCGTCTCTGAGTGAACCAAAGCGATGTTGTTCGGACATGGAGGAGGTACAGAGATACAGGAACTGTCGATGACAGGCCTCGCTCAGGCCGCCCAAGGGCTACTACTGTAGTGGATGACCGCTACTTACGGATTGCCGCTCGGAGGAACCCTGACAGCAATGCCACCATGTTGAATAATGCGTTTCGTTCAGCCACAGGACGTCGTGTTTCAACTCAAACTGTGCGCAATAGGCTGCATGATGCGCAACTTCACTCCCGACGTCCATGGCGAGGTCCAGCTTTGCAACCCCGACACCATGCAGCGCGGTACAGATGGGCCCAACAACATGCTGAATGGACCCCACGGAATTGGCATCACGTTCTCTTCACCGATGAGTGTCGCATATGCCTTCAACCAGACAATCGTCGGAGACGTGTTTGGAGGCACCCTGGTCAGGCTGAACGTCTTAGACACACTGTCCAGCGAGTGCAGCAAGGTGGTGGTTCCCTGATGTTTTGGGGTGGCATTATGTGGGGCCGACGTACGCCACTGGTGGTCATGGAAGGCTCCGAAACGGCTTTACGATACCAGAATGACATCCTCCGACCCATAGTGCAACCATATCGGCAGAATAATGGAGAGGCATTTGTCTTCATGGACGACAATTCTCGACCTCATCGTGCACATCTTGTGAATGCGTTCCTTCAAGATAACGACATCGCTCGACTACAGTGGCCAGCATGTTCGCCAGACATGAACCCTATCGAACATGCCTGGGATATGTTGAAAAGGGCTGTTTATGGACGTCTTGACCCACCAACCACTCTGAGAGATTTACGCCGAATTGTCGTTGAGGAGTGGGACAATTTGGACCAACAGTGTCTTGATGAACTTGTGGATAGTATGCCACGACGAATACAGGCATGCATCAATGCAAGAGGACGTGCTACTGGGTATTAGAGGTAGTGGTGTGTACTGCAATCTGGACCACAAATGCTGAAAGTCTAGCTGTATGATGGTACAACATGCAATGTGTGGGTCTCATGAGCAATAAAACGAGCTGAAATGTTGTTTGTGTTGATCTCTATTCCCTTTGTATTTAAAGGTTCCGGAACTCTTGGAACCGAGGTGATGCAAAACTTTTTTTGATGTGTGTAGTTTTCATTCTCATCTCATCTTTCATTCTCACCCAAACCATTAGGGGCTGATAACCTAGATGTTAGGCCCATTAAAACAACAATTATCATCATCATCACTTTTTAGTACATTTAGATCCTGGATTAAAGGACACACAGGACTCTGGAGGAATGAGAGAGCTGACTATCTCGCCAGGATTGCTGCCAGCCATAGAACTACAATAGATTATAAATCACCACCCCTAAACCAGGGAAAAAAGTACTAACTAAGAATTATACAAATATCTGGAACTCCATATATACCAATTCAGAAGACTCCTTACATACAAAATTATTCCTTCGTAATATACCACACAGACTTTCCTCATCTCTCTGGCCCAACTTCATAACCACCCAGTGTATCACAAATCATGGTCGCTTCAAATCCTATCTTCATAAAATGAACATTATTGATTCACCAATTTGCAGCTGCCAGGGAAAATCTCCTCAGACGCCTCGTCACCTGTTGACTGAATGCACCACGTACTCGGGAGAACGACTAGCTGTACTACGATCATTACCACTGCAAACTGTTATGAAACACCACTGGAATTCTGTCGAAATAACATAATTTATTAAAAAAACTTCCACTCAAATAATTCATGTTAATGTTTGCATTTGAAACTGTAAGTATCCCGTTATATACCTGTAGGTGAAACACGGGTTGTAACTATATTAAATAAATAAAATTTAAAATTTCTGGTTCTGCTAATTGCAAACCTTAGGTGTCTTTAGAGCTATATTAAAAGGACCAACCTACAGTAGCCTACATCAACAGCAAGTGAGAATGAATATGACTGTGTACTATATCATCATAAAGACATTGTTTATGTGTATACGGTTATCATGTCGAGCTACCACTTGGCATACTGGCTCGTGATTGGAGAGACGAGGCCTATAATAAATCACAGAACACCTCGCCCATGTTTCCTGGTCCGCTCTGCACAGGAGCCTACTACTTGACATGACAGCTTGGCACCGCGTGAGGTCCATTCTATAGGACCTCACACCTCTCCAACAATACATCTCGATAAACAAAACAAGTGGAAAATATCATTGACCAGTTAACACACCTTATATTAATGGACCATGATAATGATAGTTGTTGCTTCCACGGTGTTTCGAGGTCACTAGCCACATATATAGTCTATACAAGCTGACCCGGCAGACGTTGTCCTGCCTATCAAAGAAAGTGTTGTAACTTTGTTTCTTGAAGTGCTTTTGGATACAAAATATTTTTTTCAATTTCTGTTAACTGCCTCTAAACTATCGTGAATTGAATTAACTAATTTAGAAACATTCGTTGGAGCGTGCACAACAACTCTCCAAAGTTTCATCGCATACGGATAATGGCATTTAACGCATACGGGATTTGGTTTAAATAATTCGTGCGCTGTCATTCATTTGTTGACTCAACTCGTGCTCTACCAAATGTGAAATGGATTTACTAAGTTAGAAAGCTTCACGTAAGTGTACACAACAACTCATCAAAGTTTCATCGCAATCGGATGAATGACATATGAACGATTAAGTGATTTTCTTTAAACGATTCGCGTGCCGTCACTCATTTGTTGAATCTACTCATGCGCTACCTATTGTAAAATATATGTACTAAGCCTGAAACCTTCTCTGGCGTGTTCTCAATGATTCACCAAGGTTTGATCGCAATCGCATGAATAATATATGACCGCATACGGGACATTGTGGAAACGATTCGCGCGCCGTCGCTCATTTGTTGAATCTACTCGAGCGCTACTTATTAAAAACTGGATTTACTAAGACAGAAACATTTCCTGGAGTGTACACAACAATTCACCAAAGTTTCATCGCAATCGGATAAATGGTATATGGACGCATACGGTACTTTGTTGAAACGATTCGCGCGCCGTCGCTCATTTGTTGAATCTACTCGAGCGCTACTTATTAAAAACTGGATTTACTAAGACAGAAACATTTCCTGGAGAGTACACAACAATTCACCCAAGTTTCATCGTAATCGGACGAATGGTATTTGAACGCATACGGGACCTTATTGAAACGCTTCCCGCGTCGTCGCTCATTTGTTGAATCTATGCATGCGCTATCTATTGTAAAATGGATTTACTAAGCCAAACACCTTCCCTGGAGCTCACTCAACATATCACCCAAGTTTCATGGCAATCGGATGAATGGTATATGAACGCATACGGGACTTTGAAACGCTCTAACATGCAGAGACAAACTGCAGAGACATCACTGCCACCTTTGGTATAAAACACAACTTTTCGCCACGGGCGGAGTGTATATAATGCCGGTAGTTGCACAGGTTGCGACCAGGTGGCTCTAACGTGCAGAGACAAACCGTCCAAAGACATCAGCTTTCACGAAGGCCAAGGCTAGTGGTTTTCATGACGACTGTTTTTGACTGTATATTGTGGTTCTAAAATTGTGTGTAAATTGTGGTTCTAAAATTGTGTTCATTCCACCTACCGGGTCAGATTGTGAATCTAAACCATACATGGACCCACCCTAATATACATACCAAATTCCATCAAAATCGGTTCAGTCGTTTAGGAGGAGTTCTGTCACATACACACGTGTCGAAGAATTATATATATAAAGATAATGGGGGGGGGGGGAATTCCCGTCTTTTTGGTTGTGTTTTACCCAGGCAAATGCTTAGATTGTTTTGCTTTGAACAACTTTATGTTGTTACAGAAGGCCGTCCGCCTTTCTGTAGTTATATATTAGATTTTTGTGTGGTAATTTATATTCGGGATCTGGGGTACAAATGAGGTCAATTGGTCAGGTATGGAGATGATGTGTGTGTGCTATATGATATTCTTCGAAGAGGTAGCAGGATTCGGACATGGCGGTCCAGCTTCCCTTGCTCCTCATGCTTCAGTAAACGTACCTGAGGGACGTGTTGCTGATATGTGGATCTTGACACCCATGGATGGTTGGTCAAGAAAATTTGACGTTTTATGATGTATTTTACGCGATTTCAGAGGCTTGGAGTTTCTGCTGACACACGGTCATCGAAAAATAATGCCTAGATTTTAAATAATTGCTATGAAATAATTATTCGAGATAGTGTAATGATTTTAACCTTAAAATGCGTGGAAAAGATAACTTTTGTTGCCCATTTTCCTTTTATGAAAAAATAGGCTTATGAGATCTCATTTTGTCCGTGTGTATGTGTGTGTGCTTATGTGTGTCTGTGTGTTTTTGTGTGTGTCCCACAATAACTTCCGAACGGCTGGAGCGATTTCAATGAAACTCGGTAAGGTCATAGTACTATTTTGGCCGACCCCAACTTGGTACAGTAAATGCTTAAACAAATTTTAATCCACTGACATCTAATTTATTTCTATTGCTTTCATAACCACAAGATGGCAGCTGTGCGAAATTTTAAAATCTGATTTTCATATCTTTTGTCCTAATCATGCGATTGAGGTTTGAATACTACACCTACACAATAATCTTCATGTAATAGTACATAACTCTAAGACCTACATGGCGACCATCCGAAATATTTAGACGGTACTCAATATCTACGAATCTATTTCAGCAATCAAACTGACATTTTATATGTTGATAGTAGCAATTAACATAAATAGGATATATGAAAATAGGCTGTATATTTCTTCACGGAGCTACTTGTTTTTTCATACCTTAGTAAGCAGGTGAAAAGCCTCAAGTATTTGGGAAGTGCAGTTGAGGAAAATGGGAGAAATGACAAAGAGATTACGGAACGTGGCAGACAGGCAGAAGCATTTCTGAGAAGCATCAGGAGCTTAGTGTGGAATAGAGATGTTCCACAAAAAAACAAAAAAGTTTTACAGAAGCTACTATGTCCCGATACTAACCTATACGTCAAGAAATGGACAATGAAGAAAAGATACATAAGCAGAGTATAGGCAAGTGAAATGAAATTCCTACGAATTAGGATAGGAGTAACAAGAAGTGACATGGTGAGAAATGAGAGGATCAGGGAAATAGTGAAAGAGGAGCCCTTGAAGGTAGGATTGAGACATCAAGACTGAGATTGTATGGACATTTGAAGAGGACGCACGAAATGCAGATGCAGAAGAAACAGCAAAGGGGATAGATGGCTGAAGGAGCCTGGGGCTATAAACTGTACAAGATGATGATGATGATGATGAGTAGGGCCTGGATGTTGATGACATGTCATCTTTTTACTGAGCTGTCTAAAATAACACTGAAGTACATAGAAACTCCGGACAAGCCACTCCGTCTTGAAATATGTAATTAGCCTATTTTCAATTTTGAAAAAAAATAGGCTTATGAGATCACCTTTTGTCCGTGTGTGCGTGTGTGTGTGTGTGTGAGGTGTGTGTGTCCCCCTAATAAAATCTAAACGGCTGGAGCGATTTCAATGAAACTCGGTAAGTTCATAGCACTATTCCCGGCGACCTCGACCGTGCCCTTCAAATTTTGTTACGTCTCACCAATTTAACATGGCGGCTGTGCGAAATATTTCACTAGCATTCAATATCTCCGAAACTATTATCGATATCGCCCTGTAATTGTGTACGGTGATAAAGGGCACTACTAGAAGTTCACATATGAGATTTTCAAAAACCTGGTGACTACAAAACCAACATGGCGGTCAAAGTAAGTTGAGACTTTTAAATAGACTTTTCTTGCGATTTAACTATCCAAACGTAATGAAACTTGGTACAGCAAATGTTTATACACATTGTAATGCACTGGAGTCTAATTTAGTTCAATTGTTTACATAACCTCAAAATGGCGGCTGTGCGAATAATTTCACTGACATTCTATATCTCCGAAACTATTACAGATATCACCCTGCAATTTTGTACGGTGATAAAGGGTACTGATACAAGTTTACCTATGTATATTTCATAAACTTGTAAAGTACAAAACGAACATGGCGACCAAGCGAATTTGAAATATTTTAATAGACTTTTCTCGTGATTTAACTCTCTGAGCGCAATGAAATGTGGTACAGTAAATGATTTTGCAGATTGTAATGCACTTCCATCTAATTTAATTCAATTGTTTACATTATCTCAAGATGGCGGCTGTGCGAAATTTTAAAATTAAGTTTTTATTTCTTGTGTCGTAATCATGCGATCGAAGTGAAAGTTTGAATAATGAAGCTAGGCAATAATTGTCCTTGAATGGCACATAACTCTCTGGCCTATACATATAACAATCCTAAATGACGAGCTTCCGAAATATTTAGACGGTTCTCAATATCTATGAATGTTTTACAGCAACCACCTATAGGACTTCAGTAACCTGGTGAGCACAAATCCAACATGGCGGCAACGCGAATTATAAATATTTAAATGGACGTTTCTCGCGAAATAACGGTCCGAGTGCCGTGAAACGTTGCACGTTAAATGCTTATACAAATGTTGATCCACTGGCATCTAATTTATTTCAATTGTTTGCATAATCACAAGATGGCTGCTGTGCGTAATTTTAAAACCTCGTTTTTACTTCCTGTGTTCTAATCATGCGATTGAAGTTTGAATACCACACGTACACAATAATCTTAATGTAATAGTACAAAAATAAAAATCCAACCTGGCGACCATCTGAAATATTCAGATGGTTCTCAATATCTACGAATCTGTTACAGCAATTAAACTGAAATGTTGTATGTTGATAGAGGCAATTAACATGAGTAGGATATATGAAAATAGGCTGTATAGTTCTTCACGGAACTACTTGTTTTTATTATGCACTTCTTTGCATTTTTTTGGTGCTATTTTTCCATTTTAAGAGCATATTTTTAAGGTTGGTAGATTTTTTTTGTAAAATTTTAGAGAAATCGGCCTTTTAATTTTTATTTATTTTAATGTGGTCATGTCACAGCTTTATATGAGGGAGTTACGTCTCTCAGCTAACGACCTTCCTCACTTCAAGAACGCTCTGATCACATCAGTTGATGTTGAACGGAGCTTTTCGAGATTTAAAGATAGACTTGTTGGCTGATAACCGCAGATCATTTACATTTGACAACATCAGAATGACATTCGTAGTGCAGTGCAACTCAGGCTAAACCTTTTGTTAAGTGCTAGAAATCTATTTTGATTGACTTTTCAGTTTGAGCTTCAGATGTCATTTTTGAATTTTTGGTGAGTTTATTATTATAAGATCATTTTCTCCATTTTCTAGAGCATTTTTCGATTTTTTAGGTAATTTATTTCAGTCTTTTTTGAAAATTTTAAGTGCATATGTTAAACTTTTTTACGGCCCTAATAATGAGTAAGTGAGCTCTGTTTGTTGCTGTGCAGACGTGCGTCGGTTGAATCGCGTACCGCGCGAAGGTAGTGAGAAGGAGCCCACCTTGCTTAAAATGACACGCTGTCCAGCCTGTTGACCGGTAACTTCTATTTGAGCGGCCAGAAACTCTCAAGCATGTCGAGGTTAATTAGGCTTGTAATTGTTCTTTCAGTGTAAAATAGAGGTCCAATATCTTGGTCATGAAGTAACCCGCACCACACATTGACACACATTACTTTATTTGTTTAAAATTTAACCGATTGGGTGAAACTTTATAGTGTGTTTTGGTTCCAACTTTAGCTTGCCTTGTAGTAGTTCCTGCTGACAACGTTAAAAGCGCTAGCTGTCAGCGCGTACGACGATGTAGTTGAGTTGTACCTCGATAGATGGCAGCAAAATCGGAAAATTGGTGAGTATTCTTGTTAATGTTGAATATTTAATTAATATTTGAATATATATCAATGGTAAATACATATTGCAATGCTTAGAAAAGAATATCACATTTGTTTATGCAATTGGACCTCAGTCATTGCAAACAGTAAGCGAGAAGAAAGATCTAGGAATCCTGTTTGACCGAGAGCTTGCTTTCACTTGTCATGTGCAAAAGACGGTCGGGGATGCTTACCGCATGTTAGAGTTTATAATAAGAAACACTAAGCCATTCATTAGGACCAGTACCTGCATAAACCTATATATTGCCATGGTGAGATCCAAGCTCGAGTACGCCAGCCTAGTATGGAGTCCCTGGCAGAAAACATGCATTAAATCCATTGCGCAAGTACAATTGCGGGCAATTACCCACACATGGTACCCTACGGTGAACTTTTGTTGAATTTCGGCATGACTAGTTAGGAGTCTCGAAGGCAAGTGAAGATATGAAATTCCTTTATAAAGTTATTAACGGTCAAATTGGTAACTCATTTTTCCTATCGCTCCTAAATGTCAACATCCCTAGCTTAACTACAAGATCAACCATAACATTCAAAAATGATATACAGTACTTCACTTAAAAATTCACCTGTATAGAGGCTTTGCAGTATTTACAACGATGCGGTTCGTGTAAACTGGAAACTAGATTTCTGTCTCTCAATTAGACCGTTCTTGGAAATTATAACCCAGTCACTCTAATTCATACTTGAAATAAAATAGCACACAAAACAGAATCATATAAGTGGATAGGCCTCTTCCCTAGTTATTAATGTTACCTTTTAGTTACCGGCAGTAGTGGCTACGCTGGCTAAAGCGCAGTGTTAGGTCATGGGGCCAAGCTCTCTGCTGACTCGATAGACGCGTGGGTTTGAGCCCCACCGTCGGCCGTCCTTGAAATGGTTTTCCGTGGTTTCCCCATTTTCAACACCAGGCAAATGCTGGGACGGTACCTTCTGACAGGCCACGGCCGCTTCCTTCCACATCCTTCTCCAATTTCATTCACCTTAATCAATTCCATCTCTCATCCCGACGCGCAGGTCGCCCACGGGCGTCGAATAGAAAGACCTGCACTAGGTCTCTGAGGAGACCACACGAAAAAAAAACGTTTTAGTTTATTATGTAATAATTTCAAAACCTGTTTTTATATTTGACATTAGATCAAATTTAGATTTAGTTTTTATATCATCTTTAGATTAAGCTTTTTACTGCTATGCATTTTGATCTGTGTGATCTTCCTAGTTTTAAGATGTTAATACTTAATGTAGACATATCAGGAAATGTATTTTACTGTGTAGGTGCACTATTATTGGGGCGCACACTGAGCCCTGTTGTGTACCATCAACAAGTAAACAAATAAATAAACTCTGTTGGTCATTGATATAACTACTTGTAAAACTTCAGTCCAATGATTTATTGTAGGAATATCTTAAATGGGGCCTACAAACCTTGAAGTAAACCGTATGCTATATACATTCCACATAGCCACATGGCCGACAGTACGTCGTGGTACCAATCTCCGCCACCGCACGCACTCATTGTTTCCGTTTCATTTCCGTCGCATTTCCAAAATCACTCCCACCAAAATGTCCAGCAACCGAGTGGAGAGATGTTACACATCAAATTTCGTGTATATTTCCTTCAGGTCATTTTTTGCATGTCCCAATGATTGCGACTGTAACGTTGCAATATCAATTGTCAACAAGGCAACACTGAAAAGTGGCTTCAAAGCTATGAAAACTCTCATTACTAGACTACAGACACCACAATAACACAGGTTGTCGGATAAATACTACACACATGGGGATAAATGAATTCGATGTCTGAGACCCTCAAATAAAACAACAAGAACAATATATTTACCAATAAGTGGAAGTTTTTCGAAGCCACGAAGGAAGCTTTAAGACTTGAGGGGTATCTATCTATATATTTAAAACACTAAGCTGATTTTTGTTACCGCGAGATTGTGGGAACGTAGCGCAATCTGTCGAAAGCTGTAGGCCTGTAGATTTGCAGAGTGTCTTTAAAATAAACAAATATGTTACCACTTATTTTTAAATTTATAAACAAAACTACAAAATTATTGGCTCAAGCGCATGCGCAGAATCATCTTGGTTAATGACAGACATGGCGGATGTCCACCGCGTTTTAATGCAATAGTTATTTATAAGAATTATAATAAAGGAGGGGAATATTGATTATGAAGTTTCCACGATATAAACAGGAATTGAATATTATAAAAAACGGGAAATGTAGAAGAACTTATACGGACTGTTGTGAGTGAATGTTGTTTAAGTAACTTAATATTGCATTTTTTTACCGGTGATTCGGTAGCTCAGACGGTAGCGTTCTAAACTGTTAATTTATGCATCGCGCAATGTAAGCAGTTCGAATCCCACTTCCGACATATATTTTTATTTCTCAATTATTCTTTCTGCCCATTGGTAATACATTGTCTTAACATATTTTACTTTTATTATTCCCATAAAGTAAGGAATTCCCCACGATTTACGTTCCCATATACTTTTAAATTATTAAATAAAAGATGGCCACAATCGCTTTCGCCATGAGAGACAATCGACGAACATAATTCATTTGTTGGACTCAGACATCGTGGTCACTCAGCCCCGTCTACTTTGGTGTGTGTGTCAATTTTCTCTGATAACCTGTTTTATTGTGATGGCAGTACTGATGTGTGCATTTGTAATTAAAGTGGGGAATGGGAAATTGGCGACCGATGCTTTAAGTTAGGAACTATCCCGGTATTTACCTGCAGTGGAAGTGGCAAACCACGGAAAACCACATCCCAGATTGTTGAGATGGGAATCGAACCTTGCCCTACTTAGTTTTGCCTCAAGAGGGCGCCCCGTTCCAGCCCTCAGACCAGAATTACACCTACAGTGGAAGTGGCAAACCACGGAAAACCAAATCCCAGTTAGTTGAGATGGGAAACGAACCTTTCCCTTCTTAGTTTTGCCTCAAGAGTGCGCCCCGTTCCAGCCCTCAGACCAGAATTACAGTTCTAGAGAAATGGCGGATAAAGGATTCACCGTATCGTAGTGTGATCTTTGTTTTTGAGAATTAAAAAGAGGTGATTGAAGAACTTCAACAGGCGTTTGAGTTCGTTTGTTGTTTAAGTAACTTAATATTGGTTGAGAAGTCTGTTGACTGGGTGGCTCAGGGGTTATATTGCGGACCCAGGAATGAATTTTGCATAGCCGAAGGAGTCTCACCACAGACATGTATTTTTATTTCCTAATTATTCTTTCTGGCTATTGGTAATTCATTGTCTTAACATATTTTACTTTTATTATTCCCGTACAGTAAGGAATGCTCCACGATTTACATTGCCATATACTTTTAAATTATTAAATAAAAGATGGCCACAATCGCTTTCGCCAAGAGAGACAATTGACGAATATAATTCATTTGATGGACTCAGACATCGTGGTCACTCAGCCCCGTCTACTTTGGTGTGTGTGTGTAAAATTTTCTCTGATAACCTGTGTTATTGTGCATTTGTAATTCAAGTGGGGAATGGGGAATTGACGACCGAGGCTTTAAGTTACGAACTATCCCGGTATTTACCTGCAGTGGACGTGGCAAACCACGGAAAACCACATCCCAGATTGTTGAGATAGTAATCTAACCATGCTCTCCTGAGTTTTGCCTCAAGAGTGCGCCCCGTTCCAGCCCTCAGACCAGAAGTAAATTTCTTGGCAAACCAGGGATCGAACCTGGAATCCGGGGCGATAGCTCAGAATGTAGCCTTCAGATTGGGCTTCCCTGTGTTAATACGATTTTTGACAAGCACTGAGCATATGGTCTAACTCTTAAACTCCCTCCATTACGGTGGCTGTCGACGTGAGTCTATGCTCATTCCAGTAGTTGGCGAATTATGCTTCCTTGCTTAATTTACAGTCATGGAAATGCAAAGGATTGTACCTACATCAGGTGATGGAAATTGCTTATTTAGAGCAGTTTCGTACTGTTTATTCCAAAATGCAGGACGTTTCCTGAGCTGCGTTTGCAAGCAAATTGCAAAAATTGTTGCTGGCATGAATAATGATAAGGATTTTATTATTGGCGATCAGTATCATCGCAGTCTCATCAGCAACAAACTTGAGAATGAAAGTATCTGAACTTCATTGTATACGTGAATATTATTGTTTATTGATGATTTGTTTAGAGTACATAACAATGAGTCTAACCACGCTGTTGATTTTGGCAATGGAAGTATTATTTGCCATTTAATATTTGGCGGCTGTGTTGATGCAGGCCACTATTGTGTTATTGAATATGACGTTAATTTGGAGAGAAATGCTGCAATAAATATACCCATTTGACGAAAAAGAACATTAGCCACAAAAAAGTGGGAAATCGTAGAAAATAAGAAGCCACTTTTAAAATCTAATATAAAAATGCCATTTCAGAAACAATTCCAGATATTATGCCGTACAGTGTATGGTCCTTGACGAACAAATGTAAACATTGTTCTGCACTGTATTTCTGTAGCGAGAAATCTACGCCTGGTTACTTTGACCTTTGGTGTTGTAATGGCAAAATTAATTCTTCCTAAATATAACATATTTGACAGACTGCAACAATTTTTCACTGGAAATGATATCTCAAGGAATTTAAGAGAGAACTTCGTTAATGTATATTCCAAAATTATAAGCGACGGTTCCTGCGGCCAGTTGTATATATTAGACTCCTCAGAATTCTTGAATTCCTTGGAATTAAGTGATTTGCTTCCACATACTCCAAACGATTGACCCATTGATATGCTCCTGAGAAATCTGAAGTTTCCTAAGGGCATCTAAATGCTACCTTATTAATTATAAGAAATATGTACGAAAATTGCTTGAATTTGGAAATAATAAGTGCAGTTAAAATTAGGTGGAGAGATCTAACCCTTCGACTTGATTCCATATTAATTATATGAAATATGCATGAAAATGCTTCGATTTGGAAATAAGTGTAGTTAAAATTAGGCAGAAAGGTCTAATCCTTCGACTTTATTTAACACCGCCGGATAAAACAATCATTTTCTTCTAAGAGGCAACATTTTCCGATTCGCTTGGCATACTTTATCACAAACAATAAAGCTCAAGGGGGAACTCTGGAACGTATAGGTCTCAATTTGCCTCATCAAGTTTTCAATCATGGCCAGCAGTATGTTGCAATGTCTAGAGTGCAATCTTTTGACGCCCTTAAAGTTTCAATAGCGCCAAAAAATAATTGTACAAAGAACCTATATAATAAAATTCTTCAGTAAATATTTTCTTATTGGCCGTCATGTATTGACGGGTTTCAACTAGTTAATACTTAAGAACCTTAGGGATATATTTAATTCATTTATCGTTTGGCGTTTAGTGCCGGGAGTGTCCGAGGACATGTTCGGCTCGCCAGAGGCAGAAGCTACTTCAAGTGGACACTCATAGGGTGAGCTACAAGTTCCGTTCAATTTCAAGTAGTTTCAACTTTCACTAACAGATGTCACTGCCACCTAGTGGTGAACGTTGGAACTTTGAAAGAGCGTTTCAATGAAATCTAACCAGCAAATTTAGCTACACACAAGTTTAATTAGTGGAAGGATCTTTTACATGCTATAAATCTATGACATGGGACCGCCGGCTTTACATCCCCTCCGAAGGAAATCATACTGAAGGATTTTAACGATCTTAAAAAATCCCATGACTTCGGCCGGGTTTGAACCAGTTATCTTGGGCATAGAAGCTCAGCATGCTACTAACTACGCCCCCGATGCTGCATTTAAGGACAGATGACCTAGATGTTACGCTATCAGCAAAGCAACTAGTATCCCACCCTGTATAAGATGAAATCTGGTCACCTTACTTTTAATAATGTAGCTCTTTGTTGAGTCGTTGAGATACACCGCTGCTGTCGTTCCCTAAGAACAGGTTGCACCTCATTGAGATTGCTATCGCGCTAAAATTTCTGTCATAAACTCTAGTCTTTATAGTTTCACTACCTGATACGAACATTAGCGCTATCCAGAAGCAATCAGGGACATGTTCGCGGTGTTCAATATCAGCTCCTATGAGCACCAGTACGTATAATTTAATAACAAGTGGCCACATTTCGATGGCGATGTCACCTACTGGTTTCTCGGTGCTCTAGATATCGCGTTTCACACCGTCCAGACACTGTCGCCTTTAAGATTCACCTTATCTTACCTCATATAATCAGGGAGTTTCTATCTCTATGTTTGACGGAAATGTGGCAAATTCTTTGTCTGTCTCTCTATAATATAAGGTGCGTTCAAAAAGTAACGAGCCGGAGACTGGAATGTGCAAACCGGTGACTACATCGGCTAATCGTGGCATGTGTAACGAGGTGTGGTTCCGACCAGAGCGTGGAAGGTCACAGCCCGTCGCTAGAGGTCACGCGGTGCACGTCACGTGACGGTACAAAGCGAGCAGCAGCATGCATCAATCGTCCAACGCTGCCAGTCGCATTGCAAACAGTGACATGGAGGCGTCAACCGAAGAACAAAGAGGTGTTGTTCGGTTTCTGACAGCGGAAGGAGTAAGGGGAACGGACATTCATCGCCGAATGTCACAAATGTACGGCGAACACTGCATGTCCCTTGCAAGGGTCAAGGCGTGGCACAAGCGCTTCAGGGAAGGACGGGTGTCGTTAGTCGATGATGCCCGGTCTGGGGCACCCCGCTGCATTACCGATGACAACGTCCAGCTGGTTGATGCACTCATTACCCAGGACCGCCGAGTGACAGTGAACGCCATAGCCGCCGTGGTCGCTCCACGACAATGCACGACCTCAAACGGCCAACACAGTCGCGGCACTCCTGCAGAAATTCAAATGGGAGGTTCTCGACCACCCTCCATACAGTCCAGACCTCTCTCCCTGTGATTACACCATGTTTGGTCCCCTGAAAAGGGCTCTGCGGGGCCAACGATTCACCTCGGACGCCGACGTCCAGTTGTACGTGCGGAACTGGTTCACATGCAGCCCTGGGAATTTTATGAGACAGCCATTCACCGCCTCGTGTCACAGTAGGACAAGTGCCTCAACAGCCAGGTAACATCTAACATACAGGTACTGGTTTCTGTAATTATGCCTCCGGCTCGTTACTTTTTGAACGTACCTTATATTATACAAATTTAACTACTGTAGTTAACACAAAGAATGGATAAAGAAATCAAAAGACGAATAACTCAAGCTTGGAAGGCCTTCTGGGGATTGTCGTTCATTCTGCCCGATAAAGCATTAAACAGGATACTCAGATTAGAGGCCCTCCACACATGCATCATTCCAGTTTTGACTTACGCCTGCCAGACTTGGCACCTAACGGTCAAGCAAAAGAGAGCATTAGACGTGAGCCAGAGGAGAATGGAGAGGAAAATCCTAGGCTTATCACTGAGTGATATAGTTACTATAAGAGCATCCAGCGTTTAGAAAAGACTGTGGAGCCTTATGGCGACAGTGTTGCTAACTCTAGGCAGAGGTAGCACTGACGTCATACGTTATGTTCACCCGCTTCGAGAACTGTCCTTTCATAAGTTAGCGAGACAACACAACCCCAGCAGCTACCTGAAGTAGAACACGCACAGGAAGGAGCAGTTTTGCAGGTGGTAACGGATTGGACCAGTATTAAGGATACCGTACGCGAAGAGAACCAATAACGACATTCATTTCGTTGTGATATGACGCATTGCAGATTGACAGATGTCGAGAGAACAACCCTTCCTTCCGTCTCGGATGTATGCTGACGATGTTAACAATATTTACGTCAGCAATACTGTTGATCATCACTTTTTTTTGTTATTAGTTAAGCTATAATTTAGTTTCTTTCAATTCTATTATTGTTGTTTTGTTTAGATTACGGTAATATTTTTAATATTGTAGTGAGTTAGTCATGCGGTTAGGGACGCGCAGCTGTGAGCTTGCATTCGGGAGATAGTGGGTTCGAACCCAACTGTCGGCAGCCCTGATTCGACCGAACAGAAAATAAAACAGACACACAACAATAACACCAATGACGGATAGTGCTTCAGAATTTATGTTGCCGACGGAACTGAGAACGTGCTCCACACCGGGCGAGCATGCAGCACTGGACGAGGCTCTTCTTTCCATCGTGCTAACCTCGAAAATGTTTAAATCAATAAGACGTAATATAAAAGATACTTGTATGCAATAACTAGGGCCCGGATTTTTTTTTAATGCATATGCGCATATGCATATGTATATTTTGACATATTTTGAGGTTTAGTGCATATTCTAGACGTAACAGCATATTCCAGTATATATGTCTGAATTTAAGGACAATTACAAGAACTACTAAAATAAATCTGTTTTGTGCATCCCTAGCTAGTTGCCTATATTATGTGCATCCCTCACTAATTGGTGTTTTCGATTCTCTGTGTAACGGCTTTTTTAAAAAAATCGTATGGCATCGGGTGCCGGATGCAAGCTTTGTTATTTGACACCCAGCTTGCATGTCGAATTTCGTTGTTCCTTGAAGCACTATGCAAGTCAAGGAGGCTAGATATCCAAGCTCCTTGAACACTATAGCGCTTTCTAGTAGAGAAACGAGGAATTTTGTGTTGGGGGAAACTCCCGAGATTAATTTTTCCATTATGAACATGGCCTTCTGAATTCAAATGGGTTCTTTGACATGCCAACATCGTATGACATGGTGTCGTAACTTTTGCCGTCTTTCAAAAATCACTTACCACGGTCAGGAGCGAACCTGAAAGCTTGGGGTTAGTAGACCGACACGCTATCCACTCACCCACCGTGGCAAGCATTTACTCAAATAATTTGTTCTTTTATGAAATTCCTGTCTACTTTCACAACTGACAATGGCAACAGATAGCTTAGGTATGGCAAGGCAGGCGGCTGGACTTCCAGGAATTCCTTTCTCTACCACAGTAGATAATAATCTCAGGGGGTTGGGCAATTGGTCAGGAGAGAAGTATCTTCAGTTCACTAGTTACGTTCCAGTTTAATTCCCTGCATCTCAAGTGTTAGTTTCTAAAATGCCTAAAGAAAAGAGCAGGAGAAGAGATTTACTAAATCAGTGGGTGTCAGGTAATAGGGACTATTCAACAGATGGTGTCATCGTGTACTGTCAAGTTTGCTCAAAGGAAGTAAAATGTGAAAAGAAATTTCAGCTTGAACAGCATTCAAAAACAACTGCACATATTAAAGCAAAGGAGGAGAGGAACAGCACACCACAACAACTACCTCTTACGCAGGTAAAGCCTAAGTCCGGTATTCTTAATACATTTTCAAATGATCTTTGTAGGGCTTTCGTATGTAGCAACATTCCATGGAATAAATTAAACTATCCAGTTCTGCGATCATTTCTTGAGAAATATTATGTAAATCAAGAAATACCAGATGAATCAACTCTTAGGAAAAATTACCTACCTCCGCTATATGAATCTACCCTGGAATTGATCCGTTCTGATATCGGAAGGAACTATGCCTGGATATCGGTGGATGAGACAACGGATTCATGTGGCCGTTACATAGCAAATTTCGTGGTTGGTAAATTACATCCAGACGAGCCCGGTAAGCCGCATCTTCTTGCTTGTAAAGTACTAGAGAAAACCAACCATAGCACAATAGCAAGATTTGTAAATGATTCTCTGCGACTATTGTGGCCATCTGAAATTGAGGATAATATTGTTGTAAAGTGCTTGTACTGCTCACAGATGCAGCTTCGTATATGTTGAAAGCAGCAAAGGCCCTCCAAGTATTTTATCCGAAACTCATACACGTAACCTGTTTAGCGCACGGATTACACCGCATTGCAGAAGAAATACGCACACAGTTTCCAGCTGTTAACAATTTAATTGTATGTGGAAAGAAGCTGTTTCTGAAAGCACCAGCTCGTGTCCAGTTCTACAAAGATTGTCTACCTGAAGTTCCTTTCCCACCTGAACCTGTCCTGACTAGGTGGGGGACATGGTTATCTGCAGTATCATTTTATCAGGAGAATTTTAATGAAGTGAAAGAAGTGGTTACAAAACTTGAAGATGACATTATTGCGTGTGTCCGTGATGCTAAAGTTGTGTTTGAAACCGCTACTGTTTATCAAGATGTGAATTTCACTCATGCACATTTTTCTAAACTTCCAAAAGCCATTGAGAGCTTAGAATCTTCTGGTACTCCCCTCCGTGAATCACTTGATCTCGTTGAGAAAGCTGCATCTTCATTGAATTCCACTCCAGGCGAAATTGGAGAGAAGATTAAATGCAAGTTAGAAAAGGTGTTGAATTCGAACCCAGGACTGAAGAAGATTAAGTTAATTAGTCAATAATTGAGTGGAACTAGGGTATCCTTGCCAGATGTATGCTTCGAAACTTTGGTGCCCGTGTATAAGTACTGTCCAATCACGCCAGTTGATGTAGAACGATCATTCTCAGCCTATAAACTCATTTTGACGGACAATAGACATAGTTTGTCTCCAGAAAACATTGAAAGACTACTAGTTACCTATTGTGATGCTTCTTTTTGCAACAAATGATACCTGTAAATAGGTAAGTGAATAACATTGCATGTTTTAAGTGCATATTTCATTATTTTCCGTGCATATATTCTAACTTTTTAGTGCATATTTGCATGCATATTTTCAGGTTTTTTTAGTGCATATAAATCTGGGCCCTAGCAATAACAAAGGTAATCAATTGGCAGATAATTGTAGGAAGCTATTTTGACGAAAAATATATGTTCAGAGTTCCTCCATGATAACAGGTGAGGTAACAAAACCAGTGTAGGGGAGGGGGGGGGGGGTCCCATAAGACCCACAGTCTTTTCTAAACGCTGGATGCTCTTATAACAAGAGACTCCAAGAAATCACGACTTCGGGGAACGTCGCGCAGAAGGCGACCAGAAATGGATGCAAAGAGCAACCAAGTGGGGCCCATACACAGGGGCGGACGACAGCTACTAGGACGGTGCTTCAAGTAAACATTATGACTGTCACAGTGGCAAAACCAAGCATCTCACGTGACTAGCTCACCTAGTGAGATATAATCAACGAGCTCCGCCTTTGCCCTTCTAGAGACATACAGACTCTATTCATTCATTCGGTTACCTATGATATGATACGCTTTAAAAAAAAATCGTATAGCATAGGGTGCCGGATGCAAGCTTTGTTATTTGACACCCAGATTGCATGTCGAATTTCGTTGTTCCTTGTTCCTTGAAGCACTATGCAAGTCAAGGAGGTTAGATATCCAAGCTCCTTGAACACTATAGCGCTTTCTAGTAGAGAAACGAGGAACTTTGTGTTGGGGGAAACTCCCGAGATTAATTTTTCCATTATGAACACGGCCTACTGAATTCAAATGGGTTCTTTGACATGCCAACATCGTAGGACATGGTGTCGTAACTTTTGCCGCCTTTCAAAAATCACTTACCACGGTCAGGAGTGAACCTGCAAGCCTGGGGTTGGTAGACCGACACGCTAACCACTCACCCACCGTGGCAAGCATTTACTCAAATAATTAGTTCTTTTATGAAATTCTGATTTTTGTTTTTCCATAAATTATGTTTGTTATTGTTATTATTAGCAGGGCCCAAATAATTATGTGTTTAACTTTTCAGAAATATCTATTTATGAGCTTAAAAGTGGAATATATATGATTAAGTTTCCAAAACATGTTCTTAAATTTGTATCAAATTTAGGTCCCCCAGTTACTCGAAATATAGTTGAATAATTCATAATCCTGTCTACAATACAAATATTCCCACTTAATACGCCGGGGCTTGCCTCAGTTTCCAAACCATTCAATACTTACTGCACATGCTCGATACTAAATCATGTATTGTGCCCGATCGAGAGGCCTAGACGGGTGCAGTATGTGCTGTTATTCAATTCCAATCTAAAGATCAGAAGAAAAGGTCACTTCAAATACTTTCATAGCACTCTTTCAGTACTCACAAGTTTCGCAGACCACGGTAATTTCAAGTAAATACCCAGAGGATTAAGAGACTTCTCGGAACTCAACTGACGTCACTCACTCACCCGCTCGCCGGACTGGCCGGTGGCGACCAATGACTCACCTACTGGCGCTGTCCCACAGCTGTCCCCCCTTTTAGCCTACTTTTCACATTTTGCAAAATGTGTGTCTGTCTGGCTGGCTGTGTGTGTGTTCCCCCCTATCAACTCCTAAACGGCTACAGGTATCGAAACAAAATTTGGTAAGAGTAAAGATCTATACCCGAATATATTTATGCCGTATTTGAAAATGATCTCAGTGCTACCAACTGCTGAAAAATCGCAATTGAAATTTGAGCTCCATGTTGGATATCTTGGAAGGCATGCAAGGGATATATTTCAAAATTGGCACACGTATAGACAATAATATTTCAGTTTAATTTCCAGGAGGCCATATATGACAGTGTTGCCAAAATAATTCTAAGTCTGCTGATAGGTCCAATTTTCAAATGCATATAACTTCTACACTATCAATTGGAATTCAACCAAACTTCGTATGTACTATGTGTACATAAACAGATATGACTGAGCGTATTCTTAAGAGCCACCAGGGCTGCCAACTGTTAATGAATATTTTTAATTTATTTTATCCAAATACCAATATATCAGAAAGTATGCAAGCCGACAGCTTTATACTAAGCACACGTATAGTAGCTGACATTCTATATTAATTTGGAGTAACTAATATATGTTAGTGCTACCAACATGATGCTAAGCCTGCTGATAGGTCCAATTTTAAATACATGTATCTTCTATACTATCATTTGGATTTCAACCAAATTTCGTATGTGCTATGTGTACCATAACAGATATGACTATGCGTCTTCTTAAGAGCAGCCAGTGCTGCCAACTGTTAATAAATGCTGTCTCTATTTTTCTTACTCTAATATCAATATATCGGAAAGTATGCAAACCAATAGCTCTAAATTTTGCACACTTATAGTACCTGGCATTCTGGAATAATTTGGAGTAACTAATCTCGTCAGTGCTGCCAACATGATTCTAAGCCTGCTGATAGGTCCAATTTTAAAATGCATGTAACGTCTATACTAACTAATGTATTTCGTTCAAATTTGGCACACAATAGATCATATTATTTCAGATAATTTCTGATTAACACATCCATAACATTGTTGCCAACATGTCTAACTGCATGTAACGTCCATGCTATTCATTGGACTTCAACCAAAATTTGTATTCTGTACCTTAAGAGATAGAACTAAGAATATATTCAGTCACCAGGGCGGCCAAGTGTAGTGCTCTTATTAGGCTACATTATACCAAGTATATTTCGAACTAATTAGAAATTTGGATATTACCAACTAAATTTCGTTATTATTCTAGGTAGACCCATTTAGATTAATCATTGGCATGAATCTTGGATTTTAAGAAAAGTAGGCTTCTTGGTTCATCACGGAACTTCTTGTTATATTTCAGGTCTAAATTTAAATTTTCAAGTTTTTAAATTCTACATCAAATTCTAAAGAAAATGAGTCCAAAGTCGGACTCATTACTTCTTAAACTGTCATTTATCCTTGTATTGCAACTACTAGTTTTAAAATTTCAAACAATTAAAGAATACTTGTAAAATTGAGGGATAAAAATAACCAAATTGCAGTTTGAAAATAGTACATTATGCAACAATTCTATAATGGCAATAAGTAAGACACGAGTATGTTTCTGAAACGAGTGAAGCGAGTTTTATAATTTCCATGCGAGTGTCTTAATTACCATTATAGGCGAGTTGCATACGACTGTTTATGTTCCACGATAATTGTAATTTATTTTATTTAATTTTTTGTTCGAACAGAAATATTCATAAATATCTGTCGAGTTTCAGTCACTTGAATTTAGTGATCGGAGTGCAAGCGCCGAGTTTGCTCTCTGTGCTTTACAAGTTCTCTGACCCACGCATGCGCTCTGTCTGCATGGCAATGCCATATGTTTAAAGCCTGCCGTCTGCACCAGAATTTACTTTAACTGTCACCGAAGTTGTATGGACGAATGCCCAGTATAGAAATTGGTGTTGGGGACCAGTGCTATTCCTTTTCTCATATTCGCCAGTTTATTTACGCGAACATATGGGACGGTGCACTTTCCATGTCGGTAATTTATATAGAAGGATGCTGTGTTGCTAACTTCTGGACGTAGATTCATAAATTCCTTGTATATGTCATAGTATTTTCTTATTACCTTAAAGGTTCGTGCTGATTTTGTCTTTGTGTTTGCCATTATAACTACAATGGTTGATCGGATATCTTTTACATTGCCAACTTTCAAATCATGTATTTCATGTCCGACATGTTGGATTCTGTGTTCAAGTGGGAAGCTATCAAGTACCTAATTGGTCATCTCTATTTATATAAAAATGAAAGTTTGTCTGTTTTTTCTGAATTTCCACGGAAATTTGCGATATTTGCGCGTTTCAGGCTGTTTTATGACGGATGCGCGCAAAAATAATTTTTTTGTCTGTCTGTCTGTCTGTGGACAACTTCTACGAGTCCTTATAACTTCAGAACGGCTGGGTGGATCAACGTAAAATTTGATACAGATATCCATCAGAGGCACTTCACTAATCATTGATGTAACTCTTCTCCGTACCTCTCATAAAAGGGGCCCTACCCCCTTAAAATACATGCTGAAATAGGCGTAGAAGGGTGAAACAAAGCTCATTTTCAGCCCCTCAATGTGGCTGGGTGGATTAACGTAAAATTTGATACAGATATCCATCAGAGGCACGACACTAATCATTGATGTAACTCTTCTCCGTACCTCTCATAACAGGGGGTCTACCCCCTTAAAATACATTTTAAGGCCCTAAAACCAACAGTTTTTGAGATATTCCCAGAAAACTAATTTCACTTAAAAAACAAGATGTTCAGTAAAGAACATATAGCCTACTTTCTCCTAAATGCATGGGTATTGTTATAACTCTTTGTCCTTTTCAAGGAGTATGATTGAATGTTGGTTGTAGTAGCTTGTTGAAATACAACGTGCTATAGGGATATTAAACATGAATATGAGGTGCCCTTTGCTAGTGCTACCTCTGTACCAAATTTCGTTCAATTCGGTTTCACCGTGTTTGAATTGATAGGGGGAATCGATTTGCACACATACTTGGCCACCATCTGCAAACTATTGGGCTGATGTTCTTGCAGTTTGGTCTGAATATGTTTCCCACATAAAGATATGGTGTTGCAAAATTCGGTAGAGACTAGATTATTAGGTTGGTCGTATTTACATTTTAGCTTTTAACATTTGGGTGGCCGCGATTACGTTTCCGTCAAGATAGCGGTGATATAAAACATGACACTGAGGTGCCCTTTGCTAGTGCTACCTCTGTACCAAATTTCGTTCCATTCGGTTTCACCGTGTTCGAATTGATAAGGGGAATCGATTTTCACACAAAGATGGCCGCCATCCGCAAAATATTAGGCTGATGACCTATTAGTTTGGTCAAAGGATGCTCCCTCCATAAAGGTATGTTGTTGCTAAATTTGCTAGAGATCGATGATTAGGCTAATCGTAATTTGATTTAAGCTTTGAACATTTGTGTGGCCGCCATTACGTTTCTGTCAATATGGCGGCGATATAAATCATGACACTGAGATGCCCTTTGCTAGTGCTATCTCTGTACCAAATTCCGTTCCATTCGGTTTCACCGTGTTTGAATTAATAGGGAGAATCGATTTTGACACAAAGATGGCCGCCATCCACAAACTATTAGGCGAATGACCTATTAGATTGGTCAAAGGATGCTCCCTCCATAAAGGTATGTAGTTGCAAAATTTGGTAGAGATCGGATGATTAGGTTAATCGTAATTTGATTTAAGCTTTGAACATTCGTGTGGCCGCCATTACGTTTCAGTCAAGATGGTGGCGATATAAAACATGACACTGAGGTGCCCTTTGTTAGTGCTACCTCTGTACCAAATTTCGTTCCATTCGGTTCCACCGTGTTCGAATTAATAGGGGGAATCAATTTTGACATAAAGATGGCCGCCACCCGCAAACTATTAGGCGAATGACCTATTAGATTGGTCAAAATATGCTCCCTCCATAAAGGTATGTAGTTGCAAAATTTGGTAGAGATCGGATGATTAGGTTAATCGTAATTTGATTTAAGCTTTGAACATTCGTGTGGCCGCCATTACGTTTCTGTCAAGATGGCGGTGATATAAAACATGACACTGAGGTGCCCTTTGCTAGTGCTACCGCTGTACCAAATTTCGTTCCATTTGGTTTCACCGTGTTTGAATTAATAGGGGGAATTGTTTTTCACACAAAGATGGCCGCCATCCGCAAACTATTAGGCTAATGACCTAGTTATTTGGTCAAAGGATGCTTCCTCTAAAAAGGTATGTTGTTGCAAAATTTGGTAGTGATCGGATGATTAGGTTAATCGTAATTTGATTTAAGCTTTGAACATTTGTGTGGCCGCCATTACGTTTCCGTCAAGATGGCGGCGATATAAAACATGACACTGAGGTGTCCTTTGCTAGTGCTACCTTTGTACCAAATTTCGTTCAATTCGCATTCACCGTGTTCGAATTGATAGGGGGGGACAGACATTCAGAGTACACACACTCACACACACACAGACACACAGACACACACACACACAGACTCACACACACACATACACACACACAGACAGACACACTTTTTTCGCCCTGTGTTGATCTCATAAGTCTACTTTCATTTTTTGCAAAAATCGAAAGTAGGCTAATTAATGAATGAATGCATGGCGGTAACCATGGCAACTGAATCTCAGAGGTCCATCTATTTCTGTAAGACGCAATGCAATTCCATTTACTACATTACTGTGAAGGTTTGCAAACGGCTAAAAGGTTATAATGGATCCAAATTAAGCTGAAATATTCATTAATACATATAATGCGCTTAAGGGGTCAAGGGGTACTCTAGATTTTTTTCACGCGATTTACACGTGCGGGTGTGGTACGGAAGGTCTATTATATCCCTTCTCTATTATATAAAAATGAATGTTTGTCTGATTTTTCGGCTTTTCTACGAAAATTTGACATATTTGCCCGTTTCAGACTGTTTTGTGACGGATGCACGCAAAAATATATTTTCGTCTGTCTGTCTGTCTGTCTGTGGACAACTTTTTGTGTCCTTATAACTCGAGAACGGCTGGGTGGATTAACGTAAAATTTGATACAGATATCCATCAGAGGCACGACACTAATCATTGATGTAACTCTTCTCCGTACCTCTCATAACAGGGGGTCTACCCCCTTAAAATACATGCTGAAATAAGCGTGAGACAAAGCTCATTTTCAGCCCCTCAATGTGAGAAACGAAAATCGGGGGCCCTAAAAGGACCCCGAAAACCACATTTTAAGGCCCTAAAGCCAACAGTTTTTGAGATATTCCCAAAAAACTAATTTCACTTAATACATTAATGAAGGAATGCATGCCGGTAACAATGGCAACAGAATCTCAGAGGTCCATCTATTTCTGTAAGACGCAATACAATTCCATTTATTACATTACTGTGAAGGTTTGCAAACGGCAATAAGGTTATAACGGATCCAAATTAAGCTGAAATATTCATCAATACATATAATGCGCTTAAGGGGTCAAGGGGTAATCTAGAATTTTTTAACGCGATTTACACGTGCGGGTATGGTCCGGAAGGTCTAATATATCCCTATCCCTATTTTGTTATATTATTATTATTATTATTATTATTAGTATTATTCTTTTAATTATTATCATTATTATGGCGTACAACGAAGAGACAAAGCTCATTTTCAAACCCTTGGGGTCAGAAACAAAACTCGGGGCCCCTCAAGAGCCGTAAAGGGTCCCCGAAAACTATATTTTAAGGCTCTAAACCCAACAGTTTCTTAGATATTCCCAGAAAACTAATTTCATTTAATAAACTAAAGAAGGAATGCAAGCCACTAACCATGACAACAGTATCTCAAGAGGTGGCATCCAACTTTCCATCTATTTCTGGAATAAGTAATGCCACTCCATTTATTACATTTCTGCGAAAGGTTGCAAATGGAGTACCCTAGATTTTTTTCACACGACTTGCACTTGCGATATGTCGTACAGAAGGTCTATTATATCTCCAAACATCAACATTATTTTCAAAAATTCCTGAATAGAAATAATAGACTGTTTTTTGCTGATTTTTGGAATTTGGGCCATTGGAGGCTAAAAACACTGAATGTTCTTGCAACACAAGCCTTTATAATTTATAAAAGGGGTCTTCCTGTAGTTGGGCACTTGACACAACGGTTAGGGTCAGTTCGTATGTGACGTGTATTGCGATTCTTCTACGAAGTTTTCAATTTTATTTTCACGCCAGGAAGAACACGTTAGGTAAATTTAGTTTGAGAGCACATTTTAACTAATAATTTTTCTTTGCCAACAAACAGGTTCCAAGCCCCTAAACATTGCAACAGTAGCTCAATTGATAACATCTGGTTATTAATACCGAAGACCGTTCGAAGAATGGGTACTTCTGCTAGTACATCATATATCTTGGGCTGTGATTGGTTGTAGAAACTGTATCATAATGAAAACTAGTACTTTAAGGGACACTAGGGCTGAGTTTTTCAACTTCCACATTTTTTTATCTGAATGAGTTGAAATTTAAACTGCATACTTAGAATAGTAACACTAAGTCACATACCAAATTTAAAAACAATTGGATGAAATGTAGTTGATTTTTTACTAATTATATTATTAAAATATACCATGTGATCAAAATGCTCCATGCGCATTAGCAATTGTGTAAAACGCTTCATATTTTCATTACATATACATACAACTATTCTAAATATTATAACATTGAGACATTTCAGGAAAGTTACACAAGTATGCTGTCAGATTAATTTTTTCTTTATGTGCCATCATGTTTTATGAATTTTGATAAGTTTTCATAGTTTTTTTTTTGGTGTGTAATTTACAAAGTGGCTGGAGATATTGCAATGTTATCTTGCAACACAAGTGTTTCTGAATATCCAGTGATTTTGTTTAGTAAAATTGGTGAATACCTCATGTACATGGAGCATTTTGATTACCTAAAAACGTTGTTTGGAGATAAAAGCATTTTTATAAAATCGCATGCTATATTAACCAATTTGGCTCACCCAAAGAAACTTTTGTGGAAAAAAGTGAAAAATACAATGTTTTGTTGTAGAGAAAAAGAGCATGGAGGCCTTTCGTTTGAATTAACCTACGACTTTCTATTATTTCTAGTTTTAAAAGAATAGCCTACTTTCTATGATTTGCCATCCATCTTCTTTTTACGCAGAGGAGATTTAAAAATGTCGCTGAGCCTTTAAAAATGGCAGTGCATGAAAACTGTTTTACTTAAATGATCCACAGGGGTCCATGAGATATATATATATATATATATATATATGGGAAAAACAAAAAACAGTTATTTTGTCATTTTTGCCTAAAAACTCAGCCCTAGTGTCCCTTAATGGCCATCATTATGATACAGTTTTCTGACATATAATATTTAAATTTCGACATCGACGAACATAAAGATCGATAAAAGACGTAAAAAGATAAAAAATACTTTGATTTACTCTTGTGCAGCAGTAGAGTACTAATATACTTTCAGTAGTAATGAGCACTCGAGATTGTCTTCAGCCGAGCTGCCTTCACTTCCAGTGTCACTGTCCCTGTCTCCTGGTCACAAGTTTATGATGAACTATTTGACACTCTTTACAGCAGTCGAGTTCTAATAGACTCTAGAAATAAAAGATCAATACGGGAGGGTAAAGCAGTCCGTGTGATGAACATATTTTCTTGAGCATGTTGTAAGTATAATGTGTGTACATTTTTGTGACGTGCACCCTGTATCAAGCAAACACACAGCCGGTCACACCCTCAAGAGTTACGAGGTCATAACGAGGGTGGTGACGTCACATACAATGGGCCAGCAACAATACGACAGCCATCAGCCGGTGTCAGCGCCATGACGTACGAGCCATTGAGAACATTGGGCAGGGACTTGCTGGACTCTTCACATGAATCATTCTCAACAAGCGCTGAGATCTTCTGGTGTTGCACCAACCCGTTAGCGGGGAGACGTGTACCCTTCAGAATTTACAGAATATTTCTCTAGTTCTGAGGGATAACGGAAAACGAAAGTAATGGTAGTTCGGAACAAGACGTTCAGTAAAGAACATATAGCCTACTTTCTCCTAAATGCACAGGTATTGTTATAACTCTTTGTCCTCTTCAAGGAGTATAATTAAATCTTGGTTGTAGTAGCTTGTTGAAATACATCGTGTTATACGGATATTAAACATGAATATGAGGTGCCCTTTGCTAGTGCTACCTCTGTACAAAATGTCATTCAATTCGGTTTCACCGTGTTTGAATTGATAAGGGGAATCGATTTGCACACAGACATGGCCGCCATATGCAAACTATTGGACTGATGACCTTGTAGCTTGTCCAAAGAACGCTTCTCACATAAAGGTATGTTGTTGCAAGAATTTGGAGAGATCAGATTATTAGATTGGTCGTAATTTGATTTAAGCTCTTAACATTTGGGTGGCCGCCATTACGTTTCCGTCAAGATGGCGACGATATAAAACATGACATTGAGTTGCCTTTGCATGAGCTACCTCTGTACCATATTTCGTTCAATTCGGTTTCACCGTGTTTGAATTGATAGGGGGAATCCATTTGGACACATTCATGGCCGCCATCCGCAAATTATTGGGCTGATGGCCTTGTTGTTCGGTCAAAACATTCTTCGTACATAAAGGTATAATGTTGCAAAGGTTGGTGGAGATTTGCAAAAATCTGAAATATTATGATGTATTGTTGTGCCAATTTGGGATAAAATCCATTTGTTACTGTAGAAGTAGGTGACCTATCAGCAGGCTTAGAATCATGTTGGCAGCACTGACGTATATTAGTTACTCTAAATTAATCTAGAATGTCAGGTACCGGTACTATACGTGTGCAAAGTATACTTTCTGATATATTGATATTAGGGTCACAAATAGAGACAGCATTTATTAACAGTTGGCAGCCCGGTTTGCTCTTAAGAATACGCATAGTCATATCTGTGTACGTATACATAGTACATACGAATTTTGGTTGAAATCCATTTGTTAGTATAGAAGTTACATGCATTTAAATGTTGGACTTATCAGCAGGCTTCGAATCATGTTGGCAACACTGCCATGTATGGCCTCCTGGAAATTAAACAGAAAAATTAATATCTATATGTGTGCCAATTTTGGAATAGTTCCCATGCATATCTTCCAAGATATCCAACATGGAGCTCAAATTTCAATCGCGGTTTTTCAGCAGTTGGTAGCACTGACATCATTTTCAAGTATGGCATTGAGATATTCTGGTATAGATCTTTACTCGTACCAAATTTGGTTCAGATTGCTACAGCCGTTTAGAAGTTGATAGGGGTGGACAGACAAACAGACAGACAGACATTTCCGGATCGATCTCATAAGTCTACTTTTTCCTCATTTTTGCAAAATGTGAAAAGTAGGCTAAAAATTGATGACTTCGGAATTAAACAAATGAAACAATTTTGTTATCTCGGTAGTGTAATCACAGAAGACAATAGATGCATAATGGAAGTGAAGAGAAGGATTGCATTGCATTGGTATTGGCAAAACAAGACGTTCAGTAAAGAACATATAGCCTACTTTCTCCTAAATGCATGGGTATTGTTATATCTCTTTGTCCTTTTCAAGGAGTACAATTGAATGTAGGTTGTAGTAGCTTGTTGAAATACGACGTATTATACGGATACTAAACATGAATATGAGGCGCCCTTTGCTAGTGCTACCTCTGTACAAAATTTCATTCAATTCGGTTCCACCGTGCTTGAATTGATATGGTGAAATAATTTGCACACATACATGGCCGCTATCTGAAAACTATTGGGCTGATGCCCTTGTCGTTTGGTCAAAAGATGCTCATTACATAAAGGCATATTGTTGCAAAATTTAGTAGAGATCAGATTTTTACGTTGGTCATAATTTGGGTGGCCGCCTTTACGTTTCCGTAAAGATGGCGGCGATATAAAACATGACAGTGAGGTGCCCATTGCTAGTGCTACCTCTGTACAGAATTTCGTTCAATTCGGTTTCACCGTGATCGAATTGATAGGGGGGGGGGACAGACATTCAGAGTACACACACTCACAACACACACACACACAGACAGACAGACAGACAGACAGACAGACACACAATTTTTCGCCCTGTGTTGATCTCATAAGTCTACTTTCATTATTTGCAAAAATCGAAAGTAGGCTAACAGGCATTTATGACTAAGAAAAACATTTTATCCAGCAATGAATATAGATGTAAGAAACTCATTGCAAAATCATTTGTATGGAGTACACTGCTCTATGGAAGTGAAAGTTGTACTATCTGCATATGCTACAAAAATATTATTAATGGTTTCACGGATGAAGAGATTTTGGAAAGACAAGAGGAAACATAATGTTAAATAAGCTTTAACGCGAGCTTGTCCCGGTGGGTGAGTGGTTATCGTGTTGGACTCCCAACCCCAAGCTTGCAGGTTCACTCCTGGTCGTGGTAAGTGATCTTTGAAAGGCAACACAAATATCGGCATACATGTAATAAGTTGTCGGCATGTTAAAGAACCCAGTAGGCCGTGTTCATAGTGGCAAAATTAATTTTGGGATTTCACACCAACACAAAGATCCTTTTTAGCCTACTTTTCACATTTTGCAAATATGAGGAAAAAGTAGACTTATGAGATCAATCCGGGAAAATGTGTGTCTGTCTGTCTGTCTGTCTGTCTGGCTGTGTGTGTGTCCCCCCCCCCCCCCATCAACACCTAAACGGCTGCAGCAATCGAAACAAAATTTGGTAAGAGTAAAGATCTATATCTGAATATCTCAATGCCGTATTTGAAAATGATGTCAGTGCTACCAACTGCCGAAAAATCGCAATTGAAATTTTAGCTCCATGTTGGATATCAAGGAGGTGCATGGGAGCTATACCAAAATTGGCGCACATATAGATAATAATATGTCAGTTTAGTTTCCAGGAGGTCATACATGACAGTGTTGCCAAAATGATTCTAAGCCTGCTGATAAGTCCAATTTTAAAATGCATGTAACTTCTATTCTCACAAATGGATTTCATTCAAAATTGGCACAAGAATAGAACGTATTATTTCAGAATATTTCAGACCAATCCATGCATGACATTGTTGCCAACATGATTTTACGCGCGCTGTTAGATCCAATGTTTAACTGCTGGTAACGTCCATGCTATCCATTGGACTCCAACCAAAGTTTGTATTCTGTACCTTAAGAGATGGAACTAAGAATATATTCAGTCATCAGGGCTGCCAACTGTAGTGATCTATTAGGCTACATTATGGCAGGTATATAGTATTTCGAACTAATTTGAAATTTCTATATTACAAACTTAATTTCGTCATTATTCTAGATAGATCCATATAGATTAATCATTGGCATGAGTCTTAAATTTTAAGAAAAGTAGGCTCTTTAGTTCGTCATGGAACTTCTTGTTGTCTACTAGAAAGCGCTATAGTATCAATGAGCTTTGATATCTAACCTCATTGACTTTCATAGCGCTCAAAGGAACGACAAATACTGGCATTTTGGGAGAGTCAGTGGCTAGCTGACCCACTGCCCAGTAAACTAAGAGCGATCATGGGAACAACTTCGCTTGTGGCGGAGCTCTTTCCGGTCACAGAAGGAGTCCGTCATTTTGTGTAGGCTAAGGACAGGTCATACAAGATCCACCCACTCGTACCTAATGAGAAGAGAAGACCCACTTTGTACCTGTGGAGCCGTTTTCACCGTGGCCCACATTTTCACCGAGTGTGTGGATCTTGCTGACTTACGAAGAAACCTTGGTTTGCAGATGACACTCAAACTTATATTAGCCGATGACGTGATGGCTGCTGATCGCGTTATCCGCTTTATAAGTGAGAGTGGGTTAGGGCCAGCAATCTAAATTTTCCAGTGAACATTGACTCAACGACTTGTTCATTTTTGAATGATAATTTTTTGTTTTCCCGTAATTTTTGTTTATTTTTATAATTATTATTTTTAATTAATTTTTTGTTTGATTATTTTAGGTCTTTTCAAATTTGGGAGCCCACCTCAAAATTTTAATTTCAATTCCAAATTTGTATTCTTTAATCTGTGTTAAGAGAGCCTCCGTGGCTTAGGCGGCAGCACGCCGGCCTCTCACCGCTGGGTCCGTGGTTCAAATCCCGGTCACTCCATGTGAGATCAGTGCTGGACAAAACGGAGGCCGACAGGTTTTTCTCCGGGTACTCCGGTTTTCCCTGTCAAAAGTTCATTCCAGCTACACTCTCCACTATCATTTCATTTCATCTGTCATTCATTTAATCATTGCCCCAGAGGAGTGCGTCAGGCCTCGGCAGCCGGCACAGTTCATATCCTCGCCGCTAGATGGGGGCTTCATTCATTCCATTCCTGACCCGGTCGGAGACTGGAAGCAGGTTGTGGATTTTCATTTTTCAATCTGTGTTAAGAGGCGCAGATGACCTCGTAGTTCCGCCCCTTAAAACAACAATAACTAACTAACTAAATAAAAGGAACCCCCCCCCCCAGGGGCTCACATCTAATGGGACGTGGGTTGGCGACCACGGGACCCCAGCTGAGTTCGGCATTGCTTCCACTTACTTGTGTCGGGCTCCTCTCCATCTTCTTTCCTGTCGACCTCACTTGGTCATCTCTTGTTCCCTTCCGACCCCGACGGTATTAGGGTATCCAAGGCCTTGAGAGTCTTTCACTTTCCCGCCTTAATTGGTCCTTGTCTCATCTTTTCTGATACCCTCATTCTTTGAGAGGTCAGCCATCTTTTTCTTTTCATGTTATCACCTGCCTTGTGCTCAAGGCCCTCAAGGAGACAGGGTGTATGTAGCCCCACCACTTCTGGTGCACCCTGGATAGTGCTACACCCTCAAGGGCTCACAGTATCTCCTGCCTTCTGCTCAAGGCCCTCAAGGAGGCAGGGTGTGTGTAGCCCCACCACTTCTGGTGCACCCTGGATAGTGCTACACCCTCAAGGGCTCACAGTATCCCCTGCCTTCTGCTCAAGGCCCTCAAGGAGGCAAGGTGTATGTAGCCCCACCACTTCTGGTGCACCCTGGATATTGCTACAACTTCAAGTGCTCACTGCCGGTGAGTTTGGGAGTTGCCATTATCTTCAAGCAACACGCGTTATTGTCAGATGTTTTACTGTAGAGAGCTGTATTCGAACCAACATCCCTTTAGCAGTATTGAACACGTATACAGCTGAACCCCACCCAGCCAGGCTGTGTCAGTCAACATGGCAATATAAGCAATGTAAATAAAAAGAAATCTCTTTGCAATGTCGTGTTATAAATACATACCAGTAAAGCTGTCCGCTTAACGCTTTACCCATTTATCAAACAACGGCATTTCATTTGTTACGTTAGAAATGAACAAATATCCTATATGTTTGTGGGTTATTTATCTCGTAAGTGGAGCGTTCTATAGCGGATTAGTTTAAACTGACATCCAATATAATAAAAGAAATGTCAACCCAATATATCGTTTCCACTTTAGAATATAAATTGAAGGCTTTTTTAAAAAAGTATTCTTTATCGTCTGTTAATCCAAGGTAAACATGTTAGTAACATATGGTTGGTTCCTCAGTTTAGGGACTGCGACAACGCGGTCATGTTGCCCCGTGGACTTTGTGTGTGTGTAGAATCTGTCTGATAACCGGTGTTAATTATGATGGCTGTATTAGTGTGTGTTATTTGTTTTGTTAAATTCTTGTAAACACTGCATACATTCAATTTTCAAGTAGTTTCAACTTTTACTACCAAACGCCACCGTCAACGAACAACTAGTTCTGCACTTTGTTACTAGATGCCACGGCAGTCGGCTCCTGGTGACCAACGTTAGAATCTAAGAGCGTTATCAATAGCCATGACTTTTGTCATTATTCTAGATTTTCCCGTATTGATTATGATATATTACACCAATATCCACTTTATAATACAAAAATGTTTTTATACCATGTCCTTACACTCTTAGATAGATGTTTCGGCTCTGTGAGCCTTCTCTAGTCAAACACATTAATGATTCTCATATGACAGTCTAGGTGTTGATGTTGTTAAAAAAAACTTTAAAAAATCTTTTTACAATCGTCAAAGTTATTTAAAAATGGACATAAAATACTTAAAGAATTCGACTATGTGCAGAAGTTCAGGTCATAGGCCCTTCATCGTTGAAATCCCAATTCAAACACAGGACCCCATTGTACAAGTATCTTGTAAAAATCGGGTGTGAAAAATCCTTGTGGCTACGGGTGAACGGAAGTTACTTGCTTAAAACTTTGTCATTTTGGTTCAACAACCGTAGATTTGAAGACGCTGGAGATAAAACCTCACTACTAGAAGGATATACAACAGATGATTTATAGCTGCTAGAGTGAGCAATATTATTTGAAATAATCTTCTTTCGTCTGAAGTTGTCAACCCTGTGGCTGGCTGCCAGTAGTTCTCACACTATCCTCATTAACGATCGGCTAGTTGAGCGGCCATGTTTACATTCCATGTCTGCGTGGAGCCAGGGCTTTCCCAACTCGCGGCACAATGTTGTCAACTCTCCACTGTAGCCACTAGCGAGACCTAATACTTTTAAGAATATCACAGATTAGTTAACATTTGAGACTGAGAACGTGGTGGAGACTTGATGATCTAAGTTGGATGTTTCGAGTTTATTAAACACCGTTCATCCACGACATGTTCAACACGGGGGGAGACTTTTACTAGTTATTTTGAACAAGATATACGGCAAACGAGGATTATTATTTCTATTGGATAACACCTGTAATTGCCTATAATACAAATTTTCATATAGATATTTTCAAAGGATTTTTTTTATTATCGAATTTGGCCAACTACGGACCGAATGGAACTCTAGGCTTGTTGGCTTTCATTCTCCTCTCTTCTCTTCCCAGAACTTCTTCATCCTGTCACTTCTTTGTTTTCTCTCCTCCTCGGAAATGATCCGTTTGGGCCTCCTGCTTGGTGGTTTCTCCTGAAATAATTTTACTCCGTCAACTCGTCTGCGGAACTCTCTTCTATCGTAGGCCATCGGTGGAGTAATTCCAACTTCCGCTGCATCCCTCTTCACCTCATCTACCTATTTAGATGTGACCTTTAAACCCATGATGTGTCTGAAGATCCTCTTGGTCAGCCTGCCTTCATCCATTCGTAGTAAATGTCCGTAGAACTTTAGCCTCCACTTCTTCATTACGTCTGTGATCTTTTCAGTACACTTGTAAAGTTCTTCATTTTTCCTCTTCTTCCATGTCCCATCAGTAGTTTTCTGTGGTCCAAGTATTTTTCTCAGAATCTTCCTTTCTCTCTTTTCTAGTACTTGAAGTTCTCCCTTTTTACTTAAAATAAGACACTCTGAAGCGTCAGGTTGTACTACCGATTTGTAGTCTCTGAGTTTGGCCTTGTATGATAAAGCTCGTTTGTTGTATTTATTCTGGGTTAGTTTGTAGGCCAGGTCCAGTTTTCTGGTTCTTTCTTTGATTGCTTCCTTATCCAGTCCGTTGGGTTGGTTCCATTCCCCCAGGTATTTAAACTTCTCTGTCCTCTTAATCTTCCCATGATATACTTCCATATATTTCTCATTTTGGTGTCTGCACTCCATATATTCCTTTTTTTCATAGGAGATTTGAAGACCTGTTCTTCGAGCTATTTCATGAAGACTGTCAAGCATCTTTCGAGCATCTTCTCGGTTGTTGGCTAAGAGAGCAAGGTCTTCAGCAAAAGCTAAACACTTGACTTCAAGATTTTGTTTTCTTAATTATTTATTAAAGCTTAATGTAAGGATATCCATTTACTCAGTTTAAGTATACTTAGGATAAGTTCGATTAATCTGCTGATGAATAAACCAACGTGTTTCGAAACACGTACGCATCTCTACTTAGTATAAAACTAATTCCCCGATTCTTGGATGTTACGGGCAAACTCGAGAACCACTGGATGGATTTTGATGCAGTTTTCACTTTCTGTAGAAAATAAGTCATTTATGATCAAAGGAAGCCGAGCAGTAGCGATTTCAGTGGAAAAGTCGAAAAAAAACCTGGCGTCCGAGCACTTTGAAAGCTTACACTGGGCACCCCGTTAAAAATATCAATATACATCGAGTGTAAGAATTGTTCAGCATGAAAACTTCTACAAAACGTACGCGAGAGCACATCTCCATATTCGATATATCGTCCACTATAAGTGTTTTTAGATTGGATGGAAGGGGGATTTGTGTTTCATGCACCTCGCCATTCTTAAATTACATCTGACAAGAATTTGATGCACATGCATCTCCATGATAATATAATTAATAGTCCAGTCAGTGATTTTAACCCATCATGCCGAGACGTAAAACGGATATAGGCCGTAGTTCATTGACATCGTAAAGAAGCGCTTATCACGTATTACATTCACAACTGTCCCCGGGCCGGGATGCTAGTAGTTTATAAAATATAGACATTCGAGTGTTTTTTAGTATTGATTTGGCGAATATATAACATAAGTGTTTTTTATTGAATCAATACGGATTTACACAATTTGCTATTATAGCAAATATCTTTGCTTATTGTGTGCTAGAGTGCAACACTGGAGACTCGACAAGCGAGTCGGACTCTGGACTCCACGTAGAGTAACAGAGCAGGCATGCTATTGGTCAGCCGCGAAGAATGGTTATTGTAATGCGTTTCGTTTGAATCGCTGGTTGTTAACGAGGGAAGTAGTGGGTGAGTTAGCCGCGGTCATGATGGCGTGGCTGCAGGCAGTCGCTCACATTGGGAGGAGAGGAGGTTTGAAACCCCCCACCGCACAGTGGGTCAAAATCGAAATCTAGGAGAACAAAATTATTTATTTTCATACTTCAAAAATCAAAATGTATTACTTCTACAGCATTCTCATATAATTGCCGCTCACTATTCTGGGATATAAACGCGTCTTAGTGTAAATCTGTCACCACTGTTCGAGCAGTCTGAATTGGAGGGTGAATGTAGGTGGCTGTGGTTTGGTTGTCTTTGTGGTTAGTGTGATGCTTTAAGATGGAACATGCAGCTGAAGGTAAGATCTTTGTAACGTGTTTCAGTTATTAATGTGTGTAATTGTTACGTAATTTTAGCTATATTTGCATTATTTAATATTTAACTATTATTTTTAAAATTATATTTTCACTTAGATTTTTAGTATGTCGCGTCACTCTGCGTCACTTTCTACTTAATGTTAAAATGTAGATTAAGTCTTGTAGTTTACGCCAGTTATAAGATTTTTTGCATCTTTTTGCAACTTACTTAGTTATTTTACGTTTTAGAAGATGCCGCGCAACCAGTTCTCACACGTTTACAACTGTTTGAAGCACTCGGTTTGACGATAATGTCAAAAGTGGAACTTTGCGACTTTGTTAAATGTAAATCAGGGGTAAAATTGTTCTGAAGAGATAACTGAATGCTCTATCCAACTCCTAGTCATAGACAATTTCTTGCATGTGTAGACGAAGCTTAAAAAGGTCTTAACTGATGTTTATTTAGAAGTAAACAAATTATATACGTTGCTTACACTCTAAATTCATGATTAAAACGTAAAAATAATTTTATCCCCCTAGATTTCGATTTTGACCCACTGTGCACCGGTAACCTTGTAGATGGTCTTCTGTGATTTCCCATCTTCCTTCCAGGCAAATGCCGGGGTATGTCCCTAACTATAGGCCACAGCCACTACCTTTTAATTCCTCGTCCTTATACATTCAAACATTCCTCCCCAGACAACACTCCACACGTGACGGTACTTGTAGATAACCGCATGGGTGTAAAGCATCCGTTACACCACGATGAAAGTGAGCCGAACATTTACAATTGCCAACCCATTTCATCCACCAGTCCAGCTCGGTATTTACTTTATTTATTTCCTCCTCAAAAGTGTGGTCAAACAACAGTCATGACTAATATTGCAGTTGTTTTCGATGGTGTAGCGGCTAACATTGTTGGCTGTCACCTAGGAGGTCCGGGTTAATTTCCCGGACCTGCCTAGAAATTTTAAATCTCGTCTAAAAGCTGGAACGGAGTACACTCAATCAACCTCGTGAGGCAAAACTGAGAAGAGGAGACTTTGATTTTCTGTGATTTCCCATTTATACTTCAGGCAAATACCGGGATGATTCCTTATTTAAAGCCACAGCCGCCTCCTTCTCGGTTGGTTGGTGGGTTCGTTGGATCCTCAGTTTAGGGGCTGCGATAACGCGGTCATGTAGCCCCGTGTACTTTGGGTGTGTGTAGAATCTGTCTGGTAACCGGTGTTAATTGTGATGACTGTATTAGTGTGTGTTATCTGTTTTAATTCAAGTAAGGACTGCAGACAGTAATTTCAAGTAGTTCCTACTTTTGCTACTAAATGCTACCGTCCACGACACCTAGCTTGCGGACTTGGCCACTTGATTGCTTCGCACTCAGGACCTGGCGGTGAACGTTGGAACTAATAGAGCGTTATCAATTCTAACCTTCCGACAGCAGTGGCTACGCTGGCTAAACGCAGCGTTAGGTCATTGGGCCAAGCTCTCAGCTGACTCGGTAGACGCGTGGCTTCGAGCCCCACCGTCGGCCGTCTTTGAAATGGTTTTCCGTGGTTTCCCATTTTCTAGTAGTTCCAACTTCTGCCGCCAAACTCCACTGTCAACGACTACTAGTTCAGAATATGGTTACCAGATGCCACCTGACGACGAACGTTGGAACCTAAGAGCGTTTGTCAAATGTTTAACCTATAATTTATCTTCACACAGGTGTAATTAGTGGAAGGTTCTTTAACATGCCATAAATCGATGTCATGGGTTCCACCGGCTTTACTTCCCCTCCGAAAGAAGGCATACTGAGGGATTTTAACGCTCTTAAAATATCCGACGACTTCGGCCGGGTTTGAACTCGCGATCTTGGGGCATAGAAGCTCAGCATGCTACCAACTACGCCACTGAAGCCGCTAATCCTCCTTCTCACTGCTCATTTGAATTACAAATACAGCCAACACATTATCAGACAAATTCCACACACACCCAAATACACGGACATCATGACCACGCCGTCACAAAGCCCTAAAAGCAATCAACAACAACTCTTCTTCTAGTTCTTAAGTTAGTTGTAAGTCTGAAGTTAGTTTTCCTACTAGTCAATCACTTCATAATCGTTTTTCATTGTCATCCAAAACATTACTGGTTGATAACCTAGATGTTAGGCCTCTTAAAACAACAACAACAACAACAACAGCAATCATCAACATTAAAGTCGTACAATTGAGACACATGTATTGTGCCCATCTGGGATCGGCACAAGATCGAAGTCCTGACCATTTATAGAAAGATATTCTAAAGCTTTATAAAGATTGCAAGAGAAGACGAGAGTAAGCCCACTGGAGAGCGACCACAGGGACATCACAAGAGGGTGCAGCTGGCCAGTTCAGGCACATAATCTCCATTAGTTTGACAAGTTAAAAGGAAAAGGCCATTAAGGAAACTATTAAAACGTTAGGGAGAGTCAAAGTCAAGAGGCAATAAATACTACTCGAAATTCCTATGTATAAGCAACTTCACCAAAATTATTACGTTTCAAGAGGACAGTTAGAAGAGGAACTATTTCTCGAGAGGCTCTTAAAAGGCATAGCCCAGGAATTTGTAAGTCAGCAGTTTTCTCACGCAAATAGAAGGGGGATTTACCAGATTAAACTTGACAAAATAAACCCACCAGAATTATTAAACCTAGAGTGAGGAAGGAAATAGGGACGAGAAAAATCAGTGAGTTGGCAAGCCCGAATAAGGTACTAGAAATACTGCAAGCTAAGAGGAACGTCATTAAAATTCCAGCGGAAGGCTACCCGCGGGCCAGAAGGGGACGAGAGGTAGGCCCCGCACGAGGGATATTAACTAATTAAATTAATTAAAAATAAACTAGCGAAAGATTTTCATTCCGCCAGCCGGTAATCAAAATATAATTATAAAATTCACTTTAAATTAAATTATGAAGAAGAATAGACCATAGAATCAGAAATTCAGCTCCCAAATTTGAAAGGAACTAATTTCTAGACAGAAATGAATAAATATGGATGAGTTTGAGAGAAGTACCATCAGTTTGAGAGAAGTCTCACCAGTCGAGAGAAGCTGTGTAGAAGTCCACGTTGCACCAGATTCAGTCTACCAGATATAAAGTACAGTCACGTTATAATGACAGTTTATCAGTCGAGAGATAGACTTTGCTAGAGGCAGGTTATACAAGAATCTTCAAAGACCACAGTTCGAGTGCGATACGCAGTTAGCCAGTTTGTTAACAGCCTTTGTATAGGCATGTTACTTAAAAATTAATAAGTACGAACGAGTTAGATCTAGCCTCGGGAACGAAATGCGCAAGTCAGCGAGAAAATCGTAAGAACTACATTCAGAGACACTAGAGTTCGAGTCTCACAAGAGACAAACACACATCAAGCCCGATCGACAGTAACTAAATCGAACGAAGTTAGCAAAGTAGCATTGGTTCGAAACCAAGCCGCGCTCAGGCAAAGTAAAGGCAGAAGACGCGATAGCATCTTATGAACAATTAAGAACGAAGTACGGAAAATATAAGGACATTATAGGAGGTAGGAACTCCTAACATAGACATTTTAGCGCGCAGGAAGGGACAGTTAAGTTGAAGAACATTTCTTATACGATCTTCAGGGAAGATTACAGTAGGAAGAGAACTATAAATTGCGATAGGCAATGGTAAAGGAAAAGTAAAGCGAAATTGTATAAAGACAGATAGGACATTAATAAGTAGAGAAAAAGCTATCTAGAAGGAGGTTCAAGAAAGAGACAGTTACGACGTCGGGAGTAATAGGAAGAGAGACTTACCGAAGGGAGGAAAATAGGAGAATCATACGTTCAAAGCTGCACAGGGAGAAACCATCTAGGCTGTTTTCCACCATTTTTGTACCCTGAGAATTGGCCCGTGTTCGATTGTAAATAGTGAATAAGTGAATTTTTATTTATGTTTAACAAGTGTTAAAAAGTGAAATTAAGAAATGTATCAATATATTGTCGTGTGTCGATATGATGACCAAGTGTTAGAAAAGGTCTATTGTAATATGAAGATGATTTGCTGAAGAAATTATGTTGGTGAAATCATCCAGAAATCACGTCATGAGCTGAAATGCGGGTGAGTCAAACATGTTTATAATATTAAAGTGAATGTATCATATGCTATTTCAGTGAATTTATGTATGAAATGTGTGCACATTGAGTAATCAAATGATATTAAGATGTTATAAGGCAATCGCCAAGACGGTTTGCAAAAATGTTAAAAGTAATGATAAAAGTGCAAAAGTGATAATAATAATAATGATATTGAAAGCCCGTAAAGATGGTTATATAACGATGAATTAATGATCTGAAAGGAGGAATCGATTGTAATAACGTAAATGGCAAGTAAAATGTATGCCAAATAAATGAAAGTAACGTAAATGAAACAAGCACCGTTGAATAATAATAATAATAAATATTGAGTTTTATACTCCAAAATGAAAAATGTTGAGTTTTATACTCCGAGATGTTAATGTTAAAGTAAACAAATTGCATTCCGCAAATTAATAATGAATTAATGAATGTTGATCAAAAATGATGATAATAATAAACTCGAGTTGAATGATTAAGTAAGTAAAATAATTGAAGTACCTGTAATAAAACATATAATTGAAGGATCATTGGGATACCTTAATACGATGATAAAATAACGCTATTCAGCAAGTAATAAAAGTAATATGCTAAAAATAATAGGTTGTAATCGAACACCAAAGAAATGATGTATGAAGTTATAAGCTATTGAGCTACGGTAAAGTAAATGCTAATGCGAGCAAAGTTGTTAGAGATGCGATGACGATCCAAGGTATATGCAAGTTGTGTGCCGAAATAAGGCCTATAAAGAATAAATAAAATAAATGCTAGCAAATGAAGTGAATATATCCTGTGACGTGCATAAGTTTGGAGATAAAAGGTATAATTGTCGGAAAGTCGTCGATATTGTATGCGCAAGGGTGCGACCCGCTTGGTCGAACAGTGGTTCGAGCCAAGGGCATTATTGTTGTGAATTGTTGGTATTGTTGCGCGAGGGTTCTACCCGCTTGATCGAACAGGGGTTCGAGGCAATCTAAGTCCCGCCTGGCAATTGCTAAGTATGAATATGGAGAGTACTAGTGCTTCTACGATATGTGATTTCAACTGGAAGGCCACACAGAGTGTCCCTGAGCCTAGATTCACATGGCCTGTACTGTGCCAACGACGCTATGTTAACCGACCAAATAAAGTATGTGGAATGAATGGTTATGATCTCAAACTATGGCACGAGTCACAAGGAAAGTGAAATGAATATGTGTCAGTAAGGGATACTGTTAATGAAGTAATGTGGTAGCTTGGATCATCATATGCTTTGTTTTAAGGGAATGAATCATTTGAAAGTTTAAAGTCAGTGAATGGGGCGACAAGAAGGTAATAAATCACGTTAAACTAGGGAGGTCGAGCGACCGGCCGACCGTTCCTAAACACGAGGGGTAGAATACAATGGAGCTTTGTATACGAAGGTTAAGGGCTGCTGAATGGATATTAAATGTGCGTAGCGGAACATGCAAATTTTTAAATAAGAGGTGCTATGAAATTGTGAATTAAATAATTGAATTAGTGGGTTTTTGAGAATCATCCCCACATTAAATTTGTCAAAATCGGACAATGTTTGACCATAAAAGTAAACAAGTAGTTCCGTGAAGAACTATACAGCCTATTTTCATATATCCTGCTCATGTTAATTGTCTCTATCAACATACAAAATTTCAGTTTAATTGCTGTAACAGATTCGTAGATATTGAGAACCGTCTAAAGATTTCATATGGTCACCAGGATGGATTTTTATTTTTGTACTATTACATTAAGATTATTGTGTACGTGTGGTATTCAAACTTCAATCGCATGATTAGAACACAAGAAATAAAAACGAGATTTTAAAAGTACGCACACCAGCCATCTTGTGATTATGCAAACAATTGAAATAAATTACATGCCAGTGGATCAACACTTGTATAAGCATTTAACGTCCAACGTTTCACGGCACTCGGAGAGTTAATTCGCGAGAAACGTCCATTTAAATATTTATACTTCGCGTCGCCGCCATGTTGGATTTGTGCTCACCAGGTTACTGAAAGTCCTATAGGTGAACATATGTTCATAGTCTCTATGAACATAAAAAAATCAGTTTGGTTGCTGTAAAAGATTCATAGATATTGAGAACCGTCTAAATATTTCGGAAGCTCGCCATTTAGGATTGTTATATGTATAGGCCATAGAGTTATGTACCATTCAAGGACAATTATTGCCTAGCTTCATTATTCAAACTTTCACTTCGATCGCATGATTACGACACAAGAATAAAAACTTAATTTTAAAATTTCGCACAGCCGCCATCTTGAGGTTATGTAAACAATTGAATTAAATTAGATGGCAGTGCATTACAATCTGCAAAATCATTTACTGTACCACATTTCACTGCGCTCAGAGAGTTAAATCACGAGAAAAGTCTATTAAAATATTTCAAATTCGCTTGGTCGCCATGTTCGTTTTGTACTTTACAGGTTTATGAAATATACATAGGTAAACTTGTATCAGTACCCTTTATCACCGTACAAAATTGCATGATGATATCTGTAATAGTTTCGGAGATATAGAATGTCAGTGAAATATTTCGCACAGCCGCCATTTTGAGGTTATGTAAACAATTGAACTAAATTAGACTCCAGTGCATTACAATGTGTATAAACATTTGCTGTACCAAGTTTCATTATGTTTGGATAGTTAAATCGCGAGAAATGTCTATTTAAAAGTCTCAATTTCACTTGACCGCCATGTTGGTTTTGTAGTCACCAGGTTTTTGAAAGTCTCATCGGTGATTTTCTAGTAGAGCCCTTTATCACCGTACACAATTTCTGGGTGATATCGGTAATAGTTTCGGAGATATTGAATGCTAGTGAAATATTTCGCACAGCCGCCATGTTGGATTGGTGAGACGTAACAAAATTTGAAGGGCACGGTCGGGGTCGCCGGGAATAGTGCTATGAACTTACCGAGTTTCATTGAAATCGCTCCAGCCGTTTAGATTTTATTAGGGGAACACACAAACACCTCACACACACACACACGCACACGCACACACACACGGACAAAAGGTCATCTCATAAGCCTATTTTTTTTCAAAATTGAAAATAGGCTTAAAATAAGTTGATCATTAAATATTCGATTCCTACCTTAAGAGACATGTGAAATATAAAACGGGTTAACTCAAATTTGAGGTTATAAGATAACTGAATAAGTGTAAATGATAGCATGTGGTACATCACTCATAAACTACCCTACTGCATGGAAATGATTTGTGATGGGACGTGAATTCGAGGATGGGCATGTATTTGTTTTAAAAAGTGTTGATTTGTTATGAAGACTAAGGCTTACTGATATAAGTAACAGAACTTAAATGAATGATTATGAAGAGATTTAAAGTAAATAAAATATGAATGAAGCCCAGAAGGGATGTTAATAACACAGTTAAATGTCCGCAAAAGCCTTAGGTAAAATAACATAAAGTGATAGGCATGCTCTATGTCTAAGTAAATAAAATGTTGCGGAAAGAAATATAGATGAATATTCAATGTTAAAGGATACCTAAGCAAGGTAACGCGATAATATGAGATTAAATGAATTTATAATGTATTTAATGTTTTGACTTTTGGATTTTTCCAAAATATAAGTGTTTGTAAATTGTGTGTAATATTTTCCTGGGAGTTTTATACAATAAACTCATGTCTTTTGAAACATGTTTGTTTTAAATTTAGTCTTGTAGATCCTATAAAAAGTGCTATCATATCAAATTTGAAATCACGGTGTGGGTTGGACGTAACATGCCCCGAACCGCAACAGCTAGCCAGCACGTGATAAAGCATTTCCATATTCATTCATTCATTCATTCATTCATTCATTCATTTGCAATGGGGGGTGTGTCCCCCGGTGGCAAATTGGATATACATAACAAATAAATAATTGTACATAACAATTCAATAACAATTATACAACAATTAAACTGGAGTATTTACACAAATAGTCAGTCTTTTCTTAAACACACCTATATGTTTGGGAAAAGGCTCTAAGACTGCGGCAGGTAGAGAGTTCCAGTTATCAATGGCACGGTTTACAAAAGAATATTTACCATAATTTGTTCGCTGTGGTCGGCCCTTAACTTTGTAAGGATGATCGCTCCTACCCATGTAAGTGGGCTTTCCCAATCGTTTGCTAAGCTCACCCCATGCTGGTTGATTTGTATACGTGTTGTACATAGCGCAGAGTCTAGATTTCATCCTCCTAGCCTCCAGTGATTCCCACCCAAGTTTCTTTAACATACGGCTCACACTGCTCCTGGGATTAAAGTCACTGAGCACAAATCTAGCGGCCTTTCTTTGTACCATTTCCAAGTCATTGATGAGCCCTACTTGATATGGATCCCAAACCGCCGAGGCATATTCCAGAATAGGTCTTACAAGTGACAAATAGCCTAATTCTTTAGCAGAGGTACTACTTCCTTTTAATACCCTCATTACAAAGTGCAGGGATTTGTAAGCTTTTGAAACTACACATCCCACATGATTACTCCATTTCATATCATTCCTTACGTGAACGCCCAAATATTTGCAAGAATCTTCTTCTACAAGTATTTCCGAGCCAATGTTATATTGAAAATCCTGCCTTCGCACTTTCCCTATTTTTAAGAGACTACATTTTCTTGTGTTTATTTTCATTTTATTTTCAATCGCCCACTTATAGACCAGGTTCAGGTCCTCTTGAAGCACTGCATTGTCTTGTGAGTCGTGTATCTTTCGGTATATTACACAATCATCCGCAAACAATCGACAGTCACTGCGAATCCCATTTGGTAAGTCATTTATAAACGCCAAAAATAACAAAGTTCCGATTACGCTGCCCTGAGGGGTACCCGACGTTACGGTAATTTCATCCGAGAATATGCCTTCGACTTTCACTTTCTGTGAACGACCCGTCATAACGTCTTGGATCCATAAAATTACTCTTCTATCAATCTTCGTCGAAGCAAATTTATGGAGTAGCATGTCATGCGGCACGACATCAAATGCCTTCGCAAAATCTATAACCACGGCGTCGACTGAAACTCCATGATCTAACGATTCGCTAATGTCTTGAAAAAGTGATAGCATCTGACTCTCTGACTCCGAAATCCATGTTGCCTATCTTTAACCATGATAATGTTTCCCACTGTTCCCTCAAGTAGTCGCAAATGAGATGCTCCATCTGTTTACACAAACGATGGACGTAAGGCTAACCGGCCTGTAGTTGCCCAATTCAAGTCTGCTCCCTCCCTTAAATATTGGGACTACCGTAGCTCTTTTCCAGTCATCTGGGATTTGCGCATTGTTAATGGACACATTAAACATCACCTCCAAGTATCGTGCCACGGCCCTACCTCCTAGTTTAAGTACTTCACTAACAATATTATCAGGACCCTTTGATACATTGAAACGTAGTTTTTGTATTAGTTTTACAATTGCTGACTGGTTTATTTGGAACAGGGGAGCCCCTGATTCGTCGTTAAGGTCCAACACACAGCTATTGGATTTATTGAACACACTACCGTAAAATACATTTAATTCATTAGCAATGGCCTGTTTCTCAGTAATTAATTTACCGTCACCGGAAATTATCATCGACAAATTATTTGAAATTCCCTTTCTTCTCCTAACATAACTGTAATTTTTTTTCCACCCATCACCTCCCGAACCAAGTAAACCTTGCATATAACTGTCATGAGCAGCCCTCTTTTTTAAGACGAGCTCTCTTGATAAGGACTTAAATTTCAACATATACTTGTCACTATCATGTTTTTTATTGTATAATTTCCTAATTTTACGTTTTAGACTCCTAATTTCTCGTGTGTAATACTCAGGATCTGGGTTTTGTTTCAGCAATTTAAATGGGACAAATTTATCAACAGCGCTATTTAAAATTTTCAAAAAGTTAGTCCACAGGATATTAATGTGATTTCCTTCCGATGCCCATCCTACAAATAGCTCATTCAAATACCCCTGAAACTTGCCCTGATCCGCCCTGCGATACTGGAATATGATCTTTTTGCTACATCAGATGAGATGGGTACAGTATTAGAACTGTGTTGTGACATATTTACGTCAGGAAGGCGTCCTTCTCATCCCGCGATATAGACTGATTAGTGGTTATCGTGTCGGACTACCAACCCAAAGCTTGCAGGTTTGCTCCTGGCCATGGTAAGTTATGTTTGAAAGGTGACAAAAATCACGACACGCATGTTATACGTTGTTAGCATGTTAAAGAACCCATTTGAATTCAGTAGGCCGCCGTGTTCATAATGGGAAAATTAATGTCGGGATTTATCGCCAACACAAAAGTTCCTCCTTTCTCCACAAGGAAGCGCTATAGTGTCAAGATATCTAACCTCCCTGACGTTTATAGTGCTCAAAGGAACAACAAAATTCGACATGAAAGCTGTCCTCTGGGTGTCATATAACAATACTTGCACCTGGCACCCGAGTTCATACGATAGTATTATTATTTTTAGTAGTAGCAAGTGAGTCACAAAGCCCATGTCAATTACAAAATAGAGGAGGGAACGCATTGAACTCTAAATCACTAATAGTGAAATAAATTGCAGTAAATCGACCTTCTTGAACTGACTTACGTTGTAATCTATAGTAAACAAGTAGTTCCGTGAAGAACTAAATAGCCTATTTTCATATATCCTACTGGTCTTAGTTAGGACACGAGAAATGAAACGAGATTTTAAAACTTTACACAGCCGCCATTTTTAAGTTCTCATTATTTTTATTTATTTATTTATTTATTTATTTATCGTATGGCTTTTAGTGCCGGGAGTGTCCGAGGACATGTTCGGCTCGCCAGAGGCTGTAGCTGCTTCAAGTGGACCCCCATGGGGGTGAGCTACAAGTTCTGTTCATTTTTTTTTCTGTGTTTCTTTGGACTGATGTTCAATATTTAAACACAGAATGTGTAAATGTTCCGGAATAACTCAACAAATTGCCAGCTTTCGCCCCGGTGTAACATTGAGCTCTTCAGTTGGTAAAAGTACACCTCACCAAGACGCTGGCGCACTAAGAAGGCCATTGCAAGACGTATTTGATAGCTTACATGTGAACCCACGTCACGAGCAAAGAAGTCAAAGCTCCACTCCACTTCAATTTCAAGTAGTTCCAACTTCCGCTACCAGATGTCACTGACAGCTAGTGGTGAACGTTGGAATTAAGTTCTCATGAAATTCCATTAAATTAGACATCAGTTTATTAAGGCTCGAATGAAACCGCAGCGCAGCGTTAGGTCAGGGGACAAAGCTCTCTACTGACTCCGTAGACGCGTGGGTTCGAGCCCCACCGTTCGCCGTCCTTGAAATGGTTTTCCGTGGTTTCCCATTTTCATCTCCAAGCAAATGCTGGGACGGTAACTTCTGACAGGCCACGGCCACTTCCTTCCACATCCTTGCTCAGTTTCATTCACTATCATTCATTTCATCTCTCATTAACTCCTCTCATGATGTTGGCGTCAGGAAGGGCATCCAGCCGTAAAAAACTGTCCACCACAAATACAGTACTTCCATCGCATCTCATCCCCGACCCCGTTGGACAACGGAAATACATATTAAGGCTTGTATGTGTGTGTGTGTGTGTGTCGTGTGGCCTCCTGAGAGGCCGAGTGCAGGTCTTTCTACTGGACGCCCGTGGGCGACCTGCGCGTCGGGATAAGAGAAGGAATGGACGAAGATGAATGAAAGTGGACAAGGATGTGGATGAAAGCGACCGTGGCCTGTCAGAAGGTACCGTCCCAGCATTTGCCTGGTGTTGAAAATAGGAAACCACGGAAAACCATTTCAAGGACGGCCGAAGGTGGGGCTCGAACCCACGCGTCTACCGAATCAGTAGAGAGCTTGGCCTCATGACCTAATGCTGCACTTTACCCAGCGTAGCCACTACTGTCCGTTAAGGCTTGTATGAAGATATACCGTGCTAAGTTTCACAGAGCTCGGATGAAAAGTTACGAGAAAATTCCATTTAAATACAGTATTTAAATTTCGCGTCGCCGCCATGTTGGTTTTGGCTCACCAGGTTATTGAATAACCCAAAGGTGAACTTATGTTAATAGTCACTATCAACATACAAAATTTCAGTTTGATTGCTGTAATAGATTCGTAGATATTGAGAACCATCGAAATATTTCGGATGGTCGCCATGTTGGATTGTTTTATGTGTAGGTTTCGTTTTTTCTCAATTAATGTACAAATCTAGTGACGTTTTACTATTACATAGTTACTTTTAACAAATTGAATTGGCAACTCTGAATGAGGCCAGAAGGCGCTTTCCTTATCACCTCGTTAATCTAGCACCAACGTAACGCTGGTCCAATCAGTAAACGAGTCCAAAACTAATTGTACAAAGCAACACGTCATTTAAACAATTTATCTGACATCATTGTCTGACTAAGTCATAAAACACAACATTCATTAACTAATAATATATTGTAAAGTGATAGAACGCTAATTCAATATATCATTGTTTGTAGGAGCCAAGTCTAGTGCAGAGGTCCTCAAAGTGAGTGATAAAGTGGAGTCGCCGGCTCTGATTGAAATATTTTTATTTCCCATTCTGTGAAAAATATTGCTATTCTCATATCTAAGGCCCGGAAGTTCATGCAAAATGATATGTTTGCATATTTATGGATATTTCGATTATTTTGGCACAATGTATCATATTTTTCTCCTTTGCCTGTTTAAGTGCATATCTCTGCTTGAGAAGGGCGTGTATTGTATTTTCCTGTTGTTTTAAGCGCTCGTTTTCCGTCATGATCTTAAAGTCGTCTATTTCGATTCGGAATCCGAGACTATCACAGAATAATACTGACATTATTTTAATACCTAGTACGTTCCAGTCATTTTTAGTCTACTTTTCACATTTTGCAAAAATGAGGAAAAAGTAGACTTAAAAGAGATCGATCCGGGCAGATGTGTGTCTGTCTGTCCGTCTGTCTATCTGTCTTTCTGTCTGGCTGTGTGTGTGTGTCTCCCCCCCCCCCTATCAACTCCTCAACGGCTGCAGCATTCGAAACCAAATTCAGTATGGGCCAAGAGCTATATCTGAATATCTCAAGCCCATATTTGAAAATGATATCAGTGCTACCAACTGCTGAAAATCCGCACTTGAAATTTGAGCTCCAGGTTGGATATCTTGGAAGGTATGAATGGGAGCTAATCCAAAATTGGCACACATATAGACAATGATATTTCAGTTTAATTTCTAGGAAGCGATACATGTTAGTGTTGCCAAAATGATTCTAAGCCTGCTGATAGGTCCAATTCTTAAATGCATATAACATCTACACTATCAATTGGATGTCAACCAAATTTCGTATGTAATATGTGTACATAAACAGATATGAATGAGCGTATTCTTAAGAGCAACCAGGGCTGCTAACTGTTAATAAATGAAAAATGAAAATCCACAGCCTGCTTCCAGTCTCCGACCGGGTCAGGAATGGAATGAATGAAGCCCCGATCTAGCGGCGAGGATATGAACTGTGCCGGCTGCCGAGGCCTGACGCACTCCTCTGGGGCAATGATTAAATGAATGACAGATGAAATGAAATGATAGTGGAGAGTGTTGCTGGAATGAAATTTTGACAGGGAAAACCGGAGTACCCGGAGAAAAACCTGTCTGCCTCCGTTTTGTCCAGCACAGATCTCACATGTAGTGACCGGGATTTGAACCACGGACCCAGCGGTGAGAGGCCGGCGTGCTGCCGCCTAAGCCACGGAGGCTAACTGTTAATAAATCCTGTTTCTATTTATTTACCCTAATATCAATATATCACAAAGTATGCAAGCCAACAGCTCTAAACTTGCACACGTATAATACCTGACATTCTAGATTATTTTGGAGTAACTAATATACGTCAGTACTGCCAACATGACTCAAAGCCTGCTGCGAGTTCAAATTTTGAAATAAATGCAACTTATGTACTAACGAATGGATTTCATCCAAATTTGGCACAACAAGAGATAATAATATTTCAGATTATTTCTAATCAACACATGCATGACATTGTTGCCAACAAGATTTTACGCGCGCTGATAGATCCAATGTCTAACTGCATGTAACGTCCATGCTATCCTTTGGACTTCAACCAAATTTTGTATTCTGTAGCTTAAGAGATGAAACTAACAATATAGCATATTCAGTCACCAGGGCTGCCAACTGAAGTGCTCTATTAAGCTACATTATACGAGGTATATTTCGAACTAATTAGAAATGTTGGTATTACCAACTTAATTTCGTCATGATTCTAGATAGGTCCGTATAGATTAATCACTGGCATGAATCTTAATTTTGAGAAAAGTAGGTTCTTTAGTTCGTCACGGATCTTCTTGTTGCAAGTTAATATCAATTATTTGTATTCAGCATTCAGTATTGTACAGCCCCGGGGGGGGGGGGGGGCAGTACCCCTGAAAGCCACCCCCTATCTTTCACTAAAACCACCCCAACTGGCAACATCATAAGACCAGAACATTATCTTTACACAGCAAGAGGCGGCCACCCAGCTCGGGAGGTTAGCCAACCACTTGCAACACATACATAAACATCTACACCAACAACTATCTGGGGCATCTACGGTGACGTAATGCTGACCATGCATCACCTAAAACTATAAGAATGGAGTCCTAACTAGGAGCCATCATCTGTTATACAGTGTGCGTCGCCAGCGGCCCTAGCCAACGTCTGTTCCTGCATCATCAGGTGAGATTCAGCAAAGTGCTCAGACTCCTTTATTTTGTACACACCCACACCAAACTTGTACACACTAGCTGTATTTTACATTTGCCTAAGACTTCCCAAAAGGGACATACAAAACTACATTCACTGACCAATAAACACATGGTCAGTAAATTACACTTGCATTGATAATTACACTCCTCTTCACATCCTCATACACTTCCTGACCTTCGTCACGATTGTCCGTGACCGTAGTGGCCAGTAACTGCTTTGTCAGACTGCATTGTATTTCCCAGCACGCGACTCGACTACATAACGTCGAGCCGCTGACATCAGCACGCCTACTGTATTACTCATCCCGTCCAGCCGGCAGGCCAGTATAGTAGCCTGAATTTAGAGGTCCATCCCCTAATAAACACTTGCATCTTTGCAGGAACACCCCCTAGCGTTTAAACACTAAACAACACACTACACTAGTAAGCTCTCCCAGCTACGGGAAGCTACTCTCACCTAGGAACTACTTTCCAAATTAGCACAGTGACACAAGTGTTTTATCCCAAACTACCCCCAACTAAGGGATCTAAAACAGTATGTAAGTATTCAATGGCTATTAAAATTGTACATCACTTAGGCTATACTTAACAAGTAGTTCCGTGAAGAACTATACAGCCTATTTTCATATATCCTACTCATGTTAATTGTCTCTATCAACATACACAATTTCAGTTTAATTGCTGTAACAGATTCGTAGATATTGAGAACCGTCTAAATATTTCGGAAGCTCGCCATTTAGGATTGTTATATGTATAGGCCATAGAGTTATGTACCATTCAAGGACAATTATTGCTTAGGTTCATTATTCAAACTTTCACTTCGATCGCATGATTACGACACAAGAATAAAAACTTAATTTTAAAATTTCGCACAGCCGCCATCTTGAGGTTATGTAAACAATTGAATTAAATTAGATGAAAGTGCATTACAATCTGCAAAATCATTTACTGAACCACATTTCACTGCGCTCAGAGAGTTAAATCACGAGAAAAGTCTATTAAAATATTTCAAATTCGCTTGGTCGCCATGTTCGTTTTGTAACTTACAGGTTTATGAAATATACATAGATAAACTTGTATCAGTACCCTTTATCACCGTACAAAATTGCATGATGATATCTCTAATAGTTTCGGAGATATAGAATGTCAGTGATATATTTCGCACAGCCGCCATTTTGAGGTTATGTAAACAATTGAACTAAATTAGATTCCAGTGCATTACAATATGTATAAACATTTGCTGTACCAAGTTTCATTACGTTTGGATAGTTAAATCGCGAGAAATGTCTATTTAAAAGTCTCAATTTCGCTTGACCGCCATGTTGGTTTTGTAGTCACCAGGTTTTTGAAAGTCTCATAGGTGAACTTCTAGTAGTGCCCTTTATCACCGTACACAATTTCAGGGCGATATCGGTAATAGTTTCGGAGATATTGAATGCTAGTGAAATATTTCGCACAGCCGCCATGTTGGATTGGTGAGACGTAACAAAATTTGAAGGGCACGGTCGAGGTCGCCGGGAATAGTGCTATGAACTTACCGTGTTTCATTGAAATCTCTCCATCCGTTTAGATTTTATTAGGGGGGGACACACACACACCTCACACACACACACACACCTCACGCACACACACACGGACAAAAGGTGATCTCAAAAGCCTATTTTTTCAAAATTGAAAATAGACTAAAAATGTACATAATAAAATAATTATTGATGGTGACCACCGCTCGAAGATCCATAACGTAATATTGATGTGTAACATCCTTTCACTCGGTTGCTGGATATATTTGTGGGAGTGATTTTGAAAAATGGAACGGAAGTGGATCGGACGGAAGTGGATCGAACGGAAATAGATCGCATGGAAGTGTGTAAGACGAAGTGCCTGCTGGATCGCATCCTTCCTGGCTGCTATCTATCATAACATTATGCGTCATTTTAACAGAATCTGCATGAAATTACGATTTATCTAATATCAATTACAATATAACACTTTTATCCCTTCGGCATTCGAAACATGATAAACGCTCATGCGAACTCTGGAGTCAACTGTTTGAAACACAAACCAAATGGTCAAAGTCTTCGTATCAGTATTTAAAAGATGATAATTATGCTTTAATAAGAAACACTGTAACTGGTCGGCAATGCCGGTATTATATTTCTGCACAATGGCTATTCAGATATTAACCCACATTGCGGTAATGCAGTGATCAATATAATATGTATCGCTGTGTTTATCCTGGAAGTGGGCTGCCTTTCATGGACCACTATAGGCATTCCCTTTACTGTCAAGGAGGCGTATTCATAACTAATTTAAAACTCATTTCCACGCAGGAATATTACTTCCTACTATTTAGAACTGTTTCATAGTTGAGGTATTTAAAAATAGGCTGTAGTAATATATATCCGTCTGTTCGTATTTTCTTTATATTCAAAATAGAAACTGGGGTGATAGTAATTGTCCTAGTTATTTCATAGTGCATATTTTTAGCCTATTTTCAATTTTGAAAAAAAAAAAAAAAAGGTTTATGAGATCACATTTTGTCCGTGTGTGTGTGCGTGTGTGTGTGTCCCCCCTAATAACATCTAAACAGCTGGAGCGATTTCAATGAAACTCGGTAAGTTCATAGCACTACAGTATTCCGGAAAACCCCGACCGTGCCCTTGAAATTTTGTTACGTCTCACAAATCCAACATGGTGGCTGTGCGAAATATTTCACCAGCAATTAATATCTCCGAAACTATTACCGATATCACCCTGGAATTTTTCATGGTGACAGAGGGAACTACTAGAAGTTCACTTATGTGACATTTGAAAATCTGGTAACTACAAAACCAACATGGCGGCCACGCGAATTTGCGACTTTTAAATAGACCTTTCTCGCGATTTAGTCAACCAAACGCAATAAAACTTAGTACAGTATATGTTTATACACATTGTAATGCACCGACATCTAACTTGGTTCAATTGTTTACATAACCACAAGATGGCGGATGTGCGAAATATTTCACCGGCATTCTATATCTCTGAAACTATTAGCGGTATCACCCTGAAATTTTGTACGAAGATAAAGGGTACTACTGGAAGTTCATCTATAAGACATTCAAAAACCGGTTAACTACAAAACGAACATGGCGGCCAAGCCAATTTGAAAATGTTAAATAGACCTTTCTCGCAATTCAATATTCCAAACGCAATGAAATCTGGTACAGGAAATGTTTATACACATTGTGATACACTGGTATCTAATTTAGTTCAATTGTTTACATAACCTCAAGGTGGCGGCTGTGCGAATTTTAAAATTGACTTTTTATTTCTTGTGTCGTAAACATGCGATCGATGTGAAAGTTTGAATAATGATCCTACGCAGTAATATTCCTTTAATGGTACATGACTCTAAGGCCTATGCATTTAACAATCTAACATGGCGACCATCCGAAGTATTTAGACGGTTCTGAATATCTTCGAATCTATTACAGCAATCGAACTGATTTTTTAATGTTCATAGGGGCTATGAACTTAAGTTCAACTATAGGACTTTCAATAACCTGGTGATCACAAATCCAACATGGCGGCGACGCGAAGTATAAATATTCACATGGTCGTTTCTCCCAATTTTACCATCCGAGTGCAGTGAAACTTGATACAGTAAATCCTTATACAAATGTTAATCCACTGGCATATAATTTATTTCAATTGTTTCCATAACCACAAGATGGCAGCTGTGCGAAATCTTAAAATCTCCTTGTTACTTCTTGTGTCCTAATCATGCGATTGAAGTTTGAATGCTACACGTACACAATCTTCATGTAACAGTACATAACTTTAGGACCTACATATATATAAAATCCAACATGGCGACCATCCGAAATATTTAGTCGGTTCTCAATATCTACGAATCTATTACAGCAATCAAACTGAAATTTTGTATGTAGATAGAGGCAATCAACATAAGTAGGGTATATGAAAATAGGCTGTATAGTTCTTCACGGAACTACTTGTTTGTTAGTGCATTTTTGCATGCATATTTATTCATTTAATAGTGCATGAACGTGGCTACTAGATGTCACCGCAAGCGGCACCTGGTGGCGAACATTGGAACTTAATAGAGCACTAATCAAATATAACCTACAAATTTAGCCCGCTTTACTTCCCCTCCGAAGGAAGGCATACTGAGGGATTTTTAACGTTCTTAAAAAAATCCGATAATTTCAGCCGGGTTTGAAGCCGTGATCTTGGGCATAGCAGTTGACTATATTTTCGCAGGAAACCATTATTGTTATTATTATTATTATCATGAATGTTTATCTATATTTATGGAGGGGAGTCCCTTCCGATACTCCCAACAGAGACGTACAAGGTCTTAGACCTTAGATTGCCTCTGTGGAAGACTGAACTAGTACAGACTCTTTGTGATCTAGGATGTTTGGAATCCACGGTGGGTGAGTGGATAACTTGTCGGTCTATTAACCCCAAGATTGCAGGTTCGCTTCTGGCCGTGGTAAGTGATTTTGGAAAGGCGGCAAAAATACGACACACATGTCATACGATGTTGGCATGTTAAATAACCCATTTGAATTCAGTAGGCAGTGTTCATAATGGCAAAATTAATCTCGGGGGTTTCCACCAACACAAAGTTCCTCATTTCTCTACTAGAAAGCGCTATAGGGTTCAAGGAGCTTACTTATCTAACCTCCTTGACTTTCATAGTGATTCAAGGATGTAGGGGCCGATAACCTAGATGTTAGGCCCCTTAAAACATCAATTATCATCATCATCATCATGATTCAAGGATCAACGAAATTCGACATGCAAGCTACCCTCTGGGTGTCAAATTACAAAGCTTGCACCAGGCACCGAGGCCATACGATATTATTATTATTATTATTTGGAATCCTAGCACGGACATTTACAATGTAACGTGTCTGATAAGATGGCGTATTAAACAATACTACGATATTCTCTGTGCCCTTACCGTCTCAAGTCAAGATCTCCCCCTATTCAAACAGCACAGGATCTGGTTACGAAGGTTTATGATCTAAAAGCTGATTGGCAGCAAGAGTGGAACACCATAGCTCCGACGCTATGACAGGCATTGTTCAACTTTCAAAATCTGCCAGCTGGATTTGATTTGGCCCGCAAGACAAGGGTAATTCTCAACAGAGTCCGCACTAACCACGGGAGATGCGGATCGATGATGTTTAAGTGGGGTATGCGATCTTCCCCAACCTGTGATTGTGGTGCAGATAAGCAGACTATGAACCATGGTGTCCGGACATAACGTACCACCTAGGTCGTTATCAACCTAAGAACGGATTACCCGTAATCCCCAAATATTTACGCTAGGACATAACGTACCACTTGATGTCAGACGGGCATTCCAGTTACAAGTTCATTACCACATAAACATCAGTGGCGATCACACTGTGCGGCTTTAAACATTTTGGTATTGTAAAATGGAGTTGTGTACAACGAATGAGGGCGGTTTTTGTGCGAACTTCGACGGATACGCATTCAGGAAGAAACGTCAGGCGAAGGACGATACTGTTACTTGGATTTGTGTAAAGCAACAAATGGAGAAGTGTTGTGTGTTTATAAAATCAAGAGGAGATAACGTGATGAGTGCCCCAACAAACAGTCATATGTGTAGAGTTCCGAACGATGCGCAGCTAGAAGTAAAGAAACGAACGCAATTGGTGAAGAAAAGGGCGCGTGAAGAAGGAATACCTGTTTCAAAAATTCACACCCAGGCTCTGGGCGATCTTCACGATAAAGATTAGTGTAATTCTTCATTCTGATCACCAAATTCTCTATTTTAATTCATTTTATTTCACAACACAATAAGTTACATCCTTATGAGCAGGTTATGTTATGTTATTGTCCACGTATTTATTACCAGGATTAATTGAGCAATACCGAGCAAGTGGCCGTGCGGTTAGGGTTTCATTTACCCTAAATACTTCCCAATCTTTCAAGTGGTACGTTATGTCCTATAACCATGAACCATATAATCACTGAACGTATTAGTAGGGCATTCACTGGATCAACACGGGACTTTGTAATAGCCTCTACTGAAGCCATAAGATGGCTAGAAAATTTAGACCTTAATCTTTGAACGAACACCCTTTCCCTTGCATGATTGTTACAGTTGTAATGTGTTACCTTTTGCTGTATATATGTATATTGTTTATGTTGATTGCTATGTGTTGTAGCATACTCTAATAATAATAACCACTTCATTCTGCCACATTACATTATAGCCTCTACAAGTGATGATGAGGTAATTGCCTGAAGATATCTGCGTAATTAGTCCACAAGACAGCTAATTCTCATCTCATTGATCTAGCACAAACTTTTCATTGTACCAATGTGATAAAACAATAACGACGGCTGTGAATCCAAGACTGTAAACTAATTGTTCAAAGTGACACGTCATTTAAACAATTTACGATGAAATTATTGTCTGCCCAAGTCGTAAAATACAATACCTTTCGTTAACCAAATTATGTGATATGGCAACTAATTAAAGATGGCATTGGTTTGTTGCAGATAAACGAAGACAACCTGTCTGTCGCAAGATGAGATCGGGTCGGCATGAAGAATGTTCTGCTATATATGGGAACAACTGGATGTATGGAGACTTGAATGCGCTAGAAAGGTATTAGCATTACAATACTCGATAATGCTTGAAGGTTTAGTACTTCACTATACGATGTTAATGGTAGATTAGTAGCTGTGAAAATCAATCCTCAGCTGGTGTTGTCCGACAAAACAATAGTTCTGTGATTTATCTGGCGACTAATTGGCACGCTGGAACTAGCGGGGGTAGATATGCCACTCCTAGGTAAATTAATTTGACTGAAATTTCCAACGTCTACAATTCTGCACGTATCAACACGAAATTTGGTCAGCATATTCATACAGTAAATATTACGTGGCATGCAATCAATAGGTTGATTCAAACTCCTCTAATTATATATTGTTTGTTTGGTGTGGGATACTGAAAAGGTGTATTGTGTCACAAATTTTGGTAATTATATATTCTTCAAAAGTTGACAAAAACGTTTACATCTTCAGGCCATCTTTATTTCGGAGGCACACGCGACTCAAACTATACAACATCCTAGCCAATCCTACCCTTCTCTATGGCAGCGAAGCTTGGACCCTTCGCAAAGGGGATGAACGGAGACTAACGAGTGTCGAGATGCGGTTCATGAAGAGAACAGTTGGATACACACAATGGGATAGGAAAAGATCTGAGGATATCCTTAAGGAACTAAAAGTAAAACCAATTATCAACACAGTGCAAATTTACAGATCAGTTTTGAAGGACCATATACTACGTATGAAGACCGTTCAGACCACCAAACGAGTCCTCAATTACTGTACCAACCTACAGGCAGAAGAGACGTAGGTCGACCTATGAAGAGATGGAATGAGACCGTAACAGGACACTTGGCCTAACACTTGATAGGAAGGAGAAGAAGAAGAAGAAGAAGAAATTTTACACACATATACAAATTTAACTTACTTAATAATATTATTCCTTTTTTAGTATGTAAGACAGTAAAATATTTGAAGAAAACAAATACAGCGGCAATCAAATGCATGCCATTTTTGTTTCAATCAAAAAATAAAATTCTTTATAAGTAAGTCTAATTCCTTAAACATACTGTATTACTATAACTCCAGAAAGTTTCATATCAATCAATCATGAACTGCACTGGATGGAGCTTTTACAAGAAGCAGAGTACTGTAAATATGAAAGCTGAGAGAAAGGCATGTGAAGTTTTGAATGTACATATACTGTACATTGCTTTGATTCGTAGTACAGTCAGCAATAATTTGTGATACCTATCTTCGGCTTAGCTCTTCCCTCATCAACTTGGCATCTTCATCGAGAACATTTATCTCATCCCTTGGCGCAAGGGTGGGTCATATAAAAATATTTCCGACAAACGTTTTAGTTATTGTATAGAGGACAATTTTAAAGGATTTTGATATGCGCCTATTAAAGGAGGTATGATTTTTCTTTCTCAAAAAACTCCCATTTTTTCAACCCTTTTGCTCTATGGTTAGTGTTTTCAAAAACTTTCACTGAGATAAGTTTTTGACCCATATCCGAAGATTTCGACTTTTTACATATTAAACAACATTGTAGCGGTATTTCAATATTACGAAAAAGGCCCCCCATTTCCACCCCTTTGGTCCGATTTTGCCCATTAACGAACTCGACCGAGATTTTATAAGATAATATTAATATGTACCGTATACAGTACATTTGAATGTGATTGGTGGAAAATGGCGGTAGTTATCGTGTCCACAAAAAAGTGATATAAAGTACATACAGTAGAAAGGTAAACCTAACTAACTTCGTAATATCAAGGATTATAAACCAATGAAAATACTCCATAAAAAAATTGTATATTTTACGTGTTTGAAACCAATACATTGTTCTACTTATCCATGATAAAGAGCATTCAAGAAATGAAAAACTATTAATGTTAAACAATGATATGTGCGTAGTGGGCAGGCTACTTAATTTCGTGGTAGCATACTTAATTCCGTAACACTATACTATGCTAAGCAATTATTCAGTAACAATGCATATAAATCCAACTCTGACGACTGAGATTGCAAGTATGTTCCTTAAAGAATACGGCTGCATAGAATTTTTGAATAATTACGTCAACAACTTTCCTTAACGACTCGTAGTACAGGAGCTGAGGAGCTGCTTAACATACAACGGGGTTTTCTCGCAAATATCATTCGCTCAACTGCCTGTCGTACAACCAGTGACTATTTCTGCTCAGAGCATTTTTCCCTTGTAACGACAATCCTGCCATCTGTTGAGGACTGTTGGAACTCTGTGTAAACGCCTACCATCCTTACTTCAGGATAAATATTACGTCTGGTGTCACGAAATTAAGTATGTCACGAAATAAATTATATATAAACTTTTGTACTGATGGTGGTTTTAGGGTCTGGTGGATGTGAAACGCGAAGATATATCGAAATTTTCCGGAAGTCGAAAGATGGTGTTCATTGCAATAGGTAGCTTTCTAATGAATTCTACAGTATCTAAGAAACTGTCCTCGTATAACATTAAAGTGTATTTTTTGGTACTTTTTGAGGATTTAAATCCTAGCCCTACTAATTTGACATCGACAGATGGCGAGAGATGCTGGTGTGGTTGTTGATGGTGTGAAAGTTCTTACGCTCACTGGACACAGATATTTCTTTTCTTGAAGAGATCGTGAGCGATAACGCGCTGGTGATGGCTCTGAGATTAAATTGGTCGCTCTGACAAGAGGAATGCTTTCCGCTTTATATGGACAGCAGACATATGAGATTAGCATTACAATAGCAGACAAGTCAAAATGTGCAGATTACTGGCCCACAAATTTACATAGTTACACTCTAGATAATAAATCTCCGTGATCGAAGAATCGTATTCTGTAATGTTTAACAGAGCGTCGACAATGGAGGCTTGGTATGTTGCTCTTGAAGGAGAGCTTGCTATTAATCTACGTAGAGTAGTGAATGGAGGAACAGGGTGACCTTTTGCTTTGGTTTATAATAACCGAGCATATTGGGAGAGAGAGGGTTCCAATGTGACAAGTAGTTCTGTGAAGCCTATTTTCATATATCCTACTTATGTTAATTGCCATTATCAACGTACAAAATTTCAGTTTGATTGCTGTAATAGATTCGTAGATATTGAGATCCGTCTAAATATGACGGATGGTCGCCATGTTTGATTGTTATATGTATAGGCCATAGAGTCATGTACCATTAAAGGAAAATTATTTCGTAGCTTCTTGATTCAATCTTTCACTTCGATCGCATGATTACGACACAAGATATAAAATCTTAATTTTAAAATTCGGACAGCCGCCATCTTCAGGTTATGTAAACAATTGAACTGAATTAAATACCAGTGCTTTACAATGTGCATAAACATTTGCTGTACCAAGTTTCATTGCGTTTGGATTATTAAATCGCGAGAAAGGTCTATTTAAAACATTCAACTTTGCTTGACGCCATGTTCGTTTTGTAGTTAACCAGTTTTTGAAAGTCTCATAGATGAACTTCCAGCAGTACCCTTTATATCCGTACAAAATTTCAGGGTGATACCGGTAATCATTTCTGAGATATAGAATGTCAGTGAAATATTTCGCATAGTCGCCATCTTGAGGTTATGTAATGAATTGAACGAAGTTAGATGTCAGTGCATTATAATGTGTATAAACATATACTGTACCAAGTTTCATTGCGTTTGGTTGGTTAAATCGCGAGAAACGTCCATCCAAAAGTCGCAACGTCGCTTGGCCGCCATGTTGGATTTGTAGTTACCAGTTTTTCAAAAGTCACATTGTGGAACTTCTAGTAGTTCCCTTTATTACCGTACACAATTCCAGGGTGATATCGGTAATACTTTCGCAGATATTGAATGCAGTTGAATTTATTTCGCACAGCCGCCATGTTGGATTGGTGAGACGTAACGCAATTTGAAGGACACTGTCGGAGTCGTCCTGAATAGTGCTATAAACGTACCGAGGTTCATTGAAATAGCTCCAACTGTTTAGAAGTTATTAGTGGGCACACACACGAATCACACACGCACACACAGACAGACCCACGGACAAAAGCTGATCTCATAAGCCTATTTTTCATAAATGAAAATTGGCTAAATCTTGTACAATTTTTACGCACCCCATAAAAACAAGAGCTGCTAAAATCGCTAAAAATTAACAAAGCGTGGCAACTGTTGCTGATAAATACTAAAGCATCAACCCTAGCAATACCATGCTATTTTTCAAACCACGGGCTACCGAAGTGGAAGGGGGGGTAATTGTGACCACCAGACTAAATTCCTAGATTGCGTGATTTGCATTATTCTATAATCAACATATCTTGTATTTTGAAGCTTAAATAAACCTTAAATGGCAAAAAGAAAACTTGCAAACAAAATCAAAATATCATGGAGAAAGTTCAGAACAAAAATTATTCACTGATCATACTCTTCGCCAGCTTCAACACTCGTGGAACATACAACTGTTTTTCACTGTGTTTACCGCATGTGTACCTCTTGCAACCAAATACATTATGGTGGTTTTATTAATTTTGTTGTACTTTTGCCCTTTGGAATGACATTCCTTGGTGTACAGTTGACCAAGTCCTCCTCCGCTGTCAGCTCATACACTAACAATGTAGTCAAGAGCTCTGAATGCAACATATAATAGTGCACTCTGTTGTTGGAAACCGAAACAAAAAGAAAAGAATGAGCACAGAATTCTCCTGTAACACCACATTTCAAACGCTTCAATTCTCCTATTTTCTGCTGCACCAATAATCCAAGTTTCACTTCCATAGAGCGCGACGCTCCAGACAAAGGCCTTCAAATGTGACTTCCTAATACCTAAATCTATATTTGATGTCAACAGATTCCTTTTTTGCTGAAATGCTTTCCTTCCCTGAGCCAACCTACTTTTTATATACTCTTTGCTTTGTCCATCACTGGTCATTTTGCTTCCTAAGTAACAGAAGTCTCCTACACCCATTAAATCTTCACCTCCCAATTTGACGTCCATAGGGGTCGACGATTTCCTTAGGCTGCACTCCATTATTTTTGTTTCACATTTATAATTTTTTATCATGAATTCTTTCCTCAGGAAGGAGGGAGTTCATACCATTTAAAACTCATTCAAATCCGCCGGTGAATCAGCTAAGATGACAATGCCATCAGCAAATCTCAGAGTTGAAATTATTTCTCCTTGAATCTTTACAAGAGTTTAGTGCTTTTCAGTCGGTCAACACGAATGTACCCAAAAGAGATGGGTTATGCCCTAATCCTGAAATAAATTACATGAGATTAATAAAACACTAGGATGACCAGTTTCGATCGTCTAGCGATCATCATCAGATCCATTACACTTAGGCTACAAAATCTATGTTTGAAATACAGGTGAAAATATTTACAATATGTACAATTATTTAGTTGCAGTATTGGTACTGCAACTGTCAGTGTATGCTAAATGCAGTATATATGTTAGGTGAAATGCTAAATGGTGATAGTTATCCGTAGATTGTACTTTAGAGAGATTATATGGTTGTAAACTATGGTTAAACTATTAAATTTTAGGCTAACTACTTATCTGATTGTCTTCCGTACAACAGCTACTCGCAGTTTTCGTGCTCACTGGAACTCGCTGTGCGGTCGACTGCGGTGGTTATCTTAACGACTGGTTTTTCCCTGCTTTCTCCCCCCTGCTCCTACGTGCTGTGGGGAGTGATAGCGATGTGTTTATGTGAGGTGTTGCCAACCTAGATAAGATGTATGTTATTGAATGAGGTGGGTCTACAACTATTAAAGATCGTGGATTAGCCCTCGCCACGCGTGGAGCATAACCCATTCGAACTAAGCGTTGACGGTCTTATGAGGACGTCCCGGCACCTTTAATACTGCCGCGAATATGGGCCTTGGTTTATTGCAGAAGAAAAGTACATCGTACACCTGATCCAGATAACATTTACCTATTAATAACCCCCTAATTTCCCCCCTTTTTTATCTCGTTTGGCTGTGTCGGTTAATTGTGTTTTGTGTCCGACAGGGTGTGTTTTTTAGTAGTATGAAGAGGGGTGAGCTCTCCATGAACGTGTGTTCATTTACATTGTTGGGATTGTTTCGTTTGGCTAGGTGTATCTCGATTGCTTCCTTTATGTCAAGAGCTCTGCCTTTCGATTCGTGATGGATTATTTTAAGGTCCGACTCTATGTTGGTAAAGCTGTGCCCTGCGTCACACATATGTTCGCACACGGCTGAATGTGTTCCGTATCTTATCGCATTCCTATGTTCATTATAACGTGTGTCTACTCGCCTTCCACTCTGCCCGATGTAATTAGCTTGACAATCGGTGTCTTGGCACGTTATAGAATATACCCCTGACCTTGAATACGGGTCACGTTTATTTAGATTACTATTTAGGAGGTGCCTAGCGGTTGTGTTTTTCGTCGTGAAAGCTATCTTTATGCCTTGCTTTTTGAATAGGTTAGTGATTTTATATGTATTCGCATTCACATAGTTGAAACGCGCAAATTTTTTCTCATTACTGTCCGGTTTGGGAATCGGTTTATCTTTATTTTTATGTTTGGCTATAATTTGATTTATTTTGCTTGGCGAGAAGTTGTTTTCCTTTGCTTATTTCCTTACTATAGTTGTCTTTTGACATGGGTATGTTTAAAGCCCTATGCACCATTGAATTGAAACCCGCTAGTTTGTGCGTACTGGGGTGATTAGACTGATTGTCGATTGCATGCGAGGTTTGTGTTGCTTTCCGGAATATGGAATATGAAAGGTCGTTGTCTTTACGTTCAATAGTTATATCGAGATAATTTATTTTTCCTTTTTTTGCGAATCAAGGACCTCCACAGTTGTCTATCCCTCCACCATTCATTTCCTTCTTTCAATACTTCTTTTTCTTTTACTCTTCTCTTCTCTATGCTTTCCTTCACCGTATCTATCCACCTTTTTCTGGGTCTTCCCTGTGGTCTTCTTCCTGGTATTTTCTCCATAAATATTCTTTATGTTCAATCCTGACTGTTATATGTCAGAAAACTGTACTATAATGAGGCTCATTATAACACTATCTTTCATTATGAAACAGTTTCTCCCACCAATCAGAGCTCAAGAAACAGTTGTTTGACCAATTCGATAATTAGATGCGCTGAGTTCCATGGCCTTCTAATTTAAATTTCTCTGCCTGGCCTAGTATCATAGTAGGGTAATCGAGGAGGCCATGGTTAAATACAAGGCAGTCTCTGCGTCTCATGCGCTCTGTTCAGTACATAAAACTGGCGAAATCACGACAGATATTTATGAATATTTATGTTCGAACATAAATTAGTTATAATATTTATCATAGAACATAAACAGTCGTATGCAACTCGCCTATAATGGTAATTAAGACACTCGTATGCAAATTATAAAACTCGCATACGCTCTTTTTATAAACACACTCGTGTCTTAATTATTGCCATTAGAGGCTCGTTCCATAATGGACTATTTTGGTACTCTATGGTCTTCCATTCTCATCATATGTCCGTACCACTTCAGCTTCCTGGTCTCTATCTTGTCTTGCAGTTTTGGGAACCCAGTTCTCTCCCTAATGTCCACATTTCTGATTTTATCCCTCCGTGTCTTCCCAATTATTCCTCTAAGGAACTTCATCTCGGCTGCTTGGATTCGGCTTTCATCGCGTTTTGTTGTGGTCCAAGTACCTGCTGCATATGTCAAAATTGGTGAGTAATACATTGAGAATAGAACTTTCTTGCATTTCTCTGGGACTTCCTGGTTCCATACTAAACCTCTCACACACCGGTAAAACCCATTAGCTTGTTGGATTCTCTTTCCAATTTCTTCATTTATTCATTTACCATTACCAATGGATTTCCATTCATATCAAATTAAAATTAACAAGATACAATTAAGATGGTTGGTTGGTTCCTCAGTTCAGGGGCTGCGACAACGCTGTCATGTAGCCCCGTGTACTTTGGGTGTGTGTAGAATCTGTCTGATAACCGGTGTTGATTGTGATGGATGTATTAGTGTGTGTATCTGTTTTTTAATTTAAGTACAGATTGCAAATTAGAATTTTTTAAATAGTTCCTACTTTTGCCGCCAAACGCCACCGTCAACGACTACGAGGCCTAGTTCAGAACTTAGCTTCTAGACGCCACCGCAGTTGGCTCTTGGCAACGAACGTAGAAACCTAAGAGCGTTGTTTACATCTTTAACCTATCCAATTTAGCTTCACACAGGTGTAATCAGTGGAAGGTTCTTTAACATGCCATAAATCTATGACATGGGACCGCCGGCTTTACTTCCCCTCCGAAGGAAGGCATACTGAAGGATTTTTAACGCTCTTAAAAAATCTGACGGCTTCGGCCGGGTTTGAACCCGCTATCTTGGGCATAGAAGCTCAGCATGCTACCGACTACGCCACCGAAGCCGCCTACAATTAAGATGATATATTGGCTTTCACGGCAATTTGAGGCACAGGTTCGCTTCATAAAAAGGGATGTAGCACGCAGTTCGCTACCCCTGTGGGGGTCCGGGCGGGGACATCAAGAGCCCGCTGAGGAGCTAGCTTGGTGTTCTAGGCGAAACCCCACACAAGACACAGCACAAACCTAGAAAAATGCTGAGTATGATACAATTAAGTTCATTTAGAAAGTAAATTTATGTGTAAGATTTGCTCGTACATTACATGAAATAGTGCGACTTGATCTCCAAGCGTAATGAATGGCTCTGCATTGCGTGGGCGGGAGTGAGAATGACAGTGAATTATAACCGTGCTGGATACACTTTGTAATGTAATGACAGGATTAGCCCGTGATCTGTATACGTGCTCGATATAGTCTTCAATACATTATTATTGGACCCATTCATTGCAGTGTAATTAATTTGCTTTCGTTTGTACTGGTGCTTTTAGCGTGCTGAACTGGGGTTGCAACTTTGTTCAAGGAAATATGTTGATTCAATTAGGATGTTTCAAGACATTTTTAGCCTACTTTTCACATTTTGTAAAAAATTAGGAAATTGTGAACTAATGAGATCGAACCAGGCAAATGTCTGTCTGTCTGTCTGTCTGTCCTCCCCTATCAATTCCTAAACGGCTACGGCTATCTAAACAAAATTTGGTATGAGTAAAGATCTATACCTGAATATCTCACGGCCATATTTGAAATTAACACCAGTGGTGCCAACTGCTCAAAAATCATAATTGAAATTTGAGCTCTTTGGTGGATATCTCAGAAGTTATGTATGCGAACTGTTCCAAAATTGGCACACACAGAGATAATAACATTCCAGATTAATTTTCAGGAGCCGATATATGACAGTGTTGCCAAAATAATTATAATCCTGCTGAGAGTTCCAATAATTAAACCATATAACACCTATAGTATCGATTGTATTTCAACCAAACTTCGTATGTGCTTTGTGTACCATAACGGATATGACTATGCGTATTCTTGAGAGCCAGCAGGGCTGCCAACTGTTAATGAATGCCTTCTCTATTTTTATCCTAATACCAATATATAAGAAAGTGTGCAAGCCAACAGCTCTAATTTGTGCACACGTATAGTACCTGACATTTTAGACTAATTTGGAGTAACTGATAAACGTCGATGCTGCTGACTTGATTCTTAGCCTGATGATAGACCCAAATTTAAATGCATGAAACGTCTATATTAACAAATAAATTTCAACCAAATTTTGTATGTGGTTTGTGTACCGAAACAGATATGACTATGCTTATTCTAAAGAGCCAGAAGAGCTGCCAACAGTTAATAAGTGCTCTCTCCATTTTCTGAATTCTAATTCCAATATATCAGAAAGTATGCAAGCCAACAGCTCTAAACTTTGCACACGTATAGCACCTGACACTCTAGATTAAGTTGGAATAACTTATGTATATCAGTGCTGCCAACATGATGCTAAGCCGGCTCATAGGTCCAAATTTTAAATACTTGCAACTTCTATAACTTACTAAAAAATTGATATCATTGAAAATTGGGTCAATAAAATATTATAATATTTCGGATGAATTCTGAGCAACACATACATAACATTGTTGCCAACATGATAACACGCGCGCTGATGGATCCAATGTAACATTTCATTGCTGATATATAGATTAATCATTGGCATGAATCTTAAATTTAAAGAAAAGTAGGCTCTTTAGTTCGTCACAGAACTACTTGTTCAGCGTTGCTTTAGTAATCAAAATTTAATGTTTTTCAGTCGGTGTACCCGATTGTAACGGGTGGTTCCCTCATCCTGAAAATAAAGTACTTGGAATTAATAAATGGATGAGCAGCTTCAATCGTCAAGTGATCAAGCATCTGATCCTTTACACTTAGGGTATTAAATCTATGTCTACAAGTATGGGTTATGATATTTACAATATAATACACACTTATTTAGTTGCTGTAGTAATTAAACCAGCACAACTAGGCGATATCTATTATTATTATTTTTGTTGTTATTAATTCGATACAGCCATCTATGGACAACAAATACACAACAATTATTCAGATCTTCGTCTTCAATGTGGTTTTTTTTCCTTTGCTGTTTAGCTTCCTGCCCGAGATTTTTCAATCTTTGACTCCTTCACAATCTTTCTTCCACTGAAAGTGTGAGTCTTCTTTTGGGGGGATCCTTCACAGTTGCAAAATTGAGTTCTAAATCTTGTCCTGTCCCACACTTCAACCGGTCTAATATTTGCCCTTTTTAGCCTATTTTCATTTTATAACAAATTTATTACGCGCAATGAAAACTAGGCTTATGAGATCACATTTTGTCCGTGTGTGTGTCCCTGTAATAACTTCTAAACGGCTGGAGCGATTTCAATGAAACTCGGCCGACCCCGACCGTGCCCTTCAAATTTTATTACGGCTCACCAATCCAACATGGCGGCTGTGCGAAATATTTCACCAGAATTCTATATCTCCGAAACTATTACTGATATCTCCCTGAAATTTTGTACCGTGTTAATGGGCACTACTACAAGTTTATATCTGTAAGTTTCAAACACCTGTGAAGTACAAAACGAACATGGCGACCAAGCGAAGTTGAAACATTTTAATAGACAGTAAATGATCATAAGTATTGTAATGCATTGGCATCTAATTTAGTTCGATTGTTTACATAACCTCAAGATGGCGGCTGTGCGAAATTTCAAGTTTATGTTTATTTCTTGTGCCGTAATCATGCGATCGAAGTGAAAGTTTGAATAATGAAGCTCGAAATAGTTTTCCTTTAATGGTACATAACTCCATGGCCTATACATATGACAATCCAACATGGCGACCATCCGAAATATTAGACTGTTCTCAATATCTAGGAATCTATTGCAGCAATCAAAACTGAAATTTTGTATGTTGATAGAAGCAATTAACATAAATGGGATATAAGAAAATAGGCTTTAGTTCTTCGTGGAACTACTTGTTATAGCCTACCTCCTGAAGCCATGGAGGTTGCATCTTCCACTTCTCTTGAAGGTTAAGGATTTTATTAGGTCACCTCTCAGGTCCCAGTCGTTTAATATGCCCATAGAACATCAATCTTCCGTTTCTCATACTGACAGAAATCCCTTCACACTTTCCATATTTGTTAGTTACAGTCTATGTGATATTTTGTTGAGATACTAATAGTAGTGGTTGACCTCCAAGTTTGCTCGTTAAGTGTGATTATGTGATTGTAATTAAATGGTCAGGTTATTTTGGATAGTTCCTCAGTTTAGGGGCTGCGATAATGCAGTCATGTAGCCTCGTGTACTTTGTGTGTGTGTAGAATCTGTTTAATAACCGGCGTTAATTCTGATGGCTATATTAGTGAGTGTTATATGTAATTCGGGAGCCTCCGTGGGTTAGGCGGCAGCACGCCGGCCTCTCACCGCTGGGTCCGTGGTTCAAATCCCGGTCACTCCATGTGAGATCTGTGCTGGACAAAACGGAGGCAGACAGGTTTTTCTCCGGGTACTCCGGTTTTCCCTGTCAAAATTTCATTCCAGCAACACTCTCCACTATCATTTCATTTCATCTATCATTCATATAATCATTGCCCCAGAGGAGTGTGACAGGCCGCGGCAGCCGGCACAGTCCATATCCTCGCCGCTAGATGGGGGCTTCATTCATTCCATTCCTGACCCGGTTGGAGACTGGAAGCAGGCTGTGGATTTCATTCATTCATATGTAATTCGGGAAAGGTCTGCAGACGATCAATTTTAACCTTGTTCCTACTTTTGCTACCAAATGCTATCGTCAACAACACCTAGCTGCGAACTTGGCTAATAGATGTTACCGCAACCGACTCCTGGTGGTGAACGTTGGAACATAATAGAGCGTTAATCAAATCTAACGTACAAGCTTAGCTTCACACAATTGTAGTTAGAGGAAGTTTCTTATACATGTACATGCCATAAATGTATGACATGGGCCCACCGGTTGAAGGAAGGCATACTGAGGGATTTTTAACGCTCTTAAAAATCCGACAACTTTGGCCAGGTTTGAACCCGCGATCGTTGGCATAGAAACTCAGCAGGCTACCAACCACACCACCAATGCCGCAAGGTTAGTGTAGATTGTCTACTTAGCTGCTCAAGTGGCACTACATCAACTACATAAGTTATTGAAGTTTTAAGGGGCGGAACAGCGGGGTCATCTGCCCCCCCCCCAATAAGTGAACATACTTTGTAACAATTAGTTCCGTGAAGCCTATTTTCATATATCCTACTTATGTTAATTGCCTCTATCTACATACAAAATTTCAGTTTGTTTGCTGTAATAGATTCGTAGGTATTGAGAACTGACTAAATATTGCGGATGGTCGCCATGTTGGATTTTTATATATGTAGGTCTTAGAGTTATGTACTGTAACATGAAGATTATTGTGTACGTGTAATATTCAAACTTCAATCGAATGATTAGGACACAGGTATTAAAAAACGAGATTTTGAAATTTCGCACAGCTGCCATCTTGTGGTTATGGAAACAATTGAAATAAATTAGATGCCAGTGTATTAACATTTGTATAAGGATTTACTGTACCAAGTGTCACTGCACTCGGATGGTTAAATCGCGAGAAACGACCATGTGAATATTTATACTTCGTGTCGCCGCCATGTTGGATTTGTGATCACCAGGTTATTGAAAGTCCAATAGGTGAACTTATGTTCATAGCCTCTGTGAATATAAAAAAGTCAGTTTGATTGCTGCAATAGATTCATAGATATTGAGATCCATCTAAATATTTCGGCTGGTCACCATGTACGATTGTTATATGTATAGGCCATAGAGTCATGTACCATTAAAGGAAAATTATTGCGTGGGTTCATTATTCAAACGTTCACTTTGATCGCATGATTACGACACAAGAAATAAAAACTTAATTTTAAAATTCGCACAACTGCCATTTGAGGTTATTTAAACAATCAAACTAAATTAGATACCATTGCATTACAATGTGTATAAACATTTCCTGTACCAAATTTCATTGCGTTTGGATCATTACATCGCGGGAAAGGTTTATTTAAAATTGTCAAATTCGCTTGGCCGCCATATTCGTTTTGTAGTTAACCGGTTTTTGAAAGTCTTATAGATGAACTTCCAGTAGTGCCCTTTATCTCCGCACAAAATTTCAGGGTGATACCGCTAATAGTTTCAGAGATATAGATATAGAATACCAGTGAAATATTTCGCACAGCCGCCATTTTGTGGTTATGTAAAAAATTGAACGAAGTTAGATGTCGGTGCATTACAATGTGTATAAACATATTCTGTGCCATGTGTTATTGCGTTTGTTTGGTTAAATCGCGACTTCGTTCGGCCGCCATGTTGGCTTTGTAGTTACCAGGTTTTCAAAAGTCACATAGGTTAACTTCTAGTAGTTCCCTTCATCACCGTAAAATAATCCAGGGTCATACGCGTAATAGTTTCGGAGATATTGAATGCTCGTGAAATATGTCACACAGACGCCATGTTGGATTGGTGAGACGTAACAAAATTTGAAGGGCACGGTCGGGGTCGACCGGAATAATGCTACACTGAAGAAAATGGAAATTGCAACACCATGAAGGCATTGGTCGTTTGTGTTGATTTTCAAGATATGGAACGATGCCATGTAGGAATGTAAACGATCAAAGTTTCAGACCCATTGGATTGTTGCTACAGGTCTCCCCACGTGATTGGTCGCGGAGGAATCAACTCCATTATATGGACTCTGGTGTAGCGTAGTTGACTTGCAGTCTGTACAGTGAAGTGTTCCCCGTCAAACATGCCTCGACGACAGAGAAGAGCATGCTATCAACAACTGTCGCCGTTTGAGAGGGCTCGGATAATTAGGCTGTGTGAGGCTGGATTATCGCTAAGGACTGTTGCTGCACGTGTTGGCCGACTGGCATCTACGGTACAACGTGTATGGCAGCAGTGGTCAAATGAAGGTACCTACACTCGTAGACCTGGCACAGGCCCAGCGCGACAGACAACTGTGAGAGAGGATCGCCGCATTATTCGGATGGCCCGGATGGAACCCCATGCAACAGCAGCGCAAATTCGAGCAGCTGTGGTACCCCACGTTACACAACAAACAGTTGGTAATCGCCTGCGTGCAGCTGGCTTACGATCCCGTGCCCTTGCAGAAGGTGTTCCATTGACCCCACAACAGCGGCGTGTAAGGCTGGCCTGGTGTCGAGAACGATCGACATGGATCGACGAATGGCATAGGGTCGTCTTTAGTGATGAATCGCGCTTCTGTCTTGCCCGCAGTGATCGCCGGAATCGTGTGCGCCGACGTACCGGGGAGAGGGGCCGCCCAGACCTTATTGTCGAGAGGCACACAGGGCCAACCCCAAGCATTATGGTCTGGGGAGCTCTTGGCTTTAATGTGAAATCACAATTAGTGCTTGTTGAGGGCACTATGACTGCTCGACAGTACGTTGATAGGGTACTCAATCTAGTGGTTGTCCCTATGATGGCGAACATTGCTAATGGGATGTTTCAGCAGGACAATGCCCGGGTTCACACTGCACGCATCTCCAGAAAAGCTCTCCACGACATCACAACCTTAGAATGGCCTGTCAGATCCCCGGACCTCAGTCCTATTGAGCATGTGTGGGACATAATGGGTCGACAACTGGCCAACCGTCCTCAGCCACCCACAACTCTGGAACAACTGACCCGTGCAGTGCATCAAGCATGGGCCACAATTCCTCAGGAAGCGATCCAGGGCCTTATTGACTCCATGCCTCGCAGGAATTCATCAATGTATTGCAGCTCGTGGTGGGCACGTCCTGTATTGGTTGTTGTCCAAACTTGCGGTCAGAGGGACCTGAAAGTGTAATCATCGAATCACAACCGAACACTCGTCCTGCATGTTCAATTGCAGCAATGTAGCACCACTCCTTGTGGGTGTTGCAATTTCCATTTTCTTCAGTGTATGAACTTACCGAGTTTCATTGAAATCGCTCGGGCCGTTATTAGGAGGAGGGACACACACACCATCACACACGCTCACACACACACACACACGCTCACACACACACACACACACACACACACGGACGGACGGACAAAAGGTGATCTCATAAGCCTATTTTTTAATAAATGAAAATAGGCTTAAAATTTCGGAAAATCATGTAGTGAAGAAGAGCCTTTCCACGGTTACACAAAATAGAGGGAGTGGTTGACCTCAAACAATATGGATGACGAATGTCCAAAGTGACATGAGAGTATTGAGCCTATCAGCTGATGATGCTTTACAACGAAATGTCTGGTCCCTCAGGATTAAGAAAGCCGACTCCACGTAACGGGAAATGGCGAGGAGGAAGAAGAAGAGGAAATGGGTGTCATAGAATTATGAGAGCTAATAGGGTGTCGCCATGAGAAAAGTTTGGAAAGCTCTGTTCTAGAAGTTACGTGGTGTTGATTTTACTCCGGAGCGTGATAAGAAAGCCTAAACTTGTGTTTCTTGTACTCTGGAATGTAGGGTACCGTGCTTCTTGAGCAAGCTTGGTGACACACTTAACAGCAAATTATTCCAACTGAATTAACTTGTGTCTGACTCACTGCTAAATGTACTTCACACCACCCCCTCATTCGAGTGAGATAACATCAGCGCTAAGGTTATGTATATTCATGATACATTTGCATCGATATTAGCTAAAACACACTTGTTCCTATATTGAGGTCGGCTTTAATTAGGTTTGACCAAATGGCTGAGGTCATCTCTGATAGGTTTTGAAAAGTAAATCTAATCTAATGAATATTGAACTACAAACGTGGTATAAATATCAGAATAATTGTGAAAATAACTTGAAGACAACACAGGTGTGTTTATAAAGTAGCTTGGGAGTTATTTTGTACTTATTTTTCAACACAATCACCAAAACGATTGAGGCATTTGTTGTTTCGTGACACCAACTTTCCAATGCAAAGAATTCTGCCACCACCGAGATGGGTACGTTTGGACAGCCTCTTAAAGTTCTTCGTTGGTGGCGAGGCTCATAACTTCAACTCTCGAAAGAGGTGAAAATCACTCCGTGCGAGGTTTGGACTAAATGGTAGATGGTCGAAAACTTCCCACTTAAATTATTTGAGAAGGTATTTTGCCACGTTGGATCAGTGCGGTCGTGCATTGTCATGGAACGAAACCACACCGGATGAGAGCATGCCATTTAGTTTGGTTTGAATTGCTCTGCTTGCAGAAAACGTATCACACTGCGCAACTCACATTTGCCGGGAGTATCGATGGTGGCAGCCATTTTCAATTGCCCGTAGCTCGGCTCTGACTGTTGCATTGGAGCCCACAATGCCACAGTTAGTTTAAGGGACGAAGCTCAATTGCATGACGCACAGACCTTGCCCCCACCTTTCCCTTATTTACTTAGACGCTTGTGTGAAGGTTGAAAGATAAACAGCCTTCATATATTATTACAAGCCACATCTATTATTTGTTTATGAATCAAAACATTAAAAGCCAATATAATCATGTACTATTGTTACTAAGTGACGTATGGCAACGTTGCAAAGCAATGCGACGGTAGAGCGATGTAAACAGTGTGACAATCAGTTTGCTCTGATCTTAAGTGTAACAACATAACCTCTTATTACTCTCCAGAGCCTTCGCTCTTATGAATGAACCAAGAAAAGCAACAAGTGCCCTTGAAGCGTGTGACAAAAGTTTTTTCCCCTAACGTTTATACCTATATCAAACTTTTGGCAAATTTGCCTCTCTCTGTAGCTACTGGTACTGTTGAACGGAGTTTGAGTTGGTTGAAAACATACTTAAGAAATTCTACTTCTGAAAACAGACTCAACGGTCTAGTATTGTTATCTATTCACAGAGACCTACATCTCGCTGACGATAAAGTTATGAACCGATTTGGCAATGCTTCAAGAAACCTTGACTTTATATTATAGCGTTAGTTGTAAATAAAAACAATAAGGAACATTAATTCTTTCCATGTAAACACTATCAAGTGAGCAAGTTGATTGTACTAATAAATAGTATCATAAAATGGTCTTAGTTGTGTTTGGCATTAACCAAACATAAAACATCACAACAAATTGGTGGAAAATTTGATGCCAGATAGCCTTAAACTCATAATTTTGCACCAAATTATACAAAAGATTCCCGGGGAGAACCCCGAACCCTCTATAGGCCTATACCATGTCCCCCAATCCCCGATTCGGCACCCCCCGAAATAAAACTCTATATACGCCCTTGTTTCAAGCACAGTTTAAATTGATTTAATGGACCACAAACAACGCAAATAAAATACAGTCCATGCATTTTGTGTTTCTTTTAACTCGGTATTAATTTAAACAAGTAGTTCCGTGATGAACTATACAGCCTATTTTCATATATCCTACGTATGTCAATTGCCTCTACAAAATTTCAGTTTGATTGCTGTAATAGTTTCGTAGATATTGAGAACCGTCTAAATATCTCGGATGGTCGCCATGTTGGATCTTTATGTTTGTATTTTATGTATGAAGATTATTCTGTGGGTGTATATTTCAAACTTCAATCGCATGATTAGGACACAAGATAGGGAAGAGCAAGATTTTAAAATCTTGCACAGCCGCCATGTTGTGTTTATGAAATTAATTGAAATAAATTAGATGCCAATGGATTACAATTTGTATAGCATTTACCGTACCAAGGTTCACAGCGCTCGGATGTTTAAATCACGAGAAAAGTCTATTTAAATGTTTCAACTTAAGCTTGGCCGCCATGTTGGATTGGTGAGACGTAATAAAATTTGAAGGGCACGGTCGGGGTCGGCCAAAATAGTACTATGATCTTACCGAGTTTCGTTGAAATAGCTCCAGCCGTTTAGAAGTGATTAGAGGGGCGCACACACACACGAACGGACAAAAGGTGATCTTATAAGCCTATTTATTTCATAAAATGAAAATAGGATAAAAAAGTGACAGTCAGTCTGAAAGACTAGACTTTGTATAATTTTAAATGCTACAAATGCTGAAAAGGCTGGAGGCTACTCGCTTCGCTCGAAGCCAAAGACACTTTACGTGTTAGAAAATTATCTGCATAATACTTCTCTTGCTTATCTTGTTTCAAATTACTCGCGAACGGCAAGTGCAAACCAAGGACAAAGCAAGGTCAAGAGCGCGGGTTGCCGCACGCTCACCAGATCGCGCGGGGACGTGCCCCTTCCACCCAGTCTAAAAACACTTATAGTGGGCGATGTATTGAAGATAGAGATATGCTCTCGCGGACTTTTTTGTAGAACTTTTCATGCTGACCAATTCTTACGCTCATAGTATATTGATATTTTTAACGGTTTGCCCTGCGTAAGCTTAAGAAGCGCACGGACGCCAAGTTTGTTTTCGACTTTTTCACTGAAATCGTTACTTCTTGGCTTCTTTGATCATACATAAATTATTTTCTACAGAATCCTTCCTCGAGATATCCTTTACAGAATGGTGAAAACCGCATCAAAATCCATCCAGTGGTTCTCGAGATTACCCGTGACATCCAAGAATCGGGGATTTTTGTCTTATACTAACGACGTAGAGATTGTCGGGGGTACACATGCACCAAGCGGTACTATGACGTCACACACCTCAGTGCATCTGGGTACATTTCGTCCCGTCACCGTAACGTAACGCCAGACCCCAGCGTAACGACGAAGTCGACAAGATCATTTAAAATGATAAAATGATGTATAGATGTGAAATATAGCAACCAGTGTAATCACATTACGATCAAATAACAAATCTATAAACAATACGGTTTGACGAGCCAAGTACAATAATTGGTGACTCACGGGCGGTCCTAATCCCCTGCGCTTGTGTGAGTGGACTTTTTACCTGGCCCCCAGTTTCCTAGAACGATAGGAATAGGATAGATGCATTGGGATGTGAAATGAGGTACGCTCTCAACATTCGCCATGAGAGATTTTTATAAAAAGAAAAAAAAAAAGGAAATAACCCACTTAGGATGGCCACCGGTAATCGAACCCTTTCACCCGTGGTGTGGGACATAACGTTCTCGGCAACGCAGCGTGGTCTGCACTCTAATATAAGAAGCTGGTTGTGTAAGCGCCAATTGACAAGGCGAGATCAGACACCCACATGCTCACACAGGTAATTGAAATTGTCGGACTGCATTATACATCAGGCGTGCGCCAGTGAATTGATACCACACCGCCCACAGGATGGGGTCAACACCCTTCGACAGGGTGACGGTGAAGGGGCAGACTTTCTCAACCTTTTTGATATTATGAGCACCACCCTCATGTCAAACCAAATACCGAGCACCATTAAGTCCAATATAATAAAATTGGGTAATAATTATAATAATACGAAGAAGAAGAAATATGAACTCAAAGATATCAAGAAAGAAGAAAGAAAAATCATTCGGAAAATACTGGGAGCAAGACTCACTCCTGACGGGTACCGACGACAGTCAATCAAGACAACTGAAAAATACTCAAACATCGACGTCGACATCAGAAAAAGACAATTGAAACTCTTCGGGCACATAAGTAGACTGCCGAATACCCGACTAACCAAAAGAATACTAGATTAGATATCATCACTCAAAAGTACAACACCATGGATGAAAGAAGTACAAAAGGACAAGCGAACTGCTAACATAACCGACACATCAGACAGAGACTCCTTCCGTAACAAAGTGAACAACTGGGAAGTCCAACCAGAGCAAGCAAAACTACACCTTACAGACCTCAATGTTCTGACGAAAGAAAATTGTCATTCTGGTTGGTTAGTTGGTTCTTTAGTTTAGGGGCTGTGACAACGCGGTCATGTAACCCCGTGTACTTTGGGTGTGTGTAGAATCTGTCTGATATTCGGTGTTAATTGTGATGACTGTATTAGTGTGTGTTATCTGTTTTTAATTTAAGTACTGCAACTTAGAATTTTTCGAATGGTTCCTACTTTTGCCGCCAAGCACCACCGTCAACGACTACTAGGCCAAGTTCAGAACTTAGCTACTAGACGCCACCGCAGTCGGCTCTTGGCAACGAACGTAGAAACCTAAGAGCGTTGTTTACATTCTTAACCTATCTAATTTAGCTTCACACAGGTGCAATTAGTGGAAGGTTCTTTAACATGCCATAAATCTATGACATGGGACCACCGGCTTTACTTCCCCTCCGAATGAAGGCATACTGAGGGATTTTTAACGCTCTTAAAAAATCCGACGGCTTCGGCCGGGTTTGAACCCGCTATCTTGGGCACATAAGCTCAGCATGCTACCGACTACGCCACTTAAGCCGCCTAAATTGTCATTCTCCAACAGAATGAAACAATACTGGCAAAATAAGAAGAACGTTAAGAATTGAGCCAAAATGCTTAACGCTTTCTAATATTGGGAAAATACGCTGTAAATACATAAATAAATAAATAAATAAATAATAATAATAATAATAAGGGATAAAACAACACTAATTTATGGTCACTCAAAATTAAAGAAATAGAAAAACATGAACGTAAAATCCTCCGAAAAATGTTCGGACCAGTGAATAAAGAGGGAGCATGGATTAAGAAGGGGAGATTAGCACAAGGAAATCAATGTTATTTTAGCATCCTGAAAGTACTTAAGACACGCATGAACTCTCGAAAGATCAAAAAGAGAATATATCGTACAATCGTTGTTACCCATGGTAGTGAAACGTTGGTACTCGCCAAAAGAGAGAGGAAGCATTGGATACGTGTGAAAGAAAAATTCTTAGAAGAAAATAAGGACCCGTCCAGGAAAATGGAAACTGGCGAGCAGGATATAATAAAGAGATATATAGCCTGTATGAGGAACCTCGACTATCAGTGGAAGTAAGAAGAGGAAGAATACGATGGGGAGGACACCTAGAAATAAAGGAGAAGCAACGGGTGACTAGTCAGATATTTCATCGACATCCGAAAGGAAGGAGACGGCAGGGCCGACCACGTAAAAGATGGCTGGACGAAGTAGAGGATGACCTACGCCAACTAAGAGTTCGTGGGTGGAGACGGCTCGACTTGGACCGTAAAGCGTGGACTGGTGTGACAAGGCCCATGCTCTAAAAGAGCTGTAGTGCCAATGTGTATGGATTAAGAGATCATCACCAGAAATGTATAAAACCACAGAAACTACTGTATCACCGACACTTTCAGAAAGAGACGAGCTAAATTTTTGGTCACATATACAGAATGAACCAGCACAGAATTACAAAACAAATTTTCACATTACCCTCAACAGTAAAAACAAGTCCACATGGATACAGGAAACTGAAAAAGCCCTAAAGCAGCTTAACATCACGATGCACGACATGAATGATCGGATTAAATTTAGAAAAACCATAATGAAACTAAAATTTGATATACAGTAGAAGTGCTACCGAAGATGCCAGGACGAAAGTGGATGGACGAACGGAAGAAAGAACCTAGTGCATGAATGAAGAGGATTTGGAATGTTCAAGTTCACACGTTCTCTTAAAAGGGAATATAGGATAGTAATAGTAATAATAATCAGAGATAGACGTATTTTAACAGACCAGCAAATCCTGGTCAATCGATCTGATATTGTCTATATCAATAAAAGAAACCAAGGGGCCTACTTCATGGACGTTGCTGTCCCACTTAGCCAAAATATGCTGACTACTCAGGCTAAAAAGACAAAACAAAAACGCACTGTTGACTACTATCGAGACTAAAATGCGTGAGAATTTTGCCACGGGAGTTGTTCCAAAGACGTTAGTAATGGCTCTGGAGGAACTGCAAGATATCTAAATGAATACTTGTTACCTTGGTAACCAAATATGAGTCCTAGATGGCCTTTACACTTGAGATCTACTGTCGACCAAAGTATTATGTGCACTCGAGTTTGAAGGTTGTTTGTGAAGTAACCAATAGACCTACATAAAATCCAATAACATCATCATTTTCGTCGTTCTATTTTACGTTAGGTCATGTAGGTTTGGAATTTTTAATTTATATTTTAATATTTTTTATCGCAGTTGGAACACAAAAAGTGCACGTTTTTAAGCGTGTTTCAACCATGCGTCACATTTAAGAATTATTATCTCAAAAACCCGTCATCAGATCGAATCCAAATTTCAACACAATATACATTGGAATGTTGTATAACTGGTTTATTAATTTCAAAATTGTGTGTGTCCAAGAAACAAAGTTATCATTTTTGTAAGGTAACTTTTTCTCGGCTCGGGGTGGTTGGAAAATGTAGTTCTTGGTTGCATTGTAATCCTTATACATCGAAACGTTATGCTGCATGACTGTGAAATACGTAAATTAATTCACTTATTTTATATCGGTTTGTATTTCTACAGGGAAATAACACATGTTTCACCAGCTAGCCGCTCCGGTTACAGCTGTACAGCGTTGCCGAAATGGTGCCCACACGCATCATGACAAGTCTCGCTCGGAAGTGATGGGCTCTATATCAGCAACGCTGTACAGCTTTTTCAAGAGCGGCTAGCTGGAGAACCATGTGTTATTTCCTGGTACAAATACAAACCGATATAAAATAAGTGAATTAATTTACGTATTTCACAGTCATACAGCATAACTTTTTGATGTATAATGATTACAACGCAACCAAGAACTACATTTTCCAACCACCCTGAGCCGAGAAAAAGTTACCTTACAACAATGATAACAACTTTATTTCTTGGACACACAAAATTGTGAAATTAATAAACCAGTTATACAACATTCCAATGAATATTGTGTTAAAATTTTTATTCGATTTGATGACGGGCTTTTGAGATAATAATTCTTAAATGTGACGCATGGTTGAAACACGCTTAAAAACGGGCGCTTTTTGTGTTCCAACTGCGATAACAAATATTAAAATATAAGTTTAAAAATCCAAACCTACATGAACTAACGTAAAATAGAACGACGAAAATGTTGATGGTATTGGATTTTATGTAGGTCTATTGGTTACTTCACAAACAACCTTCAAACTCGAGTACACATAATACTTTGGTCGACAGTAGATGAATAGTTGTTATCCTGGTAAACAAATTCGAGTCCTAGATGCCCTTTACACTTCAAATCTAGATGATGAATACTTGTTACCTTGGTAACCAAATTCGAGTCCTATATGGCCTTTACACTTCAGATTTAGATATGAAAACTTGTTACCTTGGTAACCTAATAAAGGGCCTAGATAATCGTCACATATTTAGGTCTTATTACACAAATGTTTGATTGACCAAAAGCCAAGAGTATATAAGGGGTGTTCAAAAGGTACCAAACGATACTGTGGGTACAATTTATTTGTTATTCAAAAGTAACCACCACAGGTGTCCTATTGCTTCACTAGCAGCAGGATTCCCTGTTCCCAGAAGTCTTGTGGTTGTGACAGGAGCCAATCCTGTACGGTGTCCTTTAGTTCGTCGTCCGATTGGAAACGTTTTCCCTTGAGACGAACCATTAACAGTGACGTTTATTGTGCGTCACTCCGTAGCCTACACAAGTCCATCAAGAACAAACGGCCTGGATTGCTCACGGAGTGATTCTGCTCCATGATAACACTCGCCCACGTGGCTCTAACATCACACAAGGTGTATTGGCCACGTTCAAGTGGGAGCAACTTGAGCATCCGCCCTACTTGTCACCCTGCGACTTCCATCTGTTTGGCCCGTTAAAACGACGTTTCCAATCGGACGACGAACTAAAGGACACCATAAAGGATTGGCTCCTGTCACAACCAAAAGACTTCTGGGAACAGGGAAGCCTGTGGCTAGTGAAGCAATGGCACACTTGTGCACAGCCCCGTGGTGATTACTTTTGAATAATGAATAAATTGTACCCACAGTATCGTTTCGTAGCTTTACATTTGAACACCCCTTTTATATCCACGTTAAAACCACACTCGGGATAGCCACAGACTGCCCTTAGATTTTAACCACTGGCCACCAAACTCGGTGCATCTCCCCACCAAGGTTGCGCTGAGGGATTTTGTGCGCACGCACAGTGGGTCAAAATCTAAATCTAGGAGGACAAAATTATTTATTTTCATAATTTTAAAATCAAAATTTATTACTTCTACAGCATTCTCAAATAATTGCCCCTCACTATTCTGGGATATAAACGCGTCTTAGTGTAAATCTGTCACCACTGTTCGAGCAGTCTGAATTGGAGGGTGAATGTAAGTGGCTGTGGTTTGGTTGTCTTTGTGGTTAGTGTGATGCTTTAAGATGGAACATACAGCTGTAGGTATGATCTTTGTAACGTGTTTCAGTTATTAATGGGCGTAATTGTTACGTAATTTTAGCTATATTTGCATTATATACAGTAATATTTAACTATTATTTTCAAAATTATATTTTCACTTAGATTTTTAGTATGTCGTATCACTCTGCGTCACTTTCTACTTAATGCTTAAATGTAGATAAAGTCTTGTAGTTTACGTCCGTCATAAGATTTTTTGCATCTTTTTGCAACTTACTTAATTATTTTACGTTTTAGAAGATGCCGCGCAACCAGTTCTCACATGTTTACAACTGTTTGAAGCACTGGGTTCGACGATTATGTCAAAAGTGGAACTTTGTGACTTTGTTAAAAGAAAATTAGGGGTAGAAAATTGTTCTGAAGAGAGAATTGAATGCTTTATCCAACTCCTAGTCATAGACAATTTCTTGCATGTGTAGACGTAGCTTATAAAAGGTCTTAAACGATGTTTATTATGAAGTAAACAAATTATATACGTTGCTTTCAATCTAAATTCATGATTAAAACGTAAAAATAATTTTGCCCCCCTAGATTTCTATTTTGACCCACTGTGGCACGGATACGTCAGAGGGTCAGTATAGGAACACGAGCTGTGGCCCGGTGCGTTCGAATTATTTCGTTAACATAAATTCAAGACAGTAAACAATAGACTGTAAAGAAGGCAGGCTCAGTAAATACTTCTTTATTTCCGCTGCTAAAAGAGTTCAAACCGTTTATTGAGGACAGGATGTTAGCTTACCTCACAACTCGTTGCTATGCTTTTTGTTGCCATCAACGGACAGTTAAGTCAATAAGAGAGTTCCAGAGTAATAAATACACCAGTCTTAATTCTATTCCAACAACACATTACGTTCAGTAATTGGTTAATTCCAGCGGAGATTGGTCCATAAACAATATTCCTAGTAATAGTGGGGCGTGCTGTGCTGAAATGTTATTCTTCTCCGTAATACCAACATTGAGAGAGACTGGTAAATTGATTCGTTTAAAAACCACGACCAGGGTGGAGTTGTTCAAGTCTATTAAAGCTGTTATTACATGCAGCGTGTTTAGAAACCAGCATTTCCTGCCATTTCTTTGTCTTGGGCTTGCTGGGCAACTCATCACTCATTTACTAACAGATGGCGGACTTGAGGAGAAATGATCTTTTTCCCCGAGTGTCGAAAATCGAGGCCTTTGGGCCTTTGTAGGACGGAAAATGGTTGGGTTTATTTGGTCTTGATAGCCTATTTTGGCGTTTCTTGGCGTGCTGGTCCTTTTATTTTAGACCTTTTTTCTGGACCTTAACGGCTATTTTTTGCAACTTCACCTATTTTCGACTATCCATTCTCAGTTCATCACCTCTTAAATATCTTTATATAACACGGAATTCCGTTTTCAAATTTTGTTACATTTTCGCAATGTACAGACCTTAACTCAATACTGTTATTAAATATGATCATTGTGTGGTCATTAGTGGGACATGTTTCGAGGCCTAATTAATAGTTTTGGCACTTTCATCAGCCGATACGACAAAGAACGATACAAGATTATTTTTTGCGTAGCACTTAAAATTCCCTTACAATTGAATCTTGTATGGTGCACCGTAAAGAGAGATTGAATCATTTTAGGCCTAATATGAGTTACGTCAAAAGTCTTATGAACTAGGCCCATAAACTCTTTGAATGGACTCCTCACGGTGGTCTTAGGATGTTATTAAAGACACAAATGTATGGCACCGGTTCGGTACGACAGCAACAGTTCAGAACACCTTTGTTGGAATCAGCAGTAGGAACACTTAATTACTAAATACTTCGCCAGCAATATAAAGATAATAAAAGCAATGAAGTCACTGCGCTGAAATTATATCTTGCCTAATATAAAGCAATTTGAAACTATCAATACGGTCGCACATAGTACTGATTAATTTATTTTTGCCTTGCAACGAGATATTTAAATAATTTAAATACCCCGTGTTGTCTTTCATGAAAGCGAGGTCAGCGATCCATTGCTCATCACCGAAGTCTGGTTGTGGAGAAAGAGGGGATTGATTGATTTTATTTTCACGGCTACACTTAGAGCTTAAGAGCTCCTTTACAGTAGCGCCCTACATAGAATAAGGTTAGGGCTTATACAAATAAAACATTTCACTTACATTCACAATATAAATAATAATAGTCTAACAGTAGTAACAAAAAGACAGTAATAATACAACAATAATAGTAATAATAATAATATTAATAATGATAATGGAAAGATTATTTACAAAAGAGAGCATACAGACACAGTATCAGCCCGAAAAGCAAACATCATATACTGTACAAGAAAAGCTATTAAATTAGACAGGTTGTCAGCTATTGTCCTGATGTTATAATTGAACCCCAAAAAAGTATTTTAACATAATGCAGTAATCAAATGTGAGAGGTATACTGCTCCAAGAAGCTGGATGAAAGATGTATTTTAAAAGCTGCAGTGCTTGCAATGTTGACAAATTTATATAAATCGAAGGTGTTGAAGAGGCGTGAGGCGGTGCAAACAAAAGATTTATTGAACTTCATGGTTCGGTGTATAGGAATCTGGAGTGTTAATTTTGTGTATCTATTTTCTCGATTATGAACAGAATGCATTGGTGTAAGGACATTGTAGAGATATAATGGGGTCTTGGTATGTAATATTTTATGTGTCAGAATGGCAACTGATAGCTGCCTGCGCTCGTGGAGTTTCAGCCATTTCAGCTGCACGTAGTAAGGTGTGATATGTTCATCTCGCCTTACATCCAGAATGGACTCTTTGTAATTTGATGATCTGTGTTTCTGGTAAATCATTGTATACAGCAGAGCCATAATCAATGATTGGAGAAATGAGAGTTTGGACGAAGAGCTTTCGTATGTTAGGAGGGGTGTAAGAAGGTGCCGCTGGGTGTGGCAGCTGTGTGCTCGAGTTGGCGTGGCCTGGACTATATTGATTTTAATGACAAAGAATATGGAACACATGTGCTAAACTTCCAAACATGGAAAATGAATACTCCACTTTTCAACTCCATACGCCATGATTCGAAAAGATAACACAAAATATAATTAAGTTTAGCTTCCTAAATAGATATGTATTCAAATATAAATCCGTTCCCTGATATTAACTCTAGCAATACCAGGGGGAGGGGGGGGGGGGGGATTTTGTGCCCACCAGTTCATTTCTCACGGTTTATTCATGGCATTCCTTTTCTACGCTCACTGTACAGAAATGTATTGTCTATTTTGAATCCCGTTACCTAAAACACATTTACTGAACGTCTAGAATGATCATTTGAAAACATATGGACTGAAAGTAAGTGCTACAAAAACTGCTGCAATGTCTGTTAACAGACAGAGAAGTAATGATAATATAACGCTGGAGGGCGTACAATTGGAAACAGTAAACCAGTGTCAGTACCTTGGATGCTTAATATCCAGTGACAATAGAATACAGCTTGAATTAAATTATCGTATTCAGAAATCAAGTCAATTCTATCAGCAAGTTTGATATCTACTCTGGAATAAGCAAGTTCCACTAAGATCAAAACAAACTCGGTTTCGAACATACTTTGTCCCTATATTGACTTATGGGTTGGAAACATGCACACCTACCAAAAAAGATGACAGCAGGCTTCAGAAAAGAAATTTCTAAGAAACATGCTTCAAAAAACTAGGAAAGACAAAGTAAGAAATGAGAGGATAAGAGAACAAGCTGGAATAAATCAGTCCCTGAAGGAGACCATAACTAGGGCACGTTTGCGATGGTTTGGTCTCGTCAAACGTATGACAGAAGGAAGAATTGCAAAACAATGGTGGCCTACTGAGATTACTGGAAAGAGACCTGTTGGAAGACCTAGGAGGAGATGGCTGGACGAAGTGAAGGGAGATATCACATTCAAGGGAATCAACTGGGATGAAGTCTTGAAGAAGCAGTGGCACATGAATAGACTAAAATCCAGAGCGCGCGTGAACCACACCCGGGAAACTGGAGTGGAAACTCGATGATGATGATGCTGATGATGATATTAACAAATTTCTTTTGGTGGGCACGGAAAACCCCTCCGTTGGTAATTCATACTGTGCACTGTGGTAAGGGCAACATACAACTAAGTTAACAAAACCATCATAATTTGTTCTGGTTGCAAGAGGCGGTAAACACAGTAAAGAACAGTCGTATGTTCCACATGTGTTTCAGATGGCGAAGAGAATGATCAGTGGATAATTTACTTTCTGAACTTCTTTTTCCATGATTTTTTGATTTTGTTTGCAACTGTTGTTAATTAAGTTACACTTTTGCCATTCAAGGTTCATTTAAGGTTCTAAATACAAGATATGTTGATTAAAGGGAAATGCAAATCACACAAAAGGGATTTATTATCTTCTTCTTCCTAGCGTTGTCCCGCTGGTGCAGGGTCCGCTTTTTTGGTCATTTTGTCCAGTTTCATGCATCAGCTGGATTTAGGCCGGTAATTTTTAAGCCACCATTTATTGTGTCTTGCCAACGCTGCTTCGGTCGTCCTCTGGGGCGTAGGCCTTCAACCTCAAGATGAAGGACAGTGTTAGTAATAGTGTCAGGCGCTGCACGAGTTAAGTTTGTCGCTTAACAGTCTTCTTTAGTGATGTACTAAGAAGTCGTTGCTACTGCTAAGTCAGTAGGTCTCGTGGTTCTTTCTTCTGATGAGTAGTATCTGCTTTCTATGAATGAGAACTCGTTGGTTAGTTTGTAGAAGTATTTATTAATCTTTGACGATCCAATATATACAAGTTAACACCAGTCAGACAACCTGTTTGGTTGCTGCTGTTGGAAGAGGACCTTTGCTTCTCAGCCCAGGTCTTTTATACAAAATCCCTTCATAACAAAGTGCGTCACAGTGGAGGGGCGTACTAGATAACATGTATGTGGAAATATATATCTTACAGGATATGGACAGTTCCGTGAATTTGATCACTCATAGCTGTTGCTGTTAATACATCTGGAAATAATAGATTAAGTAATCATATGAGGAAATGTGCAGGGCCATTTCCTTAGTCCTTCTAGGAAGTATTTGATAAATAATAATCTACAGATAGTAAACCACATGTGTTGAAGTCCTTCTAGGAAGTATTTGATAAATAATAATCTACAGATAGTAAACCACATGTGTTGAAGATAACATGTTTGTGAAGGAAGCATTTCCTTGTTTCCTAGAATGGGCATTTGTTCCAGTTAACACGTTGATAATAGCATTACATTGGGCAATGGTGTTCCTTCTATAGGAAGAATGACCATAACCTTTAGTTTAGAATGGAGTCTGGGGTTCGACCCTGGACGGGATACATAACTCCTCCTCCCTTTGTTGCTCGTTATCGTCCTCGATAACAATTTTCTTAAGTCTATTCTTTGCAGATTTAATACCTTGATATATTCTTGTTCTAAATATTAACATAACAACACAGAAAATAAGTATTATAATGCTTGTGTTCACAGACACAAAAGTTTTCATTTTAGTATTGTATTCTGGAATGGGTTTTAAATCTAACTTCATTCCTTTCACATCGAGGTGGGATGAATGGAAATTTATTTCGGTTTTAACGTATGGATCATTTGGATTTGACAGGAGTGGAAACAGGTGCACATAATTTGTAGGTTGCTGTTGCAAAGTTATGCCCATACTTGTAATAGGGCAAGACTCGTTTGAGTAGATAACATATGATCCTGCTAATTTTATAGTTCTCTGAGATTCTGGGCAGGTTTGCAAGATTATTTGAGGATTTTTAATAGAGAAAAGGCTATGCTTCTTATTTAGTGGTTGAAATAGTTGAACCTCGTTTTTGACAGTGGCAAATTGACATCTGGTAGTGTCCGTTAAATTACATGAAGTTATTCTAGTATTAAAGAGTATACATGCGTAATATTGAGTAATTTTTATACAAGGTGCGTTAGACCATCTTAAGGTAGGTCCTTGCAAGTAATATTTTTCCGGAGGGATTAATATTAGATTATTGCTAGGTACAGGAGAAATTTTATACAATGTATAAGTTTTAGCATCAGTGATTGGCATATATAATATTACAACCATTTCTTCGTTCATCATGAGAACTTGCGTTTTTGACAGTTTAAGGTTCTCAAATTGATGATACTGGTCAGTATGAATTATAGTTTTTGTTGGGTAGATTAGTTGTAAATGTTTTACAACATTTGTTAAATCCTTTTGGGAGAACATCTTGATATTTGTCATTTCATTAAATGACAAGCTAATAGTATCTTGCAATACTTGTATGATTTTATCTAATTTGTTCGTACACAAGAGCACATATTGTTGATGTTCCAGAAGGTTAATCTTGAAGTCGTCTTCTTGTAAAATACCTTTAATTACCTTCATATTATAGTTTACATGGTTCATTTCATTATAGAACTTTTGAGCAATGGAGTTACTGAATGATATTAATTTATTAATATGTTTAATTTCTTTGGCGTTACTTTGTTTTAATGCTTCTAATTGTTCTTGTAGGTTGTCTAGGTCATCTTGGTCTAGATTACCTGATATGAATTTAATTATACTACCTAAACCATTTATAAGACCTCTCTTACTTCTAGGTGTAGCAGGTAGTAACTTATTTAATTCCTTTTTTGTTTCTTTAATTGATTCTCTTAATTCTGATATTAGGTAAGGAAATGTATTATTGCTTCGTGACATGAGACTTGAGATAGTGTCTTGAATATTATTATAAGATTCTTTTAAACTCGTTAAATTGAAATGAAACATGAACCGGTGATAATCGTTAATTATTAAGGCTGGTCCTAATGAGTCGGCATAGAATCCTTGTGTCTGGATGGGCTGTGTGATGATGGTGCCATGTCCAGGGAGGAATCTGGAATAAGAAATTTTCTTTTTGGTTTAATGTCCCGAAAATTCCTTACATGTGTTTTACCGTTTCTCATTTTACAGTATACCCTGTTTTCTTCAATTTTGGTAATGATACCTTCGTTGTACAGGTTTTTTGATTTCTTGTTTCTGGTGAGGGGATCTAATACGTAGACAGTTTCATTAATTTGGTAATTATGATTGAAAGTGTCGGTGTTTGGTTTAGTATGACTCTCTTTTACAATTTTCAACTGATTTCCTTGTCTTTCAATGTATTCATTGATTTTGGGACATGGCGAGAAGACGTGGTCTAAAGCCTTATAGTATGGTCCATATAGAACGTTGAAAGGAGGTTGTTTAGTAGTGGAATGGATTGAAGAATTGTAATTCGTGATTATGGTGGTCACGAGCTCTGAGAGCGGAGTGAACTTATCGTGATCTCTGGAGATACGAAGTTTCTCTAGAAGGGTCGAATTCAGTCTTTCTACTGGAGAATTAGATGAAGAATTCAAAGGGGTAGTAGCGTGATATTCGATGTTCGTGGCTTTACAATATTCTTTTATGACATTGTTTTCGAACTCTCCTCCTTGGTCATGTGTGATTTTCCTTGGGAATCCATGATGGGAAAAGTAAACTTGTAATTGGCTTAGTGTGGCCAGACCTGTACCATTTGGTAAAATGTAGGCTTGTCCATACTTTGAGAAAATGTCAATTATAGTTAATATGCGACTTTGCTCGAAGTGAAACGTGTCTATGTGAATTTGAGAGAAAGGGTGATCGGCGGTGATGGGACCTTGGTTCGATACCTCGTTAGGGTGTCTCTCGTATTTGTTTCTTTGACAGAGGTTACATTGATTGATGATTGTCCTAATTTGTTCTCTTAAATGAGGCCAGTAGTATTTGGTCTTAAGATGTTCGTAAGTTTCTACTATACCATTGTGGTTTTCAGAATGATAGTGTGAAATCAGCTGTCTCTGAGTTTCGGAGCTTTCAATGTCTTCCAAGAATTTGGATGACCTGATAATGATTAGTTCAGAAGTAAATAGCTTCTGGCATGCCCTGATGAATGGGATCTCGAGAGTGATATCGTCAAAATAAGTAGCGTACTTGTTTGAGGTTACTATTATTTTGAGGAGGTGATTTGCTAAATCTTCCTGAAGGTTCTTCTTTGTGACAATCATTATGTGTCTGGTACATTTTTTTAAACAGGTTATGTTTAAGTACCTTGGGATAATTACCATATTTTACAATAATCTGATTGCGGTTTTGGTTTAAGTTCCGTTCAGATATTTTCAATGTGAATATGGGGTCTGCTTGGTTTGAATGGACAGTTTCATTATCCATATCATTTTGGTAGGTGTCATCTCCGGGGATGGCAATGATTGAAGCTGCTTCATCAGCCATGTTAATCTCTACTCTAGAGAGTGTGTCTGCGACATAGTTAGTTTTGTCTTTGACGTAATCAGACTCTCCTGGTTTTGTGTGGGGATATTCTTGAATGTTACCGTATGTAATGGAATTTATTTCCATTGGCTCAACTAAAATTGGTTCCTTAAACTCGTGTTTTAGTTGTCTCTCTGTGGGCTGTATGGCTTGGTGAGTTTTGGCATCTAAGAGATACATTTCACCATATTTAAAATTCAGAACATACTCTTCTTCTTTTTCGATATTGACGGGAATCGCAGTGTTAGCTGTATCTACCGTGGGTTGAAAATGATTCACTTGATTATGTGAAGAATGAAAGTGAAACGGTATGTCTGTGCTGTTGAGAGTGACTAGGTTCGAGGCGTAGTCAATCTTTGCATCTAATTGAGTGAAATCTGCGCTACCTAAATTATTTAAGTCTTCGATTTTGATGGCTGGGCCAAGCGAAAATCCTGAGACTGTTTCTCTGTATCGTAGCCTACTCATATTCATAGTACTGAGTGTCGTACTCTTTCGGGTAGTTTTGTATGTTGTACTCATCTACATACTCTAGTGATTGCTGTATGGGACCTAAAGCTTCCTGTTCGATGTCTTCTGAAGGTTCTAAGTGAGCATTCAGGTTACCTCTATTGGTTGAAACACCGGACATCGGCTGTGGAAATCTTTGCTGGTTAGTGGGTGTGAAACGTCGGCCAATATTATTTGGAGTTGGGAAAGGACGATTCATGGAGTAAGGTGGCTTGAAAGGCTGAGTGTTCGGAGCTTGAGCGTGTCCGAAAATTGGTTGTGGTTTATCTTTATAGAAGGGTCTGTGGGTCTGATTTTGCATGACAGGTTGGTTAAATGGGTTCCTTGCTGGAGCGGGGTTAAAATTCGAGAAAGGATTGTGTGCTGAGTGGCCTAGTGGTCGAGTTGTTGGTGGAAACTTGCTAGGAGGTAGTTTTCCTCTTAGTTGGTCCATGTAATCTTCATGGGCGCGATCGTTATCATAAGACCTGCATAACCTGAGGCAATGATTCAGGTCTGTAATCTGTGCATATCTTAAGTATGAACGGTAGGGTTCCAAAACTCCTGCTTTAAACGTGTTTAGGCTTAACTCTTCAAGTTCTCTTAATTTCAATTCCAAAATTTGGTTTCGGTAATTGAGTTTGCATAAGCTTTTGCATTGCAAAGTCAATCCTTCTAATTTATCATGGTAGTCATTGTATGATTCGTTTCTTTTCTGGTAGCAATTAGAGATCTCCTGGATGAGAAATCTCTCGTCTTTGACGTTTCCGTATTTCCTTATGAGTTTATCTTTAAATTTTTCATAAGTACTGTTGGCTTCTAAGTCAAGAATGCTACATGCTTCACCTTTTAATTTTGACTTTATGACGTTAAATAGGAAGTCATTTATTAATACTGAGTTTGTAGCTGACGCTATTCTCTTGTGAGTGTTTAGTAACGATTCTGTTCTTGCTAAGAAATAGTCAAGACTGCAAGAATTAGTGCCATTAAATTCAGGCAAAAGCTGTATCTGAGCATATTCGAATTTTGAAAGTAACTCGGTTTCAGGCATTTTGTTTGAATTTATAAAGACGGTTTTCAAAATTGTTTATAATAAATATTTAATTTGCTAGATTAAATTTTGTAACAGTGGTTACTTTTAAAAGTTAATTACTTACTTATAAGTGTTAATATTAATCAAAATACATGTGAAAGAGCCCCGGTTAGGTTTTCACAATAAAGGAAATAACTTATTATTATTAATAATCAAAATATATGTGAAAGAGCCCCGGTTAGGTTTTCACAATAAAGGAAATAACTTATTATTATTAATAATCAAAATATATGTGAAAGAGCCCCGGTTAGGTTTTCACAATAAAAGAAATAACTTATTATTATTATTATTATTAATCAAAATATGTGTGAAAGAGCCCCGGTTAGGTTTTCACAATAAAAGAAATAACTTATTATTATTATTATTATTATTATTAATCAAAATATATGTGAAAGAGCCCCGGTTAGGTTTTCACAATAAAGGAAATAAGTTATTATTATTATTAATCTAAAATTAATGATATGTGGATATCTCGTTTAGATTCTCCACAATATGAACTAGTAAAACGATGAAATTAATTATATGTCTTCTGAAATGAGGATGATGATTGATGATGATAATAAATATTTAATTATTTTATTAATTCCTTTAATAGTGACAAGCGAAAGACCAGTATGGGCTGCACTAACTCACTTTTGTTAGGAAATGATATAACTTTATTATTATTTTTTTGTTTTAATTGTTTAGTTACAATATTAATTCAAAAGTAAATAAAAAGTGTAAGGTCTGCTAATTAGAGCTCACTAAATTATTTCCTCTTGAAAGTACAAATATTTATTATTATGTATTTATTATTTGTTTTAAGTTTATTAATTTTAATTCAAATCGAAATGACAAGGCAAACTCTACTAGTTAAAGTTTACTGTAATTTGTTTTCGTTTGAAAGAGAAAGAATGTATTATTTAGGTTTTATTATTATTATTGTTGTTGCTCTCCCAATTTGTTACTTGAAATATTGAACCATGCTTTACTAATAATACTCTAGTTCACAAATAAGGTATTATTTGGAGTTTGACTTACAGACAAGAAAAGATGATCAGTGCTGGCTGCATTCTCTTGGAACTGCGGAGTCGGTTGGTTCTCGTGTGTCGTCGTGTGGTCGGAAAGCGCTTCTGGAGCGTTGTCGGCACGTACGGCGATGGCGGTCGGTTGTTGCGAAAGGCGTTTACTTGGAGCGTGGGCTTCTTGGAACGTTTGTCGGCGAACTTCCTTCCTTCAAGCTGGCGAAGTTAGTCGTGGATGAAAGGCCTCCCTGAGGTTGTCAGTTCCACTCCTGGCTTGCTGGCTGGTTCATAGAAACGATGACTGCATCTAGTGTTGAAGATAGGTACCTTGGTGTCGCTAGTATAGTGACGAAAGGCCTCCTTGTGAGGTTTGTCAGAACACTGTACTAACTTACTCTTAGATTATCTGGCAAGGATAATCGTTACCTATCACGGACTGGGCCCCCAGTTAAGTTTGTCGCTTAACAGTCTTCTTTAGTGATGTACTAAGAAGTCGTTGCTACTGCTAAGTCAGTAGGTCTCGTGGTTCTTTCTTCTGATGAGTAGTATCTGCTTTCTATGAATGAGAACTCGTTGGTTAGTTTGTAGAAGTATTTATTAATCTTTGACGATCCAATATATACAAGTTAACACCAGTCAGACAACCTGTTTGGTTGCTGCTGTTGGAAGAGGACCTTTGCTTCTCAGCCCAGGTCTTTTATACAAAATCCCTTCATAACAAAGTGCGTCACAGTGGAGGGGCGTACTAGATAACATGTATGTGGAAATATATATCTTACAGGATATGGACAGTTCCGTGAATTTGATCACTCATAGCTGTTGCTGTTAATACATCTGGAAATAACAGATTAAGTAATCATATGAGGAAATGTGCAGGGCCATTTCCTTAGTCCTTCTAGGAAGTATTTGATAAATAATAATCTACAGTTAGTAAACCACATGTGTTGAAGTCCTTCTAGGAAGTATTTGATAAATAATAATCTACAGATAGTAAACCACATGTGTTGAAGATAACATGTTTGTGAAGGAAGCATTTCCTTGTTTCCTAGAATGAGCATTTGTTCCAGTTAACACGTTGATAATAGCATTACATTGGGCAATGGTGTTCCTTCTATAGGAAGAATGACCATAACCTTTAGTTTAGAATGGAGTCTGGGGTTCGACCCTGGACGGGATACATAACTCACGCAGGGCATGGCCATACCATCGGAGCCGTCTCTCCCTTATCTTGTCCACAATTGGGGCGACACCCATTTGCTCCCGAATTGTGTCGTTTCTGACATGGTCAATAAGGGAGATGCCCATTGTCCAACGGAGCATTCTCATTTCCATGGCGTGCAGGCGACGTTCTGAAATTTTGTCGGATGGTCGACATTCAACTCCATACAGCGCAACTGGCCGTACCACTGTCCGATATATCTTCGATTTGAGACGCAGTGGCATTTTCTTGTCCCAAAGCACATCCGTGACCTCCTTCCACCGCAACCAGGTTGCATTTACCCTGGCTCTTACTTCATCATTGAAGTTGCCATCACTCTGAAGACGAGATCCAAGGTACCTGAAGCATTCCGTGCAGCGACTTGAATAGTACCGTCGCTTGGGTTTATTATGGTGGGAGCCCGTGGTTTGAAAAATAGCATGGTATTGTTATGGACTAGGGTTAATATAGCCGGAGGATTGTTAGAGCTACGTAAATCAGAAGTACCGTGCCGTGACTATTAAACTGCTCGATGAGTGTGTGGCCATGCTAATGAGCATGCGCATTCAACGTTTATTGGTTCATTATTTGGAGATTTACGGTAAGCCCGAGGGTCGTGTCAGCTCCTTGCTCTAGTCTGGTGATAGCGTCTCAATAACAAGATGGCTCCTCGATCTCATTTCATTACCTGAGCCGTTGCCTACGAGTTCATTCAAGGCCTTCGCTCTGCACGGTCTGCCAATCTCTGACGATATTCATAGTTCCAAATCCTCCGCAGATGGCAGACGTTTTCTCTGGATTTAACCACTGAGTAAAGAGAAGTTGTCTCCGGTGGCGTAGTCGGTAGCATGCTGAGCTTCTATGCCCAAGATAGCGGGTTCAAACCCGGCCGAAGCCGCCGGATTTTTAAGAGTGTTAAAAATCCCTCAGTATGCCTTCCTTCGGAGGGGAAGTAAAGCCGTCGGTCCCATGTCATAGATTTATGGCATGTTAAAGAACCTTCCACTAATTACACCTGTGAGAAGCTAAATTGTATAGGTTAGGAATGTAAACAACGCTCTTAGGTTTCTACGTTCGTTGCCAAGAGCCGACTGCGGTGGCGTCTAGTAGCATTGTTCTGAACTAGGCCTAGTAGTCGTTGACGGTGGCGTTTGGCGGCAAAAGTAGGAACTATTTGAAAAATTCAAAGTTGCAGTCCTTACTTGAATTAGAAAACAGATACACACACTAATACAGCCATCACAATTAACACCGGTTATCAGACATATTCTACACAATCCCCAAAGCACACGGGGCTACATGACCGCGTTGACTAAGGAACCAACCAACCAAAGAGAAGTTGAAGGATATTTTAAAATAGTACAGTATGCAACGAGCCTATAATGGCAATAATTAGGACCCGAGTATGTTTATAAAACGAGCGTAGCGAGTTTTATAATTTCCATAGGAGTGTCTTAATTAGGCCTACCATTATAGGCGAGTTGCATACGACTGTTTATGTTCGACGATAATTATTATAACTATTGTATGTTCGAACATAAATATTCATAAATATCTGTCGAGTTTTCACCAGTCTTATGTACTGAACAGAGAGCATGAGACGCAGAGAATACCTTGTATTTGACCATGGCCTCCTCGATTACTCTACTATGACAATCGCCACGCAGGGAAATTCAAAATAGGAGGCCGTGGAAGTGAGTGCAGGTGCGATGCTGTCCTCACCTAATTGGTCAAACAACTGTTTCTTGAACTCTGATTGGTGGGAGAAACTGAATCATAATGAAAACTTGTACCATAATGGGTCTCATTACAGTACAGTTTTCTGACATATAATATTTACATTTCGCCAGGGTCGAACATAAAGTTAGGATTTTTATTAACATTGGATCCGATTTCAGACTCCCCCAGGGGCCCACGGCTAGTGGGACGTGGGCTGGTGACCACGGGACCTCAGCTGAGTTCGGCATTTCTTCCACTTACTTGTGCCGGGCTCCTCTCTGTCATCTTTCCTACCAACCTCCCTTGGTCCACTCTTGTCCTTTTCCGACCCCGACGGTATTAGGGTATCCGAGGCCTAGGGAGTCTTTTGCTTTCCTGCCTTAATTGGCCCTTGTCTCATCTTTCCTGATCCGTCATTATTCGAGGGGTCAGACCTCTTGTGTTCTCTTCCTATCTCCTGCCTTCTGCTCAAGGTCCTCAAGGAGGCAGGGTGTGTGTAGCCCCACCACTTCTGGTGCACCCTGGATAGTGCTACACCCTAAAGGGCTCACGACTGGTGAGTTCGGGAGTTGGCAACCCCGAGGTACTCCTCCTTTTTCCTTTACCTGTGGGGTGGACCCTCTCCTCTTTCCCCCCTTTCCTATCTGCCTTTCATGGCTCACCTTCCTTCCAAGTGACACAATCATCATTCTTCGAGGGTTGAGGGCATTTCTTTTCCTCCTGTGCTTTGTTTGCCCTAATCTTTTTTATCATTTTAAGTGATCTTGTCGACTTCGTCGTTACGCTGGGGTCTGGCGTTACGTTACGGTGACGGGACGAAATGTACCCAGATGCACTGATGTGTGTGACGTCATAGTACTGCTTGGTGCATGTGTTCCCCGACAATCTCTACTTCGTTAGTATAAGACAAAAATCCCCGATTCTTGGAAGTCACGGGTAATCTCGAGAACCACTGGATGGATTTTGATGCGGTTTTCACCATTCTGTAAAGGATATCTCGAGGAAAGATTCTGTAGAAAATAATTTATGTATGTTCAAAGGAAGCCACGCAGTAACGATTTCAGTGAAAAAGTCGAAAACAAACTTGGCGTCCGTGCGCTTCTTAAGCTTACGCTGGGCAAACCGTTAAAAATATCAATATACTATGAGCGTAAGAATGGGTCAGCATGGAAAGTTCTACAAAAAAAAGTCCGCGTGAGCATATCTCTATCTTCAATACATCGCCCACTATAAGTGTTTTTAGACTGGATGGAAGGGGCAAGTCCCCGCGCGCTTGACCTTGCTTTGCCCTTGGTTTGCACTTGCCGTTCGCGAGTAATTTGAAACAAGATAAGCAAGATAAGTATTATGCAGATCATTTTCTAACATGTCAAGTGTCTTTGGCTTCGAGCGAAGCGAGAAGCCTCCAGCCTTTCTAGCATTTTTCAGCATTTCTAGCATTTAAAATGATACAAAGTCTAGTCTTTCAGACTGACTGTCACTATTTTTGTTTACCATTTCTTCCTCTATTTTGTAAGACTGTAGTTAGTATTTGTTTTAGTTCTCATCACATTCTCATCTCATATTTCACTATCTCCCAAACCATTAGGGACCGATAACCTAGATGTTTGGCCCCTTAAAACAACGATTATCATTATCATAATTTTAGACTAGGGATCTATCTTGGACCGAGTGTTGTCAATCACTCGTATTGTAGCAACATCCCCGTGGTGTTCAGCGAGAAATTTCCCGACACCTGGTTACCATGGCAACAAGTACAAGTGCACTTGGATACTACTCGTTGAGGCGTGCAATAAAACACAGGTTCTTCATCAACCTACACCACATGACAGGGCTACTGCTCCTGCTATCATGATTGATGGACATAAACTAAAGAATATAGATCATTTCCCCTATTTGGGCAGTCACCTATCAACAAATGCGAACATTGACGCTGAGATTCAACACCGCCTCCAATGTGCCAGTGCAGCCTTTGGTCGTTTGCTCGTTCGCGTATTTGACAACCACGACATTAGCATTTTAACAATTTATACTTTTATCAAGCTGTTGTAGTTCCCACTCTGCTTTATGGCTGCGAAACCTGGGTTACTTACAGAAGGCACCTCTTATCTCTAGAAAAATACCATCAACGATTCCTTAGGAGAATTTTTGGTATAAAATGGCAAGTGTGGCTTTCCAAACCTCTGGTACAGGTCTTCTATCTTTCTTCTTTCCCAACCTTCCATGTTGTTGTAGATGGGCCCATAGATCTTTCGAAGTACCTTTCTTTCAAACGCACATATGGAATTTTGTGTCGTTGCTGATGTCGCCCAAGTTTCACAACCATACAAAAGTGCTGGCCTCACCAGTGTCGTGTGCAGATGGACTTTGTTCTTTGAGATATCAGACGAGATTTGAAGGGATTGTTCAGACAAAGAACACGCGATTATCACTAGTTATGCGTTGATGTACTTCTTTCGTCACTTCACTTTTTTGGTTAATATTGAGCCCAGGTACTTGAACTCCTCAACTCGAAGGTATGTCCGTCTACAACAATGTAAGGAGGGAGAACGCGACGACGTGATACTCCCAAGATATTAGAAATTAGAAATAAACAGAGAGCTCACAAAGAAAATTAGAAAACATATGAATAAATAAGAATGGAATGAATATAAATGTACCTTAAAGGACTGCTTGTAATAAATATGGTTCGATTATTGTCGCTGCTATATGATGTATCTTCCAGTTATATACATCATATAGCAGTGAGCTATAATTGAACCATATTTATGAACAAGCAGGTCTTTAAAGTACATTTATATTCATTCCATTCTTATTTATTCATATGTTTTCTAATTCATTTTGTGAGCGTTCTCTTTATTTAAATTTCTAATAGTGTGAAAGAGTGCATTTGTGCATTTGAGAGGAAAGTGCTCAGAAAGATATATGGACCTATTTACAATAGGGAAGAAGGGAGATGGGAAAGAGAGGACTTATACCAATCTTTTGGGAAAGCTGATGTGGGTAGGATCATCAGAGGAAGACGACTCTAGTGGATGGGACATATCGTAAGAGCTGTGGAATCTATCCATATCAGAGTGTTCAATGCTCAGCTGATTGGCAGACGTCCAAGAGGTCGTCCAAGGACGAGATGGAAGGATAGGTTGATGAGAACGTTGCACCAGATGGAACCAACATCAGTACTGGATGATACAATGGATAGAGAAAAATGGAACGGCATTTGTAACAAATGCTTGAGATTGTGATCTGGATAATGCCTCCTGTGGGATTGATTAGGATAGTGTTTTGTAATATTGAATATTTCTTGTGTTTGTTATGTTGCTTTGTTTTCTGTCATGGGCTTTAATGGCCTGACATGTACAATAAATGATGATGAAGATGAATAGTGTTTTGTAAGGTTATCCATTTTCACTTTCATCTTTGTAAACTTAGTTTCAAGATTATTGTAATTCAATCTACCATCGTTCTTTCTTCTTTATTCGTATCAGGAGCACCAATCACAAATATATGTCACAAATGGAAAACAGTGAGAATCAAATACAAATAAATAATAATAATAATAATTATAATATTAATAATACCTCTAGAACCACCGCTAGAGGTGACAATACTCAAACCGGTGGCAGTGGAATGACAAGCTGCTGTCCACCCACCAGTAGACCCGAAGAAGCTCCAGCAGCTCAAGACGATAATGGCGGTACACACAATCTCGAGTCTTGCACCGCACCTGACGGCAGTGCCTTTGTAATAAATACAACCACTCTCGAGGTAAGCCCAGAAAACGCATGAAATGGGAAACTCATATGAATGAACATATCATGCGGGCATATTATCGAATAACTCGTCTTGAAACAGATATAACAAACTACCGCCAAGCCCTGCATGCGGCTTTCAAGCAGCAGTATCCTCTGTTCAGCATCACTGAGCAACGAGTCGCGGATCAAAGAAGAGCAATTGTAAAGAATCATTTAGTTCCCGACCCTGTTCTGGATCGAATCAGACAGGAGATATCTCATGAACTATATCCCTCAGCTGCAAGTGGTGAAACTAGCCAAATAAATACTGATAATGAGGTCTCTATGAATGAATCGACTCACGTAAATGAACTTCATAATGGGGAAACAAGCCATCATCCCAAGATCCAAGACGAATTTAATTCAGCTCTGCTTGAATATGCAGATACCGACCCTACCCAACGTCCAATACTTCCGAGGCAGCAATCTTCCCGCAAGTTTGCCATGGTGTTGAAAGAACTGAACGAAACCGTACTTCCCAACTATTTAGAAGACCAACAATCTTTCATGGAGGTTCATACTGCTATCTATTGTGCAGCACTAGCTGCAGTACGAATTAAGGGGGGGGGGGGGTAGGCCACGCCCTCCAAACCAACAGTCTGCTGCATGGAAACACAGCGATCCACCGTGGGCAAAACGTTTAAAACAACGCACTGAACAACTACGCCAGAATGTGAACAGACTGCAACAGTATAAGAATGGAGTGAGAAGTAGACGTCTGAACAACCGCATACGAAGGATCATGATGGACTCCTCACTAGAAGAATTTCAGGTCCCCGAGGACGCAGTGATAACAGAAGTACTTGCTACTTATAAACAAAAACTTGCAGCCCTCTCTAAGCGTCTTAAGAGACACCAGAACACTACCGAACGGAAGAAACAGAACAATGACTTCAAGAGAAATGAGAGAAAGTTCTATGAAGACCTGAGAAAGACACCTCAAGTTCAGAATGATTCTCCAGAAGGGCCCAGTGCGGAGAATGTTACCGACTACTGGTCATCAATATGGTCTACGCCGGAAGAACACAACAATGAAGCTCCGTGGTTTAAGGAAGTAGAGAATGCTACCAGACGAATAAATCAAATGGCACATACAGACGTTGATGTTGAGGAACTACGCCAGGTCATCAGCAGCCTACAGAATTGGAAAGCACCTGGAATTGACCGGCTCCATAATTACTACTATAAAAGGCTCACATGTACCCACCGTTTACTGGCTATTCACATACAATGTTTTCTGTAAAATCCTGCTGCATTTCCAGTTTTCCTAGCCAGAGGGTTAACCTATCTCAAACCAAAGGACTCTAAAATCACAAACCCATCTAAATATCGCCCCATCACCTGCTTGCCAAACTTGTATAAGATCATTACATCCATTATTGCAAATCGAATTCGTGCGCATTGTGAGGGAATCGCCATTCTCGCAGAGGAGCAAAAGGGTTGCAGAAGGAATTCTCAAGGATGTAAGGAACAGCCCTCTATTGATGCCGTGGCATTAGAGCAGGCCTGTCGTAGATCACGAAATCTTTATGCCTGCTTTATTGATTACCAAAATGCTTTCGATTCCGTGCCTCATACATGGCTTATACAGAGCTTGGAGATTTACAAGGTCAATCCTATTATAGTGAACTTCCTGAAGTGCGCAATGGTTTCAAGGAGCACTGCCCTCCAACTTACAGTGGGTGGCACTCGTTTAACATCTTCATTAATACCGATTCGCAGAGGAATTTTCCAAGGAGACTCGCTAAGCCCACTTTGGTTTTGTCTGGCATTGAATCCTCTCTCGCAAATCCTGAACAGTAGCAACTACGGATTTAGTATTAAGGGTAATCATGTTGAAGCGTACAAGATGAACCTTCTTCTTTACATGGATGACATTAAACTGTATGCATCAACTAAAGTGCACCTACAATATCTCATCTCTGTCACGCAGAGCTTTTCCTCAGATATCCATATGCAGTTTGGTTTTGATAAGTGCAGAACACAGACTGTTATTAGAGGCTCGCACTCTGCACACGGAATACCTGTTGGAGAGGGACAGAGAAGTATTCAGCCGTTGGAGGAAGGCGCATTGTACAAATATCTTGGGTTCGTCCAGAGTACCCGTCTCAGACATGGTGATATCAAGAAGAACATAACTGAGCAGTATAATTCACGACTTCGCAGTGTTCTCTCTTCAAAACTTAGCGCTAAACATATCATTAAGGCAGTTAACACATTTGCAATGCCCATAGTTACATACTCCTTTGGTATAATCAGGTGGACTCAAACTGAACTGTACGATCTGCAACGAAAAACATCGGTGCTTTTATCACGCCATCGTATGCACCATCCGAAATCAGCAACAGAGCGCCTGACTCTACCTCGGTCTGAAGGTGGTAGAGGACTGATAGACATCATGAACCTTCATACAAAACAAGTGACAAATCTGCGTGCATTTTTCCACAACAAAGGAGAAACATCCCCTCTCCATCACACTGTATCTTCAGCTGATGATAATTACACACCGCTCCATCTGTCATCTTTAGACCCACCAGTAAACGAAATGAAAACTACTGAATACAAGATAGGGAATTGGAAACAGAAGGCACTTCATGGGAAGTTTCCGCATGAGTTGGACCAGCCTCACATCGACAAGTTAGCGTCGCACGCATGGCTGACCCACTCGGTCCTCTTTCCGGAAACAGAGGGATTTGTTGAAGCTATCCAAGACCAAGTTGTTGCTACTCGAAGCTATCGGAAATTTATCATAAAAGATCCAACAACAGAGAGTGAGAAGTGTCGCCGCTGTGGCAAATGTAGTGAGACCATTCAACTCGTTATATCAGGTTGTTCCCACCTTGCCAACACTGACTACAAACATCGACACGATCAAGTTGCCAACATTATCCACCAGAAACTGGCCTTGAAGTACAAACTTCTTCTAAGCTCCGTCCCCTATTGGAAATACACACCATCTGCAGTACTCGAAAATGCCACACACAAGCTCTATTGGGACAGAGGAGTTGTGACAGATGATGCAGTCAGTAACAACCGGCCAGATATCATTGTCATCAATAAAGAACACAGAGAGGCATTACTGATAGATATCGCATGTCCCAACACTCAAAACATCCAAACAACAGCTGCCACTAAAATATCTAAGTACACAGAGCTGGCAATTGAGATAAAGCAGATGTGGAAACTTGATTCGGTGACTACCATCCCAATAATTGTATCGTGTACTGGTGTTATACCTAAAACTCTCCACAGTAGTCTATCAATATTGAATCTGCACCCGCAGATATATATTGAACTTCAGAAGGCAGTTCTGTTAAACACATGCCGTATTGTTAGGAAGTTCCTTGGTGACAATACCCTGGCCGAATACTCAGCAAGGTTCGATGGTCCAGATGGGAGTTCAGCTCATCCTACAAATGAAGGAGACTCGTGAAGACTGCGGGCACGACATGGATGTGAAGTCTCTGAACAGTGTAATCGTAATTATCTCAGTACAGATGGTTCCTTGCTAAGGCCGAACCAGGCTGTAAGAGAAAATGTAGCCGGTATTTGCCGAGATAATGTTGTCAAACAATAAACTATAAATAATAATAATAATAATAATAAGGTTAATAAAGACACAAAGTACTCGTTAAATTATTCTAAATATAATATTAAGTAAGGACACTGGCATACAAGTCAGTTGAACAACACACAAACATCTGACTGCCAGGTAGCCCGCAACCAAATTAAATGTTCTTTGTCCAGTAACGGGCGACGTCAATAGCATTCGGATTGGCAAGTGTTAAATCTTCCATTGTGCATGTTGCTGGACATAGTGGGCACTGGTAAAGATGTTGGACTGTCTGTAGTTCCCCACAATCACATAGGAGAGAGTCACTCGTAAAACCCCATTTCTGCAGGTTCATCTTGGTTCTTCCAACTACAGTCCGTAGTCTGTTGAGCGCCTTTCATGTTGCCCAGCCTTCGATATGGCCCGGAGGAAGGTTTTCTTTTGGGGTCATCCAGCCAGTTTTTTCCTTCCACATTCTTGCCCTAACAGTGTCAGCATTGACTTCAAGGCCGACTGCAGTCCGAAGGAATCTTTTCCTAGATTTAAGGCGAGTTCGGGCGGGGGAATATCCAGATAGTGGGTGTGTTTGTGATGTGGATGCCTTGAGTCTTTCCTTGTCCGCTGCTACCTCCCTGCGTATCTCCCCAGGAGCAATACCAGATAAGCTTCAAGCAACCAATAATGATTCTGCAGCTTTCGTTGAGTGCAGTGTCAACTTGTTTAGTGTGTGCTGATTTATACCACACTGGACTGGCATATTCGCCCGCAGAGTAGCACAGAGCTAAAGCTGATGTTCTAAGGGTTTGTGGCTGGATTCCCCAATTAGTATCCGTCAACTTGCGAAGAATGTTGTTTCTTGCGGATACCTTTTGCCTGATGTTTTGGCAGTGCTTCTTGTAGGTCAGTGTACGATCAATCTACCATAACGAGGGTGTCATTGAACACCGAAAATTGTACGTATAGGCAGTAATTTAACTACATCCTTTATTGTTTGACAAGGCTGTTCTGAATTACATAGTATCAGTCAACACGGATACTAAATATTACCATTGTCATAACGGTTAATATTTAAGCATTTTATTTAGAAGTAAGGGAAAAAACAGGTAAAAGTCTAAAAATTCGGTCCCTAGTAAAATAAGACATCATATTTTACTTTCGTAAAATAATTCCCCTCGACTTATATTAGTGTGCAGTGCAATATTTGAAACCCATCTCGCATTTACTAAGGATACCACGACAGGTCGAGGGCCGAACAGAATACTATAAGCTTAGCATTAAATCATCTAAAAAGAAATCACGAAGTAGGCGTCTGTAATTTAGCTTGAGGTTGATTGTTATTTGTCAGTCTTGCTAGTGTTTGTTTTATGTATGCTAATAAGTCTGGTCTCTTGTACACAGTGATTCGAAAACTATTAACATCTCAAAATTCCCAATGAGGTAAAGTGTGATTTACTAGCAGGGCCCAGGGGGAAAGGGATAACCAGTTAGCCTGATCGTAAAAGCGAGAGCAGGTTTGTTTACAATCGCTCGCCAACTAGTAGTTTATTATTTTTGTTTTATGGGGTGTATTTCACTTCAGTGTTCGAATAAGTGAATAATTAGGAAATGATGTCGTATAATATCTGGTACTGGTTAGTAAAGCGGGATCCAATTATTATCTGAAATAGAACTGGCAAAAGCGAAGTTCGGTTAATGGGCTAACCGAAGAATCTATTAATGGGCTAACCAAAGAATCTATTAATTGGCTAAGAGAAGAATCTATTAAATGGCTAACCGAAGAATCTATTAATTGGCTAACAGAAGATTCTATTAATGGGCTAACCAAAGAATCTATTAATTGGCTAAGAGAAGAATCTATTAAATGGCTAACCGAAGAATCTATTAATTGGCTAAAAGAAGATTCTATTAATGGGCTAACCAAAGAATCTATTAATTGGCTAAGAGAAGAATCTATTAAATGGCTAACCGAAGAATCTATTCATTGGCTAACAGAAGATTCTATTAAATGGCTAACCGAAGAATCTATTAATTGGCTATCAGAAGATTCTATTAATGGGCTAACCAAAGAATCTATTAATTGGCTAAGAGAAGAATCTATTAAATGGCTAACCGAAGAATCTATTAATTGGCTAACAGAAGATTCTATTAATGGGCTAACCAAAGAATCTACTAATTGGCTAAGAGAAGAAACTATTAAATGGCTAACCGAAGAATCTATTAACTGGCTAACAGAAGATTCTATTAAATGGCTATCAGAAGAATCTATTAAATGGCTAACCGAAGAATCTATTAATTGGCTAGCAGAAGATTCTATTAAATGGCTAACTGAAGAATCTATTAATCAGCTAACAGAAGAATCTATTAAATGGCTAACCGAAGAATCTATTAAATGGCTAACCGAAGAATCTATTAATCAGCTAACCGAAGAATCTATTAAATGGCTAACCGAAGAATCTATTAATCAGCTAACCGAAGAATCTATTAATCTGCTAACAGAAGAATCTATTAATCTGCTAACAGAAGAATCTATTAATCAGCTAACTGAAGAATCTATTAATCAGCTAACTGAAGAATCTATTAAATGGCTAACCAAAGAATCTATTAATCTGCTAACAGAAGAATCTATTACATGGCTAACCGAAGAATCTATTAAATGGCTAACTGAAGAATCTATTAATCAGCTAACCGAAGAACCAATTGAATCCCGCGTTGTTGAAAGGCACTAAGTCCACGTGTTGACAAATCCTTTTTACCGCGATTTGGCGTCCTAGGAAGCAAGATGGAACCATGCCCTAGCAGCGCTTGTGCTATTACCACAGCCATCAACTTAGTGAATGATTTCCTCACTCAAAGGTTCTGCTCGTTCCATGTTGAAATGGACTAAGTCCAGTGACGTATTTTGTCAATAATACTGTTAGTAACTTACGGAATGCTATTTTGGTTTTTATACCGGCTTTTGTGTGTACTTTCCACGTACGGAAGAACAGTTTTTTGTGTTTATCTCAAAACTTCAAAAAAATGGACTTAATGCCTTTCAACAATGAGTGATTCAATTAATCGACTTTCATAATTGTCTGTTCACAGCATATTGTAGGTATGTGCAGACGCTACTGACCTAGTATACATAGATGTACAAACAACACGTAACTAGGAGCTTGTGTTCTTATAGCAACGTATAGATGACGCTACTGGCCTAGTATACTGTTCGAGTCTAAGCTGCGTGGACCTGAGAGGAATGTGCATCGCAGACTATTAGTAGTGGTGGTGACGAGTGATGCGGTTTCTCGGTCCTTGCGTAGTAACAGAAGCAAATACATTAGTCGGTGACTCAGTCACTCATTCCCAACGCCACACTGGTTTCAGAAAAGACCCTATGTTAGCAGTATTGGAATAGACGTGAATGTCAGGTAACACGGCGGGCTGTCGACAGGCTTCTCAATTCTCGCCTGCTCCTACCCTGCCTCTGCTCTTCATCCCGCAAGTTCACAGAGCTTGGAACCGAGCAGTACATAGATGAACAAACAACACGTAACTAAGAGCTTGTGTTCTTATAGCAACGTATATATGACGCTACTGACCTAGTATACATAGATGAACAAACACTCGTTGCCATGTTAGGAAAATTTGTGACACTAAAGTTACCATTACTAAAGTTACACGGTCTGGCTGCGTGGCTCAGGGGTAACGTTCTCGCTTACTGAGCCCAAGGTTGCAGGTTCGAAACCTGGCGCAGTCAGCTGGCATTTGAGGGTGCGCAAATGCGAGGGAGCCGTGTCAGTAGATTTACTGGCACGTTAAAGATCCCCTTCGGGGCGAAATTCCGGCACCCCGGCGTCTCTAAAAGCCAGTGTAGTTAAAAGGGACGTAAAACCAATAACATTATTATTAAAGTTACACGACAGAGACAAGCGTCCGAGGCAGACGACAGCGACGAGAGACGGAGACAAGTCAACGTGTCGCCACTCACGTAATTTGATGACGACCGAGACTGACGACACGCCTAGACATACCGTAGGTGTTTATAAGGATGTGCGTGCACATATTCTTTGAAAAATGGTTACGAAACATATTTTAATGAAAAGGTTGCTCGAAAAGGAAGAAGTCGATGATGTGTTGCTGTGTTATTTTTTGCGAAAGCAATCAACAAAACCTATGAGTTGCATATTCAAAACCAGACGCGAAGAAGGATCTTTCTATTTTTTTAATAGAGAATAAAGCTTCTTTGTATGACTGAACTTCAGGATCGAACAGCGGAGGGTTATCTCCGACTAATTTTACTAATATCTCGTCTTCTTCTTCACCATTAAATTTTATTTCCGACATGTTTTCACTTCATAAAACACGTGCTGCGTCAGCTCGTTCGCGAGACACTACTGTTCTAAGAGCGCTCTGCTACGATTAATCTCGGTCGTCTGTCTCTGTCGTGTGCAGCCAAATGGTACCTTAATATCTATGTTATAAAAGTATTTGGTTGGAGACTCAACTCGCATGGCTGCGCAGTGGGGCAAAATGTACATTTTCGTTTTCTACTAATACAATTATCGTAAAACGTTTTAAACAAACATTTACTACCTTAGGTTAAATTTTTGTACAGGATTTAATAACTTAATTTATTGTCAAATTAAAAAGCAAATTCAATAAAAAATTAAACAAAAGGTAGTTAATATGAAGACAGAGAAAATTATAAAATTAACCAGCAAATCGTTTCATAATCACATAATTACACAGTCAATAAAAGAGTTGTGTGGTTTAGCTTAGACCATGCAGAGCACAATTGGCTGGTTTTATTTTTCGACTGTTGGTTATTCTGGGTATTTTATGGCTCTGTTTATATAGCGCTAATAACACACTTGAAGAAATGCACAGGCAATAGCCGCGAGCCATTAAAAAAAAAGAAGAAATACAGTATTTGCAATTGGGTGCAGAGTTTGAAGCAGGATGGCCAGTTTGACGTGTGGGGTATTATTGTCTTGCATTGTTAAAACGAGACAGGCAAATTTATTACAACCGGACGTGAAATATTCAACTTGGACAAAGAGTAAATAAAAACGGGATTGTTCAAAGTCACGAGACCAGACGTGGTCAAAGAATATACAATCATTCTTATCTACTGTCGACCAAAATATTATGTGCACTCGAGTTTGAAGGTTGTTTGTGAAGTAACCAATAGACCTACATAAAATACAATAACATCATCATTTTCGTCGTTCTATTTTACGTTAGATCATGTAGATTTGGATTTTTTAATTTATATTTTAATATTTTTTATCGCAGTTGGAACACAAAAAGTGCTCGTTTTTAAGAGTGTTTCAACCACGCGTCACATTTAAGAATTATTATCTCACAAAGCCGTCATCAAATAGAATCGATTTTAATACAATATACAATGGAATGTTGCATAACTGGTTTATTAATTTCAAAATTCTGCGTGCCCAAGAAAGAAAGTTGTTATCATTTTCGTAAGGTAACTTTTTCTCGATTCGGGGTCGTTGGAAAATGTTGGAAAAGACAGGTCATGGCGCGCCTCGCTCGGAAGTGATGGGCTCCATCTCAGCAACGCTGTACAGCATTTCCTGGAGCGGCTAGCTGGTGAGCCATGTCTTATTTCCCCGTACAAGTACAAACCGATATAAAATAAGTGAATTAATTTACGTATTTCACAGTCACACAGCATACCTTTTTGAATTATAAGGATTACAACGCGACCAAGAACTATATTTTCCATTGACACCGAGCCGAGAAAAATTACCTTAAAAACAAAGCGAAGTTGAAACATTTTAATAGACTTTTCACGTGATTTAACCATCTGAGCGCAGTGAAATGTGGTACAGCAAATGATTATACATATTGTAATGCACTGGCATCTAATTTTGTTCAATTGTTTACATAACCTCAAGATGGCGGCTGTGTGAAATTTTAAAATCTCGTTTTTACTTCTTGTGTCCTAATCATGCGATTGAATTCTGAATACCACACGTACACAATAATCTTCATGTATTAGTACATAAATAAAAATGCAACCTGGCGACCATCTGAAATATTTAGACGGTTCTCAATATCTACAAATCTATCACAACAATCAAACTGAAATTTTGTATGTTGATAGAGGCAATTAACATGAGTAGGATATATGAAAATAGGCTGTATAGTTCTTCACGGAACTACTTGTTTAGCTTAACAAAATCTCCTATTTTTCCTGAAGAATTTGGTGTATCAATTATTATACTGAAGTGGTATTTGATGCAATAAAATAAGGTTTAAACTTAATGTGTTAAGGCTTTATTGTAGCTACTAACCAAACATTCTTTTTGTGTTTTCCGTAAGTCATATTTTATGAAATTTCATGTACCATTTTCTCAGAAACTATCTGGTCAATGTATTTGTATCAGTAAAACACTAGATAGATCTACTAGTGGAAGTAAATTTATTCAGGTGTCTTGATCAGCTCATGGAGCCCAGCTTGAAAAGCTCTGACAATTTTACAGAAAATGTCAGTTTTCAACCAGGATGTATAAAGAAACAGCACTCAACTCCTGTAAACAATAGGACAATACCTTTACTTCAGTATCTCAAAAATGGTTTAAATATGACGCATGCAAAGTTTTTTGGGTCTGGTTTGAGTATTTGCTCAGAAAAAGGGACATGAGTTAAGGGAATTTTTAACATTTTTTTAAAAGATTGTTTTTGTGATGCTCTCTCTGAGACAAAATATTCAATATTGGAGCTTCAAATTCTACCCAAATAATGATGAATGTACTCTGAATACACCAAAAGAACATTCAAGGAAATATCTATTGTAGTTTCTGAGATATGCGACTAAACATCGGATGCTACATTTTTCTATCTCTGTTCCTTTAACCCTAGGTTACGAAGTACTGATAATCTTGACATTTTGCCCACCACCAACAGAATGACGCTCGCGCACCTGGGATACTCATTAATAATACATGTATCGGACTAATTGAAAGCAAGCGCGGAGATACTGGCCTATCCATCACCGACTATGACAAGCAAACACTGAAGGAGAGATGGCGCCAGTTAACCTCGCTTGCTTTGTCTCGGATCACAATCAGACAAACCTTCTGCAATGTGAAACAACATGAGTCAATTATCAGAAAAACATGCAAACTATAACGAGAGTTCCAGACGTTTACCTCATGAATCAGTATAACAATATCAGGAAAGTCAGTCAATCACAGCTCCGTACAGTCACGATTTTATCGTCTACGTGTCATCACCTTCGTTTGAATCGTACCTGTTTTATGTGCATTCATTGAAACAAGACACTGAAACATCTTTACAACCTCATTGACCTCATGTTTCACTTGTTTTATTCATAAACTTGTTAAGTTACCAAAGAGGTTAATTGGAAAAATATAACAGTATATATCCGCACTGAAAGTAGTGTTCTCCGAACGGAGCAGATGACCTCGTAGTTCCACCCGTTAGAGCAATAATAACTAACTACAACTAGTTCTCTGAACAGGCGGATCTAACTTCCTAAACTTTCTAAAACTATCTATACTTACTAATACTTTCTAAACCTATCGAAACTTTCTAATACTTCCTAAACATATCTAACACTATCAAAACTTTCTAATACTTCCTAAACATATATAACACTATTAAACTCCCTAATACTTTCTAAACCTATCTAAACCTATCTAAACTTTCTAATACTTTCTAAACCTGTCTAAACTTTCTAATACTTTCTAAACCTATCTAAACTTTCGAATGCTTTCTAAACCTATCCAAGCCTATCTAAACTTCCTAAACTTTCCAAAACTTTCTAATACTTTCTAAATCTATCTACACTTTTAATACTTTCGAAACCTATCTAAACCTATCTAAACTTTCGAATACTTTCTAAACCTATCTAAATTTTCTAAGGAAGGAAGGAAGCTTGTAGTTTAACGTGACCGTTAATCTCGAGATCATGAGCTACGGGACCTCCTTTTTACGTGGAATCCGAACCACAGGACATGGCATTTCACTTCGAAAATCTCACATGCATTGACCGGGAATCGAACCCGGACCGCCTTGGTGAGAGGCATACAGCTAGACCGCTGAGCCACCACGCCCCTTCTAAACTTTCTAATACTTTCTAAACCTATCTAATCTTTCTAATACTTTCTAAACCTGTCCAAGCCTATCTAAACTTTCTAATACTTTCTAAACCTATCTAAACTGTCTAATACTTTCTAAACCTATCTAAACTTTCGAATACTTTCTAAACCTATCTAAACCTATCTAATCTTTCTAATACTTTCTAAACCTGTCCAAGCCTATCTAAACTTTCTAATACTTTCTAAACCTATCTAAACTTTCGAATACTTTCTAAACCTATCTAAACCTATCTAATCTTTCTAATACTTTCTAAACCTGTCCAAGCCTATCTAAACTTCCTAAACTTTCCAAAACTTTCTAATACTTTCTAAATCTATCTAAAATGTATAAACATTCTAAAACTATCTAAACTTGTTGACACTTTCAAAACTTTCTTAACCTATCTGAAACTATCTTAACTTCCTAAACTTCTTAAACTTTTAATTTTTAGCCTGCTTTTCACATTTTGTAAAAATGAGAAAAAAGTAGACTTATGAGATCGATCCGGGGAAATGTGTGTCTGTCTGTCTGTCCGTCTGTCTGTCTGTCCTTCTGTCTGTCTGTCTGTCTGTCTATCTGTCTAAGTCCCTTCCTAGCAACTCCTAAACGGCTGCAGCCATCGAAACCAAATTTGGTATGAGTAAGTAACTATGGCTGAATATCTCATGGCAATATTTGAAAATGACGTCAGTGCTACCAACGGCTGAAAAATCACAATTGAAAATTGAGGTCTATGTCGGAAGATATGCATGGGAATTGTTCCATAATTGACACACATATAGATAATATTACATCAGTCAGGAGCCCATACATGAGTGTTGCCAACATGATTCTATGCCTGCTGACAGGTCCAATATTTAAATGCATATAACTTCCAAGCTATCTATTGGATTTCAACCAAATTTGGTATGTGATTTGCGCACCAGATCAGATATGAAATTGCATTCCTTTACTGCATACAGGGCTGCCAACTGTTAAAATATGCACTCTAATAAATTTGTATCCTAATCTCAATATATCAGAAAGTATGCAGGCCAACAGTTCTAAATTTTGCGTACATATAGTACCTGCAAAAATAGGTTCATTTTCAATGATCGATGTACGACAGTGCTGCCAACAGGATTCTACGCGTGCTGATAGGTTTAATGTTGAATCACATGTAACTTCCATACTCATAAATGAAGTTCTTTCAAAATTGGCAAATAATATTTCAATTTATGCTTGAGCCTCCCATTTACGGCAGTGTCGCCAACCTAATTTTACGCACGCTGATAAATTCAACATTTAAATACATGTAACGTGCATACGGACCTCAACCAAATTATGCACGTGCGTTGTGGACCTTAAGAGATGGGACTAAGAATATATTTAGAGTTGCCAAGTCTGCCAACTGTTGATATAATTTTAAGAAAAGTACTGGTTTTAAACATTTTAAAGGCGGCTTCGGTGGCGTAGTTGGTAGCATGCTGAGTTTCTATGCCCAAGATCGCGGGTTCAAATCTGGCCGAAGTCGTCGGATTTTTAAGAACGTTAAAAATCCCTCAGTATGCCTTCCTTCGGAGGGGAAGTAAAGCCGGCGGTCCCATGTCATAGTTTTATGGCATGTTAAAGAACCTTCCACTAATTACACCTGTGTGAAGCTAAATTGTATAGGTTAGGAATGTAAACAACGCTCTTAGGTTCCTACGTTAGTTGCCAAGAGCCGACTGCGGTGGCGTCTGGTAGCTAAGTTCTGTACTAGTAGTCGTTGACGGTGGCGTTTGGCAGCAAAAGTAGGAACTATTTGAAAAATTCAAAAGTCTGCAGTCTTTACTTGAATAAAATAACAGATACACACACTAATACAGTCATCACAATTAACACCGGTTATCAGACAGATTCTGAAAGCCTCCGTGGCTTAGGCGGCAGCACGCCGGCCTCTCACCGCTGGGTCCGTGGTTCAAATCCCGGTCACTCCATGTGAGATTTGTGTTGGACAAAGCGGAGGCAGACAGGTTTTTCTTCGGGTACTCCGGTTTTCCCTGTCACAATTTCATTCCAGCAACACTCTCCACTATCATTTCATTTCATCTGTCATTCATTTAATCATTGCCCCAGGGGAGTGCGACAGGCTTCGGCAGCCGGCACAGTTCATATCCTCGCCGCTAGATGGGGGCTTCATTCATTCTATTCCCTGATCCGGTCGGAGACTGGAAGCAGGCTGTGGATTTTCATTTCATCAGACAGATTCTACACACACCCAAAGTACACGGGGCTACATGACCGCGTTGTCGCAGTTCCTAAACCAACCAAACATTTTAAACTTAAAAAAACGTTTAAATTTTCAACTTTTAAACTTTTAAACAATTTTATAAATCCTAATCACATGTATTTTTTTTCCACATTCCAATACTTGTAATTATTTTGTGTTGATCGACTAAAAGTGATAATATTAATTGTTAATATGGCAACACTGAAAAATGGCGTCAAAGATAACTTTAAGAGATCAATGAGGCACCTAAAAGCAATACCCGCCTAGTCCATTGGACATGAAACATGAGACGAAGTTGCCTTTATATGAACTCGCACGCGGACAATTCAATAGTGCCACGATTTTACTTCAAAAGACGCTATTTGGTCCGGTGGCTTAACGCCATATATTCAACCAATTGTGCAAATCAAGATAAAAGCGATTTTATTTTTTAGTTACGTTAAGTGGTCCATAAGGAACGTTTTCAGCCGCGTAGGCATTCTGTATCCCCGCTGGTTAATTTTTTACAGCCCCCCAAACATGTACCCTTATGTTATGGTTTAAAAATTCGTAATTATTTTTAATGGGCAAAATTAATAAAATAAGTATCATTAACGATGCTTTTGAGGGCAAGACATTCATTTTTGGGTGTCAAAAGCCGTAAAACTTGGTTGATGCATATTTTGGGGCGTAGAATTCATATCTGAGTACGGTTTTATTATAGGAGGTATGGGGTGGGGCCAGTGAATCCCCCGGGGCGGAACTATGGGGGCGGTGCAGACAATGACAGCAAACAACTGCTTATAATGACTCATTTCCAAAGTTTTTAGGGGTGTAGAATTTATTTCCGAGGTCATTTTGTATTTAGGTGTCAAGAGCGGTTGTTTAAAGGTAGCTGTTGCAAAAATATTGCTTAACAGTAGTGTTGTTAAGTATTATTTATTCTTCGGATAATTTTTAATCAAAATACCATAGAGTAAAATCAAAATTTCTGACGATAACTCTATCCCCTAGAACAAAAACTACCCCAAATTGAATTTACACCCCTGAAACCCTTGGAAATGAATAGTTATAAGCACCCGTTTGCTATCATTGTGTGCATCGCCCCCGTACTTTCACCCCCACGATTCACTGCCCCCAATCCATATCCCCTAGAATAGAAACTAACCCAGAAATGAATTCTACGCCCCAAAATACCTTGAAAATGATATGCATCAACCAAGTTTTATGGCTTTTGACACCCCGCCACCCCGCCGCCGACAAGAAAAATGACCCCAAAAATGAATTCCTTGCCCTCAAAAGCATAGTATATGATACTAATTTTATTAAGTTTGCCCATAAAAAAATAATTACGAATATAAGAGAACGCCCCATTACATGTTTAGGGGGCTCTAAACAATTAAGATCGCTTTTACCTCAATTTGCACAATCTTCCCTTAATCCACCGGACTAATTTTCCTATGAAAATGCTGGACGAAACGTAATGTCAATATTTTGAAATCAGCTATATTCAATTAAACTTCCTCCATTGTTAGTTTCAAAACCCACCAGTCGCTTTCAACCAATCAGCACATAGAATTGCATTACCCATTTGTATGAACATACAAAGTGTAACCTATTCTCAACACATATATTCCTGTATATTAAATATATGCATAATCATAATTCAGGTCAGGTTTTCATTTAATACATAATTTAGAGTGTTCACGTAGAAATGCTTTCCTTCTTTTAATTCTTAGAACTGCTTTTCTTACTTTCAAAAGCGTCCATATGTACATTTCACTTTCAACAAGATGTTCCGTGATGACGAACTAAAGAGCCTACTTTTCTTAAAATTAAGATTCATGCCAATGATTATTCTACAGTATATGAACCTATCTAGAATGATAAAATTAATTTGGTAATATAGAAATGTCTAATTAGCTCGAAATATGCCTGGTATAATGTAGCCTAATAGAGCACTACAGTTGGCAGCCCTGGTGACTGAATATATTCTTAGTTCCATCTCTTAAGGTACAGAATACAAAATTTGGTTGAAGACCAATGGACGTTACATACAGTTAGACATTGGATCTATCACGCGTAAAGGCATGTTGGCAACAATGTCATGCGTGTGCTGGTCAGAAATAAACTGAAATATTATGATATCTTGTTGTGCCAATTTTAGATGAAATACATTTGTTGGTATAGAAGTTACATGTATTTTAAAATTGGACCTATCAGCAGGTATAGAATCATGTTGGTAGAACTGAAGTATATAAGTTACACCATGAAAATGAAAATGAAAATCCACAGCCTGCTTCCAGTCTCCGACCGGGTCAGGAATGGAATGAATGAAGCCCCATCTAGCGGCGAGGATATGGACTGTGCCGACTGCCGAGGCCTGACGCACTCCTCTGGGGCAATGATTAAATGAATGACAGATGAAATGATAGTGGAGAGTGTTGCTGGAATGAAATTTTGACAGGGAAAACCGGAGTACCCGGAGAAAAACCTGTCTGCCTCCGTTTTGTCCGGCACAGATCTCACATGGAGTGACCGGGATTTGAACCACGGACCCAGCGGTGAGAGGCCGGCGTGCTGCCGCCTAAGCCACGGAGACATCATATAAGTTACTCCAAATTAATGTAAAATGTCAGGTACTATGTGTGCATAGTTTAAAGCTGTCGACTTGCATACTTTCAGATATATTGGTATTTGGATGAAGAAAATAGAGAGAGCAATTATTAACAGTTGGCAGCCCTGGTGGCTCTTAAGAATACGCTCAGTCATATCTGTTTATGTACACATAATACATATAAAATTTGGTTGAATTCCAATTGATAGTTTAGAAGTTATATGCATTTAAATATTGGACCTATCAGAAGGCTTAAAATTATTTTGGCAACACTGTCATGTATGGCCTCCTGGAAATTAAACTGAAATTGTATTATCTACATGTGTGCTTTTTGGAATAGCTCCCATGCATATCTTCCAAGATATCGAACATAGAACTCAAATTTCTAGTGCGTTTTTTCAGCAGTTGGTATCACTGACATCATTTTCAAATATGGGCTTGAGATATTCTTTATTCATACTAAATTTGGTTTCGATTGCTGCAGCCGTTTAGGAGTTGATAGGGGCACACACACACACACACACAGCCAGACAGACATGACAGTAGGACAGACAGACAGAGAGACGGACAGACTAACTGACAGACAGACACACATTTTCCCGGATCGATCTCATAAGTCTACTTTTTCCTCATTTTTGCAAAATGAGAAAAGTAGGCTAAAAAGAGTTAACTCCTAATTAATCTTAAGAATTGTGTTACTTTCCATAAGGAGACAATCCTATAATGTGTTGGAATGCATCGTGTGATGACAAAGTAATTAATAAACGAAATGTTCATATTCCATGGATATTTTGCATATGTAGACAGTTTTCCTCATTTTCCCACGAAGTTGGTTTTATGGACTTGGCGAGTTTTTATTCTAGGCGCCTCAAACAACCAAGAGTTCACAACCCGGAGATATTAACGTCCTAAAGCTAACTCTCGTATACCAAATTGTCTCCACAGAATCAACAGTACCTACTTTATAGCATTATTAAGCCACTATTGGTACCGTATGGGAAGATATAACGTTGCTAACCATCGTAAACAAATGAGAAACATTACGCGCTGTATCATCTTTCTTCAGTGCGTGTGTTCGTAAGCTTAACTAATTATGCTGGTATAATTTCGTTAGGCAATGATTTGTTTAACTTATGTTCCAATTAGGAACCTTACAAGTTCAAAGATATAAGCGCTAACCGGTTTAATTCAATTTATTAGCAAATAATACTCGAGTTAGTCTTGTACTCACTGCTCGGTTCGCTGAACCGACAATCCCTTATTTTGTTAATTAGTGTCATGTGTACTCATTGTAATATTTCTAAAAAATAAGTGGGGTTACAGGAACTAATGTACTTTATTAGCATTGTTAGTTGAAATATCTATCGTTAAAACACATAATTAAGAGAATATATAATTAATTTTCAATAGAAATTGTTGATAATGATGATTATTATCTTGGTTATCGGCCCCTAATGGTTTGAATGATCGTGAAAATGAAAATTAAGGGGAAACTCGAACAGGAAACGGAAAACAAGAAGAAGAAGAGTAAAGTAAATAATAGACAGGAGGAAAGGAAATGTCCTTAAACTCCGAAAAATGATAATTAAAAGATCTGGATGGAAGGAGAGCCATGAAAGGCAAATACGAAAGGGAAACAGGAGACGGTTCGCCTTTAAGGCAATGGAAAAATGGTTAAAACCGGACACAACGAAGGAATCCTTCGGAGTAGAGAGCTCCAGAATTCACCAGCCGTGAGCCCCTGAGGGTGTAGCACTATCCGGGGTGGGGCTACACACACCCTGTCTCATTTAGGGCCTTGAGCAGAAGGCAGGAGATACTGTGAGCCCTTGTGGGTGTAGCACTATCCAGGGAGGGGCTACACACACCCTATCTCCTATAGGGCCTTCAGCAGAAAGCAGGAGATACTGTGAGCCCTTGAGGGTGGGGCACTATCCAGGGAGGGGCTACACACACCAAGCCACCTATAGGGCCTTGAGCAGAAAGCAGGAGATACTGTGAGCCCTTGAGGGTGTAGCTCTATCGAGGATGGGGCTACACACACCCTGTCTCCTATAGGGCCTTGAGCAGAAAGCAGGAGATACTGTGAGCCCTTGAGGTTGTAGCACTATCCAGGGTGGGGCTACACACACCCTATTTCCTATAGTGCCTTGAGCAGAAAGCAGGAGATACTGTGAGCCCTTGAGGGTGAGGCACTATCCAGGGTGGGGCAACACACACCCAGCCACCTATAGGGCCTTGAGCAGAAAGCAGGAGATACTGTGAGCCCTTAAGGGTGTAGCTCTATCGAGGATGGGGCTACACACATCCTGTCTCCTATAGGGCCTTGAGCAGAAAGCAGGAGATACTGTGAGCCCTTGAGGGTGTAGCACTATCCAGGGTGGGGCTACACACACCCTATCTCCTATAGTGCTTTGAGCAGAAAGCAGGAGGTACTGTGATCCCTTGAGGGTGAGGCACTATCCAGGGTGGGGCTACACACACCCTGTCTCCTATAGGGCCTTGAGCAGAAAGCAGGAGATACTGTGAGCCCTTGAGGGTGTAGAACTATCCAGGGTGGGGCTACACACACCCTGTCTCCTTTAGGGCCTTGAGCAGAAGGCAGGAGATTCTGTGAGCCCTTGAGGGTGTAGCACTATCCAGGGTGGCGCTACACACACACCCTATCTCCTTTAGGGCCTTGAGCAGAAGGCAGGAGATACTGTGAGCCCTTGAGGGTGTAGCACTATCCAGAGTGGACTACACTCACCCTGCCTCCCTTAGGGTCTTGAGCAGAATGCAGGAGATACTGTGAGCCCTTGAGGGTGTAGCATTATCCAGGGTGAGGTTACACGCACCCTGCCTCCTTTACGGCCTTGAGCAGAAGGCAGGAGATACTGTGAGCCCTTGAGGGTGTAGCACTATCTAGGGTGGGGGCTACATACACCCTGCAACCTTTAGGACATAGAGCAGAAGGCAGGAGATACTGTGATCCCTTGAGGGTGTAGCACTATCCAGGGTGGGGCTGCACTCACCCTGCCTTCTTTAGGGCCTTAGGTAGAAGGAAGGGAAAACTTTGATTCCTTGAGGGTGTAGCACTACCCAAGATGGGGCTACACACATCCTACCTCCTTTAGGAAATTGAGCAGAAGACAGGAGATACCATACATATAAACAAGTAGTTCCGTGAAGAACTATACAACCTATTTTCATATATCCTACTTATGTTAATTGCCACTATTTAACATACACAATTTCAGTTTGATTGCTGTAATAGTTTCGTAGATATTGAGAACCGACTAAATATTTCGGATGGTCGCCATGTTGGATTTTATATATGTAGGTCCTAGAGTTATGTACTGTTACATGCAGATTATTGTGAACGTGTAGTATTCAAACTTCAATCGCATAATTAGGACACAAGAAAAAACAAGGAGATATTTTCTTTTCACAGCTGCCATCTTGTGGTTATGGAAACAATTGAAATAAATTAGATGCCAGTGGATTAACATTCGGATAAAGATTTACTGTACCAAGTTTCACTGCACGCGGATGGTTAAATTGCGAGAAACGTCCATGTGAATATTTATAATTCGCGTCACCCTCATGTTGGATTTGTGATCACCAGGTTATTTAAAGTCCTATTGGTGAACTTAAGTTCATAGCCCCTATGAACATTAAAAAATGCAGTTTGATTGCTAAAATAGATTCATAGATATTCAGTATCGTCTAAATATTTCGGATGGTCGCCATGTTGGATTGTTAAATGTATAGGCCATAGAGTCATGTACCATTAAAGGAAAATTATTGCGTAGGTTCATTATTCAAACTTTCATTTCGATCGCATGACTACATCACAAGAAATAAAAACTTAATTTTAAAATTCGCACTGCCGCCATCTTGAGGTTATGTAAACAATTGAACTAAATTAGATACCAGTGGATTACAATGTGTATAAATATTTCCTGTACCAGGTTTCAGTGCGCTTGGAACATTAAATCGCGAGAAAGGTCTATTTAAAATGTTCAAATTCGCTTGGCCGCCATGTTCGTTTTGTAGTTAACCGGTTTTTGAAAATCTTATAGATGGACTTCCAGTAGTGCCCTTTATCTCAGTACAAAATTTTAGGGAGATACCGCAAATAGTTTCAGAGATATAGAATGCCGGTGAAATATTTCGCACATCCGCCATCTTGTGATTATGTAAACAATTGAACGAAGTTAGATGTCGGTGCATTACAATGTATATAAACATATACTGTACCAAGTTTCATTGCGTTTGGTTGGTCAAATCGCGAGAAACGTCTATTTAAAAGTCGCAAATTCGCTTGGCCGCTATGTTGGTTTTGTAGTTACCAGGTTTTCAAAAGTCACATAAGTGAACTTATAGTAGTTCCCTCTATCACCATAGAAAATGTCAGGGTAATATTGGTAATAGTTTCGGAGATATTGAATGTTGGTGAAATATTTCGCACAGCCGCCATGTTGGATTGGTGAGTCGTAACAAAATTTGAAGGGCACGGTCGAGGTCGCCGGGAATAGTGCTATGAACTTTTCGAGTTTCATTGAAATCGCATCTGCCGTTTAGATTTTATTAGGGGGGGGGGGACACACACACGAATCACACACACACACACGCACACACACACGGACAAAAGGTGATCTCATAAGCCTATTTTTTCAAAATTGAAAATAGGTTAAAAAGGAGGTCTGACCCGCCAATAATAAGGGATCAGGAAAGATAAGCCAAGCGCCAATTAAAGCGGGAAAGTGAAAGAATCCCTAGGCCTTGGATAACCTAATATCGTCGGGGTCGGAAGACAACAAGTGTTGACCAAGGAAGTTCGATAGGAAGAATGATAGAGAGGAGTTCGACACTAGTAAGTGGAAGTAATGTCGGACTCAGTTCTGGTCCCGTGGTCCTCAACCCTCGTCCCACTAGTTGTCAGCTTCTGGAGGAAATATGAATTATTGAACCGACCAGGATTTGCGCTAAGGTGACCAGTATACAATGAACATATGATTTGTTAAATGACAAATTTAGACGGATAATAATAATAATAATAATAATAAATGACACGTGGATGGCCAGGGTGGATTGGCCTACTTACCTGTCTTCAGAGGTCCGCATCGCTTCCACAGCAAAAACGCCTCCAGATGACATGCCCCAACAGAAGAGCACCCAAAGGGGTAGAAGGAAGGTGGAGAAGGGGAACGCACAGGCTATTCTACAGACACCACCCAATTACTAATGGAATTGTCGCCGACGAAATAATGCCACAACAGTTACTTAAAAATTTTAAATAAAAATTTAATTGTTAAAATTTAAATAACAACTCCACCAGAAAACAGAACATGCATCACCAGCATAATTTACAAAGAAGGCAAGAGACCGCTTAACATGCTTGCTTGCAAAGCGAAAAAAAAGATAAGAATTAAATAAAAATTAAAAAGTTAAAGCCCAAAAACTAAAATAAAATTACAGGCATAATTAAATGAGAAAGGGCTTGATAATTTACAAGGGAATGCAATACCGATCCGACATGCAGAGATCCAGGCCACGCCATAAAACGAAAAAAAATAAAATTAAATAAATAAATAAAATAAAAATATGATCAATTAAGAAATTCCTGATATTCGTGACTAAGAAAAACACAAGAACATTCACCAAAACCATAAGGTTAAACCAACAAGATTAACAAAAGCATATTAAGCTAACACCACAACACGTTTGAGTTTTCCGCTTGACGCCAAGAGACTGCCCTCAAGACCAGGATGCATTTCGGCAAAACAAAAACAAACATGTCCACTAAAAACAGGAGACCGCATGTCCGATCGAATTACGGCAAACAATTTAGCAAAATTACATTTTAAAATCAGCAGAAAGAAATGAACGGAGGAAAACAATTACGTCTAAATACTATTAACATGAGGCTGGAGCATCGGATCGTAAATCAGATAAATAATATGCCAATCCCAAGATTGCCAAAGGAAAATAAATAATAATTTAAAACGTAAAATAAACTAGAAATGTGTCTCCAGAAGGTACGAAGAAAAATAACAAAATTAATATATATCTGGTAACATTACTAAAACATAAATAAAAAATTAGGCCTACCAGGCGAAACAAAACACAGCATCACAACATACATGCAAGGCCAATATTGGAGCTCCCATAATAAAATAAATAAAAAAATTAATAAAGTGCCTTAAAACTTCACAATGGAGACACAATAAAAATAAAGTAATTCACACACAAACCAAATAACGTAATACGGCACTATATTGCCTGAAAATGGCCCACCCAGCACATGCTTCGTTTGGGTCACAAGCACTGGTCTGCATCGAGATGCGATTACAATCCCAATTTCTTCTTCACTGCGAAACGATGAAATAATAGCCTGAAGAGCACAGGCAATTCCCTTCCATCGTGTATCCATATTTAGTAAAAGGTAGGGGCCAATGCCCCCTAGCCCACGAAGAGATACTCTGTCACACCAGCTGGCTAGTTGCTTCTTAGACGACAGACAATCAACTCACAAGATGGCGGAGAATCACACGTCAGATACCGAACTGCATTCATGTAAATTGTTATTGTCCAATCAAGGCTTGACACCTCAATCAACAATGGGATTATTAAGTAATTAATTTGGCGGTATCATGTATACACACTCCTTTGTTTCATGACGTATAATAATAATAGCCTACAAATATGACACGAATAGGATTAGTTTATAAGGCACAACCAACACACTCTAGTGGTGAAGAAGAAGGAACTACGGCTAGCTGCGCCGAAGTCCGATAGCAGCTGCCATCTCGTGTTCACAAACGGAACATAGTCACCAGGCGGTCGTTTCAAAGGTCGTGAAGTCACATCCAAGGAAGATACTTATTTGAAAACGTTGGGACGGGCTCTTGCACGTAACAATAATAATAATAATAATAATAATAATAATAATAATAATAGTAAAATATTGAAAATACACTGCCTTATTATTAGTAATTGATATTGAAGGAGAAAACCAAGGGATGATGTGTTTGCACTCGCCAAGCGAGCATCGTCAGCTCCAAATTTACGTGACAAATAGCTCTACAAAACACAACCAAACCTCCAGTGTTGATCGAGTCTTCAGTATTTTAACCGGTTAGATGCAGCCCTCCATGCCTCCCTGTCCTGAGCTTATCGTTTCATCTCTACATAGCTACCACACCCTACATCCGAGGCAATCTCTTTAACATATTCTAACTTTGGTCTACCTCTATAGTTCTTATCCTCGACCCTTCCTTCCATAACTAAGCTTGCTATTCCTGGATGTCTTAGTATGTGTCCTACCAACCTATCTCTTCTCTTCATTAGCAGTCGCCAGAAACATCTTTCCTCTCCCACTCGTCTTAATACCTCTTCGTTTGTAACCCTATCTACCCATCTGATCTTCATCATTCTCCTGTAACACCACATTTCAAACGCATCAATTCTTCTCTTTTCTGTTGCATCAACAGTCCAAGTTTCACTGCCATAAAGCGCCACTCTCCAGACAAAGGCTTTCAAAAATGACTTCCTAATACCTAAATCTATATTCGATGTCAACATATTCCCTTTTCTGGAACTGCTTTCCTTGCCTGAGCTAACCTACTTCTTATATCCTCTTTGCTTCGTCCATCACTGGTTATTTTGCTTCCTAAGTACCATAAGTCTCCTACTTCCGTTAACTTTTCTCAGTGACACGCACTTATAGTCTCTGCCCTCCAATATAAAATAAAAATAAAAACCTGTCAGTAACCTAGATTGCAGTGGTAATAGCCTACATAGGGCATTAACCATTTATAGCGCAGGATATTGAAAATATTTTATTTGTAATTTTTAAAAATAATTTTAAGTATTTCAGCCTAATATTAATTATTATTACTTTTAATTTGTGTTTTCATTAACATTTTAATGTAAGATTTATTTTTAGCCTACTTTTCACATTTTGCAAAAATGAGGAAAAAGTAGACTTATGAGATCGATCCGGGAAAATGTGTGTCTGTCTGTCTGGCTGGCTGTGTGTGTGTCCCCCCCCCCCCACCCCTATCAACTCCTAAACGGCTGCAGCAATCAAAACCAAATTTAGTATGAGTTAAGATGTGCACCGGAATAGCTCACGTCCATATTTGAAAATGATGTCAGTGCTACCAACTGCTGAAAAAACGCACTAGAAATTTGAGCTCCATGTTGGATATCTTGCAAGGTATGCATGGGAGATATTCCAAAATTGGCACACATGTAGATAATACTATTTCAGTTTAATTTCCAGGAGGCCAACCATGACAGTGTTGCCAAAATAACTTTAAGCCTTCTGATAGGTCCAATGTTTAAATGCATATAACTTGTACACTATCAACTGGATTTCAACCAAATTTTGTATGTAATATCTGTACATAAACAGATATGACTGAGCGTATTCTTAAGGGTCACCAGGGCTGCCAACTGTTAATAATTGCTCTCTCTATTTTTTTAAATCCAAATACCAATATATCAGTAAGTATGCAAGCCAACAGCTTTAAACTATGCACACGTATATTCTGACATTTTAGGTTAATTTGGAGTAACTTATATACGTCAGTTCTACCAACATGATTATAAGCCTGCTGATAGTACCAATTTTTAAATACATTTAACTTCTATACTATCAGTTGGATTTCAACCAAATTTCGTATGTGCAATATGTACCATAACAGATATGACTATAAGTATTGTTAAAAGCAATCAGGGCTGCAAACTGTTAATAAATGCTGTCTATATTCTTTTTACCCTAATATCAATATATCAGAAAGTATGCAAGCCAACAGCTCTATACTTTGCACACGTATAGCACCTGACATTCTAGATTAATTTGGAGTAATTAATACAAAGCGGTGCTGCCAACATGATTCTATGCCTGCTGATATGTCCAATTTTAAAATACATGTAACTTCTATACTAACAAATGGATTTCATCCAAAATTGGCACAACAAGATATAATAATTCAGATTATTTCTGACCAGCACACGCATGGTATTGTTGGCAACATCCTTTTACGCGTGCTGATAGATCCAGTGTCTAACTGCATGTAACGTCCATTGGACTTCAACCAAATTTTGTATTCTGTACCTTAAGAGGTGGAACTAAGAATATATTCAGTCACCAGGGCTGCCAACTGTAGTGCTCTATTAGGCTACATTATACCAGGTATATTTTGAACTAATTAGATATTTCGATATTACCAACTTAATTTCGTCATTATTCTGGATAGGTTCATATACTGTAGATGGCATGAAAAGTAGGCTGTATAGTTCTTCACGCAACTTCTTGTTTTTAACTTTATTTTTGCTATAAAATTAAAAAAATTAAATTGTTTTTATTTATAAATAATATTTTATTTAATCACCTTCGGTGAAGAGGTAATATTTGGTTTCCAGAAATATTATCACTTCCACAAGAAAGTATGGAAAATATGAACATGGGAAATGCACAGATAAACGTGTTGCACCTAACCTTTCACGTCAAACTTGCCCTTCCAATCCATTTGCTTCCATTTTACAGGAAACACGTAGGGATGTAAGATGTAGAGATATACATATTCTTGAAGGAAATTTAATGCCCTACGACTTTCTTTCTCACACGTTTCCTGTCAAGTGGAAGGCAAACGGATTGGAAGGACAAGTTTGACGAGAAACGTGAGGCGCTATATATTTTTCTGCAATTGTTTCATGTTCACCGGCTCATATTTCGGAGACCGTAACACAGAGAGTTAAATACGAATATACCATGTTGTAGGACATTTAATTTTCTTTAAGTTTGAAACGTATAAACATTTCTGTGCGACTCACCGTTTAAGAGTTATGCACCGAAAACTAAAAAAGGGGCCTTAGAGCCCCCTTCTGTCCCCCCCCCCCTTCCCCTCCCACGGCACCTGAAATCGACGGGACTTTATTAGATGTTGTTTAGGGGACCTCCCCATACACATTCCTGAAACACTAAGAATTACATGATTTAATGCAGCAAATGCATCATTTTTGGTCTAATTTGACTGGACTAATAGCCTATTTCTCTCCCGGTCAATGTACAATCATGAACATGGAATATAACCTATGAACCGCCAGTAACAACGCCGCAGAACTTTATCAATTTAAATAGCTGCTTCTGTTTGGCTTTTTAAAGCAGCAAGACGCCAAAACTTCAAGTTGGAGACTATACTTATTAAAGTGCCCTTGTGTGAAGTAATGATCTTTACATCCTGTTCCCATTCAACACGGAACTGTAAAATGGGTTGCCTACCGACCCGCAATCGGCTTGAAATCTGCTCGCAGCGCGCTAGCGACGGTGCTGAGTTTGATTGCCGCCTTCTTATGCAGCATTGCAAAGTATTTTGCTCTTTTAAAATATATTTACGCAGGCTTCCTAATAAGTTTGAACGATTTCTGTTTCAGAACTTGTCATTTTACGCTTCTGTTAGTGGCTTTTGCAGAGCTTTTCAATGAAATAAAATTTTATTTTACCCCCCACCCCCCCCCCCCACCCCTCGCACTATACAGCCCATGACGGGCTAAGGCCGACCAAGCGACCGCTGCCCAGCCATTCGTCCTGCAGATATTGGGGTGACGCGTGTTGAGCGTTAATCTTGGTTTTCGTGATCGGAGCGCTGTCTCACTGTCAGACAGCTACTCAATTGTCCTCACGAGGCTGAGTGCACCCCGTTCCAACCCTCACGTCAAAGGCTTCGGTAATTACGAGCTCCATTTCTTCGGGTGTTATTGGTGATCTTTAAAATACTCTCGACCTGACGTAGCCCTAAATGAAGAAATCCAGGACTTTGCAATGCTGCATAAGAAGGTGGCAATCAGTGAAATCGAACTCAGCCCCGTCGCTAGCGCGCTGCGAGAGCAGATTTCAAGCCGATTGCGGGTGGGTAGGCAACCCATTTTACAGTTCCGTGTTGAATCGGAACTGGCTGTACATATAAATTTAAGCAATATATGTTTGTTTTGATGCTTTAAAGTGTGTAAAACCGAATTAATAGCATAACTTGGAATATTTATCAGTTGTTGAAAAAGGAGAAATTCAAAAGAGATGTTTGTAAGGATAATTATGCTATTGTGTAGTCTTTACTATTTATTCTGTGGAAAATTACATATTGTATCTGTAAAGCCGTACGATAAATAAATAAACAAAATATATTGATAGATATAAACTATAGCTTGGAGTGTCCCTGTCCAGGTATTGAGTTTGAAGTGTCTGCTGTCTAAACTCCAAGCCGTTGTAAGTTATACGAGCTCGCAGCCTGAAGGTCCTGTTTGACACACCACAAAGCTAAACAAACAAGTCAGTATTTACATAGCGCTGACAAGAACGGGCTGTCCTAATGTGATTAGTCCAGAGCGTTATCTCCTAGCGATATACGGTTATAGGACAGCCTCTTACTGTGCACCCAATAGCCTTAGATGGACCTGTCAACAGATTAAATTCAATGTATGGACTGTGTTACACAAAAATTATGACGACATCTCAAAAGAAAACTCTGACCTGTTGGCGGCTTAACGTGTTGTCGGATTTAGAACTGGCTCGTATATTTTATTGGTAATGGTTTTAAGAAAATATTTATGTTTGTAAGATTAATTCTAACGAAGAATTTGAGCATGGTGAAGATTAAGTGTAAGTGATGGCAACAGTAGTTACGGATAAGTGGCTGAAGTACAACGCCCTACCATTTTCTCGGTGTTGTGGACTCAATTGATTCTTGAATCACTTTAAACTGCAATGGATAATAGTTTAATTGGATTTGAGAAGGTGAAATTACTGAATCACCATAAAATATACCGGTCATCTCGTAACAGGTTGTGAAAAAAATAATCAACGTTTTGATATAAATGCAATTTATGACACAATCGCAGATAAGCACATATCATCGAGGATGGAGAGACCTTAATATCCGATGGCTAATCTTGAAAATAAACCTTCCTTTCTATTTGGTATTGATTTAAGGAAATGATGCAGTGGGATATACAGACGAGGTCAGGTTATCAGAATTAGTTAGATACTTGATTATTATTATTATTATTATTATTATTATTTATTATTGTTGTGAAATTCTCAGTGTGTGTAACATTCCTTCACCCGAATTAACCACTTATCTCTTCTTCTTCTTCTTCTTCTTAATTTCCCGTTTCCAGTTCCCTGGGTCGGGTTGCGAATGAAGGACCTCCACAGTTGTCTATCCCTCCACCATTCATTTCCTTCTTTCAGTACTTCTTTTTCTTTTACTCTTCGTTTCTCTATGCTTTCCTTCACCGTGTCTATCCACCTCTTTCTGGGCCTTCCTCTTTTTGGTACTCTATATTCTTCCATTCTCATCATATGTCCGTACCACTTCAGCTTATTGGTCTCTATCTTGTCTTGCAGTTTTGGGAACCCAGTTCTCTCCCTAATGTCCACATTTCTGACTTTATCCCTCCGTGTCTTACCAATTATTCCTCTAAGGAACTTCATCTCGGCTGCTTGGATTCGGCTTTCATCGCGTTTTGTTGTGGACCAAGTACCTGCTGCATATGTCAAAATTGGTGTGTACTACATTGAGAATAGAACTTTCTTGCATTTCTCTGGGACTTCCTGGTTCCATACTAAACCTCGCACACACTGGTAAAACCCATTAGCTTGTAGGATTCTCTCCATTTATCGTACCATCTTCTGTGAGTATGCTCCCCAAATACTTAAAGCTTTTCACCATTTCCAATGGATTTCCATTGACTTCAATATTCTGTCTTCCTTCTCTCTTATGTCCACATGGGGTAAAACAAAGTCCCCGATTCTTGGATACAACGGGTAATCTCGAGAACCACTGGATGGGTATTGATGTGGTTTTCACCATTCTGTGAAGAATTCCTTGAGGAAGATTTCTGTAGAAAAACATTACTTTATGACCAATAACGATTTCAGTACATTGAGACGAAGAATAACCCGCCATCAGTGCGCCTTTTAAGCTTACGCTGGGTAAACCGCAAGCATTTTTTTAACCATAGATTAACTCTTTTTCAAAAGCGATGACCTATTGTTTTTGTGGACTCAAACGTTTCCTGAATGTCAAAACTAACTTTTAACATCGAATCCCGAGGATAAGTGGAAAATTTCTGACATATTAAGGAGCTAATGTCGTGGTGTAACGATGTATAGAAAAACAAAAATGATAATAGACATGAATAAATGCAACACTTTTAGGTAACGCATACACTTAAAACTAGGTACCAGAGAAGCTGATGTTCCCAGGATCCCTAGAAAAATCTAAATACAGTATATAAAAGTTTTGCAGGGGACCGAGCTGGTGAGCTTTAAAATTGGGTTTCAGAAGCAGTTCGGCGTAAGTAGGCAAGCGTTTAGGTTAACTTGTTTTCCAAAGCGATGATCTATAGTTTTCATGAGTTCAAACGTTTGCTGAAAATCCAAACTGACTTTTAACATTAACAAACCACGTTAGAGATAGGCTAATGAAATCCCAAATGGACAATTTAAACTTACTGCTTGCGATTCACCGTCAATATCCACCGTGTTTTCAAATCAATTTTGTGAGTTCGTGAAGGGAAACTGTGTAGAATATTACATTGTTCTTTGGTTGCAACCAACATACTACACAACGTTTTGACATCGCTACTGTATAAAATAATAGAATAAATACTCGCTCGTTTTCGATGTACATCAGTGCTCAGCCCAAGGTCATGGGTTCAAACCCGACCGAAGTTGTCGGATTTTTTAACCCTGGAACAGTACCCTTATTCTCTAGAAACAATAATGGTATCCTGGGGCACTGGGTACCCCAGGACAGAAACACAACTCTGATGCATTAAATTAATGTATTACTATTAACTTCAATTACAAATGAGTGAAATCAACCCCGTAGCACAGAATACTTAAACTATTAAGGCTGTAAAATGAAGTATACACATTGACTGAAAGACAGTCGAAGTCAAGTAAAAGTCACAGGAGGTGGCAGCTTATTAGGTGTATTAAATAAATAAAATAAATAAATAAATTGCCTTACAAATCCCATAAGGGCTATGGCCTCCTGCTTTGCAGGGAATTGCTCAGTTTTAACTCATCAGGTGAGCAAGTCCTGAGGAGCATTCGGGGTTATTCTTTCTGATTGGGCCTTCTATATAGATGTGCAGCTGATTAAAGATTAAGTAAATTATATTACGATGGCATAAAATTCGCTACAACAATCTTCATTTCTGAGTCTGGCGATATCAAGGCCTCAAATATCCATTAGTATTACGGAAATCATAATAGCCATCAATTAATATCTGGGAGCTTCCCATTGCCACTAAGCACAAAGCTTACCCTGTCTAAGCACTTGAACAATGACAGAAACTGCGAAGTCTTCACTCTTCAGTAAAATCTACGTATATTGAACCGTTTCAAATAGGTCTTTTTAAAATGCAATACAAAACCTTACCGGTGGAGTTTTAACATCTAGTTTGGATGCAGATACCTATACACGTTCTTTAACATCCCACAAATCATTCACTATGTTGTGCACATGTGGTCCCGGATCGAATTAATAAGTGTTTCGCAAGATAGTTGAACCTTTTGAATTCCTTGTGATGCAGTAAGGTTATTTTCCCTAGTGAACACGATGATGTTTCCTCAAATTAGAGCGCGAGACAATGTTCCATTAGTTCTGTCCGCCATGCAAATGACTTCTCACATGTGCTACAAGTGTATTACTTCACTCCAGTATGAACAACAGTGTGCTTCTTGAGGTCACCACTCTGTGAGAAGCCTTTATTGCACACCAGAGATATGTACCGCTTTGCTGCATGCCCACTGAACGGTGTCTTTCTAGTTGATGCATTGTTTTATTGGTCACTGCATGCGAGTCTCCCTAGGTCTTTCCACTCCTGCCTCATCCTCGCTGTTCTTGTCCATTGTTTTCCTCCCCATTTTACGAACCAGTCTGCCCATCTGATTCTTTGTCTCCCAACGTTTCGTCTTCCTGTTCTTGGGTCCCACATCGTCATTTTGTACGTCCATCGGTTAGGATCTAATCTCGCTACATGTCCACCCCATCTCCATTTGATCTGGTCTGCTGATGTCATAGCGTCTTTCATGCCGGTTCTCCTTCTTAAATCTTCGTTCCGTATTCTATCTCTCAATGAGACATGAAGTATCTTCCTTTCCATTTTCCGTTGACATCTCTGGATCATTTGTCTTTGTTTCGATGTTAATGCCCAAGTTTGGCAACCATATAGTAACACCGGTATAACGCATTTTTCCAGAACTTCAGCCTTTAAAGTGTGTTTTTGGGTCTCGTCAGCCAGTATAAACTTTAGGGACCAAAAGCTCCTCCATGCTTGTCCTATTCTTCGTTTGACCTCTTTCTCTGAACGACTTGAAAATGACATGTTCTGACCGAGATATACATATTCTTCAACATATTCCAGTGTTTATCCGTTCACATTAATTGGGGCTTCTAACGCATTGGTCATCAGCTTCGTTTTCTTCGGGTTCATTGTAAGGCCCACTTCTTTACTTGTTTTGTCTAATTCTTTTATCATTTGTTCCAGCTCTTTCGCTGATTCAGCCACCAAAACAATGTCGTCTGCGAACCGTAAATGGGTTAGTCTTGTCCCATCGATTCTGATGCCATATTTTTCTTCCCAGTCTAGTTTTCTAAACTGATTTTCCAGCAAACAGGTGAATAATTTTGGTGAGAAGGGGTCTCCCTGTTTTACTCCCCTTTCTATCATGATGTTACATCCTTCTCTTTCTGTCTTTATTCTGGCTTGGTTACCGTCGTAGAGTTTGCCAAGGAGTCTAACGAATTTGTTTGGGATGCCTTGTTTTTCCAGTGCTTCTAAGACGCTTCCCTGTTCTACGGAGTCAAATGCTTTGTTGTAATCCACAAATGCGATATACACCTCTAGATTAAATTCCTGAACTTTCTCCATGAGTTGATTTATTGCTTGCAAGTGGTCTGATGTACTGAAACTCTTTCTGAATCCTGCTTGCTCTATCGGTTGCTGTTCGTCCAGTGCCTTTGTCATTCTATTGGTTAGGATCTTCATAAATAGCTTGTAGAGGTTTACAATTAGGTTGATCGGTCTGTAGTTGTTTATGTCGTCCTTGGCTCCCTTTTTGTGTAGAAGTATGATAATGCTTTGTTTCCACTGCATTGGTATGTCTTCTGATGTGAGTATGGAATTAAATAATGTTGTGATGACTGGGATTAGATCTTCTTCACCCCATTTTATAAATTCATTGTAAATTCCATCTTCACCTGGGCATTTTTCGGTTTTCGTTTGTCGAATGGCTGCTCTTACTTCACTGGGTAGTATTGGAGGTGTTTCTTCCTCTAGGTTTTCTTCTGATGTATTCTGGTCCTGATGCAAGTTGGATCTTTGAGAGTTACTTGAGTATAGTGTCCTATAGAACTCTGTCGCTTGCGTCATTATCTCTTCGCTTGAGGCTTGTCTTTTTTCGTTGTTGTCTTTTACTCCCAGCATCCAATGTTTGCCTGGAGTTAATTCTTTTCTAATCTTCTTTATTGATTTTGTGGTATCCATGATTTCTTTGACCACTTTAGTGTTGTGTTCTCTGATGTCTCTTCGGATTTCCCTTTTTGATTGTTTATTGACTTCCGCATATTCCAGCTTTTTGTGTTCGTTTTCTATGGCTTGTGATTTTAGGCGTTCTCTTTCTTCGATCAAACATTTGGTGCTATCCATAAGTTTTATTCTATTTTTCATACTGTTTCCAGGTGTTGACGATTGTTTGGCTGCGCGGGATATGCAATTTACGAGCTCTGTATAGTGTTGTTGGACTTTTTGCTCCGTTTGTTGGTTGAAGTCTCGTAGGTTTTGTTGTAGTGCTTTTACATACTCCGCCCTGTCTATGCATCCTGGATGTGTAGTTTTGTTGTTGAAGTAGTGTCTCCTTTTCTTCTTTATTCTCACTTTCAATCGTACCATTCTGTGATCTGTGTCAAACTTCAGACCATTTATCACTTGTATGTTTTTCACCTCTGTTAGTCTATTGGTTAGGATGAAGTCTATTTCGTTTTTGATTTTCCCATTCGGAGATTTCCATGTCCATTTGCTTTCTGGGCTTTTCTTGTAAAATGTGTTCACAATTTTAAGTCTTTGTCCCAGTGCAAACTGTATTAGTCTTTCTCCTCTTTCGTTCCTTGTTCCGTATCCGTGAAGGCCCATAGGTTCTTCTTCTTCGTATTCCTTTCTTCCTACCTTGCTGTTGAAGTCTCCAATTATGAATGTTGTGTGTGCTTCGTACTCGGCTAGTGTGTCTTCGAGGAGCATATAGAAGTCTTCAATTTCTTCTTCCGTACTTGCTTCTGTGGGAGCATAGACTTGAATTATTATGAACGTGCTGTCATTTAATTTTAGGGATAATACTATGATTCTTTCTGAGATTCCCTTTATTTCTTTTATATTGTGTTTTAAATGTCTTTTTATCAAAAAACCTACCCTTTTTGTCCTTTTGTTTCCCCTATGAAGCTAAAGACATCCCCATTTGTTTTCTCTATTATGTCTTCGCCGTATTGCCTCACCTCACTGAGGCCTAATATATCGTACCTTACGTTTTCTAGTGCGTTTTCGAGTTCTATTTCTTTATCTTGGGTTCTTAAGGTTCTAACGTTTAGTGTACCAAGTATGAGTTCTTCTTCCTTGTGTGAACGTTGTTTCATCGTTGTGTTGTGTTGAATTCTTCTTCCCCGTTTTTTGAGGATAAGTCTTTCCAGTGCACCCACTGGTCATTTAACAGGATTTTCTGGTATCCAACTCTTACATTGTTATTACCCTTTTCCCTTTCTTCCCTGGCTTTCTGTCGGAGTGATGCTTGGATTTCTCTTTCTTTTATTGTGAGGTCATCATCTATGAATATGTCTTGTCCTCTCAGTTTGTGTTTGTTTCGGACTATTTTTAGTTTGTCTGCAAAATTTGTGAAACTGACTTTCACTATACCTCTATTGTTTCTGTCTTTACCGACGTAGGTTGATTTTTCTGCCGTCACTTCTTTTTCTATCGTGTCCAATATCTTCTTGATTTTGTTCTTTAGTTCGTCTTTGTTACTTTCATCATTAGTGAATTCTTTACTTTTTACCACTATGTTGTTCCTCCTTTCTATTTTCGCCTGTTGTTCTTTCTGTTCTTCTAGGTCACTTATTCTTTTGGATAATGTTTCTATCTTTTCTTGTATTGTGTTGTCTATGTTAGTGATTTTTTGTTCTAATGACTCATTTGCTCTTTCGCAGTATTCATTTCTTTTTTTAATTTCCTTTCTCATGGACTGAATTTCCTCTCTTGTTTCTTGTTTAAACTCTTCAGTTTGCTTTTTCAAATCTTTAAGTTCTGATAGTATTTCAGAAAACATACCTTTAATGTCGTCTCTTTGGGGTTTTGCATTGTTTGTGTGTTCTTCTTCTCCCGAATTTTCTGAGGTTGATATTTTGTTTTTTCTCTCTTTTTGCTTTATGTTTTTAGTTGAGGGCTGTGTTTTGGGTGGCATGTTGTTATATTTGCTAGTTACGTACTGTGATATATTTTACTCCTCTTTTTGGCGCGTGTAGTGTATTAATCTGCTTTGGCTTCATTCACTTCGTTTTTGCTATATAGTTCCTCTCACACTCATTCGCTTCTATTTTAGTGCTAAAATATGTCTATGTATATTGTTAAAAGTCTTCACCCCTTAGTAGCAGGTTGCTGGTTTTCTTGTGTGAGCTGATACTATGCCTGTGCTTTGTGCTGTAAGACGTTCGTTATGCGACGAATGTCCTCTTTCATTGTTGACAAGTCAGCGTCTTGTAACCGGTATGTCTCATTCTCCATACAGAGTTTCTTCTGGTCACATGTTATTTTTGTGGTAAGGAATTCAAACGGTTCTTTGTTGCTGTATGCGATTAGTGTTTTGTTGAGCTTGGTGCTATATAACCTCACTAATCTCCTTCTGTTGTGTGATGTAATTAATTTCAGTTATTTACTTCTTTACTTGCAATTTGGGTGATTCCTGGTTTTCTTTCATTGCGTACGTCTTCCTCGGGTACTTTTTTTTTCACTTTTAAGCTGCACTGATATCGTTTTACCGTGTAAAGATCCAAAAACCGTGGAGCTCGGAAATGGCGCGTGTTTACTTGACTACAGTAACATAACGTAATTGGGGAATGAAAATTCTCTGGGGCATTGAGTGCCCCACTGCACTGTTCCAGGGTTAAGAGCGTTAAAAATCCCTTAGTATGCCTTCCTTCGGAGAGGAAGTAAAGCCGGCGGTCCCATGTCATAGATTTATTGCTTGTAAAAGAACCTTCCACTAACTACACTTGTGTGAAGTGAAAACTTGTAGGTTAGAATTGTTAACGCTCTATTAGTTCCAACGTTTGCCGCCAGGTGCTGACTACGATGCCATCTAGTAGCCAAGTCCACAAGCTAGGTGTCGTAAACAGTAGCATTTGGAAGGAAAAGTAGGAAGTACTTGAAATTATTGTCTGCAGTCCTCTCGCAAATTAACACACACTAACACAGCCTTCACAATTAACACCAGTTATCAGACAGATTCTACACACACCCAAAGTACACGGGGCTACATAACCGCGTTGTCGCAGCCCCTAAACTGAGGAACCAACCAAGCAACCATCAGTACTCAGCTGATCGTGGCATGTAACGGCTTCTTGGAACGTCCATTTACAGCAGCACTTTAGTATAGCACGGAGCCTATAGGATGGGAAGGGTGCTCACTGTATATAATACGAAACAAACGTGGCGCGCATGTTACTGTCGTCAACTTGTGAAGAGCACTGAAGTGTAGTTCGATATTTGTGGGCCAAAGGGCATAAAGAAGCTCTTTCCCAGCAGCAGATTGAGTCACTTTGATTGTCTTTTCGTACTGGGAAACCACTCTCTACAGGCAGCTGTTACCAGTCCCTGGGAGCGTGGTGAATCACTAAGGCTGTGTCCCAATACTCAAGTTGTCTGCTATTGACTAGCTGCTAGCTACTATGTGCTATGTGCTATGCACTACGGAGATTTGGGACATGTGTGCTTGATCACAGCCTCCTTCATAGACTTGTGTTCTGAAACGCACTGGACTTACATGCTAGTGCCAAACCAACACTCAAGATGGCGATGATCGGCTACTCCTTGTAAGCTCTTTGCGCTTTCATCAGCTGTTTTAAATAAACAATACATGAACGATACGATCATGGATGCGCCAAGATCACTTTTTAGCCGAGCCCTAATTATGGTTTGTGTTTGGCTTAAGTCAAAGACAACCTACAATTCCGATAAGCTACATATTTATATAATTTCCTTGACGTAGTCGACAATCTAGCAAGCACTTTCGTTCACTAGTTGCTACAGACTTGATTGCTATGTGCTAAGCAGTATTGGATCACGACTTCTGACGTCACATCCGGCAAAGTAGTGGACTATCCAGTTCACTACGGCTGAAATTGTACTATTGGGACACAGCCTCAGTATCAAGTGCGCCATGTTTGTTTCGTAGTTCAGGCTTCTCTCACTTGAGCTAAACATGGAAAAAAAATACCCTCTGCACGCAAACTTCAAACTATATAAAAATATGGTATATTGGCTTTCACGGCCAGTGAATACAAAAATTAAGCAATTTTTCTAGGTTTGTGTTGTGTCGTGTCGTGTGTGAGGTTTTGCCTAGGACACCAAGCTGGCCCGGACCCCCACAGGAGTAGCGAACTGTGCGCTACCTCCCTTTATATGACGCGCACCTGCGCCTCTTTACTGCGTGAACTAAAAGCTCAAGCAGCCATAACCTCCCTATGAAGGCTTCAAAAAAATGATATATTGGCTTTCACGGCCAGTGAATTAAAACTCAGCAATTTTCCTAGGTTTGTGCCGTGTCTTGATGGCTACTCCTGTGGAGGTCCGGGAGGGGACACCAAGAACCCGCTGATGAGCCAGCTTGGTGTCCTGGGCGAAACCTCACCCAAGACACGGCAAAAAACCTAGAAAAATTGCTGACTTCCAAACTATATCTTCGTGAAATTTTAACATTGCAGCTGCAATATTTGGGGAGAAAAATAAGTGAGCTTTACTTTGTGATTTGCCCTCGTTTTTTAATAACATGTAGTTTTCATTCAAGTTATATTATTTCTTGGCATGTTCCAGTGATTGGGATTATATTGTGTTGCCGACTGGAAACTTAAATAATATAAACATATTAAGTAGTTTGGTGAAGAACTATACAGCCTATTTTCATATATCCTACTCATGCTAATTGCCTCTATCAACATACAACATTTCAGTTTGATTGCTGTAATAGATTATTAGATATTGAGATCCGTGTAAATATTTCGGAGGGTCGCCATGTTGAATTTTAATATATGTAGGCCATAAAGTTATGTACTACTAAATGGAGATTATTGCTTAGGCTCATTATTCAAACTTTGCCTTCGATCACATGATTAGAACACAAGAAATAAGAACTTAATTTTAAAATTTCGCACATCCGCCATCTTGTGGTTATGTAAACAATGAACACAATTATATGTCAGTGCATTGCAATGTATATGAACATTTGCTGTACCAAGTTTCACTGCGTTCGGATGGTTAATCGCGAGAAAAGTCTATTTAAATGGTTCAACTTCGTTTGGCAGCCATGTTCGTTTTGTAGTTAAGTAACAGGATTTTGAAATTCACATAGTTGAACTTCAAATAGTGGCATTTTATTACCGTACAAAATTTCAGGGTGATATTAGTAATAGTTTCGGAGATATAGAATGTCGGTGAAATATTTCGCACAGCCGCCATGATGGATTGGTGAGACGTAATAACGTAATAACGGTCGGGGTTGGCCAAAATAGTACTCTGACTTTACTGAGTTTCATTGGAATCTCTTCAGCCATTTGGATTTATTAGGGGGGGGGGGACGCACACAAGCACACACATAAGCGTATTTTTCATAAATGAAAGTAGACTAAAAATCAAGACTTTTGGGTTTGAAACACTTTGGAAATAAGCTATACTATTGAGCAATGGAGTCTCCACACGAACTGGCGTGTATCTAGGCTTGCCACGCTTTCAAAGGCTCAACAATGTCGAAAGACAAAGACCGGTAGAAGAACTCAGCAGAACAGACATCAAGATAATGCTAACAAAACACACACTGTTATGGGAACGGCAGTATGTTTACAAGAGCGTTATTGGTATTCTTGACAAGAAAAGATATGAACCTGTTGTGATGTGCTGTCACCCTCAAGGATTATGACCGCCATAAAGGGCTATCTTATAATCTAAGTGGAGATGGGTGTTCCTCTGGATCATTTTTAACAAGATTCAATCACTTTCCTTTTTTTAATGTAACATGCGTGGATGTTTTACGAATTTATATTTCAGAATTTGAAAGCCACATAAAAATGTTGTTGAAGCTTATATAGGCAGGTTCGTTAGCAGGGGTGTGGTATTGTTGAGGCGATTCTGGGATAAGCATTGGTGTGGTTGTTCTGACATGTTATTAGCGTCATATACCTATCGTCGATAACAACTCTATTGTCGATAACTCGTTGACTTATCGCTCCATCTGATTGCTAACATGGTCGCATCTCTTCAGACTGTAGCCATATAAAAGTCACACATCGACGCTTTGAATTAAGACAGGTGGGTGAGTGCGGAGAGGAGAAGAAAACCAGTTCAATTGTAGCTATTATAAGATCAGGCTATGGTATTTGACACCAAGGTGGGCTCCAGTTAGGCTCGTGTGCTAACAGCGTATTGAAGTCTCCAGGGACGTGAGTGATACTCAACAAGTATGGTCATGTAGCTATTTTGTAAGGAAATAAGATACTATACAGAATTAGTCACTCAACTGAACTACCATAAATATTAAACAACAAGGAGGTTTCCAAAGCTGTTCTTCTAACAGCATACCCCAACCTCCAGGGGTTCACATCTAGCGGGACGTGAGTCGGTGACCACGGGACCCCAGTTGAGTCCGGCATTGCTGTCAACTCTTGTTCTCTTCCAACCCCGAAGGTATTAGGGTATACGAGGCCTAGGGAATCCTTCACTTCCCTGCCTTAATTGGTCCTTCTATGTTTTCTGATACCTTCATTCTTCTTTTCCCTTTCATGTTATCTCCTGCCTTCTGCACAAGGCCCTCAAGGAGGCAGGGTGTGTGTAGCCCCACCACTTCTGGTGCACCCTCGATAATGCTACACGCTCAAGAGCTCACGTCTCGTGAGTTTGGGAGTTAGCTACCCGGAGGGATCCCTGGGCTGGGTCTGTGTTATCCCCCTATTTCTAGTGCCACCAGGGTGGACTCTCTCCTCTTTTCTATTGACCATTCATGGCTCTCCTTCCGTCCAACTCCCTCAATCCTCATTCTTCGAGGGTTGAGGGCATTTCTTTTCTTCCTGTCCTTTATTTTCCTTATCCTTTGTTTACCATTTCTTCTTCTAGTAAGTAAGTTTGTAGTTAGTATAATTTAGTGTTTTCATTCTCATCTCATCTTTCACTATCACCCGAACGATTAGGGGCCGATAACCTAGATGTTAGGCCCCTTAATACAACAAATATCATCATCATTATCATTATCTAACAGCATTGACAGAGGATCATGAAACAGCATTAGAAGGACGTATTAGTTGAAGAGCTTGAAGCAAAATATATATTTAAAAATGGAGAAATCAAAGAAAAAATGCTTTCCCACTGGTCTTTATTATTTAAACGATGCGAATTTTACACAGTAAATAAATATACTAAGAACAAAGTTCCAACTGGTTCCGCCTCGTCAATACTGTTTATTAAAATGTCGTGATACAATCACCTGTCTTTTATCACATCACATGGTACATGTTTCAACGTCTAACACGTATTGACGCCTTCATCAGCCTAAATAATTGTGCAGCACTTAAAACATTCCCTTTATCTACTGGGTGTAGTTAAAAATTGTACATAAAAACACACATGGATCACTGTAACACATTAAAAGTTGTTAAAACATTTTCTTATGTTAAAAGCTTAATAAAAATCCGCAGCCGGGCTTGGCAGTCTTTCTTGGCTTATATCTAATGTTACAGCACTGTCTCCGTCCGACTCAGCACGGCCCTGTTAGCTCATTGCCGCATTACATCTTGGGAATGGTCACCCCTTGCTTGGGCTTTTGGAAGCCAACATTAGATATAAGCCAAGAAAGACTGCCAAGCCCGGCTGCGGATTTTTATTAAGCTTTTAACATAAGAAAATGTTTTAACAACTTTTAATGTGTTACAGTGATCCATGTGTGTTTTTATGTACAATTTTTAACTACACCCAGTAGATAAAGGGAATGTTTTAAGTGCTGCACAATTATTTAGGCTGATGAAGGCGTCAATACGTGTTAGACGTTGAAACATGTACCATGTGATGTGATAAAAGACAGGTGATTGTATCACGACATTTTAATAAACAGTATTGACGAGGCGGAACCAGTTGGAACTTTGTTCTTAGTATATTTCAGTCAATACGGGAAAAAATGTGCGACTCTCAGAGTCAAAAAGACAGTAAATAAATATCCCTAAACGTAATTTTATAAAAGAGTCAGCAGGCTTAGTTATGGATGATACTATTATCATCCCTTCATTAAACCATAGAGATCAGACTCGCTATCTTGGAGCAACTTTTACAGATGAGCTGATATTTGATTCAATATTACAGAGATGTGCAAATTATTAGAGTCAGTCCGAATTTTCCAAAATATTTCATTCATACTTTCCACGACTTAAAGCACTAAATACAGAATCATTATCTATGTGCGCCCCGATAAACACGGCAAGCTAAGCCGGCTGTGACTGGTGAAGATCGTGGGTGCGCGTACGGGGTTCAGCCGGTAGTTTGCGCGCACTTTCACACTTTTACCTAACATGTTCAATAAAGTGTTCTTACAGTGCTCATAGGCGATGCTGTAAATGTCCTCCCTCTCTTGTATTACACCTGACATCTGATGAAATAATGTCTGTCGACTCTTCTAATATTTACGGAGCCTGTTTCCTTGAATCGTTAAGCAAGCCTCCTAATTGTACTGGCATTAGGCACAGGTCTTCTTGGAAACTTGATTCGAAATTTCCGTCTCGTTTCAGAACAATATGTTCTGCTTTGCAGACACGAATTTACTATAGTCATGCACACGTTCGCGCTATGTGAATTGGTATCTAGGCATGACCAACAATCACAGTAATCACAATACTCACTAAGCGTGCAAAACTAGACTAGCGTCTAAGTTTTGCAGATACACGTCTATATGAATGACAAAACACGTGTGAACTAACGATATGAGTCAGCGGCCATCTGCACCAGTCACAGCCGTGAATGTTAGCAACGCATGTTATTAGCCTATTTTCAATTTTGAAAAAGTAGGGTTATGAGATCATCTTTTGTCCGTGTGTCTGTGTGTGTGTGTGTGTGTGTGAGGTGTGTGTGTGTCCCCTAATAAAATCTAAACGGCTGGAGCGATTTCAATGAAACTCAGTATGTTCATAGCACTATTCCGGGCGACCCCGACCGTGCCCTTCAAATTTTGTTACGTCTCACCAATCCAACATGGCGGCTGTGAGAAATATTTCACCACCATTCAATATCTCCGAAACTATTCCCGATTTCACCCTGGAATTTATTAAGGTGATAAAAGGGACTACTAGAATTTTACCTATGTAACTTTTGAAAATCTGGTAACGACAATACCAACATGGCGGCCACGCGAATTTGCGACTTTTAAATAGACGTGTCTCGCAATTTAACCAACCAAACGCAATTAAACTTGGTACAGTATATGTTTATAAACATTGTAATGCACCGACATCTAACTTCGTTCAATTGTTAACATAACCACAAGATGGCGGATGTGCGAAATATTTGACCGGCATTCTATATCTCTGAAACTATTAGCGGTATCACCCTGAAATTTTTGTACGGAGATCAAGGGCACTACTGGAAGTTCATCTATAAGACTTTCAAAAACCGGTTAACTACAAAACGAACATGGCGGCTAAGCGAATTTGAAAATTTTAAATAGACCTTTCTCGCGATTTAGTGTTCCAAACGCAATGAAATCTGGTGAAGGAAATGTTTATACACATTGTGATGCACTGGTATCTAATTTAGTTCAATTGTTTACTTAACCTCAAGATAGCGGCTGTGCGAATTTTAATTTTTTATTTATTTCTTGTGTCGTAATCAAGTTTCAATAATGAACCTACGCAATAATTTTACTTTAATGTTACATGACTCTATGGCCTATACATTTTACAATCCAACATGGCGACTATCTGAAATATTTAGACGGCTCGGAATATCTACGAATCTGTTATAGCAATCAAACTGAATTTTTTTATGTTCATAGGGGCTATGGACTTAAGTTCTCCTATCGGACTTTAAATAACCTGGTGATCACAAATCCAACATGGCGGCGATGCGAAGTATAAATATTCATATGAACGTTTCTCGCAATTTAACCATCCGAGTGCAGTGAAATTTGGCACAGTAAATCCTTATGCGAATGTTAATCCACTGACATCTAATTTATTTCAATTGTTTCCATAACCACAAGATGGCAACTGTGCGAAATTTTTAAATCTCTTTTTTACTTCTTGTGTCCGAATCATGCGATTGAAGTTTGAATGCTACACGTATACAATAATCTTCATGGAACAGTACATAACTCTAGGACCTACAGATATAAAATCCAACATGGCGAGCATCCGAAATATTTAGTCGGTTCTCAATATCTACGAATATATTACAGCAATCAAACTGAAATTTTGTATGTTGATAGAGGCAATTAATATAAGTAAGATGTATGAAAATAGGCTGTATAGTTCTTCACGGAACTACTTGTTGTAAAATGTGTAACGGACCGTTTTAATTACATTTTGTTTTAATTACCTCACAGTAGAATAACTTTGTTTACAATTAACACTAAAAGAGGAGCCTAGCTAATGCAAAATACCACACGTTTTGGTTTAATTACATTATTCTTATTATCCTGTGAATTTAGAGCAGAGTGATTTGAAGTCTTCTCACTGATGGTCCGCTCTCTACATTAACCACCTGTCACAAGGACAGTTGATGCTTTCAAAGATGCTGATAGTTGAATCCTTCAGCCCAATTTCGGAGAATTTTCATGCCAAAAATCAAATATTATGCACGTATCTACTTGACGTAATGTGTTGGATAAAAATTATATAAAAAACAAACTAAAAACAAAAACAAAGTGTAAAAATAAAAAATTAATACAAAAATTAAAATAATCAACATAACTATAATAGTACATTATGCAACGAGCCTATAATGGCTATAATTAAGACACGAGTATTTTTATAAAACGAGCGTATGCGAGTTTTATAATTTCCATACGAGTGTCTTAATTACCATTATAGGCGAGTTGCATACGACTGTTTATGTTCGACGATAATTATAACTTTATTATACACACATCAAAAAAAGTTTTGCATCACCTCGGTTCCCAGATCTCCGGCATATAGACGTTGACTGTGTATATTGTATCCAAGATACAGTCCCTTTGACTGTTCATAGATGTCACTAAAACTGCTCAAAGATGTAAACAACCATGCATGAGCAGGGCCTATTAGACGGAGGGGGTACGACAGCCGATCAGTTCCAGTCATTCCACCAGGACGAAGGTACGCTGCTCATGTTGTCTGTAGTTCTACCATGCCTAGAAGGTCAATACCGTAGTTCGATCACGTCCGCATTGTTACTTTGTGTCAAGAAGGGCTCTCAACAAGGGAAGTTTCCAGGCGTCTCAGAGTGAACCAAAGCGATGTTGTTCGGACATGGAGGAGGTACAGAGATACAGGAACTGTCGATGACAGGCCTCGCTCAGGCCGCCCAAGGGCTACTACTGTAGTGGATGACCGCTACTTACGGATTGCCGCTCGGAGGAACCCTGACAGCAATGCCACCATGTTGAATAATGCGTTTCGTTCAGCCACAGGACGTCGTGTTTCAACTCAAACTGTGCGCAATAGGCTGCATGATGCGCAACTTCACTCCCGACGTCCATGGCGAGGTCCAGCTTTGCAACCCCGACACCATGCAGCGCGGTACAGATGGGTCCAACAACATGCTGAATGGACCCCACGGAATTGGCATCACGTTCTCTTCACCGATGAGTGTCGCATATGCCTTCAACCAGACAATCGTCGGAGACGTGTTTGGAGGCACCCTGGTCAGGCTGAACGTCTTAGACACACTGTCCAGCGAGTGCAGCAAGGTGGTGGTTCCCTGATGTTTTGGGGTGGCATTATGTGGGGCCGACGTACGCCACTGGTGGTCATGGAAGGCTCCGAAACGGCTTTACGATACCTGAATGACATCCTCCGACCCATAGTGCAACCATATCGGCAGAATTTTGGAGAGACATTTGTCTTCATGGACGACAATTCTCGACCTCATCGTGCACATCTTGTGAATGCGTTCCTTCAAGATAACGACATCGCTCGACTACAGTGGCCAGCATGTTCGCCAGACATGAACCCTATCGAACATGCCTGGGATATGTTGAAAAGGGCTGTTTATGGACGTCTTGACCCACCAACCACTCTGAGAGATTTACGCCGAATTGTCGTTGAGGAGTGGGACAATTTGGACCAACAGTGTCTTGATGATCTTGTGGATAGTATGCCACGGCGAATACAGGCATGCATCAATGCAAGAGGACGTGCTACTGGGTATTAGAGGTAGTGGTGTGTACTGCAATCTGGACCACAAATGCTGAAAGTCTAGCTGTATGATGATACAACATGCAATTTGTGGGTCTCATGAGCAATAAAACGAGCTGAAATGTTGTTTGTGTTGATCTCTATTCCCTTTGTATTTAACGGTTCCGGAACTCTTGGAACCGAGGTGATGCAAAACTTTTTTTGATGTGTGTATGTTTTAACATAAATATTCATAAATATCTGTTGAGAGTCAGCCACAAGAATTTTGTGATCGCAGAGCGAGCATTGGGTGTTATATCTCTGTCTTTCAAGATCTCAGGACGACCGACGCATGCGCTCTGTGTGCTTGCAATGCCATATGCAGGCCATGTGTTGACATCTGCCGCCCCTCAGTAATATTGTCACTGGAGTTGTTTGAAGACAATGCGCTGTGTAGAAATTATATTAAGGTACAGTGCTATTTCTTGTCTCATATTCGCCAGCTTATTTACGCGAACATATGGACGGTGCGTATTCCATGTCGGTAATTTATTATAGTTCGAAGTTGTGTTTATGTCCGACATGTTGGATTTTGAGTGCACGCGTGAAGGTATCGTTACCTAATTGGTCAATGAACGAGCTCTGATTGGCTGGAGAAACTGTATCATAATGAAAAAGAGTGTTATAATGACCATCATTATGATACAGTTTTCTGACACATAATAGTGAGGGTCGAACATAAAATACTGTATAAGAAAATAATTGTAAAAATCAATTCGAAATTAGTTGATTAATTAATTAAATTAAAATATCAAAATTAAATCTATAAGAACATAAATTAAACATTAAAAATAAATACATAAATATTACAATTAGAGAAACAAAAAATAACAATATTTATAATTATATTAATAAAAATAAATTAAAATGAAAAAAATACATAAACGTAAAAAATAGTTTTGTTTGATAAGGGATTAACTATACAAAGATTCGTGGACTATGGATTGAGATCACCTGCTTTAGAGGGGACATTCCAAAGACAATAATTTAATTTTTTTAGCGAATGACTTTTAGTACCGAGAGTGTCAGAGGACATGTTCGCCTCGCCGGAGTCTCTATTTGCCTCAATGCGGACGCCCACGGGGTGAGCTACAAGTTCTGTTCAATTTCAAGTAGTTCCAACTTTCGCCATCAGATGTCACTGACACCTAGCGGTGAAATGTTGGGTATACTTCAAATTTAGCTTCACACACGTTTAATTAGTGGAATGTTCTTTTACATGCCATAAATCTTTGACATGGGACTGCCGGCTTTACTTCCCCTCCGAAGGAAGGAATACTGAAGGATTTTAACGCTCTTAAAAAATCCGACTACTTCGGCCGGGTTTGAACCCAGGATCTTGCGCATAGAAGATGCGACTACGCCACCGAAGCCGCTCAAGAGTCAATGAAAAAAAGAGAATGTGGACCCAGCTCAGCTATCCCTCGGAATACCCAATTCCGGAAATTTCCAGACGCAATTCCTTATGAGAAACGTTGGAAGCCCACAGAAGAAAAACATTACAAAGTACGACAATAAAACATGTAAAAAGTTGGTCAATAAAATGATTTTGAATGAATATTTATGACTGATTTAATTTATCTATTCAAGTCTAATAATTTACACATTTGTGACGTAATTATCCCCCCCCCCTTCATCCCCCCCCATCTACCGCCCACCCCCTACCCCCTTCCCCTCCTCCCCCAGAAGCACTACAACCCTAAGAAGTAACCACTGCTCAGTCATTACGCCGACAGGTTGCGGAGTAGGTTGGTTGGTTGGTTCCTCAGTTTAGGGGCTGCGACAACGTGGTCATGTAGCTCAGTGTACTTTGGGTGTGTGTAGAATCTTTCTGATACTTACTTATTTACTTCGTTGCCCACACGAACCGAAGTCGGTTCAGTGCCTCACTCTTTAGCCTCTTCCATTGGTCTATGTTGCTAGCCATGTTCTCATTGGCTCCCAGTGTCTCCAGGTCCATCCACCTCAGTATTGGTCTACCCAGGGGTCTCGTACCTTGTGGCTTCCCTTCTAGCACTGTCTTCACCATGTTCTCTTCTCTTCTCTTCTCAGGACATGTCCCAGCCATTCAAATCTTCTGCTCATCATTACAGCTGTCACATCGGGTTCATTAAACAGCATGTGGATTTCAATATTTTTTCTTCTTATAAAGATTCCATTTTCCGACACTGGCCCAAAAACTTTTCTTAACACCTTCTTTTCAAAAGTTATAATTTTCTCTCCATTTTCTTGCTCAGTGTCCATGCCTCCGCCTCATACTGGTCGCACGATTGTCTTGTAAATGCGGAGTTTTGTTGTTTTCGTTAATAGCCTGCTGGTAAATATTTTATTAATTGAAAAGGGACACCCCTCTGCAGATTTTAGCCGGTTCATTACTTCCTCCTCCATGCTGTTGATGGCATTGAATGTACTCCCTAGGTATTTGAAAGACCTAGTCTTCCTAAATTCCATATCTTCTATTGCCAGTACTCCTTCTGTTTCCTCTTCATTGTTTCTGGTTACAATCATATACTCGGTCATATCTTGATTGATCCTCAGGCCCACTCTTTGTGCTTCTTCTATTAGAACTTTAGCTGTTATTTTTAGTTCCTCTTCCTCCTCCGCTAAAACCACAATTTCATCGGCAAACGCTAAAAGTTTCACTTCACCACCTACAATCGTACCTCTTCCAATCGAAGATGCTCTTTTTAGTGCTTTTTCCAAAACCAATCTTTCTGATAACCGGTGTTAATTGTGATGTCTGTATTAGTGTGTGTTATCTGCCTTTTAATTCAAGTAAGGACTGCAGACAATAATTTCAAGTACAGTAGTTCCTACTTTCGCTACCAAATGCTACCATCCATTATGGCAATGGTAATAATTAATAACCGTGTTGACTGATAGTATTATCTTATTAAAACCGCCCAGTCAAATAGGCTACTAAAGAAACGTTTTCGGATCAAAATTATTGGAGTATTGACGTAGGCAGTTTATAAGGTAGATCTCTTATTTTAATAGCATCATTTTACTATCATTTTTTAGCCTATTTTCAATTTTGAAAAAATAGGCTTATGAGATCACCTTTTGTCCGTGTGTGTGTGTGTTTGTGTGTGTGAGGTGTGTGTGTGTGTCCCCCTAATAAAATCTAAATGGCTGTAGCGATTTCAATGAAACTCGGGAGGTTCATAGCACTATTCCCGGCGACCTCGACCGTGCCCTTCAAATTTTGTTACGTCTCACCAATGGCGGCAGTGCGAATTATTTCACTAGCATTCAATATCTCCGAAACTATTAACGATATCGCCCTGAAATTGTGTACGGGGATAAAGGGTACTACTAGAAGTTCACCTATGAGACTACAAAAACCTGGTGACTACAAAACCAACATGGCGGTCAAGCGAAATTGAGACTTTTAAATAGACATTTCTCGCGATTTAACTATCCAAACGTAATGAAACTTGGTACAGCAAATGTTTGTACACATTGTAATGCACTGGAGTCTAATTTAGTTCAATTGTTTACATAACCTCAAGATGGCGGCTGTGCGAAATTTTAAAATTAAGTTCTTATTCTTGTGTCATAATCATGCGATCGAAGTGAAAGATTGAATAATGAATCTAGGCAATAATTGTCCTTGAATGGTACGTAACTCTATGGCCTATACATATAACAATCCTAAATGGCGAGCTTCCGAAATATTTAGACGGTTCTCAATATCTATGAATCTTTTACAGCAACCAGACTGAATTTTTTTATGTTCATAGAGACTATGAACATATGTTCACCTATAGGACTTTCAGTAACCCGGGGAGCACAAATCCAACATGGCGGCGACGCGAAGTATAAATATTTAAATGGACGTTTCTCGCGAATTAACTATCCGAGTGCCGTGAAGCGTAGCACGTTAAATGCTTATACAAAATTAATGTTGATCCACTGGCATGTAATTTATTTCAATTGTTTGCAAAATCATAAGATGGCTGGTGTGCGTACTTTTAAAATCTCGTTTTTACTTCTTGTGTTCTAATCAAGCGATTGAAGTTTGAATATCACACGTACACAATAATCTTAATGTAATAGTACAAAAATAAAAATCCATCCTGGCGACCATATGAAATATTTAAACGGTTCTCAATATTTACGAATCTATTACAGCAATTAAACTGAAATTTTGTATGTTGATAGAGGCAATTAACATGAACAGGATATATGAAAATAGGCTTTAGTTCTTCACGGAACTACTTGTTTATACATGGCATTTAATTATTTGCAAGCTTTTCTATTTTTGATTTAAAACAATTTTTGTCAGGATATCCATTTGTGTTTGGCTTTGTTAACTAGTTTTAAGATTTAATATCAATCACGCTGAGGAAGGTACCATTGAAATACCGAAACATGTACGTTTAATAATGTAATTAAACGTTTCTTTAGTGTTTGACTAGGCGCTTTTACTAAGAGAATACCATCCACGACACATAGCTTGCAGACTTGGCTACTAGATAGCAATGCAGTCAGCACCTGGAGGTGAACGTTGGAACTAAGTGAGCGTTTTCAATTCTAACCTACACATTTTGGCTTCACACAAGTGTAGTTAGTGGAAGGTTCTTTTTATACAGCTTGCGGGGTGATGCATGATTAGTGTGACAGGTCCTCCTGACCGTTAATCTCGGCTTTCTTGACCAAGGTTCTGCTTCCTTGATCAGAGAGCTACTCAATTGTCCTCACGAGACTGAGTTCACCCAATTTCAGCTCTCACGTCGGTTTCTAAAATTCCAGGCGGAGCCGATTATCAAACCCGAGGCCTCCCACACTACGGAACCGGCAGTATTTTTTTTTTTCGTTATCGTTTTACCCTCCAGGGTTGGCCTTACCCATGGACTGTGCGAGGGAACCCACCTCTACAGCCACTGAGGGCAGTGTCCTGGAGCTTTTGACTCTGAATAGGGGATACAACTGGGGTGTGTGACTAGCACTACGCCCAGGCAGCCTCACCTGCAAAGCCAACAAGGGCCTTATGATGGGGATGGGAAGAGTGGGAGGGAAGGAGGCAGCCGTGGCCTTACAGTAGGTACCATCCCAGCATTTTCCCAAAGACGAAGTGGGAAACCACGAAAAACCACTTCGAGGATGGCTGAGGTGGGAAGCTAAATTCAAATTTCCAACACTTAGTATCTTCACCTGTAATAAAATCAATCACATCAGAAATTATGTATCCTAAATTCACAAAATTATCCAGTTTTGTGTATCCTTTTCAAACAATACCAGCGGGAAGATCTCAAAATAATATTTTCGTGACGTGAACAAGACAATTATCATCAATTTGTTTTAAAACATTCGGTGGTGCAGTCGGTAGCATGCTGAACTGCTATGCCCAAGATTGCGGCCAAAGTCGTCGGATTTTTAAGAGCGTTAAAATCCTTTAGTATGGCTTCCTTCGGAAGAGAAATAAAGCCGTTGGGCCCATGTCATAGATTTATGGTATGTAAAAGAATCTACCACTACAATTGATAGTGTGTGTAGCCAAAGTTGAAACTACTTGAAATTGAACTTGTCGGGGAGCCAACGGGCGTTCAATTGAAATGCTCTGCTATAGCCATTGGCTCCCAATTCAAACACACATAAAAGAACGAATTTGGCAAATAACGGTGACTGGAACTTGGTTGTCATTTTTAGCCTACTTTTCACATTTTGCAACAAGTAGTTCCGTGAAGAACTATACAGCCTATTTTCATATATCCTGCTCATGTTAATTGCCACTATCAGCATACAAAATTTCAGTTTAATTACTGTAACAGATTCGTAGATATTGAGAACCGTCTAAATATTTCAGATGGTCGCCAGGTTGGATTTTTATTTTTGTACTATTACATTAAGATTATTGTTTACGTGTGGTATTCAAACTTCAATCGCATGATTAGAACACAAGAAGTAAAAACTAGATTTTAAAATTACGCACAGCAGCCATCTTGTGATTATGCAAACAATTGAAATAAATTAGATGCCAGTGGATCAAAATTTGTATAAGCATTTAACGTGCAACGTTTCACGGCACTCGGATAGTTAATTCGCGAGAAACGTCCATTTAAATATTTATACTTCGCGTCGCCGCCATGTTGGATTTGTGCTCACCAGGTTACTGAAAGTCCTATAGGTGAACATATGTTTATATTCTCTATGAACATAAAAAAATTCAGTTTGGTTGCTGTAAAAGATCCATAGATATTGAGAACCGTCTAAATAATTCGGAAGCTCGCCATTTAGGATTGTTATATGTATAGGCCATAGAGTTATGTACCATTCAAGGACAATTATTGCCTAGGTTCATTATTCAAACTTTCACTTCGATCGCATGATTACGACACAAGAAATAAAAACTTAATTTTAAAATTTCGCACAGCCGCCATCTTGAGGTTATGCAAACAATTGATTTAAATTAGATGGCAGTGCATTACAATCTGCAAAATCATTTACTGTACCACATTTCACTGCGCTCAGAGAGCTAAATCACGAGAAAAGTCTATTACAATATTTCAAATTTGCTTGGTCGCCATCATCGTTTTGTACTTTACAGGTTTATGAAATATACATAGGTAAACTTGTATCAGTACCCTTTATCACCGTACAGAATTACAGGGTGATATCTGTAATAGTTTCGGAGATATAGAATGTCAGTGAAATATTTCGCACAGCCGCCATTTTGAGGTTATGTAAACAATTGAACTAAATTAGACTTCAGTGCATTACAATGTGTATAAACATTTGCTGTACCAAGTTTCATTACGTTTGGATAGTTATATCGCGAGATAAGTCTATTTAAAATTCTCAACTTCGCTTGACCGCCATGTTGGTTTTTTCGTCACTAGGTTTTTGAAAGTCTCATAGGTGAACTTCCAGTAGAGCCCTTTATCACTGTACACAATTTCAGGGCGATATTCGTAAGAGTTTCGGAGATATTGAATGCTAGTGAAATATTTCGCACAGCCGCCATGTTGGATTGGTGAGACATAACAAAATTTTAAGGGCACGGTCGAGGTCGCCGGGAATAGTGCTATGAACATACCGAGTTTCATTAAAATCGCTCTAGCCGTTTAGATTTTATTAGGGGGGGGGACACACACACACCTCACACACACACACACACACACACACACACACACACACACACACACACACACACACATACACGGACAAAAGGTGATCTCATAAGCCTATTTTTTCAAAATTGAAAATAGGCTAAAAATTAGGGAAAAGTAGTCTTATGAGATAGATCCGGGGAAATGTGTTTCTGTCTGTCTGTCCTTCTATCTGTCTGGCTGTGTGTGTCCCCCCAACCCTATCAAATCCTAAACGCCTGCAGCAATCGAAACCTAATTTAGTATGAGTAAAGATGTATACCGGAATATCTCAAGCCCATATTTGAAAATGATGTCAGTGCTACCAACTGCTGAAAAAACGCACTAGAAATTTGAGCTCCATGTTGGATATCATGGAAGGTATGCATGGGAGCTATTCCAAAATTGGCACACATGTAGATAATACTATTTCAGTTTAATTTCCAGGAGGCCATACATGACAGTGTTCCCAAAATAATTATAAGCCATCTGATAAGTCCAATTTTTAAATGAATATAACTTCTACACTATTAATTGGATTTCAACCTAATTTTGTATGTAATATGTGTACATATACATATATGACAGAGTGTATTCTTAAGAGCCACCAGGGCTGCCAACTGTTAATAATTGCTCTCTCTATTATTTTATCCAAATACCAATATATCTGAAAGTATGCAAGCCAACAGCTTTAAACTATGCACACGTATAGTACCTGACATTTTAGATTAATTTGGAGTAACTTATATACTTCAGTTCTACCAACATTATGATATAATATCTACACTAACGACCAGCCACTTAACACTAGGACCAGAGCATTCATCTACGCAGATGACACTGCTGTTGCTGCTCAAGGATCAACGTTTGAAGAAGTAGAGTTAAAGCTGACATCTGCTCTTGAAGACTTAGCCACCTACTACAATGATAACTACTTGAAACCCAACCCAGAGAAAACCAAAATATGCGCGTGTCACCTACGCAATAGGGAGGCGAGAAGGCAGCTCAACGTCACCTGGGAAGGTCACAATCTGAAACACTGTGTTCATCCTGAATACTTAGGAGTAAAGCTGGATCGCGCGCTGACCTATAAACAGCATTGCATGGACACCAAACGGGAGGTATGTACCAGGAGCAACATCGCTCGGAAGCTCACAAACACCAGATGGGGAGCTCAGGCTAGTGTCCTGCGTACAACTGCCCTTGCTCTGAGTTTCTCTGCTGCAGAATATGCTGCCCCAGTCTGGAGGAACTCTGCTCATGCCAACCAAGTAGATGTTGCCCTCCATGAGACAGGCCGCATTGTGACAGGCTGTCTACGTCCAACTTCTGTCGATAAGATCTTTCCGCTTATGGGAGTAGCACCTCCAGAAGTTAGAAGCCAAGTAGCGGCAGAAGTAGAGAAGAAAAAGCAAGAAACAGATCCAAGACACCGAATGTATGGACTTGATGTCCATCCACCTAGGCTAAAATCAAGAAAGAGCTTCCTCCAAACAACTATCAATTCATTCCTCAGCTGAAGCTCGCCGAATTGAACTTTGGAAAGCAAAATCACCAGGAGGATCGTGGGAAATGAAGGAGAAGCCGGCAGCTGGCTACCGCCTACAATACGAATCCTGGAAGACGCTAAACCGACTGAGAACTGGTGTGAGTCGATGCAAAAGCAATTTAATGAAGTGGGGATACAGTGCTGAAGAACTTTGTAGATGTGGTGAAAGACAAGACCCTGAGCACCTTCTGAATTGCAGCATATTATCAAGACCATTTACTATGCAGGACTTGATAGAAGCCAATGACTGTGCCATTCTAACAGTTGAACACTGGAGTAATGAAATTTAGTGTAATTTATATGTATATTTGTATGTGTTTTGGACTCGGATAAATAAATAAATAAATAAATAAATAAATAAACCAACATATTCTAAGCCTGCTGATAGGACCAATTTTAAATACATGTAACTTCTATTCTATCAGTTGGATTTCAACCAAATTTCGTATGTGCTATGTGTAACATAACACGTATGACTACAGGGCTGCCAACTGTTAATAAATGCTGTCTATAATTGTTTACCTAATATCAATATATCAGAAAGTATGTAAGCCACAGCTCTATACTTTGCACACGTGTAGCACCTGACACTCTAGATTAATTTGGAGTAATTAATATAAGCCAATGCTGCCAACATGATTCTATGCTTGCTGATAGGTCCAATTTTAAAATACATGTAACTTCTATACTAACAAATGGATTTCATCCAAAATTGGCACAACAAGATATCATAATATTTCCGATTATTTCTAACCAGCACACGCATGACATTGTTGCCAACATGCTTTTACACGTGCTGATAGATCCAATGTCTAACTGCATGTAACGTCCATTGGACTTCAACCAAATTTTGTATTCTGTACCTTAAGAGATGGAACTAAGAAGATATTCAGTCACCAGGGCTGCCAACTGTAGTGCTCTATTAGGCTACATTATACCAGGAATATTTCGAACTAATTAGACATTTCGATATTACCAACTTAATTTCGTCATTATTCTGGATAGGTTCATATACTGTAGAATAATCATTGGCATGAAATCAGGCTCTTTAGTTCGTCACGGAACTTCTTGTTGTAAGTAAGATTTGCAGAGCCGGAACAAATTAACCATCAGAGAATTGACAAAGTTAAAACTAGATTTCTGAAAAAAGACTTCTAGGAGCAGGGAAGTACGTCCCAAATAGGATGATATACGCCCTTAACAGAGAAAGTTTCTTCCTGGAGGACTTAAGGATTCATCTACGGACGCATACAATACAGTGATAGTCAGACGAAAAGAAAGCAAGAAGAAATCATTGAAGATTTTTTTGGGAACTGAGGCTATGATAAACAGAAATTGGACAAAAACTAACCAAACGCACAGGCAAATCACTATTAGGCTTGCCATACATGGTTTTCACCATAAGTTATGCTCAACCGAAAAATTCCACTACGCAAATGATGATGATGATGATAATTGTTGTTTTAAGGGGCCTAACATCTAGGTTATCGGCCCCTAATGGTTTGGGTGATCGTTAAGATGATAATGAAATGTAAACTATAACTAAAACTAACTACTAACTTATATATTAGAAGAAGAAATGGAAAACAAAAGAAGAATAAGGCAAATAAAGGACAGGAGGAAAAGAAATGCCCTCAACCCTCGAAGAATGTGGAGTGAGGGACTTGGAAGGAAGGAGAGCCATGAAAGGCAGAGAGGAAAGGGTCCGCCCCAGAGGTAATGGATAAAAGGGGTAAAACCGGGCCCAGCTCAGGAATCCCTCGGGGTCGTCAACTCCCGGACTCACCAGCCGTGAGTCCCTGAGGGTGTAGCAATATCTAGGTGCACCAGAAGTGGTGGGGCTACACACACCCTGCCTCCTTCAGAGCCTTGAGCAGAAGGCAGGAGATAACATGAAAAGAAAAAGAAGGCTGACCCCTCACAGAAGGAGGGTATCAGAAAAGAGGAGACAAGGGTCAATTATGACGGGGAAGGAAGAGACTCCCTAGGACTCGGATACCCTAATACCGTCGAGGTGGGAAGAGAACAAGAGTCGACCAAGTGAGGTCGACAGGAAAGAAGACGGAGGGGAGCCATGCACAAGTAAGTGGAAGTAATTCCGGACTCAGCTGGTGCCCCGTGGTCGCCAACCCACGTCCCACTAGATGTGAGCCCCTGGGGGAGGGGCAATAAATTCCTATAAAATCCTGAAGTTGACGAGTGCGTATTGAAGATTGAACATTTGAGGCATCTGTATAGTAACTTCTCTTTGGATAGTTCTGTGTTGTCTTGTTCGTCCCTTCAGTATTGAATCATCCAAGCCCTACTATAGGCTACTTGTTAGTTTATCTTTAGAACTCCTATAAGGCATCCAACGTTTAGAATGAAGCATTGCTCTTATGGCGCGTTACGACAGGGTTGCCACTCCATGAGAGGAGGCAGTACAAAGCGCTTCGCGTACACTTTCCGCACATTCAGCGATTGTGCAGTGACGAAGACTTGACTGTATAATAATACTAATAGAAGGCTAACAATACACATACAACGAAATTAAATTAAATTAACTGTAACGTCATTATAAAGTCATTATATTTAACATTCCTGCTATTCTTGCTAAGTGTATTACGTGGCCTCTTTTTGCGTGGCGACAGTACTGGACCCTATCCACTCTCACTACGTATTTTTAAAACGGTAGTCTTTGATATTCCTGTGGCCAGAGCAGTTTCATTCACTAAATTATTTATACTTTCGTTAGGTTTAAGATTCTTAAAATAACTGAACACATTAATTACGACCTGTTTTTCCCTCCTTCTGAGCACTTTACCACGCTTTCTTTTCACAAAACTATCCATTGTTGTACGTGAAATAAGTAAAATACAACACGTTAAATCTAACAGAACTGCTGCACACACACTCAAGATAGAGACTGCTGAACAACTGAAATACAAGCTCGAAGGGCACAGTAATAAAGCTGTGAGTAGCAAGCTGCACCCCGCTGTCCTTCGAAACTTCATTCATATAATCCGCGGTCAATGAACAGCCCGGCCTGTGTAAACAATTAAACCTACACTCTGGGTAAGCAGGTAGAAAACGTATTACAACATTCCTCTACAACTCTCAAACTGACATGACATGGTTATCTTTAAAAATAGAAAAGTTGGCAGCATACGAACTTTTTCAATGCAGCTATGCGGTTATAAGAGAATATTCAGAAGTTTTACCTACATGAAATTGTAATATTGCCAGTATAAAATATTTCAATAATCCATCATCAAGACGGCACATTTAGCTACACGTGTGTGAAAAATAGGCATCACAAAGTCAATGCAACATGATATAAGATCGATTTTACTAAAAAAGAGGACACAGTTGATCGTGTTTTTTTAAATATGGATATCTAATTTTTCTAGCATTTCTAACAAGTTTACGAAGTTCTAATATAGGACAAAAAAGATCGGCAAAACATAGTTCTACCCGAATATGCTGTTTTTTCGACAAAGAAAAATTTTCGACTGATATGGCAACAGTGGATTGCTAGAAAATGACAGCGTCATACATGTCTCACGTGCAACAGTAAGAGAGAAGAATATCCCTATCTAACCAGTGCTTCATTCTAAACGTTGGATGTCTTAGAATGGAATTATGTGCAGAGAATACAGGCGCATGTTTGTCCAAGATATATCCCCGTCTGGCAATTGGAGTGAGTCATTGTAATCTCAGCTTACCTCCGAGTGAGTGTTATTTAAATTGCGAGTGGGAGGGAGACAGTCTTATCGCAATGAGGGTGGGACGTGCTACAAGTTAGTTACGCTTCAGTTTATCTCACTTGGCGTTAAGTCAAGGGTACAAATTACGTAAAGGGATCAATAACTTGGAATCTCTAACAAGCTTCAAGAGAAATATGACCCTCACTAATCGAGTCGTTGCCGAAGAAGTCGTGATCAGTATTATCATATAAGGCTTGTACTAACATTATAGAACCATTGCTATTGCTAGCTAAGCTTCAAACACATCGATAATGGGGCTAATGTGAGCTAACATACCTTAGTTAGTTATTGAGGTTTTAAGGGTCGGAACTACGAGGTCATCTGCCCCTCAACACAGATTAAAGTATACAAATTTGGAATGAAATTAATTGACCGTTAATCTCGAGATCATGAGCCACGGGACCTCCTTTTTGCGTGGAATCCGAACCACGGGACATGGCATTTCACTTTGAAAATCTCACATGCATTGGCCGGGAATCGAGCCTGGTCTGCCGTGGTGAGAGGCCAACAGCTTGACTGCTGCGCCACCAAGCCCCTTGTTAATAAACGAGCTCCGCAGTTAACACACTTCAGGCCTCAGGCAAAGAGATCTTGGAATTTGCACCATCAATAACTTGAGCACAATCCACCTTCTCGTCCACATTCGAACCATCCGTGTATAGAATGCCAGCGACCGGAAATTGGTGAACTATGCTGTGGAACTGCCTCCGATAAACGGAGGCATCCGTGCTCACCTTAAAATCTCAGTGTAGAACTAACCGAATTTCCGGACGCGGGACTTGCCACGGAAGCACCTCGCTAGGTGTCCGGATCATACAGGGACCTACAGCCACTCCATTTCAGTACACGAGCTATCGAGTCCAATAACTTCACAGCCCCGGTACCTAACAGTTATTGGTCTAGGCAGAAACCATTGAAAATTAATGAGGCGTTTTTTGAAATTGGAGATTGTTGTTTGAGTCTTCAGTCTTTCGATTGGCTTGATGCATCTCTCCATGCTTCCCTGTCCTGAGTTAATCGTTTCATCTCTACATAGCTACCACAGCCTACATGCGAGGCAATCTCTTGAACATATTCTAACCTTGATCTACCCGTACAGTATCTTCCTTCTACAACTAAGTTTACTGCTCCTGGGTATCTTAGTTCGTGTCCTACCAACCTATCTCTTCTCTTCATTATCAGTCGCCAGAAACGTTTCTCCTCTCACACTCGTCTTAATACCTCTTTATTTGTAACCATACCCATCTGATCTTCATCATTCTCCTGTAACACCACATTTCAAACGCTTAAATTCTCCTCTTTTCTGCTGCTGCTCCAATAGTCCAAGTTTCACTTCCATAGAGTTCCACGCTCCAGACAAAGGCCTTCAAAAATGACTTCCTCATACCTAAATCTATATTCGATGTCAACAGATTCCATTTCTGTAGAAATGCTTTCCTTGCCTGAGCCAACCTACTTTTTATATCCTCTTTGCTTCGTCCATAACTGGTTATTTTGCTTCCTAAGTAACTGAAGTCACCTACTTCCTTTAGCTCTTCAGCTGCCAACTCAACATCGATAGGGGTTTCTGATTTCTTTCGACTGCATTTCAATATTTTTAGCCTACTTTTCACATTTTGCAAAAATGAGGAAAAAGTAGACTTATGAGATCGGGCAAATGTGTGTCTGTCTGTCTATCTGGCTGTGAGTGTGTCCCCCCCCCCTATCAACTCCTAAACGGCTGCAGCAATCAAAACCAAATTTAGTATGAGTAAAGATGCGCAACGGAATATCTCACGTCCATATTTGAAAATGATGTCAGTGCTACCAACTGCTGAAAAAACGCACTAGAAATTTGAGCTCTATGTTGGATATCTCGGAAGATGTGAATGGGAGCTATTTGAAAATTGGCACACGTACAGATAATAATATTGCAGTTTAATTTCCAGGAGGCCATACATGGCAGTGTTGCCAAAATTATTATAAGCCTGCTGATAGGTCCAATATTTAAATGCATATAACTTCTACACTATCAATTGGAATTCAACCAAATTTCGTATGTGCTATGTGTTCATAAACAGATATAATTGAGCGTATTCCTAAGATCCACCAGGGCTGCCAACTGTTAATAAATGCTCTCAATTTATTTTTTCCAAATACCAATTTATCAGAAAGTATGCAAGCCGACAACTTTAAACTATGCACACGTATAGTACCTGACATTCTGTATTAATTTGGAGTAACTTATATACGTCAGTGCTACCAACATGATTCTAAGCCTGCTGAGAGGTCCAACTTTAAATACATGTAGCTTCTATACTATCATTTGGATTTCAACCAAAATTTGTATGTGCTATGTGCACCATAACAGATACGACTATGCGTATTCTTAAGAGCAACCAGTGTTGCCAACTGTTAAAAAATGGTGTCTCTATTTTTGTTTCCCTAATATCAATATATCATAAAATATGCAAGCCAATAGCTCTAAAATTTGCACACGTATAGTACCTGACATTCTAGATTAATTTGGAGTAACTAATATAGGCTATGCCAGTGCTGCCAACATGATTCTAAGCCTGCTGATAAGTCCAATTTTAAAATGCCTGTAACTTCTATACTAACAAATGGATTTCATTCAAAATTAACACAACAAGAGATCATATTATTGCAGATTATTTCTGACCAATACATGTATGTCATTGTTACCAACATGATTTTAAGCGCGCTGTTAGATCCAATGTTTAACTGCATGTAACGTCCATGCTATCCATTGGACTTCAACGAAATTTTGTATTCCGTACCTTAAGAGATGGAAACAAGAATATATTCAGTCACCAGGGCTGCCAACTGTAGTTCTCTATTAGGCTACATTATGCCAGGTATACAGTATTTCGAACTAATTAGAAATTTCTATATTACCAATTTAATTTTGTCATTATTCTAGATAGATCCATATAGATTAATCAATGGCATGAATTTTAAATTTTAAGAAAAGTAGGCTCTTTAGTTCGTCACGGAACTTCTTGTTCTTATTTAACAGTTAATAATTATCATTTTTTCCTCAAGAAAAAAAAATCCATACCATTTTAAAACTCATTTAAATCCTCTGGTTGTCATCAGCAAATCTCAGAGTTGAAATTATTTCTCCTTCAATCCTTACTCCTACTTTGAATTTTTCTTCAATTTCCTTCATTGCTTCTTTAATGTATATTAGCTCGCAATAGCGGCTTCGGTGGCGTAGTAGGTAGCATGCTGAGCTGCTGTGCCCAACCTAGCGGGTTCAAATCCGGCCGAAGTCGTCGGATTGTTTATAAGCGTTAAAATCTTTCTGTATGCCTTCCTTCAGAGGGGAAGTAAAGGGGAAGTAAAGCCGGCGGTCCCTTGTCATAGATTAATGGCATGAAAAAGATCCTTCCACAGACTAAACTTGTATGAAGATGAATTTCTAGGTTCGATTTCGTTAGAACGCTCATCAAAGTTCCAACGTTCGCCACTAGGTATCAGTGACATTTGGTAGCGAAAGTTGGAACTACTTGAAATCGAACGGAAATTGTAGGTCACCCCATGGGTGTCCGCTGGAAGCAGCTACAGCCTCTAGCAAGCCGAACATGTCCTCGGACACTCCCGGCACTAAAAGCCATACGATAAATAAATAATTAAATAAATAATAAATAATAACTCGCAATTTGCACAATCCATGTCTAACTTAATACTGACAATTTTTGAGTTTGCTCAGATTAAAATTGGAAATAATGACGCAATAATGCAAAAATATGTAATATTCATTTTATAGCTAAAGGTTTAATACCCTCTTAAAAATGCAAACGTTCAAAAATTCCTACACACACTGGAGATGTGAGGGAAACGATAGATATCTGCACAAAAAAAGAACCAAATTTAGAAAAATGGATAAAAATATTAACGATTTGAATTCTGAAAATTTTTCACTTTGCTTATAATAACAGTATGTGTGTGTTTCCTTGGAAATGTATATACTTGTTGTACAAGATTTATGTCAGGCACAGCTGTTGTAATACGAGGCGTTCAGATGTCAAAGGGACATTTCAAAAAATTACAGGAAGAGGGAAATAATTATAGTCACTCGTATAGGTGTGCAATTCTTGATTTCTGTTCACTAACTCATTAACATTTGATGACAAAGTTTGTCTGCAATTTCCAGTTACAAAAATCATAAGAAGTTAACAAAAATGTATTATAAAATGGATAATGTACCAATTGATTGGAAATGGTGGATTGGATAATATGAAAATGAAATGAAAATCCACAGCCTGCTTCCAGTCTCCGACCGAGTCAGGAATGGAATGAATGAAGCCCCCATCTAGAGGCGAGGATTGGACTGTGCCGGCTGCCGAGGCCTGACGCACTCCTCTGGGGCAATGATTAAATGAATGACAGATGAAATGAAATGATAGTGGAGAGTGTTGCTGGAATGAAATTTTGACAGGGAAAACCGGAGTACCCGGAGAAAAACCTGTCTGCCTCCGTTTTGTCCAGCACAGATCTCACATGGAGTGACCGGGATTTGAACCACGGATCCAGCGGTGAGAGGCCGGCGTGCTGCCGCCTAAGCCACGGAGGCTCCAGATTGGATAATATGCATTTCAAAAATAAGTTTTATTATAACAATTACAAAATTTGCATTTGAAAACTGAATCTAACAGAAACTTTCAAATATTTAGAAGAGGAGCATCATGTGATTCCGTATTCATGTCTCTTATTGGTGGATAATGTTCCTTATGCAGAAAGACACAATATTCAATGTGTAACTTAGCCAGGATAATGTCCGCTTTGACGTAAATTGCTACTACTAAAAGATGAATATTTAATTTCACAAAAAGTGGATAATGTCCCTTTTGCATCTGAACGCCTCATTACAATAGCTATTGTTTTGGACCCTTAAGCTGCATATCCCCCCCCCCTTAAAGCAGAAACAACTAAGGAAAAGTATTATGATAATAATAATTGTTGTTTTAAGGGGCATATCATCTGGGTTATCGGCCCCTAATGGTTTAGGTGATGCGAAAATGTAAATGATTTGAAACTAAGCCTAAAACAAACTGCATACTTACAAACTAGAAGTAACAAGATGTAAAGAACATATAGCCTACTTTCTCCTAAATGCATGGGTATTGTTATAACTCCTTGTCCTTTTCAAGGAATATAATTGAATGTTGGTTGTAGTAGCTTGTTAAATACATCTTGTTATACGGATATAAAATATGAATATGAGGTGCCCTTTGATAGTGCTACCTCTGTAAAAAAAAAATCATTCAATTCCGTTTCGCCGTGTTTAAATTGATATAGGGAATAGATTTTCACACATACATGGCCGCTATCTGCAAACTATTGGGCTGATGACCTTGTAGTTCAGTCAAAAGATGCTTCCCACAACAAGGTATGTTGTTGCAAAATTTGGTAGAGATCAAATGATTAGTTTGGTCGTAATTATTTCTAAGCTTTTAACATTTGGGTGGCCACCATTTCGTTTCCGTCAAGATGGCGGCGATTTAAAACATGACATTGAGGTGTCCTTTGCTAGTTCTACCTCTGTACCAAATTTCATTCGATTCGGTTTACCGTGTTTGAATTGATAGGGGGAATCGATTTGCACACATACATGGCCGCCATATGCAAACTATTGGACTGATGACCTTGTAGCTTGGTCAAAGAACGCTTCTCACATAAAGGTATTGAACCCTTGCAAAGAAGCATATGAGACTCAGTTTCGGGGGGTGTAACGGTTCATATTCGTAAGTTGCTGACAGGGCGCTTCATTAACTTGCAGGGTAACATATAACAAAATAACATGCAGGAAAGAGTGAAGCCAGGGTTAAAACAACTGAATTTAATAACAAATCACCATATTTACACATAAACAATTAACAACAAAAACTCCCAACTGACTCCCATTTAATAAAAATGCCAAAAACTAGGCGATATCTCTGGAGAGATTAATTACCTGAACCAAGTGTCCTTAAAATAAAATACAAAAGTGACCATATAAGTGCGTATGCCGTTTTACATGCATCACGATGTGTACTTTGAATGCGTGATTCGTTATCATCCCGAATAATCCTTCAGATAACGAATCCACATTTCTTGAGCTAGACCGACACGGGGGAACACAACAACAATACTTAAAATTAAACCGACACTTCCTATATCTAATATAAACAAACACAAAATTTCCGTGTGAAATTGGAATCAAATTGCCGTAGCAACATTTACTGCCTAAAAACTTAGGACTTCTCACACAAAATCAACACAAGTACATTAACACGTGACCAATAGAAAAATACACAAATGACCGCTGTCAAAATTTACAAATACTCTACCACTACACCACACGGGTGTGACACACAAAACAATTACATGAATCGAGTCATAAACAAAGCAATAGGCAAACAGCCAACATTTACGTTAATAATACAATATTTTACCCATACAACGCACAACAAGCCGTTACACACATGGCGAACTCCCCAATTAATTATGGCTTTAAAAATCACCATCACAATGAACAGGTTTGCTACATGAAAGCTTACAGGGATCAGTCGGACACACAGGACTGCCTATCAAAATAAGTCACAGGCAAAACGGGCGGTTTGTGGAACTCTGCATGTCTGTCAACCCACGTGTCAATAACCTCGACCTCCCAGAACATGGGGTCGAATCTCGAAGAAGTGTGCCCCAAAGCACAATAATACATGTGTGTGTCAGAAAAATATATGGACAAGAATCAGCAGTCTCCCAAGAGCACCCTGTCTTTCCATCAAAAATACAACAGCAGCAAAAATATGAGAGCGGTAGGACAACTACCCCCTCCTCACGTAGAATCAACACACACTAGACACATTAACACACACAGAATCACACGTATGGGTTTTGACAGACCCTGAAATAAAAAGACACAAATAATATCCACATGCTGGCGCCATCGTTCTATGCCGTGACTAGTCACCTGAAAAGGACTCAAGAAAAATCTATCAAAATTAGAACGAAGGTGTTCTAAAAATTACTTTTAAGTTGGTGCGCTTGGCAACCCTAATATGAATAATAACCTGTTCAGCAAAATATCTTACAATAATTTCCTCCCATTCCTATTTCAAATATTAACGTTAATAAAGCACCATTTATCGAATGTAACGGGTTCCGCATTTGCAAGGATAAAAATCACGCACGCACGCCGCGCGCATTACATCTGACTCAAGGAAAAACAAAACGCCAACGGACATTTAAACATTATAGTGTCGGTGCAAGAAAAACTCTAAAACAACAAGAAAAAGAAAACATGACTATTTACAAAGTTCCCCGGCCAAATCTAACTACATAATTGAAATAATCCAATTTTAGTACATCACCGCTTCTGCTTGTAGAACTAAGGACATCCTCCTCAACCCATTGCCCTATGGACAAGTTAGCACTCCATAGTAGTCGTCTGCGTCGATGTGTTGAAGCTCATCCCAACTTCAAACCACGTGCTGATCATCTTGGTATCGACTCCTTGGCAGAAAAGTTCAATGTTAATTATTTTACCTATCTATAATCGCTTGCAGGCTACTCAATTCACCCACAATTGTCCTAATGCGATTAATAGCGAAGACTGGCCCTAAATATATCGCACACACGCACCATAAAAACACATATAAAATACACTGCAATTTGTACATAAAATATACATCTCGAGTCCGCGCCACTGGCTCGTTAACAAGTTCAAGGTCCTGGCTGCACTAGCAGTCGCTATCTCGTTCGGTATTTCTGTCCTGTACTCTGGACTTCGGCTCCGGTGAGCGCTAATTAGGGTGATACAATACTTCCCCCTTAGAGCTGAACTCGTCGTCTTTAACTGAATGTTACAAGTTATCACGCACTGGCGTGAAATATTTAGCTCACACAATAAGGTTGATTCCAGAATAAAACAAAATGTATTATAGCTTTTAAAATTCGATACTGCAATCGCTGCGACTTTAGCTCAATCGGAGCTCACAAAATAAATTAACTTCACTAATTTTAGAGCGTAAAAATCACAATATAAACTGGCGTGAAGTAAGCCCCTCACGGCTCCACAAAGAAAAGACCTCGAGTGGCGTCAGGCCAAACTATTTATTAGAAACTGACAAGGGCGGAGGAGTGGGGCGGAGTCGGATAAAAACTTCCAGAGTTTTTGTCTCACAAAGATGGGACTAGTGTCATTCTTCTCCAAATAAATCAAACGTCTCAAATTACTCGAGCGGAGATTAATCCGTTCGGCGGTTCTTTAGATACACACTTCCGCGGGCTTTTTACTACTGACGCTGTCCACCTCGTGGACATGGCTTGGTCTCTTGCGATTGGCTGATTCAATCGTATGTTCGTTGCGAGTACCTCGTGATTCTTCCTTTATGTCTCCAATTTTGGTACAGTAGTTGCACAATTTGGCCTTGAACCTGACTAATTCTGGCCGTCCTCCAAGAATAGCTACCAGCTCACCTCCTGTTGCAATCATTACGAAATGCTGGCCTCCCTTATATCCAAGTCGACTTCCTTAAGTGCTGCCTGGGCCGTAGTAATAATAATAATAAATATGAATACTTATTTATCGAAGATCAATAAGGTTTCATTAATCCTCAGCAAGGTTTTGAAATTCGAAACAATTTATTGGTTGGATTTCAAAAACAAAATCCACTGTAGTAACAATATATCTCTTTAAATCTCACTCAGCTGCTCGAGTGTATGCCCCTCTGACTCAATTAGTGTGCTCCCTTCTCGCTGGAATGTCATTCATATTTTCACTAGGTCTCCCCCTTCTCCTCAAGTAATTGCCACTCCTGACGTCTCAGCTGCTCGTTGTTTACAAACAAAGTGCGTACTCAGGCGCTCCCTGTAGATTTGAGTGTTGGCTCTCAAACTAAAATTTTTTGCAATACAGATTCTGCACAATCATCTTCCCTAATCATCAAATGGTTCCCTTCTGTAGTAAGGTTTTAAATTGGCGCTATTAAAAACAGATTTTGCACCAGTGCTCACTTCTTCCAGTCTGTAGGCATTGTTACCCAGATTCTTAATTACCCGGAACGGGCCAATGAACTTCGGACAGAACTTGGCGAAGACTTTGTTCTTAGGGTCGGAGATCGGTGGTCTACGAACCAGCACTAATTCTTGTTCTTGTAACTCTCGGTGAAACTTCTTTCCTCGGTACCGTCTCAGCCTTCGGTCCGCTTGGTTCCTCATGTGCTCTCTCGTTCGCTGGATTCGCAAATCATGCGCTAATAATGGATCCCTTGGGCAAGGAATGATCTTGTCCCAAGTTCTTTCTGGCAATCTGTTGTGGTGTACAATCAGTGGGACTTGACCCGTCGACTCGTGCTTAGTAGTGTTCATGCACATCTCAATTTCCCCTACTTTGTCTACCCATTTATTGTGTTCGTTAGGAATCATTACTCTGTAGTACTTAGCAACACAGCGAATTGTTCTCTCGCTCGGATTTCCACAAGGATGACGAATACTTGAAAATACGTGTTTTATTCCTAGGCTCTCCAAACCTTGCCTAAAAACATTGCTTGTGAAATAGGTACCGTGATCTGATAGAATGGATTCCGGCTTCCCAAGCATCGGAATGACTTTGTTCTTAATTCGACTGAGGACTTGTCTTGATGTCGTCTTCTGAATAGGACATAGCACGACCATCTTCGAAAACACGTCGACACACACCAGGAGGTGTCGGCATCCACGCTTTCCTTTTACTAAAGGACCAAAGCAATCAATCGCGAGCATCTCACATGGTTTCTGCGGTAATAGTGGTCTTGGAGGTTGTTTCAGAATAAAGTTGTTCGGCTTTGTGCGCTGACAAGCGTCACACGTTCTAATTACTTCAACAATGGTGAATCTCATCTTGGGCCAAGTAAAGGTCTCCCCTATCGTAGCTTCAGTCTTATCCGTGCCGATATGTGCTAGGCTCTCGTGAACATGCCAAGTTAATCCCCTCTGTAGTGATGCTGGAACTAAGTTCCGCAGTTTAGTATGATGCTCATCCACGTACTTATGTAACAAGTTATTTAAGTAGTGAAATCTCGCTTGTTTAGCACTGGCTTCTCGGTACTCCGGTGAATTTGGTTGTAACTCCTTCCTATAGAATTTTATCATCATCATCATCCATGGGTCTGCTTCTTGCTCCTTCCGAATATCCTTCAATCTTGCCAAAAACTCACGAGCCTTAGGTGTCAAGGTAATATTGTGAACTTCCGCTGTTACTTCGTTTCCGTCCTCAGGATTTCTACTCAAGGCATCTGGTATGACGTTCATTTTCCCAGGACAATGCTCTATTGTGATGTCAAACTGCTGTATGTAGATGGACCAGCGCGTAACTCTCTCACTTGCTATTGTTGTCTTGAATAAAAATGTCAGTGCGTGGTGGTCGGTTCTAACAATGATGGAATAACCATAGATCATCTTACGCCACTGTTGAAGAGAATATAGAATTGCTAGTAGCTCAAGTTCCGTAACTGTGTAGTTCCTCTCATGTTTCCGTAATTTACGACTCGTAAATGCCAAATAGGATTTCTTCTTGGGTTCTTCAGCGTCCTCTTGGTACAGCATAGCACCAATCCCAATTAACGAAGCATCTGCTTGAATGATAAATTGCTTCTCAAAATCCGGATATCCAAGTTTCACACAGTTTTCCAATAAATCCTTCGTTGCTTTAAAAGACCTGTCACACTCCTCGTTCCACGACCATCGATTCGCTTTCTTCAACATCTCCTGCATAGGCGCTACTGTTTCTGTGTAACCAGGGCAATTTTCTTTGAAGAAGCCTGTCACTCCCAAAAACGCTCTTACATGTTTGACTTTGGTAGGTGTGGGAAATTTCTTAATAGCATCAATCTTGGCTGGATTAGGCCGCACGCCCTCGACATCAATTATATGTCCCAAATATAAAATCTCGCTCTGGCAAAAATGCGACTTCTTTAAGTTGATCTTGAAGTTCATGGTTCTCAAGTTGTCCAGCAGTTTATTTAAATTTATCAAGTGTTCTTCCATTGTCTCAGAAGCGATTAATATGTCGTCAACATATCTCGTGGTGAAGTTCTTGACCTCCTCAGTCAGATTTCTATCGAGTGCTCTAATGAGTGCACATCCCGCAGTTTTCACGCCAAAGGGCATTCGGCACCAGATATAACTTTGATTATCGAATAAAAATCCCGTCAACAGTTGGGATTTTTCTTCAAGTTCAAGATGGTGGAAACTATTCGTCAAATCAACACTTGAGTATATCTGCTTCCCACGGAAGCCTTTCAAAACATCTTTGATCCTAGGTGCTTGGTCGTGCTCAACTAGCAGTTTGCTGTTCAAAACTCGCGCGTCTAGGCATAGCCTAATTGATCCGTTTGGCTTGGTCACAGCCAATATTGCGTTCAGGTAAGGGGTCGCCGCTTTCCTTATCATGCCAGAATCTAATAAGTTAGTAATAATGTCCTTCACCTGAGAAAAGTGCTTCTCTGGGATCGGGTACAATTTACTTTTAAATGGGGTCCAATCTGTTACCTGCATCGCATATTGAAAATTTAAAACTTTCCCAGGTACGGTGTCAAAAGCTCCTTTGTGTAATCTTAAAATTTCTTCCAGTCTTCTTCTATCAGATTCCCCTACGATGGCCTCCTTAAGCCGCTCCTGAAGTAGAATTTCGAATTTGGGTCCGCTAATTTCTTCTTCCGCCAAATGCACCCAAAGTTCCTGCGAAATATCTCGGCTGTCAATTTCTAGCACTGCTGTCTGGCTGACTTGTTCTCCCATCAAGATCTTATCTCCGGCCTCATCAGTGCATTCCTCAACAACCCAAGTATTGGCCTCTCTCTCCAGCGGATTCTCTTCCATATTTAAACCCATATGATTCAATCCTTCTACTTGTTTGAAGCTTACAGTGTTGTTATGTAAATCAATTACAGCATGAAAATCGCAGATGAAATTGGCTCCTAAAATTATATTGTAGTTCATCTTTGGAATAACAATGAATGTTTGTGAAAAAGTATGGTTCAATATTTCCAGATCTAGAAATGCTTGCTGTTTACAATTCATAGTTTTGCCAGGAATGACACCTCTGACTTTCATTAGCGGTACCGGCATAATAGGAACAGTCTGTTTTCTTGCTATTTCCTTTATCAAAATTTCAGTGACTAAGCTCACCTGGCTACCTGTATCAATCAAACATCTCACCCTCATGCCTCCAATATGCGCGTAAATAATTGGTAGCTGTCTGATAACATTTTCACGGTTCTTCACCACTTCCTCCAGGCAGTCGTCCGGAAATGCTACCCACTCTTCTATATTGGCCACTATCATCTCTTCTTGCTCCCTGGCGACCTCCATTTCCAGCCTGTCTCCTTTCAGTTCATTTGTTTTTTTTTTTATCCCGGGACCCATTAGTTGTGTTTCGCCGGTTGTCATTCTGTCGCTCCTGTTGCCTCAATAAACTCTCTGCCCCCTCTCCTTGATGGTTGTCTGGGCTCTGTCTGTTCGCCATGGCACGCCCCCACTTCTCCTTCTCCGCTTCTTCAGTATTTAATTGATCCAAGTATTTACGGGATTCAATATATCGCTCGTCCCAGTTGTTCCTATAATCTCCTCTATTTTCTTGGCGATAGTCCCTGCCGTTATTCCATCTACCATCTCCATTTCTTTGGTAAGGTCTACCTTGTCTCTGGTTTCCCCTCCAATTTGTGTACTCCCGCTGGTACGTCCACTGATTATTTTGATTTTGGTTATTCTAATTATATCTCCCGCGGTTATTCTGATAATTCTGATTGTTGTTATGGAACTGGTTTCGGCCGTCAAAATCTTGTCTTCTTGGCGTGAATTGTGTCCCTGTGGACTGTGCCTTAGTTTGGTTCCCCTGGCTGTGGTTATTTTGGAGTCCCTGAACTACCTCTGCCGTGTTGACACATTCCAAATTCCTTCTTCCTGTCTGTGGGCTTACCATACTCGTCTCGTCTAAGTGTCTGAGTAATTCTTCGGCTTGGACCGCGGTCTGAATGTTTCCTGCGACTAATAATTGTTGGATGTGCATTGGGAGTTGTTTCCCGATGGTTAGAACCATATTCTGCTCGCTAGGCGGGTCGTCAAAATCTCTGAATTTTACCAATTGCTGACTGAAGAATTCTGAAAAACGGGTTGGATGTGTACTATGATATTTGCGCGTGTACAGGTCCATTCTCAACCCCTGTTGCAACGAAGGACTCCAAAACTTCTTCAAAAATGCCTCGCGGAATTGAGCCATGTCTGTGAACGTGTACTTGAAACTTAAAAACCAGGTCAGGCTAGGTCCTTCTAAAAATTTCTCCACCATTCTTAATTGTTTCTCAGGGCCGATGTGCTGGTCATTAAAGTAATCAGTTAATTGCCGTAGAAATGCTTTGGGAGTGGTTCCTGAATGTTCCTTAAACTTATCGGGCTTAAAATCATTACCCCGAATGACTTGGATGACTTGGGCTGGTGCCAAGTTCGGTTGCGGTGTTGAAGTCTCCCCCCTGTACTGCTGGAATGCATTAGTCGTTAGTCTGGGACTTTGACCCCGACTCGTGTCCTCAGCCAACTTTAAACCTGCAGGACTTCCAATACTTGTTTGCTTCTCCGGTATATTTTCAGTTGAATATAATGTCGCATTCTCTAACGATCTAATCTCGTTTTTTATGATTAATTCTGAGTGTTCCTGTAATTTCGACTTTATATTTTCCTCCAATTCCTGCATTCTTGAACTGTGTTCCCCCAGGCGTTTTAAAATTGTCAAGCGGTCTTCCTTATTCGCATGAGCCTGCTGGTCCCAATCTCGCCGGATCCTACTTTTCAAGCTATTTATTTTCACCTCGTTCCTTTCCTGATTTTTCTCTAGCTCTTCACGTATCTGTTCTTGCGTTTTTACTAGTTGTTCCCCCACCTCTTCTCTTATAACCTCTTGTGTTTTTATTAGCTGTCCCCCGACTTCTTCTCTTATGACCTCTTGTGTTTTTATTAGCCGTCCTTCCAAATTATCCTGAGTCTTGACGAGCTGCTCTCCTACTTCTTGTCTTATGACCTCTTGTGTGTTTATTAGCTGGCCTTCCATCTCTTTTCTTATGATCTCTTGTGTTTTGCCTAATTGCTCCTCTAATTTCTCCCGCAAGTGTATCCGCTCGGTTTCAGCCTTAACCTCGACTTTATCTATTTCCTTTACTAATTCCAGCACGTTGTTGTCTACCGAATTAATTTGCTGCTGTAGTTTCTCTTGGGGTTTCTTCATTCCCGCGGTGTTACTGACACATGCTGCCTCTATCTGCTTGAGTTTATCTGCCACCATCTCGTCAAATTGTACTAATTTGTTATCAAATTTCGCCTCCAATTTCTTAATTTCGCCTAACTGTTTGATGTTGTTTTCCGCAACCTCGCCTGCCAGTTTCTCTACTTTTTTAACGCTCTGATTAATGTCATTAGTGATTTTTCCTAATTGTTCGGTTTGTGTTACCGCCTGTTGTGACAATTTGTGGTTTAGTTCATTGAATTGTTTGTCCGTGTCCAATTTCTGGATTTCTAACTGGACCGAAATATTACCGCTCATATCAAGTAATTGTTTTTCACAGTTCTTTAATTGTTTATCAGTATGCTCCCGCTGAGATCCTAATTGTTTTTCCGTTTTCGCGGACATCTGCACTAATTGTTCCTCCGTTTTCGCGGACATTTGGATCGACATGTGTTCTAATTGTTTTTCCGTCTTCACGGACATCTGTTCTAATTGTTTTTCACTATGCTCACGCTGAGCTCCTAATTGTTCTTTCAATTGTTTCTCCGTCTTTACGGACATCTGTTCTAACAATGCCTTAATCTCATCAACACTCTCCATATCACACACAAAAATATATTCAGAGAAAACAGGGTTATGGGCCAAGGTTTCAGCCCTATACACACATACATGTCACACATTTAAATATTACTGGCTCTAATTTAATGAAAATTTCAGTAACAAAATTTACTGAATACAATGACACTTATTCCCACTCAATAAAATAACCCCTAGTGATCTGCTTTTAAATTCCTAACCAACAGAATTTACGAAACACCAATTAACCGAAGTCGATTAAATGTCAAATATAAGGCAACATCTTCCTGCTTTGACTGAGTTCATTAATAATGCAAATTTCTAATTTTAATGTGGGCGCCAGAACAAGTTTATAACAAATACAAAATCAAATTCTAACCTTGTTCAATATCTCTAACTTTAGGAACTCAGTGATTTTACTAATGCACATGGCGGTACAACATCGCCTCAATTTACTGAATTTACATGTCCGCTTGACCTGGCATCATTTCTCAACGAAATAAATATGAGATCAGCGAAGCAACAACAACAACAACCCCACTTGGGCAGCCATTTTTAGCCTACCTTCGATTTTTGCAAAAAATGAAAGTAGACTTATGAGATCAACACAGGGCGAAAAAAGTGTGTCTGTCTGTGTGTGTGTATGTGTGTGTGTGAGTCTGTGTGTGGGTGTGTATGTGTGTGTGTGAGTCTGTGTGTGTGTGTGTGTCTGTGTGTGTGTGAGTGTGTGTACTCTGAATGTCTGTCCCCCCCTATCAATTCGAACACGGTGAATGCGAATTGAACGAAATTTGGTACAAAGGTAGCACTAGCAAAGGACACCTCAGTGTCATGTTTTATATCGCCGCCATCTTGACGGAAACGTAATAGCGGCCACTCAAATGTTCAAAGCTTAAATCAAATTACGACTAACCTAATCATCCGATCTCTACCAAATTTTGCAACAACATACCTTTATGTGGGGAGCATCCTTTGACCAAACTAATAGGTCATCAGCGTAACAGTTTGCGGATGGCGGCCATCTTTGTGTGAAAATCGATTCCCCCTATTAATTCGAACACGGTGCAACCGAATGGAACGAAATTTGGTACAGAGGTAGTAATAACAAAATGCACCTCAGTGTCATGTTTTATATCACCGCCATCTTGACGGAAACGTAATGGTGGCCACACAAATGTTCAAAGCTTAAATCAAATTACGATTGACCTAATCATGCGATCTCGACCAAATTTTGCAACAACATACCTTTATAGAGGAAGCATTTCTTGACCAAATGACTTGGTCATTAGCCTAATAGTTTGCGGATGGCGGCCATCTTTGTGTGAAAATCAATTCCCCCTATTAATTCAAACACGGTGAAACCGAATGGAACGAAATTTCGTACAGAGGTAGTACTAACAAAAGGCACCTCAGTGTCATGTTTTATATCGCCGCCATCTTGACGGAAACGGAATGGCGGCCACACAAATGTTCAAAGCTTAAATCAAATTACGATTAACCTAATCATCCGATCTCTACCAAATTTTGCAACAACATACCTTTATAGAGGAAGCATTTTTTGACCAAATGACTAGGTCATTAGCCTAATAGTTTGCGGATGGCGGCCATCTTTGTGTGAAAATCAATTCCCCCTATTAATTCAAACACGGTGAAACCGAATGGAACGAAATTGGGTACAGAGGTAGCACTAGCAAAGGGCATCTCAGTGTCATGTTTTATATCGCCGCCATATTGACAGAAACGTAATGGCGGCCACACAAATGTTCAAAGCTTAAGTTAAATTACGACTAACATAACCATCCGATCTCTACCAAACTTTGCAACAACATTCCTTTACGGAGGGAGCATCCTTTGACCAATCTAATAGGTTATTAGCCTAATAGTTTGCGGGTGGCGGCCATCTTTATGTCAAAATTGATTCCCCCTATTAATTCGAACACGGTGGAACCGAATGGAACGAAATTTATGTACAGAGGTAGCACTAGCAAAGGGCACCTTAGTGTCATGTTTTATATCGCCGCCATCTTGACTGAAACGTAATGGCGGCCACACGAATGTTCAAAGCTTAAATCAAATTACGATTAACCTAATCATCCGATCTCTACCAAATTTTGCAACTGCATACCTTTATGGAGGGAGCATCCTTTGACCAATCTAATGGGTCATTCGCCTAATAGTTTGCGGATGGCGGCCATCTTTGTGTCAAAATCGATTGCCCCTATTAATTCATACACGGTGAAACCGAATGGAACGAAATTTGATACAGAGATAGCCCTAGCAAAGGGCATCTCAGTGTCATGATTTATATCACCGCCATATTGACAGAAACGTAATGGCGGCCACACAAATGTTTAAAGCTTAAATCAAATTACGACTAACATAACCATCCGATCTCTACCAAACTTTGCAACAACATACATTTATGGAGGGAGCAAGCATGTGGTTTAACGTGACTGTTAATCTCGCGATCATGAGCCACGGGACCTCCTTTTTACGTGGAATCCGAACCACAGGATATGGCATTTCACGTGGAAAATCTCACATGCATTGACCGGGAATCGAACCCGGTCAGCCTTGGAAGGGAGCATCCTTTGACCAATCTAATAGGCCATTAGCCTAATAGTTTGCGGATGGCGGCCATCTTTATGTCAAAATTGATTCCCCCTATTAATTCGAACACGGTGGAACCGAATGAACGAAATTTGGTACAGAGGTAGCACTAGCAAAGGGCACCTCAGTGTCATGTTTTATATCGCCGCCATCTTGACGGAAACGTAATGGCGGCCACACAAATGTTCAAAGCTTAAATCAAATTACGATTAGCCTAATCATACGATCTCTAGCAAATTTAGCAACAACATACCTTTATGGAGGGAGCATCCTTTGACCAAACTAATAGGTCATCAGCCTAATATTTTGCGGATGGCGGCCATCTTTGTGTGAAAATCGATTCCCCTTATCAATTCGAACACGGTGAAACCGAATGGAACGACATTTGGTACAGAGGTAGCACTAGCAAAGGGCACCTCATATTCATGTTTAATATCCCTATAGCACGTTGTATTTCAACAAGCTACTACAACCAACATTCAATCATACTCCTTGAAAAGGACAAAGAGTTATAACAATACCCATGCATTTAGGAGAAAGTAGGCTATATGTTCTTTACTGAACATCTTGTTGTTTTATGAACCCTTGCGAAGAAGCATCTGAGACTCAGTTTCGGGGGGTGTAACGGTTCATATTCGTAAGTTGCTGACAGGGCGCTTCATTAACTTGCAGGGTAACATATAACAAAATAACATGCAGGAAAGAGTGAAGCCAGGGTTAAAACAACTGAATTTAATAACAAATCACCATATTTACACATAAACAATTAACAACAAAAACTCCCAACTGACTCCCATTTAATAAAAATGCCAAAAACTAGGCGATATCTCTGGAGAGATTAATTACCTGGACCAAGTGTCCTTAAAATAAAATACAAAAGTGACCATATAAGTGCGTATGCCGTTCTACATGCATCACGATGTGTACTTTGAATGCGTGATTCGTTATCATCCCGAATAATCCTTCAGATAACGAATCCACATTTCTTGAGCTAGACCGACACGGGGGAACACAACTACAATACTTAAAATTAAACCGACACTTCCTAAATCTAATATAAACAAACACAAAATTTCCGTGTGAAATTGGAATCAAATTGCCGTAGCAACATTTACTGCCTAAAAACTTAGGACTTCTCACACAAAATCAACACAAGTACATTAACACGTGACCAATAGAAAAATACACAAATGACCGCTGTCAAAATTTACAAATACTCTACCACTACACCACACGGGTGTGACACACAAAAAAATTACATGAATCGAGTCATAAACAAAGCAATAGGCAAACAGCCAACATTTACGTTAATAATACAATATTTTACCCATACAACGCACAACAAGCCGTTACACACATGGCGAACTCCCCAATTAATTATGGCTTTAAAAATCACCATCACAATGAACAGGTTTGCTACATGAAAGCTTACAGGGATCAGTCGGACACACAGGACTGCCTATCAAAATAAGTCACAGGCAAAACGGGCGGTTTGTGGAACTCTGCATGTCTGTCAACCCACGTGTCAATAACCTCGACCTCCCAGAACATGGGGTCGAATCTCGAAGAAGTGTGCCCCAAAGCACAATAATACATGTGTGTGTCAGAAAAATATATGGACAAGAATCAGCAGTCTCCCAAGAGCACCCTGTCTTTCCATCAAAAATACAACAGCAGCAAAAATATGAGAGCGGTAGGACAACTACCCCCTCCTCACGTAGAATCAACACACACTAGACACATTAACACACACAGAATCACACGTATGGGTTTTGACAGACCCTGAAATAAAAAGACACAAATAATATCCACATGCTGGCGCCATCGTTCTATGCCGTGACTAGTCACCTGAAAAGGACTCAAGAAAAATCTATCAAAATTAGAACGAAGGTGTTCTAAAAATTACTTTTAAGTTGGTGCGCTTGGCAACCCTAATATGAATAATAACCTGTTCAGCAAAATATCTTACAATAATTTCCTCCCATTCCTATTTCAAATATTAACGTTAATAAAGCACCATTTATCGAATGTAACGGGTTCCGCATTTGCAAGGATAAAAATCACGCACGCACGCCGCGCGCATTACATCTGACTCAAGGAAAAACAAAACGCCAACGGACATTTAAACATTATAGTGTCGGTGCAAGAAAAACTCTAAAACAACAAGAAAAAGAAAACATGACTATTTACAAAGTTCCCCGGCCAAATCTAACTACATAATTGAAATAATCCAATTTTAGTACATCACCGCTTCTGCTTGTAGAACTAAGGACATCCTCCTCAACCCATTGCCCTATGGACAAGTTAGCACTCCATAGTAGTCGTCTGCGTCGATGTGTTGAAGCTCATCCCAACTTCAAACCACGTGCTGATCATCTTGGTATCGACTCCTTGGCAGAAAAGTTCAATGTTAATTATTTTACCTATCTATAATCGCTTGCAGGCTACTCAATTCACCCACAATTGTCCTAATGCGATTAATAGCGAAGACTGGCCCTAAATATATCGCACACACGCACCATAAAAACACATATAAAATACACTGCAATTTGTACATAAAATATACATCTCGAATCCGCGCCACTGGCTCGTTAACAAGTTCAAGGTCCTGGCTGCACTAGCAGTCGCTATCTCGTTTGGTATTTCTGTCCTGTACTCTGGACTTCGGCTCCGGTGAGCGCTAATTAGGGTGATACAATACTTCCCCCTTAGAGCTAAACTCGTCGTCTTTAACTGAATGTTACAAGTTATCACGCACTTGCGTGAAATATTTAGCTCACACAATAAGGTTGATTCCAGAATAAAACAAAATGTATTATAGCTTTTAAAATTCGATACTGCAATCGCTGCGACTTTAGCTCAATCGGAGCTCACAAAATAAATTAACTTCACTAATTTTAGAGCGTAAAAAATCACAATATAAACTGGCGTGAAGTAAGCCCCTCACGGCTCCACAAAGAAAAGACCTCGAGTGGCGTCAGGCCAAACTATTTATTAGAAACTGACAAGGGCGGAGGAGTGGGGCGGAGTCGGATAAAAACTTCCAGAGTTTTTGTCTCACAAAGATGGGACTAGTGTCATTCTTCTCCAAATAAATCAAACGTCTCAAATTACTCGAGCGGAGATTAATCCGTTCGGCGGTTCTTTAGATACACACTTCCGCGGGCTTTTTACTACTGACGCTGTCCACCTCGTGGTCACGGCTTGGTCTCTTGCGATTGGCTGATTCAATCGTATGTTCGTTGCGAGTACCTCGTGATTCTTCCTTTATGTCTCCAATTTTGGTACAGTAGTTGCACAATTTGGCCTTGAACCTGACTAATTCTGGCCGTCCCCCAAGAATAGCTACCAGCTCACCTCCTGTTGCAATCATTACGAAATGCTGGCCTCCCTTATATCCAAGTCGACTTCCTTAAGTGCTGCCTGGGCCGTAGTAATAATAATAATAAATATGAATACTTATTTATCGAAGATCAATAAGGGTTCAGTATGTTGTTGCAAAATTAGGTTGGTCGTAATTTGAATTAAGCTTGGACTATTTGGGTGGCCGCCATTACGTTTCCGTCAAGATGGCGGCGATATAAAATGACACTGAGGTGCCCTTTGCTAGATCTGCCTCTGTACCAAATTTCGTTCAATTCGGTTTCACCGTGTTCGAATTGATAGGGGGAGGGGGCAGACATTCAGAGTACAAACACTCACTCACACACACAGACTCACACACACACACACACACACACACACACACACAGATAGACACACAATTTTTGGCCCTGTCGAGATCTCATAAGTCTACTTTCATTTTTTGCAAAAATCGAAATTAGGCTAAAAATGGAAAACAAAAATAAGAATAAGGAAAACAAACGACAGGAGGAAATCAAATGCCCTCAATCCTCGATGAGAATTAAGGGACTTGGAAGGAGAGCCATGAAAAGGTGGCAGTTAGGAAAGGGGAAGGAGGAGAGGGTCAGCCCCAAAGACTATAGAAAAAGGGAAAAACGGACCCAGGTCAGGAACCCCTCGAGGTCGCCAACTCCCATACTCACCAGCCGTGAGCTCTTGAGGGTGTAGCACTATCCAGGGTGCACCAGAAGTGGTGGGGCTACACACACCCTGCCTCCTTGAGGGCCTTGAGCAGAAGGCAGGGGATACTGTGAGCCCCTGAGGATGTAGCACTATCCAGGGTGCACCAGAAGTGGTGGGGCTACACACACCCTGCCTCCTTGTGGGCCTTTAGCAGAAGGCAGGAGATACTGTGAGTCCCTGAGGGTGTAGCACTATCCAGGGTGCACCAGAAATGGTGGAGCTACACACTCCCTGCCTCCTTGAGGGCCTTGAGCAGAAGGCAGGAGATACTGTGAGCCCCTGAGGGTGTAGCACTATCCAGGGTGCACCAGAAAGGGTGGAGCTACATACACCCTGCCTCCTTGAGGGCCTTGAGCAGAAGGCAGGAGATACTGTGAGCCCCTGAGCGTGTAGCACTATCCAGGGTGCACCAGAAATGGTGGAGCTACACACACCCTGCCTCCTTGAGGGCCTTGAGCAGAAGGCAGGAGATATTCCTAAAAAAATTAGGCTGACCCCTCAAACAATGAGGGTAACAGGGAAGATGAGACAAGGGCCAATTAAGGCGGGAAGATAAAAGACTTCCTAGGCCTCAGATACCCTAATACCGTCGGGGTCGGTAGAGAACAAGAGTTGACCAAGGGAGACCGACAGGAAAGAAGACGGAGAGGAGCACAAGTAAGTGGAAGCAATGCCGGACTCAGGTAGGGTCCCGTGGTCGCCAATCCACGCCTCACTGGATGTGAACTCCTGCGGGGGTAAATAAAATAGGTGCAATGAACTACAAGGAATGGGATATGATATTCTTTCACATAGCACTTACTTTATTCAAAAATCCCAACTGGTCTGTCAGTCTCACATAATATCTATCATTCAACTGTGCAAATATTGTTCCCCACAGCGCCTGGAGTCTGAGTGCAAACAGACACAAAGGAGGCGTCACTTCTGTTTGAACTGGCAGTGATCCGGATGAATCATTTCAATATCTGACTCCACTTCCCCACAATAGCAACGAGCAAGCTCACGAAGTCTTCAGAATCGATTCTTTAAAGGAGAGACAACGTAATGAGGTTATACCTTCTATTCATAGCGTCAAATGTATTTCCCTAACAATGACGTGCACAATGATCTGAGGTCTTTTATCTGGCGATGTAAGGATATTTGGGATGCTGATGATGATGATGATAATTGTTGTTTTAAGGGGCCTAACACCTAGGTTATCAGCCCCTAATGGTTTGGGTAATAATAACAATATCGTATGCCCTCGGTGCCGGATTGAAGTTTTGTTATTTGACACCCAAAGGGTAGCTTGCATATCGAATATCGTTGTTCCTTGAAGCACTATGAAATTCAAGGAGGTTATCTAAGCGCGTTTTAGGAACTTTTTGTTGGCGGAAACTCCCGAGATTAATTTTGCCATTATGAACTCGGCCTACTGAATTCAAATGGGTTCTTTGGCATGCCAACATCGTATGACATGCGTGTCGTATTTTTGCCGCCTGAGTAGTTTATTGGCTGAGGAATAACCCACCCACCAAGGGAAGATGATTAAGAAAAGGAAGTAGATTTTGGATTGGAGAAAAAGGATAGAAAGATAGGAGGAGAGTCCCACAAAATTAATAAGTTTAACTTTAAACACACTTAAAGGTGGTTGCCGCCGAAAATCCGTTCTCGGATACCTAAAGTGGGTACGAGCGTGGTCGAAGCTGACTGGGACCGCAGCTAAGACTTGGGCGGTTTGCCAGAGAAAGGCTTTAGTGTATTTCCTCCCAAGCATGCATAAAAGTACTATGGGGAAGGGTGATGGTCTGGCCAGACAGATAGTAAAAGCTTTATTGAGTATGAATGAGAGCATGAACCTAGGAAGAGCTAGGAAAGCCAGGATCTTGCCTAACTGTAGTATCAGAGAAATGAATCCAAAAACAAATATTTAATTTATTTAACAATGCAAAGAAGTTTGAGGAAATTAACAAGCATGTAATATAATTTTGACAAACATAGTTCATTTAAACCTTTTTAAGAAATGGGGTCGCAGACCTCCTCACATTAAACGATTGCTCCAGGCAATTGACAATTTATGAGGTTTAAAACCTTACATGTTTCTAAAATCTTTATAAGATTTAAACAAATAACCAATGAAGTAATTAAAGTTGGAACGTTAATTGGAGTACAAAGAGTGTACCTTAAGAAATTCCTGAGAGAATATTCTAGAAAGAGTGAAAACTTTTCAAATAACAATAAGAAAAACATGAAGAATAAGATAGAAGTTCCTACAACTTCTTATATTTATACAGAATTAACGTTGGTTATTATGCAAATAAGGGCAGGTCACTTACTGTGAAACCTGAAGAAAGTTAAAAGGAAGGTTCTAGACTTCCCAAGTTTGAGTAGGAATCACTAGCCAAATGGGACAGTTTCCATTTCGTGAAACCTGAACATGACTCGCTCAAGAGTTTAAAGAATTGTTTTCCCTGATTATAGGAAAGGAACAATGTGAATTTGAATCGTGTGTCACACACGTAATTATACAGAATTTAATTAATGTTAAACTAGCAAAGTTGGAAGGGCACTTCGTGAGTGACACCTTATAGAAAAGTTACAATTTTATTAATATGGGTTGTTAGTAGAAGGTTGAGGAAAGATCATTGGGATATAGGATCAATGTTCATGGCCGTATTTAATGTAAACGGACGATCGCGACGCGGTAGAAACGTGGAGCAAGCACTGGTTATCACTGTAGTCTATAAAGATGGATGCAAAGTTCACTATAGAAACACTAAAGTTTATGAGAAAGAAAATTATTGCAATTATGGAAATAACTGATTGCACTATATAGGTGAGAGTCTATTTATTGAGAAAGTTGTGAGTTACAATTAAATGTGCTATAAAACATTCCAGCGGTTCCAGCGGTGGAAGAAAGTTAGCTATTGAGCTTTTAATTCAGGAATGAGATTCTTCAATTTTAAATAGCATACTCACAAGTGAGTGAAAATTTCAACGGCAGGACTTGTAGATGAAATACCGAATCTAGAAGGTTCCAGAACGACCTTAGTAGAAAAATGGGGTTGAGAAAATCCAACGGAGGAACTAGCTTGGTGAATTATAGACAGCGGGTATTAGGTAATATCCCACGTAGTGAGAGGATTTCTCATTTGAATAGCTTAAGAAAAGCTCTTTTTTAGTAAGATTAGCTTATACGAGCAAAAGCTCAACATGGCAAATCCCACGAAGAATGATTTTTGCCCCAAAATAAATAATTTCACACTGTCTATAAAAGTATCGCTAAAAGCACGTGGAAGTTAAAACCATGAAGATGAGGTTAAAACTTTTAAGATGGTACTTATCTAATTTCATGTTGAAGGCGAAGTTCCTTAGATGACAACTACCTTGCCAACATGGCGTAGAAGAGAGTGTGCCTCTTGGTTTGAGGAGCCTAGCTCGAGAGGAGCTTTAACTGACCGAGTCAACTGCCGATTGCGAAGTGAGACCTGCTCAACGGAGCACGGAGGGTCCAAGGTAGGGAAAAAAAGTGGGGGGTAGGAGACAAAAGGAGAACATATAAACATTGCCAACTTTAAAACAAAAAATTGATCTTCTCTTGCTGAGCCGGTCTTCAAAGAGTTGATAACAGATGATACTAGCACAGCATGGTGAGTAAAAGAGTAGACGTAGTTCTCTTGCTCATGGAGATAATAGCTGGCGATGGCAGCAAAATCTGGTGGCCAGATGGAGAAGGAATTCCTCTTGCGCGAGGAAGAGTTGAAGAGCTTCAGAGATTCGCTGCTAGATAACGCTAGGTGAGTCACAGAGAATATATATCTAGAACAGACTCATGAAGACATAAGAGATTTGCCCATCAAGGAGAAAACAGAAGATCACTGTTGGTGTTTGACAAAGAGGAAGGAAGAAATGAACATGCAAGGAGCAATAAAAATTATATCTCAGGTACCGTGTATTCAAAGAATACACCACCGCCTTTAAAAAAAAACACTTACCACGGCCAGGAGCGAACCTGCAAGCTTGGGGGTTAGTAGACCGACACGTTGACCACTCACCCACCGTGGCAAGCTAGGCAAATAAAGGACAGGAGGAAAAGAAATGCCCTCAAAACTCTAAGAATGAGGATTGAGGGACTTGGAAGGAAGAAGAGCCATGAAAGGCAGATAGGAAAGGCCAGAGGCAATGGAAAAAGGGGGAAAACCGAACCCAGCTCAGGAATCCCTCAGGGTCGCCAAATCCCGAACTCACCAGCCGTGAGCCCTTGAGGGTGTAGCAGTATCCAGCGTGCACCAGAAGTGGTGGGGCTACACACACCCTGCCTCCTTGGGGGCCTTGAGCAAAAGGCAGGAGATAGGAAGAGAAAAGATCTGACCCCTCGAAGAATGAGGGCTCAGAAAAGATGAGACAAGGGCCAATTAAGGCAGGAAAGTGAAAGACTCCCGTTGACTCGGATACCCTAATACCGTCGAGGTTGAAAGAGAACAAGAATTGACAAAGTGAGGTCGACAGGAAGGAAGACGAAGTGAGCCCGGCACAAGTACTGCTCGAGTCCAAGCTCTATGAACTTGCGGGGAGAGGAGAAAGAGCAAGAAAGGGTCGGGCGAGAAGAGAAGGATCTGTCAACAGCCCAACGTGATATATTGTATTCCTTTCTATTCCAATACTGCTAACATTGCGCCGTTGCTCAAACCACTGTGGTGTTACGAATGACTGAGTGAGTCACCGACCAATGTATTTGGTTCCGTACTATGCACGGACCGACAACACCACTACGCATAATTCGCGATGCACATTCCTCTCAGGTGCACGCAGCTTAGACTCGAGCAGTAAGTGGAAGTAATGCTGAACTCAGCTGGGGCCCCGTTGTCGCCAATCCACGTCCCACTAGATGTGAGCCCCTGGGGGGAAGGATATTTAGCGTAATATCCTATTACACAGAGAAGTCCTCCTTTATAGAAGGGAACCTCGCAGGGGCCGCGTGACGAGCATTACACAACAGCAGATGCTCTCATAGCATTGTTTACATGCGGAGTGGGCAAGATACCTCAGTTAGTTATTGTTATTTTAAAAGGCGGAACTACGAGGTCATCTGCTCCTTTTGTTGTTTTTGAGTCTTCAGTCCTTTGATGTAGCACTCCATGCCTCCTGTCCTGAGCTAATCGTTTGATCCCTAACTACCACACCCTACTTCCGAGGCAATCTATTTAACATATTCTAACCTTGGTCTAGCCCAACAGCTCTTGTCCTCGACCCTTCCCTCCATAACTAAGCTTGCTATTCCTGGGTGTCTTAGTAAGTATCCTACCAACCTATCTCTTCTCTTAATTAACAGTCGCCAGAAACATCTCTCCTCTCCCACTCAGCTTAATACCTCTTCGTTTGTAACCCTATCTACCCATCTGATCTTCATCATTTTCCTGTAACACCACATTTCAAACTCAATTCTCCTCTTTTCTGCTGTACCAATAGTCCAAGTTTCACTTCCATAGAGCGCCAAGCTCCAGGCAAGGGCTTTCAAAAATGACTTCCAAGTACCTAAATCTATATTCGATGTCAACAGATTCCTTTTTTGTATAAATACTTCCTTTGCCTGTGCCAACCTACTTTTTATATCTTGTTTGCTTCGTCCATCACTGGTTATTTTGCCTCCTAAGTAACAGAAGTCTCCTACTTCCTTTAGCTTTTCACCTGCCAATTTGATGTCCATAGAGGTTTTTGATTTATTTCGGCTGCATTGAAATATTTTTGTTTTACATTTAATAATTTTCATCATGAATTCTTTCTCAAGACGGAGATGATACCCTTCAAAAACTTATTCAAATCCTCAGGCGTGTCGGCCAAGATGCCGATGTCATCAGCAAATCTCAGAGTTGCAATTATTTCTCCTTACTCCTTTTAACACAAATTAAATTATACAATTTGGAACATATCGTTAAATGTGAAAAGACCGAAAATAAATGAAACTAATAAGTATTATTATACACAAAAAATTATGGAAAACAAAAAATTCAGAATTCAAAAGAGAACAAAGTCTTTGAGTCAATGATCACTTGAAAATTTAGATTGCTGGCCCTAACCTACTCTCACTTATAAAGCGGATAACGCGATCAGCAGCCACCGCGTCATCGGCTAATATAAATTTGAGTGTCATCTCAAACCAAGGTTTCTTCGTAAGTCAGCAAGATCCACACACTCAGTTAGAATTTGGGCCACGGTGAAAACGGCTCCACAGGTACAAAATGGGGGTGGGTGGGTGGGGGATCTTCCCTTCTCATTAGGTTACGAGTGGGTGGATCTTGTATGACCTATCCTTAGTCTACACAAAATGACGCACTCCCTCCGTGACCGGAAAGAGCTCCGCCACAAGCGAGTAGTTCCCTTGATCACTCTCAGTTTACTGGACAGGGTCAGCTAGCCACTGAAAATCATTCAGTGCTGGTTTGGACTAAACGGCAGATGGTCCAAACCTTCACACTTGAATTCTTTGACAAAATCTATCGTAACGTTGGTACAGTGCGGTCGTGAATGATTTTCACCTTTTTCGAGAATTGAAGGTATGGTTGGGCGGCAACGCCTCGCCAAAAAGGAAACACTTCAGGAGACTGTCCAGACGCACCCTCCTCAGTGGCGGCAGAATATTTTGCCGAGGGCATTGGAGAGCTGGTGTGACGATACGACAAATGTTTCAAACGTATTGGCGATTATGTTGATATATAAGAATAAAACAAGCAAACATTTAGTAGTAAAATCAGTTTGGTATGTCAATCTGTTATTTTTATACAGTCCATCGGAACTTGAAAAAAAACCAAGCTTTACAGTAGTCGCATATGAAGTGTAACATGTGACATGTTATCCTACTATGTGTCTGCAGGGAGCGCAAATCCCTTGTTAACAGTGAACTCTGTTGGTCATTGAAATATCTACTTGTAAAACTCCAGTGCCAATGATTTATTGTAGGAATATCTTAAATGGGGCCTCCAAACCTCGAAGTAAACCGTATGCGATATACAATCCACATAGCCACATGGCCGACAAGCACGAATCAGTCAGGACTTGGCACTGGAGTTTTACAAGTACTTATTTCAATGACCAACAGAGTTCACTGTTAACAAGGGATTTTTCGCTCCCGGACACACATAGTAGGATAACACGCCACTTGTTACACATCATATGCGACTACTGTAAGGCTCTGAATATTTTCACACCAAAGAACGACAACTTGAATATGATTTATTGAAGGAATATCTTTAATGGGGCCTCCAAACCCTGAAGTAAACCGTATGCGATATACAGACCACATAGCCACATGGCTGACAGTACGTCGTGGTACCAATCTCCGCCACCGTGCGCGCTTATTTTTCCATTCCATTTCCGCCCGTTTTCCAAAATTACTCCCATTAAGGACAAGGATAGGGTAGACACCTCAGGAATTGAAATAAGGTACTATCCCAGCATTTGCTTGGAGTGAGTGTGGGGGAAACACGGAGCAGAAACACACTCAGGAGAGGCCTTGTCAGCGCCGGGTTTCAAACTTGCGATAAACCGAACGAGGCTAATGACCACGTGTTATCAAGCCTCTGGAATTGAATAGATTATAAACAATATTTATTCATCTCCCGCGCTGACCTCGCGATGTTGGAGGTGAAGATTCCTTGAGTCTAGTATCGCGTGAGGCTAAACAGGTCGTCCTCAAAATGGAGATGAAAGAGTGAATTGCCGATGGGCGATCCGGTCTAACTGTATTAATGATATGGAGGGCGTAACGAATGTGACGTATCGATATTTATCGAGCATTGCTACTCGTGCTTTATGTATCGACCTGAGCCTAGCACGAGTACGCCCTCTCATTTTCTACCCCCTCCCACCTGTTACCCGGGGATTTCCTGTGATTTGTTACCACACTCTTCTAAGATACAACCGAACGGAGTGTCCTAAAATTACCATTGACTTGTGGGGGCACTGAATATTGAGAAGTATAATTTGAATATTGCATGAGTGTAGCTTACAGGCTTATGGCATATTGAGCTATAAACCTCTCGAGCAACAGCAGTGCTAAATATTGAGCCAAGTGCTCGTGTCCTCAATAATCACCTTGTATTTTGAAAGGTATTCAATTGAATCACCTACGGTACCGGTACTTAAAATAATGTTAAAACAAAACGAAATCTAAATCTAAATCGAAAACGAAGACGGAAATGAAAAAAGATTAAATTTAAATTTGAAATTTGAAATTCGGAAATTGGAAATTGGAAATCGAAATCGAAATCAAAATCAAAATTTAAATTTAAAGTAAAAGTAAAAAAGTAAAAAAGTAAAAGTAAAATAGCTGTCAAAGAAATGTCTGCAATGATTAATAAAGAAATGGTAAATGTTTGCCAAAGTTGACAGATTTCAAAAGGCCTTATCTCGGTAACAGATTAGCATATTTCCTCCAAACGAACTCCCTATGATATGTCAATATGCTGACAACAAAAAGCATCAAAAAAGAGGAAATTGATTTTTTTCACCTAAAGCTACGATAGCGCCACCTTGCTTGCCACGGTGGGTGAGTGGTTATCGTGCCGGACTACCAACCTCAAGCTTGTAGGTTCACTCCTGGCCGTGGTAAGTGAATTTTGAAAGGCCATAAAAATCTCTCCACGCTTATCATACGTTGTTAGCATGTTGAAAAACCCATTTGAATTCAGTAGGCCGTGAGATATCTAACCTCCTTGACTTTCGCAGCGCTCCAAGGAACAACAAAATTGACATGCAAGCTGCCCTCTGGGCGCAAATAACAAAGCTTGCACCTGGCATCCGAGGCCATACGATATTTATTATTATTATTATAATTAGCGCCACCTTAATGTCACAGGGCTGTAAATATATATGAGCAAGGGGCATATGACCTTGTAGTTCTTCCCCTTAAAACAGTAATAACTAATTAACTATACATGAGCAATAGGGGAGACTCGGCTGAATCCGCAATATTAAGGGATTGATGGTAATAAGAATAATAATATCGTAAGGCCTTTGGTGCCGGGTGCACGCTTTGCTATTTGACATGTCGAATTTTGTTGTACCTTGAAGCACTATGAAATTCAAGCTCTAAGCTCCTTTACAATATAGCGCTTTCTAGTAGAGAAATTAGGGGCCGATAACCTCGATGTTAGGCCCCTTAAAACAACAATTATCATCATCATAGTAGAGAAATTAAGAACTTTGTGTTGGCGGAAAATTCCAGATTAATTTTGCCATTTTGAACACGGCCTACTGAATTCAAATGGGTTCATTAACATGCCAACATCGTATGACATGCATGTTGTGATTTTTGCTGCCTTTCAAAAATCACTTACCATGGCCAGGAGCGAACCTTCAAGCCTGGGGTTAGTAATCCGACTTGATATCCACTGACCCACCGTGGCAAGCGTTGATGGAAAACCTGATAAATTAAGGCAAAGGGTTTCAAATCTCAACAAAGAAATTAAAATTACTACATATTTCCGGCATAAATCCAGTTCTTAAAATTTCATCTGGCATGGGTTGCCTATTCAATCATACTTAAAACTTTCGAAGAGCTTTATATTTAGTAGCATTTTAGTTATACTGTTGGTAGTAGGGCTGAATTCGCGATACCATGTTTATAATCGCAATATGATAAGTCTAATATGCCTCATTACAACCACTGCCCCATAAATGAATCACCGAAATACATGAAATTTTATGAATACTTCAAAAACAAAACAAGATATTCAGTAAAGAACATATAGCCTACTTTCTCCTAAATGAATGGGTATTGTTAATTCTCTTTGTCCTTTTCGAGGAGTATAATTGAATGTTGGTTGTAGTAGCTTCTTGAAATACAACGTGCTAAACGGATATTAAACATGAACATCAGGTGCCCTTTGCTAGTAAAAAAAATGCATTCAATTCGGTTTCACCGTGTTTGAATTGATATGCGGAATCTATTTGCACACATACAGGGCCACCATCCGCAATGTATTGGGCTGATGACCTTGTAGTTTGTTCAAAAGATTCTTCATACAGAAATGCATAATGATGCAAAATTTGGTAGAAATCAGATGATTAGGTTGGTCGTAATTTGATTCAAGCTTTTAACATTTGCCTGGCCGCCATTACGTTTTCGTCAAGATGGTGGCGATATAAACCATGACACTGAGAGGCCCTTTGATAGTGCTATCTCTATACCAATTTTCGTTCAATTCGGTTTCATCGTGTATGAATTGATAGGGAGAATCGATTTGCACACATACATGGCCGCCATCTGCAAACTATTGGGCTGATGATCTTGTAGTTTAGTCAAAAGACGCCCGCGATATGAATATATGTTAATGCAAAATTTGGTCGAGATCGGATTATTAGGTTAGTCGTAATTTGATTTAAGCTTTGACATTTGGGTGGCCGCCATTACGTTTCCATCAATATGGCGGCGATATAAACATGACAATAAGATGCCCTTTACTAGTACTACCGCTGTACCAAATTTCGGTTTCACCGTGTGCGAATTGATAGGGGGGACATACATTCAGAGTACACACACTCACACACACACAGACACACAGACAGACACACATTTTTTGGTCCTGTGTAGATCTCATAAGTCAACTTTCATTTTTTGCAAAAATCGAAAGTAGGCTAATACAACACAGGTTTATAAGAATTTACCACCAGGTGGTAGCATTTGTTGTTTTGGAATTCGTAGCCGAGATAAATGAATTAGATGACTCAACACAACTGGTTGCGTTGGGGTATCTCTGCAGAAACGGTATATTTCAAGTACTACGGAATTAGCCTTAGCGCGGAGTTTGTATAGTTTCCCCAACATAATCTGATTCAGGAATCTATGGAGAACTTTATCATTAATTTGATTGTGTTTACTGAGAGACACCTACAATGATTATTGCAACATGTTTTCAAGCCATCATCAGCATTACTATAAGGCAGATGACCTCGTAGTTCCACACCTTTATCCCTTTACAGGGCAAAACTACTTTTTACTTTTATTGTGGGGTTTGAAGCCATTTTTCAGTGTTGCCTAAGTAAACAAGAGTTTAGTGCTTTTCAGTCGGTCAACACGAAAGTCTTCCATGTGGACACCAGGAGAAGTGGACAACCTGGAAATCCCTTAACAGACTCCGTACAGAAGTCGGCAGAACAAAAGTAAATCTTCGGAAGTGGGGTTTCTCAAGCGACTCATCACTCTGTGAGTGTGGAAAGCAGCAAACGATCCAACATTTATGTCAGTGTGTCTTATGTCCCTCAAAGTGCACTATGATAGACTTGGTTGCAGCTTCCTCTAATGCTATTGACGTCGCCGAATACTGGGCAAGAATTATCTAGCTTCCGATTTTGTTGCTCAGTAGGATTGTTTATATGTGTATATCTGTATATTTGTATAGTAGCAATGTATATATCGTGTATTTTAAAATATCTATGAGTAAAGTCGATACTTCTGACACGAATGAAGAAAGAAAGAACACGAATGTACCCAAAAAGAGCTGGGTTATGTCCTAATCCTGAACTAAATTACATGAGATTATTAAATACACTAGGATGAACAGTTTCGATCGTCAAGCGATCATCATCAGATCCATTACACTTAGGCTATAACATCTATGTTTGAAAATACAGGTGAAAATATTTACTATATGTACAATTATTTAGTTGCAGTATTGGTACTGCAACTGTCGGTGTATGCTAAATGCAGTATATATGATGTTAGGTGAAATGCTAAATGGTGATAGATATCCGGAGTTTGTAATTTGAAGTGATTATATGGTAGTAATAATCAACTATGGTTAAACTGTAATATTACAGGCTACTTCTTATCTGGCTGTCTTCCTTTCTGGAGCTACGCGCAGTTTTCGTGTTCACTGTTACTCCAGATGTGGTACATATTTTTCAAACATTGATGTTATAGCCTAAGTGTAATGGATCTGATGATGATCGCTTGACGATCGAAACTGGTCATCCTAGTGTATTTATTAATCATGTAATTTATTTCAGGATTAGGGCACAACCCAGCTCTTTTGGGTACATTCGTGTTGACCGACTGAAAAGCACTAAACTCTTCTTTTTTTTACTTTTATGGGTTTCTACATCTTAATTTATTTTAATTATTATAATTATAAATAATGTTTTTTTTGTTTTTCTATATTTAATGTTTATATATATATATATTTTAATTTTCAATTTATTTTCTTATAGATTTGATTTAGATATTTTTAATAAATTAATTAATTATTTAACTAATTTCGAATTGTTTTGTACATTTTTATAGTATGTTTATTATTTTATTTTTCATATTTCTTTCATTATTATAATTTTATTTTTATGCTTTTTTATATTTTATTTTGACACTGTAATTGTTAATGTTTTTTTAAGTTCCATGATTAATTATACAGCCTATTTTCATATATCCTACTCATGTTAATTGCCTCTATCAACATACAAAATTTCAGTTTGATTGTTGTGATAGATTCGTAGATATTGAGAACCGTCGAAATATTTCAGATGGTCGCAATGTTGGATTATTATTTATGTACTATTACATGAATATTATTGTGTACGTGTGGTATTCAGACTTCAATCACATGATTAGGACACAAGAAGTAAAAACGAGATTTTAAAATTTTGCACGGCTGCCATCTTGTGACTATGAAAACAATTGAAATAAATTAGATGCCAGTGGATTAACATTTGTATAAGCATTTAACGTGCAAAGTTTCACTGCACTCGGATGGTGAAATCGCGAGAAACGTCCATTTAAATATTTATATTTCGCGTCACTACCATGTTGGATTTGTGCTTACCAGGTTACTGAAAGTCCTATGGGTGAACTTATGTCCATAGCCTCTATGAACAGAAAAAATTCAGTTTGATTGCTGTAAAAGATTCGTAGATATTGAGATCCTTCAAAATATTTCGATTTCTCGCCATTTAGGATTGTTATATGTATAGGCCATAGAGTCATGTACCATTAAAGGAAAAATATTGCGTAGATTCATTATTCAAACTTGCACTTCGATCGCATGATTACGACACAAGAAATAAAAACTTAATTTTAAAATTTCGCACAGTCGCCATCTTGAGGTTATGTAAAAAATTGAACTAAATTATATGCCAGTGCATTACAATGTGTATAAACATTTACTGTACCACATTTCACTGCGCTCAGAGAGTTAAATCACGAGTAAAGTCTATTAAAATGATTGAAATTCGCTTGGCCGCCATATTTGTTTTGTACTTCAGTTTTTTGAATGTTACATAGTAAAACTTGTAGTAGTGCCCTTTATCACCGTACAAAATAGTTTCGGAGATATAGAATGCCAGTGAAATAATTCGCACAGCCGCCATATTGAGGTTATGTAAACAATTGAACTAAATTGGACGCCGGTGCATTACAATGTGTATAAAGATTTGCTGTACCAAGTTTCATTACGTTTGGATGGTTAAATCGCGAGAAAATTCTATTAAAATATCTCAACTTCGCTTGGTCGCCATGTTGGTTTTGTAGTTACCAGGTTTCTGAAAGTATCATAGGTGAACTTCTAGTAGTGCCCTTTATCACCGTACTCAATTTCAGGGTGATATCGGTAATAGTTTCGGAGTTACTGAATGCTGGTGAAATATTTCGCACTGCCGCCATGTTGGACTGGTGAGACACAATAAAATTTGAAGGGCACGGTCGTGGTCGGCCAGAATGGTGCTATGATCTTGCCGAGTTTCATTGAAATCGATCCAGCCGTTTAGATGTTATTAGGGGGGGACGCACACACGAATCACACACACACACGCACACACAGACAGACACAAGGACAAAAGGTGATCTCATAGGCCTATTTTTTCATAAAATGAAAATAGGCTAACAAATTACGTCAAGTAGAAAGGTGCATAATATTTGATTTTTAGAAATACTAGCACTTTGGCAAGAAAATTCTCCGAAATTTGGCTGAGAAATTCAACTATCAGCATTTTTGAAAGCATGAACTGTCCTTATGACAGGTGCTTAATGTAGAGTCCACTATCCTATAAGGGGTTAACCCCCACTAATTAACTAACTAGCATTACTATGTAATGAAGAGTTACACTACTTGTCTGGCAAAACTACTTGTTAATTTTCTTCATATAGCTGGCTGGATCTCGTAACCACCAGCGAAGACACAGAATAAATGAATTTAATTAATATATTAACGTGTATATTAATGAAAGTGAGATCGTTATCTCCGCCCACTCATTGGATGATTTATACTGCAACCAGAGTACAGAACTGCTCAAATTCATTAGATCAAATTCTAGTTTCATAATATAATCATAATAATAGTAGTAAAACTCAGCAATCTTCCTAGGTTTTTGCCGTGTCTTGTGTGGGGATTCGCCTAGTACACCAAGCTGGCTCATCAGCGTGCTCTTAGTGTTCCCATCCGGACCCCCACTGGAGTAGCGAACTGCTCGCTACCTCCCTTTTTGTAAAGCGCACCTGCACCTAGGCGAAACCCCACACATGATACGGCACAACCTAGAAAGATTACTGAGTTTTAATTCACTGGCCAATATACAATAATAGTAGTAAGTTAATAATAATAATAATAATAATAATAATAATAATAATAATAATAATAATAATTTGATTGATTAAATTCAGTAAATAAATTCAAGTTCTGTCCTTAGGAGAAGTAATTGAGCCATCAGGATTGAATTGTGAGGCAAACAAAGATACAATTTCAAAATTACAGAAGGCCTATCTATAATATCACCTGGAACACATACAGAAGAAAATCAATATTGAATTTTTGCTTATCTCGATGAGAAAAAGACAAAGGGGGACTGTTTCAGTGAACTAGAGAATGATGTGTTAGAGACTGGGATAACATGTGAAGATAACCAGGAGCGTGGCCCACTTAAGAAAAAACTTCAAAAACATCGGAGTTTTCAACTTAAGCCGAAACTAAAAACCGGGAAGGCATGGACAGAGAGAAAGGTGCAACATCGATTGCCAATGAAAGATTAGTGGGCCAACATTAAAATGCAAAAGAAACAGTTGACATGACGTAGTTCTTAACGAAGGAAGAAGAGGAAGAAGAAGAACGCAAAATTAAGACATTACTCCACTTCAACCCTGAAGCACAATATGCCTTGGAAAGCTTCATCATTGGAGGCAGATCGCTTATTCAAGACTTAGAGAAACAAGAAAGGGAAATAGAGATCAATCCTTGGTCCAGTCTTTTCTGAAGGAATCTGGATGAAACGGAACTTTATTAGCACTCTGAAAAGATCACTGACATCTTCAGGAAAAGACGGTTGAAATTCTACGGCCACATTCTCAGAATAAACAATACAAGATCACCAATAATTTACAAAAAATCTGGAGGATAACTTGAGTATTCATGAGGCGGGAAAAACTATAATATAATCGGGAATCTCCCGCCTAAATCGGAAAAGTTGGCAGGCGTGGACTGGAAAAATATAAATAAATGGTAGCAGAGGAAATAAATGTACAAATTCACAGTCTCATACACCCCGTTCAGGATGACGGCCAATTATTATTATTATTAGCTAATCATCGAAATGTATGCAATAATTATTATGATTTCACAAGTTGAGATTATACTTTTTCTGATCTAACCGAGTGTTGAGATTAACTTGAGCAGTACTGCACTGAAGACCCTGATTAGCAATGATAATCACCAGGTTTCAACAAGCATTTTAATTCCAAATGTGACCACCCAGGACTTGATGTCAGACATCCCGATGATGTATTTATTAACAAACCATCAGAACATGGCTATAAATGAACTCGTGTCAACCATTAATCAATAAACAACTGACTGGCCTCTTAATTAATCTCGAAGCTTCCAGCTGACAGACTCTCGTATTTAACACTCATTCACTGAGTGGTTGATAGTTGCTGGATGTTTAATTCCAAGACAAGACTGCAGGTGATTCTATAATAGACATCGTTGGTTGGCTCCTCAGTTTAGGAGCTGCGACAACGCCCCATGTACTTTGGGTGTGTGTAGAAGCAAAGAGGATATAAAATGTAGGTTAGCTTTGGCAAGGAAAGCATTTCTACAGAAAAGGAATCTGTTGACATCGAATATAGATTTAGGTTTTAGGAAGTCATTCTTGGAGGCATTTGTCTGGAGCGTGGCGCTCTATGGAAGTGAAACTTGGACTATTGGTGGAACAGAAAAGAGATGAATAGAAGCGTTTGAAATCTCGTGTTACAGGAGAATGATGAAGATCAGATGTGTAGATATGGTTACAAACGAAGAGGTATTAAGACTAGTGGGAGAGGAGAGATGATTCTGGCGACTGCTAATGAAGAGAAGAGATAGGTTGATAGGACACGTACTAAGACACTCAGGAATAGCAAGTTGAGTTATGGAAGGAAGGGTCGAGGACAAGAACTGTAGGTGTAGACCAAGGTTAGAATATGTTAAACAGATTGCCTCGGATGTAGGGTGTGGTAGCTATGTAGAGATGAAACGATTAGCTCAGGACAGGGAGGTATGGACGGCTGCATCAAACCAGTCAAAAGACTGAAGACTCAAACAACAACAGAATCTGTATGAAAAAGTAGACTTATGAGATCGGGCAAATGTGTGTCTGTCTGTCTGTCCTTCTGTCTGTCTGGCTGTGTGTGTGTGTCCCCCTATCAACTCCTAAACGGCTGCAGCAATCGAAACAAAATTTGGTAGGAGTAAAGATCTATAACAGAATATCTCACAGCCATATTTGAAAATGATGTCAGTGCTACCAACTGCTGAAAAATCGCAATTAAAATTTGAGCTCCATGTTGGATATCTTGGAAGGTATGAATGGGAGCTATTTCAAAATTGGCACACATGTATTTCAGTATAATTTCCAGGAGGCCATACATGGCAGTGTTGCCAAAATGATTATAAGCCTTCTGATAGGTCCAAATTTTAAATGCATATAACTTCTACGCTATCAATTGGATTTCAACTAAATTTCGTATGTGCTATGTGTGCATAAACAGATATGTCTGAGCGTATTCTTAAGAGCCACCAGGCCTGCCAACTCTTAATAAATGCTCTCTTTTTTTTTATCCAAATACCCTTATATCAGAAAGTATGCAAGCCGACAGCTCTAAACTCTGCACACGTATAGTACCTGACATTCTATATTAATTTGGAGTAACTTATGTACGTCAGTGCTACCAACATGATTCTAAGCCTGCTGAGAGGTCCAACTTGAAATACAAGTAACTTCTATACTATCATTTGGATTTCAACCAAATTTCGTGTGTGGTATGCGTACCATAACAAATATTACTATGCCGATTCTTCAGAGTAGACAGGGCTGCCAACTGTTAATAAATACTCTCTTTTTTGTTACCCTAATATCAATATATGAGAAAGTATGCAAGTCAATAGCCCTTAACTTTGCACACGTATAGTACCTAGCATTCTAGATTCATTTGGAGTAACTAATATAGGCCTACGCCAGTGCTGCCAACATGATTCTAAGCCTGCTCATAGGTCCAATTTTAAAATGCATGTAACTTCTATAATAACTAGTGGATTTCATTCAAAATTGACACAACAATAGATCATATTATTTCAGATTATTTCTGAACAATACATGTATGTCATTGTTGCCAACATGATTTTACGCGCGCTGTTAGATCCAATGTTTAACTGCATGTAACGTCCATGCTATCCATTGGACTTCAACCACATTTTGTATTCTGTACCTTAAGAGATGGAACTAAGAATATATTCAGTCACCAGGGCTGCCAACTGTAGTTCTATATTAGGCTACATTATGCCAGGTATACAGTATTTCGAACTAATTAGAAATGTCGATATTACCAACTTAATTTCTAGATAGATCCATATAGATTAAACATTGGCATGAATCTTAAATTTTAAGAAAAGTAGGCTCTTTAGTTCGTCACGGAACTTCTTGTTATAAAATAGCTCACATTTGTTGAGAAATCAGGCTAAACAGGTCAAAACAAAGACACAGCTCTAGGCTACAAGGTCTCCTTAAGCACTAATTAGACACACTAAAATCCATTATTTTATTGATTAAGGATAGGATATGATCAGAAGCCACCAACACATACAATATGAAAATTGGAAGACAACAAGTCCAGATAATTTTTTTACTGTAACACGAGCCACGATCACTGTAGACAAGACTACGTGATAATCAAGAACTGCAGTTTGAAATAATAGATTTCATAAAATAATGGATTTGCTTGACAATAAAACCAAGACTGTTATACGAGCTACAAATACCAGTTGCCACTGCATGAAAATGTCGAGATCTATTAAATAATAAACATCTTTAGCATAGTAGGCTATTTGATTAAATTTTCCTATTAATTGCCTTTGTTGTTGTTGTTTGAGTCTTCAGTCTTTTGACTGGTGTGATGCAGATATCCATCCTCCCTGTCCTGAGCTAATCGTTTCATCTCTACATAGCTACCATAACCTACATCCGAGGCAATCTGTTTAACATATTCTAATCTTGGTCTATCCCTACAGTTCTTGTCCTCTATCCTTCCTTCCATAACTAAGCTTGCTATTCCTGGGTGTCTTAATATGTGCCCTACCAATCTATCTCTTCTCTTCATTAGCAGTCGCCAGAAACATCTCTCCTCTCCCACTAGTCTTAATACCTATTCGTTTGTAACCCTATCTATCCATCTCATCTTCATCATTCTCCTGTAACACGGCATTTCAAATACTTCAATTCTCCTCTTTTCTGCTGCTCGAACAGTCCAAGTTTCACTTCCATAGAGCGCCAAGCTCCAAACAAAGGCTTTCAAAAATGACTTCCTAATACCTAAATCTATATTCGATGTCAACACATTCCTTTTTTTTTTTTTGTAGAAATGCTTTCTTTGCTTCAGCCAACCTATTTTTCAAATCCTCTTTGCTTCGTCCATCACTGGTTACTTTGCTTCCTAAGTAACCGGTTATCGGACAAAATTTACTCACACTCAAAATACTGTACATGGGGCTAAATGACTACGTTGTCCAAAACCCCTTAAATGAAAGAACAATAACAATAAAATTCAAAGGCCTTGAAATGAAACATAAATCGTAATCAGAGTTTTTCAGATAGCAATCTCAGCATTACCTTTGGACCACCGACAGCAGTGGCTACGCTGGCTAAATAGCAGCGTTAGGCCATGCATGGGACCAAGCTCTGTGCTGTCTCGATAGACGCGTGGGTTCGAGCCCCACCGTCGGGCATCCTTAAAATCTTTTTCTGTGGTTTCCCATGTTCAACACCAGGCAACTGCTGACAGACCACGGCCGCTTCCTTCCACATCCTTGCCCAGTTTCATTCATCTTCATCCATTCCATCTCTCATCCCGATGCGCAGGTCGCTCACGGGCGTCGACTAGAAAGACCTGCTCTCGACCTCTCAGGAGGCCACACGACAAAAAAAAAGCACCTTTAGACCACCCAGAAGGTGGCTACTTCATTGTGCTGTACTTAGAAGCCAGATACCGGAAGAGATAGGTTAGAGCGTGCAAACTACCCATTCAAGTCGACCGCGATCCAGGTTTGGTTTGAACTTCTCAACTCTAGCGTCATTCAGGATGTTATCCGTAACACATCACATCATTGATGATGATGTGGTGTATTGAGATCATTGACCAGTAACTCCGTTAAATATAGTCCAGAGTCTCTCATATGAATTTCATGGTTACGTCGTAGATCTCGTCTAATTGAAGTCAATAATCAATTAATCGGCAGCTTCACACGGGTAGCACATGACCCGAGTCAGTGGGTGGTGTCGTGGGAAGCTGGTGGACTTTCTCCTCTCACTCTGGGATGAGCTAGCTGGGTCGCCGGGTGACAGCGAGAGTTAGCCTACCTCATGTTGACAGCGGAGACTTCAATGCGCGATCCACAGCGGAACCTTTCAAATATGCTTGAGGATGGTCAGTGATGCGATCATTCTCTGATAATTAGCAGCTAGAATGGGTAATTTATTTATTTGCGCATAATAGGGTTTTCATCCCAATTACAGTGGCATAAAGATTACACAATATGTTACCTTATAACTTATACTAACTTAACTTTAACTAAACAGTAATTAAATAATGCTAATTAAAATAACTATGTGTGAAATTAAAACAGTATAGTACAAATATTGCATGTGTAATACATGGTTGACTAGGTAGAATGACACAGTGGTAAGAATTCATGATTTACAATTTGCAAGCCTTGAGACATTATTTCTGGAGAGGTTATAAATTCTATCAAAATACTGTCAAGGAAGTACTAAAATCTGTGGCATTATATTTCTTTTTACAACATTGCTGAAGATATTACATAGTCTGTTCAGCGGTGAATGTTTGTGGGCAGACGTCCTGGTTCTTTTAATTTCAAATGTGATATGGTTCCTTGAATTGATGCGGCGTGGTATATGGAAATTTGAGAGAGAAGGAATTCGTTATCATCAATTGAATTGTTTATAATATTGAAAAGGAATTCATAGCATCTATTTTTCATCGTATTTCTAAACTGCCTGCATCAAAATTTATTAGCAGTTCCTGGTATGGTATCAAGTGAGGATAGTTGGCTGTTCTTTCAAAATGTAGATATTTTAGGAATTTCTTTTGTGTGTTTTCAATCATTGAGGTATATGTCTCGCATCTAGGACTCCGTATAATGCTAGCATATTCTAGTTTCGGTCTGACTAGTGTGTTGTACAGGTGGATACACGTACTTATGTTTTTGAATGGTTTTGTATTCCTGATAACAAATCCCAGTGTCTTGTTTGAGTCAGCTATCACTTTCAGTATATGGGGAGTAAACGTTAGTTCTCGATCTAGCAACACTCCGAGATCTTTGTTTTCATTAACAGATTTCAGGACACTGCAACCTAGCTTGTAATTAAAAACGATAGGGTTTATATTCCGGGTGAACGGCATTGAGAGACATTTTTCTACTTTTAATCCTAATTTATTTTCTGTAGTCCATTCCATAATACTAGGTCATTTTGAAGTAAAAGCAAGCAAGCTTGTAGTTTAACGTGACCGTTAATCTCGTGATCATGAGCCACGAGACCTCCTTTTTACGTGGAATCCGAACCACAGGACATGGCATTTCACTTCGAAAATCTCACATGCATTGACCGGGAATCGAACCCGGACCGCCTTGGTGAGAGGCATACAGCTAGACCGCTGAGCCACCACGCCCCCATTTTGAAGTAAGTCACAGTCGGTAGATATAAATATTTTTCTATATACCTCGAAGACATCAGCATACACTGATGATGGATGATCACTGGTATTTAAGGGGTGGAACATCGGGATCATGACGACTTGATGGAGTACTCACTCAATCATTCAATTTTTAATTTATTTATATACTAGCAACCCGCCCCGGCTTCGACCGAGAAAAGTTAAGAATGCATTACGTGACAAGCGCTTTTCTTTTCGATGTCAATGAACTACGACCGATATCCGTAATACGTCTCGACATGGTCTGTTAAATTCTCTGTGTGGACTATTAATAATATTATCATCGAGATGCATGTGCAACGAATTCTAGTCAGATGTAATTTTCAGAATGGCGAGGTGCAAAAAAAACAGCAATCGGAAGAGAAATCCAGCTCAACTTGATGCCGGTCCCAAGCCCGAAAAAATGGGGAGGGTAAATGGATGGTTAATGAGTCTCAGTGGAAGCACTAATGCTGAGTAGGTGCCTCTGTTAAGTACTGAGAAATGCTCTAGTTGGCAGGCTAGCCTACTTATGAAAGCATCAAATCCCACCCCTATGGGGACGAATGAGGGTGAGTGTCAGGGCGCCTTAAAACGAGACACTCAGCTAAGGTACGGTAACCCTGTCAGAAGGTTCCATGGTCCTCCAGGTAGGGCTATCAACCCTCCCCTGAAAAAAAGCATTGTTACGACACCAACACAATACATGCCTCGGACAAGTGAACCTCAAGACGAACATGGCAGTACTGAATAAGATGAAGTTTAAAGGATGGTGGGAGAAGATAAAGAAGAGTTTGGACGTGTATTGTGAAGGAGGCCAATGCTCACCCAGGGCTGTAACGCCGAGGAGCATGAAACACAATCTTAACTGACTGGACTATTAATTATATTATAATGGAGATGCATGTGCAACAAATTCTTGCCCGACGTAATTTAAGAATGGCGAGGTGCATGAAACACAAATCCCCCTTCCGTCCAATCTTAAATTGACTGTTAATTTTGCGGAACGAAAAGTTCACAGGCGAAATGAAGAAAAGCAGAGTTGCACTTCCAGGGAAACTCCAAACACAACCACTCTTCTCTGAAGTCTTAACTCAACACGACTCGACAGTTTGCTGCTGGCTGTATCTGGGGTAATAGGCTCGCCCACTAGCTAGGCTCTAACTGGGGTGATAAGACTCGCCCCTAGCTAGCTCGTTAACTGTCGCCTCAGTAATTGAATGGAGATTGTTGGAAGAAATGAGAACGTATATAAAAACCCTTGTAGTGGGCGATGTAATTAATATATAGAGATATGCTCACGGGGACTTTTTGTAGGGCTTTTTATGCTGACCAGTTCTTATACTCGTAGTATATTGATATTTTTAACGGTTTGCCCAGCGTAAGCTAAATAAGCCCACGGACGCCAGGTTGTTGTTTTTTTTCGACTTTTTCACTGAAATCGTTACTGCTTGGCTTCCTTTGATCATAAATAAATTATTTTCTACTTAAACCTTCCTCGAGATATTCTTTACAGAATGGTAAAAATCGCCTCAAAATCCATCCAGTGATTCTCGAGATTACCCGTGACATCCAAGAATCGGGGACTTCGTTTTATACTAAGTAGATATTTGTTTGTTTGCTTGCTTGCACCCTGGGCTGCAACCTACGTAGCCTACTAGTCGCTATGCCCCGCGATATGGTAGCTATTTATTTACTTTCCCAGCACCGACCTGTGTAAACGACCCCTGCAACAGCTGATGAAGAGGTGGGTGTTGTTACACTGACCCATTGGCGCTGTTTAAGAACCGTTACTGACCTCAACCCACGCTCCATGTTACATCTTCTCACGGCCGAGCTTGCAACAGGTTTGACGACAGGAATACATCAGCAATCGAATAAACGAGCACCGCCGGCCGATTGCTCCTGCTTTTTGTGTTTATCAGACTCAATCTCCGTTTGAGATCTTCTGTGGGGACGATGACTTTAAAAGTCAAATAACTAGCATCCTTGCAGGCGTTGTCAGGTTGAAGGACAATGTCAGAGTCGTCAAGTCTTCTGTTGGACCCCACGTCTCTAAAATAAAACGTGGACTTACAACTTCTATTTCCCCCGAATACATTTATTAATATTATTATTGTTATTATTATTATTATTTTTATTATTACATTACATTATGCGAACCGGCCAAAACTAAGGACCACACAAATATCATTTCATTTCCTTCTCATAGTTCTTTCTTCCTTTCTCTTCCTCCACACTTCCTTCATTCTTACAGAGTGTTGCGCCTTTCTCTCTGCTGTCCATCTTCCTCCCCTGCGTTCCTTCTTTTCTCCCACAAGAACCTTTATGTTGGAAAGTATTTCCTTGAATTGTGTTCTGTCTCGAAAGTCGTCATCTGTAATTCTTAGCCTCCGGAGTTCTTCCTTCATCTGCTTGGTGTAACCCCCTTGGCTCTTCAGATTATATATTTTATCAAAAATGTGTTTATTTATTCTTGTTGGATCCATTCTAACCATATGTCCATAGAAACGTAAACGTCTTTTCCTAATTGTTCTTTCCAGGTCTTCCACCCTTTCATATATCTCCTTGTTGGATCTTAGTCTGTAGGTTCCTTGTACCACTTTTGGGCCGTAAATCCTCCTCAATATCCTCCTTTCCATCTTCAGAAGCTTTTCCAGGTTCATCAAATTTGCCGTCTCCACAGCATTGTAGTGTTGTAGTTTGGAGAGGTTCTTTTTGTTGTGTATATTTTGTCATTTCAAGTGATCTTGTCGACTTCGTCGTTATGCTTTGAGTCTAGCGTTATGCGAGACGGAGACGGTTGCGTTACGGGGACAGAGACTGTGACGTCTTGCAGCCGCGCGGGAAGCCTATGTTAATGGGTAAAGGACGGCGAGTGCGTGACGTCATGCAGCCACGCGGGAAGCCTAAGTTAATGGGTAAAGGACGGCGAGTGCGTGACGTCATGCAGCCACGCGGGAAGCCTAAGTTAATGGTTAATGGAGTCTGTTGAAAGAGTCCTGGGGCATCGAGCGACCTGGGGCTTCGAGCGAAGCGAAAAGAATACAGGGTGACTCCTAAAGAGGTGTACAAGATGCCAGATAAGAATACAGGGTGACTCCTAAAGAGATATACAAGACGCCAGATAAGAATACAAGGTGACTCTTAAAGAGGTGTACAAGATGGCAGAGAAGAATACAGGGTGACTCTTAAAGGGGTGTAGGCTATAACATGACAGAGAAGAATACAAGGTGACTCTTAAAGAGGTGTACAAGATGGCAGAGAAGAATACAAGGTGACTCTTAAAGAGGTGTAGGCTATAACATGACAGAGGAGAATACAGGGTGTCTCCTAAAGAGGTGCACAAGATGTCAGACAAGAATACAGGGTGACTCCTAAAGAGGTGTACAAGATGTCACACAAGAATACAGGGTGACTTCTAAAGAGATATACAAGATGCCAGATAAGAATACAGGGTGCCTCCTAAAGGGGTGTGCAGCATGTCAGAGAAAAAATACAGAGTGACACTTGACGAGGTGTACAGTATGTTAGATTCAATTCAAATACAAGGTGACCCTTAAAGAGGTTTGCAAGATATCAGATTCAAATAATGGGTGACCCTTAAAGAGTTGTAAAAGATGTCATACTCAAATACAGGGTGACCCTTAAAGAGGTGCCTTCGCGGGAAGCCTAAGTTAATTGGTAAGGAGTCTGTTGAAAGAGTCCTGGGGCTTCGAGCGAAGCTGGAAGCCCTCCTAAGCCTTTCTAACATGTGTAGCATTTGTAGCATGCGTCATTTGAAATGATATAACGCCTAGTCTTTCAGACTGACTGTCATTTTTTTAGTGGAGAAGTTGAGTATTCCTAGTTTAAGTCTTCTGTTTTCCATTGCCTCTTTGTCCAGTCCATTGTTGCTAATTATTATTATTATTATTATTATTATTATTATTATTATTGATACGTTGTGCCCAACTAAAGATCGCGTTTGAAATGACTAGCACATTTTCTTCACTTCATCCTTTCGCTGTGTTCCCTTTTACGCTGTTCTGTCCATCCTGTATTTTGTCACATGGGCTTGACAGAAAATGTGTGTTTGTGAATTAAAGTTCCGAAGTTCTGTTTTGAAAAGTTTCTTCATGACAACTAACTTATATTCTAGAAGAAGAAATGGAAAACAAAAGAAGAATAAGGACAGGAGGAAAAGAAATGCCCTCAACCCTCGAAGAATGTGGATTGAGGGACTGGGTAGGAAGGAAAGCCATGAAAGGCAGATAGGAAAGTGAAAGAGTAGAGGGTCCGTCCCAGACTTAATGGATAAAAGGGAGGAAAACCGGACCCAGCTCAGGAATCCCTCGGGGTCGCCAACTCCCGAACTTACCAGCCGTGAGCCCCTGAGGGTGTAGCAATTTCTAGGGTGCACCAGAAGTGGTGGGGCTATATACACCCTGCCTCCTTGAGGGACTTGAGCACAAGGCAGGAGATATCACGAAAAGAAAAAGAAGGCTGAACCCTTGCAGAAGAAGGGTATCAGAAAAGATGAGACAAGGGCCAATTAAGGGACACTGGGACTGAGTTTTAAGAATATTTTATTAAAAAATTCAAATTTTGGATTTTGACATATTATTGTACCCCTGACCATAACGGATCAATTAGCGGTGTCATTTTCCACATTCCGCCATTTTTTGAGGCACGGCGAGACGTTTAAATGCCGGCCGCACTGCCATTTAAACGCCCCTGTCTCTTGGTACATTATCCTTTACACGCATTCATGCATTTTTTATCGGACTAGTTTGAATACGGATTTGAAATTCCCTCTGTACTACTGGCTCTGCATTGTGCTGCTATCTACCGATTAATATTGACACTATTTACTACGTACAGTAAGCTTTACAAATACTCAAATGTTTGAAAATAAATAAATAAATAAATAAATATATCAAACGGTCGACATGATGAAATTTTGCATTTATATTGTATTTTCTAATTTCATGAGAGTTTCTAGTCGTTTATAGAATGACAGTAGATGCACAATTTATCTTCATTTGATATTTGTGTTGACTTAAGAAGTGTACGCATGGTCTACCTCTGTTTATAAACAAGTTATTGGACGCTAGACTAGCACTTTTTCGAAATTTATTGTGTTTGTGAAGTTATTAGGGGGAGGGAGGCGGGGGGGGGGGGGGGGGAGGCACAAATATTACACAAGACCAAGGTCACAAAGATGAAGAAGGAGGCTGCAAAACAGAAGAAGGAAGGTGTTACTTATGCTGCAGGAGAGTTCTAATGGGTAAGTTGAGGGGAAATATTAAAATACACACATCAAAAAAAGTTTTGCATCACCTCGGTTCCAAGAGTTCCGGAACCGTTAAATACAAAGGGAATAGAGATCAACACAAACAACATTTCAGCTCGTTTTATTGCTCATGAGACCCACACATTGCATGTTGTACCATCATACAGCTAGACTTTCAGCATTTGTGGTCCAGATTGCAGTACACACCACTACCTCTAATACCCAGTAGCACGTCCTCTTGCATTGATGCATGCCTGTATTCGCCGTGGCATACTATCCACAAGTTCATCAAGACACTGTTGGTCCAAATTGTCCCACTCCTCAACGACAATTCGGCGTAAATCTCTCAGAGTGGTTGGTGGGTCAAGACGTCCATAAACAGCCCTTTTCAACATATCCCAGGCATGTTCGATAGGGTTCATGTCTGGCGAACATGCTGGCCACTGTAGTCGAGCGATGTCGTTATCTTGAAGGAACGCATTCACAAGATGTGCACGATGAGGTCGAGAATTGTCGTCCATGAAGACAAATGCCTCTCCAATATTCTGCCGATATGGTTGCACTATGGGTCGGAGGATGTCATTCAGGTATCGTAAAGCCGTTTCGGAGCCTTCCATGACCACCAGTGGCGTACGTCGGCCCCACATAATGCCACCCCAAAACATCAGGGAACCACCACCTTGCTGCACTCGCTGGACAGTGTGTCTAAGACGTTCAGCCTGACCAGGGTGCCTCCAAACACGTCTCCGACGATTGTCTGGTTGAAGGCATATGCGACACTCATCGGTGAAGAGAACGTGATGCCAATTCCGTGGGGTCCATTCAGCATGTTGTTGGGCCCATCTGTACCGCGCTGCATGGTGTCGGGGTTGCAAAGCTGGACCTCGCCATGGACGTCGGGAGTGAAGTTGCGCATCATGCAGCCTATTGCGCACAGTTTGAGTTGAAACACGACGTCCTGTGGCTGAACGAAACGCATTATTCAACATGGTGGCATTGCTGTCAGGGTTCCTCCGAGCGGCAATCCGTAAGTAGCGGTCATCCACTACAGTAGTAGCCCTTGGGCGGCCTGAGCGAGGCCTGTCATCGACAGTTCCTGTATCTCTGTACCTCCTCCATGTCCGAACAACATCGCTTTGGTTCACTCTGAGACGCCTGGAAACTTCCCTTGTTGAGAGCCCTTCTTGACACAAAGTAACAATGCGGACGCGATCGAACTGCGGTATTGACCTTCTAGGCATGGTAGAACTACAGACAACATGAGCAGCGTACCTTCGTCCTGGTGGAATGACTGGAACTGATCGGCTGTCGTACCCCTTCCGTCTAATAGGCCCTGCTCATGCATGGTTGTTTACATCTTTGAGCAGTTTTAGTGACATCTATGAACAGTCAAAGGGACTGTATCTTGGATACAATATACACAGTCAACGTCTATATGCCGGAGATCTGGGAACCGAGGTGATGCAAAACTTTTTTTGATGTGTGTATATGCATGTTTTTAGAATAATGCAGTTTTCTCAGTTTCACATTTTCTGATGTATAAAATCTCGTACGCGTTACAGAAATGCAATTTTCTTGTAAATTAACATGCATGTTCCTTAGTACTATATCCACAAACGTGTGCATTACTTTTTGGATTGGAGTTCTGGTTTGCCTGTAAAAAAGGATTTCACCTTCAAATTTCAAGATTTTTACAAAAAATAAACTTCATGGGGGAAAAAAATTATATCTTCATAGTAAACAATACAATCTTAAATTTGATGCACTATTTTATTTGTATAAGAATAAGGTACTAGAAAAATAAAAATAAATTGAGCTATCTACATTAGTTTGACGCGCTTGACATTTTGAATATTTGAAAAATTTGCATATAAATATTGGAAAATAATTAATTTCTATGCAGCTAGTGAAGCTACATTGATAAAATTTGGTACATATGTTTATACTTCCGCATAATACCAGCAAACAAAATATCAAGATTGTACCTTAATATTTACAGGAATTAGAAAACTCAGTCCCAGTGTCCCTTAACGCGGGAAAGGAAGAGACTCCCTACGCCTCAGATACCCTAAGAGAACAAGGGTGGACCAAGTGAGGTCGGCAGGAAAGAAGACAGTGAAGAGCCCGGCACAAGTAAGTGGAAGCAATGACGGACCCAGCTGGGGCCCCGTGGTCGCCAACTCACGTCCCACAAGTTGCGAGCCCCTGGGAGGTTGAATATTTTCTTTGTGTACCTGTAACTTGATAAATTTCATGTGATTTCTCTTTCATCCAACCATTTTCACACTTTGGTCCTAAGATCTTCCTGAGGAATTTCCTTTCTTGTATTTCGATTATTTTTATTCGAGATTTGCCAGTTATTCGGGGGAAAATAGAAGTTGTAAGTCCACGTTTTATTTTAGAGACGTGGGGTCCAACAGAAGACTTGAGGACTCTGACATTGTCCTTCAACCTGACAACGCCTGCAAGGACACTAGTTATCGTCATCGTCCCCACAGAAGATCTCAAACGGAGATTGAGTCTGATAAACACAAAAAGCAGAAGCAATCGGCCGGCGGTGCTCGTTTATTCGATTGATAGGGGCGGGGGGACACATACAGACGGAAGGGCAGACAGACAAACAGACAGGACAGACAGACACACTTTTGCCCGGATCAATCTCATAAGTCTACTTTTTCCTAATTTTTACAATATGTGAAAAGTAGGCTAAAACCTAATGAGATTCAAATTGCCAATCGTATTCAACACGTGAGAGCTCACACATGCGCTCTTTGAATTTTCTTAGTTATTATGTTGGCATTTGAAGTATAGTTTTGGACGCCCGTTTCATTTCTTCCAGCATTCTGTCGCACCTGACCTTGACGATTGTCAGAGTCTCTTCTTTCCCGTTCCCGATCCCGAGTGGTTTATGACTGCCGCGGCAATTTGCCTTCATGCGACTTCACGTCTACCAAATTTTTGACACATTCTGGATTTCCAACATAGTTTCATTCAAGTGAAATTATTGTTTTTTAATGGTTTACATTATTTACTTGAATTGTGAACAAATCTTTTTTGGAATGCATATGTTGAGTCAGTTTGCTCACGCGCAGTGATAACTCCTGGATGACATGAGATTTTGCAATACATGTGTATTAATTTTTTACGTTGAGACAATATTTTTACACACTTTATTACATTCATACAAGTGGAAAGATAGTTAAACAGGTTACATTAGGTAATTTTGTGAGAACATTTACTGCAAAAGCAAAACAGCAGGTGCTGAAAATATTAAGCATGAGCAATTTGCCTCCGTGCGACCTGTCGCGTCCTAAAACGGGCACGACCTTTCGAGTATTAACCCTGGCAATACCATGCTATTTTTCAAACCAGGCCTACCAACGGAGGGTTATTTTGTGACCACCATAATAAATTCCTTTTGTGTGATTTGCATTATTCTATAATCAACATATCTCGTGTTTTGAGCCTTAAATGAACCTTAAATGGCAAAAATATAACTTAATTAACAACAGTTACAAACAAAATAAAAAAAATCCTGAAATGAGAAGTTCAGAGAGTAAATTAATCACCTAGTGGTAAAATTTGTAGGGGATACTTTGATAACTCCGCAGTACAGCTATTATACCACTGTTCTTTACTGTGTACCTCTTTCAACCAGAATGGTGGTTTTGTTAACTTTGTTGCACTTTCGCCCTTACCACAGTGCACAGTATAACTACCAACGGGGAGGGTTTCCGTGCCCACCAAAAGAAAATTTTCAATATCTAATACAAGAATTACAATTTTTAAAAAGTAAACGTGTGATTAGGTAACCGGATTCAGAATAGACAATAACTTTCTGTACAGTGAGCGTAGAAAAGGGATACCATTAATAAACCGGAAGAAATTGAACTGGTGGGCACAAAATGACCCCCCCCCACCGCCCTCCCCCCTCCCGTTGGTATTGCTAGGGTTCCAAACATACTCACTACAATTCGTAGTTAGATAATGTATTTGTAGGGGAGACTTTGATAACTCCGCAGTACAGCTATTGTAATTCCACAGTACTTGAAATATACTTCTTCTGTAGATATACCCAATTATAAAAGACGAGTTCACCTCACCAGTTGTGTTGAGTAATTAATTTCCCTTGACTATGAATAATTTACAAAAGAGAAATGCTGCCACCTACTGGTAAAATTGTGAAAATTTGAGTTGTTTTTAAAGTACTGTATTTATCAAATATCGTGTATTTCGGTAATGTTTTTATATTACATTTGAATTGCAGCCAATGGCCATAGCAGGGTATTTAAATTGAACGCCACAAGGCTCCAACCAGACGCCACTGTCACTGACACGTAGTTGGCACTTGATTGAGCGTTTCTAACCCAATAACCTACAAATTTGGCTACACACAATCAATTGTAGTGTTAGGATCTTTTACATACCATAAATCTTTGACATGGGCCCATCGGCTTTACTTCCCCTCTGAAGGAAGACAAACTGAAGAATTTTAATGCTCTTGAAAATACGACGACATTGGTCGGGTTTGAACCCGCGATCTTGGGCATAGTAGTTAGTGATGATTTTGTGACGTAAAGGTAATAATGAAGCATAGGCTATTAATAAGACTTATCATTTAACGGATTTAGACAAGGTGCCACGGATTTAGCACAAGTAGGCCTATCTTCGAAGGTGTTGTTTTAATTATTAATTGATTCAGACAACCCACGGCAGATGAAATTTTAAGATTAATTTCTATGTTAATTTTGTGAAATCCATTGACCTAATTCATCATGTTTACCATCAACTCCTTAATATTGCAGATTTGCTTGAGTCTCCTCTACAGTATATAGATTTAAGGTGGCACAAAGTGAATTGTTGAACAAAACAGTTCCCTATCTTAATATGATCATACCGCACAAACTACTGAATCATATCTTCTTCCTTTTTTTTTCGAATTACCCACTTCAAGGTACCTACGTCAGATCAACCACTTCTTAGATGCTTGTGCTCTCCTTTTCTCCCAATACTTCTTCATTCAATCTGATCTCCTCTTTCTTTCCTCTTGTGATATCTGCATCGTTTTTCTGGAGACGGCTCTGGCTTGGAACCTCTTGGTGTTGTCCTTGGTCACGGTTCTGGCTGTACCATTCATTAACATGATTTCAGTAATCTGGAGCTCTCGCTGGTCCTTTTCCACTTCCGTAAACCAATTAGGTTTGATCATCTTTTTGGAAAAGAAGTCAAAGATTTTCTTGTTTATTCAGGCAGGATTCATCCGGTAGATGTGTCAATACAAATCAATCCTTTGTAACCGCCCCGGTTACAAAGGAATCGAACCCTTACTCTGGGGACTTACAATTTTATTTATCATATGTATATTTTTATTTGATGCTTTTTTATGTTTTAGAGTTATTTATTAGAGTGTATATGATGACGCGATTGATTTCCAATTAATTTGTTTAGCTTTTAAATATTGTAATTTAGCAGGATCCGAATCTAGGTAGTGAGAAATATTTTAACATTGAGATAATCTAAAGTTTTGTAGCTGGCAAGTGTGCACACAAGAGGAAACACGGGTTGTTATTCAGACCCGGGGTAAACCCGTGAGGATGAGTCAGTGGTGAAACTTGGCATCTACCGTATGTACGAGCGAGGACGATGGACTGTTTCCATATTTGGTGATTTTGAGAATCGGGCAATGTGATTGGTGGGAGTCGTGGTTGAACCCAGGTAAACCAGTGATTGTGGAAGGGGATGATGACGGTTACTTAGATATTGTGGAGGCAAGTGGACGACACTCAACTTTAGGATCCCGTGGGGATTAGACTCAATTTTGGAACAGCGGGGCGGTATAGTCTCAGTTTCCAGACCACGTGTAAGCGGAAAGTATTCTTCGGAACTCCATGGGAGTGGGACTTGTCTTTTTGGTTTTGTGTGTTGAGGAAGAGGTATTACAGTATAACACTAGTCGTGTTCTTGATACAATAACCAAGTTGCTGGCTATAAGTTCTTGATTGAATGATGAGCCTATTCTTAAGTATATCGCCAAGATTACTTATTGCGAACAGCACGAAGTATTGTAATCTGATATCTGTATTTCAAATATAGCGGCAAATTATTCGGCCAGGAATGCAAGTCACATTTTATGCTATGCATTATTAAATTCACGAGCGGAGTTAATGCGACGATCCAAAACGGACTCCAAGCATTTGTATGGTACTAGATCCACGACACACATTAAATCGTTGGATGCTGGTAACAAACATAATAGTCATTATAAAAGTAGAAATGGCGTGTGAATCAAAATTAATTGTGCTGCGAGTAAATAGGACTAATTCATTGGGAGCACTAACCCCAGTATTAGTAGAGTTAGGTCACCACTACTGAAGCCAACATCTGTAAGTACCAGCCAACTTTATTCCTGAGGATCATATATATCATGCCATATGTGTATCTGTGTAAATTTGATAGGGAGTGCAATTATTCTGTACGAGGAGGATCCTGCGAAATGTATGGCATAACAATATATTATCGATTTTACCAGAATCTGAAGGGTTTTATATATTAGGTCACTTAGGAGTAGTTAGGTGTGAATGTATATTGCTGTTGGTATTATCGTACAGGTGTTTAACCCCCACGCACCCCGTACGTAGGCCTATAGAAGTATTGAGAGGCTGACATATTACAATTGGTCGCCCAAGTGGGGCTGGTCTATTACAACTTCTTTTGCTCATGGTATCTGAAAGACTCTCCGACTTCACATACAAGGTGTCGTTTCTATAGAAAATTGTTTGTTATTTTGGAATTTAGGAGTTATGATCTTCCTCAAAATATTTCCTTCTTTGATTTCCAATTTTTCCATTTACCCTTGTCTCCTGAAGGCTAGTGATTCTGCTGCAAAGAGCCCTCTGGCTTAATTACGGTGTTATAATGCCTGATTTTAGTGTTCCAGGAGAGGGTTTTCTTATTGTATGTATTTTTGGTTTTCTGGAAGGCTAGTTCCATTTTGATTCTTCTCACCTCCATTGTTTTTCCTTCAAGGTTATTCCAGTCGATCCATTCTCGTAAGTATCAGAAACTATTAATCACCTCGATTTTATTAGCTCCTACTGTAAACCATTTATTATGCAAATTTAACAATATTTACACTTCTAAGATAAAAGAAAAACGTACTGAAAAGGCACTATTCACTGTTACCAACATTACAATTGAACATTCAAAATAAAGAGAATTACCCAGGGCAGTGACAAATTCCACTTTAATTTCGTAAATGTCGACAACAAGACGATCCCTGCCAGAACTGTGTCACGTCAAGCTAACGCACAACGACAATGATTTGTAGTTGCTGTTGTTAATTCATTTAGGGCTTTGCAACATTTTAGTCATTTAGCCCTGCGTACTTTGGTGCGTTTTCTGATAATCTGTGTTATTGTGATGTCTGTATTAGTGTGTGTGTATTCGTAATGCAATTTTTTATTTGTAGAAAGCAGTGAATTATTTTGATATTGATTTATTTGGTTCTGCTCTGCTATGATTGCGGTAAAGGTTATTGCAAAACTTTATATACAGCACATTGTTATTTCTTCTCTCCAAGGAACTCTCTGAAACCAAAGAATAAATGGTCGTCCCCGACCAGGCCACCAAAGGCGCAGTCAGGCGCGCAACAGATTTCGCTCGGAAACGGAACGTTTGAACTGCCGCAGCTTTTAGAGACGCCGGGGTGCTGAAATTTTTCCCTGTGCCAGTAAAACCACGGATACGTCCCGCTTATATTTACGCATCCTCAAATGTCAACCGACTGCGTCAGATTCGATCCTGCAACCTTGGGTACAGCAGGCGAGAACGTTACCGCTGAGCCATGCAGCTTGTCAGTTTTAATGCAGGTGAAGATTGGGAAGGAGGCGGACATGGCCTTTGGAACCATCCTTGCGTTTGCCTGGAGTAGAAGCGAGAAACCACTGAAAACCACATACAGGAAAGCTGAGTGGACCTCGTTCCTAACCTCAGACGGCAGAGCCGGGAATCGAACCCGGGCCTCCACAGTGGCAGCCAAGGTTAACAACGACAATGACTTTGAAATACGAAATTTCTCAAATTTTTATTAAAATAACAAAGACCTCCTATTTATGGCTACCATGGGGCTCATATCGAATGGTTGTATGCAAGATCACTCTGGTATTTTCAATTATGCCTTGAATGCAATCCTGCAGTCTTCATCGTACTTTAATAGGTCCTGCCTACGCGAAGTAGCTTCGTTAAATATATTCAGAAGTCCCCACCCAGAGTGGAAACTAATTACCATTAATAAGAACAAGATACGGGGGAATCAACCCACGGCCTCAAAGTTCAGTTTCTCACGTTCTGTTTCTGCTAGACTAGTCAATCAAACAAACCATCTTAATCTCTGCATGTTACCCACATATGTTCAAATGTGACACATTGGCACTTTGCTAGCTTGCTCCACATATCTTGGCGCCCGTATGAGTAAAGCCTTGTGCGGATATAGTTCCCATGGCTATGCCGATAGTGGATAAGCGGCAGATAATGTTTAGAGTAAATTTGCGGATAGTTTTTAGCCTACTTTCGATTTTTGCAAAAAATGAAAGTAGACTTATGAGATCTACACAGGACCAAAAATTGTGTGTCTGTCTGTGTGTGAGTCTGTATACTGTGAATGTCTGTCCCCCCCCCCCTATCAATTCGAGCACGGTGAAACCGAATTGAACGAAATTTGGTACAGAGGTAGAACTAGCAAAGGGCACCTCAGTGTCAAGTTTTATATCGCCGCCATCATGACGGAGACATAATGGCGGTCAACAAATGTTCATAGCTTAAATCAAATTACGACTAACCTAATCATCCGATCTCGACCAAATTTTGCAACAACATACCTTGATGTGGGAAGCATCTTTTGACCAAACTACAAGGTCATCAGCCTAATAGTTTGCAGATGGCGGCCATGTATGTGTGCAAAGAGATTCCCCCTATCAATTCGAACACGTGAAACCAAATTGAACCAAATTTGGTACAGAGTTAGCACTAGCAAAGGGCACCTCAGTGTCGTGTTTTATATCACCGCCATCGTGACGAAAACGTTATGGCGGCCATCCAAATGTTAAAAGCTTAAATCAAATTACGACCAACCTAATCATCTGATCTCTACCAAATATTGCAACATTATACCTTGATGTATAAAGAATCTTTTGACCAAACTACAAGGTCATCAGCCCAATAATTTGCGGATGGTGGCCATGAATGTGTGCAAATCGTTTCCCCTTATCTTTTTAGTCACGGTGAAACCGAATTGAATGATTTTCTTACAGAGGTAACACTAGCAAAGGGCACCTTATATTCATGTTTAATATCCGTATTGCACGATGTATTTCAACAACCTACTACAACCAACATTCAATTATACTCCTTGAAAAGGACAAAGAGTAATAACAATACCCATGCATTTAGGAGAAAGTAGGCTATATATTCTTTACTGAACATCTTGTTAGAATACAATGTTCAACTGGAATTTTTTTAAATAATTTTACTTTTTCCTAAGAGCTGCATCTGTCACGTTTCTTGTTATGGAAATACTCTCAATAGTCTGGACTTTAAAAAAAAAAAAAAATCCTTTATCCACCCGCTGTTTAACTTGCCTTTACTCAGTGGGACAAAGTTCAGTCAACATTGTCTTGCGATTCACACATAGCCTAGAGGAATGAATTTCTCCTCAGATGTCTAAATGTGTAATCAGATAGATAGATAGATAGATAGATAGATAGATAGATAGATAAATTAGATAGATCCATAAATCAGATAGATAGATAGATAGATAAATCAGATAGTTGGATAGATAAATCAGATAGTAAGATAGACCAATTAGATAGATACATAAATCAGATAGATAGATAGATAGATAAATCAGATAGTTGGATAGATAAATCGGATAGTAAGATAGACCAATTAGATATATACATAAATCAGATAGATAGATAGATAGATTGATAGATAGATAGATAAATCAGATAGACATCCTGACAGGCAGATAGATAAATAATAAATTAATATATACATTAATATATAAAGAAGTAAATAAACAATTAAATTAATAAACAAATACATATAATAAGTAAATAAACAAACAAATGATTAATAAATATATACATAAATAAACAAACAAAACTAAATTTACTCTTGTTATTTTTTGTTTTATAGGAAACTCGCGTTATGGTTTCACACCGTGTGATACCTCTTATAAAACATTCCTTGAAAACATATCTCTTACGACAATATTTCTTATACCCCCCCCCCCCCTAAAAAAAGGATTCATATTAAATAATTCTCAACAGAAAAGTACGTAGCTAGAATGTTATTATAATATTTGATCATGACCAACGGAAAATATTGGCAGCATAATTCTTTTACTCTTCATGGGTCTTTATCAGATTTTTCAGTTCTGCCAGATTCAAAATTCGGTTTAATACAAGAAGCTGAGATTACCATACCAACTTAACGTAACTTAATATTCGATCCACAGCATAGTGTTCCACCTTGGCCGTCATGTGTTGTCCTCAAGATATCGTCTTAAAAAATTCTTACTGTATTTATAACATTTATCCCACTGTTTAATTTCTTAAGAAATATTTTGTCGCGAGTTTTTCTTCACTCGGATTATTTTATAATTTAAAATATTTGGCTGTGGGTTACCAGTGTTAGTTGGAACATTTTAATGTCAATAGTGGTGTTTCCTCTGTTTATTCTTTGTTATTGTTCCAACGAAATGTTGATGTTCACTATTACTTACTTTTATGTCCGCTGAAGAAAGAGTAATAACTCTAGGATTATTATGTAATATCAACATGAAAAACAAGATGTTCAGTAAAGAAAATATAGCCTACGTTCTCCTAAAAGCGTGGGTATTGTTATGACTCTTTGTCATTTTCAAAGGAGTATAATTGAATGTTGGTTGTAGTAGCTTGTTGAAATACAACGAGCTATGCAGATATTAAACTTGATTATGAGGTGCCCTTTGCTAGTGCTACCTCTGTACAAAATGTCATTCAATTCGGTTTCACCGTGTTTGAATTAATATGGGGAATCGATTTGCACACACACACATGGCCGCTATCTGCACACTATTTGGCTGATGACCTTGTAGTTCAGTCAAAAGATGCTTCCCACCGAATGGTATGTTGTAGCAAAATTTGGTAGAGATTAAATGATTAGTTTGGTCGTAATTTGATTTAAGCTTTTAATATTTGGGTGGCCACAATAACGTTTCAGTCGAGATGGCGGTTATATAAAACATGACACTGAGTGCCTTTTCATAGTGCTACCTCTGTACCAAATTTCGTTCAATTCGGTTTTACCGTGTTTGAATTCAGGTAGGGGGAATCGATTTGCACACATACATGGCCGCCATATGCAAACTATTGTACTGATGACCTTGAAACATGGTCGAAGAACGCTTTTCACATAAAGGTATGTTGTTGCAAAATTTGGGTGAGATCAGATGATTAGGTTGGTCGTATTTTGATTTAAGCTTTTAACATTTGGGTGGCCACCATTACGCTTTCGTCAAGATGGCGGAAATATAAAACATGACACTGAGTTATCCTTTGGTAGTGCTACCTCTGTACCAAATTTCGTTCAATTCGGTTTCACCGTGTTCGAATTGATAGGGGGGACAGACATTCAGAGTACACACACACACACACACACACACACACACAGACACACAATTTTTGGCCCTGTGTAGATTTCATAAGTCTACTTTCATTTTTTTGTTGCAAAAATCGATACATCACAGGATCTCCCAATTCATGAAATTCTTAATGATCTTCCCTCCACTCGTCTTAGATCAAAGAACCCAGTATGGCAGAACATACCTAACATTAATTGCACGGAACAATGGCGCCAAAACTGGAAGTCTGCTCCTGTGAAGCATCAAGGTATTCTAGATCCTACTAAAAGACTTCCGGGATTTAACCTGAAGAAAAAACCAGTGGGTCAAGTTAAATCGCCTAAGAACTGGTTACGCCATGCTTCATAAATGGAGACTTCATGATTCTCCTGCCTGTGACTGCGGAGCATATTGTTCAAGAATGTCCGCTGAGGACGTAGGCTATGCTGGATCACCACAAGATGTTATTTCTGCTGCACCTCCTTTTCTGGACTGGCTGCAACAACAGGATATAAATGAAAATCCACAGCCTGCTTCCAGTCTCCGACCGGGTCAGGAATGGAATGCATGAAGCCCCCATCTAGCGGCGAGGATATGAACTGTGCCGGCTGCCGAGGCCTGACGCACTCCTCTGGGGCAATGATTAAATGAATGACAGATGAAATGAAATGATAGTGGAGAGTGTTGCTGGAATTAAATTTTGACAGGGAAAACCGGAGTACCCGGAGAAAAACCTGTCTGCCTCCGTATTGTCCAGCACAAATCTCACATGGAGTGACCGGGATTTGAACCACGGACCCACCGGTGAGAGGCCGGCGTGCTGCCGCCTAAGCCACGGAGGCTTACTACAGGATATCTCGTTATGAATGCAAACGCAACCAATGTTCTTGTGATGTATAAGTATATTGTAAATATGATTAACTTACTTATATATATACATTTATTATATTGTAATTCACCTAGTGGCTAGCCATACGATTAATAAATAATAATTAGGTGAAATATTACATTAAGAAAATTTAAAAAAATGTAGTAATTCTTAAGTATATAACAAAGTCCCCGATTCTTGGATGTACCGGGTAATCTCGTGAACCACTGGATGTGGTGTTCACCATTCTGTAAAGGAATTCTCGAGGAAGGTTTCTGTAGAAAAACATTCATTTATGACCAAAGTAAACCGAGCAGTAACGATTCCAGTGAATTGAGTCGAAGAAAAACCTGCCGTCCATGCGGCATTAAAGTTACGCTGAGTAAATCGTTAGAAATATGTGTAAGGTACTTGAGCCAAATAAAGTCCATCTGGGATTTTATTAGCAGAATATTGAAAATTCTACTAGATTCTTACTGTTTGTGATAGCTACTAGCCTTTAACGGCTACACTAGAAACTACAACTGTTGAAGCGAACGATTCCGGGAGTCCAAAGCTCCTTTTGTTACTATTTCTGGGTATTTTAATAAACCTTCTTCATGTTTTTGAAATTTAACATAGCCTACATGTCGCCTCCGTAGCGTAGTGGTCAGCGTGGTTAGCTGATTCCCCGGAGGTCCTGGGTTCGATCCCGTCTCTGCCACGAAATTTGAAAAGTGGTATGAGTAGCCTGCTGGCACGGGGTCTACTCGGCCTCGGTGGTCCAAATGAGTAGAAGGGGGTTCGATTCCCACCTCAGCCATCCTCGAAGTAGTTTTCCATGGTTTCCCACTTCGTCTTCGGGCAAATGCCGGGATGGTTCCTACTGTAAGGCCACGGCCGCCTCCTCCCCCTCTTCCTAGCCTATCCATCCCAATCTTCCCCTCCCTTCCATCATGTGGCCCCTGTTCACTTTGCAGGTGAGGCCGCCTGGTCGAGGAGCTGATCACACCTCCCCAGTTGTATCCACTCAGATCAGATGTTCCCAGCTCCAGGACACTACCCATAGAGGCGGTAGGGGTGAGTTCCCTCAGTGAGTCCGTGGGAGCCACCAACCTAGAGGGTAATTTCGATTTAAAAAACATAGCCTACATAAACCTGGTGTTTATAATTTCAAAGAATGTGATTTGTAGTTTAATATACTGTATTGATATTTTCCGCTCGATGTGCATTTCTTTATCTCTTTTCATTTACATATGGACCTTATTTGGAACGGAGTGACCGGGATTTGAACCACGGGCCCAGCGGTGTGAGGCCGGCGTGCTGCCGCCTAAGCTACGGAGGCTCGTGATAGAGTGGAAAATGTCAAAATAAGAGAAACATTGAAGGTTGTGCAAATATCTAAGAAGATACAAGAAAAGCGACTTCAGTGGTACGGGCATGTGAGAAGAAGGGAGTAATCCTACGTGGGGAGTAAGATGCTAGACATGCAAATACAGGGAGTGAGAATGCGAGGCCGACCTAAACGAAGATGGATGGATTGTGTACGGGAGGACCTCAGAGAAAAACAGTTGTCAGAAGAGGATGTGCATGACCGGGTTAAATGGAGGAGAGCTGTCAGAAACATCGACCCCACATAGGAGTGGGAATGAAGTAAGGATAAAGACGAAGACTGAAATATTTTCCAGTGATTCTAATATTATTATCAACCCATGCTTTCATTACTGCTTGCCTTCATGTTAAGTCTAGGACAACATTAAGGGATTTTCCCCTTCTAGTGGAAATGCAAAAAATCTTTAAACGTTAAGTGGGCCACGTATACCTTATACTATGAGCGTAAGAATTGTTCATCTTGAAAAGTTCTACAAAAAAGTCCGCGACAGTGTATCTCTATCTTTAATACATCGCCCACTATAAGTGTTCTTACGTTTTCATTTCTTCCAACATTCTCCATTCAGTGGAAATTTAAATTACTAGCTTCGGAGCGAGTTAACGAGCATATCCGTCCAGCATCAAACTGTCGGGTCGTGTAAAGACTTCAGGGAAGTGTATACTCTAAGTGCTGTTCACCTCGGCTTTTCAGAACTGTGTCTGGGACCTGCCGGCCTTTTAAGCTTACGCTGGGGTGGGTTGCTAGTTGTATATAAATGATACATTACGCATGATGTTACTTGAAGGTTCCTCATTTCATTCATTATATTTTTGCCAAATAAATTGTGGTACAATATTTAAGCATGTCCATAATAGCACATTTAAAAAAAAAATGAAAAATGCCTACGTTTTGTTTGTGGGGTATTATTATTCGTGTCAGATGTACCAAAGTACTCAAACAAGAAATTGAATATGAAAAAGAAAAAAACTCGTAATGAAGCACTTGCATATAACACAAGAGCAAGAGAAATGAAACAGGAGAAATCAGCTATTAGACGGTAATATATACAATATTTACACGAGTTGTGTTGATTCCATAGCTTAACTCTGGCCTTTTTTTTGGGTTAGAATCAAGTGGAGTAGAAGACTGTAGAAAACTTTTCCTGGACTTCAGTCGAGCTGAAGGTGGCTGATGACCATGAAGGGGATGGGATAAGATGTTGAAAACCTTATGTCTCTCGATATTAGCCGAATGAGTGGGGTGGGAGGAGATGAACTACAGGTTGAAAAGTAGAGTCTCAGGCACTCACTGGACAACTGAAGTGCAGCCGATGAAACTCCGGCTGTGTGTGACGTGAATTCCCGTCCCCTTATCTCCACTAATCCTGATGAGAACCGCATTGATGCGCTGCTATTTCCACTTAAGTGGCGATCAATCTTCGAGAGTTTACACTCTTGTCCGATGTCACTGTAAGCGACAGTTTTGTATGAGGACAAGTCTCAGATTTACCCCAAGGACAATGGACTCCCCGGCCGTGGTGACCGAGAGCGCTAACGCGCTACCGTGTGTATCACTGGCATCGGGAGAGCGTGGGTTCGAGTCCCACCTCAACCGTCCTGAAAATGGTTTTCGTGGTTTCCCATTTTCACCACCAGGCAAATGCCGGGACGGTTCCTTTCAATATCCCTTCCCCTGACCCGTCCTGAAAAATAAATAAATAAATACATTTATTATCTCCTTGCCCCAGGGGAGTGCGACAGGCTTTGGCAACCGGCACAGTTCATATCCTCGCCGCTAGATGGGGGCTTCATTCATTCCATTCCTGACACGGTCGATCGACTGGAAGCAGGCTGTGGATTTTCATAAGTATTGAGAAGGTGGATAAAGAGTGGTTTTTATTATTACAGAGAAACAAAGCAAGTTTGTAGTTTATGTTCGACCCTGACTATTATCTGTCAGAAAACTGTGATATAATGAGGCTCATTATAACACTATTTTTCATTATGAAACAGTTTCTCCCACCAATCAGAGCTCAAGAAACAGTTGTTTGACCAATTAGGTAATTAGATGCGCTGAGTTCCACAGCCTTCTAATGTAAATCACACTGCCTGGCCTAGTGTCATAGTAGGGTAATCGAGGAGGCCATGGTCAAATACAAGGTATTCTCTGCGTCTCATGCACTCTGTTCTGTACATAAAACTGAGGAAATCTCGACAGATATTTATGAATATTTTTGTTCGAACATAAAATAGTTATAATAATTATCGTCGAACATAAACAGTCATATGCAACTCGCCTATAATGGTAATTAAGACACTCTATAAAACTCGCATACGCTCGTTTTATAAACATACTTGTGTCTTAATTATTGCCATTATAGGCTCGTTGCATAATGTAATATTATCGTGCCGTTAATCACGAGATCATGAGCCACGGGACCTTCTTTTTACGTGGAATCCGAACAACAGAACATAGCATTTCACTTCGAAAACCTCACATGCATTCACCGGGAATCGAACCCGGTCCACCTTGATGAAAAGCTTGACCGCTGCGCCACTACGCCCCCTATTATTATTACAGGGAAATCGTGTTTATTTTGAACAGTAGAAACAAACAAAGAGTGTTAAACATACGCTTCAAAAATTCACTAATGAATAAACTTAAATTATTGGTGCAGTTTTCATTTTACTGGGCGTGGGTGTGCACCTGTATCTCAAAGGCGACACATTTAGTGCCTTTCTAACTTGCTCCACATCGGTTGGTGCCCTTGTAGCCTTGGAGTGAGCTCGAACATGACGGCTTTTCCCTTATTTGTGCTGTCTTACACAACGAGCAGATCAGTGTGAGAGGTGAAATGGTTTGGATATCGTTGGCCTTTAACCTCTTCTGAAACTGTATCCTTAAAAGGAAAAATCGTATCAAGATACAAAGTATTTTGTATGGATTTATATCTTACCAATTTATGTAATTTACATCATCAAGAGGAAAATAATGAACATATTATGATTGCCAAACAGTTGATGGTTTTGAGAAGACAGGTGAATATTGGTTGGTTCCTCAGTTTAGGGGCTGCGACAACGCGGTCATGTAGCCCCGTGCACTTTGGGTGTGTGTAGAATCTGTCCGATAACCAGTGTTAATTGTGATGGCTGTATTAGTGTGTGCTATCTGTTTTTAATTCAAGTAAGGACTGCAGACAATCAATTTTAGTGTACTTCCTACTTTTGCTACCAAATGCCACTGTCAAAGACAACTTGTTCTGAACTTGGTTACTAGATGCCACCGTGATCAGCTCCTGGCGATGAACGTTGGAACCTAAGAGCGTTAGTCAAATCTAACCATTATTAGCTTCACAAAAGTGTAATTAGTGGAAAGTTGTTTTTCATGCCATAAATCTATGACTTGGGACCGCCAGCTTGACTTCCCCTCTGAAGGAAGGCGTTTTTAGCCTACTTTTCACATTTTGCAAAAATGAGGAAAAAGTAGACTTAATAATATCGTATGGCCTCGGGTGCCTGGTGCAAGCTTTGTTAATTAACACCCAGAGGGTAGCTTGCATGTCGAATTTCGTCGTTCCTTTGAACGCTATGAAAGTCAAGGAGGTTAGATATCTAAACTCCTTGACACTACAGCGCTTTCAAGTAGAGAATGGAGGAACTTTGTGTTGACGGAAAATCCCGAGATTAATTTTGCCATTGAACACGGCCTACTGAATTCAAATGGGTTCTTTAACATGCCAACAACGTATGACATGAATGTCGCCTTTCAAAAATCACTTACCATGGTCAGGAGCGAACCTGCAAACTTGGGGTTGGTAGTCCGACACTATAACCACTCACCCACCGTGGCAAGACTTAAGAGATCGGGCAAATGTGTGTCTGTCCTTCTGTCTGTCTGTCTGTCTGGCTGTGTGTCCCCCCCCCCCCTATCAACTCCTAAACGGCTGCAGCAATCGAAACAAAATATGGTGGGAGTAAAGATCTATACCTGAATATCTCACAGCCATATTTGAAAATGATGTCAGTGCTACCAATTGCTGAAAAATCGCTATTGAAATTTGAGCTCCATTTTGGATATCTTGGATGGTATGAATGGGAGCTATTTCAAAATTGGCAAACGTGTAGATAATATTATTTCAGTTTAATTTCCAGGAGGCCATATACGCCAGTGTTGCCAAAATGATTATAAGCCTTTTGATAGGTCCAATTTTTACTTGATTTGATTTAATTCCATTTGAATTGATTTATTTCCAACGCTACACTTAGAGCCTAAGAGGTCTTTGACAGTAGCGCCCTACATACAATACGATTAGGCCAGGGCTTATAAAAGTAAAACATTTCGCTTACATTCACAATGCAAAAATAACAAGTCCAACAATGATAGTAACAAAAAGACAGTGATAATACAACAATAATAACAATGGTGAAATTATAAACAAAAGGGTGCACAGAGACACAGTATCAGCCTCAAAACCAAACACCATATACAAGGAACCTTAAACAAAAGGGTGCACAGAGACACAGTATCATATACAAGGAACCTTAAACAAAAGGGTGCACAGAGACACAGTATCATATACAAGGAACCTTAAACAAAAGGTATACAGAAACAATCCACGTACTCTGAAGGCTCTCGAGAACGAAATAACTGCACTGATACCAAACATCAGTGAGGATGAATCACAGCGAGTGTACTAAAACTTTCTACGTTGGTGCAATGTGTGTTTAGAAACTGAAGGACAGCATTTCCAGCAACTACTCTGAAATTCATGTAAGTAGTGATGATTATTAAATACCGTACGTAAAAAGATACAGTCAATCTGAGAGGCTAGACATTTCAAATGACGCATGCTACAAATGCTACATATGTTAGAAAGGCTCAGGAGGGCTCTTTCAACAGACTCCATTCCCATTAACTTAGGCTTCCCGTGCGGGGATCGGAGAGTGGGAGGTGCACTCTGCTGCATGACGTCAAGCACTCGCCGTCTCCGTATCGCATAACGCCAGGGGTAAACTCTGACTCGGTGCATATGCACTGAAGAACATGATGACGTCATACACGCCGTAACTGTAACGCATAACGCCAGACCCCAGGAGTAAACTCAGACTCTACAGACTCCATTAACCTTTAACTTAAGCTTCCCGCGCGGGGAACGGAGAGTGGGAGGTGCACTCTGCTGCATGACGTCACGCACTCGCCGTGTCCGTATCGCATAACGCCAGGGGTAAACTCAGACTCGGTGCATATGCACTGAACAACATGATGACGTCATACACGCCGTAACCGTAACGCATAACGGTAGACCAAAGCATAACGATGAAGTCGACAAGATCATTTGAAATGATATAAAGTGTAGATGTGTTGAACTTGTTGGGCGCTACGCTGCTCCTGTATGGCGTGTTTTTCTACCAAGGTCCATAGAGTAGCTTTTGGCTGCTCTCTGATGACGAACAGAGGAATTTATCTAGTTTTTGGAAGCTTTTTGACACACATTCTTTGGCCACATTGTTTTAATTCTATTGAAAAAACAGGCAAGGTTCCTCTCGAAACGTCTAGAATTTCAATTTTAATTTTACTCGGCGATATTCCACAAGTATAAATAATTTTCAAAGCAATAGTGGTTCAAGTAGGACCTGCCCCGTGTCTTTGTGTGCGTTGCCGCCACGAGTGTTATTGTGTGTGTCTGGCAACTATTATTAGGATTTGTCGTATGCCGAAGTAATTATACTTATATAGAAGCATTTCGCTACTCCTGTGGGAGTCCGGGCAGGGACACCAAGAGCCCGCTGATGAGCCAGATTGGTGTCCTAGGCGAAACCCAACAGAAGACACGGCACAACCCCAGAAAAATTGCTGAGTTTTAATTATACATAACATTTTCCCTAACTCGTGTTGTGTTTAACGCGTTATAGGTTTGTTAGTTAGTTAGTTATTGTAGTTTTAAGGGGGTCATCTGCCCCTTTTATAGGATAGTGGTCTGTATATTAACCACCTACTATAAAGACTATGTATGTTGTCAAATATGTTGTTGATTGAGTCTTCAGTCTTTTGACTGGTTTGATGCAGCCGTCCATGCCTCCCTGTCCTGAGCTAATCGCTTCATCTCTACATAGCTACCATACCCTACATCTGAGGCAATCGGTTTAACATATTCTAACCTTGGTCTACCCCTACAGTTCTTGTCCTCGACCCTTCCTTCCATAACTAAGCTTGCTACTCCTGGGTGTCTTAGTAAGTGTCCTACCAACCTATCTCTTCTCTTCATTAGCGGTCGCCAGAAACATCTCTCCTCTCCCACTCGTCTTAATACCTCTTCGTTTGTAACCCTATCTACCCATCTGATCTTCATCATTCTCCTGTAACACCACATTTCAAACGCTTCAATTCTCCTCTTTTCTGCTGCACCAACAGTCCAAGTTTCACTTCCATAGAGCGCCAAGCTCCAGGCAGGGGCTTTCAAAAATGACTTCCTAATACCTAAATCTATATTCGATGTCAACAGATTCCTTTTCTGTAGAAATGCTTTCCTTCCCTGAGCTAACCTACTTTTTATATCCTCTTTGCTTCGTCCATCAGTGGTTATTTTGCTTCCTAAGCAACAGAAGTCTCCTACTTCCTTTAGTTTTTCACCTGCCAATTCGATGTCCACAGAGGTTTGTGATTTATTTCAGCTGCATTCCAGATGCTGAAGGTTGAATATTTCAGTCATATATCAACATATTGTATTTTTTGGAGGTGTTAATATTTCTGAAGAAAAAACCCTGCTATGGTCTTTGGCTGCAATACAAATGTAATAATATTTCTGAAAACCAATTATTAGACCTAATGTACTTGATAAAATTATTTTTTAAATAATAAAGAGAGAAAATTATTGAATGTGGCAATAAACATTGGGATTAAAAATAAATATGATTGTAAAAATTAAAAAGAAATAAACGACCTAAAAAACAAAATTATAGTAAATTTATAATCTTAATTTTGAAAATATAAAAATAATATAAAAATAAAAATTATCAAAAAATATGAACAAAAAATGTTTAATAAAACAAGATTAAAATTAATTTAAAAAATCCGGTGAACTTATATGGTGTGGTGACGGCAAACGTGATGAACCTGGAAAAGCATCTGAAGATTGAAAGGAGGACATTATGGTTAGAATGGATCCAACAAGAATAAGCAAATTTTTGATAAAATATACAATCTTTAGAGCCACGGGTCACAGCCCATAAACTGAGAAACCAACCAACCAGGTTATTAAATGATTCATAGGTGAAAGTTTGCTAATAGGCTCTATCAACATACTGTGCCCGTTTAGATCGGAGTCCGCACGACCACATATGCATTATACCAATAATCAGTCAGCACGAGAATCAAAATATCCCGGGGCGCCAGATGGGTTAAAGCAAATCGCAAAAACGACATCAAATAGAAAAAATGCTTTACTGATTTTTGGCTCAATGCAACAATATGGATAGAAGGAGATTTAATTGGGAGTAACACATCTGGTAAAATTATCTCAGTTTATTTTGAAGTTAAAATTGACTGCAAAGATGCTCAAAGTAGCATCACCCACGTGTGGCGATCCACACTCTTATTTACACACAATATACAGAAATTTTCTAAGCACATTTGACAATCTTTTTGGAAACACAAGTCCGATTAATAGTCCTGTGGACTGTGTTCCAAAATTATTAATATTTAATTCCAGTTCAAAGTTAATTGTCTATACTGGAAATATCGTAGATCACTGTTTGAATATTTACATGATATTAACACTCGTAGATTAAATGTTTATAGAATTCTTAAACTTTCACTTATTTTTCCAGTTTCAAAAATATATCGTCGAAAAATATTATCATCATTGAAGCAACATAAATTATTTACATATATTAATAACATCTGAAAAGTATTTGACCTTTGAGCATAGCATCGAAGAACTGTGCGAAGCACAACAACAATTAATTGTTCTTCTGACATTAAACATTCGAGAAGTGACTCGATTATGAACTTCAAGTTCCTAACAAAATATATGATTTCTGAATCATTAACTTGATCAATAAATGGTTGAACCATTCAACTATTTAATTTTCCACTTGGAATCATTATTATAAAAATATTTATATTCATGGCCATTTTTAGCAACTTTCACAACTTGCAATTCTTCGACAGAATGCGGAAATAAGAATCGTAGTTTCATAATGAATTCATTTAGTTCATGGCACTAGGATTGAAAATATACTTCAAATTATTCGTGGTTAAGAATTACTTTTAATTGGCAGTGGCCCATTCTATTATTTGTGTAAGAACACAATATTACAACAACAACGGCAAAGGTCTTCCTCTGAAGAAGAATAAACTACTATCATGACAAATCCGGGTTCTAGCAAAATCAAAGTCTAAATGGAATTCGTAAACAAGGTTGAAATAAGAACTGATGGTTTCAAGAAATAACCTTCGGGTCATTCATCCGACGAAATGTGTAGTTCCAATACTCCTACTATAAACCTGAGCCATCGAACCTGCTATTTGATTGATGCTCGAAAAAACCTCTTCATTCCTGCGACTTAAACATGCGCACCTGGGAATGGCATTTCAACTACTCCACACACATAAATTTTCTTCCCAAAATTTATACAATAAATCAAGCCTCTGCTTGTTATCAACACTGGAAGATTAATAAACTTACAAGTTTATTTTATTTTACCATTCAGTTCAACCCGTGAATTTACCATACTTATGAAAATCTTTATTTCACTTTCGAGTGTATTTACGTCATGATTTTATATAAATACAAAAATATCCTATTTGATACAAATATCATTTGCTTCCCGTTTCATGCCTCTCCGTGTTTATCTGAAAAATATACTTTGCTCATTGCAAATATCAACTGTTCAACCAGAACTGAAATGTTGGTTGAATGCGGGCTTGCGCTAACCACTATCCTTCGGAAAATCTCCTGTTCCAGACTAGAAATGATTAAACTACTTCATAGGCTCTCTCTCAATACATATGATCATTAGAAAATATAATATCCAAGAATTATTTAGAAAATTATAAAATTTATTATTATTATTATTAGTGGATTATTATTATTATTATTATTATTATTATTATTATTATTTTTTATATATATTTAATTATCATCTCATTATGTGAGAATCCACATGTTCGAACCTTCGAATATGGAAAAAATATCCATTCCTCAACAAAAATAAATTATTAACTTTTACAGTTACATCGGCTGATTACCGTGATTTCCCAAAAATATGAAATATTCAAATAAATGCTCGAAATGCTCGGTCATCGATCCTAAACTGTTCTGAGTGCTGAAAATACTCAGAATAACTCCTAATAAGTCTTGCGTAAATCATTGCAAGCTTTAAATACGAAGAAAAATAATGTGTTGGTCATCTGCAGAAAAAAAAAGTTTGTTCCAATTAGCTAGGCATAATATAATTCAAATGTGGCTTACATTTCTTGATGGTCTTGAAGTGTAGTAAACCTGGTCTGTACCAGATTTATCCATAGACATGCCCTATCGGACAAGCACGTATAATCCTTGTATCCGCCGCCATCATATACCCACAATTCGTCTAGTCAGACATAGTGGTAGTATCTTTTGACGTTTGAATAAACTGTGGTTCCATTTTAATATGGGCTTCTATCAAAGCCATAACAGTTTGTTTAAATGGGGTCAGATCTAAGTGATCTCTTCTTAGATATGTCAGTTGTAACATAACTCACGGTAATCTTATCAGTACAAGAAAAACACTGACAGTCTAAGCAATTAACGGCTGTTCTGAAGATCGTTCCCTGGGCATGGTTTATTATATCACCATCTACCATGCGCTAGGCAACTTGTAGTTTCCCTTGCGTAGACTAATGAACGCCACCGTTATAGACTAGTCTTCAGTGTACTGACAGATCGAAGTGGTTAACTAGTTACAAATAATGAAAACTGACTGAAATGGATTTAAATATCCAAGTATTAAGTTATTACTGGACTGTGACAAAATACTAATTTCTAGACAAAGTCTAGCATATGTCCTTGTAGAAATATAAATATTTCCACCAATGTCTGTAGAAAAATCAATCACCTCAGTGATTCTCCTCGCCGTAAACTTACTAAGTTCCAACTCGTAGCGCAGCACTTTTCGTGACTATCACGACTTTGAAAAGAACTTCTGCGTAGATCCGGCAACCATGTGCCTTGGCTCAGCGTCGCAGCAACTTGCTTGCCAAGTGCTTGTGTTAGAATGAGCTGAAGTTGCTTCGGCCAGCTGGCTTTTATTCAAAACTGTCAGGGTCACGCGTCATCACCTGATATCTAGAAATCCTCATATCTCTTGAATCCCTGGTCCGATTTACTTGATCCTAATTGCATTCTCTTTCCTTTGGCAGTGCCAGTAATCGGATCCCAGTCTCAAGTCACTACTCCATAGTTAACTATTTAATCAATAAATAGCCTCCACCTCTGCTATTACTCGCTACGTCACTTGACATCCAACTATCGGTAAATTCCTTCCAAATGCTTCGAGAAGCAATGTAGCGCGATATTCAAATATCTCAACTTTCAAAAGCGGCTACAGCCTTTCCCTTGATATCTAGGTGTCTGAATCTTGGAATACCCATTCCTAGAGTTGGGCACATCCACCCCACACCTAGCAAAAAATAAAAATTGAAAAATTTTTATTTTTCCTATCTACACATTAAATCATCTGGTTCTTGAATAATAAATCTTCAAATTCGATGCATTATAAGTTCCCACGATGCTACCAGTTCGTGTATTGGCGACTTCATAGCTTCCATTATTGTTTACTTCCACAATACGATAGGGTCCAGCGTAAAGGCTTGCAAATTTCGAGTACACTCGATTTTGCACGTCAGAGGGTGTAGGTCTTTTCACTAAAACAAGAGTTCCTACGCGCAAGGGTCTGCGAAAACGCTTTCCTCTCACTCTGCGCTCTCCTTTCTCAGCTTGGCTCCTTAACTTGTCTAAAGCTAGAGTTTCCCTCATCTGACGACTTGGTTCAATGTCAGGTGGAATAGAGATGATTCGATCCCATAATCGTGTTGGTTTAATTCCATGATGAAGCAACATGGGAATCTGTCCAGTACTCTCATGAATCGTAGAGTTGATGGATTCGGATGCTAAAGAAAGAACATCCATCCATTTCCAATGCTCATTTGGACAATAGAGGCGGCAAAATTTTGCTATCTCAGCCATCACGCGTTCCGCTGGATTGCTCTCTGGATGTCTAATAGAACAAAACAATTGTCTAATCCCAAGATTATTCATGATGGTTCGAAATTCCAAAGATGTAAATTGAGGTCCACGATCTGATAAAAGGAATTCCGGTTTGCCTGCTTCCGGAATTACGCTATCTCTAATTCTCTTCGCACAATACTTTGCGTTTGCCTTCTGAATTGGATGTAACATGGTGTATTTGCTGAAAACATCCATGGTCACCAAAATATATCGGTTACCTCTTTTAGACTTTGGGAGAGGACCATATAAATCAGTCGCGAAGATTTCGCAAGGCTTAGAAGGAATAATAGGCCTTGGTAATTCTCTCAGTAATCTGGAATTATGTTTACTCCTTTGGCATAAGTCGCATTCTCGAATAGTGTTCCTGACAGTTTGTCGCATTCGCTCCCACGAAAATTTCTCTTGGATCATGTTGACTGTCTTATCTACTCCAGCATGACCTGCGATTCGATGTGCCATCCAAATAATGGGTTTTTGCAATCGTGGAGGTATCACTACTCTCAGCTTCGTATGGTCGGGATCTGCAAACTTGTAGATTAAACCATCTAACATCATAAAATCTCTGGAAATTCTTTCAGTTTCCACAAAATCATCGTCATTTGGATCCATGTTTCCCTGTAGAAAACGAAAAATGTTTCTAAGACGTCGGTCTCTCCTCTGGGATAAATGCAACAACCTTAACCTTCTCAAGGTATCTTCATCCTCCTGCGTCAGGTTAACTTGAAAAACCTTAGATGTAGACTCCACTGCTCTACTCAATAAATCAGCTCCCACGTTCAACTTTCCAGGAGTGTGTTCAATAACTAGGTTGAATTGTTGAATAAAAAGTGACCATCTAGTGATCCTATCACTGGCAAAGTTTGTTCTCAAGATAAACTCCAATGCGTGGTGATCAGTCCTCACAATGACTGAATGTCCAATTAACATTTTCTTCCACGACTCCAACGCGAATATTACAGCAAGTGCTTCTAACTCTGTGGTGTAATAATTCCTTTCTGATGGACGAAGTTTCCTGCTAATGAACGCCAGGTAATGTCTCTTGTGGTCTTCATCTTCTTGAAGTAGAATAGCTCCAATCCCTACGGTGGATGCATCAGATTCTATGATGAAATTCTTGGTAAAGTCAGGATACTCCAATTTTACACTGTTTACCAATAACCTCTTGGCATCTTGAAATGACTGTTCACAATCTTTATCCCATTTCCATTTATTTCCTTTCCTTAACAATTCCTGCAATGGCGCAACTGTCTTGGTGAAGTTCGGACAATGCCCTGCAAAGAATTGGCATGTCCCGAGAAAACTGCGGATATTCTTCACTCTAGTAGGTCTAGGGAAATTTGCAATAGCCTGTGTCTTCGTCTCATTGGGACGGTATCCTTCTCCATCCAAAATGTGACCCAAAAATTTTATTTCCTTTCGAAAGAACTGACATTTTCGAAGGTTTACTTTGAAGTTTGCTTTTCTCAAATCTGCGAATAACAACTGAAGATGTAACAAATGTTCCTCCTTAGTCTCGGATGCAATTAAGATATCATCAATATAACGAATTGCTATCTCTTTTACTTCAGGACTCAAATTTTGTTCCAGTGCTCTGATCAAAACGGATCCAGATGTTTTGACTCCAAATGGTAGACGGCGGAATACATATGTCTGCTGGTCAAACATAAATCCTGTAAACTTCTTAGAATCTTCACTAAGCCTAATATGATGGTAGGACGAAGTGAGATCAATATTAGAGAACCAGACCTTGCCTTGGAATTTCCTTAACAGTTCCCTAATGATTGGTGGTCTATCATACTCTGGCAGTAATCTTGAATTCAAATTTCGCGCGTCTAAACATAGTCTCAGACTTCCATCTTGCTTAGACACTACTGCTAATGGATTGACATAAGATGTAGTGTACTTTTCAATCACATTGTTGCTTTCCATCTCCTTGATAAGCACTTTTACTCTTTCTCGATGCTTTTCTGCTACTGGATACAATTTAGCATGAAAAGGTGCATCATCATTTACACGAATACGATATTCAAAATCTTTAATTTCACCAGGTTTAATATCAAAAATGTCGTGATACTCTTCCAAAATCTTCCCTAGCTCTGGGGACTCCTTCTCAGTGTAGACTTCTCTTCCTTCAGCTTCATGAAAAATCAGAGACCATTGAGCATCTCCCTCGATGTCTTCCTCTTCTTTTCCCTCGAAGTTAATCTCTTCGGTATTCTTGAATTTGATCGTCTCTGTCTTCATATCTATCACTGCTTGATATTTCTGAATGAAATCTGCTCCCAATATCATGTCAAAAGCCATGTCCTTCATTACAACAAATATATGTCGGAAATCATGTCCTCCAATCGTAATACATAAGTATAATTGTGTTTTACACAGAGATATTTTATTGGGTATTATTCCTTGGATCTTAATTCCTGATACTGGAATCTCCTCTAAATTCTCTTTGAGCTTCCACAGAATATAAAGCTTCTCACTCACCAGACAAAGCATAGCCCCAGTATCGATCAAAGTATCGACAGGCATACCGAATACTTCGCATGATATGATTGGCATTCTAATTCTTGTACCCATTTCTTTTCGTTCGTCATTCTGTTGAATCAAGTCATCATCCTCTGCTTGCCATTTAATAATTCTGGAAGTGAAAGTGTTCAAAATTCTATCTTCTACTGTGAATTCGAAGTTGTTTTTTTTTCATTACCATTCCCCCGGGATTGTTGTGTTCCCGATGGACCTGTATCATTGGGCCTCTGCTCCAAAAATTGCAAGTTATCTTGGTGTCTTGCTTCCAAGTTTTTCCTCGTCTCCTTGTTGAACTCTTCATTGGACTGACGAGTATCCACATTCCCTCGGTTATTGTAGTTGTTTCTACCATAATATCTTCTTTCCTGGTAACTTCCTTGAGTATCTCGTGGCCTTCTCCATCGAGTATTGTATCGATTTCCACCATCTGGTCTCGCATATGGCTTGTAACTGTATCTGTTACTGTACTGGTTCCATCCTCTCTTATTTGGATCTTCCCTCGGCGTTTTCTCTTCTCGCCCTTCTCGAATCTCTCGAGGTGTTTGAGAATAACTATCAGCCATAACAGCATACACAGCGTTGTTACTCTTTCCTCCCTTCTGATGAAAGAATTGAGCGTTCGTATGATCCAGCTTCTGTAATACTTCATCAAATTGTTCCATATTATAGATATCAGCAGCGATCAAAGTCCTCTGGACGTCTGCTGGAAACTGACGTATCAATGCAGTAATCAGTTCGTTATCTGGCATCGGCGGATCTAAATGTTGAAGTTTAGACAGCTGTCCAGAAAAGTACGTAGAGTATCGAGTAGGTTGTGACGTCGAGATTCTCTTCGAATATAACTCTGCTCTGACTTGCTGTTGGGTTTCCGGGGACCAAAACTTTTTCAATAGCCCACGAGAAAACTCCTCAAAAGTGGTTAGAGTGGATCTAAAAGCTCTAAACCAAAGAAGTGCAGGACCTTCCAAAAACTTCCCTATCACTCGGATCTGTCTTTCTTTAGGGATCTTAGAATCTTTCAGGTAATCCCCTGCTTCTCTCAAAAATTCCACGGGTGTCACAGAATCTCGCCCTGAAAATTTAGAAGGCTTATCTTCTATATTCTTAAATACAGTTATGGGGTTGGATTGAAATACTGTCCTGACCTCATCCTGTCTTTGACTATCCGTGTCTCTAGCTCCTCCTAGATTTATCTGAATCTGTTCCTTTCCCCTTACATTTGGCATTTTTAACAGATGATCAGACTGTTTCTCATCCTTGATTTGACTTTTCATAGCCTCAAGTTCCTTCTGGTTTTCTTCTGCCATCTTCTTAATTGCTTCAGTTTCTTTACAATTTTCCTTGACATCAGTGGATATCTGGTTCATAACAGCCTCATGACTTTTCAATGACCCTGTCATATCTGGTATGTCCTTCTGAGTTGCTTGGATATCTTTGGCAATTACTTCAATATGGGATGACAAAGATTCCCTAATCTCCTTGATTCCCTCTTGATTCTCCAGCTTGAGTGTGTCTTTAATTTCATTGACAACTGTGGTTTTGATTTCAGTTTGCAACTCACTAATCACACCTTCTCTTATTTCTCCCATGACAAGTTCTTTGAATTGTTCCGTTAAACGTTGAACAACTAGAATTCCCATCTCGTTACTCTCCTTCTTCACTCGGACTTCTTGGTCGATCATGTCTTCACCAACTTTCCTAAGACCATGTTCTATCCTATCAGCTAAGCTTTGGGATCGAAGATCGGCATCGCGAAATTTTTCGTCCATTAAACTTGCGTTAGTAGCTAATGAAGTTTCGAGCTCATGTGTTTTTTCGCATAATTTATTCATTTTACTCTCAAGTGTCATTTTCAAAATTTCAGAATTCTCTTTAAATTTACTTTCCATTGAATTAAATTGACTATTTAAATTTTCTTTCAAATTACTTTTTAAAGAATCAGAACTTTCTTTAAGTTTTTCATCTAAACTTTCTTTCAAGTTATCTTTTAACCTGCCTTCTAAAGAATCAGAATTTTCTTTAAGTTTATTTTCTAAAGAATCAGAATTTTCTTTAAGTTTATCGTTTAAACTTTCTTTAAGTTTATCAGAATTTTCTTTAAGTTTCTTTTCCAAAGCCTCAGTATTTTCTTTCATAATGGCTGCTACACGCAGTCCAGCCTCTTTTGAACTCTCCTCCAAACTCCTCATCATCCTCATCATTTCTTCCATAATTTCAATTATAATTCAAAACTTAGGGGTATACAACAGTGGCAAACACAAGCTTATAACTAGAACAAGAAATATGAATAGCTAATTGGAACACTCTAATAAAATGAGATTATGTCCTAATGTCGACGTGATGGAAAAACAAAATTCTCTACTTTTACGAATTACATTTACCACAATATCACAAGAAAAATATGCAAGTTCTCAAATATCCTCCACCTGGATTCTAATAATGTGTATGTCCAGTCATCGAACGTTTACTACTGAATTTACTTGACGCCCTAATGGTTAAGCCATTATCAAAATAATCAACCCCATTCTAATTATTAACCAGTTAATTTTTTAATTTTCCCCACTAATTGGGTTTCCTACTAATTTATTCATCCAAACCAGACATCTCTCAACTCCCAAAATATTTCTATAAAAATTATCACAATTTCAAATCGGCATGCGATTGACCATGTCTAATTCGGGACCCACGTTCGAAGCCATTTCTCTCTCTATCTTATTTTATGTGCCCGTTTAGACCGGAGTCCGCACGACCACATATGCATTTTACCAATAATCAGTCAGCACGAGAATCAAAATATCCCGGGGCGCCAGATGGGTTAAAGCAAATCGCAAAAACGACATCAAATAGAAAAAATGCTTTACTGATTTTTGGCTCAATGCAACAATAAGGATAGAAGGAGATTTAATTGGGAGTAACACATCTGGTAAAATTATCTCAGTTTATTTTGAAGTTAAAATTGACTGCAAAGATGCTCAAAGTAGCATCACCCACGTGTGGCGATCCACACTCTTATTTACACACAATATACAGAAATTTTCCAAACACATTTGACAATCTTTTTGGAAACACAAGTCCGATTAATAGTCCTGTGGACTGTGTTCCAAAATTATTAATATTTAATTCCAGTTCAAAGTTAATTGTCTATACTGGAAATATCGTAGATCACTGTTTGAATATTTACATGATATTAACACTCGTAGAATAAATGCTTATAGAATTCTTAAACTTTCATTATTTTTCCAGTTTCAAAAATATATCGTCGAAAAATATTATCATCATTGAAGCAACATAAATTATTTACATATATTAATAACATCTGAAAAGTATTTGACCTTTGAGCATAGCATCGAAGAACTGTGCGAAGCACAACAACAATTAATTGTTCTTCTGACATTAAACATTCGAGAAGTGACTCGATTATGAACTTCAAGTTCCTAACAAAATATATGATTTCTGAATCATTAACTTGATCAATAAATGGTTGAACCATTCAACTATTCAATTTTCCACTTGGAATCATTATTATAAAAATATTTATATTCATGGCCATTTTTAGCAACTTTCACAACTTGCAATTCTTCGACAGAATGCGGAAATAAGAATCGTAGTTTCATAATGAATTCATTTAGTTCATGGCACTAGGATTGAAATTATCCTTCAAATTATTCGTGGTTAAGAATTATTTTTAATTGGCAGTGGCCCATTCTATTATTTGTGTAAGAACACAATATTACAACAACAACGGCAAAGGTCTTCCTCTGAAGAAGAATAAACTACTATCATGACAAATCCGGGTTCTAGCAAAATCAAAGTCTAAATGGAATTCGTAAACAAGGTTGAAATAAGAACTGATGGTTTCAAGAAATAACCTTCGGGTCATTCATCCGACGAAATGTGTAGTTCCAATACTCCTACTATAAACCTGAGCCATCGAACCTGCTATTTGATTGATGCTCGAAAAAACCTTTTCATTCCTGCGACTTAAACATGCGCACCTGGGAATGGCATTTCAACTACTCCACACACATAAATTTTCTTCCCAAAATTTATACAATAAATCAAGCCTCTGCTTGTTATCAACACTGGAAGATTAATAAACTTACAAGTTTATTTTATTTTACCATTCAGTTCAACCCGTGAATTTACCATACTTATGAAAATCTTTATTTCACTTTCGAGTGTATTTACGTCATGATTTTATATAAATACAAAAATATCCTATTTGATACAAATATCATTTGCTTCCCGTTTCATGCCTCTCCGTGTTTATCTGAAAAATATACTTTGCTCATTGCAAATATCAACTGTTCAACCAGAACTGAAATGTTGGTTGAATGCGGGCTTGCGCTAACCACTATCCTTCGGAAAATCTCCTGTTCCAGACTAGAAATGATTAAACTACTTCATAGGCTCTCTCTCAATACATATGATCATTAGAAAATATAATATCCAAGAATTATTTAGAAAATTATAAAATTTATTATTATTATTATTAGTGGATTATTATTATTATTATTATTATTATTATTATTATTATTATTATTATTATTATTATTATTTGTTATATATATTTAATTATCATCTCATTATGTGAGAATCCACATGTTCGAACCTTCGAATATGGAAAAAATATCCATTCCTCAACAAAAATAAATTATTAACTTTTACAGTTACATCGGCTGATTACCGTGATTTCCCAAATATATGAAATATTCAAATAAATGCTCGAAATGCTCAGTCATCGATCCTAAACTGTTCTGAGTGCTGAAAATACTCAGAATAACTCCTAATAAGTCTTGCGTAAATCATTGCAAGCTTTAAATACGAAGAAAAATAATGTGTTGGTCATCTGCAGAAAAAAAAAGTTTGTTCCAATTAGCTAGGCATAATATAATTCAAATGTGGCTTATATTTCTTGATGGTCTTGAAGTGTAGTAAACCTGGTCTGTACCAGATTTATCCATAGACATGCCCTATCGGACAAGCACGTATAATCCTTGTATCCGCCGCCATCATATACCCACAATTCATATAGTCAGACATAGTGGTAGTATCTTTTGACGTTTGAATAAACTGTGGTTCCATTTTAATATGGGCTTCTATCAAAGCCATAACAGTTTGTTTAAATGGGGTCAGATCTAAGTGATCTCTTCTTAGATATGTCAGTTGTAACATAACTCACGGTAATCTTATCAGTACAAGAAAAACACTGACAGTCTAAGCAATTAACGGCTGTTCTGAAGATCGTTCCCTGGGCATGGTTTATTATATCACCATCTACCATGCGCTAGGCAACTTGTAGTTTCCCTTGTGTAGACTAATGAACGCCACCGTTATAGACTAGTCTTCAGTGTACTGACAGATCGAAGTGGTTAACTAGTTACAAATAATGAAAACTGACTGAAATGGATTTAAATATCCAAGTATTAAGTTATTACTGGACTGTGACAAAATACTAATTTCTAGACAAAGTCTAGCATATGTCCTTGTAGAAATATAAATATTTCCACCAATGTCTGTAGAAAAATCAATCACCTCAGTGATTCTCCTCGCCGTAAACTTACTAAGTTCCAACTCGTAGCGCAGCACTTTTCGTGACTATCACGACTTTGAAAAGAACTTCTGCGTAGATCCGGCAACCATGTGCCTTGGCTCAGCGTCGCAGCAACTTGCTTGCCAAGTGCTTGTGTTAGAATGAGCTGAAGTTGCTTCGGCCAGCTGGCTTTTATTCAAAACTGTCAGGGTCACGCGTCATCACCTGATATCTAGAAATCCTCATATCTCTTGAATCCCTGGTCCGATTTACTTGATCCTAATTGCATTCTCTTTCATTTGGCAGTGCCAGTAATCTGATCCCAGTCTCAAGTCACTACTCCATAGTTAACTATTTAATCAATAAATAGCCTCCACCTCTGCTATTACTCGCTACGTCACTTGACATCCAACTATCGGTAAATTCCTTCCAAATGCTTCGAGAAGCAATGTAGCGCGATATTCAAATATCTCAACTTTCAAAAGCGGCTACAGCCTTTCCCTTGATATCTAGGTGTCTGAATCTTGGAATACCCATTCCTAGAGTTGGGCACAATACTACATTTCACCAAACAGATAAAGGAAGAACTCCGGAGGCTAGGAATTACAGATGACTGTCGAGACTGAACAAAATTCAGGGAAATACTTTCTAACATAAAGGTTCTTGTGGGAGAAAAGAGAGAACGCAGGGGAGGAAGATTGACAGCAGAGAGGAAGGCGCAACACTCTGAAAGAATGAAGGAAGTGTGGAGGAAGAGAAAGGAAGAAAGAACTGTGAGAAGGAAATGAAATGATATTTGCGTGGTCCTTAGTTTTGGCCGGTTCGCATAATGTAATTACAATTAGGCTAAAATAATTATTATGAAAATAAAATAAATATAAACAAGAAGTTCCGTGACGAACTAAAGAGCCTACTTTTCATGCTAATGATTAATCTACAGTATATGAACCAATCTAGAATAATGACAAACTTAAGTTGGTAATATCGAAATGTCTAATTAGTTCGCAATATTCCTGGTATAATGTAGCCTAATAGAGCACTACAGTTGGCAGCCCTGGTGACTGAATATATTCTTTGTTCCATCTCTTAAGGTACAGAATACAAAATTTCGTTGAAGTCCAATGGACGTTACATGCAGTTAGACATTGGATCTATCAGCACACGTAAAATCATGTTGGCAACAATGACATACATATATTGGTCAGAAATAATCTAAAAAAATATGATCTATTGTTGCGCCAATTTTTAATGAAATCCATTAGTTAGTATATATGTTACATGCATTTTAAAATTGGACCTATCTACAGGCTTAGAATCGTGTTGGCAATTACTCCAAATTAATCTACAATGCCAGGTACTATACGTGTGCAAAGTTTAGAGCTATTGGCTTGCATACTTTCTGATATATTGATATTAGGGTAACAAAAATAGAGACAATATTTATTAACACTTGGCAGCCCTGGTTACTCTTCAGAATCGGCATAGTCATATCTGTTATGGTACTCATAGCACACACGAAATTTGGTTGAAATCCAAATGATAGTATAGAAGTTACTTGTATTTAAATTTGGCCCTCACAGCAGGCTTAGAATCATGTTGGTAGCACTGACGTATATAAGTTAATCCAAATTAATCTAAAATGTCAGGTACTATACGTGTGTGTATAAGGGTATTTAGATAAAAAAAGATGAGAGCATTTATTAACAGTTGGCAGCCCTGGTGGCTCTTAAGAATACGTTCAGTTATATCTGCTTATGTACACATAGCACATGCGAAATTTGGTTGAAATCCTATTGATAGTGTAGAAGTTATATGCATTTAAACTTTGGACCCATCATTGGGCTTATAATCATTTTGGCAACACTGCCATGTATGGCCTCCTGGAAATTAAACTGCAATATTATTATTTATACGTGTGCCAATTTTAAAATAGCTCCCATTCATACCTTCCAAGATATCCAAAATGGAGCTAAAATTCCAATTGCGATTTTTCAGCAGTTGGTAGCACTGACATCATTTTCAAATATGGCCGTGAGATATTCAGATATAGATCTTTACTCCTACCAAATTTTATTACGATTGCTGCAGCCGTTTAGGAGTTAATAGGTGGGGACACACACACAGCCAGCCAGCCAGCCAGCCAGACAGGCAGACAGACAGACAGACACACATTTGCCCGATCTCATAAGTCTACTCTTTCCTCATTTTTGAAAATTGTGAAAAGTAGGCTAAAAACAATAATATTCTACCCTATAGAAGGCTGTGACCAGCTGCAATGTGGCCAGTTGCTGTCCGGTCTATTGAGTCTACTCATCTGATATTTTCCAGGCACGTACTCACTGAGAAGCTCATAAATGTCTTGTACTCCGCAATATGTATCATTGTTGCTCTCAATAACTTCTCATATTACCTTAAACGATTCCACCACGACCTAATTGATTTCATGACGTGTCTATATAAGCCTAGACAACACTTTAGAACGCTGTTAGAGCAATATTTAAGCCTCCAGACCTAGTTTGACTAGTCGAGAGAAATTGAGCCCACGGAGACGCTCACATTCAGTTTGTTCATTGCGGCATTCTCACCACACAACCCAGTGGCGGCTCGAGATATCTGTGGATTGTGGGTTCAGCAGAAAAGAGCGGGTTATGGTGTAGCTGTTCCATGAAGAACTAAATCCCATATTTTCATATATCCTACTGGTCTTACTTAGGACACGAGGAATTAAAACGAGATTTAAAAAATTGAAGGCTTGTATGAAAAGTCACGAGAAATAGTACATTATGCAACGAGCCTATAATGGCAATAATTATTTCCATACGAGTGTCTTAATTTCCATTATAGGCGAGTTGCACACGACTGTTTATGTGCGACGATAATTATTATAACTATTTTATGTTCGAACATGAATTGAAAATCCATGGGGCGTAGGCCTTGAACCTCAAAATGAAGGACAGAGTTAATAACAGTATCAGGCGCTGCACGCAGGGCATGGCCATACCATCGGAGCCTCTTCTCTCTCATTTTGTCAACAAGTGGGGCGACACCCATTTGCTCCCGAATTGTGTCGTTTCTAACATGGTCAATAAGGGAGATGCCCACTGTCCAACGGAGCATTCTCATTTCCATGGCGTGCAGGCGACGTTCTGAAATTTTGTCGGATGGTCGACATTCAACGCCATACAGCGCAACTGGACGTACCACTGTCCGATATATCTTCGATTTCAGACGAAGTGGCATTGTCTTGTCGCAAAGCACACCCGTGACCTTCCACCGCAACTTGGTTGCGTTTACCCTGGCTCTTACTTCATCATTGAAGTTGCCATCACTCTAAAGACGAGATCCAAGGTACCTGAAGCATTCTGTCTTGACTAGATTTTGTCCATCGAATTGAATGGTACCGTCGCTTGGGTTTGACTCCAGATACTTCGTCTTTTTCACATTCAGACATAGGCCATTCTGGGAGAGGCGGTTATTCCAGTCTACCACTTGACAGAATCTTAATAACATGACAAATACAGCTGAAAAAACTGAAAAGTAACGCCCCCTTAAAAAAAAGCTTTACCGTTCGCGGTGAACGAGAGTGCTTACGGATTGATAAAGAGACTTGGCTCTGGAATGACACCACTGACATCTGGTGATTCTACGGCACGTACCAAAGCAACACCATTGATGTCAGAAGAACACTGGTGATCTTATAGCACGTGCCAGAGTAACACCATTGATGTCTGAAGAACACTGGTCATCCTACGGCAGGTAAAGTGCAACACGACAGATGTCTGAAGAACATTGGTTATCCTACGGCAGGTACAGTGCAACACGACTGATGTCTGAAGAACATAGGTTATCCTACAGTACGTACAAGCAACACCATTGATGTATGAAGAACACTGGTGATTTTATAGCACGTACCAGAGTAACACCACTGACATCAGAAGAACACTGGTCATCCTACGGCAGGTACCAGTGCAACACGACTGATGTCTGAAGAACATTGGTTATCCTACAGCACGTACAAGCATCACCACGGATGTCTGAAGAATACTGGTGATCTTATAGCACGTACCAGAGTAACACCACTGATGTCTGAAGAACACTGGTGATCTTATAGCACGTACCAGAGTAACACCACTGACATCAGAACAACACTGGCCATCCTACGGCAGGTACCAGTGCAACACGACTGATGTCTGAAGAACATTGGTTATCCTACAGCACGTACAAGCATCACCACGGATGTCTGAAAACACTGGTGATCTTATAGCACGTGCCAGAGTAACAACACTGATGTCTGAAGAACACTGGCGATCTTATAGCACGTACCAGAGTAAAACCACTGATGTTTGAAGAACACTGGTGATCTTATAGCACGTACCAGAATATCACCATTGTTGTCAGAAGAACACTGGTGATTTTATAGCACGTACCAGAATAACACCACTGATGTCTGAAGAACACTGGTGATCTTAGAGCACGTACCAGAGTAACACCACTGATGTCTGAAGAACACTGGTGATCTTATAGCACGTACCAGAGTAACACCACTGATGTCTGAAGAACACTGGTGATCTTATAGCACGTACCAGAGTAACACCACTGATGTTTGAATTACACTGGCGATCTTTTAGCACGTACCAGAGTAACACCACTGATGTCTGAAGAACATTGGTGATCTTATAGCACGTACCAGAGTAACACCACTGATGTCTGAAGAACACTGGCGATCTTATAGTACGTACCAGAGTTACACCACTGATGTCTGAAGAACACTGGTGATCTTATAGCACGTACCAGAGTAACACCACTGATGTCTGAAGAACACTGGTGATCTCTTAGCACGTACCAGAGTAACACCATTGATGTCTGAAGAACACTGGTGATCTTATAGCACGTACCAGAGTAACACCACTGATGTCTGAAGAACACTGGTGTTCTTATAGCACGTACCAGAGTAACACCATTGATGTCTGAAGAACACTGGTGTTCTTATAGCACGTACCAGAGTAACACCATTGATGTCTGAAGAACACTGGTGATCTTATAGCATGTACCAGAGTAACACCAGTGATGTCTGAAGAACACTGGTGATCTTATAGCACGTACCGGAGTAACACCATTGATGACTGAAGAACACTGGTGATCCTATAGCACGTACCAGAGTAACATCACTGATGTCTGAAGAATACTGGTGATCTTATAGTACGTACCAGAGTAACACCACCGATGTCTGCAGAACACTGATGATATTATAGCACGTACCAGAGTAACAACACTGATGTCTGAAGAACATTGGTGATCTTATAGCACGTACCAAAATAACACCATTGATGTCTGAAGAATACTGGTGATCTTATAGCACGTACCAAAGCAACACCATTGATGTCTGAAGTACACTGGTGATCTTATAGCACGTACCAGAGTAACACCACTGATGTCTGAAGAACACTGGTGATCTCATAGGACGTACCAGAGTAACACCACTGATGTCTGAAGATCAGTGGTGATCTTATAGCACGTACCAGAGTAACACCACTGATGTTTGAAGAACACTGTTTATCTTATAGCACGTACAAGCAACACCACTGATGTCTGAAGAACACTGGCGATCTTATAGCACGTACCAGAGTAACACCACTGATGTCTGGAAAAACTGGCGATCTTATAGCACGTACCAGAGTAACACCACTGATGTCTGAAGAACATTGGTGATCTTATAGCACGTACCAGAGTAACACCACTGATGTCTGAAGAACATTGGTGATCTTTTAGCACGTACCAGAGTAACACCATTGATGTCTGAAGAACACTGGTGATCTTATAGCACTTACCAGAGTAACACCACTGATGTTTGAAGAACACTGGCGATCTTATAGCACGTACCAGAGTAACACCACTGATGTCTGAAGATCAGTGGTGATCTTATAGCACGTACCAGAGTAACATCACTGATGTTTGAATAACACTGGTGATCTTATAGCACGTACAAGCAACACCATTGATGTCTGAAGAACACTGGTGATCTTATAGCACGTACCAGAGTAACACCACTGATGTCTGAAGAATACTGCTGATCTTATAGCACGTACAAGCAACACCATTGATGTCTGAAGAACACTGGTGATCTTATAGCACGTACCAGAGTAACACCACTGATGTCTGAAGAATACTGGTGATCTTATAGCACGTACCAGAGTAACACCACTGATGTCTGAAGAACACTGGCGATCTTATAGCACGTACCAGAGTAACACCACTGATGTCTGAAGAACACTGGCGATCTTATAGCACGTACAAGCAACACCATTGATGTCTGAAGAACACTGGCGATCCTATAGCACGTACCAGAGTATCACCATTGTTGTCAGAAGAACACTGGTGATTTTATAGCACGTACCAGAATAACACCACTGGTGTCTGAAGAACACTGGTGATCTTATAGCACGTACCAGAGTAACACCACTGATGTCTGAAGGACACTGGTGATCTTATAGCACGTACCAGAGTAACACCACTGATGTCTGAAGAACACTGGAGATCTTATAGCACGTACCAGAGTATCACCATTGCTGTCTGAAGAACACTGGTGATTTTATAGTACGTACCAGAGTAACACCACTTATGTCTGAAGAACACTGGTGATCTTATAGGACGTACCAGAGTAACACCACTGATGTCTGAAGAACACTGGCGATCTTATAGTACGTACCAGAGTTACACCACTGATGTCTGAAGAACACTGGTGATCTTATAGCACGTACCAGAGAAACACCACTGATGTCTGAAGAACACTGGTGATCTCTTAGCACGTACCAGAGTAACACCATTGATGTCTGAAGAACACTGGTGATCTTATAGCACGTACCAGAGTAACACCACTGATGTCTGAAGAACACTGGTGTTCTTATAGCACGTACCAGAGTAACACCATTGATGTCTGAAGAACACTGGTGTTCTTATAGCACGTACCAGAGTAACACCATTGATGTCTGAAGAACACTGGTGATCTTATAGCATGTACCAGAGTAACACCAGTGATGTCTGAAGAACACTGGTGATCTTATAGCACGTACCGGAGTAACACCATTGATGACTAAAGAACACTGGTGATCCTATAGCACGTACCAGAGTAACATCACTGATGTCTGAAGAATACTGGTGATCTTATAGTACGTACCAGAGTAACACCACCGATGTCTGCAGAACACTGATGATATTATAGCACGTACCAGAGTAACAACACTGATGTCTGAAGAACATTGGTGATCTTATAGCACGTACCAGAATAACACCATTGATGTCTGAAGAATACTGGTGATCTTATAGCACGTACCAAAGCAACACCATTGATGTCTGAAGTACACTGGTGATCTTATAGCACGTACCAGAGTAACACCACTGATGTCTGAAGAACACTGGTGATCTCATAGGACGTACCAGAGTAACACCACTGATGTCTGAAGATCAGTGGTGATCTTATAGCACGTACCAGAGTAACACCACTGATGTTTGAAGAACACTGTTTATCTTATAGCACGTACAAGCAACACCACTGATGTCTGAAGAACACTGGCGATCTTATAGCACGTACCAGAGTAACACCACTGATGTCTGAAAAAACTGGCGATCTTATAGCACGTACCAGAGTAACACCACTGATGTCTGAAGAACATTGGTGATCTTATAGCACGTACCAGAGTAACACCACTCATGTCTGAAGAACATTGGTGATCTTTTAGCACGTACCAGAGTAACACCATTGATGTCTGAAGAACACTGGTGATCTTATAGCACTTACCAGAGTAACACCACTGATGTTTGAAGAACACTGGCGATCTTATAGCACGTACCAGAGTAACACCACTGATGTCTGAAGATCAGTGGTGATCTTATAGCACGTACCAGAGTAACATCACTGATGTTTGAATAACACTGGTGATCTTATAGCACGTACAAGCAACACCATTGATGTCTGAAGAACACTGGTGATCTTATAGCACGTACCAGAGTAACACCACTGATGTCTGAAGAATACTGCTGATCTTATAGCACGTACAAGCAACACCATTGATGTCTGAAGAACACTGGTGATCTTATAGCACGTACCAGAGTAACACCACTGATGTCTGAAGAATACTGGTGATCTTATAGCACGTACCAGAGTAACACCACTGATGTCTGAAGAACACTGGCGATCTTATAGCACGTACCAGAGTAACACCACTGATGTCTGAAGAACACTGGCGATCTTATAGCACGTACAAGCAACACCATTGATGTCTGAAGAACACTGGCGATCCTATAGCACGTACCAGAGTATCACCATTGTTGTCAGAAGAACACTGGTGATTTTATAGCACGTACCAGAATAACACCACTGATGTCTGAAGAACACTGGTGATCTTATAGCACGTACCAGAGTAACACCACTGATGTCTGAAGGACACTGGTGATCTTATAGCACGTACCAGAGTAACACCACTGATGTCTGAAGAACACTGGAGATCTTATAGCACGTACCAGAGTATCACCATTGCTGTCTGAAGAACACTGGTGATTTTATAGTACGTACCAGAGTAACACCACTTATGTCTGAAGAACACTGGTGATCTTATAGCCCGTACCAGAGTAACACCATTGATATCTGAAGAGCACTGGTGATCTTATAGCACGTACCAGAGTAACACCACTGATGTCTCAATTACACTGGCGATCTTATAGCACGTACCAGAGTATCACCATTGCTGTCTGAAGAACACTGTTGATTTTATAGTACGTACCAGAGTAACACCACTTATGTCTGAAGAACACTGGTGATCTTATAGCACGTACCAGAGTAACACCATTGATATCTGAAGAACACTGGTGATCTTATAGCACGAACCAGAGTTACACCACTGATGTCTGAATTACACTGGCGATCTTTTAGCACGTACCAGAGTAACACCACTGATGTCTGAAGAACATTTGTGATCTTATAGCACGTACCAGAGTAACACCACTGATGTCTGAAGAACACTGACGATCTTATAGCACGTACCAGAGTTACACCACTGATGTCTGAAGAACACTGGTGATCTTATAGCACGTACCAGAGTAACACCATTGATGTCTGAAGAACACCGGTGATCTTATAGCACGTACCAGAGAAACACCACTGATGTCTGAAGAACACTGGTGATCTTATAGCACGTACCAGAGTAACACCATTGATGTCTGAAAAACACTGGTGTTCTTATAGCACGTACCAGAATAACACCATTGATGTCTGAAAAACACTGGTGATCTTATAGCACGTACCAGAGTAACACCATTGATGTCTGAAGAACACTGGTGATCTTATAGCACGTACCGGAGTAACACCATTGATGACTGAAGAACACTGGTGATCCTATAGCACGTACCAGAGTAACATCACTGATGTCTGAAGAATACTGGTGATCTTATAGTACGTACCAGAGTAACACCACCGATGTCTGCAGAACACTGATGATATTATAGCACGTACCAGAGTAACAACACTGATGTCTGAAGAACATTGGTGATCTTATAGCACGTACCAGAATAACACCATTGATGTCTGAAGAATACTGGTGATCTTATAGCACGTACCAAAGCAACACCATTGATGTCTGAAGTACACTGGTGATCTTATAGCACGTACCAGAGTAACACCACTGATGTCTGAAGAACACTGGTGATCTTATAGGACGTACCAGAGTAACACCACTGATGTCTGAAGATCAGTGGTGATCTTATAGCACGTACCAGAGTAACACCACTGATGTTTGAAGAACACTGTTTATCTTATAGCACGTACAAGCAACACCACTGATGTCTGAAGAACACTGGCGATCTTATAGCACGTACCAGAGTAACACCACTGATGTCTGAAAAAACTGGCGATCTTATAGCACGTACCAGAGTAACACCACTGATGTCTGAAGAACATTGGTGATCTTATAGCACGTACCAGAGTAACACCACTGATGTCTGAAGAACATTGGTGATCTTTTAGCACGTACCAGAGTAACACCATTGATGTCTGAAGAACACTGGTGATCTTATAGCACTTACCAGAGTAACACCACTGATGTTTGAAGAACACTGGCGATCTTATAGCACGTACCAGAGTAACACCACTGATGTCTGAAGATCAGTGGTGATCTTATAGCACGTACCAGAGTAACACCACTGATGTTTGAATAACACTGGTGATCTTATAGCACGTACAAGCAACACCATTGATGTCTGAAGAACACTGGTGATCTTATAGCACGTACCAGAGTAACACCACTGATGTCAGAAGAATACTGCTGATCTTATAGCACGTACAAGCAACACCATTGATGTCTGAAGAACACTGGTGATCTTATAGCACGTACCAGCGTAACACCACTGATGTCTGAAGAATACTGGTGATCTTATAGCACGTACCAGAGTAACACCACTGATGTCTGAAGAACACTGGCGATCTTATAGCACGTACCAGAGTAACACCACTGATGTCTGAAGAACACTGGCGATCTTATAGCACGTACAAGCAACACCATTGATGTCTGAAGAACACTGGCGATCCTATAGCACGTACCAGAGTATCACCATTGTTGTCAGAAGAACACTGGTGATTTTATAGCACGTACCAGAATAACACCACTGATGTCTGAAGAACACTGGTGATCTTATAGCACGTACCAGAGTAACACCACTGATGTCTGAAGGACACTGGTGATCTTATAGCACGTACCAGAGTAACACCACTGATGTCTGAAGAACACTGGTGATCTTATAGCACGTACCAGAGTATCACCATTGCTGTCTGAAGAACACTGGTGATTTTATAGTACGTACCAGAGTAACACCACTTATGTCTGAAGAACACTGGTGATCTTATAGCACGTACCAGAGTAACACCACTGATGTCTGAATTACACTGGCGATCTTTTAGCACGTACCAGAGTAACACCACTGATGTCTGAAGAACATTTGTGATCTTATAGCACGTACCAGAGTAACACCACTGATGTCTGAAGAACACTGACGATCTTATAGCACGTACCAGAGTTACACCACTGATGTCTGAAGAACACTGGTGATCTTATAGCACGTACCAGAGTAACACCATTGATGTCTGAAGAACACCGGTGATCTTATAGCACGTACCAGAGAAACACCACTGATGTCTGAAGAACACTGGTGATCTTATAGCACGTACCAGAGTAACACCATTGATGTCTGAAGAACACTGGTGTTCTTATAGCACGTACCAGAATAACACCATTGATGTCTGAAAAACACTGGTGATCTTATAGCACGTACCAGAGTAACACCATTGATGTCTGAAGAACACTGGTGATCTTATAGCACGTACCGGAGTAACACCATTGATGACTGAAGAACACTGGTGATCCTATAGCACGTACCAGAGTAACATCAGTGATGTCTGAAGAATACTGGTGATCTTATAGTACGTACCAGAGTAAAACCACCGATGTCTGAAGAACACTGATGATATTATAGCACGTACCAGAGTAACAACACTGATGTCTGAAGAACACTGGTGATCTTACAGCACGTACCAGAATAACACCATTGATGTCTGAAGAATACTGGTGATCTTATAGCACGTACCAAAGCAACACCATTGATGTCTGAAGTACACTGGTGATCTTATAGCACGTACCAGAGTAACACCACTGATATCTGAAGAACACTGGTGATCTTATAGGACGTACCAGAGTAACACCACTGATGTCAGAAGAACATTGGTGATCTTATAGCACGCACCAGAGTAACACCACTGATGTCTGAAGAACACTGGTGACCTTATAGCACGTACCAGAGTAACACCACTGATGTATGAAGAACACTGGTGATTTTATAGCTCGTACCAGAGTAACACCAATGATGTCTGAAGAACACTGGTGTTCTTTTAGCACGTACCAGAGTAACACAACTGATGTCTGAAGAACACTGGCGATCTTATAGCTCGTACAAGCAACACCATTGATGTCTGAAGAACACTGCCGATCCTATAGCACGTACCAGAGTAACACCACTGATGTCTGAAGAACACTGGTGATCTTATGGCACGTACCAGAGTAACACCACTGATGTCTGAAGAACACTGGTGATCTTATAGCACGTACCAAAGTATCACCATTGCTGTCTGAAGAACACTGGTGATTTTATAGTACGTACCAGAGTAACACCACTTATATCTGAAGAACACTGGTGATCTTATAGCACGTACCAGAGTAACACCATTGATATCTGAAGAGCACTGTTGATCTTATAGCACGAACCAGAGTAACACCACTGATGTCTCAATTACACTGGCGATCTTATAGCACGTACCAGAGTATCACCATTGCTGTCTGAAGAACACTGGTGATTTTATAGTACGTACCAGAGTAACACCACTTATGTCTGTAGAACACTGGTGATCTTATAGCACGTACCAGAGTAACACCATTGATATCTGAAGAACACTGGTGATCTTATAGCACGTACCAGAGTAACACCACTGATGTCTGAATTACACTGGCGATCTTTTAGCACGTACCAGAGTAACACCACTGATGTCTGAAGAACATTTGTGATCTTATAGCACGTACCAGAGTAACACCACTGATGTCTGAAGAACACTGGCGATCTTATAGCACGTACCAGAGTAACACCACTGATGTCTGAAGAACACTGGTGATCTTATAGCACGTACCAGAGTAACACCATTGATGTCTGAAGAACACTGGTGTTCTTGTAGCACGTACCAGAATAACACCATTGATGTCTGAAAAACACTGGTGATCTTATAGCACGTACCAGAGTAACACCATTGATGTCTGAAGAACACTGGTGATCTTATAGCACGTACCGGAGTAACACCATTGATGACTGAAGAACACTGGTGATCCTATAGCACGTACCAGAGTAACATCAGTGATGTCTGAAGAATACTGGTGATCTTATAGTACGTACCAGAGTAACACCACCGATGTCTGCAGAACACTGATGATATTATAGCACGTACCAGAGTAACAACACTGATGTCTGAAGTACACTGGTGATCTTATAGCACGTACCAGAATAACACCATTGATGTCTGAAGAATACTGGTGATCTTATAGCACGTACCAAAGCAACACCATTGATGTCTGAAGTACACTGGTGATCTTATAGCACGTACCAGAGTAACACCACTGATGTCTGAAGAACACTGGTGATCTTATAGTACGTACCAGAGTAACACCACTGATGTCTGAAGAACATTGGTGATCTTATAGCACGTACGAGAGTAACACCACTGATATCTGAACAACACTGGTGATCTTATAGCACGTACCAGAGTAACACCACTGATGTCTGAAGAACATTGGTGATCTTATAGCACGTACCAGAGTAACACCATTGATATCTGAAGAACACTGGCGATCTTATAGCACGTATGAGAGTAACACCACTGATGTCTGAAGAACACTGGTGATCTTATAGCACGTACGAGAGTAACACCACTGATATCTGAAGAGCATTGGTGATCTTATAGCACGTACCAGAGTAACACCACTGATGTCTGAAGAACATTGGTGATCTTATAGCACGTACCAGAGTAATACCACTGATGTCTGAAGAACACTGGCATCTTATAGCACGTACCAGAGTAACACCATTGATATCTGAAGAACACTGGTGATCTTATAGCACGTACCAGAGTAACACCATTGATGTCTGAAGAACACTGGTGATCTTATAGCACGTACCAGAGTAACACCATTTATATCTGAAGAACACTGGTGATCTTATAGCACGTACCAGAGTAACACCATTGATATCTGAAGAACACTGGTGATCTTATAGCACGTACCAGAGTAACACCACTGATGTCTGAAGACCACTGGTGATCTTATAGCACGTACCAGAGTAACACCACGGATGTCTGAAAAACACTGGCGATCATATAGCACGTACCAGAGTAACACCACTGATGTCTGAAGAACATTGGTGATCTAATAGCACGTACCATAGTAACACCACTGATGTCTGAAGAACACTGGTGATCTTTTAGCACGTACCAGAGTAACACCACTGATGTCTGAAGAACACTGGTGATCTTTTAGCACGTACCAGAGTAACACCACTGATGTCTGAAGAACACTGGTGATCTTATAGCACGTAATAGCACGTACCAGAGTATCACCATTGCTGTCTGATGAATACTGGTGATCTTATAGCACGTACCAGAGTAACACCACTGATGTCTGAAAAACACTGGCGATCATATAGCACGTACCAGAGTAACACCATTGTTATCTGAAGAACATTGGTGTTCTTATAGCACGTACCAGAGTAACACCACTGATGTCTGAAGAACACTGGTGATCTTATAGCACGTACCAGAGTAACACCATTGATGTCTGAAGAACACTGGTGATCTTATAGCACGTACCGGAGTAACACCATTGATGACTGAAGAACACTGGTGATCCTATAGCACGTACCAGAGTAACATCAGTGATGTCTGAAGAATACTGGTGATCTTATAGTACGTACCAGAGTAACACCACCGATGTCTGCAGAACACTGATGATATTATAGCACGTACCAGAGTAACAACACTGATGTCTGAAGTACACTGGTGATCTTATAGCACGTACCAGAATAACACCATTGATGTCTGAAGAATACTGGTGATCTTATAGCACGTACCAAAGAAACACCATTGATGTCTGAAGTACACTGGTGATCTTATAGCACGTACCAGAGTAACACCACTGATGTCTGAAGAACACTGGTGATCTTATAGTACGTACCAGAGTAACACCACTGATGTCTGAAGAACATTGGTGATCTTATAGCACGTACGAGAGTAACACCACTGATATCTGAACAACACTGGTGATCTTATAGCACGTACCAGAGTAACACCACTGATGTCTGAAGAACATTGGTGATCTTATAGCACGTACCAGAGTAACACCATTGATATCTGAAGAACACTGGCGATCTTATAGCACGTACGAGAGTAACACCACTGATGTCTGAAGAACACTGGTGATCTTATAGCACGTACGAGAGTAACACCACTGATATCTGAAGAGCATTGGTCATCTTATAGCACGTACCAGAGTAACACCACTGATGTCTGAAGAACATTGGTGATCTTATAGCACGTACCAGAGTAATACCACTGATGTCTGAAGAACACTGGCATCTTATAGCACGTACCAGAGTAGCACCAGTGATATCTGAAGAACACTGGTGATCTTATAGCACGTACCAGAGTAACACCATTGATGTCTGAAGAACACTGGTGATCTTATAGCACGTACCAGAGTAACACCATTTATATCTGAAGAACACTGGTGATCTTATAGCACGTACCAGAGTAACACCATTGATATCTGAAGAACACTGGTGATCTTATAGCACGTACCAGAGTAACACCACTGATGTCTGAAGAACACTGGTGATCTTATAGCACGTACCAGAGTAACACCACGGATGTCTGAAAAACACTGGCGATCATATAGCACGTACCAGAGTAACACCACTGATGTCTGAAGAACATTGGTGATCTAATAGCACGTACCATAGTAACACCACTGATGTCTGAAGAACACTGGTGATCTTTTAGCACGTACCAGAGTAACACCACTGATGTCTGAAGAACACTGGTGATCTTTTAGCACGTACCAGAGTAACACCACTGATGTCTGAAGAACACTGGTGATCTTATAGCACGTAATAGCACGTACCAGAGTATCACCATTGCTGTCTGATGAATACTGGTGATCTTATAGCACGTACCAGAGTAACACCACTGATGTCTGAAAAACACTGGCGATCATATAGCACGTACCAGAGTAACACCATTGTTATCTGAAGAACATTGGTGTTCTTATAGCACGTACCAGAGTAACACCACTGATGTCTGAAGAACATTGGTGATCTTATAGCACGTACCAGAGTGGAGAATAAGTTCTGCCCTAAAACTTCCCCATACGGGAGAACGGTAACGCATCAGGCGAAAGCCTGGACAAAATAACTACTGTGGTCAAGAAAATTAGACTGAAGCGGTGCGGGGTAGTGGGCATGAAATACGTGACTAGAAAACCAATATAGGTAGCAATACATTAACAATTTTTATTTCTAATAATAAATTTATAATCAATAAACAAATTGCACTTAAGTGCTTATCACAGAAATGAACAATTATAAATGGAGCAAAAGTGTGCGGGCCTGATGACAGAAACCCAGATTAAAGAAATATCAATGAAACAAGCTTGTTTAATTGGAGAGAAGTTGAGCTTAACACATAAAAATGCACTTTATAAAAAGAGAGAACCATGAAACTGATTAAGAGTATAAAATGATTAGTTTAATTTAAATGCTTCATAAAATTAAACTTATCTTTGAAGAGCCAGCTCCTTAAAAGTTCCAGCTAGCATAAATGTTGATTTAAAGGTCCTCACGGTTTCTTCAGGAGGAGGCGTACATGACCTAGAAATATGTACACCATTGATAAAAAATGTAAACTTTCTCTTCTTTTCTTGCGAAGGAATGACATTTATAGCTTCCAAATGATGATCCAGCAGTATTTCGAAAGACGAATCCAAGTATCCCATCTAAGGTGAAGGTGAAAAGTACAACAGCTGGCAATTATTCTTGCCATATTGAGCAATACGTCATGGTGCAGATCTTGTGACGTAGCTGCTAGGTAGCGTAGAGACTAGCGATGGTGTCTTGAGATGCAGTAGCGGTGACCAGCAGGTTGAAGTGATCAGAAGTGGTGATTGATCAGAAGTGGTGAAGAATGTCAGCAAGTGGCGTCCTAAATAGGGATCATGGAACCATCTCGAAGCTGGAGATCGCCCGACCAGACAAAAACCTGCCATTGGTCGAACGAAAGTCAGGGTGACGTCAGTCGACACTACTCAGCGGACAGCGGATCAATCAGTAGATGCCCTGTATGTCGGGAGAGGACGCTTGAGGTAGCGGGCGACTGGAACACTCAAGGTGAGAACTATAATATCTATGAATAAGTGATTGATAACAAGATTATGCATAAGGTTTAAGCAATTAATACGTTTACAAGGAAATAATTACCATTCGGGGATCTCGGTAACAAGAAACTAAATTTGACCGACAAATGGGCCAGGCTAACCATTGAAAGTATCACAAAAGTGATCATGCTCCGAGAACTCCGAATGAAACAAACAAAAGAATCAGTCAAAGCAAAACATGGATAACAGATGAGGAGAAGCTAAGACTCGAAAGGCAAAACAGAGATAGCAGAGATGGGTCTAGTATAAAGACCTTTACTAGTTAAAACATCAACAACTCTGACGCGTTTATCACGGCCAAAGTGGCAGTGAATAACTCTGCCTAGGTTCCACACGAGAGGCGGAGATGGGTCTCGAAGAAGAACCATGTCCCCCACTCGTACATCTGGTTGAGGAAGCCGCCATTTCTCACGCCTATTTATCAAGCTGAGATATTCTAACTTCCATCGGCGCCAAAAAGAACAGCGCAAAGATTCTACTTTTCTCCAAAAGATAGGTAAGTTAGGATCACAGCATCGAAACAGCAAAGGCGGAGTAGCAGCAAGCGAACAGCCAATCAGGAAGTGACTGGGTGCTAAAGGTAAAAGATCCTTAGGATCGTTTGAAAGAGGGGTCAGAGGTCTGGAATTTACAATACCTTCGACTTGAATAATTAAAGAGTTGAATTCCTCATAGGAAAGTATGGTAGGACCAAGAGTTTTCTTAAGCTGTCTTTTAGTAAGTTTGATGCAGGAGTCCCAACGGCCCCCATGATGGGGAGCATAAGGCGGGGTGAAATGCCATTTGAAACCTTTAGAATAGGAAAAGTTGGAAATTTTTTCTTTAGCAGAAGGGGAGCTTAACACTTTTTTCCAGAGATCAGAAGCGCTTACAAAAATTTTTGCATTATCTGAAAAAACTTCAGAAGGAACACCCCTTCTAGCAGCAAATCTAGAAAAGGCGGCCAAGAAGTAAGATACAGAAACGTTCGTAACCAACTCAAGGTGGATAGCTCCCGTCACCATACATACAAATAACGAGATGTAAAGTTTACCTAAGATTTTGCGCTTAGATGAAGAGGGATTGGTCTGATATGCGTAAGGACCTGCGTAATCGATCCCAGTAAGAGCGAAGGGCTTACTAGGTTCTGAACGAAATGGAGGTAAATTACCCATAATCTGCGTGGCGGGCCGTGGTTTAACCTTGAAGCAAGGTATACACTTTTTAACAACAGAAGAAACCTCATGAACGCCATTGATGATACAGTAGAGTTCACGAATTAGACAGAGCAAGGTGCGAGTGCCAGCATGAAGGTGTTTATAATGAAACTTTTTTATTATAAGGGTAGTGATAGGATGCTTTGAAGGAAGGATGATGGGATGCTTTTTCCCATCCTCACAACTAGACATAGCTAATCTTCCACCCACACGTATTATGCCGTCCTGGTCTAGAAAAGGAGTGAGGGGTGAAAGCCTGCTAGATTTGGGTAAATCTTTACCACTTATAAGAGCTTGCTTTTCAGGAGCAAATACTTCCTGCTGAACAAGTAACAAAATCTTGCAAGTAGCAAATTCTAACTCTACTCTGGAGAGAAAGGGTTGAGGCTTCAAAGGTTGATCAATTACTAAATATTTCCATCGGAAGATATAAGACACTACACGAATCAATTTATCAAACGAAGAGTATCTATGAAAAAGGCTAGTAGAAGTAGAAGTAAGATGCGACGTGACAGGGTCATTACGGGCATCAGGTATTTCTTCTGCAAATTGATTAGCTAAGCAAGGCCAGCAAGATGATTCCTGACTTAGCCAAGGAGGACCATTCCAGTACAGGTCTGAAGAAATCAATTTTTTAGGCGTGCAACCACGTGATATTATATCCGCGGGGATTTCACGGCTAGGAACATGTCTCCATTGTTCAGAATGAGAGACTTCATGAATCTTAGAAACGCGATTTGCCACAAAGGTATTCCAATGAGAAGAAGGCTTGGAAATCCAAGCTAATACAATAGAAGAATCGCTCCAAAAAATGTGTGGGAAAATTTTAACTTTAAACTGACATTTAGTTTAGTAGCTAATTGTGTTGCCATTAAAGCAGAGCATAATTCTAATCTCGGCAATGATACAGTTTTAAGTGGAGCAACTTTTGATTTAGCGCACACTAAATTAGAAAATCCAGGGAAAGTGGCTGAGGAACGTCCTACTATGTATGCACAACAGCCATAAGCCCGTTCTGAACTATCAGAAAATACATGCAGGTCATACTGCTGGCATAAGAGATTAGAAATTAAAAGGCGGGGTATAGAAACCTTGGAGAGATCCAGCAAACTGCTGCGATACTCTAACCATTCTTCTACAAGAGGAAGGGGGAGATTTTCATCCCAGTCTGATTTTAATGACCAAAGCTTTTGCAAGAACATTTTTGCAACAATAACTATAGAAGCAATATATTGCAAAGGTTCAAAGATCTTTGCGATTTCTGACAGAACTTGTCTCTTAGTTACAGGGGGAGGTTCTGACAGATGTACCTGATAAGAGAGGGTATCAGAAGAAGGACACCAAAAAACACCCAATGCTTTTACGGCTGCTTCATCAGTAGGAATAGCAACAAATTCATCAGCTGGGACCTCTGATGAAAATTTTGATATAAATTCAGTAGAATTTGAGGTCCATTTATGGAGCGGAAAACCACCTCCTAGGAGCAGGGATTTCAAATCTTCGCACACAAGGAGTGCTTCAGAAATATTAGGGAAAGAGCACAAGAAATCGTCAACATAAAATGCCGTTTTTAATGACTCAGAGGCCAATGGATGATACAGATGACCATCTTGCTCGGCTAACATGTGGAGAGACCGAATCGCAAGAAAGGCTGAAGGCTTCAGGCCATATGTCACAGTCTTCAATCTAAATATCTTTATGGGTTTGGAACTCTCATCGCGCCACAATATTCTTTGCAGATCTTGCTGCTCAGAATTTACGAGAATCTGCCGGTACATCTTCTTAATATCTGAGATTACAGCAATAGGAAACCTTCGAAAATTAAGCAAAACAGAGGTGAGATCTGTTTGAATCGCGGGACCACATTGCAAGGTATCATTTAAAGAGATTCCATTGGAATCTGGTGATGAGCCATTGAAAACTACTCTTATATTGTCTTGTGTTAAGGAATTTTTCCATACCGGGTGATGATTTAGATAAACTATTTCATTTAAAGGATGGTCAATTTCTTCTGATTTAGAAATTACCTCCATGGGATTAGATGATTCGTATTCCTCCATAAAGGAAGCATACTGAGTTTTGACAGAAGCATCTTGTTTGAACCGATTTTCAATAGCAAATAGTGCCCTATGTGCTCTGGAATGCGAGCCCGTAATGGCGGGAGGATTAGGAATACGTGGAAGAGTTACTATAAATCTGCCTTCAGCAGTACGGACAGTGGTTTCCTTGTATAACTTTTCACAAATTCCGTTAGAAGAAGAAGAAGAAGTAGCCTGAACATTCTCAAGATCCCAGAACTTGGTTAGCTCTTGACTCAAATCGGTACCAACAAAATAACAATTCGATACAGTTTGAATAGGATTACGATATATTTGGCCAGTAGCGATCCAACCAAAATCAGTTTCGCGGAAGAAAACATTAGGAGCAATTTTTACTTTATTGGAATGAAGACATTGCCAAAATACGCTTGAGCTGAAAAGTAGTTCAACGGGCGAAGCTCTGTTGAAATGAGGGTCAGCTAGCTGGACAAAATTCGGGATATTCCAACTTTGAATAGGATAAGAAGTGCCAGGAATATTGTTGCCTATAGACTTGATAATCAAACAATCTAATTGCAACTGCGTACCAAGATTATTAGAGTCCTTCAGATCCACTTTAGCAAAGCTTAAGGATTGCGATTTAGTGCAGTTTATTCCTGAGACCTCTATTGAGGTAGGATGTTTTGGGAGGCCTAACTTTTGTACCAACGATTCATTAATAAAATTGTTGGTAGCGGCATTGTCCAATAATCCCCTGACGGATACCCATTTCCCGTGAGAATTTTTCAATAGAACCTGCACGGTAGATAATAAAACCTGGACTTTGCCAAGCGAGGTAGAACTTTGAGCATACGACTGCGCACTATTTTGAGAAGTCTCAGAATTAGACTTGGTATTGGAACTGCTTGGTCCTGATAACCGTGATCTTTCATGCCTGTGCAAAAGGGAATGGTGTCTAGCCTTACAATGAAAGCATAAACGTTGTGAACGGCAATTGTTTAACATATGCGTTCCTGACAAACAGTTGAAACAATGTTTTTTGTTCGTAATGAACTTTCGTCTTTCATCTACTGATAAAGATTTAAATTCATCACAATTGTATAAATTATGCGATTGCTGACACAGACCGCACGTTTGCATTTGGTTAGGTGACCGAGCATCAACAGGAAGAGCCTGTGATCTGAAAATTCTTTGATTAGAACTGCTAACCTTATCTTTTGAGAAGGCTTTTGAATCTGAACTACTAGTTTTTTAATTAGCTATGGCGGAAAAGACTTGGCTTCTGGCCTTCAAAAAGTTAATAATCGCCTCATAAGTGCATTGCAAATTCTGGGAAAGTTCTGTTTCCCAGGCTTTTAATGTATTTGCATCCAATCTTGCAGAAATGAGGTGAACTAGAAATAAATCCCAGTGATTTACAGGTTGGTTTAAATTGGACAATGCTCTGACGTGTAGCTCTGCAATGTCAATCAACTTACGAAGTGATAAACTGTTATCTGCTTGCACGTTAGGTAACTCGAATAAGCTTTGTATATGGCGTTGAATAGATAAACGAATGTTCCCATATCTATCTTTAAGAAGATTCAAAGCAACTTCATAATTATCACTGGTCAAAGAAAGTGCTTGAATCAGGTTAAGTGCGTTGCCTTGAACTGCCAGACGCAAGTAGTGAAATTTTTGTATTACTGGTATAGAAGTATTCTCATGTACTAAAGAATTGAATAATTCAAACAAGATGTTCAGTAAAGAACATATAGCCTACTTTCTCCTAAATGTATGAGTATAGTTATAACTCGTTGTTATTATCAAAGAGTATAATAGAACTATTCTTTGTTGAAGGCCATAGAAACGATTTACCTCTACCAAACGCCACAATCTAGATAAAAACTGCTACCATCATTGAAGAAAGAAAGATAAGAAGTATCTCAAGAATGTTATGGATCTGGAGACATAATCGACCGGACTGGCTGCGTGGCTCGGCGGTAACGTTCTCGCTTGCTGGGCCCTAGGTTGCAGGTTCGTATCCTGGCACAGTCAGCTGGCATTTGAGGGTGCACAAATGCGAGGGAGCCGTGTCAGTACATTTACTGGCACGTTAAAGATCCCCTTCGGGCCAAATTTCCGGCACCCCGGTGTCTCTAAAAGCAGCAGTAGTTAAAAGGGATGTAAAACCAATAAAATTATTATTATTATTATTATTGTTTTAATGTGCTAAACGGTTCCAGGCTAGTGTTCAGAAGTAAAGGGGAAGTTTTAGTCGGTAGTCTGCTACTCAGCAGCAGGAGCCCGACACTCTGTGCGTAAATGCATTTCTTGCCCTAAAAAAAAAAATATATATATATATATTATTATTATTATTATTATTATTATTATTATTATTATTATTATTATTACATATACGACCTGCCGTGGGCAACATCCAACTTTGAGTTGAGGCATGTCTTTACACGTCTGGTTGTGCAGGGCTTTCACAACCCTAATTGAAAAAAAAAGGAAGGAAGATTGTAGTTTTACGTGGCCGTGAATCTTGTGATTATGAGCCACGGGACCTCCTTTTTACGTGGAATCCGAACCACAGGACATGGCATTTCACTTCAAAAATCTCACATGCATTGACCGGGAATCGAAAACCCTAATTGAATTAACAAATCTTTCCATGACCCTACAGAGACGTGTGTATACACACTATGTGGATATTTTCGATTGCTATTTGCCTGAAATAAAAGTAGTAATTAATACCTGAACTAACACCAACGGCTTGAACTCAGTTACTATGTGAAATCGTTTTGTTCTTTACTTCAAATAACATTTTCAAGTAACGCAAAATAGGCTGTTACAAACCCTTTAAAATAAAAAGTAAAAATGTATCGTAGTATCATCTTGTCATTCTTCAAATTCGATGCGCATAGAATGCCAATGGTATATTAATCAATGGAGCCCCACGTAGACTAGTCGTGACTTCTAGTGGTGAAATATCGAACAATATAATCCTAACAGAGCGAGTGCATTCTAGCGGCCAGAAGAAGAAACTTTTCAATAAAATCTGCAGTTACCTTTTTGGCAGCTAGATGTCTCGAGTAAATCTGCTGGCGAATTATATTTTAATTAAATATATATTTTACACCATAATATGCACAATATAACGCTTAATTTTAAAACATCTGAGTCATTACAAAACAATAAACATATAACATTTCAAGCAAAAAAATCTAGCTCTGATCGGGTTTGATCCATAGGCAGTTGAGCGATAGGCTAACGCTCTACCACTGAGCTAATTGTGTCAACGAATATCGTTCTATATAAAATGACTTACATAGAACTTGTTAGCAAATAATGATTTATACTAAACGATTTCATCACTGGAGTATATTATTTATATATAAAGCATTTCATACTAAGTTTATTTATTTTGTATCAGTACGCTATATTGCATTCAATACTCAAATTAGTGAAATATAAGTCAGGCACAAGATATCCGCTGCCATCTTGTCTTATTACTGAATCAGCTCAGCTTTTTAAAATCACGTCTGCACTATAGTAATACAAAATAAACTTTTAATTTCGAACGTGCCTCTTCCTTTAGAACAGTTAAAACGATTCTCGGCTCGATAATCGGAACTGGTGGGTCCCATGATATGGATTATAAAGTTTGCATAATTCGCACGGCCGCCATCCTGAAATGGTATGGTGGACGACCTTGTAGTTTGGTCACAAGACGCATCCTATACGAAGGTATGTTGTTACCAAATTTGGTAGAGATCGGATGATTTGGTTAGTCGTTATTTGATTTTACGTTTTGAACGTTTGAGTGGCCGCCATTCAGTTTTAGTAAAGATGGCGGCGATATAAAACATGACACTGAGGTGTCCTTTGCTAGTGCTACCTTTGTACCAAATTTCGTTCAATTCGCATTCACCGTGTTCGAATTGATAGGGGGGGACAGACATTCAGAGTACACACACTCACACACACACAGACACACACACACACACACGGACTCACACACACATACACACACACACACAGACTCACACACACACATACACACACACAGACAGACACACTTTTTTCGCCCTGTGTTGATCTCATAAGTCTACTTTCATTTTTTGCAAAAATCGAAAGTAGGCTAAAAATGGCTCCCATTCTATGTCCTTACAAGTGAATTTGGGTATTTCTAATTTGGGTAATATAATGCGTGAAGAAGATGTAGAAGATGCTGCAGAAGTTTGATCTTCTTGTTTTTCTTTTAAAGTTAAAGCCCTAATAAGCTGTTTAGCTTCAGCAAATCCCTGATAGTATAATTTTTCAACTTCCAACCTATCACTTTGCTGGTCCGGATGCTGAGTTTCTATACTGCATTGTATCTCATCATATTTCTCAAAGGCTTGTTCATAATTCTTAAGCCTCTGCGAAATTATGTCAAGATTACGCTCTTGGGGTTCAAGCTCCGTTAAGAAAGTACGAAACCGTGTGAGCTTGCCCTTACAAGAGGCTCTGGCGTTGCTGAGTTTTTCATCAAGGTTAGGCATATTAAAAGTCGTTTGTTACTCACGTCAATATTGTGACTTCGAGTACTGGAAGCCAGAAGATGACAGCTTGCTAGGTAGTAAGGTTTAGTCTGATGCGGAAGAAACCGGTTTAGCTTACGTTTCTCTCCTCTTCTGCTAAACATGCGCCTCAAGCTGAAACGTACAATGTGAATTCGTGTTGAAACACAATGAACAAAAATTGTTAATGTAAAATCCAAGATATGAAATTTGTATAGGGATCCAGGGTGCAACAGATATGTTTCCCGGGGGTGAGGCACCAAAAATTATGGAGAATAAGTTCTGCCCTAAAACTTCCCCATACGGGAGAACGGTAACGCATCAGGCGAAAGCCTGGACAAAATAACTACTGTGGTCAAGAAAATTAGACTGAAGCGGTGCGGGGTAGTGGGCATGAAATACGTGACTAGAAAACCAATATAGGTAGCAATACATTAACAATTTTTATTTCTAATAATAAATTTATAATCAATAAACAAATTGCACTTAAGTGCTTATCACAGAAATGAACAATTATAAATGGAGCAAAAGTGTGCGGGCCTGATGACAGAAACCCAGATTAAAGAAATATCAATGATACAAGCTTGTTTAATTGGAGAGAAGTTGAGCTTAACACATAAAAATGCACTTTATAAAAAGAGAGAACCATGAAACTGATTAAGAGTATAAAATGATTAGTATAATTTAAATGCTTCATAAAATTAAACTTATCTTTGAAGAGCCAGCTCCTTAAAAGTTCCAGCTAGCATAAATGTTGATTTAAAAGTCCTCACGGTTTCTTCAGGAGGAGGCGTACATGGCCTAGAAATATGTACACCATTGATAAAAAATGTAAACTTTCTCTTCTTTTCTTGCGAAGGAATGACATTTATAGCTTCCAAATGATGATCCAGCAGTATTTCGAAAGACGAATCCAAGTATCCCATCTAAGGTGAATGTGAAAAGTACAACAGCTGGCAATTATTCTTGCCATCTTGAGCAATACGTCATGGTGCAGATCTTGTGACGTAGCTGCTAGGTAGCGTAGAGACTAGCGATGGTGTCATGAGATGCAGTAGCGGTGACCAGCAGGTTGAAGTGATCAGAAGTGGTGATTGATCAGAAGTGGTGAAGAACGCCAGCAAGTGGCGTCTTAAATAGGGATCATGGAACCATCTCGAAGCTGGAGATCGCCCGACCAGACAAAAACCTGCCATTGGTCGAACGAAAGTCAGGGTGACGTCAGTCGACACTACTCAGCGGACAGCGGATCAACCAGTAGATGCCCTGTATGTCGGGAGTGAGGACGCTTGAGGTAGCGAGCGACTGGAACACTCAAGGTGAGAACTATAATATCTATGAATATGTGATTGATAACAAGATTATGCATAAGGTTTAAGCAATTAATACGTTTACAAGAAAATAATTACCATTCGGGGATCTCGGTAACAAGAAACAAAATTTGACCGACAAATGGGCCAAGCTAACCATTGAAAGTATCACAAAAGTGATCACAGAGTAACACCACTGATGTCTGAAGAATACTGGTGATCTTATAGCACGTACCAGAGTAACACCACTGATGTCTGAAGAATACTGGTGATCTGTTAGCACGTACCAGAGTAACACCATTGATGTCTGAAGAACACTGGTGATCTTATAGCACGTACCAGAGTAACACCACTGATGTCTGAAGAACACTGGCGATCTTATGGCACGTACCAGAGTAACACCACTGGTGTCTGAAGAACATTGATGATCTTATAGCACGTACCAGAGTAACACCACTGATGTTTGAAGAACACTGGTGATCTTATAGCACGTACCAGAGTAACACCACTGATGTCTGAAGAACACTGGTGATCTTTTAGCACGTACCAGAGTAACACCATTGATGTCTGAAGAACACTGGTGATCTTATAGCGCGTACAAGCAACACCATTGATGTCTGAAGAACACTGGTGATCTTATAGCACGTACAACAGTAACACCATTGATGTCTGAAAAACACTGGTGGTCTTATAGCACGTACAAGCAACACAATTGATGTCTGAAGAACACTAGTGGTCTTATAGCACGTACAAGCAACACCACTGATATCTGAAGAACACTGGTGATCTTATAGCGCGTACAAGCAACACCATTGATGTCTGAAAAACACTGGTGGTCTTATAGCACGTACAACAGTAACACCATTGATGTCTGAAAAACACTGGTGGTCTTATAGCGCGTACAACAGTAACACAATTGATGTCTGAAGAACACTGGTGGTCTTATAGCACGTACAACAGTAACACCATTGATGTCTGAAAAACACTGGTGGTCTTATAGCACGTACAACAGTAACACAATTGATGTCTGAAGAACACTGGTCATCCTACGGCAGGTACAGTGCAACACGACTGATGTCTGAAGAACAATGGTGATCTTATAGCGCGTACAAGCAACACCATTGATGTCTGAAGAACACTGGTGATCTTATAGCACGTACAACAGTAACACGATTGATGTCTGAAAAACACTGGTGGTCTTATAGCACGTACAAGCAACACAATTGATGTCTGAAGAACACCGGTGGTCTTATAGCACGTACAAGCAACACCACTGATATCTGAAGAACACTGGTGATCTTATAGCGCGTACAAGCAACACCATTGATGTCTGAAAAACACTGGTGGTCTTATAGGACGTACAACAGTAACACCATTGATGTCTGAAAAACACTGGTGGTCTTATAGCGCGTACAACAGTAACACAATTGATGTCTGAAGAACACTGGTGGTCTTATAGCACGTACAACAGTAACACCATTGATGTCTGAAAAACACTGGTGGTCTTATAGCACGTACAACAGTAACACAATTGATGTCTGAAGAACACTGGTCATCCTACGGCAGGTACAGTGCAACACGACTGATGTCTGAAGAACAATGGTGATCTTATAGCGCGTACAAGCAACACCATTGATGTCTGAAGAACACTGGTGATCCTACGGCTGGTACCTGATGATCATGATGATAATTGTTGTTTTAAGGGGCCTAACATGTAGGTTATCGGCCCCTAATGGTCTGGGTGATAGCGAAAATGACAATGAAAAGGAAAACATAACGAAAATTAGGTGAGACTGGAAATACTAACAAACGGGGACTCAGAGTGAAACAACTCGCAAAAACTAAAGTTGAAAGACTTACAAAAGGTAAGGAAAATTCTCACTAAATGAATAGATTTAAAAGTACGTACAAAATATAGTTGAGGTTCAAAATACTTACAAGATGCGATTGAAATTGAAAATGCTTACTAAATGTATGGTAGAATCAAAATACTCATTTTTATTGATAATAGTTACAAAATGCAATTTAGATTCAAAATACTCACAAAATTCAATGGAGAATCAAAATACTTACAAAATGCCCACCACAAAAAATGCAATTCAGATTGAAAAAACTTACAAAATGCAATTGAAATTCAAAATGCTCACCAAAGTGCCTATACCTACATTGAAAGACATACTAAAAAGCAAGTTAGATTGTCAATCCTTACAAAATGCAATTGAGGTTGAAAATGCTTACAAAATACAATTTAGATTGAAAATACTCACAAAAGGTAGATTTAGATGGAAAGAGACTTACAAAATGGAATTTAGAGTGAGAATACGCAAAACATGGAATTTAGATTCAAAATACTCACAAAGAGACAATTTAGATTCAAAATACTCACAAAATGCAATTAAAATTCAAAATACCCACGAAATGTAACTTAGATCAAAATACTTTCAAAAATATAATTTAGATTGAAAATGCCAGCAAGATGCAATTGGGGTTGAAAATACTTACAAAATGCAATTTAGATTGAAATTACGTGCGAAATGCAATTTAGATTGAAAAAACTCAGAAAACGGAATTTAGATTGAAAAGACGTACACAATGTAAAAGAAAAAGAAGGCGGAACCCTCGAAGAATGAGGGATCCGGAGAGATGAGAGAAGGGCCAATTAAGGCGGGAAAGGAAGAGACTCCCTAGGCCTCGGATACCCTAATATCGTCGGGGTCGGAAGAGAACAAGAGTTGATCAAGTGAGGCCGACACGAATGATAACAGAGAGGAGCCCGGCACAAGTAAGTGGAAGCAATGCCGGACTCAACTGGGGTCTCGTGGTCGCCAACTCTCGTCCCACTAAATGTGAGTCCCTGGGGGCATGGCATGCACCATAGCTACGCCACTGCACAGTGGGTCAAAATCGAAATCTAGAAGGACAAAATTATTTATTTCCATAACTAAAAAATCAAAATGTATTACTTCTACAGCATTCTCAAATAATTGCCACTCACTATTCTGGGATATAAACGCATCTTAGTGTAAATCTGTCACCACTGTTCGAGCAGTCTGAATTGGAGGGCGAATGCAAGTGGTTGTGGTTTGGTTGTCTTTGTGGTTAGTGTGATGCTTTAAGATGGAACATGCAGCTGAAGGTATGATCTTTGTACGTGTTTCAGTTATTAATGGGCGTAATTGTTACGTAATTTAAGCTATATTTGCATTATATAATATTTAACTATTATTTTTAAAATTATATTTTCACATAGATTTTTAGTATGTCGCGTCACTCTGTACTTAATGTTAAAATGTAGATAAAGTCTTGTAGTTTACGCCTGTTATAAGGTTTCTTGCATCTTTTTGCAACTTACTTCGTTATTTTACGTTTTAAAAGATGCAGCGAAACCAGTTCTCACACGTTTACAACTGTTTGAAGCACTGGATTCGATGATTATGTCATAAGTGTAACTTTGTGACTTTGTTAAAAGTAAATTGGGGGTAGAAAATTGTTCTGAAGAGATAACTGAATGTTCTATCCAACTCCTAGTCATAGACAATTTCTTGCATGTGTAGACGTAGCTTAAAAAAGGTCTTAACTGATGTTTATAATGGAGTAAACAAATTATATACGTTGCTTTCACTCTAAATTCATGATTAAAACGTAAAAATATTTTTTCCCCCTAGATTTCGATTTTGGCCCAGTGTGACTGATGTCTGAAGAATACCGGTCAATGTACGGCACGTACCTAATCTAGACGAGTCATGAAAGTAAAATAAGTGATTAATTTTGGAATAAGTTTTATTGCTTCACATTACAGTGAGTTTAGTGACCAATAAACTGTCCTTGTGTCTATAGATCTGTACATTTTTCTTTGTTCTTATTATTTTTCTTTTTTCTTCTATAATCTTCTTCATCACATGGGTCATTAGATCTCCTACTTTTCCTTTCCACCGACCTAACATCAAAATCCAATTCCATGCACTGCCGCTCCAATTCTCTCCTCTTCTCCTCTTTAATCTGGCTCTTTGCCCTTCTCTTCCTCTCTTTCGCACACTTCTTTTTAATCTTCTCCCTCTCTTTATTCTGTTTTTGCTTCTCTTTCTCCCACGCTTTTCTCTCTCTCTCCTTATCCTTGTCCTTCTTCGACCTTCTCGTATCTACTTTATCATAACCTTCGTCTTCTTTCACGTTATGTCTACGCTGAGTGCAATAGCATTTGGGTCTACAGTTTGTGCCTTGCGCAGTTTTACAGATCAGGAACGCGATTGCACCACACATGACCGTCAACATTAAACCGCACATAACCTGCATTTTGGAGCAATATATTAGCTTCAGTCCAGTAAATCCCAATATCTCACAAACCCTTGCCTATCTTCAAAATTTGAATCATCCGAAGGTACAATTATTTCACTCTGAAAATGCACTTTGGGAATGGGTGTTAACTTGCTGAATGAAGTCGCAATGCCTTAGGAATCTTTAGTAATGTTCGATTTCTTGTTCTCCTTCACGTTTTAAAATTCTTTGGTTTACATTGTATAATAACTTAAATGATTCTTTGAATGTACTTGCTTTAGAATGTTCCAAATTCTGTTTAATTTGCTGCTTCACGAGTGAAAATTATCTCTCGTTTGTTTGATCGTGCAATAAAATGGTTATTGCAAAAAATCCTTCACATCTACTGAGTTCTTACGATGCAGTATTGTTTCAGAACGATCAACTTTCATACTTTTGTGCGGCAATAATTTTAAGTTACAAGACTTTTGGTTAGTACATTCATTGGAAGAAACTGTTGACGATAGTTTACTTGTATCTCTTTTTCTACATCATTGTTTAAGTTTTCTTTCTCGTTAGTTTCTGCTTTGAATCCTTCCAAAAACTATAATATATCAGTAAGATATTTATTCATAACTTAGGTACTTACTCCAAATATTCTCCTTTGTTTTTGCTTTCGTCAACGTTTTGCGCAACTTGTCATAATTACTTGGTTCCAGTGCCTGTATATCCAAAGTAACACTGATCCTTCCACTTCTGTTTTGGACAATATTTGAGTGAAAGTTCTCGTGACGACAACGTTTCCAGCGATGTCGTTATCACTCAAATCATTATATTTCTCGACATACATGCACATACACTTTTCAAGATTGTATCTCGTTGCTAAAACTATTTCAGCGTGCATACGTTTCCGATACAGCTGAAGGATACATTTCAACACATCATTCTGTTCTCAACGACTACTGTCAGAAATGAATCATTACTTTCTGATGGTTCTTAAACTGGTTGAGACACTCGATTCATATTTCTAAGTTCATTACTTTTTTCAATGTTCTTTAAAACCATGCGAATAAGCAAACCACAAAGAACGCTCAGCAGTATCCCACACATATATTCCATTATGGGGAACACTTGTTGATACGTACTTCGAGAATACTGGCTGGTTGTCTTACTTCCTTTTCTTGTGCTTCCACAGGTCCCTATCGGACTGTGCTGTGTAGGACTCTTCATGTGCAGCGTGTCCACCATGAAGATGCTACTGGATGTAGTTGTTATTTGACTTCAGTTTGCATGTAGTCACCTACCAGGGTCCTGGCAAGGAAGTAGATGACGTGATATGTACCAACTGCGAATAGAATGACGAAGACGACCGTAATAAGGAAAAGAAGTAATGTCAAAATTAAGAGGCACAACATCTTCGTCACCCGGGTTGAAACCAAGGAAACGTGAGCGATCACTGTCTGCGAGGGAAATGTCATTGTTGAGTGCGCCTAAGGTTCACAATAATTGGCCCGGGAGCGTGATCTTGTACATGCGCGCGCAATCAGCTATAGCGTTAATATTAAAACAATTAGCAAGCGCCCACTAATAAACACCAATTACACAACTCAAACGCTTCAGAGGGTTATAATTAGGGCTCGGATTTTTAGGTAAATACATATATTTTTATGTAAATACATATTTTAAGCATTTTTTCTATACATACATAAAAATTCCTGCTTTTCACTTATTAGCACATAAAAAGACATAAATCTTTCAGTTGCATTTTTGTTCAGTGTTACTTCAGCGGGGAAGAACCTGTGAGCTATCTAATCTTCATGCAGAGCGTATGTCAGCTTGCAGCTGTGTTTTTCTTAACTTGTCGCCCCGTGCCACTCACTGTGGAAGCCGAAGATTTCCTTGCCCATAGCCATATTGCACCACGTGCTAGACCTTCCCCCCTCCCTCCCCCACCCTCCGTCCCCAGCTACCTGGAACCAGTGTCACTCACATGCAGTTCATTTTTGGCACTGTGAAGTGTAAAGCAGTTCTACAACTACAAGTTATCGTCTGTTGCAGAATTGAAAGATAATTTTCCTTCTGATGAGGGCGTTCTGTTCTGCCGAACATGTGGTAAAGCAATTAAGGCTGAACAGCGATCTCAAGTTACACAACACCTCAAGGGCAAGAAACATATTGCCGCAGTTTTGCGCCTTCAGAAGAAGTGTTTCGCGATAATCGTCGGTTATTTGTGATGGACAACCTGAAGATGTATCTCGTTGTGTATTGTAATGCTTCAGCAGTCAGTGAGGCATAGAATAAATTGCATATTGTTTATATTCACATTAATAAACTAAATTATAATTCAATATTTTCACTTTTTGTCACATATTTCAGGTATTTTTAATACAAAAAAAAATATATTTTCCCGATTTTTAGCACCTAAAAATACGAGCCCTAGATAAACACAAATTGTGCGCTGTAGAGAAGCAAGGTTAAATTATAATAGGTCTGTCCACACTCGTGCATTTTCATCTTCCCTTTCCCTTTCAACGTGCCTTTCCTCTTTCCCTTCAACATTCCACTTAGGGCAAGCCTCTCAAGCATGCTCGAAACACAAGCAATACCTGCCCACATTCATGCGTCAGTTTCATTTTGGCATTCGCGATGGATGCGAGTTCACTTGTGATAACTGCCACTTATCTCTACTTAGTATAAAACAAAGTCCCCGATTCTTGGATGTTACGGGTAAACTCGAGAACCACTAGATGGATTTTGATGCGGTTTTCGCCATTCTGTAAAGGATATCTCGAGGATGATTTCTGTAGAAAAAAAAATTATTAATGATCAAAGGAAGCCGAGCAGTAACGATTTCAGTGGAAAAGTCGAAAGAAAAACCTGGCGTCCGAGCACTTTGTAAGCTTACGCTGGGCAAACCGTTAAAAATATATAAATACTATGAGTGTAAGAATTGTTCAGCATGAAAAGTTCTACTAAAAAGGCCGCGAGAGCATATCTCTATCTTCAATACATCGTCCACTATAAGTGTGATTACGTTTTAATTTCTTCCAACCGTCTCCATTCAACTACTGAGGCGACAGTTTACGAGCTAGCTAAGAGCGAGTCTATCATCCCTATTACAGCGTAGCTAGTGGGCGAACCTATTGCCCCAGATACAGCCAGCAGCAAACCGTTGAGTCGTGTTGAGTTAAGACTTCTGAGAAGGGTGGTTGTGTTTGGAATTTCCCTGGAAGTGCAACTCAGGTTTTCTTCATTTCACCTGTGAAACACAGTCAAGTTAAGATAGGACGGAAGGCGGATTATTTTATATTAAATTATACTGATTGGCGTATAATCTCTACTTAGTATAAAACAAAGTCCCCGATTCATGGATGTCACGGGTAATCTTGAGAACCACTGTATGGATTTTGATGCGGTTTTCACCATTCTGTAAAGGATATCTCGAGGAGGTTTCTGTAGAAAATAATTTATTTATGACCAAAGGAAGTCAAGCACTAACGATTTCAGAGAAAAGGTTAAAAAAAACTGGCGTCCGTGCGCTTTTTAAGCTTACGCTGGGCAAACCGTTAAACATATCTAAATACTATGAGTGTAAGAATTGTTCAGCATGAAAAGTTCTGCAAAAAAGCCCGGGAGAGCATATCTCTATCTTAAATACATCGCCTACTATAAGTGTTTTACGTTTTCATTTCTTCCAACAATCTCCATACTGAGGCGACCGTTTACGAGCTAGCTAGGGGCGAGTCTATCACCCCAGTTACAGCTTAGCTAGCGGACGAGCTTATTGCCCCAGATACAGCCAGCAGCAAACTGTCGAGTCGTGTTGAGTTAGAAACTTTAGAGAAGAGTGGTTGTGTTTGGAGTTTCCCTGGAAATGCAAATCGTCTTTTCACTATATAGCATGTGAACTGTTTGTTCCGCAAAATACACAGTCCAGTTAACAAGGGACGCAAGAGAGAATTGTGTTTCATGCACCTCGCCATTCTTAAATTACGTCTGACAAGAATTTGTTGCACATGCATCTCCATGATAATATAATTAATAGTCCAGTCAGTGATTTTAACCCATCATGCCGAGACGTAAAACGGATATTGGTCGTTGTTACTTGGCATTGGGAAAAAAGCGCTTTCATAACTGTTCACGGGCGAAGCCGGGTCGGGTTGGTAGTTTAAAGCGAAATAAATGCTGCAAAAAAGAAGAAAACCAGAAGGCAGGGATTAATGTGGATGAAGGATTTTTTGAAGAAAAAAATACGGGATTACGGGATCTTAAAAGAAGTGCATGCGGATAATATGCTGTTCAGGAACTTCACTATGATGTCCAAAGCCAACCACGAATTTTTGTTGAGCATTATTGAGAAAAGAATTGAGGAAAATAACATACATTTCCGTGAAGCAATACAAGAGGCTTGTACCCGAACCATGGGGATTCATAGTCTTCATCAGCCCCGGAATCCGTCTTTTTCTTCGTTACTTTTTGATGCTCTTTTGAAAAGTAAGATCTCAAACTTTTTATTTTGTTCTTTACCCCCTGAATATCCAACTTGTACTTTTCAGCCAAGACACTCAATGCGTCATTTCGTACTGTTTTATTGGTGTACAACTTCGAGGATACGTCCCACAGAGCAGGATGTTTTCTGTAATCCTCGATAAATTGTATAGTTTCATCCGTGGTGGCTGACATGGCGTGCACAATATTGGCTTAAATTATACAAAATGCAAGGCGAGAGGCACGAAATCTCCGAACCGTGCGGTTCGGCTTTCAACACTGCGTGCGCTACGATCCTCTCCCTCGTTCAACTCCGAAGACGCATGCAGCAACGTGTTCGTCACTTGCCTCACACCTTGCGCTATGACGCATGCCTTTAACGAACGTATAAGGTGCGTTCAAAAAGTAACGAGCCGGAGGCATAATTACAGAAACCAGTACCTGTATGTTAGGAGTATTGGCCCTGGCTGTTGAGGCACTTGTGTCACGAGGCGGTGAATGGCTGTCTCATAAAATTCCCTGGGCTGCGATGTGAACCAGTTCCGCACGTATAGCAGGACATCGGCGAGCGAGGTGAATCGTTGGCCCCGCAGAGCCCTTTGGAGGGGACCAAACATGGCGTGATCACTGGGAGATAGGTCTGGATTGTATGGAGGGTGGCCGAGAACCTCCCATTTGAATTTCTGGAGGAGTGCCGCGACTGTGTTGGCCGTATGAGGTCGTGCATTGTCGTGGAGCGACCACGGCGGCTATGGCGTTCACTGTCACTCGGCTGTCCTGGGTAATGAGTGCATCAACCAGCTGGACGTTGTCATCGGTAATGCAGGGGGGTGCCCCAGACCTGGCATTATCGGCAAATGACACCCGTTCTTCCCTGAAGCGCTTGTGCCACGCCTTGACCCTTGCAAGGGACATGCAGTGTTCGCCATACACTTGTGACATTCGGCGATGAATGTCCGTTCCCCCTACTTCTTCCGCTGTCAGAAACCGAACAACACCTCTTTGCTCTTCGTTTGACGCCTCCATGTCACTGTTTGCAATGCAACTGGCAGCGTTGGACGAATGATGCATGCTGCTGCTCGCTTTGTATCGTCACGTGACGTGCACACGTGCCATCTAGCGACGGGATGTGACCTTCCACGCTCTGGTCGGAACCACACCTCGTTACACACGCCACGATTAGCCGATGTAGTCACTGGTTTGCGCATTCCAGCCTCCGGCTCGTTACTTTTTGAACACACCTTATAAAAACGCACGAGTGTGGACAGAGTGCATTCACAGGCTATGTCTACATCGCCGGCCATTTATCCCATACTGTGCTTGTGCAGGTACAACGTTTCTGATTGGCTCCGAGAAGCTCCGTGAACGACAAACATGAAACTTAACCATGTTTCCCGTTGACCTTCCCGGGCTACTTTTAGCTTCTCGTTCCCAGAGATTGATTGTGAAACGACCCATAAGGTAGCGTGCATTTCAACTTCCTTCTCGTTCCCGGGCGAGAGATTGCAATTTCTAGTTCACTTTTAGCATTGGAGAAGGACACAGCTTCCTGATTGGCTTTTCTGACGAAACACGTCAGCAGCAAAGGATGTGATTAGTCAGCGTAGTTATAGGCTGGAACCTAACAGCGATGTCGTTCCAAGTTTTAAAAAAAATTGCAAAACTCCCGCTGTATTAACTTCGTAATTTCTTGGTACCTGTATACATTGTAATGCGCCTTGAAATAGTTGCATGATCATTGTTCCTTTGCCATAAGTGTTTCCATATCGCCTTAAACGAAGAAGAATCATTTCCAGAATGTTTTTAATCGATTAATACCCCGTTGTAGCCTACCATTTGGGTGATTCTACAAATAGAAGACAAAATGGTCATATGGGTGTACAGAGTTTGTTATTCTAACATCACAGTTCTATGAAAAAATGTATCATTGTATACATGCATATCTTACAAATAGACTAGATTTTAACAAAAGTTTGAGAATTGAACAATATAACAAAACAAGTAGTTCCGTGAAGAACTATACAGCCTATTTTCATATATCCTACTCATGTTAATTGCCTCTATCAACATACAAAATGTCAGTTTAATTGCTGTAACAGATTCGTAGATATTGAGAACCGTCTAAATATTTCAAATGGTCGCCAGGTTGGATTTTTATTTTTGTACTATTACATTAAGATTATTGTGTACGTGTGGTATTCAAACTGCAATCGCATGATTAGAACACAAGAAGCAAAAACGAGATTTTAAAATTACGCACAGCAGCCATCTTGTGATTATGCAAACAATTGAAATAAATTAGATGCCAGTGGATCAACATTTGTATAAGCATTTAACGTGCAACGTTTCGTGGCACTCGGATAAATAATTCGCGAGAAACGTCCATTTAAATATTTATAATTCGCGTCGCCGCCATGTTGGATTTGTACTCACCAGGTTACTGAAAGTCCTATAGGTGAACATATGTTTATAGTCTCTATGAACATAAAAAAATTCAGTTTGGTTGCTGTAAAACATTCATAGATATTGAGAACCGTCTAAATATTTGGGAAGCTCGCCATTTAGGATTGTTATATGTATTTGCCATAGAGTTATGTACCATTCAAGGACAATTATTGCCTAGGTTCATTATTCAAACTTTCACTTCGATCGCATGATTACGACACAAGAAATAAAAACTTAATTTTTAAATTTCGCACAGCCGCCATCTTGATGTTATGTAAACAATCGAATTAAATTAGATGGCAGTGCATTACAAACTGCAAAATCATTTACTGTACCACATTTCACGGCGCTCAGAGAGTAAAATCACGAGAAAAGTCTATTAAAATATTTCTAATTCGCTTGGTCGCCATGTTCGTTTTGTACTTTACAGGTTTATGAAATACACATAGGTAAACTTGTATCAGTACCCTTTATCACCGTACAAAATTGCAGGGTGATATCTGTAATAGTTTCGGAGATATAGAATGTCAGTGAAATATTTCGCACAGCCGCCATTTTGAGGTTATGTAAACAATTGAACTAAATTATACTCCAGTGCATTACAATGTGTATAAACAATTGCTGTACCAAGTTTCATTACGTTTGGAGAGTTAAATCGCGAGAAAAGTTTATTTAATAGTTTCAAATTCGCTTGGCCGCCATGTTGGTTTTGTAGTCACCAGGTTTTTAAAAGTCTCATAGGTGAACTTCTAGTAGTGCCCTTTATAACAGTACACAATTTCAGGGCGATATAGGTAACAGTTTCGGAGATATTGAATGCTAGTCATATATTTCGCACAGCCGCCATGTTGGATTGGTGAGACGTAACAAAATTTGAAGGGCACGGTCGAGGTCGCCGGGAATAGCGCTATGAACTTCCCGAGTTTCATTGAAATCGCTCCAGCTCTTTAGATTTTATTAGGGGGGGGACACACACACACACCTCACACGCACACACACACACACGCACACACACACACGCGCACACACACACGGACAAAAGGTGATCTCATAAGCCTATTTTTTCAAAATTGAAAATAGGCTAAAAATACGCAATTTGTCATTAGCATGGATGTCCTTAGTCATCACTTCCTCAGGGTCCGATAACCTAGATGTTAGGCCCCTTAAAACAACAATTACCATCATCATCATCACTTCCTAAGTGTTTGCTATTGCATTTATTGAAGTATGAGGTTTCTTTTCGTTATGCGTGCATACATTTGACTAGTATATAATAGTACATTATGCAACGAGCCTATAATGGCTATAATTGAGACACGAGTATTTTTATAAAACGAGCGTATGCGAGTTTTATAATTTACATACGAGTGTCTTAATTACCATTATAGGCGAGTTGCATACGATTGTTTATGTTCGACGATAGTTATAACTTTATTATATGTTTTAACATAAATATTCATAAATATCTGTTCAGTCACTACAGTAGAATGTTGTGATCGGGTGCTGCGGTGGGTAGTATATCTCTCTTGCCCAAGCTCTCTGGACAACCGACGCATGCGCTCTGTGTGCTTCAATACCATATGTTCAGATTGCGCACCAGTATTCACTAAAACTGTCACTGAAGTCGTGTCAAAACCACGCGCTGTGTAGAAATTGGTTTTGGGGATATTAAGGTACCGGTACAGTGCTATTTCTTGTCTCATATTCGCCAGTTTATTTACGCGGACATATGGACGGTGCGTATTCCATGTCGGTAATTTATTATAGTTCGATGTTGTGTTTATGTCCGACATGTTGGATTTTGAGTGCATGCGCGAAGGTATCGTTACCTAATTGGTCAATGAACGAGCTCTGATTAGCTGGAGAAACTGTATCATAATGAAAAACGGTGTTATAATGACCATCATTATGATTCAGTTTTCTAACACATAATAGTGAGGGTCGAACATGAACCTTAAATTAATGGAACGACATCGCTGATAGATTCCACGCTGTATCTACGCTGACTAATCACATCCTTTGGTGCAGTTGTGTTCCGTCAGAATAGCCAATCAGGAAGCCGTATCGCTCTCCAATGCTAAAAGTGAACTAGAAATTACATTCTTGCTTCCCGGGCGATAGTGAACCGGCCTTAAATATCGCATCCGTGACCGCTAAATGGTGCCCCATTGTTTAGCTGTAGCAAGTCTGGAGATCGGAGGCTCTGACAGCGACTAGCCTGAGTAAGGTTACTCGCTGGGGGTTTTTCAACACGGCCTAGCTAATTTCAAGTCCAGATGAATCGCACCTTTTCCCCGACCCTAACAATTACATGTTGTTGTTCCTTATTACAGGAGCTTGGCAATATCGCGGTCATGTAGCCTCGTGTACTTGGGTGTGTGGTAACATGTGTTATTTTGTTGGCTATAGTAGTTTTTGAATGGTATGGACTCCGTCTTGAGGAAAGAATTCATGATGAAAATTAATAAATGTAAAACAAAAATATTGAAATGCAGCCGAATTAAATGAGAAAATTCTATGGACATCAAATTGGCAGGTGAAAAACTAAAGGAAGTAGGAGACTTCTGTTACTCAGGAAGCAAAATAACCAGTGATGGACGAAGCAAAGAGGATATAAAAAGTAGGTTAGCTCAGGCACGGAAAGCATTTCTACAGAAAAGGAATCTGTTGACATCGAATATAGATTTAAGTATTAGGAAGTCATTTTTGAAGGTCTTTGTCTGGAGCGTGGCGCTCTATGGAAGTGAAACTTGGACTATTGGTCCAGCAGAAAAGAGGAGAATTGAAGCGTTTGAAATGTGGTGTTACAGGAGAATGACAGATGGGTAGATAGGGTTACAAACGAAGAGGTATTAAGACGAGTGGGAGAGGAGAGATGTTTCTGGCGACTGTTAATGAAGAGAATAGATAGGTTGGCAGGACACATACTAAGACACCCAGGAATAGCAAGCATAGTTATGGAAGAAAGGGTCAAGGACAAGAACTGTAGGGGTAGACCAAGGTTAGAATATGTTAAACAGACTGCCTTGGATGTAGGATGTGGTAGCTATGTAGAGTGGAAACGACTAGCTCAGGACAGGGAGGCATTGAGAGCTGCATCAAATCAGTCAAAAGACTGAAGACTCAAACAACACCATGACAAATCTAAGTGTGTATTTTTGAACCTTCCAGGAATTTCTTGAAATGAGAAAGCGTCAATTAAGAAAGTGATGTGATGTCACGAAGACCTGACGGGCATCCCAAAGTGCCAAGTGCCGAGTGTGATTACAAGTAATAAATAACCGAGTATCGTCTCTTGATTGCCAGATATTAACTTCTAGGAGGCGGTATAATACCTGGGATACTATGGTTACAATGATTCCATCTTGGAATACCTTTAATAATGTTCAACCTATTATTAGAAGGCAGCATTTATGGGAATTATCATCGAAAAGTGTCCCTCAGCGATTGTCAAAGCTGAAACAAGACTCAAATTATCACCGTTCATAACTCTGTACGTTTCTCCGCATTGACAGATTTGTTCAAGAGTTTCTGTGTATCAGTATACAACAATATATTCCTGTTTGTTGGATCGTTGATGTTCTCCTCTTAATAACAACATTCCAACATTGCCGTGCGTGATGAGTCTAACACTGTGATTGCTATGGGAATCCTGCGAGTAACACTGTTCACTTGAAATTTCGGACAGACCACTCCGTTCCCTGCATTTAGGCCCTTTGGCACAAATCTACAGCGTTTCACTGATCAGAAGAACTGACCCTATGTAATTTTTCTAACAGGATGAAAGTTCCACCAGATCAATACTTTATTAATAGACATCACTGGGTGGTCATTAATGGGCCATGTTTCGAGGCTTAAATATTATTATTGGCCCCTTCATCAGCCGCTATGATAGAACGATACAAGAATATTTTTGCGTAGCACTTGAACTTCCCTTAAAATTGAATCTTGTATGGTGCACCATAAAGAGAGATTGAAACATTTACGCCTAATATGAGTTACGGTATGTCAAAAGTCTTATGAACTAGGTCTATAAACACTTTCAATGGATGCCTCACGGTGGTACTTTAAATGTTATTGAAGACACAAATGTATGGTACTGCACCCGAATTCTCCAATCAACACCTATATTCGCAGAGATGAAAAGGATTGCAGACTCACAAATACCCATCTCAACATATCTTACCGTGGCCTGCTAAGTAAGAATTGGGAATTCTAGGATTACATAATGCATACTTAAATAGTACCGCCTGAACAGCTACATACTTCTACTATTATTTACATTTAATAGTAAATTCGAGAAACTCCAATCTCGAGGGGTGTTTAAGGTCTAACTATAGTGGGCGCTTGTAGCTATCCAACCGTGCCATTTACGAAGTCTATAGAATGAGTAAGCGATCAGTTAAAATAAAATTAACAGTCACTAAAAAGAGCCAGCCGTTTATTCACGAAGGAACGATACAAGAAACAATCTGACCTAGTGTCCCACTTGACACTACCAAATTTAACACACAAAAAATTGAACTGACAATAACTATGTCCTGAAAAAGAAATACATTTGGAGAGTTCGGCACTCTATTTGAGCCCTTATTCCTCCCTCGAATAAATCTCGTGCATAAATGTGCACCTCAATAAACATGAAAATGATTTACATAATCTCGAACCCTTGTGAAATTCATCAGAATTTTCACACAAAAAAAATGAAACGACGTTAGCTTTAGACATTACCCTAGTTGATACAGTTGCGTTTCATTTTCTGGAACAGTAGTTCCAAATCTAAAATTGAAATGGTAAAAAGAAACATTAAGTATTAATTATGAAGCTTATGTGCAAATACACAACGATTTGTGATCAGCACGAATTATAATTTCTTACAAGAAATTAATTTAATGTTCCTTCTATCACGATTTCTAATAAATCTACATGATTTTTCTTTACAATCACCACGCATTCCTAGGTTAAAGTATTAAGTCGTTGCAAAATTGAGCATTCGTGCCGAATGGTAAAGTTTAGCACTGCTCTGATCTCCTGACTGGTGATAATCTCGATAATATAATTCATTGCAAGACTATCAGTTACGTAAGAATAGTGGATTCTAAAAGTGCTTGGCATTATTTTCATTCAACACTTCCCTTTCAAAAATTACACACATAATTGCTCTACTTTTCTAACATACTGTACAGACACTTGCCTCGATGCAATATAATATTTTCACACAACCTGTGAACAAACTGGGAAAACATTTACACTATGCCTCCTGATTCAATAAAACGTAATTTCATCTACGTTCATCACCTTGAACGGAATTCAACTATAACATCCATTTCGATTTCATTTTATCAATAATGCACAACACTTACAAAACTTCTACTATCCTGATACATTTATTCCTCGTGCTACAAAATTTCAAATTTCAACTACGTCTGTACAGCCTTTTAAATATCTTGTAAGAAGATTTTATTTATCTTAATCCACGTATACATTTCGTTGTGATAATACCGTAACTAACAATTTGACTAGTCTGCAAGAATTCAAATAAATAAAAATACGAACATATTCTCTCCTTCTGGTATTTCAAAACTCTGAATATAATTCCATTAATTCTATATTGGCTTATTTTACAGACACCGGTCGACTTATAAAATGTCGCCTGTCATTTCCTTTCTCCTTCATTCACCAACGTGAATGTTCTCTTGACATTTCTTAATTGGAAATATAGTTTAATCCATTGTTTTATTAACAGTATAGTTTCAAATCTATCTGTCTTGTCTACTACAAATGACATTTATTGTAAATTGATGTATTTATTTAAAGTTTATCATTTATTAACAATTGATTGCCGTGTAATTAGGCATTAATTGCACGCTGTAAGTTTGTAATTCGGATTGAAACTTGAATCAACATCATAAGTTTCGATTATCCCCGTATTTTCCTTGAAAATAACGACTTTCTTATCCTACAGTGCTGTAAATGGATTTATCAATGCGTGTTCCATCTCACTATAAAATACAGATATAGATAACGTTGCGCATATATAAAGCTTATTTAATGAATTTACGATCCACTATCTGCAATGAGAAAAAGTATTATTCGCTCAAAAACCGTCAAAGTGACTTAAATCAGTATGAAAAATTGGCAATAAAAATGAATTTAACGAATTTCACTAATCTACAGAAATTGATAATAATAATAATAAAAATGTTGGTCAATCACAGGATGAAACACAGAAAAGAAACTACTACTACAAACATGGATTTTGTAATCTGACAGCTTCAGCTACCTTATGTTGAACGGCGAGATTCTTGGAGTACTTGCTATAAGCAAGCAAAGTTTTACTCGAGACCTTCAAAATCAGCTGTGGCCCCCACCTGTGGTTGGACCGTGACGTAGCCAGCGAAACTGGGTCAATGAACAGCGTAATGACCTCGCCTTGTTCTCCTGGTCCCTTCCTGGTTCGTTGGCCGTCCTTCGACTATCGTGATGAATTTTGATGTTTCTTCTCAATGCTGCTTGACCAGCGCATTTGGTTTGCCCCGAATCTCGTTCCATTGTAGTTTGCAAGAGTATTTCAAGATGTGAGTGAAATCTCTTGTCGTATAGTAGTTCCATTCATAGTTTCAGAGTCTCGCGTGGCTTGGATTACTGCGATATCCATCTATGTCGAAATATCCTGGACTTCATTGTAGATACTGCGTTTCTGTTTCCCTACATTAATGCAATTAGCAGTACATCAGTATTTGGTTAAAGAGTGAACCAATGATATCTCCCCTTTGCCTGACTATAACTTGCATTTTTGATACTGGTGTTTGTAGTGTAATACCACCGTCGAATACTGCTTTGAAGTTGAAAGAATAGGCTGCAGTAAGATTATTGTTGTATAGAAATATCAGTCTTAAACTGTGGCTGCACGATACACTTCCGTCCTCCTGTAGTAAACTGAGCCGTATAAATGAACTGCTTGCACGCTGTGTGTGTAGTGCACAGCTGCAAGTCCGCCTAGCAATGTTAGCTTGCACGCTAAGAGTTCTGCTTTCACGCCGATTTCACTGACTTCTGAAGCCTCGCGCTTAACTTGATATACGTTGCACTGTTATATGAAGTTTCGTTCCCAGACTAGGTCTTGCCTCGACCTGGTCAATGTATAGAGTGAATACGAGCGATTCCCTGCTTGTCTCAGAACCTCTCTTCAAGTCTCCCCCACCTTTCTCCTTCTGTGACGCGACTGCTAACCTCCCCAGGCTGTTATCACATGTTGTTACCTCTCCTTCCTTGTGACGACACACTACTGTCTCCAGACGTGCGATCCGCGCTTCAAGCGATGTCGGCCTGTCCATTCCTGTAATTCACCTGTTTATTGTTTAAATAATTTCTAAATTTACATCCTTTCTTCCGGCCTTTTGTAAATATTACTAGTACTTGCTTGACATAATAAAATACTCTTTTTGACTATAAAATCTTCAGATCTTCGATTTTATTCAACCTGAATCAGTTTATTCCGTCATTTCTCAAATTTTGCGGGTCTTTGTTCTCATCTCGACTGAGTCATTGTCTTAGCCATAAATTAATTCGGGCGCAGTACCGGTTCGGTACGACAGCAACAGTTCAGAACACCTTTGTTGGAATCAGCAGTAGGAACACTTAATTACTCAATACTTCACCAGCAATATAAAGATAATAAAAGCAATGAAGTCACTGCACTGAAATCATATCTTGCCTAATAAAAATCTTACGAAGTGCATAACTTCAACAGTTGCCATGGCAGAGATTGGCCTCTAATCCGTTTTGTTAGAGCAATGATAAATAACCAAACTTATTATTTTGGCAAATAGCAAGAGGTTAAATTGTATGCGATACCGGCATAATATTTAGGCCTCGAAACATGTACCATGACTACCCAGTGATCTCTATTAATAAAGTGGAACTTTCATCCTGTTTATACTAATTAGTTTATCAATACGGAACCAGAATGAACCTGTTAAGATCAAATTCTTATTCGAGTCAAGCTTGAGTCTGTTTTCCGAACGTTGAAATTGCCTTTCGCATTTTACTGACCCTCATGAGAACGAATTGTTCTGCGGAGCGCTCGTTTTCAAAATTGAAACGGATCAAAAGTGCACTTCATGTCTCAAGAACGATTAGACATGCTAAGTTTAATGTCTATCGAGTCAGATGTTCTGCGGGAAATTGATTTTGATGACATTGTAGAAGATTTCTTTGACCGAAAAAAAAAACAGAGAAAAAATAATTTGATTGCATTTTACAGAAGTAAACAAGATGTTCAGTAAAGAACATATAGCCTACTTTCTCCTAAATGCATGGGTATTGTTATAACTCTTTGTCCTTTTCAAGGAGTATAATTGAATGTTGGTTGTAGTAGCTTGATGAAATACAACGTGCTATAGGGATATTAAACATGAATATGAGGTACCCTTTGCTAGTGCTACCTCTGTAAAAAAAAAACAGTCAATACGGTTTCACCGTGTTTGAATTGATATGGGGAATGTATTTGCACACATACATGGCCGCTATTTGCAAACGATTGCGCTGATAACCTTATAGTCAGTAATTAGATGCTTTCCACAAAAAGGCATGTTGTTGCAAAATCTGGTAGAGATCAAATTATTAGGATGGTCGTAATTTGATTTAAGGTTTTAACATTTGGGTGGCCGTCATTCCGTTTACGTCAAGATGGCGGCGATATAAAACATGACACTGAGGTGCCCTTTGCTAGTGCTACCTCTGTACCAAATTTCGTTCAATTCGGTTTCATCTTGTTTGAATTGATAGGCGGAATCGATTTGCACACATACTTGGCCACCATCTGCAAACTATTGGGCTGATGATCTTGCAGTTTGGTCAGAATATGCTTCCCACATAAAGATATGTTGTTGCAAAATTTGGTAGAGACTAGATTATTAGGTTGGTCGTAATTACATTTTAGCTTTTAACATTTGGGTGGCCACGATTACGTTTCCGTCAAGATGGCGGTGATATAAAACATGACACTGAGGTACCCTTTGCTAGTGCTACCTCTGTACCAAATTTCGTTCCATTCGGTTTCACCGTGTTCGAATTAATAGGGGAAATCGATTTTGACACAAAGATGGCCGCCATCCGCAAACTGCTAGGCTACTGACCTATTAGATTGGTCAACTACCTCTATAAAGGTATGTTGTTGCAAAATTTGGTAGGGATCGGATGATTATGTTAGTCGTAATTTGATTTAAGCTTTGAACATTTGTGTGGCCGCCATTACGTTTCTGTAAAGATGGCGTCGATATAAAACATGACACGGAGGTGTCTTTTGCTAGTGCTACCTTTGTACCAAATTTCGTTCAATTCGCGTTCACCGTGTTCGAATTGATAGGGGGGGGGGAACAGACATTCAAGAGTACACACACACACACACACACACATACACACACACACAGACAGACACACTTATTTTCGCCCTGTGTTGATCTCATAAGTCTACTTTCATTTTTTGCAAAAATCGAAAGTAGGCTAAAAACAAGATGTTCAGTAAAGAACATATAGCCTACTTTCTCCTAAATGCATGGGTATTGTTATAACTCTTTGTCCTTTTCAAGGAGTATAATTGAATGTTGGTTGTAGTAGCTTGTTGAAATACAACGTGCTATAGGGATATTAAACATGAATATGAGGTGTCCTTTGCTAGTGCTACCTCTGTACCAAATTTTGTTCCATTCGGTTTCACCGTGTTCGAATTGATAGGGGGAATCGATTTTCACACAAAGATGGCCGCAATCCGCAAAATATTAGGCTAATGACCTATTAGTTTTGTCAAAGGATGCTCCCTCTATAAAGGTATGTTGTTGAAAAATTTGGTAGAGATCGGATGATTAGGTTAATCGTAATTTGATTTTAAGCTTTGAATATTTGTGTGGCCGCCATTACGTTTCCGTCAAGATGTCGGCGATATAAAACATGACACTGAGGTATCCTTTGCTAGTGCTACCTCTGTGCCAAATTTCGTTCCATTCGGTTTCACCGTGTTCGAATTAATAGGGGAATCGATTTTGACACAAAGATGGTCGCCATCCGCAAACTATTAGGCAAATGACATATTAGTTTGGTCAAAGGATGCTTCCTCCATAAAGGTATGTTGTTGTAAAATTTGGTAGAGAGCGGATGATTAGATTAATCGTAATTTGATTTACGCTTTGAACATTAGTGTGGCCGCCATTACGTTTCCGTCAAGATAGCGGCGATATAAAACATGACACTGAGGTATCCTTTGCTAGTGCTACCTCTGTACCAAATTTCGTTCCATTCGGTTTCACCGAGTTCGAATGAATAGGGGGAATCGATTTTCATACAATGATGGCCGCCATCCGCAAACTATTAGGCTGATGACCTATTAGTTTGGTCAAAGGATGCTCCCTCCATAAAGGTATGTTGTTGCAAAATTTGGTAGAGATCGGATGATTAGGTTAGTCGTAATTTGATTTAAGCTTTGAACATTTGTGTGGCCGCCATTACGTTTCCGTCAAGATGGCGGCGATATAAAACATGACACTGAGGTGTCCTTTGCTAGTGCTACCTTTGTACCAAATTTCGTTAAATTCGCGTTCACCGTGTTCGAATTGATAGGAGGGGGGGGGGACAGACATTCAGAGTACACACACTCACACACACACACACACACACACACACACACACATACACACACACAGACAGACATACTTCTTTTCGCCCTGTGTTGATCTCATAAGTCTACTTTCAGTTTTTGCAAAAATCGAAAGTAGGCTAATAGTGTGATTTGTTAAATTGTTCATCAAATCATCTGAAATATTTTCAAATAACGATGATAGTTTCATTTGAAATGTATGTATATATGTAGGCCTATGCATGATTTAATAAAAAGTGTATTATTCATCTTGAGAAAAATAACTCTTGTATATAACTAACTTTATTAAATGAACAGGTGCTAAAAAATAAAAATTATTTGAAAAAAAATAAAGGGGCCCCAAAAATCTGAGGGACTTGGGCCTCATTTTACCTTAATCCGGCACTGAACCAAGGCTCAAATTAACCCTCGCAATGCAGGAAACAAAATACTGGATGTTAAATTTGGCCAGTTCACTGAAACGGTGTAGATTTACTGTATATAAATAACAGACAGACAAATGGGCCCGAAAACAGGTTATGCGACCGTGTCAGAAATATTTTGGTGTTGTAGTAGAGGTCCAGAGATCCTGGGAATTGAGGTGCGACTGTAAGAATATTTAAACGAGTTTATTGTTGGCTGACAATGCGGGCTGAATCACGCCGTCCCTACCCGTGTTCTGGTGCAGAATTGGTAACATCGTTACACCTTACCTTGCTCACAAATTGCAGACACGGGGAGTAATTAGTGCAATATCCATACGAGTGTCTTAATTATTGCAATTATAGGCGAGTTGCATACGATTGTGTATGTTCAACGATAATTATAACTTTACTAGCAGAAGTACCCGTTCTTCGAACGGTGTTCGTTGTTAACACCAGACATTATAAATTGAGCAATGGTTAGCGGTTTGTCATTCCTTCAAGTTAATCAGAACGAAGTTAGTTTTCTGGGAATATCACACACACGGTTAATTTAAAACCCTTAAAATGTAATTTGGGAGACCCTTTATAGATTCCCGAATGTTGCGTCTGACATTGAGAAGCGCAACATATGCTTCGGTCGTCCTTCTAGGATAATTTTTATATTTCGCCTATTTTAGCATGTATTGAGAAGTTTTTCTCTATATCCACCCTTCTACTGTATGAAAAGTACGGTGAAGAGTTGTATAAATGATTGGTGTATTGACTCACATGGTTACCATACCTAATTTTACGATGCTCCAAGCATCCGAACACGAGTTATAGGCGTAGGCTACATAAAGATACGAAGAAAGACAGACAATTCTATTGTCTACAACATATTACCGAGATATCCAAATATGGATATATCTACCACACAGTATCAAACAAAATCATCCTTACGATGAACCCGTTTGTCGACAAAAAAAAAAAAAAAGTTAAAATGTGCTCTCAGACTAAATTCACCTAACGTGTACTTCCTGACGTGAAATAGAATTGAAAGCCTTGTAGACGAAACGCAATACACGTCACATAAAAACTGACCCTCTACGTTGTGCTATGTGCCCATACACAGGAAGACCCCTTTCATAAATTATAATGGCTTGTGGTGCATGAAAATTCAGGTTCTTTAGCCTCAAATTGCCCAAATTCCTAAAAGCCGCAAAAAAATGCTTGTTCAATTCAAGAATTTTTGAAAATAATGTTGCTGTTTGGAGATATAATAGACATTCTGTACTATATGTCGAACGTGAAAATTGCATGAAAAAATTCTAGGTTACCCCTTGACCCCCTTAATTGCATTGATGGATTGTACAGTCTACGTTAGTTCCATGATAATCTTATAGCCATTTGCAAACTTTCACAGAAATGTAATAAATGGAGTGACATTGCTTCTTACAGAAATAGAAGGAAAGTTGTAAGCCACCCCTTGATATAATGTTCTCATGGTTACCGATTTGCAATTCCTTCATTAGTTTGTTCAATTAAATTAAATTAGTTTTCTGGGAATATTTCAGAAACTGTTGGATTTAGAGCCTTATAATGTAGTTTTCGAGGACCCTTTAGGGCCCCCGAGTTTTGTTTCTGGCACCGAGGGGATTTGTCTCGTCGTTGTACGCCATAATATAATACTAATAATAATATAATATAGGGAGAAATTATAACACCTATTTTTTAAAATTATTAATGCAGCCAATGGCCATGTACTTTTCTTTTCGGGACGGGTCAGGGAAGGGATATTATCAGAGAAAGAAGCATTCAATCACGCATGAGCAAAATGGAAATGGCCTACCATTTAACTAAGGACATCTATAAGAAAAGGTCAATATCCTTCAATGCAAAACTAAAACATTACTGCAGTGTCATCCGTCCGGAAGTCTTGCATGCTTCTGAATGTCTCACGATGAACAAAAAACGCTTGGTCGAGAAACTGGAGGCCAAAGAAAGAAAAAATTTGAGAAAGATATTGGGTTCCATCAAAGACAATGGGGAATACAGAATACGGCAAGCCATGAACTATATACTCATGTGGAGAAGATAAGTAACGTCATCCGGAAGAGAAGGATACCATTTTTTGGACATGTGAAATGAATGAGCCCAGCGAGACTGACCAACCGCAACATAACTTACTTTCAGGAGAGGAAACCAAAATGGGCCTGGTTCATTGAACTGGATCAAGATCTGAAAGAAGTGGGGATTACACCAATAGACATTCAGGAGCGCGCCCCACCGAAGCTGAAAACGGGAAAGATTTGGACCCAGGAACGGAAGGAAGTCCACCGAGAACGAATGCGGGCGTAGTGGGCAAACATCAAAGCCAGTAGGAGACAGTGGGAATGACGCGGTCCATAGATGGCCTATACGAAATGAATGAATGAATAATATGGGGATAGGAATATAATAGACCTGCCGTACCACACCCGCTTGGGTAAATCGCGTGAAAAAAATCTAGAGTACCCCTTGATCCCCTTAAGCGCGTTAAACGTATTGATGAATTTTACGGCTTAATTTGGTTCCGTGATAACCTTCTAGCCGTTTGCAAACTTTCACACTAATGTAATTAATGGAATTGCATTGCGTCTTACAGCAATAGATGGACCTCTGAGAATCTGTTGCCATGGTTACTGGCTTGCATTTGTTCATTAGTTTATTAAATGAAATTAGTTTTCTGGGAATATCTCAAAAACGGTTGGTCTTAGGGCCTTAAAATGTGGTTTTCGGGTACCCGAGTTTTGTCTCTCACATTGAGGGGATGAAAATGAGCTTTGTCCCGTTCTTCTACGCCTATTTCAGCATGTATTTTAAGGGGGTAGGCCCCCTTTTATTTATATCCCTCAGTATGCCTTCCTTCGGAGGGGAAGTAAAGCCGGCGGTCCCATGTCATAGATTTATGGCATGTTAAAGATCCTTCCACTAATTGCACCTGTGTGAAGCTAAATTGGATAGGTTAAGAATGTAAACAACGCTCTTAGGTTTCTACGTTCGTTGCCAAGCGCCGACTGCGGTGGCGTCTAGTAGCTAAGTTCTGAATTAGACCTAGTAGTCGTTGACGGTGGCGCTTGGCGGCAAAAGTAGGAACTATTTGAAAAATTATAAGTTGCAGTACTTAAAATTAAAAAACAGATACACACACTAACACAGTCATCACAATTAACACCGGTTATCAGACAGATTCTACACACACCCAAAGTACACGGGGCTACATGACCGCGTTGTCGCAGCCCCTAAACTTAAGAACCAACCAACCAACCCCCTTTTATGACGTAAAAAGGAGGTCCCGTGGCTCATGATCTCGCGATTAATGGTCACGTTAAACTAGAAGCTTCCTTTTTTTTCCCCTTTTATGAGGGGCACGGAGAAGAGTTATATCAATGATAAGTGTCGTGCCTCTGATGGATATCTGTACCAAATTTTACGTTGATACACCCAGCCGTTCTCGAGTTATAAGGGAACAAAATTGTCCACAGACGAACAAACAAACAAACAGACAGACAGACGAAAAAAATCGCGCGCATCCATCAAAAACAGTCTGAAAAGCGTAAGCAACTCAATTTTCCGTAGAAATTCAGAGAAAAACAGACAAACTTTCATTTTTATATGTAGAGAGATATACTGCACCGCTCGGTGTTGACCGTGTTTTATTGCACAAATTTAGGTTTCACTCGCTAACTGTTGGAGATATACGAAAAGTGATAAGGACCTTTCGGATAGAAAATTAAATGTTAAAGCTCATGTATGCCATCAAAAGTTTGCTATTTCTTAGCGTTCTCTTTTTATTTGAAATGGAATTATGAAATTTTGAAACCAAAGGGTGTAGTGACGTCACAAATGTCGGCTTTACTCGCTAACCGTTGGAGATACACGAAAAGTGATAAGGACCTTTTGGATAGGAAATTAAATTTCAAAGCTCGTATGTGCCATCAAATGTTTGCTATTTCCTACCGTTCTCTTTTTATTTGAAATGGAAATATGAAATTTTGAAACCAAAGGGTGTAGTTACGTCACTAAAATGGTCGCCATTTTTAATAGTGCAAAATTTCGAAATCAAAAGTATCCTATATTAAAACCTGGTAAATCAGCTACATCCATGCAAAATTTCATTTAAATAGGACCTGTGGTTCTTGCGTTATTGAGTAACACACACACACACACACACACACACACACACACAGACAGACAGACAGACAGACAGACAGACAGACAGAAAGAAAGACAGACACACACCATCTCATTTTTATATATTAGTATGATTATATGTTTTAACATAAATATTCATAAAAATCTGTGGGATTCAGTAACTTCAGTTAGTGAACAGAGCGCGCTGGGTGGTTTGCTGACTGAACAAAGAAGGACATTAAGATCAGTTTCGAATAGGGCCCAAACACAAAGGAGTGTATGTTGACTGTCTGGCGTTCGCAGACGACGTAGCCATGTTTACAAACAACACCAGTTCAGCAATCAGGAAGATAAACCATCTGAAAGAATCAGCAGAGAAAGTAGGACTACAAATTTCATTTGAGAAAACGAAATATATGACTAACATCCGTGAAGGTCCAGAATGGTTGTTCACAGACCATGGAATGATTCGAAGAGTCAAGAAGTTTAAATACCATGGTGAAGTAATCCAAGAGAATTGGCAAGAACAAGAAGCGACCAATATCCGCATCCTGAAACTAGAGCGAGCGTTCCAACTGACTAAAAACATCTACAATAAGAAGATGCTGAGTATAGGAGTCAAACTAAAGCACTACAGCACTGTTGTCAAACCAGAAGGTTTATATGCTTCGGAGACGCTGTGTATGAATCGAACAGGACAAATCAATCAGCTACTTAAAAGAGAACGCAGACTACTACGGAAGATCTTGGGCAACAGGTGGGTTGACGGACAGGTTTTATGGGCACATCTTCCGTATGAATAACGACCGGCTCACAAAGATAATCTGGAATTTTCTTAAACCGAAGATCTCCAAGTTGAAATGGTTCCAAGAGTGTGAGAAAGCTCTGAGACAGGTGGGCATTACGGAAGATAAAATCAAAGACAGGAATAGTTTCAGAAGGATGGTGAAAAGCTATCAGGGTTTTATGTTGGAGGCAGAACCCAGAAGACGAAGAGGCCCTTTGACAGAGGAGCGGAAGAACAAGCTGATAGACGGGCTCAAGAGATACTGGCAAGATGTCAAAGCCGGCAAACGAACAAGACGCAGACACTGAAATGAGAGTTGTTGTTAACACCCAGTCCATAGAGGCTCAAGTCGACAGTAAAAAAAAAGTGCAAGAAGATTTCTTATGCCCATAAAAAAATCATATTGGAATTATTAGACCTGTGTATAAGTGCGATGGTGTTGGCGCAGTACATTGAGAATATCAGATGCAATGTAACCTACTCCGATCGTTATCCTACAGCGCTATGTGGCGAAAAATGATACTTTTGCTCCGTGAGGAGCTGGGGACAATCAAAATGAAAATGTGTATGTTGATAGAGGATATATGAAAATAGGCTATTTAGCTCTTCAGGGAACTACTTGTTTATTTGAATGATATAAAATAACTATATATGAATTTTGTCAAATATCTACAGTACTTAATATAATACTAGATGAAACCCGTCAAAACATGACGGACAATGGAAAACAAATTTACTGAAGAAGCTTCTTATATAAGTTACATTCTTTGTACGATTACTTTTTAGCACTATTGCAACTTTAAGGGCGTCAAAAGATAGCACTCTCAGCATTGCAACATATTGCTGGTCATGACTGAAAACGTGATGAGGTCATCATCATCTTGCACAGTTTCCAGCCACTGGCCGGGTCTGTTTGGAACACAAGCCTCTCCAACGTCTTCTGTCTTCCCACCATCTCTCAGCCTCCACCCTTGTCCAGTCTTCTCCTCTCTTCTTCACGCTTTCTTCCACCCCCTTCATCCACCTGTCTCTCGGTCTCCCTCTTGGTCTCTTTCCTTCCCACTTCGTCTCGTGTATCCTCCTGGGTATCCTCTTCTCCTCCATTCGTTTTACATGTCCATACCATCTAAGTCTAGATTTCTCTATACCATCCTGTAATGGTTCCTCCTTCATTAATTCTCTGGTCCTTTCATTTCTTATTCTGTCCCTCTTTGTAGCACCAATACTGCTTCTCAAGAACCTCATCTCACTGGCCTGTGTTTTGCTCTTCTCCCTTCCTTTCATAACCCAGGTCTCCGAGGCATACGTCAGGATAGGGACATAGTACGATATATGATCTACTTGCTGTTCTGAGGGACATCCTTGCTCCATAACATGCTTCTCACACTCCTCCGCAATGCTTCTGCCTGCCTCCCCTGCTCATTTATTTCTCTACCGTTTCTACCATTATCTTGTATGAGGCTTCCCAGATACTTGAAACTCTCCACTTTCTTCAGCTGTTCCCCACCAATTGTTATTCCCGTTGTGGTCCTTTCCTTCTTCCTTGTTGTGATCACCATCTCACTCTTATTTATGCTAAATTTCATCCCATATCCTTGTATTATTCCTTCCCACACGTCCAACTGTTCCTGTACCTCCTCCTCCTTGTTTCCACAATCATCAAATCATCCGCAAACACCATTGCTTTCATCTTTCCTTCCCCAATTACTTGTGCCGCTCGGGTCATTATGTCATCCATCACCACAATGAAAAGTAACGGTGACAGTGCACTTCTTTGTTTCAGGCCGTTTCTCTGTTCCACCCAGTCCGATCTCTCTCCTCCCACTTTCACACAGCTCACGCTTCCCTTGTACATCTCTTTTATCCTCCTTATAGTCAATTTTTCTACTCCTCTATCCTCCAGGGACTTCCATACTTTGTTTCTGCATACACTGTCATATGCTTTCTCAATGTCCAGGAAGGCCATCAGTAGATCTGTTCCATACTCATAGTGCTGTTCTTGTAACTGACTTACAGCAAATATCAAATCCACTGTGGACCTTCCTGCTCTGAAGCCATGTTGTTCTTCCCTCATCCCTCCTTCTATCCTTGTCCTAATTCTCCTTTCTAAAACTTTCTCAAACATCTTTGCACAATGACTCATCAGTGTTATTACCCGATAGTTTCTGCATTCTGTTCTACTACCTTTCTTGAAGATCGGGACAATTATTCCCTTTTTCCAGTCCTCTGGGGTCTTCCATTCCTTCCATGCTGCCTTCATCACTCGGTACAACCATTGTATCCCCACCTCTCCTGCTGCTCTCACCATCTCCACCCTCAACTCATCCACACCCGGTGCCTTCCCTCCTTACATCTTCCTCACTGCATCTTCCACTTCTTTCCATGTTAAGTCCTTTTCTGTTTGCGGTTCATCTACTGTACCTCTTCCCCGATTTCTTCTTCCTCACCGTGGTTTCCATTTGGGTTCAGGAGTTCTTCAAAATATTCTTTCCACATTTTCTTAAGTTCTTCCCTATTTTCGATCCCTTGTCCCCTTTTGTTCACCATTCTGACACAATCCGTAGGATCCTTCCGCCTCTTATTCTTTACCATCCCATACAGGACCTTTTTTGTACCTTCTCTATCCTGCTGGTCATGACTTAAAACGTGATGAGGTAAATAGCCCAATACGTTCAAGAGTTTCTCCTTGAGCTTGATTGATTGTGATAAAGTAGGCCGAGCGAATAGGACATTGTTGCCTATTAAAAGAAAATGTACTGTACCTGCAAGTGTTTTATCGGAAGGTGTTAAATCAAGTCGTAGGATTTGAGCTCTCTGCCTAATATTACTGCACCTATTATATCCGAATCCAAGCAATTTCTTACATATTTCTTACAATTAATATATTACCATATATGAGTCCTTGGGAAACGTTCAAATTTCTAAGGAGCATAACTATGGCTGAAACGTTCGGAGTATGTGGAGGCGAATCACTTAATTCCAAGGAATTGAAAAATTCAATAATAGGGAAATGAAGTAGCTGGCTTTCATCTTCAGTATCCAATCTGTTAACCCTGATGTATGTGTTTGAACTACTGGATATAAGTTCAATGACTTTTAAATTAATATCATTACATTGTTGCTGCTTGGCAAATATTTTATATTCCAGCAGATCAATTTTACCCTCACAACAGTAAATACCAAAGTAACCACGCATAGATTTTACGCAAGAGAAGTACAATGTAGAACAATGTTTACATTTGATCGTCAAAGACCTTACAGTACACTGTACTGCATAATATCTGGAATTGTTTCTGAAATGGCCCATTTATACTGGATTTTAAATGTGGCTTCGTATTATTCGATAACACTATAGTGTCCTGCAATAACGGAGCCGCTAAATATTACATGGCAATTAATACTTCCATTGCCGAAATCAACTGCGTAGTTAGACTCAGTACTCTAAACAAATAATCATTAAACAATTGTCTTAAACAATGAAGTTCAACATGACCGTCCAGAGACTTTCATACTCAAGTTGGTTGGTGAGGAGAATGCGATGAGACTGATCGCTTAAAATAAATTCCTTATAATTGTTCCTGCCAGCGAAATTTTTTGCGATAGCTTGAAAACGCAGCTCAGAATGACGTTCTTCATTTTGTTATAAACAGTACGAAACTGCTCTAAATAAGCAATTTCCATCACCTGTTATAGGTTATGACAGTACATTTTGCAGGGGAACATAGAATCACTTCGCCAACTACTGGAACGACCATAGGCCTATACTCAATACTCACTTCGGCAGTAACCCTAATGGAGGCAGTTTTTGAATTATATGTCCCGTGCATGTCAAAAATCATATTAACACATGGAGGCCCACCTATTCTTGTCTATCGCCCCGGAGACCCGGGTTACATTTCCTGCTCTGCCAAGAAATTGAATTCTGGTCTGAGGGCAAAAACGGGGCACATTCAGACTCTTGAGGTATAACTAAGAAGAGGAAGGTTTAATTCCCACCTCGACAATCTTGGATGTGGTTTTCCGTGGTTTCCCACTACCACTTAAGGCAAATACCGGGATGGTTCCTAACTTAAGGCCTTGGCCGTCTCCTTGCCATTTACCACCTTAATTACAAATACACACAGTAATGCAGCCATCACAATAACACAGGTTATGAGAGAAAATTTCACACATACACACCCAAGTACACGGGGCTGAGTGACCACGATGTCGGAGCCCTTCAAACGAATTATGTTTGCCAAGTGTCTCTTATGGCGAAAGCAATTGTGGACACGCGCGAGTGCCTGGAAAACTTCTTTTTTCTTTAATAATTTAAGAGTATATCGACGATGCATAATTATAACTTTTAGTCTAGGACGCCAATAACTTGACCACCGAAGCATTGGGAAGAAATTGCGATATTAAGGTACATAAACAACATAGCCTACACATTCAACTGTCGGTTAATGTTCCTCAAAATTTCCCTTCTTAAATATTCCCCTCCTTTATAATTCTCCATCACGTGAAAACGTGCCATGTTTTGGGTTTTAAATATATCGATGCAATGGTGCTGCCATCTGCTGTCAGTTACTGGAACTATATGGGCGATGTACTGCCATCTGTTGTCAGTTATAGGAACTGATTGCAGATATTTAAACGGCATACTGAGGACAACAGTTTGCTCTTTTGATCACATGCTGTAATGCAATGGTAAAACGGAAATAAAACGTATTGAGAGGGAATGTAGAAATATGTATCTTTTACAGACATAAAACCTTACTAATACTCCTTGATTAAACAATATTTCAATGGTAAAAAAAAACATATATCGGCGAGGGCTGGGATCGAACCGGCGACCCTAGTAACCACAGTCTGTCGCCTTAACCACATAGCTACTCGCGCAATCTTGTTCAGCAGCAGTCGCAGCCATTCATTATCTTCAAAAGCTGCTGTCTGAAGGAAATAATCCATTTCATTATCCAAATAAATCAATGTTGCACATTCGTATACGTTCATACTGTTATTATATTTTATTGCCAGAACTTGATTAATGTATGTTTTCAATTACATGGAAGCTTATTAAATAACTTACATTTTAATGGAATTCTCACCGCCATTTTGTCATGACCTCAGGCGGATTGTGCGCATGCGTGAGGGGCTAGAATTCTGCTATTTTCTATATTAATTCAAAAATATACCGAGAGGGAATGTAGAAATATGTATCTTTAACAGACATTAAACCTTACTAATACTCCTTGATTAAACAATATTTCAGTGGTAAAAAAAAAATTCAGCGAGGACTGGGATCGAACCGGTGAGCCTAGGAACCACAGTCTGTCGCCTTAACCACATAGCTACTCGCGGACTCTTTGTCGGGAGCAGACGCAGCCGTTCTTTATCATGAAAAGCCGCTGTCTGAAGGAAATAATCCATTTCATTATCCAAATAAATCAATGTTGCACATTCGTATACGTTCATACTGTTATTATATTTTATTGTCAGAACTTGGTTAATGTATGTTTTCAATTACATGCAAGCTTATTAAATAACTTATATTTTAATGGACTTCTCACCGCCATTTTGTCATGACCCCAGGCGGATTGTGCGCATGCGTGAGGGGAGAGAATTCTGCTATTTTCTATATTAATTCAAAAATATACCGTAATATATTTGTTTATTTTATAGACACTCTGCAAATCTAGAGGCCAAGAGCTTTCGTTAGAGTGCTCTACGAAGTAAATCGGTTCTGTCGTTCTCTCAATCTCGTGGTAACAAAAATCACCTTACTGTTTTAAATATATAGATTACCACCTACCGTGTTGTATGGCTGAGCGGCAATTTGGAAATTAACCAACAAGTATTTAGTATTATTAAATAATTATGAAATAATATAATAATCAAATATTCGTATTCAAAATCGTTCTCCCCCAGGGGCTCACATCTTGTGGGACGTGGGTTGGCGACCACGGGGCCCCAGCTGAGTCCGGCATTGCTTCCACTTACTTGTGCCGGGCTCCTCTCTGTCTTCTTTCCTTTCGAACTCACTTGGTCAACTCTTGTTCTATTCCGACCCCGACGGTATTAGGGTATCCGAGGCCTAGGGAGTCTCTTCATTTCCCGCCTTAATTGGCCCTTGTCTCATCTTTTCTGATTCCCTCCTTCTGCGAGGGGTCAGCCTTCTTTTTCTTTCCCTGTTATCTCCTGCCTTCTGTTTAAGGCCCTCAAGGAGGCCGGGTGTATGTAGCCCCACCACTTCTGGTGCACCCTGGATATTGCTACACCTTCAGGGTCTCACGGCTGGTGAGTACGGGAGTTGGCGACCCCGAGGGATTCCTGAGCTAAGTCCGGTTTCCCACTTTTGTCCCTTACCTTTTGGGCGGACCCTCACCTCTTTCACTTACCTATCTGCCTTTCATGGCTCTCCTTCCTTCCAAGTCCCTCAATCCGCATTCTTCGAGGGTTGAGGGCATTTCCTTTCATCCTGTCCTTTATTTGCCTTATTCTCCTTTTGTTTTCCATTTCTTCTTCTAGTATATAAGTTAGTACACACATCAAAAAAAGTTTTGCATCACCTCGGTTCCAAGAGTTCCGGAACCGTTAAATACAAAGGGAATAGAGATCAACACAAACAACATTTCAGCTCGTTTTATTGCTCATGAGACCCACACATTGCATGTTGTACCATCATACAGCTAGACTTTCAGCATTTGTGGTCCAGATTGCAGTACACACCACTACCTCTAATACCCAGTAGCACGTCCTCTTGCATTGATGCATGCCTGTATTCGCCGTGGCATACTATCCACAAGTTCATCAAGACACTGTTGGTCCAAATTGTCCCACTCCTCAACGACAATTCGGCGTAAATCTCTCAGAGTGGTTGGTGGGTCAAGACGTCCATAAACAGCCCTTTTCAACATATCCCAGGCATGTTCGATAGGGTTCATGTCTGGCGAACATGCTGGCCACTGTAGTCGAGCGATGTCGTTATCTTGAAGGAACGCATTCACAAGATGTGCACGATGAGGTCGAGAATTGTCGTCCATGAAGACAAATGCCTCTCCAATATTCTGCCGATATGGTTGCACTATGGGTCGGAGGATGTCATTCAGGTATCGTAAAGCCGTTTCGGAGCCTTCCATGACCACCAGTGGCGTACGTCGGCCCCACATAATGCCACCCCAAAACATCAGGGAACCACCACCTTGCTGCACTCGCTGGACAGTGTGTCTAAGACGTTCAGCCTGACCAGGGTGCCTCCAAACACGTCTCCGACGATTGTCTGGTTGAAGGCATATGCGACACTCATCGGTGAAGAGAACGTGATGCCAATTCCGTGGGGTCCATTCAGCATGTTGTTGGGCCCATCTGTACCGCGCTGCATGGTGTCGGGGTTGCAAAGCTGGACCTCGCCATGGACGTCGGGAGTGAAGTTGCGCATCATGCAGCCTATTGCGCACAGTTTGAGTTGAAACACGACGTCCTGTGGCTGAACGAAACGCATTATTCAACATGGTGGCATTGCTGTCAGGGTTCCTCCGAGCGGCAATCCGTAAGTAGCGGTCATCCACTACAGTAGTAGCCCTTGGGCGGCCTGAGCGAGGCCTGTCATCGACAGTTCCTGTATCTCTGTACCTCCTCCATGTCCGAACAACATCGCTTTGGTTCACTCTGAGACGCCTGGAAACTTCCCTTGTTGAGAGCCCTTCTTGACACAAAGTAACAATGCGGACGCGATCGAACTGCGGTATTGACCTTCTAGGCATGGTAGAACTACAGACAACATGAGCAGCGTACCTTCGTCCTGGTGGAATGACTGGAACTGATCGGCTGTCGTACCCCCTCCGTCTAATAGGCCCTGCTCATGCATGGTTGTTTACATCTTTGAGCAGTTTTAGTGACATCTATGAACAGTCAAAGGGACTGTATCTTGGATACAATATACACAGTCAACGTCTATATGCCGGAGATCTGGGAACCGAGGTGATGCGAAACTTTTTTTGATGTGTGTAGTTAGTTTCAGTTTTAAGTTTGCATTTCATTTTCATCTTCACGATCACCCAAACCATCAGGGGCCGATAACCTAGATGTTAGGCCCCTTAAAACAACAATTATCATCATCATCACATCATCGAAATCGTTCAAACAATTTCAAATAGTTGGATGTTGGATGTTGGGAAATGTACAGCCCTAGCAATGAGTGGTGTACAACCCTTGTTATTAATATATTGTAAACAAAGGGACGTCCTCGACGTATTGTATGTTAAGTGTGTGATGGCCCCAGGGTAGCTATGGGTTGGGACTGTGCAGTTCATACATCTGTCTCACACACAGACACAGACTCCACCTCCGTAAATTAGTAGGCTTATTAAAAAAAAAATGGAGAAGGCAAAAGGATTCCCACAGTGTCAAAACACACCCTGTTCTTAAAATAATGACACCATCATGTGCACTTGTACGAGCTTCTTGCTACGTATGTACCACTGAACTTCAAGTTGATTTTCACTGTACTGTTTGTTTGCTCTTTGTGTAAGTGTAACTGGTTCGTCTCTAGCCTGAGGTCATTTAGATATTTGTCTCGCCATAAAGAAGGTATGAGCTGCATTGCCTCGAGACTTATACTACGGTCATTGACAACACGAAAGGAATGCACCCATGTTCTGTGCACATTCTGCACTACCTTGACGGTCATTATTGGTGTAGTTCAATCATTTTAGGGACGGCCATTAGCAATAATTGTGGCAAAAGTTCCACCTACCTTTTATTATTTATTGATGTGTAACATCTTTCCGCTCGGTTGCTGGATAGTTTTGTGGGAGTGATTTTGAAAATTGGGGACGGAAGTGGATCGGATCGATCGAGCTCGCGGTGGTGGATCGAACGGAAATATGCACTGCCCACTTGATCGATCGAACGGAAGTGTACTAGTGGTAAGACCCAGCTGGCAGTGGTACGAGAAACAATGAGCGCGCGGTGTCGGAAATTGATACCATGACGTACTCTCGGCCATGTGGAATGTATATGATATACTGAACGGTAAACGCTCATGCAAACTCTGCTGTCAACTGATTGAAACAAATGACATGGTACATGTTCGAAGTCTTCGTATCAGTATTTAATTGGTAAAGTGCCTTGATATCAAACATTGTAAGTAGTCGGCATTGCCGGTATTATGTTTCTGCACAATGGCTATTCAAATATTAACCCACATAACGGTAATGCAGTCATCAATATAATATAATTGTTGTGGTTATACGAGAATTGAGCAAGTCTTCATGAACTATTACTGAATACATTCTCTATACTCACAAGAGGGCCTATTCATAAGGCATTTTAAACGCAATTTCACGCAGGAAAATTAACGAAACCAGCAAAATATAAATGAAACTTAATTCCGTAATGCAGTATTGTTGGAACGTGGAAATAAGTCACCAACTTGCGCACAAACTTTGCGTAGTCGAAATAGCCGTGGGGTTAGTGCGTATGACTGTGAATCTGGATATCTTGGGTTCGAATCCCGGAAGGGGTAGATCTTTTTGCTATCAGATTATCATTTTAAACGATATTTATCATATAAATATGACTCATTTTAACAGAATCCATATGAAAATACGTTTTGGTCTGTGAATGAAGAGGACCAGTTTATAAGGAATTTAAGGTTATGAGCGGTGTCGCGCCTATTAATCTAGTTGATCCATGTCGTATTCTTTATTTAGGCTGGTGCTGGTGGAAGCTACAAATCATCTAATAAAATGAGTTCCGTATTATAAACTACAATATCTGTAAAACACTTCCTTTTACAATAGATTAATATTTGTGCCAAAAATAGTATAAAATACCGGTGTATCAACAATATCACGTGAGGTTTCTTCTATGTCAGATGTTACACATCATATGTGACTACTGTAAGGCTCGTTTTTTTGTTTTGTTTAATCGAATAGCGCTATTACAGAGCACGTAAAATCAATACTTTAAATCTTGCCACATGTCTTTTTTCTCTCTGCACATATTTAGCGGCTTCGGTGGCGTAGTCGGTAGCATGCTGAGCTTCTGTGCCCAAGATAGCGGGTTCAAACCCGGCCGAAGACGTCGGATTTTTAAGAGCGTTAAAAATCCCTTAGTATGCCTTCCTTCGGAGGGGAAGTAAAGACGGCGGTCCCATGTCATATATTTATGGCATGTTAAAGATCCTTCCACTAATTGCACCTGTGTGAAGCTAAATTGGATTGGTTATGAATGTAAACAACGCTGTTAGGTTTCTATGTTCGTTGCCAAGAGCCGACTGCGGCGGCATCTAGTAGCTCAGTCCTGAACTTGGCCTAGTAGTCGTTGACGGTGGCGATTGGCGGCAAAAGTAGGAACTATTTGAAAAATTCTTAGTTGCAGTACTTAAATTAACAAACAGATAACACACACTAATACAGTCATCACAATTAACACCGGTTATCAGACAGATTCTACACACACCCAAAGTACACGGGGCTACATGACCGCGTTGTCGCAGCCCCTAAACTTAAGAACCAACCAACCAACCATCTCTGCACATATTCGGTTCATCCTCTCTGTCTATTAAATGTCGCATTATCCAGGGTGGGGCTACACACACCCTGCCTCCTTTAGGGCATTGACCAGAAGGTAGGAGATACTGTGAGCCCTTGAGGGTGTAGCACTAACCAGGGTGGGGCTACACACACCCTGCCTCCTTTAGGGCCTTGAGCAGAAGATAGGAGATACTGTGAACCCTTGAGGGTGTAGCACTATCCAGGGTGGGGCTACACACACCCTGCCTCCTTTAGGGCCTTGAGCAGAAGATAGGAGATACTGTGAACCCTTGAGGGTGTAGCACTATCCAGGGTGGGGCTACACACACCCTGCCTCCTTTAGGGCCTTGAGCAGAAGATAGGAGATACTGTGAACCCTTGAGGGTGTAGCACTATCCAGGGTGGGGCCTAACACACCCTGCCTCCTTTAGGGCCTTGAGCAGAAGGTAGGCGATACTGTGAGCCCGTGAGGGTGTAGTACTATCCAGGGTGGGGCTACACACACCCTGCATCCTATAGGACCTTCAGCAGAAGGCAGGAGATACTGTGAGCCTGAGGGTGTAGCACTATCCAGGGTGGGGCTACACACACCCTGCATCCTTTAGGGCCTTACGCAGAAGGCAGGAGATACTGTGAGCCCTTTTAGGGTGTAGCACTATCCAGGTTGGGGCTACACGCATCCTGCCTCCCTTAGGGCCTTATGTAGAAGACAGGAGATACTGTGAGCCCTTTGAGGGTGTAGCACTAACCAGCGTGGGGCTACACACTCCCTGCCTCCTGTAGGCCCTTATGCAGAAGACAGGAGATACTGTGAGCCCGTGAGGATATAGCACTATCCAGGATGGGGGCTACACGCACCATGTCTCCTTCAGGGCTTTGCCATTAGTCATCATGGGCGTGAGTTTCCTCCAATGATGCTGGAAGTGTTCATTTGCCAAGAATAACTTTAATTTGATAAAAAGGAAGAAGAGATAGCTCATGGATGGAACTTAAAATTATGACTGAATAATGAGATCGATGCATGAATACATTCATTGATCTCATAAAAAGATGTATTTCTGCCGGTAATTCTAAGCATGTTAGCTATAGGAGTCATAAACCGATATTTCCGATATTAAAGAGTTGTAAAACTTAACGGCGGAAGAACATAAATTTAGCCTTTCACCTCCTTATCTGTGGCCTGATCTCCACAGCTCATTTGCTCAACAGGAAATCAGTCATTTAACGCTATATTGCATGTAATTGCGGACACACTTGTTTAATACCGTCAGCTGGCTTGGAATGGGGAGTGAAGAAGTGGTGTAATGCTCTTAACCTCTTATGTGCTGAGTTAATAATTTGAATTCAAAACAATATTGTAGGAGGTCGTAATTTTGTTTTATCAGGAGACTTAAAATGTCTGTACGTTTTGTGTCTTTATTGATCAAAATGTACATTCAAAATCCTACGTTATATTCTGTTACTTAGGAAGCAAAATAACCAGTAATGGACGAAGCAAAGAGGATATTAGAAGTAGGTTGGCTCAGGCAAGGAACGCATTTCTAGAGAAAAGGAATCTGTTGACATCGAATATAGATTTAGGTATTAGAAAGTCATTTTTGAAAGCCTTTGTCTGGAGCGTGGCCCTCTATGGAAGTGAAACTTGGACAGTTGGTGCAACAGAAAAGAGGAGAATTGAAGCGTTTGAAATGTGGTGTTACATGAGAATTATGAAGATAAGATGGACAAAGTTATAAACAAAGAGGTATTAAGACGAGTGGGAGAGGAGAGATGTTTCTGGCGACTGCTAATGACGAGAAGAGATAGGTTGTTGGACACTTACTAAGACACCCAGGAATAGCAAGCTTAGTTATGGAAGGAAGGGTCGAGGACAAGAACTGTAGGGGTAGACCAAGGTTAGAATATGTTAAACAGATTGCCTCTGATGTAGCGTGTTGTAGCTTAGTAGAGATGAAACGATTAGCTCTGGACAGGGAGGCATGGAGAGCTGCTCAAACCAGTCAAAAGACTGAAGACTCAAACAACAACATTAATTTACATTTTGATATTAATAGAAATTAAAGTTACTGTGCCCATGCTTTCATCATTTCTATACCAAGTAAAGGCCCAAAACATATTATTTCCTACAATCAGTAGGCAAGTAATACTTGTACAAAAATTGTTATCCTCTGATCTGAAATCTCAACGCGACGTGAAGATACTGCTTGCTATTCCGCCATGCTTGTTTACATCACAGATGAACTCCAGCTGGAGAACCGACGTCTACAGAATGCTCTGTTAGCTACTACCGGAAGCAAAAATCTAAATTCAAGTAGTAGTCTACTACATAATGGCCAACAGATGGCAGGACATGCCAGAGATCAACTAGACACTTGAAAGCGAACGGGGAATATGAAAAAGAGAAGTGTTCATGTGTACCGTATTTAGTCGGGCGTAGCAGTCAACGGGTTAACAGTTAGGTTTTAACGTGGGTATTATGTTTATGATCTGGGAATAATAATAATAATAATAATAATAATAATAATATCATATGGCCTCGGTGCCGGGTGCAAGCTTTGTTATTTGACACCCAAAGGGTAGCTTGCATGTCGAATTTTTGTTGTTCCTTGAAGCACTATGAAAGTCAAGGAGGTTAGATATCTAAGCTCCTTGAACACTATAGCGCTTTCCAGTAGAGAAATGAGGAACTTTGTGTTGGCGGAAACTCCCGAGATTAATTTTGCCATTATGAACACGGCCTACTGAATTCAAATGGTTTCTTTGACATGCCAACATCGTATGACAAGGTGTCGTAATTTTTGCCGCCTTTCAAAAAAAATAATCACTTACCATGGCCAGGAGCGAACCTGCAAGCTTGGGGTTAGTAGACCGACACGTTGACCACTCACCCACCGTGGCAAGCTATGATCTGGGAGTTTGTCTGGACATTTATTTAGCACATGGCTTTTAGTGCCGGGAGTGTCCGAGGACATGTTCGGCTCGCCAGAGGGTGAGCTACAAGTTCCGTTAAATTTCAAGTAGTTCCTAATTACGCTACCAGATGTCACTGACACCTAGTGGAGAACGTTGGAACTTTCATAGAGTGTTACAACGAAATCTAACATAGAAATTTAGCTTCACACAAGTTGATTTAGTGGAAGGATCTTTTACATGCCATAAATCTATGGCATGGGACCGCTGGCTTTACTTCCCTTTCGACGGAAGGCATACTGAAGGATTTTAACGCTCTTAAGTAATCCGACGACTTCGACCGGGTTTGAACCCGCGATCTTGGGAACAGCAGTTCAGCCTGCTACCAACTACGCCACCGAAGCCGCTAAATTGTGGACAGTGGCGGAAGACTCACCCGGTATGTATTTACCGGTATTATTATTATTATTATTATTGTTATAAACATCATTAAAGTTTGACCAATTCCGTCGAATGCACTCTTCAATGTAACACTTTCGTCAGTGTGATAAAATGGTAATGAAAATGGGACGAAGCTGTAAGTCTGAGCATTGACCGCAATTACACACATATCTGCAATTGAAAAATGAGCGACTATTAAATTGCCGATTTCCTGTTGGGCAAATCATGTGAGGTGTGAGGACGTGTCAGTCCCAGCCACTTGTAGGTGAAAGGCTTCACTGGGAGATTAACTCTGTCCACTTCCTCTCTCTGTGCGGTGATAAAAAGGAGATTAATTCGAATGATTTAGAAATATCTCATTAAGTAATGAGAACAGCGGCGTGCAATTGATGAATATCATAATGGCAGTTGACATGAGAGTTCCTGTGACTCGATAACACTTTGCTGTCACTTCCCGCCCCAACAGCACCTAGACTAATTATATGTGGAAGGTGTCCATTGGTCGTTCCCGGATAGAAACTTCGGCTGAATGGAACTGTATAACACAATACGTATTTTAACATTGTCAATTTGGAATAAAGTACAGGGATAGGAGGGTGATCTACAATCTATACAGAAACCAGACAGTAGTCATTCGAGCTGAAGGACATGAGAGAGAAGCTGATATTCAGAAAGGTGTAAACCAAGGGTTCAAATCCGGCCAGTCGTAGGATTTTTAAGAGCGTTAAAATCCCTCAGTATGCCTTCCTTCGGAGGGGAAGTAAAACCGGCGGTCCCATGTCATAGATGTATGGCATGTTAAAGATCCTTCCACTGTGAAACTAAATTGTATAGGTTAAGAATGTAATCAACGCTCTTAGGTTCCTACGTTCGTTGCCAAGAGCCGACTGCGGTGGCGTCTGGTAGCTAAGTTCTGAACTAGTAGTCGTTGATGGTGGCGTTTGGCGGCAAAAGTAGGAACTACTTGAAAATTCAATGTCTACAGTCCTTACTTGAATTAAAAGCTTGCCACGGTGGGTGAGTGGTTAGCGTGTCGGTCTACTAACCCCAAGTTTGCAGGTTCGCTCCTGGCCGTGGTAAGTGATTTTTGAAAGGTGGCAAAAATTTACGACACGCATATCGTACGATGTTGGCATGTCAAAGAACCCATTTGAATTCAGTAGGCCGTGTTCATAATGGCAAAATTAATCTCGGGAGTTTCCGCCAACACAAAGTTCCTCATTTCTCAACTAGAAAGCGCTATAGTGTTCAAGGAGCTTAGATATCTAACCTCCTTGACTTTCATAGTGCTTCAAGGAACAACGAAATTCGACATGCAAGCTACCCACTGGGTGTCAAATAACAAAGCTTGCACCCGGCAGCCGACGCCTTACGATATTATTAGTATTATTTACTTGAATTAAAAACACACTAATACAGCCATCACAATTAACACCGGTTATCAGACAGATTCTACACACACCCAAAGTACACGGGGGCTACATGACCGCGTTGTCGCAGCCCCTAAACTGAGGAACCAACCAACCAACATCTTATAAACTTATGGTATCCTGTTCCCTCGTGACCCATGCTGACGAAGGGTTGGAAACATAATAATATAACATAATAGTATTAACATGTGTCCTTAGTAAATTTAGTTATAACTAATATACTCACAATTATCAATTGCTTCTTAAGAATACTCTGATGTACAATTTTCAAAAGAAAATTATGTATTGCCCGTTGAGCCATTATACCAGGTGGCCCATTTGCGCCGTGCAATCTACTTATAAGTGTCCCGCATGTACGGGTGATGGACGGGAGGTCTAATAACTGAATTGTTAAGGGGTAACCTAACGTGCAAGCCGGTTACGTCTGATTGCCAAGAGACAACAACCAGACGGCCGCACGCTATATGTTCCTCAGTACTCCCGTCTAACGCACCCCATATCTGTATGAGGCCTCGCTGGCGAGCGTAGACGGCAGACGTCTATCGGAAACACCAGTGCTTACCGTCTACGAGCCTCAACGGCATTACGGCCAGCTTCTCCACAGATTAGTGTAATGTCCGTGTACTCATCGATGCTGAATACACCAGCCTTCGTCAATATGTTGCTAGCAACTGTCATGTTGTTGTACCTCATATGAGTCTATTACGCTCTCAAATGCGAGGCTCCAAAAGGCAATGGGTTACATTAGACGGCTAGTGCTGAGGAACATGCAGCCAGCGGCCGTCCGGTTGTTATTCCTTCGTATTCTGACGTAATCGGCCTGCGTTCAGTGTGACCCCTGTGGAAATCAGTTAACAGACATCCCATACAGCATTAATGTATGCGGGACACCTAAAACTAGATTGCACGGCGCAAACGGGCCACCTGGTATATTTAAACACAAATAGTGCTAAATGTCCCGGCATAACTCAACAAAATGACAGCGTTTCGCCCCGGTGTGCTATTGCTATTGCTACTCTGATGACCACAATGTTTCGTCAAAACTAGTTCAATAAACATCTGCTAGTCAATTATTTTATTGACTTTTGGATTATTTTAATGGCATTGGTACTTAATTTAACTACTTTATTCAAACGTGACGATGCGTTAATTTGGGATTTGTACCTGTAACGATATCTTCGGTTGGTTGGGTGGTTCCTCAGTTTAGGGGCAGCGACAACGCGGTCATGTAGCTCCGTGTACATTGGGTGTCTGTAGAATCTGTCTGATAACCGCTGTTAATTGTGATGGCTGTATTTTAATGTGTGTTTCTGTTTCTTAATTCAAGTAAGGACTGCATACTTTGAATTTTTCAAGTAGTTCCTCATTTTGCTGCCAAAATCCACCGTCAACAACTACTAGTTCAGAACTTGGCTACTAGAAGCCACCACAGTCGGCGAACGTAGGAATCTGAGCGTTGTTTACATTTTAACCTTATTTAGCTTCACACAGGTGTAATTAGTGGAAGGTTCTTTAACATGCCATAAATCTATGACATGGGACCGCCGGCTTTACTTCCCCTCCGAAGGAAGGCATACTGAGGGATTTTTAACGCTCTTAAAAAATCCGACGGCTTCGGCCGGGTTTGAACCCGCGATCTTCGGCATAGAAGCTCAACGATAACTTCGCTATTCTCTTTCGTATACAGGGTGTTACTAAATCCCCATTACAGACTTTGAGGGCTTGTAGACGGTTAAGGCTCGGTCTACCGCCGCGAACTCTGTATTGTTAAATATTGCATCACCCTGGCCGAACCGAACGCGGCCTGCCGACGCGATTCAGTCATGTCCGCGGCGAACCGGTTGTGTTTTCTTACAAAGTTCACGGCGGTCTGTGGAGGACAAAACAGGAAACATGGCAGAAGAAACAGAAACATTTATTGATTTTTTAATGGGTGAGTTTGGCAGGTCTTTCTTACCTTAAAGTAAATTAATTTTAATAATTAAGTTCCTTTTCTTGTATGTTTTGTTTGGTCTAATGTTTAGTTGCAGGCTACATCTTACTTTTATCAGTATAATATGAATTTCACAGGAGACCGCACAAGTATAATTTTTAGCCTATTTTCAATTTTGAAAAAATAGGCTTATGAGATCACCTTTTGTCCGTGTGTGTGTGCGTGTGTGCGTGTGCGTGTGTGTGTGTGTGTGATTCGTGTGTGTGTCACCCCCTAATAATATCTAAACAGCAGGAGCGATTTCAATGAAACTCGGAAAGTTCATAGCACTATTCCCGGCGACCTCGACCGTGCCCTTCAAATTTTGTTACGACTCACCAATCCAACATGGCGGCTGTGCGAAATATTTCACCAGCATTCAATATCTCCGAAACTATTACCGATATTACCATGACATTTTCTAATGTGATAGAGGGAACTACTATTAGTTCACTTATGTGACTTTTGAAAACCTGGTAACTACAAAACCAACATGGCGGCCACGCGAATTTTCGAATTTTAAATAGAAGTTACTCGCGATTTAACCAACCAAACGCAATAAAACTTGGTACAGTATATATTTATACACATTTTAATGCACCGATGTCTAACTTCGTTCAATTGTTTACATAATCACAAGATGGCGGATGTGCGAAATATTTCACCGGCATTCTATATCTGTGAAACTATTAGCGGTATCTCCCTAAAATTTTGTACGGAGATAAAGGGCACTACTGGAAGTCCATCTATAAGACTTTCAAAAACCGGTTAACTACAAAACGAACATGGCGGCCAAACGAATTTGAAAATTTTAAATAGACCTTTCTCGCGATTTAATGTTCCAAGCGCACTGAAACCTGGTACAGGAAATATTTATACACATTGTAATCCACTGGTATCTAATTTAGTTCAATTGTTTACATAACCTCAAGATGGCGGCAGTGCGAATTTTAAAATTAAGTTTTTATTTCTTGTGATGTAGTCATGCGATCGAAGTGAAAGTTTGAATAATGAACCTACGCAATAATTTTCCTTTAATGGTACATGACTCTATGGCCTATACATTTAACAATCCAACATGGCGACCATCCGAAATATTTAGACGATACTGAATATCTACGAATCTATTTTAGCAATCAAACTGCATTTTTTAATGTTCATAGGGGCTATGAACTTAAGTTCACCTATAGGACTTTAAATAACCTGGTGTTCACTAATTCAACATGGCGGTGACGCGAATTATAAATATTCACATGGACGTTTCTCGCAATTTAACCATCCGAGTGCAGTGAAACTTGGTACAGTAAATCCTTATACGAATGTTAATCCACTGGCATCTAATTTATTTCAATTGTTTCCATAACCTCAAGATGGCAGCTGTAAAAAATTTTAAAATCTCCTTGTTTTTTCTTGTGTCCTAATTATGCGATTGAAGTTTGATTACTACACGTTCACAATAATCTGCATGTAACAGTACATAACTCTAGGACCTACATATATAAAATCCAACATGGCGACCATCCGAAATATTTAGTCGGTTCTTAATATCTACGAATCTATTACAGCAATCAAACAGAAATTGTGTATGTTGATAGTGGCAATTAACATAAGTAGGATATATGAAAATAGGATGTAACTTATAGTTCTTCACGGAACTAGGCCCTACTTGTTTTTTTCTTGAAAAATAAATATGTGTGAAAAATTATTATTATGCTTTATTATTTACTTACCTTAAAGAGATGGCTAGCCTTTCCTTCGCACAAATGGGTCTCCTCCGGTTAGTGGTTTGCTTGGAAATGGTTGGTTCTAGGAGCATATATTTTATGTCTACCCCTTATTATTCCCGTTTTCCAACGGGGTCGGGGATGAGATGCGATGGAAGTCTTTGAGGCGATGGTTTTACGGCCGGATGCCCTTCCTGACGCCAACCTCGTGAGAGGAGTTAATGAGAGATGAAATGAATGATGGTGAATGAAACTGGACAAGGATGTGGAAGGAAGCGGCCGTGGCCTGTCAGAAGGTACCGTCCCAGCATTTGCCTGGTGTTGAAAATGGGGAAACCACGGAAAACCATTTCAAGGACGGCCGACGGTGGGGCTCGAACCCACGCGTCTACCGAGTCAGCAGAGAGCTTGGCCCCATGACCTAATGCTGCGCGTTAGCCAGCGTAGCCACTACTGTCGGTTCTAGGAGCATATATAATGTCTCAAATTGTTCTCGAGTCATTCGAAAATACATGAAGAACCTGTCTTCGAACGAGAATAGTTCCCGACACAATCAGTCAAACTCCCAATATTCCTCTCTTTTCTCGTTCATTTCGTGAACCCATACTCTCTTTCGTCTCAATGCCAACTGAAGAAGCAATTCTTCTTCGTCAGAGGAACTGCTGGACATGTTGAAATAAAATGATAATTAAAATACCACGAGAAGAAAGTAATGCAATGCGCACTTTATCGAGAGTGCTTCCACACTGGTTCGCCTTGACTTGTCCGCAATCTATTTGACCACCCTAGTCCGCGGCGGACTGTCCGCGCTCCTGTTTCACCGAACCTTAAAGTTTAGCAGAGGAACTTGTGTCCGGAAACGTACCGTCTTCCCGCTACCCGCTAATAACCCCCAAAGCTCATGCATTTTCGGCGGCACTGACGAGAGTACGTATGTCATTGAACGATCAACTGTTGTCCCATATCCCCTAACTTCTTCTACGAAAGCTCACGGGTGCCACGTTGAAGACGTACAGGATGACTTCTTAGACGATGTACCACTGCTCCCCCAGGGGCTCACATCTAGTGGGACGTGGGTTGGCGACCACGGGACCCCAGCTGAGTCCGGCATTGCTTCAACTTACTTGTGCCGGGCTCCTCACCGTCTTCTTTCTTGTCGACCTAACTTGGTCAACTCTTGTTCTCTTCCGACACCGATGGTATTAGGGTATCCGAGGCCTAGGGAGTCTCTTCCTTTCCCGCTTTAATTGGCCCTTGTCTCATCTTTTCTGATACCCTCCTTCTGCGAGGGGTCAGCCTTCTTTTTCTTTTCATGTTCTCTCCTTCCTCCTGATCAAGGCCCTCAAGGAGGCAGGTGTATGTAGCCCCACCACTTCTGGTGCACCCTGGAGATTGCTACACCTTCAGGAGCTCACGGCTGGTGAGTTCGGGAGTTGGCAACCCCGAGGGATTCCTGAGCTGGGACCCTTTTTCCCCCTTTTTCCACTGACATTGGGGCGGGCCCTCGCCTCTTTCCCCTTTCCTATCTGCCTTTCATGGCTCTACTTCCTTCCATGTCCCTCAATCCGCATTTTTCGAGGGTTGAGGGCATTTATTTTCCTCCTGTCCTTTATTTGCCTTATTCTCCTTTTGTTTTCCATTTCTTCTTCTAGTAAATAAGTTAGTAGTTAGTTTTGCTATAGTTTACATTTCATTAGCATCTTCAAGATCACCCAAACCATTAGGGACCGATAACCTAGATGTTAGGCCCCTTAAAGCAACAATTATTATTATCATCATCATCATCCTGTGGCACTGCATGTGGTTTCAGCACGATGGTGCACCACCTCATTTTTCACTTGCGGTCCGAGATCATCTGCACCACATATTTGGGCAACAGTGGATAGGTCGTGGTGGCCTGCACGATCACCCGACTTGACACCGCTAGGCTGCTACCTGTGGGGTCACATGAAAACCTGGATTTACAAGACCCCTGTGGAATCCGAGGAAGACCTACTGGCGCGGGGTATGGCTGTGGTGAATGTTGGAGGACCAGGGACTGGTGATCGTGTGTGTCGTCACATCGAGCCCCACCTGTAATTGGACCCAGACGACAAGCGACAGGCGTCGGAGAGAGCGCCGAAAATGCGGAACATTTTAACATGTGCTGCGTTTTTTTTTTTTTTTTTTTTTTTTTTTGCGGGTAGCGGGAACACGGTACGTTTCCGGACACAAGTTCCTATGCTAAACTTGGACCTCACTACAAGCTCTCAAAATGTGTAGAGCAGGTAAATATATTTTCACGAATTTGGTGCTAAATTTTGTTTTTATTAAAAATAATTAAAAACTATTTTATTTTCAAATTTAATGGGAATTCTTAAGATTTGTTGTCATTAGTCGAAAATGTACTCTCACACACTTCACTAGACATTAGAGAACATTATCTATTTCCTCTTCCTTCAAGGAGCTAAACATATTTGTTTTCACGTATCTTAATTAGCTCCGAGCCGGAACGTAAGAAAATACTACTTCAAAAGATAACACATGCGGGAAGTCAGTTGATTCGAAGAAAACGGTAGTCTACTAATTATGAATCCACTTATTCATGGAACTTGAACACATCAACGTATCCAGAGAGAAAATGATTATCGTGTTGTCTTGGTCACAATAGTGTCAGCACCTCGTGGCTAAAAATAATAATAAAATAAGAATACAAAAACAGGTCTGATAGATAAACTGTAGCATATTTAGTAAAGCCTCCGTCAGCCGATTATCGGCGCCCTGGCACTAAAAGGGTTAAAGATCAAACAATAACTTAAACATTGATATGTCGAGTCTAAAGCTTCGATTCAGGTGAAAAAAATCCACAGCCTGCTTCCAGTCTCCGACCGGGTCAGGAATGGAATGAATGAAGCCCCCATCTAGCGGCGAGGATATGAACTGTGCCGGCTGCCGAGGCCTGACGCACTCCTCTGGGGCAAAGATTAAATGAATGACAGATGAAATGAAATGATAGTGGAGAGTGTTGCTGGAATGAAATTTTGACAGGGAAAACCGGAGTACCCGGAGAAAAACCTGTCTGCCTCCGTTTTGTCCAGCACAGATCTCACATGGAGTGACCGGGATTTGAACCGCGGACCCAGCGGTGAGAGGCCGGCGTGCTGCCGCCTAAGCCACGGAGGCTCTCGATTCAGGTGGATACATTTAAAAATAATATCGAGAAAAACTGGCATCTGTGTTCAGAGCAATCGACTAGAGATTGCTTGGATTGATTTTGCAATAATTCTTATTCGGTGCTAATGTGTAAGATTTTCCCGTTAAAGTGGTCATTAAGGCGTGTATATAGAGCAGAATAGAAGTGTCTGTTACCTTATCTAACCCATCATTGAAGGCAAAGTAATGACAGAATACATCAGGGCTGAGGAGACAAAAACTCAGTGAAAGTGGGATGGCGCGCAAATCAAGAGGAATCATTGACCAAGCGCGTAACGGAAGTGAATGGGAATTCCTTCACGCAACGCTTCTAGTTGAATGATCTGATATGTTTGTCAAATGAGGAGTGGCCCATTCATTAGACGTACAAGTCAGACTTTTTACTGGAAGATTGCTACTCTTGCGTCATCTTCATACAGGAATATAACAGCATTCGTACAGTGACGGTGCAAAATGAGCAGCTTTTTGTTCTCAGCAGAATACATCGTTTCTTTTTAACATGAATAGGCTTTTGGGATGGGGTCTATCTGGGATTAGCGTGGACAGTGTTAACGTAATACTACTGTCGACCAAAATATAATGTGCACTCGAGTTTGAAGTTGTTTGTGAAGTAACCAATAGACCTACATAAAATCCAATAACATCATTATTTTTGTCATTCTGTTTTACGTTTGTTCATGAAGGTTTGGAATTTTAAATTTATATTTTAATATTTTTTATCGCAGTAGGAACGGGTCATGCCGCGCCTCGCTCGGAAGTGATGGGCTCCATCTCAGCAACGCTGTACAGATTTACCCGGAGCGGCTAGCTGGTGAACCATGTCTTATTTCCCCGTACGAATACAAACCGATATCAAATAAGTTAATTAATTATTTATTTCACAGTCATGCAGCATAAATTTTTGATGTATAAGGATTACAACGCGACCAAGAACTAAATTTACCAATCACCCCGGGCCAAGAAAAAGTTACGGTACCATACAAAAATGATAACAACTTTGTTTCTTGGACACACAAAATTTTGAAATTAATAAACCAGTTATACAACATTCCAATGTATATTGTGTTAACATTTGGATTCGATTTGATAATGAGTTTTTGAGATAATAATTCTTAAATGTGACGCATCGTTGAAACACGCTTAAAAACGTGCACTTTTTGTGCTCCAACTGCGATAAAAAATATTAAAACGTAAATTAAAAATTCCAATCCTACATGAACTAACGTAAAATAGAACGACAAAAATGATGATGTTATTGGATTTTATCTAGGTATGTAACGTAATAATAATAATAATAATAATAATAATAATAATAATATCGTATGGCCTCGGGTGCCGGGTGCAATCTTTGTTATTTGAAGCCCAGAGAGCAGCTTGGATGTCAAATTTTGTCGTTCCTTGAACGCTATGAAAGTCAAGGCGGTTAGATATCTAATCTCCTTGACACTATAGCGCTTACTAGTAGAAAATGGAGGAACTTTGTGTTGACGGAAAATCCCGAGATTAATTTTGCCATGTGTGTGTATATATCACCTTTTCGTGGACACGATAACTACCGCAATTTTGCACCAATCTCTTTCAACATCGTAAATAATATTTATCCCTTTAAAATCTCGGGCAAGATCGTTAATGGGCAAAATCGACCGAAGGGGGTGAAAATGGAGGGCCCTTTTCGAAAAAGTGAAATATCACTATAACTCTGTTAATATCTGAAATATTGAATCCATTTAAAATTCATACTATTCTACAGATAAGAACCCAAAATGTATGCCAGTAAAGTTTTTTGATAGCACAAATCATTGACCAAAAGGGTGGGAAAATCTTCTCTCTTAATAGGCACAATATCAAGACCGTTTTTCTGAAAGAATATTTGATATGACCCACCGTAAAGCCAAGGGATGGGCAAAATGATTTCGAAATTAAAAGAAAATACCAAATTGATGAGGGAAGAGCCATCAGAGGTTGCCATGTCAACGCCGCTGCACGAGATCCCATTCAGTTTTCCATCTGTCTCTGTGGGAAGCGGCTTCGGTGACGTAGTTGCTAGAATGCTGAGCTTCTATGTCCAAGATCGCGGGTTCAAACCCGGCCGAAGTCGTCGGATTTTTAAGAGCGTTAAAAATCCCTCGGTATTCCTTCCTTCGGAGGGGAAGTAAAGCCTTCCACTAATTACAACTGTGTGAAGCAAGATTTGTAGGTTAGATTTGATTAACGCTCTACGTTCCAACGTTCGTCGCCAGGTGCTGGTTGCGGTGGCATTAGCCAAGTTCACTGCTAGGTGTCGTTGACGGTAGCATTTGGTAGCAAAAGTAGGAACTACTACTTGAAATTGACGGTCTGCAGTCCTTACCTGAATTACACACTAATACAGCCATCACAATTAACACCGATTATCAGACAGATTCCGCACACACCCAAAGTACACGGGGCTACATGACCGCGTTGTCGCAGCCCCTAAATTGAGGGACAAACCAACCTCTCTGTGGGAGATACAATTTTGCATGAAGAAGTAACAGACCGTTAGATGGTTACACATCAGTGTCGAAACCTTGCATAAGGACAGTGTGACTACCACTATAAAAAATAGGCCCTAAATAACGGAAAGGTTATCGTCCCCATAAGACAATAAAATGTTTAAAAAATGCATAAAAAGTAGAAAAAAGAAGTTTAATAAGCTCCTATTGTAAAAAACTTTATCATAATGAGAGGTATAAAATGAGATCTGGTCCTTCTACGAAAACCTCCATATTTTACCTATTTTCACCTATCCCCTAGTTTGCCGGGTGAAATCTACCTCCGCCTTCTGGCGTGCAGAGAGGGATTCTTTTAGCATGGATATAGTTTTGAGCTGAGCGTCTACCTGGGATTAGCGTGGACTGTTGTAATTTGGTTATATATTTGTGCTGGAGTCTATCTGAAATTAGTGTTAACCTACAAAATTCACTTTGCATCGCCGAATTGATGTTAATCAACAAATGTCGCTGCAATAGTGAAATTTTGTAAACTGCTTTTTCATATCAGCTTTCGCTCTTCCTCAAAAATCGCTATGTCTCTCAGGATTTGCTCTATTTTTGGTCGGTTGTTCGGTTCGTTACTTAGTTTAGGGGCTGCGACAACGCGGTCATGTAGCCCCGTGTACATTGGGTGTGAGTAGAATCAGTCTAATATGAAATGAAAGTCCACAGCCTGCTTCCAGTCTCCGACCAGGTCAGGAATGGAATGAATGAAGCCCCCATCTAGCGGCGAGGATATGAACTGTGCCGGCTGCCGAGGTCTGACGCACTCCTCTGGGGCAATGAATAAATGAATGACAGATTAAATGAAATGATAGTGGAGAGTGTTGCTGGAATGAAATTTTGACAGGGAAAACCGGAGTACCCGGAGAAAAACCTGTCTGCCTCCGTTTTGTCCAGCACAGATCTCACATGGAGTGACCGGGATTTGAACCACGGATCCAGCGGTGAGAGGCCGGCGTGCTGTCGCCTAAGCCACGGAGGCTTCAGAATCAGTCTAATAACCAGTGTTAATTGTTATGGCTGTATTAGTGTGTGTTATCTGTTGACTGTTGACAGTACTTTCAAGTAGTTCCTACTTTTGCTACAAATACTACATCCACGACACCTAGCTTGCGGACTTGCCTAATAGATGGCATTGCAGTCAGCACCTGACGGTGAACGTTGGAACTAATGGAGCTTTATCACTTCTAACCTACATATTTGGCTTCATGCAAGTGTAGTTAGTGGGACCGCCAGCTTTACTTCCCCTCCGAAGGAAGGCATACTGAGGGATTTTTAAAGCTCTTAGAAAATCCGACGACTTCGACCGAGTTTGAACCCGCGATCTTGAGCATAGAGGCTCAGCATGGTACCAACTACGCCACCGCTATTTTTCAGAATACATGTTCCTTATCGAAGAATATTCTCCCAGTCTAGGAACATCTTGACGTCTTGAGCTTGTCAGCCAAACCCGTGTGGCGTCATGTTTCTTGCAACTCATCAACGTGGCGAAGCGGAGGTTTCAAAGACCTGCCCTGCCTGGAAATTGATATAATAATTTGGTTATTCGCAAGGAGAGTGACATGTCCTGGAGCTTCCAACTTTACGGCGACAGTTACGAGCTCACACTTTTGATGTACGGTTTCCTCGTCTCATCATCTCAAGCCCACGGGGACTTGGGCTTGTCTGGGCACATTCCTTAAACCTCAAGCACCGCTCACTCTGCTGGCGAAGAGGGGAATTCCCGCCAGACCACGAGGATCAGCCGAGCGGTACTGTTTTATAAGATTTTGTTATCCAAGATTATGATTGTTGTTTTAAGGGGCCTAACATCTAGGTTATTGGCCCCTAATGGTTTGAGTGATAGTGAAGATGAAAATGAAATGTAAACTATAACTAAAACTAACTACTAACTTAGATACTAGAAGAAGAAATGAAAAACAAACGGAGAATAAGGCTAATAAAGGACAGGAGGAAAAGACATGCCCTCAACCCTCGAAGAATGCGGATTGAGGGACTTGCAAGGAAGGAGAGCCATGAAAGGCAGATAGGAAAGGGGAAAGAGGAGAGGCTCCGCCCCAGAGGTAATGAATAAAAGGGGGAAAACCGGACCCAGCTAAGGAATCCCTCGGGGATCCCCCTGAGGGTGTAGCACTATCCAGGGTGCACCTGAAGTGGTGGGGCTACACATACCCTGCCTCCTTGAGGGCTTGAGCAGAAGGCAGGAGATAACATGAAAAAAGAAAGAAGGCTGACCACTCGCAGAAGGAGGGTATCAGAAAAGATGAGACAAGGGCCAATTAAGGCGGGAAAGGAAGAGACTCCCTAGGACTCGGATACCCTAATACTTTCGGGGTCGGAAGAGAACAAGAGTTGACCAAGTGAGGACGACATGAAAGAAGACGGACAGGAGCCAGGCACAAGTAAGTGGAAGCAATGCCGGATTTAGCTGGGGCCCCGTGGTCGCCAACCCAGGTCCTACTAGATGTGAGCCCCTGGGGGGTATCCAAGATTAACCCTACAATACTAACATACGTAAAATGTACGTGTATGAATAATTTAACTGCTTAGAATTCCCTCTATATTTGTCCCCACCCGGCAGTGCTTCTACTGGTCTATGGTGGTGATGTCAATGCTTTTGTTATTAATGCCAATCAGTTCTAGAGGCATAATCATGGGGCTAAGAATTGCCTGGAAACTATCCTTGAATTTAACAACATGTTGGTTTCTCCATAGCAATAACAAAGAGGAGGGGAATTTAATGTAGATATTGTGCCCGTTTAGACCGAAGTCCGCACGACCACATATGCATTTTACAAAGAATCAGTTAGCACGAGAGTAAAAATATCCCGGGGCGCCAGATGGGTTAAAGCTAATCGCAAAAAAATGACATCAAAATAAAAATAAATGCTTTACTGATTTTTGGCTCAATGCAACATTAAAAGGATAGAAGGAGATTCAACTGGGCATAACACAACATGTAAAAATTATCTCATTTTATTCTAAATTTTAAAATTGACTGCAAAATGATGCTCAAGGTCCGCACGACCACATATGCATTTTACAAAGAATCAGTTAGCACGAGAGTAAAAATATCCCGGGGCGCCAGATGGGTTAAAGCTAATCGCAAAAAAATGACATCAAAATAAAAATAAATGCTTTACTGATTTTTGGCTCAATGCAACATTAAAAGGATAGAAGGAGATTCAACTGGGCATAACACAACATGTAAAAATTATCTCATTTTATTCTAATTTTTAAAATTGACTGCAAAATGATGCTCAAGGTAACATCATTCCAGTGCGACGGCGCACACTACTATTTACACAATGTACAGAAATTTTCCAACACATTGAACAATTGTCTTTGGAGACACAAGTCTGATTATCAGTCCTGTAGACTGTGTTCCAAAATTATATCAATTATTTACGATGAAATCCAGTTCAAATTAAATTGTCTTTACTGGAAATATTGTAGTTCACTGGTTGAATTTCTAACATGATATTAACACTCGTAGAAATTCTCACTGTTTATAATTGTTTATAGAATTTTTTAACTTCCACTTATTTTTCCAGTTTCAAAAATATTGTCAAAAATATTACCTTTGACCCAACACTAATTATGTACACATATTAATAACAACATCTGAAAAGTATTTGACCCTTGAGCATAGCATCGAAGAACTGTGCGAAGCACAACAAAATTTATTATTCTTCCAAAATTAAACATTTCGAGAAGTGACTCGATTATGAACTTCAAATTCCAAAGAAATATGATTTCTGAATCATCAGCTTGATCAAAAAAAATTGTTGAACCATTCAATTATTCGATTTTCCACTTGGAATTATTATTAAGAAAAATATTTATATTTGTTGCTATTTTAGTAACTTTCACAACTTGCAATTCTTGAACAGAATGCGGAAATAAGAATTGTAGCTTTATAATAAATTCATTTAGTTCATGACAATAGGATTGAAAACATCCTTTAAGTAATTCGTGGATACAGAATTATTTTTAATTGGCAGTGGCCCATTCAATTATTTGTGTAAGAACACAATATCCCAACAACAACGGTAAAGGTCTTCCTCTGAAGAAGAATAAAATTTTATCATGACAAAACCGGGTTCTAGCAAATCCAAAGTATTAATGGAATACGTAAACAAGTTTGAAATAATTACTGATGGTTTGGTCATTCATTCGACGAAATGTGTGGTTTCAATACTCCTCCTATAAACCTGAGCCATCGAACCTGCTATTTGATTGATGCTCAAAAAAAAACCTCCTCATTCCTGCGACTTAAACATGCGCACCTGGGAATGGCATTTCAACTACTCCACAGACATAAATTTTCTTCCCAAAATGTATACAATAAATCAAGCCTCTGCTTGTTATCAAAACTGGAAGATCTATAAACTTACAAGTTTATTTTATTTTACCATTCAGTTCAAACCGTGAAGTTACCACACTTGTGATATTCTCTATTTCACTTTCGAATGTGTGCCTACGTCATGATTTTATATAAACACAAAAAAAAAAAAATCCTAATTGATACAAATATCATTGGCTTCCTGTTTCATGCCTTTCCGTGTTATCTGAAAAATATACTTTGCTCAATGCAAATATTAACTGTTCAACCAGAACTATAATGTTGGTGGAATACGGACTTGCGCTATCCACTAGCTTTCGGAAAATCACCTGTTCCAAAATAGGAATGATTAAACTAATCCTTAAGCTCTCTCTCAACGAATGTGATTATTAGAAAATGTAAGATCCAATAATTATTTAGAAAAATTATGAAAATTATTATTATTATTATTGGATTATTATTGTTATTATTTCCTTAAATATGTTTAATTATTATTTCCTTATGTGAGAAAACCACATGTTCGGCTCTTCGAATATGGACAAAATATCCATTTCTCAACAAAATAAATATTAAATTCTACAGTTATATCGGCTGATTACCGTGATTCTCAAACAAAATGAACATTCAAATAAATGCTCGGTATGCTCGGTCATCGATCCTAAACTGTTCTGAGTGCTGAAAATACTCAGAATAACCCTAATGTGTCTTGCGTAAATCAATGCAAGATTTAAATACGAAGAAAAATAAATGTGTTGGTCATCTGCAGAAAATGAGTTTGTTCCAATTAGCTAGGTATAATATAAAAGTCAAATGTGGCTTACATTTCTCATTGGTCTTGAAGCGTAGTGAACCTGGTCTGTACCAGATTTATCCAGATACATGCCCTATTGGACACGCACGTCTAATCCTTGTATCGGCCGCCATTATATACCCACAATCTGTCTAGCACGACGTAGTGGAAATATTTCTTGAAGTTTGAAGTAACTGCTGATCCATTTTAATATTGACTTCAATTAAATCCATAGCAGTTCGCTTAAATGGGGTCAGATCCAAATGATCTCTTCTCAAAAGCGTCAGTTGTAACATAACTCACGGTAATCTTTTCAGTACAGGAAAACACTGATAGTCTAAAACAATCAACGGCTGTTCTGAAGATCGATCCCTGGGCATGGCTTCACACCATCTATCATGCGCGAAGCAACATATAGTTTCCCTTTGTCGGCTAATGAACAACACCGTGATAGACTGGCCTTCAATATACTGAAAGATCTGAGTGGTTATTTAGTTACAATTTGTGAAACTGACAAGTTGGATTAAAATATCCAAGTATTGAATTATTGTTACTGGACTGTGACAGAATAATATCTAGACAAAGTCTAGCATATGTCCATATAGAAACAAAGTGTTTCACCAATGTCCGTAGAAAATAACAATCACCTTAGTGATTCCCTCTACCGGAAACTTACTACGTTCCCCACGTATCGTAGCACTTTTGTGACTATCACAATTCAAAGATATCTTCTGCGTAGATTCGGCAACCATGTGCCTTGGCTCGACGTAGCAGCAGCACCTTGTCCTACAAGAGCTTGGTTTGAAGTGAGCTGCTTATGCTTGGGCCGAGCGGCTTTTATACAAAACGGTCGGCTCCACGCTGGATCACGCTGAAATCTGTAAATCCTCATATCTCCGGTGTCTCTGGTCTGATTCACTTGAGACTAAGTGCATCCTCTTTCATTTGGCCGTGCCAGTAATCTGATCCAAGTATCAAGTCTCTACTCCATGGCTAAGTATTTAATCACCAAATAGTCTCGACCTCTGCTACTATTTGCCACGTCACTTAACATCTTCTTGGCTGCATAAAGTTTCCATTTCAATCTAGAAGGAAAGGAGCGCGATATTCAAATATCTCAACTTTCAAAAGCGGCTGTAGCCTTTCCTTTGATACCTAGGTGTCTGAATCTTGGAATACCCATTCCTAGAATTGGGCACAATATGTCACATCACTTCAGAGGGATCATAAAAACAACCTCATAAAAGCCAGAGACAGTATAAAAGAGGCCGGAGAGATTACGTACTGCCATTTACATCAAAGTAAACGACTTCTGTATTTATTGTACACTGAAGAAAATGGAAATTGCAACACCATGAAGGCATTGGTCGCTTGTGTTGATTTTCAAGATATGGAGCGATGCCATGTAGGTATGTAAACGATCAAAGTTTCAGACCCATTGGATTGTTGCTACAGGTCTCCCCACGTGATTGGACGCGGAGGAATCAACTCCAGTATACGGACTCTGGTGTAGCGTAGTTGACTTGCAGGCCGTGCAGTGAAGTGTTCCCCGTCAAACATGCCTCGACGACAGAGAAGAGCACGCTATCAACAACTGTCGCCGTTTGAGAGGACTCGGATAATTGGGCTGTGTGAGGCTGGATTATCGCCAAGGACTGTCGCTGCACGTGTTGGCCGACAGGCATCTACGGTACAACGTGTATGGCAGCAGTGGTCAAATGAAGGTACCCACACTCGTAGATCTGGCACAGACCCAGCGCGACAGACAACAGTGAGAGAGGATCGCCGCATCATTCGGATGGCCCGGATGGAACCCCATTCAACAGCAGCGCAAATTCGAGCAGCTGTGGCACCCCACGTTACACAACAAACAGTTGGTAATCGCCTGCGTGCAGCTGGCTTACGATCCCGTGTCCCTGCAGAAGGTGTTCCATTGACCCCACAACAGCGACGTGTAAGACTGGCCTGGTGTCGACGAATGACATAGAGTCGTTTTCAGTGATGAATCGCGCTTCTGTCTTGCCCGCACTGATGGCCGGAATCATGTGCGCCGACGTACCGGGGAGAGGGGCCACCCAGACCATATTGTCGAGAGGCACACAGGGCCAACACCAAGCGTTATGGTCTGGGGAGCTATTGGCTTTAATATGAAATCACAATTAGTACTTGTTGACGGCACTATGACTGCTCGACAGTACGTTGATAGGATACTCAATCCAGTGGTTGGCCCTATGACGGCGAACATTGCTAATGGGATGTTTCAGCAGGACAATGCCCGGGTTCACACTGCACGCATCTCCAGAGAAGCTCTCCACGACATCACCACCTTAGAATGGCCCACCAGATACCCGGACCTCAGTCATATTGAGCATGAGTGGGACATGATGGGTCGACAACTGGCCAACCGTTCTCAGCCACCCACAACTCTGGAACAACTGACCCGGGCAGTGCAGCAAGCGTGGGCCACAATTCCTCAGGAAGCGATCCAGAGCCTTATTGACTCCCTGCTCGGATCCTTCATTACTGTGCAGATGCCCTGGCGCCCTCATTGGGCGCTCTCTTCAACCAGTCCATTAACACCGGGACTCGACCACAAGAGTGGAAACACGCCAACGTGGTCCCTGTGTTCAAAGATGGTGACAAGGAAGACATGGACAACTACCGCCCTATTTCTCTAACGTCTGGTATCTGTAAATGTATGGAGCGCCTGGTTGCTAAGAACATACTAGAATTCCTGAGCGAACGAGGCCTGTTAAATCCAAGCCAACATGGCTTCGTTCCGGGGAAATCGTGTACAACTCTTTTGACAAAAGTGATTGATGACTGGCAGAACTCCTTGGATCAGACTAACGTCTCCCAAGTAGACTGTGTGGCCCTGGACTTAAGCAAAGCTTTTGTGCCTCATCGGAGACTCTTGTTAAAGCTTAGCAAATATGGCATCGGAGGCAAACTGATTACATGGTTGACGTCATTCCTGGTAGGTCGAACGCAGTGTGTCGTGTTTGGCGGGGCCAAGTCGCCGAACATAGTGGTAACTTCGGGAGTATCACAGGGGTCGGTGATTGGGCCTTTGTTGTACATGGCTTTTACCCAAGCTGTGTGACGTCTACGATGGCGCAGTATGCAGACGATTCAATAATTTACAGATCCATAAAGAATAATGATGACGTCAAAGCACTACAGGAAGATCTGGACAGTGTGGCACTGTGGTGTGATGTAAATAAGATGACCTTGAATGTAAACAAGTGTAAATATATTCGGCTAAGTAGGGCCAGACAGCCTGTTGAACATAGCCTTTCACTGAGCGGCAAAATTCTTCCCATGTGCAATTCACTGCGAATGCTGGGAATAAACATTTCCAGCAATTTGAAGTGGAATGTACACGTTGAGGAATGTAGGCGTAAGGCATTTAGAATTCTAGGATTTGCAAGACGCAATCTTCTGGGATTCAGAAGCCGTGCACTCCGAGCGGTGTATCTCTCCACTATACGGCCCATTCTTCTGTATGGACTTCCTGCCTGGCATCCCACTACCGAGGAAAACATGAGGAAGTTAAGTGCAGTCCAACGTCGAGCAGAGCGACTCATTTACAAACAGGGAAACAAAGTTTTGACAAAACCACTAACATCAATCAATGACATATGTAGCCAAATAGATCTCACCTTTCTCCGAAAATCTCTAGCTGGCACCATTAAACTGTCCCCATTTCACCGCCTTCAGCTGTCATATCGCTCAGTCCGTAGAGCACAGGGTGTCACCCTCGTTCCTCCATTCGCTAGGACAACAGATTATCAATCTGGGTTCTACAATCGCTCTGCTCGACTTTGGAATGAGCTGCCTCATGCAATAAAAGACCTTCCTCCACGACAATTTTGCCGCAAAGTGAAGGCTCTAATGGGACTAAAACCCCATGTAAATTGAATTTATATAATGTAACTTTGTGAGTGAGTGGGAGTGTGTGCGTGCGTGTAGGTATCTATGTATGCATGTGTGCGTGCATGAGCGTGTGTGTGTGTGTGCGTGCCTGTATCTTCCCATTTATTTATTAATTGTATGATATAGACGTCGTGTTCAGCAGATTATGTGTATATAGCAATGTAAAGTTGTAATTTGTATATATGTAACATATCAGATTTGTATAGATTTAATGAACGGAGATGGAGACACTGCTGTGTATGTGGGGTTTACCCTTTCTCTATCTGCCGTCCATAAATTGTAGACACAATTTTTGGTAAATAATAATAATAATAATAATAATAATAATAATAATAATAATAATAATAATAATATTGCCTCGCCGAATTCATCAATGTATTGCAGCTCGTGGTGGGCACATTCTGTATTGATTGTTGTCCAAACTTGCGGTCAGAGGGACCTGAAAGTGTAATCATCGAATCACAACCGAACACTCGTCCTGCAATTTCAATTGCAGCAATGTAGCACCACTCCTTCTGGGTGTTGCAATTTCCATTTTCTTCAGTGTATTGAAGATGGAACTTAGCGTATTAAACTTCTAAGACCGCAGAGGATTCGGTGTATATAAATAGTGTTACATACGGAATATATATTAATTTCTACCATTTAACTAATTGGAGCCTTAGCACAAAGTTCGTAATGTACGTAAACTTAACGTAGTCTATTATTAAAGCATAAATTCAATAATGTTAGTAATCTAGGGTTGAACACACAAAAAATATCCAAAGCATCGACTTTCTTAAAACTCAGCAATTCTTCTCGCCATGCATCGCCAAAATCACGTTATTTGACAAAATTCGCCTTGCATCGCCGAATTTGCGTTTACCAACACAATTCAAGCTCTCGCAGTAAAGAAGCGCAGTTGCGCTTCCTAAGTAGCGACGTAGAGCGCAGTTCGCTACTCCCGTGGGGGTCCGGGCACGGACACTGAGAGCCCGCTGATGAGCCTGATTGGTGTTCCTAGGCGAGTCCCCACACAAGACACGGCATAAACTAAGAAAATTGCTGAGTTTTAATTCACTGGCCGTGAAAGCCAATATACCCTTTAACGAATTTCTTCTTCTTCTTTCTTCGATTTTAGCGTACTTTGGGCAACGCTAATAGTGAGTAAGATGCGCTTATAGCAACATATAGATGTCTTTACTGAACTAGACGAGCAACACTTGTTGCAATGGTAACCACGCTAATAGAAAGTAGGATGTTCTTTAGCAACATATAGACGTCTCTACTGAACTAGACGACCAACACTTGTTGCAATGGTAACCACGCTAATAGAAAGTAAGATGTTCTTTAGCAACAGATAGATGTCTCTACTGAACTAGACGACCAACACTTGTTGCCATGATGACCACGCTAATAGAAAGTAAGATGTTCTTTAGCAACATATAGATGTCTCTACTGAACTAGACGAGCAACACTTGTTGCAATGGTAACCACGCTAATAGAAAGTAGGATGTTCTTATAGCAACATATAGATGTCTCTACTGAACTAGATGACCAACACTTGTTGCCATGGTAACCACGCTAATAGAAAGTAGGATGTTCTTTAGCAACATATAGACGTCTCTACTGAACTAGACGAGCAACACTTGTTGCAATGGTAACCACGCTAATAGAAAGTAAGATGTTCTTTAGCAACAGATAGATGTCTCTACTGAACTAGACGACCAACACTTGTTGCCATGATGACCACGCTAATAGAAAGTAAGATGGTCTTTAGCAACATATAGATGTCTCTACTGAACTAGACGACCAACACTTGTTGCCATGGTAACCACGCTAATAGTAAGTAAGGTGTTCTTATAGCAACATATAGATGTCTCCACTGAACTAGACGACCAACACTTGTTGCCATGGTAACCACGCTAATAGTAAGTAAGATGTGCCTTTTTTTTTTTTTTTTTTTTTTTAGCGTATGGCTTTTAGTGCCGGGAATGTCCGAGGACATGTTCGGCTCGCCAGTTTTGTAGCTGCTTCGAGACGGACACCCAATGGATGAGCTACAAGTACCGTTGGGGAGGGAAGGAGGGAAGTTGGAATGTAAGGACGAGGAGTTGGAAGGTAGCGGCTGTGGCCTATAGTTAGGGACCAACCCCGGCATTTGCCTGGAAGGAAGATGGGAAACCACAGAAGACCATCTTCAAGGTTGCCGGCGGGGGGATTCGAACCTCCTCGCCTCCCGAATGTGAGCGACTGCCATCAGTCATGCCGTAACCACCACGGCTAACTCACCCGGTATGTGCTTATAGCAACATATAGATGTCTCTTCTGAACTAGATGACCAGCACTTGTTGCCATGGTAACCACGCTAATAGTAAGTAAGATGTTCTTATAGCAACATATAGATGTCTCTACTGAACCAGATGACCAACACTTGTTGCCATGGTAACCACGCTAATAGTAAGTAGTATGCTCTTATAGCAACATATAGATGTCTCTACTGAACTAGATGACCAACACTTGTTGCCATGGTAACCAATGTGTTCACAGAAAGACCTCCAGTCCTAAAACATGTCCATGTTAAAAACCACACTATGGTTGGCGGCTGTCTAACCTTCGAATTTTTGAGCCACAAGTCGTGGTGCGAGACATATTGCGCACGACTACACTGTACTGTATCTAGTAGAGTGAATACAGATGCGTAGGGAATATTCTTCTGACTTCCTCTGCTATTTGATTAGAGTTTACCAATATTAAGCAGGTTAATAAGGCTATGTTCATTGAGGAAGATGGTCTAATTGAACGAGCGTATTAATTACAGATCAAGTTTTGAGATGTGTGAACGGGGATCAGTGGATCTTCGCATGCAAGAACGAGAGCGGAAGAGACTGGACCAGCGAGATGTTACAACAATAGAATTAAATGATCATCAGAGCCCGGTGACTGCCTCATCACATCGCAGGATGTGAAAGTACCGATAAGGCGGGTGAACAAAATTGAAAATTAACCATCACTTCTCAAGAGGAAATGAAAGTCTGGTTGTGACCCGTCTTGCTTGGGACAGTCATTTCGTTCTTTTTAAGGGTTTCAAGTCCCATGTAAGTTCCTTTATATTGTCACTGAAGCATCCGGCCATTAAAACGCAATTTGGTCACTTGTCTTCTACGGAATCGAACTGGACTAGCAATTTTTTAGCCTACTTTTCACAGTTTGCAAAAATAAGGAAAAAGTAGACTTATGAGATCGATCCGGGCAAATGTGTGTCTGTCTGTCTGTCCTTCTGTTTATCTGTCCGTCTGGCTGTGTGTACCCCCCCCAATCAACTCCTAAACGGCTGCAGCAATCGGAACAAAATTTAGTAGGATTAAGGATCTATACCTGAATATTTCAATTCCATATTTGAAAATGATGTCAGTGCTACCAACTGCTGAAAAATCGCAATTGAAATTTCAGCTCCATGTTGTATATCTTGAAAGGTATGCATGGGGGCTATTCCAAAATTGACACACATTTAGATAATAATATTTCAGTTTAATTTCCAGGGGACCATACATGGCAGTGTTGCCAACATAATTCTAAGCCTGCTGATAGGTCCAATTTTTAAATGCATGTAACTTCTACACTATCCATTGGATTTCAACCAAATTTCGTATGTACTATGCGTACAATAACATATATTACTTTGCTTATTCTTAAGAGTCGCCAGGGCGTTGCTACGGATAACCATGTTCATACCTTTATTAGGAACCAGAGAACTCCGCGAACTCACAGAGTCCCCATTGATGACCCCTTTCAAAAATTAAGAACCGATATTTCGGCCCCGACCTCTTGTAGTGTTCATAAATGGTATCTCTATATTTTTATCCTAATACCAATATATCAGAAAGTATGCAAACCAAGAGCTCCAAACTTAGCAAACGTATAGTACATGACCTTTTACATTAATTTGGAGTACCTAGTATATTTCAGCGCTGCCAACATGATTCTAAGCTTGTTGATAGGTCCAAATTTTAAATGCATGTAACTTCTATACTAACGAATGTATTTCAACCATATTTCATTTGTGATTTGTGTACTATAATTAATATGAATATGCGTATTTTAAGAGCCAACAGGGCTGCCAACTGTAAATAAATAATCTCTCTAGTTTTACCCTGATATCCATAAACCAGAAAATATGCAAGCCAACAGCTCTAAACTGTGGATACGTATAGTACCTAACATTCTAAATCAATTTGGAGCAACTAATATTCATCAGTGCTTCCAACATGATAAGTCCTGATAAGTCCAAATTTTAAACACATGTAACTTCTATACTAACAAATGGATTTTATCCAAAATTGGCACAATAATAGATCATAATATTTTAGATTAATTCTTAAATTGTAAGAAAAGTAGGCTGTAAAGTTCTTCACGGAACTACTTGTTCCTTTAAAGATAGGTTTCTGAGTAATGGAGGTAGGCGAAGCTAAATTCTTTAAACCATGAACATATATACAGAGTGTTTCTAAATTCCCATTACAGACTTTGAGGGCTTGTGTAGGGGACCAAGACTTGTGTCTGGAAACCTACCGTCTTCCACTACCCGCAAAAAAAAAAAAAAAAAAAAAAAAAAAAAAAAAAAAAAAAAACCAGCACACGTTAACAACTCCCGAAAATCGGCATATTTGTGAGCAATTCACTTATTCTTCTTCTTCTTGTTTCGTATAGGCCATCTAAGGACCACGACATTCAACTGTTACATTGGGAGTGTTTGCCCAGTAGTTACGCATCCTCTGACTGTGTTGTTCCCTCCGCTCCTGTGTCCAGAGGGCACCTGTCTTCTTTCTTGGCGGTTTGTCCTGGAACCTCAATTGCTGAAGCATCTTCCTGAAAGTTGTCCGGTCCTTTAAGTCCCTTTCCGTCCCTCCAAGTTCTTGCAGATCTTTGCTTTCTTCCCAAAACCATGGTGACTTGATCTTCCGCTCTTGCCAGTAACCGAGGAGCTGGTTGGTCAACCTGGTAGGATGCATCCTGTAGACGTGTCCATAAAATGCTAGACGTCGTTTCCTAACAACATCCGTGATTCTTTCACAGTACCGTGTAGAGCTCTTGATTAGGTCACCTTCTGTATTCATTCCTTTCCTTAACAGACCCCAATATCTTCCTCATTATCATTCTCTCCTGTACTTCGAATTGGTCTTTGAGTCCCTTCCGGTTGAATAGGCTACTAGACATTCTGAAGCATATAAGGCTTCAGGACGTATAACTGTCTCGTAGTTTGTCGTTTTTCTCTTTCGGGAGAGACTCTTCTTATTATATGTCTTATTATATCTTATTATTATTATTATTAAATGCACAAGAAACATTGAAAAAATTATTTATTTAAAAACTATCTACAGTAAACGGAAAAAGATGGGAAGAAAAAGTTCTGAAACTGGGAGGAAAAAAAATAATACAAAAATTACAATGAGGATGTAGAAAACAACAAGAACTGTCGCTCGTACGTTCAATAAAAATCAATCAACCAATCCAACACAAATAGAAATGAACACTATATACATTGAAACATTTTACAGCCCACTTGAGATAATTCTCATAACAGTTGACAGAGAGTCAAAGTGAATATCAGTAGCACTTTTACTCTCCATCGAGCTGTATGTTGACTGCAACCGGATCTGACATTAATTTTCTGCACATTAATTCTCGATATTGATTCACTGAGGGACGTGAAAACCCAAGTTAGCTAGCAACTAATAAGAATCAATTCTACCATTTATCAGCTTCCAAAGGAATCTAAAGTGTCGAATGTTCAGTGTAAGAAGACCTCTCATACTTGGCTCTATGGTACGATCGTCCTCCCCTGTAACAGAGCCATTTAACAAACCTCTTTTGTACAGGTTCGATGGCGTCAATTTTTAGCCTATTTTCATTTATGAAAAAAAAAATAGGCTTATGAGATCACCTTTCGTCTGTGTGTGTGTGTGTGTGATGGTGTGTGTAACCCCCCTAATAACTTCTAAACGACTAGAGCAATTTCAACGAAACTCGGTAAGTTCATAGCACTATTTCGGACGACCCCGACCGTGTTCTTCAAAATTTGTTATGTCTCACCAATCCAACATGGCGGCTGTGCGAAATATTTCACCAGCATTCAATATCTCCGGAACTATTACCGATATCACCCTGGAATATTTTACGGTGATAAAGGGAACTACTAGAAGTTCACCTAAGTGACTTTTGAAAACCTGGTAACTACAAAACTAACATGGCGGCCAAGCGAAGTTGCGACTTTTAAATAGACGTTTCTCGCGATTTAACCAACGAAACGCAATGAAACTTGGTACGTTATACGTTTATACTCATTGTAATGCACCGACATCTAACTTCGTTCAATTGATTACATAACATCAAGATGGCGGCTATGCGAAGTATTTCACCGGCATTCTAAATCTGTGAAATTATTAGCGGTATCACCCTAAAATTTTGTACGGAGATAAAAGGCACTACTGAAAGTTGATCTATATGACTTTCAAAAACCGGTTAACTACAAAACGAAATTTGGCGGCCAAGCGAATTTGAAAATTTTAAATAGACCTTTCTCGCTATTTAATGATCCAAACGCAATGAAACTTGGTACAGGAAATGTTTACATAAATTGGTATCAAATTTAGTTCAATGGTTTACATAACCTCAAGATGGCGGCTGTGCGAATTTTAAAATTAAGTTTTTTATTTCTTGTGTCGTAATCATGCGATCGAAGTGAAAGTTTGAATAATGAACTTACGCAATAATTTTCCTTTAATGGTATATAACTCTATGGCTTATACTTATAACAATCCAACATGCCACCTATCCGAAATATTTAAATGGATCTCAAAATCTTCGAATCTATTACAGCAATCAAAATGAAATTTTGTATGTTGATAGAGGCAATTAACATGAGTAGGATATATGAAAATAGGCTGTATAGTTCTTCACGGAAGTACTTCTTATTACTGTGATAACAGTACCAGATAATACTACAATATTCTAATTTAGGCCGAATCACTTTCAATTTTTTCCGCATTTCCCAGTAATGATGAGTTGACAGACTGAATAGATACAATATCAATTGTCAATATGGCAACACTACTTTATTTTCGAATAAAGATTTGTAATTAAGTATTCTGCGTCTTACATCAAATTTTGACATAATAAGCCAAAATAGTGTGTGACAAATACACGTAGGCCCTATTATTAATTTACCCGAGTGTGATATTGCCGAACAGTATTCCTTATTGACAGAGCTAGAGTTTTACAATTACGGTACATGTAATTTTATTAGAATTATTAGAAGTTTTCCACGGTGGGAGAGTGGTTATCATGTCGGACTACCAACCCCAAGCTTGCAGGTTCGCTCCTGGCCATGGTAAGTGATTTCTAAAAGGCAACAGACATCTCGGTACGGATGTCATACGTTGTTGGCATGTTAAAGAACCCATTTGAATTTAGTAGGCCGTGTTCATAATGGAAGAATTAATCTGGGGATTTTCCGCCAACAAAAGAGTTCCTCCTATCTCTACTAGAAAGCGCTATAGTGTCAAGGAGCTATGGGCACCAAATAACAAAGCTTTTACCCGGCACCCGATGCCATATGGGCCGATCGCAACTGGTTGTTTTACAATTTAAACAATTTTTAGCCTACTTTTCACATTTTGCAAAAATGAGGAAAAAGTAGACTTATGAGATCGATCCGGGCAAATGTGTGTCTGTCTGTCTGGCTGTGTGTGTTCCCCCCCCCCTATCAACTCCTAAACGGCTGCAGCAATCTAAGCAAAATTTGGTAGGAGTAAAGATCTATACCTGAATATCTCAAGCCCATATTTAAAAATTATGTCAGCGCTACCAACTGCTGAAAAATCGCAATTGAAATTTGAACTCCATGTTGGATATCTTGGAAGGTATGAATGGGAGCTATTTAAAAATTGGCACATGTATAGTGCGCCCGTTGACGCATGTTTGCTCAGATAACAGAGACTAAAACTTATGCTGAAATGTAACTGAACATACCCTGCGAGCGGCGGGAAGAAGCTGAAGCAATATCGCTTATGATTATATTTTTAGTTATTTTTCACATTCCAAAAATCTACTATAATTATAACCACGTAATTCTGCATATTTGAAGTACAGCATACTTCGAAAATCAAAGAAACTATTAATTTACGCGGCCAGCTCATGTACTGAGAGCACGCCATATTTGGTAACACCAGTTCCTATTCGTCTGTGGAAGAAAAAACATGTGCAAAGTGAAAGGAAACCATGTGGCTGGAAAAATCGACGAATAACTTTCTTATGGATAGCTATCATGGCATTGTGTTATAATTAAAGGATTGAAGACATTCACCATTACGAGAACTGTAAAATATTTTTATTATTATCCGAGGTGAAACGATGGACTTGTGTGAAGAAAACTTTGCGACCGCATGGTCTCATTCTCACACACACATATTTCAGTGTTCTATAAACTGTGTATTTAACTAACTTTATAACTGTACAAAATCTACAAGTACAATCTTTATTTGCCGGATGGGCAGTGATTTTGATTTATTTTTGTTAATATTTTCTTGTGTAAATATCAGTGCAAGTCACGAGTGAGTGTCGCACAAGCGACAGAGGCTAGAGCCAGTGGCGGAGTGAAAATGGGCAATTTTTACCGCATATTAGCTGCAGTGCGCGACAGTTTTATTTAATCATGTGCTATATTTTTACCAACGCTAACATCGCAAGAATGATAAACCAGCAGATCTTCAGATACAACTCCAACCGCGCGATGGCATGTGATTGCTAAATCATGCGTGGGGAATTGGCGACGGAGGATGTCCAGACACAATGAAATGGTAACCTAAAGCCATACACGAGACCGCATACAACATCTCATGGCGGGACTCGAACCAAGTGACGCTGAGTCTGTAAGTCAGATCAAATACTTATAGCGTATTGTAAGAGTGGAAAACAGTAGAGTAGTTTAATTTGGTTTCATTTATTTAGTGCACAATGCAGGTAGCTAGTTATAAGACGCGTGTGGAAAATAAAAGTTTTATTAAACATTTATAGAAGCCAGGATGGCTTGATTTTCAATGCTCATTCGTATCATTTAAAAACAGGTATTATCAACTTTTATTTTGTCAGGCTGTTGACAAATAAACTAGTTTGACAATGATAAATCAAGGCCAAGGTTACGAGCCAAGTTCACTACACAGCACACTCGATTCTAGGCAGTGGATTAATATTTTGTTTTAGAAGGCAGTGAGATTCTTGACATTATTACAAGTGGAATGCAGAGTTCCGTTACTCACATTTATTGGCCAGATCAATACTTGAAAACAGGTTTATTTTCTTCAAGAGGAGCCACACAGGCAATGAATGAAATTGTATTTTGTAACCAAATGAACGCAGGTTCGATTTATTCAGGGAAGAGGCAATTTTATAAACGCACACACACAGTTAGCTTGTATCAGAAACCTTTATGTTTATTTAAAGCGTTGTCAGGATGTGTTCTTTTACACATGAATTTTATTACCAGCAATTCGAACGTGTATCAATTAGGATTCCACGCTTTTGTAAATTAAGAGTATTATATGAGTCGTGACGGTGGATGAATACCTCCGACATTGTTATTGTGGTTATATCGGTGGTAATGAACTGACTAAAGTCGTACCAAAAACCAAAGGCACCTGGATCAATAGATCCGAAATAAGAGTAAAATAATTGGTGAAGATATAGGATGTCTAATAAGTGTGATGAAATATTGGTGAAGACACAGGGTGTCTCGTAAGCTATTGAACTATTGAGTTATTTGCTTAAGTTGGATACAAACGTTACCTGAATACACTGAACGCTTTTAAAGGTCCATAAACTGAACAACAATACTGGCAGGAATAAATAATTGTGTGAAACTTTAACAATCAAAAATAGGGTTTTGAAAACTAACAAATCTTATAAATTCCCCCTGAACCTAAATAAAATTTATAAACATTAAAAATAAACTATTTTCTGGACCAAACGTTAACACTTATATATTGTTAAGCTATTGTAGATACATTTTGATACATTTTCACATGATTAGTCGACCACTAATTGGTGATGTGATAACTGAAGCACACACATCACATTAGTAGCAATATGAGTCGATGTAATTGTTTAATTACTATCGCATTTGCAGGCTTTCCTATATTTTCTATTTTCTTAACAATTTGACACTATGACCGTTTGTTACAAACAGTAACAAATCAAGTACGTAGGCAGTGCCAATTGCACAACCATAGGAGTGCTGAATTATTGTATGCATTTGTGTTGTATTAGCATAATTTTTATTCAGCAACATTGTGCACATAGCTTGATTTTCTTAGTAATAAACGCATCTCGTTTATTAATTAATGATATTTAGGACTAGCTAACACTTAACTCTAAAGATAAATGTTAGAGATGGCATCATCATAGCATAGGACAAATTTTCCCCTTGCTACTAAATGTAAATGTTCTAGTATTTGTAAACAAGTAAATGTCTTGCTTTGCTGTAAATTCTTTTGATGTTTGATCCACCCGTAAGTTATTTCGATGTAATTGCTTAGGGCCGATCTTACGTGCCATTCTCTTAGCTTGTTCATTTTGTCGAATTTTGTATTAGGACCATGAGTGTAATTTAGATCTTGTTCAGGACTTTTTTTTAAATATTTCTTTCAGGGCAGAATAGTATCGGACTAGCCGTTTGCAACTCTCATGCTAGGCTAGGGATCTATTCTGAATAAAATTTATTTGTGATTTTAACCTAAGACTGACCTCTCTTTTCTTGTTTAGTTTTGTTATCGATGCATTCCTCTGAGCTGGTTAAAGATCGAACCTCACTAATTCCCGACACCCCCGAGTGCAGACTTTTGTGCTACACCAGCCTATGAATGTATCGTCCCCCATACTTGTGTGTTAACTGGAAGGGGGTCTCGGAAGGGTCATTTGAAACCGGTGGCTCCCCAAAACCTTCGGTCAGCGGGCACAATAGATAATAATATTTCAGTTTAATTTCCAGGAGGCCATGCATGGCAGTGATGCCAAATGATTATAAGCCTGCTGATAGGTCCAATTTTTAAATCCATATAACATCTACACAATCAATTGGAATTCAACCAAATTTCGTATGTGCTATGTGTAACATAACAGATATGACTATGCGGATTCTTAAGAGCAACCAGGGCTGCCAACTGTTAATAAATGCTGTGTCTATTTTTGTTACCCTATTATCAATATATCAGAAAGTATACAAGCCAATAGCACTAAACTTTCCACACGTATAGTACCTGGCATTCTAGATGAATTTGAAGTAACTAATATACGTCAGTGCTGCCAACATTATTCTAACCCTGCTGATAAGTCCAATTTTAAAATGCATGTAACTTATAAACTAACTAATAGATTTCATTCGAAATTGGCACAACAAGACATCATATTATTTCAGATTATTTCTGACCTATACATGCATGACGTTGTTGCCAAAATGATTTTACGCGCACTGTTAGATCGAATGTTTAACTGCATGTAACGTCCATACTATCCATTAGACTTCAACCCAATTTTGTGTTCTGTACCTTAAGAGATGGAACTAAGAATACAGTCAGTCACCAAGGCTGCCAACTGTAGTGCTCTATTAGGCTACATTATGTCAGATATACAGTATTTCGAACTAATTAGACATTTCGATATTACCTACTTAATTTCGTCATTATTCTAGATAGATCCATATAGATTAATTATTGGCATGAATTTTATATTTTAATAAGAGTAGGCTCTTTAGTTCGTCACGGAACTTCTTGTTTTAAACCTACAGGTTAAGAATTATTTTGCTTTCCCCTGCTCTTACACATACTGTACCTCCAAACCTCCCTGTCCGAAACTGGTATGCATATTACCGTTCTGATCACTGGTTTTAAGTTTTGCTACATGTTGGGCTGAAGAATGCCACTTTTATCTTTGTTCACCACATGTATAACGTGGTAAATATGAATTTCTTACCGTGTACAGCTGTATCCTGGTGATTGCTATGCTACTGTGCACATTAAGAATTAATCTACTTCACCCTGCTCATAAATATACCTCCATCCCTCTCTCAGACAGATATGCATATCCTATATAGCCTATTTTCATTTTTCTTCTTAAATAGGCTTATGAGATTACCTTTTGTCCGTGTGTCTGTGTGTGCGTGTATGTGTGTGTGATGGTGCGTGTGTGTGTGTGTGTGTCCTAATAACTTCTAAACGGCTGGAGCGATTTCAATGAAACTCGGTAAGATCAAAGCACCATTCTGTGCGACCTCGACCGTGCCCTTCAAATTTTATTGTGTCTCACCAATCCAACATGGCGGCTGTGCGAAATTTCTCACCAACATTCAGTATCTCCGAAACTATTACCGATAAAACTCTGAAATTGTGTACGGTGATAAAGGGCACTACTAGAAGGTCGCCTATGAGACTTTCAAAAACCTGGTAACTACAAAACCAACATGGCGGCCAAGCGAAGTTGAGACATTTAAATAGACTTTTCTCGTGATGTTAACCATCCAAACGTAATGAAACTTGGTACAGCAAATGTTTATACACATTGTAATGCACTGGCGTCTAATTTAGTTCAATTGTTTTCATAACCTTAAAAAGGCGGGTGTGCAAAATATTTCACTGGCATTCCATATCTCCGAAACTGTTACAGATACTACCCTGAAATTTTGTACGTTAATAAAGGGCACTGGTAAAAGTTTATCTATGTAACTTTCATAAACCTGTCAAGTAAAAATCGAACATGGCGGCCAAGCGAATTGAAACATTTTAATAGACTTTTCTCGTGATTTAACTCTCTGAGCGCAGTGAAATGTGGTACAGTAAATAATTATACATATTGTAATGCACTGGCATTTTATTTATTTCAATTGTTTTCATAACCACAAGATGGCAGCTGTGCGTAATTATAAAATCTCGTTTTTAGCCTACTTTCGATTTTTGCAAAAAATGAAAGTAGACTTATGAGATCAACACAGGGCGAAAAAAGTGTGTCTGTCTGTGTGTGTGTATGTGTGTGTGTGAGTCTGTGTGTGTGTGTCTGTGTGTCTGTGTGTGTGTGTGTGAGTGTGTGTACTCTGAATGTCTGTCCCCCCCTATCAATTCGAACACGGTGAATGCGAATTGAACGAAATTTGGTACAAAGGTAGCACTAGCAAAGGACACCTCAGTGTCATGTTTTATATCGCCGCCATCTTGACGGAAACGTAATGGCGGCCACACAAATGTTCAAAGCTTAAATCAAATTACGACTAACCTAATCATCGGATCTCTACCAAATTTTGCAACAACATACTGAACCCTTCAGAATAGCAGTGTTTTATGCAAGAATCTTAGATCAAGGGGTCGCGTTCAGTTCATAGTGTGGTGTTTACGTCCGCCAAACAACGTGCTTTTCTGAGGCAAGGGTTATAGGATAAAAACTATAATTAAGAAAGAAAGGAGACAAAACGTAAGATAATAACAAGATTTAATAACTAATTTGTGCATAAAAGAATAAAACAAACAAAAATAAACAAAATCCTCCCTGACTTTTCCCCTGACAGGAATATTTATCACTTTGAGGAGTCAGACAGATCTCCCCTTTTCTAATAAAATGTGGATCCTAGTTCCATTACCTTGCATATGAATTTATGTTCGCGTGATGACTGTCTACGAGAAATGAGTACTTGGATGATCGTTCGTTCACAACGGGTTAACAGCCACAGTGCTCACGAACAATCATCTCGTAAATCAACGTTTATGGATATGGGCATAACATTAATAAAAATCCTTAAATCTAACTCTGACACACATATTACAACTCTACTATATACAGGCATCTCTCTGAGACCTTATTAGTGTGGTGACACACTCAACCAAATGAGCTGCCACAATGGCCAGATACTCAACAACAAGGAAAAACAGCGCCGCACGTGACTCACGGGTCACTGACATGGAAAATAAACATAGAATAAACCAACAACAACAAACAACCTGAGTGGTTAAGATTACTTTATATTAACAAAATTGCATGTTAAGGAAAGCGCTTCGAAGATTATCGTGTTTCGTAGGCAACTCCCATTTATTTAAACAATTTTACCATTGATCAGTTTCTCACATTTATATTTATTTTCAAGTACTTGGGAGCCATACGTGCACTCCACTAATGAGCTTGCTTGCGAAACTCAGCCAGCCCTTGTGACAACAACTCACCCTTTCCATAATACCAGTCATGTCCCCCTTACAGTGTATATAAATAGCCGACCAGCTGGACTGTTATCTCAAGGAATCAACAGCAACTAACATCTCCTCCAACTCAACATATGGTCAGACAATAATCACATATCCATAATTGTCCTCGCAAGGATACAATATGAATCTGGTACCAAGCTGACAGAAATCAGTCTCTGCTGAAATTCCCGCTTGTAATACCACAAAATATACTCACAATACACACATCTGGGACTGACATAACGCCTTTCACACGGGTCTGCTGAATTAGAGCTCGCAAACATTTAACACAATATTTAAAACTTACGATAGAGCTGAATACTCTTCGTCACAAATTACATTGCTCCAAAGGCAATAATCACACTGAATCTGATCAATAATAAATCTCAACAAAATTTTAATTACCCTCCAATCTACTATATAATTATATTAATTCAGTCCTACTTCTGAAACATGACATATCTCCGAGAGACGTTTTTAACCGCACTTCGTAACATAGGCGAACACGGCCGTTCACATAGCTACGTTAGTTAACACAACACAAAGAAAAGAACCTTCAAAAAACTACAATTGTGCGAGCTGCTTCCAAACAAAAGTGTGTCAGATCAAAACTAAATATACTAAATTAATCACACAAGCAAAGTATTTACAAAAATATGTCCCATAAACCATAAGTTAATTTAACAAATAATAAAATATTATTATGTACTCATCTCTTTTGTAGTCACCCGTCAAAGAACATCAGACGCCATTCCCCAACTGGATGATTCTTTATCTCATATCAGCCATCTGGACGGAGTGTTGAGAATTCCAAACTTCCTCTGCATTCATCGATGTCATCCTTGCGCTGATACAAAAATTAGGTTATTATACACTTTATGTCTGACTACTAAATTCGCTTGTTCAGGTACTAAATTCCCTGTCACTGTTCGTTGGCGAATTATCGACGCTACTGCCCCTATAATTATAGTACTATGACTATCTATCACTGAATTTAACACTTTACAATGAATATCTTGTGTCCTCGACACACAAAATACAAGTCTATCTCTTGTGTCCTCGACACACAGAATACAAGTCTACGTCCATAGACGCACAGAATAATAGTAATTATCTTGGCTCTTCGACACACTTATAAATGAACTGGCCCTTGAGTCTAGATGGAGGGGGATTTTACGTGAAAATTTCTCGAAATAATTGTGGTACAGGAATGAAATACATATCACTGAACTCGTAATATTGCACAGGTCAAGAATATGCCCATTAATCCTAGAATCGATCGTAGATATTTTGTCTAGGCGATTTCCCGCGTGAATACTAGCCGCCGCGTACCCCAGCCGGAGTTGGCGCGCAAGTAGGCATTCTCTTCTCATTGGTTCTCCATTTCTAATAATTTGGCGGTTTCTAGTAGATCTTGGCGTCTTGGGAGTGTCTATTTTCTTCATCAGCCATTCACGTTACTGCATCATATTTCTTCTAGGCGCGAATAACACAATGAACATACCAGAACCATGTCTCACCGCGCGTCGCTTCTAAAATTGAGGTAGCCACACCTGTCCCTGTGATACATCGCTATGCTATTTCTTTTCATAGCTCAAGTATTTAGCCTTTTGTTAAACTGATGCAGGTATGTCCCTACTGTCTCCAACAAATGCTTGACATTTCCTCATCACTGTCTGGCTACTTTCATGATGCTGGTTGAAATATTTATTAATTGAAGAAATAAAAAGTAGAATCATTTAACCAACATAGGGTAAAGGGTTCACAACTCTCCCACTCACAAAATTTCAAACTTAGGAATAAAGTCGACAATTTTACAATACTTCCGTAGGCCAATTTGTTTTAATTCCAGAATCACCCCTTTTTCTTACTTGGTCTAGCCGCTCCTGTCTTCAATGGCATTTACTCGTTTTCATATCCTGCTTGTATCTCCCTCTTCCACTCTTGCGTGACGCTCTGATGCCTGCGGCAACACCTCGCTCGCCTCGTTAATGTTTGTCAACAACAGCTCTACTTCCTCCTTCATCACGTGCCGTACTCAACTGCTCCCCGTTGACTTTGTTGATAGTAGGACGTCCGTATATTCAAACAGCGTCATTATTTCGGCGCTACCATGGTTCACTTCGACGATATTTTTTTAGGTTGGCAGCGTTGTAAACTGACAATGTTCCTGTGCTCAATTCCTTCACTCTGTAAGGATTATTTCCAAGGTTTCTTACGATAGAATAGGGTCCTATGAATTTCTCGCAGAATTGACTAAAATTTTTCTTTTCTGGGTCCGATGTAGCAGGTCGTTTTACCAAAACGAGCTGGTTGACTTCAAGATCACCGTGAAACCTCTTATTTCTTACTCGCCGTAATCTGCGGTCTGCTTGTTTTCTCATGTATGCTCTCGTTCTTTCAATTTGCAGGTCTGGTGCTATCATGGGATCTTTTGGACAGTTAATGATGCTTTTCCACGTTCTTACTGGATACTCGTTCTTGTGTAGGACCATAGGGATTTGTCCTGTTGACTCGTGCCTGGTAGAATTCATGCATGTCTCTACGTCCTTAATTTTATCGACCCATTTGTGGTGTTCGTTCGGAATGAAGATTCTCAAATATGAAGTTACAGATTTAATTACTCTCTCACTTGGATTTGCTTGGGCATGTCGGATACTGCTTAAAACATGTTTTATACCCATGTCTTCCATTCCTTTCTTGAATTCGGCGCTTGTGAAATAACTGCCGTGATCTGATAATATAAACTCTGGTTTTCCAAGGGTTGGAATAACTCTATTACGAATGCGACTGAGTACCTGCTTCGATGTTGTTTTCTGAATAGGGCATAGTACTACAACTTAGAAAATACATCAATGCACACTAGCAAATGACTGCAACCTCTCCTTCCCTTCGGAATTGGACCAAGACAGTCCATCGCCAGTAGCTCACATGGTTTCTGAGGTAGCAATGGTCTAGGATATTGCCTCAGTAAATAATTATTTGGCTTTGTTCTCTGACACGGGTCACAAGTTGTAATGACGTCACATATTGTTGTTCTCATACGTGGCCATGTAAATGTCTCTCCTATTGTCGCTTCGCACTTGTCTAAGCCCACGTGACCGTAACTTTCGTGCGTATGCCATGTCAATCCTCGTTGTAACGATGCAGGTACTAATATGCGTAACTTGGTGTGCAGCAAATTGTTGACATAAACATATCTTCCTTCTTTGGCTTTCGCTTCTCGAAATGCAGGTGTTCCTGTAGGTAGTTGCTTTTTGAAGTATTTAATTAATAGCATCATCCATGGTTCCGCTTCCTGTTCTCGCTGTATCTCACATAACTCCTCCAAGAATTTCCGGTCCTTCGGTGTTAATTCCAAGTGTTGTACCATCGCTGTTTCTTCATTATCAGGCTCTGGGTTCCTGCTGAGTGCATCCGGTATCACGTTCATCTTCCCTGGACAATGTTCAATTTCAATGCTGAACTGCTGAATGTATATAGACCAACGTGTCACACGTTCGCTTGCCATTGACGTCTTAAACAAGAATGTTAGTGCCCTGTGGTCAGTTCTGACAACAATAGGGTAACCATAGATTATTCGTTTCCATTGTTGGAGCGCATGAAGGATGGCCAACAATTCTAGCTCGGTTACAGTATAATTTCGCTCGTGCTTACGCAATTTCCGGCTGACAAATGCCAAATATGTTTTGTGCTGCAGGTTAGCTGGATCCTCTTGGTAGAGCATAGCACCTATCCCAATTAGTGAAGCATCCGCTTGGATTATAAATTTGTGCTTGAAATCTGGATATCCTAATTTAATGCAGTTTTCCAATAGCTGTTTCGTTGCTTGGAATGCCTTCTCACATTCCGCGTTCCATGACCATTTGTTATTTTTCTTTAGCATTTCTTGCATTGGAGCTACAGTCTCTGTATAACCTGGACATTTTTCTTTAATGCATCCCGTTACGCCTAAGAAAGCCCGAATGTGCTTGACTCTCGTTGGTGTAGGGAAATTCTTTATCGCTTCAATCTTAGCTGGGTTTGCTTCACTCCCTCCTTGTCAATGACGTGACCCAAATATAAGATCTCGCTCTTGAAGAAATGCGATTTCTTCAGGTTTACTTTGAAATTCGATGCGTTCAAGTTGCCCAATACTTTATCTAAATTTTCCATGTGAGTTTCAATGTTGTCGGATGCCAACAGAATGTCGTCAATGTATCGTACCGTCATCTCCTTTACTTCCTCGGTTAGGTTCCGGTCCAGTGCTCAGATTAAAGCACAGCCCGCTGTTTTGACTCCAAAAGGCATTCTGACGAAACAATATGTCTGGTTATCGAATAAGAAGCCAGTTAGAAGCTGTGACTTCTCATCCAATTCAAGATGGTGGAACGAGCTCGTCAGATCGACTGATGAATAAATGCTCTTGTTTTTAAAGCCTTTTAATACGTCTCTGATAATTGGCGCTCTGTCATACTCAGGAAAAATGAGTCTCATGTTGAGATTTCTGGCATCTAAACAAAGTCTAATAGATCCATTTGGTTTTGTGACTGCCAAAATCGCATTTAGATAAGGTGTAGGTGTCTTCCTTATCACTCCAGCTTCTAACATCTCATCTATAATGATTTTAACTTGACCACGATATTTTTCAGGAATTGGGTACAATCTGCTTTTGAAAGGTGACCAGTCCTCGACTTGCATAGAGTACTTGAAATTTAATATTTTTCCAGGTACTGTATCAAATACTGTTTTGTGCTTCCTTAAAATCTCTTCCAACTGTTTTCTGTGTTCACCCCCAAGTTGAATGTCATTGAGCCGCTCCTGTAGTAACTCTTCAAATTGTGCATCACTGTCATCTCCTTCTGTTAATAAAGACCATATCTCCTGGGATTCTATCTCCTCATCTAGTTCCACAACAGACCCTTCTATGATGTTATCTTCTGCCTTTCGTACCTCCTCTTCCGTCTCTTCTGATATTGCTTCCAATGCCCAAGAATTTACATCTCTTCCGGTAGTGATTTCATCCATATGCAATCCCACGTTTTTCAGCTGGTCATATTCTCTAAAACTGACTGTATTCTTGTGCAAATCTATCACTGCTTGATAGTCACAAATGAAATTTGCACCAAGAATTATATTGAAATTCATCTTTGCCATGATAATGAATGTTTGCCCGAAAGTATGTTCCAATATGTTCAGCTCTAATTATGCCTGACGTTTACAAGTAACGGTGCGTTCAGGAATAACACCCCTCACTTTGAGCTGTGGTACCGGAATTACAGGAATATTCTGAGTCCGTCCCAACTCTCGAACCAAGGCCTCCGATACTAGACTGATCTGTGACCCCGTATCCAATAAACATCTTATATTAATTCCACCAATCCTTGCGTAAATAATGGGTAATTGCCTAATTTCATCGTTCCGTGGTTTCACCGTCTCCTCCAGGCAGTCTTCTGGTAAAGCAATCCATTCTTGTATGTTCGCTACTATCCATCCATCTTCAACTTCCGACTGTTGTGTTTGGAGACTGTCTCCTTGATCCAAAATTAACATTTTTTTTAGCTCCATTTCGACTCCCATCATCCTTCTGTCGCTCATGTCCTTGATATTCCTCTTGTCTCAGTAGACTTCCAGCTTCCTCAGTATGTGTATCTGGGTTCTTTCTGTTCCCAATGGCTTTTTCCCATCTTCCTAGTTCTCCACCTTGACTAGCGTGTAACTCCTCTAAGTAATTTTGTGATTGAGCGTGCCTATCATCCCAGTCATCTCGATAGTTACGTTGATCTCCTTGATTTTGATCTCTCCTTCCTTTCCATCGTTGATAGGCATTGTAATCACCGTATCTTCCATAAGGCCTGTCATTCCTTCGATTATCACGCCATTGTTGATATCCTCTTTGTTGGTATCTATTGTTGCCCTGGTATCTATTGTTGTAGTGATTTTCGTTACGCTGATATGGTCTGTTTTCCCCTTCTTCCTGGTTTCGCCTATGTGTGGAGGTGCTTGTATTAGTACCCTGCGTTTTAGTAGTTCCTTGTTTTGTTTTTACGACCTCTGTGGTGTTGACTAATTCCAGTTGTCTTCCTCCTCTAAAATGACTATGAGATGTGGTCTCATCTATTTGCCGTAATATCTGCTCTGCATGTAGGGCCGTACTGACGTTTGCTGCGACTAGTACTTGCTGTACATTAACTGGCATTTGCCTTGCTATTGTCATCACCAAATCTGCTTCGTTTAATGGGTAATCTAGGTCGCGAAATTTTAGCATTTGCATGTTAAAGAAATCTGAGTATTTTGTCTGCTGGGTAGTTTGATATTTTCTAGAGTAAAGCTCCATTCTTAAACTCTGTTGTATGGCGGGAGACCAGTATTTGCGCAGAAACGTTAAATTAAAGTCTGACATGGTTCCAAATGTATATTTGAAACTTAAAAACCAGGTGAGAACATTTCCTGATAAAAATCTCTCCATCATTCTCAATCTACGTGCTTCAGGTACCCCAGTGCCATTGAAATGGTCTTCAATCTCTTTGATAAAGGCCTTAGGCGTTACCCCTGAATTTTCGGTGTATTTCTGCGGCTTGTAGTCATTTGAGCGAATTACTTGAATAAGTTGTGTGGGCTGATGACCGTCCTGTGGTGTTGAGCTCCTATCTACGTTCTTGCGAAATCCTTCCGTGTTTGTTGTTAATGGGCTCTCTGCTTGAGTCTGACTTCCTGCTATGCTGGGTTGGGGACTATGTGAGTCATCCTGCTTGTCTTTCAATGCTCCCGTTTTAAATATAGATGATTGTTCTAATGAGCGGAGTTCGGCTTTAATGATTCTGTCTGTCTGCTCTTTAAGTTTATTTTTTCTCCTTGCTCCAAAGCTTGAATACGCGTGTGGTTTTCGCCTACTGTTTTAAGAATGGTGGATCTTTCCTCTTTAGAATCAATATTCATTTTCTTCCAATCTTTCCTGATCTGTTCTTTAATCGTGCTTATTTTTTCTTCTATCTGGCTCTTATTTTCATCCTGATTATTTTCTATCTGGCTTAGTCTTTCGTCTAATGTACTCTTAAATTGTTCTTGTTCCGTTTCTAGGCTTGTCCACTGTTCCGCTGATTTTATCTCGAGACGGTCCATATCTTTAATTATGCCTGATATGTTCTCATCTACTGCTGATATTTGTTGTTGAATGACCCTGCCACTTTTCTCCATCTCCTTGAATCGTCCTTCCAATTTATCCTGAGCTATTTTGACCTCGCTTGTATTCATTGTGCATGCTATTTCAATCTGCTCTAATTTAGCTAACACCGTTTCATCGAGAATGCTAAGTTTTTTATCAAAAATACTCTCCATTTTTTCAATCTGCTCTAATTGTTTCTCACTATTTTTGCTTACATCACGGGCAAGTAATATCATCTGTTGGTTTGTGTGCTCTTTCATCTCTGCGGTTAACGAAGCTAATTGGTTCGTGTTTTTATTATTTTGCGCCTCTAACTGTGAATTTATAGTGTCATTAATTTCACTCTTTAATAACCTAGCTTGTTCCGCCTGATATTCATTTTGCTCAATTCTACTGTTATTTAACTGTGTCCGCAATGATTCACTTTGTTCTAACAGTTTAGTATTTAGCGATTTACTTTGTTCTGACATTTTCGTATTTAGCGATTCACTTTGTTCTGACAGTTTAATTTTTAGCGATTCACTTTGCTCTAACATACTAGTGTTTATTTGTTCAGATAATTTTGTATTCAACGCTTCACTTTGCTCTAACATACTAGTGTTTATTTGTTCAGATAATTTTGTATTTAACGCTTCACTTTGCTCTAACATTTTCGTATTTAGCGATTCATTTTGCTCTAACATACTAGTGTTTATAGATTGACTCTGTTCTGATAGTTTATTGTGTAATTGTTCACTTTGTTCAGCTAGTTTAGTATCCAACAATTCCTGTGTTCTCCTCGCTGCACTTTCAATGATCTCCTGGATCTGCGCCACCGTTGCCATGTTTTACAATTTATATGAGACATATGGGAAATGGCATACGCCAATGCCCTTTGACACGCACATAAATCCAATGCACATTTAATTTCTTTATCCTACTCAGTTCATTTATTTTTACCTTTAATCCCATTAGTTGATTGCATCTATGAGTAGTTCTAGTTTTACTCAATTTAATTTTAACCCCAAGCACATATTTAGTCATTAAACAGTTATCCTGATCTGATATTAACACTGACTAATTAACAAAGTATTAATTGTCATTTTAGGCTACAGCCTCCTAATATTTCCATGAGTTTGACTTTCTACACAAATCTAGTTTTAACTTTATCATTGGGCGCCCGGTATCACATCTTAATTTTACTTTAATTTAAAAGACAACAACGTGAACCGTATTTTACTTTGCAAACTCCTGATTTTAATTTATCTTTCACACATTTGGCGGTATCCACTTCGCCTCAATTACTTTTAATAAAATATCACTTCCCGGTGATTAAATACTGTCATATCTGCCTGCACTTGCGGCATGCCAGTTTTACTCAAATGCGCCACTATTGACATGTGTAATCTCCCCGTTACACCACAGTGAATAGCCCCACCGTTGGCCGCGCCAGTTTTCACCTATGAACCCTTCAGAATAGCAGTGTTTTATGCAAGAATCTTAGATCAAGGGGTCGCGTTCAGTTCATAGTGTGGTGTTTACGTCCGCCAAACAACGTGCTTTTCTGAGGCAAGGGTTATAGGATAAAAACTATAATTAAGAAAGAAAGGAGACAAAACGTAAGATAATAACAAGATTTAATAACTAATTTGTGCATAAAAGAATAAAACAAACAAAAATAAACAAAATCCTCCCTGACTTTTCCCCTGACAGGAATATTTATCACTTTGAGGAGTCAGACAGATCTCCCCTTTTCTAATAAAATGTGGATCCTAGTTCCATTACCTTGCATATGAATTTATGTTCGCGTGATGACTGTCTACGAGAAATGAGTACTTGGATGATCGTTCGTTCACAACGGGTTAACAGCCACAGTGCTCACGAACAATCATCTCGTAAATCAACGTTTATGGATATGGGCATAACATTAATAAAAATCCTTAAATCTAACTCTGACACACATATTACAACTCTACTATATACAGGCATCTCTCTGAGACCCTATTAGTGTGGTGACACACTCAACCAAATGAGCTACCACAATGGCCAGATACTCAACAACAAGGAAAAACAGCGCCGCACGTGACTCACGGGTCACTGACATGGAAAATAAACATAGAATAAACCAACAACAACAAACAACCTGAGTGGTTAAGATTACTTTATATTAACAAAATTGCATGTTAAGGAAAGCGCTTCGAAGATTATCGTGTTTCGTAGGCAACTCCCATTTATTTAAACAATTTTACCATTGATCAGTTTCTCACATTTATATTTATTTTCATGTACTTGGGAGCCATACGTGCACTCCACTAATGAGCTTGCTTGCGAAACTCAGCCAGCCCTTGTGACAACAACTCACCCTTTCCATAATACCAGTCATGTCCCCCTTACAGTGTATATAAATAGCCGACCAGCTGGACTGTTATCTCAAGGAATCAACAGCAACTAACATCTCCTCCAACTCAACATATGGTCAGACAATAATCACATATCCATAATTGTCCTCGCAAGGATACAATATGAATCTGGTACCAAGCTGACAGAAATCAGTCTCTGCTGAAATTCCCGCTTGTAATACCACAAAATATACTCACAATACACACATCTGGGACTGACATAACGCCTTTCACACGGGTCTGCTGAATTAGAGCTCGCAAACATTTAACACAATATTTAAAACTTACGATAGAGCTGAATACTCTTCGTCACAAATTACATTGCTCCAAAGGCAATAATCACACTGAATCTGATCAATAATAAATCTCAACAAAATTTTAATTACCCTCCAATCTACTATATAATTATATTAATTCAGTCCTACTTCTGAAACATGACATATCTCCGAGAGACGTTTTTAACCGCACTTCGTAACATAGGCGAACACGGCCGTTCACATAGCTACGTTAGTTAACACAACACAAAGAAAAGAACCTTCAAAAAACTACAATTGTGCGAGCTGCTTCCAAACAAAAGTGTGTCAGATCAAAACTAAATATACTAAATTAATCACACAAGCAAAGTATTTACAAAAATATGTCCCATAAACCATAAGTTAATTTAACAAATAATAAAATATTATTATGTACTCATCTCTTTTGTAGTCACCCGTCAAAGAACATCAGACGCCATTCCCCAACTGGATGATTCTTTATCTCATATCAGCCATCTGGACGGAGTGTTGAGAATTCCAAACTTCCTCTGCATTCATCGATGTCATCCTTGCGCTGATACGAAAATTAGGTTATTATACACTTTATGTCTGACTACTAAATTCGCTTGTTCAGGTACTAAATTCCCTGTCACTGTTCGTTGGCGAATTATCGACGCTACTGCCCCTATAATTATAGTACTATGACTATCTATCACTGAATTTAACACTTTACAATGAATATCTTGTGTCCTCGACACACAAAATACAAGTCTATCTCTTGTGTCCTCGACACACAGAATACAAGTCTACGTCCATAGACGCACAGAATAATAGTAATTATCTTGGCTCTTCGACACACTTATAAATGAACTGGCCCTTGGGTCTAGATGGAGGGGGATTTTACGTGAAAATTTCTCGAAATAATTGTGGTACAGGAATGAAATACATATCACTGAACTCGTAATATTGCACAGGTCAAGAATATGCCCATTAATCCTAGAATCGATCGTAGATATTTTGTCTAGGCGATTTCCCGCGTGAATACTAGCCGCCGCGTACCCCAGCCGGAGTTGGCGCGCAAGTAGGCATTCTCTTCTCATTGGTTCTCCATTTCTAATAATTTGGCGGTTTCTAGTAGATCTTGGCGTCTTGGGAGTGTCTATTTTCTTCATCAGCCATTCACGTTACTGCATCATATTTCTTCTAGGCGCGAATAACACAATGAACATACCAGAACCATGTCTCACCGCGCGTCGCTTCTAAAATTGAGGTAGCCACACCTGTCCCTGTGATACATCGCTATGCTATTTCTTTTCATAGCTCAAGTATTTAGCCTTTTGTTAAACTGATGCAGGTATGTCCCTACTGTCTCCAACAAATGCTTGACATTTCCTCATCACTGTCTGGCTACTTTCATGATGCTGGTTGAAATATTTATTAATTGAAGAAATAAAAAGTAGAATCATTTAACCAACATAGGGTAAAGGGTTCACAACTCTCCCACTCACAAAATTTCGAACTTAGGAATAAAGTCGACAATTTTACAATACTTCCGTAGGCCAATTTGTTTTAATTCCAGAATCACCCCTTTTTCTTACTTGGTCTAGCCGCTCCTGTCTTCAATGGCATTTACTCGTTTTCATATCCTGCTTGTATCTCCCTCTTCCACTCTTGCGTGACGCTCTGATGCCTGCGGCAACACCTCGCTCGCCTCGTTCATGTTTGTCAACAACAGCTCTACTTCCTCCTTCATCACGTGCCGTACTCAACTGCTCCCCGTTGACTTTGTTGATAGTAGGACGTCCGTATATTCAAACAGCGTCATTATTTCGGCGCTACCATGGTTCACTTCGACGATATTTTTTTAGGTTGGCAGCGTTGTAAACTGACAATGTTCCTGTGCTCAATTCCTTCACTCTGTAAGGATTATTTCCAAGGTTTCTTACGATAGAATAGGGTCCTATGAATTTCTCGCAGAATTGACTAAAAATTTTCTTTTCTGGGTCCGATGTAGCAGGTCGTTTTACCAAAACGAGCTGGTTGACTTCAAGATCACCGTGAAACCTCTTATTTCTTACTCGCCGTAATCTGCGGTCTGCTTGTTTTCTCATGTATGCTCTCGTTCTTTCAATTTGCAGGTCTGGTGCTATCATGGGATCTTGTGGACAGTTAATGATGCTTTTCCACGTTCTTACTGGATACTCGTTCTTGTGTAGGACCATAGGGATTTGTCCTGTTGACTCGTGCCTGGTAGAATTCATGCATGTCTCTACGTCCTTAATTTTATCGACCCATTTGTGGTGTTCGTTCGGAATGAAGATTCTCAAATATGAAGTTACAGATTTAATTACTCTCTCACTTGGATTTGCTTGGGCATGTCGGATACTGCTTAAAACATGTTTTATACCCATGTCTTCCATTCCTTTCTTGAATTCGGCGCTTGTGAAATAACTGCCGTGATCTGATAATATAAACTCTGGTTTTCCAAGGGTTGGAATAACTCTATTACGAATGCGACTGAGTACCTGCTTCGATGTTGTTTTCTGAATAGGGCATAGTACTACAACTTAGAAAATACATCAATGCACACTAGCAAATGACTGCAACCTCTCCTTCCCTTCGGAATTGGACCAAGACAGTCCATCGCCAGTAGCTCACATGGTTTCTGAGGTAGCAATGGTCTAGGATATTGCCTCAGTAAATAATTATTTGGCTTTGTTCTCTGACACGGGTCACAAGTTGTAATGACGTCACATATTGTTGTTCTCATACGTGGCCATGTAAATGTCTCTCCTATTGTCGCTTCGCACTTGTCTAAGCCCACGTGACCGTAACTTTCGTGCGTATGCCATGTCAATCCTCGTTGTAACGATGCAGGTACTAATATGCGTAACTTGGTGTGCAGCAAATTGTTGACATAAACATATCTTCCTTCTTTGGCTTTCGCTTCTCGAAATGCAGGTGTTCCTGTAGGTAGTTGCTTTTTGAAGTATTTAATTAATAGCATCATCCATGGTTCCGCTTCCTGTTCTCGCTGTATCTCACATAACTCCTCCAAGAATTTCCGGTCCTTCGGTGTTAATTCCAAGTGTTGTACCATCGCTGTTTCTTCATTATCAGGCTCTGGGTTCCTGCTGAGTGCATCCGGTATCACGTTCATCTTCCCTGGACAATGTTCAATTTCAATGCTGAACTGCTGAATGTATATAGACCAACGTGTCACACGTTCGCTTGCCATTGACGTCTTAAACAAGAATGTTAGTGCCTTGTGGTCAGTTCTGACAACAATAGGGTAACCATAGATTATTCGTTTCCATTGTTGGAGCGCATGAAGGATGGCCAACAATTCTAGCTCGGTTTCAGTATAATTTCGCTCGTGCTTACGCAATTTCCGGCTGACAAATGCCAAATATGTTTTGTGCTGCAGGTTAGCTGGATCCTCTTGGTAGAGCATAGCACCTATCCCAATTAGTGAAGCATCCGCTTGGATTATAAATTTGTGCTTGAAATCTGGATATCCTAATTTAATGCAGTTTTCCAATAGCTGTTTCGTTGCTTGGAATGCCTTCTCACATTCCGCGTTCCATGACCATTTGTTATTTTTCTTTAGCATTTCTTGCATTGGAGCTACAGTCTCTGTATAACCTGGACATTTTTCTTTAATGCATCCCGTTACGCCTAAGAAAGCCCGAATGTGCTTGACTCTCGTTGGTGTAGGGAAATTCTTTATCGCTTCAATCTTAGCTGGGTTTGCTTCACTCCCTCCTTGTCAATGACGTGACCCAAATATAAGATCTCGCTCTTGAAGAAATGCGATTTCTTCAGGTTTACTTTGAAATTCGATGCGTTCAAGTTGCCCAATACTTTATCTAAATTTTCCATGTGAGTTTCAATGTTGTCGGATGCCAACAGAATGTCGTCAATGTATCGTACCGTCATCTCCTTTACTTCCTCGGTTAGGTTCCGGTCCAGTGCTCAGATTAAAGCACAGCCCGCTGTTTTGACTCCAAAAGGCATTCTGACGAAACAATATGTCTGGTTATCGAATAAGAAGCCAGTTAGAAGCTGTGACTTCTCATCCAATTCAAGATGGTGGAACGAGCTCGTCAGATCGACTGATGAATAAATGCTCTTGTTTTTAAAGCCTTTTAATACGTCTCTGATAATTGGCGCTCTGTCATACTCAGGAAAAATGAGTCTCATGTTGAGATTTCTGGCATCTAAACAAAGTCTAATAGATCCATTTGGTTTTGTGACTGCCAAAATCGCATTTAGATAAGGTGTAGGTGTCTTCCTTATCACTCCAGCTTCTAACATCTCATCTATAATGATTTTAACTTGACCACGATATTTTTCAGGAATTGGGTACAATCTGCTTTTGAAAGGTGACCAGTCCTCGACTTGCATAGAGTACTTGAAATTTAATATTTTTCCAGGTACTGTATCAAATACTGTTTTGTGCTTCCTTAAAATCTCTTCCAACTGTTTTCTGTGTTCACCCCCAAGTTGAATGTCATTGAGCCGCTCCTGTAGTAACTCTTCAAATTGTGCATCACTGTCATCTCCTTCTGTTAATAAAGACCATATCTCCTGGGATTCTATCTCCTCATCTAGTTCCACAACAGACCCTTCTATGATGTTATCTTCTGCCTTTCGTACCTCCTCTTCCGTCTCTTCTGATATTGCTTCCAATGCCCAAGAATTTACATCTCTTCCGGTAGTGATTTCATCCATATGCAATCCCACGTTTTTCAGCTGGTCATATTCTCTAAAACTGACTGTATTCTTGTGCAAATCTATCACTGCTTGATAGTCACAAATGAAATTTGCACCAAGAATTATATTGAAATTCATCTTTGCCATGATAATGAATGTTTGCCCGAAAGTATGTTCCAATATGTTCAGCTCTAATTATGCCTGACGTTTACAAGTAACGGTGCGTTCAGGAATAACACCCCTCACTTTGAGCTGTGGTACCGGAATTACAGGAATATTCTGAGTCCGTCCCAACTCTCGAACCAAGGCCTCCGATACTAGACTGATCTGTGACCCCGTATCCAATAAACATCTTATATTAATTCCACCAATCCTTGCGTAAATAATGGGTAATTGCCTAATTTCATCGTTCCGTGGTTTCACCGTCTCCTCCAGGCAGTCTTCTGGTAAAGCAATCCATTCTTGTATGTTCGCTACTATCCATCCATCTTCAACTTCCGACTGTTGTGTTTGGAGACTGTCTCCTTGATCCAAAATTAACATTTTTTTTTAGCTCCATTTCGACTCCCATCATCCTTCTGTCGCTCATGTCCTTGATATTCCTCTTGTCTCAGTAGACTTCCAGCTTCCTCAGTATGTGTATCTGGGTTCTTTCTGTTCCCAATGGCTTTTTCCCATCTTCCTAGTTCTCCACCTTGACTAGCGTGTAACTCCTCTAAGTAATTTTGTGATTGAGCGTGCCTATCATCCCAGTCATCTCGATAGTTACGTTGATCTCCTTGATTTTGATCTCTCCTTCCTTTCCATCGTTGATAGGCATTGTAATCACCGTATCTTCCATAAGGCCTGTCATTCCTTCGATTATCACGCCATTGTTGATATCCTCTTTGTTGGTATCTATTGTTGCCCTGGTATCTATTGTTGTAGTGATTTTCGTTACGCTGATATGGTCTGTTTTCCCCTTCTTCCTGGTTTCGCCTATGTGTGGAGGTGCTTGTATTAGTACCCTGCGTTTTAGTAGTTCCTTGTTTTGTTTTTACGACCTCTGTGGTGTTGACTAATTCCAGTTGTCTTCCTCCTCTAAAATGACTATGAGATGTGGTCTCATCTATTTGCCGTAATATCTGCTCTGCATGTAGGGCCGTACTGACGTTTGCTGCGACTAGTACTTGCTGTACATTAACTGGCATTTGCCTTGCTATTGTCATCACCAAATCTGCTTCGTTTAATGGGTAATCTAGGTCGCGAAATTTTAGCATTTGCATGTTAAAGAAATCTGAGTATTTTGTCTGCTGGGTAGTTTGATATTTTCTAGAGTAAAGCTCCATTCTTAAACTCTGTTGTATGGCGGGAGACCAGTATTTGCGCAGAAACGTTAAATTAAAGTCTGACATGGTTCCAAATGTATATTTGAAACTTAAAAACCAGGTGAGAACATTTCCTGATAAAAATCTCTCCATCATTCTCAATCTACGTGCTTCAGGTACCCCAGTGCCATTGAAATGGTCTTCAATCTCTTTGATAAAGGCCTTAGGCGTTACCCCTGATATTTCGGTGTATTTCTGCGGCTTGTAGTCATTTGAGCGAATTACTTGAATAAGTTGTGTGGGCTGATGACCGTCCTGTGGTGTTGAGCTCCTATCTACGTTCTTGCGAAATCCTTCCGTGTTTGTTGTTAATGGGCTCTCTGCTTGAGTCTGACTTCCTGCTATGCTGGGTTGGGGACTATGTGAGTCATCCTGCTTGTCTTTCAATGCTCCCGTTTTAAATATAGATGATTGTTCTAATGAGCGGAGTTCGGCTTTAATGATTCTGTCTGTCTGCTCTTTAAGTTTATTTTTTCTCCTTGCTCCAAAGCTTGAATACGCGTGTGGTTTTCGCCTACTGTTTTAAGAATGGTGGATCTTTCCTCTTTAGAATCAATATTCATTTTCTTCCAATCTTTCCTGATCTGTTCTTTAATCGTGCTTATTTTTTCTTCTATCTGGCTCTTATTTTCATCCTGATTATTTTCTATCTGGCTTAGTCTTTCGTCTAATGTACTCTTAAATTGTTCTTGTTCCGTTTCTAGGCTTGTCCACTGTTCCGCTGATTTTATCTCGAGACGGTCCATATCTTTAATTATGCCTGATATGTTCTCATCTACTGCTGATATTTGTTGTTGAATGACCCTGCCACTTTTCTCCATCTCCTTGAATCGTCCTTCCAATTTATCCTGAGCTATTTTGACCTCGCTTGTATTCATTGTGCATGCTATTTCAATCTGCTCTAATTTAGCTAACACCGTTTCATCGAGAATGCTAAGTTTTTTATCAAAAATACTCTCCATTTTTTCAATCTGCTCTAATTGTTTCTCACTATTTTTGCTTACATCACGGGCAAGTAATATCATCTGTTGGTTTGTGTGCTCTTTCATCTCTGCGGTTAACGAAGCTAATTGGTTCGTGTTTTTATTATTTTGCGCCTCTAACTGTGAATTTATAGTGTCATTAATTTCACTCTTTAATAACCTAGCTTGTTCCGCCTGATATTCATTTTGCTCAATTCTACTGTTATTTAACTGTGTCCGCAATGATTCACTTTGTTCTAACAGTTTAGTATTTAGCGATTTACTTTGTTCTGACATTTTCGTATTTAGCGATTCACTTTGTTCTGACAGTTTAATTTTTAGCGATTCACTTTGCTCTAACATACTAGTGTTTATTTGTTCAGATAATTTTGTATTCAACGCTTCACTTTGCTCTAACATACTAGTGTTTATTTGTTCAGATAATTTTGTATTTAACGCTTCACTTTGCTCTAACATTTTCGTATTTAGCGATTCATTTTGCTCTAACATACTAGTGTTTATAGATTGACTCTGTTCTGATAGTTTATTGTGTAATTGTTCACTTTGTTCAGCTAGTTTAGTATCCAACAATTCCTGTGTTCTCCTCGCTGCACTTTCAATGATCTCCTGGATCTGCGCCACCGTTGCCATGTTTTACAATTTATATGAGACATATGGGAAATGGCATACGCCAATGCCCTTTGACACGCACATAAATCCAATGCACATTTAATTTCTTTATCCTACTCAGTTCATTTATTTTTACCTTTAATCCCATTAGTTGATTGCATCTATGAGTAGTTCTAGTTTTACTCAATTTAATTTTAACCCCAAGCACATATTTAGTCATTAAACAGTTATCCTGATCTGATATTAACACTGACTAATTAACAAAGTATTAATTGTCATTTTAGGCTACAGCCTCCTAATATTTCCATGAGTTTGACTTTCTACACAAATCTAGTTTTAACTTTATCATTGGGCGCCCGGTATCACATCTTAATTTTACTTTAATTTAAAAGACAACAACGTGAACCGTATTTTACTTTGCAAACTCCTGATTTTAATTTATCTTTCACACATTTGGCGGTATCCACTTCGCCTCAATTACTTTTAATAAAATATCACTTCCCGGTGATTAAATACTGTCATATCTGCCTGCACTTGCGGCATGCCAGTTTTACTCAAATGCGCCACTATTGACATGTGTAATCTCCCCGTTACACCACAGTGAATAGCCCCACCGTTGGCCGCGCCAGTTTTCACCTATGAACCCTTCAGAATAGCAGTGTTTTATGCAAGAATCTTAGATCAAGGGGTCGCGTTCAGTTCATAGTGTGGTGTTTACGTCCGCCAAACAACGTGCTTTTCTGAGGCAAGGGTTATAGGATAAAAACTATAATTAAGAAAGAAAGGAGACAAAACGTAAGATAATAACAAGATTTAATAACTAATTTGTGCATAAAAGAATAAAACAAACAAAAATAAACAAAATCCTCCCTGACTTTTCCCCTGACAGGAATATTTATCACTTTGAGGAGTCAGACAGATCTCCCCTTTTCTAATAAAATGTGGATCCTAGTTCCATTACCTTGCATATGAATTTATGTTCGCGTGATGACTGTCTACGAGAAATGAGTACTTGGATGATCGTTCGTTCACAACGGGTTAACAGCCACAGTGCTCACGAACAATCATCTCGTAAATCAACGTTTATGGATATGGGCATAACATTAATAAAAATCCTTAAATCTAACTCTGACACACATATTACAACTCTACTATATACAGGCATCTCTCTGAGACCCTATTAGTGTGGTGACACACTCAACCAAATGAGCTACCACAATGGCCAGATACTCAACAACAAGGAAAAACAGCGCCGCACGTGACTCACGGGTCACTGACATGGAAAATAAACATAGAATAAACCAACAACAACAAACAACCTGAGTGGTTAAGATTACTTTATATTAACAAAATTGCATGTTAAGGAAAGCGCTTCGAAGATTATCGTGTTTCGTAGGCAACTCCCATTTATTTAAACAATTTTACCATTGATCAGTTTCTCACATTTATATTTATTTTCAAGTACTTGGGAGCCATACGTGCACTCCACTAATGAGCTTGCTTGCGAAACTCAGCCAGCCCTTGTGACAACAACTCACCCTTTCCATAATACCAGTCATGTCCCCCTTCCAGTGTATATAAATAGCCGACCAGCTGGACTGTTATCTCAAGGAATCAACAGCAACTAACATCTCCTCCAACTCAACATATGGTCAGACAATAATCACATATCCATAATTGTCCTCGCAAGGATACAATATGAATCTGGTACCAAGCTGACAGAAATCAGTCTCTGCTGAAATTCCCGCTTGTAATACCACAAAATATACTCACAATACACGCATCTGGGACTGACATAACGCCTTTCACACGGGTCTGCTGAATTAGAGCTCGCAAACATTTAACACAATATTTAAAACTTACGATAGAGCTGAATACTCTTCGTCACAAATTACATTGCTCCAAAGGCAATAATCACACTGAATCTGATCAATAATAAATCTCAACAAAATTTTAATTACCCTCCAATCTACTATATAATTATATTAATTCAGTCCTACTTCTGAAACATGACATATCTCCGAGAGACGTTTTTAACCGCACTTCGTAACATAGGCGAACACGGCCGTTCACATAGCTACGTTAGTTAACACAACACAAAGAAAAGAACCTTCCAAAAACTACAATTGTGCGAGCTGCTTCCAAACAAAAGTGTGTCAGATCAAAACTAAATATACTAAATTAATCACACAAGCAAAGTATTTACAAAATATGTCCCATTAACCATAAGTTAATTTAACAAATAATAAAATATTATTATGTACTCATCTCTTTTGTAGTCACCCGTCAAAGAACATCAGACGCCATTCCCCAACTGGATGATTCTTTATCTCATATCAGCCATCTGGACGGAGTGTTGAGAATTCCAAACTTCCTCTGCATTCATCGATGTCATCCTTGCGCTGATACGAAAATTAGGTTATTATACAATTTATGTCTGACTACTAAATTAGCTTGTTCAGGTACTAAATTCCCTGTCACTGTTCGTTGGCGAATTATCGACGCTACTGCCCCTATAATTATAGTACTATGACTATCTATCACTGAATTTAACACTTTACAATGAATATCTTGTGTCCTCGACACACAAAATACAAGTCTATCTCTTGTGTCCTCGACACACAGAATACAAGTCTACGTCCGTAGACGCACAGAATAATAGTAATTATCTTGGCTCTTCGACACACTTATAAATGAACTGGCCCTTGGGTCTAGATGGAGGGGGATTTTATGTGAAAATTTCTCGAAATAATTGTGGTACAGGAATGAAATACATATCACTGAACTCGTAATATTGCACAGGTCAAGAATATGCCCATTAATCCTAGAATCGATCGTAGAGATTTTGTCTAGGCGATTTCCCGCGTGAATACTAGCCGCCGCGTACCCCAGCCGGAGTTGGCGCGCAAGTAGGCATTCTCTTCTCATTGGTTCTCCATTTCTAATAATTTGGCGGTTTCTAGTAGATCTTGGCGTCTTGGGAGTGTCTATTTTCTTCATCAGCCATTCACGTTACTGCATCATATTTCTTCTAGGCGCGAATAACACAATGAACATACCAGAACCATGTCTCACCGCGCGTCGCTTCTAAAATTGAGGTAGCCACACCTGTCCCTGTGATACATCGCTATGCTATTTCTTTTCATAGCTCAAGTATTTAGCCTTTTGTTAAACTGATGCAGGTATGTCCCTACTGTCTCCAACAAATGCTTGACATTTCCTCATCACTGTCTGGCTACTTTCATGATGCTGGTTGAAATATTTATTAATTGAAGAAATAAAAAGTAGAATCATTTAACCAACATAGGGTAAAGGGTTCAATACCTTTATGGGGGGAGCATCCTTTGACCAAATAACTAGGTCATTAGCCTAATAGTTTGCGGATGGCGGCCATCTTTGTGTGAAAATCAATTCCCCCTATTAATTCAAACACGGTGAAACCAAATGGAACGAAATTTGGTACAGAGGTAGCACTAGCAAAGGGCGCCTCAGTGTCATGTCTTATATCGCCGCCATCTTGACAGAAACGTAATGGCGGCCACACGAATGTTCAAAGCTTAAATCAAATTACGATTAACCTAATCATCCGATCTCTACCAAATTTTGCAACTGCATACCTTTATGGAGGGAGCATCCTTGGACCAATCTAATAGGTTATTAGCCTAATAGTTTGCGGGTGGCGGCCATCTTATGTCAAAATTGATTCCCCCTATTAATTCGAACACGGTGGAACCGAATGGACCGAAATTTGGTACAGAGGTAGCACTAGCAAAGGGCACCTCAGTGTCATGTTTTATATCGCCACCATCTTGACTGAAACGTAATGGCGGCCACACGAATGTTCAAAGCTTAAATCAAATTACGATTAACCTAATCATCCGATCTCTACCAAATTTTGCAACTACATACCTTTATGGAGGGAGCATCCTTTGACCAATCTAATAGGTCATTCGCCTAATAGTTTGCGGATGGCGGCCATCTTTGTGTAAAAATCGATTCTCCCTATTAATTCAAACACGGTGAAACAGAATGGAACGAAATTTGGTACAGAGATAGCACTAGCAAAGGGCATCTCAGTGTCATGATTTATATCGCCGCCATATTGACAGAAACGTAATGGCGGCCACACAAATGTTCAAAGCTTAAATCAAATTACGATTAGCCTAATCATCCGATCTCTAGCAAATTTAGCAACAACATACCTTTATGGAGGGAGCATCCTTTGACCAAACTAATAGGTCATCAGCCTAATATTTTGCGGATGGCGGCCATCTTTGTGTGAAAATCGATTCCCCTTATCAATTCGAACACGGTGAAACCGAATGGAACGAAATTTGGTACAGAGGTAGCACTAGCAAAGGGCACCTCAGTGTCATGTTTTATATCACCGCTATCTTGACGGAAACGTAATCGCGGCCACCCAAATGTTAAAAGCTAAAATGTAATTACGACCAACCTAATAATCTAGTCTCTACCAAATTTTGCAACACCATATCTTTATGTGGGAAACATATTCAGACCAAACTGCAAGAACATCAGCCCAATAGTTTGCAGATGGTGGCCAAGTATGTGTGCAAATCGATTCCCCCTATCAATTCAAACACGGTGAAACCGAATTGAACGAAATTTGGTACAGAGGTAGCACTAGCAAATGGCACCTCATATTCATGTTTAATATCCCTATAGCACGTTGTATTTCAACAAGCTACTACAACCAACATTCAATCATACTCCTTGAAAAGGACAAAGAGTTATAACAATACCCATGCATTTAGGAGAAAGTAGGCTATATGTTCTTTACTGAACATCTTGTTACTTCTTGTGTTCTAATCATGCGATTGAAGTTTGAATATCACACGTACACAATAATCTTCATGTAATAGTACACAAATCAAAATCGAACCTGGTGACCATCTGAAATATTTAGACGGTTCTCAATATCTACGAGTCAATCACAACCTTCAAACTGAAATTTTGTATGTTGATAGAGGCAGTTAACATGAGTAGGATATATGAAAATAGGCTGTATAGTTCTTTACGGAACTTTTTTAACTTTCATAGGTTTTTTGGCTGAAATAGAATTTAATCCGTTCTGGTAAATATTGAATATGTGGTTGTATCGTAAATTGAAAAAAATCCACAGAAAATCCACAGACTGCTTCCAGTCTCCGACCGGGTCAGGAATGGAATGAATGAAGCCTCCCATCTAGCGGCGAGGATATGGACTGTGACAGCTGCCGAGGCCTGACGCACTCCTCTGGGGCAATGATTAAATGAATGACAGATGAAATGAAATGATAGTGGAGAGTGTTGCTGGAATGAAATTTTGACAGGGAAAACCGGAGTACCCGGAGAAAAACCTGTCTGCCTCCGTTTTGTCCAGCACAGATCTCACATGGAGTGACCGGGATTTGAACCACGGACCCAGCGGTGAGAGGCCGGCGTGCTGCCGCCTAAGCCACGGAGGCTCTGTATCGTAAATTAAGATTTCTTTTCTTAACTACACAATAAGAATACCGTAGGCCTGTACCTATTTATCCCTCTCTTATATAATTTTAACTTGGTGAGGTCTAAGTCTCGACCTGTTTTGAAGAATATTGAACATGTGGTTGCTTTGTAAATGAAGTACATGTATTTTTTGTTCACTAAGCATCTATTTACTTGTTTATTTATAGGCTTATGCTTATCCACACACACATGAATGCTGCCTTTGAGTTGACAATAAAAATGTTTACCAATTACCATATTCGCTGATCTTTATTCTTAGCTATTTCCCGTCCAACATTTTTAGCCTATTTTCAATTTTGAAAAAAAAAAATAGGCTTATGAGATCATCTTTTGTCCGTGTGTGTGTGCGTGTGCGTGCGTGTGTGTGTGTGTGTGTGTGTGTGAGGTGTGTGTGTGTGTCCCCCTAATGACTTTTGAACGGCTGGAGCGATTTCTATGAAACTCAGTAAGTTCATAGTACTATTCCGGGTGACCTCGACCGTGCCCTTCAAATTTTGTTACGTCTCACCAATCCAACATGGCGGCTGTGCGAAATATTTCACCAGCATTCAATATTTCCGAAACTATTACCGATATCACCCTGGAATTTAGTACGGTGATAAAGGGAACAACTAGAGGTTCACCTATGTGACTTTTGAAAAACTGGTCCCTACAAAACCAACATGGCGGCCACGCGAATTTGCGACTTTTAAATAGACGTTTCTCGCGATTTAATCAACCAAACGCAATAAAACTTGGTACAGTATATGTTTATACACATTGTAATGCACCGACATCTAACTTGGTTCAATTGTTTATATAGCCACAAGATGGCGGATGAGCGAAATATTTCACCGGCATTCTATATCTCTGAAACTATTAGCTGTATCACCCTGAAATTTTATACGGAGATAAAAGGCACCACTGGACGCTCATCTATAAGACTTTCAAAAAGCGGTTAACTACAAAACGAACATGGCGGCCAAGCGAATTTGAAAATTTTAAATAGGCCTTTCTCGCGATTTAATGTTCCAAACGCAATGAAATCTGGTACAGGAAATGTTTATACACATTGCAATGCACTGGTATCTAATTTAGTTCAATTGTTTACATAACCTCAAGATGGCGGCTGTGCGATTTTTAAAATTAAGTTTTGATTTCTTGTGTCGTAATCAAGCGATCGAAGTGAAAGTTTGAATAATGAACCTACGCAATAATTTTCCTTCAATGGTACATGACTCTATGGCCTATACATTTAACAATCCAACATGGTGACCATCCAAAATATTCAGACGTCTCTGAATATCTACGAATTTATTATAGCAATCAAACTGATTTTTTTATGTTCATAGGATCTATGAACTTAAGTTCACCTATAGGACTTTAAATAACCTGGTGATCACAAATCCAACATGGCGGCGACGCGAATTATAAATATTGACATGGACGTTTCTCGCAATTTAACCATCCGAGTGCAGTGAAACTTGGTACAGTAAATCCTTTTACGAATTTTAATCCACTGGCATCTAATTTATTTCAATTGTTTCCATAACCACAAGATGGCAGCTGTGCGAAATTTTAAAATCTCCTTATTACTTCTTGTGTCCTAATTATGCGATTGAAGTTTGAATGCTACACGTACACAATAATCTTCATGTAACAGTACATAACTCTAGTACCTACATATATAAAATCCAACATGGCGACCATCCGAAATATTTAGGCGGTACTCAATATCTACGAATCTATTACAGCAATCAAACTGAAATGTTGTATGTTGATAGTGGCAGTTAACATAAGTAAGATATATGAAAATAGGCTGTATAGTTCTTCACGGAACTACTTGTTTATGATATTTTTAGCCTACTTTCGATTTTTGCAAAAACTGAAAGTAGGCCTAAACCTATTTCACCTATTTCAACACAGGGCGAAAAATTGTGTGTCTGTGTGTGTGTACTCAGAATGTCTGTCCCTCCCTATCAATTCGAACATGGTGAAACCGAATTGAACGAAATATGGTTCAAAGGTAGCAGTAGCAAAGGGCTCCTCAATGTCATGTTTTATATCGCCCCATCTTGACGAAAACGTAATGGCGGCCACCCAAATGTAAAAAGCTTATATCAAATTACGGCCAAACTAATCATCTGATCTCTACTAAATTTTGCAACAACATACCTTTTCGTGGGAGGCATCTTTTGACTTAACTACATGGCCATCAGCCCAATAGTTTGCAGATAGCGGCCATGTATGTGTGCAAATCGATTCAACATATCAATTCAAACACGTTGAAACCGAATTGAATGAAATTTGGTACAGAGGTAGCACTAGAAAAGAACACCTCATATTCATGTTTAATATCCGCATAACACGTTGTATTTCAACAAGCTACTGCAACCAACATTCAATTATACTCCTTGAAAAGGACAGAGAGTTATAACAATACCCATGCATTAAGGAGAAAGTAGGAAATTGGTTAAAGAAGCGAGTCCAAAATAAACCATTGCGTATTGCTTCCTGGAACATTGGGACATTGACAGGTCGCAGTCGCGAATTGGCAGCAATCCTAAAATCTCGTTGCGTAGATCTGGCTTGTCTCCAAGAGACACGGTGGAAAGGGCAGAAATCTAGAGATATTGGAGAAGGGTATAAGTTGATCTATCATGGTACGACTAATAGCCAGGGAGTCGCTATTGTAGTGAATGAAAAACTTCGCAACCAAGTATCAGCTGTACATCGCTACTCCGATCGTCTCATGTCAGCAGTTATCGACACCCCAACTCGCCGTATACATATATTTTCAGCGTATGCCCCACAGACAGGCTGTGATGAGAGAGCTAAAGATACATTCTGGAACGAACTTCAAGATGCCGTTACAACGTGCAATGAAGAAGACCTATTTCTACTTTGTGGAGATCTTAATGGACATGTTGGCAGTACCAGCGAGGGGTATGAATGCCATGGAAATTTTGGTTATGATCTCAGAAATGAAGTCGGGAACAGGATCCTTGAATTTGCTGAAGCAAATGATCTAATTATCACTAACACCTTCTTTAAGAAACGCAAATCACACTTGATCACCTACACTAGCGGAGGGCACAATACACAGATTGACTATGTACTACTTCGTAGGAGAGATTTCCCAATTGTCATAGACACTAAGGTCATACCTTCTGAATGATTAGCCCCTCAACATAAACTGCTAGTTACCGATCTTAGAATGAAAGGTTACATAAGAAAACCCTATGTGAAAGGTCATGCCAAAATCAAATGGTGGAAGCTACAAGACCATAAAGTGGCATTCAGTGAGAAGATTATGTTCCCTCCAGTTGATTCTGTAAATACGGATTATACTTGGGCATCATTCAACAACTGCGTAACTAGTATAGCTCAATCTGAGCTTGGTGTAACACAGCCCGGCACACGTAGAATTGATAAACAGACGTGGTTGTGGACAGACAAGGTACAGGAAATGGTGCATGAAAAAAAAAGCAGCTTTTAAACAGTTGCGAACATCACCGACTGAGGAGAATCTTCTGAAATACAAAGCCACCAAGAAGGAGGCAAAAAGAGCAGTTGCTGAGGCTAAAGTAGATCACTACAAACATTTATATGATCAACTGACAACTAAAGACAGAGACAAAATTATCTACCGACTAGCCCGAGCACGGTGTAGAGCAGGTCAGGATATAGAACACTATATATGTGTGAAGGATAAGAATGATCGAGGACTTCACGATAGCAAGATGATTCTGCACCGTTGGCGAGAGTATTTTAGTGAAATATTCAACACTGAATTCCCTCACCCACAAATACCAGACATCTATGTTACAGCTGGACCAGTACCTTGTATCACTGAAGATGAAGTCAAAGTTGCCATTCGTAGCATGAAAAATGGAAAGGCCCCAGGGCTAGATGACCTTCCTGCAGACATCTGGAAAATTGAGGAACTTACTGACAACGCGACCACCTGGCTGACAGAGTTCTTCAATTCAATTATTCTCTGTGGTCAAATACCTATGGATTGGTCAACTAGTATCACAGTACCTATCTTTAAGGGTAAGGGTGACCCAGCTGAATGTACCAATTACCGTCCAATTAGACTTCTCTCCCACACTATGAAAATATTCGAACGTATCCTAGACAATAGGCTGAGGAACATCGTACAGCTCTCAGCAAATCAATGTGGGTTTGTCAAGGGATGTGGCACGATAGACGCAATCTTTGCTGTACGCTAGCTGATGGAGAAATTCCGAGAGAAGAGGAGGCCACTACATCTTACTTTCCTTGACCTCGAGAAGCCATTTTATCGAGTGCCACACCAGATGATTTGGTACGCTCTCCGAGATCATCAAGTTCCAGAAATGAATATAAACTGGATAAAAATGCTGTACAACAACACCAAAAGCCACGTGCGATGCCCTGCAGGACTCACTGACAGCTTCCCTGTGACAGTTGGGGTTCATCAAGGCTCAGCTCTGTCTCCCCTGCTCTTTGTTATCGCCATGAATTCCATAACGCGAGACCTGCAGAAGTGTGTCCCATGGACATTGCTATACGCTGATGATGTGATGCTTGCGGCCGACTCCAGGAAGGATCTTGAAACCCAAGTGCAGACACGGCATGATCGTCTGCAAGGATTTGGTCTTCGTTTGAACATCCACAAGACTGAATACCTCGAAACGATTCCATCCCCTGGAACTATAGGTATTAATGGAGCTCCTCTTACCAAGGTAAATACATTCCGATACCTAGGCTCACGATTGAATGGCGACAGCTCTGTGAATGAAGATGTGCGAGCACGAATCAATACGACTTGGATGCGATTCAGAGATGTCACCGGTGTTCTTTGTGATAAGAAGATGCCTATCCGCCTAAAAATCAAAGATATACCGCACAATGGTGAGACCAGTTGCATTATATGGTACCGAGTGTTGGCCAGCACCTAGAAGTGCTGAGCACTCGCTTCATGTCATGGAAATGCAGATGCTGCGAAGATCATTAGACATTTCTCTGCTCGACCATATCCCCAACACAACGATTCGACATACAGCTGGCGTGGATCCAATCAATTAGAAAATGCAGGAATGGAGACTCCGTTGGTATGGGCACGTTGTCCGTGCACCACAAAGTTCAGTCATCGGCTCGGCCTACCATCTAACGGTCGACGGCGAGAGACAGCGTGGGAGACCAAAATTGCGGTGGCTCGACACCATTAACGCCGATTTACGATCAAGAAACTTGAAATCACGCGAAGCATTAGATCACAAGAATTGGCGTGCATTGATCCAAAAAGCGGACCCCGTTCCTAAGAAGAAGAAGAAGAAGAAGAAGAAGAAGAAGAAAGTAGGCAATATGTTCCTTACTGAACATCTTGTTGTTCACTAAGCATCTATTTAATTGTTTATTTGTAGGCTTATGCATATTCACACACCTGTCTTTGAGTTGATAATAAAAACGCTGAATACCAATTACCATATTTGTTGATCTTTATTCTTGGCCATTTCCGGTCTAACTTTTTTTTTGGTAATGTTATATTTTAATGTACGTATGTAGAACGCAGGTAAGATGGATGAACTGGAAACAAACGTCAGGTAATAGAAGGATAAACCTGGGGACTAAAGGATTGGTGATTAAGTCAGTAGTGACATCTGCACTGATTTATGGAGCAGAGACATGGGCATCAACTAAAGCACATTTTAAGACAATGGATGTGCCTGAAATGAAAATGTTAAGGAGAATTGGTGGTGTCACAGGGGCCGATAGGATTAGAAATGAGAGACTAAGAGGCAGTGTTTAAGTGACGGAGATATCAGAGAAGGTTCATGAGCGAAGACTACAGTGGTATGGACATGTCATGAGAAGGGACGAGTGGAAGGTGACAGAGGACGGGCAAGATGGAGGGACTGTATACGAGATGACTTGAGGGAGAAACATCTAAGAAAAGAGGACGTATGGGACCAAGGGGAATCGGGAAGACTTGCCTGGAACGTCAACCCTACTTGAGTGGGGAAAGACGAAGGAAAAGAAGAAGATAGTTGTAAGGTGCGTTCAAAAAGTAACAAGCCGGAGGCTGTAATGCACAAACCGGTGACGACATGGTCTAATCGTGGCGTGTGTAACGAGGTGTGGTTGCGACCAGAGCGTGGACGGTCACCGCTCGTCACTAGAGGGCACGCGTGCACGTCACGTGACGATACAAAGCGAGCAGCAGCATGCATCAATCGTCCAACCAAGACCAAGACAGTAGGCCATTCGACATGCTTCCTGGTGTGGTTGAAGACTGTGGGGCACCCATTGGGCACACACTTTCCGCAAGTGCAGTCGTTCCTTCATGTTGGTGTGCACACTTCCGACCACGGCTATGGCGTTCACTGTCACTCGGCGGTCCTGGGTAATGAGTGTATCAACCAGCTGGACGTTGTCATCGGTAATGCAGGGGGTGCCCCAGACCGGGCATCATCGGCTAACGACACCCGTCGTTCCCTGAAGAGCTTGTGCCACGCCTTGACCCATGCAAGGGACATGCAGTGTTCGCCGTACACTTGTGACATTCGGCGATGAATGCCGTTCCCCCTACTCCTTTCGCTGTCAGAAAACGAACAACACCTCTTTGCTCTTCGTTTGACGCCTCCATGTCGCTGTTTGCAATGCGACTGGCAACGTCGGACGATTGATGCATGCTGCTGTTCGGTTTGTATCGTCACGTGACGTGCACGCGTGTCCTCTAGCGACGGGCTGTGACCTTACACGCTCTGGTCGCAACCACACCTCGTTACACACGCTACGATTAGACCATGTCTTCACCGGTTTGTGCATTACAGCCTCCGGCTCGTTACTTTTTGAACGCACCTTATATTTTGTACGTTGCCTTTGGTATAAGGAGAAACATGAACATTTAGGCTGCAATATACAGTATTTTATGTTGGCGTATATTCCTAGCCATTTTCAGTATTAAATTGCTATGAAGCTTTGAAATATGTATTTTAGCGCAAATTCCGTTTAGTTTACCTTTCACCTAAATGTTCAAACGTACCTCTGTGCTTTTATCTCCCGGCCTGTTTGCCATCTCTTGCATTTGTCTGTTGACACAGGCTAGAGTATCACCGATGTCTATATGGAAGCTACTGAGGTATGGGTGTTGCTTTGTAATGACATTCAGGGCACAGTCAGTGCCTGTGGATGCTGTGAAATGTTCTACTCATAGGGTTAGTACTGCTGTTGTGACTCAGTGAGGAAAGCAATGGCAAACTACCTCACTCCTCTTCTTGCCTAGTACGCCTGAATACGCCTGAATAACCTAACGGAGGTACTTTTTGAGTATCCAACCTGCCTTCGGGCTGAATACCTAACAGACCTTTGGTCTAAGGAGAAAAAGAAGTTCCGTGACGAACTAAAGAGCCTACTTTTCTTAAAATTAAGATTCATGCCAATTATTAATCTACAGTATATGAACCTAACTAGAATAATTACGAAAAGAAGATGGTAATATCGTAATGTCTCATTAGTTCGAAATATATCTTGTATAATGTGGCCTAATAGAGCACTACAGTTGGCAGCCCTGGTGACTGAATATATTCTTAGTTCCATCTCTTAAGGTACAGAATACAAAATTTGGTGGCAGAACAATGGACGTTAACATGCAGTTAGATATTAGATCTATCAGCACGCGTAAAAGCATGTTGGCAACAATGTCATGCGTGTGCTGATCTGAAATATTATGATATATTGTTGTGCCAAGTTTGGATGAAATCCATTTGTTAGTATAGAAGTTACATGTATTTTAAAATTGGAGCTATCATCAGGCATAGAATCATGTTGGCAGCATTAACTTATATTAATTACTCCAAATTACTGTAATCTAGAATGTCAGGTGCTATACGTGTGCAAAGTATAGAGCTGTTGGCTTGCATACTTATGATATATTGATATTAGGGTAAAAAATATATTCATCATTTAATAACAGTTGGCAGCCCTGATTGCTCTTTAGAATACGTATAGTCATATCAGTTATATTACACATAGCACATACGAAATTTGGTTGAAATCCAACTGATAGTATAGAAGTTACATGTATTTAAAAATGGGTCCTATCAGCAGGCTTAGAATCATTTTGGTTGAACTAACGTATATAAGTTACTCCAAATTAATCTAAAATATCAGGTACTATACGTGTGCATAGTTTAAAGCTGTCGGCTTGCATTCTTTCTGGTATATTGGTATTTGGATAAAAGAAATTGAGAGCATTTATTAACAGTTGGCAGCCCTGGTGACTCTTAAGAATACTCTCAGTCATATATGTTTATATGCACATGGCACATACGAAATTTGGTTGAATTCCAATTGATAGTGTAGAAGTTATATGCATTTAAAAATTGGACCTATCAGCAAGCTTAGAATCATTTTTGGCAACACTGTTATGTATGGCCTCCTGGAAATTAAACTGAAATAGTATTATCTACATGTGTGCCAATTTTGGAATAGCTCCCATGCATACCTTCCACGATATCCAACATGGTGCTCAAATTTCAAGTGCGTTTTTTCAGCAGTTGGTAGCACTGACATCATTTTCAAATATGGGCTTGAGATATTACGGTATACATCTTTACTCATACTAAATTTGGTTTCGATTGCTGCAGCCGTTTAGGAGTTGATACGACGGCGGGGGTAGGGGGGGGGGGGGGACGACGACGACGACGCCACACACACAGCCAGCCAGCCAGACAGACAGATAGACAGACTGACACACATTTTCCAGGATCGATCTCCTAAGTCTACTTTTTTCCTAATTTTTGCAAAATTTGAAAAGTAGGCTAAAAATTAGCAATTTTATATTGGCGTATATTCCTAGCCATTTTCAGTATTAAATTGCTACGAAGCTTTGTAATAATTATGTATATCAGCGCAAGTTCCGTTCCGTTTTTTACCTCTTTACTTGAATCTCGTCGTACGTACATCTTCCTTGCGTACTTACACGTCCAACTTGCCTCCTTGACGTACACTACCAAGCGTAACTATTCGCACCAAAAAACCGCACTGTACTCCCATACAGTCGGCATTCCAGTATTATCCTGGAGTTCAATGGATGTAACGCACCAAACCCCGCAGAACCGAGGAGTACTCCTAATTACCGATAGATGGCAGCACTGATACCAACAAGGCTGGTTCACACGGAAGCTGTGAGCCCAACTGCTTCAATGAACAGGTTACAAATACTGCTCGCTTGCTACATATACAATTATATCCAATCTAATTACAGGCAATCACTTCGCCATTAAAACTCCAGACTTACAGAAGCTTTACTCTAACAGTTCCTGCCGCAGAAGATTCTCACGTAGTCTCCTTTTCTCCTATTAAAGCGTTAGGAATCTTATCAAAGTTCAAGTAGGCTACATACTCAATAGTTATACGCAATTTTGTTTAGGTCAATGATTTAGGGTAATTATTCTTAAGTTGGCTGCTTTGTGGGAATTCATTCGGCGAATCATCAAAGGCTAAGCTATGCGGGCTCATTTACAATCATTACAGGACATCATAGCCACGTGCACTTGTATGTTAGGTAATGGAGCAGAGTAGCGGGTCTCGTTATAGGTCTTGTTTTATTTAGACTAGAAACTACCTCGGTGGATCTGTGGTTGAGTATCAGCTTTCAGAACCAACCATCCCGTGATCAATTCTCGGTCAGGTCAGATTTGGGAAGGGCGGCAAACATCCACGGCGCTAAGAACCTTACAATGTCAGCTCGTGGAAGACCTCTTGTTTTACGTTTGGTGATTACTAAAAAAAACAAAAAAACTATATAATTATTCATGAGGAAGTACCCTATGGACTTAACAATCATAATTGCACATTATGGAACGAGCCTTTAATGGCAATAATTAAGACACGAGTATGTTTATAAAACGTAAGTAGTAAGTTTTATAATTTCCATACGAGTGTCTTAATTACTATTATAGGCGAGTCACATACGACTGTTTACGTTCGACGATAATTATTATAAGTATTTTTTGTTCGAACATAAATATCTGTGGAGATTTCGCCAGTTTTATGTACTGAACAGAGCACATGGGACGCAGAGAATACCTTGTATTTGACCATGGCCTCCTCGATTACCCCACTATGACACTAGGCCAAGCAGTAGAATTTAAATTAGAAGGCCTTGGAACTCAGCGCAGGAGCAATGCTATCCTTAACTAATTAGTCAAACAACTGTTTCTTGAGCTCTTAATTGGTGAGAGAAACTGTATCATAATTAAAACTTGTACTATAATGAGCCTCATTATAGGACCGTTTTCTGACATATAATATTTGCATTTCGACATCGTCGAACATCTCTATTTAGTAAAAAACAATGTCCCCGATTCTTGGGTGTCACGGGTAAACTCCAGAACCACTGATTGGATTTTGATGCGGTTTTCACCATTCTGTAAAGGATATCTCGAGGATGATTTCTGTAGAAAATAATTTATTTATGATCAAAGGAAGCCGAGCAGTAACGATTTCAGTGGAAAAGAGAAAAAACCTGGCGTCCGAGCGCTTTGTAAGCTTCCGCTGAGCAAACCGTTAACAATATCTGCATGATATGAGTATAAGAAATGTTCAGCATAAAACGTTCTACAAAAAAGTCCGTGAGAGCATATTTCTATCTTCAATACATCGCCCACTATAAGTGTTTTTACGTTTTAATTTCTTAACCATGTCCAGTCAACTACTGAGTCGACAGTTTACGAGCAAACTAAGGGCGAGTTTATCATCCCTGTTACAGCCCAGCTAGCGAACGAACCTATTGCCGCAGATACAGCCAGCAGCAAACCGTCGAGTCGTGTTGAGTTAAGACTTCTGAGAAGGGTGGTTGTGTTTGGAGTTTCCCTGGAAGTGCAACTCGGGTTTCCTTCATTTCGCCTGTGAAACACAGTCAAGTGAAGATTGGACGGAAGGGGGATTTGAGTTTCATTCACCTCGCCATTCACTGGAAGTGCAACTTTCATTTTGCCTGTGAACTTTTTGTTCCGCAAATTTCACAGTCAATTTAAGATTGGATGGAAGGGGGATTATATTATATTATATTAAATTATACTGATTGGCGTATGATCTCTACTTAGTATTAAACAAAGTCCCCGATTCTTGGATGTCACGGGTAATCTCGAGAACCACTGCATGGATTTTGATGCAGTTTTCACCATTCTGTAAAGGATACCTCCATGAAGGTTTCTGTATAAAATAATTTATTTATGATCAAAGGAAACCAAGCAGTAACGATTTCAGAAAAAAGGTCGAAATAAATCCTGGCGTCCGTGCGCTAAGCTTACGCTGGGCAAACCGTTAAACATATCAATATGCAATGATGTAAGAATTGTTCAGCATGAAAAGTTCTACAAAAACGTAAGCGAGAGCACATCTCTGTATTCAATATATCGTCCACTATTAGTATTTTTAGATTGGACGGAAGGGGGATTTGTGTTTCATGCACCTCGCCATTCTTAAATTACGCCTGACAAGAATTCGTTGCACATGCATTTCCATGATAATATACTTAATATACCAGTCTGTGATTTTAACCCATCATGCCGAGACGTAAAACTGATATAGATCGTAGTTCATTGACATCGTAAAGAAGCGCTTATCACGTAATGCATACACAACTGTTCCCGGGCCTGGTTGCTAGTAAACAAAAATATTAAATCAGCCATTCAATATTTTTATATTATCGAACGTGTTGAAGATTAGTACATATTTCGAGCTATCCTTGAGCCCTTCTTCAGCGACTCAATAAACGAATCATAAAACTAAATGAATTCTAAAAACTAAGAAGAAAGTCATTTTTGGAAGCCTTTGTCTGGAGCGTGGCGCTCAATGGAAGTGAAACGTGTACAAGAAAAGTGAACAATAGAAATTTTAAAATGTGGTGTTACAGGAGAATGATGAAGATGAGATGGGTAGATAGGGTTACAAATGAAGAGGTACTAAGACGAGTGGACGAGTAGAGATGTTTCAGGCGATTGCTAATGAAGAGAAGTGATAGGTAGGTAGGACACGTATTAACCCTCTCAGTGCCACGCGCCGATCAGATCGGCTCTCGCTGCTCGCGCCAAAAGTGCCAAAGCCGATACAATCAGCGCGCTGTTATCTTATATTTGTAGATTTCTGTAGGCATATATCAGTGATTATTTCATACTGTTGGAAAGGTGAGGTTTCAAGCTTGCCTGCGCGGTGTTTGCTTTTTTCCTTCGAAGTCCGTTACGCGATTGGTTTGAATTTGTATTCACACCCTCCCTTTGCGCTCCCCCAATCACGCGCGTTCCCGCCAAAATTGCGGTGCAGTTGTTTTCTTCTTGTTGAAGTTTTCGTCCTACAGATGTATATAAGAACTTTCTACAGCTAGCTGGAAACGTAGTGTTTCTTCGAATATGGCTATTAGGATCCTTAATTTAGCCTCAAAACTGATTTTACAAAAAAAAAGTCATGAACAATTATGAGAATAACCTCAATTAAAAAAGGTTTAGATGTCGTATTTACTTTTATGAACATAATGTATGAAAGAATGAGGTATTGGTTATAATGCAAAGCAAAAATAATGATTCTATCGTTGGAAATGTGGTATTTATGTGTTTTTTTTGAATAGTCTGCATGACTATTGAAAATTGCTTGGCATTCTTGGCAAGTATTTCAGGAAATGGCTTGGCACTAAGAGGGATAAGACAGGAATAGCGAACTTAGTTATGGAAGGAAGGGTCGAAGACAAGATCTGTAGTGTTAAACCTAGGTTAGAATATACAATATTATACAGATGTAAGCTGTGGTCGCTCTGTAGAGATGAAATAATTAGCTGCATCAAACCTGTGAAAAGATTGAAGACTCAAACAACAACAACAACAACAACAACAAAAACAACAATAACTAGAAATAAATCAAATTGATAAAAAAGACACATTCTCATTGAAATTTGGATATATTTAAGGAAAAATAGAAATGAAGTTAAAAGATCTTGGAAAAGAACTAAAATTAAGAACATCCGTTTAAATATTATTTAAAAATAAAAAAAACAAGATGTTCAGTAAAGGACATATAGCCTACTTTCCCCTAAATGCATGGGTATTGTTATAACTCTTTGTCCTTTTCAAGGAGTATAATTGAATGTTGGTTGTAATAGCTTGTTGAAATACAACGTGTTATAAGGATATTAAACATGAATATGAGGTGCCCTTTGCTAGTGCTACCTCTGTAAAAATTTCATTCAATTCTGTTTCACCGTGTTTGAATTGATATGGTGAATCGATTTTCACACCTACATGGCCGCCATCCGCAAATTATTGGGCTGATGAGCTTGTAGTTTGGTCAAAAAATGTTCGTTTATAATGGTATAATGTTGCAAACTTTGGTAGAGATCAGATGATTAGGTTGGTCGTAATTTGATTTAAGCTTTTAACATTTGGGTGGCCGCCATTACGTTTTCGTCATGATGGCGACAATAGGAAACATGACACTGAGGTGCCCTTTGCTAGTGCTACCTCAGTACCAAATTTCGTTCAATTCGGGTTTACCGTGCTTGAATAGATGGGGAAATCGATGTGCACACATACATGGCCGCCATCCGCAAATTATTGGACTGATGACCTTGTAGTTTGGTTAAAAGATTCTTCATACATAAAAGTATAATGTTGCAAAGATTGGTAGAGATCAGATGATTAGGATGGTCGTAATTTGATTTAAGCTTTGAACATTTGCGTGGCCGCCATTACGTTTCCGTCTAGATGGCGGCGATATAAAACATGGCACTGAGGTGCCCTTTCCTAGTGTTACCTCTGTACCAAATTTCGTTCAATTCGGTTTCACCTTGTTCGAATTGATAGGGGGGACAGACATTCGGAGTATACATACTCACACACAAACACACACACAGACTCACTCACACACACAGACAATTTTTCGCCCTGTGTTGATCTCATAAGTCTACATTAATTTTTTGCAAAAATCGAAAGTAGGCTAAACACCATTAGAGATTTGTGAATGAAATGTGTTATATATTGCAGCTTTAAGAGGCGGAACAACGAGGTCATATGCCCCAAATGAAATGTGAAGTACGTTAGTTGTACAAAAGGAAAGAACTAATTATGAATGCGAACGTATGTTTTTTTAAAATAAATTTGATGTATTTCTTCTTAGTTTTATAAGATTAATTTATTTTTTATAATTTCGTTATTTAATTGTTGAAGAAGGGTTCAAGGATACCTCGAAATGTGTACTGAACTTCAACACGTTCGGTAATATTAAAATATTGACTTGCTGTTTATGAAATTGAATTGTCCCAGCCAGATGGCATTGTTAAACACAAGATCGAAAATGGAGAGCAGATCACCTCGTGGATTGTTATTAGTATTATCATCATTCTTTCTTTCGTTATTTCTATCTTTCATTCTTTCTTTCATTATGTCTTTCTTTCTTTCTTTCTTTCCTTCTTTCTTTCCTTCTTCGTCATGCCCGACTAAGGAGCGCGATTGAACTTATTTAGCTGATAGCATTGCCTTTCTCATCTCCCAAAATCTCTTCATCTTCTCGCTGTGGCTTCTCTTGCGATCTTCTGACCAGGTTTTGTTGGTGATAATGCTTGGCTGGTCTGCAAAGCGGTGATTATCGACTAATTCTCCGAACTTAGCTCTGTCTAGTACAATGTCATCCGTGATACCTATTTTCTGAAGATCTTTACCAACTTCAAGCAGCCAGGTGTTTTTAACTTTCACTGACAGTGTAACGATTTCTTTTGGCCTCTCTGTTGGGTGACAAGTGAAACGTTTCTACTAGCCCTGCCTTGTTCTTTGAAATATTTACTCTGACTAAGATATGTTTTATTAATGGGCGCCAAGACCTCAACGCTATGTTGAAATCTAAATTTATATTTAACAACACCTGGCTCTGGTAGAACACCTTCAAGAATCTTTATACTCAGATCGTGGTATGATTTGATCATTAACCCAACTAACAATTGTATCAGGAGAAGGAATTTGGTCTATATCTAATGCTACCTACTGAAAGCAAAGATTGCATGGTTATAAAAAAAAATGAATTTATTATATAAAAAACAAGTATGGCAAAATTAATAATAATAATAATAATAATAATAATAATAATAATAATAATAAGTTTAAAATTGGAGTGTTGCGATTTGAATATTGCCGCTAGAGAATTACGTGAAAACGGAGTCGGATGAATTACTGATTTTACTATTATTCCCAAGCTAAGAAGTTACTGAAATACTGAATATGAAACAAAGAAACGAGAGATTATGTAGTTCTGAGTCATTCGCGCTTACCATTGGAAATTGCCGTAGCATTTCCCTCGTACTGGATGCTGAAGAGAGCTTCCCACAGCCTTCTGGACGTCGTCATCTTCTTCGTCAGTTGAAGAGATACTTGTAGATATGATATTTTATGGTCCGATCACATCGGAACCAACCACACGTGCAACCACAACGGTCAAGTTTTACAAAGATAATCGCCCTGCCTCCTCGGCGCGCAAACCATATATGCCCTCGTCGCATCCCCTCTCCGGAGCCGTCTTCAACTCGTCCGCTCTTCTCTGATTGGCTGAGCCACCACGCGATACTCCCCACCTCAGGGTCAATACACTCGGCTCGACGAAGATGTCGATTACCGGTCCAGGCCATTTCGCCTTTTCTTGATGCAGCAACCCCACTTGCGTCACGCTTCTCGACAAGAATAAGCCTCTAGCCGAATTCCCAGTGACTCATCTCTCTCAACAAACTCTAACTGACAAAATCCGAAAAAATCCGTAATCAAATATTTTTCCGCGATAATGTTGTTCGTAATAATTCGCTTGATAGTGTTTTCTATAACATCAAAAACCTATCTGTATACTTATAATCTTATAAAAAAACGCTCCAAAAATGCCTTAATAATAATAATAATAATAATAATAATAAGTTACAAGAAACTTCTCTTGGCTGAACAATTTGCCACGTAAATAAATATTGAATGGCTTCCTACTGACTTATGTCAGTGGCGTAAAATACCCTCGAAAAACACGTTACAACAGGGCAAGGTTAAAAATCCTTTTGGTCAGTCTCTGATTGATCATCCTGAGGATATGCCAGTAAATGTGTCTGAGATTTTCTCCGAGTGCTGGTATAAGTCTTGGGATTTTCTTTTCATTCAGATTTCCCTGGTCCAATTCTTAGGATTTTCCTTCCATGCTTTTCCACATCATTAATTAATGCTCTGCCCCCAATAATCAGCGTTTCAGAAGCGTGTAGTGCTTCAGGCTTGTTTACAGTGTTGTAATGCCGAAATTTTGCATAGCCCTATAGCCTATTGATTTTGTTATCTCTGTTCCAAGTGTGTCAGTAAGCATTTTGCAGTTTAGAGATCCTTTCTTTCTTTTCTTCACCATTCAGTCCGGAAGGCTGGATGACTTCTCCCAGATATTTGAATTTAGACACTTGAGAGATTTTGCCGAATATGGTTGTCTTTGGTAGTCCATCTAGGTGCCGAAGACATCCCTCCATCATTAATAATATTTTTAGCCTACTTTTCACATTTTTCAAAAATGAGGAAAAAGTAGACTTATGAGATCGGGCAAATGTGTGTCTGTCTGTCTGTCCTTCGGTCTGTCTGTCTATCTGTCAGTCTGGCTGGCTGGCTGTGTGAGTGTCCCCCCCCCCCCCCCCCCCCTATCTACTCCCGAACGGCTGCAGCAATCGAAACAAAATTCGGTAGGAGTAAATATCTATACCTGAATATTTCAAGGCCATATTTGATTATGATGTCAGTGCTACCAACTGCTGAAAAATCGCAATTGAAATTTGAGCTTCATGTTGGATATCCTGGAAGATATGGATGGGAGCTATTTCAAAATAGGCACGCCTGTAGATACTAATATTGCAGTTTAATTTCCAGGAGGCCATACATGGCAGTGTTGCCAAAATGATCATAAGCCTCCTGATAGGTACAAATTTTAAATTCATATAACTTCTACACTATCAATTGGATTTCAACCAAATTTCGTATGTGCTATGTGTACATAAACAGATATGACTGAGCGTATTCTTAAGAGACACCAGGGCTGCCAACTGTTAATAAATGCTCTCAATTTTTTAAATCAAAATACCCATATATCAGAAAGTATGCAAGCCGACAGCTTTAAACTATGCACACGTATTGTACCTGACATTCTATATTAATTTGTAGTAACTTATATACGTCAGTGCTTCCAACATGATTCTAAGCCTGCTGAGAGGTCCAAATTTAAATACATGTAACTTCTATAATATCATTTGGACTTCAACCAAATTTCGTGTGTGCTATGTGTACCATAACATATATGACTATGCCGATTCTTAAGAGTAACCAGGGCTGCCAACTGTTAATAAATACTGTCTCTATTTTTGTTACCCTAACATCAATATATCAGAAAGTATGCAAGCCAATAGCTCTAAACTTTGCACACGTATAGTACCTGGCATGCTAGAATAATTCGGAGTAACTAATATACGTCAGTGCTGCCAACTTGATTCTAAGCCTGCTGATAGGTCCAATTTTAAAATGCATGTAACTTCTATACTAATTAATGGATTTCATTCAAAATTGACACAACAATAGATCATATTATTTCAGATTATTTCTGACCAATACATGTATGTCATTGTTGCCAACATGATTTTACGCGCACTATTAGATTCAATGTTTAACTGCATGTAACGTCCATGCTATCCATTGGACTTCAACCAAATTTTGTATTCTGTACCTTTCGAGATGGAACTAAGAATATATTCAGTCACCAGGGTTGCCAACTGTAGTGCTCTATTAGGCTACATTATGCCAGGTATATTTCGAACTAATTAGACATTTCGATATTACCAACTTTAAATATTTCGTCGTTATTCTAGATAGGTCCATATAGATTAATCATTGGCATGAATCTTACATTTTAAGAAAAGTAGGCTCATTAGTTCGTCACCGAACTTCTTGTTTATATTCATTTAGGAGGGCGTTCTGTCTCCGCAGATTTGGTGGCGCTATGTGACTTAGAGGCGGTGTCCAGTGAAGAGGAGTAGACTTCATGCACTCTTTTACTGTTCTCATTGCCACATTTAGCTGGACATCGATTTTACCCTCATGTGGGCTGTTTAGCCACACTGGAGCACAGTATTCAGCTACAGAGTCGACGAGTTGTTGATTAATGATCTGAACTGGAGTCAATCTTGTAAAATTTGCTCCGTGATGCCAATTTCTTGAAAGGCTTTTTCTATTTCACTAAGGCGGCTTCGATGGCGTAGTTGGTAGCATGCTGAACTGCTGTGCCCAAGATAGCGGGTTCAAACCCGGCCGAAGTCGTCAGATTTTTTAAGAGCGTTAAAAATCCTTCAGTATGTCTTCCTTCCGAGGGGAAGTAAAGCCAGCGGTCCCATGTCATGTATTTATGGCATGTAAAAGATCCTTCCGTAGACCAAACTTGTGTGAAAGCTAAATTGTTAAGTGAAAAAAAGGAAGGAAGCTTGTACTTTAACGTGACCGTTAATCTTGAGATCATGAGCCACGGGACCTCCTTTTAACGTGGAATCCGAACCACAGGAGATGGCATTTCACATCGAAAATCTCACATGCATTGACAGGGAATCGAACCCAGTCCACCTTGGTGAGAGGCCACCACGCCCCTAAATTGTTAAGTTATATTTTGTCGGAACGCTCTATCAAAGTTCCAACGTTCACCACTAGGTATCATTGATATCTGGTAGCGAAAGTTGGAACTACTGTACTTGAAATTGAACGGAACTTGTAGCTCACCCTATGAGTGTCGGCTGGAAACAGTTACAGCCTCTGGAAAGCCGAACATGTCCTCGGACACTCCCGGCACTAAAAGCCATACGATAAATAAATAAATATTTCACTAAGCCAGTAGTTCATTCTAGGAATGTGTCCGTAGAACTACAATCGCCTTTCCCTGAAGGTGTCAGTGATCTTTTCAGCAAGTAGATAAAGCTCCTGAGACATCCGTTTCATGCAGATTCCTTCTGAGTAGGCTGGACCAAGGATATTATTATTAAGGTTCGGATGTTAAGGAAAAGTCATATTTTTTTCCTGAGCTCATTTTACCCGAAATCTGAAAAATAAGTTTGAATGACGGGTCCTTGACCACATTTAAAGCAATTTGATGTTGTCTATAAATGCATATTTCGGCCAGTTTTATTGTGTTGGTCATATTTGGTCATACTTTAGTGATATAACGTCATATTTGGTTATGATTTCAGCATTTTTGTTTAAATTGAGGCGTCGTTAACAAGGTACGCGTTATCTGCGTCGAGTTTCAAACTCAGGATTGCCGAATAGTGTAGTAGTTACAGTATATTTTTCTTTCATTTCCCAGAACAGGGAGATAGCAGGTTTAAAAGACCTGATTCCAAGAAGGCGCTCCTGTACGGACGTCTTTTAGCACATCTTTCTGGACAAATTAGATTGCGACACTGAACGAATGAGGTCACGATACATGACGATAGTGTGCTTCTCTCTTTCAATAGGATGTCACTCCAGTCGATATATTTAGCTCAGAAGCAATTAGCAAACAAGGAAATGCCATGTTATGTCTTTTAGGAAAACCGAGCAAGAACTGCATCTCAAGGCTATGATACTGAATGAATTTTGAAAATTTTAATGTACTGTAGCTCTCTGTCAGTTTGTATGATGTATTATCTGGTGTATTCTCGCTGATCATGTTTTGGCACTTAAGACGTTTACTGTATGTTAGTGATACTCTACCAATCCCAAAAGTTCATGTCATATTTCATAGTGTTTTTAGGTCATATTTTAGAGTTTATAGGTCATTTTTAGCCAGTTCTTAGGGCATATTTGCTTACATATTTTGTACTTCTGTAGGTCTTAAACTCCCGAACCCTAATTATTATTATAGTCAAGCCAACAGCTAACGATTCGGAATTCCTTCGAATTCCCTCGCCCTTCTTGGCCAGGATTCAATCCAATGACCTCCTTAGGTTTCATGAGTTGGACATTGAACCACTAATGCGCTGAGGAGGCTTATCACGTAATAAAATAGATTCAGGAAATTTTTGACCGAGATTTAATGTTTTTCCCTTCTCTGAGAACATACCTTGAGTGAGGCTGGGTAATTTGCAGTAATAACCTGTGAACCCAGAGATTAACGCAGACTACTAGCAACATGAAGATGAGAGATACGTGATGATGTTTCTACTCACATATCTGCTTCCTGTTCACATTTTTCTCCGTGACCTTAATTCACCCCCAGAGAATTCATTACCTTCCTTATTGCAGATTTATTCGATCCTTATCGCCTTCCCTAGTTTGATGAGCTTAACGTAGGCTACTTGTTTCATCGTTTTCTCCACTTTAACTCCACATTAAACCAGTATTTCTATAGTCTTACAATTTCAATTAGGCTATGAAAACATAATTGTTGGGCAATGACTTCTACTTCATTATACAGGGTGTCTCAAACCTTTTGGGCCAAATGGATACAGGTGTTCGGGGGTTCTTAACCTGTGAGGTGGCCTAGTTGGTACATGCTGAGCTTCTATGTTCAAGGTCGTGGGTTCAAACCCTGCCGAAGTCGTCGGATATTTTAAGAGCGTAAAAAATCCCTGTAGTATGCCTTCCTTCGGAGGGAAATTAAAGCCGGCGTTCCCATGTCATAGATTTAAGGCATGATAAAGAACCTTCCACTAATTACACCTGTGTGAAGCTAAATTATAGGTTAGATTTGACTAACGCTCTTAATTTACAACGTTTGTCACCAGGAGCCGACTGGGGTGGTATCTAGTAACCAAGTTCAGTACTAATTGTCGTTGACGGTGGAGTTTGGTAGCAAAAGTTGGAACTTCTAGAAAATCGAATGTCTGCAGTCCATACTTGAATTAAAAACAGATAACACACTCTAATACAGCCATCACAATTAACACCGGTTATCAGACAGATTCTACACACGCCCAAAGTACACGGGGCTACATGACTGCGTTGTCGCAGCCCCTAAACTGAGGAACCAACCAATCAATCAGAGAAGTGTGCCTCCCCCGGGGAGGTGTAACTGTCCTCTCTATATTTTGCAATATTGCTTTTCAGAATTTACACCAGTCTGAACGTAAAATAAAGTTTTTAGAGTTTTTTTCTTTATACAAATTATTCTGATCACAACAATAGATCTATTGACATGCATTTTAAAATTGGACCTATCAGCAGGCTTAAAATCACGCTGGCAGCTCTGACGTTATTAGTTACTCCAAATTAATATAGATAGTCAGGTACTATACGTGTGCATAGTTTAAAGCTGTCGGCTTGCATACTTTCTGATATATGGCTATTTGGTAAAATAAATTGAGAGCATTTATTAACAGTTGGCAGCCCTGGTGGCTCTTAAGAATAAGCTCTGTCATATCTGTTTATGTACACATAGCACATACGAAATTTGGTTGAATTCCTATTGATAGTGTAGAAGTTATGTGCATTTAAAAATTGGACCTATCAGCAGGCGTATAATCATTTTGGCAACACTGCCATGTATGGCCTCCTGGAAATTAAACTGAAATATTATTATCTATGCGTGTGCCAATTTTCAAATAGCTCCCTTTCATACCTTCCACGATATCCAACATGGAGCTCAAATTTCAATTGTGATTTTTCAGCAATTGTTAGCACTGACATCATTTTCAAATATGTCCGTGAGATATTCAGGAATAGATCTTTACTCCTACCAAATTTTGTTTCGATTGCTGCAGCCGTTTAGGAGTTGATAGGGGGGTGGGGGTGGGGGTGGGGGGGGGGGCACACACTCAGACCGACGGACAGACAGACAGACAGACATTTGCCCGGATCGATCTCATAAGTCTACTTTTGCAAAATGTGAAAAGTAGGCTAAAAATCCAGACGTGTGAGATCCAGCGATCGCACTGGCCATGGGACAGGTCAGGACCTCCCCTTCCAATCCAACGATGAGGGTACTTGTTGCTCAGGATATTGACATCGAAGGGGACTGGTGCACTGTCGTTTAGAGATACTTGTTACTTTGTATGTGTTTTTGTTCACGAAATTCAATCGTGCGTGCTTGATTTCATTTTGGGTTAGTGAATTGTCCTATTTCTTCTTCCGTTATTTAATCGAGTATCTGGTCGACCGTGTTGGGCGAGAATTATTATTCCCTATTGCCACTTTTATATCGTTTAACTTTCCTTATTGTAGTTTTGAGTTGACATATGTATGCTGATAGCCTTTTTTATTATGGATTTGTTGCCTGCTTTTTTGTGTGAATTTGGGTATTTGAACGGTTATCAATAGTGTTTTACGAATGCGTTTTCTTTCGGTAAATGAAATACATTAGATTATGGTATGCTCGATGGAATGTTAACTCTAGGTAACTTATTCGCCGGTTATTTTCCGTTTCCATAGTGAATTTAATGGAATGGTGCAAGTAGTTGATTGTTTGGATCTTCCTCGAAGTTACTTCCACCCTGGGCATCATACATTGGAGTAGATTCGTGGATAACCTTATACGACATGGAAATTGCCTTTTTGTAGCCTTTCAGTTGGTCAACACGGTTATGCTCAATGAATGGGCGGGGTACACGATTTAATTATTTTCAGTGTCCGAATCAAATTACATTTTGCCAGTTAGTAGCAACAGTTATAGCATTAGCATTTGCAGCCATAAGATCGTCTATTGAACATATGTCCTCCATCAAGGGGCCGATCAGCAGGTGTTCTGGATCTTGTAACATGCTGCAGTCACAAAACTCATCATTGTTGACGAGCATGTTCCATTTCTTGAGATTGCTCTTGCAGCGTGAAACCCCCGTCCTCTGCCTGTTCAATGATTTCCAAGTTCCATATGCCAAGTTGTGATTAGATGCCTTTTTTCTGATAGAGGAATAATTGGGTCTTTGGTTTCTGTCAGTAGGTAGGCTGGGGGGGTTTTGACTCAAATACCGTTATTTATGCAAATTAGGGGGCGTGGCAAGGTCAATGACCTTGAGGTAGGTCATGATCAATGACCTTGAGGTAGGTCATTGACCCCAAGGTCGCCGGGACCCCGGAAGGTAAACAAACCTTGGAGGGTCCAGGAACCGGTTTGAGGGGGTGTGGGTGGAGGAGGGGGGGAGGAGTGGGGGTGGGGAGGGGGGGAGGGGGAGGGGGGGGTGGGGGTGGTGGCGATGGTGGGGGATGAGGGGAAGGATGGAAGAGGCTCTGCACGAGACCCTCCTCGACCCAGTCTCTCTGTTGGACTGAGCGCCTTCTCTGTTATTATCCTGGGCTATATAGCTTTGCTTTATGCCCGATGAGATCCGAGTGTTGCCGAAGGTTTCCGAATCCTTGGTTGTGAATGAATTGTCAGAGAATTGAACGGTCAACAGGTGTGTGTGTGTGTGACGTCACAGCAGATTACGGGATGTGGGGTAGGTCATGAACGGGAGTGTTTTGAATGGAAAACATTAGTGTAACTGGTGTGTGTGTGTGACGTCACAGCAGATTACGGGATGTGGGGTAGGTCATGAACGGGAGTGTTTTGAATGGAAAACATGAAAGGCGGTGTATGCTGGTGGTTGTTGAACCCTGACGTGGTAGGTTGGTTAGGTGTGAATGGGTCTGAGAGACAAACAAGATGGGGTTGAAAGCGCTCAATGGTAAACAAACATCGATGCGTGGGTGGATGTTTAATGAACATAGGTGTTTGTGTGAATGAATAAACAGATTTGAACGGTTAACCTGTGTGTGACGTCACATGGGATTGACTAATCCTGAGATTGACAACGGGTTGTATGGTAGGTCATGTCTGGGAATGACCTTACGGTGATTGAGAGGGTGCGGGACAAATGATGAGGTAAACGTGTTTGAATCATGAATGGAGATGGATGGTGGGTGTTGAACTCTGGCTTGCTTGGTAGGTTGAATGTAAAAACAAATAAAACCTGAAGCAAAAAAAAGTAAAATTATGTTTTATTTAGTGAACTGTTACTACAATTTAATTTGCCTTTTATCACCAGCTTCTTCTTCTTCCTCTTCATCTTCCTCTTCATCATCATCTTCCTCTTCTTCTTCTTCACCTCTCCCACGCCCTTCCATCGCTGTCATTAAATCAGCAAAAAACCCCACCAAAACTGGATCATTTCCAAAGCTATAAAAAAATGTATACAATAAAGAGTACAAAAAAAATTGTTTTATAACGCTTGTTTATCTAAATATTGTATTGTGAATTGCTGGGAGTGCGTGAGAGCAAGTACAGTTCACCTAAGTCTGCAGCAGCTTCCAGCGGACGCCCTTAGGGTGAGCTACAAGTTCTGTTCATTTTTAAGTAGTTCCAAAATTTTGCTACTAGATATTAATGATACCTAGTGGTGAATGTTGGAACTTGAGTATGGGTTTCAGTGCTGGAAGTGTCCACGAACATGTGTGACTCACTTGAGTATGTAGCTGCTTCCAGCGAACGCCTTAAGGGTGAGCTACAAGTTCCAAGTTTTTGCTACCAGATAATAATGCCATCTAGTGGTGAATGTTGGAACTTGTTTTGACAAAATCTAACCTGTCAATTTAGCTTCACACAAGTTTAGTCTGTGGACGGATCTTTTACATGTCATAAAGTGAGAACATGTAACCACTGGCTTTACTCCCCCTCCAAAGGAAGGCATACTGAAGGATTTTTAACACGCTTAAAAAAATCTGACTTCCTTCCCAATCCTTTTTTATTAATACATTCATCGCAATAACACGGGTTATCAGACAAATTCTACTCACACCCAAGTAAACATGGGCTACAAAAAGCGGTAACTACGCTCAGTATTTCTAATCATTTTGAAGAAGAAAAAAAATCACCGCTTGCTTCCAGTATTTGACCAGCTCAGGAATGGAATGAATTAAGCCCCATCTAGCGGCGAGAATAAGATCTGTGTTGGCTGCCAAAGCCTGTCTCACTTTTTTGAATGCCAGATAAAATGAAATGATAGTGGAGGGTGTTGCCGGAAGAAAATTTTGACAGGGAAAACTGGTGTTCCCAGAGAAAAACCTGTCTGCTTTTGGTTTGCCCAGCACAGATCTAACATAAAGTGACTGGAATTGAACCACGCACCCAGCGGCAAGAGACTGGCGTGCTGCTACATAAGGCTTTAGTAAATAAAGTAAATAAATAATACTTACATTAACACATCAAGCATCGAAACCTCATCGTTGTCTTCTTCATCCAGCCCCATAATTTCCTTGGTCTCTTTGGCAGACATTGCAGCGAATGATATGTTTTGAAAAGGAACAACCTCTTTATATACTGTGTTTTCTGGTGAAAGGTGGATTAATTAGGAGTGTTTAAGGTAGTTGTGCAGGGTTATACAATGTGGAGCTAATTCTGGTGAAAGGAAGGTCAATAACGATTCCTGTATTCATGCAGGGTAATGCCGTATGGAGGTCATTTTTGTGTGAAAGGAACGGTAATCCAGGGGCGTTTCCTGTATTCGGCTGGGTATAAATAGTCGAGCAGAATTGAAATGAAAGTAGAGTTAACTGCGAGCTTACAGCGTTCACACCAGATTGCAGTTGGATCCTTGTCTATCAGGTAATATTCAACATACTTAAGTATATAACTTTAAAGTATATCCTAGTGGATATATTTGACTATGTGCTACTGGGAGACTAACTCAGCCGGATGGTTTACAAAATAAATGATTGTACTGCACATTACAGTACTTGTAAATGATGAGATTGTAGGTTTAAATCCACATGAAGATGTTAGAATTTTAATAGTATAATGGCCTATTGACAAAGCTGGTTTAAAAGTTAAACAGTATGAATCAGACAAGCAATAATTACTTCAAGTATGAAACGAGCAGAATTCATTGCATGTAATAAGATTGGTTTTAACGTGACATGCAACATAAACCATTAGCTGCCTGGAATATATTAAATGAATGCAGCTCAATGATATAATTACTGTTATTATCCAATTAAATGTTGCCGATTTCACTGCATAGTCCGCGGGATAATTACAGTGCTCGACACAATCACGGAAGAGATGGAGATCTCTTATGTATTGCAAAGGTGAAGGATATATTTAACATTAGCACCTAGACATGCATTCACTTCTATACATCAGCTCCAGGTTAAGTAACCTATTTAGTTAAGGACATTTAAATCATCATCTCCCGACTAATGTAGCCCCCATGCACTTGGGTGTATTGAACAGGTAAATTATTTAAGCAACCTGCCCCGGCTTCGCCCGGGAACAGATATAATATACAAACAACCCGACCCGGCTTCGCCCGGGAACAGTTATGTTATACCAGAAACCCAACCCGGCTTCGCCCGGGAACAGTTATATATTATTCTAGAAACCCGCTCTGGCTTCTCCCGGGAACAGATAAATTATAGAAGCAATCTGCTCCGGCTTCACCCGTGAACAGTTATATATTATACTAGAAACCCGCTCCGGCTTCACCCGGGGGACAGTTAAATTATACAAAAAATATCCGCCTCGGCTTCACCCGAGAACAGTTAAATTATACAAGCAATCTACCCCGGCTTTGCCCGGGAACAGTTAAATTATACAAACAATCCGCCCCTGCTTCGCCCGGGAACAGTTATATATTATACTAGAAACCCGCTCCGGCTTCGCCCGGGGGACAGTTAAATTATACAAGCAATCCACCCCGGCTTCACCCGGGATCAGATATATATATATTATACTAGAAACCCGCTCCGGCTTCACCCGGGGGACAGTTAAATTATACAAAAAATATCCGCCTCGGCTTCACCCGAAAACAGTTAAATTATACAAGCAATCTGCCCCAGCTTCGTCCGGAAACAGTTATAGATTATGCTAGAAAACCGCTCCGGCTTCGCCCGGGAACAGTTATATATTATTCTAGAAACCCGCTCTGGCTTCTCCCGGGAACAGTTAAATTATAGAAGCAATCTGCTCCGGCTTCACCCGTGAACAGTTATATATTATACTAGAAAACCGCTCCGGCTTCACCCGGGGGGACAGTTATATTATACAAAAAATATCCGCCTCGGCTTCACCCGAGAACAGTTAAATTATACAAGCAATCTGCCCCAGCTTCGCCCGGAAACAGTTATAGATTATACTAGAAAACCGCTCTGGCTTCGCCCGGGAACAGTTATATATTATTCTAGAAACCCGCTCTGGCTTCTCCCGGGAACAGTTAAATTATAGAAGCAATTTGCTCCGGCTTCACCCGTGAACAGTAATATATTATACTAGAAACTCGCTCCGGCTTCGCCCGGGGGACTGTTAAATTATACAAGCAATCTGCTCCGGCTTCGCCTGGGAAACAGTTATATATTATACAAGAAACCTGCTCCGGCTTCACCCGGGAACAGTTATACATGATACAAGTAACCTGCTCCGGCTTCGCCCGGGAACAGTTATATATTATTCTAGAAACCCGCTCCAGCTTTGCCCGGGAACAGTTAAATTATACATGCAATTTGCTCCGGCTTCACCCGTGAACAGATATATATTATACTAGAAACCCGCTCCAGCTTCACCCGTGAGACAGTTAAATTATACAAGCAATCTGCTTTGGCTTTGTCCGGGAACAGTTATATATTATACTAGAAACCCGCTCCGGCTTCGCCCGGGGGACAGTTAAATGATATAAGTAATCTGCCCCGGCTTCGCCCGTAAACAGTTATATATTATACTAAAAACCCGCTCCGGCTTCGTCCGGGAACAGTTAAATTATACAAGCAATCTGCCCGGCTTCACCCGGGAACAGTTATATATTATACTAGAAACCCGCTCCGGCTTCACCCGGGGGACAGTTAAATTATACAAGCAATCCGCCCTGGCTTCGCCCCGGAACAGTTAAATTATACAGGCAATCTGCCATGGCTTCACCCAGGAACAGTCATATATTATACTAGAAACCCGCTCCGGCTTCGCCCGGGAACAGTTAAATTATACAAGAAATTCACCCCGGCTTCACCCGGGAACAGTTATATATTATACTAGTAACCCGCTCCGGCTTCGCCCGGGGGACAGTTAAATTATGCAAGCAGTTTGCCCCGGCTTTGCCCGGGAACAGTTAAATTATACAAGCAATCTGACCCGGCTTCACCAAAGTACAGTCATGCCCATTTAAATCATCAGCTCCTGACCATGTAGCACCTGGGTGTATAACTTGTTTGATAACCTGTGTTCTTGTAATGGATTGAGGAGAAGTAGGAAAATGGTGAACGCAAGCTGCTGACAATTAAATTAGTGGCTAGCGATAATGGGTGTGTAGAAGGGTTTTGATAACTTGTGTGTGTGTGTGTATATACATATTTGCTAATGGCTTAGGTATACTAAAACACTATTATAGATATCAAATTCGATTTCAGAATGTCGGCAATAAAAAATGCGAATTCCATAGGGAAAGATGCTGGACCAGAGACTAAACGACTACAGGATCTGCAGGTAAATGAGTCTTATTTGGTAACTGCTGTTCGTCGAGTCAAGACCAAATTTGGGGAACGTATTCTTTGCGAACTGGAGGACTTTGCAGTATTTCTACCGTCGAGATTCAAGGAACTCAGCGAGGAAGATGTATCCGATCTCAACAAAGGGACCATCTATTTAAAATATTTGGGACTGGAAAATAAAAGATGTCTGGTGGAATTCATAGAAGAAAAAAATAAAATTTAAAATTAGTTTATGTAAAAACGGAATTTGCAGGGAAAATAAACTTTGGTTCACTCTCTCTGCAAACCGTTCAGTTTTTGTAATTGTTACGTACTAAGGGACATCATGTCGCCACCGATACAAAGTTGGCAAGATGTGGATAGTTGTTTCAATAACAATATCTGTTGCACTAAAGTTAATAATGATGCAAACATCTTAGATCTCAATGAATATTTAAACACTAGTTACAACATTTTTCAAAACAAAATACAAGACTGTTTAAGAGAACATGTAGCGTTAAAGGTTAACGCTGAATTATTATGTGACTTTGCTATTTTGAAACAAGGTGAGGAGATCATACAGCCAATCTATTTACACACACACATGACTAAATTATACCGCACTGATAATATACACAGTTGGTATAGTAAAAACATTGTTGATAAACTCACAACACGCTTTGCTGAGTTTCAAGAATTAGAAAGCGGCAAATCGCTGGAAGCTATCAATCATCTTAAAATTAATGTATGCACCTTTGATCCCATAAATAGTGGGTCATCTCATGTTAATTTGCCTAAACAGTTGGAAAACTGTCACGCAGTTATCAATGTGGATAATAATGATGTTTTCTGCTTTATTTGGTCCCTGGCTGCTGGGTTATGTTCTGCAAGTAAAAATGTTCACAGAATGGGCAAATATCACCAGAAATTTATGGAATTAATGATCAGTCTAAATTTAGCAGACATAGAATTCCCAATGGACCTCAACGCCATTTCTCGTTTTGAATCTAAAAATCTGCTTTACTCCATTAATGTATACGGAGTTGAAGGGGACAAAGTTATTGGGCCACTCTATGTGACAAAGGAAAAAAAAAGAAAAGCATTTTAATTTATTGTACATTGAAGGGGAATTGTGCAACCATTATTGTTATATCAAAGATCTTTCCAGACTATTTCGTTCACAAGTTACAAAGAGTAAAAATAGGGTATATATATGTGATCGCTGTTTGCAATATTTTACTAGCAATCAAAAGTTGACAGCCCATACTATTGATTGCATTACACAACCAGCTGTAAAAATTACATTCCCAGAAAAGGATAAAGCCAGTATGAAATTTCAAAATGTGTCTCGTCAAGAACCGCTTCCATTTACAGTATATGCAGATTTTGAATGTTTAACCACACCCATTGACACATGTAACCCGGATCCAGCACGCCCGTACACTCAACAAGTACAGCAACATGTGCCATTCAGTTGTGCTCTAAACGTGATTTGCTCATATGACCCTTCGCTATCTTACTTCAAATCCTATCGCGATGCAAATGCTGCTGCTTGGTTTTTAAATGAATTGGACGCCTTGGCAGATCGGGTGTACAATATCCTGGAAAACCCAATTCCGCTTCAAATGTTGGATGCAGACGAGGTGGCTTTTGCAACAGCAACCACTTGCCACATTTGTCAAAAACCAATAGCACCTTGTGACACGCCGGTGAGAGACCATAATCGGTACACTGGCAAATTTAGAGGAGCGGCTCATAGTGCATGTAATTTGGCCTATAAAAGAGCACGCTATATTTCTTGTTTCTTACACAACATGTCTCGGTATGACAGTCATCTAATTATTAAGGAATTTGTTAACCTTGAAAACCAAAAGTTTACTTTAATTCCACAAAATCATGAAAATTTTATTTCGTTTACAAAATGGCGAAATGGAATTAGTATACGATTTTTAGATTCGTACAGATTCCTCGCATCATCATTGGATGCGCTTGTCCAAGGGCTTCACCCAAACAATTTGCATTCTGTACGTCAAAACTTTACTGGTGACGAACAATTTGAATTATGCATTCGAAAAGGGGTGTTTCCCTATAATTATGTAAACAATTGGGCATGTTTGCAGGAAACTGCACTCCCTTCAAAGGATAAATTTTACAATGACTTAACAAAAAGTCATATTTCTGAAGAAGACTATTTACACGCCCAAAAAGTATGGGACCTGTTCAAGATATCAACTTTGGGCGAGTATGCTGATTTATACCTCAAAATTGATACACTACTTTTGACAGACGTGTTTGAACACTTTCGCAAACTGTGTCTTGAAATCTACAATCTAGATCCAGCCCATTACTACACCCTTGCCGGATACAGTTGGGACTGTATGTTGAAGGTGACTGAAATAGAACTGGAACTATTAACAGACATCGACATGTTGCTCTTTTTTGAACGCGGGATACGTGGCGGGCTTGTATCGCTTGTGCAAAAGCATGCCAAAGCAAATAATCCATATATGGATACATACAAACCAAAGCAACCTACAACATACCTCACCTACCTGGATTGTAACAATTTATACGGATATGCTATGGAAAAACCGCTTCCGTATCAAAATTTTCGATGGCTGACTTCAGATGAAGTTTCAAATTTTAATTTACAGGACGCGTTGAGCAATAACACACGTGGCTATGTCCTAGAAGTTGACATATTATATTCCCGCGAGATACACAATGATCATTCTGATCTACCATTTTGTGTTGAAAAACTACAACCTCCCAGTTCACGTTCCAACAATAAAAAGTTGCTGGCAACGTTAAATCCGAAAAATCGCTACGTCATACACATCGAAAATTTAATGCAATGTTTGAAACACGGTTTGAAGCTAGAAACCATTCACCGCATTATTTGTTTTGACCAGAAACCATGGTTACAACCGTACATGCAATTAAATACTCATTATCGGCAGCACGCCAAGACTACATTCGAGTCAAATTTTTATAAATTAATGAACAATGCATGCTACGGTAAATCTATGGAAAATATTAGAAAGCATAGAACTATTCATTTGGTAAACCACTGGGATGGTCGATATGGCGCACGAAAATATATTGCTATGCCCAATTTCCATTCAGTACGAGTTATTGAAACTGATTTAGTAACCATTGAATTGTCAAAGACAGAAATCATGTATAACAAACCAATTTACTTAGGAATGGTAATACTTGACTATTCAAAATTTGTAATGTATCAATTTCATTATGAGTTTGCCAAACAAAAAATTGGAGATGTAAAATTACTGTATATGGATACAGACAGTCTTATTTATCAAACCAATAAGACGGATATTTACTCTGTGATGAGAGAACATCCAAGTTACTTTGATACCTCAAACTATGAGGTTAACAATATGTTTGGCATAATTCCCATGAATAAAAAACACATTGGTCTATTTAAGGATGAGTGTGCTGGTGATGTTATGACGGAATTTGTGGCTTTGGCGCCGAAAATGTACGCATTTTCAACACAAAAGAATAAAGGTCAATGCAAAGCGAAGGGTGTTCTTCGTAGCGTCACACAATTCCTCAATGTTGAGGAATATCGATGTGTACTCTACACAAACACCTCTCGCTTGTACCAGCAAACACGCATTCTTTCAAAGAACCATAATATATTTACAGTAAATCAAAATAAAACATCGCTGTCTACATATGACAATAAACGGCTGTGGGATGGTGTAAATAGCTTGCCTTTTGGACATTTCCACACCTAGTAAATAAGAACACACTTTCATTTTTCAATTCTTTTTTTTTATTACAATTGTATGTTTTTACAAGAAGAAACCAAAACATCTTTTGTGAATGCTGTAATCTGGTGGACTGACTCTCAAATAAATACTTAACAATATTTGATTCATGGTTATTTCTTTGTCCTTTTCCTCGCTAATCCACAACCACCACCAATCATTAGCTTTGACTTCATAGCTCCTGCCACGATCAAGGCTGCAATCTTTTCACCAATGGAAGCAGTAGATGATGTCACGCAACTGCACAGCCTTTCTTAGAAGAATTCGGTCTGCAACTCGACGTACTTCTGCATTCTTGTCGCTGTAAGCAATGTCATGATCTCTACACGCAGCATCCAATTTGTTGATTCCAGAATTCCCTTGTGCTAGACGTTGGTTTAGTTTAGTCCCAGGTCCACAAAATTGATAGCCGGGAATATGCAGTTCAATGGGAAGTACATCAATGGCCTTGTTAACTAGACCATGACCAGCAAAGGTCTGATATATCTTTTTCAATCGTTGTCTTACTTTTTGGTGCTGGCGATACTGCCGCTGCTGCCTCTTCTTCCTCTTCTTCATCGCAACCATGGAATGATGAAGCAAAGTCTTTACAGGACGGTATATTTGTATGGCCGTGGTACAATTTGATGAGCTGACACGTTCCACACTGTCTAATGGATGGCATTTTAGTAATAGACACTTGCTGGTGATGACTAAAGTCAGTGCATGGTTGTAGTTCACGCAGACCAGGATCTCTGCTCCATTCACTAGGTACACTGTGCCAAATATTTTTCACCGCGTTTGAAGCAACATAAAAAAGGAACGCCTTGGGCAAAGCGTTCAATTCCTCATCTGTGAAACTGTCAAGCTTTTTTTACAGGCAAAAAACTTGACAATAGCTCGCTCTGTGGGGTTGGAGTCCAAACCTTCAATTGCAGCCATATTACTACACGTACACACTGATCACTGGTATGTCTCACACTGAAGCTGACGTTACAACGCTTTGCACTCAACATGCAAGTTTTGACATGCTCTGCGAGCTAGCCAATCAAAAAGCTTCCAAACATTTTGAAGTGTTTTATTTTGTAGAGGTTCATCAGGCACGGACAGGTTGTACAGTGCAGGACATCCCAGATCATGAAGGTCAACAAGTTGACATGTTGAATTAACATACTGACGCAACCATTCCTTTTTTTCACTTCCCTTTACAAATACAAGGTCAGCACCAAACAAGTGAGCTTTCAGAACAAGTGATAGATGCTGGTAAGGAATGTCGCCTTCTTTCCAGACTAGTCCCAAATTGCGTTGCAACCACTCTGTTTGTCTTCTGTCCTCGTCTGACTGCAAATGCAATGGAAACGGTGGTTCAAAGACAAAACTGGTTACTCTTGGTGCCCACATGGTTGTGCAGTCAATAATTCCTACTTCTTTAAATACAAACTTGTTTCCGTTCACCTTGAAACCCTGCACGTCGACAATCAATGTTTTCGGCATGGCGACGGATATCACACCTTCCACTACCGCTGCTTCTTAACAACTAACTGATTGGATAGGAGCGGGAAAATAATATACACACAAAGAATCAATTACACAATTGTATTCATAAAGTTATCAGTACATCGCTTACAATTTTTTATCATAGGATTTGGACCATCCCAATCACAGTGAGAATCTCCTCGATGCATAAAGTGTCTACGACAGGGACGGCAGGCTGCAACACCCGCCGACATACGGAGGTGTAATGGTAGCTTATCCCAATTAAGGTCAATGTCGTGTGCACCGTACGCGGTCAGAAACCCAGCTGGTAAATAGGCAATCAGATGCTGCGGCATTTCACGAAGAAATTGTGCTTTATGGTAGGCGCGTATTGCTAAACTCACCAGGGTGCGATAAATCTCAAATGCTGCATCAGCGTCTCGACTTGTTGAGCAACGATCGCATTTGCAGTCCATACAATCTACCCGCTCTCCAACATGACAAGATGAAGCTTTGGCAACGCCATCGTCCACATTATTTGTTTGATTAGTGATGGGCTTGTTGTTGTAGCCCCTGTCATGAATACCAAACGTAGACATGAATCCATCTGGTAAATAGTGAACCAGATGCGGCGGCATTCTAAGCACAGTATGATTCTTGTGATAGGCAGTTATAGCTTCACTCACTAGGGCGCGATAAATGGTAAACCTTGAATCTTCATCTGAACCTGGTGAATCACTTTCACATTTGCAGACCCACCTCGGAGAGGGGGTTGTGACTTCATCGTAGCTTTCCATGACTGTGAAGGGCAATAGAGGAAGACATGCTATTTATACTCTGGTCACCATATTGGACAGCGGTTGATAAAACACTTGCGCCTCGTGAACAATAAGGCAATAGGCTGTTGTTTTTTCTGGAATAACTGTCGATGTTTCAAGTTCTAGTCTGATATCAATTGTTGTTTCCTTCATTGACTCCTCCAAATACGAACAGTCCATCACCACCAGAGGCGCCTTGGACTTGAAGTCTTGTGGTGATAATAGCGGACATGCCTCTTTCTGATAATAGGAAGACTGAAAGTTTACAAACATGTCATAGAGCTTACCATATTTGTTCTTGTTAAAGTTTAAATCCATTCCCTCATAGGGAAAGGTAACTCCGTTCAAAAAGAGTCGTATATTTCGTAATTGGATGTGGTCAAATTGTGATGCATCTTTATTCTGTTGATATTTGCGATCTGTTTGAAATCCAACCAGGACGTAGAGTGGCCGCTCTGTATACCGTGAGGTTTTTATAGACCAAGTATGTGTATCGGAGAGTGGTAATACCGGGTATTCATGCAGCTCCCAGCTTCTAAATTGAATGGGTAAAGCTGTATCCTTCTCCACAATCTTGAGCAGACTCAATTTTTTCTGATCTGATAGAGTAACGTGCGGTACTTTCCATAGAATTCGTTGCAGTAGAATTTTTGTATCTATTGGCGCTGTATCAGCTCCCTTTAGCGCATTATAATCACTCCTGTCTCGTACAAGAATCAGATCCTGTCTTGCGTTCACAACAATGCGCTTATGATCCTCTGCAAAGCCTAGTATTAATTTTAGAGGTAAATGTCCAGTAAATGTACCATCATCGTTAATCATCCAGTCGTTGGTTGAGTTGGGACACCAACCAGCCATACAAAAAGCTTTACTCTCTTCGCTTCCGTACGAAGGATAAAGTTTCATGACACTTGTTATGCCAACATTTCGAGTAGTATCCACTTCAATACCGTTGATCACGTAGCGAACCTCAGAAAACAAAAAGGCCAAAGCATTGTTGGCCAACTTTGACGTTGTTGGAATGGTACCATCCAATTTGGTGAGTTGCCCTTCAATCTGGATGTAACTTTCATGTGGAAGCGTGTAGATATCTTGTTGGTTAATAGTAATTCGAATCTCATCATTATTATTTAGTCCCTGAGTATACGGTTGGTAGGAATGGTGTTCAATTCTTACAATACCCTCCTGTACTTCGACAGGGTTTGTCACGTCTAGAATCGAATTCATGACGTAAGATGTAACCAAGTTGTTGTAGGATCTGCTTGTTGACACGTGTTAACCTGTACACGTGTTGAGCACAACTAACACCTGCTCTTGACAGCGTTGCCGCTTTATACACTTGTTTCATGCTGGCTTCAGATACAGTTTGTAGGTCACAGGTGTATGAGGGTCTAACCGGATGAGACGTTGGTTTCTATTCACCAGTCTTAAGGTAATATTCCTGATGTTGGTCACACTCACAGGATGATAGAGCACCACCGACTGGTTTTCGCGGATGATATAACCACCAGGTGAAGTAACAATAAAATCATAAAGCGAATGCGAGGGATCTTGATTGGTGTAGACGTCTGTAATAATATTACACGTGACAGATATGTGATGATCTTCAATTATTTTCACCGGTTGGTCAGACTTGTGTATCACGTTTGGTACTAACACTTGTGGTGAATAGCCTAACAATGACCCAATCGAATCTGGTTGAGATTTAAAATCAATCCTAAAAGAAGAAAGAATACTGCAGCGATGTGTCACGTTGTTGGCTATGAGTTCAAACTTGCGTGTCCCGTCCAGAAATGCTTTCAGACTAAATTCCTTGGTGAGAGTTGTGTAGATGTGATCGTGAATATCATCTACGGTGTAGCTGCCAGACGGTAGAGTTAACACATAGTCATCGTAGTAGAACTTATCATTGACGTCTTCAATTATGTTGCAGATCCTATTATAGCCTTCAAACGAAACAAGTCCCAACACGTAGGGTCGTCGTCCCAATTCAATAGGAGGATAAAAGTCAACAGTTACTTCCGCACCTTGTCCGTGCACTGTAAACGTTCTACTTTCTGTTGTCATAATGACCACGTCACCCGCCGTGCTCGGTCTTATATAGAAAAGTCAAACATAGACGACCGCACTGTTGCGTGTTAAAATTTTGCACTCGTTTCACATTATAGTGTATTGTTGCACTGCTTCCAAAATAGCGAACAAGCTCTGTCGGAGGAGGAAGATTTCCAAAACTGTCAAAGTACCACACGGTTCGCCCATGCTTTATGTAGGCCACATAATGCGTTCCCGGTCCATGACTGTCATCCAAATTGACAACTGCACTTTCATGGCTCCGTGGTCGAGACGGTAGTTGGTTGCGCATAAACACGCCTCGAAAGTGGGAGATCTTAAGCTGTTTTGCATATCTTATAACTTCCTCATGCGTCATGGCTCGTCGTGGCAGTGCATCGATTAACCGTTTTTTGGCGACATGTAAATGCCGAGTCCTTTCTTGTAGGGTGCTAGCTTCATGTTCACACCTTTGCCGCGCAGTGCTATGGCCTCCATAGTTTTATTATGCCTTTCACTTTCCTTCAACTGTTGCTTCGCCTCCTCAACAGCTTTCACCGTTCGTGCTACCGCACTTGCTCCTCCAAGAAGTGAACCCAGGGCTGCTAGTCCAGCAAACAGTGCAGGTAAAAATCCACCACGTTTCGGCACAGGAATAATTCGGGCACGTTTTCTAAAACGTAGTTTACTTTTGGGATTCGCATGCAATCGTGCTGCTCGGAGTGCTTTCTTAATAGCCAACTCACTATTTGTTTCTCCGCGCGAAGCTTGACGTGCCGCATGAAGAATAGCTTTAAAACCTCCCTTTCTGGACAACTTCTTCCTCTTCTTCACCACATATCTCTGTTTCACCATCGCGACCAAAGAACAAGACAACCTCACACCACAAAGTATAGAACACAACTAACGCTCCTCAGGAAGGGAACCTGTAGTTATTTATTCAATGGTGGCTGTATATTCAAGTTCTATATACAGAGGAAAATCGTTCATCGTTTGCCCCGCCTCTTTTTCTTCAGACGAGAGTTTCAAGTGAAAGAATAATTTGTCTCCGGCTTTCACCGGTTGATCAATAAGTGGTTGAACACTACCGTTTAATCGTACCTCTAAATGTTTCAAATCTGGTGCATACTCAATTACACGAATGGCACCATCATACATTAAACGGTAATTGTCATACCCCGAACGTAGTATGTAGGCGAGGTTATTGGGATCTTTTACCGGTTGTTGGTTTACAATGTGAAGCAGAAATATAGAGGGTATTGATTTAATAAAAAGCGATAACCGTTGTTCCAAGAATCGTTTGGTCGTCACGTCGTGAGGTTGCACAGGATCAGCAACTTCGGCTATTCGTCTTCGCTTCATCTGTAGAGCGTTCTCCTTAATTTCCCACACCTTTTCCATTTCAGAGTTTAAAAACCGTTTTGTACAAACATCTTGATCATCTTCAGGATCGGCCACATGCACAAGGCGTGCATTATTTGCTGTATAGCCCTTTACAGTTAGGGTGGGCACAATACTGAGCACCTGTTTCACCTTGTTATCTACATAGTCCTTTCTAGCAGCGTCCGTGTTGTTTGTTGGAAGAGCCAGCTGAGTGATTCTACGTTGGTGTACATCATAGTCCTTTGCTTCTGTTAACACCACAGCATTGGTTAACACATAGGCTTTGGTGCACACATCTTGATCGTTCACAGGATCTGCAACGCCCGTAATACGTTTATTCTGAGCCTCATAATCTCCTTTGATACGTCGTAAGCGGTAATAATCTACATACTTTTTTGAACATGCGTCCGAGGGTAATACGGGTTCTGTTATATTGGTCAATCGCTTTCTATTTAAGTTGTAATTGCCATCTGTAGTGCGTGGCAATATATTAGCATCGACATATCGTTTAGTAGCCGGATCTGTATCATGTTTTGGATCGTTTGTCAAAGCAAATCGTTCATTTGTTTTAAGAGTTCTTCCAAAGGCGTCCATGGTTACACTGGAACTGAAACACCCGTTTGCCTCATGTATATAGAGACCAGCTCTTCCCCTTTCACATTTAGTTGATATGCAGATTATTAAGCAACAACATTCACTTCCGGTGGGAGACTTGGTTTCACACCTCTTCTCAACATCGTCTGAACAACGTCATGGATCACTCTTCCCATCCTCCATTCGCTGTCTCATCGCCGGCCCGTCGGGATGTGGAAAAACCAATCTTCTGCTTACCCTCATCACCTCCTTAAACGGAGTGCGCTTTCAAAATATCTATATTTTTGCCAAATCGCTGTATCAACCGCTGTATGTGTTCTTGGAACAGGTCATGTCAGGTCTGCGCAACATGGGCTACTTCACATTCGCAGCGCACGAAGATGTCATTTCTCCAGACAATGTTCGCCCCTATTCGCTTATGATTTTTGACGATGTGGCCACAGAACGACAGGGCATTATTCAGGCTTACTTTAGCATGGGACGTCATAAATATATTGATTGTTTTTATCTCGCTCAAACCTATTCGCGAATACCAAAACAGTTAATTCGTGACAATGCCAACGTGATTGTTCTCTTACGTCAGGATGAGCGCAACATGCATCACGTCTACGATGATCACGTGAACCCAGACATGACCTTTCAAGCCTTTACACAGTTGTGTGCCATGTGTTGGAACGCTCATCACCACAGTTGTCTTGTTATTGATAAGCAGAGCAACATCAACAATGGACGCTACCGCATGGGATTTGATCATTTCATTCGTATTTAAGTAGCTGCATTGCTTTTCTGAACATCATTAGTTCAGATGTCATGGCGACAACAGGGAGTCAATTAAAAAAGCACATAATCCGTGCGCGAAATAGCATTCGACAAAAGTTTCGCTATCTAAAACGTGCACATGCCGACAGTGAACTGTTTGTCGAAAAACATTTGAAATCACCTCTGGAAGCTGTGTTGAAAGGAACATCAAAGCCTAGTACACGCTCAAAAGAAACACAAACAATTGAAGAGGAGGAGGAGGAAGAAAATGATGAAGAACCTGACGATGTTTCTTCTCCATTGCTTCCGTCTTCTGGCTCCAAAGAATCGCCGCTGCCCCAGTTTTTGAAAACATCAATAATTGCTGAAACACCCACAAGAGCCAAAGAAAAGCAGCCTACTCTTAAAGAAATATTGAATACGCCCGAACAATATGTGCGGTTAAAATCCATTTTACTACAAAATTATGGTGCGTTGGTTACCCCCTTCCTTGAAGATCTTTTTACTAAGAAAACTGATACTACCTACGGTGTTCGCTATGAAAACAATAGATTTCGAATTGGCGATTCACCAATCAAGATAAGTGACAATGTTTTGATTGTTAAAACAGTTCGTTACAAATTGACGGCAGGTCTTTTAGAACTTTTATTTTCACGTACACCTTCTACCGAGGACTATGATAAAGAAGATCGTGAAAAGTATGAAGACATCTTGATGGCTACAAATGGTTTTAGACGTAATTATAAACGTTCTGAAGCAATAAATGCTAATAAGGGCTTCAAATATAAAACCATCATATCAAAATTGTTTCCCACCTATGCAAGTGTTCGCCGTGCAAATTCAGCGTCCGGTATCACGTTTAATACTTTGAAACCATTCATCGATTTCGCCTATTGGAACAATCCAAATAAGTTGGTTAAACGTCTGCAAGTGTTGTGTGCATCAGAACAGGCCGGTCATACCGGACACGAGGCAGAAGTTTTAGAAATAGAAGAGGAGCTTCGTCATGCTGGCATTATTGTCTAATGAGTCAACGTGTTCATACACCCTCGCCTGTTAAGGCTGCCATTGCTCGCGAGTTGCATAGACCAGCTCGTCGTCTCTACCATCGTCGTCATGTCATCACACGGGGCGTTGACGATCTTTGGCAAGCTGATCTGGTTGAAATGATTCCCTATGCCAAAGCTAACAACGGGGTCAACTATCTGCTCACCGTCATCGACGTTTATTCCAAAATGGCCTTTGTTGAACCTGTTCGGAATAAATCTGCACAACTGGTCACCGCTGCATTCAAGACCATCGTTCAGCGGTCAAGACGACAACCTCGTTCGCTTCAAACAGATCAAGGCAAATAATTTTTCAACAAGACTTTTTCCGCTTATCTCAAATCACTTGACATCCATCACTATTCCACTTTTAGCAATGCAAAGGCAAGTGTTGTAGAACGTTTCAACCGCACACTCAAGACGCGCATGTGGGAACAATTTACAGCAAGAGGATCCTATCGCTGGCTTGAACTTGTAGGCGACCTGGTGACACGTTACAACAACACTAAACATAGAACCATCAAAATGAAACCACGCCTTGTAACCAAGAACATTGCGCAATTGGATCGCATTCATCACAAAATCAAAACAGTAGATCCGCGACGTCATCAATTACGTATTGGTGATTATGTGCGCATCAGTAAACATAAAACAATCTTCGCCAAAGGATACACACCAAACTGGAGCACAGAAATATTTCGTATTCGCAAGGTAAAACTTTCTAATCCAGTTGTTTATTTACTTGATGACCTCAACAAGCAGCCAATCCAAGGAGGATTCTACATGGAGGAACTGCAAAGGACGCAATATCCCAAGCATTATCTTGTTGAGAAAATTGTACAAAAACGTGGCAATAAACTTTTTGTTAAGTGGCTAGGTTTTAATGCCACATATAATTAATGGATTAATAAATCAGATCTGGTGTACACCTTCTTGTTTTTATTTCATGTCGAGCTGGCCGACTTAACATGCCATGCGATTTGTATCCTACCCCCACCCTACCATTTACAGGAAATACTACTCCAGATTCATTGATGTTTGTTAACCATTGAGCACATTCAACAGCCAGTTCATTCCCCCTCTCTCTCAATCCCATTCACTACTCTCGATACCATTGATGTTTGTTTACCATTGAGCGCTTTCAACCCCATCTTGTTTGTCTCTCAGACCCATTCACACCTAACCAACCTACCACGTCAGGGTTCAACAACCACCACCATCCACCGCCATTCATGTTTTCCATTCAAAACACTCCCGTTCATGACCTACCCCACATCCCGTAATCTGCTGTGACGTCACACACACACACCAGTTACACTAATGTTTTCCATTCAAAACACTCCCGTTCATGACCTACCCCACATCCCGTAATCTGCTGTGACGTCACACACACACACACCTGTTGACCGTTCAATTCTCTGACAATTCATTCACAACCAAGGATTCGGAAACCTTCGGCAACACTCGGATCTCATCGGGCATAAAGCAAAGCTATATAGCCCAGGATAATAACAGAGAAGGCGCTCAGTCCAACAGAGAGACTGGGTCGAGGAGGGTCTCGTGCAGAGCCTCTTCCATCCTTCCCCTCATCCCCCACCATCGCCACCACCCCCACCCCCCCCTCCCCCTCCCCCCTCCCCACCCCCACTCCTCCCCCCCTCCTCCACCCACACCCCCTCAAACCGGTTCCTGGACCCTCCAAGGTTTGTTTACCTTCCGGGGTCCCGGCGACCTTGGGGTCAATGACCTACCTCAAGGTCATTGATCATGACCTACCTCAAGGTCATTGACCTTGCCACGCCCCCTAATTTGCATAAATAACGGTATTTGAGTCAAAACCCCCCCAGCCTACCTACTTCTGTCTTCCATATCTCCACACGGGCAGCTTCTTGTGAGCCATCGAGGGCTGTTACTCCCCTCAAAAAGCTGTTTCTGGACTTAAGACTTTGTCGGGCTGGTTTTTAACCGATAAGTGGATGCCTTGAATCGGTTTCTTTCCGTTTCTTCTCAGATGCTGCTGCTACCATTCTTCGGACATGAGGGGGGGAATTCCATTAAGAGGGTAGATCTTCTGAAGTGATGTTGGTCTAAGACATCCAGACACAATCCTGGAAGTCTCATTAAGAGCTATATCCACTTCTTGGAATGTGGAGAAGAAATCCAAACTGGTGCTGCATATTCAGCAGATAAGAAGCTCAGTCCAAGGACTGAAGTTCTGGTAAAAGTTACATGTATTAGTTCTTCTTCTTAGTAATTTTACCCTCCAGGGTTGAATTTTCCCTCGGACTCAGCGAGGGATTCCGCCTTTACCGCCACTACGGGCAGTGTCCTGGAGCTTGAAACTTCGGGTCTAGGGATACAACTGGGGAAGGTGGGACGAGTACTTCGCCCAGGCGGTCTCACCTGCAAAAGCGAATAGGGGCCTTATGAGAGGGATGGGAATATTGGGAGGGATAGACAAGGAAGAGGGAAGGAGGTGGCCGTGGCCTTACGTTAGGGACAATCCCAGCATTTGCTTGGATACGAAGTGGGGGAAACCACGGAAAATCACTTTGAGGAAGGCTGAGGAGAGAATCGAACCCCCTCTACTCATTTGGACCACCCGTGGCTGAGTAGACCCCGTTTCAGACCTTAGACCACTTGTCAAATTTCGTGGCAGAGCCGGGAATCGAACCTCAGACCTCCGGGGTGGCAGCTAAGCACGCTGACCACTACACCATGGAGGAGAATCATGTATTTGTTGATATTCACAATTAATGTGAATGTATTCGCATGTAGGATTATGAAAATAGGCTGTTTAGTTATTCACGGAACCACTTGTTTCTTGCGTTGTTTGTCTAGTATCTGTTGACCGTGTCTATCATTATCATATATATTATTTCAGTAGTATGCATCCCTCCTGCGGCGCTCACAAGCGACCGATCGTGACTAATGAGCATTCAAATGAAAGAGAATAGACATTAGCAGTGACGAGAGAGGAGAGAATCGAACCCCCTCTACTCATTTGGACCACCCGTGGCTGAGTAGACCCCGTTTCAGACCTTAGACCACTTGTCAAATTTCGTGGCAGAGCCGGGAATCGAACCTCAGACCTCCGGGGTGGATTCATAAGTATCTATAATTTCTTTAAAAAATCACTTTAAACAAGATGTTCAGTAAAGAACATATAGCCTACTTTCTCCTAAATGCATGGGTATTGTTATAACTCTTTGTCCTTTTCAAGGAGTATAATTGAATGTTGGTTGTAGTAGCTTGTTGAAATACAACGTGCTATAGGAATATTAAACATGAATATGAGGTGCCCTTTGCTAGTGCTACCTCTGTAAAAAAAAATCATTCAATTCGGTTTCACCGTGTTTGAATTGATCTGGGGAATGTATTTGCACACATACATGGCCGCTATTTGCAAACTATTGGGCTGATGACCTAGTAGTCAGTCATAAGATGCTTTCCACAAAAAGGCATGTTGTTGCAAAATCCGGTAGAGATCAAATTATTAGGATGGTCGAAATTTGATTTAAGCTTTTAACATTTGGGTGGCCGTCATTCCGTTTACGTCAAGATGGCGGCGATATAAAACATGACACTGAGGTGCCTTTTGCTAGTGCTACCTCTGTACCAAATTTCGTTCAATTCGGTTTCACCGTGTTTGAATTGATAGGGGGAATCGATTTGCACACATACTTGGCCACCATCTGCAAACTATTGGGCTGATGATCTAGCAGTTTGGTCAGAATATGCTTCCCACATAAAGATTTGTTGTTGCAAAATTTGGTAGAGACTAGATTATTAGGTTGGTCGTAATTACATTTTAGCCTTTGACATTTGGGTGGCCGCGATTACGTTTCCGTCAAGATGGCGGGGATATAAAACATGACACTGAGGTGGCCTTTTCTAGTGCTACCTCTGTACCAAATTTCGCCCTGTAGTGATCTCATAAGTCTACTTTCATTTTTTGCAAAAATCGAAAGTAGGCTAAAAATGTACGAAGTGTGTGATTTTCAGATATTGTTACTGTAGGAAAATAAGCTCCATAATTGCTGTCTACTTCACATTTTGGCCGCTGTGACGCCTGTTTCATGTCATTTCAACAATCTGAGGTCTTTCCTTTATCATTTTGCATGGATTTCAGAAACAGTAATTCAAAGGAATGAGTGGTCAAATCTTATAGTTTCATAAATATCGAATAATCGAGGAGTGTTATAATGATCCAATTTTCAGTGATTGCCTTCTTAAGTTAGGGAACGTAGAACTTGGAATTCTAACTGAAATGCAAATAGTGTTCTATAATCATTTGGTTGGAATAAAAACATAACAACCTTTCTCCTTAAGTCTCTCATTATAAACCTATTGGGGAAAGTGTGGTTTATTAAACATTGAATGCAGCCAAGTGGCCATAGGTTTAAAAACATTCTTTCCTCCCTAAATTATTCTGCTAAGGTCCCATTCCGGGTTTGTACAGAAAATAAGGTCCTGTTAACACCAACCTACACATATGGGGTACCTACAGGTTCCGCATAACCCCATGTGTGCCCGAAACATCCTCACTTCCTCTTTAAATGTCTCACAATTAAATAAATACCTTAAAAATGTACATTTACAATGGGAGCACCATAACCTGGCGAGCCTGCTGCTAGAGCGCAGGGCAGCGCTGTGGTGGCAGCAATATGGCGGGAGCGCGGCGTACTGCTAGGCGAGCCTGCCGCTAAAACGCAGGACAACGCGATGGCGGCAGCCATCTGGCGGGAGCACGGCGTACTGCTAGCTGAGGTACATTCTCGTTGCGAAAGCTCGCACGGGCCCACTAGTTTATATAAACTTAATTTCTGTTGATTCGCATAATCACTGATTGTCCTTGTTCTTTTTTTTACAGATTTCCTGGTGGTCATAGTGATCGCATGCATGTCCACACAGTTGACACTTGCATGCAATTGAAGGTTCACGATACGTCTTGTTGTGACAAATAATGTGATGGAAGCCGTGTACTGCCATTCTTGTATAGGCGTGACGCATTTCAAAGTTTGCTTTCGTCCATGATCGATCAATCATGGCGCCAGATGCATAAAAAAAAAAACTCCGGGCATACGTCTTCTCGCTTTTGGATGAGTGTTGCCAATAGGTTTTCTGATGCATTTGTATTTGGGTCCTAAGATCTTCTATGTGGAAGGATTCTCTTTGAAACTCCAATTGCTTTCTAAATGTATACTGCTTTTACTCTTTCTAATGTGGAGAGGCTTTTCGTTGAGAGATACGGCCAGATAATTTCTAAGCCATACGTCAATATTGGCAGTGTTTTTGCTTTAAATAGAGACATTGCTGTCTCTAATCTGAGGGATCTTATATAACTTATTCCATGCATAGCCATTATTGCATGTGTAGCTTTTTCTAACACATGTTTTGTGAAACACTTAGCGGTTGTTTGAAATGTGACTCCTAGATACTTGAAATCTGGAGTGATATTTAGTTGCTGTCCTTGTATATAGATTTTTAGCCTACTTTCGATTTTTGCAAGAAATGAAAGACTTATGAGATCAACACAGGGCGAAAAATGGTGTGTCTGTCTGTGTGTGTGTGTGTGTCTGTGTGTGAGCGTGTGTACTCTGAATGTCTGTCCCCCCCTCTATCAATTCGAACACGGTGAAACCGAATTGAACGAAATTTGGTACAGAGGTAGCACTAGCAAAGGGCACCTCTGTGTCATGTATTATATCGGCGCCATCTTGACGAAAACCAAATGGCAGCCACGCAAATGTTAAAAGCTTAAATAAAATTACGACCAATCTAATCATCTAATTTCTACCAATTTTTGGCTCAGTTATACCTTTATGTATGAAGATTCTTTTGACCTAACTACAAGGTCATCAGTCCAATAATTTGCGGATGGCGGCCATGTATGTGTGCAAATCGATCCCCTTATCTATTCATACACGGTGAAACCGAATTGAACGAAATTTGGTACAGAGGTAGCACTAAAATAGGCACCTCAGTGTCATGTTTTATTTCGCTGCCATCTTGACGGAAACGTAATGGCGGCCACCCTAAAGTTAAAAGCTTAAATCAAATTAGGACCAACCTAATCATCTGATCTCTACCACGTTTTGCAACATTATACCTTTATGTGGCAAGCATCATTTGATCAAACGACAAGGTCATCAGCCCAATAGTTTGCAGATAGCGGCATTTACGTGTGCAAATCGATTCACTATATCAATTCAAACTCGGTGAAACCGAATTGAATGAAATTTTGTACAGAGTTAACACTAGCCAAGGGCACCTCATATTCATTTTAATATCACGTTGCACTTCAACAAGCTACTACAACCAACATTCAATTATACTCTTTGAAAAGGACAAGGAGTTCTAACAACACCCATGCATTTAGGAGGAAGTAGGCTATATGTTCTTTGCTGAACATCTTGTTGCTGTTATAGGAACTTTTCCTCCATTCTGGAATACCATCATTTCTCATTTTGGAACATTTATTTCAAACTCATGCATGTTGGACCATTCTTCTACATCACTTATTGTGTGGTTATTATCATGCGACATCTCTCGTTCGGGTCCGCTAGTCCCAATTAATTGTGAATATTAACTAATACATGTAGTTTTCTTTCCAGGAGTGTATTTATCTATTTGTATCTTATACCCCGGCCATTCATTGGGCACAATCGTCTTGACCGAAAAGTGAATTTGTATAGACAACACTAAAAGAGACTGGCTTCATATCTCTACATGACATGGAAATTGCACACCACCAGCTGTGCCATGACGTGACATTAGAACATGTTAGCTGTTCTGTTTGGGCGTTGCCTCACACCTGGTGCCTGGCGCCATGACCCGGAGCTACCGTGGTCAACAGGTCGAGAGAGAGAGAAATCAGATCGATGAGGAGGAGGAGGTCACGGGATCGGCTCCACAGGTTAAGTACAAGACAGAGTAGTTAACGATAATGGCTAGCGAGGGTGCGTCCACCATGCACAGGGTTATTACGAGCCAATTACAGCGCACTGGGGGATTGAATGTTAAACACTGGGCGAGTGAAGAACAATTTTACGAGTACACACATATAAATCACATTTGTTTAATCATTTATCTATTTGCCACGGTGAGTGAGTGGTTATCGTGTCGGACTACCAACCCCGAGCTTGCAGGTTCGCTTCTGGCCATGGTAAGTGATTTTTGAAAGGCGACAAAAATCACGACATGCATGTCATACGTTGTTGGCATGTTAAAGAACCCATTTGAATTCCGTAGGCCGTGTTCAAAATGGCAAAATTAATCTCGGGATTTTCCACCAACACAAAAGTTCCTCCATTCTCTACTAGTGCCAATGAGCTTATATATCAAACCACCTCGACTTTCATAGCGCTCCAAGGAACAACAAAACTTGACATGCAAGCTGCCCTCTGGGTGTCAAATAACAAAGCTTGCACCCGGCACCCAAGGCCATACGATATTACTCTATTATAATTCATAATTTAGATGGGCTATTGGCTTCCACAGCCAGTGAATTAAAACTAGAAAAATTGCTGAGTTATAATTATTAATTTAGCCCGTTATATATTTATCCATTTATTTTATAATTATTTAATTTATTATAAATATATTAATTACTTAATTAATTAAATAATGTATTTACTTATTTTCAGGCAATTGTAAACCTTCCCCACCCCCACACTGTAATACGTAATCACAAAAGAATAGCTAATATTTCCGATTACATCACGATCAATATGTGAAATACGAATCACAGTTTTGGACTAAGGAACATCAACTATTTCTTTCTTTTTTCTTTCTTTCTTTCTTTCTTTCTTTCTTTAATTAACTATTTATTTATTAGCCTACTTTTCACATTTTGCAAAAATGAGGAAAAAGTAGACTTATGAGGTCGGGCAAATGCGTGTCTGTCTGTCTGTCTGGCTGGCTGGCTGTGTGTGTGTCCTCCCCTATCAACTCCTAAACGGCTGCAGCAATCGAAACATAATTTGGTAGGAGTAAAGACCTATACTTGGACATCTCACGGCCATATTTGAAAATGATGTCAGTACTACCAACTGCTGAAAAATCACAATTGAAATTTGAGCTCCATGTTGGATATCTTGGAAGGTATGAATGGGAGCTATTTCAAAATTGGTACACGTATAGATAATAATATTGCAGTTTAATTTCCAGGAGGACATACATGGCAGTGTTGCCAAAATGATTATACGCCCTCTGATAGGTCCAAATTTTAAATGCATATAACTTCTACACTATCAATTGGATTTCAACCAAATTTCGTATGTGCTATGTGTACATAAACAGATATGACTGAGCGTATTCTTAAGAGCCACCAGGGCTGCTAACTGTTAATAAATGCTCTCAATTTGTTTTAATCCAAATACCAATATATCAGAAAGTATGGAAGCCGACAGTTTTAAACTGTGCACACGTATAGCACCTGACATTCTATATTCATTTGGAGTAACTTATAAACGTCAGTGCTGCCAACATGATTCTAAGCCTGCTGAGAGGTCCAATTTTAAATACATGTAACTTCTACACTAACTAAGGGAATTCATTCAAAATTGGCACAACAATAGATCATATTATTTCAGATTATTTCTGACTAATACATGCATGGCATTGTTGCCCACACGATTTTACGCACGCTGTTGGATCCAATGTTTAACTGCATGTAACGTCCATGCTATCCATTGGACTTCAACCAAAATTTGTATCTTAACCTAAGAAATGGATCTAAGAATGTATTCAGTCACCAGGGCTGCCAACTGTGAAGTTTTATTAGGCTACATTATGCAAGGTATACAGTATTTCGAACTAATTAGAAATTTCGATATTACAAACTTAATTTCGTTATTATTGTAGATAGATCCATATAGATTAATCATTGGCATGAATCTTACATTTTAAGAAAAGTAGGCTCTTTAGTTCGTCACGGAACTTCTTGTTTATTATTATTATTATTATTACATCATTTTGCCCTTTTGGACAGTGTTAGAACTTAAATATCTCATGATGATACAATTTTCACTTCTCTCCCTTGTTCCTCTTCTCTTCCCAAATTCTCTTCACCCTTTGACTGTGCACCTGTTTCCGTTGTTCTGTCCACAATGTTCTTGTCTTCATCTTTTCATTTGCTTTAGATTTTGTATTCTTATTTTTGTTTCTGAATTCTCCTCTTTCTCCAATCATTTGCCTGTCGATCCCCGCCTGCCTTAAGTCTTCCTCTATTTCATGATACCAATTAGTTTTCCTGCTTGAGCTGTTTACTACATCAAAGATCTTATTTGTAAGTTTATTATTTATTTTTTCCTCTTCTTTTTGCACTTTGCCCATTATAGAGCGCGCTTGAACTTGTTTTTCGGCTTGATGATATTCGCCTTCCTATCTTCCCAAAATCTCTTCATGAAGTCACTGTGCTTCTGTCCACTTGGTTCCAGTCCTGCCACTGGTTTTCACCCTAAACTTGTGCTTTGTTACTGCGCTCCTGAAGACTTCGCGGTTTCTCGGAATATTTCTCCGATGTTCAACTCTTGCAGGTCCTCTCTTGATTCATCCAGCCAGGCTATACTTGACTTTTGAGAATTATTACATTGAATAACCTTTTTGTAAGTCTATAATCGTTTATCCTGAAGAGGTGTCCATAAAATGTTAAACGTCTTTTTCGTACAGTGCTGCTGAAACTATCTGTGTGACGGTATAGATCTGAATTTCGTCTTTTAATCCAAATTCCGTTTTCTTGTGTGGGGCAGAATATTTTTCTAAGAATTTTACGTTCTTGCTTTTCTATATTTGCAATTCTAGAATGACCTTTGGTTTCTGAAGCATATAGAGCTTCCGGTAGTACAACTGTTTTGTAGTGTTTCAGTTTTGCATTATGTGACATTACTCTTTTATTATAGTGATCCCATGTTAGTCTGAATGCTCTATGAAGTTTTGAGGCTCTTTCTGTGTTAGCCAAACTGTCCAATCCTGAAGGAAGAATTATTTCTCCAAGGTATTTAAAAAATTCTACTTGTGATATTGCTCCATACGCTGTTTCTATTTTTTCTTTCCTGTTCTTTTGCTGAAAATTCTGCATGTACTTGGTTTTTTCAAATGATATTTGAAGGCCTGCTTGTGATGCTATTCTGTACAATGTCTCAATAGCATTTATTTATTTATTTAATTCTGGGCGTCACTTTCAGTTAATTACCATCCCACCAATTGCCCAGAGCAGAAGTGAGAAACCACTGAGGAGGGAATCAAATCCACCTTTCTTTCATGAAGTTAAGTGTATTCCGCCACAGCGCTCAGGCCTCAGTTAAAATATTCCTTTTCTGAGCCGAGAATCGAATCACGTCCCCTGGGGTGACAGCCAGGAATGCTAAACATTATACGGATAAGTCGTGAAGTATCGGACAATGCAAGTATCTGAGTTTGGATTATGTGTGTGAATTTTTGACAACAGTTAAATAGAAATGAAAGGGGATTTAAATACAGATCAGGTTTTTGTTTTGTTTTGTGTTTTTTTTATCGTATGGCCTCTAGTGCTGGGTGCAAGATTTCTTATTTGACGCCCAGTGGGTAGAGTGCATGTCAACATTTGTTGTTCCTTGGAGCGCTATGAAAGTCAAAGAGGTTAGATATCTAAGCTCCTTGACACTACAGCGCTATCTAGTAGAGAAATGAGGAACATTTTTGTGTTGACGGAAAATCGCGAGATTAATTTTGTCATTATGAACACGGCCTACTGAATTCAAATGGGTTCTTTAATATGGCAACAACGTGGCGAGATTTTTATCGCCTTTCAAAAAAAAAAACACTTACCACGGCCAGGAGCGAACTTGCAAGCTTTGGGGTTGGAAGTCTGACACGATAACCACAGACCCACCGTCGCAAGCAGATCAGGTAATTTAATAATACGCTACCCTTGAGTATCCAATACTGACCAGGGGGTGGTCACTAGAGCAGTCCCTGCCACCCCGGGCGAGACAGTCACTTGCCGCCACTGATCATAAACCACCTGTGAATGGTGCTGCACGATCTCGGCCCAGTTCAACTTCCTCACCAGACAGTGGTAAAAGGTGAGGAGGTGGTGGTGGTGGTGGTCACTGAACATATCAGAAGGCTTTGAGGGATGATGTAATAGAATTCAGTAACCCAGATCTAGTGCTAGGACACCCCCATCCTGTCCTTATGACTGACATTCAGATGACCATGGTTTGAGTCTTAATAACTTCCTTCCTTCACCGGAAATCTGTCACTCGCCTTGTTCGAACTAGAACTGTCTAGCGGCCTGAGCATAGAGCTCCTGTTTCTCAAGTCTACACTAGGCCACGGATATTCCTTCAATTTATTTCTCTCCAATCTTTCTCCATCCCTTCGTTGTGTTCTATAAATTGTTCTTAGTGTATTTTAATAACGTCTTATTAATGTCTGGTCGTTGTTAAGGCGACATAACCTTCCTCTTCACCCAACCGACATACACACAACACATTGTGCAATAAATAGTTAAATATTAACTCTGTATGGTAGAATTAATTTGGTAACACTCGTATTTTAGTAGAAACCGTTTGTCAACTCTACAATTTATCATAATGAAATCAAAAGTACTATTAATACAATTACCAACAATTAAATATTAACATTAGTAACAAAATAAAATAATAATATCTGAAATGAAAATCCACAGCCCGCTTCCAGTCTCCGACCGGGTCACGAATGGAATGAATGAAGCCCCATCTTGCAGCGAGGATAGGAACTGTGCTGGCTGCCGAGGCCTGTCGCACTCCTCTGGGGCAATGATTAAATGAATGACAAATGAAATAAAATGATAGTGGAGAGTGTTGCTGGAATGAAATGCTGATAGGGAAAACCTGAGTACCTGGAGAAAAACCTGTCTGCCTCCGATTTGTCCAGCACAGATCTCACATGGAGTGACCGGGATTTGAACCACGGACCCAGCGGTGAGAGGCCGGCGTGCTGCCGCCTAAGCCACGGAGGCTTTAAAATAATAATATCTATAATTATTATACTAGATGCTGAAACATGTCCGATTTAGCTGCGTATATTGAAATCAGTTCTTCACAATTATCTCCTGATGATAGAAATAATAATGAGGAGCAGTAGAAGAAGTGGCTAGAAAGAAGGAAGGGAATGGAACGAAGGAAGGGGAAGAAAGAGAAAGGTAGATGGGTGAGAAGGGGAAGGAAGAAATGAAGAAAGGACGGAAGGGGAAGGAGCAAAGAGAGCGGTAGGAGGGGACAGGAAGAAAGGAAGGAGAGGGGAAGAAGAAATGGAGGAAGATTTGAAAGGAATGAAGGAGGGTGAGGGAAGGAAGGAAGCAATGGGAAGAAATGATGTGGAAGGGGGAAAGGAATAAAGGAAGGAATGGGAAGGAAGAATGGGAAGAATGGGAAGAAAGCATGTACGGAAGGGGAAGGAAAGAGAGAAGGAGAAAGAAGGAAGAGAGGAGGGAGGGAAATGTGGGGTAGAGTTTGTGAACATTCTTTTCTTTTTAACCCTCAATTAGTCACGTAACGGTCTCTTATACCGAACCTATTAATCTATTTATTTCTGCTGAGCATATTGTTTTGGTGCTAAGAACCCCCCTCCCCCTTTCCTGTCCCTTGCCCTACAACACCACGCTCTGCTACCATTGACACTGAGTCTGATGTTCCATCCAAGGTCCATTGCAATTTATAATTAGAATATTCTTCATCTTCTACTTCTTCATCTTACTGTCATTTTGACCATCTATGGACTACGCTATTTCAACTGTCATTTTCCATTTCTTTGCGCCTGGGCATTAACGTTCACCCAGTATTCCCGCATTCGTTTCATATGCTGTTCTTTCCTCGCTTCAGCTTATAATTTACCACTTTTTAGTTTTGGCTCTTCTGGAGTTTTGTCTTAAGCGGAACACGTTTCTAGATATCCTCCCGAGCCATCCCCACTTGCTTTACCTCGGTGTACCACGTTTCCTTTTGTTCTTTAAGAAAAAATAGCTTAAGATCCTATTGCTCAACCTTATAGAACTCATTCGAGCAATGTCGCCATGGAATAGAACCCTCCTAAGAATGATGTCTGTGACCTTTTCTACGAATGTGTAGAGTTTATGATTGTGTCGTCTTCTGAATTCTCCATGGACCATTGATTTTTTTTCAAGATCTGTCTTTCTCTTATTTCTAACTAGCAACCCACCCCAGCTTCGCCCGGCGGTATCCTTAATGGTTACCCAGTGTAAGCTTAAAAGGCGCACGGACGGCAGTTCCCAGATGCAATTCAGAAAAGCCGAGGTTAACAGGGACTCTCCAAACACATATAGGCCTCCTCTTCTCTGAAGTCTTAACTCGACACGACTCTACAGTTTGATGCTGGCCAAAGCTGGGTTGATAGGCTGGCTCGGTAGCTAGTAAACTCGCTCCGAAGCTATTCATTTCAATTTCCACTCAATGAAGAATGTTGGAAGAAATGAAAACGTAAAATCACTTATAATGGACGATGTATTAAAGATGGAGATATGTTGTCCGGGGACGTTTTTGTAGAACTTTCTATGCTGAACAATTCTTACACACATAGATATTTTTAACGGTTTACCCAGCGTAAGCTTAAAAGGCGCGCGGATGGTGGATCTTTCTTCGACTCGATTCAGTGAAATAGCTACTGCTTGGCTTCCTTTGGTCATAAATGAATGTGTTTCTACAGAAACCTTCCTCGAGAAATCCTTTATAGAATGGTAGAAACCGCATCAAAATCCATGCAGTGGTTCTCGAGATTACCCGTTACATCCAAAAACCAGGCACTTTGCCCGGAGTAGAAGTGGTAGACCACGGAAAACCACATGCAAGATGGCTGAGGTGGAAAACAAACCCCTCCTCGTTTGAGTTTTGCCTCAGGAGGCAGAGTGTACCCCGTTCCAGACCCAACACCACAGTGACCCGGTGTTCAAACTTGGACATCCGGAGTGACTGCCATGATTGTAGCCACTAAATTGGTACCTCTGTAGGGAGGAAATAATGTTCTGGGAACTTTTAGTTCCCCCATCAAAGAAGTCCGATGCTCATCACATATGGGACGTAGTACATCGTGCACTACCTTAGCGGTGATCCGGGCTTGGTTTACCAAGAGCTTGCTGATGAACCTGACTTGGTGCATCTAGGGGAAGCCCCAAAACAAACACGGCAAAATCCTAGAAGATTATCTGGAATGTAACTAATAATATGGCGGCGTAGTGGGTAGCATGCTGAGCTCCTATGCCCAAGGTCACGGGTTCAAACCCGCCTGAAGTCGTCGGATTTTTAAGAGCGTTAAAAATCCCTCAGTTTGCCTTCATTTGGTGGGGAAGTAAAGCAGGCTCGATTAATGGCATGAAAAAGAACCTTCCACTAACTACACTTGTGTGAAGCGAAAATTTGTACGTTAGAATTGATAACGCTCGCCCCCAGGTGATGACTACGATGCCATCTAGTTGCCAAATCCACAAGCTAAGTATCGTGGACGGTAGCATTTGGTAGCAAATGTAGGAACTACTTGAAATTGAAGTCTGCAGTCCTCCCTTCAATTATAAAACAGATAATAAACACTAATACAGCCATCAATAATAACACCGGTTATCAGACAGATTCTACACACACCCAAAGTACACGGGTCCACATGACCGCGTTGTCGCAGCCCCTAAACTAAGGAACCAACCAACCACCCAACCACCCAACCAACTAATAATATAAGGTGCGTCCAAAAAGTAACGAGCCGGAGGCTGTGATGCGCAAACCGGTGACGACATAGGGTAATCATGGCGTGTGTAACGAGGTGTGGTTCCCACCAGAGCGTGGATTGTCACAGCCCGTCGCTAGAGGGCACGCGTGCACGTCACGTGACGATACAAAGCGAGCAGGAGCATGCATCAATCGTCCAACGCTGCCAGTCCCATTGCAAACAGTGACATGGAGGCGTCAACCGAAGAGCAAAGAGGTGTTGTTCGGTTTCTGACAGCGGAATGAGTAGGGGGAACGGACATTCATCGCCGAATGTCACAAGTGTACGGCGAACACTGCATGTCCCTTGCAAGGGTCAAGGCGTGGCACAAGCGCTTCAGGTAAGGACAGGTGTCGTTAGCTGATGGTGCTCGGTCTGGGGCACCTCCCTGCATTACCGATGACAACGTCCAGCTGGTTGATGCACTCATTACCCAGGACCGCCGAGTGACAGTGAACGCAATAGGCGCCGTGGTCGGATTGAGCGTCGGAAGTATGCACACCATCATTAAGAAACGACTGCATTTGCGGAAAGTGTGTGCCCAATGGGTGCCCCACAGTCTTCAACCACACCAGGAAGCATGCCGAATGGCCTACTGTCTTGGTCTTGGTTGGACGATTGATGTATGCTGCTGCTCGCTTTGTATCGTCACGTGACGTGCACGCGTGCCCTCTAGTTACGGGCTGTGACCCTCCACGCTTCGGTCAGAACCACACCTCGTTACACACGCCACGATTAGCCGGTGTCGTCACCGGTTTGCGCATTACAGCCTTCGGCTCGTTATTTTTTGAACGCATCTTATATATTTTGATCAGAAAATTAGATGGTTCTTTAATCTTATAATATTATCTGTTACTTGTATTGACGTTTAGGTCAGAAGTCTGCGGGATATCTCCATCTCACTCACTCACACACATTCAGCGTTTTGATGTTGCTGGAAGATACGGGAAGCGGTTTCGCTATTAGTAATTATTGAACAGAAGCGATTTCTCAACCTGTCATTACTGCCAACTCCTGCTAAAATTATAATCCATCACACACCATGTTCTGAGACTGAATGAGTTATGTGAGAAGTCCCAGAGGGGCTGTCCTCTCTGGCCTACATGAGAGGTGGCTGGTCCTCCGTGCAGAGTGGTCTGGCGGGAATCATGGACCTACTTGCAAAGTGTTATACAGTACTGTACTTGGGTGGGTTAGTTAACAACTAGCTCTATACCCAAGGTTCGTTCAAAATTGTCAATTAATAGGGAGATAGCTTGCCACGGTGGGTGAGTGGATAGCGTGTCGGTCTACTAACCCCCAAGATTGCAGGTTCGCTCCTGGCCGTGGTAAGTGTTTTTTGAAAGGCGGCAAAAATACGACACGCATGTCATACGATGTTGGCATGTCATTGAACCCATTTGAATTTAGTAGGCCGTGTTCATAATGGCAATATTAATCTCGGGATTTTCCGTCAACAAAAAGTTCCTCATTTCTCTACTAGAAAGTGCTATAGTGTTCAAGGAGCATTGATATCTAACCTCCTTGACTTTCATAGTGATTCAAGGAACAACGAAATTCGAAATTCGACATGCAAGCTACCCACTGGGTGTCAAATTACAAAGCTTGCACCTGGCACTCGAGGCCATACGATATTATTATTATAGGGAAATGTTTCTATCTTTTACTTTTACTTGATTTGGACACCCCTTATTAACGGGTTCATAGGGTAAAATCATTCAGATTATGAGAAGAACTTCTAGGTCATCTCCCCGTCAAACTCGATAAAGTTTCTAGGTTTGTGCCGTGTCATGTGTGGGGTTTCACCTAGGATACCAAGCTGGCTCATCAGCGGGATCTTGGCGTCCCCACCCAGACCCCCACAGGAGTAGCGAACTGCGCGCTACCTCCCTGTTTATAAAACGCACCTGCGCCTCTTTACTGCGAAAACTAAAACATCAAGCAGCCATAACCTCCCTATGAAGGCCGTCAAAGCCAGCCTTTTAGAAGTCTTCATTGGGTGGTTATGGCTGCTTGAGCTTTCAGTTCGCTACTCTTATAGGGGTCCGGGTGGGGACACCAAGAGCCCGCTGATGAGCCAGCTTGGTGTCCTAGGCGAAACCTCACACAAGACAAGACATAATCCTAGAAAAATTGCTGAGTTTTAATTCACTGGCCGTGAAAGCCAATAAAACATCTTAAAGGATAAGAAAGAAAAGTACTATGATGGAATGTACGGCTTCACTGTTCTTTTGCTTTGGGTGTGTGAAACTACTAACAGGGTTCCAACCTTACCAAATTTCGTTATTATAGCTCTACGATGGCGTAGTTGGCAGCATGCTGAGCTTCTATCCCAAGAACGTAGGTTCAAACCCTGCCAAATCGTTTGGATATTATAAGAGCGTTAAAATCCCTCAGTATGCCTTCCTTCAGAGGGGAATTAAAGCCCATGCGTTACATTTAAGGCATGTAAAAGAACCTTCCACTAAATAAAATTGTGTGGAGCTACATTTTTTTAAAGGTTAGATTTGATTAGCGTTCTAGTAGTTCCAACGTTCGTTGTCAGGTGCTGGTTGGGGTGGGATCTAGTCGCCAAGTTCACAGCTAGGTGTCGTTGACCGCAGCATTTGGTTGCAAAAGTAGGAACTTCGTCAAATTGATCGTCTGCACTCCTTACCAGAATTACAGATAACACACACGAATACAGCCTTCAGAATTAACACCAGTTATCAGACAGACTCTACAGACACCCAAAGTAGCCTACATGTGGTCACATGACCGCGTTGTCACAGCCCCTAAACTTAGGAACCAACCAACCTAGCTCTACGATTCTGAGAGTTATAATTTTATTTTAAAATTGCAATGCCAATCTAAGAAATAACGTGATTGTGTGTTAATATTGTTTACTGAAGTGCTTGCACAGCAGACCAAAAGCGATTTGTTATTTTATTGTATGTTCGACGATGTCGAAATGTAACTATTATACGTCAGAAAACTGTATCATAATGATGGTCATTAAAGTATTGTTTTCCATTATTATACAGTTTCTCCAGCCAATCAGAGCTCTTTCAATGACCAATTAGGTAAGGATACCTTCGCGCATGCGCTCAAAATCCAACATTTCGGACATGAACACAGCATCCTTCTATTAAATTATCGACATGGAAAGTGCACCTTCCATATGTTCGCGTAAATAAACTGGCGAATATAAGACAAGAAATAGCACTGTACCTTAATATCCCCAACTCCAATTTCTACACAGTGCATTGTGTTCAAACGACTTCGATAGCAGTTTGACTGAATGCTGTTGCTCATCGGTGTTCGGCAACCTGTAATCATTACGACATCGCCAAGCAGACAGAGTGCATGCGTCGGTAGCTTAGAGAACTTGGAAAACAGAGATATCAAACACAGCGCTTGCACACCGATCACAATATTCAAGTGACTGAATCTCAACAGATATTTATGAATATTTATGTTAAAACATATAATAAAGCTATAATTATCGTCGAACATAAACAGTCGTATGCAATTCGCCTATAATGGTAATTGAGACACTCGAATGGAAATTATAAAACTCACTTACGCTCGTTTTATAAACATACTCGTGTATTAATTTTAGCCATTATAGGCTCGTTGCATAATGTACTATTATTTTCTGTGTCCGAATCAAACTATATTTTGCCAGTAAGTAGCAACAGTTATAGCATTAGCATTTGCAGCCAAAAGATCGTCTTTTGAACATATGTCCTCCGACAAGGGGCAGATCAGCAGGTGTTCTGGATCTTGTAACATGACGAGCATGTTCCATTTCTTGAGATTGCTCTTGCCGCGTGAAACCCCCGTCCTCAGCCTGTTCAATGATTTCCAATTTCCGTATGGCAAGTTGTGACCAGGTGCCATTTTTTCTGATAGAGGAATATTTGGGTCTGTGATCTCTGTCTTCCATATCTTCACACGGGCAGCTTCTTGTGAGCCTTCGAGGGCTGTTACTCCCCTCAAAAAGCTGTTTCATGACTTAAGTCTCTGTCGGGCTGGTTGTTGGCCGAAAAGTAGATGCCTTGAATCGGTTCCTCGCCGTTCCTTCTCAGATGCTGCAGCTACCATGAGGTGGGGAAATTCCAATAAGAGGGTAGATCTTATGAAGTGATGTTGGTCTAAGATATCCAGACACAATCCTGGAAGTCTCATTCAAAGCTATATCCACCTCCTTAGTCATTTGTTGAAACTACAGGGTGCCATCGGGTGTAACATTTATTTTCTAATTCAGAAACCTTCGCTTGCATGCGCACAACACCTCACCAATGCTAATTTGTTGAAACGACTTGGGCGCCACCTATTGTGAAATGAATTTTCTAAGACAGAAACTTTCGCGGGCGTGCACACAACAACTCACCAAAGTTTCATCGTCACCCGATGAATGGTATATGATGATGATGATAATTGTTGTTTTAAGGGGCCTAACATCTAGGTTATCGGCCCAATGGTATATGAACGCAGACGGGATTTCGTTGAAACGATTCACGCGCCATCACTCATTTGTTGAAACTACTCTTGCGCCAGCTGTTGTAAAATGGATTAATTGAGGAAACCTCGTTTTGGAGTGCGCGCGACAACTCATCAAAGTTTCATTGCAATCGGATAAATGGTATATAAATGCATATGGGACAAACATACAAACACATATACAAACAACCTATCACGTAACATTCATTGTTATATACAGACATCCATTACAGGGGGAACCCTACTTCACCGAAGTAGATTAGGGTTATAGTTGAACGAATTTCAAATTATGGAGTAAGATAATTTTACAAAGATATTTAAATAGATGTGATGAGCGAATGTAAGAAACAGATTATACCTAGTGTACCCAACTGTCATCATGTGGACCATGTGTTCGTATCCCAGCTAACTCACGGTCTTTCGAGGTATGGGACGTTCCTGCCCACCATACGACCACATGCTCAGGATTTGAGTCTACCAGGAAACTACTCTACATGAAGTACACAACATATTCCTAAATAAAATATTTACTGGTCTAAAATCATGGCTATACAACAAATACAAATAAAGGACAAATTATATTTAATTCCCACAAATAAAATAGGGTTATTCTGTGAGTTTTCTTCTTAAAATAGTGCTACACTGCACTCAAATCTAATTCTAGCATCCTATCAATGATACTTTCAGACTTCCATGGGTTTCCATAGTGTTCATCATGTGACACAATTACTTAACTGGAGTGTCATAACACCAAAGTCATATATCGCATTAAAATGACATTAATAAAACATTACTCCGTTTCTTATGGCATTACTTTGATTAGCATAAATTCATTATTTTCTGCATTAATTAACAATTATTTGTTGTGTCGTGTGAATCATCTTCCTTCTTTCCATCAATATGAACGCTTTAAAAAAAGTGGTACTTATCCCTTCCAAAATAAACATGGATAGAATATTTATAGTTTCACCATACAACGATTCTCTGGGTCTTGTCGGGCTTATATCGTTACAAACGTGTCATGTTCTTAGAAATCACATACCCGTCTGCATAAATTAGCGTGAACTGGCAAAATGCACTCCAAAAGAAGATGCCTACATTATTTTGGTTCAGTTTTCCTCCTCAGAGAATAATTGAGCCAAATATTATCTGATTTCTATGATCCAACAACGTATGTGTGTTGCAACACACCATTCAATTCAATTGGCATCATCATAATAATCATATCTTAATTGCATATTGAAATATCGAGATTCTTCAGTGTCCTACTATGACTCTAATTTACAAGGGACCGGTCGACCGACCTTCTCTCCCCTTAGCAGGCAATAAAATTCGTTCCAGCTGGCTAGTCAAGATGGCCGCCGCAGAAGTGGTCTACTACCCCACCTCCTCTCATCTGCTGTCAAGGTCAAGTTTGTTTACAATTGCAGTACTGGAGTTACACTGGGTGTGGTTCCTAAGTAATTGAGTCATTCAATTATTTAACACCTATCTTTATAGTGCATTGGGCTCAACTCGGCTCCTTATTAACATTCATGGCTGGGGATGGAATTCCTGTGATAGCCTTGCCGTTCTATGGTGACTACTAGTGGCTTTAGACGCGCATCATAGTGAAAATCCACGATTTTCACCAGCAGCTGTCAATAAAATATAAGGAAATCTGCGATTCCTAAACGACGAATATGATCCTTACCTCTCAGGGTAGATCATTTATACACATGCTCACTGCGTCTCGACGGACGTCATTCGTGGCCATAATTCATGCAAACGATGGATACAGACAGGCTCTGTCCAATTCGCTGCGAATAATACAGTATGCTCAAACGGCGATACTAACTCGTAGATTTAGCCAACTTCTCACCTAACGCGCAAGCTATACTAGTTGGTCCCCGCAATTATTTATTTACGTAAATCACTGGATTCTACGTTATTTCTGCCCGCAATATGCGGCTTCAAACAATACTTCACATAGATGACTCAATTATTAAGGCACCCGCGTTCTCTCTGTCATACCACTTAAGCCAAAGCTTTAAATAGCTCCTAATAAAAATGTATAAATTTACTGGCTTACTTTACTTTAATGGTCCTCAAACATAATCCTAAGGATTGACCATATCACATATTCATTCCACACTTCACTGACACTGAAAAAGCTCTCGTATCTCGCTATATTCCACGTTACTTTCTTACTGTTTACCAACATACAGTATCTTTATATTAGACATGACACTTTGAACGTTATTTAGGCCAAAAATGCCTATTACTTTACTGTTGCCGACCCCAGATTATTATTATTATTATTATTCATTTAACGTTAGTAGGTAATATAAGCCGAAGCTGGGGCAGGGGCTAATGGGCAAGATGGCCGCCGCGCGCAATCACTCTATGTTATTCTTATGGAGGGGTCAGTCAGAGCTGGGGCAGGGGCTAATGGGCAAGATGGCCGCCATGTCCTGAGACCATGGATGATGTCACAGGGGGAGTTCGGCCGTGTAGTTTCTAAATGGAATATTTATTATTATTATTATTATTAGGTAATTATTAATTGATCATGTATAATCAAGACCAGCCTTATATTGTCAACCACTTGGTGTAGTGACTAGCATTCTTGGAGGTCATTCCTGAGGTTCGAATCCTGGCTCTGCCAAGAAATTTAATTTCTGGTCTCAGGAGTGGAACGGAGTACACTCAGCCTTGTGAGGCAAAACTGACAGGAGCTGGCTTTTGATTCATACCTCAACAATTCTGCCTAACCCAACTTCACCTAACCTAACCTAACCTAACCTAACCTAACATAACCTAACTTGAAAGTGAGAGCAAAAATGTAAGAGCAAATGTAAGAGCACACATAATAAACTAAGTTATAACCTAACCTAATTTCACTTAACCTAACCTCACCTAACCTATCCTAACCTAACCTAACGTAACCTACCTAATTTAAAATTGCAAGCAAAAAAAATTAGCAAAAAGTATGAGAAAAAAAGTGAGAGCAAATGTAAGAGCATAAATAATAAACTTAGTTATAACCTAACCACACCTAACCAAACCTAACCTAACCTAACATAACCAAACTTCAAAGTGAGAGCAAAAATGTAAGAGCAAATAAGAGAGCACAAATAATAAACTTATTTATAACCTAACCTAACCTAACCTAACCTAACATAACCAAACTTCAAAGTGAGAGCAAAAATGTAAGAGCAAATAAGAGAGCACAAATAATAAACTTAGTTATAACCTAACCTAACCTAACCCACAGAAACCTCATTTAAAGATTTTAGATTTTATATTTTAACATTTTAGATTTTTGATTTTTTTCATTTTACATTTTTTAGATTTTACATTTCACATTTTTGATTTTTTGTATTTTAGATGATAGTTTTTTTTTTAGATTTTACATTTTAAATTTAAGATTTTTTTGATTTTAGATTTTACATTTTCCGAAAAGAGTAAACTACAAGGCTACATACCTAACCTCACCAAACCTAACTTTACCAAACCTAACTTAAGCTAATCCAAAGGCTAATGCAATACACAAAGTATATAAGGGTACAAGCAACTATCCTTATGCTAGTTTTATAGGTTACTGTACAACATGATAACTACCCGAACCGTTTTTTTTTCATTTGTTGTTTACACATATGACAATTTTCCAATTCCCCATTTTCATTTTTTTAAATGTTAGTTTTAAGTTTTTCAATTTCATAACATGGAAACATGGATTTTGCATTATGTTGTTTACACATTTATCAATTTCACAATTTCCCATTTACAGTTCTTAAAATGCCAGTTTAAAGTTTTTCAATTTCATGATATAGAAACATGGATTTTCCAATTTGTTGTTTACACATTTGTCAATTTACCAAATTCCCATTTACAGTTTTTAAAATTTCAGTTTAATGGTTTTTTTTATTTTGTCAATATGGAAACATGGATTTTCCAATTTGTGTTTTACATGTTCATTTTGCATTAGGAGTGGAGAGAGGTGAGTAGTAATAAAAAATGTACAAGCAGTTTCCATACGGTACAATATTTTTTTATTTAAATACATGTACACTATTTACACATAATACATTTTTATATATATTCCTTATTGTTATAAATTGTACACTTGTTTTTATTTTGTTTTCTATTTTATTTATTTTTGATTATGAATGCCATTTCTTATTTTGTTTTATTTTTATTTTTGTAGTGCTATTGTTTTATTTCCTAAATTGTTTTGTTTTATGTATTTGCTAGTTGCAGGCAGAAGATTTTGATATTCATAACTTAACTCTTTAAGCATGGTTAATGATTGAGTAATGACCATAGGCATGTGTACCTATACCATCAGCATCAATCACTCTTTTATCATCACCAGGACACAAAGCAATTTTGTTTAGTCTTATAGATGATATGTCATGTTGTTTAGAAGCGATAATGTTCATTGGTATTCTTTTTACATTGTTTTTCATGACACAATCCTTATAATCTTGAAAGCTTATACAATTTTTGACAACACCTCTGTTAATACCTTTAATCTTTTTGATTTCTTTACCATTTATGTCTAATGCGTACATTTTAGCTCTAAGTCCAACAAATGCTTTTATAATTTGTCCACAAGCCTCGTCTTTAAATTTCCCCAACGTTTTCTTGTTTGATGTAGAGTAACATATGTGATTAGTAGGATAATCTGATGTGTCCAGGTGTTGTAGGAAATCCAACTTGTCTTGATATACATCTGGGGTGTTAACCAAATATATGAACGAGTCAGTATCCATATACATGAGTTTAAGATTGTTCATGCCATAATAGGGTAGCAGGACATCATAGTGGTGGGAATACATGAGAGTTTTTGAAATATCCAGTATACACATTCCAATATATATAGGCTTATTGAATACAATGTTACGTTTAGACATGTGGAAAGCAGCTAGGTTAGGGCCATAAATTGTTCTGTCGATAAATGTCGGCTTTGCTATTAGCTTTTCTGCCTTTTTGCTGTCAGTCACAAGACGTATGTCTATTCTTTTACGGATATTTTCCATTGTTTTTCCAAAAATGGCATTGTTGAATAATTTGTACAGATTTTTCTCAAAATCATTTTTGGCTTGTTTTCGAAGGTTGTTATTAAAATCAACGTATGCCTTTAACCAAGGTCTTTGTTTAAACTTTAACACACGATGAATTTTTATCAATTTTATTCCATGATCTAAAGCCTGTTTTAATGCCATGTAGTGAACAACATATCGCCTTCGATTTCCAAGATGAGGAATTAGTTTTTTCAGAGACGAATCCTTAGGTTGTGTACACTCTGGTAGGAAAGGTAAATCGTTGTGTAGATCATGAAGGTCAGATGGGTAATCAACATCAACGTCTAGAATGTATCCCACAGGATCGTCTTTCTTTAGTTTTTCTAGATCAACGGTATCTGGAGAAACCCACTGAAATCCACCATAAGGAAGGGAGTGACACATAGCCCACCCGTATTGGTTGTTGGCATCATCATAGGTAATAAACTGCGATGGTTTCTCAGAATCATAGGTTTCCATGTATTTATTGTTAGCTTCAGCATACCGATGAGACACCTGGCATATGCCTCCACGTATTCCAGACTCGATTAAAAGAATCTGATCGTAATCCTGTAGCAATTCCAGTTCAATGCCTGTGTAAAGGAGCATTGCCTCGAAACTTAAACCAGGCGAAGTAAAAAAGTGTGCAGCATCCACTCGGTGTGTTTCTAGTGTTTTGTTTCTAAAGGTTTCAAAGCTGTCTGCAAGAAGGAGTACATCTGAAGTTAGGTAGAGGTCACTATATTCCCCTAGAGTTTTAATGTTGAACTGATTCCAGACACTTTTGGCATGTTCATAGTCTTCTTGACTAACATCTTCTTGACTTAATTTGTTAAAGAATGCCTCTTTTGGAGGTAAACACGTTTCACTTAACTTTTCCCATGAGTCAATGTAGTCATAACAAAATACCCCTTTACGAGTCATGAGCATTGCATTTTCTTTTCCAAAGTACTTGTCTGTTTCAGGGTATGATGTTAAGTTGGAAACTAAGTTTTCCAAACTACTCGGCATTAACCGAAACGTATCCACAAATCTAAGCTTAACATTTCCTACATATTTGGTAAAGGAAATGTACTTTTCTTTGGAGTTAGCGATAACATTCACTCTCTCAGTAGTACACCCCAATTGCTTTACAATGAAATTTGCGTCGTAGCCACTCATATTATGTAGAAACACAGGAACGGGGTTTCGTGTTTTACACCTCAAATTACAGTTATTGTGAGCACTTCCACGGTATTCCCCTGTAATATGACAATGGTCTCGAACTTTCCAGTCCTCTTTGGTAAATGGTTTATGACACAAATAACAGGTTTCAGAAGATTGGAACTCTGCTTCTTGATGCTCAGTTAAAGCTTTTGAAACATTTAAGCTGTAAAGGCGATCAATTTCATTTGCTATTGAGATCAAACAGTCCATAAACTTTTCTGCAGCGTCAGGTCCACGATAAATAATAGGTTGGCTCGGAAGGTTTGTCTTTATGTGTTCCACAGCAGGTGAGGGTTTAACATATATACCAAAGCTCATAGGAACATGACTCTGGTATGGCACTGTATAACTTGCCTCAGGATTAGGTAGACATGTTTGATAGGGTAACAGTATACTTTCAAAATCAGCATAGATAACGTAAGGTATTCTCAGCATTTTTTCCACATTTACGAATTTGACAATGGGGTTTTTAATAGGCATTTCAACCCTAGCAATGTCATGCTGGACACACAAAGCTCTATGTTCTTTTAATTTTTCCATTCCTTGTTGCCCATATTGATTATCAAAGTGAGTAAAACACCGTTTACACGTATATATCTTATGTCCATGGCGGGTAATCTGATGTCCTACTAGTTTATCAAAATCTTTGATAAAGACGTAGTGGTTCTGGCCGGATGAAGAACTTAGCAGAAGGAGGTCGCGATGGTCTTGCAGCTCTTGATCCACAACCTTTAGAGGGAACAATTTGTTGTCTTGTTCCAATCCAAATACATTAATGGATATATCGTTGGCTTTTTCAAATTTGGGAATGTCAGCTAGCGATGTAGGAAATGATATTACTGAAAAATCATACTTGTTTTCCAGATCCTTGTATTTACTAACGCGTTTAGCATCAGTTTTAACCAGTTTTGCTAAAATGGCATACATAAAACACCTCTCGTCCTTAAAGTTTTGAGGATTAATGCAGGCTTTTCTTGCTTGTATAGCTGCTGGTAATGGAATATATGTGCTACCACGCAAGGGATTGTACTTATTTATTTTCAATCGTACTCCTTCCACTGCTAACAAAGCCCAATTACTGCCTTTTAGCTCAGATTCTTCCATTTCCGTAGTTAACTTTGTAAATTGTGTTTCCAAGAAACTACTTAAGTCCGTTTCCAAAAATAGGGCCTGATTTCGTGTTTTAAAAGCACGATCTGTAATTTCATTGGTAGATGTATGAATGAATCTACATTCAGCCACAAGATTAACTTTTATCGACTTGTGCATTGCTAGTTCTTTCTGCATAGCTTGTATTATTTGCTGTTTGGACTCTTTAAGGTATGAATTTAAATCCCTACACGTATCACAACGAATGAAATAGGATTTAAGTCGACCTTCAAAAGATGTCTCATATTCAATAAGTCCACTTTCGTCAGGGACCAATGACAGTAGGTAATGTTTTGTAGGCTCTGCTTTTTGTCTTTTAGCTGCCGACACAACATTACAACATTCTTCATGCCGACGTCCATTGTACACATTGTTGAATGTACTACCACAGGTCTTGCACTCATGGAATTCACCACAGGATACTTCATGTCGCTTCCTATGATAGTCTCGAAGAAAAGTCTTCCCACACTCTTTACACATATAGCTAGGAATGGCTTCTTCCATTATGAATGTTGATTTCTGCAAACAGCTGCTTACTGCGTATCACAAGGCTAGAGGTTGGTCAGTGAGACGGTCTTTCACGATGTGAACACCGTGAGAGGTAGTAGTCAACTGGTGATATTCTTGTGAAGGGTCCTCTAATATACCCCTAGTCTAGACCAACAGCTCTTTACAGCGTATGACAAGGCTGTATACTGGACAGTGAGACGGTCTTTCACGATGTGAACACTGTAACAAGTAGTAGTCAACTGATTATATACTTGCTAAGGGTTCTCTAATATACAATAGTCGAGACCAACAGCTACTTACTGAGTAGTACAAGGCTGTACAATAGTTGTTTTGACAGTCTTTCACGATGTGGTCACTGTGAATGGTAGTAGTCAACTGATGATATTCTTGATAAGGGTCCTCTAATGTACCCTGGTTAAGGGTAACAGCTGCTCACTGCTTATGACAAGGCTAAAGACTGGTTGCTTCAACGGTCTTTCACAATGTAAACACTGTGACAGGTAGTAGTCAACTGAAAATATTCTTATGGCCTACTCAAGGTTATCAGGTACTTACTGCATATCAAAAGGCTGTACACTCATGTGTGTTAGGCACTCTTTCTTGCTAAGGACCCCAATATTCCCTACACAAGGCTATACATGTTAGTTCTAAACACTTAGTGGTTAATTGTATATTCAATTTTTGTACAAAGCATATACGAGCACGTTTTTATGAGGTAAAACTTTACCAAATAGTCAAATGCGACACGCAAAGTATGTTGCCGCTATCTAGCGGTGACTATGAGAACTACTTGACCGACCAGCATTCTACCTAGCGCTCCATTTCAATACTCGCTCACTGAACGAACAGCATACTATCTAGCGGTCAATATCAATACTCACTCAACTACCAGCCTGCTACCTATCGGTCAATATAACAACTCACTCAACTACCAACATGCTACATGGCTTTTTTGGTCAGTTTTTTGTTGGCTTTTTTTTGGTCAGTTTCTGTTGGCTTATGTTGGCTTTTATTGGCTTTTGTTGGCTTTTGTTGGCTTTTGTTGGCTTTTGTATTAGCTCTTTTATATTTGCTCTTGTTTGTTGGGGCTTATTTGGTCTTGGAAAGTATGTCAGTCCTTTTTTTATGGCTGTAAAATGCTTACAGCCATGTTTGTAAGCAGCAACAACAACAACAACACACAAAATTCCAAAAAATATCGAAAGTACTCTAAGTTTTATCAATGACTCTCAACTCTTACACTTACCTCTATCCCATGCCTAGTCAAAAATTAGTGTATTTTTCAAATTTTTCAAAAAATATTTGGAAAGTAAGCTGTATCATTAAACTAAAAATCCTGAAAAGACATATGTTAACTCCAACACCTACTTCTATACCCCTCTCAGTCCAAAAATAGTGTATTTTTCAAATTTTCCAAAACATATTTCCAAATTGGGTTATATTTCCGAAATTTAAAAGTTTACAAAAACGTTTGTTTGACATAAACGAATGGCCTTTGTCCCCTCTACCGTCGTACCAAGTCCCAGGTCTCTAGGACAACAAACATAAAAATTTGAAAATGGGCTTATATTTCCAAAATTAGGAATTTTACAAAAACGTTTGTCTGACGTAAATCAGTGGTCATTACCCCCTCTATCCCCCACACTAAGTCTCATGTCTCTAGAACAACAAAAATACATTTTTGAAAATGGGCTTATATTTCCAAAATTAGGAATTTTACAAAAACGTTTGTCTGACGTAAATCAGTGGTCATTACCCCCTCTATCCCCATACCATGTCTCAGGTCTCTAGGTCAACAAAAATAAAATTTTGAAAATGGGCTATATTTCCAAAATTAGGAATTCTACAAAAAAGTTTGTCTAACGTAAATCAATGGTCTTTACCCCCTCTATTCCCATACCAAGTCTCAGGTCTCTAGGTCAACAAAAATAAAATTTTCAAAATGGGCTTATATTTCCAAAATTAGGAATTCTACAAAAAAGTTTGTTTAACGTAAATCAATGGTCTTTACCCCCTCTATTCCAACACCAAGTCTCAGGTCTCTAGGTCAACAAAAATAAAATTTGGAAAAAATGGTCACTATTTTGGAAACTAGGAATTCTACAAAAAAGTTTGTTTAACATAAATGAAAGGTCTCTATCCCCTCTACTTGTAAACCAAGTTCCAGGTATGTGAGACAAAAATGAAAAAAGTTCAATTGGGAAAGTAGGCGATTTTTCATATAACCAAACATTCAAAAATGTGTTCATTGGGCTGCAAATAATGGCCTCTATGTCCTTTATTTTTATAATAAAACGTTTTTATTTTTTTCATTTTTTTGAAAAAAGTTCAATTTTGAATTTTTTATAATTTAGAAACTAAAGAGTTTTCAAAAAATTTTGTTTGACATAAATGAATGGTCTTGACCCCCTCTACCCCCAAAATAAATTTCAAGTCTCTAGGACAAGAAATAACAGTAGTGGAGTGGTGGTGCTTCTGCTTCACTTGACACTCCTGTGCCCAATAAACCAACATGGCGGCCACGCCAAGTAAAGCAGAAGCACCACCACTCCACTACTGTTATTTCTTGTCCTAGAGACTTGAAATTTATTTTGGGGGTAGAGGGGGTCAAGACCATTCATTTATGTCAAACAAAATTTTTTGAAAACTCTTTAGTTTCTAAATTATAAAAAATTCAAAATTGAACTTTTTTCAAAAAAATGAAAAAAATAAAAACGTTTTATTATAAAAATAAAGGACATAGAGGCCATTATTTGCAGCCCAATGAACACATTTTTGAATGTTTGGTTATATGAAAAATCGCCTACTTTCCCAATTGAACTTTTTTCATTTTTGTCTCACATACCTGGAACTTGGTTTACAAGTAGAGGGGATAGAGACCTTTCATTTATGTTAAACAAACTTTTTTGTAGAATTCCTAGTTTCCAAAATAGTGACCATTTTTTCCAAATTTTATTTTTGTTGACCTAGAGACCTGAGACTTGGTGTTGGAATAGAGGGGGTAAAGACCATTGATTTACGTTAAACAAACTTTTTTGTAGAATTCCTAATTTTGGAAATATAAGCCCATTTTGAAAATTTTATTTTTGTTGACCTAGAGACCTGAGACTTGGTATGGGAATAGAGGGGGTAAAGACCATTGATTTACGTTAGACAAACTTTTTTGTAGAATTCCTAATTTTGGAAATATAGCCCATTTTCAAAATTTTATTTTTGTTGACCTAGAGACCTGAGACATGGTATGGGGATAGAGGGGGTAATGACCACTGATTTACGTCAGACAAACGTTTTTGTAAAATTCCTAATTTTGGAAATATAAGCCCATTTTCAAAAATGTATTTTTGTTGTTCTAGAGACATGAGACTTAGTGTGGGGGATAGAGGGGGTAATGACCACTGATTTACGTCAGACAAACGTTTTTGTAAAATTCCTAATTTTGGAAATATAAGCCCATTTTCAAATTTTTATGTTTGTTGTCCTAGAGACCTGGGACTTGGTACGACGGTAGAGGGGACAAAGGCCATTCGTTTATGTCAAACAAACGTTTTTGTAAACTTTTAAATTTCGGAAATATAACCCAATTTGGAAATATGTTTTGGAAAATTTGAAAAATACACTATTTTTGGACTGAGAGGGGTATAGAAGTAGGTGTTGGAGTTAACATATGTCTTTTCAGGATTTTTAGTTTAATGATACAGCTTACTTTCCAAATATTTTTTGAAAAATTTGAAAAATACACTAATTTTTGACTAGGCATGGGATAGAGGTAAGTGTAAGAGTTGAGAGTCATTGATAAAACTTAGAGTACTTTCGATATTTTTTGGAATTTTGTGTGTTGTTGTTGTTGTTGCTGCTTACAAACATGGCTGTAAGCATTTTACAGCCATAAAAAAAGGACTGACATACTTTCCAAGACCAAATAAGCCCCAACAAACAAGAGCAAATATAAAAGAGCTAATACAAAAGCCAACAAAAGCCAACAAAAGCCAACAAAAGCCAATAAAAGCCAACATAAGCCAACAGAAACTGACCAAAAAAAAGCCAACAAAAAACTGACCAAAAAAGCCATGTAGCATGTTGGTAGTTGAGTGAGTTGTTATATTGACCGATAGGTAGCAGGCTGGTAGTTGAGTGAGTATTGATATTGACCGCTAGATAGTATGCTGTTCGTTCAGTGAGCGAGTATTGAAATGGAGCGCTAGGTAGAATGCTGGTCGGTCAAGTAGTTCTCATAGTCACCGCTAGATAGCGGCAACATACTTTGCGTGTCGCATTTGACTATTTGGTAAAGTTTTACCTCATAAAAAACGTGCTCGTATATGCTTTGTACAAAAATTGAATATACAATTAACCACTAAGTGTTTAGAACTAACATGTATAGCCTTGTGTAGGGAATATTGGGGTCCTTAGCAAGAAAGAGTGCCTAACACACATGAGTGTACAGCCTTTTGATATGCAGTAAGTACCTGATAACCTTGAGTAGGCCATAAGAATATTTTCAGTTGACTACTACCTGTCACAGTGTTTACATTGTGAAAGACCGTTGAAGCAACCAGTCTTTAGCCTTGTCATAAGCAGTGAGCAGCTGTTACCCTTAACCAGGGTACATTAGAGGACCCTTATCAAGAATATCATCAGTTGAACTACTACCATTCACAGTGACCACATCGTGAAAGACTGTCAAAACAACTATTGTACAGCCTTGTACTACTCAGTAAGTAGCTGTTGGTCTCGACTATTGTATATTAGAGAACCCTTAGCAAGTATATAATCAGTTGACTACTACTTGTTACAGTGTTCACATCGTGAAAGACCGTCTCACTGTCCAGTATACAGCCTTGTCATACGCTGTAAAGAGCTGTTGGTCTAGACTAGGGGTATATTAGAGGACCCTTCACAAGAATATCACCAGTTGACTACTACCTCTCACGGTGTTCACATCGTGAAAGACCGTCTCACTGACCAACCTCTAGCCTTGTGATACGCAGTAAGCAGCTGTTTGCAGAAATCAACATTCATAATGGAAGAAGCCATTCCTAGCTATATGTGTAAAGAGTGTGGGAAGACTTTTCTTCGAGACTATCATAGGAAGCGACATGAAGTATCCTGTGGTGAATTCCATGAGTGCAAGACCTGTGGTAGTACATTCAACAATGTGTACAATGGACGTCGGCATGAAGAATGTTGTAATGTTGTGTCGGCAGCTAAAAGACAAAAAGCAGAGCCTACAAAACATTACCTACTGTCATTGGTCCCTGACGAAAGTGGACTTATTGAATATGAGACATCTTTTGAAGGTCGACTTAAATCCTATTTCATTCGTTTGTGATACGTGTAGGGATTTAAATTCATACCTTAAAGAGTCCAAACAGCAAATAATACAAGCTATGCAGAAAGAACTAGCAATGCACAAGTCGATAAAAGTTAATCTTGTGCTGAATGTAGATTCATTCATACATCTACCAATGAAATTACAGATCGTGCTTTTAAAACACGAAATCAGGCCCTATTTTTGGAAACGGAGCTTAAGTAGTTTCTTGGAAACACAATTTACAAAGTTAACTACGGAAATGGAAGAATCTGAGCTAAAAGGCAGTAATTGGGCTTTGTTAGCAGTGGAAGGAGTACGATTGAAAATAAATAAGTACAATCCCTTGCGTGGTAGCACATATATTCCATTACCAGCAGCTATACAAGCAAGAAAAGCCTGCATTAATCCTCAAAACTTTAAGGACGAGAGGTGTTTTTATGTATGCCATTTTAGCAAAACTGGTTAAAACTGATGCTAAACGCGTTAGTAAATACAAGGATCTGGAAAACAAGTATGATTTTTCAGTAATATCATTTCCTACATCGCTAGCTGACATTCCCAAATTTGAAAAGCCAACGATATATCCATTAATGTATTTGGATTGGAACAAGACAACAAATTGTTCCCTCTAAAGGTTGTGGATCAAGAGCTGCAAGACCATCGCGACCTCCTTCTGCTAAGTTCTTCATCCGGCCAGAACCACTACGTCTTTATCAAAGATTTTGATAAACTAGTAGGACATCAGATTACCCGCCATGGACATAAGATATATACGTGTAAACGGTGTTTTACTCACTTTGATAATCAATATGGGCAACAAGGAATGGAAAAATTAAAAGAACATAGAGCTTTGTGTGTCCAGCATGACATTGCTAGGGTTGAAATGCCTATTAAAAACCCCATTGTCAAATTCGTAAATGTGGAAAAAATGCTGAGAATACCTTACGTTATCTATGCTGATTTTGAAAGTATACTGTTACCCTATCAAACATGTCTACCTAATCCTGAGGCAAGTTATACAGTGCCATACCAGAGTCATGTTCCTATGAGCTTTGGTATATATGTTAAACCCTCACCTGCTGTGGAACACATAAAGACAAACCTTCCGAGCCAACCTATTATTTATCGTGGACCTGACGCTGCAGAAAAGTTTATGGACTGTTTGATCTCAATAGCAAATGAAATTGATCGCCTTTACAGCTTAAATGTTTCAAAAGCTTTAACTGAGCATCAAGAAGCAGAGTTCCAATCTTCTGAAACCTGTTATTTGTGTCATAAACCATTTACCAAAGAGGACTGGAAAGTTCGAGACCATTGTCATATTACAGGGGAATACCGTGGAAGTGCTCACAATAACTGTAATTTGAGGTGTAAAACACGAAACCCCGTTCCTGTGTTTCTACATAATATGAGTGGCTACGACGCAAATTTCATTGTAAAGCAATTGGGGTGTACTACTGAGAGAGTGAATGTTATCGCTAACTCCAAAGAAAAGTACATTTCCTTTACCAAATATGTAGGAAATGTTAAGCTTAGATTTGTGGATACGTTTCGGTTAATGCCGAGTAGTTTGGAAAACTTAGTTTCCAACTTAACATACCCTGAAACAGACAAGTACTTTGGAAAAGAAAATGCAATGCTCATGACTCGTAAAGGGGTATTTTGTTATGACTACATTGACTCATGGGAAAAGTTAAGTGAAACGTGTTTACCTCCAAAAGAGGCATTCTTTAACAAATTAAGTCAAGAAGATGTTAGTCAAGAAGACTATGAACATGCCAAAAGTGTCTGGAATCAGTTCAACATTAAAACTCTAGGGGAATATAGTGACCTCTACCTAACTTCAGATGTACTCCTTCTTGCAGACAGCTTTGAAACCTTTAGAAACAAAACACTAGAAACACACCGAGTGGATGCTGCACACTTTTTTACTTCGCCTGGTTTAAGTTTCGAGGCAATGCTCCTTTACACAGGCATTGAACTGGAATTGCTACAGGATTACGATCAGATTCTTTTAATCGAGTCTGGAATACGTGGAGGCATATGCCAGGTGTCTCATCGGTATGCTGAAGCTAACAATAAATACATGGAAACCTATGATTCTGAGAAACCATCGCAGTTTATTACCTATGATGATGCCAACAACCAATACGGGTGGGCTATGTGTCACTCCCTTCCTTATGGTGGATTTCAGTGGGTTTCTCCAGATACCGTTGATCTAGAAAAACTAAAGAAAGACGATCCTGTGGGATACATTCTAGACGTTGATGTTGATTACCCATCTGACCTTCATGATCTACACAACGATTTACCTTTCCTACCAGAGTGTACACAACCTAAGGATTCGTCTCTGAAAAAACTAATTCCTCATCTTGGAAATCGAAGGCGATATGTTGTTCACTACATGGCATTAAAACAGGCTTTAGATCATGGAATAAAATTGATAAAAATTCATCGTGTGTTAAAGTTTAAACAAAGACCTTGGTTAAAGGCATACGTTGATTTTAATAACAACCTTCGAAAACAAGCCAAAAATGATTTTGAGAAAAATCTGTACAAATTATTCAACAATGCCATTTTTGGAAAAACAATGGAAAATATCCGTAAAAGAATAGACATACGTCTTGTGACTGACAGCAAAAAGGCAGAAAAGCTAATAGCAAAGCCGACATTTATCGACAGAACAATTTATGGCCCTAACCTAGCTGCTTTCCACATGTCTAAACGTAACATTGTATTCAATAAGCCTATATATATTGGAATGTGTATACTGGATATTTCAAAAACTCTCATGTATTCCCACCACTATGATGTCCTGCTACCCTATTATGGCATGAACAATCTTAAACTCATGTATATGGATACTGACTCGTTCATATATTTGGTTAACACCCCAGATGTATATCAAGACAAGTTGGATTTCCTACAACACCTGGACACATCAGATTATCCTACTAATCACATATGTTACTCTACATCAAACAAGAAAACGTTGGGGAAATTTAAAGACGAGGCTTGTGGACAAATTATAAAAGCATTTGTTGGACTTAGAGCTAAAATGTACGCATTAGACATAAATGGTAAAGAAATCAAAAAGATTAAAGGTATTAACAGAGGTGTTGTCAAAAATTGTATAAGCTTTCAAGATTATAAGGATTGTGTCATGAAAAACAATGTAAAAAGAATACCAATGAACATTATCGCTTCTAAACAACATGACATATCATCTATAAGACTAAACAAAATTGCTTTGTGTCCTGGTGATGATAAAAGAGTGATTGATGCTGATGGTATAGGTACACATGCCTATGGTCATTACTCAATCATTAACCATGCTTAAAGAGTTAAGTTATGAATATCAAAATCTTCTGCCTGCAACTAGCAAATACATAAAACAAAACAATTTAGGAAATAAAACAATAGCACTACAAAAATAAAAATAAAACAAAATAAGAAATGGCATTCATAATCAAAAATAAATAAAATAGAAAACAAAATAAAAACAAGTGTACAATTTATAACAATAAGGAATATATATAAAAATGTATTATGTGTAAATAGTGTACATGTATTTAAATAAAAAAATATTGTACCGTATGGAAACTGCTTGTACATTTTTTATTACTACTCACCTCTCTCCACTCCTAATGCAAAATGAACATGTAAAACACAAATTGGAAAATCCATGTTTCCATATTGACAAAATAAAAAAAAAACATTAAACTGAAATTTTAAAAACTGTAAATGGGAATTTGGTAAATTGACAAATGTGTAAACAACAAATTGGAAAATCCATGTTTCTATATCATGAAATTGAAAAACTTTAAACTGACATTTTAAGAACTGTAAATGGGAAATTGTGAAATTGATAAATGTGTAAACAACATAATGCAAAATCCATGTTTCCATGTTATGAAATTGAAAAAACTTAAAACTAACATTAAAAAAAACTGAAAATGGAAAATTGGAAAATTTTCATATGTGTAAACAAAAAAATGAAAAAAAACGGTTGGGGTAGTTATCATGTTGTACAGTAACCTATAAAACTAGCATAAGGATAGTTGCTTGTACCCTTATATACTTTGTGTATTGCATTAGCCTTTGGATTAGCTTAAGTTAGGTTTGGTAAAGTTAGGTTTGGTGAGGTTAGGTATGTAGCCTTGTAGTTTACTCTTTTCGGAAAATGTAAAATCTAAAATCAAAAAAATCTTAAATTTAAAATGTAAAATCTAAAAAAAAAACTATCATCTAAAATACAAAAAATCAAAAATGTGAAATGTAAAATCTAAAAAATGTAAAATGAAAAAAATCAAAAATCTAAAATGTTAAAATATAAAATCTAAAATCTTTAAATGAGGTTTCTGTGGGTTAGGTTAGGTTAGGTTATAACTAAGTTTATTATTTGTGCTCTCTTATTTGCTCTTACATTTTTGCTCTCACTTTGAAGTTTGGTTATGTTAGGTTAGGTTAGGTTAGGTTAGGTTATAAATAAGTTTATTATTTGTGCTCTCTTATTTGCTCTTACATTTTTGCTCTCACTTTGAAGTTTGGTTATGTTAGGTTAGGTTAGGTTTGGTTAGGTGTGGTTAGGTTATAACTAAGTTTATTATTTATGCTCTTACATTTGCTCTCACTTTTTTTCTCATACTTTTTGCTAATTTTTTTTGCTTGCAATTTTAAATTAGGTAGGTTACGTTAGGTTAGGTTAGGATAGGTTAGGTGAGGTTAGGTTAAGTGAAATTAGGTTAGGTTATAACTTAGTTTATTATGTGTGCTCTTACATTTGCTCTTACATTTTTGCTCTCACTTTCAAGTTAGGTTATGTTAGGTTAGGTTAGGTTAGGTTAGGTTAGGTGAAGTTGGGTTAGGCAGAATTGTTGAGGTATGAATCAAAAGCCAGCTCCTGTCAGTTTTGCCTCACAAGGCTGAGTGTACTCCGTTCCACTCCTGAGACCAGAAATTAAATTTCTTGGCAGAGCCAGGATTCGAACCTCAGGAATGACCTCCAAGAATGCTAGTCACTACACCAAGTGGTTGACAATATAAGGCTGGTCTTGATTATACATGATCAATTAATAATTACCTAATAATAATAATAATAATAAATATTCCATTTAGAAACTACACGGCCGAACTCCCCCTGTGACATCATCCATGGTCTCAGGACATGGCGGCCATCTTGCCCATTAGCCCCTGCCCCAGCTCTGACTGACCCCTCCATAAGAATAACATAGAGTGATTGCGCGCGGCGGCCATCTTGCCCATTAGCCCCTGCCCCAGCTTCGGCTTATATTACCTACTAACGTTACCGTTACATCCATCACTATTTTCGGCCTGAATGCCCTAAACAAATCACCTTCCAAGCCATATTTATTCAAGACGAGTGGTGAAAACTCGTTCAGTACGTGACTGTTACATCTTATTCTCAAAGTGATAAATCGTTACATGGTGAACTATTTATTTATAATAACATTGTAAATTGGTACTCACTTTTTCTTTTTCGCTGGATAGTGCCAGCATTTCAGCTTTGGCGCTACCATGACGCTTGATTTAAGCCATCATGTTATCTTTTACACAACACTTAAATTCACACATTTTCCACCTGATAAACATACTTTTATCAGTGGCCTCTTTCACTTCTACACAATGCATATTAATCACTATACACATGAACACTTTTAAAACACTATTACACAATTTATGTACACTTATTCACTACTTCACAGGTTGATCCTTAAATCGGACTTCTCCTACGCCTGATCTCAGAGATGCGATACACTTACGCCAACCGCTGGTCTACGTGAAAATCTAACAGCGTTTTACGGACGTTCGATCCTCGTCACCTGCAATATCGTTCAGCTCACTGTTCAGATGAAGTTGCAATGCTTCCCAAGCTCCCATCATTGTAGTGTTCCTGATGTTAATGTCATTTACAATTCTGACAATACCTCCCGGTATATGTAATGTTCAAAAACATTATGTTCCTCTTTCGCTGTGGCGAATTTATATTAGCGTCAGATAATAGATAAATATCTGTATTAAATTACTTCGACGCACTTCATGATTACTTATGAAGCTTTATGACTTGCTTCTATTGTTCTTCGACGGCTGGGCGTTGATACTTTAACATTTCGCGTGCTTACTGGCAGCGTATTAGTTACGTGTATACAGACTGAAGACAGCAAGACAACTGGCTGGTGTGAGCTGCTCCCCCCCATATAAAGGTTTCTCGTACAAAATAATCCACTGGACACATGAGAGCGACTCCTTTCTTGAAATAATACCTCTTCAGCCGAAATGACATATACATCTTGTTTATTTAGGTGTGGAGGTTTCATAAACATTCGCGTGCCGGCGATCGCTTCGGCAAATTAATTACAATTAATTGCCTTAGTTCAGCGCGTCAGGACGCCATCGTGGTGGTTCCCCTTTGGCTGGTCACAAAATCACTGCTCTCGAGCGTAGGCTAGGTTGTAATGCGTTCATTTGGATATATCGGCTTTAATTTAGGTGAAAAACCACTTCTAAATTATCTCTCCGTGAATATATTCACCTGGGTGTATATTTCACTCCATTTCAATGCCCCACTTGGCTGTAATTAATTAATTTCCGTGGGCAAACATCCCTACTCCCGATTCCATCGTTGTCAAGCGGTGAATACCCGAGTCATTAATTTTGGGCTGTCTCCTCGGTCCAGACGTAAATAGTGCACTCGGCGCCTAAGGTCTCCACCCACTTGCTAAGTGTAATTTGTAAAACTTCAAACTGGCCTCCTGTCATTCTCGTATGCTCTGAAAACGTATATTTCCTTGCATTTGGCTACAATTCTTCACCTTAAATTGCTATGATATTCACATACAGGTCGTGAAATCATGCTACAATATTATATGTCAGTATACCTCTCATTGCTCTTTGGGTTCCCTGTAATTGCTCCCCCTCAGAGATCAATGGTTCGACTCTAGGCATAACCATGTGCCTGGTCTTCTCTGATAAGACCCGAGTTCGATGCCAGACTGCCGTGACTGATTGGGCACACTAGGTAGCAACAGGATTTTAGAAAAATGTGATTAAGTGGTTTTGACATTTTAAGATCTCTGTAATTCAAATGGAAATTCGGAGCGTATCTTTCTCTTTCTAAGACAAGATGATCAAACAACAAGTAACATACTGTTTGAGTTCAATTGTTTTCTTAACCTCAAGATGGCGGCTGTGCAAAATTTTCAAATTAAGTTCTTATTATCTAAATTAAGAAATGTTATTGTGTCCTAATCATGCGATTGAAGACAACGTTTGAGTAATGAACCTACGCAATAATCGTCATCTAATCGTACACAACTCTATGGCCTATATATATATACATATATATATATAAATCCAACATGGCGACCTTCAAATATATTTATACGGTTCTCAATATCTACTAATCTATAACAGCGATCAAACTGAAATATTGTATGTTGATAAAGGCTAGTATCTTAAGTTCACCGTTGGGACTTTCAATAACCCAGTGACCACAAATCCTACATGGAGGCAACGCGAAATTCAAATATTTAAATCGACGTTTCTCGCTATTTAACCATCCGAGTGCAGTGAAACGTGGTACGGTAAATACTTACACACATTTTAATTCTCGGTCATCTAATTTATTTCAATTGTTTAAATAACCACAAGATGGCGGCTGTGCGAAATTTTAAAATCTCTTTTTATTTCATTTCTTGTGTCCTAATCATGCAATTGAAGTTTGAACAAGAAGTTCCGTGACGAACTAAAGAGCCTACTTTTCTTAAAATTAAGATGCATGCCAATGATTAATCTACAGTATATGAGCCTATCTAGAATAATGACGAAATTAAGTTGGTAATATCGAAATGTCTAATTAGTTAGAAATATTCCTGGTATAATGTAGCCTAATAGAGCACTTCAGTTGGCAACCCTGGTGACTGAATATATTCTTAGTTCCATCTCTTAAGGTACAGAATACAGAATTTGGTTGAAGTCTAATGGACATTACATGCAGTTAGACATTGGATCTATCAGCACTCGGAAAAGCATGTTGGCAACAATGTCATGCGTGTGCTGGTCAGAAATAATCCGAAATATTATGATATCTTGTTGTGCCAATTTTGGATGAAATCCATTTGTTAGTATAGAAGTTACATGTATTTTAAAATTGGACGTATCAGCAGGCATAGAATCATGTTGGCAGCACTGACTTATATGAATTACTCCAAATTAATCTAAAATGTCAGGTACTATACGTGTGCATAGTTTAAAGCTGTCGGCTTGCATACTTTCTGATATATTGCTACTTGGATAAAAGAGAGAGAGAGAGAGAGCAATTATTAACAGTTGGCAGCCATGGTGGCTCTTAAGAATACGCTCAGTAATATGTGTTTATGTACACATACTACATACAACATTTGGTTGAAATCCAATTGATAGTGTAGAAGTTATATGCATTTAGAAATTGGACTTATCAGAAGGCTTAAAATTATTTTGGCAACACTGTCATGTATGGCCTCCTGGAAATTAAACTGAAATAGTATTACCTGCATGTGTGTCAATTTTGGAATAGCTCTCATGCATACCTTCCAAGATATCCAACATGTAGCTCAACTTTCTAGTGCGTATTTGAGCAGTTGGTAGTACAGATATCAATTTCAAATATGGGCTTGAGATATTCCGGTATACATCTTTTCTCATACTATATTTGGTTCCGATTGCTGCAGCCGTTGATAGGGGGAGACACACACACACAGACAGACAGACAGACAGACACATTTTCCCGTTTCGATCTCATAAGTCTCCTTTTTCCTCATTTTTTCAAAATGTGAAAAGTAGGCTAAAAATACACCTACTCTGCATGACTCTGTGGCCTTCCTATATCAAAATTCAACATGGCGACCATCCGAAATACTGTATTTAGATGGTTCTCAATATCTAGGAATCTATTACAGCAATCAAACTGAAATTTTGAATGGTGATAGAGGCAATTAGCATAAGTAGGATATATGAAAATAAGCTATATAGTTCTTCACGAAACTACTTGTTCCGTTTTCATTTCTTCCAACAATCTCCATTCAGTGGAAATGTAAATTAATAGTTTCGGAGTTGGTTTACGAGCCAGCTTCGGCCGAGCTTCAAACTATCGAGTCGGGTCGAGTTAAGACTTCAGAGAAGAGTATATGTGTTTGGAGTTTCCCTGTTCACCTCGGCTTTTCTGAATTGCGTCTGGAACCTGCTGTCCGTGTGCCTTTTAAGCTTACGCTGGGTAAACTGTTAATAATAATATCGTATGGCTTTGATGCCGGGTGCAAAATTACAAATGCAAATCCACAGCCTGCTTCCAGTGGACCGACCGGGTCAGGGAATGGAATGAATGAAGCCCCCATCTAGCAGCGAGGAAGCCTGTCGCACTCCCCTGGGGCAATGATTAAATGAATGACAGATGAAATGAAATAATGGTGGCGAGTGTTGCTGGAATGAAATTTGTGACAGGGAAAACCGGAGTACCCAGAGAAAAACCTGTCTGCCTCCGCTTTGTCCAGCACAAATCTCACATGGAGTGACCGGGATTTGAACCACGGACCCAGCGGTGAGAGGCCGGCGTGCTGCTGCCTAAACCACGGAGGCCGGTGCCGGGTGCAAGCTTCGTAATTTGACATCCAGAGGGCAGCTTGCATGTCGAATTTCGTTGTTCTTTGAAGCACTATGAAAGTCAAGGAGGTTAGATATCTTAACTCCTTGAACACTATAAGCGCTTTCTAGTAGAGAAATGAGGAACTTTGTGTTGGCGGAAACTCCCGAGATTAATTTTGCCATTATGAACACGGCCTACTGAATTTAAATGGGTTCTTTGACATGCCAACATCGTATGACATGGTGTCGTAATTTTTGCCGCATTTCAAAAAAAAAATGTACCACGGCCAGGAGCGAACCTCAAGCTTGGGGGTTAGTAGACCGACATGTTGACCACTCACCCACCGCGGCAAGCTGGTAAACCATTAATGATACCGGGCGAAGCCAGGGTGGGTTCGATTCCCAATTTAGCCATCTTAGAAGAAGGTCCCTCCCCCCCCCTCTCCATCCTTACACACACACTTCTATTCAAGGCAAATGCTAGGATGGTTCCTAACTTCCTTCCTCGTCTAACAAGGGGAGGATACGATCCATGGGCCACCGATTCGAACCATCTTTAGTACATGTGTCGGGCATGTCCAGGCGTATACCAGGTGCAAGTAGTTAGGTGCGCTTCTCAGCCGTTTCCGAGAAATTAATTAATTGCAATGGCAGTGCAGTTTCTATGTGCGCTGTACGCTAGCAAGAAGCCAACGAGCGCGTGGTGCAGCGGTAAAAGCACTGCGTGGGATCGCTGGATCGATTCCCAACGGTGAACTTTTGCAGTGTGTTGTGTTTTTTGTTGTTGTTGTTGTAGTAAACATTGGCAATTCCTACAAATGTAGGTATCGTGAACATTGTATAGTTAGTTAGTTATTGTTGTTTTAAGGGGCGGAACTACTAATAACGTGTTACGTGATCGGGAAAAGCGATTCTGAAATAATCGTATGGGGGTCAACGTTTGTCGCATTACATAATGTACAGTATCGGCATTGCAAATACATTGGTATTATACACGGTCAGGTGTATTCTATTATATGTACCGATATACGTTTATACATTGAAGGCCCGGGCAGTTCCGTTCATTGCACGTCTGTGAACCGTCAGACCACCCCATAAGCAGTGACTCTTGCTATGGGTATTGGTTGGAAATTGCCAATGGTTACACAAAATAATATATATATAAAACACAAAAAACTGCAACAGCTCACCGGTGGGATTCGATCCACTGATCCCGCGCTTATGAAGCAAGGCTCTTACCGCTGCACCACGCGCTCATTGGATTTTTGTTAGTTTTCAACGCACAAAGACGCCGCACTGCATTTTGCAATTAATTAATTAATTTCTCGGAAACGGCTGAGAAGCGCACCTAACTACTTGCACCTGGTATACGCCTGGTCATGTCCTACACATGTACCAAAGATGGTTCGAATCGGTGACCCATGCATCGTATCCTCCCCTTGTAAGTCGCAAATACACAAACTAATAGATCCATCAAAATGTCCAATACCCTAAATGAATTGTTGGACCTCTTATTATACAAGTCGGCTGAGAGACAGGCGCGTGCGTGGGCAGACGAACCAATGAGAAGACTCACTTGAGTATTTACAACACCTCGCCAGATGCCAATCAATGTCCATTAACAAGTTGAACATGCAATTTGCGCATCTTGTGGTCACGCGTTCTGATTCTGAACTCACTGGACCATGGACACGAGCAGACCAGCGCGCGCAGGGAGAGCCCAAGTTGTACAGTGTCACCAACTGTTGTGGTTTATCACTAACGTAGCTCACTGAATCATAAACATGAGCAAACCGCGCGTAGGGAGAGCTCATGCTGTACAGGGTTACCAAATGTTGTGGTTAATCACTATACTAGCTCACTGGACCATGAACATGATCAGATACGCCGGAGGATCCTAGCCGTACAGCTTCTCCAATTTCTTGGATTTATCATCATCAGCTACAAAATTAATCAACAGCAACGAATTGAACTTTGTGTACTCTCTCCTGATAACCTCAATTTTAGAGGGATATGAATCCTTCTTTGTTTTACGTACTCTTTGAATTAAGAGGTCTTGAGGGACCCTGATTGAGTCCCCTACGTCCCTTGTTGATATGTCACCAAGGATGCTATGTCTTAGCCAAGGCCTCTGATTGGGTCACGTATTGTTCGTTGAGGATTCGAGCCGATGATTATTATAAATTAGATAATGTAAATTATTATTTTCTTCCAAACCATTTGTGTTATTTACGTTCTGTAGTTGCCAAATTCCTCACAGCTAATTCCAACCAATCAACTGGAGATGTGTAGCCAGATATTCCAAGTATTCAAATTACACAAAAATCTCTCCGCAACGCAACGCGACGCGAAAGTTCCAGCGCAGACGGAATGTTAGCGCTATCATTAGCGAGTGGAACTTGTCGATACTTGATAAACGAGCCTTACGACTTGGCTCCCACGTTACTCGATTGATCGATAGATGGTTTAGGTTAGTTGGTTGGTCGGAAAGTCTTTGACACTCATTAAGATAAGCTTGCGAGCCGGTATGTTCCTGGAATGCAATTAGTTACTTCACCAAGTTTCAGTAGCTGATGAATATCTACTTGTTTTAAAAACAATTCTCTAGATTACTCTTTCAAGTTGAGCTGTAATCAGGTGGGAGAAACGGATCAAACGGTTTTGTTTCTTTTTTATGTGTCGATGATAGCAAAAGAAACATGTACTTTGTGGCTTACCTGCAGTCCTTACATTACTTTATACTCAAATGGAGACAGCTTGGCTCAGTGGTCCCGAATATACGCCTACAGGATCACTGATTACAGTTTGTTTAGTTTCAGTTCCCTTAGACATACAACGTTATCGTTTATATATTAAAGCGTGTTTTAGAGGCTTTGCATCAACGTGGTCATTTACCCCTGTGTATTTATTTAATAAAATTGAGATTTATTTGATATAGTTAGTTATTGTTTTAATGTGACAAACAGTGGGGTCATCCAAAGAATTTGAATTCATATTAAAAGAAATGAAATAAAAATAAAAATTATAACTATAATTAATATTCAAAATTTCAATTTTTAAAATTCTATATTTATAATGAAATTAAAAAATGATATAAAACATAAACAATTTTATAACTTTTAAATAAATTCTACATTAAAATTAAAACAATTATTATTAAAATTAAAAATAACAATAAAACAATTTAAAGAAGGTGAAATATTTTAAAGAACTTGTAAAATTTAAAAACTATATAAAATTTAAAAAAAGTTAAAACTTTAAAATGTTAAAGTATAAAAATAAAAAAATAAAAATAAAAAATTACAAAATTAGTAAATACGGAAATTTAAAAATTCAAAATATTTAAAAACATTGTAATACACTTGAATATTTAAAAAAATATGAAGATGAAAATGAAACAAAACTACAATCAAAATTAAGAACATAAGAAGTAATAGCCGACATTAGGGTATTTTTTTTTTAAATGTTAAAACTTAAACAATTTTAAAACATTTAAAGAAATCATTGTCAAAATAGAAATATTACTAAATGAAAGAAATTGAAAAATACATAAAACTTAAAGATGTTTAAGACATCATAAATAATTTTAAAATTGAAAATTAAAAATTGAAAATTGAAAATTTAAACTCTCTTTTAGGAACTAAGAATTAAAAATTAAAAATTATACTAACTATTAAAAATTTAAAAAATAAATAAAAATTGAAAAGAAAATGTAAGTGAAAATAATTAAATTAGACTAATAATTTTATTGAATATTCTTATTATGAAAATGAAAATCCACAGCCTGCTTCCAGTCTCCGACCGGGTCAGGAATGGGATGAATGAAGCCCCCATCTAGCGGCGAGGATATGAACTGTACCGGCTGCCGAAGCCTGACGCACTCCTCTGGGGCAATGATTAAATGAATGACAGATGAAATGAAATGATAGTGGAGAGTGTTGCTGGAATGAAATTTTGACAGGGAAAACCGGAGTACCCGGAGAAAAACCTGTCTGCCTCCGTTTTGTCCAGCACAGATCTCACATGGAGTGACCGGGATTTGAACCACGGACCCAGCGGTGAGAGGCTGGCGTGCTGCCGCCTAAGCCACGGAGGCTCTACAAAGTTAGTAAATACGGAAATTTAAAAATTCAAAATATTTAAAAACATTGTAATACACTTGAATATTTGAAACAAGTAGTTCCGTGAAGAACTATACAGCCTATTTTCATATATCCTACTTATGTTAATTGCCACTATCAACATACACGATTTCAGTTTGATTGCTGTAATAGATTCGTAGATATTGAGAACCGACTAAATATTTCGGATGGTCGTCATGTAGGATTTTACATATGTAGGTCCTAGAGTTATGTACTGTTACATGCAGATTATTGTGTACGTGTAGTATTCAAACTTCAATCGCATAATTAGTACACAAGAAGTAACAAGGAGATTTTAAAATTTCGCACAGCTGCCATCTTGAGGTTATGGAAACAATTGAAATAAATTAGATGCCAGTGGATTACCATTCGTATGAGGATTTACTGTACCAAGTTTCACTGCACTCGGATGGTTGAATTGCGAGAAACGTCCATGTGAATATTTATAATTCGCGTCGCCGCCATGTTGGATTTGTGATCACTAGGTTATTTAAAGTCCTATAGGTGAAATTAAGTTCATAGCCCCTATGAACATTATAAAATTCAGTTTGATTGCTATAATAGATTCGTAGATATTCAGAGCCGTCTAATTATTTCTGATGGTCGCCATGTTGGATTGTTAAATGTATAGGCCATAGAGTCATGTGCCATTAAAGGAAAATTATTACGTAGGTTCATTATTCAAACATTCACTTCGATCGCATGACTACATCACAAGAAATAAAAACTTAATTTTAAAATTCGCACAGCCGCCATCTTGAGGTTATGTAAACAATTGAACTAAATTAGATACCAGTGCATTATAATGTGTATAAATATTTTCTGTACCAGATTTCAGTGCGTTTGGAAGATTAAATCGCGAGAAAGGTCTATTTAAAATTTTCAAATTCGCTTGGCCGCCATGTTCGTTTTGTAGTTAACCGGTTTTTGAAAGTCTTATAGATGGACTTCCAGTAGTGCCCTTTATCTCCGTACAAAATTTCAGGGAGATACCAGTAATAGTTTCAGAGATATAGAATGCCGGTGAAATATTTCGCACATCCGCCATCATGTGGTTATGTAAACAATTGAACGAAGTTAGACGTCGGTGCATTACAATGTATATGAACATATACTCCACCAAGTTTCATTGCGTTTGGTTGGTTAAATCGCGAGAAACGTCTATTTAAAAGTCGCAAATTCGCTTGGCCGCCATGTTGGTTTTGTAGTTACCAGGTTTTCAAAGGTCACATAAGTGAACTTATAGTAGTTCCCTTCATCACCATACAAAATGTCAGGGTAATGTCGCTAATAGTTTCGGAGATATTGAATGCTGGTGAAATATTTCGCACAGCCGCCATGTTGGATTGGTGAGTCGTAACAAAATTTGAAGAGCACGGTCGGGGTCGCCCGGAATAGTGCTATGAACTTACCGAGTTTCATTGAAATTGCTCTAGCCGTTTAGATTTTATTAGGGGGGGACACACACACGAATCACACATACACGCACACACACACGGACAAAAGGTGATCTCATAAGCCTATTTTTTCAAAATTGAAAATAGGCTAAAAATATGAAGATGAATAGGAAAAAAAACTACATTCAAAATTAAGAAAATAAGAAGTAATAGCCGAAATTAGGGAACTATTTTTTAAAAATTTAAAAACTTAAACAATTTTAAAACATTTAAAGAAATCATTGTCAAAATAGAAATATTACTAAATGAAAGAAATTGAAAAATACATAAAAATTAAAGATGTTTAAGACATCATAAATAATTTTAAAATTGAAAATTGAAAATTTAAACTCTCTTTTAGGAACTAAGAATTAAAAATTAAAAATTATACTAACTATTAAAAATTTAAAAAATAAATAAAAATTGACAAGAAAATGTAAGTGAAAATAATTAAATTAGACTATTAATTTTATTGAATATTCTTATTATGAAAATGAAAATCCACTGCCTGCTTCCAGTCTTCGACCGGGTCAGGAATGGGATGAATGAAGCCCCCATCTAGCGGCGAGGATATGAACTCTGCCGGCTGCCGAAGCCTGACGCACTCCTCTGGGGCAATGATTAAATGAATGCCAGATGAAATCAAATGATAGTGGAGAGTGTTGCTGGAATGAAATTTCGACAGGGAAAACCGGAGTACCCGGAGAAAAACCTGTCTGCCTCCGTTTTGTCCAGCATAGATCTCACATGGAGTGACCGGGATTTGAACCACGGACCCAGCGGTGAGAGGCCGGCGTGCTGCCGCCTATGCCACGGAGGCTTTCGAATATTCGTATTATATTATTATTTAATTTAAAGTTTATTGCATGCGATTTTACTTTATTTTATATTAAATTTCATATTTGATTTGTTTTGTGAATTATAAGTTCTAAATGTTAAATTTTGATTTTAAGTGCTAAATATTAAATTTTTGAATTTATTTATTTTTTACTTATTTACTGACTTTTTTTTATAGAAAATTGGAAAATCTTACAAATAATTTCTTTTTTGAAAATTACATTATTGTTTTCAAATTTATTTCATTATTTTATATTTTAATATATTAGTGTTGTAATTTTTAGCCTATTTTCAATCTTGAAAGAAATAGGCTTATGAGATCACCTTTTGTCCGTGTGTGCGCGCGTGTGTGTGTGTGTGTGTGTGTGTGTGTCCCTAATAAAATCTAAACGGCAGGAGCGATTTCAATGAAACTCGGAAAGTTCATAGCACTATTCCGGGCGACCCTGACCGTGCCCTTCAAATTTTGTTACGACTCACCAATCCAACATGGCAGCTGTGCGAAATAATTCACCAGCATTCCATATCTCCGAAACTATTACCAATATCACCCTGACATTTTGTATGGCGATAAAGGGAACTACTATAAGTTCACTTATGTGATCTTTGAAAACTTGGTAACTACAAAACCAACATGGCGGCCAAGCGAAGTTGCGACTTTTAAATAGACGTTTCTCGCAATTTAACCAACCAAACGCAATAAAACTTGGTACAGTATATGCTTATATACATTGTAATGCACCGACATCTAACTTCGTTCAATTGTTTACATAACCACAAGATGGCGGAAGTGCGAAATATTACAACGGCATTCTATATCTCTGAAACTATTAGCGGTATCTCCCTGAAATTTTGTACGGAGATAAAGGGCACTACTGGAAGTCCATCTATAAGACTTTCAGAAACCGGTTAACTACAAAACGAACATGGCGGCCAAGCGAATTTGAAAATTTTAAATAGACCTTTCTCGCGACTTAATGTTCCAAACGAACTGAAATCTGGTACAGGAAATATTTATACACATTGTAATGCTCTGGTATCTAATTTAGTTCAATTGATTACATAACCTCAAGATGGCGGCTGTGCGAATTTTAAAATTAAGATTTTATTTCTTGTGATGTAGTCATGCGATCGAAGTGAAAGTTTGAATAATGAACCTACGCAATAATTTTCCTTTAATGGTACATGACTCTACGGCCTATACATTTAGCAATCCAACATGGCGACCATCCGAAATATTTAGACGGCTCTGAATATCTACGAATCTATTATAGCAATCAAACTGAATTTTTTAATGTTCATAGGGGCTATGAACTTACGTTCACCTATAGGACTTGAAATAACCTGGTGATCACAAATCCAACATGGCGGCGACGCGAATTATAAATATTCACATGGACGTTTCTCGCAATTTAACCATCCGAGTGCAGTGAAACTTGGTACAGTAAATCCTTATACGAATGATAATCCACTGGCATCTAATTTATTTCAATTGTTTCCATAACCTCAAGATGGCAGCTGTGCGAAATTTTAAAATCTCCTTGTTACTTCTTGTGTCCTAATTATGCGATTGAAGTTTGAATACTACACGTACAAAATAATCTGCATGTAACAGTACATAACTCTAGGACTTACATATATAAAATCCTACATGACGACCATCCGAAATATTTAGTCGGTTCTCAATATCTACGAATCTATTACAGCAATCAAACTGAAATTGTGTATGTTGATAGTGGCAATTAACATAAGTAGGATATATGAAAATAGGCTGTATAGTTCTTCACGGAACTACTTGTATTAGTTTATATTCTCATCGTTTTTATTCATTGTTTTCCAGTTTCTTACTCCTTGCCTCCCTGTCCTGAGCTAATCGTTTCATCTCTACATAGCTACCACACGCTACATCCGAGGCAATCTGTTTAACATATTCTAACCTTGGTCTACCCCTACAGTTCTTATCCTCGACCCTTCCTTCCATAACTAAGCTTGCTATTCCTGGGTGTCTTAGTATGTGTCCTACTAACCTATCTCTTCTCTTCATTAGCAGTCGCCAGAAATATCTCTCCTCTCCTACTCGTCTTAATACCTCTTCGTTTGTAACCCTATCTACTCATTTGATCTTCATCATTCTCCTGTAACACCACATTTCAAATGCTTCAATTCTCCTCTTTTCTGCTGCACCAATAGTCCAAGTTTCACTTCCATAGAGCGCCACGCTCCAGACAAAGGTTTTGAAAAATGATTTCCTAATACCTAAATCTATATTCGATGTCAACAGATTCCTTTTTTGTAGAAATGCTTTCCTTGCCAAAGCCAACCTACTTTTTATATCCTCTTTGCTTCGTCCATCACTGGTTATTTTGCTTTCTAAGTAACAGAAGTCTCCTACTTCCTTCAGCTTTTCACCTGCCAATTTGATGTCCATAGAAGTTTCTGTTTTATTTCGGCTGCATTCCAGTATTTTTGTTTTACATTTATTAATTTTGATCGTGAATTCTTTCCTCAAGACGGAGTCCATACCATTCAAAAACTCATTCAAATCCTCAGGCGTGTCGGCCAAGATGACGATGTCATCGGAAAATCTCAGAGTTTAAATTATTTCTCCTTGAATCTTCACTCCCACTTTCAATGTTTCTCCAATTTCCTTCATTGCGTGTTCAATGTAAAGATTGAAAAGTGAGGGTGATAAGTTGCAGCCTTGCCTTACACCTTTCTGAATACCAGCTTCTCTCTCATGTCCTTCATCATGTATATAATTTTATTAATTTCGTGTATTAACACCTAGCTTTATAAGATAATTTTTTTAAGGTTTGATTCTAATTGTTTTCGAATAAGGTGTCATTGTTGGACCGGAATATGTACTAACATTTCAATAGAATCTGAACTGATTGGCGGAGCATTTTAATTAATTAATATTTGTACCAAACCACCTCCCGACCCAGGAAATTAATATTTCTATGTAAGGACACTCCCTTAAACAATGGATGGATCCGACGCTGAACAGCATACAGGGGGCATCAAAATGAATAGCTTGCCACGGTTGGTGAGTGGATAGCGTGTCGGTCTACTAACCCCAAGATTTCAGGTTCGCTTCTGGCCGTAGTAAGTGATTTTTGAAAGGCGGCAAAAATACGACACGCATGTCATACGATGTTGGCATGTCAAAGAACCCATTTGAATTCAGAAGGGCGTGTTCATAATGGGTAAATTAATCTCGGGAGTTTCCGCCAACACAAAGGTCCTCATTTCTCTACTAGAAAGCGCTATAGTGTTCAAGGAGCTTACATATCTAACCTCCTTGACTTTCATAGTGATTCAAGGAGCAACGAAATTCGACATGCAAGCTACCCTCTGGGTGTCAAATTACAAAGCTTGCACACGGCACCCGAGGCCATACGATATTTCAAGGCTTTGTGGTATAAGGTGGGTTCAAAAAGTAAAGAACCGGAGGCGCAAACTGGTGACGACATCGGCTAATCGTGGCGTGTGTATCGAGGTGTGGTTCCGATCAGAGCGTGGAAGATCACAGCCCGTCACTAGAGAGCACGCGTGCACGTCACGCGACGATACAAAGCGAGCAGCAGCATGCATCAATCGTCCAAAGCTGCCAGTTGCATTGAAAACAGTGACATGGAGGCGTCAACCAAAGAGCAAAGAGGTGTTGTTCGGTTTCTGACAGTGGAAGGAGTAGGGGGAACGGACATCCATCGCCGAATGTCACAAGTGTACGGCGAACACTGCATGTTCCTTGCAAGGGTCAAGTCGTGGCACAATCGCTTCAGGGAAGGACGGGTGTCATTAGCCGATGATGCCTGGTCTGGGTCACCCCCCTGCATTACCGATGACAACGTCCAGGGAGTTTATGCACTCATTACCCAGGACCGCCGAGTGACAGTGAACGCCATAGCCGCCGTGGTCGCTCCACGACAATGCTCGACCTCATACGGCCAACACAGTCGCGGCACTCCTGCAGAAATTCAAATGGGAGGTTGTCGGCCACCCTCCATACAGTCTAGACCTCTCTCCCTGTGATTACGCCATGTTTGGTCCCCTGAAAAGGACTCTGCCTGGCCAACGATTCATCTCGTACGCCGACGTTCAGCTGTACGTGCGGAACTGGTTCACATCGCAGCCCAGGGAATTTTATGTGACAGCCATTCACCGCCTCGTGTCACAGTGGGACAAGTGCCTCAACAGCCAGGGCCAATTCTTCTAACATACAGGTACTGGTTTCTGTAATTATGCCTCCGGCTCCTTACTTCTTGAACGCACCTTATAATACATCAAATGAAAGAGCAACTCGAACAGTTTGTCCTACAAGTGTTCAGTGTGAGCACCATTCGTCACAATGTATACACACATCAAAAAAAGTTTTGCATCACCTCGGTTCCAAGAGTTCCGGAACCGTTAAATACAAAGGGAATAGAGATCAACACAAACAACATTTCAGCTCGTTTTATTGCTCATGAGACCCACACATTGCATGTTGTACCATCATACAGCTAGACTTTCAGCGTTTGTGGTCCAGATTGCAGTACACACCACTACCTCTAATACCCAGTAGCACGTCCTCTTGCATTGATGCATGCCTGTATTCGCCGTGGCATACTATCCACAAGTTCATCAAGACACTGTTGGTCCAAATTGTCCCACTCCTCAATGACAATTCGGCGTAAATCTCTCAGAGTGGTTGGTGGGTCAAGACGTCCATAAACAGCCCTTTTCAACATATCCCAGGCATGTTCGATAGGGTTCATGTCTGGCGAACATGCTGGCCACTGTAGTCGAGCGATGTCGTTATCTTGAAGGAACGCATTCACAAGATGTGCACGATGAGGTCGAGAATTGTCGTCCATGAAGACAAATGCCTCTCCAATATTCTGCCGATATGGTTGCACTATGGGTCGGAGGATGTCATTCAGGTATCGTAAAGCCGTTTCGGAGCCTTCCATGACCACCAGTGGCGTACGTCGGCCCCACATAATGCCACCCCAAAACATCAGGGAACCACCACCTTGCTGCACTCGCTGGACATTGTGTCTAAGACGTTCAGCCTGACCAGGGTGCCTCCAAACACGTCTCCGACGATTGTCTGGTTGAAGGCATATGCGACACTCATCGGTGAAGAGAACGTGATGCCAATTCCGTGGGGTCCATTCAGCATGTTGTTGGGCCCATCTGTACCGCGCTGCATGGTGTCGGGGTTGCAAAGCTGGACCTCGCCATGGACGTCGGGAGTGAAGTTGCGCATCATGCAGCCTATTGCGCACAGTTTGAGTTGAAACACGACGTCCTGTGGCTGAACGAAACGCATTATTCAACATGGTGGCATTGCTGTCAGGGTTCCTCCGAGCGGCAATCCGTAAGTAGCGGTCATCCACTACAGTAGTAGCCCTTGGGCGGCCAGAGCGAGGCCTGTCATCGACAGTTCCTGTATCTCTGTACCTCCTCCATGTCCGAACAACATCGCTTTGGTTCACTCTGAGACGCCTGGAAACTTCCCTTGTTGAGAGCCCTTCTTGACACAAAGTAACAATGCGGACGCGATCGAACTGCGGTATTGACCTTCTAGGCATGGTAGAACTACAGACAACATGAGCAGCGTACCTTCGTCCTGGTGGAATGACTGGAACTGATCGGCTGTCGTACCCCCTCCGTCTAATAGGCCCTGCTCATGCATGGTTGTTTACATCTTTGAGCAGTTTTAGTGACATCTATGAACAGTCAAAGGGACTGTATCTTGGATACAATATACACAGTCAACGTCTATATGCCGGAGATCTGGGAACCGAGGTGATGCAAAACTTTTTTTGATGTGTGTACATCGAGTCGATAGCCCAGTTCGTCCCAAAATCTTGTTCGGTGTCTCTGGAGTAATTGTTCCAACAACTGCTTCAATCCTGTTTCTTAAGTCGGTTAGGTCAGCTGGTAGCGGAGGCACATACACATGATCCTTTACGAACCCCCAGAGGTACAAATCACATGGTGTCAGATCAGGTGAACGTCGAGGCCATGCGAAACAAGGTTTGTCATCCGGAACGTAACACGAAACGCACGTTGCCCTGAAACTGCAGATTCAGTCCTTGCAAACTGTAAAACACAAATAACTTTCTTCTCCCCAGTCACCATCTTGGCTACTAGCGCTTCTAACGGAAGACTGAGGAATCAGTGCATACGCATGCGCACAGTTACGAACACTTGTAGGACATTTCGACATATCTTCGCGTTTCACATCCCCTAGACCCCAAAACCACCGTCAGTTCAAAAGTTTATATGTAATTTACGTATATATGTATGTATATATGTATATCAGTTTCTTGTGGACACGATAACTGCGGTAATTTTGCGCCAATCACTTTCAATTTTTTACATAATATGTATCCTCTTAAAATCTCGATCGAGTTCGTTAATGGGCAAAATCGGTCAAAGGGGGTCAAAATGCTAGGCATTTTTCGAAAAATTGAAATATCGCTATAACTCTCTTAATATTTGAAATATCGAATCCATTCAAAGTTCATACTATGTGTCGGATAAGGCCCTAAAATATATGTTTGAAAAGTTTTTTGATGGCACCAACCATTGACCAAAGGGGTGGGAAAAAGTGGGTTTTTCGGGAAACATTAATCATATCTCTGTTATTAGGCACAAAATCAAAACCGTACAAAATGGACAATATTCCTTCAATAATTACCTAAAACTTTTGTCTGAAAGAATTTTTGATATGACCCACCATTACGCCACGGGATGAGAAAAATGATTTAAATTATAAGAAAATTTCAAGTGCCAAGAGAGGTTGCCATGACAACTTCACTTTTAATTGATAAGGGATGAGCCATCAGCAGTTGCTATGACAACGCAACTGCACGAGATCACATTCAGTTTTCCATCTGTCTGTGGGAAGCGACTTCGGTATCGGAACTGGGAGCATGCTGAACTTCTATGCCCAAGGTCGCGGGTTCAAACCCGGCTGAAGTCGTCGGATTTACTAAGAGCGCTAAAAAAACCTGAGTATGCTTTCCTTCGGAGGGGAAGTTCCAACGTTCGTTGCGAGTTGATGGTTCCGGTGGCATCTAGTAGCCAAGTTCACAGCTAGGTGTCGTTGATGGTAGTATTTTTAATTAACTGTAGCCTATTTTAGGTAGATTTCAACAGAAAGCTAACTATTGCAATGGGTGCCATGTTTCGACTTCCGGAAAATTTCGACATATCTTCGCGTTTCACATCCCCCAGATTCCCAAACCACCGTCAGTTCAAAAGTTTATATATATATGTGTGTGTAAATATATATGCATATAGATCAGTTTCTTGTGGACACGATAACTCCCGTAATTTTACACCAATCACTTTGAATGTTTTACATAATATGTATTCCCTTAAAATTTTGGTCGAGTTCGTTAATGGGCAAAATCAGTTGAAGGGGGTGAAAATGGGGGGGGGGGGGGGCTTATTTTTTCGAAAATGTGAAATATCGCTATTACTCTCTTAATACGTGAAATATCGAATCCATTCAAAGTTCATAATATGTGTCGGATAAGTGCCAATAATTTATGTTTGAAAAGTTTTTGATAGCACCAAACATTGACCAAAGGGGTGGACAAAAGTGGGGTTTTCGGGAAACATTAATAATATCTCTCTTAATAGGCACAATATCAAATCCGTACAAAATAGAAAATATTCCCCTAATAATTACCTAAAACTTTGTCTGAAATAATTTTTGATCTGACCTACCATTACGCCAAGGGATGAGAAAAATGATTTCGGCATTAAAGAAAATGCCAAGTGCCATCAGAGGTTACCATGACAACGCTTCTAAATTGAAGAGCGATGAGCTATCAGAGATTTCCAAGACAACGCCATTGCACGATATCATATTTATTTTTCCATCTGACTCTGTGGGAAGCGGCTAACTGGTAGCATGCTGAACTTATATGCCCAAGGTCGCTGGTTCAAAGCCGGCCAAAGTTGTCGGATTTTCTAAGAGCGCTAAAATCCCTCAGCATGCTTTCCTTTGGAGGGGAAGTTCCAACGTTCGTTGCAAGTTGCTGGTTGCGGTGGCATCTAGTAGCCAAATTCACAGCTAGGTGTCTTTGACGTTAGTATATGGTACAAAATTAGGAACTACTACTTAAAATTGACCGTCTGCAGACCTTACCTGAATTACAGACTAATACAGTCATCACAAATAACACCGTTTATCAGATTCTACACACCTAATGTACCCGGGGTTACATGACCACGTTGTCGCAGCCCCTAAACTGAGGAACCAACAAAAATCTCTGCTGGAGATAAAATTTTGCGAGAAGAAGTAACAGACTGTCAGATAGTTACACATCAGTTCCAAACCTTGCATAAGGACAGTGTGATCACAAGTATAAAAATGAACCCCAAATGACAAGAAGGTTACCATCCCCATAAGACAATAAAATGATAAAAATATGCATACAAAAACGAAAAAAAAAGTTAATGAAATTCCAATTGTAAAATACTTCCTTGCAAAAAATGAGGTCTGATCCTCCTACGAAAACATGCATATTTTGCCTATTATAGCCTATCCCCTAGTTTGCCCGGTGAAATCTACCTCCACCTTCCGGCGTGCCGAGAGGAATTTTATTTATAATCATACGTTAACTCTAATAAATCCTTCAGCCGGATTTGAACCCGCGATCTTGTGCATTGCAGTTCAGAGTGCTACCAATTTCGCCACCGATGCCGTTTTTTCGGGCAAATTCTAAACACATACAAGTACACGGTGCTAAATGACCACAATATCGCAAATCCCCTAAATAAAAATTAACAACAACAACGATATTTAGAAAAGCATTCATTAAATTACGTAACATTATTCTATTGGATGGTAAATCACCTGTAAAAGTTGGGGGATTCTAACCCTCCCCGTCCCCCTGGTGACAACCTAAGAAACTGAATGAACCATAAAAGTCTTTAACATAATTAATTTATGTGGAATAATGACCAAGATCAATTTGTAGATATGTAGTAAAATGTCCTTTCATAATTATTAAAATTATCTATTTGATTCATCTTTGATATTGTCTCAAAAGTTATTTTACAAGTTTTCAGTAAGTGATCAAGAAATAAACTCTAATTTATCACTCATCGATATCAGGTTTAATTTCGTGACTAGCGATAAATGCAATAACATCGATTAGTATTATAACGTAGTTCCGTTAATTAATATCAGGACGATAGCAAGTATTATATTTTGAGACCACAATCTCTAGAATTTACCTCCACAACATGATGGGAATACATATTTGTCATCTAGCAGCAACAATTCAACTCCTCAGACCGGTAAAACTTGAATAGGTATATTTGAACATGATTATTGTTCTTGTTTGAGTCTTTTGGCTGGTTTGATGCAGTCATCCTTGCGTCCCTGTCCTGAGCTAAAACAGTGAGTCTCTCTCACGACTCGGCCGGCCGGCGCAGCCAGCTTATCTGTCTCCCGTTGACTCATCACCCCCCGCTCGGCATAACATAGCACTTCGCTAACGTTATCCGTGCAAGACATGAGATAACAATTAACATTAATAAAATAAGCTGCTACTACCTTAGGACAGGAGATGTTCTAAATGTTCTCCTCCTACATCCACACATTTCCGGCATCGTCTTAGGAAACTCCGATTCACACGCATATGTTCGTCTTTCGTAATTTAGGCTATTTCTCTCCGGATATGTTAATATTTTTCTCGGACGAAGCTTGGTTCCATTTACACGGGTATGGTTCGACGCCACAGAATAACAGATATTGGAGTAGAGAAACCCCCCCATCGCATATAGTCTACGAAACTCCTTAAATAACGAATGGGTCGGAGTATGGTGCGGTGTGAATGGATACATTATTATAGGGTCTATCCTTTTTCAAGGTACAATTAATGCACAAAGGTACAAGGATAATATACTCAAACCATTTTTTGATGAACTGACTGACACTAACTCCCAAAATGGATATATTCAGCAAGACTTTGCCACTTAATTGAGGAAATTTTTGAATACCGTGTAATTAGTACGTAATTATGGCTAACACGGTCCCCATATTTAACTGTTTGTGACCTTTATTTATATGGGTGCTTAAAGAATAAAGTGCAAGCAAGAAACCCTCACACGTTGGTCGAACTGAAAGAACATATCCGGAGAGATATAAAGCCTCAATTACGGAAGACGAACTTATGCGTGAGAATCGGAGTTTCCTAAGACGATGCTGGAAATGTGTGGATATATGAGGAGAAAATTTCCAACATCTCCTGTTATTAGGTACGGGCTTATTTAATTAATTGCTATTTTCTGAATTTTAATTGGTATCTCATCTCATGCCCGGATAAAGTGAGCGAAGTGCTATGTTATGCCGAGCGGGAAGTGATGAGTTAACGGGAGACAGATAAGCTGGGCGCGCCGAGTCGTGAGAGAGTCTCACTGTACAAAGCATTAAACCCCCGATATTCATTTTGCTACGCCTGTATAATAAACAGAGACCCTCCTCGCCTTGTAAAATGGTTTCTATGTACGTTTCATCACTAGGAGAATAGATCTAATGAACATGGAACATTCACAGACTACCGCACTTTAAGTGCTTGGCTGTTAAACGTTTTTCCTAGCAGGCAGCATGTTGGTTTTTGAACCCATGTTCCTTCCAGTTAATGAAGCAGTATACTATCTTATCTACATTCAACCCAGGGTTATTACCAAAGCCGAACAAAAGAAGAGCACCAAGCGCGCACAGTTTACGAGATGCATGAAAGATAGCGCTACTGAGAAACAAAAGAATCAAGGGCAGTGACCAGTTCACAAAATAAAGGCCAAGGAGATTAATATATGCAAAATAAAGAGTAAACAATGAAACGATTCAGAATGTTTTATTTATTTGGTTATTTCTTACAGATTGTACCGACTAATGTAAGCCACGCGAGGTCTGGCGCCATGGGTAAATATGACCCGACCGTAAATAATATAGAAATAACTTGAGTGTTCAAAAGGTTCAGTGCCATTTCGTCCAGGTGCCATTTCGTCCAGCAACAAATTTCCCTGAAAAAACGTGCCATTTCGTCCAGCTCGGTTTTACAAATTATTACACAATTTAATGAGTGCCATCTCGTCCAGACGAAATGTTGACAAGGGTTGAGGCAGTGCAGGTCAATGACCCCTATGCACAGGTTGTGGGATATTCCCTTAGGGCTCCCTCCCCAAAGTCCTCATGTAATTTCAATGTATAAACAAATACTCCTGCTTGATATATGATAAGATATTTTTTAAACAGATATTTTAGGAATTCAAATTTGGATATATTTTAATTATCACCTTTCTCCAGGGGCTCACATCTAGTGGGACGTGGGTTGGCGACCGCGGGACCCCAGCTGAATTTCAATTGCACTTTTTGAGTATTTGTAATCTGAAATGCGCGTTTTCCATCTACATTGCATTGTGTATTTTCAATTTCAATTGCATTTTTGTAAGCATTTTGAACCTCAATTGCATTTTGTACGTCTTTTCAATCTCATTTGCATTTCGACTCTGCATTGCATTTTTTTAAGTAGCCTATTTCGACTCTACATTGCATTTTGTACGTATTTTGAAACTGACGTACATTTTGCGCATGTTATTCAATCTATTCCTTTTGTGAGTATTTTCGTTCTAAATTCCGTTTTATAAGTATTATCGCTCTCCATTTTGTGAGTAGTTTCAATCTGAGTTCCTTTTTTGTAAGTATTTTCCTTCTCACTTAATTTTCGTTCTGGTTTACACTTTATTGTCATTTTCGCTATCACCCAGACCATTAGGGGCCGATAACCTAGATGTTAGGCCCCTTAAAACAACAATTATCATCTTCACCTGATTTGTGAAAATATTTATTTCTATTCTCTCTATGTTGTTTACATTATAAGCATTTCATTGTAAAATATAGTTGACTGTTGGCAAACGAACGGAGCGAGTAACGTTCATTATTACAAACATCAAAAAATTAGTCATTTCTAACAAGAAACGCTATGAAATGAAACAGTTATTGTAGACCTGTCAAACGGGAATCATAGGCGTTTGGACGAAATGGCACGACACCGTTCAAAAAGCTATGGACATGTTACTATTGCAGGGTGAAGGTCAAGGCTAGGAAGGAAGGTACAGTAAGCCACAGGAAATAAGGGCTGACCAAAACGAAAATATAGAGCATTATTAAAGCCCCGGGTCAGAAATACCCAAGCGCCAGTCCTCGCGGGTTAAATAAGGAAACTTACTTTCCAGAGAAACAAAGGAAGCCATCGAGTCGTTTGTGTTAACTTTAATATGATATATCATTAGGGCTCGGATTTTAGCTAAATAAATATTTTTTTTATGTAAATACATATTTTAAGCATTTTTTCAATAAATACATAAATTCCTGCTTTTCACTTGAAATGAAAATCCACAGCCTGCTTCCAGTCTCCAACCCGGTCAGGAATGGAATGAATGAAGCCCCCATCTAGCGGCGAGGATATGAACTGTGCCGGCTGCCGAAGCCTGACGCACTCCTCTGGGGCAATGATTAAATGAATGACAGATGAAATGAAATGATAGTGGAGAGTGTTGCTGGAATGAAATTTTGACAGGGAAAACCGGAGTACCCGGTGAAAAACCTGTCTGCCTCCGTTCTGTCCAGCACAGATCTCACATGGAGTGACCGGGATTTGAACCACGGACCCAGCGGTGAGAGGCTGGCGTGCTGCCGCCTAAGCCACGGAGGCTTACTGCTTTTCACTTATTAGCACATAAAATCCTATAATATTTACATTTAAAAAAATCAGTACGCTAGATCTTTCTGTTTATTGCATTTTTGTTCTGTGTTACTTCAACGGGGAATAACCTGTGGGTATTCTAATCTTCATGCAGAGCGTATGTCAGCTTGCAACTGTGTTATTCTGAACTTGTCGCCCCGTGCCACTCACTGTGGAAGCCGGGAATTTCCTTGTCCATAGCCACATTGCATCTCGTGCTAGACCTCCCTCTCCCCCAGCTACCTGGAACCAGTGTTACTCACATCCAGTTCTACGATGCCTAAAGTAAAAACAACTACAAGTTATCGTCTTTTTCAGAATTTAAAGATAACATTACTTCTGATGGGGGCGTCATGTTCTGCCAACCATGTGGGAAAGCAATCAAGGCTGAACAGCGATCTCAAGTTACACAACACCTCAAAGGCATGAAACATAGCCTATTGCCGCAGTTTCGCGATAATCATCGGTCATTTGTGAAGGACAACCTGAAGATGTATCTCGTTGTGTATTGCAATGCTTCAGCAGTCAGTGAGACATAGCATAAATTGCATACTGCATATTGTTTATATTCACATTAATAAGCTAAATTATAATTACATATTTTTACTTTTTGACACATATTTCAGGTATTTTTAATACATAAAAAATAAATATGTCCCCTATTTTTAGCACCTACAAATCCGAGCCCTAATGATATATCATATCTCTGATCCACTAATTTCATGCCTTTCACAAGAGAAGATTAAACATTCAATAATATTCAGCATCTCAAGTTACAAACTATCGCAACCCATCCCTATTATTGAGGTTTAATTACTGATAAACCGGATAATCCGGTAAGAAATAAATTAAACAAGGAGAACTCAGCTGATGATATAACTTATAGGAATTAAAATAAAAGAAAATATCGAACTGTTCTAATTTGATTCCAATCACAGCTTTATGTTCGCCATTGGCGCTTTCCTTAGCAGTTCAATAATGGTTGATAACAATCAGCCCTCCTACCTTTAATATACAAGACAACACATTATTGGCCAAACCGCACGTATTTTCATTATTAATAACACAGTCCATATTTCAAATGTTTCCACTTTTCAAAACGATCTAGACAAAAAGTAACCCAATCTACCTGACAATTCCAGTGTGTCTAAGATCTGTAATTAATCGCTTACCCTTAAGGCAATGGAGACACATTTTAAAACAAAAAGATACCTCTCTATCGCTTCACAATGTTCAATGTCTTTAAAAAGAGAAAATGAAAGGAACAACTTCTTTGAAAGTGTAACGAAGAAAGAAGTAATGGCCTCCTGCAGGGTTACACTATTCCGCTCACGTCTGACACGGAGCAGTTTCCAGGAGGCTCTCAAACAAATGAGTGTCGAATGCGGTAGCCGAGTCTACGTAATTAGTTTCTGGAAGGTTAATGTCTGAGGAATCAGGAGATATACAACAGATTACCTGTGTCAGAATCTCTTAGCGTTCTTCGGCATGTAACTTTGCTAAGATATGAGCGTTTCTTTTCTTTCTTCTTAGCTTCGTTTTTATCTCAACTGTAACTTAAACCTGTAAAAGGATATCGATGTGTCATTCTTCATTATAGAACGATTCCTACTCGGTACAGCAGCAAACATAAGTCAACCCCTTGAAAGTTAGTTGTTGTTGTAGTTGTTTTAACTCTTTATAGGTTAGTGATCTTAATACAGTGAGTCCGGGAATGTTCTCCGCAGCGCCTACATGCGTCTGCGAGAGCTAGCTACAGAAGTTACGTTGGTAGCACGGCTGCTGCTTTCATCATAACAAATAAACAGTAAACTTTGTACTCACCACAGCCATTCATAACAGATGCTGGAACCATTCACAGTACATCACTCTTTTTCAGTAATCAGTTTGTTTTAATTCATGAACCACGGTAACTTTATAAGAGAACAATTGAAGCTTGTCTCTTACCGCTGTATGTGCTGTTGACTTAGAGATACCTGTTAGTTGAGCTAATTTTTGTGTTAATTTACTTGGACTACGCAGAATTATATCGGAGATTTCATCAAGTTTTTCGTCTGTTAAAAGAGGAGGCCTGCCTGTTCCCGGTACATCGTGAACTGAGCCTATCACACGAAATTTACTCATCAAATCCCGAACGGTATAACGGTTTGGACACTTTGAATTAGGAAACCGCGCCTGAAATCTTAATTTCACATTTTCTATAAACCGATCGCCTTCGCAAAAAAACTTATTAAAAAAAACTCTCTCTTCAGTAGTAAACATTACCGCCTGTATACTGTTGCACTCTTCCAATAATAATCGATCCGAACGCTCGATTATCGCAATACACACTGACAGTCCACACGGGGGAGTCCCCTTTCAAGGACACAGTGCAGCCAACTAAACTTATGACTCAACCACTCGCAGCTGCACGTACCCACTGCGGGGAACATTCTTGGGCGCCCTGTGTTAATCATCTATAGGACAATTTCCAGGGGATGTCTCATAAGTAATGTCGTCTTTTCATCATCATCATACCGGGTGAGTTAGCCGTGGTTGTTACGGCGTGGCTGCAGGAAGTCGCTCATATCCGGAAGGCGAGGAGGTTCGAATCCCCCGCGCGCCGGCAAACTTGGAGATGGTTTTCTGTGGTTTCCTATCTTCCTTCCAGGCAAATGCCGGGCTTGGTCCCTAACTATAGGCCACAGCCGCTACCTTCCAACTCCTCGTCCTTACATTCACACTTTCCTCCCCAGACAACATTTCACACGCGACGGCACTTGTAGCTCACCCCATGGGTGAGAGCTACAAACTCTCGCGAGCCGAACATGTCCTCGGACACTCCCGGCACTAAAAGCCATACGTTAAAAAAAATCATCATTTATGGCATAATAATAATAATAATAATAATAATAATAATAATATCGTATGGCCTCGGGTGCCGGGTGCAAGCTTTGTTATTTGACACCCAGAGGGTAGCTTGCATGTCGAATTTTTCGTTGTTCCTTAAAGCACTATGAAAGTCAAGGAGGTTAGATATCTAAGCTCCTTGAACACATTAGCGCTTTCTAGTAGAGAAATTAGGAACTTTGTGTTGGCGGAAACTCCCGAAATTAATTTTGCCATTATGAACACGGCCTACTGAATTCAAATGGGTTCTTTGACATGCCAACATCGTATGACATGCGTGTCGTATTTTTGCCGCCTTTCAAATATCACTTACCGTCGGCAGAAGCGAATCTGAAATCTTGGGATTAGTAGACCGACACGCTATCCACTCACCCACCGTGGCATTAACAGGCCATTAAGACCCAGGACAGACAATCAGAGCATGAAACAGAAACTCATATGCCAAACAACACAGGCATTACAACTGGAAGGACTGAGACTCTTCACAACTATCGGTCGCAGATGATCTTCCACCTTTCTCTGTCCCTTGGATCCTTCACAGTTGTTGTTGGTGCCAGTGACATTATCGCTCGATCCCTCCATCTTGTTCTAGGACGGCCTCTCGGGCGTCTCCCAGTTGGTGTCGAGTTGAAAACTCGATTGGATATGGAATCCTCAGCTCAAATGACATGTCCCAACCATTGCAACCTCCTCCTCTCCAGAATCCGGTTGATACTCGTCTTTACAAAGCGTTGATAAAGGTCTTTGTGAGATCTTCTTTCCCACCTTTCTGTTTCTGCATTATATAGTGGACCATATGTTTTCCGCAAGACCATCCATTCAAAAACGCAGAGACGTTCTTCAAGTGTTTGAGGCGTGCCCCAGGTATCACAGCCATAGCCTATATTATAATACCACAGACCAAGGTCTTTAAAAGAAAAATTATTTGGAAAGATTTTTGACAGGAAATTGAACTATTCTTCAAAGTAGAGGCCGTCAGATTCTATGGCCTTGAACCATCTTTCAGCGAGGTTTCAAATCTCCCGACGGTACCAGTCTCTGGGTTTTGATGCGAAGAATTCGGCGACACCCACTTCCATGGAATGGTTTCGAAATTTCTTCCACGCAAGAAATGGGCCAGAGATTGAAAAAGATGGTAATCTGAAGGCGCAAGATCAGGGATGTATGCTGGATGTGGTAACAGTTCGACTCCCTCCAATTCCTGAATTTTTTCCTTGGTTGTACATGCAGTAGGAGGTGTCGCATTGTCCTGCTACAAGAATAACTCTATTTCAGTTAACTAAATTTGGTTATCTCCGTCTCAACCATTCATGAACTTGTTCCAGTTGTTAAGAATAGAGATCCACACTGACTGCACGCCCGTTTGGAACAAACGCCGAGTGAATCACCACTTCAAAATTCCAACAGACCACAGCATCACTTTGGGGCCGAACCTATCCTCTATAGCCTATGTGCGTGTGTGTGTTCCCCCCTAATAAAATATAAACTGCTGGAGCAATTTCAATGGAACTCGGTAAGATCATAGCACTATTCTGGCCGACCCCGACCGTGCCCTTCAAATTTTATTACGTCTCACTAATCCAACATGGCGGCTGTGAGAAATACTTCACCGGCATTCTATATCTCCGAAACTCTTACTGACATCACCCTGAAATTTTGTACGGAGATATAGAAGTTAACCTCTGTGACTTTCAAAAAATTGTTACCTACAGGTGGGTATACACTTGCACGCCGCGCACTGCGCGCGGTGCATGCGCGGCACGTGTGTTGCTCGACCAGAATTATTATTTAAACGAACCTCTCGCGATCCATAGGAAACCCACGAACATTCACTAGTCAGTTTGGAGTGTGGTAAATATAATCTTGTCTCCGCCGTACGAGGAAAACCTCGCGATTGCGGTGATGAGTGGTGCGGCTGTTTTAATGGCACGTTTGTGCAAAAAGAAAAAGAAACAACGACGACGTTGGTGGCACACTGACATGTTTTAAAAAAAAGGAATGGTGCGGAGCTAATGATGGACTTGAAGTCACAAGAAATAAGCGGCCAATACAAGAATTTTACTCGAATGTCACCTTCTGACTTTGAGAATCTGCTGCAGAAGATTGTACCCCACATTTCCAAAGAAGATACGTATTTCCGCCCTGCGATTTATTTTACTTTTCTCACGCCGGTAGGAAGACAGCAGAGATATCACCTTCTTCTTGCATTGGCCCGCAGATACAGTATATCCATCTCAGCTCCTATTTCCCTCCAGGCATCTGCTTTCAGTCTATTGGTTTCTTAAAATGATCCTTATGTTGAGGATCCCACAGAAGAGGCTTTTTGCGATAAGCATCATCAGTTTTATTACAGATTCGTCTGACCACTCCATTATCTCCACTCAAAACGCACAAATATTGCAATCAGATGCGCGCGAGAAACAACGAACTTCTCACAATCCCGTCCAAATCTGAACTGCGAACACTCAAAGTGCACGTGGAAAAAACCGACAGGAGACGGATCGTCGTGCGCCGCGCGCGCGCAGCTTCGAAACCCCGTACTAATCTAGCGAACTCGCTGCGCGCGAGCGGGGCGGCGCGCAAGTGTATACGCACCTTACAAAACGAACATGGCGGCCAGGCGAAGTTGAAACATTTGAATACACTTTTCTCGCGATTTAACCATCCGAACGCAGTGAAACTTGGTACAGCAAATATTTATACACATTGTAATGCACTAACTTCTAATTTAATTCAATTATTTACATAAGCTCATCATAACGGCTGTGAGAAACTTTAAAATCCGGTTTCTATTTCTTGTGTCCAAAAGTTTAGTGCTTTTCAGTCGGTCAACACGAATGTACCCAAAAGAGCTGGGTTATGCCCTAATCCTGAAAAATTACATGAGATTAATAAATACACTAGCATGACCAGTTTCGACCGTCAAGTGATCATCATCAGATACATGGATCTAATGTATTTTTTTCAGGATTAGGGCATATCCCAACTCTTTTGGGTACATTCGTGTTGACCGACTGAAAAGCACGAAACTTTTGTTTACTAAGGCAACACTGAAAAATGGCTTCAAACCCCACAATGTTTCTTGAGTCCTAATCATGCGATCGAAGTCAACGAGTGAAAAACACACCTACGCAAAAATCGTGATCTAATAATACATAACTCGATGGCCTACATGTATAAAAATCCCACATGGCGAAAACCCGAAATATTTAGACGGTTCTCAATATCTACGAATCTATTACAGTAATCAAACTGAAATTGTGAATGTTGATAAAGGCAATTATCATGAGTAGTATATGTGAAAATAGGCTTCAGTTCTTCACGGAACTACTTGTTAACGATGACTTTGGAAGGTTGGCAGGGACTGAGCCACTGTTTCGAGGCGTCAACGTTGCGGTAATAGACCCATTTTTAGCCTACTTTTCACATTTCGCAAAAATGAGGAAAAAGTAGACTTATGAGATCGATCCGGGAAAATGTGTGTCTGTCTGTCTGTCTGTCTGTCTGTCTGTCTGTCTGTCCTTCTGTCTGTCTGTCTGTCTGTCTATCTGTGTGTCTGTCTGGATGTGTGTGTCCCCTTCTATCTGTCTGTCTGTCTGTCTATCTGTGTGTATGTCTGTCCTTCTGTCTGTCTGTCTCTCTGTCTGTCTGTCTGGCCGGCTATGTGTGTGTGTGTTCCCCTATCAACTCCTAAAGGGCTGCAGCAATCGAAACCAAATTTAGTATGAGTAAAGGTGTATACCGGAATATATCAAGCCCATATTTGAAAATGATGTCAGTGCTACCAACTGCTGAAAAAACGCACAAGAAATTTGAGCTCCATGTTGGATATCTGGGAAGGTATGCATGGGAGCTATTCCAAAATTGGCAAACATGTAGATAATACTATTTCAGTTTAATTTCCAGGAGGCCATACATGGCAGTGTTGCCGATATAATTTTAAGCCTTCTGATAAGTCCAATTATTAAATGCATATAACTTCTACACTATCAATTGGATTTCAACCAAATTTTGTATGTAATATGTGTACATAAACAGATATGACTGAGCGTATTCTTAAAAGCCACCACGGCTGTCAACTGTTAATAATTGCTCTCTCTATTTTATTATCCGAATACCAATATAACAGAAAGTATGTAAGCCGACAGCTTTAAACTATGCAGACGTATCGTACATGACATTTTAGATTAATTTGCAGTAACGTCAGTTCTACCAACATGATTCTAAGCCTGCTGATAGGACCAATATTTAAATACTTGTAACTTCTATACTATCAGTTGGATTTCAACCAAATTTCGTATGTGCTATGTGTAACATAACAGATATGACTATAAGTATTCATAAGAGCAATCAGGGCTGCCAACTGTTAATAAATGCAGTCTATATTTTTTACCCTAATATCTATATATCAGAAAGTATGCAAGCCAACCGCTTCATACTTTGCACACGTATAGCACCTGACATTTTAGATTAATTGGGAGTAATTAATATAAGTCAGTGCTGCCAACAAGATTCTATGCCTGCTGATAAGTCCAATTTTAAAATACATGTAACTTCTATACTTACAAATGGATTTCATCCAAAATTGGCCCAACAATTTATCATAATATTTCAGAATATTTCTGACCAGCACACGCATCACATTGTTGCCAACATGCTTTTACGCGTGCTGATAGATCCAATGTAACGTCCATTGGACTTCAACCAAATTTTGTATTAAAATACCTTAAGAGATGGAGCTAGGAATATATTCAGTCACCAGGGCTGCCAACTGTAGTGCTCTATTTGGCTACATTATACCAGGTATATATCGATCCAATTAGACATTTCGATATTACCAACTTTATTTCGTCATTATTATTGATAGGTTCATATACTGTAGATTTATCGTAGGCATGAATCTTAATTTTAAGAAAATTTGGCTCTTAAGTTCGTCACGGAACTTCCTGTTCATCACATGTGACAATTCTCCTGATAAATATATCATCTATGGGGTTAGCGAGCCTGTTTAGGAGTCAATTCACAGATCCACAACTTCTGATTGATTTTCCAAGTTTCTTAATCTGGCATTGTATGGTATCTTTTGATGATACATTCTCGCAACATACGCCATTCTATTCATAGGGAAACTAATTCTATCTTATAAAAGATTGGTTTCCAACGGGTGGCCAGCGGGACACATGCGGATTGGGAGAGATTTTAGAGAAAAAAAGAAACTTTTAATACATCATGAAATAATATATTCCTCTAAAAGGATGGTATATTGGCTTTCACGGCCAGTGAATTTAAACAAAGCAATTCTTCTAGGTTTATGCCGTGTCTTGTGTGGGGTTTCGCCCAGGACACCCACAGGAGTGACAAACTGCCCGCTGCGATACCCCAGGGGCTCACATCTTGTGGGACGTGGGTTGGCGACCACGGGGCCCCAGCTTAGTCCGGCATTGTTTCCACTTACTCGTGCCGGGCTCCTCTCTGTCTTCCTTCCTGTCGACCTCACTTGGTCAACTCTTGTTCTCTTCCGACCCCGACGGTATTAGGGTATCCGAGGCCTAGGGAGTGTCTTCCTTTCCTTGATTGGCCCTTCTCTCATCTTTTCTGATTCCCTCCTTCTGCGAGGGGTCAGCCTTCTTTTTCTTTTCATGTTATTTCCTGCCTTCTGCTCGAGGCCCTCAAGGAGGCAGGGTGTATGTAGCCCCACCACTTTTGGTGCACCCTAGATAATGCTACACCCTCAGGGGCTCACGGCTGAGGGATTCCTGAGCTGGGTCCGTTTTCCCCTTTTGTCCCTTACCTTTGGGGCGGACTCTCTCCTCTTTCACTTTCCTATCTGCCTCTCATGGCTCTCCTTCCTTCCGGGTCCCTCAATCCGCATTGTTCGGGGGTTGAGGGCGTTTCTTTTCCTCCTGTCCTTTATTTGCCTTATTCTCCTTCAGTTTTCCATTTCTTCTTCTAGTATGTAGGTTAGTAGTTAGTTTTAGTTTTAAGTTTGCATTTCATTTTCATCTTCACGATCACCCAAACCATCAGGGGCCGATAACCTAGATGTTAGGCCCCTTAAAACAACAATTATCGTCATCATCATCATTTTCATTGCGAGAACTAAAAGCCTAAGCAGCCTTAACCTCCCTATGAAGGCTTCCAACTTTTCTAGAAAACTTGATTAGTTTTCATTCACTGGCCGTTAAAGCCAATATACCATATTTCTGGAAGCCTTCATAGGGAGGTTAAGGCTGCTTAGGCTTTTAGTTCTCGCAGTGAAGAGGCGCAGGCGAGCTTCACAAAAAGGGAGATAGCGCACTGTTCCCAATTCCTGTGGGAGTCCGGGTGGGGACACAAAAAGCCCACTGATGACCCAGCTTGGTGTCCTAGGAAAAAACCCACACAAGACACAGCACAAACCTAGAAGAATTGCTTTGTTTTAATATATTTCTCTGCTCGTTTTAAAGTGTTATGTATTTCTATTCGGCAAAAAAAGAACAACGTAATTTAAAAAGGAATTGATGGGGAACCACCGCGTCACAGCAGGTCACTGACCTCCCTCACTTTTACTCACGAAATAATTAACCCATTTTTAATATTGATTTATGGAAAACTTATTACTACCAAATTGTCCTTGTTTGAGTATTGTTTTAATAACATTATTAATTTCAGTGTGTCTTCAGATTTTTTTTTGGCTTTGATTGCAATTTTTACATTAATTCAAATAGGCCTAAGATTACATTGTTGAGTGTTCTCCATCAAAACTAATTCATTTAGTAATCAACAATTTCACTCCTTTATGGATTAAATGTAGAATAGATTTTGAGCAATAAAATAGAATCCCGTTGATTGCTGGGGTGGGATTTTCAGTGGAATCGAGAAATAACGAATAAGGAAACAAGGGCTTTTAGGCTATGTTTCCGGAACTGCATTTAGGTGAGAAGTGATTTTAGTTACTTTATTTTTAGCCTACTTTTCACATTTTGCAAAAATGAGGAAAAAGAAGACTTATGAGATCGATCCGGGAAAATGTGTGCCTGTCTGTCTGTCTGTCTGTCTGGCTCCTAAACGGCTGCAACAAACGAAACAAATTTAGTATGAGAAAAGATGTATACCGGAATATCACACGTCCATATTTGAAAATGATGTCAGTGCTACCAACTGCTGAAAAAACGCACTAGAAATTTGAGCTCCATGTTGGGTATCTTGGAAGGTATGCAAGGGAGCTATTCCAAAATTGGCACACATGTATATAACACCATTGCAGTTTAATTTCCAGGAGGCCATACATAACAGTGTTGCCAAAATAATGTTAAGCCTTCTGATAGGTCCAATTTTTAAATTTGTTTAACTTCTACACTATCAATTGGATTTCAACCTAATTTTGTATGTAATATGTGTACATAAACAGATATGACTGAGCGTATTCTTAAGAGCCACCAGGGCTGCCAACTGTTAATAATTGCTCTCTCTCTTTATTTATTTTATCCAAATACCAATATATCAGAAAGTATGCAAGCCAACAGCTTTAAACTATGCACACGTATATTTTGACATTTTAGATTAATTTGGAGTAACTTATATACGTCAGTGCTACCAACATGATTCTAAGCCTGCTGATAGTACCAATTTTTAAATACAGTTAACTTCTATCCTTTCAGTTGGATTTCAACCAAATTTCGTATTTGCTATATGTAACATAACAGATATGACTATAAGTATTGTTAAGAGCAATCACGGCTGCCAACTCTTATTTGCACACGTATAGCACCTGAAATTCTAGATTAATTTGGAGTAATTAATATAAGTCAGTGCAGCCAACATGATTCTATGCCTGCTGATAAGTCCAATTTTAAAATACGTGTAACTTCTATACTAACAAATGGATTTCGTCCAAAATTGGCACAACAAGATATCATAATATTTCTGATTATTTCTAACCAGCACACGCATGACATTGTTGCCAACATGCTTTTACGCGTGCTGATAGATCCAGTGTCTAACTGCATATAACGTCCATTGGACTTATACCAAATTTTGTATTCTGTACCTTAAGAGAAGGAACTAAGAATATATTCAGTCACCAGGGCTGCCAACTGTAATGCTCTATTAGGCTATATTATACCAGGTATATTTCTAACTAATTAGACATTTCGATATTACCAACTAAATTTCGTCATTATTCTAGATATGTTCATATACCGTACTGTAAATTACTCATTGGCATGAAACTTAATTTTAAGAAAAGTAGGCTCATTAGTTCGTCACGGAACTTCTTGTTTCTAAGTTTGATAGAACTCTTCAAGACTCACAATTTGAAGTCTTACTGGACACAGTTGAGGAAATTGCTTAATTGATAAGATGGGGATCCGTACTTTGTCTGCTAGGATATGTTTTCAATATATACAATAAGAAGTTCCGTGACGAACTAAAGAGCCTACTTTTCTTAAAATTAAGATTCATGCCAATGATTAATCTATATGGATCTACCTAGAATAATGACGAAATTAAGTTTGCAATATCGAAATATACCTGGTATAATGTAGTCAAATAGAGCAATAGTAGTTGGCAGCCCCTGTGACTGACTTTATATTCTTAGTGCCATCTCTTGAGGTACTGAATACAAAATTTGGTTGAAGTCCAATAGATAGCATGGACGTTACATGCAGTTAGATATTGGATCTATCAGCGCTAGTAAAATCATGTTGGCAAAAATGTCATGCCTGTGTAGGCCAGAAATAATCTTAAATAATATGATCTATTGTTGTGCTAATTTTGGATGAAGTCCATTTGTAAGTATAGAAGTTACATGTATTTTAAAATTGGACCTATCAGCAGGCATAGAATCATGTTGGCAGCACTGACGTATATTAGATACTCCAAATTAATCTAGAATGTCAGGTAATATACGTGTGCAAAGTTTAGAGCTGTTGGTTTGCATACTTTGTGATATATTTATATTAGTGTAAAAATAGAGACCGCATTTATTAACAGTTGGCAGCCCTGGTTGCTCTTAAGAATATGCATAGTCGTATCTGTTATGCTATACATAGCACATACAAAATTTGGTTGAAATCCAAGTTATACTACAGATGTTACATGTATTTAAAAATTGGTCATATCAGCAGGCTTAGAATCATGTTGGTAGCACTGACGTAGGTTAGTTACTCCAAATTAATCTAGAATGTCAGCTACTATACGTGGGCATAGTTTAATGCTGTAGGCTTCTATACTTTCTGATATATTGGTATTTGGATAAAAGAATAGAGAGAACATATATTGACAGTTGGCAGCCCTGGTGGCTCGTAGGAATACGCTCAATCATATCTGTTTACGTACACATAGTACATACGAAATTTGGTTGAAATGCAATTCATAGTGTAGAAGTTACATGCATTGAAATATTCGATCTATCAGGAGGCTTAGAATCATATTAGCAACACTGCTATGTATGGCCTCCTGGAAATTAAACTGAAATATTATTATCTATATGTGTGCCAATTCAGGAGTAGATCCCATGCATACCTTCCAAGATATGCAACATGGAGCTCAAATTTCAAGTGCGTTTTTTCAGCAGTTGGTAGCACTGACATCATTTTCAAATATGGGCTTGAGATATTCAGGTATACATCATTACTCATACCAAATTTGGTTTCTATTGCTGCAGCCGTTTAGGAGTTCATAGGTGGGGGACTGACATACAGACAGACACACATTTTCCCGGATCGATCTCATAAGTCTACTTTTTCCTCATATTTGCAAAATGTGAAAAGTAGGCTATAAATGGTGTATGATCCATGAAACCTTCATGTCTTACAGAGCAGCATCGTATTATAAGACATTTATGGTCAAACTAGACCTAGGCTATAGCGTAAGATCGAAGCTATATCGATGTAAGTGCTTCTCTCGGTTTAATACATTTCATATTACTCTTATACTGCTTCGTATTTCGATCTTAGAAAACGATTAACTATGTTATCCATGTTATTGACTCTCAGTGTAAAGGTAAATAATAGTTTTTATTACATCGGCAGTAGCTGTCTGCACAAGAGGTCATGGGAATGTATATTTTATATTTCCATTTCGATTTATCAAGAGAGAAAGATAAAAATGAGAGCATGCGAGACTTGCGAGAGAGCTCGTTGTCGAGAGCAATAAATCGATTTATTGATGTGTTTCCTCGCATTCCACGGTAGCGATAAACAAATCTTTTAAAGCAGCACGTTTGGAATGCGTGCAAGTTTATAAGAAAGAAGGAGCCGACAGACTTGGCTTGTTTGTGTGACAAGATGTACTGGCCGGGACCATTCGTCATTTTAAGAGCACTTTTACAGTAGTAAGAGAGAAATAATAACAAGTAGTTCCGTGAAGAACTATACAGCCTATTTTCATATATCCTACTTATGTTAATTGCCTCTATCAACATACACAATTTCTGTATGATTGCTGTAATAGATTCGTAGATATTGAGGACCGACTTAATATTTCGGATGGTCGCCATGTTGGATTTTATATATGTAGGTCCTAGAGTTATGTACTGTTACATGCAGATTATTGTGAACGTGTAGTATTCAAACTTCAATCGCATAATTAGGACACAAGAAAAAACAAGGAGATTTTAAAATTCTGCACAGCTGCCATCTTGAGGTTATGGAAACAATTGAAATAAATTAGATGCCAGTGGATTAACATTCGTATAAGGATTTACTGTACCAAGTTTCACTGCACGCGGATGGTTAAATTGCGATAAACGTCCTTGTGAATATTTATAATTCGCGTCACCGCCATGTTGGATTTGTGATCACCAGGTTATTTAAAGTCCTATAAGTGAACTTAAGTTCATAGCCCCTATGAACATTAAAAAATGCAGTTTGATTGCTAAAATAGATTCGTAGATATTCAGTATCGTCTAAATATTTCGGATGGTCGCCATGTTGGATTGTTAAATGTATAGGCCATAGAGTCATGTACCATTAAAGGAAAATTATTGCGTAGGTTCATTATTCAAACTTTCACTTCGATCGCATGACAACATCACAAGAAATAAAAACTTAATTTTAAAATTCGCACTGCCGCCATCTTGAGGTTATGTAACCAATTGAACTAAATTAGATGCCAGTGGATTACAATGTGTATAAATATTTCCTGTACCAGGTTTCAGTGCGCTTGGAACATTAAATCGCGAGAAAGGTCTATTTAAAATTTTCAAATTCGCTTGGCCGCCATGTTCGTTTTGTAGTTAACCGGTTTTTGAAAGTCTTATAGATGGACTTCCAGTAGTACCCTTTATCTCCGTACAAAATTTTAGGGAGATACCGCAAATAGTTTCAGAGATATAGAATGCCGGTGAAATATTTCGCACATCCGCCATCTTGTGATTATGTGAACAATTGAACGAAGTTAGATGTCGGTGCATTACAATGTATATAAACATATACTGTACCAAGTTTCATTGCGTTTGGTTGGTCAAATCGCGAGAAACGTCTATTTAAAAGTCGCAAATTCGCTTGGCCTCCATGTTGGTTTTGTAGTTACCAGGTTTTCAAAAGTCACATAAGTGAACTTATAGTAGTTCCCTCTATCACATTCGAAAATGTCAGGGTAATATCGGTAATAGTTTCGGAGATATTGAATGCTGGTGAAATATTTCGCACAGCCGCCATGTTGGATTGGTGAGTCTTAACAAAATTTGAAGGGCACGGTCGAGGTCGCCGGGAATAGTGCTATGAACTTTCCGAGTTTCATTGAAATCGCTCCTGCCGTTTAGATTTTATTAGGGGGGGACACACACACGAATCACACACACACACACACACACACACACACACACACACACACACACACACACACGCACACACACACGGACAAAAGGTGATCTCATAAGCCTATTTTTTCAAAATTGAAAATAGGCTAAAAATCGACAGGTGACCCCTTACTGAGGAACGCTTCTCGATGCACAAGAACCTGAAGCTTGTTCAGTGTGAAGGAAGAAAGAAAAACAAAAACCGAAATGGATTTACTGGATCACCACGACTGGTTTTTATATTAAAAGCAAAATGATGGTTTGCTTTAATGGATAGTGCGTGAAACAAAAAGGAATGTTGATTTATTTGGTCTTCTGTGTTACGGTGTATTAACGGGTATCGCTGGAGCAACATCAGCACGTTGGGTTGCATAACTAACAGGATCACGCAGGACGAACCCAAATAGTACGTAGCGTCTTTAATTCATTTTAATTTTTCCCCCTGATGAGATGTACATTGGTTGGTTGGTTGGTTGGTTCCTCAGTTTAGGGGCTGCGGCAACGCGGTCATGTAGCCCCGTGAACTTTGGGTGTGTGTAGAATCTGTCTGATAACCGGTGTTAATTGTGATGGCTGTATTAGTGTGTGTATCTGTTTTTAATTCAAGTAAGGACTGCAACTTTGAATTTTTCAAATAGCTCCTACGTTTGCCGCCAAACGTCACCCTTAACGACTACTAATTCTAGTTCAGAACTTAGCTACTAGACGCCACCGCAGTCGGCTCTAAGAGCGTTGTTTACATTCTTAACCTATACAATTTAACTTCATACAGGTGTAATTAGTGGAAGGTTCTTTAACATGCCATAAATCTATGACAAGGGACCGCCGGCTTTACTTCCCCTCCGAACATACTTGGTGAAGAAAGTGAAGGTGAAAATGACAGTGATTTTCATGAAAGTGAGGCAGAAGATAATGTTGAGGTGGAATCCGATAACCCTCCTGAAATTAGCGCGTCAGAGGATTCTGACGGTGATACTGATATTCCAGGGACTGTTCTGAAGGGGAGGAACGGTTACGTGTGGTCATCTACCCCACCTCCTCGGACCCGAACTGCTGCGCGCAATATTGTTGTACGACTTCCTGATGACAAGGGCGAGGCTAAATATGTGAAAAGCGAAGTGGAATCCTGGCAAATTCTTAAAACAGATAATATGATCTACTCTATTGTCCTGCATACGAATGAAGAGATTTCCCGCCAGAGGCAGGCATACTGTAAAGAGACAACATTTGTGGGAGCTTGTGATTCTATGGAAATTAAAGCCATGATACGACTACTCTACATAGGCCTAACTTCTGAACAAAGGGACAATCATCTTGCTACACAAGAAATGTGGTCAATTGCCATTATGAGTGAGTCAAGTTTCAAGTTTCTATTGAACGTTTGGCGGTTTGATGACAAAGAGAAAAGGAACAGAGGACAAATTTGCTCCAGTTCGTGAATTATGGAAAGAATTCATTTCTCATTGTGGTACTGCTTAGACACCCATGAGTATTGCACAATTGACGAACAGTTACTTGGATTCCGTGGAAAATGTTCATTTCGAGTATGCAGCAAAAGGTAACAAATAATTCAATTACTGATGAAAATGTGACTTTTCTTCAGTTTACCACAGGTACATTTTAGAATGCAGGAATTACGTGCAACGAGTAGAGCCATTTGTGTCTTTAGTCCTTTGAATTTCAGACTGCTATATCCCAACAATGTGATTCAGTATGCTTCGGTATATACTATTATAGTTATCATAATTAGAGTTTATGGGCATGGTACCTTTTTAGAGTGTATAATACTATTCTAAGTATTAAGAATTTTCCATATGAGAATTTTAGTAGATTAAAACGAAGGGAGTGTATTGAGTGTGTTCCTGATTTCTATTTAACTTCACGCATCATATCCTACGGCTCTATGGGTTCTGTTTAAATTATATGCAAGTGGATAGAAAAAAAATGTCCATATATCTGAGAAACACCCGATCACGAAAATCAAGATTAACGGCCGAGGGGACCCGATGCGCTGATCACGCGACACCCCAATATCTGCAGGCCAAATGGCTGGGCAGCGGTCGCTTGGTCGGCCTAGGCCCTTCATGGGCTGTAGTGCCAGGGGTTGACTTGTTGTCCTGAGAAACAAGAAAGAAACTAATTGGGTGAGGCATCACCCCAGGTAAACGTTCGTGAGCAGCAGAAACAGGTAAGCATTCTAGGGCGGCGGCTGAGGTACGAATCGAACCGGCCTCTTCTCATGTTTGCCTCACAAGGCTGAGTCGATCCCGTTCCATTTCTCAGACCAGAATTATTGAATCTCTTGGCAGAGCCAGGAATCGAATCCAGACCTCCAGGGTGACAGCAAAGAATGCTAGCCACTACACCAGGAAATAGCAGTCAGTCTGTCACATTTCATTTCAGATACGGAAGATTTGTTTGCTGAGCATTGTGAGGGGATGACTCTAAGGCAGGAGTTGTTAACCTTTTACCTCACACCTCCCCTAAAAATATCATTGCAAAGAATTTTGGCCCATAAGAAACACTGTGGTTTATTCATCTCTGTACTTCCTGTTCTTCGACATTTTTTCTTAAGACACAGCACTGTAACTTATACTTTTGCTAGTAGTGGAGAAAATAGTGAAACAACTTCCTGCATTAAGTAGTAAAGACAAACTGTTGTTGAGTAAATTTAGAGAATTACAAACGGTCTTGTAAAAAATCATTGTTACACTCATGCAGAATGTGCATTTCAGTAAAGAGAGATCCTAAGCATTCTTATTTGAAAAAATCCATTGTTGTAGCTATTCAAACTATGTACTATCGCGTGCATAAATAACGGGCCGCCTTGCCATCACTTAGGGTGTTCTCGGGAGGGGAATGCTCAGAGCCGCGGTTCTGTCCTTGTTGGCAAGGGGGGAGAGGAGGGGGGGACAGATCGTGGAGCGCAGCGCCAACTTTGATGTTCTTTAGTTTCGCGCTTGGAAGATTGTTACAGATAACGAGACGGTTTTAATAACTCTAAGTTGAAATGCTAAGTAACCCATTAATTGTTAAATCTCTTTAGAAATGCACTGTTGAGTTTTACTGTGTGTGAATTCTTTTGAGAATCGAGTTTTCACAGTTAGGGACTAAACGCAGTTTAATAAGAAGAAAAAGAAGAAATCGCAAACGTCCTAAGCTAATAATATTTCTGTTATTCCGACGCCAGCTTCATAGAGCCTCACCAAACGATCACGGACCACAAAAACGAGTTCGCTGTCGTGTTACTGAGCCACTGTCAGCCTCTTGTGATTAACAGGTGATACCACCCCCCCCCCCTCCTCTCCACCATTGCCTACAAGGACTGCTGCCCAACTACGACTCTGAACATTCCCCTCCCGAGAACACACCAGGTGATGGCAACCTGATGACTCGAAAACTCAACTCCCGCACGGCAAGGCGGCCCGTTATTTATGCACGCGATAGTACCTATAGCAATAGATCTATTGTTGTGATCGGTATAATTTGTATAAAGAAGAAAGGTGGCTTGGGTAGCGTAGTTGGTAGCTTGCTGAGCTTTTATACTTAAGGTCGCGGGTTCAAACCCGGCCGAAGACATCGGATTTTTAAAAGCGTTAAAAATCCCTCAGTATACCTTCCTTTGGAGGAGAAGTAGAGCCGGTTGTCCCATGTCATAGATTTATGCGATGTAAAAGAACCTTTCACTAATTACACTTGTGTGAAGCTAAATTATGGGTTACAATTGTCTAACGCTCTTAGGTTCCAACGTTCGTTGCCAGGAGCTGACTTCGGTGGCATCTAGTAACCAAGTACAGTACTAGTTGTCGTTGATGGTGGCGTTAGGTAGCAAAAGTAGGAACTACTTGAAAATTGTCTGTCGGCAGTCCTCACTTGAATTAAAAACAGATAACACACACTAATACAGCCATAACAATTAACACCGGTTATCAGACAGATTCTACACACACCCCAAGTACACGGGGCTACATGACCGCGTTGTCGCCGCCCCTTAACTGAGGAACCAACCAACCAACCAACCATAAAGAAGAGACTCTTATAACGTCTGTTTTACGATCAGACTGGTGTAAATTCTGAAAAGCTATATTACAGAATTATACAATCACACTTCCCCACTAACCTAATTGCACCTCCCAGGTTAAACCGCGAGGACTGGCGCGTGGGTAATTTGGAGCCGTGGCTTAAATAATGCTTCATATTTTCGTTTTTGGTCAGCCCTTATTTGTTGTCGCTTACTGTACCTTCCTTCCCAGCCTTGAACTTTACCCTGCAAAAGAAACATGTCCATTACTTGTGAACACTCAAGTTATTTCTATATTATTTATGGTCGGGTCAGATTTACCCATGACGCCAGTCCTCGCGTGAAAATTTTCGGCTTATGTTACTCGGGACAGCAAGGGGGAAAATCCAACTATTTTGCTGCAGCTCAATAACATAGCTCATGTTCTTGTTGTTCCATATTTAGGGTCTAGGGAGACCTTGGTCATCAGCTCCTTAGTTCAAATGAATTAAACTGACTGCTTTTGCCGCCACTGCTAAGAAAATAATTGTACTTTTTCTGCATGTTGAGTTTGAAAAATATAAATAAACTTCATTTTATTTTGGGGATAGTTCATAGGAGAGTCTCCGTGGCTTAGGCGGCAGCACGCCGGCCTCTCACCGCTGGGTCCGTGTTTGAAATCCCGGTCACTCCATGTGAGATTTGTGCTGGACAAAGCGGATGCACACAGGTCTTTCTCCAGGTACTCCGCTTTTCCCTGTCACAAATTTCATTCCAGCAACACTCTCCACTGTCATTTCATTACATCTGCTGTTCATTTAATCATTGCCGCAGGGGAGTGTGACAGGCTTCGGCAACCGGCGCAGTTCATATCCTCGCCGCTAGATGGGGGCTTCATTCATTCCATCCCTGACCCGGTCGGTCGACTGGAAGCAGGCTGTGGATTTTCAATAGTTCATAGGAAGACACCGGGTGTAAAATTACTTAATTAAAATCCGTTACGACTGCGACAGATAAGGAGTGACATAGTATGGGTCACAATGACCCGGCGCCAGTCCTCGTGTTATATTTTCACCCTATTTTCATTAATGAAAAAAAATAGGGTTATGAAATCACCTTTTGTCCGGGTGTCTGTCTGTGTGTGCGTGTGTGCCCCGCTAATAAGATCTAAACGACTGGAGATATTTCAATGAAACTCGATAAGTTCTTAGCACTATTCCGGACGACCCCGACCGTGACCTTCAAATTTTGATACGTCTCACCAATCCAACATGACGGCTATGCGAAATATTTCACCAGCATTCAATATCTCCGAAACTATTACCGATATCACCCTGCAATTTGGTACGGTGATAAAGGGAACTACTAGAAGTACACCAACGTGACTTTTGAAAACTTGGTACCTACAAAACCAACACGGCGGCCAAGTGAACTTGAGACTTTTAAATAGACGTTTCTCGCGATTTAACGAACCAAACGCAATGAAACATTGTACAGTATATGTTTATACATATCTTAATGCACCGACATCTAACTTCGTTCAATTGTTTACATAACCTCAAGATGTCGGCCGTGCGAAATATTTCCCCGGCATTCTATATCCCTGAAACCATTACCAGTATCACCCTGAATTTTTTTACGGAGATAAAGGGCACTGTTGGACGTTTATCTATGAGACTTTCAAAAACCGGTTAACTACAAAACGAACATGGCGGCCAAGCGAAGTTGAAAGATTTAAATAGAATTTCCTCGCGATTTAATGATCCAAACGCAATGAAACTTGGTACAGCAAATGTTTATACACATTATAATGCAATTGTTTACATAACCTGAAGATGGCGGCTGTGCGAATTTTAAAATTAAGTTTTTATTTCTTGTGTCGCAATCAAGCGACCGAAGTGAAACTTTGACTAATGAACTTATGCAATAATTTTCCTTTAATGGTACATGACCCTATGGTCTATACATATAACAATCAAACATGGCGACCCTCCGAAATATTTAGTCGGTTCTCAATATCTACGAATCTATTACAGCAATCAAACTGAAATTTTGTATATTGATAGAGGCAATTAACATAAGTAGGATATTATATGAAAATAGTCTTTAGGTCTTCACGGAATTACTTGTTTCAAGCCAGTTCTCAGGGGTTAAGAACCGCTAGCCTAGAGGAGTGCTGATAATGCTGGTCAAAACTCACAGTCGGAATGGCTAATGTCAAAGACGAGATTCGAACTGTCAGTCTTGATTTCCTGACAATTTTAAGAAAGTCTTGTCTGCAAGCATGTTTCTAGTCCGCAGAGAAAGACTGGCTAACAAGCTGCGAGACAGAGCCTCTTCACAGCTAGTTGGCCGCATTATTTATTGCGTCCCACATGACAGCAGACCATGCACATTATATGCCCATTCATTAACCCACCAGTAATTAGAACCATTTCGGCTAACGCTACAACTTCTTCCCGATCGCTACCTTTATCGAAACTTCACATCTTGATAAATTATTAACATTCTTTCTTTTTTCTCGTCACTGTATCAGGTCACCTCACTCTCTTTTATTTTATTTTTTCTTATCAAGTGTTCATGTTGTCGTTTTTTTCTATATCTATTGGAGTGGTGATTAAAAAACCGACTTTGAAGGCCACTGTAAATTTGAATTTAAAAGAACATCATTTTCTTCCTTTTTCTTATTCTCAACATGACGGGGAACAGAAGAAGAGGAGGAGATTATTGATTCCTAGCTTGGCCCCACAAATCAAACTGCCAGCGTGATGTATGCCAGTCCACACTTGCTACCGAACTGTCAAACACCTTGAAAAGCTCGACCAATTATGGAGAACAAGATTATGTTAATTGTTAATGTGCAGTACAAGAAGTTTAAGAAGTCCTTGACTTGTTCTAATTTTTTCATGAATGTAGGTGCGATTGGAAATCTAATTAAAAATGAAATGGATTGATTTGATACGCTGAAAAATTTTGATCGTTTTAAAAGGAAACATGATAATGATTATGATGATAATTGTTCTTTTAAGGGGCCTAACATCTAGGTTATCGGCCCCTAATGATCTGGGTGATAGCGAAAATGACAATGGAATGGAAACCAGAACGAAAATTAAGTGAGACGGAAAATACGTACAAAGAGAAACTCAGATGGAAACAACTCACAATATGGTCTTACAAAAGGGAAGTTAGAACGAAAAGATTCACAAAAAGAATAGATTGAAAAAAGACCCACAAAACGTAGGCTAGATTCCAAATGCGTACAAAATGCAAATGAGATCGAAATTACGTAAAAAATGCAATTGATGTTCAAAATACTTACAAAATGTAATTGAAATTCAAAATACACAATGCAATTCAGATTGAAATATCCCATTTCCAATCCAAAATATTCACAAAGTGCAATTGAAATCCAAAATACTTACAAAATGCAATTGAAATTGAAAATGCTTACAAAATGTACGGTAGATTCAAACTAATAATTTGGATGGACAATACTTACAAAATTTAATTTAAATTGAAAATACTTGACAAAATGTAATTTAGATTCAAAATATAGGCTACACAAAATGCAATTGAGAATTAAAATTCTTGCGAAATGCGGTTCTTGTTGAAAATACTTACAAAAGGCAATTAAACAACCCCTGGCACTATCCAGCCCATGACGGGCTAAGGCCGACCAAGCGACCGCTGCCCAGCCATTCGGCCTGCAGATATTGGGGTGACGCGTGATCAGCGCGTCGGGTCCCCTCGGCCGTTAATCTTGGTTTTCATGATCGGGGCGCTGTCTCACTGTCAGACAGCTACTCAATTGTCCTCACGAGGCTGAGTGCACCCCGTTCCAACCCTCACGTCAGTTTTAAAATCCCTGACGGAGCCGGGGATCGAACCCGGGGCCTCCGGGTGAGAGGCAGGCGCGCTACCCCTACACCACGGGGCCGGCACACAAAAGGCAATTGAAATTCAAAATACTCACTAAAATGCCCTGCTGCTACAAAGAAAGACTTACTAAATAGCAATTTAGATTGTCAATCTTTACAAAATGCAATTGAGGTTGAAAACAATCGCAAAATGCACTTTACATCGAAAAATCTTACAAAATGCAACGTAGATTAAAAATACCTACAAAATGTAGCCTAGTGTAGATGAAAAAAAATCGCTAAAGGGAATTTAGATACACGGGGAGCCAATTAACAAAAACAGTGCGGGAATCTTAAAGAGAAAAGGAAATAAAATGAAATGAAAACAAGAGGGCTGACCCCTCGAAGAAGGAGGGATCAGGAAAGATGAGACAAGGGCCAATTAAGGCGGGAAAGTGAAAGACTCCCTAGGCCTCGGATACCCTAATACCGTCGGGGTCGGAAAAGAACAAGAGTTGACCAAGGGAGGTCGACAGGAAAGAAGACGGAGAGGAGCCCGGCACATGTAAATGGAAGCAATGCCGGACTCAGCTGGGGTCCCGTGGTCGCCAACCCCCGTCCCACAAGATGTGAGCCCCTAGGGGAAAGGCAACATGAAGAAAGCGATTCTGGCTCATACAAATTACATGTTGTATGGTTTCAGTAAGATGATGATTGTTGTTTTAAGAGGCCTAACATCTAGGTTATCGGCCCCTAATGGTTTGTGTGATCGTGATCATGAATAATGGCATAAAACCCACAACTAAAACTAAATAATGATTTACCAACTAACTCATTCATTCATTCATTCATTCATTCATTCATTCATTCATTCATTCATTTCCGTGTCCGGTCAATATTTCCAAAAAACTGCAGCTGCGATGGCATTGTTACTTCCATTGTGCATGGGTTGTCCAGGAGGGGGCAGATAAGTAGGTGGCTTGGGTCATGTTCAGCTCCGCATTCACAAGAGATGTCTGCGTCTGCTGGAAGGATCCCCATTTTTAGCCTACTTTTCACATTTAGAAAAAATGAGGAAAATGTAGACTTATGAGATCGAGCAAATGTGTGTCTGTCCTTCTGTCTGTCCTTCTGTCTGTCTGGCTGTGTGTGCCCCCCCCCCCTATCAACTCCTAAACGGCTGCAGCAATCGAAACAAAATTTGATACCTGAATATCTCACGGCCATATTTGAAAATGATGTCAGTGCTACCAACAGCTGAAAAATCGCAATTGAAATTTGTGCTCTATGTTGTGTACCTTGGAAGGTATAAATGGGAGCTATTTCAAAATTGGTACACGTATAGATAATAATATTGCAGTTAAATTTCCAGGAGGCGATACATGGCAGTGTTGCCAAAATGATTATAAGCCTGCTAACAGGTCCAAATTTTAAATGCATATAATTTGTACACTATCAATTGGATTCCAACCAAATTTCGTGTGTGCTATGTGTACAACAACAGATATGAATATGCCGATTATTAAGAGTAATCAGGGTCGCCCACTGTTAATAAATACTATCTATATTTTTGTTACCCTAATATCAATATATCAGAAAGTATGCAAGCCAATAGCTCCAAACTTTGCACACGTATAGTACCTGGCATTCTACATTAATTTAAAGTAACTGTTATAGGCCTACGCCAGTGCTGCCAACATGATAAGACTGCTGATAGATCCAATTTTAAAATGCATGTAACTTCTATACTAACTAATGGATTTCATTCAAAATTGGCACAACAATAGTTCATATTATTTCAGATTATTTCTGACCAATACATGTATGTCATTGTTGCCAACATGATTTTACGCGCGCTGTTAGATGCAATGTTTAACTGCATGTAACGTCCATGCTATCCATTGGACTTCAACCAAATTTTGTATTCTGTACCTTATGAGATGGAACTAAGAATATATTCAGTCATCAGGGCTACCAACTCTAGTTCTCTATTAGGCTACATTATGCCAGTTATACAGTATTTCGAACTAATTAGAAATTTCGATATTACCAACTTAATTTCGTCATTATTCTAGATAGATCCATATAGATTAATCATTTGAATGAATCTTAAATATTTAGAAAAGTAGACTCTTTAGTTCGTCATGGAACTTCTTGTTGCAGGTTGGTCTTGCATCGAGGGACACCCACTCTTAACCGGTTGAGGGACCTCCACACAGGATAAGGTAGGTCGGCGCCAGTAGCCAGTTCTTCCTTTGGTGACATGTCTATGGGCAGTGAGCTCCTCCTTCTATTGAGACGAGGTGTCTCAGGTGTCCTCTCCAGCGGCAGAGTCCTAGCAAGGAAACTCTTGCGGGATCTGAGGAGAGACCTTGCTGCCTGGTGACCATATAGTGGATGTCGATGGTCATTCTCCTGGCGTCCGCAGCATTGGCTCTCCGGATGTTGGGTGGGGCTGTTCCAACAATAGGGCATAGTTTGTGCACTGGTGTTGGTTTCAGGCATCCCGAGATTATCCGGGCAGTGTCGTTGACAGCAGTATCAACCTGCTTAACATGTGCTGAAGCTTCCACAAAGGAGCAGCTTACTCAGCGGCTGACACACACAGTGCAAGTCCAGAAGTCCTCAGGATGTGCGGATTGGCTCCCCAGGTGCTGCCGATCAGCTTCTTGAGTATGCCATTGCGAGCACTGACCTTTTGTTTCGTGTTCAGACATTGCTGTCTGTAAGTTAGACCAACTAACTTATATTCTAGAAGAAGAAATGAATGAAAAAATGAAAAGATATATTAATAATAATAACAATAATGTTATTGATTTTACGTCCCTATTAACTACCGGTACTGAGGCTTTTACAGACGCCGAGGTGCCGAAATTTTTCCCCGATGGGGATTTTCAAGGTCCCAGTAAATCTGCTGACACGGCTTCCTCGCATTTGCACACCCTGTGCCAGGATTCGATCCTTCAACCTTGGGCATAGCAGGTGAGAACGTTACCGCTGAGCCATGAAGCCAGTCAAAAGGAAAATAAATGAAATAATGGACAGAAGGAAAAGGAATGCCCTCAATCCCCCAAGAATGAGGGCCTGGAAGGAAGGAGAGCCATGAAAGGTAGATTGGAAAGGGAAAGAGGAGAGGGTCCGCTGTAAAGTCAGTGGAAAAAGAGGAAGAAACGGACCCAGCTCAAGAATCCCTCGAGGTCGCCAATTCACAAACTCACCTGCCGTGAGCCATTGAGGGTGTAGCACTATGGAGGGTGCACCAGAAGTGGTGGGGCTACATACACCCTGCCTCCTTGAAGGCCTTAAGCAGAAGGCAGGAGATAAGTTGAAAAGAAAAAGAAGGCTGACCCCTCGCATAAGGAGGGTGTCAGAAAAGATGAGACAAGGGCCAATGAAGGCGGGAAAGTGAAAGATTCCTTAGGGCTCGGATACCCTAATACTTTCATTCACGACCACACTGTACCAACATTACGATAGACTTTTTCAACGAATTCATGTGTGAAGTTTTGGACCATCTGCCGATTAGTCCAAACCAACACTAAATGATTTTTCGAGAATTGAAGATTTGGTTGGGCGGCAACGCCTCGCCAAAAAGGAAAATCTTCAGGAGACTCTCCAGACGCACCCACCTCAGTGGCGGCAGAATATTTTGCCGAGGGCATTGGAAAGCTGGTGTAACGATACGACAAATGTTTCAATCGTTTAGGCGATTATGTTGAGACAAGAATAAAACAAGCAAACATTTAGTAGTTGTAAAATCAGTTTGGTATGTCAATCTGTTATTTTTATACAGGACAACGGAACCTGAAAAATAACTGCCCATGTATTTTAATCACAAGTTATTTCTTCGCATGTCCCATTAATCAGGATTATATGGGGTTGACCGACTGTTAAGTTGCAATATCGATGGTGAATTATCATTAGTTGCTATACAGAAAAAGAATGCATAAATAAGGAAATTGCTGTATTGGTAGTTACATTTTATGAATCAACTTGCTGATTAACACACAGGGGTGTGCAAATTATTAAACTCGACGCTTGTTTTCCAAAATAACATTTATACTGTTCGTGATTTAACGCATTAAATATGTTTGTAAGGCGATGGAATAACTTACAATGTTCAACCAACAGTCTTAATTACATTTTATTTTACCCCTTTATAGGGCTGAACTACTATTAATATATTTTATTTGTATTTATTTAATTATTTTATCCTAATTTTAATTTTTTAATAAAATTTTGTATTAGGCTAACTTTCTAATTCTTATGTTTATATATTTTCAGTTTTTGTAATTTTTATGATCGTAATTTTTAGCCTACTTTTCACATTTTGCAAAAATGAGGAAAAAGTAGACTTATGAGATCGATCCGGGAAAATGTGTGTCTGTCTGTCTGTCTGTCTGTCTGTCTGTCTGTCTGTCCTTCTGTCTGTCTGTCTGGCTGTGTGTGTGTCCCCCCCCTATCAACTCTTAAACGGCAGCAGCAATCAAAACCAAATTTAGTATGAGTAAAGATGTACACCGGAATATCTCACGTCCATATTTGAATATGACGTCAGTGCTACCAACTGCTGAAAAAACGCACTAGAAATTTGAGCTCCATGTTGGATATCATGCAAGGTATACATGGGAGCTATTCCAAAATTGGCACACATGTGGATAATACTATTTTAGTTTAATTTCCAGGAGGCCAACCATGACAGTGTTGCCAAAATAATTTTAAGCCTTCTGATAAGTCCAATGTTTAAATGCATATAAATTCTACACTATCAATTGGACTTCAACCAAATTTTGTATGTAATATCTGTACATAAACAGATATGACTGAGCGTATTCTTAAGAGCCACCAGGGCTGCCAACTGTTAATAATTGCTCTCTCTATTTTTTTTTATCCAAATACCAATATATCAGAAAGTTTGCAAGCCAACTGCTTTAAACTATGCACACGTATATTCTGACATTTTAGATTAATTTGGAGTAACTTATATACGTCAGTTCTACCAACATGATTCTAAGCCTGCTGATAGTACCAATTTTTAAATACATGTAACTTCTATACTATCAGTTGGATTTCAACCAAATTTCGTATGTGCTATGTGTACCATAACAGATATGACTATAAGTATTGTTAAGAGCAATCAGGGCTGCCAACTGTTAATAAATGCTGTCTATAATTTTTTACCCTAATATCAATATATCAGAAAGTATGCAAGCCAACAGCTCTATACTTTGCACACGTATAGCACCTGACATTCTAGATTAATTGGAGTAATTAATACAAGACAGTGCTGCCAACATGATTCTATGCCTGCTGATATGTCCAATTTTAAAATACATGTACCTTCTATACTAACAAATGGATTTCATCCAAAATTGGCACAACAAGATATCATAATATTTCAGATTATTTCTGACCAGCACACGCATGGTATTGTTGGCAACATGCTTTTACGCGTGCTGATAGATCCAGTGTCTAACTGCATGTAACGTCCATTGGACTTCAACCAAATTTTGTATTCTGTACCTTAAGAGGTGGAACTAAGAATATATTCAGTCACCAGGGCTGCCAACTGTAGTGCTCTATTAGGCTACATTATATCAGGTATATTTTGAACTAATTTCGATATTTCCAACTTAATTTCGTCATTATTCTAGATAGGTTCATATTCTGTAGAATAATCATTGGCATGAAAAGTAGGCTGTATAGTTCTTCACGGAACTTCTTGTTCTTTATGAAACAGTTGTTATATATTTCTAATTTTATTAACTTATTTAATATTCATTTTAATTTTATACGATTCTTAATTTTTAATTTTTACAAGCATATTTGTTTTCAATTTTTTTTCCATCATATTTTATTTTTTAGCCTATTTTTAATTCTGAAAAAATAGGCTTATGAGATCACCTTTTGTCCGTGTGTGTGAGTGTGTGTGTGTGTGTGTGAGGTGTGTGTGTGTGTCCCTAATAAAATCTAAACGGCTGGAGCGATTTCAATGAAACTCGATAAGTTCATAGCACTATTCCCGGCGACCTCGACCGTACCCTTCAAATTTTGTTACGTCTCACCAATCCAACATGGCGGCTGTGCGAAATATTTCACTAGCATTCAATATCTCCGAAGCTATTACCGATATCGGACTGAAATTGTGTACCGAGATAGATGGCACTACTAGAAGTTCACCTTTGAGACTTTCAAAAACCTGTTGACTACAAAACCAACATGGCGATCAAGCGAAGTTGAGATTTTAAATAGAATTTTCTCGTGATTTAACTAACCAAACGTAATGAAACTTGGTACAGCAAATGTTTATACACATTGTAATGCACTGGAGTCAAATTTAGTTCAATTGTTTACATAACCTCAAAATGGCGGGTGTGCGAAATATTTCACTGACATTCTATATCTACGAAACTATTACAGATATCACCCTGCAATTTTGTACGGTGATAAATGGTACTGATACAAGTTTACCTATGTATATTTCATAAACCTGTAAAGTACAAAACGAACATGGCGACCAAGCGAATTTGAAATGTTTTAATAGACTTTTCTCCTGATTTAACTCTCTGAGCGTAGTGAAATGAGGTACAGTAAATGATTTTGCAGATTGTAATGCACTGCCATCTAATTTAATTCAATTGTTTACATAACCTCAAGATGGCGGCTGTGCGAAATTTTAAAATTAAGTTTTTATTTCTTGTGTCGTAATCATGCGATCAAAGTGAAAGTTTGAATAATAAACTTAGACAATAATTGTCCTTGAATGGTACATAACTCTATGGCCTATACATATAACAATCCTAAATGGCGAGATTCCGAAATATTTAGACGGTTCTCAATATCTATGAATCTTTTACAGCAACCAAACTGAATCTTTTTATTTTCATAGAGACTATGAACATCACCTAAAGGACTTTCAGTAACCTGGTGAGCACAAATCCAACATGGCGGCGACGCGAAGTATAAATATTTAAATGGATGTTCCTCGCGAATTAACTATCCGAGTACCGTGAAACGTTGCACGTTAAATGCTTATAAAAATGTTGATCCACTGGCATCTAATTTATTTCAATTGTTTGCATAATCACAAGATGGCTGCTGTGCGTAATTTTAAAATCTCGTTTGTACTTCTTGTGTTCTAATCATGCGATTGAAGTTTGAATACCACACGTACACAATAATCTTAATGTAATAGTACAAAAATAAAAATCCAACCTGGCGACCATCTGAAATATTTTGACGGTTCTCAATATCTACGAATCTGTTACAGCAATTAAACTGAAATTTTGTATGTTGATAGAGGCAATTAACATTAGCAGGATATATGAAAATAGGCTGTATAGTTCTTCACGGAACTACTTGTTTTTCATCATATTTTATTTTTTAAGTTTTAATTGTAATTGATTATGCAACGAGCCTATAATGACAATAATTATTTTCCATACGAGTGTCTTAATTACCATTATAGGAGAGTTCCATACGAATGTTTTTGTTGGACGATCATTATAACTATTTTATGTTCGAACATTAAATATTCATAAATATCTGTCGAGATTTCACCAGTTTTATGTACTGAACAGAGCGCATGGGACGCAGAGAATACCTTGTATTTGACCATGGCCTCCTGGAATACCCCACTATGACACTCGGCACACAGTGAAATTTAAAATAGGGGACCATGGAAGTGAGCGCAGGTGCGATGCTAATCTCACCTAATTGGTCACACAACTGTTTCTTGAGCTCTGATTGGTGGGAGAAACTTTTACTATAATGAGCCTCATTATAGTATAGTTTTCTGACATATTGAACCCTTCAGAATAGCAGTGTTTATATGCAAGAATCTTGATCAAGGGGTCGCGCTCAGTTCTTAGTGTGATGTTTACGTTCGCCAAACAACATGCTCTACTGAGGTAAGGGTCATAGGATTAAAACTATAATTACGAAAGAAAGGTGACAAGACGTAAAATAATAACATGATTTAATGACTAATAGTGCTTAAAAAGAATATAAACAACAATAATAAAAAATCCTCCCTGAATTTTCCCATGACAGGAATATCTATCAATGTTGAGGAGTCAGACGGATCTCCCCTTTATAAAAATGTGGATCCTAGTTCCACTAACTTGCATTTGGATTTTATGTACGCGTAGTGACTAACTACGAGGAATGAGTACTTGGATGACTGTTCGTTTACAGTGGGTTAACAGCCACGATGCTTACGAACAATCATCTCGTAAATCAACGTTTACGGATATGGGACTTGACATTTATAAAAACCCTTAAAAATTTAATGCTGACACACACACTAAAAATCTACTATTGACAGGAATCTCCCTCGAAACCCTCCATTAGCGCGATGACGCACTTGACAAAATGAGCTGCCAACTCCGGCCAATTGCTCAATACATAAACAAGGAAAATACAGCATCGCACGTGACTTCACGGGCCACTGATATGGAATGTAAACAAGGACTTAAACCAACAACAACAAAAGCCTGACCGGCTGAGATTACTTTGTATGAACAAAAATGCACGTTAAGCTAACGCTTCGGAGATTATCGTGATTCGTAGGCAACTCCCATTTATTTAAACAATTTTTACCATTGATCAGTTCTTAATTCTGTATTTCAAGTAATTACGGAGCCAAACAAGCACTCCCCACTAATGACCTCGCTTGCAACCTTCAGTCCGCCTTGTGAAACAGCTCCCCCTTCCTCAATACTTGTCATTGCCCCAACTCCAGTGTGTAAAAATAACTGACCAGCTGTGCCGTTATCTCAAAGAATCAACAGCAACAAATCTCAACCACCTAAACATATGGTCAGACATTAATCAAAATAGCCACAATTGCCCTCGCAAGGAACCAATATGGACTTGGCACGAAGCTGACAGAAATCAGTCTACGCTGAAATTCCCGCTTGTAATGACCACAAAATACACACACTCACACTGCTGGGAATGACATGACGTTTTTCACACAGGTCGGCTGAATAGATGCTCACAAACTATTTAAAAAAAATATTAAAACCTACGATAGAGCTGACTGCTCTTCGTCACAAATCACATTGCTCCAAAGGCAATAATCTCACTGAATCTGATCAATAATAAACCTTAAAAAGATTAATTACCCTCAAATCCACTGTATAATTATATTACTTCAGTCCTACTTCTGAAACACAACATATCTCCGAGAGACGTTTTTAACCGCATTGCGTAACATATGCAAACACGGTCGTCCACATAGCTACGTTAGTTAAAACAACAAACAAACAAGAACCTTCTACTAATAACATTTATGCGAGCTGTTTCCATGCAAAAGGTGTGTCAGACCAAAACTAAATATACTACGTTAATCACACAAGCAAAATATTTACAAAAATATGTCCCATATACCATAAGTTAATTTATCAGATAATAAGAATATTATTTTGTACTCATCCTCGGCCAGTCACCCGTCAAAGGTCATCAGCTGCCATCTCCCAACTGAATGCTTCTTAGCTCATCTCAGCCATCTGGACGGAGTGTTGGTAGTTCCAAACTTCTTCCAGGATAAGCGATGTCATCTCTCGTGCTGATTCAAAAAGTTAGATTATTATACACTCGATATCTGACTACTAAATTCGCCGTTTCAGGTACTACTTTCCCCGGAACAGTCTGTTGGCGAATTGTCGATGCTACTGTCCCTACAAAATATAGTACTGTGACTATCTATCACTGAATTTAACACATTTATTAATAATTTCTGTGTCCTCATGGCACGCAAAAGTATAAGTGTCTACGTCCTTAGACGCGCAAAATGTAAAGTAACCTGTGTCCTCGACACACAAAAGTATAATAGCCTGTGTCCTCGACACACCAAAGTATAATAAGCCTGTGTCCACCGACACACAAAATATAATAACCTGTGTCCTCGACACACCAAATATAATAAGCAATGTCTTGGCTCATCACGCCACTTATAAATGAACCGGCCCTAGGTATTGATAGAGGGGGAAATTATATAAAAATTTCTCAAAATAATAGTGGTACAGGAATGAAATAAATATCACTGAACTCGTAAAATTGCGCAGGTCAAGAATATGCCCATTAATCCTAGATTTGATCGTAGAGATGTTGTCTAGCCGATCTCCCGCGTTAATGCTAGCCATCGCGTGCCCAAGCTAGACTTGCCGCTCTCGTAAGCATTCATCTCCCATTGGTTCCACATTTTCAATAACTTGGCGGTTTTTATCAGACCTTGGCCTCGTAGGAGTGTCTAGTATTTTCATCAGCCACTCACGTTACTGCATCATATTTTTTCTAGGCGCGAATATTACAATGAACATACCATAAGCGTGTCTCACTGCGCGTCCCTTCTATTTTGAGGTAGCCACCACCTGTCCTTCTGAAACATTGCTAGGGTCTATCTTTTCACAATCCTAAGTATTTAGCCTTTTGTCAAACTGCTGCAGGTATGTCCCCATTGTCTCCAACAAATGCTTGAAATTTCCTCATCTCCGTCTGACTATTTTCATGATGCTGGTGGAAATATTTATTAATTGAAGAAATAAAACATCGAATCATTTATCCATCAGAGGATAAAGGGTTCACAATAATATTTATATTTCGCCATGGTCGAACATAAAAGAATTAAATCTCATCAAGCATCTTAGGTCAAGAAGATAGAAGCATATTATTTAGTTTTCCGAAATATTAACATTTCCAAAAGAAAATTCGTTGATATAGCAGGTGGAGCCTCGCTAATGCAAACTGCCACTCGTTTTGGTTTGATTACTTCGCTCCACTTTTCGTGTGAATTTAGAGCTGAGGGTTTTGGAGTCATTTTACTGATGATCCACTCTTGGGCTATGGATTGAAATCACCTGACTTAGAGGGTACATTCCAAAGTCAATGAAAAATAGACAACTGGCCAAGCTGAGGTATCCTTCAGAATCCCCAATTCTGAAACGTTTCCAGACACAATTCCTTATGGGAGAGGTGTGAGTCCACGGGGGAGAAAACATCACTAACAGATGGTCCATAAAATAATTTTGAATAAAACATTGTGACCGATTTCAAAGTTTAAATTATACTCCAATCAGTACAAATATATCTCTTGTATATTGTACATGTTTCGACCTGTCATTAAAGTCTTCTTCAGCTCAATTAAGAATAATATGAATTAAGAATAAAAATAGTATAGATGTACTCAGTGCTTTTTTTTTCTAAACAAAATTTAAGGGGTACTCTCTGTTGTTGTCGACCAAACATCACGATCTTGCAATTATCAGCAATTTGCAAAGTCCGGTCATTGATTGTGTTCGAATCATTAACTTTCACCTTTCCTGATGCCTTGGTGGATGTTAAATAGTTCGTTAATTCATTAATCCTTCAAAAATAACCACAGGCACAAGATACCAACTTATCCCACCTCCAAAAACTAGCATGTGTGCTTATAAGAACGGAGTGCCGAGTTGTTAAACAAAAGAAACTGATTCGATAAATCGATTTAAATCGAGGTATACTCGAAATCTCCTCCAAGTCAGAAGTTATATTTGCCGGACTGGATACAAATGTACCAATATTTTTTAGCCTATTTTCAATTTTGAAAAAATGAGATCACCTTTTGTCCGTGTGTGTGTGCGTGTGTGTGTCCCCCCCCCCCTAATAAAATCTAAACGGCTGGAGCGATTTCAATGAAACTCGGTAAGTTCATAGCACTATTACGGCCGATCCCGACCGTGCCTTTCGAATTTTGTTACGTCTCACCAATCCAACATGGCGGCTGTGCGAAATATTTCACCAGGATTCAATATCTCTGAAACTGTTACCGATATCACCCTGGAATTGTGTATGATTATAAAGGGAAGTACTAGAAGTTCACCAATGTGACGTTTGAAAACCTGGCGACACAAAACCAACATGGCGGCCAAGCGAAGTTGCGATTTTAAATAGACGTTTCTCGCGATTTTACCAACCAAACGCAATGAAACTTGCTACAGTATATGTTTATATACATTGTAATGCACTGACATCTAACTTCGTTCAATTGTTTACATAGCATAAATATGGCGGCTGTGCGAACTATTTCACCGGCATTCTATATCTCTGAAACTATTACCGGTATCACCCTGAAATTTTGCACGTAGATAAAGGGCACTACAGGAAGTTCATCTATGAGACTTAAAAAACCGGTCAACTACAAAACGAACATGGCGGTCAAGCGAAGTTGAAAGTTTTAAATAGACTTTTCTCGCGATTTAATGATTCAAACGCAATGAAACATGGTACGGAAAAAGTTTATACACATTGTAATGCACTGGTATGTAATTTAGTTCAATTGTTTACATAACCTCAAGATGGCGGCTGTGCGAATTTTTAAATTATGTTTTTGTTTCTTGTGTCGTAATCATGCGATCGATTGAAAGTTTGAAAAATGAACCTACGCAATAATATTCCTTTAATGGTATATGACTCTATAGCCTTTACATATAACAACCCAACATGGCGACCATCCGGAATATTTAGACGGTTCTCAATATCTACGAATCTACTACAGCAATCAAACTGATTTTTTTTATGTTCATAGGGGCTATGTACATGAGTTCACCTATAAGATTTTCAATAACCTGGTGATCACAAATCCAACATGTTGGCGATGCGAAGTATAAATAAATCACATGGTCGTTTCTCGCAATTTATCCATCCAAGTGCAGTGAAACTATGTACAGTAAATCCTTGTACAAATGTTAATATACTGGCATCTAATTTATTTCAATTGTTTCCATAACCACAAGATGGCAGCTGTGCAAAATTTTAAAATCTCGTTCTTTGTTGTGTCCTAATCATGTGATTGAAGTTTGAGTACTACACGTACACAATAATCTTCATGTAACAGTAGATAATTCTAAGCCCTACATATATAAAAGGCCAACATGGCGACCATCTGAAATATTTACACGGTTCTCAAAATCTACGAATCTATTACAGCAATCAAACTGAAATTTAGTATGTTGATAGAGGAAATTAACATTCGTAGGATACCCCCCCCCCCCTCCCGTTCCCCCTGAAACAAAAAAGCACTGCTTGTGTCTAGTGTTGTTTGATGTGAAATGTTTATGATATAGATTGCAATTAAAGGAATAATAATAATATTATCGTATGGCCATGGGTGCCGGTTGCAAGCTTTGTTATTTGACACCCAAAGGGTAGCTTGAATGTCGAATTTCGTAGTTCCTTGAAGTACTAGATAGGTTAGATATCTAAGCTCCTTGAACACTATAGCGCTTTCTAGTAGAGAAATGAGGAACTTTGTGTTGGCGGAAAGTCTCGACATTAATTTTGCCATAATGAATACGGCCTACTGAATTGAAATGGGTTCCTTGACATGCCAACATCGTACGACATGCGTGTCGTAATTTTTCCCGCCTTTCAAAAATCACTTACCACGGCCAGGAGCGAACCTGCAAGCTTGGGAAGTTGGTAATCCGACACGATATCGAGTTTGAATTTGTCTCCCATTGATTCTAATAATTTGGACACCTCTGTAGTGTTGGTGTTTTCTGAATACACCAATAGTAAGCCAGAGTTAACAATTGCTTTTTAACCTGCCTGTAGTGAGGTGTGTATCTTGCGGAACTATCTCATAGTCGAATTGATTCTCGATCGATAAGCTTGTATTACCATCAACCATCTTCTAATAACACCCTTTCGCACATTTCAACACTTCCACGGACTAACACAGACATTTGTATCAACAGATCGCTGCTTAAAGATGCGAAGAAAGATTATCCTCTTAGCATAACGGTGTTGAGGAAAATATAATTAGTTTGGTTGTACTAGACAAGCCTGGAGTAACGCACAACAGGCCTCATTTGTTTGCTGTTGATGGAAGCCAAGTGGGGATAAGGCAAATACAAATCCTTACAAGATAACATCGTAGTGATCAAGCTGCTTGTCCCTCACCAAGGCGGACTGCTATAGATTTCTGGTCAATGCATGTGAGCTTTAAAAATAAATTATCTCGTCCTATGGTTCGGATTCCAAGTGAAAATGGAGGTCACTTGGCTCATGATCTTGAGATAAACTGCGACGTAAAACTACAATCTTCCTACCCCTTCTTTTCTCTTCCCCTTCCTTCGCTTTTACTTCCGTCCTTCCCCATCCTTCCTCCCTTCCATCCCCATACTTTTTCTTCCCTTCCCATTCATTTCTTTCGCTTCCACCCCTCCACTTTCCTCCTTTAATTCCTTCCCTTTCCCTCCTCCCTTCGCCTTTCCTCATCCCATCCCCTCCCTTAATTCCTACCCATTCCTTCCTGCCATCCCTTAATTCCTTCCCATTCTTTCCCCCTCCCTTAATTCCTTCTCATTCCTTCCCCCTCCGTTAATTCCTTCTAATTCCTTCCTATCATCCTCTCCCTTAATTCCTTCCCATTCCTGCCTCCCCTCCCTTAATTCCTTCCCATTCCTTCCCCCTCCCTTAATTCCTTCCAATTCCTTCCCACTCCCTTAATTCCTTTCCCATTCCTGCCTCCCCTGCCTTAATTCCTTCCCCTTCCTTCCTCCTCTCCCTTAATTCCTTCTCATTCCTTCCCCCTCCCTTAATTCCTTCCCCTTCCTTCCTCCCCTCTCTTAATTATTTCCCATTCCTTCCCCCTCCCTTAATTCCTTCCCCTTCCTTCCTCCCCTCCCTTAATTCCTTCCCATTCCTTCCCCCTCCCTTAATTCCTTCCAATTCCTTCCCGCTCCCTTAATTCCTTTCCCATTCCTGCCTCCCCTCCCTTAACTCCTTCCAATTCCTTCCCCCTCCCTTAATTCCTTCCAATTCCTTCCCACTCCCTTAATTCCTTACCCATTCCTGCCTCCCCTCCCTTAATTCCTTCCCATTCCTTTCCCCCTCCCTTAATTCCTTCCCATTCCTTCCTCCCCTCCCTTAATTCTTTCCCATTCCTTCCCCCTCCCTTAATTCCTTCCAATTCCTTCCCGCTCCCTTAATTCCTTTCCCAGTCCTGCCTCCCCTCCCTTAATTCCTTTCCCTTCCTGCCTCCCCTCCCTTAATTCCTTCCCATTCCTTCCCCCTCCCTTATTTCCTTCCCATTCCTTCCTGCCATCCCTTAATTCCTTCCCATTCCTCCCCCATTCGGCCTTCCTTTCCCTGCCCCTTCCTTCCTTCCTTCCTTCCTTCCTTCCTTCCTTCGGTGAAGCTTTGGATATACATTCGTCTGGTTTCATGGAACTTATCAGTGATACTACAGTATTTCATCTCCAAATTAATTTGGTCTATCTTCAGAGAGGCGACTGACCAGAGACTCCTTACAGCACTGGTGGTGTTCTCTCCCAACAATCGCCTACCAAAAACCATTCCCCTGACCTACAGTCTTCAAGTGTTAGAGCTAGTGTCGACCCATACATGATCAAATCAAAATCAAAATATCTACTTCCACCTTGAGAAATTCAAAAATCTGCTGCCCTCAAATTGAAAATATACTGTAGAATCAAAGAATAGATTAAAAAAATAGAACTTAATGCCATTTAAATCTGTAGAACAAGTTCCATTTAAAAAAGCAGGAGCTTTTTTTTTCAGGGTTCATCAAAATACCATTTAAGCCGAAAGAAACTTTCAAAATTTGAAATATGATAGAGCTTTTCTAAACACGCATTTTGAACCTTTTCCGGGTCTTCTAGCTTTTCAACTTTTGGCGCAATTGTCAAAATATATAACTTGACGTTTTTACTGAACTGGACCCTGAGTGCTCTTAGTGATATTAAAAAAAAAAAAAAAAAAAATAGCGGACCCGTGCAAGAAATCTCGCATGTTCATAAATCACACTTTCCCCAATAAGTTTATAATGAGAGACTTAAGGAGAAAGGTTGTTATGTTTATATTTCAACCAAATGGTTATAGAACACTATTTATGTTTTATATGTCAGAAAACTGTACTATAATGAGGCTCATTACATCACTATTTTTAGCCTACTTTTCACATTTTGCAAAAATGAGGAAAAAGTAGACTTATGAGATCGGGCAAATGTGTGTCTGTCTGTCTGTCTGTCTGGCTGTGTGTGTGTCCCCCCCCCTATCAACTCCTAAACGGCTGCAGCAATCGAAACAAAATTTGATAGGAGTAAAGATCTATACCTGAATATCTCACGGCCATATTTGAAAATGATGTCAGTGCTACCAACTGATGAAAAATCGCGATTGAAATTTGAGCTCCATGTTGGATATCTTGGAAGGTATGAATGGGAGCTATTTCAAAATTGGCACACGTATAGATAATAACATTGCAGTTTAATTTCCAGGAGGCCATACATGGCAGTGTTGCCAAAATGATTATAAGCCTGCTGATAGGTCCAAATTTTAAATGCATATAACTTCTACACTATCAATTCGATTTCAACCAAATTTCGTATGTGCTATATGTACTTAAACAGATATGACTGAGCGTATTTTTAAAAGCCACCAGGGCTGCCAACTGTTAATAAATGCTCTGAATTTTTTATATCCAAATACCCATATATCAGAAAGAATGCAAGCCGACAGCTTTAAACTATGAACACGTATAGTACCTGACATTCTATTATTAGGAGTAACTTATAAACGTCAGTGCTACCAACATGATTTCAAGCCTGCTGAGAGGTCCAACTTTAAATACATGTAACTTCTATACTATCATTTGGATTTCAACCAAATTTCGTGTGTGCTATGTGTACCATAACAGATATGACTATGCCGTTACTTAAGAGTAACCAGGGCTGCCAACTGTTAATAAATACTGTGTCTATTTTTGTTACCCTAATATCAATATATCAGAAAGTTTGCAAGCCAATAGCTCTAAACTTTGCACACGTATAGTACCTGGCATTCTAGATTAATTTGGAGAAACTAATATAGGCCTTCGCCAGTGCTGACAACATGATTCTAGGCCTGCTGATAGGTCCAGTTTTAAAATGCATGTAACTTCTATATTAACTAATGGATTTCATTCAAAATTGACACAACAATAGATCATATTTTTTCAGATTATTTCTGACCAATACATGTATGTCATTGTTGCCAACATGATTTTACGCGCGCTGTTAGATCCAACGTTTAACTGCATGTAACGTCCATGCTATCCATTTGAGATCAACCAAATTATGTATTTTGTACCTTAAGAGATGGAACTGCCAACTGTAGTTCTCTATTAGGCTACATTATGCCAGGTATACAGTATTTCGAACTAATTATAAATTGCAATATTACCAACTTAATTTCGTCATTATTCTAGATCGATCCATATAGATTAATCATCGGCATGAATCTTAAATTTTAAGAAAAGTAGGCTCTTTAGTTCGTCACGGAACTTCTTGTTCATTATGAAACAGTTTCGCACACCAATCAGAGCTCAAGAAACAGTTATTTGACCAATTAGATAACGATAGCATCGCACCTGCACTGAGTTCCACGGCCTTCTAATTTAAATTGCACTGCTTGGCCTAGTGTCATAGTAGGGTAATCAAGGAGGCCATGGTCAAATATAAGGCATTCTCTGCATGACTCTGTTCAGTACATAAAACTGGCAAAATCTCGACTGATATTTATGAATATTAATGTCGAACATAAAATAGTTATAATAATTATCGTCGAACATAAACAGTCGTATGCAACTCACCTATAATATTAATTAAGGTACTCGTATGAAAAATTATAAAACTCACATACGCTCGTTTTATAAACGTACTCGTGTCTTAATTATTGCCACTATAGGCTCGTTGCATAATGTACTATTACATTTCAACTAGTCTCCGTGGCTTAGGCGGTAGCACGCCGGTCTCTCACCGCTGGGTCCGTGGTTCAAATCCCGGTCTCTCCATGTGAAATTTGTGCTGGACAAGACTGAGGCAGACAGGTTTTTCTCCGGGTACTCCGGTTTTCCCTGTCACGATTTCATTCCAGCAACACTCTCCACTATCATTTCATTTCATCTGTCATTCATTTAATCATTGCCCCAGGGGATTGTGACAGGCTTTGGCAGACGGCACAGTTCATATCCTCGCCGCTAGATGGGGGCTTCATTCATTCCATTTGTGACCCGGTCGGTCAACTGGAAGCAGGCTGTGGATATTCATTTCATTTACATTTCAGTTAGAATTCCAAGTTCTATGTTCCCTAACTTAGGAAGGCAATCACGGAAAATAGGATCATCATAACACTCACCGGTTATTCGATATTTATGAAATTATACGATTTGAGTACTCATTCCTTTGATTTACTGTTTCTGAAATCCATGAAAATGATAAAGGAAAGACGTCAGAATGTTAAAATGACATGAAATAGGCGTCACAGTGGGCAAAATGTGAAGTGGACAGCAATTATGGAGCGCATTTTGCTACAGCAACAGTATCTGCAAATCGCACACTTCGTACATTTTTTTAAAGTAACGTCTCAAAGAAATTATAGACATTTATCAAATTAGAGTGCAATTCGTCACTGCTAATGTCTATTCTGTTTCATTTGAATGCTCATTAGTCACGATCGGTCGCTTGTGAGCGCCGCAGAAAGGATCTATACTACTGAAATAATATATATGATGATATTTTAAACATTAACAAGATGTTCAGTAAAGAACATATAGCCTACTTTCTCCTAAATGCATGGGTATTGTTATAACTCTTTGTCCTTTTCAAGGAGTATGATTGAATGTTGGTTGTAGGAGCTTGTTGAAATACAACGTGCTATAGGGATATTAAACATGAATATGAGGTGCCCTTTGCTAGTGCTACCTCTGTACCAAATTTCGTTCAATTCGGTTTCACCGTGTTTGAATTGATAGGGGGAATCGATTTGCACACATACTTGGCCACCATCTGCAAACTATTGGGCTGATGTTCTTGCAGTTTGGTCAGAATATGTTTCCCACATAAAGATATGGTGTTGCAAAATTTGGTAGAGACTAGGTTATTAGGTTGGTCGTAATTACATTTTAGCTTTTAACATTTGGGTGGCCGCGATTACGTTTCCATCAAGATAGCGGTGATATAAAACATGACACTGAGGTGCCCTTTGCTAGTGCTACCTCTATACCAAATTTCGTTCCATTTGGTTTCAGCGTGTTTGAATGAATAGGGGGAATCGATTCTGACACAAAGATGGCCGCCATCCGCAAACTATTAGGCGAATGACCTATTAGATTGGTCAAAGGATGCTCCCTCCATAAAGGTATGTAGTTGCAAAATTTGGTAGAGATCGGATGATTTGGTTAATCGTAATTTGATTTAAGCTTTGAACATTCGTGTGGCCGCCATTACGTTTCAGTCAAGATGGCGGCGATATAAAACATGACACTGAGGTGCCCTTTGCTAGTGCTACCTCTGTACCAAATTTCGTTCCATTCGGTTCCACCGTGTTCGAATTAATAGGGGGAATCAATTTTGACATAAAGATGGCCGCCATCCGCAAACTATCAGGTGAATGACCTATTAGATTGGTCAAAGGATGCTCCCTCCATAAAGGTATGTAGTTGCAAAATTTGGTAGATATCGGATGATTAGGTTAATCGTAATTTGATTTAAGCTTTGAACATTTATGTGGCCGCCATTACGTTTCTGTCAAGATGGCGGCGATATAAAACATTAAACTGAGGTGCCTTTTGTTAGTACTACCTCTGTACCAAATTTCGTTCCATTCGGTTGCACCGTGTTCGAATTAATAGGGGGAATCGGTTTTCACACAAAGATGGCCGCCATCCGCAAACTATTACGCTGATGACCTATTGGTTTGGTCAAAGGATGCTCCCCCCCCATAAAGGTATGTCGTTGCAAAATTTGGTAGAGATCGGATGATTAGGTTAATCGTAATTTGATTTAAGCTTTGAACATTTGTGTGGCCGCCATTACGTTTCCGTCAAGATGGCGGCGATATAAAACATGACACTGAGGTGTCCTTTGCTAGTGCTACCTTTGTACCAAATTTCGTTTAATTCGCATTCACCGTGTTCGAATTGATAGGGGGGGACAGACATTCAGAGTACACACACTCACACACACACACACACACAGACACACACACACACAGACTCACACACACACATACACACACACAGACAGACACACCTTTTTCGCCCTGTGTTGATCTCATAAGTCTACTTTCATTTTTTGCAAAAATCGAAAGTAGGCTAAAAACCCTGGGAAAAACACACTCATTATAGTGCCGGCATTCGAACGTCATATCATCTAGGTAGCATTGTTGCCATAAAGCGCTCATTTAACGCTCTCTCCTACGGAGTCAGAATATTGCAATTAGATGTTCTGACCCGGTCGGAGTAATGCACAGCGGTAATGATTTGTTTCCAGTGGGTAGGAGCCAAGACAGAGTATGGCAGTCAATAAATTACAAGCACTTAGAAGAATTCTTTCTATTCCAGCTTGTTAACCAAGGATCGTTATACAAGTTCAGGATATATATTGCAGGTCATAACGAGAACTGGATTTCCAAATTGCAGGCAATGTCTCAAATATAATAGAGCAATAACCTCTAGGAGAATGTAGTTATATTAATAGTTTCGAGAATACTCTTGTAATAGCTGTGAAATATTAACGTGTTTGAATGTGGAATAATATTCTAATTGTACGCTATCTCTCATCGGGGATTGGTCGGTATTTCACACTATAAGGGTGAACACTTGTGTGGTACTGGGATAATTGGTGATCGTGATGGCATATATTTGGTTTATGAGGCTTGCTGGGTCGTGGAGAGCACGGATTTTTGAAGGGTGGCAGAAATCAAAATGATGATGATAATTGTTGTTTAAAGGGGCTTAACATCTAGGTTATCGGCCCCTAATGGTTTGGGTGATCGTGAAGATGATAATGACACGTAAACTTATAACTAAAACCAACTACTAGCTTATATACTAGAAGAAGAAATGGAAAACAAAAGGAGAATAAGGCAAATAAAGGACAGGAGGAAAAGAAATGTCCTCAACCCTCGAAGAATGCGGATTGAGGGACTTGGAAGGAAGAAGAGCCATGAAAGGCAGATAGGAAAGTGAAAGAGGAGATGATCCGCACCACAGGTAAGGGACAAAAGGGGGAACCGGACCCAGCTCAGGAATCCCTCGGGGTCGCCAACTCTCGAACTCACCAGCCGTGAGCCCCTGAGGGTGTAGCAATAACCAGGGTGCACCAGAAGTGGTGGGGCTACATACACCTTGCCTCCTTGAGGGCTTTGAGCAGAAGGCAGGAGAGAACATGAAAAGAAAAAGAAGTCTGACCCCTCGCAGAAGAGGGTATCAGAAAAGATGAGACAAGGGCCAATTAAGGCGGGATAAGAAGAGATTCCCTCGGCCTCGGATACCCTAATACCATCGGGGTCGGAAGAGAACAGGAACGAAGACGGAGAGGAGCCCGGCACAAGTAAGTGGAAGCAATGCCGGACTCAGCTGGGGCCCCGTGGTCGCCAACCCACGTCCCACTAGATGTGAGCCCCTGGGGGGATACAAAATGCAATTTAGATTAAAAATACTTGCAAAATGCGGTTTAAGTTGAAAAAACTTACAAAATGCAATTGAAATTCAAAATACTCACAAAAGTGCCTCCACATACATTCAAAGACTTACTAAGAATCAATTAAGATTGTCAATCCTTAGAAAATGCAATTGAGGTTGAGAATACTCGCAAAATGCAATTAAGATCGAAAAGTCTTACAAAATGCAACTTAGATTGAAACTACCTACAAAATGTTGTGTTGAGTCAAGAAATTCGCTTAATTTGATTTAATTTAGAGGCACGGGGAGCTAATTAAAAAAACAGTGCGGGAATCTTAAAGAGAAAATGTTTTTTTTTTGAGTCTCAAGACTTTTGACCGGTTTGATGCCTCCGTGTCCTGAGATAATCGTTTCATCTCTGCATAGCTAACACACGCTACATCCGAGGCAATCTGTTTAAAATATACAAACCTTGGTCTACCCCTACAGTTCTTGTGCTCAACCCTTTCTTCCATACCTAAGCTTGCTATTCCTGGGTGTCTTAGTTTGTGTCCTACCAACCTATCTCTTCTCTTCATTAGCAGTCTCCAGAAACATTTCTCCTCTCGCACTCGTCTTAATGAAAAGAAAACAAGAGATCTGACCCCTTGAAGAATGAGGGATCAGGAAAGATGACACAAGGGCCAATTAAGGTGGGATAGTGAAAGACTCCTTAGGCCTCGGATACCCTAATACCGTCGGGGTCGGAAAATAACAAGAGTTGACCAAGGGAGGTCGATGCGAAAGAATACGGAGAGGATCCCAGCACAAGTAAATGGAAGACATGCCGGACTCAGCTGGCGTCCCGTGGTAGCCAACCCACATCCCACTAAATGTGAGCCCTTGCGGTGAGAAATCAACAGCACTCATCACTCATTGCGACTTTTAAGTCGGACATGCGAAGAAATAACCTGAAAAGAGAAATCGCGGATACAAGCGCGTGTATCCTGTTTCGGGGTTCCGGTATTTTCAAAACCGTGACGAACTAAAGAGCCTACTTTTCTTAAAATTAGGATTCATGCCAATGATTAATCTACAGTATAAGAACCTATCTAGAATAACAAAATAAATTTGGTAAAATCGAAATGTCTAATTAGTTAGAAATATACCCGGTATAATGTAGCCTAATAGAGCACTACAGTTGGCAGCCCTGGTGACTGAATATATTCTTAGTTCCATCTCTTAAGGTACAGAATACAAAATTTGATAGACGTCCAATGGTCGTTACATGCAGTTAGACATTGGATCTATCAGCACGCGTAAAAGCATGTTGGCAACAATGTCATGCTTGTGCTGGTCAGAAAAAAACTGAAATATTATGATATCTTGTTGTGCCAATTTTGGATGAAATCCATTTGTTAGTATAGAAGTTACATGTATTTTAAAATTGGACCTATCAGCAGGCATAGAATCATGTTGGCAGCACTGACTTATATTAATTACTCCAAATTAATCTAGAATGTCAGGTGCTATACGTGTGCAAAGTATAGATCTGTTGGCTTGCATACTTTATGATATATTGGCATTAGGGTAAAACAATATAGACAGTGTATATTAACAGTTGGCAGCCCTGATTGCTCTTAAGTATACTTATATATGTTATGTTACACATTGCACATACGAAAGTTTGGTTGAAATCCAACTGATAGTATAGAAGTTACATGTATTTAAAAATTGGTCCTATCAGCAGGCTTAGAATCATGTTGGTAGATCTGACGTATATGAGTTACTCCAAATTAATCTAAAATATCAGGTACTATATGTGTGCATAGTTTGAAACTGTCGGCTTGCATACTTTCTGATATATTGGTATTTGGATAAAATAAATAAATAGATAGAGCAATTATTAACAGTTGGCAGCCCTGGTGGCTCTTAAGAATACGCTCAGTCATATCTGTTTATGTACATATATTTCATACAAAATTTGGTTGAAATCCAATTGATAGTTTAGAAGTTATATGCATTTAAAAATTGGACCTATCAGAAGGCTTAATATTATTTTGGCAACACTTTCATGTATGGCCTCCTGGAAATTAAACTAAAATAGTGTTATCTACATGTGTGCCAATTTTGGATTAGCTCCCACGCATACCTTCTAAGATATCCAACATGGAGCTCAAATTTCTAGTGCGTTTTTAAGCAGTTGGTAGCACTGACATCATTTTCAAATATGGGCTTGAGATATTCCGGTATACAACTTTACTCATACTAAATTTGGTTTCGATTGCTGCAGCCGTTTAGGAGTTGATAGGGTGGCACACAAACACAACCAGACAGAAGGACAGACGGACACACATTTTCCCGGTTCGATCTCATAAGTCTACTTTTTCCTCATTTTTGCAAAATGTGAAAAATAGGCTAAAAATCAATGGTAAGGGCTCAAAGTATCCATAATGATTGATTACAATACTGTGGTTATAGTATATTCGAGATCATTGGACTCTGAATAAGCTGTATACTCCATGACCATATGCACAGCCCCCTGAATACAAACTTACTTTTTTTTTCATGTAGAGCAGTAATGGCCTCCTATGTTCCACAGTTTATGTCAACAGAATGATAGATGGCGATCAAGGAGGCAGTGTGCTATGCCTCATCAAATCCTACGCTGAACACCACCTGGACTAATTAGAGCCCGAGATATAATTAAAAGTTGTTCTCAATTAACGAATTGATCTTGTTAGGTAGCTCTCTAACTAGACAACGTGAGTTATTAACAAAGTTAATCAAAGGTAAATATAATTTAATTTTTATTTTATGAAACACCAATAATAAGAATGTTTATGGTTTTCATTTCTCTGTTTCTTCATGTCGTCGGTTAGATCTTTTTCATTTTAGAACGTAATAATACTCTAGTCTGTTTTCTCCTTTGACTGCCGTGGTTTAGAAGGCGTAGGAATGCTGATCATTATAATAATTAACTTTGATACAAACCAGTCCTTTATATCTCTTCAAAGTAAATTTAATCTACGTTTTCTTTTTGTCTCTCTTGTGATGCCAAATTATTAATACGGCAGCTGAGAAGTGTATTGATCCACACGTTCCTGGTTCTAATGTATTAAATAAATTAAACGAGGTAGCTCTGGTAATTGAGTGTTCTTTTTATTGGCAAAATATCACCAACGGTGTAGCGTTAAGGACACTGGGTTATTTTACGCAATTAAATGGGCAAAACGGGGGCAGACAGGTTTTTCTCCGGGTACTCCGGTTTTCCCTGTCATAATTTCATTCCAGCAACACTCTCCACTATCATTTCATTTCATCTGTCATTCATTTAATCATTGCCCCAGAGGAGTGCGTCAGGCCTCGGCAGCCGGCACAGTTCATATCCTCGCCGCTAGATAGGGGCTTCATTCATTCCATTCCTGACCCGGTCGGAGACTGGAAGCAGGCTGTGGATTTTCATTTTTTCAAATGGGCAAAGAAGGTTCAAGAAAGAAGACTTCAGTGGTATGGACATGTCATGAGAAGGGACGACACTTATGTTAAACACATAGAGCGCGGGCGCTGTACTATTACGTTTGAAGGTAACTTTTTGAAACTGCGGCGAGCGAAATACACTGAAGAAAATGGAAATTGCAACACCATGAAGGCATTGGTCGTTTGTATTGATTTTCAAGATATGGAACGATGCCATGTAGGAATGTAAACGATCAAAGTTTCAGACCCATTGGATTGTTGCTACAGGTCTCCCCACTTGATTGGTCGCGGAGGAATCAACTCCAGTATACGGACTCAGGTGTAGCGTAGTTGACTTGCAGTCTGTCCAGTGAAGTGTTCCCCATCAAACATGCCTCGCCGAATTCATCAATGTATTGCAGCTCGTGGTGGGCACATCCTGTATTGATTGTTTTGTCCAAACTTGTGGTCAGAGGGACCTGAAAGTGTAATCATCGAATCACAACCGAACACTCGTCCTGCATGTTCAATTGCAGCAATGTAGCACCACTCCTTCTGGGTGTTGCAATTACCATTTTCTTCAGTGTATTACGTTGATCGATTTCTGGCGCTTTGTGTTGGAGACGAACGTAATATTACAGCTCTAGCACTCGCGGGTGGGTGCCAGTAAGCATGAAGTTGCACATACTATCGCTAGATAGCACCACGTCACTGTTCAGCGGAAGAATATCGATCTGTTCGAAGGCAAGCGATGCATGTTCAAGTAGGTCAAATCTGATTTCCTTTCCTTTGTTTTTATTCTTTGTGGACAGATTTTTCTCTCGCAAAAATGTTGAGTTTATTCTATGAATAGTGTATTAGGGGTTATAGTTCGCATTACAGATTCTGAATCTGACGCAACCGAAGAGACAGTTCTCCCTTCTACTTCTGCCAGCGCACCCGCTCGTTCCAGGACGAGATCGCGCGCAACAGCTGCTTACGCCATATTTTTATTTTAGCCTACTTTTCACATTTTGCAAAAAATGAGGAAAAAGTAGACTTATGAGATCGATCCGGGAAAATGTGTGTCTGTCTGTCCTGTCTGTCTGTCCTGTCTGCCTGGCTGTGTGTGTGCCCCCCCCCCCCCTATCAACTCCCAAACGGCTGCAGAAATCGTAACCAAATTTAGTATTAGTAAAGATGTATACCGGAATATCTTACGTTCATATTTGAAAATGATGTCAGTGCTAACAACTGCTGAAAAAACGCACTAGAAATTTGAGTTCCATGTTGGATATCTTGGAAGGTATGCATGGGAGATATTACGAAATTGGCACACATGTATATAACACTATTTTAGTTTAATTTCCAGGCGGCCATACATGACAGTGTTGCCAAAATAATTTTAAGCCTTCTGATAGGTCCAATTTTTAAATGCATATAACTTCCACACTATCAATTGGATTTCAACCAAATTTTATATGTAATATGTGCACATAAACAGATATGGCTGAGCGTATTCCTAAGAGCCACAAGGGCTGCAAACTGTTAATAATTGCTCTCTCTATTCTTTTGTCCAAATACCAATATATCAGAAAGTAAGCAAGCCGACAGCTTTAAATTATGCACACGTATAGTACCTGACATTTTTGATTCATTTTGGAGGAACTTATATACTTCAGTTCTACCAACATGATTCTAAGCCTGCTGATAAGGCCAATTTTTAAATACATGTAACATGTATACTATCAGTTGGATTTCAACTAAATTTCGTATGTGCTATGTGTAACATAACAGATATGACTATAAGTATTCTTAAGAGCAATCAGAGCTGCCAACTGTTAATAAATGTTGTCTATATTTTTATATACTAATATCAATATATCAGGATGTATGCAAGCCAACAGCCCTATACTTTGCACACGTATAGCACCTGACATTCTAGATTAATTTGGAATAATTAGTATAAATCAGTGCTGCCAACATGACTCTATGCCTGCTGATAGGTCCAATTTTAAAATATATGTAACTTCTATTCTAACAAATGGATTTCGTCCAAAATTGGCACAACAAGATATCATAATATTTCAGATTAGGCTATTTCTGACCAGCACACGCATGACATTGTTGCCAACATGCTTTTACGCGTGCTGATAGATCCAATCTCTAACTGCATGTAACGTCCATTGGACTTCAACCATTTTTTTTTTTAATTCTGTACTTTAAGAGATGGAACTAAGAATATATTCAGTCACCAGGGCTGCCAACTGTAATGCTCTATTAGGCTACATTATACAAGGTATATTTCGAACTAATTAGACATTTCGATATTATCAACTTAATGTCGTCATTATTCTACATAGGTTCATATACTGTAGATTAATCATTGGCATGAAACTTTATTTTAAGAAAAGTAGGCTCTTTAGTTCGTCACGGAACTTCTTGTTTTTTACAATATAGTTTTTTTCAATCGTGTCGGGTTTTTATTAAATTTGTAGTGTATGGATTCGGAAATCGAACGGACATTCCAATTTATTTGTAACTCAAACCACATTCAGTTTGTGCCATTCTGAACATAGCCATAAATTCTGGGAATCAGCCAGCACAGGGGGGAAGAGCAACATTTTAGGCATCAGCAGGGTAAGTGATAAGAGAATGACAGTAATGTTAGTGGAAGGTGACAGAGGAAGGGCAAGACCAAGAAGGAGATGGAGGGACTGTGTACGAGATGACTTGAGGCAGAAACATGTAAGGGAAGAGGACGTATGGGACCAAAGGGAATCGAGAAGACTTGCCAGGAACGTCGACCCCACTTGAGCGGGAAAAGACGAAGGAAAAGTAGAAGAAGAAGAAGTGTCCAACTTTTAAAGACAAATTTTCTGTTAATTCCGTTTGGTCAATGATTGTTAATTTTCTACTAAACAAGGATCTAACCTCCCTAATCCACCTGCTAACAATAAATATGAGATGTTTTTGTCTGATTTGGAACAGGGTGTTCAATTACAAGGTCGCATAAAACAATCCCGCAAGTTAAGATTTATGAGATTCGTGTACACTTTTGTCAGGAACTATTTAAGTTACAGGCCTGATCATTTGTAATGTGTTGGTAACCATGTAGTTTTATAGAATGAACGGAAATATATTTAAAATAATCTTTTATTTTTCAATTTATAAATTTAAAAAACACTGATAGTCAGTCTGAAAGACTACACTTTATATCATTTTAAATGCTACAAATGCTGCGTGAACTCAAAGTCCGTTAGCAAGTGCAAACCAAGGTCAAAGGAGGTAGCTGGATGGATGACGTCACGCGGGAAAAGGAAGAAGCTCAAGCAGTACTATGACGTCACATACCTCAGTGCATTCTCGGTACATTTCGTCCCGTCACCGTAACGTAACACCAGACCCCAGCATAATGACGAAGTCGACATGATCATTTAAGATGATAAAAATCATACATTTTGAGAGGCAAAAATATTTTTTAAGTTTGTTAATTTTTAAACGGCTCAAAATAGTTATTCCAGAAAAATCAATCCGTTCATTTTGTCAAGCCACGTGCTCTTTAGATTCCAAGAAAAAAAATTATGTCTCCTTGACAAGAAACTCAGCAAGTTTTCTAGGTTTGTGCCGTGTCTTGTGTGGGGTTTCGCCTAGGACACCAAGTTGGCTCTTAAAAGTTAAAAGAAAAGTGTACCAAACTTGAGAAATGTATACACTAGAATTGCTTTCTGGGACATTGTTTTAGAACACCCTGTACTAAATCTGACAATAGCAGGTGGTTTAAAAAGGTTAGCTATTTGTTTAGTTTACAATTAACAATCATTGACCAAACGCAAATAACAGACTCGCGGCTTTGACATCGAGGAAAGTTCTCAGTCAGCACATTGTGCTTTTGATGGTTGGACACTTTATAAGTGGGTAGAATGGAGAGTTGGGGAGCAACGCTGTTACTAGTAACGGTTAGCCTACTTATAGCCCTTAATGATAGAACGTACAAGGCACTGCCGGCAGGACGTTATGTCCTCATTTGAGTACGTAATTCAATTGCTTATATGAGGACGAAGCGTCCTGCTGGCAAGATTGTTCTTTTTTCCATTATAAAGATGGAAATGTATCGAATCAGCGCATGCAAGTCTGAAGTTGGTAGCTCCGACCGTTCAGTAATGGCGCCGATTATACGCAAGGGTGACCGTGTTTATGTTTTTGCTACCAATTTCGATGATCCAAACAGCGGAAATGCATGGAGTCGCTCGTTATTTGCTAGTAATTATGATACCACTAAATGGCTAAAGTTGTAGGGAAATAAATCCCATCTTTTATACATTTTTATATAGCCTATTTTTGATCTTTAAATTTTTACAACTTCTTTATACTTCTCATACATTTATATAGTCACTGTACTGTAAGAAAACACGTTTATACTTTATACGTTTATACATTTTATAGTCAATAAGTGATTAGGAGACAGTTATTGTATTAGTCAATATGAGTCATATTACACTGTTTTAGAATATTTACAGACTTTTATTGTTTGCCCAGTACCAGATCTGCAGTATTATTACGCTCGGATAACCCATAGTACTGCCGGAATGACGCGTCCTGCTGGAAGGCCAGTTCAAACATTTGCCATTAGGGTCCAAAGTCCTGAAGGAAGGACGCGTCGCTGTGTACAAAAGTACTTCCGGAAGGTCCTTCTAGCAGGACGAGTGAATGTACGCTCTATCATTAATAGCTTAGTGGTTTGTCAGAAGGACAATGCACTAGTAATCTATGTCATCAAAGATGTTGATGGTTGATTCTTTCAAAGTTACTTTCACGAAGTGTCCCTTGGAAGGGGTCCTATTTCTGAAAAAGAAAATTCTGGATCTCCTTGATTTACTAATCTATAAAGAAACAAAAGCAAAATCTAAAAACAATAACAAGAACAAACACAAAAAGAAAATACAAAATTAAAACCAAAAGCAAAAACAGAAAACAAAATCAAAAGCAAAAACAAAAATCCAAAAGCAAAAGGGAATCCAAGAAGGAAAAAGCAGAAAGCGAAAAGCAAAAGAAAAAGCAAAAAAGAAAAGCGAAAAGCAAAATGCAAAAGAAAGAGCAAAAAGCGAAAAGCAGAAACAAAGAGCAAAAAGAAAAAAAAACAAGCAGCAAAAAGCAAAATGCAAATATCAAAAAGCAGAAAGCGAAAGCAAAACCAAAGAAAAAGCATAACGCAAAAGGCAAAGAGCCTTAAGCGAAAGCGAAATCCAAATCAAAAGAAAGAGCAATAGCAAGAAACAAAACCAAAAAGCAAAAGCAAACTACAATAAAAATACTATTGTACATAATTGGGAACTAACTCCCGGTAGCAAAAGGAATTATAGCAATACAATACCGGTAACTGCAGTGATTGGGATTGTTGTTGTTGTTGTTGTTGTTTGAGCTTCAGGCTTGTGACTGGTTTGATGCAGCACTCCAAGCCTCCCTGTCCTGAGCTAATCGTTTCATCTCAACATAGCTACCACACCCTACATCCGATGCAATCAGTTTAACATATTATTCCAACCTTGGTTTACCCCTAACGTTCTTTGTCCTCGACCCTTCGTCCCATAAACTTGCTATTCCTGGGTGTCCTACCAACCTATCTCTTCTCTTCATTAGCAGTCACCAGAAAGATCTCTCCTCTCCCCCTCGTCTTAATAGCTCTTCATTTGTAACCCTATCTACCCATCTGATTTTCATCATTCTCCTGTAACACCACATCTCAAACGCTTCAATTCTCCTCTTTTCTGCTGCACCAATAGTCCAAGTTTCATTCCATAGAGTGCCACGCTCCAGACAAAGGCTTTCAAAAATGTCTTCCTAATATTCGATGTCAACAGATTCCTCTTTTGTAGAAATGCTTTCCATGCTTGCGCTAAGCTACTTTTTTATATCGTCTTTGCTTCGACCAACACTGGTTATTTTGATTCCTAAGCATCAAAAGTCTCATACTTCCTTTAGCTTTTCACCAGCCAATTTGACGCCATTAGGGGTTTCTGATTTCTTTCGGCTGCATACCATAATTGTTGTTTTACGTTTATTCATTTTCATCATGAATTCTTTTCCCAAGACAGAATCCATACCATTTAAAAACCCATTCTAATCCTCTGGTGTGTCAACTAAGATGACAATGTTATCAGAAAATCTCAGAGTTGAAATTATTTCTCCTTTAATCTTTAGTTCTACTTTGAATTTTTCTCCATATCCTTCATTACTTTTACAATGTAGAGCACCTTCCTATCCCTGCACGTTATTCCGTTAATCCGTTTAATTGAAATTAAAATAATACATTACATTATGTTAATTATGTTTTCTACATCCTAAAGCTAGACAAGAGTTTAGTGCTTTTCAGTCGGTCAACACGAATGTACCCAAAAGAGCTGGGTTATGTCCTAATCATGAAATATATTATACGAGATTAATAAATACACTAGGATGACCAGTTTCGATCGTCAAGCGATCATCATCAGATCCATTACGCTTAGGCTATAAAATCTACGTTTGAAAATACAGGTGAAAATATTTACAATATGTACAATTATTTAGTTGCAGTATTGGTAATGCAACTGTCGCTGTATGCTAAATGCAGTATATATGATGTTAGGTGAAATGCTAAATGGTGATAGCTATCCGGAGTTTGTAATTTGGAGTGATTATATGGTAGTAAAAATCAACTATGGTTAAACTCTAATCCTATTACAGGCTAATACTTATCTGGTTGTCTTCCTTGCTGGAGCTACGCGCAGTTTTCGTGTTCACACTGTAACTCCAGGTGTGGTCGACTGAGGTAGGCTGTTATCTCAACGACACGGGTTCTTCCCTTTTCTTCCCCCTGTTCATATGTGCTGTACGGAGTCAGTGCGATGTGTTTATGTGGGGTGTGTTGCCAACCTAGATAAGATGTATGTTATTGAATGAGGTGGGTCTGCAACTATCAAAGACCGTGGAACATTTCTCGCCACGCGTGGACCAAAAGCCATTCAAACTAAGCGCTGCCCGGTCTTATGAGAACGTCCCGGCACCTTTAATACGGCTGTGAATACGGGCCTTGGTTTATTGCAGAAGAAAAGTACATCGTACACCTGATCCAGATAACATTTACCTATTAAAACCCCCTAATTCCTCCCCCCCCCCCCCCCACAATCCTAAAGCTACTAAATTTTAAATAATTTTGAATTGTTATTTATTTCATGTATAAATCGCAATAGTTAATTCAGCCACCAATTAATTTAATTGCATTATCCTCTTCTTAAATATGTTTACATTGTTAGGGAAAGACTCTACAACAACTTCAAGGAGGCCATTCCAATCATGAATAGTTCTAGAAAAAGTGCGTATGTTAGTTCTATTAATTTATTACTCTTAATTTTGTATAAGTGCCCATTTCAGCCATCGTTGCATGAGTTCATTCCAGGACGATTTCCCTGAACAAGCGCTGAGTGAAGAGCACTTGGACGTTTAGTCTTGTCCTCCTGAAGGAAATATTTGGTCATTGGCTGAATTGATCTTCTTCTTCGTTTTCATTAGCATTTGTCCCACAAATCCACAAATTAGCAGGGTCTGCTTTCTTGGTTCTCTGTCACATTATTACACGATTGTTTGCCATGTGCACCGCCTTGTGCTTTTACGTTAAACAAAATAGCAGAGGCATGAGGAATACAGTGGAAGCGAAAACAACAACTTAAACAGGATCGCTAAGGAGCGGGGAAAGGATGTCTCTTTCGATGCGTGCTGGGCCCAAGATTCCGGATCGAAAGAAAGATACTTTCCAAAAATGGAAACGAATGAATTGTTTAAAACAAATCAAAAGCGGAATTAAATTTATCTAATTGATCGAAGAACCCAGAAGCGTGTAGGTCGTGACTGCGTTACAGTACGAAGCCAAGACCGACGAAATCGAACGAGAGATGAGGGAAATTAAAATTACAAATGAAAGAGGACGAAACCAAAGTGAACTACTTACTAATGTATTTAAAGTAAACTAAAACAGGTGCGCATAAGAGTAAGGATTAATCTAAACACAAAATGAAAGGTAAACTTGAAGAGGTATTAAAATCACTTAATAACAAACAAAATAAAATTAATGACTAAAGATGGTACCCAAGAAAGGGGTACACAAAAACAATATCAAGAAAAAAGTGTATAAATGAACTTAAGCACAAACAAAGATGAAACAAGATTAATTAAAATGTACTTACAATCAATGTGCAACTAAACCGTAAGCGCGACTCGATAACCAAAATTTAAAATACAAAAAAAAAAAAAAAAAAAAAAAAAAGATGGAGAGTATGGACGAGTCGAATAAGAGAACACCTCTACTTACGAGGATGACCTGGACTAGAATGCCCCGTGCCAAAAACAGAACTAAGACGCTCATGATGTTGTGAAATCATGGGGTAGGGGGTGAAAGTGGTGGGGGTTGGAGGAGTGCGTCTGTAGGAAACGGGAGTGGGGGATGACACGGAGTTACGTAATATAACGAAGCCAGAGGAAGCAACACAAAATTAACACATAAAAATAAAGGAAATGAGCATTACATTAAATTAATTGACATTACCGGGACAGGAAATGAAAGGAAAAATCCATCAGCTAAGAAATATGCTTTGTAGGAAAATATAGGCTTACTTAGAAGTAGTAATGTCTAAATATAACGACATACGAAGAAACAAAGGAATTAAGGTATGGCGAATGGACGGTGACTAACACACAGACCATCGCTCACACACTTTTCCTAAAACAGAGGGAAGGATCAACTTGGAGGCGAAATGAGACATGGCTCCGTTACTCCAATGATACCTTGACCCAAAAAAAAAAAAAACTCTGATACGACAATCAAATGAAAGATGCCTCGAAATAGTGCACATCAATTTGTGACGTAATACAGAGCGCTAGAAAGCCTCGCAGAAAAATAGCATATATTTCAGACCTGAGAGATTTGAGTAAAAATAAAACCGATTACATGAAAGGTAGGGATGACAAATAAACACAGAGGCTTCGCTAAACTAACGTAAACAAAGGCGAAGGGACTTGGGTTCATGGATCGAATTCACATCATCATAAGAAAGGGAAATTGTAAGTGAATCAAAGGAGACACAAAAATAAAATAAAAAATGGATAAACTGAAATTCAAAAATGATAGCATGCCAGATAAATCAAGTGATCGAATCGTACTTACGCTTAGTTGCGTTGGGCACGGGCGAATGCCCGACACACACGGCTGTGACCGTTTCACATGACGGTCAGAAATGGAAGGAAACCACCTTCTCTAAAGGAACGCAGTAACGCGCTCGAGAAAAATAAGTCGTAGAACACCCCCTCTCCAGAACATAAAGGGGGCCAATGGGAGAATCAAAGCTTAGCAACAAGTTATGCTTCAACCAATGGTAAAACTGTGTCAGTAGGGGTGAAAAGTTTCACCATCTGGTGAAACGTTTACGCAGAATTACAAAGTTTGAACGCAGTAGGTGAGACAGAGAAACGTATGTCACAATAATGCGACATGAAGGAAATGATGATAACAATAATAATAATAATAATAAAAATAATATGACAAAAAATAATGAACCTGATAAAAACGGTTCACATTTCAGAATGAAGTCGGGCAATTTTTTAGCCTACTTTCGATTTTTGCAAACAATGAAAGTAGACTTATGGTATCAACACAGGGCCAAAAATGTGTGTGTCTGTCTGAGTGTGTGAGTGTGTGTGTGTGTGAGTGTGAGTGTGTGTACTCTGAATGTCTGTCCCCCCCCCCTATCAATTCAAACACGGTGAAACCGAATTGAACGAAATTTGGTACAGAGGTAGCTCTGGCAAGGGGCACCTCAGGGTCATGTTTTATATTGCCGCCATCTTCACCAAAACGTAATGGCGGCTACTCAAATGGTCAAAACTTAATAATATTCATTACGACCAAACTAATCATCGGATCTTTACCAAATTTCGTAACAACATACTTTCATATGGGCCGCGTCTAGTGCCCAAACTACAAGGTCATCAAACGTTCCATTTCAGGATGGTGGCCGTGTGAATTATGCAAATTTTATAATCCATAATATGGGACCCACCAGTTCCGATTATCGAACCAAAAATCGTTTGAACTGTTCTAAACGACGTTGTTATTTCGAAATTAAAAGTTTATATTGTAATATTATAGTCTAGAAGTGACTTTTAAAATCTGAGTCGTCTCGGTTATTTGACAAGATGGCAGCTGATTTCTCGTTCTGACCTATATTTTACTAATTTCGGTATGTTTTTTGCAATATAACCTACTGATAAAAATTATATGAACTTAATATGAAATGAACTCGGGTTGAAATATACTCCAATGAAGAAATCGTTCAGTCCAAGTGATTATTTGCTAATACGTTGTATGTATTTGATGATAACCCTTGGGTTGTGAGTGTACGATCGGCTGTGTGGTTAGGGTTTCCGTCTTTCACTTGGCTGGCCGGGGTTCAAATCTTATCAGAGTTAATTTTTTTTGCTTGAATTTTTTTATATTTATTTTTCCTTGAGTACTGAGGCGTTATAAAATAAAGCGTTATATGGTGCATTTTGCAATGGAAAATATATATTTTAATTAAAACAATATTCTCCACTGGACTGACTTGTACCAGCCTTCAGTTGTACTATGCAGGAGCTAACCACAGCCCTCTAGATGCGAGCTGCGCTCTATACCGGCTAGTTAGTGAACCCAGTCTTAACGACTGCTAGGCGTAATAATACAGTGACATTCGTTTACTCCTTGTGCACAGACGCGTTATTGATAACCTCAAAACTTGCAGTATGGATGATTTGGAGATTGATTATTTTCTTATACCGTGTATTTAAGATTATAAAGTTACGGGTTGCGAAATTACTTCACTTAGGCCTATATCCTCTTTGTACACGACACAGACCAACAACGTGACGTCAGTTTCTGATATCTCTGATTGGCTATTACATTGCTGCAGTCGGGTTGTAGGCAGTCGAGGATAAAATTCTCGAATGCCGACCACCGTCTACCGACTGCCAGCTACCAACTGCAACTGCATGTTGTGTATGGTGCCTAAAGTATAACGACTGAGAACTACCAACTACGGACTGCCGACTGCGCATTGTGGATGGGCCTTATTAGAGCAACGAAGTTTCAATTAATGTAAGTAGTCGGTATAAGGTTTTGAATATTCCCGAAGGGAATATGATGTAGTTTCCATTTGAGCGGATGAATTATCAATAAATGATAAAAATGGTCCGGTTAGCTCAAACAATGCACACTGGGGCGAAACGCTGGCATTGTTTGAGCTAACTGGACCATTTATTTTATCATTTATTGATAATTCATCCGCTCAAATGGAAACTAAATCATATTCCCTTCGGGAATATTCAAAACCTTATTTGGATTGCCAAGGTAAGGCTTTTGTTTTTATGAAAGGGAGTTTTACTCCCGTAGCACATTGGCATGCTCGTGACGTCAATACTGCTTGTATTTTGTGTCTTGCATGGCCTTTTCAGTATGTGCTAGCCACGCGTATTGGTAGGTGTGTCTGTACCAACTGACGAGCCCAACGGCTCACTGGGGCGAAACGCTGGCATTGTTTGAGCTAACCGGACCATTTTTATCATTTATTGATAAGTAGTCGGTGTTAATATATTGAATACCTACGTTGTTTGGAGTGTTTGCTGATGAAATTGCAAAATGCTGGGGTAAATTATAAATTATGGTTTGAACGCCAATCCTCAAATCCAGTGTGCCAATTTGCACTTCGAATAGGAATAGATTAGGAGGTGATAAGGACAGAGAGTTATAACTATACCCATACATTTGGGAGAAAGTAGGCTATATGTTCTTTCCTGAACATCTTGTTAGATCTTCATATAGGGTGTCAAGCCAACGCTGTCTCGGTCGTTCTATTGGTCTGTTCCCATCTATCCGCAATGCCAATCCAGTGTGTGCAAGTGTTGTTTCATCAACTCGTCCATACCATCTTTTCAGTAATTGGCGCTACTCCATATCGCTTGCGTAGGCCATTATTACTGACATGATCATGGAGTATCAAGCCAGATGCCCACCTGAGCATCTTTGTCTCCATCACACCAAGTTGCTGTTCCAACTTCTTAGTTGAAGGCCAGCATTCTGCCCCATACAGAGCAACGGGACGGACCACAGAACGATAAAATTTAGACTTTGGCTGCATTAATAAATCTATTGAGTGGTTTTAGAAATTAAAAGTTTCATTATGGTTCCGTTTTGATAAATTAATTAGTATAAACTGGTTGAAGGTACCGCCTGATCAATACTTTTATTAAATATGATCACTGTGGGGTCATTAGTGGCCTAATTAATAGTTTTGGCCCCTTCATCAGCCGATATGACTGAACGATACAAGATAATTGGTTGGCGTAACACTAAAAATTCCCTTAAAATTGAATCTTGTATGGTGCACCATAAAGAGAGATTAGCATATACAGACCACAGTGAGGCGTGTATTGAAAGTATTAATAGTTCTTAAGACTTTTGACTTTATGCGTTAAAAAGTTTTCAATGGTGCACCATACAAGATTCAATTTTAAGGGAATTTTTAGTGTTACGCCAAACAATTATCTTGTATCGTTTGTCTGTCATCTCGGCTGATGAAGGGGCCAAATCTATTAATTAGGCCCCGAAACATGTCCCACTAATGACCCCCACAGTGATCATATTTAATAAAAGTATTAATCACCCGGAACCTTTAACCTGTTTATACTATTGAATGGGTCGCCTCCGAAGCGTAGCGGTCAGCATGGTTAGCTGCCACCCCGGAGTTCCTTGGTTCGATTCCCACCTCAGCCATCCTCGAAGTGGTTTACCATGGTTTCCCACTTCGTCTTCGGGTAAATGCCGGGATGGTGCCTACCATAAGGCCATGGCCGCCTCCTTCCTACTTCCTTGCCTAACCGTCCCATTCTTCCCATCCCTTCATCAGGCCCCCTGATTGCTTTGCAGGTGTGGCCACCTGGGCGTAGTGTTGGTCACACACCCCAGTTGTATCCCTGAGTCAGAGTCTCAAGCTCCAGAACACTGCCCTGAGTGGTGGTAGAGATGGGCTCCCTCGCTTAGTCCATGGGAAAAGCCGATCCTGGAGGGTAAAACGAGAGCGAAATAGCGAAATACTATTGAATGAATCAACAACAAGCTATTTCCAAATTGTACGGTTTCCTCTATGGCTACAGAGCCGGGATTTGATCTCCTTTGTTCGTCACTGGGGGAGTTTCCACCAGATTTTTCGCCGTTGCCTTTATGACGTTGGGTATCATACAGATACACTTCCCTTTGGTTTATGTTTCCTTTTATCCATCCATCCATCCCTCCCCCACCCACCCTTCCTCCTTATTTGGACTTCCTCATTCTCTGAATATTTTTCCCCCGCCCCCTTTACCATCTCATTCCTTACTACTCTGTCCGCCGTTCTAAATATTATGGCCCGTATTTATACCGAGGTGCATACAGTACTTTCTGGCGGCTGCTCTCTGGTGACGAACAGAGGAATTTCTCTATTTTTAGCCTACTTTTCACATTTTGCAAAAATTGAGAAAAAGTAGACTTATGAGATCGATCCGGGCAAATGTCTGTCCATCTGTCTGTCTGTTTGGCTGTGTGTGTGCCCCCCCCCCCTATCAACTCCTAAATGGCGGCAGCAATCGAATCCAAATATGGTATGAGTAAAGATCTATACCTGAATATCTCAAGCCCATATTTAAAAATGATGACAGTGTGCTACCAACTGCTGAAAACCCGCAATTGAAATTTGAGCTCCATATTGGATATCTTGGAAGGTATGCATGGGAGCTATTTTTCAAAATTGGCACACATATAGATCATAATATATCAGTTTAATTTCCAGGAGGCCATGCATGGTAGTGTTGCCAAAATGATTTTAATCCTGCTGATAGGTCCAATTTTTAAATGCATATAACTTCTACACTATCAATTGGATTTCAACCAAACTTCGTATGTACTATGTGTACATAAACAGATATGACTGAGCGTATTCTTAAGAGCTACCAGGGCTGCCAACTGTTAATGAATTCACTCAATTTCTTTTATCAAGATACCAATATATCAGAAAGTATGCAAGCCGACAGCTTTAAACTATGCACACGTATAGTACCTAACATTCTAGGTAAATTTGGAGTAACGTATGTACGTCAGTGCTACCAACATGATTCTAAGCCTGCTGATGAGACCAATTTTTAAATACATGTAACTTCTATACTATCAATTGGATTTCAACTAACTTTCGTACGTGTTATGTGTACCATAACAGGTACGACTATGCTTATTCTTAAGAGCAACCAGCAACTGGTAATAAATGCTGTCTCTATTTTTTACCCTAATATTAATATATCAGAAAGTATGTAAGCAAACAGCTTTAAAATTTGCACACGTATAGTATCTGACGTTCTAGATAAATTTGGAGAAACTAATATACATCAGTGCTACCAACATGATTCTAAGCCTGCTGATAGGTCCAATTTTAAAATACATCCAAAATTGGCACAACGAGAGAACATAATATTTCAGATTATTACTGACCAATACCAACACATGCATGCCATTGTTGCCAACATGTCTAACTGCATGTAACGTCCATGCTATCCATTGGACTTCAACCAAACCTTGTATTCTGTACCTTAAGAGTTGGAACTAACATTATATTCAGTCACCAGGGCTGCCAACTCTAGTGCTCTATTAGGCTTCATTATACCAAGTATATTTCGAACTAATTAAAAATTTCGATATTACCATCTCAATTTCGCCATTATTCTAGATTGGCATGAATCTTAAATTTTTAGAAAAGAAGGCTCTTTAGTTCGTCACGGAACTTCTTGTTTGTAATCTCATTGATACACTTTCTTTGGCCACATAATTTTAATTCCTTTTAGAAAGGAGGCGAGGTTCCTTCGAAACGTCTGGTATGTAAATGTTATTTTCACACGGCAATAGCCCCACTCTGCTCTTCAAGCAGTTGATCTTGAGACATAGAGAAAGACTCTTCTGTTGGAGCGGGGCCGGTGACCGGCTGCTGGGCGCGCACCCCTTCCGCCAGCCAACCGAGCTTATGCCGCCGATAGTGCGCAGGTGGAAACCGTAACGAAGTTCTTTGATAATGATTATAATTGTTGTTTTAAGGGGCCTAACATCTAGGTTATCGGCCCCTAATGATCTGGGTTATAGCGAAAATGACAATGAAGTGGAAACCAGAACGAAAATTAAGTGAGACGGGAAATACTGATACAAAGGAACTCAGATTGAAACAACTCGCAAAATGTTCTTACAAAAGGGAATTTAGAACGAAAAGATTTACAAAAGGAATAGATCGAAAAATACGCACAAAATGAAGGCTAGGTTCAAAATACGTATAAAATGCAACGTAGAGTCGAAATACTTAGAAAATGCAATTGAAATTCAAAATAATTACAAAATGCAATTTAGATTGAAAATACTTGACATAATGTAAATTAGATTCAAAATACCCACTAAATACAATTGAGAATCAAAATACTTGCAAAATGCCCACCACACAAAATGCAATTTAGATTTAAAATTCTTCCGAAATGCGGGTTTGGTTGAAAATACTTACAAAATATATTGAAATTCAAAATACTCACTAAAATGCCCTGCTCCTACATTGAAAGACTTACTAAAAAGCAATTTAGATTGTCAATCTTTACAAAATGCAATTGAGATTGAAAACAATCGCGAAATGCAGTTTAGATCGAAAAAACTCACAAACTGCAACGTAGATTAAAAATACCTACAAAATGTAGTGTAGATGCAAAAAGAAGTTAGATACACGGGGAGCCAATTAACAATAACAGTGCGGGAATCTTAAAGAGAAAAGGAAATATAATGAAAAGAAAACAAGAGGTCTGACCCCTCGAAGAAGGAGGGATCAAGAAAGATGAGACAAGGGCCAAGTAAGGCGGGAAAGTGAAAGACTCCCTAGGCCTCGGATACCCTAATACCGTCGGGGTCGGAAAAGAACAAGAGTTGACCAAGGGAGGTTGACAGGAATGAAGACGGAGAAGAGCCCGGCACAAATAAGTGGAAGCAATGCCGGACTCAGCTGGGGTCCCGTGGTTGCCAACCCACGTCGTACAATATATGAGCCCCTGCACAGTGGGCCAAAATCGAAATCTAGGGGGACAAAATTATTTTTACGTTTTAATCGTGAATTTAGAGAGAAAGCAACGTACGTATATAATTTGTTTACTTCATAATAAACATCAGTTAAGACCATTTTTAGGCTACGTCTACAAATTCAAGAAATTGTCTATGACTAGGAGTTGGATAGAGCATTCAGTTATCTCTTCAGAATAATTTTCTACCGCTAATTTACTTTTAACAAAGTCACAAAGTTCCACTTTTAACATAATCGTCGAACCCAGTGCCTCAAACAGTTGTAAACGTGTGAGAACTGGTCGCGCGGCATCTTCTAAACCGTAAAATAACTAAGTAAGTTGCAAAAAGATGCAAAAAATCTTATAACAGGCGTAAACTAGAAGACTGTGTCTACATTTTAACATTAAGTTGTAAGTGACGCAGAGTGACGCGACATACTAAAAATCTAAGTGAAAATATAATTTTAAAAATAATAGTTAAATATTATATAATGCAAATATAGCTAAAATTACGTAACAATTACGCCCATTAATAACTGAAACACGTTTCAAAGATCATACCTTCAGCTGCATGTTCCATCTTAAAGCATCACACTAACCACAAAGACAACCAAACCACAGCCACTTACATTCTGACTGCTCGAACAGTGGTGACAGATTTACACTAAGATGCGTTTATATCCCAGAATAGTGAGCGGCAATTATATGAGAATGCTGTAGAATTAATAAATTTTAATTTTTTAATTATGAAAATAAATAATTTTGTCCTCCTAGATTTCGATTTTGAGCCACTGTGCCCTCGGGGAATCAAAGTACATTAATTAATGGTAAATGTACCAGAAAATCATGATTAAAGAACTTACCTTTTCACAGAAGTTGTTGAAAATGTTCACCTTCAGCTGACAGACAGGCGTTGTACCGTGTAAATACATTAGCGTTTACACGTTGTGATTCCCTTGTGTAGTGAGGGATATCTGCTGCCGTATATTGTTCTCCAGCTTCACTAGAGTGCGGGTAATTGATCTGTACACTTTTAAACATTTAATTAAACATAAAGCAGGCTTAGGTACGTGCTTCGATTAATTACAATAAAAACACGTAGGGGAGGGACAGGAGTAGCTACACAATGTAACGATGTAGCATCCTAAGTTACTGTCTGTCAGCTGAAGGAGATCACTTTCAACATCTTCTGTGAAAAGGTAAGTTCTAATCTTTAACTGGTCACGTGAGGTCATGCAGATTCCCAAGAAATAAAAATAAAAATAACAAGAAGTTCCGTAACGAACTAAAGAGCCTACTTTTCTTAAAATTCAAGATCTATGCCAATGATTAATCTATTTGGATCTATCTAGAATAGTGACGAAATTAAGTTGGTAATATCGAAATTTCTAATTAGTTCGAAATACTGTGTACCTTGCATAATGTAGCCTAATAGAGCACTACAGTTGGCAGCCCTGAGGACTGAATATATTCTCAGTTCCATCTCTTAAGGTACATAATACAAAATTTGGTTGAAGTCCAATGGATAGCATGGACGATACATGCAGTTAAACATTGGATCTAACAGCGCGCGTAAAATCATGTTGGCAACAATGACATACATGTATTGGTCAGAAATAATCTGAAATAATATGATCTATTGTTGTGTCAATTTTTAATAAAATCCATTAGTTAGTATAGAAGTTACATGCATTTTAAAATTGGATCTATCAGCAGGCTTAGAATCATGTTGGCAGCACTGACGTATATTAGTTACTCCAAATTAATCTAGAATGCCAGGTACTATACGTGTGCAAAGTTTAGAGCTATTGGCTAGCATACTTTCTGATATATTGATATTAGGGTAATAAAAATAGAGACAGTATTTACTAACAGTTGGCAGCCCTGGTTACTCTTAAGAATCGGCATATACATATCTGTTATGGTACACATAGCACACACGAAATTTGGTTGAAATCCAAATGATAGTATAGAAGTTACATGTATTTAAAGTTGGACCTCTCAGCAGGCTTAGAATCATGTTGGTAGCACTGACGTATATACGTTTCTCCAAATTAATATAGAATGTCGGGTACTATACGTGTGCATAGTTTAAGCTGTCGGCTAGCATACTTTCTGATATATTGGTATTTGGATAAAATAAATTGATAGCATTTATTAACAGTTGGCAGCCCTGGTGGATCTTAATAATACGTTCAGTCCTGTCTGTTTATGTACACATAGCACATACGAAATTTAGTTGAAATCCAATTGATAGTGTAGAAGTTATATGCATTCAAAATTTGGACCTATCAGAAGGCGTATATTCATTTTGGCAACACTGCGATGTATGGCCTCCTGGAAATTAAACTGCAATATTATTATCTATAAGTGTGCCAATTTTGAAATAGCTCGCATTCATACCTTCCATGATATCCAACATGTAGCTCAAATTTCAATTGCGATTTTTCAGCAGTTGGTAGCACTGACATCATTTTCAAATATGGTCGTGAGATATTCAGGTATAGATCTTTACTCCTACCAAATTTTGTTTCGATTGCTGCAGCCGTTTAGGAGTTGTTAGGGGGGGGGGACACACACACACTGCCAGACAGACAGAAGGACAGACAGACAGACAGACAGAAGGACAGATAGACAGACAGACACACATTTGCCCGATCTCATAAGTCTACTTTTTCCTCATTTTTGCAAAATGTGAAAAGTAGGCTAAAAATAAAATTATGCGAGCCTTACAGTAGTCGCATTTGATGTGTAACATGTGACATGTTATCCTGCTATGTGTGTCCCTGGAGAGCAAATCCCTTGTTGACAGTGAACTCTGTTGGTCATTGAAATACCTACTTGTATAACTCCAGTGTCAAATAGTTATTTGCCGTGGCGGAAGCAATCCACTGCCTACTTGATACGAGCTGCGCTCTATACCGGCCAGTTAGTGAACCCATGCCAGCGATGTTATTGAAAATGGCCTCGTTTAGCCGATAGAGTACACTGCCAAGTATAGGCGCGATTAAAAATTAGGTGTGCGGAAAGTTTATTAAATGTGTTTCTCCCAGTGATATGTTTAGACCGATGAAGGTTTCAATTATTGTTAGTAGTCGGCGTTAATATACTGAATTCCTGCGTTGTTTGGAGTGTTTGTTGATGCGATATAGATTCCACATAGCCACATGGCCGACAGTACATCGAGTGCTTACATTAAATAAGAATACAGCAAATGTATGGAGATTTAATAAATCGTACTTGTTTTCAGCAAATATGATAAAATGAATATTTTCACACCAAAGAACGACAACTTGAAGATGATTTATTGTGGGAAGATCTTAAATGGGGTCTCCAAACCTTGAACTAAACTGTATGCGATATACATTCCCCATAGCCACAAGACGTACAGTATGTCGTTGTACCGATCTCCGCCACCATACGCGCTTATTGTTTCCGTCCAATGCACTTCCGTCCCATCCATTTCCGTCCCTTTTCCAAAATCACTCCCACAAACATGTCCAGCTACCGAGTGCCACAAAAATATCCTGATACCGAGTGGAAAGATGTTACACATCAAAAACTTGAGTGCTTCTTTAATTAAATCAAATCTTGCAAGAAGCTGTTGTTTATGCTACCTTCTTATATGTGCGCTGACACTTCACACCCTCGTTGATGGGAGTTTGATTTAATGACTTTATTGACCCTGGTTATCTCGCCTGCGCGCTATTCACGGACCGAGCTCTGTTGGCTGGCGGAAGGCGCGCGCGCCCAGCAGTCGGTCGCCGGCGCCGCTCCAGCAAACGAATCTCACTGTATATTTTCCTCAAGTTCTGACAAGTAAGAAAGGAGGAATTTTGTGACAGATTCTGGCATCACAACAAAGACATCAGATTATGCAAATCCCCATTTCATAAATTAGCATAACCTTACAGAATATTACACATTGACAAGTGATACATCATCATCTCATAAGAACCACCATCACCACTACACCAAGCTTGTCGAACATCTGTCACCAATGCCAGCCTCTCAACACCTGAAGGAAATCTCAGGACCCTCACATTATCGCCTCTAAATACTACCCTCATCTCACCAATAGCAGAAAAAGCTATCATTATACAACTTAAATTCTTATCATCACAACAGCGATCAATTTTAAAATGTATTCCAGCATCACAACGACAAAAACAAATTAAATGTTATGCTTTAGCATAGAAGACATGCTTTTAATATTTGCTAAATGGCATACTTTTGCCATTTGGGACAAAATTACATGCGATTAAATTTATTTTGTCCCTTTTGTTCTTATGCATAAATTTGTTATTTTCTCACATGGCGTGTTCAAATTATATAATATATATTTTAATGGCCAAGAGGCTGTTGATATCAAATATCATTTGCATGGCTAAGTAGCGACAGTTGGCGCTCCTGGGTGTGATAATGGTAGACTAGATGGTGCGAAAATAGCAGCTCCGAGCGTCACTTTCAATTGCTGCCAACTACATTATTATTATTATTAAACCAAGACGCCTACTTTCTATAATGAAGCACACATACACACGTACAAGTTCCATCGCTGTTTCTCGTGTCGCCTGGCGGTTAGGGACACAAGTTCCACTTAACCTTAATGATACAGCTAATGCGTTTAGTTTATAAAGTGAGGTGTTCGTGGGATCGATTAATTGTTCTCGTACTTGCTTTAGAGTGAAGAAAACCATGTATTAATCCTAAAAAGTAATTACATTCATAAATAATTCATGTGTTTTGGGCTAATGTCGTGTGTATTTACGTTTTGGAGAAACCTTGCCTCCTTTTTCAATGGAATCAAACAACGTCGCCAAAGAAAGTATATCAATGAGGTTACAAAAATTACAAAAAAATATAGATACATTCCTCGGTTTGTCACCAGAGAGCAGCTGCCAGAAATTACCGTATGGACCATGGTAGAACGGCGGACAGAGTAGTAAGTAAGGAGAAGGTATAGGGGGCGGGGTGAAAATATAGAGACTCCTCGCAGCTTGAGGATGTCCAAAAGAAAAGGGGGGAGATGGGAGGTTTAGATGGACATAAGGCAACATAAACAAAAGGGAAGTGTATCTGAACGATACCTAACTTCATACAGACATCGATGAAAAAACAGATGGAAACTCCTCCAGTGACGAACAAAGGAGATCAAATCCAGGCTCTGTAGCCATAGAGGAAAAAAGTACAATTTGAATTAGGCGAAGAACAGAGAGACTGAGAGGAACTATCTTCCTAGATCCTTAATAACTGGTAGCCAAGTGTCACTTAGCTGATATCCAGTGTCTTTGTTAAAAGTATTGGGATTTTTACGAATTTCAACTGCCTCCCTTGTAATTCTAGACCAGTTGTGCTTAACAAGGGCAAGCGCATGAGCATCCTTGAAACATACATCGTTCAGCTATAGCTGATTTGTCAGGTTGGTTTCTCCGAAACGTAAATACACACGGCATTAGCCAAAAAAAAAAAAAAACGTGAATTATTTATATAATCCAGGCCGTGAAAGCCTTAATATATGCATTCATCAAGTTATAATTCAGCACAAAATTCTGATACTCTCTTAAAAATACATGACCTATTGTTTTATGTATAGTCTCAGAAATGTCATTTATAAAGGATAGGAATAAAGAGATAGAGAAATATGGAATGAAATTTAAGTGTGGGGAAGAGTAAGACTGTAATGATGACAAGAAACAAGAGAGAAGGAAGACAGAATATTGAAGTCAATGGAAATCCATTGGAAATGGTAAAAAGCTTTTAAGTATTTGGGGAGCATACTCACAGCAGATGTTACAATAAATGAAGAAATTGGAAGGAGAATCCAACAAGCTAATGGGTTTTACCAGTGTGTGAGAGGTTTAGTATGGAACCAGGAAGTCCCAGAGAAATGCAAGAAAGTTCTATTCTCAATGTATTACACACCAATTTTGACATATGCAGCAGATACTTGGACCACAACAAAACGCGATGAAAGCCGAATCCAAGCAGCCGAGATGAAGTTCCTTAGAGGAATAATTGGGAAGACACGGAGGGATAAAGTCAGAAATGTGGACATTAGGGAGAGAACTGGGTTCCCAAAACTGCAAGACAAGATAGAGACCAGTAAGCTGGACATATGATGAGAAGGGAAGAATATAGAGTACCAAAAAGAATATTTATGGAGAAAATACCAGGAAGAAGACCACGAGGAAGGCCCAGAAAGAAGTGGATGGATACGATGAAGGAAAGCATAGAGAAAAGTGGAGTAAAAGAAAAAGAAGTATTAAAAGAAGGAAATGAATGGTGGAGGGATAGACAACTGTGGAGGTCCTTGATTCGCAACCCGACCCAGGGAACTGGAAATGGGAAATTAAGAAGAAGGAGAGGTTAGGGAAGAGATTTTGAAAGAAAATCGGTCGTAGAGCTATTGAAAGAAACCTTCCCGGCAGGTGCTTGATGGTAAAAGTGGGAAACCATTAAATCCATTTATGTGCGACGATGCCGAAATGTAAATATTATGTCAGAAAACTGTATTGTAATGAGGGTCCTCTTGGAATGAGGGATTAATATTTGTAAAATCCTCAATTTATGGTTACACACTTACTAATATAAACAATATGCCAAATTTTCAAATCTCCATCCACACTACTAACTTAATAGATTTGCATGATTCCTTCACTAATTTGTTCAACCATCTGTGAGTAATGCTGAGAAGAAGAATATTATTCTTATTACATAATTTGTTAAGTGACTGAAATAAATCTTCCAAAAAATGTAAAATATTTACAATATGTACTATTATTATTATTTTACAATCACCCATATCTTCTTTGTTAACACTGGGGACCGAAGGTTTAGTTAGTTATTGTTGTTGTTTTAAGGGGCGGAACTACGCGGTCATCTACCCCTACCGGAGGTTTAGGTTTATAAAATTGTCATTTTAGGTTTTAAAAACATAATTTCATTTCTTTTTAGTTTCTTAATAGGTAGAATAGGATTTTAAATTGATTGTTATGTAAAAGTTAAACTTAATGCTAATTGTTAGCAGAAAATCTGATTATAACGAGAGAGTAAATAGTTTACAAAATGATACGTCTTTTATCAACTTATCACCGAGAACTCCACACATTTAGGCAATGTTTGCTCTCCTTAAATATGTTAATTATTCAAATTCATGAAACCAAGGATGTCAGAGCTAGCCCGTTTAATTAATTTTGTTTATTTAGAATGAACTTGGAAACAATAAGAGATTTATCCCCACTTTCCTGAAATGTGCTGAAAGTATTTGAATTTTCTGCCAGGTAGGATTTATCTCAATCAACTAGAGCTAAAAAAACTGTCTTGTGGTTTACTTTTAAACAAGTAGTTCCGTGAAGAACTATACAGCCTATTTTCATATATCCTACTTATGTTAACTGCCACTATCAACATACAAAATTTCAGTTTGATTGCTGTAATAGATTCGTAGATATTAAGAACCGACTAAATATTTCGGATGGTCGCCATGTTCGATTTTATATATGTAGGTCCTAGAGTAATGTACTGTTACATGAAGATTATTGTGTACGTGTAGCATTCAAACTTCAATCGCATGGTTAGGACACAAGAAGTAACAAGGAGATTTTAAAATTTCGCACAGCTGCCATCTTGTGGTTATGGAAACAATTGAAATAAATTAGATGCCAGTGGATTAACATTCGTATAAGGATTTACTGTACCAAGTTTCTCTGCACTCGGATGGTTAAATTGCGAGAAACGTCCATGTGAATATATATACTTCGCGTCGCCGTCATGTTGCATTTGTGATCACCAGGTTACTTAAAGTCCTATAGGTGAAATTAAGTTCATAGCCCCTATGAACATCAAAAAATTCAGTTTGATTGCTATAATAGATTCGTAGATATTGAGATCCATCCAAATATGTCGGATGGTCGCCATGTTGGATTGTCAAATATTTAGGCCATAGAGTCATGTACCATTAAAGGAAAATTATTGCGTAGGTTCATTATTCAAACTTTAACTTCGATCGCACGAATACGACACAAGAAATAAAAAAATAATTTTAAAATTCGCACAGCCGCCATCTTGAGGTTATGTAAACAATTGAATTAAATTAGATACCAGTGCATCACAATGTGTATAAACATTTCCTGTACGAGATTTCATTGCGTTTGGAACATTAAATCGCGAGATAGGTCTATTTAAAATTTTCCAATTAGCTTGGCCGCCATGTTCGTTTTGTAGTTAACCGGTTTTGAAAGTCTTATAGAAGAACTTCCAGTATTGCCCTTTATCTCCGTACAAAATTTCAGGGTGATACCGTAATAGTTTCAGAGATATAGAATGCCGGTGAAATATCTTGCACAGCCGCCATCTTGTCGTTATATAAACAATTGAACGAAGTTAGATTTCGGTGCATTACAATGTGTATAAACATATACTGTACCACGTTTTATTGCGCTTGGTTGGTTAAATCGCGAGAAACGTCTATTCAAAAGTTGCAAATTCGCGTGGCCGCCATGTTGGTTTTGTAGTTACCAGTTTTTCAAGAGTCTCATAGGTGAACTTCTAGTGGTTCCCTTTATCACCGTAATAAATTCCAGGGTGATATCGGGAATAGTTTCGGAGATATTGATTGTTAGTGAAATATTTCGCACAGTCGCCATGTTGGATTGGTGAGACGTAACAAAATTTGAAGGGCACGGTCGATGTCGCAGGGAATAGTGCTATGAATTTACCGAGTTTCATTGAAATCGATCCAGCCGTTTAGATTTTATTAGGGGGAGACACACACACCTCACACACACACACACACACACGCGCGCTCGCACGCACACACGGACAAAAGGTGATCTCATAAGCCTATTTTTTCAAAATTGAAAATAGGCTAAAAATACGGACTAAAAATTGAAATATCGTACAATAAATGGAACAAAACTACAACTAGGTGTTCTTAGGTACTCGCATATCATTTAGGTATTTTAGGTACTACATAATTCATGGCTCTTTTGAGTGTGATTCGGAAAAGTATTATAGTATTTTTGTTATTAGATGATGATGATAATTGTTGTTTTAAGGGGCTTAACATCTAGGTTATCGTCCTCTAATGGTCTAGGTCAGGGGTCTCCAAACTTTCCAGCCTTAGGGCCATACTGATTACTCCAGTAAGTTCCGAGGGCCAAAACCATATTATCATTGTTGCCGGTGGTTAAAGGTGAAATAGTCCACTGATGAAAAAAAAGTCCGAAAAAGTACGCAACGCTGAAAAAAGGCTGCAAATCGGACTAAAGTCCGCAAAACGGCAACACTGCATATTATTAATTTTCCTGTCATTATCTGTAATTTCTAGATTAGTCGTAGAGTACGAGCCATGAAGAGTAACGTGACACGACATCTGGTGGACACAAGCGGAAATAGGTAGTACCTTCTATCGCTAACAGATGGCGCTAATAGCACGTACAGAGTAATCTCGTTGGTTCGAGAGAGTTCTGGTGTCTTCCACTCACTTCTAGATGGCAGTAATTGGAATATATAAGAAGGCTAGTTGCGCAACCACAAGTCAGTTCCTATGACACTGTTGTGAAATAAAATAGTGCGTACCTCCTTAAAACGTGTTTGTGCGTGTTTAAGTTTAAGACATCTTTGTAACAGTATTTTGATTTGAATTGTTGCTTTTGTGTGTGATTTAGTAGTATGGAAAAGAAGCGAAAAATTGATAGTGAATGCAGAAAATTCAAAGATGAGTGGAACATTCAGTATTTCGTAATTGAGTCCAGTAACAAGGCGCTATGTTTGATTTGCAATGAAAGCATAGCCGTTCTCAAGGAAATAACATTAAACGTCATTATGAAACAAAACATTTTCAAAATTACCGAAAATATACAGGAAGTTTGCGGACAGAAAAATTCAAAGCTATGAAGCGCGGATTGAAATCGCAGCAATCTTCATTTACAAAACTCAAAACCGAACAAGAGGCTGCAACTCGTGCCAGCTTTCGTGTGGCTCTTGAAATTGCAAAACGTGGAAAACCATTCACCGATGGAGAAATGATCAAAGAATGCATAATTGCAGCAGCCGAAGAAATGTGCCCTGAACAGGTAAATTTATTAAAAACTGTCAGTATGTCAGCAAACACTGTGGCTCGAAGGGTAGAAAACATCGCTGAAAATATATCCTCTCAACTGTTCGACAAAAATGGAGATGTTGAGTGGTTTTCTTTGACCTTGGATGAGTCAACGGATGTGTCAGATACTTCTCAGGTGTTGATTTATATTCGAGGAGTAGATAAAAGCTATGAAGTGCATGAAGAACTTCTTGATATGTATAGTATTCATGGCACAACTACTGGTACAGATATTTTTAAAGGAGTTGAAATGGCCATTAATCAAAAGAACCTTCGATGGAAAAACTTGAAATGTATTACAACTGATGGAGGCAAAAACATGAGTGGGAAAGATAAAGGAGTGGTCGTTCTTGTGTCAAAGGCTGTAGAAAATGATGGTGGTTCAAAACCATTAGTCTTACATTGTATCATTCATCAACAGTCTTTGTGCGGAAAATGTTTGGATATGTCTGAAGTTCTGAAACCAGTCATATCAACTGTTAATTTTATGAGATCTTTTGGGCTGAATCACCGACAATTCCGACAATTTATTGAAGAGATTGGAGAAAATGACTTACCTTATCATACTGCCATACGTTGGCTTAGTTGTGGGAAAGTTCTTCAGCGCTTTTTTGAACTTCGAGCAGTGATCGAAATTTTTTGGAATGAAAAGCATCGCCCTCTTACTGAATTACAAAACAACGCATGGCTGTGGAAGTTAGCATTCTATGTTGATTTGACAAAACATGTGAACGAACTGAATTTGAGATTGCAAGGAGAAAACCAGCATCTTCCTGATTTATACACTAATATCAAATCATTCCGGAAGAAATTGATACTGTTTCAATCACAACTACGAAGTAAATGTTTTTCACATTTTAAAACATGTGAAATATTCAGCCACACCACTGAGACTGAGTTTCCTATCGATTTTGCAATCGAAACTTTGAGTGCTTTGAAAATAAATTTTGATACTCGTTTCTCGGACTTCGATGACTTTGCGAATCAAATTAAGATTTTTCAGGATCCTTTTGATACTGACATTGAAACCCTAGCCCCGGAACTTCAAATGGAAATGATTGAACTACAGTGCAGTGATATAATTAAGAACAAATATCAAAACTCATCTTTGTTGGAATTTTATAAGAGTCTTCCACTGACACAATTTGATAATTTGCATAAATTTGCTCGTGGGCTGTTTTCTGTTTTTGGTACTACTTATTTGTGTGAGAAGACCTTCTCCAAAATGAAGTACACAAAAAATGTTTACAGATCTAAATTAACTGATGAGCATCTTAAATCTCTTTTAATAATTGGTACAAGTAAAATTAGTCCACAACTACAAACTATTGTCAGTGGAAAATCTCAATTACATAAATCTCATTAGTATTTCATATGTCTGCATGTTATACATGTCTTTACTCATTACAATGTTGTGTTTCTTTATCCAACTTATCACAAAAACAATAACAATAAGCCTACAACAATGTTATGAGTAGTTAGCCCATGACCATATCAATGTAGATGTCATATTAATAATTATTCAACATAAAATTAGAATACTTCAGTAAACTAAATTTAATTTGCTATAAAAAAATATGTTCTCTAAAAGGAGTTTTCAAGTAAGCTACCTCTCCGCGGGCCGGACAAAATCTGTCCGCGGGCCGGATGTGGCCCTCGGGCCGTAGTTTGGAGACCCCTGGTCTAGGTGATGGCGATAATGACAATGGAATAAAAACCATAACGAAATTAAGTAAACTTGAAAATAATTACAAAATAGAACTTAGATTGAAAATACTGACTAAATGTAGTGTAGATTCAAAACATTCGCCAAAGACACGGGGAGCCAATTCACAAAATCAGTGCGGGAATCTTAAAGAGAAAAGGAAATATAATGGAAAGAAAACAAGAGGTCTGACCCCTTGTACGAATGAGGGATCAGGAAAGACGAGACAAGGGCTAATTAAGGCGGGAAAGTGAAATACTCCCTAGGCCTCAGATACCCTAATACCGTCGGGGATAGGAAGAGAACAAGAGTCGACCAAGAGAGGTCGACAGGAAGGAAGACGGAGAGGAGCCCGGCACAAGTAAGTGGAAGCAATGCCGGACTCAGCGTAGGTGAATACCGAAGAATCCGGTCCCTAGTAATACCATATATTTCAACAATTATTATGATTCAGGACATGCTGTAGATTATGCTCTTCCTCCCTGCGCAATTTATACTGAAGTTATTTTGAGGTGCAGTAATTACCACAACTACAAGGATGATTCGAACCTACTGAGTCCGCCTAGCACTGCGCTTTATCGAGCGTGGATACACCTTACGTTTATATAGACATTACAATAACACAGTTTATCAGAATAATCCTATGCACACCCCTAAATATACTGTAGGCCTACATGGGTCTAAGCAACCCCCTAAATAAATCAACAACTGGCCATGGTGGCCGAGAAGCACTAATGCCTTAGTTCGTGCCTCCATATCATTGGGAGAGCATTGGTTCGAATCCCACCTTGGCCGTGATTTCACATTTGAACAACAAAATCCCTTCCCTGACCCGTCCTTAATTAAACCTAAGTTAGCGATCACCTGCCACCATCCCCTGTTGTATCTACTGATGCTATCCTTGTGGCGGTAGAGGGATTCACAGAACCCCTGAGTGAAGGAAAGCTTGGGGGATAAAAACACAAGTAGTTCCGTGAAGAACTATACAGCCTATTTTCATACATCCTACTTTTGTTAAATGCCTCTATCAACATACACAATTTCAGTTTGATTGCTCTCATAGATTCGTAGATATTGAGAACCGTCTAAATATTTCGGATGGTCGCCATGTTGAATTGTTGTATGTATAGGCCATAGAGTTATGTACCATTAAATTGAAATTATTGCGTAGATTCATAATTCAACTTTCACTTCGATCGCATGATTACGACACAAGAAATAAAAAATTAATTTTAAGGTGTCGCACGGACACCAACTCGAGGTTATGTAAACAACTGAACTACACACATCAAAAAAAGTTTTGCATCACCTCGGTTCCCAGATCTCCGGCATATAGACGTTGACTGTGTATATTGTATCAAAGATACAGTCCCTTTGACTGTTCATAGATGTCACTAAAACTGCTCAAAGATGTAAACAACCATGCATGAGCAGGGCCTATTAGACGGAGGGGGTACGACAGCCGATCAGTTCCAGTCATTCCACCAGGACGAAGGTACGCTGCTCATGTTGTCTGTAGTTCTACCATGCCTAGAAGGTCAATACCGCAGTTCGATCGCGTCCGCATTGTTACTTTGTGTCAAGAAGGGCTCTCAACAAGGGAAGTTTCCAGGCGTCTCAGAGTGAACCAAAGCGATGTTGTTCGGACATGGAGGAGGTACAGAGATACAGGAACTGTCAATGACAGGCCTCGCTCAGGCCGCCCAAGGGCTACTACTGTAGTGGATGACCGCTACTTACGGATTGCCGCTCGGAGGAACCCTGACAGCAATGCCACCATGTTGAATAATGCGTTTCGTTCAGCCACAGGACGTCGTGTTTCAACTCAAACTGTGCGCAATAGGCTGCATGATGCGCAACTTCACTCCCGACGTCCATGGCGAGGTCCAGCTTTGCAACCCCGACACCATGCAGCGCGGTACAGATGGGCCCAACAACATGCTGAATGGACCCCACGGAATTGGCATCACGTTCTCTTCACCGATGAGTGTCGCATATGCCTTCAACCAGACAATCGTCGGAGACGTGTTTGGAGGCACCCTGGTCAGGCTGAACGTCTTAGACACACTGTCCAGCGAGTGCAGCAAGGTGGTGGTTCCCTGATGTTTTGGGGTGGCATTATGTGGGGCCGACGTACGCCACTGGTGGTCATGGAAGGCTCCGAAACGGCTTTACGATACCTGAATGACATCCTCCGACCCATAGTGCAACCATATCGGCAGAATATTGGAGAGGCGTTTGTCTTCATGGACGACAATTCTCGACCTCATCGTGCACATCTTGTGAATGCGTTCCTTCAAGATAACGACATCGCTCGACTACAGTGGCCAGCATGTTCGCCAGACATGAACCCTATCGAACATGCCTGGGATATGTTGAAAAGGGCTGTTTATGGACGTCTTGACCCACCAACCACTCTGAGAGATTTACGCCGAATTGTCGTTGAGGAGTGGGACAATTTGGACCAACAGTGTCTTGATGAACTTGTGGATAGTATGCCACGGCGAATACAGGCATGCATCAATGCAAGAGGACGTGCTACTGGGTATTAGAGGTAGTGGTGTGTACTGCAATCTGGACCACAAATTCTGAAAGTCTAGCTGTATGATGGTACAACATGCAATGTGTGGGTCTCATGAGCAATAAAACGAGCTGAAATGTTGTTTGTGTTGATCTCTATTCCCTTTGTATTTAACGGTTCCGGAACTCTTGGAACCGAGGTGATGCAAAACTTTTTTTGATGTGTGTATATTAGATGCCAGTGCATTACAATGTGTATAAACATTTGCTGTACCATGTTCCATTGCGTTTAGATGATTAAATCCCGAGAAAAGTTTATTTAAATGTTTCAACTTCGCTTGGCCGCCATGTTCGTTTTGTAGTTAACAGATTTTCGAAAGTCTTATAGGTTAACTTCTAGTAGTGCCCTTTATCACCGTACCAAAGGTCAGGGCGATATCGGTAATAGTTGCGCAGTCAGGGAATGCCAGTGAAATATTTTGCACAGACACCATATTGGATTTGGTGAGACATAATAAAAATTAAAGGGCACAGTCGGGGTCGGCCAAAATGGTGCTATGATCATACCGAGTTTCATTGAAATTGCTACAGCCGTTTAGAAGTTATTAGGGGGGACACACACACACACACGGACAAAAGGTGATCTCATAAGCCTATTTTTTTTTTCATAAATGAAATGGCACGAGAAAACAAAGCATAGAAATATAATTCAAACCAAAAATGTAATTTGGAACATGTATGTGTACCTTTATTGTGGGGTTAATGAATTCTGTGACGCTAGGAATAATCTAGACGGCCACGTTCACTTTATTGAGAATATCTTTTAATAACAGTCTCGTTCGACAACTCTGACCACCTTATCTCAAATTTCCTATGCAAATAAGTTTTTAAAAAATAGTACCAAATAAGAGAGACAGCGCGTTCCCTTGTCGCATTTCATTGGGAAATGGGTGTTTAGCTAAAATTACAAGCACTTAAAAGTAGCAATCACAGAGCATTTAAGTATTTTGCATAATGATATCTAATGGGACAAGTTGTATTGCAGCTTCTCAACTTTGTCATTTATTTTCAAGAGTCGTTTGTCTGAGCTAATATTACGTCGCGGTAATTTGAACTGAATCATGTCTTGGTCACTTCCTTTGTGAATTCGTTTATTGAATACTCAAATACTTTGTGGAGAGAGTTCAGCTGCTGAGTTGAGAGGCAGGTGGGTGTATGCGTGGGTACATGGAGGAAGGAACGAGTCGAGTAGCGCTTGTTGATCTGGCTTAAGGGGCGCAACAGCGAGGTCATCTGCCCCTCTTAACACAGATTACATTATACAAATTTAGAATACAATGACATTTAGAGATGGACGCCTAAATATAAAAATGGCCTATAATAAAACAACCAAGAATTTCCGTGACGAACTAAAGAGCCTACTTTTCTCAAAATTAAGTTTCATGCCAATGATTAATCTACAGTATATGAACCTATCTAGAATAATGACAAAATTAGGTTGGTAATATCGAAATGTCTAATTATTTCGAAATATTCCTGGTAAAATGTAACCTAATAGAGCACTACAGTTGGCAGCTCTGGTGACTGAATATATTCTTAGTTCCACCTCTTAAGGTACAGAATACAAAATTTGGTTGAAGTCCAATGGACGTTACATGCAGTTAGACATTGGATCTATCAGCACGCGTAAAAGCATGTTGCCAACAATCTCATGCGTGTGCTGGTCAGAAATAATCTGAAATATTATGATATCTTGTTGTGCCAATTTTGGACGAAATCCATTTGTCAGTATAGTAGCTACATGTATTTTAAAATTGGACCTATCAGCAGGCATAGAATCGTGTTGGCAGCACTGACATATTATTTATTCCTAATTAATCTAGAATGTCAGGTGCTATACGTGTGCAAAGTACAGGGATGTTGGCTTGCATACTTCCTGATATATTGATATTAGGATAAACAAGTAGTTCCGTGAAGGACTATACAGCCTATTTTCATATATCCTACTTATGTTAATTGCCACTATCAACATACAAAATTTCAGTTTGATTGCTGTAATAGATTCGTAGATATTGAGAACCGACTAAATATTTCGGATGGTCGCCATGTTGGATTTTATTTATGTAGGTCCTAGAGTTATGTATTGTTACATGAAGATTATTGTGTACGTGTAGCATTCAAACTTCAATCGCATGATTTGGACACAAGAAATAACAAGGAGATTTTAAAATTTCGCTCACCTGCCATCTTGTGGTTATGGAAATAAATTAGGCCAGTGGATTAACATTCGTATAAGAATTTACTGTACCAAGTTTCACTGCACTCGGATGGTTAAATTGCGAGAAACGTCCAAGTGAATATTTGTACTTCGCGTCGCCGCCATGTTGGATTTGTGATCACCAGGTTATTTAAAGTCCTATAGGTGAACTTAAGATCATAGCTCCTATAAACATAAAAAAATCAGTTTGATTGCAATAATAGATTCGTAGATATTCACAGCCGTCTAAATATTTCGGATGGTCGCCATGTTGGATTGTTAAATGTATAGGCCATAGAGTCATGTACGATTAAAGGAAAATTATTGCGTAGGTTCATTATTCAAACTTTCACTTCGATAGCATGACTACGACACAAGAAATAAAAACTTAATTTTAAAATTCGCATAGCCGCCATCTTGAGGTCAGCGGCGGCTCGTGAAGGGGAGCTGCAGAGCTGCAGCCCCCCCCCCCCCCCAGGGTATTAGACAATATCAATTTACACTTTAAAAGTAATGAGGTAACGGTGTAATTAAATAGATCTCTTTAAATTTTTCACAAGTAAAGGCCAGGCTGGCTCGTAAATCCGCTTCCCCCACGGCTGCTGCATTCTCCGCAGCACCTTAGGAACTTAACATTGCACTTCCTGAATCCACTTCCCCCGTTGCCAAGTTGTCCTATGAAAGCCTCTTTGGGTGCTGCAATCTTTGCAGCTTCGCCACAGAGTGCCAACTCATGTTTAGAAACAATAGAGTACACAGTTTGCAAACAGCTCAAATATTATACTGGCAGCGGCTAACAGCCCCTAATTCGTATTCAGAAAATTTACGACTTATATTCTAATGCACTAAATTATAAATATAATCATAATAATATCGTAAGAAAATGTTTAAATGGGAAAAACTTTTGCTGCAACATGGCTATTTTTGTAGCACTGAATGGCAATGAGAATCACGAGTAGAAGAAGGATGGAACTCAAGTAGGCGCTCACGGCATCTAGTGGGTACTAGAAGAACCATGTCCATTATCAACCCTTAACCAATGAAAGGGAGGCATTCCACCATCTCCATTATTTGAGCATTTTCTTCAAACACTTGTACGATCAGTCTTGCCAACATGCGAATTATAGATCATTATTCTAATGTAGTATGCTTTCGTGATATTAACAAATACTTGTATATTATTTCACAGTATAGTTGGTGGAGAATTTAGTTGAACTCAAAAGAGAGTGACAGATCTTTGAAAACTGAGCGAAGAAATTCAGAAGCACGCATCTTCCGGAACTCATTTAAATAACATGTAAAATTTTGCAGTGTTACGCTTAAGTTCAGCGTATATCAACAATCGGTTGAGCGTCATAACAATGAAGTAACTAGAAACAAGAAAATATATAAATAGAATCATAATACTACGACTGTCTGTTAGGTAGTCAGTCTGAAGGCTGGTTGGATCCCCAAAAAGTACCGCCGTTAGGTTATGTGGGTAGATACCCACAAAAACCAAAGGCAGTGCTATATTGAGGCGTACTAGGCAAGAAGAGGAATGAGGTAGTTTGCCATGGCTTTCCTCACTGAGTCAGAACAGCAGTACTAACCCTATGAGTAGAACCTTTCACAGCATTCACAGGCACTGACTGTGCACTGATTGTTATTACAAAGCACCACCCATACCTCAGTAGCTTCCATATAATCACAGCCATGAGTGAGACTGAGACATCGGTGAAAAGCCACATTTTACTCTAGCCTGTGCCAACAGACAAATGCAAATGTACTGCATTCATCAAGAGATGGCAAACAGGCTAAACACTATCACAAGAAAATGTTTATATCGAAGAGAAGAATTTCGAAATATCGGTGGAGCTGTAAAACCTTCGAGTTTCCTTCTCACTGGTTCTTAGGCCCGGCATCTACAGAGGTCGTTAAACTGTTACGTATCGCTATCACCTTGCCTATGGCTACCGCTGAACCCGAACGCTGCTTTTCGTGCCTCAAGATGATCAAAGTGTACCTCAGGACTGCCATGGGTAAAGCCCTGCGCGGATATCCGCAACATTTATCGTCATACGGATATAGTTTGCATGGATGTGCGGATAGCGGATACCGGTAATGTTTGGAGTAAATTTGCGGATAGTTTTTAGAATACAGTACAATCCGAACTTGTTGAATATCATTACTAGGACCCGGATGTTTATTGTTATGTTTTTTTTCATGACAAATGTAAAATGGTGATTAAACTTATCTCATTCAAATTATGTCATTAAGCATAATTAACTCTCCAAACTGAAAAGGGTTGCAATTCTGGCTGTATGACATTCATTTTAAACATAGCACATGACATACATAGCCTAAGGGAACGACTTTCTCCTCAAATGTCTAAATGTGTTGCTTTAATGTATGTCTACCCCTTATTATTCCCGTTCTCCAAAGGGGTCGAGGATGATATGCGATGTAAGTCTTTGTGGCGGATGGTTTTTACGGCCAGATGGATGTGTTGCTTTAATAAAAAATAAAAATATTAATGTAATACCAGTAGATTCGAATAACAAACGTGCGGATAACAGTCGTGCGGATGCAAGGCGGATGTGGATAACGTTTTCTTTATCCGCGCAGGGCTTTAGCCATAGGACAAGAAAGACTTACTGCACTTGGAATGCTGTCTATTGAGAATGGTCTGATTAACAGCATACCGAATTTCAATAACCTCGTCTTCGAAAAATTCGTCGCGTTCAAGACTCGACGCCTGGAACTGATCTACAAATAAGGTACCGTAAGTTAATGCTTGTGCATGCAGCCGCCCACCAACTGCGATATGTGCGAGCCGCCACTGATTGAGGTTATGTAAACATTTGAACTAAATTAGATACCAGTGCATTACAATGTGTATAAACATTTCCTGTACCAGATTTCATTGCGTTTGAAACATTAAATCGCGAGGAAGGTCTATTTAAATGTTCAAATTCGCTTGGCCGCCATGTTCGTTTTGTTGTTAACCGGTTTTTGAAAGTCTTATAGATGAACTTCCAGTAGTGTCCTTTATCTCTGTAAAAACGTTCAGGGTGATACCGCTAATAGTTTCAGAGATATAGAATGCCGGTGAAATATTTCGCACATCCGCCATCTTGTGATTATGTAAACAATTGAACGAAGTTAGATGTCGGTGCATTACAATGTGTATGCACATATACTGTACCAAGTTTTATTGCGTTTGGTTGGTTAAATCGCGAGAAACGTCTATTTAAAAGTCGCTTGGCCGCCATGTTGGTTTTGTAGCTACCAGTTTCTCAAAAGTTACATAGGTGAACTTCTAGTAGTTCTCTTTATTACCGTAAAAAAATTCAGGGTGATATCGGGAATAGGTTCGGAGATATTGAATGCTGGTGAAATATTTTGAACAGCCGCCATGTTGGATTGGTGAGACGTAACAAAATTTGAAGGGCACGGTCGGGGTCGACTCTAATAGTACTATGAACTTACCGAGTTTCATTGAAATCACTCCAGCCGTTTAGAATTTATTAGGGGGGGGGGGACATACACACCTCACACACACACACACGCACACACACACGGAGAAAAGGTGATCTCATTAGCCTATTTTTTCAAAATTGAAAATAGGCTAAAAATATAGACAGCATTTATTAACAGTTGGCAGCGCTGATTGCTCTTAAGATTACTTATAGTCATATTTGTTATGTTACTCGTAGCACATACGAAATTTGGATGAAATCCAACTGATAGTATAGAAGTTACATGTTTTTAAAAAATGGCCCTATCAGCAGGCTTAGAATCATGTTGGTAGAACTGAAGTACTGTATATAACTTACTCCAAAATTAATCTAAAATGCCAGGTACTATACGTGTGCATAGTTTAAAGCTGTCGGCTTGCATACTTTGTGATATATTGCTATTTGGATAAAAGAATAGAGGGAGCAATTATTAACAGTTGGCAGCCCTGGTGGCTCTTAGGAATACGCTCAGTCATATCTGCTTATGTACACATATTACATACAAAATTTGGTTGAAATCCAATTGATAATGTAGAAGTTATAGGCATTTAAAAATTGGACCTATCAGAAGGCTTAGAATTATTTTGGCAACACTGTCATGTATGGCCTCCTGGAAATTAAACTGAAATAGTGTTATGTACATGTGTGCCAATTTTGGAATAGCTCCCATGCATACCTTCCAAGAGCTCAAATTTCTAGTGCGTTTTTTCATGCACTGACATCATTTTCAAATATGGACGTGAGATATACCGGTATACATCTTTACTCATACTAAATTTGGTTTCGATTTCTGCAGCCGTTTAGGTGTTGATGAGGGGGGGGGGGGGGCACACACACAGCCAGACATACACAAGGACAGACAGACATACATTTTCCCGGATCGATGTCATAAGTCTACTTTTTCCTCATTTTCGCAAAATGTGAAAAGTAGGCTAAACATAAAATAAAACTACTAATTATCATATATTCAGTCACCAAGGCTGCCAACTGTAGTTCTCTATTAGGCTACATTATGCCAGGTATACAGTATTTCGAACTAATTAGAAATTTCGATATTACCAACTTAATTTCGTCATTATTCTAGATAGATCAATATAGATTAATCATTGGTATGAATCTTAAATTTTAAGAAATGTAGGCTCTTTAGTTCGTCACGGAACTTCTTGTTTATGTTTAAAATGTCATCATATAGCCCATATTATTTCAGTAGTATAGATCCTTCCGGCGCTCACAAGAGACCGATCATGACAAATGAGCTTTCAAATGAAAGAGAATAGACATTAGCAGTGACGCATTGCACTCTAATTTCATAAATATCTATAATTTCTTTAAAAAATTACTTTTTAAAAAACTATATCTAGTGTGCGATTTGCGGATACTGTTGATGCAGGAAGATACGTTCCATAATTGCTGTCTACTTCACATTTTGGCCGCTGTGACGCCTGCTTCATGTCATTTTAACATTCTGAGGTATTTCCTTTATAATTTTGCATCGATTTCAGAAACAGTAATTTAAAGGAATGAGTAACGTATTCAAATCTTATAATTTCATAAATATCGAATAACCGGTTAGCGTTTCGGCTAAGCTGTCAATCAATGGACTCAGCACACAAATGGCATTAGCCGTGACGAATTGCATTCTAATTTTATAAATATCAATTTTGTAAGAAATTTGCGAGTAGCAAATACTGTTGCTGTCTGAAAATACGCGACATCATTGCTGTTCGGTTCGCATTTTGGCCTGAAACGTAAATAGTGTTCTATAATCATTTGGGTAAATTAAAAACATAACAACCTTTCTCCTTCAGTCTCTTATGATAAAGCTATTGGGGAAAGTGTGGCTTATGAACACGCGAGATTTCTCGCACGGGCCCGCTTGGAATAATTAATAAGGAAGAGGAGGATCAGTTTCTATGGCCACATAACACACATGAACTCGACATAGTTTTGCCCTACAAAGCGTTAAGACGAAAATTACTGAAACACACAATCACTCCCTTCAATGAATGACCGTCAGAATTTCTTAAGATATTGTGCAAATTGTGTTATATAATTATTACTAATAGAAGTACCCATTATTCGAACGGTCTTCGCCTTCAATATCCAGACTTTATCAATTGAGCTACTGTTGCAATGGTTAGGGGCTTGGAACCTGTTTGTCGACAAAGATAATTGATTAGTTAAAATGTGCTCACAAACTAAATTTACCTAACGTGTACTTTCTGACGTGGGAATAAAATTGAAAACCTCGTAGACGAAACGCAATATACGTCAAATAAAAACTGACCCTCACCGTTGTGTTAAGTCCCCATCCAAAGGAACCCCTTTATTAAATTATAAAGACTTACGGTGTACGAAAATTCAGGTTTTATAGCCTCCAATGGCCCAAATTCCTAAAAGCCGCAAAAAAAAATATATATATATTTCTATTCAGGAATTTTTGAAAACAATGTTGCTGTTAGGAGATATAATACACCTTCTGTACGACATATCGCACGTGTAAGTCGTGTGAAAAATATCTAGGGTACCCCTTGAACACTTAAGCACATTGATGAATTTTATAGTTTTAGTTAGTTCCGTGATAACCTTATAGCCATTTGCAAATATTCACAGAAATGTAATAAATAGAGTGGGATTACATCTTGCAGAAATAGATGGAAAGTTGGATATCACCTCATGAGATACTGTTGTTATGGTTACTGGCTTGCATTCCTTCATTAGTATATTAAATGAAATTAGTTTTCTGGAAATATCAATGAAACTGTTGGTTTTAGAGCCTAAAAATATAGTTTTTGGGAACACTTTACGGCTCTTTAGGAGCCCCTAGTTTTGTTTCTGACACCAAGGGGTTGAAAATGAGCTTTGTCTCGTCGTTGTACGCCAAAATAATGATAAATAATGATAAGTATAATAATAATATAACAATATAGTGTATGTCAAATGGGTACAATAGGGATAGGGATATAATAGACCTTCCGTACCACACCCGCACGTGTAAATCGCTTGAACAAATTCTAGAGTACCCCTTGACCCCTTAAGCGCATTATATGTATTGATGAATATTTCAGCTTGATTTGTATCCATTATAACCTTATAGCCAATGCAAACCTTCACAGTAATGTAATAAATGGAATTGCATTGCGTCATACAGAAATAGATGGACCTCTGAGATTCCGTTGCCATGGTTACCGGCTTCCATTCTTTCATTAATTTATCAAGTGAAATTAGTTTTCAGGGAATATCTCAAAAACTATTGGTTTTAGAGCCTTAAAATGGGGTTTTCGGGGGCCCCCGAGTTTCGTGTCTCACATTGAGAAGCTGAAAATTAGCTGTGACTCACCTTTCTACGCCTATTTCAGCATGTATTTTAAGGGGGTAGGCCCCCTTTTATGAGAGGTACGGAGAAGAGTTAAATCAATGATTTGTTCCGTGCCTCTTATGGATATCTGTATCAAATTTTACGTTGATCCACCCAGCCGTTCTCGAGTTATAAGGACAACAAAAAATGTCCACAGACAGACAGACAGACACACACAAAACATATTTTTGCGCGCATCCGTCATAAAACAGTCTGAAACGCGTTAATAACGCAAATTTCCGTAGAAATTCAGAACGAACAGACAAACTATCATTTTTATATTCATAAGGATTCTTATTATTACGGAATGAGGTACGTAACTTAATCTGCCTTGAGAGAATAAAAAGAAAGAAATCCCCTTATGTAGCAATAACAAGCCGCGGTATGTTAATATAAATTTGAGGGCAAGAGACACTGCTATTAATGGTCGCCATATCTCACTAGATCGCGGACTTCAATTACTCCAGTTTGCCGACCTGCTTGCAGCGAGCCTAATAAATCAAACTAACGTTCACCGGTATGGAACCTGCTCCAGCCGTTTGATTACATGCTTGCTTTTTAAAGTAGCGTTGCTCTGAAATATAAAACCCCTGTTGCAAAACAAGCGGAATGATGTCAAGAATGAAATTTAAAACTTGGTAATGACTTCCGTGTAATATTTTTGTTCTCCTGTGTGTGAAACGGGTTCGAGTCTAAATGACCGACAATTATGAGGATTGTTTTAAGTGGCGAGAATATTAATACCTTGTTAAAATGATTAATGTTAACTAGAGGGCTTGTGCGAGAAATATGGCACCCGCCCTGTTTTAATGTTCTGCGAGTTCGACGAGACATAGTTCTCTCAGGGACTATCATTTGTTTATTTGTTTAATTCTATTCCTTTGACTTTCTTATGAATGGTCAAAACAACCGTTTGATGCTTTCTGGTCGGTCAACACGATTGTACCCAATTGCGATGGGTTATTTCTTAATCCTTGAAAAAAAAAACAAGTAGTTCCGTGAAGAACTATACAGCCTATTTTCATACATCCTACTCGTGTTAATTGCCTCTATCAACATACAAAATTTAAGTTTGAAGGTTGTGATAGATTCGTAGATATTGCGAACCGTCTAAATATTTCAGATGGTTACCATGTTGGATTTTTTATTTATTTACTATTACATGAAGATTATTGTGTACCTGTGGTATTCAAACTTCAATCGCATGATTAGAACACAAGAAGTAAAAACAAGATTTAAAAAATTCGCACAGCTGCCATGTTGTGGATATGGAAACAATTGAAATAAAATAGATGCCAGTGGATTAACATTTGTATAAGCATTTAACGTGCAACGTTTCACTGCACTCGGATGATTAAATCGCGAGAAACATCCACTTAAATATTTAAAATAAAAAAAAGGAAGGAAGCTTGTAGTTTAACGTGATCGTTAATCTTGAGATCATGAACGACGGAACCTCCTTTTTACGTGGAATCCGAACCACAGGACATGGCATTTCACTTCGAAAATCTCACATGCATTGACCGGGAATCGAACCCGGACCGTCTTGGTGAGAGGCATACAGCTACACCTCTGAGCCACCACGCCCCCCATTTAAATATTTATACATCGCGTCGCCGCCATGTTAGATTGGTGACACAATAAAATTTTAAGGGCACGGTCGAGGTCCCCCAGAATGGTGCTTTGATCTTACCGGGTTTCATTGAAATCGCTCCAGCCGTTTAGAAGTTATTAGGGACACACACACACACGCGCACACACAGACAGACACACGGACAAAAGGTGATCTCATTAAAATAGGCTAAAATTACATGAGATTGATAAATACACTTGGAGGTTGATAAATTTAAAGGGTTTCAGGAAAAACCTAGCTCAAAAGCCAAGGTCATCTGGTCTGAAGAAACAAGGAGGAGACTTGGCGAACCCATGAAGACATTCTGGATGGAAAAGAAGAGATTGGCAAGTCAGCCGATTGTTTAACGCGGTCCACAGTAGGCCAAAATCAACAGAAGAAGAAGAAATACACTAGGATGACCAGTTTCAATCGTCAAGCGATCATCATCAGATCCATTGCACTTACTGCTGTCGACCCAAGTATTATGTGTACTCGAGTTTGAAGGTTGTTTGTGAAGTAACCAATAGACCTACATAAAATCCAACACCATCAACATTTTCGTCGTTCTATTTTACGTTAGTTCATGTAAATTTGGATTTTTAAATTTATATTTTAATATTTGTTATCGCAGTTGGAACACAAATTCCCCGTTTTTAAGCGTGTTTCAACCATGCGTCACATTTAAGAATTATTGTCTCAAAAGTCCGTCATCAGATCGAATCCAAATTTTAACACAATATACATTTGAATGTTGTATAACTGGTTTATTAATTTCACAATTTTGTGTGTACAAGAAGCAAAGTTGTTATCATTGTTGTAAGGTAACTTTTTCTCGGCTCAGGGTGGTTGGAAAATGTAGTTCTTGGTTGCGTTGTAATCATTATACATCAAAACGTTATGCTATATGACTGTGAAATACGTAAATTAATTAACTTATTTTATATCGGTTTGTATTTGTACGAGGAAATAACACACGGTTCTCCAGCTAGCCACTCCGGCAAAAGCTGTACAGCTTTGCTGAGATGGAGCCCATCACTTCCGAGCGAGACGCGCCATGATGCGTGTGGGCATACACACACCCTGCCTCCTTTAGAGCCTTGAGCAGGGGGCATGAGATACTGTGAGTCCTTGAGGGTGTAGCACTATCCCGGGTAGGGCTACACACACCCTGCCTCCTTAAGGGTCTTAAGCGGAAGGAAGGAGATATGAGGAAATGAAAAAAAAGTCTGACCCTTCGAAAAATGAGGGATCTGAAAAGATACGACAAGGGACCAATTAAGGCAGGAAAGTGAAAGACTCCCTCGATCTCGGATACCCTAACACTGTCGGGGTCGGAAGAGAACAAGAGTTGGCCAAGGGAGGAAAAAAGACTGAGGGGAGCCCAATACTAGTAGGGGAAAGCAAATGCTGGACTCAGCTGGGTTCCCGTGGTCGCCAAGCCACGTCCCACTAGGTGTGAGCCCCTGGGGAGTCCAAATTGTGAAAGTAGTCCTGCAGAATCAAAATACAGTAAGTAAATATTGATCTAGCAATGAATGGAACACTTACGTAAGGCATGTGTAAATTATTCTTCATAGTTTGCTTTCGGGTTAAATATCTGCTTAACACAGATGATAACAATATCAATATAAACAAATGTCACTTTCTGAAATCGAACATTTGGTGAATTCGCGTACGCCTCAACGACATTTTTCGAAAAGTTACGCTTTAGAGAATAAATTATAGCAATGTAGTAACAGAGTTAAGTTTTTGAAAAGAGCTACCAGACACCTGAAATGTAGTGACATAAACGTCATGAAAAAATTACAGTCAGTGTGAAAGACTAGACGTTATATCATTTAAATGACGCATGCTACAAATGCTACACATGTTAGAAAGGCTCAAGGGGGCTTCTCGCTTCGCTCGAAACCCCAGGACTCTTTCAACAGACTCCTTTACCCATTAACTTAGGCTTCCCGCGCGGGCACCTCTTTAAGGGTCACCCTGTATTTGAGTCTGACATCTTTTACAACTCTTTAAGAGTCACCCATTATTTGAATCTGATATCTTGCAAACCTCTTTAAGGGTCACCCTGTATTTGAATTGAATCCAACATACTGTACACCTCGTTAAGTGTCACCCTGTAATTTGCTCTGACATCCTGCACACCTCCTTAGGAGGCACCCTGTATTCATATCTGGCATATTTTATATCTCTTTAGAAGTCACCCTGTATTCTTGTGCGACATCTTGTACACCTCTTTAGGAGTCATCCTGTATTCTTCTCTGCCATCTTGTACACCTCTTTAAGAGTCACCTTGTATTCTTACCTGGCATCTTGTATATCGCTTTAGGAGTCACCCTGTATTCTTTTTGCTTCGCTCAAAGCCCCAGGTCGCCCGACGCCCCAGGACTCTTTCAACAGACTCCATTAACCATTAGATTCTGTTTCCCACGCGGCTGCATGACGCATAACTTTAGACTCAAGCATAACGAAGAAGTTATAAAATGATAAAATTGGTTATCCCCTCTTGATTTGAATTAAATGGGAAATTACTTTGTTTGGTATTTTTCTGGTTGGCCTTGATTCATTAACAACCACTGAGCAAAACATCAAGTTTCTTACTGCATTTGAAGAAATGTTTCTAAAACTGAATATTGCATACAATCGATGCAAAAAGTTTACCAGAAGAAATCCATATCCATCAATGCGAAATAAAGGCAGTATAACGCTATAAATAGGCCCGAGGTCCTCTATGTAGCTGAAACCCTAACCATCAAAGGGGCAAAAATGATACAGAAACTAGAGATCAAGGAAAGGATTATCTTGAGAAAGATATTAGGCCCAAGGATCATAAATGGAGAAGGGTATCCCAGGCCCAACGATGATCTATACCTAAAGCAAGAACCTCTAATGGACACAGTCATCAAGAGACGCCTCCAATTCTACGGACACCTTGAGAGAATGAACGAGTCAAGATTGACCAGTGTAATCCACTGCAAGAAAACAACAGCACTCTGGTACCAGCAAGTTAAACAAGATCTGCAAAGCTTTAACATCTCTGAATCCGTTCTACAAGACAGACAAGTTTTCCGGAAAATGTTAAAAGAAGACCCACAGAATAAAAAGGGCAGAGACCAAAGAGCTAAACAACTACCAAGTCAGAAAATGAAGGAGATATGAGCTAGGAAGAAGACTCTTAAGGACGTCAAACCAATCCCAACTCATCAAGCTGAAAACTATTTTGGTTAACCTACGTAGTCCATAGTTGGCTCATTGGAAGAAAGAAGAAGAATACATTATGTCTACTGGTATTTATTCCCGTTTAATTTCACCCCTCTTCTAAGTGGCGTGTAGTGTTTGGACGGATGCCCTTTCTGACGCTAACTTTATGAGGGCAGTTGTTGACAGATAAAATGAATAAGAATTATTGAATCTGAGCAAACGTCGACATGAATAATTCTTGAGCTATTGGACAACTAGCAAGTCCTGCAGCAGTGCTCCCCGCAGAAAGTCTTAAAATAAAACATTCAAAGATTATGTATTTAGTAATATTAAGGGATTGTTATTGACACTAAAATTTTATGTTGGTAGCACTGATTTGTAAATTTTTGACCCTCGGGTATTCTAGAATTAAAATTGCTTCGATTTATTGGGTATGGACCTAGGACACATTTTACTGCCATGGTTTCAAATTTATAATTTTTGTGTTGGTTTCTTTCTTTCATTCTTTCTTCCTTTCTTTCTTTCTTTCTTTCTTTCTTTCCTTCTTTCTTTCATTCCTTCTTTCTTTCTATCTTTCTTTCTTTCTTTCTTTCTTTCCTTCTTTCTTTATATCCTTCTTTCTTTCCTTCTTTCTTTCTATCCTTCTTTCTATCCTTCTTTCTTTTCTACTTTCTTTCCTTCTTTCCTTCTTTCTTTCCTTCTTTCCTTCTTTCTTTCCTTCTTTCTTTCTTTCTTTCTTTCTTTCTTTCTTTCTTTCTTTCTTTCCTTCTTTCCTTCTTTCCTTCTTTCTTTCTTTCCTTCTTTCTTTCCTTCTTTCCTTCTTTCCTTCTTTCCTTCTTTCTTTCCTTCTTTCTATCCTTCTTTCTTTCCTTCTTTCCTTCTTTCTTTCCTTATTTCTTTCCTTCTTTCCTTCTTTTCTTCTTTCCTTCTTTCCTTCTTTTCTTCTTTCTTTCCTTCTTTTCTTTCCTTCTTTTCTTTCCTTCTTTCTTTCTATCCTTCTTTCTTTCCTTCTTTTCTTCTGTCTTTCTTTCCTTCTTTCCTTCTTTCCTTCTTTTCTTCTTTTCTTCTTTTCTTCTCTCCTTCTTTCCTTCTTTCTTTCTTTCTTTCTTTCTTTCTTTCCTTCCTTCTTTCCTTCCTTCTTTCCTTCTTTCTTTCTATCCTTCTTTCTTTCCTTCTTTCTTTTTTTCTTTCTTTCTTTCTTTCTTTCTTTCATCAATTTATTTATTTACTTAAAAATTTGTTTCTTTCCTTCCTTTATTTATTTATTTATTATTATTTCCGATTATTCCCCTTCAGGAGAGCGTGAGAACTTGAGCCAATCACAGCTTCACTTCCCTTTCCTCTCTTCTTTTCTTCCCAAAACCTCTTCATTAGTTCACTGTGCTGTTTCTTCCTTTCCTCTGTCCATTTTTTCCCTGATGTGTCTTTCCTTGAAACTTGTACAATTTTCGTGTTTCTGATTTTATTTCTAAATTGTTCTCTGTCCTTAATGTCGTCTTCAGAGATTTTAAGTAATTCCATGTTTTCATGTACTTCTTTAAACCAACTGGTATTTAATTTACTTGCATTCACGATATTGAAAATCTTCTTAGTGAGTCTGTTCTCATCCATCCTATATATGTGTCCATAGAACTGCAGACGTCTCTTCCTAAATTTATCTATAATGGTGTCTGTATTTTCATAAAGTTCCTTTGTTGGTCTCCTGACCCAAATTCCATTACGGAAAACAGCGCCATGGATTTTCCTAAGAATTTTTCGTTCCTGTTTCTCAATATCATGAATTCTTGTCATTCCTCTAATGACGGTGGTTTCTGCCGCGTACAAGGCTTCAGGCAAGACAACTGTGTTATAATGGCGCAATTTTGCATTGCGAGATACTGCTCTTTTGTTATGATTCCATGTCAGCTTGTATGCCTTCTGCAATTTTACTATTCTATCTGCATTAGAAATTGTGTTCAATCCTGTGGGTTGGATGGCTTTTCCTAAATATTTGAAGTGAGTGACCTGCGAGATTTTTCCATATTGCGCTCGCAAGGTGATGTTTCCTCTTGATTTGGTATCCATATACTGTGTTTTTTCATAGGAAATATCAAGTCCCGTTTCACTGGAGATTTCATGTAGTTTCTCTAGCGCTAATATGGCTTCATCCTTGTTGTTTGTTAAGATGGCCAGATCATCTGCAAAGGCCAAGCATTTCACAGTGACTCATTTCCCTTTCTCCTTTCCAATTTGGATACCTTTCACATGCTTTTCCCATTCTGTGATGATTTTGTCCAGTACGATGTTGAACAAGAGTGGTGATAAACCATCTCCTTGTCGAACTCCAGTATGTATTGCAAAAGAGTTAGAGAATTCTCCCATGAATTTCACCTTTGAGGTAGTTCCCAATAATGTTTCCTGGATGATGGCCCTGGTCTTCCTGTGAACTCCTAATTCTTCTAGTCTGTTAAACAAGGTTTGTCTGTCAACCGAATCGTAAGCCTTTTTGAAATCCACAAATGTGACTGTAGTGTTCCTGCATCGTCGGATGTGCAGTATGGTCTTGAGGTTCCAGATCTGCTCAATACAGGACCTTCCCTTCCTAAAACCTGCCTGATATTCTCCAATATGGTGGTCCACCTGTGGCTCGAGTCGATTCAGCAAAGCTTTAGAGATAATTTTATAAGCGACTGGAAGAAGCGAAATTCCTCTATAATTATTCGGATCAGTTTTGCTTCCCTTCTTATGGAGTGGGTGTATCAAAGCACTCTTCCATTCTTTTGGGATTTTCTCTGTTTTCCAGACATCTGATATTATTCTGTGAATTTTTGGTGTTATGTGTTCATGATCCAATTTCCAAACTTCTGCAATAAGTCCATCTTCACCAGGGGCTCTATTGTTTTTTAATGACTTGATTATGTCCACTATTTCTTCATGTGATGGTGGAAGTGAATCAAGGTTGGGCACTGGTTTTGCAAATTGAAGTTGTTCAGAAGGTGCTTCGCAATTAAGGAGTGTACTGAAATATTTAGCTAGAATTTCACAATTATTGCTCGTATTTGTTTCCAGAGATCCATCAGGTCGTTGGAAGCATAAACTAGGAGGTTGAAAGCCTGCTATATTTTCTCTAAAGGTCTTTATGTATTTATTTATTTATTTATTTTGTTTATTTAATATTTACTTATTAGTTTCTTTGTTTCTTTCCTTCCCTTGTTTATCTATTTATTTATCTATTTATTAAATTTACTTTTTTATTCACTTATTTATTGTTTGTTTGATTCTTTCCTTCACTCTTTCTTTCTTTCTTTCTTATTTACTTCCTTTGCATCGTTCCTTTTTTAATTTATTTATCTTTTTATTTACTTACTTTTAATTTGTTTATTTCTTCCGTTCCTTCGATTTCTATTTATTTATTTATTTATATAACCCTCTTCGCTCGTCAGCTGGATGCACGCTTTGGTATATTCCTCGCACACATTTTGTTATAGTGGTTGCAACTGTTTGGGCATCCTGTAGTTCAGCTACACGTGATTGCATGCTATTTGCTCTGCAGTAAACCTGGTGTGAAATGTGAGAGCCAATATACGGTACCATAAATTCTATTGCTTATGGAGTGAAATAATACCAATGTTTTAACTTAAAAGAACATAATGACTTCCGTGTAATACTCTACTGTGTTTTCCAAAGGTGTTCCAGGTGGAAGTTATGTCCTGCCTGGCTGACCGACAATTATCACGATTCATTTAATGACGGTTAAGTGGCGTGAAAATTAATACCTTGTTACAAGAATAAATCTTGTCGTGGAGAATGCACGTGTGGTGCTATACACTCTACTTACCGTCATTCCAGAGCACTTCTTGCTAGTTCATCGTGAACGAAACTTCAGAAAAATGCAAAGAACGGTATAAAAGAAACGAAAGTGGAAGTTATGAGGAAGAAATGCTAGACGATTTACTTTTCCAGCGTCGTAAGTTATCAGTACTTTCAAGAAACCGGCTGTGCGCTTTCGTGGTTCAACAGGTAACCTTGGCAACTAAACGTCATACATGGCCCCTAGGTCTTCTTCTACTTCTTCCTAATGTTAGGCCAGATTGCCTGTTACGGTCTCGTTCCATCTCTTCGTACGTCGACCTATGTATCTTCTGCCTCTAGTTTGGTATTTGAGGACTCGTCTGTGATCCGGCCGGTCTTCATACATACCTCAGATCTTTTCCTATCCCATATTGTGTATCCAGCTGTTCTCCTCATGAACCGCATCTCGGCACTCGTTAGTCTCCGTTTATCCAAGCTTCGCTACCATATAGAAGGGGAGGTTTGGCTAGGATGTTGTATACTTTGAGTCTTGTGTGCCTCTGGACTAAAGATGGCCTGAAGATGTTATTTATTCGTCCTGTGAGGTTAGTGAAGTTGATTATTTTTGCGTTGCATATCGGTTTCTTGGATGTAACTGAGGTTATAGCCGAGATATTTGAATGCTGATACCTGCTCAAGCGTTGTATTTTCTATTGCAATTTTTGTTCTCTCATGGTTTTTCCCGATGAAGGACATAACTTTAGTTTTCGTAAGGGAAATCTCCATGTTGTAATTTCTTGCTGTTGTGTAATGATTATATACTGATCTCTGTAAAACATCTTCAGATTCAGCAAAAAGTACCAAGTCATCAGCAAAGAGTAGAGAGTCTATATCAGGTTGTCTATCTATCTTAATGTGACCATGGGTTTTTGTTTCCATTCACTGATGATTTTATTTATGTATATCTGGAACAGAAGTAGAGAGAGACAACAGCCTTGTCTAACTCCCTGATCAATGGGTTTCTATTCCGTCTTTTGTTGTCCAATTCTAACAGTAATCACATTTTGACTGTAGATATTTTGAATTGCTTTTAGTATAAAAATGTGATGGGGTATTATTATTAGCTAAAATGTTCCAAATTTTCCTTCTGAGTCTCTTAAGATATTAATCTTAACAATTGACATCAAGCGCCTATCGATACATTGCTTATAAACAATATAGTTTCATTAACATGTTTCAAAACGCGTTTCATTCAACACCAGCACAAAACTATATGAAAGTGAAACTTAAAATTAGTATACTGTAATTAAATGAACAGCGATCCTCTATTCCTAGACAGATTCACTGATGTCGTATGAAAGAAACGTCCGAAATTCTATGGCCATATCTATAGAATAGACAGCAACAGACTAACCAAATTACTATTTAGAGTAAACAACTCAAAGAAGGTCAAAATAAACTGGTTAGAAGACACTAAGGCGGATCTCCAAGAATTAAATATCATAGACGACATCATATAATATTGTGGAGCCTTTAGTACAATAGTACTTTCTCTTAAATGCATGGGTATAGTTATAAGTCTTTGTCCTTTTCAAGGAGTATAATTGAATGTTGGTTATAGTAGCTTGTTGAAATATAACGTGATATTCGGATATTAAAAGTTGGTTGATTGAATTCTCACCTAAACAATATATACACAAACACAGCCATCACAATAACACGGGTTATCAGACAAAATTCAACACCGACCCAAGTACACGGGGCTAAATGACCATGATGTCCATGCATTTTGAATTAAACAACAACAACAACAACAACAACAACAACAACAACAACAGCTTCCTACCCAAATCCTCCCTCGGATAAAAGTATACACACTAGTATGCCTACAGACATCAAGATTGCGGGTTCTAACCCGGCCGAAGTCGTCGGATTTTTAGCCTATTTTCATTTTATGAATAAATAGGCTTATGAGATCACCTGTTGTCCGAGTGTGTGTGTGTGTGTATGATGGTGTATGTGTGTGTGTCCCCCTAATAACCTCTAAACGGCCGGAGCGATTTCAATGAAACTCGGTAAGATCATAGCACTATACTGGCCGACCCCGACCGTGCCCTTCAAATTTTATTGTGTCTCACCAATACAACATGGCGGCTGAGCGAAATATTTCACCAGCATTCAGTATCTTCGAAAGTATTACCGATATCGCCCTGAAATTTTGTACGGTAATAAAGGACACTACTAGAAGTGTACCTATGAGACGTTCAAAAAGTTGGTAACTACAAAACCAACATGGCGGCCAAGCGAAGTTGATGCTTTTAAATAGACTTTTCTCATCATTTAACTCTCTGAGCGCGGTGAAATGTGGTACAGTAAATTATTTTACACATTTTAATGCACTGGCATCTAATTTAGTTCAATTATTTACGTAACCTCAAGATGGTGGCTGTACGAAATTTTTAAATTAAGTTTTTATTTCCTGTGTCGTAATCATGCGATCGAAGTGAAAGTTCGAATAATTAACCTAGGCAATAATTTTCCTTGAATGGTACATAACTCTATGGCCTATACATATAACAATCCAAAATGGCGAGCATCCGAAATATTTAGACGGTTCTCAATAGCTATGAATCCTTTACAGCAATCAAACTATTTTTTTAAAATGTTTATGGAGGCTTTGAACATAAGTTCACCTATAGGACTTTCAGTAACCTGGTGAGCACAAATCCAACATGGCGGATACGCTAAGTATAAATATTTAATTGGACGTTTCTCGCGAATTAACTATCCGAGTGCAGTGAAACGTTGCATGTTAAATGCTTATACAAATGTTAATTCACTGGCATCTAATTTATTTCAATTGTTTGCATAATCACAAGATGGCAGCTGTGCGAAATTTTAAAATCTCGTTTTTCTTCTTGTGTTCTAATCATGCGATTGAAGTTTGAATACCACACGTACACAATAATCTTAATGTAATAGTACAAAAATAAAATTCCAACCTGTCGACCATCTGAAATATTTAGACGGTTCTCAATATCTACGAATCTATCACAACCTTCAAACTGAAAGTTTGTGTATAGATAGAGGCAATTAACATGAGTAAGATATATGAAAATAGGCTGTATAGTTCTTCACGGAACTACTTGTTTAAAAACGTAAAAATCCTTCAGTATAGCTTCCTTCGGAGAGGAAGTAAAGCCGGCGGTCCCATGTCGTAGATTTATGACATGTAAATGATCCTTCCGCAGACTAAACTGGTGTGAAGCTAAATTTCTATGTTAGATTTCGGTGGAACGCTCTATCAAAGTTCCAACGTTCACCCCTAGGTATCATTGATATCTGGTAGCGAAAGTTGGAACTACTTGAAATTGAACGGAACTTGTAGCTCAACCTAGTGGTGTCCGCTTGAAGCAGCTACAGCCTCTGGCGAGCCAAACATGTCTTCGGACACTCCCGGCACTAAAAGCCATACGATATATAAATAAATAGGTTATCAGACAACTTCTACACACACCCAAGTAAACGGGACTACAAGACGATTAAGCCGCAAAACCCCTAAAGAATCAACAACAAAAACAACAACAAAAATAGTCTCTACCACGAATCAAACCATTTGATACTAATTATATATTATTTTGTTCAGTGTATTCCTAAAAGATATACACTTAGGAAGTTACGAAAATATATGTATAAACGAGAAAAAATAGCGGCCATTTTGACAACAGGACGGCACGGGCCACTTCTACGGTTACATATTTTATTATAATAGGCCCTATGCTAATATCCTACCGGTCACCTCTCTGAGGACAGATTAAACCTCCGTATGTATGATAAGCTGAATTGTTGAGGGCAGGCCTTGTTGAATCGTAAGTTACGATTAGGCTATAATCCTTCTGCAAACTATTGTGCTGATGACCTTATAATTTGGTCAAAAGACACTTCCCACATAAAGGTATATTGCAAAATTTGGTAGAGATCAGATGATTAGGTTAGTCGTAATTTGATTTAAGCTTTGAACATTTGGGTGGCCGCCATTACGTTTCCGTCAAGATGGCGGCGATACAGAACATGGCGCTGAGGTGTCCTTTGCTAGTGCTACATATGTACCAAATTTCGTTCAATTCGGTTTCACCGTGTTTGAATTGATGGGGGAATCGATTTGCACACAAACAAGGCCGCCATCTGCATACTATTGGGTTGATGACCTTGTAGTTTGGTCAAAAGACGCTTCCAACATAAATGTATCTTGTTGCAAAATTTAATAGAGATCAGAAGATTAGGTTAGTCGTAATTAGATTCAAGCTTTGGACATTTGGGTGGCCGCCAATACGTTACCGTGAAGATGGCGGCGATATAAAACATGACACTGCGGTGTGCTTTGCTAGTGCTACCTCTGTACCAAATTTCGTTCAATTCGGTTTCACCGTGTTCGAATTGATAGGGGGGAGACAGACATTCAGAGTACACACACTCACACACAGACACACACGCAGACACACAATTTTTTGCCCTGTGTATATCTCATAAGTCTACTTACATTTTTTTTGTGCAAAAAGTAGGCTAAAAGTATTGGAATGAAGGTGAAAAAAATCCGAAGCTCCTAGGGTCGTCAAATTGGCAGGTAAAAAGCTAAAGGAGACTCCTGCTACCTAGGGAGCAAAATAACCAGTGATGGACGAAGCAAAGAGGATATTTAAAGTAGGCTCGCTCAGGCAAGGAAAGAATTTCTACAGAAAAGAAATCTGTTGACATCTAACATAGGTTTAGGCATTACAATGTAATTTTTGAAAGGCTTTTCTGGAGCGTGGCGCTCTATGGAAGTGAAACTTGTACTGTCGATGCAGCAGAAAAAGAGGAGAATAGAACTGTGGTGTTACAGGAGAATGACGAAGATCAGTTGTGTAGATAGGGTAAGAAACGAAGCGGTATTAAGACGAGTGGGATAGGAGAGATGATTCTGGCGACTGGTAATGAAGAGAAGAGATAGGTTGGTAGCACACACACTAAGACATACATGAATTGCAAACTTAGGTGCAAGGAAGAGTTGAGGACAAGAACTGTTAAGGTAGAGAAAGGTTAGAATATGTTAAACAGACTACATTAAAAAGTGACAGTCAGACTAGACTTTGTATCATTTTAAATGCTACAAATGCTGAACAATGTTAGAAAGGCTCGAGACTCTTGACATGTTAGAAAATTATCAGCATAATACGTTCCTTGCTTATCTTGTTTCAAATTTCTCGCGAACGGCAAGTGCAAACCAAGGGCAAAGCAAGGTCAAGCGCGCGTGATGCCGTCACGCTCACTAGAGCGCGCGGGGACGTGCCCCTTCCATCCAGTCTAAAAACACTTCTAGTGGGTGATGTATTGAAGGTAGAGATATGCTCTCGCGGACTTTTTTGTAGAACTTTTCACACTGACCAATTCTTACGCTCATAGTATATTGATATTTTTAACGGTTTGCACAGCGTAAGCTTAAGAAGCGCACGGACGCCAAGTTTGTTTTCGACTTTTTCACTGAAATCGTTACTGCTTGGCTTCCTTTGATCATACATAAATTATTTTCTACAGAATCTTTCCTCGAGATATCCTTTACAGAATGGTGAAAACCGCATCAAATTCCATTCAGTGGTTCTCGAGATTACCAGTGACATCCAAGAATCGGAGATTTTTGTCTTATACTAACGAAGTAGAGATTGTCGGGGAACACATGCACCAAGCGGTACTATGACGTCACACACCTCAGTGCATCTGGGTACATTTCGTCCCGTCACCGTAACGTAACGCCAGAACACAGCGTAACGACGAAGTCGACAAGATCATTTAAAATGATAAAATATTCTTCTTCATGCCTAAATGTCAATCAGTTTAAATCGTCAAACAAACATCACGCAATTCCTAAACAATAATATTATTTAACGTTAAGTACATGAAAAGTCATACAGAAATGACGATTGTTATTATTATTCTCGTTTCGTTTCGGCCAACTAAGCACCACGCCATTTCAGCTGTTTCCTTTTAGCTTTAATATTAGCCCAGTATTGCTTCATTGGTAGACCGTGTTCTTCCCTTCTCTCTTTTTTGTCCACACCTCTTCAGTTTTCAGCGTCGGCTTTGGTTGGAAACTCCGATGTTGGAAGAATTTCTCTTAAGCTGGTCCACCACGCTCCTGGATATCTTCACAAGAGATCCCAATCTGGTGCAGATCTTTCTGTATCTCACTGAACCAGACTCCCTTCGTCTTTTACTCTTGGAGAAAAGTAGAAATGCTATAGATTAATCGTGTTGACGTCATTCGGGTCACGTGCCCGTAAAACGTAAATGCGTCTTTTTTCGCACCGCGTCAGTAATGTTCCCCGCATGTGTGTATATAAATATTATTATTATTACTAGCGGACCCGTCCTAGAAAATCTCGCATGTTCATAAACCACACTTTCCGCAATAGGTTTGTAATGAGAGACTTAAGGAGAAAGGTGGTTATGTTTTAATTTCAACCAAATGATTATAGAACACTATTTACATTTCAGGACAAAGGAAAATCCTCAGAATGTTAATATGACTTGAAATAGGCGTCACAGCGACCCGTGGACAGCAATATTATGGAACTTTTTTTCCCCTACAGCTACGGTGTTTGCAAATCGCACACTTCGTACATTTTTTAAGTAATTTAAAAGAAAGTATACATATTTATGAAATTGTAGTGAAATAAGTCACTGCTAATGTCTAATTCTCTTTCATTTGAATGCTCATTTGTCACGATCGGTTGCTTGCGCCGCAGGAGAGGTCTAGACTACTGAAATAATATATATGATTATTATTATAATTATTGCTATCTTCGACCAACAGCGGTAGCTACGCTTGCCAGGTCACGGGGCCAAACTTTCTGCGGACTCGGTAGACGTGGGTTCGAGCCCCACCATTGGCCGTCCTTGAAATGGTTTTCCGTGGTTTCCCCATTTTCAACTCCAGCCAAATGCTGAGACGGTACCTTCTGACAGGCCACGTTCGCTTCCTTCCATATCCTTGCCCAGTAATTATTCATCTTCATCCATTTTATCTCTCATTAAATCCTCTAATGAGGTAGATGTCAGGAAGGGCATCCGGCCGTGAAAACCATCCGCCACAAAGAATTTGATCGCATCTCATCTCCGACCTCATTGCAAACGGGAATAATACGGGGTTGGTTGGTTGGTTCCTCAGTTTCGGGGCAGCGACAACGCGGTCATGTAGCCCCGTGTAGGCTACTTTGGGTGTGTGTAGAATCTGTATGATAACCGGTGTTAATTGTGATGCCTGTATTAGTGTGTGTTATGTGTTTTTTTAAAATTCAAGTAAGGACTGCAGACATTCAATTTTCTAGTAGTTCCGACTACGCCACCGTCAACGACAACTAGTTCTGAACTTGGTTACTAGATGCCCCCGCAGTCGGCTCCTGGCCACGAACGTTGGAAGCTAAGAGCGTTAGTGAAATCTAACCTATAATTTAGCTTCACACAAGTGTAATTAGTGGAAGGTTCTTTTACATGCCATAAATCTATGACATGGGACCGCCGGCTTTACTTCTCTTCCGATGGAAGGCATACTGAGGGATTTTATCATTTCAAATGATCTTGTCAACTTCATCGTTATTCTTTGGTCTACCGTTATGCGTTACGGTTACGGCGTGTATGACGTCATCATGTTTTTCAGTGCATATGCACCGAGTCTGAGTTTACTCCTGGGGTCTGGCGTTATGCGATACGGAGACGGCGAGTGCGTGACGTCTTGCAGCAGAGTGCACCTGCCGCTCTCCGTTCCCTGCGCGGGAAGCCTAATTTAGAGGGTAATGGAATCTGTTGAGTCTGAGTTTACTCCTGGGGTCTGGTGTTATGCAATACGGAGACGGCGAGTGCGTGACGTCATGCAGCAGAGTGCACCTCCCGCTCTCCGTTCCCCGCGCCTGAAGCCTAAGTTAATGGGTAATGGAGTCTGTTGAAAGAGTCCTGGAAGCGAGAAGCCCTCCTGAACCATTCTAACATGTGTAGCATTTAAACACAAATTGTGTTAAATGTTCCGGCATAACTCAACAAAATGACAGTGTTTCGCCCCGGTGTGCAATTGGGCTCTTCAGTTGGTTAAAGCACACCTCACCAAGATACTGTCTAGTACACACTGGGAAGGCCATTGCAAGACGTATTTGATACATGTGTATCCACGTCACGAGCAAAGCCAGTGCACTATGGGAGTCGAAACTCCACTCCAAAGCAATTATAACCTTACGTTGGCATTGAATATATAATTTTCAAAAGAAAAATATGTATTGTCCGTTGAGCCATTATATATTTAAACACAAATTGTGCTAAATGTTCCGGCATAACTCAACAATGCAATGGCCTTCCCAGTGTGTACTAGACAGTGTCTTGGTGAGGTGTGCTTTAACCAACTGAAGAGCCCAATTGCACACCGGGGCGAAACACTGTCATTTTGTTGAGTTATGCCGGAACATTTAGCACAATTTGTGTTTAAATATATAATGGCTCAACGGACAATACATATTTTTCTTTGGAAAATTATAAATGTGTAGCATTTGTAGCATGCGTCACTTGAAATGATATAAAGTCTAGTCTCTCAGACTGGATGTAAGTTATCTTTTTTTAACGCTCTTAAAAAATCCGACGACTTGGGCACAGAAGCCCAGAATGCTACCAATAAGGGGTACACATTCATGTATTATTTTTGTCGTCACTAAAATAAGCGTGTACTGAATTCCCTCCAAAGTGCACGTAGCTTGTACAATATTAAGCAAACCGAATGGAGTGTTACAAAACGCGGACAGTGTTTTTGCTAAGTGACTTGGAGCGCAGCGGCGCGTGTGAGGTAAGTTGAAGCCGTAGCTCTGATTACAGGTTAGACATGGGCTATAAAAGGACATAGACTTGTAAATCAAATATTTTAATCCATATAATTGCCCGCTGGTCTTACAGGTTTACCTCGTGTACGGTCGAGTAGCCCCGACAAACGAGCTGCCAGACGGCTTCACCGTCTGTTGGCACACCAATACACTCTCTTTCAAGATCATTCAAAAATATCTTGGTGGCTTCGGTGGCGTAGTTGATAGCAGAAGCCCAAGGTCGCGGGTTCAAATCCCGCCGAAGAGCGTTAAAATCCTTCAGTATGCCCTCCTTCGGAGGGGAAGTCCCATGTCATAGATTTATGGCATGAAAATACACTTGTGTGAAGCCCAAATTTGTAGGTTAGAATAATTGATAACGCTCTATTAGTTCCAACGTTCGTCGCTAGGCACTGTCTGCGATGCTATCTAGTAGCCAAGTCCGCAAGCTAGATGTCATGAACGGTAGCATTTGGAAGCATGAGTAGGAACTACTTGAAATTATTGTCTTCAGTCCTTACTTGAATTAAAACAGATAACACACACTAATACAGTCATCACAATTAACACCGGTTATCAGACAGATTCTACACACATCCAAAGTAAACGGGGCTACATGACCGCGTTGTCGCTGCCCCTAAACTGAGGAACCAACCAGGCTGAGTTCTCCCCGTTCAAACGAGAAATACATTTCTTTGAAGAAGCTGGAATCGAACCCTGTACCTCCAGGACCTTCGTAGTCTCAATACGTACCCTGCGAACACGGAAGGCGGCAAAAGTGAATGAATCTTGGTGGCCAATTCGTTTGTTATAAAAAATACTTATAATCTCTGACAAAGCATGCGTAATAATACCTTAATTGTACGCCCATTATACCTCCCACAGAGAATCTAAACACAGGAAGCCCTAATAGCGCTGGCAATTTCACTGCAAGTGTGGGCCAAAGGCTCATGGAAAACTGTACTTGGTTTGATTAGGGTCTATGAACCTTTGGGACAGGCACCTTTCCGAGATTTTACGAGGGCGGATCAAAAAGTCATTCCCCTATATTTGTAGCCAAAAGGAAAATACAGGGTGTCTCAAAAAATTTACTAACACTTTGAATGACCATAAAATGATTATTTATGAACATAGAGACACGTTTAAGGGCTTCAATTATAGAAGAGACTTGTAATTAAAGACTCGTGTTCGCAAATGTTCAAATTGATAACCGGCAGTGTCCAGGAGTTCGACAAACCGCCACCAACGCACCGGACCATTGCTCGCATCAGAGATAAATTTGAAGTAGATGGGACCGTTCACAACATCAACAAGAAACGTTCTGGACGACCACGGACATCCACCAGTCCTAGAAAAGTAGAACAAGTGCTGGAAGCCCTCACTCGATCCCCACCGAAATCACTGCGACAAACGGCTCGAGAGACACACATCTCAAAAGATAGCGTCCATCGCATCATGAAGCGTCTGCGCAGGAAATCCTACATCCCAACACGCAATTGGAAATTGACAGACAATGTCACGAAATTCCAAATGAACTTTGTCGTAACGTTTGCGAATCCATTGCTTCGCGTTATCAGCTTTGTCTGGACACGGACGGTCATCCATTTGAACATGAGTCTTTAATTACATGTCTCCTATATAATTAAACTTGTCTCTATGATCTTAAATAATCATTTTATAGTCATTCAATGTGTTAGTACATTTTTGAGGCACACTGTACTTGCAGGTAATTACAAATACTAGCAGACCCGTGCGAGAACTCTCACATGTGTATAAACCACCCACTTGGCTTTACTGTTATGCGGGCTTCTATAAATATGTTTATGTTCGACTCTCACTATTATGTGTCAGAAAACGGTGTCATAATGATGGTCATTATAACACTTATTTTCATTATGATACAGTTTCTCCAGCCAATCAGAGCTCGTTCATTGACCAATTAGGTAACGATACCTTCGCGCATGCGCTCAAAATCCAATATGTCGGACATAAACACAACATCGAACTAGGCTATAATAAATTACCGACATGGAATACGCACCGTCCATATGTTCGCGTAAATAAACTGGCGAATATGAAACAAGAAATAGCACTGTACCTTAAAATCACCAACCCTAATTTCTACACAGCGCATTGCCTTCAAAACGACTCCGGTGACAATATTACTGAGGGACGGCAGATGTAAACATATGGCCTGCATATGGCATTGCAAGCAATCAGAGCGAATGCGTCGGTCGTTCAAAGATCTTGAAAGACAGAGAGATGTCTCGCGCTCGCTCTCCGATAACAAAATTCTTGTGGCTGACTCTCAACAAATATTTATGAATATTTATGTTAAAACATATAATAAAGTTATAATTATCGTCGAACTTGAACAGTCGTATGCAACTCGCCTATAATGGTAATTAAGACACTCGTATGGAAATTATAAAACTCGCATACGTTCGTTTCATAAAGATACTTGCGTCTTAATTATTGCCATTATAGGCTCGTTGCATAATGTACTATTACTTGTTTAAACACTCTTTTTAAACAATAGTCTTCGTTTATGAAATCAACGAGCAATTCGTCACTGCTGCTGGTTGTGTGCGCCCTATGTGTACAGACTACCCACCCGTCACTAGTGCTATGCGGGCTGTACGCGAAACAGTTCTGCCTGGGGCTATCGTCTTGTTTCTTTGATTAAAAGCACTTTATAAACAAATAAATATATTTCCGCTAAATTCATGTTCCCGAACAGGTGCCAAGTCGGGAGAGTATGGTGGATGTGGCAGCACCGTGAATCCCATTTGATCAATGGCAGCGGTCTCTCGGCTAGTGTGGGGGCGGGCATTGTCATATTGCAGAAGCACACCTTTAGCCCATTTTCCTGGCCGCTGAGTAGCTTAGGGGTTGCTACATATGGGGTACTGTTAATCGTGGCCCTCTATTCCAGCCAGTCACTTGCCAACTGATGGCACCGTTCGACATTTCTTTGGCGGTGGACTGCCCCTATGATTCCATTGCATGGTCGCCGCTATGCGGATTTTGCAGAACTGGACACAGCTGTCAAGGCATGGCTACGCAGCACTTCGAAATAATGTTTTCAGGAACGTCTGGAGAGACTGACACATCGTTGGCAATAGTGCATAAAGTTACAAGGAGATTATTCTGAGAAGGTGGACGTAACAACTGATGTGGAATGTACTTCATTTGGGAAGAAAAAGTAAAGTGTAAAACAATTTGATAGAATTGAAAATCAAACGCTGTCCCTGAAGTCCACCTTGTGGCGTAGTGACTAGGATCAGGAGTACGATGTACTTTTTTCTTCAATAAACCTAGACTGGCATTCGCAGCAGTATTAAAGGTGCCAGGGCATCCTCAAAGACCGGCAGCGCTTGTACAGGGCTACTAGATTATGCGTGGCGAGGACTGATCCACGGTCTTTAATAGTTGAAGAACTTCCTGAATTCAAAAACATCGATCCTATCTAGACTTGGCAACACGCCACAAGTACACGTGCACTGACTACAGACAGCACACAGGAACACGGGGCGGAGGGGAGGGAAAACCAGTTCAGAGAGATAACATTCCAATTCAGTCGACCTTCACTGGTGCAGGAGTGAAGTTGATACTCCTCGCAGCTACAGCGCGGAAGACACCCAACCAGATAAGTAATAGCCTGTACTATACAGTACAACCATAGTTGACTTTTTACAACCTTATAGTCATTCCAAACAGACAAATTCCGGATTTCTATCACCATTTTAGCATTTCACCTAACATCATATATACTACAACTAGCAAGCACCGACAACTTGCATTACCAAGACTGCAACTAAATAATTGTACATATTGTAAATATTTTCACCTGTATTTTCAAACATAAATTTTATAGCCTAACTGTAATGGTTCTGATGATGATCGCTTGACGAACGAAACAGATCATCCTAGTGTATTTATTAATCTCATGTAATTTTATCATATAAAATGATCTTGTCGACTTCGTCGTTATGCTTTGGGTCTAACGTTATGCGGGACGGAGACGGTTGCGTTACGGAGACGGAGACTGTGACGTCATGCAGCCGCGCGGGAAGCCTAAGTTAATGGGTAAAGGACGGCGAGTGCGTGACGTCATGCAGCCACGCGGGAAGCCTAAGTTATTGGTTAATGGAGTCTGTTGAAAGAGTCCTGGGGCGACGAGCGACCTGGGGCTTCGAGCGAAGCGGAAAGAATACAGGCTGACTCCTAAAGAGGTGTACAAGATGCCAGATAAGAATACAGGGTGCCTCCTAAAGAGGTGTGCAGGATGTCAGAGCAAAATACAAGATGCCAGATAAGAATACAGGGTGACTCCTAAAGAGATATACATGATGCCAGATAAGAATACAGGGTGCCTCCTAAAGATGTGTGTAGGATGTCAGAGCAAAATACAGGGTGACCCTTAAAGAGGTTTGCAAGATATCAGATTCAAATAATGGGTGACCCTTAAAGAGTTGTAAAAGATGTAAGACTCAAATACAGGGTGACCCTTAAAGAGGTGCCCGCGCGGGAAGCCTAAGTTAATGGGTAATGGAGTCTGTTGAAAGAGTCCTGGGGCTTTGAGCGAAGCGAGAAGCCCTCATGAGCCCTTCTAACATGTGTAGCATTTGTAGCATGCGTCATTTGAAACTATATAACGTCTAGTCATTCAGACTGACTGTATTTTTAAATTTTCAGGATTAGGGTATTGCCCAACTCTTTTGGGTATCTTCGTGTTGACCGACTGAAAAGCACAGAACTTTTGTCCACCCCAGTGGTGTAACTAGTCGCTTTACCACCCGGGATAAGGAAGATATCAGGTAGCAGACTGATGATATGTCTGTGCAGGGCATTGGTCGGGCGTTAACTGAACTTTCTTATTACTCGCCACAGAGGACTACATTTAGGAGAATTACTATCGTGTGCTGGCTCGTGTGTGTGTGTGTATCGGTAATTATGACGTGAGGACTCGGCAAAAACTAGCTCTGCAATAGAAACTTGCGCAGTGTGGCTAAGATACAGGGTGCTATTACTTGGGTGTTTATGAACGAAACTCTTCATTTTAATTTCCCCTCCAAGAACTCACAACTTGTGCAATGTGGTTTGACGACAACGGGACCCCAGCTGAGTCTGACATTGCTTCCGCTTACTTGTGCCACGATCCTCTCTATAATATTTCCTTTCGAACTCCCTTCCTCAACTCTAGTTTTCTTTTCACCCGCTATCACGGCCATGTCCGGCACAGTGGCTAAATGGTTAGCCTGGTAAGCTTTGGCTCAAAGTGCCCCGGGTTCGATTCCCGGCCGAGCCATCAGAGAGTTTAATCTTCTGGGGGTTAATTCCTGTGGCTCGGGGACTGGGTGTTTGTGCCGCCTTCATCCTCATTACGACGTGCAGGTTGCACACGGGCGTCAACTAGAAAGACCTGCACTCGGCCTCTCCGAAGGGCACACGATCATTATTTAGTACAGCCATCACAAAAACACAGGTTATCAGAAAATAAATTCCGCACTCGCTCAAGTACGATGTTGATTTGTTTTTCTTTTTAGGGGCTTTGAGACAACATGGTCATGTAGCACCGTATAGTTGGGTGAGTGTAGAAATTTTCTGATCACCTGAAGAAGTGGGAAACCTCGGAAAACCACTTCCAGTATCGAACCCTCCTCCTCTAAATTTTGTCTCACGGGGCTGAGTGTACCCAGTTCGAGCCATCACACCAGAATTAAAATTACATAGCAGAGCCTGGAATCAAACCCAGATCTCAATAGCTAGCCGCTTACACCACTAGGTGCTCCAACTAAGCACTCACAAATTGTGCAACGTGGTTTGGCGACCACGGGACAACAGTTGTGTCCGGCATTGCTTCCTCTTACTTGTGATGGGCTCCCCTCTGTCGTCTTTCCTTTCGACTTTCCTTGGCAAACTCTGGCCTCTCACCATGGTGGACTGGATTCGAATCCCGGTCAATGCATGTTAAATGCCATGTCCTGTGGTTCTGATTTCACGTAAAATGGAGGTCCCGGGGCTCATGATCGCGAGATTAATGGTCACGTAAAATTACAAACTTCCTTCTTTAGTTCGCTTCTCACCCTCATATACTGCCATAACAATAACACAGGTTATAAGACAAAAAATCCACCCACGCTCACGTACAGGACCACGATGTCCAACCCCTTAATGAAACAATAAAAACAACAACAACACCATCTTCCCATCCTGACGGTATTAGGGTAACCGAGGCCTAGGGAGTCTTTCATTATCCCATCTTAATTTTCCCTTGTCTTATCTTTTCTGATAGCCTCATTCGTCGACGGGTCATGGTATGTCCTGCCTTCTGTACGAGGCCTTAAATATGGCAGGGTACGTACACCCTGGATAGTGCTACACCCTCAAGGGCTCACGGCTGGTGAGCTTGGGAATTGGCGACTCCAGGAGATTCCTGAGCTGGGTCCGTTTAACCCTATTTCCGATGACTTTTGACCGGACTCTCTCATCTTTCCCATTTTATATCTGTTGTTCATGACCCTGCTTCCTTATAAGTCACCCCAATCATCATTCATTGAAGGTTGAGGGTATTTATCCTTCTCCTTCTTCTTCTTCTTCTACGTACCGTAGTTGTGAAAGCTGAAGTAGATATAAGCTAACGAAGACTCCATTATTATTTACGTTTCGGTCGTCTATGCTTGTCCTTTGCTGTTCCTTCTTCTTCCTCCAATATTCCCTCATCATCTCACTACGTTTCCTCTTCCTTTCGTCGGACCATTTCGAGCCGGGTTTCTTTCCCTTCCTCCCTTGGTATCCTTCCATTTTTAGCACTTTGTGCGTCTGTGGTGTATCTTCTTCTCTGATATTATTTCTTTCCAAATCTTTTTTGACTTCTTGTAGCCAGGTTGTTGTTGACTTCTTGATCCTCAGTAATGTGAAGATTTGCTTGGTTAACCAACTGTCATCCATCCTATACAAATGTCCAGAAAATAGCAATATCCTCTTCCGTACTTTTTCTGATATGTTTTCGATATTTCGATATATTTCTCACTACTTCTTAATTTCCAGATTACTGCAGTTTTTAAAGGACCGAGTATTTTGCGTATGATTCTCCTTTCTACTAATTTATCCAATTTGTAGTTCAGTACGAGACATACAGGCCTTCCGGTTTGACTATGGCGTTGTAGCGCTGTATTTTAAGATCTTTAGACAAAAAGTTTCGTTGCAAGTATTCTTAGTTATGCCGTAGCTCTCTCCATCTTTCGTATTCTTTTTGTAGCAGATTTTTCCAAACCATTTTCTTGAATATTTCCCCCCATATATTTGAACATGTACTTTATTATATTTCATAAATTGTATTGAATGCCGTATTATTCTTGAGCGGAATTAGAGCAATATTGGTAACTCCGAGTTATCTCACACCCAGTTCGGCTTTGATGGTCTTGTAGCTGCGTAATTAAATACGTATCATCGCGATTAATGTTAGTACTACCGGGTGAGTTAGCCGTGGTGGTTACGGCATGACTAATGGCAGTCACTCACATCCGGGAGGCGAGGAGGTTCGAATCCCCCCGCCGTTAACCTTGAAGATGGTCTTCTGTGGTTTCCCATCTTCCTTCCAGGCAAATGCCGGGGTTGGTCCCTCACTATAGGCCACAGCCGCTACCTTCCAACTCCTCGCCCTTCCCTTCCAACTTTCCTCCCCAACGGTACATGTAGCTCACCCATTGGGTGTCCGTCTCGAAGCTACAAAACTGGCGAGCCGAACATGTCCTCGGACACTCCGGCACTAAAAGCCATACGCTAAAAAAAAAAAAAAAAAAAAAATGTTAGTACTACTCCAATACGTAACACTAATATGCATAGGTCATATTCAGCTAACATTGGGGCCATATTTTATACTTTTTAAGGTCTTATCGCTTTCTAATTAGTGCAATAAAAACAATTTATATTGTGAAAGCTGCTGATGGCTGAATCTTTTAGCCATAATATAATAAACGAATCTCTCTTTCGTTTACGGCCATTAGACGCCAATGAATGTAACAACCGTTGCTTTCTTTGCAGCCTGGAATCGTTGCATTCTGTTTCCTTTCCACCGTCCATCCGCTGTTCAGCTTGCTTTCTTCGTGAAGGCCCTTAAAGACGTTAAAGATCTCCTGCCGGTTCTTGATTCCACTGTATTAGCGATGTCTTCGCGCTTCACACCCAGATCCTTCCTTATCTCCCTGAACCACTTAGGTCTGCCATCAATTATGATGAAATTTCTACTAGTCAACATCCTTTCGTCCAATCTAAATAGGTGACCATATAATTTGAGTCTTCTCTTCTTTATGGATTCCAATAGTCGTTGGTTACTTTGGTACAATAATTCTCTGTTTCCTCGCGACCTGTATTGTCCAGCCACGATCTTCTGGCCCATTATGTTCCCAAGGATCTCTGTCATACTTTTCTGCTTCCTTCAGACCATAAAAATAAGAAGAAAAAGAAGTAGAAGAAGAAATAATACGAAAGATGGATAGAGCCAATGGCATAACTAGGAATATCTACAACAAGAAGTGTTTGTCTAAAGATCTTAAAATACAGCGCTACAACACTGTAGTACCGACAGCATTGGCTACTCTCGCTAAAGCGCAGCGTTAGGTCATGGGACCAAGCTCTCAGCTGACTCGGTAGACGAGTGGGTTCGAGCCCCACCGTCGGCTGTCCTTGAAATAGTTTTCCGTGGTTTCCCCATTTTCAACACCAGGCAAATGCTGCGACGGTACCTTCTGACAGACCACGACCGCTTCCTTCCACATCCTTGCCCAGTTTCATTCATCTTCATCCATTCCATCTCTCATCCCGACGCGCAGGTCGCCCACGGGCGTCGACTAGAAAGACCTGCACTCGGCCTCTCAGGAGGCCACACGACAAAAAAAAACCACTGTAGTCAAACCGGAATGCCTGTATGTCTCGTACTGAATTACAAATTGGATACATTTGTAGAAAGCAGAATTATGCGCGACTCGGTCCTTTAAAAACTGCAGAATTCTGGAAATTAAGAAGTAATGATGAAATATATCGAAAAATAATTGGTTGGTTGTTTGGCTGGTTGCTCAGTTTAGGGGCTGCGACAACGCGGTCATGTAGCCCCGTGTACTTTGGCTGTGTGTAGAATCTGTCTGATAACCGGTGTTAATTGTGATGACTGTATTAGAGTGTGTATCAGTTTTTAATTCAAGTAAGGACTGCAGAAATTCAATTTTCAAGTAGTTCCTACTTTTGCTACCAAACACCACCGTCAACGACTATTAGTTCAGACCTTGGTTACTAGACGTTACCGCAGTCGGCTCCTGGTGGCAAACGTTGGAACCTAAGAGCGTTATTCAATTGTTTAACCTAGAATTTAGCATCACACAGGTGTAATTAGTGGAAGGTTCTCTAACATGTCATAAATCGATGACATGGGACCGCCGGCGCTGGCTTTACTTCCCCTCCGAAGGAAGGCATACTGAGGGACTTTTAACGCTCTTAAGTAATCCGACGACTTCGGCCAGGTTTGAACCCGCGATCTTGGGCATGTAAGCTTAGCCACCGAAGCCGCCATAGAAGAATAGAAAACATTGTCAGAAATAATAGAGCCTCCGTGGCTTAGGCGGCAGCACGCCGGCCTCTCACCGCTGAGTCCATGGTTCAAATCCCGGTCACTCCATGTGAGATCTGTGCTGGACAAAACGGAGGCAGACAGGTTTTTCTCCGGGTACTCCGGTTTTCCCTGTCACAAATTTCATTCCAGCAACACTCTCCACTATCATTTCATTTCATCTGTCATGCATTTAATCATTGCCCCAGAGGAGTGCGTCAGGCCTCGGCAGCCGGCACAGTTCATATCCTCGCCGCTAGATGGGGGCTTCATTCATTCCAGTCCTGACCCAGTCGGAGACTGGAAGCAGGTTGTGGATTTTCATTTTCATCAGAAACAATACGGAAGACGAGAGTGCTACAGGAAGTATGACAGTAGGTTAACCAAGCAGTTCTTCACATTCCTGTGGAACAAGAAGTCAAAAAGGATTTGGAAAGATACAATATCAGAGAAGATACACCACAGAGAGATAGTTTTAGAAAAAAAAGTGCTAAAAATGAAAGGATTTTAAGGGTAGAAGGGAATGAAAAAGAAAACCGGTCCGAGGAAAGGAAGAGGACACATAGTGAGATGAACAAGGAATACTGGAGGAAGAAGAAGGAACAGCAAAGAACAAAGCATTGCAATTGACTCGTGGTCCCTACACGACCGGAAGGAAAATAATAATAATAATAATTATAATCGTACGGCTTCGGGTGCCGGGTGCAAGCTTTGTTATTTGCGCCTAGAGGGTAGCTTGCATGTCAATGTCCTTGGAACGCTATGAAAGTCATGGAGGTTAGATATCTAAGTTCCTTGACACTATAGTAAAGAAATGAGGAACATTGTGTTGGCGGATAATCCAGAGATTAATTTTGCCACTATCAACACAGCCTACTGAATTCAAATGGGTTCCTTAACATGTCAACAACGTATGACATGCGTGTCGTGATTTTTGTCGCCTTTCATAAAACACTTACCATGGCCAGGAGTGAACCTGCAAGCTTGGGGTTGGTAGACCGACACGATAACCACTCAACCACCGTGGCAAACTCAGCCTTTCCAGTATTGTAATTTCTGAGCTTAGCTTGCAAAAATTATTATGGATAATATGACTCTAGCCTGAAGTAAGTAATAAACGGTTCCAAGCTTGTGTTCAGAAGTATTCTGATTCCCGACACTGTGTGCGTAAATTTCTTCCCCGCTCAAACCACCCTCCCACCAAAAAAATGTTTTGGAAGTGTTAATATATATGAAAAGCAAATGAAAAAGATCCACAGCCTGCTTCCAGTCTCCGACCGGGTCAGGAATGGAATGAATGAAGCCCCCATCTAACGGCGAGGATATGAACTGTGCACTCCTCTGGGGCAATGATTAAACGAATGACAGATGAAATGAAATGATAGAGGAGAGTGTTGCTGGAATGAAATTTGTGACACGGAAAACCGGAGTACCCGGAGAAAAACCTGTCTGCCTCCGTTTTGTCCAGCACAGATCTCACATGGAGTGACCGGGATGTGAACCACGGACCCAGCGTTGAGAGGCCGGCGTGCTGCCGCCTAAACCACGGAGGCTCTATGAAAAGCAAATATTATACCTAAATTGCTTGGTGAAGGAAAAACTTTGATAAGAAATAATATCTTTTATATATAATACGAAGCCTCCGTGGCTTAGGCGGCAGCACGCCGGCCTCTCACCGCTGGGTCCGTGGTTCAAATCCCGGTCACTCCATGTGAGATCTGTGCTGGACAAAACGGAGGCAGACAGGTTTTTCTCCGGGTACTCCGGTTTTCCCTGTCAAAATTTCATTCCAGCAACACTCTCCACTATCATTTCATTTCATCTGTCATTCATTTAATCATTGCCCCAGAGGAGTGCGTCAGGCCTCGGCACCCGGCACAGTTCATATCCTCGCCGCTAGACGGGGGCTTCATTCATTCCATTCCTGACCTGGTCGGAGACTGGAAGCAGGCTGTGGATTTTCATTTTCATATATAATACGCTAAGGTGTATGCTTCACAAAACTCAAGCTCCTAAACCAGAGGGAGTTAGAAGGTGTGGTTTGTACCAAAATCCTCCAAATCGTCTCAATAGTACAGGAAACATCTTGCATTTCTTGATAAGTCAACGGAAATATATTTATAAAGTGCTTTTAAATGAATAAACAAGACGAAAGCCCGTGGCGGAACTGTGTCGCATACATCCCGCATAGCACTAGAGACGGGTGGGTAGTCTGTAAACATTGGGCGCACACAACTCATTATGCAAGAGTTCTCGCTCGGCTCCGCTAGGCTAGTTATAATAATTTGAAAATGTAAATTATCAAAACAAAAGAACATTAAAATCTAAAAAAAAAAAAAGTAATAATTATACGAGGCGCATCCATAAAGTACGTTTCCCTATTTTTCGACCTAGTAACAAACGAATTGAGACACTTGTCATAGCGTGGTATGAACATTTGTAGTCCTGTTCCAGTCGTCTTCAACTCTTTGCCGTTGTGAAAACGCTCTCCTGAGGACAGGAATTTTTTGAGGGGTACAGGAACAGATGGGAATCGCCAGGAACAAGTTCAGGACTGTATGGCGGATGATCAAACACCCCCCAGCCGAACTCCTGCAGATCAGTTGCTGTGTGCCGAGCATTGTCATGTACAGGCCGGACGTTTGTTTTAGACGAATGAAAAATCTTAATGGAAGCCTGGAGGCGAGTTACAGCAGTACCTGTGTTATTATCAGCTGCCCCAAGCGGTCCGATGAGTGACAAAGCTGTCTGACACTATGCTGAAGTGCAGTCATTGGCAAATATAATGGCGTTCTGTTCGTAACTACGTAACGTGTACTTCCGTGTCACACAATACTTCGACATGGACTGTACTGTCAGCGGGACGGTGTCACCACGTGCTCAAGTCTGAAATTCCATTACATCAGATCGGTGGTGACAAGTTTGAAGCGATAGGGTGAGAGAGTGACTGTGTGCAGGCTCACCCGCTGGCTTCAAGGTCAAGGGCAATCGTCTAAAACAAACGTCCGGCCCAAGGATCATGTAAGTATAAGAGATTTGTCACTTTTGGTTATAGAATTTCCGAGAGGGAACACCGCCTGAGGCTATGGATTGTACTGCCAAGTCTGGCAACATAAATAGTAAAAAGCCATATGAATGTAGCCTTTATTACACGTAAATGAACAGTATGTTCTGCGACGAGTTATTGATTATTGATGAATATAACTCAAACATAACTGCGCCTTTCGCTAGGTGCTGAAATATACGTCCAGATAGGAAAAGAATACATTTTGATATATATCAATGTTGGCAATGGATTTGTCACGAAAGACAGTTATGCCGTTCTAGAGCTTAATTCACCTCTAGGCTAATTAAAAATGCTCTCTTACTCTACAGAATTGTTGGGATATTCGATGAATATAAAGAAAACTGTCCAAATGCACACACTACATTGCCATAACCTCACTTTTTGCCTACCATGCCGGCTGCCACCCACCCCTCCCCGTAGCCCTAAACCACAAATTTTATTGCAATGCAAAGGAGAATGGGTAAGAAAACAAACAAGAGATGAAATGCACACATTTATTCTCTATATATTTTTATTCGCGAGTAGTCCATATTGCCCACTAGTTTTTCACATGGTCAACACCAGGAAGATGAAAATTGCCGTATTGTTCTTACTATCATTATAATTCTTACATCCCGGTGCTTGGCAATTTTTCCACCCTTGCAGTGGCATGATTGACTCTCAATTCAATTCAAATAAACAATGAAAATACTGAACAAATCAAAACAACCAACAACACCACGAGGAAAATCAATCAAAACAGACTATTCCCGCTTCCGCCAGTCGGTTTGATGTGAACGCTCATGAGTGCCAACTACGGAACCTTAGTGTTAAAATTAATTCTTCATTGGTTGGCAGAACAATCAGTACAGGGCCTTACCCCGACCCACGCGCTCCCTATGAACTGTCGTCCCCCTGGTCCGGCCTGTAGCAGCGCAGCACCGGCAGGAAGCATTCCACTCCTCTTGTTTAGAACGGCATAGGAGCCGCAATTTTGGGCCACTGCTGCTGGCGCCAGGCGGAACCTGTCCGGCTGATACATGCCTGCTACGTCATAGATCTGGTACGCATGCGCAAATGCCCCACCTAAGTACGTTAAATTTACAAAAAAGAAAATAAGGAAACTCACTTTCTGGACGAGTCTCGTAATTACAGCGGGCTAAAATAATTAAAATAAGAAAATGTTGTTGTTTGAGTCTTGAAGCTTTTAACTGGGTTGATGCAGCTCTCCATTACTTCCCTGTCCTGAGCTAATCGTTTCATCTCTGCATAGCTACCACACGTCCTTACAACCGAGGCAAACTGGTCTCTCACTACAGTTCTTATCCTCGACCCTTCCTTCCATAAGCAACTTTGCTATTCCTGTGTGCCCTGGTATGTGTCCTACCAACCTATCCCTTCCCTTCATTAGCAGTCGCCACAAACATCTCTCCTTTCCAAATCTTCTTAACACTCTTCATTTTAACCCTATCTACCCATCTGATCTTCTTCATTCTCCTGTAACACCACATTTCAAACGCTTCAATTCTCCTCTTTTCTGCTGCTCCAACAGTCAAAGTTTCACTTCCATAGAGCGCCACACCCCAGACGAAGACTTTCAAAAATGACTTCCTAATACCTAAATCTATATCCAATGTCAACAGATTCCTTTTCTGTAGAAACGCTTTCCTTGCCTGTGCCAAACTACTTTTTATATCCTCTTTGATTCGTCCAATACTGGCTATTTTGCTTCCTAAGTTAAAGAAGTCTACTACTTTCTTAAGCTTTTCACCTACCAATTCGACGTCCACAGGGGTTTCTGATTTCTTTCGACTAAATTCCAATATCTTTGTTTTACATATTTTATTAATTTTCATCATGTATTCTTTCTTCAAGACAGAATCTATACCATTTAAGAACTCAGTCAAATCCTAAAATGCAAATAAAATATTTTCAATAATATTCTGTCCTATAAAGGTTTAAACAACCGAATCCTATTTTACAGAAATTCTACCCATGGAAAAGAAAAGAAGAAGAAAAAAGGAACAAGCAACTTGAAATTTCTCCCCCCCCCCCCCTTAAAAAAAGACCATCTTATAACTTTCCAATTAATTCCTAAGTTACTTTTTAACCTAAATTACACTTGATAATACTTGGCTACCGGTGAATCATTACGTGTCTATCTCCATTAAAGCTTTCATAATTACTCATAATACTTTCATTTTCACCTGCTGGGTGGCGCACTTGGTCGCTCCAATCAACACGCATATTATCGGCACTGTTTTACAACACTTAAAAAACAAAATAAACCTCCTCCCTTTAGGACACATTAAAAGAAACTGACCTGTTTTTAATTCTTCAAACATTCCAATTTACACGTTAATGACACTACCAACATAATAACATAAAAACTCACTAGATGTAAGTACTTATGATAATAGCCTTCATCAGATTCAGACAACAATAAAAAAAAAGAACCACGTGTACATTAATAAATATTTAAAAAAGGACAAATTAATACCACAACAGAATGATAATAATAATAATAATAAAAAACTAACCTTATTCCATGTTAACTTTCTTATTTCATAAGGCTATTAAGGTAGAAACCAACTGGTGACACAATGCCTATAATCAAAGTGGTACCAACATTACAAAATAAATAATAACACGGCTGATTTCATAATAATAGACGGAGATTCGATTACTTGCAATATTAATCAAAGAAACAGGTTTGTAAGGCTGTGTGTATATATCTCTGTCACTAGCACGGCTTGTGCTTGTTGTTAGAGGCTTGTTTGGACACCTTCGTCATCAGCCTCATGTGCTTGTCTGATAACCTGTGTTTCTGTTTATGTTGTGATTATTAGGATTAATGGATCCGTGCGAGAAATCTCGTATGTTCATAAACCACACTTTCCCCAATAGGTTTATAATGAGAGACTTAAGGAGAAAGGTTGTTATGTTTTTATTTCAACCAAATGATTATAGAACACTAATTACATTTCAGTTAGAATTCCAAGTTCTACGTTCCCTAACTTAAGAAGGCAATCACTGAAAATTGGATCATCATAACACTCACAGGTTATTCGATATTTATGAAGTTATAAGATTTGAGTACTCATTCCTTTGATTTACTGTTTCTGAAATCCATGCAAAATGATAAATGAAAGCCCTCATAATGTTAAAATGACATGAAACATGCGTCACAGCTGCCAAAATGTAAGGTGGATAGAAATTGTGGAGCGTATTTTCCTACAGCAACAGTATCTGCAAATCGCACACATCGTACATTTTTTTAAAGAAATTATAGATATTTATAAATTTAGAGTGCAATTCGTCACTGCTAATGTCTATTTTCTTTCATTTGAATGCTCATTAGTCACGATCGGTCGCTTGTGAGCGCCGCAGGAGGGATCTATACTACTGAAATAATATATACTAGCAGTACCCGCCGCGGCTTCGCCCACGAATATTCTAGCAAAATATCAATCATTTGTGCATTAAATACGTTGCTTTCATTCTAAATTCATGATTAAAACGTAAAAATAATTTTGTCCCCCTAGGTTTCGATTTTGACCCACTGTGCATTGGAACTTAATAATCGGCCAGTGGGCGGCTTTCCAAACCACTGGTACAGGTCCTCCTTCGTTCTTCGATCCCATTTCCCCTCCATGGCATTGTAGATAGGTCCATAAATCTTTCTCTATGTTTTAACCCTAATATCAATATATCAGAAAGTATGCAAGCCAACAGCTTCCTCTGTTGTTACTGACGATGCCCAGGTTTCACAATCATATAGGCTACAAGTACCGGCCATACTAATGTCATGTGTAACTGAATCTTATTCCTTTGCGATATAAGACGTGACTTGAATACATTGTTTTAGCTCCTCCAATACTAAAAAAACAAGAAGTTCCGTGACGAACTAAAGAGCCTACTTTTCTTAAAATTTAAGATTCATGCCAATCTACTGTATATAGACATATCTAGAATAATGACGAAATCAAGTTGGTAATACTACCTACATTTCTAAGTACTGCAGTTTGAAATACACTTGAAATAGTGTAGCCTAATAGAGTTACTTACTACAGTTGGCAGCCGTGGTGACTCTGAATGCACATACAAAATTTGGTTGAAGTCTAATGGATAGTATGGACGTTACAAGCTGTTTGATATTGGATTTACCAGTGCGCGTAAAATCATATTGAGAACAATGTCATGTATGTGATTCTCAGAATTAATCTGAAATATTACGATCTATTATAGTGCCAATTTTTGATAAAATCCATTTGTTAGTATAGAAGTCACATACAATTAAAAACTGAAACTATCAACAGTTGGTAGCACTGACGTCAATTTCAAATAAGGCCGTTTGATATTCAAGTATAGATCTTTACTCTTACCAAATTTGGTTTCGATTGCTGCAGCCGTTTAGGAGTTGATAGGGGGGACACACAAACAGATATATAGAAGGACAGACAGATACACATTTTCATGGATCGATCTCATAAGACTACTTTTCCCTCATTTTTGAAAAAGGAGAATAGTAGGCTAAAACGTTAATGCTTGGTAGGGAAGTTCTTTCAAATTAAAAACGTGCTCACTTCTTCTTACGATATAACATCATGCTTCATAAATAACTGGAAATATTTTGGCATAATATTTAAAATGGTATTTGTATTATTATTTACAACATTTCAATATGTTCGTAGTAAATTATAATTCTACTACTCGTTTAATTTATAAATATTAGAAACTAATGGACTTTCCTTTAACTCCTCGTGTATATTTATTTATTGTTTTGTTTGAAGATTACCTAACAGGTGAAGATGCCGTGGAACTCTTATGTATAGCCGGAGGGGAGATGAAGAGAGTATAAAAAACGAATGGTTGATGTAACTTTCTCTCTTAATCTTCTACTCTTAGTGATTTCTTACTTCGCTAATCGACACACTCGCCATGCATTGGCAATCATAAATAAGATATTTGAAAAGCGCACAGCGTGCATAACACGAAGTTTGATGAGAATTTAAAAATTGCAAAGCCTATAAAACATCAGTAAATACAAACAGATTTTTAAGAAACCCAAGAAGAAAGTGATAAATGGTCAGTCGAATGCAAGAAACAACATAGCCAATTCATGCAGAGATTTTCGATGAATAGGAAGGTGAAAGATATCAAGTCGTTAAGCCAATTGACACGTCTCAACAAACTTTCTGAGTAAATAACTAAGTGAAACATAATAATACGTAAACATATAAGTGAATGTTGTTGTTGTTGTTGTTTGAGCCTTCAGTCTTTTGAATGGTTTGAAGCAGATCTCCATGCCTCCCTGTCCTGAGCTAATCGTTTCATCTCTTCATAGCTACCACACCCTACATCCGAGGCAATCTGTTTAACATATTCTAACTTTGGTCTACCCCTACAGTTCTTGTCCTCGACCCTTCCTTCCATAACTAAGCTTGCTATTCCTGGGTGGCTTAGTATGTGTCCTACCAACCTATCTCTTCTCTGCATTAGCAGTCGCCAGAAACATCTTTCCTCTCCCACTCGTCTGAATACCTCTTCGTTTATAGCCCTATCTACCAATCTGATCATTCTCCTGTAACACCACATTTCAAATGCTTCAATTCTCCTCCTTTCTGCTGCACCAATAGTCCAAGTTTCACTTCCATAGAGCGCCACGCTCCAGACAAAGGTTTTCAAAACTGTCTTCTTAATACCTAAATCTATATTCGATGTCAACAGGTGTCATGTGAATAAAGGAATCATTAAAAAAAGAATGAAAGAAAGATAGAAACAAGCAGACAGACAGACAGACAGAAAAACGAAAAATAAATAAATAAATTAATCAATTAAAAAATAAATGAACCAATAAATAAATAAATAAATCATTTAAAATAAATAAATAAATAAATAAATAAATAAATATGTTAATTATTCAAAAATATATGTATTAATTAATTAATAATATTTAATAGCACACGCTTTCCTATAAAATATATGACGTAGGCTAAATGTGAATATGTGATACATTTTATTTCCGTGCACTACACAGGGGGTGGGGGGTGGAGAGGGGGGAGGGGGGAAGGGGGGGGATGAAATACAATTACATGTCTCACCCGTCAAGCGAACATCATCAGATCCGGGCTATCGAAGAACAAATATAACACCAACCCTCCAAGGTGCGGCTAAATCTTAATAAAGTATGGCTAATGCAGCTCTGAAATCCTCGGGGCTGATTACTAAGCTATCACAAACCTTTAAAAGAAATTAGCGACAACAACAACTGAGAAGCATCGCGGAACGAAGAACACGATAAGTCCTCCTCTTGGAGGACAATTGAGCTTCTATGCCCAAGGTCACGAGTTCAAACCCCACCGAAGTCGTCGGATTTTTAAGTGCGTTAAAAATCCAACAGTATGCCTACATTCGAAGGGGGAAGTAAAGCATGAAAAAAAAAACCTTCCACTAAGTACACTTGTGTGAAGTCAAAATTTGTAGGTTAGAATTGATAACGCTCTATTAGTTCTAACGTTCGCCGCCAGGTACTGACTGCGATGCCATCTAGTAGCCAAGTCCGCAAGCTACGTAGTTGTTGTGGACGGTAGCATTTGCTAGCGAAAGTAGGAACTACTTGAAATTACTGTCAGCAGTCCTTATTTGAATTAAAATAACAGATAACACACAATAATAGACTCATCACAATTAACACCTGTTATCAGACAGATTCTACACACACCCAAAGTACACGGGGCTACATGACCGCGTTGTCGCAGCCCCTAAACTAAGGAACCAACCAACCTCTTGGATTCACCCCCCAGGGGCTCACATCTAGTGGGACGTGGGTTGGCGACCACGGGACCCCAGCTGAGTCCGGCATTGCTTCCACTTACTTATGCCGGGCTCCTACCCGTCTTCTTTCCTGTCGACCTCACTTGGTCAACTCTTGTTCTCTTCCGACCCCGACGGTTTTAGGGTATCCGAGGCCTAGGGAGTCTCTTCCTTTTCCGCCTTAATTGACCCTTGTCTCATCTTTTCTGATACCCACCTTCTGCGAGGGATCAGCCTTCTTTTTCTTTTCATGTTATCTCCTGCCTTCTGCTCAAGACCCTCAAGGAGGCAGGGTGAATGTAGCCCCATCACTTCTGGTGCACCCTAGATATTGCTACACCCTCAGGGGCTCACGGTTGGTGGGTTCGGGAGTTGGCGAACCCAAGGGATTCCTGAGTTGGGTCCGGTTTCCCCCTCTTTTCCCTTACCTGTGGGGAGGACCCTCTCATATTTCCCTTTCCTATCTGCCTTTCATGGCTCTCCTTCCTTCCCAGTCCCTCAATCCGCATTCTTCGAGGGTTGAGTGCATTTCTTTTCCTCCTGTCCTTTATTTGCCTTATTCTCCTTTTGTTTTTCCATTTCTTCTTCTAGTATATAAGTTAGTAGTTAGTTTTTGTTATAGTTTACATTTCATTATCATCTTCACGATCACCCAAACCATTAGGGGCCGATAACCTAGATGTTAGGCCCCTTAAAACAACAATTATCATCATCATCATCATCATCTTGGATTCAACGCCCGAAAAGTTAAAGCTACCGGTGCTATCCTCCTCCATGTTTCGGCGTGTCAATTGGATTGAGTTATACCTGCAGGTAATAGAACGCTAATGATTTCTATTAATAGACAGTCTTACCTTACACAGACTCTAATCAGGCTACCCACACCAATAAGACGCTATATCTTGATTATATTAATACTGCTAGATACAGGACGAGATAACGGAGTATTGATCTGTCACGAGTCAGACCTTATAAGGCACGGTACAATATTATTATAATAAGGCTTGAGGTACGATAATTAATTTAAATAATTTATCGTCCAGCCACAGGTTACGTGTTCAATTCCAGTTCATTATTAAAATATGTTAGCGTTTGGTAGCGACGATGGAGCGGGAGTACTACATGTTGAATCTATTTTTGTTCTTAGAGCTTCTTGGGCACTATGTAATTAATACGGCCAATGACCATGTATTTTAGTTTGAGGTTGGGTCAGGGAAGGGATATTGGAAGGAAATCAGCCGTGGGCCTATTGGTCCATTTGAAATAAAACAAGTAGTTCCGTGAAGAACTAAAGCCTATTTCCATATATCCTACTTATGTAAATCGCCGCTATCAACATTCAAAATTTCAGATTGATTGCTGTTCGATATTAAATGTTTATATTTGTAATATTATAATGCAGAAGTGGCTTTAAAATGCTGAGCCGTCTCGGTTGCAGACAAGATGGCAGCTGATCTCTCGTTCTGACATAGATTTCGCTAATCTGAGTATGTTCCATGCAATATAGCCTACAGATATAAATACTAGGAACTATGTATGAAATTAACTTTGTTTGAAATATACTCCAGTGAAGAAATCGTTTAGTCAAAGTCATTATTTGCTAAGACGTTGTATCTTAATCGATTGATGTCATTGAACTTGGGAGAACATAATTAGGTATGTGGTTACAGCGTTGGTATCTCACCCGGCCGGCTCGGGTTCTAATCCTAACAGAGTAGTAATTTTTTGCTTGTTTTTTTTATGTTCGGACAAATACATGAAATTGATGAGTTTCATTTCAATGCATGAATGGTACGGTAACTATATTTGCTTGTATTTTTTAAGCATTTTTTTGAGACATTGGCTAACAACACACTAATATAGAACAAAAGCAGAGATCTTAACTCTGACAGTAGGTCCCAGACTTGAGAAGCTAAAAGATAATTGTTCCAATCTCATTTACCAGACTTAAGTGTCAAGATGCTGGACCTACAACTCATCAGCCAAGGCCGAAAGTTCCTCCGAGACTCGAGTAGAATTTTAAAAAGGTGAACGAGAGCACATAAAGTTATGAGCTGATAAACTTGCCACTCACGAATACAGAACTACCTGCGAATTAAATTATACGGACGTGTCTATGTTTTATTGGCTCACTCAATACTGGAATAGAAATAAACCTCGCCGTTAAAATCATGTAATGCTCTAATGAATTTATTGGTAATCTCCTTCTGTTGTAAATTATAGCCTACATTGAAACCTGGTCTTGCATACGTAAGTAACAAGTAAAGATATTGGCGGAACTCATTATTAACATTTAAATAAGATATCATTTAGAGAAACATACATACATGTAGATTTGTGAGGTCGTTCTGTATTGATTTAGAGCCATTAACCTCAAACAGGATATGTTTAGGGAATTAACATGCAATTACAAATATTACTCTTGAGGTGTTCCGTGATAAATAGAAAACTAGTAACCATGAATATTAACCATAGTGGTTAATAACTTTTTTTTAACTTACAATTAATTGTGAGGGCGGACCGAAAACTCTTTTGCCCTTATGTTTTTAGCACAAAAAAATGCATACAGGTAATTACCAATATCCTATTGTTCTACAAACCTTACACTATTTTCCTCGTAGTCTCCACATTTGACCCATCACAGCACTATATTTGAGATGCCCCTGCGGTAGAATTCAGCCGGCTGACTGTGGAACCATCGTCGGACTGCTGTCTTGGCGTCATCGTTGCACGCGAATCGCTGTCCTGCCAGGAACTTCTTCAGCGGGCCAAAACAATGCGTCACCACATGTGGCACTAGGAGAGTCCAGACCTCGCCCCTAGTGATTTCCACGTTTTTGGGATGGAAGGAGTTGATTATGTTTTGGAAAGCTCGGATCAGGTTCGACCTTTCTTTCCTCCCATTCCTTTCCATTTCTTCCTTTCCCTTCTTTCCTATCTTCCTTCCTCTTCCATCCTATTTCTTCCGCTTCCGTCTTTCTAGCTTCTTCTTCTTCCTCGTCTTCTGTTCCAACCAAACCTTTATTGGCAACAGGAACATTGCTGTCCATAGACACCAAACGAATTGAGACACTTGTCAAAGCGTAGTCCTGTGTCATGGAAGTCCGCAGGCTACGAATGTAACCAGCGGGTGATATTCGTCTTCATTTATTGGTCACTGTGAAAACGCTCCCCGGAGGACAGGGATTTTTTGAGGTGCCTGAAAAGGTGGAAATCTCTGGGAAAGGCGGACACCCTCGCAAAAGCAACCTCCTCATCCAACATAGAAATTACATAAAATAATCCACCACTAAGTTATGCCAAAGTCCAAATCAAAAAACATCTAATAAGACAGTGGAACAACCTCTGGGCATCCAGTACAAAAGGTTCTGTCTAGAGAATTATTTTTCCCTGACATACTGTATATAGCCGACTCCAGTACAATACATTAGAGCCCGGATTCATCCTTACGCAGTTTAAGTTCGACTTCGAACGTATTAATATTAATATTGCAGGCGATTACTTGTGCTTGTGTGGCTCTTCTCAAACAGTGGACCATTTACTGTTCGACTGTGCCATACTTGGCAAGACAAGATACGATCTTGAGTGTCACCTGAACAATTATTGTAATATGGAACTTTCAAAGCCATTATTCCACCTATTTAAGAAATCCTGCTGTTACAAACAGTTCCTTAAATTCACTCACCACATCTACAACAATCTAGTTTCATAATTTTGTGTTAATGGACCAATAATTAAATAATCAAAACTCTAATCCTAATATACTCATGTACAATAGGGTTCTTACCGTTAGGATATTCAATAAATAAATAAATTATAATCATGTGATGGGCTTAAACGCGTCCAGAGAAGACCAATTCCCTTACTTAGTCGACGATTGTTGCAGTCGTGGACATGAAGTGGCGCCCAGATGGACTTAAACTTCCACACTCTGCTTTTCTTCATTAACCCCTTGTGGGACAGTGGTCTCTAAAGTAACCACCTGTTTATGCTTTCAAAGATGCTGATAGTTGAATATTTCAGCCAAATTTCTGAGAATTTTCATGCCGAAGTGGTAATATTTCTCAAGATCAAATATTATGTCGCCTCCGTAGCGTAACGGTCAGCATGGTTAGCTGCCGCCCCGGAGGTCCTGGGTTCGATTCCTGGCTCTGCCACGAAATTTGAAAAGTGGTATGTTGACTGGAACGGGATCTACTCAGCCTCGGGTGTTCCAAATGAGTAGAGGGGGTTCGATTCCCACCTCAGCCATCCTCGAAGTGGTTTTCCGTGGTTTCCCACTTCGTCTTCGGGCAAATGCCGGGACGGTACCTTCTTCAAGGCCACGGCCACCTCCTTCCCTCTTCCTTACCTATCCATCCTGACCATCCATTACCTTCCCTCATGAGGCCCCTGTTCGCTTTGCAGGTGAGGCCGCCAATCACACCTCACCAGTTGTATCCACTCCGATTCGATGTTCCCAGCTCTAGGACACTGCCCGTAGAGGCGGTAGTGGTGAGTTCCCTCGCTGAGTCCGTGGCTTCCACCAACCTGGAGGGTAAACGACTAAGAAAAGACGAAAAGATCAAATATTATACAAGTATCTACTTGACGAAATGTGTTGGATAAAAATTAAGACAAAAATAAAAATAAAAAACATTGACAGTTAAAGTCTAAAAATTAAATAGAAATAAAAATAAAATAAAATAACAATAATCAAATAAATATATAAATTAAAATAATAAACATTACTATAAAATAATTATGAAAATACTTGTAAAATAATTAGATATTGAATAAAAAAATCTATAAGAACATAAATTGAAAATTAACAACAAGTTCCGTGAAGAACTATACAGCGTACTTTTCATGCCAATGATTATTCTACAGTATATGAACATATCTAGAATATTGACGAAATTAAGTTGGTAATATCGAAATATCTAATTAGTTCAAAATATATCTGGTATAACGTAGCCTAATAGAGCACTACAGTTGGCAGCCCTGGTGACTGAATATATTCTTAGTTCAATCTCTTAAGGTACAGAATACAAAATTAGGTTGAAGTCCAATGGACGTTACATGCAGTTAGACACTGGATCTATCAGCACGCGTAAAAGCATGTTGGCAACAATACCATGCGTGTGCTGGTCAGAAATAATCTGAATTATTATGATATCTTGTTGGGCCAATTTTGGATGAAATCCATTTGTTAGTATAGAAGTTACATGTATTTTTAAATTGGACATATCAGCAGGCATATAATTATGTTGGCAGCACTGCCTTGTATTCATTACTCCAAATTAATCTAGAATGTCAGGTGCTATACGTGTGCAAAGTATATAGCTGTTGGCTTGCATACTTTCTGATATATTGATATTAGGGTAAAAAGAATATAGACAGCATTTGTTAACAGTTGGCAGCCCTGATTGCTCTTAACAATACTTATAGTCATATCTGTTATGGTACACATAGCGCATACGAAATTTGGTTGAAATCCAACTGATAGTACCAATTTTTAAATACATGCAACATCTATACTATCAGCAGGCTTATAATCATGTTGGTAGAACTGACGTATATAAGTTACTTCAAATTAATCTAAAATGTCAGAATATACGTGTGCATAGTTTAAAGCTGTTGGCTTGCATACTTTCTGATATATTCGTATTTGGATAAAAAAAAATAGAGAAAGCAATTATGAACAGTTGGCAGGCCTGGTGGCTCTTAAGAATACGCTTAGTCATATCTCTTTATGTACAGATATTACATACAAAATTTGGTTGAAATCCAATTGATAGTGTAGAAGTTATATGCATTTAAACATTGGACCTATCAGAAGGCTTAAAATTATTTTGGCAACACTGTCATGGTTGGCCTCCTGGAAATTAAACTGAAATTGTATTATCTACATGTGTGCCAATTTTGGAATAGCTCCCATGCATACCTTGCAGGATATCCAACATGGAGCTCAAATTTCTAGTGCGTTTTTTCAGCAGTTGGTAGCACTGCCATCATTTTCAAATATGGACGAGAGATATTCCGGTGCACATATTTACTCATACTAACTTTGGTTTTGATTGCTGCAGCCGTTTAGGAGTTGATAGGGGGGGGGGACACACACACAGCCAGACAGACAGACAGACAGACAGACACACATTTTCCCGGATCGATCTCATAAGTCTACTTTTTCCTCATTTTTGCAAAATGTGAAAAGTAGGCTAAAAATATAGAGGAACAAAAAATAACATCTAATATATAAAAGTGAAAGTCTGTATGCATTAATGTGGGTGGGTGGATGGGTGGGTTGGTTCCGCATACAAATCTACACCGATCCACCAATCTCAACCATATTTTGCTTACACATTGTTTAGGACCCAGAAGGAACCGCTGGCTACATGAATTTTCGATAGTCTTTCTCATTCTTCTGATTTCGGTCCTTTTGCACTCGAGCAAAGGCTAATAAATTCATAAAATATACTCATGAAGGAATAGCAAGGCAGATCATTTCCATGGCAACATAGCTCAAGTCGAGACACGGCCGACTGGATGCCAGTTGCGCTCTGCACTACCGGTATAGAAAATGAGGATCTTTACTTGAAATCCCGTTAGTTACTCAACTGCTCACACAGCACTGTCAACCGAAATTAGCATAACAAAGACTTGACACTATCTACAATATATCTGACAAATACCACTCACTCACTCACTCATTCATTCATCGCGAAATCTCAGAAACCACCAAACGGATTGGAATGAAATTTGGCATGCAGCTTCCTCAAGGGCCGCAAATGCCCACCAAGAGAGTATTTGTGGATATTCTAGTTCTTAAGGGGTGTTAAGGGACACTAGGGCTGAGTTTTTAGGCAAAAATTACAAAAATAACTGTTTTTTGTTTTTCCCATCTATATATATTATGGACCCCTGTGGATCACTTCAGCAAAACAATTTTCATGCACGCCATTTTTAAAGGCTCAGCGACATTTTTAAATCTCCTCTGCCTAAAAATAAGATGGAAGGCAAATCATAGAAATTAGGCTATACTTTTAAAACCAGAAATCCTAGAAAGTCGTAGGTTAACTCAAACGGAAGGTCTCCATGCTCTTTATCTCTACAACAAAACATTGTATTTTTCACATTTTTTCCACAAAAGTTTCATTGGGCGAGCCAAACTGGTTAATATATTATGCGATTTTATAAAAATGCTTTTAACTACAAACATCGTTTTTAGGTAATCAAAATGCTCCATGTGCATGAGGTATTCACCAATTTTACTAAAAAAATCACTGGATATTCAGAAACACATGTGTTGCAAGATAACATTGCAATATCTTCAACCTTTTTGTAAATTACAGACCAAAAAATTAAAAAACTATGAAAAATTATCAAAATTCATAAGACATGATGGCACATAAAGAAAAAACTAATCTGACAGCATACATGTATCACTTCCCTGAAATGTCTCAATATTATAATATTTAGAATAGTTTTATGTATATGTAATAAAAATATCAAGCATTTTACACAATTGCTAATGCGCATGAAGCATTTTGATCACACGGTATATTTTAATAATACAATTAGTAAAAAATCAATTGCATTTCATCCAATTGTTTTCAAATTTGGTATGTGACTTAGTGTTACTATTCTAAGTATGCAGTTTAAATTTCAACTCATTCCAATAATAAATGTGGAAGTTGAAAAACTCAGCCCTAGTGTCCCTTAACACCCCTTAAGGCGGTAGTCCTGCATTTAATTGAATAGCAATATCTCCCGATTGGTTTCATTGGCGGGGGGGGATGATACTCGGCATATAAACTCATCATTAAAAGTAAGAAGACCCGTGTCTGAGGGTTTTTCGATGTGGTGTATATTATGAGGTGAAAGGGGTGAAAAGTGGGGATTGAAAGATTCCTAACGGAGCGTGTATCTCTTAAACGACATAGCCGAGGAGTTGGAAACTCAGCGAAAAATATCTACATAAAAAAGAAGTAAATATGTGTTTGACCGTTTTTTTTTTTCATAAATCCAATTTAAGGGGCCCATGGGGAGGGGTGAAATTCTGGTGAAAAAAAAACAGGAAAGAAAGTGTCCTAACTGATTGACTGACTGACTCACTCATCAAACTCAGGGGAAGAAAACTGCTTTAAAGTAAGTAAATAGATTTTCGACAGTTTTTATCAATCAAATTGAAGGGGTTCATGGGGAAGGGTGAAATTCTGAAAAAAGAAAATTGAAAGAAAATGTCCTGACTCACTCACTCACTCACTCATCATCGCCCAGCCAAAATTATTGAAGTTAGAAACATGGCAGTTTGGGGATATGTTCATTGTAGGTCAAAACCGTCTACTAAGGAAGGGTTTTCGGATATTCAGGTTCTAAAGGGGTCTTAAGGGGGTTAAACCTGCATTTCATTGAATAACAATATCTCCCGATTGGTTTCATTGGGGTATGTGATACACGGCATATAAACTCATCATTAAAAAGTAAGAAGACACGTGTCTGAGGGTTTTTCGATGTGGTGTATATTATGAGGTGAAAGAGGTGAAAAGTGGGGATTGAAAGATTCCTAACGGAGCGTGTATTTCTTAAATGACAGAGGCGAGGAGTTTGAAACTCAGCGGAAAAAAATCAGCATAAAACATAAGTAAATATGTGTTTGACCATTTTTCATCAATCCAATTTAAGGGGCCCATGGGGAGGGGTGAAATTCTGGGGGGGGGGAACAGGAAAGAAAGTGTCCTAACTGATTGACTGACTCACTCACTCATCAAACTCAGGGGAAAAACTGCTTTAAAGTAAGTAAATAGATTTTCGACAGTTTTTTTATCAATCAAATTGAAGGGGTTCATCGGGAGGGGTGAAATTCTGAAGAAGAAAAAAATTGAAAGAAAATGTCCTGACTCATTCACCCACTCATCATCGCCCAGCCAAAAATATTGAAGTTGGAAACATGGCATTTCGGGGATATGTTCGTGTTATGTCAAAACCGTACACTAAGGGAGGATTTTTGGATATTCAGGTTCTAAAGGGGTCTTAAGGGGGTTAAACCTGCATTTCATTGAATAACAATATCTCACGAGTGGTTTCATTTGTGGATGTTAATACTCAGCATATAAACTAATCATTCAAAATAAGCAGACATGTGTCTAAGGGTTTTTCGATGTGGTGTATTATTATGAGGAGAAAGGGGTGAAAAGTGGGGGTTGAAGGATTCCTAACGGAGCGTGTAGGCCTATCTCTTAAACGACATAGGCGAGAAATTTGAAACTCAGCGAAAAAAAATCAGCTTAAAAATTAAGTGAATCGGTGTTCGACCGTTTTTTCATAAATTAATTTAAGGGGCCAATGGAGTGGGGTGAAATTATGGGGGGCAAAGGAGAGAAAGTGTCCTAACTGACTGACTAACTCACTCACTCATCAAAGTCAGGGGAAAAAGACAGCTTAAAAAATGAGTTAATAGGTGTTTAAGCGTTTTTTCATCAATCCAATTTAAGTGGCCCATGGGGAGGGATGAAATTCTGGTAAAAATAATTGAAAGAAACTGTCTTGTCTGACTCACTCACTCATCACGCCAAGCGAAAAATATTAAAGTTGGAAACATGGAATTTTGGGAATATGTTCGCTGTATGTCGAAATCGTCAACTAAGGAATGATTTTTGTTTATTCGGGTTTTAAAGAGGTGTTAAGGGGGTAAACGTGCATTTCATTGAATAACCATATCTCATGAGATGTTTCTTTGGGGATAGGATATTCGGTATATAAACTAATCATTAAAAATAATCAGACATATGTCTAAGGGTTTATCGATGTGGTGTATATTATGAAGTGAAAGGGGTGAAAATTGGGGGTTGAGGGATTCTTAACGGAGCGTGTATCTCTGAAACGACATAGGCGAGAAGTTTGAAATTCGGCGGGAAAAAACAGCTTAAAATACAAGTAAATAGGTGTTCGACGTTTTTCCATAAATCCAATTTAAGGGACCCTTGGAGAGGGGTGAAATTCTGGGGTGGGGGAAAGAAAAGAAAGTGTCCTAGCTGATTGACTCACTCAATCATCAAACTCAGGGGGGAAAGCAGCTTTAAATAAGTAAATAGGTGTTCGACCGTTTGTTTCATAAATTCAATTTAAGGGGTTCATTGGGAGGGGTGAAATTATCAAAAATTAATGAAAGAAAATGTCCTGACTGACTCACTCACTAACTCATCATCGCCCAGCCAAAATTATTGAAGTTAGAAACATGATCGAAAACGACCACTAAGGAAAGAGTTTTGGATATTCAGGTTCTAAAGAGGTGTTAAGGGGGTAAACGTGCATTTCATTTAATAACAATATCTCACGAGTGGTTTCATTTGGGGATGTGATACTTGGCATATATACTAATAATTAAAAATAAGCTGACACATGTCAAATGGTTTTTTGATGTAGTGTATATTATGAGGTGAAAGGGATGAAAAGTGGGGGTTGAAAGATTCCTAACGGAGCGTGTATCTCTTAAGCGACCTAGGCGAGGAGTTTGAAACTCGGAGGAAATCAATCAGCTTAAAAATAAATAAATAAATAAATAAATAAATAAATAAATAAATAAATAAATAAATAAATAAATAAAATAAAAAATAAAAAAAAAATAAATAAATAAATAAATAAATAAAATAAAATAAATAGGTGTTCGACCGTTTTTTCATCAATGCAATTTAAGGGGCCTTTGGGGAGGGGTGAAATTCTGGAAGAAAAACGTCCACTAAGGAAGGATTTTTGGATGTTCACTCTCATCGACCAACCAAAACTATTAAAGTTAGAAGAATGATATTTTGGGGATATGTTTGTTGTGTGTCGAAAACGTCTACTAAGGAGGGATTTTTCGATATTCAGGTTCTAAAGGGGTTTTAACGGAGTTAAACCTGCATTTCATTGAATAACAATATGACACGACTATGACGCGAGCGAAGCGAGGCTAAAAATGAGATGGTGTGTGTCTGTGTATTACTCAATCACGCGAGTACCACTGGTCCGATTTACATAAATTTTACATGGAAGTAGCTGATTTACCTGGTTAACTTATAGGTTACTTTTGATTTCAATACTTTGCGCTATTTAAAGATGGCGACCATTTTTAGTGACGTCACTACACCCTTTGGTTTCAAACTTTCATATTTCCATTTGAAATAAAAAGAGAACGCTAAGAAATAGCAAACTTTTGATGGCATATACGAGGTTTAAAATTACATTTTCTATCCGAAAGGTATCTCCAACGGTTAGCGAGTAAAACCTAAATTTGTGCTATCTAACACGGTCCACGCCGAGCGGTGTAGTTTGACAAAATGTTCCATCCTTAATCTCCCTCTGCGCAGCACCTCGCCTATCCCCTGTTTTAACAGTCACCTTCACATTTTAATTTATTTATGACGCGTAGCGAAGCACGGGTACTTCAGCTAGTTATTAATAATTATGAAATGAAAATCCTCAGCCTGCTTCCTGTCGACCAACCTGGTCAGGGAATGGAATGAATGAATCCCCCATCTACCGGCGAGGATATGAACTGTGCCGGCTGCCGAAGCCTGTCGCACTCCCCTGAGGCAATGATTAAATGAATGACAGATGAAATGAAATGATAGAGGAGAGTGTCGCTGGAATGAAATTTGTGACAGGGAAAACCGGAGTACCCGGAGGAAAACCTGTCTGCCTCCGTTTTGTCCAGCACAAATCTCACATGGAGTGACCGGGATTTGAACCACGGACCCAGCGGTGAGAGAGCGGCGAGCCACGGAGGCTCAATTAATAATTATAATTATTAAAATTTTAAAAATGTAAAAACACGTAAAAGTAAAAAATAGTTTTGCCGTAAAAGCGCCCAACCATAGCGCACTGACCAGGCTCCCAGCTACCAAACTAGTTTGTACTCGAATGAACTGGGGCACGCCAATATGCTATTTTTCTCTTTTCTTTAGCTCTCAGCGCATGCGTCAGTACTCCTCTGTTCTCGCTGTGCACATTAGAATTCAGTAAATCCCCCAGTGGCCCACGGGTAGTGGGACGTGGCTTGGCGACCACGGGACCCCAGCTGAGTTTCGCATTACTTCCACTTACTTGTGCCGGGCTCCTCTCTGTCATCTTTCCTATCGACCTTCCTTAGTCATCTCTTGTTCTTTTCTGACCCCGATGGTATTAGGGTATCCGAGGCCTAGGGAGTCATTTACTTTCCCGCCTTAATTGGCCCTTGTCTCAACTTTTCTGATCCCTCATTCTTCGAACGGTCAGACCTCTTCTGTTCTCTTCATAACTCCTGCCTTCTGCTCAAGGCCCTTAAGGAGGCAGGGTGTGTGTAGCCCTACTACTTCTGGTGCACTCAGGATAGTGCTACACCCTCAAGGGCTCATGGATGGTGAGTTCGGGAGTTGGCAACCCCGAGGGACTCCTGAGCTGGGTCTGGTTTTCCCCCCTTTTTCCATTGCCTCTGGGGCAGACCCTCTCCTCGTTCCATTTCCTATCTGCCTTTCATGGCTCTCCTTCCTTCCAAGTCCCTCAATCCTCATTCTTCGAGGGTTGAGGGCATTTCTTTTCCTCCTGTCAATTGGTTTGCCTTAATCTTTATTAGTTTACCATTTCTTCTTCTAGTATGTAAGTCTGTAGTTAGTATTAGTTTTCAAAAATTCTCATCTTATCTTTCACTATCACCCAAACCATTAGGGGCCAATAACCTAGATGTTAGGCCCCTTAAAACAACAATTATCATCAACAACAATTCAGGAAAGATTGTTCTATGTCCTGATGATGATTTTTCCCACTTTGGGATACAACCTCCCTGAGAAATACCTATACAATGATGATACTCCACTAACCACTACTGATTCATACGCCATGGCAAAATATTCCGATTAAACAGAAAAATATCGCAAGAACAGAAGATAAATTACATGGCACTACCGACTACTAACTAGCCGTTTAGAATTAGCATCGAAGTCACGTTTCACACAAGACAGGCACAATTAAAATTCTTGTACGTTGGCTTTAAGCATGTTAATAACGACACAATGTTCGTATTTACGAGAATAAAAGAAGAAGCGCATTGAATGATGGGAGAAAAAAAACACTGACATGAAGCGTGTCTACTCAGCGCCTGCGCACAATTAACAATATACTGTATTATACGTTCAATGTGAAGAGGGGCTTTGTTTCAGGGAGCTTGTTACAGAATGAACACGCAATGACGATCAATTAGGCCGTGATTAAACTCAAGTTGGGAGCCTAAGTTCTCACATTAGATCCTGTTAACTATAGGTTATGTAAGTTCACCAGAAAGGAACTTCATCTGTTTCATATTATTTTAAATGTCCTAGAAGAATATTTAATGTTTAATAAGCGAATTATAGGACAATTTTAACACTCATCCTTCTTGCCGCCTTGAACTGATTAGGTATTGATCTAATATTAAATATATATTGTGGCACATCATAAACGATCAGATATTATTATAGAGAGAAGATTGTGTGAACTAATGCATGTTTAAGTGCATCTAAATAATTCCTTTAAAATGTCTGAAGATGGATTATTACACACTGATGATTATAGTTACGACGATGATGATCACTTCCAAGCATGGTGAGATTTTGTTCCAGCCCCTGAATATACTCAGTTCAAACTAGAAGTTCCGTGACGAACTAAAGAGCCTACTTTTCTTAAAATTAAGATTCAAGCCAATGATAATCTATATGGACCTATCTAGAATAATGACGAAATTAAGTTGGTAATATCGAAATATACCTGGTATAATGTAGCCAAATAGAGCACTACAGTTGGCAGTCCCGGTAACTGAATTTATACCCTTATTTCCATCTCTTAAGGTACAGAATACAAAATTTGGTTGAAGTCCAATGGATAACATGGACATCTAATAAGACTATTATTCTCCGTCTTTTCAATACAATATTAATAGTCTATTTATACAATTGGGTACATGTTTCGCACAAACGTTAGTGCTTCCTCAGCACTTTTAATATAGACTATTAATATTGTATTGAAAAGACGGAGAATTGATAATTTTATTAGTAAACATATTCAATACGGACCTGAAATGGATAATATTATTCTGATAGCATGGACATAACTTGCAATTACACATTGGATCTATCAGCGCGAGTAAAATCGTGTTGGCAACAATGTCACGCATGTGTTGATCAGAAATAATCTGAAATATTATGATATATTGATGTGCCAATTTTGGATAAAATCCATTTGTTAATATGGAAGTTACATATATTTTAAAATTTGACCTATCAGCAGGCTTAGAATCATGTTGGTAGCACTGACGTATGTTAGTTACTCCAAATTAATCTAGAATGTCAGGTACTATACGTGTTCATAGTTTAAAGCTGTCAGCTTGTTTACTTTCTGATAAATTGGTATTTGGATAAAGGAATAGAGAGAACATTTATTGACAGTAGGCAGCCCTGGTGGCTCTTAAGAATACACTCAGTCATATCTGTTTATGTACACATAGTACATACGAAATTTGGTTGAAATTCAATTCATAGTGTAGAAGTTATATGCATTTAAACATTGGACTTATCAGCAGGCATAGAATCATTTCGGCAACACTTCCATGAATGGCTTCCTGGAAATTTAACTGAAATGGTATTGGCTATATGTGTGCTAATTTTGGAATGGCTCTCATGCATACCTTCCTTGATATGCAACATGAAGCTCAAATTTTAAGTGCGGTTTTTCAGCAGTTGGTAGCACTTACATCATTTTCAAATATGTGTTTGAGATATTCAGGTATATGTCTTTACTCATACCAAATTTGGTTTTGATTGCTGCCGCCGTTTAGGAGTTGATAGGACACACACACATACTCACAGACAGAAAGTCCGACATTTTCCCGGATCAGTCTCATAAGTCTCCCTTTTCCTCATTTTTGCAAATTGTGAAAAGTAGGCTATAAATAAGGGGAACATGTTTTTGAAGGGATGCCGTGCTCCGCAAAGCAATACGTCACACCCAGGAATATTAACAACTAAGCCTTTATTCTTTACAGTTGATGTATACAAAAGAATATCGAAGGGTGCTCGTTCATTTTCAGAACACAAACGGAAAAGTCCAAATAGTGGCGAAAACAAAGTGAAAACAGTACTCCAGGGTGGATTTTATTTACAGTTGAAGAGCTTCAGTATGGTGTATGTCCTCCACGAGCATTTATTGGCAACTACGGAGTTCACGTTCTTCAATGAGAGCCCGTTTGAGGTCTTGGAGCGTCTGTGGTGGAACAGGATGCCCACGAACACTTCTGTCAAGCCTATCCCACACACGCTCGATGGGATTAAGGTCGGGACTCACTGCTGGCCATTCCATCTCTTGAATGTCCAGTTCTCGCAAGACAGTTCTGGTGATGCGCGCTACATGAACCCTGGCATTGTCTTGTATGAGTACGAATTCAGGGCCAACACCGTATGCAGCAGCCAACACATGCTGTAGCAATATCTGCTTGATGTACCCGGCAGCAATAAGATTACCATGGACGACGACAAGATCCGTACGGCCATCAATACTGATGCCATCCCACAACATCACACAACCTTGTCCGAATAGGTCGACTTCCTAGACAACATTTGGTATGTACTGCTCACCATGGCATCTCCATACACGTTGACGTCCATCACGCTGTGTCAGGGGAAATCTGGACTCGTCTGTGAACAACACAGGTCTCCATTGGCAAAGTTGCCAGTTGACGTGGGTACGGGCAAACAGAAGGCGAGCTGCGTGATATTTCTGCGTTAAACGGGGCACTCAAACAGGACGTAAGGACACTTCTCTTAACCTGTTCCTTACTGTCTGGTCGGACACCGTGACTCCAGTGACCCTCCTGAGGTCTTGTTACAGTTCTCTGGCAGTTGCTGAACGACACCGCAACGCACAGATGGTCAGATATCGGTCATCTTGTGGAGTTGTCATGCGTCCACGACCTTGTCCAACCCTCCTTGTGAACTGTCCTGTCTCATTGTAGCGATTCCACAAGTGTTGAATAACTGACGGAGAGACATTGGTATCCACAGCAACACGACGAGTAGTCCATCCTTCCTGGATCGTTGCGAATTGAACCTCGTTAAGATGTCTCATGCCATGTGCTGGTTTACGTATAACGTGCTCAAATGACCGCAGTAGTCTGGGTACCTTACAACAACACACGGTCGCACCGCTATTCACTTTGTTTTGAGGGGTCACCTGACAGTTCATCTATAGGACTTTCAATAACCTGGCGATCACAAATCCAACATGGTCGTTTCTCGCAAATTAACCATCCGAGTGCAGTGACACTTGGTACAGTAAATCCTTATACAAATGTTAATCCACTGGCATCTAATTTTTTTTCAATTGTTTCCATAACCACAAGAAGGCAGCTGTGCGAAATTTTAAAATCTCGTTTAAACTTCTTGTGTCCTAATCATGCGATTGAAGTTTGAATAGCCTACTATTACGCAATAATCTTCATGTAACAGTATATAACTCTAGGACCTATATATACATGGGTTGGTTTTTTAGTTTTGGCACCATAGTTATAACTGGATTAATAACTCACTTAGATGGTTCCAAGTTTCACAGGCCCTCGATGTAGTCCCCACCGTTGCGTACAACGTGTTCCCAGTGATGCGAAAGTCGTTGGATCCCTTGGCAGCCTGCTTATCGTCTTCAGTGGTACGGAAGCGCGCCATACTGTTCCCCGAGGGCAAACCGTTAATGCGGCGTACTATTGTTCGTTTCTGCAAGACCATCTCCGAGGAGCTCTGAGAAGGAAACAGCGCCACCACATGGTTACACCGCCCATCGTTCTGCATGACAATGCTAGGGCAAACACAGCAGGCGTTGTGTCGGCAGTGTTGGATCGCTGGGGCTGGGAGGTCCTCTATCACCCCCCATATTCTCCCGACATCAGTCCCTGCGAATATGATCTCATCCCGAAGATGAAGATGACAATGCGTGGGGAGCAGGCTGCCGAGCGCTCTCTTCGTACCATCAATAGATTGGGCAGTGCCAACGGGATCCAATGACTTCCGCATCGCTGGGAACACGTTGTACGCAACGGTGGGGACTACATCGAGGGCCTGTGAAACTTGGAACCATCTAAGTGAGTTATTAATCCAGTTATAACTAAGGTGCCAAAACTAAAAAACCAACCTATGTATAAAAATCCAACATGGCGATCATCCACAATATTTAGTCGGTTCTCAATATCTACGAATCTATTACAGCAATCAAACTGAAATTTTGTATGTGTAGGGCCTATAGAGAAGTGGTTCTTAACCGGTGGTCCGTGGGAGCAAAAGGGTCCACCAGCACGTATATAAAAGTGGATTTCGAAAACGATGTGCGTTGAACGAGAATCGTCCGAATGTATTCGCGGCGATGACTATCAGATTTGGAATTGAAATACCTTTAAAATAAGTGTTATTGAGGAAAAGTTACAACTGATTAGGGTATCGGGGGGAGGAGTGGCGGGATGGGAGGAGGAGAGGGGGGGGGGGGGGGGCGTACATGTTGCAATTTCAGGCTGAGTGGTCCGCAGACTTATATGGGTTCAGAACCACTGGTATAGAGCCTATAAACATGAGTTCACCTATGGGAATTTCAATAACCTGTTGCGCAAAAATCCAACATGGCAACAACGCGAAATGTAAATATTTAAATGGACTTTTAAACATCCGAGTGCAGTGAAACTTGGTATGGTTAATGCTTATACAAATTTCAATCCACTGGTATCTAACTTATTTTAATTGTTTTCATAACCACAAGATGGTGGCTGTGCGAAATGTTAAAATCTCCTTTTTATTTCCTGTGTCGTAATAATGCGATTGAAATTTGAGTAATACACCTACAGAATAATCTTCATGTAATAGTACATAACTCTAAGGCCTACAAATATAAAAATCCAACATGGCGACCATCCGAAATATTTAGACGGTTCTCAATATTATTACAGCAATCAAACGAAATGTTGTTGGTTGATAGAGGCAATTAATATATATGGAAATAGTCTGTATAGTTCTTCACGGAACTACTACTACTTGTTAGCCTATTTTCAATTTTGAAAAAATAGGCTTATGAGATCACCTTTTGTCCGTGTGTGTGTGCGTGTGTGTGTGTGATTCGTGTGTGTGTGTCCCCCTAATAAAATCTAAACGGCAGGAGCGATTTCAATGAAACTCGGAAAGTTCATAGCACTATTCCCGGCAACCTCGACCGTGCCCTTCAAATTTTGTTACGACTCACCAATCCAACATGGCGGCTGTGCGAAATATTTCACCAGCATTCAATATCTCCGAAACTATTACCGATATTACCCTGACATTCTCTATGATGATAGAGGGAACTACTATAAGTTCACTTATGTGACTTTTGAAAACCTGGTAACTACAAAACCAACATGGAGGCCAAGCGAATTTGCGACTTTTAAATAGACGTTTCTCGTGATTTGACCAACCAAACGCAATGAAACTTGGTACAGTATATGTTTATATACATTGTAATGCACCGATATCTAACTTCGTTCAATTGTTTACATAATCACAAGATGGCGGATGTGCGAAATATTTCACCGGCATTCAATATCTCTGACACTATTAGCGGTATCTCCCTAAAATTTTGTACGGAGATAAAGGGCACTACTGGAAGTCCATCTATAAGACTTTCAAAAACCGGTTAACTACAAAACGAACATGGCGGCCAAGCGAATTTGAAAATTTTTAATAGACCTTTCTCGCGACTTAATGTCCCAAGCGCACTGAAACCTGGTACAGGAAATATTTATACACATTGTAATCCACTGGTATCTAATTTAGTTCAATTGTTTACATAACCTCAAGATGGCGACAGTGCGAATTTTAAAATTAAGTTTTTATTTCTTGTGATGTAGTCATGCGATCGAAATGAAAGTTTGAATAATGAACCTACGCAATAATTTTCCTTTAATGGTACATGACTCTATGGCCTATACATTTAACAATCCAACATGGCGACCATCCGAAATATTTAGACGATACTGAATATCTACGAATCTATTTTAGCAATCAAACTGCATTTTTTAATGTTCATAGGGGCTATGAACTTAAGTTCACCTATAGGACTTTAAATAACCTGGTGATCACAAATCCAACATGGCGGTGACGCGAATTATAAATATTCACATGGACGTTTCTCGCAATTTAACCATCCGAGTGCAGTGAAACTTGGTACAGTAAATCCATATACGAATGTTAATCCACTGGCATCTAATTTATTTCAATTGTTTCCATAACCTCAAGATGGCAGCTGTGAAAAATTTTAAAATCTCCTTGTTTTTTCTTGTGTCCTAATTATGCAATTGAAGTTTGAATACTACACGTTCACAATAATCTGCATGTAACAGTACATAACTCTAGGACCTACATATATAAAATCCAACATGGCGACCATCCGAAATATTTAGTCGGTTCTTAATATCTACGAATCTATTACAGCAATCAAACAGAAATTGTGTATGTTGATAGAGGCAATTAACATAAGTAGGATATATGAAAATAGGCTGTATAGTTCTTCACGGAACTACTTGTTTTTGTATTGTGAATGTTAGCGAAATGTTTCATTTTTTATAAGCCCTAATCTTATTGTATGTAGGGCGCCACTGTAAAGGATATCTTAAGCTCTAAGTGAAGCCGTGGAAATAAATAAATCAAATCTTCACTTGCTCATATATTTTCTGCTCTTTGCAAGAGGTTATTACGAACTATTTCTTAATTCCATTGGACAGATGGTATTCCCATTAGGTCGCTTTCCATTCCGGGTACAAGTGTCAGAGTCATAATAATTACTATGGCAGCTTTTAGCCATTGCATAATGACAACATGTGGTCTGTACTATACGGTACCTTAGTTCCGCTTCTTGTGTCTTATAAGAACACAAGATTTGCAAGTTACATGCACTTATAATGTGGAGAACAAAACAAATGAGGGTATCTGCTTTGTCCGGTTGTTTCGCATTAGTGAAATTATTTAGTCAGCTAAAAAATCCGTAACACTTGGGAAAATGCAAGTTGTCAAAAAGTGTTTAATAATTCCTTAGATTATAACGTTTTTATTGTAAGCATCAAGAATATAAGAATGTTCGCTTTATGAAGGGATTCTGTCGCTTAGGGGTTTGGTATCTGCATTAACTTTACAGCCCCGCGCTTCCGCTATTATCGGGCTGTGAGAATGACGGTATGTTGTGGCATTGTTGGGCGGTTAATTCGGTTCTTCATAGAGCATCAAAAAGTTTGTAGCAGTAAAGACGAGTGAAAACTGAATGTGCAAGGATGTGTTGTGAAGTTTTAATGATTTTGGTTTAAGCCCAAAATATTGGAAGTAAAGTAGCAACGTTTGTTCATGAACATTTTTTCGAAAATTAAAAACTTCATTATTTATACTTATCTGAAAGTAAACATTTACGTGAAATATGATCTATACCTTAAAATAAAGTTGTTGTTTATCTTCCTTGCATTTAAGTAAATTTGAAGGGCACGGTCGGCCAAAATGGTACTATAACCTCACAGAGTTTCATTTAAATCGCTCAAGTCGGTTTTATTTTATTAGGGGGACACACGCGTACACACACACACACATAACGGGACAAAGGGTGATCTCATAAGCCTATTTTTTCACATTCATAAATGAAAGTAGGCTAAAATTATCATGGAGCAAAGACTCGATAAATGTCTAGAATAGTTCCTCATTATTTCACATTTCTTGTGATGTCTCTGCCTTTTTGTAAGACAGAAGGTGTAGTTTGAGTTTCCTGAGACTAGTGGATAGATTGCTGGAGACTCGTCAACCAGCAGATACATGAACAACATTGAATCTTACTTACTATTTATTTATTTAGTTATTTATTTTCTTCTTCTTCTTCTTATTATTATTATTATTATTATTATTATTATTATTATTCGCGAATGGTTCGCTTAGGACCTCACAAAATCAACTCTTTCTAGCCTTCCTGTTGGCCCAGTATTCCTTCATTCGCAACGAGTGGGTCTGTTTCCGTTGCTCTGACCATTGATGTTATGTAGTCTTCCTGATTTCCTGCCGGTCATGTAAGTTTGGTAATCCTAATTCCTTTAAGTCTTTATCTGTAAATTTATACCAATTCGGTCTAGTAGCCTTGTTCTTTAAGAAAGTATGTATTTTGTGTGTCAGTCTGTTCGGGTCCATTCTTTCTATGTGTTCCATAAATTGAATTCTTCATATTCGCATTGTGTCTGTGATTTTGGTTTTTTTTTGGTATATTTCTGTATTAGGTTTTGGATAATGTACACCATCTTTTGTTCTTGGTCCAAGGATTTTTCACTTTATTTTACGTTCTTTCATTTCTAATTGGTATTTTAGTGTTTTGTGTCTGAGATTGAGTGTTTCTGAAGCATAGAGAGCTTCAGGTTTGCTTATAGTTGTATAGTGGCGAATTTGCTGTTCTAGGAGAGACTCTTTTTGTTATAAACATATTTTGTTGATTGAAAAGCAGTTTCCATTTTCTGAGGCCTCGATTCAATTGATTTCCTTTCGTTACAGTTTGCTGTAATCCATTCACCTAAATATTTGAATTCGTTTACTCGAAAGAGTTTGTTGTTGCCAATTTGAAGTTCATTTGATGCGATATCATTAGATACATTGATTATAATGTTTTTTTTTTACTCGGGGCAAAGGATCATGTCTTGTAAATTTTGGAACAAGATTGTGAAAATGTACGGTTTGGTTGGTTGATTCCGCAGTTTGGGGGCTGCGACAACGCGGTCATGTACCCCTTGTACTTTGGGTGTGTGTAGAATGTGTCTGATAACCGGTGTTAATTGTGATGACTGTATTAGTGTGTGTTATCTGTAATTCAGGTAATGACTGCAGACATTCAATTTTCAAGTATTTCCTACTTTTTCTAACAAATGCTACCGTCAACGACACCTAGCTCTGATTTTCTCTGCTAGATGCCACCGAAACCGGCACCTGTCAGTGAACCTTGGAACTAATAGAGCGTTAGTTAAATCCAACCTAGAAATTCAGCTTCGAACAATTGTAGTTAGTGGAAGGTTCTTTTACATGCCATAAATCTATGACATGGGCCCGCCGGCTATAAGTTACTTTACCTCCGAAGGAAGACAAACTGAGGGATTGTAACGCTGTTAAAAATCCGACGACTTCGGCCGTGTTTCAAACCGTGATCTGCGGCATAGACGTTCAGCATGCTATCCACTACGCCACCGAAGCCACTTGAGGTTGAGTTGATTTTATTTCATTATATTTTAATTTAATTAATTAGTCAATTAATTTATTTATTTGTCCTTGTGGCAATTAGCGTACTTTGTCGCACTTACATTGAATAACATTTTAAAACTGATAACTGTTTACCATGTTCGAATGCATAATCAGGGTGTCGACTACTCTGGAAAACATGGAAACTAGGAACTTCTCGGGGGATTTTTAAAACGGGGAAATTCAGCGAATTATCAGGGCATTTTAATGACACTGAGGGAATTTTAGTTTTACCTTGAATAATTGGAAATTACTCATTCAAGTGTAGTCTGGTGATCATTGTTCTTACTGACATCAAGGACCATTATACACGAGCGTGTAATACGCAGCGTTTCGCCCGCCTCCTACCGCGCCATCGGTCAGAAACTACAGTAATGAATTGGTCTGTCTACACGAGCGTTTTGTCGGTCGCGGGAGGAGGCGTTCGAGACGCGTCGGGCGGGAAGCATGCCTCTGGAGACCCGCGAAAGAAACTACACGTGGTATTTTCCAAGCAGTTTACACGCGTCAGTAACCTCCTGTTGTTTACTGTGAATACATGTTTGTTACGCTGCACTACGTTTGATACGGAGAAGTTTATTATTGAGATCCAGAATCGACCGCCACAAACGATTCGCTAATGAGGGATGAATCCACCAGCGCCTCGTTTTCCCATTCAGTTCATTATTAAACATATATTTTAACAATAAGATTCCTGCAACGCAACCGACTTGCACTGTATCCATGTCCATAGCAGCACTCAATAGATGCGGGCAGACTACTTGTCTCAGTAGAAAGAATAGAATAGTAGGCGCTTCTGTTCACACGCCACGTTTTGTCCGCCACGTGTAGATTGCACAATTTTGGTGCGGTCTGCTCTAGGTGGGTCACACGCCGCATTTTGACGGTCACGTGTAGATTGAAACATTTTGGCGCGATAGGAGGCGGGCGAAACGCGGCGATTTACCCGCTCGTATAGAATGGCCCTAAATCAGTAAGTGCTCATTTCTTGCAAGATTGAGCAATGTGCAACTGTATTATATTTGAGAGCAATACTATTGACGAGCTACTTGAAATTAGAAATTGGCAATATTTTTCTATTCTTTCTTTCCCAAATTTGTCATGCTACCGTTTATTGTTCGATGACTTTTTGAAAATCTCTTTAAGTACGAACTCTGTTTTTGGTGTTTTATATATGAGTAGTCCAGTTGCAAAACCCGTTTAGCCTAATTCACTTGTGAATAAGAATCATTTTCATGAGAAACGTTTCTCTGGATTTTGCCTCGCTAATCTTTTGTGTTTGTCGTTTTCTACTTTTATTATTTTTGCTTTGTGTTTTTGGTTTTTGGTTTTGTGTTTGCTTTGTGCTTTTCCTTTTGAATTTTAATTTTTGCTTTCCTTTCTTGGTTTTGGTTTTGTGTATGTTTTCTGATTTTGCTTTTTTGAATTTTGCTTTTTGCTTCGTGTCTTTTGTTTTTGTTTTGTTTTGCGGAAAATCAAAATAAAATAAAATGAAATAAAACAAAATAAGCGAAACAAAATCAAAATAAAACAAAACCAAAAAAACACACAACAAAAATTAAACAAAACAATTTAAAACAAAATCAAACGAAATTACATTAAACAAAACAAAAGAAAACAAAAGAAAGTAAAATAAAATAAAATAATTAAATAATTAATTTTACGACATGATCCTTATTCACAAGAGGATTAAACGAGTTTTGCAAATGAACGACTCGTATTTAACATGGTCGCTTCTGTTACTCAGGGAATTTTCTGATTTATCCTGGAAAAATCAGGGAATTGTCATGGAAATCTGTTAGTTTGGTTTGGTAGACAGACTGATAATAGGCTATTTCCGGGCGCTGATAATGATGATGATGAAGAGTATGTACTGTTTAATAAGAATGTGAAACATGCACCAGCTGGGAATATCACGATGTTCTTATTATCCTCAATCCATCACTCCAGCTCTGTCCCCCAGAGCGCATCACGGTCGTTAATGTTCCTGGAGCAGGTCACTCTATTAGCGCAGCCTAGCTCTCTCTAGCTCTCAGAAAATTGTGTTGTTGATTGTTTTAGGGGCTTTGAGATATCCTGGTCATATAGCCCCGTGTATGATGATGATGATGATAATTGTTGTTTTAAGGGGCCTAACAGCGAGGTTATCGGCCCCTGATGAAATGAAATGTTGTGAAATGAAAGGATGAAGATAAAAACAGCTCACTGCTATGGATGAAACGAAAATGGTTTATATAAAATAGACAGTGAGCCCCAACAATTATGCCTTATTTGAATAAAAAGAATAAAAGGTGGATGGTAAAACACAATAAAACAAATAAGGCATACTGAACAATAAAATAGATGAACGCAATAAAAAACATAAAACAGACTTAACCTGAATTAAAAGTCTTAACTTACATTAAAACCTAAAATAGTAACCACTTTCCCTCATGAACTGGATGATGAGGTCAACTGTCGGCCCGTCATCACGGAGAATAAGGGAGAGGGTATTAGGCAGTTTAAGAGTCCTCCTCAGATCGGCCAGATCCACACACTCCAAGAGAAAGTGTGCCACAGTTAGATGGGCACCGCACGTACAAACAGGAGGGTCTTCTCTCTTTAGCAAGTGGGAGTGCGTAAAAATCCCATGGCCATATAGCCCCGTGAACGTGGGTGTGTCTAATAACCAGTGATTGCAGTACTAGACAATGTATTTGAAACTGAGGGAAAAAAAAAAGAAGTTCCGTGACGAACTATAGAGCCTACGTTACCTAAAATTTAAGATTCATGCCAATCTATAATAATGACGAAATTAAGTTGGTAATATTGAAATTTCTAATTAGTTCGAAATATACCGGATATAATGTAGCCTAATAGAGCACTACAGTTGGCAGCCCTGGTGACTGAATATATTCTTAGTTCCATCTCTTAAGGTACAGAATACGAAATTTGGTTGAAGTCCATGGACGTTATATGCAGTTAGACATTGGAACTATCAGCGCGCGTAAGATCATGTTGGCAACAATGACATGCATGTATTGATCAGAAATAATCTGAAATAATATGATCTATTTTTGTGCCAATTTTGAATGAAATCCATTAGTTAGTACAGAAGATACAGGCATTTTAAAATTGGACCTATCAGCAGGCAGCACTGACGTATATTAGTTACTGCAAATTAATCTAGAATGCCAGGTAATATACGTGTGCAAAGTTTAGAGCTATTGGCTTGTATACTTTCTGATATATTGATATTAGGGTAAGAAAAATAAGGACAGCATTTATTAACAGTTGGCAGCCCTGGTTGCTCTTAAGAATACGCATAGTCATATCTGTTATGGTGCACATAGCACATACAAAATTTGGTTGAAATCCAATTGATAGAAGGACTATAGAAGTTACATGTATTGGAAGTTGGACCTATCAGCAGGCTTAGAATCATTTTGGGAGCACTGACGTATATAAGTTACTCCAAATTAATATAGAATGTCAGGTACTATACGTGTGCATAGTTTAAAGCTGTCGGCTTGCATACTTTCTGATATATTGGTATTTGGATAAAAAATAATGCGAGCATTTATTAACAGTTGGCAGCCCTGGTGACTCCTAAGAATACGCTCAGTCATATCTGCTTATGTACACATAGCACATACGAAATTTGGTCGAATTCCAATCGAGAGTGTAGAAGTTATATGCATTTAAAAATGGACCTATCAGCTGGCTTATAATCATTTTGGCAACACTGCCTTGTATAGCCTCCCGGAAATTAAACTGAAATATTATTTTCTATACGTGTGCCAATTTTGAAATAGCTCCCATGCATACCTTCCAAGATATCCAACATGGAGCTCAAATTTCAATTGCAATTTTTCAGCAGTTGGTAGCACTGACATCATTTTCCAATACGACATTGAGGTATTCAGATATAGATCTTTACACCTGCCAAATTTTGTTTCGATTGCTGCAGCCGTTTTGGAGTTGATAGGGGGGTCACACAGCCAGCCAGCCAAACAGACAGACACACATACAGACAGACAGACATACTGAACCCAACGGGGTTAGGCTGACTAGTGTCGAACGTGGATCTCTGAGATAAGATGAGCTAAGAATTGAGATTCCAGCTAGGAACGAACACGAGATCTTTTGAGGGAGTTTAAGCTATAAAAACCCCTAGAGAAAATACATATTAAATCACTGTTGTGATATGAACTAATTCTGACATTATTAGTTAATATAATGCAGGGAATAATAGCAGAATACTGCATTTTTGGGCTGTATGAAGTATACTATTCTGGACTTGAGCACAGAAAGTTTGAGCGCTTGACAGTTATCAAATGACTCTGGAATTGGGGCGTAGTTTCTTGGAGCCGTGACCTACTTATGTCGTCTGGAGCAGGTCAGGAGGGTAAAATATTGTCAAGTTATTCCCCGTTTGAGAATAGAGAGGCCAGTGGAGTGAGAAGATACCAGCGTAATTTAATGATTACTCGTGATTGGAGTAACTCAGAGACATGAGGTTTGCACCTATGTGATTGTATAACCGGGAGGCTAATTATCAAGCCATTAAACAATGAAATCGAGGCAGATTTAATGGAACGCGCAGGGACACAGTAGGTTTGTGGTTAGCGGCGAGATCTGACCAGGCCTTCGGGGATTTTTAGGTGACGCCGCGTGGGCACGCGCTGGCAAAGGCAATTAATATTAATTAATTGGCCGATCGATCCTCGAGCACGCATACAGATCTGTGACCAGCGAGGAAAAAGGAACCATATAAACGTTAATTCAAGACCAGAATCATACTGTGAGAGAAGATGACGCTGCAGGGAAATTCTCGGTCTACTTTTTCTCTCCAAACGGATATAAGGGCTGAACGAATGACAGAGGCAGTCAGTTTAACCATACTTGAGCGCAGGGAGCACGTCACCCGAGCTCAGAGAACAGACGCGCGAACTCTAACAGCTTAAGTGCAGCGACATAATAATCATGCAGTAAGCCATGAATTAATAACGATTAATGTAGTCAGTTGAATCGCAGTCTAATGCGAAGTGCACGTTACCGAATTCAGAGAAGGGACGCGCGGACTTTAATATGAAGAGCCATGCAGTAACGCATTTATTAATCACAATTATTAAGGACAGTCGTGCCATACGTTTATAGTCGGCATTATGAGGGACTATTATCGAGCACGCAGGAAAGGTACCGTGTGATATACAAGGTAGGACAATTGACTGTGGTAATCTGTACAAGTACAATGTACAATGGTTGAGCGCAGTATGTAAACTATTGGTTAGACATATCATAGGAAGTCGGATTGCGCAGAATTAAACTTTGTTATGCGATTGGTGAAATTTCACAGGGATACCACTGTAATTAATGCTCAGGACGATATGCAAGCATATTTATGCGATATCCGGAAATTTTTCTAAGGATAGAAAATGATAGACAGATGGGTGACTGATAGGAATCCTTAGGCAGAGAATCGAGACTTTCAGACGAGATGCGGGAGAGAAGTGGAGGAGAGATTTCCAACGTCTGCATTTCTGATATTTTGCCAGGAAAAGTCAACCACTAAGAAATGTACATAGTGATCGTGTGATTGTAGTGATGATCATTTAAATATATGTAAAATTAATAGTGTAACAAGTGCTATAAAGTGTTGTGTGAATAAGGAAGCGACAGCTTCAACATGGAAAAGCAAAGTGCCGTGTGTTTTGTAAGGCAAAAGTTATGTATAATGTGTGTGAGAAGTGTAAGAATGCCTTGCTAATTTGCATATAATGGCGGACATTACTGGAAGAAATGCGTGGTTGGAGCCACCAGATTAACTAATGTAAGTTCCCAAAAACCATGATTTTGTAGCAATTATAGTCCACTGTATGTTGAATGATTTCAAAATTTATAGAATATGCCAATGAGAGTCAATTTTAGCAGGTAGAACCTCAAATTATTATTGTTGTGTTGATTTTAGTCAAGTTGAGATGTCTTTGTACATCATTGAGTGGATAAATCGTTACCACTATTGAAAAATGGCAATTCAGTTATATAGAAACGTAACGTAACGAACACAGATGTTCGGTTATTGAAAAGGGTTACGTTGTGTCGGTGATGGTAATTCATGTCAGTAATAATAATAATAATAATAATAAGAATAAACGAATACACATCAGGGAAAAATGGTTGTAAGCAAAAATATATATGCTAATTGGAATATTTATCTATCCAAGCAGTAATATTATACATGAAGGGTTAAGCAAAAGCAATTTAATATCAGAGTATATTATGATAATGGAAATAAATATGCAAGAATCTAGGAAATGGAAGAGTTTAATAGAGAATTGAAGTTGCAGCTTGTGAATAAGCTTGTAAGAGTAATTGATAGATTTATCTTACTAATTATAGGACGAGATCATAGCACATTGGTCACGGAAGCCAGGTAATCTATTCGACGTGTGAAATCTCGTATAGCCTAGGGCATACAGAGATATTTATTATTGCCAGAGCGTACTTAGTGGCTGACCCTAGCTCTGTGGATGGATATGGAATGTTCCGGGTTCGAATCCTGTGGTGTATGGGAGGATAACAATGGAAACCTCAGCATGACTCCTGATGTCGACCGAGAACTAGTTATTGGATAAATTCAGCTCCTGGGGGCGAATTTTGGCGGCAGGATGTGCCTGACCGTGACATTAAATAAGATGCCGGCTAGCCAATTCGACCAGTGAATGATGAATCTCGTTCCTTCATATAATGTAAAGGACCTGTTGAGGCCAGTTATTAATATCCTAAGGTTAGGAATAAATGTTTAAACACGCCCATAACCTGTCTTGCATACAATTTAGTTTAAATCATATGGGATATGTAGGTCATTGAGACTGCACTATTGTATTTAAAGTCACAAGTTACTGCTTGGAGATAAACAGAGAAGGGAGTTAGGGAGAGACAGTGCACGTGGTTTTGTGACCGCTCGACTCATTCCCATTGTATACAAGTAGAACCGAGGGGGAGATTTTAAAACGACCCTTGAAGGTTGACATTTAGAATGGACAGACTTTGAAACCCTGTTTGTAATAAAAAAGAATCATTGTTGTATTGTATAATGAATGTGTGTGGTTTGAAACACATTGTTAATTAAGGAACGTTCTGATAACGTACTACTTGGCAAACTTATGAGTTGTTGAAAGTTGCATTTTTATACTGACAGTGTCACTGTGTTCTAAAGGTCGACACTAGATGCCATAGGCTATGCCCACGCAAGGGTAGCATAATATACCATCCGACACAGCGGTAACGGAAATTTTGAAATTGAAATCACAACGGCATACAGTGGAACTGTAGAAAAGGGGACTGCAGAAGGGAACTGCAGAAAGGGGTATGATTACAAATAATTGTGGAGTTGCAAGTAAATTTGATGTGCAACCCATAAATTGGTTAATGCATGGTAAAGCATTTTGGTGGGAAGAGAGATACAGAACACAAGTGTACGCATAATGTAAATTAAGATGTGTTGAGAGTAAACAATTAAGATTGTGAAATTAAAGAGGTCACAACAGGTGACATGAGATTATAAGTACAGTTTATGGGTAATTTACCTGTGCATCAGCGCACTTGAGAATGAATTATGATGTCAATCTTATGGTAAATGAATGAATAATCATTTGGATTTGCTAGGATAAAGTGCGAATATTAGTGGATTGTAGGAGTAATTTTGCATTGTTTTGAGTTATATTGTTGGGATTATGTTTTTGTGTGTTTGAAGCCATGATTTAGAGCTGAATTAAAGTCTTTAGAATAGAGTTGTGCTTTATTATTGTAGAGTTGATACCTTTTAGTCTCAGATCAAAAATATGCAACTGCTCAGTGGGTGGACGGTACACGCCTGAGGACTGATGCTGGCTGGAGGCAGAAGCATGTTTTCCATGGAAATTACTCACATGGGTACAATACAGACAGACAGACACACATTTGCCCGATCTCATAAGTCTACTTTTTCCTCATTTTTGCAAAATGTGAAAAGTAGGCTAAAAATTGTATGAAGTGGTCGTGGCCTTCAGACACTGTATGTACCATCCCGGCATTTGTAGCCGCGGTGAGTGAGTGGTTATCGTGTCGGACTACCAACTCCAAGCTCACAGGTTCACTCCTGGCCATGGTAAGTGATTTTTTGAAAGGCGACAAAAACCACGGCACGCATGTCATACGTTGTTGGCATGTTAAAGAACCCATTTCAATTCAGTAGGCCGTGTTCATAGTGGCAAAGTTAATCTCAGGATTTTCTGCCAACACAAAGTTCCTCCTTTCTCTACTAGAAAGCGCTATAGTGTCAAGGAGCTTAGATATCTAACTTCATTGACTTTCATAGTGCTCCAAGGAACGACAAAATTCGACATGCAAGCTGCCATCAGGGCGTCAGATATCGAAGCTTGCACGAAGACATACGATATTATTATTATTATTATCCCGGCATTCGCCTCCAGTAGAAGTGGGAAACCACGGAAAACAACTTGCAGGATGTCTGGGGTAGAAATTAAACCTGGGCCTCACGAGGCTGGGTTTATCTCGTTCCAGCCCTCAAACCAGAATTAAATTTTTTGGCTGAGCCAGGAATCGAACCCAAGCCTCTGCAGTCAAGAATGCTAGCCACTATGCAACGTGCTACAACAGAAGAAGAAATGGAAAAAATAAAAGGAATAACGGGAATAAACGATGATTTCATGATCCAAAAAGTGGATGTTCTAGCCCGTATAAAGCAATATCGTCCCAGAATCATCAGAGAGGCGGATGAAATACGTCAACACCCAGATAATTTCAACCGCGACACCGACCGGCTACAATCTCAGTGAGTCCTGGCTACCTATTATCAGAACCCTCAGAAAGTAATACACTGCTGCTCTTCGTTGTCTCGAACATTGGGCTAAAATGGCGTCCATCTTAGGGCACCTTTTTCAGTTTCCTTGTTGCTTTCTCTTAGCAAAAATTTAGTCGTATTTCCGTTTATTCCTGATGAAGAAAGACATGGTTTATTTCGAAACGCGTCGAGTGTGATTAAATAAAACACGGCAAAGCCCAAAATTCTACATTATGGATAATAGAGCGTTATTAATTCTAACCTACAAATTTTGGCTTCGCGCAAATGTAGTTAGTGGAAGGTTCTTTTTCATGACATTAATTTATGACATGGGACCACCGGCTTTACTTCCCCTCCGAAGGATGGCATACTGAGGGATTTTTAACGCTCTTAAGCAATCCGACGACTTCGTCTGGGTTGAAAGTTTGAAGAAAGACGTTGGGGTCCCGTGGTCGCCAACCCACGTCCCACAAGTTTGAGCTCCTGGTGGGAGATGGAAAGGAAAGAGAATAGCACCCAATGAATAAAGGGAAAAACAGGCCCAGCTCAGAAATCCCTCAGGGTCGAGAAGAGTCCGATCCCCCTGAATGTTTAGCCATACGTAGTCCTTTCAAGAAGGTTCAAGGATAAATAATTTCAACTCTGAGATGTGTCGATGACATCGTCATCGTGGCCGACACGCCTGAAGATTTGAATGAGTTTTTGAATGGTATGGACTCCGTCTTGCTGAAGGAATTCATGAAGAAAATTAATAAATGTAAAACAAAAATATTGGATTGTAGCCGAAATAACTCAGAAACCTCTAAGGACCTATGGATATAAAAAGAAGGTTGGCTCAGGCAAGGAAAGCATTTCTACAAAAAAGTAATCTGTTGGCATCGAATATAGATTTAGGTATTAGGATGGTCATTTTGAAAGCCTTTGTCTGGAGCAAGGCACTGTATGGAAGTGAAACTTTTTTTGGTGCAGCAGAAAAGAAGAGAATTGAAGCTTTCGAAATGTGGTGTTACAGGAGAATGATGATCAGATGGGTAGATAGGGTTACAAACGAAGAGGTATTAAGACGAGTGAGAGAGGAGAGATGTTTCTGGTGACTGTTAATGAAGAGAAGAGATAGGTTGGTAGGTCACATACTAAGAGAGCCAGGAATAGTTATAGAAGGAAGGGTCGAGGACAAGAGCTGTAGGGGTAGACCAAGGTTAGAATATGTTAAACAGATTGCCTCGGATGAAGGGTGGGTAGCTATGTAGAAATGAAACGATTAGCTCAGGACGGGGAGCCATGGAGTGCTGCATCAAACCAGTCAAAAGACTGAAGACTCAGACAACACAGTCCTTTCTACACCAGATGGATGACGATCGATGTTGCTTTTACGATGAACTCTCCTGTACCTAATTACCACTAATAGCACTTATTATTGTTATTATTATTATTATTATTATTATTATTATTATTATTATTGTCTGTGCTCTTTGTCACCCTGTTATAGCAACTAGACCACTCAGACGTAAAATTAAGAACCACAAAAAAGTAGATCGAGTCTCTTTAACGGAATTTATAGGGAGATTAAGACAAGAGACGAAATGACTATCATTCCTCGCTCACTCACGATCTAATTGCTTTTGCGGTCACAATATTACGATGGGAAATTGTTTCTCGTTCAACGACACATACCTAAGACTTTTACGAGAGGCGTTCCAAATATATTACGAGGGGTGATTAGAAAGTAAGGATACCAGGCCGATATTCATGGAGTTTCCTGTCTGTTAGAGTGAAATTAGTATTTACCTTCATCCGGTCGCGTCCACGGTGGATTACCGTCGGATTGAAAATAAAAAAGATACAGTCAGTCTGAGAGACTAGTCTTTATATTCATTTCAAATGACGCATGCTACAAATGCTACACATGTTAGAAAGGTTCAGGAGGGCTTCTCGCTTCGCTCGAAGACCCAAGACTCTTTCAAAAGACTCCATTACCCATTAACTTAGGCTTCCCGTGCACTCTGCTGCATGACGTCACGCACTCGCCGCCTCCGTATCGCATAACGCCAGACCCCAGGAGTAAACTCAGACTCAACAGACTCCATTACCCTTTAACTTAGGCTTCCCGTGCACTCTGCTGCATGACGTCACGCACTCGCCGTCTCCGTATCGCATAACGCCAGACCCCAGGAGTAAACTCAGACTCAACAGACTCCATTACCCTTTAACTTAGGCTTCCCGTGCACTCTGCTGCATGACGTCACGCACTCGCCGTCTCCGTACGCATAACGCCAGACCCCAGGAGTAAACTCAGACTCAACAGACTCCATTACCCTTTAACTTAGGCTTCCCGCGCGGGGGCTGCATGACGTCACGCACTCGTCGTCTCCGTATCGCATAACGCCAGACCCCAGGAGTAAACTCAGACTCAACAGACTCTATTACCCTTTAACTTAGGCTTCATGCGCGGGGGCCGCATGACGTCACACACTCGCCGTCTCCGTACGCATAACGCCAGACCCCAGGAGTAAACTCAGACTCAACAGACTCCATTACCCTTTAACTTAGGCTTCATGCGCGGGGGCCGCATGACGTCACGCACTCGCCGTCTCCGTACGCATAACGCCAGACCCCAGGAGTAAACACAGACACGGTGCATGTGCACTGAACAACATGATGACGTCATACACGCATAACGGTAGACCTAAGCATAACGATGAAGTCGACAAGATCATTTTCAAATGATAAAACGTGCGTAAAGCTCCTCTGATCGTTACAAAGGGCTCAAAAGGCACGTGTATTCTCAAGTACGATATATTTTGCTAGATGACAGAGGAGTAGCGGTTCTTGACGGGGAAGTTTTCGCTCAGTTGTTCATCAAAGTGCCGAGGGCGCAGTTCAGCGGATTGCTACCGGTGGTGGAAATCGGAACTAATGCGCTCCGCCCAGCCATACGCCTGTGATAGACGTGCCAGCAGTTGTCGCCAGCGAAACCTCATCGCATGTCATTTGTGTGCATGATTCGTGCTGGGTCGTGCGCTGTGCGGTGTGTTCTCATTGTATGACTGTACATGCGTATCCCCTCTTGCCCCGCAACCGCTCGCTGCAGCCATATCGAGGCGAGATAACGTAATATGTACACTACAGCAGCGCTCTCCGTCTAACGGTAACAATTCCCTGGTAGGGTAGTAGAATACCGTCGCCCGCGACCGGAAGTGCTTTTTTCTTTTTGCCGACCGCCCGTAACAAAATGTGAGTTTACTTTCGACCCTGGCGAAATGTAAATATTATATGTCAGAAAACTGTACTATAATGAGGCTCATTATGGTACAAGATTTCCTTATGGGACATTTTCTCCCACCAATCAGAGCTCAAGAAACAGTTGTGTGACCAATTAGGTGAGGATAGCATCGCACCTGCGCTCACTTCCATGGCCCCCAATTTTAAATTTCACTGCGTGGCGAGTGTCATAGTGAGGTATTCCAGGAGGCCATGGTCAAATACAAGGTATTCTCTGCGTCCCATGCGCTCTGTTCAGTACATACAACTGGTGAAATCTCGACAGATATTTATGAATATTTATGTTCGAACATAAAATAGTTATAATTATCGTCGAACATAAACAGTCGTATGCAACTCGCCTATAATGGTAATTAAGACACTCGTGTGGAAATTATAAAACTCGGTACGCTCGTTTTATAAACATACTCGTTTCTTAATTATTGCCATTATAGGCTCGTTGCATAATGTACTAATTTATCATAGTTTTTCCTCATTTCTAACACAGTTCATTCACTATTGATTGCCCAGTTGCTCATTCACCCCCCCCCCCCCCCCCAACATCTACACACACGCATGCACACATTTTTGAAACTGTCATAAATAGTGCTTTTTCATTTTTGCCACCACCGTTGTTTTTTATTATTCAAAGTTTATGATCAACTCAGAACTCCCATGTTTCTTCGACATATCCCTCCCTGTATATTATTCTGCTAAGGTCTCATTCCAGTTTTGTACCGAAAATAAGGTCCCATTAACACCAATCTACACATATGGGGTACCTACAGGTTCAGCATAACCCAATGCGTAAGCGAAACACACTCACTTACTCTTTAAATGCCTCACAATTAAATAAATACCTTAAAACATGTATATTTACAATGAAATAATGAAAGAATGCAACACGGTAACCATGGTAACAGAATCTCACAGGTCCATCTATTTCTGTAAGACGCAATGCAATTCCAATTATTACATTACTGTGAAAGTTTCCAGACGGTTATAAGGTTATCACTGAACCAAATTAAGCTGTAAAATTCATCAATACATACAGTATGATGCGCTTAAGGGGATCAAGGGGCACTCTATAATTTTTCACGCAATTTTCACGAGTGAGTGTGGTATGAAAGGTCTTTTTCACCCGACTATAAAGGGTCTCCGAAAACCACATTTGAAAATCCACAGCCAGCTTCCAGTCTCCGACCGGGTCAGGAATGGAATGAATGAAGCCCCTATCTAGCGGCGAGGATATGAACTGTGCCGGCTGCCGAGGCCTGACGCACTCCTCTGGGGCAATGATTAAATGAATGACATATGAAATGAAATGATAGTGGAGAATGTTGCTGGAATGAAATTTTGACAGGGAAAACCGGAGTACCCGGAGAAAAACCTGTCTACCTCCGTTTTGTCCAGCACAGATCTCACATGGAGGGACCGGGATTTGAACCACGGACCCAGCGGTGAGAGGCCGGCGTGCTGCCGCCTGAGCCACGGAGGCTTCCGAAAACCACATTTAAAGACCTTTAAATTAAAAGTGTCTGTGATATTCCCATAAAAATATCTTCGCTCTGATATACCTATGAAGGAATGACAAACCCCCAAACCACTGCACCAGTAGCTGAATTATTCAAGTCTGATGATTAATACCAAGGATAAATCAGTCATAGCATTCATGATTGAGATTTTGCTAAGTATACTCCTTACAACTAGAATATTTGCGGGTGAAGCCGCGACCGGTAATGCTAGTATAAAATATATTGGTTCTACGTAGTTAAGAGTTGTAGGTTTTACGTAATTTTCAAAAAATAGTAGTTTTTGAAAACTTTGTTTTTATGCATGTTGGCATAATTTGGGATTTTTATTGAATAAACGTTTCTATATTTACACCTATGTGTATCAATTACACACGTTCGATCAACTTCAAAGTCAGTCATTGAAAGTGAAAACAAAACTCACAATTGAACAAAAAGTGACAGTCAGTCTGAAAGACTAGACTTTGTATAATTTTAAAGGCTACAAATTCTGAGAAATGCTAGAAAGGCCAAGACTCTTGACATGTTAGAAAATTATCTGCATAATACTTATCTTGCTTTATAATATTTTACCTTGTTTCAAATTACTCGCCAACGGCAAGTGCAATCCAAGGGCAAAGGAAGGTCAAGCGCGCGGGATGCCGTCACGTGCCCCTTCCATCCAGTATAAAAACACTTATAGTGGGCGATGTATTGAAGATAGAGATATGTTCACGCGGACTTTTTTGTAGAACTTTTCATGATGACCAATTCTTACGGTCATAGTATATTGATATTTATAACGGTTTGCCCAGCGTAAGCTTAAGAAGCGCACGGACGCCAAGTTTGTTTTCGACTTTTTCACTGAAATCGTTACTGCTAGGCTTCCTTTGATCATACATAAATTATTTTCTCCAGAATCTTTCCTCAAGATATCCTTTACAGAATGGTGAAAACCGCATAAAAATCCATCCAGTGGTTCTCTAGATTACACGTGACATCCAAGAATCGGGGATTTTTGTCTTATAATAACGAAGTAGAGATTGTGGGGGAACACTTGCACCAAGTGGTACTATGATGTCACACCCCTCAGTGCATCTGAGTACATTTCGTCCCGTCACCGTAACGTAACGCCAGACCCCAGCGTAACGACGAAGTCGACAAGATCATTTAAAATGATAAAACCGCAGGAAGGTTAAATTGATAACACAATGTTAGGTTAGTAACTTCAATGTTTTAAAGGAAAATTGAAAATATTTCCACTCATTATATTTAAACTTAAACATAGTGCTGTACCTTACTCATCCAGGGTTAAGGGTGTTGACATGAGGGAATGCAAGGAAGCACTGTTCCTAACACAGTTTTGCTAATCAAAAGCTTGGCAAAGCTCACTCAAATCGCTGATGGCATCATTCCCTGAGGCCCAACGGTAAGTGATACTACAGCGCGCGTTTAGCAGACCTTACACTTAGAAACACTGTTATTAAAAACCTTTATCCAACTCATTACTCGTTTTTATTATCTCCACAGAAAATCTTTGTACTGCTCACCTTTATAATTGCCAAGTTGGTAGTAAAAAAAGAGAGAAATCTAACTGTGTGAGCGGTTAGGAATGTGCTGCTGTGGCTGACCTCAGTATAGACCGTGTCTCCTTTTTCAATTATCAAAGAATGTGGCAGAAGTTGTCAATGAAAGAAAAACGAAGGCAAGTTGAAATGATCAGTTAATGTAATGCCTAACATTTCTCAATGTACTTCAGCAGAATTTCGTGGACATTTTTTTGACGATAATTCTCATTTAAATCAAGTATTTTCCAACAGGATATTTCTCACGAAAAGGCAGAAAGAGGAGAAGGGATACTTTCTTATTAACATGCATCGATTTCGTAACGACACTGGCCGAGAAAGAAACGATCACTTGAAAAATTCAACATTACTTTCATTTAAATCATAAATACGTAAGTTGTTTAAGTTTGTTTTCCTGGATGTTTCGCTTATAAGGCACATTTGTAATTGGGGGTGATAGATGAGTAGGAATATGCAACAGTTTTATGGATGTGGATTCTATTTTAGGAAATATGGGGTGGGAGATTATTGTCCCACTGCCTACACCCGACAGTATGTTTTATTACACAGTAAATGAGCAATGGGGTAATAATCTCCCACCTCCAAATTATTATGATACTGTGTTTATCACTCAATAATGAGGTTGATTTTACAGGATATAATATATAAATACAACCGTAACGCTCTATAATTAAAACAAGATGTTCAGTAAAGAACATATAGCCTACTTTCCCCTAAAAGCATGGGTATTGTTATAACTCTTTGTCCTTTTCAAGGAGTATAATTGAATTTATTTATTTATTTGTCCTTGTGGCCTATTAGCTTACTTTGTCGCAATTGAATATTGGTTGTAGTAGCTTGTTGAAATACAACGTGCTATACGGATATTAAACATGAATATGAGGTGCCCTTTGCTAGTGCTACCTCTGTAAAAAAAATTCATTCAATTCGGTTTCACCGTGTTTGAATTGATATGGGGAATCGATTTGCACACATACATGGCCGCTATCTGCAAACTATTGGGCTGAAGACCTTGTAGTCAGTCATAAGATGCATCCCACAAAAAGGTATGTTGATGCAAAATTTAGTAGATATCAAATAATTAGGTTGGTCGTAATTTGATTTAAGCTTTTAATATTTGGGTGGCCACCATTACGTTTCCGTCAAAAGGGCGGCAATATAAAACATGACACTGAGGTGCCCTTTGCTAGTGCTACCTCTGTACCAAATTTCTTTGAAATCGGTTCACCGTGTTTGAATTTATAAGGGTAATCGATTTGCACAGATACTTGGCCGCCAACTGAAAACTGTTAGGCTGATGACCTTGTAGTTTGGTCAAAAGACGCTAGCCATACGACTATATGTAGTTGCAAAATTTGGTAGGTATCGGATGATTAGGTTAGTCGTAATTTGATTTAAGCTTTGAACATTTGGGAGGCCGCCATTACGTTTCCGCCAAGATGGTTGCGATATAAAACATGACACTGAGGTGCCCTTTGCTAGTGCTACCTCTGTACCAAATTTCGTTCATTCGGTTCCACCGTGTTCGAATTAATAGGGGGAATCAATTTTGACATAAAGATGGCCGCCATCCGCAAACTATTAGGCTAATGGCCTATTAGATTGGTCAAAGGATGCTCCCTTCCAAGGCTGACCGGGTTCGATTCCCGGTCAATGCATGTGAGATTTTCCACGTGAAATGCCATATCCTGTGGTTCGGATTCCACGTAAAAAGGAGGCCCCGTGGCTCATGATCGCGAGATTAACAGTCACGTTAAACCACATGCTTGCTCCCTCCATAAATGTATGTTGTTGCAAAGTTTGGTAGAGATCGGATGGTTATGTTAGTCGTAATTTGATTTAAGCTTTAAACATTTCTGTGGCCGCCATTACGTTTCTGTCAATATGGCGGTGATATAAATCATGACACTGAGATGCCCTTTGCTAGTGCTATCTCTGTATCAAATTTCGTTCCATTCGGTTTCACCGTGTATGAATTAATAGGGGGAATCGATTTTGACACAAAGATGGCCGCCATCCGCAAACTATTAGGCGAATGACCCATTAGATTGGTCAAAGGATGCTCCCTCCATAAAGGTATGCAGTTGCAAAATTTGGTAGAGATCGGATGATTAGGTTAATCGTAATTTGATTTAAGCTTTGAACATTCGTGTGGCCGCCATTACGTTTCAGTCAAGATGGCGGCGATATAAAACATGACACTAAGGTGCCCTTTGCTAGTGCTACCTCTGTACATAAATTTCGTTCCATTCGGTTCCACCGTGTTCGAATTAATAGGGGGAATCAATTTTGACATAAAGATGGCCGCCACCCGCAAACTATTAGGCTAATAACCTATTAGATTGGTCAAAGGATGCTCCCTCCATAAAGGAATGTTGTTGCAAAGTTTGGTAGAGATCGGATGGTTATGTAAGTCGTAATTTAACTTAAGCTTTGAACATTTGTGTGGCCGCCATTACGTTTCTGTCAATATGGCGGCGATATAAAACATGACACTGAGATGCCCTTTGCTAGTGCTACCTCTGTACCCAATTTCGTTCTATTCGGTTTCACCGTGTTTGAATTAATAGGAGGAATTGATTTTCACACAAAGATGGCCGCCATCCGCAAACTATTAGGCTAATGACCTAGTCATTTGGTCAAAAAATGCTTCCTCTATAAAGGTATGTTGTTGCAAAATTTGGTCGAGATCGGATGATTAGGTCAATCGTAATTTGATTTAAGTTTTGAACATTTGTGTGGCCGCCATTACGTTTCCGTCAAGATGGCGGCGATATAAAACATGACACTGAGGTGCATTTTGTTAGTACTACCTCTGTACCAAATTTCGTTCCATTCGGTTGCACCGTGTTCGAATTAATAGGGGGAATCGATTTTCACACAAAGATGGCCGCCATCCGCAATCTGTTACGCTGATGACCTATTAGTTTGGTCAAAGGATGCTCCCCACATAAAGGTATGTTGTTGCAAAATTTGGTAGAGATCGGATGATTAGGTTAGTCGTAATTTGATTTAAGCTTTGAACATTTGTGTGGCCGCCATTACGTTTCCGTCAAGATGGCGGCGATATAAAACATGGCACTGAGGTGCCTTTTGTTAGTACTACCTCTGTACCAAATTTCGTTCCATTCGGTTGCACCGTGTTCGAATTAATAGGGGGAATCGATTTTCACACAAAGATGGCCGCCATCCGCAAACTATTACGCTGATGGCCTATTGGTTTGGTCAAAGGATGCTCCCCTCAAAAAGGTATGTTGTTGCAAAATTTGGTAGAGATCGGATGATTAGGTTAGTCGTAATTTGATTTAAGCTTTGAACATTTGAGTGGCCGCCATTACGTTTCCGTCAAGATGGCGGCGATATAACACATGACACTGAGGTGTCCTTTGCTAGCGCTACCTTTGTACCAAATTTCGTTCAATTCGCATTAACCGTGTTCGAATTGATAGGGGGGGACAGACATTCAGAGTACACACACTCACACACACACAGACACACACACACACACACAGACTCACACACACACATACACACACACACACAGACTCACACACACACATACACACACACAGACAGACACACTTTTTTCGCCCTGTGTTGATCTCATAAGTCTACTTTCATTTTTTGCAAAAATCGAAAGTAGGCTAAAAATCTTCAATTCTGTGGCAAACATCCTGAGCAGGATAATTATTTCCATTCTAGCTGAAATATATTTACTCAAGTGACCAAAACCTTTATTAACATTGTATTTCAGTTATATACCAACGTTTACAGATCTCTAATCTTCAATAAAAACACCACTGGGATATATGCTTCCCACCTTTGGTTTCTGATGACAATATACATCAAACTAATGGGCTTTCAATATTTATCTGCATCTAGCATGTGGATGCATGTGAAACTGATTGAAATGAAAGTGGTGGGAATATTCTCTCCCTAACACCGTTCTATAAATACATGGTGGGAATATATTATCCCAAGGACCTATAAAGGGTTCAATAGCGATTCCTTGACAAGATGCCGTTTCCCGCGATAAGATGTGCGCGCCACCATTTTCGATCAGAGCCTGGCAACATCTTCAGGCCTCAAGAGCATATTTATTTCTGAATTGCACAAACATAACTGAGGACATGGCTGCATTGATCTTTTCCTATGCCAACATGTGGCAAAATAGTTCCGTGAAGAATTATACAGCCTATTTTCATATATCCTACTTATGTTAATTGCCACTATCAACATACAAAATTTCAGTTTGATTGCTGTAACAGATTCGTAGATATTGAGAACCAATTAAATATTTCGGATGGTCGCCATGTTGGATTTTATATATGTAGTTCCTAGAGTTATGTACTGTTACATGAAGATTATTGCGTACGTGTAGCATTCAAACTTCAATCACATGATTAGGACACAAGAAGTAACAAGGAGATTTTAAAATTTCGCACAGCTGCCATCTTGTAGTTATGGAAACAATTGAAATAAATTAGATGCCAGTGGATTAACTTTCGTATAAGGATTTACTGTACCAAGTTTCACTGCACTCGGATGGTTAAATTACGAGAAACGTCCATGTGAAGTTTTTATAATTCGCGTCACCACCATGTTGGATTTGTGATCACCAGGTTATTTAAAGTCCTATAGGTGAACTTAATTCATAGCCCTTATGAACATACAAAATTCAGTTTGATTGCTATAATAGATTCGTAGATATTAAGAGCCGTCTAAATATTGAACCCATGTACCATAGGCTTCAAAGGGAGTCGAATCCATGTATTTGTGAAAGGAATGAAAGAATCATACAGTCTCTAAAGAAACGGAGAGAGATTTCAAGCCAGGATGTTAGCCTAACATTGTGCAAGCGCTAGGGCCAGGTGTTCCTAAGATGAGCTCATGCCTCTTGACATTTATAAGGAGCCAGTCATGGATATTATTAGAACGAGTGGAAAGTTTGGACTGTAAGACGAAGAATCTTGACTCGGAAATTGCTCTTACGTTGCAGGAAACTGGCAACCTCGCTGCTGAGTCAGAACAGGAATAATTAAATTTAACCCGTTTACGAGTATAAAAATAAGTAAACAGATACAGTACGGTGAATCATTTTGGATTAGAGATTTTTGTGTAAAGAAAAACCGTGTAATAATTGCACAGAAAAAAACTGCAAACGCAAGTATACGTCATTGGGGATTCACCGGGACCCAAGGAGTGGGAGAATTAAAAATGAACAGCACCACCCACACAGTTGAGGACGAGAAATTAATTAATATCTCGGAAATGCACGATCGATTTCCATGCACAGGAAGATTATTTTACGTTTGGAAGACGAGCTTTCTGGAGATATGATTTTTATAATTGTGCGACAATTAGTTCAAAAGTTGGTCACGAAAAGGACTAGGATTTTATCTTTTTGTGACTGAAAGGTATAAAACTCCTGGCCTCACCAAGCCAATCATGCAGTCTACGAGCATTCCGTGAGCGGAGGTGCTGCACCACCTCGTATAGGCAGTATTCAAGAGCCCGTGAGGGGAACGTAACGCTGTATCAGACATCGAAGGCAGTTAACCAGTACTCCTTGAGGGGAGAAACGCTGTATTACACAGCATAATTAATATCCGATAGCCACGGGCATCGAAGTATCAGTAACTTGCGTGCCTCCGGAAGGAGTGGCAAAGAAGAAGTATTAAAGTATCGCCGTGTTAAAAAATTAGGAAAATCCTAGTTACAGGATTTAGGTCCGACAGGGCAAAAGTTACCGTAAAGTTCCAAAAATACAGTCAAAGCAGGCTGCGAACTTAGGATTCAGGCGATAGGTCTTTCAGTAAACGACCAAAAGTATCATAACGTACGGAAGTACCGGAACAGCGAGATAAACAGTTTATAAATTTTAAAGAACCCGAACAGGGAAATACTGAGTAAGGTTCGCAACGTATTTCAGAAAATTAGAAGTGCGAGAACCAAATAAACAAAGAAGAACGGAAACTATAGACATTGTTTTCAAGAAAGCAGACGAACTATTCTAAAGCACTAAGACTCGAGAAGTATTAGTGGCTAAAAACCCATAGGTCACCGATAGGTTATCGAGGGGACCTCGATCAGAACAGACTTTCGCTAGGATCGATAAATCAGATCTAAAAGGGGAGCCGTTCAAGCTAGAGAAATAGCCGATCATCAGGATCAGGATTTGAAGAATTGTTATTCCAGGGAAGTAGTAGATGATTCGAGACTTTCGTATTCTGCAGGATAGGAAGCCGACATTGAATAAATTTCACCCTTGGAGACGGGAGATTAAGAGGTCACGTGTGATAGGCTAAAAAGACGGCCTAGTGATCAAAAGTTGTGAAGTGTAAATATATCGAGAGTGTGTGTTAAAAGTAATATATTTTTTAGTGTTTTATTGTGTGTTCAAACGGATACACCAGTGTATTAAAATGTTGTCAGTGTTAAATGTAGTGAATATTTGTCAAGAAATTTCTGTACATGAGATGAGTTTGTACAATATGGAGTAGGTCAAGAAGGTGGGCCAAAATGTCACATCAAACGAGAATAAAGGTCAGAAAACGACCTTAGACATGTGAGTAAAGATTTTCATTATGTTTGGGTGTCGGGAAAATTTTTGTGTACAATTCCACCGGAGTTTTGAGTAAAAGGGATGTTTTTAAATAAATAATAACTAAATAAGAACGCGATCTGAACGAAAATAATGTTTTAAGAAATAATAAATAATTATGTGAAATAATAAATCCTGTAGAGGAAATGCATGGAATAAAATGTCAGTGTATTTAATGAATATTATAAAAGCAAGCGTAATAATAATAATTATAACAAAGATATTTACATAAAGGTAAATTTGAATTATATGAAAGAAATAGCTTTTGAGCTTTTGTAAGGAATGAAGACATGATGTGAATAACAGAGTAAAGAAATCTAAATAAAGATTAAATTGAATGTTATAAAAATACAGAGCGTTGAAGCCTTAACAAGTGTATAAGACATGATGTGAATGCATGTTCTTAAATATGGAGCGAATTATTGTCAACGGAAAATATTAATATAAGAATTGAGATATGCATCAATTGTTACTATGAAATTTATCAGTTCTTTGGAAGACATTAGGCCGTAAAGTAATGTGTAGCGCAATGGAACGCAATTAAATAAAAAGTCACGCTAGGAATGCGTAGAATTTAAATGTACTTGGTAAATTACTTATGAGGGGTAGTTGATTGTATTGAATTGAGATATGTTGTAAGTCCTCTAATTGTGACGTAGATCACGAGGCCATGTGTGTGTTATTTTATAAAAGGGAGCAAATGTATGGTATTATTGAGCGTATGTCATGTAGGCCACGGCCGACTTTAAATCGCGTCTTGTATAAGACCTCTAATGCGGAAATGGTTCCCGAGGCATGTTAAGAGATTCGAACCTAGAATCCTCGTGTTGTTAAAGCCCCTAATTATTCGTCGTAGAATGTGTATTACTCTTCCCAATCAATGAGGACCCTCTCATAATTAATAAATGCCAAGGTTACGAAAGTGGTTTATGAACCAATAATATTGTTGAATGAAAATAAGTGAAGTAAAAGCCAGGTCTTTCCACAGAACTGAACAAAAAATGAAGGTTTGTTTTAAAAGCATTGAAGAGAGCTCCAACCGTAAGCTAGGCCGGGAGTCGCTCTCCCTGTCATAAATCACGCTCGAGTATAATGGCCTGACCCTCATAGTGCGAGGGTGGGTAAAGATTGTCTTGTAAGAAGTGAAATACACCGTGAGTGTTTAAAGTTGTTAATGACCCGGGCGTTGAACCGAGGTCCTTGTAGATTTATATTATCGCTTGCCAGTTCAGATCGTAGTTTTCTTATGTGATAATGGTCTTATAAGACAAATGAATTAAATAAAATCCCTATTGTAATGTTGTATGGAAAATAAGGAATCCACGAGTTTTGTGAAGATAACTAGATTCGGGAGTAATCATAGTTTTTGACTTTGTCAAGTAATCTTTATGACTCTGGAGTACACAAGTAGTTTCCCGATCACCGTAGTGAATTTGCAAACTTGAGAGAGATAGTAAATACTGAGAATATGTGAATGCCCAAATATTGAAGTGAATAATTAACATGTAATTTTAAATGTAATTATATATTTGTTTTGATGATAAGAAAAGATAAAATAAATTCTTGAGGTGTACAAAAATATGACACCATTATTATGGGAATGTATCGAGCCAAAGAAGCTCGTAGTTACATGGAACTTTAAGATAAGTACTTTATGGAAGTGAAAATAATCGTGAATTGTTGGTTTTAAAGAAAACCATGTGTTTTAATCTAATATTTGTTTTATTTTTATGCTATTCCTTGTTCACTTTGGACAAGTAGAATGATATTGGTCAGTAGTTTATTTGTTTTATTTGTTTGTAGCGCCATAATTTTGATTAATTAAATGTGTTAAAATAGGAGTTGATTTTGTTGTTATTTTTGCAAGTGTATCCTCTATTTAATCCAAAATATGTAAGTCACAGAGTGGGAGAACTTACCGCAACCCCGAAAAATCCCGAATTGAGCAATGCTGGCATACTGTGATTTGCATATTTCTTGCTGAAGGGCACAATATTTTGGATGGTCGCCATGTTGGATTGTTAAATGTATAGTCCATAGAGTCACGTAAATTAAAGGAAAATTATTGCGTAGGTTCATTATTCAAACTTTCACTTCGATCGCATGATTACGACACAAGAAAAATAAACTTAATTTTAAAATTCGCACAGCCGCCATCTTGAGGTTATGTAAAGACTTGAATTAAATTAGATACCAGTGCATAACAATGTGTATAAATATTTACTGTACCAGATTTCATTGCGTTTGGAACATTAAATCGCGAGGAAGGTCTATTTAAAATTTTCAAATTCGCTTGGCCGCCATGTTCGTTTTGTAGTTAACCGGTTTTTGAAAGTCTTATAGATGAACTTCTAGTAGTGCCGTTTATCTCCGAACAAAATTTCAGGGTGATACCGCTAATAGTTTCAGAGATATAGAATGCCGGTGAAATATATCGCACATCCGCCATCTTGTAGTTATGTAAACAATTGAACCAAGTTAGATTTCGGTGCATTATAATGTGTATAAACATACACTGTATCAAGTTTTATTGCGTTTATTGCGTTTGGTTAGTTAAATCGCGAGAAACGTCTATTTAAAAGTCGCAAATTTGCTTGGCCGCCATGTTGGTTTTGTAGTTACCAGTTTTTCAAAAGTCACATAGGCGAACTTTTAGTAGTTCCCTTTATCACCGTAAAAAACTCCAGGGTGATATCAGGAATAGTTTCGGAGATATTGAATGTTGGTGAAATGTTTCGCACAGCCACCATGTTGGATTGGTGAGACGTAACAAAATTTGAATGGTACGGTCGGGGTCGTCCGGAATAGTGCTATGAACTTACCGAGTTTCATTGAAATCGCTCCAGCCGTTTAGAAGTTATTATGGACACACACACACGGACAAAAAGTGATCTCATAAGCCTATTTTTTCAAAATTGAAAATAGGCTAAAAATCAACCTTATTTACATGCTATAACTACAGTGTGTACTATACTAGGCCTGAAGCGTTCATATTTATGATTTGAAAGAAAGTAATGTTGAATTTTTCAAGTGGTCGTTTTTTTGCCGGTCAGTGTACAGTAGTTAGTTATTTTAAGGGGCGGAACAGTTCATTAAGATACGGTTGATATGGAACATAAATAACGAAATATTGTAGACAGCATCATTTCTGAAGTTAGTCACAATAATAGTTCAATAGATCATAGATTAACATACTTGATCTACAATAATAATAACGCTACAACCATAGAAGTGAGCAATAATAATAATTATAATAATAATAATAATAATAATTATTATTATTATTATTATAATAACAGAGGCCTCCGTGGCTTAGGCGGCAGCACGCCGGCCTCTCACCGCTGGGTCCGTGGTTCAAATCCCGGTCACTCCATGTGAGATCTGTGCTGGACAAAGCGGAGGCAGACAGGTTTTTCTCCGGGTACTCCGGTTTTCCCTGTCACAATTTCATTCCAGCAACACTCTCCACTATCATTTCATTTCATCTGTCATTCATTTAATCATTGCCCCAGGGGAGTGCGTCAGGCTTCGGCAGCCGGCACAGTTCATATCCTCGCCGCTAGATGGGGGCTTCATTCATTCCATTCCCTGACCCGGTCGGACGACTGGAAGCAGGCTGTGGATTTTTCATTATAATAACAGACTAAGATTCATAATATTAATCTTTGATATTTATTGTACACGCTGAGGAAGAGGGAGTTAACAACCTTCGAAACATGTACCTGTGAGTAGGTTTAATATAAGTATTGAAAAGGCAGAATCCCTTTATTTCTTTCTAATAAACAGGCTAAGATCAAACAAGGAGATATAAGAAAGGGTGGAAGACCTGGAAACAATAATATTAGGAAAGGACGTTTACGTTTCTATGGACATATGGTTAGAATGGATCCCACAAGAATAAATAAACACATGTTTGATAAAATATATAATCAGAAGAGCCGAGGGGGTTACACCAAGCAGATGAAGGAAGAACTCCGGAGGCTAGGAATTACATATGACGACTGTCGAGACAGAACACAGCTCAGGGAAATACTTTCCAACATAAAGGTTCTTTTGGGAGAAAAGAGAGAACGCAGGGGAGGAAGATGGACAGCAGAGAGAGAAGCGCAACACTCTGAAAGAATGAAGGAAGTGTGGAGGAAGATAGAGAACTATGAGAAGGAAATGAAATGATAATTGCGTGGTCCTTAGTTTTGGCCGGTTCGCATAATGTAATAACCCCTGGCACTACAGCCCATGAAGGGCCTAGGCCTACCAAGCGACCGCTGCCCAACCATTTGGCCTGCAGATATTGGGGTGACGTGTGGTGAGCGCATCGGGTCCCCTCTGCCGTTAATCTTGGTTTTCGTGACCGGGGTGCTGCCTCACTGTCAGACAGCTACTCAATTGTCGTCACGACGCTGAGTGCACCCCGTTCCAGCCCTCAGGTCAGTTTCTAAAATCCCTGACGGTGCCGGGAAGTGATCTATACTATCTGTAAATAAGTTCGATGCGCTACACAAGCTTTTACAAACATATGTAATATAAGCATTGTATACAGGGTGCTTCTAAATTCCCAATAAAGACTTTGAGGGCTTGTAGTCGGGGAACAGCACACGTTCAAATCTCCTATATTTACGACGCCACTGACATTGAACGATGACCAGATGTCCCATATCCCCTGCACATTTGTTAACATCCCATACCTTCTTCCACGAAATCTCACGGGTGCCGCGTACTTGGTATTCCTAGATGACGTACTGCACGTTTCAGTGTGGTTATATCACCACCAGCATTCACAAAAATTGTCGCCGAACTCCTAGGAAAGCAATGTCCTGTGTACAAGTTGGAGTTGCTATTTCTTTAACCATATTCCCGAGTTTATTCATGCCAACATTTTGGACGGTTCACTCTCCAAGGCGGTAATTTATAAAGAAGGACGGAGTGTTGCAAACTTCTGGATGTAGATTCATAAATTTCTAGCATATTTCATAGTATTTTCCTGTTGCCGTGAAGGTTCGTGCCGATTTTGTTTTTGTGTTTGGAATTATAACTACAATGGTTGTCAACTTTCAAATCATGTAATTCATGTCCGACATGTTGGAGTTTGAGAGCGTTGAGCACAGGTGCGATGCTATCCATACCCAATTGGTCAACCAACTATCGTAATGAAAATCTTGAGCTCTGATTGGTGGATAACCTGTAGGATAACTAAGATATTTCGGTATGGACGAACACTATGCAACGAGCCTATATTGGCAATAATTAAGACACGAGTATGTTCATAAAACGAGTTTGAGTGTCTTAATTACCATTATAGGCGAGTTGCAAACGACTGTTTATGTTCGACGATAATTATACATTTATTTTATTTAATGTTCGAACAGAAATATTAATAAATATCTGTCGAGATTCAGTCACTTGAATTTAGTGATCGGAGTGCAAGCGCTGAGTTTGCTGGCTGTGCTTTATAAGTTCTCTGACCCACATATGCGCTCTGTCTGCTTGACAATGCCATATGTTTACAGCCTGACGATCTGCACCATGACGTTTTAGTGTGTTTATATTAACAGCAGCATTCACTAAAATTGTCCGCGAAATCCTACGAATGCGATGCCCTGTGTAGAAATTGGAGATTCAGAGCTATTTATTCTGTAATATTCTGCAGTTTGTTTATGCAAGAACAGTGCACACGTTCCAAGTCAGTATAGGCTAGGGTACAAGGATGATGTGTTGCAAAATTCTGGACGTGGATTCCTAATTTTCATGCATATGTCTTAGTATTTTCCTGTTACCGTAAAGGTTCGTGCTGATGTTGTCTTTGTGTTTGGGATTGTAACTACAATGGTTGATCCGATATCCAATTTGAACTTTCCAATCATGAAATTCATGTCCGACATTTTGGAATTTGAGCGCATGTGCGAAGCTATCAAGTACCTAATTGGTCAATGAATGGGCTCTGATTGGCTGGAGAAACTGTATTATAATGAAAAGTAGTACTTTAATGACTCTCATTATGATACAGTTTTCTGACATATAATATTTACATTTCGACATCGCCGAACATAAAGAATATTTTAACATTGTATTGACAAACCATCAGTGTTATTTTTTGTGGATATGCCAAGTTAATTTTATTTTAGTTTTATTTATAAATCAAAGCACAAACTACAGCTATGCTAGCCTTTCACGCTTGTACAAATAGGCTAACAACCAAATAACAATTTAAAATAAAATATAAGATAACATTTAACAAATCACCAAACAAAACAAGTCCAGATCAAGAGCCGGTAGAGTGTCCTTGCTCGTAACCATGTCGTAGTGGCCAAGATGACAGTTCTAAATACAATTTAACTTCTCCTTCGCCTGCTTCATGAACGTCCTCTTGTTTGTTGATATGTCCAACTCGCGTTTACTTGCAATGCTATGTACAACACGTATACAAATCAAGCAGCATGGGGTGAGCTTAGCAAACGATTGGGAAAGCCCACTTACATGGGTAGGAGCGATCATCCTTACAAAGTTAAGGGCCGACCACAGCGAACAAATTATGGTAAATATTCTTTTGTAAACCGTGCCATTGATAACTGGAACTCTCTACCTGCCGCAGTCTTAGAGCCTTTTCCCAAACATATAGGTGTGTTTAAGAAAAGACTGACTATTTGTGTATATACTCCAGTTTAATTGTTGTATAATTGTTGTTGAATTGTTATGTATAATTATTTATTTGTTATGTATATACAATTTGCCACCGGGGGACACACCCCCCATTGCAAATAAATGAACGAATATGAATATGAATATGAATATATGAATATATGCGGTTTTGGAAGGATCTTTGGATTATAGAATGTTTTGTGTGTGGAATGTGCAGAATATCTTTGAGCCTGGTAGAATGGGAAGGGGCTCTTAGTTTGAAAAGTGACAGCAGGGGGTCCGAACGGTCATGGCCATTTAAAATAGAATGTAGGAAGGACAGGTCAGTTACCTGTCTTGTGGTGTTGAGGGGAGGTATGTTTATGGCTGAAAGTGGTGAAGTGTCTAAACCTTGGCATTCTGTTCCTTACAATGGCAGCAAAGAAGGATTGAATTCTATTTAATTTAGCTATGTTTGACGGGCAAGAAGTTGTCCAAATGGGAGAGCAGTATTTGCAATGGGCTGGATTATCGAGAGATAATAGAGACGAAGAGCTGTGGGATTTGATATTTCTGAGAAGCGGTAGAGTATGCCAAGGAGTTTCATGTCTTTGGATAAATAATGTTGTATGTGTTCTTTAAAGCTTAGCTGGTTGTCGAATATGACCCCGAGATCTCGCTGATGCCTAACTGCGGTAATGGGCCTGTCAAGTAAAGAATATGTTGTAGGTACTGTCGAATTAATGAAGTGACGCAAAATTCCAGATCTACTGGTTGGATATCACAAGGATGGAACTCGGAGACTTCCTGTCCCAGTGAATCGCTCGATGATAGCTCTCTCAACCAGGTGTGCACCTGAATTATTGAACACATTAGCAGTAAGAATATTAATCCCACAAGACGAAGAATTTCACAATGACATGTGTTAGAAGGTCCGCGGGTCTTGCCTCAGGCAGAACCTTTTAGAGTAATTTAAAGAGTGGAACTCCTAGTGATTTCATTGGCCACGCCTACCTCAATTTGGATGATATATCTGCGTACTCAGGGGTGTATAACATAGAGTTCGAGGGCCGTGCTGATCTCTCAATGACATTTGCGTTCGTTTACATACCTGGACGTGAGACAGATCCATGCAAGATAGCTTGGTTCCAACACTGCGAAGTGAAGTGAATAATTCACGACCTTGTAGGCGGGTTGTGCAACGCTGTAACTAGGTTGGTTGGTTCCATAGTTTGGGGGCTACGACAACTCGGTCATGTAGCTCCGTGTACTTTGGGTGTGTGTAGAATCTGTCTGATAACCGGTGTTAATTGCGATGTCTGTATTAGTGTGTGTGGAAAATGAAAATCCACAGGCTGCTTCCAGTCGACCGACCGGAATGAATGAAGCCCCCATCTAGCGGCGAGGTTATGAACTGTGACGGCTGCCGAGGCCTGTCTCACCCCCCTGGGGCAATGATTAAATAAATGGCAGATGAAATGAAATGATAGTGGAGAGTGTTGCTGGAATGAAATTTTGACAGGGAAAACCTCATTGCCCGGAGAGAAACCTGTCTGCCTCCAATTTGTCCAGCACAAATCTCACATGGAGTGACCGGGATTTGAACCACGGACCCAGTGGTGAGAGGCTGACGTGCTGCCGCCTAAGCCACGGAGGCTACATTAGTGTGTGTTACCTGTTTTAATTCAAGTAAGGACTGCAGATGATAATTTCAAGTAGTTCCTACTTTTGCTACCAAATGCTACCATCCATGACACCTAGCTTGCCGACTTGGGCTACTAGATGGCATCTCAGTCAGGACCAGGCGGTGAACGTTGGAACTAATAGAGCGTTATCAATTCTAACCTACAAATTTTGGCTTCACACAAGTGTAGTTAATGGAAGGTTCTTTTTCATGCCATAAATCTATGACATGGAACTGCCAGCTTTACTGGCCCTCCGAAGAAGGCATACTGAGGGATTTTTAACGCCCTTAAAGAATCCGACGGGTTTGAACCCGCGACCTTGGGCATAGATTCTCAGCATGCTAAGAACTACGCCACCAGAAGCCGCTAGCATTGTAACTAGGAGCGCTGATAATAAACGAAGCTCGGTAATCGATTAATTTGAAAATCGAAAACGATTAATTGATTAATCGACAGGCCATTCATTCGATTATTCGACTAATTGAATAATGGATTAATTGATTAGTAGACGTGAGATAAGAATAGTACTAATCGAATGAATGGCCTGTCGATTAATCAATTAATCGTTTTCGATTTTCAAATTATTCGATTACCGAGCCTATAAAGGCAATAATTAAGACACGAGTATGTTCATAAAAAGAGCTTAAGCGAGTTTTACAATTTCCATACGAGTGTCTTAATTACCACTATAGGCGAGTTGCATTCGACTGTTTATGTTCGACGATAATTATTATAACTATTTTATGTTTTAACATAAATATTCATAAATATCTGTCCAGTCATTAGAATGTTGTGATCGGGTGCTGCGGTGGGTAGTATATCTCTGTTTTCCAAACTCTCTGGCCGACCGACGCATGCGCTCTGTGTGCTTCAATGCCGTATGTGCAGATTGTGCACCAGTATTCAGTAAAACTGTCACCGAAGTCGTTTCAAAACAACGCGCTGTGTAAAAATTGGGTTTGTGAATATTAAGGTACAGTGCTATTTCTTGTCTCATATTCACCAGTTTATTTACTCGAACATATGGACGGAGCACTTTCGGTAATTTATATTGACATGTTGGATTTTGAGCGCATGCGCGAAGGTATCCTGATCTAATTGGTCAAACAACTGTTTATTGAGCAGTGATTCGTGGGAGAAACTGTTTCATAATGAAAAATAGTGTTATAATGACCATCATTATGATACAGTTTTCAGACATATAATAGTCAGGGTCGAACATAAGAGAAGTTAAATGGGAGATCATCGCTTAAGGCAGGGGTTCTTAACCCTTGAGAACTGGCGTGAAGAAATATCACACGAGGACTGGCTTCGGGTCATTTTGAGCCATAGTGTGTCACTCCCTTTCTGTCGTAATGGTTTTTAGCCTATTTTCAATTTTGAAAAAATAGGCTTATGAGATCACCTTTTGTCCGTGTGTCCGTGTGTGTGTGTGTGTGTGTGTGTGTGTGAGGTGTGTGTGTGTGTCCCTAATAAAATCTAAACGGCTGGTGCGATTTCAATGAAACTCGGTAAGTTCATAGCACTATTCCCGGCGACCTCGACCGTGCCCTTCAAATTTTGTTACGTCTCACCAATCCAACATGGCGGCTGTGCGAAATATTTCACTAGCATTCAATATCTCCAAAACTATTACGGATATCGCCCTGAAATTGTGTAGGGTGATAAAGGGCACTACTAGAAGTTCACCTATGGGACTTTCAAAAACCTGGTGACTACAAAACCAACATGGCGGTCAAGCGAATTTGAGACTTTTAAATAGACTTTTCTCGCGATTTAACTATCCAAACGTAATGAAAGTTGGTACAGCAAATGTTTATACACATTGTAATGCAGTGGAGTCTAATTTAGTTCAATTGTTTACATAACCTCAAAATGGCGGCTGTGCGAAATATTTCACTGACATTCTATATCTCCGAAACTATTACAGATATCACCATGCAATTTTGTACGGTGATAAAGGGTACTGATACAGGTTTACATATGTGTATTTCATAAACCTATGAAGTACAAAACGAACATGGCGACCAAGCGAATTTGAAATATTTTAATAGACTTTTCTCGTGATTTAACTCTCTGAGCGCAGTGAAATGTGGTACAGTAAATAATTTTGCAGATTGTAATGTACTGCCATCTAATTTAATTCAATTGTTTACATAACCTCAAGATGGCGGCTGTGCGAAATTTCAAAATTATGTTTTTATTTCTTGTGTCGTAATCATGCGATCGAAGTGAAAGTTTGAATAATAAAGCTAGGCAATAATTGTCCTTGAATGGTACATAACTCTATGGCCTATACATATAACAATCCTAAATGGTGAGCTTCCGAAATATTTAGACGGTTCTCAATATCTATGAATCTTTTACAGCAACCAAACTGATTTTTTTAAATGTTCATAGAGACTATGAACATATGTTCACCTATAGGACTTTCAGTAACCTGGTGAGCACAAATCCAACATGGCGGCGACGCGAAGTATAAATATTTAAATGGACGTTTCTCGCGAATTAACTATCCGAGTGCCGTGAAACTTTGCACGTTAAATGCTTATACAAATGTTGATCCACTGGCATCTAATTTATGCCAATTCTTTGCGTAATCACAAGATGGCTGGTGTGTGTACTATTAAAATCTTGTTTTTTACTTCTTGTGTTCTAATCATGCGATTGAAGTTTGTATACCACATGTACACAATAATCTTAATGTAATAGTACAAAAGTAAAAACCCAACCTGGCGACCATCTGAAATATTTAGACGGTTCTCAATATCTACGAATCTGTTACAGCAATTAAACAGAAATTTTGTATGTTGATAGAGGCAATTAATATGAGTAGGATATATGAAAATAGGCTGTATAATTCTTCACGGAACTACTTGTTTTTTTGTCAATTTTATCCTCCAGGTTGGTGGTTCCCACGGACTCAGCGAGGGAACTCACCGCTACCGCCTTTCCAGACAGTGTCCTAGAGCTGAGATCACTTGGTCGGTTTGGTTACAACTGGGGAGGTGTGATCAGCACTTCGCCCAGGCAGCCTCACCTGCAAAGCGAACAGAGGCCTCATGAGGGATGGGAAAGGGAAGGGAAGATTGGGTAGGATATGCAAGGAAGAGGGTAGGAGGCAGCCGTGGCCTTGCAGTAAGTACCATCCTGGCATTTGCCCGAAAGCGAAGTGGGAGACCATGGAAAACCTTTTGACGATGGCTGAGGAGGGAAGCGAACCCCCTCTACTCATTTGGACCACCCGAGGCTGAGTAGACCCCGTTCCAGTCCTCATACCACTGATCAAATTTCGTGGCAGAACCGGGAATCGAACACAGGACCTCCTGGATTGTAATTAAGTAATTTTACACCTGGTGTCTTTCTATGAACTATTCCCAATATAAAATGAGGTTTATTTATATTTTTCAAATTTAACATGACAGTAATTTCGTAACACTATAATTGGCCTTCAAAGAGGCGGTAAAGCAGTCATCTCAATTTTTTTTACAAAGGAGCTGATGACTAAGGTGTCCCTAGACCGTATACAGTAATTAACAGGAACGTGAGCTATGTTATTGTGCTGCACCAAAATAGTAGGATTCCCCCCTTATTCTTTTACTGATTGTCCCGACTAACGTAAGCTGAACATCGTCACGCGAGAACGGGCGCCATGGGTAAATCTGACCCGACCGTTAATATTATAGAAATAACTTGAGTGTTCACAAATCTATGGACATGTTTCTTTTGCAGGGTGAAGTTCAAGGCTAGGAAGGAAGGTACAGTAAGTGACAGGAAATAAGGGCGTTCGTTTGTGAGCGCCGCAGGAGGGATATATAGTACTGAAATAAAATGTTTCCTAGTAATTAGGATCACCTTCCTGTGACACCAAGCCGTATGGGGAATGAGTTAGCGGATCAAGCTGCAAAAAAGGCGGCAACACTACCACCTCGTCCAATGGAGGTACAAGCTAGAGATATTCACTCTTGGTTACGCCAACAAGTATTGGCTTTCAGTGGGTAGATGATCTATAAGGTGCGTTCAAAAAGTAACGAGCCGGAGGCTGGAATGCGCAAACCGGTGACGACATGGGCTAATCGTGGCGTGTGTAAGGAGGTGCGGTTCCGACTAGAGCGTGGAAGGTCACAGCCCGTCGCGTGCACGTCACGTGACGATACAAAGCGAGCTGCAGCATGCATCAATCGTCCAACGCTGGCAGTCGCATTGCAAACAGTGACATTGAGGCGTCAACCGAAGAGCAAAGAGGTGTTGTTCGGTTTAAGGCAGCGGAAGGAGTAGGGGGAACGGACATTCATCGACGAATGTCACACGTGTACGGCGAACACTGCATGTCCCTTGCAAGGGTCAAGGCGTGGCACAAGCGCTTCAGGAAAGGACGGGTGTTGTTAGCCGATGATGCCTGGTCTGGGGCACCCCCCTGCATTACCGATGACAACGTCCATCTAGTTGATGCACTCATTACCCAGGACCGCCGAGTGACAGTGAACGCCATAGCACGACCTCATACGGCCAACACAGTCACGGTTCTCCTGCAGAAATTCAAATGGGAGGTTCTCGGCCACCCTCCATACAGTCCAGACCTCTCTCCCTGTGATTACGCCATGTTTGGTCCCCTGAAAATGGCTCTGCGTGGCCAACGATTCACCTCGATCGCAGACGTCCAGCTGTACGTGCGGAACTGGTTCACATCGCAGCCCAGGGAATTTTATAAGACAGTCATTCACCGCCTCGTGTCACAGTGGGACAAGTGCCTCTACAGCCAGGGCCAATACTTCAAACATACAAGTACTGGTTTCTGTAATTATGCCTCCGACTCGTTACTTTTTGAACACACCTCATAAAACTCAGTAAACTGACTCTGCCAAGAAATTTAATTCTGGGTTGAGGACTGGAACGGAGTACACTCAACCTCATGAGTGAGCTGTCCTAGAAGTGGTTTCTCGTGGTATCCAAGTTATGCTTCAGGTAAATGGTGGGGAAACGCTATGTAATACCGCAGGAACATTATGCCGTCTATTCAGACATCGTGACTCTCACGGACACCCCTACAGTACCCACTTGCGCCAAGCATTACGACACACGTGGAAGCTGTTTGTTTGACCATAGGCGAAACAGTCCAATAGAAGTCATCTGTATCAAATTACCCGTAAAGTGTAGCAGTTATAGCACGAGACACAGATTAAAAAGGTGACCGCCTTGCAATAAGGTTCACACTATCGTTCCATTACCCGACAAACCTCGTGGACAAGTCGTGGAACATTTGCCGGGATGATGATCATAATTGTTGTTTTAAGGGGCCTAACATCTAGGTTATCGGCTCCTAATTGTTAGGGTGATAGTGAAAGATGAGATGAGAATGAAAACTATAACTAATACTAACTACAGACTTACAAACTAGAAGAAGAAATTGTAAACAAATAAAGGACGGGAAGAAGAGAAATGCCCTTGAAGAATGAGGATTGAGGGACTTGGAAGGAAGGAGAGCCATGAAAGGCAGATAGGAACTGGGGAAAAGGGAGAGGGCTCGCCCCAAGGTCAGAGGAAAAAGAGGACAAAACGGACCCAGTTCACGAATCCCTCAGGGTCGCCAACTCCCAAACTCACCAGCCGTTAGCCCCTGAGGGTGTAGGACTATCCAGGGTGCACCATAAGTGGTGGGGCGACATACACCCTGCCTCCTTGAGGGCCTTGAGCAGAAGGCAGGAGATAACATGAAAAGAAAGAGAAGGCTGACCCCTCGAAGAATGAGGGTATCAGGAAAGATGAGACAAGGGCCAGTTAAGGCGGGAAAGGAAAAGACTCCCTAGGCCTCGGATACCCTAATACTGTCGGGGTCGGAAGAGAACAAGAGTTGACCAAGAGAGGTTGACAGGAAAGAAGACGGAGAGGAGCCCGGCACAAGTAAGTGGAAACAATGCTGGACTAAGCTGGGGTCCCGTGGTCGCCAACCAACGTCCCACTAGACGTGAGCCCCTGGGGGGGGGGGATAAAAATAACTTACAACTATTTATACTGTAACTAATTTTTTGAATACGTTATAACTAACATTATTATGAACAAGATGTTCAGTAAAGAACATACAGCCTACTTTCTCCTAAAAGCATGGGTATTGTTATAACCCTTTGTCCTTTTGAAGGAGTATAATTGAATGTTGGTTGTAGCAACTTGTTGAAATACAACGTGCTATACGGATATTAAACATGAATATGAGGTGCCCTTTGCAAGTGTTATCTCTGTGCCAAATTTCATTCAATTCGGTTTCACCGTTTTCGAATTGCACAATTATGCAAAAATCGAAAGTAGGCTAAAAAATAGAATTATGAGAACACATTTTGTCCGTGTGTGTGTCCCCTAATAACTTCTAAACGGCTGGAGCGATTTAGATGAAACTCGGTAAGGTTATAGTACTATTTCAGCCGACCTGGACCGTGCCCTTCAAATTTTAATACGTCGTACCAATCCAACATGGCGGCTGTGCGAAATATTTCATCGGCATTCTATATCTCCGGAACTATTACTGATATCACCATGACGTTTAGTACGGTGATAAAGGGCACTGCTGCAAGTTCATTTGTGTAATTTTCAAAATCCTACAAAGTACAAAACGAACATGGCGGCCAAAGGAATTTGAAACATTTCAATGGACTTTTCTCGCGATTTAGCCATCTGAGCGCTGTGAAATATGGTACTGTAAATGTTTATACATATTGTAACGTACTGGCATATAGTTTAGTTCAATTGTTTACATAACCTCAAGATGGCGGTTGAGCGACATCTTAAAATTAAGTTTTCATTTCCCGTGTCGTAATAATGCGATCGAAATGAAAGTTTGAATAATGAACCTACGCAACAATTTTCATTTAATGGTACATGACTCTGTGGCCTAAACATATAACAATCCAACATGGCGACCATACGAAATATTGAGATGGTTTTTAATACATACGAATCTATTACAGCTATTAAACTGAAATTGCTTATGTTCATAGCCTCCATAGACTTAAGTTCACCTATGGAACTTTCAATAACCTGGTGAGTAGGCCTACACATCCAACATGGGGGCGACGCGAAATATATATATATTTAAATGGACATTTCTCGCCATTTAACAATCCGAGTGCAGTGAAACTTGGTACGATAAATGTTTATACAAGTTTTAATACACTGGCATCTAATTTATTTCAATTGTTTTCCTAACCACAAGATGGCAGCTGTGCGAAATTTTAAAATCTCGCTTTTATTTCTTTTGTCCTAATCAAGCGATTGAAGATTGAATACTGTTGTTGTTGTTGTTGTTGTTGTTTGAGTCTTCAGTCCTATGACTGGTTTGATGCAGCTTTCCATGCCTCCCAGTCCTGAGCTAATCGTTTCATCTCTACATAGCTACAATGCCCTACATCCGAGGCAGTCTGTTTAACATGCTCTAACCTTGGTCTACCCCTACAGTTCTTGTCCTCGACCCTTCCTTCCATAACTAAGCTTGCCATTCCTGGGTGTCTTAGTATGTGTCCTACCAACCTATCTCTTCTCTTCAATAGCAGTCGCCATAAACATCTCTCCTCTCCCATTCGTCTTAATACCTCTTCATTGGTAACCCGATCTACCCATCTGATCTTCATCATTCTCCTGTAACACCACATTTCAAACGCTTCAATTCTCCTCTTTTCTGCTGCACCAATAGTCCAAGTTTCACTTCCATAGAGCGCGACGCTCCAGACAAATGTTTTCAAAAATGTCTTCCTAATACCGTACCTAAATCTATATTCGATGTCAACCGATTCTTTTTCTGTAGAAATGCTTTCCTTGCCTGAGCTAAGCTACTTTTTATATCCTCTTTGCTTCGTCTATCACTGGTTATTTTGCTTCCTAAGTAACAGAAGTCTCCTACTTCCTTTAGTTTTTTCCCTGCCAATTTGATGCCCATAGAGCTTTCTGATTTATTGCGGCTGCATTCCAAATGTTTGATTTACATTTATTAATTTTCATCATGAATTCTTTCCTCAAGACGGAGTCCATACCATACTACACCTACAAAAAAATCCTGTAATAGTACATTACTCTACTGTAAGACCTACATTTTAAAATATGCATCAGGGCGACCTTCCGAAATATTTAGACCGTTCTAAATATCTACGAATCTATTTCAGAAATCAAAATGAAATTTTGTATGTTGATAGAGGCAATTCACATAAGTAGGATATATGAAAATAGGCTTTAGTTTTTCACGGAACTACTTGTTGCATTTAGAAGTGAGGAAGAAAATAGATTAAAAAACTGGAGAATCCGGTCTCTAAAGATCAGCATGCACTATAAAATATTAGCGAATGATATAAACTTCAGAAATGCCGCTGTTCCAGATCTCTATTAGTACCCCATTACACGATGGTGTGTGGAGTTGAGATATATTAAATACTTCCAATGTCTATATAAAATACATTAATTATAATTTGTTTTAATATAAGTAAATTGTTAATTAACTAAAAACAAGTTCCTTGCCTCTAATCATATTTCGCAAACCTGCAAATCTACTTTGCAATTTTCTTTATTGGGCCATCATTCTTTGATTGCATTCGTACATATATTTCATTTCAGCGTGAAGCACTCTGAGCTTTTTCACGCCACCAGAAGGCGAAACAAGTTTACTCCGCACCACCTTGAGAGAATTTAAAAGAACGAGATATCGCTGCATCATATTAAGGGGGTCATTATGTTGCTTTTGACAACTGTGGAGGTATATTTATTACTTGCCGGAGGTGAATTGATTAGTACAAGCTTAAAGTAAATAACCAGTGCTTTGCAAGTAGCTGCTACTCTAGTTTAATTCACAGATTTCCTTGATATAACTCAATGCTGTAATTCAGGCGGGAGATCGACTGACTGATATATATTAATATATTTTCGTATTCAGGACAGTACAAAACAGGTATTTGCAATCTTAAAACATATTTTCAATATACACACATATTTCGTACATTTGAAATTGATTCTGAGGCCCTGAATTCGACTGTCTTGATTGCAAGAGCATTTGCTGAAACCAGGAAATTTCGGGTAGACCAAGAAGTGTTCAACATCTTGAATTTCTCCACATACGCAGGTTGCATCTTTGGTAATGTAGCCCCACCGCTTCAAATTTTGTTTGCACCACGTCACCCCAGTTCGCAGTCTGTTTTAAGTCCTCCTCGTCTGGTAAGGTAGTTGAAAACCAGCAGCCGGCTCTTCCTTTGGGTTTTGGCCATTACTTCCAGGTGTCCTGTTTCGCCATAGTTCTATACGGCGAGCGGAATATGTTGTTGCAATTGCTTCAGTTGTTCGAGGAAAGCTCTTTCTTGACTTCAGGCTGGGACGTGACTCTTCACTTCCAAACATGGGATTTCCTGTTTTTTCTTCTCAACCTCTGCCGCAGTTCTTCGTCTAATATACGGGCATGCTATGCCCACAAAATGGAAGATTTTGTCAAGACTGACTGATGAACAGTACAGTAATATGGACATCTTGGTCATCAGTCCCATATAATTGACTGTGTGTGGAATTTGTCTGATTACCTAAGCTTCTATGGTGAATGTTGTAATGTGTATAGCAGTATTGGCGTTAGGTTAAAGCAGGCGATCTCAACCCAGTGCTAGCTCCCCTGAGATCCTTTACAACACAGTACATTTCAAGAAGCAAAAACAAACCAAATCCCGTGGCACTACAGACCATGAAGGGCCTTGGCCTACCAAGCGACCGCTGCTTAGCCATTTGGCCTAGATATTATGGGGTAACGCGTGGTCAGCGCGTCGGGTCCCCTCAGCCGTTAATCTTGGTTTTCGTGACCAGGGCACTGCCTCGTTGTCAAACAGCTACTCAATTGACCTCACGAGGTTGAGTGCACCCCATTCCAGCCCTCACGTCAATTTCTAAAATCCCTGACGGAGTTGTATGTTTTCTTAAATTGGCAATGGGGTAATAATTTTCCACCAGCAAATTATGATGATACTGTGTTTATCACTCAATAATGAGGTTTATTTAACGTGATACAGTATATACAAAACACATATCACGCTCTACAATTTAAAAAAACGTAACTCCCACGCAACACACGTTCAGTGACCTATAACATTTGCTAGAAACTGCACAAAAAATATAAAAGTGATTTTGGAATGTTAAAAGTTAGTCGAACTATAATTCAATAAATTCAAAATAGTATTTACTAAAAACACAGAAAATTAATTTTAAAAGTTTTCTATTCTGCGGCAATCACCCTAAACAGAATAATTATTTCCATTCTAGCTGAAATATATTTACTCAAGTAACCATAACCATTATTAACATTATATTACAATTACTGTACACACCAACTTTTACAAATCTCTTATCTTCAATAAAAACACCTTTTTCTGTAAAACAGTGCATTGCATTCACTCAACACAACCGAACTGGCGAGCACGTGAACTGTGGAGACCACAGGGATATATGCTTCCCACCTTTGATATCTAATGCCAGTATACATCAAATTAATGGGTTTTCAATATTTCTGTGCAGCTAGCTTGTGGATGAATTGAAATGGGTGGGAGGATTCTCTCCCTAACACCGTTCTATAAATAAATGGAGGGAAGATTATCCCTCTCTCTTAAGTTAACAGCCCTGGGGCTGGTTTGCAGCAACTCGCCAATCTTCTCTATTCTCCGCCGTCCTCTTCAATTTGTGATGAGATTTTGTGTTCGTGTCTGTCATTAACTGTGTGATGTATGCAAGTGGTGGTCTTCCTCTTGCGTTTATCCCTTCTAACATCCCTTCGATGACTCTTGCTAGCAGGCTATTATGTCTAAGAATTTGTCCCAAAATATTTGCTCTTCTTGTTTTCAGACTCTTCATAAAGCTTCTACTTTCTCCTGCTCTTCTGAATACCTCTTCATTTGTCATATGTTGTATCCAACTGATCTTAAGCATTCTTCTCGAGCACCAAGCCTCAAAAGCCATCAACTTCCTCTCTTCTGACTTCCCTATTGTCCAGGTCTCACTACCATACAAAGCTACACTCCACACATACGTCTTCAGCAGTCTTTTCCTTATTTTTAGCCTACTTTTCACATTTTGCAAAAATGAGGAAAAAGTAGACTTATGAGATCAATCAGGGAAAATGTGCGTCTGTCTGTCTGTCTGTCTGGCTGTGTGTGTGTCCCCCATTATCAACTCCTAAACGGCTGCAGCAATCAAAACCAAATTTAGTATGAGTAAAGATGTGCACCGGAATATCTCCCGTCTATATTTTAAAATGATGTCAGTGCTACCAACTGCTGAAAAAACGCACTAGAAAATTGAGCTCCATGTTGGATATCTTGCAAGGTATGCATGGGAGCTATTCCAAAATTGGCACACATGTAGATAATACTATTACAGTTTAATTTCCAGGAGGCCAACCATGACAGTGTTGCCAAAATAATTTTAAGCCTTCTGATAGGTCCAATGTTTAAATGCATATAACTTCTACACTATCAATTGGATTTCAACCAAATTTTGTATGTAATATCTGTACATAAACAGATATGACTGAGCTTATTATTAAGAGACACCAGGGCTGCCAACTGTTAATAATTGCTCTCTTTGTTTTTTATCCAAAGGCAAATATATCAGAAAGTATGCAAGCCAACAGCTTTAAACTATGCACACGTATATTCTGACAATTTAGATTAATTTCGAGTAACTTATATACGTCAGTTCTACCAACATGATTAAAAGCCTGCTGATACGACCAATTTTTAAATACATGTAACTTCTATACTATCAGTTGGATTTCAACCAAATTTCGTATCTGCTATGTGTACCATAACAGATATGACTATAAGTATTGTTAAGAGCAATCAGGGCTGACAACTGTTAATAAATGCTGTCTATATTTATTTTACACTAATATCAATATACCAGAAAGTATGCAAGCCAACAGCTCTATTCTTTGCACACGTATAGCACCTGACATTCTAGATTAATTTGAGTGATTAATACAAGGCAGTGCTGCCAACATGATTCTATGCCTGATGATATCTCCAATTTTAAAATACATGTAACTTCTATACTAACAAATGGATTTCATCCAAAATTGGCACAACAAGATATCATAATATTTCAGATATTTCTGACCAGCACACGCATGGAATTGTTGGCAACATTCTGTTACGCGTGCTGATAGACCCAGTGTCTAACTGCATGTAACGTCCATTGGACTTCAACCAAATTTTGTATTCTGTACCTTAAGAGATTGAACTAAGAATAGGCTATATTCAGTCGCCAGGGCTGCCAACTGTAGTGCTCTATTAGGCTACATTATACCAGGTATATTTTGAACTAATTAGATATTTCGATATTACCAACTTAATTTCGTCATTATTCTAGATAGGTTCATATACTGTAGAATAATCATTGGCATGAAAAGTAGGCTGTATAGTTCTTCACGGAACTACTTGTTTAGGTCTATACTTCTGGATGTGAAGAGATTCTTCTTTCTATGAAAGGCGTTCTTTGCCTGATTAATTCTACACCGAATTTCTCGTTTGTCGGTTCCATCTTACGTCATCAAGCTTCCCAGATACTTACATTCCTTGTATTCTATCATTCTCGATATAAAGTACTGGTGCTCTTCTATGATCTTCCTGGTTCCGACTGCATACGAGTATTTTTGTTTTAATTTTATTATCTTCATGTTAAATTCGCTTTTAGCCTATTTTCATTTTTTGTCCGTGTGTGTGTGTGCATATGTGTGTGTGTCCCCTAATGACTTCTAAATGGCTGGAGCAATTTTAATGAAACTCGGTGAAGTCATAGAACTATTTTGGCCGACCGTGGCCTTCAAATTTTATTACGTCTCACCAATCCAACATGTTGGCTGTGCGAAATATTTCACTGGCATTCCATATCTCCGAAACTATTACTAATATCACCCTGAATTTTTTTTACGGTGATAAAGGGCACTGATAGAAGTTCATCTATGGAAATTTCAAAAACCTGTTACTAAACAAACATGGCGGCCAAGCGATGTTGAAACTTTTAGATAGACGTTTCTCGAGGTTTAACCACCCAAACGCAATGAAACTGTGTACAGCAAATGTTTAAACACATTGTAATGCACTGGCCTCTAATTTAGTTCAATTGTCTACATACCCTCAAGATGGCGGCTGTGCGAAATTTTTCACTGGCATTTTATATCTCCAAACATACTACTGATATTAACCTGAAATTTTGTTCGGTGATAAAGGGTACTACTAGGAGTTCAGCTACGAGACTTTCAAACCCTGTAAAACACAAAACGAACATGGCGGCCAAGCGAAGTTGAAACATCATCATAGACTTTTCTCGGGATTTAACCAGTGAAATATGGTACAGAAATTTTTATACACAATTAAATGCACTGGCATCTAATTTTGTTCAGTTGTTTACATAACCTTAAGATGGCGGCTGTGCGAAATTTTGAAATCTCTTTTTTACTTCTTGTGTCCTAATCTTGCGATTGAAGTTTAAACACCACACGTACACAATAATCTTCATGTAATAGTACATATACTGCATAAAATCCAACATGGCGACCATCTGAAATATTTAGACGGCTCTCAATATCTACGAATCTATTACAACAATCTAACTGAAATTTTGTATGTTTATAGAGGCAATTAACATGAGTAGGATATATGAAAATAGGCTGTATAATTCTTCACGGAACTACTTGTTAATGATGATGATGATAATTGTTGTTTTAAGGGGCCTAACATCTAGGTTATCAGCCCCTGATGGTTTGGGTGTTCGTGAAGATGAAAATGAAATACAAACTTAAAACTAAAACTAACTACTAACCTATATACTAGAAGAAGAAATTGAAAACTAAAGGAGAATAAGGCAAATAAAGGACAGGAGGAAAAGAAATGCCCTCAACCCTCGAAGAATGCGGATTGAGGGACTTGGAAGGAAGGAGAGCCATAATAATAATAATAATATCGTATGGCCTCGGGTGCCTGGTGCAAGCTTTGCTATTTGACACCCAGAGGGTAGCTTGCATGTCGAATTTCGTAGTTCCTTGACTATGAAAGTCAAGGAGGTTAGATGATAGATATCTAATCTCCTTGAACACAATAGCGCTTTCTACTGTAGTAGAGAAATTAGGAACTTTGTGCTGGCGGAAACTCCCGAGATTAATTTTGCCATTATGAACTCGGCCTACTGAATTCAAATGGGTTCTTTGACATGCCAACATCGTATGACATGCGTATCGTATTTTTGCCGCCTTTCAAAAATCACTTAACACGGTCAGGGGCGAACCTGCAATCTTGGGGTTAGTAGACCGACACGCTATCCACTCACCCACCGTGGCAAGCTAGGAGAGCCATGAAAGACAGATAGGAAAGTGAAAGAGGAGAGGGTCCTCCCCAAAGGTAAGGGACAAAAGGGGAGAACCGACCCAGCTCAGGAATCCCTCGGGGTCGCCAACTCCCGAACTCACCACTCGTGAGCCCCTGAGGGTGTAGCATTATCTAGGGTGCACCAGAAGTGGTTGGGCTACAAACACACTGCCTCCTTGAGGGCCTTGAGCAGAAGGCAGGAGATAACAGGAAAAGAAAAAGAAGGCTGACCCCTCGCAAAAGGAGGGAATCAGAAAAGATGGGACAAGGGCCAATTAAGGCGGGAATGGAAGAGACTCCCTAGGCCTCGGATACCCTAATACCGTCGGGGTCGGAAGAGAAAAGAGTTGACCAAGTGAGGTCGACAGGAATGAAGACAGAGAGGAGCGAACTAGTTGTTAAGGGTGTTATTCAATACATGAAGTATCTGTTGAAGATAGTCTTCATTATCCCACCGTTCTATAAAGGGTTCTCCTAGAATACACCAGTGTGTTTACTGTGGCGTCACCTCAGTGGTCGCATAACACGAGACCTGTCAGAAGCTGCACAGCAACACTTGGTCAATTAACGGAACCAATGATAACAGTCATTATGTGTCTGTCCACCTCTGTCACTGATTAACCGACAAAATAAATTAAGATTGACATTCTGATAAAATTAATATCTAATTTGTAACATATAGATTAACTTTATAATTATCGTACAAGAAATATGCAAGGCTCGGGGAAAATTATCAAACTCAAAAATAAATTATTCTGAGGTATTAATTTTCTCTGGTCCGGTCTCTCATTTATCAAAACCTTGATCAGATGTGACATGCCACATTTAAATGTCCCTTCTCCTTATACGTGAAGTTACTCTTTAAGGGGGCAGTCATTTATCCGATCCAAAGCCATTTAGTCAAGTAAATGATGTTAGATGTTCCCAGATAACATTTGATAATAATGGTTTTCAACTAATGAACAACTGCGCACGCGCGGTGAGTCGACACAAATATTGAAATCTATGCAAATTTATGCTGTTTACCGTAATTACATTTAGAAGCTTGGCCTGACTGACGAATATTCTCGTTGTTGTTGCTTCAAATACGGGCGTAAGGTGTGCTTGTGCACAACCACATAATTGTATGGAATTTGAGTATTTTTAGCCTACTTATCACATTTTGCAAATGTAGGTCTGTCTGTGTGTGTGTGTGTGTGTGTCCCAATCAGCTCCTAACCGGCTGCAGCAATCAAAACCAAATTTCGTATGAATGTAGATCTATACCTGAATATCTCAAGGCCATATTTGAGAATGATATCAGAGCTACCAACTGCCAAAAACGATATCCATCAAAAGAGGTCCAACGGGGAATTCTACAGAAAAATAGAAAAAATTACCGTCACAATCCGAAATAGACGAGCACGATTTTACGGTCACCTGAAAGAAAAATGGACGGAAGAAAATTAACTAAATAGATCTTTCACTTTTTGATTCAAACCCCATTTGTGCCATGTCTTGTGTTGAGAGAGTGTGTGTGTGTCGGGGGGGGGGGAGGCACGTAGTTCGCTACTTCTGTGGGGGTCCGGTCGCAGATACCAAGAGCCCGCTGATGAGCCAGCTTGATGTCCTAGGCGACACAATCCTATAAAGATTGCTGAGTTTTCGGTGCATCATCATTGTCATCATCAGATCCTTTGAACGTAGTCTATTACATTACTAGACATACAGTGCCTACCAAAAGTTTAAGACCAATAGCTTATTTTCAACAAAAGCTTCCTGGGTTATGTTTGATTCAAATTTTGCCAAATATTTTATTAAAATACTTTGATCTAATAGACATCCACCTGTACCAAGAACATTGTAATATGGCTTTCAGTTTCTGAGGTACAATTTTTTATTACAAGTGGAGTATCAAATATAAACGGAATTTTCAACCACAAATTAATTTGTGGACATTAAACCAATGGGGTTACCTTATCAATTATTTTTATAAGTACTGTAGAGTGTATACAAACGTTTTGGTAAATGAAAAGAAAATCCCTAAAAAATTCTTGCCATTTGGTAGTGATTTTTGTATACCTGGCTTCTCAGAATAGACGAGGGAAACTGATTCGAGGTACTCTGAGTGTTGACCTTGGAACTGTCTCTTTATATGTTGACAACATGCTGTGGGGTGCCTGGTGAAAGTTTGGGTCCGCTAAGTCAACCCTCACAGAAGCTATTAACCCGTGTACGCTCATCAGTCTTAGCTTCAATTCGTTACCTTTTACAAAAAGTACTTTATTTAACTTTTTAAACAAATTGTCGATATTTATGCGCCCCATGTGTACAGACTACCCGCCCGTCACTAGTGCTATGTGGCTGTACGTGACACAGTTCAGCCAGGGGCTATCGTCTTGTTTATTTGTTTAAAAGCACTTTATAAACAAATAAATATATTTCCGTTGACTTTTCAAGAAATGCAAGATTTTTCCTGTACTATTGAGACGATTTGTAAGATTTGGGTACAAACCACACCTTCTAAATCCCTCTGATTTAGGAGCTTGAGTTTTGTGAAACATACACCTTAGCGTATTATGCAAGGTGTCCGGGTTAAAGGAATAATAATATAAAATCTAATAACTTGAGAAGTAGTGGAGATATTCATTGGCGGTTTGCTTCTACGAATAGGGTAACTCAAAATGTTTCTTTACATACCTAATACATCTCGATATGCGCACCATTAGTGGCGCTACTGACATCTAATCTGTATTCCACTTCTCTCCAAGTGTTCTGCAGCATTGTAGGAGTAACATTTGCAATATCTGCTCGAATGCGATGACGCAGATCTGTTAGATCACGAACTGGTGTCTGGTACACTTGATTCTTGACAAACCCACACAGGAAAAATCAAGTGGGGTAATGTCGGGACTTCTAGGGGGCCAAACCATTGATGGACTAACTCTCCCAATCCAGCGATCTGGGTACTCGCGATTCAAGAAATCCCATTTCTTGATTGTTACGTAAGTGGGAACATCATCAGTTGGTAACAGTCCATACTCACGCCGAAATCTACTTTGTACTAGTGTAATGGATTTTAGCTCCGCGAGCGAAAGCACACAGAACACCTTCTGCTGTGGAGTCCACATGGCTACTGGCGCGCTTCTCGTGAACAATGCAGTTACGCGCATGCGCATGTGGTACCACCGCAAGCGAACACAGAAAACTTCTTGAGTTAACCAAGTTGTAGAAACATACCGCCAATAAATATCTCCATTATTTCTCAAGTTATTAAATGTTATATTATTATACCTTTAACCCGGACACCTTATATATAGATGGGATTTCAATGTGGAGTCGCCGCTGTGTGAATGTGGTGTAATGCGGACTTCCTTCCACCTGCTCCAGAGTAGCCACTGCCCAACAACTTGCACATTGGAAGACTTGGTACGTGCAATAGAGTTTGCTAACTTCTGAGCTGCAGCAGTGTAAATGAACTGTCAACTTATGTAAATATGTAAATATGTCATGTAAAATATTATGCATTATTGTCCATATTAACTTCATACATTTTCTGTGCTTTTGGCACGAATTTATAAAATAAATCATCATTTCTTCCTTGCCACAATTAAGCAAAGACCAATATAAACTCCTTGAGATCATTATTGAAGGATAAATTGAAGGTTGGAGAGGTCGAGAAAGAAGGGGAATATCTTGGCTAAATAACCTACATGAACGGTATGGAATGAACTCTCACGCACTATTCTGAGTCGCCAAGACTAAGCAAGAAATCGCGTTGATAATAGCCAGCATCCAAATTGAGGATACGGCTCAAGAAGAAGAAGAAGAAGAAGAAGAAGAAGAAACCACAGTATATTTCGCAAGGAGTAAAACAATGACTTCTATACGAATACATAATAATGAGACGGTGTGTGTCTGTGTGTCTGTGTATTACACAATCACTCAAGAACCACTGGTCCGATTTACATGAAATTTTGCTTGGATGCAGCTGATTTACCTGGTTAACATATAGGCTACTTTTCATTTCGATACTTTGCACTATTTAAAGATGGAGACAATTTTAGTGACGTCACTACACGCTTTGGTTTCAAAATTTCTTATTTCCATTTCAAATAAAAAGAGAACGCTAAGATATAGCTAACTTTTAATGGCATATACGAGCTTTCAAATGTAATTTTCTATCCGAAAGGTCCTTATCACATTTTGTGTATCTCCAACGGTTAGCGAGTCAAACCTAAATTTGTGCTATAACACACGGTCAACGCCGAGCGGTGTAGTTGAACAAAATGTGCCATCCTTACTCACCCTCCGCGCAGCACCTCACCTATCCCCTTTTTTAACTGTCACCTTCACATTTTAATTTATTTGTGACCCGTAGCGAAGCACGGGTACTTCAGCTAGTATAATATAAATTAATATAAAATATTAAGATAAGAATAATAGCAGATCCATGCGTACCATAAAAATATGCACATTTTATATACTTGAAGACACAGTTTGGCAACAATGTACGGCATTCAGTAGCAGAATGTCGCTCATTCACAGCGCCTGCGCGTTCATGTGGAACTAACAAGCTGAACCATTCATTCATTAATCGCTCATTTGCGCTCTCAAGTGGTCCGTCACGCGTTCTGAGCATGCGCGCCAAGAATTCTTACCTTCAGCTTTATCGATTCTTAGTTACGTCACATTGTGACCTAGCTGGGTGCAATACCAGCAGCATATCAAGAACGGCATGTCCGACATGTAGTATACAGAATAATAATAATAATGATAACAATAATAAGTAGGACTACAGATCTCGTTCCAAAAGACAGAGTTCTTCTGTACGAAATTCGACATACAGAATTTAAACACGAAATATGACAAGATGAATAGAGTCGGCCACGTTAAAAACCCAGGCGAAGTGCTTGAACCGACGGGAAAAGAGAAAATCGCGCAGAACACTAGGTTAATGAAAATGAAGAGAGACTTATACAAGACACAGGGTGTCTACAACAAAAAATGTCTGTCCACATTCACTAAACTTCGTCATTACAACACGGTTATTAAACCTGAGGTGCTTTATGCTAGTGAGACGTTGACGTTACACACTAAGGGCGACTTGGAAAAAATCCTCACAGAGGAAAGAAAAATAACAAGGAAAATAATCGGACCAAAGCACACAGATGAAGGATACAGGCTTCACTCCAGAGACATCACAGAGAAATTGTCCAACCTCGGAGCAGACATCAGAAAGAGGCGACTAAAATTTGACGGCCACATCAGACTCACCAACAAAATTCTTAGTTATATACAGCGGCTCACGATTACTACACCCTGGATGATGCAAGTCAAAATTGATCTAGTAAAAGCACAGGTCGACCCAGAAGACGTCATAGACAAAAGCGTATTTCGACGCAAAGTATACAAGTGGGAAGTGTTGTCAGAGAAAGCTGCACCTACAGCCCAAAGACCAAAGTGGACCGAAGAAAGGAAGAGGGCCTTTAGTGCACGAATGAAAGAGTACTGGAAAGGCAGGAAGAACAAAAAGTCATGATTGCTTCGCGTGGTCTAATAAGCCTGTAACGTGTAAAATAAAATAAAATTAATAATAATAATAACAAATTTCAACAGAGGTCAAACCAAGAACGCTATGACAAGTTTGAAGGGATTTCTGTCAGCATGAGATAGAGGAGGTTGAAGTTCTATGGACATATTTAACGAATCGGGCCCGAGACATTTGCTAACAAAATTCTCAACCTTCAGGAGAAATGGAAGGTGCAACCTCCATGGCTTCAGGACTTAAAATGGGTGAACAATGGACTGGCCGAAGTCTGGAACAGGACAGGATTCAGAAACAAAATTGCAGGTGTGAAGGATCCCCCCAAAGGAAGACCCACGCTCTCAGCCGAGGAACGATTGAAAAGGAGCCAGAGGCTGAAAGATCTTTGGCAGGAAGCTAAACGGCAAGGAAGAAACACTTTAAAGAAGAAAACCTGAACGGTTGTTGTGTATTTGTAATATTATTTGTAATAATAATAATAACAATAATAATAATAATAATAATAATAATAATAATAATAATAATAATAATAACTAGTCGGCCCGTGCGAGCTTTCGCAACGTAAATGTAGGTTTATGGGGTAGTGGGAAGAATGTGGGAGAACGAAGTTTTAAGTATTGAAGAAATGTATTTATTGTTGTTAAACAGCATACGTACATGAGAAGAACACAAAGAATTATGTAGAACAGTGTTTTTTACTTGTCACAGCACCTCTTTGTAGACAATATTCGATATTACAACGAATCCATCGGTTATTGTTTGCTCGGGAGTTTCTTCTACAGCAATTTTTACTTTTGCAAAGGATTGAACCCTAGATAAAGTCTTGGTGAGACCACACCGGAGCCATCTGATGAGAGACTCCTAAGCTAACAGTACGCCGCGCTCCCACTAGATGGCTAACGCCACCGCGCTGCCCTGCGCTCTAGGGGCAGGCTCGCCAGGTTACGGTGCTCCCATTGTAAATGTACAGTTTTAAAGGTATCTATTTAATTTTGAGGCATTTAAAGAGGAAGTGAGTGCGTTTCGGGCACACATGGGGTTATGCGGAGCCTGTAGGTTCCCCATATGTGAAGGTTGGTGTTAACAGGACCTCATTTTCGATACAATACCGAAATGGGACCTTAGCAGAATAATATAGGGAGGATAATAATACGAGAAATTGAAAGCACCTCTAGGATCAGACACAATAGTGAGCTGTACCATGTCCAAGAGGACATAACCACATCGATGAGGAATATGCGACTAACCTTTTATGATCATCTAACCCGCATGAACCCCTGCAGACTCACGAACAGGATCTTCTCCACGACAGGTAGAGACAAAGCTTCCAGGAACAAATGGATCACCACAGTCAAGTCAGACCTGGAGCAGCCTCAAATTTCTCCCGACACCGCACATGATCGGACCAAATCCGTCAGCTCATTCTTCAAGAGGTTGGTTGGATCTTCAGTTTAGGGGCAGCGACAACGCGGTCATGTAGCCCCGTGTACTTTGGGTGTGTGTAGAATCTGTCTGATAACCAGTGTTAATTGTGATGTCTGTATTATCATTTCAAATGATCTTGTCGACTTCATCGTTAAGCTTAGGTCTACCGTTATGCGACACGGTTACGGCGTGTATGACGTCATCATGTTGTTCAGTGCATATGCACCGAGTCTGAGTTTACTCCTGGGGTCTGGCGTGATGCGAACGGAGACGGTGAGTGCGTGACGCCATGCAGCCACCGCGCGGGAAGTCTAAGTTAAAGGGTAATGGAGTCTGTTGAGTCTGAGTTTACTCCTGGGGTCATGCGATACGGAGACGGCGAGTGCGTGACGTCATGCAGCAGAATGCAAAGAGCCTTTCTAACATGTGTAACATTTGTAGCATGCGTCATTTGAAATGATATAAAGTCTAGTCTATCAGACTGACTGTATCTTTTTAATCCAAGTAAGGAATGCAGACATTCAATTTTCAATTAGTTCCTACTATTGTTACCAAACGCCACCGTCAACACAACTAGTTCTGAACTTGGTTACTAGATGCCACCGCAGTCGGCTCCTGGCGACGAACGTTGGAACCTAAGAGTGTTAGTCAAATCTAGCTTCACACAAGTGTAATTAGTGGAAGGTTCTTTTACATGCCATAAATCTCTGACATGGGACCGCCAGCATACTTCCCCTCCGTACGAAGGCATACTGAGGGACATTTAAAGCTCTTAAAAAATCGATGACTTCCGTCGGATTTAAACCCGCGATCTTGGACATAGAAACTCAGCATTCTACCAACTACGCCAACGAAGCCGCTTTCTTCAAGGGATATTCCTAGTATCCGTTACCAGCAGGAATACCACAGGAACCACCAGACCGAAGTGAACAGAGGAGAGGAAGTCTGCTCATAGCCGGAAAATGAAAGCCTTCTGGGCAAAGAAGATAATGATGATGATGATGATAATTCTTGTTTTAAGGGGCATAACATCTAGGTTATCGGCCCCTAATGGGTTGGGTGATTGTGAAAGATGAAATGAGAATGAAAAACTATAACTAATACTAACTACAGACTTACATACTAGAAGAAGAAGTGGTAAACAAATAAAGGATAAGGCAAATAAAGGACAGGAAGAAAAGAAATGCCCTCAACCCTCGAAGGAGGAGGATTGAGGAACTTGGAAGGAAGGGGAGCCATGAAAGGCAGAGAGGAAAGCGGAAAGAGGAGAGGGCCGGCCCCAAGTTCAGAGGAAAAAGCGGGCAAAACGGACCAAGCTCAGGAATCCCTCGGGGTCCCGAACTCACCAGCCGTGAGCCCATGAGGGTGTATCATCATCCAGGGTGCACCAGAAGTGGTGGGGCTACATACACCCTGCCTCCTTGAGGGCCTTGAGCACAAGGCAGGAGATAACATGAAAAGAAAGAGAAGGCTGACCCCTCGCAGAAGGAGGGAATCAGAAAAAATGAGACAAGGGCCAATTAAGGCGAGAAAGGAAGAGACTCCCTAGGCCTTGGATACCTTAATACCGTCGGGGTCAGAAGAGAACAAGAGTTGACTAAGTGAGGTCGACAGGAAAGAAGACGCAGAGGAGCTGGGCACAAGTAAGTGGAAGCAATGCCGGACTCAGCTGGGGCCCCGTGGTCGCCAACCCACGTCCCACTAGGTGTGAGCCCCTGGGGGGGGGGCTAAGAAGAAACAGAAGACCCATGTAAAGTGTTAAACCGAGCCTCGTGGTCTTCAGAAGGCCAAAACGAAAAGGAGAAGAAGAAGAATAACAAGCCTGGCATCAATTAAAACAAAATATGGCGACATCACACAAGTTCAAATACTGGCAACGAAAGAGTGGCTAAGAAAACACGTGAAGAACAAGAAGTTCCGTGACGAACTAAAGAGCCTACTTTTCTTAAAAAATAAGATTCATGCCAATCTATATAGACCTATCTAGAATAATGACGAAATTAAGTTGGTAATATCGAAATTTCTAATTAGTTCGAAATATACCTGGTATAATGTAGCCTAATAGAGCACTACAGTTGGCAGCCCTGGTGACTGAATATATTGCTAGTTCCATCTCTTAAGGTACAGAATACGAAATTTGGCTTGAAGTCCAATGGATAGCATGGACGTTACTTGCAGTTAGACATTGGATTTATCAGCACGCGTAAAATCATGTTGGCAACAATGTACATGCATTTGTTGGTCAGAAATTATCTGAAATTTTATGATCTCTTGTTGGGCTAATTTTGGATGATATCCATTTGTTAGTATAGAAGTTACATGCATTTTAAAATTGGACCTATCAGCAGGCTTAGAGTCATGTTGGCAGCACTGACGTATATTAGTTTCTCCAAATTAATCTAGAATGTCAGGTGCTATACGTGTGCATAGTTTAAAGCTGTCGGCTTGCATACTTTCTGATATATTGATATTTGGATAAGAATAGAGAGAGAGCATTTATTAACAGTTGGCAGCCCTGGTAGCTTTTAAGAATACGCACGGTTATATCTGTTCATGTACACATAGTACATACGAAATTTGGTTGAAATCCAATTGATAGTGTAGAAGTTATATGCATTTAAAATTGGACCTATCATCAGGCTTACAATAATTTTGGCAACACTGCCATGTATGGCCTCCTGGAAATTAAACTGAAATATTATTATCTATATGGGTGCCAATTTTGGAATAGCTCCCATGCATACCTTCTAGGATATCCAACATGGAGCCCAAATTTCAATTGCGGTTTTTCAGAAGTTGGTACCACTGACATCATTTTCAAATATGGGCTTGAGATATTCAGGTATAGGTCTTTACTCATACCAAATTTGGATTCGATTGCTGCAGCCGTTTATGAGACAGACAGACAGACAGACATTTGCCCGGATCGATCTCATAAGGCTACGTTTTCCTTATTTTTGCAAAATGTGAAAAGTAGGCTAAAAATTACGCATAGCCTACTCAATTACAATAACGTGGAAGGCGCTGTTGAGGCGGCTTCGGTGGCACAGTTGGTAGAATGCTGAACTGCTGTGCCCAAGATCGTGGGTTCAAAGCCGCCAAATCGTTGGATTTTTTAGGAGCGTTAAAATCCTTCAGTATGCCTTCCTTCGGAGGGGAAGTAAAGCTGGCGGTCCCATGTCAAACATTTATGGCATGATAAACATCCTTCCACAGACTGAACTCGTGTGAAGCTAAATTTCTAGGTTACATTTCGTTGGAACGCTCCATCAAAAGTTCCAACGTTCACCACTAGGTCTCAGTGACCTCTGGTAGCGAAAGTTGGAGCTACTTGAAATTGAATGGAACTTGTAGCTCACCCTATGGGTGTCCGATTGAAGCTGCTACAGCCTCTGGCGAGCCGAACATGTCCTCGGATACTCCCGGCACTAAAAGCCATACGATAATTAAATAATAATGAATGAATGAATTGGGTGATTGAAATTGTCTCATCATGCTTAAGAAGAACTTAGCATTTATGCCCAAGATTGCGGAATTTTTTAAGAACGTTAAAATCCTTTACTAAGCCTTCCTTCGGAGGGGAAGTAAAGTCGGCGGTCCCATGTCATAGATTTATGGCATGTAAAAGAACCTTCCACTAATTACACCTGCGTGAAGCTAAATTGACTTATAGGTTAAACAACGCTCTTAAGGTTCCTACGTTCGTCGCCAGGAGCCGACTGCGGTGGCGTCTAGTTGCCAAGTTCTGAACTAGTAGTCGTTGACGGTGGCGTTTGGCGGCAAAAGTAGGAACTACCTGAAATTGAATGTCTGCAGTCCTCACTTGAATTAAAAACAGATTTATTTATTTATTATTTATCGTATGGCTCTTAGTGCCGGGAGTGTCCGAGGACATGTTCGGCTCGCCAGAGTCTGTGGCTGCTTCCAGCGGACACCCTAAAGGGCGAGCTACAAGTTCCGTTCAATTTCGAGTAGTTCCAACTTTCGCCACCAGATATCAATGATACCTAGTGGTGAACGTTGGAACTTTGATAGAGCGTTCTGACGAAAGCTAACCTAACAATTTTTGCTTCACACAAGTTTAGTCTGTGGAAGGATCTTTTACATGCCATAAATCTATGACATGGGACCGCCGGCTTTACTTCATCTCCGAAGGAAGGCATACTGAAGGATTTTTAACGCTCTTAAAAAATCCGACGACTTCGGCCGGGTTTGAACCCGCTATCTTGGGCACAGCAGTTCAGCATGCTACCGACTACGTCACCGAAGCCGCTTAATTAAAAACAGATAACACACACTAATACAGACATCACATTTAACACCGGTTATCAGAGAGATTCTACACACACCCAAAGTACACGGGGCTACACGATCGTGTTGTCACAGCCCTTAAACTAAGGAAGCAACCAGAAAAGCTTTGCAACCATACTCTAAATCAAATTCAACGATCCACTACCTTCGGTTTGCTATCGCTGTCCGCAAGGCAGTTCGATTGGAAAGCCCAGTTACTGTAATTATCTTGAGAGCCTCGTTACAGTTTAGAACTCGTTGAATCCCAATTCCTTCCTCAGCTTCTCCCGTAAATGGCCGCGCTCTGTTGTCAGCCAGTACGAGAAGAGATTACACAATTAAATACGATGTATTTGATAAATATAGATGACTCAGACATTGCAGCGGGATCTAAGAGATCTCTTAATGTGGATACAGTATTTCGAAAGTTACCACCAATTTATTTACAATCAAAAGGTTAGGTTGTCTTTCTAAAAAGGAAGTGACAATAATGCTTTACCCAACTCAAACAAGCTGAGAATAATAATAATGATGAAGGAAAAAAAACTTAAAAGAGTCTGTTGATGTATGTTTGCCTTTTAAGGTACGACTTTCTCGAACACTTGCCAAATGGCTTTCACTTGCCTGCACGCCGCCAGGGCTCGGCCTTGTACCAGCCAACTGATAGCACGAGGATCAGTCAATAAGCTAAATTAAGTTTCCCTTTTGGAATTCCTAAAACTGGGCATTAGATTGATTGATTAAAGATTGTTTCAATTAGCCTGATAAGGTTACGAAATATATATATAAGGTGCGTTCAAAAAGTAACGAGCCGGAGGCTGGAATGCACAAACCGGTGACTACATCGGTTAAACGTGGCGTGTGTAACGAGGTGTGGTTCCGACCAGAGCGTGGAAGGTCACAGCCCGTTGCTAGAGGGCACGCGTTCACGTCACGTGACGACACAAAGCGAGCAGCAGCATGCATCAATCGTCCAACGCTGCCAGTCCAATTGCAAACAGTGACATGGAGGCGTCAGCCGAAGGGCAAAGAGGTGTTGTTCGGTTTCTGACAGCGGAAGGGGTAGGAGTAACGGACATTCATCGCCGAATGTCACAAGTGTACGGCGAACACTGCATGTCCCTTGCAAGGGTCAAGGCGTGGCACAAGTGCTTCAGGGAAGGACAGGTGTCGTTAGCCGATGGTGCCCGGTCTGCGGCACCCCCCTGCATTACCGATGACAACGTCCAGCTGGTTGATGCACTCATTACCCAGGACCACCGAGTGACAGTGAACGCCATAGCCGCCGTGGTCGCTCCACGACAATGCACGACATCATACGGCCAACACAGTCGCGGCACTCCTGCAGAAATTCAAACGGGAGGTTCTCGGTCACCCTCCATACAGTCCAGACCTCTCTCCCTGTGATTAAGCCATGTTTGGTCCCTTGAAAAGGGCTCTGCGGGGCCAACGATTCACCTCGGACGCCGACGTCCAGCTGTACGTGCGGAACTGGTTCACATCGCAGCCCAGGGAATTTTAGGAGACAGCCATTCACCGCCTCGTGTCACAGTGGGACAAGTGCCTCAACAGCCAGGGCCAATACTTCTAACATACAGGTACTGGTTTGTGTAATTATGCCTCCGGCTCTTTACTTTTTGAACGCACTTTATACATCTAACCAGATACACAACCAGGGGCGTATATAGAGTTTTATTTTGGGGGTGCCCAACCGGGGGTATAGGCCCCAAAGAATAGGGGGTCCGGGATTCTCCCCGTGAAACTTTTGTATAATTTGGTGCAAAATGATGAGTTTAAGGCTCTCTGGCATCACTTTTGCATATTAAGGCTTTCACGGCCCGGATTATTATATAAATAATTCATGCTTTTGGGCTAATGCCGTGTGTATTTTTAATTTGAACCTTGCCTCCTTTTTCAATGGAAATAAACAATGTGGCCATAGAAAGTAAATCAATGAGATTACAAAAAATATAGATAAATTCCTCTGTTCGTCACCAGAGAGCAGCTGCCAGAAATTACTGTATGGACCATCTGTTTTTTCGCCGTTGACTGTATGACGTTAGGTATCGTTCAGATACACTTCCCTTTTGTTTATGTTTCCCTATATATCCATCTGAAGCCTCCGTGGCTTAGGCGGCAGCACGCCGGCCTCTCACCGCTGGGTCCGTGGTTCAAATCCCGGTCGCTCCATGTGAGATCTGTGCTGGACAAAACGGAGGCAGACAGGTTTTTCTCCGGGTACTCCGGTTTTCCCTGTCAAAACTTCATTCCAGCAACACTCTCCACTATCATTTCATTTCATCTGTCATTCATTTCATCACTGTCCTAGAGGAGTGCGTCAGGCCTCGGCAGCCGGCACAGTTCATATCCTCGCCGCTAGATGGGGGCTTCATTCATTCCATTCCTGACCCGGTCGGAGACTGGAAGCAGGCTGTGGATTTTCATTTTCATATATCCATCTAACCCTCCCCCCTCCCCCCCTCCTCATTCTTCGAGGAGTTTCTATATTTCCACACCGCCCCCTTTACCTTCTCGTTACTTACTAATCTGTCCGCCGTTCCACGTATGGTTCAAATTAAAAAGCATGAATTATTTATATAATGTCAAACACAACTAAGACCATTTTGTGATACTTTTTATTAGTACAATGGAAAGAATTAGCATTACTGTTCTTTTTTACAACTTACACTATAATATAAAGTCATGGTTTCTTGAAGCATTACCAAATCGGTTTATAACTTCATCGTCAGTGAGATGTATGTCTCTGTGAATAGATGACAATGCTAGACCGTTGAGTCTGTTTTCAGAACTCAAACTCCGTTCGGCAGTACCGGTAGCTACAGAGAGAGGCAAATTTGCCAAAAGTTTGATACGGATATAAAAGTAGGGGAAAACACACTTGTTGCTGTTCTTAAGAGCGGAGGCACTGGTGAGTATTAAGAGGTTATGCTGTTACACCTTAGATGAGAGCAAACTGATTGTCACACTGTTTACATGGCTCTACCGTCACCTTGCTTTGCAACGTTGCCATACGTTGCTTAGTAACAATAGTACATGATAAGTATAATGGTTTTTAATGTTTTAAGTCATAAACAAATATTACATGTGACAAAAATTTCGGGTTGTCACCCCTTATATACGACCTTGTACACAACAAAAGATCAATGCGATCAACCAGTTGATATTGCATCATTTTAGTTGGTCAACAAAATACTATTCCAATTACTAGGACATAGTCTACGATTATCAATTGAGTCATCCAGTTGCAAAACTCGTTTAATCCACTTGTGAATAAGGATCATGTCGTAATAGTACATTATGCAACGAGCTTATAATGGCTATAATTAAGACACGAGTATGTTTATAAAACAAGCGTAAGCGAGTTTTGTAATTTCCATACGAGTGTCTTAATTACCATTATAGGCGAGTTGCATACGACTGTTTATGTTCGACGATAATTATAACTTTATTATATGTTTTAACATAAATATTCATAAATATCTGTTCAGTCACTAGAATGTTGTGATCGGGTGCTGCGGTGGGTAGTATATCTCTGTTTTCCAAGCTCTCTGGACAACCGACACATGCGCTCTGTGTGCTTCAATGCCATATGTTCAGATTGTGCTCCAGTATTCAGTAAAACTGTCACCGAAGTCGTTTCAAAACCACGCGCTGTGTAGAAATTGATTTTGGGGATATTAAGGTACAGTGCTATTTCTTGTCTCATATTCACCAGTTTATTTACGCAAACATATGGACGGTGCACTTTCGGTAATTTATATAGATATGTTGTATTTTGAGCGCATGCGCGAAGGTATCCTTATCTAATTGGTCACACAACTGTTTCATAATGAAAAATAGTGTTATAATGAGCCTCATTATGATACAGTTTTCTGACATATAATAGTCAGGGTCAAACATAAAATTAATTATTTAATTAGTATATTTTATTTTATTTTACTTAATTTTATTTCGTTTTATTTTGTTTTAAATTGTTTTATTTTACTTTTTTTGTTTTTTTTGTTTTGTTTTATTTTGATTTTGTTTTGTTTATTTTGTCTTATTTTATTTTGATTTTACAGAAAAGAAACATAAAACCAAAAACAGAAAACACGAAGCAGAAAGCAATATTCAAAAACAAAATCAAAAGCAGAAAACAAAAAACAAGGAACTCAAAGCTAAAAGCAAAATTCAAAAAAAAAAAAAACAGAAAACAAACACAATACCAAAACCAAGAAAGAAAATCAAAAAGTAAAATTCAAAAGCAAAAGCACAAAGCAAACACAAAACCAAAAACACAAAGCAAAAATTAGAAAGCAAGAAACACAAAAGATACGCGAGGCAAAGTCCAGAGAAACGTTTCTCATGAAAATGATTCTTATTCACAAGTGGATTAAACGGGGTTTGCAACTGGACGACTCAATTGTCAATAAGGCAGCCATGAAATATGGGTTCGAAGCTATATGGTGCCTGTACGTTCAGAGTGCCATATCCTCAGGAGATCACCAACAAGGTATACTGAGTGCCATATCCGCAAGGGATATTGGCATCCCGATTAGAGTCCCTGACTGTCTTCATCATTCTCCTGGGACACCACATTTTCAAATGTTTATTTTGTCTTCTCTTCTGCTGCACCACTAGTTTCTCCAAGTTTCACTTCCATTGCACAGTGGGTCAAAATCGAAATCTAGGGGGACAAAATTATTTTTACGTTTTTATCATGAATTTAGAGAGAAAGCAACGTACGTATATAATTTGTTTACTTCATAATAAACATCAGTTAAGACCTTTTTAAGCTACGTCTACACATGCAAAAAATTGTCTATGACTAGGAGTTCGATACAGCATTCAGTTATCTCTTCAGAACAATTTTCTACCCCTAATTTACTTGTAACAAAGTCACAAAGTTCCACTTTCGTCATAATCGTCAAACCCAGTGCTTCAAACAGTTGTAAACGTGTGAGAACTGGTTTCGCAGCATCTTCTAAAACGTAAAATAACTAAGTAGGTTGCAAAAAGATGCAAAAAATCTTATAACAGGCGTAAACTACAAGACTTTATCAACATTTTAACATTAAGTAAAAAGTGACGCAGAGTGACGCGACATACTAAAAATCTAAGTGAAAATATAATTTTAAAAATAATAGTTAAATATTATATAATGCAAATATAGCTAAAATTACGTAACAATTACGCCTACGCCCATTAATAACTGAAACACGTTACAAAGATCATACCTTCAGCTGCATGTTCCATCTTAAAGCATCACACTAACCACAAAGACAACCAAACCACAGCCACTTACATTCACCCTCCAATTCAGACTGCTCGAACAGTGGTGACAGATTTACACTAAGATGCGTTTATATCCCAGAATAGTGAGCGGCAATTATATGAGAATGCTGTAGAAGTAATCAATTTTGATTTTTTTATTATGAAAATAATTAATTTTGTCCTCCTAGATTTCAATTTTGACCCACTGTGCATTGTGGGACTGAAAGTTTTGTTAACCGAATTTTATACCACTCATTACCATTGATACCAACAGTAGGGGTGAAAGAAAAACTTCGATCAAAAATCTGTAAACCTGCTGATTCTAGGTGTTCCTATACGTCAAATGTAAAAAGATCTTCTTGAGAACAGGGATAATTGACCTGTTGAATCGTCCAAGGCTGTCCGAGTCTAAATAGCCTATTAGTTAGAGACTTCCACACGATTAGATCATGATTTGTATTTTCTTCTGACTTGGCATCTCTGTTGGTCAAAAGACAATAATAATATCAACGTCAAGTGGTTGGAATTTGAAGAAATGACACGCTAATTATTTTCCCGTAATTTTAGCTCAGAGTTCCGATTCATTAAAAAGACACAAACATATTTGAGGAATCCTCAAGGAGGAAGAATTAATATAATACCGTCCAGTCAACATTACGTATGAGCTTTCAACTTCTAGGCAGACATCATGTTCCGTATGTGCAAGTACTGTACGTGATACGCGAACTGTCACATAATGTTCATTTTGATCAGGCAGCGGACATTTTGATACAGCAGTTTCTCTCTCCGTGATGTGAACCAGTATGGCTTGACTATCAGAAAGAAAAAGACAAGATGTTCAGGAAGGAACATATAGCCTACTTTCTCCTAAATGGATGGGTATAGTTATAACTCTGTCCAATCTTCTTCCTGTTCGAAGTGCAAAATGGCACACAACAGTATGACACGCTGGATTTGAGCAGCGGCGTTCAAACCATAGTTAATAATTTACACCAGCATTTTACAATTTCATCAGCAAACACTCCAAACAACGCATGAATTCAGTATATTAACACATACCACTTACAATAATTGAAAATGAAACAAACCTTCGTTTGTCTAAATGTATCACTCGGAGAAACACATTTATTAAACATACTGAACAGCTAATTTTTAATCGTGCATATCCTTGATGGAGAGTGCACTCTATCGTCAACAAGAGGAAATTTTTCAATTACACCGTACGCATGGGTTCACCAACTGGGAATGTCAAGGCCGGTATAGAGCGGAGCTTGCAACTAGTAGGCTGTGGTTAGCTCACGCATAGTTCAACTGGTTGCTAGTAGATGTCACTAGTGCAGATCTGGTGGCAACTGTGTTTTATTTAAATAAATATTTTCCATTGCAAAATGCACAACATAACGCTCAATTTTATAACGTCACAGTACTTAAGAACAAATAAATATTAAAAAATCAACCAAACAAACACAACTCAGATAGGCTTCGAACCCCAGCCGGCCGGGTAAAAGACTAAAGCTCTAACCACATGTCCTCCCAAGTCAAACGTTATCAATTGATTTACATACAGCGTCTTAGAAAATAATGACTTTGACTAAACGATTTCTTCACTGGAATATCTATTCATTTTAACCCATGTCATACAAAGTTCATATTATTTCTATCAGTCGGCTACATTGCATGCTACATACTCAAATTACTGAAATATAGGTCAGAACGAGAGATCAGCTGCCATCTTGTCTTGTAACCGAGACGGCTCAGCTTTTTATAGTCACTTCTGCATTATAATATTACAATATAAACTTTTACTTACAAACGGGCCATGCCCTTTAGAATAGATTAAACGATCCTCGGTTCGTAAATCGGAACTGGTGGCACCCAAGTTATAGATTATAAAGTTTCCATAATTCACACGGCCGCCATCCTGAAATGGTATGGCTGATGATCTTGTAGTTTGGCGCAAGACGCGTTCCATATAAAGGTATGTTTTTACCAAATTTGGTAAAGATCTGATGATTAGTTTGGTCGTAATTTAATTTTAAGTTTTGACAATTTGAGTGGCTACCATTAAGTTTGGGTAAAGATGGCGGCAATATAAGACATGACACTGAGGTGCCCTTTGCTAGTGATACCTCTGTACCAAATTTCGTTCAATTCGGTTTCGTTGTGTGTGAATTGGTAGGTGGGCGGAATGGAATACAGAATACACAAATACACACACACACACACACACACAGACAGACACACACTTTATAACCCTGTGTAGATCTCATAAGTCAACTTTAATTTTTTACAAAAATCGAAAGTAGGCCAAAAATTTTAAAATACGTTGCTATAAGAACACAATCTCTTAGTTACGTGTTGTTTGTTCATCTATGTATACTAGGTCAGTAGCGTCCTCTATACGTTGCTATAAGAACACAAGCTCTTAGTTACGTATTATTTGTTCATCTATGTATACTGGGTCAATAGCCTCATCTATACGTGGCTATAAGAACACAAGCTCTTAGTTACGTGTTGTTTGTTCATCTGTGTATACTGGGTCAATAGCGTCATCTATACTTTGCTATAAGAAAACAAGCTTTTAGTTACGTATTATTTGTTTCGTATAACGTAGAGCGCTGAAAAATATAAACTTTTTTGCGAACGGAAACGTGCAGAGAAAGAGGGGAATGAGTTTCAAAAACATATCTTCGACACACCATTCTACTCTAGAACAGTTATTTGAGTCATCGGTCTTTTTACTGCTTTGATGCAGAACTCCATGCCTTCCTGTCCTGAGCTAATCGTTTCATCCTTTTATAGCTACCACATCATACAGCCAAAACAATCTAGTTTAACATACTTCTATCCTTGGTGCAGAAGACAGTGATCAATGGTTGCGGAGACGAGGCATTGCCTTTAGAAGTTGATGGAATCTTGCTCTACAACTACAGGTCTTATCTTCAACCCTTCCTTCCATAAATAAATTTGCTATTCCTGGGTGTCTTAGTGTGTGTGTCCTCTCCTCTTTATTAGCAGTCGCCAGAAACATCTCTTCTCTCTCACTTGTATTAATACCTCGTCATTATTCTCTCTACCCATCTGATCTTCATCATTCTCCTTTAACACGAGATTCCAAACGCTTCAATTCTCATCATTTCTGCTGTGCCAACAGCCCGGGTTTCACTTCCATAGAGCGCCACGCCTCTAACAAAGGCTTTTAAAAGTGACATTCTAATATGTAAATCTATATTTGATGTCAACAGATTCCTTTTCAGTAGAAAAGCTCCTTGTCTGAGCCAAACTACTTTTTTATATCCGCTTTGCTTCGTCCATCACTGGTTATTTTGATTCCAAAGTAGCAGATGTCAATTACTTTCTTTAGCTTTTCACCTGTCAATTTCAATTCAAGAGAGAGAGAGAGAGAGAGTGGTGGCTTCGGTGGCGTAGTTGATAGCATTCTGAGCTTCTATTCCCAAGATCGCGAGTTCAAACCCGGCCGTAGTCGTCGGATTTTTTAAGAAATACCTCAGTAAGCCTTCCTTCGGAGGGGAAGTAAAGCCGGCGGATGCATGTCATAGAATTATGGCTTGATAAAGAACCATCCACTCATTTCACTTGTGTGAAGCTAAATTTTAGGTTATATTTGACTAACGCCTTTAGGTTCCAACGTTCGTCACCAGGAGCCGACTGCGGTTGCATCTAGTAACAAAGTTCAGAACTAGTTGACGGTGACGTTTGGGACCAAAAGTTGGATCTACTTGAAATTCGAATGTCTGCCCTTACTTGTTTTTGGCTTTTTTTTTATTGCCGGGAGTGCCCGAGGACATGTTCGGCTCGCCAGTTTTGTAGCTGCTTCGAGACGGACACCCAATGGGTGAGCTACAAGTACCGTTGGGGAGGAAAGTTGGAAGGTAAGGACGAGGAGTTGGAATGTAGCGGCTGTGCCCTATAGTTAGGGACCAACCCCGGCATTTGCCTGGCAGGAAGATGGGAAACCACAGAAGACCATCTTCAAGGTTGCCGGCGGGGGGATTCGAACCTCCTCTCCTCCCGGATGTGAGCGACTGCCAGTCAGCCAGCAGTCATGCCGTAACGACCACGGCTAACTCACCCGGTCTTACTTGAATTACAAACAGAAAACACACACTAATACAGCCGTCACAATTAACACCGGTTATCAGACAGATTATACACACACGCAAAGTACACGGGGCTACATGACCGCGTTGTCACAGCCCCTACAACTCTTTACAACTACCAATGCAGAAATGCACAACTATTTTGAAGGAATCAAAGAAGATTATAAGTCAGACAATCTAAACATATCCATTATTTGGAGAATGTATACAAGGTTTATTTTTACCTGTTCCCTGATTGTCAGTTAACTTTGTGAACCTAGGTGTTCCTCCACGTCAGAATCCTAACACATTAAACAAGATCTGTTTTATTAGACATAAACAGGGTTAATTGACCTGTTGAACTAACCAAGCCTGTCCCATTTTAAATAGCCCATTAGTTAAAAGACTTCCACAAGATTACGTAGCCTCTTCTTCATGATTCTTATCTTCCCCTGACGTAGCGCCTGTATTAGTTAAAAGGAAGAGCCTTACTACATTCCATAATGACAATAATAACAACGTCAATTTGAAATATAAAATGCCTGCCTGCCTTCTTCCTTTTATCAGTTATCTTCTGATTCTTATCCAGCACAGTTCGTGCATTAAATCTGGTTCGATAATAAAATAGTGGTGAAGATACGGACATGTATTAACGCTTAAAGATGGTGTTATAATTCACGGGTAACCTTCGGAGAACATCTTTTTACTTCGTAGGTACGAGAGTATCTAGAGATAAGCTTTTATATGAGTGGTCGAGAGAATCAATGAAGGAAAAAAAAAATAACAAACAGTCGTTATTTGTAGATGATCAGGGCTTGGTCGTGCCTTAATTAGTGCTAAGTGCCACGTGATTTACAAGGTTATCTCTGAGTGACAGTGTTACCAACTGTATCGACAACTCTCTACGTTTAGCGATTGTTAAACGCAGAGTCACTTCCTGGGGTAGCTGCCAGCATTCTTGGCTGTTGCCCCGGAGGTCTCTCCCAAGAAATTTAATATCGTTTCAGCCTCGTGAGGCAAACCTGAGAAGAGGTGGGTTCTATTCCCGTCTAAGTCATCTTGGAAGTGGTTATCTGTGGTTACCAACTAATACTCCAAGCAAATGCCAGGATGATTCCTTAATTTAACTCCACGGCCTCTTTGCCAATCCTCACCTATATTAAAATTTAAAATACACACTACTGCAGACACCGATGACCTGATTGTAATGACGGACTCGTTGAAAGCCTACAAGCCAGCATTTCAGTACTTGAACAGACAATCATGTGGGGAATATGGTATGAAAATCAGCATTTCAAAGACTAGTTTTAGGACATTTTCACTTAGCCTTTAGGACATAATCAGCTAGTTTTAGGTCATATTCAGCTACCATTTAGGACATTATCATTTAGTTAGTTTTTGGACATATTCAGCTAATTTTAGGCCATATATAGCTAGCTTTTAGGGCATATTCAGCTAGTTCTGAGGCATATTCAGCTAGTTTTAGGGCATATTCAGCTAGTTTTAGGTCATATTCAGCTAGCTATTAGGACATGTACATCTATTTTAGGAGACATTCAGCTAGTTTCAGGGCATATTCAGCTAGATTAAGGGTATATTCGGCTAGTTTTAGATCATATTCAACTAGTTTTAGGGAATATTCAGCTATCTTTGGGACATGTTCAACTAGTTTTAGGACACATTCAGCTAGCTTTTAGGACATATCAGCTAGTTTTAGGGTATATTCAGCTAGTTTTAGGGCATATTCAGCTAGATTTAGGGTATATTCGGCTGGTTTTAGATCATATTCATCTAGTTAAATTCATATTCAGCTAGATTTAGGGTATATTCAGCTAGTTTTAGATCATATTCAGCTAGTTTTAGGGCATATTCAGCTAGTTTTAGGGCATATTCAGCTAGATTTAGTGTATATTCAGCTAGATTTAGGGTATATTCAGCTATTTTAGGGCATATTCAGCTAGATTAAAACATATTCAGCAAGATTTAGGGTATATTCAGCTAGTTTTAGTTCATATTCAGCTAGTTTTAGTGTATATTTAGCTAGTTTTAGTTCATATTCAGCTAGTTTTAGGGTATATTCAGCTAGTTTTAGTTCAAATTCAACTAGGTTTAGGGCATATTCAGCTAGTTTTAGGGCATATTCAGCTAGTTTTATGGTATATTCAGCTAGTTTTAGGGTATATTTAGCTAGTTTTAGTTCATATTCAGCTAGTTTTAGGGTATATTCAGCTAGTTTTAGTTCAAATTCAGCTAGTTTTAGGGCATATTCAGCTAGTTATAGGGTATATTCAGCAAGTTTTAGGGTATATTCAGCTAGTTATAGGGCATATTCAGTTAGTTTTAGGGTATATTCAGCTAGTTTTAGGGCATATTCAGCTAGTTATAGGGCATATTCAGCTAGTTTTAGGGTATATTAAGCTATTTTAGGGCATATTCAGCTAGATTAAAACATATTCAGCTAGATTTAGGGTATATTCAGCTAGTTTTAGGGTATATTCAGCTAGTTTTAGTTCATATTCAGCTAGTTTTAGGGTATATTCAGCTAGTTTTAGTTCAAATTCAGCTAGGTTTAGGGCATATTCAGCTAGTTTTAGTTCATATTCAGCTAGTTTTAGGGTATATTTAGCTTGTTTTAGTTCATATTCAGCTAGTTTTAGGGTATATTCAGCTAGTTTTAGTTCAAATTCAGCTAGATTTAGGGCATATTCAGCTAGTTATAGGGTATATTCAGCTAATTTTAGGGTATATTCAGCTAGTTTTAGTTCATATTCGGCTAGTTTTAGGGTATATTCAGCTAGTTTTAGTTCAAATTCAGCTAGTTATAGGGTATATTCAGCTAGTTTTAGGGTATATTCAGCTAGTTTTAGGGTATATTCAGCTAGTTTTAGTTCATATTCAGCTAGTTTTAGGGTATATTTAGCTAGTAGTCAAGGCTACTATTGTTACTGCGGAGCGAGCGGTGGGCATAGTTTAGACGGGGACCGGTGTAGGATAATTTTCACATTTCGGCAGACTATAACTTTGGAACGGTAAGTCGGAGGAAAAAATGTTTCAATAAATGTTGTAGACAATTTTGAGAGGAACAAATTTGATTCGCTCTTTTGTGAACAAAACATTTTTTCTAGGACAAAAAGTGAAAAAACACTTTTTTGGAAACTTTGACGCCACCTAGCTTCTGTATTTCAAAACGTATGACATGACCTCAATGAGACAAATTGTAGGTGACAATGTCCTCTACATTTTTTTGTTTAAAAAACTTTTCTTTAAAATACGTCGATTCAGAGAAAAACGCTTTTCATTTTTTTTTTGAGTTTTCCGACAAAATGATCGTGCAAATTATTCGTAAATTTAGAGTTAAGCTTTTCTTGTGCTTTTCTAACGATTTACTAAAAGCCAACCATAGCACGGTTTTTGGAACAAAAGGGGTTTCTTCTTCTGTGCCGCTGTACTGTACTAAATGCGAGTGGCTGTTAACACGCAGTCCATAGAGGCTCAAGTTGACGGTAAAAATAAAAATAAAATGTAGAAACACATAGAAGTTAAAAAAAAAGTTTTGCCCAAAAAAGGGTTAAATAGCACGAGGTCGAAAACGCCTGTTGTTAGGCTTCCCACTGAGCAATTATGCTGTTTGGGTTAACGTACTGTAGGGTGAGCAGACGGGAAGTAATTTAATAATGTTGAATTACCTGAAATAGGTACATTATTTGTTAGCGGTAACAATACAATCACCTGGTAAATGCCAAGCCACCCAGCTCGTGTTGAGATGTTGATCTCATTCTCAAGCCGGTAAGGTCAGGACACAATAGAACCTCCCACAATTTAACGCTAAGCACCTTGTTCGTTCCATATCGCTAAATTGTTGGTTATCTGCTAAGAGCTGGAATATCACGGAACACCTCCTGGACATTACGGTAGGGGCAGGGCACGGTCCGAATACACAGGGTTAGGGAGTGACGTGTCATTTTTTTGTAGGTAACGAGTTGAAATCGGGTTATTGATTATTTTAAATAACGATGAAGTTAGCACCGTTCTTTTCAATGGGTAACGAGTAATGAAAATACAGAAATGATGGTATTCCGGAATGGAGGAAAAGTTCCTTCAACAGCAAAAATCTACATACAAGGACAGCAACTAAAGATCACTCAAGATTTCAAGTATCTAGGAGTCACATTTCAAACAACCGCTAGGGTGTTTCTCAAAACATGTATTAGAAAAAGCTACACATGCAATAATGGCTATGCATGGAATACGTTATATAAGATCCCTCAGATTAGAGACAGCAATGTCTCTATTTAAAGCAAAAATACTGCTAATATAGACGTATGGCTTAGAAATTATCGGGCCGTATCTCTCAATGAAAAACCTCTCCACATTAGAAAGAGTAAAAGCAGTATACATTAAGAAAACAATTGGATTTTCAAAGACAACAAGATCCAGGTTAGTTTATATCCTGGCAAGAGAATCCTTACACATAGAAGATCTTAGGACACGAATACATCTACCCAACACAAATGCATCAGAGAACCTATTGGCAACACTCATCCAAAAGCGAGAAGATGTATGCCCGGAGTTTTTTGCATCTGGCGCCATGATTGATCGATCATGGACGAAAGCAAACTTTGAAATGCGTCACGCCTATACGAGAATGACAGTACACGGCTTCCATCACATCATTTGTCACAACAAGACGTATCGTGAGCCTTCAATTGCATGCAAGTGTCAACTGTGTGGACATGCATGCGATCACTATGACCACTTGGAAATCTGTACAAAAAGAACAAGGACAATCAGTGATTATGCGAATCAAAAGAAATTAAGTTTTTGTAATTAGTATTTTTGTAAACCTATGGCCACTTGGCTGCATTAAATGTTTAAAATGGGCATTACTTTACTTTCAACCTTAAGCCAAAGCAGTCCATTATTATTTCTTTACCTAGGTATTTAAGCTGTTCAGACCCATAGGATCACATGAAACAAATTATGATCTACTGCTGTTTTCCTTGTTCTTACAAAACTCCTTCATCGTTTCGCTATACTTACAAAATGTGGTTGACATTCAAAATACTCACAAAATGTAATTTAGAGGCATGGAGGAACAATTAATAAAACAAGGCGGAAATCTTATAGAGAAAAGGATCTAAAATATAATGAAAAGAAACGAAAACTGAACCCTCATAGAATGCCGGATCAGGAATGATGAGAGAAGGGCGAATGAAGGCGAGAAAGGAAGAGACTCCCTAGGCCTCGGATATCCTAATTTCTTCGTGGTTGGAAGAGAACAGGAGTTGACCTAGAGAGGTCGACAGGAGAGAAGACGGAGAGGAACCCGGCACAAGTAAGTGGAAGCAATGCCGGACTCAGCAGGTGTCCCGTGGTCGCCAACCCATGTCCCACTAGTCGTGAGTCCCTGGAGGGAGGGGGGCAGAATAAAAAAAGACATGGCAGAAACTTGGACCAGTGACGGAAAGGGAAAACAAGATTAGATAGAGTAGTTCGATATTTGTGGGCCAAAAGGCACAAACCCAGTGAAATGTCTTGACGTGTATGGACCGTAGCAAGGTCTCATGGAGTGGAAACAAGTTGGCTAGAAAAGTGCTTGTTTACACCCTTTGTCCCACAAATATCGAACAACACTTCGCTGCTCTTCACAAGTTGACGACAGTAACATGTGCGCCATGTTTGTTTCGTAGTTCAGGCTTCTCTCGTTAGAGCTGGCCATTAAAACAAAATACCCTCTTTAAAGCAAACTTCAAACTATACCGTCGTGAAATGTCATCATTCCAGCTGCAATACCAGGAGAGAAAAACAATGATTGTGCGTTACTTTGCGATCTGTCCTCGTATATCTTAATCACATGTAATTAATTTCAGGCTATTTTTTCACATATTCCAACATTTGGATTTATTATTTTGTGTTGACCGACTGAAAGCTACAATATATATTGTATGTATTTATTTGTGTATTAATTAATTAATTCATTCATTCATTCATTTATTTATTTATTTATTTATTTATTTATTTTGTATTAATTAATTAATTTATTTATTTGTGTGTTAATTTATTAATTAATTTATTTATTTATTTATTTGTGTATTAATTAATTAATTAACTAATGAATTAATTCATTTATTTATTTATTTATTTATTTATTTATTTATTTATTTTGTATTAATTAATTTATTTATTTATTTGTGTATAATTAATTACTTAATTAATTAATTAATTAATTTGTGTATTAATACAATTAATTAATTAATTAAGTTATTTATTTCTTTTTGTATTAATTAATTAATTTATTTATTTTGTATTAATTAATTAATTAATTTATTTATTTATTTGTGTATAATTAATTAATGAAATTAATTAATTAATTAATTAAGTTGTGTGTTAATAAAATTAATTAATTAATTAATTAATTAATTTATTTATTTATTTAGTATTAATTAATTAATTAATTTATTTATTTATTTATTTATTTGTGTACCGGTATTTATTTATTTATTTATTTATTTGTGTATTAATTAATTAATTAATTTATTTATTTATTTACATATTTATTTGTGTATTAATTTATTAATTAATTTATTTATTTATTAATTTATGTATTTATTTATTTATTTATTTATTTATTTATTTATTTGTGTATTAATTAATTAATTTATTTATTTATTTATTTATTGTGTATAATTAATTTATTTATTTGTGATTTAATTAATTTATATATTTATTTCTTTATTTGTGTATTTATTTATTTATTTATTTATTTGTGTATTAATTAATTAATTAATTAATTAATTAATTTAATTTCTTCTTCTTCTTCTTCTTCTTCTTTATTTTCACCCTCTTTGGGGTACGTTGTATCAATCGTTTCCCTGTACGCTATTCTTTCCGTAGAGCCCAGTATTTCCTCAGTCTTTCTGATCTTCTTTTCCTTTCTTCTTCCGAGATAAAGGGTATGGATTTTAGTGTAGCTTTGTCTTGGAACCTTATATTTTCGTCTTTAGTAATTAATTTGACTGTTCGATCGACTAATGACGTTTCTGTCATTTTCAATTCTACTAGGTCTTTTTCAATTTCTTTAAACCGGATGGGTTTTGTTTTACGATTACGGAAAAAGTCAAAGATTTGTTTTGTTAATCTATTAGAATCCATTCTCAGAAGATGACCGTAAAAGTTTATCCTCCTTTTTCGCATGGTATCTTAGAGATTTTCAATTTTCTGGTAGAGAGTTTCATTCCTAACGTATATAATCTTGTTAACCAGAAAAATTTTTGGTCCTATAATTTTTCTTAAAATTTTCCTTTCCTTCAGCTGGAGTTTTTCCATTTGGCCCTTATAATTTATAGTTAGTGTTTCTGCTGCGTACAGTACTTCTGGCTTATTCACTGCCTTGTAAAAATGTTTAATTTTGTACCCTCATGAAAGCGATTTTTTATTGTATGTATCTTTTGTTAATTGGAAGACCAGTTCAAGCTTATTTTTCCTGGAATAGATTGCTTTACGTTCCCCAGCATTCCAACTAATCCATTCTCCGAGATATTTGAAATCTTGTACTATTTCAATTTTTAGCCTCCTTTCGATTTTTGCAAAAAATGTAAGTAGACTTATGAGATCACTACAGGGCAGAAAAAGTGTGTCTGTCTGTGTGTATGTGTGAGTGTGTGTACTCTGAATGTCTGTCCCCCCCCCCCCCCCCCCCCCTATCAATTCGAACACGGTGAATGCGAATTGAACGAAATTTGGTACAAAGGTAGCACTAGCAAAGGACACCTCAGTGTCATGTTTTATATCGCCGCCATCTTGACGGAAACGTAATGGCGGCCACACAAATGTTCAAAGCTTAAGTTAAATTACGATTAACCTAATCATCCGATCTCTACCAAACTTTGCAACAACATACCTTTATGGAGGGAGCATCCTTTGACCAATCTAATAGGTTATTAGCCTAATAGTTTGCGGATGGCGGCCATCTTTATGTCAAAATTGATTCCCCCTATTAATTCGAACACGGTGGAACCGAATGGAACGAAATTTGGTACAGAGGTAGCACTAGCAAAGGGCACCTCGGTGTCATGTTTTATATCGCTGCCATCTTGACTGAAACGTAATAGCGGCCACACGAATGTTCAAAGCTTAAATCAAATTACGACTAACATAACCATCCGATCTCTACCAAACTTTGCAACAACATACCTTTATGGAGGGAGCATCCTTTGACCAATCTAATAGGTTATTAGCCTAATAGTTTGCGGATGGCGGCCATCTTTATGTCAAAATTGATTCCCCCAATTAATTCGAACACGGTGGAACCGAATGGAACGAAATTTGGTACAGAGGTAGCACTAGCAAAGGGCACCTCAGTGTCATGTTTTATATCGCCGCCATCTTGACTGAAACGTAATAGCGGCCACACGAATGTTCAAAGCTTAAATCAAATTACGACTAACATAACCATCCGATCTCTACCAAACTTTGCAACAACATACCTTTATGGAGGGAGCATCCTTTGACCAATCTAATAGGTTATTAGCCTAATAGTTTGCGGATGGCGGCCATCTTTATGTCAAAATTGATTCCCCCTATTAATTCGAACACGGTGGAACCGAATGGAACGAAATATGGTACAGAGGTAGCACTAGCAAAGGGCACCTCAGTGTCATGTTTTATATCGCCGCCATCTTGACTGAAACGTAATAGCGGCCACACGAATGTTCAAAGCTTAAATCAAATTACGACTAACATAACCATCCGATCTCTACCAAACTTTGCAACAACATACCTTTACGGAGGGAGCATCCTTTGACCAATCTAATAGGTCATTAGCCTAATAGTTTGCGGATGGCGGCCATATTTATGTCAAAATTGATTCCCCCTATTAATTCGAACACGGTGGAACCGAATGAACGAAATTTGGTACAGAGGTAGCACTAGCAAAGGGCACCTCAGTGTCATGTTTTATATCGCCGCCATCTTGACGGAAACGTAATGGCGGCCACACAAATGTTCAAAGCTTAAATCAAATTACGATTAGCCTAATCATCCGATCTCTAGCAAATTTAGCAACAACATACCTTTATGGAGGGAGCATCCTTTGACCAAACTAATAGGTCATTAGCCTAATATTTTGCGGATGGCGGCCATCTTTGTGTGAAAATCGATTCCCCTTATCAATTCGAACACGGTGAAACCGAATGGTACGAAATTTGGTACAGAGGTAGCACTAGAAAAGGTCACCTCAGTGTCATGTTTTATATCACCACTATCTTGACGGAAACGTAATCGCGGCCACCCAAATGTTAAAAGCTAAAATGTAATTACGACCAACCTAATAATCTAGTCTCTACCAAATTTTGCAACACCATATCTTTATGTGGGAAACATATTCTGACCAAACTGCAAGAACATCAGCCCAATAGTTTGCAGATGGTGGCCAAGTATGTGTGCAAATCGATTCCCCCTATCAATTCAAACACGGTGAAACCGAATTGAATGAAATTTGGTACAGAGGTAGCACTAGCAAAGGGCACCTCATATTCATGTTTAATATCCCTATAGCACGTTGTATTTCAACAAGCTACTACAACCAACATTCAATCATACTCCTTGAAAAGGACAAAGAGTTATAACAATACCCATGCATTCAGGAGAAAGTAGGCTATATGTTCTTTCTTGAACATCTTGTTTGTTCTATAAGTTTGAAGTGTTTACGAGGGTGTTTGTTGTTCGTCATGATCTTGTTTTTTTTTTTTTTTTTTTTTTTCGAAAGAGATGTGAAGACCTATTTTAGCTGCTTGTTTCTCTAGTTCAAGGATTTGCTCCCTTGCTTCCTCTAATGTTTCAGCCAACAAGGCCATATCACATGCAAAAGCTATACAATTGATTTTAAGGTTCATCTTTTTGCAACCCAGTCTTATTCCACTCTTTATATTCGTGTTCCATTCCCTGACTACTTTCTCAAGCGCACAGTTGAACAACAACGGTGAGAGTCCATCACCTTGTCGTACTCCCGTTCTCATTTCGAAGGGGTCGGATATTTCACCCATGAATTTAACTTTCGAAAACGTATTTGTGATAGTCGCGTTTATGATATTAGATGTTTTCTTATCCAAACCCAATTCTTCCAGTACTAATAAAAGATAGTCTCTATCAATTGAATCATACGCTTTTTTGAAATCAACGAAGGAGGTTACGTACGTCTTTGGCCTTGATTTTTGGTATGCCATAATGTTTTTGAGGTTTAGTATTTGTTCAGAGCCATGACCTACCCTTTCTGAAACCTCCCTGGAATTCTCCAAGTTGTGGGTCCAATTGTGGCTCTGCCCTGTTTAAAAGGACTTTAGAAAGAATCTTTTATGTTACATCCAGCAACGATATTCCTCTAAAATTGTTTGGATCCGTTTTCAAGCCTTTATTGTGAATTGGGTGGATGAGAGCTGTTTTCTACTCTAAAGGGATCGTTTCTTCTTTCCAGATTTGATCGAAAACACATTGAAGGGATGTAATTGCATTTTTGTCAGCTTTTTTTTCCACAGTTCGGCCTCTATTTGGTTTTCTCCAGACGCTTTGTTGTTTCTTAATTCTGAAGTTATCTTTTGTAATTCTTCCGTTGTCGGTGGTTCTGAGTTTGGCCTTTGAAAGTTATTTGGGGTGAATTCAAATTTTTGTAGGATGGGTTCACAATTCAAAATTAATTAATTAGTTTATTTATTTATTTATGTATTTATTTGTGTATTAATTAATTTATTTATTTATTTATTTATTTATTTATTTATTTGTGTATTAAAACTCAGACACTATATCACAGTAGTAAAGCCAGAGGGTCTGTACGCCTCGGAGTGCTTGACACTGAATAAAAAAGGGGATCTTCAGGAACTGGAAAAAAGGAGAGAAACATTTTGCGGAAAATTTTAGGACCACAGAAAACTGCTGACGGGACATGGAAGAACAGAAAGAATGATGGCCTCTATAAACACACTGAAAAAATTACTGTCACAATGCGGAAGCGAAGGTTGAAATTCTACGGACATTTGGTGAGAATGGACGAGAACCGACTGACTGAGAGGATATTCAACTATATTACAGAGCGGAAGGCTACAACTAAGTGGGTAGAAGAGGTTAAAAGAGACGCCAAGGAAAGTGGACTCACAGTGGATGTGATCCACAACAGAAAAGAGTTTAGAAACCGAATTGACAACATCAAGATGTTCGAGGAGAAAACACCTAAAATTAGAGCCAAACTGGTAATATCCGAGGAGGAGCGAAAGATCAGAAGTGAACGAATGAAGAGGTTTTGGGAAGAGAAGAGGAGATTAACCAGAAAGCCTTAGGTTCCATGCGGTCCACAGGCGGCCAAATTCGGAAGAAGAAAAAAATAATTTATTTATTTATTTGTTTATTAATTTAATTACGTATATATTTCTTTTTCTTCTCCTTTCTTCGTATTTGGCCTATTTTTTTGTTTTTTGTCTTTCATTTCTTTATTTTTATTTATTTTTTAAATTATTTTTTTATTTTATTTTTAGGGTCGCCTCCGTAGCGTAGTGGTCAGCATGGTTAGCTGCCGCCCCGGAGGTCCTGGGTTCGATTCCCGGCTCTGCCACGAAATTTGAAAAGTGGTATGAGGACTGGAACGGGGTCTACTCAGCCTCTGGTGGCCCAAATGAGTAGAGGGGGTTCGATTCCCACCTCAGCCATCCTCGAAGTGGTTTTCCGTGGTTTCCCACTTCGTCTTCGGGTAAATGCCGGGATGGTACCTACTGTAAGGCCACGGACGCCTCCTTCCCTCTTCCTAGCCTATCCATCCCAATCTTCCATTCCTTCCAATCCCTCATGAGGCCCCTGTTCGCTTTGCAGGTGATGCCGCCTGGGCGAAGTGCTGATCACACCTCCCCAGTTGTATCCCTCGCGACCAGATGTTCCAAGCTCCAGGACACTGCCCATAGAGGCGGTAGTGGTGAGTTCCCTCGCTGAGTCCGTGGGAACCACCAACCTAGAGGGTAAATTGACTAAATAAAAAAAAGAAATATTTTTAGGCTTCATAGATCGGCCGGCAAGGATTCGTCAGACAGGTAATAAATACATCGGGCCTAACTACAGTATGCCTACAAGTCAGTAATTCATAGGACAAAGCCAGCACAACTGTCATTCACTCGTTAATTACGTACAATTTAACAACTAGTGGCTCGCTTGGGCGATTTCACCCGTGAAATGCCAACCTCATTCCCACACAGTGCTTCATCTCTCTCTTCCTCATGTAAACCCCATATCGCAGTCTCTCTCTGTCTCAACTGGAGGGGGGGACCTTCATCTTCATGCATTTATTTATTAGTTGAAAGGTCACGTGACCTCTTGCAGTGACCTCTCAGCCAATAGTGTACCTCCGCTATTATAGCCAAGCCTCGAGGGACACTTCGGGTGCTATTTTAACATCAGTGACGGTCATTTGGATAAAACTCTCGCAGAGAGGGCACGTACAGTACTAGATATAAGTAATGGCTCATCTCCTGAAAGCGGAAAGGGATACAGGGCGTGATGGAGCTGGTTGTCTCTAACCAAGGTGACACTGCAGCCAGGGGCGTACTACATGTCATTTCTTTTCTGGGGAGGGGGCTGGGGTGTTACTATCCTGCGAAATTGTGAGTATTCTCAGGGGATTGATACCGCAAAATATCCAGAAATATCAACGAATATCTTAGAGCATAATTATTTTAGCTAAGAGTTGGCAATACAAAAAAGTTGTGAAACACAACACACAAATACAATGTTATACTTAATGAATTTTCTATTATGACCTGAGGATTATGAATGGCAAATATCAACAAGAAGTTCCGTGACGAACTAAAGAGCCTACTTTTCTTAAAATTTAAGATTCATGCCAATGATTAATCTATATGGATCTATCTAGAATAATGACGAAATTAAGTTGGTAATATCGAAATTTTTAATTAGTTTGAAATACTGTATACCTGGCATAATGCAGCCTAATAGAGAACCACAGTTGGCAGCCCTGGTGACTGAATATATTCTTAGTTCCATCTCTTAAGGTACAGAATACAAAATTTTGTTGAAGTCCAATGGATAGCATGGACGATACATGCAGTTAAACATTGAACCTAAAAGCGCGCGTAAAATCATGTTGGCAACAATGACATACATGTATTGGTCAGAAATAATCTGAAATAACATGATCTATTGTTGTGTCAATTTTGAATGAAATCCATTAGTTAGTATAGAAGTTACATGCATTTTAAAATTGGACCTATCAGCAGGCTTAGATTCATGTTGGCAGCACTGACGTATATAAGTTACACCAAATTAATATAGAATGTCGGGTACTATACGTGTGCATAGTTTAAAGCTGTCGGCTTGCATACTTTCTGATATATGGTTATTTGGATTTTAAAAAAATTAGAGCATTTATTAACAGTTGGGAGCCCTGGTGGCTCTTAAGAATACGCTCAGTCATATCTGCTTATGTACACATAGCACATACAAAATTTGGTTGAAATCCAATTGATAGTGTAGAAGTTATATGCATTTAAAATTTGGACATATCAGCAGGCTTATAATCATTTTGGCAACACTGCCATGTATGGCCTCCTGGAAATTAAACTGCAATATTATTATCTATACGTGCGCCAATTTTGAAATATATCCCGTTCATACCTTCCAAGATATCCAACATGGAGCTCAAATTTCAATTGCGATTTTTCAGCAGTTGGTAGCACTGACATCATTTTCAAATATGGCCGTGAGATATTCAGGTATAGATCTTTACTCATACCAAATTTTGTTTTGATTGCTGCAGCCGTTTAGGAGTTGATAGGGGGACACACACACAGCCAGCCAGACAGACAGACAGAATGACAGACAGACAGACAGAAGGACAGACAGACAGACAGACACACATTTGCCCGATCTCATAAGTCTGCTTTTTCCTCATTTTTGCAAAATGTGAAAAGTAGGCTAAAAATATTTGTTAATTTATTAGGCAAAAAGGTAGAGAGGATTTTTTTTTTTTACAAACTGACAATCAATTTCCCAAAGTACCGTACTGTGAAATTCTCATTTTTGCCTTACAAGGCTGAGTGTACCCCGTTCTAGCCCTCAGACCGGAATTAAAATTTCGTGGTAGAGCCGGATATCGAATTCGGACCTCCAGGATGGCAGCCAAGAATGCTAGCCACTACACCACGAGGTAGTCTAATTTTAATCGTAATATTGTTGATAACTTAGCCAATAAGTAAAAATTAGGGTACAACCAAATTTACAATTATTTCATGCTTTTACCAAAGCAACCTTTTTATTAATTTTTATTGGCTTTTTTCTGGGGGGGGGGGGGAGGGGGGGGGGGGGGGTTGCAGCCCCATCAGCAACCCTCTTATACAGTATACTCCCCTGGGCGTAGCCATGGTCGCTAAGAGACGCACCATCACTGCATGGGTCCAACTTATAGCGTAATGTTTGTTTTTAATTCTCTTACGGACATCGTGGTCATGTAGCGCCGTGTACTAGGGTGTGTGTAGAATTTGTCTGATAACCTATGCCAGTGTGGTGTCTGTACTAGTGAGTATATTTATAATTGAGGTAGGATTTGGGTAGGAAGCGAACGTGGCCTTACGTTAGGTACCATCCCGGCATTTTCCTGGAGTAGAAGTGGGAAACCACGGAAAACTCCTTCCAGGATGGCTGCGGTAGGAATCGAAGCCGTCTCTTCTCAGTTTTGCCTCACGAGGCTAAGTGTACCCCATTCCAGCACTCTGACCAAAATTATATTTCTTGGCACAGCTGGGAATCGATCCGGGTCTCCGTCGTAACGGCCAAGAATGTTAGCATCGAAGGGGACGCGTAGTCCGGGTTTGATTCCAGGGTCTGCCAAGGAATTTAATTATAGTCTCAGGGTTGGAACGAGGTACACTCTGCCTTGTGAGGAAGAGCTGGGAAGAGATGGGTTTGATTCCTACCTCAGCCATTCTGGAAATGGTTTTCGGTGGTTCCCCACTTCTATTCCAGAAAAGATGCGGGTATAGTACCTAACTTATGGCCACGGCCGCTCACTTCCCAATCCTCACCTTACCACTCTACTACCACTACCACAGACACCATAATAACACAGGTTATAAGAAGACAAATTCAACTCACACAAAAGTATTCCAGGCTGAATTACGACAATGCCCAAGCCCCTTAAATGAAATGAATACAACAAAAACCCATGTACCCAGGGCTAATGACCATTATATCTCAAAGCCCTTAAAAGAACCCACAGTTACAACAACGATAGCGGCCGACCAGTGCCTTGTACCTGGTACACTGTACTCACGTGTGCCATTGCTTATTCCTAGTACTGTACGTGAGTCTATGCCCTGAGGAAGATCCTGGTTTCGAACCTCATCTTCTTTAGTAGACGACTGGAATTCCATAGTAACTATCAACTTCTTCAGTATATCCTTAAGGTCTTTGAGTGTGTGTGTGCTTTTTATTCTCATATAGAGGTTAGTCAAAAATATACGGGTGATAGTATTCAAATATGCTCATTTTATTCTGAATGTAAATTGAATATACTGTAGCCTTCTCCACAAATAATGTGCTAACCGCTTGTCAACACGCTTTGTAGTTTGGGAAATCGAGAAAACATCTGACATCATCGTCCGCTAACAGGCCTGGGAGTCTCATTATTGCAGGCCAGTGAAATCCCTCCAAGCCCGTTCAGTCGGATAATTCATGCTTCGTCCGTCTCTCTTGGATACGACTTCAAGGTTTGACCTCTATTGTTAAGATGATGATGATTAGGGCACGGATGTTGATTACGTAAAAAAGTTTAAAAATGCACTTAACATTTTCAAAAATGACTAATAAATGACCTAATGGTTCGAAAAATGCACTTTAAAACTGAGAAAATGATATTATAATAATAAACTCGCCAATATTTTAAAAATGACATCTTAAGCTCAAATTGAAAAGTCAATCAAAATAGATTTCTAACACTTAACAAGAGGTTTATGCTCACTTTAGTCTGAGTTGCACTGCACTACGAATGCGATTCTGATGTTGCCAAATGTAAATGATCTCCGGTTATCAGCCAACAAATTTTTATATCTCGAAAAGCTGCGTTCAACATCAACTGATGGGATCGGAGCTTACTTGAAGTGAGGAAGGTCGTTTGCTGCTAAATTTTCCTCTATCCCATCCGTGCAGTAGTTTTCACCAGAAAGAAAGTCTTATTTTGCATAATGTTTTACACCCCGTGTTTTTGTCCAGCACTTTTTTTAGTTTTGATGCAATACCCGCAGGAATTTCACCACGATTGTTGCTAAGACTAGTTTCCACCCGGTTGATTAGGGAAATGGAATCAATATTCCATTTTAAAATTATTTAAATTATTTTGTATCAGCTACTAGCTTCTTTTAAACTCTGAGACAGGTAATTCCCTCATATAAAGCTGTGACATGACTAAATTGGAAAAAGATGACCTTTAAAGGCCTATTTCTCTTAAATAAGACCAAAAAATCTACCAAACTTAAGAAAATGCTCTTAAAACGAAAAAAAATTACCAAAAATGCAAAAAAATGCAAAAAAAAAAGATATATTTGAAGACGGGGTGAACCGTCCGGAGTTTCTATGTACTTCAGCATTATTTTAGACAGCTCAGTAAAAAGATGACATGTCATCAACATCCGGGCCCTAATGATGATAATTGTTGCTTTAATGGGCTTAACATCTAGCTTATCGGCCCCTAATGGTTTGGGTGATCGTGAAGATGATAATGAAATGTAAACTATAACTAAAACTAACTACTAACTTATATACTAGAAGAAGAAATGGAAAACAAAAGGAGAATAAGGCAAATAAAGGACAGGAGGAAAATAAATGCCCTCAACAGTCGAAGAATGCGGATTGAGGGACTTGGAAGAAAGGAGAGCCATGAAAGGCAGATAGGAAAGTGAAAGAGGAGAGGGTCCACCCCAGAGATAATGGATAAAAGGGGGAAAATCAGACCCAGCTCAGGAATCCCTCGGGGTCGCCAACACCCGAACTCACCAGCCGTGAGCCCCTGAGGGTGTAGCAATATCCAGGGTGCACCAGAAGTGGTGGGGCTACAAACACCCTGCCTCCTTGAGGGCCTTGAGCAGAAGGCAGGAGGGAACATGAAAGGTAAAGGATGGCTGACCCCTCGCAGAAGGAGGGTATCAGAAAAGATGAGACAAGGAGCAATTAAGTCGGGAAAGGAAAAGACTCCCTTGGCCTCAGATACCCTAATACCGTCGGGGTCGGAAGAGAACAAGAGTTGACCGAGTGAGGTCGACACGAAAGAAGACGGAGAGGAGCCCGGCACAAGTAAGCAAGGCCGGACTCAGCTGGGGCCCCGCGGTCGCCAACCCACGACCCACTCTATAGTTATGGTATAGTGGTTTCAATCATCAAGCAAGCATCATCAGATCAATTAGCTTCCCACGGTGCGTGAGTGGTTATCGTGTAGGACTGCCAACCCCAAGATTGCAAGTGCGCCCCTGGCCATGCTAAGTGATTTCTGAAAGGCGACAAAATTCACGACATGCATGTCTTAAGTTGCTGGCCCGTTAAAGAACCCATTTGAATTCAGTAGGCTGTGTTCATAATGGCAAAATTAATCTCGGGATTTTCCGCCAAAACAAAGTTCCTCATTTCTCTACTACACACATCAAAAAAAGTTTTGCATCACCTCGGTTCCCAGATCTCCGGCATATAGACGTTGACTGTGTATATTGTATCCAAGATACAGTCCCTTTGACTGTTCATAGATGTCACTAAAACTGCTCAAAGATGTAAACAACCATGCATGAGCAGGGCCTATTAGACGGAGGGGGTACGACAGCCGATCAGTTCCAGTCATTCCACCAGGACGAAGGTACGCTGCTCATGTTGTCTGTAGTTCTACCATGCCTAGAAGGTCAATACCGCAGTTCGATCGCGTCCGCATTGTTACTTTGTGTCAAGAAGGGCTCTCAACAAGGGAAGTTTCCAGGCGTCTCAGAGTGAACCAAAGCGATGTTGTTCGGACATGGAGGAGGTACAGAGATACAGGAACTGTCGATGACAGGCCTCGCTCAGGCCGCCCAAGAGCTACTACTGTAGTGGATGACCGCTACTTACGGATTGCCGCTCGGAGGAACCCTGACAGCAATGCCACCATGTTGAATAATGCGTTTCGTTCAGCCACAGGACGTCGTGTTTCAACTCAAACTGTGCGCAATAGGCTGCATGATGCGCAACTTCACTCCCGACGTCCATGGCGAGGTCCAGCTTTGCAACCCCGACACCATGCAGCGCGGTACAGATGGGCCCAACAACATGCTGAATGGACCCCACGGAATTGGCATCACGTTCTCTTCACCGATGAGTGTCGCATATGCCTTCAACCAGACAATCGTCGGAGACGTGTTTGGAGGCACCCTGGTCAGGCTGAACGTCTTAGACACACTGTCCAGCGAGTGCAGCAAGGTGGTGGTTCCCTGAAGTTTTGGGGTGGCATTATGTGGGGCCGACGTACGCCACTGGTGGTCATGGAAGGCTCCGAAACGGCTTTACGATACCTGAATGACATCCTCCGACCCATAGTGCAACCATATCGGCAGAATATTGGAGAGGCATTTGTCTTCATGGACGACAATTCTCAACCTCATCGTGCACATCTTGTGAATGCGTTCCTTCAAGATAACGACATCGCTCGACTACAGTGGCCAGCATGTTCGCCAGACATGAACCCTATCGAACATGCCTGGGATATGTTGAAAAGGGCTGTTTATGGACGTCTTGACCCACCAACCACTCTGAGAGATTTACGCCGAATTGTCGTTGAGGAGTGGGACAATTTGGACCAACAGTGTCTTGATGAACTTGTGGATAGTATGCCACGGCGAATACAGGCATGCATCAATGCAAGAGGACGTGCTACTGGGTATTAGAGGTAGTGGTGTGTACTGCAATCTGGACCACAAATGCTGAAAGTCTAGCTGTATGATGGTACAACATGCAATGTGTGGGTCTCATGAGCAATAAAACGAGCTGAAATGTTGTTTGTGTTGATCTCTATTCCCTTTGTATTTAACGGTTCCGGAACTCTTGGAACCGAGGTGATGCAAAACTTTTTTTGATGTGTGTAGAAAGTGCTATAGTGTTCAAGGAGCTTAGATATCTAACTTCCCTGACTTTCATGAAGTCGATAATTCAACATACAAGCTGCCCCCTGGGTGTCAATTGACAAAGCTTGCACCCAGCACCGGAGGCCATACAATATTATTATTATTATCAGATCCATTAGACTTAGGCTATAAAATCTATGTCTGAAAATATGGGTGAAACTAAGTGTAATGGATCTGATGATGATCGCTTGACGATCGAAACTGGTCATCCAAGTATATTTATTAATCGCATGTAATTGTTTTCAGAATTATGGAATTACACGTCACAATTGTGTTGACCGACTGAAGAGCACCAAACTTTTGATAGCGCTTAGCATTGTCGGCTGTGACTCCGGAGGTCAGGATTCGATTCTCCATCTGGGTACACTCAGCCTTGTGAGGCAAAATTGGGAAAGGTGGGTTTCATTACCACCTCAGCCAACCTGGTAGTGGTTTTCCATTCTTCTTCACTTCTACTCCAGACAAATGCCAGCCACGGCCGCTTCCTTCCCTATCTGCACTAATGCACTTACTATTACAGCCGTAACAATAACACAGGTTCGATTCACCGTCGCGTTAGCCTTGTGAGGCAAAACTGAAAATAGGAACAAAGAAAGATAATTATAATAAATAATGTTATTGGTTTTACGTCCCTTTAGAGACGGCGGGGTGTCGGAATGGTTCCCCGAATGGGATCTTTAACGTGCCAGTAAATCTATTGACACGGCTCCCTCGCATTTGCGCACCCTCAAATGCCAGCTGACTGCGTCAGGATACGAACCTGCAACCTTGGACCCAGCAAGCGAGAACGTTACCGCTGAGCAGGAAAGAAATAAAGAAATAAAGTAGGAAGTAAAGTGGGAAGGAAAGTAGGAAGGAAAGTGGGAATGAAAGTGGGAAGGAAGGAAAGTGGGAAGGAAAGTGGGAAGGAAGGAAAGTGGGAAGGAAAGTAAGAAGGAAAGTGGGAAGGAAAGTAGGAAGGAAAGTGGGAAGGAAAGTAGGAAGGAAAAGTAGGAAGGAAAGTGGGAAGGAAAGTAGGAAGGAAAGTAGGAAGGAAAGCGGGAAGGAAAGTGGGAAGGAAAGTAGGAAGGAAAGTGGGAAGGAAAGTAGGAAGGAAAGCGGGAAGGAAAGTGGGAATGAAAGTGGGAAGGAAGGAAAGTAGGAAAGAAAGTGGGAAGGAAAGTAGGAAGGAAAGTGGGAAGGAAGGAAAGTGGGAAGGAAAGTGGGAAGGAAGGAAAGTAGGAAGGAAAGTGGGAAGGAAAGTGGGAAGGAAGGAAAGTGGGAAAGAAGGAAAGTGGGAAGGAAAGTAGGAAGGAAAGTGGGAATGAAAGTGGGAAGGAAGGAAAGTAGGAAGGAAAGTGGGAAGGAAAGTGGGAAGGAAGGAAAGTGGGAAGGAAAGTAAGAAGGAAAGTGGGAAGGAAAGTAGGAAGGAAAGTGGGAAGGAAAGTAGGAAGGAAAAGTAGGAAGGAAAGTGGGAAGGAAAGTAGGAAGGAAAGCGGGAAGGAAAGTAGGAAGGAAAGTGGGAAGGAAAGTAGGAAGGAAAGCGGGAAGGAAAGTGGGAAGGAAAGTAGGAAGGAAAGTGGGAAGGAAAGTAGGAAGGAAAGTGGGAAGGAAAGTGGGAAGGAGAAAGTAGGAAGGAAAGTGGGAAGGAAGGAAAGTGGGAAGCAAAGTGGGAAGGAATATGAACGAATATATACACCAATAAGAAAGAGGGGGGGGGGGAAGAAATACCCTCGAGGAATGAAGAATGGAGCAATGGGAAATTAGTACTCTACAGTGAATCTCTGGGAAAGTAGAGAAATGAAAGAATCTCTGAGAGTCAACAATTGCTTGTAAATCTCGCTCAGGGTGTACAGCAGACCAGGGGGAACAATAAGTGGTGGGCTACACATATTCAACCCTTTTAGCCTCCAATAATGACAGACAGGTCGTAAAGTAGACCTGTTGCAACGCGAGCAGCTTGAAATAATTACCTGCTCTGTTATGCGCGCCAGGCCCCGCAGCGGAGAGCTTTAGTACCAATACAATATTTCGCTCACGCCGCGCGCACCGTAGCCATGGCAACCATCACAGATAATTAAGTCATAATTCCCAACAAAATATGTGTTGAGCCAGAGGCGACAAGGTCAGATGAAATGCTCCTCCCACATCATTGGCGGTACAGCCCTGCTGTCATGGCGTGGGTACAGGCAAGGGCAAGACTTGGTGCTCCGCTCTAGGATAGGATAGACAAGGTGAAAGTGATCAGCAACTTATATCATCATCTGTATTACTTATTGTGTTGGAAGCCATTTTTAGCCTATCTTAATTTTATGAAAAACAAGAAGTTCCGTGACGAACTAAAGAGCCTAATTTTCTTAAAATTTAAGATTCATGACAATGATTACTCTCTATATAGATCTAGAATAATGACGAAATTAAGTTGGTAATATCGAAATTTCTAATTAGTTCGAAATACTGTATACCTGGCATAATGTAGCCTAATGGAGCACTACAGTTGGCAGCCCTGGTGACTGAATACATTCTTAGTTCCAACTCTTAAGGTACAGAATACAAAATTTGGTTGGAGTCCAATGAATAGCATGGACGTTTAATGCAGTTAAACATTGGATCTAACAGCGCGCGTAAAATCATGTTGGCAACAGTGTCATGCATGTATTGGTCAGAAATAATCTGAAATAATATGATCTATTGTTGTGCCAATTTTGAATGAAATCCATTAGTTAGTATAGAAGTTACATGCATTTTAAAATTGGTCCTATGAGCAGGCTTAGAATCATGTTGGCATCGCTGACGTATATTAGTTACTCCAAAGTAATCTAGAATGCCAGGTACTATACGAGTGCAAAGTTTAGAGCTATTGGCTTGCATTCTTTCTGATACATTGATATTAGGGTAACAAAAATAGAGACAGCATTTATTAACAGTTGGCATCCCTGGTTGCTCTAAGAATACGCATAGTCATAGCTGTTATGGTACACATAGCACATACGAAATTTGGTTGAAATCCAAATGATAGTATGGTAGTTACATGCATTTAAAGTTGGACCTCTCAGCAGGCTTGGAATCATGTTGGTAGCACTGACGTATATAAGTTACTCCAAATTAATATAGAATGTCATGTACTATACGTGTGCATAGTTTAAAGCTGTCGGCTTGCATACTTTCTCATATACAGTATATTGGTATTTGGATAAAAGAAATTAAGAGCATTTTTTAACAGTTGGCAGCACTGGTGGTTAATAAGAATACGTTAAGACATATCTGGTTAGGTACACATACAACATACGAAATTTGGTTGAATTGCAATTGATAGTGTAGAAGTTATATGCATTTAAATATTGAACCTATCAGTAGGCGTATAATCATTTTGGCAACACTGCCATGTATGGCCTTCTGGAAATTAAACTGCAATATTATTATCTATATATGTGCCGATTTTGAAATAGCTCCCCTTCATACCTTCCAAGATATCCAACATGGAGCTCAAATTTTAATTGCGATTTCTCAGCAGTTGGTAGCACTGACATCATTTTCAAATATGGCCGTGAGATATTCAGGTATAGAACTTTACTCCTACCAAATTTTATTTCGATTGCTCAAGCAGTTTAGGAGTTGATAGGGGGGGGGGGGACACACACACAGCCAGACAGACAGACAGACAGAAGGACAGACAGACAGACACACATTTTCCCGGATCGATCTCATAAGACTACTTTTTACTCATTTTTGCAAAATGTGAAAAGTAGGCTAAAAATAGGCTTATGAGATCACCTTTTGTCCGTGTGTCTGTGTGTGTGTGTGTTTGTCCCTAATAACTTCTAAACAGCTGCAGCGATTTCAATAAAACTCGGTAAGATCATAGCGGCCAACGGCCTAGCCGTGTTGAAACACCGGATCCCATGAGAACTCCGCAGTTAAGCAACATTGGGCGCAGTCGGAACTTTGATGGTATGCCGGTTCTAGGCACTGCGCGCTGTTGGCCAACATAAGGAGGAGCGGAAAGGCCCTGGCCACCCTACCGCAAGTAGACTCCGGCTGGGGGTAGCCTCTTCGGAGGCTCGGACCTGCCTTCGGGCAGAATACCAATTAATTTTAATTAAGATCATAGCACCATTCTGGCCGACACTGAACGTGCCATTCAAATTTTATTGTGTCTCACCAATCCAACATGGCAGCTGTGCAAATTATTTCACCAGCATTCCGTATCTCCGAAACTATTACCGATATCACCCTGAAATTTTGTACGGTGATGATAAAGGGCACTGGTATAAGTTAATATATGTAACTTTCATAAACCTGTAAAGTACAAAGCGAACATGGCGGCCAAGCGAAGTTGAAACATTTTAATATATTTTTCTCGAGATTTAACTCTCTGAGCGCAGTGAAATGTGGTACAGTTAATGTTTATACATATTATAATACACTAGTTCAATTGTTTACGTAACCTCAAGAAGGCGGCTGTGCGAAATTATAAATTTAAGTTTTTATTTCTTGTGTCGTAATCATGCGATCAAAGTGAAAGTTTGAATAATGAAGCTACGCAATAATTTTCCTTTAATGGTACATAACTGTATGGCCTATACATATAACAATCCAAAATAGCGAGCATCCGAAATATTTTGACGGTTCTCAATATCTACGAATCTTTTACAGCAATCAAACAGATTTTTTAATGTTCATAGCAGCTATGAACCTATAGCACCTATAGGACTTTCAGTAACCTGGTGACCACAAATCCAACATGGCGGCGACGCGAATTATAAATATTTAAATGGACGTTTCTCGCAATTTAACCATCCGAGTGCAGTGAAACATTGCACGTTAAATGCTTATACAAATGTTAATCCACTGACAATTAATTTATTTCAATTGTTTTCTTAACCACAAGATGGCAGCTGTGCGAAATTTTAAAATCTCGTTTTTATTTCTTGTGTTCTAATCATGCGATTGAAGTTTGAATGCTACACGTACACAATAATCTTCATGTAATAGTACATAAATCAAAATCGAATCTGGCGACCATCTGAAATATTTAGACGGTTCTCAATATCTACGAATCTATCACAACCTTCAAACTGAAATTAACGTGAGTAGGATATATGAACATAGGCTGTATAGTTCTTCACGGAACTACTTGTTCTATAGGCTATTGTGTAGTAAATGAAATGTGACTGCTTTTGAGTCAGTCAACACGATTGTACCCACATTGCAATCGGTGTTATTATCTACACCAGAAAACAAAGTAAGTAAGGAAGAAATAAAGAAAGAGAGAAGGTAGGTAAGAAAGTAAGAAAGAAAGAAAGAAAGAGAGAAGGTAGGTAAGAAAGAAAGAGAGAAGGTAGGTAAGAAAGAAAGAAAGAAGGTAGGTAAGAAAGTAAGAAAGAAGGTAGGTAAGAAAGTAAGAAAGAGAGAAGGTAGGTAAGAAAGTAAGAAAGAAAGAAAGAGAGAAGGTAGGTAAGAAAGAAAGAAAGAAAGAAGGTAGGTAAGAATGTAAGAAAGAAAGAAAGAGAGAAGGTAGGTAAGAAAGAAAGAAAGAAAGAAAGAGAGAAGGTAGGTAAGAAAGAAAGAAAGAGAGAAGGTAGGTAAGAAAGAAAGAAAGAAAGAAAGAAGGTAGGTAAGAAAGTAAGAAAGAAAGAAAGAAAGAAAGAGAGAAGGTAGGTAAGAAAGAAAGAAAGAAAGAAAGAGAGAAGGTAGGTAAGAAAGTAAGAAAGAAAGAGAGAAGGTAGGTAAGAAAGAAAGAAAGAAAGAGAGAAGGTAGGTAAGAAAGTAAGAAAGAAAGAGAGAAGGTAGGTAAGAAAGTAAGAAAGAAAGAAAGAAAGAAGGTAGGTAGGTAAGAAAGTTGGAAAGAAAGAAAGTAAGAAAGAAAGAAAGAGAGAAGGTATGTAAGAAAGTAAGAAAGAAAGAAAGAAAGAAAGAAAGAGAGAAGGTAGGTAAGAAAGAAAGAAAGAAAGAAAGAAAGAAGGTAGGTAAGAAAGTAAGAAAGAGAGAAGGTAGGTAAGAAAGTAAGAAAGAAAGAAAGAAAGAAAGAAAGGAAGAGAGAAGGTAGGTAAGAAAGAAAGAAAGAAAGAAAGGAAGAGAGAAGGTAGGTAAGAAAGAAAGAAAGAAAGAAAGAGAGAAGGTAGGTAAGAAAGTAAGAAAGAAAGAAAGAAAGAGAGAAGGTAGGTAAGAAAGTAAGAAAGTAAGAAAGAAAGAAAGAAAGGAGGAACGAAAAAAAAGACAGAAAGTAAAAATGAAAGAAAGAAATAATAAATAAATAAATAACTATATAAACGAAATAAATTGAAGGAACGTAAGAAAGTACATCTATCCATATATTCATGCAATGATTCATTCATTATTTATTTATTGATTGATTATTGAGTGATTGATTGGCTTTTAAAATATTTATTTATTAGCCTAGTTTCAATTTTGAACAAATAGGCGTATGAGATCACCTTTTGTCCGTGTGTGAGTGTGTGTGTGAGGTGTGTGTGTGTGTGTCCCCCTAATTAAATCTAAACGGCTGGAGCGATTTCGATGAAACTCGGTAAGTTCATAGCACTATTCGGGGCGACCCCAACCGTACCCTTCAAGTTTTGTTACGTCTCACCAATCCAATTTGGCGGCTGTGCGAAATATTTCACCACCATTCAATATCTCCGAAACTATTCCCGATATCACCCTGGAATTTTTGCGGTGATAAAGGAAACTACTAGAAGTTCACCTATATAACCTTTGAACAACTGGTAACTACGTAGCCAGCATGGCGGCCACGCGAATTTGCGATTTTTAAGTAGACGTTTCTTGCGATTTAACCAACCAAACGCAATAAAACTTGGTACAGTAAATGTGTATACACATTGTAATGCACCGACATCTAACTTCGTTCAATTGTTTACATAACTACAAGATGGCGGATGTGCGAAATATTTCACCGGCATTCTATATATCTGAAACTATTAGCGGTATCACCCTGAAAATTTGTACGGAGATAAAGGGCACTACTGGAAGTTCATCTATAAGACATTCAAAAACCGGTTAACTACAAAACGAACATGGCGGCCAAGCGAATTTGAAAATTTTAAATAGACCTTTCTCGCGATTTAATGTTCCAAACGCAATGAAATCAGGTAGAGGAAATGTTTATACACATTGTAATGCACTGGTATCTAATTTAGTTCAATTGTTTACATAACCTGAAGATGGCGGCTGTCCGAATTTCGAAAGTTGTTTTTATTTCTTGTGTCGTAATCATGCGATTGAAGTGAAAGTTTGAGTAATAAACCTACGCAATAATTTTCATTTAATGGTACTGTCCCCGTTTACCTGGATAGTAGGCTGTCAGATATCCGCCCCCTCAATCGGATTGCCAATTATCAATCGCACCGGCACAGTTACATCAATGAAAATGGCACTGACAGATACTATCGAGATAAGAGCACAGAAGTTCACAGGAAATCATTGTGGAACACACCAAAATAGACGGGGGTTCATACTTACCGTTACTTACCTCTTAATTATCTCGGGGTTTGAGTTGACAACAGGATCACTAAAAGTCTGTTCACACAATAACCTCCACCATGACATTTAAAAATGAGCCAGAACGAAGACGAGAACTTTGAACTGTACAAAAGCTTTATTTCTAATAAAGGGTATGATTTTACTAACACAACAAAATCAACGTGGCTATCAGTAGCCCAAGTCAATCTGACTACGTTCTCAGTAGGACTTGCAAAAATTATCATACAACATGATATAAAACATTTTAGCTCCCAAGAGCTCCAAATAACGTAATATTATTACGTAATTGGATTGGAAAAGGACGTCAGGGTGTGACATATATAGAGCATTTGGTTTCCTTTTAATAAACATGAGAATGGTATTTATAGTCGCAAGGCCGGAGTGTGTACGACCTCACTCTCTGTGAACCAGATGTTGGCCCAGCTGCGAGCTACCTTCCAACCTGTTGCATCCTGGTCAAATGCACTCCCTTCTCACATGCTGTTACGTAACATACAGCTTGCTCTCTCAAACTTTTAACTGTCTACAAGACAACTCACATTATATTTACGCAAATCTTTCAAGTACTTTGCTCACATCCTATTGGATCATTATGTTAATTCCCTAAATTTGTTAACTTCAATCCAAATGTTTAATTAGCTCTTAAATGTTTATAACAAAATCACATAAATTATTTATAACAATTAGAAATTGTTTATACTATTTGTCAAAGACAATAAAAATATTATAAGCACGCCTTTAACATCACTCTCGTTTCACATTATTTTCAAAAATATTTACAGCAATTATTTACAATATTAACATTAAATTGTTTAAATTATTGATTTAATAAATACATTGACCACATGTTCATTCGGTTGATAATTTTCATAATCGTGTTTAATATAATCGACCAATGAAGGTTAGTTATACATGTTAATGTCACAATCTGGTTTAATAAAGGTTTTTAATAATGATTTGTGACGGCAACCTTCATTCAAAATCTTATCTCAAATTCTTTCAAAACTCGTGTTAATTCTAACAGTAAATCACTTGATTAATTTTCAACGAACTATTACAATCTTACTCCAGCGGAAAATCCTTCGCTAACAAGTTAATGCACAAACTGCATTAAAAAAAATATGCCCAAAATCATCATATATTAATCTATATGGTATTAAACTTCCACATAACTTACAAAACTTCCACAAATAATTCTTTAACATTTATTCCTGTGGGAACTTCCTTCATATTCAAGGGCATTATATCTCAGCGACTTTCAACACGCGCTGCACTAGCGATTATACATTCATAGTTCCACTTAAAAATTTTTATAATCATTAATTGTTTCAAAACTGTTTTTCTATTTAACCTTCGTGAATTTCATTCATGAACCGAAACGAAGTCAAGACTTGCCAATCACAAACAAATTTAATAGTGAATACACTTATATACGCCTGTCTGGTCTATCAAAATTTAAGATTAACATCTTTAAAAAAATGTGTAGTATAAAAATACTATCTTCAAATAAAGTGCGACAAAAATGCAAAGTAGTCGAATAGAATCCATTTAGACTGGGGAATGCAAACATCGTTCTATAAATCTCTAATTGAGAAAAACTCCTAACAAAAGTTCTGGACTTTAATGCATTCAATAATTCATTATTAAAGTTACTCTTTCACAAAAGTGTCTGTAATGCAATGTTCATTCATAACTGACGATAAATGTCTGTGTTGCAATCAATTCCAATAACGACTAGTATTTCCAAGATCGTCGACAACGTAAGATATTTTAAAGCTCTAAAATCATTTAAATGTTCTTCCTTCTTGATGATGACAGAAAATTGGTCAAAGTAATTAAACAGGGGTAGAATTACTTTAATAAAGTGACACGCTGTCTGAATTTAAATCTGCCGTAAAAATCATTAACTTACAGTCAAATCGTGACTACAAAAATATTAATTACTGAAAAATCTATATATCAGTCTCAACTGATTCAAAATCGTTAACTATGCCCATGACATAACAATGTCTTAATAAATCGTCGAAAAATGCAAAACTCAACAAGATGTACTGAGAATAAGAATCTCAACAAAAAAATAGGGCAAAAATACATGAGGGTAAAAATATGGGAAAAATGGTTGCTCAAACATCATTAATATACTCAAATACAATAAACGTTCACGACTACCTTATCTGCCGATTGACGTTCCAGAGGAAAATTCCCCAAAGAAGACTGCTGATGGATCCATTTCACCACGTTAAAGTTGAGCTCCATCCTCGAAATAGGAAATAGCACCCTCAGAGAATCGAACTGCTTCCTTCTCCGTGAATCGCTCTGCTCCTCGAAGACGAATAGACATCCTTCCGGCAATAATCTTCTTTGTGCGTCGGGATACCCCTGACCTCTCTTGAAAAATTCCCTGAAGTTCCAGTAGACAATCGTCATGAAGTTTTGTAGAAATTTCCGAAGAAATTATTCATATTCAGAGTATGAAATTGTTTCTATGGCTGTTCGATGGTATTCAGCCTTTAATTACGAAACATGGGTGTAGATGGTATTCACCGCATGTTCGCTTGTGTGGAATAGCAATTAGCGAAGTTCCATGTCGCTATCTTACTCCGTTGAAGTATGTCCCAATTGCAATAAGCGCCTTAGCCTTCCATCTGCTCTTCGGTTGTAGTGTCAGAAGAACAAACTGCCGTATTCAATTGCTCCATTATACTGTATCGTTGTGTAACCAAGCAATCTGAAGTCTTTCTATTCCACTCGCAGCGTCAGCCGTTGCGTTGATTCTGGCTATACCAAAAGTGCTTCTCTAGTGGCGAGATAATCACTTTTCTCAGTCGTATAAAACTGCTAATATCTTTCGAACTAATCGGTCGAAATTGTTCAGCTTTTCTCTATAACTGCATGAAGCACTGCACAATGCAATTAGCTTATCGGAGACCGCTAACTGTTCGAAGCTAAACTTGTAGAAGCTTTCTAAGGTCCGTTTCAACTTCACCTAGTTTGATATGGATCTCGTTACTATAGTGGCCTCGCCACGCGTTATAAAGACGATTCTTTTCACTGCTGTTCACTTCGACGTCTCACTATAATGAATGTATAAGAAAAGAACTTTCACAAATATACTTCGATGCTCTGAGAATGAGATCTCAGAATGATCAGAGAACGAAAGAAGGCTCCTCTCTTCTGCGCAAGCCCTTTTATTAACTTCACGAGGGGCGTTACCATCCCTTCCAAAGCGTGATACTACGTCATCGCTAGAACTTCCAACTTCGTTAATACATGACGGATTTTCAAAATTCAAAAACTGAAAATAAATTTCACCAAAATTCCAAATCGATGCTTTTACTGCAAATGGATTTCCACAATTCTGCATTCCAAAAGTAATAAAAATACCATAGTTTTAGCAATCTCCGTCTTCCTTTAAACTATCGTTGATTGGTTCATGCCTCTCCTCCAATAGCATAGTTTCTTCCTCAGCCGAATTCCTCGTTTCCTGCGACTGCGTCGTAAATCTTGGAACATTCTCGACTAAATACTGACGTCACTGAGAATCTCAGCTCAAGTAACCTGCTGGTATAACATTTACGTCATCCGTGCTTACGTCATGACTACCCACGTCATAACTATGACAACCATAACTTTCCTTATAATTTCAAATATAGCCACCATGGTCTCTACATAATTCAATTACGGGGGCATTCTCCTCCCACCACGTTTTAAAAACAGGTGCAAATTGTTTTTAAACTCAATGTTACAAGTATCTCAACTCTCTTGAACACGAAATTGAATTATTACTGGCTTACTCTAGGATGATATTTCCTGTATGTTCCTTAATCATATTTTTCTTCTACTCTGGGTTGTATGTGGTTAATGTATTCTTTCCTCTCTAATTCCTCTTCTGACCCGTATTTCTATTTTCTAAGTTCTGCCGGCTCGTAGAAGGTCCAGGATCGATTACAACATCCTGCCTTTTCTTTTGATTGTCAGCTTCTTTATCCCTTAATTCTTTTAAGTATTGCTGGCTTTCCTATTCTGTTTGCTGATACTGATCAGGTGTCATAACCTGACTTTGAGTATTCTGGTTTCTATTTTGGTTTTGGTTATTCCTATTATAGTTACGGTTATACCCATTATTGTTGTAATATCTGCCTCTTCCATTGTAGTTTCCTCGGTTGTAGTTCCAACCTCTTCTCTGTTGATACGGTCGGTAACCTTGTGATCTGTAATTTCTAAACTGATTATTCCTGTGAGGACCTACATTGTCAGTTTTCTCCTGCTCTGGCTTGTCAGTTTGTTGGACTTGGTCCATATATACCGTATTGATTTCTTTAAACTCCTGCCTTTGACCTTTCTGGACTACGTTAGGCATTGGACTTGTGTAGTCTAACCTTCTTAGTAATTCATCCATGCTGGATAAATCCCTGATGTTGGACGAAATTATAAGTCTCCTCACCTCAACTGGCAGCATACGAGAAATCGCATCTATTAGTTGCTCCGTGGACAATGGGGGTTGCAAAAATCTCAAGCGGGACAACTGACTCGTAAAGAAATCAGCGTACCTCGTTGGAAGAGTACCTGAGTATTTTCTTGAATACACCTCCGCTCTTAACGAATTCTGCGCTTCTATAGACCAAAATCGCTTGATTAATGCCTCTGCAAACTCGTCAAAGTTACTGAATGTGTATCTAAATGCGCGAAACCATTCAAGGGGTCCTCCAATCAGATATCTCTCTACTATCTTCATCTCTCTCTCTCTGGGAATGTGAGCTTCGATGAAATAATCTTTGAGATTCCTTACATACTCTATAGGTGTCAAACTATCAGTGTTACTGAATTTTTGTGGTTTGTCCTCGAAATTCCTGATGACCGTCACGTTCCTCGGATATGAATCCGGATAGTTTTTCCCACTATCTCTATAATTCCACTCAGGTTCCATATTCCTTTCGTCATCCTCCTCTCTGAATCTGGATACACGTTCTTCAGGAGTCACGTCTCTCTCTTCTGGCTCTAGGTTATGTCTTCTAGCATAATTCCTATTCAATTCGCAAGCTAAGCCTTCTGTATCCTTGTCGGTGATTTCTGTTAAGACTTTCTTGATAATCTCTTCTTTGTAGTTCTGCATTAAACTAGCCTCTCCTAACTTCAAATTTTTCAGTTTACTCGTCGTTTCATTTACATCCGAGACAACTTTATGCATCTGTTCCTCTAATGTAGATTTTAAAGTTTGCATATCCTGATCTAGTTGTGTTCTATCGTCAACTTGTTTTTCGGCTAACGAATTTATCCTGACGCTTAAATCTTTCCTAATCTGTACTACTTCATTGTTAATTTCTATCTGCGTACTGGCAAGTTTTCTTTCAATCCTTTCCTGAATTTGGGTTACATGTTCCCCACTTGACTTATTCCACTCGTCTTTCCATACCGCTACGTTTGCTGTTAACATTTCGGCTATGTCTACTTCGATATCCTCTTTTAATACTCTATTGTGGTCTAATACCTGGGTTCTCATGACCTCTACATCATACTTCAACTCTGCTAAAGACGTTGTTGTTCTAACTGATTCATCGACTAACCTAGTCGCTAATGCAGTTATATTTCACGTACAAAGAGTTTTTGAGTTTTCGATTTCTTCCCTGACTTTATTTACATCAGTTTGGACTTTAGTAATATCTACGAAAACTGTGTTGACCTCTACCTGAATCTTAGTTACGTCACTTTGCACCTCAGTTATATCCGCATGAATATTATTAATGTCTACCTGAACATTGGATACATCAGTTCTAGCTTTTTGAATTTCTTTTTGGACTTCCTCGACCTTGTCTTGGACAGTCGCTACATCGTTTTTGACAACTACAACTTCGGCTCTAGCACAAGAAATATCCCCTCGGACATTAGCTACATCTAGATTTAACATTGTAAGGTCTTTCTGTACCTTAGACACATCAAATTTAACATCATCAACACTTTTATGCACAATAGACACATCTTTATGGACATTAGACACCTCTGTGCGCATGTCACTTACAGTATTCTCAATTCCTAGGGTATTAATCTGTAAACGCGACATATTCTCCTCTAAATTAGCAGCACTAGTTTGAATACCCTTCAAATTCTCCTCCATTCTTGCATTCAAATTACTAGCATTCTCCTCCATCATCTGCTTCATGTTAGCAGACATCTCTTCTAACATTTTCTTCAAACTTTCATCTGCCATTACAATATTATTCAAAATGGATTGCTGTAGGGACATACATCAAAAGAGCAAAATAACAACATTTGAGCAACACTTTTCACCATATATAATTTTGATCAATTTTCTGTCTTAAATCTAACTTATAACTACCTTATAATTAACCTTCGAAGATACTTCATGTTGAAACAAACTCAAGCACATGTTCAAATTTCTTTGGCTCATTTTAAAATATCCTAACACAAATAATTTACATTTACAATCCAAATAATTTAATTTTATCTTTAATATGACTAAAATGTCATAAGCCGGTCAAATAAAATAAGATTCCAGATTATAGGCGTTTTTTCTAAGTTTCCAGCCTATTTAACCTTTCTCAAGTTGTATAAGATCTGATCTTTTCAGAGTGTAATTTTCCTAATACAATACAACATTTAATTCCTATATAATCACACTCTTAAATACTACAATTGGCCTAGACATCTAACAAAGAATCAACCTCTTTATTTGAGTCTAATCGAACCCTACGTTTTAGGTTTGCCACTCTTTCTGGCGTTCAACCTGGTAATCCAGTTATGTTGAATCGAGCCCCAACGTTTTAGGTGCGCCAATCTTTCTGTTGACTCAGCCCCACGCTCTTGGGTCGCCAATCTTTCTGTCCCCGTTTACCTGGATAGTAGGCTGTCAGATATCCGCCCCCTCAATCGGATTGCCAATTATCAATCGCACCGGCACAGTTACATCAATGAAAATGGCACTGACAGATACTATCGAGATAAGAGCACAGAAGTTCACAGGAAATCATTGTGGAACACACCAAAATAGACGGGGGTTCATACTTACCGTTACTTACCTCTTAATTATCTCGGGGTTTGAGTTGACAACAGGATCACTAAAAGTCTGTTCACACAATAACCTCCACCATGACATTTAAAAATGAGCCAGAACGAAGACGAGAACTTTGAACTGTACAAAAGCTTTATTTCTAATAAAGGGTATGATTTTACTAACACAACAAAATCAACGTGGCTATCAGTAGCCCAAGTCAATCTGACTACGTCCTCAGTAGGACTTGCAAAAATTATCATACAACATGATATAAAACATTTTAGCTCCCAAGAGCTCCAAATAACGTAATATTATTACGTAATTGGATTGGAAAAGGACGTCAGGGTGTGACATATATAGAGCATTTGGTTTCCTTTTAATAAACATGAGAATGGTATTTATAGTCGCAAGGCCGGAGTGTGTACGACCTCACTCTCTGTGAACCAGATGTTGGCCCAGCTGCGAGCTACCTTCCAACCTGTTGCATCCTGGTCAAATGCACTCCCTTCTCACATGCTGTTACGTAACATACAGTTTGCTCTCTCAAACTTTTAACTGTCTACAAGACAACTCACATTATATTTACGCAAATCTTTCAAGTACTTTGCTCACATCCTATTGGATCATTATGTTAATTCCCTAAATGTGTTAACTTCAATCCAAATGTTTAATTAGCTCTTAAATGTTTATAACAAAATCACATAAATTATTTATAACAATTAGAAATTGTTTATACTATTTGTCAAAGACAATAAAAATATTATAAGCACGCCTTTAACATCACTCTCGTTTCACATTATTTTCAAAAATATTTACAGCAATTATTTACAATATTAACATTAAATTGTTTAAATTATTGATTTAATAAATACATTGACCACATGTTCATTCGGTTGATAATTTTCATAATCGTGTTTAATATAATCGACCAATGAAGGTTAGTTATACATGTTAATGTCACAATCTGGTTTAATAAAGGTTTTTAATAATGATTTGTGACGGCAACCTTCATTCAAAATCTTATCTCAAATTCTTTCAAAACTCGTGTTAATTCTAACAGTAAATCACTTGATTAATTTTCAACGAACTATTACAATCTTACTCCAGCGGAAAATCCTTCGCTAACAAGTTAATGCACAAACTGCATTAAAAAAAATATGCCCAAAATCATCATATATTAATCTATATGGTATTAAACTTCCACATAACTTACAAAACTTCCACAAATAATTCTTTAACATTTATTCCTGTGGGAACTTCCTTCATATTCAAGGGCATTATATCTCAGCGACTTTCAACACGCGCTGCACTAGCGATTATACATTCATAGTTCCACTTAAAAATTTTTATAATCATTAATTGTTTCAAAACTGTTTTTCTATTTAACCTTCGTGAATTTCATTCATGAACCGAAACGAAGTCAAGACTTGCCAATCACAAACAAATTTAATAGTGAATACACTTATATACGCCTGTCTGGTCTATCAAAATTTAAGATTAACATCTTTAAAAAAATGTGTAGTATAAAAATACTATCTTCAAATAAAGTGCGACAAAAATGCAAAGTAGTCGAATAGAATCCATTTAGACTGGGGAATGCAAACATCGTTCTATAAATCTCTAATTGAGAAAAACTCCTAACAAAAGTTCTGGACTTTAATGCATTCAATAATTCATTATTAAAGTTACTCTTTCACAAAAGTGTCTGTAATGCAATGTTCATTCATAACTGACGATAAATGTCTGTGTTGCAATCAATTCCAATAACGACTAGTATTTCCAAGATCGTCGACAACGTAAGAGATTTTAACGCTCTAAAATCATTTAAATGTTCTTCCTTCTTGATGATGACAGAAAATTGGTCAAAGTAATTAAACAGGGGTAGAATTACTTTAATAAAGTGACACGCTGTCTGAATTTAAATCTGCCGTAAAAATCATTAACTTACAGTCAAATCGTGACTACAAAAATATTAATTACTGAAAAATCTATATATCAGTCTCAACTGATTCAAAATCGTTAACTATGCCCATGACATAACAATGTCTTAATAAATCGTCGAAAAATGCAAAACTCAACAAGATGTACTGAGAATAAGAATCTCAACAAAAAAAATAGGGCAAAAATACATGAGGGTAAAAATATGGGAAAAATGGTTGCTCAAACATCATTAATATACTCAAATACAATAAACGTTCACGACTACCTTATCTGCCGATTGACGTTCCAGAGGAAAATTCCCCAAAGAAGACTGCTGATGGATCCATTTCACCACGTTAAAGTTGAGCTCCATCCTCGAAATAGGAAATAGCACCCTCAGAGAATCGAACTGCTTCCTTCTCCGTGAATCGCTCTGCTCCTCGAAGACGAATAGACATCCTTCCGGCAATAATCTTCTTTGTGCGTCGGGATACCCCTGACCTCTCTTGAAAAATTCCCTGAAGTTCCAGTAGACAATCGTCATGAAGTTTTGTAGAAATTTCCGAAGAAATTATTCATATTCAGAGTATGAAATTGTTTCTATGGCTGTTCGATGGTATTCAGCCTTTAATTACGAAACATGGGTGTAGATGGTATTCACCGCATGTTCGCTTGTGTGGAATAGCAATTAGCGAAGTTCCATGTCGCTATCTTACTCCGTTGAAGTATGTCCCAATTGCAATAAGCGCCTTAGCCTTCCATCTGCTCTTCGGTTGTAGTGTCAGAAGAACAAACTGCCGTATTCAATTGCTCCATTATACTGTATCGTTGTGTAACCAAGCAATCTGAAGTCTTTCTATTCCACTCGCAGCGTCAGCCGTTGCGTTGATTCTGGCTATACCAAAAGTGCTTCTCTAGTGGCGAGATAATCACTTTTCTCAGTCGTATAAAACTGCTAATATCTTTCGAACTAATCGGTCGAAATTGTTCAGCTTTTCTCTATAACTGCATGAAGCACTGCACAATGCAATTAGCTTATCGGAGACCGCTAACTGTTCGAAGCTAAACTTGTAGAAGCTTTCTAAGGTCCGTTTCAACTTCACCTAGTTTGATATGGATCTCGTTACTATAGTGGCCTCGCCACGCGTTATAAAGACGATTCTTTTCACTGCTGTTCACTTCGACGTCTCACTATAATGAATGTATAAGAAAAGAACTTTCACAAATATACTTCGATGCTCTGAGAATGAGATCTCAGAATGATCAGAGAACGAAAGAAGGCTCCTCTCTTCTGCGCAAGCCCTTTTATTAACTTCACGAGGGGCGTTACCATCCCTTCCAAAGCGTGATACTACGTCATCGCTAGAACTTCCAACTTCGTTAATACATGACGGATTTTCAAAATTCAAAAACTGAAAATAAATTTCACCAAAATTCCAAATCGATGCTTTTACTGCAAATGGATTTCCACAATTCTGCATTCCAAAAGTAATAAAAATACCATAGTTTTAGCAATCTCCGTCTTCCTTTAAACTATCGTTGATTGGTTCATGCCTCTCCTCCAATAGCATAGTTTCTTCCTCAGCCGAATTCCTCGTTTCCTGCGACTGCGTCGTAAATCTTGGAACATTCTCGACTAAATACTGACGTCACTGAGAATCTCAGCTCAAGTAACCTGCTGGTATAACATTTACGTCATCCGTGCTTACGTCATGACTACCCACGTCATAACTATGACAACCATAACTTTCCTTATAATTTCAAATATAGCCACCATGGTCTCTACATAATTCAATTACGGGGGCAGTACATGACTCTATGGTCTATATATTTAACAATCCAACATGGCGACCATGCGAAATATTTAGACGGCTCTGAATATCTACGAATCTATTATAGCAATCAAACTGAATTATTTTCTATTCATAGGGGCTATAAACTTAAGTTCGCCTATAGGACTTTAAAAAACCTGGTGATCTCAAATCCAACATGGCGACGGGAAGTATAAATATTCACATGAACGTTTCTCGCAATTTAACCATCCGAGTGCAGTGAAACTTGGTACAGTAAATTCTTATTGCGAATGTTAATCCACTGGCGTCTAATTTATTTCAATTGTAACCATAACCACAAGATGGCAGCTGTGCGAAATTTTAAAATCTCGTTTTTACTTCTTGTGTCCTAATCATGCGATTGAAGTTTGAATGCTACACGTACACAATAATCTTCATGTAACAGTACATAAATCTAGGACCTACCTAAATAAAGTCCAACATGGCGACCATCCGAAATATTTAGTCGGTTCTCAATATCTACGAATCTATTACAGCAATCGAACAGAAATTTTGTATGTTGATAGTGGCAAATAACATAAGTAGGATATATGAAAATAGGCTGCATAGTTCTTCACGGAACTACTTGTTTTTTCATCAATCCATCCAACTATTCATTTATTCATTCATTCATTTATTTAATGATTACACAGGTCAATATTTTATAGTCATTCTTATGGTATTTTTTGTGCTGAATACAGAAACGAGCAGTTCCGTGAAGAACTAAAGCCTATTTTCATATATCCTACTTATGTTATTTGCCACTATCAACATACAAAATTCCAGATATTGAGAACCAACTAAATATTTCGAATGGTCGCCATGTTGGATTTTTATATATGTAGTTCCTAGAGTTATGTACTGTTACATGAAGATTATTGTGTACGTGTAGTATTCAAACTTCAATCGCATGATTAGGACACAAGTAATAAAAACCAGATTTTAAAATTTCGCACAGCTGCCATCTTGTGGTTATGGAAACAATTGAAATAAATTAGATGTCACTGGATTAACATTTGTATACGGATTTACTGTACCAAGTTTCACTGCACTCGGATGGTTAAATTGCGAGAAACGTCCATGTGAATATTTATACTTCTCGTCGCCGCCATGTTGGATTTGTGATCACCAGGTTATTGAAAGTCCTATAGGTGAACTTATGTTTAATTGTTCATAGCTCATATGAACATAAAACAAGTAGTTCCGTGGAGAACTATACAGCCTATTTTCATATATCCTGCTCATGTTAATTGCCTCTATCAACATACAAAATTTCAGTTTAATTGCTGTAACAGATTCGTAGATATTGAGAACCGTCTAAATATTTCAGATGGTCGCCAGGTTGGATTTTTATTTTTGTAGTATTACATTAAGATTATTGTGAACGTGTAGTATTCAAACTTCAATCGCATGATTAGAACACAGGAAGTAAAAACGAGATTTTAAAATTACGCACAGCAGCCATCTTGTGATTATGCAAACAATTGAAATAAATTAGATGCCAGTGGATCAACATTTGTATAAGCATTTAACGTGCAACGTTTCATGGCACTCGGATAGTTAATTCGCGAGAAACGTCCATTTAAATATTTATATTTCGCGTCGCCGCCATGTTGGATTTGTGATCACCAGGTTACTGAAAGTCCTATAGGTGAACATATGTTCATAGTCTCTATGAACATAAAAAAAATCAGTTTGGTTGCTGTAAAAGATTCATAGATATTGAGAACCGTCTAAATATTTCGGAAGCTCGCCATTTAGGATTGTTATATGTATAGGCCATAGAGTTATGTACCATTCTAGGACAATTATTGCCTTGGTTCATTATTCAAACTTTCACTTCGATCGAATGATTACGACACAAGAAATAAAAACTTAATTTTAAAATTTCGCACAGCCGCCATCTTGACGTTATGTAAACAATTGAATTAAATTAGATGGCAGTGCATTACAATCTGCAAAATCATTTACTGTACGACATTTCACTGCGCTCAGAGAGTTAAATCACGAGAAAAGTCTATTAAAATATTTCAAAATCGCTTGGTCGCCATGTTCGTTTCGTACTTTACAGGTTTATGAAATATACATAGGTAAACTTGTATCAGTACCCTTTATCACCGTACAAAATTGCAGGGTGATATCTGTAATAGTTTCGGAGATATAGAATGTCAGTGAAATAATTCGCACAGCCGCCATTTTGAGGTTATGTAAACAATTGAACTAAATTAGACTCTAGTGAATTTCAATATGTATAAACATTTGCTGTACGAAGTTTTATTACGTTTGGATAGTTAAATAGCGAGAAAAGACTATTTAAAAGTCTCAAATTTGCTTGGCCGCCATATTGGTTTTTTAGTCACCAGGTTTTTGAAAGTCTCATAGGTGAACTTCTAGTAGTGCCCTTTATCACCGAACACAATTTCAGGGTGATATCAGTTATAGTTTCGGAGATATTGAATGCTAGTGAAATATTTCGCACAGGCGCCATGTTGGATTGGTGAGACGTAACAAAATTTGAAGGGCACGGTCGAGGTCGCCGGGAATAGTGCTATGAACTTACCGAGTTTCATTGAAATCGCTCCAGCCGTTTAGATTTTATTAGGGGGACACACACACACACCTCACACACACACACACACACGCACACACATACACGGACAAAAGGTGATCTCATAAGCCTATTTTTTTCAAAATTGAAAATAGGCTAAAATATCAGTTTGATTGCTATAATAGATTCGTATATATTCAGAGCCGTCTAAATATTTCGGATGGTCGCCATGTTCGATTGTTAAATGTATAGGCGATGGAGTCATGTATCATTAAAGGAAAATTATTGCCTAGGTTCATTATTCAAACTTTCACTTCGATCGCACGTTTACGACACAAGAAATAAAAACTTAATTTTAAAATCCGCACAGCTGCCATCTTGAGATTATACAAACAATTGAACTATATTAGATACCAGTGCATTACACTGTGTATAAACATTTCCTGTACCAAGTTTCATTGCGTTTGGAACATTAAATAGCGAGAAAAGTCTATTTATATGTATCAAATTCGCTTGGCCACCATGTTCTTTTTGTAGTTAACAGGTTTTTGAAAGTCTTATAGATAAATTTTGAGTAGTGCCCTTTATCACCGTACAAAATTTCAGGAAGATATCAGTAATAGTTTCGGAGAAATAGAATGCCGATGAAATATTTCGCACAGCCTCCATCTTGAGGTTATGTAAACAATTGAACTAAATTAGATGCTAGTACATTGCAATGTGCATAAACATTTGCTGTACCTAATTTCACTGCATTTGGATTGTTAAATCGCGAGAAAAGTCTATTAAAATGTTCCACCTTTGCTTGGCCACCATGGTGGTTTTGTAGTTAACAACAGGTTTTTATTATTAAAGATAAATCCCACAAATTGTGCATATTGATGAAAACAAACTGTCATTCACAAAATTTCACAATGGATGATCCCCGATTTGCACAAGAAATTACATGGTATCTACTACATTGCACCCCGCATAATTTACATACGCAGGATTCATGAGGGTCTTGAAAGTATTCGGTATTACACAGTTTATGGTGATACCCATGTACCGCCATCGAATTGACAAAGTGTCGCAAGTCTTGATTTGTGTTCATCCATGTCCTAATCATCATGGCCTCCGTGGTGTAAAACTCGAACCAGATTTCGTCCCTCTTCTGTATTCTTTCCTGCATTAGTTTTTTCCAGGCGTCTGTGGATGGTAGCCCTCTCTTCATCCGAAGGTCCTCAATGAAGAAGGTCTCCCTGGCGAGTTCATATGCTAATCTTGATTTTGTATATTTCGATATCCCCAGGATAGCCTTCAGGAAGCGCGATTTGACTGCTTCAAGCGTCCTCAAGTCTGTCAGGGATAATTTCTCCCATATGATTTCAAGTCAATATGTGGCGATGGGCGTTATTTTCGCGTCGAAACAACAGGTTTTTGTGAGTCTCACAGGTGAACGTCTAGTAGTGCCGTTTATTACCGTTCAAAATTTCAGGGTGATATCAGTAATAGTTTCGGAGATATTGAATGCTGGTGAAATATTTCGCACAGCCGCCATGTTGGATTGGTGAGACGTAACAAAATTTGAAGGGCACGGTCGGGGTCGTCCGGAATAGTGCTATGAACTTACCGAGGTTCATTGAAATCGCTCCAGCCGTTTAGATGTTATTAGGGGGGAAGACACACACACCATCACACACGCACACACACACAGACAAAAGGGGATCTCATAAGCCTATTTTTTCAAAATTGAAAATAGGCTAAAAATAGTGAAAAATTATATCATCCTTTGTTTACACACATTGAATTTTTTACTTTTAAGGTTGTCTTTTTCACATACCGTACGTACAAATTATATGATGATGATGATGATAATTGTTGTTTTAAGGGGCCTAACATCTAGGTCATCGGCCCCTAATGATCTGGGTGATAGCGAAAATGATAATGAAATGGAAACCAGAATGAAAATTAAGTGAGACGAAAAATACTTACAAAAAGGAACTCAGATTGAAACAACTCACAAAATGTTCCTACAAAAGGGAATTTAGAACGATAAGATGCACAAAAAGAATAGATTGAAAAATACCCACAAAATGTAGGCGAGATTCAAAATACGTACAAAATGCAATGTATCGTCGAAATACTTACAAAATGCAATTGAAATTCAAAATAATTACAAAATGCAAATGAGATCGAAAGTACGTACAAAATGAAATTGAGGTTCAAAATACTTACAAAATTCAATTGAAATTGAAAATACACAAAGCAATTCAGATTGAAATATCCCAGTTCCAATCCAAATTATTCACAAAGTGCAATTGAAATTCAAAATACTTACAAAATGCAATTGAAATTGAAAATGCTTACAAAATGTACGGTAGATTCAAACGATTCATGTGGATTGACAATACTTACAAAATGCAATTTAGATTGAAAATACTTGACAAAATGTAATTTAGATTCAAAATACCCACAAAATGCAATTAAGAATCAAAATATGTGCAAAATGCCCACCAAACAAAATGCAATTTAGATTCAAAATTCGTGCGAAATGCGTTTTGGTTGAAAATACTTACAAAATGCAATTGAAATTCAAAATTCTCACTAAAAGGCCCGGCTACCTGCATTGAAAGACTTACCAAAAAGCAATTTAGATTGTCAATCTTTACAAAATGCTATTGAAGTTGAAAACAATCGCGAGATGTAATTCAGATCGAAAAAACTTACAAAATGCATCGTAGATTAAAAATACCTTAAAAAATCGCTAGAAGGGAATTTAGATACACGGTGAACCAAGTAACAAAAGTGCGGGAATCTTAAAGAGAAAAGGAAATATAAGGAAAAGAGGAGAGGAGAGGGGAGAGAGGAGAGGGTCCGCCCCAAATGTAAGGGACAAAAGTGGAAAACGGACCCAGCTCAGGAATCCCTCGGGGTCGCTAACTCCCGTACCCACCAGTCGTGAGCCCCTGAGGGTGTAGCAGTATCCAGGGTGCACCAGAAGTGGAGTGGTGGGGCTACATACACCCTGCCTCCTTAAGGGCCTTGAGCACAAGGCAGAAGGTAAAAGGAAAAGAAAAAGAAGGCTGACACCTCACAGAAGGAGAGTGTCAGGAAAGATGAGACAAGGGCCAATTAAGGCGGGAAAAGAAGAGACTCCCTAGGCCTCGGATACCCTAATACCGTCGGGGTCGGAAGAGAACAAGAGTTGACCAAGTGAGGTCGACAGGAAAGAAGACGGAGAGGAGCCCGGCACAAGTAAGTGGAAGCAATGCCGGACTCAGCTGGGGCCCCGTGGTTGCCAACCCACATCCACTAGAAGTGAGCCCCTGGGGGGTGCAAATTATAACGAAGATATCAAGGACGCTGGGACGAAACATGATGGCAGACTACTGTTGGATGTTAAAAAGAGAAAATCCTCAAGTCCACAGCAGGAGAAGTACAAAAAGAAGGTTTGAAGGAAAAAGAAAATGTTACTACAAAGACTTGTAATAGTGTTCTTTTTTCTTACTCTATGTTTAAGGTTAACCTATGTGTGATTTAATAACATTGTACATAAATAATACTCATATAGAAATGGCCTTTTTAGGAAATTTCCTAAACATTTTACCTCATTTTGTAGTCAAATCTTTCGTGATAGAAATCAGCGCCGAATACTATATAAAAATCAGTCATCAAAGGTAAAACAATTTTAAAAAATAATGTACTAACACTTTGAATGACTATAAAATGATTATTTATGAACATAAAGACAAGTTTAGGGGCTTCAATTATGGATGAGAAATGTAATTAAAGACTCATGTTCACAAATGTTCAAATTGATGACCATCAGTGTCCAGATATAGCTGATAACGTGAAGCAATGGATTCGCAAACGTTACGACAAATTTCATTTGGAATTTTGTGACATTGTCTGTCAATTTCCAATTTCGTGTTGGAATGTAGGAATTCCGGCGCAGACGCTTCATGATGCGATGGACGCTATCTTTTGAGATGTGTGTCTCTCGAGACGTTTCTCGTAGTGATTTCGGTGGGGATCAAGTGAGGGCTTCCTGCACCTGTTCTTCTTTTCTAGGACTGGTGGATGTCCGTGGTCGTCCAGAACGTTTCTTGTTGACGTTGTGAACACTTCCAACTGTTTCAAATTTATCTCTGATGCGAGCAATGATCCGGTGTGTTGGTGGCGGTTTGTCGAACTCCTGGACACTGACGGTGATCAATCTGAACATTTGCGAACATGAGACTTTAATTACATGACTCTTCTATTATTGAAGCCCTTAAACTTGTCTCTATGATCATAAATAATAATATTGTAGTCATTCAAAGTGTTAGTACATTTTTTGAGACACCCAGTATTTTTTGCAGACTTGTGTTATTGATTCATTGGCTTTCTAAATTATTTATTTATATATCCATTCAGTCATTCACTTATTAATTATTGAATGATTGATTTACTTTTTATCTATCTATCTATTTATCCATCGATCGATCCACCCAGCCATCCATCGATTCATTCATTTATTTACTAGCAACCCACCCCGGCTTCGCCCAGGAACAGTTATGAATGAATACGTGATAAGCGCTTTTTTTTTCGTTGTCAATGAACAACGACCTATATCCGTTTTCCGTCTCGGCATGGTGGGTTAAAATCACTGACTGGACTATTAATTATATTATCATGGAGATAGCATGAGCAACGAATTCTTGTCAGACGTTATTTAAGAATGGCGAGGTGCATGAAACACAAATCTCCCATCCGTCCAATCTTAACTTGACTGTGTATTTTGCTGAACGAACCGTTCACAGGCGAAATGGAGAGAATCCGAGTTCCACTTCCAGGGAGACACCAATCACAACCACTCTTCTCTGAAGTCTTAACTCAACACGACTCCAAAGGTTGCTGCTGGCTGTATCTGGGGTGATAGGCCTACCATAGCTAGCTAGTAATCTGTCGCCGAAGGTACCGTAGTAATTGAATGGAGATTGTTGGAATAAAGGAAAACGTAAAAACACTTATAGTGGATGTTGTATTGAAGATGGAGATATGCTCTCCCGGACGTCTTTGTAGAACCTTTCATGCTGAACAATTCTTACACTCATAGTATATTGATATTCTTAACTTCTTGCCCAGCGAAAGCTTAAAAAGCACACGGACGCCAGTTTTTTTTCGACTTTTTCACTCAAATCGTTACTGCTCGGCTTCCTTTGATCATATTTTTTTTAACGGAAACCTTCCTCGCATCAAAATCCATACAGTGGTTCTCCAGATTCCCCGTGACATCCAAGAATCGGGCAGTTTGTTTTATACAACGTAGATATTTATTTATTTATTTATTTATTTAGTGAATATCCATTATAACCCTATTTTACCTAAGTATATTGAGGTTATATTTACACCAATTTCAAGTTATCCAACATTTTTACAGAGATAATTTACAGTAGATGCGACGGGTGAATGTTAGAAACTGATTATAGCAACAGGGGATTTGGAACATGTGATATAGTCCTATAGGTTTAGACATTTCAACATCGCAGTAGTTTAAATGGCAATTCAGAGTGCATCTTTCTGTTTCTAAGACTAAAAGACAAATAGATGGTTTCGCAAGTTGGCTACAGATCCCTTAATAGGGCAATATTTATGATCACAGATTTAGAGATCGCAAGGGTTACAAAAAATGTTTACCAACTAAGAAGTTGCCGTTCAACTATTACTGATCATTAAGGAAAGGGGCTGCTGACCTCGATGTCAAACCCCTCAAGCAAAACATGAATCAATCACCAGCTTATTATGGAAAGCTTTAACGTTTTTAGCTGAATATTCCGGAGTAAATTGCACCGAGAGAAAGTCACTAATGCTGTCCCTCATCGCGTAATGAGATGATTCCCTCTAACAATGTATTGCCCACAGTCAATAATAGGAGAGGAATGCGATGTACTTAGGATTGTTTGCGAGCTTATGGAATGTACCTACAACATGCACATAGTAAGTAATAACCAATTTGGTGACGGCACCTGGATCTAATACATCAATCGTATGTCTTCACAAATTAGTATGAAACCAGCCATCAATCTCCATCAAGAATCTGACTGTCACAACAAGATCTATCATCTACTAGCTGGAATAGCTGCGTGTATTAACGCACAAGGCCAATAGGCCAGGCTACAGCAAAATATAAGGTGCGTTCAAAAACTAACGAGCCGGAGGCATAATTACAAAAACCAGTACCTGTATGTTAGAAGTATTGGCCCTGGCTGTTGAGGCACTTGTCCCACTGAGACAACAGGCGGTGAATCGTTGGCCCCGCAGAGCCCTTTTCAGTGCACCAAACAAGGCGTAATCACAGGGAGAGAGGTCTGGACTGTATGGAGGGTGGCCAAGAACCTCCCATTTGAATTTCTGCAAGAGTGCCGCGACTGTGTTGGCCCTATGAGGTCGTGCATTGTCGTGGAGCGACCATGGAAGCTATGGCGTTCACTGTCACTGGGCGGTCCTGGGTAATGACTGCATCAACCAGCTGGACGTTGTCATCGGTAATGCAGGGGGGTGCCCCAGACCGGGCATCATCGGCTAACGACACCCGTCCTTCCCTGAAGCGCTTGTGCCACGCCTCGACCCTTGCGAGGGACATGCAGTGTTCGCCGTACACTTGTGACATTCGGCGATGAATGTCCGTTCCCCCTCCTTCTTCCGCTCTCAGAAACCGAACAACACCTCTTTGCTCTTCGGTTGACATCTCCATGTCACTGTTTGCAATGCGACTGGCAGCGTTGGACGATTCATGCATGCTGCTGCTCGCTTTGTATCGTCACATGACGTGCACGCGTGCCCTCTAGCGACGGGCTGTGACCTTCCACGCTCTGGTCGGAACCACACCTCGTTACAAACGCCACGATTAGCTGATGTCGTCACTGGTTTGCGCATTCCAGCCTCCGGATCGTTACTTTTTGAACGCACCTTATAACTTGATTTTTAACGCTCTTCAGTCGGTCAACATTAATGTGCCCAATGATCTGGTGGGTGAGTGGTTATCGTGACGAACTACCAACCCCAAGCTAGCAGGTTTGCTCTTGGCCATACTAAGTGACCTTTGAAAGGCGACAACAATCACGACACGCATGTCATGCGTTGTTGGCATGTTAAAGAACCCATTTGAATTCAGTAGGCCGTGATCATAATGGCAGAATTAATCTCGGGATTTTCCGCCAACACAAAAGTTCCCCCTTTCTCTACTAGAAAGCGCTATAGTGTCAAGGAGCTTAGATATTTAACCCCCTTGACTTTCATAGCGCTCCAAGGAACAACAAAACTCGACATGCAAGCTGCCCTATGGGCGCAAGTAACAAAGCTTGCACGCGGCAGCCGATGCCATTATTAGTCTATTTATTTATCGTATGGCTTTTAGTGCCAGGAATGTCCGAGGACAAGTTCGGCTCTCCATGGGCTGTAGCTGCTTCAAGCGGACACCCATGGGGTGAGCTACAAGTTCCGTTCAATTTCAGGTAGTTCCAACTTTCGCTAGAAGATGTCACTGACACCCAGTGGTGAACGTTGGAACTATAATGGAGTGTTTCAACGAAATTTAACCTAGAAATTTAGCTTCACAGAAGTTAAGTTAGTGAAAGGATCTTTTACATGCCATAAATCGATGACATGGGACCGCCGGCTCTACTTCCCCTCCGAAGGAAGGCATCCTGAAGGATTTTAACGCTCTTAAAAAAAGTTACGAGCCTTACAGTAGTCGAATATGATGTGTAACATCTGACATAGAAGTAACCTCAAGTGAAATTGTTGATACACCGGTATTTTATAGTATTATTGGCACAAATATTAATCTATTGTAAAAGGGAGTGTTTTACAGATATTGTAGTTTATAATACGGAACTCATTTTATTAGATGATTTGTAGCTTCCACCAGCACTAGCCTAAATAAAGAATGCGATATGGATCAACTAGATTAATAGACGCGACACCGCTCATAACCTTATAAACAGGTCCTCTTGATTCACAGACCAACACGTAATTTCATAAGGATTCTGTTAAAATGAGTCATATTGATATGATAAATATAATTTAAAAAGATAATCTGGTAGCAAAAATATCTAGCCCATCCGGGATTCGAACCCGAGATCTCTAGATTCACAGTCATAGGCGCTAACCCCACGGCTATTTCGACTACGCAAATATTGTGCACAATATGGTGACTTATTTCCACGTTCCAATAATACTGCATTACGGAATTAAGTTTCATTTATATTTTGTTTGTTTCGATAATCTTCCTGCGTGATATTGAGTTTAAAATGCCTTATGAATAGGCCCTCTAGTGAGTAAAGAGAATGTATCAATTTCCGACACCGCGCGCTGGATCGATCGATCGAGTTGGTAGTGCATCTTCTACTTCCGTTTGATCCACCACTGCCAGCTAGTACACTTCCGATCGATGGAACGGAAGTGTGCCAGCTGGTGCCACCTCGATCGTTCCGATCCACTTCCGTCCCATTTATCAAGATCACTCCCACAAAACTATCCAGCAACCTAGTGGAAATATGTTACACATCAAAAATCCGAGAACGTAGCTCCCCCAATTCATGAAGACATACTTCATACATTTGGTCGTTTAAATTCACGTACTCTATTTCTATTAAAAGCCTAAAGTTGGTTAGGAGAGGGTTTAACATTGCGGCAGAATGGCAACAGGAGTAGAACAACGCAGTATCGGGGGAATGGCAGTCACTACTTAGTACGCAACACCCACCTGCCACGTGGGTTGCCTTAACAGCACAGTGGGTCACATTTCGAAATCTAGGACAAAATTATTTATTTTCATAATTGAAAATCAAAATGTATTACTTCAACAGCATTCTCATATAATTGCCGCTCACTATTCTGGGATATAAACGCATCTTAGTGTAAATCTGTCACCACTGTTCGAGCAGTCTGAATTGGAGGGTGAATGTAATTGGCTGTGGTTTGGTTGTCTTTGTGGTTAGTGTGATGCTTTAAGATGGAACATGCAGCTGAAGGTATGCTCTTTGTAACGTGTTTCAGTTATTAATGGGCGTAATTGTTACGTAATTTTAGCTATATTTGCATTATATGATATTTAACTATTATTTTTAAAATTATATTTTCACTTAGATTTTTAGTATGTCGCGTCACTCTGCGTCACTTTCTACTTAATGTTAAAATGTAGATAAAGTCTTGTAGTTTACGCCTGTTATAAGATTGTCTGCATCTTTTTGCAACTTCCTTAGTTATTTTACATTTTAGAAGATGCCGCGTAACCAGTTCTCACACGTTTACAACTGTTTGAAGCACTGGGTTCGACGATTATGACGAAAGTGGAACTTTGTGACTTTGTTACAAGTAAATTAGGGGTAGATTGTTCTGAAAAGATAACTGAATGCTCTGTCGAACTCCTAGTCATAGACAATTTCTTGCATGTGTAGACGTAGCTTAAAAATGTCTTAAGTGATGATTATTATGAAGTAAACAAATTATATACGTTGCTTTCACTCTAAATTCATGATTAAAACGTAAAATTAATGTTGTCTCCCTAGATTTCGATTTTGACCCACTGTGCATGGGCGGTGTGTCCTGCTGCTGTATTATAAGTGTGGGCATGTAAGAGTCACCCAACAGTGACTGTTGTACGCAAGGACAGATTGTTACTGAGTGTTGTAACAGGGCATACAGTACTTGGGATCGCTGGAGGACTTCACGCAAGACTCTATAAAGGTCATCCGCATCCGCTCCGCATCCACACGACTGTTATCCTCATCCGCCCCGCATCCGCACGACTGTTATCCGCATCCGCCCCACATCCACACGACTGTTATCCTCATCCGCCCCGCATCCGCACGACTGTTATCCTCAACCACCCCGCATCCTCACGACTGTTATCCTCAACAACCCCGCATCCACACAACTGTTATCCTCATCCGCCCCGCATCCACACGACTGTTATCCTCATCCGCCCCGCATCCACACAACTGTTATCCTCATCCGCCCCGCATCCGCACGACTGTTATCCTCATCCGCCCCGCATCCACACAACTGTTATCCTCATCCGCCCCGCATCCACACAACTGTTATCCTCATCCGCACCGCATCCACACGACTGTTATCCTCATCCACCCCGCATCCACACGACTGTTATCCTCATCCACCCCGCATCCACACGACTGTTATCCTCATCCACCCCGCATCCACACGACTGTTATCCTCATCCACCCCGCATCCACACGACTGTTATCCTCATCCGCCCGCATCCACACGACTGTTATCCTCATCTACCCCGCATCCACACGACTGTTATCCTCATCCACCCCGCATCCACACGACTGTTATCCTCATCCGCCCGCATCCACACGACTGTTATCCTCATCCACCCCGCATCCACACGACTGTTATCCTCATCCACCCCGCATCCACACGACTGTTATCCTCATCCGCCCGCATCCACACGACTGTTATCCTCATCCACCCCGCATCCACACGACCGTTATCCTCATCCACCCCGCATCCACACGACTGTTATCCTCATCCGCCCGCATCCACACGACTGTTATCCTCATCCACCCCGCATCCACACGACTGTTATCCTCATACACCCCACATCCACACGACTGTTATCCGCATCCGCCCCACATCCACACGACTGTTGTCCTCATCCGCCCCGCATCCACACGACTGGTATCCTCATCCACCCCGCATCCACACGACTGTTATCCTCATACACCCCGCATCCACACGACTGTTATCCGCATCCGCCCCGCATCCACACGACTGTTATCCGCATCTGCCCCACATCCGCACGACTGTTATCCGCATCCGCCCGCATCCACACGACTGTTATCCTCATCCACCCCGCATCCACACGACTGTTATCCTCATCCGCCCGCATCCACACGACTGTTATCCGCATCCGCCTGCATCCACACGACTGTTATCCGCATCCGCCCGCATCCACACGACAGTTATCCTCATCCACCCCGCATCCACACGACTGTTATCCTCATCCACCCCGCATCCACACAACTGTTATCCTCATCCACCCCGCATCCACACGACTGTTATCCTCATCCGCCCCGCATCCACACAACTGTTATCCTCATCCGCACCGCATCCACACGACTGTTATCCGCATCCGCCCCGCATCCACACGACTGTTATCCTCATCCGCCCGCATCCACACGACTGTTATCCGCATCCGCCCCGCATCCACACAACTGTTATCCTCATCCGCCCCGCATCCGCACGACTGTTATCCTCATCCGCCCCGCATCCACACAACTGTTATCCTCATCCGCCCCGCATCCACACAACTGTTATCCTCATCCGCACCGCATCCACACGACTGTTATCCGCATCCGCCCCGCATCCACACGACTGTTATCCTCATCCGCCCGCATCCACACGACTGTTATCCACATCCGCCCGCATCCACACGACTGTTGTCCGTTCCACACCCGCACGACTGTTATCCGCATCCGCCCCGCTTCCACACGACTGTTATCCGCATCCGCCCCGCATCCACACGACTGTTATCCGCATCCACACGACTGTTATCCTCATCCGCCCCACATTCACACGACTGTTATCCGCATCCGCCCCGCATCCACACGACAGTTATCCGCATCCGCCCCGCATCCACACGACTGTTATCCGCATCCGCCCCGCATCCACACGACTGTTATCCGCATCCGCCCCGCATCCACACGACTGTTATCCGCATCCGCCCGCATCCACACAACTGTTATCCTCATCCGCCCCGCATCCGCACGACTGTTATCCTCATCCGCCCTGCATCCACACAACTGTTATCCTCATCCGCCCCGCTTCCACACAACTGTTATCCTCATCCGCACCGCATCCACACGACTGTTATCCTCATCCGCCCCACATCCGCACGACTGTTATCCACATCCGCCCCGCATCCGCACGACTGTTATCCTCATCCGCCCGCATCCACACGACTGTTATCCACATCCGCCCGCATCCACACGACTGTTATCCGCATCCGCCCCGCATCCACACGACTGTTATCCACATCCGCCCCGCATCCACACGACTGTTATCCGCATCCGCCCCGCATCCACATGACTGTTATCCACATCCGCCCCGCATCCACACGACTGTTATCCGCATCCGCCCCACATCCACACGACTGTTATCCGCATCCGCTCGCATCCACACGACTGTTATCCACATCCGCCCCGCATCCACACGACTGTTATCCGCATCCGCCCCGCATCCACACGACTGTTATCCGCATCCACACGACTGTTATCCACATCCGCCCCGCATCCACACGACTGTTATCCACATCCTCCCCGCATCCGCACGATGTTTTTTACGCATTCACAAGTTTGTTTTCCAAATCTACTAGCAGAAGTACCCGTTCTTCGAATGGTCTTCGGTGTTAATACCAGACATTATCAATTGAGCTACTGTTGCGATGGTTAGCGGTTTATCATTCCTTCATAAGTTGGAAAACAGAGATATCAAACCCAGCGCTTGCACTCCGATCACAAAATTCAAGTGACTGAATCTCAACAGATATTTATGAATATTTATGTTAAAACATATAATAAAGCTATAATTATCGTCGAACATAAACAGTCGTATGCAACTCGCCTATAATAGTACATTATGCAACGAGCCTATAATGGCTATAAGTAAGACACGAGTATGTTTATAAAACGAGCGTATGCGAGTTTTATAATTTCCATACGAGTGTCTTAATTACCATTATAGGCGAGTTGCATACGACTGTTTATGTTCGACGATAATTATAACTTTATTATATGTTTTAACATAAATATTCATAAATATCTGTTGAGATGGTCACTAGAATTTTGTGATCGGGTGCTGCGCTGGGTAGGATATCTTTGTTTTCCAAGCTCTCTGACCGACCAATGCATGCGCTCTGTGTGCTTCAATGCCATATGTGCAGATTGTGCACCAGTATTCAGTAAGAATGTCACCGAAGTCGTTTGAAGGCGCGCTGTGTAGAAATTGGATTTGGGGATATTAAGGTACAGTGCTATTTCTTGTCTCATATTCACCAGTTTATTTACGCGAACATATGGACGGTGCACTTTCGGTAATTTATATAGACATGTTGGATTTTGAGCGCATGTGCGAAGGTCTCGTTATCTAATTGGTCAAACAACTGTTTCTTGAGCTGTGGTTGGTGGGAGAAACTGTTTCATAATGAAAAATAGTGTTATAATGACCATCATTATGATACAGTTTTCAGACATATAATAGTGAGGGTCGAACATAAAGGTAATTAAGACACTCGTATAGAAATTATAAAACTCGCTTACGCTCGTTTTATAAACATACTCGTGTCATAATTATTGCCATTATAGGCTCGTTGCATAAAGTACTATTGTGAGACCCTGTGGAATTCATCCCAGGCCCCTATGGCTAAGGAACGAGGCAAACACAGCTCCACGTTTGGACAGCCCTTGTTACAAGTGTTAGTGTGTAGTTAAGCAGGGTCTAGAATGTTAAGTATTGACTTGCTGCTCCTCTAATCACCAAGCAGATTGCTAATATCTTCGCTAATGCCCACCAATTAATCCTTCGTCTCTTACGAAGTCGTTCACTGCACTTCCCTTCCCCTTCTCCCCCCACCCCTTACCCAAACCTCGTACCCTTTTCCCCTCATTCAATTATTCACACTTCCAACGTACAACAAAAAATGACATAGAATAAAAACATCCCACTTCCGTTTCTACTTAAAATGCGAAGGTATGAAAAAGTATTTCTTTTTTTAAAACGGATACACACACACACACATACTCTTGGATATTAATCTGATTTTTTCCAACTCTTATAATTTGCACGAACCCTGCTATTAGAGTGTTTATCCGTACGAACTCTGTCAGCAATTAGGTGCCGTTTAGCAGCCATTGATGAAGGCAAGACAATTTCTTATTGATTCTGATGATTGATATACAAAGTGGCTATTAGGCTATATCGTTCGTTGTGCTTAGCATAGGATATCCCGGTCAATGCCTGCACATAACGTCCTACTTATCCAAGGCATCGAAAATATGCTTTTTAATGTTCAATTAATCTATTTGAAAATTAACAAAATAATCAACAGCAATGTGCTTCTTAATCACCTAGTTTCATTTATAGCTAAACCAACTTCGCTCGGTATCATTAACGGTCTATCCAGCGCAAGCTTAAAAGGCGCAATTCAGAAAAGCCGAGTTGAACAGTGAAACTCCATATACATAGTCTTAACTCGACACGACTTGACAGTTGACTCTGGCGAAGCTTGGGAGATAAGCTCACTCGCTAGCTTGTAAACTCGCCCCGAAGCCAGTATTTAAATTTCCACTGAATGGAGATTGTTGAAAGAAATTAAAACGTTAACAAGTGACAGTCAGTCTGAAAGACTAGACTTTGTATCATTTTAAATGCTAAAAATGCTGAAAAATGCTAGAAAGGCTCGAAGCCAAAGACTCTTGACATGTTAGAAAATTATCTGCATAATACTTATCTTTCTTATCTTGCTTCAAATTACTTGCGAACGGCAAGTGCAAACCAAGGGCAAAGCAAGGTCGAGCACGCGGGAACGTGCCCCTTCCATCCAGTTTAAAAACACTTATAGTGGGCGATGTATTGAAGATAGAGATATGCTCTCGCGGCCTTTTTTTGTAGAACTTTTCATGCTGACCAATTCTTGATATTTTTAACGGTTTGCCCAGCGTAAGCTTAAGAATCGCACGGACGCCAAGTTTGTTTTCGTCTTTTTCACTGAAATCGTTACTGCTTGGCTTCCTTTGATCGTTATCCGAAGCCTAGGGAGTCTTTCATTTTCCCGCCTTAATTGGCCCTTGTCTCTTCTTTCCTGATACTCTCCTTCTGTGAAGGGTCAGCCTTCTTTTTCTTTTCCTTTTACCTCCTGCCTTGTGCTCATGGCCCTTAAGGAGGCAGGGTGTATGTAGCCCCACCACTTCTGGTGCACCGTAGATAATGCTACACCCTCAGGGGCTCACGGCTGGTGAGTTCGGGAGTTGGCGACCCCGAGGGAATCCTGAGCTGGGTCCGTTTTCCCCTTTTCTCCCTTACCTTTGGGGCGGACCTTCTCCTCTCTCCCCTCTCCTCTCCTCTCCTCTTTTCATTATATTTACTTTTCTCTTTAAGATTCCCGCACTGTTTTTGTTACTTGGTTCACCGTGTATCTAAATTCCTTTCTAGCGATTTTTAAGGCATTTTTAATACACGTTGCTTTTTGTGTGTTTTTTCGATCTAAATTACATCTCGTGATTGTTTTCAACCTCAATTGCATTTGTAAAGATTGACAATCTAAATAGCTTTTTAGTAAGTCTTTCAATATGGCGGAGGGAGTATTTTGAATCTAAATTACATTTTGTCAAGTATTTTCAATCTAAATTGCTTTTTGTAAGTATTTTGAATTTCAATTGCACTTTGTGAATAATTTGGATTGGAACAGGGATATTTCAATCTGAATTGCATTGTGTATTTTCAATTTCAATTGCATTTTGTACGTATTTTCGATCTCATTTGCATTTTGTAAGTATTTTGAATTTCAGTTGCATTTTGTAAGTATTTCGACGCTACATTGCATTTCGTACGTATTTTGAATCTAGCCTACGTTTTGTGGGTCTTTTTCAATCTATTCTTTTTGTGAATCTTTTCGTTCCAAATTCCCTTTTGTAAGACCATATTGTGAGTTGTTTCCATCTGAGTTCCTTTTTGTAAGTATTTTCCGTCTCACATACTTTTCGTTCTGGTTTCCATTTCATTATCATTTTTGCTATCACCCAGATCATTAGGGGCCGATAACCTAGATGTTAGGCCCCTTAAAACAACAATTATCATCATCATCATCTTCCTTTGATCATACATAAATTATTTTCTACAGAATCATTCCTCGAGATATCCTTTACAGAATGGTGAAAACCGCATCAAAATCTATCCAGTGGTTCTCGTGATTGCCCGTGACATCCAAGAATCGGGGATTTTTGTCTTATACTAACGAAGTAGAGATTGTCGGGGAGCACATGCACCGAGCGGTATTATGACGTCACACACGTCAGTGCATCTGGGTACATTTCGTCCCGTCACCGTAACGTAACGCCAGACCCCAGCGTAACGACGAAGTCGACAAGATCATTTAAAATGATAAAAACACTTATAGTATAAGAAATGTTTAACGGTTTACTCAGCGTATGCTTAAATGGCGCATGGACGGCAGGGGTTTCCTTCACTCGATTCACTGAAATCGTTTTGGCTCGGCTTCCTTTGGTCATAAAGAATGTTTTTCTACAGAAACCATCCTCGAGATATCCTTTACAGAATGGTGAAAACAGCATAAAATTCAATACAGTGGTTCTCGAGATGACCCGTTACATCCAGGAATCGGGGACTTACTTTTATACTACAGTATTTACGGTAGAGATGAAACAATCGACTGCCGTCTGGCGACAACAAATAAATCAATATTCTTCGATTGAGAACCTGAAGAATCTAGAAAAAAATACAAGGTCTTTTAAAATAAACAAATATAATTTTTGCTGTTGTTGTATGAATCTTCAGTCTTTTGACTGGTTTGTAGGAGCTTTCCATGCCTTATTTCCCTGAGCTAATCGTTTCATCTCTTCATAGCTACGACACCCTACATCCGAGGCAAACTTTTTAACCTATTCTAACCTTGGTCTACCCCTACAGTTCTTGTCCTCGACCCTTCCTTCCATAACTAAGCTTGCTATTCCTGGGTGTCTTAGTAAGTGTACTACCAACCTATCTCTTCTCTTTATTAGCAGTCGCCAGAAACATCTCTCCTCTCCCACTCGGTTAATACCTCTTCATTTGTAACCATATCTACCAATCTGATCTTCATCATTCTCCTGTAACACCACATTTCAAACGCTTCAATTCTCCTCTCTTCTAATAATAATAATAATAATAATAATAATTATTATTATTATTATTATTATTATTATTATTATTATTATTATTATTATTATTATTATTATTATTATTATTATTATTATTATTATATACATATATCTTACAACAAGACCCAATATATGGAGAGAAAGCCAGAAAAAATTCTCTTTAAACACCAAATGTGGTAAAATCACACAAGTCTGCAGTTTTAAATACCTTGGAGAAATTATACAGCCCTCAGGACCTAATCGAATCGCCAATGAAGACAGAATCACTAAGCTTCAGAACGCCTACAGTCTAACGTGGGCCCTTTACAACAAGAAATGCATTTCGACGAACGCCAAGTTACGACATTATAAAACAGTTATTTTTCCAGAAGCAACATAATGCCGCTGAAACAATAGTAATCGTTGGTCATTCCAAGATTAGGGAACTGGAAAAAGCAGGAACGAAAATTTCTCCGGAAGATCTACGGAGCAATCAACAGAAACGGCATTTGGATGAAGAGACCTAGTATTGAACTCTTTCAAAACACCATTACGATAACAGACGAAATTAGAAAACTCAGAGCCAGATTTTACACTCACATCCACAGGATGGCCACCACCAGATTGCCCAAGAAACTACTCAGCATCATAACAGAGAGCAAATGCGGCACAGAATGGCTTAAAGTGGTACAGAGAGACGTACAAGTGATCAGTATACAAAATTTTGAAGACCGAACTGACTGCCAGACGAAAATCGCGAATGTTAAGTTTGAACCAAGATCATTACGACAACCTGGGAAAAAGTGGACGGATGAGAGGAAGAGGGAGCATTCCGTGCGAATGAAGAGATTTTGGGAGGAGCGGAGTAGACGCACCTCCAAATGACATCATGTTATCAAGTTTAATCGGTCTCCTGTAGGGGAATTTTCGCTTATATAAATAAAAATAAATAAATAAATAAATAATAATAATAATAATAATAATAATAAAGCAGACATCTCAAGTGATATGGTGTTGGAAAGATCTAAATTCATAGAATTAGTTGATAATAACCAATTTTCAGACCACCCAAACATTGCATCCAACAGGATCTGGACGGAAGGAAGAAGGGAGGAAGATACCAGTTTTACGTCACCGTGAATCTTGTGGTTATGAGCCACGGGACCTCCTTTTTACGTGGAATCCAAACCTCAGGACATGGCATTTCACTTCGAAAATCTCACATGCATTGACCGGGAATCGAACCCAGTCCACCTTGGTGAGAGGCCACCAGCTTGACCGCTGAGACACCATGCCCCCATAATAACTAGAGGACCCGTACGAGAACTCTCGCTTGTGTATAAACCACCCGCCTGGCTTTACTGTCATGCGGGTTTCTATAAATATGTTTATTTGTTTAAACAAACTTTTAAACAAATTGTCAATATTTATGACAAATCTCTCTCCCGGTCAATATACAATCATGAACATGGAATATCACCAAAGAATCGCCAGTAACAACGCCGCAGAACTTTATCAATTTAAATAGCTGCTACTGTTTGGCTTTTTATAGCAGCAAGACTCCAAAATTTCAAGTTGGAGGTTATTGGAGTGCCCTTGTTGAATTAATGATATTTAAATATAAATTTAAGCAATAAATGTTTGTTTTGTTGCGTTAACATTGTAATGTATTTAAAGCTATCACTAAGACGATACAATCCGGGAGGGCGCCATTTCATAGGAATTTACTATGAAAAGTATTTTATTTTTATTTGCGAGTACGAGAACACCCTCATCCCCAGGGGTGGCGTGTTTCCAACACCAACCAAGACACTTCAGTAAATAAGGGCAATAAAGATTTACCGTAACATACATATATTTCATACGATTGCTACTTACTTTTATGATGAATAGGGAATAGTGATAAAGATTGTGATAATAATCCATTCTCCATAAAATATAACTTCCAAATCACGTAGCACCATTTACCATCTCTTTATATTCATTAAAATATCGGAAGAGCTTTATTTGAAATATCAGCCAGATAACCATAAAGATGCTGCGAAGGATATAGAATAACGTTACTTTCTTTAATAAATATTATATCTATCATATGTCTGCATTCAATTTGTTTCGATATTTCATCTCATCTATCACCTCTAAGAAAATCCTTTGTCCTCGTTAATACACTCTGTTGTCCTTCTTGTCCCTCCCATATTTGCTATTCCTAGAGTTGTCACTTCATATATAAGTTCAAGTTCTCACCACTCTAGCGCTCCATCACCACCAAAGAACACAAATCAATCCATAGATATATACATCATGGTAACTCAAGAAGCTATAACTTTTACAAAATATGTAAAACCAAATTAATAGCATAACTTAGAATACTTTGTCAGTTGTTGAAAAAGGGGAAATTCAAGAAAGATGTTTTCAAGGATATGCTATTGTGTATACTAATTATTCTGTGGAAAATTACATATTGAATCTGTAAAGCCACACGCTAAATAAATAAATAAATAGATTGACTTAGTCGGGTTATTGCAATAATACGAATAATTTGAAAGTCGAATGTTTGATTGATTGAATAGCCTACTCCGAATAGTCAAAATAATTCATGTGTTTGAATTAAATATTCGTATTTGAAATCGTTGGAACACCTACTGTCGACCAAAGTATTATGTGCACTCGAGTTTGAAGGTTGTTTGTGAAGTTACCAATAGACCTACATAAAATCCAATAACATCATCATTTTCGTCGTTAGATTTTGCGTTAGTTAATGTAGGTTTGGATTTTTAAATTTATATTTTAATATTTGTTATCGCAGTCTGGAAACAAAAAGTGCACGTTTTTAAGCGTGTTTCAACCATGCGTCATATTTAAGAATCATTATCTCAATAACCCGTCATCAGATCGAATCCAAATTTTAACACAATATACACTGGAATGTTGTATATCTGGTTTATTAATTTCAAAATTGTGTGTGTCCAAGAAACAAAGTTGTTATCATTTTTGTAAGGTAACTTTTTCTCGACTCGGGGTGGTTGGAAAATGTAGTTCTTGGTTGCGATGTAATCGTTATACATCAAAAAGTTATGCTGTATGACTGTGAAATAAGTGAATTAATTCACTTATTTTATATCGGTTTGTAATTTTATGAGGAAATAACACATGGTTCACCAGCTGGCCGCGCCGGGAACAGCTGTACAGCGTTGCCGAAAAGGTGCCCACACGCACCATGGCGCGTCTCGCTCGGCGGTGATGGGCTCCATCTCAGCAACGCTGTACATCTTTTGCTGGAGCGGCTAGCTGTTGAACCATGTGTTATTTCCTCGTACAAATACAAACCGATATAAAATAAGTGAATTAATTTACGTATTTCACAGTCATACAGCATAACTTTTTGATGTATAACGATTACAACGCAACCAAGAACTACATTTTCCAACCACCCCGAGCCGAGAAGAAGTTACCTTACAAACAATGATAACAACTTTGTTTCTTGGACACACAAAATTGTGAAATTAATAAACCAGTTATACAACAATCCAATGTATATTGTGTTAAAATTTGGATTCGATCTGATGATGGGCTTTTGAGATAATAATTCTTAAATGTGACGCATGGTCGAAACACGCTTAAAAACGTGCACGTTTTGTGTTCCAACTGCGATAAAAATATTAAAATATAAATTAAAAAGTCCAAACCTACATGAACTAACGTAAAATAGAACGACGAAAATGTTGATGGTATTGGATTTTATGTAGATCTATTGGTTACTTAACAAACAACCTTCAAACTCGAGTACACATAATACTTTGGTCGACAGTAGGTGGATCACTTCCGATTCTGATGCAAGTGGCATTTTATGAGGTGAAAATGATTTTCCAGTGGTTCGGAATCCACGTTAGAGAAAGGTTCTGTGGTTTATGATCACGATATTATGAGTAGCAGGGTATTTTGATTGAACGTCCCAGGGTACCCAACAAGTTCAATCTCAAGTAGTTTTAACTTTGGGTACCAGATGGTACTGTCACTAATATCTAGCAGCGAACGTTGGAACTTGATAGCCTAGAGCGTTTCTGAATAGCCAAATATAACCTTCAAATTTTGCTAAACACTACCAATTGCAGTGGTAGGTTCTTTTACATGCCATAAATCTCTAACGTGGGCCCGCCGGCTTTACTTCCCCTCCGAAGGAAGGCATACTGAGGATTATTGGCGGCTTCGGTGGCTGAACTTCTATGCCCATGATCGTGGGTTCAAACCTGGCCAAAGTCGTCGGATTTTTTAAGAGCGTTAAACAATCCCTCAGTAGGCCTATGCCTTCCTTCGGTGGGGTAGTAAAGCCGGCGGTCCCATGTCATAGATTTATGGAATAATAAAGAACCTTCCACTAACTACACTTGTGGAAGCTAAAATTTTTAGGTTAGTTTGATAACGCTATATTAGTTCCAATGTTCGCCGCCAGGTGTTGACTGCGATGGCATTTTGTAGCTACGTAGACGGAAGCATTTGGTAGCAAAAGTAGGAACTACTTGAAAAAAATAATCGTCTGCGGTCTATCTACCTGAATCACAGATATAACACAATAATACAGCCATCACATTTAACACCGGTTATCAGACAGATTCTACACACACCCAAAGTACACGGGGCTACATGACCACGTTGTCGCAGCCCCTAAACTAAGGAAACAACCAACCAAGGATTATAACGCTCTTAAAAATCTGACGATCTTAGGTAGACCTATAGCAGTTTGGCATGCTACCTACTACTCCACGAAGCCACTGATCGCGAGATTAACGTAGTGCAATCTTGGAATTATTTATTCAGTGTCTATAATAACACATCATAATACTAAAATACGACCCGATAGCATTCTTTTGAAGATAACCTAGACCTAGTTGCTGTGTCGTGCAAGTGGTCACAGCCCTGTTGAATGACCTTTGAAGGAGCAGAGACGTGATGTCCCGAGGGTGGAGAGACCAGCGAGTTCACAGTTGATGAATGGGGCCCTCCTTTCTTCTGCTTGCTTCCACAATATGGGACCTTCAATTAACATACTCCGTAGTTTCACTCTTCCAAACTTGTAACTTACAATATTCCACAATACCTGATCTTCAATAAATCCAGTTTGGTATAATTTATATCTTATATCTTTATTGTTGTTGTTGTTGTTTGAGTCTTCAGTCTTTTGACTGGTTTGATGCAGCCCTCCAAGCCTCCCTGCCCTGAGCTAATCATTTCACCTCTGGTCTACCCCTACAGTTCTTGTCCTCGACCCTTCCTTTCATAACTAAGCTTGCTATTCCTGGTTGTCTTAATATGTGTTCTACCAACCTATCTCTTCTCTTCATTAGCAGTCGCCAGATATATTTTTCCTCTCCTACTCGTCTTAATACCTCTTTATTTTTTACCCCTATCTCACCATCCGATCATCATCATTCTCCTGCAACACCACATTTCAAATGCTTCAATTCTCCTCTTTTCTGCTGCACCAATACTCAAAGTTTCACTTCCATAGAGCGCCACGCTCCAGGTAAGGGGCCTTCAAAAATGACTTCCTAATAGCTAATTCAATATTTGAGGTCAACAGATTCCTTTTCTGTAGAAATGCTTTCCTTGCCTGATCTAACCTAATTTTTATATCCTCTTTGCTTCGTCCATCACTGGTTATTTTGCTTCCTAAGAAACAAAAGTCTCCTACTTTCCTTTAGCTTTTGACCTGCCAATCTGATGTGTCCATAGAGGTTGCTGATTTATTTCGGCTGCATTCCAAGGTTTTTGTTCTACATTTATTGATTTTCATCTCTTCATTTTAGGTGCGAATTTGTTGATGTCCGTCCCATTCACTCAGCCTCGTGAGACAGAACTAAGAAGAGGTGGGTTCGATTCCTACCTCAGCCATCCTGGAAGTGGTTTTCCATGGTTTCCCACTGGTACACAAGTCTTAGTCCCACTTGGTGTAGTTAATGCCTATGTTCTTCTTCCTCCTCGGTCGTTTGGGCCAACTATGGACCACAGTGCTTGTTGTCTGCCACTTTTGGTGGATTGTTTTGCGGCTGATTTTTTGCTGAAATCTTGAGCCTTTCTATTGGACCAGTAATCTTTCATTTTCTTGCTGAACTCGGACCATTTCCTGGATGCGTTGTGGTGAACTTCTGTAATGGATGTGAGGGAAGGCTCTTGTCATTTATTGTGTCTTGCTGAATATTAAGTTCAGCAAAATCCTTCTCCGTTTGTTTGATCCACAAGGACCCAGTGGCTTTACCCTTCTTGGCTACCTTGAAGATCTTATAAGACAGCCTGTGGTGGGGTGGTCCATTCTGTACAGGTGGTCGTAGAAAGCAAGGCGTCTCCTTCTGATGGCACCGGTGTGGCTTTGGTTTTTATAGAGCTCGCAATTTGGTTTGTACCATCGTCTTCTATCTGGAAAGATGCTTGGTCCCACCATTTCCTGCAATAATTTCCTTTCCTGCACCCTGAGGGCCCTTAAGGGGGAACGGGGTCTTCTTAGATAGAAACAGGAACTCAGCTGCGAAGAGGATTGATGGTCTGCCTACTGCATTAGTGTCTTACTTTGACATTGATCGACAGATGGTTCCAGGAGTTCATTTCTATAATTATTATAAGTTATAGTTCTTAGCCTAATTTTCACATTATGCAAAAATGAGGTAAAAGTAGACTTATGAGATCGATCCGGGCAAATATCTGTCTGTCTGTCTGTCTGTGTGTGTGTCCCCCCGTATCAACTCCTAAACGGCTGAAGCAATCGAAACAAAATTTGGTATGAGTAAAGAGCTCTATCTGAATATCTCAATGCCTTATTTGAAAATGATGACAGTGCTACCATCTGCTGAAAAATCGCAATTGAAATTTGAGCTCCATGTTGGATATCTTGGAAGGTATGAATGGGAGCTATTTCAAAATTGGCATACGTATAGATAATAATATTTCAGTTTAATTTCCAGGAGGCCATATATGGCACTGTTGCCAAAATGATTCTAAGCCTGCTGATAGGTCCAAATTTTAAATGCATATATCGTCTCCACTATCAATTGGAATTCAACCAAATTTCGTATGTGCTATGAGTACATACACAGATACGACTGAGCGTATTCTTAAGAGCCACCAGGGCTGCCAACTGTTAGTAAATGCTCTCAATTTCTTTCATCCAAATACCAATATATCAGAAAGTATGCAAGCCGACAGCTTTAAACTAAGCACACGTATAGCACCTGGCATTCTATATTAATTTGGAGTAACTTATATACGTCAGTGCTACTCACATGATTCTAAGCCTGCTGAGAAGTCCAACTTTAAATACATGTAACTTCTATACTATCATTTGGATTTCAACCAAATTTCGTATGTGCTATTTGCACCATAATAGATATGACTATAAGTATTCTTAAGAGCAACCAGGGCTGCCAACTGTTAATAAATGCTGTCTCTATTTTTGTTACCTTAATATCAATATATCATAAAGTATGCAAGTCCATATTTCTGAAATTTGCGCACGTATAGTACCTGGCATTCTAGATTAATTTGGAGAAACTAATATACGTCAGTGCTACCAACATGATTCTAATTGCAAGCCTGCTGATAGGTCCAATTTTAAAATGGATGTAACTACTATACTAACTAATGGATTTCATTCGAAATTGGCACAACAATAGATCATAATATTTCAAATTATTTCTGACCAATACATGCATGACATTGTTGCCAACATGATTTTACGTGCGCTGTTAAATCCAATGTTTAACTGCATGTAACGTCCATGCTATCCATTGGACTTCAAAATAATTATTTATTCTGTATCTTAAGAGCTGGAACTAAGAATATATTCTGTCACCAGGGCTGCCAACTATAATGCTCTATTAGACTACATTATGCCAGATATACAGTATTTCGAACTAATTAGAAATTTCGATATTACCAACTTAATTTCGTCATTATTCTAGATAGATCCATATAGATAAATTATTGGCATGAACCTTAAATTTTAAGAACAGTAGGCTGTTTAGCTCGTCACGGAACTTCTTGTTAATCTCTTGTTTTCTGCCCTGGGCCTTAATGATCTGATACATGCTATAAATGATGATGATGATCACAATGTCGCAAAGCCCTTAAGTCCTAGCAGTTCACTGAACCAGTAATCACTTGACAAAAAGTGCCTCAGTCTATAAAACCTGCCGGTCTGTCAGGAGTATAACAAGCCACACAATATGGCGTAGTAGTTTTTATGCGCTGTAATTAAAAGAGGAATCAAATTAAGCTCCGCTGATGGAAATGCAAAGTGCAATATCGTTGCGGGGAGGATGTGATAGATGGGAGCCAACCCTGGCCTGCGGCCCACAAGGTGTCAGCCAGGTAGTTAGTAGGGCGGTGCCACCTGTTTTAAGCGATCACGCCCCGAATTATTGCAACCTGTCCACGTGTTGCCCGGGAATATCGCTCAGGCCTTATCATGACTGATACAGAGTGTTAACGTGTGTACATACGTTTAGGGTGAAAATCCACATTTTTTTAACCAATTCCTCTGAAACTTTTACCACATCCCAACTATCAATATGGTATCAGAAACTTTATTTTCTGTTTTCTGTTCCCTGAAATTTTGAAAAACGGAATAAAAAATGATAATTTTTCAAAATGCCCTAAAATTACTAAATATTAATCAATAATCAACTTTCTTTTGCTGAGTAGACACCCAATGTATGGACTTGATGTTCATCCACCTAGGCTGAAGACAAGAAAGAGCTTCCTCCAAACAACGATATCCATTCCTTCCTCAGCTGAAGCTCACCGAATTGAACTTTGCAAAGCAAAATCACCGGGAGGATCGTGGAATATGAAGGAGAAGCCGGCAGCAGGCTACCATTTACAATGTGGATCTTGAAAGACGCTAAACAGACTGAGAAATGGTGTGAGTTGGTGCAAAAGCAATTTGAAAAAGTGGGGATACAGCACTGAAGAACTTTGAAATGTGGCGAAAAATAAGAGCACCTTCTGAATTGCAGCTTGTTATCAAGACCATGTTATATGCAGAACGGTGCCATTCTAACAGTTAAATGAAATTTAATGCAATTTAAATGTATATAAATTTGTATGTGTTTTGGACTCAGATAAATACATTTTGCTAAGTTCAATTATTTAACGCATTTAACTCTGAAATAGAATCGTGTAGTTGTTTTCTTCATTTTTCGAAAAAGAAATGCAATAATGTCATTGCTTAAAATAAACAAGGCGGCTAAAGTTTACAAAGTTTCCAAAAATCCCTAGCGCACAGTATTCCTACGTTCATTAGCATTAATTTGATGTATCAACAATATTCCTATGTCAATTATAGATGTTGATTTTGTTAATTTGAAAGGCAAAAAACGTTACAGATTTTAATTCTGAGAATAACGTAAATGAAGTTACACAAATAAACTATCTAACACTTGCAATTACCTAATATATGTCATTATGATATTCCCATGTGCACAGCAGGCCCTTTCGAGCGCTTCCCCCTAGACATGTGCACAGCAGGCCCTTTCGAGCGCTTCCCCCTAGACATGTGCACAGCAGGCCCTTTCGAGCGCTGCCTCCTAGACATGTGCACAGCAGGCCCTTTCGAACAGTTTTTAACTACTAACAGGTGGAATATCGACATGAAATATATTTTAATTTAAAAACAAGATGTTCAGTAAAGAACATACAGCCTACTGGGTAGATTATTGGCTGAGGAATAACCCACCCACCAAGGGAAGATGATTAAGAAAAGGAAGTGGGTTTCGGACTGGAGAAAAAGGATAGAGAAATGGGATGAGAGTCCCTCAAAAGTTATTAATTTAACTCTCAATACACTTAGAGGCGGTTGCCACTGAAAATTCGTTCTTTGATACCTAAAATGAGTAAGGACTTGGTCGAAGCTGACGGGAACCGCAGCTAAGACTTGGGCGGTTTGCCAGAGAAAGGCTTTAGTGTATTTCCTCCCAAGCATGCATAAGTCTACTATAGGGAAGAGTGATAGTCTGGCAAGACAAATAGTAGCAGATTTGTTCTGTATTAACGATGGCATGAACTTGGGAAGAGTCAGGGAAGACAGGATCTTGCCTAACCGTTGTGTTTTCGAAATTATGAATCCAAAAACAAGTATTTAATTTATTTAAAAAGGCAAAAGAAGTTTATAACTTTAGCAAACATATATTCAATCTGGTTAACAAATTTGGGGTCACAGACCTCAGATAGCATTAAACATTTGCGCCAGGCAATTAACAATTTATGAGGTTTTAAACCTTATATATGTACTAAAATCTTTGTAAGATTTAAAAAAGACAAATGAAATGCTTAAAGTTTAAACATCAAATTGAGTACAAGGAGTGTACTTTAAGGAATTTACAAGTAATTATTTTAGAAAAAGTTACAACTTCGAAAATAACAAAAAAAGGAAGCAAGTAAATGAAAAAGAAGTTCCTATTACTTCTTATGTTTATGCGGAATTACTTCTATGACAATTATACAAAAGAGGGCAGGTCACTTACTGTGAAACCTGAAGAAAAAAATCAACAAGGAAGGTTCTAGACTTCCTGTATTTAGATAGGAATCACCAGATAAATGGGGCAGGTTACCCTTTCGTGAGACCTAGAAACAACTCACTAATGAGTTAAAAGAATTGTATTCTCTCGCTATAAAAGAGAAACAATGTGAGCTTGAACCGTGTATAAAACACGTAATTATACAGAAATTAAGTAATGATAAACAGCAAAATGGAAGGGCACTTCGAAGAGTGACACCTTATGGAGAAGTTACAATTTTATTAATATGGTTTGTTAGTAAAAGGTTGAGGAAAGATCATTGGGATTTAGGATCAATGTTCATGGCCTGATTTAATGTAAACGGACGATCGCGACGCGGTAGAAAAGTGGGACAAGCACTAGTTATCACTATAGTCTTTTAAATAGATGAAAAATTCGCAGTAGAGACACGAAAGTTTATGTAACGAAAGTTATTGCAATGATGAAAATAACTGGTTGCACTAGGAGGGCGAGAGTCTATTTCTTGAGAAAGTTGAGAATTACAATTAAATGCGCCATAGAACATTCCAACGGTGGACGAAAGTTTGCTATTGCAGTAATTTATAAGGAAGATTCCTCATTTTAAACAGTATTTTCACAAGTGAGTGAAAAATACCTGACGGCAAGACTCGCAGATAGAGTACAGGATCTGGAAGGTTCCAGAACGATCTTAATAGAAAAATGGGGCCAAAGAGGAAATTGCTTTGTAATTTATAGACAGCGGGTATTAGATAATATCCCACGTGCTGAGAAGATTTCTCAATTATCAAACATAAGAAATGCTGCTTTTCACCAAGATTGGCTTGATTAGACAAAAGCCCAACATGGAAAATCCCTCGAAGAATGATTACCGCCCCACAAGTAATCTCACGCTGTCTATAAAATAATCAATAAAAGCATGTAGATAAAATTGATGAAGATGAGGTTAAAACCTTAAGTCTGTACTTATCTTGGTTGCATGTTGAAGGTGAAGTTCCCCTTTACAATATTTAACATGCCAACATGGCGTAGAAAGTAGAGTTTGCCTCTTGGTTTGAGGAGACTGGCTCGAGTTGAGCCTTAACTGAGTCGACGGCCGGCGCACAAGAGAGACCCACTCAGCAGAGCACGGAGGGTCCAAGGAAGGGAAAGAGTGGGGGTAGGAGACAAAAGGAGAACATATAAACATAGCCAACATTACAACAAAAAATTGATCTTCTCTTGCTGAGCCGGTCTTTAAAGAGTTGATAACAGATGATACTAGCACAGCATGGTGAGAAAAAAGGAGACGTAATTCTCTTGCTCACGGAGAAAATAGCTGGCGATGGTAACAAGATCTGGTGGCCAGATGGATAAGTAAATCCTCTTGCACCAGGAAGAATTGAGGAGCTTCAGAGATTCGCTGCGAGAAGACGCTAGGTGGGCCATAGAAGATATATATCTAGAACAGACTCATAAAAGATATAAGCGAAGTGATCACCACAGAGAAAATAGAAGATCACTGTTGGTGTTTGACAAAGAGGAAGGAATGAATATGCAAAGAGCATTAAAAATTAGATTCTCACGTACCGTGTATTCAAAGAATACACCACCTACTTTCTCCTAAATGTATGGGTATTGTTATAACTCTTTTTTCCTTTTCAAGGAGTTTAGCCTAATTGAATGTTGGTTGTAGTAGCTTGTTGAAATACAACGTGTTATACGGATATTAAACATGAATGTGAGGTGCCCTTTGCTAGTGCTACCTCTGTACAAAATTTCATTCAATCCAGTTTCACCGTGTTTGAATTGATATGGTGAATCGATTTGAACAGATACATGGCTGCTATCTGCAAACTATTGGACTGATGACCTTGTATTTCAGTCAAAAGATGCTTCCCACAAAAAGGTATCTTGATGAAAAATTTGGTAGAGATCAGATTATTAGGTTGGTCATAATTTGATTTAATCTTTTAACATTTGGGTGGCCGCCATTACGTTTCCGTCAAGATGGTGTCGATATAAAACATGACACTGAGTTGCCTTTTGCAAGTGCTACCTCTGTACCAAATTTCGTTCAATTTGGTTTCGCCGAGTCTGAATTGATCGGGGGAATCGATTTGCACACATACATGGCCGCCATCTGTAAACTATTGGGCTGATGACCTTGTCGTTTGGCCATAAAATGCTTACCACATAAAGGTATGATGTTGCAAGATTTAGTAGAGATCAGATGATTAGGGTGGTCGTAATTTGATTTAAGCTTTCAACATTTGGGTGGTCGCCATTACGTTTTCGTCAAGATGGCGGCGATATAAAACATGACACTGAGGTGACCTTTGCTAGTGCTACCTCTGTACCAAATTTCGTTCAATTCGGATTCACCGTGTTCGAATTGATAGGAGAGGGGGGGGGGACATTCAGAGTACACTCACTCACTCACTCACTCACACACACACACACACACACACACACACAGACAGACACACAATTTTTCGCCCTATGTTGATCTCATAAGTCTACATTCATTTTTTTTTGCAAAAATCGAAAGTAGGCTAAAAATAAGGCTTCCACTCACTATGAAATTGGAATTTTGGTAAAAAAAATGCCATTCAAACATATATTAAAGGAAAAAGAAGTGAAAATTTTCATCAAAACAAGAATAACAAGTAGTTCCGTGAGAACTATACAGCCTATTTTCATATATCCTACTTATGTTAATTGCCTCTATCAACATACAACATTTTAGTTTGATGGCTGTAACAGATTCGTAGATATTGAAAACCGTCTAAATAAGTCGGATGGTCACCATGTTGGATTTTTATATATGTAGGCCTTAGAGTTATGTGCTAATACATGAATGTTATTGTGTAGGTGTTTTGAACCCGAGGTGGTCATGCTGACTGGTCTCGAACGTGGATCTCGGAGATAAGTTGAGCTCTGAATGAAGGTTCCACCAGGGGAACGAACCCGAGATCTGTTGAGGGTATTTCATTGTAAGAACCCCTAGAAGAAATTATATATTTAATTACTGGTGTGATATCAGTTGTTACTGACATTATTTAGTGAAATAATGCAGGAAAATAGTGGAAGATAGCATTATTTGGGCTACATGAAGTAGGCTATGCTGGATTTGAAACACAGGAGTTTCAAAGCTTGACGTTTTGCAAATGGCCCCAGAATTGTGGGAGGAGGCCCGTGGCGCCACGTCAATCTTGCTGACCCAGATCAGTCGTCTGCGAGGGGTCGGGAGGTTAGATAATGACCAGGTTCTTCCCCGTTTGAGAATAGACTTGAGAACGGAACGGGAAGATCCCAAGGAAAATCATTGATTACTCATGATTGGAGCAATGCAATGACATGAGAGTTGCGCACAGGTGAATCTTTAGCCAGGAGGCTAATTTTAGAGCCATAAAACGGCGAAATCAAGGCATGTTTAATGCAGTGCGTAATGTTACAGGACTATGAGTGTTCGCGGCTGGACTTGAGGATGTTGCCAAGGATTCCCAGTGAAGTAGCGTCCCCACGCCATGGATAAGATAATTAATATAAATTAAGTGGCCGATCGATCCTCGAACACACATACATTTTTGTGACCAGCTAAGAAAAAGGAACAATATGGATATTATTCCAAGTTCAGAATCACCCTAGGAGAGGAGCTGATTTATCGCGGAAATTCTTGCCCTACTTTTTGTGTGAAACAGATATAAGAGGGTGGACCCAGTCGAAGCGGACAGTTGAAACTTACAGTTTTACAGTTGACAGTTTTAGACCCAGTCGGAGGGAGAGTTGTTTTGAAGCAGTCGCAGTTGAAAAAGGACACGGAGCGCCCAGGCGCACACAAAGCCTTAAACATTTCACTGGTAATCAGCATGTTAGCTGTGCAATGTAACACACATGTGAGAATATATTCATGCATGGTCATGAACTAAGAATGAAGTCGGTAATTAACAAACTTGATTATGCGAAATGCATATTACCGAAGTTAGGAGAGGATGCTCGGACTTCAATGTGGGAAGCCGTGCAGTAAGACTGTTATATAATGTTTATTAAGTGCCGTGTGATATACTAGGCAGGACTGTGAAAAGTAATAATTCATGTAAATACAATGTACAATGTTGAGCGCAGTAAAGTATAGTGATTGGTTATACATATTTGGAGTATACCAGTAAGTAGCGTTCATGACGATATGTAAGCATATCGCTGCAATAGTAGGAAGATTATCAAGGGATGATCGAGAAACTGTTGGTGAATCCGTGAGCAGATGATCGGGAGATTCAATCAGGAAGGGGAAGGACCAAAGAAAGGGCCATCCGCACCTGTACTTTCGATACATGCTAGGGAATGTCAGCCAATCAGGAATTAAAGTGTAACGTGTGTTTGTGCACCGATGTTATGTAAATATCTCTTAAAGTCATAATATAACCAGTGTTATATAGTGTTATGTGTTTTGGAAGCATTAGCTTCATTATAAAAATGGAAAAGTGTCATGTGTTTCGGAAGCATTAGCTTCATTATAAAAATGGAAAAGTGTCGTGTGTTTATAAATCAGATGTCATATAATATGTGTATTTGCAAGATGGCAATGTGTCACTAAGTAAGCCGATGGCAGGTGACACTGGAATATGGTGGTTGGAGCCACCTGGATAAAGTCGACGTAAGTACCCCACAAATCATGTTACTATAGAAGGATAGTCACTGCATGTAATGTGATTTCGGAAGTATAAAATATGCCAGTAAGAATCAATAGTAGGAGGCATATCCTCATATGTTTATTGTTTGATTTCAGTAAAGTTAAGATGTTGAATACATCAGAGAGTGGATTAATCGTTACCACTATTAATGCTACTAATAAATAATGGCAATTCAGTTATGTGAAACTTAACGGGACGAACGCGAATGTTCGATCATTGAAGCAGTTACGTTGTGTCGGAAGGATAAGATATGTCAGTAATAATAATAATTATTATTATAATAATGATAAACAGTATAATTGAATACATCAGGATGAAAGGTTTTAAGCAAGAAATATTTACGCTAATTGGATTATTTATCTAGCCATGCAGTAGATAACATTAAGGGAAGAGAAAAGAGTTAATATTAAATACATTGTATTAATGGGGATATAATTATGCACGGGAATGTTGGAGCTTGACAGTGAATTGAATTTGTGGCTTGATTAAGCTTGTAGAGTACAGTTAGAGTTCTCTTTATTATAAGGCGAGATCGTGGACAGGTAAGGGGCCAGGTGATCTAATCGACGTGTGAAATCTCGTACAGCATGAGCGTACAGAGATATTAATTTATGCCGGAGCATATTTAGTGTGTACCCTATCTCCGATGTTGGATATGAAATGTTCCGGGTTCGAATCCTGGGGTAAGCGCGGGGAGAACATTGGACACCTCGACGCTATACCTGATTCCCCGAGAACTTAATGTTGAGTGATTCGGCTCGTTGAAGCGAATCATTGGCGGCAGCTGTTGACTGACCGTGATATTTTAGTTGAGATACCGGCTAACCACTAGACCTGTGTTCTATGAATCTCGTGCCTTCATATTGTGATACGGACCGGTTGAGGCCGTTATTAATGTCCTAAGGATAGGATTAAATATTCAAGCTCACCCAGAACCATTGCATAATATTCAGTTCAGATCATATGGGATCACGTGGATCATTGTGACCACAATGTTATATTCAAAGTTGTAATACTGCTTGGGAGGTAAAAGTCCAGGAAACGGGGAGACAAGGGGTGGTTTACAGCCGTGAACGACCCTACCCTGTCCATTGTATGCAGGCAGTCCAAGGGGCTGGGGTTGCTAAACTAACTGTGAAGGTTCGCGTTCTTGAGCGGACAGATTTAAGACCTTGCTTGTAATGAAAGGAAGAATTGTTATAATGTGTAATGAATGTGTGTGGTTTAAAAACACATTGCTAATCATAGATTACCCTGATGATATAAAAATTTAGCAATCTAACGAATGGTTGGATGTTGTATTTGTTACTGTCACTGACACCTAGTTAATGAAGTTGGTTACTCGTTGCCACAGGCTACGCTCGTAAGGGTAGCGTAATAGTATACTATCCGACACAACGATAACAGAAGTTATTTAGTGAAATCACTATGACATGCAGTGTAACTATAAAAAGAAGGGAGTGGAGGGGTAGACTTACGTAATTGTGGTGTTGCAAGTAGATGTAGTGCAAACCATGAGTTGGCTAATGCATGAAAGCATTTGGTGGGAGAGAGAGATGTAACACAGATAGTACACATGATGTAAATTCAGATATATTGTAGGATACAAGTAACTTTGTGAATATAAAGAAGTCACATTAGGTGACATGAGTGTAATAGTTCAGTTTTGTGAAACATTACATGTGCATCAGTGCACTTGAGTAAAGTTTAAAGTCCACATAATGGTAAAAGATTGAATAGTGATATGGATTTAATTTGTTCAACTATGTGAATAATTAATGGATTGTGGGAGTAACTTTGTTTGTTTGTGTATTGTTTATGGGATTTGTGTTCTCATTATTTGTTTGAAGCCATGAGTTTTACTGAATTAAAGTCTGTAGAGTAGAGTTGTGCCTTATCATTGTAGAGTTGATACCTTTTAGCCTCAAATCCAAAATATGCAACTGCTCAATGGGAGAACGGTACACGCCTGAGTCCTGACGCTAGCTGGAGGCAGAAGCATATTTTCCATCGAGATTACTCACATGGGTACAGTATATTGAACTTCAATCGGATGATTAGGACACAAGAAATAAAAACGAGATTTTTAAATTTCACACAGCCGCCACCTTGTGGTTATTTAAACAACTGAAATAAATTAGATGCCAGTGGATTGAAGTTTGTATAATAATTTACCGTACCAAGATTCACTGCGCTCGGATGGTTAAATCGCGAGAAACGTCCATTTAAACATTTACAATTCGCGTCACCGCCATGTTACATTTGTGCTCACGAGATTATTGAAAGTCCCATAGGTGAATTTATGTTCATAGCCTCTATCAACAGACAACATTTCAGTATGATTAATAACATAGATTAATAGATATTGAAAACCGTCTGAATATTTCGGATGGTCACCATGTCGGATGTTTATATATGTGGGCGATAGAGTTATGTACTATTAGATGACGAATATTGAGCAGGTTTATTACTCAAACGCTCACTTCGATTGCATGATTAGAACACAAGAAATAAAAACGTAATTTTAAGTCTTTGGGCAAATTCGTGTTGACCGACTGTAGAGCTCCAACTGACAGTAATTTATAAATCTGGCAGGGCTAGTAGCATCGTATCCCACTTGTTAGTACCGGTATATGATTCTTGGATCTGACACCGCAGGTTATTCTGCTACCAAACTGCTTCCTTGCTAATTATCCTGACAGAATAAATATGGCATGCACGTTATTAGATCATGGGGCAATCTTGTTGGAATGCGCTGGCTCGCTCGCTGTGTCTTATGGAGATCAGGCGGCCTAATCAATCATCTCTGGAGCGATCAGATCTGCCGCACCGCTCCTTATTAGGTCTCCGTGCGCGACACTTCACAGGGACTGATTACATGTTGTGATGACTCATCATTTGCTAAATCACTTCTTCCTTAATTAAGGTCAACGTCCTTGCTTTTTTCTTTATTTAACATCTTCAGTTTTCATTTAATATGACCCTTCGTTCTAGAGGTGGTGCACCGCGCATCAACAACATATCTGAGATGTGGTTAGTATCATTAAATAGTATCCCGACTATAAAACAAAAAGAGTAAATTTTCGAAAAAAATATATTAATATAATGGTTGCCACGCACAGCTAAATGAAATCTATGAGATAGTAATGTAAATTATGTAAATAATGATTATAGTTATTGTGGTTTCATTTTTGAGCGCACTTTACTGCAACGCAGATTGAAAAATGAAAAATCCACAGCCTGCTCCCAGTCGACCGACCGGGTCAGGGAATGGAATGAATGAAGCCCCCATCTAGCGGCTGCCGAAGCCTGTCGCACTCCCCTGGGGCAATGATTAAATGAATGACAGATGAAATGAAATGACAGTGGAGAGTGTTGCTGCAATGAAATTTGTGACAGGGAAAATTGGAGTACCCGGAGGAAAACCTGTCTGCCTCAGCTTTGTCCAGCACATATCTCACATGGAGTGACCGGGATTTGAACCACGGACCCAGCTTTGAGAGGCCGGCGTGCTGCCGCCTAAGCCACGGAAGCATTTACTGCAACGCAGATTGCTTATTATTCTTGCGCATTTTGCGAAGCGCAGATTTTAGATCGATTTTCTTTTTAAGTATTCCACATGGATTAATGGATCGCATTTACTTCCAGTCTGAAATATCAAGTTATTTTGAATCGTGACTTGCCCACATTAAACATGACTTGGTTATATTCAGGACTCCCACACAATTGCATAATTTAATACGTTTTTTTTTCTTCTAGATTAGGCCGACTGTAGGAATAGGATCTAGGATGTTTTCTCTTCACAGGAGTGTATTTTTAAGGAGATTTATTTTACCCTACAGCATTGTGAGGTTTGAAGCCATTTTTCAGTGTTGCCTAAGTAAACAAAAGTTTGGTGCTTTTCAGTCGGTCAACACGAATGTACCCAAAAGAGATGGGTTATGCCCTGATCCTGAAATAAATTACATGGGATTAATAAATACACTAGGATGTAAACTGCATGTAAATATTAGCCTACTTTTCACATTTTGCAAAAATGAGGAAAAAGTAGACTTATGAGATCGGGCAAATGTGTGTCTGTCTGTCTGTCTGTCCGTCTGTCTGTCTGTCTGTCTGGCTGTGTGTGTGTGTGTGTGTCCCTATCAACTCTTAAACGGCTGCAGCAATCGAAACAAAATTTGGTAGGAGCAAAGATCTATACCTGAATATCTCACGCCCATATTTGAAAATGATGTCAGTGCTACCAACTGCTGAAAAATCGCAATTGAAATTTGAGCTCCATGTTGGATATCTTGGAAGGTATGAATAGGAGCTATTTCAAAATTGGTACACGTATAGATAATAATATTGCAGTTTCATTTCCAGGAGGTCATACATCGCAGTGTTGCCAAAATGAATATATGCCTTCTGATAGGTCCAAATTTTAAATGCATATAACTTCTACACTATCATTTGGATTTCAACCAAATTTCGTATGTGCTATGTGTTCATAAACAGACATGACTGAACGTATTATTAAGATCCACCAGGGCTGCCAACTGTTAATAAATGCTCTCAATTTATTTTATCCAAATACCAATATATCAGAAAGTATGCCAGCCGACAGCTTTAAACTATGCACACGTATAGTATCTGACATTCTAGATTAATTTGGAGAAACTTATATACGTCAGTGCTGCCAACATGATTCTAAGCCTGCTGATAGATCCAATTTTAAAATGCATGTAACTTCTACACTAACTAATGGATTTCATTGAAAATTGACACAACAATACATCATATTATTTCAGATTATTTCTGACCAATACATGTATGTCATTGTTGCCAACATGATTTTAAGCGCGCTTTTAGATCCAATGTTTAACAGCATGTAACGTCCATGCTATCCATTGGACTTCAACCAAATTTTGTATTCTGTAGCTTAAGAGATGGAACTAAGTATATATTCAGTCACCAGGGCTGCCAACTGTAGTTCTCTATTAGGCTACATTATGCCAGGTATACAGTATTTCGAACTAATTAGAAATTTCGATATTACCAACTTAATTTCGTCATTATTCTAGATAGATCCATATAGATTAATCATTGGCATGAATCTTAAATTTTAAGAAAAGTAGGCTCTTTAGTTCGTCACGGAACTTCTCGTTAAGTAGATTTATTTTACCCTACAGCATTGTGAGGTTTGAAGCCATTTTTCAGTGTTGCCTAAGTAAACAAAAGTTTAGTGCTTTTGAGTCGGTCAACACGAATGTACCCAAAAGAGCTGGGTTATGCTCTAATCCTGAAATAAATTACATGGGATTAATAAATACACTAGGATGTAAACTGCATGTAAATATTTCCTCTTGAATTCGTAGGCCAACGGGAAATATTTGTGTATGAATGTGTGAGTGAATGGCCATAGTAAAACTCCATGTATTGTTATTGCTGTGTGTAGCTTAGTTAATATCACGCAGTCGCCAATTTAATTCTAGTGTTTAAGTTTTCCTAGTATTTAAGTTTGGCAGGTTAAGAATAACATATGTGAGTACGTTTGTAAGTTGAATTGCGTGTGGTTAATTGTAGGAGATGCTCTAGAGCAGCGGTTCCCAAACTTTTTCGGTCTCGGAACCCTTCAGAAGTCATGATTTCCCCGCGGAACCCTAACTCTATCCCTGATTTTTACTGAGCATTGTGAACCCACAACGTTCTTCCTGCTTTCATCTATTCTTACTGCCTGGGTGTTTTGTACAGCCTAACGCCAACTTAGTAGGTTTGGAAACAAAGAGAAAACATTTTAAATTTAGGCCTACATACAAGCCTTTATTTTGGTACAAAAATATAAACAATTATTTTAGAACAATATGAATTGGATTCCCATCTAATTTCTAATGTGATGAATGAAATTGTTTCATTTTCATTCTAAAAATAGTTTTGAAATCGGGCTTTATGTCCGACAGCTGAATACGTAAATCCGGGGCAGCATTCAACTTACTCCTAAATTTGTTCTTGATATAAGCATAAGCAGAAAAGCCTGCTTCGCATCAATAGGTGGACACGGAGGGGAGCAGAACTCGGATAGCCTTTTCGGCTACTGACTGGTATACGTCTATCAGTCCTACCCAAAACTCATTCAGCGGCACTAATTCAAATTTCGTTTTAAAACGGGAGGTACATTGAATTTCAATAAGATCTTCATAGTCAGGCACGGACATGTGAGGTTTATTTCGGTTGGCAAATGGATTTTGCTGTGATAAAAGTCATAAAACGAAGTCCTAAAGTTGTCGAATAGGTGTTTGGATATAACACGAACTCCACCTACCTTTCCATTCGATAGTTAGCCTCGTGTGGTTTTATTTTAAAATCAGTTTTAAATTTGATTTTTAAGATTTATCACGGAACCCCTGCGATGTCTTCGTGGAACCGTAGGGTTCCGCGGAACCCAGTTTGGGAGCCGCTGCTCTAGAGTCCTAACTACGCCACAATAAAGGCACCAATAAATAAATAAATTATGGACTGTTGCCTCGAGCCCAAATCATAGCCCCCAGTTATAAATACACATACTACCACCGCCATAGCAATGATACAGGTTATCAGACAGATTCTACACCCACAAAAGTACCTGCAGTTGCGTGACCACGATGTCTGAAAAATCCCGAGATCAATGGAAAGCCACAAGTTAACTACGAAGGAGGAATTATGTATTACACTGTTATCAGCAAAAGCTGAATTTAGAATCTGTTCACACCGGTCTATCAGTCTGGCTGACGATGGGTGCTGATGACCTTAGCAAGTTGTGACCTCTCAATGCTCGTTACTTCTTTCGCCACTAATTACGGCCCCTTAATTACATGACCTGGCCTCCCCCTGCTTATCGTCACATCTGGCGGACGCGTTAATTAACAGAGACGATGTTCGCGAAATATTGGAAACATAAATTTCTCAGATGAGCACTTTAACACGTACCTTATTGGAATTCCCACATTAAGCAGGCGTTTGGCCTTTCACCTAGCGCTCGCCTCGCGTGACCCTGGCAGGGCCTTCCAGTTTTACTTTCGATCATTCGTTAGTTTGCAACAAAAACAGGAAAGAGTGCATAGTTGGCAACACAAAACAGGGTTGGTACACTGTACGATGTTAGATAATCCTATGCTGTACCTTGCTATACGCGATAGTTCCGGATTTATTTTTCTAGTTTCACAGGTATCCGTTTTACAAAGGGTTGAATTCTGTATGTCAGATTTTGGTTCATGCGGCAAGTGCACATTTCAGTGTCTTTGAAGAAAGTTGCAGTAATTTCAAAACCTCATAGCTCAGGAACTATTTGAGATATTAAAACTAGTATTTTTAGCCTATTTTCAATTTTGAAAAAAAAAATAGGCTTATGAGATCACCTTTTGTCCGTGTGTCTGTGTGTGCGTGATTCGTGTGTGTGTGTCCCCCCTAATAAAATCTAAACGGCTGGACAGATTTCAATAAAACTTGGTAAGTTCATAGCTCTATTCCGGGCGACCCCGACCGTGCCCTTCAAATTTTGTTACGTCTCGCCAATCCAACATGGCGGCTGTGCGAAATATTTTACCAGCATTCAATATCTCCGAAACTATTACTGATATCACCCTGGAATTTTGTATGGTGATAAAGGAAACTACTAGAAATTCACTTATGTGACCTTTGAAAACATGGTAACTACTAAGCCAACATGGCGGCCAAGCGAATTTGCGACTTTTAAATGGACGTTTCTCGCGATTTAAGCAACCAAACGCAATGAAACTTGGCACACTATATGTTTATATGGATAGTAATGCACCTACATCTAATTTCGTTCAATTGTTTACATAACCTCAAAATGGCGGCTGTGCGAAATATTTGACAGGCATTCAATATCTCCGAAACTATTTATGATATCAACCTGAAATTTTGTACGGTGATAAAGAAGACTGCTACAAGTTTATCTATGCAACTTCCAAAAACCTGTAAACAACGAAACGAACATGGCGGCCAAGCGAATTTGACACATTCTAATACATTTTTCTCGTGATTTAATTATATGAGCGCATTGAAATGTGGTACAGTAAATGATTATACATATTGCCATACACTGGCATCTAATTTAGTTCAATTGTTTACATAAACTAAAGATGGCGGCTGTGCGAAATTTTAAAATTAAATTTTTATTCTTGTGTCGTAATCATGCGATCGAAGTGAAAGTTTGAATAATGAAGCTACGCAATAATTTTCCTTTAATGGTACATAACTCTATGGCCTATACATATAACAATCCTAAATGGCGAGCATCCCAAATATTTTGATGGTTCTCAATATCTAAGAATCTTTTCCAGCACTCAAACTGATTTTTTTAATGTTCACCTATAGGACTCTTAGTAACCTGGTGAGCAATAATCCAACATGGCGACGCGATGTATGAATATTTAAATGCAGTGAATCTTTGCACGTTAATGCTTATACAAATTTTAATCCACTGGTATCTAATTTATTTCAATTGTTTTCATAACCACAAGATGGCAGCTGTGCGAAATTTTAAAATCTCGTTTTTACTTCTTGTGTCCTAATCATGCGATTGAAGTCTGAAAACCACACGTACACAATAATCTTCATGTAATAGTACATAAATAAAAATCCAACCTGCCTATCATCTGCAATATTTAGTCGATTCTCAGTATCTACGAATCTAATATAGCAATCAAACTGAAATTTTGTATGTTGATAGCGGCAGTTAATATGAGTAGGATATATGAAAATAGGCTGTATAGTTCTTCACGGAACTACTTGTTTTTTTTGTGTTAAATTCACCATCTTAAAAAGTGTTTTTATCATTTCAAATGATCTTGTCGACTTCATCGTTATGCTTTCTTCTTCTTGTTCCTAGCATTAATCCCTTGCGGGGTCTGCTACTTTGCTACATCTCCTCCACTTCTTTCGGTCGTTGACATCTTCTGGTGTTAGACCAACAACGTGCATGTCTGCCCTGATGTTGTCAGTCCACCGCTTTGCAGGTCTTCCACGTGGTCTTGTTCCACCTGGGTTGATGTGGAGTGCTCTTTTGGCAACTGAGCTGTTCTGTCTTCTCATGACGTGACCGTACCCGCGTAGATGAGCCTCCCTCACCTTCTCGACAATTGGTGCAACACCAAATCTTCGCCGGACGTCTGTGTTCCTTGCATGGTCAAATCGGGTCAGCCCCATCGACCATCTTCATTTCCATCGTATTCAAAATTTGCTCATGTTGTTTGGTCATAGGGCGACATTGAGTCCCATAGATGGCTGCTGGGCGTACCACAGACTTATAGACCTTTGCCTTTAAATGCAGAGGCATCTTTTTACCATTATGCATTACGGTTACGGTGTGTATGACGTCATCATGTTGTGCATATGCACCGAGTCTGAGTTTACTGCTGGGGTCTGGCGTTATGCGATACGGAGACGGCGAGTGCGTGACGTCATGCAGCAGAATGCACCTCCCGCTCTCCGTCCCCCGCGCGGGAAGCCTAAGTTAAAGGGTAATAGAGTCTGTTGAGTCTGAGTTTACTCCTGGGGTCTGGCGTTATGCGATACGGAGGCGGCGAGTGCGTGACGTCATGCCGGAGAATGCACCTCCCGCTCTCCGTTCCCCGCGCGGGAAGCCTAAGTTAAAGGGTGATGGAGTCTGTTGAAAGAGTCCTGGGGCTTCGAGCGAAGCATTTGTAGCATGCGTCGTTTGAAATGATATAAAGTCTAGTCTTTCAGACTGACTGTAACTTTTTTTTCATTGACTTTGGAAGTCAGATTATTTCTATCCATAGTTCATGAATCTTTGAATAGATCAAGGGTGTATCATCAGTAAAATGACTCCAAAACCCTTTGCTCTAAATTCACACGAAAAGTAGTGCGAAGTAATAAAAACAAAACGTGTGGCATTTTGCATCAGCAAAGATCCTCTGTTAGTGGAAATTCTAAAAAATCATTTTACTTTGGGTTTCTTAAAAGAAAATATAATTAAGGCACTTCGTTAAACATTGGAAGTAATTTCACCGCCTTGCAAACATTTTTAGCGCATTAAGCCGTGAAAACTTGGGAAAGTGGTGTCGAGTCTACACCTCTGTAATGATGCCTCATGAACAGCCAATGCAGCAAGAGTGAGCCGACAAGTGGGGCTTCACTGACAGTACATCGAGGTTACAAGGCTAAATAACAATTAAATTCTCTAAGTTTTTCACCTCATTATCATCTTGTCACGGTGGATGAGTGGACAGCGTGTCGGTCTACTAACCCCAAGATTGCATTTCGCTCCTGGCCGTGGTAAATGATTTTTGAAAAGCGGCAAAAACACGACACGCATGTCATACGATGTTGGCATGACAAAGAACCCATTTGAATTCAGTAGGCCGTGTTCATAATGGCAAAATTAATCTCGGGAGTTTCCGCCAACACAAAGTTCCTTATTTCTCTACTAGAAAGCGCTATACTGTTCAAGGGGCTTAGATATCTAACATCCTTGACTTTCATAGAGATTCAAGGAACAACGAAATTCGACATGCAAGCTACCCTCTGGGTGTCAAATTACAAAGCTTGCACCCGGCATCCGAGGCCATACGATATTATTATTATTATTATTATTATTATTATTATACCTCATTATCCACCTGGAAGTGGCGTCTTCTACCAATACGTCAGTAAACCAAATTACAGGAGTGTGAATTGTGGAGTTTCAGGAAGTAGATTTCTAAAAATGTTCTCCAATACATTTAACCAGTATTATTCATAACATCATTCTTTACTAACAACTCTGTCTATTGTGTAACATTTAATTTGTATGTGAACTTTTCATTTTATTTTAAACTAGCAACCTATCCCCAGCTTCGCCCGGGAACAGTCATGAATGCATTACGTGATAAGCACTATTTTATCGATGTCAATGAACTACGATCTATATCCGTTTTACGTCTCGGCATGATGGGTTGAAATCACTGACTGGACTATTAATTATATTATCATGGAGAATCATGTGCAACGAATTCTTGTCAGACGAAATTTAAGAATCGTGAGGTGCTTGAAACTAAAACCCCCTTCCGTCCAATCTTAAATTGACTGTATTTTGCGGAACGAAAAGTTCACAGGCGAAATGAGGAAAGTCTTAACTCAACACGACTCGACAGTTGCTGCTGGCTGTAGCTGGAATAATTGGCTCACCCGCTAGCTAGGCTGTAACTGGGGTAATAGACCCTAGCTGTCTCGTAAACTGTCACATCAGTAATTGAATGGAGATTGTTGGAAGAAATGAAAACGTAAAAACACTTACCGTGGGCGATGGATTGAAGATAGCGATCTGCTCACCCGGACTTTTTCGTAGAACGTTTCACGCTGAACAATTCTTAAACTCATAGTATTTAGATATTTTTAACGGTTTGCCCAGCGTAAGCTTACAAAGAGCTCGGACGCCAGGTTTTTTTCGACTTTTCCACTGAAATCGTTACTGCTCGGTTTCCTTTAATCATAAATAAATTATTTTCTACAGAAATCATTCTCGAGATATCCTTTACAGAATGGCGAAAACCGCATCAAAATCCATCCAGTGGTTCTCGAGTTTACCCGTAATATCAAAAAATCGGGGACTTTGTTTTATACTAAGTAGAGATTCAACAGAGTGATTACAGTTAAGTAGGGAGTAGTGATTGCCATATTCTTTAAAGGAACAAATATCATTTTATTGATAAAACAAGACCCAGAGGCGCTACACACCCTGCCTCCTTTAGGGTTTGTAAAGAAGGCAGGAGATACTGCGAGCCCTTGAGGATGTAGCGCTATCCAGGGTGGGGCTACACATACCCTGCCTCCTTTAGGGCCTTGTAAAGATGGCTGGAAACACCACTGTGAGCCCTTGAGGTTGTAGAATTATCCAGGGTGGGGCTACAAACATCCTCCTTTAGGGCCTTGTGTAGAAGTCAGGAGATACTGTGAGCCCTTGAGGGTGTGGCACTATCCAGGGTGGGGCTACACACACCCTGCCTCCTGTAGGGCCTTGCGCAGAAGTCAGGAGATACCTGGAAAAGAAGAGGTCTGAACCCTCGAAGAATGAGTGAACAAGAAAGATGAGACAAGGCGAGAAAGGGGATAGACTCTCAGGGCCCCGGATACTCTAAAACCGTCGAGGTCGGAAGAGAACAAGGATTGATCAAGGTAGGTGGACAGGAAAGATGCCAGAAAGGATCCCGTCTACAGTAACTGGAGGGAAATGTCGAGGGGTCCGGTGGTCGTCAACACACGTTCTACCAGTCGTGAGCCCCTGGGGCTATTTATTACCGTAAGTCAATATATTGTACATTAAAACCGTACCAGTGACCTTTCTCCGCGTAGTGTAGGATAAGTAAATGAGCAATAATGTACACTTAATAACATTTTGCTCTAACAGAGGATACTAAAAATATTTTTGTTCCAAAAGTTCACAAAGTAAAATTTCAAAAACCAGATCTGTTACAAAATATGTTAAGAAGAAACATGAAATATTCTTGATAAAACAGCGTTGAAATGAACTGGTTTTTGAAATGTTACTATTGAGCTTTTAGAAGAAAAACAAGAAGTTCCGTGACGAACTATACAGCCTACTTTTCATGCCAATGATTATTCTACAGTATATGAACGTATCAAGAATAATGACGAAATTAAGTTGGTAATATCGACATATCTAATTAGTTCAAAATATACCTGGTATAATGTAGCCTAATAGAGCACTACAGTTGGCAGCCCTGGTGACTGAATATATTCCTAGTTCCATCTCTTAAAGTACAGAATACAAAATTAGGTTGAAGTCCAATGGACGTTACATGCAGTTAGACACTGGATCTATCAGCACGAGTAAAAGCATGATGCCAACAATACCATGCCTGTGCTGGTCAGAAATAATCTGAAATATTATGATATCTTGTTGTTCTAATTTTTGATGAAATCCATTTGTTAGTATAGGAGTTACATGTATTTTAAAATTGGACATATCTGCAGGCATAGAATCATGTTGGCAGCACTGCCTTGTATTAATTACTCCAAATTAATCTACAATGTCAGGTGCTATACGTGTGCAAAGTATAGAGCTGTTGGCTTGCATACTTTCTGATATATTGATATTAGGGTAAAAAAATATAGACAGCATTTATTAACAGTTGGCAGCCCTGATTGCTCTTAACAATACTTACAGATATTCTGTTATGGTACACATAGCACATACGAAATTTGTTTGTAATCCAACTGATAGTATAGAAGTTACATGTATTTAAAAATTGGTACTATCAGCAGGCTTATAATCATGTTGGTAGAACTGACGTATATAAGTTACTCAAAATTAATCTAAAATATCAGAATATACGTGTGCATAGTTTAAAGTTGTTGGCTTGCATACTTTCTGATATATTGGTATTTGGATTTAAAAAAAATAGAGGGAGCAATTATTAACAGTTGGCATTCCTGGTGGCTCTTAACAATACTTATAGTCATATCTGTTTATGTACAGATATTACATACAAAATTGGGTTGAAATCCAATTGATAGTGTAGAAGTTATATGCATTTAAACATTGGACCTATCGGAAGGCTTAAAATTATTTTGGCAACACTGTCATGGTTGGCCTCCTGGAAATTAAACTGAAATAATATTATCTACATGTGTGCCAATTTTGGAATAGCTCCCATGCATACCTTGCAAGATATCCAACATGGAGCTCAAATTTCTAGTGCGTTTTTTCAGCAGTTGGTAGCACTGACATCATTTTCAAATATGGACGTGAGCTATTCCGGTGCTCATCTTTACTCATACTAAATTTGGTTTTGATTGCTGCAGCCGTTTACGAGTTGATAGGGGGGACACACTCACAGCCTGACAGACAGACAGACAGACAGACAGACAGAAAGACAGACAGACACACATTTTCCCGGATCGATCTCATAAGTCTACTTTTTCCTCATTTTTGCAAAATGTGAAAAGTAGGCTAATAACATTTTGCTCTAACAGAGGATACTAAAAATATATATTTGTTCACAAAGTAAAATTTCAAAAACCAGATCTGTTACAAAATATGTTAAGAAGAAACATGAAATATTCTTGATAAAACAGCGTTGAAATGAACTGGTTTTTGAAATTTTACTATTGAGCTTTTAGAAGAAAAAAAATTTTTAGTATCCTCTGTCATGGCAAAAATGTATTAAGTGTTTGTTACAGCACTTTTACTTATCCTCTACTACGCTGAGAAAGGTCACAATGATACTGAAACACGTACGTTTTTTATTATTATTGAATTTGGCCAACTATGGACCGCAAGGAACTCAAGATTTATTGGCTTTCTTTCTTCTCTCTTCCCAGAACTTCTTCATCCTGTCACTTCTTTGTTTTCTCTGCTCCTCGGAAATGATCCGTTTGGGCCTCCTGCTTGGTGGTTTCTCCTGAAATGATTTTACTCCGTCAACTCGACTGCGGAACTCTCTTCTATCGCAGGCCATCGGTGGAGTAATTCCAACTTCCGCTGCATCCCTCTTCACCTCATCTACCCATTTAGATGTGACCTTTAACCCCATGATGTAGCTGAAGATCCTTTTGGTCAGCCTGCCTTCATCCATTCGTAGTAAATGTCCGTAGGACTTTAGCCTCCGCTTCTTTATTACGTCTGTGATCTTTTCAGTACACTTGTAAAGTTCTTCATATTTCCTCTTCTTCCATGTCCCATCAGTAGTCTTCTGTGGTCCAAGTATTTTTCTCAGAATCTTCCTTTCTTTCTTTTCTAGTACTTGAAGTTCTCCTTCAGCTTGTGCTACCTATTTGTAGTGTCTGATTTTGTCCTTGTATTATAAAGCTTGTTTGGTGCATTTATTCTGGGTTAGTTTGTAGGCCAGATCCAGTTTTCTGGTTCTTCCTTTGATTGCTTCCTTATCCAGTTCGTTGGGTTGGATCCATTCCCCCAGGTATTTAAACGTATCTGTCCTCTTAATCTTCCCATGATTTACTTCCATATAAGCTTATTTCTCGTTTTGGTGCCTGCACTCCATATATTCCGTTTTTAGCCTACTTTCGATTTTTGCAAAAAATGAAAGGAGACATGAGATCTACACAGGGCCAAAAAATGTGTGTCTGTGTGTGAGTCTGCCCGCCCCTATTAATTCAAACACGGTGAAACCGAATTGAACGAAATTTAGTACAGTGGTAGAACAAGCAAAGGGCACCTCAGTGTCATGTATTATATCGCCGCCATCTTGACAAAAACGTAATGGCGGCCACCCAAATGTAAAGAGCTTAAATCACATTACGACCAACCTAATCATTTGATCTATACTAAATTTTGCAAAAACATACTTTTTGTGAGAAGCATCTTTTGACTGAACTACAAGGTCATCAGCCCAATAGTTTGCAGATAGCAGCCATGTATGTATGCAAATGATTCCCCATATCAATTCAAACACGGTGGAACCTAATTGAATGAAATTTTTTACAGAGGTAGCACTAGCAAAGGGCACCTCCTATTCAAGTTTAATATCAGTATAACACGTTGTATTTCAACAAGCTACTACAACCAACATTCAATTATACTCCTTCAAAAGGACAAAGAGTTATAAGAATACCCATGCATTTAGGAGCAAGTAGGCAATCTGTTCTTTACTGAACATCTTGTTATGTCATTCAAAAATATTTACCACATTCTGATGATATCCCAAAACTTGACATTTTCCTAAGATCATGGAAAGTCAGCTGTTAGGTAATAGATGAAACCCACTGTTATGGGAACTCTCTGTTATATAATCTTTGCTATGGTATGACTCTCTCTCTCTCTGTATGTAACTTACAAGGAGAGTTCGCCATGTGGTTTACTAGAAAAGTGTTCATATTTGGTGGGTTTGCTCTTCATAAAAAAATGTTTTACCCCTGTTTGAGCGTTTTTGCCAATGTGCCTTATTGATCTCACATTTGAACGTTTAAAATCAATCCTCAAACTTCTGTAGTCTTATTCCCCTGCTCGTCTCCGTGGTGTAGTCACTAGCGCGGGCGTTGGGAATGGAAGCTACCGTCATCGAAACCTACCTTAAACTTTTCATTTATTTTCTTTTTCTTTTTTGACATTTATTATTTTATTTTATGCGCGTGATACAATAATTAAGTTGGCAGATTACATCTATTACTCTATTATTTGTTGATGATTTTTAGTCTATTTTCAATTTCGAAAAAAATAGGCTTATGAGATCACCTTTTGTCCGTGTGTGTGTGTGCGTGTGTGTGTGTGAATCGTGTGTGTGTCCCCCCCCCCTAATAAAATCTAAACGGATGGAGCGATTTCAATGAAACTCGGTAAGGTCATAGCACTATTCCGGGCGACCCCGACCGTGCTCTTCAAATGTTGTTACGACTCACCAATCCAACATGGCGGCTGTGCGAAATATTTCACCAGCATTCAATATCTCCGAAACTATTAGCGACATTACCCTGACATTTTGTGTGATGATAAAGGAAACTACTATAAGTTCACTTAAGTGACCTTTGAAAACCTGGTAACTACAAAACCAACATGGCGGCCAAGCGAAGTTGCGACTTTTAAATAGACGTTTCTCGCGATTTAACCAACCAAACGCAATGAAACATGGTACAGTATATGTTTATATAAATTGTAATGCACCGACATCTAACTTCGTTCAATTGTTTACATAACCACAAGATGTCGGATGTGCGAAATATTTCACCGGCATTCTATATCTCTGAAACTATTACCGGTATCTCCCTGAAATTTTGTACGGAGATAAAGGGTAATACTGGAAGTCCATCTATAAGACTTTCAAAAACCGGTTAACTACAAAACAAACATGGCGGCCAAACGAATTTGAAAATTTTAAATAGTCCTTTCTCGCGATTTAATGTTCCAAACGCAATGAAATCTGGTACAGGAAATATTTATACACGTTGTAATGCACTGGTATCTAATTTATTTCAATTGTTTCCATAACCTCAAGATGGCAGCTGTGCGAAATTTTAAAATCTCCTTGTTACTTCTTGTGTCCTAATTATGCGATTGAAGTTTGAATACTACACGTACACAATAATCTGCATGTAACAGTACATAACTCTAGGACCTACATATGTAAAATCCAACATGGCGACCATCCGGAATATTTAGTCGTTTCTCAATATCTACGAATCAATTACAGCAATCAAACTGAAATTGTGTATGTTGATAGTGGCAATTAACATAAGTAGGATATATGAAAATAGGCTGTATAGTTCTTCACGGAACTACTTGTTCTACTTACAATATTAATACATTAATATTTACGTTATTGTTTACATTATCTACACTATTTGTCACATTTTCACGGTTCGTCTGACAATGAATCGATTGAACTTGAACTTTACGCTTATTTGGGAGGTATTTTTCATAAAAACATTGAATGCAAAGCATTTCGCGACAACGAGCATATTTAATAAATGCAGGTGAAAAGCAAGAATAGCACCTTGACCCCCTTACTTCACGTGGAAAACAGATGTTGTTCTCATTTCCGAACACTGTTCTTTCGTCTGTTAACTTTGCTGCAAAGAAAGCATATTTTATCATGTCTACGAAAGCATTAGATGAAAGTTGGTGATGAATCTGTGAATGGATATTGATAGCAGCTTCTCTCGTAGACAGATCTTTGTCCCCGTGTACAGCACGGACCATGTTTTGTAGTTTCAAAATGAGACCTTTGACATACAATCACAAAACAGACTATGCTTACACCTTTATTTCAATGATAAGCAAAGTTTTCAATAGACGCATTTATTTTTAGCCTATTAATCATTTTATGAAAAGAAAAAGGATTATGAGATCACCTTTTTTCCGTGTGCGTGTGAGTATGTCCCCCCTAATAACTTCTAAACGGCTGGAGATAATTGAACGAAACTCGGTAAGATCATAACACCATTCCGGCCGACCCAGACCGTGCCCTTCAAATTTTATTGTGTCATACCAATCCAACATGGCGGCTGTGCGAAATATTTCACCAGCATTCAGTATCACCGAAACTATTACAGATATCACCCTGAAAGTTTGTACGGTAATAAAGAAAATACTAGAAGTTCACCTATGTGATTTTCAAACACCTGGTAACTACAAAACCAACATGGCGGCCAAGCGAATTTGAGACATTCAAATTGACTTTTATCGCGATTTAACCATCCAAACGTAATGAAACATGGTACAGCAAATGTTTATACACATTGTAATGTACTGGCGTCTAATTTAGTTCAATTGTTTACATAACCTCAAAATGGCGGCTGTGCGAAATATTTCACTGGCCTTCAATATCTCCGAAACTATTTATGATATTACCCTGAAATTTTGTACGGTGATAAAGGGTACTGCTACAAGTTTATATATGTAACTTTCAAAAACCCGTAAAGTATAAAACTAATATGGCGGCCAAGCGAAGTTGAAATATTTTAATAGACTTTTCTCGTGATTTAACCATCTGAGTGCAGTGAAATGTGGTACAGTAAATGATTATACATATCGTAATGCACTAGGATGTAATTTAGTTCAATTGTTTACATAGCCTCAAGATGGCGGCTGTGCGAAATTTTAAAATTAAGCTTTTAGTTCTTGTGTCGTAATCATGCAATCGAAGTGAAAGTTTGAATAATGAAGCTACGCAATAATTTTCCTTTAACGGAACATAACTCTATGGCCTATACATATAACAATCTAAAATGGCGAGCATCCGAAATATTTTGACGGTTCTCAATATCTACGAATCTTTTACAGCAATGTAACTGATTTTTTTTATGTTCATAGGGGCTATGAACATAAGTTCACCTATAGGACTTTCAGAAACCTGGCGAGCACATATCCAACATGGCGGCGACACCAAGTATTACTATTTAAATGGACGTTTCTCGCGATTTAACCATCTGAGTGCAGTGAAAATTTGCAGGTTAAATGTTTATTGAACCCGCTAAGCACAGGTTCATGTGATATTTTTTATCGCAACACATTTTTGGCGCATCACTTTAGAACGTACCCACTGACCGACCATGCTGTCGCCACATGCTAACATTCTTTGGAGTTGTAAATGGTTGATCTTTTGACGATGGAGAAAACCATTATTAAATAATCTGAGGCTAAATTATGACACTTCTATTTTCTACGAAGTTCAGATATTCTCATGTCATTCTGTATCACCGAAACATTCTTTAGAATGTTATTTCTGCTTTTGGTAAGGTATTAACATCGCAGATACGCGAATCGGAACCAGACAGTCGCTGCACGACTAGTGTATTCACAAGTTCACGCTGCGCAGGACTGAGCTCTTATCACATGTGTTTGGTTTACCATCCAAGTTGGATGTTGTTCTTGTCAGGTCCGCCTAAAAGACGATGTAATAGTCAGCCTGGAGGCGAGGAAAGCAATCTCAGTGCATCGCACATTATTTAACTACGAAAAGTACATAATATTAGTGAATATTACAGCCGGAGAAAGCTTGTGCTACGAATATTGTAAATTTTTGGAAAATTGATTATAATTGTGGAACACCATACTTTCAACCACGTGTTCGAACATCGTATTTCGACATCGTCAAGTGGCGATAAAATATATCATTCACTGTGAGATTATCATTAACGGAGTGAATCATTTCAACACTCATAACTACAAATATTGCTTTAATCGCAAGTGCGATCCTTTTCTGTGAAACACAACGTCGATGCCACGTGATTTGTGGGCAAGTAAAATCTGTGTTAGTGAAGCAGATAATAGTGCATGGCAAATTTATAAACCATCTGCGCCGTGTAGCAGCAGTGAATTTAGTACCACATTAAAGCTAGCTTCAGTGCAACTGTGCTACGCTCATTTTTCGTATTTTCAAGTGATAAATTGGTACTTCAAAATGTCACTTCTTGATAACCACGTGTACGACGATCTTTGTTACGCATCACCTGTGGATATGAGCTGTTTAGCTTCATCATGTGAAGGAGAGGACTGGAGATCTACAGCCGATGACGGGAGGACCATGACTTTAGCATCCGCTAAGCCAAGGAAAATGACGACTTTGGGGAGGAGTCTGGTCATATCAACACGACAACGACGAGGACGAATAAAGGCTGTGGAGATGGATAGAGCCTATGTGGAGGCCCAGATTGGACAACCCTTGTCCGGAGACCAAAGCCTTATTGTATCCCTCAGGTCGTTGGAACGACTGAGATGTAGACATCCTTTCTTGTGAGTCCGAATAATTAATTCCTTGTGAGGTTCTTTTGTGGTGTAGTTTAGTGCAGTTTATTGTAGTTTATTGTAGAATCAGCCGAACTCCTTGACAAGCCATAGGTAGGTTTTGCACTGTTAGAATTAATCCTTGTAGTTCACTTTCAGTGATTTGTTAGTCACCCGTTGTGATTGAATTTCTTTTCGATCACGGTGCATTCTGATGGACATCGCTAAGATGTTATTTCTACCCCTGCTAAACGTGACTGTAGTCTTTGTTACTACGGTTTGTTCAACCCTAGGTGGGTGATTTTGTGTACAGTTATTTGGGATGACAATCAGACGTCATGGCCAGTGTTATTTTTATAACACCCCTTTCTAGTAAATGTTGTCACGCCACTGATTAGTCAGAACAGTCCGTATCATTACATAGCCGACTGAAGTTATCAGTTTTGTAATTCAATGTCATTTTCATTTTGATGTGCTATGAAACCATCCAGTTCAAGTTATGAACACATTCAGGGTGTTACATTTTGTTTGCAATCTAGCATCGAACCCTGCAATGAATGCCGTATCATTGGCAAACTTAGGAATTGTAAGATTTGCACCTTTATGATGTTTATTTCGTGTCAAGTGTTTCGACACAGTTATTATTTTGGTTATGATTAGACAGAGCAGTTATGAACTGACATATCTGCACATTTCAAAGAGGTTCAGACAAAGTGGAATATTTGTATTTTTCATTTCTTTGATTTTTACAAACATGCCACGTCTCTGTGCATAGTTATGAGGCGTGATTTCAAGCCTAATGATTATGCGATTTGTTATTATATCTGGGACATGATAACAAGGCCAGTTTTCTGATAGGACTTTCTGCAAGAAAGCTGCCTGCTTTCAGTGTTGTTCATTTTCTAAACTGTCCGTGTGGATGATTGTGAGTAGCGAGGCTAGCTCAAATCATGGACAGGTGGTAACAGTTCCCAGCATGCAATGTACTAGAGCACCACTCACTCAGTGAGACATACTTTTTCAGACTCGTTGACAATGCTTATAGCATTACTAACATTTAAATGATGTGTCTCATATGTAGGTCAATGTCCGGGCCACCATTTTGTAATAATCAGATGTTTTACTACTTTGAGATGAATGGCAAGAGCCATATGTTTGCATCGCTATTGAAGCGACTATCTTTCTTCTCCATCTGGGAAAGATTACACGTTATGTTAAGGTTTATTTGTTGAAATTAAGAGGCTAGATGAGGCACCTGTATATAGGCTATATTTATGCGTGTCCAGACTTCGATTCTGTTGACTGAGTTATTGTAGGGAGGTAACTGATGTTCATGCCAGGCCTTACCCAGAGGTAAATTAAGTGAGCCGAGAGCCACTAATAACCTGTGTTATTGTTATGTCGGAGCGGGAGAGCTCGTTGACGGTGTTTTATAGCAGAGATTGATCTCGCACGAGACTGCTACCGCTGAGCCCAAGGTATTCAGGATTGTCAACCTATTCGCCATAAACCAACGATAATCTAAACCAACGATTCTAATAATCAAAAACGTCATTATTATAAACTGATAACTATTTATAGCATTTAACCTTGATTTTCTTGCATTTTGGACCTGCTGGCTGACACTTGCTTTGTGCACACTTCTTTTGTGGAAGTAATCTAGGACAGATGACACTAATTTTTATCGACGGAGTGCTTGCTCAACCTTTAGTCAGTAGCTGGTGGAGCGTGAGCCTCATGCGACGTTAGAAGTAGTTTTTACTACGCTATCGCCACCGTAATTAACACGCACGTAGATGACACTGGTTTACAAAGAGTAACCCAAGGCGAAGGCAGGAATAATATTGTTCATGGTCTTGTTGTTATTTATTCAAGTGTATGATAACCCCATGTTTACCCTTTTTTTAGATTGTAAGAGGGCATTTAATGTTTTTTTTGACGGCTTGTCATGTAGATTTGTACTGTTTTGCTTTACGGACGTCATCGCCGTAAATTTTGTATTAATTGTTAGGAATTAGCTAGATTATTTAAAAATAAATGTTAATGAGGAAACAGTATCATCCTAACTTAGACTTGCTATTGCTACCCTGTTAAATGTAAATTCCGTTATTAGCTTATTTTGTAACCTGACTTAAAGATTATTGCCATACCATTTTCCCAGCGTTGCTGTTGTTGCTTTACTTTGTCAGATAGATCTTTCGTGAGGGTTTACAGTAGTTTATAGGTAGGGTACTGATCTTTTATTTTTGTTTATTTATTAGTTTGTGGATTAGCCGATAGAGACCCTCCGAACTAGGCTAGGTGTCTGAATATTTTGAGTAAATATTTCTACATGTTTTACTTAAGGCTGGAAGTTTATTTCTCAGTCTAGCTTTAGGAGGTGTATTTTCTTGGGCTGTCTATGACCTTTTTTGAAACCATGTTACCACGGATCCCTTGGATCATGGATTCTCGTGCCGCTATGGCCTATAAGAAATTCACCTGATCCTCATGGCACATGGGTCCGGCAGGTGAGGTGTTAGGGATGTCGTTTCGGCTGTTGGCAACCCTGATAGCTCCTCTGACGGGCACATTATACAAATGATAATCCACTGGCATCTAATTTATTTCAATTGTTTTCATAACCACAGATGGCAGCTGTGCGAAATTTTAAAATCCCTTTTTTACTTCTTGTGTCCTAATCATGCGATTGAAGTTTGAATACGACACGTACACAACAATCTTCATGTAATAGTACACAAATACGAATCTATCATGGCGACGATCTGAAATATTTAGACGGTTCTCAATATCTACGAATCTATCACAACAATCTTACTGAAATGTTGTATGTAGATAGAGGCAATTAACATGAGTAGGTTATATGAAAATAGCCTGCATAGTTCTTCACGGAACTACTTGTTTATTACTTACTTCTCGTAAAAAGTAGACATCGCAAGGTTGGCAGAACTGGGAGCAATGTGGTGGGATAAATTCTACATAGTTCCAAAACTGAAGAGACCACAGCAAATACATTATAGAAACTCCTAAAGGCAATAAGGGATGTATCAGTAAAAGAAACAAGATGTTCAGTAAATAACATATAGCCTACTTTCTCCTAAATGCATGGGTATTGTTATAACTCTTTGTCCTTTTCAAGGAGTATAATTGAATGTTGGTTGTAGTAGCTTGTTGAAATACAACATGCTATACGGATATTAAACAAGAATATGAGGTGCCCTTTGCTAGTGCTACCTCTGTAAAAAAATTCATTCAATTCGGTTTCACCGTGTTTGAATTGATCTGGGGAATGGATTTGCACACATACATGGCCGCTATTTGCAAACTATTGGGCTGATGACCTTGTAGTCAGTCATAAGATGCTTTCCACAAAAAGGCATGTTGTTGCAAAATCCGGTAGAGATCAAATTATTAGGATGGTCGAAATTTGGTTTAAGCTTTTAACATTTGGGTGGCCGTCATTCCGTTTCCGTCAAGATGGCGGCGATATAAAACATGACACTAGTGCTACCTCTGTACCAAATTTCGTTCAATTCGGTTTCACCGTGTTTGAATTGATAGGGGGAATCGATTTGCACACATACTTGGCCACCATCTGCAAACTATTGGGCTGATGATCTAGCAGTTTGGTCAGAAAATGCTTCCCACATAAAGATTTGTTGTTGCAAAATTTGGTAGAGACTAGATTATTAGGTTGGTCGTAATTACATTTTAGCCTTTAACATTTGGGTGGCCGCGATTACGTTTCCGTCAAGACGGCGGTGATATAAAACATGACACTGAGGTGGTCTTTTCTAGTGCTACCTCTGTACCAAATTTCGTTCCATTCGGTTTCACCATGTTCGAATTAATAGGGGGAATCAATTTTCACACAAAGATGGCCGCCATCCGCAAAATATTAGGCTAATGACCTATTAGTTTGGTCAAAGGATGCTCCCTCCATAATGGTATGTTGATGCAAAATTTGGTAGAGATCGGATGATTAGGTTAATGGTAATTTGATTTAAGCTTTGAATATTTGTGTGGCCGCCATTACGTTTCCGTCAAGATGGCGGCGATATAAAACATGACACTGAGGTGCCCTTTACTAGTGCTACCTCTGTACCAAATTTCATTCCATTCGGTTCCACCGTGTTCGAATTAATAGGGGTAATCGATTTTGACACAAAGATGACCGCCATCCGCAAACTATTAGGCTAATGACCTATTAGATTTGTCAAAGGATGCTTCCTCCATAAAGGTATGTTGTTGCAAAATTTGGTAGGGATCGGATGATTAGGTTAGTCGTAATTTGATTTAAGATTTGAACATTTGGGTGGCCGCCATTACGTTTCCGTCAAGATGGCGGTGATATAAAACATGACACTGAGGTGCCCTTTGCTAGTGCTACCTCTGTACTAAATTTCATTCCATTCGATTTCACCGTGTTCGAATTAATAGGGGTAATCGATTTTGACACAAAGATGGCCGTCATCCGCAAACTATTAGGCTAATGACCTATTAGATTTGTCAAAGGATGCTCCCTTCATAAAGGTATGTTGTTGCAAAATTTGGTAGAGATCGGATGATTAGGTTAGTCGTAATTTGATTTAAGCTTTGAACATTTGGGTGGCCGCCATTACGTTTCCGTCAAGATGGCGGCGATATAAAACAGGACACTGGGGTGCCCTTTGCTAGTGCTACCTCTGTACCAAATTTCGTTCAATTTGCGCTCACCGTGTTCGAATTGATAGGGGGATACCCATTCAGAGTACACACACTCACACACACACACACACACACACACACACATACACACACACAGACAGATATACTTTTTTTTCGCCCTGTAGTGATCTCATAAGTCTACTTTCATTTTTTGCAAAAATCGAAAGTAGGCTAAAAACAGGTGCTTACCCAGATCTGACTCGAACTCGAAACCTTCAATTCCCCACGCCAACGCCAGGAACGTGTGCGGGAATAGGACTAGCCTACAAAAGTTTGAGGATTGATTTTAAACCTTTAATTTTGAACACACTGAGGCTCATTGAGAAAAACGCTCGAACAGGGGAAAAATATTTTTTTATGAAGAGCAAACCCTCCAAATTTGAACGCTTTTCTAGGAAACCACACGATGACCTCTCCTTGTTAGTTTAAATATAGAGGGCGTAGTTGCTAATTTTACCAGCTAGATATTTCTATCAGATGTGATAGCTTTGGCATTCGTTATGCATATTATTAGTCGGCAAATCCTTTCATGTTGCTTCTTCAATTTCATATAAGGTAACGGTGTTTAGGGTTATCGTAGGAGCAGCTGGTAACCTGAGCAGAACTAAGTTAAGTCTTATCACCTGAACGATGCAGTGACCAGAATCCCAAATGAGATGTAAGGTCGGCTCTCCCAGAGAGAGGTTATGATATCAGACACTATCATCTTAGTCACATATGACGATATCGACAGACCACCTTCTGCCATCGGACCGCACACGTTGCTAGGATACGATACTATGGTGGAACAATGGATTATCTTATTCGCTGTATGCTGTGGGAAATCTTTCGGCAAACTGTGACACACAATAGGCAAGTCTCTTTCTTCCGTCATCTGTCTCAGGATGTTTGAATTATTGATTGTTGTACTTCAAATCACTGACGAGTACGTGGTTAGAAATAAGCTTAAAGTCTAGGACTTGCCTTGACAGCTTCGTGAACAACTGATGCATCATAAATATGGTGAACGGTGCAGTATTTCTTGTTGAATTGAATGATGTACTATAAATACAATTTTCAAAAAAAAATCTATACATTTTACAATAAACCCACTGAAGGGTCCAAAGGTGTTAGTTGTATTACTAAAAACAAGTAGTTCCGTGAAGAACTATATAGGCTATTTTCATATATCCTACTCATGACAATTTCCTCTATCAACATACACAATATCAGTTTGATTGTTGTGATAGATTCGTAGATATTGAGAATCGTCTAAATATTGCAGATGTTCGACAGGTTGGATTCTTATTTATGTACTATTACATGAAAATTATTGTGTACGAGTGATATTCAAACTTCAATCGCATGATTAGGACACAAGATGTAAAAACGTGATTTAAAAATTTCGCACAGCTGCCATCTTGTGGTTATCAAAACAATTGATATAAATTAGATGCCGATGGATTAATATTTGTATAATCATTTAACGTGCAAAGTTTCACTGCACTCGGATGGTTAAATCACGAGAAACGTCCAATTGAGTATTTATACTCCGCGTCACCGCCATGTTGGATTTGTGCTCACCAGGTTACTGAAACATCTATAGGTGAACTTATGTTCATAGCCTCTATGAACATAAAAAATCAGTTTGATTGCTGAAAAGGATTCGTAGATATTGAGAACCGCCGAAATATTTCGGATACTCGCCATTTTGGATTGTTTTATGTATAGGCCATAGAGTTATGTGCCATTAAAGGAAAAATAATATGTAGCTTCATTATTCAAACTTTCACTTCTATCGCATGATTACGACACAAGAAATAAAAACCTAATTTTAAAATTTCGCACAGCCGCCATCTTGAGGTTATGTAAACAATTGAACTAAATTAGATGCCAGTGCATTGCAATGTGTATAAACATTTGCAGTACCAAGTTTCATTAAGTTTGGATCGTTAAATCGCGAGAAAAGCCTATTTAAAAGTCTCAAATTCGCTTGGCCGCCATGTTGTTTTTGTATTTACAAGGTTTTTTAACGTCTCATAGGTAAACTTCTAGTAGTGCCCTTTATCACCGTAGAAAATTTCAGGGTGATATCGGTAATTGTTTCATATACCTCCGTGGCTTAGGCGGCAGCACGCCGGCCTCTCACCGCTGGATCCGTGGTTCAAATCCCGGTCACTCCATGTGAGATCTGTGCTGGACATAACGGAGGCAGACAGGTTTTTCTCCGGGTACTCCGGTTTTCCCTGTCAAGATTTCATTCCAGCAACACTCTCCACTATCATTTCATTTCATCTGTCATTCATTTAATCATTGCCCCAGAGGAGTGCGTCAGGCCTCGGCAGCCGGCACATTTCATATCCTCGCCGCTAGATGGGGGCTTCATTCATTCCATTCCTGACCCGGTCGGAGACTGGAAGCAGGCTGTGGATTTTCATTTTCATCGGTAATTGTTTCGGAGATACTGAATGCTGTTGAAATATTTCGCACAGCCGCCATGTTGGATTGGTGCGACAGAATAAAATTTGAAGGGCACGGTCGAGGTCGTCCGGAATGGTGCTATGATCTTACCGAGTTTCATTGAAATCGCTCGAGTCGTTTAGATTTTATTAGGGGGAGACACACACACACCTCTCTCTCACACACACACACACACACACACACGCACACGCACACGCACACACACACACACACACACACACGGACAAAAGGTGATCTCATAAGCCCTTTTTTTCTAAATTGAAAATAGGCTAACAAGATGTTCAGTCAAGACCATATAACCTATTTTCTCCTAAATGTATAACTTATAGTTATAACTCTTTGTCTTTATCAAAGAGTGTAATAGAATCATTTCTTGGTTGAAGACCTTAGAAACTATTTACCTCTACCAAACACCACAACCTCCGAAAAACTACTACCATCATTGAAGAAAGAAAGAAAGAAAGAAAGAAAGAAAGAAAGAGAAGACATATCTCAAGAATTTTATGGAACTGGAGACACAATCGACCGGACGTGGGCAACATCCAACTTTAAGTTGATGCATGTGTTTACACGTCTGGCTATCCATGGTTTTCACCACCTTAATTGCATTAACCAATCTGCCCATGACCCTGTAGTGACGGTGTATGCCGACGCAATCACTTAGAGCTCTGTAGTCAAGGACACAATCAATCAAATCTATGCAATTGAAATTCCCAGAGCGCAATTTTCGTGTACATGTTCATTCTTTATTTTCGATTGCTATTTGGCTGAGATAAAATTATTAATTAATATCCTGAACTAGCACCAACAGCTAGAGCACAGGTACTATGTGGGATCGTTTTGTCTTCAGTTCAAATAACACACAATAGGCTGTTACAAACGCTTTAAAATAAAAATGTATCGTATTATCAACTTTTCATTCTTCAAATTCGATGCGTATAGAATGTCAACCAGTGGAGTCCCAAGTAGAAGAGTCAGGACCTCTGGCGGATAAGATAATCCTAGTAGGGAGAGTGCATTCTAGCAGCTATAAAAAGAAACTTTTCAATTAAAGCTGAAAGGTAATCTGTGGGCCGTTGCGCAATGAGTTGGCCGTGATAGTTCTCCTGGTTGCTGTTAGATGTCTCTTGCAGATCCGCTGGCCAATTTTGTTCTAATTAAATACATATTTTCCATTGTAATATGCACGATATAACGCTTAATTTTAAAACTTCTGAGTAATTACAAAACAATAAATATTAAAAAAAGCAAAACATCGCAACTCTCCTAGGATTAGAACTCCGGTCATACGAGTGAAAGGCTAACGCTTTACCACGCAGCCAATCAAGTCAACAAAAATTGGTCGATATCAGTTGAATTACATACAACGTCTTAGCAAATAATGATTTAGACTAAACGATTTCTTCAGTGTAGTATACTTTTTATATATAAAGCATTTCATACAAAGATTATGTAATTTCTATCAATAGGCTATATTGCATGCAATACTCTAACTAGTGAAGTATAGGTTTGGCACAATATATCAGCTGCCATCTTGTCTTCTAACAGAGACGACTCAGCTTTTTAAAGTCACTACTGCACTATAATATTACAAGATAAATTTTTAATTTCGAACGGGCCACGTTCTTTAGAACAGTTTGAACGATTCTCGGTTCGATAATCGGAACTGGTGGGTCCCTTGTTATGGATTATAAAGTTTGCATAATTCACACGGCCGCCATCCTGAAATGGTACGACGGATGACCTTGTAGTTTGGGCACATGACGCATACCATATGAAGGTACGTTGTTACCAAAGTTAGTAGAGATCGGATGATTACTTTAGTCGTTATTTGATTTTACATTTTGAACGTTTGAGTGGCCACCATTGAGTTTTGGTAAAGATGGCGATGATACAAAACATGAAATTGAGGTGCTCATTGCTAGTGCTACCTCTGCACCAAATTTCGTTCAATTCGAATTCACCGTGTTTTTATTGATATGGTGGGACAGACATTCAGAGTACACACATACAGACACACAATTTTTGGCCCTGTGTAGATCTCATAAGTCTACTTTCATTTTTTGCAAAGATAGAAAGTAGGCTAATGGTGGGGGCGTGGTTTGGCGACCAAGAGACTCCGGTTGAGTCAGGCATTGCTTCCACAGTGATGGAGGAAATTATCGCACCACCTTCATTACTTTATCGTTTCATTCTAATCAACTTATGATAAATTTGATTGTTTTCTTACTTTTAATATCATGATAGTAGATAATGCAACGAGCTTCAAATAGCAATTATTAATACATGAGTATGGTTATAAAACAAGCGAAGCGAGTTTTATAATTTTCATACGAGTGTATCAATTACCATTATAAGCATAGTGGGTTCAAACCCGCTCGAAGGACTCTGAGATTTTAAGAGCGTTGAAATCCTTCAGTATGCCTTTCTTCGGAATGGAAGTAAGGCCAGCGGTCCCATGTCATAGATTTATGGCATGAAAAAGATCCTTCCACTAAATAAACTTTTGTAACCCTAAATTTCTAGGTTAGATTTTGTTGAAATTCTCTGTCATAGTTCCAACGTTCACCACTAGGTGTCAGTGATCTGGCTGCGAACATTGGAACTACTTGAAATTGAACGGAACTTGTAGCTCACCCCATGGGTGTCCGATTGAAGCAACTACAGCCTCTGGCTAGCCAAACACCTCTTCGGACACTCCCGGAACTAAAATCCATTCGTTAAACACATAGTAATTACCATTATAGGCGAGTTGCAAACGACTGATTATGTTCGACGATAATTAAAACTTTATTTTATGTTCGAACATAAATATTCATAACTAGGGCTCGGATTCAAGCATATTTGCATATTTTTTTCCTTAATTATACACATTGAAAGAAGCCTTTTGGTGGTATTTTCACTTCTCTGGGACCAATAGAATTGATATTTATCGAGCATATAAATGCATAAAACCGCGGTTTTCAGAATAGCAGCATATAAATGCATATTCATGTGGTTTTCGTCTAAATAGTTTGTTTTTCTTCGAATTCCCCCTACGAATTCGGGCCCTGGCGATCCTCAAGTTTCGAAACAGAAATAATTATTGAAAAGCCTATCTGGGGCGAATAATAGAACCGTAGGTTTTTAACCTTTAGTGAGGTCATTCACACACACTAATTGGCCTCTGCCGGATTAGAGTGCGCAGATAAGCACTCGAAGCCCCAAGCATCCTTTCACTTTGAAATGGGATTGTGAGGTATTTTAGTGGTGTGCCTATTTTGGGAACCAGTATTGTTTAGGTGGCTTTTCCCATGAAGTGGTGGAAGATCCGACCCGGTCAAGTAAAGTTTCTGCATTCTACTCTCAGTTCGTAATCGTATCCGTACGTACCTTTCTAAGTAAGCGATGCCTAAAGTCAAGGAATCTCTGAGAGTTTTACTCCGACGATGTGCAAATGAAGACCCTGACTAGTTTTCTACTGACGGGAAAATTCTTTTCTGCATAATGTGCGAAAAAGAGATAAGTTCTTATTGACATTTTCACTTCTACGTTCTGAAAGATATTGGTCAGTGTATCATACATACAATTAGAAAATAAAGCTCGTATGTTATTGGTTTTTCGTTTCACTTTCTTTTCTATAGTATTTAATGGTGTTTTTCGAGCAGATTCTGCATATTTAACCGCATATAATGGTTTTTTTTCGAGCATATCTATCGAGCATATAATAGGTTTTTCGGGCCTATCTATCGAGCATAAAACACATGGTTTTCGAGCATATCTGGAGATTTTATCGAGCATATCGATCCGAGCCCTAGTTATAGCTATCTGTCAAGATTTCGCCAGTTTCGTTTACTAAACAGAGCGCATGCGTTAGGTTCCCAGTTGTTGACTGAAGAGAGCGCATGCGCTGAGTTATTGATTTTCCGTGGATCAAAGACCTTGGCAATGTCATATGTGTCGTTACATCACCACGAGCATTCACTGAATATGTCGCCGAACTCCTACAACAGCAATGCTTTGTGTAGAAATTGGAGTTGGGGATATTAAGGTGCAGTGCTATTTCTTTTCCCATATTCCCCAGTTTATTCACCCCAACATTTTGGACGATGCACTTTCCAAATCGCTAATTTATAAAGAAGAATGGAGTGTTGTAATCTTCTGGACGTAGATTCATAAATTCCTTGTATATGACATAGTATTTTCTTATTACCTTGTCTTTGTGTTTGCCATTATAACTACAATGGTTGTTCGGATATCTTTTACATTGTCAACTTTCAAATCATGTAATTCATGTCCGACATGTTGGATTCTGTGTTCAAGTGCGAAGCTATCAGGTACCTAATTGGCCACACATCATACATCTTGAGCTCTGATTGGTTGGAGAAACTGTATCCTAATGAAAACTAGTACTTTAATAACCACCATTATGATACAGTTTTCTGACTTATAGTATTTACATTTCGCCACGGTGGAACATAACATATTTAATAGTGTTAGGCACATTGAGAGGTGCAAATTAAATGAATCAAATGTTATCGTGTAGGTTTGCTTTTATTGATTGTATTATTTTGCCCCCTACACAAAGCAAAAAGCAATATCAAACACATGACGAAAACAAAAAACAAAAAGCAAAATTTAAAAGAAGCAAAACCAGAAATCAAACGCAAAACCGAAAACACAAAGCAAAACGCAAAATTCAAAAACAAAAGCAGAAAAGAAGCACAAAAAAGCAAAAGCACAAAACAAACCCAAAAAACAAATCAAAATCAGAAAACAAACACAAAGCAAAATTCAAAAACAAAAGCAGAAAAGAAGCACAAAAAAGCAGAAGCACAAAACAAACCCGAAAAACAAATCAAAATCAGAAAACAAACGCAAAACCGAAAACACAAAGCAAAACGCAAAATTCAAAAACAAAAGCAGAAAAGAAGCACAAAAAGCAAAGGCACAAAACAAACCCAAAAAACAAATCAAAATCATAAAACAAACGCAAAACCGAAAACACAAAGCAAAACGCAAAATTCAAAAACAAAAGCAGAAAAGAAGCACAAAAAAGCAAAAGCACAAAACAAACCTAAAAAACAAATCAAAATCAGAAAACAAACACAAAACCGAAAACACAAAGCAAAACGAAAAATTCAAAAACAAAAGCAGAAAAGAAGCACAAAAAAGCAAAAGCACAAAACAAACCCGAAAAACAAATCAAAATCAGAAAACAAACGCAAAACCGAAAACACAAAGCAAAACGCAAAATTCAAAAACAAAAGCAGAAAAGAAGCACAAAAAGCAAAAGCACAAAACAAACCCAAAAACAAATCAAAATCAGAAAACAAACGCAAAACCGAAAACACAAAGCAAAACGCAAAATTCAAAAACAAAAGCAGAAAAGAAGCACAAAAAGCAAAAGCACAAAACAAACCCAAAAAACAAATCAAAATCAGAAAACAAACGCAAAACCGAAAAAACACAAAGCAAAACGCAAAATTCAAAAACAAAAGCAAAGGGAGAAATCAAACACAAGAACAAAGCAATAGAAGAAAAAAATCAAAAATATAATAGTGAAACCAGAAAACAAACACAAAACCAAAAACCAAAACCAAAAACAAAAAAAAGTATAAAAACAACAATCCCAAAAACGCAACGCTGTTGGCTCGCATACTTTCTGATATATTGATATAGGATTAATGAAATAGAGAGAGCATATATTAACAGTTGGCAGCCCTGTTGGTTCTTACGAATACGCATAGTCATAACTGTTATGGTACACAAAGCACATACGACCTTTGGTTGAAATCAATTTGTTAGTATAGAAGTTATATGCATTTAAAAACTGGACCTATTAGCTGGCTTAGAATCATGTTGGCAGCACTGACGTATATTAGTTACTTCAAATTAATCTTAAATGTCAGGTACTATACGTGTGCAAAGTTAAGAGCTGTTGGCTCGCATACTTTCTGATATAATAATATTAGGGTTAAAACATAGAGAAAGCATTTATTGACAGTTGGCTGCCCTGGTGGCTCTTAAGAATACGCTCACTCATATCTGTTTATGTACACATAGTACATTCGAAATTTGATTGAAATCCAACTGATATTGTAGAAGTTATATGCATTTAAAAATGAACCTACCAGCAGGCTTAGAATCATTTTGGCAACACTGTCATGTATGGCCTCCTGGAAATTAAACTGAAATATTATTATCTATATGTGTGCCAATTTGATATAGCTCCCATGCATACCTTCCAAGATATCCTACATGGAGCTCAAATTTCAATTGCGATTTTTCTGCAGTTGGTAGCACTGACATCATTTTGAAATATGGCCTTGAGGTGTTCAGGTATAGATCCTTACTCACACCAAATTTGGTTTCGTTTGCTACAGCCGTTTAGGAGTTGATAGGGGGAGGGATACACACACAGACCGAAAGACAGAAGGACAGACAGACAGAAACACATTTGCCCGGATCTATCTCATAAGTCCACTTTTTCCTCATGTTTGCAAAATGTGAAAAGTAGGCTAAAAATAGTAGATTATTTATCATATATCACAGAAACTTAGGTCATTCGATTTTCTGCGGGAGAGCTGGATATCCGGAATTGAGATGAACTCTTGTTGCAAGAGAACAGTTTATCACTGTCGGCATCTCGTCTATATAGCGGCAGATGCTACATATTGTATTCCGTACCCAACCAGGCAGCCCCAGGCTGTATCATATGTGTGTTTGTTTCTAGTTGACCTCGTCTCACTGAACCCAGGCCATTGGTAATTCCTCGAACTTTATTTCTTCCTCAGCTTATTGAGGTCGATGACCCTACGGAATCATTGCAATAGGGCAGGGGGAGAATATATTGTTGTATTGTTCTTTGACAGAGTGTAATTCGCTTTGTATTAGGCTTCGACAGGACACACGCGTAGGCTACATCATTGCACGTAAGACGTGAAATTACACTGAATTAATTAGCAATATTACGTGACGATTGTTGATGAATAGGTAACAAATAGCTTGTCTAAGTTTCAGATATAATAATAATAATAATAATAATACTATTGGCCATAATAAAAGGTCTGGAATGTATAGGAATGAGGGAGGACACTGTACACACGAATAGTAAATGTTGTGATAAAACAGCGTTGAATTGAAGAGATGTGTATGTGAAAGTATATATGCTGAATATGTTAGGTTATAAATGATGGTTCATGTGTATTCGCCAGGTAGAGAGAACTTTGGAAATAGGTGTGACGAAGATATTATGATAACCTATTTCCTAGTTTCTCATTTTAGTGGGTTTGTACATCGTAGTCATTTAACCACGTATACTTGGGTGCGTGTGGAATTTTGACAGATATCCTGTGCTATCGGGATGGCTGTATTTTTGTTGTTTGAGTCTTCAGTCCTTTGACTGGTGTGTTGCAGCTCTCCTTACCTCCCTGTACTGAGCTAATGGTTTCATCTCTAGATATCTACCACAGCCTATATCTGAGGCAATCTGTTTAACATATTCTAACCTTGGTCTACCCCTACAGTTCTTGTCCTCAACCCTTCCTTCCATAACTAAGCCTGCTATTCCTTAGTATGTGTCCTACCAACCTATCTCTTCTCTTCATTAGCAGTCGCCAGAAACATCTCTCCTCTCCCACTCGTCTTAATACCTCTTCGTTTGTAACCCTATCTACCCATCTGATCTTCATCATTCTCCTGTAACACCACATTTCAAACGCTTCAATTCTCCTCTTTTCTGCTGCACCAATAGTCCAAGTTTCCCTTCCATAGAGCGCCACGCTCCAGACAAAGGCTTTCAAAAATGACTTCCTAATACCTAAATCTATATTCGATGTCAACAGATTCCTTTTTTGTGTGTTTGTAATTCAGGTGAAGATTTTGGCCTTAAGATAAGAACCCTCCTGGCATTCGTCTGGAGTGAGAAACCACATCCAGGATTGCGAAGTTTAGAATCGAACAGACCTTTTCTCAGTTTTGGTGAGTGTACCCCGTTCCAGTCCTCAGACCAGATTTTTTTTGGCAGAACGGGTAAACGAACTCCAATCTCCGGGGCGGCAGCCAAGGATGCTTTCCACTACAGTACAAGGTTGTCACTCACTAGTGCAGCCGTACACCCAAGTACACAGGGCAACACGAGCACGTTGTCACAAAGCAATGATGAGGATGATAATTGTTGTTTTAAGGGGCCTAACATCTAGGTTATCGGCCCCTAATGGTCTGGGTGATAGCAAAAATGACAGTGAAATGGAAAACATAACAAAAACAAGAAGTTCCGTGACGAACTAAACAGCCTACTTTTCATGCCAATGATTATTCTACAGAATATGAACCTATCTAGAATAATGACGAAATTAAGTTGGTAATATCGATATGTCTAATTAGTTCAAAATAATCCTGGTATAATGTAGCCTAATAGAGCACTACAGTTGGCAGCTCTGGTGACTGAATATATTCTTAGTTCCATTTCTTAAGGTACAGAATACAAAATTTGGATGAAGTCCAATGGACGTTACATGCAGTTAGTGGATCTATCAGCACGCGTAAAAGCATGTTGCCAACAATACCATGTGTGTGCTGGTCAGAAATAATCTGAAATATTATGATATCTTGTTGTGCCAATTTTGGATGAAATCCATTTGTTAGTATAGAAGTTACATGTATTTTAAAGTTGGACATATCAGCAGGCATAGAATCATGTTGGCAGCACTACCTTGTAATAATTACTCCAAATTAATCTAGAATGTCAGGTGCTATACGTGTGCAAAGTATAGAGCTGTTGGCTTGCATACTTTCTGATATATTGATATTAGGGTAAAAAAACATAGACAGCATTTATTAACAGTTGGCAGCCCTGATTGCTCTTAACAATACTTATAGTCATTCTGTTATGGTACACATAGCACATACGAAATTTGGTTGAAATCCAACTGATAGTATAGAAGTTACATGTATTTAAAAATTGGTACTATCTGCAGGCTTATAATCATGTTGGTAGAACTGACGTATATAAGTTACTCCAAATTAATCTAAAATGTCAAAATATACGTGTGCATAGTTTAAAGCTGTTGGCTTGCTTACTTTCTGATATATTGGTATTTGGATAAAATAAATTAATAGAGAGAGCAATTATTAACAGTTGGCAGCCCTGGTGGCTCTTAAGAATACGCTCAGTCATATCTGTTTATGTACAGATATTACATACAAAATTTGGTTGAAATCCAATTGATAGTGTAGAAGGTATATGCATTTAAACATTGGACCTATCAGAAGGCTTAAAATTATTTTGGCAACACTGTCATAGTTGGACTGGAAATTAAACTGAAATAGTCTTATCTACATGTGTGCCAATTTTGGAATAGCTCCCATGCATACCTTGCAAGATATCCAACATGGAGCTCAAATTTCTAGTGCGTTTTTTCAGCAGTTGGTAGCACTGACATCATTTTCAAATATGGACGTGAGATATTCCGGTGCACATCTTTACTCATACTAAATTTGATTTTGATTGCTGCAGTCGTTTAGGAGTTGATAGGGGGGGACACACACACAGCCAGCCAGCCAGACAGACAGGCACACATTTTCCCGGATCGATCTCATAAGTCTACTTTTTCCTCATTTTTGCAAAATGTGAAAAGTAGGCTAAAAATTAAGTTAGACTGAAAATACGCAAAAAAGAATTTATATTGAAGAATACGCACAAAATGTAGTTTAGTTTCAAAATACAATTTATTTCTAAATAGGCTGCTTGTAAAATGCAATTCATCATCATCATCTTGAGCAGTTTCCAACCGCTGGTCGGGTTTGCTTGGAACATAAGCCTCTCCATCGTTTCCTGTCCATCCACCATCTCTCGTCATTTACTGTGTCCCAGCACACTCCTCTTTCCTCCACACTCTTCTTAACTCCTTTTGTCCATCTGTCCCTTGGTCTTCCCCTTGGCCTCCTTCCAGTCATTTCCATTCCAAACATCTTCTTCGGTATCCTCTCCTCACATGTCCATACCACTGTAGCCTAGATCGCTCTATTCTATTTTGCAATGGTTCCTCTCTTACCATCTCTCTGACTCTCTCATTCCTTACTCTGTCCATTCTTGTCACTCCTACCCTACTACTCTGGAACTTCATCTCCACTGCTCGTATTTTATTCTTGTCCCTTTCCTTCATCACCCATGTTTCTGAACCATATGTCAAAATTGGCACAAAGAAGGTCTTGTAGATGATTCCTTTACATTTTTGTGGAACATCTTTATTCCATAACATCCCCCTAACGCTCTTGAAAAAGCCATCTGCGCACCTTCCCCTTTCATTTATTTCCATCCTATTGCCTCCCTTTTCTTCAATTATGCTTCCCAAATACTTGAAGCATTCTACTTTCTGCAACTGCTGTCCTCCAAGTGATATGCCCATATCCAGTCTGTTCTTCTTCCATGTTGTGATGACCACTTCACTCTTTTGTGCTGAGAACTTCATCCCATATGATAACACTACCTTCTCCCACTCATCTAATTGTTCTTTGAAAGTGTAAATATGTACAAAATTAAATTGAGGTTCAAAATACTCACAAAGTGCAATTGAAATTCAAAATACTTACATAATATGTGGTAGATTCAATGCTCACAATATCTGAAAGCACGCGACAAAATGTAATTTAGATTGAAAATATTTACAAAATAGAGTTTGGTTGGATGGATCTTAAGTTTAGGGGCTGCGACAACGCGGTCATTTAGCGCCGTGTACTTTGGGTGTGTGTAGAATCTGTCTGATAACCGGTGTTAATTGTGATGACTGTATTAGTGGGTGTTATCTGTTTTAGGTAGATTTCATTAGAAAGCTAACTATTGCAATGGGTCCCATGTTTCGACTTCCGGAAAATTTCGACATATCTTCGCGTTTCACATCCCCCAGACCCCAAAACCACCGTCAGTTCAAAAGTTTATATATAATTTATGTATATATATATATGTATATATATATGTATATCAGTTTCTTGTGGACACGATAACCGCCGTAATTTTGCACCAATTACTTCGAATTTTTTACCGAAGATGTATACCTATACGATCTCGGTCGAGTTCGTTACTGGGCTAAATCGGTCGAAGGGGGTGAAAATGGGGGGCTTTTTTCGAAAAAGTTAAATTTCGCTATAACTCTCTTAATACGTGCAATATCGAATCCATTCAAAGTTCATAATATGTGTCGGATAAGTGCCAAAAATTTATGTCAAATAAGATTTTTGTTAGCACCAACCATTGACCAAAGGGGTGGAAAAAAGTGGGTTTTTCGGGAAACATTAATCATATCTCTCTTAATAGGCACAATATCAAAACCGTACAAAATGGACAATATTCCCCTAATAATTACCTAAAACTTTTGTCTGAAAGAATTTTTGATATGACCCACCATTACGCCAAGGGACGAGAAAAATGATTTCGGAATTATAAGAAAATGCCAAGAGCTATCAGTGGTTGCCATGGCAACACTACTAAATTGATGAGGCATGGACCATCAGACGTTGCCATGACAACGCACTTGCACGAGATCAGATTCAGTATTTCCATCTGATTAAGTGGTTGGTTGGTTGGTTCTTAAGTTTAGGGGCTGCGACAACGCGGTCATGTAGCCCCGTGTACTTTGGGTGTGTGTAGAATCTGTCTGATAACCGGTGTTAATTGTGATGACTGTATTAGTGTGTGTTATCTGTTTGTTAATTTATTTAAGTACTGCAACTAACAATTTTTCAGATAGTTCCTACTTTTGCCGCCAAGCGCCACTGTCAACGACTACGAGGCCAAGTTCAGAACTGAGCTACTAGACGCCGCCGCAGTCGGCTCTTGGCAACGAACATAGAAACCTAAGAGCGTTGTATACATTCTTAACCTATCCAATTTAGCTTCACACAGGTGCAATTAGTGGAAGGATCTTTAACATGCCATAAATCTATGACATGGGACCGCCGGCTTTACTTCCCCTCCGAAGGAAGGCATACTGAGGGATATTTAACGCTCTTAAAAAATCCGACGGCTTCGGCCGGGTTTGAACCCGGTATCTTGGGCATAGAAGCTCAGCATGTTACCGACTACGCCACCAAAGCCGTCTGATAAAGTGGGAAGCGGCTTCGGTGACGTAACTGGTAGCATGCTGAATGTCTATGCCCAATGTCGCGGTTTCAAAGCCGGCCGAAGTCGTCGGATTTTCTAAGAGCACTAGAATCCCTCAGTATGCTTTCCTTTGGAGGGGAAGTTCCAACGTTCGTTGCGAGTTGATGGTTGGGGTGGCATCTAGTAGCCAAGTTCACAGCTAGGTGTCGTTGACGGTTGTACCTGGTAGCAACATTAGGAACTACTGCTTGAAATTGACCGTCTGCAGTACTTACATGAATTAAGACTAATACAGCCATTACAATTCACACCGTGTATCAGACAGATTCTACACTCACCCAAAGTACACGGGGTTAGATGACCGCGTTGTCGCAGCCCCTAAACTGAGGAACCAACCAGAGGTAGATTTCGTTAGAAAGCTAACTATTGCAATGGGTACCATGTTTCGACTTCCGGAAAATTTCGACATATCTTCGCGTTTCACATCCCCAGGCCCCAAAACCACCGTCAGTTCAAAAGTTATATATAATTTATGTATGTATATGTATATCAGTTTATTGTGGACACGATAACTGCCGTAATTTTGTACCAATCACTTTGAATTTTTTTACCGAATACGTATACCTATAAAATCACGGTCGAGTTCGTTACTGGGCTAAATCGGTCGTTGGGGGGTGAAAATGGGGGGCTTTTTTTTCGAAAAAGTGAAATATTGCTATAACTCTCTTAATATGTGAAATATCGAATCCGTTCAACATTCATACTATGTGTCGGATAAAGCCCAAAAATGTATGTTTGAAGAGGTTTTTTTATAGCACCAACCATTGACCAAAGGGGTGGGAAAAAGTGGGTTTTTCGGGAAACATTAATCATATCTCTCTTAATAGGCACAATATCAAAACCGTACAAAATGGACAATATTCCCATAATAATTACCTAAAACTTTTGTCTGAAAGAATTTTTGATATAACCCACCATTATGCCAAGGGATGAGAAAAATAATTTCGGAATTATAAGAAAATGCCAAGACCTATCAGTGGTTGCCATGGCAACACTACTAAATTGATGAGGGATGAGCCATCAGACGTTGCCAAGATAACGCACTTGCACGAGATCAGATTCAGATTTCCATCTAAGTGTGAAGCGGCTTCGGTGACGTAACTGGTAGCATGCTGAATGTTTATGCCCAAGGTCGCGAGTTCAAAGCCGGCCGAAGTCGTCGGATTTTCTAAGAGCGCCAAAAATCCCTCAGTATGCTTTCCTTTGGAGGGGAAGTTCCAACGTTCGTTGCGAGTTGCTGGTTGCGGTGGCATCTAGTAGCCAAGTTCACAGCTAGGTGTCGTTGACGGTAGTACCTGGTAGCAACATTAGTAACTACTGCTTGAAATTGACCGTCTGCAGTCCTTACCTGAATTACAGACTAATACAGCCATCCCAAAGTACACGGGGTTACATGACCGCGTTGTCGCAGCCCCTAAACTGAGGAACCAACCAAAATCTCTGCGGTAGATATAATTTTGCGTGAAGAAGTAACAGACCGTTACATAGTTGCACATCAGTGTCGAAACCTAGCATAAGGACAGTGTGACCACAAGTATAAAAATGGACCCCAAATGACAAGAAGGTTACCGTTCCCATAAGACAATAAAATGTTTAAAATAAGCATAAAATGACGAAAAACAAAGTTAATTAAGCTCCAATTATAAAATACCTTCTCGCATTAAATGAGGTCTGATCCTTCTACGAAAATCTACATATTCTGCCTATTTTCGCCTATCCCCAAGTTTGTCCGGTGAAATCTACCTCCGCCTTCCGGCGTGCCGAGAGGACTTTTTTAAATTCAATTAAGGACTACAGACTTTTGAATTTTTTAAATAGTTCCTACCTTTGACGCCAAACGCCACCGCCAACGAACACTAGTTCAGAGTTTAGCTACCAGAGGCCACCGCAGTCGGCTTTTGGCAACGAACGTAGGAATCTAAGAACAATATAGATTGAAAATACTCACAAAATGTTATGTCGACACACGGGGAGCCAATTCATAAAACTGTGGAGGGATCAGGAAATATGAGACAAGGGCCAATTAAGGCGGGAAAGGAAGAGACTCCCTAGGCCTCGGATACCCTAATACCGTCGGGGTCGTGCTCGCCACGGTGAATGAGTGGTAAGCGTGTAGGTTTACTAAACCCAAAATTACAGGTTCGCTCCTGGCCATGGTAAGTGATTTTTGAAAGGCGGCAAAAATACGACACGCATGTCATATAATGTTGGCATGTCAAAGAACCCATTTGAATTCAGGAGGCCGTGTTCATAATGACAAAATTAATCTCGGGAGTTTCCGCCAACTCAAAGTTCCTCATTTCTCTACTAGAACGCGCTATAGTGTTAGATATCTAACCCCCTTGACTTTCATAGTGATTCAAGGAACAACGAAATTCGACAAGCAAGCTACCCTCTGGGTGTCAAATTACAAAGTTTGCAGCCGGCACCAGAGACTATACGATATTCATTCATTCATTCAATTTCGCTAATCGGCCAACTAGGGACCACGATAAGCCTCATTTTACATTCTGGCATTTGCTCATTTTTTTCTTGATCCACATTGCCCATACGATATTATTATTATTATTAATATTTTAGCTGGGGTCCCACGTCCTACTAGATGTGAGCCCCTGGAAGAGGGGGGGGGGGATGTCGCAAAGCCCCTAAATGAGTCAACAACAACTTCAATATATTGTTTCAGATTTTTTTTAAACAAAGGTCATCAGTGACCTGTTTGGTTTGCGCGTGTTGTCAGTTACCTTGAGAAGGACCGCTGAGTGTCCAAGGGAGCACGACCTCTGACCTCCCACGCCCCTTGCGGGTTTCTCACGGCACACTTGCTGCGCTGTGTTGCGCTGCCGATAGTCATCTGTCTATTGGAGGTGTCCCAATTCCCTTGGTGAATCACACACACACACACACAAACACTCACTTTCAAACACACATTACCATAACAAGGAGAGAGTCAACCATGCGGAACTGCAAAAATAAATTAATGTTGCAAATACGAGAGGAGTTCCGAAAATAAGATGATGATGTGGACCATGTTTTGCATAAAGGAACCAAGCGCCAGTTTTACTAAAATTGGATTATAACTACGAACAGGTGGAGGAAATTTTGAACTATCTGACCAGCAATCCTATAGACTTCAGGCATGGAATCTCTCTTTCTCTGCGTGGTTAACAACCGTGAGGCTGGTTGGCAGCAGCTCGCCATTCTTCCCGTCTCTCCGTCTTCCACTTCAGTTCACAGTACGAGCCACAACTCATATCTTCCAGTATTTGACTCATGTACTCCAGTCTGGGTCTTCCTTTACAATTCTTGCCGTCTACTGTTCCCTCGATTATTAGCTTAAGCAGTCCATTGTGTCGCAGTATGTGGCCGACGAGGTGATTCCGTCTTCTTTTTAAATATTTAAGGAAGCATCTTCTCTCTCCCACTCCTCTAAAGACTTCCTCAATGGTGACCCTTTCTTTCCAGCTGATTTTCATAATCCTTCTATAGCAACAGGTTTCAAATGCTCGTAGTCTTTTCCTCTCCCTCTCTCCTAGTGTTCAAGATTCACTGCCATATAGTGCGACGCTCCATATAGCCTATACGTCTTCAACATTTGTTTCCTCACATCAAGACTTATGTTCATTGCAGTAAATAGGTTCTTGTTTTTATAGAAAGCGTTCTTGCTTTGGCAAACCTACATAATATCTCTCTGCTGCTTCTTCCATCATTCGTTATTTTACTTCCGAGATAATTAAACTCATTCACTTATTATATCTTTCATTTCTTAACTCTATTGCTGTCTGGTTTTCGCCATTTCTACTGCAGAACACAGTTTTTGTTTTGTTTATATTTATTCTCATATAAAATTCTTCCTCCATTATTTTGTCCATCTTCCTCAGGATCTTTAGTAAGTCATCTTCATTTTCTGCAATAGGCATGGAATAAATGAAAATCCACAGCCTGCTTCCAGTCTCCGACCGGGTCAGGAATGGAATGAAAGGCATGGAATAATGATTACAAATTTTAAGTGTGAAAAAATTGCTTCCTCTCTATAGCGGATTGGGGAAAATGCATAACAGAACCAAGTGGCATGTAGCCTATATGATAGTTGTAGGGCTTTATTGATCTAATTGCATTTTAGCTTTCTGCAATGAAGAAGTTTTATAAAAGTCAAAAGGGAAGACATGGTAAAAATATAATAATGTAATAATAATGTTATTGGTTTTACGTCCCTTTTAACTACCCTGGCTTTTAGAGACGCCGGGGTGCCGGAATTTTGCCCCGAAGGGGATCTTTAACGTGCCAGTAAATGTACTGATACGGCTCCCTCGCATTTGCGCACCCGCAAATGCCAGCTGACTGCGCCAGGTTTCGAACCTGCAACCTTGGGCTCAGCAAGCGAGAACGTTACCCCTGAGCCACACAGCCAGACTTGGTAAAAATAAGTAGCCAAAAGAAACAATTTAGAACGGTAGGCAATTGATAAAAAAGAATACCCTGGAAGATACACGTGCTGTAACTTGTTCTTACTTTGCTCCACAAGTGAAACGGTTTCTATTGCCCTCACTGTTGCGTGACAAATGTAATGGTTTCTTACTAGCTCTGCCTTGCACTTTGAAATATTTACTCTGACTAAGATATGTTGTTTTAACGGGCGCCAAGACCTCAACGCTATGTTGAAATCTAAATTTATATTTAACAACACCTAGCTCTGGTAGAACACCTTCAAGAATCTTTTCACTCAGATCGTGGTATGATTTGATCATTAACCCAACAAACAATTGTATCAGGAGAAGGAATTGGTCTATATCTAATGCTACCTACTGAAAGCAAAGATTGCATGGTTAAAAGAAATGAATTTATTATATAAAACAAGTATTGAAAAATTAATAATAATAATAAGTTTGAATTTAAATTGGAGCGTTGCGATTTGAATATTACCGCTAGAAAATTACGTGAAAACGGATTCGGATAAATTACTGATTTTACTCTTATTCCCAAGCTATGAAGTTACTGATATACTGAATATAAAACAAAGAGACGAGAGATTACGTAGTTCTGAGTCATTCGCGCTTACCACTGGAAATTGCCGTAGCATTTCCCTCGTACTGGATGTTGTAGAGAGCTTCCCAAAGCTTCCTGGACGTCGTCATCTTCTTCGTTAGTTGATGAGATACTTGTAGATATGATAACTTTATGGTCCGAATATCGGAACCACCCACACGTACAACCACACTGGTTAAGTTTTACAAAGATAGTCGCCTTGCCTCCACGGCGCGCAAACCATATACGCACTCGTCACATCCCCACTCTGTAGCCATCTTCTCCTCGCCCGCTCTCCACTGATTGGCTGAGCCATCACGCGATACTTCCCCACCTCCGGGTCATTACACTCGGTGCGGCGATGATGTCGATTACCGGTCCAGGCCATTTCGCCTTTTCTTGAAGCAGCAACCCAGCTTGCGTCATGCTACTCGACAAGATTAAGCCTGTAGCCGAATTCCCCGTGACTCATCTCTCTCAAAATACCCTAACTTACAAAACTCCGTAAAATTCCGTAATCATATAATTTTCTTACGATAATGTTGTTCGTAATAATTTGCTTGATAGTGTTTTCTATAACATAGAAAACCTATCTGATTACTTATAATTTTATAAAAATGCTCCAAAGAAATACCTTAATAATAATAATGATAAGTTACATGAAAACTTCTCTTGGCTGAACAATTTGCCGCGTAAATAAATATAGAATGGCTTCCTACTGACTTATGCCAGTTGCGTAAAATCCCCTCGAAAAACACGTTACAGTGCTTAGACTTAATCTTATTATTTACCAACAGATCCCGCTAAAGCGTCCAAGTGAACTGCTCTCAACAGGACCGCACAAGACCCTAACCAGATAAGTAGCCTGTACAATACAATCTGAATTGACCATTTACAACCACATATTCACTCCAAACAGGCAAATTCCGGAGGTCAATAACCACTTCCAGTAGATCAACAAAACATCACACAGACTACAACTGACAAATAATGACGTGTTGCATTATCCCAACTAATACTGCAACTAAGTAAGTGATATATTGTAAATATTTTCACCCATATTTTCAGACATAGATTTTATAGCGTGAGTGTAATGGATCTGATGATGATCGCTTGACGAAACTGGTCATCCAAGTGTATTTATTAATCTCATGTATTTTCTCAGGATTAGGGAACCACCCATCTTATTTACAATCGTGATGACCGACTGTTTGTTTATCTACGAATCTATTACAGCAATCAAACTGAGAATTTGTAGGTTGATAGTGGCAATTATAAGTGAGATATATGAAAATAAGCTATGTAGTTCTTCACGGAACAACTTGTGATGTTATTATCACCCAAACAATTATAACCATCAGAAATGAGAAAACCATGCACATCCTATTCTAGGATGATTTATTTAAGTAGGAATCGATTCCACCTTTACTCATTCATGCGTCAGAACGTCGATTGGTTCCCATTCCAGACCTCTATTACGTGTTTGAGTCTTCAGTCTTTTGAGTGATTTGATGCAGCCCTCCATACCTCCCTGTCCTGAGCTAATCGTTTCATCTCTACATTGCATTATCTGAAGCAATCTGTTTAACCTTGGTCTACCCCTACAGATCTTGTCCTTTCATAACTAAGCTTGCTATTCCTGGGTGCCTTAGTATGTGTCCTGCCAACCTATCTCTTCTCTTCATTAGCAGTCGCCGGAAACATCAGACTCTCCACTCACACTTGTCTTAATACCTCTTCGTTTGTACAGTAACTCGATCTACCCATCTGATCTTCAGCATTATCGTGGAACACCACATTTCAAACGTTTCAAATCTCCTCTTTTCTGCTGCTCCAACTGTCCAAGTTTCACTTCCATAGAGCGCCACGCTGCAGGCAAAGGCTTTCAGAAAAGACTTCCTAATACCTAAATCTATATTCGATGTAAACAGATTCCATTTTGTAGAAATACTTGCCTTTCCTAAGCCTACCTACTTTTTATATGGTCTTTGCTTCGTCCATCACTGGCTATTCTGCTTCCTAAGTAACAGAAGTCTCCTACTTACTTCCTTTAGATTTTCACCTGTCAATTTGATGTCCATAGAGGTTTCTGATTTATTTCATCTGCAATCGAATATTTTTGTTTTATATTTATTAATTTTCATGATGAATTCTTTCCTCAAGACGGAGTGCATACCATTCCTAAACTCATTCGAATTCTCAGGCGATGTCATTTTGTCCATCCATCTGAAGTGAATTGTATTACTTGACTGAGCCGGGAATCAACCCCGGATCTCAGGGATGACAGCTAGTCACTACACCACGAGGAGGACCGCACTCAAGCCTCTACACAATGAACACGATTTCACGATCTTTCCCTTTGTGGATCACTTACGCTATATGAACAGGTCAGGTCGTGCTTATACCAATGATTCATCATAAAGTCTCCAGCTAAAAGCACTTAAAGACCATTCTCCAAATAAATGCGCAGAAAATACACCTGAATGTCCATCTCGTAAACAATGATCAACCCCTTTCCTTGTAATTACCAAGCTTACTAAATGTCTCATTTGTTTATTACTGATAGTTTATACACCCCCAGAGGAGTGTTCAAATGAAAAGGTACGAAACGGCACTGTGGGTACAATTTAAAAGTAATCACCACAGACCTGTGCACAGGTGTCCCATTGCTTCACTAGCTGCAGGATTCCCTGTTCCCAGAAGTATTTAGGTTGAGACAGGAGCCATTCCTGTACGGTGTTCTTTAGTTCGTCGTCCGATTGGAAACAAAATACGACAAGTTGTTCCGTGACGAACTAAATAGCCTACTTTTCTTAAAATTTAAGATTCATGCCAATCTATATACACCTATGCAGAATAATAACGAAATCAAGTTGGTAATACTAACATTTCTAAGTACTGCATTTTGAAATTCACCTGAAATATTGTAGCCTAATAAACTTACTACAGGTGGCATCCCTGGTGACTCTGAATATATTCTTAGTTCCATCTCTTAAGGTATAGAATGCTGATACAAAATTTGGTTGAAGTCTAATGGATAGTATGGACGTTACATGCTGTTTGATATTGGATTTATCAGTGTTGGTAAAATCATGTTGGGTACAATGTCATGTATGTGATGCTCAGAATTAATCTGAAATATTACGATCTATTATAGTGCCAATTTTGGATAAAATCCATTTGTTAGTGTAGAAGTAACATCTACATAAAAATTGAAACTATCAGAAAGCTTAGAATCATGTTGGTAGCACTGAGGTATATTAGTTACTCCAAATTAATCTACAATGTTAGGTACTATACGTGTGCTGAGTTTAGAGCCGTTTGCTTGCATACTTTCTGATATATTGATATTAGGGTTAAAACATAGAGAGAGCATTTATTAACAGTTGGCAGCCCTGGTGGCTCTTTGAACTACGCACAGTGATATCTGTTGAAGTACACATAGTCCATACGAAATTTGGTTGAAATCCAATCGACAGTGTAGACGTTATACGCATTTAGAAATTGGACCTATCGGCTGGCTTAGAATCATTTTGGCAACACTGGCATGTATAGACTTCTGAAACTTAATCTGGAAGTGTATTATGTATTTGTGTGTCAATTTTAGAATAGTTCGCAAGCATAACTTCTGAGATATTCAACATAGAGTTCAATTTCAATATCGATTGTTCAGCAGTTGGTAGCACTGACATCAATTTCAAATATGGCCGTGATATATTCAGGTATAGTTCTTTACTCTTTCCAAATTCGGTTTCGATAGCTGCAGCCATTTAGGAGTTGATAGAGTTGATAGACAGACAGACAGACAGACAGACAGACATTGTCCCGATTCATCTCATAAGTCTACTTTTGCTAAATTTTGCTAAATGAGAAAAGTAGGCTAAAAATACTCCATCCATCAAGAGGGGGTAAGCAGGCCCCAGACATCACCAAGGAGAAGGAATTCTGGTATTATCGAGACTAGATTCTCACCCAGTATATATATATATATATATATCGTATGGTTGTACAAGTACACAAAAGTTTACAATTATTTAAATTGAAATGTCCAAATTTGACAACCATTCCAGAGCACTTGGTGTCACTTGGTGTAGTGTCTTCAGACCACCATCAAATGCACGGAGTGGGCACTCCTGAACGATGTGTTTTATAGTTTGGTCCTCCACTCCACAGTCACAGGCAGCAGATGTACGGAAACCCAATTTCTTCAAAGTGTGACCACACCTTCCTTGACCTGTTCTAATGCGGTTCAGCTTCGACCAGGTTTGGCGTGGAAGTTGGAATCCGTCATAGTAGGATATATAGGCCGAAGCTGGGGCAGGGGCTAATGGGCAAGATGGCCGCCGCGCGCAATTGCCCTATGTTATTCTTATGGAGGGGTCAGTCATAGCTGGGGCAGGGGCTAATGGGCAATATGGCTGCCACGCGCTACCACACTCTTTAATGGCGGGCTTTTCAAATAATTATTTATTTGTTTTTAATTTATAAATTTTTATGTATTTAATATTTAATTTATTATTTTTAGCACAGGGCAAATACACAAAATGGTCGCTGCACACAACCACTTACACATATAACATGCTAACCTAACCTAACTTCACCTAACCTAACCTAACCTAACTTCACCTAACCTAACCTAACCTAACTTTACCTAATCTAACCTAACTTAAAAATGCGAACAAAAAAAAGTGAGAGCAAAAAGTGTGAGCAAAAAGTGAGAGCAAATGTGAGAGCACAAATAATAAACTTAGTTATAACCTAACCACACCTAACCTAACCTAACCTAACCTAACCTAACCTAACCTAACCTAACATAACCTAACGTCAAAGTGGGGGCAAATATGGGAGCAAAAAGTAACATGAAAAACTGTGAGCAAAGAAATTGAGAGCAAAAAGTAAGAGCAAAATAGTGGGAGCAAAAATGTGAGAGCAAAAAGTGGGAGCAAAAAAGAGGGAGCAAAAAGTGGGAGTAAAAAGTGGCAGCAAAAAGTGGGAGCAAAAATGTGAGAGCAAAAAGTGGGAGCAAAAAAGTGGGAGCAAAAATGTGAGAGCAAAAAAAAGTTGAAGCAAAAAGTGGGAGCAAATAGTGGGAGCAAAAAGTGGGAGCAAAAAGTGGGAGCAAATAAGTGGGAGCAAAAAAGTGGGAGCAAAAAAGTGGGAGCAAAAATGTGAGAGCAAAAAGTGGGAGCAAAAATGTGGGAGCAAAAAAGTGAGAGCAAAAAAAAGTTGAAGCAAAAAGTGGGAGCAAAAAGTGGGAGCAAAAAGTGGGAGCAAAAAAGTGGGAGCAAAAATGTGAGAGCAAAAAAGTAAGAGCAAATGGGGGAGCACAAATAATAAACTTAGTTATAACCTAACCTAACCGAACCTAACCTAACCCACAGAAACCTCATTTAAAGATATTAGATTTTACGTTTTAACATTATACATTTTAACATTTTAGATTTTGATTTTTTCATTTTACATTTTTAGATTTTACATTTTTGATTTTTTGTATTTTAGTTGTTTTCTTAGATTTTACATTTAAGTTTTTTGATTTTAGATTTTAAATTTTCCGAAAAGAGTAAACTACAAGGTCACATACCTAACCTTTCCAAACCTAACTTTACCAAACCTAACTTAAGCTAATCCAAACACACAAAGTATATAAGGGCACATGCAACTAAACTTATGCTAGTCTTATAGGCTACTGTACAACATGATCACTACCCAACCGGGTATTTTTTTTTTCATTTTGTTGTTTACACATTTGTCAATTTTCCAATTTCCCATTTTCAGTTTTTTTTAATGTCAGTTTTAAGTTTTTCAATTTCATAATATGGAAACATGGAATTTGCATTTTGTTGTTTACACATTTGTCAATTTTCCAATTTCCCATTTTCAGTATTTTCAAAATGTCAGTTTTTTGTTTTTCAATTTCATAATATGGAAACATGGATTTTTGCTTTTTGTTGTTTACACATTTATCAATTTCAAAATATTCCATTTACAGTTTTTAAAATGTCAGTTTAAAGTTTTTCAATTTCATGATATAGAAACATGGATTTTCCAATTTGTTGTTTACACATTTGTCAATTTACCAAATTCCCATTTACAGTTTTTAACATTTCAGTTTAATGTTTTTTTTTTCTATTTTATCATTATGGAAACATGGATTTTCCAATTTGTGTTTTACATGTTTGCATTTTGCATTAGGAGTGGGGAGAGGCGGGTAGTAATTAGAAATGTACAAGCAGTGGCCATAAAATATGTTTATTTTAAATACATGTACACTATTTACACACAATACATTTTTATATATATTCTTTTTTATTTTGTTTTCTATTTTATTTATTTTTGATTATGAATACTATTTTTTTTTTTTTATTTCTTTTATTTTTGTAGTGCTATTGTTTTATTTCCTATATTGTTTTGTTTTATGTATTTGCTACTTGCAGGCAGAAGATTTTGATATTCATAACTTAACTCTTTAAGCATGGCCAATGATTGAGTAATGACCATAGGCATGTGTACCTATACCATCAGCATGAATCACTCTTTTATCATCACCAGGACACAAAGCAATTTTGTTTAGTCTTATAGATGATATGTCATGTTGTTTAGAAGCGATAATGTTCATGGGTATTCTTTTTGCATTGTTTTTCATGACACAATCCTTATAATCTTGAAAGCTTATACAATTTTTGACAACACCTCTGTTAATACCTTTAATCTTTTTGATTTCTTTACCATTTATGTCTAAAGCGTACATTTTAGCTCTAAGTCCAACAAATGCTTTTATAATTTGTCCACAAGCCTCGTCTTTAAATTTCCCCAACGTTTTCTTGTTTGATGTAGAGTAACATATGTGATTAGTAGGATAATCTGATGTGTCGAGGTGTTCTAGGAAATCCAACTTGTCTTGATATACATCTTGGGTGTTAATCAAATAAATGAACGAGTCGGTATCCATATACATGAGTTTAAGATTGTTCATTCCATAATAGGGTAGCAGGACATCATAGTGGTGGGAATACATGAGCGTTTTTGAAATATCCAGTATACACATTCCAATATATATAGGCTTATTGAATACAATGTTACGTTTAGCCATGTGGAAAGCAGCTAGGTTAGGACCATAAATGGTTCTGTCAATAAATGTAGGCTTTGCTATTAGCTTTTCTGCCTTTTTGCTGTCAGTCACAAGACGTATGTCTATTCTTTTACGGATATTTTCCATTGTTTTTCCAAAAATAGTATTGTTGAATAATTTGTACAGATTTTTCTCAAAATCATTTTTGGCTTGTTTTCGAAGGTTGTTATTAAAATCAACGTATGCCTTTAACCAAGGTCTTTGCTTAAACTTTAACACACGATGAATTTTTATGAATTTTATTCCATGATCTAAAGCCTGTTTTAATGCCATGTAGTGAACAACATATCGCCTTCGATTTCCAAGATGAGGAATTAGTTTTTTCAGAGACGAATCCTTAGGTTGTGTACACTCAGGTAGGAAAGGTAAATCGTTGTGTAGATCATGAAGGTCAGATGGGTAATCAACATCAACGTCTAGAATGTATCCCACAGGATCGTCTTCCTTTAGTTTTTCTAGATCAACAGTATCTGGAGAAACCCACTGAAATCCACCATAAGGAAGGGAGTGGCACATAGCCCACCCGTATTGGTTGTTGGCATCATCATAGGTAATAAACTGCGATGGTTTCTCAGAATCATAGGTTTCCATGTATTTATTGTTAACTTCAGCATACCGATGAGACACCTGGCATATGCCTCCGCGTATTCCAGACTCGATTAGAAGAATCTGATCGTAATCCTGTATCAATTCCAGTTCAATTCCGGTGTAAAGGAGCATTGCCTCGAAACTTAAACCAGGCGAAGTAAAAAAGTGTGCAGCATCCACTCGGTGTGTTTCTAGAGTTTTGTTTCTAAACGTTTCAAAGCTGTCTGCAAGAAGGAGTACATCTGAACTTAGGTAGAGGTCACTATATTCCCCTAGAGTTTTAATGTTGAACTGTTTCCAGACATTTTTGGCATGTTCATAGTCTTCTTGACTAACATTTTCTTGACTTAATTTGTTAAAGAATGCCTCTTTCGGAGGTAAACACGTTTCACTTAACTTTTCCCATGAGTCAATGTAGTCATAACAAAATACCCCTTTACGAGTCATGAGCATTGCATTTTCTTTTCCAAAGTACTTGTCTGTTTCAGGGTATGATGTTAAGTTGGAAACTAAGTTTTCCAAACTACTCGGCATTAACCGAAACGTGTCCACAAATCTAAGCTTAACATTTCCTACATATTTGGTGAAGGAAATGTATTTTTCCTTGGAGTTAGCGATAACATCCACTCTCTCAGTAGTACATCCTAATTGCTTTACAATGAAATTTGCGTCGTAGCCACTCATATTATGTAGAAATACAGGAACGGGGTTACGTGTTTTACACCTCAAATTACAGTTATTGTGAGAACTTCCACGGTATTCCCCTGTAATATGGCAATGGTCTCGAACTTTCCAATCCTCTTTGGTATACGGTTTTTGACACAAATAACAGGTTTCAGAACATTGGAACTCTGCTTCTTGATCCTCAGTTAAAGCCTTTGGAACATTTAAGCTGTAAAGGCGATCAATTTCATTAGCTATTGAAATCAAACAGTCCATAAACTTTTCTGCAGCGTCAGGTCCACGATAAATAAGAGGTTGGCTTGGAAGGTTTGTCTTTATGTGTTCCACAGCAGGTGAGGGTTTAACGTATATACCAAAGCTCATAGGAACATGACTCTGGTATGGCACTGTATAACTTGCTTCAGGATTGGGTAGACATGTTTGATAGGGTAACAGTATACTTTCAAAATCAGCATAGATAACGTAAGGTATTCTCAGCATTTTTTCCACGTTTAAAAATTTGACAATGGGGTTTTTAATAGGCATTTCAACCCTAGCAATGTCATGCTGGACGCACAAAGCTCTATGTTCTTTCAATTTTTCTATTCCTTGTTGACCATATCGATTATCGAAGTGAGTAAAACACCGTTTACACGTATATATCTTATGTCCATGGTGAGTAATCTGATGTCCTACTAGTTTATCAAAATCTTTGATAAAGACGTAGTGGTTCTGGCCGGATGATGAACTTAGCAGAAGGAGGTCGCGATGGTCTTGCAGCTCTTGATCCACAACCTTTAGAGGGAACAATTTGTTGTCTTGTTCCAATCCAAATACATTAATGGATATATTGTTGGCTTTTTCAAATTTGGGAATGTCAGCTAGCGATGTAGGAAATGATATTACTGAAAAATCATACTTGTTTTCCAGATCCTTGTATTTACTAACGCGTTTAGCATCAGTTTTAACCAGTTTTGCTAAAATGGCATACATAAAACACCTCTCGTCCTTAAAGTTTTGAGGATTAATGCAGGCTTTTCTTGCTTGTATAGCTGCTGGTAATGGAACATATGTGCTTCCACGCAAGGGATTGTACTTATTTATTTTCAATCGTACTCCTTCCACTGCTAACAAAGTCCAATTACTGCCTTTTAGCTCAGATTCCTCCATTTCCGTTGTTAACTTTGTAAATTGTGTTTCCAAGAAACTACTTAAGTCCGTTTCCAAAAATAGGGGCTGATTTCGTGTTTTAAAAGCACGATCTGTAATTTCATTGGTAGATGTATGAATGAATCTACATTCAGCCACAAGATTAACTTTTATCGACTTGTGCATTGCTAGTTCTTTCTGCATAGCTTGTATTATTTGCTGTTTGGACTCTTTAAGGTATGAATTTAAATCCTTGCACGTATCGCAACGAATGAAATAGGATTTAAGTCGACCTTCAAAAGATGTCTCATATTCAATAAGTCCATTTTTGTCAGGGACCAATGACAGTAGGTAATGTTTTGTAGGCTCTGCTTTTTGTCTTTTAGCTGCCGACACAACATTACAACATTCTTCATGACGACGTCCATTGTAGGCATTGTTGAATGTACTACCACAGGTCTTGCACTCATGAAATTCACCACACGATACTTCATGTCGCTTCCTATGATAGTCTCGAAGAAAAGTCTTTCCACACTCTTTACACATATAGCTAGGAATGGCTTCTTCCATTATGAATGTTGATTTCTGCAAACAGCTGCTTACTGCGTATCACAGGGCTAGAGGTTGGTCGGTGAGACGGTCTTTCACGATGTGAACACCGTGAGAGGTAGTAGTCAACTGGTGATATTCTTGTTAAGGGTCCACTAATATACCCCTAGTCTAGACCAACAGCTCTTTACAGCGTATGACAAGGCTGTAGACTGGACAGTGAGACGGTCTTTCACGATGTGAACACTGTAACAAGTAGTAGTCAACTGATTATATACTTGCTAAGGGTTCTCTAATATACAATAGTCAAGACCAACAGCTACTTACTGTTTAGTACAAGGCTGTACAATAGTTGTTTTGACAGTCTTTCACGATGTGGTCACTGTGAATGGTGGTAGTCAACTGATGATATTCTTGATAAGGGTCCTCTAATATGCCCCTGGTTAAGGGTAACAGCTGTTCACTGCTTATGACAAGGCTAAAGACTGGTTGCTTCAACGGTCTTTCACAATGTAAACACTGTGACAGGTAGTAGTCAACTGAAAATATTCTTATGGCCTACTCAAAGGTTATCAGGTACTTACTGCATATCAAAAGGCTGTACACTCATGTGTGTTAGGCACTCTTTCTGGCTAAGGACCCCAATATTCCCTACACAAGGCTATACATGTTAGTTCTAAACACTTAGTGGTTAATTGTATATTCAATTTTTGTACAAAGCATATACGAGCACGTTTTTATGAGGTAAAACTTTACCAAATAGTCAAATGCGACACGCAAAGTATGTTGCCGCTATCTAGCGGTGACTATGAGAACTACTTGACCGACCAGCATGCTACCTAGCGCTCCATTTCAATACTCGCTCACTGAACGAACAGCATGCTATCTAGCGGTCGATATCAATACTCACTCAATTACCAGCCTGCTACCTATCGGTCAATATAACAACTCACTCAACTACCAGCATGCTACATGGCTTTTTTGGTCAGTTTTTTGTTGGCTTTTTGTTGGCTTTTGTCGGCTTTTGTTGGCTTTTTGTTGGCTTTTGTTGGCTTTTGTATTAGCTCTTTTATATTTGCTCTTGCTTGTGGGGGCTTATTTGGTCTTGGAAAGTATGTCAGTCCTTTTTTATGGCTGCATATTGCTTACAGCCATGATTGTAAGCAGCAACAACAACAACAACAACAACACACAAAATTTATAAAAAAAAAACAAAGTACTCAAAGGTTTATCAATGACTCTCAACTCTTACACTTACCTCTATCCCATGCCTAGTCAAAAGAAATAGTGTATTTTTCAAATTTTTCAAAAAATATTTGGAAAGTAGGCTATGTCATTAATCTAAAAATCCTAAAAAGACATATGTTAACTCCAACACCTACCTCTATACCACTCTCAGTCCACAAATAGTGTATTTTTCAAATTTTCCAAAACATATTTCCAAAATGGGTATAATTTCCAAAATTAAAATGTTTACAAAAATGTTTGTTTGTCATAAATGAATGGCCTTTGCCTCCTCTACAGCCGTACCAAGTCCCAGGTCTCTAGGACAACAAAATTAATAAATTTGAAAATGGGCTTATATTTCCAAAATTAAAAAGTTTACAAAAACGTTTGTTTGACATAAATGAATGGCCTTTACCCCCTCTACCCCCACACTAAGTCTCATGTCTCTAGGACAACAAAAATAAAATTTTCAAAATGGGCTTATATTTCCAAAATTAGGAATTCTACAAAAAAGTTTGTTTGACGTAAATCAATGGTCTTTACCCCCTCTATTCCAACACCAAGTCTCAGGTCTCTAGGTCAACAAAAATAAAATTTGGAAAAAATGGTCACTATTTTGGAAACTAGGAATTCTACAAAAAAGTTTGTTTAACATAAATGAAAGGTCTCTATCCCTTCTACCAGTAAACCAAGTTCCAGGTCTGTATGACAAAAATGAAAAAGTTCAACTGGGAAAGTAGGCGATTTTTCATATAACCAAACATTCTAAAAAGTGTTCTATGGGCTTAAAAGAATGGCCTCTATGTCCTTTAATATTTATAATAAAACTTTTTTATTTTTTACACTTTTTTGAAGAAAGTTCAATTTTGAAATTTTTATATTTTGGAAACTAGAAAGTCTACAAAAAAAATTTGTTTGACATAAATGAATGGCCCTGACCCCGTCTACCACCAAAATAAATTTCAAGTCTCTAGAATGAAAAATAACAGTAGTGGAGTGAGGGGGTTCTAACCGGTGTCATGGCCGTCGCGTGGACTCACAGCTGTTACCCTTAACCAGGGGCATATTAGAGGACCCTTATCAAGAATATCATCAGTTGACTACCACCATTCACAGTGACCACATCGTGAAAGACTGTCAAAACAACTATTGTACAGCCTTGTACTAAACAGTAAGTAGCTGTTGGTCTTGACTATTGTATATTAGAGAACCCTTAGCAAGTATATAATCAGTTGACTACTACTTGTTACAGTGTTCACATCGTGAAAGACCGTCTCACTGTCCAGTCTACAGCCTTGTCATACGCTGTAAAGAGCTGTTGGTCTAGACTAGGGGTATATTAGTGGACCCTTAACAAGAATATCACCAGTTGACTACTACCTCTCACGGTGTTCACATCGTGAAAGACCGTCTCACCGACCAACCTCTAGCCCTGTGATACGCAGTAAGCAGCTGTTTGCAGAAATCAGCATTCATAATGGAAGAAGCCATTCCTAGCTATATGTGTAAAGAGTGTGGAAAGACTTTTCTTCGAGACTATCATAGGAAGCGACATGAAGTATCGTGTGGTGAATTTCATGAGTGCAAGACCTGTGGTAGTACATTCAACAATGCCTACAATGGACGTCGTCATGAAGAATGTTGTAATGTTGTGTCGGCAGCTAAAAGACAAAAAGCAGAGCCTACAAAACATTACCTACTGTCATTGGTCCCTGACAAAAATGGACTTATTGAATATGAGACATCTTTTGAAGGTCGACTTAAATCCTATTTCATTCGTTGCGATACGTGCAAGGATTTAAATTCATACCTTAAAGAGTCCAAACAGCAAATAATACAAGCTATGCAGAAAGAACTAGCAATGCACAAGTCGATAAAAGTTAATCTTGTGGCTGAATGTAGATTCATTCATACATCTACCAATGAAATTACAGATCGTGCTTTTAAAACACGAAATCAGCCCCTATTTATGGAAACGGACTTAAGTAGTTTCTTGGAAACACAATTTACAAAGTTAACAATGGAAATGGAGGAATCTGAGCTAAAAGGCAGTAATTGGACTTTGTTAGCAGTGGAAGGAGTACGATTGAAAATAAATAAGTACAATCCCTTGCGTGGAAGCACATATGTTCCATTACCAGCAGCTATACAAGCAAGAAAAGCCTGCATTAATCCTCAAAACTTTAAGGACGAGAGGTGTTTTATGTATGCCATTTTAGCAAAACTGGTTAAAACTGATGCTAAACGCGTTAGTAAATACAAGGATCTGGAAAACAAGTATGATTTTTCAGTAATATCATTTCCTACATCGCTAGCTGACATTCCCAAATTTGAAAAAGCCAACAATATATCCATTAATGTATTTGGATTGGAACAAGACAACAAATTGTTCCCTCTAAAGGTTGTGGATCAAGAGCTGCAAGACCATCGCGACCTCCTTCTGCTAAGTTCATCATCCGGCCAGAACCACTACGTCTTTATCAAAGATTTTGATAAACTAGTAGGACATCAGATTACTCACCATGGACATAAGATATATACGTGTAAACGGTGTTTTACTCACTTCGATAATCGATATGGTCAACAAGGAATAGAAAAATTGAAAGAACATAGAGCTTTGTGCGTCCAGCATGACATTGCTAGGGTTGAAATGCCTATTAAAAACCCCATTGTCAAATTTTTAAACGTGGAAAAAATGCTGAGAATACCTTACGTTATCTATGCTGATTTTGAAAGTATACTGTTACCCTATCAAACATGTCTACCCAATCCTGAAGCAAGTTATACAGTGCCATACCAGAGTCATGTTCCTATGATCTTTGGTATATACGTTAAACCCTCACCTGCTGTGGAACACATAAAGACAAACCTTCCAAGCCAACCTCTTATTTATCGTGGACCTGACGCTGCAGAAAAGTTTATGGACTGTTTGATTTCAATAGCTAATGAAATTGATCGCCTTTACAGCTTAAATGTTCCAAAGGCTTTAACTGAGGATCAAGAAGCAGAGTTCCAATGTTCTGAAACCTGTTATTTGTGTCAAAAACCGTATACCAAAGAGGATTGGAAAGTTCGAGACCATTGCCATATTACAGGGGAATACCGTGGAAGTGCTCACAATAACTGTAATTTGAGGTGTAAAACACATAACCCCGTTCCTGTATTTCTACATAATATGAGTGGCTACGACGCAAATTTCATTGTAAAGCAATTAGGATGTACTACTGAGAGAGTGGATGTTATCGCTAACTCCAAGGAAAAATACATTTCCTTCACCAAATATGTAGGAAATGTTAAGCTTAGATTTGTGGACACGTTTCGGTTAATGCCGAGTAGTTTGGAAAACTTAGTTTCCAACTTAACATCATACCCTGAAACAGACAAGTACTTTGGAAAAGAAAATGCAATGCTCATGACTCGTAAAGGGGTATTTTGTTATGACTACATTGACTCATGGGAAAAGTTAAGTGAAACGTGTTTACCTCCGAAAGAGGCATTCTTTAACAAATTAAGTCAAGAAAATGTTAGTCAAGAAGACTATGAACATGCCAAAAATGTCTGGAAACAGTTCAACATTAAAACTCTAGGGGAATATAGTGACCTCTACCTAAGTTCAGATGTACTCCTTCTTGCAGACAGCTTTGAAACGTTTAGAAACAAAACTCTAGAAACACACGAGTGGATGCTGCACACTTTTTTACTTCGCCTGGTTTAAGTTTCGAGGCAATGCTCCTTTACACCGGAATTGAACTGGAATTGATACAGGATTACGATCAGATTCTTCTAATCGAGTCTGGAATACGCGGAGGCATATGCCAGGTGTCTCATCGGTATGCTGAAGTTAACAATAAATACATGGAAACCTATGATTCTGAGAAACCATCGCAGTTTATTACCTATGATGATGCCAACAACCAATACGGGTGGGCTATGTGCCACTCCCTTCCTTATGGTGGATTTCAGTGGGTTTCTCCAGATACTGTTGATCTAGAAAAACTAAAGGAAGACGATCCTGTGGGATACATTCTAGACGTTGATGTTGATTACCCATCTGACCTTCATGATCTACACAACGATTTACCTTTCCTACCTGAGTGTACACAACCTAAGGATTCGTCTCTGAAAAAACTAATTCCTCATCTTGGAAATCGAAGGCGATATGTTGTTCACTACATGGCATTAAAACAGGCTTTAGATCATGGAATAAAATTCATAAAAATTAATCGTGTGTTAAAGTTTAAGCAAAGACCTTGGTTAAAGGCATACGTTGATTTTAATAACAACCTTCGAAAACAAGCCAAAAATGATTTTGAGAAAAATCTGTACAAATTATTCAACAATGCTATTTTTGGAAAAACAATGGAAAATATCCGTAAAAGAATAGACATACGTCTTGTGACTGACAGCAAAAAGGCAGAAAAGCTAATAGCAAAGCCTACATTTATTGACAGAACCATTTATGGTCCTAACCTAGCTGCTTTCCACATGGCTAAACGTAACATTGTATTCAATAAGCCTATATATATTGGAATGTGTATACTGGATATTTCAAAAACTCTCATGTATTCCCACCACTATGATGTCCTGCTACCCTATTATGGAATGAACAATCTTAAACTCATGTATATGGATACCGACTCGTTCATTTATTTGATTAACACCCAAGATGTATATCAAGACAAGTTGGATTTCCTAGAACACCTCGACACATCAGATTATCCTACTAATCACATATGTTACTCTACATCAAACAAGAAAACGTTGGGGAAATTTAAAGACGAGGCTTGTGGACAAATTATAAAAGCATTTGTTGGACTTAGAGCTAAAATGTACGCTTTAGACATAAATGGTAAAGAAATCAAAAAGATTAAAGGTATTAACAGAGGTGTTGTCAAAAATTGTATACGCTTTCAAGATTATAAGGATTGTGTCATGAAAAACAATGTAAAAAGAATACCCATGAACATTATCGCTTCTAAACAACATGACATATCATCTATAAGACTAAAAAAAATTGCTTTGTGTCCTGGTGATGATAAAAGAGTGATTCATGCTGATGGTATAGGTACACATGCCTATGGTCATTACTCAATCATTGACCATGCTTAAAGAGTTAAGTTATGAATATCAAAATCTTCTGCCTGCAACTAGCAAATACATAAAACAAAACAATATAGGAAATAAAACAATAGCACTACAAAAATAAAAAAATAAAAATAAAAAAATAGTATTCATAATCAAAAATAAATAAAATAGAAAACAAAATAAAAAAGAATATATATAAAAATGTATTGTGTGTAAATAGTGTACATGTATTTAAAATAAACATATTTTATGGCCACTGCTTGTACATTTCTAATTACTACCCGCCTCTCCCCACTCCTAATGCAAAATGCAAACATATAAAACACAAATTGGAAAATCCATGTTTCTATAATGATAAAATAGAAAAAAACATTAAACTGAAATGTTAAAAACTGTAAATGGGAATTTGGTAAATTGACAAATGTGTAAACAACAAATTGGAAAATCCATGTTTCTATATCATGAAATTGAAAAACTTTAAACTGACATTTTAAAAACTGTAAATGGAATATTTTGAAATTGATAAATGTGTAAACAACAAAAAGCAAAAATCCATGTTTCCATATTATGAAATTGAAAAACAAAAAACTGACATTTTGAAAATACTGAAAATGGGAAATTGGAAAATTGACAAATGTGTAAACAACAAAATGCAAATTCCATGTTTCCATATTATGAAATTGAAAAACTTAAAACTGACATTAAAAAAAACTGAAAATGGGAAATTGGAAAATTGACAAATGTGTAAACAACAAAATGAAAAAAAAATACCCGGTTGGGTAGTGATCATGTTGTACAGTAGCCTATAAGACTAGCATAAGTTTAGTTGCATGTGCCCTTATATACTTTGTGTGTTTGGATTAGCTTAAGTTAGGTTTGGTAAAGTTAGGTTTGGAAAGGTTAGGTATGTGACCTTGTAGTTTACTCTTTTCGGAAAATGTAAAATCTAAAATCAAAAAACTTAAATGTAAAATCTAAAAAAAACAACTAAAATACAAAAAATCAAAAATGTAAAATCTAAAAATGTAAAATGAAAAAATCAAAATCTAAAATGTTAAAATGTATAATGTTAAAACGTAAAATCTAATATCTTTAAATGAGGTTTCTGTGGGTTAGGTTAGGTTCGGTTAGGTTAGGTTATAACTAAGTTTATTATTTGTGCTCCCCCATTTGCTCTTACTTTTTTGCTCTCACATTTTTGCTCCCACTTTTTTGCTCCCACTTATTTGCTCCCACTTTTTGCTCCCACTTTTTGCTCCCACTTTTTGCTGCCACTTTTTACTCCCACTTTTTGCTCCCTCTTTTTTGCTCCCACTTTTTGCTCCCAATTTTTGCTCCCACTATTTTGCTCTTACTTTTTGCTCTCAATTTCTTTGCTCACAGTTTTTCATGTTACTTTTTGCTCCCATATTTGCCCCCACTTTGACGTTAGGTTATGTTAGGTTAGGTTAGGTTAGGTGAAGTTAGGTTAGGTTAGGTTAGGTTAGGTTAGGTGTGGTTAGGTTATAACTAAGTTTATTATTTGTGCTCTCACATTTGCTCTCACTTTTTGCTCACACTTTTTGCTCTCACTTTTTTTTGTTCGCATTTTTAAGTTAGGTTAGATTAGGTAAAGTTAGGTTAGGTTAGGTTAGGTGAAGTTAGGTTAGGTTAGGTTAGGTGAAGTTAGGTTAGGTTAGGTTAGGTTAGCATGTTATATGTGTAAGTGGTTGTGTGCAGCGACCATTTTGTGTATTTGCCCTGTGCTAAAAATAATAAATTAAATATTAAATACATAAAAATTTATAAATTAAAAACAAATAAATAATTATTTGAAAAGCCCGCCATTAAAGAGTGTGGTAGCGCGTGGCAGCCATATTGCCCATTAGCCCCTGCCCCAGCTATGACTGACCCCTCCATAAGAATAACATAGGGCAATTGCGCGCGGCGGCCATCTTGCCCATTAGCCCCTGCCCCAGCTTCGGCCTATATATCCTACTCGTCATCCTTCTTTGTAGGATCTTTAACCAGGTGAGCATTGTTGGGTGGATGCTCGTTCCAACGTTGTTGCCACTTGGAGGTCATGTTGAAAGAATTGATACCTTCTAAATCAACCCAGGGTGGCTTGCGTGATTTCAGACGTGTTGTTGGTGGATCTTGCAGGGCAACATACTACAGAGAGTTCTTATCAGAAGTGGTCTTCTTGAGCAAGCTTACCTTAGCTGCTTTCCTCCTTAGATCTTGCGGAGCGATATTAGCTAAGACTGGTAGCCATTGCGTGGGAGTAGATCTAACAGTACCAGTGATGACTCTCATGGCCTCATGGAGTTGCACATCAATCTTGGTGGTATGAGCACTGTTTTCCCATACAGGGGCACAGTATTCACCAGCAGAATACACGAGAGCGAGTGCAGCAGAACGTAGAGTATTAGCGTCTGCACCCCAGCTGCTTCCGGCAATCTTGCGAAGTAGATTCACTCTCGAGCCAAGTTTCTTCGATAACTTGATGCACTGTTGTTTGAATGCCAAGGGCCGATCCAGAGTGATTCCAAGATACACACATCAAAAAAAGTTTTGCATCACCTCGGTTCCCAGATCTCCGGCATATAGACGTTGACTGTGTATATTGTATCAAAGATACAGTCCCTTTGACTGTCCATAGATGTCACTAAAACTGCTCAAAGATGTAAACAACCATGCATGAGCAGGGCCTATTAGACGGAGGGGGTACGACAGCCGATCAGTTCCAGTCATTCCACCAGGACGAAGGTACGCTGCTCATGTTGTCTGTAGTTCTACCATGCCTAGAAGGTCAATACCGCAGTTCGATCGCGTCCACATTGTTACTTTGTGTCAAGAAGGGCTCTCAACAAGGGAAGTTTCCAGGCGTCTCAGAGTGAACCAAAGCGATGTTGTTCGGACATGGAGGAGGTACAGAGATACAGGAACTGTCGATGACAGGCCTCGCTCAGGCCGCCCAAGGGCTACTACTGTAGTGGATGACCGCTACTTACGGATTGCCGCTCGGAGGAACCCTGACAGCAATGCCACCATGTTGAATAATGCGTTTCGTTCAGCCACAGGACGTCGTGTTTCAACTCAAACTGTGCGCAATAGGCTGCATGATGCGCAACTTCACTCCCGACGTCCATGGCGAGGTCCAGCTTTGCAACCCCGACACCATGCAGCGCGGTACAGATGGGCCCAACAACATGCTGAATGGACCCCACAGAATTGGCATCACGTTCTCTTCACCGATGAGTGTCGCATATGCCTTCAACCAGACAATCGTCGGAGACGTGTTTGGAGGCACCCTGGTCAGGCTGAACGTCTTAGACACACTGTCCAGCGAGTGCACCAAGGTGGTGGTTCCCTGATGTTTTGGGGTGGCATTATGTGGGGCCGACGTACGCCACTGGTGGTCATGGAAGGCTCCGAAACGGCTTTACGATACCTGAATGACATCCTCCGACCCATAGTGCACCCATATCGGCAGAATATTGGAGAGGCATTTGTCTTCATGGACGACAATTCTCGACCTCATCGTGCACATCTTGTGAATGCGTTCCTTCAAGATAACGACATCGCTCGACTACAGTGGCCAGCATGTTCGCCAGACATGAACCCTATCGAACATGCCTGGGATATGTTGAAAAGGGCTGTTTATGGACGTCTTGACCCACCAACCACTCTGAGAGATTTACGCCGAATTGTCGTTGAGGAGTGGGACAATTTGGGCCAACAGTGTCTTGATGAACTTGTGGATAGTATGCCACGACGAATACAGGCATGCATCAATGCAAGAGGACGTGCTACTGGGTATTAGAGGTAGTGGTGTGTACTGCAATCTGGACCACAAATGCTGAAAGTCTAGCTGTATGATGGTACAACATTCAAAGTGTGGGTCTCATGAGCAATAAAACGAGCTGAAATGTTGTTTGTGTTGATCTCTATTCCCTTTGTATTTAAAGGTTCCGGAACTCTTGGAACCGAGGTGATGCAAAACTTTTTTTGATGTGTGTATATTGGATTGTAGTTATGGGGTACTTCGATTCCGTCAAAGTAACATGCAGCTTCCTTTGGGCTTCTTAATTATTTAGATGGAATGCAGTAACCTCAGTCTTGTTCGGGTTGGGTTGAAGTCTCCATTTATGGAAGTGATCACTCAGTTTCGTCAGATCACTAGTTAGGGTATTCTCACAGTTCATAAGGTCTCTATTTTGGATAATTAATGCTAGGTCGTCTGCATACTGGATTTTCAAGGAATCTGTGTGAGGCATGTCATGAATATATAGATTAAACAAAATGGGGGCCAAAACTGATCCTTGAGGTAGGCCATTGTTTAATGTCCTCCACCTGCTAGTTTGTCCATTCAGGAGCACCCTAACACGCCTATCAGAGAGCATGTTGTTCACCCAGTGAAAGGACATGACATTGAATGTCCTTGGAGGGAGACAGTACCGGCCAAACGGAAGCTTCCTATAGCGAGTGGAACTGGAGTTAATTTGTCCACCCCTAGTGTAGATCCATTGTTGCTGGTTTATTTATTTGTTGTTGTTTTGTTTGTAACTGTATGCCTTGCACCTTGACGCAATCCAATTTTTCATCCTCCAGTGTGTATATAATGATGGCAAAGAAAAATACTAAGTTTGACCTTCCGAAAGAGCAAATTTCTTGTCCTACGAGACTGATATTAATGTGGATAATCTAGACTGGTTATTTAAACATGTAATAAAGTAGATCCCCCTTAATAAGCTATCTAACGACATGACCAGGAGTTCTTTTGTAAAGTAAATTAAATCTCGTTATCAATTAGTGTTGGTAATGAAGCCTCATCGGTCATCTCCGTTCCGTGTGGTCCTAACGAGCATGCCCTTGACACCTTATCGAAACCACTCCAGAGCAAGTAGCCACAGTGTATGCAGGGGCACCATTCTTCTTGTTAGGATGCCATCTCCTTCAGAGGTTGGCGAACCTGTTTATTGGGATGACATGGGGGAACAGTGTCTCTGAAAATACTGTATCACAGAATGTTCGTCCAAGTCAGTGGCGAAAGCCTTTGAGTCATGAACTGCGTTATCTTGCCACACAGAGCTATTGCCTTTGATTTTGACCAGAATTATGAACTGGAGATGGTTGGTTGGTGGTTCCTAAGTTTAGGGGCTGTGACAACGCGGTAATGTAGTTCCATGTACTTTGGGTGTGTGTAGAATCTGTCTGATAGCCGGTGTTAATTGTGATGGCTGTATTACTGTGTGTATCTGTTTTATCATTTTAAATGATCTTGTCGACTTCATCGTTATGCTTGAGTCTAACGTTATGCGTTACGGAGACGGAGACCGCGTGACGTCATGCAGACGCGCGGAAAGCCTAAGTTAATGTGTAATGGACGGCGAGTGCGTGACGTCATGTAGCCACGCGGGAAGTTTGAGTGTACGTTATGCGTTACGGAGACGGTGACCACGTGACCTCATGCAGCCGCGCGGGAAGCCTAAGTTAATGGGTAATGGACGGCGAGTGCGTGACGTCATGCAGCCACGCGGGAAGCCTAAGTTAATGCTTAATGGAGTCTGTTGAAAGAATCCTGGGGCGTCGAGAGACCTGGGGGTTCGAGTGAAGCGAGAAGGCAGTTGTAGCATGCGTCATTTGAAATGATATCAAGTCTAATCTTTCAGACTGACTGTAACTTTTTTTCAAGTAGTTCCTACTTTGCCACCAAGAGCCACCGTCAAAGACTACTAGTTCAGAACTTGGTTACTATTCGCCACCGCAGTCGGCTCCTGGAAACGAACGTTGGAACCTAAGAACGTTGTTGAAATTTAACCTCTAATTTAGCTTCACACAGGTGTAATTAGTGGAAGGTTCTTTAACATGCCATAAATCTATGACATGGGACCACCGGCCTTACTTGCCCTCCAAAGGAAGGTATACTGAGGGAATTTAACGCTCTTAAAAAATCCGACGACTTCGGCCGGGTTTGAATCCGCGATCAGGGTATAGAAGCTCAGCATGCTACCAACTACGCCATCGTAGCCGCTATGAACTGGAGAAGTTCATAACTTTTGCTTCTCGGGATGAGCCCCACGTATGAATGTTCAGTGGTTTATCGCATCGACGTTCATTCTTCATTTCTTTCCTTACATGAAAGATTTCTTCGATTTATAACTGGACATTATCGTTACTGTACTTCGTGGATTATTTAATCCCTCTATTGCTTGATTTCCCTGGTCTTATTTACCAAAAATACTTGATCCTTAGTTGTCACCTTACAAATGCACAGTTCTAGTTCTAGCCCTTCAGCCAAGCAAACTCAACGTTAAAATCATCTTTTAACACTTTATAGGAGCCTCCGTGGCTTAGGCGGCAGCACGCCGGCCTCTCACCTCTGGGTCCGTGGTTCATATCCCGGTCACTCCATGTGAGATCTATGCTGGACAAAACGGAGGCAGACAGGTTTTTCTCCGGGTACTCCGGTTTTCCCTGTCACAAATTTCATTCCAGCAACACTCTCCACTATCATTTCATTTCATCTGTCATTCATTTAATCATTGCCCCAGAGGAGTACGTCAGGCCTCGGCAGCCGGCACAGTTCATATCCTCGCCGCTAGATGGGGGCTTCATTCATTCCATTCCTGACCCGGTCGGAGACTGGAAGCAGGCTGTGGATTTTCATTTTCAACACTTTATAGGATAGTGGTCTATATATTAACCAAAGAGTTTGTAGGCTATTATCAAAGGTGCTAAAAGTTGAAACTTTCAGCCTAATTACAACAACATTTCTTGTAGATGTAATATTTCTCATAATCAAATATTATATCTGTCTAGTTTTATGGTGCTGGATAACATTTCAACAAAATATGCAGGTTTTCGTAGAAGGATCAGACCTCATTTATTGCGAGAAAGTATTTTACAATGTAATTCGAGCTCAATTAACTTTTCTTTCGTCTTACTATGCATATTTTTAAAAATTTACTGTCTTATGGAGATGGTAACCTCCTTGTCATTTGGGGTCCATTTTTATTCTTGTGGTAATTAATTAATATCGTATGGCCTCGGGTACCGGGTGCAAGCTTTGTAATTTGACACCCAGAGGGTGGCTTGCATGTCGAATTTCGTTGATCCTTGAATCACTATGAAAGTCAAGGAGGTCAGATATCTAAGCTCCTTGAACACTATAGCGCTTTCTAGTAGAGAAATGAGGAACATTGTGTTGGCGGAAACTCCCGAGATTAATTTTGCCATTATGAACACGGCCTACTGAATTCAAATGGGTTCTTTGACATGCCAACATCGTATGACATGCGTATCGTATTTTGCCGCCTTTCAAAAATCACATACCACGGCCAGGAGCGAACCTGCAAGCTTGGGGTTAGTAGACCGAGACGCTATCCACTCACCCACCGTGGAAAGCTATACAAGTGGTCACACTGTCCTTATGCAAGGTTTGGAACTGATGTGTAACTATCTAACAGTCTGTTACTTCTTCACGTCAAATTTTATCTCCCGCAGAGATGTTGGTTGGTTCCTCAGTTTAGGGGCTGTGACAACGCGGTCATGTAACCCCGTGTACTTTGCGTGTGTGTAGAATCTGTCTGATAAACTGTGTTAATTGTGATGGCTGTATTAGTCTGTAATTCAGGTAAGGACTGCAGACGGTCAATTTCAAGTAGTAGTTCCTAATGTTGGTACCAAATATACCTTCAACGACACCTAGCTAAGAACTTGGCTACTAGATGCCACCGCAACCAGCAACTTGCAACGAACTTTGGGCATCCCCTCTGAAGGAAAGCATACTGAGGGATTTTCAGCGCTCTTTGAAAATCCGACGACTTCTGCCGGCTTTGAACCCTTGACCTTGGGCATAGAAGTTCAGCATGCTATCAGCTAGGTTACGTCACCGACGACGCTTCCCACAGAGTCAGATGGAAAACTGAATGTGATCTCGTGCAATGGCGTTGTCATGGCAACCTCTGATAGCTCATCCCTCATCAATTTAGAAGCGTTGTCATGGTTACCTCTGATGGCTCTTGGCATTTCCTTCTAATTCCGAAATCATTTTTCTCATCCCTTGGCGTAATGGTGGGTTGTATCAAAAATTCTCTCAAACAAAAGTTTTAGGTAATTATTAGGGAAATATTGTCCATTTTGTACGGTTTTGATATTGTGCCTATTAAGAGAGATATGATTAATGTTCCCCGAAAAACCCACTTTTTTCTACCCCATTGGTCAATGGTTGGTGCTATCAAAAAACTTTTTAAACATAAATTTTTGGCACTTCTCCGACACATAATATGAACTTTGAATGGATTCGATATTTCACATATTAAGCGAGTTATAGCGATATTTCACTTTTCGAAAAAAAGGCCCCCATTTTCACCCCCTTCGACCGATTTTGCCCATTAACGAACTCGACCGAGGTTTTAAGGAGATACATATTATGTAAAATGTTCAAAGTGATTGGTGAAAAATTACGGCAGATATCGTGTCCACAAGAAACTGATATATATATACATAAATTATATATATAAACTTTTGAACTGACGGTGGTTTGGGGGTCTGGGGGATTTGCACGCGAAGTTATGTCAAAATTATCCGGAAGTCGAAACATGGTACCCATTGCAATAGTTAGCTTTCTAAAGAAATCTACCTAACACACTAAAAATTAAAATAAACTTAAGATATAAAATCAAAAAGTTAAAATTAAAAAATTAAAAATAATAAATGAATAGATAATTTTTAAAATTAATTTAAACAATAATATTGAATATTAGAAATAAAAATAATAATTGGAGATGAAATGGAATTTTAAATACAAAAATAACAAGAAGTTCCGTGAAGAACTATACAGCCTACTTTTCATGCCAATGATTATTCTACAGTATATGCACCTATCTAGAATAATGACGAAATTAAGTTGGTAATATCAAAATATCTAATTAGTTCAAAATATACCTGGTATAATGTAGCCTAATAGAGCACTACAGTTGGCAGCCCTGGTGACTGAATATATTCTTAGTTCCACCTCATAAGGTACAGAATACAAAATTTGGTTGAAGTCCAATGGACGTTACATGCAGTTAGACACTGGATCTATCAGCACGCGCGAAAGCATGTTGCCAACAATACCATGCGTGTGCTGGTCAGAAATAATCTGAAATATCTGTTCCTAGATGGCGGCCAGCAGGTGTGTATCAGTTAGAGTGCTCCAACTTTTCCTCGTGTTCTACCTAGTAAAAAGCTCAGTGGGTGCCTCGAAAAAGATCCTCGATCATTCTTTAACAATTGAAGACTCGTGTGTGAACTCGGACCTGAAGGAACACCTCATGGTAGTTTGTAAACTCAATATATCTTCTCTTACATGGTGTGGAAGCGAGGGGCTGATAGTCACGGCAGCAGGCAGAGGGCGCCCAGCACTGCGCGGGGTTGCCAGACCGCCCGCTACATTATTACATCTCGTGGTGCTGTCTGTGGCTCTCAGTGGAGATGTGGAGATGAACCCAGGGCCGAATAAGGTGTGTATAATTTGTGATTCGAAGGGTCGTGTGAATCAGTTATTTGTGACATGTACATCTTGCCACTCTCAAGCGCACAGAACTTGTGCAAAAATCAGTGCTTCAAAACACAAAATAATCACCTCTGGGAAACAATCGTGGCTATGTTGGAACTGTTCTTTACCTCAGTTCTCTAACTCATTTTTTAATACATCGACACAGAGTGCAAATAGTGTAGATAGTGACGTAACACCCTCGGATAGCAAAGCATTGTCCATTTTTTCCTTCAATGCTCGAAGTGTAACATGTCCCTCCAAACAACCGGACCTGTGTTCTTGTCTCACAGCACTTAATCCGTCAATTGTGTGTTCAGGGGAGACATGGCTGAAAAAATCCACTAACGACCCAGAAATATTTCCGGTAACATACACCATGTTCCGCAAAGATCGAACCTGGACATCAGGGGGAGGGGTACTAATAGCCATGAAACCAGAGTTAAGGCCTGTTCGCCAACGGGAGCTTGAAACTGATGCTGAGGCTGTGTGGGTGGAATTCACGTGTGCGAACAATACATTTCTAATAGGCTCTGTATACCGTGCTCCAAATTCAACTCGGCACATCAATGATGAACTTTTGGAGTCCCTCCGTCGTGTACAATACATCCAGCACAAATACAAGGCCATTTACATAACAGGCGATTTTAATTTAGAAATAGACTGGCAAAACTCTCCTCCCACTCCCAAGGATCCCATTGCTAATGAATTCCTTACCGCATTCTACGATTTATTCCTTGACCAATTAATAACCGAAGCAACTCGAATCACACAAACTACACGCTCCACAATAGACCTATTCCTAACAAGCCTTCCTTCCTCCGTACAGAAAGCTGAAGTCATACCCGGTTTCAGTGATCACGCAGCCATCTTTACCACATTGCATTACAACAAACCACGCAGCAAGAGCACAGTGAGGACAGTCTACAATTACAAAAAGGCAGACTGGAAACTGCTATCATCTTTATTCCTCAAACACCTTCCCACCCCATGTATTCTGGACACCAGCGACATCAACTCAGTGTGGCACGCCTGGCGAAATTGTTTCTTTGAATGTGTGGATATAGCTATACCGAAAATAACCATTAGTGGGAAGAAAAATTCTCCATGGGTGACGAAGGAAGTCATTAAAATGATTAGGAAAAGGAACGTTTTATACAAGAAATGGAAAAGTTGCTCAACTGACATCATGTGGGAAAAATACAAGAACATCAGGAACCAAACAAAGAAATTAATTCGCGAAACATACGACAATTATATTCACAAAATAAGCAGCACCAGTGAAATGTGGAAATTTTTGTCCAGAAGACGCGGCACCGCTGCGCCAGCCTCATTTCACTGTAACGGTACATTCCTCAGTGCACCCCAAGATATTGCAACAGCGTTCAGTGACAGTTTCAAGCAGAACTTTTCTTAGCCGGATATGACCACGAACCTGCTTCTGCCAAGGTCATCACTTCCACCCCTCCCACTCTCCAACCTGTACTTCACAACAACTGAGGTGATTCAGAGCCTACGGAAGATTAGACCACATGCGGCGACCGGCCCAGATGATGTTCCCGGACGGATCCTGCTGCAGTGTGCGGAAGCATTAGCGCCCTCTCTGTGTGCGTTATTCAACCTGTCTATCAACCAAGGTTCTGTGCCGTGTGAGTGGAAATGTGCTAACGTGGTGCCAATCTATAAGCAAGGTGACAGAGAAGATGTTGCAAATTACATACCGGTGTGTCTAACATCTATAATTTGTAAATGTATGGAGCGGCTAGTAGCAAACAGTGTGCTGGAATTCCTACGGGAGAACAATCTGCTCGACCCAAATCAGCACGGTTTTCTTCCGGGTCGTTCTTGCACTACTCTATTGACAAAAGTCATTGATGAGTTTCAGTTCTACTTGAATCAGCCAGAAGTGAAACAAGTGGACTGTATTGCACTGGATTGGGCTAAGGTCTTCGATCAAGTGTCTCATGAAAGACTTTTGTTAAAGCTACAGCAGCTTAACATACGGGGTAGCTTACTTGCATGGGTGAGGTCATTCCTAGAGGGTCGATCACAGTGTGTGGTGTACGGAGGAGCTCGATCGCAGGCTGCTCAAGTTACTTCTGGAGTGATTCAGGGCTCTGTGATCGGACCTCTTCTCTTCACTATATATGTGCTCGATCTTCCTGGCTGTGTCACCTCATCAATGTCACTATATGCAGATGACACCGTGCTATACAGGGGCATTAAATGTGAAGAAGATTCCCTCTGTCTTAAATCAGATCTGGACAACTTATCGCTGTGGTGTTCTGTGAATAATTTAAATATAAATGTACAAAAATGTAAATACATAAGAATAACCAGGTCACAAAAACCCATTGAGAATGAATACAAAATTATGAACAGTGTCATCCCACAGAGCACAAACTTAAAGCTATTAGGGGTAACAATCTCCGACACCCTGAATTGGAACATGCAAAGTGAAGAGGCAAGATGTAAGGCCACCAAAGTTCTGGGTTTCTTGTACAGAAACATGAGAGGTTGTAAACCTAGAGCCTTCAGGATGGCTTACACATGAATGGTCCGTCCGATATTAACGTACGGCTTACCTGCTTGGCATCCCACTACAGCGGAAAACATGAACAAGCTCCAGCGTGTACAGCGCCGCGCAGAAAGGCTAATAGCTCGTTATTCCCCTTCCCCTTTGTCAAAATTTCCATCTATAGAGGCAACAGCCAAACAAATTGATCTAATTTTTCTTAAAAAATCCCTTACAGGTTCCATTAATATTGACCCTTTTTGCCGACTGTCATTGGCATATCGCTCAGTTCGGAGAGGACGAGGTGTAACCCTCGTTCCGCCCTTCGCACGTAGCAATGCTTACCTGACAGGTTTCTACGGCCGCTCAGCGCGGTTATGGAACGCGCTGCCAGGGGATGCCAAGATCTTGCCTCTTAGGAAATTCAAGCCGTACGTAAAAAAGTACATTGTATAAATAAACGTATGTATGAGTGATTGATTGTCTCGCTGAATGAATGAGTATCTGAATGGAATGAATGTATGTATCGCGTGATCGAGGTTATGAAAGTGCGTGCGTGAGAGAGTGAGTGAACAGGAAAATGTACTATGTCAATATTCTAAATATGTAAATACTGCAAATATCTTTGTAAAACTTGTAAATATTGTTAAAACAAATGTAGATGTAAGCTGTGCCTGTGAAGCATGAAATATGTATGTGGGGCTTGCCCTTTTTCACTAGGCCTTCCATACTTCGTGTACGATTTATGGTAAATAAATAATAATAATAATAATATTATGATATCTTGTTGTGTCAATTTTGGATGAAATCCATTTGTTAGTATAGAAGTTGCATGTATTTTAAAATTGGACATATCAGCAGGTATAGAATCATGTTGGCAGCACTGCCTTGTATTAATTACTCCAAATTAATCTGGAATGCCAGGTGCTATACGTGTGCAAAGTATAGAGATGTTGGCTTGCATACTTTCTGATATATTGATATTAGGGTAAAAAAATATATACAGCATTTATTAACAGTTGGCAGCGCTGATTGCTCTTAACAATACTTATAGTCATATCTGTTATGGTACACATAGCACATACGAAATTTGGTTGAAATCCAAGTGATAGTATAGTTACATGTATTTAAAAATTGGTACTATCAGCAGGCTTATAATTATGTTTGTAGAACTGACGTATATAAGTTACTCCAAATTAATCTAAAATGTCAGAATATACGTGCGAATAGTTTAAAGCTGTTGGCTTGCATACTTTCTGATATATTGGTATTTGGATTTAAAAAATACAGAGAGAGCAATTATTAACAGTTGGCAGCCCTGTTGGCTCTTAAGAATACGCTCAGTTATATATGTTTATGTACAGATATTACATACAAAATTTGGTTGAAATCCAATTAATAGTGTAGAAGTTATATGCATTTAAACATTGGACCTATCAGAAGGCTTAAAATTATTTTGGCAACACTGTCATTGTTGGCCTCCTGGAAATTAAATTTAAATAGTATTATCTGCATGTGTGCTGATTTTGGAATAGCTCCCATGCATACCTTGCAAGATATCCAACATGGAGCTCAAATTTTTATTACGTTTTTTCAGCAGTTGGTAGCACTGACATAATTTTCAAATATGGACGTGACATATTCCGGTGCACATCTTTACTCATACTAAATTTGGATTTGATTGCTGCAGCCGTTTAGGAGTTGATAGGGGGGCACACACACAGCCAGACAGACACACACACATTTTCCCGGATCGATCTCATAAGTCTACTTTTTCCTCAATTTTGCAAAATGTGAAACGTAGGCTAAAAATTAGAAATGAATAGACTACCCTATAAAGGGTTATGGGGGGATGTAACCGTAGCTTGGTCAAAATATCAATATTTTGAAATACGTATTTTTTGAAGGTATGGTCTTTTTTTACACATTGTGTAAAACTTTCAAGCTCATGCCTCAACGGAAAGTATATTTTTATAATTAATATATGATTCTGTATGCCTAGAGCCACGTGCCATTTTCTCACTCACTCTCAATAATCTTACATGGGGGGGGGGGGAGGGGGATGTACCCCCTTGAGGTCAGCATTTTAGATTTTGTTGTGTTTTTTAATTGGTTATCATTTTTACTTCAAAGTGTGAAAATTTGAAAATGATATTAACACTGGAAGTACATAAAAAATAACTAAATATATATCAACATAAAGGAACTTCCACTTCCACCAAAAACTTCAAATGTTTTTTTTTCCACAACTCATATTTTTCAGTATTTATGTTCCCTTTTCTCGGAAACTACTACGGTAAATACAATTGCATGACATTTTCATGGCATCTTCATTACATATTCTTACTGATTTACTTCTAGGATTAATTCAAACAGAATGTTAGTAACTGAATTTTGGTTCATTTACCACTCCGAAATTAAGTGCATAAAAGTCCAAAATTAAATAATAAATATTTTCAAATCTAAGGTATTTATATCAAAGGTTTAATAGCTAAGCACTTACAAAGAGGCTATAAGATAACAACATTAAAACCAAAGGATATACTCCATGGCTTACAGAGGAAACGAAACATTTTTTCTTTTGTTTTTAATTTTTGTTTTAGAAAAAATCTTAATATCCTATGCAATATTATGTATTTTCATTATAGTTTAAAACATTATACTATTTAGTTGTCATTTCCCTAAAATTTCATCGAGTTATGTTTGAACATGAAGCCACAGGAATATTTATTTAAATATGTTTATGCTTTTCGGGGTGCATTCTCCCTTAATGCCATAAAACAGAACCCAGTTCATCACTGAATCTCATTGTCGGTGCATTTGTAATTAACTTTTGTCGTTTCCTCCACTCTTCCAAAACCTAAAGGACACGTTAAGTGCGAGAATGATGACATGCAGTAGACGGATGAGTGTTCGCATGAAAATCAACCATACTCGGTCGATTAAATTAGCAGTTAGTCTTTTATGCTACTACGAGCGCTAGTGTGAGTTAATGAAACTCAACCATATCTGGTCGATTACATAAGCAGTGATTCAATGCAGAGTTTCACTTAATCCCTGATAACTACATTCGGTGTGAAGATTTTTCAACGAATAACAATTTGTTCCGTCAAGAACTACGTATATAGCCTATTTTTATATATTCTACTTATGTTAATTTTCTCTATCAACATACGAAATTTCAGTTTGATTGCAGTAATAGATTCGTAGATATTGAGAACCGTCTAAATAATTAATGTAGTCGCCATGTTGGATTATTACATATGTAGGCCATAGGGTCATGTAGTATTACAGTACATGATGATTATTCTGTAGGGGTATTATACAAACTTCAAATGCATGATTAGGACACAAGAAATAAAAACAAGATTTTTAAATTTCGCACAGCCGCCATCTTTTGGTTATGAAAACAATTGAAATAAATTGGATGCAAGTTTATTAGAATGTGCATAAACATTTGCTGTACCAGGTTTCACTACTTTTGGATGGTAAAATCGCGAGAAGAGTCTATTAAAATATGTCAAATTCACTTGGTTGCCATGTTCGTTTTGTAGTTAACAGGTTTTTGAAAGTCACATAGATGATCTTCTAGTAGTGCCCTTTATTACCGTACAAACTTTCAGAGTGATATAATTAATAGTTTCGGAGATATAGAATGCCGGTTAAATATTTCACACAGACGCCATGTTGGATTGGTGTGACGTAATACAATTTGAAGGGCACGGTCGAGGTCAGCCAAAACGGTACTATGACCTCACCGAGTGTCATTGAAATGGCTCCAGCCGTTTAGAAGTTATTAGCGGGGACGTACACACATACACACACACGGACAAAAGGTGATCTCATAAATGACAATTAGTTCCGTGAAGAACTATACAGCCTATTTTCATATATCCTACTTATGTTAACTGCCACTATCAACATACAAAATTTCAGTTTGATTGCTCTAATAGATTCGTAGATATTGAGAACCGATTAAATATTTCGGATGGTCGCCATGTTGGATTGTTATGTGTATAGGCCATTGAGTCATGTACCATTAAAGGAAAATTATTGCGTAGCTTCATTATTCAAACTTTCACTTCGATCGCATGATTACGACACAAGAAATAAAAACTTAATTTTAAAATTCGCACGGCCGCCATCTCGAGGTTATGTAAACAATTGAACTAAATTGGATACCAGTGCATTACAATGTGTGTAAACATTTGCTGTACCAAGGTTCATTGCGTTTGGAACATTAAATCGCGAGAAAGGTCTATTAAAATGTTTAATTCGCTTGGCCGCCATGTTCGTTTTGTAGTTAACCGGTTTTTGAAAGTCTTATAGATGAACTTCCAGTAGTGCCCTTTATCTCCGTACAAAATTTCAGGGTGATACCGCTAATAGTTTCAGAGATATAGAATGCCGGTGAAATTGAAAATGGGCTAAAAATAGGCTAAAATAACCTGAGGGTATTGAACACTTTAAATAAAGAATTCTGTAACTAAGTTAATTTGCCTAGGATTTAAATCAAAACGAAAACGAGTGAAGAAACCAGCAATTTTAGACTGATTCTCCGGAACTGCATTCAGGTCAGAAGCTTTTTTTTTTTTTTTTTTTTTGAAATTTGATTATTTAGTTTGATAGAGCTCACCAGGACTCAAAATTTAAAACATTTCCGGGCCCTTTGGCACAATTGAATAAATTGCTTAATTTTAAGTTTTTGGCTAAGAAATGGCAAGAAATAAATGTTTCCAACATTAATAATGATATTATTACCAACATACAACAAGTCAAATCCTTAACTTACCTAGGTCAAAAGATTACAGAGGACGAAAGGTGCACCACTGAAGTTAAATGCCGCATTGCTCAGGCAAAACTAGCTTTTATGCAGAAGAGGAGATTACTGTGTTCCAGTCGGGTTAAGCTTTCCCTCCGAATGATAATACTACACGCTTTTGTATGGACAGTTGCGTTGTATGCTTGTGAAACATGGACACTAACTACAAATCAAAAGAACCGTCTTGAAGCCTTTGAGATGTGGTGATATCGTAAGATGATAAATGTGACGTGGAGAGACAGGATATCGAACAAAAGGGTTCTCGATACCGTGAACCAACGGAGATCAATCCTACGCACAATCCGTAAACGTCGTCTCGCATGGTGGGGTCACACAATGCGCCACTCCAATTTAATGAGAACTGTGGCAGAAGGGTTCATTGAGGGAAAGCATCCACGAGGAAGACCTAGAAATACCTTCCTTAAACACATGCCAAACGACACCCAAGCACAGAATTATAATTCAATGAAGGAAGCGGCAAATGACAGGGCGATCTGGACATGTTTTTATGGCAACTGACCATTCTTAAGACGCCAAACCAATGATGATGGTGACTGTACGCAACTTAGATGAAGTAATAGAAATAAACATATACTTACGTACGCAGCAGACGTCAGTGGAAACGTAGCTGAAGCTCTTCCCCTATCCCCGAAGAAATATACAATAAAATAAAATAGAAGAAAGAAAAACGGGGAGATCGCAGTCTTGTTTGGCTTTCGCTGGGCCCAAATTTTAAAAGGCAAACCAGAAAGCAATCCCAAAAGGAAGGGGGAAAGCTAAATAAAATTAAACTACGGTAAAATCCGAAGATGAACAAATTTAAATCAGAGGCCGTGTAGGTCGTATTAACGTCACAAGTACGCTAATAAGACCGACAAACCGGAATATAGCAAAAACCAGACAAAACTCGAAGAAGGTTACTAAAATTGAAATAAGACGTGACGCAAAAGCAGAGATACTTAGGCAAAGATAAAATGTATTAAAATAACAACTACAATGCACAACGATCCCAGAGATATTAAAAGCAAGAAGAGAAATGACCAACAAATAAACCTCAAAATTAGTTTACCGCAAGAAAAAATACAAATTAGGAAGAAAATCGAAAATATACTAAATTAAATTATATTAAAATGAAATAAAATAAGATAAGTTAAGGTAACGTGTTCAAGGCAAGATGAAACGATGACTAAATGTAAGTATGTCGCAATTAAATAAAAAGACAAAACCCAGAAACGACTACACTCAACGAAGTCAAGATACGTTCTCCGAATTTAGACAAAGCGTGTCAAAAGGGATGAACAAAATAGGAGGGGGTACAATGGTTCAGAATGGGGTGGAGAGGGGTGAGAGGGAGGGGAGGAGTGAGGAAGAAAGACGCGGAGGCACATGCAAGAACGAGTGAGTTACGAGAAAAATAGGAAATTAGACAAAAGGAAAAATTACATTAAATTATCGGCAAAGCCAAAAATATACTTTAAAAATTGAAAGTATGCGTAGGAGATAAGGGCACACAAAGACAACGAAAATATGTGATGCGCCAAATATGGGCATTCACAGACACAAGAATATCACAGGTTAGGTCACCAGCAAATAGCAATGGTGAGACCTCCTTTTGTGAACTCTTTAGATAAAGAACAAAGCATTACGGGAAGCAAGAAAAATAATCTGCAATCCCGTTATGTTGTTCTACGATAAGATACACACTGAATGACAGACTCAAAGGTGCCCCCTACAAGGTAGGCAAACCCACCGTCACGTACTCCAGAGTAAATCGAAGACAGCCCACATACATAACTTTCAACCCTTAAAGTACAAAAACTACGTTATCAAAATAAATGAAAATAACACTACCATACAAAACAAAAACTCACCAGAAATTACACGCACACAAAGGGCGGAGGGAAAATATCGGGAGGGGGCAAGTACACGCGACCAAAAGAAAATAACACAGAATAAGAGTTTTAAATTGCCGAAATATGAAACTGAACTACAGTAAAGCAATATAGATTACGACATACAGACACCTCGCCATGGTTTCACCTTGAACGCGGGCACTTCCCCAAGAATATGGGAATACGACTAGCCTACTTGGCTGAAAGAAAGAAAATGCCTCGAAACAAAGCAAATGACGACGCAACACAAAGTTAACTGCGTGGTAAAATTTGATTGGTCACGACCCCTTCCAATATATAAATCACTGGCCAATAAGGGGACAAGATGCAGATATGTCCATATATGGTATTAAGACATCATAGGGCTATTAATAGCTTCACAGCCAAGGTTTCACAAAGGCGTGCATTGATCACGTCAGATAAAAATGGCACAAAGGAGTAACTTATATATCTCATAAAAATGGCTCATGACTCATTAACAAATTCACAAAGAAATTTGATAAAATGGTCTGGCTAGCTCAAAACAGTTGCCAGCGTTTCGCCCCAGTGTACCAATGGGCTCTTCAGTTGGTTATGGTACACCTCACCAAGACGCGTGGCTAGTACATACTGAGAAGGCCGCTGCAAGGCACAAAATGTCGCCACGAGCAGCGCCAATGTACTATGGAAGGCAAAACTTCCTTTCATAAATAATGTTAGCTTACCTTGCTAATCCATATTGGAAATACCTGTTCCCGAAGGAAACAGGATGTAAAATTGTCCGATCGAGCTATGTACATTAACAAATTCACAAAGAAATTTGATAAAATGGTCCGGCTAGCTCAAAACAGTTGCCAGCGATTCGCCCCAGTGTACCAATGGGCTCTTCAGTTGGTTATGGTACACCTCACCAAGACGCGTGGCTAGTATATACTGTGAAGGCCGCTGCAAGGCACTAAATGTCGCCAAATTTATTTGTGAATTTGTTAATGTACATAGCTCGATCGGACAATTTTACATCCTGTTTCCTTCGGGAACAGATATTTCCAAGATGATGACTCAGTCAAATAATACAACAATTAATTTAGTGTTATTTGTCGAAGAATGTGAGTCATTATTTAAACTACTGTAGTGTTAAATGTTTTGGAAATGCTTCTGAAATGTGCGTGTGTATAGAAATACCGCCAGGTGCTTTATAACTTCATTCCTCTTACTTGTAAAAACGTTTTTCATCTGAATTTATACCCCATATTTGTTATCCTTGGATTTCTTTGTGTCATTTTTTTCCACTATCCATCACACTCCTCTAGTAGCCGCCTCAGGGTGGATGGAATCTCCTATCAGTGTCCACCATCAGTGGGAAGATTTTACGCCAGGAATGCAGAGTACTTTACCATGCACTTTGGTCGTTTGCAACATGTCATATAAACACAAGGTTGCTGTGGAACGTGAATGGTCTAACGAAGCAGCTGCCAAATACAGTATGTCCATGGGAATTATTCTTATATCAGAAGACAGGTAGCAGCGAGTTGAGAGTATCGTTCAGTGTCTTGTAGACAAAGTGTAAACCTGGCTCCAACAATAATAATAATAATAATAATAATAATAATAATAATAATAATAATAATAATAATAATAATAATAATAATAATAATAATCAGCGCCATGCTATAGTTTTGAAGAAACTTATCCCAGAACATCAGCTCAAGCTGCTAATGGTTGACGTAGCTGCCGACAATACTCATAACTCTGTAGACGAATCCATAGATCAGGAGAGTACACGTCTGGTCAATGAACAAAGGCACACCGATCTTCCTTCAGATGACAAAGATGTAAATATATCGCCGGAAGCACTCGTAGAACCAGTGCGGAAACAACTTGAAGATGAATTTGGGAAGGCTCTCATAGAATTTGAAGGGACTGATCCAATAGAGCGGCCCATGATCACGAACCAACATTGCTCTAAGAAACTTGCTACCGCTGTTGTAACAATGAACGACATTCTCTCACAGCATCTGTCCCAGGAATCATATTGTTTCAACCATGTTCAGACTGCAATTTACGCTGGAGCGATAGCTGTTATACGTGTGACAGGAGGTAGATTATGGCGACCTAAATATGCCTCAGGTCGACAGAAGAAGATGCCAGCTTGGGAGATACGTTTACGAAAGTCTGTTGATGAACTGAGAGTAAATATTGGATGAATGCATCAGTATGCTGCAGGCACTAGAAGTAAGAAAGTTGTTCAATGTGTTCAAATATTGAGCCATACGAAGAGTAAACATGCAAAGTGCAATCCTTCGAACCGTAGTTCCCTTGAGGTCCTAGACACATTAAAGCAACAACTTGAGTCAAAAGCACAGAGATTACGTCGATATAAAGAATCGAACGAACGAAAGCAACAGAACAAGCTCTTTGTTACCAATGAGAAACGGTTCTATAGGAATTATGACGATCCTGGAACACTAATGGGCAGTTCACCGCAAAGAGAAGAGGTAGAGAACTTCTGGTCTTCCCTATGGTCGAATGCTGGAGATTATAACAGCAACGCTAAATGGATTACGGAGGAAGAGGAATGACAAAAACAAGTAGTTCCGTGAAGAACTTTACAGCCTATTTTCATATATCGTACTAATGTTAATTGCCTCTATCAACATACAAAATTTCAGTTTAATTGCTGTAACAGATTCGTAGATATTGAGAACCGTCTAAATATTTCAGATGGTCGCCAGGTTGGATTTTTATTTTTGTACTATTACATTAAGATTATTGTGTACGTGTGGTATTCAAACTTCAATCGCATGATTAGAACACAAGAAGTCAAAACGAGATTTTAAAATTACGCACAACGGCCATCTTGTGCTTATGCAAACAATCGAAATAAATTAGATGCCAGTGGATCAACATTTGTATAAGCATTTAACGTGCACTGCACTCGGATAGTTAATTCGCGAGAAACGTCCATTTAAATATTTATAATTCGCGTCGCCGCCATGTTGGATTTGTGCTCACCAGTTTACTGAAAGTCCTATAGGTGAACATATGTTCATAGTCTCTATGAACATAAAAAAATCAGTTTTGTTGCTGTAAAAGATTCATAGATATTGAGAACCGTCTAAATATTTCGGAACCTCGTCAATTAGGATTGTTATATGTATAGGCCATAGAGTTAGGTACCATTCAAGGACAATTATTGCCTAGGTTCATTATTCAAACTTTCACTTCGATCGCATGATTACGACACAAGAAATAAAAACTTAATTTTAATATTTCGCACAGCCGCCATCTTGAGGTTATGTAAACCATTGAATAAAATTAGATGGCAGTGCATTACAATCTGCAAACTCATTTACTGTACCACATTTCACTGCGCTCAGAGAGTTAACTCACGAGAAAAGTCTATTAAAATATTTCAAATTCGTTTGGTCGCCATGTTCGTTTTGTACTAGACAGGTTTATAAAATATACATAGGTAATCTTGTATCAGTACCCTTTATCACCGTACAAAATTGCAGGGTGATATCTGTAATAGCTTCGGAGATATAGATTGTCAGTGAAATATTTCGCACAGCCGCCATTTTGAGGTTATGTAAACAATTGAACTAAATTAGACTCCAGTGCATTACAATGTGTATAAATATTTGCTGTACCAAGTTTCATTACGTTTGGATATTTAAATCGCGAGAAGAGTCTATTTAAAAGTCTCAACTTCGCTTTGCCGCCATGTTGGTTTTGTAGTCACCAGGTTTTTGAAAGTCTCATAGGTGAACTTCTAGTAGTGCCCTTTATCACCGTACACAATTTCAGGGCGATATCGGTAATAGTTTCGGAGATATTGAATGCTAGTGAAATATTTCGCACAGCCGCCAAGTTGGATTGGTGAGACGTAAAAAGATTTGAAGGGCACGGTCGAGGTCGCCGGGAATAGTGCTATGAACTTACCGAGTTTCACTGAAATCGCTCTAGCCGTTTAGATTTTATTAGAGGGGGACACACACACACCTCACACACACACACACACGCGCGCGCGCACACACGCACACACACACGGACAAAAGGTGGATCTCATAAGCCTATTTTTTCAAAATTGAAAATAGGCTAATAACACGATGAATGACTCTTCTGTATCAACTGAAGAAGTGACCCGTGTGGTTAAGGAGACCCAAAATTGGAAAGCGATAGGACCAGACAACATCCACAACTTGTGGATCAAACGTTTTACTTGCACTCATGAGCATCTTGCCCGCTGCTACACACATTTCATCCAAAATCCACAGCTTATCCCCTCTTACTTGATGCGAGGTAAAACATACCTTCTGCCAAAAGGTGATAGAACCAATGACCCTTCCAAATATCGACCTATCACCTGTCTATGCACCCTGTATAAGATATTTACATCTTGCATTGCACGTAATATTTATGAACACACAAATCTTCGTAACATCCTGGCTGAGGAGCAGAAGGGGTGCATGAAGAAGTCTCAAGGGTGCAAAGAGCAACTTGTAATCGATGCAGTTACTATGGAACAAGCAGGAAAGATGATGCGTAACCTCTACATGACCTGTATTGATTACAAGAAAGCTTTTGATTCAGTGCCACATTCCTGGTTATTCCAAACCCTGAAGATATATAAAGTTGATCCTGCCATCATTTTAAGTCTGCAACATATGATGTCTCATTGGGGGACCAACTTATTAATGTCAAAAGGAGACACATGTATGGAATCGGGATTTATTCAAATCCAAAGGGGTATCTTTCAGGGTGACAGATTGAGCCCGCTATGGTTCTGTTTGGAGCTCAATCCGCTATCATCATTGCTGAACAATGCAAAGTGTGGTTTTCCAATTAAGCACCATGGTATAGTGAAATACAAAATTTCTTATTTGATGAACATGGATGACATTAAACTGTATGCATCCTCTGAGAAACACATCGACAATCTAATTGCAATAACTGCTTCATTTTCTTCTGATATTGGAATGTCCTTCGGATTAGATAAGTGTCGCACCCTCACCATTCGGCGTGGAAAATTAGAGGCCCGAGCATTTCAACTTGATGACGGTTGTTTCACAAAGCCTATGGAAGGTAATGAGACCTACAAATATCTTGGTCTCCTGCAATCTAATCGAATTGATCATAAAGATATTAAAGATAGAACCGTAGCTATCTACAATCAACGCCTTAACAAGATTTTAAAATCTAAGTTGAATGGAAAGAACACCTTTAAGGCTATTAATACCAATGCTATTCCTGCTCTGACGTACACTTTCGGTATTATCAAATGGACGCAGACTGACTTGGAGAACATCCTAATTAGGACACGTACCATCTTAACAAAACACAGATGTCTCCACCCTAAGTCAGCCGTTGAGCGATTGACAATCCCGCACCAAAGAGGTGGACGGGGGCTTACGGACATTATCCAATTGAATGCAAGGCAAGTGAGGAACCTTCAGAGATATTTTCTGGACAGACATGACTCTCCCATACATCAATCCACTGTGAAGGCAGATGACAAGTGCACACCGCTGGATCTTCTTCACGTAAGGGATATACAGTTAGCCACTGATGAGGATTGTTCGGCCATCAAGCTTCAGCAGTGGACGCAGAATGCTCTGCACGGTCGTCATCCGTATGATCTCAACCAGAAACATGTCGACATGATGCGTCGAACAGCTGGTTGACTCATGCGGACCTATTCACTGAGACTCAATGATTCATGGTTGCAATCCAGGATCAAGTTGTGGCTACCAAAAACTATCTCAAGTATATAGTTAAGGCAAATATTCAGGATGATAAATGCAGAAGATGCCAACTAGAACCGGAAACAATTCAACATATCACAGGAGGCTGCCAAGCAATCTCCTGTACTGATTACATGAAAAGGCACAACCAAGTGGCCAAAATAATGCACCTACACCTTGCTCAAAAGCACTTATTATGTGAAAATACTTTGTCTTACTATCAGTATGTTCCTGACGCCGTTTTGGAAAATAGTAGTCACAAGTTGTTATGGGACCGATCAGTTATTACTGATAAAACGATAACAGCAAACCGGCCAGATATCGTTCTTGTGGACAAGGTGCAGAAGAGAACCTTCCTCATTGATATTGCAGTGCCCAATTCCCATAATCTGCAACAAACCTGCTGTGATAAGATCACAAAATATCTGCCCTTGGCTGAGGAAATACGGCAAATGTGGAGACAGGAAAGTGTAGTGGTTCTGCCCATAGTCATTTCTTCTACCGGCATCGTCCCTAAATCGTTGGCTCACAATCTGGAAATATTGGGAATACATCCTGGTCTACATATCACCATGCAGAAGGCCGTCATCTCGGAGACCTGTTCCATTGTTCGCTCGTTTCTCAATGTGCCATCTTAAAGGCCCAGTAAACTCATGAATTTGGGGCTACATGACCGCGTTGTCGCAGCCCCTAAACTAAGGAACCAACCAACAAACTCATGAAAATCGATTTTCTGATTTTAATGAATTCTGTTAGATTTCGAGCTGAAGATTGGAATGTCGAAATCGGAAATTAAAAATCTCGATTAGCTTGCTCGATACGAAGATTCGAAGTTTTATGTAGGGGACAGCGTGACGTCACTGGAGCCTTACGACACGGTATTGCGCGCCACTTCCGTCTGTCTACTAGTGATTGTCAGAGTGCAGAGTGAGCATGTTGTTGTCCAGAAAAGTGAAGCCTTATCAGTTTGAACCAAAGTGCACAACATCTGAAGTAGAAAATGAACCATCAGCATCTGTTATATCGGGAAGACTGGGGAACACCGACTGGTGTAAGTGTGAACGGTGTGAGGCGATGCCCAATTGCCCACTGCTGCTGAAAGTTTCTGCTGTACAAACAGTGAAACAATGAATGAAATGCGTGGAAGTGTGACGTGTATTGTTTGGCACGAGGACTTATCTAATGTTGTATTAAATTACAATGTGTTAAATACTGCACGTTGTCTTCATATGGACAAAACTAATATTCCCTACGTGAGGGACATACTGGCTATGAAAACCAACGCTACCTGGCGGTCTGTGTCCTATCGCCAGTTTGTGTACTGGGTCAACTCATGGACTCCTTTAGGAAGAAAGAAGAGGAAAGTTATACAGTCTTGTGTTGTGGAGGCAATCCGACAACAATATCCCGATGAAGGAGGTACATACGTAGGATTCCAGCCTGCTGAGGGGCAAGAACCAGAATACTTTGATTAATAAATTTGAAACTATATTTAGAATATTTTATGGCAGTCTTTTCTGAAGATGTGATGAAACATTCTTTAACAATTGAATACTTGTAAGTATAAAATAAATACCTATAGCCTATTAAATTATATATTTTACACACAGTTATTTTAACAAGTGGGAGTATTAGATACAGTTTATAGCTGATGAAAGAGGGTGAAATGCGAGAACACTCCATCCAAGGGCCTGGGGTCAGAAGCAATGTTTCTTGGTAGTTCCGGCTCATAGGATGGATCTTCTTCTAAGGGAGTGATCTGATTTTGTCCATTTGCCATTCCAATTACTTCGAGAAGTATGTCTGTCCTCCATCCGTATTCTTTCTCCTTATAGACCTTACTGTTAATCCACCTTTTTGATGATTTTGAGTATCGAAGTGTTTCACCCGTTTGATCACGTTTTACATTGTTATTGTGATCCATAATTGCTAACATAGATGGATTTACTATTCCGTGAAATGAGAAACTGGATCTATTAGGCATGTATTTCAGTCAGACGTTATGGTGGTAAGATTCAAGGGACCGAGTGTGTTTTATGCTTTGCAAGTCTTTTATAAAGCGTTTGTTTTTGAGAACGCTGGCTACCCTAGCCTAGAGAATTTCTATTGAGCCATTTTTTATTCGTTGGATTTTCGATTATTTTTTCGTGCTCACATTGGTGAAAGTGAGGGCTTCCTAACCATGAATGTGTGTCACAAATATGAATTAGAACGTGCAAAAATTTCTCAACAAGTAGCTCCTCATTGTTCTCACATGTCATAGCTGACCACCAAAGATGATTAATAATGCTGGGTTTCCATTCTAATATTGCGGGTGCCTTGGTCGCTACTGCTTTCAGTTTTTTACCTAAGCTTTTGGCAAGGTGCCACACATCAAACTCATGAATGATTCCAGAGTACTTGGCTCGTAAAAGCTTTCGAACGCCCTGATGCCGGTCGGATAAGAATAGTTCTATATTTGCCCTTCTGATGATAGTTTTGATAGCACTTTATCACACGTGGGCTTTTCCAACTCGCCGAAAACTTGGCCTCGTAGCAGAACAACAAAGTCAATAATTTCCTCTGAGCTGATGTCCATCACAGAATATGTTACATATTTTGCACAAAAAACCTGGACTGTCAAATTGACCATCACCTGCAATCCACACCCTCCTACCGGATGACATGAGATTCTTGACGGTGTTACCACGATGCAGAGCCCATGTATGCCAAATAGATGGGGTAACGATTCGTTTCACAATTTTGTAAAATATTGTGTGGCTCATGAAACATAAATCAATACAGTCTGTCAACGATTTCAGTAACGCAAAACCCACTCCCGTTATGTACATACCAGTAGCCAAGGTGACTGATAACATGGATAATTTGTTAACATTCTTATGAGATCTCCATACGACAGTATGGCCTGATAGACACGTCATTTGGACACTCACAGCAGGTCCTTTAGTAGAAGGAATAGTTTGAATTATTTCTTGCCGCAGGTAAGGCACCTAGCAAAGAGAAGTAGCAGGTTCTGCCACATTACGAACAGCAACGTAGTCTCACTGAAATGCCATGCTTTATTTTTTCTACTCACCACCTCCGGCTGTACTGTTTCATCTCCTTCCATGTCATCGTAATCATCAACATCATCATAATCATCATCATCATCCGAGATAGTATCACTCTCTTCATCTGCTTCATAGCCTATATTGCATCACGAACACCAGGATCATTGTCGCTATCGTAACACTTTGCGTTCTAAATGTCTCCCCTCCTAATTTGCACTGTACTCCAACTGTATTGGGATCATCAGTCAAGCTGGATTCATCATGGATAACACTCTCCTTTTCATTGCAAACACTCGAGGCAACACTTGAAACATTTGCAGAGGTACATTCAATCGCTTCAGTTAAAATTTTCTTTCTAATATATGTAGATGTACGCCTTGTCACCGGAACAAGTTTCATTCCTTTCAAATTTAGCGCGGGCACAGAACCTTTTCTTAACACAAGTTTCCTTTTTTGCTTCAGGAGTTCTGCTTTGTATCTGCTCGATAGTTCATAGTCCTGCTCTCTGAAATGTGTAGAGCATACGCGACTATTTCGGGTTGGTGAGAAATCAGCGCGACTGATTCTAGATGGCCAAGATCGGTATATCTCGGGAGATTTCTCTCGACTGGGGAATCTGTGAAAACCTACATCTCTTTCCTTCGATGTTTTCGAAGTAGTTGCGTGCTTGCAACCATACACAACGCAGTAAACCATGTTTTCACTTAGGTATCATTTAGAGTACTTAAATACGCCGAAACAACAGCTGCACTGTCTGATTCTGCTATGCCTACTGTTGGCGCGCGGAAGGCGGCTCGGCTCCAGTGACGTCACACGCTCAAGCATTGTCGCCGTTTTCCGCTTATACCACCTGAACAAAATAAAATAACGCGGTAGGGTTTTCAGTACGTTGATTAAAATTTAATAATGGAATCAGTGAGTTAGGAAACTAAAACTCGAAAATAAGTTGCCTGGGCCTTTAAGAGAATTAACTAACCGTACCGTCTTGCAAACAAGCCGACGATATGTTGATATGTCCCACTTATGTGGTGAAATAAATGTGATAACAATAATAATAATAATACAACTATTTTATTAAGACTTTCCTAATTACAGGGAAAGCCAAGCATAAAAGGATATTAAGCAACACAATTCTGTTATTAATTTTAAAAGAATAATCCTATGTTTAAAATTATGAATATTTTATTTGTTGTAAATATGTTTTAATATATTTTAAAATTTATAATGTAAAAAAATATTTTTTATAATATGAAATTTAATTTTCCTCATCTTTTTAAATTAATATTTTTATTTTGTTTGAATTGCTTTCGATTGAAAATTTAAATTCATTTATTTTATTACATTAGAATATTTATTAATTCATTAATTTTTATTTACTCTAATTGATTTTTTCTATTTTTTAAATTACTGTAATTTAATTCAATATTTCATTCTGAATTCATCTCTTTACATTCATAAAGAATGTTGGATTCAATATTTTCTTCATGTTCGACCCTGACTATTATGTGCAAGAAAACTGTATCATAATGAGGCTCATCATAACACTATTTTTAATTATGAAACAGTTTCTCCCACCAATTAGAGCTCAAGAAACAGTTTTGTGACCAATTGGGTAAGGATACCTTCGCGCATGTGCTCAAAATCCAACATGTCTATATAAATTACCGAAAGTGCACCGTCCATATGTTCGCGTATATAAACTGGTGAATATGAGACAAGAAATAGTACTGTACATTAATATCCCCAAATCCAATTTCTACACAGCGCGTTGTTTTGAAACGATTTCGGTGACAGTTTTACTGAATAGGCCTACTGGTGGACAATCTGCACATATGGCATTGAAGCACACAGAGTGCATGCGTCGGTTGACCAGAGAGCTTGGAAAACAGAGATAGCCTATACTACCCACCGCAGCACCCGATCACAACATTAAAGTGACTGAACAGATATTTATGAATATTTATGTTAAAACATATAATAAAGTTATAATTATCGTCGAACATAAACAGTCGTACGCAACTCGCCTATAATGGTAATTAAGACACTCGTATGGAAATTACAAAACTCGCATACACTCGTTTTATAAACATACTCGTGTCTTAATTATAGCCATTATAGGCTCGTTGCATAATGTACTATTATATCTAGTAAGTTAGTCAGTCAGTCCATTATTTATTTATTTATTTATTACCCTTCGAACCAGCCAAAGCTAAATGTCACCTCATTTTCTTCTTATAGTTCTTTCTTCCTTCCTCTCCCTCCACATTTCCTTCATTGTTTCAGAGTGTTGCACCTTTCTCTCCATCCTCCACCCCTGCGCTCTCTCTTGTCTTCTTTATGTTAGAAATTCGTTCCCTGAATTGTGTTCTGTCTTGACAGTTATTCATTCATTCATTTACTTATTTATTCATGTATTCAATTTCTTTGGTAACTTTTACTTTCTTAAATCCATGCAAATTCAAATTTGATTTTCTTAATTTGATCATAGAAACAGATCAATTGAAGACACTTATACAAAAACAGCCATAGTCCAAAAAGTGAAAATTTCAGTACCGTAGAGTAAACATGTAGTTCCGGGAAGAAATATAAAGCCTATTTTCATATATCCTGCTCATGTTGTCTCTATCAACATACAAAATTTCAGTTTAATTGCTGTAACAGATTCGTAGTTATTGAGAACCGTCTAAATATTTCGGATGGTCGCCATGTTGGATTGTTAAATGTATAGGCCATAGTGTTATGTACCATTCAAGGACAATTATTAACTAGGTTCATTATTCAAACTTTCACTTCGATCGCATGATTACGACACAAGAAATAAAAAAAAATTTTAAAATTTCTCACAACCGCCATCTTGAGGTTATGTAAACAATTGAATTAAATTAGATGGCAGTGCATTACAATCTGCAAAATCATTTACTGTACCACATTTCAATGCGCTCAGAGATTTAAATCACGAGAAAAGTCTATTAAAATATTTCAAATTCGCTTCGTCGCCATGTCCGTTTTGTACTTTACAGGTTTTTGAAATATACATAGGTAAACTTGTATCAGTGCCCTTTATCACCGTACAAAATTGCAGGGTGATATCTGTAATAGTTTCGGAGATATAGAATGTCAGTGAAATATTTCGCACAGCCGCCATTTTGAGGTTATGTAAACAATTGAACTAAATTAGACTCCAGTGCATTACAATGTGTATAAACATTTGCTGTACCAAGTTTCATTACGTTTGGATAGTTAAATCGCGAGAAAAGTCTATTTAAAAGTCTCAACGTCGCTTGACCGCCATGTTGGTTTTGTAGTCACCAGGTTTTTGAAAGTCTCATAGGTGAACTTCTAGCAGTGCCTTTTATCACCGTTCACAATTTCAGGGCGATATCGGTAATAGTTTCGGAGATATTGAATGCTAGTGAAATATTTCGCACAGCCGCCATGTTGGATTGGTGAGTCGTAAAAAAATTTGAAGGGCACGATCGAGGTCGCCGGGAATAGTGCTATGAACTTACCGAGTTTCATTGAAATCGCTCCAGCCGTTTAGATTTTATTAGGGGGACACACACACACACACCTCACACACACACACACGCGCACACACACACGGACAATAGGTGATCTCATAAGCTTATTTTTTCAAAATTGAAAATAGGCTAAAAAACTGTGTCCAGTCTCTTCCTTCCATTAAATCTTAGTATATTTAATTTTATATCGAACTATAGGATTTATTTCACTTATCAGTGCACTTTACATTAAATTTATAAATTCTATTGAATGTGAAAAACATAAAATTGAAATTAATTCACAGGACATTGGTTGTTTTTGCGCAAAATCAAACATGAAAATAATGCTTTGCGGTCCACTGATTTATTGTAGTGCTTCATTACCACTGATTATCATCAGGATCAATGTCATATAACACTTCAATATTGTCAACACTCACATCGGCTTCAAGACTCATATAATATTCTTTGTTCTGAGGTTTTGTAAGAAACAAAGCCAGTCTTCGTACTGTTCGAGTCTAAGCTGCGTGGACCTGAAAGGAATGTGCATCGCAGACTATTATGAGTATTAGTAGTGGTGGTGACGAGTGATGCGGTTTCTCGGTCCTTGTGTAGTAACAGAAGCAAATACATTAGTCGGTGACTCAGTCATTCATTCCCAACGCCACACTGGTTTCAGAAAAGACCCTATGTTAGCAGTATTGGAATCGATGAGAATGTCAGGTAACACGGCGGGCTGTCGACAGGCTTCTGAATTCTCGCCTGCTCCTACCCTGCCTCTGCTCTTCATCCCGCAAGTTCACTGAGCTTGGAACCGAGCAGTATGTCTTTCAACTTCGCTGATTTCAGTGCTAGTGCTCTATGGTATCTGGGTGCTAGGTTCAGTGTTGTGGGATGGGTTTGAGTAGTGTACAATGAGTACATTGCGTAGATTTTTCTGGACATTGGCACTTTTTGTAAAAAAAAAAAGTCAGGGGACCAGGGCAAATCTTAACATGCATTTATAATGGACGTTTTATCATTTCAAATGATCTTGTCGACTTCGTCGTTATTCTAGGGTCCAACGTTATGCGTTACGGAGACGGAGACGGAAGTGACGTCATGCAGCCGCGCGGGAACTGAGTGCGTGACGACATGCAGCCACACGGGAAGCAGAAGCTAATGGTTATTGGAGTCTGTTGAAAGAGCGACCTGGGGCTTTGAGCGAAGCGAACACAAGAATACAGGGTGACTTCTAAAGAGGTGTACAAGATGCCAGATAAGAATACAGGGTGCCTCCTAAAAAGGTGCACAAGATATCACACAAGAATACAGGGTGACTCCTAAAGAGATATACAAGATGCCAGATAAGAATACAAGGTGACTCTTAAACAGGTGTACAAGAAGTCAGACAAGAATACAGGGTGACTTCCAAAGAGATATACAAGATGCCAGATAAGAATACATGGTGACTCTTAAAGAGGTGTACAAGAAGTCAGACAAGAATACAGGGTGACTTCCAAAGAGATATACAAGATGCCAGATAAGAATACAAGCTGACTCTTAAAGAGGTGTACAAGATGTCAGACAAGAATACAGGGTGACTCCTAAAGAGATACACAAGATGCCAGATAAGAATACAAGTTGACTCTTAAACAGGTGTACAGGATGGCAGAGAAGAATACAGGCTGTCTCCTAAAGAGGTGCACTGATGTCAGACAAGAATACAGGGTGATTCCTAAAGAGGTGTACAAGATGTCACACAAGAATACAGGGTGACTTCTAAAGAGATATACAAGATGCCAGATAAGAATACAGGGTGCCTCCTAAAGAGGTGTGCAGGATGTCAGAGCAAATTACAGGTTGACACTTAACGAGGTGCCCGCTCGGGAAGCCTAAGTTAATGGGTAATGGAGTCTGTGGAAAGAGCCCTCCTGAGCCTTTCTAACATGTGTAGCATTTGTAGCAAGCGTCATTTGAAATGATATAACGTCTAGTCTTTCAGACTGACTGTAATATTTTTGTGAAATATTTGTATGTCAAATGGTGCTTCATGTAGCAAAGTACCAAGAGGTGGTCACCGTTCAAAAATCCCAATTTTGGACTATGGGTGTTTTTGTAAAAGTGTCTTCAATTGTTAGCAGCCATTGAAATGAAGTCCATGATGTGACGACAGTGTTTATACACCTGTTGAGAAGGATCGGTATTGCCCGCGTGTGTTTGATCCCACGCTACGCCACTGACCGCTGTGAACAATGTCGGGCGTCCCACGCTCTAGATGCACATTATCATCGTGCTTGTAGGTTAAGTTGCCGCTGATGGATCGCTCAATGTTTGGAACCCGGACGTGTTAGACCATCGACATGGTGTGAGCGATGAAGAATGGTCTCCATGGAAACCAGGCGTGGCCTAAGGTCAGCAGGGAGGCTATGGTCCGGTCACCCGCTACTTGAGAGTTGTAAACATACTCTAAACAGCAAATATTATAGCAACACTGATGCTATACAAGATGGCCCACTTAGAATTTTCACCACGAATATATCTCAAACTATATTAATAATAATAATGTTACGGGTTTTACGTCCCTACGGCTCTTAAAGACGCTGGAGTGCAGAAATTTCGCCCCAAAGAGGATCTTTAACGTGCTAGTAAATCAACTGACACAGCTGCCTCACATTTAAAAACCCTCAAATGCCAGCTGTCTGTGTCGGGATTTGGGCTCAGCATTAGCGTTGAGCCACGCAGCCAGTCAAATAACAATAGATATTGAAAAACGACTTTCACGAGAAGCGATACATTATTACTAAATGAGTGCGTTGATCCATTCTACCAAGACTGACAAGTGCAAAACGTATCTCTGTACGATAAAGGCAAAACGGGGGGAAAAATAGATAGTCAATAGACCTACAGTAGAAATAAAAAATAAAAAATAAACGATATTTAAATGATAAAATTAAAATAAAAGAATAAATATTGACATAAAAAATTAAGAAAATTGAAAAACTGAAACCTTAAATAAATAATTAAAAAATAAAAAGAAAACAAGTTAACAAAATAAAAACAAGAATTTCCGTGACGAACTAAAGAGTCTACATTTCTTAAAATTTAAGAGCCATGCCAATGATTAATCTATAATATGGATTTATCTAGAATAGGGGGTCCAATGTTGCTCACGTCCGTAGGTTTAACCTGAAAAGTACCCTACACGTGACCCCTGGGTGGTGCTAACCGAGCAACAGTGAACAGGCGACCGGACATATCTCTCTCCCGGTCAAGATACAATAATGAACATGGTTACATCATCTAAAGGTCCTTTTCAGGACCAACCTACTAGAAGTCTAGGACCTTCTGTCCGTATCTGTCAACTGAATATAGAAGGCATTAGCCGATCCAAGAGTGAAGCGCTGTCTAAACTGCTACTTTCATATGAAGTTGACTTAGTAGTTATACAAGAAACTCATGCTGCAGATGAACAGCAGTTGAAGGTTAGAGGAAAGATTCCAGGATACGATCTTCTGGGAGCTACCTACCATCATACGTATGGAAATGCTACCTACGTACGCTCCACCATAGAAAATGCTTACCTTGTCACCTCTAGCATAAACGAGGAAATTCATACAGTTGTTACTAGAATAGGCGACACTGTTATCTCAAATATTTATAAACCTCCAAGTGTTAAGTGGCCAAATCAAGTCTTAGACGTGCATCCACACCCAGCCGTCTATGTAGGAGACTTCAACAGCCATCATCAGGAGTGGAACTATAGATGCAATGATGAGAACGGAGAGGCACTAATGAATTGGATAGAAAGTAATGATCTATTCCATGTGTTTGATGCTAAAGATCGAGGTACTTTTAGATCTGCTGCATGGAGGCTAGATTATTGTCCTGACCTATGTTTTGTGTCCAGAAACCAAGATGACAAACCCTTATCAATCATCCGAAAAGTGCTCGCCGATTTTCCTCACAGCCAGCATCGGCCGGTCCTTTACGAGCTTGGAATTCAACTTCCCTTGGTTTCATCTACCCCACGATCACGCTGGAATCTCAGTAAAGCTAACTGGTCTGCCTTTACAGAGGACCTTGATAAATATGTACGAAGGATACCACCAACAAGAAAAGCATATGAGAGATTTGTGGGAGCTGTGATATCTACAGCGAAAAAACACATCCCTAGGGGCTTCCGTAGAGAGTACATTCCTGGATGGATGGAGTGACGAAACTGATAATCTTTACCAACAATACATTGACAGTGGTGATCACGAAATTGCAGATCAACTTTTACATAGCCTGGATGCTGCAAGAAAACAAAAGTGGATTACGAAAGTGGAATCTCTTGACTTTACAAAATCTAGTCGTGAAGCCTGGCTGCTTCTCAGGAAACTGGGAGATGGTAAACCTATTACACGAAGGAGTCCAGATATTCACCCAAACAAGATCGCTTCTCACATAGTCACGACTTCTAAAAGTAGCAGGGATAAAATCTTCACAAAACGCATAAAGAAGGAATTAAAAATTTTAAAAGAGAATGCCACAGATATCTTGGAATACTCCAGACCTTTTACTAAGGATGAGATAACTACTGCAATTAAAGACATTAAGCCAGGCAAAGCACCAGGTTGGGATGGCATCCACCCGGAATTTATTACTCATTGTGGAGACAGAGCTAAAGTATGGTTGTCTAACTTCTTCACGAACATATTACAGAGTGGGCAATTGCCAAAGTTATTCAAACAAACGAAGATCATAGCCATCTTAAAGAAAGGCAAAGCAATTGATACTCCAGAGAGCTATCGCCCCATTGCCCTGCTTAGTGTGACATATAAATTACTAGAAAGGCTCCTTCTCAATAGAATTGGCCCAGAGATAATCAAGAAAATCCCAGTGGAGCAGGCAGGATTCAGACCGCACAGAAACACTACAGATCAAGTACTGTCCCTTACAACTTTTATAGAAGCAGGCTACCAGAAAAAACTTAAGACATCGGTGGCTTTTATCGATCTGACAGCAGCATACGACACAGTCTGGAAGGATAGCCTACTCTTCAAGTTCCTGAAAGTGATACCATGTAAGACGACTGCCCGACTCCTGAATAATATGCTAAGTCAGAGACTTTTCCAAGTACATATGGGGAATAATGTGAGCACCAAAAGATCACTAAATAACGGACTTCCTCAGGGCTCTGTTCTTGCTCCAATCTTATTTAGACTATATATCGCAGATATGCCTGCCACAACTTCAAGAAAATTTGGTTATGCAGATGATTGGGCACTTGCTACTAGAGATACAAATTTTGAGAAAACAGAGATGAACCTAACAGACGATCTTGAAGAACTGACTCAATACTTTAAGATGTGGAGACTTACACTTAATACTAACAAGACAGAAGTGTGCTGCTTTCATTTGAACAACAAGATGGCTAATAAAGAATTGCAGGTGTATATTGGGAATCAATTATTGAGACATAATAGATTCCCTAAATACCTGGGGGTCACAATGGATAGAACACTCTCCTTCAAACAACACCTCCGCAATACTCAATCCAAAGTGAGAACCCGTAACAATATAGTCCAAAAATTAGGTGGCACAACTTGGGGTTCATCGGCAACTTCACTTCGATGTACAGCTTTGGGACTTGTGTTTTCAGCTGCAGAGTGTTGTGCCCCGGTGTGGTTGAATAGTCCTCACACTAACCTCATAGATACCCAGCTCAACACCACCATGCGCCTAATCACTGGCACAATAAGGTCTACACCCACACATTGTCTACCTATCCTCAGCCACATCCCTCCACCAGATCTTCGACGTAAAAACGCTCTCCTCAAGAAGTTCAAGAAAATAATGGATAACCCACAGCTACCAATACACTGTGACATTGCTGACATTTGCCTGAATCGCCTACGATCCCGAAATCCACCAACAAGGACTGCAATAGACTTGGAGAATACCAACTACAACATCACTAAAGAATGGCAGGGAAGACAAGATAATAGGCCTGGATCAACCTTACCACGCATTGGATCAACGCTGCCACCTGGATTTGAGCTTCCTCGGAAACCATGGTCAACTCTCAACAGGATTCGTACGGGTCACGGCAACTGTGCAGACTTCCACTACAAATGGAAAATAATGTCTTCACCTAACTGTGATTGTGGTGCCCCCAAGCAGACCATCCAGCATATCATCACCGAATGTCCTAAACGAAAGTACAGTGGTAACGTGACTGATTTCGCTCATGGATCATCAGAGAAAATTAACTATATAAACAATTTAGACATGAACATATAGTTTGTCTTCATAAACTAATTATCTTTTATGTGCATATTGTATCTGTAAAGTCATACGCTAAATAAATAAATAAATATCTAGAATAATGACGAAATTAAGTTGGTAATATCGAAATTTCTAATTAGTTCGAAATACTGTATACCTGGCATAATGTAGCCTAATAGAGAACTACTGTTGGCAGCCCTGGTGACTGTATATATTCTTAGTTCCATCTCTTAAGGTACAGAATACAGAATTTGGTTGAAGTCCAATGGATAGCATGGACGTTACATGCAGTTAAACATTGGATCTAACAGCGCGTAAAATCATGTTGGCAACAATGACATACATGTATTGGTCATAAATAATCTGAAATAATATGATTTATTGTTGTTTCAATTTTGAATGAAATCCATTAATTAGTATAGAAGTTACATGCATTTTAAAATTGGACCTATCAGCAGGCTTAGAATCATGTTTGCAGCACTGACGTATATTAGTTACTACAAATTAATCTAGAATGCCAGGTACTATACGTGTGCAAAGTTTAGAGCTATTGGCTTGCATACTTTCTGATATATTGATTTTAGGGTAAAAAGAATAGAGACAGTATTTATTAACAGTTGGCAGCCCTGGTTACTCTTAAGAATTGGCGTAGTCAAATATGTTATGGTACACGGAGCACATACGAAATTGGGTTGTCATCCAAATGATAGTATAGAAGTTACTTGTATTTAAAGTTGGAACTCACACCAGGCTTAAAATCATGTTGGTAGCACTGACGTGTATAAGCTACTCCAAATTAATATAGAATGTCAGATACTATACGTGTGGGCAGTTTAAAGCTTTCGGCTTGCATTCTTTCTGATATATGGGTATTTGGATAAAAACAATTGAGAGCATTTATTAACAGTTGTCAGCCCTGGTGGCTCTTAAGAATACGCTCAGTCATATCTGTTTATGTACACATAGCACATACGAAATTCGGTTGAAATCCAATTGATAGTGTAGAAGTTATATGCATTTAAAATTTGGACCTATCAGCAGGCTTACAATCATTTTGGCAACACTGCCATATACGGCCTCCTGAAAATTAAACTGCAATATTATTATCTATACGTGTGCCAATTTTGAAATAGCTCCCATTCATACCTTTCAAGATATCCAACATGGAGCTCAAATTTCAATTGCGATTTTTCAGCAGTTGGTAGCACTGACATCATTTTCAAATATGGCCGTGAGATATTCAGGTATAGATCTTTACTCCTACCAAATTTTGTTTCGAATGCTGCAGCCGTTTAGGAGTTGATAGGGGGGGGACACACACCCAGACAGACAGACAGACAGACAGACACACATTTTCCCGATCCCATAAGTCTACTTTTTCCTCATTTTTGCAAAATGTGAAAAGTAGGCTAAAAATGTAAACGAAATCGGAAACGCAAAAAGAAAACAAAATCCGTACGGATAGAAGTGTTGTGTTATGAGTTCTGTTGGCTGGAATGGGGTTCCTCGTGAGGCAGAACTGTCAGGATGATACCTAAATTAAGGCCACGGCTACTTCCTACCCAAATCCTAGTCTTGATTTTAAATACACCCTATATTATGCCCACTACAATGACATAGGTTTTCAAACAAATTCCCCACTCTCGAAAGTGCACAGGACTACATAACCAAGATGTCACAAAGCCTTGAAATAAATTAACAAGAAACAAGCTTCCTCACGTGACTTCAGGGGCTGGACACAGATCTATTCCATACCAATATCGATGCCTCACTTACCGTCGGAACATGAATAGTGACAATGGTGATAAGTGAAGCGCATCAGTGTATTGTATTTGTATTTGTAGTTGTATTGTTTGATTTGTTAGCCTACTTTTCACGATTTGCAAAAATGAGGAAAAAGTAGACTTATGAGATCGATCCGGGAAAATGTGTGTGTGTCTGTCTGTCTGTCTGTCTGTCTGGCTGGCTGTGCGTGTGCGTCCCCCTATCAGCTCCTAAACGGCTGCAGCAATCAAAACCAAATTTAGTATGAGTAAAAGATGTGCACCGGAATATCTCACGTCCATATTTGAAAATGATGTCAGTGCTACCAACTGCTGAAAAAACGCACTAGAAATTTGAGCTCCATGTTGGATATCTTGCAAGGTATGCATGGGAGCTATTCCAAAATTGGCACACATGTAGATAAGACTATTTCAGTTTAATTTCCAGGAGGCCAACCATGACAGTGTTGCCAAAATAATGTTAAGCCTTCTGATAGGTCCAATGTTCAAATGCATATAACTTCTACACTATCAATTGGATTTCGACCAAATTTTGTATGTAATATCTGTACATAAACAGATATGACTGAGCGTATTCATAAGGCCACCAGGGCTGCCAACTGTTAATAATTGCTCTCTCTCTATTTTTTTCATCCAAATACCTATATATCAGAAAGTATCCAAGCCAACAGCTCTATACTTTGCACACGTATAGCACCTGACATTCTAGATTAATTTGGAGTAATTAATACAAGGCAGTGCTGCCAACATGATTCTATGCCTGCTGATATGTCCAATTTTAAAATACATGTAACTTCTATACTAACAAATGTATTTCATCCAAATTTGGCACAACAAGGTATCATAATATTTCAGATTATTTCTAACCATCACACGCATGACATTGTTGGCAATATGCTTTTACGCGTGCTGATGGATCCAATGTCTAACTGCATGTAACGTCCATTGGACTTCAACCAAATTTTGTATTCTGTACCTTAAGAGATGGAACTAAGAATATATTCAGTCACCAGGGCTGCCAACTGTAGTGCTCTATTAGGCTACATTATACCAGGATTATTTTGAACTAATTAGACATATCGATATAACCAACTTAATTTCGTCATTATTCTAGATAGGTTCATATTCTGTAGAATAATCATTGGCATGAAAAGTAGGCTGTATAGTTCTTCACGGAACTTCTTGTTTTTTTATGTTTTGTATTCTCAATGTTTGCGTTTGGTGTTTAGTGTTGGAAATATATTTTGTTTTATTGTGTGTTTTGTAAGGGGGCACATACAACTCGAGGAGCCACAACAATAGCGATTTTAATATTATTATAACTGTGCCTGCCACAATTCATGTACAACAATGATATACATATCCAAGGAAACACACACACCTTGCTATTAGAAGCAAAGTTAAAAATTTTCAAAATTCGAATGATAATTATTTTTATCATTTTTTTTTTCAAAATTGGTTTTTGTTTTGTGCTGCTGACCTTCACCGTTTCCCTGATATCTCCCGTGTTTATAGGGATTTTTGGAGTTTTCTTTTTTAATGTGGGTGTTAAACCTTCTGCTAGAAAATGAATCTCGCATATATTTTCACATTATTAATTAATTCATTAATTAAGCGTCATTATTTAGATTTTTATTCTGAGCAAACTAAAAAAATAATGTTAAAGTTTCATAGAAAGCCTAATTAAAGTCACAACGGTTTTGAGTGAGATTCATTTTGTAGCAGAAGGTTTAACACCCACATTTTTGTTGTTGTTGTTGTTGTTGTTGTTGTTGTTTGAGTCTTCAGTCTTTTGATTGGTTTGATGCAGCTGTCCATGTCCCTGTCCTGAGCTAATCGTTTCATCTCTACATAGCTACCACACCCTACATTCGAGGCAATCTGTCTAACATATTCTAACCTTGGTCTACCCCTACAGTTCTCGTCCTCGACCCTTCCTTCCATAACTAAGCTTGCTATTCCTGGGTGTCCTAGTATGTGTCCTACTAACCTATCTCTTCTCTTCATTAGCACTCGCCAGAAATATCTCTCCTCTCCCACCCGTCTTAATACCTCTTTGTTTGTAACCCTATCTACCCATCAGATCTTCATCATTCTCCTGTAACACCACATTTCAAATGCTTCAATTCTCCTCTTTCTGCTGCACCAATAGTCCAAGTTTCACTTCCATAGAGCGCCGCGCTCCTGACAAAGACTTTCAAAAATGACTTCCTAACACCTAAATCTATATTCGATGTCAACAGGTTCCTTTTCTGTAGAAATGCTTTCCTTGCCTGTGCCAACCTACTTTTTATATCCTCTTATATCTTAGGCTGATTTTGGAAGGTAGAATAAGGAAAGATAAGAGAACATCGTCATCTTGGCCGACACGCCTGAGGATTTGAATGTGATTTTCAATGGTATGGACTCCGTCTTGAGGCAAGAATTCATGATGAAAATTAATAAATATAAAACAAAAATATTGGAATGCAGCCGCAATAAATCAGATACCTCTATGGACATCAAATTGGTAGGGGAGAATCTAAAGGAAGTAGGAGACTTCTGTTACTTAGGACGCAAAATAACCAGGGATGGACGAAGCAAAGAGGATTTAAAATGTAAGTTGGCTCAGGCAAGAAAAGCATTTCTACAGAAAAGGAATCTGTTGACATCAAATATAGATTTAGATATTAGGAAAACATTTTTTTAAACCTTTGTCTGGAGCGTCGCACTCTATGGAAGTGAAACTTGGACTATTGGTGCAGCAGAAAAGAGGAGAATTGAAGCGTTTGAAATGTGGTGTTACATGATAATGATGAAAATCATTTGGGTAGATAGGGTTACAAACGAAGAGGTATTAAGACGAGTGGGAGAGGAGCTATGTTTCTGGAGAATGCTAATGAAGAGAAGAGATAGGATGGTAGGACACATACTAAGACACCCAAGAATAGCAAGCTTAGATATGGAAGGAAGGGTCGAGGACAAGAACTGTAGGGGTAGACCAAGGTTAGAATATGTTAAACAGATTGCCTCGGATGTAGGGTGTGGTAGCTATATAGAGATGGAACGATTAGCTCAGGACAGGGAGGCATCGAGAGCTGCATCAAACCAGTCAAAAGACTGAAGACTAAAACAACAACAACAACATTGCTTTAGTGATTTCGTACTTTTGTCTTGATTTTGTTCTTTTTTTTGTTTTTCAATTTGTCTTTGTGTTTTTTCCTGGTTTACTTTTGTATTTTAAGTTTCTGTTTAGTCTTCCGAGCGAGGCACGCCATGATGCGTGATGGGCTCCATTTCGGCAACGCTGTACAGCTTTTCGGGATGCGGGTAGCTGGTGAACAATGTGTTATTTCCGCCTACAAATACAAACCGATATAAAATAAGTGAGTTAATTTACGTATTTCACAGTCATACAGCATAACTTTTTGATGTATAATGATTACATAGCAACCAAGAACTACATTTTCCCACCGCCCCGAGCCGAGAAAAAGTTACCTTACAAAAATGATAACTTTTTTTCTTAGACACGCAAAATTTTGAAATTAATAAACCAGTTATACAACATTCCAATGTATATTGTGTTAAAATTTGGATTCGATCTGATGACGGGTTTGTGAGATAATAATTCTTAAATGTGACGCATGGTTGAAACACGCTTAAAAACGTGCACTTTTTGTGCTCCAACTGCGACAAAAAATATTAAAATGTAAATTAAAAATTCCAAACCTACATGAGTTAACGTGCAATAGAACGATGAAAATGATGATGTTATTGGATTTTATATAGGTCTATTGGTTACTTCACAAACAACCTTCAAACTCGAGTGCACATAATACTTTGGTCGACAGTAGAAGATGATGCTGGTGGTGGTAATGATATGAGAATAATTGGTCCAGTCATGAGGAGGTTGAGCACTTTTCTCTCAGTTCCATGTAATATTAAGTTTCTCCGTGCGAACTCGCACTACCATAAATTCTGGATCCTCCCTTAACCTTGGCTTATGCTCTGTGCAGCTGTGAACTGATATCATGTTGGGTGTGACGGAACCATTTCAAGACAGAGTAGTTTCGGGTTTTACCGTCTTGTTCGCTGCTATGGACTCCATTTGTCAGTGCCAATGAGAAACAAATAGCCAATGGGGAGTCGACTGGATGTTGTCAATACACGCTGTGTGATAGAGGTTCTATTATTAGCCTCACGCCTGCCAACAGGTAGCCTCATACCTTAGCACACAGAAGCACCACGGTCTTTAAGAGAAGTGGAGGGATGACAGAGGCCAGCCTTTACGCCCAGCCACGTGCGCACCTTTATAATTCGTTCTATTTTACAGAACATAATTAAGAATAAAACTCGGCAATTTTTCTAGTTTGGTGCCGTGTATTGTGTGGGGTTTCCCCTAAGACACCAAGCTGGCTCATCAGTGGACTCTTGATGTCCCCGACCGGACCCTGAAAGGAGTAGCGAACTCCGCGCTACCTCCCATTTTATTAAGCGCAACTGCGCCTCTTTACTGCGAGAAATAACTGCTCAAGCAGTCATAACCTCCCTATAAAGGCTTCCAAAACGATGGTATATTGGCTTTCACTGCCAGTTAATTAAAACTCCGCAATCTTTCTAGGTTTGTGCCGTATCTTGTGTGGGGTTTCGCCTAAGATACCAAGCTGGCTCATCAGCTGGCTCTTGGTGTCCCCGCCTGGTCCTCCACAGGAGTAGCGATCTGCGCGCTACCTCCCTTTTTATGAAGCGCACCTGCGCCTCTTTACTGCGAGAACTAACAGCTCAAGCAGCCATAACCTCCCTATGTAGGCTTCCGAGGCAATGGTATATTGGCTTTCAAGGCCAGTGAATTAAAACCAGAAGCTTCTGCAAATTTCATAATTGAGTGCCGATCACACAATTTTAAAAAAGGAACAAGAAACAAGAAAAAAATGCTCAGAAAAATGTTGGGACCAAGATATGAAAACGGAGTTTGGATGAAAAGAAGACCCATGGAATCAATCAGGTATTGAAAAAGTTGCAGATTTCATCAGAAAAAGGAGGCTGAAATATAAGGTGAGTTCAAAAAGTAACGAACTGGAGGCTGTAACGCACAAACCGATTACGACATCGGCTAATCGTGGCATGTGTAACGAGGTGTGGTTCCGACCAGAGCGTGGAAGGTCACAGCTCGTCGCTAGAGGGCACGCGTGCACGTCACGTGACGATACAAAGTGAGCAGCGGCATGCATCAATTGTCCAACGCTGCCAGTCACATTGCAAACAGTGACATGGAGGCGTCAAACGAAGAGCAAAGAGGTGTTGTTCGGTTTCTGACAGCGGAAGGAGTTGGGGGAACGGACATTCATCACCGAATGTCACAAGTGTACGGCGAACTCTGCATGTCCCTTGCAAGGGTCAAGGTTAGGCACAAGCGCTTCAGGGAATGACGGGTGTCAATAGCTGATGATGCCCGGTCTGGGGCACCCCACTGCGTTACCGATGACAACTTCCAGCTGGTTGATGCACTCATTACCCAGAACCGCCGAGTGACAGTGAAAGCCGTGGTCGGATTGAGCGTCGGAAGTGTGCACACCATCATGAGGGAACGACTGCACTTGCGCAAAGTGTGTGCCCAATGGGTGACCACAGTCTTCTACCACACCAGAAAGCATGTCGAATGGCCTACTGTCTTGGTCTTGATTGGACGATTAATGCATGCTGCTGTTCGCTTTGTATCGTCACGTGACGTGCACGCGTGCCGTCTAGCGACGGGCTGTGACCTTCCACGCTCTGGTCGGAACCACACCTCGTTACACACGCCACGATTAGCCGATGTCGTCATCGATTTGCACATTACAGCCTCCGGCTCGTTACTTTTTGAACGCACCTTATTAATAATAATTGTCACCCCCACTCTGTTACACTCACTCTTAGCTCGACAGACTCCCTAGAGGGCCTGCCAACCTGAAGGAAACTTACCAACGGCGACCCCAAGACATCCTTTACGGGACTTGATGGCCTTGCCTCGACGGTCGGTGTTGACAACGCTCTCGGGTGACACCCTCAGATGTACAAGAGAGAAAGTACGTCGCTTTATCCACAAGCTTGAAAAGTGGAAGACTTACCTGGTGAGGATCATTCCACCGCAGCTGTCTTGAGGGTGGGGACGGGACGTTAAAGGGCAAGTAAAGTCGAAATCAAAATATAAAAGGGGTCTGTATTATAAAATATCAAAATATATAAAATAGGAACTACACTCTTGAGGGACATATTTCAATTACAAACAGTTTTTATCATGAATAAATTAATTGCCCTCGAAAGGACGGTCACAAGGTCGGTAACGCTGTGGCACGGCAGACCACTTAACATGCCTTAAGACACAATCTGGACTATGAAATGAGCAGGTACACGAAATGGTAATATCTTACTACTAACAATCAAGAACACAAGGGGAAGCTATCCCTAGCAATATGGAATGACAGGAGAATCGAACTGGGAACACGTGCACACAAATCCCCTGAACGAACACAACTTGAACATACCACCGTGAGGTTGCACAATGAAAAGGACGAATTAAAAGGTTACACACGAAAAAAAAATTTGGATCAACTAACACGCACGAACATACCAAGGATAAACGCAAAAGAAAATGAAATGGAAATAAATGAAAAGACTACATTACTAATTACAGGCTCCATAAAAACGGAGTGGAAGGTATCACACGACCGCCATAGGACCCGACGCGAACTAGACTCTACTCTTAAAAATGGCGGAAGCTAACGGAACACCAAGGTACGATTGCACCATAAGGCGCTACTCCCAACATTTGGGATTTGAACCAATCCCATAGGTTAAGCGGAAATACAAAATATGGGAAATTCAAAAATGAAACGCACAGGGGCGTAAAGGAGGAAAACCAAGGCAAAAGTGTCACGTAAACTACAACTAGCACGTGGACGTAAAGTGATGCTATACCAGGAACAGGGACCCCTTAAAACTAAAATAAATAATAAACTCTACATGGCTGTAATTGGGAAAGTTCCAAGAAGCGTGATCACAGGGAAATAAATGAATAAATTTGGAACCCAAACTAAAGGACGCACACGGTTGCGCAACACAGAAAATCCTCGCCCGAAAACAAGAAAGATTTCCCACTATGAAAACTACTTCCGAAGAAGGGAAAATTGATAAACAATTCAGATATAAACAGAAGGAGACATCAACCCAATAATCGGCCGAAGTTCAACCTGTTGCGCCATTACCACGAGGTAAATAACAACACGCAAATTTACACACGAGGAAAACCGAAACACAAACCAAAATATCGTCACGGACAAGTTAAAACGAAATATCACGTTTCCCAGAACACACCCAAAATACAACTACCTTATTCAACAAATAAATTGAACTATGACTAAAGCCATCCAAATTGGTGGCTGATACCTGTGTTTTCCAACCTTGGGGGATCCGAGCCCCCAAGCAAGTGTCTTTCTTGATGGTTGGATGGATAAGATAGAGTTACCCACGCCTGAACCAGTACATATATGAATCGCTATAATTTTGACAATAGAATAGTTGTAACAACACACGCACACTAGAATCCCTGGCTTCTTGAACGTAGTCCATAAGACACTTCCGTGTTCACTTCTGTGAGAGTTGGCTACACTGGTCGCTCGCCATGCGCTCGTCACTGTCATCACTCGGCAGTCGATACATCTCGCGATGGTTGTGGCCGGAACAATCGATACAGGCGATGTTGTTTTCATAAATGCGTAATATTATTTTTGAGGTTAGGGAACACTTAATTCCAGAACCAGTGCACATCAGGTCCAGAGTTATACCTCGCGTGTTTAGACTGCGAGTGCGATGTTGTATCCGGGAAGTTTTCGTCGACAAGGTGTTCACAGTTAGAATTTGCAACTGACGGCATAGGCCACAATGTTCTTCAGATTTTAGGTAAGTGAAGGAATTTATGAAGCGGTCGCCCCAACTGGAAATACAGGGACGGGTAAATTTGGCAGGAAAGAATATCTTAGGTTAGGTATATTTTTATGTCAGCTAAGTGGCGTGAAACACGTCACAATAATCGTATATCTTTTGAGTTCGAGCCATTTAGATGGTTAACCCTCTAATATGTACGTTCTGCTTTCACTGCCATCTAGCAGTTTGTTTTCTTTGTATTTTTTGATATGTTGTTTTATGTTTTTTTTTTCAATGTTTGCGTTTGGTGTTTTGTGTTGTAAATATATTTTGTCTTATTTTGTGTTTTCTTAATCATTTTGTTTTTGAGTTTTGTATTGCTTTAGTGATTTCGTACTTTTGTCTTGATTTTGTTATTCTTTTTGTTTTTCAATTTGTCTTTGTGTATTCCTGGTTTGCTTCTAATGATTTGTTTGCGTTTTTAGTTTTTGTTTTGTGATTTTTTGTATTTTTTTAAGTTTCTGTTTAGTTTTCCACGTTTTGTTTCCTTTCTTGTTGTTGGGTAAAGTCAAGTTACTCCGTGATAAAGCGTATTTCCTCGATCACTACGTAGTTTCAATTCCGAAAGTTCTAAGTTCTTACCAACAGATGGCAGTAGAAACCAGAAAGCCCTTGCGCTCTATCTTTGACCAACTCAATGAAGTTTAAACAAGATGTTCAGTAAAGAACATATAGCCTACTTTCTCCTAAATGTATGAGTATAGTTATAACTCGTTGTTATTATCAAAGATTATAATATAACTATTCTTTGTTGAAGACCTTAGAAACGATTTACCTCTACCAAACGCCACAACCTAGATAAAAACTGCTACCATCATTGAAGAAAGAAAGAAAGAAAGAAAGATAAGAAGTATATCAAGAATGTTATGGATCTGGAGACATAATCGACCGGACTGGCTGCGTGGCTCAGCGGTAACGTTCTCGCTTGCTGGGCCCTAGGTTGCAGGTTCGTACCCTGGCGCAGTCAGCTGGCATGCGAGGGTGCACAAATGCGAGAGAGCCGTGTCAGTACATTTACTGGCACGTTAAAGATCCCCTTCGGGCCAAAATTCCGGCACCCCGGTGTCTCTAAAAGCAGCAGTAGTTAAAAGGGATGTAAAACCAATAACATTATTATTATTATTATTATTATTATTATTATTATTATTATTATTATTATTATTACATATACGACCTGCCGTGGGCAACATCCAACTTTGAGTTGAGGCATGTCTTTACACGTCTGGTTGTGCATGGCTTTCACAACCCTAATTGAATTAACAAATCTTTCCATGACCCTACAGAGACGTGTGTATACAAACTATGTGGATATTTTCGATTGCTATTTGCCTGAAATAAAAGTAGTAATTAATAACCTGAACTAACACCAACGGCTTGAGTTCAGTTACTATGTGAAATCGTTTTGTTCTTTACTTCAAATAACATTTTCAAGTAGCGCAAAATAGGCTGTTACAAACCCTTTAAAATAAAAAGTAAAAATGTATCGTAGTATCATCTTGTCATTCTTCAAATTCGATGCGCATAGAATGCCAATGGTATAGTAATCAATGGAGCCCCACAAAGACTAGTCGTGACATCTAGTGGTGAAATATCGAACAATATAATCCTAACAGAGCGAGTGCATTCTAGCGGCCAGAAGAAGAAACTTTTCATTAAAATCTGGAAGTTAATAAGTAGGTCGGCGTGCAGTTGCCTTTTTGGCAGCTAGATGTCTCGAGTAAATCTGCTGGCGAATTATGTTTTAATTAAATATATATTTTACACCATAATATGCACAATATAACGCTTAATTTTAAAACGTCTGAGTCATTACAAAACAATAAACATATAACATTTCAAGCAAAAAACCTAGCTCTGACCGGGTGTGAACCATAGGCATTTGACCGATAGGCTAACGCTCTACCACTGAGCTAATTGTGTCAACGAATATCGTTCTATATAAAATGACTTACATAGAACTTGTTAGCAAATAATGATTTATACTAAACGATTTCATCACTGGAGTATATTATTTATATATAAAGCATTTCATACAAAGTTTATTTATTTTGTATCAGTACGCACAAGATATCCGCTGCCATCTTGTCTTATTACTGAATCGGCTCAGCTTTTTAAAATCACGTCTTCACTATAGTATTACAAAATAAACTTTTAATTTCGAACGTGCCTCTTCCTTTAGAACAGTTAAAACGATTCTCGGCTCGATAATCGGAACTGGTGGGTCCCCATGATATGGATTATGAAGTTTGCATAATTCGCACGGCCGCCATCCTGAAATGGTATGGCGGACGACCATGTAGTTTGGTCACAAGACGCATCCTATACGAAGGTATGTTGTTACCAAATTTGGTAGAGATCGGATGATTTGGTTAGTCGTTATTTGATTTTACGTTTTGAACGTTTGAGTGGCCGCCATTCAGTTTTAGTAAAGATGGCGGCGATATAAAACATGACACTGAGGTGTCCTTTGCTAGTGCTACCTTTGTTCCAAATTTCGTTCAATTTTCTTTCACCGTGTTCGAATTGATAGGGGGGGGACAGACATTCAGAGTACACACACTCACACACACAGACACACACACACACAAACACAGAGACTCACACACACACATACACACACACACAGACTCACACACACACATACACACACACAGACAGACACACTTTTTTCGCCCTGTGTTGATCTCATAAGTCTACTTTCATTTTTTGCAAAAATCGAAAGTAGGCTAAAAATATATTAACCGAGAGTTGACATTTCAACAAGTGATCCATATCCAGTGAAATCTGTGGGGAAGATATTAATTTCCTATAAACAGCTGTTTCATTGTATAAGATTCATTTTAACACCAGTCAGAGGTAAGATGCAGACCATTCGCTTACAAAATTACATGCATCTAGTGTTACGCATTCAAGGTGTCTGATCTTAGCAATAAGTACGTCTTTCTTAGGTTGGACGCTGAAATGGCGCTAAAACGGAATAGAGAGGCTCTCTCCTACACAGCTGAAACACTTTAAGAAGCATTGAGGTCGATGAAGGAAGAAGGATGGCCAGTATACAAGGCCAGTAGACGTTTTAATAACCCGTGGTGACCACTAAAGGATTATTGCACAAAATATTCAGCCGATCCAAGAAGTGCAACCCTTGCAAAAATTGGAAAGTCATTCGTTGTGTCACCTGAATTTGAAGTGAACATATTGTGTCCAGATAGACACAATAGATCGGTCTAGCCTAATTCCAGACCCCAGGACAATGAAGAGGCTGGTTGTGGTGCGTGAGGTGGCTCCCCTGGCGGATGTCACCAAGAGGAAGATGACGATGATGATGATAATTTTTGCTTTAAGGGGCCTAACATCGAGGTTATCGGCCCCTCCAAGAGGAAGAATAGAGCCGAATGGATTATCAGTTTTGTAATGTCTGGTACCTATAATGTCTACTTTATGTGTGTTAGGTGTGAGGAATCTGATAGTGACTAAGGGGACTTAAAATATGTTTAATGGAATATTTTAATAGAATGTTTCTTTTCTATAAAAAAAACCAACTGTGTAGTGAAATGTTTCAATATGGGCAATATGGGGTAAGACAATCTAATAGTCTTCATACGATTTGAACACTTTTATTACTTTAAACATTAGTTTTCACGATTAAAAAGTACACTGAATGGTGAACACCGTGCTATCACGGAGTAACTTGAACACTATCACGGAGTAACTTGATTATCATGGCGTTACCCAACATGAAACGAATCGAAATAATTGAAATCTAAAATTTCTCAAGTAGTAACAAAAAAAAAGCTTAGTATCACGGAGTTACTTAACTTTACCCTATATTATTTTTGCTATTTTCTTTCAATTCGTTTTCCTAGACGTTGCAAATTACGGTTAAGGTTATAGAGGTTACTAGAGCTGATGCTGGTGGTGGTAATGGTATGAGAAGGTCCAGTCCTGAGGAGGTTGTGCACTTTTCACTCAGTTCCATGTAAGTTCAGAAATGCAGTACCAGGATTCTTTGCAAGACTGTGTCAGTTGCGAAGCCTCATTGTTATAATGTATTTTCCTCCATCTAGTTAGGTGAAATTACCGAGCCCATAAATTACACATCGTCTACATGAAGACTGGGCAGGTGATGTTGCAGCCCGCAGCGAGGTCAAGGGTGGAGAATCGTGCGGTCGACTCCACTATCAGAACACAATCTGCACCGAGCGTTCAGCATACATTACACAATCTATTAATTAAAACCCAGGAGACGTGGTCGCTCAAGGCGGCCAGCAATAGCAAGGCTTAACAACCGCCATGGCTATGTACTTCCTCGTATCGTCCTGGGAGGGAACATGGACGGGGATTAACGAAGGATAATTACGGTATGGTATCTCAGTGTAAAATTTGGTGCTAAAATATGCATTTCTTATAATATTATTATGATTAATAATATCAATATATTATTATTATTATTAATAAAAATATCATATGGCCTTGGATGCCGGGTGCAAGCTTTGTTATTTGACACCCAGAAGGCAGCTTGCATGTCGAATTTTGTGGTTCCTTGGAGCGCTATGAAAGTCAAGAAGATTAGATATACAGGGTCTTTATTTTTGCTTGGCAAGGACATTCTCACTCACGCGCTCCGCCAGTGACGGCTCAGTTCCCGGCGACCGTGCGCGCGTATGTACGGCAGAATATGGTGCTTAAAATCAGTATCATGCATTTTCACTCATCATGCTTACAGAAGATGCTGGAAATGTTCCCCATCCGCTGCCAAACATAACCGGCATCTCCTTATGAAATTTCCGGTTACTCCGGGTAATTTAGCTTCAGTAAGGAAATAACGACATTTACGTCTATTTTTATTGTTTACTGAACCTGTACATTTGAATCTCTTAGCCAGTTGATTTATTGTCCGATTTATAGGAATGTGTCTCCCTGGAAATGTCATTCGAAACTTTTGTCTTGTTCTAGCGCACGTTATGTACGTGCAGATATACACGTTCAAGTAACGAATATTTCACATAAGGCATTACAACACTACACAATAAGATATACAGTACCGGAACACAGTAGCTTTATAAAACACTGAAAGACTGAAACACCCAATTAGCTCGGAGCTCACACGTCTACAGAAGAGCGAGGGAATACCCGGGCAATACGGCTGGAGACTACGCGCCGGGGACCGGCGGTGAAGGTCGAGCGAAGATCTGCACAATACGAGACGTACATAACGTGCGCTAGAACAGGACAAGAGTTTCGAATGACATTTCCAGGGAGACCCATTCCTATAAATCGGACAATAAATCAACTGGCTAAGAGATACAAATGTACAGGCTCAGTAAACAATAAAAATAGACGTAAATGTCGTTATTTCCTTACTGAAGCTAAATTAACCAGAGTAACCAGAAACTTCATAAGGAGATGCCGATTATGTTTGGCAGCTGATGGGGAACATTTTGAGCATGGTGAGTAAAAATGCATGATACTGATTTTAAAAGCCGTATTCTGTCGTACATACGCGCGCTCGGCAGCCGGCAACTGAGCCGTCACTGGCGAGAATGTCCTTGCCAAGCAAATATGAAGACCCTGTATAAGCTCCTTGACACTATAGCGCTTTCAACTAGAGAGAGGGGGAACTCTTTTGTGTTGTGGGAAAATCTAAAGATTAATTTTGCCACTATGAACACGGCCTACTGAATTCAAATGGGTTCTTTAACATGCCAACAACGTCACCTTTCAAAAATCACTTACCATGCCCAGGAGCGAACCTACAAGCTTTGGGTTGGTAGTCCAACACGATAACCACCTACCCACCGTGGTGGTATAATAATGTATGACTGCAAGCATATTATAAACCTCGGGACTTTCCACCAGCACAAAAAAGCGTTAAGGAGCTTAGATATCTAACCTTCTTGACGTTCATAGCGCTCCAAGGAACAACAAAATTCGACATGCAAGCTGCCCTTTGGGCATCAAATAACAAAGCTTGCACCCGTCCCCCGAGGCCATACGATATTATTATAATTATACCACCCAACTTTCAGCTGTTTTTGTACAGTTGAACAGCGTTTGCATGATAAGACCCCACAATTTAAAATATATACATGAATGTTCTTATGAGCTGTTGGTAACATTCACGGCTGTAACCTACACCAAAATAATTGATACAAATATTCAGTAAATATATTTTTAATTATTGTTACTCTAAAAGTATATCTTTTTACTTTTATCATTTTAAATGATCTTGTCGACTTCGTCGTTACGCTGGGGTCTGGCGTTACGTTACGGTGACGGGACGAAATGTACCCAGATGCACTGAGGTGTGTGACGTCATAGTACCGCTTGGTGCATGTGTTCCCTGACAATCTCTACTTCGTTAGTATAAGACAAAAATCCCCCATTCTTGAATGTCACAGGTAATCTCGAGAGCCACTGCATGGATTTTGATGCGGTTTTCACCATTGTGTAAAGGATATCTCGAGGAAAGATTCTGTAGAAAATAATTTATGTATGATCAAAGGAAGCCAGGCAGTAACGATTTCAGTGAAAAAGTCGAAAAAAAAACTTGGCGTCCGTGCGCTTCTTAAGCTTACGCTGGGCAAACCGTTAAAAATATCAATATACTATGAGCGTAAGAATTGGTCAGCATGTAAAGTTCTACAAAAAAGTCCGCGAAAACATATCTCTATCTTCAATACATCGCCCACTATAAGTGTGTTTAGATTGGATGGAAGGGGCACGTCCCCGCGCTCTGGTGAGCGTGACGGCATCCGGTGCGCTTGACCTTGCTTTGCCCTTGGTTTGCACTTGCCGTTCGCGAGTAATTTGAAACAAGGTAAAGTATTATAAATAAGATAAGTATTATCTAGATAATTTTCTAACATGTGAAGAGTCTTTGGCTTCGAGCGAAGCGAGAAGCCTCCAGCCTTTCTAGCATTTAAAATGATACAAAGTCTAGTCTTTCAGACTGACCGTCACATTTTTAAGTAAAAAATATTCTCTTAAATGGATAGTATGCTTATACACAAAATATGTTGGTATAAGTTGTTCATATTAGTATAATACACAATCATGCACAATTCCATTGAGATATCTTCAATAGTAGCCTATTTGAGTTATCATGTAAACGCTGTGTGAAGATAAAGTTTTCGGGAAACAAGCATCAAACTTACCGAAGGGTAGCATAGAATCGGTCGGAGCTAAAAAGCGTTAAGTCAAAAATAGTCATTTTTTAAAGAATTAGTATTCTGAAGTATTGACCCAAGGGCCTTGGAACCGCACAGGACAGAATGAAGTCAGCCTTCTGTTTAAGCTACACACAAAATATTTTCACCTTACGAGCTGATGAAAAAGCACGGAAGCTCACTGGCAAGAAAAAATCCATCACAAAGCAATTTGTTTTGTGGGTTTAAGCCAGAAACCACTGCTACTTGTGGTGCGATCAGAGGAGAAAAGCATCAAGTCTATTACTTGCTGCCTTTCAGCGCCGTATTTCGTACATGATGTTGGCTGCACTGCAAGATTCCCGCGTGTTACAGTGCTATTGTAAATTACATTTGTAGAGGGTTTAGGTGGTTTCGATGTTACAAATCCATTTTAAAATAACATATCATGTGAAATATCCATTCTGGATGGCTTTAAAAGCCGCACTAAACCGACCACGGAGCTGAAAGGCATTAAGTCACGTTTTCAAAATTGATATGAAAAATATGTTTATTAAATTAAAATTGATATTTCGCTAACACAAATATAACCTGAATAGTTGCTTCACAACATAGATGACTAATATAGTGTGTTTGTTAAGTTCTGTTCCGTCAATGACGTTTTATCTGTCTCCTGAAAAATAGTGGAAAATGACTTCGTACTTTACAGCTCCGGCCGATTCAATTTAAGGAGAAAACTTAAGCGACTACAACTAACATTTAGGGGCATATCTCTGGAATTATTGAAGATATTTTAATTTGCTCGATAAACATTAGTCATTCAAACAATTCATTATTTTTAGCCTATTTTCAATTTTGAAAAAAAAAAAAGGCTTATGAGATCACCTTTTGTCCGTGTGTGTGTGCGTGTGTGTGTGATTCATGTGTGCGTCCCCCCCCCCTAATAAAATCCAAACGGCTGGAGAGATTTCAATGAAACTCGGTAAGTTCATAGCTCTATTCCGGGCAACCCCGACCGTGCCCTTCAAATTTTGTTACGTCTCACCAATCCAACATGGCGGCTGTGCGAAATATTTCACCAGCATTCAATAACTCCGAAACTATTACCGATATCACCCTGGAATTTTGTATGGTCATAAAGGGAACTACTAGAAATTTACTTATGTGACCTTTGAAAACCTGGTAACTACAAAACCAACATGGCGGCCAAGCGAAGTTGCGACTTTTAAATTGGCGTTTCTCGCGATTTAACCAACCAAACGCAATGAAACTTGGCACAGTATATGTTTATATACATTGTAATGCACCGACATCTAACTTCGTTCAATTGTTTACATAACCTCAAAATGGCGGCTGCGCGAAATATTTCACAGGCATTCAATATCTTCGAAACTATTTATGTTATCAACCTGAAATTTTGTACGGTGATAAAGAGCAGTGCTTCAAGTGTATCTATGTAACTTTCAAAAATCTGTAAACTACGAAACGAACATGGCGGCCAAGCGAACTTGAAACATTCTAATACATTTTTCTCGTGATTTAATCATATGAGCGCATTGAAATGTGGTACAGTAAATGATTATACATATTGTCATTCACTGGCATCAAATTTAGTTCAATTGTTTACATAAACTGAAGATGGCGGCTGTGCGAAATTTTAAAATTAAGTTTTTATTCTTGTGTCGTAATCATGCGATCGAAGTGAAAGTTTGAATAATGAAGCTACGCAATAATTTTCCTTTAATGGTACATAACTCTATGGCCTATACATATAACAATCCAAAATGGCGAGCATTCGAAATATTTTGACGGTTCTCAATATCTAAGAATCTTTTCCAGCAATCAAACTGTTTTTTTTAATGTTCATAGAGGCTATGAACATAAGTTCACCTATATGACTTTCAGTAACCTGGTGAGCTCAGATCCAACATGGCGGCGACGCGAAGTATAAATATTTAAATGGACGTTTCTCGCGATTTAGCCATCTGAGTGCAGTGAAACATTGCACGTTAATGCTTATACAAATGTTAATCCACTGGCATCTAATTTATTTCAACCACATAACCACATAAATAAAAATCCAACCTGGCTACAATCTGCAATATTTAGTCGGTTCTCAGTATCTACGAATCTAACTGAAATTTTGTATGTTCATGGAGGCAAATAATATGAGTAGGATATATGAAAATAGGCTGTATAGTTCTTCACGGAACTACTTGTTTTATTTTATTTTTAAACTCGAAAAGTGTACCTGTCCTCTTAAGAATGTAAGGTGAAAGTGCCTTCCACTGTCAGAACAGGTATAATAATTTCCCCACACACGGACACGAATGCAGTCTTCTTTGATGCAACACCAGTGTTACCACCCACCTCTCCTACTAATTTGTAAAGCCATTAAACATCGTGTTTATAATTACACAATTTTGTGTCCTACTGTTACATCCTAAATCTCTCCATAATTAAATATTATAATTTGTGTTTTATGATTTCTAAAAGCTACCTCATCTACCACGGATAATGAATGGAACTACCGAGTTCACGAGAGGTGCAAAAGAAACAAGTAAAAAAAACTAATTTCTTTAAGTAGCAGCAATCGCTTGGTGAGCTACAAGAATATTCAAGTTTTATAAATTAGCTGTTTCATTCAAAACAAGTTATCGAATTAAATTGCAGCCATGGTAATCATGAGGAATATTACTCATTATATTGTGAACTTTTAGGTTTATGCTTTGTCAATAGCTTCAGGTTTCGTGCATATCTTTGGTTTACGTCATAGAAAGCAGCATTGGTTGGAAGTTTTTCCTAAATTTTGAATCATACTGAAGAATGATTAATTGTTTACGAATCAACAACAACGACGATTTACTTTCGTATTTGCAATTATTTGATGAATTATAATAATCGTAGATCTGTACTAATATATAACAAGAAGTTCCGTGACGAACTAAAGAGCCTACTTTTCTTAAAATATAAGATTCATGACAATGATTAATCTATATGGAACTATCTAGAATAATGACGAAATTAAGTTGGTAATATCGAAATTTCTAATTAGTTCGAAATACTGTATACCTGGCATAATGTAGCCTAATAGAGAACTACAGTTGGCAGCCCTGGTGACTGAATATATTCTTAGTTCCATCTCTTAAGGTACAGAATACAAAATTTGGTTGAAGTCCAATGGATAACATGGACGTTACATGCAGTTAAACATTGGATCTAGCAGCGCACGTAAATTCATGTTGGCAACAATGATATACATGTAATGGTCATAAATAATTTGAAATAATTTGATCTATTGTTGTGTCAATTTTGAATGAAATCCAGTAGTTAGTTTAGAAGTTACATGCATTTTAAAATTGGACCTATCAGCAGGCTTAGAATCATGTTGGCAGCACTGACGTATATTAGTTACTCCAAATTAATCTAGATTGCCAGGTACTATACGTTTGCAAAGTTAAGAGCTATTGGCTTGCATACTTTCTGATATATTGATATTAGGGTAACAAAAATAGAGACAGTATTTATTAACAGTTGGCAGCCCTGGTTACTCTTAAGAATCGGCATAGTCATATCTGTTATGGTACACATAGCACACACAAAATTTGGTTGAAATACAAATGATAGTATAGAAGTTACATGTATTTAAAGTTGGACCTCTCAGCAGGCTTAGAATCATGTTGGTAGCACTGACGTATATAAGGTACTCCAAATTAATATAGAATGTCAGGTGCTATACGTGTGCATAGTTTAAAGCTGTCAGCTTGCATATATTATGATATATTGGTATTTGGATAGAAATATTGAGAGCATTTATTAACAGTTGGCAGCCCTGGTGGCTCTTAAGAATACGGTCATATCTTTTTATGTACACACAGCACATACGAAATTTGGTTGAAATCCAACTGATCAGCAGGCTTATAATTATTTGGGCAACACTGCCATGTATGGCCTCCTGGAAATTAAACTGCAAAATTATTATCTATAAGTGCGCCAATTTTGAAATAGCTCCCACTCATACCTTCCATGATATCCAACATAGAGCTCAAATTTCAATTGCGATTTTTCAGCAGTTGGTAGCACTGACATGATTTTCAAATATGGCATTGAGATATTCAGCTATAGAGCTTTACTCCTACCAAATTTTGTTTCGTTTGCTGCAGCCGTTTATGAGTTGATAGGGACACACACACACAGCCAGCCAGCCAGACAGACAGACAGACAGAAGGACTGACGGACAGACAGACAGAAGGACAGCCAGACAGACAGACACACATTTGCCCGATCTCATATGTCTACTTTTTCCTTATTTTTGCAAAATGTGAAAAGTCGGCTAAAAATTAGATGGTGTGTGTCTGTGTATTAGACTACAAAATCACGCAAGAACCACTCATCCGAATTACATGAACTTTTAAATGGAAGTAGCTGATTTACGTGGTTAATATATAGGCTACTTTTGATTTCGATACTTTGCATTATTTTAAAATGGCGACCATTTTAGTGACGTCACTACACCCTTTGGTTTCAAAATTTCATAGTTCCATTTCAAATAAAAAGGGAACGCTAAGAAATAGCAAACTTTTGATGGCATATACGTGCTTTAAAATTTAATTTTCTATCCGAAAGGTCCTTATCACTTTTCGTGTATCTCCAACGGTTAGCGAGTAAAACCTAAATTTGTGCTATAAACACGGTCAACGCCGAGCGGTGTAGTTGGACAAAATGTTCCATCCTACCTCTCTCTCCGCGCAGCACCTCGCCTATCCCCTGTTTTAACTGTCACCTTTACATTTTAATTTATTTATGACCCGTAGCGAAGCACGGGTATTTCAGCTACACTGGTCAAAACAATTAGGGGATCAGGTGAGATATCATACTCAAGATACATAAGATAACGCATTTTATTCAGAGTTCAGTTACAATTGTAATTTGTGTGTGCTACAGTACGATATTGTGCTGTCCCAACTCTTTACTTGAGGTTTACATAGCGTTTACTTCGAGCGAGGCACCATGGGGCTACCACAATAGTGAAAACGTCATCCTCGTTGCTCTCTAATATGGTGTGTGATCACCTCGGACGGTCAGGACAGTTACACACCTGCGTGGCATGGACAGTATAAGGTTACCAATCAGCCCTTGAGGGATATTTGGCCATTCTTCCATGAGTGCAATATCCAGCTCGGCAACCGTTGTGAGAGGTGCTGGTCTGGCTGCAATGCATCTGCCAAGTGCATCCCAGACTTGCTCAATCAGGTTCAAGTCCGGTGAACAAGCTGGCCACTCCATTCTTTCAATGCCCTCGTCGTCAAGCATGTTGTCCACCAGTGCAGCTCTGTGGGGACGTGCGTTATCGTCCACCAGAATGAACCTATCGCCTATGGTACCAGCGTAGGGCACATCAAACGGTCGAAAGATCTCGTCTCGATACCTCTGAGCAGTCAAAGCGCCATTCAGAATGACATAGAGGTCCGTACGTCCGCCAATACTGACTTCTGCCCACACCATTCGTCCACCACCATGATATGGTGCTGTGTCCTGCACATAATCGGGATTGTTCCGAATTCCACATTCTCTCCAGATGAGAGAACGACGATTGTCCTGCAGAAGTCAAAATTTTGACTCATCTGTGAACAGAACCCAGCGCCATTCGTTACGACGCCACTCCTGATGTTCTTCTGCCCAATTTCTGCGGGCTAAACTGTGGCGTGGTTTTAATGGGACACACACCATAGGCCTCCGTGCGTAGAGGCCACTTTCCCGAAGGCAATTTCGGACTGTTTGTGTTGATATTGCGCGTCCTGTTGCCACCTGGAGGGTGGGTTGCAGCCGAGTTGCAATCAGCCTCCTGTCTCGATGGGCTGTTAACCGGAGATAACGGTCATCTCTTGCTGTGTTACCCGTGGACGACCGTGGCCTGGCCTTTTTTAACGGTTCCTGTTGTCTGAAATCGCGCCCAGGTCCTGGAAATTACTCTTTGGAACATTCGAATAGCTGCAGCCATCTCCTTCAGCGTCTGTTTGCGCATTCCAGCCTCCGGCTCGTTACTTTTTGAACGCACCTTATATTTATGACCCGTAGCGAAGCACGGGTACTTCAGCTAGTTACATATAAAGAGGATATAAAAAGTATGTTGGCTCAGGTTAGGAAATCATTTCTATAGAAAAGGAATCTGTTGATATCAAATATAGATTTAGGTATTAGAAAGTCATTTTGAATGCCTTAGTATGGAGCATGGCGCTCTATGGAAGTGAAACTTGAACTGTTTGTGCAGCAGGAAGGAGGAGAATAGAGGTGTTTGAAATGTGGTGTTACAGGAGATCAGATGGGTAGATACAGTAACAAATGAAGAGGAGGGGTATTTCTGGCGACTGATAGAGAAGAGATAGGTTGGTAGGACACTTGCTAAGACATCCAGGAATAGCAAATATAGTTATGGAAGGATGGGTCGAGAACTGTACGCGTAGACCAAGGTTAAAATATGTTAAACATATTGCCGCGGATGTAACTTGTGATAGCTATGTAGAGATGAAACTACAATGAGTCTCGCTCACGACTCGGCTTGTCTGTCTCCCGTTGACTCATCACTACCCGCTCGGCATAACATAGCTCTTCGCTCACTTTATCCGGGCATGACATGAGATAACAATTAAAATTAATAAAATAAGCTGCTACTACCTTATGACAGGAGATGTTCTAAATGTTCTCCTCCTACATCAACACATTTCCGGCATCGTCTTAGGAAACTCTTATTCCGTCTTCCGTAATTGAGGCTTTATATCTCTCCGGATATGTCCTTTCAGTTCGCCCAACGTGTGAGGGTTTCTTGCATACACTTTATTCTTTAAGCACCCATATAAATAAAAGTCACAAACAGTTAAATATGGGGACCGTGCCAGACATAAGTCCGTACTAATTACACGGTATTCAAAAATTTCCTCAATTAAGTTTAATGTGTCATGAGCTGTATGCGCGGTGGCAGAGTCTTGATGAATATATCCATGTCAAAAGTTAGTGTCAGTCAGTTCGTCAAAAAATGGTTTGAGTATATTATCCCTGTACCTTCGTGCATTAATTGTGCCTTGAAAAAGGATAGGCCCTATAATAATGTATCCATTCACTGCGCACCGTACTCGACCCATTCGTTATGTAGAGGAATTTCGTATATGCGATGGGGGGGTTCTCTACTCCAATATCTGTTATTCTGCGTCGTCGAACCATACCAGTGTAAATGGAACCAAGCTTCGTCCGAGAAAAATATTAACATATCCGGAGAGAAATACCCTCAATTACGAAAGAAGAACATATGCGTGGGAATCGGAGATTCCTAAGACGATGCCGGAAATGTGTGGATGTAGGAGGAGAACATTTAGAACATCTCCTGTCATAAGGTAGTAGCAGCTCATTTTATTAATTTTAATTGTTATCACATGTCATGCACGGATAAAGTGAGCGAAGTGCTATGTTATGCCGAGCGGGGGGTGATGAGTCAACGGGAGACAGATAAGCTGGGCGCGCCAGCCGGCCGAGTCGTGAGAGAGACTCACTGTAATAGCTCTGGACACGGAGGCATGGATGGCTGCATCAAACCAGCCAATAAACTCAAACAAGGACAATAATCATGCTCAAATATACCTATTCAAGTTTTACCGGTCTGAGGAGTTGAATTGTTGCTGCAAGATGACAAATATTTATTCCCATCATGTTGTGGAGGTAAATTCTAGAGATTGTGGTCTCAAAATATAATACTTGCTATCGTCCTGATATTAATTAACGGAACTACGTTATAATACTAATCGATGTTATTGCATTTATCGCTAGTCACGAAATTAAACCTGATATCGATGAGTGATAAATTAGAGTTTATTTCTTGATCACTTACTGAAAACTTGTAAAATAACTTTTGAGACAATATCAAAGATGAATCACATAGATAATTTTAATAATTATGAAAGGACATTTTACTGCGTATCTACAAATTGATCTTGGTCATTATTCCACTTAAATTAATTATGTTAAAGACTTTTATGGTTCATTCAGTTTCTTACGTTGTCACCAGGGGGACGGGGAGGGTTTGAACCCCCCAGCTGGGGATGTACCATCCAATAGAATAATCTTACGTAATTTAATGAATTCTTTTGTAGATATTGATGTTGTTGTTAATTTTTATTTAGGGCATTTGCGATATTATGGTTATTTAGCAACGTGTACTTGAATGTGTTTAGAATTTGTCTGATAAAACGGCATCGGTGGCCAAATTGGTAGCACGCTGAACTGCTATGCACAAGATTGCGGGTTCAAACCCTGCCAAAGTCGTCGGATTTTTGAGAGCGTTAAATACATCAGAATGCCTTCCTTTGGAGGGGAAGAAAATACACACAAAATGTAATTTAGGGACACGGGGAGCCAATTCATAAAAACAATTCGGGGACAAAGGAAACGACTCACAAAATGTAGAGTGGAAATACTCTACTTACAAAAGGTAATTTACCAGGAAAATACTCACAAAATGAATTTAGATGAAAAAATTCGCACAAAATGTAGTTTAGGTTCAAAATACTTACAAAATGCAATGGAGATTCGAAATACTCACAAAATGAAATTGAAATTCAAAATATTTACAAAATGCTAATGAAAATGAAAATACTTACAAAGTGACATTTGGATTGAAAATACTCGCAATATGTCGGCCCGCTATCCAAAATAGTTACAAAATGTGGTTGAGATTCAAAATACTCACAAAATGTAATTCAGGGACACGGGGAGCCAATTCATAAAGCAGTTCGGGAATCTTAAAGAGAAAAGGAACTATAATGAAAAGAATAGGAAGAATAGGAAAAATGAGAGAAGGGCCGATTGAGGCGGGAAAGAGAGAGATTCCCTAGGCCTCGGATACCCTAATACCATTGGGGTCGGAAGAGAACAAGATTTGACGAAGGGAGGTCGACAGGAAGGAAAACGGAGCCCAGCACAAATAAGTGGAAGCAATACCGGACTCAGCTGGGGTCCCGTGGTTGGGCTACGTAGGGAAAAGATTTGGAAATATAGGTGTCAAAGAAAAGAGAAAGACTAAAAGTGGGATGGAGAGACAAGGCTCAGAGAAATTGAGGGATGGAAGAGGGAGAAAGCAAAGTAACGCTGACCGTGTGTGACGTGGGAAACAGCTGAAATGAAGAAGCAGAAGAAGAAGAATAAGAAGAAGAGGAAGAAGAATATTTGGGTATATGTAGAATTTGTCTGACGACCTGTGTTATTGTGATTTCTGTAGTCGTGGATGTATTTGTATTTCAGAGAAGAATTGAGAAGGAGGTGGCCGTGGCCCTAAGTTAGGAACTATCCCAGCATTTGCCTGAGATAGACGTGAGGAACCACACTGAAAACCATCCTTCTCTGATTTCTGAGGTGGGAATCGAACCCACCTCTTCTCAGTGCTTCCTTGCGACACTCAGTGCACCCCGTGGTCTCTTGGCCGGGCCAGGAACCGAGCTCGGACCTCAGAGGTGACAGCCAAGAATGTGCAACGAGGCTGTAAGAGAGATTATCTTACACACCCAACCACATGGGGCTACATGACTGCGATTTCGCAAAGCCCCTAAATTAATCAACAAGAATATCCACTATGGTTCAACATTCCACGACCATCGCAGTAAAGACGCTGTTCCTGAGAGGTGAAACCAGACCCTCGAAGAGTTCGATTACTAATAAGTTCATGGTTCTAAGGTCGTGGCTTCTGCCGTGAACGCATTAATTTTAGCTGGAATCCAGTTGTTGCATAACAAGCAAGTTGCTTCTTCTTCAAAAGCTGGCCTCAAACAAATATAAGGTAAGGAGTTGCTCTTTTAATTACAATAGTGTATAAAATAGTTGCTTTGTAATGCTTTCCCCCAAACAGCCCAAATATTAGGTGTAACTATGCCTGCTTCTTCAAAAAAGCCTCTGAATACCCTAAAACCAATTAACTAAATTCAAATGCTACGAAGGGTGATCAGAAAGTAAGATTACAAGGCCGATATTCCTGCAGATAAATTAGTAGTTTGTGGTTCGAATTCGAATATATAAGGTTATTAACTGTGTAGAGTTTCAACCATCTGCCACTAACTGCGCTAGTTGTAGGTTAAAAATTAAGCCTCCGTGGCTTAGGCGGCAGCACGCCGGCCTCTCACCGCTGGGTCCGTGGTTCAAATCCCGGTCACTCCATGTGAGATCTGTGATGGACAAAACGGAGGCAGACAGGTTTTTCTCCGGGTACTCCGGTTTTCCCTGTCAAAATTTCATTCCAGCAACACTCTCCACTATCATTTCATTTCATCTGTCATTCATTTAATCATTGCCCCAGAGGAGTGCGTCAGGCCTCGGCAGCCGGCACAGTTCATATCTTCGCCGCTAGATGGGGCTTCATTCATTCCATTCCTGACCCGGTCGGAGACTGGAAGCAGGATGTGGATTTTCATTTCACCTGCACCTCTATATTGCGAGAACTAAAAGCTCAAGCAGCCATAACCTCCCTATGAAGGCTTTCAATGCGAGGTATCGCGTAGTTCGCTACTTCTCTGGGGGTTCGGGTGGGGAAACCAAAGAGCCCGCTGATGAGCTAGCTTGGTATCCTAGGCAAAACCCCACACAAGACACGGAACAAACCTGAACGAATTGCTGAGTTTTAATTCACTGGCCATGAAAGGCAATATACCATCTTTTACGCTCTAATGTTCTCTTGCCATACAGACCTACTCCCCAACTTACCCTGCCTCGTTTTGCACCTGATATGTATATCTTGTAATCTGCTACCTCCTCGTCTTTATCTCCATTTATCTGAACTTTAATAATCCCAAGAATATCCAATCTCATCCTACTTGCTGGTTTAGCTAGCTCTACCTTCTTTCCTCCAGTCATAGATTTATGGCATGTAAAAGAACCTTCCACTAACTACAATTGTGTGAAGCCATATTTGTAGGGTAGATTTGATTAACGTTCTATAAGTACCAACGTTCACCGCAAGGTGCTGGTTTGTGGTGGCATCTAGTAGCCAAGTTCACAGCTAGGTGTCGATGACGGTAGCATTTGGTAGAAAATGTAGGAACTCATTGAAATGTATCGTCTGCATTCCTTACCTGAATTACAGCCATCACAATTAACACCGGTTATCAGACAGATTCTACACACACCCAAAGTATACAGGGCTACATGACCGCGTGGTCACAGCCCCTAAACTGAAGAACCAACCAACTTTCTTTCTTCCATAACCACTCTTGACATTAATTGCACCCCATCGAATACTATTTTGATTGCCTGTTCGGTTCCCAGGAGCCCCTGATCTGTCAGATAGAAGTGCGACTCCATCACTCCCATAGGTCCGAGGCTTTCTCATGATAATTTTAGCAGGTTTAGAAAGTACAAGTGAAGCAGGTTGCTAGCCTTACTTACACAGGGCCCCTGAGTTTTACCTACCTCGGGGAGCAAGCAAGTGAGTTGGGTAGCCTAGCCGCCTGAGTGCAAGGAGGAACACGACTGAGAATATGCCCAAGATGCCCGCTTGCACTCCATTGTAACGGGTATCCCGAGTGACAGGACCACTTACTAGCACACTCAGCGGTTGTCCATGGTTCCACGAACTAGACATAGATACATAAACCATGAACCATTACGTATATTTCCATTCAGAATAATCTAATCAGGTTTAAACTGCAATTTAGAATTATTTCCTGCGTAAAGTTTGTTTATTCGTGGAATTACGCTATGCAGTAAGACAGATCGGGTCCAGCTCCCGTCTAAATGTGGGACTTTCAAGATGAAATATCGCATTACGATTCCATGATCAAACAAGTAGTTCCGTGAAGAACTATACAGCCTATTTGCATATATTCTACTTATGTTATTGCGTCTATCAACATACAAAATTTCAGTTTGATTGCTGTAATAGTTTCGCAGATATTGAGAAACGTCTAAATATTTCGGATGGTCGTTATGTTGGATTTTTATACCTATGTATATAAGCCGCAGGATCATGTACTAGTACATGAACATTATTGCGTAGGTGTATTATTCAAACTTCAATCGCATGATTAGGACACAAGAAATTAAAACTTAAATTCAAAATTTCGCACAGCCACCATCTTGAGGTTATGTTAACAATGAGATTTAATTAGATGTTAGTGCATTGCAATTGGTATAGTTATTTGCTGTACCAAGTTTCACTGTGTTTGGATGGTTAAATCGCGAGAAAAGTCTATTTAAACATTTCAACTTCGCTTGGCCGCCATGTTAGTTTTGTAGCTAACAGGTTTTTGAAAGACATATAGGTGAACGTTAAGTAGTGCCCTTTATCACCGTGCAACATTTCAGGGTGATATGAGTAATAGTTTCGGAAATAGGCTATAGAATGTCGGTGAAATATTTCGCACAGCTGCCATATTGGATTGGTGAGACTTAACAAAATTTGAGAGTCAGGGTCGGGGTTGGATAAAATAGTACTATGCGCTTACTGACTATCATTGGAGTGGCTCCAGGCGTTTAGAAGTTATTAGGGACACACACACACACACACACACACACACACGGACGCACTCACAAACACACGGGCCAATGGTGATCTCATAAGCCCGTAAATGAAATTAGGCTAAAGAAGGAGATACCGTGGTTTATAATCACGAGACTAAGGGTCCTGTCTTCGTGAAATAGATCCCGCCTCTGGTATATTTTGTTGTGAGCGGCTTCAGTAGCGTAGTTGATAGCATACTAAGATTCTATGCCCAAGGTCACGGGTTCAAACCCAGCCGAAGTCGTCGGATTTTTAAAGAGCGTTAAAATCCCCCAGTATGCCTTGCTTCGGAGGGGAAGTAAAGCCGGCGGTCCCATAACATAAATTTATGGCACTATAAAGAGCCTTCCACTAATTACACTTGTGTGAAGCTAAATTGACTAATGCTCTTAGGTTCCAACGTTCGTCGCTAGGAGCCAACTGCGGAGGCATCTAGTAACCAAGTTAGGAACTAATTGGCCGACAGTGGCGTTTGGTAGCAAAAGTTGGAACTACTTGAAAATCGAATGTCTGCAGTCCTTACTTGAATTAATAGCTTGCCACGGTGGGAGATTGGATAACGTGTCGGACTACTAACCCCAAGATTGCAGGTTCGCTCCTGGCTGTAATAAGTGATTTTTGAAAGGCGGCAAAACTACGACACGCAAGTCATACGATGTTGGCATGTCAAATAACCCATTTGAATTCAGTAGGCCGAGTTTATAATGGCAAAATTAATCTCGGGAGTTTCTGCCGACACAAAGTTCCTCATTTCTCTACTAGAAAGCGCTATAGTGTTCAAGGAGCTTAGATATCTAACATCTAACCTCCTTGACTTTCATAGTCAAGGAACAACGGAATTCGACATGCAAGCTACCCTCTGGGTGTCAAATAACAAAGCTTGCACCCGGCACCCGAGGCCATACGATATTATATTATTATTACTTGAATTAATAACAGATAACACACACTAATACAGCCATCACAATTAACACTGGTTTTCAGACATATTCTACACACACCCAAAGTACACGGGGCTACATGACCGCGTTGTCGCAGCCCAACCATATTTTGTTGTGGCAGCACTGAGTGTGTGACCAACACTGGTTTTTCCCCAGCTCATCTTTTGACATGCTTGAGAAATGTGCTACAGAACTTTCACTACTCTTGAAGTCTTAATGTATTGTTTTAAATTTGCACACATCAAGAGTATGAAGCTGGATATGAAGTTGTCAAGAAGAGTGGGTGGAAAGAGGATGCTGGGCTGGACCTCAGTGGGAACCGGGTCATAGCCCCATTCACTGGACATCTGGGATGGGAAGACTGAGATCCACATCTCTAGACATCTCCATAGCCGTGCGAGATAGGTTGGGTTCTAAAAAAACAGAATATTGGATTTCACTGCCCGTGAATTAAGACTCCCCTCAGGGGCTCAGATCTAGTGGGACGTGGGTTGGCGACCACGGGGACCCAGCTGAGTCTGGCATTCCTTCCACTTACTTGGGCCGGGCTCCTCTCCGTCTTCTTTCCTGTCGACCTCTCTTGGTCAACTCTTGTTCTCTTCCGACCCCGACGATATTAGGGTATCCGTGGCCTGAGGAGTCTCTTCCTTTCCCGCCTTAATTGGCCCTTGTCTCATCTTTTCTGATACCCTCCTTCTGCGAGGGGTCAGCCTTATTTTTTATTTCATGTTATCTCCTGCCTTCTGCTCAAGGCCCTCAAGGAGGCAGGGTGTATGTAGCCCCACCACTTCTGGTGCACCCTGTATAGTGCTACACCCTCAGGGGTTCATGGCTGGAGATTCCTGACCCGGGTCCGGGTTTCCCCCTTTTATCCATTACCTCTGGGGCGGACTCTCTCCTCTTTCACTTTCCTATCTGCCTTTCATGGCTCTCCTTCCTTCCAAGTCCCACAATCCTCATTCTTCGAGGGTTGAGGGCATTTCTTTTCCTCCTGTCCTTTATTTGCCTTATTCTCCTTTTGTTTACCATTTCTTCTTCTAGTATATAAGTTAGTAGTTAGTTTTAGTTATAGTTTACATTTTATTTTCATCTTCACGTTCACCCAAACCATTAGGGGCCGATAACCTATATGTTACGCCCCTTAAAACAACAATTATCATCATCATTATCATGAATTAAGACTCAGCAATATTTCTAGGTTTATGCCGTGTCTTGTGTGGGGTTTAGCCCAAGAGCCCGCTGATGAGCCAGCTAGGTGTTCCTGGGATCTGTCTTCAGCTCTATACGTGGGACTTCGACGGAGCTTTATGTCTCCAGAAACCGCCAGAGTTGCACGAGATAAAGCCCCGAAGGGAACCATTAACGCGCCAGTAAATCAATTGGCACGACTCCCTTATTTATGCATTCCCAAATACCAAATGAGTACACCAGGATTTGAACCCGTAACCTTGAGTACAGTAAGCGACAAACCTTCTACACCAAAATGTATTTCATCTATCCTTTTGCGTTTAATGAGGACGTAAAAAAATTATTTCACGGATGATTTATTATTAACTTACAGAAAAACATACATTAAAAGATAATTAGGCATTAAAATGCCTTCTTTTAATCAAAACGATTCCACCAAAGTTTTACTTATGTAGGGAGATTCCATCGGGCCTATTGGAGGGAGAAAACTTTGTGTAAAGTTCGGAAGAACATAAAAAATTCAAGCCATTCTCCAATACACTAAAACATATTACTACGGCTATGCTTACAACGTTTTGCACTTGACACGCTTATACATTCCAGCGTTCAATAGTATACGATGCAAATAACTTCAATTCGTAACGAATCAAACATCACGTAACTAAGAGCTTGTGTTCTTATAGCAACGTGTAGATGACGCTACTGACCTAGTATACATAGATGAACAAAAAACTCGTAACTAAGAGCTTATGTTCTAGTAGCAACGTATAGGTGACGCTACTGAGCTAGTATACATAGATGAACAAACAACACGTAACTAAGAGCTTGTGTTCTTATAGCAACGTATAGATGACGCTACTGACCTAGTATACATAGAAGAACAAAAAACTCGTAACTAAGAGCTTATGTTCTTGTAGCAACGTATAGGTGACGCTACTGACCTAGTATACATAGATGAACAAACAACACGTAACTAAGAGCTTGTGTTCTTATAGCAACGTGTAGATGACGCTACTGACCTAGTATACATAGATGAACAAAAAACTCGTAACTAAGAGCTTATGTTCTTGTAGCAACGTATAGATGACTCTACTGACCTAGTATACATAGATGAACAAAAAACTCGTAACTAAGAACTTATGTTCTTGTAGCAACGTAGCCTATAGATGACGCTACTGACCTAGTATACATAGATGAACAAACAACACGTAACTAAGAGCTTGTGTTCTTATAGCAACGTATAGATGACGCTACTGACCTAGTATACATAGATGAACAAAAAACTCGTAACTAAGAGCTTATGTTCTTGTAGCAACGTATAGATGACGCTATTGACCCAGTATACATAGATAAACAAAAAACTCGCAACTAAGAGCTTATGTTCTTGTAGCAACGTATAGATGACGCTACTGACCTAGTATACATAGATGAACAAACAACACGTAACTAAGGGCTTGTGTTCTTATAGCAACGTATAGATGAGGCTATTGACCTAGTATACATAGATGAACAAACAACACGTAACTAAGAGCTTGTGTTCTTATAGCAACGTATAGATGACGCTACTGACCTAGTATACATAGATGAACAAACAACACGTAACTAAGAGCTTGTGTTCTTATAGCAACGTATAGATGACGCTACTGACCTAGTATACATAGATGAACAAAAAACTCGTAACTAAGAGCTTATGTTCTTGTAGCAACGTATAGATGACGCTATTGACCCAGTATACATAGATGAACAAAAATCTCGCAACTAAGAGCTTATGTTCTTGTAGCAACGTATAGATGACGCTACTGACCTAGTATACATAGATGAACAAACAACACGTAACTAAGGGCTTGTGTTCTTATAGCAACGTATAGATGAGGCTATTGACCTAGTATACATAGATGAACAAACAACACGTAACTAAGAGCTTGTGTTCTTATAGCAACGTATAGATGACGCTACTGACCTAGTATACATAGATGAACAAACATCACGTAACTAAGAGCTTGTGTTCTTATAGCAACGTATAGATGACGCTACTGACCTAGCATACATAGATGAACAAACAACACGCAACTAAGAGCTTGTGTTCTTATAGCAACGTATAGATGACGCTACTGACCTAGTATACATAGATGAACAAAAAACTCGTAACTAAGAGCTTGTGTTCTTATAGCAACGTGTAGACGACGCCACTGACCTAGTATACATAGATGAACAAACAACACGTAACTAAGAGCTTGTGTTCTTATAGCAACGTATAGATGACGCTACTGGCCTTAGTATACATAGATGAACAAAAAACTCGTAACTAAGAGCTTATGTTCTTGTAGCAACGTATAGATGACGCTACTGACCTAGTATACATAGATGAACAAACAACACGTAACTAAGAGCTTGTGTTCTTATAGCAACGTATAGATGACGCTACTGACCTAGTATACATAAATAAACACACATCACGTAACTAACGGCTTGTGTTCTTATATGAACGTATAGGTGACGTTACTGACCTACTGTCGACCAAAGTATTATGTGCACTCGAGTTTGAATGTTGTTTGTGAAGTAACCAATAGATCTACATAAAATCCAATAGCATCAACATTTTCGTCGTTCTATTTTACGTTAGTTCATGTAGGTTTGGATTTTTAAATTTATATTTTAATATTTTTATCGCAGTTGGAACACAAAAAGTGCGCGTTTTTAAGCGTGTTTCAACTATGCGTTACATTCAAGATTTATTATCTCTAAAACCTGTCATCAGATCGAATCCAAATTTTAACAAAATATACATTGGAATGTTGTATAACGGGTATATTAATTTCAAAATTTAGTATAATATTAAAATATAAATTAAAAATTCCAAACCTACGTGAACTAACGTAAAATAGAACGACAAAAATTATGAAGTTATTGGATTTTATGTAGGTCTATTGGTTACTTCACAAACAACCTTCAAACTCGAGTGCACATCATACTTAAGTCGACAGTAGAATACATAGATGAACACACAACACTTAACTAAGAGCTTGTGTTCTTATATCAACGTATAGATAACTCTACTGACCTAGCATACATAGATGAACAAACAACACGTAACTAAGAGCTTGTGTTCTTATAGCAACGTATAGATGACGCTACTGACCTAGCATACATAGAAGAACAAACAACACGTAACTAAGAGCTTATGTTCTTGCAGCAACGTATAGGTGACGCTACTGACCTAGTATACATAGATGAACAAACAACACGTAACTAAGAGCTTGTGTTCTTGTAGCAACGTATAGATGACGCTACTGACCTAGTATACATAGATGAACAAACAACACGTAACTAAGAGCTTGTGTTCTTATAGCAACGTATAGATGACGCTACTGACCTAGTATACATAGATGAACAAACAACACGTAACTAAGAGCTTGTGTTCTTATAGCAACGTATAGATGACGCTACTGACCTAGTATACATAGACGAACAAACAACATGTAACTAAGAGTTTGTGTTCTTATAGCAACGTATAGATGACGCTACTTACCTAGCATACATAGATGAACAAACAACACGTAACTAAGAGCTTGTGTTCTTATAGCAACGTATAGATGACGCTACTGACCTAGTATACATAGATGAACAAACAACACTTAACTAAGAGCTTGTGTTCTTATAGCAACGTATAGATGACGCTACTGACCTAGCATACATAGATGAACAAACAACACTTAACTAAGAGCTTGTGTTCTTATAGCAACGTATAGATGACGCTACTGACCTAGTAAACATAGATGAACAAACAACACGTAACTAAGAGCTTGTGTTCTTATAGCAACGTATAGATGACGCTACTGACCTAGTATACATAGATGAACAAACATCACGTAACTAAGAGCTTGTGTTCTTATATCAACGTATAGATGACGCTACTTACCTAGCATACATAGATGAACAAACAACACGTAACTAAGAGCTTGTGTTCTTATAGCAACGTATAGATGACGCTACTGACCTAGCATACATAGATGAACAAACAACACGTAACTAAGAGCTTGTGTTCTTATAGCAACGTATAGATGACGCTACTGACCTAGTATACATAGATGAACAAACAACACGTAACTAAGAGCTTATGTTCTTGTAGCAACGTATAGATGTCGCTACTGACCTAGTATACATAGATGAACAAACAACACGTAACTAAGAGCTTGTGTTCTATAGCAACGTATAGATGACGCTACTGACCTAGTATACATAGATGAACAAACAACACTTAACTAAGAGCTTGTGTTCTTATAACAACGTATAGATGACGCTACTGACCTAGTATATATAGATGAGGAACGGTGGTTGCCATGGTTACTATGGTGTCGGGAAATTTATGACGTTAAACCCAGATATACACCAGCCCAATAACATCTCCATGTTAATATTACATTTGTAAAATGCCACTAATATGATCACCCAGTGCTGATCATATTCCTTGTCTGAGTTCTAGCAGTAACGATGGGAACTTGTAGGATATGTATGTACCTGTGCGTGCCTGATTAAACGGACTGTTTTGTTTTCTTGCACCGCCGGAGGGCACAGCACAGCGCACGCGTTGTTGCTGTTGTTTTAAAGTTGAGATTGAAATTTCCGTCCGTCTGTTCGTTCTATGGAAATGATGTGTGCGGTAGATAGGGCTCTTATAAAGACTCACTTTACGATGACGTGCCTGCATTAAGTCTGTGTTTGCGTCTCTCAAAGGTTACGCCAAGGGTGAACAAGTTGGACACCACCTTTACTTTCACGACTGTAACCGTGCAGTACTCTTCTTTGATGATAATAATAATTATTATTATATTTTATTTATTTATTTATCGTACGGCTTTTTGTGCCGGGAGTGTCCGAGGACATGTTCGGCTCGCCAGAGGCTGTAGCTGCTTCAAGCGGACACCACTAGGGTGAGCTACAAGTTCCGTTCAATTTCAAGTAGTTCCAACTTTCGCTACCAGATATCAATGATGCCTAGTGGTGAACGTTGGAACTTTGATAGAACGTTACCACGAAATCTAACCTAGAAATTTAGCTCCTCACAAGTTTACTCTGTGGAAGGATCTTTTACATACCATAAATCTATGACATGGGACTGCCGGCTTTACTTTCCCTCCGAAGGAAGGCATACTGAAGGATTTAAACGCTCTTAAAAATCCGACGACTTCGGCCGGGTCTGAACCCACTATCTTGGGCACAGCAGTTCAGCATGCTACCAACTACGCCACCGAAGACGCTGTTCTATGTAGTGAACAGAGCGCATGGGACGCAGAGAATGCCTTGTATTTGACCATGGTCTCCTCGATTACTCCACTATGACACTCGGCACGAAGTGAAATTTAAAATAGGGGGCCACGGAAGTAAGCGCAGGTGCGATGCAATCCTTACCTAATTGGTCACTCAACTCTGATTGGTGGGAGAAACTGTCCCATCATGAAAACTTGTACTATAATGAGGCTCATTATATAATAGTACAGTTTTCTGACATATAATATTTATAATTCTCCATGGTCGACCATAAAAATATTAGTAGGCTACATTATGCAACGAGACTATACTGGCAATAATGAAGACACGAGTATGTTTATAAAACGAGCGTCTTAATTACCATTATAGGCGAGTAGCATATGACTGTTTATATTCGACGATAATTATAACTTTATTATATGTTTTAACATAAATATTCATAAATATCTGTGGGATTCAGTTACTTCTGTTAGTGAACAGGGAGCGCTGGCTTTGCTCACTGAACAGTGCGTATGCGCGGGTCAAAGAATTTCGAAAGTAGAGACCATTTACTTTGCTTGGCAATGCTATTGTTTACAGCCTGCATGATGCCTAGTGCCGATCAGAACTAGCATTCACTAATACTATCACCGAAGACGTTTGAAAGCAATGCGCTGTGTAGAAACTGGATTTGGGAATATTAAGGTACAGTGCTATTTCTTGTCTCATATTCGCCAGTTTATTTACGCGAACATATGGGACGGTGCACTTTCCATGTCGGTAATTTATATAGAAGGATGCTGTGTTGCTAACTTCTGGACGTAGATTCATAAATTTCTTGCATATTTCTTAGTACTTTCTTGTTCGTGCTGAATTTGTCTTTGTGTTTGGGATTGTTACTACAATGGTTGATCCGATATCCAATTTGAACTTTCAAATCATGTAATTCATGTCCGGCATGTTGGATTTTGAGCGCATGCGCGAAGGTGTCCTTACCTAATTGGTCAATGAATGAGCTCTGATTGGCTGGAACTGTCTCATAATGAAAAACAGTACTATAATGACCATCATTATGATACATTTTTCTGACGTATAATATTTACATTAGACATTGTCGAACATAAACGTATTTACATTACAAGAAAACGACGGACAATAAAAGACTCCACTGTATTGCCCCTGGAGTTGCCATCAAGAAATCCTTTTGGCAGCCCGTGTACGCCCGCGTTTCACATTCCCTCCCAATATGTCGCGCAGCTCCGCAGTCACACGCAGCTGTCGGCAACTTGTTCCATTTAAGCAGCATATTGTTACGTGCCACCCCCCTAGTGGCACTTTTGTTAACTGGATTACGGTGGGTAGGAAGCACAACACCAATTACTGCTTTAAGACATAATTAACTTTATTGCGGCCAGAAAATTACACTACTCATCAGCAAATACAAGCAATAGGAACCTTACTCCAGTTTCCTCAAGTCTCTTGCTTGTGGAGAGCTCTTGCCCTTTCACTTGTCAACAAACCACAGAAGTTAAGCCGTCCTAATGAGTACGGTAGCCTTGACAGAAACTACCTGCTCCTCTCCGTTATGTACACCGACTACAGTTTCTTACGAGCACTTGCTGCACGCTGTTCACAAGCTGGGAGAAACAATGTCACTGGATTTCGTAACTCAGACGGCACTTCGTCACCACACTTCTGTCGCTCAGGATAATCGCTCTAGCTCAGAAACACACACCCACAGAAAACTCGGTCCCCTCACTGTTGAAGCCGCTTATATAGCAGGCTGGTGACTCAATAAATTCTAGAATCTTCCAGGACACACGGCTTCTCGACATTTCCTTCGCTGGCGGGGTCACGAACATTCTGGACCATCCCTTTGTCCTAGTAGCCCTGTTGCATAAGGCGCACGCAATACTCGAGGCAAGGCACAGCCTAGCCCTGGGGCAGTTGTGACTCATGCGGCGAGCGATGACCCAAACTCACAGCCGTAACAATATTATTCTTTCTTGTTTCGTATAGGCCATCTAAGGACCACGACGTTCAACTGTTACACTTGGAGTGGGCTTCGATGTTTGCCCAGTAGTTACGCATCCTCTGGCTATGTTGTTCCCTCCGCTCCTGGGTCCAGAGGGCACCTATCTTCTTTCTTGGCGGTTTGTCCTGGAACCTCAGTTGCTGAAGCATCTTTCTGAGAGATGTCCGATCTTTTAAGTCTCTTTCCGTCCCTCCAAGTTCTTGCAGATCTTTGCTCATTTCCCACAACCATGGTGACTTGGTCTTCCGATTTTGCCAGTAACCGAGGAACTGGTTGGTCATCCTGGTAGGATGCATCCTGTAGACGTGCCCATAAAATGCTAGACGTCGTTTCCTAACAACATCCGCGATTCTTTGTATTCATTACCCTCCTTAACAGACCCCAATATCTTCCTCATTATCTTTCTCTCCTGTACGTCGAATTTGTCCGTGAGTCCCTTCCGGTTGAATACCAGACATTCTGAAACATATAAGGCTTCAGGACGTATAACTGTCTGGTAGTGTCTCATTTTAGTCTTTCGGGAGAGACACTTCTTATTATATGACGTGTTCTTGGTTAGTTGATAAGCCATTTCTAACTTGTTAACTCGAGTTGATAATGCCCTTACTTCCAAGAGATTCGGTTCAAGCCATTCTCCTAGGTACTTATATCTGTCAGTTTTATTGATCTCTGCCTGGTCCAAATGCAGTGTGCAAGGAGATTCACTGATGTTTGTGATGTGCTGTGACACACGTAGTCCTACCTTAGCTGATTGTTGCGTGAGAACTGTAAGTTGTTTCACAGACGCTTTTATTGAATGAGATAGAAGTGCCAGGTCATCGGCAAATGCCAGGCAATCAACACTGAGCCCATTGCACTTGTGTCCCAAAGTGATACCACTTGGTACCCCCTGACTAGTTAGCTCCTTTCGCCACTCCCTTATCACCTTTTCCAGGGCACAGTTAAATGGGAGAGGTGAGAGACGTCTTCCTGTCTTATAATAATCTTACTAAAAGTATTCTACATATTTTGGCCATTTTTACCAACACTTTACTAACGATTAGTTAGTTAATTCCTATTTAACTTAATACGAGAGGTAATGCATTTCACGAGGCCATTCAGGTCCGTAATTACTTAAACGCGCATGCTGACAGAACAAGAAGCGGGTAGCACTGATCGTTGTTTGTGATGCTTCCATGAGATTTTCTGGAACATAATTATAAAGGAAGGGGAATACAGAAGACCTGATTCGTGGCAAAAGTTTAAAAAGATAAGAACAAAGTATTCAGGAGAACTGCCAACCAACGTCAACACTAATTGTATTCCACCTTATTCCTGTTCACCGTATTTAATCGTTATCGTCTCCTTTCCGCCATTGCTATTTGCCTCTTTTGGAATATAATGGAAACTTATATCCGTAGATCTCTTATACATCGGCTCGCAGCCGTAAACTGAGCAATATACTTTGCTTTTCCTCATTGTGTATTTTAACAAGAAGTTCCGTGACGAACTAAAGAGCCTACTTTTCTTAAAATGTAAGATTCATGCCAATGATTATTCTATATGGATCTATCTAGAAAAATGACGAAATTAAGTTGGTAATATCGAAATTTCTAATTAGTTAGAAATACTGTATACCTGGCATAATGTAGCCTAATAGAGCACTACAATTGGCAGCCCTGGTGACTGAATATATTCTTAGTTCCATCTCTTAAGGTACAGAATATAAAATGTGGTTGAAGTCCAAAAGATAGCATGTACGTTACATGCAGTTAAACATTGGATCTAACAACGCGCGTAAAATCGTGTTAACAACAATGTCATGCATGTATTGGTCAGAAATAATCAGAAATAATCTGATCTATTGTTGTGCCAATTTTGAATGAAAATAATTAGTTTTTATAGAAGTTACATGCATTTTAAAATTGGACCCATCAGCAGGCTTAGAATCATGTTGGCAACACTGCCATGTATGGCCTCCTGGAAATTAAACTGAAATATTATTATCTATACGTGTGTCAATTTTGAAATAGCTCCCATTCATACCTTCGAAGATATCCAGCATCGAACTCTAATATCAATTGTTATTTTTCAGCAATTGGTAGCACTGACATCATTTTCAAATACGGCATTGAGATAGTCAGGTATAGATCTTTGCTCGTACCAAATTTGGTTTCGATTGGTGCAGCCCTTTAGGAGTTGATAGGGGGACATACACACAGCCAGACAGACAGAAGAACAGACAGACAGACGCACACACACATACACACATTTGCCCGGATCGCTCTCATAAGACTACTTGCAAAATGTGAAAAGTAGGCTAAAATCGAGTAAAACTCATTAACCTTCAACTGCGTATGTGGGGTGCTGAGAACACCCCACGTGAAATATACGCTTGATTTTTTCTGACAGAAGTTGGCTACACTGTTGAGGATCTGAGTACCTTCTTGTTTAAGCTTGGAGTTTAACATAACGTTATTTGCATTGTTTAAAGTTGTGTCTATAATTGCCGACAATAGAATTTTAGGCTGGGGTGTCGTCAGCAGCCGCATACCAGTTACGTTACACATCGTGTCTAGTTGGTTTCTACTTCGCAAATTGAGCTGTCGCTTCTGTGTGGTGTTGGGAGTGTGTGAAATGAATACTTATTTAGATGAAGTGCAGGAACGGATCAGGTTACATATATTTTGTGTTTGTAAATAATTGTCTAGAAGTAATGAAGGATTGAGCTTATAAATATATAGGCTGTACAAAACTAAAATATTAAGACTTTGGGATTGGAAATCAGTAAGGTATTTATTTTTAGCCTACTTTTCACATTTTGCAAAAATGAGGAAAAAGTAGACTTGTGAGATCGATCCGGGAAAATGTGTGTCTGTCTGTCTGTCTGTCTGTCTGTCCTGTCTGTCGGTCTGCCTGGCTGTGTGTGTGTGTGTCCCCCTATCAACTCCTAAACGGCTGCAGCAGTCAAAAGCAACTTTAGTACGAGTAAAGATGTGCACCGGAATATCTCACGTCCATATTTGAAAATGATGTCAGTGCTACCAACTGCTGAAAAAATGCACTAGAAATTTGAGCTCCATGTTGGATATCTTGTAAGGTATGCATGTGACCTATTCCTAAATTGGCACACATGTAGATAATACTATTTCAGTTTAATTTCCAGGAGGCCAACCATGTCAGTGTTGCCAAAATAATTTTAAGCCTTCTGATAGGTCAAATGTTTAAATGCATAAAACCTCTACACTATCAATTGGATTTCAACCAAATTTTGTATGTAATATCTGTACATAAACAGATATGACTGAGCGTATTCTTAAGAGCCACCTGGGCTGCCAACTGTTAATAATTGCTCTCTTTATTTTTTATCCAAATACCAATATATCAGAAAGTATGCAAGCCAACAGCTTTAAACTATGCTCTCGTATATTCTGACATTTTAGATTAATTTCGAGTAACTTGTATACGTCAGTTCTACCAACATGATTATAAGCCTGCTGATAGTACCAATTTTTAAATACATGTAACTTATATACTATCATTTGGATTTCAACCAAATTTCGTATGTGCTATGTGTACAATAACAGATATGACTATAAGTATTGTTAAGAGCAATCAGGGCTGCCAACTGTTAATAAATGCTGTCTATATTTATTTTACACTAATATCAATATACCAGAAAGTATGCAAGCCAACAGCTCTATACTTTGCACACGTATAACACCTGACATTCTAGATTAATTTGGAGTAATTAATACAAGGCAGTGCTGCCATCATGATTCTACGCCTGCTGATATGTCGAATTTTAAAATACATGTAACTTCTATACTAACAAATGGATTTCATCCAAATTTGGCACAACAAGATATCATAATATTTCAGATTATTTCTGACCAGCACACGCATGGTATTGTTGGCAACATGCTTTTACGCGTGCTGATCCAGTGTCTAACTGCATGTAACGTCCATTGGACTTCAACCAAATTTTGTATTCTGTACCTTAAGATATTGAACTTAGAAGATATTCAGTCGCCAGGGCTGCCAACTATAGTGATCTATTAAGCTACATTATACCAGGTATATTTTGAACTAATTAGATATTTCGATATTACCAACTTAATGTCGTCATTATTCTAGATAGGTTCATATACTGTAGAATAATCATTGGCCTGAAAAGTAGACTGTATAGTTCTTCACGGAACTTCTTGTTAGCCTACATTTCGCATTTTATAAAAGTGAGGAAAAAGTAGACTTATGAGATTGATCTAGGAAAATGTGTGTCTACTGTCTGTCTGTCTGTCTGTCTGGATGGATGGATGGCTGTGTGTGTGCCTCCCCCCCCCCCCCCTTTATCAACTCCTAAACGGCTGTAGCAATCGAAACCAAATTTGGTATGAGTACATATCTATATCTGAATATCTCAATGCTGTAATTGAAAATGATGTCAGTGCTACCAACTGCTGAAAATTTGCAATTGAAATTTCAGCTCCATGTTGTATATCTTGGAAGGTATGCATGGGAGCTGCACCAAAATTGGCACACTTATAGATACTAATATTTCAGTCAAATTTCCAGAAGGCCATACATGACAGCGTTTCCAAAATGATTCTAAGATTGCTGATAAGTCCAATTTTCAAATGCATATAACTTCTACACTATTATTGGACTTCAACCAAATTATGTATGTACTACTTGTACATAAACAGATGCGACTGAGCGTAATCTTAAGAGCCACCAGGGCTGCCAACTGTTAATAAATACACTCTCTATTGTTTTTCCAAATACCAATATATCAGAAAGTATGCAAGCCGACAGCTTTAAACTATGCACACGTATAATACCTGACATTCTAGATTAATTTGGAGTAACTAATGGACCCCAGTACTACCAACATGATTCTAAGCCTGCTGATAGGGCCAATTATAAATACTTGTAACTTCTATACTATCAATTAGATTTCAACCAAATTTTGTATGTGCTATGTGTACTATAACAGATATGACTATGCGTATTCTTAAGAGCAACCAGGGCTGCCAACTGTTAATAAATGCTGTCTCTTTTTTACCGTAATATTAATATATCCGAATGTATTCAAGCCAACAGCTCTAAACTTTGCACACGTATAGTACCTTACGTTGTAGATTAATTTGGATTAACTAATATACGTCAGTGCTTCCAACATGACTCTAAGCCTGTTGATAGGTCCAATTTTAAAATACATGTAACTTTTATACAAATGAATGGATTTCATCCAAAATTGGCACAAAAATAGATCATAATAGTTCAGATTATTTCTGACCAACACATGCACGACGTTGTTGTCAATATGATTTCACGCGCGCTGATAGGTCCAATGTCTAACTACATGCAACGTCCATGCTATCCATTGGATTTCAACCAAATTTTGTATTATGTACCTTAAGAGATGGAACTAAGAATATATTCAGTCACCAGGGCTGCCAACTATTAGGCTACATTATGCCAGTTAAATTTCGAACTAATTAGAAATTTCGGTATTACAAACTCAAACGGCACACTGGGGCAAAACGCTGGCATTGTTTGAGCTAACCGGACCATTTTTATCATTTATTGATAACTCAATTTCGTCATTATTCTAATTAGGTCCATATAGATAAATCATTGGCATGAATCTTACATTTCGAGGAAAGTAGGCTCTTTAGTTCGTCACGGAACTTCTTGTTATAACTGTGGTGCCAAATATCTTATGATGATACTTTTAAGGTGGTAGGCTAATTAAGATTGCATTTGTTAGCCTATATTTGGTCTTTATTTAACATTTGTAAAAGAATAGTGCAAGTTTTAGTAGGGGTGTTGTGAGCACACCTAACCTCTTACGTAACTCTACCCACATAGCCTACCTAACTAGAGGTTAATTGTGTAAAAAAGACTCGAACAAATTAATACACTGTTCATCCATGGAAGAAACAAAACAAACTGTCACCACGTGGTAAATTTATCCTACTTAGTAAGATTCTTATTTTCACCGCAAGATAGCGCATCAGATAGCTGGAGTTGCCGATTGTTCGGTGAGTTTATGAAGCTCTAATGCTAGGTTTTGCTTCCTGCAGAGTGCTTTTAGCTTTTAAGGAGGTCGACATCTGACTACATTGACCGAACACGATACTAAGCACACCATAATTAAAGTAAGTTTACTCGTATGCTAATGGTGGAAAAGAAAACCAGTGTAACGCTATCTTACATATCAAGTATTGCATGCACTGCTCGTTAGGATCGCTGAAGTGCAGAGTGGAGCTTTCTGGAGCAGAACCACCCACACCATCAGCCCGAGGCGAGGTGCAGGTAGTCGTGTGTCCATGTAATTGTAGGTCCCGCACCTCATTTCGACATTTGTAAGTGCAGGCCTCTTTTGACAGGTCACTTCTCCTCCGGGTGGTCCGCATAGAAAAAAGCTTAACTAATTTTATGGGGAATTATATTGACAACACTGGGTGGAGTTGTGCAGCAAATGTTTCTCAAGTCATTTACATGTTTTACGTAAGCAATAACAGAAAATAAGTCATTCAAATATTAATCATCCAGCAGCCTATTCGAGTGGGCTTATTCACGTTCCATAATAGCTATTGGGAGCTGTAGTTTGCGGATCCTATGTTCGAATCTCAGCGCTAAACGCTGCAACAATGAAGCTTTTCTTATTGTACTTGATTGAAAGACTGGTTGAAAGCTAAACGCTGCAACAATGAAGCATTTCTTATTGTACTTGATTGAAAGACTGGTTGGAAGCTAAACGCTGCAACAATGAAGTATTTCTTATTGAGCTTGATTGAAAGACTGGTTGGAAGCTAAACGCTGCAACAATGAAGCATTTCTTATTGTACTTGATTGAAAGACTGGTTGAAAGCTAAACGCTGCAACAATGAAGCATTTCTTATTGTACTTGATTGAAAGACTGGTTGAAAGCTAAACGCTGCAACAATGAAGCATTTCTTATTGTACTTGATTGAAAGACTGGTTGGAAGCTAAACGCTGCAACAATGAAGTATTTCTTATTGAGCTTGATTGAAAGACTGGTTGGAAGCTAAACGCTGCAACAATGAAGCATTTCTTATTGTACTTGATTGAAAGACTGGTTGGAAGCTAAACGCTGCAACAACGAAGTATTTCTTATTGAGCTTGATTGAAAGACTGGTTGGAAGCTAAACGCTGCAACAATGAAGCATTTCTTATTGAGCTTGATTGGAAGACGGGTTGGAAGCAAAACGCTGCAACAATGAAGCATTTCTTATTGAGCTTGATTGGAAGACGGGTTGGAAGCAAAACGCTGCAACAATGAAGCATTTCTTATTGTGCTTGATTGAATGACTGGTTTGAAGCTAAATGCTGCAACAATGAAGCATTTCTTATTGTCCTTGATTGAAAGACTGGTTGGAAGCTAAACGCTACAACAATGAAGCATTTCTTATTGAGCTTGATTGGAAGACGGGTTGGAAGCAAAACGCTGCAACAATGAAGCATTTCTTATTGTGCTTGATTGAATGACTGGTTGGAAGCTATACGCTGCAACAATGAAGCATTTCTTATTGTGCTTGATTGAAGGACTGGTTGGAAGCTAAACGCTGCAACAATGAAGCATTTCTAATTGAGCTTGATTGAAGGACTGGTTGGAAGCTAAACGCTGCAACAATGAAACATTTCCTACTGTGCACGATTGAAAGTCATGAGAATCTTTCACTAGAACTGTTTATATCTCCTGACGTCAAATCCCCCATCAGAGCCGCGATTGCGAGCTTCAGCAGGATTGGAGTTTTGAATCCCGGCGTTGACAGTAACTATACTAAATCTGGTATTCCCTGGGGTTTCCCACACTCCTTACAGGAAAATAACACGAGAGCACGTTCAATGGTCAAACTGGGGTCCCTCGGACCCTGGCGATGTTTGTTAACGTATCGAATTGGATAGCACGGGAATTATGGCCTTGCCATTCTACGTAAATTAAGTTGGCACCATTGTGGAGCCGAGGCCAATCCAGTAGCCTCATTGTTTAACTGCGTTCCGGTTAGTAGGTGGTTGAATTGAACGTGGGGTTGGTCGGACCACGGTGTGACTTTTTGGGTGAGTTTATATATTATGTGAGTTGGAAATTTACTCGATTTATTCCTGTTTTTCTGTCTGTTTTCGTTACTAGAATGGAGCGATATATTAAACGAGTGTTGTTCATTTCAGGATTAGTAAAACAGAACACCCCTGTCTTGCCGACGAGCATCGGGAATTGTTGTGCATTGATTGTAGTGAATAACCACTCAAGTTTGAACACCCCTGTTACATTATGTAATGACCCAATTACGCACATTGTTACTTTTACTAGACCAGTGGTGACTGTTTGCAAAGTGCTTACAAGTGAATTGTTTATTACTGAGGAAAACCAGAAAAAATTAGAATGTTTTCAGTATTGTTCATTAGACAAAAGAATATTACAGTATTATAATTATTTTCATTGTAGCCTAGTATCGATTTCATATTATAACAAGAAGTTCCGTGACGAACTAAAGAGCCTAAGTTTCTTAAAATTTAAGATTCATGCCAATGTTTAATCTATATGGAACTATCTAGAATAATTACGAAATTAAATTGGTAATATCGAAATTTCTAATTAGTTCGAAATACTGTATACCTGGCATAATGTAGCCTAATAGAGCACTACAGTTGGCAGCCCTGGTTACTGAATATATTCTTAGTTCCATCTCTAAGGTACAGAACACAAAATTTGGTTGAAGTCCAATGGATAGCATGGACGTTACTTGCAGTTAATCATTGGATCTAACAGCGCGCGTAAAATCATGTTGGCATTAATGTCATGCATATATTGGTCAGACATAATCTGAAATAATATGATCTATTGTTGTGCCAATTTTGAATGAAATCCATTAGTTAGTATAGAAGTTACATGCATTTTAAAATTGGACCTATCAGCAGGCTTAGAGTCATATTGGCAGCACTGACGTACACTATTTACTCCAAATTCATCTAGAATGGCATGTACTATACGTGTGCAAAGTTTAGAGCTATTGGCTTGCATACTTTCTGATATATTTATATTAGGGTGACAAAACTAGAGAACGCATTTATTAACAGTTGGCAGGCCTGGTTGCTGTTAAGAATACCTATAGTCATATCTGTAATAGTACACATAGCACATACGAAATTTGGTTGACATCCAAATGACAGTATGGAAGTTACATGTATTTAAAGTTGGACATCTCAGCCGGCTTAGAATCATGGTGGTAGCACTGACGTATATAAGTTACTCCAAATTGATATAGAATGTCAGGTGTTATACGTGTGCATAGTGTAAAGCTGTCGGCTTGCATATCTTCTGATATATTGGTATTTGGATAAAAGAAATTGACAGTATTTATTAACAGTTGGCAACCCTGTTGGCTCTTAAGAATACGTTCAGTCATATCTGTTTATGTACACATAGCACATACGAAATTTGGTTGTATTCCAATTGACAGTGTACCAGTTATATGCATTTAAAAATTGGACCTATCAGCAGGCTTATAATCATTTTGGCAACACTGCCATGTATGGCCTCCTGGAAATTAAACTGCAATATTATTATCTATACGTGTGCCAATTTTGAAATAGCTCCCATTAATACCTTCCAAGATATCTAACACGGAGTTCAAATTTCAATTGCGTTTTTGAGCAGTTGGTAGCACTGACATGATTTTCAAATATGGCATTGAGATATTCAGGTATAGATCTTTACTCCTACCAAATTTTGTTTCGATTTTTGCAGCCGTTTAGGAGTTGATAGGGGGGGAAACACACACACAGCCAGTCAGACAGACAGACAGACAGGCAGACAGACATTTGCCCGGATCGATCTTATAAGTCTACTTTTTCCCTCATTTTTGCAAAATGAGAAAAGTAGGCTAACAATGACACAAATTGCTATGAACGTTCTTAATTAGTCTCTGAATCCATCCATGCATTCTAGTTTGCAATACTGTAAATTTTGTATTTAGAATTCATTAAAATATTGCGGTTCATCAGACCACAGTGTGACTTTTGAGTTTCATTTGTGGAAGTGTGCCCATTGTGGGTTAAGTCACAAATCTCTACTTTAATTATTCCCTTAGTAATTACAACAATACACATTTCTACAGTCCCCATAGGAACACAACTCATAAGATCAATTGAACACACACTCAAATACACGGGGCTGATGATCAGTATGCCCCAAGTCCTAAAACAAATTAATTTCCCCACGAGGACTAACACATGCGTATTTTTGACCGGATGCTTAAATAAAGCTCTATATTTTCGTTTTGGTCAGCCCTTATTTCCTGTCGCTTACATTAAGTTCCTTCCTAGCCTTGAAATTCACCCTGCAAAAGAAACATGTCCATAGCTCTTTGTACACTCAAGTTATTTCTATATTATTTACAGTCGGGTCACATTTACCCATGGCGCCTGTCCTCGCGTGACAATTTTTGGCTTACGTTAGTCGGAACAATCTGTAAAAAATAAGGGGCATAATCCAACTATTTCGGTGCAGCACAATAACATAGCTCACGTTCTTTTTCATCAATGTTTAACCCTCTTAGTGCCAAACCATTTGGTGAAATACTTGCCAAGAAAGCCAAGCCATTTTCAATGGTCATGCAGACTATTCAAAAAGAAATCATAAATGCCACATTTCCAACAAAGGAATCATTATTTTTGCTTTGCATTGTAACCAATACGTCATGCTTTCATAAATTATGTTAATAAGAGTAAATACGGCATCTAAAAATTTTTAATTGAGGTTATTCTGATAATTGTTCAATTTTTCAATTTTGCTTTTTAGTGTGTTAAAAATCAGTTTTGAGCCTAAATTAAGGACACCTAAGAGTCATATTCGAAGAAACACTAAGGTTCCAGCTGTAGAAAGTTCTTAGTTACATCTGTAGGCAGAAAACTTCAACAACAAGAAAACTATTGCACCGCAATTTTGGCGGGAACGCACGTGTTTGAATACAAATTCAAACCTGTCGCGTAACGGACTTCAAAGGAAAAAAGCAAACACCGCGCAGGCAAGCTTGAAACCTCACCTTTCCAACAGTATGAAATAATCACGGACATTTGCCTACAGAAATCTACAAATATAAGATAAACAGCGCGCTGATTGAATCAGCTTTGGCACTTTTGTCGCGAGCAGCGAGAGCCGATCTGTTCGGTGCGTGGCTCTGAGAGGGTTAAGGTCGGGGTCACCTTGGTTATCAGCTCCTTTGTTCAAGAAAATTGAGATGACTGCTTTGCAACCACGATCAAGACCAATTATAGTGTTACCAAAACTATTGCCATTTTTCTGCACGATGAATTTGAAAAACATAAATGAACCTCATTTTATATTGGTAATATTTCATAGGAAGACAACAGGTGTAAAATTACTTCATTAAAATCAGTACGAATACGACAAAAGGAGTGTGACACACTATGGGTCAAAAGGACCCTGCGCCAGTATCTTCACACCAGTTCTCAAGGGTTAAAAACAAGATCGCTTTAGAAGCAGGAAGCAATATGAAGTAACCTGCCTCCTTCAAGTGTGAGCCATGGGTGGTATTGTTGGGCAGTGACCACACCCAGCTTGTTCATGCATCACTGTAGCTGTCATCACCACCATGGGGGTGGACCTGCCTTGCAATTGTCGATCAGTTGCGCCAGTATTCAGAACAGGTTGGCTTTATTTATCAACAACTAGGCTAATTTTATTACCGGAGTCAGTTAAGTATTTCCATAAAATACAATTTTTTGTCATGTAAGGCTCTGGAGAACGAGCATCAACGCTCGACCGTGACATCCTACTAGTATCGTCTTTATCATCAGCACATATATTATTTCAGTAGTATAGACCGCTCCTGCGGCGCTTACAAGCGACCGATTGTGACAAATGAGCATTCAAATGAAAGAGAATAGACATTAGCAGTGACGAATTGCTCTCTAATTTCATATATATAATTTCTTTTAAAAAATTACCTTTAAGAAAATATACGAAGTGTGCGATTTGCAAATACTGTTGCTGTAGGAATATACGCTCCATAATCGCTGTCCACTTCACATTTTGACCGCCGTGACGCCTGTTTCATGTCATTTTAACATTCTGAGGTCCTTCCTTTATCATTTTGCACTGATTTCAGAAACAGTAAATCGAAGGAATGAGTATTCAAATTGTATAGTTTCATAAATATGGAATAACCGGTGAGTGTTACGACTAAGCTGTCAATCAATGGACTCAGCACACAAATAACATCAGCAGTGACGAATTAATAATAGCCTTTATTGCAGCCAGTTGGCCATATTACATGTTACAGATATGTACACTTACTAGATACTATGGTTCGCTTCTAGTCCTTACTATAAGCCACTATTGATAAAGTTCTGTTGAGGCATGTCGTGATATGGTACCTGCCGCATTCGTTCCTACACAGCTCACATTTACACCTCTCATCCGGGTCATGAAATGTCTTTCGTGAGCAGACCTTATGGTGGAACCCATGAACTGCGAGTCTCGTCACGACGTGTCTCATTTCGGGTATGGGTTGCATCCATCTTTTGTCCACCATGGCATCAGTCGCGTAGAATTCCTACGGAATGTCAAGCCTTTTGCTTTGTAGATCCTGGAGTAATTTTCTGAAGCTTTCTGTGGAAGGCAACAGTAAAAGTGACCGAAGGTCCTCTATTAGGAACGTTTCTCTCGCCAGTTCATATACCAGCCGAGATTTGGCTGACTTGGAGACTCCGAGGGCTCTTTTGAGGAACCTAGATTTCACCTTTTCGAGTTCCTCCAGCTGTTTGTAGTTGAGAAAATCCCTTGTTAGCTCCAGACCGTATGTTAGTACGGGTATGACCTTGGCTCGGAAGAGCATCATTGCTGTTTAGAGCGATATTTGGGTAATATGGCTTATATCGTATATGGCCTTCACTGCCGCGGCCGCTTTCGCTCTTGTATGTATTCTGAAGCTTCGGCCTGTTACCTGGAGCGTGAGGCCGAGGTATTTGAAATTGTTTACTTTCTTCAGTTCCTTGCCGTTGCATAGCACTTGGTGACGAATTGCATTCTATTTTCATAAATATCATTTTTTGTAAGAAGTGTGCGATTTGCAAATACTGATGTTCTAACATGCTGCCATTATGGGTTGTTGTGAGTGTTCTATAATCATTTGGTTGAAATAAAAACATAAGATCCTTTCTCCTTAAGTGTTTAATTCTAAACCTATTAGGGAAAGTTTGGTTTATGAGCATGCGAGATTTCTCGGCCGGGTCTGCTACTATTAATTTATTTTAGGTACAGTTGATTTCATTAGAACGCTACCTATTACAATGGGTTTTATATTGCGACATCCAGAAAATGTCGATATATCTTTGCGTTTCACATCCCCACCCCCAAACCACCGTAGTCGGTAGCATGCTGAACTTCTATGCCCAAGATCGTGAGTTCAATCTCGGCCGAAGTCGTTGGATTCTTAAGAGCGTTAAAATCCTTCAGAATGCCTTCCTTCGGAGGGGAAGTAAAGCCAACGGTCTCACGTCATAGATATATGGGATGGAAAAGAATCTTCCACTAACTGCACTTGTGGAAGCTAATTTTTTTTTAGTTAGTTTGATAACGCTATATTAGTTCCAACGTTCGGCGCCAGCAACCAACTGCGATGGCTTCTAGTAGCCAAAGTCCGCAGCTAGGTGTCGTGGACGGTAACATTTGGTAGCAAAAGTAGGAACTACTTGACATATTAATCGTTAGCAGTCCTTCTACCTGAATCACAGATAACACACACTAATACAGCCATCACAATTAACACCGGTTATCAGACAAATTCCACACACCCAAAGTGCACGGGGTGGTCACCAACTTACGTCCGACTAGTTGTGAACCCCTGAGGGTACCGGAAATAAATGGCGAGCAATCATGCCCTGATAGAAGAAAGTCCGACATATACATGTTTATGGCTACGAAAGCTGTTGATGGACTGGTCGCTTATTACAATAGAGTTGTATCCATGATATTTACAACGCGGAGAGTGTTCCTGAGGCTACTTGCCAATAACAGCATACATCATCTGTTGGCTCGCTCTGAGATGAGGCCTGGCGAAATACGAGTATCTGTTTAAACTAGTTCGCCTTTCTTCAGGGCGTGCCTGACCTGCATCTAATTGCCCTTCTGACCCGGAGTTCGCCAATTCGAGCTCATTTGGTGGACATGTCGCGTGGGATGAATTTTACAATGCACCCACAGCATCCAATACGTGGCATCCGGTAGAAAGCATGATGATGATGATGATAATTATTGATGTTTTAAGGGGCCTAACATCTAGGTTATCGACCCCTTATGGTTTGGGTGATCGTGAAAGATGAGATGGGAATGTAATGAAAACTATAACTAATACTAACTACAGACTTACAAACTAGAAGAAGAAATGGTAAACAAATAACGGATAAGGCAAATAAAGGACAGAAAGAAAAAAATTGTCCTCAACCATCGAAGAATAATGATTGAGGGATTTGGAAGGAAGGAGAGCCATGAAAGGCAGATAGGAAAGGGAAAGAGGAGAGGGCCTGCCCCAAAGTCAGTGAAAAAAGGGATAAAACAGACCCAGCTCAGGAATCCCTCGGTGTCGCCAACTCCCAAACTCACCAGCCGTGAGCCCATGAGGTTGTAGCACTATCCAGGGTGCACCAGAACTGCTGGGGCTACATACACCCTGTCCTCCTTGAGGGCATTGAGCAGAATGATGGAGATAACATGAGAAGAACTTTGACCCTTCGAAGAATGAGGGTATCAGGAAAGATGAGACAAGAGCCAATTAAGGCGGGAGAGGAAGAGACTCCCTAGGCTTCGGATACCTTAATACCGTCGGGGTCGAAAAAGAACAAGAGTTGACCAAGAGAGGTCGACAGGAAGGAAGAAGGAGAGGAGCCCACACGAGAAAGTGGAATCAAGGCCGGACTCAGTTGGGGTCCCGTGGTCGCCAACCCACGTCTCACTAGATGTGAACCTCTTGGGAGGGAGAGGGTAGAATGTATTTTAGTGTTGTCTTTCTTGAAACCATAAGTGGAAATATGCCAGGTCATCGGTGAACTCTTGGCATTCATACTGTACGTTGTAAGAATTATTTTATAATTGTAACATGGGTATGTTTTTGGTCTGGGAGTCACGCAAAATTTTGTGTGATGTACGAGGTACATCCAGAAAGTAAGATTCCCTATTTTCCATAACAAGATATGATGATAATTGTTGTTTGAAGGGACCTAACATCTGGGTTGACTGAGCTGCAGGCAACATTAAATGGGGTGAAACGAGATATTGTCATTGTGATGGGAGACCTAAATGCAAAAGTGGGCACAGAAGACCTTGTGATAGGAAATAATTGGGAGACATGGAGTTGGAGAGGAGAATGAAAACGAAGGACTATTTAAGGAGTTCTGTGCGAGCAATGAGTAGACTATCGGAGGAACGGTAAATCTCATGGGTATCACCTGATCACAGGATGCAAAATCAGATAAACCACTTTGCCATAAGTGGGACATGGAAAAGATCATTGTTAGATGTCAGAAACAAAAGGGGAGGCGACATAGGCAGTGATCACCATTTGATGTTAGTCAAGGTGCGCCAAAAAATCATAGCTGCAAAGAAGAAATATGATGTTCTAAAGAAGCGTTTTGATGTTCAAAAAGTCCTCTCGGCACGCCGGAAGGCGGAGGTAGATTTCATCGGGAAAACTTGGGGAGAGGCGAAAATAGGCAGAATTTGCACGTTTTCGTAGAAGGATCAGACTTCATTTATTGCGAGAAAGTATTTTATAATTGGAGCTTAAGCAACTTTATTTTTCGTCATTTTATGCATATTTTAAACATTTTATTGTCTTATGGGGACGGTAACCTTCTTGTCATTTGGGATACATTTTTATACTTGTGGTCATACTGTCCTCATGCAAGGTTTCGACACTGATGTGTAACTATGTAACGGTCTGTTACTTCTTCACGCAAAATTATATCTCCCGCAGAGATTTTGGTTGGTTCCTCATTTTAGGGACTGCGACAACGCGGTCATGTAACCCCGTGTACTTTGGGTGAGTGTAGAACCTGTCCGATAAACAGTGTGAATTGTGATGGCTGTATTAGTCTGTAATTCAGGTAAGGACTGCAGACGGTCAATTTCAAGCAGTAGTTCCTAATGTTGCTACCAGATACTACCGCCAACGACACCTAGCTCTGAACTTGGCTACGAGATGCCACCGCAACCAGCAACTCGAACGAACGTTGGATCTTCCCCTCCAAAGGAAAGCATACTAAGGGATTTTTAGCGCTCTTAGAAAATTCGACGAATTCGGCCGGCGTTGAACCCGCGAACTTGGGCATAGAAATTCAGCATACTACCAGTTGCGTCACAGAGGCCGCTTCTCACTTAGACAGATGGAAAACTGTATGTGATCGCGTGCAAGTGCGTTGTCATGGCAACGTCTGATGGCTCATCCCTCATCAATTTAGTAGTGTTGTCATGGCAACCTCTGATAGCTCTTGGCATTTTCTTGTTGTGAGGTTTGAAGCCATTTTTCAGTGTTGCCTAAGTAAACAACAGTTTGGTGCTTTTCAGTCGGTCAACACGAATGTACCCAAATAGAGCTGGGTTATGTCCTAATCCTGAAATAAATTACATAAGATTAATAAATAGACTAGGATGACCAGTTTCGATCGTCAAGCGATCATCATCAGATCCATTACACTTAGGCTATAACATCTATGTTTGAGAATACAGGTGAAAAATATATACAATATGTACAATTATTTATTTGCAGTGTTGGTAATGCAACAGTCGGTGTATGTTAAATGTGGTTTATCTAATGTTAGGTAAACTTCTAAAATAGTGATGAAAATCCGGAATTTGTCTGTTAGGGATGATTATATGGTTTTACAAAATCAACTATGGTTATACTGAAATAATGCAAGCTTATACTTATCGAGTTGTCTCTTTAACTGGAACTTGAAGCAGTTGACGTGTTGCCAAAGACACCAGTTGTAGTCGACTAACCCCGAGTGTTCGCTGGGTGGAACTGGTTTTCCCCTTCCTCCCCCTTTAGTTGCTATGTTCTTCCAGAGGTCAGTGCCATGTATATTTGTGTGACTTTGCCAAATCTAGATAAAAGTGTATGCTATTGAATGCAGGAGTCTGCAACTACTAAAGACCGTGGAACTATCTTCGCCACGCATGGGCTAAAAAGACATCGATACTGAGCGGTACACGGTCTATTGAAGACGTCCCGGCACCTTTAATACTGCCGCGCATATCGGCCTAGGTTTATTGCAGAAAAATGTACATAGTACACCTGATCCAATTAACATTTACCTATAAACACCGCTATTTTCCCCCCTTTTTTATCTAGCTTGGCTGTATCGCTAGGTTGTGTCTTGTTTTCGACAGGGTGTGTTTTTTAGTAGGCCGAAAAGGGGTGAACTCTCCATAAAAGTGTGTTCATTTAGATTGTCGGGATTGTTTTGTTTGGCTAGGTGAATATCGATTGCTTCTTTTATGTCGAGAGCTCTGCCTTTCGATTCTTGATGAATTATTTTTAGCCAGTCTCGATTTTAGTGTAGCTGTGCCCCGGGTCACACATATGTTCGCATACGGCTGAATGTGTTCCGTATCTTATCGCATTCCTATGTTCATTATAACGTGTATCTACTCATCTTCCGCTCTGTCCGATGTAATTAGCTTGACAACCAATGTCTTGGCATGTAATAGAATATACCCCTGACTTTGAATACGGGTCTTGTTTATTTAGATTGCTATTTTTCAGGTGCCTCCCGGTCGTATTATTAGCAGTCACATCGAATTTTTTATTTAATTGTGTTAATATTTTCTTGTGTAAATATCAGTGCAAGTCACTGCCCATCCGGCAAATAAAGATTGTACTTGTAGATATTGTACAGTTACAAAGTTAGTTAAATCCACAGTTTATATAACACTGAAACATGTGTGTGTGCGTGAAAATGAGACCATGCGGTCGCAAAGTTTTCTTCACACAAGTCCTTCATTTCACCTCGGATAATAATAAAAAATATTTTACAGTTTTCGTAGTGGTGAATGTCTTCAATCGTTCAATTATTACACAATTCCATGATGGCTATCCATAAGAAAGTTATTCGTAGATTTTTCCTGACACATGGTTTCCTTTCACTTGTGCTCCATCATGCACATGTTGTCTCTTCCACAGACGAATAGGAACTGGTGTTACAAAAAATGGCGTTCTCTCAGTACATGAGCTGGCCACGTAAATTGATAGTTTCTTCGATTTACGAAGTATGCTGTACTTCAAATATGCAGAATTACTTAGTTACAATTCTTGTAGATTTTTGGAATGTGAAAAATAAGTAAAAATATAGTCATAAGCGATATTGCTTCAGCTTCTTCCCGCCGCTCGCAGGGTATGTTCAGTTATATTTCAGCATAAGTTTTCGTCTCTGTTGCCTGAGCAAACATGCGTCAACGGGCGCAATGTATATATATATATATACATAAATTATATATAAACTTTTTAACTGACTGAAGGACTCCAACGTCAAACAAGAATTTAGATTAGAACTGCGGAACAGGTACGAAATAATAAATACAAGGGCAGATAGAGTAGAAGAAAAATGGCAGAAAATCAAAGGAGCAATCCTAGAAACTGGAGAGAAAGTAGTGGGATTCAGAGATAACAAAAGGAAGGATTGGTTGAGCCAGGACACTTGGGAAAAGGTGGGAGAGAGGAAGAAACTGAAAGCAAAGATGAATACCATAAAAACTAGGAGACAAAAGATGGAGCATCATGCAGAGTACATGAGAGTAGACTGGAAGGTGAAAAGGAGTGCATGATCAGACCGAAGGAAGTGGGCAAGTGATCTCGCATCAAGGGTGGAGAGGACTGCCAGAGATGAAGGAACTTTACCAGACCACAAGACTGCGGAATGGACCTATATATCGTCCTGTGATAAGTAAAACTGGAGCGTTGCTGACTACTGAAGAAGAGCAATTGGAAACATGGCGTGAACATTTGGCAGAAATGCTGAATAGAGAGGTACGATCAGAGGAACAAGAACAACAGAACGGAGAAGAACAGGGAGGTGTAGATGAAAATGCAGAGAAAGATGGAAATCGAAATGAATATGAGGTTCTTCCTAGAATCAAGAGTGGAGCGCCTAGTAGAGAAGAGATCAGAGCTGCTCTAAAGCAAACGAAAAGTGGCAAAGCGCCGGGAACAGATAACATCCCACCAGAGCTCTTGAAAGAAGATCTAACAACAACAGTAGATTTACTGTACCCCCTGTTTGAAAAAATGTGGAACTATGACCTTGCCGAGTTTCATAGAAATCGCTCCAGCCATTTAGAAGTTATTAGAGGGGGCACAGACACACATACGCACACACATACACACAAACGGACAAAATGTGATCTCATAAGCGTATTGTTTTCCTAATATGAAGTTGGTTGGTTCCTCAGTTTAGGTGCTGCGACAACGCGGTGTACTTTGGGTGTGTGTATGGGTAGAATCTGTCTGATAACCGGTGTTAATTGTGATGGCTGTATTAGTGTGTGTATCTGATTTTAGCCTATTTTCAATTTTGAAAAAAATAGGCTTATGAGATCACCGTTTGTCCGTGTGTGTGTGTGTGTGTGTCCCTAATAACTTCTAAACGGCTGAAGCTATTTCAATGCAACTCGGAAATTTCATAGCACTATTCCGGACGACCTCGACCGTGCCCTTCAAATTTTGTTACGTCTCACCAATCCAACATGGCGGCTGTGCGAAATATGTCACCAGCATTCGATATCTCCGAAACTATTACCGACATCTCCCTGGAATTGTGTATGGTGATAAAGGGAACAACTAGAAGTTCACCTGTGTGACCTTTGAAAAACTGGTAACTACAAAAACAACATGGCGGCCAAGCGAAGTTGCGACTTTTAAATAGACGTTTCTCACGATTTAATCACCCAAACGCAATACAACATGGTACAGTGTATGTTTATACACATTGCAATGCACCGACATCTAACTTGGTTCAATTGTTTACATAACCACAAGATGGCGGCTGTGCGAAATATTTCACCGGCATTCTATATCTCAAACTATTAGCGGTATCACCCTGAAATTTTGTTTGTAGATAAAGGGTACTACTGGAAGTTCATCTATGAGACTTTCAAAAACCGGTGAACTACAAAACGAACATGGCGGCCAAGCAAATTTGAGGGATTTAAATAGACCTTTCTCGCGATTTAATGTTCCAAACGCAATGAAACTTGGAACAGGGAATGTTTATACACATTGTAATGCAATGGTATCTAATTTAGTTCAATTGTTTACATAACTTCAAGATGGCGGCTGTGCGAATTTTAAAATAAAGTTTTTATTTCTTGTGTCTTAATCATGCGATCGAAGTGAAAGTTTGAATAATGAACCTACGCAATAATATTCTTTTAATATTGTACATGACTCTATGGCCTATACATTTAACAATCCAACATGGCGACCATCCGAAATATTTAGACGGCTCTGAATATCTACGAGTCTATTATCGCAATCAAACTGATATTTTTTATGTTCATAGGGGCTATGAACATAAATTCACCTATAGGACTTTCAATAACTTGGAGATCACAAATCCATCATGGCGGTGACGCAAAGTATAAATATTCACATGGACGTTTCTCGCAATTTAACCATCCGAGTGCAGTGAAATTTGGTACAGTAAATCCTTATACAAATGTTAATCCACTGGCATCTAATTTATTTGAATTGTTTCCATAACCACAAGATGGCAGCTGTGCGAAATTTTAAAATCTCCTTGTTACTTTTTGTGTCCTAATCATGCGATTGAAGTTTGAATGCTACACTTACACAATTATCTTCATGTAACAGTGCATAACTCTAGGACCTACATATATAAAAATCCAACATGGCGACCATCCGAAATATTTAGTCGGTTCTCAATATCTACGAATCTATTACAGCAATCAAGCTGAAATTTTGTATGTTGATAGTAGCAATTAACATGAGTAGGATATATAAAAATAGGCTGTGTAGGTCTTCACGGAACTACTTGTTTTTGTTCAAGTAAGGACTGCAACAGTGAATTTTGTTAAATAGTTCCTACTTTAGCCACCAAACGCCACTGTCAACGACTAATAGGCCTAGTTCAGAACTTAGCTACTAGACGACACCGCAGTCGGCTCTTGGCAACGAAAGTAGGAACCTACGAGCGTTGTTTACATTCTTAACCTATACAATTTAGCTTCACACAGGTGTAATTAGTGGAAGATTCTTTTACATGCCATAAATCTATGACATGGGACCGCCGGCTTTACTTCCCCTCCGAAGGAAGGCATACTGAGGGATTTATAACGCTCTTGAAAAATCCGACGGCTTCGGCCGGGTTTGAACCAGCTATCTTGGACATAGAATCTCAGCATGCTACCAACTACGCCACCGAAGCCACTTCCTAATATAAAAATAGGCTAAAAATGAGAAAATTAAATTTCTAGAAAGGGGTCTTTCATATCCAGAGATAGCCTGACCTCCTTCGGTCGTTCAATACCTGTCTTTAATCATTGTTATTTGAATATTTGGGGAGAATTCCACAGGTCTGGGGATAATCACGGGAGCCATATTGCGTGAGAATATTCCATTACGGTTTGTTGTTTGCGTAGAGAGTTTACTCAGGGTAACGTTTATTGCAACTGAGTGGCTTAGCTCCTCATCTTACGTGTTAGAGGTCGCCAGTTTGATGCTAAATAATTACAGAGATTTCCTGAAAAGCAATCACGCGATCCATTGCCAAGGAGGAGGAATGGGAAGCAGATTTGTCCAACATACTTCACTGCACTTCCACTTCTACTTTACATGCATCACACCGTTCTTTGTTGTTGAATCTAAATAGGGCTTTGTGACACTGTTTAATCCTTTTTGGGATAGAAGTTACTCTACCAACCTCTATCACAAGGGTATAGCAACATACTGTAGGTGATTATGCTAGAATCTTCTCTCCTGAATGATCATGAAGTTCCTTGAGTAATTGTTAAGATTTCTGAAAACCTAAATATTTCCTAAATCTCCTAGATCAAACGAAAATAAAACCAAGAACCAAAATTAAAAAAACAAAAACGTAACAGAAATAAGTTTTTTTTTCATGTAGCCTCCTGTGAGGCCGAGTGCAGGTCTTTCTAGTCGACGCCCGTGGGCGACCTGCGCGTCGGGATGAGAGATGGAATGGATGAAGATGAATGAAGCTGGGCAAGGATGTGGAAGGAAGCGGCCGTGGCCTGTCAGAAGGTACTGTCCCAGCATTTGCCTGGTGTTGAAAATGGGAAACCACGGAAAACCATTTCAAGGACAGCCGACGGTGGGGCTCGAACCCACGCGTCTACCGAGTCAGCAGAGAGCTTGGCCCCTTGACCAAACGCAGCGCTTTAGCCCGCGTAGCCACTACTGTCGGTACAGAAAGAAGTAAATCGACACAAAATAACAAATCAAGAGAAAAAAAGAAACTAAACCAACAATCAAAAACAAACCAAAACTCAAACATAAACAAAAAAATAAAAAAAAAATAGAAATTTCAAAAACAAGCACAAAAATAAAATCCAAAACAAAACAACCAAATGACAAAAACCTAAAAACTAAATACAAACACTAACACAATAATAATAATAATAATAATATACTAAACTTAGACTACTATCAGTATATTCCTGACGCCGTTTTGGAAAATCCTGCTCACAAGTCATCATGTGACCGAGCTGTTATTACTGTTAAAACCATACCAGAAAACCGACCAGATATCGTTCTTGTGGACAAAGTGGGGAAGAGAGCCTTTCTCATTGATAACACTTTGCCCAATTCCCATAATCTGCAACGAAGCTGCTGTGAGAAGATCACCAAATATCTGCCCTTGGTTGATATGAGGAAATACGGCAAATGTGGAGACAGGAAAGTGTAGTGGTTCTGCCCATAGTAATTTCTTCTACCGTCATCATCCCTAAATCATTGGCTCGCAATCTTGAAATATTGGGAATACATCGTGGAGCCCTGTGCCATAGTTCACTCGCCACCTAAAGACACACAAGACACGGCACAAACCTAGAAGAATTCCTGAGTCTTGCAAACAAGCCGCCGACGATTTGTCTCACTTATGACGTAAAATGAATGTCATAATAAAAACAAGTAGTTCCGTGAAGAACTATACAGCCTATTTTCATACATCCTACTTATGTTAACTGCCACTATCAACATATACAATTTCAGTTTGATTGCTGTAATAGATTCGTAGATATTGAGAACCGACTAAATATTTCGGATGGTCGCCATGTTGGATTTTATATATGTAGGTCCTAGAGTTATGTACTGTTACATGCAGATTATTGTGAACGTATAGTATTCAAACTTCAATCGCCTAATTGGGACACAAGAAGTAACAAGGAGATTTTAATTTTTTCACAGCTGCCATCTTGAGGTTATGGAAACAATTGAAATAAATTAGATGCCAGTGGATTAACATTCGTATAAGGATTTACTGTACCAAGTTTCACTGCACGTGGATGGTTAAGTTGCGAGAAACGTCCATGTGAATATTTATAATTCGCGTCGCCGCCATGTTGGATTTGTGATCACCAGGTTATTTAAAGTCCTATAGGTGAACTTAAGTTCATAGCCCCTATGAACATTAAAAAATGCAGTTTGATTGCTAAAATAGATTCGTAGATATTCAGTATCGTCTAAATATTTCGGATGGTCGCCATGTTGGATTGTTAAATGTATAGGCCATAGAGTCGTGTACCATTAAAGGAAAATTATTGCTTAGGTTCATTATTCAAACTTTCACTTCGATCGCATGACTACTTCACAAGAAATAGAAACTTAATTTTAAAATTCGCACTGCCGCCATCTTGAGGTTATGAAAACAATTGAAGTAAATTAGATACCAGTGGATTACAATAAGTATAAATATTTCCTGTACCAGGTTTCAGTGCGCTTGGAACATTAAATCACGAGAAAGGTCTATTTAAATTTTTTATATTCTCTTGGCCGCCATGTTCGTTTTGTAGTTAACCGGTTTTTGAAAGTCTTATAGGTGGACCTTTATCTCCGCTAATAGTTTCAGAGATATAGAATGCCGGTGAAATATTTCGCACATCCACCATCTTGTGATTGTGTAAACAATTGAACGAAGTTAGATGTCGGTGCATCACAATGTATATAAACATATACTGTACCAAGTTTCATTGCGTTTGGTTAGTCAAATCGTGAGAAACTCTATTTAAAAGTCGCAAATTCGCTTGGCCGCCATGTTGGTTTTGTAGTTACCAGGTTTTCAAAAGTCACATAAGTGAACTTATAGTAGTTCCCTCTATCACCATATAAAATGTCAGGGTAATATCTGTAATAGTTTCGGAGATAATGAATGCTGGTGAAATATTTCGCACAGCCGCCATGTTGGATTGGAGAGTCGTAACAAAATTTGAAGGGCACGGTCGAGGTCGCCCGGAATAGTGCATAGAAATTACCGAGTTTCATTGAAATCGCTCCTGCCGTTTAGATTTTATTAGGGGGGGACACACACACGAATCACACACACACACACGCACACACACACGGACAAAAGGTGATCTGATAAGCCTATTTTTTTCAAAATTGAAAATAGGCTAATAAAATATTAATAATTCAAAACCGAAATAAAAACTAATACAAAATCAAGAAGTAAATAAAAATCGATATTAAATAAAAATAAAAAATTGAACATAGGGTACACAAAAATGGTACAAGAAATTTCAAAGCTTATATCAAAATTTTAAACATAAATTTAAACAAAACATGGTATATTGGCTTTCACGGCCAGTGAATCAAAACTCAGCAATTCTTCTAGATTTGTGCCGTGTCTTGTGTGGGGTTTCGCCTAGGACACGAAGCTGGCTCATCGGCGGGCTCTTGGTGTCCCCGCCCAGGGTGGCAGTGAAAGCCGTGGAAGCCTTCATAGGGAGGTTAAGGCTGCTCGAGCTTTTAGTTCTCGCAGTCAAGTAGTGCAGATGCACCTAATATAAATGGAGGTGGCGCGCAGTTTGTCACTTCTGTGGGGGTCCGGGCGGGAACACCAAGAGCCCGCCGATGAGCCAGCTTGGTGTCTTAGGTGAAACCCCACACAAGACACGGCACAAACCTAGAAGAATTGCTGAGTTTTTAAACAGAACAAATCATAACATCTGAAGAAATATCAGTGCCCTATAAAGGATTAGTTCGCCATGCGTAGTGGCTAGAACTCTTGCCCACCAGCGCAGAGGCTCGAGATCGATTCCCGGCTCGGCCAAGAAATTTAATTCTGGTCCGAGGGCTGAAACGGGGTACACTCGGCCTCATGAGGTAAATCTGAGAAGAGGTGAATTCGATTCCCAAGTCATTCTTCCTCGAAGTGGTTTTCCGTGATTTTCCACTTCTACTCTAGGCGAATGCTGGGATGGTTCCTAAATGAAGACTACGGCTGCCTCCTTGTCTGTCCTCATCTAAATAACAAACATGCACACTAATTCAACCATCACAATAACATTGGTTATCAGACAAATTCCACACACACAAATGCACGGGGCTGCATGATCTCAATGTCGCAAAGCCCCAAAAGGAATCAACAACAACGACAGATCAAGACCAAGGAACCCCGTAAGACGAAGAAAAAAGGGGAGAAACCAGACCCAGCTCAGTTATCCCTCGCTGTCGCCAACTCCCGAGTTTACCAACCATTACCCCATTGAGGGTGTAGTGCTATGTAGGGTGGGGCTGCGCACACTATGCCCCCTTTAAGGGGCTCATATGCCGCAAGTGGGAGTTTCTGCACACAGTTAACAATTAAATAATAAAACTTGGCAATTCTTCTAGGTTTGTGACGTGTATTGTGTGGGGTTTCACCTAGGACACAGAGCTGGCTCATCAGCGGGCTCTTGGTGTCCCCGCCCAGGGTGGCCGTGAAAGCCAATATACAATTAAATAAAAAACAGAAGATACGAGCCTTACCGTAGTCGCATATGATGCGTAACATCTGCCATGTTATTCTACTCATATACTACACAGCTTGGACATTCTTAAAATGTTAATTTACGCTCCGTTTTCATACTGGTACTATGATGAATGTATAGATTGAATTGGAGATATGCTACTGTCACACTTGTTTGAACAAACATCACATATTATATTGTAAATTAAGAGGAGGAATGAAACCATAGCCTCTAGCCTATCTCTAGACTACTAGAAATAATGTCCAATACAATCAAATTTCCCAACTCCTGCTTGGTGCAAACTATTGTAAATAAAATTAGATAAATCGTAATTTCATGTAGATTCTGTTAAAATGACGCATGATGTTATGATTGATATAGTTTAAATCGATAATCTGGTAGCAAAAATAATTGCCGGGACTAAAGCAGCCAGGAGGGATGCGATCCAGCTGGCAGTGCGTCTTACACACTTCCGTCCGAGCCACCCCCTAGTGGCAATTCCGTTAACTGGATTACGGAGGGTAGAAAGCACAACACCAATTACTGCTTTAAAGAGAAGTTGGCTTTATTGCTTGCAGGAAAGATACACCATTCAACAGCAAATACAAGCAATTAGAACCTTACTCCTGTTTCCTCAAGTCTCTTCCTTGAGCGCTCTTGCCCCTTTCACTTCTCAACAAACAACAGAAGTAAAACCGTCTTAATGAGTCCGGTGGCCTTGACAGAAGCTACCTGCACCTCTTCCTCATGTACACCAACTACAGTTACTTACGATATTCCGTAACTCGCTATTTCGCTGTCCACAATCTGGGGGAAACAATGTCACTGGATTTCGTAACTCGCACGGCACTTCGTCACCACACTTCTGTCGCTCAGGAAAGACGCTTGCACTAGCTCGTAAAACACCCACCCACAGAAGACTCGGTCCCCTCACTGTTGAACCGCTTATATAGCAGGCTGGTGACTCACTGAATTCTAGAATCGTCCAGGACATACGGCTTCTCGACATTTCCTTCACTGGCTGGGTCACGAATATTCTGGACCATCCCTTTCACTTCGCAGTCCGTTGCGTAACGCGCACGTAATACACTGAGGCAGAGCACACACAGCCCGGGGGAGCTGTGACTCATGCAGCGAGCGATAAAATAAACTCACAGCCGTAACAATATCCAGCAACCGAGTGGAAAGATGTTACACATCATTGTATGTCTACCCCTTATTAGTCCCGTTTTCCAACGGGGTCGGGGATGAGATGCGATGGAAGTCTTTGTGGCGACGGTTTTTACGGTCGGATGCCCTTCCTGACGCCAACCTCATGAGAGGAGTTAATGAGAAATGAAATGAATGATGGTGAATGAAACTGGGCAAGGATGTGGAAGGAAGCGGCCGTGGCCTGTCAGAAGGTACCGTCCCAGCATTTGCCTGGTGTTGAAAATGGGAAACCACGGAAAACCATTTCAAGGATTGCCGACGGTGGGGCTCGAACCCACGCGTCTACCGAGTCAGCAGAGAGCTTGGCCCCACGACCTAATGCTGCGCTTTAGCCAGCGTAGCCACTACTGTCGGTATGTTACATATCAATAACTTCGCTAATATTTAACATACAGTAGAATTATGAAATCTTAGGAAGTTGTAGTCAATAAATAGATATTTCATTTGATACATGAAAGGGAACAGTATATAAAGTATTGCTTGATTTATTGAAAGAACAATATTTGTTATTTTTCTTCAAAGCAATGTATCACTAAAAACTCGATTTAACAAGAAATACCAGTCAGAATGGAATGAAAATTTTTTCATGTAAAGAAAACACATTAATACCGAGGATGAACCACCATGAATGGTATACTGTAAATAGTATTCTTATTATTGGTCTATGCTTATGACTAGTTCTTCTTCGATGCTCTTTTCCGTTCCCAATATCTCTTGACCCCTGCTGATAATTTCTCCTTTCTCTCCTGCGAAAGGGGCTACCTACATTGAGGGACTAGGTGGTGGGGTCCAAGATTCTACCATAGCAAAAAATTTATTTATTTATTGATGTCTTTTGCAGTGGCGAAGTTAGGGCTCGTGGCCCTCTCTTACACTTAACCACATAGTTATAATAATATACACAAATACTACCACTGAATAAGATAGGTAAACTAGAAATTAAGTTGGAATAATACAGGACATAAAAAATAAAGTTAGCAATGCACATCAAGCAAAGAAACATATAAAATTGTTACCTGAAACAATAATAATAATAATAATAATAATACTAATAATAATAATAATAATAAGTGATAGTGTTAGATCTAGTAAATAACTGGGTATTTTAATTTTTATTTATATACCATAATGGCTCAATCATGCTGTCTATCATCCATCACGTCACACGAAACAGTCAGCGGTGTTCAAAAGGAAATCTCTGCAAGCAGTCTTAAATTTTGTGTAGGTCTTGCATTGCCTTACGTCAGCTGGGAGTGTATTCCAAAGTCGCGACCCAGTCCAACAAAATTTAAGACGATCTTCTACATCATGGTCAGCAATTCCAGTCGAATTCAAGACATTAAGCCACAGGCTTCCAGTCTTGCAGCTTTTAACCTAGGAGAAGATCTTCTTTCTAAGCCTGTTGCTGTTCATTCGTTGTAAGTACCCGTAGAACTTTAGCCTCTTACGTCGCATACGGGTATTGGCTGATTCTAACTGTCTGTAAATAGTATGCTTTTTTAAAATATATAATTTGTTTTTCAACAATTCAACAGTCTTTTGTTTAATATTCCAAGTATATCTCAAATTACTTTTAATATAATTTCATGAATGAGGTTCATCCTCGGTATTCACGTGTTTTCTCTAAATGAAAATGCACTCCATTCTGACTGGTATTTCTTGTTAAATCGTGTTTTTTTTGTGATTCATGGCGTTGAAAAAAAACCACAAATATTGTCCTTTCAATAAATAAAGCGAAACTTTATATACTGATCCCTTTTATATATCAAATGAAATCCCTATGTATTGACTACAAACATATCAGTTTTCATCTATGTTAGATATTAGTGAAGCTATGATTTAATTGTTAACCTGTCACTCACAGTGTATGAGTCCCCTTAAGGGCATTGTACTGAAGGCTAGAGATATTGTGATCCCTAGAGGGTGTAGCACAATCCGAGATGGGGCTATACACACTCTGCCTCCTTTAGTGTCTTGAGCAGAAGGCAAGATACAAATTATCACGAAAAGAAAAACAAGAGGTTTGACTCTCGAGGAATGAGGGTATAAAGAAAGATGAGACAATGGCCAATTTAGGCAAGACAGTGAAAGACTTCCTAGGCCTCTGATACCCTAATACCGACGGGGTCGGAAGAGAACAAGAGTTGACCTAGGAGGTCGACAGGAAATATGACAGGTAAGATCCCGGACGAAGTTAGTGGAAAGAATGCCAGACTCAGCTGGGGTCCCGTGGTTGACAACCCACGTCCCACTAATTGTGAGCCCCTGGGGGTAAGACGACCCCCCCCCCCCATTTTATTATTTATTAATCTTCGTCTGGCGGTGATTGGGACGGGCTCCCATACAACTAGTCCTTGAATTTTACAAGACTGGCTGCGTGGCTCAGCGGTAACGTTTCTTACCTGCTGTGTCCAATGTTGTAAGATTGAATCCTGCGCAATTGTGAGGGAGCCGTGACAGTAGATTTATTAGCACGTTAAACATCCCCTTTGGGGCAAAATTCTGACGCCCCGGTGTCTCTAAAAGCCACAGTTGTTAAAAGGGACGTTGGTTGTTTGGTTCCTTAGTTTAGAGGCTGCGACAACGTGGTCATGTTGCCCCGAGTACTTTGGGTGTGTGTAGAATCTGTTTAATAACTGGTGTTAATTGTGATGGCTGAATTAGTGTGTGTTATCCGTGTTTAATTCTAGTAAGGACTGCGACGATAATTTCAAGTAGTTCCTACTTTCGCTACCAAATGCTACCGTCCTTGACACCTAGCTGTGAACTTCGCTACTACTAGATGCCATCGCAACCAGCATCCGGTGACGAACCTTGGAACTTAAGAGCATTAATCAAATCTAACCTACAAATTTAGCTTCACGCAAGTTTAGTTAGTGGAAGGTTCATTTTCATTCCATAAATCTATGACTGGACCGCTGGCTTTACTTCCCCTCCGAAAGAAGACATACTGAGGGATTTTTAACGCTCTTAAAAACCAACGACTTGGGCCGGGTTTGAATCCGCGAGCTTGGGCATAGAAGCACAGCATGCTACCAACTACGCCATCGAAGCCGCCAAAAGGGACGTTAAACCAATAACATTATTGTTATTATTATCATTAATTGTTCAATGCGGAAATATAATAATTATAATATTATTTAAAGTATTACACTGTTTAATATTAGAAAGGAACTATTAGACGTACACATCAGAAGCAAATGAATTACGGTACTTGAAGAATTTAGATCCGTTCCAAGACATTGGTCGTCCGTGAGACTTCATGGAGACTTCAATGCTTGGGTAAGCACTACGAGCTTTCTATCAAACAGAAGTGGACAAGCGGAAAATAGGTGAGGCCACCACGACTAACATGTAACAGAGTCACTCAAGGGGACCAATTATATGCTCCAGTATGGAGATTTAATCGCATGGAACAATCACGTTCACAACGTAAAAATAGCGTCTCAATTGGGACGTCATCTACTGTCAGCTCTGTCTCTTACTTGTTCGCTTCTCACGTCAAATGATGGGACCTCAACAACTTCTTGTGGCAATTGACGTAATTGAATCGAAGATATTAAATGGGTAATTGTTGTTACTGGTACAATTTATTTGCCTCTTTACGTGGTCGTGGAAGAAATGCAAAGAGGTATTCTTTTTAGCCTCTTTCCATTTTAAGAAAAAATAGGCTTATGATATCACCTTTTGTCCGTGTGTGTGAGTGTGTGCGTATGTGTGTGTCTCTCCCTCCCCCACCCCCCCAATAATTTCTAAACGGCTGGAGCGATTTCAATGAAACTCGGTATGGTCATAGTACTATTTTGGCCGACCACGACCGTGCCCTTCAAATTTTTTTATGTCACACCAATCCAACATGGCGGCTGTGCGAAATATTTCACCGGCATTCTATATCTCCGAAACTATTACTGATATCGCCCTGAAATTTTGTACGGTCATAAAGGGCACTACGTAAAGTTTGCTTATGAGACTTTCCCAAACCTGTTAACTACAACGAACATGGTGGCCAAGCGAACGTGAAACTTTTAAATGGACCTTTCTCGCGATTTAACCATCCAAACACAATGGAACTTGTTACAACAAATGTTTATGCATATTGTAATGCACTGGCATCTAATTTATTTCAATTGTATTCATAACCACAAGATGGCAGCTGTGCGAAATTGTATAATCTGATTTTCGTATCTTGTGTCCTAATCATGCGATTGAAGTTTGAATACTACACCTACACAATAATGGTTGGTTGGTTCTTAAGTTTAGGGGCTGCGACAATACGGTCATGTAGCCCCGTGTACTTTGGGTGTGTGTAGAATCTGGCTGATAACCGGTGTTAATTGTGATGACTGTATTAGTGTGTGTTATCTGTTTTTTAAATCAAGTAAGGACTGCAGACTTCTGAATTTTTCAAATAGTTCCTACTTTTGCCGCCAAACGTCATCGTCCACTACTAGTTCAGAACTTAGCTAACAGATGCCACCGCAGTCGGCTCTTAGCAACGAACGTAGGAACCTAAGAGCGTTGTTTACATTCTTAACCTATACAATTTAGCTTCACACAGGTGTAATTAGTGGAAGGTTCTTTAACATGCCATAAATCTATGACATGGGACCGCCGGCTTTAATTCCCCTCCGAAGTAAGGCATACTGAGGGATTTTTAACGCTCTTAAAAATCCGACGACTTCGGCCGGATTCGAACCCGCGATCTTGGGCATAGAATTTCAGCATGCTACCAACTACACTACCGAAGCCGTCGACACAATAATTGTAATGTAATAGTACATAACTCTAAGTCCTACATATATAAAAATCCAACACGGCGACCATCCGAAATATTTAGACGGTTCTCAATATCTACGAATGTATTACAGCAATCAAACTTATTAATTGTATGTTGATAGTGGCAATCAACATAAGTAGGATATATGAAAATAGGCTGTACAGTTCTTCACAGAACTACTTGTTTAAATATGGAGTATGGTATGAAGATCAGCATTTCAAAGACGAAGGTTAGATCCGTAGGGAAGAAACGCAAGAAAGTTGAATGCCAGGTAGGAGGAACAAAAATGGTACAGGTGGAACATTTTAAGTATCCTCTAAGGATGGTCACAGTATGGGGAAGGAAATAAGAGTCGTTATTGGAAAAACCAATGCAGTGAGTTCTGATTTGTGATCTACAGTATTCCGTAAGAAGGAAGTTAGTGTAGCAACAAAACTCTTCCTACATCGCTCAGTGTTTAGACCGACCTAGCTTTATGGAAGTGAGAGATGAGTAGATTCAGTGTATCTGATACATATAAACACGAGGTAACTAATATACGGGTAGCATGAGTGAGTGCTGGGGCAAATAGATGGCAGGGAGGTGCTCGTAATGAAGAGATAGAGACTAAGTTAGAAATGAACACGCTAGATGAAGCTGTTCGTATGAGCCCATTCAAATGGTGGGATCATGGGAAGATAATGGGGGAGGACACTCTTAGGTAATGAGCTCGGCTGTAGAGGGTAAGAGAAGTGATGGTGATGATGATGATAATTGTTGTTTTAAGGGACCTAACATCTAGGTTATCGGCCCCTAATGGTCTGGCAATGATATGGACACCATAACGAAAATTAAGCTAGACTGAAAATACTCACAAAATGAAACACAAGAAGTTCCGTGACGAACTAAAGAGCCTACTCTTCTTAAAATTTAAAATTCATGCCAATGATTAATCTATATGGACCTAGGCTATCAAGAATAATGACGAAATAAAGTTGGTAATATGAACATTTCTAATTAGTTCGAAATATACCTGGTATTAGGTAGCCTGATAGAGCACTACAGTTGGCAGCCCTGGTGACTGAATATATTCTTAGTTCCATCTCTTAAGGAACAGAATACAAAATTTGGTTGAAGTCCAATGAATATCATGGACTTTACATGCAGTTAAACATTGGACTTAATGCAGCGTGCGTAAAATGATGTTGGCAACAATGTCATGCATGTGTTGGTCAGAAATAATTTGAACTATTATCATCGATTGTTTGGCCAATTTTGGATGAATTCCATTCGTTAGTATAGTAGTTACTGGTATTTTAAAATTGGACCTAACAGCAGGCTTAGAATGATGTTGGTAGCACTGACGTACATTAGTTGCTCCAAATTAATCTAGAATGGCAGGTACTATACGTGCGCAATGTTTAGAGCTGTTGGCTTTCATACTTTCTGATAGCCTATATTGATATTAGGGTAAAAATATAAACAGCATTTATTAACAGTTGGCAGCCCTGATTGCTCTTAACAATACGCATGATCATATATGTTATGGTACACGTAGCACATACGAAATTTGGTTGAAATCCAATTGATAGTATAGAAGTAACATGTATTTAAAAATTGGTCCTATCAGTAGGCGTAGAATCATGTTGGTAGCACTGACATACATTAGTTGCTCCAGATTAATCTAGAATGCCAGTCACTATACGTGTGCGAAGGTTAAGGCTGTTGGATCGCATACTTTCTGATATATTGGTATATGGATAAAAAATTGAGAGAGCATTTATTGACAGTTGGCATCCCTGGTGGCTCTTAAGAATACGCTCAGTCATATCAGTTTATGTACACATAGTACACACGAAATTTGGTTGAAATTCAATTGATAGTGCAGGAGTTATATGCATTTAAACATTGGACCTATCAGTAGGCTTAGAATCATTTTGGCAACACTGTCATGTATGGCCTCCTGAAAATTAAACTGAAGTATTATTATCTATATATGTGCCAATTTTGGAATAGTTCCCATGTATATAGTCCAAGATATCCAACATGGAGCTGAAATTTCAATTATGATTTTTCAGCAGTTGGTAGCACTGACATCATTTTCAAGTATGGCGTTGAGATATTTCGGTGTAGATCTTTACCAAATTTGGTTTCGATTGCTGCAGCCGTTTAGGAGCTGATAGGGACACACACACACACACACACACACACACACAAACAGACAGACAGATAGACATTGTCCCGGATCGATCTCAACTTTTTCCTCATTTTTGCAAAATGTGAAAAGTAGGCTAAAAATGAAAATCCACAGTCTGCTTCCAGTCGACGGACCGGGTCAGGAACATAATGCATGAAGCCCCCATCTAGTGGCGAGGATATGAACTGTACCGGCTGCCGAAGCCTGTCGCACTCCTCTGAGGCACTGATTAAATGATCGACATATGAAATGAAATGATTGTGGAGAGTGTTGCTAGAATTAAAATTTTGACAGGGAAAACCGGAGTACCCGGAGATAAAACTGCCTCTGCTTTGACCAGCTGAAATCTCACATGGAGTGACCGGGATTTTACCACGGACCCAGCGGTGAGAGGCCGGTGTGCTGCCGCCTAAGCCACGGAGGCTCGAAATCCACTTTTAATGCAATATTATTAGCAACCCACCCCGGCCTTGTCCGGAATCTTGAACGGTTTACCGAGCGTAAGCTTAAAAGACGCACGTACGGCAGGTCCCAGACGCAATTCAAAACAGCCGAGGTCAACAGTGAAACTTCAGACGCATACACTCTTCTCTGAAGTCTTAATTCGACACGACTAGACAGTTTGAATCTGGACGAGGCTGGGGTGATAGGCTAGCTCGTATACTCGCTCCAAACCTAGTAATTTAAATTTCCACCGATTGTTGGGAAAAATGAAAACAAAACGCACGTATTGTGGGCGATATATTAAAGATAGAGAAATGCTGTCGTGGACTATTTTGTAGAACTTTTCATGCTGAACAATAATTCTTACACTCATATTTTAACGGTTTTCCCAGCGTGAGCTTAAATGGCGCACGGATGGAAAATATATTTTCGGCTCGATTCACTGAAATAGTTACTGCTTGGCTTCCTTTCGTCATAAATGAATGATTTTCTACAGACACCTTCCTCAAGAAATCCTTTACAGAATGTTGAAAATCACATCAAAATCCATACAGTGGTTCTGGAGATTACCCGTTACATCCAAGAATCGGGAACTTCGTTGTATGCTAAGTAGAGATTCTAATTGAGCCACTATGGCGTGCGAGTTAACAAACCCAATCGTTTTCAGTATTTAACTTAGCTCTTGTTTGTCTGCCTACTTAGATATCCTGCCAGTATCTCTAGAGCCCATCATTCAGTCAGTGCCTTCTTGCGATCATTTGTTTTAAAATTTTGCTTTCTGTGTTTAGTTTTTGTTTTTTGTTTTCTGCTTTTGGTTTTGTTTTGTAGTTTTGTTTTCTGCTTTTGCCTTTGTTTTCGAATATCGCTTTTTTTTTTTTGTTTCTGGAGTTCTCGCATTTTTTTTGTTATTTTGTTTTATTTATTTTGCTCTTGTTTTTGAATTTTGCTTTCTGTTTTTTGTTTTGTTATATTGTTGTCTTGTTTTGCTTTTACTTTCGAATTTTGCATTCTGATTTTGTTTTTGTGTTTGTTTCTGCTTTTATTTTCGAATTTTGCTTTCTGTTTATGTTCCTGGGTTTCATTTCTGCTTTCGATTTTGTTTTCGAATTTTGCTCTTTGCTTTCTACTTTTTGTTTTCATGTACGATTCTGCTTTTGATTTTGAAATTTCCTTTCTTTGTTTTTGAGTTTGTTTTCTGCTTTTGATCTTGTTTTCAAATTTTTCTTTTTTGTTTTCTATTTTTTGTTTTTGTGTTCGTTTTTCTTTTGCTTTTGTTTCCGAATTTCGCGTTCTGTTTTTTGATTCTGTGTTTGTTTTCTGCTTTTGCTTTCGATTTTTGCTTTTTGCTTTCTGTGTTTTGTTTTGTTTTCTGATTTTGCTTTTGTTTTCGAATTTTGCTTTTTTCTCTCTGCTTTTTTGTGACTTTGTATCCTGCTTTTGTTTTTGTTTTCGAATTTTGCTTTTTGCTTTCTGATTTTTATTTTTGGTATAGTGTTCGTTCGTTTTTGCTTTCTTGTTTGGTCATGATTTTGATTTTGCTTTTTGCTTTTTTTTTGCGGGTGCAAAATAAAACAATCAATTAAAGCAACTGGTGCTAATGAATATTTTAATTGACGTTACATTCTTTTCAAAGCATGTCTATTAGCATCATGTGTTTGCTTGCGTGTCTAGGAATCGTTTCGCAGTCAACTAAAGAATGTATGCAACGGATTGTGCATAATAAAGCGTGTACATGGTGGTTAATAACACAGGCAGTAACTTATATGGCGATTGACATCTACTAACTGTATGTTAGTACAGGAACTTGGGTAAGATATTATATTAGATTCAGCTTGAGAATACACCTGCCAATACTCGTTTAGTGACACAAAAACTAAATTAAGGATGACTGTACATGTTTCACACCAATGATATGCTTCATCAACAATATAATGATAAAACAAGTAGGTCTAGTTCCGTGATGAACTAAGGAGCCTACTTTTCTTAGAATTATAGAGACCATATATCAACAATTGGCAGACCTGGCGACTCTAATTATATTCTTAGTTCCATCTCTTAAGATCCACAATGCACAGGCACAATTTGGTTGAGGTCCAATAGATTGTATGCACGTTACATGTATTTAAACATTGAATTTATCATCATGCGTAAAACCAGGTTGGCGACACTGCTGATCAAACTTAAATTAAATTATTATGATCTATATGTGAGCCAATATTGCAAGAAATTCATATATTAGTAAGGAAATTGCATGTGATTAAACATTCAACCTACCAGTACGCATTGAATCATGTTGGCAGCACTGTTTTATATCGGTTACTGAAAATTAACCTACATTTGCAGGTACTGTATGCATTCAAAGTTTAGAACTGTTAGCCTGCATACTTTCTGATATATCGAGGTTAGGATAAGCATTTATAGAGTGCATTTTACAATATATGTCTGCTCTGTTGACACAAAAGAAAACGCATATTCACATCAGCTCAGGTGCGCAAATCACATACCAAATTTGGTTGAAATCCAATAGATAGTAAGGAAATTACTTGCATTTAAAGATTGGACCTATCAGCTGGCATAGAAACATGTTGGCAACACTGTCATGTATGGGCTCCTCTAAAATTGTATGATGTAATATGATACATTTGTGTGCCAATTTTGGAGCAGCTCCCATGCACACCTTCCGAGATATCCAACATAGAGCTCAAATTTCTATTGCGATTTTTCAGCAGTTGTTAGCAGAGACCTCTTAAAATATAGCCGTGAGATATTTAGGTATAGATCTTTACTCATGCAAAATTTGTTGGCTGCAGCCGTTTGGGGGACATACACACATAGACAGACAGACAGTACAGACAGACAGACAGAAGGACAGACACACATTTGCCCGGATCGATCTCGTAAGTCTACTGTTTCCTCATTTTTACAAAAAGTGAAAAGTAGGTTAAAATCATGAATTACTTTTAACTTCTATCCTGGTGGAATGATATACTGAAGTCTGCTTGTAAAAGTAAAATGAAGGCTTAAAAAACGTGGCTGCAAACAAGGAATCCGGCAGACGGAGAGCCATATGTAGTGGAGAGGAACAGAACACAAGAAATACTAGTAGACTCCAAAAGGAAATCATGGGAGGAATTTGGAGATAAATTAGCAAAGTTAGGTCATATGGCAGGAAAACCTTTCTGGAGTGTTATGAAGAATTTTAAAAATGTGTAGTGTTCTGGATAATTCAGGGAAACTCATTTCAGATACCAAGGAAGCACTGGGAAGATGGCACGAATACTAACTTCAAACCTTGCTAAATGTTAATGGAGACTTATCTGGCAATGTGGCAGGTATTGAAATTATGCAGGAGGAGAATGGGAATGGGAACAGGATAACAGTTGAGGAAGTGGGAAGGGTGGTAAATAATCTACAATGTCACAAAACGGCAAGCGTAGATGACATTAGGCCAGGAATTGTAAAGTATAGTGGGAACGCATGGTTGAAATGGTTGCATAGAATAATTGAATTAGCATGGGTTTCAGGAAATGTACCATCTGACTTGACACAAACATTAATCTCGAGATGCTATGTTGGCGTAGTTGGTAGCATGCTGAACTGCTGAGTCCAAGGAAGACGGGTTCAAACCTGGCCGAAGTCGTCGGATTTTTTAAAGAGCGTAAAAATCCTTCAGTACTCCTTCCTTCGGAGGGGAAGTAAAGCCGACGGTCCCATGTCATAGATGTATGGCATGTAAAAGATCCTTCCGCAGAATAAACTTGTGTGAGGATAAATTTCTATGTTAGATTATGTTGGAACGCTCTATCAAACTTCCAACGTTCACCACTAGGTTAGTATCACTGATATCTAGTAGCGAAAGTTGGAACTACTTGAAATTGAATGGAACTTGTAGCTCACCCTAGTGGTGTCAGCTCTGGCGAACCGAACATGTCCTCGGACACTCCCGGCACTAAAAGCCATGCGATAAATAAACAATAAATCTCGAGATTTTCCGATAACACATAAGTTCTTCCTTTCTCTACTAGAATGCGCTATAGTGTCAAGGAGCTTGACTTTCATAGCGTTCCAAGGAACGGCTAAATTCGGCATGCAAGCTTCCCTCTGGGCGTCAAATAACAAAGCTTGCACCTGGCACCCGAGGCCTACGATATTATATATATATTATTGTGCGCACACTGAGCCATGTTGTGTACCATCAACAAATAAATAAATAAATAAGGCGAAACAGAAGAGTAAGAGAAGGATACTTAGAAAAATGTTGGGACCATTAAAAACAGAAGTGGAGAGTTCAGATACAGAAAAAATGACGACCGCTACAAAAATAAGGAAATTGAAAAAATCCAGGATACGATCAGGAAAAGGAGGGTTAATTTCTTTTGATACGTAATGAGGATGAATAACACCCGACTCACAAAACAAATGTTCAGTCATGTATACAAAAGCAAGAATGGTAATAAATGGGTACACAGTATAAAAAGGGATATGAAAGTAACAATAGATATTATTCAGGACAGACCACTTTTCAGGAATATGATCAAAAATTTCAAGGGTTTCCAGGAGAAGGAAAAGAAGAAGAAGCGGGTTAACATCTGGACGGAAGAGAGAAGAAGTGAAGTAATGAAGAACAACTGGAAGGCAAGAAAGGATAAAGGAAATAAGACACAGAGAATGCAATGTGTTATTTTACACGATCCAAAGATGGACAAAATCGAGGAAAGAAGAAGAAGAAAAGATAAATGAATAATCACTTCTCATGGGGCCGGCAAAATTAACAACTTTTCCTGGGACGTTAGCCGACTGAACATTTAGAAATGTCTGCTATGGGGGCTTAATATTTAGTTACAAATTCTAGTTCTTGTTTGAGTCTTCAGTCTTTTGACTGGTTTGATGCAGCGGTCCATGTCTCCCTGTCCTGAGCTAATCGTTCCATCTCTACATAGCTACCACACCCTACATCCGAGGCAATCTGTTTAACATATTCTAACCTTGGTCTACCCCTACAGTTCTTGCCCTCGACCCTTCCTTCCACAACTAAGCAAGCTATTCCCGGGTGTATTAGTATGTGTCCTACTAACTTATCTCTTCTCTTCATTAGCAGTCGCCAGAAACATCTAACCTCTCCCACTAGTCTTAATACCTCTTCGTTTGTAACCCTATCTATCCATCTGATCTTCATCATTCTCCTGTAACACCACATTTCAAACGCTTCAATTCTCCTCTTTTCTGCTTCACCAAGTTTCACTTCCATAGCGTGCCACGCTCCAGACAAAGGCTTTCAAAAATGACTTCCCAATACCTAAATCTATATTCGAAGTCAACAGATTCCTTTTTTGTAGAAATGCTTTCCTTGCCTGAGCCAACCTATATTTTATGTCCTCTTTGCTTCGTCCATCACTGGTTATTTTGCTTCCTAAGTTACAGAAGTCTCCTACTGCCTTCAGCTTTTCACCTGCCAATTTTTGGTAGATTTCATTAGAAAGCTAACTATTGCAATGGGTACCATGTTTCGACTTCCGGAAAATGCCGACATATCTTCGCGTTTCACATCACCCAGACCCCAAAACCACCGTCAGTTCAAAAGTCTATATATAATTTATGTATGTATATATGTATATCAGTTTCTTGTGGACACGATAACTGCCGTAATTTTGCACCAATCACTTTGAATTTTTTACCGAATATGTATACCTATAAAATCTCGGTCGAGTTCGTTACTGGGCTAAATCGGTCGAAGAGGGTGAAAATGGGGGGCTTTTTTTTTCGAAAAAGTGAAATATTGATATAACTCTCTTAATATGTGAAATATCGAATCCGTTCAAAGTTCATACTATGTGTCGGATAAAGCCCAAAAATTTATGTTTGAAGAGTTTCTTTTATAGCACCAACCATTGACCAAATGGTTGGGAAAAAGTGAGTTTTTCGGGAAACATTAATCATATCTCTCTTAATAGGCACAATATCAAAAACGTACAAAATGGACAATATTCCCCTAATAATTACCTAAAACTTTTGTCTGAAAGAATTTTTGATATGACCAACCATTACGCCAAGGGATAAGAAAAACGATTTCGGAATTATAAGAAAATGCCAAGAGCTATCAGTGGTTGCCATGGCAACACTATTAAATTGATGAGGGATGAGCCATCAGACGTTGCCATGACAACGCACTTGCACGAGATCAGATTCAGATTTCCATCTGACTAAGTGTGAAGAGGCTTCGGTGACGTAACTGGTAGCATGCTGAACTTCTATGCCCAAGGTCGCGTGTTCAAAGCCAGCCAAAGAAGTCGGATTTTCTAAGAGCGCTAAAAATCCCTCAGTATGCTTTCCTTTTGGAGGGGAAGTTCCAACGTTAGTTGCGAGTTGCTGGTTGCGGTGGCATCTAGTAGCCAAGTTCACATCTTGGTGTCGTTGACGGTAGTATCTGATAGCAACATTAGGAACTACTGCTTGAAATTGACCGTCTGCAGTCCTTACCTGAATTACAGACTAATACAGTCATCACAATTCACACCGTTTATCAGACAGATTCTACACTCACCCTACGTACACGGGGTTACATGACCGCATTGTCGAAGCCCTTAAACTGAGGAACCAACCAAAATCTCTGCGGGAGATATAATTTTGCGTGAAGAAGTAACAGACCGTTACATAGTTACACATCAGTGTCGAAACCTTGCTTAAGGACAGTGTGACCACAAGTATATAAATGGACTCCAAATGACAAGAAGGTTACCGTCATCATAAGACAAGATTTTTTTTAAAATATGCATAAAATGTCGAAAAACAAAGTTAATTAATCTCCAATTATAAAATACTTTCTCGCCATAAAAGAGGTCTGATCCTTCTACGAAAACCTGCGTATTCTGCCTATTTTCGCCTATCCCCAAGTTTGTCCGGTGAAATCTACCTCCGCCTTCCGGCGTGCCGAGAGGACTTTTATGTCCATAGAGGTTTCTGATTTATTTCGGCTGCTTTCCAGTATTTTTGTTTTACATTTATTAATAGTCATCATGAATTCTTTCCTCAAGACAGAGTCCATACCATTGAAAAACTCATTCCAATCCTCAGGCGTGTCGGCCAAGATGACGATGTTATCAGCAAATCTCCGAGTTGAAACTATTTCTCCTTGAATCTTCACTCCGACTTTAAATTTTTCTCGAATTTCCTTCATTGTTTGTTCAATGTAAAGATTGAAGAGTATGGGTGATAAGTTGCTGCCTTATCCCCATCTAATCCACGACAAGGATCTTCAGACTGTCATTTAGTTCTTATTTGCCGCGTCACGTCTTTACTTGAGCGTAGCAACATAATATTCTCATGTAATCTTAAGATAATTGAATATGGTAAGTTCATATGCTAACTCGTAGGTGGCGGTAATTTTAATAGACATCCTACTCCCGGATATGGCCCTGGGGGCAGGCAGTTTATGAACCCAGGGACCACCAAACCTGCCAAACACCAACCGTGTTTGAATAACCCTCTCTTACATTAATATATGATTGTTTTGTATTTAAGGTAAATACTGCTATTATGAGACGCACGCTGAAGTGGATAATCATCGCTTCCAATAATATCCGTCGTGATGGCTGAATTAGCACGCACATACTGTGCTGTACCCACCGTTACCGGCAACTTCCTTATGACCCCTTCACCCCTTCGCAACACAACTAATAATACAATTCCTTCTTGCCTTTTGATGGCAGGTCATCCAAGATTTTGGGTCGATTATATTTACCCAAAAAGAAAGCTTATCCAATGAGATTTTTTAATGTAACTGTTATTAGTCATACAGGACCTTTTTTTTCATTTCAAATGATCTTGTCGACTTCGTCGTTATGCTTGGGTCTAACGTTATGCGTTACGGTTACGGCGTGTATGACGTCATCATGTTGTTCAGTGCATATGCACCGAGTCTGAGTTTACTCCTGGGGTCTGGCGTTATGCGACACGGAGATGACGAGTGCGTGACGTCATTCAGCAGAGTGCACCTCCCGCTCACCGTTCCCCGCGCGGGAACCCTAAGTTAAAGGGTAATGGAGTCTGTTGAGTCTTGAGTTTACTCCTGGGGTCTGGCGTTATGCGATACGGAGACGGCTAGTACATGACGTCAGACAGGAAAACAGGGTGATTCCTAAAGAGGTGTACACGGTGTCAGACAGGAATACAGGGTGACTCTTAAAGAGGTGTACACAGTGTCAGACAGGAATACAGGGTGACTCCTAAAGAGGTGTACACGGTGTCAGACAGGAATACAGGGTGACTCCTAAAGAGGTGTACACGGTGTCAGACAGGAATACAGGGTGACTCCTAAAGAGGTGTACACGGTGTCAGACAGGAATACAGGGTGACTCCTAAAGAGATGTACACGGTGTCAGACAGGAATACAGGGTGACTCCTAAGGAGGTGTACACGGTGTCAGAGAGGAATACAGGGTGACTCCTAAAGTGGTGTACACAGTGTCAGACAGGAATACAGGGTGACTCTTAAAGAGGTGTACACGGTGTCAGACAGGAATACAGGGTGACTCCTAAGGAGGTGTACACGGTGTCAGACAGGAATACAGGGTGACTCCTAAGGAGGTGTACACGGTGTCAGAGAGGAATACAGGGTGACTCTTAAAGAGGTGTACACAGTGTCAGACAGGAATACAGGGTGACTCCTAAAGAGGTGTACACGGTGTCAGACAGGAATACAGGGTGACTCCTAAAGAGGTGTACACGGTGTCAGACAGGAATACAGGGTGACTCCTAAAGAGATGTACACGGTGTCAGAGAGGAATACAGGGTGACTCCTAAAGTGGTGTACACAGTGTCAGACAGGAATACAGGGTGACTCTTAAAGAGGTGTACACGGTGTCAGACAGGAATACAGGGTGACTCCTAAGGAGGTGTACACGGTGTCAGACAGGAATACAGGGTGACTCCTAAGGAGGTGTACACGGTGTCAGAGAGGAATACAGGGTGACTCCTAAAGTGGTGTACACAGTGTCAGACAGGAATACAGGGTGACTCTTAAAGAGGTGTACATGGTGTCAGACAGGAATACAGGGTGACTCCTAAAGAGGTGTACACGGTGTCAGACAGGAATACTGGGTGACTCTTAAAGAGGTGTACACGGTGTCAGACAGGAATACAGGGTGACTCCTAATGAGATGTACACGGTGTCAGACAGGAATACAGGGTGACTCTTATAGAGGTGTACATGGTGTCAGACAGGAATACAGGGTGACTCCTAAAGAGGTGTACACGGTGTCAGACAGGAATACAGGGTGACTCTTAAAGAGGTGTACACGGTGTCAGACAGGAATACAGGGTGACTCCTAAAGAGATGTACACGGTGTCAGACAGGAATACAGGGTGTCTCCTAAGGAGGTGTACACGGTGTCAGACAGGAATACAGGGTGACTCCTAAAGTGGTGTACACAGTGTCAGACAGGAATACAGGGTGTCTCCTAAAGAGATGTACACGGTGTCAGACAGGGATACAGGGTGACTCTTATGGAGGTGTACACGGTGTCAGACAGGAATAAAGGGTGACTCCTAAAGAGATGTACACGGTGTCAGACAGGAATACAGGGTGACTCTTATAGAGGTGTACACGGTGTCAGACAGGAATACAGGGTGACTCCTAAAGAGGTGTACACAGTGTCAGACAGGAATACAGGGTGACTCCTAAAGAGATGTACACGATGTCAGATAAGAGTTCAGGGTGACTCCTAAAGAGGTGCACACGATGTCAGAGAGGAATACAGGGTGACTCCTAAAGAGATGTACACGATGTCAGAGAGGAATACAGGGTGACTCCTAAAGAGGTGTACAAGATGCCACATAAGAATACAAGGTGGCTCATAAAGAGGTGTACAAGATGGCAGAGAAGAACACAGGGTGACTCCTAAAGAGGTGCACAAGATGTCAGACGAGAATACAGGGTGACTCCTAAAGAGGTGTACAAAATGTCAGACAAGAATACAGGGTGACTCCTAATGAGGTGTACAAGATGTCACACAAGAATACAGGGTGACTTCTAAAGAGATATACAAGATGCCAGATAAGAATACAGGGTGTCTCCTAAAGAGGTGTGCAGGATGTCAGAGCAAAATACAGGGTGACACTTAACGAGGTGTACAGTATGTTAGATTCAATTCAAATACAGGGTAACCCTTAAAGAGGTTTGCAAGTGTACCCATGTGAGTAATTTCCATGGAAAACATGCTTCTGCCTCCAGCCAGCATCAGTCCTCAGGCGTGTACCGTCCAGCCACTGAGCAGTTGCATATTTTTGATCTGAGACTAAAAGGTATCAACTCTACAATGATAAAGCACAACTCTATTCTAAAGACTTTAATTCAGCTCTAAATCATGGCTTCAAACACACAAAAACACAATCCCAACAATATAACACAAAACTAAGTAAATTTACTCCTACAATCCACTAATATTCACACTTTATCCTAGCAAATCCAAATGATTATCCATTCATTTACCATGAGATTGACATCACCATTCCTTCTCGAGTGCGCTGATGCACATGTAAATTACACATAAACTGTACTTATAATGTTATGTCACCTGTTGTGACCTCTTTAATTCCACAAGCTTAATTGTTTACTCTCAACACCTCTTAATTTACATTATGCGTACACTTGTGTTCTGTATCTCTCTTCCCACCAAAATGCTTTACCATGCATTAGCCAATTCATGGGTTGCACATCAAATTTACTTGCAACTCCACAATTATATGTAATCATACCCCGTTCTGCAGTTCCCTTCTGCAGTCCCCTTTTATACAGTTCCACTGTATGCCGTTGTGATTTCAATTTCAAAGATTCCGTTACCACTGTTTCGGATGGTATATTATGCTACCCTTGCGTGGGCATAGCCTATGGCATCTAGTGTCGACCTTTAGAGCTACGTACCACCGTCAGTATAAAAAAAAAAAATGTAACTTCCAACAACTCATAAGTTTGCCAAGTATTACGTTATAAAAACGATCCTTAATTGTGTTTCAAACCATAAAAATTCATTATACAATACAACAACGACTCCTTTCATTACAAACAGGGTTTTATAGTCTGTCCATTCTAAATGTCAACCTTCAAAGGTCGTTTAAAAATCTCCCCCTCGGAGCTACTTGTATACAATGGGACCGAGTCAGGCGGTCACAACACGTGCACTGTCCCTTCCTGACGCCCTCCTGCTTTATCTACAAGCAGTAACAAGATTTTAAATACAAAAGTGCAGTCTCAATGACCCACATATCCCATATGATTTCAACAAACCTCGATGTTAGGCCCCTTAAAACAACAATTATCATCATCATCATCATCAACTAAATTGTATGCAAGACAGGTTTTGGGCGTGTTTAAATATTTATTCCTAACCTTAGGATATTAATAACTGGCATCAATAGGTCCATTACATTATATGAAGGAACGAGATTCATCCTCACTGGTCTAACTGGCTAGCCGGCATCTTATTAAATGCTACGGTCAGGCACATCCTGCCGCCAATTAAATTCACTTCTCAGGAGCTGAATTATTTCAATAACTAGTTCTCGGTCGACATCAGGTATCATGCAGAGGTTTCCATTGTTATCCTCTCATACACCACAGGATTCGAACCCGGAACATTTCATGGCAATCCACAGAGCTAGGGTTAATCACTATGTACGCTCTGGCCATAATAAATATCTCTGTATGCCCTAGGCTATACGAGATTTCACACGTCGAATAGATTACCTGGCTTCCGTGACCATCGTGCTATGATCTCGTCCTTTAATTAGTAAGATAAATCTATCAATTACTCTTACAAGCTTATTCACAAGCTGCAACTTCAATTCTCTATTAAACTCTTCCATTCCCTAGATTCTTGCATATTTATTCCCATTATCATAATATACTGATATTAAATTGCTTTTCTTAGCCCTTCATGTATAATATTACTGCTTGAATAGATAAATATTCCAATTAGCATATATATTTTGCTTACAACCATTTTTCCCTGATGTGTATTCGTTTATTCTTATTATTATTATTATTATTACTGTCCAAGCCCTGCACGAGATAGCGGTGAAATCTGGATTACAGATATCTTACGATAAGACCAAGTACTTTGAAAATCGGCACTACGGAAACACCCCTTTGACGACCATACATGGAACGATTGGAAGAGTCAATCGCTTTCGTTATCTTGGTGAATGGGTCCACCCCAATGGTAGAGATGGCACCTCCATCTTAGCAAGGCGTACCAAACTCAACGCAGCATACCAACTATCCCACAATTTGTACAACAAGAAATGCATTTCGAGGAATGCTAAGATCTGTCACTACAGAACTGCTGTCAGACCACAGTTTCTGTATGCCGCAGAGACCCTCTTGATGAACAGAAAAGGCACCATGGATGACCTGGAGAAAGCCGAAAGACGTATCCTCAGGAAAATCCATGGCCCGAGATTGCTCCCAGATGGAACCTACCGTTTGAAATCCAATTCTGACCTGTATCGACAGTTAGAATCAGCCAATACCAGTATGCGACGTAGGAGGCTAAAGTTCTATGGGCACCTACAACGGTTGAACAGCAACAGGCTTACCAAGAAGATCTTCTCCTTGGTTAAAAGCTACAAGACTGGAAGCCTGTGGCTTAATGAAGTACTAAAGGACTTGGATTCGGCTGGAATTGCTGACCTTGATGTAAAAGATCGTTCTAAATTTTGTGCTATGGTAGAATCTTGGATCCCACCACCTAGAGTCTCTAAATGTCGGAAGCCCCTTTCGCAGGAGAGAAAGGAGAAATTATCAGCAGGGCTCAAGAGATATTGGGAACGGAAAAGAGCATCGAAGAACTAGTCATAAGCGCTCCGTAGTGGGCATAAATCAATAATAATTACTGACATGAATTACAATAACCCGACACAACGTAACCATTTCAATAACCGAACATCCGTGTACGTTACGTTAAGTTTTTATATAACTGAATTGCCATTTTACAATAGTGGTAACGATTTATCCACTCAATGATGTTCAAAAACATCTCAACTTTACTAAAATCAACACAACAATACTAATTTGAGGCTCTACCTCCTAAAATTGACACTTATTGGCATATTCTATAAATTTTGAAATCACTCAACATACAGTGGACTATAACTGCTACAAAATCACGGTTTTATGGTACTTACATCGGCTAGTCTGGTGGCTCCAACCACGCATTTCTTCCAGTAATGCCCGCCATTATTTGCAAAATTAGCAAGGCATTCTTATACTTATAACACACATTTTACATAACTTTTGCCTTACAAGACACACGGCACTTTTCCTTTCCATATAGAAGCTGTTGCCTCCTTTTTCACACAACACGTTATAGCACTTGTGACACTATTAATTTTACATATATTTAACAAATCATCATTACAATCACACGCTCACTATTTACATTTCTTACTGGTTGACTTTTCCTGGCAAGATATCAGAAATGCAGACGTTGAAGATCTCCTCCTCGCTGCTATCCGCATCCTGATTGAAAGTCTCGATTCTCTGTCTAAGGATTCCTATCAGTTCCCCAAACTGTCTGTCAATCTCTATCCTTCGATAAATTTCCTGATATCGCATAAATATGCTTGCATATCGTCCTGAGCATTAAGGATATTGGTATTCTTATGAAATTTCACCAATCGCAGAATAAAGTTTATCTCTGCCTAGTCCAACATCCTATGATATGTCTAACCAATAGTTTACATACTGCGCTCAACCATTGCACATTGTACTTGTACACATTATCACTCTCAATTGTCCTACCTTGTATATCACACGGTACATTTCCTACGTGCACAATAACAATCGCTCGTAATGCCGACTATACAAATATGGCGCGACTGTCCTTAATAAATGGTATTAATAAATGTCTTACTGCACGGCTCTTCATGTTGAAGTCCGAGCGTCCCTTCTCGACTTCGGTAACGCGCACTTCGCACTATACTGCGGTTCAACTGATTACATTACTCGTTATTAATTCATGACTTAATGCATGATTATATGTTGCTGCACTTAGAATGTTACAGTCCGCGCCTTTCTTCTCTGAGCTAGGGTGACGTGCTCCTCGCTCTCAAGTATGGTTCGACTGACTGCCTCTGTCCTGGGTCCACCCCTTACATTCGTTTGGAGAGAAAAAGTAGACCGAGAATTCCCCTGCAGTGTCATCTTCTCCCACAGTATGATTCTGGTCTTGAATTAACGTTTATATAGTTCCTTTTTCCTCGCTGGTCACAGATCTGTATGCGTGCTCGAGGATCGATCGGCCAATTAATTAATATTAATTGCCTTTGCCAGCGCGTGCCCACGCGGCGTCCCCTAAAAACCCCCGAAACCATGGTTAGATCTCTCCGCTAACCTCCTATTACTGTGTTACTGCGCGTTCCATTAAATCTGCCTCGATTTCAATGTTTAATGGCTTGATAATTAGCCTCCCGGCTAAACATTCACATAGAAGAAACCTTTTGTCACTGCGTTGCTCCAATCACGAGTAATCATTAAATTACGCTGGTATCTTCTCACTCCACTAGCCTCTCTATTCTGAAACGGGGAATAACTTGACAATAATTTAGCCTCCTGACCTGCTCCAGACGACTTAAGTAGGTCACATAGATTGACACGGCTCCAAGAAACTACGCCCCTCTCCAGAGTCATTAGACAAATGTCAAGCGCTCCAACTTCTGTGCTCAAGTCCAGAATTGTATGCCTCATACAGTCCAATAATGCCGTATTCTACCAATATTCCCTGCATTATATTAATACATAATTTCAGCATTAGTTCATATCACAACAGTGATTTAATATGTATTTTCTCTAGGGGTTTTTATAACTTAAACTCCCTCAAAAGATCTCGTGTTCGTTCCTTGCCGGAACCTCTATTCTGAGCTCATCTATCTCTGAGATCCACGTTCGACACCAGTCAGCCTAACCCCGTTGGGTTCACAAGATATCAGATTCAAATAATGGGTGACCCTTAAAGAGTTGTAAAAGATGTCAGACTCAAATACAGGGTGACCCTTAAAGAGGTGCCCGCGCGAGAAGCCTAAGTTAGTGGGTAATGGAGTCTGTTGAAACAGTCCTGGGGCTTCGAGTGAAGCGAGAAGCCCTCCTGAGCCTTTCTAACATGTGTAGCATTTGTAGCATGCGTCATTTGAAATGATATAAAGTCTAGTCTCTCAGACTGACTGTAATTTGTTATCCTACTTTTCTCATTTTGCAATTTTCCTCATGGGACTGAAAGAACCCCGTTCTAGCCCTCACGTAAGTTTCTAAAATTCCTGATGGAATCGAGTGATTACGTGAACACCATTGGGCTGATTTTATTAACCGCTTACGCTTGCATATGTAGTTTGTTGTCGGTGTACTCATTATGACAAAGTGCGATAACAGAAATAAATCCTTTCCCCTCAACTCGTAATCAACCCTTCCTACTTATATTGGTTATATATATTGATAGACAGACTGTCAAATAAATAAATTAATAAATAAAGAAAATAATAATAAAAGCACTTAAAGAAATAAATTAACTAATAAATGAAAATTCATTAAATGAATTAATAGACAATTGACAAAATACATAAACCAATAGGTCAATAAATATATAAATAAATACATTAAACAAATAAAAATAAACAAATAAAAAATAAGCAAAGAGGCAAATGAATGATAAATCAAATAAACGGATGAATGAACGAACAAAGAAAGAAACAAGGAAGCAAAAAATTAATTAAAAAAGAAAGAATAAATAAAACATACGTTAATTATTAAGTTAATAAATAAACCAATAAAAATGGACGAATGAATAAATTATTGAATAAATATATAATTAAAACCAAATACACAAATATATAACTTCATTAACTAATGAATTGAGTTGTAAATAAATTCAAATAAACAATCTAATGACAAAATAAATAACTTAATTAAATAAATATATAAATAAATAATGAATCAATAAACGAAGAACAAAGTAAGAAAGAAAAACAAACAAACACATGATAAAAATAATATATATATATATATACAGTGTGGTCCACCAGCCCCTTATTTTTTTTGGAGGAAGGCAACCCAACTAACGCGTATATGATAGTCGTCCTAAAAACATTAGTACTTGGCCTAGTACAGCTTTACGGTTGAGTTCAAGCTCGCGTATAAAGTCGAAATTATTGGCAGCAGTGTTATTTCAATGCCATCAACTATAACGAATGTGTAAATCGACACATCCAAACAACACTGCCTTACGAAAGACATGAAGTGTCTATGAGGACTACAAATAGACTCAATACGTGACTGCATCCCTCCACGGCTCACGGTAGCTAAGATGGTTAAATCGTGCTTCTCTGCCGTAACGTCAGTCATGCTGCAATGTAGCAGGTTCGATCCCAAGGCAAATAAGTTTTTTTTTTTTTTTTTTGCTTAATGCCGTTTACAGTAGCTGCACTACGGACACATATCTACCTGTTCCAATGAATGAATTTTTATTTGGTCCTGAAAAGGACCGTTTTTATTCGATGCTACGTAGGCAGGTTAGACGATGACATAATGGTATGTAGGAAGAAAGCTTGTAGTTTAGCGTGACAGTTAATCTCGCGATCATAAGCCACGGGATCTCCATTTTACGTGAATTCAAACCACAGGACATGGCGTTGGTGAGAGGCAAAGAGCTTGACCGCTGCGCCACCACACCACCCTGTAGGAATAAGACAAGGTACTCTGCATATTCAGTGTAGCAAGTGTTCGAAATGTTGACCACCTTGGTTGATGCAGATTTCAGCACGACGTATTACAGACAGTCTTGCACGCTGTAACATCTGAGGTGTAACAGCTTGGCATGCCTCGGTGATTAGTTGCCGAAGGTGGTCAGGATCTTCAGGCTCATGTGCATATACTACCTGCTTTAAGTGACCCCACAGGAAGAAGTCAAGTGGCGTAAGATCGGGTGATCTGGCAGGCCAGTGAAAGGGTCCTCCTCTTCCTATCCATTTATTTGGATATGTATCATGAAGATGGTTCCTGACGACTAATGATCCGTGAGGTGGGGCCCCATCCTGTTGCCACCACATTCGCAATCGCCCGCGCAGTGGCACAGTACATAAAACTTGCGAAATCTCGACAGATATGTATGAATATTTAAGTTCGAACATATTTTATTTTTTTAGTCGTTTACCCTCCAGGTTGGTGGAACCCACGGACTCAGCGAGGGAACTCACCACTACCGCATCTACGGGCAGTGTCCTAGAGCTGGGAACATCGAATCGGAAGGGATACAACTGGTGAGGTGGGATTGGCACCTCGCCCAGGCGACCTCACCTGCAAAGCGAACAGGGGCCTCATGAGGGAAGGTAACGGATAGGCAAGGAAGAGGGAAGGAAGCGGCCGTGGCCTTGAAGAAGGTACCATCCCGGCATTTGCCCGAAGACGAAGTGGGAAACCACGGAAAACCACTTCGAGGATGGCTGAGGGGGAATCGAACCCCCTCTACTCATTAGTGCCACCCGAGGCTGAGTAGACCTCGTTCCAGTCCTCGTACCACTTTTTCAAATTTCGTGGCAGAGCCGGGAATCGAACCCAGGACCTCCGAGGTGGTAGCTAACCGTGCTGACCGCTACGCTACGGAGGCGACTGACAGTTATTTATGAATATTTAATTTCCTGCTGAATTAACTCTCGGGTAGGATTATTTTTGTGCAAACAAAATAGCGTGTGTTGGCATGCTTGTGGAATTGATTATAAAATCTTTATCATCTATTCGAGGCCAACCTAAATCATCTAGGAAGTGGTTTCCCGTGGCATCCCACTTCTCACTTTCTATCCTTCTGGTGTATTCTGCTCCACATGTAGTGTAAGCAACCGTGGCTGAAAGGGTAACGCGTTGGACTGCGGATTGAAGGATTCGGGGTTCGATACTTAGTAGAGGGGGAAGATTTATAATTTGTTTTCGGTTCGTTTTATCGTCTGTGTCGACAACTTTACCAATGTCTTACGACAGAAATGATACAAGAGGTCACAGTTAATTATTGAGGATGGGGCACTAGTAATATAGCGAGCAGATGCATTTTCAGGTTGGATTCCATGAACGGTACGTGTTTTCCGAATTCGGTATTACACGAAACATCTTAATATGTACACGTCAAATAGGGTTTTCTTCTTCTTGTTAGAATTTAATGACAAAATATATTTTTTTAGTCGGTTTACCCTCCAGGGTTAGCTTTTCCCTCGGACTCACTGAGGGATCGCACCTTTACCGCCTCCAGGGCAGAGTCCTGGAGCTTGAAACATAGGACGGGAATACTACTGGGGAGGTGGGACGAACGCCTCAACCAGGCCGCCTCACCTGCAAAGCGAACAGGGGCCTTACGAGGGATGGGGAGATTGGGAGGGATATACAAGGAGGAGGGAAGGAGGCGGCCGTGGCCTTACGTTAGGTAGCATCCCGGCATTTACCTGGAGACGAAGTGGGAAACCACGGAAAATCACTTCGAGGATGACTGAAGGGGAAATCGAACCCTCTATGCTCAATTGGATCACCCGTGGCTGAGTAGACCCCGAACAAAATATTTTTGTTTTCTTTTCTTTTTAGTCGTTTACCCTCCAGGTTGGTGGAACCCACGGACTCAGCGAGGGAACTCACCACTACCGCCTCTACGGGAAGTGTCCTAGAGCTGGGAACATCGAATTGGAAGGGATACAACTGGTGAGGTGGGATTGGCACCTCGCCCAGGCGGCCTCACCTGCAAAGCGAATAGGGGCCTCATGAGGGAAGGTGAGGGATGGTGAGGATGGATAGGCAAGGAAGAGGGAAGGAGGCGGCCGTGGCCTTTAAGAAGGTACCATCCCGGCATTTGCCCGAAGACAAAGTGGAAAACCACGGAAAACCACTTCGAGGATGGCTGAGGGGGAATCGAACCCCCTCTACTCATTTGGACCACCCGAGGCTGAGTAGACCCCGTTTCAGTCCTCATACCACTTTTTCAAATTTCGTGGCAGAGCCGGGAATCGAACCCAGGACCTCCGGGGCGGCAGCTAACCATGCTGACCGCTACGCTACGGAGGCGACGAACAAAATAATACCACGGAAAATTTTAAAGAATACGTGTACCGGCGATCAGAATCTTGTTTCATTAGAGGGGCTAGAACATCGCGGTCATTTAGCCCCGTGTACTTGTGTGTGTGTGTAGAATTCCTCTGATAACCTGTCTATAGCGGTGTCTGTTTAATGTATGTATTAGCAATTAAGGTGAGAATGGGGAAGGAGGCGGCTTGGGCCTTAAGTTAGAAACCGTCCCGGCAATAGCCTGGAGCAGAAGTGGGAAACCACAGAGAACCACTTCCAGGGTTCTGAGGTGGGAATCGAACCCACCTCTTCTCAGATTAGCTTCACGAAGCTGAGTGTATCCAATTTCAGCCCTCAGACCAGTATTGGATTTCTTGGCAGACCTGGGAATCGAACCTGGACCTCCAGAGCGACACGTCGATATGTTATGTTAATATCCATGACAGTTTTTTTAATTTTCTGCCATTACAGGTCACGTAGCAAAAGCTATCAATTCGGTCGTATTCTCTTTATAAATCAGGAAAATTCTACCCACTCTTCTCAAAAATACATGTAAGGGAATGAATGTGGCAATGTAGTTACATCCCAACTAAAATGGAGCGTGGGCTTTCATTAAAAAAATGTATGCCTACGACTGGATTCGATGCACTATTCTACCCATTTTCGCCCGCCGTCTACGGCCGTGCTTTAACCGCATCGGCCACCAGAGCATGGGAGAAAGCGCGCGCTGCACTTAAAGTTGTTACTGTAGCCGTCCCACCTCAAACGTTTAAATCCATCTCAAAGTCTTCAATCACGGTTTATGGTGTTGATTTAACTTTCTACTATTACAGATCACGTGGCGTAAGCTATTAATTCGATCGTATTACGTGTATGTGTGTTATTTCAAGGAGCAATAAGTCATATGTTAGTAGAATGGGCCATACTATTTGGCGGGGAAAAGTTTAAGGTCGGTTTTTCTTTGCTAGACCCATGACCCAATTACATTGCTGTCACACAGTCAGAGGGCAGAGCAATATCGACCATCGGGGGAAATGCAGTGTTAGTTGGGTTTCATAAAACTAAATAATAAGGGGCGGGTGGACCACACTGTATATATATATATATATATATATATATATATATATATACTGTATATATAAAAATAAGTATGTAAACGCCTAGATAAATAAGTACCGGTAAATAGACTAATGAATCGATAAATGAATAAATAAAGAAATAATGTAATACAGAAGTGAATATATTTATATATTTATATGTCACTGAAAAAGTGATTAATAAATAAATATCTTCTTAGTATAAAACAAAGTCCCCGATTCTTGGATGTCACGGGTAAACTCGAGAACCACTGGAAGGATTTTGATGTGGTTTTCACCATTCTGTAAAGGTTATTTCGAGGATGATTTCTGTAGAAAATTATTTATTTATGATCAAGGGAAGCCGAGCAGTAACGATTTCAGTGGAAAAGTCGAAAAAAAACCTGGCGTCCGAGCGCTTTGTAAGTTTACGCTGGGCAAACCGTTAAAAATATCTAATTACTATGAATGTAAGAATTGTTCAGCATGAAAAGTTCTACAAAAAAAGTCCGCGAGAGCATATCTCTATCTTCAATACATCGCCCACTATAAGTGTTATTTACGTTTTCATTTCTTCCAACCATGTCCATTCAACTACTGAGGCGACAGTTTACGAGCTAGCAAAGGGCGAGTCTATCAACCCTGTTACAACCTAGTTAACGGGCGAACCATATTGCCCCAGATACAGCCAGCAGCAAACCGTTGAGTCGTGTTGAGTTAAGACTTTAGAGAAGAGTGGTTGTGTTTGGAGTTTCCCTGGAAGTGCAACTCGGGTTTTCTTCATTTCGCCTGTGAACTTTTCGATCCGCAAAATTCACAGCCAAGTTAAGATTGGACCGAAGGGGGATTTGTGATTCGTGCACCTAGCCATTCTTAAATTACCTCTGACAAGAATTTATTGCACATGCATCTCCATGATAATATAATTAATAGTCCAGTCAGTGATTTTAACCCATCATGACGAGACGTAAAACGGATATTGGTCGTTGATCATTGACATTGGGAAAAAAAAGTGGTTATCACGTTTTGCATTCATAACTGTTCCCGGGCGAAGCCGGGACGGGTTGCTAGTAGATAAATAAATCATCTTGTCAACAACTTGGTCTGAATGAAACAAAGTTTGTACCCGGATCACATGTGGCCGGCACGTTCCGGATGGAGATATGAAGTCGTATGGAACCAAACGACGTGCCCCGGCTCGTGTGGGGTCTGCTTGCACGGTGCTAACAAGTTATTGGTCACGGCAGCTGGATTAAGACATAACCTGCTGTTAGCTAATTGTTCGTCGTGTGTGGGAAGTCCTCCAATGACATTAACGACGCCTTGAATGATCGTCATCATTCTTCAGCCCCACATCGCTATTCTATCATAATCACATGTGCCTCCCTTATTTAGATATTCAATAAGCTCTCTCGACTGTTAATTGTCTTCACCACGGGAATCCGAAAACATAATGACATTTCATACAGAATGGTGACATCTTCAGCGCTAAACTGGCAGGTTAAATATCGGAATAAATTACTGTTAAATGTTTCTTAAATACGACTCCCCTTAAGCGAACACTCCCCGTAAACGATCAATTTCTGCAGGAACTGACATTGAAACTTATGACATCAATGCAATTTGTACTCTATTAAAAGATCACCCCTGTCCCTGATCAGCTTATTTATTGGTTTGTAACATCTTTCCGCTCGGTATCTGGACATGTTTGTGGGAGTGATTTTGGAAAAGGGACGGAAATGGATGGGACGGAAGTGCATGTGACGGAAACAATAAGCGCGCGTGGTGGCGGAGATCGGTACAAGGACGTACTGTAGGTCGTGTGGCTATGTGGAATCTATATCGCATCAACAAACACTCCAAACAACGTAGAAATTCAGTATATTAACGCCGACTACTAACAATAATTGAAACTTCGTTGGTCTAAGCATATCACTGGGAGAAACACATTTAATACACTTTCCGCACACCTAACTGTTAATCGCGCCTATACTTGGCAGTGCGCTCTATCGGCTAAAGGAGGCCATTTTCAATAATATCGCTGGCATGGGTTCACTAACTGGCCGGTATAGAGCACAGCTCGCATCAAGAAGGCAGTGGATTGCTTCCGGCACGGCAAATAACAATTATGATTCATTCCGGTCAGGATTTGGCACTGGAGTCATACAAGTAGTTATTTCAATGACCAACAGAGTTCACTGCCAACAAGGGATTCACGCTCCCGGGACACACATAGTAGGATAACATGTCACATATTACACATCATATGCGACTACTCTAAGGCTCGTATAATTTGTATTTATTTATCATATGGCTTTTAGTGCCGGGAGTGTCCGAGGACATGTTCGGCTCACCAGAGGCTGTAGCTGCTTCAAGCTGGTGTATTCTTTGGAATACACGGTAAGATAGAGAGTAAACTTTTACTTCTCTTTGCTATAGTTCATTCCTTCCTTTTTCTCAAACACCAACAGTGATCTTCCAATTTCTCCTTGCTGTTTATGGTTCTCATGTTACCTGTGAGTCTGTTCTAGATATATATCTTCCATGACCCACCTAGCGTCATCTGGCAGCGAATCTCTGAAGATCCTCAATTCTTCCCTGTTCAAGAGGACTTCCTTATCAATCAGGCAACCAGATCTCGTCGCCATCGCCAGCTATCATCTCCATGATCATGAGAACTTCGTCTACTTTTTCAACCACCAGGCTGCGCTAGTGTCGCCTACTATCAACTCTTTGAAGACCATTTCATCAAGAAAAAAATTATTTTTGTTAAGTTGTCTATTCTTATATGTATTCCTTTTGTCTCCTACCCCCACTCTTTTCCCTTCCCTGGTCCCTCCGTTCTTCGCTGAGCGTGTCTCACTTGTACGCCGACAGTCGACTCAGTCAGTTGAAGCTCAACTAGAGCTCGCCTCCTCAACTCAAGAGGCAATCCCTTAAATTCTACGCCATGTTAGAATTTTAATCTCAACCGTCAAAGGGATCTTCACCTTCGCCATGAAGCCAAGCTAAGTACTACTTCTACGTTCTTCAATTAATTTTAATGGATTTTAAATAGCTACATGCTTTTAATGATCATTTTATAGGCAGTGTGAGATTACTATATTTGGGGCAATAATCATCCTTCGCGGGATTTTCTATGTTGGGCTTTTGTTTGTCTAAGCCAATCTTAATAGGAAGCAGCATTTCTTATGCTTATTAAATGAGAGCTCATCTCACAACGTGGGATACCATTGAATTACACACTGTCTATAAAATACTTAGCTCGTTCCACCGCTGGAATAACTTTTGCCCTATTCTTCAGTCAGGATTGCTCTGGAACCTTCCAGAATCTGCACTCTATCTACCAGTTATACCGTCATGTGGGAATACCTTTTCTAACTAAGGAATCTTCCTTATGAATTACTGATCAATAGCTAATATTTCTTCCTCCGTTGGGATTATCTTTGGCGCATTTAACTGTAATCTCCAACTTTCTCAAGCATTAGACTCTCGCCTATCTAGTGTAACTAGTTATTTTCCATAATTGCAATAACTTTTTTGCCATAAACTTTTGTGCTACTACAGTGAACTTTTCATCTATTTCAACAGACTATAGTGAAAAACAGTGTTTGTTCAATATTTCATCCGCGTCGCGTTCGTCCGATTATTATAAATACGGCCATGAACACTTATCCTCAATTCCATTTGATCTTTCCCAAACCTCTTACTAACAAACCAAAATAAAATTGTTACTTTAGGTCTTTTTTCAATGAGTCGTCACTCTCAATATGTGCCCTCACTCTTTTGCTTATGTATCATAAATTAATGTCTGTAAAACTTCGTGTCTAGTACACGTTTTAACTTATATTGTTTCTCCCTTCTAATCAGGGAATACAATTCTTTCAGCTCATAAGTGAGTTAATTCTAGGTTTCACGAAAGGAATACTAGCCCCATTTGTCTCGTGATCCTTACTTAAACATAGGAGTTCTAGAAACTTCCTTTCGACTTTTCTCTTCAGGTTTCACAATAAGTGACCTGCCCTATTTGTATAATCACTAAAAAGTAATTCAGCTTTAATATAAGAAGTTATAGAAACTTCTCTTTTATTCTTCCTGCCTTTTGTTGTTGTTACTTCCGAAGTTGTTACTCTTTCTAAGATATTTACCTAGAATTTCTTAAAAGTACACAACTTGTACTTGATTTATTGTCTAACATTAATCACTTATTGTCTTAAAATTTTTCATTTTTTCTTCGCCATTTCAAAATCTTACGAAGATTTCAAACTATATAAAAGGTATGAAACCAAAAGAATTGTTAATTGCCTGGCGCAAGCTTTAGATGTTTTTCGGAGGTCTGCGACCCCAATTGTTAACAAAATTAAAATTATATATTTGATAAATTCATTACACTCTTTTGCATTGTTAAATAAATTTAAGAGTTCCTGTTTGCTTTATCATTTCTCTAACATAACGGTTAGGCAAGATCCTGTCTTCCTTGACTCTTCCCACTTAATGCAAATAAATCTATTGATGGGGCTTTCGCCACTTGTTGCATTTGAGCAAAAACTCTTAGTTGGTAACTTGGTAAAGTCTCTCTTAGCTTTAATAGCTAATTCTAACTGGCCAGTAAGGCAAGCATAGCTCGCTACGCCAGCTTCCTGCTTGTGGAGATTCTCTCCAACACTTATAGTTGGTTTTTCAAAATATAAGTGTTTCTCCTTGCCTAAACTTTTAGTCGGCTCCTTGCTGGGTAAAAGCTTAGCCATTTCCAAATGCAACTATTGGTACACTTACCAAAATTATTCCCAAAGGTATAATTGCTTTATCCCTATCCTTCTTGGAAGCATTTGGTCGCTCTTTAGGAATTCTACAATTTCGAAAACAAAAAATATCGAAACCGATTCAAATTATTGGCATTCTTCAAATTACTTGTTTTAAAACAAACTCCTTTGAACAGATACACAATAAATCTGTTACTCTTTGTCTTGCCAGACCATCACCCTTCCCCATAGTAGGCATATGTATGCTTGAGAGGGAATACTCCAAAGCCACTCTCTTGCAAACCGCCCAAGTTCCAGCTGCGTTTCCCGTTAGCTTAGCCCAGGTCCCTACTCATATTAGGTATCGGAGACCGGATTTGCAGTGGCAGCCGCCTTTAAGTACATTTAAAGTTAAAATTATAACTTATTTTGGACTATCGTCCTTTTTCTCCAGTCCGAAACTCACTTCTTTTCCTGTATCATCTTCCCTTGGGGGTTAGGTTATTCCCAAGCGAATAATCTACCCACAAGCGGACACCCATATGGTGAGCTACAAGTTCCATTCAATTTCAAGTAGTTCCGTCTTTCGCTACCGGATGTCAATGATACCTTGTGGTGAACGTGGGAACTTTGATAGAGCTTTCCAACGAAATCTAGCCTGAAAATTTAGCTTCACACAAGTTTAGTCTGTGGAAGGATCTTTTACGTGCCATAAATCTATGACATGGGACCGCCGGCCTTACTTCCCCCTCCGAAGAGATTTTAACGCTCTTAAAAATCCGATGACTACCGCCGGGTTTGAACCCGCTATCTTAAGAACAGCAGTTCAGCATGCTACCAACTACGTCACCAATCAGCTATTTGGTGACCAATGTTTCAAAGGTTGTATTGCTCGAGTCCAAGCACTGTGAACCTGAGAGGAATGTGGATCGCAGACGATGAGGGGAGATGTGAGGGATTCCGGTTCCGTGCATAGTAAAATAACGAAATGCATTGGTCGGTCACTCACTCACCCATTCGCAACACCACACTGGTATAGGCAAAGATCCTATGTTAGCAGTATTGGAATAGACGCGAATTCCAGATAACACGACGGGCTGTTGACAGGCCCTTATCTTCCCACCTGCCACGTCATCTCACCCCACAAGTTCACAAAGCTTGGACTCGAGCAGTGCTTATACTCAGAGTCCTGCATGGATAAACAAAAAGTTATCCGCATCCACCACGCATGCGCCCCAGATCCACACAACTGTTATCCGCATTCGTGCCGCATCCGTACGACTCTTTTCTACATTCACAAGTTTGTTATTCGAATCTACTGGCATTACAATAATGTAAGCATTATGTGTCAGAAAACTGTATCATAATGAGGCTCATTATAACACTATTTTTCATTATGAAACAGTTTCTCCCACCAATCAGAGCTCAAGAAACAGTTGTGTGACCAATTAGGTAAGGATACCTTCTCGCATGCGCTCAAAATCCATTGCCAAGCACACAGGGCTCATGCGTCGGTCGGTCAGAGAGCTTGGAAAACAGAGATATCCTACCCAGAGCTTGTATTCCGATCAGGAAATTCTAGTGACTGAATCTCAACAGATATTTATGAATATTTATGCTAAAACATTACCCAGCGCATAGGAGGACAAACAGAAATGGGGAAAGGCTCATAAGACTCTGCAGAGCATTCCAGTTTAGAATAATGTCAACAAATTTCAGGAAACTCCCAAGAAAAGCGAAAACCTGGGTATCCCCAAATCCAAATTTAGGGGAATTCCAACTGGACCATGTAGCGATATCAAGGAAAAACGCAAAAGAGGTAATGAATGTCAAGGTGATTAGAAACGGTGACTTCGATTCAGACCACTACCTTTCCAAAGCCAAAATCCGCTTCCTTCCGCTACGACAAAAGAGAGACCCACCTAGAATAACCAAATATAACATGAGCAAATTGAATATTTCCCGCGACATTGTTAAGAACTTTACGGAAGAAATCCGCAGCACCAAAAAGGAAAGTTGGCAACAACTCTGTACAGGAATCAATGACGCCGCAAAGAAGACACTGGGGTTGGCAAAGAGAAAAAGAGAAATCTGGTGGAACGAACACTGCGATGTTGCTCTCAGTAAGAGGTCTGAGGAATGGAGAAGATGGAAATCTTCTGGAAAAAGGGAACACTTGGAACAATTCAGACAACAGAGGAAAGAAACATCCAGAATTTTCCGTAGGACCAAGCGATCTTTTGAAGCAGCACAGTTAGAAAATCTTCAGAGCAACTTCGTTAAACACAACTCCAGAGACTTTTACCAGACATTCAAAAACAAACTTAAGGGTTACCAAGCCCCAAGTATGAGTTTTAGAAATGAGCAGGGGAAAATTGGACTGAACAACCATGAAAACTTCGAAATACTAGCTGGATACTTTCAAGATCTTTTGAACTGTCCAACCCCCACTTCTAGATTAGAAATAGCAGACTCACCAGCAAACTCAAAAGAGGATGCACCACCAACAAAAGAAGAGATCAGGGATGTCATCAAGAACCTAAAGAACAACAAAGCAAGTGGAGAAGATTCGATAACAGCAGAAATGATTAAATGGGCTGAGCCAGAAATTCTAGACGACCTTCACAGAATCCTTGGTGCAGTCTGGGAAACCGAGAAAATTCCAGAAGAATGGAAAACAGCGCTGATCCATCCGCTCCACAAGAAAGGGGATAAGCAAGACGTGAACAACTACAGAGGTGTGTCCCTCCTTTCAATTGCTTATAAAATTCTCTCCAAGATTCTTCTAAACAGAATAGAAGATACGCTGGACAAACAACTAGGCGAGTACCAAGGAGGGTTTAGGAAAGGACGCTCCTGTGTTGAGTAGATCTTCAACTTGAAATCAATAATCCGTCACAGACTGCTGAGTAATAAGAAAATTGTGGTATCCTTCGTAGACTTTAAAAAGGCATTTGATTCAGTGGACAGAGAGACCTTAGACAGGATCCTAAGGGAATTTGGAATCAAAACCAAACTAGCAAATATAGTCAAAGAGACCCTAACAAACACAACTTCCAGAGTGAAGTTCATGGGAGAGCTTTCTAGACCGTTCGAAATTAAGACAGGAGTCAGGCAAGGGGATGGCCTATCACCAATACTTTTCAACTGTGTCCTAGAGAAGGTTGTGAGAATTTGGAACTCGGAATTGGAGAGTCGAGGAATAAACCCAATCTGCCTCGGGAGGAAGTCGGTAGGAATTAAAGTCAACTGCCTGGCGTTTGCAGATGATTTTGCAGTACTATCGGAAACCACGGAAGAAGCAGTCATACAAATCAACCTCTTGGAAAAGATCGCTAGCCAAACAGGACTAAGGATATCAGTTGAAAAGACAAAATTTATGACAAATGACAAACATGGACCAAAGTTCCTTGACACGGAGATAGGACGGATTGAAAGGGTAAAAAAGTTCAAGTACCTAGGAGAGACTATACAGGAGAATGGGTTAGAAAAAGCAGCTGTTGGAGATCGAATTATAAAAATGGAAAGAGCGTATGGATTAACAAAAAATATCTACAACAAAAAGTGCATCTCCTGGAATGCCAAAATAAGGCATTATAACACTGTCGTAAAAACAGAGTGCCTCTTTGCCAGTGAATGCCTCTCGATGAACTATAGCCTCGAAAAGCTAGAAGTCATGGAAAGGAGAATTCTTAGAAAAATCATGGGTGCAGTTCAGACTGAAGATGGATGGAGACTGAGAAGCAACGGAGAAGTCTACCAGAACGTGGAAAGAATCTCCGCGTCTATGCGGAAGAGAAGGCTGACATTCCTCGGACATCTCTATAGAATGAACGACCATAGATTAACTAAACAAATATTCGACTATCTCTGGAAGAAAAAGACCACCATAACATGGATTAAGGAAGTTAGGAAAGATTTAGAAAAGTTAAACATCACAGAATCTCAAATGCTAGAAAGAAATGTATTTAAGAGCAAAGTGAACAATCTGGAAGGGTTTCAAGATGAAGGAAGACCTAAGAGAAGTGGACGAACTTGGACAGAAGGCCAAAGGAAAAATGCCAGTGAACGCATGAAGGAATATTGGAGACAGAGGAAACTCCAGGCAAAGAATAAGAAAAAGAAATAAAGTTGTTGCGTGATCCTAAGTGGTCAATTCGCGTGAAAAAAAAGTTATAATTATCGTCGAACATAAACAGTCGTATGCAACTCGCCTATAATGGTTATTAAGACACTCTTATGGAAATTATAAAACTCGCTTACGCTCGTTTTAATTATTGCCATTATAGGCTCGTTGCATAATGTACTGTTTTAGTTAGATAAAGCATAAATTACTAAAGCAACATATTGTAAGGTACCTGAGAGGGTAGCCTGTACAAAGAATTAAACTATGGGATGCAATAATTGTGTTTAGGGGGAGAGCTTGGCAATTACTTGTAAGAGGTACGGATTATCTAGTGGTCTGAGATCGTCAGTACGATCTGCAAGGAGAACTCCCCAAAGTACTGCTTAGCTGGGTAGTTTAAGGTATGAGTGTGGAAAGAAGGGTAGTTTAATTGGTACTCAATGCGCGATAACGGTACCTAGCGGTCTGCTGTAAGTCGTGAACAAGCGAACTAGGAGAGAGCCTGCTACGGTCAGCGTTGGGCTATGGCGCTCTGCTGACGTCACGAAACAATGAAGTAATAGTGCTAATTCTAGATCCTACCTACTGGGGGAAGCTAAGAGGGTAGGATCTTATCAGCTAATTAAATAAAGGAAAATATCAGTGACTTCTATTATGTTTAAATTTAATGTGTACCTCGAGTTTGAGGTACTCTGGCAAATAGCAGTTCAGATAATAAAAATAGATAATTATTACAGTCCAAGCACAGGGGGATGGGTGTGTAGTATGACTGTGTGTGTAGTGATCGCTTGAGACACTTACCCTTCAGCTAGCAGTAGCGGTTCGTCACGTAGGTAGCACTGAGACAGACTGATCCGGGACCATGACCTTCCGGAGTTCTTATAGACGCCTCATGCTAAGTCTGCGGAATCCGCACATTTCTCCTAAGTCATAGCCCTCCCTGGGGTCGTTGGCTGGGACACGAGGCTAACTGAGTTCTTAGAGGTGATAATTTATTGGGTTTATAATTCTGTAACTGTATTTGTAGATTTCTGAAGTAAGTGTTTGGCATTTGGATTTGTCGGGGATTTTAGTAATAGGGGATAATGGTGGCGTACCCTAGGGGTACAACAATATTTAGACATTTGAGGAAGAAGTCGTTGCTATAGGCTTTGTATGTCATGATCTTATGTTTAAAATGAATGTTACACAGCCCGAATTGCAACCCTTTCCTGTTCGGAGTGTTAATTTATTATGCTTAATGACATAATTTGAATGAGATTAGCTTAAATCATCATCTTACATTTGTCATGAGAAGAACACAATGGAAAACTATGATATGTCATAATTAGGGCTCGAATTCGAGCATATTTGCATATTTTTTTCCTGAATAGTACACATTGAAAGAAGACTTTCGGTGGTAATTTCACCTCTCTGGGACGAACAGAATTGAAATTTATCGAGCATATCAATGCATAAAACCGTGGTTTTCAGAATAGAAGAATATAAATGCATATTCTTGTGGTTTTCGTCCAAATAGTTTCCTTTTCTTCGAATTCCCCACCCCGGATTCGGGCCCTGACCATCCTTAAGGTTCGAAAACAGAAATAATAAAATTATTGAAAAGCCCATCTGGTGCGAATAATAGAACCGCAGGTTTTTAACGTTTAGTGAGGTCGTTTTTCGTCATTGAAACTTTTATTGACTGATTTAAGAAAATCATTCAAAGCTGAAAACATAGAAAACAATGTTGTTGTACAGACCAATGCAGATCTACTTCAATGACTCGCCTAATTCTGAACATTTTGTAAATGAACTTTTAAACTGTAACTTTTATTAGAAAACTTCTCTTATATATACTTGAAAAACTTGAATGCGAGTATATTGCAGTGTATCATACATACAATTAGAGAATAAAGCCCGTATATAAAGGTATGTTATTGGTTTTTTCGTTTCACTCTCCTTTCTATAGTTTTTAACGGCGTTTTTTTAGCATATTCTGCATATTTAACCGCATATAATGGGGTTTTTGAGTATATCTATCGAGCATATAATGGTTTTCCGAGCATATCAATCGAGCATAAAACACATGGTTTTCGAGCATATCTGGAGATTTTATCGAGCATATCGATCCGAGCCCTTGTCATAATAAACAACTGGGTCCTAGTATTTAAAGTTTCTCATTAAAATTTTATAGCAGATTAAACAAACAAAAAAAGTACCGGTTTTTCTTACCAAGTTCACGGAGCGCTCAACTAGAAAGATCATTACGTTAAAAGTATTGATCTGATCGTAACGAAACTTTAATACGTCTTAGAGGAACTTATTGTTAACGCGTATATGAAGTTTTAATCTGATCTGACGTTCGGGCCTGGGTGGTCATAGCAGTAGCAATATGTTATTCTTGGAAGCCATTCTGGCATTTATTAGGCGAAGGTGAAGTGACACCACCTCACCTTCTCGCCAAATGCTTTGACAAGTATACTCAACAGAATCATCCTTGTTGTCAGAAAACTGTATCATAATGAGGATCATTATAGTACTACTAGCGGACCCGTGCGAGAAATCTCGCTCGGGGTCGTCTACTCCCAAACACACCAGCCGTGAGCCCCTGAGGGTGTAGCACTATCCAGGGTGCACCATAAGTGGTGGGGCTACACACACCCTGCCCCCTTGAGGGCCTTGAGAAGAAGGCAGGAGTTACTGTGAGCCACTGGGTGTAGCACTATCCAGGGTGCACCAGAAGTGGTGGGGCTACACACACCCTGCCCCCTTGAGGGCCTTGAGAAGAAGGCAGGAGTTACTGTGAGCCACTGTGGGTGTAGCACTATCCAGGGTGCACCAGAAGTGGTGGGGCTATATACATCCTGCCTCCTTGAGGGTCTTGAGCAGAAGGCAGGATATACTGTGAGCCCCTGAGGGTGTAGCACTATCCAGGGTGCACCATAAGTGGTGGGGCTACACACACCCTGCCTCCTTGAGGGCCTTGAGCAGAAGGCAGGATATACTGTGAGCCCCTGAGGGTGTAGCACTATCCAGGGTGCACAAGAAGTGCTGGGGCTACATACACCCTGCCTCCTTGAGGGCCTTGAGCAGAAGGCAGGATATACTGTGAGCCCCTGAGGGTGTAGCACTATCCAGGGTGCACAAGAAGTGCTGGGGCTACATACACCCTGCCTCCTTGAGGGCCTTGAGAAGAAGGCAGGATATACTGTGAGCCCCTGTAGGTGTAGCACTATCCAGGGTGCACCATAAGTGGTGGGGCTACACACACCCTGCCTCCTTGAGGGCCTTGAGCAGAAGGCAGGAGATACTGTGAGCCCCTGAGGTGTAGCACTATCCAGGGTGCACCAGAAGTGGTGGGGCGACATACACCCTGCCTCCTTGAGGGCCTTGAGAAGAAGGCAGGAGTTACTGTGAGCCACTGTGGGTGTAGCACTATCCAGGGTGCACAAGAAGTGGTGGGGCGACATACACCCTGCCTCCTTGAGGGTCTTGAGCAGAAGGCAGGATATACTGTGAGCCCCTGAGGGTGTAGCATTATCCAGGGTGCACCAGAAGTGGTGGGGCGACATACACCCTGCCTCCTTGAGGGCCTTGAGCAGAAGGCAGGATATACTGTGAGCCCCTGAGGGTGTAGCACTATCCAGGGTGCACAAGAAGTGCTGGGGCTACACACACCCTGCCTCCTTGAGGGCCTTGAGCAGAAGGCAGGAGATACTGTGAGCCCCTGAGGTGTAGCACTAACCAGGGTGCACCAGAAGTGGTGGGGCTATGCACACCCTGCCTCCTTGAGGGCCTTGAGCAGAAGGCAGGAGATACTGTGAGCCCCTGAGGTGTAGCACTATCTAGGGTGCACTAGAAGTGGTGGGGCGACATACACCCTGCCTCCTTGAGGGCCTTGAGAAGAAGGCAGGAGTTACTGTGAGCCACTGTGGGTGTAGCACTATCCAGGGTGCACAAGAAGTGGTGGGGCGACATACACCCTGCCTCCTTGAGGGTCTTGAGCAGAAGGCAGGATATACTGTGAGCCCCTGAGGGTGTAGCATTATCCAGGGTGCACCAGAAGTGGTGGGGCAACACACACCCTGCCTCCTTGAGGGGCTTGAGTAGAAGGCAGGAGTTACTGTGAGCCATGGAGGGTGTAGCACTATCCAGGGTGCACAAGAAGTGCTGGGGCTACACACACCCTGCCTCCTTGAGGGCCTTGAGAAGAAGGCAGGAGTTACTGTGAGCCACTGTGGGTGAAGCACTATCCAGGGTGCACAAGAAGTGGTGGGGCGACATACACCCTGCCTCCTTGAGGGTCTTGAGCAGAAGGCAGGATATACTGTGAGCCCCTGAGGGTGTAGCATTATCCAGGGTGCACCAGAAGTGGTGGGGCAACACACACCCTGCCTCCTTGAGGGGCTTGAGTAGAAGGCAGGAGTTACTGTGAGCCCCTGAGGGTGTAGCACTATCCAGGGTGCACCAGAAGTGGTGGGGCGACATACATCATGCCTCCTTGAGGGTCTTGAGCAGAAGGCAGGAGATACAGTGAGCCCCTGAGGGTGTAAGACTATCCAGGATGCACAAGCAGTGGTGGGGCTACACACACCCTGCCTCCTTGAGGGCCTTGAGCAGAAGGCAGGAGATACTGTGAGCCCCTGAGGGTGTAGCACTACCCAGGGTGCACCAGAAGTGGTGGGGCTACACACATCCTGCCTCCTTGAGGGCCTTGAGCAGACGGCAGGAGATACTGTGAGCCCCTGAGGGTGTAGCACTATCCAGGGTGCACCATAAGTGGTGGGGCTACACACACCCTGCCTCCTTGATGGCCTTGAGCGGAAGGCAGGAGATACTGTGAGCCCCTGAGGGTGTAGCACTATCCTGGGTGCACCAGAAGTGGTGGGGCTACATACACCCTGCCTCCTTGAGGGTTTTGAGAAGAAGGCAGCAGATACTGTGAGCCCCTGAGGGTGAAGCACTATACAGGGTGCACAAGAATTGGTGGAGCTACATACACCCTGCCTCCTTGAGCGCCTTGAGCAGAAGGCAGGAGGAGTTACTGTGAGCCCCTGAGTGTGTATCACTATCCAGGGTGCACCAGAAGTGGTGGGGCTACACACACCCTGCCTCCTTGAGGGCCTCGAGCAGAAGACAGGAGATATTGTGAGCCCCTGAGGGTGTAGCACTATCCAGGGTGCACCAGAAGTGGTGGGGCTACACACACCCTGCCTCCTTGAGGGCCTTGAGCAGAAGGCAGGAGATACAGTGAGCCCCTGAGGGTGTAAGACTATCCAGGATGCACAAGCAGTGGTGGGGCTACACACACCCTGCCTCCTTGAGGGCCTTGAGCAGAAGGCAGGAGATACTGTGAGCCCCTGAGGGTGTAGCAATATCCAGGGTGCACCAGAAGTGGTGGGGCTACACACACCCTGCCTCCTTGAGGGCCTTGAGCAGAAGGCAGGAGTTACTGTGAGCACCTGAGGATGTAGCACTATCCAGGGTGCACCAGAAGTGGTGGGGTGACATACACCCTGCCTCCTTGAGGTTCTTGAGCTGAAGGCAGGGGATATAATGAAAAGAAAAATAAGGCTGACCCCTTGAAGAATGAGGGATCAGGAAAGATGAGACAAGGGCCAATTAAGGCGGGAAGGGAAAGACTCCCTAGGCCTCGGATACCCTAATACCGTCGGGGTCGGAAGAGAACAAGAGTTGACCAAGGGAGGTCGACTGGAAAGATAACTGAAAGGAACCCGGCACAAGTAAGTGGAAGCAATACTGGACTCAGCTGTGGTCCCGTGGTCACCAACTCACGTCCCACAAGTTGTGAGCCGTTAGGGGGACAAAACTACAGGATGTTGGTACGAGATCTCGGCCCAGAGACTTGGTCGAGGAGCCAGTGTGCCCTTAGACTGAAAATGTATGGATAAGCCTGGATTAGGGGAAAAGGAACGGCTAAATGAACATTATCGAGATCGGGGTATTCCGGTGTTTGTAAAGAGAACAGGACCGTCCTACGTGACGGTGGGATCAAAACATCATTTGCTACTTCCCTCGATCTCTACCTGCCTAAGGACACGGAGTAGCTTTATTTCTTGTCACAGGGAAATTACAAGTTACAGTTTCAGCAATGTTAATCCTAATAAATATTCAACATAGTCATTACGGATTCTATTACAGACCGCAAAGCTATGCAAACCATTAATCAAATGTCTTAAATATACGCTAGATGGACAGTTTCACTTGTAAAGAGGCATCATTAACTTTCAATTCAGAGTTAATTCTACCATTAATTACTGACCTAAGCCTCCTGTTCGAGCCCTGTGAAGCGTACTCTCAAAAAGCAACCCTATAAAGATAGATCGCACATTCTCCATGCCTTATTCAGCTTTGCAATTGTGGACTTTCCCCACTACAGAACTTCTAATTATCAAAGCACGCATATGAAAGCACGATTAATTAATGCCCTAACAGTGAGGTCATGTACTTATTTGGAGGAATGTACCTTTGTGCTTGTGATTCGATTCGGTGATATCACATAGTACTTAAAAGAGTGTCCTTAGACAGCGTAAGTAATGACGTGTACGGCTAACCGCAAGATACATATATCAAAACCATCATGTGGCTAAAGAGGACAGCTTTCTCTGTCATGCTTCGTTGTGCGGTTTCAATAAGAGATTTGTAAGAATATTTCCTCACAGATCAAAATGAGAATATTGGCGCAATTATCTCTTTATCATCAACTTAATCGAATCTGGCCAACCAAGGACCACGTAAATAACTCTTCGTGAATACAGTTTTCTTTGGCTCCAGTGTTCCTTCATTCTCGTGCTCACAGCTTCTTTATTTTCAGCTGTCCAATGCTGTTTCTTCTTGGTCGTTGTTTCTGGCTCTAGGAACTCGGGGCGTCTTCAATGTTGGTCATGAAATGGGTCTTTTCAAGCGATATACCTTTATTTACAGGATGCTTATCAATTATATCGCCAAAACAGAAATCTGGGTTGCTCTTTATGGTATGTGGACCGATTCCGCAATCGGATTTGCAGAGAAATTTTGTCTTTTCGGGAACATGAGGTTACTTGGATACTTCCGGGCGCGCGATTCAAATTGACGGGCTCACCGTATTTGCTGGGCCAGAGTGCAAGTTTCTGGCCGCTGCAGTGTTTCAGGAAAGCCATTTGTGGAGTATGATAAAGGGAGGCAGAGATCATGCTCGGCGAGATTGTACAAGTATCCTCGTTCGAGTCGCGCAGTCGCTGCCTAACCCCAGTAAACACTGCTCATTTTGTTCTGCAGAAATAGTGGCAGAAGAATGGTACCGTTTCGGTACACTAATAAAAAAATGGCTGATATGCTCCTAGCATATTATTATGATTTTCATTATGATTATAAATAATATTATGTAATGTGTGTGCAATTACAGATGCTTAATAAACGAGGACATTTCTAGCAAGAAATATAATTCTGGTCTGTTGGCTGGAACGGGGTACTCTCAGAAGAGGATAGTTCGATTTCCACCCCAGCCATCCTGGAAGCGTATTTCCGTGCTTTCTCATTTTTACTTCAGGAAAATACAGGGAAGGTTCCTAACTTAAGAAGATAGCCGTCTTCTGCTCAATCCTCTAGCAAATTAAAAATACACACTCTAGCACAGCCATCACAATAACACAGGTTATCAGACAGGGCATTTCACACACACCCAAAATACATGGGGCTAAATGAACACAAGAACAAGAACTACAATAAATATCTCACGATTAACAGGCATACTAACTTTCGATAACAGTAAGCAAGATGTTCTTATAGCAACATATAGATGTCTCTACTGAACTAGATGGCCAACACTTGTTGCTATGGTAACCACGCTAACAGTAAGTAAGATGTTCTTATAGCAACGTATAGATGTCTCTACTGAACTAGATGGCCAACACTTGTTGCCATGGTAACCACGCTAACAGTAAGTAAGATGTTCTTATAGCAACATATAGATGTCTCTACTGAACTAGATGGCCAACACTTGTTGCCATGGTAACCACGCTAACAGTAAGCAAGATGTTCTTATAGCAACATATAGATGTCTACTGAACTAAATGGCCAACACTTGTTGCCATGGTAACCACGCTAACAGTAAGTAAGATGTTCTTATAGCAACATATAGATGTGTCTACTGAACTAGATGACGAACACTTGTTGCCATGGTAACCACGCTAACAGTAAGTAAGATGTTCTTATAGCAACATATAGATGTGTCTACTGAACTAGATGACGAACACTTGTTGCCATGGTAACCACGCTAACAGTAAGTAAGATGTTCTTATAGCAACATATAGATGTGTCTACTGAACTAGATGACGAACACTTGTTGCCATGGTAACCACGCTAACAGAAAGTAAGATGTTCTTATAGCAACATATAGATGTGTCTACTGAACTAGATGACGAACACTTGTTGCCATGGTAACCACGCTAACAGTAAGTAAGATGTTCTTATAGCAACATATAGATGTCTCTACTGAACTAGATGGCCAACACGTGTTGCCATGGTAACCACGCTAACAGTAAGTAAGATGTTCTTATAGCAACATATAGATGTCTACTGAACTAGATGGCCAACACTTGTTGCCATGGTAACCACGCTAACAGTAAGCAAGATGTTTTTATAGCAACATATAGATGTCTACTGAACTAGATGGCCAACACTTGTTGCCATGGTAACCACGCTAACAGTAAGCAAGATGTTCTTATAGCAATATATAGGTGTCTACTGAACTAGATGGCCAACACTTGTTGCCATGGTAACCACGCTAACAGTAAGTAAGATGTTCTTATAGCAACATATAGATGTGTCTACTGAACTAGATGACGAACACTTGTTGCCATGGTAACCACCGTGTCCTCATCAATCACTGATAGACACCAACATATCCGTGTAAAAGTTAATATTGTTTAAAGTTTATCTCCAACCCTTAAACTAAAATGACTCCAGTTGTATCAGCAAATCTAATTTGGCAACAGTGTCCACTACTCCAACAACTGACCACAGACTCTTATTAATCAAAGCGCACATCTGATCACGGATGGTAGTGCGCGCCTGTCCCCTTGTCGGTGACTAATGTCCCACCGAGAGATGGCTCGGCGATTGTGTGTCTTGGTGCTGAGTCACAGCTTACGACCTCTGGCCGGGTCATCCATTACACCGTATTGTGTGCCGAGTCTGCTGGCGCCACTTCCCTGTATGGCCTCAGCACGACTTAATAATAATAATAATAATAAATTGCAGAAAGCACTACAATAAAAAAATCCATCAATGCAAATTACGACACTTTCGCACAGAAGTCTTACCAGAGGCCTTATACGCTTCAGAAACGACAGCAATCAAGGGACGAACAAAAATCAAGAAATAAGAAAAACAAGAGAGAAAATTTCTGAGAAAGATCTACGGGCCAGTTCAGAAAGAGGGAATATGGATGAAGAGACTGACAATAGAACTGTACAAACAGACAGAGACGATTACAAACAACATAAGGAAAAGGAGGGCGAAATTTTATGGAAATACGCATAGGATGAACGAGGGCAAACCAAGAACAATTTTAATAAAGTTACGAATAGTACACTAAAAACCAATTGGGTAAACGAAACCGTGGAAGACCTCAAGAAACTAAACATCCCTACAGAAGACATGACAGACAGGAGCACATAAAGAGACAACCTTAAGGGGACCTGGCAGGGTGAAATTTGGCACAAAAAAATTACTTTTTCATTCCAAATAAATTTAGAGACTTTCTTCTTTAATTTGAGCTATCATTCATGGTCATATCTAAATTATAAGTGCTTTAAATTGCGTTTCCAAGACAACACTGTTTGGGCGCGGGAACATTATCTGCCGGGAGATCTCGTTGTTGACAACGACAATACATGATTCCATGGATCTCTCCTCATATTCCCGCCCGTTACGGGCTTTGCGGGAGTAATGGTAGCCATTGGTCTAGCAGTATGTGACGTCACCTCGCGGACATAGGCGAGTCCCACAGCACTGCAGCACCTGCATATATTTTGTTTGAGGCACGTTTTCTTAATATATACGAGTTAATAGCTACGTAATTGCACACACCTTTCGATCTACTAATGTTAGAATATTTCTGAATGATGTTGGAAATAATAAACAAAGTTTTTATGGTTCCGCCTAGTCAATACTTGTTTTATTAGAGATTTTATCGTGAATAATCACTTGTCTTTACGTATGTTGGGACATGTTTCGGTGTCTAGTAACATTGACACCTTCATCAGCCTACGGTTATTGGCAACACTCAATGACATTAAAATAATTATTAAAACAACACACAGATGACTAAAATAACACTTTAAAAAGTTTTTTAAAACACTGTCATAATGAAAGTTCAATTAAAAGTCTTAGAAAAAGGCTTGGTGCACTTGGTTTCCATTGTCCCGCTTCCGATAATATATAATTATTATTTTTATTTCATCAACGAAGCATGAGACGCCCATCTCGATTTATTTATATACTGTGCGTGTAAGGACATTATATAATGTTATGGTCTACGGTTTCAAAGAATGGATTGTGGTAGGAATTCAGAAGAAAGCGGTCATGATCTGAGAGGTAGGTACCATTATTGGCATTTACCTGGAGTTGAAATGGAAAACCACTTCAAGTCCGGCAAACGATGGAATGCAAATCCACATGTCCCCGATAATCAGGGTTGAGGCGTTGGCAAGGAGACACCATACACTGAACGGAAAGAGCGGCTGCAGTCTTGGTAACTTGGGAGGTGCTGCACTAACGTACTCACTTTAGGCTGTATGTTGTTGTTGATTTATTTAGGGCCTTTGAGACATCGTGGTCGTGTAGCCCCGTGTGTTTGGGTATGTGTGTGGAATTTGTCTGATAGCGTGTGTTATTGTGATGGCTGTATTAGTGTGTGTATTTCTAATTCAGATGAGGATTGGGAAGGAGGTGGCCGTGGCCATAATTTAGGGGCCATCCCGGTATTCGCCTGAAGTAGAAGTGGGAAACCACGGAAATCCACTTCCAGGATGACTGAGGTGGGAATCGAACTCTCCTCTTTTCAGTTATGCCTCACGAGGCTGAGTGTACCCTGTTCCAGCCCTCAGACCAGAATAGTATATCTTGGCAGAGCCGGGAATCGTACCCGAGCCTCCACGGTGACGGCCAAGAGTGATAACCACTACTCAGCAAGGCGGATTTTCAGGCTGGATGCCCGGGTTTAAAAGTAGGTATTTTGTCATCATTAGCTTTTCCTAACGCGTCGTTGTAAGGGTAACAAAACATTGCCTTCCGGAGACTGGTGACCTTACTAGCTTAGCTGGGTATGACGACTGTTGGACCTCGTATTATTATTCCCGTTTTATAACGGTGATGAGATGCGGTGAAAGTCGTTGCGGCGGATTGTTTTTACGGACAGATGCCCTTCCTGACTCCAACCTCATGAGAGGAGCTAATGAGAGATGAAATTAATTACGGTGAATGAAACTCGGCAAGGATGTTGAAGGAAGCGGCCGTGGCCTGTCAGAAGGTACCGTCTTAGCATTTTTCTGAAGTAAATAATAATAATAATAATAATAATAATATCGTATGGCCTCGGGTGCCGGGTGCAAGCTTTGTTATTTGACACCCAAAGGGTAGCTTACATGTCGAATTTAGTTGTTCCTTGAAGCACTATGAAAGTCAAGGAGGTTAGATATCTATAGCGCTTTCTAGTAGAGAAATGAGGAACTTTGTGCTGGTGGAAACTCCCGAGATTAATTTTGCCATTATGAACACGGCCTACTGAATTCAAATGGGTTCTTTGACTTGCCAGCATCGTATGACATGCGAGTCGTAATGTTTACCGCCTTCCAAAAATCACTTACCACGGCCAGGAGCGAACCTGCAATCTTGGGGGGTTAGTAATCCGATACGATAACGACTCACCCACCGTGGCAAGCTTCCTGAAGTTGAACATGGGGAAACCACCAAAAACATATCAGGACGGCCGACGGTGGGGCTCGAACGCACGTATACTGAGTCCGCAGAGAGCTTGGCCCCATGTCTAGTGCTGCGCATTAGCGAGCGTAGCTACCGCTGTCGGTCTATTCGTAGCAGATATATTTCTCAATATTTAAAAAAACAGTAGTATTTTTAACATACCTGTTGCTCAGTAGCACAATGTCCCAATGCCAGCCAGGGCCGTAGAGAGCGATCACGGACCCTAAGATAACCCAAAGAAAAAGCTCTTCGCTATTCTGCCCCATAAAACTTCAATCATCATTATCATCCGTGGAATTTAGCTTGCCCAAATGATTATTAATCTATTTTGGTTTTAGTTATTCAGCCACTCGCCTTTATTTTATATCATTGGTTGTTCTTTTACTTTAGGATTTTGATCACTGTGCTTTAAAAAATCAGTTTTCTGTGTATCGGAACGTGTTCAGGCTCTACAAGGATAACCCACACTTCTTTCAGAAATTCACCGTATGAAGTAAAGAATCATTTTTTTCTGAGATTGAATTAGAAACGTTAAGGACTCTTGAACTCTAACACGTTATAAAATGGATGACTCTGGCAACTTAACCATTTCCCCGGAAAACGAAAAACAGAATGGTTATTTATAAAATTAATTACCGGTATATTAATTAATACTTATTGTAATGTCTTGTATACTGCTCACTGCCTGTGTTTATATCAAAGTGTGTCATCAGAAAATGTCATAATAGTTTTGACCTTAAATTAGATAAAGTTGTCCATCCTAAGTCCTTTTACCGCCTCGGCTCCCTCAGCTAAACTAAGCCCTGGGGCTACAGCCCCGCTTGCCCCTCCCTCTCGTCGGGCCTGGTGCCAGTTAGGTATATTCTTCGAAGGAACTACACCAAAGCGTGATTTCTTCTTCAGAGGCAAACCCAATAATTTATTTTTGAGCTCCAGTTCGCAGTCCTATGGTAAGAAAATGTGCAGAACAACGTCAAGCAGTTCTAACATTGACGCTATCCTTTCGCCTGCATCTTAAAATCCACAGCTTTCGAACTTCCTTATCGTTAGAAGAAGAGTGGTAAATCACTTCAGAATTTCTGCGGCCATCATTTTGTACTCAGAAACGGCACAGTTACTGTGGCTACCCATTTTAAAAGCTCATTATTTCGTATCGAAATGGATCATACAACTACATTACAAAGCACGTTTCCTACTTCAGGCGACACTGGCTTGTCCGCGAGCTGACGTCAGCGGAAAGGGAGCCGCCTGGCGACTGAAGCGGGAACTGCGATATCGGCCTACCTGATAGTATTCTAGTTACCTTGGGTGATACCCCTACTTGTTCAACAACTAAAAAACTGTCTAAGTCTGAAAATAAATTTCAGTCTGTTTCTTTTTTTTTTTTTTTTCAGATTTTGCCAAACATCTCGCGAACCAATAATTGTAGAAAGTCGTGCAAGGATTCAAATTAAAGCTTGTAACGCCCTCTTTGCCGTGAAACTATCCCGACAGAGAAGGAGGTGCCCTGAGTGAGAGCGGGAAGTATCCTTAATTGGTCGATTCAGGATGGCCGCTCAACATTATTGATTATTTATATATCTCGAGCTAATAATCGTAGAGAGTCGCACGAGAGCTCAAATTAAAGGGGATCACGCCCATACCTACATGACATGTTAGGTTTTTAGCTTTTGCCAAAGGGCCTCACTAAAAATTTTAAATTTGAGTTTTTTTGATATTTTTAAAATGGTAAACGTTTTCAAGGGCAAGAGGGGGGGGGGGGGCTATTTCAAATTGCCTCTCACCTTACCGTTATACTCCCACCCGTTTCCCTATTCCCCATCACCTTCAACACCTAAATTTACCACAATTCCCAAAAATTCCTTAAATCAGCAGATTTTCCATACGAATTCTATCCCACCCATTTTATTTGAAAATCGATTGTGGACGGAAAAGGAAGGTTGAAAGTGCAGAAAAGGACTGTAAAGAACTGTCAAGACAGACTAGGGAGCTGTGAGAAGAAGACTAGAGGATGAGATGCAAGACAACCCAGATGATCCATCATATGGGGCAGGATTACATTGAAAAACTTTGAAGGCTTGTTTCTGCAAGTTTACTTTTTTCCGATCAAAAGGAACATTTTCTCAGAAACTATTCAGTACACAATCTTGAAACTTTCAGATGTTACATAAACCCATAATATACATACTTTAACACGACGGTTTTGGAGAGAAGTGTTTAGTACAGAAACAAGGGGGTAATAAGTGAGCGATTTTTTTCAAACAATATTGCACTTAATCAAAAAATCATAAATTTGGACGAATATCTCTGATGAATAAATCCCTGTGTTACAACATGCAAGAAGGTATAAAGAATGCATGAGAAAAAAATGAAGCCTCTAGTATGAACCGTTTCCGAGAAAAATGTACCTAAAAACAGTAAATTTAACATTATAGATATAGAGCCTAGCGGGTCCCCAGGAAACTGTGGAAGACCTCAAGAAACTGAACATCTCTACAGAAGACATGACAAGACAGGAGCACATACAGAGAAAAACTTACACAATAGAAGTTTGAGCAAACTCCCAAAGAGAGATTACCGGGAATGAAGTGGCCGGAGGAGAGAAAGAGGAAGCATAGTGTATATATGAGTGGTTTTGGGAAAAAAGATGAAAGGGCCGGAATAAAACATGAACATTGATTATGTTGTAACGCTCTCCTTATGGGGAATTAACGAATAAATACATACATAAATATTAATATTTCTTTAAACGTGTATCTTGCCATCAGCTTCACTCTCAGACTCTGCGAGGGATCATTCATCTACCGTCGCAAAATACGGTGTGTGGGAGCTGAACACACTTTGTCGGCAGACACAACTGGGGATGGTAGCAGGTGGAATATCTACATGATAATGTACGGTATATTAATTTGAAGCTGACGAATTAATCTTCCATTTACAATGAAAAAACAGAAATTGAATTTCTGGTCAAATAGGTTATGCCAGCCGCCTTCACCAGCCTTGTTTGTGACGTAGGAGGAGCTTTCCTTGTGAGGAGCGCGCTTGCCAGCCAGCCAGTGCGCAGTGGTGCCTGTTCAAGTATACAGAGTTGCACGCCGCCTCATTAAAGTTAATATTATGTCTAACAAAAATGTCAATCTGTTAACCAAAGGCCGTCGACTGCTAATATTTTCTTGTCTGTGTGGGAAGAACTATTCTTGTTTGTCGAGTATGGAGGAATGGCGAAATGTTTAGTGTGTTTTATGATACTTCAACATGTGAAAAAATTCAAGCTTCAGCGTCATTATTAAATATTATTTTTATTATTATTATTATTTTTTTACATTCATTTCACCACATAAGTGGGACATATCAACATATCGTCGGCTTGTTTGCAAGACAGTATGGCTAATTCTCTTAAGGTGGCACATTGAGAAACAAGCGAACAATGGAACAGGTCTCCAAGATGACGGCCTTCTGCATGGTGATATGTAGACCAGGATGTATTCCCAATATTTTTAGATTGCGAGCTAATGATTTGGGGATGATGCCGGTAGAAGAAATTACTATGGGCACAACCACTACACTTTCCTGTCTCCACATTTGCCGTATTCCCTCAGCCAAGGGCAGATATTTGGTGGTTTGTTGCAGATTATGGGAATTGAGCACTGCAATATCAATTAGGAAGGTTCTCTTCTGCACCTTGTCCACAAGAACGATATCTGGCCGGTTTGCTGGTATGGTTTTATCAGTAATAACTGATCGGTCCCATAACAACTTGTGACTAGGATTTTCCAAAAACGGCGTCAGGAACATACTGAAGTAGTGGTTTTGTGAGAGTTCTGGCCCCACCACCACCGCTCCACCGCTGGAATACTAAAATGGCAATATCTCGCTAACCAATCAGGCTAGAGACTTGTACGAGGTGTCATTGAACTCGGGCTGATACCCCCTTTCCTATGGACAACATATTTCAACCCCAAAAATAAAACCTACCCCTACTAGGGGTTGAAATTGTATTTTTTTAGAGAATCTCTCTTTCCAATTGCAACATGTGAGAGTTTGAATTCTAATATGGAATGAAAAGTTGTTCTACACAAGAGACATGTGTGCGGTGGAAAGCCACTATGAATTAGCATGCCCACTCATGGCTTTTGTAAGAGGGCGGGCTTTTTAAAAGATGGCGGCTGTAGTATAATCTAACCTAACCCAACCCACGAGTGGTGATCAAAAAGTATTTTAAGTGACGCTTGTCGATTGGCAAACCAATAATCAAAGAGGGATATGTCAGGCCTTGAGGTGATAGCCCCTTTTGATTGATCCCTGTTGATTGATCTCTGTTGATTTGTCCCTTTGGACTGGTCTCTGTTGACTAGCCCCTTTTGGACGGGCCCTTTTTGACAGGGGGTCATTTTTGATGGATCCTTTTTGACAGGTCCTTTTTGACGGGTCCCTGTTGACGAGTCATTGCTGACGGGTCCTTGTTGATGAGTCCCTGTGGACGGGTCATTGTTGACGGGTCCCTATTGACAGGTCATTGTTGACTGGTCATTGATGACAGGTCATTGTTGACGGGTCATTGTTGATGGGTCCTTGTTGACAAGTCCCTGTTGATGGGTCCCTGTGGAAGGGTCCCTTTAGACCGGCCCCTTTGGACTGGTCCCCATGGACCGGCCCATGAAATTTATCCAAATTATATCAAAGGGCCTAACTACATTTGTGCGTAAAGAAGTGTGTTGAACTGACGTTGTTCACCAGTCCTTACTACTACAATTGGATAACAATATGAAAGGAATTGATTAACCAGACATAAGTTAACTACCAACGAAACACTTTGGCGACTCTGCTTGTTATTGACCAATGAGTAGGGTTTTAGAAAAACTGTTTGCTATTTTGGGTTATATACAAAAAATGCTTAGACCTTTTGAGTGACTATGTTTGCTAAACAAGACATTATACCAGACACGAATAGGATTCTTATGTAGCTCAGACAAGGAAAGCATTTCTACAGAATCTGTTGACATTGAATATAGATTTAGGTATTAGGAAGTCATTTTGAAGGCCTTTGTCTGGAGCGTGGCACTCTATGAAAGTACAACTTAGACAATTGGTGTAGCAGAAAAGTGGAGAATTGAAGTGTTTGAAATGTGGTGTTACAGGAGAATGATGAAGATTAGATGGGTAAATAGGGTTACTAACAAAGAGGTATTAAGACGAGTGGGGGAGAAGAGATGCATCTGGCGACTGTTAATGAAGTAAAGAGATAGGTTGGTAGGACACGTACTAAGACACCCAAGAATAGCAAACGTAGTTATGGAAGAAAGGTTCGAGGACGAGAACTGTAGGGGTAGACCAAGTTTAGAATATGTTAAACAGATAGCCTTGAATGTAGGGTGTGGTAGCTATATAGAGATGAAACGATTAGCTCGGGACAGATAGGCGCTGAGATCTGCATCAAACCAGTCAAAGGACTAAAGACTCAAACAACAACATGTAAGTTCACTGAAATAATGTTGTGTAACGGTAAATGTTAGTCAACGAACAGTAATGCATTACTAAAACCCATGACACGATACCTAAGAGCTTTTCTAAAATGATTTTAAAATGCCTTTAACCCTATATTGAACACCCAGTTCACAAGACTCATAACTGCAATGTTATGGTAAAACAAAACAAAATCTATATTTCAAAACAAGCAAGTGGTTTAGTCAATGTATACTGGAAAAAGTTTTGTAAACACTGAAGTCCTCAAGACTAATTAAATTAGTAACTGTCAGGTTGACCGAGTGGTTAAGGTGTTTGACTAAGATCAAATTTTCTGTATATGGAAGCAAGGGTTCGAATCCCTTACCTGACATAACTATTGCCTTAACATGGCTTGGCCACACTGCATTATTATGATACTCGGTACACAAACCATAGATATAGTGTATTGTTTAAGGCCACTCTCTTTCTGAACATAGTCAGAGACTGTTGATGGTTAACAATTGTATTAATAGTGGGACATGGGGATAGTAATTAAGAAAAACAGACAATACCCATACAATATTTTTATTAAATTCATTTTATAATAGTTACACACACTGAATTCAACTCTATCTCTTTACCATTGTTCGATATAGATTTTTAAACACAACGCTTGTTGTAGATCCTTTTACAACTTTCTCCAGGTACTCTTGCTCTTAAAAACTGGGGAAGCCGCAATGGTTTTATAAACATAAAACCCTCATCCTCTTCTTTTTCATAATTATCATCATCATCATTATGAATATTATCATCAAAATTATTATAGTCATTGTCACCATCATTATCATCATCATCATCATCATTCTCAACATCACTAGAACTATCCAATTCCTCTTGTTTGTTTTCCACAGGGACCTCTTGTAGAGTCTGCGTTGCTTTTGATAGTGTTAAGGGTATTTTGAACGATGGTATTTGTCCTAACATGTCTTTTTGAGGTGATGATGAATGCTTTTTAACAAACAATGCACTATCTTGAGCAGCAATATATTTTTCTTGGACTTGCTTTTTTACCTGGGTTAGAGTATTTTGCGTATTTAAATGTGTATTAATTTGAGATTCACAATGATGTTCTTTTGAAGTAAGTACGTTGGAGTCTTTTGTTTTAATCATTCCTCGACACTTTTTGGATCGTTGTTTTGAACATCGCCAAATAACAGTTCCATCTTTATTGGTTGTTTTTACAATATATGTATATCCTTTATAGAAGACACATGGCTTGCCATGACTGGTTGTTGAGACTTCCATATCAACTAATACATATGAATTAAATTTTAGTAAAGACACATGAACAATCTTTAGATTACAAGTGATTTACACACACACACTTTCCTAAATGTCAAGATTTATGGATGTTGTTTTCCGCCAACAGCTGCTTACTGCGTATGACAAGGCTGGAGACTGGTAGGTGAGACGGTCTTTCACGAATGTGAACACTGTAACAGGCAGTAGTCAACTGACAATATTCTTATACCCTAGTCAAGGTTAACAGGTACTTACTGCGTATGACAAGACCATACACTCGTAAGTTAGACCGTATTTTTTTTTGTTTGTTGCTAAGGGTCCCATATATACCCTAGACATGTTAGTTCTGAACATTTAGTGGTTAATTGTATATATTGAATTTAAATACACAGCTTATACAAGCACGTTTTGCAGATGGGAGGGGCGAGAGGCTGGCAAAAAAGGAAATGTTTTAGTTTAATGAAACGTCATGTCCTAGTAGGCGTGATTTATAGTAGACGAAATTGATAGTAGACGTAATTGATAGTAGGTGTAATCGATACTAGACGTGATTAATAGTAGACGCAATTGATACTAGGCGTGATTGATAGTAGGCGTGATTTGTAGTAAGCGCAATTCATAGTAGGCTCAATTGATAGTAGATGCAATTGATAGTAGGCGTGATTGATAGTAGGCGCGATTGATAGTGGACGTAATTTGACATGGGCGCAACTTAGATCATTTTTGATATCATAAAGTTACAGTGTCAATGTTTATACAAAGTACAAGGTAGAGAGGGGGTATTTTAAGACTTTACCTCAGCTCACTTAACATAACCAAACTTTACCTAACCTAACTTTGTCACGTGACATGTTCTACAAGTTTAGACTTGCCTTAAGACTGATTATGTCGTCATAGATGGATGGGAGGGGTGAGAGGCTGGCCAAAAAGGTAATGTATTAGTTTAATGAAACGTCATGTCCTAGTAGGCGCGATTTATAGTAGACGCAATTGATAGTAGACGTGATTGATAGTAGGTGTATTTGATACTAGACGTGATTAATAGTAGACGCAATTGATACTAGGCGTGATTGATGGTAGGCGTGATTTGTAGTAAGCGCAATTCATAGTAGGCTCAATTGATAGTAGATGCAATTGATAGTAGGCGTGATTGATAGTTGGCGCGATTGATAGTAGACGTAATTTGACATGGGCGCGACTTAGATCATTTTTGATATTATAAAGTTACAATGTCAATGTTTATACAAAGTACAAGGTAGAGAGGGGGTATTTTAAGACTTAACCTCAGCTCACTTAACATAACCAAACTTTACCTAACCTAACTTTATTACGTGACATGTTCTACAAGTTTAGACTTGCTTTAAGACTGATTATGTCGTCATAGATTGATGGGAGGGGTGAGAGGCTGGCAAAAAAGGAAATGTTTTAGTTTAATGAAACGTCATGTCCTAGTAGGCGTGATTTATAGTAGACGCAATTGATAGTAGGCGCGATTAATAGTAGACGCAATTGATAGTAGGCGTGATTGATAGTAGGCGTGATTTGACATGAGCGCGATTTATAGTAGACGCAAATGATAGTAGGCGCGATTGATAGTAGGCGTGATTGATAGTAGACGCGATTGATAGTAGGCGCAATTTGACATGGGCGCGACTCAGATCATTTTTGATATTATAAAGTTACAGTGTCAATGTTTATACAAAGTACAAGGTAGAGAGGGGGTATTTTAAGACATAATCTCAGCTCACTTAACATAACCTAACTTTGTCACGTGACACGTTCTACAAGTTTAGACTTGCTTTAAGACTGATTATGACGTCATAGATTGATGGGAGGGGTGAGAGGCTGACAAAAAAGGAAATGTTTTAGTTTAATGAAACGCCATGTCCTAGTAGGCGCGATTTATAGTAGACGCAATTGATAGTAGGTGCGATTAATAGTGGACGCAATTGATAGTAGGCGTGATTGATAGTAGGCGTGATTTGACATGAGCGCGATTTATAGTAGACGCGAAAGATAGTAGGCGCGATTGATAGTAGGCGTAATTAGACATGGGCGCGATTTATAGTAGACGCAATTGATAGTAGGCGCGATTGATAGTAGGTGTAATTGATAGTAGGCGCGATTTGACATGAGCGCGATTTATAGTAGACGCAAATGATAGTAGGCTTGATTGATAGTAGACGCAATTGATACTAGGCGTGATTGATAGTAGGCGTGATTTGTAGTAAGCGCATTTCATAGTAGGCTCAATTGATAGTAGTTGCAATTGATAGTAGACGTGATTGATAGTAGGCGCGATTGATAGTAGACGTGATTGATATGGGCGCGACTTAGATCATTTTTGATATTACAAAGTTACAGTGTCAATGTTTATACAAAGTACAAGGCAGAGAGAGGGTATTTTAAGACTTAACCTCAGCTCACCTAACATAACCTAACTTTACCTAACCTAACTTTGTCACGTGACATGTTCTACAAGTTTAGACTTGCTGTAAGGCTGACTATGACTATGACGTCATAGATTGATGAGAGGGGTGGGAGGCTGACAAAAAAAGGAAATGTTTTGGTTTAATGAAAAGTCATGTCCTAGTAGGCGTGATTGGTAGTAGACGCAATTGATAGTAGACGCGATTAATGGTAGGTGCAATTGATAGTAGGTGTGATCAGGTACTTACTGCATATCAAAAGGCTGTACACTCGTGTGTTAGACACTCTATCTTGTTAAGGACCCCTATATTCCCTATACTAGGCTATACATGTTAGTTCTAAACACTTAGTGGTTATTTGTATATTAAATTTATATACACAGGTTATACAAGCACGTTTTTTCACACAGTAAAACTTCGTCAAATAGCCACATGCGACACGCAAAGTATGTTTCCGCTATCTAGAGGTTACTATGGAAACTACCTGAACATATCCTAATCTAATCCTAGCTAACCTCACCTGCCGTGACCATACCGGTTTGTAAGCAACAACAACAACACACTAAGATTCCATGAATTCCAGAGTACTTTTAGATTAATTATCGACTCTCAACTCTTATAACTATGTCTATCCCACTCTGTCAAAAACACGATATATTTTTTTTAAATTTTTGTTTGATGTCAATACTAAAGTGATAATGGGTTTTCCGATCCTATCACTATAAATTCATGACCCCCCACTCTTATCTCGGTCTCGACAACAACCATGCCTATTTTTATTATGTCAGATGATGTAATGTTCGAGTGCAAAGTGGGTGTAAAAGTGAGTGCAAAGTGAGTGCAAATTGAGTGCAAAGTAAGTGTAAAAGTAGTTGTAAAAGTGAGTGCAAAAGTGAGTGCAAAAGTGGGGTGTAAAAGTGGTACCCTATTTGTAATGGCTTATTTGACAAGTTTTTTTGTGGTACCCTATTCGTAATGGCTTATTTCACAAGTTGTTTTTGTCAATGTATTTAGAGGATATTTCTCTTGTTCATGGAATGTATCTCAGCCCTTTTTATGATAGCATAATGCTTACCGTCATATTTGTAAGCAACAACAACACACTAAAATTCCAAGAATCCAAACTACTCTAAGGTTAATGATGGTCTCTCAACTCCATTCCACGCCTAGTCAAAAACATTATACATTTCAATTTTTTCAAAAAAGGAAAATTGAGAAAGTAGGCTATATATTTAAACTAAAAATCATGCTAACTCCATCCCCTACGTCTATCCCATTCTCAGTCAAAAAAAATATATATATTCTTTACATTTTTCCAAAAATTATTTGGAAAGTAGGCTATAATTTGAAAACTAATAATCCTAAAAAATCATATGTAGACTCAAACCAATGGCTTTTATGTCCTTAATCGTTAGAACAAAACATGGAATTTGACCTTTTTCCAAATATTGATCATTAAAAAAAATGGCTATATTTTGTAAACTATAAATTACACAAAAAAAATGTGTTTGACATAAATGGCAGGTATTTACCCATTCTACGCACAAACCAAGTCCCAGGTCTCTGGGACAAAATCCAAAAAGGTTCAATTTTGAAAGTAGACGATATTTTTAAAACTAATCATTCTAAAAAGTCATATATAGACTCAAACAAATGTCCTTTAAGTCCTTTAACGTTAGAACAAAACTTAACATTTTTTCTTTTTTTTTTTTTCAAAAAAAAAGTCCAATTTTCAAAATTGTCTATATTTTGGAAACTACGAATTAGTTCCAAAATGGCGGTCGTAGCTTAACTCAACCTAACCTAACCCTACGAGGTGTGATCAAAAGTTCCAAAATGGCTGCCGTAGCATAACTGATTGATCCCTGTAGATTGACCCCTTTTGATTGATCTCTGTTGATGTATCCCTTTGGACTGGTCCCTGTTGACCAGCCCCTTTGGACGGGTCCTTTTTTGCATTTTTTTACGGGTCCCGGAGGACGGGTCCTTGTTGACGGGTCCCTGTGGGCGGGTCCCTTTGACATAATTTGGATAAAATGCATGGGCCAGTCCATAGGGATCAGTCCAAAGGACCCGCCCACAGCATTATGCTATCATAAAATGGGCTGAGATACTTTCCATGAACAAGAGAAATATCCTCTAAATACATTGACAAAAACAACTTGTGAAATAAGCCATTACGAATAGGGTACCACAAAAAAACTTGTCAAATAAGCCATTACAAATAGGGTACCACTTTTACACCCCACTTTTGCACTCACTTTTGCACTCACTTTTACAACGACTTTTACACTTACTTTGCACTCACTTTTGCACTCACTTTGCACTCACTTTTACACCCACTTTGCACTCGAACATTACATCATCTGACATAATAAAAATAGGCATGGTTGTTGTCGAGACCGAGATAAGAGTGGGGGGTCATGAATTTATAGTGATAGGATCGGAAAACCCATTATCACTTTAGTATTGACATCAAGCAAAAATTTTAAAAAAATATATCGTGTTTTTGACAGAGTGGGATAGACATAGTTATAAGAGTTGAGAGTCGATAATTAATCTAAAAGTACTCTGGAATTCATGGAATCTTAGTGTGTTGTTGTTGTTGCTTACAAACCGGTATGGTCACGGCAGGTGAGGTTAGCTAGGATTAGATTAGGATATGTTCAGGTAGTTTCCATAGTAACCTCTAGATAGCGGAAACATACTTTGCGTGTCGCATGTGGCTATTTGACAAAGTTTTACTGTGTGAAAAAACGTGCTTGTATAACCAGTGTATATAAATTTAATATACAAATAACCACTAAGTGTTTAGAACTAACATGTATAGCCTAGTATAGGGAATATAGGGGTCCTTAACAAGATAGAGTGTCTAACACACGAGTGTACAGCCTTTTGATATGCAGTAAGTACCTGATCACACCTACTATCAATTGCACCTACCATTAATCGCGTCTACTATCAATTGCGTCTACTACCAATCACGCCTACTAGGACATGACTTTTCATTAAACCAAAACATTTCCTTTTTTTTGTCAGCCTCCCACCCCTCTCATCAATCTATGACGTCATAGTCATAGTCAGCCTTACAGCAAGTCTAAACTTGTAGAACATGTCACGTGACAAAGTTAGGTTAGGTAAAGTTAGGTTATGTTAGGTGAGCTGAGGTTAAGTCTTAAAATACCCTCTCTCTGCCTTGTACTTTGTATAAACATTGACACTGTAACTTTGTAATATCAAAAATGATCTAAGTCGCGCCCATATCAATCACGTCTACTATCAATCGCGCCTACTATCAATCACGTCTTCTATCAATTGCAACTACTATCAATTGAGCCTACTATGAAATGCGCTTGCTACAAATCACGCCTACTATCAATCACGCCTAGTATCAATTGCGTCTACTATCAATCAAGCCTACTATCATTTGCGTCTACTATAAATCGCGCTCATGTCATATCGCGCCTACTATCAATTACACCTACTATCAATCGCGCCTACTATCAATTGCGTCTACTATAAATCCCGTCCATGTCTAATTACGCCTACTATCAATCGCGCCTACTATCTTTCGCGTCTACTATAAATCGCGCTCATGTCAAATCACGCCTACTATCAATCACGCCTACTATCAATTGCGTCCACTATTAATCGCACCTACTATCAATTGCGTCTACTATAAATCGCGCCTACTAGGACATGGCGTTTCATTAAACTAAAACATTTCCTTTTTTGTCAGCCTCTCACCCCTCCCATCAATCTATGACGTCATAATCAGTCTTAAAGCAAGTCTAAACTTGTAGAACGTGTCACGTGACAAAGTTAGGTTATGTTAAGTGAGCTGAGATTATGTCTTAAAATACCCCCTCTCTACCTTGTACTTTGTATAAACATTGACACTGTAACTTTATAATATCAAAAATGATCTGAGTCGCGCCCATGTCAAATTGCGCCTACTATCAATCGCGTCTACTATCAATCACGCCTACTATCAATCGCGCCTACTATCATTTGCGTCTACTATAAATCGCGCTCATGTCAAATCACGCCTACTATCAATCACGCCTACTATCAATTGCGTCTACTATTAATCGCGCCTACTATCAATTGCGTCTACTATAAATCACGCCTACTAGGACATGACGTTTCATTAAACTAAAACATTTCCTTTTTTGCCAGCCTCTCACCCCTCCCATCAATCTATGACGACATAATCAGTCTTAAAGCAAGTCTAAACTTGTAGAACATGTCACGTGATAAAGATAGGTTAGGTAAAGTATGGTTATGTTAAGTGAGCTGAGGTTAAGTCTTAAAATACCCCCTCTCTACCTTGTACTTTGTATAAACATTGACATTGTAACTTTATAATATCAAAAATGATCTAAGTCGCGCCCATGTCAAATTACGTCTACTATCAATCGCGCCTACTATCAATCACGCCTACTATCAATTGCATCTACTATCAATTGAGCCTACTATGAATTGCGCTTACTACAAATCACGCCTACTATCAATCATAATAATAATGTTATTGGTTTTACGTCCCTTTTAACTACACTGGCTTTTAGAGACGCCGGGGTGCCGGAATTTTGCCCCGAAGGGGATCATTAACGTGCCAGTAAATGTACAGACACGGCTCCCTCGCATTTGCGCACCCTAAAATGCCAGCTGACTGCGCCAGGTTTCGAACCTGCAACCTCGGGATCAGCAAGCGAGAACGTTACCCCTTACTATCAATCACGCCTAGTATCAATTGCGTCTACTATTAATCACGTCTAGTATCAAATACACCTACTATCAATCACGTCTACTATCAATTGCGTCTACTATAAATCACGCCTACTAGGACATGACGTTTCATTAAACTAATACATTACCTTTTTGGCCAGCCTCTCACCCCTCCCATCAATCTATGACGACATAATCAGTCTTAAGGCAAGTCTAAACTTGTAGAACATGTCACGTGACAAAGTTAGGTTAGGTAAAGTTTGGTTATGTTAAGTGAGCTGAGGTAAAGTCTTAAAATACCCCCTCTCGACCTTGTACTTTGTATAAACATTGACACTGTAACTTTATGATATCAAAAATGATCTAAGTTGCGCCCATGTCAAATTACGTCTACTATCAATCGCGCCTACTATCAATCACGCCTACTATCAATTGCATCTACTATCAATTGAGCCTACTATGAATTGCGCTTACTACAAATCACGCCTACTATCAATCACGCCTAGTATCAATTGCGTCTACTATTAATCACGTCTAGTATCGATTACACCTACTATCAATTACGTCTACTATCAATTTCGTCTACTATAAATCACGCCTACTAGGACATGACGTTTCATTAAACTAAAACATTTCCTTTTTTGCCAGCCTCTCACCCCTCCCATCTGCAAAACGTGCTTGTATAAGCGGTGTATTTAAATTCAATATATACAATTAACCACTAAGTGTTCAGAACTAACATGTCTAGGGTATATATGGGACCCTTAGCAACAAACAAAAAAAAATACGGTCTAACTTACGAGTGTATGGTCTTGTCATACGCAGTAAGTACCTGTTAACCTTGACTAGGGTATAAGAATATTGTCAGTTGACTACTGCCTGTTACAGTGTTCACATCGTGAAAGACCGTCTCACCTACCAGTCTCCAGCCTTGTCATACGCAGTAAGCAGCTGTTGGCGGAAAACAACATCCATAAATCTTGACATTTAGGAAAGTGTGTGTGTGTGTAAATCACTTGTAATCTAAAGATTGTTCATGTGTCTTTACTAAAATTTAATTCATATGTATTAGTTGATATGGAAGTCTCAACAACCAGTCATGGCAAGCCATGTGTCTTCTATAAAGGATATACATATATTGTAAAAACAACCAATAAAGATGGAACTGTTATTTGGCGATGTTCAAAACAACGATCCAAAAAGTGTCGAGGAATGATTAAAACAAAAGACTCCAACGTACTTACTTCAAAAGAACATCATTGTGAATCTCAAATTAATACACATTTAAATACGCAAAATACTCTAACCCAGGTAAAAAAACAAGTCCAAGAAAAATATATTGCTGCTCAAGATAGTGCATTGTTTGTTAAAAAGCATTCATCATCACCTCAAAAAGACATGTTAGGACAAATACCATCGTTCAAAATACCCTTAACACTATCAAAAGCAACGCAGACTCTACAAGAGGTCCCTGTGGAAAACAAACAAGAGGAATTGGATAGTTCTAGTGATGTTGAGAATGATGATGATGATGATGATAATGATGGTGACAATGACTATAATAATTTTGATGATAATATTCATAATGATGATGATGATAATTATGAAAAAGAAGAGGATGAGGGTTTTATGTTTATAAAACCATTGCGGCTTCCCCAGTTTTTAAGAGCAAGAGTACCTGGAGAAAGTTGTAAAAGGATCTACAACAAGCGTTGTGTTTAAAAATCTATATCGAACAATGGTAAAGAGATAGAGTTGAATTCAGTGTGTGTAACTATTATAAAATGAATTTAATAAAAATATTGTATGGGTATTGTCTGTTTTTCTTAATTACTATCCCCATGTCCCACTATTAATACAATTGTTAACCATCAACAGTCTCTGACTATGTTCAGAAAGAGAGTGGCCTTAAACAATACACTATATCTATGGTTTGTGTACCGAGTATCATAATAATGCAGTGTGGCCAAGCCATGTTAAGGCAATAGTTATGTCAGGTAAGGGATTCGAACCCTTGCTTCCATATACAGAAAATTTGATCTTAGTCAAACACCTTAACCACTCGGTCAACCTGACAGTTACTAATTTAATTAGTCTTGAGGACTTCAGTGTTTACAAAACTCTTTCCAGTATACATTGACTAAACCACTTGCTTGTTTTGAAATATAGATTTTGTTTTGTTTTACCATAACATTGCAGTTATGAGTCTTGTGAACTGGGTGTTCAATATAGGGTTAAAGGCATTTTAAAATCATTTTAGAAAAGCTCTTAGGTATCGTGTCATGGGTTTTAGTAATGCATTACTGTTCGTTGACTAACATTTACCGTTACACAACATTATTTCAGTGAACTTACATGTTGTTGTTGTTTGAGTCTTTAGTCCTTTGACTGGTTTGATGCAGATCTCAGCGCCTATCTGTCCCGAGCTAATCGTTTCATCTCTATATAGCTACCACACCCTACATTCAAAGGCTATCTGTTTAACATATTCTAAACTTGGTCTACCCCTACAGTTCTCGTCCTCGAACCTTTCTTCCATAACTACGTTTGCTATTCTTGGGTGTCTTAGTACGTGTCCTACCAACCTATCTCTTTACTTCATTAACAGTCGCCAGATGCATCTCTTCTCCCCCACTCGTCTTAATACCTCTTTGTTAGTAACCCTATTTACCCATCTAATCTTCATCATTCTCCTGTAACACCACATTTCAAACACTTCAATTCTCCACTTTTCTGCTACACCAATTGTCTAAGTTGTACTTTCATAGAGTGCCACGCTCCAGACAAAGGCCTTCAAAATGACTTCCTAATACCTAAATCTATATTCAATGTCAACAGATTCTGTAGAAATGCTTTCCTTGTCTGAGCTACATAAGAATCCTGTTCGTGTCTGGTATAATGTCTTGTTTAGCAAACATAGTCACTCAAAAGGTCTAAGCATTTTTTGTATATAACCCAAAATAGCAAACAGTTTTTCTAAATCCCTACTCATTGGTCAATAACAAGCAGAGTCGCCAAAGTGTTTCGTTGGTAGTTAACTCATGTCTGGTTAATCAATTCCTTTCATATTGTTATCCAATTGTAGTAGTAAGGACTGGTGAACAACGTCAGTTCAACACACTGCTTTACGCACAAATGTAGTTAGGCCCTTTGATATAATTTGGATAAATTTCATGGGCCGGTCCATAGGGACCAGTCCAAAGGGGCCGGTCTAAAGGGACCCTTCCACAGGGACCCATCAACAGAGACTTGTCAACAAGGACCCATCAACAATGACCCGTCAACAATGACCTGTCATCAATGACCAGTCAACAATGACCTGTCAATAGGGACCCGTCAACAATGACCCGTCCACAGGGACTCATCAACAAGGACCCGTCAGCAATGACTCGTCAACAGGGACCCGTCAAAAAGGACCTGTCAAAAAGGATCCATCAAAAATGACCCCCTGTCAAAAAGGGCCCGTCCAAAAGGGGCTAGTCAACAGAGACCAGTCCAAAGGGACAAATCAACAGAGATCAATCAACAGGGATCAATCAAAAGGGGCTATCACCTCAAGGCCTGACATATCCCTCTTTGATTATTGGTTTGCCAATCGACAAGCGTCACTTAAAATACTTTTTGATCACCACTCGTGGGTCGGGTTAGGTTAGGTTACACTACAGCCGCCATCTTTTAAAAAGCCCGCCCTCTTACAAAAGCCATGAGTGGGCATGCTAATTCATAGTGGCTTTCCACCGCACACATGTCTCTTGTGTAGAACAACTTTTCATTCCATATTAGAATTCAAACTCTCACATGTTGCAATTGGAAAGAGAGATTCTCTAAAAAAATACAATTTCAACCCCTAGTAGGGGTAGGTTTTATTTTTGGGGTTGAAATATGTTGTCCATAGGAAAGGGGGTATCAGCCCGAGTTCAATGACACCTCGTACAAGTCTCTAGCCTGATTGGTTAGCGAGATATTGCCATTTTAGTATTCCAGCGGTGGAGCGGTGGTGGTGGGGCCAGAACTCTCACAAAACCACTACTTACTGATAGTAAGACAAAGTATTTTTACATAATAAGTGCTTTTGCGCAAGGTGTAGGTGTATTATTTTGGCCACTTGGTTGTGCCTTTTCATGTAATCAGTACAGGAGATTGCTTGGCAGCCTCCTGTGATATGTTGAATTGTTTCCGGTTCTAGCTGGCATCTTCGGCATTTATCTTCCTGAATATTTGCCTTAACGATATATTTAAGATAGTTTTTGGTAGCCACAACTTGATCCTAGATTGCAACCATGAATCATTCAGTCTCAGTGAATAGGCCCGCATGAGTCAACCAGCTGTTCGACGCATCAATGTCGACATGTTTCTGGTTGAGATCATACGGATGACGACCGTGCAGAGCATTCTGCGTCCACTGCTGAAGCTTGATGGCTGAACATTCCTCATCAGTGGCTAACTGTATATCCCTTACGTGAAGAAGATCTAGCGGTGTGCACTTGTCGTCTGCCTTCACAGCGGCTTGATGTATGGGAGAGTCATGTCTGCCCAGAAAGTATCCCTGAAGGTTCCTCACTTGCCTTGCATGCAATTGGATAATGTCCGTGAGCCCTCGTCCACCTCTTTGACGCGGGATTGTCAATCGCTCGACAGCTGACTTAGGGTGGAGACATCTGTGTTTTGTTAAGATGGTACGTGTCCTAATTAGGATGTTCTCCAAGTCAGTCTGCGTCCATTTGATAATACCGAAATGGTATGTCAGAGCAGGAATAGCATAGGTATTAATAGCCTTAAAGGTGTTCTTTCCATTCAACTTTGATTTTAAAATCTTGTTAAGGCGTTGGTTGTAGATAGTTACAGTTCTATCTTTAATAATCTTATGATCTATTCGATTAGATTGCAGGAGACTAAGATATTTGTAGGTCTCATTACCTTCCATAGGCTTTATGAAACAACCATCATCAAGTTGAAATGCTCGGGCCTCTAATTTTCCACGCCGAATGGTGAGGGTATGACACTCCGAAGGACATTCCAATATCAGAGGAAAATGAAGCAGTTATTGCAATTAGATTGTCGATGTGTTTCTCATAGGATGCATATAGTTTAATGTCATCCATATACATCAAATGAGAAATTTTGTATTTCACTATACCATGGTGCTTAATTGGAAAACCACACTTTGCATTGTTCAGCAATGATGATAGCGGATTGAGCGCCAAACAGAACCATAGAGGGCTCAAGCTGTCACCCTGAAAGATACCTCTTTTGATAAATCCCGATTCCACACACGTGTCTCCATTAGACATTAATAAATTGGTCCCCCAATGGGACATATTATGTTGCAGACTTATAATGATGGCAGGATCAACTTTATATATCTTCAGGGTTTGGATTAACCAGGAATGAGGCACAAAATCAAAAGCTTTCTTGTAATCAATACAGGTCATGTAGTGGTTACGCATCATCTTTCCTGCTTGTTCCATAGTAACTGCATCGATTACAAGTTGCTCTTTGCAACCTTGAGACTTCTTCATGCACCCCTTCTGCTCCTCAGCCAGGATGTTATGAAGATTTATTATTATTATTATTATTATTATTATTATTATTATCGTTTCGGTCGTCGAGGGACCACGAGCCAATTTAAATGCTTCGTCCTTTGCTGTTCCTTCCTCCTCCAGTATTCCTTCATCAGGTCACTATGTTTCATCTTCCTTTCCTTGGACCATTTTGAGCCTTTTTTTTCCCTTCCTCCTTTGAAAACCGTTCATTTTTAGCACTTAATATCCCTCTGTGGTGTATCTTCTTCTCTGATATTGTTTCTTTCCAAATCCTTTTTGACTTCTTGTACCCAGGTTGCTGTTGACTTCTTGTTCCACAGGAATGTGAAGATCTGCTTGGTTAAACTACTGTCATCCATCCTGTACAAATGTCCAAAAAATAGCAATCTCCTCTTCCGTATTGTTCTATTTTTCGATATATTACGTCATTACTTCTTAATTTCCAGAATTCTGCAGTTTTTAAAGAACCGAGTATTTTGCTTATAATTCTTCTTTCTACGATTTCTAATTTATCCAATTTGTAATTTAGTACGAGTCATTCACTCGCAAATTATTATTATTATTATTATTATTATTATTATTATTATTATTATTATTATTATGTGAGTTTAGAAGGTGATTTTTCAACAAATGTTTACCTGTATATTAATACAAAAGAGGATATAAAAAGTAGGTTGGCTCAGGAAAGGAAAGCATTTCTAAAGAAAAGGAATCTGTTGACATCGAATATAGATTTAGGTATTAGAAAGTCATTTTTGAAAGCCTTTGTCTGGAGCGTGGCGCTCTATGGAAGTGAAACTTAGACTATTGATGCAGCAGAAAAGAGGAGAATTGAAGCATTTGAAATGTGGTGTTACAGGAGATTGATGAAGATCAGATGGGTGGATAGGGTTACAAACGAAGAGGTATTAAGACGAGTGGGAGAGGAGAGATGTTTCTGGGGAATGCTAATGAAGAGAAGAGATAGGTTGGTAGGACACATACTTAAGACACCCAGGAATTGCAAGCTTAGTTATGGAAGGAAGGGTCGAGGACAAGAACTGTAGGGGTAGACCAAGGTTAGAGTATGTTAAACAGATTGCCTCGGATGTAGAGTGTGTTAGCTCTGTAGAGATGAAACGATTAGCTCAGGACAGGGAGGCATGAAGCGCTGCATCAAACCAGACAAAAGACTGAAGACTCAAACAACAACAAACAACATATTAATATTTGTCACTAAACCAAAGGGCATTGCACATGTGTTTAATAGCATAACAACATTCATTATTAAATTAAAACAAAGTTTTATTAAAGTTATAAATATATATTATTAATAAGTAATAAATGTTATAGGTTAACAGAGCAAAATTACCTTGAATAATGTGCAAGTATTCCTATAAAGAGTCCCCCACTGCAAGACATGTTTGCCCTTCCTTCCGCCGCCACTACATTCCTCTTTTCACGTGCCGTTGGGGAAACGAAGCACGGATTCTCCGACCAGTGACATCACAGAGCACTGTGCGTTCAGAAGACTGGGTTATACCATTTCAAACGTACCTTAATAGTTATTGATTCTGCGGATTAAAAAATAATAATTGTTTAAACACTTTTTGTTGCCGGAAATCCCTGTAATCCGTGTCCTCTGTCACTGCACTCGACGGAAGTAGCGGATCCCAATGTTGTTGTTTGAGTCTTCAGTTTTTTGACTGGTTTGATGCAGCTCTCCATGCCTCCCTGTCCTCAGCTAATCGTTTCATCTCTACATAGCTACCACACCCTACATCCGAGGCAATCTGTTTAACATATTCTAACCTTGGTCTACCCCTGCAGTTCTTGTCCTCGACCCTTCCCTCCATAACTAAGCTTGCTATACCTGGGTGTCTTAGTATGTGTCCTACCAACCTATCTCTTCTCTTCATTAGCAGTCGCCAGAAACATCTCTCCTCTCCCACTCATCTTAATACCTCTTTGTTTGTAACCCTATCTATCCATCTGATCTTCATCATTCTCCTGTAACGCCACATTTCAAATGCTTCATTTCTCCTCTTTTCTGCTGCACCAATAGTCCAAGTTTCACTTCCATAGAGCGCCACGCTAAGGAGAATGCGTTAGAAAAAGCAGCGGTTGGAGATCGAATTCTAAAAACAGAAAGAACATTTGGATTAACGAAAAATATCTACTACAAGAAGTGCATCTCCTGGAATACCAAAATTAGGCATTATAACACTGTATACTCCTTGAATAACTAACAGGAATTAAAGTCAACTGCCTGGCGTTTGCAGATGATTTTGCAAAACTATTGGAAACCATGGAGGAAGCAACCATACAAATCAACCCCTTGGAAAAGATCGCTAGCCAAACAGGACTAAGGGATCTCAGTTGAAAAGACAAAATTTATGACAAATGACAAGCATGTACCAAATTCCTTGACTCGGAGATAGGACGGATTGAAAGGCTAAAAATGTTCAAATACCTGGGAGAGACTATACAGGACAACGCGTTAGAAAAAGCAGCGGTTGGAGATCGAATTCTAAAAACAGAAATAACATTTGGATTAACGAAAAATATCTACTACAAGAAGTGCATCTCCTGGAATACCAAAATTAGGCATTATAATACTGTCGAAAGAACGGAATGTCTCTTTGCCAGTGAATGCCTCTCGATGAGCTAGAGCCTCGAAAACCGAGAAAAACTGGAAAGGATGGGTGCAGTTCGGACTAAAGACGGATGGAAACTGCGAAGCAACAGAGAATCGCAAATAATATGCGGAAGATGAGGCGGACACTCCTTGGACATCTATACAGAATGCACAAACATAGATTAACCTAACAAAACAAATATTCGGCTATCTCTGGAAGAAGGAGACCACTCCAACGTGGACTAAGGAAGTTAGGAAATATTTAAAAAAGTTGAACATCACAGAGTCTCAGATGATAGAAAGAAGTGATTTTAAGAGTAAAGTGGAAGGGTTTCAAGATGAAGGAAGACCTAAGACAAGTGGACGAACTTGCACAGAAGATCAAAGGAAACACGACAGTGAACGCTTGAAGGAATATTGGAGACAGAGGAAACTCCAGGCAAAGGAAAGAGACATAAATTTGTTGCGTGGTCCTAAGTGGTCAATTCGCATGGGTATTATTATGACTCTTTGTCCTTTTCAAGGAGTATAATTGAATGTTGGTTGTAGTAGCTTGTTGAAATAAAACGTGCTATATGGATATTAAATATGAATATGAGGTGCTCTTTGCTAGTGCTACCTCTGTACAAAATTTAATTCAATTCGGTTTCACCGTGTTTGAATTGATAAGGGGAATCGATTTGCACACATACATGGCCGACATCCGCAAAGTATTGGGTTGATGATCTTGTAGTTTGGTCTAAAGATTCTTCATACATAATGGCATAATGTTGCAAAATTTGGTAGAGATCAAATGATTAGGTTGGCCGTAATTCGATTTAAGCTTTTAACATTTGGGTAGCCGCCATTACGTTTCCGTCAAGACGGCGGCGATATGAAACATGACACTGAGGTGTCCTTTGCTGGCGCTACCTCTGCACCAAATTTCGTTCAATTCGGTTTCACCGTGTTCGAATTGATAGGGGGGACAGACATTCAGAGTACACACACACACACTCACACAAAGACGGACGCACAATTTTTCGCCCTGTGTTGATCTCATAAGTCAACTTTCATTTTTTGCAAAAATCGAAAGTAGGCTAAAAAATGGTCTTACAAATCCCATAAAGGCTATGGTCTCCTCCACTGCAAGGACACTGCTCAGGTTTACTGAATAGGTGAGCAAGTCCTGAGGGGCGTAACTTGGGCAAGTGTTCCGGTTGTCCTAACGTTGCCATTCTTAATACAGCGCGCCCGGGAATGTTCTCCGCAGTGGCTACGTGCAGCTGCGAGTGGTTGCGTCTTCAGTTTAGTTGGCAGCACTGAGTCCTTGAAAGGGGACTCCCGCGCGTGTGGGCTGTGGGATGTCGAAATCGTCAGTGTGTATTGCGATAAGCGAGCGATCAGATAGATTATTGGAAGGGTGCAACAGTATACAGGTGGTAATGTTTACTGCCGAAGAGAGAGTTTTTTGTTTTGTTTTCTGAAATACGTTTTTCGCGAAGGCGATCGGTTTACAGAAAATGTAAAATTAAGATTTCAGGCGTGGTTTCCTAATTGAAAGTGTCCAAACCGTGATACCGTTCGGGATTTGATGAGTAAATTTCGTGTGACTGGCTCAGTTCACGATGTACCGGGAACAGGCAGGCCTACTCTTTTAACAGTCGTAAAACTTGATGAAATCTCCGATATAATGCTGCGTAGTCCAAATAAACAACACGAAATCAGAGGTATACAAAACTAATCCAAAAAATTACAGTCAGTCTGAAAGACTAGACGTTATATAATTTCAAATGACGCATGCTACAAATGCTACACATGTTAGAAAGGCTCAGGAGGGCTTCTCGCTTCGCTCGAAGCCCCAGGACTCTTTCAACAGACTCCATTACCCATTAACATAGGCTTCCCGCGCGGGCACCTCGTTAAGTGTCACCCTGTAATTTGCTCTGACATCCTGCACACCTCTTTAGGAGGCACCCTGTATTCTTATCTGGCATCTTGTATATCTCTTTAGAAGTCACCCTGTATTCTTGTGTGATATCTTATACTCCTCTTTAGGAGTCACCCTGTATTCTTGTCTGACATCTTGCGCACCCCTTTAGGAGTCATCCTGTATTCTTCTCTGCCATCTTGTACACCTGTTTAAGAGTGACCTTGTATTCTTATCTGGCATCTTCTATATCTCTTTAGGAGTCACCCTGTAATCTTGTCTGACATCTTGTGCACCTCTTTAGGGGTCACCCTGTATTCTTCTCTGCCATCTTGTACATCTCTTTAAGAGTCACCTTGTATTCTTATCTGGCATCTTGTATATCTCTTTAGGAGTCACCCTGTATTGTTATCTGGCATCTTGTATATCTCTTTAGGAGTCACCCTGTAATCTTGTCTGACATCTTGCGCACCTCTTTAGGAGTCATCTTGTATTCTTCTCTGCCATCTTGTACACCTGTTTAAGAGTGACCTTGTATTCTTATCTGGCATCTTGTATATCTCTTTAGGAGTCACCCTGTAATCTTGTCTGACATCTTGTGCACCTCTTTAGGGGTCACCCTGTATTCTTCTCTGCCATCTTGTACATCTCTTTAAGAGTCACCTTGTATTCTTATCTGGCATCTTGTATATCTCTTTAGGAGGCACCCTGTATTGTTATCTGGCATCTTGTACTGTATTTTGCTCTGACATCCTGCACACCTCTTTAGGAGGCAACCTGTATTCTTATATGGCATCTTGTATATCTCTTTAGGAGTCACCTTGTATTCTTCTCTGCCATCTTGTACACCTCTTTAAGAGTCACCTTGTATTCTTATATGGCATCTTGTATATCTCTTTAAAAGTCACCATGTATTCTTGTGTTCGCTTCGCTCAAAGACCCAGGTCGCTCGACGCCCCAGGACTCTTTCAACTGACTCCAGTAACCATTAGTAGCTTCTGCTTCCCGCGTGGCTGCATGACGTCACTCACTCGCTTCCCGTGCGGCTGCATGACGTCACTTCCCGCGCGGCTGCATGACGTCACTTCCGTCTCCGTCTCCGTAACGCATAACGTTGGATCCAAGCATAACTACGAAGTCGACAAGATCATTTGTAATGGTAAAACGGTTGAAGAACTTAAAGTTAATATCATTAATTATAATGCAGTCCGTTCCGCAAGAAACTTTAGTGAAAGTCTTCGACAATATGTGTAGACGTGTTGATGTCTGTCTTTGAACACAAGAACAACACGTCCAGCATCTGTTATGAATGGCTGCGGTGAGTTTGTTTGTTTGTTATGATGCAAGCGGCAGCCGTGCTGCCAACGTAACTGCTGCAGCTAGCTCTCGCAGACGCATGTAGGCGCTGGGGAGAACATTCCCGGTCTCAGTGTATATCTCGGAATGGTTCTCTCTGGTTCTCTCTATATTACTCACCAATTAACTTGAACAGAGGTCGACTTGATTTTATAGCTAGCATCATAATGTATCATTTAAAACTGCGTTATGGGAACACTTAATTCCTTTAGTCTGTGTCATACCAAGCCATAACCTCACTCTGAAATAATGTTTTTAACCTTGAATAAACATATATAATAATTAAACCGTAGGAGACAGGTTCTTTTATGTCCAAACGAAGTCCAGAACTTTAACAAAAAATTAATATTATGAAAAAATTGCCTTCTTTTATTTGGTTTCCAAGCCAAGCTAATAAATTCCCCGCAATAAATGTCAGCCCTATACAAACGATGGCGACTTATAATGTGAACGTCATGGTGTTTTGGCGCTTGTCGTCTTGTGATGACGCGGAGCATGCTGGGAACGCCGCATGGCGCCTGCGCATTGCAGGTCAAGCCTCGCCCTCCATTTCTAGGCACACGCCCGCAATGTTTATGATCCTGTGCAAGTGACACGCCATATTGACTCCAACTGTGATAGTGTATCCCATATAGCCCCCCCCCCCCCCCCCCCTTTCAAGTTATATCTGAGAATATTTTAAGACCTCTAGAATAGGGATAAAAATAAATGTCTCAGTAAAGAGGCATATATAAAGCTGAATTTATGGAACAGCTTCTGCTTCCATTCCTGCGCCTCCCTCCATCCTGGGTCTCTCGATTACTTGGATGTCAGTTGGCGACCACGGGACCCCAGCTGTGCATGGTAATGCATTACATAGCGATCCTACGCTCACCTTTCCTGTCGATCTCTCTGGGTCAACTTCCATTCTCTTCCAAGCTTACCCGACAGAAAAAGACTGACAGTCAGTCTGAAAGACTAGACTTTATATCATTTTAAATGCTACAAATGCTGCGTGAACTCAAGTCCGTTAGCAAGTGCAAACCAAGGTCAAAGGAGGTAGCTGGCTGGAAGACGTCACGCTCGCTGGTGCGCGTGGGGAAAGGAGGAAGCACAAGTAGTACTATGACGTGACACACCTCAGTGCATTCTCGGTATCTTTCGTCCCGTCACCGTAACATAACGCTAGACCCGAGCATAACGACGAAGTTGACAAGATCATTTAAAATGATAAAATGGTTGGTTGGTTCCTAAGTTTAGCGGCAAAATTACGTCGACAAACTGAAGCCAGAGGTTCTAGCCCTTATTTGAAGCAACTTGAGTTAGGTCACTTATGGCTTGAAACGAACCGTTAAAAAACTGTGCGGCGTTAAACTTTTAACGAGGCAAACCTGCAACACCGCACCGAGAAAGCGCGACTTTTCCTAATGCATACCTCACTGGCGCACTATCTCAGTGGTATCGTACCCGGCCCGGCGTGTTCCTTGTTGTTTGAGTCTTCAGTCTTTTGACTGGTTTGATGCAGCTCTCCAAGCCTCCCTGTCCTGAGCTAATCGTTTCATCTCTACATAGCTACCGCACCCTACATCCGAGGTATTCTGTTTAACATATTCTAACCTTGGTCTACCCCTACAGTTCTTTTTCTCGACCCTTCCTTCCATAACTAAGCTTGCTATTCCTGGGTGTCGATCTCTTCTCCTGTAACATCACATTTCGAACGCTTCAATTCTCCACTTTTCTGCTTCACCAATAGTCCAAGTTTCACTTCCATAGAGCGCCACTCTCCAGACAGAGGCTTTCAAAAATGACTTCCTAATACATAAATCTATATTCGATGTCAACAGATTCCTTTTTTGTAGAAATGCTTTACTTGCCTGAGCCAACCTACATTTTATATCCTCTTTGCTTCGTCCATCACTGGTTATTTTGCTTCCTAAGTGACAGAAGTCTCCTACTTCCTTCAGCTTTTCACCTGCCAATTTGATGTCCATAGAGGTTTCTGATTTATTTCGGCTTCATTCCAATACTTTTGTTTTAAATTTATTCATTTTCAACATGAATTCTTTCCTCAAGACGGAGTCCATACCATTCAAAAACTCATTCAAATCCTCAGGCGTGTCGCCAAGATGACGATGTCATCAGCAAATCTCAGAGTTGAAATTATTTCTCCTTGAATCTTTACTCACACTTTAAAGTTTTCTCCAATTTCCTTCATTGCTTGTTCAATGTTCCACGGTGTTGCGGATTTGCCTCGTTAAAAGATTAACGCCGCACAGTTTTTTAACAGTTCGTCCTAACTCAAGTTGTTTCAGTTGAGGGCCGAAACCTCTGCTTTCAGTTTGTCGACGTAATTTTGCGACACCCTGTATATTAAAAGGTGCGTGTAGTCAAAGATTTTAAGAGAAGGCTGAAATTTTGTGTAAATACTCCGAAGTTGTTTATTATTGTTCCGAAATCGCGACTTGTGTACATTAAGTGTGGTATTATTGTGGGTAATTTTCTGATATTGTACAATTTGCCACCGGTGAATTTCCACCCATTTTCAGATCAAGTAAATGATTGAATGAAACAGTTCAAGACATGATGATGATGATGATAATTCTTGTTTTAAGGGGCCTAACATCTAGGGTATCGGCCCCTAATGGTCTGGATGAGAGCGAAAATGTCAATGAAGTGGAAACCAGAACGAAAATTAAGAGAGAAGGAAAATACTTACAATAAGGAACTCAGATTGAAACTAGTCACAAAATGGAGAGCGGTAATACTTACAAAAGAGAATTTAGAACGAAAATACTCACAAAAGGAATAGATTGAAAAATACACACAAAATGTAGGTTAAGTTCAAAATACAAAATGCAAGTGAAATTGAAAATGCTTACAAAATGTATGGTAGATTCAAACTACTCAATTGGATGGACAATACTTACAAAATACAATTTAGATTGACTATACTTGCAAAAAGAGGTTTAGGTTGAAAATACAAACTGCAATTTAAATTCAAAATACTCACAAAAGTCCCAGCCCCTATATTGAAAGACTTACTAAAAAGCAATTTAGATTGTCAATCCTTACAAAATGCAATTGAGGTTGAAAACACCCACAAAATGGAGTGTAGATGAAAAAAATAATCGCTGAATGGAATTTAGATACACGGGGGTCCAATTTAAAAAAAAACAGTGCGAGAATCTTAAAGAGCAAAGGAAAACAAGAAAACAAGAGGAGGGATCAGGAAATATGAGACAAGGGCCAATTAAGGCGGGAAAGTGAAAGACTCCCTAGGCCTCGGATACCCTAATACCGTCGGGGTCGGAAGAGAACAAGAGTTGACCAAGGGAGGCCGACAGGAAAGAAGACGGAGAGGAGCCCGACACAAGTAAGTGGAAGCAATGTCGGACTCTGCTGGGGTCCCGTGGTCGCCAACCCACGTCCCACAAGATGTGAGCCCCTGGGGTAAGAATGAAATGAAAACTAACTATTGTCTTACTAACTAAAACAAGAAATGGTAAACAAATGAAGAATAAGGGAAACAATGGGCAGGAGGAAAAGAAATGCCCTCAACCCTCGAAGAATGAGGATTTAGGGACATGGAAGGAAGGAGAACCAGAAGAGGCAGATAGGAAAGGAAAAGAGAAGAGGGTCCACCCCAGAGGCACTGGAAAAAGGGGAAAAATCCGGACCCAGCTCAGGAATCCCTCGGGGTTGCCAACTACCGAACTCACCAGTCGTGAGCCCTTGAGGGTGTAGCACTATCCAGGGTACACCAAAAGTGGTGGGCTACACACACCCTGCCTCCTTCAGAGCTTTGAGCAGAAGGCAAGAGATAGGAAGAAAACAGAAGAGGTCTTACCCCTCAAAGAATGGGGGATCAGGTAATATGATGCAAGGGAAGTTGAAGACTCCCTAGGCCTCGGATACCATAATACCGTCGGGGTAAGAAAAGAACAAGAATTGACCAAGGGAGGTCGACAGGAAAGAAGACGGAGTGGAGCCTGGCACAAGTAAGTGGAAGCAATGCCGGACTCAGCTGGGGTCCTGTGGTCGCCAACCCACGTCGCACTAGATGTGAGCCCCTGGGGAGAGTTAAAGACAGGGAACATGGAGAGCTGCATCAAACCAGTCTAACGACTGAAGAATCAAACAAGACACGATCAATCTTAGAAGCACAACTCTATTAATGAGACTCGCTGAAAGCAAGGGGGCAGGTTTGTGACGGCACTGAATCTCGCCACGAGCGATGGGTGTCAGAAGAGTCAGTAACTGAGAGAGCGAATTAGCATAACTGAGACTGACCCCAGGTGAGTCACGAGATGTGAAGATGAGCAGGGCCGATCCGCCCTCTTCCGGCACACTGGAGAACTAATCTGGCTCCCCCAAGCGCCACGTGACAGTACATTATCGGCGTAAAGGTGCGAACTGTGTTATTATGTGTCAGTATGGTAGAATAGAAGACTGCTTTGATTTGAGAGACAGATGCCTCTTACTGTACTGTAACCACTGAAAGTAAGTTTCTTAGGGCTACCCATGGGTAAAATCTAAAAATTCTATATCATGAAGCCCATGCTTATTACATGGATCCATTTAAGGACTGTGATTAGCATGGACAAAACAAGCCGACACCGTGGTTACCATGGCAACAAGTGTTGGGCATCTAGTTGAGTAGAGACATCTATATGTTGCTATAAGAACATCTTACTTACTATTAGCGTGGTTACTATGGCAACAAGTGTTGGTCGTCTAGTTCAGTGGATACATCTATACGATGCAATAAGAACATCTTACTTACTCTTAGCGCGGTTACCATGGCAACAAGTGTTGGTCGTCTAGTTCATTGGAGACAACTATATGTTGCTATAAGAACATATTACTTACTATTAGCGTGGTTACCATGGCAACAAGTGTTGGTCATCTAGTTCAGTGGAGACATCTGTATGTTGCTATAAGAACATCTTACTTACTATTAGCGTGGTTACCATTGCAACAAGTGTTGGCCATCTAGTTCAGTAGAGATATCTACACAGTGTGTTTCTAAATTCCCATTACAGGCTTTGAGGGCTTGTAGTGGGTAACAAGGCGGTTAAGTGTAGCATAAGAACTTGTGTCCGGAAACTACCGTCTACCCGCTACCCACAATGAACCAACACAGCACACGTTCAAATCTCCCGCATTTTTGGCGTACTGAGCCCGTTTAGACCGGAGTCCGCACGACCACATATGCATTTTACCAATAATCAGTCAGCACGAGAGTCAAAATATCCCGGGGCGCCAGATGGGTTAAAGCTAATCGCAAAAACGACATCAAATGAAAAAAATGCTTTACTGATTTTTGGCTCAATGCAACAATAAGGATAGAAGGAGATTCAACTGGGCATAACACATCATGTAAAATTATCTAATTTTATTTTGAATTTAAAATTGACTGCAAAATAAAATGCTCAAAGCAGCATCATTCATGTGTGGCGACCCACATTCCTATTTACACAATGTACAGAAATTTTCCAACACATTGGACAATTATCTTTGGAAACACAAGTCTGATTATTAGTCTTGTAGACTGTGTTCCAAAATTATATCGATTATTCATGATTAAATCCAGTTCAAATTTAATTGCCTCTACTGGAAATATCGTAGTTCACTGTTTGAATTTTTACATAATATTAACACTCGTAGAATAAATGTTCATAGAATTTTTAATTTTCACTTAATTTTCCAGTTTCAAAAAATATTGTCAAAAAATATTATTATCTCTGAATCAACACAAATTATTTACACATATTAATAACATCTGAAAAGTATTTGACCTTGAGCATAGCATCGAAGAACTGTGCGAAGCACAACAAAATTAATTGTTCTTCTGACATTAAACGTTTCGAGAAGTGACTCGATTATGAACTTCAAGTTCCTAACAAAATATATGATTTCTGAATCATCAACTTGATCAATAAATTGTTGGACCACTATTCGATTTTCCACTTGGAATCATTATTAAGAAAAATATTTATATTTGTGGCCATTTTAGTAACTTTTACAACTTGCAATTCTTCGACAGAATGCGGAAATAAGAATTGTAGCTTCATAATAAATTCATTTAGTTCATGGCACTAGGATTGAAAACATCCTTCAAATTATTTGTGGTTATAGAATTATTTTTAATTGGCAGTGGCCCATTCTATTTTTTGTGTAAGAACACAACATTCCAACAACAACGGCAAAGGTCTTCCTCTGAAGAAGAATAAAATACTATCATGACAAATCCGGGTTCTAGCAAAATCAAAGTCTTAATGGAATCCGTAAACAAGGTTGAAATAAGAACTGATGGTTTTTAAGAAATAACCTTCGGGTCATTCATACGACGCAATGTGTAGCTCCAATACTCCTTCTATAACACTGAGTTATCGAACCTGCTATTTGATTGATGCTCAAATAAAAACCTCCTCATTCCTGCGACTTAAACATGCGCACCTGGGAATGGCATTTCAACTACTCCACACACATAAAATTTCTTCCCAAAATTTATACAATAAATCGAGCCTCTGCTTGTTATCAACACTGGAAGATTTATAAACTGACAAGTTTATTTTATTTTACCATTCAGTTCAACCCGTGAATTTACCATACTTATGATACTCTTTATTTCACTTTCGAATGTGTATCTACGTCATGATTTTATATAAATACAAAAATATCCTATTTGATACAATTATCAATTGCTTCCCGTTTCATGCCTCTCCGTGTTATCTGAAAAATATACTTTGCTCATTGCAAATATTAACTGTTCAACCAGAACTGAAATGTTGGTTGAATGCGGGCTTGCGCTAACCACTCTCCTTCGGAAAATCACCTGTTCCAAACTAGAAATGATTAAACTACTTCATAGGCTCTCTCTCAATAAATGTGATTATTAGAAAATATAAGATCCAAGAATTATTTAGAAAAGTTATGAAAATCATTATTATTATTATTAGTGGATTATTATTATTATTATTTGTTATATTATTTTAAATATATTTAATTATTATTTCATTATGTGAGAATCCACATGTTCGAATCTTCGAATATGGACAAAATATCCATTTCTCAACAAAAATAATTATTAACTTTTACAGTTACATCGGCTGTTTTCCGTGATTATCCAAAAATCTGAAATATTCAAATAAATCCTCGTTATGCTCGGTCATCGATCCTAAACTGTTCTGAGTGCTGAAAATACTCAGAATAACTCTAATATGTCTTGAGTAAATCATTGCAAGATTTAAATACGAAGAAAAATAAATATGTTGGTCATCTGCAGAAAATGAGTTTGTTCCAATTAGCTAGGCATAATATAAAGTCAAAATGTGGCTCACATTTCTCGTTGGTCTTGAAGCGTAGTGAACCTGGTCTGTACCAGATTTATCCAGATACATGCCCTATCGGACACGCACGTCTAATCCTTGTATCGGCCGCCATTATATACCCACAATCTGTCTAACAAGACATAGTGGTAATATCTCTTGAAGTTTGAAGTAACTGCTGATCCATGTTAATATTTACTTCTGTTAACGCCATAACAGTTTGCTTAAATGGGGTCAGATCTAAATGATCTATTCTCAAATATGTCAGTTGTAACATAACTCACGGTAATCTTTTCAGTACAAGAAAACACTGACAGTCTAAACCAATCAACGGCTGTTCTGAAGATCGTTCCCTGGGCATGGCTTATCACCATCTATCATGCGCGAAGCAACATATAGTTTCCCTTTGTCGGCTAATGAACAACACCGTGATTGACTGGCCTTCAATATACTGAAAGATCGGAGTGGTTATCAAGTTACAATTATGAAACTGACTGAATTGGACTAAAATATCCAAGTATTGAATGATTATTACTGGACTGTGACAAAGTACTTTCTAGACAAAGTCTAGCATATGTCCATGTAGAAATAAAATATTTCACCAGTGTCCGTAGAAAAATATCAATCACCTTAGTGATTCACTCTGCCGAAAACTTACTAAGTTCCACATGTATCGCAGCACTTTTGTGACTATCACAATTTTGAAGATAACTTCTGCGTAGATCCGGCAACCATGTGCCTTGGCTCAGCGTAGCAGCACCTTGCTATGCAAAAGCTTGTTTCGAAGTGAGATGATGTTGCTTGGGCCGGCCGGCTTTTATTCAAAACGGTCAGGGTCACGCTGCATCACGCTGAAATCTAGAAATCCTCATATCTCTGGTATCCCTGGTCCGATTTACTTGATACTAAGTGCATTCTCTTTCATTTGGCCGTGCCAGTAATCTGATCCAAGTCTCAAGTCTCTACGCCATGGCTAACTATTTAATCAACAAATAGTCTCGACCTCTGCTATTACTCGCTACGTCACTTGACATGCTCTTGGCTGCATAAAATTTCCAATTCCTTCTGGAAGGAATGGAGCGCGATATTCAAATATCTCAACTTTCAAAAGCGGCTGTAGCCTTTTCCTTGATATCTAGGTGTCTGAATCTTGGAATACCAATTCCTAGAGTTGGGCACATCCACCCCACACCTAGCAAAAAATAAAAATTGAAAAATTTTTATTTTTCCTATCTACACATTAAATCATCTGGATCTTGAATAGTAAATCTTCAAATTCGCTGCATTATAAGTTCCCACGATGTTACCAGTTTGTGTATTGGCGATTTCATAGCTTCCATTGTTGTTTACTTCCACAATATCATCATCATTTGGATCCATGTCTCCCTGTAGAAAACGAAAAATGTTTCTAAAACGTCGGTCTCTCCTCTGGGATAAATGCAACAATCTTAACCTTCTCAAGGTATCCTCATCCTCCTGCGTCAGGTTAACTTGAAAAACCTTAGATGTAGACTCCACTGCTCTACTCAATAAATCAGCTCCAACGTTCAACTTTCCAGGAGTGTGTTCAATAACTAGGTTGAATTGTTGAATAAAAAGTGACCATCTAGTTATCCTATCACTGGCAAAGTTTGTTCTCAAGATAAACTCCAATGCGTGGTGATCAGTCCTCACAATTACTGAATGTCCAATTAACATTTTCTTCCACGACTCCAACGCGAAGATTACAGCAAGTGCTTCTAACTCTGTGGTGTAATAATTCCTTTCTGATGGACGAAGTTTCCTGCTTATGAACGCAAGGTAACGTCTCTTGTGATCGTCATCTTCTTGAAGAAGAATAGCTCCATTCCCTACGGTGGATGCATCGGATTCTATGATGAAATTCTTGGTAAAGTCAGGATACTCCAATTTCACGCTGTTTACCAATAATCTCTTGGCATCTTGAAATGACTGTTCACAATCTTCATTCCATTTCCATTTGTTTCCTTTCTTTAATAATTCCTGCAATGGTGCAACCGTCTTGGAGAAGCTTGGACAATGCCCTGCAAAGAATTGGCATGTTCCGAGAAAACTGCGGACATTCTTCACTCTAGTAGGTCTAGGGAAATTTGCAATCACCTGTATCTTTGTCTCATTGGGACGGTATCCTTCACCACCCAAAATGTGGCCCAAAAATTTTATTTCCTTCCGAAAGAACTGACATTTTCGAAGGTTTACTTTAAAGTTCGCTTTTCTCAAATCTGCGAATAACATCTGAAGATGTAACAAATGTTCCTCCTTAGTCTCAGATGCAATTAGGATATCATCTATGTAACGAATTGCTATCTCCTTTACTTCAGGACTCAAATTTTGTTCCAGTGCTCTGATCAAAACAGATCCAGATGTTTTGACTCCAAATGGTAGACGGCTGAATACGTATGTCTGCTGGTCAAACGTAAATCCTGTAAACTTTTTGGAATCTTCACTAAGCCTAATGTGATGGTAGGACGAAGTGAGATCAATGTTAGAGAACCAGACCTTGCCTTGGAATTTCCTTAACAGTTCCCTAATGATTGGTGGTCTGTCATACTCTGGCAGCAATCTTGAATTCAAATTTCGCGCGTCTAAACATAGTCTCAGACTTCCATCTTGCTTAGACACTACTGCTAATGGATTGACATAAGCGGTAGTGTACTTTTCAATCACATTATTGCTTTCCATCTCTTTGATAAGCACTTTTACCCTTTCTCGATGATTTTCCGCTACCGGATACAATTTAGCATGGAAAGGTGCATCATCATTTACACGAATACGATATTCAAAATCTTTAATTTCACCAGGTTTAATATCAAAAATGTCGTGATACTCTTCCAAAATTTTTCCTAGCTCTGGGGACTCCTTCTCAGTGTAGACTTCTCTTCCTTCAGCTTCATGAAAAATCAGAGACCATTGAGCATCTCCCTCGATGTCTTCCTCTTCTTTTCCCTCGAAGTTTATCTCTTCGGTATTCTTGAATCTGATCGTCTCTGTCTTCATGTCTATCACTGCTTGATATTTCTGAATGAAATCCGCTCCCAATATCATGTCGAAAGCCATGTCCTTCATTACTACAAACACATGTCGGAAATCATGTCCTCCAAGAGTAATACATAAGTATAATAGTGTTTTACAGAGAGATATTTTGTTGGGTATTATTCCTTGGATCTTAATTCCTGATACTGGAATCTCCTCTAAATTCTCTTTGAGCTTCCACAGAATATAAAGCTTCTCGTTCACAAGACAAAGCATAGCCCCAGTATCAATCAAAGTATCGACAGGCATACCGAATACTTCGCATGATATGATTGGCATTTTAATTCTTGTACCCATTTCTTTCCGTTCATCATTATGTTGAATTAAGTCATCATCCTCTGCTTGCCATTTAATAATCCTGAAAGTGAAAGTGTTTAAAATTCTATCTTCTACTGTGAATTCGAAGTTTTTTTTCTTTTCCAATCCCCCGGGATTGTTGTGATCCCGATGGACCTGGTTCATTGTGCTTCTGTTCCAAGAACTGCAAGTTTTCTTGGTGTCTTTCTTCTAAGTTCTTCCTCGTCTCCTTATTGAACTCCTCATTGGACTGACGAGTATTCACATTCCCTCTGTTATTATAGTTGTTGTTTCTACCATAGTACCTTCTTTCCTGGTACCTTCCTTGATTATCACTTGGCCTTCTCCATCGAGTATTATATCGATATCCACCATCCGGTCTCGCATAAGGCTTGTAACTGTATCTGTTACTGTACTGATTCCATCCTCTTTTATTGGGCTCTTCCCTCGGCGTTTTCTCTTCTCGCCCCTCTCGAATCTCTCGAGGTGTTTGGGAATAACTGTCGGCCATAACAGCGTACACAGCGTTGTTATTCTTTCCTCCTTTCTGATGGAAGAATTGAGCGTTCGTATGATCAAGCTTCTGCAATATCTCGTCAAATTGCTCCATATTATAAATGTCAGCAGCGATCAAAGTTCTTTGGACGTCTGCTGGAAACTGACGTATCAATGCTGTAATTAATTCATTATCTGGCATCGGCGGATCTAAATGTTGCAGTTTAGAAAGCTGTCCAGAAAAGTACGTAGAGTATCGAGTAGGCTGTGACGTCGAGAATCTCTTTGAATATAATTCTGCTCTGACTTGCTGTTGGGTTTCCGGGGACCAAAACGTTTTTAATAACCCACGGGAAAACTCCTCAAAATTGGTGAGAGTGGACCTAAAAGCTCTAAACCAAAGAAGTGCAGGACCTTCCAAAAATTTCCCTATCACTCGGATCTGTCTTTCCTTAGGGATTTTGGAATCTTTTAGGTAATCACCTGCTTCTCTCAAGAATTCCACGGGTGTCACAGAATCTCTCCCTGAAAATTTAGAAGGCTTATCCTCTACATTCTTGAATACAGTTATGGGGTTGGATTGAAATACTGTCCTGACCTCATCCTGTCTTTGACTATCAGTTTCTCTCGCTGCTCCTAGGTTTATCTGTATCTGTTCTTCTCCCCTTATACTTGACTTTTTCAACAGATGGTCAGACTGTTTCTCGTCCTTGATTTCGGTTTTCATAGCCTCAAGTTCCTTATGGTTTTCTTCTGCCATTTTTTTAATTGCTTCGGTTTCCTTACAGTTTTCCTTGACATCAGTGGATATCTGGTTTATAACAGCCTCGTGACTTTTCAACGACCCTGTGATATCTGATATGTCCTTCTGAGTTGCTTGGATAACTTTGGAAATTACTTGAATATGGGATGACAAAGATTCCCTAATTTCCTTGACTCCCTCTTGGTTCTCCAGCTTGAGTGTGTCTTTAATTTCATTGATAACTGTGGTTTTAATTTCAGTTTGTAATTCATTAATCACACCTTCTCTTATTTCTCCCATTACGAGTTCTTTGAATTGTTCTGTCAACCGTTGAACAACTAGAATTGCCATCTCATTGCTCTCTTTCTTTACTCTGACTTCTAGGTTGATCATGTCTTCACCAACTTTCCTAAGACCATGTTCTATCCTATCAGCTAAGCTTTGGGATCTTAGATCGGCATCGCGAAATTTATCGTCCATTAAACTTGCGTTAGTGGCTAATGAAGTTTCGAGCTCATGTGTTTTTTCGCATAATTTAGTCATTTTAATCTCTAGTGACATTTTCAAAATTTCGGAATTCTAATTATTTTCCATAGAATTAAATTTACTATTTAAATTTTCTTTCAAGTTACCTTTTAAAGAATCAGAACTCTCTTTAAGTTTATTTTCTAAAGAATTAGAATTTTCTTTAAGTTTCTTTTCCAAAGCCTCTGTATATTCTTTCATAATGGCTGCTACACGCAGTCCAGCTTCTTTGGAACTCTCTTCCAAACTCCTCATCATCCTCATCATCTCTTCCATAATTTTCAATTATTATTCAAAACTTAGGGGAATACATGATGGCAGACACAAGATTATAACTAGAACAAGAAATATGAATAGCTAATTGGAACACTCTAATAAAATGAGATTTGTCCTAATGTCGACGTGATTGAAAAACAAAATTCTCTACTTTTACGAGTTACATTTACCACAATATCACAAGAAAAATAAGCAAGTTCTCAAATATCCTCCACCTGGATTCTAATAATGCGTATGTCCAGTCATCGAACGTTTACTACTGAATTTACTTGACGCCCAAATGGTGAAGCCATTATCAAAAATAATCAAACCCATTCTAATTATTAACCCAGTTAAATTTTTAATTTTCCCCACTAATTGGGTTTCCTACTAATTTATTCATCCAAACCAGACATCTCTCAACTCCCAAAATATCTATATAAAAATTATCACAATTTAAATCGGCATGCGATTGACCGTGTCTAACTCGAGCCCCACGTTCTAAGCCATTTCTCTCTCTATCTTATTTTATGTGCCCGTTAGGCCGGAGTCCGCACGACCACATATGCATTTTACCAATAATCAGTCAGCACGAGAGTCAAAATATCCCGGGGCGCCAGATGGGTTAAAGCTAATCGCAAAAACGACATCAAATGAAAAAAATGCTTTACTGATTTTTGGCTCAATGCAACAATAAGGATAGAAGGAGATTCAACTGGGCATAACACATCATGTAAAATTATCTAATTTTATTTTGAATTTAAAATTGACTGCAAAATAAAATGCTCAAAGCAGCATCATTCATGTGTGGCGACCCACATTCCTATTTACACAATGTACAGAAATTTTCCAACACATTGGACAATTATCTTTGGAAACACAAGTCTGATTATTAGTCCTGTAGACTGTGTTCCAAAATTACATCGATTATTCATTATTAAATCCAGTTCAAATTTAATTGTCTCTACTGGAAATATCGTAGTTCACTGTTTGAATTTTTACATAATATTAACACTCGTAGAATAAATATTCGTAGAATTTTTAATTTTCACTTAATTTTCCAGTTTCAAAAAATATTGTCAAAAAATATTATTATCTCTGAATCAACACAAATTATTTACACATATTAATAACCTCTGAAAAGTATTTGACCTTGAGCATAGCATCGAAGAACTGTGCGAAGCACAACAAAATTAATTGTTCTTCTGACATTAAACGTTTCGAAAAGTGACTCGATTATGAACTTCGAGTTCCTAACAAAATATGTGATTTCTGAATCATCAACTTGATCAATAAATTGTTGGACCATCCAACTATTCGATTTTCCACTTGGAATCATTATTAAGAAAAATATTTATATTTGTGGCCATTTTAGTAACTTTTACAACTTGCAATTCTTCGACAGAATGCGGAAATAAGAATTGTAGCTTCATAATAAATTCATTTAGTTCATGGCACTAGGATTGAAAACATCCTTCAAATTATTTGTGGTTATAGAATTATTTTTAATTGGCAGTGGCCCATTCTATTATTTGTGTAAGAACACAACATTCCAACAACAACGGCAAAGGTCTTCCTCTGAAGAAGAATAAAATACTATCATGACAAATCCGGGTTCTAGCAAAATCAAAGTCTTAATGGAATCCGTAAACAAGGTTGAAATAAGAACTGATGGTTTTTAAGAAATAACCTTCGGGTCATTCATACGACGCAATGTGTAGCTCCAATACTCCTTCTATAACACTGAGTCATCGAACCTGCTATTTGATTGATGCTCAAATAAAAACCTCCTCATTCCTGCGACTTAAACATGCGCACCTGGGAATGGCATTTCAACTACTCCACACACATAAATTTTCTTCCCAAAATTTATACAATAAATCAAGCCTATGCTTGTTATCAACACTGGAAGATTTATAAACTTACAAGTTTATTTTATTCTACCATTCAGTTCAACCCGTGAATTTACCATACTTATGATACTCTTTATTTCACTTTCGAATGTGTATCTACGTCATGATTTTATATAAATACAAAAATATCCTATTTGATACAATTATCAATTGCTTCCCGTTTCATGCCTCTCCGTGTTATCTGAAAAATATACTTTGCTCATTGCAAATATTAACTGTTCAACCAGAACTGTAACGTTGGTTGAATGCGGGCTTGCGCTAACCACTCTCCTTCGGAAAATCACCTGTTCCAAACTAGAAATGATTAATCTACTTCATAGGCTCTCTCTCAATAAATGTGATTATTAGAAAATATAAGATCCAAGAATTATTTAGAAAAGTTATGAAAATCATTATTATTATTATTAGTGGATTATTATTATTATTATTATTTGTTATATTATTTTAAATATATTTAATTATTATTTCATTATGTGAGAATCCACATGTTCGAATCTTCGAATATGGATAAAATATCCATTTCTCAACAAAAATAATTATTAACTTTTACAGTTACATCGGCTGTTTTCCGTGATTATCCAAAAATCTGAAATATTCAAATAAATCCTCTTTATGCTCGGTCATAGGTCCTAAACTGTTCTGAGTGCTGAAAATACTCAGAATAACTCTAATATGTCTTGCGTAAATCATTGCAAGATTTAAATACGAAGAAAAATAAATGTGTTGGTCATCTGCAGAAAATGAGTTTGTTCCAATTAGCTAGGCATAATATAAAGTCAAAATGTGGCTTACATTTCTCGTTGGTCTTGAAGCGTAGTGAACCTGGTCTGTACCAGATTTATCCAGATACATGCCCTATCGGACACGCACGTCTAATCCTTGTATCGGCCGCCATTATATACCCACAATCTGTCTAACAAGACATAGTGGTAATATCTCTTGAAGTTTGAAGTAACTGCTGATCCATGTTAATATTTACTTCTGTTAACGCCATAACAGTTTGCTTAAATGGGGTCAGATCTAAATGATCTATTCTCAAATATGTCAGTTGTAACATAACTCACGGTAATCTTTTCAGTACAAGAAAACACTGACAGTCTAAACCAATCAACGGCTGTTCTGAAGATCGTTCCCTGGGCATGGCTTATCACCATCTATCATGGGCGAAGCAACATATAGTTTCCCTTTGTCGGCTAATGAACAACACCGTGATAGACTGGCCTTCAATATACTGAAAGATCGGAGTGGTTATCAAGTTACAATTATGAAACTGACTGAATTGGACTAAAATATCCAAGTATTGAATGATTATTACTGGACTGTGACAAAGTACTTTCTAGACAAAGTCTAGCATATGTCCATGTAGAAATAAAATATTTCACCAGTGTCCGTAGAAAAATATCAATCACCTTAGTGATTCACTCTGCCGAAAACTTACTAAGTTCCACATGTATCGCAGCACTTTTGTGACTATCACAATTTTGAAGATAACTTCTGCGTAGATCCGGCAACCATGTGCCTTGGCTCAGCGTAGCAGCACCTTGCTATGCAAAAGCTTGTTTCGAAGTGAGCTGATGTTGCTTGGGCCGGCCGGCTTTTATTCAAAACGGTCAGGGTCACGCTGCATCACGCTGAAATCTAGAAATCCTCATATCTCTGGTATCCCTGGTCCGATTTACTTGATACTAAGTGCATTCTCTTTCATTTGGCCGTGCCAGTAATCTGATCCAAGTCTCAAGTCTCTACTCCATGGCTAACTATTTAATCAACAAATAGTCTCGACCTCTGCTATTACTCGCTACGTCACTTGACATGCTCTTGGCTGCATAAAATTTCCAATTCCTTCTGGAAGGAATGGAGCGCGATATTCAAATATCTCAACTTTCAAAAGCGGCTGTAGCCTTTTCCTTGATATCTAGGTGTCTGAATCTTGGAATACCCATTCCTAGAGTTGGGCACAGTACGTCATTGAACGATCACCTGATGTCCCATATCCCCTACCTTCTTCCACGAAATCTCATTGGTGCTGCTTACTTGGTATTCTTTGAAGACGGTCTGCATGGCATTGCATGTGCGTCAAAAACACGCGTTTTCAGCACGATGGCGCACCACCTCATTTTTCACTTGCGGTCCGAGCTCATCTGCACCACAGATTAGGGCAACAGTGGATAGATCGTGGTGACCCGATTTCTTGGCCTTCACATTCACCCGACTTGACACCGCTAGAATACTATCTGTGGGACCATATGAAATCCTTGATTTACGAGACCCCTGTGGAATCCGAGGAAGACCTACTGTCGCGGGTTATGGCTGTGGTGGATGTTGGTGGACCAGGGATTGGTGATCGAGTGTACCAGAACATGGTACGGAATAATTGTACGCCCGTAGTTTCGCCATCAAATTCAATTACAAGTAGTTTCAAATTAGGCTACCATAGATGCCAGTGTCACTGACATCTAGCAACGAACTTTGGTACTTGATAGAGCGTTCCTACCCAACTAACCAACACATTTAACTATACACTACCAATTGTAATGGTATGTTCTTCTACTTGCCATAAATCTATGACATGGGCTTTACTTTCCCTCCGAAGAAGGCATACTGAAGGATTTTTACGCTCTTAAAAATACGATGATTTCGGCCGGGTTTGAACCAGCAATCTTGGGCATAGCAGTTCAGCATGCTACCGACTACGTCACCGAAGCCGTCATTAACATTATTATTATTGTAGGTTCACATTCTGAAGTTAGCTATTTTCAATATGAGAAACCCTGTTTTATTGAAATCCATGTGAGATAAGTGTATCCGGAGTAGAAGTGGATAGATAGAGGCCCGCATCCACACGACTGTCATCCGCAGATGCCTCGCATCCCCACGTTTGTTATCCGAATCTATTGGCATTACTCAAATATTTTTTAATTAGATAAAGTATAACGAATTTAAATATTTAGGTGAATGGATTACAGCAAACTGTAACGAAAGGAAAGCAATTGAATCGAGTCTTCAGAAAATGGAAACTGCTTTTCAATCAACAAAAAATATTTATAACAAAAAGAGTCTCTCCTGGAACTGCAAAATTTGCCACTATACAACTGTAATCAAACCTGAAGCTCTCTATGCTTCAGAGACACTCAATCTCCAACACAAAACACAAAAACACCAAATAGAAGTGAAAGAACGTAAAATAATGAGAAAAATCCTTGGACCGAGAACAAAGGATGGTGTACATTATCCAAAGCCTAATACAGAAATATTAAAAAATCACAGACACAATGCGAATGCGAAGAATCCAATTTATGGGACACATAGAAAGAATGGACCCGAACAGACTGGCACACAAAATACATACTTTCTTAAAGATCAAGGCTACTAGACCGAATTGGTATATAAATTTACAGAGAGAGACTTAAATAAATTAGGATCACCAAACTTACATGACCGGAAGGAAATCAGGAAAATCACTCAGACGCGGGGTTTCGAGGAAGAAGAGAAGAAGACTACACAACATCAATGGAAACAGACCCACTCGTTGTGAATGAAGGAATACTGGGCCAACAGGAAGGCTACAAAGTGTTGATTTCGCGTGGTCCTAAGCGACCCATTCGCTAAGAAGAAGATAACGCATTTACACATTTGAGGAGAAAGTCGTTCCATTTGGCTTTGTAAGTCAAGTGCTGTGTTTAACCCTTTCGCTTTCAAGCTCTCAGCTGATGGATTTGTGAATACTTTCAGCCGTATTTACCAATCTATGCACACTTCATTCAAAATGGCATGAAAGTCAGATCAATACACATATTAACATAGCATTTTTTCATTTTAAATGATCTTGTCGACTGCGTCATTAAGCTGGGGTCTGGCGTTACGTTACGTTACGTTGAAGGGACGAAATGTACCCAGATGCACTGAGGTGTGTGACGTCATAGTACCGCTTGGTGCATGTGTTCCCCGACAATCTCTACTTCGTTAGTATAAGGCAAAATCCCCGATTCTTGGATATCACGGGTAATCTCGAGAACCACTGGATGGATTTTGATGCGGGTTTCACCATTCTGTAAAGGATATCTCGAGGAAAGATTCTGTAGAAAATAATTTATGTATGATCAAGGGAAGCCAAGCAGTAACGATTTCAGTGAAAAAGTTGAAAACAAACTTGGCATCCGTGCGCTTCTTAAACTTACGCTGGGCAAACCGTTAAACATATCAATATACTATGAGCGTAAGAATTGGTCAGCATGAAAAGTTCTACAAAAAAGTCCGCGAGAGCATATCTCTATCTTCAATACATCGCCCACTGTAAGTGTTTTTAGACTGGATGGAAGGGGCACGTTCCCGCACTACCTGGTGAGCGTGACGGCATCCCGTGCGCTTGACCTCGCTTTGCCCTTGGTTTGCACTTGCCGTTCGCGAGTAATTTGAAACAAGGTAAATTATTATAAAGCAAGATAAGTATTATGCAGATAATTTTCTAACATATCAAGAGTCTTTCTAGCATTTTTCAGCATTTGTAGCATTTAAAATGATTCAAAGTCTAGTCTTTCAGACTGACTGTCACTTTTTTGAACACAGAATATATAAATCGCTAGTTATCTCTGAAAATAAATGATGTATCTAAATCATATGTTTTCAATGATAAAATAGATATACCAGTGGAATAAAAACGTTGCAATTTTCACGTTTGATATTTTGAAGTAATTTTGGGAAATGGAATTCACAGTCAAAATTATTTAAAAGAACGAACTAATCAATAAGCTAAATATATTACCTATGATACTGATTATGATCACTGAAAATCACCAACGAATACATAGAAATATACACGTGACCATATTGTAAACAAGGCACGAAACTCCGTGATCACATATTCCAGATTCCAAGAATAAATATAGACACATACTGTCAGCGATTTCCGCGGACTAAAAGCGTGAGTTAAAGTGTTCCTCTTCTTCCCTGAAAATTGCTGGTATCTGGCGTGTAAATGAAATAATCAAAAAATAGCATTACCCGTCGCGGCTTCGCCCGCGAATATTCTAGTTGTAAAGAATACACTTAGCAAAATCTCAATCATGAATGCTATGACTGATTTATCCTTGGTATGAATAATCAGACTTTATCAATTCAGCTACTGGTGCAGTGGTTAGGGGTTTGTCATTCCTTCATAGGTATATCAGAGCGAAGTTAGTTTTCTGGGAATATCACAGACACTGTTCATTTAAGGGCCTTTAAATGTGGTTTTCGGAGACCCTTTATAGTCGGGTGAAAAAGACCTTTCGTACCACACTCACACGTGAAAAAGTTCTAGAGTGCCCCCTGCCCCCTTAAGCGCATTATACTGTATGTATTGATGAATTTTACAGCTTAATTGTGTTCAGTGATAACCTTATAACCGTCTGGAAACTTTCAAAGTAATGTAATAATCGTAATTGCATTGCGTCTTACAGAAATACTGTAGATGGGCCTGTGAGATTCTGTTACCATGGTTACAGTGTAGCATTCTTTCATTTCATTGTAAATATACATGTTTTAAGGCATTTAAAGAGTAAGTGAGTGCGTTTCGCTTACGCATTGGGTTTTGCTGAACCTGTAGGTACACCATATGTGTAGGTTGGTGTTAATGGGACCTTATTTACGGTACAAAACTGGAATGGGAACTTAGCAGAATAATATAGGGAGGGATAAAGGCCAGTAACGATGGAACGTTACCATGACAATTTTGGCACGAACAGGGGGTAACGATATATCGTTACCTTGAAAGTCTAAGGGTTAAAATGAATGTTATACAGCCAGAATCGCAACCGTTTTCCGTTGGGAGTGCTAATTAGACTTAATGACGTAATGTAAGATGATTATTTAAGTCAATCTCATTCAATCTGTCATGAAAAAACATAACGGATAAAATATATGTCTTGTGTGAAACATCCGGGTGCTAGTAATGAAATTCAAGAAGTTCGGATTGTATTCTACTGTAAAAGCGATCCGGAAATGTTCTCGAAACATTATCCGCAGCTTATCCGCTTTCCGCAGAGCCATGGAAACTATAACCGCATGGCGAAAAATGTTGCGGACACCCATCCGCGCAGGGCTTTACCCATAGACCACGGAAGCTGGTCGTTGGCTTTTAACCTGCTTGCGTAAAGATGAACTTTGTCGTTCTACATTGTCCACTATAAATCACTTCCCACACACACATACACTTGAATTAATGTTTAGGAGAAACGAACGATCTTGTTCCGTGCGAATGTGTAATAACACGTGTGTGTGTGTGTAGTCCATATGGCACAGCGAGCGCCATGGGAGGTAAACCACGCTCCAAGCTCACAAGAACACCACGAAAAAATCGTCTACACCAGATTGATACATATTCATAAGATGTAATAATAAAGGGCTCTAGAACAATTAAACTGCCATTGGATTTCCCAGTGGGTATATTACAGGAGTCATTGTTACTCAAGAAAAGAGAAGATACGTCATGTTTTCTCTTGTATTCTTAAGATAGAATCAATAATTACAGCATATCCTCGTCTCGCACGGGCCAAAAGAGGCCGACTAAAAAATCCACAGTTCAGGCAAGTAATTCAATGTTATAATGATGGTGTTGCCTCCGGAGAGGCCGACTGCAGGTCTTTCTAGTAGACGCCCGTGGGCGACCTGCGCGTCGTAAGGAGGATGCAGTGAGGATGAAGACATCACATACACCCAGGCCCGAGCCACGGGAATTAACCCCAGATGATTAAAATCCCTGATGGCTTGGCCGGGAATCAAACCCGGGGCACTTTGCGCCAAAGTCTAGCGTGGTAACCATTTAGCCACGGAGCTGGAAAGAAAGGAAGAAAGAAAGATCGAATAAATAAATAAAGAAATAAAGAAAGATAAAATAAAGAAAGAAAGAAAGAAAGAAAGAAAGATAAAATAAATAAAGAAAGAAAGAAAGAAAGAAAGAAAAAGAAAGAAAGATAAATTAAAGGAAGAAAGAAAGAAAGAAAGGAAGAAAGATGAAATAAATAAAGAAAGAGAGAAAGAAAGATATAGAAAGAAAGATAAAATAAATAAATAAAGAAATAAAAAATAAAGAAAGAAAGAGAGAAAGAAAGATAAAAGGAAGAAAGAAAGAAAAAAGAAAGAAAGAAAGATAAAATAAAGAAAGAAAGAGAGAAAGAAAGATAAAATAAATAAAGAAAGAAAGAAAGAAAGAAAGAAAGAAAAAGAAAGAAAGATAAATTAAAGGAAGAAAGAAAGAAAGAAAGAAAGAAAGAAAGATAAAATAAATAAATAAAGAAAGAAAGAAAGAAAGAAAGAAAGAAAGATAAAATAAATAAAGAAAGAAAGAAAGAAAATGAAAGAAAGAAAGATAAATTAAAGGAAGAAAGAAAGAAAGAAAGAAAGAAAGAAAGATAAATTAAAGAAAGAAAGAAAGAAAGAAAAATTAAAGAAAGAAAGAAAGAAAGAAAGAATGAAAGATAAAATAAATAAAGAAAGAAAGAAAAAGAAAGAAAGAAAGATAAATTAAAGGAAGAAAGAAAGAAAGAAAGAAAGAAAGAATGAAAGAAAGAAAGAATGAAAGAAAGATAAAATAAAGAATGAAAGAAAGAAAGAAAGAAAGAAAGAAAGAAAGAAAGATAAATTAAAGAAAGAAAGAAAGAAAGAAAGAAAGAAAGAAAGAAAGATAAAATAAATAAATAAAGAAAGAAAGATAAAATAAATAAATAAAGAAAGAAAGAAAGATAAATTAAAGGAAGAAAGAAAGAAAGAAAGAAAGAAAGAAAAAAGAAAGATCAAATAAATAAATAAATAAATAAAGAAAGAAAGAAAGAAAGAAAGAAAGAAAGAAAGAAAGAAAGAAAGAAAGATAAATTAAAGAAAGAAAGAAAGAAAGAAAGAAAGAAAGAAAGAAAGAAAGATAAAATAAATAAATAAAGAAAGAAAGAAAGAAAAATTAAAGAAAGAAAGAAAGAAAGAAAGAAAGAAAGAAAGAATGAAAAATTAAACAATATATAAATATTGTCTTTAATGTTTGTCTCTCAAGGTTGAGTGTAACCTGTTCCAACCCATTTACTAGAATTTCACTTCTTAGCAGAGCCAGAAATCGAACCCAAGACCCAGGGAAGGAGTAGGAGTAGAGTGCTCATCACATTTTAGAAGGTATCATCCTGGCATTTGCCTGGGATTTGCTTGGAGAGTCATTTCAGGGATAGTGAACGCTGGGGTTTTTAGGGTGTTTGCCATGTGCGGGGAGCCCGCTTCTTGCATTAGATTCTGCCCCTTATCCATTCTTGTCAGTATCCACTGAATTACGGTATCGAAGATCGGGCCAACCTTATCCTCACACTGTGGAGAAATTGATGAAGCCGTTAATGGCGCCCAACTCTCTACTTCCCGTTATGAACTCATTCAAGAAGGGTGGTATAACCACATTCTTGGTGCGTATTAAAATACAAATGCATGTGTTGTGGTCAGGGAAATTAAACGGGCCATTATAGAATCTACCACACTCATTACACCTAGCTCTTGCGGGGCTGTATGCACATCAGGGGTATACCAGCTACTGTACGAGGTTGTAGGTTGGTAAGTGAACTAGCCTACACGTCATCTCTGATCTCGTCCCAATTTATGGTAAGCTATGTGCAGGACTTGGCCAGGAATGAAGGTGAGATCCACATGGCTAAACCTTTAGAAAAGACCATCATTTTTGGCACGGGTCGGGCGAGGCATGAACCACGTATGCTAGCGTAGATTCCAGGCAGTGGAAAGGCTACAAAACGGTAATGCGAGGGTCGTGGGGCCGAATCCGTATGCGGAAATGTTATAGTCTTGTTTTTACTTTTAATTTGAACGTTACTTACAATGCCCCCCAGGGGCTCACATCTAGTGGGACGTGGGTTGGCGACCAAGAGGGCCCCAGCTGAGTCCGGCATTGCTTCCACTTACTTGTGCCGGGCTCCTCTCCGTCTTCTTTCCTGTCGACCTCACTTGGTCAACTCTTATTCTCTTCCGACCACGACGGTATTAGGGTATCCGAGGCCTAGGGAGTCTTTTCCTTTCCCGACTTCATTGACTGTTGTCTCATCTTTTCTGATACCCTCCTTCTGCGTGGGGTCAGCCTTCTTTTTCTTTTCCTGTTATCTCCTGCCTTCTGCTCAAGGCCCTCAAGAGGGCAGGGTGTATGTAGCCCCACCACTTCTGGTGCACCCTGGATAGTACTACATACTCAAGGGTTTCCTGAACTGGGTCCGGTTTTCTCCCTTTTATCCATTACCAGTGGGGGCGGACCCTCTCCTCTTTCACTTTACTATCTGCCTTTTATGGCTCTCCTTCCTTCCAAGTCCCTCAATCCATATTCTTCGAGGGTTTATTTGCCTTATTCTCCTATTGTTTTCCATTTCTTTTTCTAGTATATAAGTTAGTAGTTAGTTTTAGTTATAGTTTACATTTCATTATCATCTTCACAATCACCCAAACCATTAGGGGCCAACAACCCAGATGCTAGGCCCCTTAAAACAACAATTATCATCATCATCATCATCATCATCATCATCTATTATTATTTGCATAGAAGTCTTGAAACGGAAAGGCTAAGGAAAATTTGGAAAGGCAAATAAATATCCATTAAAGACGTTCAGTATATAAAATTACTATTTTGAATATACCGTACAAGACTAATAGGAACGGACGTCCGTACACAAGTATTTATGAAAGTACATTGCTTGCAGAAAGTTTGGGGACCGGTCTAAATTTCGTTTGATGTCTATTTGTCCTTTAAGTAACATCATTTCAGTCACTGTTTTACATGATGTTATTAAACATCAATATGATGGGTTTTCATTTAAAAGTTCGCTGCTTTAGCTCTAATACTTTAGGAGAGGGAATGCTTTTCCTCGTTATAAACAGGGCTAAAATGAACCTGTTTTTCCTACAAAAATATTTTCTTTCTCAAAATCTGCTGTTCTACAGCTGTGAAATTTTGACTGCTGTTTTACTACAACACATGAACTATAAAATAAAATTACAACCTGGGAAACATTGGTCGCCTCTCAAACAAACTTCCTTCCCCGGTAATTTTGGTGGCAAATTGGTCAATTTGGTTCCGCGATAACTTCCAATTGGCAACACTTCAAGAAAGCACCCACAGCGGATCCATAACGAACAAGACATAGAGAAAACAAATGTGCAGTCAGAATAGCTGGAAGTGTTGCCAATCGGAAGTTATCGCGGAACAAAATTGAACAATTTTGCCGGCAAAATTACCTAGGAAGAAAGATTGTTTAAGAGGCGACCAAATGAGTAGTATATTTTCCCCCAGGTTGTATTCTTTTTTGTATAATTGCTATGTCGTAGTAAAGCAGAAGCAAAAATTTCATAGCTGTAGGTTTAGCAGTTTTTGAGAAATAAGACATTTAATAGGAAAAACAGTTTACAAAAAGGTAAAATCATTTTATGTCCGAAAGTATTAGAGCTAGAGCAGCGAAATTTTAAATGAAAACCCCTCATATATGCAAGCACTGAGGTTAAACAGTTATTTGAGCTAATAAAGGCAATAAAAATCAGAACATTTTACCAAAATATACTGTACTAAATATTTTGTAATATTTAATTATGACCAGACAGCAGTCATTCCAGCTGAAGGACTTGAAAGAGAAGCCGGTATTCAGAAAGGTGTTAGGCAAGGCTGCAACTTATCAGCATACTTTTAATCTTCACATTGAACAAGCAATGAAGGAAATTGGAGAAAAATTTAATGAGGGTGTGAAGACTCCAGGAAAAATAATTGATACTCTGAGATTTGCTGATGATATTGTCATCTTGGCCGACAAGCCTGAGGATTTGAATGAGTTTTTGAATGGTATGGACTCCGTCTTGAGGAAAGAATTCATGATGATAATCAATAAACGTAAAACAAAAATATTGGAATGCAGCCGAAATAAATCAGAAACCTCTATGGACATCAAATTGGCAGGTGAAAAGCTGAAGGAAGTAGGAGACTTCTGTTACTTAGGAAGCAAAATAAACAGTTATGGACGAAGCAAAGAGGATATAAAAAGTAGGTTGATTCAGGCAGGGAAAGCATTTCTACAGAAATGGAATCTGTTGACATCGAATATAGATTTAGCCTTTTTTCTGGAGTGTGGCGCTCTATGGAAGTGAAACTTGGACTATTGGTGCATCAAAAAAGAGGAGAATTGAAGCGTTTGAAACGTGATGTTACAGGAGAATGGTGAAGATCAGATGGGTAGATAGGGTAACAAAGGAGAGGTGGGTGAGGAGAGATGTTTCTGGCGACTGCTAATGAAGAAAAGAGATGGGTTGGTAGAACACATACTAAGACACCCATGAATAGCAAGCTTACTTATGGAAGGTTGGGTCGAGGACAAGAACTGTTGGGGTGGACCAATGTTAGAATATGTTAAACAGATTGCTTCGGATTTAGGGTGTGGTAGCTATGTAGAGATGAAACGATTAGCTCAGAACAGGGAGGATTAGAGAGGTGCATCAAACCCGTCAAAAGACTGAAGACTCAAACCACAACAACAATTAGTATCATATTTTTATATTTCCATGTATTATTTCCAACTAGTCTATTTTAGATCGTGAAATAGTCTTGGTTTTATTGGCATTGATAACTTCTTCCACATACTTCATAAAATAACAGATTCGATATTTTTACTATGACTATCGTACATTCCCTTTTAAGAGAGCGTATGAACTTAAACAATTTTCATGACAACCCAGTCTTGCGGCGACGTTTTTCCAAATCCTCTTCATTTGTGCACTATGTTCTTTCATCAGCTTGTCCGTCCACTTTTTTTCCTGGCATCTTTGGTAGCAGTTCTTTATTAAATTTATGTTTTACTGGCTGAAGTACCCGTGCTTCGCTACGGGTCATAAATAAATAAAAATGTGAAGGTGTTAGTTAAAACAGGGGATAGGCGAGGTGCTGTGCGGAGGGAGAGTTAGGATGGAACATTTTGTCCAACTACACCGCTCGGCGTTGACGTGTTTTATAGCACAAATTTAGGTTTTACTCGATAACCGATGGAGATACACAAAAAGCAATAACGGCATTTCGTATAGAAAATTAAATTTTTACCCTTGCATATGCCATCAAAAAATTGCTATTTCTTTGCGTTCTCTTTTTATTTGAAATTGTAATATGAAAGTTTGAAACCACAGAGTGTAGTGACGCCACTAAAATGGTCACCATCTTTAAATAGTGCGAAGCATCGAAATCAAAATTAGCCCATATGTTAACCAGGTAAATCATCTACTTCCATGTAAAATTTCATGTAAATCGGATCAGTGGTTCTTGCGTGATTGAGTAATACACAGACACACAACATCTCATTTTTATATATTAGTAGAGATTATGGTTTTTCTAATTTTTACCCGATTATTCATGTCGCGTATCGTGATGTTAAGCTGCTTGAGGTCTTCTTCAGCTTCCTGTATCCATTTAAACTGGCTTTTACTGTTGAGGGTGATGTTGAAAATTTGTTTTGTAATTCTGTGCTGGTCCATTCTGTATGTGACCAAAAACTTTAGCTCGTCTCTTTCTGAAAGCGTCGGTGATGGTTTCTATCGTTTTATACCTTTCTGATGGTGATCTCTTAATCCATACTCCTTCTTTATTCACTGGCCAAAATAAAAATTGGAGGATTTTACGTTCTTGTTTTTTAATTTCTTTAATTATTGAGTGACCATGAATTAGTGTTGTTTCTGCGCCATAATGTGCTTCAGGAAGAACTACTGTTTTGTAGTGTCTTAGTTTTGCATTAACTGAGATCGATTTCTTGTTGAAATTATTCCAGCTTAGTATTTTACCATCTCTGTGATTTTCTCAGTCGTTCTTGATTTGCTATTAGCCTATGTTTGGGCCTGAAAGTTGGATGAGTTCTTTTAAGATTCGATATTATTATCTTATAATATAATACGCTAAGGTGTATGTTTCAAATATCTCAAGCTCCTAAACCAGAGGGAGTTAGAAGGTGCGGTTGGTAACAAAATCTTCCAAATCGTCTCAATGGTACAGAAAAAACTTGTATTTCTTGAAAAGTCAACAGAAATATATTTATTTGTTTATAAAGTGCTTTTTAACAAATAAACAAGACTAGCATTACCCGTCGCGGCTTCGCCCGCGAATATTCTAGTTGTAAAGGGTACACTCAGCAAAATCTCAATCATGAATGCTATGACTGATTTATCCTTGGTATGAATAATCACACTTTATCAATTCAGCTACTGGTGCAGTGGTTAGGGGTTTGTCATTCCTTCATAGGTATATTAGAGCGAAGTTATTTTTCTGGGAATATCACAGACACTGTTAATTCAAGGGCCTTTAAATATAGTTTTCGGAGACCCTTTATAGTCGGGTAAAAAAGACCTTTAGTACCACACTCACACGTGAAAATTGCGTGAAAAAATTCTAGAGTGTCCCTTGGCCCCCTTAAGCACATTATACTGTGTGTATTGATGAATTTTACAGCTTAATTTGGTTCCCTGATAACCTTATAACCGTCTGGAAACTTTCACAGTAATGTAATAATTGGAATTGCATTGCGTCTTACAGAAATAGATGGACCTGTGAGATTCTGTTACCATGGTTACCGTGCTGCATTATTGCATTATTCCATTGTAAATATACATGTTTTAAGGTATTTATTTAATTGTGAGGCTTTTAAAGAGTAAGTGAGTGCAGTTTCGCATACGCATTGGGTTATGCTGAACCTGTAGGTACCCCATATGTGTAGGTTGGTGTTAATGGGACCTTATTTTCGGTACATAACTGGAATGGGACCTTAGCAGAATAATATAGGGAGGGATGATAGCCCCTGGCAGATATGAATCGCGTACAGCCCGCATAGCACTAGTGCCGGGTGGGTAATCTGTACACATGGGGCGCACACAACCCACTATGCGAGAGTTCTCGTACGGTTCCACTAGTTAATATTATTATATCTACTCGCCAACTTTAAAATTACTGAAGTATGTACTAATTTTATCTAAGAAATACTGTATTTTAACTGTAAATAAGAATATTAAGTGTTCACTGAGATGTAAGGCCCTCGGCCTACACTGCAAAGTGGCCCACCCAGAGAAGCTGCTGGACAACCCTTGTCTACACTATAAACCGTGTAAGCAAGTCCGCCCTGTGACGTCATGGAGGTAGCCCACGCCCGCTAATATACAGTACATTACCTACTGTTTATACGGCTGTGGGGCTTACAGCGTCTTGTATAACTCAATTATGCAGCGCTTTCTCAATCTTACAGTGCAAATGTTCAAGATCTGAGCTCTGAATCGAACGTGATAGCACAGTGTTCTAGCTGCTTGCCTCCATTTAGAGGCGTTTATCGCATCTGAAGTGCAAACAGATCAAATCCTGAAGAAGATAGTATTCATGACTACCACCCGGGAGGTCCAGGGCCTAATTCAGGCTTTGCCAACGTCACATTTGGAGTAATCAATAAATCTCCCGCCTTTCATAATAAAGATCGAGATTCAAAACTTTAACAAGCTCCTTTTTACGAATGTCTTCATGCACCGTAACATAGCAAGTGTCTATTATTTCATGTTATTAAATCTCAAACTAAATATAAATCATCAATTAAAAAAATATAAAAAATACGAATAAAAAAATAATATAAAAGAATTTAAAAAATAAAAATAAAATACTACAAAACTTAAAAATAACAATGGCTATAAAGATATTTCAAAATGAAACAAGAAGTTCCGCGACGAACTAAAGAGCAAACTTTTCTTAAAATTTAAGATTCATGCCAATGATTAATCTATATGGATCTATCTAGAATAATGACGAGATTAAGTTGGTAATATCGAAATTTCTAATTAGTTCGAAATACTGTATACCTGGCTAATGTAGCCTAATAGAGCACTACAGTTGGCAGCCCTGGTGACTGAATATATTCTTAGTTCCATCTCTTAAGGTACAGAATACAAAATTCGGTTGAAGTCCAATGGATAGCATGGACGTTACATGCAGTTAAACATTGGATCTAACAGCGCGCGTAAAATCATGTTGGCAACAATGACATACATGTATTGGTCAGAAGTAATCTGAAATAATATGATCTATTGCTGTATCAATTTTGAATGAAATCCATTAGTTAGTATAGAAGTTACATGCATTTTAAAATTGGACCTATCAGCAGGCTTAGAATCATGTTGGCAGCATTGACGGAGATTAGTAACTCCAAATTAATCTAGAATGCCAGGTACTATACGTGTGCAAAGTTTAGTGCTATTGGCTTGTGGTTATGTGGAGAACAGCCCAGATTCATCAACATAAACGGGAGGACAGCATCAGGCTTAAGGCCTGGACAAAATAACTTCCTTAAGAGAAGATTAGACTGAAAGGATTGGGCTAAGGAAATGCGGCCTGGAATTTACAATACCCTCAACCTGAATAATTAAAGAATTGAATTCCTCATAGGAAAGGATGGCTGAACCAAGGGTTTTCTTCAGCTGTCTCTTCGTGAGCTTTATGCAAGATTCCCAACGACCACCATGATGGGGGGCGTATGGGGGAGTGAAATGCCATTTGAATCCCTTAGCATGCGAAAAATTAGAAAACTGTTCCTCAGCAGAAGGGGAGGTAAGCGCAGTTTTCCAAAGATCAAAAGTACTAACAAAAATTTTTGCGTTATCTGAAAAAACCTCGGAGGGAACACCCCTTCTAGCGGCAAATCTAGAAAAGGCTGCTATAAAATAAGGAGTAGAAGCACTTGTAACCAACTCAAGGTGAATGGCTCCTGTCACCATGCACACAAATAAAGAAATATAAAGTTTACCTAACAACTTTCGCTTAGATAAAGGGGAATTAACTTGATAGACATAAGGACCGGCATAATCGATACCCGTTAGGGCGAAAGGCTTACTAGGTTCGGAACGAAAATATGGCAAGTTTCCCATAATTTGCGTGATTGGAGGGGGCTTAGATTTGAAACAAGGTATACATTTCCGAATAACAGAAGAAACTTCATGAACACCGTTAATGAGCCAATATTTCTCGCGAATTAAACAAAGCAAAGTGCGGGTGCCAGCGTGCAAATTCTGATAATGAAATTTCTTTACGATAAGAGTAGTAATAGGATGTCTAGAAGGGAGAATAATGGGATGTTTTTTCTCATCTGAGTAACTAGAATTTTCTAGCCTACCCCCCACTCTTATTAATCCATCTTGGTCCAAAAAAGGGGTGAGAGGTAACAGCCTACTAGACTTTGGTAAAGTTTTTTTGCTTAAAAGCGTCTGATACTCAAGAAAGAATACTTCTTGTTGCATGAGAAACAAGATTCTACGAGTAGCAAATTCCAATTCCATTTTAGTGAGAAAGGGTTGCGGTTTCACAGGCTGATCAAGAACAAGAAATTTCCATCGAAATAAATATGCTACCACACGAATTAATTTATTAAATGAAGAGTAACGCTGAAAAAGACTAGTAGCAATAGAAGTTAGAAAAAGGGAAGCGGTAACAATGCGAGCATCAGGAACATCTTCTGCGAGTGGATTAGATGAACGAGGCCAACAAGAGAAATCCTGACTGAGCCACGCCGGACCATTCCAGTATAATTTAAGAGAAATTAATTTCTTGGGCAAGCAGCCACGTGAAATTATATCAGCGGGGTTTTCTTTTCCCGGAACATGATTCCATTGGTCAAAATGAGACAACTCTTGTATTTTAGACACGCGATTAGCCACAAAAGTGGTCCAATGTGAAGAAGGTTTTGAAAGCCAAGCTAACACGATGGAAGAATCACTCCAAAACCATGTGCTCGAAAATTTCAAATTTAAACTGATTTTTAATTTACTGGCTAATTCCACAGCCATTACAGCAGAACATAATTCCAATCTAGGCAAAGATATGGATTTGAGTGGGGCTACCTTTGATTTTGCACAAATTAAATTGGAAAATCCGGGTAAAGTATTGGAAGAGCGGCCTACTAAGTAGGCGCAGCAACCGTATGCCTTTTCAGAACTATCTGCAAATACGTGCAAATCGAAATACTGACATGAAAGGTCCGAAATTAAAGTGCGGGGAATAGAAATTTGAGAAAGATCTAACAAACTCTTGCGGTATTTTAACCACTCATCCAAAAGGGGGGAGGGTACCTTTTCATCCCAACCAACTTTCAATGACCAAAGTTTTTGTAAGAAAATTTTTGCAGTAATAACCACCGGAGCAATGTACTGCAAGGGATCAAAAACTTTTGCTATTTCTGATAATAATTGCCTTTTCGTTTGAGGGTGAAACTCAGATAAGTGTACCTGATAGGAAAAGGTATCTGAAGAAGGAGACCAAAAAACACCCAAGGTTTTAATAGCTGATTCCTCAGTAGGAAGCGCAACACATTTGTCAACAGGAATTACTTGTGAAAAGTTAGATAAAAATTCGGTTGAGTTCGAGTTCCACTTATGAAGGGTAAACCCACCGCCAGAAAGAAGAGAGTTTAAATCTTCACAAACAAGAAGTGCGTCAGAGATACTAGGAAAGGAATACAGAAAATCATCTACATAAAATGCAGTTTTCAAAACTTCAGAAGCTAGAGGATGAAAAAGATGACCATCTTGTTCGGCCAACATGTGAAGAGATCGTATTGCGAGAAAGGCAGACGGCTTAAGACCGTATGTCACTGTTCTTAAACGAAATATTTTTATAGGTTTTGCATTGTCGTCTCGCCACAAAATTCTTTGCAAATCACGTTGTTCTGAATTTACTAGAATTTGCCTATACATTTGCTTGATGTCAGCAAGGACAGCAATGGGGAATAGACGAAAGTTAAGTAAAACTGAAGTAAGATCTGTCTGAATAGCGGGTCCAGAATGCAGAGTGTCATTGAGAGAAACACCATTAGCATCTGGAGATGACCCATTAAAAACCACTCTTATCTGTTCTCGGGTGGAAGAATTTTTCCAAACCGGATGATGATTAAGATATACTATTTCTTTAGGAGGATTACTAATTTCTTCAGATTTTGGAACTACTTCCATGTGATTCGCTGATTCGTATTCTTTCATGAAGGAAGTATACTGAGTTTTTAAGAGAGCATCTTTTTTAAAGCGATTTTCAATTGCGAATAAAGCTTTGAGAGCTCTGGAATGTGATTCTGTAATAACAGGGGGGTTAAAAATGCGAGGAAGAGTAACCACGAATCTGCCTTCAGTAGTGCGAACAGTGGTTTCTACGTAGTGTGTTTCACAGATCTCATTATTGAGAGAATGAGGTGAGGTGACTTGAATATCCTCAATGTCCCAGAACTTAATTAATTCTTGATTTAAATCAGCACCAACAAAATAACAATGAGATTTTTGTTGAACGGGGTTGCGGTATATTTGCCCAGTGGCAATCCAACCAAAATCAGTTCTACGAAAGAAAACATCACGGGCAACTTTAACCTTTTCCGGATGTAAACATTGCCAAAAAATGCTGGCACTTAAAAGAATTTCTACAGATGAAGCTCTGTTGAAATTCGGATCTGCAAGTTGCAAATGATGCGGAATATTCCAACCCTGGACTTGAAAAGAAGTAATGGGGGTGTCATTACCTATGGAATTTATAATTAAAAAATCTAAATTTAAATGAATGCCAAGATTATTGGAATCTTTTACATCCACTTTAGCATAACTCAGAGATTGCGATTTGGAACCATTAATTCCTGTAACTTCTATAGAAGTAGGGCATATTTGTAGACCTAACTTGCGAACTAGCGATTCACTGATAAAATTGTTAGTTGCAGCATTATCTAACAATCCCCTTACAGAAACCCATTTTCCGTGAACATTCTTCACTAGAATTTGGACAGTGGACAATAAAACTTGAGTTTTACTGAACGAAACAGAGCTTTGAGTAAAAGACTGAGCGTTATTAGGCAAAGTCTCAGAATTAGATTTAGCGGATGAACTATTGGTTGCTGATGACCGCGATCTTTCATGCCTATGCAGGAGAGTATGATGCTTTGCTTTACAGTGAAAACATAACCGTTCAGAATGACAATTGCTTATCATATGTGTCGCTGATAGACAATTAAAGCAGTGCTTGTGGGTGGTAATTAATTTGCGTCTTTCATCCACAGATAAAGATTTGAATTGAGCGCATTGGTACAAGTTATGTGGTTGTTGACACAAAACACAAGCTTGTACTTGATTGGAAGACCGAATATTGGTAGAAAAGGCATGTGACCTTAGTACTCTCTGAGTGGGGCTGATGTCCTTACTATTAGAGGGAGGTTTGAAAGTAGAGCTACTCTTTTGGCTGGCTACAGCAGAGAGAATTTGGCATTTCGCCTTTAAGAATTTAATAATAGCTTCATAGGTACACAATGAATGTTGCGACAGAGCTGCTTCCCAATCTTTTAAAGTTTTAGTGTCTAATTTAACAGAAATAAGATGAATCAAAAATAGATCCCAATGGTCAACTGGTTGGTCCAAATTTGCAAGCGCACGAATATGAAGTTCCGCAGCATCGATCAGATTACGAAGCGAGGCAAGATTATCAGCTTGAACAATAGGTAAATTGAATAAACCCTGTATGTGACGTTGAGTTTTTAAACGAGTGTTCCCAAACCGATCTCTGAGAAGTGCCAAAGCTACTTCATAATTTTCATTTGTCAACGTAAGCTCTTGGATGAGTTTAAGTGCGTTGCCTTGCAAGGACAAACGCAAATAATGAAACTTCTGTATTGAAGGAAGAGAATCGTTTTCGTGAATCAATGAATTGAATAATTCAAAAAATGGTTCCCATGTAGCTTCATCTCCGGTAAATTTAGGTAATTCTATTTTCGGTAATATAACACGGGAAGGAAAAGAAGAAGATTCTGAAGGAATTTTCTCCTGCTTTTCCTGCAATGTTAAACTTCTTAAAAGCTGCTTCGCGTCTGCGAACCCCTTATAATATAGATTTTCAACCTCACAACGGTCACTTTGCTGGTCGGGATCCTTGGTCTCAATATTACTTTGGATCTCATCATATTTCTCAAAGGCCTGTTCATAACCTTTCAGTCTTTGAGAAATTATGTCACTATTACGTTCTTTTTCCGGGAGCTCATCTAGAAAAGTGCGAAAACGCGTTAACTTGCCTTTGACAGAAGCTCTGGCATTAATGAGTTTCTCGTCAATCGGCATTATGAAAGTTTGTTGTGTACTCACGACTATACTGTGAGCTGGTACACCTTGCTTCGGAAGAAGTTGACAGTCTGCCAGAAAAGAGAGTGCGGCTTCCCCTGCGGTGAAATACGGGCCTGCTGTTTGTCTCCCTTCTCAGTGCCAACCATATACACTCGAGCTGAAACTTTCGAAGTAGATTAGAAAACACAATTTTTAAAATATTAACACACTCAATGTTCAGTATGGCATTTAAATTTTGAATTAGTTCCAACATTAAGAAATTTGAAGATTTGGTTAAACAGAATGTTTACAAGCATCCCGGTTATAGGCACCAAAATGGTTATGTGGAGAACAGCCCAGATTCATCAACATAAACGGGAGGACAGCATCAGGCTTAAGGCCTGGACAAAATAACTTCCTTAAGAGAAGATTAGACTGAAAGGATTGGGCTAAGGAAATGCGGCCTGGTTCTTTCAATACTAGACTGAACATTGAGAGTAAATACAATACTTTTATTTTTAGGGTGAAACTTGCAAACACATTAATAAAGCCTTAATTAAAAAAAATTAGTTATGCTGGTCCGCCTGGGGCAGTTTCAAATGTTCATTAATTTTATTTAGGTTGGCACAGCCATGTGCTATTATTCAAAAGTTCATTCTGCTTGATGCACACACAAATTTAATATTCTTGCACTTGCTAGCAAACACTTAAAACGAAGATGATTAAGATAATAATAAAAAAGGCACAAACTTATCTTTAGTAGCGATGACTAGAAGCATGCTGACGGAGACTGCCGTGGCCAACACTAGATTTTTTGGTAGTAGAATTTGAAATGTCCAGCATCAGGAAAATAACTTCGCCAGGGCGACCAGCGCTGTTCATTGGCTAACATCGTTAGGTTTTGATGCTATTTCTTGAATGCCAAATAACATGGCATTTAGACCTGCGATTTGATGCAGCTTCTTGCGGTTTGGAGTAAAAACGTAGAATGCACTTTCTCAGTGCTGAAGCTCTCTGCTGTTGCGTTTCCTGGTAGGTTCACTCATAAATGCAGATTAGGCCTGAAGTTTAGAAGGCCCCGGAGAAGGGCGGAAGGCACGAATGCCTCTCGCTAGTTGAAGAAGACCGTAGAAGGTTTGAAGAAGGAATGCTGATGGAGAGCGAAACGCCGCCACTTAAATAATAACATCATAGAAACGTCTGGAAGCCAGGCTGGCGGGCGATGATTGGCCAGGGCAAGCTGTGACGTCAGTCATACAGGAAGGCAGCAAGCAAGTCGACACCCTTTTCAGTATGCGAGCGTAAACTGGAGGCGCATGACCTATTAACACGCTGAGGTAAGAGTCTTAGATATATATATAGAGAGATTAAACACTAGTAATAAACATTATAATGTTAACAGAAATGAATAAGTACATATGTTTTCGTTCGGTGGTCTCAAAAGCATTTAACTGACAAATGCGGCACAAAAGAAAAACGCACTATAAACATCACGAAAGTGATCAGCTTGCATACTTTCTGATATATTGATATTAGGGTAACAAAAATTGAGACAGTATTTATTAACAGTTGGCAGCCCTGGTTACTCTTAAGAATCGGCATAGACATATCTGTTATGGTACACAGACAACACACGAAATTTGGTTGAAATCCAAATGATAGTATAGAAGTTACATGTACACACATCAAAAAAAGTTTTGCATCACCTCGGTTCCCAGATCTCCGGCATATAGACGTTGACTGTGTATATTGTATCAAAGATACAGTCCCTTTGACTGTTCATAGATGTCACTAAAACTGCTCAAAGATGTAAACAACCATGCATGAGCAGGGCCTATTAGACGGAGGGGGTACGACAGCCGATCAGTTCCAGTCATTCCACCAGGACGAAGGTACGCTGCTCATGTTGTCTGTAGTTCTACCATGCCTAGAAGGTCAATACCGCAGTTCGATCGCGTCCGCATTGTTACTTTGTGTCAAGAAGGGCTCTCAACAAGGGAAGTTTCCAGGCGTCTCAGAGTGAACCAAAGCGATGTTGTTCGGACATGGAGGAGGTACAGAGATACAGGAACTGTCGATGACAGGCCTCACTCAGGCCGCCCAAGGGCTACTACTGTAGTGGATGACCGCTACTTACGGATTGCCGCTCGGAGGAACCCTGACAGCAATGCCACCATGTTGAATAATGCGTTTCGTTCAGCCACAGGACGTCGTGTTTCAACTCAAACTGTGCGCAATAGGCTGCATGATGCGCAACTTCACTCCCGACGTCCATGGCGAGGTCCAGCTTTGCAACCCCGACACCATGCAGCGCGGTACAGATGGGCTCAACAACATGCTGAATGGACCCCACAGAATTGGCATCACGTTCTCTTCACCGATGAGTGTCGCATATGCCTTCAACCAGACAATCGTCGGAGACGTGTTTGGAGGCACCCTGGTCAGGCTGAACGTCTTAGACACACTGTCCAGCGAGTGCAGCAAGGTGGTGGTTCCCTGATGTTTTGGGGTGGCATTATGTGGGGCCGACGTACGCCACTGGTGGTCATGGAAGGCTCCGAAACGGCTTTACGATACCTGAATGACATCCTCCGACCCATAGTGCACCCATATCGGCAGAATATTGGAGAGGCATTTGTCCTCATGGACGACAATTCTCGACCTCATCGTGCACATCTTGTGAATGCGTTCCTTCAAGATAACGACATCGCTCGACTACAGTGGCCAGCATGTTCGCCAGACATGAACCCTATCGAACATGCCTGGGATATGTTGAAAAGGGCTGTTTATGGACGTCTTGACCCACCAACCACTCTGAGAGATTTACGCCGAATTGTCGTTGAGGAGTGGGACAATTTGGACCAACAGTGTCTTGATGAACTTGTGGATAGTATGCCACGGCGAATACAGGCATGCATCAATGCAAGAGGACGTGCTACTGGGTATTAGAGGTAGTGGTGTGTACTGCAATCTGGACCACAAATGCTGAAAGTCTAGCTGTATGGTGGTACAACATGCAATGTGTGGGTCTCATGAGCAATAAAACGAGCTGAAATGTTGTTTGTGTTGATCTCTATTCCCTTTGTATTTAAAGGTTCCGGAACTCTTGGAACCGAGGTGATGCAAAACTTTTTTTGATGTGTGTATTTAAAGTTGGACCTCTCAGCAGGCTTAGAATCATGTTGGTAACACTGACGTATATAAGTTACTCCAAATTAATATAGAATCTCAGGTACTATACGTGTGCAATGTTTAAAGCTGTCGGCTTGCATACTTTCTGATGTATTGGGATTTGGATAAATTAAATTGAGAGCATTTACTGTATTAACAGTTGGCAGCCCTGGTGGATCTTAAGAATACGTTCAGCCATATTTGTTTATGTACACATAGCACATACGAAATTTGGTTGAAATCCAATTGATAGTGTAGAAGTTATATGCATTTAAAATTTGTACCTATCAGCAGGCAACACTGGGATGTATGGCCTCCTGGAAATTAAACTGAAATATTATTATCTATACGTGTGCCAATTTTGAAATAGCTCCTATTCATACCTTCCAAGATATCCAACATGGAGCTCAAATTTCAATTGCGATTTTTCAGCAGTTGGTAGCACTGACATCATTTTTAAATATGGGCGTGAGATATTCAGGTATAGATCTTTACTCCTACCAAATTTTGTCTCGATTGCTGCAGCCGTTTAGGAGTTGATAGGGGGGGACACACACACAGCCAGACAGACAGACAGAAGGACAGATATTTGCCCGATCTCATAAGTCTACTTTTTCCTCATTTTTGCAAAATGTGAAAAGTAGACTAAAAAATACTGTAAAGATTAAAATAAAAATATAGACTATGCTGTAATAAAATAATAAAATGTTAAAAATTCAAATTAAAATGTAATAAAAATCTAAATTATAAATTATAAAAAAAAAATTGAAATTAAGGATTTAAAACTTGAAATTTAATTTTTTTAGATAAAAACGAAAAATTACAAAAAATAAAAAATAAACTATCAAAAAAAATATAAATTAATTAAGCCCAATTTATAGATGTTTTTCTTTTGAAGTTCGATATCTAGAATTTAGGATTATTTATTTAATTATTCATTTATTTATTTATTTATTTTATTATATTATACTTTTTGTAATTATATAACTCTGACCCTGACTTCATGTGAGGTGCTTGTCATGTGTGGAATTATGTCTAATAACGTGTTTCACTGTGATTGCTATATTTGTTTGTTTATTTGTACTTCAAGTAAAGCTTGGTTAGGAGGCGACCGTGGCCTGAAGTTAGGATCCATCCCGTTATTTGTCTAGAGTAGAAGTTGGAAGCCACAAAAACCTTGTGGGATATTTCTTGGCATAGTCGAAAATCGAACCCAGACGTTTGATGTAGGACAACTATGAAAAAAAGCAAGCTTGTAGTTTAACGTGACCGTTAATCTCGAGATCATGAGCCACGGGACCTCCTTTTTACGTGGAATCCGAACCACAGGACATGGCATTTCACTTCGAAAATCTCACATGCATTGACCGGGAATCGAACCCGGACCGCCTTGGTGAGAGGACAACTATGAATGCTAGTCACTACACCGGGTAGCGGTCGCAATGAAATTCTGATCTCAGAGCTGGAACGGGGTTCACTCAGTCTTGTGATGTAAAAGTGAGGAGAGTTGGGTTCAATTCCAAACTCCGCCACCCTGGTTTCCCACTCTACTCCAGGCTAATGTTGGGATGGTTCCTAATAAGTCCACATCCTACTCCTTCCAATGCTCTCTTGAATTACAAATACACACACTAATACATCCATTACGATAACACAGGTTATTAAGAAAAATGTCCACACTCACCCAAGTACAAGGGGTTAAATGACCACAATGCCCAGGCCCCACAAATATAAGAAATAACAACAGCGACAAATCATGATGATGATCATTTTTGTTCTAAGGGGCCTAACATCTAGTTTGTTTTGTTGTTGCTGGTTTTTTTTTTTGTCTTGTGGTCTCCTGAGAGGCAGAGTGCAGGTCTTACTAGTCGACGCCCGTGGGCAACCTGCACGTCGGGATGAGAGATAGATGAAGATGAATGAAACTGGGCAAGGATGTGGAAGGAACCGGCCGTGGCCTGTCAAAAGTTACCGTCCCAGCATTTGCCTGGTGTTGAAAATGGGAAACCACGGAAAACCATTCCAAGGGGTTCGAACCCACGCGTCTACCGAGTCAGCAGAGAGCTTGGCCCAATGACCTAACGCTGCGCTACTGTCGGTAAAATCTAGGTTAATGGCCCCCAATGAGATGAGAATGTAAACTATAACTAATACTAACTACAGACTTACATACTAGAAGAAGAAATGGTAAACAAATAAAGGATAGGAAGAAAAGAAATGCCCTCAACCCTCAAAGAATGAGTATTGAGGGTGATGGAAGGAAGGAGAGCCATGAAAGGCAGATAGGAAAGGGAAAGGGGAGAGTGTCCGCCCCAGAGGTAATGTAAAAAGAGGGGGGGGGGGGGAGTGGACCCAGCTCAGGGTTGCCAACTCCCGAACACAGCAGCCGTGAGCCCTTGAGGGTGTAGCACTATCCAGGGTGCACCAGAAGTGGTGGGGTTACACACACCCTGCCTCCACGAGGGCCTTGAGTAGAAGGCAGGAGATATGAAGGGATCAGAAGATGTCTGACCCCTCGATAAATGAGGAATCAGGAAAGATGAGACAAGGGCCAATTAAGGCGGGAAAGTGAAAGACTCCCTAGGCCTCGGATACCCTAATACCGTCGGGATCGGAAATGAACACGAGTTGACCAAGGGAGGTCGATAGGAAAGATGACAGAGAGCAGACTGGCACAAGTAAGTGGAAGGAATTCCAAACTTAGCTCGAGGCCCGTGGTCGCCAACCACGATGTGATCCCCTGGGGGAGCAACAAAACAATCCTCACCTAATACAAGTATAGACCCTACTACAGACACCGCAATAACACACGTCATGACACTTATTATTTATGATCATTTTTTACGCTTTTAGTCTAACACATACATTTTTAGTTTCAACTAAACAATACTCTTTTTGTGTGTGTAGTATCTACAGTAGTACATGTTTTGGCCAAGTATGGCCTTCATCAGCAATTCGTTACGGTACTGCTTGTTGGTTTTTTAAACTTTAATATTAACACCTGCTTCTGACATTTTTAGCCTATTTTCAATTTTGAAAAAATAGGCTTATGAGATCACCTTTTGTCCGTGTGTGTGTGCGTGTGCGTGTGTGTGTGTGTGTGTGATTCGTGTGTGTTTGTCCCCCTAATAAAATCTAAACGGCAGGAGCGATTTCAATGAAACTCGGAAAGTTCATAGCACTATTCCCGGCGACCTCGACCGTGCCCTTCAAATTTTGTTACGACTCACCAATCCAACATGGCGGCTGTGCCAAATATTTCACCAGCATTCAATATCTCCGAAACTATTACCGATATTACCCTGACATTTTCTATGGTGATAGAGGGAACTACTATAAGTTCACTTATGTGACCTTTGAAAACCTGGTAACTACAAAACCAACATGGAGGCCAAGCGAATTTGCGACTTTTAAATAGACGTTTCTCGTGATTTGACCAACCAAACACAATTAACCTTGGTACAGTATATGTTCACATACATTGTAATGCACCGACATCTAACTTCGTTCAATTGTTTACATAATCACAAGATGGCGGATGTGCGAAATATTTCACCGGCATTCTATATCTCTGAAACTATTAGCGGTATTTCCCTAAAATTTTGTACGGAGATAAAGGGCACTACTGGAAGTCCATCTATAAGACTTTCAGAAACCGGTTGACTACAAAACGAACATGGCGGAAAAGCGAATTTGAAAATTTTAAATAGACCTTTCTCGCGATTTAATGTTCCAATCGCACTGAAACCAGGTACAGGAAATATTTATGCACATTGTAATCCTCTGGTATCTAATTTAGTTCTATTGTCTACATAACCTCAAGATGGCGGCAGTGCGAATTTTAAAATTAAGTTTTTATTTCTTGTGATGTAGTCATGCGATCGAAGTGAAAGTTTGAATAATGAACCTACGCAATAATTTTCCTTTAATGGTACATGACTCTATGGCCTATACATTTAACAATCCAACATGGCGACCATCCGAAATATTTAGACGATACTGAATATCTACGAATCTATTTTAGCAATCAAACTGCATTTTTTAATGTTCATAGGGGCTATGAACTTAAGTTCACCTATAGGACTTTAAATAACCTGGTGATCACAAATCCAACATGGCGGTGACGCGAATTATAAATATTCACATGGACGTTTCTCGCAATTTAACCATCCGAGTGCAGTGAAACTTGGTACAGTAAATCCTTATACAATGTTAATCCACTGGCATCTAATTTATTTCAAATGTTTCCATAACCTCAAGATGGCAGCTGTGAAAAATTTTAAAATCTCCTTGTTTTTTCTTGTGTCCTAATTATGCGATTGAAATTTGAATACTACACGTTCACAATAATCTGCATGTAACAGTACATAACTCTAGGACCTACATATATAAAATCCAACATGGCGACCATCCGAAATATTTAGTCGGTTCTTAATATCTACGAATCTATTACAGCAATCAAACAGAAATTGTGTATGTTGATAGTGGCAATTGACATAAATAGGATATGTGAAAATAGGCTGTATAGTTCTTCACGGAACTACTTGTTTAAGATACAGTCTCACTTATTATATAAGTTACATCTGTGTTCCTCTTTAATTCGAAACTCAATTTTGAGTAATACATTTTGTTTTTCAACTCAATGCTTCTCTAAAAAAACTTTTTTAGGGATATTGTAAATCCATTAACCCTTTCGCTACATTGAGAAACATTAAACCACGGATATGTTAATATTATTATTATTATTATTATTATTATTATTATTATGACTAAGCCTCCGTGGCTTAGGCAGCAGCACGCCGGCCTCTCACCGCTGGGTCCGTGGTTCAAATCCCGGACACTCCATGTGAGATCTGTGCTGGACAGAACGGAGGCAGACAGGTTTTTCTCCGGGTACTCCGGTTTTCCCTGTCAAAATTTCATTCCAGCAACACTCTCCACTACCATTTCATTTCATCTGTCATTCATTTAATCATTGCCCCAGAGGAGTGCGTCAGGCCTCGGCAGCCAGCACAGTCCATATCCTCGCCGCTAGATGGGGGCTTCATTCATTCCATTCCTGACCCGGTCGGAGACTGGAAGCAGGCTGTGGATTTTCATTTCATTATTATTATGATTATTAATGCACCCTGCTGCCTAAATACTCAAACATTCACAGTTCTCCTCCCTCTTGTCTAAGTATTCTAAACTCAGTGATCCACTACACCTAGATACTCAAGCAATCACAGTTCTCCCCCCTATAAAAACCTGTGATCTACTACCCTTAGATATTCGAACATTCAAACATAGATGAACTAACAACCGGGAACTAAGAACTTGCGTTCTGATAGCAATTGTGTAGAGGGCGTTGCTGATCTAGGATACGTAGATGACGCACTGTGGTTGCCATGGTGTCAGAAAATTGATGACATTAATTCCAGATAAACCTCAACTTGAAGCATATTCATGTTAAAACGATAAGTTTAAGGTCTCGCCATAAAATTACATACAGTACACAAATAAAAGACAAAGACGATTCTATTATATTGTATACCACATCAACCGCAAGTAGGCTATATGTAACCAGTTATCAATACCCTGCACTATTCTCGAGGTTTTTCCATCGACTGTCTGCACGTATCGAAATTCTCGGAAGACACACATACACCTCTAGTGTAACAAGACACAATCACGCGCCGTCGAAAGTTCTTCTAATAACTGAAGATCCCTTATTTTTCAAGGCTTAAAAATTCAACTCAAGTGACGATGCAAAAACGTGTCGTTTATAGTAGAACACATAGCCGCAAAAGTAATGAGTTATTTTAACGATCGCTCATTAAAACTAAAATTTATGTTCTAGTATCAATTAAAGTTTCTTCAGGAGCCTCCAATTTATCACGGCACAGTCGCTGGAGTGTGATAGTAGACACTTCTCAATATGAAATGTGGAGTTTTTTTGCATCGATTGTCTGCGCGTAACGAGATTCTTCGTGTTTTAAAATTCACTCTTTGTTCAAAATAATATGATCTTCTACTTTGTTATTATTATTATTATTATTATTATTATTATTATTATTATTATTATTATTATTAAAATGACATATGCCCAGGGTTCGATTCTAGGACCTGATCTCTGGAATGTTACATACGACAGCTTGTTGAGGCTTGAAATGCCTGAAGAAACTATTCTAGTAGGATATGCAGATGATGTTGCTGCTCTAGTAGCAGGAAGAAGTGTCGAGCAGGCACAGTTGCGACTCAATATGGTAATGCGCAAAATCAATAGATGGATGGAGGAACATGGTCTGTCTCTAGCACTTAGTAAGACGGAAATTGTCATCCTAACAAAGAAGAGAATTCAGACAATATTTCCAATACAGGTAGGACAAATTCAAGTAGAGACGCAGCCAGCAGCAAAATACCTGGGCATCATGATCGACAGTAAAATGAATTTTGGAGAACAGATTAGACGGACTGCAGATGAGGCCGCCAGAGGAGGAACGTCCCTCAGTCGGCTCATGGCCAATGTTGGTGGGCCATAATCTAGTAAGAGAAGACTATCGATGACAGCCATCCATTCAGTTCTGCTGTATGGAGCGGAAATATGGGCGGATGCCCTGGATAAGGAAATTTATAGGAAGTCACTAGCGCAAGTACAGAGGCGGGGTGCTTTGCGCGTGGCATCTGCATATCGCACGGTCTCTGAGGAAGCAGTTCTCGTTATTGCCGGGATTATTCCGATTTTTTTCTTGCGAAAGAACGCAAGATACCCCTCCGTGGCTTAGGCGGCAGCACGCCGGCCTCTCACCACTGGGTCCGTGGTTCAAATCCCGGTCACTCCATGTGAGATCTGTGCTGGACAAAACGGAGGCAGACAGGTTTTTCTCCGGGTACTCCGGTTTTCCCTGTCAACATTTCATTCCAGCAACACTCTCCACTATCATTTCATTTCATCTGTCATTCATTTAATCATTGCCCCAGAGGAGTGCGTCAGGCCTCGGCAGCCGGCACAGTTCATATCCTCGCCGCTAGATGGGGGCTTCATTCATTCCATTCCTGACCCGGTCGGAGACTGGAAGCAGGCTGTGGATTTCATTTTGAACGAACGCAAGAACATTTACTTGAGGAAATCTGATATGGGTTTACAAAATGCAAGACGATCGGCAAGAGTACAAACCTTTCAAAATTGGCAGATCAAATGGGAGCAAGGAGATCAAAGCCAATGGACTAAGAGAATGATCCCTCAGGTGCAGCTTTGGACAGAGAGGAAACATGGTGAGGTTGGTTACTATCTCACTCAGTTCTTGACTGGCCATGGGTACTTCTGTTTCTATCTTAAGAAGATGGGGAAGGTGGATTCATCAGATTGCATCTACTGTATCAACGAATTAGATAATGCTAATTACACTTTCTTCTCTTGTGGACGGTGGGTCCAAAATAGGCAGTCTCTTCAAGATCACATTGATGTAGAGAGATCCCCGGACAATATTGTTGCAGTGATGCTACAAAATGAGGAAAACTGGAAACTGGTAGCAAGCTTTGTTGAAGATATCCTCCGAACAAAGAAGACGGATCTGGATCGCCACTGAAGATGATTCATTACGGAAGAGTGCCCTACAGGCAAATATAAAATGACTCTAGCCTGAAGTAATGTGATAAACGGTTCCAGGCTATTGTTCAGAAGTAACGGAGGAGTTTTAGTCGGTAGTCTGCTACTCAGGAGCAGGAGCCCGACACACTGTGCGTAAATGCATTTCTTCCCCTAAAAAAATAAAAATAAAAATGACATATTAATAATAATAATAATTATAATAATAATAATATGAGAACATTGATAAGAGGACCGACAACAGAACTATGCAAACAAGACAGAGACGATTACAAACAACATCACGAAAAGATGGGCAAAATTGTATGGACACATACATAGGATGAACGAAGACAGACTGGTACACTGAATAACAATTGGGTAAATGAATCCATGGAAGACCTCAAGAAACTAAACATCTCTACAAAAGACAGGAAAATATACAGAGAAACAAGAAGTTCCGTGACGAACTAAAGAGCATACTTTTCTTAAAATTAACATTCATGCCAATGATTAATCTACAGTATATGAACTTATCTAGAATATTAGGGTAAAAAATATAGACAGCATTTATTAACAGTTGTCAGCCCTGATTGGTCTTAAGAATACTTATAGTCATATCTGTTATGTTACACATAGCACATACGAAATTTGGATGAAATCCAATTGATAGTATAGAAGTTACATGTATTTAAAAATTGGTCCTATCAGTAGGCTTAGAATCATATTGGTAGAACTAACGTACAGTATATAAGTTACTCCAAATTAATCTAAAATGTCAGGTACTATACGTGTGAATAGTTTAAAGCTGTCGGCTTGCATACTTTCAATATTTTGGTATTTGGATTAAAAAAGAGAGAGAGAGAGAGAGCAATTATCAACAGTTGGCAGCCCTGGTGGCTCTTAAGAATACGCTCAGTCATAACTATTTATGTGCACATATTACATACAAAATTTGGTTGAAATCTTATTGTTAGTGTCGAAGTTATATGCATTTCAAAAATGGACTTTTCAGAAGTCTTAAAATTATTTTGGAAACACTGTCATGTATGGCCTCCTGGAAATTAAACTGAAATAGTATTATCTACAAGTGTGCCAATTTTGGAATAGCTCCCATGCATATCTTCTAAGATATCCAACATGGAGCTCAAAAATCTAGTGCGTTTTTTGAGCAGTTGGTAGCACTGACATCATTTCCAAATATGGGCTTGAGATATTCCGGTATACATCTTTATTCATACTAAATTTGGTTTCGATTGCTGCAGCCGTTTAGGAGTTGATAGGGGACACACATTTGCCCGACCTCATAATTCTACTTTTTCCTCATTTTTGAAAAATGTGAAAAGTAGGCTAAAAATCAGAAAACAGAAATTTGAGCAAACACCCAAAGAAAAAAAAACAGGAACGAAGTAGACCGAAGAAAGAGGAAGTATAGTGGATATATAAGAGGTTTTTGGGAAGATAGAATAAAGGGTCAGAAAAAAATAACATGAAAATTGATTGTGTTATAACGCTCTCGCTAATAATAATAATAATAATAATAATAATAATCATGAAAAATGGACTGGACAAAGAAGCACTTCAGGAATGAGTACGCAAACTGGAAATAGCCTACCAAACATCCTGCACAATCTACAACAAAAAATGCCTTTCCCAAAACACCAAGATATGTCACTATGAAACAGTTCGGAAGCCAGTAGTTCTATATGCAGCTGAAACCTCATCTATAAATGCCAACAAAGGACTCCTTGATGAACTGGAGGAAAAAAAAGTGCAAAATTGAGAGAAATCTTGGGATCAAAGTACAAAAATGGAATCCATCAAAAGAGATCCAACGAGGAAGTCTACAGCAAAATAGAGAAAACTATCTACACAATCCGATAAAAACGGACACGATTTTATTTATTATTATTATTATTTATTATTATTTATTTGGATTTATTGTGCTTCTAACAGGCATATGCCTAATAAAAAGAAACACATGTACATTTGGTTACACAATTCTATCAAATTATAATATAATTGACAGACATAATGCTGAGATTGTAATGCAAATTAATTCTACAACTAAATACGAAAATATAATAATACTGTGCAGGTAATTGGTAGGTGGAATGTACGAGTTCATGTGATCGCACAGCAGGCAGAAACAAAGGAACTATATGTGTAACTGAATAAGTCGAGGTTGTTTGCTATTGAATGTTCATTGTATAATTGAATAGCACTTTTTATTGGGGAATGTTTATGCTGTTCAGTTCTAGTTCTTGGGCAGTAAAATGTAATAAACTTAGGTCGAGTTGATGGAGGTGGGACACGTAAATTAAACTGTGATATTAAATACGGACTATACAAAAGGTTATTGAATACTTTGAAGACAAAAACAAGAATTGCAATTTTTCGTCTGTTAGCCAGAGATGTATAATTCAGGTAACTTAGAAGATTTCCATAGCTATCATATTTCGGATAAATACCCGTCATTTTATACTGCAGATATCTTAGGAATTTATTCTGAACCATTTCAATTTCACTAATGTGGTTCAAGTACCAGGGATTCCAGATGCTGGATGCATATTCTAATCTGCTTCTAACAAAATGATTGAACAATAATTTTATACTTTTTGGGTTGACGAAATCTTTAGAATTTCTTCTTATAAAGCCTAGCATTTTATAAGCACTAGCTACCATTTCATGAGTGTGCAATGAAAATGTTAGCTTTGAATCAAAATGGACTCCTAGGTCTTTGATAGAATTGTTAATAGTGAGATACGCATCCAATATCCGGTACCGAAACATCACCTGAAATTTGTTTCTAGTAAACTTCATAACTGAGCATTTCTTTATGTTAAGGTTCAAGCGATTTAATTTACTCCAGGATGCCACATTATTGAGATCTACTTGTAGTAATTGACAGTCCTGCTCTGTCTGAATATTTCTAAAAATTTTGACATCGTCCGCGAATAACAAAACGTTCGAATATTTAATACACCTTGTAAGATCATTGATAAGCAGTAAGAATAATAGAGGGCCTAGGTTTGAACCTTGTGGGACGCCTGATCGGGCATAGTATGAATAGGATTCACATCCATTGCAAGCAACAAACTGTTTTCGTTCACTGAGATATGAGGTGAACAACTTCAGCAAATTGTAAGAGAAGCCATAATATGCTAACTTATTTAAGAGGATATCATGATCTACCTTATCGAATGCCTTCGCATAATCTGTATAAATTACATCAACTTGACTTCCTTTGTCCATTGCTGCTGATACTTTGTGAGTAAACTCCATTAGATTAGTTACTGTTGATCTTTTAGGCATGAACCCATGTTGAAAGTCACTTATAATGTACTGTACGTGCTGAAATATATGCTGATATAACAATTGTTCAAAGAGCTTTGCAATGGCTGACAGTATTGCCACGGGTCTGTAATTATCAAAATCAGACTTATGTCCAGACTTATGTATGGGACTTACCCTGGTAATTTTCCAACGACTGGGAAAGGTACCAGTTTGAATGGCTATATTAAATATTATAGTTAAAGGATAGGCCAGCACCTCTGCACAGCCTTTGATTATGTATGGAGGAATTAGGTCTGGGCCAGCGGCTTTCTTTTGATTTATTTTTAGTATCGCATTCTTAACATCAGAAATACTAATCTGTTTAGAATCCAGTACATCAAGCAATGGGTGTATGTCCTGGTCACTTGCATCTAAATTGTCATACTTGGCGCATTCCTTGGAATAAACCGACGAGAAATAATCTGCAAAACCGTTGACTATCTGCCTATCATTTTCTAATATTTCCCCATTAATTTTCATTACGGGAATTGCCGGGGATCGATTCTTGTGTCGAATAAATGCCCAGAGGCGATTCGTGTCCTCTCCGATTGCATTTTCGACATTACGTACGTATTGCCGGTAGGCGGATTGAATATCACGTTTTAGAATTTTCCTGAGCTCTTTAAACTTTCGCAATGAAAGTCCTTGTTGGCCTGTTCCCTACGCATTTTCTTTCGATGGTAAGATTTTCTTCGGATGTTTTTTATTATATCAAAATTAAACCAGCATGGATACAGTTTGGTCCTCTTACTAGTGCTTACAGGTACACTAGAATCCAGAGCCTGATAGAAACGGGAATAAAAATTATCTACCGCCTCGTCTACATGGGAAAATTGCGAGAGAACACTCCAATCCACTTCTTGTAATTTTATATAAAGTTGTTCGAAATTAGCCTTTTTAAAATTGTATGTATGAGTTTGGTGAATATTGTGTCTAACTTCTCTCTGCCAGTATCGTACATTAATGTTTAAGGGGGGATGATTATTGTCTTCCGGTACAAGGGGTTGTTCCTCTCTATTGACAGCAATAGAGGAGATGGTGGACAGTACTAGATCAAGTGTTCTATTATTCACATTCACGATATTATTAAAACTTTTCAAGTTCATCATATTTATAAAATTATTTAAGGAGGTAGAAAGCCGAGATCCTGTTTTTAAATCAAATGTTGGGGTTATTTCTGGAATGTTAAAGTCTCCCAAAATAAGAACAGGATTGTTGCTTATGAGTGAGTTCGATTCTATACTTGTGTAAAATTCCTCGTATTTCTCTGCCTTCGACTCCGGCGGAAAGTAAACAGAACAGATAACTATGGTAAAATAGTTGTCTATGAAGAGTTTCACACAAAGGACTTCCGTTTCCAGACCCAGGTCAATCTCCACAGCTTTATACTTGTTATGGACAGCGAGCACTACACCCCCTCCTAGCCTCTTGCCGGTTATATTTTCGTCACGATCATTTCTAAATACAGCATACCTCTCATCAAAGAGTTCAGACGAATAGATTGACGAAATAAGCCAAGATTCTGTTAAAACCACTATACCGTAGCTCTCGCTGGTCATATTTGTATAAAACTGAGTAGTTTTAGTTCTCAAACCCCTACAATTTTGATAATATAAATTTAGTGATTTATACGAAGAAGACATTTTACTTAAATGAGAAGAGAGGCACCTGCAGTGAGGCTAGGCCATTAGTAGGGATTTCCGTTAGGCGAAACAATGGGGCAAGGGAAGAGAAAGGCTCAAGAAACTGTCCAGAAATAATCTGACAGTGACCCTCCAGTACTCTCAGTGTACAATCACTATAGACCTTACAAGGTAATTCAAATGAGACCTTACGGGTTGTCACGAATTATGATAGCTTCCTGAGATCATTACTGTCATTTATGATATAAATATTTGACCCCTCACTCTTCCTGAGTTTTATCACACCGTTACGTACCCATAAGAACTTGTAGCCGTGTTCCCTCTTGAAGTTCCGCGATAGAGCCAGCAGTTTCTTCTTCTCAGGTGACAGACTTTCATCACCTGAAAAGAATGGACGGAAGAAAATTAACTAAAGAGATTTTTCACTTGTTTTATTCAAAACCTAAAACCACAATTCCCTGGTTTAGAAATACCAAAGAAGACCTTCAAATGCTACATATCTCAGCTGGTGCCCTCAACAGAGATCTGCTCCGCAAGGAAATATTGACGAACGGGCTTAACCGAGACGAGCAACCGAATAGGACAAGGTACCCCTTGGACAGAGGAGCGTAAGGGGGCCCACTCACAGAGAATGAGGGAAATCTGGACTCTGAAGAAGACCAAATGCAACAAGACTTAACGTGGTCCTTGATGGCCCCAACGTATTATGTACAGTAAATAATAATAACGATAATAATAATAATACCGTTTAACACGAATGAACTCCGGAATATTGTCCAATCGAATCTGTGCCTACTTTGTGGGAAAGAAAACCAAAGGGATATGTTTTACAGAGGTGGAAAAAGACCTACAAGAACTGGGGATATCACATGAGGACATCTTGGAACGTGACTCTTTGAAGAAGAAACTTGGGGAGATACAGAGTTTTCAGCCAAAACCCATATTGAAAACCGGCAAGAAGTGGACCGGAGAACGACGAAGAATGCGCGAATACTGGGCCAATGTGAAAGAACGAGGAAAAAGGCAGTTGAAATAACATGCTCCATAGAAGACCGAAGCGATTATAAAAGAGAAAAATAGAGTCTAACACCACCGAGAAGGCAGCTTTTGAGTCACGCATCAGAAAAATGGAAATAGCGTATCATCTAACAAAGGGTGTTTACAACAAGAAATTAATATCCCTAAATGCCAAGCTAAGACACTATCACACAGTGATCTACCCGGAGGCATTATATGACACGGAATGCCTTGCAATGCATAGGAAAGGACTAATGGAGAAACTGGAAGTAAAAGAAAGAAAGAAAGAAAGAAAGAAAGAAAGACAGAAAGAAAGAAAGAAAGAAAGACAGAAAGAAAGAAAGAAAGATCCTAAGAAAAATCTTGGGCCCAGTGGAGGAAAATGATGAATACAGGAGACAGCTCTACGCAAGTGTGGGAAGAATAACTGATGTTATGAGGAATAGAAGAATTTCATTTTATGGCCACATAACATGGATGAGCTCTGTCAAACAGGATCTTTACCAACTTTCTAGAGAAGAAAACTAAGGAGGCTTGGCTCACTGACGTAGGCTGAGATTTAAAATGTGCAGGAGCGTGTGTCACTTAGGTTGAAACTGACACCTCGCCGGGGTTTCCTGGAAAAGCCTAATCTTAAAACAGGCATGAGGTGGACGGAAGGTGTTGGTGATGATGATAATTGTTGTTTAAATGGGCCTAAAATCTAGGTTATCGGTCCCCTAATGGTTTGTCTGATCGTGAAGATGAAAAACTAAAACTAACTACTAACTTATATACTAGAAGAACAAATGGAAATCAAAAGGAGAAGAAGGTAAATGAAGGACAGGAGGAAAAGAAGTGCCATCAACTCGCTAAGAATGCGGATTCAGGGACTTAGAAGAAAGGAGAGCCATGAAGGGCAGATATGAAAGTGAAAGAGGAGAGGGTCCGCCTCAGAGGTACTGAATAAATGGAGAAAACCCGGACCCAGCTCAGGAATCCCTCGGGGTCGCCAACTCCCGAACTCACCAGCAGTAAGCCCCTGAGGGTGTAGCAATATCCAGGGTGCACCAGAAGTGGTGGGGCTACACACACCCTGCCTCCTTGAGGGCCTTGAGCAGAAGGCAGGAGATACTGTGAGCCCCTGAGGGTGTAGCACTATCCAGGGTGCACCAGAAGTGGTGGGGCTACACACACCCTGCCTCCTTGAGGGCCTTGAGCAGAAGGCAAGAGATAACATGAAAATAAAAAGAAGGCTGACCCCTCGCAGAAGGAGGGTATCAGAAAAAATGAGACAAGGGTCAATTAAGGCGGGAAAGGAAGAGACTCCCTTGGCCTCGGATACCCTAATACCATCGGGGTCGGAAGAGAACAAGAGTTGACCAAGTGAGATCGACAGGAAAGAAGACGGAGAGGAGCCCGGCACAAGTAAGTGGAAGCAATGCCGGACTCAGCTGGGGCCCCGTGGTCGCCAACCCACGTCCCACTAGATGTGAGCCCAAGGAGGGGGGGGGGGTCGTAGTTGGTAGCATGCTGAGCTTCTATGCCCAAGATGGCGGGTTCAAACCCGGCCGAAGTCGTCGGATTTTTTAAGAGCGTTAAAAATCCCTCAGTATGCCTTCCTTCGGAGGAGAAGTAAAGCCGGCGGTCCCATATCACAGATTTATGGCATCAAAATAGCCTTCCAGTAACTACACTTGTGGAAGCTAAAATTTGTAGGTTAGTTTGATAACGCTATATTAGTTCCAACGTTCGCCGCCAGGTGCGATGGCTGCGATGGCATTTAGTAGCCACGTCTGCAGCTAGGTATCGTGGACGGTATCATTCGGTAGCAAAAGTAGGAACTACTTGAAAAAATTAATTGTCTTCAGTCCTTCTACCTGAATCACAGATAACACACACAGACAGATTCTACACACACCCAAATTACACGGGGCTACATGACTGCGTTGTCGCAGCCCCTAAACTAAGGAACCAACCAAATAGAACAAAATAGTTAAATACCTCCGGCAGACTTGTACCCCAGATCCATTTTAAAACATATGGCAAGGTGTTTTCTGTCTTGCGTTGACAGAATAAACACAACATACATTACTCTGAATACTTAAGTAATAACAGCGTGTAGACTACTAGAATACTGATTTGCTTGCCTCGAGCTAGAATTGTGGATTATTTTTCTGAGCTTTCACTTCACATAAGTTAGTAGCGACGCCAGACAGCTTTAGCAATATTATAGTATTCTCCATTAGCATCTTGTAGAGTACCTTCTTCAAAACCTCGTAAAGTAATCATTGTACGAGGCACTTTCTTGAGACGCTTATCAGTAATCTAGGTTTTGAAGAAGGTACTTACTATATTTTCTACAAGATGCTGATGGAGAATCTTATTATATAATACGCTAAGATATATGTTTCACAAAACTCAAGCTCCTAAACCAGAGGGAGTTAGAAGGTGTGGTTTGCACCAAAGTCTTCCAAATCGTCTCTATAGTTCAGGAAAAAGCTTTTATTTCTTGAAAAGTCAACGGAAAAATATTTATTTGTTTATAAAGTGCTTTTAAACAAATAAACAAGACGATAGCACCTGGGAGAACTGTGTCACGTACAGCCGCATAGCACTAACGCAGGCCGGGTAGTCTGTACAGAACTTATCAATAAACAAGATGTTCAGTAAAGAACATATAGCCTACTTTCTCCTAAATGCAAGGGTATTGTTATAACTCTTTGCCCTATTCAAGGAGTAGACAATTGAATGTTGGTTGTAGTAGCATGTTGAAATACAACGTGTTTGAATTGGTATGGTGAATCGATTTGCACACATACATGGCCGCTATCTGCAAACTATAGGGTTGATGACCTCGTAGTTCAGTCAAACGATGCTTCCCTCAAAAAGGTATGTTGTTGCAAAATTTGGTAGTGATCAGATGATTAGGTTGGTCGTAATTTAATTTAAGCTTTCAACATTTGGGTAGCTGCCATTACGTTTCCGTCAAGATGGCGACAATATAAAACATGACACTGAGTTGCCTTTTTCTATCTCTGGACCAAATTTCGTTCAATTCGGTTTAACCGTGTTTGAATTGATAGGGGGAATCAATTTGCACACATACATGGCCGCTATGTGCAAACTATTGAGCTGATGATCTTGTAGTTTGGTCAAAGGATGCCTACCACATAAAGGCATGTTGTTGCACAATTTAGTAGAGATCAGATGATTAAGTTGTTCGTAATTTGATTTAAGCTTTTAACATTTGGGTGGCCGCCATTACGTTTCCGTCAAGATGGCGGCGATGTAAAACTTGACACTGAGGAGCCCTTTGCTAGTGCTAACACTGTAAAATTTCGTTAAATTCGGTTTCACCGTGTTTGAATAGATAGGGGAATCGATTTGCACACTTACATGGCCGCCATCTGCAAACTAGTGGGCTTATGATCTTGTAGTTTAGTCAAAAGACGCTCGCCATATAAGTATAATGTTGTTGCAAAATTTTGTAGAGATCAGATTATTATTAGGTTGGTCGTAATTTGATTTAATCTTTTAATATTTGGGGGGCCGCCATGACGTTTTCGTCAAGATGGCGGCGATATAAAACATGACACTGAGGTGCCCTTTTCTAGTGATACTTCAGCACCAAATTTAGTTCAATTCGGTTTCACCGTGTTTGAATAGTTAGGGGGAATCGATTTGCACACATACTGTACATGGCCGCTATCCATAAATTATTGGTCTGATGACCTTGTAGTTTGGTCAAATGATTCTTCATACATAAAGGGATAATGTTGCAAAACTTAATAGAGAACAGATGCTTAGGTTGGTCGTAATTTGAATTAAACTTTAAACTTTTGGGTAGCCGCCATTACGTTTTCGTCAAGATGGCGGCGATATAAAACATGACACTGTTGTGCCCTTTGCCAGTGCTACCTCTGAACCAAATTTCGTTCTATTCGGTTTCATCGTGTTCGAATTGATAGGGGGGTGGGGGGGGGACAGACATTCAGAGTACACACACACACATTCACACAGACAGACACACAATTTTTCGGCCTGTGTTGATCTCATAAGTCTACTTTCATTTTTTGCAAAAATTGAAAGTATGCTAAAAACCTAGATCAAGTTAATAGATATTTAATAAGTACTAGCGTACCTGTGCGAGAACTCTCGCATAATGGGTTGTGTGCGCCCCATGTGTACAGACTACCCGCCCGGCTCAAGTGCTAAGCGGGCTGTACGCCACAAAGTTCTCCCAGGGGCTATCGTATTGTTTATTTGTTTAAAAGCACTTTATAAACAAATAAATATATTTCCGTTGATTTTGCAAGAAATGCAAGATTTTTCCTGTACTATTGAGACGCTTTGGAAGATTTTGGTACAAACCACACCTTCTAACTCCCTCTGGTTTAGGAGCTTGAGTATTGTGAAACATACAACATAAGATGGACATTTTCTTAATAAATCAACATTGAAAAATGGATTCAAGGCTTTTTAAACACATTTTTATGGAATTTTCCTTCTCTTCTCTGCTGTAAGGGGGATGTGACGTAGGGAGTGGCCTCGCTGCTCCACGTTATGTACACGTCAACGACCAACATTCATTGCTGTTATAATATACAAGAAGCCGGTGTAATATCTTATATACGACCCATAAATAGCATTAAACGATCTTTTCAATACAGAATTACTTGTTCCTTTTTTAACTTCCACCCCTCGTTCCTATCGTTAGCAGCAATCTAAAGATGAAATCCTGAGCTCATATATCATTCCCGTCTGTACTGACTGCTTCTCATTTGCCACATAAGAGCTAGTTATCGATCAAGTCAGTAATCGATCTCGTACAGAGCAAACTGTTTTACACGCTAGTTAAAGCGCTGTGGCTTAAGATCTTCCCTGCTGATATAATCCATCTCTGCTTTAGATCTAGCTAATACTACTCTTTACCTGGACGTATATGAAAGGATGTTAAATACCTGCTTTCTTGCGCGTTTCCTTCACTCAAGCGGTTGATTGAGTTGTAATAAGTTTTGACGGCAAAGCATGCCGGTGTTTAAGACAAAACATCTTGTTACTAGTCTAGTTACAGACTAAAGAAATCAAGTTCATCAGCCTCGTGTACTGCACTCCACTGAATGTTAGACGAAACGAATGATTATTAATCTGTCTTGAAATGTTTCATCAATTCTGAACAGCCTATTTTCATATATCCTACTTATATTAAGTGCCACTATCAACATACAAAATTTCAATTTGATTGCTGTAATAGATTCCAAGATATCGAGAACCATCTAAATATTTCGGATGGTCACCATGTTGGATTTTAAATACATGTAGGCGATAGAGTTATGTAATGTTAGATGACGATTTTTGCATAGGTTCATTATTCAAACGTTTACTTTGATCGCATGATTAATAAACAAGTAGTTCCGTGAAGAACTATACAGCCTATTTTCATATATCCTACTTATGTTAATTGCCACTATCAACATACACAATTTCTGTTTGATTGCTGTAATAGATTCGTAGATATTAAGAACCGACTAAATATCTCGGATGGTCGCCATGTTGGATTTTATATATGTAGGTCCTAGAGTTATGTACTGTTACATGCAGATTATTGTGAACGTGTAGTATTCAAACTTCAATCGCATAATTAGTACACAAGAAAAAACAAGGAGATTAAAAAAAAATTCACAGCTGCCATCTTGAGGTTATGGAAACAATTGAAATAAATTAGATGCCAGTGGATTAACATTCGTATAAGGATTTACTGTACCAAGTATCACTGCACTCGATGGTTAAATTGCGAGAAACATCCAAGTGAATATTTATAATTCGCGTCACCGCCATGTTGAATTAGTGATCACCAGGTTATTTAAAGTCCTATAGATGAACTTAAGTTCATAGCCCCTATGAACATTAAACAAGTAGTTCCGTGAAGAACTATACAGCCTATTTTCATATATCCTACTTATGTTAATTGCCACTATTTAACATACACAATTTCAGTTTGATTGCTGTAATAGATTCGTAGATATTGAGAACCGACTAAATATTTCGGATGGTCGCCATGTTGGATTTTATATATGTAGGTCCTAGAGTTATGTACTGTTACATGCAGATTATTGTGAACGTGTAGTATTCAAACTTCAATCGCATAATTAGGACACAAGAAAAAACAAGGAGATTTAAAAAATTTTCACAGCTGCCATCTTGAGGTTATGGAAACAATTGAAATATATTAGATGCCAGTGGATTAACATTCTGATAAAGATTTACTGTACCAAGTTTCACTGCACGCGGATGGTTAAATAGCGAGAAACGTCCATGTGAATATTTATAATTCGCTTCACCGCCATGTTGGATTTGTGATCACCAGGTTATTTAAAGTCCTATAGGTGAACTTAAGTTCATAGCCCCTATGAACATTAAAAAATGCAGTTTGATTGCTAAAATAGATTCGTAGATATTCAGTATCGTCTAAATATTTCGGATGGTCGCCATGTTGGATTGTTAAATGTATAGGCCATAGAGTCATGTACCATTAAAGGAAAATTATTGCGTAGGTTCATTATTCAAACTTTCACTTCGATCGCATGACTACATCACAAGAAATAAAAACTTAATTTTAAAATTCGCACTGCCGCCATCTTGAGGTTATGTAAACAATTGAACTAAATTAGATACCAGTGGATTACAATATGTATAAATATTTCCTGTACCAGGTTTCAGTGCGCTTGGAACATTAAATCGCGAGAAAGGTCTATTTAAAATGTTCAAATTCGCTTGGCCGCCATGTTCGTTTTGTAGTTAACCGGTTTTTGAAAATCTTATAGATGGACTTCCAGTAGTCCCCTTTATCTCAGTACAAAATTTTAGGGAGATACCGCTAATAGTTTCAGAGATATAGAATGCCGGTGAAATATTTCGCACATCCGCCATCTTGTGATTATGTAAACAATTGAACGAAGTTAGATGTCGGTGCATTACAATGTATATAAACATATACTGTACCAAGTTTCATTGCGTTTGGTTGGTCAAATCGCGAGAAACGTCTATTTAAAAGTCGCAAATTCGCTTGGCCGCCATGTTGGTTTTGTAGTTACCAGGTTTTCAAAAGTCACATAAGTGAACTTGTAGTAGTTCCCTCTATCACCATAGAAAATGTCAGGGTAATATCGGTAATAGTTTCGGAGATATTGAAAGCTGGTGAAATATTTCGCACAGCCGCCATGTTGGATTGGTGAGTCGTAACAAAATTTAAAGGGCACGGTCGAGGTCGCCGGGAATAGTGCTATGAACTTTCCGAGTTTCATTGAAATCGCTCCTGCCGTTTAGATTTTATTAGGGGGGGACACACACACGAATCATACACACACACACACACACGCACACACACACGGACAAAAGGTGATCTCATAAGCCTATTTTTTCAAAATTGAAAATAGGCTAAAAATGCAGTTTGATTGCTAAAATAGATTCGTAGATATTCAGTATCGTCTAAATATTTCGGATGGTCGCCATGTTGGATTGTTAAATGTATAGGCCATAGAGTCATGTACCATTAAAGGAAAATTATTGCGTAGGTTCATTATACAAACTTTCACTTCGATCGCATGACTACATCACAAGAAATAAAAACTTAATTTTAAAATTCGCACTGCCGCCATCTTGAGGTTATGTAAACAATTGAACTAAATTAGATACCAGTGGATTACAATGTGTATAAATATTTCCTGTACCAGGTTTCAGTGCGCTTGGAACATTAAATCGAGAGAAAGGTCTATTTAAAATTTTCAAATTCGCTTGGCCGCCATGTTCGTTTTGTAGTTAACCGGTTTTTGAAAGTCTTATAGATGGACTTCCAGTAGTGCCCTTTATCTCCGTACAAAATGTTAGGGAGATACCGCTAATAGTTTCAGAGATATAGAATGCCGGTGAAATATTTCGCACATCCGCCATTTTGTGATTATGTAAACAATTGAACGAAGTTAGATGTCGGTGCATTACAATGCATATAAACATATACTGTACCAAGTTTCATTGCGTTTGGTTGGTCAAATCACGAGAAACGTCTATTTAAAAGTCGCAAATTCGCTTGGCCTCCATGTTGGTTTTGTAGTTACCAGGTTTTCAAAAGTCACATAAGTGAACTTATAGTAGTTCCCTCTATCATCATAGAAAATGTCAGGGTAATATCGGTAATAGTTTCGGAGATATTGAATGCTGGTGAAATATTTCGCACAGCCGCCATGTTGGATTGGTGAGTCGTAACAATATTTGAAGGGCACGGTCGAGGTCGCCGGGAATAGTGCTATGAACTTTCCGAGTTTCATTGAAATCGCTCCTGCCGTTTAGATTTTATTAGGGGGGGACACACACACACGAATCACACACACACACACGCACGCACACACACACGGACAAAAGGTGATCTCATAAGCCTATTTTTTCAAAATTGAAAATAGGCTAAAAATAAAAAATAAAGACTTAATTTTAAAATTGCGCACAGCCGCCATCTTGAGGTTATGCGAACAATTGAACTAAATTAGGTGCCAGTGCATTACAATGTGTATAAACATTTACTGTACCACATTTCACTGCGCTCAGATGGTTAATGTTTCACCCTCGCTTGGCCGGTTATTTGGAAGTCTCATAGGTGAAATTCTAGTAGTGCCTTTTATCACCGTACACAATTTCAGGGTGATATCAGTAATAGTTTCAGAGATATAGAATGCCAGTGAAATATTTCGCACAGCCGCCATGTTGGATTACGATTTGTGAGACGCAATAAAATTTGAAGGGCACGGACGGGGTCGACCAAATTAGTACTATGATATTACCGAGTTTCATTGAAATCGCTCCGGCTGTTTAGAAGTTATTAAGGTGGGTACACACACACACACACACACACACACACGGACAAAAGGTGATCTCATAAGCCTATTTTTTTCATAAATGAAAAAAAGTCTAGAAATGTGAAAAGTAGGCAAAAAGTACACATGTGATTAATTTAGATTTGCCCAGAATACGACAGAGTGGGGGTTACAACGATAATAAGTTTCGTCTGTCACACAAGCATCATCAGATCAATGAAAATAAAATCTACCCACCAGAGGATTTGAATTAGTTTTTAAATGGTATGGATTCTGTCTTGAAGAAAGAATTCATGATGAAAGTGAATAAATGTAAAACAAAAACATTGGAAAGCAGCCGAAAGAAATTAGAAACCCATATGGATGTCAGGTGAAAAGCTATAGGACGTAGATGACTTCTGTTACTCAGTAAGCAAAATAAACAGTGATGGACTAAGCAAAGAGGATATACAAAGTAGGTTGGCACAGGCAAGGAAAGCATTTCTATATAAAAGGAATCTGTTGACAACAAATATAGATTTAGGCATTAGGAAGTAATTTTAGAAGGCCTTCAACTGGAGCGTGGCGCTCTATGGAAGTGAAGCTTGGACAGTTGGCGCAGCAGTAAAGAGGAGAATGGAAGCGTTTGAAATGTGGTGTTACAGGAGAATGACAGATGGATAGATTGGGTTAAAAATGAAGAGGTATTAAGACGATTCTGGAGAGGAGAGGTGTTTCTGGCGACTGCTAATGAAGAGAAGAAGGAAGCTTACATGACCATTAATCTCGTGATCTCCCGAGCCACATAACATGGTATTTCACTTCAAAAAACTCCACCGCTGAGCCATCACGCCCCTATAAGGAGAAGTGATAGGTTGGTTCTACAGATACTAAGACACCCAGGAATTGCAAACTTAGTTAAGGGAGAAAGGATCGAGGACAAGATGATGATGATGATGATTATGATAATTGTTGTTTTAAGGGGCCTAATATCTAGGTTATCGGCCCCTAATGATCTGGGTGATGGCGAAAATGATAATGAAATGAAAACCATAAAGAAAATTAAGTGAGACTGAAAATACTGGCAAAATGGAACTCAGATTGAAACGACTCACAAAACGGAGTCGAGGACAAGAACTGTAGGGGTAGACCAAGGTTATAAGATGTTAAACAGTTTGCCTCGGTTGTAAGATGTGCTAGGGTGGGGGCATGGTGGCGCAGTGGTCCATCTGTTGGTCTCTCACCAAGGTGGACCGGGTTCGATTCCCGGTCAATGCATATGAGATTTTCGAAGTGAAACGCCATATCCTGTGGTTCGGATTCCACGTAAAAATGAGGTCCAGTGGCTCATGATCGCATGATTAATGGTCACTGAATACACGAATAATAACAATCGGTAAATTTAGGGGGAAGTGTAGAGTCTAAAAGGGAAAATTGCTATAGTACTTTTGATCGTTCCTCAGTATCCGGTTTCCTAAACAGTGAAACTGATTTCTAATCACCGCAAACCTACCACTGACCGTACTTCGCCTCCAAACCAGTTAAACAAACAAACCGCGGGAGTGGCACTTACCAACTTGTCTGTATACATTTGCTGAGGAGTGGTCGAGTTTTTGAGCCTTAATCCTATTGTGTTGAATTCAACAGGTGACCCAGATTAACCCCAAAAAGAGTTAGTTGCTCTGTTCCCCCCCCCCCCCCCCACACCACAATGCAAATGACAAGCAGTATCTGAGATGAATCACTTTCCACTAATTGTATGCAATAACACGACTCAAACAATACACTTTCCATTGTGTACAGTTGCCTTAATACTAGGGCGGTACGTGCTATCATAGCACCGTGGAGGATTCTGTAATTGAGTGTCTCAGGGAATACATTACTGTTTCACTAAAAGCCAAGAGATGGCTTCGCGATGATTCAACTTAGTCCCATTGGCTAAGATACAGGTTTTAGTATTTCAAAGTTTTATGCTGGTTTCGTATTGATGAACTAATTAGTAATAGTTGTGGCAAAAGTTCCGCCTACTGTAGACCAAAGTATTATGTGTACTCGAGTTTGAAGGTTGTTTGTGAAGTAACCAATTGACCTACATAAAATCCAATACCATCAACATTTTCGTCGTTCTATTTTACGTTAGTTCATGTAGGTTAGGATTTTTAAATTTATATTTTAATATTTGTTATCGCAGTTGGAACACAAAAAGTGCCCGTTTTTAAGCGTGTTTCAACCATGCGTCACATTTAAGAATTATTATCTCAAAAGCCCGTCATCAGATCGAATCCAAATTTTAACACAATATTCATTGGAATGTTGTATAACTGGTTTATTAATTTTACAATTTTGTGTGTCCAAGAAACAAAGTTGTTATCATTGTTGTAAGGTAACTTTTTCTCGGCTCAGGGTGGTTGGAAAACGTAGTTCTTGGTTGCGTTGTAATCATTATACATCACAAAGTTATGCTCTATGACTTGAAATACGTAAATTAATTCACTTATTTTATATCGGTTTGTATTTGTACCAGGAAATAACACATGGTTCTCCAGCTAGCCGCTCTTGGAAAAGCTGTACAGCGTTGCTGATATGGAGCCCATCACTTCCGAGCGAAACGCGCCATGATGCGTGTGGGCACCATTTCGGCAACGCTGTACAGCTGTAAGCGGAGCGGCTAGCTGGTGAAACATGTGTTATTTCCCTGTAGAAATACAAACCGATATAAAATAAGTGAATTAATTTACGTATTTCACAGTCATGCAGCATAACGTTTCGATGTATAAGGATTACAATGCAACCAAGAGCAACATTTTCCAACCACCCCGAGACGAGAAAATGTTACATTACAAAAATAATAACAACTTTGTTTCTTGGACACACACAATTTTGAAATTAATAAACCAGTTATACAACATTCCAATGTATCTTGTGTTAAAATTTGGATGTGATCTGATGACTGGTTTTTGAGATAATAATTCTTAAATGTGACGCATGGTTGAAACACGCTTAAAGACGTGCCCTTTTTGTGTTCCAACTGCGATAAAAAAATATTAAAATATAAATTAAAAATTCCAAATCTACATGAACTAACGTAAAATAGAACGAAAAAAATGATGATGTTATTGGATTTTATGTAGGTCAATTGGTTACTTCACAAACAACCTTCAAACTCGAGTGCACATAATACTTTGGTCGACAGTAGTCAATACCTTTTAATAATTTTAATAAATGATCACTTTGTGGTCATTGGGGACATGTTTCGAGGCCTAATTGATTTGGCTCCTTCATCTGCCGATATAGATTTAAATATCAAGGAAAACAGGTGGTTGAAAAGCTTAACACTAAAAGAGAGACAGTTAGTCTGAGAGACTAGACCATGTATCATTTTAAATGCTACAAATGCTGAAAAATGCAAGAAATCTGGAGTTTTCTCGCTTTGCTTATCTTGCTAATCTTGTTTCAAATTACTCGCGAACGGCAAGTGCAAACCAAGGACAAAGCAAGGTCAAGCGCGCGGGATGCCGTCACGCTCACCAGAGCACGCGGGGACGTGCCCCCTCCATCCAGTCTATAAAAACACTTATAGTGGGCGATGTATTGAAGATAGAGATATGCTCTCACGCACTTTTTTGTAGAACTTTTCATGCTGACCAATTCTTACGCTCTTAGTATATTGATATTTTTAACGGTTTGCCCAGCGTAAGCTTAAGAAGCGCACGGACGCCAAGTTTGTTTTCGACTTTTTCACTGAAATCGTTACTGCTTGGCTTCCTTTGATCATACATAAATTATTTTCTACAGAATCTTTCCTCGAGATATCCTTTACAGAATGGTGAAAACCACATCAAAATCCATCCAGTGGTTCTCGAGATTACCCGTGACATCCAAGAATCGGGGATTTTTGTCTTATACTAACGAAGTAGAGATTGTCGGGGAACACATGCACCAAGCAGTACTATGACCTCGGTGCATCTGGGTACATTTCTTCCTGTCACCGTAACGTAACGCCAGACCCCAGCGTAACGACGAAGTCGACAAGATCATTTAAAATGATAAAATCCAATGACCTCGGCCGGGTTTGAATCGCGATCTTGGGCATAGAAGCTGAGCATGCTACCAAATATGCCACCTGGTAAAGAGAAATGTTCTCCAATGAACTTCATTTGTCATCAGTCCGAATATTATTTTATTCAAAACCAACATCTAATGAACTAAAGATCGAATTGCGTATTTATGTTATTTCACTCTGGGGTGATTGCTCCCCCTGACTTACCCCCGTAGTTACGGCACTGATACAGATTATAGAAGTAAAAGCAATAAAGGAAGTTAAAAATCAACAAAATTAACGAACAATTTATTCGACGGAAAGCCACATATTGATTTACCTTAATTTCCCGATTACTTTTATTAACGAAATCTTGATATCAATAGTAATTTTGGAATGTTATACAGAGCAGTGATTTTTATTTTATTTACAGATATTAACATTTTGAAAACGTCGGAGAATCTTCTCAATACCGATTTCTACTCCATAGATGAAGATTTCTTTATTGTAGAACCCCAAATCTTTTATATAACGGTAAGTCTGTATTTCTTTTTATTTCAATAATAAGAGATCTGATTTTTTAAAGAAAATTTACATTATATATTTTCCATATTTTAACGATTTATTATAATTAGACAGTATTTTCGATATAATTAACAATATTTTTAACACCATTTTTAGCCTACTTTTGGTAGATTTCATTAGAAAGCTAACTATTGCAATGGGTACCATGTTTCGACTTCCGGAAAATTTCGACATATCTTCGCGTTTCACATCCCCCAGACCCCAAAACCACCGTCAGTTCAAAAGTTTATATATAATTTATGTATATATGTATCTATCTATCAATATATATATATATCAGTTTCTTGTGGACACGATAACTGCCGTAATTTTGCACCAATCACTTTGAATTTTTTACATAATATGTATCACTATAAAATCTCGGTCGAGTTCGTTAATGGGTAAAATCGGTCGAAGGGGGTGAAAATGGGGGGCTTTTTTCGAAAAAGTGAAATTTCGCTATAACTCTCTTAATACATGAAATATCGAATCCCTTCAAAGTTCATAATATGAGTCGGATAAGTGCCAAAAATTTATGTTAAATAAGTTTTTGATAGCACCAACCGTTGACCAAAGGGGTGGAAAAAAGTGGGTTTTTCGGGAAACATTAATCATATCTCTCTTAATAGGCACAATATCAAAACCGTACAAAACGGAAAATATTCCCCTAATAATTACCTAAAACTTTTGTCTGAAAGAATTTTTGATATGAACCACCATTACGCCAAGGGATGAGAAAAGTGATTTCGGAATTTTAAAAAATGCCAAGTGCCATCAGAGGTTACCATAACAACGCTTTTAAATTGATAAGGGATGATCTATCAGAGGTTGCCAAGACGGAACCATTGACGAGATCACATTCATTTTTAGCCTACTTTTCACATTTTGCAATAATGAGGAAAAAGTAGACTTATGAGATCGATCCGGGAAAATGTGAGTCTGTCTGTCTGTCTGTCTGTCTGTCCTTCTGTCTGTCTGTCTTTCTGTCCTTCTGTCTGGCTGGCTGTGTGAGTGTTCCCCCCTATCAACTCCTAAACGGCTGCAGCAATCAAAACCAAATTTAGTATGAGTAAAAATATGCACCGGAATAGCTCACGTCCATATTTGAAAATGATGTCAGTGCTACCAACTGCTGAAAAAACGCACTAGAAATTTGAGCTCCATGTTGGATATCCTGCAAGGTATGCATGGGAGCTATTCCAAAATTGGCACACGTGTAGATAATACTATTTCAGTTTAATTTCCAGGAGGCCAACCATGACAGTGTTGCCAAAATAATTTTAAGCCTTCTGATAGGTCCAATGTTTAAATGCATATAACTTCTACACTATCAATTGGATTTCAGCCATATTTTGTATGTAATATCTGTACATAAACAGATATGACTGAGCGTATTTTAAGAGCCACCAGGGCTGCCAACTGTTAATAATTGCTCTCTCTATTTTTTGTATCCAAATACCAATATATCAGAAAGTATGCAAGCCAACAGCTTTAAAATATGCACACGTATATTCTGACATTTTAGATTAATGTGGAGTAACTTATATACGTCAGTTCTACCAACATGATTATAAGCCTGCTGATAGGACCAATTTTTAAATACATGTAACTTCTATACTATCAGTTGGATTTCAACCAAATTTCGTATGTGCTATGTGTACCATAACAGATATGACTATAAGTATTGTTAAGAGCAATCAGGGCTGCCAACTGTTAATAAATGCTGTCTATATTCTTTTTACCCTAATATCAATATATCAGAAAGTATGCAAGCCAACAGCTCTATACTTTGCACACGTATAGCACCTGACATTGTAGATTAATTTGGAGTAATTAATACAAGGCAGTGCTGCCAACATGATTCTATGCCTGCTGATATGTCCAATTTTAAAATACATGTAACTTCTATACTAACAAATGGATTTCATCCAAAATCGGCACAACAAGATATAATAATTCAGATTATTTCTGACCAGCACACGCATGGTATTGTTGGCAACATGCTTTTACGCGTGCTGATAGATCCAGTGTCTAACTGCATGTAACGTCCATTGGACTTCAACCAAATTTTGTATTCTGTACCTTAAGAGGTGGAACTAAGAATATATTCAGTCACCAGGGCTGCCAACTGTAGTGCTCTATTAGGCTACATTATACCAGGTATATTTTGAACTAATTAGATATTTCGATATTACCAACTTAATTTCGTCATTGTTCTAGATAGGTTCATATACTGTAGAATAATCATTGGCATGAAAAGTAGGCTGTATAGTTCTTCACGGAACTTCTTGTTAGCCTACTTTTCACACTTTTCAAAAATGAGGAAAAAGTAGACTTAAAAGATATATCCGGGAAAATGTGTCTGTCCTTCTGTCTGTCTGGCTGTGTGTGTCCCCCCCCCCTATCAACTCCTAAACGGCTGCAGCAATCGAAACCAAATTTAGTATGAGTAAAGATGTATACCGGAATATCTCAGGCCCATATTTGAAAAAGATGCCAGTGCTACCAACTGCTAAAAGAACGCACTAGAAATTTGAGCTCCATGTTGGATATCTTGGAAGGTATACATGGGAGCTATTCTAAAATTGGCACACATGTAGATAATACTATTTCAGTTTAATTTCCAGGAGACCATACATGGCAGCGTTGCCAAAATAATTTTAAGCCTTCTGATAAGTCCAATTTTAAATGCATATAACTTCTACACCATCAATTGGATTTCAACCAAATTTTGTATGTAATATGCGTACATAAACATATATGACTGAGTGTATTCTTAAGAGCCACCAGGGCTGCCAACTGTTAATAATTGCTCTCTATTTTGTATCCAAATATATCAGAAAGTATGCAAGCCGACAGCTTTAAACTATGCACACGTAAATTACCCGACATTTTACATTAATTTGGAGTAACTTATATACGTCAGTTCTACCAACATGATTCTAAGCCTGCTGATAGGACCAATTTTTAAATACATGTAACTTCTATACCAACAAATGGATTTCATCCAAAATTGGCACAAAAATATATAATATTTCAGATTATTTCGGACCAGCACTCGCATGACATTGTTGCCAACATGCTTTTACGTGTACTAATAGATCCAATGTCTAAATCCATGTAACGTACTTTGGACTTCAACCACATTTTGTATTCTGTACCTTAGGAGATGGAAGTAAGAATATATTCAGTCACCAGAGCTGCCAACTGTATTGCTCTATTAGGCTACATTATGCCTAGTATATCTTATTTCGAACTAATTAAGACATCTCGATATTACCCACTTAATTTCGTCATTATTCTACATAGGTTCATATACTGTAGATTAATCTATGGCATGAATCTTAATTTTAAGAAAAGTAGGCTCTTTAGTTCGTCACGGAACTTCTCGTTCCATCTGACTATGAGGAAAGCGGCTAACTGGTAGCATGCTGAACTTCTATGCCCAAGGTGCTGGTTCAAAGCCGGCCAAAGTCGCCGGATTTTCTAAGAGCGCTAAAAATCCGTCAGCATGCTTTCCTTCGGAGGGGAAGTTACAACGTTCGTTGCAAGTTGCTGGTTGCGGTGGCATCTAGCAGCCAAGTTCACAGCTAGGTATCATTGACGTTAGTATTTGGTACAAAATTAGGTACTACTACTTAAAATTGACCGTCTGCAGACCTTACCTGAATTACAGACTAATACAGTCATCACAAATAACACCGTTTATCAGACAGATTCTACACACACCCAATGTACACGGGGTTACACGACCACCTTGTCGCAGCCCCTAAACTGAGGAACCAACCAACATCTCTGCGGGAGCTAAAATTTTGCGTGAAGAATTAACAGACTGTTAGATAGTTACACATTAGTTCCAAACCTTGCATAAGGACAGTGTGATCACAAGTATAACAAGATGTTCAGTAAGGAACATATAGCCTACTTTCTCCTAAATGTATGAGTATAGTTATAACTCGTTGTTATTATCAAAGAGTATAATAGAACTATTCTTTGTTGAAGGCCATAGAAACGATTTTCCTCTACCAAACGCCACAATCTAGATAAAAACTGCTACCATCATTGAAGAAAGAAAGAAAGATAAGAAGTATCTCAAGAATGTTATGGATCTGGAGACATAATCGACCGGACTGGCTGCGTGGCTCGGCGGTAACGTTCTCGCTTGCTGGGCCCTAGGTTGCAGGTTCGTATCCTGGCGCAGTCAGCTGGCATTTGAGGGTGCACAAATGCGAGGGAGCCGTGTCAGTACATTTACTGGCACGTTAAAGATCCCCTTCGGGCCAAAATTCCGGCACCCCGGTGTCTCTAAAATCAGCAGTAGTTAAAAGGGATGTAAAACCAATAACATTATTATTATTACGACCTGCCGTGGGCAACATCCAACTTTGAGTTGAGGCATGTCTTTACACGTCTGGTTGTGCATGGCTTTCACAACCCTAATTGAATTAACAAATCTTTCCATGACCCTACAGAGACGTGTGTATACAAACTATGTGGATATTTTCGATAATATAATCCTAACAGAGCGAGTGCATTCTAGCGGCCATAAGAAGAAACTTTTCAATAAAATCTGTAAGTTACCTTTTTGGCAGCTAGATGTCTCGAGTAAATCTGCTGGCGAATTATGTTTTAATTAAATATATATTTTACACCATAATGTGCACAATATAACGCTTAATTTTAAAACATCTGAGTCATTACAAAACAATAAACATATAACATTTCAAGCAAAAAACCTAGCTCTGATCGGGTTTGAACCATCGGCATTTGAGCGATAGTCTAACGCTCTACCACTGAGCTAATTGTGTCAACGAATATCGTTCTATTTAAAATGATTTACATAGAACTTGTTAGCAAATAATGATTTATACTAAACGATTTCATCACTGGAGTATATTGTTTATATATAAAGCATTTCATACAAAGTTTATTTATTTTTTATCAGTACGCTATATTGCATGCAATACTCAAATTAGTGAAATATAAGTCCGGCACAAGATATCCGCTGCCATCTTGTCTTATTACTGAATCAGTTCAGCTTTTTAAAATCACGTCTGCACTATAGTATTACAAAATAAACTTTTAATTTCGAACGTGCCTCTTCCTTTAGAACAGTTAAAACGATTCTCGGCTCGATAATCAGAACTGGTGGGTCCCATGATATGGATTATAAAGTTTGCATAATTCGCACGGCCGCCATCCTGAAATGGTATGGCGGACGACCTTGTAATTTGGTCACAAGACGCATCCTATACGAAGGTATGTTGTTACCAAATTGGGTAGAGATCGGATGATTTGATTAGTCGTTATTTGATTTTACGTTTTGAACGTTTGAGTGGCCGCCATTCAGTTTTAGTAAAGATGGCGGCGATATAAAACATGACACTGAGGTGTCCTTTGCTAGTGCTACCTTTGTACCAAATTTCGTTCAATTTGCATTCACCGTGTTCGAATTGATAGGGGGGGACAGACATTCAGAGTACACACACTCACACACACACAGACACACACACACACACACACACACAGACTCACACACACACATACACACACACACAGACTCACACACACACATACACACACACAGACAGACACACTTTTTTCGCCCTGTGTTGATCTCATAAGTCTACTTTCATTTTTTGCAAAAATCGAAAGTAGGCTAAAAATTAACCCCAAATGACAAGAAGGTTACCATCCCCATAAGACAGTAAAATGTTAAAATTATGCATAGAAAGACGAAAAAATGTTAACTAACCTCCAATTGTAAAATAATTTCTCGCAATAAATGAGGTCTGATCCTCCTACGAAAACCTGCATATTTTGCCTCTTATAGCCTATCCCCTAGTTTGCCCGGTGAAATCTACCTCCGCCTTCCGGCGTGCCGAGAGGAATTTTTTATTTTTATTAATGAGGAATAAGATCGATCCGGGAAAATGTGTGTCTGTCTGGAACTAAGAACATATTCAGTCAAAAGGGCCACTTTAGTGCTCTATTAGACTATTTCCGGTTTATTTAGAATTTTAGAATTACCAACTTAATTTCGTCATTATCCTAGATAGGTCTATATATATATATATATATATATATATATATATATATATATATATATATATATAAATCATTGGTATGAATCTTAAATTTTAAGAAAAGTAGGCTCTTTAGTTCGTCACGGAACTACTTGTTAATATTTGAAGATTAGTCTTAGATTACTGAGAGAAACAATTATAGTGATTTTTTAAATTAATTTCTAGTCTTCATCTGTTTTCTTCATAGAATTCTAATATTAGAATAATGCTCTGAGTTAAATATTTTCAGTATAACTGAAGATGGTGACAAGTTAACCGAAATTGGTATCACGTTATAAGTACATTATGCAACGTGCCTATTAAGGCAATAATTAAGACACGAGTGTGTTTATAAAACGAGCGAACCGAGTTTTATAATTTCCATACGAGTGTCTCTATTACCATTATAGGCGAGTTGCATACGACTGATTAGGTTCGACGATAATTATAACTTTCTTATATGTAGTAACATAAATATTCATAAATGTCTGTGGGATTCAGTAACTTCAGTTATTGAACAGAGAACAAAGAATTTCGAAAGCAGAGATCATTTACTTTGCCTGGTAGACTAATGCTATTGTTTACAGCCTGCATGATGTCTAATGCCGATCAGAACTAGCATTCACTAATATTGTCACCGAAGTCGTTTGAAAGCAATGCGCTGTGTAGAAAGTGGGGTTGGGTATATTAAGGTACAGTGCTATTTCTTGTCTCATATTCGCCAGTTTATTTACGCGAACATATGGGACGGTGCTCTTTCCATGTCGATAATTTATATAGAAGGAAGCTGTGTTGCTAACTTCTAGACGTAGATTCATAAATTTCTTGCATACGTCATAGTATTTTCCTGTTACCGTAAAGGTTCGTGCTGATTTTGTCTTTGTGTTTGGGATTGTAACTACAATGGTTGATTCGATATCCAATTTGAACTTTCAAAACATGTAATTCATGTCCGACATGTTGGATTTTTAGCGCATGCGCGAAGCTATCCTTACCTAATTGGTCAATGAATGAGCTCTGGTTGGCTGGATAAACTGTTTCATAATGAAAATAGTATTTTAATGACCCTCATTATGCTACAGTTTTCTGACATATAATATTTACATTTCGACATCGGCGAACATAAAATTAGTTGCAATACATTATTGACTTTAAGGTGGATTATCATTCATTTGTCTATTCATTAGGTCAAACAGACTAGGCTATTTTAAAGATTTAATTACCTTTTTGACGTTAGAATTAAGAGCACATTAAGTCAGCTCGAAATGTCAGTGCTATACCGAGTAGCTCTGTCTTTCAAGCCATCACTAATATTCAAACCAAATAACAAGATATGGTAATTCACGTTAGTTACCAAGGAATCCTTATGGTCAATCAGTTGTGAGTCCATGGAGAATAAAAATAAAAAGAGAACAATAGAACTCAGAAACTGGATCTCAAAGACCTCACTGAGGCGTTTCCATGTAACCATATTCTTAACACCAATTCAACCAGCTTCACATGTGTAAACTCTGGAATGAAAAATCACTCCTAACAATGGCACTGGATTCGTGCTCGGCTGTCAGGTTCTTAAATCGCATTACTTTGTCTACCTTCTCCCCCTCCCTACAAAATAAAAGAATCTTGGCATCGCGTGTTGCTACTGAAGCCTGCTACTGTGAGTTTGTTCATGATAATGTTATTATATATCCGTTATGTAATAATAAACCTGAAATAAAAAAATAAAAAGAAATAGGAGCAAGAAATCGAAAGGGAAATGGGGATCCAGTCGTGACACCGAGCAGTAAATAATATTTATAATGTATAATGGAAGAACAGTGTGGTGATTTGGTGTATGATATATGATGGCAAGTTCATTCAAAAATACATTCCATACCATTCGTTTGTATTAAAAACATGAGGCGCGATCGTCATGTGGGTGAGGAATCTATAGGATGGGTTGGGACCGCCCTAATCATTGGCATCCTTGAGGAAACGCTACCTCGTATATAAATCTCGTGGTGTCTCCATGTCGTGCTGTTACACTTTCACGCAACAACGACTCAACCGAATAAATAACAAGTAGCTCCGTGAAGAACTACACAGCCTATTTTCATATATCCTACTTATATTAACTGCCACTATCAACATACAAAATTTCAGTTTGAAGGTTGTGTGTGATAGATTCGTAGTAATTGAGAACCGTCTAAATATTGCAGATGGTCGCCATGTTGGATATTTATTTATGTACTATTACATGAAGAATATTGTGTAGATGTGGAATTCAAACGTCAATCGCATGATTACGACACATGAAACAAAAACTTAATTTTGAAATTTCGCACAGCTGCCATCTTGTGGATATGTAAACAATTGAAATAAATTAGATGCCAGTGGATTAACATTTGTATAAGCATTTAACGTGCAAAGTTTCACTGCTCTTGGATGGTTAAATCGCGAGAAACGACCACTTAAATATGTATAATTCGCGTCGCCGCCATGTTGGACTTGTGCTCACCAGGTTACTGAAAGTCCTATAGGTGATCTTATGTTCATAGCCTCTATAAACATAAAAAAAACAGTTTGATTGCTGTAAAAGATTCATAGATATTGAGTACCGTCTAAATATTTCGGATGCTCGCCATTTTGGATTGTTATATGTATAGGCCATAGAGATATGTACCATTAAAGGAAAATTATTGCGTAGCTTCATTATACCAACTTTCACTTCGATTGCATGAATACGACACAAGAAATAAGAACTTAATTTTAAAATTACGCACAGCCGCCATCTTGAGGTTATGTAAACAATTGAACTTAATTAGATGGTAGTGCATTACAGTATGAATAATCATTTACTGTACCACATTTCACTGCGCTCAGAGAGTTAAATCGCGAGAAAGGTCTATTAAAATGTTTCAAATTCGCTTGGCCGCCATGTTCGTTTGAAAGTTACATAGATAAACATGTAGCAGTGCTGTTTATCACTGTATGTAATTTCAGGTAATATCTGTAATAGTTTCGGAGTTAGAGAATGCCAGTGAAATATTTCGCACAGCCGCCATTTTGAGGTTATGTAAACAATTGAACTAACTTAGACGCCGATGCATTACACTGTGTATAAACATCTGCTGTACCAAGTTTCATTACGTTTGGATGGTAAAATCGCGAGAAAATTCCATTTAAATGTCTCATTTGGGCATGGCCGCCATGTTGGTTTTGTAGTTACCAGGTTTTTGAAAGTCTCATAGGTGAACTTCTAGTAGTGCCCTTTATCACCGTACACTTCAGGGTGATATCGGTAATAGTTTCGGAGATACTGAATGCTAGTGAAATATTTCGCACAGCCGCCATGTTGGATTGGTGAGAGACAATAATATTTGAAGGGCACGGTCGGGGTCGGCCAGGATGGTGCTATGATCTTACCGTGTTTCATTGTAATCGGTTCAGCCGTTTAGAAGTTATTCGGGGGGACACACACCATCACACACACGGACAAAAGGTGATCTCATAAGCCTTTTTTTTTTTCATAAAATGAAAATAGGTAAAAAATTAAAATAAGAAATAAAAAAAAATTAAATTCAAATTCAAATCAAAACTAACATTCAATGAAATAAAATATTTCACATAGGCGAATATATAATTAGATAAATAAATAAGTCAACGTACAATCAAACAATATTCAAACCACCAATTAACCAAGCAAGCAAGCAAGCAAGCAAGCAAGTCAACAGTCAATCAATAAATCAATAAATAAATCAATCAATTGAGCAATAAAGCCAATTAAGAAATAAGCAATCAATCAGTTTATAAATCACACAATAGCAATCAACCAAAACCAAGGCATGAATTAAACAAATAATAACGTAAGAACACAAGCAAACTAACAAAAGCAAAAATGTAAACAAAAGAAACCTAGTTATGAATGCTGGCCACGAAAGCCTAAGCTGTTATATACACACAATCACATTAACACAAACCAGCAACAAACACAATCAAGCTACGAATTGTACAAACAAAGAAGATTATAACCAAATACATAAATAAAGACAACAAGAAGTTCCGTGACGAACTAAAGAGCCTACTTTTCTCGAAATGTAAAATTTATTCCAATAATAATAATAATAATATCGTATGGCCTCGGGTGCCTGGTGCAAGCTTTGCTATTTGACACCCAGTGGGAAGCTTGCGTGTCGAATTTCGTAGTTCCTTGACTATGAAAGTCAAGGAGGTTAGATGTTAGATATCTAATCTCCTTGAACACAATAGCGCTTTCTAGTAGAGAAATGAGGAACTTAGTGCTGGCGGAAACTCCCGAGATTAATTTTGCCATTATGAACTCGGCCTACTGAATTCAAATGGGTTCTTTGACATGCCGCCTTTCAAAAATCACTTACCACGGTCAGGGGCGAACCTGCAATCTTGGGGTTAGTAGACCGACACGCTATCCACTCACCCACCGTGGCAAGCTTTTATTCCAATGATCAATCTACATGGACCTAATTAGACTGAATATATTCTTAGTTCCATCTCTAGGTACAGAATAAAAAATTTGGTTAAAGTCTAATAGATAGCATAGGCGTTGCATGTAGTTAAGACATTGGACCTATTAGCGCGTAAAATCATGTTGGCGACAATGTCATGCGTGTGTTGGTCAGAAATAATTTGAACTATTATGAATTATTGTTGTGCTAATTTTGGATGAAATCCATTTATTTGTATATAAGTTACATGTATTTGAAATTTGGACCCATCAGCAGGCTTAGAATCAAGTTGGAAGCACTCACGTATATTACTTACTCCAAATTTATCTACAATGTAAGGTACTATACGTGTGCAAAGTCTAGAGCTGTTGGCTTGAATACTTTCTGATATATTGATATTAGAGTAAAAAAATAGAGACAGCATTTATAACAGTTGGAAGCCCTGGTTGCTCTTAAGAATACGCATAGTCATATATGTTATAGTACACATAGCACATACGAAATTTGGTTGAAATCCAATTGATAGTACAGAAGTTACATGTATTTACAATTGGTCCTATCAGCAGGCTTAGAATCATGTTGGTAGTACTGAGGTCCATTAGTTACTACAAATTAATCTAGAATATCAGGTACTATACGTTTGCAGAGTTTAAAGCTGTCGGCTTGCATATTTTCTAATATATTGGTATTTGGATAAAAACAATAGAGAGTGCATTTATTAACAGTTGGCAGTCCTGGTGGCTCCAAGTTTACGCTCAGTCATATCTGACTCTCTACACATAGTACATACGACGTTTGGTTGAAATCCAATTGATAGTGTAGAAGTTATATGCATTTAAAAATTGGACTTATCAGCAGCCTTAGAATCATTTTGGGAACACTTCCATGTATGGCCTCCTGGAAATTAAACTGAAATATCAGTATCTATATGTGTGCCAATTTTGGTATAGCTTCCATGCACACCTTCCATGATACAAAACATGGACCTGAAATTTCAATTGCGATTTTTCAGCAGTTGGTAGCACTGACATTATTTTCAAATACGGCATTGAGATATTCGGATAGAGACCAAATTTGGGTCGATTGCTACAGCCGTTTAGGAGTTAATAGGGGACACACACACAGCCAGACAGCCAGAAAGACTCACATTTTCCCGGATCGATCTCATAAGTCTACTTTTTCCTCATTTTTACAAAATGCGAAAAGTAGGCTAAAAATAAATCGGTTAAATAAATCGTTAAATAATTTCGTTGCTTCTCGAATTTATTCAAGCCAAATGCTCATTTTCACAGGTTCTCTCCATATTATGTCCTGCCTTCAAGCAAGTTACAGGCTTTTGAATACACAGTTGCTACAATATGTTGAGCGTTTACATTTTGGTTGACACTGTATCGAAACTGTGTTATTTTATTTTGTGAAACTAGTATTTTTAACATTCCAACAGGTGGCTTCCTTGCCGGTTTAAACCCTATCATTTGTACACATTGTCACTCTGATATCTCACCCACATATCACCTTAACAACCACTCTGGTCCCGCTGCAGCTCGTTTATCATCGTCTCCTTAGGGGGGCGTGGTTCATTGACAAACAAATCTATGTTTACCATCTAGATTATTATTTTCACTTAGGCTTGTAAAACACGATGTTAAAATTTGTTTTTTAATCGTATCATCTGGTTAAAATTTACCCTACGGGTTATGTAAACATTGTTAGCTAACTGGTGGATAGAATTAGCATGCAGATAACGTGTTCTGATTGTCATCTGTTTGCTGTTTACTGTAAGTAGCACCGCCGGAGGGTGTTAGCAGATAGTGGCGGTGTGATTGCAGAGTACAAACACGCTTATCGTGTTGCTGGAGACTCCAGCTAACATGGGCTCTGCGCTATCTCGCCTAAGTTGTAATTTAAGCTTGTCAATCGTTAATAGATGATCCACATCTGTTAGCAAAAAACTGAAAACAGAGAAAATAAGGCAGCCTGAAAGACTGTAGCAAATGCGTTGCATAATCTGGCTGCCTTGCACGCGTTCATACGTTCCATTGTACGTGGAATCCGAGCCACTGTAAGTGAGAGTTAACCTCGACAATCTCACATGCAATCACAACCAGTGGCAAACCTTTATAGAATGGTGAAAACCGCATCAAATTACAACCAGTGGTCCTCGAGATTACCCGTTACAGCCAGGAATCGGTTAAATCGCGAGAAAAGTCTATTAAAATGTCTCACCTTCGCTTGGCCGCCATGTTCGTTTTGTATTTTACAGGGTTTTGAAAGTAGGCTGAACTTTCAGTAGTACCCTTGATCAACGTACAATCTGTAATAATTTCGGATATATACTGTAGAATGCCGGTGAAATAATTCGCACAGCCACCGTTTTGAGGTTATGTAGACAATATAACAAAATTAGATGCCAGTGCATTACAATGTGTTTAAACATTTGCTGTATCAAGTTTCATAGCGTTCGGATAGTTAAGTACGAGGAAAGCCCCTTTAAATGTTTCAACTTCGCTAGGCCGCCATGTTCGATTTGTAGTGAACAGGCTTTTGAAAGTCCCATAGGTGAACTTCTAGTAATGCCCTTTATTACCGCAAAAAATTTACACAGACATTAAAGGATCTTAAGGAAGCCAACATTCACATTACAGATACATATAATAGTAATTTATTTCGGGACAAAATTCAAAAATTGATCTTCAGGGAGGAACTAGAAAGACAACGAAAGCAGCCACGGAAGATTGAACAGCTCCGAAAGCAGAGATCAGAGAGGATGAAGCGAATGTGGCTAGAGAGAAGAAAGACATGTGGCAAGATTTGAAGTACGTGCTCTGTAATAGTGATATTCGATTAGATAAATAATAACTATGTAGAGATATAAATAAATGACATACATTAACAAGAAGTTCCGTGAAGAACTATACAGCCTACTTTTCATGCCAATGATTATTCTACAGAATATGAACCTATCTAGAATAATGACAAAATTAAGTTGGTAATATAGAAATATATTATATCTTGTTGTACCAAATTTGGATGAAATCCATTTGTTAGTATAGAAGTTACATGTATTTTAAAATTGGACATATCAGCAGGCATAGAATCATGTTGGCAGCACTGCCTTGTATTAATTACTCCAAATTAATCTAGAATGTCAGGTGCTATACGTGTGCCAAGTATACAGCTGTTGGCTTGCATACTTTCTGATATATTGATATTAGGGTAAAAAAAATATAGACAGCATATATTATCAGTTGGCAGTCCTGATTGCTCTTAAAAATACTTATAGTCATATCTGTTATGGTACACATAGCACATACGAAATTTGGTTGAAATCCAACTGATAGTATAGAAGTTACATGTATTTAAAAATTGGTACTATCAGCAGGCTTATAATCATGTTGGTAGAACTGACGTATATAAGTTACTCGAAATTAATCTAAAATGTCAGAATATACGTGTGCATAGTTTAAAGCTGTTGGCTTGCATACTTTCTGATATATTGGTATTTGGATACAAAAAATAGAGAGAGCAATTATTAACAGTTGGCAGCCCTGGTGGCTTATAAGAATACGCTCAGTCATATCTGTTTATGTGCAGATATTACATACAAAATTTGGTTGAAATCCAATTGATAGTGTAGAAGTTATAGGCATTTAAACATTGGACCTATCAGAAGGCTTAAAATTATTTTGGCAACACTGACATGGTTGGCCTCCTGGAAATTAAACTGAAATAGTCTTATCTACATGTGTGCCAATTTTGGAAAAGCTCCCCTGCATACCTTGCAAGATATCCAACATGGAGCTCAAATTTCTAGTGCGTTTTTTCAGCAGTTGGTAGCACTGACATCATTTTCAAATATGGACGTGAGATATTCCGGTGCAGATCTTTACTCATACTAAATTTGGTTTTGATTGTTGCAGCCGTTTAGGAGTTGATAGGGGGACACACACACACACAGCCAGACAGGACAGAAGGACAGACAGACACACACACATTTTCCCGGATCGATCTCATAAGTCTGCTTTTTCCTCATTTTTGCAAAATGTGAAAAGTAGGCTAAAAATATTCTACTTTATACTTCGGCCTACAGCCCTACACTTCCCTGAATACTTTACTAGTATTCACTATCGAGTTTGAAACCACAGTAACATAAACCATATTAGGATGTTCTAGACTTGGCAGCAAACATTATGTTACATTGCTCGAAGAACACAGGCAGTTAGGAATGCGGAGGAAAGGCCAAGGAAGGTAAGAGATAACGAGACAAGACAGGAAATACCTTCCAGTTCTGTGCAGCAGCGCCCATAGAAACAGACGATACTTCGCACAATCCACACCAACCTGACCTCGCCGCAAACGAAACAACAATCGATGCAATGGAAGCAAAGGGGCAGTCCGCCGCCAAAGAAATGTCGAACAGTGCTATCAGTTGGCAAGCGAATTGGCAACAGTGTTCTGGGTCACAAAGGGCATCATCCTCATTGTCTGGCTGGAATTGGGGGCCACGATTAACAGTGCAGCATATGTGGCAACCCTTAAGCGCTTACATCGTGCCATTTAAACTAAGAGACCAGAAAAATGGGCTAAGGGTGTGCTTCTGCAACATGACAATGCCCGCCCCAACACTGGCTGAGAGACCACCACTGCCATTCATCAAATGGGATTCACGGTGCTGCCACACCCACCATACTCTCCCAACTTGGCACCTGTTCGGGAACATGAAGAAACCTCTGGACACAGCTGTCAAGGCATGAGTACGCAGCACTCCGAAAGAATGGTTTCAGGAAGGTCTGGAGAAACTGACACATCGATGGCAAAATTGCATAAAGTTACAAGGAGATTATGTTGAGTAGGTGGACGTAACAACTGGTGTGTAATGTACTTCATTTGTGGAAAAACAAGTATTTCCATGACGAACTAAAGAGCCTACTTTTCTTCAAATCAACAGTTGGCAGACCTGGTGACTCTCAAGTATATTCTTAGTTCAATCTCTTAAGATCCACAATGCACTTGCAATATTTGGTTTATATCCAATAGATAGTATGTACGTTGCATGTATTTAAATATTGAATTTATCAGCATGCGTAAATTCAGGTTGGCGACACTGCCATAAATTCGATACTCAAACATAAATTGAAATATTATGATGTATATATGTGCCAATTTTGAAAGAACTTCATTTAATAGTATCGAAGTTACATGTGATTCAACGTTAAACCTATCATCACGCGTAGGATCATGTTGGCAGCACTGTCCTATATCGGTTACTGAAAATGAACCTACATTCGCAGGTACTATATGTATGCAAAGTTTAGAACTGTTGGCCTGCATACTTTATGGTATATTGAGATTAGGATAAATTGTATAGAGTGCATTTTTCAACAGTTGCCAGCCCTGTTGACACTAGCGAAATGCATATTCATATCTGCTCCGGTGCGCAAATCACATACCAAATTTGGTTGAAGTCCAATAGGTAGTATAGAAGTTACATCCATTTAAAGATTGGACTTATCAGGAGCCATAGAATCATGTTGGCAACACTTTCATGTATGGGCTCCTGTAAATTAGTCTGATGTTGTCTAATATTATCTATATGTATGTCAACATAGATCTCAATTTGCAATTGTAATTTTTCAGAAGTTGGTAGCACTGACGTCATTTTCCAGTATGGACTTGTGATATTTCGGCATAGCTCTTTTCTCATAACACATTTGGTTTCGGTAGCTCCAGCCGTTTAGGAGTTGATAGGGGGACACACACAGACAGACAGACAGACAGAAGGACAGACAGACAGACAGACACACATTTGCCCAGATTGATCTCATAAGACTACTCTTTCCTAATTTTTACAAAATGTGTAAATAATGGCGTTACTCCCTGACAGTGATTTGATTTGCACTGAGGGGGGAGGGAGACATTCCTGAGCGCGTGGGTGCTGAAGGTGCGGGTGACCTTAGCTAATACAGCTGGCAGACCAAACAATTATATCGCTGCCTGTGTTTCCTCAAGAGCTTCCGCGAGAGAAGACAAAGCCTTGTGTAAGATAAACCAAACATTACTTAGCGGGTAAGCTCGCTTGTTGACCGCCATGACTCTGCTCTATACAACTACACCTTAACAGGCTCCGGGATTCCACACGTTCCGCATTTAATTTTATGGGTTATATTAATAAAAGGAGTAAATAAAGAATTTCCAAATTACAGAAAGCTTACAGGCTCACTTGGAACCGGTATAATAAAAATTCAATATATCGGAAAGCAAAACTTAGACACTATAATACAGTAATCAAACCTGAAGCGTTATATGAATCGTAGACTTTAATCACTGGTGGTGCATCTTTAACCAAAGACATAGAGAAAGAAGAAAGGAAAATTTTATGAAATTTTTTTGCGCCAGTGTGTATAGAGGGAATATGGAGGAAAAAAACATCCCCGGAATTAAATAGTCAATCTGAAAACATCTCTCACACTTTTCGGAAAAGACGATTGAAATTTTACGGACATATTATTAGAATGGGCAAAAACAGACTAACTAAAAGAATTCTCAACTTAGCCCTTTCATTAAAAAACAAGAACAGCTGGCTTCGTGAAATTGAAACATCTCAGAAGACATTGTACGAGACAGATGTAAATTCAGAACCAAACTCGACAATCACCAATTTGGAGACAAACCCAACACCAGAGCCTCTATAACTTGGACAGAAGGACGAAGGAAAAGGGAGGATGAAGAGATTTGGGAGGAAATTAAGGCCAACACATCAACTCCTGAGTAGGGCATAGCGATGTAAAAAAAAAGTAAGAGAGGAGATTCAAGTTGGAGTAAATATACATTAGGAAAAGATTGACATGCTCCTATTCGGAGATGACATTGCTTTAACTACAGATAATGAAGATGTTCAACAGATACTTCATGTAATGAATAATATCCTTAGAAACGAATTTAACATGAAGATGAATAAAAATAAAACAAAAATACTCGTATGCAGTCGGAACCAGAAAGATCACAGAAGAGCACCAGCAATTTATATCGAGAATGATAGTACACAACATATGAAGGAATGTAAGTATCTGGGAAGCTTGATAACTTATGATAGAACCAGCAAATTCGGAGTAGAATTATTCAGGCAAAGAACGCCTTTATAGAAAGAAGAATCTCTTGACATCCAGAAATATAGACCTAAAATAAGGAAAATACTGTTGACGACGCACGTGCTGAGTGTGGCTTTGTATGGTAGTGAGACCTGGACAACAGGTAAGTCAGAAGAGAAGAAATTGATGGCTTTTGAGGCTTGGTGATGGAGAAGATTGCTTAAGATCAGTTCGATACAACAAATGACAAATGAGGAGGTATTCAGAAGAGCAGGAGAAAGTAGAAGCTTTATGTAGAGTCTGAAAACAAGAAGAGCAAATATGTTGGGACTATAGCCTGCTAGCAAGAGTCATCGAAGGGATGTTAGAAGGAAAAAACGCAAGAAGAAGACCTCCACTTGCATACATCACGCAGATAATGACAGACACGAACAGGAAATTAATCATGAATTCAAGAGGATGGCGGACAATAGAGAAGATTGGCGAGTTGCTGCAAACCAGCCCCAGGGCTGTTAACTTAAGAGAGAGATTAATCTGAGGACCATTCGCTTTGTAACGGTATATTTATTTCCTTCTAAGCTCAGTCCTAAAGCTAATTTCCTCATAATTTCCCACACCCGTGCGTCCGATAACTAAACCCGCTCTTGTAGATATTTTTGATTTTTCTGTTTATTAGCCCTGTGTAGGATAGTGGTCTATATTATATTAACGAACTACTATAAACAAGCAATGGAGGAAATAGGAGAAAAATTGAAAGTGGAAGTGAAGATTCAGGGAGAAAAAATTTCAACTCTGAGATTTGCCGATGGCATCGTCATCTTGGCCGACACGACTGAGGATTTGATTGAGTTTTTGAATGGTATGGACTCCGTCTTGAGGAAAGAATTCATTATGAAAATTAATAAATGTAAAACAAAAATATTGGAATGCAGCAGAAACAAATCAGAAACCTCTATGGACATCAAATTGGCAGGTGAAAAGCTGAAGGAAGTAGGAGACTTCTGTAACTTAGGAAGCAAAATAACCAGTGATGGACGAAGCAAAGAGGATATAAAAAGTAGGTTGGCTCAGGTAAGGAAAGCATTTCTGCAGAAAAGTAATCTGTTGACATCGAATATATAATAGATTTAGGTATTAGGAAGTCATTTTCGAAAGCCTTTGTCTGGAGCGTGGCGCTCTATGGAAGAGAAACGTGGACTGTTGGAGCACCAGAAAAGAGGAGAATTGAAGCATTTGAAATGTGGTGTTACAGGAGACTGACGAAGATGTATTAAGAAGAGTGGGAGAGGTGAGATGTTTCTGGCGACTGCTAATGAAGAGAAGATAGGTTGGTAGTGTACCCGATGCCTAGTTGAGGCTATCGGCTACGCCAGCTGACATTGAGCCGTAGTTGAGATTTATGGGAAGAATTGTAAAGATAGCGCTCACATCGAGTCGAGAAGAATGTTAGGAAATGACGTAGAAGGCCAAGGATCAAGAAGGCACTGCCAGTCAAGCAGATGGAATTATGGGAGGAAATATAAAGTTTTGTTAAGATCTAAATGGAACATAGTGTTTAATCATCTCAGAAGAGAAGAAATGTCAAGCAATATATATGGTAATAACTTGAAGAAAGACAGATAATCCCTTAAGTTATTGTATAACTTAATAGCCGAGATGATGGTGGTCGAGATTATATTTGTGACGCACGACCGCAGAAAGTGGGGGAGCCTCACGTGACAGCGCCAGGTACGAGCTTCTTGACGCAGTCCAGACACATCAGTCGAGTTCAGCCAGCGAGCTGAGCAGTACACATGCGCAGAGCGTACGGTAAAGTTGAGCGGTGCACAGCACTTGTTACGTGGCGTGAAAACGAACAGTATTACTTAACCAAGCAGAGAGCGGAAGTAGGTCAGTGAGCCAAGGCGAGCAACGCACGGTAGACGGTGAGGACCGGTTACGAGGCTGGTTGTACGGGCCGTGTAGGCAGGAGAAAAGCCGAGGTCAGAACAGCATTGTAATACGAGATTGAGAACTTTATTTCGAGCTGCATTTTGTAACGCAGAACAGCACAGCGAAGCGGCATGGCGAGGCCGGCTTTAAGCGTAGATCATTCTGAAACAGTGCAGTAGATCCGAGCGGGCTGTTTCCGACTTTTATACGCAGGCAACATTAAAGAAGCTGAACTTCATTTCAACATTCAGTTACAACATTGAGTTGGGACTTGTATTCAGTAATAAAATTGTGCAGGCGGATGGTTGTAATATACTGCAATTATGAACTTAGATATTCAAATGACATTACGACTTATGCATTTCATAACGGAACATGTAGAGCGACCACGGGGTCAAGCTAACATTAACGATTTTAGGCAAACGAAATGTTACAATTATATGCACTTATGAACATTGGCATGTGCATTAACATAATTCTGTTTCATGAATTATTATAGAATATCGAGTACGAACACAGCTACAGGGTGTTTCAAAAACATATACACTCTCATAAATAAAAATTATTTTCTGCAAGTGAGACTTAACCGCTGTGGAGATTGAACTTTTAACAAGCGAACCGAACATTGTATGGGACAGTGGCGTAACACAGAAGAAGAATATGGGGTACGCTGCTTTTATGAACATTTATGTAAGAATTTGGACAGTATCCGCTATGGATAACATGCAGTTCATCATGTCGGAGTAAACGAAGACAGAGACGCGATGGCACCATGGAGCGATGGATTCGATTCCTGATGAAGAGGAGGTCTAACAGCTGATTCACTTGGGATATGAAGGCGATCGTTTTTGCGTGGGTATACGATATTCACGTCGATCTTTCGAGAAATTTACTACACACGAAGATAATCGACGATCTTTGAAATATATTAACAGCTGATATGAGAAGGTACTGTAAGAGTTATGACTTTCTGATATGATTTTTTCATGAACACTGGGCATACTTGTATATTTTTCTAGTAGGAGTTCTACGATTATTTAGACATGGCTTAGACATTATTTGCTCCAATTTGCTAGAATATGGCGTTACCATATGATATGGCAGGCACCATTATACGAGATTCTCACCATTGGTTGGCTTTATTAAGCAGATGTTTGGTCTTTTAGACATTTTCCAGTAAGGATAGTTTTTCTTGGATAGTTATTTTTTTGTGGCGAGTATTTCGAACTCGTGATCTGCAAATGGATTATTTAAATTACTTCGTCAGTTCATTGCATACTAGCGAGTGTTTATTATTCATCAGTAGGGATTTTTCCATTGGATTGTTTGGAGATATTAAGATGTTATTCACTCAAGTGAATGAATATCGCTTTTATGTGACAACTAGAGACTTGTTGATTCCAATCTGGTACATTCACTCATGAGACGACAAGATGGGGCCTTTCGTATTTATACGATTGCGTGGTGGTACACATCTTTACCCATCGTTCAGGGCATTATCATGTTAGCCATCGGGGCGACGCCTTTCGTATTTATACCATCGTGTGGTGGATACTCATCTTACTCGCCATTGAGGAACTCATTTTTATCATCCGAGTGTACTTGAGATTGTAAGAGGATCAAACAAGAAACTACTAGTCTAATATCAGTCGAATTTTGTTAAATAAATTAGAAATAAATGTCAGCAGGGTTATATTTGTAATTCTTGTTTGCCAATCCAATATTTTGTTGCTATACTCATTTGAAAGTACTTTCAGTTAACAGCTGTTACAGCAGATGCTTTGATAATTTTTATGATTGAGTTTGATACCTTTGAGAAGGATTTAAAGTAATTGAATCTTGTAAGATGAATCATTAATGGTTAGATTTATTTTAAGGCAGATCAGTATTGCATATTTTGATGTGAGAGATTATAGCACATTAGTGTTTTTCTGTGAAGTGAATTATGAGAATTTTAAGAGAATTTATGCTATTTGAAAGCAGATCTTGAATTTGATTTCGATTACTAAGGTAATATTTTTCCTAATTGTTTAAGAAGTTGTCTAGATGTGATCATATTAATTACAGTTATTGGAGATTGTGTACGTTGATAATTTGAATCCAGTTATATAATTTGTTGATCATGCAACGTGATTAAGTGAAGTTTGTGATAGGCATTTTGTGGAAGTTGCCAAGTGGAAGTTGCAATATTGCTAATGTATTTTGAGGCAGACATGAGGTTGTCGAACCCAGTCTAGCATAATTTTGAGATTCATGCTGTGCGCTGAATATTTATGGAGTTTTGTGGAATAATTGTGGTATTCAAATGTGATATTTGATAAAGTGAAAATATATAATGTAGTTGTGAATAGTGAGATCCAATGTGAATTTGTGAAGGCAATAATATTTTTTGGCATGATAATTAAATACGAGATATAACTTGGAAGTGATAAAACTGTAAGACAACGTTCTATAACCCATATTAAACAATTTGTTAGGAAATTAAACAAATAAATAAATGTTGATAATACAAGATTTTCTGATAATAATAATAATAATTAATGAAATAATAATCTGAAATGTAAGCATATTAATGATCTGACCTAATGAAATAAAAATCAGAATGACTAGATGAAATAATAAAAATCTAAATAAATAGATGAATAAAATTTAAATAAGTTGATAAATTAAATTTTGGAATAGATCAATGAATTAAATAAATGGATGAATTAAAGATTGAATAAATAAGCAGATTTAGATAAATTAATAGATGATGAATAACTGAATTAGAAGGTGATAATTAATTAAAGAAGCTAATAAATTTAAATGAATTTAAATAAATTTAATTGAGATATGATTTGAAGAATTGCAATTTGAGTTGATGAATTAAACAATTTATATTGATGATTTAAGATCATTTAATCTGAAGGAGATGATGAAACGAGAGTTTGTGAATAATTAGAGAGCATAAAAGATTGATGTTTATAATATTCATTTAAATGATTTGATGATAATGAATTAATTATTCTGACTTGAATATATTGAATTTTGAAATGAGAACTAATGTGAGAAATATTTAATTTTGATGATGATGATGATGATTATAACCAATGAGTAGTGGATTTTCTGTGATTCACAAACAAGCAATTATCAATGACAGTGTAAATAGTGTAAATTAATTATTCGATGTTTAGGAGCATTTTACTAACATATTCAGCATTTGAATAATGCCATGCAAGCCATAAATTATGTGATATTTATATATGTGATTAGAATATATGTGTTTAGACAGATTAATTAATATTTTTACATCCACATTCATGATGTTAATTTAAAGAGAAGTTAGGTCTCAGGTATCACGAATGTCAGTGACGCAAAGACATAGTGCTACGGTGATCCTGAGAACCCAAGAGAACTTTAGAAATTTTTCCTATTTTATGTGGATTAAATACACTTTGAGTAGAATAGAGATGGTTCGATTTTCTGGACAATGACAATTTAACGTTGGCATTCGACCATGCTCTCAGGTAGGATGAGTGTTTAATATGTCTGTCAGACTATCAAAGTTGAATAAATTTGTTTTTATCTTAGTTGTGATCTGATGATGATGTGATTTTCCTATTTCTTTCCTTGTCTTAATTAAGGCTTAACCAGGAAGGATGTGGTTTGCTAGGGATTCAGTTGATGGCGCCCATTTATATTTGTATTTTTTTAATTAAATTTAAACCCGTAACGACCCTGGAGATACTTTATCTCGTGTTACCCTCTGCTTTTGTGATATTTCAACTGAATTTCCGACACATTCCTTATTTGACTAGAGGTTCATTTAACTCCGCTCTGTCCTGGAAATCCAGGAATGCGATGTAATAGCAGATGGGTCATCGCATCCCCAGGACGAACGGGTACAGAGAGAGAGGGAGAATTGGCTTTACCCATCTGTGGGGCTTCGATTTTGTTTATTCTATGGAATCACATCAGATTTAGATTACGGAGAGATTGATCTCAATTTCATTTAATGGTGTTATAAAATTTATTAAACTTAGTCAGACAATATACTTGTATGCCCATTCCAGTGATCATGTTAATCATATTAGTGTTATATCATGTTTAGTTATAAGTCATTTTTCTTATACCCAAGTGAATGCAGGAATTGATACATTGTGATGTGTTGTTGTCTAACGCCTCTGAATAAAACGCTTATTGAAAGATATAATTATGTTACCGGAAGATTTAGCTAAGGTGTTAGGAGAGTTACAGAATGCCATGTCTAGTATTGCAGTAACTATTTCTAAAATGGAAACAGAAGTTAAAGAGCAGATAAATGATTCAGAAGCTAGGTTAGAAGCTAGATGTAAAGAAAATGTGGAAGCTTTACAGACTAGTAATAGGGAAGATTTGAAATTATTACAGACTAGTAATGAAGAAAATTTAAAGTCATTAGAGACTAGGTTACAGTCAAATAGTAAAGATGAATTGAAGTCATTAGAGACTAGATTACAGACCAGTACTGAAAGCAATTTGAAAGCTAATGAAGCTAACTTGAAGGATAGTTTTGAATTATTAGAAAGTAGATTACAAGCTCGTAGTGAAGAAAATAACACAGAGTTGAAAAACAATTTAACTAGTTTGGAGAATAGATTAACGTTAAAGAATGATGAAATCTTTAAGGCTTTACAATTGGATATAAAAGCAGTAGAAATGAAAGGAGAGGAAAATGTGCAAATATTAAAAAAAAATATTGATTTAGAAATTAGAGAAGAAGAAAATATTTTTAATTTGAGAACAGATGTTATATTTATTCAGAAAGATATAAAATCGGATGTATCGAAGTTGAGATTCGACATTGATGGTTTAGTGGCAGATGTAGGCAAAATACAAGAGTGGTCTACTGAAGTATCTTTCGAATCTAAAATCAAAGGTCTAGAAATGAATCTAGGTAATGAAATCAAAGGTTTAAAGTCAGTAATTGGGACCGTTAAAGAGGAAGTCTTAGGAGAGGTTAATTCTAACTTGAAATCCTTAGAAAACCAATTACAGATAGACATTAGGAAAATTGATGATGATATAGAGCAAAAGGTTAATGAAAACTTAGTTTTATTTAAAATAGAGTCGGTGCAATGGTGGATGAACGGTATAGTGAGGTCGATGCCGAAGCAAAAGAAAAACGTGCAGGGTTGGATAAAAAATTAATCGCAGGTATGGCGAACTTGGAAGTGAGATTTACTGAGAATATGGAAGCGATGAAGATAGATTCAACTCAATTTAGGACAGATGTTGATCAGTTAAAGGAACAAGTCGCGTCAGTAAAGACTACATGCGAAGACAAGATAGACAAATTGAAGAACGATTTAGAAGAGAGTAACAGAACGCAGAATGTTACGTCGTTAGATAATTTGGAAACTAAGGTCAAGACGGTAGAAAAACGAACAGAAGATATGATGACTAAAATAGAGTCTATAATAAATAGTTTCACAAGTCAAAATGTTACAACGGGGGAGGTATCGATAAATCAGACACCGATAGACCGCAGTATGAACAGTCAAGAGGTTAGCGTAGGAGAAGACCGTCAAACGCAACAGAATGTAACATTCAAAAGGACTAGTTCAACCCCTCAAGACAATCCGAATTCGAATAGGAGTACGTTTGGTACGAGTGAACGATACTCAGGTCCAGTGACCATCATCAGAAATCTGGATGATAAGCCAAGAAAGTTTTCAGGGAACACAGGAGTCACACCAGTCGAATTTCTGAGGGATATTCGCGATTACATGGCGGAACATAGAGTAGCCAAGGAAAGAGAACTAAGGATAGTCGAACGCGCCTTAGACGGGCCTGCGTTAACTTGGTTTCGCGCATTCAGGAGCAATTTTGCGAATATGGAACAATTTGCCATAGCATTCTTAAGGAGATTTTGGAGTGCAGAGGATCAGCTGAACGTAAGAGCAGAAATGTATTCGAAGCGTTACTCTACGTCACATCCAACGCATTATGCTAATTACTTTACTTCGAAATTGGCTAAATTACAGTTTTTGATTCTTCCATTGCCAGAAGAAGAGCTTTTGCAAGCTATAGCAAGACAGTTGCCAATTGAGGTACAACGATCACTCATAGCATCGGGAGCGAACACACTTGAGCACTATGACGATATCTTACGTCGATTAGACTATACAAGCGCTCAAATCACACCCAGAACTGCAAGGAACGATAATCGAAACACGCAAGAGGTGAATGCGGTAGTTGTCGATAACGCAGCACAGACTGATAGGAGAGATTCCTGGGGAAACAGAAGGAACGAAGGGAATAGAGGTAATATTCACAACGTTCGTGGGAATGATCGATATCGAGGACCATATGAGAGGCCATACGATCAGGACGCAAGAAACAGTAGATACAGGAACTATGATCAGAATTCCAGATACCAAAATAGGAATAGATACAATAATAGATATCGTGGTAGATACAACTGGAACCAAGGTCAACAGTCTAATCAGAACGATAGGCAGGATAGCAGAAGAAATGATCCAAATGAAAGACAAGACAATCGAGAATATGGAAGATCAAGGCAAGAAAGTAGACAGCATAGTGCACCACCCGAAGAGATAATTAGAGATATCAATCGAGCAAGCACGAGTGGTGAAGGAAAAAAACTACAAATTAACTTCAAATCAGAATGCTAATCATTGGGAATCAGTCATCATTGTTGAAACGTACCAGGTCAAGGACGAGGATTTAATTGAAGAGGAAGACGTAGTACATCGAGGGAATAGACATGAATTGCCAGTTATCAGTGTGGAAGTCATGGGAAAGGAAATAAAAACATTAGTGGACACGGGGGCTATGGTGAGCTTGATATCCATAGGCTGCCTGGATGAATTGAAATTGACAGGAGAAATTACGATGTTGCCAACAGTTGTTAGCAAGATTCAAGGGGTAATCCCAGACAAAAGTATGAAATGTAAAAGTCAGGTACTTTTAGATGTTGGGATTGGAACCAGATATTTTGAACAGATGTTCCTAGTTGTGGGTCAACTACATTTCGATATGATCCCAGGAGTGGATTTTTTAAGTGAGAGCGGCCAGATCATAGATATGCAGAGTAGGCGCATGTACTTTCAAGAAGGGGTCATAGAAAATCAGGAATCCGAGATGACATTCTTTAGAGAGAATATATTGGACGAGATTGTGTGCAGCATTGAAAGGTCTATAGAGGATAAAACTAACACGAAGAGTAAGATAAATCCAGAAATTAAGGAGCAGTTTGATCAAGCAATTTTAGAATATGAGGACATATTCAATGATAAACCAGGACTCATAGAAAATTTTACCTACAGCATCAAGTTGGTGGATGACAAACCATACCACAAGAATTTATATCCCATTCCGGATAAATGGAAGGAAGAAGTCAGTACAATGATAAGCGATATGGAGAAAGATGGAATTATCAAGAAGATGCCGACTGCTTATTTGAATCCGTTAGCGGTTGTCAAGAAACCTAATGGTAAGCTGAGGATTTGCCTAGAAGCTAGAGCCCTTAATGAAAGAGTTCTTCCTGAACACGACAGGCCACCTGTTATTCGTGAATTGTTGCGCAGATTCAGAGGAAAGAGTTTCTTTTCTACGATTGATCTGACTAGTTCTTATTATCATATAGAGCTAGCAGAAGACTGCAAACAATATACAGGGTTCTTATTTGATCATAAAACATATGTGTTCAATAGGTTACCTTTTGGAGTAAAGAATAGTGGTCCAGTGATGATCCGAGCACTAGATGAGAATTTATCAGATGCAGTTAAGGAGCATGTAGTGAGCTATATTGATGACCTGATTATAGCGTCTGAGACAGCTGAAGAGCATATCAGGCACCTTCGAATGCTCAGGAGGACGAACTTCAAGGTGAATTTCAACAAATGTCAGTTCTTTCATGAAGAAATCGAATTTCTTGGACATAGAATCGATGGAGATGGTTATAGGCCCAATCCAAAGAAGATCATGGCTATTTCAGAATTTCCAACCCCAAGAAAGCTTAAAGAAGTACGGCAGTTTTTAGGAATGTGTCAGTTCTTTTCGACACATTGTCCTGAATATACTGAAACGATGGCACCTCTGCAGGATTTGCTAAGAAAGGGAAATCGATGGAAATGGGACGACAGATGCAATCAAGCGTTTTTAGCAGCTAAGAACATGTTGATCCAGAATGTCAAACTTGAATACCCAGATTTTGCAAGAAGATTTTTTGTGGAGACAGACGCATCCAAAATAGGTATCAGTGGGATCCTATATCAGTTGGACGATACCAACAAACACAGATATTTAGCTTTCACCAGTCGCAAGCTCAGGAATTGTGAAAAGAATTACTATGCAACCGAGTTAGAGGCATTAGCAGTGGTTCATGCTCTTAAGACGTGGAAGAAGGTGTTGTTTGGACATGACATAACGGTGATCACAGATCATAAAGCCCTCCAGTTTATTATGAAGACCGACTTAGCAAGTGCCCGCATCACTAGATGGGCTCTGTCCTTACAACAATTCAACCCAACTGTTGTGCATAGACCTGGGAAATTAAATCTGTTAGCGGATGTGTTGAGCAGAAACCCTTGTGAGGAAGTGATTGTCAACCATATAAATCTAATTCAAGAGGATCAGGGAACTCTAGAAAAGTTGAAGATGTTAGCGCAAACTCAGAAGAGATATGCACCTTTGCGAAGAATTTACCGTTTTTTGACACGCAGGATGGACAACGCTGATCCAGATTTTCGAAGAACTGAGATAGAAGCTAGAAAATATCACATTATGGGAGGTGTTATTTGCCAAAATATCGATCAGGATCATACTAAACTTAGAGTAGTGATCCCACCCAAGCTTGTCAAACCAGTTATTTGGATGATACACCGAACCGCAGCTCATGTAGGTGTAGACTAGACTTTGGCTCTTGCTCAAGAAACTTTCGTTTGGAGACAAATGGGACAAACGATCCGCGATGTCATAAAGACCTGTAACAGTTGTCAGCGAAGCAAATATTCATCTAAGCTAATGAAGGAAGTTCCTAGATCAATATTACCTAGCAAGCCGAGAGAACTTTTCGCTACGGACATTTTCGGTCCGATTCCTCGTTCAACGAAAGGAAACCAGTTTGTTTTGGTGACAGTAGACGTATTTTCTAAATACGTATCTCTATGTCCTATCCAGAAAGCTACATCCAAGTAAGTGATCAACAGATTAGAGAAAACAGTAATTCCAAGTATGGGGAAACCTGAAATTTTGTTAAGTGACCATGGATCACAGTTCACCAGTATGGAATTTTCTACTGCGATGGAACGTTTGGGAATTAGGCATGTATTTAATTCTGTGCGGTATCCAGAGGGAAATCCAGCCGAAAGAATTATGCCGGAAATTAGTAAAATGTGTCGCTTATATGTGTCAAGACAACACCACCGATGGATGTAAGTAATACCCATCATTAGTCAATGCTTGAATTCTACCATACATGAAAGCACAGGACAGATTCCGTCCATGCTTCATCATGGATTGAAACCTGACAGACCATGGGACCGAATCGTGAAGGCACCAGTAGATCCTCAACCTACACAAGAAAGAAGAGTCGAGATGGCAGGAGAAAGACTCAGAAGACAGGCGGAGAAGAGAGCCAGGAGACACGCAGGAAGGAGGTTTCACGAGCCATTTCAAGAAAATGACGAGGTGCTGATTAGGAAGCCAGTCACATCGAATCTCCAACTGAAGATCTACCATAAATTGGCGCGACTGTACGCTGGTCCATTCCGAATTGATGAAACGTACCGAAATAACAGCTACAAGATAGTCAGAATGGATACTAATGAAGTTGTGGGGACTTTTAACGCAGCTAGCATTAGAAAGTACCATTATGCTGAGTAAGAGGATTGTAGAGCTATCGTGTACATATGTTGTGTATAGAATGCCTGAGAGTGTATTTTTTTCTCAAGCCTGATAAAAAAGGAGATGTACCCGATACCTAGTTGAGGCTATCGGCTACGCCAGCTGACATTGAGCCGTAGTTGAGATTTATGGGAAGAATTGTAAAGATAGCGCTCACATCGAGTCGAGAAGAATGTTAGGAAATGACGTAGAAGGCCAAGGATCAAGAAGGCACTGCCAGTCAAGCAGATGGAATTATGGGAGGAAATATAAAGTTTTGTTAAGATCTAAATGGAACATAGTGTTTAATCATCTCAGAAGAGAAGAAATGTCAAGCAATATATATGGTAATAACTTGAAGAAAGACAGATAATCCCTTAAGTTATTGTATAACTTAATAGCCGAGATGATGGTGGTCGAGATTATATTTGTGACGCACGACCGCAGAAAGTGGGGGAGCCTCACGTGACAGCGCCAGGTACGAGCTTCTTGACGCAGTCCAGACACATCAGTCGAGTTCAGCCAGCGAGCTGAGTAGTACACATGTGCAGAGCGTACGGTAAAGTTGAGCGGTGCACAGCACTTGTTACGTGGCGTGAAAACGAACAGTATTACTTAACCAAGCAGAGAGCGGAAGTAGGTCAGTGAGCCAAGGCGAGCAACGCACGGTAGACGGTGAGGACCGGTTACGAGGCTGGTTGTACGGGCCGTGTAGGCAGGAGAAAAGCCGAGGTCAGAACAGCATTGTAATACGAGATTGAGAACTTTATTTCGAGCTGCATTTTGTAACGCAGAACAGCACAGCGAAGCGGCATGGCGAGGCCGGCTTTAAGCGTAGATCATTCTGGAACAGTGCAGTAGATCCGAGCGGGCTGTTTCCGACTTTTATACGCAGGCAACATTAAAGAAGCTAAACTTCATTTCAACATTCAGTTACAACATTGAGTTGGGACTTGTATTCAGTAATAAAATTTTGCAGGCGGATGGTTGTAATATACTGCAATTATGAACTTAGATATTCAAATGACATTACGACTTATGCATTTCATAACGGAACATGTAGAGCGACCATGGGGTCAAGCTAACATTAACGCTTTTAGGCAAACAAAATGTTACAATTATATGCACTTATGAACATTGGCATGTGCATTAACATAATTCTGTTTCATGAATTATTATAGAATATCGAGTACGAACACAGCTACAGGGTGTTTCAAAAACGTATACACTCTCATAAATAAAATTTATTTTCTGCAAGTGAGACTTAACCGCTGTGGAGATTGAACTTTTAACAAGCGAACCGAACATTGTATGGGACAGTGGCGTAACACAGAAGAAGAATATGGGGTACGCTGCTTTTATGAACATTTACGTAAGAATTTGGACAGTATCCGCTATGGATAACATGCAGTTCATCATGTCGGAGTAAACGAAGACAGAGACGCGATGGCACCATGGAGCGATGGATTCGATTCCTGAAGAAGAGGAGGTCTAACAGCTGATTCACTTGGGATATGAAGGCGATCGTTTTTGCGTGGGTGATACGATATTCACGTCGATCTTTCGAGAAATTTACTACACACGAAGATAATCGACGATCTTTGAAATATATTAACAGCTGATATGAGAAGGTACTGTAAGAGTTATGACTTTCTGATATGATTTTTTCATGAACACTGGGCATACTTGTATATTTTTCTAGTAGGAGTTCTACGATTATTTAGACATGGCTTAGACATTATTTGCTCCAATTTGCTAGAATATGGCGTTACCATATGATATGGCAGGCACCATTATACGAGATTCTCACCATTGGTTGGCTTTATTAAGCAGATGTTCGGTCTTTTAGACATTTTCCAGTAAGGATAGTTTTTCTTGGACAGTTTTTTTTGGCGAGTATTTCGAACTCGTGATCTGCAATTGGATTATTTAAGTTACTTCGTCAGTTCATTGCATACTAGCGAGTGCGTATTATTCATCAGTAGGGATTTTCCATTGGATTGTTTGGAGATATTAAGATGTTATTCACTCAAGAGAATGAATATCGCTTTTATGTGCAACTAGAGACTTGTTGATTCCAATCTGGTACATTCACTTATGAGACGACGAGATGGGGCCTTTCGTATTTATACGATTGCGTGGTGGTACACATCTTTACCCATCGTTCAGGGCATTATCATGTTAGCCATCGGGGCTACGCCTTTCGTATTTATACCATCGTGTGGTGGATACTCATCTTACTCGCCATTGAGGAACTCATTTTTATCATCCGTGTGTACTTGAGATTGTAAGAGGATCAAACAAGAAACTACTAGTCACATATCAGTCGAATTTTGTTAAATAAATTGGAAATAAATGTCAGCAGGGTTATATTTGTAATTCTTGTTTGCCAATCCAATATTTTGTTGCTATACTCATTTGATAGTATTTTCAGTTAACAGCTGTTACAGCTGATGCTTTGATAATTTTTATGATTGAGTTTGATACCTTTGAGAAGGATTTAAAGTAATTGAATCTTGTGAGATGAATCATTAATGGTCAGATTTATTTTAAGGCAGATCAGTATTGCATATTTTGATGTGAGAGATTATAGCACATTAGTGTTTTTCTCTGAAGTGAATTATGAGAATTTTAAGAGAATTTATGCTATTTGAAAGCAGATCTTGAATTTGATTTCGATTACTAAGGTAATATTTTTCCTAATTGTTTAAGAAGTTGTCTAGATGTGATCATATTAATTACAGTTATTGGAGATTGTGTGCGTTGATAATTTGAAGCCAGTTATATAATTTGTAGATCATGCAACGTGATTAAGTGAAGTTTGTGATAGGAATTTTGTGGAAGTTGCCAAGTGGAAGTTGCAATATTGCTAATGTATTTTGAGGCAGACATGAGGTTGTCGAACCCAGTCTAGCATAATTTTGAGATTCATGCTGTGCGCTGAATATTTATGGAGTTTTGTGGAATAATTGTGGTATTCAAATGTGATATTTGATAAAGTGAAAATATATAATGTAGTTGTGGATAGTGAAATCCAACGTGAATTTGTGAAGGCAATAATATTTTTTGGCATGATAATTAAATACGAGATATAACTTGGGAGTGATAAAACTGTAAGACAACGTTCTATAACCCATATTAAACAATTTGTTAGGAAATTAAACAAATAAATAAATGTTGATAATACAAGATTTTCTGATAATAATAATTAATGAAATAATAATCTGAAATTTAAGCATATTAATGATCTGACCTAATGAAATAAAAATCAGAATGACTAGATGAAATAATAAAAATCTAAATAAATAGATGAATAAAATTTAAGTAAGTTGATAAATTAAATTTTGGAATAGATCAATGAATTAAATGAAAAATGAAAATCCACAGCCTGCTTCCAGTCTCCGACCGGGTCAGGAATGGAATGAATGAAGCCCCCATCTAGCGACGAGGATATGAACTGTGCCGGCTGCCGAGGCCTGACGCACTCCTCTGGGGCAATGATTAAATGAATGACAGATGAAATGAAATGATAGTGGAGAGTGTTGCTGGAATGATATTTTGACAGGGAAAACCGGAGTACCCGGGGAAAAACCTGTCTGCCTCCGTTTTGTCCACCACAGATCTCACATGGAGTGACCGGGATTTGAACCACGGACCCAGCGGTGAGAGGCCGGCGTGCTGCCGCCTAAGCCACGGAGGCTCTTCAATGAATTAAATAAATGGATGAATTAAAGATTGAATAAATAAGCAGATTTAGATAAATTAATAGATGATTAAATAGATGATGAATAACTGAATTAGAAGGTGATAATTAATTAAAGAAGCTAATAAATTTAAATGAATTTAATTGAGATATGATTTGAAGAATTGCAATTTGAGTTGATGAATAAAACAATTTATATTGATGATTTAAGATCATTTAATCTGAAGGAGATGATGAAACGAGAGTTTGTGAATAATTAGAGAGCATAAAAGATTGATGTTTATAATATTCATTTAAATGATTTGATGATAATGAATTAATTATTCTGACTTGAATATATTGAATTTTGAAATGAGAACTAATGTGAGAAATATTTAATTTTGATGATGATGATGATTATAACCAATGAGTATTGGATTTTCTGTGATTCACAAACAAGCAATTATCAATGACAGTGTAAATAGTGTAAATTAATTATTCGATGTTTAGGAGCATTTTACTAAAATATTCTGCATTTGAATAATGCCATGCAAGCCATAAATTATGTGATATTTATATATGTGATTAGAATATATGTGTTTAGACAGATTAATTAATATTTTTACATCCACATTCATGATGTTAATTTAAAGAGAAGTTAGGTCTCAGGTATCACGAATGTCAGTGACGCAAAGACATAGTGCTACGGTGATCCTGAGAACCCAAGAGAACTTTAGAAATTTTTCCTATTTTATGTGGATTAAATACACTTTGAGTAGAATAGAGATGGTTCGATTTTCTGGACAATGACAATTTAACGTTGGCATTCGACCATGCTCTCAGGTAGGATGAGTGTTTAATATGTCTGTCAGACTATCAAAGTTGAATAAATTTGTTTTTATCTTAGTTGTGATCTGATGATGATGTGATTTTACTATTTCTTTCCTTGTCTTAATTAAGGCTTAACCAGGAAGGATGTGGTTTGCTAGGGATTCAGTTGATGGCGCCCATTTATATTTGTATTTTTTTTATTAAATATAAACCCGTAACGACCCTGGAGGTACTTTATCTCGTGTTACCCTATGCTTTTGTGATATTTCAACTGAATTTCCGACACATTCCTTATTTGACTAGAGGTTCATTTAACTCCGCTCTGTCCTGGAAATCCAGGAATGCGATGTAATAGCAGATGGGTCATCGCATCCCCAGGACGAACGGGTACAGTAGGACACATACTAAGACACCCAGGAATAGCAAGCTTAGTTATAGAAGGAAGAGTCGAGGATAAGAACTGTAGGGGTAGACCAAGGTTAGAATATATTAAACAGATTGTAGGGTGTGGTAGCATGTAGAGATGAAAAGAATAGCTCAGGAGAGGGAGGCTTGGAAAGCTGCATCAAACCAGTCAAAATACTGAAGTCTCAAACAACAACAATAACAACAACAACAACAACATTTCTATAAAAAGAGTTTGTAGGCTATTATCAAAGGTGCTAATAGTTGAAACCTTCAGCCTAATTACAACAGCATTTCTTGTGGATGTAATATTTCTGATAAGCAAATATTATATCTGTCTAGTTTTATGGCGCTGGATAACATTTCAACTGGTAAATATAATCAAAAATATTACAATTAAACAATAAAATAAAATAGAATTATAAAGTTAAATTTATAAAATTAACAAGTAGTTCCGTGAAGAACTATACAGCCTATTTTCATATATCCTACTTATGTTAATTGCCACTATCAACATACACAATTTCAGTTTGATTGCTGTAATAGATTCGTAGATATTGAGAACCAACTAAATATTACGGATGGTCGCCATGTTGGATTTTATATATGTAGGTCCTAGAGTTATGTACTGTTACATGCAGATTATTGCGTACGTGTAGCATTCAAACTTCAATCGCATGATTAGGACACAAGAAGTAACAAGGAGATTTTAAAAATTTTCACAGCTGCCATCTTGAGGTTATGGAAACAATTGAAATAAATTAGATGCCAGTTGATTAACATTCGTGTAAGGATTTACTGTACCAAGTTTCACTGCACTCGGATGGTTAAATTGCGAGAAACGTCCATGTTGGATTTGTGATATCCAGGTTATTTAAAGTAGCCTACTATAGGAGAACTTAAATTCACAGCCCCTATGAACATTAAAAAATGCAGTTTGATTGCTAAAATAGATTCGTAGATATTCAGTATCGTCTAAATATTTCGGATGGTCGCCATGTTGGTTTGTTAAATGTATAGGCCATAGAGTCAAGTACCATTAAAGGAAAATTATTGCGTAGGTTCATTATTGAAACTTTCACTTCGATCGCATGACTACATCACAAGAAATAAAAACTTAATTTCAAAATTCGCACTGCTGCCATCTTGAGGTTATGTAAAAAGTTGAACTAAATTAGATACCAGTGGATTACAATGTGTATAAATATTTCCTGTACTAGGTTTCAGTGCGCTTGGAACATTAAATCGCGAGAAAGGTCTATTTAAAATTTTCAAATTCGCTTGGCCGCCATGTTCGTTTTGTAGTTACCAGGTTTTCAAAAGTCACATAAGTGAACTTATATACTAGTAGTTCCCTCTATCACCATAGAAAATGTCAGTTTTTTTTTTTTCGTGTGGCCTCCTCAGAGACCGAGTGCAGGTCTTTCTATTCGACGCCCGTGGGCGACCTGCGCGTCGGGATGAGAGATGGAATGGATGAAGATGAATGAAACTGGGCAAGGATGTGGAAGGAATCGGCCGTGGCCTCTCAGAAGGTACCGTCCCAGCATTTGCCTGGTGTTGAAAATGGGAAACCACGGAAAACCATTTCAAGGACGGCCGACGGTGGGGCTCGAACCCACGCGTCTACCGAGTCAGCAGAGAGCTTGGTCCCAGCTGAGCCACTACTGTCGGTAATGTCAGGGTAATATCGGTAATAGTTTCGGAGATATTTCGCACAGCCGCCATGTTGGATTGGTGAGGCGTAACAAAATTTGAAGGGCACGGTCGAGGTCGCCCGGAATAGTGCTATGAACTTTCCGAGTTTCATTGAAATCGCTCCTGCTGTTTAGATTTTATTAGGGGGGGGGGGGGGGACACACACACGAATCACACACACACGGACAAAAGGTGATCTCATAAGCCTATTTTTTCATAATTGAAAATAGGCTAATAATAAATAAATAAATACAATTTTAAAATTTATTTACATACAATTAGCCTCCGTGGCTTAGGCGGCAGCACGCCGGCCTCTCACCGCTGGGTCCGTGGTTCACTCCATGTGAGATCTGTGCTGGACAAAACGGGGGCAGACAGGTTTTTCTCCGGGTACTCCGGTTTTCCCTGTCACAATTTCATTCCAGCAACACTCTCCACTATCATTTCATTTCATCTCTCATTCATTTAATCATTGCCCTATAGGAGTGCGTGAAGCCTCGGCAGCCGGCACAGTTCACATCCTCGCCGCTAGATGGGGGCTTCATTCATTCCATTGCCTGACCCGGTCGGAGACTGGAAGCAGGCTGTGGATTTTCATTTACATAAAATTAATAATATTGAATACCGACTAAAATCAAAATTAAAATTATAATAAAAATAATAAAAAGGAAAATTTAAATAAAAGCCATTGAAATAAATATTTGAAAAACGTAGTCTGCGCTATAAAGGGTTAAACAATAGACATTATAAATAAACAAGGAAACAAAACTGTTGTTGAAGAGTTCCCCGCCCAAAAACCTAAGATATCGTCGTTTCCTCGGCATTTTCAAAGTTTAACAATAACATTAATAGCAGCGTGCAACGGAAATATGAATATAAAAACAAGAAGTTCCGTGACGAACTAAAGAGCCTACTTTTCTTAAAATTTAAGATTCATGCCAATGATTAATCTATATGGATCTATCTAGAATAATGACGAAATTAAGTTGGTAATATCGAAATTTCTAATTAGATCGAAATACTGTATACCTGGCATAATGTAGCCTAATAGAGCACTACAGTTGGCAGCCCTGGTGACTGAATATATTCTTAGTTCCATCTCTTAAGGTGCAGAATACAAAATTTGGTTCAAGTCCAATGGATAGCATGGACGTTACATGCAGTTAAACATTGCATTTATCAGTGCGCGTAAAATCATGTTGGCAACAATGACATACACCTATTTGTCAGAAATAATCTGAAATAATATGATCTATTGTTGTGTCAATTTTGAATGAAATCCATTAGTTAGTATAGAAGTTACATGCATTTTAAATTGGACCTATCAGCAGGCTTAGAATCATGTTGGCAGCACTGGCGTAGGCTTATATTAGTTACTCCAAATTAATCTATAATGTCAGGTACTATACGTGTGCAAAGTTTAGAGCTATTGGCTTGCATACTTTCTGATATATTGATATTAGGGTAACAATAATAGAGACAGCATTTATTAACAGTTGGCAGCCCTGATTGCTCTTAATAAGACGCATAGTCATATCTGTTATGGCACACATAGCACATACGAAATGTGGTTGAAATCCAAATGATAGTATAGAAGTTACATGTATTTAAAGTTGGACCTCTCAGCAGGCTTAGAATCATGTTGGTAGAACTGACGTATATAAGTTACTCCAAATTAATTTAGAATGTCAGGTACTATACGTGTGCGTAGTTTAAAGCTGTCAGCTTGCATACTTTCTGATATATGGGTATTTGGATTAAAAAAATTGAGAGCATTTATTAACAGTTAGCAGCCCTGGTGGCTCTTGAGAATACGCTCAGTCATATATGTTTATGTACACATAGCACATACGAAATTAGGTTGAAATCCAATTGATAGTGTAGAAGTTATATGCATTTAAAATTTGGACCTATCAGCAGGCTTATAATCATTTTGGCAACACTGCCATGTATGTCCTCCTGCAATATTATTATCTATTCGTGTGCCACTTTTGAAATAGCTCCCATTCATACCTTCCAAGATATCCAACATGGGGCTCAAATTTCAATTGCGATTTTTCAGCAGTTGGTAGCACTGACATCATTTTCAAATATGGCCGTGAGATATTCAGGTATAGATCTTTACTGCTACCAAATTTTGTTTCGATTGCTGCAGCCGTTTAGGAGTTGATAGGGGGGGGGGACACACACACACAGCCAGACAGACAGACACACACACACACACATTTGCCCGATCTCATAAGTCTGTTTTTGCAAAATGTGAAAAGTAGGCTAATTAACGATCTATTTCAATAATTATGGACTTGAAAACTGCTCCTTGTCACCTGCAGAACGAACATGGTAAGATAGACATAGTTGACAACTTTAAGTGCCTGGGTGAAATCGTGCAGTTGAAACCTAACGAAAAGGAGGCCAATAATAGCAGACGGGATAGGATGGCTGCGCAGAACATACACTTTATACAAGAAGAAAGCCATCTCGAAACGGGCTAAATTACGGCACTATAATACAGTGATAAAAACGGAATGCCTGCACACGACAGGGAAGGCGAGTTTGAGGGACGCTGAGAAATTTGAAAGATTGATCCTTCCCAAGGTAATGTGTCCAAAGATTGTGGACGGTCAATATAGGTCGCGAGGAAAGGAAGAACTCTACAGGACAATGAAAGGCTGATGGAATCGATGAGAAAACCGAGACTCAAATTATATGGGCATATTTCGAACGGATGAGCGGAGAATTACGAAGAGAATTTTTAGAATTCTCGACAGAAAACCTAAGGTGTCTGACAAATGGTTCAGGAAGGATCTTCCTCAGGTTGGACTTAAGCCGGAAGACATTTCAAACCGCGCTAAGTTTAGGTCAGTTATCGACAAATTCCAAGGATTCCACAACGAACCAAAAATGGACAGGAGTTGGACAGGCTGCCAAGGAAAGAATGCGAAGATTTTGGGCGGTGAAGAAGGCTTCCAATAATGTGTAATTGTTGCCTAACGTGGTCTTTAAAGGCCTTAAACGAAAATTTATTATACTGTATATACTTATGGACTTGAAAAAGATTTCTCGTAACTTGAAAGTTTCTAATGTTATGTATGAAGTTGATATTTTGCACATTTATTGACGAACATATGGTGAAAGGTAATAGTGAGAGAGCATACGCCGAGATACGGAAACAGTTTGGAACAAAAAGAAACATGATGAACATGTTACGGAGCAAGAATGGCTAAGCCCTAACGGAAGATGGTGAGGCAGCGGTACGATGAAAGGAGTACACAGAAGAACTGTATGAGGGAGTTCTAGATGCAAATGTCCTTGAAAGTGAAGACCAAGTGGATGCTGATGAATTAGGACGACTAATTTTAAGAGAAGAATTTGATAGAGCCCTCGAAGTGTTAAGAAGTAGAAAGGCTCCAGGACCAGAAGGGTTCCCTGCAGAGATTCTACAAGCCCTCGGATATAAAGCCAAGGACAATCTAACAAATTAAATATATGTAACAGGAGAAATGCCAAAGGACTTGGAGCAAATTATTCTTATTCCCATATCAAAAAAGCACAGAGCACAAAGGTGCGCAGATTATAGAACTTGGAGCCTTCTCTCCCATGCCTCGAAAATTATAATCATCTATCATCGGATCGAGAGAAAAGTAGAAGATAATATTTCAGAAGAACAGTTTGGATTTTGGAAGGGAGGAGGTACACGAGAAGGCATCCTAAGTCTCAGAATAATTACTAAAAATCCCCGGAAATCGACAAACTTGTTGTAATTGCTTTCATTGATTTAGATAAAGCTTTTGATAATGTAAATTGGAGGGTGCTGTTTTAAATCCTAAGAAAACGGAGGATAGACTACAGGGACAGAAGAATACTCTATCAACTTTACAAGAACCAGACAGCATTAATTGGCAAGAATTGGGAAGGGAGTAAGACAAGGATGTGGACTATCACCACTGTTATGTATTACCTACATTGGAGAAGCCATTCAAGAATTCATATCTACCAACACACCAACAGTCCTGGCATAAATGTTCATGGCAAGCTGTACATTACCATACGATTTGCAGATGATATACACACATCAAAAAAAGTTTTGCATCACCTCGGTTCCCAGATCTCCGGCATATAGACGTTGACTGTGTATATTGTATCAAAGATACAGTCCCTTTGACTGTTCATAGATGTCACTAAAACTGCTCAAAGATGTAAACAACCATGCATGAGCAGGGCCTATTAGACGAAGGGGGTACGACAGCCGATCAGTTCCAGTCATTCCACCAGGACGAAGGTACGCTGCTCATGTTGTCTGTAGTTCTACCATGCCTAGAAGGTCAATACCGCAGTTCGATCGCGTCCGCATTGTTACTTTGTGTCAAGAAGGGCTCTCAACAAGGGAAGTTTCCAGGCGTCTCAGAGTGAACCAAAGCGATGTTGTTCGGACATGGAGGAGGTACAGAGATACAGGAACTGTCGATGACAGGCCTCGCTCAGGCCGCCCAAGGGCTACTACTGTAGTGGATGACCGCTACTTACGGATTGCCGCTCGGAGGAACCCTGACAGCAATGCCACCATGTTGAATAATGCGTTTCGTTCAGCCACAGGACGTCGTGTTTCAACTCAAACTGTGCGCAATAGGCTGCATGATGCGCAACTTCACTCCCGACGTCCATGGCGAGGTCCAGCTTTGCAACCCCGACACCATGCAGCGCGGTACAGATGGGCCCAACAACATGCTGAATGGACCCCACAGAATTGGCATCACGTTCTCTTCACCGATGAGTGTCGCATATGCCTTCAACCAGACAATCGTCGGAGACGTGTTTGGAGGCACCCTGGTCAGGCTGAACGTCTTAGACACACTGTCCAGCGAGTGCAGCAAGGTGGTGGTTCCCTGATGTTTTGGGGTGGCATTATGTGGGGCCGACGTACGCCACTGGTGGTCATGGAAGGCTCCGAAACGGCTTTACGATACGTGAATGACATCCTCCGACCCATAGTGCAACCATATCGGCAGAATATTGGAGAGGCATTTGTCTTCATGGACGACAATTCTCGACCTCATCGTGCACATCTTGTGAATGCGTTCCTTCAAGATAACGACATCGCTCGACTACAGTGGCCAGCATGTTCGCCAGACATGAACCCTATCGAACATGCCTGGGATATGTTGAAAAGGGCTGTTTATGGACGTCTTGACCCACCAACCACTCTGAGAGATTTACGCCGAATTGTCGTTGAGGAGTGGGACAATTTGGACCAACAGTGTCTTGATGAACTTGTGGATAGTATGCCACGACGAATACAGGCATGGATCAATGCAAGAGGACGTGCTACTGGGTATTAGAGGTAGTGGTGTGTACTGCAATCTGGACCACAAATGCTGAAAGTCTAGCTGTATGATGGTACAACATGCAATGTGTGGGTCTCATGAGCAATAAAACGAGCTGAAATGTTGTTTGTGTTGATCTCTATTCCCTTTGTATTTAAAGGTTCCGGAACTCTTGGAACCGAGGTGATGCAAAACTTTTTTTGATGTGTGTATAAACGAATTATTGCAAGAGAAGTGTGGTATGAGGATAAACAGAAATAAATCCAAAGTAATGACATGCACTAGGAATGGCGACCAAATAGGCAATGAGCTAATGGATGGTGAAAAACTAGCCCAAGTAAAGGATTTCAAATATCTGGGGAGCTTGATCACATCAAATGGAAAGTGTACGAGAGAAGTAAATGCTCGAATCGCACAGGCAAAAGAAGCCTTCTCAAAAAAGAAGTCTTTACTAATAACCAAGACTGTTAAATTAGAGGTGCGAAAACACTTCGTGAAAAGTTTTGTATGGAATATTGCAAGTTATGGCTCTGAAACATGGACTCTGCGACAAGCAGATGTATCAAAACTTAGGGCATTCGAGATGTGGTGCTGGCAACGACTACTAAAGATACCTTGGACTGATCAAGTCACGAATGATAATGTTCTCTAAAGAGCAAAGGAGACACGTACCTTGGTTGAATCCTCAAACAGAAGAAGGAATAGTTTTGTTGGCCATTTGATTCGTCATTCTGACTGGTGCACCACACTCTTCGAGGGGAAGCTAGAAGGAAAGAGGAGTCGAGGAAGACCAAGGACTCAATTTATAGACAGCATTAAAGGCAAGCACACGTATTGCCATTTGAAACTACAGGCCAGAGAAAGATGCTTTGGAAGACGTGCATGTTACCCACCAACCTAGCCCTTGAGGAAAATAAGAAGATGGGTTAAAAGCTGTGAACTATAATGAAAGTAATCAGAGTAAATATGAAATAATTAAAAAGCAAATAAAAATATCTAAAATATCTAAAATGACGCATTCAAATATTCACTGTCATTAGATTACAAATTATATATTTCATCAAATTATCAACAGAGGCATCAGAGATAAAAGTACCTAACGTTACAAAATATTCTGAGAATCTTTACTTTCCTCGAATATACATAATTATTGAAATATGACATGCATATCTGGTTGGTAAGTTCCTTGGTTTAGGGGCTGCGACAACGCGGTCATGTAGCCCCGTGTACTTGGAGTGTGTGTAGAATCTGTCTGATAACCGGTGTTAATTGTGATGTCTGTATTATGATGTGTTATCTGTTTTTTTTTTAAATTCAAGTAAGGACTGCAGACGATAATTTCCAGTAGTTCCTACTTTCGCTACCAAGGTGTCCATGACACCTAGCTGTGAACTTGGCTACTACTAGATGCCATCGCAACCAGTGCCTGGTGACGAATGATGGAACTTTAGAGCATTAATAAAACCTAACCTACAAATTTTGCTTCACACAAGTTTAGTTAGTGGAAGGTTATTATTTTACGTGCCACAAATCTATGACATTGGCCCACCGGATTTACTTCCATTCATTCATTCATTCATTCATTCATTTATTTGCAATGGGGGGGGGGGGTGTTTCCCCCGGTGGCAAATTGTATATACATAACAAATAAATAATTATACATAACAATTCAATAACAATTATACAACAATTAAACTGGAGTATTTACACAAATAGTCAGTCTTTTCTTAAACACACCTATATGTTTGGGAAAAGGCTCTAAGACTGCGGCAGGTAGAGAGTTCCAATTATCAATGGCACGGTTTACGGAAGAATATTTACCATAATTTGTTCGCTGTGGTCGGCCCTTAACTTTGAAAGGATGTTCGCTCCTACCCATGTAAGTGGGCTTTCCCAATCGTTTGCTAAGCTCACCCCATGCTGGTTGATTTGTATACGTGTTGTACATAGCGCAGAGTCTAGATTTCATCCTCCTAGCCTCCAGTGATTCCCACCCAAATTTCTTTAACATACGGCTCACACTGCTCCTGGGATTAAAGTCACTGAGCACAAGTCTAGCGGCATTTCTTTGTACCATTTCTAACTCATATGATCCCTACTTGATATGGATCCCAAACCGCCGAGGCATATTCCAGAAAAGGTCTTACAAGTGACAAATAGCCTAATTCTTTAGCAGAGGTACTACTTCCTTTTAATACCCTCATTACAAAGTGCAGGGATTTGTAAGCTTTTGAAACTACACATCCTACATGACTACTCAATTTCATATCATTCCTTACGTGAACGCCCAAATATTTGCAAGAATCTTCTTCTACAAGTATTTCCGAGCCAATGTTATATTGAAAATCCTGCCTTCGCACTTTCCCTATTTTTAAGAGACTACATTTTCTTGTGTTTATTTTCATTTTATTTACAATCGCCCACTTATAGACCAGGTTCAGGTCCTCTTGAAGCACTGCATTGTCTTGTGAGTCATGTATCTTTCGATATATTACACAATCATCCGCAAACAATCGACAGTCACTGCGAATCCCATTTGGTAAGTCATTTATAAACGCCAAAAATAACAAAGTTCCGATTACGCTGCCCTGAGGGATACCCGACGTTACGGTAATTTCATCCGAGAATATGCCTTCGACTTTCACTTTCTGGGAACGACCCGTCAAAAATTCTTGGATCCATAAAATTACTCTTCTATCAATCTTCGTCGAAGCTAATTTATGGAGTAGCATGTCATGCGGCACGACATCAAATGCCTTCGCAAAATCTATAACCACGGCGTCGACTGAAACTCCATGGTCTAACGATTCGCTAATGTCTTGAAAAAGTGATAGCATCTGACTCTCGCATGAGTAACCTTTCCGAAATCCATGTTGCCTATCATTAAACCATGATAATGTTTCCCACTGTTCCCTCAAGTAGTCGCAAATGAGATGCTCCATCTGTTTACAAACGATGGGCGTAAGGCTAACCGGCCTGTAGTTGCCCAATTCAAGTCTGCTCCCTCTCTTAAATATTGGGACTACCGTAGCCCTTTTCCAGTCATCAGGGATTTGCGCATTGTTTATGGACACATTAAACATCACCTCCAAGTATCGTGCCACGGCCCTACCTCCTAGTTTAAGTACTTCACTAACAATATTATCAGGACCCTTTGGACTCTCCGAAGGAAGGCATACTGAGGGATTTTTAACGTTCTTAAAAAATCTGACGACTTCGGCCGGGTTAGAACCTGCGATCTTGGGCATAGAAGCTCAGCATGCTACCCACTACGTCACCGAAGCCGATCGTATGCGGGCTTACAAAGCCTGAAGAATGCGACAGTTTGAATGACGCGGACCATAGATGGCCGATACGAAATGAATGAATGAATTATTATTATTATTATTATTATTATTATTATTATTGTCCATCTTCATTCGTTTCAGTTGTTAGGCTGGCATCCCCGAGATTTCATATTTGGCTCTCAGCTCTACCAGGAAATTTAATTCTGATCTGAAGGTTCCCTCAGACTTGAGAGGACAATTAATAACTGAGGTAGGAATCAAACCCATCTCTTCTCTGTTGTATTTTAAGGGTCTGGTCACCTGTATATTAACACAGAAAACTACTTCTAAGGACGGCCAACGCAGTGGTTTGAACTCACTCGCTTTCGAAAACCGGAGATAGCCCCGTGGCTTGTCTTTATCATTGGCGTGCATAGCTGCAGCGGTCGGTTACCTTTATTTTTTATGAAGCCAAAAATATATTGTGGCCCAACAAAGAAAGTGTCTTTCACTAGGTTCAACCAAGTACTTGTCTCGTGGAGGAATTGTTTGCACAACACTTGCCGCGCTGTCCAATTGCGACCACTTTGCCGGATGACTGGTCTCGCCAGATCAAGGTGAAGAGGCCTCTTCAGTTGACGTCACGGGAAGAGGCCTGAGTCAATATTTGGCTGCTTCCACTAGACAACACTGGAGACAACGCGTGCTGCGGAGAAGAAAGTTGTTTCAGTCAAAAGATAGACAGACACACGCCACTGACGCATGGCTTCGGGCTGGCAGGTGATGAAAACATTCACAGCTGAGATGTCAGACTGTCAAGCATGCAAGCGTTCAATTTTATGTGGACCATACCCTTGCAATAAGAAGCGGCAGGAACTAAGTTTTAGGTGGAATACAAACTACTGGATGTCAATGTTTAACCTATTTTCATTCATGAATAATAATAATAATAATAAAAATAATAATAATAATAATAATAATAAAGATACAAGCCTTACAGTAGTCGCATATGATGTGTAACATCTGACATGTTATCCTACTGGTATACTAGACAGCTTGGACATTCTTAAAATGTCAATTTACGCTCAATATTCAGACTGATACTATGATGAATGTATAGATTGAATTGGAGATATGCTACTGTCGCACTTGTGGCGCAGCGGTCAAGCTAGACCAAGGTAGACCGGGTTGATTCCCGATCAATACATGTGAGATTTTCGAATTGAAATGCCATGTCCTGTGGTTCACATTCCACGTGAAAGGGAGGTACCGTGGATCATGATTGTGAGATTAACGGTCACGCAAAACTACAAGCTTCCTTCCTTCCTTAATAATTCATAATAACAAAGTGACACACAACGTCGACTGTAGTCTCAAATACTGTGAGCACACTCCTCAGTAACTATATCATTCATTATTCTCAAGACTCTCAAACAATTCGTCGTAAACAATCAAAACATGCCTTCCTACAATCATGAAATGACCTAGTCTCAGCTTTTATTCCACTCATATAACAACATTCTGTTATGCATTTAATATTTGACTACTCACCCACAGCTTGACAATAATGCCGCTTATTTAAATGTCATTTGTCGTCTTTGTCCTACCCCATGTGATATTCAACCTTGAACGTGAAGCTTCATAAACTGCTCAATGAGAAATGAAAGTCGGTGAAACATTTGCCACTGTGCTCGTCAAACCAGTGCCTGCTAAATGCACTGCCTACTGTATTGCCATAACATTCCCGCGCTACAGAGCACACGCTGTCTTGTTTCCAATACACACATTTTCAATTGTTATTGTAAAAGGGAGTGTTTTACAGATAGCTATTGTAGTTTATAATACGGTACTCATTTTATTAGATGATTTGTAGCTTCCACCAGCACTAGCCTAAATAAAGAATACGATATGGATCAACTAGATTAATAGACGCGACACCGCTCATAACCTTAAATTCCTTATAAACAGGTCCTCTTGATTCACAGACCAATCCATATGGATTCTGTTAAAATGAGTCATATTGATATGATAAATATCGTTTAAAATGATAATCTGGTAGCTGGATCGATCGATCGAGCGGGCAGTGCATACTTCAGTTTTCCACCACTGCCAGCTAGTACACTTCTGTCCGATTAATCGAGCGGGCAGTGCATACTTCCGTTGTCCACCACTGCCAGCTAGTACACTTCCGTTTGATCGATCGAGCGGGCAGTGCATACTTCCGTTGTCCACCACTGCCAGCTAGTACACTTCCGTTTGATCGATCGAGCGGGCATGCATACTTCCGTTGGATCCTCCACTGCCAGCTCGATCGTTCCGATCCACTTCCGTCCCCAATTTTCAAAATCACTCCCACAAAACTATCCAGCAACCGAGCGGAAAGATGTTACATATCAATAATGATATATAGGCTTTCCAAACCACCAGCAACATGTATAACAGAAAGTGCTTTCCTATGAACACAAAAATTCGTCACTACAGCACTGTCATCAAGCCAGTACCGCTATATGCATCTGAATACCTTATCCTATCCGAGGAATGTTTGCTCGCGAATTTAGAGAGAAAAGAACGAAAGATCCTACACATCATACTTGGCCCGGACTACAAATGGCATCTACATCAGAAAATCCAGACAAGAAATATACTCGAGGATAGAGAAGATTGCAGACACAATGCCAAAACTCAGAGTTTGCTTCTACGGTCATATACGACGGATGATCGACTCCCGATGGACGAAACGTATCTTCAGTATATTCGATTCAAAACCAAAAACTGCAATGCCATGGTATGTTAACGTGGAGAAACATCTGAAAGAAATGGGGATACGAGCAGAAGATGCACAATACCGAAATCTTTATAGAGCATCCATCAAGACGTTTGGGACTTTTCGGGACGAAAAACGGACAACTGGTGCGAAATGGACAGAGGAACGTCGTGCTAGACACAGTGAGCTCATCAAGACAATGTGGATCAAGCGAAAAATGAAGGAATGCCAGAATGTAAAATGAAGCTTATCGTGGTCCCTAGTTGGCCGATTAGCGAAATTGAATGAACGAATATAGGCTTATAAGATCACATTTTATCTGCATGTGTGTATGTGTGTGCATATGCGTGTGTGTCCCCCCTAATACTTTTCGAAAGGCTGGAGCGATTTCAATGAAACTCGGTAAGATCATAGCACCATTTCGGCCAACCGCAATCGTGCCCTTCAAATTTTATTACGTCTCATCAATCCAACATGGCGACTGTGCGAAATATTTCACCAGTATTTAATATCTCCGAAACTATTACCGATATCACTCTGAAATTTTGAACGGTGATAAAGGGCACTACTAGAAGTTCATCTATTTGATTTTCAAAAACCTGTTGACTACAAAACCAACATGGCGGCCAAGCGAAGTTGAAACATTTAAATAGACATTCTTCGCGATTTAATCATCCGAACGCAGTGAAACCTAGTATAGCAAATTACTATACAAATTGCAATGCACTGACATCTAATTTAGTTCAATTGTTTACAAAACCTCACGATGGCGGCTGTGCGAAATAATAAGAATAAGTTTCTATTTCTTGTGTTGTATTAATGCGATCGCAATCAACGTTTGAATAATGAACGTACACAATAATCCTCATCTAATAGTACATAACTCTATGGCCTACATATATTAAAATCCAACATGGTGACCATCCGAAATATTTAGACGGTTCACTATATATAATAATCTATGTCAGCAATCAAACCGAATTTTGTAAATGTATAGAGGCTATAGCCATAAGTTCACCTATGGGACGTTCAATAACCTGATGAACACAAATCCAACATGGCGGTGACGCGAAATTTAAATATTCTAATGGACGTTTCTCGCGACTTAACAATCCGAGTGCAGTGAAACTTGTTGCGGTATATGCATACATAAATTTAAATCCACTGGCATCTAATTCATTTTAATTAATTTCATAACCGCTAGATGGCAGCTGAGCGAAATTTCAAAATCTTATTTTTATTTCCTGTGTCCTAATCATGCGATTGAAGTTTGAATAAGACACCTACACAATAATCTTCATGTAATAGTACATTGCTCAACGGCCTATATATAACAATTCAACATGGTGACCATCCGAAATATTTCGACGGTTCGCAATATCTAGGAATCTATTACAGCAATCGAACTGAAAATTTGTATGTTGATAAGAGGCCATAAACATAAGTAGGATATATGAAAATAGGCTGTATAGATCTTCACGAAACTACTTGTTAGGCTTATGAGATCACCTATTGACCGCATGTGTGTGAGCGTATGTTTGTGTGGATGTGTGTCGTCCCCTAATAAAATCTAAACGGCTAGAACTCTTTCACTCAAACTCGGTACGAACATACTACTACTTAGTCCGACCCTGGCCGTGTCCTTGAAATGTGCATACCTTTCACCAATCCAACATGGCGGCCGCGCGAATTATTTCACTCGCATTCTATATGTACGGAACTATAACTGATATCACCCAGAATTGTTATATGGTGATAGGGAATGCAAAAACGCCGGAAGGCGGAGGCAGATTTCACCGGGCAAAGAAAAATATATGGAATTTACTAAATTTGCCAATTATTATATATCTGCAAGAGTTCCACATGTTTGGTAAACGAGAAGCCCCATATTATAATTCAGAAAACATTTAGCTCATCCCTTAGCGTAAGGGTGGATCATACCAAAAGCTCTTTCAGACAAACGTTTTAGGTCATGTATAGAGGACTATCGACCATTGTAAATGGTATTAATATTATGCCTGTTAAGGGAGGTATGAGCGGCTTCGGTGGCGTAGTCGGTAGCATGCTGAACTTCTATGCCCAAGATCGCTGGTTCAAACCCGGCCGAAGTCATCGTATTTTTAAGAGCGTTAAAAATCCCTCATTATGCCTTCCTTCGGAGGGGAAGTAAAGCCGGCGGTCCGTTGTCATACATTTAAGGCATGTAAAAGAACCTTCAACTAACTACAATCTTGTGAAGCTAAATTTGTAGGTTAGATTTGATTAACGCTCTATTAAGTTCCAACGTTCGCCGCAAGGCGCCGGTTGCGGTGACATCTAGTAGTCACGTTCGCAGCTAGGTGTCATTGACGCTAACAATTGGTAACAAAAGTAGGAACTACTTGAAATTGATCGTCTGGAATCCTTACTTGAATTACAGATAACACACACTAATACATCCATCACAATTAACACCGATTATCAGACAGATTCTATACACACGCAAAGTACACGGGGCTACATGACCACGTTGTCGCAGTCCTTAAACTCAGGAACCAACCACAAACCAACCAAGGGAGGTATTATTATATTTTCTCTCTCCAAACGCCATTTTTCTCACCCCTTTGGTTAGTCCTATCAAAAACTGGTAATTCTGCACGCCGTGAGAATATGCCTTTTCGTAACTTTTAACGAGGTATAATATTGAAAATATAGGATTTATGATTTACATACCTTTCTTGGAGTTGTTGGGAGTCGTTTCACAATCTCAACTACAACTGCCGCACCTCAATAATGTGTTTTTTTTACGAAAATAAATAATTGTTATCGTGTTCGTTTCACTACGGACGCCATCTTGGACACTCGACAGACGGAAATGTGACTACGTTACCAACATGAGGCATACAAAATTCACCATTTCACACGTAAAGACGTAAAGTACTGCCTGGCCGAAAATTACTGCTAGTACCACAAGCAAGGGGGTCTGGGGCGTAAGCCCCAGGTTAGGTTTGTTTTTGTATGTAAAACATTAATAAGATAGAATTTATGTCCGCTACTAGGTTAGGTACTGCCTGGCCGAAAATTACTGCTAGTACCACAAGCAAGGGGGTCTGGGGCCTAAGCCCCAGGTTAGGTTTGGTTTTGTATGTAAAACATTAATAAGATACAATTTATGAAGTAATTTCACATGCCACACAATCCATGGTTAAAGTACGACTGACGATTTGGATTTGGCGCAATTATAAATAACATTATCGACGCTCTTTTGTTTCTTTGTATACACGGTGCGAGATAGTACCAAACGCGCGGGGTTGGCATTCCTGACATAGTGACAAGATGTCTCCTAGAGACTTCATTTCAACTATATAAGTAGTGTTGCTATTTGGGATGGCTGGGTGGGTCTATGACAGCGGACGAGTCAACTTCTATTAATTTATCATCTCCAGGTACCATTACTACAGGTACTTTGGCTAATTTCATTACTAATTTTTTTATACACATATTCTCACGGTGTGCAGCGCTACCTAAAAACTTTACTGAGAATAGTACGAACTTTCAACTGATTCGATTTCTTACATACTAAGGAAGTTATAGGGATATTTCACTTTCTAGAAAGCCCCGCCCCTCACCTCGTCCCCTCACCCCTCGTCACCTCCACCACCCACCCCCTTCCTCCGACCCCGCCACCCCTGCCTTCTACCCCTCCACAATTTCCAGGTCCGGCTTTGCCCAGTAACGAAGTCGAGTTACATTTTGAATGGTTATATTTTAGGTATAAATTTGAAGGTGTTTACTGATCTTGTACTGGAGTACACAGGTTGCGATTGGTTTGAGCCCTGTGCCAGCCAACGAGACACTGGGTGTTAATTGACGAGAGCTGTTAGGAGTGACCTCCACAAACAAACCAACCATTGATACAGAGTTACTACTCTTAGTGAGGTGACGTCAGTAAGCACTGTTAGAGACTCCATGATAATCAACAACAATCTCGTTACTCCTTCATTCACATGGTTTACCGAGTTCATACGTAATATGAAGGCAATTACTATCTACTGGTGGTCGTAAACATCAATACAGCAATGCTCCTCCTGTATGAATATTGTGCATTCAGTTGGAGAGAAATCAACATAAATGGCACCAACATCAAAAGGTCCACTCAAGGTAGTTGATATCATATGATTAATATTCTTAACTTCATTTTTGATTTTACGATCTAGGCCCCAAAATATCTCTTCATCATTTCCTACTACTTCCTTTCTCTGTCCATTTCGTTATCCATAAGTTTCGTTTATCATTATAATTATTGGTTTCATTTTTTTTTATTTCCTAAAATTCGTATAATATTTTCTTTGATAATCGGGGCAGATGACCCTGCCTTAGAGCAACAATAACTAACTTTTGTGAACACCCTGTAGTGTCACGGCTATTGTTAAATAAATTTTAAGGAAATGAGAACGAAAATGAAAAAATAAGAATGAAAATAAAAAATAAACAAGATGTTCAGCAAAGAACATATAGCCTACTTTCTCCTAAATGTATGGGTATCTTTATGACTCTTTGTCCTCATCCCTAAAACAATCACCCCAACCACAATGTATTGTTTGTTTTCTTTTATATTGATAATAAGCCAGTAGGTGTCAAGATCAATATTATATACTTTATGATGATTGAATAACAAAACTACTAACTTATTGTAATGCATTCACGTCCGTTAATCTCTATATTAAGACAGCCTGCAAAATTAAGAATCTTCCGCCCCAATCACAGTAGGTGGTGCTGCGACCTATCAGTGAATTAATCTTTATCTTGTACGCCTATGCACTGCCATCGTAATGTACTACGATGGCAGTGTTCTATGGGTATTGAATGAGTAGGCAGTTTAAAGTAGCCAAGAGGGAGGCGATCCAGCTGGCAGTGTTTAAAGGTATTCGGAGCGCGATGGTGGCTAATAGTTGAACTACCAGTATTACAAAATTGCCATACTTCAGGAGGCCAGCTCAGGCATTTACACAGCGTTATGTTTGGAACAATATTACCCACATAACCCACAAGAGGACAGCACCGTACAGAGGCATTAAGAAGGCTGTGGTTAATGACAACGTGTATCTAGTTCTTCTATTCTCCTTTTTCTAATGTCTTCTGTTTATGTGCGATGCTGGGACTGTGATTTTATTAATATACGAGTGTATACTTTATCCTCTCCTTTGAGCTAAATGACATTTTATTCAGTATCTGTGGAAAAAGCTCGTGCACATCATTTGTAAAAGAATTCAAGAAAAAAAAACCTAACTGTAGCAGTACTCGATCCCCAGTCAACTGCGTGTCAGACTAACATGCTAGCCCAGAGCTAACCGTATCTATGACGTCAGGTGTTCTTAACTGGCATATTAGATACAAACTGTTGGCAAATAATGACTTTAAATAAACGATTTCTTCACTGCAGTACATCTTCATTAAAGATCATTTCATACAAAGTTTATATTATTGTATCAGTACGGTATATCACATACAACATACTAAAACTACTGAAATATAAGACAGGCACATGAGGACAGCTGTGTGTGACACAAACGGCTCAGCTCTTTTAAGCCACTCATACTGTATAATATTATAATATTAAATTATAATAAATAACGGATCACGACCTTCAGGATAGCTTAAACCCCCCTAGGCTCGATAATCGGAATTGGTGGGTCTTAAGCTATTTATTAAAATGGTTGCATAATTCACACGGCCGCCATCCTGAAATGGCATGGCCGATGACCTTGGATTTTGGGTGAAAGACGCGTCCTATATAAAGGTATGTTGTCACCAAATTTGGTAGAGATCGGATGATTAGTTTAGCCGTAATTTGATTTTACGTTTTGAACATTTGAGTGGCCGCCATTTCGTTTTGGTAAAGATGGCGGCGATATAAAGTATGACACTGAGGTGTCCTTTACTAGTGCTACCTCTGTACCAAATTTCGTTCAATTCGGTTTCACCGTGTTCGAATTGATAGGGGGGGACAGACATTCAGAGTACACACACTCACACACACACAGACACACACACACACACACAGACTCACACACACACATACACACACACAGACAGACACACTTTTTTTTCGCCCTGTGTTGATCTCATAAGTCTACTTTCATTTTTTGCAAAAATCGAAAGTAGGCTAAAAATGCACACAACATATAAAATAACATTTAAAAAATATTTTTTAAATTGAAAATTTATAAACATTAGAAAATATATAAAAATAAAAATAAATATTAAATAATAAGAACGAAAAATAAAACAAAAAATAAAGGAATGTAAAAAATTACAAAATTAAAGCAAAAAAATTGATTTTTTTAAATAATAGTCTATTAGCGTCTCGCTTGAATAAAATTAAAATGGCTTACCATCTAACTAAGAATGTGTACAACAAAAGATCTATATCCCTGAATGCAAAACTGAAGCACTACTGCACGGTCATCCGGCCAGAAGCTTTGTATGCAGCGGAATGTCTCTCCATGAATAGAAAAGGCATAATGGAAAAACTGGAGACCAAGGAAAGGAAGATATTGAGGAAAATCCTAGGTCCAGTCAAAGAACACGGCGAGTTCCGAAGACGCCACAACCAACAGTTGTACACACACGTAGAGAAAATAACTGAAGTGATGAGGAAAAGGAAGATTTCTTTTTATGGACATATAACCCGAATGAAATCAACAACACGGCTATCCAAACGAATTTTTGCTTTTCTCCATGAGAAAAATACAAAGGGGGCCTGGTTCAGAGAAGTGGAGAAAGATCTGTTGGAAATTGGGATAACATCCGAAGATATCCTGAAGCGTGGCCCACTTAGGGAAAAACTTCAAAAACATCGGAGTTTTCAACTTAAGCCGAAATTAAAAACCGGGAAGGGGTGGACGACAGAGAGAAAGGTGCAACATGGATTGCGAATGAAAGAATACTGAGCCAACATTAACATGCAGAAGAAACATTTGACATGACGTGGTCCTTAGTTGGCCGTAACGAAGGAAGAGGAAGAAGAAGTAGTAGTAGTAGTAGTAGAAGAAGAAGAAGAAGAATAGTCTATTAATAATAACAAATCCATAATTCGGTGTTTTTTCGCAGAGGAACTTGAACTTTAAAGTGAATTGTTCCTGTGCATTTTGTACAGGATTTACGTAGTTTCAAACAGTACTTTAAATTGAAACTTAAACACTCTTACGTCTTTAATCAACACCCGGGCAACGCCGAGTAATTCGCTATAAAATAACTTCCTGACACTCCCTGACTGCTGAGGAAAATACCATTCTTTCCTTGACCTCTAAAACGTACCATTAAATCGCTGAATATCTTTGAAATTATAACAGCGAATCTTCTAGTATCTTGTCGGAATGGAGTATTGATTCCACAGTGCAACGATTTCACGGTAAATACACCTCTAATGAGACTGTTCAACACCGAGAAATTTTCTGCATCATGACGTTGTATTGAGGAAGACACGAAAATGTGTAGATATAAGCTAGTGTATCAAGGTTTAGCAGTAATTTACAAGATTTATTGAGGTAAATATGCGTTGGTATAGCTTCCAGGTGTATTGCAGTGCAGTACGGGATGGGTACCGTGCCTCATTGCAAACAAGCGAACAGAGGCCTTGCGTGATCTGCTAGTGGTGGCGTGTATCAGGGCTGTACAGCAGTCTCAGGACATTCGGGTTACTCCAGAGTGACCATATCCACCAGGATATAGCCTAGGCCTTGAATCTGGCAGGGATCAATAAATTAAAAATGAACAATTGAATGAATGATGAAGGAATTGAAATTTTAAATATAAAAACAAGAAGTTCAGTGAAGAACTATACAGCCTAATTTTCATGCCAATGATTATTCTACAGTATATGAACCTATCTAGAATAATGACGAAATTAAGTTGGTAATATCGAAATATCTAATTAGTTCAAAATATACCTGGTATAATGTAGCCTAAGAGAGCACTACAGTTGGCAGCCCTGGCGACTGAATATATTCTTAGTTCAATCTCTTAAGGTTGTTGTTGTTTGAATCTTCAGTCTTTTGACTGGTTTGATGCAGCTCTCCATGCCTCCCTGTCCTGAGCTAATCGTTTCATCTCTACATAGCTACCACACCCTACATCCGAGGCAATCTGTTTAACATATTCTAACCTTGCTCTACCCCTACAGTTCTTGTCCTCGACCCTTCCTTCCATAACTAAGCTTGCTATTCCTGGGTGTCTTAGTATGTGCCCTACCAACCTATCTCTTCTCTTCATTAGCAGTCGCCAGAAACATCTCTCCTCTCCCACTCGCCTTAATACCTCTTCGTTTGTAACACCATCCACCCAACTGATCTTCATCATTCTCCTTCATCAGAATACAAAATTTGGTTGAAGTCCAATGGACGTTACATGCAGTTAGACACTGGATCTATCAGCAGGCGTAAAAGCATGTTGCCAACAATACCATGCGTGTGCTGGTCAGAAATAATCTGAAATATTACGATATCTTGTTGTGCCAATTTTGGATGAAATCCATTTGTTAGTATAGAAGTAACATGTATTTTAAAATTGGACATATCAGCAGGCATAGAATCATGTTGGCAGCACTGCCTTGTATTAATTACTCCAAATTAATCTAGAATGTCAGGTGCTATACGTGTGCAAAGTATAGAGCTGTTGGCTTGCATACTTTCTGGTATATTGATATTAGTGTAAAATAAATATAGACAGCATTTATTAACAGTTGGCAGCCCTGATTGCTCTTAACAATACTTATAGTCATATCTGTCATGGTACACATAGCACATACGAAATTTGGTTGAAATCCAACTGATAATATAGAAGTTACATGTATTTAAAAATTGGTCGTATCAGCAGGCTTATAATCATGTTGGTAGAACTGACGTATATAAGTTACTCGAAATTAATCTAAAATGTCAGAATATACGTGTGCATAGTTTAAAGCTGTTGCCTTGCATACTTTCTGATATATTGGTATTTGGATAAAAAAAGAGAGCAATTATTAACAGTTGGCAGCCCTGGTGGCTCTTAAGAATACGCTCAGTCATATCTGTTTATGTACAGATATTACATACAAAATTTGGGTGATATCCAATTGATAGTGTAGAAGTTATATGCATTTAAACATTGGACTTATCAGAAGGCTTAAAATTATTTTGGTAACACTGTCATGGTTGGCCTCCGGGAAATTAAATTGAAATAGTCTTATCTACTTGTGTGCCAATTTTGGAATAGCTCCCATGCATACCTTGCGAGATATCCAACATGGAGCTCAAATTTATAGTGCGTTTTTTCAGCAGTTGGTAGCACTGACATCATTTTCAAATATGGACGTGAGCTATTCCGGTGCACATCTTTACTCATACTAAATTTGGTTTTGATTGCTGCAGCCGTTTAGGAGTTGATAGGGGGGGGGGGGGGACACACACACAGCCAGACAGACCGACATACAGAAGGACAGACAGACAGACAGACTGACACACATTTTCCCGGATCGATCTCGTAAGTCTACTTTTTCCTCATTTTTGCAAAACGTGAAAGGTAGGCTAATAATAAATAAAAATATACAAAAATAAAAGAAAAAATAATTAAATAAAAAATAAAAAATTTAAAGTTAAAAATTAAATATAAAAAATAAAAAAATAAAATATGAAATAGGCCTATTAGTCTAATAAAAATAGAAAATAAAAAATAAAATAAGAAACTAAAAAAAATCAATAAAATAAAAACAAAATTAAAACTAGTAGTCTACGGTAAATAAAAACTAAAAAATTAAAATTAAAAATAACCTGGGAAGAGTCCTTGTGGCTCTGGGCAAATGGGAGTGAAATGCGTCGTTGCCTGTCAACTGCAACTATAACATATTGGATTCAGCAAGAGAATCCAACTAGCCTCTTTCACTCCAACTCCAGCACATAACCTACAAGAGGTGCCCCTGTTAAGTCGAGCAACTCAGTGGAAGGTTGGGTAACCAATCCCAGCGGGAAACTGGGTCGGCGAGCCGATCAGTGCTGGGGGCTCCAAGGCTCACAACCTTGGTAGTACCCTGGTCGGTGTGAAACATCACTGATCCCAAACTACAGTTTTTCAACTGTTCAAAGCATGGAGGAAAGTTCAGCAAAAGCTACTACCCCAGGTGGTAACCAATCCACCTTCGCCTTGAGCGAAGCATGCAGGTCTTCGGAATCTGGGGAGCCTGCGCCGACATGCTTGGAGGTATCGGAGACTCCAGGAAAGATCCAACACAAACGCCGGAATTTCTTTGCTACCTTTAACACGAATTCCCTTCGGAAGATTGGTAAATTGAAACAACTAACTGATTCCTTATCCCAACATCAAATCCTGATTGCAGCAATTCAAGAAACGAGATTCACAGATGAACAAGCCTTTGAGTCAGAAGGCTACAGAATTTTTAAAGGTAAAACTGGTATACGTGTAATAAAAACAGTTCCCAACCTTGGCACAGGATTCATCGTCAGTAGGAAGATTTTGGATTCAATCATTGGCTTCAACTCGCCTAGCAGTCGAGTTTCAACTCTCTCCTTCCGGAGCACAAACAAAGTTTATACTGTTGTGAATGTCCATGCGCCAATCAATCAAGCGAATAAGAGAGACCCGGAAGGAACGGATAGATTCTGGGAAGACCTTGAAGATGTTCTCTGTAAGATTCCAGACAAACACACGATTATGCTTCTTGGAGATTTCAATGCACAGCTGGGTAAGGAAAGAAAGTTCCAAAACATTATTGGAAACTATCCAGCTCACCAGAGAACAAATCGCAATGGTGAGAGGCTCGTAGAACTATGTAAGGCTTTCAATCTTGTTATAAAATCCACAGCGTTCAAACACCTTCCCAGAAAACAGAAGACTTGGACCTCTCCGAATCCAAATCTCGGCGAATTTCAAATTGATCACGTCGCAATTGCACGTAAAACTCAGAGAGAAATACAGAATGTGAAGGTTCTAAGAAATGCCAATCTAGATTCGGATCACTATCTATCCAAAATCAAAGTTAAACTGATTCCGAGAAACACCAGAAAGGCCGTCTTAAAAAAGATCAATGGATTTGATACTGAAAAACTACGACTGTGCCCTGAATTTACTCAAAAACTAGAGTCTTTGAATCCCGAAAACTGGGATGAACTACAACAGGCCTTGGTCACAACAGCACAGGAGACAGTTCCACTGACGAAGTCAAAGAAACATGCGTGGTGGAATAATGCATGTGATTCAGTGGTAAAGCAAAGACAGCTTGCCTGGCAGAAATGGAACTCGGGAAAGAACCAAGATAATTGGGAAAACTTCGTGAACGAGAGACAACGCGCTGCAAAAATCATCCGCAATGTAAAACGTGCCTACAACAAGAGCCAACTAACTCAAATTGAGCTAGACTTTCAGAGGAACAACACAAGGGACTTCTACAGAACCTTCAAACGCAATCTAAGCAAATACAATCCTCCGAGTCTACAGTTCAAAGACTCAAATGGGAGACTAGCTTACAGTGAAAGAGAAAATTGCCAGATTCTAGCGAAATACTTTGAATCCCTCCTTAATTGTGAGACTCCAAACTCCACTTTCTCATTTGAAGACAACATACAAGTCCACCCAGATTCATCCCCTCCAACGAAAGAAGAAATCACACAGATTATCCAGTCACTTAAGAACAACAAGGCACCAGGTGAGGACTCGATAATCGCCGAACTGTGGAAGTATGCTGGTGAAAAGATGATTGATAAATTGACGGACATTATCAAGGAGATTTGGGAAACTGAGAGACTTCCACGTGATTGGACTTCTGCCTTGATTCATCCCCTGCATAAGAAAGGTGACAAAACGGACGTTAACAACTACCGCGGCATTTCCCTCCTACTGATAACTTACAAAATTATTTCAAAAGCTCTACAGATTAGGGCAGAACAACAACTTGATCCGCAATTAGGAGAGTACCAAGGAGGGTTCAGGAAAGAGCGCTCATGTGCCGAACAAATTATGAAAGTGAAATCCATCCTTTTCTATCTGAAGCAAAGGAACAAGAAATTTGTGGTAACCTTCGTCGACTTCAAGAAGGCCTATGATTCGATTGATAGAATAGCTCTTATTCAAATTCTAAAGGAATTTGGATTGGATAATAAAACTAGGGCAATCATTCAACAGACCTTAGCTAACACAACCTCCAGAGTTAAGTTCAGAGGAGAAATTTCAGACTCTTTCGAAATTAAGACAGGAGTTAGGCAGGGAGATGGGCTTTCACCCCTGCTCTTCAACTGTGCACTTGAAAAAGTCATCCGCGAGTGGCACAAAGAAATGAACAATGGGGTCCAAAATGGAGTACGACTGGGTTACAAGAACATGAACCTTTCTATTGATTGCCTAGCTTTTGCAGATGATCTTGCAATTTTCTCTGACTCTTTAGATATGGCCACAAAACAAATTAACCAGCTGCAGGTACAGGCAACAAAAGTTGGTCTTCAGATCTCTTTGGAGAAAAGACACTTCATAACTAACATCAAGCCAGCACCAAGGGAACTAAAAGTAAACCAGGGGAAAATCAAACGGACAGATAAGTTTAAATATCTTGGCGAGTGGGTAGAACCCAACGTATGTGAGAAAGAAACCTTCACTTCGCGCATGAACAAAATGGAAATGGCGTACCAACTCACCAAGGACGTTTACAACAAAAAGTCAATATCCCTGAACACAAAACTTAGGCATTATTGCACTGTCATACGACCAGAGGCTCTGTACGCAGCGGAATGCCTCACCATGAACAAGAAATGCCTGGTAGAAAAATTGGAGATCAAGGAAAGAAAGATCTTGAGGAAAATTCTTGGCCCGATTAAAGACAACGGTGAATATAGCAACGGAATAACTATGAGCTGTATATTCATGTCCAGAAGATCTCTGATGTAATGAGGAAAAGAAGAATTGCATTTTATGGTCACTTGCTTAGAATGAAACCCACACGATTGACGAACCGGATCTTTAACTATTTTAAAAATAAGAAGACCAAGCCAGCCTGGTTCGAAGAGGTGGAAAGTGACCTGCAAGAGATGGAAATTACCTGTGGGGATATTCAAGAACGCAATCCCCTGAGGAAGAAACTACACGACCACCAGGGTTTTCAAGAAAAACCGAAGTTGAAGACGGGAAAGATGTGGACGGAAGAAAGAAAAGAGCAACACCGGCAACGTATGAAGGAACACTGGGCAAAGATCAAAGCCCAGAGAAGCCAGTTGAAATAGCGTGGTCCTTAGTTGGCCGATACGATTAAAGAAGAAGAAGAATAAGTTAATATAATAAAATATTAAAAATAACAAAAAATAGAAATAGATTAACAATTATAATAATAAAACATATGAAATAAAACTAGAAAGTTGAGTATAAGAAATGAAATATTTAAAAAAATATAATTTAAAAATTAAATTTAAAAAAGTAAGATTAAATAAATATAAATAAACACTGTAGTACTGCTCGAGTCTAAGCTGCGTGGACCTGAGAGGAATGTGCATCGCAGACTATTAGTAGTGGTGGTGACGAGTGATGCGGTTTCTCGGTCCTTGCGTAGTAACAGAAGCAAATACATTAGTCGGTGACTCAGTCACTCATTCCCAACGCCACACTCGTTTCAGAAAAGACCCTATGTTAGCAGTATTGGAATAGACGAGAATGTCAGATAACACGGCGGCTGTCGACAGGCTTCTCAATTCTCGCCTGATCCTACTCTGCCTCTGGTCTTCATCCCGCAAGTTCACAGAGCTTGGAACCGAGCAGTACTTAATACATTACAGGGTTTTGGTACATCTTGGTCATCGGTCCCTTGAACTTGGGTGTGTGTTGATCATGTCTGATAACCTGTGTTTCTGTGTTGACTGTTGGGGAAGGTGAGTTCGCTGTTCCGACCCTAAGATCAACAATAACTGTAGTGACCGTAGTAGCGTGTGTTGGGGATGGGTTAGCTGGCCGGGACGTGAATTTAGGAACTATCCTAGCATTTTCCTGGAGGAGTGTTGGGAAAGGCGTCGGATAAACCTCACTCAGGATGGATGGTTGTAGTTTAATTTGCCATTAGTCTCACGATCTTAAGCCACAGAATCTCCTTTATACGTGGAATCCAACCCATGGGACATAGCATTTAATGTCGAATTGTCTGTCTGTTAGGTAGTCAGCCCGAAGGCTGGTTGGATCCTCAAAAAGCACCGCCGTTACGTTATGTGAGTAAATACCCACAAAAACCCAAGGCAGCGCTATTTTGAGGCGTTCTAGGCAAGAAGAGGAGTATCCTACAGGAATCAAACCGGTGCGTCTGAATTGAATGAATGGATGCTTGAAACAGCACAATGCGAGGAAAATTTGTTGTGGCTCTGAACTTCAATACCCAAGGTCGCGGGTTCAAACCCAGCCGAAGTCGTCGGATTATTTTAAGAGCGTTAAAAATCCTTCAGTATGCTTTCCTTCGGAGGGGAAGTTAAACCGGCGGTCCCATGTCATAGATTTATGGCATGTAAAATAACCTTCGACTAATTACACTTGTGTGAAGCTAAATTATAGCTTAGATTTGACTAACGCTCTTAGGTTCCAACGTTCTTCGCCAGAAGCCGACTGGGGTGGCATCTAGTAACCAAGTTCAGAACTAGTTGTTCGTTGACGGTGGCGTTTGGTAGCAAAAGTAGGAACTACTCGAAAATTGAATGTCTGCAGTCCTTACTTGAATTAAATTGCCACGGTGGGTGAGTGGTCAACGTGTCGGTCTACCAACCCCAAGCTTGCAGGTTCGCTCCTGGCCGTGGTAAGTGATTTTTGAAAGGCGGAAAAAATTACGACATCATGTCATACGATGTTGGCATGTCAAATTACCCATTTGAATTCAGTAGGCCGTGCTCATAATGGCAAAATAAATCTCGGGAGTTTCCGCCAACACAAAGTTCCTCATTTCTCTACTAGAAAGCGCTATAGTGTTCGAGAAGCTTAGATATTTAACCTCCTTGGCTTTCATAGTGCTTCAAAGAACAACGAAATTCGACATGCAAGCTACCCTTTGGGTGTTAAATAACAAAGCTTGCACCCGGCACCCGAGCCCATACGACATTATTATTATTATTATTACTTGAATTAAAACAGATAACACACACTAATTCAGCCATTATCAGACCGGTTATCAGACAGATTCTACACACACCCAAGTACACGGGGCTACATGACCGCGTTGTCGCATTCCCTAAACTGAGAAACCAACCAACCAACCAAATCCTGCGTTATTTTGGCACGTAATTCGAACCATTGGACGCGAATGTTCATTTCCAAATTCAAGAAATGACTGAGGTGAGTTGGGTTTCTTCTTTCTTAGCCAAGAGATACTTGAATGATGAAGTTGACAGGAAGACGTGGGCGGTAGCACTACCGTAACGAATATCTTGTATTAATCTTTGTCACTTAAGGTGCCACGAACTCTACCGAGACTTATTACACGATACTATCTCGCGCACACGAACTCCTCCAAATGGGACGCTTCAGGATATCTCACCGAGCCATCAAAGGTGTGGTTATTCACTGACTGAAGGCTCATATAACTTTCATCGCTGCTTAACCTGTCAAAAGTAGTTCACCTTTTTCGGCTCACCGTTGATCATGCATCGAGGTTCGCTCCACCGTGTTTATAACATCCATCTTCACTGCCTTGCAGCGTTCAGTCTGCGAGAGTAGTGATAACAATCTAGGCGCCTCCATGAGACCTTCGTTGGTTGGTTCCTCAGTTTAGGGGTTGCGACACAGGGGCGTATATAAGGGGGGTGCTGAGGGGCTCCAGACCCTCCCCCCCCCCCCCCGAAAAAGCCAATAACAAGAAATTCCGTGACGAACTAAAGAGCCTACTTTTCTTAAAATTAAATTTCATGCCAATGATTAATCTACAGTATATGAACCTATCTAGAATAATGACGAAATTAAGTTGGTAATATCGAAATGTCTAATTAGTTCGAAAAATACCTGGTATAATGTAGCCTAATAGAGCATTACAGTTGGCAGCCCTGTTGACTGAATATATTCTTAGTTCCATCTCTTAAGGTACAGAATACAAAATTTGGTTGAAGTCCAATGGACGTTACATGCAGTTAGACACTGGATCTATCAGCACGTGTAAAAGCATGTGGCCAACAATGTCATGCGTGTGCTGGTTAGAAATAGCCTAATCTGAAATATTATATCTTGTTGTGCCAATTTTGGACGAAATCCATTTGTTAGTATACCCTCTTCAGTCCTGAGCTCAGTTCAGAACTTTGAAATATACTTTTCTGTGTTTAACTTATGGCAATTGGGTAAAATAATACATATTTATCAAAAAATATTTTTTTTCGAAATCACTGGGCTATTATACCATGTAGCATATGTGCTACATCAGGACGTAATGACGACTCTCCTCCCACTACTTTGCAATGCTAAATTGTTTTTGATACACGATTACTAATGGTTTAATGCCTTGTATTTACAATAGTAAAGTAATTTTTGTAAATTTTTTAATATTTATTTTTGCATTATCTAAAGTCAAAATACAAATAATTAAGAAATGATATTTTTTTTAACTAAAAAGTCAAAGCACTAAACAAGTTATATTAAAAAACATAAAATTGAGAGTACAATCCACAATATCCAGTTATGACTCATGAAATGCTGAGAAACAGTTTCTGTCTTCCGTAAAGCGCAGGTACATTTTGCATTTTTGCACTGTACAAAAGTGAATCCCTTTCAGCCCGGTAGTCTACATCTTGATCTACGTTTTTGCGTTCTGCTCATCATTTCTGGTAGATGCAAATCATGAAACTTCCTGGATTGAACAGACGGCATAGGCGCTGGTATGCTGCGGCGCTTCATGTCTCGATTTCCATCGTCCTTATCACCAACATCATCATCATCATCATCAGGTACCTCATTCGCTTCATATTCATTGTTGGAGATGCTGTATTCTATCTCAGGACATCTTCCCTCCCATCATCATTATCTCCAATCTCCAGCTCAATATCAGACACATCAGGATCGATAGAGTCACTCAGTTTCACAATGTCTGCATCATTCAAGGCTGAAGAAATAAATGATAAAAAATTAATGTTAGCGTTTTCGGTACATGGTAAGAGAAAGTAGGCTATGTGGTAAGAGAAAGTAGGCTATATAATATTTAAAGACTGCATATTTCTCAACATTTAAGACACATGTGACTTATGCATTATCTACAGCACTGAAAGACATGCTAAAATGAGGAAAATTCAGACATAAAATCATGTTGCAAGTATAAAATGTCAATGCCTGATGTAGAGTATGTGCTACGTAAAGCAAATCGTGATCGTGTGGGTATTTTAGTATATTACAGAAACTTATATTCAATATCATTTTAATTGTTGATCAATTGTAAGCTATTTTTAAAACATTAACATTATTTTAATATACAGATAAATGTTAATTACCTGCACGTCTTGTTTCCATGGTTACCAGTCCGCCAACTTCAATATTCACAGAGGTGCTGCCACCTATTCGCTAGAGCGGGTAACAAAAAAAACGTTATTTGCGTGATGCGCGGCCTGCAGACTATATGCTTCAGCCGGCAACCCGCAGTGAAGCCAGCGCTTGAGTCAGAAAAAAAATAAAAATCGCATGTAGCATATATGCTACGTAAGGACAGAGGAGGATACAGTAGAAGTTACATGTATTTTAAAATTGGACCTATCAGCAGGCATAGAATTATGTTGGCAGCACTGACTTATATTAATTAGTCCAAATTAATCTAGAATGTCATTTGCTATATGTGTGCAAAGTATAGAGCTGTTGGCTTGCATACTTCCTGATATATTGATATTAGGTTTAAAAAATATAGACAGCATTTATTAATAGTTGGCAACCCTGATTGCTCTTAAGAATACTTAAAGTCATATCTGTTATTCTACACATAGCACATACGAAATTTGGTTGAAATCCAACTGATAGTATAGAAGTTACATGTATCTAAAAATTGGCCCTATCAGCAGGCTTAGAATCATGTTGGCAGTACTGACTTATATGAATTACTCCAAATTAATCTAAAATGTCAGGTACTATACGTGTACATAGTTTAAAGCTGGCGGCTTGCATACTTTCTGATACATTGGTATTTGGATAAACAAAATAGAGAGAGCAATTATTAACAGTTGGCAGCCCTGATGACTCTTAAAAATACGCTCAGTCATATCTGTTTATGTACACATATTACATACAAAATTTGGTTGAAGTCCAATTGATAGTGTAGAAGCTAATGGCATTTAAAAATTGGACCTATCAGAAGGCTTAAAATTATTTTAGCAACACTGTCATATATGACCTCCTGGAAATTAAACTGAAATAGCGTTATCTACATGTGTGCCAAGTTTGGAATAGCTCCCATACATAGCTTCCAAGATATCCAACATGGAGCTCAAATTTCTAGTGCGTTTTTTCAGCAGTTGGTAGCACTGACAACATTTTCAAATATGGACGTGAGATATTCCGATATACATCTTTACTCATACTAAATTTGGTTTCGATTTCTGCAGCCGTTTAGGAGTTGATAGGGGACACACACACACACACACACATTTTCCCGGATCGATCTCATAAGTCTACTTTTTCCTAATTTTTGCAAAATATGAAAAGTAGACTAAAAATTAGGAGAGTGTTGCTTTGGTAAGAGCATAAAATAATTGTAAATTTGGTTGTACCTTAATCTTAACTTATCGGCTAAGTTATAAACAATATTAAGATTGAAATTATACTAACTGGTGTAGTGGCTAGCATTCTTGGCTGCCGCCCTGGAGGTCCGAATTCGATTCCCGGCTCTGCCAAGACATCTTAATTCTGGTCTGAGGGCTCGAACGAAGTACACTCAGCCTTGTGAGACAAAACTGTGAATTCCACAGTCCGGTACTTGAAAGAAATAAATTATCAACTTGTGTACAAAAAACTGTTTACCTTTGTAGGCTATATAAACTTTGAATCTTATCTAAAATAATTACATAAAGTTATACACTCTAAGATATTGGTTGATATTTTTGGGTATTTTGCGGTGACAATCCCCTGAGAGTGCTCATAATTTTCCAGGAAAGTCAGCCCCCTCCGAAAAAATATTGTATATACGCCCCTGCTGCGACAACGCGGTCTTATACCCCCGGGTACTTTGGGTGTGTGTAGAATCTGACGGATAACCGGTGTTGATAGTGATGACTGTATTAGTGTGTGTTATCTGTTTTTAATTCAAGTAAGGACTGCAGACATTCGACTTTCAAGTAGTTCCTACTTTTGCTACCAAACGCCACCGTCAACGACGAACTAGTTCTGAATTTGGTTACTAGATGCCACCGCAGTTGGCTCCTGGGGACAAACGTTGGAACCTAAGAGTGTAATCAAATCTAACCAATAATTTAGCTTCACACAAGTGTAATTAGTGGAAGGTTCTTTATCATGTCATTCTAACCTTGGTCTGCCGACAGTGGTGGCTACGCTTGCTAGGCTATAGGCTATAGAGCCAAGCTCTCTGCTGACTCGGTAGGCGTGTGTTCTAGCCCCACAGACAGCCGTCCTTGAAATGGTTTCCCATGGTTTCCCATTTTCAACTCCAAGCAAATGCTGGGACGGTACCTTCTGACAGGCAACGGCCGCTTCCTTCCACATCCTTGCCCACTTTCATCCATTCATCTCATCTCTCATTCCGACACGCAGGTCACCCACGGGCGTCGACTGGAAAGACCTGCACTCGGCCTCTTAGGAGGCCACGCGAAGGAAATGAAAAACCCTTGGTCTACCTGTACAGTTCTTGTTCCTGTCCTTCCATAACAAAGCTAGCTAATCCTGGGTGTCAAGGTATGTGTACACCAACTTGTCTCTTCTCTTCATTCGCAGTCGCCACCAGAAACATCTCTCCTCCCTCATGTGGCTTAAAACCTATTCATTTCTTACACTCTCTGTTCTTCATCATTCTCCTGTAACACCACATTTAAATAACCCTATTCTGATCTTTCCTTCTATGCCTACAGTTCGAGTTTCATTCCTATAGAGCGCCACGCTCCAGACAAAGGCTTTCAAAACTGAGTTTCTAATACCAAAATCTTTATTCGTTGTCCACAAATTTCTTCTCTGTAGAAATGCTTCCCTTTCCTGAGCCTACATTTTCTTTATATCCTCTTTGCTTCGTCCATCACTGGTTATTCTGTTTCCTATGTAACATAATTTGACCTGTCAAATTGACGTCCATAGAGGTTTCTTATTTATTTCAGCTGCATTACAATATTTTTGTTTTACATTTTTATTGATTTTCATCATGAATTCTTTCTTCAGGACGGAATCCATGACATTTAATAACGCATTCAAATCCTCCGGTGAATCAGCAGAGATGACAATGTCATCTGCAAGTCACAGAGAAGACCATCTCAATGGCTTCAGTTAACAAGACGAACGGCGCGGTAACTGAGACCATAGGATTATTACTTGCTGTACTTGTATCGTTGTGGCCACCAGGGCCCGCGAGATCTCAACTGTTTTTCTTCATGTTAGCCCACCACGCCTTCATTCTTTCGGAATGGGACTTCTTCCATTCATCCGAGTGAACATATCTCTTGCTGGGTTTTACTTCCTCTTGATGAACCTGACGGAGTATTTGTTCCAATGGGGTTCTGAGCAAGATATCTGATTCGAAAATTTCAAACTTTAACAAGTCCTTATCCACTTCCACCAGCCAAAGAGGTGTCACCTTTAGACCTTTAGACGGTTGGAGAATCTACTGACTGGCATTCTGAGGAGCTGGGCATAGAATGTTATTCTCCGTTTACGGATTACACTTGATATATTTTCAGTGTGGGAGTATATTTCTGGATTACTCCAGAGCTTGTAACCTCCATCTTTGAACTTAGGACCGAGACTTTTCCTAATGATCTTTCTTTCCTTAACTTCATGTCTCTCGATCGGGCCAGCTGTGTGGTTTGTTAGCCATTCCGCTGCATACAGTGCTTCCGGTCTAATCACAGTTCATAATGTCTTAATTTATTATTATTATTATTATTATTATTATTATTATTATTATTATTATTATTATTATTATTATTACTTTTGGAATTACCTTCATTGAATGGCCAAAGTAAGGAGTTTAGTATGTATTTTCTGCGCTGGATGAAAAACGATGACTGACTTGAAACTGAGGTTGGTCCAATGACGCCGGACAATATAGGTGGAATTATGCTGAGGAACCAGCTCAGATGGGATACGGCCACTTTATTCATTGAGGCGGTCCTTCGTCACAAGAAAAAGGATGGGGACTTGCACGATTTAGGTGATTAAGTCTGCGATCCGCGGACTGAGTATGACTTGAGAAGTAAGATGGTGCTTGTGAAGCAAAGGGTAATGACTCCATCCTGAAGAAATGCGAAAGTGGGCCCGGGATGAATTTTGTCAAGAAGCCAGGGTAAGGTTTTTAGTGGGTGAGAGTTTAGTGTCTGATGGAAGATTTTCCATTTCCCTCGCAAAAAGATGACTGAATAAATACTGTATATTATTGTTAAAGAAGTGTGCAAATTATTAGACTTAACAAAGAATTAGAATCACTCACCATTGTTAGCCTACTTTCGATTTTTGACAAAAATGAAAGTAGACTTATGAGATCTACACAGGGCCAAAAATTGTGTGTGTGTACACGGTACACGGTGAAACCGAATTGAACGAAATTTGGTACAGAGGTAGCACTAGCAAAGGGCCCGGATGTTGATGACATGTCATCTTTTCACTGAGTTATGTGAAACAATGCTGAAGTACATAGCAACTCCGGACGGGCCACCCCGTCTTCAAATATGTCATTTTCTTTTTGCATCCTTTTGCATTTTAAGAGCATTTTTTAAGTTTGTTAGTTTATTTTGTCTTATTTTAGAGAAATTGCCTTTTGAGGTCATTTTTTTCAATTTAGTTATGTCACAGCTTTATATGAGGGAGTTACGTCTCTCAGAATTTAGAAGAAGTTAGTAGCTGATACAGGATAATTTTAAATATTGAAAATTGATTCCATTTCCTTAATCAACCAGGTGGAAACTAGTCTTAGCAACAAATGTGGTGGAATTGTTGCGGGTATTGCATCTAAACTGAAAACATTGCCGGACAAAAACACCGGGTATAAAACATTATGCAAAATCTCACGACATTCTTTAATGGTGAAAACTACTGCATAGTTGGGATTGAGGAGGATTTAGACGCAAACAACCTTCCTCACTTCAAGTACACTCCGATCACATCAGTTGATGTTGAACGCAGCTTTTCGAGATATAAAAACTTGATGGCTAATCATTTACATTGGACAACATCAGAATGACATTCATAGTGCAGTGCAACTCAGACTAAAGTGAACATAAACCTTTTGTTAAGTGCTAGAAATCTATTTTGATTGACTTTTCAGTTGGAGCAAGATGTAATTTTTAGCCTATTTTCAATTTTGAAAAAATAGGCTAATGAGATCACCTTTTGTCCGTGTGTGTGTGCGTGTGTGTGTGTGTGTGAGGTGTGTGTGTGTCCCCCTAATAACTTTTAAACGGCTGGAGCGATTTCAATGAAACTCGGTAAGTTTATAGTGATATTCCGGGCGACCTCGACCGTGCCCTTCAAATTTTGTTACGTCCCACCAATCAAACATGGCGGCTGTGCGAAATATTTCACCAGCATTCAATATCTCCGAAACTATCACCGATATCACCCTGGAATTTATTACGGTGACAAAGGGAACTACTAGAAGTTCACCTATGTGACTTTTGAAAACCTGCTAACTACAAAACCAACATGGCGGTCACGCGAATTTGCGACATTTAAATAGACGTTTCTCGCGATTTAACCATCCAAACACAACAAAACTTGGTACAGTATATGTTTATACACATTGTAATGCACCGACATCTAACTTGGTTCAATTGTTTATATAACCACAAGATGGCGGATGAGCGAAATACTTCACCGGCATTCTATATCTCTGAAACTATTAGCTCTAGGAATGGGTATTCCAAGATTCAGACACCTAGATATCAAGGGAAAGGCTACAGCCGCTTTTGAAAGTTGAGATATTTGAATATCGCGCTCCATTGCTTCTCGAAGCAATTGGAAAGAATTTACCGATACTTGCATGTTAAGTGACGTAGCGAGTAATAGCAGAGGTCGAGGCTATTTATTGATTAAATAGTTAACCATGGAGTAGAGACTTGAGACTTGGATCAGATTACTGGCACGGCCAAATGAAAGAGAATGCAATTAGTATCAAGTAAATCGGACCAGGGATACCAGAGATATGAGGATTTCCAGATATCAGCTGATGACGCGTGACCCTGGCAGTTTTGAATAAAAGCCGGCCGGCCGAGGCATCGATAGCTCATTCCAACACAAGCATTTGCCGAGCAAGTTGCTGCTACGCCGAGCCAAGGCACATGGTTGCCGGATCTACGCAGAAGTAATTTTCAAAGTTGTGATAGTCACAAAAGTGCTGCGCTACGAGGTGGAACTTAGTAAGTTTCCGGCGAGGAGAATCACTGAGGTGATTGAATTTTTTTTCTACAGACATTAGTGGAAATATTTATGTTTCTACATGGACATATGCTAGACTTTGTCTAGAATTAGTACTTTGTCACAGTACAGTAATGACCTAATACTTGGATGTTTAGTCCATTTCAGTCAGTTTTCATATTGGTAACTTGTTAACCACTTCGATCTATCAGTACACTGAAGACCAGTCTATCACGGTGGTGTTCATTAGTCTACGCAAGGGAAACTACAGGTTGCTTAGCGCATGGTAGATGGTGTTAAACCATGCCCAGGGAACGATCTTCAGAACAGCCGTTGATTGGTTAGACTGTCAGTGTCTTCTTGTATTGATAAGATTACCGTGAATTATGTTACAACTGACATATCTAAGAATAGATCACTTAGATCTGACCCCATTTAAACAAACTGTTATGGCTTTGATAGAAGCCCATATTAAAATGGAACAACAGTTAATTCAAACGTCAAGAGATACTACCACTATGTCTGACTAGACGGATTGTGGGTATATAATGGCGGCCGATACAAGGATTATACGTGCTTGTCCGATAGGGCATGTCTATGGATAAATCTGGTACAGACCAGGTTTACTACGCTTCAAGACCATCAAGAAATGTAAGCCACATTTGAATTATATTATGCCTAGCTAATTGGAACAAACTATTTTTCTGCAGATGACCAACACATTTATTTATTTTTCTTCGTATTTAAATCTTGCAATGATTTACGCAAGACATATTAGAGTTATTCTGAGTATTTTCAGCACTCAGAACAGTTAAGGATCGATGACCGAGCATTTCGAGCATTTATTTGAATATTTCATATTTTTTGGGAAATCACGGTAATCAGCCGATGTAACTGTAAAAGTTAATAATTATTTTTGTTGAGGAATGGATAGTTTTTCCATATTCGAAGGTTCGAACATGTGGATTCTCACATAATGAGATGATAATTAAACATATTTAAAATAATATAACTAATAATAATAATAATAATCCACTGATGATAATAATAATAATAATTTTTATAATTTTTCTAAATAACTCTTGGATATTATATTTTCTAATAATCATATGTATTGAGAGAGAGCCTATGAAGTAGTTTAATCATTTCTAGTTTGGAACAGGAGATTTTCCGAAGGAGAGTGGTTAGCGCAAGCCCGCATTCAACCAACATTTCAGTTCTGGTTGAACAGTTGATATTTGCAATGAGCAAAGTATATTTTTCAGATAACACGGAGAGGCATGAAACGGGAAGCAAATGATATTTGTATCAATTAGGATATTTTGTATTTATATAAAATCATGACGTAAATACACTCGAAAGTGAAATAAAGATTTTCATAAGTATGGTAAATTCACGGGTTGAACTGAATGGTAAAATAAAATAAACTTGTAAGTTTATTAATCTTCCAGTGTTGATAACAAGCAGAGGCTTGATTTATTGTATAAATTTTGGGAAGAAAATTTATATGTGTGGAGTAGTTGAAATGCCATTCCCAGGTGCGCATGTTTAAGTCGCAGGAATGAAGAGGTTTTTTCGAGCATCAATCAAATAGCAGGTTCGATGGCTCAGGTTTATAGAAGGAGTATTGGAACCACACATTTCGTCGTATGAATGACCCGAAGGTTATTTCTTGAAAACCATCAGTTCTTATTTCAACCTTGTTTACGAATTCCATTTAGACTTTGATTTTGCTAGAACCCGGATTTGTCATGATAGTAGTTTATTCTTCTTCAGAGGAAGACCTTTGCCGTTGTTGTTGTAATATTGTGTTTTTACACAAATAATAGAATGGGCCACTGCCAATTTAAAATAATTCTTTAACCACGAATAATTTGAAGGATATTTTCAATCCTAGTGCCATGAACTAAATTAATTTCTTATGAAGCTACAATTCTTATTTCCGCATTCTGTCGAAGAATTGCAAGTTGTGAAAGTTACTAAAAGGGCCACAAATATAAATATTATTCTTAATAATGATTCCAAGTGGAAAATCAAATAGTTGAATGGTTCAACCATTTATTGATCAAGTTGATGATTCAGAAATCATATATTTTGTGAGGAACTTGAAGTTCATAATCGAGTCACTTCTCGAAATGTTTAATGTCAGAAGAACAATTAATTTTTGTTGTGCTTCGCACAAGTTCTTCGATGCTATGCTCAAGGTCAAATACTTTTCAGATGTTATTAATATGTGTAAATAATTTGTGTTGCTTCAATGATGATAATATTTTTCGACAATATTTTTGAAACTGGAAAAATAAGTGAAAGTTAAAAATTCTATGAACATTTATTCTACGAGTGTTAATATTAAGTAAAAATCCAAACAGTGAACTACGATATTTCCAGTAGAGACAATTAAATTTGAACTGGATTTAATCATAAATAATTTTGGAACACAGTCTACAGGACTAATAATCAGACTTGTGTCTCCAAAAATAATTGTCAAATGTGTTTGGAAAATTTCTGTATATTGTGTAAATAGGAGTGTGGGTCGCCACACGTGAGTGATGCTACTTTGAGCATTTTTGCAGTCAATTTTAAATTCAAAATAAACTGAGATAATTTTACTTGATGTGTTATACCCAATTGAATCTCCTTCTATCCTTATTGTTGCATTGAGCCAAAAATCAGTAAAGCATTTTTTTCATTTGATGTCGTTTTTGCGATTTGCTTTAACCCATATGGCGCTCCGGGATATTTTGACTCTCGTGCTGACTGATTATTGGTAAAATGCATATGTGGTCGTGCGGACTCCGGCTCTAAACGGGCACAGAATCATCCTGAAATTTTATACGGAGATAAAGGGCACTATTGGAAGTTCATCTATAAGACTTTCAAAAAGCAGTTAACTACAAAACGAACATGGTGGCGAAGCGAATTTGAAAATTTTAAATAGACCTTTCTCGCGATTTATTGTTCCAAACGCAATGAAATCTGGTACAGGAAATGTTTATCCACATTGTAATGCACTGGTATCTAATTTAGTTCAATTGTCTACATAACCTCAAGATGGCGGCTGTGCGAATTTTGAAATTAAGTTTTTATTTCTTGTATCGTAATCAAGCGATCGAAGTAAAAGTTTGAATAATGAACCTACGCAATAATTTTCCTTCAATGGTACATGACTCTATGGCCTATACATTTAACAATCAAACATGGTGACCATCCGAAATATTCAGACGACTCTGAATATCTACGAATCTATTATAGCAATCAAACTGATTTTTTATATATTTATATTCATGGGGGCTATGAACTTAAGTTCACCTATAGGACTTTTAATAACCTGGTGATCACAAATCCAACGCGAAGTATAAATATTCACATGGACGTTTCTCGCAATTTAACCATCCGAGTGCAGTGAAACTTGGTACAGTAAATCCTTTTACGAATGTTAATCCACTGGCATGTAATTTATTTCAATTGTTTCCAAAACCACAAGATGGCAGCTGTGCGAAATTTTAAAATCTCCTTATTACTTCGTGTGTCCTGATCATGCGATTGAAGTTTGAATGCTACACGTACACAATAATCTTCATGTAACATTACATAAGTCTAGGACCTACATATATAAATTCCAACATAGCGACCATCCGAAATATTTAGTCGGTACTCAATATCTACGAATCTATTACAGCAATCCAACTGAAATTTTGTATGTTGATAGAGGCAATTAACATGAGTAGGATATATGAAAATAGGCTGTATAGTTCTTCACGGAACTACTTGTTTTACATAATGACAGGGCTGCCAACTGTTAAGAAATGCACTCTCTCTTGTTTTTATCCAAATACCAATATAACAGAAAGTATGCAAGCCGACAGCTTTAAATTATGCACACGTATAGAACCTAACATATCTAGATAAATATGGAGTAACTAATGGACCTCAGTATTACCAACATGATTCTAAGCCTGCTGATAGGACCAATTGTAAATACTTGTAACTTCTATCCTATCAATTGGATTTCAATCAAATTTCGTATGTGCTATGTGTACTATAACAGATATGACTATCCATATTCTTAAAAGCAACCAGGGCTGCCAACTGTAAATAAATGCTGTCTCTATTCTTTTACCCTAATATCAATATATCAGAAAGTATTCAAGCCAACAGCTCTAAACTTTGCACACGTATAGTACCTTATATTCTAGATTAATTTGGAGTAACTAATATAGGTCAGTGCTTCCAACATGATTCTAAGCCTGCTGATTGGTCCAATTTTAAAATGCATGTAACTTCTATACCAACAAATTGATTTGATCCAAAATTGGCACAACAATACATCAAATATTTCAGATTATTTCTGACCAATACATGCATGACATTGTTGTCAAAATGATTTTACGCGCGCTGATAGATCCAATGTCCAACTGCATGTAACGTCCATGCTATGCATTGGACTTCAACCAAATTTTGTATTCTGTATCTTAAGGGATGGAACGAAGAATATATTCAATCACCAGAGCTGCCAACGTTAGTGCTCTATTAGGCTGCATTATGCCAGGTGTACAGTATTTCGAACTAATTAGAAATTTCGATATTACCAACTTTAAATATTTCGTTATTATTCTAGATAGGTCCGTATAGATTAATCATTGACATGAATCTTAAATTTTAAGAAAAGTAGGCTCTTTAGTTCTTCACGGAACTTCTTGTTCTTTCTTTCGTTGACTTTGGAACGTATTCTCTAAATCAAGTGATTTCAATCCATTGTTCACGAATCATTGAATAGTTCAGGAGCGGACAATCAGTAATAAAAGACTTCCAATCTCTTTGGACTAAATTCACACGGAAACTAGAATAAACTAATCATAATAAATCGTGTGGCATAAACTAGGCTCCTCTTTCAATGGAAATAAGTAATAAGTAAAAAATTAGTTTACTGACAGTTTATTTTTAAAAATATGTTATTAAGACTATTAATTAACATTTTAAATAATTCCAGCACCTTGCAAAACATTTCTACTGTATTAAGTCACTAAACACACGAAGTAACAAGAAGTTCCGTGAAGAACTATACAGCCTACTTTTCATGCCAATTCTACAGTATATGAACCTATCTAGAATAATGACAAAATTAAGATGGTAATATCGAAATATCTAATTAGTTCAAGATATACCTGGTTTGATGTAGCCTAATAGAGCACTACAGTTGGCAGCCCTGGTGACTGAATATATTCTTAGTTCCATCTCTTAAGGTACAGAATACAAAATTTGGTTGAAGTCCAATGGACGTTACATGCAGTTAGACACTGGATCAATCAGCACGCGTAAAAGCATGTTGCCAACAATACCATGCGTGTGCTGGTCAGAAATAATCTGAAATATTATGATATCTTGTTGTGCCAATTATGGATGAAATCCATTTGTTAATATAGAAGTTACATGTATTTTAAAATTGGACATATCAGCAGGCATAGAATCATGTTGGCAGCACTGCCTTGTATTAATTACTCCAAATTAATCTAGAATGTCAGGTGCTATACGTGTGCAAAGTATAGAGCTGTTGGCTTGCATACTTTCTGGTATATTGATATTAGGGTAAAAACAATATAGACAGCATTTATTAACAGTTGGCAGCCCTGATTGCTCTCAACAATACTTATAGTCATATCTGTTATGGTACACATAGCACATACGAAATTTGGTTGAAATCCAACTGATAGTATAGAAGTTACATGTATTTAGAAATTGGTACTATCAGCAGGCTTATAATCATGTTGGTAGAACTGACGTATATAAGTTACTCCAAGTTAATCTAAAATGTCAGAATATACGTGTGCATAGTGTAAAGCTGTTGGCTTGCATACTTTCTGATATATTGGTATTTGGATAAAATAAATAAATAGAGAGAGCAATTATTAACAGTTGGTAGCCCTTTTGGCTCTTAAGAATATGCTCATTCATATATGATTATGTACAGATGTTACATACAAAATTTGGTTGAAATCCAACTGATAGTGTAGACGTTATATGCATTTAAACATTGGACCTATCAGAAGGCTTAAAATTATTTTGGCAACACTGTCATTGTTGGCCTCCTGGAAATTAAACTGAAATAGTATTATCTGCATGAGTGCCAATTTTGGAATAGCTCCCATGCATACCTTGCAAGATATCCAACATGGAGCTCAAATTTCTAGTGCGTTTGTTCAGCAGTTGGTAGCACTGACATCATTTTCAAATATGGACGTGAGCTATTCCGGTGCACATCTTTACTCATACTAAATTTGGTTTTGATTGCTGCAGCCGTTTAGGAGTTGATAGGGGGGGACACACACACAGCCAGACAGACAGACAGAAGGACAGACAGACAGACAGACAGACAGACACACATTTTCCCGATCTCATAAGTCTACTTTTTCCTCATTTTGGCAAAATGTGAAAAGTAGGCTAAAAATGAAAATCCACAGCCTGTTTCCAGTCTCCGACCGGGTCAGGAATGGAATGAATGACGCCCCCATCTAGCGGCGAGGATATGAACTGTGCCGGCTGCCGAGGCCTGACGCACTCCTCTGGGGCAATGATTAAATGAATGACAGATGAAATGAAATGATAGTGGAGAGTGTTGCTGGAATGAAATTTTGACAGGGAAAACCGGAGTACCCGGAGAAAAACTTGTCTGCCTCCGTTTTGTCCAGCACAGATCTCACATGGAGTGACCGGGATTTGAACCACGGACCCAGCGGTGAGAGGCCAGCGTGCTACCGCCTAAGCCACGGAGGCTTCCCTAAACACACAAAGTAAATGTTGGAAATCTGCCATCGAGCCTAATAATTTTCACATCTCGTCTAAGGCCATAGTTTTTCAATCCTCTAAATGATTAAACAGCCGGCCCCGTGGTGTTGGATTAGCGCGGCTGCCTCCCACTCGGGTTCGATTCCCGGCTCCTTCAGGGATTTTAGAAAATGACGTGAGGGCTGGAACGGGGTTCACTCAGCCTCGTGAGGACAATTGAGTAGCTGCCTGACAGTGAGGCAGTGCCCCGATCCCCTAGGGGATCCGATGCGCTGATCACGAGTCACCCCAATATCTGCAGGCCAAATGGCTCGGCTTCGGTCGGTAGGGCTTCATGCGTTGTAGTGCCAGGGGTTATGTTAAAATAATTAAACAACAACAGAAGAAAGAAAAGAAGGTAAAGCAGTATCTTCTGTGATTTCATTCCATGCAGCTCTCCGTCCTTCCCACCACTAGAACCGGGAGTCAAACCCTGCATGCCTGAACATCATGTTTTGTATTCGTTCTTCTTCTTATGTTTTTCCTTGCATGAAGTTCGTTTCAGGTGTTAAAATATTCCATGAGCCGTTCCGTCAAAGAGAAATCGAATAGTCATGAACCCATACTAGGTTGTGTGCATTCCTTAGCGCAAGTAGCATCTACTTAAAGGACAACACATCTGTTACAAGACCGTCATGACATAGGCCATTATTGCAGTCACGCACATACCATCACGTATGTCTGTACATGACGCGTAATGCTCACACACGAGACAAGAACCCCGGACAGTGAGTCATAGCCGAGACAGTTTCTAGGAATTCTTCTGTCCTTGTCTAGCCGTCACAGAGCTATTCCTGCAATTATCAGCAATTAATTTGCACTCTCAAGGAAAAAGAAACTGTTCTCACGGTCTGACAGCGTTCTCAATCTAAAGAAAGAAGATATATTGATGAATGGAAGTAAATCTTACATTTATCAGCAGGACATTAACTTAACAAGCAATTTATAGTATATTAACCATGATAGTAAATTAGAAAGTTCCACATTAAATAGACCTTCGAAGCAATTTTTCAGTCTTGCCTTATTGACAATAAATAATGGAATGCTGTCGAAAGAAATCAGAAACCCTTATGGACGTCGAATTGGCAGGTGAGAAGCTAAAGGAAGTAGGATGATGATAATGATGATAATTGTTGTTTTAATGGGCCTAACATCTAGGTTATCAGCCTCTAATAGTCTGGGTGATGATGAAAGATGAGATGAAAATGTAATGAAAACTATAACTAATAATAACTACAGTCTTACCAACTAGAGGAAGAAATGGGAAACAAATAAAGATTAAGGCAAGCAATGGCCAGGAGGAAAAGAAATGCCCTCAACCCTCGAAGAATGCGGATTGAGGGACTTGGAAGGAAGGAGAGCCAGAAGAAGCAGATAGGAAAGGAAAAGAGGAGAGGGTTCGCCCCAGAGGCACTGGAAAAATAGGAAAAAACGGGACCCAGCTCAGGAATTCCTCGGAGTTGCCAACTCACGAACTCACCAGCCGTGAGCCCTTGAGGGTGTAGCACTATCCAGGATGCACCATAAGTGGTGGGGCTGCCTCCTTAAGGGCCTAGAGCAGAAGACAGAATATAGGAAGAGAACAGAAGAGGACTGATCCATCGAAGAATGAGGGATCATTGAAGATGAGACAAGAGCCAATTAAGGCGGGAAATTAAAAGACTCCCTAGGCCCCTGATACCCTAATACCGTCGGGGTCGGAAAAGAACAATAGTTGACCAAGGGTGGTCGATAGGAAATATGACAGAGAGGAGCCCGGCACAAGTAAGTGGAAACAATGCCAAACTCAGCTGAGGTCCCGTGGTCGCCAACCCACGTCCCACTAGCCGTGGGCCCCTGGGGGGAAGGAAGTAGGACACTTCTGCTACTTAGGTTGGTTTGTTCCTTAGTTTAGAGCTGCGACAACGTGGTCATGTAGCCCCGTGTACTTTGGGTGTGTGTTATCAGTAATTCAGGTAAGACGACAGGGGTGGTTACGCTCCCTAAAGCGCAGCATTAGGTCATGGGGCCATGATCTCTGCTGAATCGATAGACGCGTGGGTTCGAGCCCCACCGTCGGACGTCCTTGAAATGGTTTTCCGTGGTTTCCCATTTTCATCACCAGGCAAGTGCTGGGATGGTACCTTCTGACAGGCCACGGCCGCTTCCTTCCACATCCTTGCCCTGTTTCAATCATCTTCATCCATTCCATCTCTCATCCCGACGCGCAGGTCGCCCACGGGCGTCGACTAGAAAGACCTGCACTCAGCCTCTCCGGAGGTCACATGACATAAAAAATAATCCGTGATTCAGGTAGAAGAACTGCAGTTGATTAATTTGGTCAAGTAGTTCCTACTTTTGCTACCAAAAAAATGCTACCGTCCACCACACCTAGCTGCGGACGTGGCTACTAAATGCTATCGCAGTCAGCACCTGGCGGCGAAAGTTGGAACTAATATAGCGTTATCAAACTAACCTACACATTTTAGCTTCCACAAGTGTAGTTAGTGGAAGGTTCTTTTTCATGCCATAAATCTATGACATGGGACCGCCGGCTTTACTTCTCCTCCGAAGGAAGGCAAACTGAGGTTTTTTTTAACGGTCTGAAAATATCGTGACTTCGGCCGGGTTTGAACCCACGATCTTGGGCATAGAAGCTCAGCATTCTACCAACTACGCCACCAAAGACTTCTGCTACTTAGGAAGCAAAACAATCAGTGATGGACGAAGTAAACAGGATATAAAAAGGAGGTCGTCAGGCAAAGAGAACATTTATACAGAAACGAAGTCTGTTGTCATCAAATATAGATTTAGATATTAGAAAGTCATTTATGGAACCCTTTGGCTGGAGCGTGGCGCTCTATGGAAGTGAAACTTGGACTGTTGGAGCAACAGAGAAATGGAGAATGGAAGCGTTTGAAATGTGGTGTTACAGAAGAATAATTATTATTAAGAATTAAACCACATAATTTGTGCAAAATATAAATGTAAGATACACTTCAGGTCGAGCAGAAATCGATTAAAACGTTCCCTACACTTGATAACGTGGTAGCGTTCACAGGGTTGGTAACACCGCTCACGTACGCACATGAGATCTGGATCATGGTGGGATTTCATCCGACACAGTTTGTGTTGGTAGCCATGAACGGTCATAGAGGGCACGAAATGTCGATGATCCTGGTTGGAATCAGTGCATATTCTGTTCGTCAAGGCCTCAGTTGAGTAAACCTCAATCCAGATATCCTTGGCCTTCGATGTCCTCTCATCCAGGATATTCTTCCAGATGGTGGTCACGGGCAGTATAAACTTGAGACACAATTCAACCTTTAGGAATTGTTCCCTGGCAAGTTCATAAACAAGTCGAACAGGAGAATAATGAAGGTCAGATGGGTAGTTAAGAGTACCAAATGCAGAGGTATTAAGACGAGTGGGAGAGTAGAGATGTTTCTGGCGACAGCTAATGAAGAGAAGAGATAGGTTGGTAGGGCACATACTTAGACACCCAGGAATGACAAACTTTGTTATGGAAGGAAGGATGATGATGATAACTGATGTTTTAGGGCCTAACATCTACGTAATAATAATAATACCGTATGGCCTCGAGGGCCGGTGCATGCTTTGTTATTTTCCGTCCAGAGGGCAGATTGCATGTCGAATTTTGTTGTTCCTTGGAACGCTATGAAAGTCAAGGATGTTAGATATCTAAACTCTTTGAAACTATAACATCTAGGTTATCGACCCCTAATGGTCTGGGTGATAGCAAAAATGACAGTGAAAAGGAAACTGTAACGAAAATTAAGTTAGACTGAAAATACTCACAAAATGGAACTCAGATCGAAACGACTCACACAATGTAGAGTGGAAAGGTAATTTAGAAGGAAAAATACACATAAAAATGTAGTTAACCCTGGAGAGGGCGCGAAAGAATCATCACGTGAGGAGGCGCGCAAGGTGTTTTCGACCGGGTCGCGAAAAAATAACACAAATGACGCAAAAACTATTTTTATTGTTACGAAACAAGTAAATAATAATGAACCAACTTATCAATAATGCTCATAGTCACTTAAACAATAAAAGATTAACTGAAAAATAAAAGTAAAACTTAAGTCGTAAACACGCATACGTCATGGGGCGCGCCAGAAGGTTTAGACCTGGCTGAAACTAAGGAGCGGGAGGGGTGAACTGTTTACGCACATTGACAGTGGACGAGTCCAATGTAAGGTACTGTGGGGATGGAAACTAACAGCCCACTACGTTAAGAACTATAAACATTTATCTCTGCACCCGGTCGAAAAGACCGTGACGCGCCCCCTCCAGGGTTAAGGTTCAAAATACAAAATGCAATTGACAATACTTACATAAAGCAATTTAAATTGAAAATACTTACATAATGCTATTTAGATTGAAAATGCCAACCAATTAGATTCAAAATACTCACAAAATGCAATTGAAATAGAAAATACTATCAACATGCAATTTAAATTGAAAATACTTACAAAATGTAATTTATATTCAAAATACACATAATATGTCGGCCCACGATCCAAAATACTTACAAACTGCACTGTAGATTGAAAACACTTACAAAATGTGGTTGAGATTCAAAATAGTCACCAAAATGTAATTTAGATATTCGGGGAGCCAATTTACAAAATCAGTGCGGGAATATTAAAAAGAAAAGGAGATATAATGACAAGAAAAATAAGGGCGATCCCCAGAAGAATCAGGGATCAGGAAATATGAGAAAAGGGCCAATTAAGGCGGGATAGAAATAGACTCCCTAGGCCTCGGATACCCTGATACCGTTGGGGTCGAAAGAGAACAAGAGTTGACCAAGGGAGTTCGACAGGAAAGCTTAAAGAGAGGAGGCTGGCGCAAGTAAGTGGAAGCAATCCTGGACTCAGCAGAAGTCCCGTGGTCACCAACCCACGTCCCACAGGTTGTGAGCCCGTGAGGATCCAAGCAAGAGTTTCGCAAGCAAATGTTTTCTACTGGCCCTCCCTACAACCCCTACAAGTGTTTAACTGGAATTACGGAACATCCTGTATAGCTATTAATGTCTGTTTAGCCATATCTCCCCCGACGTAAGTATCGGGCCTACCAATGTCATGAGCAATAACTTACAAGTAAGATCGCAGCAAGTACACTTGTAGTTAGAGACAAGGAATGTTATACGTTTCACTGGATCGTGCGTTGAATTGGCGGACTTCTTCTCCCTGCTAAAAGCATTTCCTTTTATGTAAGACAAGTGGCAAATTCGAGACTGTAATTTCTGTTTGTTTATGGTCATGCAGGATTTGTTCGTATTTTTATTGCGGCAATTTATTAGTCAATTTCAGTTGAGTGCATCTTCCTGTAAGAGTCGTGTTTAGTGCTGTCTGGTATTTATTACGTGACCAGGACAGGAAAAAGTTTGTTAAAATGTATCGCGTATCTACTGTGCTGCAGAGGTTGGCCAAGGGATCCGTGAAGCAGAGCTGGAAATAGGCGATGTTCTGGTAATTGATTAACCCCTTAACCGAGGGTTTATTTTCCACTTGCTGCGTAATTTTTATGCGATTTCACTAGACCATACTTCTGTTTGATTTATGGTAAATAAATAATAAATGGATAGAAGAACGTAAGCTTTCCGCATCAATATATAACAAAGGAGAAACTGTTCCGCCTAGTCAATATATTTATTTACAACTAGTTATAAACTTGCTATTATATGGTACATGTTTCGGGGCCTCTAGTACTGGTCCCTTCTTCAGCCATAAATTAAGTTGCAAAATCCAGCATAATTAAAGATATCATAATAAACAAGTAGTTCCGTGAAGAACTATACAGCCTATTTTCATATATCCTACTCATGTTAATTGCCTCTATCTACATACAAAATTTCAGTTTAATTGCTGTAACAGATTCGTAGATATTGAGAACCGTCTAAATATTTCAGATGGTCGCCAGGTTGGATTTTTATTTTTGTACTATTACATTAAGATTATTGTGTACGTGTGGTATACAAACTTCAATCGCATGATTAGAACACAAGAAGTAAAAACGAGATTTTAAAATTATGCACAGCAGCCATCTTGTGATTATGCAAACAATTGAAATAAATTAGAGGCCAGTGGATCAACATTTGTATAAGCATTTAACGTGCAACGTTTCACGGCACTCGGATAGTTAATTCGTGAGAAACGTCCATTTAAATATTTATACTTCGCGTCGCCGCCATGTTGGATTTGTGCTCACCAGGTTACTGAAAGTCCTATAGGTGAACATATGTTCATAGTCTCTATGAACATTAAAAAAATCAGTTTGGTTGCTGTAAAAGATTCATAGATATTGAGAACTGTCTAAATATTTCGGAAGCTCGCCATTTAGGATTGCTATATGTATAGACCATAGAGTTATGTACCATTCAAGGACAATTATTGCCTAGGATCATTATTCAAACTTTCACCTCGATCGCATGATTACGACACAAGAAATAAAAACTTAATTTTAAAATTTCGCACAGCCGCCATCTTGAGGTTATGTAAACAATTGAATTAAATTAGATGGCAGTGCATTACAATCTGCAAAATCATTTACTGTACCACATTTCACTGCGCTCAGAGAGTTAAATCATGAGAAAAGTCTATTGAAATATTTCAAATTCGCTTTGCCGCCATGTTCGTTTTGTACTTTATATGTTTATGAAATATACCATAGGTAAACTTGTATCAGTACCCTTTATCACCGTACAAAATTGCAGGATGATATCTGTAATAGTTTCGGAGATATAGAATGTCAGTGAAATATTTCGCACAGCCGCCATTTTGAGGTTATGTTAACAATTGAACTAAATTAGACTCCAGTGCATTACAATATGTATAAACAATTGCTGTACCAAGTTTCATTACGTTTGGATTGTTAAATCGCGAGAAAAGTCTATTTAAAAGTCTCAAATTCGCTTGGCCGCCATGTTGGTTTTGTAGTCACCAGATTTTTGAAGGGCTCATAGGTGAACTTCTAGTAGTGCCCTTTATCACAGTACACAATTTCAGGGCGATATCAGTAATAGTTTCGGAGATATTGAATGCTAGTGAAATATTTCGCACAGCCGCCATGTTGGATTTGTGAGACGTAACAAAATTTGAAGGGCACGGTCGAGGTCGCCGGGAATAGCGTTATGAACTTACCGAGTTTCATTGAAATCGCTCCAGCCGTTTAGATTTTATTAGGGGGGGGGGGACACACATACACCTCACACTCACACACACACACACACGGACAAAAGGTGATCTCATAAGCCTATTTTTTCAAAATTGAAAATAGGCTAAAAATACATAAAATGATGAGTGAATGGATGAAATGAGGCGAAATAGAACATATTAATCATGAGAAGTAACATGAGTGCGCATCAGTAAAAAGTAACACCATTGGCAGTGCTAGGTTCTTGAGAATACACTTGTATAGCACTGTTCTAATGTTTGTGCATGTGAAAATCACTTCACTTGGGATTTATGGCCTGTTGTTTACAATGCTGTTGACTGAAACTTGCTGTTCAAGCTGGGGCTTCTGAGCTTATAGTCTTGTATTAGAGGGAAAACACCGAATGTCATGTAATGAAATACATCATCATGATGAGGAGACGTCCAAGCATGGAGAAAACATATTTTACTTAGACCAACTAAAACAATTTTCTTTGTTGATCTAATTCACAGAATCTCAAATAATGGCCCCATTATTGCTTCATCCAGTTGCTTAGATACCTTGGATCTAAGGCTTCTAGATTGCCTAGGTCATGAAGTATCTAAATTTGTAACCATTGCACTCTCATTATAAATATATTATTAAATTTAAAAAATAATGACAATAAAAATACTCATAAAATATAATATGAGAATTAAATTAAAATAAGGTGAGGTAATATAATATTATATCTTTGTGACCTAGAATTGTTATAAATGGAACATAGAAAGGTAGATGGGGTTATAAGGGTGAGAGGATATGGAAGAGGGGGGGGGGGATATTGGGGGAGATTGTGTTGGGGAATTCACGGTGGTTTGTTGTTGTCAACAATTTTATTTTTTATATATTCCGTTAGGGTGTTGTACAGGATATTCGTTTCAAAATTTATTTCATTAAGATTATGAAGAGGAGATAGTTTCTGTGCGGTGTTAATTTCTATCGCTTCTAGTACATTCATAGTGGTCCCCTTTCTTGTAAAATGGAGGATTTCTAGGTCTTTATCGATGTTGGTGAATTTATGATGTGACTCCTCCATGTGTGTTGCCATTGCTGAGAATCTTCTGTATTTTGTGGCATTAAAATGTTCGAAGTATCTGATTGTGAATGCTCTACCCGTTTGTCCCAAATAATTCGCATCGCATTCGGAACAATTAAGTCTATGGAATTTGTCTATAGAATTTCCTTTGTTCGAATTAAAGAAGAAATTGGCATTGGTGTTGGATGTTTTATAGGCCATTTTTAAACCGTGTTTTTTGAATATGTTAGAGATGCTGTATGTACGTGCATTAAAATAAGTGAAAACCGCGTATACAGGTTTTTCTTTATGATCTGGTGTTAAATGGGTGGCAGGTCTATTTCTTATTTTGTTTATAATGTGGGAGATGAATTGATAGTTAAAACCATTAACTTTAGCTATTTGGCGTATGCTCTTTATTTCACTGGTGAGGTCATGTTTTGAAAGGGGAAGGTTGAAAGCTCTGTGAATCATACTGAAGGAGGCCGCCTTTTTGTGGTTGCCAGGATAATTAGATAGATAGATAGATAGATAGATTTATTTTGACTGGCAGATTAGGGCCATTGGGCCCTCTCTTCCATCTAACCAGATTATACAAATAATAAATGATGAACAATACAAATACAACTTAAATCTAACAATATTACAATATTGATATAATATAAAATACATATGAAATGGATTAGCTTGATAATATAAAATACAAATACAACTTAAATCTAACAATTTTACAATATTTATACAATATAAAATACATATAAACTGGATTAGCTTGGTGGTGTAGGCTGTCAATTGTTGCATTGTTAGGGTGAATAACTAAGATACTTAGGAGTAAGTTTAAAATTACAGTAAGGTAAAGGAAATAGGCTACTGAAAAAAGTAGACTAATGATGGTGAAGATGATGATGAAGATAATTAGTCGTTACTGAAAGAGGTTATTTAGATATCTAAATAGAGAGTAAATGAGAAAGTGAGAATTGGAAAATTTGAATATATGTAATACGACGTAAGAATATAAGCATAAATGTTGAGTTCAACTTTCATTTACTTAGTGAGTATGTACTGCTGGCAACGCTGCTTGAAGCTGGACGGGGTTGCTCCTCTGACAGAGCGAGGCAGATTGTTCCACAGTCGTGCAGTAGCAACAACGAAGGAGTTGGTATAGCGTACTGTGCGGTGTATGAGTATCAGCAAGAGTGTGTCGTTTTTTGACCGTGTTCCAAGAGTATGCTCGTACGAGAGGCGGTGAAGCTGAGAGTGCAGGTAAGCTGGAGTTGAAGTTGAGAGTATTTGTTGAAGAATACATAAAGAATGGAGGTCGCGGCGTTGATTTAGACGTAACCAGTTAAGTTGCTCATAAGCGGGGGTGACATGGTCATAGTACCGTAAATTAAATATGTAGCGTACACAGGCATTTTGTGCATGTTGGAGTTTGTTTTTAAGAGTAACAGTGAGATCTTTGTATACCACATCGCAGTAATCAAAATGAGGCAATATTAGGGAGGAAACAAGTCGTTCCTTTAATACACGAGAGAAAATATTCCAGAATCTAAGTGAATTCAATGCGGAAAATACTTTTCTGGAAACATTGCAGACGTGCTGCGTCCAGGAAAGATGTTTATCTATAATAACGCCTAGATCTTTAACTGACTCACGGAATTCGATTGGGGAATCGCACAAGCGTAATTTTGGTAATGTGGGTTCATTTTTTAGTTTTAGGAGGATTTTCGGGTGGGAGATTATGATTGCTTGGGTTTTAGCCTCATTGAGTCGTAGTCCATGTAAGCGAGTCCAGTTACAGATTTCAGTTAAGTCTTCATTAAAGGTGCCGATTGCTTCCGATAGTTTTTCTGGTGCTGAATGCAGGTAGATTTGTACATCATCAGCATATAGGTGGTGTTTGCATTTAGTGATTGATGACGGAATGTCGTTTATATATATTGAAAACAGGAGCGGTCCAAGGACTGACCCCTGAGGGATTCCTCTCTCAACTGGACGCCATGAAGACATTTGATTTAAGTTAATTTTAACACATTGTTGACGTCCACGTAGATAAGAGTCCATCCATTGGATACTGTTCTTGGAGAGATGAATTTTAAATAGACAAGAGAGTAATATGTCATGGTCAACAGAATCGAAGGCTTTACTGAAATCAAGCAGTATTAGGATTGTTACTAGCCCACTGTCCATAGCCTTTCTTATGTCATCCGTGACCTTGAGTAGTGCAGTAGTAGTACTATGATTTTTGCGGAAGCCGGATTGGTGTTCATCAAGGATATTGTGCTCTAGCAAATAGGAGGAGAGTTGTTCGTGGACGATAATTTCCAGTGATTTGGAGAGGGATGATAGTATACTGACTGGGCAATAATCGCTTACATGTTTAGCCTGTGTATTTTTTGGGATTGGGATGACGAAGGCCGCTTTCCAAAGCGATGGGTACATACCTGTCATTAACGAGTGATTGAATATGTGTGTTATTGTGGGAAGTATAATATCAATGATACGTTTGAATAATTCGATTTCTATATTGTCAATCCCTTTAGATTTCGATTTTATTCGAAGAATAGCACGTCTGGCTTGTGAGGGGGTAACATGAGAGAAATGGAATGTTTCTCTGTTAGGGGTGGGGATGTTGTAGTTATTGATCAAAGTTCTGTGTTTCATGTCAGGGTCAACTGAGTGTCCGATAGTTGTAAAATGTTCGTTGAGTGTGTCAAGAGGTAGATTAATGGGGTTGTTAATTTTCTCTCTACCTATTCCCATATTTCTTATTTCCTTCCACGCCGCAGAGGGTTTAATATTACCTCCTAGCAGGTTATGAGCATGTCTGATTCGAGCATTACGTACCGTTTGGGAAGTTTTGTTTCGAAGTTTTTTGTAATCATCATAATTCTGTTGAGTTGGTAATCTCTTAAACTTTCTGTGTGCCACATCGCGCTTAGCCATCAGTACTTTAAGTTCCGGGGTGAGCCAAGGTGCGGGAGGTCACGTTGCTCGAACAGAGTTTACTGGAGCATGTCTGTCATAAAGTTCTGTCAAGTATTCGGTCATTGTGGGTACCTTATCATCTATGTTGTGAATAGTCAGTATATCGTGCCATGGGATACATAGAGCATCTTCTGTCAAGGAGTTCATATCAATTTGAGAGAGGTCTCTGTACATGATGGTCCTTGGTTTGGTCTTGGGACATTTTAATGAGTAGGAGATATAGATTAAATCATGGGCTGAAATTCCGGGTACAGATGTCTGACCAAACTGAAGCACCCTGTCAGTGTTCTTTACTGATATCAAGTCAATTGTCGTGTGTGAAGTACGCGTGTGATGTGTTGGTAATAGTTCTAATATTTTCATGTCTCGTGACGAAAGCATATTCAGCAGTTGCCGAGTTTCAGACTTGGTGTTGTCGCCTATATTAGTATTGAAATCGCCCATGACTATTACATGTTGGTAAAGTGGTAGGATTCTTAGTAACGCATTCTCCACGTCCTCCAAGTGACCCAGTGAAGGTGCTTTGTAAACAACACAGACAGCGCACTTTTGATGGGCGGCATCAATTTCAAATAGCATAAATTCAGGCCTCCTATTATACTGGCTATCAGAACATGCTAAGACTTTAGGATTAAGGTTTGACTTAACGAAAGCTCCTACCCCACCTCCTCTCTTCCCAACACGGTCATTACGTATTAGAGTGTAGCCGGGAAAGTGGAATGATTTAGATTGATTTAGCGGTGATAGCCACGTCTCGCTCATCAAACAAATATGGAACAAATCAGGTATAATGAGTTCAAGTTCATGAAAATGTGCCGATAAGGATTGTACATTCACGTGGGCTATATGGATTCCGGTTGGGAGAAGTGACACATTTTCAAACAGTCGATCTCGAGTCGAGATATGGTCATTGTTTGCGGGAGCTAATTGTAGCCTGTTATTTGAAGTGAATGGAAACGGTTCGGTAGGGGAGGGGAGGGGTGAGGGAGTGCGGGAGAAATTCCTTTCACTGTAGGGGGTGGCTGCGAGAGCGCTGCTGTCAGAGGTAACATTCTTGTCGATCAGGTATGCCAACTTAAGAAATGAAGACTGAACTAACAGAAATGTTTATGGTAAACTAAGACTAATATAATATAATAGTAAACAGATAATAATAATTAGAACTAAGATGGCATATATTGGCCGCAGTCAGCTAGGTGAATAGTTTTTACACTGTAGATACTGATTAGTTAGGTAAGTCACTCATACGGTTAATCCTGATTTTGGTACCATCCGGTTTCTTGATAAGGATATCGCCCTGAGAACTCCAGCAATTTCTGACTGAGAATCGAGAAATTGCAGCCTTCAGAATCGCCAGTCGGGTGGAGGTGAGATCCTCACGGATGGTCACATTGCTTCCCTTGAGCAATCTTTTTTTAAGGAACACCTCCTGCCTCGTACGGAATGAAGTGAATTTCACAATGATGTGCCTAGTTTTTCCAGGGGATTTGGGTCCAACACGATGGCTACGGTCAATATCAAGGAGGTTAACACTAGCACCAATATCTTTAAATACGTTTAGAGCAAGTTCATCTGTATTTTCTTGAGTACTTTCATGCACACCGAAAATCCTGATATTGACTCTCCTGCTATATTGTTCTAAGGAGTCGTACTTTTCTTCAAGCTCATTTCTCAGTGCTTGGATTTCAAAGTCACGACTCTCAAGTTTTTTAGTGAGATCAGATACCAGGTCCATATTGAACTGAAGAGACTTCTCCAGTTCTTTGATAACAATTTCAGTCACTCTCACAGAGATAGCGGATATAATAGTTTCAAGAAACTTACCCGAACTGAGGGTCTCGTCGAGTACCTTAGCTACGGTCTCTAGTTGGCACTATCGCTGGCGTCTCTTGAGGCACGCTTATTCTTGCTTCTCGTCATCCTGGTTTAATTATGATTTTGTTATGTATGTAAGGGTTATCACTCGAAATAACGTAACACAGGTTATGCTCACTTACTATACACACGTGAACCACTTATTTTGGATGTACCTACTACACAATAGCACCTTCTAATTCACCTAAACTGAGGAGCCGAGCTCACGCACGTCTGTCAAGCATGGCACCCACCACGGTATGGTAGTATGAGTTTGTGTAGGCTTTCTGAAAATTTTATAGGAAAGTCTATTGTTCTTTATGGAAACTGTGGTATCCAAAAAATTAATCGAGTTATTGACTGCAGATTCTGGGACGAACTGTATATTGCTGTCAATGCTGTTAAGTTTCTCTACAAGTTGGTCAATTTTCTGTATTGTGTTATCAGTGATGATGAAAATGTCATCAACATATCGACCCCAGTATGCCAAACCTGCAATTTTTCCATGTATTTTAGTGTATTCCATATGATCCATATAAATATTTGCTATAATGCCAGATAAAGTTGAGCCCATGGGAAGGCCTACCTTCTGCCTGTATATTTTATTATTGAAAGTGAAATAATTGCTATTAAGGGTGAATTCCAACAATGATATGAATTCGTTGATTTCAACATTTGATAGTTTGCTGCTGGCTGATAAGTTTTGTTTAATAATTGTTTATAATTTTGGAGATGAATTGATATAATAGCTAGTTTATAACTTGTTGTAAATAAATGTATTGACTAGGCGGAACAGTTTCTCCTTTGTTATACTGTATAGTGAATCTGTCAATACGGAAAATGAACTTCTTTCAAAGCACAATTCCGCATCAAAGCAAAAAGAAACACTTGACCAAAACAGAAAGCTAAGATAAAAATTCAAAATCAAAAGCAAAAGCAGAAAAAGAACAAAATCAAGAACACAAAGCAAAGAGCAAAAATCAAAATTCAAAAGCAGAAAGCAAACAGAAAACCAAAACAAAATGTTAAAGGCAAACAAAAGAAAAGGAAAAACACAAATTTAAATTTAAAATTAATCGATAAACGACTAACCGTTTAATCGACTTATCGAATAATATATGGAATGGGTAACCAAACAATCGATTAATTGATTAGCACAGGTCATTGGTTAAGCGGCGGCTTCCGTGGCGTAGTTGGTAGCATGCTGAGCACGTATGCCCAAGATGGCGGGTTCAAACCCGAATGAAGTCGTCGGATTTTTTAAGAGCCTTAAAACTCCCTCAGTATGTCTTCCTTCGGCCGTCCCATGTGATCAATGTATGGCATGTTAAAGAACCTTCCACTAACTACACTTGTGTGGAGCCAAAATTTGTAAGATAGAATTGATAAAGCTTTATTAATTAGAAGGTGCTGACTGCGATGGCATTTAGTAGCCACATCCGCAGACAGGTGTCGTGGATGGTGGCGTTTGATAGCAAAAGATGGAACTACTTAAAATTAATCGTCTGAATCACAGATAACACACATACAATTAACACTTGTTATCAGACAAATTTTACACACACCCAAAGTACACGGGGCTAATTTTCGGAATGCTGTATAGATATCTATAAAAGTTCCTTTTCGCCTAAATATGCAAAGTGTCCTTCCTTGTTTATGAAGAAGGACAAATATCAATGAAATTTCAAACAAACAGAGGAAACGAAGGGTTTTCAACAAAGATTCTGAATTCTTGTACAATATTTTCAATTTAGGACAGAAATATTTAGCCTAGTGTCCACACAAAAGGCACATTATTCAACAAATAGTTCCGTGAAGAACTAAAGCCTATTTTCATGAATCCTGCCACTATCAGCATACAAAATTCCAATTTGATTGCTCTAATAGATTCGTATATATTGAGAGCCTTCTAAATATTTCGGATGATCGCCATGTTAGATTTTTATAAATGTAGGGCATTGAGTTATGTACAATTACATGATTATTGCGTAAGTGTATTATTCAATCGCATGATTAGGACGCAAGAAATAATAAAAACCAGATTTAAAAATTTCACACAATCGCCATCTTGTGGTTATAAAAAGAATTGAAATAAATTAGCTGCCAGTGGATTAACATTTGTATAAGCATTTATCGCACCAAGTTTCACTGCGCTAGGATGGTTTAATAGCGAGAAACGACCATGTTATTGAAAGTCCCATAGCTGAACTCATGCTTATAGCATTTACCAAAATAGCGTAGGCTTATTATTGAAACGTTGTGTTTGATCGCATGATTAGGGCACATGAAATGAAAACTTAATTTTAAAATTTCTCACGGCCGCCATCTTGAGTTTATGTAAACAATTGAACTAAATTAGATATCAGTGCAATACAATGTGTAAAAACATTTTCTGTGCCATTTTTACTGCGCTTGGATGGTTCGTTCGCGAGAAAAGTTCATTTAAGTATTTCAAATTCACTTGGCCACCATGTTCGTTTTGTAAACAGGTTTTTGAAAGGCACATAGGTAAACTTCTAGTAGTGCCCTTTATCACCGTACAAAATTTCAGGGTGATGTCAAAAATAGTTTCGGAGATATAGAATGCTGGTGAAATATTTCGCCATGTTGGATAGGTGAGACGTAATAAAATTTGAAGGGCACGGTCGGGGTCGGCCAAAATAGTATTGCCGTTTAGATTTTATTAGGGGGGAGGACACACATACACACACACACGGACAAATGGTGATTCCGTAAGCCTATTTTTTCCGAAAGCAAAATAGGCTAAAAATATATGATAGAATTATTTAAAAAAATTAAATACTTTATGTTCGACCCTGACTATTATATGTGAGTATACTGTACTATAATGAGGCTCATTATAACACTATTTTTCATTATGAAACAGTTTCTCCCACCAATCACAGCTCAAGAAACAGTTGTTTGACCAATTAGATTATTATATGCGCTGAGTTCCACGGTCTTCTAATGTAAATCACACTGCATGGCCTAGTGTCATGGTGGGGTAATCGAGGAGGCCATGGTCAAATACATGGTATTCTCTGCGTCCCATGCGCTCTGTTCAGTACATAAAACTGGCGAAATCTCGACAGATATTTATGAATATTTTTGTTCGAACATAAAATAGTTATAATAATTATCGTCGAACATAAACAGTCGTATGCTACTCGCCTATAATGGTAATTAAGACACTCGTTTGGAAATTATAAAACTCGCATACGCTCGTTTTATAAACATACTCATGTCTTAATTATTGCCATTATAGGCTCGTTGCATAATGTACTATTTTGCTTCTGTGAGAGCGTAGATAATGGAGGTACGAGTACAACGATTATTCGACAAAACAATTAATCAACCATTGGATCAACCTATTTATCAATTGAACGACCAATCTGTTAATCGATTAAACACACAATCGATTATTAGTAGAGATTATTCGATTTTTCTGCTTCGATTAATATATTATTCGATAACTGAAATTAATTGATTAAAAGTAATAATAATAATAATCTATGGCCTCGTGTGCTGGGTGCAAGCTTTCTTATTTGAGGCACAGAGGGCAGCTTGCATGACAAATTTTGTTGTTCCTTGGAACGCTATGAAAGTCAAGGAGGTTAGATATCCAAGCTCCTTGAACACTGTAGCGCTTTCTAGTAGAGAAAAGAGGAACTTTGTGTTGACGGATCATCCCGAGATTAATTTTGCCATTATGAACACGGCCAACTGAATTCATTAACATGCCAACATCGTATGACATGCATGTTGTGATTTTTCTTGCCTTTCAAAAATCACTTACCTTGACCAGGAGCAAACCTGCAAGCTTGGGGTTGGTAGTCCGATACGATAACCACTCACCCACCGTGGCTAGCCGTACTATAAAGACTAGTTATGCTCACCCTGCAGTTTGGTTCTCTGCTGCATTGCTACTAAGATTGTACGAGTACATATTATTATTATTATTATTATTATAATTCTCATCAATGGAACATTTGAAGTACTGGTACTCGAGTGTTTCGAATAGTCGATTATTGAAATAAATCGAACAGTTCAAATATTTGAATTATTCGAAGATGTTAAATATGTCTCAAAAAATGTACTAACATTTGAATGACTATAAAATGATTATTTATGAACATAGAGACAACTTTAAGGGCTTCAATTATAGAGGAGACATGTAATTAAAGACTCATGTTCGCAAACATTACGACAAAGTTCATTTGGAATTTTGTGACATTGTCTGTCAATTTCCAATTTCGTGTTGGATTGTAGGATTTCCAGCGCAGACGCTTCATGATGTGATGGAGGCTATCTTTTGAGATGTGTGTCTCTCGAGCCGTTTGTCGTAGTGATCTCGGTGGGGATCGAGTGAGGGCTTCCTGCACCTGTTCTTCTTTTCTAGGACTGGTGGATGTCCGTGGTCGTCCAGAACGTTTCTTGTTGACCTTGTGAACGCTTCCATCTGCTTCAAATTTATCTCTCGTACGAGCAATGGTCCGATGCGTTGGTGGCGGTTTGTCGAACTCCTGGACACTGACGGTGATCAATTTGAACATTTGCGAATATGAGTGTTGATTAACATGTCTCTTCTATATTGAAGCCCTTAAACTTGTCTCTATGTTCATAAATAATCATTTTATAGTAATTATAAGTGTTAGTAATTTTTGAGACACCCTGTATACGCGAAAATTACAGCAATTTGTGTAAAGGAATATGTTCTGTGGGGTTTGAAGCCAGTTTTCAGTGTTGCCTTAGTAAACAAGAGTTTAGTGATTTTCAGCGTCAACACGAATGTACCCAAAAGAGCTGGGTTATGTCCTAATCCTGAAATAAATTGCATGAGCTTAATAAATACACTAGGATGACCAGTTTCCATCGTCAAGCGATCATCATCAGATCCATTACACTTAGGCTATAACATCTATGTTTGAGAATACAGGTGAGAAATATTTACAATATGTACAGTTACTTAGTTGCAGTGTTGGTAATGCAACTGTCGGTGTAAACTAAGTGTAGTATATCTAATGTTAGGTGAAATGCTAGAATGGTGATAAAAATCCGCAGTCTGTCCGTTTGGGGTGATAATATGGTTATACAAAATCAACTATGGTTATACTGTAATAATACAGGCTGATACTTATCCGGTTATTCTTCCTTACTGGAACTTCAAGCCGTTTCGTGTTTACTGTGGCACCAGTTTTGGTCGACTAACCCGGGTGCCTTCTTGTCCTGAGCTAATCGTTTCATCTCTACATAGCTACCACACCCTACATCCAAGGCAATTTGTTTAACATATTCTAACTTTGGTCTACCCCTACAGTTCTTGTCCTCGACCCTTCCTTCCATAACTAAGCTTGCTATTCCTGCGTGTCATAGTACGTGACCTACCAACCTATCTCTTCTCTTCATTAGCAGTCGCCATAACCATCCCTCCTCTCCCACTCATCTTAATACCTCTTCGTTTGTAACCCTTTCTACCCATCTGATCTTCATCATTCTCCTGTAACACCACATTTCAAATGCTTCGATTCTCCTCTTTTCTGCTGCACCAATAGTCCAAGTTTCATTTCCATATAGCGCCACGCTCCAGACAAAGGCCTTCAAAAATGACTTCCTAATACCTAAATCTATATTCGGTGTCAACAGATTCCTTTTCTGTAGAAAAATGTAAAAAATAGAGAATAAAAAATGAAAAATAAAAAATATAGTTAGAGTCATTGCTTGGAGGGAACTACTAGTTCTCTTATCCACTTGTTTTAAAGTATTGCCAACTTCTGTACGAATATATACCCCATATATACTGCTACAAGCTTATTATGGGCTGCATTAACTTCTATATGGAGGTCTGAAGAAACTATTCCTAGACCAGAACTATTAACACACATGGAGTCTCTTTAAGACAATATCACTATTAACAAGAAGTTCCGTGACGAACTAAAGAGCCTACTTTTCTTATAATATAAGAATGATTCCAATGATTAATCTATATGGATCTATCTAGAATAATGACGAAATTAAGTTGGTAATATCGAAATTTCTAATTAGAGCACTACAGTTGGTAGCCCTGGTGACTGAATATATTCTCAGTTCCCTCTTAAGGTACAGAATACAAAATTTGGTTGAAGGGCAATGGATAGCATGGATGTTACATGCAGTTAAACATTGGATTTAACAGTGCGCGTAAAATCATGTAGGCAACAATGTCATGTAATGGTCATAAATAATCTGAAATAATATGATCTAGTGTTGTGCCATTTTTAATGAAATCCATTAGTTAGTATAGAAGGTACATGCATTTTAAAATTGGACCTATCAGCAGGCTTAGAATCATGTTGGCAGCACTGGTTTAGGCCTATATTAGTTACTCCAAATTAATCTAGAATGCCAAGTACTATACGTGTGCAAAGTCTAGAGCTATTGGCTTGCATACTTTCTGATATATTTATATTATGGTAACAAAAATAGATACAGTATTTATTAACAGTTGGCAGCCCTGGTTATTCTTAGTAATTGGCATAGTCATATCTGTTATGGTACACATAGCACACACGAAGTTTGGTTGAAATCCAAATGATAGTATAGAGGATACATCTATTTAAAATTGGTCCTATCAGCAGGCTTAGAATCATTTTGGTAGCACTGACGTATATAAGTTACTCTAAATTAATATAAAATGTCAGGGACTGTACGTGTGCATAGTTTAAAGCTGTCGGCTTGCATACTTTCTGACATATTGGTATTTGGATAAAATAAATTGAGAGCATTTATTAACAGTTGGCAGCCCTGTTGGCTCTTAATAATAATATCAGCCATATCTGGTTATGTACAAATAGCACATACGAAATTTGGTTGAATTCCAACTGATAGTGTAGAAGTTATATGTATTTTAAAATTGGACCTATCAGCAAGCCTATAATCATTTCGGTAACACTGCTATGTATGGCCTCCTGGAAATTAAACTGAAATATTATTATCTATATGTGTGCCAATTTTGGTTTAGCTCCCATGCATATCTTGCAAGATATACAACATGGAGCTGAATTTTCACTTGCGATTTTTCAGCAGTTGGTAGCACTGACATCATTTTGAAATACGGCATTGAGATATTCAGATAGAGATCTTTACTCATACTAAATTTGGGTTCGATTGCTACAGCTGTTTAGGAGTTGATAGGGGGGGGGGGGGACACGCACACAGCCAGCCAGACAGACAGACAGACAGAAGGACAGTCAGACACACATTTTCTCGGATCGATCTAATAAGTCTATTTTTTCCTCATTTTTAGCCTACTTTCGATTTTTGCAAAAAATGAAAGTAGACTTATGAGATCAACACAGGGCGAAAAAAGGTGTGTCTGTCTGTGTGTGTGTGTGTGTGAGTGTGTGTACTCTGAATGTCTGTCCCCCCCCCCTATCAATTCGAACACGGTGAATGCGAATTGAACGAAATTTGGTACAAAGGTAGCACTAGCAAAGGACACCTCAGTGTCATGTTTTATATCGCCGCCATCTTTACTAAAACTGAATGTCGGCCACTCAAACGTTCAAAACGTAAAATCAAATAACGACTAACCAAATCATCCGATCTTTACCAAATTTGATAATAAAAAAAATCTGTGCGTGTTTGACAGTGTATTCTTATATTTCTCTGATTCTGTATGGGGCTAGGGGGTTGGTTTATTAAGAATTTCCCCTGTGTAGCTAGTTTGGAGCACACAAAAAAAATGGTGCTTTTCGTCTGGGGAAAAATTTTTCTCACTATTTGCTTGGCTTTTTGCGGTACGGAAGGGGTCGTTTTACCTACGAGGGCTCGTTGGTTGAGTCCTGTTCTCTATGCGTAGTACCCCGCCTCCACCAGTGTTTTAGATCCCTTATTTGGGGGTGAATCTAAAAGGGAGAGTTGTTGTACTAATTTATAAGGTGGTGCCTAAAAGGGTAGCTTCCCTTGTCAGGGTAAGCTGACCAGTGTAGAGTGTTGTGGTGTGCTAGGAACTAGGGGGCGTTCCTATAAATAATGTAGTAGTGTTTGAAGGGATGGGACCCAATGCACGGGGTCGCTGTGCTGGTCGCTTAGCTCAGCTGACTGCTTATTATGTAACTGACTCTGTTCGTATCAGCCGAGTGGCACGTGCTGCTTGCTGGCAGCCGAGTCGGCTCGGGGAACACCAAGGTACCTGAGTTAGCGCTATGAGCCTACCGTCTGTCACGTCTTACCGTGACGGGAGTAAGGAAGGGCGTTGGGATGTAAAGAGGCGTATAACTGTAATGCTAGTGTGATGTGTTGACCAAGTATTTATTGGTCTGTAATTCTGAGTATGAGTCCCTTGTAGGGAATGTAATTATGTTCACAATGTAGTACAAGTTGTGGGTTTACAGGTTACAAAAGTAGGAACTCTGAACACGATTGACTGACTCACCTCGGTTGACACCAGCGTAGCCTCCGGCCGTCTCGATGAAGCACTGATAATGGAGAGATCCTTTGACCTCATTAGGATGCCTTCTTATACTCTCTGGCGCTATGTTGTCAGCAATGTGTTGGCCCAGTTACTAGTATGTCGGTATGTGTAACCATTGTGCAAGGACTGGGCTGCTTTTAGAGTGGCAAGCTGTCCCTGCTAAGTTTTATGGATGTTGGGCCGGCTTTCCAAGGGTTGCCATTTAGGGGATTTAGCCAGATGCCGGGGGGATGGACTCCAAGGGGTGCATACCCCTGGGAGGCTGTACAATACCTTCGTATAGGATGCGTCTTTTGACCAAACTACAAGGTCGTCCGCCATACCATTTCAGGATGGCGGCCGTGCGAATTATGCAAACTTTATAATCCATATCATGGGACCCACCAGTTCCGATTATCGAGCCGAGAATCGTTTTAACTATTCTAAAGGAAGAGGCACGTTCGAAATTAAAAGTTTATTTTATAATACTATAGTGCAGACGTGATTCTAAAAAGCTGAGGTGATTCAGTAATAAGACAAGATGGCAGCGGATATCTTGTGCCTGACTTATATTTCACTAATTTGAGTATTGCATGCAATATAGCGTACTGATACAAAATAAATAAACTTTGTATGAAATGCTTTATATATAAATAATATACTCCAGTGATGAAATCGTTTAGTATAAATCATTATTTGCTAACAAGTTCTATATAAGTCATTTTATATAGAACGATATTCGTTGACACAATTAGCTCAGTGGTAGAGCGTTAGCCTATCGCTCAAATGCCTATGGTTCAAACCCGATCGCAGTTAGGTTTTTTGCTTGAAATGTTATATGTTTATTGTTTTGTAATGACTCAGATGTTTTAAAATTAAGCGTTAAATTGTGCATATTATGGTGTAAAATATATATTTAATTAAAACATAATTCGCCAGCAGATTTACTCGAGACATCTAGCTGCCAAAAAGGTAATTATTAACTTCCAGATTTTATTGAAAAGTTTCTTCTTCTGGCCGCTAGAATGCACTCGCTCTGTTAGGATTATATTGTTCGATATTTCATCACTAGATGTCACGACTAGTCTACGTGGGGCTCCATTGATTACCATTGGCATTCTATGCGCATCGAATTTGAAGAATGACAAGATGATACTACGATACATTTTTACTTTTTATTTTAAAGGGTTTGTAACAGCCTATTTTGCGTTACTTGAAAATGTTATTTGAAGTAAAGAACAAAACGATTTCACATAGTAACTGAATTGAAGCCGTAGGTGTTAGTTTTATTTCAGGCAAATAGCAATCGAAAATATCCACATAGTTTGTATACACACGTCTCAGTAGGGTCATGGAAAGATTTGTTAATTCAATTAGGGTTGTGAAAGCCATGCACAACCAGACGTGTAAAGACATGCCTCAACTCAAAGTTGGATGTTGCCCACGGCAGGTCGTATATGTAATAATAATAATAATAATAATAATAATAATAATAATAATAATAATGTTATTGGTTTTACATCCCTTTTAACTACTGCTGCTTTTAGAGACACCGGGGTGCCGGAATTTTGGCCCGAAGGGGATCTTTTAACGTGCCAGTAAATGTACTGACACGGCTCCCTCGCATTTGTGCACCCTCAAATGCCAGCTGACTGCGCCGGAATTTTGGCCCGAAGGGGATCTTTAACGTGCCAGTAAATGTACTGACACGGCTCCCTCGCATTTGTGCACCCTCGAATGCCAGCTGACTGCGCCAGGATACGAACCTGCAACCTAGGGCCCAGCAAGTGAGAACGTTACCGCTGAGCCACGCAGCCAGTCCGGTTGATTATGTCTCCAGATCCGTAACATTCTTGATATACTTCTTATCTTTCTTTCTTCAATGATGGTAGCAGTTTTTATCTAGGTTGTGGCGTTTGGTAGAGGTAAATCGTTTCTAAGGTCTTCAACAAAGAATAGTTCTATTATACTCTTTGATAATAACAACGAGTTATAACTATACTCATACATTTAGGAGAAAGTAGGCTATATGTTCTTTACTGAACATCTTGTTACAAAATGCGAAAAGTAGGCTAACAAGAAGTTCGGTGACGAACTAAAGAGCCTACTTTTCTTAAAATTTAAGATTCATGTCAATGATTAATCTATATGGATCTATCTAGAATAATGACGAAATTAAGTTGGTAATATTGACATTTCTAATTAGTTCGAAATACTGTATACCTGGCATAATGTAGCCTAATAGAGAACTACAGTTGGCAGCCCTGGTGACAATATATTCTTAGTTCCATCTCTGAAAGTACAGAATACAAAATTTGGTTTAAGTCCAATGATGGACGATACATGCAGTTAAACATTGGATCTAACAGCGCGCGTAAAATCATGTTGGCAACAATGACATACATGTATTGGTCAGAAATAATCTGAAATAACATGATCTATTGTTGTGTCAATTTTGAATGAAATCCATTAGTTAGTATAGAAGTTACATGCATTTTAAAATTGGACCTATCAGCAGGCTTAGAATCATGTTGGCAGCACTGGCGTAGGCCTATATTAGTTACTCCAAATTAATCTAGAATGCCAGGTACTATACGTGTGCAAAGTTTAGAGCTATTGGCTTGCATACTTTATGATATATTGATATTAGGGTAACAAAAATAGAGACAGTATTTATTAACAGTTGGTAGCCCTGGTTACTCTTAAGAATCGGCATAGACATATCTGATATGGTACACATATCACGCACGAAATTTGGTTGAAATCCAAATGATAGTATAGTAGTTACATGTATTTAAATTTGGACCTCTCAGCTGGCTCAGAATCATGTTGGTAGCACTGCCGTATATAAGTTACTCCAAAATAATATAGAATGTCAGGTACTATACGTGTGCATAGTTTAAAGCTGTTGGCTTGGATACTTTCTAATATATTAGTATTTGGATGAAATAAATTGAGAGCATTTATTAACAGTTGGCAACCCTGGTGGATCTTAAAAATACGTTCAGTCATATCTGTTTAAGTACACTTAGCACATACGAAATTTGATTAAAATCCAATTGATAGTGTAGACGTTATATGCATTTAAATTTTGGACCTATCAGCAGGCTTATAATCATTTTGGCAACACTGCCATGTATGGCCTCCTGGAAATTAAACTGTTATATTATTATCTATACGTGTACCAATTTTGAAATAGCTCCCATTCATACCTTCCAAGATATCCAACATGGAGCTCAAATTTCAATTGCGCTTTTTCAGCAGTTGGTAGCACTGACCTCATTTTCAAATATGGCCGTGAGATATTCATGTATAGATCTTTACTCCTACCAAATTTTGTTTCGATTGCTGCTGCCGTTTAGAAGTTGATAGGGGGGGGGGGGGCACACACACACAGCCAGAGAGAAGGACAGACAGACAGACACACATTTGCCCGATCTCATAAGTCTACTTTTTCCTCATTTTTGCAAAATGTGAAAAGTAGGCTAAAAACTTCTAGGATTTATATGTGACCTTTGAGACGTTTCGCCAAGGTACACCAAGTCGAGCTCTTCAGCGGTCTCTTGGTGACGCTCCACGGATCGTCGCTGGGGTAGTGGACTATGCACTACGTCCCTTATACGAATTTGACCACATCTCTAACGCTCCGCATAAATCAATAGTAGAGTTATATTAACCTATGACCTGGTTTCTATGTAAGTAGTGTCACAATTGTTTCCACCTATTGCTTGGAATGCAGGTAGTCATAGAAGCTTCTCCTAGATTCCTCTATAGTTCAGTTAACGAAGGAATCTTTGGAGGTACAGCCAGCAAACTATGCACATAATTGCGTGTGATGATCACTACGTTGGAACACATAAATTAACTTTGTTAGATATTCCAGAAAACATTTCTAATTATTGCTAGTTCCCGCAAAAACATAAAACACTGGGTAGGTCTTAATGAGAAAACAACACTCTTTGATATATTATCCACTTAAGCGGCTCATCCTCAGCCCGACAAAACACAAGAATGCAAATTACAATTTCTAGGTGTGACAAGGAGCTTTTGAAAATTCATAAGATGGATTCCAAAGAGCAAGAAGTCAACTTTCTTGACCCCTAAACTCTCTAATTACATTTTGAAATTTACTCTGAAAAAAATATTGAATATAGCAATGCAAAATTAACCCTAGGAACACCAACTCAGTATCTTTTTCATAGATGGTCAAGGGGGGGGAGGGGGGTTGGTACTTCGTGCCCATAACTTTAATGCATGATTTGGAATATCTGTGATGCTTAACTATGCAACTATTTATTAAAACACAGTTATCAGAAGTATTTTTAGGCTCTTTTCATTTTTGAAAAACATAGGCTTATGAGATCACCTTTTGTCCGTGTGTTTGTCTGTGTGTGCGTGTGTGTGTGTGATGGATTTTTTGTGCCCCCCCCCCCCCTAATAATTTCTAAACGTCTGGAGTGATTTCGATGGAACTCGGTAAGTTCATAGCACTATCCCGAGCGACCCCGACCGTGCCCTTCATATTTTGTTACGTCTCACCAATCCAACATGGTGGCTGTGCGAAATATTTCACCAGCATTCAATATCTCCGAAACTATTACCTATATCACCCTGGAATTTTGTACGGTGATAAAGGAAACTACTGGAAGTTCACGTATGAGACTTTTGAAAACCAGGTAACTCTAAAACCAACATGGTGGCCAAGCGAAGTTGCGAGATTTAAATAGACGTTTGTCGCGATTTAACCAACCAAACGCAAAAAAACTTGGTACAGTATATGTTTATACACATTGTAATGCACCGACATCTAACTTCGTTCAATTGTTTACATAACCTCAAGATAGCGGCATTGCGAAATATTTCACCGGGATTCTATATCTCGGAAACTATTAGCAGTATCATCATGAAATTTTGTACGGAGATAAAGGGCACTACTGGAAGTTCATCTGTGACTCTTTCAAAAACCTGTCAACTACAAAACGAACATGGCGGCCAAGCGAATTTGAAAGTTTTAAATAGAATTTTCTCGCGATGTAATCATACAAACGCAATGAAATTTCGTACAACAAATGTTTATACACATTGTAATGCACTGGTATCTAAATTTGTTCAATTGTTTACGTAACCTCTAGATGGCTGCTGTGCGCATTTCGAAAATTATGTTTTTAGCCTACTTTTCACATTTTGCAAAAATGAGGAAAAAGTGGACTTATGAGATCGGGCAAATGTGTGTCTGTCTGTCCTTCTGTCTGTCTGTCAGTCTGGCTGTGTGTGTGTGTGTGTGTGTGTGTGTGTGTGTGTGTGTCCCTATCAACTCTCAAACGACTGCAGCAATCGAAATAAAATTTGGTACGAGTGAAGATATATTCCTGAATATTTCACGTCCATGTTTGTAAATGATGTCAGTGCAACCAACTGCTGAAATATCGCAATTGAAATTTGAGCTCCATGTTGGATATCTTGGAAGGTATGAATGGGAGCTATTTCAAAATTGGCACACGTATAGATAATAATTTTGCAGTATAATTTCCAGGAGGCCATACATGGTAGTGTTGCCAAAATGATTCTATGCCTGCTGATAAGTCCAAATTTTAAATGCATATAACTTCTACACTATCATTTGGATTTCAACCAAATTTCGTATGTGCAATGTGTAACATAACAGATATGACTGTGCCTATTCTTAAGAGTAACCAGGGCTACCAACTGTTAATAAATACTGTCTCTATTTTTGTTAGCCTAATATCAATATATCAGGAAGTATGCAAGCCAATAGCTCTAAACTTTGCACACGTATAGTACCTGGCATTCTAGATTAATTTCGAGTAACAAATATAGGCCTACGCCAGTGCTACCAACATAAATCTGAGCCTGCTGATAGGTCCAATTTTAAAATGCATGTAATTTCTATACTAATGCATTTCATTCAAAATTGACACAACAATAGATCATATTATTTCAGATTATTTCTGACCAATACATGTATGTCATTGTTGCCAACATGATTTTACGCATGGTGTTAGATCCAATGTTTAACTGCATGTAACGTCCATGCTATCAATTGGACTTCAACCAAATTTTGTATTCTGTACCTTAAGAGATGGAACTAAGAATATATTCAGTCACCAGGGCTGCCTACTGTAGTTCTGTATTAGGCTACATTATACCAGGTATACAGTAATTCAAACTAATTAGAAATTTCGATATTACCAACTTAATTTCGTCATTATTCTACATAGATCCATATAGATTAATCATTGTCATGAATCTTAAATTTTAAGAGAAGTAGGCTCTTTAGTTCGTCACGGAACATATTGTTAGTTCTTGTGTTCTAATCATGCAATCCAAATCAACATTTGTGGTTCGTCAAATGGACGGTTGCTGGTGCTGCGTGTTCAGTGAAGGACACCAGAGAGTGGAGGATGAACATAGAAGTGGACGTCCCTCCAAATCCACGAATGAAAACCATATTGCTCGAGTACAGGACATGGTGTTAGCAGTGGCGTCTACACTGCGTATTGGCCATGCCCGGGCCCATCACATGCATTGTAAGTCGCACTCTCGGGACGTCACATTCTCGCCAATGCTGAGGTGGAGCATCGCAGGGACACCGGGTTTTACCAGAGTGTTTTTTTTTCAACCGATTACAGGCTACGGCAAGTGTCTCAATGTCGGTGGCGACTATGTGGATGATGATATATAATTGTTGTTTTAAGGGGCCTGACATCTAGGTTATCGGCCCCAAATGGTTTGGGTGATAGTGAAAGATGAGATGAGAATGAAAACTATAACTAATACTAACTACAGACTTACAAACTAGAAGAAGAAATGGTAAACAAATAAAGGATAAGGCAAATAGAGGACAGGAAGAAAAGAAATGCCCTCAACCCTCGAATAATGATTGAGGGACTAGGGAGGAAGGATAGCCATTAACGGCAGATAGGAAAGGGAAATAGGAGAGGGCCTGCTACAAAGTCAGAGGAAAAAGGGGAAAATATGGACCCAGCTCAGGAGTCCTCCGGGATCGTCAACTCTCGAACTCATCAGCCATGAGCCCCTGAGGGTGTAGCAATATCCAGGGTGCACCAGAAGTGGTGCGGCTACATACAACCTGCCTCCTTGAGGGCCTTGTGCAGATGGCAGGAGATAACATGAAAAGATAAAGAAGGCAGACCCCCCGCTGAAGGAGGGTAACAGGAGAGATAAGGCAAGGGCCAATTAAGGCGGGAAAGGAAGATACTCCCTAGGCCTCGGATACCGTAATACCATCGGGGTCGGAAGAGAACAAGAGTTGACCAAGAGAGGTTGACGGGAAATAAGACGGAGAGGAGCCCGGCACAAGTGAGTGGAAGCAATGCTGGACTCAGCTGGGGTCCCTTGGTGGCCAGCCCACGTCCCACTAGAAGTGAGACCCTGGGGGGGGGAATATGTCGAAAAATAGTTCAAGATGTATAGTTCATGATGCCATGGTGTATGTCAGTTTGGCAATAAGTGTCCCTGGGGGAAAATGATCAAACTGATTTTCGGAAATTCCCTCGTACGAAAAGACTGTTTGTCTACAAGCTCCTATGACCACCACTCTTTTGATGTGAAACATATCTCTTCTTGGAACCACTCGCAAATCACAAATATCACGATTACCTTCGTAATTTGAGGAAATTTTATAAAAGCAGAGTGATATTGCCAACTTTTCAGATTGTAATTGATTAGTAAATTCCTATTAACTTGTCTCCACGACAGTGAAAGGTATACTGGATACATTACATCAGTGTAGAGAATGGTTTGTGTAATCATGACTTACTCATCTTCATGACCTTATCGCCGAGTGAAGTTTATGAGCAAACCCATCCATTGACAAGGGGTCAAGCCTGGGTCATTTTCTCCACTATTTCTGCGCGTGCGCGAACTTGTTTGACAGCAGCCGAAGGCTTGAGGTGTGAAATTACCGAACTCAACACCAGTATTATGAATAATGTAACAAGAAATCTAACAGAGAAATCACAACATTCCTTTTCTTTTTATCTAAAAGTCAAAAGAATTTGAATTACAGTTTGAAATGCTGTTGATATTCTTAGAGAATTTGCATGTAACCTCTTTGACCTTGACGGCCACAGAGGCAGTCAGAGAAACCTAAAAGGTGTTAATTTAGAGAAATGTCGACCTTTTCACCTGTGCTCGGGTCACGAACAAAGTATTGTATCTTGTTACGTGCTGCAGAACGCGTCATTGTTTCTGAGGGCTAAATTACTGGCCCGCAGCTCCTTGAGGTGCTCACCGGATACTCACCTTCACAACAAAATGAGTCCCTACTTACGAGGGAACCATAACTACTCGTCATCAGCGATTAGGTTCAAATTTTTGGTATATGCAGGACTTGACCAGAAATGAAAATGACAGGAGTGGGAGATCAGGATGGCCAAGCGTTTAGAAAAACAAGCAGTTCCATGACGAACTAAAGAGCCTACTGTTCTTAGAATTATAGAGACCATATATCAACAGTTGGCAGACCTGGCGACTCTATATTTTTAGTTCCATCTCTTAAGGTACCAAGCCTCCGTAACTTAGGCGGCAGCACGCCGGCCTCTCACCGCTGGTTCCGTGGTTCAAATCCCGGTCACTCCATGTGAGATCTGTGCTGGACAAAACGGAGGCAGACAGGTTTTTCTCCGGGTACTCCGGTTTTCCCTGTCAAAATTTCATTCCAGCAACACTCTCCACTATCATTTCATTTCATCTGTCATTCATTTAATCATTGCCCCAGAGGAGTGCGTCAGGCCTCGGCAGCCGGCACAGTTCATATCCTCGCCGCTAGATGGGGGCTTCATTCATTCCATACCTGACCCGGTCGGAGACTGGAAGCAGGCTGTGGATTTTCATTTTCTCTTAAGGTACGCAAAGTACATGCAAACATTGGTTGAGGTCCAATAGATAGTATGCACGTTATATGTATTTAAATATTGAATTTATCAGTATGCGTAAAATCAGGTTGGCAACACTGCTATAAATTGGATGCTAAAACTTAAATTGACCGGCCGCGGTGGCGAGCGCGCTAACGCGCTACCTCGTGTCTTGCTGGCATTGGGAGAGCGTGGGTTCGAATCCCACCTCGGCCGTCCTGAAAACGGTTTTCGTGGTTTCCCATTTTCACCACCAGGCAAATGCCGGGACGGTTCCTTTCAATAGGTCCACGGCCAATTTCCTTTCATCCCTTCCCTGTCCCGTCCTGAAAAGAAAAATACATGGCTATTGGCTTTAATAATAAAATTTAAAAATATGGTATATTGGCTTTCACGGCCAGTGAATTAAAACTCAGCAATTCTTCTAGGTTTGTGCCGTGTCTTGTGTGGGGTTTCGCCTAGGACACCTAGCTGGCTCATCGGCGGGCTCTTAGTGTCCCCGCCCGGACCACCACAGGAGTAGCGAACTGCGCACCACCTCCCTTTATATTAGGTGCAACTGCACCACTTTACTGCGAGAACTAAAAGCCCAAGCAGCCTCAACCTCCCTATGAAGGCTTCCAAAAATATGGTATATTAGCTTTCACGGCCAGTGAATTAAAACTCAGCAATTCTTCTAGGTTTGTGCCGTGTGTTGTGTGGGGTTTCACCTAGGACACCAAGCTGGCTCATCGGCGGGCTCTTGGTGTCCCCGCCCGGACCCCCACTGGAGTAGTGAACTGCGCGCCACCTCCCTTTATATAAGGTGCAACTACACCTCTTGACTGCGAGAACTAAAAGCCCAAGCAGCCTCAACCTCCCTACGAAGGCTTCCAAAAAGATGGTATATTGGCTTTCACGGCCAGTGAATTGCAGTTGCACCTTATATAAAGGGAGGTGGCGCGCAGTTCGCTACTCCAGTGGGGGTCCAGGCGGGGACACCAAGAGACTGCCGACGAGCCAGCTAGGTGTCCTAGGCGAAACCCCACACAAGACACGGCACAAACCTAGAAGAATTGCTGAGTTTTAATAAAATTAAAACTTAAATTGAAATATTATGATCTTTATATATGTCTAGTTTGAATGAACTGTATTTATTAGTATGGAAGTTACATGTGATTCAACATTAAACCAATCAGCACGCGAAGAATCATGTTGGCAGCACTGTCATATATCGGTTACTCAAAATTAACCGACATTTGCAGGTCTATATGTATGTAAAGTTTAGAACTGTCCGCTTGCATACTTTCTGATATATTGAGATAAGGATAAAAATGTATAGAGTTAATTTCTCAACAGTTGGTAGCCCTGTTGACACTAAATAAAACGCACATTCATATCAACTACGGTGCGCAAATTATATACCAAATTTGGTTGAAATCCAATAGATAGTATGGAAGTTACATGCATTTAAAGATTGGACGTATCAGCAGATATATAATCCTGTTGGTAACACTCTCATGTATGGGCTCCTGTAAATTAGAGTGATATAATATTATTATTATTATGTGTGTCAATTTTGGAACAATTCCCTTGCATATCTTCCGAGATATTCAACATAGACCTCAACTTTCAATTGTGATTTTTCAGCAGTTGGAAGCACTGGCGTCATTTTAAAATATGGCTGTGAGATATTCGGGCATACCAAAATTTGGTTTCGATAGCTGTAGCCGTTTAGGAGTTGATAGGGGGGTCACAGACAGACAGATAGACACACACACACACACATTTGCCCGGATCGATCTGATAAGTCTACTTTTTCCTCATTTTTAGCCTATTTTCATTTTATGAAAAAAATAGGCTTATGAGATCACCTTTTGTCCGTGTGTGTGTGTGTGTGTGTGTGTGTGTGTGTGATGGTGTGTGTGTGTCCCACCCTAATTACTTCTAAACGGCTGGAGCGATTTCAATGAAACTCGGTAAGATCATAGCACCATTCTGGCCGACCCCGACCGTGCCCTTCAAATGTGATTGTCTCTCACCAATGCAGTAAAGGTGGCATTGATCTGATAAATACTTAAGGTATGCATTACATACTACGGGAGAATTTCAATACGACGGTTGCATTAAAGCGGAAAATACATAACCAAACACTGTTTGGCAAATTTTAAGAAGAATATCTGATAACTTAATTCCATTTCAAGAATACCGTTTTTTCATTATCTTCAAAACGTTTTGGATAAATATTATAATTGACACATATCCACATTGGGCATTTCAACTCAAATTCTTATACGAATTCCCGAATTTCTCCATCCCATACAACAAGGTTATTTCATGCCATCGTAACACTGGTTGGCACCTATTCAAAATTGTTATTAAACTCTGTATTGAAGAGGATTCAACTTATTTAATCAAGCGCCGAATTGAATTATTTTATTGATTTTAGAAATTGATTTTTCTAAATTATTTTGTTTGTATATTTTGATAAAACTTTTTAAATCTTAACATTTTTACATTCACCGTTAATAGTTCTTATGTGCTAACTACTTTTTCTAAATTATTGTATAAAGACCAATATTATATTTATTTAATTAATACTGCATTTGTAGAGCCTCCCTGGCTTAGGCGGCAGCACGCCGGCCTCTCACCGCTGGGTCCGTGGTTCAAATCCCGGTCACTCCATGTGAGATCTGTGCTAGACAAAACGGAGGCAGACAGGTTTTTCTCCGGGTACTCCGGTTTTCCCTGTCAAAAATTTCATTCCAGCAACACTCTCCACTATCATTTCATTGCATCTGTCATTCATTTAATCATTGCCCCAGAGGAGTGCGTCAGGCCTCGGCAGCCGGCACAGTCCAATCCTCGCCGCTAGATGGGGGCTTCATTCATTCCATTCCTGACCCGGTCGGAGACTGGAAGCAGGCTGTGGATTTTCATTTCACTGCATTTGTATGGATATCCATTTTTACTACTATATTTTATTTATTGCAATTATTTTCATAATTTTTAGCCTACTTTTCACATTTTGCAAAAAGTAGAATCATGAGATCGATCCGGGAAAATGTGTGTCTGTCTGTCTGTCTGTCTGTCTGTCTGGCTGTGTGAATGTGTCCCCCTATCAACTCCTAAACAGCTGCAGCAATCAAAACCAAATTTAGTATGAGTAAAGATGTGCACCGGAATATCTCACGTCCATATTTGAAAATGATATCAGTGCTACCAACTGCTGAAAAAACGCACTAGAAATTTGAGCTCCATGTTGGATATCTCGCAAGGTATGCATGGGAGCTATTTCAAAATTAGTACACATGCAGATAATACTATTTCAGTTTAATTTCCAGGAGGCCATACATGACAGTGTTGCCAAAATAATTTTAAGCCTTCTGATAAGTCCAATGTTTAAATGCATATAACTTCTACACTATCAATTGGATTTCAACCAAATTTTGTATGTAACATCTATACATAAACAGATATGACTGCGCGTATTCTTAAGAGCCACCAGGTCTGCCAACTGTTAATAATTGCTCTCTCTATTTATTTATTTTATCCAAACACCAATATATCAGAAAGTATGCAAGCCAACAGCTTTAAACCGTGCACACGTATATTCTGACAGTTTAGATTAATTTGGAGTAACTTATATACGTCAGTTCTACCAACATGATTAAAAGCCTGCAGATAGTACCAATTTTTAAATACATGTAACTTCTATACTATCAGTTGGATTTCAACCAAATTTCGTATGTGCTATGTGTACCATAACAGATTTGACTATAAGTATTGTTAAGAGCCATCAGGGCTGCCAACTGTTAATAAATGCTGTCTATATTTATTTTACACTAATATCAATATATCAGAAAGTATGCAAGCCAACAGCTCTATACTTTGCACACGTATAGCACCTGACATTCTAGATTAATTTGGAGTAATTAATACAAGGCAGTGCTGCCAACATGATTCTATGCCTGCTGATATGTCCAATTTCAAAATACATGTAACTTCTATACTAACAAATGGATTTCATCCAAAATTGGCACAACAAGATATCATAATATTTCAGATTATTTCTGGCCAGCACACGCATGACATTGTTGGCAACATGCTTTTACGCGTGCTGATAGATCCAGTGTCTAACTGCATGTAGCTGCATGTAACTTTAACCAAATTTTGTATTCTGTACCTGAAGAAATGGAACTAAGAATGTATTCAGTCACCAGGGCTGCCAAACTGTAGTGCTCTATTAGGCTACATTATACCAGGTATATTTTGAACTAATTAGATATTTCGATATTACCAACTTAATTTCGTCATTATTCTAAATAGGTTCATATTCTGTAGAATAATCATTGGCATGAAAAGTAGGCTGTATAGTTCTTCACGGAACTTCTTGTTTTAGATTTCAATTCTTAATTGCCTTTCTGTTCAAGCTGAAGATGACCTCATTGAAGGTCGAAACATGTCCAAATATATCAAATAAATATATTTGTTTATGGATTGATTTGGCGTATAATTTTAAACCTTCAATTCTAACATCAATACGGATATTTAAAAACATTTGTTTTCAATGGCAAATGTGTTCGCATTCTATCATTCAATTTATTTATTATTTGTTTATTTATTTATTTAAACGTGTCGGACAAGCATTACATGATTTGAAAGTTGACAATCTAGCTGTTGTTGACATAAACACACCAGCACGTCATGAAGGAAGCAGGTGTAGGACATTAGTTGCACGGAAATTATAATCCAGCTCTCTGTTCAGTACACAACTTTTCTGCTAGATGTCAAAACTGTTCTATATGGGACTTAATTAATTTGCCTTCCATTGACATTCTATACGCATCGAATTTGAAAAAATAACAAGTTGATAATACGATACATATTAATTTTAAAGCGTTTGTAACATTCTATTTTGAGTTATTTGACCAAATTAACAAAATAATCCAACATAGTACTTGTGCGCTATCTGTTGATGTACTTCAGGATAAACAATGTTCCAAAGTTTTGGAATTCGTTATTGGGTAGAGATCAAATGCTGAGTCCACACAATTCCCAAGCAGAAGAAGAAAAAGAAGAAGAAGAAGAAGTCCACCGACAGAATCTCGACAGATATTTATGAATATTTATGTTAGAACATATAATAAAGTTATAATTATCGTCGATCAAAAACAGTCGTATGCAACTCACCTATAATGTTAAGACACACGTATGGAAATTATAAAACTCGCTTCGCTTATATACATACTCGTGTCTTAATTATTGCCATTATAGGCTCGTTGATTAATGGACTATTTTACTGATCACCTCAAAGGAATCATCAAAGACTTCACATTTTGAAACAATTGCTGACTGAATCACAAAATATTAAAGTAGTGAGAACCAAACGTTTAATCTGAAGGAAAATAAAATACTTGTTACATAGCCTACGTGTATATAATAAATAGTTATTCTCAAATTAATGTATTCTTCCTTGCTATTAACTTCAACTCCCAATATGGTCTCAGTCCAATGCTACAGGAGCATTATGGCGGAGCCTGAAAGCATTGTCTCAGTATCCCGATATTTAATAGGTTCATGACATAGCCTGACCTTCGCAGCTTGTAATTTATAACATGACACATATCAAAGGGACATTTTGAAAGCATTATACTGTACTCCGGACCTTGAGCCAAACACTATATTCCCTTGTCGTTGGCAAAAATAAAATTCCAGTCTGTTATAAATGTATCGGTGTATATTTGAACAAGGGATTTCACTTGGTCCACCTTTGATTTATCCACATTCAGCCCTGATATGCGCATGCTCATATCGTTACGTCATGAGATGAGTATTCCCGGCATGCTAAGCGCGTGGGTCAGTCGGAAAGATAACGCTTTAAGGATTGTCATTGTGAGTAAATGAAATGCAGGATTGATGCGATGTCGGGGTGTTTAACAAGTATTTGGAAACAGATGTATGGGTTAACTTAGTGTGAAATATCTCAAAGAATGTGAACGGGGAATGTGAGACAATCAACTAGTCAATGGTATGGAGTTGGGCAGCGCGTGCGGTCGCGTATACAGGGTGCTCCAAGCTTTGCACTCGCTGCCCAAATTCTTTCAAACATGAACTTTCTCGACCAATTGCATACATGATAAAGCTTCGGGGCGGGGCAACTGATTGTCCCTTTATCAAGGTTTTTCAAGAAGGAAAGAAAGAAAGAAAGAAAGAAAGAAAGAAAGAAAGAATGAAAGACAGACAGAAAGAATGAAAGAAAGAAAGACAGAAAGAAAGAAAGAAAGAAAGAAAGAAAGAAAGACAGAAAGAATGAAAGACAGACAGACAGAAAGAAAGAAAGAATGAAAGACAGACAGAAATAAAGAAATAAAGAAAGAAAGAAATGAAGAAAGGAAGAAAGAAAGAAAGAAAGAAAGAAAGAAAGAAAGAAAGAAAGAAAGAAGGACAGTAAGAAAGAAAGACAGACAGAAAGAAAGAAAGAAAGAATGAAAGACAGACAGAAATAAATAAAGAAAGAAAGAAAGAAAGAAGGACAGTAAGAAAGAAAGAAGGACAGAAAGAAAGACAGAAAGAAAGAAAGAAAGAAAGAAAGAAAGAAGGACAGAAAGAAAGACAGAAAAGAAAAAAGAAAGAAAGAAAGAAAGAAATAATAAAGAAGGAAGGAATGAGTAAACAATGGTTTAAGGGGCCAAACATCTAGTTGTTGGTTTTTTTTTTTTTTTTGCCGTGTGACCTCCTCAGAAGCCGAGTGCAGGTCTTACTAGACGACGCCCGTGGGCGACCTGCGCGTCGGGATGAGAGATGGAATGTAAGAACATGAATGAAACTGGGCAAGGTTGTGGAAGGAACCTTGTCAGAAGGTGCCGTCCGAGCATTTGCCTGGTGTTAAAAATGGGAAACCATGGAAAACAATTTCAAGTACGGCCAACGGTGGGGCTCGAACCCACGCGTCTACCGAGTCAGCCGAGAGCTTGGCCCCATGACCTAACACTGCGCTATAGCCAGCGTAGCCACTGCTGTCGGTAACATCTAGGTCATCATCCCCTAATGGTTTGGGTGATAGTGAAAGATGAGATGAGAATGAAAACTATAACAAATACTAACTAAATTACAAACTAGAAGAAGATAAGGTAAATAAAGGACAGGAAGAAAACAAATAATGCCCTCAACCCTCGAAGAATGAGGAGTGAGGGACTTGGAAGGAAGGAGAGCCATGAAAGGCAGATAGGAAAGAGGAGAGGGCCCGCCCGAAGGTCAGAGGGAAAAAACGGGCAAAACGGACCCAGCTCAGGAATCCCTCGGGGTCACTAACTCCCAAACTCACCAGCCGTGAGCCCTTGAGGGTGTAGCACTATCCTGCGTGCACCAGAAGTGGTGGGGCTACATACACCCTGCCTCCTTGAGGGCCTTGAGCAGAAGGCAGGAGATACTGTGAGCCCCTGAGAGTGTAGCACTATCCTGCGTGCACCAGAAGTGGTGGGGCTACATACACCCTGCCTCCTTGAGGGCCTTGAGCAGAAGGCAGGTGATACTGTGAGCCCCTGAGGGTGTAGCACTGTCCTGCGTGCACCAGAAGTGGTGGGGCTACACACACCCTGCCTCCTTGAGGGCCTTGAGCACAAGGCAGGAGATACTGTGAGCCCCTGAGAGTGTAGCACTATCCTGCGTGCACCAGAAGTGGTGGGGCTACATACACCCTGCCTCCTTGAGGGCCTTGAGCACAAGGCAGGAGATACTGTGAGCCCCTGAGGGTGTAGCACTATCCTGCGTGCACCAGAAGTGGTGGGGCTACACACACCCTGCCTCCTTGAGGGCCTTGAGCACAAGGCAGGAGATACTGTGAGCCCCTGAGAGTGTAGCACTATCCTGCGTGCACCAGAAGTGGTGGGGCTACATACACCCTGCCTCCTTGAGGGCCTTGAGCACAAGGCAGGAGATACTGTGAGCCCCTGAGGGTGTAGCACTGTCCAGGGTGCACCAGAAGTGGTGGGGCTGCACACACCCTGCCTCCTTGAGGGCCTTGAGCAGAAGGCAGGTGATACTGTGAGCCCCTGAGGGTGTAGCAATATCCTGCGTGCACCAGAAGTGGTGGGGCTACATACACCCTGCCTCCTTGAGGGCCTTGAGCACAAGGCAGGAGATACTGTGAGCCCCTGAGAGTGTAGCACTATCCTGCGTGCACCAGAAGTGGTGGGGCTACATACACCCTGCCTCCTTGAGGGCCTTGAGCACAAGGCAGGAGATACTGTGAGCCCCTGAGAGTGTAGCACTATCCTGCGTGCACCAGAAGTGGTGGGGCTACATACACCCTGCCTCCTTGAGGGCCTTGAGCACAAGGCAGGAGATACTGTGAGCCCCTGAGAGTGTAGCACTATCCTGCGTGCACCAGAAGTGGTGGGGCTACATACACCCTGCCTCCTTGAGGGCCTTGAGCAGAAGGCAGGTGATACTGTGAGCCCCTGAGGGTGTAGCAATATCCAGGGTGCACCAGAAGTGGTGGGGCTACATACACCCTGCCTCCTTGAGGGCCTTGAGCAGAAGGCAGGAGATACTGTGAGTCCCTGAGGGAGTAGCAATATCCAGGGTGCACCAGAAGTGGTGGGGCTACACACACCCTGCCTCCTTGAGGGCCTTGAGCACAAGGCAGGAGATACTGTGAGCCCCTGAGAGTGTAGCACTATCCTGCGTGCACCAGAAGTGGTGGGGCTACATACACCCTGCCTCCTTGAGGGCCTTGAGCACAAGGCAGGAGATACTGTGAGCCCCTGAGGGTGTAGCACTGTCCAGGGTGCACCAGAAGTGGTGGGGCTGCACACACCCTGCCTCCTTGAGGGCCTTGAGCAGAAGGCAGGTGATACTGTGAGCCCCTGAGGGTGTAGCAATATCCTGCGTGCACCAGAAGTGGTGGGGCTACATACACCCTGCCTCCTTGAGGGCCTTGAGCACAAGGCAGGAGATACTGTGAGCCCCTGAGAGTGTAGCACTATCCTGCGTGCACCAGAAGTGGTGGGGCTACATACACCCTGCCTCCTTGAGGGCCTTGAGCACAAGGCAGGAGATACTGTGAGCCCCTGAGAGTGTAGCACTATCCTGCGTGCACCAGAAGTGGTGGGGCTACATACACCCTGCCTCCTTGAGGGCCTTGAGCACAAGGCAGGAGATACTGTGAGCCCCTGAGAGTGTAGCACTATCCTGCGTGCACCAGAAGTGGTGGGGCTACATACACCCTGCCTCCTTGAGGGCCTTGAGCAGAAGGCAGGTGATACTGTGAGCCCCTGAGGGTGTAGCAATATCCAGGGTGCACCAGAAGTGGTGGGGCTACATACACCCTGCCTCCTTGAGGGCCTTGAGCAGAAGGCAGGAGATACTGTGAGTCCCTGAGGGAGTAGCAATATCCAGGGTGCACCAGAAGTGGTGGGGCTACACACACCCTGCCTCCTTGAGGGCCTTGAGCAGAAGGCAGGAGATACTGTGAGCCCCTGAGGGTGTAGCAATATCCAGGGTGCACCAGAAGTGGTGGGGCTACACACACCCTGCCTCCTTGAGGGCCTTGAGCAGAAGGCAGGAGATACTGTGAGCCCCTGAGAGTGTAGCACTGTCCTGCGTGCACCAGAAGTGGTGGGGCTACACACACCCTGCCTCCTTGAGGGCCTTAAGCAGAAGGCAGGAGATACTGTGAGCCCCTGAGGGTGTAGCACTATCCTGCGTGCACCAGAAGTGGTGGGGCTATATACACCCTGCCTCCTTGAGGGCCTTGAGCAGAAGGCAGGAGATACTGTGAGCCCCTGAGGGTGTAGCATTATCCTGCGTGCACCAGAAGTGGTGGGGCTATATACACCCTGCCTCCTTGAGGGCCTTGTGCAGAAGGCAGGAGATACTGTGAGCCCCTGAGGGTGTAGCAATATCCAGGGTGCACCAGAAGTGGTGGGGCTACACACACCCTGCCTCCTTGAGGGCCTTGAGCAGAAGGCAGGAGATACTGTGAGCCCCTGAGAGTGTAGCACTATCCTGCGTGCACCAGAAGTGGTGGGGCTACACACACCCTGCCTCCTTGAGGGCCTTGAGCAGAAGGCAGGAGATACTGTGAGCCCCTGAGGGTGTAGCACTATCCTGCGTGCACCAGAAGTGGTGGGGCTATATACACCCTGCCTCCTTGAGGGCCTTGAGCAGAAGGCAGGAGATACTGTGAGCCCCTGAGGGTGTAGCACTATCCTGCGTGCACCAGAAGTGGTGGGGCTATATACACCCTGCCTCCTTGAGGGCCTTGTGCAGAAGGCAGGAGATACTGTGAGCCCTTGAGGGTGTAGCACTATCCAGGGTGCACCATAAGTGGTGGGGCTACACACACGCTGCCTCCTTGAGGGCCTTGAGCAGAAGGCAGGAGATACTGTGAGCCCCTGAGGGTGTAGCACTATCCTGCGTGCACCAGAAGTGGTGGGGCTATATACACCCTGCCTCCTTGAGGGCCTTGAGCAGAAGGCAGGAGATACTGTGAGCCCCTGAGGGTGTAGCACTATCCTGCGTGCACCAGAAGTGGTGGGGCTATATACACCCTGCCTCCTTGAGGGCCTTGTGCAGAAGGCAGGAAATACTGTGAGCCCTTGAGGGTGTAGCACTATCCAGGGTGCACCATAAGTGGTGGGGCTACACACACCCTGCCTCCTTGAGGGCCTTGAGCAGAAGGCAGGAGATACTGTGAGCCCCTGAGGGTGTAGCACTATCCTGCGTGCACCAGAAGTGGTGGGGCTATATACACCCTGCCTCCTTGAGGGCCTTGTGCAGAAGGCAGGAGATACTGTGAGCCCCTGAGGGTGTAGCACTATCCAGGGTGCACCATAAGTGGTGGGGCTACACACACCCTGCCTCCTTGAGGGCCTTGTGCAGAAGGCAGGAGATACTGTGAGCCCCTGAGGGTGTAGCACTATCCAGGGTGCACCATAAGTGGTGGGGCTACACACACCCTGCCTCCTTGAGGGCCTTGTGCAGAAGGCAGGAGATACTGAGCCCTTGAGGGTGTAGCACTCTCCAGGGTGCACCAGAAGTGGTGGGGCTACACACACCCTGCCTCCTTGAGGGCCTTGAGCAGAAGGCAGGAGATACTGAGCCCTTGAGGGTGTTGCACTATCCAGGGTGCACCAGAAGTGGTGGGGCTACACACACCCTGCCTCCTTGAGGGCCTTGTGCAGAAGGCAGGAGATACTGTGAGCCCCTGAGGGTGTAGCACTATCCAGGGTGCACCATAAGTGGTGGGGCTACACACACCCTGCCTCCTAGAGGGCCTTGTGCAGAAGGCAGGAGATACTGAGCCCTTGAGGGTGTAGCACTCTCCAGGGTGCACCAGAAGTGGTGGGGCTACACACACCCTGCCTCCTTGAGGGCCTTGAGCAGAAGGCAGGAGATACTGAGCCCTTGAGGGTGTTGCACTATCCAGGGTGCACCAGAAGTGGTGGGGCTACACACACCCTGCCTCCTTGAGGGCCTTGTGCAGAAGGCAGGAGATACTGTGAGCCCCTGAGGGTGTAGCACTATCCAGGGTGCACCATAAGTGGTGGGGCTACACACACCCTGCCTCCTTGAGGGCCTTGTGCAGAAGGCAGGAGATACTGTGAGCCCTTGAGGGTGTAGCACTATCCAGGGTGCACCAGAAGTGGTGGGGCTACACACACCCTGCCTCCTTGAGGGCCTTGTGCAGAAGGCAGGAGATACTGTGAGCCCTTGAGGGTGTAGCACTATCCAGGGTGCACCAGAAGTGGTGGGGCTACACACCCTGCCTCCTAGAGGGCCTTGTGCAGAAGGCAGGAGATACTGAGCCCTTGAGGGTGTAGCACTATCCAGGGTGCACCAGAAGTGGTGGGGCTACACACACCCTGCCTCCTTGAGGGCCTTGTGCAGATAACATGAAAAGTAAAACAAGGCTGACCCCACGAAGTATGAGAGTATCAGGAAAGATGAGACAAGGACCAATTAAGGTGGGAAAGTGAAAGGTTTCTATTCTTGTGTCCTAATCATGCTATCGAAGTGAACGTTTGTATAGTGAACCTAGGCAATAATCTTCATCTGATTGTGCATAACTCTATGTCCTGCACATATAACAACCCAACATGGTGACCATCCGAAATATTTAGATGATTATCAATACCTATGACAGCAATCACACTGTAATTGTGTATGTTGATAGTGGCCATTAACATAAGTTCACCTATGGGACTTTCAATAACCCAATGAGCACAATAGCAACATGGCGGTGACGTAAAATTGAAATATTTAAATGGAATTTTCATCCGAGCGCTGCGAAACATGGCACGGTACAAGACCTAATTTAATGGAATTTTGTGTATTTTTAAAATATCTTCATTTCTCGTGTCCTAAGTAAGACCAGTAGGATATATGGCAATAGTTCTTCGTAGAACTAATTGATATATTTTTTATTATCGAATTTGGTAACTATGGACCGCAAGGAACTCAAGACTAGTTGGCTTTCTTTCTCTTCCCAGAACTTCTTCATTCTGTCACTTCTAAGTTTTCTCTCCTCCTCGGAAATGATCCGTTTGGGCCTCCTGCTTGGTGGTTTCTCCTGAAATGATTTTACTCCGTCAACTCGACTGCGGAACTCTCTTCTATCGCAGGCCATCGGTGGAGTAATTCCAACTTCCGCTGCATCCCTCTACACCTCATCTACCCATTTAGATGTGACCTTTAACCCCATGATGTAGCTCAAGATCCTTTTGGTCAGCCTGCCTTCATCCATTCGTAGTATATGTCCGTAGAACTTTAGCCTCCGCTTCTTCATTATGTTTGTGATCTATTCAGTACACTTGTAAAGTTCTTAATTTTCCTTCTTCTTCCATGTCCCATCAGTAGTCATCTGATAAATTATTTATGTAATATTTTTATTGTTAGGGCATATCAATACAATTTGTGTTGACTGACTGAAAAGCTTTCTTTAACCCTTCATAGGTTAGTGGTCTATATATTAACCACCTACTATAAGCACAATTTATATTGTCAGCCTATACCAACAAAATTTCATTTGGAAGTGTTAATATTACTGAAGACCGAATATTCTCTCCTCATCTCTTTGACTTAAAGTACATGAAACAATTATTTTTCAATAAAAACAATTAATATTAAAAAGTTAAAAATTGGTCGCCTTAATAAAATTACAATTAAAAATAAATAAACTTATAAAAATTAAAATTATAATACTTTTATAAAAGTTAAAGAAAACAAAAATTAACATTAATAATAATTGCTATCAGGATCGAAATTGTTTTCCAATCAACAAACAATATTTATAACAAAAAGAGTCTCTCCTGGGACTGCAAAATTCGCCCCTATACAACTGTAATCAAACCTGAAGCTCTCTATGTTTCAGAGACACTCAATCTCCAACACAAAACACAAAAACACCAAATAGACGTGAAAGAACGTAAAATAATGAGAAGAATCCTTGGACCGAGAACAAAAGATGGTGTACATTATCCAAAGCCTAATACAAAAATATACAAAGAAAAGCAAAATCACAGACCCAATGTGAATGCGAAGAATCCAATTTCTGGGACACATAGAAAGAATGGACCCGAACAGACTGACACACAAAATACATACTTTCTTAAAGAACAAGGCTACTAGAACGAATTGGTATACATTTACATAAAAAGACTTAAAGGAATCAGGATCACCAAACTTACATGACCGGCAGGAAATCAGGAAAATCACTCAGACGCGGGGTTTCGAGGAAGAAGAGAGGAAGACTACATAACATCAATGGTCAGAGCAGCGGAAACAGACCCACTCGTTGCCAATGAAGGAATACTGGGCCAACAGGAAGGCTAGAAAGTGTTGATTTCGCGTGGTCCTAAGGTACCCATTCAGGAAGAAGAAGAAGAAGAAGAATATATTTTTCTGATTTTTCTTTTCAAACTTTGGCATGCAACCCTGTATTATTCGAGCACGTTTTGAAATGCTCTTTAGTACAAACTCTGTTTTATATATTTGTTATGACCACTGGTACTCAGGGAATCTTCTGATTTATCCTGGAAAAATCAGGGAATTGTCATGGAAATCTGATAGGTTTTGGTGGATAGACACCCTTCAAATGGATAGAATATAAGTTGGGAAAGGTTAACGGTGCATGAGACTGGATGCCAAATAAAAGCGCACCAATAAAAAGAAAGCCAATTCGATTGTTTTTTTTGTTTGTTTCGGAATTTGGCCAACTATGGATTGAGTTTTAATTCACTGGCCGTGAACGCCAATATACCATCTTTTTAGTCACCTAAATTTATTATTATTATTATTACAACACTTTCGCCCTTATGGACAGTGTTTGAACTCATGCGCTGCAGAAGGTTTTGGCCCGACCCTTGGTATGAGAGCAGGAGGGTTATGACATTTGTTTACGTCATAGGGGATAACCCCTTTGCCCATTCGCTAAGAAGAAGAAGAAGAAGAAGAATTGAAATTAAATTAAATACAAATAAAAGATCTGCAATAATATTCTGCCCAATAAAGCGTTAATAGAACTAGGCAACACTGAAAAATGGCTTCTATCACTTCAATCTGGAGTAGAAGTTGAGCACGTAAATCCTCTTCCTCTTCCACGATGCTTGCGGTAAGAATCGAACCCACTTCTTCTCAGTATTTTTGAATGAACCCCATTTTAGCCCTCAGACCAGAATTAAATTTCTTGGCAGATGATGATGATGATAATTGTTGTTTTAAGGCGCCTAACATCCAGGTCATCATCCCCTAATGGTTTGGCTGATAGTGAAACATGAGATGAGAATGAAAACTTAACTAATACTAACTACAGACTTACATACTAGAAGAAGAAATGGTAAACAAATAAAGGATAAGGCATATAAAGGACACGAAGATAAGAAATACCCTCAACCGTCGAACAAGGAGGATTGAGGGACTTGGAAGGAAGCAGAGCCAATAAGGGAGACAGGAAGGGGAAAGAGGAGAGGGCCCGCCCGAAAGTCAGAGGAAAAAGGGAAACAAACGGAGCCAGGTCAGGAATCCCTCGGAGTCGCCAACTCCCAAACTCACCAGCCATGAGCCCGTGAGGGTGGAGCAATATACAGGTGCATCAGAAGTGGTGGGGCTACAGACACTCTTGTCTCCTTGTGGGCCTTGAGCAGAAGGCAGGAGATGACATGAAAAGAAAAATAAGACTGACGCCTCGCAGAAGGAGGGTATCACAAAAGATGAGACAAGGGCCAATTAAGGCGGGAAAGGAAGAGACTCCCTAGGCCTCGGATACCCTAATACCGTCGGGGTCGGAAGAGAACAAGAGTTGAACAAGAGAGGTCGACAAGAAAGAAGACTGAGAGGAGCCAGGCACAAGTAACTGGAAGCAATGCTGGAGTCAGCTGGGGTCCGATGGTCGCCAACCCACGTACCACTAGATGTGAGCCCCTGGGGGGTTTCTTGGCAGAGCAGGGAATCAAACCTTGACCTCCGATGCAGCAGCCAAGCGTGATAACCACTACAGCAAGAGGTGGTCTTCAGAAGAGACTGGGGCCTTATAACATATAAAATGGTAATGAACCAGTGAAACCTCCCGCGGCAGTTTACAGGTTTACATACCACAGTGGTAGCGAAAGCAGAAGAGGAAGAAGAAGAACTTGGTTTTACAATCACAAAAAAGGCAGCTAGACTCAGCGGACACAGACAGATGAAGGGAGCAATGCCCAACAGGTTCCGCGTATAACCTTCTGACCCCCGAGCGGCAACTTAAAACACACCAAAACAAATGGAATGGAGGCAGCCCTTGACCTTGGATGAAGATAAAAGGTGAAGAAAAATCGGTGGCTGTGTGTTTCTACTTGTTCTAATGGACCGTGGCCTACTGGAATTTCCGAGCAAGAAAGCTTTTGAGGCGGTAAGGTGACTTGTTTTATGTGATCTATGCGCCTATAAAATTGTTTACCATGTACCGCGTAAGAACCTGAAGAGCTGCGCTGAAATGGTCCGGACTGCTGAGAGGAAACATAAAATCACGACATTATTAGTATTACTCACCTTACAAAGCACACTCGATGAGCAAGTCACCTCGATCAGCAGTTAGCATTACTAATAGAATTTAAGTAAGTACCAAATGGCATTAAATATACTTTATGTTCGACCCTGACAATTATATGACTGAAAACTGTATCATAATTATGGTCATTATAACACTATTTTTCATTATGAAACAGTTTCTCCCACCAATCACAGCTCAAGAAACAGTTGATTGACCAATTAGATAAGGATACCTTCGCGCATGCGCTCAAAATCCAACATGTATATATAAATTACCGAAAGTGCACCGTCCACATGTTCGCGTAAATAAACTGGTGAATATGAGACACTGTACCTTAATATCCCCAAATCCAATTTCTACACAGCGGGTTGTTTTCAAACGATTTCGGTGACATTTTTACTGAATACTGGTGCTCAATCTGCACATATGGCATTGAAACACACAGAGCGCATGCGTCGGTCGGTCAGAGAGCTTGGAAGTCAGAGATATCCTACCCTGTGCAGCACCCGATCACAAAATTCTAGTGACAATCTCGACAGATATTTATGAATATTTATGTTAAAACATATTTTAATAAAGTTATAATTATCGTCGAACATAAACAGTCGTATGCAACTCGCCTATAATGGTAATTAAGACACTCGTATGGAAATTATAAAACTCGCATACGCTCGTTTTATAAAAATACTAGAGTCTTAATTATTGCCATTATAGGCTCGTTGCATAATGTACTATTATGTTCGACCCTGACAATTATATGACTGAAAACTGTATCATAATGATGGTCATTATAACACTATTTTTCATTATGAAACAGTTTCTCCCACCAATCACAACTCATGAAACAGTTGTTTGACCAATTAGATAAGGATACCTTCGCGCATGCGCGCAAAATCCAACATGTCTATATAAAATACCGAAAGTGCACCGTCCACATGTTCGCGTAAATAAACTGGTGAATATGAGACACTGTACCTTAATATCCCCAAATCCAATTTCTACACAGCGGGTTGTTTTCAAACGATTTCGGTGACATTTTTACTGAATACTGGTGCTCAATCTGCACATATGGCATTGAAACACACAGAGCGCATGCGTCGGTCGGTCAGAGAGCTTGGAAGTCAGAGATATCCTACCCTGTGCAGCACCCGATCACAAAATTCTAGTGACAATCTCGACAGATATTTATGAATATTTATGTTAAAACATATTTTAATAAAGTTATAATTATCGTCGAACATAAACAGTCGTATGCAACTCGCCTATAATGGTAATTAAGACACTCGTATGGAAATTATAAAACTCGCATACGCTCGTTTTATAAAAATACTAGAGTCTTAATTATTGCCATTATAGGCTCGTTGCATAATGTACTATTATGTTCGACCCTGACAATTATATGACTGAAAACTGTATCATAATGATGGTCATTATAACACTATTTTTCATTATGAAACAGTTTCTCCCACCAATCACAACTCATGAAACAGTTGTTTGACCAATTAGATAAGGATACCTTCGCGCATGCGCGCAAAATCCAACATGTCTATATAAAATACCGAAAGTGCACCGTCCATATGTTCGCGTAAATAAACTGGTGAATATGAGACACTGTACCTTAATATCCCCAAACCCAATTTCTACACAGCGGGTTGTTTTCAAACGATTTCGGTGACATTTTTACTGAATACTGGTGCTCAATCTGCACATATGGCATTGAAGCACACAGAGCGCATGCGTCGGTCGGTCAGAGAGCTTGGAAATCAGAGATATCCTACCCTGTGCAGCACCCGATCACAAAATTCTAGTGACAATCTCGACAGATATTTATGAATATTTATGTTAAAACATATAATAAAGTTATAATTATCGTCGAACATAAACAGTCGTATGCAACTCGCCCCTAATGGTAATTAAGACACTCGCATACGTTCGTTTTATAAACATACTCGTGTCTTAATTATAGCCATTATAGGTTCGTTGCATAATGTACTATAATCCACCTTAATCAATTATTCCTCCCTACATTAATCTGCTAAGTTCCCATTCCAGTTTTCTACCGAAAATAAGGTCCCATTAACACCAACCTACACATATGGGGTATCTACAGGTTCAGCATTACCCAATGCGTAAGCGAAACGCACTCACTTACTCTTTAAATGCCTCACAATTAAATAAATACCTTAAAACATGTATATTTACAATGAAATAATGAAAGAATGCAACACGGTAACCATGGTAACAGAATCTCACAGGCCCGTCTATTTCTGTAAGACGCAATGCAATTCCAATTATTACATTACTGAGAAAGTTTCCAGACGGTTATAAGGTTATCACTTAACCAAATTAAGCTATAAAATTCATCAATACATACAGTATAATGCGCTTAAGGGGGTCAAGGGGCACTCTAGAATTTTTTCTCGCAATTTTCACGTGTGAGTGTGGTACGAAAGGCCTTTTTCACCCGACTATAAAGAGTGTCCGAAAACCACATTTAAAGGCCCTTAAATTAACAGTGTCTGTGATATTCCCAGAAAACTAACTTCGCACTAATATACCTATGAAGGAATGACAAACCCCTAACCACTGCACCAGTAGCTGAATGGACAAAGTCTGATTATTCATACCAAGGATAAATCAGTCATAGCATTCATGATTGAGATTTTGCTAAGTGTACTCTTTACAACTAGAATATTCGCAGGAGAAGCCGCGACGGGTAATGCAAGTATTATAATTAATATGAATAGTAGGCCTACATTATGCAACGAGCCTATAAAGGCAATAATTAAGACACGAGTGTGTTTATAAAACGAGCAAAGCGAGTTTTATAATTTCCATACGAGTGTCTTAATTACCATTATAGGCGAGTTGCATTCGACTGTTTATGTTCGACGAAAATTATAACTTAATTATATGTTCTAACATAAATATTCATAAATATCTGACCAGATTCTGTCGGTTGACTTCTTCTTCTTCTTCTTCTACTTGGGGATTGTGTGGGCTCTGCATTTGATGTCTACCCAATAACGAATCCCAAAGCTTTAAAACACTGTTATTCCTGAAGTAACACTAACAGATAGCGCACAGGTACCATAAGGTGCGTTCAAAAAGTAACGAGCCGGAGGCTGTAATGCGCAAACCGGTGACGACATCGGCTAATCGTGGCGTGTGTAACGAGGTGTGGTTCCGACCAGAGCGTGGAAGGTCGCTAGAGGGCACGCGTGCACGTCACGTGACGAAACAAAGCGAGCATCAGCATGCATCAATCGTCCAACACTGCCAGCCGCATTGCAAACAGTGACATGGAGGCGTCAAACGAAGAGCAAAGAGGTGTTGTTTGGTTTCTGACAGCGAAAGGAGTAAGGGGAACGAATATTCATCGCCGAATGTCACAAGTGTACGGCGAACACTGCATGCCCCTTGCAAGGGTCAAGACGTGGCACAAGCGCTTCAGGGAATGACGGGTGTCGTTAGCCGATGATGCCCGGTCTGGGGCACCCCACTGCATTACCGATGACAACGTCCAGCTGGTTGATGCACTCATTACCCAGGACCGCCGAGTGACAGTTTACGCCATAGCCGCCGTGGTCGGATTGCGCGTCGGAAGTGTGCACACCATCATGAAGGAACGACTGCACTTGCGGGAGGTGTGTGCCCAATGGGTGCCCCACAGATTTAAACCACACCAGGTAGTATGTCGAATGGCCTACTGTCTTGGTCTTGGTTGGACGATTGATGCATGCTGCTGCTCGCATTTTATTGTCACGTGACGTGCACGCGTACCCCCTAGCGACGGGCTGTGACCTTCCACGCTCTGGTCGGAACCACACCTCGTTACACACGACACGATTAGCCAATGTCTTCACCGGTTTGCGCATACCAGCCTCCGGCTCGTTACTTTTTGAACGCACCTTATAAATTGAATCATTTTCTTATTTTGGTCAAATAACAGAAAATAGGCTGTTAAAAACGCTTTAAAATTAATATGTATCGTATTATCAACTTGTTATTTTCCAAATTCGATGCGTATAGTATGTCAACGGAATGCAAATCAATTGAGTCCCAAATAGAACAGTTATGACATCATTCGGAAAAGTTTCGCGTAAGAAATCCATTTACTGAACAGAGAGCTGGATTATTATTTCAGTCGAACTAATGTCATACGCCTGCTTCATGCATGACGTTCTGGTGTGTTTATGTCAACAACGAATAGCATTCACTAATATTGTGATGATGATGATGATAATTGTTGTTTTAAGGGGCCTAACATCGAGGTTATCGGCCCCTAATGATCTGGGTGATAGCGAAAATAATAATGAAACCAGAACGAAAATTAAGTGAGACGGAAAATACTTACAAAAAGGAATTCAGATTGAAACAACTCACAAAATGTTCTTACAAAAGGGAATTTAAAACGAAAAGATTCACAAAAGGAATTGATTGAAAAATACCCACAAAATGAAGGCTAGGTTGAAAATACGTACAAAATGCAATGTGGAGTCGAAATACTTACAAAATGCAATTAAAATTCAAAATACGTACAAAATGCAATTGAGGTTCAAAATACTTACAAAATGCAATTGAAATTGAAAATACACGATGCAATTCAGATTGAAATATCCCAGTTCCATTCCAAATTATTCACAAAGTGCAATTGAAATTTAAAATACTTACAAAATGCAATTTAGATTCAAAATTCGTGCGAAATGCGGTTTTGGTTGAAAATACTTACAAAATGCAATTGAAATTCAAAATTCTCACTAAAAGGCCCGGCCACCTGCATTGAAAGACATACAAAAAAAGCAATTTAGATGGTCAATCTTTACAAAATGCAATTGAAGTTGAAAACAATCGCGAGATGTAATTTAGATCGAAAAAACTTACAAAATGCAACGTAGATTAAAAATACCTTAAAAAATCGCTAAAAGGGAATTTAGATATACGGTGAACCAAGTAACAAAAACAGTGCGGGAATCTTAAAGAGAAAGGAAATATAATGAAAAGAGGAGAGGGGAGGGGAGAGAGGAGAGGGTCCGCCCCAAAGGTAAGGGACAAAAGGGGAAAACGGACCCAGCTCAGGAATCCCTCTGGGTCGCCAACTCCCGAACTCACCAGCCATAAGCCCCTGAGGGCGTAGCATTATCTAGGGTGCACCAGAAGTGGTGGGGCTACATACACCCTGCCTCCTTAAAGGCCTTGAGCACAAGGCAGGAGGTACTGTGAGCCCCTGAGGGCGTAGCATTATCTAGGGTGCACCAGAAGGGGTGGGGCTACATACACCCGGCCTCCTTAAGGGCCTTGAGCACAAGGCAGGAGATACTGTGAGCCCCTGAGGGTGTAGCACTATCCAGGGTGCACCAGAAGTGGTGGGGCTACATACACCCGGCCTCCTTAAAGGCCTTGAGCACAAGGCAGGAGATACTGTGAGCCCCTGAGGGTGTAGCACTATCCAGGGTGCACCAGAAGTGGTGGGGCTACATACACCCGGCCTCCTTAAGGGCCTTGAGCAGAAGGCAGGAGGCAAAATGAAAATAAAAAGAAGGCTGACCCCTCACAGAAGGAGGGTGTCAGGAAAGATGAGACAAGGGCCAAAGAAGGTGGGAAAGTGAAAGACTCCCTAGGCCTCGGATACCCTAATACCGTCGGGGTCGGAAGAGAACAAGAGTTGACCAAGTGAGGTCGACAGGAAAGAAGACGGAGAGGAGCCCGGCACAAGTAAGTGGAAGCAACCGTGGTCGCCAACCCAAGCCCACTAGATGTGAGCCCCTGGGGGTCACTAATATTGTCGGCGAAATCTTACGAATGTGTAGAAATTGGAGTTGGGGATATTAAGGTACAGTGCTATTTCTTTTGCAATATTTCCCAGTTTTTTTTTATGCAATGTAACAATATTGGCTACATTGTCAACTTTCAAATCATGGAATTCATGTCCTACATGTTGGATTTTGAGTGCATGTCAGAAGCTATCCTTTCCTAATTTGTCATTGAATTAAAATATTAAGCTCTGATTGGTTGAAAATACCGTGTTATAATGAAAAGTAGTACTTGAATGACCCCCATTAAGAAACACTTTTCTGACATTTAATATTTACATATCGACATGGTCGAACATAAATTTATTTGTTTCACTAGTACTCTAAAACTACTATAAACATTCAACGTAATACCATTTCAATATACAGAGGGCGTCTCATAAGTAAGGTTCGGAATTTTAAGAAAAGCCATATCTTTAGCCTACTTTTCTCATTTTTCAACAAGTAGTTCCGTGAAGTACTATACAGCCTATTTTCATATATCCTACTCATGTTAACTGCCACTATTAACATACAAAATTTAAGTATGATTGCTGTAATAGATTCGTAGATATTGAGAACCGACTAAATATTTCGGATGGTCGCCATGTTGTATTTTATATATGTAGGTTCTAGAGTTATGTACTGTTACATGAAGATTGTTGTGTAAGTGTAGCGTTCAAACTTCAATCGCATGATTAGGACGCAAAAAGTAGCAAGGAGATTTTAAAATTTCGAACAGCTGCCATCTTGTGGTTATGGAAACAATTGAAATAAATTACATGCCAGTGGTTTAACATTCGTATAAGGATTTACTGTACCAAGTGTCACTGCACTCGGATGGTTAAATTGCGATAAACTTTCATGTGAATATTTATACTTCGCGTCGCCGCCATGTTGGATTTGTGATCACCAGGTTATTTAAAGTCCTATAGGTGAACTTAAGTTCATAGCCCCTATGATCAAAAAAAAAAATTCAGTTTGATTACTATAATAGATTCGTAGATATTCAGGGCCGTCTAAATATTTCGGATGGTCGCCATGTTGGATTGTTAAATGTATAGGCCATAGAGTCATGTACCAATAAAGGAAAATTATTGCGTAGGTTCATTATTCAAACTTTCACTTCGATCGCATGATTACGACACAAGAAATAAAAACTTAATTTTAAAATTCGCACACCCGCCATCTTGAGGTTATGTAAAATTGAACCAAATTAGATACCAGTGCATTACAATGTGTATAAACATTTCCTGTACCTGATTTCATTGCGTTTGGAACATTAAATCGCGAGAAAGGTCTATTTAAAATTTTCAAATTCGCTTGGCCGCCATATTCGTTTTGTAGTTAACCGGTTTTTGAACGTCTTATACATGAACTTCCAGTAGTGCTCTTTATCTCCGTAAAAATTGTCAGGATGATACCGCTAATAGTTTCCGAGATATAGAATGCCGGTGAAATATTTCGCACAGCCGCCATCTTGTGGTTATGTAAACAATTGAACAAACTTAGATGTCGGTGCATTACAATGTGTATAAACATATACTGTACCAAGGTTTATTGCGTTTGGTTGGTTAAATCGCGAGAAACATCTATTGAAAAGTCGTAAATTCGCGTGGCCGCCATGTTTGTTTTGTAGTTACCAGTTTTTCAAAAGTCACATAGGTGAACTTCTAGTAGTTCTCTTTATCACCGTAATAAATTCCAGGGTAATATCGGTAATAGTTTCGGAGATATTGAATGCTGGTGAAATATTTCGCACAGCCGCCATGTTGGATTGGTGAGTCGTAACGAAATTTGAAGGGCACGGTCGAGGTCGCCGGGAATAGTGCTATGAACCTACCAAGTCTCATTGAAATTGCTCCAGCCGTTTAGAAATTATTAAGGACACACACTCACACACACCACACACACACACACACACATACTCACGCACACACAGACACACGGACAAAAGGTGATCTCATAAGCCTATTTTTTCAAAATTGAAAATAGGCTAAAAATTAGGAAATGGTGGACTTACGAGTTCGAAGCGATCGAAACCAAATTTGGTAAGAGTAAAGATCTATACCTGAATATCCCACGGTCATATTTGAAATTGATGTCAGTGCTACCAACTGCTGAAAAATCGCAATTGAAATTTAAGCTCTATGTTGGATATCTCAGAAGTTATGCATGCAAGCTATTCCAAAATCGGCACACATAAAATAGATAACAGCATTCCAGATTAATGTTCAGAAGTCCAGTCATGCCAGTGTTGCCAATAGGTCCAATTTCTAAATGCATGTAACATCTATACTATCGATTGGATTTCAACCAAATTTTGTATGTACTATTTGTACTACGACATATATAACTGTGCATATTCCAAAGAGCCATCAGAGCTGCCAACTGTTAATAAATGCTCTCTCTATGTTTTAACCCTAATATCAATATATCAGAAAGTATGCCAGCCAACAGCTCTAAATTTTGCACACGTATAGTACCTGACATTCTAATTTTGTTTGGTATTAGTCATACACATCAGTGCTGCCAACACGATTCTAAGCCCGCTGATAAGTTCAGTTTTCAAATGCATATCGTATTTGCCTTGTGTACCATAACAGTTATGGCTTAGCGCATTCGTAAGAATCAGCAGGGCTGCCAATTGTTAATATATGCTCTCTCTATTTTTCAAATCCTAATATCAATATATCAGGAAGTATGCAAGCTCTAAACTTTGCACACGTATAGTACCTGACATTCTAGATTAATTTTCATAACTAATATACTTCAGTGCTACCAACATGATTCTAAGCTTTATGATATATAGTCACAATTTTGAATTACATGTAACTTCTATACTAACAATTGGATTTTATAAAAAATTGGCACTGTTATACATCATAATATTTCAGAATATTTCTGAGCATCACATACATGACATTGTTCCCAACATAATTTTACGCACACTGGTAAATTCAATATCAAACAGCATGAAAAGTCCAAACTATCCATTAAACTTCAACCAAATTGTGTATGTGCATTCTATACCTTAAGAGATGGAACTGAGAATATATATATATATATATTTTAATTACATGTAACTTCTATACAACAAATGTATTTCATCCAAAATTGGCACTATTATACATCATAATATTTCAGAATATTTCTGAGCATCACATACATGACATTGTTCCCAACATGATTTTACGCGCACTGATAAATCCCATATCAAAAAGCATGTAACATCCATACTATCCATTAGACTTCAACCAAATTTTGCATGCGCATTCTATACATTAAGAGATGTTAGCGCACTAGGCTTTGGTGCGAAGTGGCCCGGGTTTGATTCCTGGCCAAGCCATCAAGGATTTTAATCTCTTGTGGTTAATTCCCGTGGCTCATGGACTGGGTGTATGTGCCATCTTCATCACCTTTCATCCTCATTACGACGCGCAGGTCGCCCACGGGCGTCAACTAGAAAGACCTGCACTCAGTCTCTCCGGGGGCCACACGATCATTATACCTTAAGAGGTGGAACTAAGAATATATTCAGAGTCACCAGGGCTGCCAACTGTACTAAGTTACTCTATTAGGCTACACTATTTCAGGTGATTTCAAACTGCAGTACTTAGAATTAATGTTAGTATTACCAACTTGATTTCGCCATTATTGTAGATAACTCTATATAGATTGGCATGAGTCTCAAATTTTAAGAAAGGTAGGCTCTTTAGTTCGTCACGGAAGTACTTGTTTCCCTTGACTACATTTTCATTAAAACTTACTTTAATTTCATATCAACAAGGCCACTAAAATCCAGTTCGTATGATTAAGTTATCTCTAAATTCTATTAGAGCTGATAATAGTCCAAGCGATGTTCGGTTAATGAGAGTAAGAAATAAGCATTCAACAGAAACGGAATTACCCGAAGCAGTCACAAATTGCACTCTGAGATCATAAATTGCAACAATTTTGTTTAGAAAGATTGATCAATAGTAAGATCAAGTGCCCAAATACCGTCCCCCTAAACAAGTTCTTCAATTCTGAAAATATGTTTGGGGTTAGAAAGAATCACAAAACTGATCTAATCTCAAATTACAAAATCCGCCTTGTCAAACATTAAGAAGTTTAATTGAATCATGCAGTCGAGTAAGGAACTATTTTGCTACTTTTCAGGAGAGCAAAAAAAATACAAATAAAAGACAGGAAGAAAAGAAATGCCCTCAACCCTCGAAGAATGAGGATTGAGTGACTTGGAAGGAAGGAGAGCCATGAAAGGCATAGAGGAAAGAAGAAAGAGGAGACAGCCCTTCCAAAGGTGAGAGGAAAAATACGAGAAAACTGACCCACCTTACGAAGCCCTCGGGGTCGCCAACTCCCAAACTCACCAGCCGTAAGCCCTTTAGGGTGTAGCACTATCCAGGGTGCACCAGAAGTGCTGGGGCCTCACACACCCGGCCTCCATGAGGGCCTTGTGCAGAAGGCAGGAGATAACATGAAAAGAAAAAGAAGGCTAACCCCTCGAAGAATAAGGGATCAGAAAATATGAGAGAAGGGCCAATTAAGGCCCCTAATACTGTCAGGGTCGAAAAGGAACAAGAGTTGACCAAGGGTGGACGATAGGAAAGATGACAGAGAGGAACCCGCACAAGTAAGTGGAAGCAATGCCGAACTCAGCTGGGGCCCCGTGGTTGCCAACCCACGTCCCACTAGTTGTGAGCCTCTGGGGGATCACTTAAGTCAGACGGGTGGTCTATTATTATACTCATGGCTAGCCAGGACTGAGAGTGAAGAATAGCGAGTGAGTGAATATAATGTATTGCAGTATCGATGACTGAGGTATGAAAAATATGACATCGATGCTGAACTCTGCTTCCCGGTGCTCCATAACCCAGGGATGACGTAGCGAGCCATTGTTGGTCCTATGACCTCACAATATACTGTAGTGACGACCCCTTGCTGTTAGCTTGAGAGGTCTCAGGTGACGTCAGGGGCGTGAGGAAATACGATGTAAACTGAGGTTCTCTTTTTCTCCAGAATACTTAACAAATCAATGTTCTAGCATTTACTGTGTGTCGCCTCCGTGGTGTTGTGGTCAGCGTGCTTAGCTGCCACCCCGGAGGTCCAAGGTTCAATTCCCGGCTCTGCCACGAAATTTGAAAAGTGGTATGAGAACTGGAATGGGGTCTACTCAGCCTCGGGTGGTCGAAATGAGTAGAGGGGGTTTGATTCCCACCTCAGCCTTCGTCGAAGTGGCTTTCCGGGGTTTCCCACTTCGTCTCCAGGCAAATGCCGGGATGGTAACTAAGGTAAGGCCACGGCCGCCTCCTTCCCTCTTCCTTACCTATCCCTACCAATCTTCCCCTCCCTCATGAGGCCCCTGTTCGCTTTGCAGGTGAGGCTGCCTGGGCGAGGTGCTGATCACACACCCCCAGTTGTATCACCCGTCTTGGTGTTTCAAGCTCAAGGACACTGCCCAGGAGGCTGTAAAGGTGGGATCCCTCGCCGAGTTCAAGGGAAGAACCAACCCTGGAGGGTAAAACGACCAAGTAAGATAAGAAACACCAAAACAATTACTGTAGTTGTTGATTCACATTAAGTAGTCATGTAGTCTCGCGTACTTGCGTGTGTGTGGATTCTATCGTAGATTGAACAGTTATCGGAATAGATTTATCAGTTATTGCATTGATGCCATAAATAGCCGAACGGAGAACACGATAACTACACAAGTGTGTGTTGGCCCAGCGTTCAAGTCCAGTAATACAGAGTATGTTCGATTCCAGGTTAATGCAAATGGGATTTTAAAGATGAAATGTCACTTGGTTCTGATTCCATCTTGGAAACAGGCCCCGTACATTTTGATCGCGAAAAACTACAAGCTTCCTTCCTTCCTTCCTTCCTCCTACGTCCCTCCCACCTTTCCTTACTACCTCCCAACCTTCCTACATCGTCCTTTCCTCTCTCCCTTATTTCTTCCTCTCCCCCTTCCTACCGTCCTTTCATCCTCTCTCCCTTCCTACCAAACTTTCTTCCTCTCCCCCTTCCTACCATCCTTTCTTCCTCTCTCCCTTCCTACCATCCTTTCTTCCTCTCTCCCTTCCTACCAAACTTTCTTCCTCTCTCCTTTCCTATAATCCTTTCTTCCTCTCTCCCTTCCTACCATCCTTTCTTCCTCTCTCCCTTCCTACCATCCTTTCTTCCTCTCTCCCTTCCTACCAAACTTTCTTCCCTCTCCCTTCCTACCAAACTTTCATCCTCTCTCTCCTTTCCTATAATCCTTTCTTCCTCTCTCCCTTCCTACCATCCTTTCTTCCTCTCTCCCTTCCTACCATCCTTTCTTCCTCTCTCCCTTCCTACCATCCTTTCTTCCTCTCTCCCTTCCTACCAAACTTTCTTCCTCTCTCCCTTCCTACCAAACTTTCTTCCTCTCCCCCTTCCTACCATCCTTTCTTCCTCTCTCCCTTCCTACCAAACTTTCTTCCTCTCCCCCTTCCTACCGTCCTTTCTTCCTCTCTCCCTTCCTACCAAACTTTCTTCCTCTCCCCTTCCTACCATCTTTTCTTCCTCTCTCCTTCCTACCAAACTTTCTTCCTCTCTCCTTCCTACCATCCTTTCTTCCTCTCTCCCTTCCTACCAAACTTTCTTCCTCTCTCCCTTCCTACCAAACTTTCTTCCTCTCTCCCTTCCTACCAAACTTTCTTCCTCTCCCCCTTCCTACCATCCTTTCTTCCTCTCTCCCTTCCTACCATCCTTTCTTCCTCTCTCCCTTCCTACCAAACTTTCTTCCTCTCTCCCTTCCTACCAAACTTTCTTCCTCTCCCCCTTCCTACCATCCTTTCTTCCTCTCTCCCTTCCTACCAAACTTTCTTCCTCTCCCCCTTCCTACCGTCCTTTCATCCTCTCTCCCTTCCTACCAAACTTTCTTCCTCTCCCCCTTCCTACCATCTTTTCTTCCTCTCTCCCTTCCTACCAAACTTTCTTCCTCTCTCCCTTCCTACCATCCTTTCTTCCTCTCTCCCTTCCTACCAAACTTTCTTCCTCTCTCCCTTCCTACCAAACTTTCTTCCTCTCTCCCTTCCTACCAAACTTTCTTCCTCTCTCCCTTCCTACCAAACTTTCTTCCTCTCTCCCTTCCTACCAAACTTTCTTCCTCTCTCCCTTCCTACCAAACTTTCTTCCTCTCTCCCTTCCTACCAAACTTTCTTCCTCTCCCCCTTCCTACCATCCTTTCTTCCTCTCTCCCTTCCTACCATCCTTTCTTCCTCTCTCCCTTCCTACCAAACTTTCTTCCTCTCTCCCGTCCTACCAAACTTTCTTCCTCTCCCCCTTCCTACCATCCTTTCTTCCTCTCTCCCTTCCTACCAAACTTTCTTCCTCTCCCCCTTCCTACCATCCTTTCTTCCTCTCTCCCTTCCTACCAAACTTTCTTCCTCTCCCCCTTCCTACCGTCCTTTCATCCTCTCTCCCTTCCTACCAAACTTTCTTCCTCTCCCCCTTCCTACCATCTTTTCTTCCTCTCTCCCTTCCTACCAAACTTTCTTCCTCTCTCCCTTCCTACCATCCTTTCTTCCTCTCTCCCTTCCTACCAAACTTTCTTCCTCTCTCCCTTCCTACCAAACTTTCTTCCTCTCTCCCTTCCTACCAAACTTTCTTCCTCTCCCCCTTCCTACCATCCTTTCTTCCTCTCTCCCTTCCTACCATCCTTTCTTCCTCTCTCCCTTCCTACCAAACTTTCTTCCTCTCTCCCTTCCTACCAAACTTTCTTCCTCTCCCCCTTCCTACCATCCTTTCTTCCTCTCTCCCTTCCTACCAAACTTTCTTCCTCTCCCCCTTCCTACCGTCCTTTCATCCTCTCTCCCTTCCTACCAAACTTTCTTCCTCTCCCCCTTCCTACCATCTTTTCTTCCTCTCTCCCTTCCTACCAAACTTTCTTCCTCTCTCCCTTCCTACCATCCTTTCTTCCTCTCTCCCTTCCTACCAAACTTTCTTCCTCTCTCCCTTCCTACCAAACTTTCTTCCTCTCTCCCTTCCTACCAAACTTTCTTCCTCTCTCCCTTCCTACCAAACTTTCTTCCTCTCTCCCTTCCTACCAAACTTTCTTCCTCTCCCCCTTCCTACCGTCCTTTCTTCCTCTCTCCCTTCCTACCAAACTTTCTTCCTCTCTCCCTTCCTACCAAACTTTCTTCCTCTCCCCTTCCTACCATCCTTTCTTCCTCTCTCCCTTCCTACCATCCTTTCTTCCTCTCTCCCTTCCTACCAAACTTTCTTCCTCTCTCCCTTCCTACCAAACTTTCTTCCTCTCCCCCTTCCTACCATCCTTTCTTCCTCTCTCCCTTCCTACCAAACTTTCTTCCTCTCCCCCTTCCTACCGTCCTTTCATCCTCTCTCCCTTCCTACCAAACTTTCTTCCTCTCCCCCTTCCTACCATCTTTTCTTCCTCTCTCCCTTCCTACCAAACTTTCTTCCTCTCTCCCTTCCTACCATCCTTTCTTCCTCTCTCCCTTCCTACCAAACTTTCTTCCTCTCTCCCTTCCTACCAAACTTTCTTCCTCTCCCCCTTCCTACCATCCTTTCTTCCTCTCTCCCTTCCTACCAAACTTTCTTCCTCTCCCCCTTCCTACCATCCTTTCTTCCTCTCTCCCTTCCTACCAAACTTTCTTCCTCTCTCCCTTCCTACCAAACTTTCTTCCTCTCTCCCTTCCTACCAAAATTTCTTCCTCTCTCCTTTCCTATAATCCTTTCTTCCTCTCCCCCTTCCTACCATCCTTTCTTCCTCTCTCCCTTCCTACCAAACTTTCTTCCCCTCTCCCTTCCTACCAAACTTTCTTCCTCTCTCCTTTCCTATAATCCTTTCTTCCTCTCTCCTTTCCTACCAAACTTTCTTCCTCTCTCCCGTCCTACCAAAATTTCTTCCTCTCCCCCTTCCTACCAAACTTTCTTCCTCTCTCCTTTCCTACCATCCTTTCTTCCTCTCTCCCTTCCTACCAAACTTTCTTCCTCTCTCCCTTCCTACCAAACTTTCTTCCTCTCCCCCTTCCTACCATCCTTTCTTCCTCTCTCCCTTCCTACCAAACTTTCTTCCTCTCCCCCCTCCTACCATCCTTTCTTCCTCTCTCCCTTCCTACCAAACTTTCTTCCTCTCTCCCTTCCTACCAAACTTTCTTCCTCTCTCCCTTCCTACCAAAATTTCTTCCTCTCTCCTTTCCTATAATCCTTTCTTCCTCTCCCCCTTCCTACCATCCTTTCTTCCTCTCTCCCTTCCTACCAAACTTTCTTCCCCTCTCCCTTCCTACCAAACTTTCTTCCTCTCTCCTTTCCTATAATCCTTTCTTACTCTCTCCTTTCCTACCAAACTTTCTTCCTCTCTCCCGTCCTACCAAAATTTCTTCCTCTCTCCCTTCCTACCATCCTTTCTTCCTCTCTCCCTTCCTACCAAACTTTCTTCCTCTCTCCCTTTCTATTTTTTTGTTTCTAACTTATTTCCTTCCTGGACTGACTGCGTGGCTCAGCGATAACGTTCCCGCCTGCTGTTCCGAATTCAAGAGGATCGAAACCTGGCGCAGTTAGTTGTCATTTGAGGGTGCGCGAATGCGTGGGAGCCGTGTCAGTAGATTTACTAGCACGTTAAAGATCCCCTCCGGGACAAAATTCCGGCACCCAGTCATCTCTGAAAGCCACAGTAGTTAAAAATGACGTTAACCGATAACATTATTATCTTATGAGCGTGAGGATACGAACGGAACGCCAGGTGAGGAGTGATTCCCGCTGTCCCCGTGAGATGGCGCAGGCCGTGCTCTCGCCTCGCGGCCAGCACGAGACCAGGGCCCCAGTAATTGATTGCGCGGCGCCAACTGGTCCCAGCCATGGGAATGAGCACACCAAGCGTGCGTTCCCCTTCTCACTTGACATCCGGCCTCCACAATTCATGAATCAGCGACAAACTTCGCCGCAATATTAAACAATTTAAAATCTTATTATAAAGTACGTTAGGCGCCGTGGTTCCCTACCTTTGCCAGATGACGCCCCCCTTTTCAGATACGGGTAGTCATCGCACCGCCATCCCTCGTCGCCTCTTCGATAAACCTAAAAAACACTACGTAATGGAATAATTATAAAAATTATAAAACCTTGTATGTAACAATAATACTGGAAATTGAAAGCAACTATTACATCGTTGATGAGTTGAAACATGTCGCGTATGGTCTTACAATTAGTTTACTTTCACGCAAGTAGGTGCGTTAAGAACTATAAGCCAGAGCCTACTCTCATATCTCCTAATTTGTTAATGGAGTTTTGCTCGAAAATACTTACAAAATGTAATTTAGAAACTCATAAATCAGTGCGGGAATCTTCTTCTTCTTCGTCTTCTTCCTCTTCTTCGCCTTCTTCTTCTTTCTCCTCTTCTTCATTTCCCGTTTCCAGCTCCCTGGGTCGGGTTGCGAATCAAGGACCTCCACAGTTGTCTATCTCTCCACCATTCATTTCCTTCTTTTAATACTACTCTTTCTTTTACTCCTCTCTTCTCTATGCTTTCCTTCACCGTATCCATCCACCTCTTTCTGGGCCTTCCTCGTGGTCTTCTTCCTGATATTTTCTCCATAAATATTCTTCTTAGTACTCTATATTCTTCCATCCTCATCATATGTCCGTACCACTTCAGCTTACTGGTCTCTATCTAGTCTTGCAGTTTTGGGAACCCAGTTCTCTCCCTAATGTCCACATTTCTGACTTTATCCCTCCGAGTCTTCCCAATTATTCCTCTAAGGAACTTCATCTCGGCTGCTTGGATTCAGCTTTCATCGCGTTTTGTTGTGGTCCAAGTACCTGCTGCATATGTCAAAATTGGTGGTTAATACATTGAGAATAGAACTTTCGATCTAAAAGAGAAAATTAAATGTAATATAAAGAAAAAGAAGGCCGATCCATAGAAGAATGAGGGATCAGGGAAGATGAAAGAAGGGCCAATTAAGGCGGAAAAGGAAGAGACTCCCTAGGCCTCGGATACACTAATACCGTCGGGGTCGAAAATAACAAGAGTTGACCAAGGGAGGTCGACAGGAATGAAGACGGAGAAGAGCCCGGCACAAGATTGTGGAAGCTATGCCGGACTCGGCTGCGATCCCGTGGTCACCAACCCACGTCCCACATGTTGTGAGCCCCTGGGGGTAGAGATAAAGATAAACAGTTACGTATAATAGACAGGCACAAGTTTCGATTTCAACGAACTCTTAGAGGTGAAATTAAATAGTGGTCATGGTGTACGAAGACGTGCAAAGCATTTCTGATGATTGACGTAAAAACACGTGAAGAGAACACTTCTCACAACCATGAACCTAAAAATTCCCATTCTATGCTAAGGCAGAACGTAGGCAACTCCTTGAAACGTAAGGCAGTTGAACAATTATGCGAAAGAAAATTAAATACAAATTCGAGTGCCATATCCCCTCCAGGGACGTAGTCGACCTCAATTAGAGCCTTTGACTTTGTCAAGGGTTCACTAACCAGGCATCCCGAGTCGGAGTTTGCGTGTGGTAGGGTGGCCAGTCCCTTTCCACTATCCCTCCAGCCATACCATCCGGCAGGTTCCCATTTTGCATCACGAGGCTGGGAGACCCCGTGCCAGACCATACCAAGACTTTTAAGTTCTTGGCAGTGCTAGGGATCGAACCCGGTGCCTCGGGGTGACAGCCCACAATGCTAGCCACTGCGCCACGAGGTGGTCATCATCCGAAAGCATAGCAAAATAAAATAATTCAATTTCTACAGTTTTTTTTTTGTCGTGTGGCCTCCTGAGAGGCCGAGTGGAGGTCTTTCTCGTCGACGCCCGTGGGCGACCTGCGCGTTGGGATGAGAGATGGAATGGATGAAACTGGGCAAGGATGTGGAAGGGAGCGGCCGTGGCCTGTCAGAAGGTACGGTGTTGAAAATGGGAAACCACGGAAAACCATTTCAAGTACAGCCGACGGTGGGTCTCGAACCCATGCGTCTACCGAGTCAGCAGAGAGCTTGGCCCCATGACCTAATGCTGCGCTTTCGCTAGTGTAGCTACTACTGTCGGTTTTCTACAGGGTGAAATGAGCAGACTATAATACATTTAAGCCGTGGTTTATAAATACTTTCTTACATTTTAAAATGTGTAATTGTTATTCAAAATTACACACATTTTTAACACACCTCAGGTAGCCAGTTCTCAGTCTGTTTAAAGTGGGAAGAGAAACATTTGTGAAGCAAATCGCATATCTGACAAATTATAAGGGTACGCAACTAGGAACCACGGGATTTCCTGTATCCTGAGAAGAGATTGTGTTTTTGTGCATTCTAACCAATCTTTACCGCCTAAGGCGGCTGGAATTTAATCAAATTAATGATTTCCAGGCGGTTTATTTTGTGTCGTGTGGCCTCCTAAGAGGCCGAGTGCAGGTCTTTCTAGTCGACGCCCGTGGGCGACCTGCGCGCCGTGATGAAAGAAGGAATGATGAAGATGAAACTGGGCAAGGATGTGGAAAGAAACGGCCGTGGCCTGTCAGAAGGTACCGTCCCAGCATTTACCTGGTGTTGAAAATGGGAAACCACGAAAAACCATTTCAAGGACGGCCGACGTTGGGGCTCGAACGCACGCGTCTACCGAGTCAGCAGATAGATTGGTCCCATGACCTAACGCTGCGCTTTAGCGAACGTAGCCACTGCTGTCGGTTACTGGCGATGATTTACCGTGAAATACAGTAATTCTCTCTATTGAATACATTCGTATGCCATTCACTGGTAGTTAGAAAAGAAAATACAACGACAGGTTACATTTTGTTCCGACACCACACCGTTTGCTTTTTAAATTATTGACCTTTGAATGTCTATTGTTTAAGGCTGGCTTCGTGGCTCATCGGTAACGTTATCACCTGCTGCTCCCAAGATTGCAGAATCAAATCTTGGCGTATTCTGTTGGCATTTGAGTGTGCGCGGATGTGAGGGAACCGTGTCAGTACATTTACTGTTAAGTTTAATATCCCATTCAGGGCATAATTCCAACACCCCGGCAGTAGATAAAAAGGACGTAAAACCAAATACATTATTATTATTATTATTATTATTATTATTATTATTATTAAATAGAAAATAAAATAATATAAAAGTGCTTATGTTAAATGCGTTAAAAGAGCGTAAATTAATATGACTTTGGCTCGTAAAATATTCGTTGTAGGACATTTGGTGAATAGACAAAATTCAACCAAGAAATGTCCTGCAACGGAGACTCGGACTCAAATAATATCTTAAATTTCAATGCATTGTATTCTTAATTTTCAATTAATAATGTATTTCTACTCGTATACAGTTTCTTCATAATAATTTGGCCACCTCTGTATCTCTATTTCTGCCCAGAATAAAACAAAACGGGTAATCTCGAGAACCACTGGATGGATTTTGATGTAGTTTTCACCATTCTGTACAGTATTTCTCGAGGAAGGTTTATATAGAGAAACATTTATTTATGACCAAAGGAAAACGAGCAGTTACGATTTCAGTGAATCGTGTTAAAGAAAAACCTGCCATCCGTGCACCATTTAAGCTTACGTTGGGTAAACCGTTAAATACATCTATATACTATGAGAGTAAGAATTGTTCAGCATGAATAGTTCTACATAAACGTCCACAACTATAAGTGTTTTTATCATTTCAAATGATCGTGTCGACTTCATCGTTATGCTTTGGTCTACCGTTATGCGTTACGGTTACGGCGTGTATGACGTCATCATGTTGTTCAGTGCATATGCACCGAGTCTGAGTTTACTCCTGGTGTCTGGCGTTATGCGATACGGAGATGGCGAGTGCGTGACGTCATGCAGCAGAATGCACCTCCCGCTCTCTGTTCGCCGCGCGGGAAGCCTAAGTTAATGGGTAATGGAATCTGTTGAAGACCTCCTGAGCCTTTCTAACATGTATAACATTTGTAGCAAGCGTCATTTGAAATTATATAAAGTCTAGTCTCTCAGACTGACTGTATCTTTTTTCCTCCTCATTTCATCCAACAATCTCCATTCAGTGGAAATTTAATTTAATAGCTTCGGAGCGAGTTTACGATCAAGTGGGCTATCATATCACTCCAGCTTCGGCCACATCAAACTGTCGATTCATGTCGAGTTAAGACTTCAGAGAAGAGTATATATGTTTGGAGTTTCGCTGTTCACCTCGGCTTTTCTGAATTGCGTCTGGGATCTGCCGTCCGTGCGCCTTTTAAGCTTACGCTGGGATAAGCGTTAATGATACCAGGCGAAGCCGGGGTGGGTTGCTAGGTCAACATAATTATAACCAAGTACACGGGATGAAACGAGCATGATATCCCAGCCCCTCAAATGAAAATATAGGTAAATATTAGCCCATATTTGCGATATGCCGTACTCCAGGCAACATTAATCGTGTCTAATGAAAAGGCGTTAAATGGCCTATTAAAATAAAAATAACTCAGATTTGCAAACGCTTGTTAAAGTCTACTCTGATACTGTGCCTGGCATTAAGTCAACGGGAGAGTAACGCTCTTCGATGTAATCGTAAACCGTACAAGATTTAATAAATTACTGCACGCGTCATTATTTCGCTCCATATTGGCCATAAAATACATTAAGGGAATCAGATGGGATTGATTGAAATTATACTCTTCTTATAATCTCAATAATTGATGTGCCTTATGCGCCTTGAAACACTGGTCAAGACCACCGGCAATGAAACAATGTAGAACTGGTTGCGTCCAATGGTAAGGTCAAGGCGCCTATAATACTGTCAATATTAACTAAATTTGTTTTTGGCAGGCAGTTTATGAATTACGAGGAATTGCTGTCTTCATTCTAGTGGCTTTGGACATTGTGGTTATCAGACCCATGTTTTACTCAACAGACACGGAGAGCTATGATGTAATAGTAAATTACGCAACAGGCCTATAATGGCAATATTAAGAGACAAGTAGCCTATGCTTATAAAACGAGAGGAGCGAGTTTTATAATTTCCATACAAGTGTCTTAATTACCATTATAGGTGAGTTGCATACGACTGTTTATGTTCGACCCTGACTATTTTATGTCAGAAAACTGTTATAATGAGGCTCATTATAACACTATTATTCATTATGAAACAGTTTCTCCCACCAATCACAGCTCAAGAAACAGTTGTTTGACCAATTAGATAAGGATAGATTCGCACCAGCGCTGAGTTCCACGGCCTTCTAATTTAAATTTCACTGCGTGGCCTAGTGTCATAGTAGGGTAATCGAGGAGGCCATGGTCCAATACAAGGCATTCTCTGCGTCTCATGTGCTCTGATCAGTACATAAAACTGGCAAAATCTCGACAGATATTTATGAATATTTATTCGAATATAAAATAATTATACCCTAATAATTATCGTCGAACTTAAACAGTCGTATGCAACTCACCTATAGCGGTAATTAAGACACTCTTATGGAAAATTATAAAACTCGCATACGCTCGTTTTATAAACATGCTCGTGTCCTAATTATTGCCATTATAGGCTCTTTGCATAATGTACTATTATGTTCGACGATAAGTATAACTATTTTATGTTCGAACAGAAATATTCATAAATATCTGTCGAGATTTCGCCAGTTTTATGTACTGAACAGAGCGCATGGGACGCAGAGAATACCTTGTACTTGACCATGGTCTCCTCGATTACTCCCCTATGACACTAGCCACGCAGTGAAATTTAAAATAGGAGGCCATGGAAGTCAGCGCAGGTGCGATGCTATCCTCACCTAATTGGTCACACAACTGTTTCTTGAGTTCTGATAGGTGGGAGAAACTGTTTCATCATGAAAAACAAGATGTTCAGTAAAGAACATATAGCATACGTTCTCCTAAATGCATGGGTATTGTTATAACTCTCTGTCCTTTTCAAGGAGTATAATTGAATGTTGGTTGTAGTAGCTTGTTGAAATACAACATGCTATACGGATATTAAACATGAATATGAGGTGCCCTTTGCTAGTGCTACCTCTGTACCAAATTTCGTTCAATTTGGTTTCACCGTATTCGAATTTATAAGGGGGACAGACATTCAGAGTACACACACTCACAAACACACAGACAGACACACAATTTATGGCCCTGTGTAGATCTCATAAGTCTACTTTCATTTTTTGCAAAAATCGAACGTAGGCTAATAGTGTTATAATGACCCTCATTATGATACAGTTTTCTGAGATATAATATTTACATTTCGACATCGTCGAACATAAAGACAATTCTATGTCGCCTGTTGTCGATATTGAAGGAATATTTATGATAAGGAGTCCAATATTGAAATCAAGGTTTATAACTTAAATGTTTCTTGATCAAATTTTATTTTGATGTTTATATACTGTAATGGGCGAAGATATGCGTATGTGACGCAATAAATTCGACTTTTGTTTTCTTCATTTTTTTTCTCTCGTGAAATCACTCACATCCACTCGAATGCTCCGACTGAACGGGTGCAAACCAATGGATATTTCATTCAAGAACGCCACCAACAGCATGGAGGTTCAGTCATGTTTATCCACAGTAACATGACGAAATATTCTTGAACCTGTCGTTACAGGATCACTGCCACAATGGATAAGGGTTTCATATTTGTGCCCATCGAGCTAAGGTGGTCAATTAGTTCCTTCAGATGCAAGACATAGTGTCATAGTAGGGTAATCGAGGAGGCCATGGTCCAATACAAGGCATTCTCTGCGTCTCATGTGCTCTGATCAGTACATAAAACTGGCGAAATCTCGACTGATATTTATGAATATTTATTCGAATATAAAATAATTATACCCTAATAATTATCGTCGAACATAAACAGTCGTATGCAACTCACCTATAGCGGTAATTAAGACACTCGTGGCCTGCCTATTCTGCGGGCATCAACTGCATTGAACATGCATGGAAAGAGGTCAAGATGGCAATTTCACACCGTCCCAATCCTCCAACAAACCAACAGCAACTGATTAAAGCTGCTGTGCAAGAGTGGGATAATTCCATGGTGCCTTGTCGTCTGCAAGCAAGCCTTAGAGCTCGTGGTGGCCATACACGGTATTGATATGCCCCGACGTGTGTGTACTCAGTCCTAAATTATCACTTCTGCTTTTCGTTGTGTGTTTCTGTCTTTTCAAAGTGAAATGCCATGTCCTGTGGTTCAGATTCCACGTAAAATGGAGGTCCCGTGGCTCATGATCTCGAGATTAACAGTCACGTAATACTACAATCTTCCTTTTGTGTTTCTGTCTGCTTTGCAGATATGATGATGATGATGATAATAATTGTTGTTTTAAGGGGCCTAACATTGAGGTTATCGGCCCCTAATGGTCTGGGTGATAGCGAGAATGGCAATGAGATGGAAACCATAACGGAGATTGAAAATACACACAAAATGGAATTTAGATTCAAAATACTCACAAAAGGCAATTGAGAATCAAAATACTTACAAAATGCAATTTGGATTGACAATCCTTACAAAATGCAATTTACTATAGACTGAAAATACTTACAAATTGTAATTTAGATTCAAAATACTCACAAAATGCAATTGAGAATCAAAATACTTACAAAATGCCCATCCTACAAAATGTAATTTAGATTCAGAATACTTGCAAATTGCAGTTTAGGTTGAAAATACTTACAAAATGTAATTGCAATTCAAAATCATCACGGAAATGTTCGGATCCTACATTCGAAGACCTACTAAAAAGCAATTTTGATTGTCAATCCTTACAAAATGAAATTGAGGTTGAAAAATCTTACAAAATGTAGTGTAGATTCAAACAATTTCACAAAAGGTAATGCAGATACACGGGGGCCAATTCACAAAAACAGTGCGGGAATCTTAAAGAGAAAAGGAAGTAGAATGAAAAGAAAAGGAAGGCTGATCCCTTGAAGAAGGAGAGAACAGGAAAGATGAGAGAAGTGCCAATTACGGCGGAAAAAAGAGACTCCCTAGGTCTCGGATACCCTAATACAATCTGGGTCGGAAGAGAACAAGAGTTGAACAAAAGAGGTCGACAGGAAAGAAGACGGAGAGGAGCCCGGCACAAGTAAGTGGAAGCAAGGCCGGATTCAGCTGGGATCCCTTGGTCGCCAACCCAGATTTGGGTGATAGTGGAAGATGAGAAAGTAATGAAAGCTATAACTAATACAGAATTACAAACTAGAAGAAGAAAACACATGAAGAATAAGGCAAATAAAGGACAGGAAGGATAGAAATGCCATCAACTCTCGAAGAATGATATTTTAGGGACTTGAAACGAAGGAGAGCCATGAAAGGCAAAAGGCAGATAGGGAAAGAGGAGAGGGTCCGCCCCAGAGGCAATGGAAAAAGGGGAAAGAACTGGACCCAGCTCTGGAATATGTCGGGGTCGCCAACTCCCGAACTCACAAGTCGTGAGCCCTTGAGAGTGTAGCACCATCCAGGGTGGGGCTACACACACCCTGCCTCCTTAAGGGGGAACCTACACCTATAAGGATCATAATTTGTCATTTTTCAATTTATATCTTTCTACTTTTATTGATCCTTCCTCTTCAAATCACTGCAACAATTTCGTCGGTATGTATAATACTTTTGAAGTTATGACCAGAAACGTTCAGCGGAGTTATAGAAGTTTGCTTACACATTGGTAACTTTGTTGCTCGATTCACGAAACTTTGGATTTTCAAATCCGTTTCTTTAGTAACTTCCGGAGTTTTCAAGATAATGAAGTGAAATTTAGTATACATGTGTATCTTATAGGGAAAAACAATATGACCTAGAATTGTTGTTGTACATGTCATAGTTTTTTTTAATATTCAGTGAAAAAACTTGCAAATATAGGCTAAGCTTTAATTTTTTGTTTGTTTATAGATTCCAATGATTCTATGTCAATACCTATCTACTGCATTAGTAAATACAATGAAAAAAGAATTTTTGAAAAACAATGATACAGTATTTGTGTAAAATATTAGGGACACGGTGGATCAGTGCACAATATGCAGCCGCCATTTTAAATGTCTGATTTCCTGAAATGCATTCGTCATATGACTTATAAATACATGAACATATTAGCAAAGCATAGTGTGATTGGCAGACCAAACTAGAATTCTTTAGTACTTTCTGTTGCTCAGGAATAAAAAAGTGAAATATCCATGATTATTGGATCCTTATAGGTGTAGGTCCCCCCTTAAGGGCCTTGAGTAGCAGGCAGGATATATCATGAAGAGAACATGAGAGGTCTGACTCCTCGAAGAATGAAGGATCAGGAAAGATGCCAATTAAGACGGGAATGTCAAATACTCGCTAGGTCTCGGATACCGTAATACCATTAGGGATGGAAAAGAACAAGAGTAGACCAAGGGAGGTTGACAGGAAATATGGCAGAGAGGAGCCTGGTAAAAGTAAATGAATTTATTTATTTATTTAGCGTATGGCATTCGAGAAGTGTGATGGCGCAGTGGCTTAGCTGCTGGTCCTTCACCCGGACGCGCGGGGGTCGAATCTCGGTGACAGTGGGGTGGAATTTTCACCGGAAAAATCCCGTGGCGTCAGGAAAGGCATCCGCCTTTAAATCCCCGGCCAAAACCAAAATGAGCTTGGTTAGCCCCGGCGACCCCAATTAATTAGGAATAGCCGAAGAAAGATAGATAAATTACGGCATTCAAGTACGTTTAACCAGTATACTACATACTTAATCAAATCATCTAATTCTTGTATGAATTTGATGGAATTCGGTGTTGCCGACAGGAATTCCTCATAATCTCTTTTATATGCTCTGACACTGCAAACTTCCCTGGTGTGTAAATAAGGCTGGACTCAGCTGGGGTCCCGTGGTCGTCAACCCACGTCCCACTAGTCGTGAGCCCTTGGGGGATTTAACTACCTAGGCGCCATGAAGATGAGCCGTCTGTAACATATCTGCAACTAACACCACCGTAACTCCAGAGTTGTACGCTTGTGAATAAGATCCTATCTCCTCTAAGACTTGTCGTGATATATAATTATTACTCCTCAATTCCCCTCCTTTACCAACTCACTTCCCCCACCCACACAATTGACTAAGTCAACACCCACAAACACAACTTTCTTTCAAGACAGCTTCTTGGAAAATATCAGCCTGTGATTGGAGGAATATTAATCTCTCTAAAACTAGGCCAGTTACTTGGGAAACAAAACGAAAGAATGAAATCGCACCACCACATAAGGCGTTCAAATTACATCCTTACACCATACGTGTGGAATACTCAACACATGTTCCAAGCCACACGCACGAGGGATTTCATAACGTGTTTGATCAGCCTGTCCCGATAAAAGAAGTCTTGTGCCAGTCCGTATAATTACAGAAATTGTCGTACCACACTTGTGTCAAGCTGGATAATTTTATTACCAGATTGTGACTTGTGAACATGTAATTTCGTTTCTACTTGCCAGATGATTCATGGGGGTGTTTGGTCCGTGTGTTTACTGAGATTCTATTTATCCGATATGACGCTTTGGTATTGCAGCTGTATGTTCTGTATTAAATATGATAATATTGGGGGCGCTCTTCCTTCACAAATGCGAAAAAGCGCGAAATACTCATAATGAATTGTATTTTCAATTTTAACGACATATTTAATGAGTTCCGATAAAGCGAAGAAACGCAAAATTATACAAAATTATACAAATCCACGATCTTATCAAAGGAGCGAACTTGCAAGCTTGGGGTTGGTAGTCCGACACGGTAACCACTCACCCACCGTGACGAGCTAATTGTAGTGGTTCGTTCTTTTACATGCCATACATCTATGGAATTGGCCCGCTGGCTTTACTTCCCCTCCGAAGGAAGGCCTATTGAAGGATTTTAACGCTTCCAAAATTCCGATGACTTCGGCTGGGTTTGAACCAGCGATCTTGGGCATAGAAGTTCAGCATGTTACCAACTACGGCACCTAAGCCAATGTCTAGTGGAGAATCTTTAATATTTGTTTTTGATTCTGCTTCATTGCGTGTTGTTTTGATTTTGGTCTCGGTTTTGTTTTTTGTTTGTGATCTTTTTTCTGCTTTTTGTTTATGATTTTATTTTGGCTTTTTGTTTTTGATTTGGTTTGGATTTTTGTTTTTGTTTTGGCTTTCTGTTTTTGTTTCTGCTTTTTGTTTTTGATTTTGCTTTGGATTTTTCTTTTTGACTTTGTTTTGGCTTGTTGTTTTTGATCTACTTTTTGTTTTTGATTTTGTTTTGGATTTTTGTTTTTGAATTTGTTTCTGCTTTTTGTTTTTGATTTTGTTTTGGATTATTGTTTGTCACTTTGATCTGGCTTTTTATTTTTGATTTTGTTTTGGATTTTCGTTTCTTATTTTGTTATGGCTTTTTGTTTTTAATCTGCTTTTTGTTTTTGATTTTGTTTTGGCTTTTTGTTTTTGAATTTGTTTTGGCTTGTTGTTTGTCAATTTGTCCTGGCTTTTTGTTCTTGATTTTGTTTTGGCTTTTTGTTTATGATTTTGTTTTGGCTTTTTGTTTATGATTTTGTTTTGGCTTTTTGTTTATGATTTTGTTTTGGCCTTTTGTTTTTGTTTCTGCCTTTTGTTTTTGATTTGGTTTTGGATTTTTGTTTTTGAATTGGTTTTGGCTTTTTGATTTGATTTTGTTTTGGCTTTTTGTTTTTGACTCTGTTTCTGCTTTTTGTTTTTGATTTTGTTTTGGCTCTATGTTTATCACTTTGTTCTGACTTTTTGTTTTTGAATTGGTTTTGGCTTTTTGTTTTTGATTTTGTTTTGGCTTTTTGTTCTTGATTTTGTTTTGGCTTTTTGTTTATCACTTTGTTCTGGCTTTTTGTTTTTGATTTTGTTTTGGCTCTATGTTTATCACTTTGTTCTGACTTTTTGTTTTTGAATTGGTTTTGGCTTTTTGTTTTTGATTTTGTTTCTGCTTTTTGATTTTGATCTTTTTACCTTTGAAAGCATTTCTTAGCAGAGGATCCCTATCTGAGCATAAATTATTAAGGAATTAACTTAGCCTAATTGTGCTCAAAATTTGAAGGGAAAGATTTCAAATTGTGAGTCTTGAGAGCTCGATCAAACTAACAAACCAAATTTTGAAAATCACTTCCGGTCCAAATGTAGTTCCAGAAGAACAGCATAAAATCGCTTGTTTCTTTACTGTTTTTTATTCAAATCCTTGCCAACTTAACTTATCTGCATAATTCTTTCTCTAATGTATTCCTTGGTTTAACACTCTCAGACTTTCATTGATTGTTGAAAAAAGTGACAGTCAGTCTGAAAGACTAGACTTTGTATCATTTTAAATGCTACAAATGCTGAAAAATGCTAGAAAGGCTGGAGGCTTCTCGCTTCGCTCGAAGCCAAATACTCTTGACATGTTAGAAAATTATCTGCATAATACTTATCTTGCTTATCTTGTTTCAAATTACTCGAGAACGGCAAGTGTAAAGAAAGGGCAAAGCAAGGTCAAGCGCGAGGGATGCCGTCACGCTCACCAGAGTGCGCGGGGACGTGCCCCTTCCATCCAGTCTAAAAACACTTGTAGTGGGCGATGTATTGAAGATTGAGATAACTTATGCTCTCGCGGACTTCTTTGTAGAACTTTTCATGCTAACCATTTCTTATGCTTATAGTAAGAATATTGATATGTTTAACGGTTTGCCCAGCGTAAGCTTCAGAAGCGCATGGACGCCAAGTTTGTTTTCGACTTTTTCACTGAAATCGTTACTGCTTGGCTTCCTTTGGTCATACATAAATTATTTTCTACAGACTCTTTCCTCGAGATATCCTTTACAGAATGGTGAAAACCGCATCAAAATCCATCCAGTGGCTCTCGAGATTACCCGTGACATCCAAGAATCAGGGATTTTTGTCTTATACTAACACAGTAGAGATTGTTGGGGAACACATGCACCAAGCGGTACTGTGACGTCACACACCTCAGTGTATCTGGGTACATTTCGTCCCGTCACCTTAAGGTAACGCCAGACTCCAGCGTAACGACGAAGTTGACAAGATCATTTAAAATGATAAAATCGGATGGTTATAAGGGCTAAGTGAAACTCTGCATTAATAATACGTTTATTGCAGCTAAACAGCCATTAAATACATTTAAATATACTATGTTTGCGCACCTGCGCCATGGGTAGCATAGTCTTTTATGGACTTTATTCTTTTGCTGCATTTTTCAATATGGTAGCGTTCACATGTGTGTCCGCATAGTTGACATACACATGTGTCATCCGGATCATGGTATGCTTTGTTTGTACAAATCAAATGGTGAAAACCATGAACTGCCAGGCGTGTGAACATGTGCCTCATCTCAAAGCTAGCAGATGTCCACGCCCGGTCAACCATGGCCCCCGTTCCATAAAATTCCAGTGGGATTTCTTCTCTCTTCCTTCTGAGAGTCGTTAATAGGTTTTCCGCACCTATTGTGCTAGGTAATACTAGAAGCGTTCTAAAGTCTTCAATTAGGAATGTTTCTCGCGCGAGTAGGTAGACTAGCCGAGATTTGGTCGTCTTGGAAACTCCAATAGCTTTTTTAATGTACAATGCTTTAACACTTTCAAGTGATGATAGATTATTTTCAGTGAGGAAAGGCCATATGATTTCTATTCCGTATGTCAATATTGGCATTATTTTATTTTTAAATAATGCCATTGCTGTCTCGAGGTTGAGTGTTCTTATATATCTTATATCGTGCATCGCCCGAACCGCTTGTGTAATTTTTTCTGTCACATGTTTTGTAAAGCATTTTGCACTTGTTTGTAGAGTGATGCCTAGGTATTTGAATTCTTTTACTATATTTATTCTTTTTTCCTGTATGAAAATTTCTGTTCCGGTTGGTACCTTTCCTCCTTGTCGAAACACCATCATTTGTGTCTTAGATGTGTTGATGTCAAAATTATATTCAGTGCACCATTCCTCCATGTCTTTTAGAATGTTTTGTAGTTTTATGATGTTATGTGATCCGATCACAATGTCATCAGCGTACGCATATGATACAATATCTGTCTTTTGAGTTATTCTCATTATGTCTTCCGCTGCTAGGATGAAGAGCAAAGGGCTGATTGGGTCACCCTGTAGTACTCCATTCGTTTGAATTATCGGATCAGAGAGTGATATATTATCCGAGATTCTTATGTTGTTCCAATGTAGTACCGTATGTATAATTCTTGTCCATACATTATCTCTATCTAGAGCTTTTTCCAGCTTCAGTTTCACAAGATCACGGTTTATGCGATCAAATGCTTTTGTGAAGTCTATAAATACTGCGTAAAATTTTTCTTTTCTTTCCATGACTTGCCAAATGTTATTTAATAATAGTTTTATTGCAGTAAGAGTTGACCTTCCTTTTCTGAATCCAAATTGTGTTTCTGGTAGTTGTACATCTATTTCTTCTGTGATTCTTTCTGTTATTAATTTAGTGAATATCTTGAATGGAATATTCTCCAGTGCGATGCCTCTGTACATATTTGTATCATATGGGTCACCTTTGCCTTTATAGAGAACTTTTATAGTAGACTGTCTCCATCTCTCTGGTATTGATGCCGTCTCGATGCATTTATTATATAATTTCGTCCATATTGGTAATAGAAGGTGTGCCGTGTCTTTTTTGTATTCACCGAATATGTTGTCTGGTCCAGCAGCTTTGCTTTTCTTTATGCTTGCGATTATATTTTGAACTTCTTTTGTTGTTAGTGGAGTCCATTCCAATGTCGTTGTTTGGTCAGTTCCTTTTATGTTTTCCGGTATGTTTGTTATTCCTGCCCTGTTGAGCAGATCGTTAAAGTGTGTCGTCCATTCTTGCATATTGATATAGTGTGTCTGTGCCTGTTTCCTAGGGCGTAGTGCGATGTATGGGTCATTCTTGGCCTCTTCCACGATTCTTTTTCCTTCCGCTTCCCAGAATGTCCTTTTCTTTTCACGTATCAGTGTCTTGAAGTCACTTCTTTTCTTGTTATATTCTTGAAGGAAAAGAAGACTCTCGCAATTCGTCCTTAGCTGGTGTAAGGCCCCCAATACGTCTTTTCTTGATAGGTAGCATTCTTGGTCGAACCATTGTTTTGCCTTTCGATGTTTCCTAGGGGATGTGGCTTGTATTAGGAGTTCTTCAAGGGCTTGTACTGCTTCATCTAGTCTTGAATCTTCTGTTAGTGTTTCTATTTTCTTTATAAGGTCGGGTCTACCTTCTACTTTCCCACAGTCTATCTTCCTTGATAAGAGCTGTTTACTTTGCCTCTTTGTTGTACACCAGTCTCCCTCTAATACTATTTTCAAAGGAATATGCTTTCTTATAGGTGTATGATCTGCTGCCCATAGTGGAGCTATTTCTCCTTTTATGTGACCTCTTATAAGCGCAACGTCTATCGCACTTTTCCCATTATGGCATATATATGTAGGTATGTTTTGGTTATTCAGAAGGTGTAAGCCATCTTCCTGCATTTTTTCCATTACTAATGTTGTTTTATAGTTTTGTACATCCAGCCTACAATTTAAGTCTCCGGCTAGGATTAGAGGGATGTCGTGCCTACTCAATGATATTAGTTGCCCTACTTCATCTATTATCTCCATGGCCGTTGTATATGGTTGAAAGTAACAGGTAATAATGGTGATGTATTGTGTTTCAATTAGCAGAGAGTGCTCTAATTTAATTTCTGAGATTATTGGCGTCAACCATGGCTTTAATAGGATAGTAATTCCTCCTGCAGGTCTTCCCCTTTCTCCTTGTTGCGCTTGAAGATGTATACAGTAATATTCTGCGTGTTGCCAATGATCTGTGAGAAATGTTTCTGTTAATAATACTGCGTCGTATCCACTCAGGCAATCTTTGGGTGCTGAGCTTGGTGCGTTCTTCAAACCTTCAATGTTCCATAACATTATTTGTAAGTTGTCTTTTCTCACATATTTTCCATTTTTTGAGTTACTCATACACCACTCATCTGTTTTATTCTGGTTGTATCCTTGCATTCCTCCGAAAAAGCCGAAAACGTCTTACGGTGATGTTTGCTGGCCAAAAGTCTTCTTTATTTATTCTTTCCAGGTATTTAAAGGGAATTCCCACTTTGAAATACTTTGTATCAAATTTCGTTAAGAATTCTTCGCATATAATTTCTCCTATAATTTCCTTTTTGATGATGAATTTCTTTATGGACTCGGCTGTGGTTTCCTGTTGCACTCTTCCTATAAATATCCAGGCCATCTTTTCTACTGCTTGTAGGTTTACGTCTTCCGTTCCAGTGCCAGTTATAGGTGCTTGATGTCGTGGTAGTTGTCTTTGTTTCCTGCCTATGACTTCCGTCCATTTCTCTTCAGCTGTAATGTTCTTTGGTGTTTCTTGATTATGAACTCTGCATTGACTCACACTAGCGCTCGTAGTGGTGGAAGTGGCAAACTGCTAATCTAATCGACTGGATATAATTGAGTTTCTGGCGAACAATCATCAGTCTAACGCGTCCTCGAAAGAAACTTTTGATGAGACAAACATTTCACTAACCAACGTTGAACCTATATTTTGCAATGTCCTGACCGTCGCACAGTGGGTCAAAATTGAAATCTAGGAGGACAAAATTATTTATTTTCATAATAAAAAAAATCAAAATGTGTTACTTCTACAGCAATCTCATATAATTGCCGCTCACTATTCTGGGATATAAACGCATCTCAGTGTAAATCTGTCACCACTGTTCGAGCAGTCTGAATTGGAGGGTGAATGTAAGTGGCTGTGGTTTGGTTGTCTTTGTGGTTAGTGTGATGCTTTAAGATGGAACATGCAGCTGAAGGTATGATCTTGGTTACGTGTTTCAGTTATTAATGGGCGTGATTGATACGTAATTTTAGCTATATTTGCATTATATAATATTTAACTACTGTTTTTTAAATTATATTTTCACTTAGATTTTTAGTATGTCGCGTCACTCTGCGTCACTTTCTAGTTAATGTTAAAATGTGGATAAAGTCTTGTAGTTTACGCCTGTTATAAGTTTTTTTGCATCGTTTTGCAACTTACTTAGTTATTTTACGTTTTAGAAGATGCCACGCAACCAGTTCTCACACGTTTACAACTGTTTGAAGCACTGGGTTCGACGATTCCTGAATGCTCTATCCAACTCCTAGTCATAGACAATTTCTTGCATGTGTAGACGTAGCTTAAAAGAGTCTTAACTGATGTTTATTATGAAGTAAACAAATTATATACGTTGCTTTCACTGTAAATTCATGATTAAAACGTAAAAGTAAGTTTGGCCCCCTAGATTTCGATTTTGACCCACTGTGCGTTGGGTGTAGCGTTCTCTAGATCATCCATGAGGCACTGGAGAGGGCAAACGCTGCAGTTGATGAGGTAGGCTACGGTTTGTTCTTCAGCACAATCACAGCAAGTAGTCCGCACTTGTACCATCTCCGGACAGTAACCTATTGAGACTCTTCCATATAGTCCCCATCTCTTCGTAATCTGCTGCAAGACTTTCAGATGGGTCTACGCACCCATCAAGGTGAAGGCTTGTAGATATCCAGGCTTCGGTGGCGTAGTCGGTAGCATGCTGAGCTTCTATGCCCAAGATAGCGGGTTCAAACCCGGCCGAAACCGTCGGAATTTTAGGAGCGTAAAAAATCCCTCAGTATGCCTTCCTTCGGAGGGGAAGTAAAGACGGCGGTCCCATATCATTGATTTATGGCATGTTAAAGAACCTTCCACTAATTACACCTGTGTGAAGCTAAATTGGATAGGTTAAGAATGTAAACAACGCTCTTAGGGGTTTCTACGTTCGTTGCCAAGAGCCGACTACGGTGACGTCTAGTAGCTAAGTTCTGAACTTGGCCTAGTAGTCATTGACGGTGGCGCTAGGCGGCACACGTAGGAACTATTTGAAAAATTCTAAGTTGCAGTCTGTAGGCCTACATAAATTTAAAAAAAACGATAACACACACTAATACAGCCATCACAATCAATACCGGTTATCAGACAGATTTTTCACACACCTAAAGTACACGGGGCTACATGACAGCGTTGTCGCAGCCCCTAAACTTAAGAACCAACCAACCAGATATCCAGGCATTTACTCTTGATGTTTGAGGTCGATTCTTCAGGCATTCAGTTGTATGCAGGAAACGACTCCTTGGCTTCAATCGCCGGTGAGCAGGTTGATAACCATGCAATGGATGTGCTTCAGATATATCAATTTTCGATCTCTCATATCTGGCTGCCATTTCACGTCTGGTGCAATGCCTGCTAAGCGATAACGTTTATCACATGGTGTAGGTTTCTGACAACCAGTTATAAGGCTGCAAGTTTCATTTAAGGTAATATATACTTGTTAGGCGTGGCAATATCTGTACCAAACGGGGCAAGCATATTCTGTCGCTGAGTAACGCAATGATAAAGCAGTAGTACCAGATAATCTACGGAGAATGGAATTCCGTGTTGATACTGTACCCAATCGTCATCATATGGAACATGTGTTCGTATCCCAGCTAACTCACGGTCTTCCGAGGTATGGGACATTCATGCCCACCATACGATCACATGCTCAGGATTTGAGTCTGTCAGGTGACTACTCTACTTGAAAGAAACAACATATTCCTAAATATAACATTTAATGATAGAAAATCATGGCTATACAACATAAAACACAAACAAAAGATACTTTACATTTACTTCCCACAACAAAATCAAAGTTATCTGTGAGTCTCTCCTTAAAATTAGTGCTTCACCGCACTCAAGTCTATTCCAAACATCCTATTATTGATACTCTCTGACATTTGCGAGTGTCCATAGTTCTTCACGTGGCGCAATTTAACACAAACTGGAATATCACAACACAATAAACACAAATTATCTTTAAATGACATTAAATCTGCAATTAATACACATTTATCCGTTTTACACGGGGCATTTACTTTCAGTAACATTAATTCATTATCTAATGCCTTAATTAACAACTGTTGTGTCGTGCAACTCGTATTCCTTTTTCCCATCAATTTGAAACGCTGAAGTAGTACACTTTCCCTTCCAAAATACACATGGATAGAGATGTTTTATAGCTTCACCATACAACGATTTTCTGGGTCTGGTCAAAACATTATCGTTACAAACGTGTCATGTCATTGAAGTTACTCTACCCGTATGAATAAATTAGTGTAAACTGGGCAAATACACTTTACAAAGATGCCTATATTTGGTGCAGTATTCCTCCTCAGAGAATAACTGGGCCAAATATTATCCGATCACAGCGATCCAACATGGTATGTGTGTGGAAATAAAGCATTTAATTCAATTGGCATCATTACAACAATCATATCTTAATTACTTTTCGAAATATCGAGATTCTTCAGTGTCCCACTACGCTTTTAAAATGAAAGGATCAGGTCAACAGACCTCCTTTCCAAGCGGAGAATAAATTAGTTTCGGCTGCATGAGAAAGATGGCCGCCGGTCTAGTGGCCTTCCTGCCACCCCATCTGGCTCCTCGCAAGGTCAAGTTTATTTACTGGTGCAGTTACACTGGAGGTACCCTGAGTGTGTGTCCCTAGTAATTGAGTCATTCTAATTATTTAACTCCTACATTTAGAGTATAATGGGCTCAACTCGGCTCCTAATTAATATTCATGGCAGGGGATGGATCATGTAATAGCTTTGCCGTTCTGTGGCGACATTGGTGGCTTCTGGCGCGCATCTCAAGTGAGTATCAACGTTCTCTCACTGCTGCAGCTGCCTATAATAAGAGGAAATCGGCGTTTCCTATACGACGAACCATTAGTCTTACCTCTAAGGGCAGATCAATTAATACATGGGCTCACACAGGGTCTCTAATAGTTATCCCTGCTGGCAACAATTCTGCAAACGGTGGATACAGACAGCCTCTGTACCACTTCGTTGCGAATAATACAAGTATGCTCCAAGGCGATACTGTCTCGTAAATATCGAAGATTAGCCGACTAGATTCGCCTAACGCGCAAGCTATGTTTGGATGATCCCCGCAACTTATTGACGTAAATCTCTTGATTCTACGTTACTTGCTCGCTGTACGCGGCTCAAACAATACTTCTTATAGATGACTCAATTATTAAAGCACTCACGTCCTCTCTGCAATTACTCTTAAGCCAAAGCTTTATGTAGCTCCCAAAACAAGTATAAATTTACTGGCTCACATTAACTGCCTTAATGGTTCTCAAATAAAACCCTGTAGAATTTACCATAATAAAAATTCATGCAACAATTCAATGACACTGAAAAAGTCTCCTTATCTCGATATTTTACGTTTCTTTGTTACTGCTTACAATAACACAGTACTCTTATGTTAGACATGACACACTTTGCACGTACTCTAGGCCTGACATGCCTATTATTTATTCATTACTGTTACTGACCCCAGATTATTATTATTATTATTATTATTATTATTATTTAACGTTACCGTTACTTTCATCATTGTCTTACGCCGAAATGGCCGTAAACAAATCATCCTCCAAGCCATATTTCACCAAAATACGAGGGATGTAAGCTCGTACATAAATGAATGTTAATTATTAGTCTTAGAGTGATGCTTCGTTGTATGGTGAACTATTTAATCATATCAACATATTAAATTTGTACTCACTTTTCATTTTTGCTGGGTTAGTCCAGCACGCCAGCCACGAGCCTACCATGATGCTTAGCTTAAGCCATCATGATATTTATCACACGACACATGGTATACACTTCACACATGATAATCATATTTTCATCACTGGCGTTTCTCACTTTGACACAATACATATTATTTTACCACATACATAAACACTTTTAAAAATCACTGTAATATCACTTTATATACAATTCCCGCACTATTTCACACATGGATCCTTGATTGGACTCCAACTATCGCCTGACCTCAGAGATGCGATGCAGCTAACTCCTGACAACCGCTAGTCTCCATAAAATTCTGTCCTGCGTGTGCGTGCGTTCGATTCCCGTCACCTACAGTTTATATCACCTCTACTGCAATTCTGTTCAATCCTCTGTCACGACTATTTGTGACGCCTTCCAGGCTCCCGTAACTGTAGTGATCCTGACCATAATGTGTCATTTTTAACTATGACAACACCTCCTGGTATGTTCACTGTCCATAAACATCCTAAATTATCCCTGCGCTGTACTGAATTTATACTCGCGTATGTTATTGGTTAAACATCTGCTATAGACTAAATCTTACACGATGCATAATTACTGCCGTGAAGCTGCATGATGCGCTTCCATTGTTCCCCAAATACATTTGAGTGTCGATACTTTATAACTTCGCGCACTTTCTTGCGTGATCTGGCAGCGTGTTAGTTCACGTGTTGAGTCAAGACGAACTGAAGACGAACTGACGACGGACTAACTTCCCGGCGAAGCTTCCCCTATATAAAGCTTTCTTGTGAAACATAGTCCACTGGACACTCAGGACCGACTCCCTTCCTGAAATAATACATTTCCAGACAAAGTGAAGTATAACTCTCGTTTGTCTAGGTGTGGAGGTCCCAAAATCACTCGCGTGCAAGCGATCGCTTCGGCCAATTAATTACAATTAATTGCCTTCTACCATGGCGTCATGACGCTATCCTGGTAATTCCCCCTCTGCTGGTCTCCAAAACCTTCCTCCCGAGCGGAAGCAGTGTGTTCAGAGGCTCGTTTATAGATGTAGGCTTTAATTTAGGCGTGAGAACACTCCTAAATTATCTTTCCTAGAATATATTCACCTGGGTGTAAGTTTTATTTCATTTCAATGCTCCAATTGGCTGTAATCAATTAATTTCTGTGGGCGACTGCCCACCCTCTACTCTTATGCCTTGTGAAACGGTGCATCCCAGAGTCATTAATCTTGAGCTGTTCCTGCGGTCCAGACGAAAATTAGTTCCTTGGCGTCATTTAAAAACGCCCCTTCGCTAACTGCGATTAGTCGACTGTCAAGCTAGTTTGCTTTCTAGCGTTCAGGCTTCTAAAACGTACATGGGCTTCGTATTTTCTTGCAAAGATCCACCTTAAAAGCTATGATATTCCCATTCTAGCCGTGAAATCCTGCTATTATGATTATATGCAGATATAACTCATTGCTCTTCGGGTTCCCTGTAGCTGTTCCCCCTCAGAGATCAATGATTCGATTATGGGCAGAATCATGGGCCTGGTCTTCTTTGATAAGACCAGAGTTCGATGCCAGTCTGCCGTGTCTAATTGGGCACAATACCTTGTGTTTTGTGTTTAACGCTCTAAAGGTTTGTGGTCCCTTTAGTAACCACCTACTATAAGAACAATTTATATGGTCAAAAATGCTGATGATTGAATCTTTCAGGGATATTTTCTTGTGGAAGTGTAAATATTTCTGAAAACCAATTATTATCTCTTCACCTCCTTGATATAAGGTGATAAAAAATAGATTATTTTAAATAAAACCAACTGAAATATATTTTTTTAAATATGATAGTAAAATCAGAATTAAAATAAATATGGTTGTAAAAATTAAAAATAAATAAGCTTATCAAATTTGAAATTATAATAATTTTTATAACCTTAATTTAAAGATTATAAACATAATTTGAAAATTCAAATTTTAAAAATAAATATTAACATTAAAATGTTAATGAAAAAAAAATTAAAACTAATAATAATTAATATTAGGCATTTTTTTTAAATAACAGTAAAACATCTTCAATATTCTGCACTATAATGGGTTAAACTTGATGAACACCTGACGTTCCAAACACGTAACCCTTAATTCCATCTCATCTGCGGGAATGGTTGGTTGGTTGGTTCCTCAGTTTAGGGGCTGCGACAACAAGGTCATGTAGCCCCGTGTACTTTGGGTATGTGTAGAATCTGTCTGATAATCGGTGTTAATTGTGATGGCTGTATTAGTGTGTGTATCTGTTTTGTAATTTAAGTACAGACTGCAACTTAGAATTTTTCAAATAGTTCCTACTTTTGCCACCAAACGCAACCGTCAACGACTACTAGGCCTAGTTCAGAACTTAGCTACTAGAGGCCACCGCAGTCGGCTCTTGTCAACGAACATAGAAACCTAAGAGCGTTGTTTACAGTCTTAACCTATCCAATTTAGCTTCACACAGGTGTAATTAGTGGAAGGTTCTTTAACATGCCATACATCTATGACATAGGACCGCCGGCTTTACTTCCCCTCCGAAGGAAGGCATACTGAGGGATTTTTAACGCTCTTAAAAAATCCGACGGCTTCGGCCGGGTTTGAACCCGCGATCTTGGGCAAATAGCATGTTGACCGACTGAAAAGTAATTAATTAAAATGCTCCGCCAATGAATACAAATTCTAATCAAATGTTAGTAATGTTTCGATCCAACAATGGCTCTTCTTACGCAATGTTAGAATTAAACCTCGAAAAACTAATCTAATAAAACTAAGTGTTGAGAAACTAAAACATTATACAGGAATTAAATTAAGAAACTGGAAAACAATGAATAAGAACGCTGAAAATGTAACCTTCACAACCATCCATCATGGCTCCGTTGACCAGTTTCCAAAATGAATCTCCAGTGTGGCTTCGAAAATTATGTCATATATATTATTTCAGTAGTATAAATCCCTCCTGCGGCGCGCACAAGCGACAGATCGTGACATATGAGCATTAAACTGGAAGAGAATAGACATTAGCAGTGACGAATTGCACTATAATTTCATAAATATCTATTATTTCTTTAAAAAAATACTTTTAAAATTGTACGAAGTGTGCGATTTGCAGATACTGTTGCTGTAGAAAAATACGCTCCATAATTGCTGTCCACTTCAAATTTTGGCCGCTGTGATGCCTGTTTCATGTCATTTTAACATTCTGATGTCTTTCCTTTATCATTTTGCATGGATTTCAGAAACAGTAAATCAAAGGATTGAGTACTCAAATCGTATAATTTCATAAATATCGAATAACCGGTGAGTGTTATGATGATCCAATTTTCAGTGATTGCCTTCTTAAGTTAGGGAAAGTAGAACTTGGAATTCTAACTGAAATGTAAATTGTGTTCTATAATCATTTGGTTGAAATAAAAACATAACCTTTCTCCTTAAGTCTCATTTCATTATAAACCTATTGGGGAAAGTGTGGTTTATTATTATTATTATTATTATTAATCGTATGGAATTTACACATCACTTTTGGAACACCAAGAAAAATATATACAAGATTTACAAATTCACATAGTCCATCGCATTTGCTGTAGCATGCAGAAAGTCCAATCGGTTACCACAAAACATGTTCTGAGGGCACTCTTCGACTATATGTCTGATTGTCTGACGCGGGTATCCACAGATGCACTCAGGAGAGGCGATCATTCCCCATTTGCGAAAAAGATCACCACATCCCCCATGGTTGGTACGTATCCTATTAAGAGCACACCAAGTCCTACGGGGCAAATCAAGTTCCCATTATTTGTTGTTGCTTTGGAGAAAAATATGTAGCTCTGGTGGAGTGTTATTATACCATTCTTGTGCCCAGGCTTCAAGAAGATTGAAGTTATGGTTTGATGATGATGATGATGATGATGATAATTGTTGTTTTAAGGGGCCTAACATCTAGGTTATCGGCCCCTAATGATCTGGGTGATAGCGAAAATGAGAATGAAATGGAAACCAGAACGACAATTATGTGAGACGGAAAATACGTACAAAGAGAAACTCAGATGGAAACAACTCACAATATGGTCTTACAAAAGAGAATTTAGAACGAAAAGATTCACAAAAAGAATAGATTGAAAAAGACCCACAAAACGTAGGCTAGATTCAAAATACGTACAAAATGCAATGTAGCGTAGAAATACTTACAAAATACAACTAAAATTCAAAATACTTACAAACTGCAAATGAGATCGAAAATACGTACAAAATGCAATTGAGGTTCAAAATACTTTCAAAATGCAATTGAAATTGAAAATACACAATGCAATTCAGATTGAAATAGGCTCTATCCCAGTTCCAATCCAAATTATTCACAAAGTGCAATTGAAATTCAAAATGCTTACCAAATGTACGGTAGATTCAAACGACTCATGTGGATTGACAATACTTACAAAATGCAATTTAGAATGAAAATATTTGACAAAATGTAATTTAGATTCAAAAGACCCACAAAATGCAATTGAGAATCAAAATATGTGCAAAATGCCCACCAAACAAAATGCAATTCAGATTCAAAATTCATGCAAAATGCGGTTTTGGTTGAAAATACTTACAAAATGCAATTGAAATTCAAAATACTCACTAAAAGGCCCGCCTACCTGCATTGAAAGACTTACTAAAAAGCAATTTAGATTGTCGATCTTGACTAAATGCAATTGACGTTGAAAACAATCGCGAGATGTAATTTATATCGAAAAAATTTACAAAATGCAACGTAGATCAAAAATGCCTTAAAAATCGCTAAAAGGGAATTTAGATACACGGTGAACCAAGTAACAAAAACAGTGCGGTAATCTTAAAGAGAAAAGGAAATATAAGGAAAAGAGGAGAGGAGAGGAGAGGAGAGGAGAAGAGAGGAGAGGAGAGGGGAGAGACGAGAGGGCCCGTCCCAAAGGTAAGGGACAAAAGTGGAAAACGGACCCAGCTCAGGAATCCCTCGGGGTCGCCAACTCCCGAACTCACCAGCCGTGAGCCCCTGAGGGTGTAGCATTATCTAGGGTGCACCAGAAGTGGTGGAGCTACATACACCCTGCCTCCTTAAGGGCCTTGAGCACAAGGCAGGAGGTAAAAGGAAAAGAAAAAGAAGGCTGACCCCTCACAGAAGGAGGGTATCAGGAAAGATGAGACAAGGGCCAATTAAGGCGGGAAAGTGAAAGACTCCCTAGGCCTCGGATAACCGAAGTTATGGGGTGCCAGATTGATTGCTGTTCTGATTGCAGGATGTCTGGAGTGGAGTCTGTTGATTTGGATGACAGGTATATCCTCATGGATTTGCAATTGTTGATCGCAGCTGATTTTTTGGTTAATGAATATACGAGATTTCTCGCACAGGTCCGCTAGTTATCTATAAATGAATACGGCAATGTTCTTACATTTTCCTAAAATGGTAAATAATTTATTTTTTTACGACTAAAAGGTACAAATTGAAAATTGGAGTCCCACTAGATGGTAACAAGTCATTTAGGTTGAAGAAGCATGCTATTGGCACCTGTGAAACAAACTTCCAAGGCATGACGTCACAGTGCGGCATAGCTAGCACGCAAGACGTTTAACGTATCACTTGTCAGTCAGTGGCGTATCATTATCACACATTTATCAAGGGGGGCCTAGAGGAAGCGCTGCACGCGATTGATGGCCGTACTAGTTGCTAATGACATAAACGAGCCCTGTCCAACAATTGATTTGTAACGGACACGTTATGCTAATGCTACCAGTGTGTGGTGACCGACAAGTCCAACTTTCGAATTTCACTTGCAAATTAGATTCTGACGCCTCATAATTATTATTTGAGAACAACACGTCTATATCATTGGTGTCCCAAAAACGTCCATGTCAAGAGGGCAACGTATTTACTGTCTTTATTGGCGAGAAAATACCACACGAGGAACTGAAAATTTCAACTCTGCAAGCTGATAGGTAAAATCTTCTTATCTTCCTGGTTCATTCATTCATTCTTTACCTCTTTCTATCTTGCTTTCTTTATTCCTTTTTCTGTTCTGTTTTCTTTCATTTTTAGCCTACTTTTCACATTTTGCAACAAGTAGTTCCGTGAAGAACTATACAGCCTATTTTCATATATCCTGCTCATGTTAATTGCCTCTATCAACATACAAAATGTCAGTTTAATAGGGATGTAGCGGGAGAAAGTTCGCGCCAGATAGCGCTCGTGTAGTACTGGGTAAGTGCAAGGCGATCGTCTTATGTTTCTCCCAGTCAGCTGCGAAGAATGTATAAATTGTGACCGAGTTTTCTAAGCTAAAGTAAATTATATCTTCTTTAATTTTACTCCAAGACTTTATTAATTAATTCTATAGGTATATCTCCTAATATATTATGGACGATTTTCAGCGTTTAAGCGTTAAACAGCTGCAAAATGAGCTACGGACTAGAGACACTAAAACTAGCGGGAGGAAGGAAGAATTAATGGCCTACAGCGGTAATAACAAAATTCGAACACGCTTTATTATTCAAATAATCAATATGATTCAGCATGCTTTTTCCTAAAGATTACAATTAATAGAGTATTGTAGGCCTATATTGATAAATATATCTCCATAAGACTTAAATCATAAACTGAGATTTAAATATTCACTTGCTCCCCCTGCTTACAGACTTCGATTCATGTTTTTTTTTTTTTTTTTAAGGTTGGTAGCTTACATGAAACTGTCGTGTTTTAAGGTAAACATAATCAAAGAAAGTTGATACCGGTAATGTGTACCTTGAAAATGCATCGCAACGTTTGGTTCTTATGTAATTTTGCCAATTTCTCAATAAGAATCGTTCCCTTACCTCTGGAAAAGGACTTGGGGGTACAATTTTTTAAAGTTTGAGAATCCCTGCTTTAGAGCCAGGAACTGTTTCCATTCATCTGACTATGTCTCAAGAATGTACTGTAGAAGTCAGTCGCTACCACATTCTCCGTCGGGCGGATGGAAGTTGACGATTAATTCTGATTTCAAGAAACCAACCATAATACGTTTGTGACTGTCAATGTTGCGACATTTATTCTTGAAGTATTTGACCGAGTAGCCTATTGATGTCTTTGAAAATGGGAGTCAGAAATGTTACTTTCATATCTTCGTGTATATTGACGATTTCTTCCCGACTTCAATGGAGATGATTTCTGCAGATTCCGATTTTGTAGGCTTATCGTGATAATCGGGCAATTTTCTTGTGTATGGCCTCTTCCTAAATAATTATTTTTGTTGTGTTCGTGGTCCACGGAAAAAGCGATGGAACAGCGCCCGGTTTTTATCTTGCTCTCTCACCTTCAGATACAAACGCATAAATTCAGTGGTTGTTATCGAAATGTCTAATCAGTTTATAGGTACAAAAAAGGAATTATTTCCCTTTGCAAGTCACACTAATCCAACACAGTTTTCGTGAAGTCATCGGGTTGTAAATGATGGAAACACACTTTAATATATTCGGTCAGATTTTTCTCACCGAAATTTTTCCTTCTGATAACATGTGACCATTTCTTCCTCATTTCTTTATTTTGTGGAAATCGGTGAAACGAAAACGGGCTTCCCTGATTTTTGCAAAGAGGAACACTGCAATAGCTCGGCATAGTCACGAAAATAACAATTTAAACAACTTAAATTCGTACATATTAGCGGCATGAGAACACAGGAGACAAATGAAGAGCGCCATGCGCTTACCCAGTACAACAACAGTGCGCTCTGTCGGTGCTAGTTCTATACATCCCTATTGCTGTAACAGATTCGTAGATATTGAGAACAGTCTAAATATTTCAGATAGTCGCCAGGTTGGATTTTTAATTTTGTACTATTACATTAAGATTATTGTGTACGTGTGGTATTCAAACTTCAATCGCATGATTAGAACACAAGAAGTAAAAACGAGATTTTAAAATTACGCACAGCAGCCATCTTGTGATTACGCAAACAATTGAAATAAATTAGATGCCAGTGGATCAACATTTGTAAAAGCATTTAACGTGCAACGTTTCATGGCACTCGGATAGTTAATTCGCGAGAAACGTCCATTTAAATATTTATACTTCGCGTCGCCGCCATGTTGGATTTGTGCTCTCCAGGTTACTGAAAGTCCTATAGGTGAACATATGTTCATAGTCTCTATCAACATAAAAAAATTCAGTTTGGTTGCTGTAAAAGATTCATAGATATTGAGAACCGTCTAAATATTTCGGAAGCTCGCCCTTTAGGATTATTATATGTATAGGCCATAGAGTTATGGACCATTCAAGGACAATTATTGCCTAGGTTCATTATTCAAACTTTCACTTCGATCGCATGATTACGACACAAGAAATTAAAACTTAATTTTAAAATTTCGCACATCCGCCATCTTGAAGTTATGTAAACAATTGAATTAAATTAGATGGCAGTGCATTACAATCTGCAAAATCATTTACTGTACCACATTTCACTGCGCTCAGAGAGTTAAATCACGAGAAAAGTCTATTAAAATATTTTAAATTCGCTTGGTCGCCATGTTCGTTTTGTACTTTACAGGTTTTTGAAATATACATAGGTAAACTTGTATCAGTACCCTTTATCACCGTACAAAATTGCAGGGTGATATCTGTAATAGTTTCGGAGATATAGAATGTCAGTGAAATATTTTGCACAGCCGCCATTTTGAGGTTATGTAAACAATTGAACTAAATTAGACTCCAGTGCATTACAATGTGTATAAACATTTGCTGTACCAAGTTTCATTACATTTGAATAGTTAAATCACGAGAAAAGTCTATTTAAAAGTCTCAACTTCGCTTGGCCGCCATGTTGGTTTTCTAGTCACCAGGTTTTTGAAAGTCTCATAGGTGAACTTCTAGTAGTGCCCTTTATCATCGTACACAATTTCAGGGCGATATCGGTAATAGTTTCGGAGATATTGAATGCTAGTGAAATATTTCGCACAGCCGCCATGTTGGATCGGTGAGACGTAACAAAATTTGAAGGGCACGGTCGAAGTCGCCGGGAATAGTGCTATGAACTTACCGAGTTTCATTGAAATCGCTCCGGCCGTTTAGATTTTATTAGGGACACACACACACACACACACACACACACACACACACACACACACACGGACAAAAGGTGATCTCATAAGCCTATTTTTTCAAAATTGAAAATAGGCTAAAAATGAGGAAAAAGTATGAGATCGGTCCGGGAAAATGTGTGTCTGTCTGTCCTTCTGTCTGTCTGTCTGTCTGTCTATCTGTCTGTCTGTCCTTCTGTCTGGCTGGCTGGCTGGCTGTGTGTGTGTCCGCCCCCCCCCCCCCTTGCAGCAATCGAAAACAAATTTAGTATGAGTAAAGAAGTATACCGGAATATCTGAAGCCCATATATGAAATGATGTCAGTGCTACCAACTGCTGAAAAGACGCAATTGAAACTTGAGCTCCATGTTGGATATCTAGAAAGGTATGCATGGGAGCTATTTCAAAATTGGCACACATGCAGATAATACTATTCAGTTTAATTTCCAGGAGGCCATACATGACAGTGTTGCCAAAATAATTTTAAGCCTTCTGATAAGTCCCATTTTTAAATGCATATAACTTTTACACTATTAATTGGATTTCAACCAAATTTTGTATGTAATATGTGTACATAAACAGATATGACTGAGTGTATTCTTAAGAGCCACTAGGGCTGTTAACTGTTAATAATTCCTCTCTCTATTTTCTTCATCCAAACACCAATATATCAGAAAGTATGCAAGCCGACAGCTTTAAATTATACACACGTATAGTACCTGACATTTTAGATTAATTTGGAGTAACTTATATACTTCAGTTCTACCAACATGATTTTAATCCTGCTGATAGGACCAATTTTTAAATACATGTAACTTCTATACTATCAGTTTAATTTCAACCAAATTTCGTATGTGCTATGTGTAACATAACGGATATGACTATAAGTATTCTTAAGAGCAATCAGGGCTGCCAACTGTTAGTAAATGCTGTCTATATTTTTACCCTAATATCAATATATAAGAAAGTGTGCAAGCCAACAGCTCTATACTTTGCACACGTGTAGCACCTGACATTCCAGATTAATTTGGAGAAATTAATATAAGTCAATGCTGCCAACATGATTCTATGCTTGCTGATAGGTCCAATTTTAGTTCGTCACGGAACTTCTTGTTTCTCTTTATTTCATTTGCATTTTTTATTTTATTCATTGTATTGTTTCCTTTATCTTAGTTTCACATTTCTTTCTTTCTTTCTTTTCATCTTTATTTTTCATTTCTTTTTATTTTTTTCTTCAAATTCAATCTTTTTTTTCTTTCGTAGTTTCTTTTTCCATTGGTTTAATCTATTCTATATTTCTTTCTCTTTTACATATTTCTTCATTTTTAGTTTCTTTCTTTCTTTTTATTCTTTCTGGGTGGTTGTTGTTGTTAATTTATTTAGGGTCTCTGCGGCATCTTGAACAATTAGCCCCCATGTACTTTGGTGTGTGTGTGTGGATACTGTATGATAATCTTACTCAGTATGAAGGCTGTAGAAGGCGGTTGTGTTCTTAATTTAGCTACCACCCCAGCGTCTGCATGGAGTAGAAATGTAAAACCATGGAATGACTTGAAGGATGGCTGAAACGGGAATCAAACCAGCCTCTTATCTGTTCTGCCTAACGAGGCTGAGTGTGTCCCGTTCCAGCCCTCAGATTAGAGGTGGCAATCGAACCCAAGACCTTTGGATGCGGAGAATTAACACGTACAGTAGGTGCCTAGAAAATAGCATATGAAGAACTGAAACCGTCAACTCAATATTTTCGTATTAGCCTACTTTCGATTTTTGCAAAAAATGAAAGTAGACTTATGAGATCACTACAGGGCGAAAAAAAGTGTGTCTGTCTGTGTGTGTGTATGTGTGTGTGTGAGTGTGTGTACTCTGAATGTCTGTCCCCCCCTATCAATTCGAACACGGTGAGCGCAAATTGAACGAAATTTGGTACAAAGGTAGCACTAGCAAAGGACACCTCAGTGTCTTGTTTTATATAGCCGCCATCTTGACGGAAACGTAATGGCGGCCACACAAATATTCAAAGCTTAAATCAAATTACGATTAACCTTATCATCCGATCTCTACCAAATTTTGCATCAACATACCATTATGGAGGGAGCATCTTTTGACCAAACTAATAGGTCATTAGCCTAATATTTTGCGGATGGCGGCCATCTTTGTGTGAAAATCGATTCCCCCTATTAATTCGAACACGGTGAAACCGAATGGAACGAAATTTGGTACAGAGGTAGCACTAGAAAAGGCCACCTCAGTGTCATGTTTTATATCACCGCCATCTTGACGGAAACGTAATCGCGGCCACCCAAATGTAATTACGACCAACCTAATAATCTAGTCTCTACCAAATTTTGCAACAACAAATCTTTATGTGGGAAGCATATTCTGACCAAACTGCTAGATCATCAGCCCAATAGTTTGCAGATGGTGGCCAAGTATGTGTGCACATCGATTCCCCCTATCAATTCAAACACGGTGAAACCGAATTGAACGAAATTTGGTACAGAGGTAGCACTAGCAAAAGGCACCTCAGTGTCATGTTTTATATCGCCGCCATCTTGACGGAAACGGAATGACGGCCACCAAAATGTTAAAAGCTTAAATCAAATTTCGAACATCCGAATAATTTGATCTCAACCGGATTTTGCAACAACATGCCTTTTTGTGGAAAGCATCTTATGACTGACTACAAGGTCATCAGCCCAATAGTTTGCAAATAGCGGCCATGTATGTGTGCAAATCCATTCCCCGGATCAATTCAAACACGGTGAAACCGAATTGAATGAATTTTTTTTACAGAGGTAGCACTAGCAAAGGGCACCTCATATTCATGTTTAATATCCCTATAGCACGTTGTATTTCAACAAGCTACTACAACCAACATTCAATTATACTCCTTGAAAAGGACAAAGAGTTATAACAATACCCATGCATTTAGGAGAAAGTAGGCTATATGTTCTTTACTGAACATCTTGTTTTTTCTTTGTCATTGTTGGTTTACCTAGGGGCTTTACGGCATCGTGCTTATGTAGCTCCGAGTACTTGGATGTATGTGATAAATTTGTCCGACAATCTGTGCCATTATGATCGCTGTATTATTAGTGTTCTATGCCCACTAAGGAACGCTCATGACTAGTGCTTCTGCGACGATTTCTTTATTCTCCAATATCTCCCCAGTCCAGCCAATAACTTGTCCTTGCTCTCTTGTGTGAGGGGTGGTCGAGGTTAATCACTTTGGGTTGTTTGGACCAAGAGTTAACACTATCACAAAATTGGGAACTTTCAAGGATATCAGTCTGAAATCCCAGCGTCATTCAAGTCTTGTTTCACTTCTTTAAGCCAGTCTTGTAGCCGATAATCAAGTTGAAGATCTTCTTGGTGATTCTATCGCTCCCCATCCGGAAGAGGTGCCCGTAGAATTACAGTCGTCTCCGTCGCATCATAATAGTGGTGACTGGTTCCAACTGACGGTATACTTCGGTGTTTGCTTTAAGTCGATAAGAGCCATCTGGGAGCAATCTTGGTCCATGAATTTTTCGAAGGATACGTCTCTCTACTTTCTCCAAATCATCCATGTTGCCTTTCTTGTTCAACAAGAGGGTCTCTGCTGCATATAGAAACTGTGGTCTAATAATGGTGTGATTGTGGCCAAGTATATATTGGAACAACGAAAAGAAGTATTGCCACTCGCCTCAAGGAGCACGAACGACACAGCCGGCTGGAAAAAACAGATAAATCCACTGTTGCAGCACACTCGCTACTTGCAGGTCACGACATAAGATATGGGGACACCGAAGTTCTGTCCACCACGGTGTCTTATCACGCCAGGCTACAAAGGGAGGCCATTGAAATCCTGAAGCATACTAACAGCTTCAATCTTAAGGAGGAAGCAGAACGTGTTAACAGAGCTTGGCTTCCAGTTCTTAATCCCCTCAAGCCTGCCCTTATTGACCGTCGTAGACAAGAAGATGCAACAGACGAGCAGCCCTGACCTTGATGCATTACTTTTATGTGGTACGCCGTTGCTATGGTAGCCTCTATGTGTGGGTTGTTGACTATTTATATATCTTCTGTTTACTTGTTTTACCTCGCTTAATGTAACCTGTGAACATGCTGAACGCAGTCTTCAGCGAAACGTCAGGACGACAAAACACGGCCTATAAGCCCGCGAAACAGAGATTCCTATTTCAACGCCGGTCGTGAAAGTCTGAATTTTTACAGATCTTTGCATTTTTTGAAATACACCTCTTCTTGTAGCACAATCGCTGTAGTAGTGTGTGTATTAATAATTAGAGCTAGGATACCACACACCCTTCACCATACGGTTTTCACATGTTTTAATAGCTTCCTGACCTTGGATACACGGACATATTTTGTTCTGGCTTCCTAGTCAAACCTTACCCACCTTGTATAGGTGGTTGTGTTTAAACATGTGAGATTTTTCCAGCATATCCGCTATCATTCTGAGACAATAACTTAGCATGGTACTCAATTTCCACGCCCTGTATAATCCAAACTGTTAACTGTGAAGATTTTACGCTTACAACGAGTAGTACGGGACAGATAACAAGTAGTTCCGTGAAGAACTAAACAGCCTATTTTCATATCCCATAACTGTCTCTATCAATATACAAAATTTCAGTTTGATTCCTGTAATAGATTCGGAGATATTGAGAACCGTCTAAATATTTCGGATGGTCACCAAGTTGGATTGTTATATTTATAGACCATAGAGTTATGTAATATTATATGACGATTATTGCGTAGGTTCTTTACTCAAACGTTAGCTCCAACCGCAAGATTAGGACACAAGAAATACAGACTTAATTTTATAATTTCGCACAGCCGCCATCTTGAGGTTATCTAAACAATTGAACTAAATTAGATGCCAGTGCATTACAATGTGCATAAAATTTTGCTGTGCTTATTTGCACTCCGTTTGGATGGTTAAATCGCGAGAAAAGTCTATTTAAAGGATTCAACTTTGCTTCGCCACCATGATCGTTTTGTAGTTAACAGGATTTTGAAAATTACATAGGTGAACATTTACTAGTGCCCTTTATCACCGTACAAAATTTCAGGGTGATATCAGTAAGAGTTTCGAAGATATAGAATGCCGGTGACATATTTCGCACAGCCGCCATGTTGGTTTGGTGAGACGTAATAAAATTTGAAGGGCATGGTCGGGGTCGGAAATAATAGTACTATGACCATACCGGGTTTCATTCAAATCGCTCCCGCCGTTTAGATTTTATTTGTAGGACACATACACACACACAGACACACACACACACATACACACACGGACAAAAGGTGATCTCATAAGCCTATTCTTTTCATAAATGAAAATAGGCTAAATATTAACTATTATAGGAGTTTTAATATGAGACAGCTCATTAGTAAGGTCAAGATTTAAGGTGCAAAACATTGGCTCATCAATCATTGAAGGTATGATCTTGAGAGACAATGGGTTATAAATGGTACAGAACACTTACTCCTGATTTACTACTGCCTTAGGTCAGGGTCGTGGTGGCCATGGCCCTCACAACGGCTACCTTATTGGATATCCTAGAAAGATATTGCAGTTGTTAATTCATTTCAGGGGCTTGGGATGTCTTGGTCATCATACCCGTATACTTCGAATGTGTGATGAGCTTGCCTCATAACCTGTTTTAAAATAGTAACAAAATTGCGCGTTATTCCGTGCAACCAAAAAATTTCGCGTTATTTAATGCAAGCGTAAAATTTCGCGTTATTTCGTGGAACCAAAAAATGTCGCTTTATTTTGTGCAACCACTAAAGTTTGCGTTATTTCGTGCAACCACAAAATTGCGCGTTATTTAATGCAACCGTAAAATTTCGCGGTATTTCGTGCAACCACAAAATTTCGCGTTATTTTGTGCAACCAATAAATGTCGCGTTTTCGTGCAAACTACAAAATTTTGCATTTTTTCGCGCAACCACTAAATTTCGCGTTATTTCGTTCCACCACAAATGTCGTGTTATTTCGTGCAATCACCAAATGTCGTCTTATTTCGTGCAACCACTAAATTTCGCGTTATTTCGAGCAACCACGAAATGATGTGTTATTTTGCGCAACCACTACATTTCGCCTTATTTCGTGTAACCACTAAATTTCACGTTATTTTGTGCAACCACTAAATTTCACGTTATTTCGTGCAACCACTGAATTTCGCGTTATTTCGTGCAACCACTAAATTTCGCGTAATTTCGTGCTACCAATAAAGTTAGCAATACTTTGTCCAACCACTAAATTTTGCGTTATTTTCTGCAACCACCCTCTCTTGCGTTAATTCGTTCATCGAAAAAATTTGCGTGCAACCGTAACATTTAATGTAATATCACACAACCAGAAAAGTTTGCTTGATTTTGCCAGTATAAAACGAAGAAGAGGAGAAGCACAAGAGCTTTGCCAACACTAGAATACGGTATTGTTTAAAACCGTGTATAACAAGATATTCACGATCTGCTGAATCTCATTGTGTTGTGACTTCCTGCAAGTAATCAAGAGCTATGCCTTTAACAATCATAATGAATTATGACTCCATTTCTTTAGAGTGTGCATTATTGTCCAACACGTCAAACGGTAGCCATTCATCAGTTTACGTTATTTCATTCTCATTGTTTGTTATAATCTATGTTACAAAAGGATACTATTTTTAGGATAACTGTCATGTTTCCTAAGCACAGTCATACTGTAAGTCAGTTGATTCACTTGTTTTCTCTGTGTAGTAGACGCTTCAATACCTATGGAGATTTGTATAAGTGCGATAACAACTTCCATTGGTATGTATTTTATTTTTATTATTAGGGCCCCGATAGTTATGTGTTTAAATATTTTTTTTATTTAAAGGAATATTTTCTGAAAAAAATTACATGACAATCGCATGTAATATTTTTCAGGATTAAGGAATAACCCATTTATTTTGGGAAAAGCTTTTGTTGACCGACTGAAAAGCATAAAACTTTAGTTTACTAAGGCAAGAATGAAAATGGCTTCAAACATCATAATGAATATTTTCTATGTATTTAAATATTTTTTCCGTATTTATAAATAAATACAGAGAGTTTATTTTGTATCTGACGCAGACCCTCGCTTGCCCGCGCGGCACTGAGTCATTGAGTATAAGGTATCCGTACCAAATAAGGCCCGGCTCCAAATAAGGCCCACCCCCTCATCCTGGCCTCATGGCTGCAATTACGACATAATTTCCCCAGGATTCCGTTAGCTCCTGACATCTAGTGAGAGGGGAAACAACTACTTCCAAGACACCCCGTCCTCCAGTCGCCTGTACAGTAGTTATGTAGCAACCTTCAACAAAGGAGAGCGCTGTTCTTATTTGCAAGGTATGTGTATTTGCTTCATAACGCATGTTTTAACTTAAGTGGTACTATTGAAAATATATCCAACAGTAGAGTAAATTATGCTCTTTAAGACGGTGGATTTAGTTATTGGAAAAATGAAATCTGTAAAAGCCTATAACAACATGTGTGCTGCATCTTTACTGTCATAAGGTGGCTCCCAATAAGGCCCACCCCTAGTGTGCCAAATAAAGCCCGGGTGGGCCTTATTAGGCCTATCTGGTCAATGTACGCATTAAATTATATTTTGGTGTTTTTAACTCTTGATATCACAGTAAAAGGGCATTTAATGTGCTTTCTGGTGGAGGGACATTTTGGATGGGAGGAGGGGGGAAGGGGGAGGGGGAAAGGGGGGGGGGGGTGGACCGGGGGGGGGGGGGTTTAGAAAAAAATAAAAAATATATTTTAAGAAAACTTAACATTCATTAAATTCATTTTAGCTATAGCCGTTTGTAAAATTGCACACGTGGCTGTCTTATTTAGATTTTAGTAAAACAATTGTTCTGTTTCTTCTTATTTAGATGAATCCACTCAAGAACAAACGTGCAAGTTGGAGTGAAGATGATTTGAAGAGAGCTATGCAAGCTGTTGCAGAAGGAATGTCTGTCAGGACAGCATCAAAGAATTTCAATATACCCAGGCGCACATTACGCAATCATGTGGATTCAGGCGTTGTTGTTAAGAAACTAGGACGTAGGGCTTGTTTGAATGAGGCACAGGAGAAAGAACTATGTCAGAGAATTTTTCGTCTCGCGGAAGTTGGCTATCCAGTTACAGGCAAAGTTCTTCGGCGATCTGTGTATGAATTCTGCGAAAAGAATAAACTACAGAATCCTTTCAATGATGCAAAAGGACTAGCTGGGCGCAAGTGGTTAAAGCTTTTCTTAATGAGGCAACCTGACATCGCCCGTAGGAAGGCGCAGCATATGAACCCTGGAAGAGCTGCCAAGCTAAATAAAGTGATCGTGAGTGACCATTTCGAAAAACTGAAAACTGTTATGACTGACTTAGAACTCTTCAACAATCCTCAGTTGGTCTATAATATGGATGAGAAGGGGTGTCGCCTTTCACTACATAAATCACCACAGGTTTTGGCTAAAAGGGGTGATAAACGACTTCACTTTGTTGCTCCAGAGCATGGAGAAAATGTATCAATTGTATCTTGTGGCAATGCCATTGGCCAGGTGATCCCTCCCATGATACTTTTTAAGGGAAAACGCCGTAAACCGGAATGGGAGGACTATCTTCCCCCCGGAACTGAGATAGAAATGACTGAGAAGGGTTCAATGAACACTGCAACCTTCGTTAAGTGGTTGCATCACTTTGCCAAGTACAAACCTGCAGGCAAAGTGCTACTGATTTTTGATGGAGCGTCATCACACTTAGATCCGGATATTTGCGATGCTGCCGAAGAACACGACATAAATCTCTACTGTTTGCCGAGCAACACTACCCATGAACTTCAACCAATGGACAAATCAGTATTTAAACCTTTTGAAACCTTTTGGGATGACGAAGTTCAACTTTATTGGTCAAAAAATAAATCAGATGAAAGTAGGGCGATCAGCAGGCGAGTGTTCGGGAAGATATTCAGTAAAGTGTGGCCGAAAGCAACGTCGCCAGCAAATGTTATTTCCGGGTTTCGTGCAACCGGTATTTTTCCGTTTGATGCAAACATTATTCCTGAAAGTGCTTTCGCTCCATCAATACCAACGCAACACGCTGATCTACCGGAAGTCATTCCAGATGAAGCTCAGCCCGGCAGAATTTTGCAAAATCAAGAAGCATCAGCTACATCTAGAAAAAGAAGACTTCCAAACGAAAGTGATTCTAGCTCAAGCGTGAGTGAGCAGTTCTCGGTTCACGACAGTCTGAGTGACTTAGACATTGTAGATGATGATCAGGAGGAAATGGAATCATCTTTTCAAGACATCCTGAAAACTCGTGAATTCAAAAAAAACCCTCAAACACCTAGAAGGAAGGCCTTGAATTACAAGGCCCAAGTGGTCACAAAGGAATTGTTTAAGGACAAAATCTCAAAGCGTCTTGACCAAACTGGTCAGAAAGCTAATCAAAAAGGTCACGTGACAAAAGCCAAGGACAGTTCGAAGAAAACGTTGACCATTCTGGAAACAGGGCTCAAGGGGAGCCCTTGCAATGAAGGAGAGTGTAGTCAGTCGAGTAGCGGAGTGAACCAGCAAGTGGTAAGCTGGTTTTGTCACATGTGTTGCGAAGACAGAGTTGCCGATATGAGGCTCTGCAAAAATTGCAGAAAATATGTTCACGAAGAATGTGTAGGCATAAGAAGGGAAGACAAAATGCCAAATTTCATGTGTCCATCGTGTGATAAGTGAAATGAAGTGAGGTGAGTTTGTTAAGTGAACATATTTTTCAGGAAGCAAGTGTATTTTAAGTGACGAGGTTTTTTTTATGGTTTCTTGTTTTAAAAAGGCATTGATTTAGCGTTTCCTGTACTTTGAAAAATTATTCAATATCATTCTAATAATTCTAACTTACATATTTTGTTTACCAAAGAGAAAATATTTTTTGTGTTTACGTAAAAGACTTGAATTCCAAAATTTCTGTTGTTGTTTGAAGTGTATTTTATTACTTTACATCTGCCATCAATAAAACGTAGTATAAAATAATAAGAGCTTGGAATTATACTGCTTTTTTAAGGGATTGAGGGGTGGGCCTTATTGGGGATCTATGATGGGCCTTGTTTGGATCAGGTGTTCCTTATAAGGCCCATTGGTGCGAGGTATTATTGTCGTTTATTGCGGATATAATGTTTAAGTCAGACAACTTTTAATGCTAACATTTTAAGTCGCAAACACAGGGGGTATGTTTGATTGCCGTTTCTCAACTATCACCTCCCATAGAAGTGAAATAACAAGCGCTGAACTTTAGGTGGGCCTTATTTGGTACACGTACCTTAGGAATTTGGACTTACCTAGTTCACAGCTGATGCTGAAAATGTTCGCCATTCACTGCTACACATCGCTGGCACCTTTTTATGAAACTGGCATTTACTTTCTGAAGTTCCTCAGCACCGATTGACTGTATTTCAGCTGTAATATAGTCTTTAAGCTGTATGTTTGAACTTTTTTGCTAGATCTTTTATTGTATTGACGCTAGGCAGGGGTCTGTTTGGAAATTTCTGACGGAATTTCCGTCGTGTTTTCGCACACGATTTCCTGTACTTTATGAAGGTATTATACATATACACACGTTCACGCATAGGAACAGCACACTGAGCACTAACCACGTGAACAATTGACTAAACTGAACCTCACGCTGTTAAAGCTCCCAGCACACTGCAAAGGAGGGAAACTTGAGGCGCCAAGAAGCGGATTACGGCCAAGTGCTCGGCGGGAGACCGGCTCGCGCCGCGGGCTAGCGGGCATGCTAGGGTCTCCGTCAGATACAAAATAAACTCTCTGTTCCTGTTCTGGCGTATTTATTCATAAGCAGAATATATTTATTATAATTTATTTTTATAACCAAAAGTCAATATATATGTTGTAACTGTGCAATAACATACACTTAATATAAATTTTACCATAACAGAGGATTCTAAAAATATTCTTGTTCCAAAAGCTCACAAATTAAACAAAAGCTGATCTGTTATGAAATGTGTTAAGAAAAACATGAGAAAGTCTTGATAAAACAGCGTGGAATAGAAGTGATGTGGATGTGAAAATACATAAGTTGAAATAATTCGGTTATAACTGGTATTTTGGTATGTTATAACAGCTTAGGGAGCTGTGTGCAAATAGGAGATGGGTATTCAGATTGGTTTGCCACAACTAAGGGAGTGCAACAAGGCAGTGCGTTGTCACCACTGCTATTTATCTCTGTGATGGATGAAATTATGAAAAGGGTTAAACAGAATTCTGGAAATGATTTCAAGGCATTTGCTTTTGCAGATGATGTAGTGGTATGGGGTTGCACAGAAAATGAAGTACAGCAGAATCTAAATGCTTGGAGCCACCAATTTAAGGAGTTTGGCCTCAACATCAGTCATACAAAGACAGTAGCAATGGCAGTCAGCAGACAGAGGTTGCATACAAGCATTGAGCTGGATGTAGCGAAATTAGAACAAGTCGATTATTTCCAATACCTCGGTAGCATTATGACTGAAGATAACAGATGTTCTGCTGAAGTCACCAACAGAATCCAAAAAGGAGCTCAGTTTTATCACCAGGTCAGGAACCTCCTTTGGGACCAACACATTCCTTTAACATCCAAGAAAATGATGTACTTCTTACCTATAATGACGTATGGACTTGAAACTTGTACTATCAACAGAAGAGATAGTAGCAGACTTCAGGCTACAGAAATGAAGTTCCTGAGAACAATGCTTCAGAAGACCAGAAGAGACAAGATCCGAAATGTGAAGATTCGTGCAGAGATTCAAGTGAAACCACTTCATGAAGCAATAGCAACATCAAGGTTGAAATGGTTTGGTCATGTGAAGAGGATGAATCCAAGCAGAACGGCAAGAGTATGGCTTGAGCAAGATGTGGAGGGCAAGAGACCAAGAGGCAGACCACGGACACACTGGATCTCCCAAATAAAAGAAGACCTGCAGGGAAGAGGTGTCGATTGGCACCAGGTAGAGGAGGAGGAAATATACCTGAATAGACAAACATGGAGAGCGCTCTTATACCGCACCCGGGAAGCTGGAGACGGTTAATGATAATGATGATAACAGCTTAGGCTTTCACGGCCGGCGTTCATAATTAAATACAAGTTTTGCGGGCTTGTAGGCCGTGGTCCAGACAGGATATCTCCCGACGTTTCACCGGAGTCAAGGAACATAACAGACACAGCCGCCTGGGTCAAACTGAGAAATCGTCAGTCGCTGAGCATTCTCTCTTGCCCGGTCACGATGTACAGTACGGGGACACTGAGATACTCTCCACGACCACACACTACCACGCCAGGCTGCAACGGGAAGCCATAGAAATACTCAAACACCCCGACAATTTCAATCGAAAGGAAGAAATTGAACGTGTACGTAATACATGGATCCCGGCCCTTAGGAACACCAAGGCCAAGATATCACGCACACGTCAACCTGAAGGATCTTCCCGCTACAGCCCGGCAGTCACCCAGGGAACAACTGACTCTCACAAGCTCGGTCGCCGAAGCCGGAGCACGCACCGCACCCCGCAACATGTACGCGAGACCAGACGATCCAGCCGGAATGCGAAGAGAACGCTCGGATCACCATGCTAATTTGATGATCCAAACTGCCTTCCAGCCGTTAGTTCATCGCCAAGATCCACCCAACCAACAGTCATATTCAAGCAACAATACCCCCACTACAAACCGTTACCCATTATTTCAAGCCTCTTCCTCATTCCACTGCTGACCAAGGAAAGGAGCGGAACCCTTGATAATGCCGGACGCAGTTTCCGGTGAAACGTCGGGAGATATCCTGTCTGGACCACGGCCTACAAGCCCGAAAAACTTCTACTTAGTTTGGTATGTATTTGCGAGGTAGAGAAATAATGGAATTAAAAGGCTGAAAATACGTGTTAAAAGGTAATGTTATCAGTGGGGAAGAAATGTATTGGTTATTTAGTTGCCAAGAAACTACTGTATGTAACGTGGTATGTTGTACTGCGTAGATGACTGCTGCCCACATATTCGACCCTTGGCAATTCCAGTAATGTCTATTTCGTCAGTGCACCCTTGTCTCTGCATTTCAATACAGGAATTCCCCGGTCATTAAGTATAGCAGGGGGGCTGGAGTCAACAGTCGTCCTTTCCTTAACAGGAAATTTTACTTGAAATTATAGTCGCCTCTGAACTTGTAAATATTCACAAAATGCTATGAAAGTTTTTGAATTGAGCATTTCCTCTGCTCCTTAGAATCAAGTTTGATAACAGCACATAAATGATTTCATATCGCGCATCTGCAGTTGTAAGATTCGGAAAATGAGGCAAGCCCCAGCCTATTAAGGGCACCCAGTACGTCCCATGAATAAAATAATGTTAAATCATGCTACATATAAGGAACCTTTTTTTAGAATATTTTCAAGGTATCCAATTGAAATTTTCACAATTTGTATACGCATGTATTGGCTCATTAACAAAATGATCGTTTTGATCAATGTAATTGATATTTTATTAATTAACTTAAAAAGAAGGTCAAATCTTTCAGCACTTTCTCCTTGGATATTATGATCATAAATCCATAAATATGCTACCTACAAACAACGTGCCATTTGGGCACACGAATCCCTAATATTATAAATGTAACCAGAAACTTTCAAGTTTCCACATTCAACACAAACTAAAGAAATGTTCCTTAAATATTGAAAAAGTAACTTACGGGAAATTGCATTTTAAGCTACAACAATAATGCGTAAATACGATGTTTGCTATTACAACATAAATAATTAAAAATACTTCCAGTTTGAATATTTTCAAAATATTTGCACAGATAGAAAGTGAAATGGCAACAGATTCCAAATTCAAAATTTAAAAAAATTGAATTTTTCATTAAATATTGGATTCTGGATCCCCTTAAGTGGCAACATTTGTACTTTACACAGGATTAGGGATTTTTCAAGCAGCTGGGCGCTTCAACAATATTTCGAGTATCAAATTAAAGAACATATTTCGGAAACTTTATCACATATATTCCACCATTAACCTAATAAATAAATCATATTTCTGAAAAGTTGAGCACATAATTATCTGGGCCTTGGTTATTATTATTATTATTACTATTATTATTATTATTTTCCTTTCAGTATTATTCTGTGATGGGGTGTTGGAGTCCGAATTGAAATATACGACATGAAGTATCAAAAAGCGCTTCAAAACAATAAGAAACTAGAATATCAAGGAGAGATATGCACTTAAACAGGCAAAGGAGTGCAAAAATATGATTTTGCATGAACTTCCGTGCTTTCGTTATAAACAATATCACCTCACTAATAATGGCTATTAAATACTAACATGAACTTATCCTAGTTGATACAGTTGAATCCTAGACTTTAACTAAGTTTTATAGTTTAGGATACCATCTCCTGTACCCGTATACATATTTCACATGCATCTTCGTTCTGGTTCTCATCTGTCACTTTCCTATTCCACATTCCCCTGATAATATTAAAAATTCACTAATTTACCTGCCTTCATCCATTCCCTTTTTAGTAGTTTTATTTAAGTGGGATATTCATTCTCACTTTCTTTTCTTATTATATCTGACTTGTCTACAAACTTTGCTCTTATCATTCTAGTCTCATTGCATTCCTTGATCAGGTGTGCTGCACCATTCCCACAAAACAGGCAAAGGTCATCTTTTCCTACTTCTCTCAATGCTTTGTTCTTATACACGCAATATTTAAGGAACATTTCTTTAGTTTGTGTTGAATGTGGAAACTATTTTCGCAACGCTCCACTCCCTCAAAAGAAAAGTAAGAATCCTACTCATACAGGCACCAATACTTCCTATTCTTGACTACTGTGACGTTATTCTTGTAGACGCAACCAAAACATTAACTTTGAAACTTCAACGAGCTCTCAACTCTTGCATATGATTTATCTACGATCTGAGCTATGATAAACATATCACTCCCTATTATTGCGCTCTTTCCTGGCTGAAACCTGAACTACGTCGATCATATCACATTCTTGTCCAGATTTTCCGATTATTGTCTGACGATAGACCACTATACTTATCAAATAAATTCAAGTACTTGTCTTCTTTCCATGGTAATAATACACGCTCTGGTTCTTCCCTCTCCATTCCTATTCATCGCTCCTCTATATACAACAACTCTTTTCTTGTGGTGGGGTCTAGGGTGTGGAATACCCTTCCAGCCAGTGTCAGGGGTACCACCTCACTATCTAAATTCAAGGCCACCTGCTGAACATTGCTGACCGACAACAAGTGTGACTGGATGAGTGAAAGAGAGTGTGAAAGTCATGATCAATGTCAATTATTATTGTTTAATTTTGTCGCCATAATATGTTTATTGCATTGTTTTAATGTGGTTAAGTGTAAGAGAGGGCCAAGAGCCCTAACTGCGCCACCAATAAAGGCAATAATAATAATAATAATTAACCACCAAATTATCCCTCTCATTTCTCTTTTCGTTAGACATTCAGGCTTTATACTCATAAATTTCCTTATTTCGCAGAACTCCGTTAAGGTTCTCCTGTTGGAACACTCTTCTCTCACAAACCTGCAACTCTATGTCATTAATCCTTCTGCGCACTTTTTACACGCCCTACGTTCACCTCTTCGTGTTATACCCAATTCTTCGAAATCATCCTGAACTTCTTTGAACCAATTATTATTGAATTTATTTTATGCAATTTAAATTCCCCGTGTTCCCCGAGGTTTCCAGAAAGCGGTCACCCTGAATTAACACCTGTTATCAGACAGATTCTACACTCACCCAAAGTACACGGGCGCGGCTTCGGTGGCGTAGTCGGTAGCATGCTGAGCTTCTATGCCCAAGATAGCGAGTTCAAACCCGGCTGAAGACGTCGGATTTTTTAAGAGCGTTAAAAATCCCTCAGTTTGCCTTCCTTCGGAGGGGAAGTAAAGCCGTCGGTCCCATGTCATAGATTTATGGCATGTTAAAGAACTTCCACTAATTACACCTGTGTGAAGCTAAATTATATAGGTTAGGAATGTAAACAACGCTCTTAGGTTTCTACGTTCGTTGCCAAGAGCCGACTGCAGTGGCGTCTAGTAGCTAAGTTCTGAACTAGGCCTAGTAGTCGTTGACCGTGGCGTTTGGCGGAAAAGTAGGAACTATTTGAAAAATTCAAAGTTGCAGTCTGTACTTAAATTAATAAAACAGATACACCGGTTATGCAGGGTGTCCAGCCAAAATGGGATTTTCAATTCAAAGTTTTTTCAAGATTTTCAAGGCTCAAAAAACAAGATGGGTGAGTGGATAGCGTGTCGGTCTACCAATCCCAATATTGCAGGCTCGCTCCTGGCCGTGCTAAGTGATTTTTGAAAGGCGGAAAAAATACGACACGCATGTCATACGATGTTGGCATGTCAAAGAACCCATTTGAATTCAGTAGGCCGAGTTCATAATGGCAAAATTAATCTCGGGAGTTTCCGCCAACACAAAGTTCCTCATTTCTCAACTAGAAAGCGCTATAGTGTTCAAGGAGCTTAGATATCTAACCTCCTTGACTTTCATAGTGATTCAAGGAACAACGAAATTCGACTTGCAAGCTACACTCTGGGTGTCTAATTACAAAGCTTGCACCCGGCACCCGTGGCCATACGATATTATTATTATCCCATAACCGACAGTAGTGGCTACGCGGGCTAAAGCGCTGCGTTAGGCCATGGGGCCAAGCTCTCTGTTGACTCGGTAGACGCGTGGGTTCGAGCCCCACCGTCGGCTGTCCTTGAAATGGTTTTCCGTGGTTTCCCATTTTCAACACCAGGTAAATGCTGGGACAGTACCTTCTGACAGGCCACGGCCGCTTCCTTCCACATCCTTGCCCAGTTTCATTCATCTTCATCCATTCCATCTCTCATCCCGACGCGCAGGTCGCCCACGGGCGTCGAATACAAAGACCTGCACTCGGCCTCTCAGGAGGCCACACGAAAAAAAAAACATAAACAACCCATTCCTAGTCTTTCCAGTATATTTCTTACCCCGTCCTCCCAGTTCCCCTTTGCTTATGTTTCATTTGGTGCAGGTAAGCTAACTTGAATCAGTTTACACTACTTTTTAGGAGACAGATAAAACGTCATTGACAGAACAGGACTTAACAAACACACTATATTAGTCATCTATGTTATGAAGCAACTATTCAGGTTATATTTGTGTTAGCCGAATATTAATTTCAATTTAATAATTATTTCTTTTCAAATCAATTTTGTAAACGTGACTTAATGCCTTTCAGCTCCGTGGTCAGTTTAGTGCGGCATAAGCGATCCAGAATGAATATGTCAGATGATATTTCATTTAAAAATAGATTTGTAACATAAAAGCCACCTAAACCCTGTTCTGATGTAATTTACAATAGCACTGTAACACGCGGGAATCTTGCAGTGTGGCCAACATTAAGTACGGAATACGGCTCTGAAAGGAAGCAAGTCATAGACTTAATGCTATTCTCCTCTGATCACACTACATCTAGCAGTGGTTTCTGGTTTAAACAGAAGGATGACTAATACTTTACCATGACGTTCCAAGGCCCTTGAGTCAATACTTCAGAATACTAATTGTTTAATGATGATGATGATGATGATAATTGTTGTTTTAAGGGGCCTAACATCTAGGTTATCGGCCCTTAATGGGTTGGGTGATAGTGAAAGATGAGATGAGAATGTAAACTATAACTAAAACTAACTACAGACTTACATACTAGAAGAAGAAATGGTAAACAAATAAAGGATAAGGCAAATAAATGACAGGAAGAAAAGAAATGCCCTCAACCCTCGAAAAATGAGGATTGAGGGACTTGGAAGGAAGGAGAGCCATGGAAGGCAGATAGGAAAGGGTAAGAGGAGAGGGCCTGCCCCAAAAAGGGCAAAACGATCCAGCTCAGGAATCCCCTGGGACCGCCAACTCACGAACTCACCAGCCGTAAGCCCTTCAGGGTGTAGCACTATCCAGGTTGCACCAGAAGAGGTGGGGCTACATACACCCTGCCTCCTTGAGAGCCTTCTGCAGAAGGCAGGAGATAACATGAAAAGAAAAAGAAGGCTGACCCCTCGAAGAATTAGGGTATCATGAAAGATGAGACAAGGGCCAATTAAGGCGGGAAAGTGAAAGACTCCCTAGGCCTTGGATACCCGAATACCGTCGGAAGAGAACAAGAGTTGACCAAGTGAGGTTGACAGGAAAGAAGACTGAGAGGAGCCTGGCACAAGTAAGTGGAAGCAATGGCCCTTGGTCGCCAACCCACGTTCCACTTGATGTGAGACCCTGGGGGAACTAATTGTTTAAAGAATGACCAATTTTGAAGTGATGCTTCTCAGTTCCAACCGATTCAATTGGTAAAGCAGGGATACATATTTTACTGCTGTTACAGGAAATCAATAAGACGCTCTTTGAATTGAAATGCTAACATTTATAACTTCTACTGGAACCTTTACGAGATTGCTTCATACTTGATTGGGGACGATATTGTTTCCATGATTTCTTCCATTGTCTGTCAGTAACAACATTCATCGATTTTAAAGGCAACATAGCAATAACATGGCGCACACCACGAGAATGAATCATAACAACCGGAAACTTTGACATTTATGGTACGTTTAGTTGACGCCTTGCCATCAAGATCGAGTAATTGCAAAAATTGATTTGCTAAGGACTCATTAAACAAAAGGAAATATTACCAAACATCACAGTCAAATCATTGAAATTGTTGTATGTTATTGCTGAGTCTAATGGAAGTTCTTAACCGTTGGATGGTAGACAGAAGATGAAGCATCTCCGGCAAGGACTTCTCTTAACAGGCATGTGAGTTGTGTGCGAGCAAGAGGCACGAATTGAACATCTCGCAAGTATTTAAAATTAAGAGTGTCCAATTAAAACTACACTCGATATCTTGAACTTCTATTAATCGAATTTTTAATAATTCCTACTGTCGACCAAAATATTATGTGCACTCGAGTTTGAAGGTTGTTTGTGAAGTAACCAATAGACCTACATAAAATCCAATAACATCATGATTTTCGTCGTTCTATTGTACGTTAGTTCATGTAGGTTTGGAATTTTAAATTTATATTTTAATATTTTATATCGCAGTTGGACCACAAAAAGTGCCCATTTTAAGCGTGTTTTAACCATGCATCACATTTAAGAATTATTATCACAAAAACCCGTCATCAGAGCGAATCCAAATTTTAACACAAAATACATTGGAATGTTTTATAACTGGTTTCCAAAAAACACAGTTGTTATCATTTTTGAAAGGTAACTTTTTCTCGGCTCGGAGTGGTTGGAAAATGTAGTTCTTGGTCGCGTTGTAATCCTTATACATCAGAAGGTATGCAGTATGTCTGTATGACCCGAGGTTGAAATTAGTATAGTTCGAAAAACAAAGTTGCTAATGGTTTCTCGTTAAATATGTATGTGCTAGGGATGAACCGTGTTGTATGACCACTCAAGGGGGGACCTACACCTATAATTATTTAAATTTGTCATTTTCAATACATTTTTCCCCGTTTATTGATCCTTCTCCTTCAAATCACTCCAATAATTTCTTTGATATGTATAATACTTTTGAAGTTATGACCAAAAAACGTGGAGGACTGACACCGTCTGTCAGCGACGTTTTAGAAATTTTCCTAATCATTGGTAACTTTGTTGCTTGATTCCCGAAACTTTGGATTTTCAAATCAGTTTGCTTAGTAACAGCCAGAGTTTCCAAGATAATGAAGTGAAATTTAGTATACATGTGTATCTTATAGGGAAGAATAATATCACCCAGAACTGTTGCTGTAGATGTCATAGTTTTGTTTTTTTTTTGAAAAATATTCAATGGAAAATATTGCAAAAAGTTACACTTTAATATTAAAATATATTTTTTCTTTATAGATTCCAATGATTCTATGTCAATCTCTAGCTTGTGCATTATTAAATACAATTATTAATTTATTTAGCGTATGATGAATACAATATTATATACAATATTATGTACATTAAATACAATGAAAAAATAAACTATGATATTTGTGTAAAATATTAGGGAAACGGTGGAACGGTGCACAATATGCAGCCGCCATTTTAAATGCCATTTTTCCTGAATTCGCCATATGACTTGTAAATGCACGAACATATTGTCAATGCATAGAGTGATAGGCCAAACTATAATTCTTTAGTGCTTTCTGTTGCTGAGAAATAATAAAAAATGAAATGTACATGATTTTTGGATCCTGATAGGTGTAGGTCCCCCCCCCCCCCTTAATGCGATCTAAGAATTTGAAAAGAGAATGACGATATCTTAAACGGTTGAGTAGATAATTGAGGTCTCTTAGCTCAATAACCCTGTATAATACAACATAATCATATGTCATTTTCTGGTCATGTAAAATGCATAGATATAACTATAATGAAGATGGTATTTAAATATTATTCGTTTTGATGATATTAAACTCAAATCATTAAAGCCTCCTTGTCAAACACTGGAAAGTTGTTCAATAATTAAATTAATAGTACATTATGCAACGAGCCTATAATGGCAATAATTAAGACACGAGTATGTTTATACAACGAGCGTAGCGTATGGAAATTATAAAACTCGCTTCGCTCGTTTTATTAACATACTCGTGTCTTAGTTACCATTATAGGCGAATTGCATACGACTGTTTATGTTCGACGTTAATTACTTTATTATACTGTATGTTCTAACATAAATATTCGTAAATATCCGTCAAGATTCTGTCAGTTGCCTCCTCCTTCTTGGGAATTGGGGAATTGTGTGTGCTCAGAATTTGCTCTCTACCCAATGGCCGCTTCGGTAGCGTAGTTGGTAGCTTGCTGAGCTTCTATGCCCAAGATAGCGGGTTCAAACCCGGCGGAAGCCGTCGGATTTTTTAATAGCGTTAAAATCCCTCAGTATGCCTTCCTTCGGAGGGGAAGTAAAGCCGGCGGCCCCATGTCATAGATTTATGGCATGTTAAAGAACCTTCCACTAATTACACCTGTGTGAAGCTAAACTGTATAGGTTAAGAATGTAAACAACGCTCTTAGGTTCCTACGTTCATTACCAAGAGCGACTGTGGTGGCGTCTAGTAGCTAAGTTCTGAACTAGGCCTAGTAATCGTTGACGGTGGCGTTTGGCGGCAAAAGTAGAAACTACTTGAAATATTATAAGTTGCAACCGTTACTTGAATTAAAAAACAGATACACACACTAATACAGCCATCACAATTAACACTGGTTATCAGACAGATTCTACACACACCCAAAGTACACGGGGCTACATGACCGCGTTGTCGCAGCCCCTAAACTGAGGAACCAACCATCTCTACCCAATAACGAATTTCAAAGCTTTGGAACACCAACAGATAGCACACAGGTATATGTAAGATAATTTGTTTATTTTGGTCAAATAAAATAAAATTTAAAATTGAAATGTATCGTATTATCAACTAGTTATCCTTCGAATTCGATGTATATGGAATGCCAACGCAAGCTAATCAATGTATCCCAAATAGAACAATCGTGACATCTTGCGGAAAAGTTTCACATAAGAAATCCCTTTACTGAACAGAGCGCTGGGTTATATCTTCCGTGGATGTAATGTCATACGCTTGCTTCCTCCATGATGTTCTGGTGTGTTTATGTCAAGAACAAAAATTTCGGTGGAATTGTACGATGTATTGCCCTGTGTTGAAATTGGAGTTGCGGATGTTATTTTGCAATATTCCGCAGTTTGTTTCTACAAAAATTACAGACGGTGCACCCTTTCCATGTCGGTATAGGCTAGGGTACAATAGTGTGTTGCAAACCTCTGGACGTAGATTCCTACATTCCAAGCATATTCCATAGTATTTCCTTGTTTCGTAAAGGTTCGTGCTGATTTTGCCTTTGTGTGTGGGATTGTAACTACTGTATATTGGTTGATCCAATAGACATTGTCAACTTTCAAATCATGCAATTCATGTCCAACATGTTGGATTTTGAACGCATGTGCGAATCTATCCTCTCCTAATTGGTCAATGAATTAGCTCTGGTTGGTTGGATAAACTGTATCATATTGAAAAGTAGTGCTATAATGACCCCCATCCCCCCCCCCCCCAGGGGCTCACATCTAGTGGGACGTGGGTTAGTGACCACGGGACCCCAGCTGAGTCCGTCATTGCTTCCACCTTACTTATGCCGGGCTCCTCTCCGTCTTCTTTCCTGTCGACCTCCCTTGGTCAACTCTTGTTCTTTTCTGACCCCGACGGTATTAGGGTATCCAAGGCCTAGGGAGTCTTTCACTTTCCCACCTTAATTGGCCCTTGTCTCATCTTTCCTAATCCCTCATTCTTCGAGGGGTCAGGTCTCTTGTTTTATTTTCATTATATATATTTTTTTTGCATATACACTCCATTTTGTAGGTATTTTCAATCTACGTTTCATTTTGTAAGTTTTTTTTTCGATCTAAGTTGCATTTTGCGAGTGTTTTCAACTTCAATTACATTTTGTAAGGATTGACAATCTAAATTGCTTTTTAGTAGTCTAAGTCCTTCAATAATGTCGGGAGTCCGGGGATTTGTGTAACGATAATCGGGAAATGGTCACTCTTTTGAATTCCAATTGTAATTTGTAAGTATATTCAACCTAATCTGCTTTTTTCAAGTATTTTCAATCTAAATTGCATTTTGTATGGTGGGCATTTTGCAAGTATTTTGATTCTCAATTGCATTTTGTGGGTATTTTGAATCTAAATTACATTTTGTAAGCATTTTCAATCCAAAATGCATTTTATAAATTGTCCATCCAAATGAGTAGTTTGAATCTACCGTACATTTTGTAAGCATTTTCAATCTCAATTGCATTTTGTTACCACTTTGGATCTAAAAAGGGAGGTTTTTCAATCTAAATTGCATTGTGTAAGTATTTCGACTCTACATTGCATTTTGTACGTATTTTGAACCTGACCTACATCTTGTGCTTATTTTTCAATCTATGCCTTTTGTGAGTATTTTCGTTCTAAATTTTGGAAGTATTACCGCTCTTCATTTTGTATTTTTTAATTTGTGTTAAGAGGGGCAGATGACCTCGTAGTTCCGCCCCTTAAAACAACAATAGCTAACTAACTAACTAACTAATGACCCCCATTATGATACAGTTTTCTGACATATATTATTTCATTTCGACATCGTCGAACATAAATTCAATTAAGTAACATCTAGTATTTACAAGGCGGCTTTCATTATTTGAGATTGAGTTTATTTCTTCGCATATTCCAGTAGGTCCAATTTGAAGTATTTTGTGTTAAACCCTGGAATGTATCTCTGTTCCAGGTTTACTGCTGATCCACACATCGCTGTCGTCTATCCAGGCAATGCCCAGCTGTGAGCATAAATGTCCAGATAAACTATTTCATCCAATCTGTGCTCAGAATGAAAGTGGGAAGAAGAGAAGCTTCTTCTACAATGAGTGCGCCATGGACTACGCGAACTGCAAGGAGAAGACAGGTGCGTCTCTACTTGAGTAATTAAAACTTGATTGGTGTCATAAAATTCATCAAATGCTAAACATTCAGCAAATTGGTGGTAAAGAGAGGAAAGTTATTACTCTAGTGGGGCCTTGGACATCGTGGTCACTTCAGCCACGTGTACTTGTGGCTGTCTGTACTAGTGATTTGTTTCTAGCCTACTTTCGAATTTTGCAAATTATGAGAACTACACGGGGCCAAAAATTGTGTGTCTGTCTGTGTGTGTGTGAGTGTGTGTACTCCGAATGTCTGTCTCCCCCCCCCCTATCAATTCGAACACGGTGAAACCTAATTGAACTAAATTTGGTACAGACGTTGCACTAGCAAAGGACACCTCAGTGTCATATTTTATATCGCCACCATCTTGACGAAAACGTAATGGAGTCCACCCAAATGTTCAAAGCTTAAATCAAATTACGATTAACCTAATCATCCGATCTCTACCAAATTTTGCAACAACATACCCTTTTGTGGGATGCATCTTTTGACTGAACTACAAGGTCATCTGCCCAATAGTTTGCAGAAAGTGCTCATGTATGTGTGCAGATAGATTCACCATATCAATTCAAACACGGTGAAACCGAATTGAATGGAATTTTTTACAGAGGTAGCACTAGCAAAGGGCACCGCATATTCATGTTTAATATCCCTATAACACGTTGTATTTCAACAAGCTACTACAACCAACATTCAATTATACTCCCTGAAAAGGACAAAGAGTTATAACAATACCCACGCTTTAGGAGAAAGTAGGCTATATGCTCTTTACTGAACATCTTGTTTTAAACATCATATTTATTAACTGCATGCTCCATTACAATTGAAGTGTAGCCTATGTAAGTATGATATAACGTTGCGCTTTAGCCAGCGTAGCCACCGCTGTTGGTCTAGAATAACTTTCCTTTCATTATGAAACCTACATCTACATGGTTGATTGTAGTGTGTCTAGCCTAGATATAATATGTTTCAGTTCTTTAAGCGATAGTTTTCTTTTTAGCCTACTTTCGATTTTTTCAAAAAATGAAAGTAGACTTATGAGATCACTACAGGGCGAAAAAAAAGTGTGTTTGTCTGTGTGTGTGTGTGTGTGTGTGTGTATGTATGTGTGTGTGTATGTGTGTGTGTGTGTGTGTGTGAGTCTCTCTGTGTGTGTGTGTGAGTGTGTGTACTCTGAATGTCTGTCCCCCCCTATCAATTCGAACACGGTGAGCGCAAATTGAACGACATTTGGTACAAAGATAGCACTAGCAAAGGACACCTCAGTGTCATGTTTTATATCGCCGCCATCTTGACGGAAACGTAATGGCGGCCACACAAATATTCAAAGCTTAAATCAAATTACGATTAACCTAATCATCCGATCTCTACCAAATTTTGCATCTACTTACCATTATGGAGGGAGCATCCTTTGACCAAACTAATAGGTCATTAGCCTAATATTTTGCGGATGGCGGCCATCTTTGTGTGAAAATCCATTCCCCCTATTAATTCGAACACGGTGAAACCGAATGGAATGAAATTTGGTACAGAGGTAGCACTAGCAAAGGGCACCTCAGTGTCATGTTTTATATCACCGCCATCTTGACGGAAACGTAATTGCGACCACCCAAATGTTAAAGGCTAAAATGTAATTACGACCAACCTAATAATCTAGTCTCTACCAAATTTTGCAACAACAAATCTTTATGTGGGAAGCATATTCTGACCAAACTGCTAGATCATCAGCCCAATAGTTTGCAGATGGTGGCCAAGTATGTGTGCAAATCGATTCCCCCTATCAATTCAAACACGGTGAAACCGAATTGAACGAAATTTGGTACAGAGGTAGCACTAGCAAAAGGCACCTCAGTGTCATGGTTTATATCGCCGCCATCTTGACGGAAACGGAATGACGGCCACCCAAATGTTAAAAGCTTAAATCAAATTTCGACCATCCTAATAATTTGATCTCTACCGGATTTTGCAACAACATGCCTTTTTGTGGAAAGCATCTTATGACTGACTACAAGGTCATCAGCCCAATAGTTTGCAAATAGCGGCCATGTATGTGTGCAAATCCATTCCCCAGATCAATTCAAACACGGTGAAACCGAATTGAATGAATTTTTTTACAGAGGTAGCACTAGCAAAGGGCACCTCATATTCATGTTTAATATCCCTATAGCACGTTGTATTTCAACAAGCTACTACAACCAACATTCAATTATACTCCTTGAAATGGACAAAGAGTTATAACAATACCCATGCATTTAGGAGAAAGTAGGCTATATGTTCTTTACTGAACATCTTGTTTGACATACTATGTGCCACATCAGGTTATCAGAATTGATGCTCTGCACAAATAGGTTAAAGAATTTGATATATTTATCAACAATTTCATTCATCCTTGCAGGCCAGTGGCCTCCTGTTGTGATCACATTTGTCTTCATTGTTTCCCTTTCGTGTTTTAGTAATAGGATGTGGTCCACACTTTGCGATTCTTCGCCACACCGGCACGTCATATGCTCTTGGATTTTATCCTATACAGATAGGTCCCTATTTTTCCATGTACTGTCATCATAACCGTCATATTATGGCTTAGGAGAATTTTTGAGCTAAGTCTCGCTTGAACACTTGGAAGGTATTTTCTTTTGTCATGGATCCATTGGAAGTTTCTCTCCAATCTTTTTCCCACAATTGTAAACTTCACTCACACAACTCCTTTTTCACTACACTATCAGGAATATTATCAAAAGTCGCTTCTAGGTCTGTCCTGCCCCTTCCACCTCATAAAGTCCACAGCCGAAAAGACCATGACAAAAAAAGACCACAACAATAATGTCCAGAGTGACAAAATGTCCAGGAATATATGCACCCCATTGAAAATGACCGCAATTAATATTGTCCAGAGTGTCAAAATGACAGGGAATGTTTGCACCTCGTTCAAAATGACCACAAATAATGATGTCCAGAGAACAAAATGTCCAGGAATATTTAAAGCCCGTTCAAAATGTCTTCAAATATTGATGTTCATTAAGACAGGTTTCTTATCTTTTTCAACACTTTCTTAACTATTATTTTCTGAAATGGAATGAAAAATGTCCAGACTGAGCATTTATGTAGGTGCTTGTCGGTACCATCAACGAGGACGACTGGGTGAACAAGAACGGGGTTGGTGTGGGTGGCAGCATTGCATATTCTTCTTAAACTGCACCTCCAGTAAATTTTGGTGTTTTGCTTTAGAAATCTCCGAAATGAAAGTAGGCTAGTGGTTTCCCCTTTTGTGAATATCTACCATTTCTGGAATATCTGCCATTGTACGCTAAATATCAGATGTAAACATTGTCAGTCGGCCGCACTTGACGCGCTTCACGTAACGGCTAACAATGCTTCCTGGGTCTGCACCGACAATTAATACTGGCGCTGGCTGAGCTGGACCACGCCCAACAACTCTCGGACCACCAAGCCGTGATGTTTTAAGTCCTGGACGTTCTTCACTTTAGACATTTTGTACTCTGGACATTTCCCACTTTTAACGTTTGGCACTCTGGACATTTTAACCTTCGGCCGTTTTGTACTCTGGACAATTTGACATGGGATCCAAAAACCAATGGACCAAAAAACCTGGTCAATTAAGACCTGGACCAAAAGGCGTGGACTTACATGTACCTGGACATTCTATGGTGGACATTATGTCTGGTAACCGTCCTGCCTGCTACTTGTTTTGCCTGATGATCAGCTATGTCGTTGCCTTCCGTGCCGACATGAGCCTTAATCCACGAGAAGTGTATTTCCCAGTTTTGAAGTTGCAGGTCTCTCACCTACTTTCTGATCTATTCAATTAGATGATTTCTTTTCCCGTAGATTTTGAGTAGGTCCTGGGTTATTTTACTATCAGTGTACCGTATATAGTTGCTGCCTTCTCAGCTATATTTACGTAGTTGTCATCGATGTGGTATCGAAATGGTACGTTCTGATACGACCTTGTTATTGATGTAACATCGATATGGTACGTTCTGAATCGACCTTGTCATCACTGTAGCATCGAAATGGTACGTTCTGATACGACCTTGTTATTGATGTAACATCGATATGGTACGTTCTGAATCGACCTTGTCATTGATGTAGCATCGATATGGTAGGTTCTGAATTGATCTTGTCGTTGATGTAGCATCGATATGGTACGTTCTGATACGACCTTGTTATTGATGTAACATCGATATGGTACGTTCTGAATCGACCTTGTCAACACTGTAACATGGAAATGGTACGTTCTGAATTGACCTTGTCATCACTGTAACATCGATATGGTACGTTCTGAATCGACCTTGTCATCACTGTAGCATCGAAATGGTACGTTCTGATACGACCTTGTTATTGATGTAACATCGATATGGTACGTTCTGAATCGACCTTGTCATTGATGTAGCATCGATATGGTAGGTTCTGAATTGATCTTGTCGTTGATGTAGCATCGATATGGTACGTTCTGATACGACCTTGTTATTGATGTAACATCGATATGGTACGTTCTGAATCGACCTTGTCATCACTGTAACATGGAAATGGTACGTTCTGAATTGACCTTGTCATCACTGTAGCATCGATATGGTACGTTCTGAATCGACCTTGTCATCGATGTGGCATCAAAATGGTACGTTCTGAATCGACCTTGTCATCGATATAGCATCTAAATGGTACGTTCTGAATCAACCTTGTCATCGATGTAACATCTAAATGGTATGTTCTGAATCGACCTTGTCATTGATGTGGCATGAAAATGGTACGTTCAGAATCGACCTTGTTATTGATGTGGCATCAAAATGGTACGTTCTGAATCGACCTTGTAATTGATGTGGCATCGAAATGGTACGTTCAGAATCGACCTTGTCATTGATGTGGCATCGAAATGGTACGTTCAGAATCGACCTTGTTATTGATGTGGCATCAAAATGGTACGTTCTGAATCGACCTTGTAATTGATGTGGCATCGAAATGGTACGTTCAGAATCGACCTTGTCATCAATGTAGCATCGGAATGGACGTTCTCTTTTGACCTTGTCATTGATGTAGATTCAAAATAATACATTTTGAATTAACCATGTCATCATTGTAGGATCGAAATGGTACGTTCTGATTCAACCTTGTCTTCAATGTAGCATCAAAATTGTACGTTCCGGGCATAAGTTCAGCATGTAAATATTATCGGCTGGGTTCTCTCCACGTCCCCTATAAGTGTGTAATAGGAATTCTAGAACTTACAGTATGTAGTTAATAAATAATAACCATCTCCCTCTGTTTGTTTTTCCAGACTTCTCCAAACTATACGATGGCTGCTGTGAGAAAGACCTGAAGATCGACCCCATGACCAAACTCATATGTAGTGGCTCCTTAGCGGTTAAACGTGTTGAGAACTTCGTCTAACATTCCTACACTTGCAGAATAAATATTTACCATAATTCTCGTTCTGTTCAATTCTAAGTGCATGAAACACTTGCTGGGCACCTTGTAGTGTAGTGTCTCGTGTCTGCCATTATTGGCTTAAACACCCTTTGGTCCGGGTTCTATTCCCGGCTCTCATAATAAACCTTATTGTGGTCTGAGGGTGGTTGTTTTGTTCCATTTACAGGTCTTGCGATATCGTGGTCATGTAGCCTTGTGTGCTTGGGTGTGTGTAAGTAGACTCTGTCTGAGAGTACAAAAAGTTTGGTAACAATTTTGTCTCTATTTAAGATATGAAATATAGGCTTATGAGATCACCATGTGTAGGCGTGTGAGTCCGTGATAAAATCGAAACGGCAGGAGCGATTTCAAAGAAACTCGTTAAGAAGAAAACACTACCTCGTCTAATCTTGACCACGACTTTCAAATTGTCATACTTTTCACCAATCAAACATGGCGGCCGCGTGAAATATTTCACCGATATTCTATATCTCCGAAACTATTACTGATATCACCCTGAAATTTTGTACGGTGATAAAGGGTACTACTAGTCGTTCAGCAATGAGACTTTAAAAAACCTGTAAAATACAAAACGAACATGGCGGCCAAGCGAAAGTGAATCATTTTAATAGACTTTTCTCGCGATTTGAACATCTGAGCCCAGTGCAATTTGGTACAGTAAATGTATATACACATTATAATGCTCTGGCATCTAATTTAGTTCAATTGTTTTCATAACTTCAAGATGGCGGCTGTGCGTAATTTTAAAATTAAGTGTTTATTTCTTGTGTATTAATCATGCGATCAAAGTGAACGTCTGAATAATGAACCTACGCAAAAATCGTCATCCAATAGTACATAACTCTATGGCCTACATACACACATCAAAAAAAGTTTTGCATCACCTCAGTTCCAAGAGTTCCGGAACCGTTAAATACAAAGGGAATAGAGATCAACACAAACAACATTTCAGCTCGTTTTATTGCTCATGAGACCCACACATTGCATGTTGTACCATCATACAGCTAGACTTTCAGCATTTGTGGTCCAGATTGCAGTACACACCACTACCTCTAATACCCAGTAGCACGTCCTCTTGCATTGATGCATGCCTGTATTCGTCGTGGCATACTATCCACAAGTTCATCAAGACACTGTTGGTCCAAATTGTCCCACTCCTCAACGACAATTCGGCGTAAATCTCTCAGAGTGGTTGGTGGGTCAAGACGTCCATAAACAGCCCTTTTCAACTATGGGTCGGAGGATGTCATTCAGGTATCGTAAAGCCGTTTCGGAGCCTTCCATAACCACCAGTGGCGTACGTCGGCCCCACATAATGCCACCCCAAAACATCAGGGAACCACCACCTTGCTGCACTCGCTGGACAGTGTGTCTAAGACGTTCAGCCTGACCAGGGAGCCTCCAAACACGTCTCCGACGATTGTCTGGTTGAAGGCATATGCGACACTCATCGGTGAAGAGAACGTGATGCCAATTCTGTGGGGTCCATTCAGCATGTTGTTGGGCCCATCTGTACCGCGCTGCATGGTGTCGGGGTTGCAAAGCTGGACCTCGCCATGGACGTCGGGAGTGAAGTTGCGCATCATGCAGCCTATTGCGCACAGTTTGAGTTGAAACACGACGTCCTGTGGCTGAACGAAACGCATTATTCAACATGGTGGCATTGCTGTCAGGGTTCCTCCGAGCGGCAATCCGTAAGTAGCGGTCATCCACTACAGTAGTAGCCCTTGGGCGGCCTGAGCGAGGCCTGTCATCGACAGTTCCTGTATCTCTGTACCTCCTCCATGTCCGAACAACATCGCTTTGGTTCACTCTGAGACGCCTGGAAACTTCCCTTGTTGAGAGACCTTCTTGACACAAAGTAACAATGCGGACGCGATCGAACTGCGGTATTGACCTTCTAGGCATGGTAGAACTACAGACAACATGAGCAGCGTACCTTCGTCCTGGTGGAATGACTGGAACTGATCGGCTGTCGTACCCCCTCCGTCTAATAGGCCCTGCTCATGCATGGTTGTTTACATCTTTGAGCAGTTTTAGTGACATCTATGAACAGTCAAAGGGACTGTATCTTTGATACAATATACACAGTCAACGTCTATATGCCGGAGATCTGGGAACCGAGGTGATGCAAAACTTTTTTTGATGTGTGTATATAGAAATCCAACATGGTGACCAACAGAAATATTTAGATGGTTCCCAATATCTACGAATCTATTACAGCAGTTTAACTAAAATTTTTTACGTTGATAGAGGCAATTAACATAAGTAGGATATATGAAAATAGGCTGTATAGTTCTTCACGGAACTACTTGTATTTCTACAAGTAGTTTAGATGTATAGAAACAATAGTAGCTCTTGGGTTTGGTGTTAGATGGATACTGTTCGTTGCAAAAATGATCAAACTCTTGTTTTGAATATTTTTGAAAATTCAGCATTATTAATTTATATCTACGTATCAAAATTTGTATTAAAACTCAAAGCAACTCAAAACCCAAATTAATTTACATGACTGTACCTTTAGCAACTATCCTACCAAGTTATATTAATATCTGATTAGAATTGCACCACAAGGAAGATTTGGTACACAGCAAAAGAGCTATGCGAGAAAGAGGAAAGCTAATATTTTCTCACTCAGAACTGTCCTGCTCCATATGTTTCCCATCCGTATCTCTTCGCTTCTTCTTCTTTGTTCTTAACCTGGTGCAGTCAGCTGGCATTTGAGGGTGCGCAAATGTGCGGGAGCCGTGTCAGTAGATTTACTGGCACGTTAATGATCCTCTTAGGGACAAACTTCTGGCCTCCCGGCGTCTCTAAAAGCCTGAGTAGTTAAAATGAGCGTAAAATCAATAACATTATTATTATTATTATTTAATATTTCTCTTCTTTAGATATTTTCTGCCATTTAACTGGTCACCTTGTCATTATTATTATTATTATTATTATAAAAACTTCCAATACAGGTAGGACAATTTCAAGTAGAGACGCAGCCAGCAGCAAAATACCTGGGCATCATGATCGACAGTAAAATGAATTTTGGAGAACAGATCAGACGGACTGCCGATAAGGCAGCCAGAGGAGTAATGTCCCTCAGTCGGTTCATGGCCAATGTTGGTGGGCCAAAATCTAGTAAGAAAAGCCTACTGATGACCGCCATCCATTCAGTTCTGCTGTATGGAGCGAAAATATGGGCGGATGCCCTGGATAAGGAAATCTATAGGAAGCCACTTGCGCAAGTGTAGAGGTGGGGTGCTTTGCGCGTGGCATCTGCATATCGCACGGTCTCTGAGGAAGCAGTTCTCGTTATTGCCGGGATTATTCCGATTTTTTTCTTGCGAAAGAACGCAAGAACATTTACTTGAGGAAATCTGATATGGGTTTACAAAATGCAAGACGTTCGGCAAGAGTACAAACCTTTCAAAACTGGCAGATCAAATGGGAGCAAGGAGATCAGAGCCAATGGACTAAGAGAATGATCCCTCAGGTGCAGGTTTGGACAGAGAGGAAACATGGTGAGGTTGGTTATTATCTCACTCAGTTCTTGACTGGCCATGGGTACTTCTTTTCCTATCTTAAGAAGATGGGGAAGGTGGATTCATCAGACTGCATCTACTGTACCAATGAATTAGATAATGCTAATCACACCTTCTCCTCTTGTGGTCGGTGGGCCCAAAATAGGCAGTCTCTTCAAGATCACATTGGTGTAGATAATAATATCGTATGGCCTCGGGTGCCGGGTGCAAGCTTTGTTATTTGACACCCAGAGGGTAACTTGCATGTCGAATTTCGTTGTTCCTTGTCTATGAAAGTCAAGGAGGTTAGATGTTAGATATCTAACCTCCTTGAACACTATAGCGCTTTCTAGTAGAGAAATGAGGAACTTTGTGTTGGCGGAAACTCCCGAGATTAATTTTTCCATTATGAACTCGGCCTACTGAATTCAAATGGGTTCTTTGACATGCCAACATCGTATGACATGCGTATCGTATTTTTGCCTTCTTTCAAATAATCACTTAGCGCGGCCAGGGGCGAACCTGCAATCTTGGGGTTAGTAGACCGACACGTTAACCACTCACCCACCGTGGGAAGCTATTGGTGTAGAGATATCCCCGGACAATATTGTTGCAGTGATGCTACAAAATGAGGAAAATTGGAAACTGGTAGCAAGTTATGTTGAAGATATCCTCCGAACAAAGAAGACGGATCTGGATCGCCACTGAAGATTATTTATTACGGAAGAGTGCCCTACGGGCAAATATAAAATGACTCTAGCCTGAAGTAATGTGATAGACGGTTCCAGGCTAGTGTTCAGAAGTAAAGGGGGAGTTTTAGTCGGTAGTCTGCTACTCAGGAGCAGGAGCCCGACACACTGTGCGTAAATGCATTTCATCCCCTAAAAAAAATATAAAAACATATCAAATGTTTAAATATCATGCGGGCTCATATCAAATGGCCTCTACAAGCTTAACAAGTAGTTCCGTGAAGAACTATACAGCTTATTTTCACATATCCTACTTATCCAAAATTTCAGTTGATTGTTGTCATAGATTAATAGATATTAAAAATCGTCTAAATATTTCGGATTGTCACCATTTTTGGTTTTAATATATGTAGGTCAGTTAGCCTATGTACTGTTAGATGAGGATTATTGTGCAGGTTCATTATTCAAAGGTTGACTTCGATCGCATGGTTAGGACACGAGAAATTAAAACCTAATTTTAAAATTTCACACAGTCGCCATGTTGAGGTTATGTAAACAATTGAACTAAATTAGATGTCAGTGTGTTGCTATTTGTATAGTCTCACAAGTTTCACTGCGTTCGGATGATTAAATCGCAAGGGAAGTTTATTTAAATGTATCAAATTCGCTTGGCCACCATGTTCATATTGTAGTCAACAGGTTTCTGAAAATTACATAGGTGAACTTCTAGTTGTGCCCTTTATCTCCAGAGGGCATGGTGGTGCAGCGGTCAAGCTGTTGGACTCTCACCACGGCGGACCGAGTTCGATTCCCGGTCGATGCATTTGAGATTTTCGAAGTGAAATGCCATGTCATGTGGTTCGGATTCCACGTAAAAAGGAGGTCTCGTGGCTCGTGATATTTTCCTTTATCTCCATACGTGACCGTTAATATCTAGATCATGAGCTACGGGACCTCCTTTTTACGTGGAATCCGAACCACAGGACATGGCATTTCACTTTAAAAATCTCAAATGCATCGACGGGGAATCGAACACGGTCCGCCGTGGCGAGAGGCCAACAGCTTGACTGCTACGCCATCTCGCCCCCTGGAGATAAAGGGCACAACTAGAAGTTCACCTATGTAATTTTCAAAAACTGTCCTTCCTTCTTCATACAAACTTTTAGGGTGATATGAGCAATGGTTTCGGAGATATAGAATGTCAGTGAAATACTTCGCACAGCCGCCATGTTGGATTGGTGATACGTAATAAAATTTTAAGGGCACGGTCGGGGTCGGCCAAAATAGTACTTTGGCCTTACCGAGTTTCATTGAAATTGCTCCAGCCGTTTAGATGTTATCAGGGGGGAAGGGACACACATACACACACACAGACAAAAGGTGATCTCATAAACCTATTTTACATAAATGGAAATAGGCGAAAAATAGCCGAAATGACTAAAATATCAGGTGCGTTCAAAAAGTAACGAGCCGGAGGCAGGAATGAGATAACCGGTGACGACATCGGCTAATTGTGGCGTGTGTAACGAGGTGTGGTTCTGACCAGAGCGTGGAATGCCACAGCCCGTCACTAGAGGGCACGCGCGCACGTCACGTGACGATACAAAGCGAGCAGCAGCATGCATCAATCGTCAAACGCTGCCAGTAATGCTGACGTTCTTCTTTGACCAAGATGACCCCCTTCTGACACACTTCATGCCGCAAGGAACAAGAGTGAATGCTCAGCGTTACTCGCAATCCTTGACCACCCTTCACCAAGCGATCAAAACATAACGACCAGGCAATCTCACCCGTGGGGTCATTCTGCTCCACGACAATGCACGACCTCATACGGCCAACGCAGTCGCGGCACTCCTGCAGAAATTCAAATGGTAGGTTCTCGGCAACCCTCCATACAGTCCTGACCTCTCTCCCTGTGATTACGCCATGTTTGGCCCCGTGAAAAGGGCTATGTGGGGCCAACGATTCACCTCGGACGCCGACGTCCAGCTGTACGTGCGGAACTGGTTCATATCGCAGCCCAGGGAATTTTTATGAGACAGCCATTCACCGCCTCGTGTCACAGTGGGACAAGTGCCTCAACATCCAGGGCCAATACTTCTAACATACAGGTACTGGTTTCTGTAATTATGCGTCCGGCTCGTTACTTTTTGAACACACCTTATAAAATCATTTTCTGAAAGCAGAAGAATTACGTACGCATTTTTTTGTATGAATACAACAAAATAGCGTGTGTTTCAATCAAAAATCCAAACAATTCAGTCATACCACCTTTTAAACAACTTCCAATGCGAACTAACTGCGCCAGGATTCGATCCCACAACATTCGGCATAGCAGGAGAAATCATAACAGCTGCACCACACTGGTAGCCAGAAAAGTATCAATAATTATCAGGGCTTCAGTTATTATGATCTATCAAACGACTATACATCCTTTTGTTTATTGGTGCTCCGCTTATGATATGATTTACTGCTTACGATCCATAATATCCTCTGTCCCTGTCGCCATAATAAGTCATATGATCCTCCTCTGTAGAACAATTGATCTTTATCTTGAATGACCTGCAAGATTGTTCCTTTTTCTTCTGCACAAAGGTTTTACGAATCCGCTGTACTAAAAGCACTTCCTGCACACGACTTGTATTCACAGGATTTCATGGTCTCCACTTGGGCGCAGTTAATATTGCTAATAATACATCATAACCTTTCTTCATAATGTGAACTTAAAAGTGCTATTGATTCAACGTATTTAACTGGTTTCCCCACAAGTTCATTTACCAGACAAATCATCATAAACCTTTCTGTTCGTTATGATGATTTGTCAAAGGATGCTTCCTCCATAAAGGTATGTTGTTGCAGAATTTGGTAGAGATCGGATGATTAGGTTAGTCGTAATTTGATTTAAACTTTGAACATTTGTGTGGCCGCCATTACGTTTCCGTCAAGATGGCGGAGATATAAAACATGACACTGGGGTGCCCTTTGCTAGTACTACCTCTGTACCAAATTTCGTTCCATTCGGTTTCACAGTGTTCGAATTAATAGGGGCAACCGATTTTCACACAAAGATGGCCGCCATCCGCAAACTATTAGGCTGATGACCCATTAGTTTGGTCACAGGATGCTGCCCCCATAAAGGTATGTTGTTGCAAAATTTGGTAGAGATCGGATGATTAGGTTAGTCGTAATTTGATTTAAGCTTTGAACATTTGTGTGGCCGCCATTACGTTTCCGTCAAGATGGCGGCGATATAAAACATGACACTGAGGTGTCCTTTGCTAGTGCTACCTTTGTACCAAACTTCGTTCAATTTTCGCTCACCGTGTTCGAATTGATAGGGGGGGGACAGACATTCAGAGTACACACACTCACACACACACACACACACACACACACACAGACATACACACACACAGACAGACACACTTTTTTCGCCCTGTAGTGATCTCATAAGTCTACTTTCATTTTTTGCAAAAATCGAAAGTAGGCTAAAAATAGGCTTATGAGATCACCTTTTGTCTGTGTGTGATGGTGTGTGTGTGTGTCCCTAATAACTTCTAAACGGCTGGAGCGATTTCAATGAAACTTGGTAAGATCATAGCACTATTCCGGACGACCCCAACCGTGCCCTTAAAATTTTGTTACGTCTCACCAATCCAACATGGCGGCTGTGCGAATTATTTCACCAGCATTCAATATCTCCGAAACATTACCGAGATCACCCTGGAATTTTGTATGGTAATAAAGGAAACTACTAGAATTTCACTTACTGTAAGTGACCTTTGAAAACCTGGTAACTACAAAACCAACATGGTGGCCAAGCGAAGTTGCGACTTTTAAATAGAAGTTTCTCGCGATGTAACCAACGAAACGCTATGCATCTTGGTACAGTATATGTTTATATACATTGTAATGCACCGAAATCTAACTTCGTTCAATTGTTTACATAACCTCAAGATGGCGGCTGTGCGAAAAAATTCACCGGCATTATATATCTCTGAAACTATTACGGGTATCACCCTGATATTTTGCACAGAGATAAAGGGCACTACTGGAAGTTAATCTATGAGACATCATAACACCGGTTAACTACAAAACGAACATGGCGGCCAAGCGAAGTTGAAAGTTGTAAATAGACTTTTCTCGTGATTTTATGATCCAAACGCAATGAAACTTGGTTCAGCCAATGTTTATACACATTAAAATGCACTGGTATGTAATTTAGTTCAATTATTTACAAAACCTCAAGATGGCGGCTGTACGAATTTTTAAATTAAGTTTTTATTTCTTGTGTCGTAATCATGTGATTGAAGTTTGAGTACTACACGTACACAATACTCTTCATGTAACAGTACATAACTCTATTACCTACATATATAAAAGACCAACATGGCGACCATCCGAAATATTTAGTCGGTTCTCAATATCTACGAATCTGTTACAGCAATCAAACTGAAATTTTTATGGTGATAGAGGCAGTTAATATAAGTGGGATATATGAAAATAGGCTTTAGTTCTTCACGGAACTACTTGTTTAAAATAAGGGAAAAGTAGACGTAATATTATATTTGAATCGCAGCCAATGGCCATAGCAGGGTATTTATAATTGAACGCCCCCAAGCTCCCCATCAAGTTTAATTTCAATAGTTCCAACTTGGGCTAGCAGAGATGACACTGTCACTGACACCTAGTTGCGAACGTTAGAACTTGGTAGATCGTTTCTAACTAAATAACCTACAAATTTAGTATACACTACCAATTGTAGTGGTAGGTTCCTTTACATGCCATAAATCTATGATATGGGCCCGCGTCCTTACATCCCCTCCGAAGAAAGGCATACTTACGAGATCAATCCGTGAAAATGTCTGTCTGTCTGTCTGTCTGTCTGTCTGTCTGTCTGTCTGTATGCATGTCTGTGTGCAGCAATTGAAACCAAATTCGGTAAGATAAAACATCTCACGACAAAATTTGAAAATTACGTCTGCGCTACCAACTGGTGAAAATTCTCAATTGAAATTCGAGCTCTATATTGGATATTTTGGAAGGAATGCATGGGAACTGGTCCAAAATTGACACACATATTGCACCCGATAGTGTATGTTCGATGAGGCGATTGAACACCAGGATGAACCAGGCGGAGCAGCACTGGAACAGCACTGAACGTACTTGACTATGATATAAACTCTTTGGACTTCGTTGGAAATTTATATTTATGAGGAATAGAACTTGTGGATAATTTGTATAGTCTACGTTTGGAATAATTTGAAAATTATCCTGGAATATTTTGGAATTTTTGGCAATATTGTATGCATTTATAACATCGCAGAAAGGCGAAACATGAATTTAACAAGGCACATGAGGTCCGACACCAGTTCCGTTTGTTACCAAGAAGCAGTTCTTGTCGTACGTCTCGTGGAGACTGACGTGTATTTTGTAAAAGGACAAATGGTGTTGGTTGGAGGAGGATTGGAAGGGCCATTTAAAACCGGTGGCTCCCCGAAATCCTTGTCTAACGGGCACAATATGGATAATACCACATCAGATTAATTTACAGGAGTCCATATATAACAGTGTCGCCAATATGATTCTATGCCTGCTGATATGTCCAATCTTTAAATGCAAGTAACTTCCATACTATCAATTGGATTTCAACCAAATTTAGTACGTGATTTTTGCACCATTATGGACATGAACAAGCGTTTCCTTTAGAGTCAATGGGGCTGCCAACTGTTGACAAATGAACTCTATATACGTTTATCCTCATTCCTACATATCTGGAAGTATGCAGGCCAACAGTTCTAAACTTTGCATACATATTGCACCTGCAAATATAGATAAATTGTAAGTAACCTATATATGAGAGTGCTGCCAACATGATATTACGCATGCTGAAAAATTCAATATCTAAATACATGTAACGCGCATACTAACTATTGGAACTCAATCAAATGTTCCATGTGCATTGTGGACCTTAAGAGATGGAACTAAGAATATATTCCGAGTCGCCAGGTCTGCCAACTGTTGATTTATGCTGTGTATAATTTTGTAGTCTGGGTAGATTAGAAAGTATGCAGGTGAACAAATCTGCATTTTGGAAACTTATGTAACACAATATTCCAGATTAAATTTTGAGGAACCCACACATGGCAATGTTGCCAACATGATTCTATGCGTGGCGATAAGTACAATGTATAACTGAACGAAACATCCATACTAAAGAATGGATTTAATCCTAATTTTTTAAGTGCATGCATGTTTAAGGATATATAATTGTGCTTAATAGAAGAGTCAGCAGGGCTGCCATCTGTGTATAATAATCTCGTTTGCCCTCTAGATTCAATATCTTGGAATATGTCTACGGAACACACTTCAAATTTAGCAAACGGTATGTCCAAGATGCTTTAGATATATTTACAATAAATCGTCAGTGGTACCAACATAATTCTATGCTAGCGTGTAGGATCAACGATTACGTCAATATCATCAGATATTTTTGATCTAAGGTCTTTTTAAAATATCGTGGATATGCACAGAAAGGAAAAACATTAACCATATTGCAAAATGCGTTGATGCTAAATATTAACTTGGATTGGGTTGGTTCCTTAGTTTAGGGGCAGCGACAAAGTACCTACTTTTGCTACCAAATGCCACCATCCACGACACTTAGCTGCGGACGTGTCTACTAAATAACATCGCATTCAGCACCTGACGGCATACGTTGGATTTAATATAGCATTATCAAACTAACTTACAAATTTTAGCTTCCGCCAGTGTAGTTAGTGGAAGGTTCTTTTTCATGCCATAAATCTATGACATGGGATCACCGGCTTTAATGAAACCTGTAGCCAGGAAGACCTTATGTTGGCCACAGACCGAGGGATAAGAGCTGCCGTGTTCTGGAAAGGAAGAATTTAGTGTGTCTCCCGGACACGGAAAGTAAAGTAAGTAAGTAAGTAAGTACCGGCTTTACTTCCCCTCCGAAGGAAGGCATACTGAGGGATATTTAATGTTCTTAAAAAATCCGACGACTTCGGCCGGGTTTGAACCCGCGATCTTGGGCATAGAAGCTCAGCATGCTAGCACCGAAGCCGCCATATTAACTTCGATAACTAATTAAATTCGCCATGAACACGTGTTAATACTTAACATGTGTTCTTCCCTATTGTTGAAACGTAGTCGGTAGCATGCTGAGCTTCTATGCGCAATATTGCGGGTTCAAGCCTGGCCGAAGCCGTCAGATTTTTTAAGAGTATTAAAAATCCCCCAGTATGCCTTCTTTCGGAGGGGAAGTAAAGCCGGCGGTCCCATGTCATAGATGTATGGCATGTTAAAGAACCTTCCACAAATTGCGCCTGTGTGAAGCTAAATTGGATTCCAACTGAAGTACTCCCACGGCCCTGGCAGCAGCCCCGGCGCTTTGCTGTAGCACCGTTGAGGTGGTGGGGAATGAGGGGAAGGGGCAGAGCAGAACCCCAGGTCGTCGAGTTAGCGCGCAGCTTACGAAAACAATAGTATTTATGACTATTATTCTGTGAACACATGAACACACAATATATTCTGTACATATATTGCGTTTGCCTTAATGTACATTTAGCGTTTAAGTCGATTGTTGACATCGTTTTACGGCAACTTATTTACCAATATTGGGTACAATCGATTTGGCAGTAGAAATTCTAAGTACAGCTTCTAAGACAGCATCAGACAGAGAAGTCCTAGTTCTACATTTATTTAAATTCAGAATTGAAAACATCTGTTGCATGCATAAGTTGCTGCGCCAACGATCTCATCGTAGGTTGAAGCATGTTTACTGTGCTGGTGCCGTCAAACGGTTGAAGACTTGACGCTTAAAATGACAAGACAAATTAAACATTGAGCTTTCCCTTCGGTATTGACAACAAAATATGCATCCCCCCATGAAGGATTAAACGATATTTTTAACGTAGGAGAACCCAACTACTCCGCTGTCTGTTCTGTCAAATAGATTCTACTGAGAATTACACACACAAAGTGAGAATGAATGTACTGTCTCTTACGCACACATGCACTGACCACTGCTAGGGATAGGACGAGTAGGTGGGGAAGGAGGGGAATAATAATAACAATAATAATAGAGTAAGTAGGATGATCTTATAGCCACATATAGATGTCTCTACTGAACAAGATGACCAACACTTGTTGCCATGGTAACCACGCTAACAGTAAGTAAGATGTTCTTATAGCAACATATAAATGTCTCTACTGAACTAGATGACCAACACTTGTTGCCATGGTAACCACGCTAATAGCAAGTAAGATATTCTTATAGCAACATATAGATGTCTCTACTGAACTAGATGACCAACACTTGTTGCCATGGTAACCACGCTAATAGCAAGTAAGATGTTCTTATAGCAACATATAAATGTCTCTACTGAACTAGATGACCAACACTTGTTGCCATGGTAACCACGCTAACAGTAAGTAAGATGTTCTTATAGCAACATATAGATGTCTCTACTGAACTAGATGACCAACACTTGTTGCCATGGTAACCACGCTAATAGCAACACGGCCGACTGAATACGAGCTGCGCTCTATACCGGCCTTGACATTCCCAGTCAGAACCCATGTATAACATGTAATTGGAAAGTTTCTACTCGTTGCCGGTAGAGCGCACTCCCCTCCCATTATAGGCGCGATAAGGAATCAGCTGTACAGTACGTATATTAAATGTGAAATCTCAAGAACCACTGGATGGATTTTGATGCTGCTTTCACCATTCTGTAAAGGTGATCTCGAGGAAGATGTGTGTAGAAAATAATTTATTTATGAACAAAGGGAGCCAAGCAGTAACGATTTCAGTGAAAAGGTCGAAAAAATAGCCTGGCGTCCGTGCGCTTTTTAAGCTTACGCTGGGCGAACCGTTAAAAATATCATTATATTATGAGTGTAAGAATTGTTCAGCGTGAGAAATTCTACAAAAAAGTCCGCGAGAGCATATCTCTATCTTCGATACATCGCCCACTATAAGTGTTTTTAGTTTGGACGGGAGGGGCATTTGGCTTGCACTTCGCCATTCTTAAATTACGTCTGACAGGAATTCCTTGCACATTCATAACTTTTCCCGGGCGAAGCCGGGGCGGGTTGCTAGTGACACTATATAATTATTATCATTATATATCACAAAATAAAATAGCGTGCTAATAAATCTAAGAGAAATTAGACATACCTTGCACCTTCTTCGGGTACAAGGACAATACTCCAGCACCGTCTCATTAAAAGGAAAGAGAGGATCAAAATTACAGCCGGGAACAAGTAGCAGCTAATCGTGTGTTGTGTTTTGTGCTAAGAGATCTTTCGACAAATTATCAGATACCGTGTGCCTTCTTTTTCACGAAGCAGCTGTCAGGACGGGACTTAACATAAACTCCTGCTGGACGTTATTCTCGAGGTTGAACAATGCGGTTTCATAATTATAATAACTGTCTCTGATAATCACAAAACTAACACTACAATGATGAGGCATTTAGGGGGAGGGAATTTGCAACCAATGGTCAATCACCCATACGACGAATCTAGGAATGTATTCCCTAGTTTTGATCATTGTCACATTCTAAAAAAAAAAAAAAAAAAAAAAAACATTAGAACGCAGTTTCTGTAACGAGAGATGACTGATGGTACTGGAATAATTTCAGGGAAATACTTGTCATTACTATACACAATGCAAAAGGGTGAGATCGTCAAACCGGTCAGACACCTCACTAAAAACACATCGAACCCACTAAATTTGAAAAAATGAATGTTCGGCGTGCCAAGGAAGTGTTCTCGTCAGGAGTTATTGGTGCCATTAGTACACTGAAAGAAAATATAGGCATGCACCCGGAAGCGTACACATTCATGGACGCAGAAGCAACCATTTTTTTGGAAAAAGTTAATAAATGGTTCGCTATGCATGACGTAAGCATCACATATCATCATATTCAGTCTAGAAATCCAGACAAAGGGCATTTTTCCTCATTAAATGTCAGTCGCCTAAACTGGCTAGAGGAATATTTTCTTTCTTACCTTGAAACTTTGAAAGCTGCTAGTAACGCTGCTAGAAAGGACTTCCTGAGGTCTGAGACTTACGAAGCTACCTATACAATTAATCACGGATTCAGCTGTCCAGTGCATAAGGTATCTTCTAAAAATGGGTAGAGGAAAGTCGCCAAATATGGGGAGTTTTTTTTATAGGGCTCACATTAGACATAAGAAGGAACGGAATAATTTTGGTTTTCTCACCAATGTAAACCTCAGGCGATATACTATGTATATTATAAATATGGGCACGTTTGATGTTGCAATACCCTCTGATATTATTGTTAACTTTAAAAGTCCACTTTCCCCGTATTAGGCAACCGGGTTTCGTAATATGGGGAGGTGAGAAACCTCACGGTTTTTATTTATAATAGGTACACTGAATAGTATACCCTACTATTTACAGCATTACCGGGTGAGTTAGCCGAGGTCGTTGCGGCATGACTGTTGGCAGTCGCTCACATCCGGGAGGCGAGGAGGTTCGAATCCCCCCGCCGGCAACCTTGAAGATGATCTTCTGTGGTTTCCCATCTTCCTTCCAGGCAAATGCCGGGGTTGGTCCCTAACTATAGGCCACAGCCGCTACCTTCCAACTCCTCGACCCTCCCATCCAACATTCCTCCTCCCCAACGGTACTTGTAGCTCACCCATTGGGTGTCCGTCTCGAAGCAGCTACAAAACTGGCGAGCCAAACATGTCCTCGGACACTCCCGGCACTAAAAAGCCATACGCTTAAAAAAAAAAAATACAGCATTAATTCTGTCTTTTCTTTTTTCGTGTGGCCTCCTGAGAGGCCGAGTGCAGGTCTTTCTAGTCGACGCCCGTGGGCGACCTGCGCGTCAGGATGAGAGATGGAATGGATGAAGATGAATGAAACTGGGCAAGGATGTGGAAGGAAGCGGCCGTGGCCTGTTAGAAGGTACCGTCCCAGCATTTGCCTGGTGTTGAAAAATGGGAAACCACGGAAAATCATTTCAAGGACGGCCGACGGTGGGGCTCGAACACACGCGTCTACCGAGTCAGCAGAGAGCTTGGCCCCATGGCCTAACACTGCGCTTTAGCCAGCGTAGCCACTACTGTCGGTAATTCTGACAATGTAATGAAATCATGAACACAAATAGTACAAAAATACAAAAATGAATATTTTAAGTAAATAACAGTCCTAGTTTCCTGTTGCCGAACTTCCAAACCGTTCAGCAGAAAAATGCATAAACTTTAATGAAAACCGAGTTTCTGATCGAATTCAAATGTAACGAGGTGCAAGGTATGTCTAATTTCTCTTAGATTTATTAGCACGCTATTTTATTTTGTGATATAATTTGCATTTTGATATTGTGGGAATTATAATGATAATATAATAGTGTCACTAGCAACCCGCCCCGGCTTCGCCCGGGAACAGTTATGAATGTGCAAGGAATTCCTGTCAGACGTAATTTAAGAATGGCGAGGTGCAAGCCAAATCCCCCTCCCGTCCAAACTAAAAACACTTATAGTGGGCGATGTATCGAAGATAGAGGAATGCTCATGCGGACTTTTTTGTACAATTTTTCATGCTGAACAATTCTTACACTCATAGTATATTGATATTTTTAACGGTTTGTCCAGCGTAAGCTTAAAAAGCGCACGGACGTCAAGTTCTTTCTTCGACCTATTCACTGAAATCTAAAATCGTTACTGCTTGGCTCCCTTTGATCATAAATAAATTATTTTCTACAGAAATCTTCCTCGATATTACCTGTACAGAATGGTGAAAGCCGCATCAAAATCCATCCAATGGTTCTCGAGATTACCCGTGATATCCAAGAATCGGGGACTTTGTTTTACACTAAGTAGAGATAAGTCTTAGTCGTGCAATGCTTGGTGAACAGCGCTGTGTGAGCAGTTGAGTAACTAACAAGATTTCATGAAAAAGGTCTCATTGTCTAGGCCGGTATGAGCGCATTCAGTCGGCCGTGATAGCAAGTAAGATGTTCTTATAGCAACATATAGATGTCTCCACTGAACATGATGAGCAACACTTGTTGCCAAGGTAACCACGCTAATAGTAAGTAAGATGTTCTTATAGAAACATATAGATGTCTCTACTGAACTAGATGACCAATACCTGTTACCATGGTAACCACGCTAATAGTGAGTAAGATGTTCGTATTGCAACATATAGATGTCTCCACTGAACTAGATGACCAATACCTGTTGCCATGGTAACCACGCTAATGGTAAGTAAAATGTTCTTATAGCAACATATAGATGTCTCCACTGAACTAGATGACCAATACCTGTTACCATGGTAACCACGCTAATAGTGAGTAAGATGTTCGTATAGCAACATATAGATGTCTCCACTGAACTAGATGACCAATACCTGTTGCCATGGTAACCACGCTAAGTGAGTAAGATATTCCTATACCAACATATAGATGTCTTTACTGAACTAGATGGTCAACACTTGTTGCCATGGTAACCACGCTAATAGTGAGTAAGATGTTCTATAGCAACATATAGATGTCCCTACTGAACTAGATGGTCAACACTTGTTGCCATGGTAACCACGCTAATAGTAAGTAAGATGTTCTTATAGCAACATATAGATGTCTCTACTTAACTAGATGACCAACACTTGTTGCCATGGTAACCACGCTATTAGTAAGTAAGATGTTCTTATAGCAACATATAGATGTTTCTACTGAACTAGATGACCAACACTTGTTGCCATGGTAACCCCGCTAATAGTAAGATGTTCTTATAGCAACAAATAGATGTCTCTACTGAACTAGGTGACCAACACTTGTTGCCATGGTAACCACGCTAATAGTAAGTAAGATGTTCTTATAGCAACAAATAGATGTCTCTACTGAACTAGATGACCAACACTTGTTGCCATGGTAACCACGCTAACAGTAAGTAAGATGTTCTTATAGCAATTTATAGATGTCTCTACTGAACTAGATGACCAACACTTGTTGCCATGGTAACCACGCTAACAGTAAGTAAGATGTTCTTATAGCAACAAATAGATGTCTCTACTGAACTAGATGACCAACACTTGTTGCCATGGTAACCACGCTAACAGTAAGTAAGATGTTCTTATAGCAACATATAGATGTCTCTACTGAACTAGATGACCAACACTTGTTGCCATGGTAACCACGCTAACAGTAAGTAAGATGTTCTTATAGCAACATATAGATGTCTCTAATGAACTAGATGACCAACACTTGTTGCCATGGTAACCACGCTAACAGTAAGTAAGATGTTCTTATAGCAACATATAGACGTCTCTAATGAACTAGATGACCAACACTTGTTGCCATGGTAACCACGCTAACAGTAAGTAAGATGTTCTTATAGCAACATATAGATGTCTCTAATGAACTAGATGACCAACACTTGTTGCCATGGTAACCACGCTAACAGTAAGTAAGATGTTCTTATAGCAACATATAGATGTCTCTACTGAACTAGATGACCATCACTTGTTGCCATGGTAACCACGCTAATAGTAAGTAAGATGTTCTTATAGCAACATATAGATGTCTCTACTGAACGAGTTGACCAACACTTGTTGCTATGGTAACCACAGGATATTTGTGTCGTTTTTTTTGTCCACGCTAACCACCGTTCCTAAAACATGTCCTTGTTAGGACAAAAGTAAAAAAATAAAAGGAAAGAAGAATGGAAGAACCAATAAACAAAACAATGAACAGGCACAAACCTACCACATAAGGGCACGAAAAATTAAACCAAAACATTTGACGTAAAAGTTCTTCTGCCTTATTTAAGATTAAAGGCTTCTTCGTGGATCATGCAGCTAGATTCTCGTTCATCGATGCAGCTTGGCCATTGCGTATTAGAAGGTACCGTTGAAGCATTTGCCTGGATTTGAGTATGGGGGGATAACCATATATAAATATTTCAAGGTTGGCAACAGTGAAATATAAATCTACTCGTCATCCGAGTTCTGAGACAGCCTGACCTCATGGCTACCCCAGTCTATGGTATCAGGTTAGTCAATCATTATTTTATTAAACTACCAAAATTCACATAATGTTTTTCCTACATAACATTTATATTTACAAATCAAAACACTTATTATACTTCATGAACATACAATTACATCCACAAACATTTGCAGTCTTCAGTAGGTCTTCCGTTCACTCGTCGAGAATTTTGGCGATGCTGCTCATTCTTGTAAAACTTCCTTTGCAGATGAAGTCAGAAAGCTTGTTCAAAGCCGATTCTTCTTTACAGCAGCCTTGGTAAACTTCTTTAAAATCTGCAGGGGAAAATATATAATTGTATTTAAATTCAATTTTAAATAATCAAACAATGGCGTCAGACACTTTGCCGGGGTGGCAATTCTATTAAATAGTTGAGAAAGTGGTAGGCAAGAGTGTCACAGTGCATTACAGTTAGCGTTACTGTATCAGTAACGCATCGTTAATTTTCCATTTGTTTATGGGGTTTATATCAGGATGTACGATGTAATTTTTCTTCAATAAACCTAGGCCGGCATTCTCGGCAGTATTAAAGGTGCCGGAACATTCTCAGAGACCGGCAGGGCTTATATGGCTACTAGTTTAAGCGCGGCGAGAATTGATCCACGGTCTTTAATAGTTGAAGACCGTCCCAAATACAGTAACATACATCATATCTAGGCTTGGCAACACACCACAGGTACGCATGCACTTTGTACAGACAGCACATAGGAATGCGGGTTGGGGGGAACCAGCTCAGCGAGATAACATACCAGTTCAGTCGCCTGTAACCAGTGCCCGAGTGAAGTTGAAACTGCTCACTGCGGTAGTGCAGATAAGTAGCCTGTACTATACAGTACAATCAGAATTGACCATTCACAACAACCATAAGTTATAGTTACTCCAAACAGACAAATTCGGGAGTTCTATCACCACTTTTAGCATTTCACCAAACATCATATAGATTACAACTAGCATATACCGATAAGTTGCATTACTAATACTTGTACATATTGTAAATATTTTCACCCGTATTTTCAAACATAGATGTTATAGCCTAAGTGTAATGGATCTGATGATGATCGCTTGACGATCGAAACTGGTCATCCTAGTGTATTTATTAATCTCATGTAATTTATTTCAGGATTAGGGCATAACCCAGCTCTTTTGAGTTGAATGAGCCTGATACATATATTATGTTCCTTAATGCGAGTGCCGATCATGCTTTAACACCTGGCCATGATGTCATGTTCCAAGGAGTGGATGTTCTTGCCCGTATAAAGCAATATCGTCCCAGAATCATCAGGGAGGCGGTTGAAATACGTAAACACCCAGATAATTTCAACCGCGACACCGGCTGCAATCTCAGTGAATCCTGGCTACCTATTATCAGAACCCTGAGAAAGTAATTCACTGCTGCTTTCCGTTGTCCCTAACATGGGGCTATAATGGCGTCCATCTTTGGGCACCTTCTATATGTTCTTCGTTGCTTTCTCTTAGCAACATTGTCGTATTCCAGATTATTCCTGACGATGAAAGACATGGTTTCTTTCGAAACGCGTCGAATTTTAGTATAATAAAACACGGCATAAGCCCAATTTTCAACATTATGAATAGTAACACGGGCCATGAAAGTCTAAATGACAATAATGAAATGTCTTCAGTCGTGTCGATGAGTAGCTTATATTCTACGTATTAACTTCGATAAACAATTACTACATGGTCTAACAAGTAATGCACGTAATTTTATTTCTCGATAGCCTTTCATTGCAAATGAACGAAACTCTTTAGAACATAAGAGGTGTTCAAATTATTAGAAACGTAGGCAGTTTTCCAAAATATCCTGTACACATTTCACGGTTTAATGCATTAAATATGTTTGCAAGGCACTGAAATTACTTCAAATGTTTTACCAAGAGTCTTAATTATAATTTCTTTTTAGAAACTCAAAGTAGGATGATTTTTTTGAATTTCCAATAACGGAGGAGAAACGTTTCTGGCGACTGCCAATGAAGAGAAGAGATAGGAGACATACTAAGACACCCAAGAATAGCAAGCTTTGTTATGGAAGGAAGGGTGAAGGAACTGTAGGAGTAGAGTAAACAAATGGCCACGCATGTAGGGTGTGGTAGCTATGTAGAGATGAAATGATTAGCTCAGAGCTGTATCAAACCAGTCAAAAGACTCGAACAACAATGAGGATCTTTGCTACTGCAAAATGCCAAACGTTTTGTTTTTATTACTTCACTCTAATTTTCGTGTGAATTTAGAGCTGCGGGTTTTGGAGTCTTTTTTACTGATGATCCGCTCTTGAACTGTGCAAAGATTCATGAACTATGGATTGAAATCACCTGACCGAGAGGGTACATTCCAAAGTCAATGAAAAACTAGACATCTGGCCAGGCTCAGGTAACCTTCAGAATCCCCAATTCTGAAAGTTTCCGGACACAATTCCTCATGGGAAAAGGTGTGAGTCCACGGGGCAGAAACATGACTAAGTTGGGTTACAAAAGATGCCAACAGATGATCGATAAAATGATCTTGAATAGAAAATTGTGACCGATATAATTCTTAATTTGATTCTAATAATATGCACACCTCTGTATGTGCGAATCAGTTCATAAACCCAACATAAACCCAACTTAACCCAACATAACCCCAGCATAAACCCACCATATACCCAACATAAACCCACCATAAACCCAACATAAACCCAGCATAAACTCAACATAAACCCAGCATAAACCCACCATAAACCCAGCATAAACCCAGCATAAACCCAACTTAACCCAACGTAAATCCAACATAAACCCACCCAACATAAACCCACCATAAACCCAACATAAACACAGCATAAACACAGCATAAACTCAGCATAAACCCACCATAAACCCAACATAAACCCAGCATAAACCCAGCACAAACCCAACTTAACCCAACATAAACCCAGCATAAACCCAGCATAAACTCAACTTAAACCCAACATAAACCCAGCATAAACCCAGCATAACCCCAACTTAAACCCAACATAAACCTAGCATAAACCCAACATCCAAGCATACCCCAACATAAACCCAACATAAACCCAGCATATACTCAACATAAATTCAAATTAACCCAACATAAAACCAACATAAACCCAGCATAAACTCAATACAAACCCAACATAAACCCGGCCTATACCCAACCTAAACCCAACCTAATCTCAACATAAACCCAACATAAACCCAGCATAAACCCAGCATAAACCATACATAAACCAAGCATAAACCCAGCATAAACCCAACATAAACCCAGCGTAAACCCAACATAAACCCAGCATAGACCCTACATAAACCCAGTATAAACCCAACATAAACCCAGCATAAACCAAGCATAGACCAAGCATAAACCCAACATAAACCCAACATAAGCACAACATAAACCATACATAAACCAAGCATAAACCCAGCATAAATCCAACATAATTTGCAACCCTTCCCTTATGACGTCACGAAGTTTCATTTTTACAGTTCAATTTCAAAATGGTGGCTGCTAGTGAAACCAGGGCCGCCGAGAAGTGGGATGGAGGAAGGTTGGGGGGGGGGGGGGTAAGGTAAGGGGGGCATATGCATAGGCCTAGGGGTCCGTAAGCAATGAGGGCCCATTAGTAGTGCACGTTTGTTTCAGTTCATTGTAGCTAATTTAATTTATTATTGCTGGCCACCGTGGGTGAGTGGTTATCGTGTCGGTCTACTAACCCTCAAGCTTGCAGGTTCGCTCCTGGCCGTGGTAAGTGATTTTTGAAAGGCGGTAAAAATTTACGACACGCATGTCATACGATGTTTGCATCTCAAAGAACCCATTTGAATTCAGTAGACGGTGATCATAATGGCAAAATTAATCTCGGGAGATTCCGCCAACACAAAAGTTCCTCCTTTCTCTACTAGAAAGTGCTATAGTGTTCAAGGAGCTTAGATGTCTAACCTCCTTGACTTTCATAGAATTCCAAGGAACAACAAAATTCGATATGCAAGCTGCCCTGTGGGCGCAAATAACAAAGTTTGCATCGGGCACACGAGGCCATACGATATTATTAGTTATCTGTAATCAGGTAAGGACTGCAGACGATCAATTTCCACTAGTTCCTACTTTTGCTGCCAAATACTACCGTCAACGACACCTAGCTACGAACTTGGCTACAACCAGCAACAGGCGGTGAACGTTAGAACATAATGAGCGTTAATAAAATATAACCTAGAAATTTAGCATCACACAATTGTAGTTAGTGGGAGGTTCTTTTACATGCCATAAATCTATGACATGTATTGACCGACTGGAAATATGTCTTTAATAGAACTAGGCTTCTAACACTTCAATTATTTGGAAGTGTCAAGTATTTATTTACCACTAAATGATTGCGGACATCAAGAGATTCGGTCACGTTCTCCAGTAACACTCAACAGATGATGATGATAATTGTTGTTTTAAGGGCCCTAATATCTAGGTTATCGGCCCCTAATGGTCTGGGTGATAGCGAAAATGACAATAAGACGGAAGCCATAACGAAAGCAAATGGAGATTGAAAATACTGACAAAATATTGAAAATATAAGGTGCGTTCAAAAAGTAACGAGCCGGAGGCTGGAATACGCAAACCGGTGACTACATCGGCTAACCGTGGCGTGTGTAACGAGGTGTGGTTCCGCCCGTCGCTAGAGGGCACGCGTGCACGTCACGTGACGATACAAAGCAAGCAGCAATATTAGTCAATCGTCCATCCAACACCAAGAGAGTAGGCCATTCGACTTGCTTCCTGGTGTGGTTGAAGACTGTGGGGCACCCATTGGGCACACACTTTGCACAAGTGCAGTCGTTCCTTCATGATGGTGTGCAGACTTCCGAAGCTCAATCCGACCACGGCGGCTATGGCGTTCACTGTCACTCGGCGGTCCTGGGTAATGAGTGCATCAACCAGCTGGACGTTGTCATCCGTAATGCAGGGGGGTGCCCCAGATCGGGCATCATCGGCTAACGACACCCGTCCTTCCCTGAAGCGCTTGTGCCACGCCTTGACCCTTGCAAGGGTTGGCCGTACACTTGTGACAATCGACGATGAATGTCCGTCCGCCCTACTCCTTCCGCTGTCAGAAACCGAACAACACCTCTTGCTCTTCAGTTGACGCATCCATGTCACTGTTTGCAATGCGACTAGCAGAGTTGGACGATTGATGCATGCTGCTGCTCGCTTTGTAGAGTCACGTGACATGCACGCATGCCCTCTAGCGATGGGCTGTGACTTTTCACGCTCTGGTCGGAACCACACCTCGTTACACACGCCACAATTATCCTATGTAGTCAGCGGTTTGCGCTTTCCAGCCTCCGGCTCGTTACTTTTTGAACGCACCTTATACTTACAAAATGTAATTGAGATTCAAAACACAAAATGCCCAACCTACAAAATGTAATTTAGATTGTCAATCCTCACAAAATGCATTTGAGGTTGAAAATTCTTGCAAAATGTTGTGTAGATTCCAAAAATTTACAAAATATAATTTATATACAATTCACGAAAAACAGTGCGGGAATCTTTAAGTGAAAAGGAAATACACACATCAAAAAAAGTTTTGCATCACCTCGGTTCCCAGATCTCCGGCATATAGACGTTGACTGTGTATATTGTATCCAAGATACAGTCCCTTTGACTGTTCATAGATGTCACTAAAACTGCTCAAAGATGTAAACAACCATGCATGAGCAGGGCCTATTAGACGGAGGGGGTACGACAGCCGATCAGTTCCAGTCATTCCACCAGGACGAAGGTACGCTGCTCATGTTGTCTGTAGTTCTACCATGCCTAGAAGGTCAATACCGCAGTTCGATCGCGTCCGCATTGTTACTTTGTGTCAAGAAGGGCTCTCAACAAGGGAAGTTTCCAGGCGTCTCAGAGTGAACCAAAGCGATGTTGTTCGGACATGGAGGAGGTACAGAGATACAGGAACTGTCGATGACAGGCCTCGCTCAGGCCGCCCAAGGGCTACTACTGTAGTGGATGACCGCTACTTACGGATTGCCGCTCGGAGGAACCCTGACAGCAATGCCACCATGTTGAATAATGCGTTTCGTTCAGCCACAGGACGTCGTGTTTCAACTCAAACTGTGCGCAATAGGCTGCATGATGCGCAACTTCACTCCCGACGTCCATGGCGAGGTCCAGCTTTGCAACCCCGACACCATGCAGCGCGGTACAGATGGGCCCAACAACATGCTGAATGGACCCCACGGAATTGGCATCACGTTCTCTTCACCGATGAGTGTCGCATATGCCTTCAACCAGACAATCGTCGGAGACGTGTTTGGAGGCACCCTGGTCAGGCTGAACGTCTTAGACACACTGTCCAGCGAGTGCAGCAAGGTGGTGGTTCCCTGATGTTTTGGGGTGGCATTATGTGGGGCCGACGTACGCCACTGGTGGTCATGGAAGGCTCCGAAACGGCTTTACGATACCTGAATGACATCCTCCGACCCATAGTGCAACCATATCGGCAGAATATTGGAGAGGCATTTGTCTTCATGGACGACAATTCTCGACCTCATCGTGCACATCTTGTGAATGCGTTCCTTCAAGATAACGACATCGCTCGACTACAGTGGCCAGCATGTTCGCCAGACATGAACCCTATCGAACATGCCTGGGATATGTTGAAAAGGGCTGTTTATGGACGTCTTGACCCACCAACCACTCTGAGAGATTTACGCCGAATTGTCGTTGAGGAGTGGGACAATTCGGACCAACAGTGTCTTGATGAACTTGTGGATAGTATGCCACGGCGAATACAGGCATGCATCAATGCAAGAGGACGTGCTACTGGGTATTAGAGGTAGTGGTGTGTACTGCAATCTGGACCACAAATGCTGAAAGTCTAGCTGTATGATGGTACAACATGCAATGTGTGGGTCTCATGAGCAATAAAACGAGCTGAAATGTTGTTTGTGTTGATCTCTATTCCCTTTGTATTTAACGGTTCCGGAACTCTTGGAACCGAGGTGATGCAAAACTTTTTTTGATGTGTGTATAAAGAAAAGAAAAAGATGGCTGATCGCTAGAGGAATGTGGGATGAGGAAAGATGAGAGGGGCGGGAAAGGAAGAGACTCCCTAGGTCTCGGTTACACTAATACTGTCGGGGTCAGAAGAGAACAGAGTTGAACAAGGGTGGTCGACAGGAAAGAATACGGAGAGGAGACCGGCACAATTAAGTGGAAGCAATGCTGGACTCAGCTGGGGTCCCGTGGTCACCAACCCACGTCCCACAAGATGTGATCACCTGGGGGACACACGTACGGATACTTACCTGAGCCGTTCAAACAGTTGTGACTCTCTTGATGACATTTGTGGAGAAAGCTCATCTTATCAGAGTTTGTATCTTGAGCACAAAATGGTTTGAAGGATTCATTGTCACAGGTTTCACTGCATTTCGGGTCTGCCGTCAAGGACTGACCGATGAATACCAAGAGAAAGCCTGAAACATTACGATAATACATAGCCTAAACCCTGTATGAAGAGACAAAAGAGGGTCGAGAACCAATGAAGTCTACAATGAAAATGAAAATCCACAGCCTGCTTCCATTCGACCGACCGGGTCAGGGAATGGAATGAATGAAGCCCCCATCTAGCGGCGAGGATAGGAACTGTGCCGACTGTCGAAGCCTGTCGCACTCCCCTTGGGCAATGATTAAACGAATGACAGATGAAATTAAATAATAGTGGAGAGGGTTGCTGGAATGAAATTTGTGACAGGGAAAACCGGAGTACCTGGAGAAAATCCTGTCAGTCTCCGCTTTTCCAGAACAAATCTCACATGGAGTGACCGGGATTTGAACCACGGACCCAGCGACGAGAGGCTGGCCTGCTGCCGCCTAAGGCACGGAGGCTTCCCGAAGTCAACAATGATGATGTTTTTCAGTCAAGCGACTGGTCTGCCCCTACAATGAGTCTTTTCCAAGTTGTTCCGTCTTGTGCTGGCCTTTTGACCACTTCATAACTTTGTAGGCCAGAGCTACCTAGAAAAGATCTCATGAAAGAGTTCCGTGGCCTCACGCGGGGTCGTTTTCCGGGTATTTTGCCTTCTAGTATGTCGATCATCAGGCCACCATGTCGTAACCTTTGGCCAAACCAGGTGGATCTCCTTCTATATATCTGGTGGATTATTCGCCGTTTTTCCTTTATTCGATCCAGCACCGCTATGTTGGTCATTTTCTCTACCCAGCTGATATTTTCCATTTGGCACCAACACCACATCTCAAACGCTTCTAGTCGTTCAATGTCACCTCTATTCATTGTCCAGGTCTCACTGCAGTACATTGCAACTGGCCATATGTAGGTCTTAACCAGTTGTTTTCTAAGGCTGAGGGACATCGAGCGTTGACAAATTAGAGAATGATTTTCACGGAATGCCTGCTTGGCCATGGCTATACGGCTCCTGATTTCAACTTCACATCGTAGGTCTTCTGTGAAGATCTGACCAAGGTATTTAAATCGACTGACCTGTTGTACTGGTTCTTTATAACATCTGTAAATAATATTGACGCGTTACACCAAGTTTTTTACGAACTTACGTAATCTGAACATTACATATTTATGCATAAGTGTGAGCCTCCGTTGCTTAGGCTTAAAAGACATTATAATAACAAGTGGTTCCGTGACGAACTAAAGTGCCTACTTTTCTTAAAATTTACGATTCATGGCAATAATTTATCTATATACACCTATCTAGAATAAGTTTGTAATACTGCATTTTTTAATTAGTTCGATATAAACCTGAAATAGTGTAGCCTAATAGAGCACTATAGTTGGCAGTCCTGGTGACTGAATATATTCTTAGTTCCATCTCTCAGGTACAGAATAGGCCTACACACACAAGATTTGGTTAAAGTCCAATGGATAACATGGACATTTCATGCAGTTGGACATTGAATCTATCAGCGCCCGAAAAATCATGTAGGCAGCAATGTCATATATGTTGCTAAGAATTAACCTGAAATATTATGATCCATTATCGTGGCGATTTTGGATGAAATCCACTTGTTAGTAGAGAAGTTACATGTATTTCAAAATTGGGTTTAGCTGCAGGCTTAGAATCATGATGGCAACACTGACATATGTTAGTTACTCCAAATTAATCTAGATTGTCAGGTACTGTACGTGTGCAAAGTTTAGAGCTGTTAGCTTGCATACTTTCTGAGATATTGATATTAGGAAAAAGAATAGAGATAGCATTTATTAACAGTTATTAACAGTGATTTTTCAGAAGTTGGTAGCACTAACGGCATGTGAAAATATGGCCGTGCTTACTCATACCGAATTTAGTTTCGATAGCTTCAGCCATTTAGGAATTGACAGACAGACAGGCGGACAACATCAGCCAGTGTGATCTCATCAGACTACTTTTCCATCATATTTGCAAAATGTGATAGTGCTTGTGACATTTCCTACGCCCAGAGAAAAGTATCGCTAACACGTTCTGCTGCGAATAACTATAAGGTGCGTTCAAAAAGTAACGAGCCGGAGGCTGTAATGTGCAAACCGGTGACGACAATGGCTAATCGTGGCGTGGTTAACGAGGTGTGGTTCCGACCAGAGCGTGGAAGATCTCAGCCCATCGCTAGAGGGCACGCGTGCACGTCACGTGACGATACAAAGCGAGCAGCAGCATGCATCAATCAACCAACCAAGACCAAGACAGTGGGCCATTCGACATGCTTCGTGGTGTGGTTGAAGACTGTGGGGCACTCATTGGGCACACACTTTCCGCAAGTGCAGTCGTTCCTTCATGATGGTGTGCACACTTCCGACCACGGCGGCTATGGCGTTCACTGTCACTCGGCGGTCCTGGGTAATGAGTGCATCAACCAGCTGGACGTTGTCATCGGTAATGCAGGGGGGTGCCCCATACCGGGCATCATCGGCTAACAACACCCGTCCTTCCCTGAAGCGCTTGTGCCACGCCTTGAACCTTGCAAGGGACATGCAGTGTTCGCCGTACACTTGTGACATTCGGCGATGAATGTCCGTTCCCCCTACTCCTTTCGCTGTCAGAACCCAACAACACCTCTTTGCCCTTCGTTTGAGGCCTCCTTGTCACTGTTTGCAATGCGACTGGCAGCGTTGGACGATTGATGCATGCTACTGATCGCTTTGTATCGTCACGTGACGTGCACGCGTGCCCTCTAGACACGGGCTGTGACCTTCCACGCTCTGGTCGGAACCACACCTCGTTACACACGCCACGATTAGCCGATGTTGTCACCGGTTTGCGCATTCCAGCCTTCGTCTCGTTACTTTTTGAACGCACCTTATATAATGAAAAGAAAAAGAAGGCTGATCCCTCGAAAAATGAGGGATGAGGAAAGCTAAGAGAACGGCCAATTACTGCGGGAAAGGAAGAGACTCCCTAGGCCTCGGATACACTCATACCGTCAGGGTTGGAAGAGAACAAGAGTTGGCCAAGAGAGGCCGACAGGAAAGAAGATGGAGAGGAGCGCGGTACAAGTAAGTGGAAGCAATGCCGGACTCAGCTGAGGTCCCGTGGTCGCCAACCCACGTCCCCTTTGGGAGGGGCTCCCTGTAGGAGGTAGTAATGGTTATATACCTTGTAGCTGGACCTTATTCTTGTGAGTCATGATATCACAAGATCTATATTGCTCCTTTCCGGTGATATTTACGGCTATTTATTTTCGGTTCTGATATAAAATGTATATTATTCACTGCCATTGGTAGCTATGGTTATTTTCCTTGTAGCTGAGCTGTTAAAAGCTGATCATTCTCCTCATAAATATTTTACCACCATATCGTTTATGATTACATTCAGGGGAACATAATGTCGTGGCCATAAATGAGCCTAAACAGTGTGGGTAGTTACGCACTAGAAGTTAACTTAACTAACAACCAATTAAAAATGAGGTTCGAACGGATACTCTTAAGACTGGAACATTACTAACATCGTTAGGTAATGGTCTAATGCTTGGTAATTGGATTAACACCGCACGGAACAAGATTTCCTTAACATTTATAGGCTGGAGTGTCACTCACCATAAATTAACTCTTTCGCCGTACTTCCAAGTGATATTGTTTTGCCGAGTCTTCAATGTTAACCATGCTTGGTAATTAGTTCTAATAAACTATGCATTACATAAAGTTAATATTTAGGATATTGAAACCGTACCGGGTTCGGTATATGATAAGTGGTATAGGATAAGTAACTGTGCAGTAACATAAAACTTATTAGCCTATTTTCAATTTTGAAAAAAATAGGCTTATGAGATCAAATTTTGTCCGTGTGTGTGTGTGTGTGTGTGTGTGTGAGAGGTGTGTGTAAGGTGTGTGTATGTGTCCCCTAATAACTTCTAAACGGATATAGCGATTTCAATGAAACTTGGTAAGTTCATAGCACTATTCCGGACGACCGCGACCATGCCATTCAAATTTTGTTACGTCTCACCAATCCAACATGGCGGATGTGCGAAATATTTCACCAGAATTCAATATCTCCGAAACTATTACCGATATCACTCTGGAATATTTTACAGTGATAAAGGCAACTACTAAAAGTTCACCTAAGTGACCTATGAAAACCTGGTAACAACAAAACCAACATGGAGGCCAAGTGAAGTTGCTACTTTTAAATAGATATTTCTCGCGATTTAACCAACCAAACGCAATGAAACTTGGTACAGTAGATGTTTACACACATTGTAATGCACCGACATCTAACTTCGTTCAATTGTTTTCATAACCTCAATATGGCGGCTGTGCGAACTATTTCACCGGCATTCTATATCTCTGAAACTATTAGCGGTATCACCTTGAAATTTTGCACAGAGATAAAGGGAACTACTGGAAGTTCATCTATAAGACTATCAAAAACCGGTTAACTTCAAAACGAACATGGTGGCCAAGCTAATTTGAAAATTTTAAATAGACCTTTCTCGCGATTTAATGATCCAAACGCAATGTAACTTGGTACAGCAAATGTTTATACACATTGTAATTTTAAAAGTCTCGTTTTTACTTCTTGTGTCCTAATCATGCGATTGAAGTTTGAATGCTACACGTACACAATAATCTGTATGTAACAGTACATAACTCTAGGACCTACATATATAAAAATCCAACATGGCGACCATCCAAAATATTTAGTCGTTTCTCAATATCTACGAATCTATTACAGCAATCAAACTGAACTTTTGTATGTTGATAGTGGCAATTAACATAAGTAGGTTATATGAAAATAGGCTGTATAGTTCTTCACGAAACTTCTTGTTGTACATGTTCTGACGAGAATTCTAAACCGTCAGTTCATGAAGTAGGGATGGTTTGTTGATTGGTTCCTTAGTTTAGGGTCTGCGACAACGCCATGCAGCCCCGTGTACTTTGGGTAGGCTATGTGTGGAATCTGTCTGATAACCGGTGTTAATTATTGTGATGGCTGTATAAGTGTGTGTTATCTTTTTAATTCAAGTAAGGTCTGCAGACATTGAATTTGTAAGTTGTTCCTACTTTTGCTACCAAACGCCACCGTCGACGGCCAACTAGTTCTGAACTTGGTTACTAGATGCCACCGAAGTCGTCTCCTGGCGACGATTGTTGGAACCTACGAGCGTTAGTCAAATTTAATCTATAATTTAGCTTCACACAAGTGTAATAGTGGAAGGTTCTTTATCATGCCATTAATCTAGGCTTGGGACCGCCAGCTTTACTTTCCCTCCGAAAGAAGGCATACTGAGGGAATTTTTAACGCTCTTTAAAAATCCGACGTCTTTGGCCGGGTTTGAACCCCTGACCTTGCATAGAAGCTCAGCATGCTACCGACTACGCCCCCGAAGCCACTGAAGTAGGGATGAAGAGAGAGAAAAAAGTACCCATTATTCCAGGATTAGATTTCGGGTCTTAGGTGGAAATTTATTTCGAATATCATAATATACTGTGCCCGTTTAGACCGGAGTCCGCACGACCACATATGCATTTTACCAAGAATCAGTCAGCACGAGAGTCAAAATATCCCGGAGCGCCAGATGGGTTAAAGCTAATCGCAAAAACGACATCAAATGAAAAAAATGCTTTACTGATTTTTGGCTCAATGCAACAATAAGGATAGAAGGAGATTCAACTGGGCATAACACATCATGTAAAATTATCTAATTTTATTCTGAAGTTAAAATTGACTGCAAACTAAGATACTCAAAGCGGCATCATTCACGTGTGGCGACCCACATTACTATTTACACAATGTACAGAAATTTTCCAACACATTGGACAATTATCTTTGGAAACACAAGTCTGATTATTAGTCCTGTAGACTGTGTTCCAAAACTAAATCCATTATTTATGATTAAATCCAGTTCAAATTTAATTGTCTCTACTGGAAATACCGTAGTTCACTGATTGAATTTTTACATAATATTAACACTCGTAGAATAATTGTTCATAGAATTTTTAACTTTCACTTATTTTTCCAGTTTCAAAAAAATATTGTCAAAAAATATTATTATCTCTGAATCAACACAAATTATGTACACATATTAATAACAACTTCTGAAAAGTATTTGACCTTGAGCATAGCATCGAAGAACTGTGCGAAGCACAACAAAATTAATTGTTCTTCTGACATTAAAAATTTCGAGAAGTGACTCGATTATGAACTTCAAGTTCCTAACAAAATATATGATTTCTGAATCATCAACTTGATCAATAAATTGTTGGACCATTCAACTATTCGATTCTCCACTTGGAATCATCACTGAGAAAAATATTTATATTTGTGGCCATTTTAGTAACTTTCACAACTTGCAATTCTTCGACAGAATGCGAAAATAAGAATTGTAGCTTCATAATAAATTCATTTAGTTCATGGCACTAGGATTGAAAACATCCTTCAAATTATTAATGGTTATAGAGTTATTTTTAATTGGCAGTGGCCCATTCTATTATTTGTGTAAGAACACAACATTCCAACAACAACGGCAAAGGTCTTCCTCTGAAGAAGAATAAAATACTATCATGACAAATCCGGGTTTTAGCAAAATCAAAGTCTTAATGGATCCGTAAACAAGGTTGAAATAAGAACTGATGGTTTTTAAGAAATAACCTTCGGGTCATTCATACGATGCAATGTGTAGTTCCAATACTCCTTTAACACTGAGTCATCGAACCTGCTATTTGATTGATGCTCTAATAAAAACCTCCTCATTCCTGCGACTTAAACATGCGCACCTGGGAATGGCATTTCAACTACTCCACACACATAAATTTTCTTCCCAAAATTTATACAATAAATCAAGCCTCTGCTTGTTATCAACACAGGAAGATTAATAAACTTACAAGTTTATTTTATTTTACCATTCAGTTCAACCCGTGAAGTTACCATACTTATGATAATCTTTATTTCACTTTCGAATGTGTATTTACGTCATGATTTTATATAAATACAAAAATATCCTAATTGATACAAATATCATTTGCTTCCCGTTTCATGCCTCTCCGTGTTATCTGAAAAATATACTTTGCTCATTGCAAATATTAACTGTTCAACCAGAACTGTAATGTTGGTTGAATGCGGGCTTGCGCTAACCACTCTCCTTCGGAAAATCACCTGTTCCAAACTAGAAATGATTAAACTACTTCATAGGCTCTCTCTCAATAAATGTGATTATTAGAAAATATGAGATCCAAGAATTATTTAGAAAAGTTATGAAAATCATTATTATTATTATTAGTGGATTATTATTATTATTATTATTTATATTATTTTAAATGTGTTTAATTATTATTTCATTATGTGAGAATCCACATGTTCGATTCTTCGAATATGGATAAAATATCCATCTCTCAACAAAAATAATTATTAACTTTTACAGTTACATCGGCTGTTTTCCGTGATTACCCAAAAACATGAAACATTCAAATAAATGCTCGTTCTGCTCGGTCATCGATCCTAAACTGTTCTGAGTGCTGAAAATACTCAGAATAACTCTAATATGTCTTGCGTAAATCATTGCAAGATTTAAATACGAAGAAAAATAAATGTGTTGGTCATCTGCAGAAAAATAGTTTGTTCCAATTAGCTAGGCATAGTATAAAGTCAAAAGTGGCTTACATTTCTCGTTGGTCTTGAAGCGTAGTGAACCTGGTCTGTACCAGATTTATCCAGATACATGCCCTATCGGACAAGCACGTCTAATCCTTGTATCGGCCACCATTATATACCCACAATCTGTCTAACACGACATAGTGGAGATATTACTTGAAGTTTGAAGTAACTGCTGATCCATTTTAATGTTGACTTCTATTAAAGCCATAGCATTTCGCTTAAATGGGGTCAGATCTAAGTGATCTATTCTCAAATATGTCAGTTGTAACATAACTCACGGTAATCTTTTCAGTACAAGAAAACACTGACAGTCTAAACCAATCAACGGCTGTTCTGAAGATCGTTCCCTGGGCATGGCTTATCACCATCTATCATGCGCGAAGCAACATATATTTTCCCTGCGTTGGCTAATGAACAACACCGTGATAGACTGGCCTTCAATATACTGAAAGATCGGAGTGGTTATCAAGTTACAATTATGAAACTGACTAAATTGGAATAAAATATCCAAGTATTGAATGATTATTACTGGACTGTGACAAAGTACTTTCTAGACAAAGTCTAGCATATGTCCATGCAGAAATAAAATATTTCACCAGTGTCCGTAGAAAAACAAGCACCTTAGTGATTCTCCCTGCCGGAAACTTACTAAGTTCCACTTGTAACGCAGCACTTTTGTGACTATCACAACTTTGAAAATAACTTCTGCGTAGATCCGGCAACCATGTGCCTTGGCTCAGCGTAGCAGCACCTTGCTATGCAAGCGCTTGGTTCGAAGTGAGCTGAAGTTGCTTGGGCCGGCCGGCTTTTATTCAAAACGGTCAGGGTCACGCTGCATCACGCTGAAATCTAGAAATCCTCATATCTCTGGTATCCCTGGTCCAATTTACTTGATACTAAGTGCATTCTCTTTCATTTGGCCGTGCCAGTAATCTGATCCAAGTCTCAAGTCTCTACTCCATGGCTAACTATTTAATCAACAAATAGTCTCGACCTCTGCTATTACTCGCTACGTCACTTGACATGCTCTTGGCTGCATATTCTTTCCATTTCCTTCTGGAAGTAATGTAGCGCGATATTCAAATATCTCAACTTTCAAAAGCGGCTGTAGCCTTTCCCTTGATATCTAGGTGTCTGAATCTTGGAATACCCATTCCTAGAGTTGGGCACAATACGAGCTCGAGCATTTAACGGAAACGATAAGAACAAGTAGTTCCGTGACGAACTAAAGAGCCTACTTTTCTTAAAATTTAAGATTCATGCCATTGATTAATCTATATGGATATATCTAGAATAATGACGAAATTAAGTTGGCAATATCGAAATTTCTAATTAGTTCGAGTTACTGTATACCTGACATAATGTAGCCTAACAGAGCACAACAGTTGGCAGCCCTGATGACTGAATATATTCGTACTTCCATTTCTTAAGGTACAGAATACAAATTTTGGTTGACGTCCAATGGATAGCATGGACGTTACATGCAGTTAAACATTGGATCTAACAGCGCGCGTAAAATCATGTTGGCAACAATGCCATGCATGTATTGGTCAGAAATAATCTGAAATAATACGATCTATTGTTGTGCCAATTTTGAATGAAATCTATTAGTTAATATAGAAGTTACATGCATTTTAAAATTGGACCTATCAGCAGGCTTAGAAACATGTTGGGAGCACTGACGTACACTAGTTACTCCAAATTTGTCTAGTATGCCAGGTACTATACGTGTGCACAGTTTAGAGCTATTGGCTTGCATACTTTCTGATATATTCGTATTTGGATAACATAAATTGAGACCATTTATTAACAGTTGGCAGCCCTGGTGGATTTTAAAAATACGTTCTGTCGTATCTGTTTATGTGCACATAGCACATACAAAATTTGGTTGAATTCCGATTGATAGTGTAGAAGTTATATGCATTTCAAGATTGGACCTATCAGCAGGCTTATAATCATTTTGGCAACACTGTCATGTATGGCCTTCTGGAAATAAAACCAAGATATTATTATCTATACGTGTGCCAATTTTGAAATAGCTCCCATTCATACCTTCCAAGTTATCCATCATGGAGATAAAATTTCAATTGCGATTTTTCAGCAGGTGGTAGCACTGACATCACTTTCAAATACGGCATTGAGATATTTAGGTATAGATCTTTACTCCTACCGAATTTTGTTTCGATTGCTGTAGCCGTTTAGGAGTGGTTAGGGGGGGGGGGAGACACACACAGATAGACAGACAGACAGACAGAAGGACAGACAGACAGAAGGACAGACAGACAAACATTTGCCCGGATCGATCTCATAAGTCTACTTTTTCCTCATTTTTGCAAAATGTGAAAAGTAGGCTAAAAAGGAGGTTGATATTTTTGGGCCATATTTACATAATGGAAGATACCAGATCAACAAAAAGGATAGTCAAGTACCTTTGGGAGGAAAGTCAATGACTAACTGGAATCAACAGGTAAAGAAAGTTATAGAAAGAAATGAATCAATTGATGGAGAAAAGAACTAAGTCCATTTTAAAGATTCTTTCAATTTTTCACGTGTATGTATAGTGGTGAGCAAGGCACACTCTACTGTGGTGAAGGGAACTTTGTGTTGCAATGGCTGAAATGAACCTTGAATGTTATGTTGGATTTTCATTCCTCTTTCAGTATCTCAGTTTGATTAGTGTAGGGTTATTAATATGCGAAAATAACGTGGTATTTTGTTTTTACTGCCCGAAATGTCGCCTCCGTAGCGTAGTGGTCAGCATGGTTAGCTGCCGCCCCGGAGGTCCTGGGTTCGATTCCCGGCTCTGCCACGAAATTTCAAAAGGGGTCTGAGGACTGGAACGGGGTCTATTCAGCCTCGGGTGGTCCAAATGAGTAGAGGGGGTTCGATTCCCACCGCAGTCATCCTCGAAGTGGTTTTCCGTGGTTTCCCACTTCGTCTTCGGGCAAATGCCGGGATGGCACCTACTGTAAGGCCACGGCTGCCTACTTCCCTCTTCCTTGCCTATCCACCCCAATCTTCCCCTCCCTTCCAATCCCTCATGAGGCCCCTGTTCGCCTTGCCGGTGAGGCCGCCTGGGCGAAGTGATGATCACACCTCCCCAGATGTATCCACCCCGACCAGTTGTTCCAAGCTTCAGGACATTGCCCGTAGCGGCGGTAGTGGTGAGTTCCCTCGCTGAGTCCGTGGGAGCCACCAACCTAGAGGGTAATTCGACTAAAAAAATAATACCCGAAATAGTTACTAAGATATTTTCAGTGACACGTCTTACAATAGTGATCTGTGTAAAGGAACTCTTAGTATTCTTATGCTGTTTTAATAGTCACTCACACATTTTTATAGGAAGGAAACATAATTAAACTGAATTCTTGCTTGAAAACTGCCAGCGAGAGGAGAAAGTAATTAAGTCCATTCTTTTCAAAACATTATATTTCAAATGCGTTGCACTATAGTTTCATTGAGAACTGATTATATAAGGTGCGTTCAAAAAGTAACGAGCCGGAGGCTGGAATGCGCAAATCGGTGACGACATCAGCTAATCGTGGCGTGTGTAACGACGTGTGGTTCCGACCAGAGCGTGGAAGGTCACAGCCCGTCGCTAGAGGGCACGCGTGCACGTCACGTGACGATACAAATTAAGCAGCAACGTCCAACGCTGCCAGTCGCCTTGCAAACAGTGACATGGAGACATCAACCGAAGAGCAAAATGGAGTTGTTCGGTTTCTGACAGCGGAAGGAGTAGGGGGAACGGACATTCATCGCCGAATGTCACAAGTGTACGGCGAACACTGCATGTTCCTTGCAAGGGTCAAGGCGTGGCACAAGCGCTTCAGGGAAGGACGGGTATCGTTAGCCGATGATGCCCGCTCTGGGGCACCCCCTTGCATTACCGATGACAACGTCCAGCTGGTTGATGCACTCATTACCCAGGACCGCCGAGTGACAGTGAACGCCAAGGTCGCTCCACGACAATGCACGACCTCATACGGCCAACACAGTCGCGGCATTTCTGCAGAAATTCAAATGGGTGGTTCTGTGGACAGAGAGAAGGTGTTAAGTATGGAAGAGTGGAAAAGAAACCTGGGGCGAAGTGGTCTGAGGACACAAAGAAGCAGCATAGTCTAAGAATGAAGAAATATTGGGAAGAACGTAGGAGAAAACAACAAAGAGTGCAGAATTGAAATTGGCGCGTGTTCCTTAGCAGACCTAATCGGAAATAAGAAGAAGAACATACAAGCATTAATTTAGTTCTTGGAATACTTCATGTATGGCGGTGAAAACTTAATGTAAGACTCCACTGTATCAGTCACTTCATGAATTGTCCCATCAACAAACACCGGATCTTCATGAAATACCTCAATTGATCATGTAAAATCATTTCAAAGACCATCAGCCTTAATCAGTTCGTCTCATCATGAAGAAATGCGTTCGATTGTGCAGCTATCCCTTATTTTATATCACATGCCGGATTTTTATAAAGTGCCTAGCATTTTAAAGAAATTAAGCATATTACTCTCTGATTACGATATATACAATGCTATAAGAAAACAAGCTCTTAGTTACGTGTTGTTTGTTCATCTATGTATACTAGGTCAATAGCGTCATCTATACTTTGCTATAAGAACACAAGCTCTTAGTTACGTGTTGTTTGTTCATCTATGTATGCTAGGTCAATAGCGTCATCTATACGTTGCTATAAGAACACAAGCTCTTAGTTACGTGTTGTTTGTTCATCTATGTATGCTAGGTCAGTAGCGTCATCTATACGTTGCTGTAAGAACACAAGCTCTTAGTTACGTGTTGTTTGTTCATCTATGTATGCTAGGTCAGTAGCGTCATCTATACGTTGCTATAAGAACACAAGCTCTTAGTTACGAGTTGTTTGTTCATCTATGTATGCTAGGTCAGTAGCGTCATCTATACGTTGCTATAAGAACACAAGCTCTTAGTTACGTGTTGTTTGTTCATCTATGTATGCTAGGTCAGTAGCGTCATCTATACGTTGCTGTAAGAACACAAGCTCTTAGTTACGTGTTGTTTGTTCATCTATGTATGCTAGGTCAATAGCGTCATCTATACGTTGCTATAAGAACACAAGCTCTTAGTTACGTGTTGTTTGTTCATCTATGTATGCTAGGTCAGTAGCGTCATCTATACGTTGCTATAAGAACACAAGCTCTTAGTTACGTGTTGTTTGTTCATCTATGTATACCAGGTTAGTAGCGTCATCTATACGTTGCTATAAGAACACAAGCTCTTAGTTACGTGTTGTTTGTTCATCTATGTATACTGGGTCAATAGCGTCATCTGTACGTTGCAATAAGAACACAAGCTCTTAGTTACGTGTTGTTTGTTCATCTGTGTATACTAGGTCAGTAGCGTCATCTACACGTTGCTATAAGAACACAAGCTCTTAGTCACGTGTTGTTTGTTCATCTATGTATACTGGGTCAGTAGCGTCATCTATACGTTGCTATAAGAACACAAGCTCTTAGTTACGTGTTGTTTGTTCATCTATGTATGCTAGGTCAGTAGCGTCATCTGTACGTTGCTATAAGAACACAAGCTCTTAGTTACGTGTTGTTTGTTCATCTATGTATGCTAGGTCAATAGCGTCATCTGTACGTTGCTATAAGAACACAAGCTCTTAGTTACGTGTTGTTTGTTCGTCTATGTATCCTAGGTCAGTAGCGTCACCTATACGTTGCTATAAGAACACAAGCTCTTAGTTACGTGTTGTTTGTTCATCTATGTATACTAGGTCAGTAGCGTCACCTATACGTTGCTATAAGAACACAAGCTCTTAGTTACGTGTTGTTTGTTCATCTATGTATACTAGGTCAGTAGCGTCACCTATACGTTGCTATAAGAACACAAGCTCTTAGTTACGTGTTGTTTGTTCATCTATGTATACTAGACCAGTAGCGTCATCTATACGTTGCTGTAAGAACACAAGCTCCTAGTTACGTGATGTTTGTTCATCTATGTATACTAGACCAGTAGCGTCATCTATACGTTGCTGTAAGAACACAAGCTCCTAGTTACGTGATGTTTGTTCATCTATGTATACTAGACCAGTAGCGTCATCTATACGTTGCTATAAGAACACAAGCTCCTAGTTACGTGATGTTTGTTCATCTATGTATACTAGACCAGTAGCGTCATCTATACGTTGCTATAAGAACACAAGCTCCTAGTTACGTGATGTTTGTTCATCTATGTATACTAGACCAGTAGCGTCATCTATACGTTGCTGTAAGAACACAAGCTCTTAGTTACGTGTTGTTTGTTCATCTATGTATACTAGGTCAGTAGCGTCATCTATACGTTGCTATAAGAACACAAGCTCTTAGTTACGTGTTGTTTGTTCATCTATGTATGCTAGGTCAGTAGCGTCATCTATACGTTGCTGTAAGAACACAAGCTCTTAGTTACGTGTTGTTTGTTCATCTATGTATCCTAGGTCAGTAGCGTCACCTATACGTTGCTATAAGAACACAAGCTCTTAGTTACGTGTTGTTTGTTCATCTATGTATACTAGGTCAGTAGCGTCACCTATACGTTGCTATAAGAACACAAGCTCTTAGTTACGTGTTGTTTGTTCATCTATGTATAATAGGTCAGTAGCGTCATCTATACGTTGCTATAAGAACACAAACTCTTAGTTACGTGTTGTTTGTTCATCTATGTATACTAGGTCAGTAGCATCATCTATACGTTGCTACAAGAACACAAGCTCTTAGTTACGTGTTGTTTGTTCATCTATGTATACTAGGTCAGTAGCATCATCTATACGTTGCTACAAGAACACAAGCTCTTAGTTACGTGTTGTTTGTTCATCTATGTATCCTAGGTCAGTAGCGTCACCTATACGTTGCTATAAGAACACAAGCTTTTAGTTACGTGTTGTTTGTTCATCTATGTATACTAGGTCAGTAGCGTCACCTATACGTTGCTATAAGAACACAAGCTCTTAGTTACGTGTTGTTTGTTCATCTATGTATACTAGACCAGTAGCGTCATCTATACGTTGCTGTAAGAACACAAGCTCCTAGTTTCGTGATGTTTGTTCATCTATGTATACTAGACCAGTAGCGTCATCTATACGTTGCTGTAAGAACACAAGCTCCTAGTTACGTGATGTTTGTTCATCTATGTATACTAGACCAGTAGCGTCATCTATACGTTGCTATAAGAACACAAGCTCCTAGTTACGTGATGTTTGTTCATCTATGTATACTAGACCAGTAGCGTCATCTATACGTTGCTATAAGAACACAAGCTCCTAGTTACGTGATGTTTGTTCATCTATGTATACTAGACCAGTAGCGTCATCTATACGTTGCTGTAAGAACACAAGCTCTTAGTTTCGTGTTGTTTGTTCATCTATGTATACTAGGTCAGTTGCGTCATCTATACGTTGCTATAAGAACACAAGCTCTTAGTTACGTGTTGTTTGTTCATCTATGTATGCTAGGTCAGTAGCGTCATCTATACGTTGCTGTAAGAACACAAGCTCTTAGTTACGTGTTGCTTGTTCATCTATGTATACTAGGTCAGTAGCGTCATCTGTACGTTGCTGTAAGAACACAAGCTCTTAGTTACGTGTTGTTTGTTCATCTATGTATACTAGGTCAATAGCGTCATCTGTACGTTGCTATAAGAACACAAGCTCTTAGTTACGTGTTGTTTGTTCATCTATGTATACTAGGTTAGTAGCGTCATCTACACGTTGCTATAAGAACACAAGCTCTTAGTCACGTGTTGTTCGTTCATCTATGTATACTGGGTCAGTAGCGTCATCTGTACGTTGCTGTAAGAACACAAGCTCTTAGTTACGTGTTGTTTGTTCATCTATGTATACTGGGTCAGTAGCGTCATCTATACGTTGCTGTAAGAACACAAGCTCTTAGTTACGTGTTGTTTGTTCATCTATGTATACTAGGTCAATAGCGTCATCTGTACGTTGCTATAAGAACACAAGCTCTTAGTTACGTGTTGTTTGTTCATCTATGTATACTAGGTCAGTAGCGTCATCTGTACGTTGCTATAAGAACACAAGCTCTTAGTCACGTGTTGTTTGTTCATCTATGTATACTGGGTCAGTAGCGTCATCTGTACGTTGCTGTAAGAACACAAGCTCTTAGTCACGTGTTGTTTGTTCATCTATGTATACTGGGTCAGTAGCGTCATCTGTACGTTGCTATAAGAACACAAGCTCTTAGTTACGTGTTGTTTGTCCATCTATGTATACTAGGTCAGTAGCGTCATCTGTACGTTGCTATAAGAACACAAGCTCTTAGTTACGTGTTGTTTGTTCATCTATGTATACTAGGTCAATAGCGTCATCTGTACGTTGCTATAAGAACACAAGCTCTTAGTTACGTGTTGTTTGTTCATCTATGTATACTAGGTTAGTAGCGTCATCTATACGTTGCTATAAGAACACAAGCTCTTGGTCACGTGTTGTTTGTTCTTCTATGTTTACTAAATTAGTGGCAATATCTATACGTTTGCTGCCAGAACACAAGCTATTAGATGCGTCTTGTTGGTTTCGTTACGAGTTTACTTGTTTCATATAATTATTTTAACGCTTTAAAGTTTAACAAGTAATCACCAAGAGGGATGTGCAGAGAAAGAAGAGAATGAGCTACAGAAATGTATCATCAACGTACGAATCTTCTCTACAGCCACCAATGTAGAAGAGTGCAAAACGTTTGAAGGATGCAAAGATGCTCTGAGGTCAGGAAGTCATAAACATACACATGCATTTTGCTGTAGCAAAGAACATGAATGACGTGTTTCTTATATTCTACTACATAATGAGATAACATGAATGACTTACCGATCAGGATAACCTTTAAATAACTGCTAGTTTGCCGTATTCCAGCCATTTTTATGTCCATCTGCCTCTCATGAGTGTTCGGTTTGCTCCTCTTGGCCCTTGGCTATAATTGCCAACGTTGATAAGCCAACACTCAATATCTGGCTGGGTCTTGCTGTGTTATTGGAAGACAGCTAGGAAATTAGCCTTATCCTTGACAGATAACCGACTTTATGATGTTTTATCAGCGAGGAATAATAAGAGTGGCGTAGTAAAAGTGAAATGGAGAGTAAAATACAAGATAAGTCTAACCTATTGTGTTTTCTTTAATAACGTTCATAAAACTCCATACGCCAATCAGATGGCATTGCCCAGCTCGTTTGGATTGTCTCTGTGTGTAATCCTCGTAGGGTTACGATGTTTAATGGCTATTGGTTGGAATCAATTGTGTACTTTGATTACCAAACAATGACGATGATGCTTAAGTTGGTGGTAGAGATTGTTGTAACTCGGAACCGATGACCGAAGTCCTCTGCCACTGCGAGAGTGAAAGTTGTCATTGTTGTTGTAAGATAGGAATATTGACGTCATGGCCCCCTATGTTGGTGATAGTGTCATTGTTGTTTTAAGGTAGGAATATTGACGTCATGGCCCCCTATGTTGGTGATAGTGTCATTGTTGTTTTAAGGTAGGAATATTGACGTCATTGCCCCCTATGTTGGTGATAGTATCATTGTTGTTTTAAGGTAGGAATATTGACGCCATGGCCCCCTATGTTGGTGATAGTATCATTGTGGTTTTAAGGTAGGAATATTGACACCATGGCCCCCTATGTTGGTGATAGTGTCATTGTGGTTTTAAGGTAGGAATATTGACGTCATGGCCCCCTATGTTGGTGATAGTATCATTGTTGTTTTAAGGTAGGAATATTGACACCATGGCCCCCTATGTTGGTGATAGTGTCATTGTTGTATTAAGGTAGGAATATTGACACCATGGCCCACTATGTTGGTGATAGTATCATTGTTGTTTTAAGGTAGGAATATTGACGTCATGGCCCCCTATGTTGGTGATAGTATCATTGTTGTTTTAAGGTAGGAATATTGACACCATGGCCCCCTATGTTGGTGATAGTGTCATTGTTGTATTAAGGTAGGAATATTGACACCATGGCCCCCTATGTTGGTGATAGTGTCATTGTTGTTTTAAGGTAGGAATATTGACACCATGGCCCCCTATGTTGGTGATAGTATCATTGTTGTTTTAAGGTAGGAATATTGACACCATGGCCCCCTATGTTGGTGATAGTGTCATTGTTGTATTAAGGTAGGAATATTGACACCATGGCCCCCTATGTTGGTGATAGTGTCATTGTTGTTTTAAGGTAGGAATATTGACGTCATGGCCCCCTATGTTGGTGATAGTGTCATTGTTGTATTAAAGTAGGAATATTGACGTCATGGCCCCCTATGTTGGTGATAGTGTCATTGTTGTTTTAAGGTAGGAATATTGACGTCATGGCCCCCTATGTTGGTGATAGTATCATTGTTGTTTTAAGGTAGGAATATTGACACCATGGCCCCCGATGTTGGTGATAGTATCATTGTCGTTTTAAGGTAGGAATATTGACGTCATGGCCCCCTATGTTGGTGATAGTATCATTGTGGTTTTAAGGTAGGAATATTGACACCATGGCCCCCTATGTTGGTGATAGTGTCATTGTGGTTTTAAGGTAGGAATATTGACGTCATGGCCCCCTATGTTGGTGATAGTATCATTGTTGTTTTAAGGTAGGAATATTGACGTCATGGCCCCCTATGTTGGTGATAGTATCATTGTTGTTTTAAGGTAGGAATATTGACACCATGGCCCCCTATGTTGGTGATAGTATCATTGTGGTTTTAAGGTAGGAATATTGACGTCATGGCCCCCTATGTTGGTGATAGTATCATTGTGGTTTTAAGGTAGGAATATTGACACCATGGCCCCCTATGTTGGTGATAGTGTCATTGTGGTTTTAAGGTAGGAATATTGACGTCATGGCCCCCTATGTTGGTGATAGTATCATTGTTGTTTTAAGGTAGGAATATTGACGTCATGGCCCCCTATGTTGGTGATAGTATCATTGTTGTTTTAAGGTAGGAATATTGACACCATGGCCCCCTATGTTGGTGATAGTATCATTGTTGTTATAAGGTAGGAATATTGACACCATGGCCCCCTATGTTGGTGATAGTATCATTGTGGTTTTAAGGTAGGAATATTGACGTCATGGCCCCCTATGTTGGTGATAGTATCATTGTTGTTATAAGATAGGAATATTGACACCATGGCCCCCTATGTTGGTGATAGTATCATTGTTGTTTTAAGGTAGGAATATTGACACCATGGCCCCCTATGTTGGTGATAGTATCATTGTTGTTATAAGGTAGGAATATTGACACCATGGCCCCCTATGTTGGTGATAGTATCATTGTGGTTTTAAGGTAGGAATATTGACGTCATGGCCCCCTATGTTGGTGATAGTATCATTGTTGTTATAAGATAGGAATATTGACACCATGGTCCCCTATGTTGGTGATAGTATCATTGTTGTTTTAAGGTAGGAATATTGACACCATGGCCCCCTATGTTGGTGATAGTATCATTGTTGTTTTAAGGTAGGAATATTGACACCATGGCCCCCTATGTTGGTGATAGTATCATTGTTGTTTTAAGGTAGGAATATTGACACCATGGCCCCCTATGTTGGTGATAGTATCATTGTTGTTATAAGGTAGGAATATTGACACCATGGCCCCCTATGTTGGTGATAGTATCATTGTGGTTTTAAGGTAGGAATATTGACGTCATGGCCCCCTATGTTGGAGATAGTATCATTGTTGTTATAAGATAGGAATATTGACACCATGGCCCCCTATGTTGGTGATAGTATCATTGTCGTTTTAAGGTAGGAATATTGACACCATGGCCCCCTATGTTGGTGATAGTGTCATTGTTGTTATAAGATAGGAATATTGACGTCATGGCCCCCTATGTTGGTGATAGTATCATTGTTGTTTTAAGGTAGGAATATTGACACCATGGCCCCCTATGTTGGTGATAGTATCATTGTTGTTTTAAGGTAGGAATATTGACACCATGGCCCCCTATGTTGGTGATAGTATCATTGTTGTTATAAGATAGGAATATTGACGTCATGGCCCCCTATGTTGGTGATAGTATCATTGTTGTTATAAGATAGGAATATTGACACCATGGCCCCTATGTTGGTGATAGTATCATTGTGGTTTTAAGGTAGGAATATTGACGTCATGGCCCCCTGTGTTGTTGATAGTGTCATTGTGGTTTTAAGGTAGGAATATTGACACCATGGCCCCCTATGTTGGTGATAGTATCATTGTGGTTTTAAGGTAGGAATATTGACGTCATGGCCCCCTATGTTGGTGATAGTATCATTGTTCTTTTAAGGTAGGAATATTGACACCATGGCCCCCTATGTTGGTGATAGTATCATTGTTGTTATAAGATAGGAATATTGACGTCATGGCCCCCTATGTTGGTGATAGTATCATTGTTGTTTTAAGGTAGGAATATTGACACCATGGCCCCCTATGTTGGTGATAGTATCATTGTTGTTATAAGATAGGAATATTGAGGTCATGGCCCCCTATGTTGGTGATAGTATCATTGTTGTTTTAAGGTAGGAATATTGACACCATGGCCCCCTATGTTGGTGATAGTATCATTGTTGTTTTAAGGTAGGAATATTGACACCATGGCCCCCTATGTTGGTGATAGTATCATTGTTGTTTTAAGGTAGGAATATTGACGGCATGGCCCCCTATGTTGGTGATAGTATCATTGTGGTTTTAAGGTAGGAATATTGACGTCATGGCCCCCTATGTTGGTGATAGTATCATTGTGGTTTTAAGGTAGGAATATTGACGTCATGGCCCCCTATGTTGGTGATAGTATCATTGTTGTTATAAGATAGGAATATTGACACCATGGCCCCCTATGTTGGTGATAGTATCATTGTTGTTTTAAGGTAGGAATATTGACACCATGGCCCCCTATGTTGGTGATAGTATCATTGTTGTTATAAGGTAGGAATATTGACACCATGGCCCCCTATGTTGGTGATAGTATCATTGTGGTTTTAAGGTAGGAATATTGACGTCATGGCCCCCTATGTGGGTGATAGTATCATTGTTGTTATAAGATAGGAATATTGACACCATGGCCCCCTATGTTGGTGATAGTATCATTGTTGTTCTAAGGTAGGAATATTGACACCATGGCCCCCTATGTTGCTGATAGTATCATTGTTGTTTTAAGGTAGGAATATTGACACCATGGCCCCCTATGTTGGTGATAGTATCATTGTTGTTTTAAGGTAGGAATATTGACACCATGGCCCCCTATGTTGGTGATAGTATCATTGTTGTTATAAGGTAGGAATATTGACACCATGCCCCCCTATGTTGGTGATAGTATCATTGTGGTTTTAAGGTAGGAATATTGACGTCATGGCCCCCTATGTTGGTGATAGTATCATTGTTGTTATAAGATAGGAATATTGACACCATGGCCCCCTATGTTGGTGATAGTATCATTGTCGTTTTAAGGTAGGAATATTGACACCATGGCCCCCTATGTTGGTGATAGTGTCATTGTTGTTATAAGATAGGAATATTGACGTCATGGCCCCCTATGTTGGTGATAGTATCATTGTTGTTTTAAGGTAGGAATATTGACACCATGGCCCCCTATGTTGGTGATAGTATCATTGTTGTTATAAGATAGGAATATTGACGTCATGGCCCCCTATGTTGGTGATAGTATCATTGTTGTTATAAGATAGGAATATTGACACCATGGCCCCTATGTTGGTGATAGTATCATTGTGGTTTTAAGGTAGGAATATTGACGTCATGGCCCCCTATGTTGGTGATAGTGTCATTGTGGTTTTAAGGTAGGAATATTGACACCATGGCCCCCTATGTTGGTGATAGTATCATTGTGGTTTTAAGGTAGGAATATTGACGTCATGGCCCCCTATGTTGGTGATAGTATCATTGTTGTTTTAAGGTAGGAATATTGACACCATGGCCCCCTATGTTGGTGATAGTATCATTGTTGTTATAAGATAGGAATATTGACGTCATGGCCCCCTATGTTGGTGATAGTATCATTGTTGTTTTAAGGTAGGAATATTGACACCATGGCCCCCTATGTTGGTGATAGTATCATTGTTGTTATAAGATAGGAATATTGACGTCATGGCCCCCTATGTTGGTGATAGTATCATTGTTGTTTTAAGGTAGGAATATTGACACCATGGCCCCCTATGTTGGTGATAGTATCATTGTTGTTTTAAGGTAGGAATATTGACACCATGGCCCCCTATGTTGGTGATAGTATCATTGTTGTTTTAAGGTAGGAATATCGACGGCATGGCCCCCTATGTTGGTGATAGTATCATTGTTGTTTTAAGGTAGGAATATTGACACCATGGCCCCCTATGTTGGTGATAGTATCATTGTTGTTATAAGATAGGAATATTGACGTCATGGCCCCCTATGTTGGTGATAGTATCATTGTGGTTTTAAGGTAGGAATATTGACGTCATGGCCCCCTATGTTGGTGATAGTGTCATTATGGTTTTAAGGTAGGAATATTGACACCATGGCCCCCTATGTTGGTGATAGTGTCATTGTTGTTTTAAGGTAGGAATATTGACGTCATGGCCCCCTATGTTGGTGATAGTGGTCATTGTTGTATTAAGATAGGAATATTGACGTCATGGCCCCCTATGTTGGTGATAGTATCATTGTTGTATTAAGGTAGGAATATTAACGTCATGGCCCCCTATGTTGGTGATAGTCATTGTGGTTTTAAGGTAGGAATATTGACGTCATGGCCCCCTATGTTGGTGATAGTATCATTGTTGTATTAAGATAGGAATATTGACACCATGGCCCCCCATGTTGGTGATAGTATCATTGTTGTTTTAAGATAGGAATATTGACGTCATGACCCCCTATGTTGGTGATAGTGTCATTGTGGTTTTAAGGTAGGAATATTGACACCATGAGCGTGCGGCTCCTTCCCACCAGCCTTGAGTGCTTGAGCGGTCAGGGATGTCCATTCTAACATGTACGGTACTTGCTACCTCCTTTGGTTTATATGAGAGATTCGATACATGATTTCGGAACCTCGCAGTTCAATCTGGAGGCTGATTTTCCGCACATTGTACCCTTATGGTACAGCGATTGCGTCTTCAAAGTTTCAAGATCGGTTTCGATCTCTCTTACCTCATACTTCCCTTGTCAGTAGCTTCCATATAACTACTGCCCTGAATGACCCTGAGACTCTGATAAGTAATCACATTTTACTCTAGCCTGTGTCAGAAGATAAATGCATATGTACTGCATTTATAAAGATGGTAAACTGCAAATATTTTCCCAACAATGCAGAAATAATTTCAACTCTGAGATTTTCCGATGACATCGTCATCTTGGCCGACACGCTTGAGGATTTGAATGAGTTTTTGAATGGTATGGACTCCGTCTTGAGGAAAGAATTCATGATGAAAATTAATAAATGTAAAACAAAAGTGTTGGAAAGCAGCCGAAAGAAATCAGAAACATCTTTGGACATCAAATTGTCAGGTAAAAGCTGAAGGAAGTAGGAGACTTCTGTTACTTAGGAAGCAAAATAACCAGTGATGGACGAAGCAAAGAGGATAAAAAAGTAGGTTGGCTCAGGCAAGGAAAGCATTTCTACAAAAAAGGAATCTGTTGACATCGAGTATAGATTTAAAAATTAGGAAGGCATTTTTGAAACCCTTTGTCTGGAGCGTGGCGCTCTATGGAAGTAAAACTTGGACTATTGGTGCAGACGAAAAGAGGAGAATTGAAGCGTTTGAAATGTGGTGTTACAGGAGAATGATGAAGATCAGATGGGTAGATAAGGTTACAAACGAAGAGGTATTTAGACGAGAGGGAAAGGAGAGATGTTTCTGGCGATTGCTAATGAAGAGAAGAGATAGGGTGGTAGGACACTGATACTAAGACACCAAAGAATTGCAAGCTTAGTTATGGAAGGAAGGGTGAAGGACAAGAACTGTAGGGGTAGACCAAGGTTAGAATATGTTAAACAGATTGCCTGGGATGTAGGGTGTGGTAGTTATGTAGCGATGAAACGATTCGCTCAGGACAGGGAGACATGGACGGCTGCATCAAACCAGTCAAAAGACTGAAGACTCGAACAACAACAAGGCAGCACTGAATCGCCCGATATCAGGTTTAGACAAACGCAGGAGACGGCCTACAAATGAAGTAACAGCTGTATTCGCACGCTCGTAACGGCGCTGCAACACCAGAGTAAAAGCCAGTCAGCTGTCATCTCTTTAATTAAGCTGCACTTGTCGAAGGTTGAGGGAGACTGATGGACCACCCACCGGGCTCCGGTTTCAGAGAAACAATAGCGCATTATGAACAAGTTCACAACCGCAGGCGAAGATTTGAAACAAGACGTTCCGTGCCGAACTAAATAGCCGACTTTTCTTAAAATTTAAGAATCACGCCAATGATTAATCTATATGGACCTATCTAGAATAATGACGAAATTAAGTTGGTAATATCGAAATTTTAATTAGTTCGAAATATAACTTACCTGGTATAATGTAGCCTAATAGAGCACTACAAGCGTTTAGTGCTTTTCAGTCGGTCAACACGAATGTACCCAAAAAGAGCTGGGTTATGCCCTAATCCTGAAATAAATTACATGAGATTAATAAATACACTAGGATGACCTGTTTCGATCGACAAGCGATCATCATCAGATCCATTACACGTAGGCTATAAAATCTGTTTGAAAATACAGGTGAAAATATTTACAACATGTACAATTATTTAGTTCCAGTATTGGTACTGCAACTGTCGGTGTATGGTAAATGCAGTATATATGATGTTAGGTGAAATGCTAAAATGGTGATAGATATCCGGAGTATATAATTTGGGGTCACTATATGGTTGTAAAAAATCAACTATGGTTAAACTGTAATATTACAGGCTACTACTTATCTGGTTGTCATCCTTGCTGGAGCTACGCGCAGTTTCGTGTTCACTGTTACTCCAGGTGTGGTCGACTGAGGTGGGCTGTTATCTTAACCAAACTGGTTTTTCCCTTTTCTCTCCCCTGTTCATATGTGCTGTGCGTAGTCAGTGCGATGTGTTTATGTGGGGTGTTGCCAACCGAGATAAGATATATTATATTGAATGAGGTGGGTCTACAACTATCAAAGACCGTGGAACATTCCCTGCCACGCGCGGACCATAAGCCATTCAATCTAAGCGCTGCCCGGTCTTTTTTTGAGGACGTCCCGGCACCTTTAATACTGCCGCGAATACGGGCCTTGGTTTATTGCAGAAGAAAAGTACATCGTACACCTAATCCAGATAACATTTACCTTTTTGGTACTTTCGTGTTGACCGACTGAAAAGCACTTAACTCTTGTTTACTAAGGCAACACTAAAAAAAATGGCTTCAAACCCCACAATAAAGCACTACAGTTGGCAGCCCTCGTGACTGAATATATTCTTAGTTCCATCTCTTAACATACAGAATACAAAATTTGGTTGAAGTCCAATGGATAGAATGGACGCTGCATGCAGTTAGACATTGGATCTATCAGCGCATGTAAAATCATGTTGGCAACAATGTCATGCATGTGTTGGTTAGAAATAATCTGAAATATTATGATCTCTTGTTGTGCCATTTTTGGATGACATCCATTTCTTAGTTTAGAAGTTACATGTATTTTTAAATTGGACCTATCAGCAGGCTCAGAATCATGTTGGCAGCACTGACGTGTAACCGTTACTCCAGTTACTATATGTGTGCAAAAATTAGAGCGGGTGGCTTCGATACTTTCTGATATATTGATATTAGGGTAAAAATACAGACAGCATTTATTAACAGTTGGCGGCCTTGGTTGCTCCTAAGAATACGCATAGTCATATCTGTTATGGCCCACATAGCACATACGAAATTTGGTTGAAATCCAATTGAAAGTATAGAAGTTACATGTATTTAAAATTGGTCCTATCAGAAGGCTTAGAATCATGTTGGTAGCACTGACGTATATTAGTTACCCCAAATTAATGTAGAATGTCAGGTACTATACGTCTGCATGGTTTAAAGCTGTCGGGTTGCATACTTTCTGATATATTGGCATGTGGATTAAAAAAAATAGAGTGAGCATTTATTAACAGTTGGCAGGCCTGGTGGCTCTTAAGAATACGTTCAGTCATATCTGTTCATGTACACATAGTTCATACGACATTTGGTTGAAATCCAATTGATAGTTTAGAAGTTATATGCATTTAAAATTGGACCTATCAGCAGGCTTAGAATCATTTTGACAACAGTGCCATCTATGGCTTCATGGAAATTAATCTGAAATAATACTATTTATATGTATGCCAATTTTGGAATAGCTCCCATGTATATCTTCCAAGATAGCCAACATGGTGCTCAAATTTCAATTGTGGTTTTTCAGCAGTTGGTAGCATTGACATCATTTCCAAATATGGGTTGAGATATTTGGTTTCGATTGTTGCAGCCATTTAGGAGTTGATAGGGGGGAGGGGACACACATACAGAGAGACTGACAGAGAGACAGAAGGACAGACATACACACTTTTGCTCTGATCGATCTCATAAGTCTACTTTTTCCTCATTTTTGAAAAATGTGAAAAGTAGGCTAAAAATGCTATCAAAGATATCTTTGTTACAGAGAATAATATTCAAATAGGTAGCCTATAATCATCTACAGGGTGTCAGGGAATGTTCTCCGCAGTGCCGAGGCACTGCCACGTTAGGTGAGAGCCGGAGTTAAGTTGGCACAGCACAGCTCACACCATGGAGGAAAGAATAAGAGGAGATGCCCTGAGCTCGTTTCAGTGAAGCCAAGCGCTGCAACCAAAGTGGGCGTAACCTTAACTTGTATTCGGTGTTCTGTGACTTGCATGAGGCATTGTGCATGGCTAAACCTTATTTCGGCCCTGGTTTTTTTCGCGCTCCGGTTATGCAACTTTGGAAACGTAATAACAGTAATGATAAGTTATTTAAAAAAAAAACCTCTTCAATTCTAATCTCAGCATGTGTATGCCTACACTATAGGTCTATACCAAAAAAATAAAAATCATTCCTCTGGAAATCCCAAATTATCAATCGGCTGTCGGTCAATAATTACGGTAGGCCTACGTAATTAATCAATTCGAGGCTAATCGTCAAGTTTCTACCCCCCACAAAGAAAATACCGCACGGTACCGAGACGAATAGGCTATACCGTATGTTTTGTGCAAATATGCGTCCTTTTTTAATTGTTCTGTTTATTAATTTTGAGGTTCGTATTCTTGAATATCAAAATGTGTACGACCAATGAGTGAAAGTGGCTGTGCTCGAAATTAGGCCTAGAAACTGATGAATGCCCCAGCACCAATAAGAACATAAAACTCAATTAGGTGTAAATACCGTAATTAGTTCGGCATCATTAATTCCCAAGATGTTCCTTCTCGCATTTTCAGACACCTGTATTCAATTTAATCAGTATTTCAGCGTATTATTACGTTTTGCCGCGTCTTCCTTAAAAAATTAGCCTCGCAAAGGTGCTCTCATATTTATATTTAAATTGGGTTTTGAAACGATAACGCAGCTTATTTGTGCCAAGTACCGTGATGTACAGAGTGTATTCTGCCTATCCAAGAAAAAATCTTGACTTGTCATTGCAGTTTTATGTCACTAAAATCCATTACTAGTTGGAGTGGTTTACGGCTTTAAGCGTAGGGACAGCAATTTTCTTGCAACCAAAGTGGGCGAGCCGTTTGGCTTCAGCAGCTTGCGCTAGGCAGCGCAGCGAAGGCATCTCCTCCCTTTCTTTCCTCCATGGCTCACACGTGTGTTCTGATATCCTGTCGACATTGGAGAAGGCAGCAAGGGGAGTGAGCAAAAGGTCTGACACCGCGCTGCCAACTTCACTCCGGCTCTCACCTAACGTAGCAGTGCCTAGGCACTGCGGAGAACTTTCCCTGACGCACTGTATAATTCCTTAGTCGAGTGGCAATGAGTAGAGAATGTTACAGTAATTACTTTCCAAACAGACCTTGTACAGACCATCCAGGTACAGACAACGGCATCTCTGCTACCAACAGTTGAATTGTTATAGTCTTTCTGTACGTGCTCTACAATCTACACAGAAACCAGACAGTATTTATTCGAGCTGAGGGACATGCGAGAGAAGCTGGTATTCAGAAAGGTGCAAGGCAAAGCTACAACTTATCACCCATCCATGTCAAGCTATACAGGGTCTTTCATATAAAGTAAGAACGGCGAGCGGCGGTTTTGTCATTCGCTGCTGAAGCCGGCTTGGCCGAGCTTGTGACGCATCACGGCCCCCTGCTGTAGTATTGAAAGCGCGTGCATAGCACAAACTTGACCTTGCAATAAGCGTGCAGGTGTTGTCAGTCGCCAGTCTGAACCTCAGCTGCTAACATGTTGAGACAGTTATCATTGCAACATCGTATTTGTTTATGTAAAATGTATTTTAATTACGATTCGGCTTGGCGGGTACGTGATGCATTTGTTCAGCAATTTCTTGATGAAGTGCCACCTTCACTAGCACAGATTCACGTAATTGCAAATAACTTTGACACTACTGGTTCAGTGCTCAATAAAAACACAAGATGTTCAGTAAAGAACATATAGCCTACTTTCTCCTAAATGTATGAGTATAGTTATAACTCGTTGTTATTATCAAAGAGTATAATAGAACTATTCTTTGTTGAAGACCTTAGAAACGATTTACCTCTACCAAACGCCACAACCTAGATAAAAACTGCTACCATCATTGAAGAAAGAAAGATAAGAAGTATCTAAAGAATGTTATGGATCTGGAGACATAATCGACCGGACTGGCGGCGTGGCTCAGCGGTAACGTTCTCGCTTGCTGGACCGTATGTTTCAGGTTCGTATCCTGGCGCAGTCAGCTGGCATTTGAGGGTGCACAAATGCGAGGGAGCCGTGTTAGTAGATTTACTGGCACGTTAAAGATCCCCTTCGGGACAAAATTCTGGCACCCCGGCGTCTCTAAAAGCAACAGTAGTTAAAAGGGACGTAAAACCAATAACATTATTATTATTATTATTATTATTATTATTATTATTATTATTATTATTACATAATCGGCCTGACGCGGGCAACATCCAACTTTGAGTTGAGGCATGTCTTTACACGTCTGGCTGCGTATGACTTTCACAACCCTAATTGAATTAACAAATCTTTCCATGACCCTACAGAGACGTGTGTATACCAACTATGTGGATATTTTCGATTGCTATTTGGCTGAAATAGAAGTATTAATTAATATCCTGAACTAGCACCAACGGTAGAGTTCAGATACTATGTGAAATCGTTTTGTTCTTTACTTCAATTAACATTTTCAAATAACGCACAATAGGCTGTTACAAACCGTTTAAAATAGAAAGTAAAAATGTATCGTAGTATCATCTTGTCATTCTTCAAATTCGATGCGCATAGAATGCAAATGGTATAGTAATCAATGGAGCCCCACGTAGACTAGTCGTGATATCTAGTGGTGAAATATCTAACAATATAATCCTAACAGAGCGAGTGCATTCTAGCGGCCAGAAGAAGAAACTTTTCAATAAAATCTGGTCGGCGTGCAGTTACCTTTTTGGCAGCTAGATGTCTCGAGTAAATCTGCTGGCGAATTATGTTTTAATTAAATATATATTTTACACCATAATATGCACAATATAACGCTTAATTTTAAAACATCTGAGTCATTACAAAACAATAAACATATAAAATTTCAAGCAAAAAAACTAGCTCTGATCGGGTTTGAACCATAGGCATTTGAGCGATAGGCTAACTCTCTACCACTGAGCTAATTGTGTCAACGAATATCGTTCTATATAAAATGACTTACATAAAACTTGTTAGCAAATAGTGATTTATACTAAACGATTTCATCACTGGAGTATATTATTTATATATAAAGCATTTCATACAAAGTTTATTTATTTTATATCAGTACGCTATATTGCATGCAATACTCAAATTAGTGAAATATAAGTCAGGCACAAGATATCCGCTGCCATCTTGTCTTATTAGTGAATCGGGTCAGCTTTTTAAAATCACGTCTGCACTATAGTATTACAAAATAAACTTTTAATTTCGAACGTGCCTCTTCCTTTAGAACAGTTAAAACGATTCTCGGCTCGATAATCGGAACTGGTGGGTCCCATGATATGGATTATAAAGTTTGCATAATTCGCACGGCCGCCATCCTAAAATGGTATGGCGGACGACCTTGTAGTTTGGTCACAAGACGCATCCTATACGAAGGTATGTTGTTACCAAACTTGGTAGAGATCGGATGATTTGGTTAGTCGTTATTTGATTTTACGTTTTGAACGTTTGAGTGGCCGCCATTCAGTTTTAGTAAAGATGGCGGCGATATAAAACATGACACTGAGGTGTCCTTTGCTAGTGCTACCTTTGTACCAAATTTCGTTCAATTCGCATTCACCGTGTTCGAATTGATAGGGGGGGACAGACATTCAGAGTACACACACTCACACACACACAGACACACACACACACACACACAGACACACACACAGACTCACACACACACAGACAGACACACTTTTTTCGCCCTGTGTTGATCTCATAAGTCTACTTTCATTTTTTGCAAAAATCGAAAGTAGGCTAAAAATCAGAAAAAATACTGTGGCATGACTCTCTCGCGCCAGCCAAAATGTGGTTACCAGATACAATGCCTGTATAACCCAGGAAGGACGACACTTCCAGCATCTTTTATAAGGTAATATTTCATAGAGGATTGTACACACGCTTAGAGTAGGGGGCCACGGCTCACCACAAGCTCGGTCAAGGCCACCACACTAGCGGATAACAAACCCGCCGCTTGGCGTTCTTACTTTATATGAAAGACCCTGTACAAGGCTTGCCACGGTGGGTGTGTGGTTACAGTGTCGGACAACCAACCCCAAGCTTGCAGGTTCACTCCTGGCCATGGTAAGTGATTTTTTAAAGGCGACAAAAATCTCGCCATGCATGTCATACGATGTTGGCATGTTAAAGAACCCATTGGAATTCAGTAGGACGTGCTCATAATGGCAAAATTAATCTCGGGATTTTCCGCCAACACAAGGTTCCTCATTTCTCTACTAGAGCGCGGTATAGCGTCAAGGAGCTCAGATATCTAACCTCCTTGACATTCATAGCGCTCCAAGGAGCATTAAATTCGACACGCAATCCGCTCTCTGCGTGTCAATTAAGAAAGCTTGCACCCGGCACCCGAGGCCATACGATATTAATAAAGCTATACAAGGAATGAAGGAAATTGGAGAAACATTCAAAGTATTACCCATTTCAGATTTGATTGCCGCTGAGCGTGGCTGCGCCAGCATTTGTTGATTATTGTAGCAGGAGCCCCGCGGGGTGAAGCGGAGGACACTGTGATGACAGAGTGCAGTCCGCATATAAGTCAAGCAACATTGCGCGCGCTACCTGTTTTAGAAGCGCAGATAAATGGCACAGAAGCTCATGTCACCACAGACAGTTAAACGATGACTGGAGCTGAGTCATATCCTACTCGCGCAACTGTACCAGTCAACGAAGCAGAGTGACGTGTGACAAAAGTAAATTAAGAATAGTTCCCATATCGACCGCCGGCAATCAATTCGTGAAACGGTAGTAGCAGTAAAGATTCAAGGAGAAATAATTTAAACTCTGAGATTTGCTGATGACATCGTCATTTTTGCCGACACACCTGAGGAGTTGGATGAGTTTTTAAATGGTATGGACTCTGTCTTGAGGAAAGATTTCATGATGAAAATTAATAAATGTAAAACCAAACTATTGGAATGCAGCCGAAATAAATCAGAAACCCATACGGACGTCGACTTGGCAGGTGAAAAGCTAAAGGAAGTAGGAGACTTATGTTACTTAGGAAGCAAATTAACCAGTGATAGACGAAGCAAAGAGGATATAACAAGTAGTTCCGTGAAAAACTATACAGCCTATTTTCATATATCCTACTTATGTTAATTGCCTCTATGAACATACAAATTGTCAGTTGATTGCTGTAATAGATTCGTAGATATTGAGAACCGACTAAATAATGCGGATGGTCGCCATGTTGGATTTTTATATATGTAGGTCTTAGTGTTATGTACTGTTATATGAAGATTATTGTGTACGTGTAGTATTCAAATTTCAATCGCATGATTAGGATACAAGAAGTAAAAACGAGATTATTAAAATTTCGCACAGCTGCCATCTTGTGGTTATGTTAAAAATTGAACTAAATTAGATACCAGTGCATTACAATGTGTATAAACATTTCCTGTACCAAGTTTCAATGCGTTTGGATCATTAAATCGCGAGAAAGGGCTATTTGAAAATTTCAATTTCGATTGGCCACCATATTCGTTTTGTAGTAAACCGGTTTTTGAAAGTCTTATAGATGAACTTCCAGTCTTGCCCTTTATCTCCGCACAAAATTTCAGGGTGATACCGCTAATAATTTCAGAGATATTGAATGCCGGTGAAATATTTCGCACAGCCGCCATCTGGAGGTTATGAAAACAATTGAACGAATTTAGTTGTCGATGCATTACAATGTGTATAAACATGTACTGTACCAAGTTGTATTGCGTTTGGTTGGTTAAATCGCGAGAAACGTCTGTTTAAAAGTCGCAACTTCGCTTGGCCGCCATGTTGGATTGGTGAGACGTAACAAAATTTGAAGGGCACGGTCGAGGTCATATGGAATAGTGCTATGAACTTAGCGAGCTTCATTGAAATTGCTCCATCCGTTTAGATGTTATTAGGGGGGACACACACCATCTCACACACACACACACCATCACACACGCACACACAGACACACGGACAAAAGGTGATCTCATGAGCCTATTTTTTCATAAATGAAATTAGGCTAAAAAGTAGGTTAGCTGAGGGAAGGAGAGCATTTCTACAGAAAAGGGATCTATTGACATCAAATATAGATTTAGGTATTAAGAAGTAATTTTTGAAAGCCTTTGTCTGGAGCATGGCGCTCTATGGAAGTGAAACTTTGACTTTTGGCGCAACAGAAAAGAGGAGAATCAGGGTTTAAAATGTGATGTTACAGGAGAATGATGAAGATCAGATGGGTAGATAGGGTTACAAATGAAGAGGTGTTAAGACGATAGGGAGAGGAGAGATGTCTCTGACGACTACTAATGAAGGGAAGAGATAGGTTGGTAGGACGCATACTAAGACACCTGCGAATAGCTAACTTCGTTATTGAAGGAGGTGTTGAGGTTAAGAACTGTATGGATAGACCAAGGTTAGATTTATTATTTTGGATGTAAGGTGTGGTAGCTATGCAGATTATGATGATAATTGTTGTTTCAAGGGGCCTAACATCTAGGTTATCGGCCCCTAATGGTTTGGGTGATCGTGAAGATTAAAATGAAATGTCAACTATAACTAAAACTAACCACTAACTTATATACTAGAAGAAGAAATGGAAAACAAAAGGAGAATAAGGCAAATAAAGGACAGGAGGAAAAGAAATGCCCTCAACCCTCGAAGAATGCGGAATGAGGGACTTGGAAGGAAGGAGAGCCATGAAAGACAGATAGGAAAGTGAAAGAGGAGAGGGTCCACCCTACAGGTAAGGGACAAAAGGGGGAAACAGGACCCAGCTCAGGAATCCCTCGGGGTTGCCAACTCCCGAACTCACCAGCCGTGAGCCCCTGAGGGTGTAGCAATATCTAGGGTGCACCAGTAGTGGAGGGGCTACACACACCCTGCCTCCTTGAGGGCCTTGAGCAGAAGGCAGGAGATAACAGGAAAATAAAAAGAAGGCTGACCCATCGCAGAAGGAGGGTATCAGAAAAGATGAGACAAGGACCAATTAAGGCGGGAAAGGAAGAGACTCCCTTGGCCTCGGATACCCTAATACCATCGGGGTCGGAAGAGAACAAGAGTTGACCAAGTGAGGTCCTCAGGAAAGAAGACGGAGAGGAGTCCGGCACAAGTAAGTGGAAGCAATGCCGGACTCAGCTGGGGCCCCGTGGTCACCAACACACGTCCCACTAGATGTGAGCTTCTTTGGGGGGGGAGCTATGCAGAGATGAAACGATTAACTCAGGTCTGGGAAGCATCGAGAGCTGCATCAGACCAGTCAAGAGACTGAAGAATCAAACAACAACAACACCAACACCCGGGCACTGAAATATAAACTAAAGTACGATTATTATTTCGGACCTGCAATTTCCCAACATCCTGTGCAGTGGTGTGTGGGTGCAGTGACCGCATGACGGAGGAGACACACTTAAGGGGGTCCTAGTATCTCGACCTGGCCTGCGGTCATTTGGCGTGTGCTCCGTGCCATTATAGTGTCATGGGAAATGGTGAGAGATGGAGCCTAATTGCAGGTTGCTTCACACTTCCGTAAATTGAAAAGCTCGACTCAACTTAACTCTCGCCGCAGGGCTCGGCGACCCCTTCTAAACCATTCACCCGTATTTTACAAAGGCAATATACCTGACCAGTGGCCCGCATCGTAAAAATAGCACACTCATTATTATTGGCTTGTATGAGAGTCTTCCAGACAGTATCCTCTCTTTGCCAAAGTAAATAGTCTTTCAGACAGTATCCTCTCTTTGTGAATGGAAATAGTATTTCAGACAGTATCCTCTCATTTGCAAAGGAAATAGTCTTTCAGACAGTATCCTCTCTTTGAAAAAGGAAATAGTCTTTCAGACAGTATCCTCTCTTTGAAAAAGGAAATAGTCTTTCAGACAGTATCCTCTCTTTGGCAAAGGAAATAGTCTTTCAGACAGTACCCTCTCTTTGGCAAAGGAAATAGTCTTTCAGACAGTATCCTCTCATTGGCAAAGGAAATAAGTCTTCCAGAAAATATCCTCTCTTTGAGAATGGCAATATTTTGGAAAAAAGTATTCGAAATGAACTTTCAGAGAAATATAAGGTGCGTTCAAAAAGTAACGAGCCGGAGGCTGTAACGCGCAAACCGGTGACGATATGGGCTAATCGTGGCGTGTGTAACGAGGTGCGGTTCCGACAAGAGCGTGGAAGGTCACAGTCCGTCGATAGAGGGCACGCGTGCACGTCACATGACGATACAAAGCGATCAGCAGCATGCATCAATCGTCCAAACAAGACCAAGGCAGTAGGCCATTCGACATGCTTCTTGGTGTGGTTGAAGACTGTGGGGCACCCATTGGGCTTACACTTTCTGCAAGTGCAGTCGTTCCTTCATGATGGTGTGCACACTTCCGACGCTCAATCTGACCACGGCGGCTATGGGTCGGCGGTCCTTGGTAATGAGTGCATCTACTATCTGGACGTTGTCATCGGTAATGCAGGGGGGTGCCCCAGACCAGCCATCATCGGCTAACGACACCCGTCCTTCCCTGAAGCGCTTGTGCCACGCCTTGACCCTTGCAAGGGACATGCAGTGTTCGCCGTACACTTGTGACATTCCGCGATGAATGTCCGTTCCCCCTACTTCTTTCGTTGTCAGAAACCGGAGAGCACCTCTTTGCTCTTCGTTTGGCGCCTCCATGTCAATGCGACTGGCAGCGTTGGACGATTGATGCATGCTGCTGCTGCTGCTCGCTTTGTATCGTTTCGTGACGTGCACGCGTGCCCTCTAGCGACGGGCTGTGACCTTCCACGCTCTGGTCGGAACCACACCTCGTTACACACGCTACGATTAGCCGATATCGTCACCGGTTTGCGCATTACAGCCTCTGGCTCGTTAATTTTTGAACGCACCTTATAGATTGCATGAGGAGACAGATCACCTCGTGGCTAGCATTCATTGCTGCCTGGCTGGCTGCGTGGCTCAGCGGTAACGTTCTCGCTTGCTGTACCCAAGGATGCAGGATCGCTTCCGGGCGCAGTCAACCAGCATTTGAGGGTGCGCAAATGCGAGGGAGTCGTGTCAGTAGATGTATTGTCGCGTTAAAGATCTCCTTTGGGGCAAAATTCCGGCACCTCGGCGTCTCTAAAAGCCGCAGATGATAAAAAGGACGTAAGACAAATAACACTATTATTAAAACTCAGCAATTCTTCTAGGTTTGTGCCGCGTCTTGTGTGGGGTTTCGCCTAGGACACCAAGCTGGCTGATCAGCGGGCCCTTGGTGTCTGCACCTGGACCCCCACAGGAGTAGCGAACTGAATGAATAGGCCTATAAGGTTATTTCAGGCTGCTTCGGTGGCGTAGTTGGTAGCATGCTGAGCTTCTATGCCCAAGATAGCGGGTTCAAACCCGGCCAAAGCCGTCGGATTTTTTTAAGAGCGTTAAAATCCCTATGTATACCTTCCTTCGAAGGGGAAGTAAAGCAGGCGGTCCCATGTCATAGATTTATGGCATGTTAAAGAACCTTCCACTAATTACACATGTGTGAAGCTAAATTGGATAGGTTAAGAATAAACAACGCTCTTAGTTTTCTACTTTCGTTGCCACGAGCCGACTGTGGTGGTATCTAGTAGCTAAGTTCTGAACTAGGCCTAGTAGTCGTTGACGGTGGGGTTTGGTGGCAAAAGTAGGAACTATTTGAAAAATTCTAAGTTGCAGTCTGTACTTAAATTAAACAAGATGTTCAGTAAAGAACATATAGCCTACTTTCTCCTAAATGCATGCGTAATGTTATAACTCTTTGTCCTTTTCAAGAAGTGTAATTTAATGTTAGTTGTAGTAGCGTGTTGAAATACAACGTTCTATGCAGATATTAAACATGAATATGAGGTGCCCTTTGCTAGTGCTACCTCTGTAAAAAAAATCATTCAATTCGGTTTCACCGTGTTTGAATTGATCTGGGGAATGGATTTGCACACATACATGGCCGCTATTTGCAAACTAGTGGGCTGATGACCTTGTAGTCAGTCATAAGATGCTTTCCACAAAAAGGCATGTTGTTGCAAAATCCGGTAGAGATCAAATTATTAAGGATGGTCGAAATTTGATTTAAGCTTTTAACATTTGGGTGGCCGTCATTCCGTTTCCGTCAAGATGGCGGCGATATAAAACATGACACTGAGGTGCCTTTTGCTAGTGCTACCTCTGTACCAAATTTCGTTCAATTCGGTTTCACCATGTTTGAATTGATAGGGGGAATCGATTTGCACACATACTTGTCCACCATCTGCAAACTATTGGGCTGATGATCTAGCAGTTTGGTCAGGATATGCTTCCCACATAAAGATTTGTTGTTGCAAAATTTGGTAGAGACTAGATTATTAGGTTGGTCGTAATTACATTTTAGCCTTTAACATTTGGGTGGCCGCGATTACGTTTCCGTCAAGATGGCGGTGATATAAAACATGACACTGAAGTGGCCTTTGCTAGTGCTACCTTTGTACCAAATTTCGTTCAATTTGCGCTCACCGTGTTCGAATTGATAAGGGGGGGGGGACAGACATTCAGAATACACACACTCACACACACACACAGACTCACACACACACATACACACACACACAGACAGACACACTTTTTTTCGCCCTGTAGTGATCTCATAAGTCTACTTTCATTTTTTGCAAAAATCGAAAGTAGGCTAAAAACAGATACACACACTAATACAGCCATCAAAATTAACACCGGCTATCATACAGATTCTACTCACACCAAAGTGCACGGGGCTACATGACCGCGTTGTCGCAGCCCCTAAACTGAAGGACCAACCAACCAACGTTATTTCGATTCCTGCTTCCACGCGAAGCACGGGAGCAGGCGGGCCGTCGGCTAAACAAGTAGCCCTTATGCCTAGCGAACTGTGCTAAAAGCTCAAGCAGCCGTTCACATCCCTATATAGTCTTTCAAGGGCTGTGTTATTTATTTATCGTATGGCGTTTAGTGCCGGGAGTGTCCGAGGACATGTTCGGCTCGCCTGAGTCTGTAGCTGCTTCCAGCGGACACCCTTAGGGTGAGCTACAAGTTCCGTTCAATTTCAAGTAGTTCCAACTTTCGCTACCAGATATCAATGACACCTAGTGGTGAACGTTGGAACTTTGATAGAGCGTTCCGACGAAATCTAACCTAACAATTTAGCTTCACAAAAGTTTAATCTGTGGAAGGATCTTTTACATGCCATAAATCTATGACATGGGACCGCCGGCTTTACTGTACTTCCCCTCCGAAGGAAGGCATACTGAAGGATTTTGAACGCTCTTATAAAATCCGACGACTTCGGCCGGATTTGAACCCGCTATCTTGGGCACAGCAGTTCAGCATGCTACCGACTACGCCACCGAAGCCACTAACGACGTGAATTAACACTCAGCAATATTTTTAGGTTTATGCCGGGTCTTGTGTGGGGTTTCACAGGGGATCACCAAGCTGACTCATCAGCTGCTTTTAGCTCTCGCAGTTAAGAAGCGCACGTCCGCTTCATAAGGAGGGAGGTAGTGCACAGTTCGCTACTCAGTGGGGGGCCTGTCGTGGACACCAAGAGCCCGCTGATGAGCCGGCTTTGTCTTCCAAGGCGAAACTCCACACAAGACACGACATAAACATAGAAAAATTGCTGAGTTATAATTCACTGACCGTGAAGGCCAATATAACAACATTATTATTATTATCTTTACTGCCACCTGTGATGTCCGGGTTCGATATCTAAGTCAGCCAAATTAGAAGCAGTTTTCCGTGGTTTCCCAATTCTTCCGTGATGGTGCTTAACTTAAGGCCACGGCCGCCTCCTAATCCATCCTGGCCCAATTACATAATTATGTTGTTTCATTTGAGGGGCTTAGACATCTTGGGTTAAGACTAGAATTTTGCCTGATAAGCTGTTTTATTGTGATGGCTATATTAGTGCATGTACTTGTTATAGAGCTAGAAATTGGTTAGAAGGCGGCCATGCCGTTAATTTTGGTAGACCCAACCACCTCAGCATTTGCTTGTAGTAGAAGTGGTAAACCAAACAATAATAGCATATTTTTAAGCTGGCTGATGTAGAAATCGAACCCACCGCTTCACTGTTTTGCCTCATGGTGCTGAGTGTACCCCGTTCAAGCCCTCAAACCAGAATTATATTTCTTACCAGAGCAGATGATCGAACTCGAACCTTCGGGGTGACAGTCAAGATTGCTAGTTAGTACACGAGGATTTGTCCTCATTGTTTGCATTGCCCAAACTCTGCCCTGTAACATGAATATAACTATTTCACTCACATTATACAGAGTGTTAGAGAAAGAACTCCCTAGTTAGCCTACTTTTCACATTTTGCAAAAATTAGAAAAAAGTAGACTTATGAGATCGGGCAAATGTGTGTCTGTCTGTCTGTCCTTCTGTCTGTCTGTCTGTCCTTCTGTCTGTCTGTCTGTCTGTCTGTCCTCCCCCCCCCCCCTATCAACTCCTAAACGGCTGGAGCAATCGAAACAAAATTTGATAGGAGTAAAGATCTATACCTGAATATCTCACGGCCATATTTTAAAATGATGTCAGTGCTACCAACTGCTAAAAAAGCGCAATTGAAATTTGAGCTCAATGTTGGATATCTTGGAAGGTATAAATGGGAGCTATTTCAAAATTGGCACACGTATAGATAATAATATTGCAATTTAATGTCCAGGAGGCCATACATGGGAGTGTTGCCAAAATGATTATAAGCCTGCTGATAGGTCCAATTTTTAAATGCATATAACTTCTACACTATCGATTGGAATTCAACCAAATTTCGTATGTTGTATGTGTACATAACCTCATATGACTGAGCGTATTCTTAAGACCCACCAGGGCTGCCAACTGTTAATAAATGCTCTTAATTTATTTTATCCAAATACCAATATATCAGAAAGTATGCAAGCCGACAGCTTTAAACTATGCACATGTATAGTACCTGACATTCTATATTAATTTGGAGTAACTTAAATACGTCAGTGCTACCAACATGATTCTAAGCCTGCTGAGAGGTCCAACTTTAAATACATGTAACTTCCATACTAACATTTGGACTTCAACCAAATTTCGTATGTGCTATGTGTACCATAACAGATATGACTATTCGTATTCTTAAGAGCAACCAGGGCTGCCAACTGTTAATATGTGCTGTCTCTATTTTTGTTACCCTGATATCAAAATATCAGAAAGTATGCACGCCAATAGCTCAACACTTTGCACACGTATAGTACATGCCATTCTAGATGAATTTGGAGTAACTAATAAACGTCAGTGCAGCCAGCATGATTCTAAGCCTGCTGATAGGTCCAATTTTAAATTCATGTAACTTCTATACTAACTAATGAATTTCATTCAAAATTGGCACAACAAAAGATCATATTATTTCAGATTATTTCTGAATTTTACATGCATGACATTGTTGCCAACATGATTTTACGCGTGCTGTTAGATCCAATGTTTTACTGCATGTAAAGTCCATGCTATTCATTGGACTTCAACCAAATTTTGTATTGTGTACCTTAAGAGATGGAACTAAGTCACCAGGGCTGCCAACTGCAGTGCTCTATTAGGCTACATTATGCCTAGTATACAGTATTTGGAACTAATTATAAATTTCGATATTAGCAACTTAATTTCGTCATTATTCTTGATAGATCCATATAGATTAATCATTGGCATGAATCTTAAATTTTAAGAAAAGTAGGCTCTTTAGTTCGTCACGCAACTTCTTGTTTTTTTTACTGTGTCCTAGAATCTGTACAAAGTGACATACACTATTCTAGTTTATGTTGTGTGATTCATCAACTCTCCAAGTTTGGCTCCCCAGCAGTTTGCAGGTCTGCTTGACCTTCAGACGGCCCCAGTGCTGTTTGTTTCCTCTACTCCCTCAGTTCAGTCCAGGCGGGCAGAGCAACTCAGTAGCAATGTGCACTCTGCAACAGAAAGCGCAGTTTGTTATTTGGCTTGTGCAAACTGAGTCACGTAATTTTAGACGTCTGTTCACGGATCTGTGTAACAACAGCTTCAGAAGTTCTCGGTCTACCTGGTGATTTTGCTTTTAAAACACTACTGGTTTTCTTGAAAGACTTTAGTCAATGGCGGATAGTTTTTGCTGTAGGTGATTCACCGCCATACTAACGTCCAAAATCACATTGCACTGTTATGTATATATATTATTATATTATATATTTTCGTATCCAGGACGGTACAATACAGCTATTTACAGTTCAAAACATATTCACAATACACACACAAATTGTGAACACATCAAACCGACTTTGAGGCCAAGAACTCGGCAGCCTTGATTGCACGAGCATTTGCTGAAACCAGGTCATCCAGCGTGCAGCCTCAGGCAAGTTCAACATCTTGAATATCTCCACATTCGCATGTTGCATCTTCAGTAATGTAGCCCTACCGCTTCAAATTTTGTTTGCACCGCGTCACTCCAGTTCGCAGTCTGTTCAAAGTCTTCCACGTCTGGTAAGGTAGTTGAAAACCAGCAGCCGGCTCTTCCTTTTGGTTTTGGCCAATACTTCCAGGTGTCCTGTTTCGCCATAGCTCTATACGGCGAGCGGAAGATGTTGTTGTAATTGCTTCAGTTGTTCGAAGAAAGCTTTTTCTTGACTTCAACCTGGGACGTGACGCTTCACTTCCAAACATGGGATGCCTAGGATAATTTTCCTGTTTTTTTCTTCTCAAACTCTGCCGCTGTTCTTCTTCTAATATCCGGAGGTGCTATGCCTACAAGATGGTAGATTTTGTCAACTGGAGTTGGTTGTAGACAACCTGTCATAATGCGGCCTGTCTCGTTGAGAGAAGTGTCAACATTCCTGGCGTGTGCGGAGTTCTGCCAGACTGGTGCTGCATATTCTGCAGTGGAGAAACATAGAGCAAGAGCAAACGTACGTAGTACAATTGGTTGAGCCCCCCCCCCCCCTCATGTGCTGCTGCACTGTTATAACTGACTCAGTTTGCACAAGCCAAATTACACACCGCGCTTTCTGTTGCGGAGTGCACCTTGCTATCGAGTTGCTCTGCACTGCACTGAACTGAGGGAACAGAGGAAACAAGCGGCACTGGGGCCGTCTGAAGGTCAAGCAGACCTACCAACTGCAGGGGAGTCAAACTAGGAGAGTTGATGAATCACACACCACAAACTAGAATAGTGTATGTCACTTTGTACAGATTCTAGGACACAGTAAAACTAGGGAGTTCTTTTCCAAACACCTGTATATTATAACGTGTTCTGCCCTTAGGCAGGTCTTCACACAGCAGATTTCCATGCAGTCCTGTCTTCAGCGTTCTCTTTGTTTGGTGGTAATTCCCTGCTATCTTGACAGTGTCCACCAGCTGGTGCCATCTCCGTCCACTTTCTCTCTTTCCGTTTACTGGTCCTTCAAGCGCATCCCTCAGCAAACACTCTCTTCGCAGCCAGTGCCCAAGCCAGTTCCTCTTCCTTGTATGGATGGTGTGTAACAGCCTCCAACTCGCTCCAATACCTCCTCATTCCGGACCCTTTCCGCCCAGGATATCCTTCCATCCTGCTCCATAACCACATTTCAAACGCTTCTGGTCTTCTTTCATCATCCTTCCTTAGCGTCCAGGTCTCGGCTCCGTATAGCATCTTCCATCATCCTTCCTTAGCGTCCAGGTCTCGGCTCTGTATAGCATCTTTCATCATACTTCCTTAGAGTCCAGGTCTCGGCTCCGTATAGCATCTTTCATCATCCTTCCTTAGAGTCCAGGTCTCGGCTCCATATAGCTTCTTTCATCATCCTTCCTTAGCGTCCAGGTCACGGCTCTGTTTAGCATCTTTCATCATCCTTCCTTAGAGTCCAGGTCTCGGCTCCGCATAGCATCTTTCATCATCCTTCCTCAGCGTCCAGGTCTCGGCTCCGTATAGCATCTTTCATCATCCTTCCTCAGCGTCCAGGTCTCGGCTCCGTATAGCATCTTTCATCATCCTTCCTAAGCGTCCAGGTCACGGCTCTGTATAGCATCTTTCATCATCCTTCCTTAGCGTCCAGGTCTCGGCTCTGTATAGCATCTTTCATCATCCTTCCTCAGCGTCCCGGTCTCGGCTCCGTATAGCATCTTTCATATCCTTCCTTAGCGTCCAGGTCTCGGCTCTGTATAGCATCTTTCATCATCCTTCCTTAGCGTCCAGGTCTCGGCTCTGTATAGCATCTTTCATCATCCTTCCTCAGCGTCCAGGTCTCGGCTCCGTATAGCATCTTTCATCATCCTTCCTTAGCGTCCAGGTCACGGCTCTGTATAGCATCTTTCATCATCCTTCCTCAGCGTCCAGGTCTCGGCTCCGTATAGCATCTTTCATCATCCTTCCTTAGCGTCCAGGTCTCGGCTCTGTATAGCTTCTTTCATCATCCTCCCTTAGAGTCCAGGTCTCGGCTCCGTATAGCATCTTTCATCATCCTTCCTTAGCGTCCAGGTCACGGCTCTGTATAGCATCTTTCATCATCCTTCCTCAGCGTCCAGGTCTCGGCTCTGTATAGCATCTTTCATCATCCTTCCTCAGCGTCCAGGTCTCGGCTCCGCATAGCGCCACACTCCAAACAAAGCATTTTGCCAGCCTCTTCCTTAACCCCCCATGGGCTCACATCTAGTGGGAAGTGGGTTGGCGACCACGGGACCCCAGCCGAGTCTGGCATTGCTTCCACTTACTTGTGCCGTGCTCCTCTCCGTCTTATTTCCTGTCGACCTCACTTGGTCAACTCTTGTTCTCTTCCGACCCCGACGGTATTAGGGTATCCGAGGCCTAGGGAGACTCTTCATTTCCCGCCTCAATTGGCCCTTGTCTCATCTTTTCTGATACCCTCCTTCTGCGAGGGGTCAGCCTTCTTTTTCTTTTCATGTTATCTCTTGCCTTCTGCTCAAGGCCCTCAAGGAGGCCGGGTGTATGTAGCCCCACCACTTTTGGTGCAGCCTGGATAATGCTACACCCTCAGGGGCTCACGGCTGGTGAGTTCGGGAGTAGGCGACCCCGAGGGATTCCTGAGCTGGGTCCAGTTTCCCCTTTTGTCCCTTACCTGTGGCGTGGACCCTCTCCTCTTTCACTTTCCTATCTGCCTTTTATGGCTCTCCTTCCTTCCAAGTCCCTCAATCCGCATTCTTCGAGGGTTGAGGGCATTTCTTTTCCTCCTGTCCTTTATTTGCCTCATTCTCCTTTTGTTTTCCATTTCTTCTTCTAGTATATAGGTTAGTAGTTAGTTTTAGTTTTTAAGTTTGCATTTCATTTTCAGCTTCACGATCGCCCAAACCATCAGGGGCCGATAACCTAGATGTTAGGCCCCTTAAAACAACAATTATCATCATCATTCTCCTTAACCTCAAGACCAAGCGTCCACACTATAGTCCCTACTTTCTGTTGAAGGCTTCTTTAGCAACGGCAATGCGAGTTCTTACCTCTTTACTGCTTCTCATAGGATCCGTTAGTATGCTTCCTAGATACTCACTCACAAGAAAAGGAAAGAAATTGTGTTATTCATTTGGCTCATTCTTTATGTAAACCTTGTAAAATCTCCTTTTTAGAACACCTACGTTTGAGGCAAGGCCAACAAAAACAGAAATGTCACTTTTCAAAAGCCTGTACAGTACATTGTGGAGTCGTAAACTGAGATATTTATTCCGTGAAGTTGGAGTTGACTATTAATGGGATGATGTGTACATGTAGAACATTTACTGCACACTCATACGGCACCAATAACTTACCGCCAACACTGTCTTGAGTGTGTAGGCCGAGGACTAAACCACCTGTGTATGTGAGTACAGATTAGACAGCAAGGAATCCAATGCCATACTTCCCACACTGACGTAGCAAGTGATCTGCGACTGCACGGCTTCTATTACCTGTGAGAGTGTTGGTCTGCAATTTGCAAACCAGACTGCTGTAACAAGTGGTGATTGTTTCAGGGAGTGGAACTCCAAGGTCATCAGTCTCTCCTAATTTAGTCACGTTGAACAAGAGTTCGAATGGACAGCCTTCATTGTAAAAGAATCATAATAATGTTATTGGTTTTACGTCCGCTTTTAACTACTGTCGTTTTTAGAGACGCCAGGGTGCCGGAATTTTGCTCCGAAGGGGATCTTTAACGTGCCAGTAAATCTACTGACACGGCTCCCTCACATTTGCGGACCCTCATATGCCAGCTGACTGCGCCAGGGTACGAACCTGCAACCTAGGTTCTCGGATGAGGAACGATCAAGAGCGAGACAGAGAATGAAGGAGTATTGGCGTTAAAAGAAAGAACAGCAATACTCAAGGAAGTTCTTTAATCATAACCCATAAGAGAAATATCTCGTGGAACTCCAAATTACAGACACCATGTTCATGGACAAATCAGCCAAAACCATCGCCAAGAATAAGAAACAACGGTTCCAAGTTAAAATCAAACAAAAGCGTACGATCCACATCTCTGCCGAAGAAAGGGAAGCAAGATCTCAAAGGATGAGGCAATACTGGGCCAAAAGGAAAGCTCAAAACAAAGAACAAGAAGTTCCGTGAAGAACTATACAGCCTACTTTTCATGCCAATGATTATTCTACAGAATATGAACCTATCTAGAATAATGACAAAATTAAGTTGGTAATATCGAAATATCTAATTAGTTCAAAATATACCTGGTATAATGCAGCCTAATAGAGCACTACAGTTGGCAGCCCAGGTGACTGAATATATTCTTAGTTCCATCTCTTAAGGTACAGAATACAAAATTTGGTTGAAGTCCAATGGACGTTACATGCAGTTAGACACTGGATCTATCAGCACGCGTAAAAGCATGTTGCCAACATTGTCATGCGTGTGCTGGTCAGAAATAATATGAAATATTATGATATCTTGTTGTGCCAACTTTGGATGAAATCCATTTGTTAGTATAGAAGTTACATGTATTTTAAAAATGGACATATCAGCAGGCAGGCATGTTGGCAGCACTGCCTTGTATTAATTACTCCAAATTAATCTAGAATGTCAGGTGCTATACGTGTGCAAAGTATAGAGTTGTTGGCTTGCATACTTTCTGATATATTGATATTAGGGTAAAAAAATAGACAGCATTTATTAACAGTTGGCTGCCCTGATTGCTCTTAACAATACTTATAGTCATATATGTTATGGTACACATAGCACATACGAAATTTGGTTGAAATCCAACTGATAGTAAAGAAGTTACATGTATTTAAAAATTGGTCCTATCAGCAGGCTTATAATCATGTTGGTAGGACTGACGTATATAAGTTACTCCAAATTAATCTAAAATGTCAGAATATACGTGTGGATAGATTAAAGCTGTTGGCTTGCATACTTTCTGATATATTGGTATTTGGATAAAAATAGAGAGAGCAATTATTAACAGTTGGCAGCCCTGGTGGCTCTTAAGAATACGCTCAGTCATGTCTGTTTATGTACAGATATTAAATACAAAATTTGGTTGAAATCCAATTGATAGTGTAGAAGTTATATGCATTTAAACATTGGACCTATCAGAAGGCTTAAAATTATTTTGGCAACACTGTCATGGTTGGCCTCCTGGAAATTAAACTGAAATAGTATTATCTACATGTGTGCCAATTTTGGAAAAGCTCCCATGCATACTTTGCAAGATATCCAACATGGAGCTCAAATTTCTAGTGCGTTTTTTCAGCAGTTGGTAGCACTGACATAATTTTCAAATATGGACGTGAGATATTCCGGTGAACATCTTTATTCATACTAAATTTGATTTTGATTGCTGCAGCCGTTTAGGAGTTGATAGGGGGGGACACACACACAGCCAGACAGACAGACACATTTTCCCGGATCTATCTCATAAGTCTACTTTTCCCTCATTTTTGCAAAATGTGAAAAGTAGGCTAAATATGATTGATTTCATTTGGGTGAAACAAATAAATGATAATAATAATAATAATGAGGTTCAGAGAGACGTACAAGTGATCAGTATATACAATTTTGAAGACCGAACTGAGAGCCAGACGAAAATCGTGAATGTTTAGTTTGAACCAAGATCATTACGACAACCTGGGAAAAAGGTGAACGGATGAGAGGAAGAGGGAGCATTCCGCGAGAATGAAGAGGTTTTGGGAGGAGCGGAGGAGACACCTCCAAATGACATCATGTTATCAAGGTTAATCGCTCTCCTGTAGGGGAATTTTCGCTTAAATAAATAAATAAATAATAATAATAATAATAAAATTCTGTGCGGAAGGTTGGAAAATTAAAACAACTCACGGATGCTCTAACTGAACATCAGATCCAAATTGCGACAGTTCAGGAAACACGATTTACTGATGAGCATGCCTTTGAATCAGAAGGCTACAAAATCTTCAAGGGTAAGCCAGGTAAACGTGTTATAGAAACGGTTCCCCAACTCGGTACTGGATTTGTAGTCAACTAGAAGATTCTAGACTCCATCACAAATTTCACTTCTGTAAGCAGTCGAGTCTCGACCCTTTCGTTTCGAAATACAAATAAAATGTATACTATTGTGAACGTTCATGCACCGATCAACGTAGCGAACAAGAAAAATCCGGAAGGAACTGATCGATTCTGGGAAGAACTTGAAGACATTTTATCGAAGATTCCAGACAAACATAATATCATTTTACTTGGGGATTTCAATGCCCAGGTAGGCAAAGAAAGAAAATTTCGAATCATTGTTGGAAATTACTCCGCTCATCACAGAACGAATCGTAATGGAGAACGGCTAATAGAGCTATGTAGGGCCTTCAACCTGGTAATGAAATCCACTACTTTCAAACATCTGCCCAGGAAACAAAAGACCTGGAAATCCACAAATCCCTGTCTTGGCGAATTCCAGATTGATCACGTCGCAATTGCACGGAAAGCTCAAAGAGAAATTCAGAATGTGAAAGTTCCACAAAATGCAAAACTGTACTCGGATCATTATCTATCTAAAATTAAAATCAAACTCCTCCCGAGAAACACACGGAGGTTCCGAGCCAAAAAGACTGAAATATATGATGTTGAAAAACTGGCGTCCGGTAATGATTTACAGGAAAACTACAAACTGTGGATGCAGAGAACTGGGAACAACTGCGGGAGGCGCTGGTTGAGACAGCAAAAGAGACCGTCCTACTAACTAAAACGAGGAAGCATTCATGGTGGAACAGTGAATGTGACGCAGTAATAAGGAAGAGACAGACAGCATGCCTGGCAGAAATGGAATTCGCAACAAAATCAAGTCAACTGGACAGACTTCTTGAATGAGAGAACGAGTGCAGCAAAAACCATCCGCAATGCTAAACGTGCCTTTCATAAAAACCAGATGGATCAAATCGAACAGGATTTTCAGAAGAATAATATGCGCAACTTCTATAGAACATTTAAAAGCAACTTGAAGAAATATAGCCCTCCATGTCTTCAGTTCAGGGATTGCAATGGAAAACTAGTTTATAGCGACAAAGATAATTGTCAGGTGCTTGCAAAATATTTTGAGTCCCTTCTTAACTGTGAGACTCCAAGTTCCATATTCACATTTAATGACCATGCGCAAGTCCACCCACATTCCTCTTCACCCACGAAAGAGGAAGTCAAACAGATTATCCGATCTCTAAAGAACCATAAAGCTCCAGGTGAAGACTCGATAATCGCTGAACTGTGGAAGTTTGCTAGTGACAATACAGTGGATAAATTAACGGACATCATACATGCAATTTGGGATACCGAAAGACTTCCAAGTGATTGGACTTCTGCTTTAATCCACCCCCTTCATAAGAAAGGCGATAAAGCAGATGTTAACAACTATCGAGGCATCTCCCTCCTACTGATAACTTACAAAATCCTCTCAAAAGCTCATCAAACTAGGACTGAAGAACAGCTAGATACAGAACTGGGTGATTATCAAGGAGGTTTTAGGAAGGGACGGTCATGTGTGGAGCAAATCATGAATCTCAAATCTATCCTTTCATATCTGAAACTAAGGAGCAAGAAATTTGTAGTAACTTTCATAGACTTTACGAAAGCTTATGACTCCATTGATCGGACTTCCCTACTTAAGATTCTAAAGGAGTTCGGCCTAGACAACAAAACCAGAGCGATCATCCAACAGACTCTCACCAACACCACTTCAAAAGTTAAGTTTAGAGGCGAGATTTCCAAAGCCTTTGAGATAAGGACAGGAGTTCGACAGGGAGATGGTCTCTCGCCTCTACTATTCAACTGCGTTCTTGAGAAAGTTATCCGTGAGTGGCGCAAAACAATGAGTGATGAAGGAGTCGAAAATGGAATCAGACTTGGTCACAAGAATAAGAACCTATCAATTGACTGTCTAGCCTGTGCAGATGACCTTGCGGTTTTTGCAGATTCGTTGGATACGGCCAGGAAACAGATCAACCAGCTTCAAACACATGCTGCAAAGGCAGGCCTCCTGATCTCTTTCGCTAAAACAGAATTTATTACTAACATCAAAACGGCTCCAAAACATATTGAAGTGAATCATGGGAAAATCAAGCGGGTTGTGAAATTTAGGAATCTTGGGGAATGGATAGACCCTACAATGTCCGAAAACGAGGCTTTTGCGTCACGATTGAATAAAATTGAAATGGCTTACCATCTAACTAAGAATGTGTACAACAAAAGATCTATATCCCTGAATGCAAAACTGAAGCACTACTGCACGGTCATCCGGCCAGAAGCTTTGTATGCAGTGGAATGTCTCTCCATGAATAGAAAAGGCATAATGGAAAAACTGAAGACCAAGGAAAGGAAGATATTGAGGAAAATCCTGGGTCCAGTCAAAGAACACGGCGAGTTCCGAAGACGCCACAACCACGAGTTGTACACTCACGTAGAGAAAATAACGGACGTGATGAGGAAAAGGAGGATTTCTTTTTATGGACATACACACATCAAAAAAAGTTTTGCATCACCTCGGTTCCCAGATCTCCGGCATATAGACGTTGACTGTGTATATTGTATCCAAGATACAGTCCCGTTGACTGTTCATAGATGTCACTAAAACTGCTCAAAGATGTAAACAACCATGCATGAGCAGGGCCTATTAGACGGAGGGGGTACGACAGCCGATCAGTTCCAGTCATTCCACCAGGACGAAGGTACGCTGCTCATGTTGTCTGTAGTTCTACCATGCCTAGAAGGTCAATACCGCAGTTCGATCGCGTCCGCATTGTTACTTTGTGTCAAGAAGGGCTCTCAACAAGGGAAGTTTCCAGGCGTCTCAGAGTGAACCAAAGCGATGTTGTTCGGACATGGAGGAGGTACAGAGATACAGGAACTGTCGATGACAGGCCTCGCTCAGGCCGCCCAAGGGCTACTACTGTAGTGGATGACCGCTACTTACGGATTGCCGCTCGGAGGAACCCTGACAGCAATGCCACCATGTTGAATAATGCGTTTCGTTCAGCCACAGGACGTCGTGTTTCAACTCAAACTGTGCACAATAGGCTGCATGATGCGCAACTTCACTCCCGACGTCCATGGCGAGGTCCAGCTTTGCAACCCCGACACCATGCAGCGCGGTACAGATGGGCCCAACAACATGCTGAATGGACCCCACGGAATTGGCATCACGTTCTCTTCACCGATGAGTGTCGCATATGCCTTCAACCAGACAATCGTCGGAGACGTGTTTGTAGGCACCCTGGTCAGGCTGAACGTCTTAGACACACCGTCCAGCGAGTGCAGCAAGGTGGTGGTTCCCTGATGTTTTGGGGTGGCATTATGTGGGGCCGACGTACGCCACTGGTGGTCATGGAAGGCTCCGAAACGGCTTTACGATACCTGAATGACATCCTCCGACCCATAGTGCAACCATATCGGCAGAATATTGGAGAGGCATTTGTCTTCATGGACGACAATTCTCGACCTCATCGTGCACATCTTGTGAATGCGTTCCTTCAAGATAACGACATCGCTCGACTACAGTGGCCAGCATGTTCGCCAGACATGAACCCTATCGAACATGCCTGGGATATGTTGAAAAGGGCTGTTTATGGACGTCTTGACCCACCAACCACTCTGAGAGATTTACGCCGAATTGTCGTTGAGGAGTGGGACAATTTGGACCAACAGTGTCTTGATGAACTTGTGGATAGTATGCCACGGCGAATACAGGCATGCATCAATGCAAGAGGACGTGCTACTGGGTATTAGAGGTAGTGGTGTGTACTGCAATCTGGACCACAAATGCTGAAAGTCTAGCTGTATGATGGTACAACATGCAATGTGTGGGTCTCATGAGCAATAAAACGAGCTGAAATGTTGTTTGTGTTGATCTCTATTCCCTTTGTATTTAACGGTTCCGGAACTCTTGGAACCGAGGTGATGCAAATTTTTTTTGATGTGTGTATAACACGAATGAAATCAACACGGCTATCCAACAGAATTTTTGCTTTTCTCCGTGAGAAAAAGACAAAGGGGGCCTGATTCAATGAAGTAGAGAAAGATCTGTTGGAGACTGAGATTACACGTGAAGATACCCAAGAGCGTGGCCCACTTAGGGAGAAACTTCAGAAACATCGGAGTTTTCAACTTAAGCCGAAGCTAAAAACCGGGAAGGCGTGGACGACAGAGAGAAAGGTGCAACATGGATTGCGAATGAAGGAGTACTGGGCTAACATTAAAATGCAGAAAAAACAGTTAACATGACGTGGTCCTTAGTTGGCCGTAACGAAGAAATAATAATAATAATAATAATAATAAACAAGAAATGCGAAAAAAAAGTCGGAATTTAAAAACCGAACAAGTTCATTGAGTAAATTAAGACTTGAAATTGTTCATTCTGATAAAAAAAAATACTCCTGAGTCTGGTAATATAACGAGGGTACACTCTGCCTCATGAGGCTTCCACTTCAGGCAAATGCTGGGATGGTTCCAAACCCACGGCCACGGCCGCCCCCTTCTCTATCTCCTCCTCAATTACAAATACACACACTACTACAGACACATTCTATACACCCAAGTACACAGGGCTAAAAATCCTTAACATCGAAGCCCCTCAAATGAAACAACAACAATGAACGTGTAGCTTGCACTATTTGTTCACTGCACGACCTAACAAGTTCGTTTGTTATCATGACGGTCGTGAGAGATCATTTCTTGCAGCGCGCTCTACCAAATACAGAGCGAGGGCTTGTTCAATTGTCTCTGAGATCTTGGGGGTGGACGATGGGCGATTTCACAAACCTCTGTTTCGTCTCGTGTACAAGTTGTTACACCAGCCACCCTACAGTCCCACTTAGCTCCCTAAGACTTATCTTGGTTTCCCCGTATGAAGTCCCCTCTGAAAGAACATCGCCTGGTACAATTGACAACGTAAAAGCAACTAGTAACACAACTTCCAGGATGCTATTGCAGCTTGGAAATCGCGATGGGAAAGATGTACCTCCGCCATAGGCGACTATTTTGAAGAATTTTAATGAACTACTGGACACGTGCGAGAAATCTCGCATGTTCATAAGCCACACTTTGCCCAATAGGTTGGTTCTTAAGTTTTGGGGCTGCGAAAACGCGGTCATGAAGCCCCGTGTACTTTGGATGTGAGTGGAATCTGTCTGATAACCAGTGTTAATTGTGATGGCTGTATTAGTGTGTGTTATCTGTTTTAGTTCAAGTAAGGACTGCAGACGATCAATTTTCAAGTAGTTCCTACTTTTGCCGCCAAATGCCACCGTCAACGACTACTAGTTCAGATCTTAGCTACCAGACGTCACCGCAGTCGGCCCTTGGCAACGAACATAGGAACCTGAGTGAGCGTTGTTTACATTCTTAACCTATACAATTTAGCTTCACACAGGTGTAATTAGTCAAAGGTTCTTTAATATGCCATAAATCCATGACATGGAACCGCCGGCTTTACTTCCCCTCCGAAGGAAGGCATACTGAGGGATTTTAACGCTCTTGAAAAATCCGACGACTTCGGCCGGATTTGAACCCGCGATCTTGGGCCAAGAAGCTCAGCATGCTACCAACTACGCCACCGAAGCCGCCCAATAGGTTTATAATTTGAGACTTAAAGAGAAAGCTTGTTATGTTTTTATTTCAACCAAATGATTATAGAACACTATTTACATTTCAGTTATTAGAATTGCAAGTTCTACGTTCCCTAACTTCAGAAGACAATCACTGAAAATTGGATCATCATAACACTCACCAGTTATTCGATATTTATGAAACTATACGATTTGAGTACTCATTCCTTTCATTTACTGTTTTAAAAATCGATGCAAAATGATCAAGGAAAGACCTCAGAATGTTAAAATGACATGAAACAGGCGTCACAGCGGTCAAAATGTTAAGTGGACATCAATTATGGAGCGTATTTTACTACAGCAACAGTATCTGCAAATGGTACACTTCGTATTTCTTTTTAAAAGTCATTCTTTAAAGAAATTAGAGATATTTATGAAATTAGAGTGCAATTCGTCACTGCTAATGTCTATTCTCTTTCATTTGAATGCTCATTTGTCACGATCGGTTGCTTGTGAGCCCCACAGGAGGGATCTATACTACTGAAATAATATATACTAGCGGACCAGTGCGATATATCTCGCATGTTCATAAATCACACTTTGCCCAATAGGTTTATAATGAGAGACTTAAGGGGAAAGTTGTCATGTTAGGCCAGTCAAAAGTGACAATAAATTCGCAAAATATGATGTATCTCTGATTTTTAGCCTATTTTCAATTTTGAAAAAATAGGCTTATGAGATCACCTTTTGTCCGTGTGTGTGTGCGTGTGTGTGTGTGTGTGAGAGGTGTGTGTGTGTCCCCCCATAATAAAATCTAAACGGTTGGAGCGATTTCAATGAAACTTGGTATGTTCATAGCACTGTTCCCGGCGACCTCGACCGTGCCCTTCAAATTTTGTTACGTCTCACCAATCCAACATGGCGGCTGTGCGAAATATTTCACTAGCATTCAATATCTCCGAAACTATTACCGATATCGCCCTGAAATTGTGTACGATGATAAAGGGCACTACTAGAAGTTCACCTATGAGACATTCAAAAACCTGATGACTACAAAATCAACATGGCGGTCAAGCGAAGTTGAGACTTTTAAATAGACTTTTCTCGCGATTTAACTATCCAAACGTAATGAAACTTGGTACAGCAAATGGATATACATATTAATGCACTGGAGTCTAATTTAGTTCAATTGTTTACATAACCTCAAAATGGCGTCTGTGCGAAATATTTCACTGATATTCTATATCTCCGAAACTATTACAGATATCACCCTGCAATTTTGTACGGTGATAAAGGGTACTGATACAAGTTTACCTATGTATATTTCATAAACCTGTAAAGTACAAAACGAACATGGCGACCAAGCGAATTTGAAATATTTTAATATACTATTCTCGTGATTTAAGTCTCTGAGCGCAGTGAAATGTGGTACAGTAAATGATTTTGCAGATTGTAATGCACTGCCATCTAATTTAATTCAATTGTTTACATAACCTCAAGATGGCGGCTGTGCGAAATTTTAAAATTATTTTTTTATTTCTTGTGTCGTAATCATGCGATCGAAGTGAAAGTTTGAATAATGAACCTAGGCAATAATTGTCCCGGAATGGTACATAACTCTATGGCCTATACATATAACAATCCTAAATGGCGAGCTTCCGAAATATTTAGACGGTTCTCTATATCTATGAATCTTTTCAGCAACCAAACTGAATTTTTTAATGTTCATAGAGACTATGAACATATGTTCACCTATAGGACTTTCAGTAACCTGGTGAGCACAAATCCAACATGGCGGCGACGCGAAGTATAAATATTTAAATGGACGTTTCTCGCGAATTAACTATCAGAGTGCCGTTAAACGTTGCACATTAAATGCTTATACAAATGTTGATCCACTGGCATCTAATTTATTTCAATTGTTAGCATAATCACAAGATGGCTGCTGTGCGTAATTTAAAAATCTCGTTTTTACTTCTTGTGTTCTAATCATGCGATTGAAGTTTGAATACCACACGTACACAATAATCTTAATGTAATTGTACAAAAATAAAAATCCAACCTGGCGACCATCTGAAATATTTAGACGGTTCTCAATATCTACGAATCTGTTACAGCAATTAAACTGAAATTTTGTATGTTGATAGAGGCACTTAACATGAGCAGGATATATGAAAATAGGCTGTATAGTTCTTCACGGAACTACTTGTTTAGTATGTTGTTTGGACCCATTAGGGCTATGTATACCCAAGTTTTTAACTCTCAAAAAGTTGTGGAAAAATTTTTACACACCAAAAACCACGACATTTTTGGTCTTGTTTCAGATTCTGCTCTATATCTCCTAATCCATGCATTCTTCGTCGAAAGCTATTCTCTATATTTGTTAAGAACATAAAATGTTTGACAAATTAATCCCAACCGGAGCTCTGTAGGTCAATTGGTTACCGAATTACGACACTTTGAAAATAGGCCAGTTTTTCCAAAAATTTATAATTTTAGATTTAGACCATTTTTGTACCGAAACTCCGTCGAAACCATTGATCCTACGAGTAGAACTTGCAGAATATAATTTGTAGGCCATTTAATTTGCTTTATATTAAGCGCAGAGCGGGGTCTGTAAGCCTCGTAGTTCTCTCCAAATCTCAAAACAACCCATATAAGGTACAATCGATTTTTTCCAGAAATGTTCCATAACATTTCCCATCCTTTGATTTTTGTTTTGGTTACGAAAAAGAAGGCATATAATCATTTAAACAAACGGTGAAATGTATTTTAATATAATAATAATAATATAATAAACATAAGAAATCAAATGTACCGTAACTTAATCAATCAGTCAATCAAATAAGACACGTAGTCAAACTCGTCATCTTGATTTTGTTGGCCCTGGGCCGTCACTTTCGTTGCTCTCTTCAATATTGGTGGCTCGTCGTCTTCGTCCCCTGTACGTAGGTACTCCGGTATTGGTGGATCGTCAAGGTTGTCTTGAGGCTCGTCGTCGTCATCCTCTTCAATGATGATAAGGGCAGAGTTCTGGCACGTTTCCCCAGAGCAGGTAGCACACGTCACAGAACATCTGAGCCCTGCTTTCAGGCAAGTGCAGCCACCTCTTGCATTTGCAAGAGAGGAGTTTTAGGAGCTCTGCAGGGGCAGGAGCTTGCCAACTGGTAATGGGGATGAGCCCAGACGAGGTCAATTCCCAACCCCAGTCGGTGGCCTCTTTCTCCGCCCCCAACCACTTTTGCCCCTGATGGTATGTGCGGTAGTGGTGATACGACGCAGCCTCTGTGGCTGGGGCAAACGGGCCAGATTCGCTTTGGCGTTGGTTGCTGTCTTCACAAAAGTACGGAAGCGTACATCATTGAGGGTGTCTGTCGTTTGGTCTCTATATAGGGCAAGTAGGCACTTGTCACCGACTGCTGCGACTTGTTGGCTTGTGGCATCTGTCTGGAGGGAAACTCTTGCTTGGTCCACTAGGGCTTGAGTTTGTCTGAAGTGGCCCCACATCATCTTCCCCTGCCAGAAGAGGGCAGAGGTGGTGTCGCACTCAGTAAATGCGTAGATGAAAAGTTCAAATCCAGATGGTAGCTCCACTTCCCCTTGGTTGAATGAGCTGGTGGAGAATTGGACGCAACCCGCCTCACCTCTGCCACTCTTCTGGAAGTATACGTTCGTTTTAGTGGATCCTAGACCGTAGAGGAGCACAAGCAAATCCTCATCCTCTCGAAAGATGATGACGTGGTCATCGGAGGTACGTTTTTGCCGAGCAGTCACAACGATATCGCGGTCTGCGTCTGCATTTGTTATTTTTGTCTCAATCCCCTCGAGAGGGAAAGTAGAACAGAGATGCTCAATGAGACGAACCTTGTTTTTGTCATTCGAGAGCATCTTCTCTTGGGGAACTGTGATGATGGTCGATGCGTCAAACACAATTTCCGCTGATGCTGCAGAATACCGTCGTGATCGTTCTGCAAATTTGGTGCTTTTTTGGGTGCCATCCTAAGGATACACGTCGAAGACTACACACACATTTCTCCCAAAGTGGTTAAATATGTAGTTTAAGTAGCTTGCTGTGATAGCCCGTACCGAATCATTCCGATGCCACACGACTTTATGGAGGAGGTATCCTCCATCGACGACAGCAAATGTTTTTGCCTGCACACTGACATCCTCTGTGGCTTGAGTGAAGACAGCGTGAAAAGCTGATTTTGTGCCTTTACGCATCCCTTCTTCAGAAAATAGGGCCATTGGAAATGGAGCGAGCTCATATGTGAAGTGAGCCTTCAACTGTAGGTCTGACTGTTTCATGATACACATGCGCTGGAATATGGTGAGTGGCTCGACATCGACTCTCTTCTTGTGGATCTTGATAGAGGTGGTAGGCGTTGTCAAAGAGATGACTTTTTCTTTCACCCCTTTCAGTCCTTCTTCTCGGGCAGTGTGGCAATTTATGTGGGGGCCACCGCCAGTACCACTGCTGATGCATACGAGTTTATCTATCGATGGGAACGGTGGATGGTTATTGAACCAGGCTTTCACTTTTTTTACGTCAGAGGTATCTCGTGCAATCTGCGTAGGTCGCATATCGACATGCTGCTCACTTGTTGTGGAGGAAATATCCCAATACCCTTCTACCTTTTCACATATATTCAGCATTTGTAGATATACCTCAGCCATGGGTTAGGCCACCATGGCTCTTCATTGAACGCATCAATACCCGTTCAATTGTCAAATCAGTCCACAGACCTGATCAAAATTTGTCGGATCTGCGGATGGTGAAGCATCCTTTCGTGAACAATTGATATTCGGTTGGGTCCATCTGGTCTTGCAGAGTGCTCATTTCTTGTAAATATAAACGAGCACTTTTTGCATAGAAGGAGTGTCCAGACGAGTGAAAGAATGGGAACATTTGGCTGATCATTTGCAGGTGAAGGTTCCAATCTCCCATCCTTTCGGCTTGAATGAATTGCTTCATGAGTAAGGTCATTCGATAGTAGAGTACCCAAAAATTCCATTCTTCTTCAAGTTTTTCAAGGGCGCTTTTGAATTTGGCAGTTACACTTTGTACATTTTCATTGTCTTCTGCAAACAGTATTTGTGACCTTTCAGTACCAAGGAAGAGCCTCTCTGTCTCACGGGAGGTCATAGCTGCACTGAAAAAAGGAATATGAATTACAAATTAGTTTGAAAAGTATAATTAATTAAATTTTTAAAAATCCATGATGTGGGTCCCTCCCCGGTCCGCGGTGCCCTGGGCAGTCGCCCTCCCCTAGATTCATAACACATTTTGCATGTTTAAATATCACTTCATGCGACAAAAAGTGGTTAGGTACATTTCTGGAAAAATGCGATTTTTTTCTTATATGGGTTATTTTGAGATTTGGAGAGAACTACGAGGCATACAGACCCCGCTCTGCGCTTAATATAAAGCAAATTAAATTGCCTACAAATTATATTCTGCAAGTTCTACTTGTAGGATCAACGGTTTCGGCGCAGTTTCAGTAAAAAGAATGTCTAAAACTAAAATGTTCAGTTTTTGAAAAACTTGGCCTATTTTCAAAGTGTCATAATGCAGTAACCCATTGACCTACAAAGCTCCGGTTGGGCATAAATTGTCACACATTTAATGCTCTTAACAAATGTATAGAATAGATTTCGACGAAGAATGCATGGATTAGGAGATATAGAGCAGAATCTGAAACAAGTCCAAAATTTTCGCGGTTTTTGGTGTGTAAAAATTTGTCCACAACTTTTTGAGAGTTGCAAACTTGGGTATACATAGCCCTAATGGATCCAAACAACATACTAAAAAACAGAGATACATCATGTTTTGCGAATTTAGCAATTTTTTGTGTCGCTTTTGACTGGCCTATGTTTCTATTTCAACAAAATGATTATATAGAACACTATTTACATTTCAGTTAGAATTCCAAGTTCTACGTTCCCTAACTTAAGAAGGCAATCACTGAAAATTGGATCATCATAACACTCACCAGTTATTCGATATTTATGAAACTATACGATTTGAGTACTCATTCCTTTCATTTACTGTTTCAAAAATCGATGCAAAATGATCAAGGAAAGACCTCAGAATGTTAAAATGACATGAAACAGGCGTCACAGCGGTCAAAATGTTAAGTGGACATCAATTATGGAGCGTATTTTACTACAGCAACAGTATCTGCAAATGGTACACTTCGTATTTCTTTTTAAAAGTCATTCGTTAAAGAAATTAGAGATATTTATGAAATTAGAGTGCAATTCGTCACTGCTAATGTCTATTCTCTTTCATTTGAATGCTCATTTGTCACGATCGGTTGCTTGTGAGCCCCACAGGAGGGATCTATACTACTGAAATAATATATACTAGCGGACCAGTGCGATATATCTCGCATGTTCATAAATCACACTTTGCCCAATAGGTTTATAATGAGAGACTTAAGGGGAAAGTTGTCATGTTAGGCCAGTCAAAAGTGACAATAAATTCGCAAAATATGATGTATCTCTGATTTTTAGCCTATTTTCAATTTTGAAAAAATAGGCTTATGAGATCACCTTTTGTCCGTGTGTGTGTGCGTGTGTGTGTGTGTGTGAGAGGTGTGTGTGTGTGTCCCCCATAATAAAATCTAAACGGTTGGAGCGATTTCAATGAAACTTGGTATGTTCATAGCACTGTTCCCGGCGACCTCGACCGTGCCCTTCAAATTTTGTTACGTCTCACCAATCCAACATGGCGGCTGTGCGAAATATTTCACTAGCATTCAATATCTCCGAAACTATTACCGATATCGCCCTGAAATTGTGTACGATGATAAAGGGCACTACTAGAAGTTCACCTATGAGACATTCAAAAACCTGATGACTACAAAATCAACATGGCGGTCAAGCGAAGTTGAGACTTTTAAGTAGACTTTTCTCGCGATTTAACTATCCAAACGTCATGAAACTTGGTACAGAAAATGGATATACATATTAATGCACTGGAGTCTAATTTAGTTCAATTGTTTACATAACCTCAAAATGGCGTCTGTGCGAAATATTTCACTGATATTCTATATCTCCGAAACTATTACAGATATCAACCTGCAATTTTGTACGGTGATAAAGGGTACTGATATAAGTTTACCTATGTATATTTCATAAACCTGTAAAGTACAAAACGAACATGGCGACCAAGCGAATTTGAAATATTTTAATATACTATTCTCGTGATTTAAGTCTCTGAGCGCAGTGAAATGTGGTACAGTAAATGATTTTGCAGATTGTAATGCACTGCCATCTAATTTAATTCAATTGTTTACATAACCTCAAGATGGCGGCTGTGCGAAATTTTAAAATTATTTTTTTATTTCTTGTGTCGTAATCATGCGATCGAAGTGAAAGTTTGAATAATGAACCTAGGCAATAATTGTCCCGGAATGGTACATAACTCTATGGCCTATACATATAACAATCCTAAATGGCGAGCTTCCGAAATATTTAGACGGTTCTCTATATCTATGAATCTTTTCAGCAACCAAACTGATTTTTTTAATGTTCATAGAGACTATGAACATATGTTCACCTATAGGACTTTCAGTAACCTGGTGAGCACAAATCCAACATGGCGGCGACGCGAAGTATAAATATTTAAATGGACGTTTCTCGCGAATTAACTATCAGAGTGCCGTTAAACGTTGCACATTAAATGCTTATACAAATGTTGATCCACTGGCATCTAATTTATTTCAATTGTTAGCATAATCACAAGATGGCTGCTGTGCGTAATTTAAAAATCTCGTTTTTACTTCTTGTGTTCTAATCATGCGATTGAAGTTTGAATACCACACGTACACAATAATCTTAATGTAATTGTACAAAAATAAAAATCCAACCTGGCGACCATCTGAAATATTTAGACGGTTCTCAATATCTACGAATCTGTTACAGCAATTAAACTGAAATTTTGTATGTTGATAGAGGCACTTAACATGAGCAGGATATATGAAAATAGGCTGTATAGTTCTTCACGGAACTACTTGTTTAGTATGTTGTTTGGACCCATTAGGGCTATGTATACCCAAGTTTTTAACTCTCAAAAAGTTGTGGAAAAATTTTTACACACCAAAAACCACGACATTTTTGGTCTTGTTTCAGATTCTGCTCTATATCTCCTAATCCATGCATTCTTCGTCGAAAGCTATTCTCTATATTTGTTAAGAACATAAAATGTTTGACAAATTAATCCCAACCGGAGCTCTGTAGGTCAATTGGTTACCGAATTACGACACTTTGAAAATAGGCCAGTTTTTCCAAAAATTTATAATTTTAGATTTAGACCATTTTTGTACCGAAACTCCGTCGAAACCATTGATCCTACGAGTAGAACTTGCAGAATATAATTTGTAGGCCATTTAATTTGCTTTATATTAAGCGCAGAACGGGGTCTGTAAGCCTCGTAGTTCTCTCCAAATCTCAAAACAACCCATATAAGGTACAATCGAATTTTTCCAGAAATGTTCCATAACATTTCCTATCCTTTGATTTTTGTTTTGGTTACGAAAAAGAAGGCATATAATCATTTAAACAAACGGTGAAATGTATTTTAATATAATAATAATAATATAATAAACATAAGAAATCAAATGTACCGTAACTTAATCAATCAGTCAATCAAATAAGACACGTAGTCAAACTCGTCATCTTGATTTTGTTGGCCCTGGGCCGTCACTTTCGTTGCTCTCTTCAATATTGGTGGCTCGTCGTCTTCGTCCCCTGTACGTAGGTACTCCGGTATTGGTGGATCGTCAAGGTTGTCTTGAGGCTCGTCGTCGTCATCCTCTTCAATGATGATAAGGGCAGAGTTCTGGCACGTTTCCCCAGAGCAGGTAGCACACGTCACAGAACATCTGAGCCCTGCTTTCAGGCAAGTGCAGCCACCTCTTGCATTTGCAAGAGAGGAGTTTTAGGAGCTCTGCAGGGGCAGGAGCTTGCCAACTGGTAATGGGGATGAGCCCAGACGAGGTCAATTCCCAACCCCAGTCGGTGGCCTCTTTCTCCGCCCCCAACCACTTTTGCCCCTGATGGTATGTGCGGTAGTGGTGATACGACGCAGCCTCTGTGGCTGGGGCAAACGGGCCAGATTCGCTTTGGCGTTGGTTGCTGTCTTCACAAAAGTACGGAAGCGTACATCATTGAGGGTGTCTGTCGTTTGGTCTCTATATAGGGCAAGTAGGCACTTGTCACCGACTGCTGCGACTTGTTGGCTTGTGGCATCTGTCTGGAGGGAAACTCTTGCTTGGTCCACTAGGGCTTGAGTTTGTCTGAAGTGGCCCCACATCATCTTCCCCTGCCAGAAGAGGGCAGAGGTGGTGTCGCACTCAGTAAATGCGTAGATGAAAAGTTCAAATCCAGATGGTAGCTCCACTTCCCCTTGGTTGAATGAGCTGGTGGAGAATTGGACGCAACCCGCCTCACCTCTGCCACTCTTCTGGAAGTATACGTTCGTTTTAGTGGATCCTAGACCGTAGAGGAGCACAAGCAAATCCTCATCCTCTCGAAAGATGATGACGTGGTCATCGGAGGTACGTTTTGCCGAGCAGTCACAACGATATCGCTGTCTGCGTCTGCATTTGTTATTTTTGTCTCAATCCCCTCGAGAGGGAAAGTAGAACAGAGATGCTCAATGAGACGAACCTTGTTTTTGTCATTCGAGAGCATCTTCTCTTGGGGAACTGTGATGATGGTCGATGCGTCAAACTCAATTTCCGCTGATGCTGCAGAATACCGTCGTGATCGTTCTGCAAATTTGGTGCTTTTTTGGGTGCCATCCTAAGGATACACGTCGAAGACTACACACACATTTCTCCCAAAGTGGTTAAATATGTAGTTTAAGTAGCTTGCTGTGATAGCCCGTACCGAATCATTCCGATGCCACACGACTTTATGGAGGAGGTATCCTCCATCGACGACAGCAAATGTTTTTGCCTGCACACTGACATTCTCTGTGGCTTGAGTGAAGACAGCGTGAAAAGCTGATTTTGTGCCTTTACGCATCCCTTCTTCAGAAAATAGGGCCATTGGAAATGGAGCGAGCTCATATGTGAAGTGAGCCTTCAACTGTAGGTCTGACTGTTTCATGATACACATGCGCTGGAATATGGTGAGTGGCTCGACATCGACTCTCTTCTTGTGGATCTTGATAGAGGTGGTAGGCGTTGTCAAAGAGATGACTTTTTCTTTCACCCCTTTCAGTCCTTCTTCTCGGGCAGTGTGGCAATTTATGTGGGGGCCACCGCCAGTACCACTGCTGATGCATACGAGTTTATCTATCGATGGGAACGGTGGATGGTTATTGAACCAGGCTTTCACTTTTTTTACGTCAGAGGTATCTCGTGCAATCTGCGTAGGTCGCATATCGACATGCTGCTCACTTGTTGTGGAGGAAATATCCCAATACCCTTCTACCTTTTCACATATATTCAGCATTTGTAGATATACCTCAGCCATGGGTTAGGCCACGATGGCTCTTCATTAAACGCATCAATACCCGTTCAATTGTCAAATCAGTCCACAGACCTGATCAAAATTTGTCGGATCTGCGGATGGTGAAGCATCCTTTCGTGAACAATTGATATTCGGTTGGGTCCATCTGGTCTTGCAGAGTGCTCATTTCTTGTAAATATAAACGAGCACTCGTTGCATAGAAGGAGTGTCCAGACGAGTGAAAGAATGGGAACATTTGGCTGATCATTTTCAGGTGAAGGTTCCAATCGCCCATCCTTTCGGCTTGAATGAATTGCTTCATGAGTAAGGTCATTCGATAGTAGAGTACCAAAAAATTCCATTCTTCTTCAAGTTTTTCAAGGGCGCTTTTGAATTTGGCAGTTACACTTTGTACATTTTCATTGTCTTCTGCAAACAGTATTTGTGACCTTTCAGTACCAAGCAAGAGCCTCTCTGTCTCACGGGAGGTCATAGCTGCACTGAAAAAAGGAATATGAATTACAAATTAGTTTGAAAAGTATAATTAATTAATTAATTAAATTTAAAAAAATCCATGATGTGGGTCCCTCCCCGGACCGCGGTGCCCTGGGCAGTCGCCCTCCCCTAGATTCATAACACATTTTGCATGTTTAAATATCACTTCATGCGACAAAATGTGGTTAGGTACATTTCTGTAAAAATGCGATTTTTTTTTCTTATATGGGTTATTTTCAGATTTGGAGAGAACGACGAGGCATAAAGACCCCGCTCTGCGCTTAATGTAAAGCCAATTAAATTGCCTACAAATTATATTCAGCAAGTTCTACTTGTAGGATCAACGGTTTCGGCGCAGTTTCAGTAAAAAGAATGTCTAAAACTAAAATGTTCAGTTTTTGAAAAACTTGGCCTATTTTCAAAGTGCCGTAATGCAGTAACCAATTGACCTACAGAGCTCCGGTTGGGCATAAATTGTCACACATTTAATGCTCTTAACAAACGTATAGAATAGATTTCGACGAAGAATGCATGGAGTAGGAGATATAGAGCAGAATCTGAAACAAGTCCGAAAATTTCACGGTTTTTGGTGTGTAAAAATTTGTCCACAACTTTTTGAGAGTTGCAAACTTGGGTATACATAGCCCTAATGGATCCAAACAACATACTAAAAAACAGAGATACATCATGTTTTGCGAATTTAGCAATTTTTTTTGTCGCTTTTGACTGGCCTATGTTTCTATTTCAACAAAATGATTATATAGAACACTATTTACATTTCAGTTAGAATTCCAAGTTCTACGTTCCCTAACTTAAGAAGGCAATCACTGAAAATTGGATCATCATAACACTCACCAGTTATTCGATATTTATGAAACTATACGATTTGAGTACTCATTCCTTTGATTTACTGTTTCTGAAATCCATGCAAAATGATAAATGAAAGACCTCAGAATGTTAAAATGACATGACACAGGCGTCACAGCGGCCAAACTGTGAAGTGGACAGCAATTATGGAGCGTATTTTCCTACAGCAAAAGTATCTGCAAATGGCACACTTCGTATTTCTTTTTAAAAGTCTTTCTTTAAAGATATTTATGAAATTAGAGTGCAATTCGTCACTGCTAACGTCTATTCTCTTTCATTCGAATGCTCATTTGTCACGATCGGTCGCTTGTGAGCGCCGCAGGAGGGATCTATACTACTGAAGTATGGCCTCGGGTGCTGGGTGCAAGCTTTGTAATTTGACACCCAGAGGTTAGCTTGCATGTCGAATTTCGTGTTTCCTTGAATCACTATGAAAGTCAAGGAGGTTAGATATCTAAGCTCCTTGAACACTATAGCGCTTTCTAGTAGAGAAATGAGGAACTTTGTGTTGGCGGAAACTCCCGAGATTAATGTTGCCATTATGAACACGGCCTACTGAATTCAAATGGGTTCATCGTCATGCCAACATCGAATGACACGGGTGTCGTATTTTTCTCGCCTTTCAAAAAAAAAACAACACTTACCATGGCCAGGAGCGAACCTGCAAGCTTGGGGGTTGGTAGACCGACACATTAACCACTCAACCACCGTGGCAAGGTATATATGATGATGCTAATGATACATATCTCCTGACCATTCATAGCCCAAGATCTAGACTAGACTGCGGTCACTGGGGAGAACGTTCGTCCCGCATGCTCAATTGTTGCCTTGATCTCTTGACTGAGTTCTCATTGTTCGTTGAGATCTGCAGATGATAATTATTTACTAATGAGCGTCCCAAGTAGCTTAATTACAGTAGCCTTATTCCTCTGTTCATTAACCTTAGATATATCATGCATAAAGCGGTTCTAATCTTTACATTGAACAAAATAATCAAGTTATAGCAGAACGGATGAACAGCCAATGCATTCTGTCACGCTGACCACGGCTATGCAATAACACGCTTCTGAAGAAGAACAGGTCACAGATCAACTCCCTGACTGGGTTGGGGAGAAACCCGATACTGGGCAGCGTTCCTACTCGGAGTAACAATGGAGTAAAGGCATTACTACCATTTAAATTACGTTTATTATTGTTGTTACATTTGCGGGGCTTCGGATTCGTGGTCATTTAGCCCCGTGAACTTGCGTGTGTACAGGTATATACGGTATACAATAGATTAACTGTCTGTAGTTGAAGTGTGTATTTGTAAAACAGGAGAAGACTAATTTTATTTTAATAATTTTACACACTGGTATTTTTATTTTTGTTTCATTTCATTTATTTGAATGTAGCCTAAATAGCATATTCATTTTTGTCATATTATTAGCCTACTTTCGATTTTTGCAAAAAATGAAAGTAGTCTTATGAGATCAACACAGGGCGAAAAATTGTGTGTCTGTCTGTGTGTGTGTACTGTGAATGTCTGCACCCCCCCCCCTATCAATTCGAACACGGTGAAACTGAATTGAACGAAATTTGGGACAGAGATAGCACTAGCCAAGGGCACCTCAGTGTCATGTTTTATATCGCCGCCATCTTGACGGAAACGTAATGGCGGCCATCCAAATGTTCAAGGCTTAAATCAAATTACGACTTACCTAACCCATTGATCTCTACCAAATTTTGCAGCAGCATACCATTATGTAGGAAGCATACTTTGACCAAATTACAAGGTCATCAGCCCAATAGTTTGCGGATGCCAGCCATGTTTGTGAGCAAATCGATTCCCCCTATCAATTCAAACACGGTGAAACCGAATGGAACGAAATTTGGTACAGAGGTAGCACTAGCATAGGGCACCTCATATTCATGTTTAATATCCGTATAGCACGTTGTATTTCAACAAGCTACTACAACCAACATTCAATTATACTCCTTGAAAAGGACAAAGAGTTATAACAATCCCCATGCATTTAGGAGAAAGTAGGCTATATGTTCTTTACTGAACATCTTGTTTCATTTTATTTTTTAAATTTGATTTTCATTTTAATTTTTAATTTCTAATTTTTATGTTTTTTAATTTAAATATTTATAATTTTTGAATTTTAAAATTTTTATATATAAAATTTTGTTTCAATTTCTGATTTTTAATTTCATTTTTTAAAATTTGTATAAGTTTTTCATTTGTATTTCTTTTTAATGTTTGTTTTTATTCTCATTCAGCTTCTATCCCAATTCAAACTCCTATAAGAACACACATTGTTAGACACAGATTTAATAGTCTGAGTTATTTATTTATCGTATGGCTTTTAGTGCCGGGAGTGTCCTGAGTCTGTAGCTGCTTCCAGCGGACACCCTTATTAGGGTGAGCTACATGTTCCGTTCAATTTCAAGTAGTTCCGACTTTCGCCACCAATGACACCTAGTGGTGATCGTTGGAACTTTGATTGAGCGTTCCGACGAAATCTAACCTAACAATTTAGCTTCAGACAAGTTTAGTCTGTGAAAGGATCTTTTACATGCCATAAATTTATGACATGGGACCGCCGGCTTTACTTCCCCTCCGAAGAAAGGCATACTGAAGGATTTTTAACCCTCTTAAAAAATCCGACGACTTCGGCCGGGTTTGAACCCGCTATCTTGGGCACAGAAGCTCAGCATGCTACCCACTACGCTACCGAAGCCTGAGTGTAAAAGATCTGAAGATCTGGTCATCGGAGTGATAGAATTAATTCATCTTATGTAATTATTTTCAGGCATAGAAAATAACTCCCATTACAATTTGGGTACAATCATGTTGACTGACTGAAGAGCATTTTAAATTTCAAAGAACACTTATGTAACTTGATAATTTTAAATGCTATTGCATCCAAATGGTTTCGATTCCCAGCCCTGTGAAGAGGGGAGGCAGGCGCGGATCTAGAGTTTGGCTTTGGGGGGGGGGGGGGGGGGGAGTCACAGAATCGAAATTGTTAAGAACAAGTAGTTCCGTGAATAACTATACAGCCTATTTTCATATATCCTACTTATGTTAAATGCCACTATCAACATACACAATTTCAGTTTGATTGCTGTAATAGATTCGTAGATATTGAGAACCGACTAAAAAATTCGGATGGTCGCCATGTTGGATTTTATATATGTAGGTCCTAGAGTTATGTACTGTTACATGCACATTATTGTGAACGTGTAGTATTCAAACTTCAATCGCATAATTAGGACACAAGAAAAAACAAGGAGATTTTTAAATTTTTCACAGCTGCCATCTTGAGGTTATGGAAACAATTGAAATAAATTAGATGCCAGTGGATTAACATTCGTATAAGGATTTACTGTACCAAGTTTCACTGCACGCGGATGGTTGAATTGCGAGAAACGTCCATGCGAATATTTATAATTCGCGTCACCGCCATGTTGGATTTGTGATCACCAGGTTATTTAAAGTCCTGTAGGTGAACTTAATTTCATAGCCCCTATGAACATTAAAAATGCAGTTTGATTGCTAAAATAGATTCGTAGATATTCAGTATCGTCTAAATATTTCGGATGGTCACCATGTTGGATTGTTAAATCTATAGGCCATAGAGTCATGTACCATTAAAGGAAAATTATTGCGTAGGTTCATTATTCAAACTTTCACTTCGATCGCATGACTACATCACAATAAATAAAATCTTAATTTCAAAATTCGCACTGCCTCCATCTTGAGGTTATGTAAACAATTGAACTAAATTAGATACCAGTGGATTACAATGTGTATAAATATTTCCTGTGCTAGGTTTCAGTGCGCTTGGAACATTAAATCGCGAGAAAGGTCTATTTAAAATTTTCAAATTCGCTTGGCCGCCATGTTCGTTTTGTAGTTAACCGGTTTTTGAAAGTCTTATAGATGGACTTCCAGTAGTGCCCTTTCTCTCCGTACAAAATTTCAGGGTTTTACCGCTAATAGTTTCAGAGATATAGAATGCCGGTGAAATATTTCGCACATCCGCCATCTTGTGATTATGTAAACAATTGATCGAAGTTAGATGTCGGTGCATTACAATGTATATAAACATATACTGTACCAAGTTTCATTGCGTTTGGTTGGTTAAATCGCGAGAAACGTCTATTTAAAAGTCGCAAATTCGCTTGGCCGCCATGTTGATTTTGTAGTTACCAGGTTTTCAAAAGTCACATAAGTGAACTTATAGTAGTTCCCTCTATCACCATAGAAAATGTCAGGGTAATAACGGTAATAGTTTCGGAGATATTGAATGCTGGTGAAATACTTCGCACAGCCGCCATGTTGGATTGGTGAGTCGTAACAAAATTTGAAGGGCACGGTCGAGGTCGCCGGGAATAGTGCTATGAACTTTCCGAGTTTCATTGAAATCGCTCCAGCCGTTTAGATTTTATTAGGGGGGACACACACATGAATCACACACACACACACACACACACACGCACGGACAAAAGGTGATCTCATAAGCCTATTTTTTCAAAATTGAAAATAGGCTAAAAATGGATTCACTAACAACGCAATCACAAAATAACCAAACGTACAAAACCAGACTAATTTTTTTGCAAGCTATATGGATAGAAATTGGACGCATTTAGCGCACCAAAAGTATTCGTACAAATTACAAAAGCATGTTTTGCGACTTTTACATCGAGCTTCGAGGAAAGTAACAAGGTACGTTACAATTTCGGCAAGTCGAGTTGGTACCGACAAAGGGAGAAAGTCACAGCTTAAATTGCCAACCAAGCCTACAGTTTGGACGTCGGCAAAATTGTTTGGTGCGAAAAAAAAGCCCCAAATTCCTATCCGTGCATTGCTGCACATTCATCGTGACATCACTATAAACATCGATTCGGTAATCACAAGGTTTGCTAAACAAAATAGACGAGTTGATTTTGTTATATTAATAATCGTTTTTATATAACAGATATGAAGTAGTAAATATGTACAGTTGTAACAGAACATAATAATTGCTATAAAGATATTTTCAATGATGAATAAAATAAAAAAAACTGTTTTTCAGTAAAAATTCGTTAAGTTTTATTTGTCTGGTTATTGTATTTTCGTTTTTGGGTTTGCAAAAAAAAGGCCCGCGTGACCCCCCTTGAATCCGCGCCTGAGGGGTCAACATTTTCATTTTATTTATTTTAATTTTTTAGCCAACATAGGACTACATTAGTCAGGTTTATGGAGGTTTTTCTTCTTTTTGTCAGCCCAATATTTCTTCATCCTTTCTGAACGTAATTTTCTTTCTGCTTCAGGAATGACTCTTCCTATTCTCTGCTTGTTGATTTTTGTCTGTAGTCTAGTGGGTTAGTCTTTCAGAATCTTGAGTGTGTCTATCTTGTATTTTAAATCTTCTATTGTAATATGTAACTCTCTCATGTCTTCTTTAAGATCTGTGATCCATCTAATATTGTTCTTACTCGTCCATAATTTTTCTATTATTTTTCTACTGATTCTATTTTCTGGTGACCGTATTAGATGCCCTAAGAATGATATTCGTTTCTTTTTCATTGTGCTTGTCACTGGTTCTATTTCTTTATAAACTGTTTCGTTGGAAGCTAGTCTCCAGACTCCATTTACTTGATAACTTTTATTTAAACAGGTTCTCACTATTCTCCTTTCTAACTTGAGTAGGCTACTCTATCTATTGCAACTGTGTTTCTTGTCTTGAATAATTTTTCACATGCATATGTAATTTGTGGCTGGGTTACTGTTTTCATTTATATTAATTATTTGAATGTTTCATATTTTATCTTTCATTTGGTGAAAACAACATTAAAATATCTTCAATACTTCCAGAGATATGCCCCTAAATGTTAATTGCTGTCGATTTAATTGTCTCTTTAAATTCTACCCTTGGGTAAGTTTGAAGCTTGTTTCCCGAAAACTTTATATTCACACAGCGTTTTGATGATAACTCAAATACTATTATAGACTAGCATTACACGTCGTGGCTCCACCCGTGAATATTCTAGTTGTAAAGAGTACACTTAGCCAAATCTCAATCATGAATGCTATGGCTGATATATCCTTGGTATGAATAATCAGACTTTATCAATATAGCTACTGGTGCAGTGGTTAGGGGTTTGTCATTCCTTCATAGGTATATCAGAGCGAAGTTAGTTTTCTGGGAATATCACAGACACTGTTAATTTAAGGGCCTTTAAATGTGGTTCTCGGAGACTCTTTATAGTCGGATGAAAAAGAGATTTCGTACCACACTCACACGTGAAAATTGCGTGAAAAAATTCTAGAGTGCCCCTTGACCCCCTTAAGCGCATTATACTGTATGTATTGATGGATTTTACAGCTTAATTTGGTTCAGTGATAACCTTATAACCGTCTGGAAACTTTCACAGTAATGTAATAATTGGAATTGCATTGCGTCTTACAGAAATAGATGGACCTGTGAGATTCTGTTACCATGGTTACCGTGTTGCATTCTTTCATTATTTCATGGTAAATATACATTTTTTAGACTATTTTTAATTTTGAAAAAATAGGCTTATGAGATCACCTTATGTCCGTGTGTGTGCGCGTGTGTGTGTGTGTGATTCGTGTGTGTGTGTGTCCCTAATAAAGTCTAAACGGCAGGAGCGATTTCAATGAAACTCGGAAAGTTCATAGCACTATTCCCGGCGACCTCGACCGTGCCCTTCAAATTTTGTTACGACTCACCAATCCAACATGGCGGCTGTGCGAAATATTTCACCAGCATTCAATATCTCCGAAACTATTACCGATATTACCCTGAAATTTTCTATGGTGATAGAGGGAACTACTATAAGTTCACTTATGTGACTTTTGAAAACCTGGTAACTACAAAACGAACATGGCGGCCAAGCGAATTTGCGACTTTTAAATAGACGTTTCTCGCGATTTTACCAACCAAACGCAATGAAACTTGGTACAGTATATGTTTATATACATTGTAATGCACCGACATCTAACTTCGTTCAATTGTTTACATAATCACAAGATGGCGGATGTGCAAACTATTTCACCGGCATTCTATATCTCTGAAACTATTAGCGGTATCTCCCTAAAATTTTGTACTGAGATAAAGGGCACTACTGGAAGTCCATCTATAAGATTTTCAAAAACCAGTTAACTACAAAACGAACATGGCGGCCAAGCGAATTTGAACATTTTAAATAGACCTTTCTCGCGATTTAATGTTCCAAGCGCACTGAAACCTGGTACAGGAAATATTTTTACACATTGTAATCCACTGGTATCTAATTTAGTTCAATTGTTTACATAACCTCAAGATGGCGGCAGTGCGAATTTTAAAATTAAGTTTTTATTTCTTGTGATGTAGTCATGCGATCGAAGTGAAAGTTTGAATAATGAACCTACGCAATAATTTTCCTTTGATGGTACATGACTCTATGGCCTATACATTTAACAATCCAACATGGCGACCATCCGAAATATTTAGACGATACTGAATATCTACGAATCTATTTTAGCAATCAAACTGCATTTTTAATGTTCATAGGGGCTATGAACTTAAGTTCACCTATAGAACTTTAAATAACCTGGTGATCACAAATCCAACATGGCGGTGACGCGAATTATAAATATTCACATGGACGTTTCTCGCAATTTAGCCATCCGCGTGCAGCGAAACTTGGTACAGTAAATCTTTATCCGAATGTTAATCCACTGGCATCTAATTTATTTCAATTGTTTCCATAACCTCAAGATGGCAGCTGTGAAAATTTTTTAAATCTCCTTGTTTTTTCTTGTGTCCTAATTATGCGATTGAAGTTTGAATACTACACGTTCACAATAATCTGCATGTAACAGTACATAACTCTAGGACCTACATATATAAGATCCAACATGGCGACCATCCGAAATATTTAGTCGGTTCTCAATATCTACGAATCTATTACAGCAATCAAACTGAAATTGTGTATGTTAAATAGTGGCAATTAACATAAGTAGGATATATGAAAATAGGCTGTATAGTTCTTCACGGAACTACTTGTTAAGGTATTTATTTAATTGTGAGGCATTTAAAGAGTAAGTGAGTGCGTTTCGCTTACGCATTGGGTTATGCTGAACCTGTAGGTACCCCATAGCCTATGTGTAGGTTGGCGTTAATGGGACCTTATTTTCAGTACAAAAATGGAATGAGACCTTAGCAGAATACTTTAGGGAGGGGAATCTCAATGAAATTTTGCATGATTGTGTATTGTGCTAATATTAACAACATACACCAAAATATTTAGTGTATCAAGCATACTTGCCATTTGAGATAATACTTTTATACACACATCAAAAAAAGTTTTGCATCACCTCGGTTCCCAGATCTCCGGCATATAGGCGTTGACTGTGTATATTGTATCCAAGATACAGTCCCTTTGACTGTTCATAGATGTCACTAAAACTGCTCAAAGATGTAAACAACCATGCATGAGCAGGGCCTATTAGACGGAGGGGGTACGACAGCCGATCAGTTCCAGTCATTCCACCAGGACGAAGGTACGCTGCTCATGTTGTCTGTAGTTCTACCATGCCTAGAAGGTCAATACCGCAGTTCGGTCGCGTCCGCATTGTTACTTTGTGTCAAGAAGGGCTCTCAACAAGGGAAGTTTCCAGGCGTCTCAGAGTGAACCAAAGCGATGTTGTTCGGACATGGAGGAGGTACAGAGATACAGGAACTGTCGATGACAGGCCTCGCTCAGGCCGCCCAAGGGCTACTACTGTAGTGGATGACCGCTACTTACGGATTGCCGCTCGGAGGAACCCTGACAGCAATGCCACCATGTTGAATAATGCGTTTCGTTCAGCCACAGGACGTCGTGTTTCAACTCAAACTGTGCGCAATAGGCTGCATGATGCGCAACTTCACTCCCGACGTCCATGGCGAGGTCCAGCTTTGCAACCCCGACACCATGCAGCGCGGTACAGATGGGCCCAACAACATGCTGAATGGACCCCACAGAATTGGCATCACGTTCTCTTCACCGATGAGTGTCGCATATGCCTTCAACCAGAAAATCGTCGGAGACGTGTTTGGAGGCACCCTGGTCAGGCTGAACGTCTTAGACACACTGTCCAGCGAGTGCAGCAAGGTGGTGGTTCCCTGATGTTTTGGGGTGGCATTATGTGGGGCCGACGTACGCCACTGGTGGTCATGGAAGGCTCCGAAACGGCTTTACGATACCTGAATGACATCCTCCGACCCATAGTGCACCCATATCGGCAGAATATTGGAGAGGCATTTGTCTTCATGGACGACAATTCTCGACCTCATCGTGCACATCTTGTGAATGCGTTCCTTCAAGATAACGACATCGCTCGACTACACTGGCCAGCATGTTCGCCAGACATGAACCCTATCGAACATGCCTGGGATATGTTGAAAAGGGCTGTTTATGGACGTCTTGACCCACCAACCACTCTGAGAGATTTACGCCGAATTGTCGTTGAGGAGTGGGACAATTTGGACCAACAGTGTCTTGATGAACTTGTGGATAGTATGCCACGACGAATACAGGCATGCATCAATGCAAGAGGACGTGCTACTGGGTATTAGAGGTAGTGGTGTGTACTGCAATCTGGACCACAAATGCTGAAAGTCTAGCTGTATGATGGTACAACATGCAATGTGTGGGTCTCATGAGCAATAAAACGAGCTGAAATGTTGTTTGTGTTGATCTCTATTCCCTTTGTATTTAAAGGTTCCGGAACTCTTGGAACCGAGGTGATGCAAAACTTTTTTTGATGTGTGTATATCAAAAAAAAAAAAAAAAAAAAAAAAAAAAAAATGAAAATAAAAATTCCTAAATCTGTGTAACTATTATTTTGGAGTATGTTATAGTCGTGAATGTCACCAACAGCTCAAATATTTTAAATTGTGGGGTACTCATCACGTAAGGGCTGTTAAGTGCCAGGGGTTTTGACTTATCACGTAAACGCTGTCCAACTGTACACAGAACAGCTAAAGGTTTGGTTCTATAACAATGCATGACTGCAAGCATATTATAAGAGTACATTATGTAACGAGCCTATAATGGTAATAATTAAGACACGAGTATGTTTATAAAACGAGCGTAGCGAGTGTCTTAATTACCATTATAGGCGAGTTGCATAGGACTGTTTATGTTCGACGATAATTATAACTATTTTATGTTCGAACACAAATATTCATAAATATCTGTCGAGATTTCACCAGTTTTATGTACTCATGGGACGCAGTGAATGCCTTGTATTTGACCATGGCCTCATGGAATACCTCACTATGACACTCGCCACGCAGTGAAAATTAAAATAGGGGGCCATGGAAGTGAGCTCAGGTGCAATGCTATCCTTACCTTATTGGTCACACAACTGTTTCTTGAGCTCTGTTTGATGGGAGAAACTGTATCATAATGAAAACTTGTACTATATAGTAATGAGCCTCATTATAGTACAGTTTTCTGACATATAATATTTACATTTCGCCAGGGTCGAACATAAAACGTGTTTTGTGCATAATAATGAGTGAACTATGTTTAATAATCCTACAAAATTTTATTTCTTTGCAACATATACAGTTAAAACTCGATTAACCGCCATCGTCGGGACCGTGGTCGTGGCGGTTGAGCGAATAGACGGATAACAGAAACACTGTATTATTCCTCCAAAACATGACCTCAGATATCACTTTCACAGTAATGTAATATATTTCGGAGCGAAAAGAAATTAAACACGATAGTAATTGCAAATACAACTATTTATTACATGATATAAACATCCTCACAGTAGCTACAATTGTGGCGAAATATTGCACACTACAGTAATATAAACTTACAGGTGAAATAGTTCATGTAGCTTGAAAATATTGTCATTTTCTTCTGCCTCTTTGATGCTCAAGCATTCACCGCGGCAATATTTCGTATTTTTCGGAGCAGTAGTGTCTGCGTTGCATTGGCCTCTTGACTTGACTTTCAAACCATTCTATACACTTGGACAGCATTGCTTCAGCCTCTGAGTGGCTAATAGTTTGTTTTTCGTCCTGGTTTGAACACTATGGTGGGTAGATACGCCCACTTCCCACTAAAATAGATTAAGTAAGCAAAGCGAACACGTCACTGCACCTTAAAGCACTTTGTTATTACAGTATTATTATGCTATTACAGCAATGACGGTTAACAGAAACTGACGGTTTAAAGTTTTACTGTACTGTAATTTATGATATATAATTTTTTAACTGAGTAGAAATTGTCATGCGAAAGGTGTACCTCCCCGCTTAACTCATTTGTTCATATATTATATACATTGTACCCCGCCTAGTCTTTGGTCAATTTTGCGTTGGCCGACTGTAGAGCTACGAATAACAGACAAAAGAACAGAGGAAGAGAATATAAGTAGTATTATGTATGGGAAAGCTTCCATTGCATCTTTCACACCACTGCATCACTTTTACAGGCCTGTTTATTTAAATGAAACTCATTTCTTGCTTTAAGAGTGATAATTCGCAAAGCTCTACTCGTGTACTTGTGTATGCAGGCCTCGTGCGAAGTGTAGCGCTGTTTCATTATGTTCCACAGATGCTGGCAGTGATCTGGAATGCGCGCGAGAGGCCCACCTGAATTATTCATCTCGGTAATATGATCCGGCACTCATTGCGCGCGTTAAGTAGTTCTCCTTAACCCGCCCGTCAGTCCTCGGGAGATTAGCGCTTCAGTCAGTACTAGTGTGGTCATGAAAGAAAGTTTACTTTAATAGCAGTTCCACCGTAAAAGAACTGGTGTGACCAATCGTGGCTCAGTGGTTTGGGACAGATATCAAGTGGGGCCCATTGCTTCAGGCGAGGATCTAGAGATTGACTTTGGGGCGGGGATTAGATAATCGAAATTGTTAAGAACAAGAATTTCCGTGATGAACTAAAGAGCCTACTTTTCTTAAAATTTAAAATTCATGCCAATGATTATTCTATATGGGCCTAGACTATCTAGAATAATGAAGAAATAAAGTTGGTAATATAGAAATTTCTAATTAGTTCGAAATATACCTGGCATTATGTAGCCTGATAGAGCACTACAGTTGGCAGCCCTGGTGACTGAATTATTCTTAGTTCCATCTCTTAAGGTACAGAATACAAAATTTGGTTGAAGTCCAATGGATTGCATAGACGTTACATGCAGTTAGACATTGGAACTATCAGCGCATGTAAAATCATGTTGGCAACAATGCCATGCATGTCTTGGTCAGAAATAATTTGAAATATTTTGATGTATTGTTGTGCCAATTTTGGATGAAATCCATTTGTTAGTATAGAAGTTACTGGAATTTAAAAATAGGACCTATCGGCATGCTTTGAATCATGTTGGTAGCACTGACATACATTTGTTGCTCCAAATTAATCTAGAATGTCGGGCACTATACGTGTGCTAAGTTTAAAGCTGTGGGCTCGCATACTTTCTGATATATTGGTATTTGGATAAAAAATAGAGAGAGCATTTATTGACAGTTGGCAGCCCTGGTGGCTCTTTATAATACGCTCAGTCATATCTGTTTGTGTAGACATAGTACACACGCAATTTGGTTGAAATCCAATTGATAGTGTAGGAGTTATATGCATTTTAAATTTGGACCTATCATTAGGCTTAGAATCATTTTGGCAACACTGTCATGTATGGCCTCCTGAAAATTAAACTGAAGTATTATTATCTATATGTGTGCTAATTTTGGAATAGTTCCCATGTATACATTCCAAGATATCCAACATGGTGCTCAATTTTCAATTACGATTTTTTAGCAGTTGGTTGCACTGACATCATTTTCATGTATGACATTGAGATGTCCTGGTATAGATCTTTACTCATACCAAATTTGGTTTCGATAGCTGCAGCCGTTTAGGAGTTGATAGGGGGGGGGGGACACACAAACACACAGACAGACAGAAGGACAGACAGACATTTTCCCGGGTCGATCTCATAAGTCTACTTTTTCCTCATTTTTGCAAAATGTGAAAAGTAGGCTAAAAATGTTATCACTAACAACGCAATCACAAAATAACCAAACGTACAAAACCAGACCAATTTTTTTTTTTGGCAAGCTACATGGACAGAAATTTGATGCGTTTACCGCCCCAAAAATATTCGTACAAATTGCAACGGCGTGTTTTGCGACTTTTACAACGAGCTTCCAGAAAAGTATCAAGGTACGTTACAGTTTCGGCAAGTCGAGTTGGTACCGACAAAGGGAGAAAGTCACAGCTTATATTGCCAACCAAGCTTGCAGTTTGAACGTCGGCAAAAATTGTTGGTGCGAAAAAAAAAGCCCCAAATTCCTATCCGTGCATTGCTGCACATTCATCGTGACATCACTATAGACATCGATTCGGTAATCACAAGGTTTGCTAAACAAAATGGACGAGTTGATTTTGTTATATAAATAATCGTTTTTATATAACAGGTATGAAGTTGTAAATATGTACAGTTGTTACAGAACATAATAATTGCTATAAAGATATTTTCAGTATTGAATAAAATGAAAAAAAAAAAAAATCAAATAAAATTCGTTAAGTTTTATTTGCCCTTAAATCCGCGCCTGCATTGCTTATTGATTTCAAGGAATCTGGTGTCTCCATCACTGGGAATGGAACTGCCCAACATCGGAGAAATTACATTCCGAAAATCCGAAGAGCAGATCAACTGATGCATAAACTGGAAGTGGACAGCATGTGTGACCGTGATGGATGGCAGAAGCTCGTTGGAAAGGTCAAGGTTTATCCCGGACTGCACCGCCACAAATAAATAATAATAATAATAATAATAATAATAATAATAATAATAATAATAATAATAATAATAATAATAATAATAATAATAATTGCTGGTACAGGTTAGGTTAACATTACCACAAATACTTCGTTTAAAATAGTTTAATCTATGCCCTGTATTGTGTGTTTATTACTCCGTTTACTCAAGTAGTCCAATTGAGCCCCTATAACAGATATTCATTGTGTAATGTCGTTTATTTCATTAGAAACGGAGGTTACGATCGAGTGAATTGATATCAGTTGGATCACATATGCACAAAGAACTTCGGTCGATCAGTCAAACTAACACACTGGCATTCACAGGAATGTTGTAAACCTTGCCATAGGTATAAAAGGCAATACCCAGTGTCTTACGACAATGGTGAATTCTGAATTAATTAAACGCCCGCTACCGGAGGATCGTCCGGGCACGTCTAGTTCTGGCGCAGGACGTGACAGTTTACAAGCCACCAGTAATGGCAGGTTGTGGATGCAGCGGACAACTGCCATTTCATCTGAAGAAACCCCCGCTGCCAACGAAAATTCTGCTGATACCCAACATCAACAGATCAGCACCGCCGAAAGTGCTTTGCAGAATTCATTTGCAACCACCAAGGCTGGCCGCAGTAGACAACGCATGCAATGGACACGTGAAATGAATACAGACGTCATGCGTTTCTACTTCCTAGCTACAGACATGGAAAGAAATCTGACTGGATATAGAACTTCTCTGCATTCTAAGTTTATAAGTAAATACTCCCATTTGAATATCACAGAACAGCGAGTAAGTGATCAGCGTAGAACCATAATAAGGAACAGTCTCCTAAGCGAATTTGAAATTCAACAGATTAAAGATGGGGTTCTCTCAGAACTACAACCCATGCAGGAGACCAATAATGAAGTTCATCCTGCCGTTAACATAGACACCACACCACGTCAAGGTACTGCAGAAAGTAATAAATCTTCCGTAGTCGAAATTGAAGGCAATAGTAACACACTGGAGGATCGCAGAAATGTGATGAATATTTTACAGACAGAATTAATGAAATGGGAAGATAGTGATCCAAATTCAAGGAGTATTATTCCCAAGCTAAGATTTAAAAATAATAGCAGACATATAATTGAGGATGTAAACAATTGCTTGGCAGCTTTCTTAGAAACAGTAGATAATCTTACGGACTTCCATTTGCTCATATACTGCGCAGCTGTTACTGTGTTATCACTCCATAACCAGGTGCCCAGCAACCACAACTTCAGTCCTCGTACAGAAAGAATACCTCCATGGGAACGACGAATCAATAATAAAATAATGTCGTTGCGTAATGTAATAGGTCTGCTCACACAATATGCTTCAGATAATAGAACTCGAAATATCACTTCAAAAATCATGAGGATAATTCCGAACATAAAAAACAAAGGGAAGCAAGAAATCCTGAATATCATGGACGACTACAAGCAAAAACTGGCAGTACAAGCAGCAAAACTCAAGAGATACAAAGAAAGTTATCAGAGAAGAACACAAAATTATCTCTTCAGAGCTAATGAGAAAACTTTCTACGCGAATCTTGATGGCAGCCGTGAACCAACAATCTCTAAAACACCGAATGAGGAGGAAATAAGCAACTTTTGGCGTAATGTGTGGTCAAACCCGGTACAGCATAAAGAAGATGCAGAATGGATCCATAAAATCAACGAGAAACACTCATGCATTAATCAAACGCAAGAATTAGTCATTAATGAACAGGACATCCAAATAGCCATCAGCAAAACACACAGCTGGAAATCTCCGGGACCAGACAAAATTCAGAACTATTGGTACAAAATATTTACCAGCACACACAGAAAATTAGCTGATCTTGTAACTCAGGTAATCTATGATCCCGAAGAGTTCCCACACTTTCTCACAGAGGGACGAACCTACATATTGCCTAAGAGTGCTGACTCAGCTAATCCAGCGAACTACAGACCAATAACCTGTCTGCCGACGCTCTACAAGATCATCACATCGGTCATCACAAATGTAATTTATGGTCACATGTACCAGCATAGCATCTTGACAGAGGAGCAAAAGGGTTGTAAGAGAGGCGGCCAAGGCTGCAAGGAACAGCTCACCATTGACAGTGTGATTATACACCAAGCGCAGAAGCAACAACGTAACCTCTTCTTGGCTTATATCGACTATAGAAAAGCATTCGATACGGTGCCCCACAGCTGGCTCATCCATACCCTTGAGATATACCGGGTAAACAAGACACTCATCAACTTCCTTGCTATCATTATGCAATTTTGGCGTACCAAAATCATCTTGAAATCTAACATCACTACCACTGAAACAGAGGTCATACCCATCAAACGTGGTATATTTCAAGGTGATGCCTTAAGTGCACTGTGGTTTTGTTTATGTCTCAACCCTTTATCAGAGATTCTAAAGATGAACAACTACGGATACCAAATAAAAGAAAATAAACAAAATCTTCTCAAAGTAAATCACCTCTTTTATATGGATGACATAAAATTGTATGCAGCAAATAGGAACCAACTGACATCACTCATCAATATAACAGATAACATTTCGAAGGACATTTGCATGGAGTTTGGGACTGGCAAATGCAAAATCAACAGCATCAATAAAGGACAGTGGTGTAGAACAGAGGGAATAAGCATAACAGCTGATGAGCGAATAGACAGCATGGGGAAAGATGAAACATATAAATATCTAGGATTTGAGCAAGTAGTTGGAATCGACAGTAAATCTGAGAAGGAGAAACTCTACCAGAAATTTAATCATAGACTTCGACTTCTGCTGAAAACCAAGCTTAGTGCTCATAACCTAACAAAAGATATCAATTCATATGCTATATCTGTGCTGATGTATTCGTTTGGTGTTTTAAAATGGTCTCAAACAGACCTAGAGAACATTAACCGCACAATAAGAACTATGCTTACGAAACACAGAATGTTGCATCCCAATGCTTGTATAGAGAGAGTAACAACACCCAGAAATGAAGGAGGCAGAGGTATTCTTGATGCTATAACTCTGCACAATCAACAAGTTATACATCTAAGGAATTACTTTCATTCTCGGAAAGATACCAGTGTTTTACATCGAGCGGTAGCACAAGCTGACTTCAACCACACTCCTTTGAATCTCCATGAAGGAAATTTCGTCATGAAAGACAAGAACACACTGAACAGAGAGAAGGTGCAGAGATGGGCTGGAAAAGAACTTCATGGCAGATTCTACAACCAGTGCAATGACAAGAATATTGACAAACAGCTTTCGAACACATGGTTGTCAAGGGGAGAGCTGTTTCCAGAAACTGAGGGATTTAACCAGGCGATACAAGACAAAGTTATCACCACAAAAAGTTATAGGAAACACATCCTGAAAGATCTGACTGTTATAGATGACAAATGCAGGAAGTGCAATACCGGTCCAGAAACCATAGAGCATATTGCCAGCAGCTGCAGAATTCTAGCGCCAACATCTTACACTGAGAGGCATAACGATGTTGCCAAAGTCATTCATCAAGAACTCGCCCTAACCCGATCTCTCATACACGACAGGACGCCTTATTACAAATACTCTCCAGAAAGTGTGATGGGAAACGAAGATTACAAGCTGTATTGGGATCGCACTATTCAAACAGACAAAACAACTCCTCATAATCGACCAGACATAACTTTAACTGATAAGAAGAACCATCACACGTACTTGATTGACATATCTGTTCCGAATGACCATAATATCCACCATAAATACAGAGAAAAGATTGAAAAATATACTCCTCTAGCTATGGAGGTTGCTAGAATCTGGAGACAAAAAAATGTGACGATTCTTCCTTTCCTCCTTTCTCCCACTGGCCTGACACCTAAATCCTTTTCAGTAAATCTAGCTACACTAAATCTTCCCATATTCACCCATACTATTGCACAAAAGGCTGCAATTCTGAAAACCTGCAGCATCGTTAGAGGGTTTTTGAATACACATTAGGATTTTTCTTTGGACCCTCTTGTGAAAACGAGACGTGGAAGATAAGAAGAGAAGACAAAATTAACTGTCAAACATCTATGCTATTCGAAAATGTATGCAATAGGCTTAAGTGTTACTTGACTCATTTTCTTGTACGTAATGTACCGATATGAGTCATGGTACCGACTGTAAGTTGAGTAAATAAAGAGATAATAATAATAATAATAAAATTAATTATTCACAGGCTAGAGTAAAAGGTGGCTTTTCACCGATGTCTCAGTCTCACTCATGGCTGTGATTATATGGAAGCTACTAAGGTATGGGCGGTGCTTAGTAATGACATTCAGGGCACAGTCAGTGTCTGTTTGCACAGGCTAGAGTATCACCGCTGTCTCAGTCTCACTCATGGCTGTGATTATATGGAAGCTACTGAGGTATGGGTGGTGCTGAGTAATGACATTCAGGGCACAGTCAGTGTCTGTTTGCACAGGCTAGAGTATCACCGCTGTCTCAGTCTCACTCATGGCTGTGATTATATGGAAGCTACTGAGGTATGGGTGGTGCTTAGTAATGACATTCAGGGCACAGTCAGTGTCTGTAGGCACAGGCTAGAGTATCACCGATGACTCAGTCTCACTCATGGCTGTGATTATATGGAAGCTACTGAGGTATGGGTGGTGCTGAGTAATGACATTCAGGGCACAGTCAGTGCCTGTGAATGCTGTGAAAGGTTCTACTCATAGGGTTAGGACTACTGTTCTGACTCAGTGAGGAAAGCAATGGCAAACTACCTCACTCCTCTGCTTGCCTAGAACGCCTCAATATAACGCTGCCTTGGGTTTTTGTGGGTATCTACTCACATAACGTAACGGCGGTGCTTTTTGAGGATCCAACCAGCCTTCGGGCAGACTACCTGACAGACAGATTAAAATAATATCGTATGGCCTCGGGTACCAGGTGCAAGCTTTGATATTGCCACCCAGAGGGCAGCTTGCATGTCGATTTTTGTTGTTGTTCCTTAGAGCGCTATGAATGCCAAGGAGGTTAGATATCTAAGCTACTTGACATTCTAGCGCTTTCTAGTAGAGAAAGAAAGAACTTTTGTGTTGGCGGAAAATCCCGAGCTTATTTTTGCCATTATGAACACGGCCTACTGAATTCAATAATGGGTTCTTGAACATGCCAACAACGCATGACATCCGGTTAGTGATTTCTGTCACCTTTCAAAAATCACTTACCATGGCCAGGAGTGAACCTGCTAGCTTGGGGTTGGTAGTCCGTCACGATAACCACTCACCCACTGTGGCAAGCAAGGAGAAGAGGAAGAAGAACAAGAACAGAAGGAAGAGAAGAGGGGGGAACTTGCAGAGTCTTCTATGTCTCGACGTTTGATTTAAGATTCAGGTCAAGTGATGTGATGAGGGGTTATGTGAACCATTTCACACTTACCCAGCAAATGAGTGGTCGTAAGTTGATATCCATTACGGTACTTTAGAACATATCATAGAGTACAGATTCCAGGATTACCTATAATCATCATCATCATCATCATCAATTCTCTCCACTGCACAGAGCCGAGTGTGGGAATGAGTTGTAGTGGTGGATTCATTGTAGAGCCATGTACGAGGGCGGATCAAAAAGTCCTTGCCGCTATTTTTATTCTTCTTCTTATGCTTATTCTTCTTATGCTTCTTCTTACGGTTCTTCTTCTTATAATTATTATTCTTTTATTCTTCTTTTTCTTATTCTTATTATCATGCTTCTTCTTATTATTGTTATTCTTATTCTTATCCTTAATTATCTGGGAAGTAAAATAACGAATGATGGAAGAAGCAGCAGAGAGATATAAAGTAGGATTGCCTAAGCCAAGAACGCTTTCTACAAAAAGAACCTATTTACCGCAAAGAACATAAGCCTCGATGTGAGGAAACAAATGTTGAAGACCTTTGTATGGAGCGTCCCGCTGTATGGCAGCGAATCTTGGACAATAGGAGAGATAGAGAGGAAAATACTACTAGCATTTGAAACCTGGTGCTATAGAAGGATTATGAAAATCAGCTGGAAAGAAATGGTTACAAATCAGGAAGTTTTTAGAAGAGTGGGAGAGAGAAGCTGCTTCCTTAAATATTTAAAAAGAAGACGGAATCACCTCGTGGGCCACATACTGCGACACAATGGACTGCTACAGCTTATAATCGAGGGAACAGTAGACGGCAAGAATTATAGAGGAAGACCCAGACTGGAGTACATTAGCCAAATACTGAAAGATATGAGTTGTGGGTCATACTGTGAACTGAAGAGGAAGGCGGAGAGACGGGAAGAATGGCGAGCTGCTGCCAACCAGCCTCACGGCTCTTAACCACAGAGAGAGGTGCTTATTCTTATTCTTATTCTTCGCGTTTTCCCATTGGGATGGGGTCCACTCTTTGGAAAATGGAGCGCCACTTCACTCGGTCTGCTGCATCTTCTGGTTGGAGATTTGCAGCTTTCATAACGGTGTTGATAGTGTCTTGATTGGGCCTTCCTCTTGGTCTTCTCCCATCAACCTTCAGTTGGTAGGCAGTATCTACCACAATGTTGTCTTGCTCTCAACACATGGCCATACCATCGCAGTCTTTGTTCAGCCATCTTATCGGGAATTGGGACCACGCCCAATTGTCGCCTGATATTATCGTTATACAAGTGGTCTCACAGTGAAATGCCCATAGTTCGTCTCAGCATCCGTATTTCCGTTGCGTGGAGGGAATGTTCAGCACTTTTAGTGACAGCCCAACATTCAGTGCCATACAGTGCAAAAAATTACATACAGGTGGTCTCGCATTGCCTTGGTTCGCTGAAGATGTTCGAGGCAGTACAGTGATTCACGTGCAACGATGACGCCAAGACAGCAGTCAAACAATATACATACTGTTCTACGTATCTTTCACTTTATTTCCACACAGTCTCCACTTTTGTTCAGACATTTGTCCCATCGCAACATTAAATTTGAGATGCCTCTGTGGTAGAATTCAGCCGGCTGACTGTGGAACCATCATCGGACTGCTGTCTTGGCGTCATCGTTGCACGTGGATCGTTGTCCTGTCAAGAACTTCTTCAGCGAACCATGACAATGCGAGACCACGTGTGGCAACCAGAATCGCCAACAAGCTCCGGTCATTTCACTGGGAGAGTCTGGATGGCCCACCATACAGTCCAGACCTCGCCCCTAGTTATTTCCTCGTTTTTGGTCCGCTGAAGAAGTTCCTGGCAGGACAGCGATTCAATATGCAGGAGATTTTTTCTGGCTTGCGGGAGATAGAAACGCATTGGCCATGGTGATCGCCAAATTTTGGGGGACCTAATATGGCACTTGAAGCAGATACATAAGAAGACCAAGGTAGTTGTTCATATATTTACGTTGACAAATATGGAAATGAACAATCACTTCAATAAGTAATTCATTGTAACTGAGCCAGGCCAAGTCAATCACAGAGCTAAAATTGAAACGAAAATGGGAATGGGAAACAAAGTCAAGCTATAATAAAATTTATTTAACCATAAATCAATATATGTCGTACATTAAAACTGCACCGTACCAATACATTTCTTGCCCTTTCATAACATTACCTTGTAACACGTATTTCCAACGTTTTCATTCAATTATTTCTCTACCTCGCAAATACATACCAAAGTACAGTACCAGTTATAACCTATTTGAACTTATCTATTACCGGCTTCGGTGGCGTAGTTGGTAGCATGCTGAACTGCTATGCCCAAGATAGCGGGTTCAAACCCGGCCGAAGTCGTCGGATTTTTTAAGAGCGTTAAAAATCCTTCAGTATGCCTTCCTTCGGAGGGGAAGTAAAGCCGGCGGTCCCATGTCATAGATTTATGGCATGTAAAAAATCCTTTCACAGACTAAACTTGTGTAAAGCAAAATTTGTTAGGTTAGATTTCGTCAGAACGCTCTATCAAAGTTCCAACGTTCACCACTAGGTATCATTGATATCTGGTGGCGAAAGTTGGAACTACTTGAAATTGAACGGAACTTGTAGCTCACCCTTTAGGGTGTCCGCTGGAAGCAGCTACAGACTCAGGCGAGTCGAACATGTCCTCGGACACTCCCGGCACCAAAAGCCATACGATAAATAAATAAATAACTTATCTATTTTCACATCCACATCTCTTCTATTCCACTCTGTTTTTACGAAGGTGGATCAAAAAGTTAGTAGCACTGCAGCAGCGCGCTGTGTGTCCCAAACGTGGGCACAGCGGAGAAAGGGACAGACACTGCCCACACATCTGTCAGGTAGGTCGCTGTGGTGTCTCGTCTTGTGTGGTGTGAATGGCAGCCAAAAGCAATGGCGCGTCGACTGGACGTTCACTCCAAATATGAGGTGCGTGCAACAATCCGATTCCTATGGGCCAAAAGGAAGAATTGCACGGACATTCATCGTGAAATTAGTGCTGTGTATGGGGAGCGGGCCATTTCCGGGCAAGGGATCGTAAATTGGTGTCAGTAATTCGAAGCCAGACGCACGGATATCACGGACGAATATCGTGAGGGCAGGCCCGCAACGTCCAGGACCCGTGCAAATGTCAACAGTGTGAATGCGATCATTAGACAGAACGGTGGTTGACATTTCCAGACCGATGATGAGGTGAAGGCCGCTGTCTCCGTGTGGGTTGCAGAACGCTAGAGGAACTTTCTATGCATCCGGCATCGACAAGTTGGTTGTGCGTTCGCAGAAATGTTTGGAGTCTCTAAAAAACAATGTGGAAAAGTGACGTTACATTGTATGTCGTTAAAGGCGTGTTGCTGTTGTATAGGTGGCGTAATAAATGGCCATAACTGGGAAGTGCAACTTATTTTTTGATCTGCCCTCGTATCAAGACTTTTTCATGTTTTTTCTTAACACATTTTGCAACAGATCTGGTTTTAAAAATAATAATTTGTGAGTTTTAGGAATAAGATTATTTTTAGAATCCTCTGTTATGGAAAAATTTATATTACCTGTATGTTCAATATGACTGAAGCCGGTACAGTTTTAATGTACAGCATATATTGACTTATGGTTAAAGTAAAGCTATATTCCATAGAGTACTGGAGATGAGATATTAACATGCCCACATTCCCAGTCCTACTATCGTCTGACCAATCCATCTCGTGAACGTCGTTTTGCTCTGAGGTGCGTTCCATTTATCTCATCAATGGGATCTCAAGTTCTTTTAACCAGAATCACGAAGTAGATTTTACGTGTCAAAAACTGGCCAACTGATGAGAATCACGAACACATTTCACACGTTCGCCAATACTCTTACTGGAGGCGGTGAAAGGGATAGTGTAGAAGGTGTATTCCAAACAACATCTAGTCCAATTTCGTAAATTCCCAGGGAAGTAAAACCACTCCTCTTCCGTCAGTCAACACGATTGTACCCAAATGAGATGGGAATCCTGAAAAAAAAACGAGAAGTTTTTATCTTAAAATTTACGATTCATGCCAATGATTAATCTATATGGATCTATCAAGAATAATGACGAAATTAAGTTGGTAATATCGAAATTTCTAATTAGTTCGAAATACAGTATACCTTGCATAATCTAGCCAAATAGAGCAGTGCAGTTGGCAGCCCTGGTGACTGAATATATTCTTAGTTCCACCTCTTAAGGTACAGAATACAAAATTAGGTTGAAGTCCAATGGACGTTACATGCAGTTAGATATTGGATCTATCAGCACGCGTAAAAGCATTTGCCAACAATACCATGCGTGTGCTGGTCAGAAATAATCTGAAATATTATGATATCTTGTTGTGCCAATTTTGGATGAAATCCATTTGTTAGTATAGAAGTTACATGTATTTTAAAATTGGACATATCAGCAGGCATAGAATCATGTTGGCAGCACTGCCTTGTATTAATTACTCCAAATTAATCTAGAATGTCAGGTGCTATATGTGTGCAAAGTATAGAGCTGTTGGCTTGCATACTTTCTGATATATTGATATTAGGGTAAACAAATATATACAGCATTTATTAACGGTTGGCAGCCCTGATTGCTGCTAACAATACCTATAGTCATATCTGTTATGGTACACATAGCACATACGAAATTTGGTTGAAATCCAACTGATAGTATAGAAGTTACATGTATTTAAAAATTGGTACTATCAGCAGGCTTATAATCATGTTGGTAGAACTGACGTATATAAGTTACTCCAAATTAATCTAAAATCTCAGAATATACGTGTGCATAGTTTAAAGCTATTTGCTTGCATACTTTCGTATATATTGGTATTTGGATACAAAAAAATAGATAGAGCAATTATTAACAGTTGGCAGCCCTGGTGGCTCTTCAGAATACGCTCAGTCATATCTGTTTATGTACAGATATTACATACAAAATCTGGTTGAAATCCAATTGATAGTGTAGAAGTTATATGCATTTAAACATTGGACCTATCAGAAGGCTTAAAATTATTTTGGCAACACTGTCATGGTTGGCCTCCTGGAAATTAAACTGAAATAGTCTTATCTATATGTGTGCCAATATTGGAATAGCTCCCATGCATATCTTGCAAGATATCCAACATGGAGCTCAAATTTCTAGTGCGATTTTTCAGCAGTTGGTAGCACTGACATCATTTTCAAATATGGACGTGAGATATTCCGATGCACATCTTTACTCATAATAAATTTGGTTTTGATTGCTGCATCCGTTTAGGAGTTGATAGGGGGGACACACACACACAGCCAGACAGACAGACAGAAGGACAGACAGACAGACAGACACACACACATTTTCCCGGATCGATCTCATAAGTCTACTTTTTCCTCATTTTTGCAAAATGTGAAAAGTAGGCTAAAAATGGCTTCAATCACCAAGATCTTCGGTAACGACCGGGTAACATCGTCACTAAAAATGATGAAACTGTAAATGTAATGAAGTATACTAACGAAAATCCTTCAAACATCGAAGTAACGAATATGCTACTTTAAAAGTAATAATGCTCCTTACTTGTAAAAGTAATGAAGTTACGAAAATGCTCGCTATCTTCAAAAGTAACGAAATAACGAAAATGCTCCCCATTTTTAAAACAAACGAAATTACTAAAACGGGCATTACTTTTAAAAGTAACATTCTCTCTTGAAGGCTACAGTCTTTTGACTGGTTTGATGCAGCTCTCCATGCTTACCTGTCCTGAGCTAATCGTTTCATCTCTTCATAGCTACCACACCCTACATCCGAGGCAATCTGTTTAACATATTCTAACCTTGGTCTAGCCCTACAGTTCTTGTCCTCGACCCTTCCTTCCATAACTAAGCTTGCTATTCCTGGGTGTCTTAGTATGTGTCCTACCAACCTATCTCTTCTCTTCATTAGCAGTCGCCAGAAACATCTCTCCTCTCCCACTGGTCTTAATACCTCTTCATTCGTAACCCTACCTACCCATCTGATCTCCATCATTCACCTTTAACACCACATTTCAAATGCTCGCTTCAATTCTCTTCTTTTATGCTGCACCAATAGTGCAAGTTTCACGCCACGCTCCAGACAAAGGCTTTCAAAAATGATTTCCTAATACCTAAATCTATATTCGATGTCAACAGATGCTTTTTCTGTAGAAATGGTTTCCTTGCCTGTGCTAACCTACTTTTTATATCCATCACTGGTTATTTTGCTTCTCAAGTAACAGAAGTCACCTACTTCCTTTAGCTGCTCACCTGCCAATTCGACATGCAATACACTACATATTCCTAAAATAAAATATTTACTGGTATAAAATCATGGCTATACAACAAATACAAATAAAGGACAAATTATATTTAATTCCCACAAATAAAATAGGGTTATTCTGTGAGTTTCCTTCTTAAAATAGTGCTACAGTGCACTCAAATCTAATTCTAGCATCCTATCAATGATACTTTCAGACTTCCATGGGTTTCCATAGTGTTCATCATGTGACACAATTACTTAACTGGAGTATCATAACACAAAAATCACATATCACATCTAAATGACATTAATAAAACATTACTCCGTTTCTTATGGCATTTACCTTGATTAGCATAAATTCATTATTTTCTGCATTCATTAACAAATATTTGTTGTGTCGTGTGAATCATCTTCCTTCTTTCCATCAATATGAACGCTTTAAAAAAAGTGGTACTTATCCCTTCCAAAATAAACATGGATAGAATATTTTATAGTTTCACCATACAACGATTTTCTGGGTCTTGTCGGGCTTATATCGTGACAAACGTGTCATGTTCTTAGAAATCACATACCCGTCTGCATAAATTAGCGTGAACTGGCAAAAATGCATTCTAAAAAGATGTCTTACAATTTATTTGGTTCAGTGTTCCTCTTCAGAGAATAACTGAGCCAAATATTATCTGATTTCCATGATCCAACAACGTATGTGTGTTGCAACAAACCATTCAATTCAATTGGCATCATCATAACACTCATATCATAATTGCATTTTGAAATATCGAGATTCTTCAGTGTCCTACTATGACTCTAATTTACAAGGGACTGGTCGACCGACCTTCTCCCCTTAGCAGGCAATAAAATTCGTTCCAGCTGGCTAGTCAAGATGGCCGCCGCAGAAGTGGTCTACTACCCCACCTCCTCTCATCTGCTGTCAAGGTCAAGTTTGTTTACAATTGCAGTACTGGAGTTACGCTAGGTGTGGCTCCTAATTAATTGAGTCATTTAATTATTTAACACCTATAATTAGTGCATTGGGCTCAACTCGGCTCCTTATTAACATTCATGGCTGGGGATGGAATTCTGTGATAGCCTTGCCGTTCTATGGTGACTATAGTGGCTTGGACGCGCATCATAGTGAAAATCCAAGATTTTCACCAGCAGCAGTCTCAATAATATATAAGGAAATCTGCGCTTCCTAAACGACGAATATGATCCTTACCTCTCAGGGTAGATAATTTATACACATGCTCACTGAGTCTCGACGGACATCACTCGTGGCCATAATTCATGCAAGCGGTGGATACAGACAGGCTCTGTCCAATTCGCTGCGAATAATAGAGTATGCTCAAACGGCGATACTAACTCGTAGATTTAGCCAACTTCTCACCTAACGCGCAAGCTATACTAGTTGGTCCCCGCAATTATTTATTTACGTAAATCACTGGATTCTACGTTATTTCTGCACGCAATATGCGGCTTCAAACAATACTTCACATAGATGACTCAATTATTAAGGCACCCGCGTTCTCTCTGTAATAAAACTTAAGCCAAAGCTTTAAATAGCTCCTAACAACAAGGTATAAATTTACTGGCTTACTTTACTTTAATGGTCCTCAGATATAATCCTAAGGATTGACCATATCAAATATTCATTCCACACTTCACTGACACTGAAAAAGCTCTCGTATCTCGATATATTCCACGTTAATTCCTTACTGTTTACCAAAATACAGTATCTTTATATTAGACATGACACACTTTGAACATTATTTAGGTCAAAAATGCCTATTACTTTACTGTTGCCGACCCCAGATTATTATTATTATTTATCATTTAACGTTATCGTTACATTCATCACTATTTTCGGCCTGAATGGCCCTAAACAAATCACCTTCCAAGCCATATTTATTCAAGACGAGTGGTGAAAACTCGTTCAGTAAGTGACTGTTATATCTTAGTCTCAAAGTGATGCATCGTTATATGGTGAACTATTTAGTTAGGATAACATTGTAAATTGGTACTCACTTTTTCTTTTTCGCTGGATAGTGCCAGCACTTCAGCTTCAGGCCTACCATGACGCTTGATTTAAGCCATCATGTTATATTTGACACAACACTTAATTTCACACATTTCCCACCTGATAAACATACTCTTATCAGTGGCCTCTTTCACTTTTACACAATGCATATTAATCACTATACACATGAACACTTTTAAATCACTATTACACAATTTATGTACACTTATTCACTACTTCACAGGTTGATCCTTAAATCGGACTTCTCCTACGCCTGATCTCAGAGATGCGATGCAATTACGCCAATCGCTGGTCTCCGTGAAAATCTAACAGCGTTTTACGGACGTTCGATCCTCGTCACCTGCAATATCGTTCAGCTCACTGTCAAGATGAAGTTGCGATGCTTCCCAAGCTCCCATCATTGTAGTGATCCTGATGATAATGTCATATTCAACTCTGACAGTACCTCCTGGTATGTGTAATGTTCAAAAACATTATAAGTTACTCTTTCGCTGTGGCGAATTTATATTTGCGTCAGATAATAGATAAATATCTGTATTAAATTGACTTCGACGCACTTCATGATTATACTTATGAAGCTGTATGACTTGCTTCTATTGTTCTTCAACGGCCGAGCGTTGATACTTTAACATTTGGCGCGCTACTGGCAGCGTCTTAGTTACGTGTATACTGTAGAATAACTTGAGATGAACTGGAGAACAACTGGCTTGGTCTGCACTGCTCTCCCTTATAAAGGTTTCTCGTAAAAACTAGTCCACCGGACAATGTGGGTGCGACTCCTTCCTTGAAATAATACATTTTCAGCCGAAATGACATATACATCTTGTTCATTTAAGTGTGGAGGTTTCATAAACGTTCGCGTGCCGGCGATCGCTTCTGCCAATTAATTCAAATTAATTGCCTTAGTTCAGCGCGTCAGGACGCCATCGTGGTGGTTCCCCTTTGGCTGGTCACAAAATCACTGCTCTCGAGCGTAGGTTCGGTGTTAACGCACTCATTTGGAGATATAGGCTTTAATTTAGGTGAAAAACCACTCCTAAATTACCTCTCCTTGAATATATTCACCTGGGTGTATATTTCACTCCATTTCAATGCTCCACTTGGCTGTAATTAATTAATTTCCGTGGGCAATCATCCCTACTCCCGATTCCATCGTTGTCAAGCGGTGAATACCCGAGTCATTAATTTTGGGCTGTCTCCTCGGTCCAGACGTAAATAGTGCGCTCGGCGCCTAAGGTCTCCACCCACTTGCTAAGTGTAATTTGTAAAACGCCAAACTGGCCTCCTCTCATTCTCGTATGCTCTGAAAACGTATATTTTCTTGCATTTGGCTACAATTCTTCACCTTAAACTGCTATGATATTCACATACAGGCCGTGAAATCATGCTACAATATTTTATGTCAGTATACCTCTCATTGCTCTTTGGGTTCCCTGTAATTGCTCCCCCTCAGAGATCAATGGTTCGACTCTAGGCATAATCATGTGCCTGGTCATCTCTGATAAGACCCGAGTTCGATGCCAGACTGCCGTGACTGATTGGGCACAATATACATACATAAATTATATATAAACTTTGGAACTGACGGTGGTTTTGGGGTCTGGGGGATGTGAAACGCGAAGATATGTCGAAATTTTCCGGAAGTCGAAACATGGGACCCATTGCAATAGTTAGCTTTCTAAAGAAATCTACCTAACTAGGGAAGTAACGAAAATGCTTGCTACGTTTAAAAGTAGTTCCCTACAATAATTACCACACTTACTAAGTTTTCTAACGTTATTCTTTTTCTCTTTTCTTTTTGAGGGAAGAGACTGTCTGAGGGTGTTACTGTAGGTATAGTAGTGTTTTGTAGTATATTGTCCTAGTAAATGTTGATCTGTTGATGCTCGCTTTGCGAGTGAAAAATCTGATCCCTTGGTTTCCTCCTACTTCAATAGTTCATAACAACATAAGTATATTTCTGGCGGCTTCGGTGACGTAGTCGGTAGCATGCTGAGCTTCTATGCCCAAGATAGCGGGTTCAAATCCGGCCGAAGTCGTCGGATTTATTAAGAGCGTTAAATATCCCTCAATATGCCTTCCTTCGGAGGGGAAGTAAAGCCGACGGTCCCATGTCATAGATTTATGGCATGTCAAAGAACCTTCCACTAATTACACCTGTGTGAAGCTATATTGTATAGGTGAAGAATGTAAACAACGCTCTTAGGTTCCTACGTTTGTTGCCAAGAGCCATCTGTGGTGGCGTCTGGTTGCTAAGTTCTGAACTAGTAGTCGTTGACGGTGGCGTTTGGCGGCGAAAGTAGGAACTACTTGAAAATTTCAAAAGTCTGCAGTCCTTACTTGAATTAAAAATACAGATAAAACACACAGTAATACAGTCATCACAATTAACACCAGTTATCAGACAGATTCTACACACACCCAAAGTACACGGGGCTACATGACCGCGTTGTTGCAGGCCCTAAACTTAGGAACCAACCAACCAATTATATTTCTTAACCGTTGAGAAATGGCGTGAAAAAATATAACACGAGAACTGGTCATTTTGACCCACAGTGTGTCACTCCCTTTTTTCCGTAGTAGTACGGATTATAATGTAGTAATTTTACACCTGGTGTATTCCTATGAACTATTTCCAGTATACAATTAGGTTCATTTACATTTTTCAAATTTAACATGCTGAGAAATGACAGTTATTTTCGCAACAGCAGTCATCTCATTTTTTGAACCAAGGAACTGATGCCCAAGGTGCCCCTAGACCGAGAACATGCATGAATGAATGAATCAATGAATGATGCACCAAAATAGGTTGATTTTCCCCTTATTTTTAGCCTACTTTCGATTTTTGCAAAAAATGAAAGTAGACTTATGAGATCACTACAGGGCGAAAAAAGTGTGTCTGTCTGTGTGTGTGTGTGTGTGTGTATGTGTGTGTGTATGTGTGTGTGTGTGTGTGTGTACTCTGAATGTCTGTCCCCCCTATCAATTCGAACACGGTGAGCGCAAATTGAACGAAATTTGGTACAAAGGTAGTACTAGCAAAGGACACCTCAGTGTCATGTTTTATATCGCCGCCATCTTGACGGAAACGTTATGGCGGCCACACAAATGTTCAAAGCTTAAATCAAATTACGACTAACCTAATCATCCGATCTCTACCAAATTTTGCAACAACATACCTTTATGGAGGCAGCATCCTTTGACATATCTAATAGGTCATTAGCGTAATAGTTTGCGGATGGCGGCCATCTTTGTGTCAAAATCGATTACCCCTATTAATTCAAACACGGTGAAACCGAATGGAATGAAATTTGGTACAGAGGTAGCACTAGCAAAGGGCACCTCAGTGTCATGTTTTATATCGCCGCCATCTTGACGGAAACGTAATGGCGGCCACACAAATATTCAAAGCTTAAATCAAATTACGATTAACCTAATCATCCGATCTCTACCAAATTTTGCATCAACATACCATTATGGAGGGAGCATCCTTTGACCAAACTAATAGGTCATTAGCCTAATATTTTGCTGATGGCGGCCATCTTTGTGTGAAAATCGATTCCCCCTATTAATTCGAACACGGTGAAATCGAATGGAACGAAATTTGGTACAGAGGTAGCACTAGAAAAGGCCACCTCAGTGTCATGTTTTATATCACCGCCATCTTGACGGAAACGTAATCGCGGCCACCCAAATGTTAAAGGCTAAAATGTAATTACGACCAACCTAATAATCTAGTCTCTACCAAATTTTGCAACAACAAATCTTTATGTGAGAAGCATATTCTGACCAAACTGCTAGATCATCAGACCAATAGTTTGCAGATGGTGGCCAAGTATGTGTGCAAATCGATTCTCCCTATCAATTAAAACACGGTGAAACCGAATTGAACGAAATTTGGTACAGAGGTAGCACTAGCAAAAGGCACCTCAGTGTCATGTTTTATATCGCCGCCATCTTGACGGAAACGGAATGACGGCCACCCAAATGTTAAAAGCTTAAATCAAATTTCGACCATCCTAATAATTTGATCTCTACCGGATTTTGCAACAACATGCCTTTTTGTGGAAAGCATCTTATGACTGACTACAAGGTCATCAGCCCAATAGTTTGCAAATAGCGGCCATGTATGTGTGCAAATCCATTCCCCGGATCAATTCAAACACGGTGAAACCGAATTGAATGATTTTTTTTACAGAGGTAGCACTAGCAAAGGGCACCTCATATTCATGTTTAATATCCCTATAGCACGTTGTATTTCAACAAGCTACTACAACCAACATTCAATTATACTCCTTGAAAAGGACAAAGAGTTATAACAATACCCATGCATTTAGGAGAAAGTAGGCTATATGTTCTTTACTGAACATCTTGTTTACAGATTGTCCCGACTAAATTAAGCCGAAAATTGTCTCACAAGGACTGGTACCATGGGTAAATCTGACCCGACAGTAAATAATATAGAAATAACTTGAGTGTTCAAAAAGCTATGGACATGTTTCAAGTTCAAGGCTAGGAAGAAAGCTCTGTATGCGACAGGAAATAAGGGGTGAACAAAACGAAAATAAAGAGCATTAATTAAGCTTCGGATCAATAATACCCATGCGCCAGTCTTTGCGGGCTAATTGATTTCAGGTATTTTCTTTGCATATTCCTGTAATTAATTTGTGCGTACCAACTGAAATATAAAATTTGAAAAATAATGGTTACTGTAACGATTTTTTTTTTGAAAAATGATTTACCGTACCCTGTTAATTGGCGTATCCCAGTGACTTCACGCATGGGTACAGTATTATAAGGCCGAGCGCTTCATTTGCATTCTCTCAAAACATTCATGTTTGTAGAAAGCATGATCAACACCATTTCCAGTCAATTAGCTTAATTATAAAACTGTTTTGTAAAACATTTGAAGTAATAAATGTTGAAACATGATCCAGCAATCAGTAATGAGCCATTAAAAATACATGCTCCAGCTGAGAAATCATGGCTACAGAGTCGCAACTCATTAAGGGAACTAACCTTGCCTTTCCATTAGGTTTTCGCTATCATGAGATATGACTGTAATAAAATCACAGGATGGGAGGCGCCTTCGAACTTACGGTTGTATTAATTATTTTTGGAAGCTGGCTTAATGAAGGGGTTTGCTCCGTTTCAAACACTCAGATAATATGATTAACTACTGTAGGTTCGGATTGCAAAACTTAAACAAAACATCAAGTAGTTCCGTGACGAACTTTTCTTAAAATTTAAGATTTATGCCAATGATGGACTTATATACTGGGTCATCGAAATATAATGCCAACATTTCAAAAAATTATAGCACCGAAACCCTTTATGTTAAACGTGTAATTCTTTCACTGAACGCCAGCTGGTTAAAGTAAGTTTTGTTTTGGAGGGGACGTGACCTTGCTATGCGCACACTGGATGCGCAATAGCCAAGGTCGGCCGGGGGCGCGCGCGCCAATGAAATTCCGACCTCACCCCTTTGGATTTTTTTCTGGGGGTACATTAAAAACATTGTGTATGAAGAAAACATTCGGGATTTGGAGCACCTGCGGGAGCGAATTTCTGCCGCCATCTTGACAGTTACTCCTGAAGTGATTGCACGTACCAATCCAGCCATTGGGAAAGCGTGCGTTCAATGCTGATGTTCGTGGTCGCCCTGGCCTAGATTTTTTCTATACAGTCCCTGTTTCCTTAAACTGATTAAACCATCGAATGGCAGCTTTGTAATCAGGTTCAGTTTGTCGGGCGGTGCAGTCATTGGTGCGCGCGCCCCCGGCCGACATTGGCTACTGCGCATCTAGTGTGCGCATAGCAAGGTCACGTTCCCTCCAAAACAAAACTTACTTTAACCAGCTGGCGTTCAGTGAAAGAATTACACGTTTAACATAAAGGGTTTCGGTGCTATAATTTTTTGAATTGTTGGCATTATTTTTTCGATGACCTGTACATGTATGAAAGGTCATGAAAATGATCATATTAGCCCTGTTCCTTATTGACGATGTAATTATAATAAGATGTATGTTCGACGATGTCGATATGTAAATATTATATATCAGAAAACTGTATCATAATGGGTGTCATTAAAGTACTAATTTTCATTATAACACTGGTTTTCCAACCAATCAGAGCACAATATTTTCATTCATTGACCAATTAGGTAAGGATAGCGTCTGACATGCACTGAAAATCCAACATGTTGGACATGAATTACTTGATTTGAAAGTTGACAATGTAGCCTTGTAGTGACAATGCATAAACAAACTGGGCAATATTGCAAAAGAAATAGCACGGTACCTTAATATCCACAACTCCAATTTCTACACATTCGTAAGATTTCGCCGACAATTTTAGTGAATGCAGTTGTTGACATAAACACACCATAACGTCATGGAGGAAACAGCCGTATGATATTAGTTCCACGGAAATTATAATCCGGCTCCCTGTTCAGTAAATGGATTTCTTATGCGAAACTTTTCCGCCAGATACCGTTACTGCTCTATTTGGGACTAAATTGATTTGCCTTCCGTTGACATTCTATAGTCCTACGCATCGAATTTGATGAATAACTAGTTGATATATTTTAATTTTAAAGCGTTTGTAAGAGCCAATGTTTTTTATATTTGACCAAAATAACAACCACTTACATAATATCACATCCACATCATTCTCTTCTACTCCACGCTGTTTTAGGTAGATTTCATTAGAAAGCTAACTATTGCAATGGGTCCCATGTTTCGACTTCCGGAAAATTTCGACATATCTTCGCGTTTCACATCCCCCAGACCCCAAAACCACCGTCAGATCAAAAGTTTATATATAATTTATGTATGTATATATATATGTATATCAGTTTCTTGTGGACACGATAACTGCCGTAATTTTGCACCAATCACTTTGAATTTCTTACCGAATATGTATACCTATAAAATCTCGGTCGAGTTCGTTACTGGGCTAAATCGGTCGAAGGGGGTGAAAATGGCAGGCTTTTTTTTTTTGAAAAAGAGAAATATTGCTATAACTCTCTTAATATGAGACATCGAATCCGTTCAACGTTCATACTATGTGTCGGATAAAGCCCAAAAAATTTATGTTTGAAGATTTTTTTTATAGCACCAACCATTGACCAAAGGGGTGTGAAAAAGTGGGTTTTTCGGGAAACATTAATCATATCTCTCTTAATAGGCACAATATCAAAACCGTACAAAATGTACAATATTCCCCTAATAATTACCTAAAACTTTTGTCTGAAAGAATTTTTGATATGACCCACCATTACGCCAAGGGATGAGAAAAATGATTTCGGAATTATAAGAAAATGCCAAGAGCTATCAGAGGTTGCCATGGCAACACTACTAAATTGATGAGGGATGAGCCATCAGACGTTGCCAAGATAACGCACTTGCACGAGATCAGATTCAGATTTTCATCCGACTAAGTGTGAAGCGGCTTCGGTGACGTAACTGGTAGCATGCTGAATGTCTATGCCCAAGGACGCGAGTTCAAAGTCGGCCGAAGTCGTCGGATTTTCTAAGAGCGTTAAAAATCCCTCAGTATGCTTTCCTTTGGAGGGGAAGTTCCAACGTTCGTTGCAAGTTGCTGGTTGCGGTGGCATCTAGTAGCCAAGTTCACAGCTAGGTGTCGTTGACGGTACTACCTGGCACCAACATTAGGAACTACTGCTTGAAATTGACCGTCCGCAGTCCTTACCTGAATTACAGACTAATACAGCCATCCCTAAGTACACGGGGTTACATGACCGCGTTGTCGCAGCCCCTAAACTGAGCAACCAACCAAAATCTCTGCGGGAGATATAATTTTGCGTGAAAAAGTAACAGACCGTTACATAGTTACACATCAGTGTCGAAACCTTGCATAAGGACAGTGTGACCACAAGTATAAAAATGGACCCCAAATGACAAGAAAGTTACCGTTCCCATAAGACAATAAAATGTTTAAAATAAGCATAAAATGACGAAAAACAAAGTTAATTAAGCTCCAATTATAAAATATCTTCTCGCAATAAATGAGGTCTGATCCTTCTACAAAAACCTGCATATTCTGCCTATTTTCGCCTATCTCCAAGTTTGTCCGGTGAAATCTACCTCCGCCTTCCGGCGTGCCGAGAGGACTTATTTTATTTTTTATTATATATTTTTTATTTTAATGTGTGTGCTTTTGGACGAAGAATATGTTTAAAATTTTTGATAACATTCCCTGTTATGGAATATGTATATTAAGTATATGTTCTTGCTCATTTTCATGTCTTAAATTACGCTGAGGAAATTCACAGTGTGACTAAAACCGGTACTGTTTTAATGTACAATATAATATTGACTTATGGCTGTATAAATCTCATTAAATATACATGTATCTACAGTAGAATAATGACGAAATTAACTTATGCTTTCTTTGAAATATACCTGAAATATTTTAGCCTAATAGAGTGCTACGGCTGGCCCCGTGGTGTTGGGATAGCGCGCTTGCTTCTCACCCGGAGGCTCCGTGTTCGATTCCCGTCTCCGTCAGGAAATTTAGAAACTGACGTGAGGGCTGGAACGGGGTGCACTCAGTCTCGTGAGAACAAAAGATCAGCTTTCTGACGGCGAGGCAGCGCCGAGGTCAATAAAACCAAGACTAATGGCCGAGGTGACTCGGTGCACTGACCATGCGTCACCCCAATATCTGCAGGCCAAATGGCCGTTCCATATCCTGGTACACACGATCACCAATCCCAACATTCGCCGCAGCCATAACCCGCGTCAGTAGGTCTTCCTCGAATTCCACAGGGGTCCCGTAAATCAATGGGGTATGGGATATCAGGGGTTCGTTCAATGGCGTACGTACTGTAGTCAGTGCCGCCGAAAATGTGGGAGATTTGAACGTGTGCTGTGGTGGTATTTTGCGGGTAGCGGGAAGGCGGCACGTTTCCGGACTCAAGTTCCTATGCTATACTTAACTGTCTTGGTCCCCAGGACAAAGTCCCCTCAAAGTCTGTAATGGGAATTTACTAACACCCTGTATACTTTGGAAATGTAACCATTGAAGATTGAAGTCCCTGGCCTGGCCGGATGTTATGCTAGTTACTATCAGAACAAACACATGTACACTTTCCTTATGCTTCCGATTGTGGCATTAGCTTTATGCCTACATATGAAATGGAGTTTCCTTTACGGCTTAAGGTGAGTAATGGGTAGTATTGAGAAATAATGGGAAGTAATGTGCAGTATTGAGATATAATGGGAAGTAGTAGGGAGTATTGAGAAATAATGGGAAGTAATGGGCAGTATTGAGATATAATGGGAATTAATAGGGAGTATTGAGAAATAATGGGAAGTAATGTGCAGTATTGAGATATAATGGGAAGTAGTAGGGAGTATTGAGAAATAATGGGAAGTAATGGGCAGTATTGAGATATAATGGGAATTAATAGGGAGTATTGAGAAATAATGGGAAGTAATGTGCAGTATTGAGATATAATGGGAAGTAGTAGGGAGTATTGAGAAATAATGGGAAGTAATGGGGAGTATTGAGATATAATGAGAAGTAATGGGGAGTATTGAGGAATAATGGGAATTAATGGGCAGTATTGAGGAATAATGGGAATTAATGGGCAGTATTGAGAAATAATGGGCAGTATTGAGATATAATGGGAAGTAATGGGGAGTATTGAGAAATAGCCTAATGGGAAGTAATAGGGAGTATTGAGAAATAATGGGCAGTATTGAGATATTATGGGAATTAATGGGCAGTATTGAGATATAATGGGAATTAATGGGGAGTCTTGAGAAATAATGAGAAGTAATGGGGAGTATTGAGATATAATGGGAATTAATGGGGAGTATTGAGATATAATGGGAAGTAATAGGGAGTCTTGAGAAATAATGGGAATTAATGGGGAGTATTGAGAAACAATGGGAAGTAATGGGCAGTATTGAGATATAATGGGAAGTAATAGGGAGTATTGAGAAATAATTGGGAAGTAATGGGGAGTATTGAGAAATAATGGGAAGTAATGGGGAGTATTGAGATATAATGAGAAGTAATGGGGAGTATTGAGAAATAATGGGAAGTAATGGGCAGTATTGAGATATAATGGGAAGTAATGGGCAGTATTGAGATATAATGGGAATTAGTGGGGAGTATTGCGATATAATGGGAATTAATGGGGAGTCTTGAGAAATAATGGGAAGTAATGGGGAGTATTGAGATATAATGGGAATTAATGGGGAGTATTGAGATATAATGAGAAGTAATGGGGAGTATTGAGGAATAATGGGAATTAATGGGCAGTATTGAGAAATAATGGGCAGTATTGATATATAATGGGAAGTAATGGGGAGTATTGAGGAATTAATGGGCAGTATTGAGAAATAATGGGAATTAATGGGCAGTATTGAGGAATAATGGTAATTAATGGGCAGTATTGAGAAATAATGGGCAGTATTGAGATAAAATGGGAAGTAATGGGGAGTATTGAGAAATAGCCTAATGGGAAGTAATAGGGAGTATTGAGAAATAATGGGCAGTATTGAGATATAATGGGAATTAATGGGCAGTATTGAGATATAATGGGAATTAATGGGGAGTCTTGAGAAATAATGGGAATTAATGGGGAGTATTGAGATATAATGGGAAGTAATAGGGAGTCTTCAGAAATAATGGGAAGTAATGGGGAGTATTGAGATATAATGGGAATTAATGGGGAGTATTGAGAAATAATGGGAAGTAATGGGCAGTATTGAGATATAATGGGAAGTAATGGGCAGTATTGAGATATAATGGGAATTAGTGGGGAGTATTGCGATATAATGGGAATTAATGGGGAGTCTTGAGAAATAATGGGAAGTAATGGGGAGTATTGAAAAATAATGGGAATTAATGGGGAGTCTTGAGATATAATGGGAAGTAATGGGCAGTATTGAGATGTAATGGGAAGTAATGTGCAGCATTGAGATATAATGGGAAGTAATGGGCAGTATTGAGAAATAGCCTAATGGGAAGTAATGGTGAGCATTGAGAAATAATGGGAAGTATTGGGGATTCTTGAGATATAATGGGAAGTAATGGGCAGTATTGAGAAATAGCCTAATGGGAAGTAATGGTGAGCATTGAGAAATAATGGGAAGTAATGGGGAGTCTTGAGATATAATGGGAAGTAATGGGCAGTATTGAGAAATAGCCTAATGGGAAGTAATGGTGAGCATTGAGAAATAATGGGAAGTAATGGGGAGTCTTGAGATATAATGGGAAGTAATGGGCAGCATTGAGAAATAATGGGAAGTAATGGGCAGTATTGAGATATAATGGGAAGTAATGGGGAGTTGGTGTTCATCAGGGGTCAGCTGTTCTTCATCTGTCTTGGCACCATCGCAGCCGAACAACTGCAACCACATCCTTGTACCTTGCTCTATGCTGACGATATCATTGTAGCATGCAAGTCTCGCCAGGAACTGGAACAGCCTGTTCAGTGTTGGAAAACTGCACTAGATACCCATGGCCTACGACTTAATATTGGGTAGACAGAGTATATGGAGTGTGGAGTACCAAGTGAAGGATCTTTTCACATTGATGGCATTGAACTCCGAAAATCATCTGTATTCAAATACTTGGGTACACTAATCTGTTCAGATGGTCAAACACTCCAGGATTCCCGAAAGAGAGTCAATGCTGCATGGCTGAATAGGCGCCAAGTCTCTGGAGTCCTTTTTGACTGGAATCTGCCGCTATATCTGAAGTCGAAAATTTACAAAACCATCGTTCGACCAGTAGCACTGTATGGTACTGAATGCGGGTCAGTAACGAAGAGACATGGACAACAACTGCATGTCATGGAGATAAAGATGATTCGCTGGACACAGTGACTTTCTAGACTGGACCGCATCAGGAATGACATTGTTCGAGCTACATTTGGTGTGGCTCCAATCCCTGAAAAAATGCAGGAGAGCCGTCTAAGTTGGTATGGCCATGTACTGCGTAGCAATCTCTCTTCAGTCACGAGAACTGCACTTGACATCAGTCCAGAAGGCCGACGACCACGAGGGTGACCGAGAAAGCGCTGCACAGTGGGTCAAAATCGAAATTATTTTCATAATTAAAAAATCAAAATTTAATACTTCTACAGCATTCTCATATAATTGCCGCTCACTATTCTGGGATATAAACGCATCTTAGTGTAAATCTGTCAACAGTGTTCGAGCAGTCTGAGTTGGAGGGTGAATGTAAGTGGCTGTGGTTTGGTTGTCTTTGTGGTTAGTGTGATGATTTAAGATGGAACTTGCAGCTGAAGGTATGATCTTTGTTACGTGTTTCAGTTATTTGTGGGCGTTATTGTTACGCAATTTTAGCTATATTTGCATTATATAATATTTAACTATTATTTTTAAAATTATATTTTCACTTAGATTTTTAGTATGTCGCGGCACTCTGCGTCACTTTCTACTTAATGTTAAAATGTAGATAAAGTCTTGTAGTTTACGACTGTTATAAGATTTTTAGCATCCTTTTGCAACTTACTTAGTTTTTTTTACGTTTTAGAAGATGCCGCGCAACCAGTTCTCACACGTTTACAACTGTTTGAAGCACTGGGTTCGACGATTATGTCAAAAGTGTAACTTTGTGATTTTCTTAAAAGTAAATTAGAGGTAGAAAATTGTTCTGAAGAGATAACTGAATGCTCTATCCAACTCCTAGTCATAGACAATTTCTTGCATGTGTAGACGTGGCTTAAAAGGGTCTTAACTGATGTTTATTATGAAGTAAACAAATTATATACGATGCTTTCACTCTAAATTCATGGTTAAAACGTAAAAATAATTTTGTTCCCCTAGATTTCGATCTTACCCATTGTGCGCTGGCTGGATACTGTGCGGGAGGACATGCAACTAGTGAATGACACAACTAGAGACGCTCAAGATCGAGCAGTACGGACGAAAAAGTGCAGAAAAGCAGACCCTGCAATAAAGCGGGATTCATGCTGGGAAGATGATGAATGGGGAGTATTGCCGTGAAATGGGGAGCTAGTTTTGAAAATGTATTATCATTTCAAATGATCTTGTCGACTTCGTCGTTATGCTTCGGTCCAACGTTATGCGTTACGGTTACGGTGTGTATGACGTCATCATGTTGTCCAGTGCATATGCATTGAGTCTGAGTTTACTGCTGGGGTCTGCCGTTATGCAATATGGAGACGGCGAGTGCGTGACGTCAGACAGGAATACAGGGTGACTCCTGAAGAGATATACAAGATGCCAGATAAGAATACAAGGTGACCCATAAAGAGGTGTACAAGATGGCAGAGAAGAATACAGGGTGACTCCGAAAGCGGTGCACAAGATGTCACACAAGAATACAGGGTGACTTCTAAAGAGATATACAAGATGCCAGATAAGAATACAGGGTGTCTCCTAAAGCGGTGTGCAGGATGTCAGAGCAAAATACAGGCTTCGCTCGAATCCCTCCTGAGTCTTTCTAACACGTGTAGCATTTGTAGCATTTGTGCGTCATTTGAAATGATAAAGTCTAGTCTCTCAGACAGACTGTATCTTCTTCTTTTTTTTTTTTTAAGGAAAGGCGTACAATTGAATAAAGTCAAATAACAAGTGAGCTGTGGATTGAAAGCAGTTGTTAATGTTTTACAATTGCAATAAACAGATATAGAATACGCCATTTTGTTCAGAGAACTTCACAGATTTTTCAAAACAAAAAATAAATAATACAGCATAGCCTATTTAATCCCCCCGGGATGAATTCCCTTAAACAAATATCACGTTTGTATACGAACTGTGCGTGTTACCACGATCCTACCTCACATTCTCTTCTCCCTAGATCTTATTTGGGATATTTTTGCTGACATTTGATCCACCCCTGAATGCAGAGAATCATAACAGAAGAAAAGGGCCTATCATAAATAATTTAAGTATGCTTTGATGGCCATTGTGATGAGAATATATAGCGCGCTTTTCCCCGTACTCTAGGTCATAACATCGTTCTGTTTTCGCACCGCAGAAGAACAAGGTGGCTGATCCAAGTTATGAGCTTCATTACTGCACACTCTCAAAAATTACGAGTCATTAGGAAGAGAATCTTATAACCCAACACCGCAACGTCCCACAGTTCTCGCGTGTATGAAATATGACCGTACTAAAACTACTTTTAAATACAAAGTGATGGACAGGTAAAAAGGGCGTGTTACAAAACAGAAATTAATTTAAGGTGGTATAATAAACGTATTGTGTTATTTTGAAAGGTTTCTTTAATGAAAAACGAAACCTTTTGTGAAAAGAAATCAACCCGTTGCTGCTGGAAACAATTGGAAAGAGGTTGTAATAAAACACTGCTCGTCTCGGCTCAGTTGCAAGAAAAACAAAAGGAATATATTAGCACTTTGGCCTTGTCAGGAGTATTCTGACTTCGTTACTGGAGGTTGTGAGTTCAGTCCTAGCTAATGGGCTTCCCAAAGAGAATAATGCAAGGGGCGTTCCGAATACAGGGTGCTCAAAAATAATTAAGAGAGAGAGAGAAAACCCTCTCGGCACGCTGGTAGATTTCATCGGACAAAGAGAAATATTTGATTTCACTAAATTTGCCTTGTTGTATACATACAAGCGTTCTACATTTTTAGCCTCATCTTTTTATATCTATAATCAGTGCTTTTATTTAGGGGGGACGCGGGGGTATGCTACCCCTTATATATTTGAAAAGGGTTTGAAAAAATATTGGTACATTTGTTGATGATGATGATAATTGTTGTTTTAAGGGGGCCTAACATCTAGGTTATCAGCCCCTAATGGTTTGGGTGATCGTGAAGATGATAATGAAATGTAAAATATAACTAAAAGTAACTACTAACTTATATTCTAGAATAAGAAATGGAAAACAAAAGGAGAATAAGGCAAATAAAGGACAGGAGGAAAAGAAATGCCCTCAACCCTCGAAGAATGTAGATTGAGGGACTTGGAAGGAAGGTGAGCCATGAAAGGCAGATAGGAAAGTGAAAGAGAAGAGGGTGCATCCCCAAGGACAAATAGGAAGGAGAAAAGCATAATATGTTGTTTCATTTGAGGAATCATTTATTTTGTGTAGGTGTAGAATAATGTGATTGATAATATGTGTTGTTGTGCGATCTGTTATGGTATTAGTAATTAATGTGGGGGTTGCGATTGTGGTCTTAAGTTATGAACCATACCAGCATTCGCCTGGAGTAAAAGTGGAGAAAGTACGGTAAAGCACTTCCAGGATGGCTGAGGAGGTAATCGAAGTCATCTCTTCATAGTTCTACCTCACGAGGCTCAGTGGAACCTGTTCCAGCCCTCAGACCAGATTAACCAAGAATCGAACCCGGGACTCTGCGGTGACAGCAAAGAATGTTAGCCACTACGCAACGAGGCAGTTAAACTTTGTAACGAATCAGATTTTTTCACCGATTTCACTGGTCAACAGTATTTTTGGTTACACAGAAGGTGAATGGTGTTCTTGGCTAAGCCGTGGGTGCCCAATTCGAAAATGAAATCCGTTTTCGTCTATCGGGCTCAGTTTTCGTAATATGGTACCCTGAAGCTATAACTAAGTGGGCTTTTGAAGGTTCTAATATGGGAGTGAATGTTGGTGAAAGACTTATCCAGAATATTAAATTTGCTGATGATCTGGCATTACTTGCAGTAAATCCGCATACATTAACAAACATATTGCAATGTTTAAATGATACAGCTACATAATATGGAATGAAAATCAATTTTAAGAAGACCAAGATTCTGGTGATAAGTAAGCATCAACACGAACTAAATATTACCATAAATAAAGAACCAGTACAACAGGTCAATCATTTTAAATACCTTGGCCAGATCTTCACAGAAGACCTACGATGTGAAGTTGAAATCAGGAGCCGTATAGCCATGGCTAAGCAGGCATTCCGTGAAAAGCATTCTCTAATTTGTCAACGCTCGATGTCCCTCAGCCTTAGAAAACAACTGATTAAGACCTACATATGGCCAGTTGCAATGTACTGCAGTGAGACCTGGACAATGAATAGAGGTGACATTAAACGACTAGAAGCGTTTGAGATGTGGTGTTGGCGCCGAATGGAAAAGATCAGCTGGGTAGAGAAAATGACGAACATAACGGTGCTGGATCGAATAAAGGAAAAACGGCAAATGATCCGCCAGATATATAGAAGGAGATCCACCTGGCTTGGCCACAGGTTACGACATGGTGGCCTGATGATCGACATTCTAGAAGGCAAAATACCCGGAAAACGCCCTCGCGGGAGGCCACGGAACACTTTCATGAGATCTTTTCTAGGTAGCTCTGGCCTCCGAAATTATGAAATGGTCAAAAGGACAGCACAAGACGGAACAACGTGGAGAAGACTCATTGTAGGGGCAGACCAGTCGCTTGACTGAACAACATGATGATGATGGTACCCTCTATATTCAACCCTTTCACTTTGAAGCTCTCATCTGATGGCTGTGTGAAAACGGTCAGACATATTTACCAAGCTGTGCACAAACTTCTTTTATAATGAGATGAAAGAGAGACCAATAAAGATATTAATATAATCCTATATACAAATAATAATCTTATATATAAAAGTGAAAGTCTGTATGTATGTATGTGGGTGGGTGGGTGGGTTGGTTGGTTCCGTATACAAATCTACACCGTTCCACCAATCTCAACCAAATTTGCATACACATAGTTGAGGACCCAGAAGGAACCGCTGGCTACATGAATTTTCGATAGTCTTTCTCATTCTTCTGATTTCAGCCCTTTTGCACTCCAGCACAGGCTAATCAAATCATAAAATATACTCATGAAGGAATGGCAAGGCAGATAGTTTCCATGGCAACATAGCTCAAGTCGAGACACGGCCGACTGGATGCCATTTGCGCTCTGCACTACCGGTATAGAAAATGAGGATCTTTACTTGAAATCCCGTTAGTTACTCAACTGCTCACACAGCACTGTCAACAGAGTTTAGCATAACAAAGACTTGACATTATCTTCTACTATATATTTGTCAAATACCACTCACTCACTCACTCATTCATTCATCACGAAACCTCAGAAACCACCGAACGGATTGGAATGAAATTTGGTATGCTGCTTCTACAAGGGCCACAAATGCCCACTATGAGAGGAATTTTGTATATTCAGGTTCTAAAGGGGTGTTAAGGGGGTAGACCTGCATTTCATTGAATAGCAATATCTCCCGATTGGTTTCATTGGGGGATGTGATACTCGGCACATAAACTCATCATAAGAAGACACGAGTCTGAGGGTTTTTCGATGTGGTGTATATTATGAGGTGAAAGGGGGTGAAAAGTGGGGATTGAAAGATTCCTAACGGAGCGTTTATCTCTTAAACGACATAGGCGAGGAGTTTGAAACTCAGCGGAAAAAATCAGCATGAAAGTAAGAAAATATGTGTTTGACCGTTTTTTTTTTCATAAATCCAATTTAAGGGGCCCATGGGGAGGGGTGAAATTCTGGGGGGGGGGGACAGGAAAGAAAGTGTCCTAACTGATTGACTGACTGACTCACTCATCAAACTCAGGGGGGAAAAACTGCTTTAAGGTAAGTAAATAGCTGTTCGACAGTTTTTTTTTCATAAATCAAATTTAAGGGGTTCATGGGGAGGGGTGAAATTCTGAAAAAAGAAAATTGAAAGAACTCACTCACTCACTCATCATCGCCCAGCCAAAAGTATTGAAGTTAGAAACATGACAGTTTGGGGATATGTTCATTGTATGTCAAGACCGTCTACTAAGGGAGGATTTTCTGATATTCAGGTTCTAAAGGGGTCTTAAGGGGGATAAACCAGCATTTCATTGAATAACAATATCTCCCGATTGGTTTCATTGGGGGATGTAATATACGGCATATAAACTCATCATTAAAAAGTAGGAAGACACGTTTCTGAGGGTTTTTCGATGTGGTGTATATTATGAGGTGAAAGGGGTGAAAAGTAGGGATTGAAAGATTCCTAATGGAGCGTGTATCTCTTAAACAACATAGGCGAGGAATTTGAAACTCAACGGAAAAAAATCAGCATAGAAAATAAGTAAATATATGTTTGACCGTTTTTTCATAAATCCAATTTAAGGGGCCCATGGGGAGGGGTGAAATTCTGGGGGGGGGGGGAGAACAGGAAAGAAAGTGTCCTAACTGATTGACTGACTGACTCACTCATCAAACTCAGGGGGAAAAGCTGCTTTAAAGTAAGTAAACAGCTATTCGACAGTTTTTTTGAACAATCAAATTGAAGGGGTTCATCGGGAGGGGTGATATTCTGAAGAAAAACAAATGAAAGAAAATGTCCCGACTCATTCACTCACTCATCATCGCCCAGCCAAAAATATTGAAGTTGGAAACATGGCATTTTGGGGATATGTTCGTTGTATGTCAAAACCGCGCACTTAGGGAGGATTTTGGGATATTCAGGCTCTAAAGGAGTCTTAAGGGGGTTAAACCTGCATTTCATTGAATAACAATATCTCACGAGTGGTTTCATTTGTGGATGTGATACTCGGCATATAAACTAATCATTAAAAAATAAGCAGACATGTGTCTAAGGGTTTTTGGATGTGGTGTATTATTATGAGGTGAAAGGGGTGAATAGTGGGGGTTGAAGGATTCCTAACGGAGCGTGTAGGCCTATCTCTTAAACGACATAGGCGAGAAATTTGAAACTCAGCGAAAAAAATCAGATGAATAAATAAGTAAATCGGTGTTCGACGTTTTTTTTTTTCATAAATTAATTTAAGGGGCCAATGGTGTGGGGTGAAATTCTGGGGGGGGGGGAAAAGGAGAGAAAGTGTCCTAACTGACTGACTAACTCACTCATCAAACTCGGAGTAAAAAGACAGCTTAAAAATAAGGTAATAGGTGTTCAAGAGTTTTTTCATCAATCCAATTTAAGGGGCCCATGGGGAGGGGTGAAATTCTGGTAAAAATAATTGAAAGAAAATGTCCTGTCTGACTCAATCACTCATCACGCCCCGCGAAAACTATTAAAGTTGGAAAAATGAAATTTTGGGAATATGTTCTCTGTATGTCGATAACGTCAACTAAGGAATGATTTTTGTTTATTCGGGTTTTAAAGAGATGTTAAGGGGGTAAACGTGCATTTCATTGAATAACAATATCTCACGAGTGGTTTCATTTGTGGATGTGATACTCGGCATATAAACTAATCATTAAAAATAAGCAGACATGTGTCTAAGGATTTATCGATGTGGTGTATATTATGAGGTGAAATGGGTGAAAATTCGAGGTTGAGGGATTCTTAACGGAGCGTGTATCTCTTAAACGACATAGACGAGAAGTTTGAAATTCGGCGGGAAAATACAGCTTAAAATACAAGTAAATAGGTGATCGACCGTTTTTTTCATAAATCCAATTTTATTATTTATTTATCGTATGGCTTTTAGTGCCGGGAGTGTCCGAGGACATGTTCGGCTCGCCTGAGTCTGTAGCTGCTTCCAGCGGATACCCTAAAGGGTGAGCTAAAAGTTCCGTTCAATTTCAAGTAGTTCCAACTTTCGCCACCAGATATCAATGATACCTAGTGGTGAACGTTGGAACTTTGATAGAGCGTTCTGACGAAATCTAACCTAACAAATTTTGCTTTACACAAGTTTAGTCTGTGAAAGGATTTTTTACATGCCATAAATCTATGACATGGGACCGCCGGCTTTACTTCCCCTCCGAAGGAAGGCATACTGAAGGATTTTTAACGCTCTTAAAAAATCCGACGACTTCGGCCGGGTTTGAACCCGCTATCTTGGGCATAGCAGTTCAGCATGCTACCGACTACGCCACCGAAGCCGCTATAAATCCAATTTAAGGGGCCCTTAGAGAGGGGTGAAATTCTGGCGGAAAGAAACAGGAAAGGAAGTGTTCTAACTGACTGGCTTACTCACTCATCAAACTCAGGGCGAAAACAGCTTTAAATAAGTAAATAGGTGTTCGACCGTTTGTTTCATAAATCCAATTTAAGGGGTTCATGGGGAGGGTTGAAGTTATCAAAAATAAATGAAAGGAAATGTCCTGACTCGCTCACTCACTCATCATTGCCAAGCCAAAGTTATTGAAGTTAGAAACATGATATTTTGGGGATATGTTCGTTGTAAGTCGAAAACGTCCCCTAAGGAATGAATTTTGAATATTCAGGTCCTAAATAGCTGTTAAGGGGGGGGGGGGGGTAAACGTGCATTTCATTGAATAACAATATCTCACGAGTGGTTACTTTTGGGGATGTGATACTTAAAAATAAGCTGACACATTGAACCCTTCAGAATAGCAGTGTTTTATGCAAGAATCTTGATCAAGGGGTCGCGCTCAGTTCATAGTGTGATGTTTACGTCCGCCAAACAACATGCTTTACTAAGGCAAGGGTCATAGGATAAAAACTGTAATTAAGAAAGTAAGGAGACAAGACGTAAGATAATAACAAGATTTAATAACTAATTGTGCATAAAAGAAAATAAACAAACAATAATAAAAATATATCCTCCCTGAATCATTCCCTGAATCATTCCCTGACAGGAATATCTAACACTTTGAGGAGTCAGATGGATCTCCCCCTTTATAATAAAATTGTGGATCCTAGTTCCACTACCTTGCATTTGAGTTTTATGTGCGCGTGATGACTAACTACGAGAAATGAGTACTTGGATGGCTGTTCGTTCACAACGGGTTAACAGCCACGGTGCTCACGAACAATCATCACGTAAATCAACGTTTATGGATATGGGCATGACATTAATAAAAACCCTTAAAAACTCTAATGACTGACACACACACTACAAATCTATTATTTACAGGAATCTCTCTGAGATCCTCATTAGCGCGAAGACGCACTTAACAACATGAGCTACCAACTGGCCAATTGCTCAATACACACAAGGAAAGACAGCATTGCACGTGACTCACGGGTCACTGAAATGAAAATAAACCTGGATTAAACCAACAACAACAAAAGCCTGACCGGCTAAGATTACTTTATATGAACGAAACTGCATGTTAAGGTAACGCTTCGGAGATTATCGTGATTCGTAGGCAACTCCCATTTATTTCAACAATTTTTACCATTGATCAGTTCTTATCTGAAATTCAAGTAATTAGGAAGCCAACGAGCACTCCTCACTAATGACCATGCTTTGCACGTTCAGACAGCCTTGTGAAACATCTCCCCCCTTTCCTCAAATACTTGTCGTGTCCCACTCCAGTGTATATAAATAGCTGACCAGCTGTTCCGTTACCTCACGGAATCAACAGCAACAAAAATCTCATCCAACTCAACATATGGTCAGACATAATCACATATCCACAATTGCCCTCGAAAGGATACAATATGGACCGGGTACCAAGCTGACAGAAATCAGTCTCAGCTGAAATTCCCGCTTGTAATACCACAAAAAATACACACATACACACATCTGGGACTGACATGACGCTTTTCACACAGGTCTGCTGAATAGGTGCTCACAAACATTTAACACAATATTAAAACCTACGATAGAGCTGATTACTCTTCGTCACAAATTACATTTCTCCAATCGGCAATAGTCACACTGAATCTGATCAATAATAAATCTTAAACAATTTTAATTACCCTCCAATCTACTGTATAATTACATTAATTCAGTCCTACTTCTGAAACACAACAGATCTCCGAGAGACGTTTTTAACCGCATTGCGTAACATATGCAAACACGGCCGTTCACATAGCTACGTTAGTTAACACAATACAAAAACAAGAACCTTCCACTAACTACATTCGTGCGAGCTGCTTCCATACAAAAGTGTGTCAGACCAAAACTAAGTATACTACGTTAATCACACAAGCAATGTATTTACAAAAAAAAATGTCCCATAAACCATAAGTTAATTTATCAAATAATAAAGAATATTATTTTGTACTCATCTCTCTTGTAGTCACCCGTCAAAGAACGTCTGCTGCCATTTCCCAACTGAATGGTTCTATCTCATCTCAGCCATCTGGACGGAGTGTTGAGAATTCCAAACTTCCTCTGTAGTCGTCGGTGTCATCTCTGGCGCTGCTTCAAAAATTAGATTATTATACACTTGATATCTGACTACTAAATTCGCTGTTCAGGTACTACTTTCCCTGTCACAGTTCGTTGGCGAATTATCGACGATACTGCCCCTACAATATAGTACTGTGACTATCTATCACTGAATTTAACACTTTACAATAACTTCTGTGTCCAAGACACACAAAATAGAAGTCGTTCTGTCCGCAGACGAACACAGTAATAAGACGTCTACGCCCGTAGACGCACAGAATAAAAGTCTACGTCCTCAGACGAACAGAATAGAAGTCGAAGTCTTGGCTCTTCATGCCACTTATAAAAGAACTGGCCCTAGGTCTCGATGGGGGGGGGGGAATTTATGCAAAAATTTCTCGAAATAATTGTGGTACAGGCATGAAATAGATATCACTGAACTCGTAACATTGCACAGGTCAAGAATATGCTCATTAATCCTAGAATCGATCGTAGAGATTTTGTCTAGGCGATTTCCCGCGTGAATGCTAGCCGAGCGTACCCACGCTAGACCTGCCGCGTTAACTAGGCATTCTTCTCTCATTGGTTCTAACATTTTCTGTAATTTGGCGGTTCATAGCAGATCTTGGCGTCGTAGGAGTGTCCAGCCTGCTCATCAGCCACTCACATTACTGCATCATATTTCTTCTAGGCGCGAATATCACAATGAACATACCAGCATCATGTCTCACTGTGCGTCGCTTCTATATGAGGCGGCCCACCTGTCCTTCTGACACATCGCTATGCTATTTCCTTTCACAGCTAAAATATTTAGCCTATTGTCAACCTGCTTCAGGTATGTCCCCGCTGTCTCCAACCAATGCTTGAAATTTCCTCATCTCCGTCTGGCTACTTTCATGATGCTGATTGAAATATTTATTAATTGGAGAAATGAAACATAGAATCATTTATCCAACAGAGGATAAAAGGGTTCACAACTCTCCCACTCACAAAATTTCGAACTTAGGAATAAAGTCCACAATTTTTAAAAGACTTCCGTAGGCCAAATTGTTTTATTTCAGAATCACCCCTCTTCTATTACTGGTCTAGTCGCTCCTGTCTTAAATGGCATTTACTCGTTTTCATTTCCTGCTCGTATCTCCCCTCTCAGTCTGCTGCATGACGCTCTGGTGCCTGAGGCAACACTCTGCTCGTCTCGTTAATGTTTGTCAACAACAACACTACTTCCTCGTTTACGTGCCGTACTCAACTGCTCCTCGTGCACTTTGTTGATAGTAGGACGTCCATATATTCAAACTGCATCATTAATTTTGGCGCTCCCATGGCTCACTTCGACGATACTTTTTTAGGTTGGCAGCGTTGTAGACTGACATTGTTCCTGTACTCAATTCCTTCACTCTGTAAGCATTGTTTCCAAGGTTTCTTACGATAGAATAGGGTCCTATGAACTTTTCGCAGAATTTACTGAAGATTTTCTTTTCTGGGTCCGATGTAGCAGGTCGTTTCACCAAAACGAGCTGGTTGATTTCAAGATCCCTGTGAAACCTCTGATTTCTCACTCGCCGTAATCTGCGGTCTGCTTGTTTTCTCATGTAGGCTCTCGTCCTCTCAATTCGCAAGTCAGGTGCTATCATGGGATCTTGTGGACCGTTAATGATGCTTTTCCACGTTCTTACTGGATACTCGTTCTTGTGTAGGACCATAGGGATCTGTCCTGTTGACTCGTGCCTGGTAGAATTCATGCATGTCTCTACATCCTTAATTTTATCGACCCATTTGTGGTGTTCGTTCGGAATGAAGATCCTCAAATATGAAGTTACACACTTAATTGCTCTTTCACTTGGATTTGCTTGAGCATGTCGGATACTGCTTAAAACGTGTTTTATACCCATATCTTCCATACCTTTCTTGAATTCGGCGCTTGTGAAATAACTGCCATGGTCTGATAATATAAACTCTGGTTTTCCAAGGATTGGAATAACTCTATTTCGAATGCGACTGAGTACCTGCTTCGATGTAGTTTTCTGAATAGGGCATAGTACTACGAATTTAGAAAATACATCAATGCACACTAGCAAATGACGGCAACCTCGCCTTCCCTTCGGAATTGGACCGAAACAGTCGAGTGCCAGTAGCTCACATGGTTTCTGAGGTAGCAATGGTCTGGGATACTGCCTCATTAAGTAATTATTGGGCTTTGTCCTCTGACACGGATCACAAGTTATAATGACGTCACATATAGTTGTTCTCATACGTGGCCATGTAAATGTCTCTCCTATAGTCGCTTCGCACTTATCTACGCCCACATGACCGTAACTTTCGTGCGTATGCCATGTCAATCCTCGTTGTAACGATGCAGGTACTAATATGCGTAACTTGGTGTGGTCATTATCTACCCATTTGTGCAGCAAATTGTTGACATAAACATATCTTCCTTCTTTGGCTTTCGCTTCTCGAAATGCAGGTGTTCCTGTAGGTAGTTGCTTTCTGAAGTATTGAATTAAAAGCATCATCCATGGTTCCGCTTCCTGTTCTCGCTGTATCTCACGTAACTCCTCCAAGAATTCCCGGTCCTTCGGTGTTAACTCCAAGTGTTGTACCATCGCTGTTTCTTCATTATCAGGCTCTGGGTTCCTGCTGAGTGCATCCGGTATCACGTTCATCTTCCCTGGGCAATGTTCAATCTCAATGCTAAACTGCTGAATATATATAGACCAACGTGTCACACGTTCGCTTGCCATCGACGTCTTAAACAAGAATGTTAGTGCCTTGTGGTCGGTCCTGACAACAATAGGGTAGCCGTAAATTATTCGTTTCCATTGTTGTAACGCATGAAGTATGGCCAACAGTTCTAGTTCCGTTACAGTATAATTGCGCTCGTGCTTACGCAATTTTCGGCTGACAAATGCCAAATATGTTTTGTGCTGCAGGTTAGCTGGATCCTCTTTGTAAAGCATAGCACCTATACCAATTAGTGAAGCATCCGCTTGGATTATAAATTTGTGCTTGAAATCTGGATATCCTAATTTAATGCAGTTTTCCAATAGCTGCTTTGTTGCTTGGAATGCCTTCTCACACTCCGCATTCCATAACCATTTATTATTTTTCTTTAGCATTTCCTGCATGGGAGCTACAGTCTCCGTGTAACCTGGACAGTTTTCCTTAAAGAATCCCGTTACGCCTAAGAAAGCCCGAATGTGCTTGACTCTCGTTGGTGTAGGGAAATTCTTTATCGCTTCGATCTTAGCTGGATTTGGCTTCACTCCCTCCTTGTCAATGATGTGACCCAAATATAAGATCTCGCTCTTGAAGAAATGCGATTTCTTCAGGTTTACTTTGAAATTAGATGCATTCAGGTTGCCTAATACTTTATCTAAATTCTCCATGTGAGTTTCAATGTTGTCGGATGCCAGCAAAATGTCGTCAATGTAGCGTACCGTCATCTCCTTAACTTCCTCGGTTAGATTCCGGTCCAGGGCTCGGATTAAAGCACAGCCCGCTGTTTTGACTCCAAAGGGCATTCGAACGAAGCAAAACGTCTGGTTATCGAATAAGAAGCCAGTTAGAAGCTGTGACTTCTCATCCAATTCAATATGGTGGAACGAGCTCGTCAGATCGACTGATGAATAAATGCTTTTGTTTTTAAAGCCTTTTAGAACGTCTCTGATAATTGGCGCTCTGTCATACTCAGGAAAAATGAGTCTCGTGTTGAGATTTCTGGCATCTAAACAAAGTCTAATAGATCCATTTGGTTTTGTGACTGCCAAAATCGCATTTGGATAAGGTGTCGGTGTCTTCCTTATCACTCCAGCTTGTAACATCTCATCTATAATGACCTTGACTTGACAACGATATTTTTCAGGAATTGGATACAACCTACTTTTGAAAGGTGACCAATCCTCGACTTGCATTGAATATTTGAAATTTAATATTTTCCCAGGTACTGTATCAAATACTGTTTTGTGCTTCCTTAAAATCTCTTCCAATTGCTTTCTGTGTTCACCCCCAAGTTGAATGTCATTGAGCCGCTCCTGTAGTAACTCTTCAAATTGTGCCTCACTGTCGTCTCCTTCCATTAATAAAGACCATATCTCCTGGGATTCACTCTCCTCATCTAGTTCCACAACAGCTCCTTCTATGATGTTATCTTCTGCCTTTCGTACCTCCTCTTCCGTCTCTTCCGATATTGCTTCCAATGCCCAAGAATTTACATCTCTTCCGGTGGTGATTTCATCCATATGCAATCCCACATTCTTCAGCTGATCATACTCTCTAAAACTGACAGTATTCCTGTGCAAATCTATCACTGCTTGATAGTCACAAATAAAATTTGCACCAAGAATTATATTGAAATTCATCTTTGCCATGATAATGAATGTTTGCCCAAAAGTGTGTTCCAATATGTTCAGCTCTAAGTATGCCTGACGTTTACAAGTGATGGTGCGTTCAGGAATAACACCCCTCACTTTGAGCTGTGGTACGGGAATTACAGGAATATTTTGACTCCGTCCCAACTCTCGAACCAAGGCCTCCGATACCAGACAGATCTGTGACCCCGTATCCAATAAACATCTTATATTAATTCCACCAATCCTTGCGTAAATAATGGGTAATTGCCTAACTTCATCGTTCCGTGGTTTCACCGTCTCCTCCAGGCAGTCTTCTGGCAAAGCACTCCATTCTTGTATGTTCGCTACTATCCATCCCTCTTCAACTTCCGACTGTTGCGTTTGTGGGCTATCTTCTTTATCCAAATTTAGCATTTTTTTTAAGCTCCGGTGCGACCCCCGTCATCCGTTTGTCGCCGATGCCCTTGATATTCCTCTTGTCTCAGTAGACTTCCAGCTTTCTCAGTATGTGTATCAGGATTCTTCATGTTCCCAATGGCCTTTTCCCATCTTCCTATCTCTCCACCTTGACTAGCGTGTAACTCCTCTAGGTAATTTTGCGATTGAGCGTGCCTATCATCCCAGTCATCTCGATAGTTACGTGGCTCTCCTTGATTTTGGTCTCTTCTTCCTTTCCATCTTTGATTAGCATTGTAATCACCGTATCTTCCATAAGGCCTGTCATTCCTTCGATTTTCACGCCATTGCTGATATCCTCTCTGTTGGTATCTATTGTTACCTTGGTATGACCTATTGTTGTAATGATTTTCGTTACGCTGATATGGTCTGTTTTCTCCTTCTTCCTGGTTTCGCCTAGGTGTGGAAGTGCTTGTGTTAGTGCCCTGCGTTTTGGTGTTTGCCTGTTTTGGTTTGATGACCTCTGTAGTATTTACTAACTCCAGCTGTCTTCCTCCACAATAATGACTATGGGATGTAGTCTCATCTATTTGCCGTAGTACCTGCTCTGCATGTAGGGCCGTACTAACGTTCGCTGCGACTAGTACTTGTTGTACGTTTACTGGCATTTGTCTCGCTATAGTCATCACCAGATCTGCTTCATTTAATGGGTAATCAAGGTCACGAAATTTTAACATTTGCATGTTAAAGAAATCTGAGTATTTTGTTTGCTGGGTGGTTTGGTACTTCCTAGAGTAAAGCTCCATCCTTAGACTCTGATGTGTTGCGGGCGACCAGTATTTGCGCAGAAACGCTAAGTTGAAATCTGACATGTTTCCAAATGTATATTTGAAGCTTAAAAACCATGTGAGGACATTTCCCGATAAAAATCTCTCCATCATCCTTAATCTTCGTGCTTCAGGTACCCCAGTGTCATTGAAATGGTCTTCCATCTCTTTGATAAAGGCTTTAGGTGTCACCCCTGAATTTTTCGTGTATTTCTGCGGTTTGTAGTCATTTGAGCGAATTACTTGAATAAGTTGTGTGGGCTGATGACCGTCTTGTGGTGTCGAGCTCCTATCAACATTCTTACGAAATCCTTCCGTGTTTGTTGTTAATGGGCTGTCTGCCTGAGTCTGACTTCCTGCTGTGCTGGACTCTGGACTATTTGAGTTATCCGGCTTGTCTTTCACTGTTCCCGTTCTAAATATAGATGATTGTTCTAATGAGCGGAGTTCGGCTTTAATGATCCTGTCCGTCTGCTCCTTAAGTTTATTTTTCACCTCTTGCTCCAAAGCTTGAATACGCGTGTGATTTTCGCCTACTGTTTTAAGAATGGTGGATCTTTCCTCTTTAGAATCAATATTCATTTTCTTCCAATCTTTCCTTATTTGTTCTTTAATCGTGCTTACTTGCCCTTCGATCTGGCTTTTTGTGTCATCCTGATTACTTTCTATCTGGCTCAGCCTTTCGTCTAATGTTCTCTTAAATTGCTCTTGCTCCGTTTTTAGGCTTTCCCATTGTTCCGCTGATTTCATCTCGAGACGGTCCATATCTTTAATTATGCCGGATATGTTTTCATCTACTGCTGATAATTGTTGTTGAATGACCCTGCCGATTTTCTCCATCTCCTTAAATCGTCCTTCCAATTTATCCTGAGCTATTTTGACCTCGCTTGTATTCATTGTGCATGCTATTTCAATTTGTTCTAATTTAGCCAACACCGTTTCATCCAGAATGCTAAGTTTTTGATCAAAAATATCTTCCATTTTTTTAATCTGCTCTAATTGTTTCTCATTATTCTTGCTAACATCTAGGGCCAGTAATACCATCTGTTGATTAATGTGATCTTTCATTTCTGCGGTTAACGAAGCTAATTGGTTCGTGTTTTTAATATTTTGCGCCTCTAACTGCGAATTGATAGTGTCATTAATTTCACTCTTTAATAACCTAGCTTGTTCCGCCTGATATTCATTTTGTTCAATTCTACTGTTATTTAATTGTGTCCGCAATGATTCACTTTGCTCAGATAATTTGTTTATGGACTCACTTTGTTCTAGCCTACTATTGTTTAATTGTGTCCGCAATGATTCACTTTGCTCAGATAATTTGTTTATAGACTCACTTTGTTCTAGCCTACTATTGTTTAATTGTGTCCGCAATGATTCACTTTGTTCTAACAGTTTAGTATTTAGCGATTCACTTTGTTCTGACAGTTTAGTATTTAGCGATTCACTTTGTTTTGACAGTTTAGTATTTAGCGATTCACTTTGTTCTGACAGTTTAGTATTTAGCGATTCACTTTGTTCTGACAGTTTAGTATTTAACAATTCCTGTGTTCTCCTCGCCGCACTCTCAATGATCTCCTGGATCTGCTCCACCGTTGCCATATTACACACTTTATATGAGACATAAGGGAAATGGCATAAAGCAATGCCCTTTGACACACACATAAAATCCAATGCACATTTACTTTCTTTATCCAACTCAGTTCATTTATTTTTTACATTTACTCCCACTAGTCAATTGCATCTCTGAGTGGTTCTAGTTTTACTCAATTTAATTTTAAACCCAAGCACATATTTAGTCATTAAATTGTCATCCTGATCTGATATTAACACTGACTAATTAACAAAGTATTAATTGTCATTTTAGGCTACAGCCTCCTAATATTTCCATGAGTTTGACTTTCTAACAAATCTAGTTTTAATTTTAACATTGGGCGCCCGGTATCACATATTAATTTTACTTTTACGTGAACCGTATTTTACTTTGCAAACTCCAAACAACAACAACAACAACAACAACTGAAAAAAAACGTTTTTTGTTGACCAGTGTTATTTATATTTTAATTCCATTAGTCTAATAAACAATAGAAACGATGAAGAACAGGAGATAGAAGCGAAGATTAAAGCTGCATCCAGAGCATCGTATTCAGTTAAGAAACTACTCACATCCGTCAGTATGCCTTCCTTCGGAGGGGAAGCCGGCGGTCCCATGTCATAGATTTATGGCATGTTAAAGAACCTTTCACTAATTACACCTGTGTGAAGCTAAATTGTATAGGTTAAGAATGTAAACAACACTCTTAGGCTTCTACGTTCATTGCCAAGAGCCGATTGCGGTGGCGTCTAGTAGCTAAGTTCTGAACTAGGCCTAGTAGTCGTTGACGGTGGCGTTTGGCGGCAAAAGTAGGAACTATTTGAAAAATTCAAAGTTGCAGTCTTTACTTGAATTAAAAAACAGATACACACACTAATACAGTCATCACAATTAACACCGGTTATCAGACAGATTCTACACACAACCCAAAGTACACGGGGCTACATGACCGCGTTGTCGCAGCCCCTAAACTAAGGAACCAACCAACCAAACTACTCACATCCAAATTGTAATCAACAGGGACCAAAATACTAATATATAGAACTACTGTATAATTATGCCAGTATTACTATATGGTGCAGAAACACGGGGATTATGCCAGTATTACTATATGGTGCAGAAACACGGAGATTAGGCCAGTATTACTATATGGTGCAGAAACATGGAGATTAGGCCAGTGTTACTATATGGTGCAGAAACACGGGGATTAGGCCAGTGTTACTATATGGTGCAGAAACACGGGGATTATGCCAGTATTACTATATGGTGCAGAAACACGGAGATTAGGCCAGTATTACTATATGGTGCAGAAACACGGAGATTAGGCCAGTATTACTATATGGTGCAGAAACACGGGGATTAGGCCAGTGTTACTATATGGTGCAGAAACACGGGGATTAGGCCAGTGTTACTATATGGTGCAGAAACACGGAGATTAGGCCAGTATTACTATATGGTGCAGAAACACGGGGATTAGGCCAGTATTACTATATGGTGCAGAAACACGGGGATTAGGCCAGTATTACTATATTTTTTTATTATGGAGTAGTCAAGTAAACACGCGCCATTTCCGAGCTCCACGGTTTTTGGATCTTTACACGGTAAAACGATATCAGTGCAGCTTAAATGTGAAAAAAAAGTACCCGAGGAAGACGTACGCAATGAAAGAAAACCAGGAATCACCCAAATTGGAGGTAAATAAGTAAATAACTGAAATTAATTACATCACACAACAGAAGGAGTTTAGTGAGGTTATATAGCACCAAGCTCACCAAAACACTAATCGCATACAGCAACAAATAACCGTTTGAATGCCTTACCACAAAAATAACCTGTGACCAGAAGAAACTCTGTATGGAGAATGAGACATACCGGTTACAAGACGCTGGCCTGTCAAAAATGAAAGAGGACATTCGTCGCATAACGAACGTCTTACAGCACAAAGCACAGGCATAGTATCAGCTCACACAAGAAAACCAGCATCCTGCTACTAAGGTGTGAAGACTTTTAACAATATACATAGACATATTTTAGCACTAAAATAGAAGCGAATGAGTGTGAGAGGAACTATATTGCAAAAACGAAGTGAATGAAGCCAAAGCAGATTAATACACTACACGCGCCAAAAAGAGGAGTAAAATATATCACAGTACGTAACTAGCAAATATAACAACATGCCACCCAAAACACAGCCCTCAACTAAAAACATAAAGCAAAAAGAGAGAAAAAACAAAATATCAATCTCAGAAAGCTCGGGAGAAGAAGAACACACAAACAATGCAAAACCCCAAAGAGACGACATTAAAGGTATGATTTCTGAAATACTATCAGAACTTAAAGATTTGAAAAAGCAAACTGAAGAGTTTAAACAAGAAACAAGAGAGGAAATTCAGTCCATGAGAAAGGAAATTAAAAAAAGAAATGAATACTGCGAAAGAGCAAATGAGTCATTAGAACAAAAAATCACTAACATAGACAACACAATACAAGAAAAGATAGAAACATTATCCAAAAGAATAAGTGACCTAGAAGAACAAAAAGAACAACAGGCGAAAAGAGAAAGGAGGAACAACATAGTGGTAAAATGTAAAGAATTCACTAATGATGAAAGTAACAAAGACGAACTAAGGAACAAAATCAAGAAGATATTGGACACGATAGAAAAAGAAGTGACGGCAGAAAAATCAACCTACGTCGGTAAAGGCAGAAACAATAGAGGTATAGTGAAAGTCAGTTTCACAAATTTTGCAGACAAACTAAAAATAGTCCGAAACAAACACAAACTGAGAGGACAAGACATATTCATAGATGATGACCTCACAATAAAAGAAAGAGAAATCCAAGCATCACTCCGACAGAAAGCCAGGGAAGAAAGGGAAAAGGGTAATAACAATGTTAGAGTTGGATACCAGAAAATCCTGTTAAATGACCAGTGGGTGCACTGGAAAGACTTAACCTCAAAAAACGGGCAAGAAGAATTCAACACAACACAACGATGAAGCAACGTTCACACAAGGAAGAAGAACTCATACTTGGTACACTAAACGTTAGAACCTTAAGAACCCAAGATAAAGAAATATAACTCGAAAACGCACTCGAAAACGTAAGGTACGATATATTAGGCATCAGTGAGGTGAGGCAATACGGCGAAGACATAATAGAGAAAACAAATAGGGATGTCTTTAGCTTCATAGGGGAAACAAAAGGACAAAAAGGGGTAGGTTTTTTGATAAAAAAAGACCTTTAAAACACAATATAAAAGAAATAAAGGGAATCTCAGAAAGAATCATAGTATTATCCCTAAAATTAAATGACAACACATTCATAATAATTCAAGTCTATGCTCCCACAGAAGCAAGTACGGAAGAAGAAATTGAAGACTTCTATATGCTCCTCGAAGACACACTAGCCGAGTACGAAGCACACACAACATTCATAATTGGAGACTTCAACAGCAAGGTAGGAAGAAAGGAATACGAAGAAGAAGAACCTATGGGCCTTCACGGATACGGAACAAGGAACGAAAGAGGAGAAAGACTAATACAGTTTGCACTGGGACAAAGACTTAAAATTGTGAACACATTTTACAAGAAAACCCCAGAAAGCAAATGGACATGGAAATTTCCGAATGGGAAAATCAAAAACGAAATAGACTTCATCCTAACCAATAGACTAACAGAGGTGAAAAACATACAAGTGATAAATGGTCTGAAGTTTGACACAGATCACAGAATGGTACGATTGAAAGTGAGAATAAAGAAGAAAAGGAGACACTACTTCAACAACAAAACTACACATCCAGGATGCATAGACAGGGCGGAGTATGTAAAAGCACTACAACAAAACCTACGAGACTTCAACCAACAAACGGAGCAAAAAGTCCAACAACACTATACAGAGCTCGTAAATTGCATATCCCGCGCAGCCAAACAATCGTCAACACCTGGAAACAGTATGAACAAGAAGTTCCGTGAAGAACTATACAGCCTACTTTTTATGCCAATGATTATTCTACAGAATATGAACCTATCTAGAATAATGACGAAATTAATTTGCTAGTATCGAAATTTCCAATTAGTTCGAAATACTGTATACCTGGCATAATGTATCCTAATAGAGCACTACAGTTGGCAGCCGTGATGACTGAATATATTCTTAGTTCCTTCTCTTACGGTACTAAATACAAAATTTGGTTGAAGTCCACTGGATAGCATGGACGTTACATGCAGTTAAACATTGGATCTAACAGCGCGCGTAAAATCATGTTGGCAACAATGTCGTGCATGTATTGGTCAGAAATAATCTGAAATAATATGATCTATTGTTGTGCCAATTTTGAATGAAATCCATTAGTTAGTATATAAGTTACATGCATTTTAAAGTTGGACCTATCAGCAGGCTTAGAATCATGTTGGCAGCACTGACGTATATTATTTACTCCAAATTCGTCTAGAATGCCAGGTACTATACGTGTGCAAAGTTTAGAGCTATTGGCTTGCATACTTTCTGATATATTGATATTAGGGTAACAAAAATAGGGACAGCACATATTAACAGTTGGCAGCCCTGGTTGTTCCTTAGAATACGCATAGTCATATCTGTTATGGTACACATAGCACATACGAAATTTGGTTGAAATCCATATGATAGTATGGAAGTTACATGTATTTAAAGTTGGACCTGTCAGCAGGCTTAGAATCATGTTGGTAGCACTGACGTATATAAGTTACTCCAAATTAATATAGAATGTCAGGTACTATACGTGTGCATAGTTTAAAGCTGTCGGCTTGCATACTTTCTGATATATTGGTATTTGGATAAAATAAATTAGGAGCATTTATTAACAGTTGGCAGCCCTGGTAGGTCTTAAGAATACGCTCAGTCATATCTGGTTATGTACACATACAACATACGAAATTTGGTTGAATTCCACTTGATAGTGTAGAAGTTATATGCATTTAAAAATTGGACCTATCAGGAGGCTTATAATCATTTTGGCAACACTGCCATGTTTGGCCTCCTGGAAATTAAACTGAAATATTATGATCTGTACGTGTGCCAATTTTGAAATAGCTCCCATTCATACTTTCCAAGATATCCAACATGGAGCTCAAATTTCAATTGCGATTTTTTAGCAGTTAGTAGCACTGACATAATTTTCAAATATGGCCGTGAGATATTCAGGTATAGATCTTTACTCCTACCAAATTTTGTTTCGATTGCTGCAGCCGTTTAGGAGTTGATAGGGGGGGGACACACACACAGCCAGACAGACAGACAGAAGGACAGACAGACAGACAGACAGTCACACATTTGCCCGATCTCATAAGTCTACTTTTTCCTCATTTTTGCAAAATGTGAAAAGTAGGCTAAAATAGAATAAAACTTAAGGATAGCACCAAATGTTTGATCGAAGAAAGAGAATGCCTAAAATCACAAGCCATAGAAAACGAACACAAAAAGCTGGAATATGCGGAAGTCAATAAACAATCAAAAAGGGAAATCCGAAGAGACATCAGAGAACACAACACTAAAGTGGTCAAAGAAATCATGGATACCACAAAATCAATAAAGAAGATTAGAAAAGAATTAACTCCAGGCAAACATTGGATGCTGGGAGTAAAAGACAACAACGAAAAAAGACAAACCTCAAGAGAAGAGATAATGACGCAAGCGACAGAGTTCTATAGGACACTATACTCAAGTAACTCTCAAAGATCCAACTTGCATCAGGACCAGAATACACCAGAAGAAAACCTAGAGGAAGAAACACCTCCAATACTACCCAGTGAAGTAAGAGCAGCCATTCGACAAACGAAAACCGAAAAATGCCCAGGTGAAGATGGAATTTACAATGAATTTCTAAAATGGGGTGAAGAAGACCTAATCCCAGTCATCACAACATTATTTAATTCCATACTCACATCAGAAGACATACCAATGCAGTGGAAACAAAGCATTATCATACTTCTACACAAAAAGGGAGCCAAGGACGACATAAACAACTACAGACCGATCAACCTAATTGTAAACCTCTACAAGCTATTTATGAAGATCCTAACCAATAGAATGACAAAGGCACTGGACGAACAGCAACCGATAGAGCAAGCAGGATTCAGAAAGAGTTTCAGTACATCAGACCACTTGCAAACAATAAATCAACTCATGGAGAAAGTTCAGGAATTTAATCTAGAGGTGTATATCGCATTTGTGGATTACAACAAAGCATTTGACTCCGTAGAACAGGGAAGCGTCTTAGAAGCACTGGAAAAACAAGGCATCCCAAACAAATTCGTTAGACTCCTTGGCAAACTCTACGACGGTAACCAAGCCAGAATAAAGACAGAAAGAGAAGGATGTAACATCATGAAAGAAAGGGGAGTAAAACAGGGAGACCCCCTCTCACCAAAATTATTCACCTGTTTGCTGGAAAATCAGTTTAGAAAACTAGACTGGGAAGAAAAATATGGCATCAGAATCGATGGGACAAGACTAACCCATTTACGGTTCGCAGACGACATTGTTTTGGTGGCTGAATCAGCGAAAGAGCTGGAACAAATGATAAAGGAATTAGACAAAACAAGTAAAGAAGTGGGCCTTACAATGAACCCGAAGAAAACGAAGCTGATGACCAATGCGTTAGAAGCCCCAATTAATGTGAACGGAGAAACACTGGAATATGTTGAAGAATATGTATATCTCGGTCAGAACATGTCATTTTCAAGTCGTTCAGAGAAAGAGGTCAAACGAAGAATAGGACAAGCATCGATGAGCTTTTGGTCCCTAAAGTTTATACTGGCTGACAAGACCCAAAAACTCACTTTAAAGGCTGAAGTTCTGGAAAAATGCGTTATACCGGTGTTATTATATGGTTGCCAAACTTGGGCATTAACATCGAAACAATGACAAATGATCCAGAGATGTCAACGGAAAATGGAAAGGAAGATACTTCATGTCTCATTGAGAGATAGAATACGGAACGAAGATTTAAGAAGGAGAACCGGCATGAAAGACGCTATGACATCAGCAGACCAGCTCAAATGGAGATGGGGTGGACATGTAGCGAGATTAGATCCTAACCGATGGACGTACAAAATGACGATGTGGGACCCAAGAACAGGAAGACGAAACGTTGGGAGACAAAGAATCAGATGGGCAGACTGGTTCGTAAAATGGGGAGGAAAACAATGGACAAGAACAGCGAAGATGAGGCAGGAGTGGAAAGACCTAGGGAGACTCGACTGCAGTGACCAATAAAACAATGCATCAACTAGAAAGACACCGTTCAGTGGGCATGCAGCAAAGCGGTACATATCTCTGGTGTGCAATAAAGGCTTCTCACAGAGCGGTGACCTCAAGAAGCACACTGTTGTTCATACTGGAGTGAAGTAATACACTTGTAGCACATGTGAGAAGTCATTTGCATGGCGGACAGAACTAATGGAACATTGTCTCGCGCTCTAATTTGAGGAAACATCATCGTGTTCACTAGGGAAAATAACCTTACTGCATCACAAGGAATTCAAAAGGTTCAACTATCTTGCGAAACACTTGTTAATTCGTTCCGGGACCACATGTGCACAACATAGTGAATGATTTGTGGGATGTTAAAGAACGTGTATAGGTATCTGCATCCAAACTAGATGTTAAAACTCCACCGGTAAAGTTTTGTATTGCATTTTAAAAAGACCTATTTGAAACGGTTCAATATACGTAGATTTTACTGAAGAGTGAAGACTTGGCAGTTTCTGTCATTGTTCAAGTGCTTAGACAGGGTAAGCTTTGTGCTTAGTGGCAATGGGAAGCTCCCAGATATTGGTTGATGGCTATTATGATTTCCGTAATACTAATGTATATTTGAGGCCTTGATATCGCCAGACTCAGAAATGAAGATTGTTGTAGCGAATGTTATGCCATCGTAATATAATTTACTTAATCTTTAATCAGCTGCTCATCTATATAGAAGACCCAATCAGAAAGAATAACCCCGAATGCTCCTCAGGACTTGCTCACCTGATGAGTTAAAACTGATCAATTCCCTGCAAAGCAGGAGGCCATAGCCCTTATGGGATTTGTAAGGCTATTTATTTATTTATTTATTTATTTACTATATGGTGCAGAAACACGGAGATTAGGCCAGTATTACTATATGGTGCAGAAACACGGGGATTATGCCAGTATTACTATATGGTGCAGAAACACGGCGATTAGGCCAGTATTACTATATGGAGCAGAAACACGGGGATTAGGCCAGTGTTACTATATGGTGCAGAAACACGGGGATTAGGCCAGTGTTACTATATGGTGCAGAAACACGGAGATTAGGCCAGTGTTACTATTTGGTGCAGAAACACGGAGATTAGGCCAGTGTTACTATATGGTGCAGAAACACGGAGATTAGGCCAGTATTACTATATGGTGCAGAAACACGGGGATTAGCCCAGTATTACTATATGGTGCAGAAACACGGGGATTAGGCCAGTGGTACTATATGGTGCAGAAACACGGGGATTAGGCCAGTGTTACTATATGGTGCAGAAACACGGGGATTAGGCCAGTGTTACTATACGGTGCAGAAACACGGAGATTAGGCCAGTGTTACTATATGGTGCAGAAACATGGAGATTAAGCCAGTGTTACTATATGGTGCAGAAACACGGGGATTATGCCAGTATTACTATATGGTGCAGAAACACGGGGATTAGGCCAGTATTACTATATGGTGCAGAAACACGGAGATTAGGCCAGTGTTACTATATGGTGCAGAAACATGGAGATTAGGCCAGTGTTACTATATGGTGCAGAAACACGGAGATTAGGCCAGTATTACTATATGGTGCAGAAACATGGAGATTAGGCCAGTATTACTATATGGTGCAGAAACATGGAGATTAGGCCAGTGTTACTATATGGTGCAGAAACATGGAGATTAGGCCAGTGTTACTATAAGGTACAGAAACACGGGGATTATGCCAGTGTTACTATGTGGTGCAGAAACACGGGGATTAGGCCAGTATTACTATATGGTGCAGAAACACGGGGATTAGGCCAGTGTTACTATATGGTGCAGAAACATGGAGATTAGGCCAGTAATACTATATGGTGCAGAAACACGGGGATTAGGCCAGTATTACTATATGGTGCAGAAACACGGGGATTATGCCAGTATTACTATATGGTGCAGAAACACGGGGATTAGGCCAGTATTACTATATGGTGCAGAAACACGGGGATTAGGCCAGTGTTACTATATGGTGCAGAAACATGGAGATTAGGCCAGTATTACTATATGGTGCAGAAACACGGGGATTAGGCCAGTATTACTATATGGTGCAGAAACACGGGGATTATGCCAGTATTACTATATGGTGCAGAAACACGGGGATTAGGCCAGTATTACTATATGGAGCAGAAAAACGGGGATTAGGCCAGTGTTACTATATGGTGCAGAAACACGGGGATTAGGCCAGTGTTACTATATGGTGCAGAAACACGGAGATTAGACCAGTGTTACTATATGGTGCAGAAACACGGGGATTAGGCCAGTATTACTATATGGTGCAGAAACACGGGGATTAGGCCAGTGTTACTATATGGTGCAGAAACACGGGGATTAGGCCAGTATTACCATATGGTGCAGAAACACGGGGATTAGGCCAGTGTTACTATATGGTGCAGAAACACGGGGATTAGGCCAGTGTTACTATACGGTGCAGAAACACGGAGATTAGGCCAGTGTTACTATATGGTGCAGAAACATGGAGATTAAGCCAGTGTTACTATATGGTGCAGAAACACGGGGATTAGGCCAGTATTACTATATGGTGCAGAAACACGGAGATTAGGCCAGTGTTACTATATGGTGCAGAAACATGGAGATTAGGCCAGTGTTACTATATGGTGCAGAAACACGGAGATTAGGCCAGTATTACTATATGGTACAGAAACACGGGGATTATGCCAGTGTTACTATGTGGTGCAGAAACACGGGGATTAGGCCAGTATTACTATATGGTGCAGAAACACGGGGATTAGGCCAGTGTTACTATACGGTGCAGAAACACGGAGATTAGGCCAGTGTTACTATATGGTGCAGAAACATGGAGATTAAGCCAGTGTTACTATATGGTGCAGAAACACGGGGATTATGCCAGTATTACTATATGGTGCAGAAACACGGGGATTAGGCCAGTATTACTATATGGTGCAGAAACACGGAGATTAGGCCAGTGTTACTATATGGTGCAGAAACATGGAGATTAGGCCAGTGTTACTATATGGTGCAGAAACACGGAGATTAGGCCAGTATTACTATATGGTACAGAAACACGGGGATTATGCCAGTGTTACTATGTGGTGCAGAAACACGGGGATTAGGCCAGTATTACTATATGGTGCAGAAACACGGGGATTAGGCCAGTGTTACTATATGGTGCAGAAACATGGAGATTAGGCCAGTATTACTATATGGTGCAAAAACACGGGGATTAGGCCAGTATTACTATATGGTGCAGAAACACGGGGATTATGCCAGTATTACTATATGGTGCAGAAACACGGGGATTAGGCCAGTATTACTATATGGTGCAGAAACACGGGGATTAGGCCAGTGTTACTATATGGTGCAGAAACATGGAGATTAGGCCAGTATTACTATATGGTGCAGAAACACGGGGATTAGGCCAGTATTACTATATGGTGCAGAAACACGGGGATTATGCCAGTATTACTATATGGTGCAGAAACACGGGGATTAGGCCAGTATTTCTATATGGAGCAGAAACAGGGGGATTAGGCCAGTGTTACTATATGGTGCAGAAACACGGGGATTAGGCCAGTGTTACCATATGGTGCAGAAACACGGAGATTAGGCCAGTGTTACTATATGGTGCAGAAACACGGGGATTAGGCCAGTATTACTATATGGTGCAGAAACACGGGGATTAGGCCAGTATTACTATATGGTGCAGAAACACGGGGATTAGGCCAGTGTTACTATATGGTGCAGAAACACGGGGATTAGGCCAGTGTTACTATACGGTGCAGAACCACGGAGATTAGGCCAGTGTTACTATATGGTGCAGAAACATGGAGATTAGGCCAGTGTTACTATATGGTGCAGAAACACGGGGATTATGCCAGTATTACTATATGGTGCAGAAACACGGGGATTAGGCCAGTATTACTATATGGTGCAGAAACACGGAGATTAGGCCAGTGTTACTATATGGTGCAGAAACATGGAGATTAGGCCAGTGTTACTATATGGTGCAGAAACACGGAGATTAGGCCAGTATTACTATATGGTACAGAAACACGGGGATTATGCCAGTGATACTATGTGGTGCAGAAACACGGGGATTAGGCCAGTATTACTATATGGTGCAGAAACACGGGGATTAGGCCAGTGTTACTATATGGTGCAGAAACATGGAGATTAGGCCAGTATTACTATATGGTGCAGAAACACGGGGATTAGGCCAGTATTACTATATGGTGCAGTAACACAGGGATTATGCCAGTATTACTATATGGTGCAGAAACACGGGGATTAGGCCAGTATTACTATATGGTGCAGAAACAAGGGGATTAGGCCAGTATTACTATATGGTGCAGAAACATGGAGATTAGGCCAGTATTACTATATGGTGCAGAAACACGGGGATTAGGCCAGTATTACTATATGGTGCAGAAACATGGAGATTAGGCCAGTATTAATATATGGTGCAGAAACATGGAGATTAGGCCAGTATTACTATATGGTGCAGAAATACGGGGATTAGGCCAGTATTACTATATGGTGCAGAAACATGGAGATTAGGCCAGTATTACTATATGGTGCAGAAACACGGGGATTAGGCTAGTATTACTATATGGTGCAGAAACACGGAGATTAGGCCAGTATTACTATATGGTGCAGAAACATGGCGATTAAGCAAATGCACACAGAGAAAGATAAAAGTTTTCGAAAATAAAATCCCCAGACAGTTTTTCGGATCCATTTGTTAAGCAGGTGAGTGGCGAAGGGGAAAGACGAAGGAACTAAAGGAGTTGTATAAAGAACCCGATGTTGTTGCGGAAGCTAAGACAAGAAGGCTGAGATGGGCTGGTCACGTGTATGGAAGAGAAAAGGGATCTAGACTGGGAGAAGTGCGTGAGGAAAAGTCAGACGAAGGAAGACCAATAGGCAGACAAAAAATGAGAAGGAGAGAGCAGTAGGAGCGAGAGAGGAAGATGCCAAGGACGGGACGAAGTGGAGGAGGCTTCTTGACGAGGCCAATAATCGACTGCGGTTTGTGGAGCCAGGAGAATAAGTAAGTAAGTAAGTATATTACACTTCTCGAAGTGTTGCGGTCAGTACTTTTTATGTGTTTAAGTATGAGAAACCTTTGAATCGTTTACATCTACCATAGCGAGTTTTTTGAACTGATTGCGTTCCATACTATTTTGTCACTACCCGTAACCCGTTTAAATCAAATCCTGAGTTATTGGTGCAGAGTGTACTTTGGTCTTACTACTGATGGTTTTACCACTGACGTGCAGTGTAAAAGCCCTCACGAAGAAGAAAGAAGTCTGAAATTCGAATCTGTTATGCCGAATTCATTGAATAAGGTATTTTGATTCTGGGACATTTCTCTACATGTAAAGAAAATACAGGTGACACTAAAAGCTGAAGAATGTAAGATAGGAGGCAAGAAAAGAACGAAGGGAAAAAACGAACAAAGGAAGAAGAGAAGAAAAGAATGATAGCCAGGGGGAATGAATGAACGATTCAAAGAAGAAATTACGAAGGGAAGGAAAAACGGAGGGAGTGAATAACAATGGAAGGAACGAAAAAAGGAAGAAAAGAAGAATCAGATGTGAAAGGATAGAAGAATAAAGGAAAGACTAAAGGGAGGAGGGAAGGAATGATGGAAGGAAAGAAGGAAAGGATGGAAGGAAGAAAGAAAGAAAGAAAGAAAGAAAGAAAGAAAGAAAACGAAAGAAAGAACGAAGGTGGAAGGAAGGAAAAAACGAGGGAGCTTAGGACAATACGGAGGATGGAAGGGAAGAGGGAAGGAAGAAATGAAAGAAAAAAAAGGAATGACGAAAGGAAGGAACGAAAGAAAGAAGGAATGACGCATGTAAAAAGATGGAAAGAAAGAACGAAAGAACGAAAGAAAGAAAGAAAGAAAGAAAGAAAGAAAGAAAGGAAGGAAGGGCAGTACGTAGGATGAAAGGAAGGAGGGAAAGATGAAACGAGGGAACGAAAGAAAAATGAAAGGAAGAAGCGGAGGAACAATGGAATGAAGAAGCAGAGGGCGTACGACCCCGTCTGGAATGACATGAACAATGTTACTGAAAGCTACAAAGCATTACTTATCGTCCACTAATTGGACTTAACCGTGGTTCACTTCGTATGAATAGCGTCCGAGAGATAAGATTGGCACGCTTCAGCGCAGTCATTTGTCACAAGTTAGGCGTGTCCGAGTGACTTCGTGCGCTGCGACAACATCTCCACAAGAGAAATGTCAGCCTACAGGTGTCCTGTCACATGATCCACTGAGAAACAAGACCTTAATGTGATTGATTAAATGCAAGCATCATTTATACTTTGTTTGTCACGGTTCAGAATTAGAAAGTTCAAGCTGACAAATCCAATACGCAATCCCCTTCACGTTCCTAAGCATTCCTATTGTCTTCCGCAATGCTACAGGTATATTAGTTCAGGAGTTCGTTTACTGTAACTTTGCACTTTTTTGACAACTATAAAGGCATCCAACGATTAGAATGAACCACTGGTTAGATAGGGATACTCTTCTCTCTTTCTGTTGTACGTGAGACATGAATGACGCTGTCATTTTCTAGCAATCCACTGTTGCCATATCAGTCAAAAATTCTTATTTGTCGAAAAGAAAACAGCATACTGGGGTAAAACTTTGTTTTGCTGATCTTTTTTGTCCTATATTAGAACTACGTAAACTTGATAGAAATGCTAGAAAAATTAGATATCCATATTTAAAAAAAAACGATTAACTATGTGCCCTTTTTAGTAAAATCGATCTTATATCATGTTGCATTGACTTTGTAATGCCTATTTTTCACACACGTGTAGCTAAATGAGCCGTCTTGATGATGGATTGTTGAAATATTTTATACTGGCAATATTACAATTTTCATGTAGGTAAAACTTCTGAATATTCTCTCATAAGTGCATAGCAACATTGAAAAAGTTCGTATGCTGCCAACTTTTCTATTTTTAAAGAATAACCATGTCATGTCAGTTTGAGAGTTGTAGAGGAATGTTGGAAGAAGTTTTCTACCTGCTTACCCAGAGTGTAGGTTTAATTGCTTACACAGGCCGGGCTGTTCATTGACAGAGGATTATAAGAATGAAGTTTCGAAGGACAGCGGGGTGCAGCTTGCTACTCACAGCTTTATTACTGTGCCCTTCGAGCTTGTATTTCAGTAGTTCAGCTGCCTCTATCTTGAGTGTGTGTCCAGCAGTTCTGTTAGATTTAACGTGTTGCATTTTACGTATTTCACGACAACAATAGATATTTTTGTGGAAAGAAAGCGTGGTCAAGTGCTCAGAAGAAGGGAAAAACAGGTCGTAATTAATGTGTTCAGTCATTTTAAGAATCTTAAACCTAATGAAAGTATAAATCATGAAAGGTAAGCCAACGAGGAGTATTTTCTTTAATAACGTACTTCAACTTTAACTGCAGTCGAAACTTCACACATTTCCTTGTGCTTGTACTTTATTTATTATGTTTTGATTGTGTTCTTTATGTTACATTCAGCATACATTACAGTTAATTTAATTTAATTTCGTTGTTTGTGTTATGTTAGCCTACTATTAGTATTATTATACGGTACTTAATTCAAGTCTTCGTCACTGCACAATCGCTGAATGTGCGGAAGGTGTGCGCGAAGCGCTTTGTACTGCCTCCTCTCATGGAGTGGCAACCCTGTCGTAATGCGCCATAAGACCAATGCTTCATTCTAAATGTTGGATGCCTTTATAGGGTTGCCAACTTTCCAAGGAAAGACTCCATTTACAACCTGAAGTCCATAACAAATATACTGTACTAGCGGTACACGGCATGCGTTGCAATGCCAATGAAAGAAAATGTTGGCGTTGTAACTTTGTTTGTTGAAGTGCTTCTGAACAAACAATATTTTTTTCTTTTTCCGTTAACTGCCTCTATACTATTGTAAAATGGATTTGATATCACGGAAACATTCGTGGGAGCGTGCTCAACAACTCACCAAAGTTTCATCGCAATCGGATGAACGATATATGAACACATACGGGAGTTTCTTGAAACTATTTGCACGCTGTCACTCATTAGTTGAATCTACTCGTGCGCTACCAACTGTGAACTGGATGTAATAAGTCAGAAACCTTAACGGGAGTGTACACAATAACTCATTAGCGTTCATCGCAATCGGATGAATGGTATATTAACGCATACGGAAGTTTGTTGAAGCTATTCAAACGCTGTCACTCAATTATTGAATCTACTCGTGCGCTACATATTGCAAAATGGATTTACTAAGTCAGAAACCTTCGCAGGAGGGTACACAACAACTCACCAAAATTTCATCACAATCGGATGAATGGCATATTAACGCATGTGGGACTTTGTTGAAACGAATCACGCACCATATTGATGAAGATACTCACGCGCTATCGATTGTAAATTGGATTTACTATGCCTAAAGCCATCCCGGGAGTGTGCACAACAACTCATCAAAATTTGATCGCAATCGGATGAAAGGTATATGAACGCATAAGGGATGAACAAACAAGCATTCATTTTTAGCCTATTTTCAATTTTGAAAAAATAGGCTTATGAGATCACCTTTTGTCCGTGTGTGTGTGTGCATGTGTGTGTGTGATTCGTGTGTGTGTCCCCCCCCCCCCTAATAAAATCTAAACGGCAGGAGCGATTTCAATGAAACTCGGAAAATTCATAGCACTATTCCCGGCGACCTCGACCGTGCCCTTCAAATTTTGTTACACCTCACCAATTCATCATGGCGGCTGTGCGAAATATTTCACCAGCATTCAATATCTCCTAAACTATTACCGATATTACCCTGACATTTTCTATGGTGATAGAGGGAACTACTATAAGTTCACTTATGTGACTTTTGAAAACCTAGTAACTACAAAACCAACATGGCGGCCAAGCGAATTTGCGACTTTTAAATAGACGTTTCTCGCGATTTGACCAACCAAACGCAATGAAACTTGGTACAGTATATGTTTATATACATTGTAATGCACCGACATCTAACTTCGTTCAATTGTTTACATAACCACAAGATGGCGGATGTGTGAAATATTTCACCGGCATTCTATATCTCTGAAACTATTAGCGGTATCTCCCTAAAATTTTGTACGGAGATAAAGGGCACTACTGGAAGTCCATCTATAAGACTTTCAAAACCTGGTTAACTACAAAACGAACATGGCGGCCAAGCGAATTTGAACATTTTAAATAGACCTTTCTCGCGATTTCATGTTCCAAGCGCACTGAAACATGGTACAGGAAATATTTATACACATTGAAATCCACTGGTATCTAATTTAGTTCAATTGTTTACATAACCTCAAGATGGCGGCAGTGCGAATTTTAAAATTAAGTTTTTATTTCTTGTGTCGTAATCATGGGATCGAAGTGAAAGCTTGAATAATGAACCTACGCAATAATTTTCCTTTAATGGTTCATGACTCTATGGCCTATACATTTAACAATCCAACATGGCGACCATCCGAAATATTTAGACGATACTGAATATCTACGAATCTATTTTAGCAATCAATCTGCATTTTTTAATGTTCATAGGGGCTATGAACTTAAGTTCACCTATAGGACTTTAAATAACCTGGTGATCACAAATCCAACATGGCGGTGACGCGAATTATAAATATTCACATGGACGTTTCTCGCAATTTAACCATCCGCGTGCAGTGAAACTTGGTACAGTAAATCCTTGTACGAATGTTAATCCACTGGCATCTAATTTATTTCAATTTTTTCCATAACCTCAAGATGGCAGCTGTGCAAAATTTTAAAATCTCCTGGTTTTTTCTTGTGTCCTAATTTTGCGATTGAAGTTTGAATACTACACGTTCACAATAATCTGCATGTAACAGTACATAACTCTAGGACCTACATATATAAAATCCAACATGGTGACCATCCGAAATATTTAGTCGGTTCTCAATATCTACGAATCTATTACAGCAATCAAACTGAAATTGTGTATGTTGATAGTGGCAATTAACATAAGTAGGATATATGAAAATAGGCTGTATAGTTCTTCACGGAACTACTTGTTATATATATTTGAGTCACATGTAACTTTTTTCAGGTTATTTTCTCGCTTGGGAATATCTTGGAACTATATCATGTCGGCCAGACTGAAAAGTTGCTTTATCAAACTAACGAAGCACGTGCTCGTGGCATGGGTGTGCGGTTAGTAATGGACGCATTGCCGTGTTCATCCGCCCTTGCAAATAACGTGATTATTATCTTAAATTATAATAATCGCACTTGGTAATATTTCGCAAAGTCGTATTATTTCAATTTGATCGTGTGTTCACTTGTCAGATAAATATATATAGTGTATATCTTAATAGTTGAGTAAATACGAGGGCGGATCGAAAAGTCTTTGCCCGTATTTTCTTTTTGCCAAAAATAGTACATAGAGGTAATTACAAATATACGTACTGTGCTACCTTACACGTTTGGTCAGACAATTGTCCCATCGCAGCACTAAATTTGAGATGCCTCTGTGGTAGGATTCAGCCGGCTGACTGTGGAACCATCGTCGGACTGCTGTCTTGGCGTCATCGTTGCACGTAAATCGCTGTCCTGTCAGGAAATTCTTCTGAGGGCCAAAAACGTGCAAATCACTAGGGGCGACGTTCGGACTGTATGGAGGGTGGACCAGACTCTCCCAGAGCTTGTTGGTGGTTCTGGTTGCCACATGTGGCCTCGCATTGTCATGGTCCGCTGAAGAAGTTCCTGGTAGGACAGCGATTCACGTGAAATGATGACACTAACAAGGGGAGGTTGCCAAGTGGTTTACTAGAAAAGTGCTCGAATTTGGAGGGTTTGCTCTTCATAAAAAAAAATATTTTGGCCGAGTTCGAGCGTTTGTGCTAATGGGCCTTAGTATGTTCAAAACTGAACGTTGAAAATCGATCCACAAACTTTTGTAATCTTATTCCCATGCACGTTCCCGGCCCGTCTTCGAGGTGTAGTGGCTAGCGTGTCGGCTGTGGAAATGGAAGTTGCCGTGATCGAAACCTACCTTGCTCTTTTTAAATTATATTCTTTATCTTTCTTTGACATTTTTTTCTTATTTTATGTGTGTGGTACAATATTTAAGTTGGAAGATTACATCAAGTACTTCATTATTTGTTGTTGACGTTGGGTACGAAATGAGCTTCGGAAACGGTCATTTGAAGCTTGGTGCAAACTTCCTCATAAAGGTAAAGGAGTGGAAGTTTATGAACATCATCCTAAGAACAACTCGTGGATAAATAACAGAAAAGGCTTATCGTGCTCTGAATGGACGAATGCCATCAAAATGTCTTGCAACATCTCAGCGGTGAGAGCTGTGCCGGGGAGAAGTCAGCACACAACCCTATGCCGACAACCAGGATGTGACCAACCAGAGACGCTAGGACATGTCCTGGGTCAATGTTCTAAAGGAGAACTGTTACGAAATTTCCGCCATCACCGAGTTCGATCATCAATTGCCACTTCCCTGAGGAAATTAAAATGGGAAGTTTATGAGGAAGTGCACTGCATTTCGGAAAATGGTAGTCACCGTAAAGCAGATATCGTTGCCATTGACAGGAAGAACGGAAGGGGTTTGGTCCTGGACCCCACGGTACGAATGGAAGTGGACATTCCGCAAGCCGTACGAGTCAACGAGGAGAAAGAGGCTATTTACCGACCATGCATACTTCACTTGAGTGAGAGATATAACTTACCTAAAAATGCATGGAAAGTGAATGGCCTTCTATTCGGAGCTTGTGGAACATCTTATAAGTTCGTCATGGATATCCTCAAGAAGCTTGGCATCATCGAGGATGATCTTGAGAAGATCTGCTTGGGCGTATTGAGAGCATCACTCAACATGCTACATAACCATTTATATGGTATATCGTAATGAATTATGTACTGTAGAGCCAACAATCTACCTACACTGTATTCTGGATCTTTATGGTCTCCAGGAATGCCGGGCGGATGTCCTTCAGGAAATATATATAATATTAATAAATTTATATTTACGTTATTGTTTACATACAGGAAGATTAGCTTGATGGTGGAGCAGAGTGGGACAGCGGGAAGAGCTCTTGCGTTTCTGTATTAGACTCGGCGCAGTGCGAATAAACGTAGCGTCGCCGGCCACGCTGCATTTTAATTCTAACAAATAAAACTTACAACACGTTCAAGCGTCACGGACGAATAATGATGTTAAAATATTGTACATAACTGCAAAACCGAAGAGACCACAGCAAATACATTATAGAAAACACGAAAGACAATAAGGGATGTATCAGTAAAAGAAACGATAATGTACTGACCAAGCTCTGACTTGAACTCGAAACCTTCAATTCCCCACGCCGGTACGCTAGCGACTACGCCACGGGGACGAGCAGGGAACGTGTATGGGAATAAGACTACACAATTTTGAGGATTGATTTTCAACGTTCAATTTTAAACAAAATAAGGCCCATTGGCACAAACGCTCGAACATAGCCAAAATATATTTTATGGAGAGCAAACCCTCAAAATTTGAACGCTTTTCTAGTAAACCACTTGGCGACCTTCCCTTGCAAGATAGCAGTCCTACGATGGTTCCACAGTCAGCCGGCTGAATTCTACCACAGGAGCATCTCAGATTTAATGCTGCGATGGGACAAATGTCTGAACAAATGTATAAGGTAGCACAGTACGTATATTTGTAAATTCCTGTATGTATTGTTCTGGCTAAAAAAAAATGGAGCAAATACTTTTCGATCCACCCTGAGCAGGCGTCTTCAGGTCGGACATTTTTGTTTTGACCATTGTGTGAGTCGGAATATCTTGTTCAGGGTATTTATTTTATTTCTCTTTCTCTTTGAAGATAACCGTGAACTATGCTGTGCGTTATTCGTGTTTTGCTTTTATTTGTATCTAGTACGTATTTATAGATCGTGCTGGATCATCAGGAAACTCTCCAACGAATCGTCAGAGGCAAACTGACATAATAAATGTAGTTAAGGGTCTAAGAATTTGGATATTGCGAGGTGAGCTTGTGAAGTGTTCCATCAAAGAAAAAGCAGCAGAACTCTTGAAGTTTCCCCAAGGACAGTGGCCAGGTAAATTATTTTCACCAGGCATAATTTGTGAAAAAGGTTAGGGCTAAAATATATAGGCCAAAAAGTGAACTTACATGGTGACATTTTGTTTATAAAGGGTTTGGAAGTATGATGTTTACAATCACAAGAGCCAGTGAAGAAAAGGACTAGGTGACCTCCTGTCTTAAGAAAAATTGATGATTTTGGAGACGGTGCTATAAGAAGAAGAAGAATATGGCATGTATGTCGTTATTACACCTTGAATCAAAATTTCTACGCGAGAAACGATTTATAAAATTTTAAAATGTAGGGAAGTAAATTAATATTCGTGCATCAGTGATTGCGTGAGTGTTATTGGTGATGTTGCTGTAAAGAAGGTAACGATGACAGATATTCTGAGAAATATGTTGAAAACATTTCAGAATTTGTTTTACGTGAGATTTTCCTGTGTTTAAATGTGTATCATCTGCTTAGGTCTCTGATCAAGTATCGCTCAGCTATTGCACTCTCTCTACACCTTTACATGGATTCGGAAAACATTTCTTGGTGCTTTACAGGTGAAGAGAAAAATCAATAGAGAAGAAGGAGGAGAAAACTAGAGCTGAGGTCACAACGTATAGGTCGGGATTCCGGTAATAGGATGGGGGGGGGGGGGGGACTCTGGGGCAAAATTGAGGTGAGTTCGATTCCTTAGAATTGGTTTCCTGCAGTGGCACCTGATTTAAGACTCCAGTCAAATCCTACCAAAAACCTATTACCAATTATTATTACCCAAACCAGCACAACCATCACAATAACACACGTTATCAGACACAGATTTCACACACACACACCAAACTACACGGGAACTATATATTTTCAATAAATACACTTATTTAGTTGCAGTAATTAAACTAGCACAACTAGTCAGGATTAAAAAACATATTTTAAATAGTAGTGTTAGTTTAATTCTTCTTCTTCTTCTTTATATGCCGTCTCCGCGTCGAAGATTGGCGATCATCATTGCAATCCCTTGCCTCGAGGTTGCCGTTCGATACAGATATGCTGAGTCAAGTTCAAACCATTCCCGCAAATTCTTGAGCCAGGAGATCCTTCTCCTCCCTGGTCTGCGCCGTCCTTCAATCTTGCCTTCCATGATTAGCTGCTGGAGTCGGTACTTGTTATTTCGAATCACGTGGCCTAAATATTGTAGATTCTGTCGCTTGATGTTGTAGAGCACCTCCATCTCCTTGCCCATCCGATCCAGCACCTCGGTGTTTCTCACCTTCTCGGTCCACGATATACGAAGCATGCGACGATACAGCCACATTACAAATGCTTCCAACTTCTTCTCCAAGGTTTTGGTTAACGTCAACCCCTCGTGTCCATACACTAGTATGGGAATTATGTAACACTTGAGGGCAAGTAGTCTCGTTCTCAGACTAAGATCTCGGTGCCAAAGCATTTTCTTAATTATGATAAAGACATCCCTGGCTTGCTCAATGCGAGCTTTGAATTCATGGCTGCAGTTCCATTTGTCAATCAGGTAGCAACCTAGACATTTATATTTGTAGTTTAATTACCGCAACCAAATAAGTGAATGTATGTCTACCCCTTATTATTCCCGTCTCCAATGGAAATGGGGATGAGATGCGATGAAATTCTATGTGGCGTATGGGTTATACTTCCAGATACCGACAGTAGTGGCTACGCTGGCTAAAGCGCGGTGTTAGGTCATGGGGCCAAGCTCTCTGCTGACTCGGTAGACGCGTGGGTTCGAGCCCCACCGTCGGCTGTCCTTGAAATGGTTTTCCGTGGTTTCCTATTTTCTACACCAGGCAAATGCTGGGACAGTACCTTCTGACAGGCCACGGCCGCTTCCTTCCACATCCTTGCCCACTTTCATCCATTAATCTCATCTCTCATCCCGACGCGCAGGTCGCCCACGGGCGTCGACTAGAAAGACCTGCACTCGGCCTCTCAGGAGGCTATACGAAAAAAAAAATCCAGATGTCCTTCCTGACGCGAACCCCGTGAGAGGAGTTAATGAGAGATGTAATGAATGAAAATTAATGAAACTGGGCAAGGATGTGGTTTCCCGCTTATACTCCTAACAAATGCCGGGAGGGGTAACATACAGCTTAAGGAGCCAAAACAATAACGATGTTAATATTATATCTCTGCCTGTCATAAATTTTGTAAAACAATTACTGTACATATTTCCAAGGAAACACACACATCTTGTTATTAGAAGTAAAGTTCTAAATTCCAAAATTCAAATCGTTACTATTTTATTCATAATGTTGAATTTTGGGCTTCCCAAAATTCAACATTATGAATAATAACACGGGCCGTGAAAGTCTAAATGACAACGTTACTATTTTATTCATTTTTCAAAAGTTCGTACTTGCTTGGTGCTGATATTCATCGTTTCCCCTAATATCCGCCATGTTTATGAGACTGTTTGGACTTTTATTTTTATAAAGTGGGTGTTATAACCCTTAACTATGGACGTGTGGTCAATATGACCGCGGTGGAAAAATAAACACGTGCCACACCTCGATTATCGCCCTCCCAGTATATTTTTTTGCAGTAACTTTCTATGTCAAGAAGACCTCTCCACTGCACTTATCTTATCCGTCATTAATAACCATGCAGCCGCGATAAGAAGCTCATGGGTTTCGTAGCGGCCTGGGTGACCGCACGGCCACGGTTGAAGCAGTGGAGGAGCGTATCAACATTGCTGAGGAGAAGCTTGAAAAACGGATAACTTGTCGTCTGTACCCACCAGCAAAGAAGAGGAAAACATTCATAATGTTGAATTTTGGGCTTATGCCGTGTTTTATTATATTAATATTCGACGCGTTTCGAAAGAAACCATGTCTTTCTTCGTCAGGAAAAATCTGGAATACGACAATGTTGCTAAGAGAAAGCAACGAAGAACATATAGAAGGTGCCCAAAGATGGATGCCATTATAGCCCCATGTTAGGGACAACGGAAAGCAGCAGTTAATTACTTTCTCAGGGTTCTGATAATAGGTAGCCAGGATTCACTGAGATTGTAGCCGGTGTCGCGGTTGAAATTATCTGGGTGTTTACGTATTTCAACCGCCTCAATGATGATTCTGGGACGATATTGCTTTATACGGGCAAGAACATCCACTCCTTGGAACATGACATCATGGCCAGGTGTTAAAGCATGATCGGCAACAGCTGATTTATCAGGTTGAATGAGCCTGATACATCTATTATGTTCCTTAATGCGAGTGCATATTGTTTTCGAAGTCTGCCCGATGTAAAGGATATGTGTGTTCAAATGGAACAGTGCATTCTGAGCAACGAAAATTGCTGCGACTGTAATCTGAAGGTGCGAGGGTTCTACAAATTAACAAATGAAGAATATTGTTGTGGTTTTGGGTTGAATAAAATGTAATTATTCGAATGAAAACAGCTAGCAATTTCTCGCATTAATCCTTCCTTCCGTAGACACATTAATTTTGATGCGGTCTCTGTGACCTCACGAAAATATACATCCATAGTTAAGGGTTACTACAAAATGAATCTCACTCGAAAACGTTGTAACTTGAATTAATTAGTCTTTCTATGAAACTTTAAAAATATTTGAGTTAGACCAGAATAAAATTGGAAATAATGACGCTTATTTAATTAATAATATGAGATTCATTTTGTATCTGAAGGTTTAACACCCACTTACAAAAAACAAAAAACTAAGTTCCTATAAACACGGGAGATATGAGGGAAAAGGTGAAGGTCAGCGCAAAACAAGAACCAAATTTTGAAAAAGGAATAAAAATATTTAAGTTACGATTTAAATTTTGAAAATTTATAAACATTGCTTCTAACAGCAAGTTGCGTGTGTGTTTCCTTGGAAATGTATACAGTTGTTGTACAAGATGTATGACAAGCAGAGTTATAATATCAATATCGTTATTGTATTGGCTCCTTAAGCTGTGTGTTACCCTTTAATGTCACGGCCGCTTTCCACCCCGTTCCCACCTTAATTCCAAATGCACACACTAGTTCAGACATCACAGTCACACAGGTTATTAGAAAAATTAGTTAGTTAGTTAGTTATTGTTGTTTTAAGGGGCGGAACTACGAGGTCATCTGCCCCTCTTACCACAGATTAAAGATTACAAATTTGGAATTGAATTTAAAATTTTGAGGTGGACACCTAAAATTAAAAAGACCAAAATTTAATAAAACAAAAACAAAAAATTAAATAAAAATTATAAAAACAAACAAAAATTACGGAAAAACAAAACAGTGTCATTCAAAAACGAACAAGTCGTTGAGTTAATTTATACTGGAAAACGATTGCAAGATCCACACACTCGGTGAAAATGTGGGCCACGGTGAATACGGCTCCACAGGTACAAAGTGGCGGGTCTTCACTTCCCATCAGATACGAGTGGGTGGATCTTGTATGACATATCCTTAGCCTACACACAATGACGGACTCTCTCTGTGACCGGAAAGAGCTCCGCCACTCCGGAGTAGTTCCCTTGATCGCTCTCAGTTTACTGGGCAGTGGGTCAGCTAGCCACTGACTCTCCCACAATACCAGAACTTGTAGGCGTAACTGACAGCGAATATCTCTAGTGGGTACCTCCATTGGACGAGGGGGTAGTGATACCGCCTCTAGTTAGTTATTGTTGTTTTAAGGGGCGGAAATACAAGAACATCTGCCCCACTTAACACATATTAAAGAATACACATTTGGAATTGAATTTTAAATTCTGAGGTGGACCCCTAAATTTAAAAAGACAAAAAATCAATAAAACAAAAACAAATAATTAAAAATAATAAATATAAACAAAAATTGCGGAAAAACAAATCTTATCATTCAAAAACGAACAAGTCGTTGAGTCAATTTATACTGGAAAATTTGGATTGGAAAATCCGACGGCTTCGGCCGGGTTTGAACCCGCTATCTTGGGCAAAATTATTAGAAAAATTCTACACACAACAATGTACACCGGGCTAAATTACCACGATGTCGCAAAACCCCTAAATCAATAAACAACAGCAACAACGCCTTATCAGTGTTGCCAATTTGGTGTTCTTAGCACCAGATCTGGTATTTCTGAAGTTATCTGGTGCCAGAAATGTTCTAATAGCACCATAGCAAAATACTGGTGTTATTTCAATAAAACCAGTGCCAAATCTGGTGCCTAACGGATTTTTCCATGAAATTGTCTCCTATGACAAATCAGTAAATCCTGAAAGCCATGTAATAGTTTTAATAAAGTTAAACAATTAAGATAGGCAATGTTCAGCCCTACACGTGTCAAGATCAACACTCCAGAAGGGGAATTCCCTGAAATTCTCATTCTCGTTCATAAGCGCTAAATAAGCGCAACATACAGGGTTCAGTGTAAGTGCGCTTGTACAAAGAATCGACCTATCATCTTTTTTCTTCCCAGCTCCCAGGGGATTTCCCAGTTTCATGCGAAGGCAGTTTATGTAATTTCTCTCCCTCGCTCTAATGCAGATGTAAGGAGAGTGTTTAGCCAATTTTATTGGTGAAAACAAAGCAAAGAAATCGAATGAGAGTTCAAAAATTGCATTCCATACTTTGTGTGCGATTAGAACTAAAAACAGAGGGAAAATGCTATCACGACTACGAACTTCCGAAGGATATAATAGTGGCCAAAATTGGAAGTATGCAGATCTCTAGCAGTACTGTACCTTCCTGCTCTAAAAATGTAATAGCCGTTGCAGGCTCCGCAAGTGAAGAAGACGATTTTTAATGAAAGAAATGTAAGAAACAATCCGTTTTAAAATTTATAATTTTTGGTGTTTTTCTATTGCTTTGAATCATAAGGTCCAGCTGGTGCTTTTCAGGAGTTTTAAAGCATAGGTTTTAGCTCTTTCCCATTTCAAGATTTGGCAACGCTGCGCCATATCATGAATTGACGTGCAAATCAACCTAAGCGGAGCGCCTGTGGGCTATAAGAACCCGCAGTACGCACTGGTACGAAGTGTAGCATATAGTAGCGCTCGACGGCGCCCAGTGACCTCTTCAGAAGAATGGATGTGCAGAGGGCCTTTGTTAAGGTTTTAATGTGACCCCTTACCGTGTCTTTTCCAGAATTTTCCACGTTAATGTCTTAGTCTTGCGTGTCGTCAACGATATATTCCGCAACGTAATTCTCCCTCTAGTTTACATAGAGTTAGGGTAAGTGGCTGGGAAGTAGTAGACAACCTTAACGAACCAGAACTTGAACAGGAAATGATTACGTGAATCATTTCATTTACAATTTTCTAATTTGGTTAGATACATGAGTTTTTTGGTTCCTCAGTTTAGGGCCTGCGACAACGCGGTCATGAAGCCCCGTGTACTTTGGGTGTGTGTAGAATCTGTCTCATAACAGGTGTTAATTGTGATTGGTGTATTAGTGTGTGTTATCTGTTTTTAATACAAGTTAGAACTGCAGACATTCGATTTTCATGTAGTTCCAACGTTTGCTACCAAACGCCACCGTCAACGACCAACTAGTTCTGAATTTGGTTACTAGATCCCCCCCCAGTTGGCTCCTGGCGACGAACGTTGGAACCTAGGAGCGTTAGTCAAATCTAACCTTTAATTCTGTACCTCAGAACCAGACTAACGTACAGTAAGTCAAATTATGCCAACTTTTCAGGAGTGCATAAAAACTGTAGAAAATGAACTCTATGTCTGACTGCATAGCTAACACTTCAATTAGGCAGCAAAAAAACTATTGCCATTATTAAAGTTGTATATACTTAACCCCTTTATTGGTATTTCCTTTAGAATTAACGCAATATTCAGTCAGAACTGGACTTACGTTTTTTTGGCTGTACTTATAAAATCGTTCTAGGACTTAATACTGGGCATGCGTTATATTGGCTGTACTTATAAAACCAGGTTTAGGACTTGGCACTATGACAAGGTGTGTTAATGGGACTTGCGTTTTAATGTATTCTTAACGCTTCAGAACCACAATAACGTGAGTGGATTTAAGTTTGTCAGGCTCAATCATAGGTTGCGACTTACGTTCTTACAACCCTTAGTAAATACAAAACCCGATGTTTCACCGGACTTAAGTTGTAATGGCTTAATGTAGAATCAAATTCTACATACAATGATGTAATAACCTGAAAATCGTAATTTTTAGCCTATTTTCAATTTTGAAAAAATAGGCTTATGAGATCACCTTTTGTCCGTGTGTGTGTGCGTGTGTGTGTGTGTGTGTGTGTGTGTGTGAGGCGTGTGTGTGTGTGTCCCCTAATAAAATCTAAACGGCTGGAGCGATTTCAATGAAACTCGGTAAGTTCATAGCACTATTCCCGGCGACCTAGACCGTGCCCTTCAAATTTTGTTACGTCTCACCAATCCAACATGGCGGCTGTGCGAAATATTTCACTAGCATTTAATATCTCCGAAACTATTACCGATATCGCCCTGAAATTGTGTACGGTGATAAAGTGGCACTACTAGAAGTTCACCTATGAGACTTTCAAAAACCTGTTGACTACAAACCAACATGGCGGTCAAGCGAAATTGAGACTTTTAAATAGACATTTCCCGCGATTTTACTATCGAAACGTAATGAAACTTGGTGCAGCAAATGTTTATACACATTGTAATGCACTGGAGTCTAATTTAGTTCAATTATTTACATAACCTCAAAATGGCGGCTGTGCGAAATATTTCACTGTCATTCTATATCTCCGAAACTATTACAGATATAATCATGCAATTTTGTACGGTCATAAAGGGTACTGATGCAAGTTTACCTATGTATATTTCATAAACCTGTAAAGTACTAAACGAACATGGCGACCAAGCGAATTTGAAATATTTTAATAGACTTTTCTCGTGATTTAACTCTCTGAGCGCAGTGAAATGTGGTACAAAATGATTTTGCAGATTGTAATGCACTGCCATCTAATTTAATTCAATTGTTTACATAACCTCAAGATGGCGGCTGTGCGAAATTTTAAAATTAAGTTTTTATTCTTGTGTCGTAATCATGCGATCGAAGTGAAAGTTTGAATAATGAAGCTAGGCAATAATTGTCCTTGAATGGTACATAACTCTATGGCCTATACATATAACAATACTAAATGGCGAGCTTCCGAAATATTTAGACGGTTCTCAATATATATGAATCTTTTACAGCAACCAAACTGAATTTTTTTATGTTCATAGAGACTATGAACATATGTTCACCTATAGGACTTTCAGTAACCTGGTGAGCACAAATCCAACATGGCGGCGACGCGAAGTATAAATATTTAAATAGACGTTTCTCGCGAATTAACTATCCAAGTGCCGTGAAACGTTGCTCGTAAAATGCTTATACAAATGTTGATCCACTGGCATCTAATTTATTTCAATTGTTTGCATAATCACAAGATGGCTGGTGTGCGTACTTTTAAAATCTCGTTTTTACTTCTTGTGTTCTAATCATGCGATTGAAGTTTGAATACCACCCGTACACAATAATCTTAATGTAATAGTACAAAAATAAAAATAAAAATAAAAATCCAACCTGGCGACCATATGAAATATTTAGACGGTTCTTAATATCTACGAATCTGTTACAGCAATTAAACTGAAATTTTGTATGTTGATAGAGACAATTAACATGAGCAGGACATATGAAAATAGGCTGTATAGTTCTTCACGGAACTACTTGTTGGACTTACGTTCGTCTGGTTCTGAGGTACAGAATTTAGCTTCACACAAGTGTAATTAGTGGGAGGTTCTTTATCATGCCATAAATCTATGACAAGGGCCTACTGGCTTCACTTCCCCTCCGAAGGAAGGCATACTGAGGGATTTTAACGCTCTTAAAAACTCCGACGACTACGGCCGGGTTTGAACCCGTGACCTTGGGCATAGAAGGTCAGCATGCTACCAAGGCGATGATTAGATCAGTTGTTATATGATTCTAATGACGGGCTCGTATGATAAGTATGAGGCTACGAATTCAAGGTGTTTGGACGAATTGGACTATGATTTTGAAGACAGCATTGAAGGGATTAAGGGTTTATCATCAAGTAGCAATGCAATGAGAGCATCGGTGATCCAGATTCAAGTGTAGTATTACAAGGAAAGCCTGCTTCCTTTCCGAGATGGAAATTTCATGAACTGATTCACATTTTGTATGTCTTTTCTTGTTTTAAATGGCTTTCTAAACAATATAGGAATGTAAAAATTAGCATGGATTCAAAATGTCTTTAAAAATAAGATCACTCAAAGTATAGTACAACATATTTCAGAGACACGAAAAGGGTTAAATTGATAACTGCTGAAGATTAAAAAAAAGGCCTAAACATGTCTAAATGATATAAAATTAGGTCAAATAAAATGTATTGACAGAACAAACAGTCAATACGAAGAAAATATCAAAGTAAACCATCAGTGATTATTGGTTAGCTGTGAGCAAGAGCGCAACTCTATGATGATTATGATACTTGTTGTTTTAAGGGGCCTAACATCTAGGTTATCGACCGATAATGGTCTGGGTGATAGCGAAGGAAAAACCATAACGAAAGGCCAATTTAGATGGAAAATATTTACAAAATGCAATTGAGACTAAAATTACTTGCAAAATGGAATTTTGATTGAAAATGCTCACAAAACGAAATTTAGATTTAAAATACTTACGAAATGTAATTTGGATTGAAAATGCTTACAAAATTTAGTTTAGATTCATAGGGGAGCCAATTCACAAACCAGTGTGGGAACCTTAAAGAATCAGGAACCTCTTGGGGTCACCAACCCCCGAACTCACCAGCCGTGAGTCCATGAGGGTATATTGGAAAGAAAATAAGTCCTCTCGGCACGCCGGAAGGCGGAGGTAGATTTCACCGGGCGAACTTGGGGATAGGCAAAAATAGGCAGAATATGCAGGTTTTCGAAGAAGGATCAGACCTCATTTATTGCGAGACAGTATTTTATAATTGGAGCTTAATTAACTTTCTTTTCGTCGTTTTATGCATATTTTAAACATTTTATTGTCTTATGGGGACGGTAACCTTCTTGTCATTTGGGGTCCATTTTTATACTTGTGGTCACACTGTCCTTATGCAAGGTTTCGACACTGATGAGTGAAGAAGTAACAGACCGCAAAATTATATCTCCCGCAGAGATTTTGGTTAGTTCCTCAGTTTAGGGGCTGCGACAATGCGGTCATGTAACCCCGTGTACTTTGGGTGAGTGTAGAATCTGTCTGATAAACGGTGTGAATTTTGATGACTGTATTAGTCTGTAATTCAGGTAAGGACTGGAGACGGTCAATTTCAATCAGTAGTTCCTAATGTTGCTACCACATACTACCGTCAACCACATCTAGCTGTGATCTTGACTACAAGATGCCACTGCAACCAGCAACTCGCAACGAACGTTGGAACTTCCCCTACAAAGGAAAGCATACTGATGGATTTTTAGCGCTCTTAGAAAATCCGACGACTTCGGCCGGTTTTGAACCTGCAATCTTGGGCATAGAAGTTCAGCATGCTACCAGTTACGTCACCGAAGCCGCTTCACACTTAGTCGGATGGAAAACTGAATCTGATCTCGTGCAAGAGCGTTGTCATGGCAACGTCTGATGGCTCATCCCTCATCAATTTAGTAGTGTTTCCATGGCAACCACTGATAGCTCTTGGCATTTTCTTATAATTCCGAAATCATTTTTCTCATCTCTTGGCGTAATGGTGGGTCATATGAAAAATTCTTTCAGACAAAAGTTTCAGGTAATTATTAGAGGAATATTGTCCATTTTTTACGGTTTAGATATTGTGCCTATTAAGAGATATATGATTAATGTTTCCCGAAAAAAACACTTTTTCCCACCCCTTTGGTCAATGGTTGGTGCTATGAAAAAACGTTTCAAACATAAATTTTTGGGCCTTATCCGACACATAGTATGAACTTTGAATGGATTCGATATTTCAAATATTAAGAGCGTTATAGCGATATTTCACTTTTTCGTAAAAAGCCCCCCATTTTCACTCCCTTCAACCAATTGTGCTCATTAACAAACTCGACCGAGATTTTATAGGGATACATATTCTGTAAAAATTTCAAAGTGATTGGTGCAAAATTGCGATAGTTATTGTGTCCACAAGAAGATGATATATATATACATATATACATAACTTATATACATAAATTATATATAAAATTTTGAACTGATGGTGGTTTTGGGGTCTGGGGGATGTGAAACGCGAAGATATGTCAAAATTTTCCGGAAGTAGAAACATGGGACCCATTGCAATAGTTAGCTTTCTAATGAAATCTACCTAACAAGGCTGATCCCTCGAAGAATGAGGGATCAGGAAATATGAGAGAAGGTCCAATTAAGGCGGGAAAGTAAGAGACTCCCTAGGCCTCGGATACACTAATACCGTCGGGGTCGGAAAATAACAAGAGTTGACCAAGTGAGGTCGACAGGAAAGAAGACGGAGAGGAGACCGGCACAAGTAAGTGGAAGAAATGCCGGACTCAGCTGGGTTCCCACGGTCGCCAACCCACGTCCCACTAAGTGAGCCACTGAGGGGAGTGCAACACTTAGAATTTCTCAGCTTGTCAAAGAAATGCGTGCACTAAAGTCAAACTGAGAAAAGCATTGACTTTAAAATATATTAAGGCTTTTTAATATCGTAAATCATAAGGGATCTTTTTTTTTTCTGAAAATCATTCGAGTTTTAACAATAATATTGTTTTGACATAAGAAAAACCTCGACGCTACAGGCCAAGAAGGGCCTAAGCCTACCAAGTGACCACTGCCCAGCGATTTGGCCTTCAGGTTACAGGGTGACACGAGGTCAGTGCGTTAGGTCCCCTCGGCCGTTTATCTTGCCTCACTGTCAGACAGCTGCTCAATTGTCCTCACGAGGCTGAGTGTATCCCGTTCCGGTCCTCTGATGGAGCAGAGAATTAACACGTCGTTGTTTGAGTCTTCAGCCTCTTGACAGGTTTGATGCAGCGCTCCATGGCTCCCGGTTCTGAGCTAATCGTTTCATCTCTACATAGCTGCCACACCCTACATCCGAGGCAATCTGTTAAACATATTCTAATCTTGGTCTACCCCTACAGTTCTTGTCCTCGACCCTTCTTCCATAACTAGGCTTGCAATTCCTGGGTGTCTTAGTATGTGTCCTTCCAACCTATCTCTTCTCTTCATTAGCAGTCACCAGAAACATCTCTCCTCTCTCACGCGTCTTAATACCTCCTCGTTTGTAACCCTAGCTACCCATCTGATCTTCATCATTCTCTTGTAACACCACATTTCAAACGCTTCAATTCCTCTCTTTTCTTCAGCACCAACAGTCCAAGTTTCACTTCCATAGAGCGCCCCGCTCCAGACGAAGGCTTTCAAAAATGACTTCCTAATACCTAAATCTATATTCGATGTCAACAGATTCCTTCTTTGTAGAAATAGTTTCCTTGCCTGATCCAACCTACTTATTTTATCCTCTTTGCTTCGTCCATCACTGGTTATTTTGCTTCCTAAGTAACAGAAGTCTCCTACTTCCTTTAGCTTTTCTCCTGCCAATTTGATGTCCATGGAGGATTCTGATTTAACTCGGCTGTATTACAAGATATTTGTTTTACATTTATTAATTTTCATCATGAATTCTTTCCTCAAGACGGAGTGGGAGAGGAGAGATATTTCTGGTGACTGCTAATGAAGAGAAGTGATAGGTTGGTAGGATGCATACTACGACACCCAGAAATAATTATGAAAGGAGGGTTTGGGGATAAGAACTGTAGGTGTAGACCAAGGTTAGAATATGTTAAACAGTTGTGAGGTGTGTTAGCTTTGTAGAGATGAAACGATTAGCTCAGAACAGGGTGGCATGGAGAGCTGCATTATAACCATTCAAAAGATTAAAGACTAGAACAACAACAGCTGAACTTCCTCACATAAATACATTGAACAAGCAATGAAGGAAATTGGAGAAACATTTCAAGTGGGAGTGAAGATTCAAGGAAAGATAATTTCAACTCGGAGATTTGCTGATGACATCGTCCTAATGGCCAACACGCCAAAGGATTTGAATGAGCTTTTGAATGGTCTGGACTCCGTCCAGAATCGGTATGTTGAACAGGTTAAATCGCCGAGGAATTAAGGCTCTCATCTCTCCGACGAACCAGGTTGAAGATCCCCGTGTAGTAAAACACTGCGTCCTGCTGCGTGAAGAAGACCGTAACCGCCTGCTGCACATTCTCGTCCAATAGGAATCATCGACCCTTCTAGGCCATTTTTAAGGGACCTAAGGCGTGATAATCGCATGAGGAGAGATCAGGAATATATGGGGGTGACTCTCGGGTGTATCCCACTTGAGTTCGAGTACCTCCTGTGTTATGACCTTTGCGATATGGAGACGTGCGTTGTCATGAAGCACCAGCACCTTGTCACAGTTTTCCCGGATATTTCGCCTTAATTTATCCAGTGTTACGCAGTACCGTTCTTGAGTGACAGAGACACAAAGTTCCTTGATATCAATAATCAATGGGCCGCAGCAATCAAAGAGCATGGTCGGCATCACCTTTCCGGCGGATAACTGGCTCTTGAACTTCTTTGGGACGATGGATGACCCCACTGCATACTTGACACATTCGATTCCAGTTCTGAGTGGTGGCACCAGCTTTCGTCACCCCCAACAATTCGCCCCAGGAATGTTTTGCCTAAGGTGGCCATATACATTATTTTTCTGAAATTTCACTTTTATTTAAATCCATTTTGTAGGAAATTTCTTATAGTTTTAGAAAATGTATGGTTTATAAATATACCATTAATCTTTCATGTCGAAATAAATTATTTACGTTACTGTAAGAGGGCGCAACCGTTCTGATTGACAGCTGTTATGTCTGGCGTATCAGCAGATCTATAACATTCCTTTCAAGCCTAAATTGACTTTCTCTTTCTCTATCCCACTGGTTTCGCCCCTGGCCGTGGCAAGTGATTTTTGATAGCCGACAAAAATCACGGCACGCATGCCATTCGTTGTTGGCATGTTAATGAACCCATTTGAATTCAGTAGACCGTGTTCATAATGGGAAAATTAATCTCGGCAATTTCCGCCAAAACAAAGTTCCTCCTTTCTCTACTAGAAAACGCTAGTGTCAAGGAGCTTAAATATCTAACCTCCTTGACTTCCATAGCGTTCCAAGGAACGACAAAATTCTACATGCAAGCTGCACTCTGGGCGTCAAATAACAAGATGAAGGAAGACCATACAGCTTCCATGGAAGGACCTGTATATGTACCGGGAGGTTCCTGATGTGATCAAAACAGAATGTGGGTGAAGACATACTAAGTAAACTTTAAATGCGATTTACTCATTAATTTGTTTTCTGACAATTGGAGTCATTCAAAGTGCTTTAACTTTTGTCACAGAAATTGTATCTGCTTGATTTTTATTTCAAATTAAAGCTAATACATTTATCTATGTTCCCTAGCACTGAGAAAATGATATTCATAAAAGTGTAATTATAACAACTTTTTAAACAATTTTGTTAAACAAAATTTCCAGAAACTTAAATTGTAATATAATTTTAAAACCCTTACTTCTGACTAGTTCAAACAAAAGTGGTAGGGAACATTCCCCATGAAAGTTAGATTGTTTTAGTTTAAGGTTCATGGATTTAGGTTAAACAAGTAGTTCTGTGAAGAACTAAACAGCCTATTTTCATATATCCTACTTATGTTAACTGCCACTATCAACATACAAAATTTCAGTTAGATTGCTCTAATAGATTCGTAGATATTGAGAACCGACTAAATATTTCGGATGGTCGCCATGTTGGATTTTATATATGTAGGTCCTAGAGTTATGTACTGTTATATGAAGATTATTGTGTACGTGTAGCATTCAAACTTCGATCGCATGATTAGGACACATGAAGTAACAAGGAGATTTTAAAATTTCGCACAGCTGCCATCTTGTGGTTATGGAAACAATTGAAATAAATTAGATGCCTGTGGATTAACATTCGTATTTGGATTAACTGTACCAAATTTCACTGCACTCGGATGGTTAAATTGCGAGAAATGTTCATGTATATATTTATACTTCGTGTCGCCGCCATGTTGGATTTGTGATCACCAGGTTATTTAAAGTCCTATAGGTAAAATTAAGTTCATAGCCCCTATGAACATATAAAAATTCTGTTTGATTGCTATAAGAGATTCGTAGATATTCAGGGCCGTCTAAATATTTCGGATGGTCGCCATGTTGGATTGTTAAATGTATAGGCCATAGAGTCATGTACCATTAAAGGAAAATTACTGCGTAGGTTCATTTTTCAAACTTTCACTTCGATCGCATGATTACGACACAAGAAATAAAAACTTAATTTTAAAATTCGCACAGCCGCCATCTTGAGGTTATGTAAACAATTGAACTAAATTAGATACCAGTGCATTACAATGTGTATAAACATTTCCTGTACCAGATTTCATTGCGTTTGGAACATTACATCGCGAGAAAGGTATATTTAAAATTTTTAAAATCGCTTGGCCGCCATGTTCGTATTGTAGCTAACCGGTTTTTGAAAGTCTAATAGATGAACTTCCAGTAGTGCCCATTATATCCGTGCAAAATTTCAGGGTGATACCGGTGTAGCTTCAGAGATATAGAATGCCGGTGAAATATTTCGCACATCCGCCATCTTGTGATTATGTAAACAATTGAACAAAGTTAGATGTCGGTGCATTACAATGTAAATAAACATATACTGTACCAGGTTTTATTGCGATTGGTTGGTTTAATCGCGAGAAACGTCTATTTAAAAGTCGCAAATTCGCCTGGCCGCCATGTTGATTTGTAGTTACCAGATTTTCAAAGGTCACATAGGTGAATTTCTAGTTGTTCCCTTTATGACCGTAATAAATTTCAGGGTGATATCGGGAATAGTTTCGGAGATATTGAATGCTAGTGAAATATTTCGCACAGCCGCCATGTTGGATTGGTGGGACGTAACAAAATTTGAAGGGCACGGTCGAGGTCGCCCGGATTAGTGCTATGAACTTACCGAGTTTCATTGAAATCGCTTCAGCCGGTTAGATTTTATTAGGGGGACACACACACACACCTCACACACACACGCACACACACACACGCGCACACACACACGGACAAAAGGTGATCTCATAAGCCTATTTTTTTTTTCAAAATTGAAAATAGGCTAAAAATGTGAGAGATAGAAGACTTTAAGTATTCTAGTGTAAATAGGAACAAATATTTTTAGCCTACTTTTCACATTTTGCAACAAGTAGTTCCGTGAAGAACTATACAGCCTATTTTCATATATCTTACTTATGTTAATTGCCACTATCAACATACACAATTTCAGTTTGATTGCTGTAATAGATTCGTAGATATTGAGAACCGACTAAATATTTCGGATGGTCGCCATGTTGGATTTTATATATTGAACCCATGTGCCATAGGCTCAAAAGGGGTCGAATCCATGTATTTTGTGAAAGGAAGGAAAAAAACATACAGTCTCTAATGAAACATAGAGAGATTTCAAGCAAGGATTCTAGCCTAACGTTGCGCAAGCCGCAGGACCAGGTGTTCAAGAGATGAGATCATGCCTCTTGACTCCTTGAGAGGAGCGGGTCATGGATATTAATAGAACGAGTGGAAAGTTTTCACTGTAAGACAGAGAAGCGTGACTCGGAAATCCAGCTTAGCTTGCAGTAAAATGGCAACAGCGCCGCTGTGCCAGTAGAAGAATAATTAAATTTAACCCATTTGCGAGAATAAAAATAAGTAAATAAATACAGTACTGTGAATCATTTCGGATTAGAGAATTTTGTGTAAGGAAAAAGCTTGTAATAATTGCACAGGAAATAAATGCAAACGCAGCATACGTCACCGGGGGTCACTGATACCAGAGGAGTGGGGAATTTAAAAATGAACAGCACCACCCACGCAGTTGAAGACTAAATATTAATTAATATCTCCGAAATGCACGATCGATTCTTATGCACAGTGAGATCATTTGACATTTGGAAGACGAGCTTTCTGGAGATATAATTTTTATAATTGTACGACAATTATTTCAAAAGTTGATCACGAAAAGGACTAGAGTTTTATCTTTTTGTGACTAAATAGTATAAAAGTCCAGGCCTCACCAAGCCAATCATGCAGTATTTCGAGAGCCCGTGAGGGGGCGTCACTCTGTATCACACCGAATGCAGTTTCCGATAGCCCAGGGGGGCGTCACTACGCATCATGCAGTCATTCCGACAGCCCGAGAGGGGGCGTCACGCTGTATCAGTACATGCATTATTCAAGAGCCCGAGGGGGCGTCACTACGCATCATGCAGTTACTAGTCCGTCCAGGAGGCGTGACGCTGGAGCATCATAACCACGCAGTCTTCAAACGTATGAACCTCAGGGGAGGTCATACTGTGCAACAAGTATAAGCACCGAATGCAGTATATTCGACAGCCACGGGCGTCGCGGTATCAATAACTTACGTGATCCGTAAGGAGTTGTAAAGAAGTAAAATTACAGTATCGTCGTGTTGAAAAATTAGGAAAATCCTAGTTACAGGATTTAGGTCCGACAGTATAAAATTTACAGTGAAAAGTTCATAAAATACAGTCAGAGCAGGCTGCGAACTTAGGACTCAGGGCGATAGGTCTTTAAGTAAACGACCAAAAGTATCATAACGTACGGAAGTACCGGGACAACGAGATAAACATATTATCAAATTTAAAGAACCCGAGCAGGGAAAGACAGAATAAGGTTCGTAAAATACTCTAGAAGATTAGAAGTGCGAGAACCGAATAAGCGAAGAAGAAAGGAAACTATAGACGTTGTTTCAAGTAAGCAGACGAACTATTTCAAAAGCACTAAGACTCGAGAAGTATTAGTTGCTATATATAATCCATAGGTCACCGATAGATTATCAAGGGGACCGTGAACAGAACAGACTTTCGCTAAGATCAATAAATAGGATCTAAAAGGGGAGCCGTTCAAGTTAGAGAAATAGCATATCGTCAGGAACGGGATTCGAAGAAGTGCTATTGCAGGGAGGAAGTAGATGATTCGAGACTTTCATATTCAGAGAGGATAGGAAGCCGACATTACTAAATTTCACCCTTGGAGACGGGAGGTCAAGAGGTCAAGTGTGATAGGCTTTAATAGCGGCCTAGTGATCAAAATTTGTGAAGTGTAAATATATCAAGATTTTGTGTTAAAAGTAATATATTTTTAGTGTTTTTATTGTGTGTTCTAAACGGATACACCAGTGTATTTAAAATGTTGTCAGTGTTAAATATATACGGGTTAAATATGTGTCAAGATATGTCTGTACATGCAATGAATTTGTACAAGATGGAGTAATTTAAAAGAGTGGGCCAAATGACGCATCGCACGAGAAGGAAGGTCAAGAAACGAACTTAAACATGTGAGTAAAGATTTTCATTATGTTTTGGTGTCGGGGAAATGATTGTGTACAAATCCACCGGAGTTTTTGAGTAAAAGGGATGTTTCTAAATAACTAAATACAGAATAAGAACGTGGTATGAACAAAAATAGAATTTTGAGAAATTATAAATAATTATGTGAAAGGATAAATCCTGTAGAGGTAATGTATGAATAAAAGGTCAGTGTATTTGACGAATGTTATAAATGCAAGCGTATTAATAATGATAATAATATAAATGAAATATAAATAAAGATTAAACTGAATGATATGAAAATAAGAGCGTTGGAGCCTTAATAAAAGGATAAGACATGATGTTAATGCATGTTCATAAAAAAGAGCGATTATTGTCAAAGGAAAAGATTAATATAAAAATTGAAATATGTATCAATTGTTAATATGAAATTTATCAGTTCTTTGGAAGACCCTAGGCCGTAAAATAATGTATGGCGCAATGGAGCGCAATTAAAATAAAATGTCACGCTAGGAACGCGTAGAATTTAAATGTACTTGGTAAATTACTTATGAGGGGTAGTTGATTGCGGTGAATTGAGATATGTTGTAAGTCCTCCAATAGTGACAGAGATCACGAGGCCATGTGTGTGTTATTTATGTTGTGAAAGGGAGCAAATGTATGGTATTATTGAGCGTAGGTCATGTAGGCCACGGCCGACCCTAAATCGCATTTTGTATAAGTCCTCCAATGTGGGAATGGTTCCCGAGGCATGTTAAGAGATTCGAACCTAGAATCCTCTTGTTGTTGAAGCCCCTAATTATTCGTCGTAGAATGTGTATTACTCATCCCAATCAATGAGGACCTTTCATAATTAATAAATGCCAAGGTTACGAAAGTGGTTTATGAGCCCAATAATATTGTTGAAAGTAAAAGGAGAAGTAAAATGCCAGGTCTCTCCATAGAACTGAAAAGAAAGGAAGATTTGTTTTAAAAGCATTGAGGAGAGCTCCAACCGCAGACTAGACGGGAAGTCACCCCCCCCCCCCCCCCAGTCATAAATCTCGCTCAAGTATACGGTCTGACCCTTATAGCAGGAGGGTTGGTGAAGGCTGTCTGTAAGAAGGAATGAATACACCGTGAGTGTTTAAAGTTGTTAATGACCCGGGAATTGAACCGAGGTCCTTGTAGATGAAATTATCGCTTGCCAGTTCAGATCGTAGTTTTCTTGTGTGATAATGGTCTTATAAGGCAAATAAAATAAATAACAATCCCTATTGTAATGTTGTATGGAAGTAGGATTCCACGAGTTAAATGAAGGTAACTAGATTCCGGGAGTGATCATAGTTTTTGACTTTGTCAAGTAATCTTTATAACTCTGGAGTACACAAGTATTTTCCCGATCACTATGGTGAATTTGTAAAACTTGAGAGAGATGATAAATGCTGAGAACATGTGAAGTGCCCAAATATTTAAGTTGAGAATAAACATGTACTTTAAATGTAATTATATATTTGTTTTGATGATAAGAAAATATAAAAATAGTTATTGAGGTGTACAAAAGAATGACACCGTCATTATTGGAATGTATCGAGCCAAAGGAGCTCGTAGTTATATGGAACTTTAAGATAGATACTTTATGGGAGTAAAAATAATTATGAATGGTTGGTTTTAAAGGAAACCATGTGTTTTAATATAATATTGGTTTAATTCTAATATTATTCCTTGTTCACTTTGAACAAGTAGAAAGATATTGGTCAGTAGTTTATTTGTTTTATTGTTTGTAGCGCCATAATTTTGGTTAATTAAATGTTTTGAAATAGGAGTTGATTTTGTTGTTATTTTTGCAAGTGTATCCTCTATTTAATCCAAAATGTGTAAGTCACAGAGTGGGAGAACATACTGCAACCCCGAAAATCCCGAATTGAGCAATGCTGGCATACTGTGATTTGCATATTTCTTGCTGAAAGGGCACATGGGGGTATATAAAGTAATGTGCTTGGATTAATAACTAGAGGAACACTGAAGACGGTCATTTCATGTAAAGTAAAGTAACGATAGGAATAGCTACAATGTAGAATGTTAACTGACCGCATGGGTCCCTAGAAACTCACACCGAGCATCCCTGATGTTAAACAATCCCCTACCTCATATTTAATGGCGCCCAACGTGGGGATACTAGCAAAAATCTTCGATTTTGGCGCCCAGTACGCAGGGATGAGTTTTCCTAGGGAAACCCGAGTTTTCTCGAAAAATCAAAATTTTCATTTAAAAAAAAAAATGGTTTTTCGAAATTTTGAATTTTTAAATACTCCCATAAAGTTTCTGAGTTTCAATGAAGGTATTAAAAGGGTACGTTGTAGTAAATACCCGTACCAAAGTAAATTTTTTGAAGAGAAATTGGGACACAATGGTTCAGTTACCATCTCTCAAGCATGTTTTAGCGATGTGGCATGAGTAGCCCACTGTATTCTAATAAGATGGTATTGAGTGAGGAAATGCAGAGGTTTTTGGAGGCCGTACTGGCAATCCAGAAGGAACATTGGGAGGCCATAGGAAATATGTTTAAAATTGGAGATAGTCAAGAGAACCTCAAAATAGATGATAAAGAGTACCCAAGTAAGGAAATTGTAAAGGTTTCTGTAGAAAGCATGCGTGCACCTGGAGACATAGTTACATGAAGAGAAGGTAACATGTCTGCAGAAAACAGGGTAAAAGTTCCAAAAGGAAAAAGAAAATTGTAAACCGATTCCAAGGGAGAATGTAATTACCACAGAGGAAAACAATAGTAAAGATAATTCAAAGTCTCACGTAGCAATGCAGGTTCAAATAGGCTCGGAAAGCAAAGGGGAAAAGAACGATAATCTCCGTGTTCAGGATCAGGAAAAAGTAGAAATGGCGACCTGGAAGGAAGTAGAAAAATTCTTGGATATAATTGATGAAATACGAAAAGAGCACTATAAGATGAGGAATGAACTTTGGAATTTGAAATGTACTGATTCAAAGAAGAAAGGGGAAATTAAGGAACAAAGAGAAAGTATTTCCGAGGAAATTAAGAAGACATTCGAACTTCATCAGAGGGCAGGTAAAAATCGCTTTAAGATATCCAAACAGGAACTAGAAGAGTTGTATAAAGAAATTCCTGATGTCAAAAAGTCATTCAGAGAGACGAGAAGGGCATTTGCAAAACGCATGGAGAAAGAAGGGAAAATAGAACTAGCTCCGTGGGAACAGATAGTTACATTCGTTGAGGAAGTAAGTGATATATGGAAGCAATTAGAAAAATTGGGAAATGAATGGAATGATATATGGTGGGAGATCCCTTACAAAGAGCGCGTCCGAAGAAATTACGTTCAGGAACAGAAAGAATGGATAAAAAAAGAACGGGAAAAGATGCACTGTTTCAGATTGAGCATGTATGATGAACGAGGGATAATCAGCATTCAGGAGTTAGCTGAAGTAAGGGAAGTCAAGATTCAGGAATACAAAGAAATATTAGAGGCCACTCAGAAGAGATATGATGAATACATATTAGCAGAGGACCTCAAAGCGAAAGAAATGGCTATCCCAGTCATAAATGGAGCCGCTGCCCAAGCTGAAAAGCAAGTAGAAATCGAAGAAGAAAAAGAAGTCAAGATGCCAGAAGAGCCTGGAATTGATAATACAAAAGAAGAAGAACAAGAAGTTGAAATCGTAATGACTCCAAGGGAAATTGAGGAAAGCTTTGAGATCCTTCCTGAAGAACAAATGGAAACTCAAGAGGAAATGGGAATTCCAGACCAGGAGGACAGCCGAAATGAAAACGATCTACAAAGTGAAGAAGAACACGTTTACGAAAAGGTTAAGCTGGAAGAGCAAGAAATAATCTCAGAGCAAGAGATAACAAAAGAATTGAAGACTGGGGAAACGGAAATAATAATTCCTGAAGAAATGGAGAAAGTGAATGAAACGATAATAGAAACTATCGTCGAAACACAGATAGAAACAGAGGGTCAAGATTTCATAGAAATTGAAAAGGAGAACTTAGAAGAAATTCAGGATAAGGAAGATAAAAGGGCATTAGAAGAAGAAGAAGAAAAATTGAAGGCACAGATCCTTGAATTAATGATAAAATGTCAGGATTGCCAAAGAAAGAAAAGAAAAATGGAAATAGATCCAAATGAGAGCCAAGAAAACCTCCATGGAAAAGATGAGATTGTTGGAAATAATGAAAAAATGAGAGGAGATGCCTTTGAAGAAAATCAGGAAGAAGGAAGAAAACCGCAATTGGTAGTCGGTTTACAAGAAAATAGATACCCCATGGAAATTAAGAAAGGAAGAGTTACGACGTGCAATGCCTTGGTGAAAGAGGACGCACAGGCATATTTCAGTTGGAAGCTTCGTAAAAAGAAAGGGAGTGATAAAAGGAAGAGACAGAAGGAAGATCTGAAAGAACTAAGGAACTGGAAGAGTCGAAAAAAAGAAATATTCTTTGAAAATGGCATCTCGATGCGAGATGAAGGAAAAGGATTATTCCAATGTAGCTAACGGGTTAAGCCATATGCAACCGTTAAAGAATAAGAGGAATAAAATAATTTTGTTTGAAATACCATCTCAAAAAGAGATGAGGAAGGTGGAAGAAAACTAGGAAGAGTCAGGTGAGAATAGACCGAGCTCTTAAAAATCAAATTAAATTTTACAGACTTGAAGTCTGAAGATAATAATGATGAAATAACGGGTAAAGCCAGTTGCACCCGTAAGGTATAAACAATAGGTCATCAGGTTGACAGTACGTAATGAGGAGAAGAGAACAGACAGGCAGGAAGTCCGTCTTATGAAAAGAGAAAAGAAACAAACTGTTTGACTCAAGTTTGGAGAGCATGGGCCAGACTAGGGAAGAATTGTAAACACCCGAACGTGACAAGAAATTTATGACCCTGAGTGGAGACGTCCGCTAAGGAAAATAAATGAATGAATGGGATCTTAGGAGACCCAAAGACAAGCCAGAGAGGAAGGGAACTTTAAAGGAACAAAGAAACTGAAGGTACGGATAACGTTATGATGGCTTCGACGAATAAAGAAAGATATGATTAATTGAAATAAATTTCCTCAAATTTTTTTCGAAAATTTATTTACCTAAGGAGGGGTGAGATGAACCCATGTACCATAGGCTCAAAAGGGGTCGAATCAATGTATTTTGTGAAAGGAAGGAAAGAAACATACAGTCTCTAATGAAACATAGAGAGATTTCAAGCAAGGATTCTAGCCTAACGTTGCGCAAGCCGCAGGACCAGGTGTTCAAGAGATGAGATCATGCCTCTTGACTCCTTGAGAGGAGCGGGTCATGGATATTAATAGAACGAGTGGAAAGTTTTCACTGTAAGACAGAAAGCGTGACTCGGAAATCCAGCTTAGCTTGCAGTAAAATGGCAACAGCGCCGCTGTGCCAGGAGAAGAATAATTAAATTTAACCCATTTGCGAGAATAAAAATAAGTAAATAAATACAGTACTGTGAATCATTTCGGATTAGAGAATTTTGTGTAAGGAAAAAGCTTGTAATAATTGCACAGGAAATAAATGCAAACGCAGCATACGTCACCGGGGGTCACTGATACCAGAGGAGTGGGGAATTTAAAAATGAACAGCACCACCCACGCAGTTGAAGACTAAATATTAATTAATATCTCCGAAATGCACGATCGATTCTTATGCACAGTGAGATCATTTGACATTTGGAAGACGAGCTTTCTGGAGATATAATTTTTATAATTGTACGACAATTATTTCAAAAGTTGATCACGAAAAGGACTAGAGTTTTATCTTTTTGTGACTAAATAGTATAAAAGTCCAGGCCTCACCAAGCCAATCATGCAGTATTTCGAGAGCCCGTGAGGGGGCGTCACTCTGTATCACACCGAATGCAGTTTCCGATAGCCCAGGGGGGCGTCACTACGCATCATGCAGTCATTCCGACAGCCCGAGAGGGGGCGTCACGCTGTATCAGTACATGCATTATTCAAGAGCCCGAGGGGGCGTCACTACGCATCATGCAGTTACTAGTCCGTCCAGGAGGCGTGACGCTGGAGCATCATAACCACGCAGTCTTCAAACGTATGAACCTCAGGGGAGGTCATACTGTGCAACAAGTATAAGCACCGAATGCAGTATATCCGACAGCCACGGGCGTCGCGGTATCAATAACTTACGTGATCCGTAAGGAGTTGTAAAGAAGTAAAATTACAGTATCGTCGTGTTGAAAAATTAGGAAAATCCTAGTTACAGGATTTAGGTCCGACAGTATAAAATTTACAGTGAAAAGTTCATAAAATACAGTCAGAGCAGGCTGCGAACTTAGGACTCAGGGCGATAGGTCTTTAAGTAAACGAACAAAAGTATCATAACGTACGGAAGTACCGGAACAACGAGATAAACATATTATCAAATTTAAAGAACCCAAGCAGGGAAAGACAGAATAAGGTTCGTAAAATACTCTAGAAGATTAGAAGTGCAAGAACCGAATAAGCGAAGAAGAAAGGAAACTATAGACGTTGTTTCAAGTAAGCAGACGAACTATTTCAAAAGCACTAAGACTCGAGAAGTATTAGTTGCTATATAAAATCCATAGGTCACCGATAGATTATCAAGGGGACCGTGAACAGAACAGACTTTCGCTAAGATCAATAAATAGGATCTAAAAGGGGAGCCGTTCAAGTTAGAGAAATAGCATATCGTCAGGAACGGGATTCGAAGAAGTGCTATTGCAGGGAGGAAGTAGATGATTCGAGACTTTCATATTCAGAGAGGATAGGAAGCCGACATTACTAAATTTCACCCTTGGAGACGGGAGGTCAAGAGGTCAAGTGTGATAGGCTTAAATAGCGGCCTAGTGATCAAAATTTGTGAAGTGTAAATATATCAAGATTTTGTGTTAAAAGTAATATATTTTTAGTGTTTTTATTGTGTGTTCTAAACGGATACACCAGTGTATTTAAAATGTTGTCAGTGTTAAATGTATACGTGTTAAATATGTGTCAAGATATGTCTGTACATGCATTGAATTTGTACAAGATGGAGTAATTTAAAAGAGTGGGCCAAATGACGCATCGCACGAGAAGGAAGGTCAAGAAACGACCTTAAACATGTGAGTAAAGATTTTCATTATGTTTTGGTGTCGGGGAAATGATTGTGTACAAATCCACCGGAGTTTTTGAGTAAAAGGGATGTTTCTAAATAACTAAATACAGAACAAGAACGCGGTCTGAACAAAAATAGAATTTTGAGAAATTATAAATAATTTTGTGAAAGGATAAATCCTGTAGAGGAAATGTATGAATAAAAGGTCAGTGTATTTGACGAATGTTATAAAAGCAAGCGTATTAATAATGATAATAATATAAATGAAATATAAATAAAGATTAAACTGAATGATATGAAAATAAGAGCGTTGGAGCCTTAATAAAAGCATAAGACATGATGTTAATGCATGTTCATAAAAAAGAGCGATTTTTGTCAAAGGAAAAGATTAATATAAAAATTGAAATATGTATCAATTGTTAATATGGAATTTATCAGTTCTTTGGAAGACCCTAGGCTGTAAAATAATGTATGGCGCAATGGAGCGCAATTAAAATAAAATGTCACGCTAGGAACGCGTAGAATTTAAATGTACTTGGTAAATTACTTATGAGGGGGAGTTGATTGCGGTGAATTGAGATATGTTGTAAGTCCTCCAATAGTGACAGAGATCACGAGGCCATGTGTGTGTTATTTATGTTGTAAAAGGGAGCAAATATATGATATTATTGAGCGTAGGTCATGTAGGCCACGGCCGACCCTAAATCGCATTTTGTATAAGTCCTCCAATGTGGGAATGGTTCCAGAGGCATGTTAAGAGATTCGAACCTAGAATCCTCTTGTTGTTGAAGCCCCTAATTATTCGTCGTAGAATGTGTATTACTCTTCCCAATCAATGAGGACCTTTCATAATTAATAAATGCCAAGGTTACGAAAGTGGTTTATGAGCCCAATTATATTGTTGAAAGTAAAAGGAGAAATAAAATGCCAGGTCTCTCCATAGAACTGAAAAGAAAGGAAGATTTGTTTTAAAAGCATTGAGGAGAGCTCCAACCGCAGACTAGACGGGAAGTCACCCCCCCAGTCATAAATCTCGCTCAAGTATACGGTCTGACCCTAATAGCAGGAGGGTTGGTGAAGGCTGTCTGCAAGAAGGAATGAATACACCGTGAGTGTTTAAAGTTGTTAATGACCCGGGAATTGAACCGAGGTCCTTGTAGATGAAATTATCGCTTGCCAGTTCAGATCGTAGTTTTCTTGTGTGATAATGGTCTTATAAGACAAATAAAATAAATAACAATCCCTATTGTAATGTTGTATGGAAGTAGGATTCCACGCGTTAAATGAAGGTAACTAGATTCCGGGAGTGATCATAGTTTTTGACTTTGTCAAGTAATCTTTATAACTCTGGAGTACACAAGTATTTTCCCGATCACTATGGTGAATTTGTAAAACTTGAGAGAGATGATAAATGCTGAGAACATGTGAAGTGCCCAAATATTTAAGTTGAGAATAAACATGTACTTTAAATGTAATTATATATTTGTTTTGATGATAAGAAAATATAAAAATAGTTATTGAGGTGTACAAAAGAATGACACCGTCATTATTGGAATGTATCGAGCCAAAGGAGCTCGTAGTTATATGGAACTTTAAGATAGATACTTTATGGGAGTAAAAATAATTATGAATGGTTTGTTTTAAAGGAAACCATGTGTTTTAATATAATATTGGTTTAATTCTTATATTATTCCTTGTTCACTTTGAACAAGTAGAAAGATATTGGTCAGTAGTTTATTTGTTTTATTGTTTGTAGCGCCATAATTTTGGTTAATTAAATGTTTTGAAATAGGAGTTGATTTTGTTGTTATTTTTGCAAGTGTATCCTCTATTTAATCCAAAATGTGTAAGTCGCAGAGTGGGAGAACATACTGCAACCCCGAAAATCCCGAATTGAGCAATGCTGGCAAACTGCGATTTGCATACTTCTTGCTGAAAGGGCACAATATGTAGGTCCTAGAGTTATGTACTGTTACATGCAGATTATTGTGAACGTGTAGTATTCAAACTTCAATCGCATAATTAGGACACAAGAAAAAACAAGGAGATTTAAAAAAATTCACACCTGTCATCTTGAGGTTATGGAAACAATTGAAATAAATTAGATGCCAGTGGATTAACATTCGGATAAAGATTTACTGTACCGAATTTCACTGCACGCGGATGGTTAAATTGCGAGAAACGTCCATGTGAATATTTATAATTCGCGTCACCGCCATGTTGGATTTGTGATCACCAGGTTATTTAAAGTCCTATAGGTGAACTTAAGTTCATAGCCCCTATGAACATTAAAAATGCAGTTTGATTGCTAAAATAGATTCGTAGATATTCAGTATCGTCTAAATATTTCGGATGGTCGCCATGTTAGATTGTTAAATGTATAGGCCATAGAGTCATGTACCATTAAAGGAAAATTATTGCGTAGGTTCATTATTCAAACTTTCACTTCGATCACATGACTACATCACAAGAAATAAAAACTTAATTTTAAAATTCGCACTGCCGCCATCTTGAGGTTACGTAAACAATTGAACTAAATTAGATACCAGTGGATTACAATGTGTATAAATATTTCCTGTACCAGGTTTCACTGCGCTTGGAACATTAAATCGCGAGAAAGGTCTATTTAAAATGTTCAAATTCGCTTAGCCGCCATGTTCGTTTAGTAGTTAACCGGTTTTTGAAAATCTTATAGATGGACTTCCAGTAGTGCCCTTTATCTCCGTTCAAAATTTTAGGGAGATACCGCTAATAGTTTCAGAGATATAGAATGCCGGTGAAAAATTTCGCACATCCGCCATCTTGTGATTATGTAAACAATTGAACGAAGTTAGATGTCGGTGCATTACAATGTATATACACATATACTGTACCAAGTTTCATTGCGTTTGGATGGTCAAATCACGAGAAACGTCTATTTAAAAGTCGCAAATTCGCTTGGCCACCATGTTGGTTTTGTAGTTACCAGGTTTTAAAAAGTCACATAAGTGAACTTACAGTAGTTCCCTCTATCACCATAGAAAATGTCAGGGTAATATCGGTAATAGTTTCGGAGATCTTGAATGCTGGTGAAATATTTCGCACAGCCGCCATGTTGGATTGGTGAGTCGTAACAAAATTTGAAGGGCACGGTCGAGGTCGCCGGGAATAGTGCTATGAACTTTCCGAGTTTCATTGAAATCGCTCCTGCCGTTTAGATTTTATTAGGGGGACACACACACACGAATCACACACACACACACACACATGCGCGCACACACACACGGACAAAAGGTGATCTCATAAGCCTATTTTTTCAAAATTGAAAATAGGCTAAAAATGAGGAAAAAGAAGACTTATGAGATCGATCCGGGAAAAAGTGTGTCTGTCTGTCTGTCTGGCTGTGTGTGTGTGTGTGTGTCCCCCCCCCCCCCCTATCAACTCCTAAACGGCTGCAGCAATCAAAACCAAATTTAGTATGAGTGAAGATATGCACCGGAATATCTCACGTCCATATTTGAAAATGATGTCAGTGCTACCAACTGCTGAAAAAACGCACTAGAAATTTGAGCTCCATGTTGGATATCTTGCAAGGTATGCATGGGAGCTATTCCAAAATTGGCACACATGTGGATAAGACTATTTCAGTTTAATTTCCAGGAGGCCAACCATGACAGTGTTGCCAAAATAATGTTAAGCCTTCTGATAGGTCCAATGTTTAAATGTATATAACTTATAACTATCAATTTGATTTCAACCAAATTTTGTATGTAATATCTGTACATAAACAGATATGACTGAGCGTATTTTTAAGGCTACTAGGGCTGCCAACTGTTAATAATTGCTCTCTCTATTTTTTTCATCCAAATACCTATATATCAGAAAGTATGCAAGCCAACAGCTTTAAACTATGCACACGTATATTCTGACATTTTAGATTAATTTGGAGTAACTTATATACGTCAGTTCTACCAACATGATTATAAACCTGCTGATAGTACCAAATTTTACATACATGTAACTTCTATACTATGAGTTGGATTTCAACCAAATTTCGTATGTGCTATGTGTGCCATAACAGATATTACTATTAGTATTGTTAAATGCAATCAGGGCTGCCAACTGTTAATAAAGGCTGTCTATATGTTTTTACCCTAATATCAATATATCAGAAAGTATGCAAGCCAACAGCTCTATACTTTGCACACGTATAGCACCTGACATTCTAGATTAATTTGGAGTAATTAATACAAGGCAGTGCTGCCAACATGATTCTATGCCTGCTGATATGTCCAATTTTAAAATACATTTAACTTCTATACTAACAAATGTATTTCATCCAAAATTGGCACAACAAGTTATCATACTATTTCAGATTATTTCTGACCAGCACACGCCTGACATTGTTGGTAACATGCTTTTACGCGTGCTGATAGATCCAATGTCTAACTGCATATTACGTCCATTGGACTTCAACCAAATTTAGTATTCTGTACCGTAAGAGATAGAACTAAGAATATATTCAGTCACCAGGGCTGCCAACTGTAGTGCTCTATTAGGCTACATTATACCAGGTATATTTTGAACTAGTTAGATATTTCGATATTACCAACTTAATTTCGTCATTATTCTAGATGGGTTCATATTCTGTAGAATAATCATTGGCATGAAAAGTAGGCTGTATAGTTCTTCACGGAACTTCTTGTTTTTATTAACAATTAACATAAAATTTGTGTAAAATGAACTTGAAATTATCTTAGTTTGATAACGATAAAACAACAGAAAAATTTAACATTGCTAGAGATTATTCTTTAAAAAAATTACCCCTAATGTATATGGCCATCCGCATTGAAACGCATCAGGTGCTGCAAGCAAATAGCCATCCGGTGTGCATTTTGCTCAGTCGAGTCAGTTGCTATTTGGAACTTACTAAAACCAACAAAGGTAAACAGTACGTGCTCTATGATGGCTACTCTTAAAAATACAAGCGACAAAATGTGGAGGGAATGATATTCTGGCGATATTCAAAGGAGAGTTCAAAGAGGTGTCGAGGTGACATGAAAAGAAAAGATGGTGAAGTAATGAGGCAAAGCACGGTTGCGGGTGAGGAAAACTCTTCAAAACGCGAAAAAGTGATCCTGGTAAGAAGATACGGCCGTCTCGAAAATCTAAAATCAGGATTTAGGTGAACTTGACAACAAAGGGTACAAATTCATAATAGAGATACCATCTTAGCCTCCGACAAAGAGAGTTAGTTCTAAACCAGCAAAGGTGTATATCTGAAGGACGTCAAACAGAAGCAGAGCAGCGCGATGACTTAGTTCTTGAAGAAGAAATTCTGAAGATGAATGAAGGCAGCAGTTTTTCTTCTGGTGGATGACAAATCAGGTGAAAGAATTTAAATCGCGGCGTAGGTGCATTTAAAATTCCGTGATGATTGCTTTCTTCACTGGTCGCGCAGGTAAAATTCCGTGATTATCGTTCACTTTGCTGGTCGCGCAAGTAAAATTCCGTGATGATCGCTTTCTGCGCTGGTCGCACAGGTAAAATTCCATGAGGATTGCTTTCTGCGCTCATCTCGCAGGTAAAATTCCATGAGGATCGCTTTCATCGCTGGTCGCGCTTGTAAAATTCCCTGATAATCGATTTCTTCCCTGGTCACGCAGGTAAAATTCCGTGAGGATCGCTTTCATCGCTGGTCGCACAGGTAAAATTCCGTGATGATCGCTTTCTGCACTCATCGCGCAGGTAAAATTCCATTAGAATCGTTTTCATCGCTAATCGCACAGGTAAAACTCCATGAGGACCACTTTCATCTTTAATCGCACAGGTAAAATTCCATGATGGTCGCTTTCTTCGCTGCTCGCGCCGGTAAAATTCCGTGATAATCTCTTTCTTCCCTGGTCACGCAGGTGAAATTCCGTGATAATCGCTTTCTTCACTAGTCACGCAGGTTAAATTCCGTGATAGTTGCTTTCTTCCCTGGCCACGCAGGTAAAATTCCATGATAATCACTTTCTTCCCTGGTCACGCAAGTAAAATTCCGTGATGATCGCTTTCTTCGCTGGTCACGTCGGTAAAATTCCGTGATGATCGCTTTCTTCGCTGGTCACGCAGGTAAAATTCCGTGATGATCGCTTTCTTTGCTGGTCACGCCAGTAAAATTCCGTGATGATCGCTTTCTTCGCTGTTCACGCAGGTAAAATTCCTTGATGATCGCTTTCTTCGCTTGTCACGCAGGTAAAATTCCGTGATGATCGCTTTCTTCGCTGGTCACGCAGGTAAAATTCCATGATGATCGCTTTCTTCGCTGCTCACGCAGGTAAAATTCCGTGATGATCGCTTTCTTCCCTGGCCACGCAGGTAAAATTCCATGATAATCACTTTCTTCCCTGGTCACGCAGGTAATATTCCGTGATGATCGCTTTCTTTGTTGGTCACGCAAGTAAAATTCCGTGATGATCGCTATATTCACTGGTCGCGCAGGTAAAATTCCACGATGATCATTTTTATCGCTGGTCGCACAGGTAAAATTACGTGATGATCGCTTTCTTCGCTAGTCCCATTTTTCGTGTCACCAGAAATTAGCCTGGACAATATAGGACATACAAACCTCCGTGGCTTAGGCGGCAGCACGCCGGCTCAAATCCCGGTCACTCCATGTGAGATCTGTGCTGGACAAAACGGAGGCAGACAGGTTTTTCTCCGGGTACTCCGATTTTCTCTGTCAACAATTTCATTCCATCAACACTCTTCACTATCTTTTCATTTCATCTGTCATTCATATAACCATTGCCTCAGAGGAGTGCGACGGGCTTTGGTGGCTGGCACAGTTCATATCCTCGCCGCTGGATGGGGGCTTCATTCATTCCATCCCTGATCCGGCCGGTAGACTGGAAGCAGGCTGTGGATTTTCATTTTGAATATAGGACATCATGGAGTCCCTTAAGTGTGGGTTGGCTGCGGAGATATATCGGTGATGAGTGTTGGCCAGTAGCCGAGAGCTCCCGGAAGGACGGCACGAGTCATGCCCATATACAGCGACAGGCAGACCCGTGTCGTGACGTCACACATGGACGCCCACACTCCCAGGAGCGACCTTCCCGGCGGCACGTCATACAACACAGTCTCTATTAGGAGCAAGGGACACTCCGGTCATCAGTCTCGAGCACATCTACAGGGCCTCAGGAGCAAAGGCACACGTCATAAAACACGGTCTCCATTAGGAGAAAGGGACAATACGGTCATCAGTCTCAAGCACTACTACAGGGACCTACCAGCAAAGGCACACGTCATACAACACAGTCTCTATTAGGAGCAAGGGACAATCCAGTCATCAGTCTCGAGCACTTCTACAGGGACTCAGCAGCAAAGGCTCACGTCATACAACGCATTCTCTATTAGGAGCAAGGGACAATCTGGTCATCAGTCTCGAGCACTTCTACAGGGACCTACCAGCAAAGGCACACGTCTTACAACACGGTCTCTATTAGGAGCAAGGGACAATCTGGTCATCAGTCTCGAGCACTACTACAGGGAGCTACCAGCAAAGGCTCACGTCATACAACGCAGTCTCTATTAGGAGCAAGGGACAATCCGGTCATCAGTCTCGAGCACTACTACAGGGACCTACCAGCAGAGGCACACGTCATACAACACAGTCTCTATTAGGAGCAAGGGACAATCTGGTCATCAGTCTCGAGCACTACTACAGGGATTCAGCAGCAAAGGCACACGTCTTACAACACGGTCTCTATTAGGAGCAAGGGACAATCTGGTCATCAGTCTCGAGCACTACTACAGGCACCTACCAGCAAAGGCACACGTCATGACTGCACAGGAACAGCCGAGGTTCAAAACCCCGAGCAGACACTTGCCATTCACAATGTCACTTTCTTCTGCCGTTTTTTCCCCATTCACTACATACAAATTCCGGGATACTACAGTGAAGGCCCTCCCTATAGAACGGAGACTCACAGAGGCCGTGTGGCAGCCAGGGCACCGGCGATAGCAGCAGTGTAGCGCTCAACTAGTTTAATTTATTTACGCTTTTTAACGTATTTATTGTTGTTTGTTTGAGTCTTCAGTCTTTTGACTGGTTTGATTCAGCTCTCTCTCTGCCTTCTTGTCCTGAGCTAATCGTTTCATCTCTACATAGCTACCGCACCCTACATCCGAGGCAAGGTGTTTAACATATTCTAACCTTGGTCTACCTCTACAGTTCTTGTCCTCGACCCTTCCTTCCATAACTAAGCTTGCTATTCCTGGGTGTCTTAAGATGTATCCTACCAACCTATCTCTTCTCTTCATTAGCAGTCGCCAGATACATCTCTCATCTCCCACTCGTCTTAATTCCTCTTAGTTTGTAACCCTATCTACCCATCTGATCTTCATCATTGTCCTGTAACACCACATTTCAAACGCTTCAATTCTCCTCTTTTCTGCTACACCAACAGTCCAAGTTTCACTTCTATAGAGCGCCACGCTCCAGACAAAGGCTTTCAAAAATGACATCCTAATACCTAAATCTATATTCGATGTCAACAGATTCCTTTTCGGTAGATATGCTTTCCTTGCCTGAGCCAACCTACTTTTTATATCCTCTTTGTTTCATCCATCACTGGTTATTTTGCTTCCTAAGTAGCAGAAGTCTCCTACTTGCTTCCTGCCAATTTGATGTCCATAGAAGTTTTTGATTTTTTTCTGCTGCATTCCAATATTTTTGTTTTACATTTATTAATTTTCATCATGAATTCTTTCCTCAAGACGGAATCCATACCATTCAAAAACTCATTCAAATCCTCAGGCGTGTCGGCCAAGATGACGATGTCATCGGCAAATTTCAGAGATGAAATTATTTCTCCTTGAATCTTCACTCCCACTTTGAATATTTCTCCAATTTCCTTCATTGCTTGTTCAATATAAGGATTGAAAAGTATGGGTGATAAGTTGCAACCTTGAATATCAGCTTCTCTCTCATGTCCTTCAGCTCGAATGAATGCTGTCTGGTTTCTGTATAGATTGTAGATAACCCTCCTATCCCTGTATTTGATACCAATTTAATAATCATAATTACCTACAAACAGAAAACGAAAGTAATGGCAGTGCGGAAAAATATGGAAGAAATTAAAACCAATGTAAAAATTCATGACTTGAGAATTGGGCAAGTGAAACAATTTTTTTTATCTCAGTAGTGTAATACAATAGATGCTTAATGGAAGTGAAGAGAAGGATTGTATTGGTAAAACGGGCATTTATGACTAAGAAAAACATTTTAACCAGCAAACATATGAATATAGATGTAAGAAAATCCTTTGCAAAATCATTTGTATGGAGTATACTGCTCTATGGAAGTGAAAGTTGGACTCTGGGTAAATTGGAAAAAAATCAACTTGACGCTGCTGAAATGTGGACATGGCGGAAAATGACAAGAACGAGCTGGATGGAAAGAAACACCAACCTGGAAGTCTTAAGGGAAGTCAAAGAGAGAGAAGATTTATGAAAGAAATGGGAAAGACATTGGACATGTCATCAGACACAAAACTTTCATCGTTAACATTCTTGAAGGGAAAATGCTGGGAAAGAATGGAAGAGGACGGCCTAGGACGAAGTATTTGGAAGACATCAAGAATAGAATGGGATGTGACAACTACATGGAACTGAAACGAACCACCAAAGACAGAAGAGTGTGGTTGCATCGACAAGGCCTTAGCCTTTACAATATGAATGAAATACTTACAAAAAATGCTTATTAGTTGCTGGAAATACTAAACACACATTGCATCAACGAAGGAAGTTCTTGTACACTCGCTGTGATTCATCCTGACCGATATTTGGTATCTGTGCAGTTATTTCCTTCTCGAGAGCCTCCAGAGTACGCGGATTGTTTCTGTATGAAGAACCCACGGCGAAATGGTGTAAGTAGATGTTTTCAAAAATGAATTTGTGGCGCATTCTGGTGGCCAGTCATCGTCAATACGGATCAGCTGTTGAAATTAATTTCAAATAAAGCGGAATGTCACCAAGATACAGAGGTTTTTATTTTTAGTAGAAACGGAAAGAACGTCCCATGTCCTCTCGCTTTATCATAATTTGACTTTAGATGTTATTAGTGTTACATTTACTTCCTTTATAAGAAATAAATTTGGCACTATCTATATTGCTTTCCCTCAATTGGGGTATTTTAAGTATTTATTTGTAGTATTGAAAGTTTAAATTCTATCTCCTGAAATATTTACAGAATGGGACGTACCCCGATTTCCCGTTGAGTCCTTATATTCTTTTTATTTGAGATTCCCCCGCAAATAAAAATCGCACGGTGCTGAAACTTACGCACGAATTTACTGCAAACTACTTCTTGAGAAGATACTGTTAGGGCCCTGTAGGGCGCCTAACGCTCTTAAAGGGGTGAACGCACATACACCTAGAATTCATACAATCTACTGTAGACTTTAACAACCATCTACAAATAACATCAACACTATCTGACCAACACCCTCATCTACCCCTATGTCTAATACAGCACCCTAAACGACCCAGGGAACCAACATCAACATAATTCTAACTACACAAAGCTGGCAGAGTTACGTAACAGCTCTTGCCTAAGCTTACCAAACACACATCAACATGAACACACCAGCTGCTTACTAAAACAGCTATTCAGCGATTCCGCAAGGGTCAGCACTTGAAAATACATAAATAAACCTCCAAAAGAGGAGGGGACATCTATTGCCGACCGACTCCACGACCGTGATCATCGCGACGCCGACGTTCCTCGAGCTGAGTGTGGCTCTCAGTATTTCCACACATAATTATACATCCCTCCCATTTACCACACCTTCTACTAGTAACACTTTGTACACTTATTTGTGTGAGCTATCCCTATAGTTGAGGGAAGCGCTTTACAACATTGGATTGTACTAGTAAACTAGTACACTTTATAAACGCTCAGTTATTATTATTGTTGCCCACAAACAGTTATACTGCCGACTTCCCTGCACGCCCATCCTCAGACACCGGCCTACCCACATTTCGCTGTGCCAGCGTTATCAGTTTGCCTGCAACTCAAGCGGCCTTGTCCTTCAGAAGAGCGCGCGTGCCCGCAGCTCATACAGATGTACAGTCGGCGAGACTAGCTTCGCTCGTTCATAATTATCTGCCAGGTATTGTGTTCCGCGCGAGGGTGAATCCATTAATTATAATCCCTGGTCCGTAGAGCTTACCCTTTAATCACAACTCTCTCTAGCACCCACCCTGATATCCCACACATCCTTTAAACTTCCCCTATTTACACACCACCCTCTTCTCACACTTACCCCCTAGTTCAGTCCCCCCACGAAAAGGGACTAAACAATAAGTTTCCACTAGGAAAATTCGATGTTTTGTTCAATACCTAACCATGTTCACGGGATATGAGATGGGCTACACTACTTCACAGCAAGTCTTAATTATGACAACTAAGGTATCTGACCAGTTGCGTATATAATGAATGCTTCTCGACCCGCTGTTTTAATCGGTACATGCTATAAATCTGCAGGTGAGTCATTGCGACCTGTCCGCAGCATAGTCTTTGCAAAGCTCCGTTGAATAGGGAGTGCCCGCACTGTAAAGTGGCTTCGGTGGCGTAGTTGGTAGCTTGATGAGTTTCTATGCCCAAGGTCGCGGGTTCAAATCCGGCCGAAGTCGTCGGATTTTTTAAGAGCGTCAAAAATCCCTCCCTTTTGGAGGGGAAGTAAAGCAAGCGGTCCCATATCATAGATTTATGGCATGATAAAGAACATTCCACTAATTACACTTGTGCGAAGCTAAATTATACGTAAAAATTTTGAACAACGCTCTTAGGTTCCAACGTTCGTCGCTAGGGTGGCGTATAGTAACCATGTTCTGAAGTAGTAGACGTTGACGGTGGCGTTTGGCAACAAAAGTAGCAACTACTTGAAATTCAATGTCTGCAGTCCTTACTTGAATTAAAAACAGATAACATACACTAATACAGCCATCAAAATTAACACCGGTTATCAGACAGATTCTACACATACCCAAAGTACGCGGGGCTACATGGCCGTGTTGTCGCAGCCCCTAAACTCAGGAACCAACTAACCAACTACTCTTACTGATTTTTTTAAATAATCATTTCGGTCTTCTATGGAGCACGTTATTTCAACTGCCTTCTTCCTCGTTCTTTGACATTGGCCCAGTGTTCGCGCATTCTTCTTCGGTGAGCTTCCTTTCGTTCTTCGGTCCACTTCTTGCCGGTTTTCAATATGGGTTTTGGCTGAAAACTCTGTATCTCCCCAGTTTCTTCTTCAAAGAGTCACGTTCCAAGATGTCCTCATGTGATATCCCAGTTCTTGTAGGTCTTTTTCCACCTCTGTAAACGAGATCCCTTTGGTTTTCTTTCCCACAAAGTAGACACAGATTAAATTTTAAATTATATTTTTAAATTGACAATGTTGCGTCTTTCTCCTCAGACTAAATTAAAATGATGGGATGATGGGTTATTTTAAATCCCGACTCCAAAATTAATATTCTATTGTTAAATATTTCTGTTATTTGAATCGCCTTGTCAATACAACAAATAGTGATTATTATTATTATTATTCAAACGAACATATTTCGATATTCAATGACATCTTGTTCAGCGTTCAACATTAATATAATTTAACATTACTAATAACAAGTAGTTCCGTGAGGAACTGAACAACCTATTCTCCTATAGACTTGCCAGTGGTCTTCACTAGCATTGCCTTGTGAATCACCCTGTATTTTTCCAGAGGGAGACAAAGGAACGATAACGAATTAAATATATAATCGGTATCTCTCGATCTCTCCCAATTGTCCGCCTGGACCTGGCCATTCCGCGTGTCTCTCTTGCAAGGAACATGGCGTGTGAGACATTCACGAAAATACGATCTAACTTCCAAATAGGAACACGGAACTCACTCTGATGAGCTGACAATACAGAAACTCCACCCAGGTTCAGTGGCGCCACCATTTACAACCAGCCGGGGATTTATACAGCCTCTCAAGTTCCGTGACCAGTAAAATACGGGCCTACAATCGTCGAAGAATTTCAGAAATCTATGAATACATTAAACAAGAAGTTTCGTGAAGAACTATACAGCCTACTTTTCATGCCAATGATTATTCTACAGTATATGAATCTATCTAGAATAATGACGAAATTAAGTTGGTAATATCGAAATATCTAATTATTTCAAAATATACCTGGTATAATGTAGCCTAATAGAGCACTACAGTTGGCAGCCCTGGTGACTGAATATATTCTTAGTTCCATCTCTTAAGGTACAGAATACAAAATTTGGTTGAAGTCCATTGGACGTTACATGCAGTTAGACACTGGATCTATCAGCACGCGTAAAAGCATGTTGGCAACAATGTCATGCGTGTGCTGGTCAGAAATAATCTGAAATATTATGATATCTTGTTGTGCCAATTTTGGATGAAATCCATTTGTTAGTATATAAGTTACATGTATTTTAAAATTGGACATATCAGCAGGCATAGAATCATGTTGGCAGCACTGACTTAAATTAATTACTCCAAATTAATCTAGAATGTCAGGTGCTATACGTGTGCAAAGTATAGAGCTGTTGGCTTGCATACTTTCTGATATATTGATATTAAGGTAAAAATAATATAGACAGCATTTATTAACAGTTGGTAGCCCTGATTGCTCTTAACAATACTTATAGTCATATCTGTTATGTTACACATTGCACATACGAAATTTGGTTGAAATCCAACTGATACTATAGAACTTACATGTATTTAAAAAAGGGTACTATCAGTAAGCTTATAATCATGTTGGTAGAACTGAAGTATATAAGTTACTCCAAATTAATCTAAAATGTCAGATTATACGTGTGCATAGTTTAAATCTGTCGGCTTGCATACTTTCCGATATATTGGTATTTGGATTAAAAAAATAGAGAGAGCAATTATTAACAGTTGGCAGCCCTGGTGGCTCTTAACAATACACTCAGTCATATCTCTTTATGTACACATTTTACATACAAAATTTGGTTGAAATCCAATTGATAGTGTAGAAGTTATATGCATTTAAACATTGGACCTATCAGAAGGCTTAAAATTATTTTGGCAACACTGTCATGTATGGCCTCCTGGAAATTAAACTGAAATAGTATTATCTACATGTGTGCCAATTTTGGAATAGCTCCCAAGCATACCTTGCAAGATATCCAACATGGAGCTCAAATTTCTAGTACGTTTTTTCAGCAGTTGGTAGCACTGACATCATTTTCAAATATGGACGTGAGATATTCCGGTGCACATCTTTACACATACTAAATTTTGTTTTGATTGCCGCAGCCGTTTAGGAGTTGATGGGGGGGGGGGGGGACACACACACACACACACACACACAACCAGACAGAGAGACAGACAGACGCACATTTTCCCGGATCGATCTCATAAGTCTACTTTTTCCTCATTTTTGCAAAATGTGAAAAGTGGGCTAACAAGAAGTTCCGTGACGAACTAAAGAGCCTACTTTTCATGCCAATTCTACAGTATATGAACCTATCTAGAATAATGAAGAAATTAAGTTGCTAATATCGAAATTTCTAATTATTTCGGAATACTGTATACCTTGCATAATGTAGCCTAATTGAGCACTACAGATGGCAGCCCTGATGACTGAATATATTCTTAGTTCCATCTCTTAAGGTACAGAATACAAAATTTGGTTGAAGTCCAATGAATAGCATGGACGTTACATGCAGTTAAACATTGGATCTCACAGCGTGCGTAAAATCATGTTGGCAACAATGTCATGCATGTATTGGTCAGAAATAATCTGAAATAATATGATCTATTGTTGTGCCAATTTTGAATGAAATCCATTAGTTAGTATAGAAGTTACATGCATTTTAAAATTGGACTTATCAGCAGGCTTAGAATCATGTTGGTAGCACTGACGTATATTAGTTAGTCCAAATGCATCTATAATGCCAGGTACTATACGTGTGCAATGTTTAGAGCTATTGGCTTGCATACTTTCTGATATATTGGTATTTGGATAAAATAAATTAGGAGCATTTATTAACAGTTGGCAGCCCTGGTGGGTCTTAAGAATACGCTCAGTCATATCTGGTTATGTATGCATACAACATACGAAATTTGGTTGAATTCCAATTGATAGTGTAGAAGTTATGTGCATTTAAAAATTGGACCAATCAGCAGGCTTATAATCATTTTGGCAACACAGCGATGTATGGCCTCCTGGAAATTAAACTGCAATATTATTATCTATACGTATGCCAATTTTGAAATAGCTCCCCTTCATACCTTCCAAGATATCCAACATGGAGCTCAAATTTCAATTGCGATTTTTTAGCAGTTGGTAGCACTGACATAATTTTCAAATATGGCCGTGAGATATTCGGGTATAGACCTTTACTCCTACCAAATTTTGTTTTGATTGCTCCAGCCGTTTAGGAGTTGATAGAGGGGACACACACACACAGCCAGCCAGACAGACAGAAGGACAGGCAGACAGAACGACAGACAGACACACATTTGCCCGATCTCATAAGACTACTTTTTCCTCATTTTTGCAAAATGTGAAAAGTAGGCTAAAAATCTATTAATGATCGAGAAAAAATATTAAAAAATCGATTAATGATAATATCACCATCCGTCTGGTATAATTTTTAGCCTACTCTTCACATTTTGTAAAAAATGAGGAAGAAGTAGACTTTTTGGCCTACTTTTCACATTTTGTAAATAATGAGGAAAAAGTAGACTTATGAGATCGATCCGGGCAAATGTGTGTCCGGCTGTCCTTCTGTCGGTCAGTCTATGTGTCCACGCCCTTTCTCTATCAACTCCTAAACGGCTGCATCTATCGAAACCAAATTTGGTGTGAGTAAAGATCTATGCGTGAATATCTCACTGCCATATTTGAAAATGACGTCAGTTCTACCAACTGCTGCAAAATCACAATTGAAAAGTGAGGTCTATGTGGGATATGTCGGAAGATATGCATGAGAATTGTACCAAAATTGATACACATATAGATAATATAACAGCAGACTAATTTACAGAAGGCCATACATGAGAGTGTTGCCAACATGATTCTATGCCTACTGATAGGTCCAATCATTAGACTAAATGCATGTAACTTCCATACTATCTATTGGATTTCAACCAAATTTGGTATGCGATATCAATATGCACTTATATTAGTGCCAACAGCGCTGCCAACTGTTAAAAAATGCACTCCATACCATTTTTTTTATCCTAATATCAATATATCAGAAAGTATGCAGGCCAATAGTTCTAAACGTTGCATACAAATAGTACCTGCAAATGTAGGTTAATTTTCAGTAACCGATATACGACATTGCTGCCAACATGGTTCTACGAGTGATGATAGGTTTAATGTTGAATCGTATGTAACTTGCATACTAATAAATCAAGTTATTTCAAAATTGGCACATACATATAGTATAGCCAATAGATCATAATATTAATTTAAGTTTGAGCTGCACCTTTACGGCAGTGTCGCCAAGCTGAGTTTATGCTTGCTGATAAATTCAATGTTTAAATACATGTAACGTGCATACCATCTATTGGACCTCAACCAAATTTTGCATGTATGTATTGAACCCTTCAGAATAGCAGTGTTTTATGCAAGAATCTTAGATCAAGGGGTCGCGTTCAGTTCATAGTGTGGTGTTTACGTCCGTAGACGCACAGAATAATAATAGTGTCTTGGCTCTTCGACACACTTATAAATGAACTGGCCCTTGGGTCTAGATGGAGGGGGATTTTACGTAAAAATTTCTAGAAATAATTGTGATACAGGAATGAAATAAATATCACTGAACTCGTAATATTGCACAGGTCAAGAATATGCCCATTAATCCTAGAATCGATCGTAGAGATTTTGTCTAGGCGATTTCCCGCGTGAATGCTAGCCGCCGCGTACCCCAGCCGGAGTTGGCGCGCAAGTAGGCATTCTCTTCTCATTGGTTCTCCATTTCCTGTAATTTGGCGGTTTCTAGTAGATCTTGGCGTCTTGGGAGTGTCTATTTTCTTCATCAGCCATTCACGTTACTGCATCATATTTCTTCTAGGCGCGAATAACACAATGAACATACCAGAACCATGTCTCACCGCGCGTCGCTTCTAAAATTGAGGTAGCCACACCTGTCCTTGTGATACATAGCTATGCTATTTCCTTTCATAGCTCAAGTATTTAGCCTTTTGTTAAACTGTCGCAGGTATGTCCCTACTGTCTCCAACAAATGCTTGAAATTTCCTCATCACTGTCTGGCTATTTTCATGATGCTGGTTGAAATATTTATTAATTGAAGAAATAAAAAGTAGAATCATTTAACCAACATAGGGTAAAGGGTTCACAACTCTCCCACTCACAAAATTTCGAACTTAGGAATAAAGTCGACAATTTTACAATACTTCCGTAGGCCAATTTGTTTTATTTCCAGAATCACCCCTTTTTCTTACTTGGTCTAGCCGCTCCTGTCTTCAATGGCATTTACTCGTTTCCATTTCCTGCTTGTATTTCCCCCTTCCAATCTTGCGTGACGCTCTGATGCCTACGGCAACACCTTGCTCGCCTCGTTAATGTTTGTCAACAACAGCTCTACTTCCTCCTTCATCACGTGCCGTACTCAACTGCTCCCCGTTGACTTTGTTGATAGTAGGACGTCCGTATATTCAAACAGCGTCATTATTTCGGCGCTACCATGGTTCACTTCGACGATATATTTTTAGGTTGGCAGCGTTGTAAACTGACATTGTTCCTGTGCTCAATTCTTTCACTCTGTAAGCATTATTTCCAAGGTTTCTTACGATAGAATAGGGTCCTATGAATTTCTCGCAGAATTTACTAAAGATTTTCTTTTCTGGGTCCGATGTAGCAGGTCGTTTCACCAAAACGAGCTGGTTGACTTCAAGATCACCGTGGAACCTCTTATTTCTTACTCGCCGTAATCTGCGGTCTGCTTGTTTTCTCATGTATGCTCTCGTTCTTTCAATTCGCAGGTCTGGTGCTATCATGGGATCTTGTGGACAGTTAATGATGCTTTTCCACGTTCTTACTGGATACTCGTTCTTGTGTAGGACCATAGGGATTTGTCCTGTTGACTCGTGCCTGGTAGAATTCATGCATGTCTCTACGTCCTTAATTTTATCGACCCATTTGTGGTGTTCGTTCGGAATGAAGATCCTCAAATATGCAGTTACACATTTAATTACTCTCTCACTTGGATTAGCTTGGGCATGTCGGATACTGCTTAAAACATGTTTTATACCCATGTCTTCCATTCCTTTCTTGAATTCGGCGCTTGTGAAATAACTGCCGTGATCTGATAATATAAACTCTGGTTTTCCAAGGGTTGGAATAACTCTATTACGAATGCGACTGAGTACCTGCTTCGATGTGGTTCTCTGAATAGGGCATAGTACTACAAACTTAGAAAATACATCAATGCACACTAGCAAATGACGGCAACCTCTCCTTCCCTTCGGAATTGGACCAAGACAGTCCATCGCCAGTAGCTCACATGGTTTCTGAGGTAGCAATGGTCTAGGATATTGCCTCAGTAAATAATTATTTGGCTTTGTTCTCTGACACGGGTCACAAGTTGTAATGACGTCACATATAGTTGTTCTCATACGTGGCCATGTAAATGTCTCTCCTATTGTCGCTTCGCACTTGTCTAAGCCCACGTGACCGTAACTTTCGTGCGTATGCCATGTCAATCCTCGTTGTAACGATGCAGGTACTAATATGCGTAACTTGGTGTGGTCATTATCTACCCATGTGTGCAGCAAATTGTTGACATAAACATATCTTCCTTCTTTGGCTTTCGCTTCTCGAAATGCAGGTGTTCCTGTAGGTAGTTGCTTTTTGAAGTATTTAATTAATAGCATCATCCATGGTTCCGCTTCCTGTTCTAGCTGTATCTCACGTAACTCCTCCAAGAATTCCCGGTCCTTCGGTGTTAACTCCAAGTGTTGTACCATCGCTGTTTCTTCATTATCAGGCTCTGGGTTCCTGCTGAGTGCATCCGGTATCACGTTCATCTTCCCTGGACAATGTTCAATTTCAATGCTGAACTGCTGAATGTATATAGACCAACGTGTCACACGTTCGCTTGCCATTGACGTCTTAAACAAGAATGTTAGTGCCTTGTGGTCAGTTCTAACAACAATCGGGTAACCATAGATTATTCGTTTCCATTGTTGGAGCGCATGAAGGATGGCCAACAATTCTAGCTCGGTTACAGTATAATTTCGCTCGTGCTTACGCAATTTTCGGCTGACAAATGCCAAATATGTTTTGTGCTGCAGGTTAGCTGGATCCTCTTGGTAGAGCATAGCACCTATCCCAATTAGTGAAGCATCCGCTTGGATTATAAATTTGAGCTTGAAATCTGGATAGCCTAATTTAATGCAGTTTTCCAATAGCTGTTTTGTTGCTTGGAATGCCTTCTCACATTCCGCGTTCCATGACCATTTGTTATTTTTCTTTATCATTTCTTGCATTGGAGCTACAGTCTCCGTATAACCTGGACAGTTTTCTTTAAAGAATCCCGTTACGCCTAAGAAAGCCCGAATGTGCTTGACTCTCGTTGGTGTAGGGAAATTCTTTATCGCTTCAATCTTAGCTGGGTTTGGCTTCACTCCCTCCTTGTCAATGACGTGACCCAAATATAAGATCTCGCTCTTGAAGAAATGCGATTTCTTCAGGTTTACTTTGAAATTCGATGCATTCAAGTTGCCCAATACTTTATCTAAATTTTCCATGTGAGTTTCAATGTTGTCAGATGCCAACAGAATGTCGTCAATGTATCGCACCGTCATCTCCTTTACTTCCTCGGTTAGGTTCCGGTCCAGTGCTCGGATTAAAGCACAGCCCGCTGTTTTGACTCCAAAAGGCATTCTGACGAAACAATATGTCTGGTTATCGAATAAGAAGCCAGTTAGAAGCTGTGACTTCTCATCCAATTCAAGATGGTGGAACGAGCTCGTCAGATCGACTGATGAATAAATGCTCTTGTTTTTAAAGCCTTTTAATACGTCTCTGATAATTGGCGCTCTGTCATACTCAGGAAAAATGAGTCTCATGTTGAGGTTTCTGGCATCTAAACAAAGTCTAATAGATCCATTTGGTTTTGTGACTGCCAAAATCGCATTTAGATAAGGTGTAGGTGTCTTCCTTATCACTCCAGCTTCTAACATCTCATCTATAATGATTTTAACTTGACCACGATACTTTTCAGGAATTGGGTACAATCTGCTTTTGAAAGGTGACCAGTCCTCGACTTGCATAGAGTACTTGAAATTTAAAATTTTCCCAGGTACTGTATCAAATACTGTTTTGTGCTTCCTTAAAATCTCTTCCAACTGTTTTCTGTGTTCACCCCCAAGTTGAATGTCATTGAGCCGCTCCTGTAGTAACTCTTCAAATTGTGCATCGCTGTTATCTCCTTCTGTTAATAAAGACCATATCTCCTGGGATTCTATCTCCTCATCTAGTTCCACAACAGCCCCTTCTACGATGTTATCTTCCGCCTTTCGTACCTCCTCTTCCGTCTCTTCTGATATTGCTTCCAATGCCCAAGAATTTACATCTCTTCCGGTAGTGATTTCATCCATATGCAATCCCACGTTTTTCAGCTGGTCATATTCTCTAAAACTGACTGTATTCTTGTGTAAATCTATCACTGCTTGATAGTCACAAATGAAATTTGCACCAAGAATTATATTGAAATTCATATTTGCCATGATAATGAATGTTTGCCCAAAAGTGTGTTCCAATATGTTCAGCTCTAAGTATGCCTGACGTTTACAAGTGATGGTGCGTTCAGGAATAACACCCCTCACTTTGAGCTGTGGTACCGGAATTACAGGAATATTTTGAGTCCGTCCCTACTCTCGAACCAAGGCCTCCGATACTAGACTGATCTGTGACCCCGTATCCAATAAACATCTTATATTAATTCCACCAAACCTTGCGTAAATAATGGGTAATTGCCTAATTTCATCGTTCCGTGGTTTCACCGTCTCCTCCAGGCAGTCTTCTGGTAAAGCAATCCATTCTTGTATGTTCGCTACTATCCATCCATCTTCAACTTCCGACTGTTGTGTTTGGAGACTGTCTCCTTGATCCAAAATTAACATTTTTTTTTTAGCTCCATTTCGACTCCCATCATCCTTCTGTCGCTCATGTCCTTGATATTCCTCTTGTCTCAGTAGACTTCCAGCTTCCTCAGTATGTGTATCTGGGTTATTTCTGTTCCCAATGGCCTTTTCCCATCTTCCTAGCTCTCCACCTTGACTAGCGTGTAACTCCTCTAAGTAATTTTGTGATTGAGCGTGCCTATCATCCCAGTCATCTCGATAGTTACGTTGATCTCCTTGATCCTGATCTCTCCTTCCTTTCCATCGTTGATTGGCATTGTAATCACCGTATCTTCCATAAGGCCTGTCATTCCTTCGATTATCACGCCATTGTTGATATCCTCTTTGTTGGTATCTATTGTTGCCCTGGTATCTATTGTTGTAGTGATTTTCGTTACTCTGATATGGTCTGTTTTCCCCTTCTTCCTGGTTTCGCCTAGGTGTGGAGGTGCTTGTATTAGTACCCTGCGTTTTAGTATTTCCTTGTTTTGTTTTTACGACCTCTGTGGTGTTGACTAATTCCAGTTGTCTTCCTCCTCTAAAATGACTATGAGATGTGGTCTCATCTATTTGCCGTAATATCTGCTCTGCATGTAGGGCCGTACTAACGTTTGCTGCGACTAGTACTTGCTGTACATTAACTGGCATTTGCCTTGCTATTGTCATCACCAAATCTGCTTCGTTAAATGGGTAATCTAGGTCGCGAAATTTTAGCATTTGCATGTTAAAGAAATCTGAGTATTTTGTCTGCTGGGTAGTTTGGTATTTTCTAGAGTAAAGCTCCATTCTTAAAGTCTGTTGTATGGCGGGAGACCAGTATTTGCGCAGAAACGCTAAATTAAAGTCTGACATGGTTCCAAATGTATATTTGAAACTTAAAAACCAGGTGAGAACATTTTCTGATAAAAATCTCTCCATCATTCTCAATCTACGTGCTTCAGGTACCCCAGTGTCATTGAAATGGTCTTCAATCTCTTTGATAAAGGCCTTAGGTGTTACCCCTGAATTTTCGGTGTATTTCTGCGGTTTGTAGTCATTTGAGCGAATTACTTGAATAAGTTGTGTGGGCTGATGACCGTCCTGTGGTGTTGAGCTCCTATCTACGTTCTTGCGAAATCCTTCCGTGTTTGTTGTTAATGGGCTCTCTGCTTGAGTTTGACTTCCTGCTATGCTGGGTTGGGAACTATGTGAGTCATCCTGCTTGTCTTTCAATGCTCCCGTTTTAAATATAGATGATTGTTCTAATGAGCGGAGTTCGGCTTTAATGATCCTGTCTGTCTGCTCTTTAAGTTTATTTTTTACTTCTTGCTCCAAAGCTTGAATACGCGTGTGGTTTTCGCCTACTGTTTTAATAATGGTGGATCTTTCCTCTTTAGAATCAATATTCATTTTCTTCCAATCTTTCCTGATCTGTTCTTTAATCGTGCTTATTTTTTCTTCAATCTGGCTCTTATTTTCATCCTGATTATTTTCTATCTGGCTTAGCCTTTCGTCTAATGTACTCTTAAATTGTTCTTGTTCCGTTTCTAGGCTTTTCCACTGTTCCGCTGATTTTATCTCGAGCCGGTCCATATCTTTAATTATGCCTGATATGTTCTCATCTACTGCTGATATTTGTTGTTGAATGACCCTGCCACTTTTCTCCATCTCCTTAAATCGTCCTTCCAATTTATCCTGAGCTATTTTGACCTCGCTTGTATTCATTGTGCATGCTATTTCAATCTGCTCTAATTTAGCTAACACCGTTTCATCGAGAATGCTAAGTTTTTTTAATCAAAAATTCTCTCCATTTTTGCAATCTGCTCTAATTGTTTCTCATTATTTTTGCTTACATCAAGGGCCAGTAATATCATCTGTTGGTTTGTGTGGTCTTTCATCTCTGCGGTTAACGAAGCTAATTGGTTCGTGTTTTTATTACTTTGCGCCTCTAACTGTGAATTTATACTGTCATTAATTTCACTCTTTAATAACCTAGCTTGTTCCGCCTGATATTCATTTTGCTCAATTCTACTGTTATTTAATTGTGTCCGCAATGATTCACTTTGTTCTAACAGTTTAGTATTTAGCGATTCACTTTGTTCTGACATTTTCGTATTCAACGCTTCACATTGCTCTAACATACTAGTGTTTATTTGTTCAGATAATTTATTGTGTAATTGTTCACTTTGTTCAGCTAGTTTAGTATCCAACAACTCCTGCGTTCTCCTCGCTGCACTCTCAATTATCTCCTGGATCTGCGCCACCGTTGCCATGTTTTATAATTTATATGAGACATATGGGAAATGGCATACGCCAATGCCCTTTGACACGCACATAAATCCAATGCACATTTAATTTCTTTATCCTACTCAGTTCATTTATTTTTACCTTTAACCCCACTAGTTGATTGCATCTCCGAGTAGTTCTAGTTTTACTCAATTTAATTTTAACCCCAAGCACATATTTAGTCATTAAACAGTTATCCTGATCTGATATTAACACTGACTAATTAACAAAGTATTAATTGTCATTTTAGGCTACAGCCTCCTAATATTTCCATGAGTTTGACTTTCTAAACAAATCTAGTTTTAACTTTATCATTGGGCGCCCGGTATCACATCTTAATTTTACTTTAATTTAAAAGACAACAACGTGAACCGTATTTTACTTTGCAAACTCCTGATTTTAATTTATCTTTCACACATTTGGCGGTATCCACTTCGCCTCAACTACTTTTAATAAAATATCACTTCCCGGTGATTAAATACTGTCATATCTGCCTGCACTTGCGGCATGACAGTTTTACTCAAATGCGCCACTATTGACATGTGTAATCTCCCCGTTACACCACAGTGAATAGCCCCACCGTTGGCCGCCAGTTTTCACCTATGAACCCTTCAGAATAGCAGTGTTTTATGCAAGAATCTTAGATCAAGGGGTCGCGTTCAGTTCATAGTGTGGTGTTTACGTCCGTAGACGCACAGAATAATAATAGTGTCTTGGCTCTTCGACACACTTATAAATGAACTGGCCCTTGGGTCTAGATGGAGGGGGATTTTATGTAAAAATTTCTCGAAATAATTGTGATACAGGAATGAAATAAATATCACTGAACTCGTAATATTGCACAGGTCAAGAATATGCCCATTAATCCTAGAATCGATCGTAGAGATTTTGTCTAGGCGATTTCCCGCGTGAATGCTAGCCGCCGCGTACCCCAGCCGGAGTTGGCGCGCAAGTAGGCATTCTCTTCTCATTGGTTCTCCATTTCCTGTAATTTGGCGGTTTCTAGTAGATCTTGGCGTCTTGGGAGTGTCTATTTTCTTCATCAGCCATTCACGTTACTGCATCATATTTCTTCTAGGCGCGAATAACACAATGAACATACCAAAACCATGTCTCACCGCGCGTCGCTTCTAAAATTGAGGTAGCCACACCTGTCCTTGTGATACATAGCTATGCTATTTCCTTTCATAGCTCAAGTATTTAGCCTTTTGTTAAACTGTCGCAGGTATGTCCCTACTGTCTCCAACAAATGCTTGAAATTTCCTCATCACTGTCTGGCTATTTTCATGATGCTGGTTGAAATATTTATTAATTGAAGAAATAAAAAGTAGAATCATTTAACCAACATAGGGTAAAGGGTTCAGTATGTCTACCCCTTATTATTCCCGTTTTCCAACGGGGTCGGGGATGAGATGCGATGAAAGTCTTTGTGGCGATGGTTTTTACGGCCGGATGCCCTTCCTGACGCCAACCCCATGAGAGGAGTTAATGAGAGATGAAATGAATGATGGTGAATGAAACTGGGCAAGGATGTGGAAGGAAGCGGTCGTGGCCTGTCGGAAGGTACTGTCCCAGCATTTGCCTGGTGTTGAAAATGGAAAACCACGAAAAGAAACATTTCAAGGACGGCCGACGCTGGGGCTCGAACCCACGCGTCTACCGAGTCAGCAGAGAGCTTGGCCCCATGACCTAACGCTGCACTTTAGCGAGCGTAGCCACTACTGTCGGTTGCATGTGCATTGTGTATCTTAAGATATTGGACCTATGAATATATTTAGAGTCGCCAGGTCTGCCAACTGTTGATGTATGGTCTCTATAATTTAAAGAAAAGTAGGCTCTTTAGTTCTTCACGGAACTACTTGTTATATTGTAAGGTAAATTTCATGAGAATTCTACTTATTTTATTGAATACCATGTAGCGGCTTCTAGGAAATTTCTACATGGCTTCGCGTTTCAAATCCCCAGATCCCAAAGCCATCGTTAGTTCGAAAGTTTAGATATCACTGGTCAACAGTGATTTTGGTGCCAGAGCTTTTTAAACTGATTTTAAATGAATTTGATGCCCTGAGTTCAAATATGCCATTAGTTTTTGCCTAGCAGCTCTAGTTTCTGAGATATTACTTTTTTGTGAAATATACATTACACAATCGCATGGTAATAAAAAAACAAACACGGAATTTTCATTATTATATTATACACAAACATTGAGGGAAAAGTCGTGAACGAAACCAACCAGTCGCTGGAAACTTCAGAAGCTTCTTTTCAGTGACATTCTTGAATGTATTTTGGAACAGTAATCTGCCATTATATGCATGTCCCATCTTCCTTGGTAGTGGTCCTCCACAGTTTTAATATCCTGGTGAAATCGTTCACTTTGTTCCTCACTGGTGTCTGCTAAATTTTCAAGAAAACGCTCTAAGTGGCTGTGTAAATAGTGCACCTTAATACTCATGTTGCGCCCAAGAGATTTGAAACTGTTAAGCATCTCGTTTACTAGTTCAAAATAGATTTCAGATTTGCGTTTGCCTAGAAAATGTTGTACAACTCACACAAATGAAGTCCAGGTTTTTAGCTCAGATTCATTCATCGAATTTACAGTACGAAGACAGGATCATTAATGAGTTGTCTTTTGTGCGCCATCAAATATCCCTGCTTTAAGTTTTTCCATACTCAAGTGAGGTATTGTATATCCTATAAATGCAAAGCATGATCCGTTCTTATCGAGAGCCTTCACTAACCGCTTCATAAGGCCCAGCTTGATATGCAGTGGAGGAAAGATGATTTTCTCTTGTACAACATTTTCCCTCCAACAACCATGTTTTCTCTCTTAGACCACTCTTTACTAACCTAGTGGTATAGAGCTGATAGAGAAACAAGTAGTTCCGTGAAGAACTATACAGCCTATTTTCATATATCCTACTTATTTTAACTGCCACTGTCGACATAAAAAAATTCTATTTGATTGCTGTACGGTAATAGATTCGTAGATATTGAGAACCGACTAAATATTGCGGATGGTCGCCATGTTGGATTTTATATATGTAGGTCCTAGAGTTATGTACAGTTACATGAAGATTATTGTGTAAGTGTAGCATTCAAACTTCAATCGCATGATTAGGACACAAGAAGTAACAAGGAGATTTTAAAATTTCGCACAGCTGCCATCTTGTGGTTATGGAAACAATTGAAATAAATTACATGCCAGTGGATTAACATTCGTATAAGGATTTACTGTATCTAGTTTCACTACACTTGGATGATTAAATTGCGAGAAACGTCGATGTGAATATTTATAATTCGCGTCGCCACCATGTTGGATTCGTGATCACCAGGTTACTTAAAGTCCTATAGGTGAGCTTATGTTCATAGCCCCTATGAACATAAAAAAATCAGTTTGATTGCTATAATATATTCGTAGATATTCAGAGCCGTCTAAATAATTCGGATGGTCGCCATGTTGGATTGTTAAATGTATAGGCCATAGATTCATGTACCATTAAAGGGAAATTATTGCGTAGGTTCATTATTCAAAATTTCACTTCGATCGCATGATTACGACACAAGAAATAAAAACTTCATTTTAAAATTCGCACAGCCGCCATCTTGAGGTTATGTAAACATTTGAACTAAATTAGATACAGGTGCAATACAATGTGTATAAACATTTTCTGTACCAGATTTCATTGCATTTGGAACATTAAATCGCGAGAAAAGTCTAATAAAATTTTCAAATTCGCTTGGCCGCCATGTTCGTTTTGTAGTTAACCGGTTTTTGAAAGTCTTATAGATGAACTTCTTGCAGTGCCCTTTATCTCCGTACAAAATTTCAGGGTGATATCGCTAATAGTTTCAGAGTTATAGAATGCCGGTGAAATATTTAGCACATCCGCCATCTTGTGGTTAAGTAAACAATTGAACGAAGTTAGATGTTGGTGCATTACAATGTGTATAAACATATACTGTACCAAGTTTTATTACTTTTGGTTGGTTAAATCGTGAGAAACGTCTATTTAAAAGTCGCAAAGTCGCGTGGCCGCCATGTTGGTTTTGCAGTTACCAGTTTTTCAAAAGTCACGTAGGTGAACTTTTAGTAGTTCCCTTTATCACCGTAAATAATTCCAAGGTGATATCGGGAATAGTTTCGGAGATATTGAATGCTGATGAAATATTTCGCACAGCAGCCATGTTGGATTGGTGAGACGAAACAAAATTTGAAGGGCACGGTCGGGGTCGCCCGGAGTAGTGCTATGAACTTACCGAGTCTCATTGAAATCGCTCCAGCCCTTTAGATTTTATTAGGGGGACACACACACCTCACACACACACACACACACACACACACACACGCACACACACACACGGACAAAAAGTGATCTCATAAGCCTATTTTTTTTCAAAATTGAAAATAGGCTAAAAATGATTTGATATTTAGATTCAGCGACCCTAGTATAACTAAAATCAGTTACAAAATCCCCGGCACCATTTTTTTATTTTTATTTTTTGTAGGTCTGTGTATTATTACTTTTTCTTTCTTCGGCATTTCCCAATTAATTGGAGTTGCCGGAGCCTACCAGGCTCATTTTGGTTTTGGCCGGGGATTTAAGGCCGGATGCCCTTCCTGACACCACTTGATTTTTCAGGTGAACATTCCACCCCACTGTCACCAGTATTTGAACCCCGGCCGCCAGGCTGAAAGACAAGCAGCTAAGCCACTGCCCCATCTCGCTCCCAAAAGTTTATATATTATAATGTATATAAACACATCAAAAAAAGTTTTCCATCACCTCGGTTCCCAGATCTCCGGCATATAGACGTTGACTGTGTATATTGTATCAAAGATACAGTCCCTTTGACTGTTCATAGATGTCACTAAAACTGCTCAAAGATGTAAACAACCATGCATGAGCAGGGCCTATTAGACGGAGGGGGTACGACAGCCGATCAGTTCCAGTCATTCCACCAGGACGAAGGTACGCTGCTCATGTTGTCTGTAGTTCTACCATGCCTAGAAGGTCAATACCGCAGTTCGATCGCGTCCGCATTGTTACTTTGTGTCAAGAAGGGCTCTCAACAAGGGAAGTTTCCAGGCGTCTCAGAGTGAACCAAAGCGATGTTTTTCGGACATGGAGGAGGTACAGAGATACAGGAACTGTCGATGACAGGCCTCGCTCAGGCCGCCCAAGGGCTACTACTGTAGTGGATGACCGCTACTTACGGATTGCCGCTCGGAGGAACCCTGACAGCAATGCCACCATGTTGAATAATGCGTTTCGTTCAGCCACAGGACGTCGTGTTTCAACTCAAACTGTGCGCAATAGGCTGCATGATGCGCAACTTCACTCCCGACGTCCATGGCGAGGTCCAGCTTTGCAACCCCGACACCATGCAGCGCGGTACAGATGGGCCCAACAACATGCTGAATGGACCCCACAGAATTGGCATCACGTTCTCTTCACCGATGAGTGTCGCATATGCCTTCAACCAGACAATCGTCGGAGACGTGTTTGGAGGCACCCTGGTCAGGCTGAACGTCTTAGACACACTGTCCAGCGAGTGCAGCAAGGTGGTGGTTCCCTGATGTTTTGGGGTGGCATTATGTGGGGCCGACGTACGCCACTGGTGGTCATGGAAGGCTCCGAAACGGCTTTACGATACCTGAATGACATCCTCCGACCCATAGTGCACCCATATCGGCAGAATATTGGAGAGGCATTTGTCTTCATGGACGACAATTCTCGACCTCATCGTGCACATCTTGTGAATGCGTTCCTTCAAGATAACGACATCGCTCGACTACAGTGGCCAGCATGTTCGCCAGACATGAACCCTATCGAACATGCCTGGGATATGTTGAAAAGGGCTGTTTATGGACGTCTTGACCCACCAACCACTCTGAGAGATTTACGCCGAATTGTCGTTGAGGAGTGGGACAATTTGGACCAACAGTGTCATGATGAACTTGTGGATAGTATGCCACGACGAATACAGGCATGCATCAATGCAAGAGGACGTGCTACTGGGTATTAGAGGTAGTGGTGTGTACTGCAATCTGGACCACAAATGCTGAAAGTCTAGCTGTATGATGGTACAACTTGCAATGTGTGGGTCTCATGAGCAATAAAAGGAGCTGAAATGTTGTTTGTGTTGATCTCTATTCCCTTTGTATTTAAAGGTTCCGGAACTCTTGGAACCGAGGTGATGCAAAACTTTTTTTGATGTGTGTATATCAGTTTTGTATGGACTCAATTATTACAGTCATTTTGCACCAAGCTTGCAGTTTCGCTCCTGGCCGTGGTAATTGATTTTTGATAGGCGGCAAAAATTACGACACCATGTCATTCGATGTTGGCATGTCAAAGAACCCATTTGAATTCAGTAGGCCGTGTTTATAATGGCAAAATTAATCTCGGGAGTTTCCGCCAACACAAAGTTCCCAATTTAGAAAACGCTATACGCTTTGCAGATGATATAGCAGTGGTTGCAGACTCAGAAAAGGAATTATCCAAGATGCTGAATATACTTTCATCATATTTAGTAGATTTATACCTAAACATTAACGTGAAGAAGACAAAAATATTAGTTGTAAGTAAACATCCTGAGCGAAATCACATCAACATCAGGCTTGCTAACAAAGTAGTGGAACAAGTCACTAGTTTCCCATACCTCGGAAGTTTAATCACAAATGATAACCGCTGCAGCAAAGAGATAAGAAGAAGAATAGCGCTTGCCAAACAAGCATTCAGCAACAAAATAACTCTTCTGACCAATATACATCTAGATATTGAGATTAGGAAACATTTTGTGATGTCATTTGTGTGGAGCGTACTCTTATAGCCTATGGATGTGAATCTTGGACAATTCGAGAACAGGATAGGAAACGGCTTGAAGCGTTTGAGATGTGGGTCTGGAGGCGAATGCTAAAGGTCAGTTGGACTGAAAAAAGAACAAACGAAAGTATACTGCGAGAAATCCAGGGAAGGAAACAGCTGATGGTAACAGTACATAGAAGAACAGCTAAATTCACACCGTGAATTATGACACACCGTGCGTCATAATACCTTTCTAACTAATCTACTAGAAGGAAAGGCCTTAGGAAAGAAGGCGATGTCGACCTAGGAAGCAATTCCTTCAAGCATTGACACAAAACGTAGGATGTGGTTCCTATTGTGAGATGAAAAGACAAGCTGAAGACAGAAGACAATGGTTGAATCGACAAGGCATTGCCTTTAGACATTGATTGATCGATATACTTTCCAAGGAGTTTAGATATCTAACCTCCTTGACTTTCATAGCGCTTCAAGGAACAACAAAATTCGACATGCAAGCTACCCTTTGGGTGTCAAATAACAAAGCTTGCACCCGGCACCCGAGGCCATACGATATTATTACCAAGCACGTTAAACTTTACGTAAAATATAGCCATTCAAAATTTCGGTCGTGTTCTTTAAAGGGTAAAATCGCACCCAGGGGATTGAATAGTGGGGGGGAGGACCTTATTCGAAAAAGTGATATATCAATCACTAAACATGCAAACTTGAAGGTCGTGACCTCTTACGATATCTTAACAAAGATGATGATAATAATTGTTCTTTTAAGGGGCCTAACATCTAGGTTATCTGCCCCTAATGGTCTGGGTGATAGCGAAAATGACAATGAGATGGAAAGCATACCGGAAACTAACGAAGATTGAAAATACTGACAAAATGTAATTTAGAGACACCGGGAGTCAATTCATAAAAAGAGGGCGGGAATCTTAAAGAGGAAAGGAACTATAATGTAAAGCAAAGCATGGCTGATCCCTCGAAGCATGAGGGATCAGGGAATATGTGAGAAGGGCCAATGAAGGCGGGAAAGGAAGAGACTCCCTAGGCCTCGGATACCCTAATACCGTCGGGGTCGGAAGAGATCAAGAGTTGACCAAGGGAGGCCGACAGTAAAGGTAATAGAGAGGAACCTGGCACAAGTAAGTGGAAGCAATGCCGGACTCAGCTGGGGTCCCGTGGTCGCCAACCCATGTCCCATTAGATGTGAGAATCTAGGGGGATGGTGAAGATAGGTGGCTGGCCTATTTTGGATATCTATGAGGTGCGTTCACAAAGTAACGAGCCGGAGGCTGTAATGTGCAAACCTGTGACGACATGGGCTAATCGTGGCGTGTGTAACGAGGTGTCGTTCCGACCAGAGCGTGGAAGGTCACAGCCCGTCGCTAGAGGGCACGCGTGCACGTCACGTGACGATACAAAGCGAGCAGAATGCATCTACTGTCCAACCAAGACCAAGAGCGTAGGCCATTCGACATGCTTCCTGGTGTGGTTGAAGACTGTGGGGGCACCCATTGGGCACACACTTTGCGCAAGTACAGTCGTTCCTTCATGATGGTGTGCACACTTCCGACGCTCAATCCGACCACGGCGGCTATGGCGTTCACTGTCACTCGGCGGTCCTGGGTAATGAGTGCATCAACCAGCCGGACGTTGTCGTCGGTAATGCAGGGGGGTGCCCCAGACCGGGCATCATCGGCTAACGACACCCGTCCTTCCCTGAAGCGCTTGTGCCACGCCTTGACCCTTGCAAGGGACGTGCAGTGTTCGCCGTACACTTGTGACATTCGGCGATGAATGTCCGTTCCACCTTCTCCTTCCGCTGTCAGAAACCGACCACCACCTCTTTGCTCTTCGTTTGACGCCTCAATGTCACTGTTTGCAATGCGACTGGCAACGTTGGACGATTGATGCATGCTGCAGCTTGCTTTGTATCGTCACGTGACGTGCACGCGTGCTCTCTAGCGACGGGCTGTGACCTTCCACGCTCTGGTCGGAACCACACCTCGTTACACACGCCACGATTAGCCCATGTCGTCACCGGTTTGCGCATTACAGCCTCCGGATCGTTACTTTTTGAACGCACCTTATATACCAAATTTTACGTCGATTCACCCAGCCGTTCTCGAGTTTGGCAATTAGCATGCAGACAGACAGAAACACAAACATTGTATTTTTGCACGCATTCTTTATAAAACAGTCTGGAACACGCATATAACGCAAAATTCCAAGCAATTGGAAAAAAAAACAGAGAAACTTTCATTTGTATACAGATATTTAGGAGCTATATCACTCTGATTTAGAAGGAACTGATTCTCCCACGCTTTAAGCCGTGACCATATAAAAGGACATGCCGACGAGCTGAACACCGTTAATCAGCGACCTATAATCAATAGAGATCCGAACACAATGTCGCTTAATCAGCTGATACATTGGTTCATTAGCGAAGCCGTACTTACTCTGAATGTCCAGTTAGGATATCCTGCTCCAGCAGATGGGCGGCAACACTTACCTGTGGGAAGAGAACAAGACGCTGATTAATCAAGATCTACAAGATAAATTAATCACTGAACCGTGAAATTAACATAAATCATGATCTATATTATTGGAAATATACAGTAGTCTGGAAGGGATACAGAGTAAATTACAAAAGTTAATCTTGATATTGGGGATTTGCGAGGTGGTTCCACACACAGATTGGTGAGTTGTTGTCAGAGCGGCTTGTAAACATTCCATAATTCAGATAAGTCTCTATATCAGATCTTTCAACACTTTCTTTAGCCTATTTTTATTTTTTGAAAAAAAAAAAAAAAGGCTTCTGAGATCACCTTTTGTCAGTGTGTGTGTGTGTGTGTGTGTGCGTGTGTGTGTCATTCGCGTGTAAGTCCCCCACTAATACATTCTAAACGGCTGGAGCGATTTCATTGAAACTCGGTAAGATCTCAGCACTATTCCGGACGACTCCGACCGTGCCCTTCACATTTTGTTACGTCTCACCAATCCAACATGGCGAAATATTTCACCAGCATTCAATATCTCCGGAACTATTACCGATATCACCCTGGAATTCTTTAAGGTAATAAAAGGAACTACTAGATGTTCACCTATGTGACTTTTGAAAACCTGGTAACTACAAAAGCAACATGGCGGCCAAGCAAAGTTGCGACTTTTAAATAGATGTTTCTCGCGATTCAACCAACCAAACGCAATGAAACTTGGTACAGTATATGTTTCTACACACTGTAATGCACCGATATCTAACATCGTTCAATTGTTTACATAACCTCAAGATGGCGGATGTGCGAAATATTTCACCGGCATTCTATATCTCAGAAACTATTACCGGTATCACCGTGGAATTTTGTACGGAGATGAAGGGCACTACTGGAAGTTCATCTATGAGACTTTCAAAACCGGTTAATTACAAAACGAACATGGCGGCCAAGTGAGGTTGAAAGTATTAAATAGAATTTTCTCGCGATTTAATGATCCTAACGCAATGAAACTTGGTACAGCAATGTTTATACACATTGTAATACACTGGTATCTAATTTAGGTCAATTGTTTAGATACCCGTAAGATGGCGGCTGTGCGATTTTTTTTGCTTGTGTCGTAATCAAGCGATCGAAATGAAAGTTTGAATAATGAAGCTACGCAATAATTTTCCTTTAATGGTACATAACTCTATGGCCTATACATTTAACAATCCAACTTGGCGACTATCCGAAATATTTAGCCGGTTCTCAATATCTACGAATCTATTACAGCAATCAAACTGTTTTTTTAATGTTCATAGGGGCTATGAACATAAGTTGGATTTATGAAAATATGCTGTATGTTCTTCACAGAACTACTTATTTCCCATGCGAATTGACCACTTAGTATCATGCAACAACTTTTATTTCTTTTTCTTTATCTTTGCCTGGAGTGTCCTCTGTCTCCAATATTCCTTCAAGCGTTCACTGGCACGGTTCCTTTGATCTTCTGTCCAAGTTCGTCCACTTGTCTCAGGTCTTCCTTCATCTTGAAACCCTTCACTTTACTCTTAAATTCACTTCTTTCTTGCATCTGAGACTCTGTGATGTTTAACTTTTCTAAATCTTTCCTAACTTCCTTAGTCGACGTTGGAGTGGTCTCCTTCTTCCAGAGAAAGTCGAATATTAGTTTTGTTAATCTATGTTTGTGCATTCTGTATAGATATCCGACGAATGTCAGCCTCCTCTTCTGCATACTCTCTGAGATTCTTTCCATGTTCTGGTAGACTTCTCTATTGCTTCGCAGTTTCCATCCATCTTCAGTCCGAACTGCACCCATGATTTTTCTTAGAATTCTTATTTTTATTGAATGGGAGATTTTTAATTTAAATAGATCTTCTTTAATTATAACTTTTTTATTTGATTGAATATCTTTATTATTTATAGGATTTGTTTTATTTATTTCTTCACTTTCCATGACTTCTAGTTTTTCGAGGCTATCGCTCATCGAGAGGCATTCACAGGCTAGAGTATCACCGATGTCTCAGTCTCACTCATGGCTGTGATTATATGGAAGCTACTGAGGTATGGGTGGTGCTTAGAAATGACATTCAGGGCACAGTCAGTGTCTGTTGGCACAGGCTAGAGTATCACCGATGTCTCAGTCTCACTCATGGCTGTGATTATATGGAAGCTACTGAGGTACGGGTGGTGCTGAGTAATGACATTCAGGACACAGTCAGTGTCTGTTGACACAGGCTGGAGTATCACCACTACCTCAGTCTGACTCATGGCTGTGATTATATGGAAGCTACTGAGGTATGACATTCAGGGCACAGTCAGTGTCTGTTGGCACAGGCTAGAGCATCACCGGTGTCTCAGTCTCACTCATGGCTGTGATTATATGGAAGCTACTGAAGTATGGGTGGTGCTTAGTAATGACATTCAGGGCACAGTCAGTTCCTGTGGATGCTGTGAAAGGTTCTACTCCTAGGGTTAGCACTGCTCCTCTGACTCAGTGAGGAAAGCAATGACAAACTACCTCACTCCTCTTCTTGCCTAGTACGCCTCAATATAGTGCTGCCCGTTCGTCCTGGGGATGCGATGACCCATCTGCTATAACATCACATCCCTGGAGTTCCAGGACAGAGCGGAGTTAAATGAACCTCTAGTCAAATAAGGAATGTGTCGGAAATTCAGCTGAGTTCGTGAAAAAGCAGTGGGTTTCACGAGACAAAGTATCTCTAGGGTCGTTACGGGCTTAAGTTAATAAAAATAATTCAAATATAAATGGGCGCCATCAACTGAATTCCTAGCAAAACCACTTCCTTTCCGGATAAGCCTTACTCAAGACAAGGAAAGAAAAAGGAACATCACACCATCATCAGATCACAACTAAGATAAAAACAAATTTATTTTACTTTGATAGTCAGACAGACATTTTAAATATAAATCCTACCTAAGAGTATGGTCGAATGCAAAGTTAAATTGTCATTGTCCAAAAAATCGAACCATCTCCTTTCTAATGCAAAATTATTTCAATCCACTTATCAAGAAAAATGTATAAAGTTCTCTTGGGTTCTCAGGATCACTGTCGCACTATGTCTTTCGTCACTGACATTTGTGAAACCTGAGACCTAATTCTCTTTAATTTAACATCAATGTGGATTTAATTAAGTTACTAATCTGCCTAAACATACACATATAATAATCACTCATGTTAAATATCACATAAATTATGGTTTGCATGGTATAATTTGAACGTAGAACATGTTAATCAAATGTTCCTAAACATTGACTAATTAATTTACATTATTTACATCGTCATTAATCTCTTATCTGTGAATTACAGAAAATTCAAATTCTCATTGGTCATCCTCATCATTATTATCAAATTAAATATTTCTCACATTAATTCTCACTTCAAAATTCCAAATATTCCTGTCAGAATCGTTAATTCATCACCATTACATCATTTAAATTCACATTTCAAGTTGCAATTCCTTCGAATCATCTCTCAATTAAATTTATTTAATTTCATATAAATTCATTAATCATCAGCTTCTTTAATTAATCATCACCTTCTAATTCAGTTATTCATCATCATTACAATCGTCTAATAATTCATTTCAATCAGTTTAATTAATTCAATCTTTAATTCATCCACTTATTTAATTCATCGATTTATTTCAAAATTTAATTTATCAACTTATTTAAATTTCAATCATCTGGTTATTTAATTTTATTATTTCATCTAGTCATTCTGATTTTTATTTCATTAGGTCAGATCGTTAATATGCTTATATCTCAGATTATTATTTCATTAATTATTATTTTCAGAAAATCTTGTATTATCAACTTTATTTATTTGTTTAATTTCCTAACAAATTGTTTAATAAGGTTTATAGAACGTTGTCTTACAGTTTTATTACTTCCAAGTTATATCTCGTATTTAATTATCATGCCAAAAATATTATTGTCTCCACGACATCACGTTGGATCTAACTATCCACAACGACATTATATTTCTTCAATATTCCAAATATCACATTTGAATATAAGAATTGCTACAAAAACTCCATAAATATTCAGCACATACAGCATCAATCTCAACAAATACGCTAGACTGGGTATGACGACCTCATGTCCGCTTCAAAATACATTATCAACGTTGCAACTATCAAATGGCAAATTCCACAAAATGCCTATCACAAACTTCTCTTAACCACGTTGCATGATCTACAAAAATATATAAATGGCTTCAAATTATTAACGCACATAATCTCCAATGACTGTAATTACTCTGATCACTTCTAGACAACTTCTTAAACAATTGGAAAAACATTACTTCAGTAATTTAATATTTGCTTTCAAATAGCATAAATTCTCTTTCACAAGTTTCATAATTCACATCGTAGAAAAACACCAATGTGCTATAATCTCTCACATCAAAATCTGCAATACTGATCTGCCTTAAAATAATTATGACCATTAATGATTAATCTTACAAGATTAAATTACTTTAAATCCTTCTCAAAGGTATCAAACACAATTATAAAAATCATCAAAGCATCAGCTGTAATAGCTGTTAAACTGAAATTACTCTCAAAAGAGTATAGCAACAAAATATTGGATTGGCAAACAAGAATTACTAAATGCAATCCTGTTGACATTTATCGTTACTTCATTTAACAAAATTTCGACTGATATGTGACTAGTAGTTCCTTGTTTAATTCACTTACATCTCGTGTACATTCGGATGATAAAATGAGTTCCTCAATGGCGAGTAAGATGTGTAACCACCGTGCAATCGTATAAATACGAAGGACCTCGCCCCGTCGACTAGGATGATAGTTCCCTAAACGATGGGTAAGGCGAGTACCACCATACAATCGTATAAATACGACAGACCCCATCTCGTGGACTATATGAGTGAATGTACCAGAAAGGAATCAACAAGTTTCTAGTTGTCATATAAAAGCGACGTTCATTCACTAAAGTGAATAACTTCTTAATATCTCCAAACAATCCAATGGAAAAAAATCCCTACTGATGAATAATACACACTCGCTAGTATGCAATGAACTGACGAAGTAGTTTCTGATAATCAATTGCAGATCACGAGTTCGAAATACTCGTTACACAAAAAAAACTATCCATGAAAAATATCCTAGCTGGAAAAATGTCTATAAGATCAAACATCTTCTTAATAAAGTCAAACAACGGTGAGAATATCGAATAATGATGCCTGCCATATCATATGGTCACTCCATATTCTAGCAAATTCGAAGTATATAAATTCAAACCATGTCTTAATAATCAAATCACTCCTATTAGAAAAATATACATGTGTGCCCAGTATTCATGAAAATAATCGTATCAGGTAGATAGAACTCTTACAATACCTTTCATTATCAGTTGTAATATAACTTCCAAGATCGTCGATTTTCCCTACCTAAAGATTTCTCATAAGATCGGCGTGAATATCATTTCATCCATGAAATGACGATTTCCTTCGAAATCCCAAGCGAATCAGCTGTTGGACTCCTCTCGTCAGGAACCGAATCCATCGCTCTGTGGTGCCATCTTGTCTCTATTCACGTTTACTCGATCATGTTGAACCTCGAATTACCCATAGCGGATATCGTCCAACTCCTTCTCGAAAAGTTCATGGTAACAGCGGACCCCCTACTCTTCTTCTAATATACGCCACTGTTCCGATAAATGTTCAGTTTGAGAATTGTAAGTCCTCTCTCAACTTACTGCGAAGTTCTACTTGAGTAAAATAAAAATTTTACTAGATAGTGTTCCAGATTACGATACACCCTGTATCTGTCTATAATATGTAATCCATGAAAATGGCATAAGATAAAAATCTTATAAATGCACGCTGTAATGTTCATCAGAGCCTATGCTAAACATTCAGTTTACTTGAAATAGTAAAAAGTCGCTTTGAATGTATTATATAACAGCATGGTTATAATGTTAAATGTGAAAGCCTGTGTTCGAACAACGTCGAAATGAAGCTTGAAACAAAGTCATCATATGCGATCAGTGCGGTTTTGAAATACCCCGGCTATCCACAATTGTCCTCTCGGCTAGCCCGGCTGGATCGATGACCCGCTCGGCCTCTGTTGCTCGGTGATGCGAGATATGTCGCCTACACTTGCCGTGACGGCTTACGTGTTTTGCGTGACCTTCAATGCCCGTCTCGCTGTGCTATAGGGCTGCTCTGTACTGCTCGCCTCGTTGAGCCTAACTGAACTGCTAAGCGCTGCGTCCCAGCTTATGAGTTCCGAGCGGCACGTGGCTGATTCTCCCCCACCACAGTGCTCCCACGTCACGAAGATAGTCTCGAACCCGACTCCTCTCGGCTGTTCTGTTATACAATAACTTATTTCCATAAAATTATTTCCACATATAATTCATGTCATATATACTCTTCTAAGTTGTTTTAACTTATTATAATCCCATATACATTTCAATAAAGCTTCACATCTTTATTAATAATTCTATCTTCTCACAGATTTCATTGCCTCCTTGATTCTTGACCTCCTACGTCATCTTGGCTTTCTTCTTGACGCGATCGATGCGCTATCTTATCTGAATGCTTCCCAAAACTTCAACTACAGCTTAATGTCAGCTGGCGTAGCCGATAGCCTAAAATAGGTATCGGGTACATCTCTCCCGTACATCTCCTTTTTTTTTTTATCAGGATTGAGAAAAAAAAATACACTCTCAGGCATTCAATATATTATACATGTACACGATAGCTCTACAATTTCCTTTACTCAGCATGATGGTATTTTCTGACTCTCTATAATGATGACTTCCAATGATTAACATCTTGATTCTGTGTTATTCTGACGTTTATTCCTTCTGTCTTCACTCGTGCTGGCTCGATTGACATCTCTCACTGTCTCTTCGAGTGGTGCACTAGGCTGTCTATCCTCTTGTCTTGACCTTTCATGTCCACGATTATCCCTTCTGTCGTCAGGATCGTTTCTTCGGCCTTCCTGTCGGTCGTTTCCATTAAACTGTTGACCTTGGTTCCAGTTATTCCTTCCCCGATATCTGTTATTATACCGATTCCTGTCCTGATACCTGGAATTTTGGTTATAATTCCTATACCGGTTATCTCTCGCTTCTTGATCGTATGGCCTTTCATATGGTCCTCTATATCGATCATTTCCTCTTGCATTACGGATATTTCCTCGATTCCCATCGTTCCGTCGGTTTTCCCAGGAATCCCTTCTGTCCGTTTGAACTGCATTGTCCACGACTACCGCGTTTACTTCTTGCGTGTTTCTGTTGTCGTTTCGATTACTTCTCGGTGTAACCTGTGCGCTCGTATAATCCAATCGCCTCAATATATCATCATAATGTTCCAGCGTATTGGCTCCCGATGCTATCAAAGATCGCTGTACCTCTATCGGTAACTGTCACGCTATAGCTTGCAAAAGCTCTTCTTCTGGCAATGGAGGAATAAGGAACTGTAATTTAGCCAGCTGTGACGTGAAGTAGTTGGCGTAATGCGTCGGATGTGACGTAGAATAGCGTTTAGAGTACATCTCCGCTCTTACGTTGAGTTGATCCTCGGCACTCCAGAATCTCCTCAAGAAAGCCATGGCAAATTGCTCCATGTTCGCAAAGTTGCTTCTGAACGCTCTAAACCACGTAAGTGCAGATCCATCTAAGGCGCGTTCTACTATCCTTAGCTCTCTTTCTTTGGCTACCCTGTGTTCCGCCATGTAGTCTCGAATATCTCGCAGAAATTCTACTGGTGTAACTCCTGTATTTCCCGAAAACTTTCTCGGTTTGTCATCTAGGTTCCTTATAATTGTGACTGGACCTGAATATCGTTCACTTGGACTCGACGTACTCCTACTCGAACTTGGATTCTCCTGCGGGGTTGAACTGACCCTTTCGAATGTCACATTCGGTTGCATTTGACGGTCTTCTACCATGCTCGTGTCTTGATTCGTCATACTGCGGTCTATCGCTGTTTGATTCATCAATGTTTCCCCTGATGTTACATTATGACTGGTGAAACTGTTAACTATGGATTCTAGTTTCGTCACCCTGTCTTCTGCTAATCTCTTGACCTGAGTCTTCAACTCATCTAACGATGTAACGTCCTGCGTCTTGTTACTTTCGTCTAGATCGTTCCTCAACTTGTCAATCTTTCCTTCGCACGTGTTCTTCACTAACGCGACTTGTTCTTTCAACAGATCAACATCTGTTCTAAATAGTGTTGAATCTAATTTCATCGCTTCCTTGCTTTCCGTAAACCTAGCTTCTAAGTTTGCCATACCTGCGATTAATTTTTCATCTAACCCGTCACGTTTCTCTTTTGCTTCGGCATCGACCTCATTATATCGTTCCTCAACAATTGCTCCGACTCTATTTTTAAATAAAGTTAAGTTTTCGTTAACCTTTTGCTCTATATCGTCGTCTATCTTTCTAATATCCTTCTGCAATTGATTTTCTAACGACTTTATATTAGAATTGACCTCTCCCAAGACTTCATCTTTAATGGTCCCAATTACTGTCTTCAAATCTTTTATTTCGTTACCTAGATTCGTTTCTAGACCCTTAATCTTAGTCTCGAAAGATACTTCGGTAGACCAATCTTGAATTTTTCCTACATCTGCCACTAAACCATCGATGTCGAATCTCAACTTCGATACATCTGACTTAATGTCTTTCTGTATGGTCATAACGTCTGTTCTTAAAGTAAAAATATTTTCTTCCCCTCTACTTTCTAACTCGATAATATTTTTCCTCAATATCTGAACATTTTCCTCTCCTTTCATGTTTACTGCAATTATGTCTAATTGTAACGTTTTCAACATCTCATTGTTCTTCAAAGTTAAACTATTCTCTAATCTGGTTAACTTATTTTCTAATTCAGTATTAGTTTCTTCACTACGAGACTGTAATTTCTTTTCTAATGACTTAAAATTGTCTTCACTATTTGACTGTAGCCTAGTCTCTAATAACATCAACTCATCTTTGCTATTTGACTGTAATAGTTTTAAATTTTCTTCAGTAGTTGACTGTAATAATTTCAAATTTTCTTCAGTACTAGATTGTAGCCTAGTCTCTAATGACTTTAAATTATCGTTCAGATTGCCTTCGTTACTAGCCTGTAACAACCTTAAATTTTCTTCAGTACTAGTTTGCAATAATTTTAAATTCTCTTCATTACTAGCCTGTAATGATTTTACATTCTCTTTACATTTAGCTTCTAATCTAGCTTCTGAATTATTAATTTGTTCTTTAACTTCAGTTTCCATCTTAGAAATGGTTTCTGCAATTCCAGACATACCCGTCTGTAACTCTCCTAACACCTTCGCTAAATCCTCTGGCAACATAATTATATTTCAATATAGAATTATATAGAGACGTTAGACAACAACACATCGCAATGTCTCAATTCCTGCATTCACTTGGGTATAGGGAAAAATATCTTATAACTAACATGATATTACTAATACGATTAACATGAACACTGGATTGGGTACACAAGTACATTGTCTGACTAAGTATAATAAATTTTGTAACACACTTAAATGAACTTGAGATCAATCTCTCAGTAATCTAAATCTGATGTGATTCCATCGAATTAACAAAATCGAAAAGCCCCACTAGTTGGATAAAGCCAATTCTCCCTCTCTCTCTGTACCCGTTCGTCCTGGGGATGCGATGACCCATCTGCTATAACATCACATCCCTGGAGTTCCAGGACAGAGCGGAGTTAAATGAACCTCTAGTCAAATAAGGAATGTGTCGGAAATTCAGCTGAGTTCGTGAAAAAGCAGTGGGTTTCACGAGACAAAGTATCTCTAGGGTCGTTACGGGCTTAAGTTAATAAAAATAATTCAAATATAAATGGGCGCCATCAACTGAATTCCTAGCAAAACCACTTCCTTTCCGGATAAGCCTTACTCAAGACAAGGAAAGAAAAAGGAACATCACACCATCATCAGATCACAACTAAGATAAAAACAAATTTATTTTACTTTGATAGTCAGACAGACATTTTAAATATAAATCCTACCTAAGAGTATGGTCGAATGCAAAGTTAAATTGTCATTGTCCAAAAAATCGAACCATCTCCTTTCTAATGCAAAATTATTTCAATCCACTTATCAAGAAAAATGTATAAAGTTCTCTTGGGTTCTCAGGATCACTGTCGCACTATGTCTTTCGTCACTGACATTTGTGAAACCTGAGACCTAATTCTCTTTAATTTAACATCAATGTGGATTTAATTAAGTTACTAATCTGCCTAAACATACACATATAATAATCACTCATGTTAAATATCACATAAATTATGGTTTGCATGGTATAATTTGAACGTAGAACATGTTAATCAAATGTTCCTAAACATTGACTAATTAATTTACATTATTTACATCGTCATTAATCTCTTATCTGTGAATTACAGAAAATTCAAATTCTCATTGGTCATCCTCATCATTATTATCAAATTAAATATTTCTCACATTAATTCTCACTTCAAAATTCCAAATATTCCTGTCAGAATCGTTAATTCATCACCATTACATCATTTAAATTCACATTTCAAGTTGCAATTCCTTCGAATCATCTCTCAATTAAATTTATTTAATTTCATATAAATTCATTAATCATCAGCTTCTTTAATTAATCATCACCTTCTAATTCAGTTATTCATCATCATTACAATCGTCTAATAATTCATTTCAATCAGTTTAATTAATTCAATCTTTAATTCATCCACTTATTTAATTCATCGATTTATTTCAAAATTTAATTTATCAACTTATTTAAATTTCAATCATCTGGTTATTTAATTTTATTATTTCATCTAGTCATTCTGATTTTTATTTCATTAGGTCAGATCGTTAATATGCTTATATCTCAGATTATTATTTCATTAATTATTATTTTCAGAAAATCTTGTATTATCAACTTTATTTATTTGTTTAATTTCCTAACAAATTGTTTAATAAGGTTTATAGAACGTTGTCTTACAGTTTTATTACTTCCAAGTTATATCTCGTATTTAATTATCATGCCAAAAATATTATTGTCTCCACGACATCACGTTGGATCTAACTATCCACAACGACATTATATTTCTTCAATATTCCAAATATCACATTTGAATATAAGAATTGCTACAAAAACTCCATAAATATTCAGCACATACAGCATGAATCTCAACAAATACGCTAGACTGGGTATGACGACCTCATGTCCGCTTCAAAATACATTATCAACGTTGCAACTATCAAATGGCAAATTCCACAAAATGCCTATCACAAACTTCTCTTAACCACGTTGCATGATCTACAAAAATATATAAATGGCTTCAAATTATTAACGCACATAATCTCCAATGACTGTAATTACTCTGATCACTTCTAGACAACTTCTTAAACAATTGGAAAAACATTACTTCAGTAATTTAATATTTGCTTTCAAATAGCATAAATTCTCTTTCACAAGTTTCATAATTCACATCGTAGAAAAACACCAATGTGCTATAATCTCTCACATCAAAATCTGCAATACTGATCTGCCTTAAAATAATTATGACCATTAATGATTAATCTTACAAGATTAAATTACTTTAAATCCTTCTCAAAGGTATCAAACACAATTATAAAAATCATCAAAGCATCAGCTGTAATAGCTGTTAAACTGAAATTACTCTCAAAAGAGTATAGCAACAAAATATTGGATTGGCAAACAAGAATTACTAAATGCAATCCTGTTGACATTTATCGTTACTTCATTTAACAAAATTTCGACTGATATGTGACTAGTAGTTCCTTGTTTAATTCACTTACATCTCGTGTACATTCGGATGATAAAATGAGTTCCTCAATGGCGAGTAAGATGTGTAACCACCGTGCAATCGTATAAATACGAAGGACCTCGCCCCGTCGACTTGGATGATAGTTCCCTAAACGATGGGTAAGGCGAGTACCACCATACAATCGTATAAATACGACAGACCCCATCTCGTGGACTATATGAGTGAATGTACCAGAAAGGAATCAACAAGTTTCTAGTTGTCATATAAAAGCGACGTTCATTCACTAAAGTGAATAACTTCTTAATATCTCCAAACAATCCAATGGAAAAAAATCCCTACTGATGAATAATACACACTCGCTAGTATGCAATGAACTGACGAAGTAGTTTCTGATAATCAATTGCAGATCACGAGTTCGAAATACTCGTTACACAAAAAAAACTATCCATGAAAAATATCCTAGCTGGAAAAATGTCTATAAGATCAAACATCTTCTTAATAAAGTCAAACAACGGTGAGAATATCGAATAATGATGCCTGCCATATCATATGGTCACTCCATATTCTAGCAAATTCGAAGTATATAAATTCAAACCATGTCTTAATAATCAAATCACTCCTATTAGAAAAATATACATGTGTGCCCAGTATTCATGAAAATAATCGTATCAGGTAGATAGAACTCTTACAATACCTTTCATTATCAGTTGTAATATAACTTCCAAGATCGTCGATTTTCCCTACCTAAAGATTTCTCATAAGATCGGCGTGAATATCATTTCATCCATGAAATGACGATTTCCTTCGAAATCCCAAGCGAATCAGCTGTTGGACTCCTCTCGTCAGGAACCGAATCCATCGCTCTGTGGTGCCATCTTGTCTCTATTCACGTTTACTCGATCATGTTGAACCTCGAATTACCCATAGCGGATATCGTCCAACTCCTTCTCGAAAAGTTCATGGTAACAGCGGACCCCCTACTCTTCTTCTAATATACGCCACTGTTCCGATAAATGTTCAGTTTGAGAATTGTAAGTCCTCTCTCAACTTACTGCGAAGTTCTACTTGAGTAAAATAAAAATTTTACTAGATAGTGTTCCAGATTACGATACACCCTGTATCTGTCTATAATATGTAATCCATGAAAATGGCATAAGATAAAAATCTTATAAATGCACGCTGTAATGTTCATCAGAGCCTATGCTAAACATTCAGTTTACTTGAAATAGTAAAAAGTCGCTTTGAATGTATTATATAACAGCATGGTTATAATGTTAAATGTGAAAGCCTGTGTTCGAACAACGTCGAAATGAAGCTTGAAACAAAGTCTTCATATGCGATCAGTGCGGTTTTGAAATACCCCGGCTATCCACAATTGTCCTCTCGGCTAGCCCGGCTGGATCGATGACCCGCTCGGCCTCTGTTGCTCGGTGATGCGAGATATGTCGCCTACACTTGCCGTGACGGCTTACGTGTTTTGCGTGACCTTCAATGCCCGTCTCGCTGTGCTATAGGGCTGCTCTGTACTGCTCGCCTCGTTGAGCCTAACTGAACTGCTAAGCGCTGCGTCCCAGCTTATGAGTTCCGAGCGGCACGTGGCTGATTCTCCCCCACCACAGTGCTCCCACGTCACGAAGATAGTCTCGAACCCGACTCCTCTCGGCTGTTCTGTTATACAATAACTTATTTCCATAAAATTATTTCCACATATAATTCATGTCATATATACTCTTCTAAGTTGTTTTAACTTATTATAATCCCATATACATTTCAATAAAGCTTCACATCTTTATTAATAATTCTATCTTCTCACAGATTTCAATGCCTCCTTGATTCTTGACCTCCTACGTCATCTTGGCTTTCTTCTTGACGCGATCGATGCGCTATCTTATCTGAATGCTTCCCAAAACTTCAACTACAGCTTAATGTCAGCTGGCGTAGCCGATAGCCTAAAATAGGTATCGGGTACAGTATCTACCCACATAATCTAACGGTGGTGCTTTTTGAGGATCCAACCAGCCTTCGGGCTGACTACTTAACAGACAGACAAGAAATACTGCGGTTTTTCTATTCTATTACGACCAAGGCTGCGTGGGAACCCATATTTAACATATTCATCACTATATTTCTTTTTCTTTGACATTTGTTTTCCTTAAGACACAGCACTGTAACTTATACGTTTGCTAGTGGTGGAGATAATAATGAAACAAGTTGCTACTTTAAGTAGTAAAGACAAACTGTTGTTGAGTAAATTTAAAGAATTAAAAACGGTCTTGTAAAAAATCATTGGAGTGGCTTTGGTGGCCAGGTGCGTGTATTCCGTGGATGTAAGGTAAGCATTGCTTACCCAAGTAAAATAATGACGGGTACAATAATTATTTACTTTCGTTATAGTGATATTCCAGTCTCTGTGTCCTGTATTGTTTTAATGAACCCATTCACACTTCGTTGTTCTTTGATGCCTACTGCGAGTTCCTTGCGGAGTCGCTTGCAGCAGCACAATAGCCTGACATGCCCTCCTTTGGTATTTCTTGGTACTGCAGGGTGACTGAAAGCGAAGGCAAGGAAGCAATTCCTTAAGTTACATACCTTAGGCCGAAAACAAGGAGCGGTCACTTTTCAAAGCTGGTGTGTTTACTCGCCCATTATAGTTTGAAAAAGCGTGTCAGTGTTTGTGTAAAACAGCTTTATATATGCTGTGTTAAAACGTGTGATTGTTTTACAGTGGTAGGCCGTCATTTTTTATAATTCAGCGATATAATGTTGTCTAATACAATATAAGGGAGTAGGGTATGCAGTAGACGTTTTTGTTTACACTAGTAGGCGTGAGAAATCTGTAAAAATATGGCACCGGCATTGGGTCTAGAGATGACAGCGTGTGGTGTGCGGTAAATTTGAGAACAAAATATGAATTATATTAGGAAGTCGTCCAACTCCTCAATTGAGTAGGCCTATTAACATGAAAATGAAAGGTTATATTCGTTATTTTAACTAAACGTATAACATTTATCATTGATTTCAATTGAGATAGTTTTACTTTGTAAGTTCAAAATATCCCAAACTTCTACAACTGGGTCTTCAATGATTTTGCGAAGAAAACCATTGCTTACCCTAAGTAAAATTCCACCTCACGCCACTGTTGGTGGCGTAGTTGTTAGCATGCCGAGCTTCCACGCACAAGATAGCGTTAAAATCCCTCAGTATGCCTTTCTTTTGCGGGGGGTGTAGTAAATGTCATAAGTTTATGGCATAAAAAAGAACCTTCCACTAACTACACTTGTGGAAGCTAAAATTTGTAGGTTAGTTTGATAACGCTATATTAGTTCCAACGTTGCAGCCAGGTGCTGGCTGGGATGGCATTTAGTAGCCACGTCCGCAGCTAGGTGTCGAGGATGGTAGCATTTGGTAGCAAAAGTTGGAACTACGTGGAAGAATTAATCGTCTACTGTCCTTCTACCTGAATCACAGATAACTCACACTAATACAGCCATCATAATTAACACCGGCTAATTCAACACACACCCAAAGTACACGGGGCTACATGACCGCGTTGTCGCAGCCCTTAAACTAAGGAACCAACCAACCAACCTAGAAATCATTGTTACACTCATGCAGATTGTGCATTTCAATAAAGAGAAATACTAAGCATTAAGCCTCCGTGGCTTAGGCGGCAGCACGCCGGCCTCTCACCGCTGGGTCCGTGGTTCAAATCCCCGTCACTCCATGTGAGATCTGTGCTGGACAAAACGGAGGCAGACAGGTTTTTCTCCGGGTACTCCGGTTTTCCCTGTCAACATTTCATTCCAGCAACACTCTCCACTATCATTTCATTTCATCTATCATTCATTTAATCATTGCCCCAGAGGAGTGTGTCAGGCCTCGGCAGCCGGCACAGTTCATATCCTTGCCGTTAGATGGAGGGCTTCATTCATTCCATTCCTGACCCGGTCGGAGACTGGAAGCAGGCTGTGGATTTTTCACTAAGCATTCTTACTTGAAGAAATCCATTGTTGTAGCTATTCGAACTATGTACCTTTCTCATTAGATCTATTGTGATCCGAATAATTTGTATAAAAAGAGAATGTTATAACTTAGTATTTTACGTTCAGACTGGTGAAAATTCTAAAAAGCAATATTATAAAATAATGATGACAGTCACACCTCCCCACCTCCCTAAAATGAATTAGCAACAACCAACACAAAGGTCGCGTCAGAAATGTGATGTTATACAGCTGGCTCTGCAAGTATCTCAGGCAGTGGGAATCAGGCAGAACGTGGACTAATTAGAGAAGGTGAGAAACGTATGGGCTCATTATTCTGCAGGTGATACTTATCTCAAGGTGTGTTACCATAGTGACCAGTGAGTGTGCGTGTGCTGTCCTCATCAGGCACGAGGCACGATCAAGTGAAGTGAAGTGTTCGACACAGCGTAAATTAATAAGGTGGGGATCGAACGTTGTGGTATCCCGACAGTCCACTAGATCAGACGTTCTCGAAGTCCTAAGGGGGTGCCGGCTCTGATTGGAATATTTCTTTCATATTCTGTAACAAATATTGCTATCCGTGGTTTAGGCAGCAGCACGCTGACCTCTCACCACTAGGTCCGTGGACAAAGCGGTGGCAGACAGGTTTTATCATATCAAATGATCTTGTCGACTTCGTCGTTAAGCTTTGGGTCTAGCGTTATGCGAGACGGAAACGGAGACTGTGACGTCATGCAGCCGCGCGGGAAGCCAAAGTTAATGGTTAATGGAGTCTGTTGAAATAGTCCTGGGGCATCGAGTGACCTGGGGCTTCGAGCGAAGCGAAAAGAAAACAGGGTGACTCCTAAAGAGGTGAACAAGATGCCAGATAAGAATACAGGGTGACTCCTAAAGCGATATACAAGATGCCAGATAAGAATACAAAGTGACTCTTAAACATGGGTACAAGATGGCAGAGAAAAATTCAGGGTGACTCCTAAAGAGGTGCTCAAGATGTCACACAAGAATACAGGGTGACTCATAAAGAGGTGTACAAGATGTCACACAAGAACACAGGGTGACTTCTAAAGAGATATACAAGATGCCAGATAAGAATACAGGGTGCCACCTAAAGAGGTGTGCAGGATGTCAGAGCAAAATACAGTACAAGATGCCAGATACGAATACAAGGTGACTCTTAAAGAGGTGTACAAGATGGCAGAGAAGAATACAGGGTGACTCCTAAAGAGGTGCACAAGATGTCAGAAAAGAATACAGGGTGACTCCTAAAGAGGTGTACAAGATGGCACACAAGAATACAGGGTGACTTCTAAAGAGATATACAAGATGCTAGATAGGAATACAGGGTGCCTCCTAAAGAGGTGTGCAGGATGTCAGAGCAAAATACAGGGTGACACTTAACGAGGTGTACAGTATGTTAGATTCAATTCAAATACAGGTGACCCTTAAAGAGGTTTGCAAGATATCAGATTCAAATAATGGGTGACCCTTAAGGAGTTGTAAAAGATGTCAGACTCAAATACAGGGTGACCCTTAAAGAGGTGCCCGCGCGGGAAGCCTAAGTTAATGGGTAATGGAGCCTGTTGAAAGAGTCCTGGCATTTCGAGCGAAGCGAGAAGCCCTCCTGAGCCTTTCTAACATGTGTAGCATTTGCAGCATGCGTCATTTGAAATGATATAATGTCTAATCTTTCAGACTGACTGTAATTTTTTTATCCAGGTACTCCGGTTTTCCCTGTCACAATTTTAACGTTAGAGTTTTACTGCCCCCACCCTCCTTATAAGCCATTCGCTCGTCACATGATAAAACAATACACAACAATTGATTCGGTGATTCATCTTCAGGCAAGCAACTCAATGTTGAGAACATCCTTCAAAGTCAATCTTTTAGACACTACGAAACCGTAGTAACACCTTCGGTACTGTACACCTCAGAAAGCTTGAACATGGTCAAAAAGGGACAATTCATGAATGTGGAGCTGAAAGAACGAAATATCTTGAGAAAAGTCATGGGTCCCATTAAAGAGGGAGGGGAATACAGAATCAGACATTTAGAGAGCAAAACATCGGCCATGAGAAAGAGGAGACTTATCTTCTACGGTCACAAATTCAAAATGCACAACGAGACACTGACCTCAAGAATCTTCAACATCATTTCTAGAGAGAAGGGCACAAATGCTAAATAGACGAGAATTGTTGGAAAAGACCTCATCCCAAGGATATATTCAACAGGGATACATTTAGATTGCTGATCAGATTATCCGCCACTCTCCAGTCATTGACAACTAAAACATTGCGTCCTGTAGTGGGAAGATGATGATAGTTGTAGTTTTAAGGGGCCTAACATCTAGGTTATCAGTCCGTAATGGTTTGGGTGATAAAGATGAGAATGTGATGAAAACTATAACTAATACTAACTACTGTCTTACAAACTAGAAGAAGAAATGGTAAACAATTGAAGAATAAGGCAAGCAATGGTCAGGAGGAAAGGAAATGCCCTCAACCCTCGAAGAATGAGGAGTGAGGGATTTGTATGGAAGGAGAGCCATGAAAGGCAGATAGGAAAGGGAAAGAGGAGAGGGCCCGCCCCAAACGCAATGGAAAAGGGGAAGAACCGGACCCAGCTCAAGAATCCCTTGGGGTCGCCAAATCCCGAACTTAGCAGACTTGAGCCCTTGAGGGTATAGCACTATCCAAGGAACACCAGAACTGGTTGGGCTACACACACCCTTTCTACTTGAGGGCCTTAAGCAGAAGGCAGGAAGTACGAGAAAGAAAAACAAGGGGTCTGACCCCTCGAAGAATGAGGGGTCAGGAAAGATAAGACAAAGGCCAATTAAGGCGGTAAAGTGAAATACTCCTTAGGCCTCAGATACCCTAATACCAACGGGGTTGGAAGAGAACAATAGTTGACCAAGGGAGGTCGAGAGGAAAGATAACAGAGAGGATGCCGGTACAAATAAGTGGAAGCAATGCCGGACTCAGCTGGGGTTCCGTGGTCGCCATCCCACGTCCCACAAGTTGGGAGCTAAGAAGAAAGCTCGCGAGAGTTAGGAACCACGTGGTCCACGGGGCTTCAACAAACCAAGAAAGAAAGATAGAAAATGAAGTAGGAAAAATATTAAAAAAAACAAAAAACAAATAAATAAAATATCAAAATGAAAGGATTTAAAATTTTAAATGAACAAAAATAATAAAATAAATGTATTAAGACAGGTACTTAATAAACAAACTAAAATATATATAATTGAACAAGTAGTTCCGTGAAGAACTATACAGCCTATTTTCATATAACCTGCTCATGTTAATTGCCACTATCAACATACAAAATTTCAGTTTCATTGCTGTAACATATTCGTAGATATTGAGAACCGTCTAAATATTTCAGATGGTCGCCATGTTGGATTTTTATTTTTTTACTATTACGTTAAGATTATTGTGTACGTGTGGTATACAAACTTCAATCGCATGATTAGAACACAAGAAGTAAAAACAAGATTTAAAAAGTACGCACACCAGCCATCTTGTGATTACGCAAACAATTGAAATAAATTAGATGCCAGTGGATCAACATTTGTATAAGCATTTAACGTGCAACGTTTCACGGCACTCGGGTAGTTAATTCGCGCGAAACGTCCATTTAAATATTTATACTTCGTCGTCGCCGCCATGTTGGATTTGTGCTCACCAGGTTACTGAAAGTCCTATAGGTGAACATATGTTCATATTCTCTATGAACATAAAAAAACAGTTTGGTTGCTGTAAAAGATTCATAGATATTTAGAACCGTCTAAATATTTCGGAAGCTCGCCATTTAGGATTGTTATATATATATATAGGCCATAGAGTTATGTACCATTCAAGGACAATTATTGCCTAGCTGCATTATTCAAACTTTCACTTCGAACGCATGATTACGACAAGAAATAAAAACTTAATTTTAAAATTTCGCACAGCCGCCATCTTGAGGTTATGTAAACAATTGAATTAAATTAGATGGCAGTGCATTACAATCTGTAAAATCATTTACTGTACCACATTTCACTGCGCTCAGAGAGTTAAATCACGAGAAAAGTCTATTAAAATATTTCAAATTCGCTTGGTCGCCATGTTCATTTTGTACTTTACAGTTTTATGAAATATACATAGATAAACTTGTATCAGTACCCTTTATCACCGTACGCCATTTCAGGGCGATATCGGTAACAGTTTCGGAGATATTGAATGCTAGTGAAATATTTCGCACAGCCGCCATGTTGGATTGGTGAGACGTAACAAAATTTAAAGGGCACGGTCGAGGTTGCCGGGAATAGTGCTATGAACTTACCGAGTTTCAGTGAAATCGCTCCAGCCGTTTAGATTTTATTAGGGGGTGGGGGGGTGGGACACACACCACACACACACACACACACACACACGCACACACATACGGATAAAAGGTGATCTCATAAGCCTACTTTTTCAAAATTGAAAATAGGCTAAAAATATTAAAAAACCAAAAAACAAATAAATAAAATTTCAAAATGAAAGGATTTAAAATTTCAAATGAATAAAAATAATAAAATTAATGCATTAAGACAGGTACTTAATAACTAACTAAAATATATAATTAAATGAAAATAAAAATGGAAGTAATATAGACAAACTAGAATTAAATACCATAAAACGATCATGGATATTTCCAGAGACAAACTATGTTCTGGATGGAAATCATAGCTGACCAAATGTGACACAGATTGGCAAGAGATGTTGTCGTCCCCTTTATCTTTCAATCTTTGTTGTCTAAATGATCAGGTCCACCATCTCCGGTAAGACTTTACTATACCAATTCCACGTCGACGATTTCGAAATGTTGTGAAATGAGGAGAATACGACGCCATATATTTACTGAACAAGCTGGGTGTGAGGGCTCGTGATGAGGACAGCACACGCACGCGCTAACTATGGCAACGTACTGTACCAGATAAGAATCGCCTGCCCTGGCATAGCCTATAACGAGCCCATACATCTCTGACACTTTATCTGCTGGACTGTAATTAGTCTACCGCTATTTTGTCTGATTTTCTAAGACAAAGTTATAGCATGTCTTTCTCATATCTCCAAGTTCCAGAATTAGAAAACTCTCGTGTTATTTATGTGGAGATTTGAGGCCATTCTTTTTCCAGTATTGCCTATATAAATTATATTTTGCTGCTCTGCTTTACAGATTGTGCCCAATGAATTAGCATGCTATTGGTCAAAATGACCCGGCACCAGTCTTCGTGTGATATTTTTAGCCTACTTTTCTCATTTTGCAAAAATGAGGAAAAAGTAGACTTAGGAGATCGATCCGGGCAAATGTGTGTGTCTGTCCGTCCTTCTGTCTGTCTGTCTGGCTGGCTGGCTGTGTGTGTGTCCCCCCATATTAACTCCTAAACGGCTGCAGCTATCGAAACAAAATTCGGTAAGAGTAAAGACCTATACCTGAATATCTCACGGCCATATTTGAAATTGCCGTCAGTGCTACCAACTGCTGAAAAATCACAATTGAAATTTGAGCTCTATGTTGGATATCTCAGAAGTTATAGATGAGAACTCTTCTAAAATTATCACACAAATAGACGATAACATTCCAGATTAATTTTCAGAAGTTCATACATGCCAGTGTTGCCAACAAGATTCTAAGCCTGCCGATAAGTCCATAATATAAATGCATGTAACTTCTATACTATCAATTGAATTTCAACCAAATTCCGTATGTACTATGTGTACTACAACAGATATGACTGGACGTATTCTAATGAGCTGACAGGGCTGCCAACTGTTGATAAATGCTCTCTCTTTGTTATAACATTATTATCTATATATCTGAAAGTATGCAAGCCAACGGCTCTAAACTTTGCACACGTATATTACCTGAAATTCTACTTTAGTTTGGAGTAACGTATATACATCAGTGCTGCCAACACGAGTCTATGCCTGTTGATAGGTCCAGTCTTTAAATGCATATAACTTGTATACTAAGAAATGGATTTCAACCAAATTTCGTATGTGCCTTGTGTACCATAACAGTAATGACTGTTCGTATTCGTAAGAACCAGCAGGGCTGCTAACTGTTAATAAATGCTCTCTCTAATTGTACAATCCTAATATCAATATATCAGAAACTATGCAAGCCATCAGCTCGAAACTTTGCACACGTATAGTACCTGACATTCTAGATTAATTTGGAGTAACCAATATACCTCAGTGCTGCCAACATGATTCTAAGCTTTCTGATAGTTTCAAATTTTAATTCCGTGTATTTTCTATACTAACAAATGAATTTTATTCAAAATTGGCATTATAATAGATCGTAATATTTCAGATTAATTATGAGCATCACATACATGACATTGTTCCCAACATGATTTTACGGGCACTGATATATCCAATATCAAACAGCATTTAACGTCCATACTATCCATTAGACGTCAACTAAATGTTGTATGTGCATTCTATACCTTAAGAGATGGAACTAAGAATATATTCAGAGTCACCAGGGCTGCCAACTGTAGTAAGTTACTCTATTAGGCTTCACTAATTCAGGTGTATTTCAAACTGTAGTTCTTATAAATGTTAGTATTACCAGCTTGATTTCGTCATTATTCTTGATAGGTCTATATAGATTGGCATGAATCTTAAATTTTAAGAAAAGTAGGCTCTTTAGTTCGTCATGGGACTACTTGTTTAACTCCTGTTCTCAAAGTTTAACGATAAGATATCAGAAGAAAGTGGGCATGTGAGATCTTGGGAGATTTAGAGTTAAATGGAATATAACTGTTTGGCACGCACTTGGCATCTTTAAGTTTATCATTTCTGCTGACCTGTGGAATGTTGAGCATCCTCTGTGCACCTAGGGGCATAGTTAATATTCTATGAGTTGAATGACCTGCTATGGTAAGCACTTAACAAGGGTAAACTGTCGGCAAGACCAGTCCATGTCGTAATAACTCGTGTGACGTCATCCATGCTCGAGTTCTTCTCCCCTGAGGAATATTGTGGCAGTGCGTTGCTGCAAGTGCTTTTGTCTGTTCTAAACACTACTTTGGGACATAGGAACTCAAACTGAAAGGGCAATAACTCCCTTGACAAATATTAAAATTAATTTATATTTCAAGCGATCCCAATATTGTTGAGCTACAGACCAATCCACAAATCTCATTTTATAATACGCTAAGGTGTAAATTTAACAAAACTCAAGCTCCTAAACCAGAGGGAGTTAGAAGGTGTGGTTTGTACCAAAATCTTCCAAATTGTCTCAATAGTACAGGAAAAATCTTGCATTTCTTGATAAGTGAACGGAAATATATATATATTTGTTTATAAAGGGATTTTTTTCTTTTTTCTTTTCAGCGTATGGTTTCTAGTGCCGGGAGTGCCCGAGGACATGTTCGGCTCGCCAGTTTTGTAGCTACTTCGTGCCGGACACCCTTCCCCTTGTCCTCAGTCACTACAATAGGCAGCAGTAGAGACACAGCTGTAATAATAATTGTTATTTCATGTAGGAGTATACATTATGGTCATTAAGCCCCGTGTAATTGGGTGTATGTGTGCTGTAGTATGTGAATTTGCAATTGCAGCTAGGATTGAGAACGGGGTGGTCATGAATCAGTAGGTTAAGAATCATTGCTTGGAGTGGAAGAGGGAAATTACAGAATACCACTTCCAGGATGACTGAGGTGGGAATCGAACCCACTCCTTCTCAGCATTGCCTAACGGTGAGAAGCGAACTACGTTCCAAGCCTCAGACCATTAAAGAAATGTCCTTGGAAAAGCCGGGAACCGATTCTAGACTTTAGGGACAGAGCCAAGAATGCTGGCCACTACACCACGAGGTGGTCTATAAACTGGACCTCAGGCGTGACAGCCAGGAATGCTAGCCACTACACCACGAGGTGGTCTATAACCTGCACCTGAAGGGTGACAGCCAAGATTGCTAGCTGGTGGTCTATAACCCGGACCTCAAGGATGACAGCCAAAAAAGCTAGCTACTACACCACGAGGTGGTCTGTAACCCGGACCTCAAGGGTGACAGCCAGGGATGCTGGCCACTACACCACGAGGTGGTCTATAACCCGGACCTCAAGGGTGACAGCCAAGATTGCTAGCTACTACACCACGAGGTGGTCTATAACCCGGACCTCAAGGATGACAGCCAAGAATGCTAGCAACTACACCACGAGGTGGTCTATAACCCGGACCTCAAGGATGACAGCCAAGATAGCTAGCTACTACACCACGAGGTGGTCTATAACCTGCACCTGAAGGGTGACAGCCAAGATAGCTAGCTACTACACCACGAGGTGGTCTATAACTCACACCTGAAGGGTGACAGCCAAGAATGCTAGCTACTACACCACGAGGTGGTCTATAACCCGGACCTCAAGGGTGACAGCTAAGAATGCTAGCCACTACAGCACGAGGTGGTCCATAACCTTGACCTCAGCGGTGACAGCCAGGAATGCTAGCCACTACACCACGAGTTGGTCCATAACCAGGACCTCAGCGGTGACAGCCACGAATTCTAGCCACTACACCACGAGGTGGTCCATAAACCGGACATCAAGGGTGACAGCCACGAATTCTAGCCACTACACCACGAGGTGGTCTATAACCTTGACCTCAAGGGTGAAACCAGACAGCTGAAGGACATGAGACAAAGCTGGTATTCAGAAAGGTGTAAGGCAAGGTTGCAACTTATCACCCATACTTTTCAATCTTTATATTGAACAAACAATGAAGGAAATTGGAGAAAAATTTAAAGTGGGAGTGAAGATTCAAAGAGAAATAATTTCAACTCTGAGATTTGCCGATAATATCGTCATCTTGGCCGAAACGCCTGAGGATATATATTTTTTTTTTTTTTATGGTATGGACTCCCATCTTGAGGAAAGAATTCATGATGAAAATTAATAAATCTAAAACAAAAATATTTGAATGCAACGGAAATAAATCAGAAACCTCTATGAACATAAAATTGGCAGGTGAAAAACTCAAGGATGTAGGAGACTTCTGTTACTTAGGAAGCAGAATAACCAGTGATGGACGAAGCAAAGAGGATATAAAAAGTAGGTCAGCTCAGGCAACTAAAGCATTTCTACAGAAAGGAATCTGTTGACATCGAATATAGATTTAGGTATTAGGAAGTCATTTTTGAAGGCCTTTGTTTGGAGCGTGGCGCTCTATGGAAGTGAAACTTGGACTATTGGTGCAGCAGAAAAGAGGAGAATTGAAGAATGATGAAGATCAGATGGGTAGATAGGGTGACAAACGAAGAGGTATTAAGACAAGTGGGAGAGAAAAGATGTTTCTGGTGACTGCTAATGAAGAGAAGAGATAGGTTGGTAGGATACATACTAAGACACCCAGGAAAATCAAGCTTAGTTATGGAAGGAAGGGTCGAGGACAAGAACTGTAGGGGTAGACCAAGGTTAGAATATGTTAAACAGATTGCCTCGGATATAGGGTGTGGTAGCTATGTAGAGATGAAACGATTAGCTCGGGACAGGGATGGATGGCTGCATCAAACCAGTCAAAAGAATGAAGACTCTAACAACAAGGGTGACAGCCAGGAATGCTAGCCACTACACCACGAGGAGGTTAATAACCCGGACCTCAGTGGCGATATTCAGGAATGCTAGCCACTACACCACAATGAGGATGAAGGAGGAGGGAATCAATTCATGACGTAAAAGCACTCAGCATTTGTATCGCGCATCATAAATAATGGTGTGTAATTGAACATTTATCAAGCAATTAACGGCTCAACTTGAGATTAGCCACTGTTTGTAGCTAATACAGTGCACTTACTCTTCGACTCATTTCTGGAGAATGTCAAGCGTGAGCTAATGTATTTTATAGTAAACAAGCTGTACCCGGCATGCGTTGCAATGCCAATCAAAGAAAGTGTTGGCGTTGAAATTTTGTTTCTTGAAGTGCTTTTGGATACACAACATGTTTTTCAATTTCCGTTAACTGCCCTATGCTATCGTAAAATGGATTTTCTAATTTAGAATCAATCGTGAGTGCGTGCACAACAACTTTCAAAAGTTTCATCGCAACCGGATGAATGGTATATGAACGTATACGGGATTTTGTTTGAACGATTCGTGCGCTGTCACTCATTTGTTGATTCTACTCGTACGCTACCTGTTGAGAAATGGATTTACTAAGTCGAAACCCTACCCTGGCGTGTACACATTAACTCATCAAGGTTTCATCACAATCGAAGAAGGTTATATGAACGCATAGGGGATTTTGTTGAAACGCTTCGCGCGTCGTCACCCATTTGTTGCATATACTCGTGCGCTACCAATTGTGAAATGGATTTACTAAGTCGAAACCATTCCCTGGCGTGTACACAATAACTCATCAATGTTTCATCGCAATCGGATGAATGGTACAGTATATGCAAGTATACGGGGTTTTGTTTAAACGATTCGTGCGCTGTCACTCATCTGTTGAATCTACTCGTGCGCTACCTATTGAGAAATGTATTACTAAGTCGAAGCCCTTCCCTGGCGTGTACACAATAACTCATCAAGGTTTCATCGCAATCGAAGAAGGTTATATGAACCCAATAGGGGATTTTGTTGAAACGCTTCGCGCGTCGTCACCTATTTGTGCATCTACTCTTGCGCTACTTATTGTGAAATGGATTTACTATGTCGAAACCCCTTCCCTGGCGTGTACACAATTACTGATCAATGATTCATCGCAATCGGATGAATAGTATATGAACGCATACCGGATTTTGTTTAAACGATTCGTGCCCCGCCACTCATTTTTTGAATCTACTCGTGCGCTACCTACTGTAAAATGTATTTACTAAGTTAGAAACCGTCACGTAAGTGTCCACAACATCTCACCCAAGTTTCATCGCTATCGGACTAATGGGATATGAAGACATAGGGGACTGTATTGAAACGCTCCGCGTGTCGTCGTTCATTTGTCGAATCTACTCGTGTGCTACCTACTGTGAAATGTATTTACTAAGCCAGAAACCTTCCTTGGAGTGTCCACCATATTTCACCCAAGTTTCACCGCTAACGGCAGAATGGTATATGACCTATTACGGAGCTTTGTTGAAACGCTTCGCGCGTCGTCCCTCATTTGTTGAATCTACTTCTGCGCTGCCGATTGTATAGTGGATTTACTAAGCCAGAAACCTTCCATGAAGTGTACACAACATCTCACCCAAGTTTCATAGCTATCGGACGAATGGTATATGAATGCATACGGGACATGGTTGAAACGCTTCGCGTGTCGTCGCTCATTTGTTGATTCTACTCTTGCGCTACTTATTGTAATATGGATGTACACAGCCAGAAACCTTCCCTGGAGTGTACACAACATCTCACCCAAGTTTCATCGCAATCGGATGAATGGTATGTGAACGTATACGGGACGTTGTCGAAACGCTTCGCACGTAGTCACTCATTTGTTGAATCTAAACGTGCGCTTCGTATTGTAAAATGGATTTACTAAGCCAGAAACCTTTCCTGGAGTGTACACAACAATTCACCAAACATTTATCACTGTCAGACGAATAGTATATGACCTTATACGGGACTTTGTTGAAACGCTTCGCGTGTCATCGCTCATTTGTTGAATCTACTGCTGCGCTACCTATTGTAAAATGGATGTACTAAGCCAGAAACCTTCCCTGGAGTGTACACAACATTTCACCCAAGTTTCATCGCTATCGGATGAATGGTATATGACCTTATATGGGACTTTGTTGAAACGCTTCGCGCGTCGTCGCTCATTTGTTGATTCTGCTCGTGCTCTTCCTATTTTTAAAGGGATTTACTAAGCCAGAAACCTTCCCTGGAGTGCACACATCTCAGCCTAGTTTCATTGCTATCGGACGAATGGTATATGAACGCATACGTGACTTTGTTGAAATGCTTCGCGCGTCGTAGCTCATTTGTTGAATCTACTCGTGCGCTGCCTATTGTAAAGTGGATTTACTAAGCCAGAAAATTTCCCTGAAGTGTACACAACATTTTACGCAAGTTTCATAGCTATCGGACGAATGGTATATGAATGCATACGGGACTTTGTTGAAACACTTTGCGTGTCGTCGCTCATTTGTTGAATCTACTCGTGCGCTATCTACTGTGAAATGTATTCACTAATTTTGAAACCTTCACGTAAGTGTATACAACATCTCACCCAAGTTTCATTGCTATCGGACGAATGGTATATGAACACATACGGGACTTGTTTGAAACGCTTCGCGCATCGTCACTCATTTGTTGAATCTACGCGTGCGCTACCTATTGTAAAATGGATTTACTAAGTCAGAAACCTTCCTTGGAGTGCACTCAACATCTCAGCCAAGTTTCATCACAATCGGATGAATGGTATATGAACGCATAGGAGACATACACACCCACAGACAAACTATCACGTAACATTGATTTTTATATATATAGATGACGCAAGGTATCAACAAATGGAAGTTGTTGACCTCAATTAGGTGAATAATAAGACTGACAGGGGTTTACAAAGTCTTCTGTTGGTGTACTGTAGCTTTAACATTTATTATTTATTGGTGATTATTGGTGCAACTACTTCTAATATATGTCAGTGCAGCTATCATGACATTAGCCTGCCGATAGGTCCAATTTTAAATACGTGTAACTTCTATACTAACAAATGGATTTGATCCAAAATTGGCACAACATTAGATCATAAAATTCAGATTATTTCTGACCAACAAATGCATGATAATGTTGCCAACATTATTTTAGGTTCATCCCTGTCTATAATGTGTCAGAAAACTGTACAATAATGAGGCTCATTATAACACTATTTTTCATTATGAAACAGTTTCTCCCACCAATCAGAGCTCAAGAAACAGTTGTTTGACCAATTAGAAACGGATAGCATCACACCTCGCTGAGTTCCACGGCCTTCTAATTTAAATTTAACTGCGTGGCCTAATGTTATAGTAGGGTAATCGAGGAGGCCATCGTCAAATACAAGGTATTGTCTGCGTCCCATGCGCTCTGTTCAGTACATAAAACTGGTGAAATCTCGACAGATATTTATGAATATTTATGTTCGAACATAAAATAGTTATAATAATTATCGTCGAAAATAAACAGTCGTATGCAACTCGCCTATAATGGTAATAAAGACACTCGTATGGAGATTAAAATACTCGCATACGCTCGTTTTATAAACATACTCGTGTCTTAATTATTGCCATTATAGGCTCGTTGCATAATGAACTATTACACGCGCTGATGCATCCAATGTTTAACTGCATGTAACGTCCATACTATCCATTGAACTTCAACCAAATTTTGCATTATGTACCTTAAGAGATGGAACTAAGAATATATTCAGTCACTAGTGAGTCCAACTGTAGTGCTCTATTAGGCTACATTTTGCCAGGTATATTTCGAACAAATTAGAAAATTCGATATAACCAACTTAATTCCGTCATTATTCTAGATACAACCATAAGAATTAATCATTGGCATGATTTTAAAATTTAAGAAACGTAGGCTCATTAGTTCGTCACGGAACTTCTTGTCAACCCTTGAGAACTGGTGTGAAAAATATAACACGAGCACTCGCGCTGGGTCATATTGACCCATAGTGTGTCACTCCCTTTTTGTCGTTATGCTGGGGTCTGGCGTTACCTTCCAGTGCCGGGACGAAATGTACCCAGATGCACTGAGGTGTGTGACGTCATAGTACTGCTTGGCGCATGTGTTCCCCAACAATCTCTATTTCGTTAGTATAAGACAAAAATCCCCGATTCTTGGATGTCACGGGCAATCTCGAGAACCACTGGATGGATTTTGATGCGGTTTTCACCATTCTGTAAAGGATATCTCGAGGAAAGATTCTGTAGAAAATAATTTAATTATGATCAAAGGAAGCCAAGCAGTAACGATTTCAGTGAAAAATTCGAAAACAAACTTGGCGTCCGTGCGCTTGTTAAGCTTACGCCGGGCAAACCGTTAAAAATATCATTATACTATGAGCGAAAGAATTGGTCAGCATGAAAAGTTCTACAAAAAAGTCCGCGTGAGCATATCTCTATCTTCAATACATCGCCCACTATAAGTGTTTTTAGACTGGATGGAAGGGGCACGTCCTCGCGCGCTCTGGTGAGCGTGATGGCATCCCGCACGCTTGACCTAGCTTTGCCCTTGGTTTGCACTTGCCGTTCGCGAGTAATTTGAAACAAGATTAGCCAGATAAGTATTATGCAGATAATTTTCTAACATGTCAAGAGTCTTTGCTTCTAGCATTTTTCAGCATTTGTAGCACTTAAAATGATACAAAGTCTAGTCTTTTAGACTGACTGTCACTTTTTTTGAACAAAGGAGCTGATGACCAAAGTGTTCCTAGACCCTAAACACGGATCAACGAGAACGTGAGCTATGTGAGGATTTCCCCCCTTATTTTTTACAGATTGTCCCGACTAACGTAAGCAGAAAATTGTTACCTGAGGACTGGCGCCATGGGTAAATCCGACCGTAAATAATATAGAAATAACTTGTGTGTTCGAAAAGCTATGGACATGTTTCTTTTGCAGGGAGAAGTTCAAGGCTAGGAAGGAAGGTACAGTAAGCGACAGGCAATAAGGGCTGACCAAAACGAAAATATGGAGCATTAGTTAAGCCTTGGGTCAAAAATACTCATGCGCCAATTTCTCATATAGCTTGGGTGAGTGGTTAACGTGGCGGTCTACTAACCCAAAGCTTGCAGGTTCGCTCCTGGCCGTGGTAAGTGATTTGTGAAAGGCGGCAAAAATTACGACACCATGTCATACGTTGTTGTCATGTCAAAGAACTCATTTGAATTCAGTAGGCCGTGTTCATAATGGAAAAATTAATCTCGAGAATTTTCGCCTACACAAAGTTCCTCTTTTCTGTACTAGGAAGCGCTATAGTGTTCAAGGACCTTAGATATCTAACCTCCTTGACTTTCATAGTGCCTCAAGGAACAACAAAATTCGACATGCAAGCTACCCTTCGGGTGTCAAATAACAAAGCTTGCACCCGGCACTCAAGGCCATACGATATTATTATTGATGTGTAGCATCTTTGTGGGAGTGAGTTTGAAAAATTGGACGGAAGTGGATCGGAACGATTGAGATGGCACCAGCTGGCAGTGGTAAGAGAAACAATGAGCGCGCGGTGTCGGAAATTGATACCATGACGTACTCTCGGCCATGTGGAATGTATATGACATACTGAACGGTAAACGCTCACGCGAACTCAGGTGTCAAGTGATTGAAACAAATGACATGGTACATGTTCGAAGTCTTCGTATCAGTATTTAAATGGTAAAATGCCTTAATATCAAACATTGTATGTAGTCGGCATTGTCGGTATTATGTTTCTGCACAATGGCTATTCAAATATTAACCCACATAACGGTAATGCAGTCATCAATATAATATAATCGCTGTGGTTATAGGAGAATTGAGCAAGCCTTCATGAACTATTGCTGAATACATTCTCATTACTCATAAGAGGGCCTATTCATAACGCATTTTAAACTCAATTTCACGCAGGAACATTATCGAAACAAGCAAAATATAAGTGAAACTTAATTGCGTAATGCAGTATTATTGGAACGTGGAAATAAGTCACCATATTGTGCACAATATTTTCGTAGACGAAATAGTCGTGGGGTTAGTGCCTATGACTGTGAATCTAGAGATCTCGGGTTCGAATCCCGGACGGGCTAGATATTTTTGCTACCAGATTATCATTTTAAACGATATTTATCATATCAATATGACTCACATTAACAGAATCCATATGAAATTACGTGTTGGTCTGTGAATCAAGAGGTCAAGTTTATAAGGAATTTAAGGTTATGAGCGGTGTCGCGTCTATTAATCTAGTTGATCCATATCGTATTCTTTATTTAGGCTAGTGCTGGTGGAAGCTACAAATCATCTATTAAAATGAGTTCAGTATTATAAACTACAATATTTGTAAAACATTCCCTTTTACAATAGATTAATATTTGTGCCAATAATACTATAAAATACCGGTGTATCAACAATTTCACGTGAGGTTTCTTCTATGTCAGAAGTTACACATCATATGCGACTACTGTAAGGTTCGTAATTTTTTATATATTTCTCATGTCTCTGAAACATTTACTCATGGCTAACCTTAAACAGAAGTAAGGAAGCGCTGGAAGGAGTCGTGTCTGTCCCACCCCGTGGTCGCTATTGTCCCACCCACAGTGCCACTGGCTGTGAGCACGCTCGCTCCCGGCAAATCGCTCCTCCGCCCTGGAACTGCACTTTGACCGGCGCAGGATAATGACACCAGAGCAGGGCATGCGTCAGCTTCCGTGTTCTCGTAACTTCAACAGGTCTATGGTGGAAATCACTAAGTAATAACGACATCACACGTAGGTATTTAATAAATCTCTTACTCCTTAGTCAATAATATTTTTAAATTAATATTCATTAATTAAACACAGTTTTTAAAGAAGATAAGAAGAAACTAATGGAACTACGAACAAAGCGTTTGAAAACATTACTTAAACTTGGTCTTATCTGCAAAATAAATTTATAAAAAATATATTGAAACAAGATGTTCAATAAAGAACATATAGCCTACTTTCTCCTAAATGCATGGGTATTGTTATAACTCTTTGTCCTTTTCAAGGAGTATAATTGGATAATGGTTGTAGTAGCTTGTAGAAATACAACGTGCTATACGGATATTAAACATGAATATGAGGTGCTCTTTGCTAGTGCTACCTCTGTATATAATTTCATTCAATTCGGTTTCACCGTGTTTGAATTGATATGGTGAATCGATCTGTACACATACATGGCCGCTATCAGCAAACTATTGGGCTGATTACCTTGTAGTTTAGTCAAGAGATGCTTCCCACAAAGATGTATGTTGTTGCAAAAGTTGGTAGAGATCAAATGATTAGTTTGGTCGTAATTTGATTTAAGCTTTTAACATTTGGGGGGCCACCATTCCGTTTCCGACCAGATGGCGGCGATATAAAACATGACACTGAGGTGCCCTTTGCTAATGCTACCTCTGTGCCAAATGTCGTTCAATTCGGTTTTACTGCGTTTGAAATTATAGGGGGAATCGATTTGCACACATACATGGCCGCCATCCACAAATTGTTGGGCTGATGACCTTGTAGATAGGTCAAAAGTTCCTTCATAGCTAGAGGTATAATTCTTCAAAATTTGGTAGAGATCGGATGTTTAGGTTAGTCGTAATTTGATTTAAGCTCTGAACATTTGGGTGGCCGCCATTACGTTTCCGTCAAGATGGCGGCAAAATAAAACATGACAATGAGGTTCACTTTCCTAGTGCTACCACTGTACCATATTTCGTTTAATTCGGTTTCACCGTTTTTGAATTGATAGGGGGAATTGATTTACACACATACATATGGCCGCCATCCACAAATTATTGGGCTGATGATCTTGTAGTTTGGTCAAAGGATCCTTCATACATAAAGGTATAATTTTGCACAATGTGCTAGAGATCGGATGAATAGTTTAGTCGTAATTTGATTTAAGCTTTGAACATTTGGGTGGCCGCCATTATGTTTCCGTCAATACGGCGGTGATATAAAACATGATACTGAGGTGCCCTTTGCTATTGCTATCTTTGTACCAAACTTCGTTCTATTCGGTTTCACCGTGTTCGAATTGATAGGGGGGACAGACATTCAGAGTACACACACACAAACACACACACACAGACTCACACACACCCACAGACAGACTCACAATTTTTGGCCCTGTGTTGATCTCATAAGCCTACTTTCATTTTTTGCAAAAATCGAAAGTAGGCTAAAAACAGATCTGTCACAAATCTGGGCTTTAATTTGATAATATAAAAGATTTTTGTGGGGAAAAAACGACATCAATTATTTTATATTATTAAATTAAAGCCCACATTTGTGACAGATCTGTTTTTCGCCTATTTTCATTTATGAAAAAATAGGCTTATGAGATCACCTATTGTCCGTGTGTTTGTTTGTCAGTCTGTGTCCCCCTAATGACTTCTAAACGGCTGGAGCGATTTCAATGTAACTCGATGAGTTCATAGCCCCAATTTTGCCAACCCCGACCGTGACCCTCAAATTTTATTACGTCTCACCAATCTAACATTTTGGATGTGCAAAATATTTCACCGGCATTCTACATGTATATCTTCGAAACTATTACTGATATCACCCTAATATTTTGTGCAGTGATACACGTCTCTACAAGAAGTTAACCTATGTGAATTTCAAAAATCTTATAACTACAAAACGAACATGGCGGCCAAGCAAATTTGAAACATTTCTCGCTGCTTCAAAGATCCTGTCTAGAATAATTTACAAGAGGATTGAAAGCCAGATAGAAACGGAGTTGGGTGAAGACCAGTTTGGTTTCAGGAGAAATATAGGAACAAGGGAAGCTGTACTGAGTCTTACGCTGATTTTGGAAGGTCGAATAAGGAAAGATAAGAGAACGTTCATAGCATTTGTAGACTTAGAAAAGGCTTTTGATAACGTTGATTGGACTAAATTGTTCGACATTTTGAAATCTATTGGAATAAAGTACAGGGATAGGAGGGTGATATACAATCTATACAGAAACCAGACAGCAGTCATTCGAGTTGAAGGACATGAGAGAGACGCTGGTATTCAGAAAGGTGTAAGGCAAGGCTGCAACTTATCACCCATACTTTTCAATCTTTACATTGAACAAGCAATGAAGGAAATTGGAGAAAAATGTAAAGAGGGAGTGAAGATTCAAGGAGAAATAATTTCAACTCTGAGATTCGCTGATGACATCGTCGTCTTGGCTGACAAGCCTGAGGATTTGAATGAGTTTTTGAATGGTATGGACTCCGTCTTACGGAAAGAATTCATGATGAAAATTAATAAATGTAAAACAAAAAAAAACTGGAATGCAGCCGAAATAAATCAGGAACGTCTATGGACATAAAATTGGCAGGTGAAAAGCTGAAGGAAGTAGGAGACTTCTGTTACTTAGGAAGCAGAATAACCAGTGATGGACGAAGCAAAGAGGATATAAAAAGTAGGTTGGCTCAGGCAAGGAAAGCATTTCTACAAAAAAGGAATCTGTTGACATCGAATAAAGATTTAGGTATTAGGAAGTCATTTTTGAAAGCCTTTGTCTGGAGCGTGGCACTCTACGGAAGTGAAACTTGGACTATTGGTGCAGCAGAAAAGAGGAGAATTGAAGCATTTGAGATGTGGTGTTACAGGAGAATGATGAAGATCAGATGGGTAGATAGGGTTACAAACGAAGAGGTATTAAGACGAGTGGGAGAGGAGAGATGTTTCTGGCGACTGCTAATGAAGAGAAGAGATAGGTTAGTAGGACACATACTAAGACACCCAGGAATAACAAGCTTAGTTATGGAAGGAAGGGTCGAGGACAAGAACTGTAGGGCTAGACCAAGGTTAGAATATGTTAAACAGATTGCCTCGGATGTAGGGTGTGGTAGCTATGTAGAGATGAAACGATTAGCTCAGGACAGGGAGGCATGGAGAGCTGCATCAAACCAGTCAAAAGGCTGAAGACTCAAACAACAACAATATCTATATATCTTTGACAGCAATCAAACTGAAATTTTGTATGTTGATAGAAGCAATTAACATAGGTAGGATATATGAACAAAGGCTATACAGTTCTTCACGGAACTACCTTCTTAATAAATCTAATACAACCTTAGTAAATAAAATTTTAAAATTAATATTCATTAATGAAATAACAGTTTCGGGAACATTATGGCCTTCGTCAGTTTTTCAAGAAGAAGAGAAAAAACTAATGGTAAACTTCGAGCAAAGCTTTTGAAAACAATATTTAAACTTGTGAAAAAAAGCCATATATTATTTTATATTATCAAACCAAAGCCAACATTTGTTACAGATCTGATATTTAAATATATATTTTTTTTAAATTAATAGGAAAGACCAAATTTAATTAAAAATAAAAATTACATTTATAATAAATAAAATTAAAAAGTAAAAGAAACAAAATTGTCAAAGTTAATCCTTTTGGCAAAAATTAAAAAAAAAAAATGGGCAATAAAATAAAACATTAAATTGGCCTTCTATGGACACTTGACCCGCATGATCCCTTGCCGGCTCACCAGTAAGATCTTCACAGAGGCAGGAAGAGGGAAGGCCTCTAGGACCAAGTGGATCTCTACGGTCAGGACGGATTTAGACCACCTAGGGATCCCACTTAATTCTACACAGGGCCACCAACAATTCCGCAAGCCATCCGACAGGGAGTTTTTCTCGTATCACTGACAGCTAGGAAGAACACCGAAGTCAGCAGAGTCAGATAATGAAAAAGTACTGGAAGAAGAGAAAAGACCAAGCGACGAGGAGATACGAGCCCCGTGGTCCTCAGTAGACCCAAACGACGAAGGAGGAGAAGAGAAGAAGAAGAAGAAGAAGAAGAAGAACACATTAAATAAAATGAAAAAGTAAAAAAAACAACAAGTAGTTCCGTGAAGAACTATACAGCCTACTTTTCATGCCATTGATTATTCTACAGTATATGAACCTATCTTGAATAATGACGAAATTAAGTTGGTAATATCGAAATATCTAATTAGTTCAAAATATACCTGGTATGATGTAGCCTAATAGAGCACTTTAGTTGGCAGCCCTGGTGACTGAATATATTCTTAGTTCCATCTCTTAAGGTACAGAATACAAAATTTGGTTGAAGTCCAATGGACGTTACATGCAGTTAGACACTGGATCTATCAGCACAGGTAAAAGCATGTTGCCAACAATACCATGCGTGTGCTGGTCAGAAATAATCTGAAATATTATGATATCTTGTTGTGCCAATTTTGGATGAAATCCATTTGTTAGTATAGAAGTTACATGTATTTTAAAATTGGACGTATCAGCAGGCATAGAATCATGTTGGCAACACCGCCTTGTATTAATTACTCCAAATTAATCTAGAATGTCAGGTGCTATACGTGTACAAAGTATAGAGCTGTTGGCTTGCATACTTTCTGATATATTGATATTAGGGTAAAAAAATATAGACAGCATGTATTAACAGTTGGCAGCCCTGATTGCTCTTAAAAATACTTATAGTCACATCTGTTATGGTACACATAGCACATACGAAACTTGGTTGAAATCCAACTGATAGTATAGAAGTGGCATGTATTTAAAAATTGGTACTATCAGCAGGCTTATAATCATGTTGGTATAACTGACGTATATAAGTTACTCCAAATTAATCTAAAATGTCATGTACTATACGTGTGCATAGTTTAAATCTATTGGCTTGCATACTTTCTGATATATTGGTATTTGGATAAAAAATAGAGAGAGCAATTATTCACAGTTGGCAGCCCTGGTGGCTCTTACGAATACGCTCAGTCATATCTGTTTATGTACAGATATTACATACAGAATTTGGTTGAAATCCTATTGATAGTGTAGAAGTTATATGCATTTAAACATTGGACCTATCAGAAGGCTTAAAATTATTTTGGCAACACTGTCATGGTTGGCCTCCTGGAAATTAAACTGAAATAGTCTTATCTACATGTGTGCCAATTTTGGTATAGTTCCCATGCATACCTTGCAAGATATCCAACATGGAGCTCGAATTTCTAGTGCGGTTTTTTCAGCAGTTGGTAGCAATGACATCATTTTCAAATATGGACGTGAGATATTCCGGTGCACATCTTTACTCATACTAAATTTGGTTTTGATTGCTGCAGCCGTTTAGGAGTTGATAGGGGGGGGGGACACACACACACACAGACAGACAGAGGAAGGACAGACACACATTTTTCCGGATCGATCTCATAAGTCTACTTTCTCGTCATTTTTGCAAAATGTGAAAAGTAGGCTAAAATCTAAATATGCAGTTAGGGGAAATAAGTAGTCCATGGGAAAGGGGGGCTTTATCACGAGTAATTTGACATCTGACACGACCCTCTCCGATGATTGGTTCACGAGATATTGGAAATATTACATACATGAGGGAATCAGCGTAGCCGAGCGGCTAGTGTAACTCGTTAGAACCGCTACTGACTAAGCTGTATTAGATGCATTAAATACCTATGGGTGTTTATATTTAGATTTATTGTCAACAAGCTGTACCCGGCATGCGTTGCAATGCCAATCAAAGAAAGTGTTGGCGTTGAAATTTTGTTTCTTGAAGTGCTTTTGGATACACAACATGTTTTTCAATTTCCGTTAACTGCCCTATGCTATCGTAAAATGGATTTTCTAATTTAGAATCAATCGTGAGTGCGTGCACAACAACTTTCAAAAGTTTCATCGCAACCGGATGAATGGTATATGAACGTATACGGGATTTTGTTTGAACGATTCGTGCGCTGTCACTCATTTGTTGATTCTACTCGTACGCTACCTGTTGAGAAATGGATTTACTAAGTCGAAACCCTACCCTGGCGTGTACACATTAACTCATCAAGGTTTCATCACAATCGAAGAAGGTTATATGAACGCATAGGGGATTTTGTTGAAACGCTTCGCGCGTCGTCACCCATTTGTTGCATATACTCGTGCGCTACCAATTGTGAAATGGATTTACTAAGTCGAAACCATTCCCTGGCGTGTACACAATAACTCATCAATGTTTCATCGCAATCGGATGAATGGTACAGTATATGCAAGTATACGGGGTTTTGTTTAAACGATTCGTGCGCTGTCACTCATCTGTTGAATCTACTCGTGCGCTACCTATTGAGAAATGTATTACTAAGTCGAAGCCCTTCCCTGGCGTGTACACAATAACTCATCAAGGTTTCATCGCAATCGAAGAAGGTTATATGAACCCAATAGGGGATTTTGTTGAAACGCTTCGCGCGTCGTCACCTATTTGTGCATCTACTCTTGCGCTACTTATTGTGAAATGGATTTACTATGTCGAAACCCCTTCCCTGGCGTGTACACAATTACTGATCAATGATTCATCGCAATCGGATGAATAGTATATGAACGCATACCGGATTTTGTTTAAACGATTCGTGCCCCGCCACTCATTTTTTGAATCTACTCGTGCGCTACCTACTGTAAAATGTATTTACTAAGTTAGAAACCGTCACGTAAGTGTCCACAACATCTCACCCAAGTTTCATCGCTATCGGACTAATGGGATATGAAGACATAGGGGACTGTATTGAAACGCTCCGCGTGTCGTCGTTCATTTGTCGAATCTACTCGTGTGCTACCTACTGTGAAATGTATTTACTAAGCCAGAAACCTTCCTTGGAGTGTCCACCATATTTCACCCAAGTTTCACCGCTAACGGCAGAATGGTATATGACCTATTACGGAACTTTGTTGAAACGCTTCGCGCGTCGTCCCTCATTTGTTGAATCTACTTCTGCGCTGCCGATTGTATAGTGGATTTACTAAGCCAGAAAGAAACCTTCCATGAAGTGTACACAACATCTCACCCAAGTTTCATAGCTATCGGACGAATGGTATATGAATGCATACGGGACATGGTTGAAACGCTTCGCGTGTCGTCGCTCATTTGTTGATTCTACTCTTGCGCTACTTATTGTAATATGGATGTACACAGCCAGAAACCTTCCCTGGAGTGTACACAACATCTCACCCAAGTTTCATCGCAATCGGATGAATGGTATGTGAACGTATACGGGACGTTGTCGAAACGCTTCGCACGTAGTCACTCATTTGTTGAATCTAAACGTGCGCTTCGTATTGTAAAATGGATTTACTAAGCCAGAAACCTTTCCTGGAGTGTACACAACAATTCACCAAACATTTATCACTGTCAGACGAATAGTATATGACCTTATACGGGACTTTGTTGAAACGCTTCGCGTGTCATCGCTCATTTGTTGAATCTACTGCTGCGCTACCTATTGTAAAATGGATGTACTAAGCCAGAAACCTTCCCTGGAGTGTACACAACATTTCACCCAAGTTTCATCGCTATCGGATGAATGGTATATGACCTTATATGGGACTTTGTTGAAACGCTTCGCGCGTCGTCGCTCATTTGTTGATTCTGCTCGTGCTCTTCCTATTTTTAAAGGGATTTACTAAGCCAGAAACCTTCCCTGGAGTGCACACATCTCAGCCTAGTTTCATTGCTATCGGACGAATGGTATATGAACGCATACGTGACTTTGTTGAAATGCTTCGCGCGTCGTAGCTCATTTGTTGAATCTACTCGTGCGCTGCCTATTGTAAAGTGGATTTACTAAGCCAGAAAATTTCCCTGAAGTGTACACAACATTTTACGCAAGTTTCATAGCTATCGGACGAATGGTATATGAATGCATACGGGACTTTGTTGAAACACTTTGCGTGTCGTCGCTCATTTGTTGAATCTACTCGTGCGCTATCTACTGTGAAATGTATTCACTAATTTTGAAACCTTCACGTAAGTGTATACAACATCTCACCCAAGTTTCATTGCTATCGGACGAATGGTATATGAACACATACGGGACTTGTTTGAAACGCTTCGCGCATCGTCACTCATTTGTTGAATCTACGCGTGCGCTACCTATTGTAAAATGGATTTACTAAGTCAGAAACCTTCCTTGGAGTGCACTCAACATCTCAGCCAAGTTTCATCACAATCGGATGAATGGTATATGAACGCATAGGAGACATACACACCCACAGACAAACTATCACGTAACATTGATTTTTATATATATAGATAACGCAACAGCAAATATGATTAAGTTTATATCATTAGACATCACACGTGTTTAGGTACGAACAGCACAGTTGACAACATGTTATAGACGTTTCAGTTCATAAACTAATGCATTTGTACCTTTCTTCATGTGCTTCTCACCAAGGTGGACCGGATTCGATTCCCGGTCAATGCATGTGAGATTTTCGAAGTGAAATGCCATGTCCTGTGGTTCGGATTCCACGTAGAAAGGAGGTCCCGTGACTCATGTTCTCGCGATTAACGGTCACGTTAAACTACAAACTACAAGCTTGCTTTTTCCTCATGTGCTTTCTTAAGCGAACAATATGGCCATTTCATTCACTTATAAATAAACTAGTAACCCATCCCGGCTTCGCCCGGTATCTTTAATGGTTTACTCAGCGTGAACTTAAAAGGCGCACGGACAGCAGGTCCCAAACGAAATTCAGTAAAGCCAAGGTGAAGAGCGAAACTCCAAATACATATACTTAACTCGACACGACTCGACAGTTTGATGATGATGACCGACGCTTGGGTGATAGGCTCGCTCGGTAGCTCGTAAACTACTTCTGAAGCTACTAATTTAAATTTCCACTGAATTGAGATTCTTGGAAGAAATGAAAACGTAAAAACACTTATAGGCTAATGGGCGATATATTTAGAGATAAGCTGTCACGGACTTCTTTGTAGAACTTTTCATATCGAACAATTATTACACTCATAGCAACGTATAGATGTCTCTACTGAACTAGATGACCAACACTTGTTGCCATGGTAACCACGCTAATAGTAAGTAAGATGTTCTTATAGCAACATATAGATGTCTCTACTGAACTAGATGACCAACACTTGTTGCCATGGTAACCACGCTAATAGTAAGTAAGATGTTCTTATAGCAACGTATAGATGTCTCTACTGAACTAGATGACCAACACTTGTTGCCATGGTAACCACGCTAATAGTAAGTAAGATGTTCTTATAGCAACATATAGATGTCTCTACTGAACTAGATGACCAACACTTGTTGCCATGGTAACCACGCTAATAGTAAGTAAGATGTTCTTATAGCAACATATAGATGTCTCTACTGAACTAGATGACCAACACTTGTTGCCATGGTAACCACGCTAATAGTAAGTAAGATGTTCTTACAGCAACATATAGATGTCTCTACTGAACTAGATGACCAACACTTGTTGCCATGGTAACCACGCTAATAGTAAGTAAGATGTTCTTATAGCAACGTATAGATGTCTCTACTAAACTAGATGACCAACACTTGTTGCCATGGTAACCACGCTAATAGTAAGTAAGATGTTCTTATAGCAACATATAGATGTCTCTACTGAACTAGATGACCAACACTTGTTGCCATGGTAACCACGCTAATAGTAAGTAAGATGTTCTTATAGCAACATATAGATGTCTCTACTGAACTAGATGACCAACACTTGTTGCCATGGTAACCACGCTAATTGTAAGTAAGATGTTCATATGGCAACATATAGATGTCTCTACTGAACTAGATGACCAACACTTGTTGCCATGGTAACCACGCTAATAGTAAGTAAGATGTTCTTATAGCAACATATAGATGTCTCTACTGAACTAGATGACCAACACTTGTTGCCATGGTAACCACGCTAATAGTAAGTAAGATGTTACTCTAGTAACATATAGATGTCTCTACTGAACTAGATGGCCAATATTTGTTGCCATGGTAACCACGCTAATAGTAAGTAAGATGTTCTTCTAGTAACATATAGATGTCTCTACTGAACTAGATGGCCAAAATTTGTTGCCATGGTAACCACGCTAGTAGTAAGTAAGATGTTCTTCTAGTAACATATAGATGTCTCTACTGAACTAGATGACCAACACTTGTTGCCATGGTAACCACGCTAATAGTAAGTAAGATGTTCTTATAGCAACATATAGATGTCTCTACTGAACTAGATGACCAAGACTTGTTGCCATGGTAACCACGCTAATAGTAAGTAAGTTGTTCTTATAGCAACATATAGATGTGTCTACTGAACTAGATGACCAACACTTGTTGCCATGGTAACCACGCTAATAGTAAGTAAGATGTTCTTCTAGTAACATATAGATGTCTCTAGTGAACTAGATGACCAACACTTGTTGCCATGGTAACCACGCTAATAGTAGGCTAAGTAAGATATTCTTCTAGTAACATATAGATGTCTCTACTGAACTAGATGACCAACACTTGTTGCCATGGTTACCACGCTAACAGTAAGTAAGATGTTCTTCTAGTAACATATAGATGTCTCTACTGAACTAGATGACGAGCACTTGTTGCTATGCTAACCACCCCTAAACCTTTCCATGTTAAAACAAGAGATCTCACTCACGGGTAAAGCAGACGACCCACCTCCACCCCCTATAAAAGGATCCTATTAAACCATTCAGTCTCCCATAATTCATTTGGCGGAAAAATAAATCCTCCATGACGGGTCGATGATAGTTGTTGGCTAACCTGACAGACAGGGCGTATCACTCATAAAGCAAGTCATTTTATGATCCGCCATGTCCTATACTTCACTTTATTCGCTACAGCACTTATTGTTCTCAAGGTATACTGTTATAGTGCATATAAAATAGAGAAGACGTGGTCTAATACATATTGCCAACAATCTTATACACACTAAGATAAACATCACGTTCATAATATTATTCCACACTAAATCTTTTGATGATAAGATCAACTTTCCCACACACCCCTTTGTCTGCCTGTGTCAAACATATATTGTGTCCAGCACCTGGTAGTATGAGGTTTGATCAAAAAGTTTCCGCTTGAGGGTTGTGCTGCGGCCAGTGGATACCCCAGGCGTTGAATGCTGAACAAAAAGCACGTTCCTGGAGCGTACTGTTGCTGATGTCACCACTGGGAACCGGAATCGAAAGCGTTGACGATGCAGTCATGTTATCCATCGTCTCAAAGAAGTTGAAGAGCCAACCATCCGACGGAACGGTGATGGTCACCATGCTCTTTGATTGCCAGGGCCAATTGCTTATTGATTTCAAGGAAATTTGTGTCTATATAACTTAGGAACGGTACTGCGCAATACTGGAGAAATTGAGGCGAAACATCCGGGGAAACTGCGACAAGGTTCTGGTGCTTCATGACAACGCACTTCCCCATACCGCAAATCTCATAACACAGAAAGTACGCCAACTCAAGTGGGAGACACTCGAGTGCCCGTCCGATAGTCCTGATCTCTCCTGATGCGATTATCACGCCTACGGTCCCTTAAGAAAGGCCTAAAAAGGTCGCCGATTCCTGTCAGACGAGAATGTGCAGCAGGGGGTAACACACTTCTTCACGCAGCAGGACACAGTGTTTTACCACACGGGAATCTTCAACCTGGTTCGTTTGTGAGATGAGCGCCTCAATGCTCACAGCGATTTTGCCTGATTGTCAAACCGATTCTGATGATGATGATGATAATTGTTGTTTTAAGGGGCCTAACGTCTAGGTTATCGTCCCCTAATGGTTTGGGTGCTAGTGAAAGTTGAGATGAGAATGAAAACTATAACTAATACTAACTACAGACTTACAAAATAGAAGAAGAAATGGTAAACAAATAAAGGACAGGAAGAAAAGGAATGCCCTCAACCCTCGAAAATGAGGATTGAGGGACTTGGAAGGAAGGAGAGCCATGAAAGGCAGATAGGAAAGCCAAAGATGAGAGGGTCCGCCCCAGAGGTAATGGAAAAAGAGGGATAAACGGATCCAGCTCAGGAATCCCTCGGGGTCGCCAACTCCCGAACTCACCAGCCACAAGCCCTTGAGGGTGTAGCACTATTGAGGGTGCACCATAAGTGGTGCGGCTACACACACCCTGCCTCCTTTAGGGCCTTCAGGAGAAGGCAGGAGATATGAAGAGAACATGGGAGGTCTGACCCCTCGAAGAATGAGGAATCAGAAAAGATGAGACAAGGGCCCATTAAGGTGGGAAAGTGAAAGACTCCCTAGGCCTCGGATACCCTAATACCGTCGGGGTCGGAAATTAACAAGAGTTGACCAAGGGTAGTCGATACGAAAGATGACAGAGAGGACCCCTGCACAAGTAAGTGGAAGCAATGCCGGACTCAGCTAGGGCCCCGTGGTCGCCAACTCACGTCCCACTAGTCATGAGCCCCTGGGGGTTGGATTGCACGGACAAGTTCGTTGCACACCTAAGTACATGGGAATGATGTCCACAATGCCCAAGCCCATAAATAAAACGTCATCAACGAAATTGCCGCTGTAATAGTCATTCCAAACGCTACAGCTCTATACGCAAATTGTGACATAGGAACACCTAACTTACTTGGTTTTAGCACGTCTGTTTTATTCATAAGCCAATAAGACATGCAATCTAACCTCGAGTCAAGCAGACTTGATAGACACACAGTTCAGAACATTTCCTCTGGCTGTCAGTTCATTCAGAACTGCTCTTTAATAAAGCCATTCAAAAGTAAGACGGATTTCAATTGAGAACCTGGGTGCAATAGTGGCCCAACCATCAATTGAGGCGATTTCTGGAAGACGGGCCCATATGGCACACAGTGATTTGAGAAATTCTAATTTAGAAATTGTCTTTTATAATAGCAGAATGAAAATGGTCTGCCTCTTCATGAAAATCTTTTAAGTAGATGTGCTGTAAATCTCAGCAATTCTTCTGGGTTTATGCCGTGTCTTGTGTGGGGTTTGGCATAGGAACTCCAAGATAGGCTTATCAGCGGGCTCTTGGTGTCGGTCCCCGGACCCCTACAGGAGTAGCAAACTGTGCACTACCTCCTTTCATATGAAGTGCACCTGTGCTTCTTTACTGCGAGAGCTAAAATACTCAAGCAGCCTTTTACCTTCATATAAAGGCTTCCGAAAAGGATGGTATATTGGCTTTCACTGACAGTGAATTAAAACTCAGCAATTTTTCTAGCCTCAGGCATGGACACCAAGAGCCCTAGGCAAAACTCCTCACAAGACACGGCACAAACCGAAAAAAAATGCTGTGTTATAGTTTTGTCTCAATTTCCACAGTTATTTCTAGCAATGTACCGGTATTTAATTTTCCAAAATAAATCAGAAACCTCTATGGACATCAAATTGGCAGGTGAAAAGCTGAAGGAAGTAGGTGACTTCTGTTACTTAGGAAACAAAATAACCAGTGATGGACGAAGCAAAGAGGATATAAAATGTAGGTTGGCTCAGGCAAGGAAAGCATTTCTACAGAAAAGGAATCTGTTAACATCGAATATAGATTTAGGTATTAGGAAGTCATTTTTGAAAGCCTTTGTCTGGAGCGTGGCGCTCTATGGAAGTGAAACTTGGACTATTGGTGCAGCAGAAAAGAGGAGAATTGAAGCATTTGAAATGTGGTGTTACAGGAGAATGATGAAGATCAGATGGGTAGATAGGGTTACAAACGAAGAGGTATTAAGACGAGTGGGAGAGGAAAGAGATGTTCTGGCGACTGCTAATGAAGAGAAGAGATAGGTTGGTAAGACACATACTAAGACACCCAGGAATAGCAAGCTTAGTTATGGAAGGAAGGGTTGAGGACAAGAACTGTAGGGGTAGACCAAGGTTAGAATATATTAAACCGATTGCCTCGGATGTAGGGTGTGGTAGCTATGTAGAGATGAAACGATTAGCTCAGGACAGGGAGGCACGGAGAGGTGCATCAAAAGACTGAAGACCCAAACAACAACAACAGTTTTTCACAAGAACTCATGGGCCCTTTTCCCATAAATACACAGAACTTAACGCAGAATTACATTCTTCGATGTTATCATATTGAATTATGTTAAGTCTCAAGACACTTAATAACTAATACTGCACAAATAACAGACATACAACGGTTTCTAATATAAGAACAACCAATATATTTTCCGTCCTTCATGTCAAGTTCCTAATTGGTTTGTTTTTGCCGGTTATTCTCTTCAGACATTCTGTCCAGTCAGGAAAAACTCTCAGTATAAATGTATCTTACTGGAACAAATCCCTGACATCATATTCCTTTGGTGGCTTTTCCGGAGTTTGCCTTTTCTACCACTACGAACGCTAGTATCATTCAATGAAACTTTACCATATCCGGTAGTTTAGTGTAGCAGTTTGCCTTTTCTACCACTTTGAGCGCGAATGTGAGTCAATGCAGAGTTTCACTTAAGCCCAACTTGTACTTCCGGTGTGAAGATTTTTCAATGAATCAAAAAACACCTGAGAACACATTAAATAATTAATAAATTATGTAGATAAGTTAATTTGGCTGGGATTTGATTCAAACAGAAAACGAGGAAAGAAACAGGTGATTTTAGGCTGTTCTTCCGAAACTGCATTAATGCCTCAAGTGATTTTTGAAATTTGTTTTTTTAGTCTGGTTGGTTGGTTGTTTTCCCAGTTTAGGGGCTGCGACAACACAGTCATGTAGCCCCGTGTACTTTGGGTGTGTGTAGACTCTGTCTGATAACCGGTGTTCATTGTGATGACTGTATTAGTGTGTGTATCTGTTTTAATTCAAGTAAGGACTGAAGACATTCAATCTTCAAGTAGTTCCTACTTTAGCTACCAAACGCCTCCGTCAACGACAACTAATTCTGAACTTGGTTACCAGATGCCACCGCAGTCTGCTCCTGGCGACAAACGTTGGAACCTATAATTTAGCTTCACACAAGTGTAATTAGTGGAAGTTTTTTTATGGAAATCCATAGCTTGCTTCCAGTCGACCGACCGGGTCAGCAATGGAATCAATGAAGTCCCCATCTAGCGGCGAGGAGATGAACTGTGTCAGCAGCCGATCCTGTCGCACTCCTCTGAGGCAGTGATTAAATAAATGACAGTTGAAATGAAATGATAGTGGAGAGTGTTGCTGGAATCAAATTTTTGACAGGGGAACCGAAGTAACCGGCGAAAACCTGTCTGCCTCCGTTTTGTCCAGCACAGATCTCCCATGGAGTGACCGGGATTTGAATTACGGACCCAGCGGTGAGAGGCCGGCGTGCCACGGAGGCTTTCCAGTGGAAGGTTCTTTACCATGCCATAAATCTATTAAATTGGCCCGCCGGCTTTACTTTTCCTCCAAAGGAAGGCATACTGAGGGATTTTTAACGCTCTTAAAAAGTCCAACGACCTCGGCCGTGTTCGAACCCGCGAACTTGGGCATAGAAGCTCAGCATGCTACCAAATATGCCACCGAAGCCGCTTGAGGTTGAGGCTGAGTTGAGTTGGATTGATTTGATTTTATTATGAAAATGAAAATCCACAGCCTGCTTCCAGTCTCCGTCCGGGTCAGGAATGGAATGAATGAGGCCCCCATCTAGCGGCGAGGATATGAACTGTGCCGGCTGCCGAGGCCTGACGCACTCCTCTGGGGCAATGATTAAATGTATGACAGATGAAATGAAATGATAGTGGAGAGTGTTGCTGGAATGAAATTTTGACAGGGAAAACCGGAGTACCCGGAGAAAAACCTGTCTGCCTCCGTTTTGTCCAGCACAGATCTCACATGGAGTGACCGGGATTTGAACCACGGACCCAGCGGTGAGAGGCCGGCGTGCTGCCGCCTAAGCCACGGAGGCTTCTAGGTTTTATTATATCATATTTTAATTTAATTAAATGTAATAAAATTTAATTTATTTATTTTGTCATCGTGGTCTATTGTAATAGATCTTCTCAAGACTTACAATTTGAAACCTTTTCGGGCACTTTAGCCCTTCAATGTATGCCACAATTGAGGAAATTGGTAATTTTTACGTTTTTGCTACGATGGGGAAATGTTTTCTACACAAAACCAGCAACAACAACACCACCAGACTGGAACGCTGGAAAAGTATGATATCTGTCGCGTTAGATAGAAGTGTTGCTTAGATCACTGTTGCACCAAGGTTCACCATTTTTATGCGATCAACTTTAGATGGAGATACTGTACGTTGCTCTGCTCCATTTCCTTGCGAGTGGTTTCTAATAGCTTTACGAGTGCTCGCTTCATTCACTTGTTTACTTGAGGGCAATATTTGAATAATTGAATTATAATCTGTTGGTTACACCCAAGAGTGCATTACCGGCACGGCGCTCGGTACAGTGTGTGCAGCAAGTAGGTGAACACAACATGAGATGTAATTACTGGGTTTGACCATAACTAATGGGGTGTTTGTCTTACCCGAGAGGAATATGGAGAGTATTTTAACTCTCGAAGTTCTGAATGTTTCACTGTTTTGTAACTATATGAAAAAATCCACAGCCTGCTTCCGGTCTCAGACCGGGTCAGGAATGGAATGAATGAAGCCCCCGTCTAGCGGCGAGGATATGATCTGTGCCGGCTGCCGAGGCCTGACGCACTCCTCTGGGGCAATGATTAAATGAATGACAGATGTAATGAAATGTTAGTGGAGAGTGTTGCTGGAATGAAATTTTGACAGGGAAAACCGGAGTACACGGAGAAAAACCTGTCTGCCTCCGTTTTGTCCAGTACAGATCTCACATGGAGTGACCGGGATTTGAACCACGGACCCAGCGGTGAGAGGCCGGCGTGCTGCCGCCTAAGCCACGAAGGCTGGCTTCTTTCGTAACTATATATGTTATATTATATATCAGTGATTTCAGGAAAATTTAGAGAATAAAATAATAGGTTCTTTTACTTTCAAGTAATTTGATAGTCCTGGGCCCTCACGGGCTGTAGTGCCAGGGGTTATTTATAGAGGGTGATTCTCTATGTAGTTTACAACTTCAATAATGTGTAATTATTTATTGAAATCACTTACATACTTGGTTTATATGCCATTATATTCCAAAACACTTCAAGTTTTAACTCACGTAGTTTGTAGTTGCACAGTTGTGCGCCACGCGCGCCGCCTGCCACTTTCTTGGAAATTACGTCTTTCACTGGAGCCGAAAGAGCGAAGTGCGTGTTCTGGTTTGAAGAAACTAAGTCAGCAACGAGTGTACAGCGGAGGTTTTGCACAGAATTTGGCAAAGACCCACCCAACAGACCAACAGTGTACAAATGGCACCAGACATTTATCGGAACAGGTCGTTCTGTGCTACACACAAAGGCGCCAGGCCGAACACCTGTGACTGGCGATGTGGCGGAAACAGTTAGGGAGAGGTTCGTCCGCAGTCCGGAAAAATCAACACGTCGTCTGTCACTCAAAACTGGTATCCCTCAGGTTTTTTTCATGGACCTTCCTTCTTTTCTGAGAGAACCATCACCGGCATCATTTATCTCGATATGCTACAGAACTTCCCTATTCGACAGTTGGATGAAGATGATCACCATGGGCGCATGTGTTGGCAACAATATGGCACCCCGCCGAACTACCTGTAAGACGTCAGGGAATTCCTTGATCATCCCAGTTAAGTGGATAGGTCACGGTGGACCAATTACCTGGCCACCACGGTCTTCAGATTTCACACCACTGGACTTCTTTCTGTGGGGATTTGTGAAATATACGGTGTACATCTCTCCCCTACCTGCAAATCTTGATGAACTGAGTCATTGCATCACAACAGCCATCGCTTCTGGTTCATACGTGGCGGAAAATCGACTTCCGTTGGGATGTGTCGAGGATGACAAATGGTGCACACGTTGAGCCGTAATCGATTTGCCAAAAAAACTTAAAGTGTTTTGTTACCTAATGACATATTAACCAAGTCTGTAAGTGGTTCCAATAAATAATTACAAATTATTGAAGTTGCAAACTACATCAAGAATCGCCCTGTATATACACTAGAATCTCTCAAACTCGGCCTAATGTGGACCGAAGGGTGGCCGAGTTCTCGAAAATGCCGGGTTATCGGGAAATGTGTTTAAAAAAAGAAATAAGCTGTTTGTTTTGGTTTAAAAGTAATGCAATGCAGTACATTTATTTCTTTTTAACAGAAACACAAGTTTTAAAAGGATTAAGCCACTACAATTAGAGTACTGACTTGAATATATAGTTCAGTACTACTGTACTGCACAACAATCAAGGAAAACAACTACTGTAAATTAAAGAAGAAAACTTAGAAACACTGGGCGTACGAATTATTAGCATACTTTTCACATTTTGCAAAAATGAGGAAAAAGTAGACTTATGAGATCGATCCGGGAAAATGTGTGTCTGTCTGTCTGGCTGTGTGTGTGTCCCCCCCTATCAACTCCTAAACGGCTGCAGCAATCAAAACCAAATTTAGTATGAGTAAAGATGTGCACCGGAATATCTCACGTCCATATTTGAAAATGATGTCAGTGCTACCAACTGCTGAAAAACGCACTAGAAATTTGAGCTCCATGTTGGATATCTTGCAAGGTATACATGGGAGCTATTCCAAAATTGGCACACATGTAGATAATACTATTTCAGTTTAATTTCCAGGAGGCCAACCATGACAGTGTTGCCAAAATAATTTTAAGCCTTCTGATAAGTCCAATGTTTAAATGCATATAACTTCTACACTATTGATTGGATTTCAACCAAATTTTGTATGTAATATCTCTACATAAACAGATATGACTAGGTGTATTCTTAAGAGCCACCAGGGCTGCCAACTGTTAATAATTTCTCTCTCTATTTTTTTATCCAAATACCAATATATCAGAAAGTATGCAAGCCAACAGCTTTAAACTATGCACACGTATATTCTGACATTTTAGATTAATTTGGAGTAACTTATATAGGCTACGTCAGTTCTACCAACATGATTATAAGCCTGCTGATGGTACCAATTTTTAAATAAATGTAACTTCTTTACTAACAGTTGGATTTCGACCAAATTTCGTATGTGATATGTGTACCATAACAGATATGACTATAAGTATTGTTAAGAGCAATCAGGGCTGCCAACTGTTTATACATGCTGTCTATATTTTTTTTACCCTAATATCAATATATCAGAAAGTATGCAAGCCAACAGCTCTATACTTCGTACACGTATAGCACCTGACATTCTAGATTAATTTGGAATAATTAATACAAGGCAGTGCTGCCATCATGAGTCTATGCCTGCTGATATGTCCAATTTTAAAATACATGTAACTTCTATACTAACAAATGGATTTCATCCAAAATTGGCACAACAAGATATCATAATATTTCAGATTATTTCTGACCAGCACACGCATGGTATTGTTGGCAACATGCTTTTCCGCGTGCTGATAGATCCAGTGTCTAACTGCATGTAACGTCCATTGGACTTCAACCAAATTTTGTATTCTGTACCTAAAGTGATGGAACAAAACATATATTCAGTCACCAGGGCTGCCTACTGTAGTGCTCTATTAGGCTACATTATACCAGGTATATTTTGAACTAATTAGATATTTCGATATTACCAACTTAATTTCGTCATTATTCTAGATAGGTTCATATTCTGTAGAATAATCATTGGCATGAAAAGTAGGCTGTATAGTTCTTCACGGATCTTCTTGTATTCTCCTGTCAGGGTGGCCGAGAAATCCGGAGTGCCGAGTTTGCGAGACTCTACTGTACTTACAAGTATCCAGTAGAAATATAATGGGTGATTAGTCAGATTAAAAAAAAAAAAAAAGATATTCAAATTTTAGAAGTTGGACACAAGCACATCTTTATCTGAAATAAAATTCGAAGATACACAAAATGTGCCAAATTACATTACAAGCGCAGTGTGTATAGTAATAGAAACTTTGACGAATAATGGATAGCAAAAAATTCACAGGTAAAAAATCTAACAATATCACTTTTCACAGTTCAGCAATCACATAATTCAATACCTAAGTAAAAAGACAAAAAGCTTTTCAGAAGATGTACAACCCTATTAAATAACGACAATTATTACCATTGTTTAGTTTTAGTCACTTAAGGCACCTCAGTTAAAATATTTTTTTGAAATTTGGCATTTATTGTTTCTATATGAATTTTTGAATTTTTAAAATAAACCCAGATATTTTATTTACACTTACTATCACAAATTTCTTCTTTTTCTACCTGTATTTTGAAAAAATAATAATGTGAAGCCCAATAATATATTTTAATTTATATACAATTTATATTATATCTTAAGTTTATTATTATGTGGGCTGAAGCCATTTTTCAGTGTTGCCTTAGTTAACAGAAGTTTGGTGCTTTTCAGTCGGTCAACACGAATGTACCCAAACGACTTGGGTTACATCCTAATCCTGAAAAAAATTACATGAGATTGTATTTATAATATAATTTATAATTTGTTATTTGTTATTTAAAATTTGTTAGTTTATTTATTTATTTATTTATTTAATTATTTAATTAGTTTATTAATTATTATGTATTATGTATTATGTATTATGTATTATGTATTATGTATTATGTATTATTTATTATGTATTATGTATTATGTATTATTTATTAATCTCATGTAATTTGTTTCAGGATTAGGATGTAACCCAAGTCGTTTGGGTACATTCGTGTTGACCGACCGAAAAGCACAAAACTTATGTTTACATTATTTCTAATATTTTATTTCATTCCTTTAATTTATCTATCTATATATATATATATATATATACGGGAAACTACAGCCGTATGCTATTCCCGAGGATATGCACCTCTCTATGCATAAATACATGTGATGATGGCCTCCTCCCTTGTAAAATTTCAATCCGGAGGTAAACTAGTCCCCCGTTCGGATCTCCGGGTGGGGACTACTCGAGAGGGGGTTAACATCACAGAAGTGACAAAGAGGAAATCTGACATTCTACGGATCGGAGCGTGGAATGTTAGTCTGCTAGGAAGTGGAAGGTTAGAAAACTTAGAAAGGGAAATGGATAGGTTGAGGTTGGATTTGGTTGGGATTAGTGAAATGCGCTGGCAGGAAGAACAGGACTTTTGGTCAGGAGACTATAGGGTCATTAGCACTAAATCAAACAATGGCCAAGCAGGGATTGGCCTCATATTGAGTAGGAAACTTGGACAGCGGGTGGAATATTATGAGCAATATAGTGAACGGATTATTGTAGCAAAAATCAATACTAAACCTACGTGCACCACAGTGGTACAAGTCTATATGCCTACCAGTCAAGCTGATGATGAGGATGTTGAAAAGGTCTACGAAGAAATAGACGAAATTCTGAGGTATATCAAGGGTGATGAAAATGTTATAGTAATGGGAGATTGGAATGCTGTGGTAGGAAAAGGGAGAGAAGGGAAGATAGTAGGAGATTTCGGATTAGGTGAAAGGAATGATCGAGGAAGCAGGCTGTACATCAATTTCCAGACGCTGGTATTCTCTACACGGTTGATTCGAAGGTGGGTTGTGCTTAAGTTATTGATGGTGCTAAAACCAAGATATCTCTGCCTGAGGCCTGTAGTGTGTTCACTGCGGAGCTCGTTGCCATCTATGAAGCTCTGCAGTTTGCACTACAGGATGCACGAATCCAATTTCTCGTGTGTACCTACTCTTTGAGTTTGTTGCAGTCAATTGCTACATGTTTCCCGCAGCACCCCCTAGTTCAGCGAATCCACTACCTATTAGCGGGTTGTGCCGCACTGACACTCGAATCGCACGAGCGCCGCACAACGGCAAAGTGCCTCGTGGGAGACGGGCTCGCGCCGCGGGCGAGCGGGCCTCCGATACATCCAAACTAAACTCTCTGTATATCCGCTCCCACCAAAACTTCAACTGGCTTATCTTCATCGAAGAGCTGGATACCTTTTTCAGTGGTTTCAGTCAACCCTGGTCCAGGCTCAATGTCAGGGATGCGAGAACAAATGTTTTAATTCATCCAGTGCTTAGAAATTACAAGCATAGGTCCCCTCGAGACTTTCTAACCTCACCTTGTAACAAAGATGTGGTTTTGGATTAGTCTCCTTACCTCCAAACAAACCATGGATTAGTGTCTCTTCACCGATGGACTCATATCCCATACACTGAGCAGTGTCCTTCCTAATGTAGGAACGTTGAGAGCCTGGGTTCATGAGGACACGGACTTGTTGTTCCTGCTGTCCTTTAATGGTCACCACGAGTGTTTGTAAAAATACCTGACTACAGTTCACATTTGATAGGGAATTCTCAACCGTTCCCCCTTCTTTTGGAGTTTGCTGCCTGTGACTTCCGGGACATATAACTGGGACATGGTTTCCCTCACAAATAATAATTTCAACAGTGTTTTACATTTCCTACTAATGTAGCCAATCTTAAGACAAGAAAAGCTACAGTTCCTTCTATTTAAAATGTCATCACGCTCCATTTTCTGGACCTTAAAACAAGCATCGCTTGAGTGAATTCCTTCAGAAAAAACTCATACTGTTTTGTTTGGCTTAAAATTGACAAGACCAGCTGCTGTTGGAATATTAGTGCCGGTATTATGACTGACTCTGCTCTTAATGTTTTCGTGCTACCCTTGGAGTGGTTTCCTATCTTGAAACCTTGGACTGCCATACTGATTCGCTCCCCGTATTTCAAAAATTCATGTGGCTATCATGTCTGGTTTTACCATTAGTTTGAGCCGAACTGGTGTTTAACTTCTCTGCCAAGTTCTCAAGACTTCTTCAGTGAGACACGACTCAACAAGTGGAAAGAGCATTGCAGCTTAGTTATCTGTAGCTACTCCTAAAGTTTTCAAAGACCTTAACTGTGTCTCGATTTTGTCATATAGGGAGGAAAGACTGACTTGATTGAATTCATAGCTAGAGAGTTTAGTCAATTTGTAAGTATTTTCTAACTAAATTGCATTTTGTAAATATTGTCAATTCAAATAACAGTACAGTAAGTATGTAGTTAGTTTTAGTTGTGAGTAGGTAGTTAGTTCGTCTATTAGATATGTCATTGTTCTATTAGACTGTGGTGTGTGAGTGTGTCTGGTAGCAGTTGCATTGTTTATTAGTTATAGTTCATTGTTTCAGTAGACTGTGATGTGTGAGGGTGCATGTGAGTGTGCCTGGTGACAGACTGTTTTAGTGGTAGTATTTGTTGTTGGTGGAACTTTAGTATTTTTTTCGTTAGTAGAATTTTGGTATTTAATTGTTAGTACGGTAGAAGGTTAGTATTTTTGTTAGTAGAATTGCTCTTTACTTATTCTGAAAGGGAGTAGCAGCCTTTCAGAATAAATCAATTCTTTACTAGTCTTATAGGCGGTTAAGATATTGATAATATAAGCCAAATAATGGCTACACTGCGCCCTGCTGCACGGCTGAAAGCAACGGGAAACTACAGCCGTATGCTATTCCCGAGGATATGCACCTCTCTATGCATAATTACATGTGATGATGGCCTCCTCCCTTGTAAAATTTCAATCCGGAGGTAAACTAGTCCCCCGTTCGGATCTCCGGGTGGGGACTACTCGAGAGGGGGTTAACATCACAGAAGTGACAAAGAGGAAATCTGACATTCTACGGATCGGAGCGTGGAATGTTAGTCTGCTAGGAAGTGGAAGGTTAGAAAACTTAGAAAGGGAAATGGATAGGTTGAGGTTGGATTTGGTTGGGATTAGTGAAATGCGCTGGCAGGAAGAACAGGACTTTTGGTCAGGAGACTATAGGGTCATTAGCACTAAATCAAACAATGGCCAAGCAGGGGTTGGCCTCATATTGAGTAGGAAACTTGGACAGCGGGTGGAATATTATGAGCAATATAGAGAACGGATTATTGTAGCAAAAATCAATACTAAACCTACGTGAACCACAGTGGTACAAGTCTATATGCCTACCAGTCAAGCTGATGATGAGGATGTTGAAAAGGTCTACGAAGAAATAGACGAAATTCTGAGGTATATCAAGGGTGATGAAAATGTTATAGTAATGGGAGATTGGAATGCTGTGGTAGGAAAAGGGAGAGAAGGGAAGATAGTAGGAGATTTCGGATTAGGTGAAAGGAATGATCGAGGAAGCAGGCTGGTAGAATTCTGCACCGAGCATAAGTTGGTCATAGCTAACACCTTATTCAATAACCACAATAGAAGAATATACACATGGATGAGACCAGGAGATACAGGGCGTTACCAAATCGACTTCATTATGGTCAAGCAGAGGTTTCGAAACCAGATTTTGGATTGTAAAACATATCCTGGTGCTGACATTAACTCTGACCACAATCTGGTTGTAATGAAATGGAGATTAAAGTTGAAGAAACTGAAGAAAAGTCAAAAGCCAAAAAGGTGGGCAATAGACATACTGAAAGAGAAGGATGTAAACGAAAGATTCAAGAAGAGTATAAAGGAAGGACTAATGAAAAACCCTAAACAAACTTCAATTGCGGACGAATGGGCACTTTTGAAGAATGAAATAACAAAATCCGCAGAAGAAAACATTGGTAGGAAAGAAAGAATAGGTAGAAAACCGTGGATCACTCAGGATATACTAGAATTGATGGATGAAAGGCGGAAACACAAGAATGTAAGAGATGAAAAGGGGAAAGCAGAATACAGACGTCTGAGAAATGAGGTTAACAAGAAGTGCAAGGAAGCGAAAGAAGAATGGTTGAAAGAGAAATGTGCAGGTATAGAAAATTGTCTGAAATTAGGAAAAGTAGACACAGCTTATCGAAGGATTAAGAATACTTTTGGGGAAAAGAAGACTAAGTGCTGTAATATTAAGGACACAAATGGAAAGCCTCTAACAGATAGGGAAGAAAAGGTTGAGAGATGGAAAGCTTACATAGAGAGTTTGTATAAGGGAAAGGAGATTGAGAATCATGTAATGGAAAGGGAGGAGGAAATTGATGAGGATGCGAAAGGGGATTTAATATTGAGATCAGAATTTGATAGAGCTTTGGAAGACTTAAGCAGGAACAAAGCACCAGGCATAGATGATATACCGATTGAGTTGCTACGCTGCATAGGAGATGAAGGTCTGATCAGGTTATTTCACTTGGTGTGTAGGATTTATGAGACAGGTGAGGTACCCCCTGATTTCAAGAAGAATGTAATCATCCCTATACCAAAGAAAGTGTGAGCTGACAGATGTGAAGATTACCGTTCAATCAGCTTGATTACTCATGCTTCAAAGATCCTGTCTAGTATAATTTACAAGAGGATTGAAAGCCAGATAGAAACGGAGTTGGGTGAAGACCAGTTTGGTTTCAGGAGAAATGTAGGAACAAGGGAAGCTGTACTAAGTCTTTGGCTGATTTTGGAAGGTAGAATAAGGAAAGATAAGAGAACATTCATGGCTTTTGTAGACTTAGAAAAGGCTTTTGATAACGTTGATTGGACTAAATTGTTTGACATTTTGAAATCGATTGGAATAAAGTACAGGGATAGGAGGGTGATATACAATCTATACAGAAACCAGACAGCAGTCATTCGAGTTGAAGGACATGAGAGAGAAGCTGGTATTCAGAAAGGTGTAAGGCAAGGCTGCAACTTATCACCCATACTTTTCAATCTTTACATTGAACAAGCAATGAAGGAAATTAGAGAAAAATGTAAAGTGGGAGTGAAGATTCAAGGAGAAATAATTTCAACTCTGAGATTTGCTGATCACATCGTCATCTTGGCCGACAAGCCTGAGGATTTGAATGAGTTTTTGAATGGTATGGACTCCGTCTTACGGAAAGAATTCATGATGAAAATTAATAAATGTAAAACAAAAATACTGAAATGCAGCCGAAATAAATCAGAAACCTCTATGGAGATCAAATTGGCAGGTGAAAAGCTGAAGGAAGCAGGAGACTTCTGTTACTTAGGAAGCAGAATAACCTGTGATGGACGAAGCAAAGAGGATATAAAAAGTAGGTTGGCTCAGGCAAAGAAAGCATTTCTACAAAAAAGGAATCTGCTGACATCGAATATAGATTTAGGTATTAGGAAGTCATTTTTGAAAGCCTTTGTCTGGATCGTGGCGCTCTATGGAAGTGAAACTTGGACTATTGGTGTAGCAGAAAAGAGGAGAATTGAAGCATTTGAAATGTGGTGTTACAGGAGAATGATGAAGATCAGATGGGTAGATAGGGTTACAAACAATGAGGCATTAAGCCGAGTGGGAGAGGAGAGATGTTTCTGGCGACTGCTATTGAAGAGAAGAGATAGGTTGGTAGGACACATACTAAGACATCCAGGAATAGCAAGCTTAGTTATGGAAGGAAGGGTCGAGGACAAGAACTGTAGGGGTAGACCAAGGTTAGAAGACTCTTAACAACGGACCACCCCAAGGCTCAGTCCTAGCTCCGCTATTATTCAGTCTCTATATAGCAGATATGCCAGACACCCAGTCCAGGAAGTTCGGCTATGCTGATGATTGGGTGTTAGCAACTCAACACAAACAAATCGAGGCCACTGAAGAAATATTAACGAAGGACTTATGTGCAATGTTTCAATACTTCCGTAAATGGGGACTTCAACCGAACCCTAATAAAACTGAATCCACGTGCTTTCATCTGAGCAACATCCTAGCCAACCATGAACTAAACATATATTTTGATGGAAAACGTGTGATTCATAACAAATACCCAAAGTACCTTGGAGTGACACTTGACAGAACACTGTCATTTAAACAACACCTAACAAACACTGCAGCCAAATTGAGGTCAAGAAATAACATCCTACAAAAACTGTGTGGTACAACATGGGGTTCCACTGCGTCTACCCTCCGATCAACTGCCCTAGGTCTTGTATACTCAGCAGCAGAATATTGCAGCCCTGTTTGGCTAAACAGTAGTCACACGAAGCTAGTAGATGTTCAACTAAACCAAACTATGCGGATAATTACTGGTACAATCAAGTCCACACCAGTTTTCTGGCTACCTGTCCTGAGCCGTATTCCACCTCCTACGCTGAGAAGAAAGAATATCCTCTTGAGAGAATTTAACAAAATCTGCAACAACCAACAGCTGCCAATCCATGAGGACATACCTGCAATCCAAATCAATAGACTCCGCTCCAGACACCCTGCAATCAGAACAGCCAACAACCTGGCAGACCATAACTTCAATCTTCATGAAGCCTGGGCAGAAAATTGGTACACAAACACTCCACCAGAGCTACATAGTTTTCTCCATAGTAACAACAATCCATGGGAACTTGATCTGCCCCGTAGAACATGGTGTACACTGAACAGGATACGCACCAACCATGGGAGATGTGGTGATCTATTATACAAATGGGGAAAGATCACCTCTCCAGAGTGCACGTGTGGCTTCCAGTGTCAGACCATCAAGCATATAGTTGAAGAGTGCCCTCAGAACTTATATCCTGGAAACCACTTTGACTTTTTTTTTTCTACAGCAAATGTGTTAAACTATGTAAATAATATGTCTGTAAATTTGTAAATTATGGTTATATTTTCTCTGTGTTCCAAAAAGTGATGTGTAATTGCCATACGATTAATAATAATAAGGTTAGAATATGTTAAACAGATTGCCTCGGATGTGGGGTGTGGTAGCTATGTAGAGATGAAACGATTAGCTCAGGACAGGGAGGCATGGAGCGCTGCATCAAACCAGTCAAAAGACTGAAGACTCAAACACAACAACATATATATATATAAATGAATTGCTGTTCGTTAGTCTCGCTAAAACTCGAGAACGGCTGGACCGATTTGCCTAATTTTGGTCTTGAATTATTTGTGGAAGTCCAGAGAAGGTTTAAAAGGTGAATAAATATGAAAGTTGTAGCGCACGAGTAGATTCAACAAATGAGCGACGACGAGCGAAGCGTTTCAACAAAGTCCCGTATGCGTTCATAAACCATTCGTCCGATAGCGATGAAACTTGGGTGAGAGGTTGTGTACACTACAGGCAAGGTGTCTGGCTTAGTAAATCCATGTTATAATAGGTAGCGCACGAGTAGATTCAACAAATGAGCGACGACGGGCGAAGCGTTTCAAGAAAGTCCCGTATGCCTTCATATACCATTCGCCTGATAGTGATTAAACTGGGCTGAGATGTTGTGTGCACCTCAGGGAAGGTTTCTGGTTAGTAAATCGACTTCACAATAGGTAGCACTCGATTAGATTCAACAAATGAGCGACGACGGGCGAAGCGTTTCAATAAAGTCCTGTATGCGTTCTCATACCATTCGTCCAATAGCGATGAAACTTGGGTGAGAGGTTGTGTACACTTCAGGGAAGGTTTCTGGCTTAGTAAATCCACTTTACAGTAGGTTTGGCACGTGTAGATTAAACAAATGAGCGACGACGCGCGAAGTGTTTCAACATAGTCCCGTATACGTTAATATACCATTCGTCTGATAGCGACAAAACTTGGGTGAGTTGTTGTGTACACTCCAAGGAAAGTTTCAGACTTAATTAATCCATTTTACAATAGGTAGCGCTCAAGTAGATTCAACATATGAGCAAAGGCGCGCAAAGCGTTTCAACAAAGTCCCGTATGCGTTCATATACCATTTGTTCGAAAGCGATGAAACTTGGAGAAATGTTGTTTCCACTCCCGAAAAGATTTCTGATTTAGTAAATACAATTTACAATTGGCAGCGCACGATTAGATTCAATTAATGGGCGAATCGTTTCAACCAAGTCCCGTATGCGTTCATATAACATTCATCCGATTATCATAAAACTTTTGGGAGTTGAGCACAGTCCTGCGAAGGTGTATGAATTAGTAAATACGTTTTTCAATGGGTGGCGCACAAGTAGATTAAACAAATGAGTGTCGTCGTTCGAATCGTGTAAGCAAAAACCCGTATGCGTTCATATGCCATTCATCCGATTGCGTTGAAACTTTCATGAGTTGTTGTGTACACGCCAGGGAAGGTTTTCACTTAGTAAATCCATTTTACAGTAGGTAGCGTACGAGTATATTCAACAAATGGGTGACGGCGCTCGAATCGTTTCAAGAAAGTCCCGTATGCGTTCATATACCATTCATTTCTTTGCGATGAAAATTCGGTGGGTTGTTGAGCACGCTCCCATGATTTTTTTGAGATAGTAAATCAATTTTACAATAGTTTAGAGGTGGTTACCGGAAAAAGAAAAACAAAATTGGGAATCCAAAAGCACTTCAACATACAAAGTTACAATGCCAACACTTTTTTTGATTGGCATTGCAACGCATGCCGGGTACAGCAAGTTACTTAATATTTCTTTTCATATCAAACAAACATTATTCTTAAGAACATCTATAGTATTTTATTTTATTCTTAATTGATATTATTCTTAATTGAGCTCAAGAAGACCACAATGTCAGGTCAAAGCATGTACATTTATAGGATATATTTGTGTAAGTACTGATTGGCGTACGGTTTAAACTTTGAATTCATCTATCAATACTGATATCTACACACATTTGTGCTATCAATGGCAAATGTATTTGCATTCGACTGTTTATAATGTCTCATTTTTCTACAAATATTGGTGGCAGTTTGTCGGGCACTGCAGCCCTATCATTTCTTTCCTCCTCTGGATACGCCTTGATAAACAAATCACTGAACAGTATGGTGCCCCAGACTTATTATAATCCCTTCACAACTCAATAAGACTAAAGGGACATTGTTTTGTGAACAACATTCAAACTGAGAGCGAGATCCTATCCCCGAAATGCATACAGGAGCTGGCCGTCAAGTCCTCAAACACTTAATCTTCAAGTGAACTGGACCACAGCTTATCAGTGAACAGACAGACAGACAGACTCCCAAGGGTCACCTGACAAATGACTAGCACACTCCGTGGGAGGAGTGCTGGTCTGCCTGTCTGTCTGTCTGTCTGTCTGTCTTAACTGTCGTCGTTATGACTAGGTATATAATAATAAAACGAAGCCTCCTTTTCTTTTTCTTCTTTTAAGGGGGTGGGTGGAGTACCACAAGGCTCTACTTTGGGACCTCCCACGAACAATTTTATTGCATTTTCTAATATATTGTCTTTTCTTTTTCCTCTCCTACTACTACTATAACATCACATGTTTACATTTTTTTCTTAAAAATATATATAGGATGTGACCAAACCTTTATTACTATTATATTGTCATTATTATTAATATTTTTATAGGCCGTCTCCTCCCCTCCGTGACAGCATTATTGGTTGTAGGCGTTTGCTAGGAGGGAGATATTTTACTTCAAACAGATGTTTATAAAAATACTTTTCTTATGTTAAAGTGTCAGTTATATCACCGCGTGTAATTTAGTGTTATTGTTCTCAGTCGAATATTACACCGGAGGTCTCTTAGATTAAGTTATATCTCAGTGTCCTGCTGAGTGGAATGTGGAAGGACAAAAGGGGGATTATAAAAATGACCAGCGCTATCTTATTAGTTCTTAATCATAATAAAAAAATCAATGAAGAGTTGCTTTTCTTTTGTAAATGGCAAGGAGTTAGTCTAGAGAACAGGAATATTCTTCAGCCACGCTCTACCTTGTGGTGTAGTGGCTAGCAATTTTGGCTGTCACTCCTGAGATCCGGTTTATAGACGACCATGTGGTGTAGTGGCTAGCATTCTGGCCTGATTCTCCAGAGGTCCGAACTAGCATTCTTGTGTGTCACCCCTGAGGTTCGGATTATAGACTACCTTGTGGTGTAGTGGCTAGCAATATTGGCTGTCACTCCTGAGGTTCGGGTTATAGACCACTTCGTAGTGAAGAGGCTAGCATTCGTGGCTGTAACCCCTGATATCCGGGTTAAAGAATACTTCGTGGTGTAGTGACTAGCATTCCTGACTATCGCCGCTGAGGTGTGGTTTATAGACCACTTTATGGTGTAGTGTCTAGCATTATTGGGTGTCACCCCTGAAGTTCGGATTATAGACTACCTTGTGGTGTAGTGGCTAGCAATATTGGCTGTCACTCCTGAGGTTCGGGTTATAGACCACTTCGTAGTGAAGAGGCTAGCATTCGTGGCTGTAACCCCTGATATCCGGGTTAAAGAATGAATCGTGGTGTAGTGACTAGCATTCCTGACTATCGCCCCTTAGGTCTGGTTTATAGACCACTTTATGGTGTAGTGTCTAGCATTCTTGGGTGTCACCCCTGAGGTACGGAATATAGACTACCTTGTGGTGTAGTGGCTAGCAATTTTGGCTGTCACTCCTGAGATCCCGGTTGTAGACAACTTAGTAGTGTAGTGGCTAGCATTCGTGGCAATCATCCCTGAAGTCCTCGTTACAGACCACTTCGTGGTGTAATGGCTAGCATTACCCTGTTCTCAAGTTCGCCGAATCGATTACAGAAATCAAACTGAAATTTTGTATGTTGATAGAGGCCATTACCATAAGTTCACTTGTGGGACTGTTTGCCACGGTGGGTGAGTGGTTATCATGTCGGACTACCAACCCCAATCTTGCAGGTTCGCTCCTGGCACGCATTTCATACGATGTTGGTAAGTTAAAGAACCCATTTGAATTCAATAAGCCATGTTCATAAGGGCAAAATTAATCTCGAGATTTTCCGCCAACACAAAAGTTCCTTCTTTCTCTACAATATAGCGCTATAGTCTCAAAGAACTTAGATATCTAACCTCCTTGACTTTCATATCGTTCCAAGGAACAATAAAATTCAACATGCAAGCTTTTTTAGGCGTTAAATAAAAAGCTCGAACCCGTCATGCGAGGCCATACGATAAAAAAATAAAAAACCTTTGTGACTTTCGAGAATTGAAGGTATGGTTGGGCGGCAACGCCTCGCCAAAAAGGAAACACTTCAGGAGACTGTCCAGATCTACCCACCTCAGTGGCGGCAGAATATTTTTGCCGAGGGCATTGGAAAGCTGGTGTAACGATACGACAAATGTTTCAATCGTTTTGGCGATTATGTTGAGACATAAGAATAAAATAAGCAAACATTTAGTAGTAAAATCAGTTTGGTATGTCAATCTGTTATTTTTATACAGTCCATCGGAACTTGAAAAAAAAACGAACCCTACAGTAGTCGCATATGATGTGTAACATCTGACATAGAAAAAACCTCACGTGAAATTGTTGATACACCGGTATTTTATACTATTATTGGCACAAATATTAATCTATTGTAAAAGGGAGTGTTTTACAGATATTGTAGTTTATAATACGGAACTCATTTAATTAGATGATTTGTAGCTTCCACCAGCACTAGCCTAAATAAAGAATACGATATGGATCAACTAGATTAATAGACGCGACACCGCTCATAACCTTAAATTCCTTATAAACAGGTCCTCTTGATTCACAGACCAACACGGAATTTCATATGGATTCTGTTAAAATGAGTCATATTGATAAGATAAATATCGTTTAAAATGATAATCTGGTAGTAAAAATATCTACCCTGCCCAGGATTCGTACCCAAGATCTCTAGATTCACAATCATATGCAATAACCCCATGGCTATTTCGACTACGCAAATATTGTGCACAAGATGGTGACTTATTTCCACGTTCCAATAATACTGCATTACGGAATTAAGTTTCATTTATATTTTGCTTGTTTCGATAATGTTCCTGAGTGACAATGAGTTTAAAATGCCTTATGTCAATGCAATGCCGACTACTTACAATGTTTGATATTAAGGCATTTTACCATTTAAAAATACTGATACGAAGACTTCGAACATGTACCATGTCATTTGTTTAAATCACTTGACACCAGAGTTCGCATGAGCGTTTTCGTTCAGTATGTCATATACATTCCACATGGCCGAGAGTGCGTCATGGTATCAATTTTCGACACCGCGCGCTGATTGTTTCTCTTATCAGTGCCAGCTGGATCGATCGATCGAGTTGGCAGTGCGTCTTATACTTCCGTTCGATCCACCACTGCCAGCTAGGGCACAATTCCATTCGATCGATCGAGCGGGCAGTGCATACTTCCGTTGTCCACCACTGCCAGCTAGTACACTTCCGTTTGATTGATCGAGCGGGCAGTGCATACTTCCGTTTGATCCACCACTGCCAGCTCGATCGTTCCGATCCACTTCCATCCCCAATTTTCAAAATCACTCCCACAAAGCCGCGCAGTAACGACTTCAGTGAAACGAGTCGAAGAAAAACCTGCCGTTCGTGCGCCATTTACTCTTACGCTGGGTAAACTGTTAAAGACACCGTGCTAGTTTTACATAAACAGAATTATACAAAAAAATCTTTACACACCGCTTCTAATATAGCCTACTTCATATTTGTGAAAGAGGCGGAGTAACTGATTTCTCAATGATAATTCTTCAGATTACTGAAATTAAGTAATGGTATCTTAAACCATTTTAGAAATAAAATACCCCGTTATTGAATAATAAACTAATCGTAAAGAATAACAAACAGTTAATCCAGTTGAAAAAGAAATACAGTACAACCCCTCAAATCCGAACTAATTGGGGCTGTAGCCTGTTCGGATTTCAATTTGTTCGGATTAGCCGAAAGATATCCATAACATGATGACCAGCCCTCGTTACGGTAAAGGACTGTAGCCTACATTGAGCGAGGCAGGCTGGTTTGGCGCAAACAGCGAATATGAAATAGTGAGTCGGATCCAAAGTCAACATGATGGCAATGTAGCTAATGACAGTGAGGAAGAAGAAACTTCGGCAGACAATGTGATTTATACTGAAGCTGCATCTGCTGTTGACATCGCATTGCGCTTCGTTGAACAACACGCAGCCAAACGATATCATCTTAGTGCGACGCTAGCGCGCAATTGCCTCAGCGGGAAGGTTTTCGTCACTTCTACAATATTGAAGATAACTGATTTCAAGTGAAAGATTAAGTGATATTGTGTGTGTTTCTATTGCTATTTCGTTGTTTTAGCAAAGTGATTACCTACGGAATAATAATAACCAACGTTTCCGTTTCTCACTCCTGGATGGGATAAGTAGTCTATGTAGGCACTTTTACACTATGCTAACTGTACTTCTTGTTCATTTTTCAACTAATTATGTAAAAGGCGGTCATAATGCAGAGTATATGATTGTTTTATGACTAAATAAATAAGTTTCTCTTTTTTGCGTGTATTTTTTCAAACTTCAAATTGTCGAAAGATCCTCGTTCGGATTACCCGGGATTTCGGATTTCCGGGGTTCGGATATGAGGGGTTTCACTGTATCAGAAAAATCTTTAAAAAAATTAATAATTTCCTTTTGTACAAAAAGTATGTTAATTAAGTGAAAAAAATAACAAAAGTTTGATGCTTTTTAGTCTCTCAACAGGATTGTACCCAAATGAGATGGGTTATTCTCTAATTCTGAAAACAAATACACTTGGATCCAACTAGCATCAAACTTTTGTTTACTATGGCAACACTGAAAATCGCTTCAAACAACATAATGAAATAATAATTCATGAAATATTAATTTCAGATTAGGGTGTTAAAATATTTGTTTTCCCCACCTAATATAATGACCCACTGAAACTCATTCTCTGATAGATTCTAGGCAACAGTTAAAAATGACTTCTAATACCTCAATAATTTACCCCAGGTTACTTCTTAATTTGTCTAGAGTTTCTGGGAATTAAAGCGTCTGGAAACTAGACTTTGAATAGCTAATGATTCAACATGTCGTGGGCATGAACCACTGGTCTCCCCATAGCACGCATGGCTATGAAGGTAGGCTTTTGGCTGCCCAAAGATGATGGAAGTGCATCATTACTCCTAGCCCTTATTTCATCCTTCAGATCCACGCCTTCCCCATCAGATGCGGTCAATATCTCATGAACATCCCACTCTCATAACCTGACAGTGATGTATCTCACTCATATCAGACGCTATAAGGACAATTATTAGCCGCATCCATCTTCCATCTCATGGCCCCCTAGCTTGATGAGAGATCACACAGAAAAAAGACTTGACTGTAACGTTATATTCCACTGTCTCCTAGACTAGACCATGGCCTTCTAGCTTGATGAGGGAACACACAGACAAATGACTAGACTGTAGCGTTATATTCCACTGCCCTCTAGAATCGACCATGGCCTCCTAGCTTGATGAGGGAACACACAGACAAATGACTAGACTGTAGCGTTATATTCCACTGCCCTCTAGACTAGACCATGGCCCCCTAACTTGATGAGAGAACACACGGACAAATGACTAGACTGTAGCGTTATATTCCACTGCCCTCTAGACTAGACCATGGTCTCCTAGCTTGATGAGCGAACACACAGACAACAGACTAGACTGTAACGTTATATTCCACTGTCTCCTAGATTAGACCATGGCCTCCTAGCTTGATGAGGGAACACACGGACAAATGACTAGACTGTAGCGTTATATTCCACTGTCTCCTAGACTAGACCATGCCCCCCCCTAGATTGATGAGGGAACACACAGACAACAGACTAGACTGTAGCGTTATATTCCACTGCCCTCTAGACTAGACCATGGCCTCCTAGCTTGATGAGGGAACACACAGACAACAGACTAGACTGTAGCGTTATATTCCACTGCCCTCTAGACAAGACCATGGCCCCCTAGCTTGATGAGAGAACGCACAGACAAATGACTAGACTGTAGCGTTATATTCCACTGTCTCCTAGACTAGACCATGCCCCCCCCCTAGATTGATGAGGGAACACACAGACAAATGACTAGACTGTAGCGTTATATTCCACTGCCCTCTAGACTAGACCATGGCCTCCTAGCTTGATGAGGGAACACACAGACAACAGACTAGACTGTCGCGTTATATTCCACTGCCCTCTAGACTAGACCATGGCCTCCTAGCTTGATGAGGGAACACACAGACAAATGACTAGACTGTAGCGTTATATTCCACTGCCATCTAGACTAGACCATGGCCCCCTAACTTGATGAGAGAACACACGGACAAATGACTAGACTGTAGCGTTATATTCCACTGCCCTCTAGACTAGACCATGGCTTCCTAGCTTGATGAGGGAACACACAGATAAATGACTAGACTGTAACGTTATATTCCACTGCCCTCTAGACTAGACCATGGCCTCCTAGCTTGATGAGAGAACGCACAGACAAAAGACTAGACTGTAGCGTTATATTCCACTGCCTCCTAGACTAGACCATGGCCCCCTAGATTGATGAGGGAACACACAGACAAAAGACTAGACTGTAGCGTTATATTCCACTGCCCTCTAGACTAGACCATGGCCTCCTAGCTTGATGAGAGAACGCACAGTCAAAAGACTAGACTGTAGCGTTATATTCCACTGCCCTCTAGACTAGACCATGGCCTCCTAGCTTGATGAGAGAACGCACAGACAAAAGACTAAACTGTAGCGTTATATTCCACTGCCCTCTAGACTAGACCATGGCCCCCTAACTTGATGAGAGAACGCACAGACAAAAGACTAGACTGTAGCGTTATATTCCACTGCCTCCTAGACTAGACCATGGCCCCCTAGCTTGATGAGAGAACGCACAGTCAAAAGACTAGACTGTAGCGTTATATTCCACTGCCCTCTAGACTAGACCATGGCCTCCTAGCTTGATGAGAGAACGCACAGACAAAAGACTAGACTGTAGCGTTATATTCCACTGCCCTCTAGACTAGACCATGGCCTCCTAGCTTGATGAGAGAACGCACAGACAAAAGACTAAACTGTAGCGTTATATTCCACTGCCCTCTATAGACCATGACCTCCTAGCTTGATGAGAGAACGCACAGACAAAAGACTAAACTGTAGCGTTATATTCCTCTGCCCTCTAGACTAGACCATGGCCTCCTAGCTTGATGAGAGAACGCACAGACAAAAGACTAAACTGTAGCGTTATATTCCACTGCCCTCTAGACTAGACCATGGCCCCCTAACTTGATGAGAGAACGCACAGACAAAAGACTAGACTGTAGCGTTATATTCCACTGCCCTCTAGACTAGACCATGGCCTCCTAGCTTGATGAGAGAACGCACAGTCAAAAGACTAGACTGTAGCGTTATATTCCACTGCCCTCTAGACTAGACCATGGCCTCCTAGCTTGATGAGAGAACGCACAGACAAAAGACTAAACTGTAGCGTTATATTCCACTGCCCTCTAGACTAGACCATGGCCTCCTAGCTTGATGAGAGAACGCACAGACAAAAGACTAAACTGTAGCGTTATATTCCACTGCCCTCTAGACTAGACCATGGCCTCCTAGCTTGATGAGGGAACACCCACTCAAAAGACTAGACTGTAGCGTTATATTCCATTATGTATTTATCTATTTTTTGTATGGCTTTTAGTGCCGGGAGTGTCCGAGGACATGCTCAGCTCGCCTGAGGCTGTAACTGCTTCCAGTGGACACCCCTAGGGTGAGCTAAAAGTTCCGTTCAATTTTAAGTAGTTCCAACTTTCGCCACCAGATATCAATGATACATAGTGGTGAACGCTGGAACTTTGATAGAGCGTTCCGACGAAATCTAACCTAACAATTTAGCTTCACACAAGGTTAGTCTGTGGAAGGATCTTTTACATGCCAGCGTAAATATATGACATGGGACCGCCGGCTTTACGTCCCTCTCGAAGGAAGGCATAGGCTACTGAAGGATTTTTAACGCCCTTAAAATATCCGACGACTTCAGCCGGGTTTGAACCCGCTGTCTTGGGCACAGCAGTTCTGCATGCTACCAACTACGCCACCGAAGCCGCTTTTATATTCAACTGTCTTATAGACTGGCCAGTGGTTCCCAACCTTTGTCAGCTGACGCCCCCCTTTTCAGATACGGGAGTTCATCGCGCCCCCCTCCCAATCGCTCATCACTTCTATAACCTCTTCGATTGACGTGGAGGATATATAGTGCGTCTCTATCCTAAAAGACAGTACGCATTAAATGGGGCGCGCTGAAGCCAGATCTACTGCATATACAAAGTTCTGCAAGGCCGGGCAGATGATGTAACATAACTCGTATTACAGGCGTGGTTTTACGCAAAACTCGGGAAATTTCCAAAATATTTGTTTGTCGTAGGCTATTTAACTGTACTTCATACCTTGCAGCGAACAACGCTACAATATTTAGATATGATACGCCGAACCTCAGAGCGCGATTTTAATGCACACATTATAACAATTTATATTTTTCAAATTTCATGAATATTATATATATTGTGGTGCACGTAATTTACCCAATTTTGTGTGGTCAAGTGGTGCTATGCATCCGAAGTGAAATTCTTCATTTTTTGTTACTTGAATGAGACGTTGTTCAATTTTATATAGCCTAGTTCTTCACTTGCGCCCATACCATTTCGATGGGATTAATTTCACTTTGGTATGATGGCAAGCGAAGAACATATTTTTCTGCTGATTTAGCCATATCGTAAATGATTTATTTATCATATCTGTCTCTGCTTTGAGTCACAATAACACGAACCTCCCGTTTTAACATGAAAATGAAAATCCACAGCCTGCATCCAGTCGTCCGACTGGGTCAGAGAATGGAATGAATGAAGCCCCCATCTAGCGGCGAGGATATGAACTGTGCCGGCTGCCGAAGCCTGTCGCACTCCCCTGGGGCAATGATTAAATGAATGACAGATGAAATGAAATTATAGTGGAGAGTGTTGCTGGAATGAGATTGTGACAGGGAAAACCGGAGAACCCGGAGAAAAACCTGTCTGCCTCCGCTTTGTCCAGCACAAATCTCACACGGAGTGACCGGGCGTGCTGCCGCCTAAGCCACGGAGGCTCGCCGTTTTAACATATCATTTCGAAATGATAAGGCAATCTTTAATCCGGTCTTTTCACCGTTATATGTTAAAGTTCGATTTTTCGACTGTGGTAGCCTACATTGTCTATTACTAGGATAGATCCTTCGGGAACATTGGGCAACAATTGCTCGGCGAACCACTTTTCATACACATCGCCTGTCATTTCTTCGAGGGTGTCTGCCGTGTTCTATTGGCACAGAAACGTTAACTCTGCACCATTAACGAACCCTTGTTCATACCCGGAATGAGCAAAGGCAAACCACGGAAACCACTTCGAGAATGGCTGAGGTAAGAATAGAACCCGCCTTCTCTCAGTTTTGTCTCATGAAGTTGGGTCCACCCCGTTCTAGCCATCAGACCAGAATTAAATTTCTTGGCAGAGCCGGGATTCAAACCTGGGCCTCCACGATGACAGCACGGTGACAGCCAGGGATGCTAGCCACTACGGTACCCAACGAGGCGGACAATTCATAAAGAACACAAGGACCACTTCATTTCACAGTTTAACTTCACACCATCACCTACACTCCTTCAAACGCTGTCGGGGAGGTACTTGCACCGGATTAAACAAACTTCCGCAGCGTCTGCGCTGGGCGGGAGGAGTAGGCCTACGCAAAGTGCGATAACTTATGAATACTGTCTGATATCGAGCTCTGGTTTGTGTAAAAAACTATTTCAGATATTAATGAACATTTCTTCTCGCTTAGTCACCAACGTAAAGTCAAAAGCAAACACGTTTATCGCTACTAATTTTTTGTGATACCATCTCAGATTTTTCGAGTAACATTTAAGAAAAAAAAATCATAACTTTCTTATTATGAAAATAATTACTGCCCTGAGAAATCGAGTATCTTCTACCAACATCAGGCAATCTAAAAATAAATTCCTGATCTGTTGCGATCATTAGTTCATTATCTATGGCGTGATAAGTTTTATAAATGCAAAAATATAGATTCACGCTAAAATATCGTAATTGTGAAAATTGGGCCATGTGTTAATTATTTATGGATTTTATTAGCCTACTTTCGATTTTTGCAAAAAATGAAAGTAGACTTATGAGATCAACACAGGGCGAAAAATGTGTGTCTGTCTGTGTGTGTGTATGTGTGTGTGTGTGTGTGAGTCTGTGTGTGTGTGTGTGTGTGTGTGTGAGTGTGTACTCTGAATGTCTGCCCCCCCCCCCCTATCAATTCGAACACGGTGAATGCGAATTGAACGAAATTTGGTAAAAAGGTAGCACTAGCAAAGGACACCTCAGTGTCATGTTTTATATCGCCGCCATCTTGACGGAAACGTAATGGCGGCCACACAAATGTTCAAAGCTTAAATCAAATTACGACTAACCTAATCATCCGACCTCTACCAAATTTTGCAACAACATGCCTTTAAGGGGGGAGCATCCTTTGACCAAACTAATAGGTCATCAGCGTAATAGTTTGCGGATGGCGGCCATCTTTGTGTGAAAATCGATTCCCCCTATTAATTCGAACACGGTGCAAACGAATGGAACGAAATTTGGTACAGAGGTAGTACTAACAAAAGGCACCTCAGTGTCATGTTTTATATAGCCGCCATCTTGACGGAAACGTAACGGTGGCCACAAAAATGTTCAAAGCTTAAATCAAATTACGATTAACCTAATCATCCGATCTCTACCAAATTTTGCAACAACATACCTTTATAGAAGAAGCATCCTTTGACCAAATGAATAGGTAATTAGCCTAATAGTTTGCGGATGGCGGCCATCTTTGTGTGAAAATCAATTCCCCCTATTAATTCAAACACGGTGAAACCAAATGGAACGAAATTTGGTACAGAGGTAGCACTAGCAAAGGGCATCTCAGTGTCGTGTTTTATATCGCCGCCATATTGACAGAAACGTAATGGCAGCCACACAAATGTTCAAACTTAAGTTAAATTACGACTAATATAACCATCCGATCTCTACCAAACATTGCAACAACATACCTTTATAGATGGAGCATCCTTTGACCAATCTAATAGGTCATTCGCTTAATAGTTTGCGGCTGGCGGCCATCTTTGTGTCAAAATCGATTCCCCCTATTGATTCAAACACGGTGAAACCGAATGGAAAGAAATTTGGTACAGAGATAGCACTAGCAAAGGGCATCTCAGTGTCATGATTTATATCGCCGCCATATTGACAGAAACGTAATGGCGGCCACACAAATGTTCAAAGCATAAGTTAAATTACGACTAACATAACCATCCGATCACTACCAAACTTTGCAACAACACACCTTTATGGAGGGAGCATCCTTTGACCAATCTAATAGGTTATTAGCCTAATAGTTTGCTGATGGCGGCCATCTTTATGTCAAAATTGATTCCCCCTATTCATTCGAACACGGTGGAACCGAATGGAACGAAATTTGGTACAGAGGTAGCACTAGCAAAGGGCACCTCAGTGTCATGTTTTATATCGCCGTCATCTTGACTGAAACGTAATGGCGGCCACACGAATGTTCAACGCTTAAATCAAATTACGATTAACCTAATCATCCGATCTCTACCAATTTTTGCAACTACATACCTTTACGGAAGGAGCTTCCTTTAACCAATCTAATAGGTCATTCGCTTAATAGTTTGCGGATGGCGGCCATCTTTGTGTCCAAATCGATTCCCCCTATTGATTCAAACACGGTGAAACCGAATGGAACGAAATTTGGTACAGAGATAGCACTAGCAAAGGGCATCTCAGTGTCATGATTTGATGATGATGATAATAATTGTTGTTTTAAGGGGCCTAACATCGAGGTTATCGGCCCCTAATGTCATGATTTATATCGCCGCCATATTGACAGAAACGTAATGGCGGCCACACAAATGTTCAAAGCTTAAGTTAAATTACGACTAACATAACCATCCGATCTCTACCAAACTTTGCAACAACATACCTTTATGGAGGGAGCATCCTTTGACCAATCTAATAGGTTATTAGCCTAATAGTTTGCGGATGGCGGCCATCTTTATGTCAAAATTGATTCCCCCTATTCATTCGAACACGGTGCAACCGAATGGAACGAAATTTGGTACAGAGGTAGAACTAGCAAAGGGCACCTCAGTGTCATGTTTTATATCGCCGCCATCTTGACTGAAACGTAATGGCGGCCACACGAATGTTCAACGCTTAAATCAAATTACGATTAACCTAATCATCCGATCTCTACCAATTTTTGCAACTACATACCTTTATGGAAGGAGCTTCCTTTAACCAATCTAATAGGTCATTCGCTTAATAGTTTGCGGATGGCGGCCATCTTTGTGTCCGAATCGATTCCCCCTATTGATTCAAACACGGTGCAACCGAATGGAACGAAATTTGGTACAGAGGTAGAACTAGCAAAGGGCACCTCAGTGTCATGTTTTATATCGCCGCCATCTTGACTGAAACGTAATGGCGGCCACACGAATGTTCAACGCTTAAATCAAATTACGATTAACCTAATCATCCGATCTCTACCAAATTTTGCAACTACATACCTTTATGGAGGGAGCATCCTTTGACCAATCTAATAGGTTATTAGCCTAATAGTTTGCGGATGGCGGCCATCTTTATGTCAAAATTGATTCCCCCTATTCATTCGAACACGGTGCAACCGAATGGAACGAAATTTGGTACAGAGGTAGAACTAGCAAAGGGCACCTCAGTGTCATGTTTTATATCGCCGCCATCTTGACTGAAACGTAATGGCGGCCACACGAATGTTCAACGCTTAAATCAAATTACGATTAACCTAATCATCCGATCTCTACCAAATTTTGCAACTGCATATCTTTATGGAGGGAGCATCCTCTGACCAATCTAATAGGTCATTCGCCTAATAGTTTGCGGATGGCGGCTATCTTTGTGTCAAAATCGATTCCCCCTATTAATTCAAACACGGTGAAACCGAATGGAACAAAATTTGGTATAGAGATTGCACTAGCAAAGGGCATCTCAGTGTCATGATTTATATCGCCGCCATATTGACAGAAACGTAATGGCGGCCACACAAATGTTTAAATCTTGTATCAAATTACGACTATTATAACCATCCGATCTCTACCAAATTTTGCAACAACATACCTTTATGGAGGGAGCATCCATTGACCAATCTAATAGGTCATTAGCCTAATAGTTTGCGGATGGCGGCCATCTTTATGTCAAAATTGATTCCCACTATTAATTCGAACACGGTGGAACCGAATGAACGAAATTTGGTACAGAGGTAGCACTAGCGAAGGGCACCTCAGTGTCATGTTTTATATCGCAGCCATCTTGACGGGAACGTAATGGCGGCCACACAAATGTTCAAAGCTTAAATCAAATTACGATTAGCCTAATCATCCGATCTCTAGCAAATTTAGCAACAACATACCTTTATGGAGGGAGCATCCTTTGACCAAACTAATAGGTCATCAGCCTAATATTTTGCGGATGGCGGCCATCTTTGTGTGAAAATCGATTCCCCTTATCAATTCGAACACGGTGAAACCGAATGGTACGAAATTTGGTACAGAGGTAGCACTAGAAAAGGCCACCTCAGTGTCATGTTTTATATCACCGCTATCTTGACGGAAACGTAATCGCGGCCACCCAAATGTTAAAAGCTAAAATGTAATTACGACCATCTAATAATCTAGTCTCTACCAAATTTTGCAACACCATATCTGTATGTGGGAGACACATTCTGACCAAACTGCAAGAACATCAGCCCAGTAGTTTGCAGATGGTGGCCAAGTATGTGTGCAAATCGATTCCCTCTATCAATTCAAACACGGTGAATCCGAATTGAACGAAATTTGGTACAGAGGTAGCACTAGCAAAGGGCACCTCATATTCATGTTTAATATCCCTATAGCACGTTGTATTTCAATAAGCTACTACAACCAACATTCAATCATACTCCTTGAAAAGGACAAAGAGTTATAACAATACCCATGCATTTAGGAGAAAGTAGGCTATATGTTCTTTACTGAACATCTTGTTTTTACATCATCATAAAGAGCTGAAAATTCTATATATAACCACGCAAACATTTTCTTAGATTTGTCACATTCAATTATTGGGAAATGGCAATGGTAGAGGAGGACGAAGCTAATTGCAGGACATAGGAGTGCGAGTGAGAGGCAAATGCTACATTTAATTCCATACTGTCTTTTAAGGTAGAGACGCTCTATAGACCTAACCTAATAACACTACATAATGGAATAGGCCTTTCTACACACATCAAAAAAAGTTTTGCATCACCTCGGTTCCACGAGTTCCGGAACCGTTAAATACAAAGGGAATAGAGATCAACACAAACAACATTTCAGCTCGTTTTATTGCTCATGAGACCCACACATTGCATGTTGTACCATCATACAGCTAGACTTTCAGCATTTGTGGTCCAGATTGCAGTACACACCACTACCTCTAATACCCAGTAGCACGTCCTCTTGCATTGATGCATGCCTGTATTCGCCGTGGCATACTATCCACAAGTTCATCAAGACACTGTTGGTCCAAATTGTCCCACTCCTCAACGACAATTCGGCGTAAATCTCTCAGAGTGGTTGGTGGGTCAAGACGTCCATAAACAGCCCTTTTCAACATATCCCAGGCATGTTCGATAGGGTTCATGTCTGGCGAACATGCTGGCCACTGTAGTCGAGCGATGTCGTTATCTTGAAGGAACGCATTCACAAGATGTGCACGATGAGGTCGAGAATTGTCGTCCATGAAGACAAATGCCTCTCCAATATTCTGCCGATATGGTTGCACTATGGGTCGGAGGATGTCATTCAGGTATCGTAAAGCCGTTTCGGAGCCTTCCATGACCACCAGTGGCGTACGTCGGCCCCACATAATGCCACCCCAAAACATCAGGGAACCACCACCTTGCTGCACTCGCTGGACAGTGTGTCTAAGACGTTCAGCCTGACCAGGGTGCCTCCAAACACGTCTCCGACGATTGTCTGGTTGAAGGCATATGCGACACTCATCGGTGAAGAGAACGTGATGCCAATTCCGTGGGGTCCATTCAGCATGTTGTTGGGCCCATCTGTACCGCGCTGCATGGTGTCGGGGTTGCAAAGCTGGACCTCGCCATGGACGTCGGGAGTGATGTTGCGCATCATGCAGCCTATTGCGCACAGTTTGAGTTGAAACACGACGTCCTGTGGCTGAACGAAACGCATTATTCAACATGGTGGCATTGCTGTCAGGGTTCCTCCGAGCGGCAATCCGTAAGTAGCGGTCATCCACTACAGTAGTAGCCCTTGGGCGGCCTGAGCGAGGCCTGTCATCGACAGTTCCTGTATCTCTGTACCTCCTCCATGTCCGAACAACATCGCTTTGGTTCACTCTGAGACGCCTGGAAACTTCCCTTGTTGAGAGCCCTTCTTGACACAAAGTAACAATGCGGACGCGATCGAACTGCGGTATTGACCTTCTAGGCATGGTAGAACTACAGACAACATGAGCAGCGTACCTTCGTCCTGGTGGAATGACTGGAACTGATCGGCTGTCGTACCCCCTCCGTCTAATAGGCCCTGCTCATGCATGGTTCTTTACATCTTTGAGCAGTTTTAGTGACATCTATGAACAGTCAAAGGGACTGTATCTTGGATACAATATACACAGTCAACGTCTATATGCCGGAGATCTGGGAACCGAGGTGATGCAAAACTTTTTTTGATGTGTGTATTACATACTAACTTCATTTTAGCACAATACAAAGAACACACTTTTACAAAAACAAATCCTTAAATTAGTCTACAAATGTCAGTGAGAGGGTTGACACTATTTTCTCTAGGTAAGATTAGTTAAGTTTGGTTTGATATTTGACAAAGCACAGCGGAGATCACTTGCAACATCAAGCCGACAGCACTGCTTTGTTTCTATGACACTCAGCGTTGAAAATCCTGACTCGCATAAATATGTCTTTGAAAATGGGACAATGACACGCAATGCAAATTTGGCTATTACAGGATACACTGCAAGACAGTTTACCCAAAAGTCACCCAGTCCTAATATTTTCGAGTCATCATTTAGCTTTGATTCACACTTCAAATCTATGGCTTCTTCCTGAAGCTGTGCTGGCTGTGCTTCAATGTCAATGGCAAACGAATTTCTTAACATCCAGGACCATTCTTCCGACGAGATATTAGGAAAGTAGAAGTTAAATTCTTGTGCCAGGGAATCGAAATGTGACTGAATTTGCACCTAAGTTTATTACGATCACGTTCATTTTCCGGCAAAAATTCATTAAGGCGGTGAAAGGATGAGAAGTTGTTCAACTGAAGCCGGCGTTTCCATAGCTGTATTTTAGCCTATTTTCAATTTTGAAAAAATAGGCTTATGAGATCACCTGTTGTCCGTGTGTGTGTGCGTGTGTGTGTGTGTGATTCGTGTGTGTGTCCCCCCCTAATAAAATCTAAACGGCTGGAGCGATTTCAATGAAACTCGGTAAGTTCATAGCACTATTCCGGGCGACCTCGACCGTGCACTTCAAATTTAGTTACGACTCACCAATCCAACATGGCGGCTGTGCGAAATATTTCACCAGCATTAAATATCTCCGAAACGATTACCGATATTACCCTGACATTTTCTATGGTGATAAGGGGAACTACTATAAGTTCACTTATGTGATCTTTGAATAGCTGGTAACTACAAAACCAACATGGCGGCCAAGCGAAGTTGCGACTTTTAAATAGACGTTTCTCGCGATTTATCGAACCAAACGCAATGAAACTTGGTACAGTATATGTTTATATACATTGTAATGCACCAACAACTAACTTCGTTCATTTGTTTACATAACCACAAGATGGCGGATGTTCGAAATATTTCACCGGCATTCTGTATCTCTGAAACAATTAGCGGTATCTCCCTGAAGTTTTGTACGGAGATAAAGGGCACAACTGGAAGTCCATTTATACGATTTAAAAAAAACCGGTTATATACAAAACAAACATGGCGGCCAAGCGAATTAGAAAATTTAAAATAGACCTTTCTCGCGATTTAATGCTCCAAACGCACTGAAATCTGGTACAGGAAATATTTATACACATTGTAATGCACTGGTATCTAATTTAGTTCAATTGTTTACATAACCTCAAGATGGCGGCTGTGCGAATTTTAAAATTAAGTTTTTATTTCTTGTGATGTAGTCATGCGATCGAAGTGAAAGTTTGAATAATGAACCTACGCAATAATTTTCCTATAATGGTACATGACTCTATGGCCTATACATTTAACAATCCAACATGGCGACCATCCGAAATATTTAGACCGCTCTCAATATCTACGAATCTATTGTAGCAATCAAACTGAATTTTTTATTGTTCATAGGGGCTATGAACTCAAGTTCACTTATAGGACTTTAAATAACCTGGTGATCACAAATCCAACATGGCGGCGACGCGAAGTATCAATATTCACATGGACGTTTATCGCAATTTAACCATCCGAGAGCAGTGAAACTTGGTACAGTGAATCCTTATACGAATGTTAATCCACTGGCATCTAATTTATTTCAATTGTTTCCATAACCTAAAGATGGCAGCTGTGCGAAATTTTAAAATCTCCTTGTAACTTCTAGTGTCCTAATTATGCGATTGAAGTTTGAATACTACACGTACACAATAATCTGCATGTAACAGTACATAAGTCGAGGACCTACATATATAAAATCCAACATGGCGACCATCCGAATTATTTATTCTGTTCTCAATATCTACGAATCTATTACAGCAATCAAACTGAAATTGTGTATATGTTGATAGTTGCAATAAGTGGTCTATATGAAAATAGGCTGTATAGTTCTTCACGGAACTACTTGTTTATTTTCAGGAATGCATAATATTTGAGTTATTGCCTTGGAGCTTTAAGTTCAAACTGTTCAAAGCTTCAAAGAAATCACAAAGATATGCCAACGAGACGATACAATTGGCATTGATTTTGCTCCTTACAACACAGCAAATTCCTTATTCCACCTCCAACCTCGCGGCTCCGTAGAGGTTTGTGCCGACAGTTGGCAATTACCAGTTCTTTTGAACGATTGACTTGGTGCGACAATCACTTGGAGAGATTCGAAAAATGTTTATTTTACAAAATTGTTATATTCGAGTTTAAAAAAACTTAATTCGGAAATCACTTCACGACCCCCCCCCCCCCACCCCTTGATAAAGCCCCCCCAGGGGGGCGCGCCCCCCAGGTTGGGAACCACTGGACTAGACCAAGGCGCCCTCAAACGAAAGGCTACACGGAGAGAAGCATTCCACTGTCTCATGAATTCTACTCCTAGCCCATAATCTTCATTGTATGAATGTTACTAGAACACTGTGTGGGTTTACTAATAATTAAACTAGGTGGCGCGCATTAATTAATTTATGAAATTAACATTTTCACCTAGTTAATGTTCCAAAAAATTGACAATATTTAGACATGAAAAACTTATTATGGAATAAATTGGAGGACCTTCAGTTATACTACAGGGGATAGGAAGAGTCTTGCTCGCCATGAAGTCGGCACCTATGTCTAGAACACGGGATCGAAATGCACATCGAAATTGAGTAAAATGAGAGCTATTGAGGTGAGATGCTCATCATTAAGACCGTGGTGGTTCCTCCCAGGTCCATTAACAGTTAGCTCATAAAGCATGAGAGGTTCTCACGAGTCTTATCTTGTGTTTCATCTCCGTGCGGGACTCATCATTCACCTTGCCGGGTGTGGTTCGCTACGCCCAAGTCACCTGTAAGCAAGGGGGCCTAGCCTGGGCGCGCTAGGGGTAGCGATCCCGGCACGCGAGCAATAATGGGAGCCAGTTCGCCCGAAAATATACAAGCTGTTTCAAAATTATGGTACAATAAAATGCCACTGCAGCCATGACATCAAAAGACGATTGTTACTTGGTAGACAGGCATTTTCAAATCTGGACAATATCTTAAGGTGTAGAGACCTAACATTAACAACAAAGATCAGTATAATAAGGGCTATGGTTTTTCCAATTGTGATGTACGGATGTGAGACCTGTACTATAAGAAAAGCTGAACGCCGTAGAATAGATTCCTTCGAATTATGGTGTTGGAGAATAGTTCTTAGCGTTCCCTGGACTGCGATGAGAACAAATACGTCAGTTTTACAGCAAATTAAACCAGAGTGTTCCTTGGAGGGCTTAACCCTGAAACAAAAACTGAGCTACTTTGGACACATCATGAGAAGACATAATTCATTAGAGAAGACCTTAATGCTGGGGAAGATAGAAGGCACAAGGAGAAGAGGGAGGCAAAGAATGAGATGGATGGATGGCACCACAGAAGAACTAAATTCCAGCTTGGAAAATCTTCGAGAGGCAGTGCAGGACAGAAGAAATTGGCGTAGTTTAGTACATGGGGTCACGGAGAGTCGGAATCGACTAGGCGATTAAAGAGAGAGAGAGAAAATCCCACTAACTTGACATTGCGTACGGCAGGACAACTAGACGAGAACATGGCCATGTTTATAGGAATTTTTCGACCTTTTTTCTTTAGAGCGGATGTTAAACCTCAAGTTAAAAAATGCATCTCACTGAATTCTTTACGAATTTAAATGATCTTCCTATAAAAATGGTGAATATATTATTTTTGAGTTTGCCCAGAATTAAAAGGAAATAATAACGCTTAATTGACAGATGTCTTTATCATTTTTGTAGGTAACATAATTGTAACGCACTTACTTTTTACAAAGATTAAGTGCAACGGTAATGTCATGGTCACAATAACGCACTTACTTTATACAAAGAGTAAGTGTAATGGTAATGTCAAGGTCACGATAACGCACTTACTTTTTACAAAGAGTAAGTGCAACGGTAATGTCATGGTCACGAAAACGCACTTACTTTTTACAAAGAGTAAGTGCAACGGTTATGTCATGGTCACGATAACGCACTTACTTGTAACATAGAGTAAGTGTAACGGTAATGTCATGGTCACGACAACGCACTTACTTTTTACATAGAGTAAGTGTAACGGTAATGTCACGGTCAAGATAACGCACTTACTTTTAACAAAGAGTAAGTGCAACGGTAATGTCATGGTCACGATAACGCACTTACTTTTTACAAAGAGTAAGTGTAACGGTAATATCATGGTCACGATAACGCACTTACTTTATACAGAGAGTAAGTGTAACGGTCACGATAACGCACTTACTTTTAACAAAGAGTGAGTGCAACGGTAATGTCATGGTCACGATAACGCACTTACTTTTTACAAAGAGTAAGTGTAACGGTCACGATAACGCACTTACTTTTTGCAGAGAGTAAGTGTAACGGCATTGTCATGGTTACGATAACGCACTTACTTTTTTAAAAGAGTAAGTGTAACGGTAATGTCACGGCCACGATAACGCACTTACCTTTTACAGAGAGTAAATGTAACGGTAACGTCACGGTTACGATAACGCAGTTACTGTTTACAGAGGGTAAGTGTTACTGTGCAGAACAGTATTGGTACAGCCACAGCCTACTGTCGACCAAAATATTATGTGCACTCGAGTTTGAAGGTTGTTTGTGTAGTAACCAATACACCTACATAAAATCCAATCACATCAACTTTTTCGTCGTTCTATTTTACGTTATTTCACGTAAGATTGGGATTTTTAATTTATATTTTAATATTTTTTATCGCAGTTGGAACACAAAAGGTGCCCGTTTTTAAGCGCGTTTCAACCATTCATCACATTTAAGAATTATTATCTCACAAACCCGTCATCAGATCGAATCCAAATTTTAACACAATATACATTGGAATGTTGTATGACTGGTTTATTAATTTTACAGTTTTGTGTGTCCAAGAAACAAAGTTGTTATCATTTTTGTAAGGTAACTTTTTCTCGGCTCGGGGTGGTTTGAAAATGTAGTTCTTGGTCGCGTTGTAATCCTTATACATCAAAAAGGTGAAAGCTTTACAGCGTTGTCAAGATGGGCTCCATCACGCGTCATGGCGCGCCTCGCTCCGAAGTGATTGGCTCCATATCAGCAACGCTGTACAATATATCCCGGAGCGGCTAGCTGGTGAACCATGTTTTAATTCCCCATACAAATACAAACCGATATAAAATAAGTGAATTAATTTCCGTATTTCACAGTCATACAGCATAACTTTTTGATGTATAAGGATTACAACGCGACCAAGAACTACATTTTCCAACGACCCCGAGCCGAGAAGAAGTTACCTCACATGAATGATAACTTTCGTTCTTGAACACACAAAATTTTGAAATTAATAAACCAGTTATACAATATTCCAATGTATATTGTGTTAAAATTTGGATTCGATCTGGTGACGGATTTGTAAGATAATAATTCTTAAATATGACGCATGGTTGAAACACGCTTAAAAACGGGCACTTTTTGTGTTTCAAGTGCGATAAAAAAATATTAAAATATAATTTAAAATCTCTAAACCTACATGAACTAACGTAAAATTGAACGACGAAAATGATGATGTTATTTGATTTTATGTAGGTCTATTGGTTACTTCACAAACAACCTTCAGCCTCGAGTGCACATAATACTTTGGTCGACAGTAGTCATGCAGCCATGAATGTCACCTCCAGACTTGTTTCCCTCAGGAGGGAGCGAGTTAGTTGGGTAAAATATGACAACATTCCATAACATTGAAGCGGTCCTGTGTTGCGCCATACTTACTCTCTTAAAGTTGATTAATCCCCGGCTTGTTTTGATTTAGTTCATTCTTGTATTCCCTCTTTTCCCACTCATTTGTGTGTGTCTTTGTGGGGTCCACAGGTTATGTTTCCTCCAAGATCCTCGTCATTTTACGGCCATTATTTAAATTTATGTGCTATATATTAAGTTTCTATTCTGTTTCCTTGTCCATTTTAAGACTATATTTTAATTCTTGCATTATACTTCTGAAGGGTCCAATTCAGAATTAAGTCGCAGGAAGATAAATTAACTCATATTATATTCCTAATACACGTTCATGGTTATGTGTAGTGTTCCTCCATGCCCCAGAAGGTCGAGCCTAGGTTGATGGCCATGGAGAAGGTCGTCATTTTTAGCCTATTTTCATTTTATGAAAAAATAGAAATTCACAAAATATCACTTGATCTTTCTCTTGAAATTAGTTATCTTCAATTGTGGAAGTGACAAAGGCGTGCCAGTGTTGCTTGAACATGACATAGTTTGGCTGCTGCGTGTTGTTCTACGAAGCAGAATGCGATGTCAAGAGGACTGGTTGTTAGCCTACTTTTCGCATTTTGCAAAAATGAGGAAAAAGTAGTCTTATGAGATCGATCCGGGAAAATGTGTGTCTGTCTGTCTGTCTGTCTATCTGGCTGTGTGTGTGTCCCCCCCCTATCAACTCCTAAACGGCTGCAGCAATCAAAACCAAATTTAGTATGAGTAAAGATGTGCACCGGAATAGCTCACGTCCATATTTGAAAATGATGTCAGTGCTACCAACTGCTGAAAGAACGCACTAGAAATGTGAGCTCCATGTTGGATAACATGCAAGGTATGCATGGGAGCTATTCCAAAATTGGCACACATGTAGATAATACTATTTCAGTATAATTTCCAGGAGGCCAACCATGACAGTGTTGCCAAAATAATTTTAAGCCTTCTGATAAGTCCAATGTTTAAATGCATATAACTTCTACACTATCAACTGGATTTCAACCAAATTTCGTATGTAATATTTGTACATAAACAGATATGACTGAGCGTATTTTTAAGTGCCACCAGGGCTGCCAACTGTTAATAATTGCTCTCTCTATTTTTTTTAATCCAAATACCAATATATCAGAAAGTATGCAAGCCAACAGCTTTAAACTATGCACACGTATATTCTGACATTTTAGGTTAATTTGGAGTAACTTATATACGTCAGTTCTACCAACATGATTATAAGCCTGCTGATTGTACCAATTTTTAAATACATGTAACTTCTCTATTTTCAGTTGGATTTCAACCAAATTTCGTATGTGCAATGTGTACCATAACAGATATGACTATAAGTATTGTTAAGAGCAATCAGGGCTGCCAACTGTTAATAAATGCTGTCTATATTCTTTTTACCCTAATATCAGAAAGTATGCAAGCCAACAGCTCTATACTTTGCACACGTATAGCACCTGACATTCTAGATTAATTTGGAGTAATTAATACAAGGCGGTGCTGCCAACATGATTCTATGCCTGCTGATATGTCCAATTTTAAAATACATGTAACTTCTATACTAACAAATGGATTTCATCCAAAATTGGCATAACAAGATATCATAATATTTCAGATTATTTCTGACCAGCACACGCATGGTATTGTTGGCAACATCTTTTACGCGTGCTGATAGATCCAGTGTCTAACTGCATGTAACGTCCATTGGACTTCAACCAAATTTTTTATTCTGTACCTTAAGAGGTGGAACTAAGAATATATTCAGTCACCAGGGCTGCCAACTGTAGTGCTCTATTAGGCTACATTATACCAGGTATATTTTGAATTAATTAGATATTTCGATATTACCAACTTAATTTCGTCATTATTCTAGATAAGTTCATATACTGTAGAATATTCATTGGCATGAAAAGTAGGCTGTATAGTTCTTCACGGAGCTTCTTGTTATGTTATTGATATTTTTCGGCTAATCCGAACTGGCTACAAGCCTACCTGTCACAGTTTGCAAAAATGAGGAAAAAGTAGACTTATGAGATCGATCCGGGAAAATGTGTGTCTGTCTGTCCTGTCTTTCTGTCTGTCTATCTGTCTGTTTGTCCTTCTGTCTGTCTGGCTGGCTGGCTGACTGGGTGTGTGTCCCCCGCTATCAACTCCTAAACGGATGCAGCAATCGCAACCAAATTTAGTATGAGTAAAGATCTACAACTGAATATCTCAAGCCCATAATTGTAAATGATGGCAATTCTACCAACTGCTGAAAAAACGCACTAGAAATTTGAGCCCCATGTTGGATATCCTGGAAGGTATGCATGGGAGCTCCTCCAAAATTGACACATGTAGATAATACTATTTCAGTTTAATTTCCAGGAGGCCATAAATGACACTGTTACCAAAATAATTCTAAATCTTGTGATAGGTCCAATTTTTAAATGCATATAACTTCTACACTATCTATTGGATTTCAACCAAATTGTGTATGTAATATGTGTACATAAACAGATATGACTGAGCGTATTCTTAAGAGCCACCAGGGCTGCCAACTGTTAATAATTGCTCTCTCTATGTTTTATCCAAATATCAATATATCAAAAGTATGCAACCGACAGCTTTAAACTATACACACGTATAGAAACTGACAAGTTATATTAATTTGGAGTAACGTTCTACCAACATGATTCTAAGCCTGCTGATAGGACCAATTTTTAAATACATGTAACTTCTATGCTATCAGTTGGATTTCAACAAAATTTCGTATGTGCTATGTGTAACATTACAGATATGACTATAAGTATTCATAAGGGCAATCAGGGCTGCTAGCTGTTAATAAATGAAGTCTTTATTTTTTTACCCTAATATCAATATATCAGAAAGTATGCAAGTCAACAGCTCTATACTTTGCACACGTAGGCTATAGCACCTGACATTCTAGATTAATTTGGAGTAATTAATATTACTTGGTGAGGTGTGCTTTAACCAACTGAAGAGCCCAATCGCACACCGGGGCGAAACACTGTCATTTTGTTGAGTTATGCCGGAACATTTAGCACAATTTGTGTTTAAATATATAATGGCTCAACGGACAATACATATTTTTCTTTTGAAAATATATATCCAATGCCAAGGTAAGGTTATAATTGCTTTGGAGTGGAGTTTCGACTCCCATAGTGCACTGGCTTTGCTCGTGACGTGGATACACATGTATCAAATACGTCTTGCAATGGCCTTCCCAGTGTGTACTAGACAGTGTCTTGGTGAGGTGTGCTTTAACCAACTGAAGAGCCCAATCGCACACCGGGGCGAAACACTGTCATTTTGTTGAGTTATGCCGGAACATTTAGCACAATTTGTGTTTAAATAATTAATATAAGTCAGTGAAGCCTCCGTGGCTTAGGCGGCAGGACGCCGGCCTCTCACCGCTGGGTCCGTGTTTCAAATCCCGGTTACTCCATGTGAGATCTGTGCTGGACAAAACGGAGACAGACTGGTTTTTCTCCGGGTACTCCGGTTTTCCCTGTCAAAATTTCATTCCAGCAACACTCTCCACTATCATTTCATTTCATCTGTCATTCGTTTAATCATTGCCCCAGGGGAGTGCGTCAGGCCTCGGCAGCCGGCACAGTTCATATCCTCGCCGCTAGATGGGGGCTTCATTCATTCCATTCCTGACCCGGTCGGAGACTGGAAGCAGGCTATGGATTTTCATTTTCAATATAAGTCAGTGCTGCCAACATGATTCTATGCCTGGTGATAGGTTCAATTTTAGAATGCATGTAACTTCTATACTAACAAATGGATTTCATCAAAAATTGGCACAACAAGATATCACAATATTTCAGATTGTCTCTAACCAGCACACGCATAACCTTGTTGCCAACATACTTTTACGTGTGCTGATAGATCCAATGTCTAACTGCATGTAACGTCCATTGGACTTCAACCAAATTTTGTATATAACTTCTACACTGTCTATTGGATTTCAACCAAATTTTGTATGAAATATGTGTACATACATATATTCAGACACCAGGGCTGCCAACTGTAGTGCTCTTTTAGGCTACATTATACCAGGAATATTTCGAACTAATTAGACATTTCGATATTACCAACTTAATTACGTCATTATTCTAGATAGGTTCATATATTGGCATGAATCTTAATTTTAAGAGAAGTAGGCTCTTTAGTTCGTCACGGAACTTCTTGTTTTAAATGTTACCAGAGATGTGAGGGATAGGAAAGATGAGAAACACAACAAAGATGCGAGTAGAACAAATATTCTTCCTAAACGTAACATACATTATCTTCCGTTTCATCGTTCTTGTAAAAGGTCTGCATTCCTCCCGTGTCTGAAATCCTCACCATCATTTTAAAGGCCTCCAAATATTTCTTACATTTTTTTTTTCCTTTTTCTCTGCTCTTCAATTTCACCTGTTTAATGGAGCATTATTTCAATCATTTAATTTATCTTCTGATAAAGTTGACACCTCGTCATTCTTTATGTTTCTTCTTTCCTGCCAAGGTCTGCATTCCTCCCGTGTCTGAAGTCCTCACCATCATCATTTAAAGGACTCTAAATATTTAATGAATTTTCTTTCCGTTTTCCCTCATGCTGTCCGTAAAAGTGAGAACACTTGTTTCTATGAGATGAGACACTTGTTAACCAGATTCTCGGTGCATGGATTCCACTTCAAGGTGTGTACAATCAAAATCTACCATCAACCAGATTGCAGGTGCGTGTGTGCCCTCTGCGGAAAAGCGTGTGACTGATATCATGTAATGCGGTGAGATGAGAAGAAGTTATCTCTTTCACAGTTTTGTACTAATGATAAGTAATTAATTAATTAATTAATTTAAAACTCACCATATTCAAGATTATTTCACAGTCATTATGTGCAGAACCTAGTTAAAGGAGTGTTTTCCTAGCTCAGCAATGCGCTGCGTCTATTTCAAGTTTTCATTTGTTTGAGAAGTGAGTGAATATGAGCTTTCGTCCTCTGAGCAAGGAAAAAATAGCGTTATTAGAAGAGAAAGAAGAGATCGAAGATGAAATTTACTTCATTGTTGGTCGTCTTTATAAAGTGCGGAAATCTGTCAGTTCCATGTACACATCTAGAGAACAAGAAGGAGTGTTTAAACTTTTAATCCACAGACATTTGCTCGACGACGAAGTGAAGTTCAAATTTTACTTCAGAGTTACCAGACTAGGTGTCAGTTTGAATACTTGCTTAGTTTGGTAGAAAATGATCTTGCAAGCGAGTCCTGCAACAGGATTAGAAGACCGATATCAGCGGCGCAGAAGCTAATTTATTAGGCCTATGTCTAATCAATTAACTAAATTTGTCTAATTAAATTAAATTTATGTATCTTTCTATGAAACATACACACATCAAAAAAAGTTTTGCATCACCTCGGTTCCAAGAGTTCCGGAACCGTTAAATACAAAGGGAATAGAGATCAACACAAACAACATTTCAGCTCGTTTTATTGCTCATGAGACCCACACATTGCATGTTGTACCATCATACAGCTAGACTTTCAGCATTTGTGGTCCAGATTGCAGTACACACCACTACCTCTAATACCCAGTAGCACGTCCTCTTGCATTGATGCATGCCTGTATTCGCCGTGGCATACTATCCACAAGTTCATCAAGACACTGTTGGTCCAAATTGTCCCACTCCTCAACGACAATTCGGCGTAAATCTCTCAGAGTGGTTGGTGGGTCAAGACGTCCATAAACAGCCCTTTTCAACATATCCCAGGCATGTTCGATAGGGTTCATGTCTGGCGAACATGCTGGCCACTGTAGTCGAGCGATGTCGTTATCTTGAAGGAACGCATTCACAAGATGTGCACGATGAGGTCGAGAATTGTCGTCCATGAAGACAAATGCCTCTCCAATATTCTGCCGATATGGTTGCACTATGGGTCGGAGGATGTCATTCAGGTATCGTAAAGCCGTTTCGGAGCCTTCCATGACCACCAGTGGCGTACGTCGGCCCCACATAATGCCACCCCAAAACATCAGGGAACCACCACCTTGCTGCACTCGCTGGACAGTGTGTCTAAGACGTTCAGCCTGACCAGGGTGCCTCCAAACACGTCTCCGACGATTGTCTGGTTGAAGGCATATGCGACACTCATCGGTGAAGAGAACGTGATGCCAATTCCGTGGGGTCCATTCAGCATGTTGTTGGGCCCATCTGTACCGCGCTGCATGGTGTCGGGGTTGCAAAGCTGGACCTCGCCATGGACGTCGGGAGTGAAGTTGCGCATCATGCAGCCTATTGCGCACAGTTTGAGTTGAAACACGACGTCCTGTGGCTGAACGAAACGCATTATTCAACATGGTGGCATTGCTGTCAGGGTTCCTCCGAGCGGCAATCCGTAAGTAGCGGTCATCCACTACAGTAGTAGCCCTTGGGCGGCCTGAGCGAGGCCTGTCATAGACAGTTCCTGTATCTCTGTACCTCCTCCATGTCCGAACAACATCGCTTTGGTTCACTCTGAGACGCCTGGAAACTTCCCTTGTAGAGAGCCCTTCTTGACACAAAGTAACAATGCGGACGCGATCGAACTGCGGTATTGACCTTCTAGGCATGGTAGAACTACAGACAACATGAGCAGCGTACCTTCGTCCTGGTGGAATGACTGGAACTGATCGGCTGTCGTACCCCCTCCGTCTAATAGGCCCTGCTCATGCATGGTTGTTTACATCTTTGAGCAGTTTTAGTGACATCTATGAACAGTCAAAGGGACTGTATCTTGGATACAATATACACAGTCAACGTCTATATGCCGGAGATCTGGGAACCGAGGTGATGCAAAACTTTTTTTGATGTGTGTAGTTAATATAGCGAATCATTCTAGAATATATTTCTTTATTTAATAAAAATCGATAGTAGAGTTTAAAAAAATATAAAATGTGTAAAGGTGTAGTTTCTTTGGACGATGTTAGGCTGAACTTAACTTAGATCTATTGTACACACTCAATTAGTTCCTTTTGGATTTTGTGGCAACGAAAGAAATCTACAGTACACAAGAGAAAACTGCCCAAATACTCGTCTGTTGCGTATCGTGGTAGGCACTTGACTGCTCTCAATGGAGTCGTCCAGTTGCGCACCGCGGAGGGTTGTAGGAAAACGATGCCGTCTGATTCCGTGTTGTTGAGTAGGCTCCGCACTGCGAACTGCGCAGGAATCAGTGTCCTCCGCACAAAATGCAGAGCTAGGAAAACCCAGCTTTAAAGGAATTGTACTTTCTGCACAACTCAGTGCGTGATGGTGATCACATTGCTCACCACATAGGGCGCACCTACATTCTTCGTTCGGCGAGTGGTGCGACTTCGCGGAGCATAGCTTGGGGAGAAATCCGTGCTCACCTAATCTGGTCGTTGTGTGTCTTAATTCGTAGTTGGCTTTCTTCCATTTGTCGGTGGTCGTTGCGTCTGTGCTGTAAAAGTCCAGCCAAATTTATGTTTTCTCTTTATGATGATCGAGAAAAGGAGAGTAATCATCATATCATCATCATCTTGCACAGTTTCCAGCCACTGGCCGGGTCTGTTTGGAACACAAGACTCTCCAACGTATTCTGCCTTCCCACCATCTCTCCGCCTCCACCCTTGTCCAGTCTTCTCCTCTCTTCTTCACGCTTTCTTCCACCCCCTGTCTCTTTCCTTCCCACTTAGTCACATGTATCCTCCTGGGTATCCTCTTCTCCTCCATTCGTTTTACATGTCCATACCATCTAAGTCTAGATTTCTCAATACCATCCTGTAATGGTTCCTCCTTCATTAATTCTCTGGTCCTCTCATTTCTTATTCTGTCCATCTTTGTAGCTCCAATACTGCTTCTCAAGAACCTCATCTCACTGGCCTGTATTTTGCTCTTCTCCCTTCCTTTCATAACCCAGGTCTCCGAGGCATACGTCAGGATAGGGACATAGTACGTCCGATATATGATCTTTTTGCTGTTCTGAGGGACATCCTTGCTCCATAACATGCTTCTCACACTCATCCGGAATGCTTCTGCCTGTCTCCCCCGCTCATTATCGTTTCTTCCATTATCTTGTATCAGGCTTCCCAGATACTTGAAACTCTCCACTTTCTTCAGCTGTTCCCCGCCAATTGTTATTCCCGTCGTGGTTCTTTCCTTCTTCCTTGTTGTGATCACCATCTCACTCTTATTTATACTAAATTTCATTCCATATCCTTGTATTATTCCTTCCCACACGTCCAACTGTTCCTGTACCTCCTCCTCCTTGTTTCCCAAAGTCATCAAATCATCTGCAAACACCATTGCTTTCATCTTTCCTTCCCCAATTACTTGTACCACTCGGGTCATTATGTCATCCATCACCACAATGAAAAGTAACGGTGACAGTGCACTTCCTTGTTTCAGGCCGTTTCTCTGTTCCAACCAGTCCGATCTCTTAATTCAACTGCATATTTTGAGCTCATACAAGTAAGACCTACATAATATGTGTCTCGGCACAACAGAGAAGGCTCTCACAATGAAATGAAACGCTTGCTCTATGTCCTCACCATTCCAGGAAATATAGAATGAAACTACAATGTGTGCCGGTTTTGAAATTACACACCTGTGTTGTGCCTGAAGCTCGGTACAGTAATCTAGGCCACCCTCCCGGGCCTCCAAATGTGGCAAGCAAGAATTACAGTGGCTTTTAAATGATACCTATCATACACACCCTCCCAGTCCCTGCAGCGATTTCTCTGGAGATCGAAGGTTCGAATTCTGGCAATGAAAGCGGCCATTCTGAGTGGGGATTTCTCTAGGATTTTGCACATTCACTCTAGGAACTTATTTTCAGTTCCAAGTCCCTTACCTTTCCCTGAAAACATATGAAAAACAGGAAGTTCCGTGACAAACTAAAGAGCCTACTTTTCTTAAAATTTAAAATTCATGACAATGATTAATCTATATGGACCTAGGCTATCAAGAATAATGACGGAAGGAAGTTGGTAACATAGAAATTTCTAATTACTGTACTTCGAAATATACCTGGCATTATGTAGCCTGATAGACCACTACAGTTGGCAGCCCTGGTGACTGAATATATTCTTAGTTCCATCTCTTAAGGTACAGAATACAAAATTTGGTTGAAGTCCAATGAATAGCATGGACTTTACATGCAGTTAAACATTGGACTTAATGCAGCGTGCGTAAAATGATGTTGGCAACAATGTCATGCATGTGTTGGTCAGATATAATTTGAAATATTATCTTCTATTGTTGTGCCAATTTTGGATGAAATCCATTTGTTAGTATAGTAGTTACTGGTATTTTAAAATTGGACATATCAGCAGGCTTAGAGTGATGTTGGTAGCACTGACGTACATTAGTTGCTCCAAATTAATCTAGAATGGCAGGTACTAAAGGTGCGCAAAGTTTAGAGCTGTTGGCTTGCATAATTTCTGATAGCCTATATTGATATTAGGGTAAAAAATATAAACAGCATTTATTAACAGTTGGCAGCCCTGATTGCTCTTAACAATACGCATAGTCATATATGATATGGTACACATAGCACATACGAAATTTGGTTGAAATCCAATTGATAGTGTAGGAGTTATATGCATTTAAACATTGGAACTATCAGTAGGCTTAGAATCATTTTGGCAACACTGTCATGTATGGGCTCCTGAAAATTGAACTGAAGTATGATTATCTATATATGTGCCAATTTTGGAATAGTTATCATGTATATATTCTAAGATATCCAACATGGAGCTGAAATTTCAATTATGATTTTTCAGAAGTTGGTAGCACTGACATCATTTTCAAGTATGACGATGAGATGTCCCGATCTTTACTCATACCAAATTTGGTTTCGATTGCTGCAGCCGTTTAGGAGTTGATAGGGGGACACACACACAAAAGGACGGACGGACGGACAGACACACATTTTCCCGGATCGATCTCATAAGACTACTAATTTTTGCTCATTTTTGCAAAATGTGAAAAGTAGGCTAATAATCCATAGCCTGCTTCCAGTCCACCGATTGGGTTAGGGAATGGAAAGAATGAAGCCCCCACCTAGCGGCGAGGATATGACCTGTGCCGCGTGCTGAAGCCTGTCGCACTCCCCTGTGTCAATGATTAAATGAATGACAGGTAAAATGAAATGATAGTGGAGAATGTTGCTGGAATTAAATTTGTGACAGAGAAAACCGGAGTACCTGGAGAAAACCCTGTCTGTCTCCATTTTGTCCAGCACAAATCTCACATTGAGTGGCCAGGATTAGAACCACGGCCCCCGGGTAAGAGGCCGGTGTGCTGCCGCCTCAGCCACGGAGGTTCCTCCTGAACACAGATGCATTTCAGATTTAAGAAAAGAATAGTGTTGTCGAAGAAAGCCTTTCAAATTTAGAAGAAAGGAAGGACGCTTTTAGTTTTACGTGACCATTAATCATGCGATCATAAGCCAACAAGTGACCTCCTTTTTACGTGGAATCTCAACTACAGGACATGGCATTTCACTTCGAAAATCTCACATGCATTGACTGGGAATCGAACCCGGTCCACCTTGATGAGAGGCCAACAGCTTGACCACTGCGCCACCACACCCTGAAAAATAAGAAGAATTTGCTGCTCAATGAGCACCTCAACTTGAAGATAAGGCAGTCATTTCTCAAGACATTTTTAGCCTATCTTCAATTTTGAAAAAAATAGGCTTATGAGATCACCTTTTGTCCGTGTGTGTGTGCGTGTGTGTGTGTGATTCGTGTGTGTGTCCCGTCCCCCCCCCCCTAATAAAATCTAAACGGCAGGAGCGATTTCAATGAAACTCGGAAAGTTCATAGCACTATTACGGGCGACCTCGACCGTGCCCTTCAAATTTTGTTACGACTCACCAATCCAACATGGCGGCTGTGCGAAATATTTCACCAGCATTCAATATCTCCGAAACTATTACCGATATTACCCTGACATTTTCTATGGTGATGGAGGGAACTACTATAAGTTCACTTATGTGACTTTTGAAAACCTGGTAACTACAAAACCAACATGGCGGCCAAGCGAATTTGCGACTTTTAAATAGACGTTTCTCGCGATTTGACCAACCAAACGCAATGAAACTTGGTACAGTATATGTTTATATACATTGTAATGCACCGACATCTAACTTCGTTCAATTGATTACATAATCACAAGATGGCGTATGTGCGAAATATTTCACCGGCATTCTATATCTCTGAAACTATTAGCGGTATCACCCTAAAATTTTGTACGGAGATAAAGGGCACTACTGGAAGTCCATCTATAAGACTTTCAAAAACCGGTTAACTACAAAACGAACATGGCGGCCCAGCGAATTTGAAAATTTTAAATAGAAATTTCTCGCGATTTAATGTTCCAAGCGCACTGAAACCTGGTACAGAAAATAGTTATACACATTGTAATCCACTGGTATCTAATTTAGTTCAATTGTTTACATAACCTCAAGATGGCGGCAGTGCGAATTTTAAAATTAAGTTTTTATTTCTTGTGATGTAGTCATGCGATCGAAGTGAAAGTTTGAATAATGAACCTATGCAATAATTTTCCTTTAATGGTACATGACTCTATGGCCTATACATTTAACAATCCAACATGGCGACCATCCGAAATATTTAGACGATACTGAATATCTACGAATCTATTTTAGCAATCAAACTGCATTTTTTAATGTTCATAGGGGCTATGGACTTAAGTTCACCTATAGGCCTTTAAATAACCTGGTGATCACAAATCCAACATGGCGGTGACGCGAATTATAAATATTCACATGGACGTTTCTCGCAATTTAACCATCCGCGTGAAGTGAAACTTGGTACAGTAAATCCTTATACGAATGTTAATCGACTGGCATCTAATTTATTTCAATTGTTTCCATAATCTCAAGATGGCAGCTGTGAAAAATTTTAAAATATCCTTGTCACTTCTTGTGTCCTAATTATGCGATTGAAGTTTGAATACTACACGTTCACAATAATCTTCATGTAACAGTACATAACTCTAGGACCTACATATATAAAATCCAATATGGCGACCATCCGAAATATTTAGACGGCTCTGAATATCTACGAATCTATTACAGCAATCTAACTGAAATTGTGTATGTTGATAGTGGCAATTGACATAAGTAGGATATATGAAAATAGGCTGTATAGTTCTTCACGGAACTACTTGTTTGGAGTGTGTTGACCTATGGTTGTGAATCATGGACACTTGGGAAAAGAGAACAAACAAAACTTGAGGCAGCTGAAATGTGGTTCTGGAGACGAATGACTCGAACACGCTGGATAGAAAGAAAGACAAATGAACCAAATTCAGGTGAATCGATGCCAGCTGAAAACCATCAAGAAAAGGAAAGCAAAATGCATGGGACACACTCTCCTCCAGGTAATTTTTGAAAGAAACATTTTAGGAAGACAAAAAAACAGAGAATCGACCAAGACAATCGTATCTCAAGAACATTGTCAAGGAGATGGAATGTGACTCGTACGCCAATATGAAGAGAACTGTTGAAGACGGTCAGAAATGGCTTTTAGCCTTTCGATGCTGATGCCGATGATGATGATGATCTCTTAGCTGTCACCACTGAAGTTCGCGTTCGATTCCCAAACCTGCCTTGCCTCTACCTGGACCATCGCTGATTTGCTGCACCTAGGCACCATTGACTACCACTTGGCGATTTTTAGCCTACTATTCACATTTTGCAAAAATGAGGAAAAAGTAGACTTATGAGATCGATCCGGGAAAATGTGTGTGTGTCTGTCTGTCTGTCTGTCTGTCCTTCTGTCTGTCTGTCTGTCTGGCTGTGTGTGTGTGTCCCCCTATCAACTCCTAAACGGCTGCAGCAATCAAAACCAAATTTAGTATAAGTAAAGATGTGCTCCGGAATATCTCACGTCCATATTTGAAAATGATGTCAGTGCTACCAACTGCTGAAAAAACGCACTAGAAATTTGAGCTCCATGTTGGATATCTTGCAAGGTATGCATGGGAACTATTCCAAAATTGGCACACATGTAGATTAGACTATTTCAGTTTAATTTCCAGGAGGCCAATCATGACAGTGTTGCCAAAATAATTTTAAGCCTTCTGATAGGTCCAAAGTTTAAATGAATATACCTTCTACACTATCAATTGGATTTTAACCAAATTTTGTATGTAATATCTATACATAAACAGATATGACTGAGCGTATTCCTAAGAGCCACCAGGGCTGCCAACTGTTAATAATTGATCTCTCTCTATTTATTTATTTTTATCCAAATACCAATATATCAGAAAGTATGCAAGCCAACATCTTTAATCTATGCACACGTATATTCTGACATTTTACATTAATTTGGAGTAACTTATATTCGTCAGTTCTACCAACATGATTATAAGCCTGCTGATAGTACCAATTTTTAAATACATGTAACTTCTATACTATCAGTTGGATTTCAACCAAATTTCGTATGTGCTATGTGTACCATAACAGATATGACTATAAGTATTGTTAAGAGCAATCAGGGCTGCCAACTGTTAATAAATGCTGTCTATATTGTTTTCAACCTAATATCAATATATCAGAAAGTATGCAAGCCAACAACTCTATACTTTGCATACGTGTAGCACCTGACATTCTAGATTAATTTGGAGTAATTAATACAAGGCAATGCTGCCAACATGATTCTATGCCTGCTGATATGTCCAATTTTAAAATACATGTAACTTCTATACTAACAAATGGATTTCATCCAAAATTGGCACAACAGGATATCATAATATTTCAGATTATTTCTGACCAGCACACGCATGACAATGTTGGCAACATGCTTTTACGCGTGCTGATAGATCCAGTGTCTAACTGCATGTAACGTCCATTGGACTTCAACCAAATTTTGTATTCTGTACCGTAAGAGATGGAACTAAAATATATATTCAGTCACCAGGGCTGCCAACTGTAGTGCTCTATTAGGCTGCATTATACCAGGTATATTTCGAACTAATTAGATATTTCAATATTACCAACTTAATTTCGTCATTATTCTAGATAGGTTCGTATTCTGTAGAATAATCATTGGGATGAAAATTAGGCTGTATAGTTCTTCACGGAACTTCTTGTTTAATCTTAGTTGGCAACATTGACAACAATTGATTAGAGATCTCATTCCAGTTTCATTCTCACCTCACAGGTAATGCATGAATATGATGATGAGGATGATAATTGTTGTTTTAAGGGGTCTAACATCTGGGTTATCGGCCCTTAATGGTTTGGGAGATAGTGAAAATGTAAATGAAATGAAATGAGAGGGCCCGCTCAAAGGCAATGGAAGAAGGAGAAAAACCGGACCCAGCTCAGGAAGCCATCGGGGTCGCCAAATCCCGTACTCACCAGCCGTGAGCCCTTGAGGGTGTAGCACAATCCAGGGTGCACCAGAAATGGTGGGGCTACACACATCCTGCCTCCTTGAGGGCATTGGGCAGAAGGTAGGAGATAACATGAGAAGAAAACAAGAGGTCTGACCCCTCGAAGAATGAGGGACCAGGAAAGATGTGACAAGGGCCAATTAAGGCGGGAAAGGGAAAGACTCCCTTGGCTTCGGACACCCTAATACCGTCGGGGTCGGAAGAGAACAAGAGTTGACCAAGGGAAGTCCACAGGAAAGATAATAGAGAGGAGCCCGGCACAAGTGAGTGGAAGCAATGCCAGACTCAGCTGGGGTTCCGTGGTCGCCAACCCACGTCCCTCTAGATGTGAGCCCCTGGGGGGATTGCTTGAAAAACATCTGCCACAGATGAAGGACAACCCCCCTGAAGCACGTAACATAACAATATATATAATAATATTTTTGAGGCCAAAGACCTGAGTTCGAAATCCCGTAAGCAATGATACAACAACATTACGTGTAACTGCACATTGTATGTCCTTGGAGAAGTGATTGTGCACTGGAACCAGTTTTGGTTGGTTACTAGCTATAAAATATGGGCAAATCGGTTTTCTAATCCACTGTAGAGCACTGCATGATGGATTAACAAGTGAGGCGGAGTGAGGAAGAGAGAGAGAGAGAGAGAGAGAGAGGGGGGGGGGGATATAATTCAATTAGATAGAGGTACGCCAGCCAGTGGAGTCCACGTACCTACACAGTCCCTCCAGGGCAAGCCCTCGGGCTATTGAGATCACAGCAGCGACCACCGGAAATTCAATTTATCTTATCTCTTAATCCTACATTCTATTCCAAGATATTGTCTTCAGAAAGAACTGCTTCACTCTCATCTGAGGATTGCCTATATAGTCCGCGTCACCTTAAATAAGTTACCAACAATGTAACCTTACCACTTGTCCCCCATCACTACAAACATGGTGCTTATATATAGTCCACGTCACCTTAAATACAGTAAGTTACTAACAATGCAACTTTACCACTTGTCCCCCATCACCACAAACAAGGTGGTTATATATAGTCCACGTCACCTTAAATAAGTTACTAACAATGCAACTTTACCACTTGTCCCCCATCACTACAAGCATGGTGATTATAGTGTATATAACCGACAGTAGTGGCTACGCGGGCTAAAGCGCAGCGTTAGGTCATTGGGCCAAGCTCTCTGCTGACTCGGTAGACAAGTGGGTTCGAGCCCCACCTTCGGCTGTCCTTGAAATGGTTTTCCGTGGTTTCCCATTTTCAACACCAGGCAAATTCTGGGACAGTACCTTCTGACAGGCCACGGCCGCTTCCTTCCACACCCTTGCCCAGTTTCATTCATCTTCATCCATTCCATCTCTCATCCCGACGCGCAGGTCGCCCACGGGCGTCGACTAGAAAGACCTGCACTCGGCCTCTCAGGAAGCTACACGACAAATAAATAAATAGTGTATATAGTCCGTGTCACCTTAAATAAGTTACTATCAATGTAACCTTACCATTTGTCCCCCATCACTACAAGCATGGTGATTGCATATATGCAGAGGATTTCAACTTACAACCAGTGTTATTCTAGTGGCCGTAGAAGTGTGTGTATTTATGATTGAAACATGTTATACCCTGTGTTACTACAGTGTCTGTGTGTATTAGCAAGAAGGATGGGTCTGAACTGGGTGAGGAACCATCCGGGCAAGTTTTCCTGCAGAAACCCCCCTTCCCGCTATTTAAAGTTGTAGATCTCTTGGAGCCGTCATCTAGGCGATGTACGCTATACATTTTGAAATCTTTTACACTCAGCTTCGTGAGGCAAAACTGAGAAAAGCTACACACGTAGACACCATTATTTCTTCATCCATTGTTGTTTGATTCTGCAGACTTTTGACTGGTAAGATGCAGCGCTCCACACCCACCCTATCCAGAGCTAATCGCTTCATCTCTACATAGCTACCACACCCTACATCCGAGGCAATCTGTTTAACATATTCTAACCTTGGTCTCCCCATACAGTCCTTGAGCTGGACCCTTCCTTCCATAACTAAGCTTGCTATTCCTGGTTGTGTCCTACCAACCTATCTCTTCTCTTCATTAGCAGTCACCAGAAATACCTCTCCTCTCTCACACGTCTTAATACCTCTTAATTACTCTATCTACCATCTGATCTTCATCATTCTCCTGTTATTTTATTTATTTAGCGCATGGCTTTTAGTGCCGGGAGTGTCCAAGGACACGTTCGACTCGCCAGAGGCTGTAGCTGCTTCAAGTGGACACCCACGGGGTGAGCTACAATTTCCGTTCAATTTCAAGTAGTTCCAGCATTCGCTACCAGATGTCACTCATACCAAGTGGTGAAAGTTGGAACTTTGATAGAGCGTTACAACGAAATCTAATCGAGAAATTTAGCTTCACACGAGTTTAGTTAGTGGAAGGATCTTTTACAATGCCATAAATCTATGACAAGGGTCCGCCGGCTTTACTTCCCCCCTGAAGGAAGGCATACTGAAGGATTTTAACGCTCTTAAAAATCCGACGACTTTGGCAGGGTATGAACCCGCGATTTTAGGCGCAGCAGTTCAGCATGCTACCAACTACGCCACCGAAGCCACTATTATTCTCCTGTAACACCACATTTCTAACGCTTCAATTCTCCTCTTTTCTGCTGCGCCAACAGTCCAAGTTTCACTTCCATAGAGCACCACGCTCCAGACAAAGGCTTTCAAAAATGTTTTCCTAATGCCAAAATCAATGTTGATGTCAATAGATGTATTTCCTGCTGAAATGCTTTCCTTGCCTGAGCCAACCTACTTTTTATGTCCTCTTTGTTTCGTCCATCACTGGTTATTTTGCTTCCTAAGTAACAGAAGTCTCCTACTTCATTTAGCTTTTCACCTGCCAGTTTGACGTCCATGGAGGTTTCTGATTTATTTAGGCTGCTTTCCATTATTAGCCTACTTTCGATTTTTGCAAAAAATGAAAGTAGACTTAGGAGATCACTACAGGGCCAAAAATTGTGTGTCTGTCTGTGTGTGTGTATGTGTGTGTGTGAGTCTCTGTGTGTGTGTGTGTGTGTGTGTGTGAGTGTGTGTACTCTGAATGTCTGTCCCCCCCTATCAATTCGAACACGGTGAAACCGAATTGAACGAAATTTGGTACAGAGGTAGAACAAGCAAAGGGCACCTCAGTGTCATGTTTCATATCGCCGCCATCTTTACCAAAACTGAATGGCGGTCACTCAAACGTTCAAAACGTAAAATCAAATAGCGACTAACCAAATTATCCTATCTCTACCAAATTTGGTAATAACATACCTACATATAGGGCGCGTCTTGTGACCAAACTACAAGGTAATCAGCCGGACCATTTCAGGATGGCGGCCGTGCGAATTATGCAAACTTTATAATCCATATCATGGGACCCACCAGTTCCGATAATCGAGCCGAGAATCGATTTAACTGTTCTAAAGGAAGAGACACGTTCGAAATTAAAAGTTTATTTTGTAATACTATGGTGCAGAAGTGATTTTAAAAAGCTGAGCCGTCTCGGTAAGAAGACAAGACGGCAGCGGATATCTTGTGCCTGACTTATATTTCACTAATTTGAGTATTGCATGCAATATAGCGTACTGATACAAAATAAATAAACTTTGTATGAAATGTTTTATATATAAATAATATACTCCACTGATGAAATCGTTAGGTCTAAATCATTATTTGCTAACAAGTTCTATGTAAGTCATTTTATATAGAACAAAGTTCGTTGGCACAAATGGCTCCGTGGTAGAGCGTTGGTCTATCATTCATATGCCTATGGTTCAAACCCCATCAGTGTTAGGTTTTTTGCTTGAAATTTTACATATTTATTGCTTTGTAATGACTCAGACGTTTTAAAATTAAGCGTTATATTGTGCATATTACGGTGGGAAACATATATTTAATTAAAACATAATTTGCCAGCAGATTTGCTCGAGACATCTAGCAGCCAAAAAGGTAACTGCACGCCGGCCTACTTATTAACTTCCAGATTTTATTGAAAAGTTTCTTCTTATGGCCGCTAGAATGCACTCGCCCTGTTAGGATTATATTGTTCGATACTTCTCCACTAGATTTCACGACTGGTCTACATGGGACTCCATTGATAGTATACCATTGGCATTCCATGCGCATCGAATTTGAAGAATGACAAGATGATACTACGATACATTTTTACTTCTTATTTTAAAAGGTTTGTAACAGCCTATTGTGCGTTATTTGAAAATGTTATTTGAAGTAAAGAACAAAACGATTTCACATAGTAACTGAATTCTAGCCGTTGGTGCTAGTTCAGGTTATTAATACTTTTATTTCAGGCAAATAGCAATCGAAAATATCCACATAGTTTGTATACACACGTCTCTGTAGGGTCATGGAAAGATTTGTTAATTCAATTAGGGTGGTGAAAGCCATGCACAACCAGACATGTAAAGACATGCCTCAACTCAAAGTTGGATGTTGTCCACGGCAGGTCGATTATGTAATCATAACAATAATAATAATGTTATTTGTTTTACGTCCCTTTTAACTACTGCTGCTTTTAGATACGCCAGGGTGTCGGAATTTTGGCCCGAAGGGGATCTTTAACGTGCCAGTAAATCTACTGACACGGCTCCCTCGCATTTGTGCACCCTCAAATGCCAGCTGACTGCGCCAGGATACGAACCTGCAACCTAGGGCCCAGCAAGCGAGAACGTTACCGCTGAGCCACGCAGTCAGTCCGGTCGATTATGTCTCCAGATCCATAACATTCTTGTGATACTTCTTATCTATCTTTCTTCAATGATGGTAGTAGTTTTTTTTCTAGGTTGTGGCGTTTGGTAGAGGTAAATAGTTTCTAAGGTCTTCAACCAAAAAATGATTCTATTATACTCTTTGATAATAACAACGAGTTATAACTATACTCATACATTTAGGAGAAAGTAGGCTATATTATGTTCTTTACTAAACATCTTGTTTTTGTCTTAGATTTATTGATTTTCATCATGAATTCTTTCCTCAAGGCATAGTCCATACCATTTTAAAATTCCTTTAAATCCTCTGGTGTGTCGGCTAAGATGACGATGTTATCAGCAAATCTCAGAGCTGAAATTAGGTTTTTCCTTAAGTAATTTGAATTATCCTCGATTGATTATCATAGTAGATAAAATGCCCTCGTGTTATTGAAGTGCGTTTTTGCGGCTTCGATGGCGTAGTTGGTAGTATGCTGAGTTTCTATGCCCAAGGTCGCGGGTTCAAACCCGGCCGAAGTCGTCCGATTTTTTAAGAGCTTTAAAATTCCCTCAGTATGCCTTCCTTCGGAGGGGTAGTAAAGCCTGCGGTCCCATGTCATAGATTTATGACATGAAAAGAACCTTCCACTAACTATACTTGAGTGAAGTCAAAAATTTGTAGGTTAAATTGATAACGCTCTATTAGTTCCAACGTTCGCCACCAGGTGCTGACTGCGATGCCATCTAGTAGCCAAATCCGTAAGATAGGTGTCGTGGACGGTAGCATTTGCTAGCAAAATTAGGAACTACAGTACTTGAATTACTGTATGTAGCCCTTATTTGATTTAAAACAGATAACACACACTAATACAGTCATTACAATTAACACCGGTTATCAGACAGATTCTACACACACCCAAAGTACACGGGGCTACATGACCGCGTTGTCGCAGCCCCTAAACTAAGGAACCAACCAACCAATCGAAGTGCGTTTGAGATTAGCTTGGTGTGCATTAGCATTTAGATGTGTTAGGAGGTTTATGTCTGCACACATCACTTGTAATTAAATTACAGAAGCTGGTCGTTAATTGGTCCAGTTTTGAGCAACTACTCGACCTGGACAGGAATGCAATGAAGATATTTTATGTATTAAGGGTATTACTTTGCAGCTATTGACTGTTGAGTCAGTCACGGCAACGACATCACTCACTGCAGGTGTACAGAGACCCTGCTCGTCACAGAGTCCGGCTAGCATTCTTGGTTGTCACCACGGAGGCGCGGGTTCGATTCCCATCTCAGACATCCTAGAAATGGTACTCCATGTTTTTCCACTTCTACCCCAGGCGAATGCCGGGATGGTTCCTTAACTCTTTATAGGATAGTGGTCTATATATTAACCACCTACTATAAAAGAGTTTGTAGGCTATTATCAAATGTGCTCATAGTTAACTTTCAGCCTAATTACAACGAAATTTCTTGTAGATGTAATATTTCTGATAAGCAACAACGAGTAAATACAATCAAAAATGAAAATTATCAATAAAATAAAATATGAGTTAGCTGCCGCCCCGGAGGTCCTGGGTTCGATTCCCGGCTCTGCCACGAAATTTGAAAAGTGGTACGAGGACTGGAACGGGGTCTACTCAGTAGAGGGGGTTCAATTCCCACCTCAGCCATCCTCGAAGTGGTTTTCCGTGGTTTCCCACTTCGTCTTCGGGCAAATGCCAGGATGCTACTGTCCGCGATAATCCGAATAGTAGGCTGTCAGATATCCGCCCCCTCAATCGGATTGCCAATAATCAAACGCACCGGCACAGCTACATCAATGAAAATGGCACTGACAGATACTACCGAGATTAGAGCACAGTAGTTAACAAGAAATTATTGTGGAACACACCAAAATATACGGGGGTTCATACTTAACTTTACTTACCTCTTCAAATTAATCTCGGGTCTGGGTTGTCAACTGGATCACTAAAAGTATGCCCTCACAATAACCTCCACCATGATATTTAAAATGAACCAAAACGGAAACAAGAAACTTTAAACTGTACAATAATTTATTTCACATAAAGGGAATGATTCTAACAAAAATTCAACAAAATACACGTGGCAATCAGAAGCCATTGTCAATATAATCATGTCCTCCTGTAGGACTTGTAGACGTTACATACAAAATCTCAGCTTTACTAGCTTATAAAGAACGTAATAATCATAATACACTTGGAATGGATGAGGGAATTGGGACGAGACATATAGCAATTGTTTTTCTTTTTCATAAACATCACACTTTTATTTATAACCGCAAGGCTGCTATGCAGGCGACCTTGGCCTCTAACAACCAGTTGTCTGGCCAGCTGCGATCCACCCTACTTCATGTCGCATGCCTACATCGTCAAATGGACTCACCTGTCCAGCCAACGTTAGCATCTGCTAGTTACATCAGAGCCTAGCTCCTTTTCCAAACACTTTAAATGTCCTCAACTCAACTCAAATACTATCACGCAAATCTTTTAAATGCTCCATTCACATATCCATGGATTACTCTAATAATCCCAAAACTTGTTTAATTATATAATCCAAATGTTTAAGTAGCGTTGTTTAGAGTATAATAATATTTTAAATTGTTTATAACAAAATGCTCATAATTATTTATAACAATTAGAAATTGTTTATAATATTGTCAAACGACAATTGAAAAATTTATACACGCCTCTATTAATCTCATTTCGTTCCAAATTATTATTAAAGATATTTACATAATTATTTACAATATTAATATTATTAATATTTATTTGTAATAGAATACATTAAACCACACGTTTATCCGGTTGATAATTACTCAAATCGTGGTAATATAATCGACCAATGAAGGTTAGTTATATTTAAATGTTATATTTAGGTTTAATAAGGTTTTAATAATTATTATTATTATTTGTGACGGTAACCTCCATTCAAAATCGTTATCTCAAATTATTTAAACACTCTTGTTAATTTTAACAGTAATTTCACATGATTAATTTTCAAAGGACTTGGACAATACACTCAGCGGAAAAATACCTCGCTCCAACGCACAAAATTGCACAAAATAGGCCCAGAATTCATCATATATCTCAATATATATGGCATCAAAATCTTCCACCATACATACAAAAAACCTCCACTTACAAATTCATTAACTTCATTAATTACTGTGGGAACCTCCTTCGCTTATTCAAGGGCATTATTCATCAGCGACTTTACACGTCCACTAAACTAACGATTATACATCCATAGTTCCACTTTAAAAATTCTTATATTCATTAATTGTTTCAAAACTGTTATTATAATTAACCTTCGTGGGTTTCATTCATGAATCGATATGAAGTAAAAATTTGCCAATCACAAATAAATTTAATAGCAAATACGATTATACACGCCTCCCTGGTCTATCAAAAATTGAGATTAACATCTTCAAAGTAACGCAGTATAAAAATACTATCTTCAATCAAAGTTCATCTAAACTGCATAATAGTCGAATAGAATCCAATTAGACTGTGGAATGCAAACATTATTGTTCCAATTTAGAATTGAGAAAAATTCCTATCAAATGTTCATTACTATAGTGTATTCAATAAATTGTAATCAAAGTTCATATTTCATAAAATTGTCTATAATGCAATGGTATTTCATAACTGACGATAAATGTCTATGTTGCAATCATGTTCATCAAACGACTAGTATTTCCAAGATCGTCGATACAGTAATAGATTTTAACGCTCTAAAATCTTTTAATTATTATTCTTTCTTGAGGATGACAGAAAATTGGTCAAAGTAATTAACTGAATAGAATTACTTTAATAAAGTGACACGCTGTCTGAATTCAAATCTGCCATAGAAAATCGTTAACTTTACAGTCAAATCGTGACTACAAAAATATGCAAATTACTGAAAAATATATATTATATCAGTCTCAACTGATCCAAAATTAATTTAACTATGCCAATGACATAACAATGTCTTAATAAATCGTCGAAAAAGGCATAACTCATCGAAGTGTACTGAGTACAGAAATATCAAGCAAGAATATGGGGCAAAATATATGGGACAAAAAATATGGGAAAAATGGTTGCTCAGATATCGCTAAATGGCTCAAATAAAACAAGAAACGTTCACGACTACCTTATCTGTTGATTGAAGTTCCAGAGGAAAGTTTCCAAAGAAGACTGCTGATGGTTCCATTTTACCAGCGTAAAGATGTGCTCCGACCTCGAACCTGGAACCAGCGCCCTCGGAGAATAGAACTGCTTCCTCCTCCGGAAATTGCACTGCTCCGTGTAGACGATAGACATCCTTCTGGCAAAACTCTTCTTTGTGAGCCGGGTCCACCCTGGCCTCTCTTGAAAGTTCCCTGAAGTTCTGGCAAAACTCTTCTTTGTGAGCCGGGTCCACCCTGGCCTCTCTTGATAGTTCCCTGAAGTTCTGGTAGAAATTCGCCATGAAGTTTATTGCATTTATATCCGCAGAAATATTCATAATTGTAGAGTATGAATATATTTCCACTGCCATTTGATATAATTCAGCGTTGGACCACGATGCATGAGTGTAGTTGGATGTTCACTACATGCTCGCTTTTGTAGAAAGACGATTAGCGAAGTTCCATGCTGCTATTTCACTCCATTGATATATGTCCCAATTGCATTAAGGTTTTAGCCTTCCATCTCCATTTCCGTTATAATAGTTGAAAGAACTGCCATATTATATTGTTGCATATTAGAATATAGCGTTGTATCACCAAATGCAATATGTAGTATCACGGTTGCAATACACGTGTCAGCCGTAGCGTAGAATGTGATATTATAAAAGTGTTTCTCAGGTGGAGAGAAAATCACTTTTGTCTGCCGTCTTAAAATGCCAATATCTTCCAAATTATAATCGTGAAAATGTTCAACTTTACTACACACTTTAATATAGTACTGCACAATTGAATTAGCTTACAGGCATTAGTCAACTCTTGATATATTATCTTGTAGACTCTTTAATGTGTGCGTTTCAACTTCGCCTAGTTTCAAAACCGTAAAATGGTACTGCTGCACTGCTCCGTGCTCGTTCGATGCGATGGGCTTTACCACACACGCTAAAGACGACTTGCTTCACTGAATCACTCGAAAACGACTATAAGGCACGAGAAAATGAGATATGAGAGCTTCTCTCTGCTGTGCAAGACCTTTTATCAACTTCTTAAGGGGCGTATCCATCCCTTCCATAGCTTGTTCCTCCGTCATCGCTAGAAGTTCTAACTTTGGCAATACTTGACGGATTTTCAAATTTCAAAAACTCAAAATTAATTTCTTCAAAATTCCAGATCAATGCTATAATTGAAATTGGATTTCCACAATTCTGCATTCCAAAAGTAATTAAATATGGTAGTTACAGTAATCTCCGTCTCCCTCCAAACTATCATTCATTGGTTCGGGCCTTTCCTCCAATAGCGTAACTTCTTCCTTAGCACAATTCCATGTTTCCTGCGACTGCGTCGTAAATCTCAGATCTTTCTCGAACAAAATCATGACGTCACCAAGAATCTCAGCTCAACCAGCCTACTTGCATAAAGTCTGCGTCATCCGTGCCTACGTCATGAATATCCACGTCACAACTATGACATCCATAACTTTCTTCACATTTGCCAATACAATCACCGTGGTCTCAATATAATTCAATTTACGGGGGCAGTACCTACTGTCAGGCCACGGCCGCCTCCTTCCCTCTTCCTAGCCTATCCATCCCAATCTTCCATCCCTTCCGCTCCCTCATGAGGCCCCTGTTCGCTTTGCAGGTGATGCCGCCTGGGCGAAGTGCTTATCACACCTCCCCAGTTGTATCCATCCCGACCAGATGTTCCAAGCTCCAGGACACTGCCCATAGAGGCGGTAGTGGTGAGTTTCCTCGCTGAGTCCGTGGGAACCACCAACCTAGAGGGTAAATTGACTAAATAAAAATAAAAAAATAAAAAATATGAATATACAAATTAAAATAAAATAAAATTAAGATTATAAAATTAAAAAGTTCAAATTTTGAAATAAAAAAATTATAAAAAAGGATAATTTTTAAAATTTAATTCAGAAATATATTGAATATTTAAAATCAAATAAAAATACAGCTGAAATTAAATTTAAAATAAAAAATTTAAAACAAAAATTAGAAAAAAATAGTTTGCCCTATAAAGAGTTAACCACGGGCTACCAACGGGGGAATATTTTGTGACCACCATAATAAATTATTTTTTTGAGATTTGCATCATCCTTTAATCAACATATCTTGTATTTTGAACGTTAAATAACCCTTAAATGGCAAAAATTTAACTTAATAAACAACAGTTGCAAACAGAAAGCTCTTCCGAGGTCAAATCTTCGGACTGCTTGAGCCACTGCTATTAATGATTATAATGTCTTATTCCAGAAAGTGATTTTTTGTTATAGGTGTCTTTTGCAGTTTGTTTCGCCAAGATTCCATTGCTTTCTTCTCTAGACCATTCCAACTTATCCACTCGCCGAGGTATTTATAAGGTGCCGGAGGCTGTAATGCGCAAACCGGTGACGATATCGGCTAATCGTGGCATTTGTAACGAGGTGTGGTTCCAACCAGAGCGTGGAAGGTCACCATCCCGTCGCTAGAGGGCACGTGACGATATAAAGCGAGCAGCAGCATTCATCAATCGTCCAACCAAGACCAAGACAGTAGGCCATTGGACATGCTTCCTGGTGTGGTTGAAGACTGTGGGGCACCCATTGGGCACACACTTTCCGCAAGTGCAGTCGTTCCTTCATGATGGTGTGCACACCTCCGACGCTCATTCCGACCACGGCGGCTATGGCGTTCACTGTCACTCGGCGGTCCTGGGTAATGAGTGCATCAACCAGCTGGACGTTGTCATCGGTAATGCAGGGGGGTGCCCCAGATCGGGCATCATCGGCTAACGACACCCGTCCTTCCCTGAAGCGCTTGTACCACGCCTTGACCCTTGCAAGGGGCATACAGTGTTCGCCGTACACTTGTGACATTCGGCGATGAATGTCCGTTCCCCCTACTCCTTTCGCTGTCAGAAACCGAACAACACCTCTTTGCTCTTCGTTTGACGCCTCCATGTCACTGTTTGCAATGTGACTCGCAGTGTTGGACGATTGATGCATGCTGCTGCTCGCTTTTTATCGTCACGTGACATGCACGCGTGATCTCTAGTGACGGGCTGTGACCTTCCACGCTCTGGTCGGAACCACACCTCGTTACACACGCCACGATTAGCCGATGTCGTCACCGGTTTGAGCATTACAGCCTCCGGCTCGTTACTTTTTGAACGTACCTTATAAAATCCCTGACTCTTTATTTTTTGTTCCACCATTTTCAAATATTTTGGAGGATTCTTAATGTTGGTTAATACTTTGTTCTTTCCAAAGGTGAGGCGATCTTGAGACCTATCTTCTCTGCCTGCTTCAGCAGTTCGAGGGACTGCTCTTTGGCTTCGTCCCTTGTCTCAGCTAGTAAGGCCATGTCGTCTGCGAAAGCTAAACACGTGATCTTGATACCGATCCTAGTCTGATTCCACCACTGGCTGTCTTATCATATTGTTACGGCTGTGAGTTTGTGTCATCACTCGCCGCATGAGTCACAACTGCCCCAGGGCTGGGCTGTGTCCTGCCTCCTGTATTGCGCGCGCCTGATGCAACAGGGCTACTAAGACAAAGGGATAGTCCAGAATATTCGTGACTGGACCAGTGATGGAAACCTCGAGAAGCCGTGAACCCTGGTTGGATCTAGAAGCATTTATTGAGTCACCGGCCTGCTATATAAGTGCGACCTGTCTAGCGGTTGTGTTTTGTGTTTTACGAGCTAGTGTGAGCGATTATTCTGAGCGACAGAAGTGTGGTGACTTGCGAAACCTCTAGTGGAGCGGGGAAGTGAGACTCCTACAGAGGAACTGTGTTTTGAGCGAGTGTGCTTACTTAGTGCGAAGAGAAGTGATTGTGCTGCATTGTGAAACAGTGAGTGACAGAGCTAGTGCAGCTATTTCCATCCAGCGTACGGGGCCACCTCATTACGAGGGATTAACTATGGTCTGTTGACAAGTGAAAGGGGAAGTATTCTCGACTTGAGGAAACTGGAGTAAGGTAATAATTGCTATTTGCTGTTGAGTAGTGTATATTTCTGGCCACAATAAAGTTAATTATTTCTTTAAAGCAGTAATTGGTGTTGTGCTTCCTACCCACCGTAATCCAGTTAACAAAAGTGCCACTAGGGGGGTGGCACGTAACAATATTCCCTGACTACTTTCTACAAGGTAGAGTTGATTATTCTACTTTCTTTCCTCGTTTTACCCGCTTAGGGAGCGCGTTTGAACTTGTTAATTTGGGTTGATGGTGTTTTCCTCTTCTTCTCCTGAGCTTTTATACCCAAGATTTTAACATTTAAATATTTTTTTAGACGATTTACCTTCTAGGTTGGTGGTTCCCATGGACTCAGCGAGGGAACGCACCACTACCGCCTCAGCGGTTAGTGTCCTGGAGCTTGGAACATCTGGTCAGGGTGGATACAACTAGGGAGGTAGGATCAGCACCTCGCCCAGGTGGCCTCGCCTGCAAAGCGAACACGGGCCTCATGAGGGATGGGAAGGGAGGGGAAGATTGGGGTAAATAGGCTAGGAAGAGGGAAGGAGACGGCCGTGGCCTTAGAGAAGGTACCATCCCGGCATTTGCCCAATGACGAAGTGGGAAACCACGGAAAACCACTTCGAGGATGGCTGAGGTGGGAATTGAACCCCCTCTACTCATTTGGACCACCCGAGGCTGAGTAGACCCCGTTCCAGTCCTCATACCACTTTTCAAATTTTGTGGCAGAGCCAGGAATCGAACCCAGGACCTCCGGGGTGGCAGCTAACCATGCGATTGCGGGTTCAAACCCAGCCGAAGTCGTCGGATTTTTTTAAGAGCATTAGAAATCCCTCAGTATGCCTTCCTTCGGAGAGGAAGTAAAGCCGGCGGTCCCATGTCATAGATTTATGGCATGTAAAAGAATCTTCCACTATTTACACTCCTGTGAAGCTAAATTATAGGTTAGATTTGACTAACGCTCTTAGATTCCAACGTTCGTCGCCAGGAGCCGACTGCGGTGGCATCTAGTAACCAAGTTCAGAACTAGCAGTTGTTGACAGTGGCGTTTGGCAACAAAAGTAGGAATTACTTCAAAATTGAATGTCTGCAGTCCTTACTTGAATTAAAAACAGATAACACACACTAATACAGTCATCACAATTAACACCGGTTATCAGACAGATTCTACACACACCCAAATTCACGTGGCTACATGACCGTTGTCACAGCCTCTAAACTGAGGAACCAACCACCAACCAAAATCTCCTCATGAACTCACTATGCCCCTTCTTACGTTCCTCCGTCCATTTTTTTTCAGTGGTCTTTTTAGCTTTTTCGGTGAAAGCGTGATTTGTAACTAGAGTTCCAAAAGCCTTGCGATATCTTCTAACCAACTGATTTTGACCTTCTTTGAATTTATTATATCAAGCAGTTGTTTTGGATATCTCGTGTTGTCCATTTTGCAGATGCGACCATAGAATTCCAATCGTCTCTTACGCACGGTATCAGTGAACTTATTGATTACTGTGTACAAGTCTGTGGTATTCTTTTTAATCCATATACCATTAACAAAAACGGGGCCATATATTTTCCTGAGAATATTACGTTCTTGGTTTTCGATTTCACCAATTTTAGACTAGCCTCCTGGAGATATAGTTTTGGAGGCGTTCAATTTTCGTTTCGATCGTCTAGAGACCACAAGCCAATGTCAATGCTTTGAACTTTGCTGTTCCTTTTTCTTACTCCAGTATTCATTCTTCATCTGAATATGCTTCCTCTTCCTTTCCTCGGACCATTTCCCTTGGAATTCTTCAACTGTTTGCTCTTTTTGCCAAAAAATATCTCTCTGTGGTGTATTTTCTTCTCTGATATTGTTTATTTCCATTTTTGTTGACATCTTGTACCCAGGTTGTTGTTGACTTCTTGTTCCATTGGAATGTGAAGATCTCAACGACGATGGGGCCATGATTCGAATTTTTGTACATAGTTTAAAAAATCTTTAAGCATTTTATGTCCATTTGTTTTAATCATCATGACGACGTAAACAATTTAACACATTTTTATTGCGAGATCAAACCGTAGACTGTTTTGTGAGAATTATTAGTGTGTTTGACTGAAGAAGGCTCATAGAGCCGAAATATGTATCAAAGTGTATCGAGTGATATTTAAAAAAAAGTGTTGTATTGTAAAGGTGATATTTGTGTAACATATGATCTCCTTGGTTAACCTACTGCCATCCATCCTGTACGCATGTCCAAAAAATAATAATCTCCTCCATTTCGTTTCGGATATGTTTTCTATTGTTCGATAAATTTCATCATTACTTCTTAAATTTCAGATTTCAACAGTTTCTAAAGGACCGAGTATTTTGGGTATAATTCTTCTTTCTGCTACTTCCAATTTATCAAATTTGTTGTTCAGTACGAGACATACAGGCATTCCGGTTTGACTACGGTGTTGTAGTGCCGAATTTTAAGATATGTAGACAAACACTTTTTGTTGTAGATACTCCTAGTTATGCCATACGGTCCCTTCATCATTCGTATTCTTTCTTCTACAGCAGATTTTTCCAATCCATTTCCTTGAATAATTTCCCCCAAAATATTTGAACGTCCTTACCCTTTTGATTGACCCAATTCTGTTGCCAGGATTTCTGGAGCATTTTTAGCCTATTTTCAATTTTGAAAAAAAAAAAAAAGCTTATGAGATCACCTTTTGTCCGTGTGTGTGTGTGCGTGTGCGTATGTGTGTGTGTGTGTGTCCCGCCTAATAAATTCTAAACGGTTGGAGCGATTTCAATCAAACTCGGTAAGTTCATAGGATTATTCCGGGCGACTTTGACTGTGCCCTTCAAATTTTTATACGTCTCACCAATCCAACATGGCGGCTGTGCGAATTATTTCACCAGCATTCAATATCTCCAATTACCTATATCACCCTGGAATATTTTACGGTGATAAAGGGAACTACTAGAAGTTCACCTATGTGACTTTTGAAAACCTAGTAACTACAAAACCAACATGGCAGCCACGGGAAGTATAAATATTCACATGGCCGTTTCTCGCAATTTAACCATCCGAATGCAGTGACACTTGGAACAGTAAATCCTTATACAAATATTAATCCACTGTCATCTAATTTATTTCAATTGTTTATATGACCACAAGATGGCAGCTGTGCGAAATTTTAAAATCTCGTTTTTACTTCTTGTGTCCTAATCTTGCGATTGAAGTTTGAATACTACACGTACGAAAAATCTTCATATAACAGTACATAAATCTAAGACCTACATATGTAAAAATCCAGCATGGCGAACATCCGCTATATTTAGTCGGTTCTCAATATCTACGAATCTATTACAGCAACCAAACTGAAATTTTGTATGTTGATAGAGGCAATTAACATAAGTAGGATATATGAAAATAGGCTGTATAGTTCTTCACGGAACTACTTGTTTATGTTTTTCATCAATTTGCCTTTTTTCTACAAAAATTCTTAACCCTGTTTTGTTGGCTATCTCTTCTGAGAGATTGACCCATTTGCCATATTTTCTGAAATATGGAAAAATCATCAGCAAATGCTAGGCAGTTAATTTCAATACCTCTGTTCATTCTTCCTCTTATTATTATTTTAATCATCAGAGGTTGAGTTAATATCTTTATTCCCCTCAAAATGAGAACTAAATTTCTATGCATGGCCCGGAATTGGAATCGAACCTGAGGACTGACAAACATGAATTCTGGTCCCTACACCACAAGGTCGTCAGATATTAAGGAAGAGACTGGCAGTGAACAGCGACACCTAATGGATTTGGCTTGCGCTATGCTGCTGCCACCTGAAATCATCATTGACCTATCAAAAAAGGGGAACTCTTAGACCGTGACGTTAGCACTACATTATGTGTTGGTCGAGCATCGTTAGAAGTGAAATATTAAGACCCCAGTGGTCGCGTACCACTGGTGTGTGACTAAATACACAATCTCACGCTCAGTGAGTCCTGTGGTCAGTGTAGCGGAAACTCTGGCCTGAGGCTTGCTCGTGTTTGTATCAGCTGTTAGCGACAATCAGCTGTTCCTTATTACACCTCAGTCAGCTGATCTTATAGCACGTGACAGAGCGACAATCAACTGTTCCTTATAGCACCACAGTCACCTGATGTTATAGCACGTGACAGAGCGACAATCAGCTGTTCCTTATAGCATCACAGTCAGCAGATGTTATAGCACGTGACAGAGCGACAATCAGCTGTTCCTTATAGCATCACAGTAAACAGCTGTTATAGCACGTGACAGAGCGACAATCAGCTGTTCCTTATAGCACCACAGTAAACAGATGTTATAGCACGTGACAGAGCGACAATCAACTGTTCCTTATAGCACCACAGTCACCTGATGTTATAGCACGTGACAGAGCGACAATCAGCTGTTCCTTATAGCATCACAGTCAGCAGATGTTATAGCACGTGACAGAGCGACAATCAACTGTTCCTTATTACACCTTAGTCAGCTGATCTTATAGCACCTGACAGAGCGACAATCAGCTGTTCCTTATAAATTCAGCTGATCTTATAGCACCACAGTCGGCAGACGTGGTTGGATGGTTGGTTCCTTAGTTTAGGGGCTGCGACAAAGTGGTCGTATAGCCCCGTGTAGTTTGGGTGTGTGTTGAATCTGTCTGATAACCAGTGTTAATTATTGTGGTGGCTGATTTGTGTGTGTTATCTGTTTTAACTCAAGTAAGAACTGCAGACAATAATTTCAAGTTGTTCCTACTTTTGCTACCAAATGCTACCGTCCACGACACCTAGCTTGCGGATATGGCTACTAGATGGCATCCCAGTCAGCAACTGGTGGCGAACGTTGGAACTAATAGAGCGTTATCAATTCTAACCTACAAATTTTGAATTCACACTAGTGTAGTTAGAGGAAGGTTTTTTTCAAGCCATAAATCTATGACATGTGACCGCCGGCTTTACTTCCCTTCTGAAGGAAGGCATTCTGAAGGATTTTTAACGCTCTTAAAAAATCTGACGACGTCGGACAGGTTTGAACCCGTGACCTTGAGCTTAAAAGATCAGCATGCTACCTACTACCCCACAGAGGCCGCCATTATTACCAGCTCTATTGGCGAGTATTAATGAAACACCCTGTATATTTCGCAAATACACGCTAACTCAAATGAAAAGTGATAAATCAAGTGATCATAAAATTGAGACCAACTGGCAACTTTGATTAGCACAGTGCTAAGAGCATAAAGAGATACAGATATCAGACTACAATGGCCTCGCCGCCAAAGAACATGATGACTTCCTGAACGCTTAATGGGTTGAAATATTTACATTGTTAAATAAGTTACTGGGAATGAATTTTGTACAATCAAAATACCACTTAACCTCCTTCAACTACAGTAAATGAAACTGATAAGCAAACGTTAGCCAACCTTCTTGCGTTTCTTATAGCACATTCTTTAGTTGATCCCATGGTTGTACGCTGAGCTTTGCGTATTCTTATAGTGAAATATGTATTGATGAGGGGTCTCCAACATTTTTTCAGGGCCTCAAATTTGTCACAATATAGGAAGCCCAAGGTCACAGGTTGAAACCCGGTCGAAGTCGTCGAATTTGTTAAGAGCGTTAAAAATTCCTTAGTATGCCTTCCATCGGTGGGGAAGTAAAGCCGGCGGTCCCATGTCATAGATTTATGGCATGAAAAGATCCTTCCACTACCTACACTTGTGTGAAGCCAAAATTTATAGGTTAGAATAGATAACGCTCTATTAGTTCCAATATTCGCCGCCAGGTGCGCACTGCGATGGCATCTAGTAGCCAAGTTCGCAAGACAGGTGTCGTGGACGGTAGCATTTGGTAGCAAAGGTAGGAACTACAGTACTTGAATTACTGTCTGTACCCCTTACTTAAACTCTCTGGTACCGGATGGGGGACACAACCTAGCACGCTTAGAACAATTGCCTTGGCTCTATGCTACTCCACTGGAGAATATGCATGCCCTGAATGGTATACATCTAGGCACTCGAAGCAAGTAGACATTGCTCTGAACGACACCTGCCGACTTATCACCGGTTGCCCAAGACCTACGCCAACAGAAAAAGTTTACTGCTTAGCCGGCATCTCCCCACCAGATATCAGACGTGAAGTGGCAGCCACAGTTGAAAGAACAAAGGCAGACAACTCAGAAAATCATCCTCTATATGGGTACACACCATCAAATCAAAGGCTCAAGTCAAGGAAAAGCTTCCTCCATTCAGCAAAAAGCCTCTCGGAACCGCCCGGAAAAATTAGATTAACATCATGGAAAAGGAGAGTTAAAGACCTTGAAGACTGGATTATCCCTCATGAAAGTTTACCTCCGGGACATGACAATGGATGGGTTTCATGGAGATCACTGAACAGGTTGCGAAGTGGGGTAGGTAGGTCCAAGGTGAATTTGAAGAAATGGGGATACACTTCGGACACCACCGTGTGCGAGTGTGGGGAAGAACAAACCATGGATCACCTTCTTGTATGCAGATTATCTCCTGCTAAGTGCACGATGAAGGACTTGATGGAGGCAACACCTGAAGCACGTGATGTGGCAAAATACTGGTCACATAGTAACATATAGTAGTAGTATATAGTTTCACTGACTGTTTTGATGAGATTGTCTATAGTACCAGCTAAATACCATGTATGATGTACTTTTTCTTGAGACTGATGTTGCTTCTGACACGATTAAATTAAATTAACTTGAATTAAAACAGATAACACACACTAATACAGTCATCACAATTAACACACACACGCTACCCCCGTACCATGTTCTGGTACACACGATCCCTGGTCCTCCAACATCCACCACAGCCATAACCCGCGCCAGTAGGTCTTCCTCGGATTCCACAGGGGTCTCGTAAATCAAGGTTTTCATGTGACCCCACAGGTCGTAGTCTAGTGGTGTCAAGTCGGGTGATCGTGCAGGCCACCACGACCTATCCACTGTTGCCCAAATCAGTGGTGCAGATGATCTCGGACCGTAAGTGAAAAATGAGGTGATGCGCAATCGCACTGGAACCACATGTTTTGACGCACCTGCAGTGGTATATCGTCTAAGAACTCATGCAGTACGACTTCAAGGAATACTAAGTAGGCGGCGGTTGTGTCCTGATTGCGGTCATTCCAGATTGCGTTCACCTCATTAGCAGTCCAGATTGCGATCACTTTTCTTGAGAGACTGGTCCTTGGTTCTTCCCGACTGACTCATACCTTTCCGTAAGTTTTGTGGATAACAAGGGGAAACTGATATTTCACTACCTAACCAAAGAATACAGTTCAGTGTTCAGCTGACCACACTCTATAAAACTCCCAATCTGACGGCACTTCGTAAAGCAATGGTTATAACATTTTCAGTCTTAAGAATAGAAACGTTTCAGGATCGGAATCAACGACCTTCACTTTCAACAAAATTGTTGTAACGGGAAATGTTATACTTAGAGGGTATAGTTTTTAAATTCTGCCCCTCTCCTCCCATTTGAGGTGCGAGATATCTATTTTTATTATCGGTACTAACTCCACTCCTCTTTAACCTATACATATCAGATCTACCGGAAACTCAGTCCAAGAAGTTCTGCTATGCTGACGATATAGCTCTTGCCACAAGGCACAGCAGCATCAGTGAAACTGAAAAAACGCTTGGAGAGGACATGGCTATCCTTGAAAGGTATTTCATCAAGTGGAGACTTAAGCCAAGCTTAACTAAAACTGAGGTATCCTGTTTTCATCTCAACAACAAAATGGCAAACAATGTAATTCAAGTACCCTTTGGAGGAACTATCCTCAGGAACAACAAATTTCCTAAGTATTTGGACATTACCCTGGATCGCACCCTTTCTTTCAGAAAACACCTTGAGAATACAGCAGCTAAAATAAAAAGTCTCAACAACATCCTCGACAAACTTTGTGGCACATCGTGGGGAGCCTCTACAGAAACCCTAAGGAGTTCTGCTATAAGTCTTGTCTTCTCTGTGGCTGAATATTGTGCTCCAGTATGGATAAATAGTCCTCATGTGAAACTGATTGATACCCAGCTCAACAATACCATGCGGAAGATCAGCGGAGTCATCAGACCCACTCCCTCTTATTGGCTTCCTGTCCTCAGCCACATTATGCCACCTCACCTGCGGAGAAAAGTCGCTCTTCTCAGAGAATATGACAAGATCATGGCTAATTTGGACCTTCCCATTCACGATGACATCCCAGATCTTCAGAGAGGCAGGCTGAAGTCCAGACATCCGCCAATTGTTTTTGCACAGGAACTAACTGAGAACCAGTTTAATCCATTCAACGAATGGAAAGGAGAGTGGACTCTCAATACTGACCACCTGCTTTGGCCTCTACTTTCCAAAAACAGTCCAGTTCCAGGATTTCACCTCCCAAGGAGGGCATTGACTGCTCTAAATAGGATCCGCACAAATACCGGAATCTGCGCAGAGTCCTTGTTCAGATGGGGCAAAGTTCCGTCCCCCCAGTGTGACTGCGGTGCTCCTTCCCAGTCTATACAACACATTGCATTCGAGTGCAGACTGCGGGCCTATGAAGGTGATCCACTGGACTTTATTCAGGCCACACCTTCTGTGATACTGTGGCTGGATAGTTTGGACTTAAAACTATAGATATGTTGCTGTTTCTTGTCATGTGTATTCATGTATATATTGTATATAGTACTTTCTGTCATCTTTCAATCTTGTTTCTGCATGCAAAAGTCATACGATAAATAAATTATAGGGACTGTATGTCTTGAAAAGCATTCTTTTCATTACCTAGAAAAATTCGTCTCGTAAAAGCAAATAACATTGGCAAGAGGGGTGAAAGTGAAAGGTGAGGAAATTCCCAGGGGAGTTACAACCGGACCGGTCTCCCAAGAAAGGTGATCGCAGTCTGGACGCTGGAATGTTTATAGCTCTTCCCTAGAATGAAAGTGACCGCAATCTGGAATGACCGCAATCAGGAAGACACCGTACGCGGCACCTGTGGGATTTCATGGAAGAATGAATGGAATGTCAAAAAACCTGTAGAGGGTATGTGACATCAGTGGATCGTTCAGTGACGTACGTATTCTAGTCAGTGGCGCAGAAAATGCGGGAGACTTGAACGTGTGCTGTAGTGCGTTTTTGCGGTTAGCGGGAAGACGGTACGTTTTAGCCTATTTTCATTTATGAAAAAATAGGCTTATGAGATCATCTTTTGTCCGTGTGTCTGTGTGTGCGTGTGTGTGTGATGGTGTGTCCCCCCCCCCCCCCCTAATAATGTCGAAACGGCTAGAAAGATTTCAATGAAACTCGGTAAGTTTTTAGCTCTATTCCGGGAGACCCCGACCGTACCTTTCAAATTTTGTTACGTCTCACCAATCCAACATGGCGGCTATGCGAAATATTTCACCAACATTCAATATCTCTGAAAATATTACCGATATAACCGTGGAATATTTTACGGTGATAAAGGGAACTACTAGAAGTTCACCTATGTGACTTTTGAAAACCTGGTAACTACAAAACCAACATGGCGGCCAAGCGAAGTTGCGACTTTTAAATAGACGTTTCTCGCGATTTAACCAACCAAACGCAATAAAACTTGGTACAGTACATGTTTATACACATTGTAATGCACCGACATTATTTTAACTTCGGTCAATTGTTTACATAACCTCAAGATGGCGGCTGTGCGAAATATTTCACCGGCATTCTATATCTCTGAAATTATTAGCGGTATCACCCTGAAGAATTGTACGATGATAAGGGTACTACTGGAAGTTCATCCATAAGAATTTCAAACACCGGTTAACTACAAAACAAATATGGCAGAGAAGCGAATTTGAAAATTTTAAATAGACTTTTCTCGCGATTTAATGATCGAAACGCAATGAAACTTGGTACAGCAAATAGACATTGTAATGTACTGGTAGTTAATTTAGTTCAATTGTTTACATAACCTCAAGATGGCGGCTGTGCGAATTTTTAAATTAAGTTGTTATTTCTTGTGTCGTAATCATGCGATCGAAGTGAAAGTTTGAATAATGAAATAACGCAATAGTTTTCCTTTAAAGGTACATGACTCTATGGCCTGCACATATAGAAATCCAACATGGCGACCATCTGCAATATTTAGTCGGTTCTCAATATCTAAGAATCTATTACAGCAATCAAACTCAAATGTTGTATGTTGATAGAGGCAATTAACATAAGTGGGATATATGAAAATAGGCTGTATAGTTCTTCTCGGAACTACCTGTTGGACACAAGTTCCTATGCGAAAGTTAACCACAACAAGTCCTCAAAATCTGTAATGGGAATTTTTGGAACATCCCGTATAACATAGGAGAATTAAACCGCCTTTCTCTTGAACTTCAAGGCGAGAGATAGGATTAATTCAGCAAGTGATCGTGTCATAACTCAGAAGCGAATTAATCTCAATGCCTTTGCTACTCGGGACCTGTTGGTCTCTCATCAAGCATGCTTCAGTAGTCGAGGTTTAGAATTTATAGAGCAAGTCAGCTGTCGCCCGCAGTCGAACACTGTACGTGCTGAACACTCCTCACTCCACAAAGTGACTAAAATCGTGACTAAGTTCATCATCATCATCTTCATCTTCATCATTCCTCGTGTCTTAGTAGAAAAAAAATTGAAGCATGTGATTTATTATTAAATTATTTCTCAAAAGCAGCAATAAAAAAATGCCAAATTCATGTTTCCTAATTACGGGAGATTAGTTCCAGTATGGGGTTGGCTTACTTCTTAATATCTGGTTAATGGTTAGCTTTTTACATGACCATCTTGGGAGGTCTGCTTCGCGACTCGGATCACAAGCGAAGGATGTCAAATTGCGGCCACCGAAGATTTCCATTCCACATAATATGCGCCAGACTTGTCAGCGCACATCAATCCTACCTGGCGTGCCCATTCCCATCAGACTACTGTTGCTTTAAGGGAGCTCATACACCGTCGGTTGTCAAAATTTAAGTTTTGTTTTACGTTTAAATGAAAGACAAAACCTTTCTCAATATATCTGTTAAGTTGTACAAGTAAATTTAGCGTTTTGGCAGAGATATATCGTATTACGTGAGACCATGCGCCTATCTGTCAATAGAGTGTTTAATATTCAAACCCAAAAGGTTGCCTTTTTGGTTGGAAAAACACAACATCTCGTGAACTATGTGATGAAACTGGATAAAACTCGGTAGATACATTCTAACATATGATTCCTAGAAGATGAACCTCATTTATGAAATTATCTTTAAAAATAATTGCGATTTGCTTGGAAAATTAAACAAAAAAACTGTTCATTTTTTGAAAGACAAATTTAATATTTGTTAAAAAATATACTATTTACAATATAACATTCATCCTCGCTGTTTATGCGTTTACTTTACATGAAAAAAAATCATTCCATTCAGACTGGTATTTCTTGTTAAACCGTGTTTTTTTTTGATTCACGGAGTTTAAAATATCACGAATATTATCGTTTCAATATATCACGAAATACTTTATACACTGCTCCTCTCTCTGAATTAGATGAAAGCTCGATGTATTTACCATAACTGTACGTTACATATTAGTGAAGCTGTGATATCATTCGTAACGGTATGCAAAGATTCCCACTGACGGTCTACGAGCCCCCTTAAGGTATTCAAATAACCTACGTTTAAAATGACGCAGTTGGATAGAATTTTATAATTTCTTTTGTTTCCAGACGAAGGTCTAATTCTTCTGCTTTTAACCCTTTGTAGGGCAGAATAGTTCAGTAGTAAATACGAGTATATTTACTTCTTCCTCTTTCTCCGATAGGTTCTTCTGATGACCACGAACCAATTTCAATGTTTAGTCTTTTGTCGTTCTTTCTTCTTCCTCCAATGCTCCTTCATCTTTTCGCTGTGTATCTTCAATTCTCTCTTTGAGCCTCTTTTCTCATATTGCCTTCCTTGGAGTCCTTCCATTCCCAATACTTTTTTTTTTGGAAAATTTCTCTCTCTAGTGCATCTTCTTCTCTTACATTGTTTTTTTCTAAATCTTTTTTTACTTCTTGAAACCAGACTGTTGTCAATTTCTTTTTCCAACGATGTTTAAAAATCTGTTTGGTTTGTAAATATATGTTATTTGTATTTATTTACATTTCATCATTTTACCTAATTATAATTATTATTATTTTTAATTTTTATTTTCTTTGACATGTTCATGCTCTTGATTACTTTTATAATTTTACAATAATTAAGATGGTAAAATTATTAGAAATTTCGTTTTTATGACCCTATTTATTTTTACAATTTAGAATAATATGAAGCTTTATTAAACAATTAAAAATGGTAAAAATTAAAATTAAAAATGCATTATCTTTATTACCATTTTTTTTAGCCTACTATCGATTTTTGCAAAAAATGAAAGTAGACTTATGAGATCAACACAGGGCGAAAAAAGTGTGTCTGTCTGTGTGTGTGTATGTGTGTGTGTGAGTCTGTGTGTGTGTCTGTGTGTGTGTGTGTCTGTGTGTGTGTGTGTGTACTCTGAATGTCTGTCCCCCCCTATCAATTCGAACACGGTGAATGCGAATTGAACGAAATTTGGTACAAAGGTAGCACTAGCAAAGGACACCTCAGTGTCATGTTTTATATCGCCGCCATCTTGACGGAAACGTAATGGCGGCCACACAAATGTTCAAAGCTTAAATCAAATTACGACTAACCTAATCATCCGATCTCTACCAAATTTTGCAACAACATACCTTTATGGGGGGAGCATCCTTTGACCAAACTAATAAGTCATCCGCGTAATAGTTTGCGGATGGCGGCCATCTTTGTGTGAAAATCGATTCCCCCTATTAATTCAAACAGGGTGCAACCGAATGGAACAAAATTTGGTACAGAGGTAGTACTAACAAAAGGCACCTCAGTGTCATGTTTTACATCGCCGCCATCTTGACGGAAACGTAATGGCGGCCACACAAATGTTCAAAGCTTAAATCAAATTACGATTAACCTAATCATCCGACCTCTACCAAATTTTGCAACAACATACCTTTATAGAGGAAGTATCCTTTGACCAAATAACTAGGTCATTAGCTTAATAGTTTGCGGATGGCGGCCATCTTTGTGTGAAAATCAATTCCCCTATTAATTCAAACACGGTGAAACCAAATGGAACGAAATTTGGTACAGAGGTAGCACTAGCAAAGGGCACCTCAGTGTCATGTTTTATATCGCCGCCATCTTGACAGAAACGTAATGGCGGCCACACGAATGTTCAAAGCTTAAATCAAATTACGATTAACCTAATCATCCGATCTCTACCAAATTTTGCAACTACATACCTTTATGGAGGGAGCATCCTTTGACCAATCTAATAGGTTATTAGCCTAATAGTTTGCGGATGGCGGCCATCTTTATGTCAAAATCGATTCTCCCTATTAATTCAAACACGGTGAAACCGAATGGAACGAAATTTGGTACAGAGATAGCACTAGCAAAGGGCATCTCAGTGTCATGTTTTATATCGCCGCCATATTGACAGAAACGTAATAGCGGCCACACAAATGTTCAAATCTTAAATCAAATTACGATTAGCCTAATCATCCGATCTCTAGCAAATTTAGCAACAACATACCTTTATGGAGGGAGCATCCTTTGACCAAACTAATAGGTCATCAGCCTAATAATTTGCGGATGGCGGTCATCTTTGTGTGAAAATCGATTCCCCTTATCAATTCTAACACGGTGAAACCGAATGGAACGAAATTTGGTACAGAGGTAGCACTAGCAAAGGGCACCTCAGTGTCATGTTTTTTATCACCGCTATCTTGACGGAAACGTAATCGCGGCCACCCAAATGTTAAAAGCTAAAATGTAATTACGACCAACCTAATAATCTAATCTCTACCAAATTTTGCAACACCATATCTTTATGTGGGAAACATATTCAGACCAAACTGCAAGAACATCAGCCCATTAGTTTGCAGATGGTGGCCAAGTATGTGTGCAAATCGATTCCCCCTATCAATTCAAACACGGTGAAACCGAATTGAACGAAATTTGGTACAGAGGTAGCACTAGCAAAGGGCACCTCATATTCATGTTTAATATCCCTTTAGCACGTTGTATTTCAACAAGCTACTACAACCAACATTCAATCATACTCCTTGAAAAGGACAAAGAGTTATAACAATACCCATGCATTTAGGAGAAAGTAGGCTATATGTTCTTTACTGAACATCTTGTTTACTTTTTATTTTAATTGTTTTTATTAAAACATTTGTCTAGCACCCTAGGTCAAGGAGATAACTAATAATATTTGGTTTAAAGAAACATTGACACTTCTACAAGAATTAGTTGAAATATGAGTGAAAGATTCAACCACCTGCAAAACTTCTAACAGCAAGATGTGTGTTTCCTTGGAAATGTATATTATTGTTGTACAAGTTTTACGACAGGCACAGTTAGAATATTAATATCGTTATTGTTTTGGCTCCTGAATCCGTACAGTATATTCTCCTTAAAGAAGTTAGTCTACCATGGTGGGAACAGGCTCTGAGTATCGACGTCAGCTGACGATCGCAATCGATACGCCTAGCTCTAAAACCCAACGGATGATGTCTGTCCTTCACACAGCTACTGTAGAACGTTTAGAACCCTTGATCTAGTTGGCAGTGCACCACAAGAACAATGAGACGAGAGAACACGTAACAGTATTTTGCTCCTATTACACTGAAAGGCAATGTTAATTAACCTATCCCCAATTTACAAATACATACGCTAGTACAGGCATCATAATAACAAAGGTTATATGACCACTATGTCGCAAAGCCTCTGAAATAAGCAACAACAACTTTCTTCATAGTTTTATTTCTGATTCTGAAAGAAGTCACTTTATAATCTGAAAGGGCTTTTTTGTTGTTGTTTTCCTTATTTTAGTGACTGTGACATCGTGGGTATTTGTAAACTGGGGATAGGATTGGTAAGGAGGTGGCCGAGGCCTTCAGTTTGGATCCAGCCCAGCATTTCCCTGGAGTAGAAGTGGGGAAACGACGGAAAACCACCTCCAGGATGGCTGAAGTGGGAATCAAACCCTCTTCTTCCCAGTTTTGCCCCACAAGACTGAGTGTATCCTGTTCCAGTGCTCAGACCAGGACTAAAATTTCTTGACAGAGCCGGGGCTACATTCCAAAATTGACAATCAGAATTCGCAGGATTGTATTTTTTTTTTAGTATTGCCTAATAAATAGCATAAATAACTTACAAGTGTTAATATATACTAGTACCAATTACACATCGCCCTGGTCCAAGTTACACGCCATCGGTCCAAATTACACGATATTACATTTTGATATAAACATAAATTTTAAGTTATACGCTGAGATAATATTAGCATTTATTTTCACCATATAATAATAATATAATCGTATGGCCTCAAGTGCCAGGTGCAAGCTTTGTTACTTGACGCCCAAAGGGCAGCTTGCATGCCGATTTGTTGTTGTTCCTTGGAGCACTATGAAAGTCAAGGAGGTTAGATATCTAAGCTCCTTGACACTATAGCGCTTTCTAGTAGAGAAAGGGGGAACTTTTTTGTTGGCGGAAAATCCCGAGATTAATTTTGCAAATTATGAACACGGCCTACTGAATTCAAATGGGTTCTTTAACATGCCGACATCGTATCATTTGATACATTGTAGTATTTGTCGTCCATAAAATTTGAGAAAGTTTAATTAAGATCAAAGATGTTATTGACGTTTAAAGTTAAGTGGTCCAAATTACACGGACTTCCCCTTCCTCTAGGCTGCCACCTCTTCTTCACATTGTGTATTATATGTAAAGTATCTCCACATATTAAGTGTCATCACTATCATCAATTTCCGTTTTCCAGCTTGGACAGGGTTGGAGCAAAGATGACACCCTTCCACTTTACTGTGTGTGTCCTTCCTCAACCACTGAACTCCACTCCACACTCACACTGTCCTTCACCAAATCCATCCACCATACTCTAGGTCTTCTTCGTCCTCTCTTTCCAGTCATACGCCTCTCCATCACTTGTTTCGGTATTTTTTCATCATTTATCCTTTTCACATGTCTATACCATCTCAATCTGTTTTGCTACAGCTTGTCATTCAACTTCTGCACATTCACTTCCTTTCGAATGTCCTCATTTCTCACTCTATCTCTCCTTGTCTTCTGTACCATACTCTTCAGGAATTTCATTTCGGCTACCTGTATTCTACTTTCATCTCCCCCCCAAACAGGTGGATATAGCTCTGAATGATTCTTCCAGGATTGTATGTGGGTAGATCTACCCTCTTATAGGAATTTCTCCGCCTCATGTCGGATGAATGGTAACAGCAGCATCTGAGAAGAAACGGCAAGAAACCGATTCAAGGCATCCACTTTTCGGCCAACAACCAGCCCGACAGAGACAAGTCCAGAAACAGCTTTTTGAGAGGAGTAACAGCCCTCAAAGGCTCACAAGAAGCTGTCCGTGTGAAGATATGGCAGACAGAGATCATAGACCCAACTATTCCTCTATCAGAAAAAATGGCACCTGGTCACAACTTGCCAAATGGAACTTGGAAATCATTGAACAGGCTGAGGACGGGGGTTTCACGCTGGAAGAGCAATCTCAAGAAATGGAACATGCTCGTCAACAATGATGAGTTCTGTGACTGCATCATGTTACAAGATCCAGAACACCTGCTGATCTGCCCCTTGTCGGAGGTCATATGTTCAAAAGACGATCTTTTGGCTGCAAATGCTAATGCTATAACTGTTGCTACTTACTGGCAAAATCTAATTTGATTTGGACACGGAAAAAAAATCTCCCCCCTCCCATGTGCTCACATCTGGTGGGACGTGGGATGGCGACCACGCGACCCCAGCTGAGTCTGGCATTGCTTCCACTTACTTGTACCGGGTCCCTCTCCGTCTTCTTTCCTGTCGACCTCCCTTGGTCAACTCCTGTTCTTTTCTGATCCCGACGGTATTAGGGTATCCGAGGCCTAGGGAGTATTTCACTTTTCCGCCTTAATTGACCCTTGTCTCATCTTTCCTGATCCCTCCTTCTTCGAGGAGTCAGACCTCTTGTTGTTCTTTCAGGTATCTTCTGTCTCCTGCTCAAGGCCCCCAAGGAGGCAGGGTGTATGGAGCCCCACCACTTACGGTGCACCCTGGATAGTGCTACACCCTCAGGGGCTCACGGCTGGTGAGTTCGGGAATTGGCAACTCCGAGGGATTCCTGAACTGGGTCCGGTTTCCACCCTTCATCCATTGCTTTTGGGGCGGACCCTCTCCTCTTTTCCTTTCCTATCTGCCTTAACTGACTCTCCTTCTTTCTAAGTCCTTCAATCCTCATTCTTCGAGGGTTGAGGACTATTACTTCCCCTTTCTTTTATTTCCCTTACTCTTCTTTTGTTTTCTTTGTATCTTCTTCTAGTGTGAAAGCTGTATTTAGTTTTAGTTGTAAGTTTGTAGTTCTATTTATTTATAGGTTATTTTCATTTCTCACGATCATCCAAACCAGTAGGGGCCGATAACCTAGATGGTAGGCCCCTTTAATAGTACATTATGCAGCGAGCCTATAATGGCAATAATTAAGATACGAGTATGTTTATAAAACGAGCGTGTGCGAGTTTTATAATTTCCATACGAGTGTCTTAATTACCATTATAGGTGAGTTGCATACGACTGTTTATGTTCGACGATAATTATTATAACTATTTTATGTTCGAACATAAATATTCATAAATATCTGTCGAAATTTCACCAGTTTTATGTACTGAACAGAGCGCATGAGACGCAGGGAATGCCTTGCATTTGACCATGGCCTTCTCGATTACCCCACTATGACACTAGGCAACGCAGTTCAGAATGCCTTGTATTTGACAATGGCTTCCTCGATTACCCTACTATGACACTAGGCAACGCAGTTCAGAATGCCTTGTATTTGACAATGGCTTCCTCGATTACCCCACTATGACACTAGGCAACGCAGTTCAGAATGCCTTGTATTTGACAATGGCTTCCTCGATTACCCCACTATGACACTAGGCAACGCAGTTCAGAATGCCTTGTATTTGACAATGGCTTCCTCGATTACCCTACTATGACACTAGGCAACGCAGTTCAGAATGCCTTGTATTTGACAATGGCTTCCTCGATTACCCCACTATGACACTAGGCAACGCAGTTCAGAATGCCTTGTATTTGACAATGGCTTCCTCGATTACCCTACTATGACACTAGGCAACGCAGTTCAGAATGCCTTGTATTTGACAATGGCTTCCTCGATTACCCCACTATGACACTAGGCAACGCAGTTCAGAATGCCTTGTATTTGACAATGGCTTCCTCGATTACCCTACTATGACACTAGGCAACGCAGTTCAGAATGCCTTGTATTTGGCAATGGCTTCCTCGATTACCCTACTATGACACAAGGCCAGGCAGTGAAATTTAAATTAGAAGGCCGTGGATCTCAGCGCATCTAATTATCTAATTGGTCAAATAACTGTTTCTTGAGCTCTGATTGGTGGGAGAAACTGATTCATAATGAAAAATAGTGTTATAATGAACCTCATTATGGTACAGTTCTCTGGCAGATAATAGTCAGGGGTCGAACATAAACAACAATTATCATAATTATCACTCTCATATCTCCTCGTCAGCGGCCAAGTTTCTGCTCCATACTTCATTATTGGTAAGTAATAGGTCTTGTACATCACTTCTTTAGTCTTCACTGGTATGTTATGTCTTTATTCCAAAGTAAACTCCGAACCTGATGATTTTTTTTTCGTGTGGCCTCCTAAGAGGCCGAGTGCAGGTTTTTCTAGTCGACGCCCGTGGGGACCTGCGCGACGGGATGAGAGATGGAATGGATGAAGATGAATGAAACTGGGCAAGGATGTGAAAGGAAGCGGCCGTGGCCTGCCAGAAGGTACCGTCCCAGCATTTGCCTGGTGTTGAAAATGGGAAACCACAGAAAACAATTTCAAGAACGGCTCGAACCCACGCGTCTACCGAGTCAGCAAAGAGCTTGGCCCCATGACCTAACGCTGCGCTTTAGCGAGCGTAACCGCTACTGTCGGTGAACCTGATGATAGAAAACACACTCACATTGTATTTTCTTGGTGATCTCCATATCCAATCTTGCATTTGCCACGGTACGTGAGTGGTTATTGTGTCGGACTACCAACCCCAAGCTTGCAGGTTTGCTCCTGGCCATGGTAAGTGATTTTTAAAGGCGACAAAAATCTTGGCATGTTAATGAACCCATTTGAATTCAGTAGGCCTTGTTCATAATGGCAACTGTTTTTTATCATTACCTGGCTTGTGACATAAAAAACACCAGCCCGACGAACTTGTTTGTGTATGTGCATTCTTACGAATGACATGTACTGGTCACCAGATCGATACCCCTTTAGTTATTGAACCCAGGACCTTAAGAACAGGATCTTTTAACGTATCAGTACACTATGAAGGCGCCTTAGGCAACCATTCAAACGCGCATGTTCGACTGGAAGCGGGATCCACTATAGGGCTGACAACTTTTGCAACAAACAATAGATTTATGGCGGAATTCATTATACGCAGAAGTGTACAACGTCCTCGTAAATAATAATTTCATCAATTAGAGTATTTTCACCCTTTCATTTTGTCACTACAATCGTTAAGTGTGCGACGTCCTTGTAGATATTTATTCAGTTACGGTCCATTTGACTCTTCCCCTTTACCACTAAGAGCAGTCATTCGCTTAAATAATAATAATAAATATCCCAAATTTAATGTTTTTGATATAACAGTTTATCGGTCTTGTAGGCCGTGGTCCAGACAGGATATCTCCCGACGTTTCACCGGGATTTGCGTCCGGCATTTTCAAGGGTTACGCTCCTTTCTTGGTCAGCAGTGGAATGAGGAAGAGGTTTGAAATAATGGGTAACGGTTTGTAGTGGGGTATTGTTGTTTGAATATGAATATTATATTGAAAATCATGCCATCGCCCTATTAACTATATTTTTGTTACTATAATTGTTAGACTATGATTATTTATATTGTGAATGTAAGTGAAATGTTTTATTTTTTGTATTGTTTATGCAGGGCGCTACTGTAAAGGAGCTCTTAAGCTCTAAGTGTAGCCGTGAAAATAAAATCAATCAATCAATCAATCAATCAAATTCATTTCTAAACCGGCGGCTACGGTGGCGTAGTTGGTAGCGTGCTGAGCTTCTATGCCCAAGATCGCGGGTTCAAATCCGACCGAAGTCGTCGGATTTTTTAAGAGCGTTAAAAATCCCTCACTATGCTTTCCTTCGGAGGGGAAGTATGCCGGCGGTCCCATGTCATAGATTTATGCCATGTTAATGAACCTTCCACTAATTACACCTGTGTGAAGCTAAATTGTATAGGTTAAGAATGTAAACAACGCTCTTAGGTTCCTACGTTCGTTGCCAAGAGCTGACTGCGGTGGCGTCTGGTAGCTGAGTTCTGAACTAGTAGTCGTTGACGGTGGTGAATGGCAGCAAAAGTAGGAACTATTTGAAAAATTCAAAAGTCTGCAGTCCTTACTTGAATTAAACAAGAAGTTCCGTGACGAAGTAAAGAGCCTACTTTCTTAAAATTTAAGTTTCATGCCAATGATTAATCTATATAGATCTATCTAGAATAATGACGAAATTAAGTTGGTAATGTCGAAATTTGTCCAGCACAGATCTCACATGGAGTGACCGGGATTTGAACCACGGACCCAGCGGTGAGAGGCCGGCGTGCTGCCGCCTAAGCCACGGAGGCTTGTGACATACATGTATTGGTCAGAAATAATCTAAAATAATATGATCTATTGTTGTGTCAATTTTGGATAAAATCCATTAGTTAGTATAGAAGTTACATTCATTTTATAATTGGACCTAACAGCAGGCTCAGAATCATGTTGGCAGCACTGGCGTAGGCCTATATTAGTTACTCCAAATTAATCTAGAATGCCAGGTACTATACGTGTGCAAAGTTTAGAGCTATTCGCTTGCATGCTTTCTGATATATTGATATTAGGGTAACAAAAATAGAGACAGTATGTATTAACAGTTGGAAGCCCTGGTTACTCTTAAGAATCGGCATAGTCATATCTGTTATGGTACACATAGCACACACGAAATTTGGTTGAAATCCAAATGATAGTATAGAAGTTACATGTATTTAAATTTGGACCTCTCAGCAGGCTTAGAATCATGTTGGTAGCACTGACGTACATAAGTTACTCCAAATTAATATAGAATGTCAGGTACTATACGTGTGCTTATTTTAAAGCTGTCGGCTTGCATACTTTCTGATATATTGGTATTTGGAAAAAATAAATTGAGAGCATTTATTAACAGTTGGCAGACCTGGTGGCTCTTAAGAATACACTCAGTCATATCTGTTTATATACACATAGCACATACGAAATTTGGTTGAAATCCAATTGATAGTGTAGAAGTTATATGCATCTAAAATTTGGACCTATCAGCAGGCTTATAATCATTCTGGCAACATTGCCATGTATGGCCTCCTGGAAATTAAACTGCAATATTATTATCTATACGGGTGCCAATTTTGAAATAGTTCCCATTGATACCTTCCAAGATATCCAACATGGAGCTCAAATTTCAATTGCGATTTTTCAGCAGTTGGTAACACTGACATCATTTTCAAATATGGCCGTGAGATAGTCAGGTATAGATCTTTACTCCTACCAAATCTTGTTTCGATTGCTGCAGCCGTTTAGGAGTTGATAGGGGGGACACACACACAGCCAGACAGACAGAAGGACAGACAGACAGACACACATTTGCCCGATCTCATAAGTCTACCTTTTCCTCATTTTTGCAAAATGTGAAAAGTAGGCTAAAAACTCTATACCTGGAACATATCTTGCGGAACAGCAACTTATCAAGTTGATACAGGAAGGAAATATCGAAGGTCAAAGAAGAAGAGGCCGAAGAAGGCTTTCCTGGGTGGATAACAAACAAGATGTTCAGTAAAGAACACATAGCCTACTTTCTTCTAAATGCATGGGTATTGTTATAACTCTTTGTCCTTTTCAAAGAGTATAATTGAATGTTGGTTGTAGTAGCTTGTTGAAATACGTGTTATACGGATATTAAACATGAATATGAAGTGCCCTTTGCTAGTGCTTCCTCTGTACAAAATGTCATTCAATTCGGTTTCACCGCGTTTGAATAGATATGGGGAATCTATTGGCACTCATACATGGCCGCCATCCGCAAATTATTGGGCTGATGACCTTGTAATTCAGTCAAAATATGCATCCCACAAAAAGGTATGTTGTTGCAAAATTTGGTCGAGATCAAATGATTCGGTTGGTCGTAATTTGATTTAAGCTTATACCATTCCGTTTCAGTCAAGATCGTGGCGATATAATACATTACACTGAGGTGCCCATTGCTAGTGCTACCTCTGTACCAAATTTCGTTCAATTCGGTTTCACCGTGTTTGAATAGATATGGGGAATCTATTGGCACTCATACATGGCCGCCATCCGCAAATTATTGGGCAGATGACCTCGTGGTTTGGTCAAAAGATTCTTCATACATAAAGGTATAATGTTACAAAATTTGGTAGAGATCAGAAGTTGATCGTAACTGATTTAAGCTTTTAATATTTGGGTGGCCGCCATTACGTTTTCGTCAAGATGGCGGCGATATAAAAGCATGACACTGAGGTGTCCTTTGCTAGTGCTACCTCTGTACCAAATTTTGTTTAATTCAGTATCACCGTGTTTGAAAAGATAGGGGGAATCGATTTTCACACAAACGTGGCCGACGTCCGCAAATTATTGGGCAGATGATCTCGTAGTTTGGTCAAAAGATTCTTCATACGTAAGGGTATAATGTTACAAAACTTGGTAGAGATCAGATGAGAAGGTTGGTCGTAATTTTATTTAAGCTTTGTACATTTGGGTGGCCGCCATTACGTTACGTAGAGATGGCGGCGATATAAAACATGACACTCAGGTGCCCTTTGCTAGTGCTACCTCTTTACCAAATTTCGTTCAATTCCGTTTCACCGTGTTTGAAAAGATAGGGGGATCCGATTTCTACCCAAACATGGCCGCCATCCGAAAATTATTGGGCAGATGACCTCGTAGTTTAGTCAAACTATTCTTCATACATAATGGTATATCGGTACAATATTTGGTAGAGAACAGATGAATAGGATGGTCGTAATTTGATTTAATCTTTGAATATTTGGGTGGCCGTCATTACGTTTACATCAAGATGGCGGTATATAAAACATGACACTGAGATGCCCGTTGCTAGTGCTACCTTTGTACCAAAATTTCGTTCAATTCCGTTTCACCGTGTTTGAAAAGATAGGGGGAATCGATTTGCACACAAACATGGCCGCCATCCGCAAATTATTGGGCAGATGACCTCGTAGTTTGATCACAAGATTGTTCATACATTAAGGTATAAGGTTACAAAATTTGGTAGAGATCAGATGAATAGGTTGGTCGTAATTTGATTTAAGCTTTGAACATTTGGGTGGTCGCCATTACATTTACATCAAGATGGCGGCGATATAAAACATGGCACTAAGGTGCTCTTTGCTTGTGCTACCCCTGTACCAAATTTCGTTCAATTCGCATTCACCGTGTTCGAATTGATAGGGGGGGGGGGGACAGACATTCAGAGTACACACACAGACTCACACACACAGAAAGACACACAATTTTTGGCCCTGTGTTGATCTCATAAGTCTACTTTCATTTTTTGCAAAAATCGAAAGTAGGCTAAAATCAGTGGACAGGATTAATAATAATGTTATTGGTTTTACGCCCCTTTTAACTACCCTGGCTTTTAGAGACGCCGGGGTGCCAGAATTTTGCCCCGAAGGGGATCTTTAACGTGCCAGTAAATGTACTGGCACGGCTCCCTCGCATTTGCGCACCCTCAAATGCCAACTGACTGCGCCAGGTTTCGAACCTGCAACCTTGGGCTCAGCAAGCGAGAACGTTACCTCTGAGCCACGCAGCCAAACAGTGGACAGGATTTCCCAGCATCGATAAATGATTCCATATCGCAGTTCATAAGCAATAGACACATCATGTGATCGCTAACATCCATTTATGGATAGGCATCCGAAGAGGAAGAAGAAGAAGGAATAAATACAACACATTTCCAAACCTTGCTCCCCTCAGCAAAGGTCCTTATTTCATCGTATGGATTTTTTTTTAATTTTTTTAAAATTTTAAGTCTATTCATAAAATAAAATTTATCATCACCAGATATTTTAGGTCTACTTATTTTTAGAACATTTTTTTAGTAGGCTACTTCATCATCAATATTGTAAAGCGCACACGTCTGTTTTTTTAATGCTTTTTATGAAAAATTATTATCAAGGAAAGGGCAAACATACGGTCAATTTTGGTCGTAATTCAAATAGTTTTAATTAATTTTATAAGACAGTTGCTGAAGAGGGCACAACGTGGTCGAAACTGCTATAATATATTGCTGTTGTTTGAGTCTTCAGTCTTTTGACTGGTTTGATGCAGCTCTCCATGCCTCCCTGTCCTGAGCTAATCATTTTCATCTGAGGCAATCTGTTTAAGTTATTCTAACCTTGCTCGACCCCTACAGTTCTTGTCCTCGACCCTTCCTTCCATAACTAAGCTTGCTATTCCTGGGTGTCTTAGTATGTGTCCTACCAACCTACTATCTCTTCTCTTCATTAGCAGTCGCCGGAAACATCTCTCCTCTCCCACTAGCCTTAATACATCTTCGTTTGTAACCCTATCTACCCTTCTGATCTTCCTCATTCTCCTGTAACACCACATTTCGAAGGCTTCAATTCTCCTCTTTTCTGCTGCACCAACAGTCCAAGTTTCACTTCCATAGAGCGCCACACTCCAGACAAAGGCTTTCAAAAATGACTTTCTAATACCTAAATCTATATTCGATGTCAACAGACTCCTTTTCTGTAGAAATGCTTTCCTTGCCTGAGCCAACCTACTTTTTATATCCTCTTTGCTTCGTCCATCACTGGTTATTTTGCTTCCTAAGTAACATAAGTCTCCTACTTTCATAAATACTCATGGTACTTTACTTATAATTATAAGTACCAATACAGAATGTCATTGTGGAACCAACAAAAATAGTTGGGGGTTAGGCTGTTGGAGCCTTCTTCGTCTGTCCAAAAGAAGAATCCACCAGAGAATTTTTGTCACGAAGTGTACAATGTCCTCATAAATAATTCAGTAATTAGGCTGTGTGGAAGGAAGACCAACCAGTCCTGCAGTGTGACTGTCTGGCACGGCTCAGCTCGGCTCCGCTTCGAGCGAAAGGTGCAGGTAGGTAGCCTTGTGAAGGCCGCGTGCGCACTGCGCCATATTAGGAAAGTAGGTTGTTATCACACCATGTAAGGTAGCTAGCTATCCAGGTCGCCTAACTGCCTGCCTTTCCACCATTAATCACGTCACATTCACAAGCAAAATTAGTAAAGAGTTGAAAACAGTTCGACACGCTTCCTTATTTTGTAGCCCTCAGGGGCTCACATCTAGTGGGACGTGGGTTGGCGACCATGGGACCCCAGCTGAGTCCGGCATTGCTTCCACTTACTTGTGACAGGCTCCACTCCGTCGACTCTTGGTCAAGTATTGTTCTCTTCCGGACACGACAGTATTAGGGTATCCGAGGCCTAGGGAGTCTCTTCTTTTCCCAGCTTAATTGGCCCTTGTCTCATCTTTCCTGATACCCTCCTTCTGCGAGGGGTCACCTTCATTTTCTTTCCATGTAATCTCCTGCCTTCTGCTCAAAGCCCTCAAGGAGGCAGGGTGTATGTAGCCCCTGCACTTCTGGTGCACCCTGGATATTGCTACACCCTCAAGGGCTCACGAGTTTGGGAGTTGGCGACCCCGAAGGATTCCTGTGCTGGGTCCGTTTATTCCCATTTTTCCACTGACTTTGAGGCAGGCCCTCTCCTGTTTCCTTTTCCTATCTGCCTTTCATGGCTCTCCTTCCTTCCATTCTTCGAGGGTTGAGGGCATTTCTTTTCTTCCTGTCCTTTATTTGCCTTATCCTTTATTTGTTTACCATTTCTTCTTCTAGTTTGTAAGTCTGTAGTTAGTATTAGTTATAGTTTTCAACCAAGCCATTAGGGGCCGATAACCTAGCTTTTAAGCCCCTTAAACTGGGTGAGTTAGCCGTGGTCGTTGCGGTATGACTGCTGGCAGTTGCTCACATCAGGGAGGCGAGGAGGTTCGAATCCCCCCGCCGGCAACCTTGAAGATGGTCTTCTGTGGTTTCCCATCTTCCTTCCAGGCAAATGCCGGTGTTGGTCTCTAACTATAGGCCACAGCCGCTACCTTCCAACTCCTCGACCTTACCTTCCAACTTTCCTCCCCAACGGTACTTGTAGCTCACCCATTGGGTGTCCGTCTCGAAGCAGCTACAAAACTGGCGAGCCGAACATGTCCTCGGACACTCCCGGCATTAAAAGCCATACGCTAAAAAAATAAAAAAAACTTAAAACCTTTGTTGTTGCCGTTGTTGATTCATATAGAGGAGGCTTTGCGACATCGTGTACCTGGCAGATTGCCTATGTCAATGACCTGTGAATCATTTCCTCTCTTCTCTTTGAGTAGATCTGTCCGCAGACAGGTTTCAACTGGACGTCCTCCATTTCTAGGGCGTTTTTTCAGTGGCGTAGTTGGTAGCATGCTGAGCTTCTATGCCCAAGGTCGCGGGTTCAAACCCTACCGAAGTAGTCAGTTTTTTTTAGAGCGTTAAAAATCCCTCAGGATGCCTTCCTTCGGAGGAAAAGTAAAGCCGGCGGTCCCATGTCATAGATTTATGGCATGATAAAGAACAATTCACTAATTACACTTGTGTGAAGCTAAATTAGCCTATAGGTTAGATTTGACTAATGCTCTTAGGTTCCAACGTTCGTCACCAGGAGCTGACTGAGGTGGCATCTAGTAACCAAGTTCGGAACTAGTTTGTCGTTGACGGTGGTGTTTGGCAGCGAAAGTAGGAACTACTGTACTTGAAAATTATTGTCTGCAGTCCTTACTTGAATAAAAATAGATAACACACACTAATACAGCTATCAAAATAACACCGGTTATCAAACAGATGCTACACACACCCAAAGTACACGGGGCTACATGACCGCGTTGTTGCAGCCGCTAAACTGAGGAACCAACCAACCACCGTCCTGAGCATTTGCTAGTAACTTCTTCCTCTCTCTCGTATTCCTTCTACTTTTCCTTCCATGATTCTGTGTAGGATTTACATAATAAATAACGGTATTTTAGGATTAAAATATTTTTAGCCTATTTTCAATTTTGAAAAAATAGGCTTATGAGGTCACCTTTTGTCCGTGTCTGTGTTTATGTGTGTGTGAGGTGTGTGTGTTTCCCCCCTAATAACTCCTAAACGACTGGAGCGATTTCAATTAAACTCGGCAAGTTCATAGCACTATCCCGGAAGACCCCGACCATGCCTTTCAAATTTTGTTACGTCTCACCAATCCAACATGGCGGCTGTGCGAAATATTCCACCAGCATTCAATATCTCAGAAACTATTACCGATATCACCCTGGAATATTTTACGGTGATAAAGAGAACTACTAGAAGTTCATCTATGTGACTTTTGAAAAACTGGTAACTACAAAACCAACATGGCGGCCACGCGAATTTGCGACTTTTAAATATACGTTTCTCGCGATTTAACCAACCAAACGCAATGAAACTAGGTACAGTAGCCTATATGTTTATACTTATTAAAATGCACCGACATCTAACTTGGTGCAATTGTTTACTTAACCCAAGATGGCGAGTGTGCGAAATATTTCACCGGAATTCTATATCTTTGAAACTATGAGCGGTAACAGCCTGACAATTTTGTACGGAGATAAAGGACACTACTGGAAGTTCATCTATAATACTTAAAAAACCCGGTTAACTACAAAACGAACATGGCGGCCAAGTGAATTTGAAAATTTTAAATAGACCTTTCTCGCAATTAAATGTTCCAACCGCTATGAAATCCGGTACAGGAAATGTTTATACTCATTGTAATGCACTGGTATCTAATTTAGCTCAATTGTTTACATAACCTCTAGATAGCCCAGTCAATAAAGGTTTAGTGTCGCAACTAATTAGAGGAAAGCTGATTTTTTTCAGGATGTTAGTATATAAAGTATAAAGTAAAAACCACAAAGTCCCGACCCCCACCCCCCTTGCTTCCACCCCCACCCCCTCCCCAACCTTACAAGAGGAGTACTCTAGTTTAATGCTTACAGTTAAAGAACTAATGAAGTTACAAACGCGATTTTTAATAATCTTACGCCTAACATTATTCTAAACAAATTATGTCATATAAACTTTTTATGTAGATAGCGTAATTTCACCGTAATACTCCAATATATGCAGAAAACTGCCACTACAAAACACAAAAAGTAACTTCAACCTATTGTACCTTTTTATCCTTCCGTCATACAATGAAATGTTTTGTACAAAACTTATAGACAATTTAATTAGCTTTAAAAATATGTGTCTACTATAATGCTTACCGTTCAAATGAAGGCTTCAAAGAGAGCGATGAACAGTAATGGCCACCGCATCGCCGCGCCAGACAAAGCAGCGCCGCGCCGTTGTCACTCGATGCTGAAGGGCACCGCTGTATGTACTCATATCCTTAATCTTGAATAGTCATTTAGTTTATGATGATGAAATATAAAAACTTTAACTTCAACTTTTCATTACCAAAATCCTGTGCTTAGTACACTTTTATAGCTGACAAATAATAAAGTTTCATTGTATAGTATTTTTGATAACTTATTAATTCCTGCACAACTAACACGGCCTAATAATAAACAACGTTTATGTTTTTCCTCTTTTTTAGTATAAAGGATCATTTTCTAATGTTTCATCGGTTTGGTCTGAAGAATTTTTACAATACATTCCCCTGCAGTTCACACACATAGATGTGCAATCGAACCCAGCTTTACGACAACTACAGTTTGTAACACACAATGTTTTGCAATTACAAGATATCAGTAGAAGAAGTTCACTTGGAGCAGCAGGATTCATCATGGGCTTAGGTATCAGTCTGTTATTTGATGTATACTGCCAACCCCATTCTTCTGCCGGGATTTTACAACCTAACCAAGTTTGAATCTGGTGGTAAACCCTCAAAATATGTTGATGAGCAGCATCTGAAGTTGGTGGAAGTTTTGCTAAATCAAAATTAGACTTGAGAGACATTTTTGCGGTTAATTGCTTGAACTTAAAGTACCAGGCGTCATTGAGGGTTTTGAACTTTGATAAGATGTACAAGCTTAGGATAAACTGTTCTCCACTTTCTAGAAGGATATCTTTTGTAATGTCTTGTTTTGTGAAAAGCTCAGCCTGAGATCTAGCTTCAGTTGATTTACGTATCATGTCGGCTGCTTTTTACTTCCCTAGTCCATAGAAAGCAGACATCGTATCACAACCAGTCATTGAATGAGAAAAAAGGCAGTAAAGTTTGCTGCTTGACATGTTGATTTATAAGAAAATCGAAAGAGTACAGTTTGGACATTATCGACGAAGGCTTTAAGAAGAAAAGTTTGGCGTCTTGCTGGGGAGCTAATGCTACGAGTAAAACCAAGAGATCTGTATCAGTTCCCACGACAACAACTGTAGTATTATTAGTTTGCACATATTTAATTGCCTGGTCGACAATGACAGTGTCAGCGTCACCTTCCGCAGAAAAAAACGTTAATATCCTCAGTCACACAACGTGTTGTAATTGCTTCTATCAACCTCTTTTTGTTATGAGGGTTTGCTAGAAAGTCTGCTTGTTGTGTTGTGCAAACTGTATTTTCATTAAAAAAAAAATGTGTGAGAAGATTTCTTTGATGCTCTTCTCTCTTGTTCTTGCTGTTTTGTGGTTGGAAAGTTGGGATAACCGTCGAATACCACTGTAACTTTATTTCCGTATTTACAAAGTATAGAGCTTAAATAAGAATCTATTATTTCCTTCAAAGTGCTGGTTTTTCTCCAAACCACAGCATGTAACAAATTTCCACCATCCATCACAAAAACATCTTCATTTGCCTTGAAGCTTTCTTCAACAATTCCATCTTCAAATAATTTTATAAACGATGCTTTCGTACCTTTACGTATTGATGCCTCGTCAAATAGTGACGGTGGGTGAGATGCTAATTCGAACTCAAAATAAGATTTCAACTTAACTGGGCTGTCACAGATGCATAAAATTCGATTGAATATTTGCTGGGAGTTAATTGAAACTTCTTTAGATCTCACTTTGTTAGACTTGAAACTTGCCTGTGTTGTAACCATATCCTTCCGCTGTAGTGCCAATGTTTCAGGAATCAAATCATTTGTTACAGTACTCACTTCCTTTTCACTTGCGTATTTTCCACAGTCATAATTCTTTGTTTGTATATCTTCCCTAACGATTTCTGCTGCTGTTTTAACAATTCTTTTACGTTCGTCTTCAGTAGTTGTTTCTCTGTTTTTGTGCCACGAATCTAATACCTTGTGACTAGTATGTGACATACATAAAATACTTCTCTTTCCAGATAAATTATGTACAACTAGCCGATCTTTGAAAATATCTACAAGTTTTGACTTGAGATAATAATCACTATAGTCTATATCAGAACCACATAACTCCACTACTATCTCTCTTAATTCTTTTAGTGAATACTGGCACTCATTGTCGCTCTCAAGGTAATTGGTAAGCAAATTAAATTTATCTGCAGACTCGGCTAATAATGGACGTCCTACCTTTTGTTCATGAGGTTTATGTTTACAAAAGTCCTTATAACATTGCCCATGATAACGGGCTTCGGCCGCAACTAAATCAATCACATCTAAAAGCCTGGACTTAACTTTACAGGCCCAATCATCATTCCTATTATCACGAGCATTAAGGAGAGTTTGCTTTATTTCAATTGTTGAAACCTCATGAATTTTAGTTTCGGTATTGAGAAGGAAGTTTTGGGTCAAACACAGCATTTTTTTCACATAACAAACAGTCATGCTTGAAATCAAATTTGGTGTCTAATTTTCTGAGAAGGCGCTGCGAGGTGGAAGATTCCGAATTTTGAGCTTTTAATGCTGCTTTAATATTGCTAGGTCTGGTATAATTTTGCCTGCATACAGTATGTACTTTTATTACATCGATGTTAACAAGTAACCTATGGATTTCGTCTTTTCTCTCAATACTACATTTTATTAAAGTGTTTATACCTTTAGTGACTGTTACCCCGGCATCTTTCACTTCCTCATTACATATTACGCATATAATGGTAAAAACAGTTCAGATTTAACAAGTGTTTACTATTTTTAAGGGTTACCTTTTATCTTGCTTATCTCGCTCAACAATACATAACAATAGCAAAACTATCAGCATTTCACTGCACTTGGCACAACACAACAACTTGTATTTCTGTACAAAAAGTAAAACTATCACGAAACACAAAATGCAACGAACCGCACAATGCCATGGTTAACCGAACACTAAACAGACAAGGCCCACTAATAACGAAAAGGACTCAATAAGCAGCGTAGTAGAGATAAGAGGGCAGTAAACAAACAAGTTGCAACGTGCAGTCTGACTCATGCAGACAGCCAAGCGGCCGAGTCACCACACCACGCTATACGCGGCTGCCCGGCGGGATGCGCGGTGTCAGCTACTGTTCATCGCTCTGTGAGGCCATCATGTTAACAAATACCTTTTGTAGACCCATAACGTTAAAGATAATAACAGTAGCTAAACATTTTAATCGAACATATTTTTTCTACGACATAAGGGTAAATAGTTATAATTAGTATAAATTACTTTTTGTTTTTTGCAATGACAGTTTTCTGCATATATTAATGTATTATGGCGATAATAGGTTCTCTACATAAAAATTTATTCTTAAATAAATTGTTAAAAATATTGTAAGGAGTAAAATAAAAAAAACAATCACGTCTGTAGCTTTATTAGTTTTCGAGCTGTAAGCATTTAACCATAGTACTGCTCTAACAAGGTATAGGAGGGGGTGGGGGGGGGGGGAGGGAAGCAAGAGGGGTGGGGGTCGGGACTTTGTAATTTTTGGCTATTTACTTTGTATACCAACATCCTGCAAAAATTCAGCTTTCCTCTAATTAGTTGCGACAAAGCGTATATTTTTACCTTTATTGACTGGGCTAAGATGGCGGCTGAGCGAATTTTAAAATTAAGTTTTTATTTCTTGTGTCATAATCATGCGATCGAAGTGAAAGTTTGAATAATGAACCTACGCAATAATTTTCTTTTAATAATACATGACTGTATGGCCTATACATATAACAATCAAACATGGCGACCATCCGACATATTTGGATGGATCTCAATATCTACGAATCTATTATAGCAATCAAGCTGATTTTTTATGTTCATAGAGGCTATGAACTTAAGTTCACCTATAAGACTTCAAATAACCTGGTGATCACAAATCCAACATGGCGGTGACACGAAGTATAAATATTCACATGGACGTTACTCGCAATGTAACCATCCGAGTGCAGTGAAACTTGGTACAGTAAATCCTTATACGAATGTTAATCCACTGGCATCTAACTTATTTCAATTGTTTCCATAACCACAAGATGGCAGCTGTGCGAAATTTTAAAAACTCCTTGCTACTTCTTGTGTCCTAACCATGCGATTGAAGTTGGAATGCTACACGTACACAATAATCTTCATGTAACAGTGAATAACTCTAGGACCTACACTTACAAAATCTATCATGGAGACCATCCGAAATATTTAGTCGGTTCTCAATATCAACGAATCTATTACAGCAATAAAATTGAAATTTTGTATGTTGATAGAGGCAATTAACATAAGTAGGATATATGAAAATAGGCTGTATAGTTCTTCACGGAACTACTTGCTTGCTCTTCTGTATCATCCTCGTGAAATTCCTCTCCTCTCCTACCCTTCTTAGTACCTCTTCATATCTCATTCTATCGATCCATTTCAATTTCTCCATTCTTCTCCATAACGACATTTCAAAACTTTCCAATAATTTTGTTCGTTCTGTCTGCCTGTCCATCTTTCCAAACCGTAAGACACCACACTCCAACTAAAACATTTTGCGAACCACTTCGTAAGTTGGATCGGTATCGGTAAGCTTCTGGCTGTTAATAAACCTTTCACTCTCCCGAAAGCTCTCTTCCTCATGGAGATTCTGCGTCTCACTTCTTCTGTACAATTTTCGCTGGAGGTTATCAAGCTTCCTAAAAACAGGAATGACTGAACCTGTTCTAATACCATTATACTGTTCTTCTTCATTTCCTTCTCTCACTACTTCACATAATTATACTTGACTATAATTCAAGGGTTCACCCCAAGAACCAGACAAGTCCAAAACTTAAATTGTTCAGAATCAATACAGCTTCATTTGTGCTGAATGAAATGAAAATTGCTTTTAACCTAATATCGGTCTCACAAACAGCTTTAAATTGCAAATAAGGGAAATTTATTTTTATGAGGATAGTTGAGAAAACCTTTAAAAACCTTTGGACTAGTCTGTTTTTTTCTGAAATCTTAGTTGAATGTTGTTGTTTGAATCTTCAGTCTTTCGGCTGTGTGATGCAGCCCTCCATGCTTACCTGTCCTGAGGTAATCGTTTCATTTTTACATAGCTACTACACCCTACATCCGAGAAAATCTGCTTAACATATTCTAACTTTGGTCTACTGTATCCCTACTGTTCTTATCCTCGACCCTTCCTTCTATAACTAAGCTTGCTATTCCTGGATGTCTTAGTCTGTGTCCTACCAACCAATCTCTTCTCTTCATTAGCAGTCGCCAGAAACATCTCTCCTCTCCCACTCGTCTTAATACCTCTTCGTTTATAACCCTATCTACCCATCTGATCTTCATCATTCTTCTGTAACACCACATTTTAAACGCCTCCATTCTCCTCTTTTCTGCTGCAACAGTCCAAGTTTCACTTCCATAGAGCGCCACGCTACAGACAAAGGCTTTAGAAAATGACTTCCTAATACCTAAATTAAATATTTGATGTCAACAGATTCCTTTTCTGTAGAAATGCTTTACTTGCCTGTGCTAACCTACTTTTTATATACTCTTTGCTTCGTCCATCACTGGTTATTTTGCTTCCTAAGTAACAGAAGTCACCTATTATATAAATAATTCATGCTTTTGGGTTAATGCCGTGTGTATTTTTAATTTAAACCATACGTTTCGGAGAAACCTTGCCTCCTTTTTCAATGGAAATAAACAATGTGGCCAAAGAAAGTATATCAATGAGATAACAAAAAAATATAGATAAATTCCTCTGTTCGTCACCAGAGAGCAGCTGCCAGAAATTACTGTATGGACCATGGCGGAACGGCGGACAGAGAAGTTAGTAACGAGAAGGTAAAGGGGGTGGTGTGAAAATATAGAAACTCCTCGAAGAATGAGGAGGGGGGGGGGGAGGGGGGAGGGTTAGATGGATATAAGGAAACATAAACAAAAGGGAAGTGTATCTGAACGATACCTAACGTCATACAGTCAACGGCGAAAAAACAGATGGAAACTCCTCCAGTGACGAACAAAGGAGATCAAATCCAGGCTCTGAGCCCTAGAGGGAAAATGTACAATTTTAAATATGTGAAGAACAGAGAGACTGAGAGGAACTATCTCCCTAGATCCTTAATAACTGGTAGCCAAGTGTCACTTAGCTGATATCCAGTGTCTCTGTTAAAATTATTGGGATTTTTACGAATTTCAACTGCCTCCCTTATAATTCTAGACCAGTTGTGCTTAACAAGGGCAAGCGCATGAGCATCCTTGAAACATACATCGTGCCCTGAAGACAGGGCATGTTCAGCTATAGCTGATTTGTCAGGTTGGTTTAGACGGATGTTCCTTTGATGCTCTTTGATGCGAGTTGCAATGGACCGTTTTGTTTGTCCAATGTAGACTTTTCCGCAAGTACATGGGACTTCATACACCCCAGGTTGTAGTATTGGGGACAATTTATCTTTGTTTAATGCTAAACGTTGACCAATTTTCGTCATAGTGCCGAAAACTGTTTTTATCTTGTGCTTGCGGAGAATCTTAGCAACGCGGTCAGTGGTGTTGTGAATATAAGGGAGGTAAGCAGTTCCTCTCACGTCGGAGCTCTGAGAAGGTTGTCTATCCCTCCTTCTGGGATGTAGGGACCTATATATAGTTGATTCATTATAGCCATTACCCTTAAACATGGTTTGTAAGGCATGTAACTCTTCCTGAAGAGTTGATGCCTCACAAATACGTACCGCTCTTTTGGCTAGAGTTGTTATAATTCCTTGTTTTTGTGCTGGGTGGTGGTGGGAGTCCGCATGTAAATAACGGTTGGTGTGAGTTGGCTTACGGTAGACGCTGTGCCCCATGGAGCCATCCGCTTTCCTCCTCACAAGAACATCCAAAAAAGGTAAGCATCCATCTGACTCTAGCTCCATTGTGAAGTGGATTGAAGGATGCAGCTGATTTAGGTGGTTCAGAAAGTGGTTCAGTTTCTCAGGACCCTCCTCCCACACCACGAACGTATCATCCACATACCTCCACCAAATCACAGGTTTGAAAGACGCCGAAGATATAGCCTCCCCCTCAAAATGTTCCATGAAAAAAATTGCCACGACAGGCGAGAGTGGACTTCCCATGGCCACACCATCAGTCTGCTCGTAATATTTACCATCCACAAGAAATAGCTGGAACACAAGCAGTGGTGGAATAATCGGGCAATGTCCTCAGGAAACAAATCCTTGATGAGTGACATGACCGAGTCCACCGGCACTCTGGTAAACAAGGACTCTACATCAAAGCTCACCAAAATAGCATTTGGTTGAACGGCGATGGTTGACAATTTTTCGACGAAATGGGTTGAATCCCTAATGTCGGACTGTGTGCGCCCCAAGTGCGGCTGAAGCAATTTGCTGAGATATTGCGCAAGAGCATAAGTTGGAGAACCTATTGTGCTAACAATTGGTCGAAGAGGGACGTCTTGCTTATGGATTTTTGGAAGACCATACAATCTCGGAGGAACAGCATCTCTCGGAATAAGACATCTTCCCTCTTCTTTTGGAATAGATGACAGTTTAACAAGCTTAGCAGTGGCATTGGATACACGAGTGGTTGGATCACGAGTGCACAGTCTGTAGACTGGATCAGATAACAGAATCGAGATTTTACTTTTATATTCAACGGTATCCATCACCACTGTCGCATTTCCCTTGTCAGCATGAAGAATAGAAATGGTGTCATTATTTCTTAGTTCCTTCAATGCCTTTCTTTCACCCCGAGTTAAATTGGGTGCGGGTACTTAAGAGGATCTTAATATCCTCACACTTTCTTGTCTAACTTCTTCAGCTTCATCTGGAGGTAAATTGTAGATGGCAGACTCAACGGATGTGATTAACTCCTCTGTAGGAATTTTGGAGGGTGCGAGAGCAAAGTTGAGACCTCTGCTTAGTAAAGTTGTTTGATAGTCATCTAAAGGGGTATTAGAGAGATTGACTACAACTTTACTAGTATCAAGAACCGTACGAGGAGCTGTTTGTCTCGAGGACAATCGAACGAACTTAGCTCTTTGTCTATCTACAGCCCGACAAAAATTATTCTCGGCCTGAATAGCGGAGATACGTTCAAAGAACAGCCACAATTCCTCTGAGAGAATGCTACTAAGAAGCAGATGTAAGTGTAATAACTCACGGGAAACTGCGTCCAATTCAGTACGAGAGTTCTGGATCCTCTCGATAACGAGTGCCTTGCTAGCGCGCTGATAAATTCTCATACCTTTATGAGTGTGTATAGTTTGCTTCAATTTTACACAGTTGGGAATGATGTTATGATCCCTGCATCTAAGAAAGAAGGGCAACGATGAAAGGAGAGAGCTCCTTCTTCGCCTCAACTTACTAAATTTAGATGATTGTCGAACAACTTCCTCCCCATAGAGGTTTCTAATTTGCATATTAAGGCTTTCACGGCCCGGATTATTATATAAATAATTCATGCTTTTGGGTTAATGCCGTGTGTATTTTTAATTTAAACCATACGTTTCGGAGAAACCTTGCCTCCTTTTTCAATGGAAATAAACAATGTGGCCAAAGAAAGTATATCAATGAGATAACAAAACAAGAAGTTCCGTTAAGAACTATACAGCCTACTTTTCATGCCAATGATTATTCTACAGAATATGAACCTATCTAGAATAATGACGAAATTAAGTTGGTAATATCGAAATATCTAATTAGTTCAAAATATACCTGGTATAATGTAGCCTAATAGAGCACTACAGTTGGCAGCCCTGGTGACTGAATATATTCTTAGTTCCATCTCTTAAGGTACAGAATACAAAATTTGGTTGAAGTCCAATGGACGTTACATGCAGTTAGACACTGGATCTATCAGCAGGCGTAAAAGCATGTTGCCAACAATACCATGCGTGTGCTGGTCAGAAATAATCTGAAATATTATGATATCTTGTTGTGCCAATTTTGGATGAAATCCATTTGTTAGTATAGAAGTTACATGTATTTTAAAATTGGACATATTAGCAGGCATAGAATCATGTTGTCAACACTGCCTTGTATTAATTACTCCAAATTAATCTAGAATGTCAGGTGCTATACGTGTGCAAAGTATAGAGCAGTTGGCTTGCATACTTTCTGATATATTGATATTAGGGTAAAAAACATCGACAGCATTTATTAACAGTTGGCAGCCCTGATTGCACTGAAGAATACTTATAGTCATATCTGATATGTTACACATAGCACATGCGAAATTTGGATGAAATCCTACTGATAGTATAGAAGTTACATGTATTTAAAAATTGGCCCTATCAGCAGGCTTAGAATCATGTTGGTAGAACTGACGTATATAAGTTACTCCAAAATTAATCAAACATGTCAGGTACTATACGTGTGCATAGTTTAAAGCTGTCGGCTTGCACACATTCTGATATATTGGTATTTGGATAAAAAAAATAGAGAGAGCAATTATTAACAGTTGGCAGCCCTGGTGGCTCCTAAGAATACGCTCAGTCATATCTGTTTATGTACAGATATTACATACAAAATTTGGTTGAAATCCAGTTGATAGTGTAGAAGTTATATGCATTTAAACATTGGACCTATCAGAAGGCTTAACATTATTTTGGCAACACTGTCATGGTTGGCCTCCTGGAAATTAAACTGAAATAGTATTATCTACATGTGTGCCAATTTTGGAATAGCTCCTATGCATACCTTGCAGGATATCCAACATGGAGCTCAAATTTCTAGTGCGTTTTTTCAGTAGTTGGTAGCACTGACATCATTTTCAAATATGGACGTGAGCTATTCCGGTGCACATCTTAACTCATACTAAATTTGGTTTTGATTGCTGCAGCCGTTTAGGAGTTGATAGGGGGGGGGGACACACACACAGCCAGACAGACAGAAGGACAGACAGACAGACAGACAGACAGACAGACAGACAGACAGACAGACACACATTTGCCCGATCTCATAAGACTACTTTTTCCTCATTTTTGCAAAATGTGAAAAGTAGGCTAAAAATATAGATAAATTCCTCTGTTCGTCACCAGAGAGCAGCTGCCAGAAATTACTGTATGGACCATGGCGGAACGGCGGACAGAGAAGTTAGTAACGAGAAGGTAAAGGGGGTGGTGTGAAAATATAGAAACTCCTCGAAGAATGAGGAGGGGGGGGGGGGGAGGGGGGAGGGTTAGATGGATATAAGGAAACATAAACAAAAGGGAAGTGTATCTGAACGATACCTAACGTCATACAGTCAACGGCGAAAAAACAGATGGAAACTCCTCCAGTGACGAACAAAGGAGATCAAATCCAGGCTCTGAGCCCTAGAGGGAAAATGTACAATTTTAAATATGTGAAGAACAGAGAGACTGAGAGGAACTATCTCCCTAGATCCTTAATAACTGGTAGCCAAGTGTCACTTAGCTGATATCCAGTGTCTCTGTTAAAATTATTGGGATTTTTACGAATTTCAACTGCCTCCCTTATAATTCTAGACCAGTTGTGCTTAACAAGGGCAAGCGCATGAGCATCCTTGAAACATACATCGTGCCCTGAAGACAGGGCATGTTCAGCTATAGCTGATTTGTCAGGTTGGTTTAGACGGATGTTCCTTTGATGCTCTTTGATGCGAGTTGCAATGGACCGTTTTGTTTGTCCAATGTAGACTTTTCCGCAAGTACATGGGACTTCATACACCCCAGGTTGTAGTATTGGGGACAATTTATCTTTGTTTAATGCTAAACGTTGACCAATTTTCGTCATAGTGCCGAAAACTGTTTTTATCTTGTGCTTGCGGAGAATCTTAGCAACGCGGTCAGTGGTGTTGTGAATATAAGGGAGGTAAGCAGTTCCTCTCACGTCGGAGCTCTGAGAAGGTTGTCTATCCCTCCTTCTGGGATGTAGGGACCTATATATAGTTGATTCATTATAGCCATTACCCTTAAACATGGTTTGTAAGGCATGTAACTCTTCCTGAAGAGTTGATGCCTCACAAATACGTACCGCTCTTTTGGCTAGAGTTGTTATAATTCCTTGTTTTTGTGCTGGGTGGTGGTGGGAGTCCGCATGTAAATAACGGTTAGTGTGAGTTGGCTTACGGTAGACGCTGTGCCCCATGGAGCCATCCGCTTTCCTCCTCACAAGAACATCCAAAAAAGGTAAGCATCCACCTGACTCTAGCTCCATTGTGAAGTGGATTGAAGGATGCAGCTGATTTAGGTGGTTCAGAAAGTGGTTCAGTTTCTCAGGACCCTCCTCCCACACCACGAACGTATCATCCACATACCTCCACCAAATCACAGGTTTGAAAGACGCCGAAGATATAGCCTCCCCCTCAAAATGTTCCATGAAAAAAATTGCCACGACAGGCGAGAGTGGACTTCCCATGGCCACACCATCAGTCTGCTCGTAATATTTACCATCCACAAGAAATAGCTGGAACACAAGCAGTGGTGGAATAATCGGGCAATGTCCTCAGGAAACAAATCCTTGATGAGTGACATGACCGAGTCCACCGGCACTCTGGTAAACAAGGACTCTACATCAAAACTCACCAAAATAGCATTTGGTTGAACGGCGATGGTTGACAATTTTTCGACGAAATGGGTTGAATCCCTAATGTAGGACTGTGTGCGCCCCAAGTGCGGCTGAAGCAATTTGCTGAGATATTGCGCAAGAGCATAAGTTGGAGAACCTATTGTGCTAACAATTGGTCGAAGAGGGACGTCTTGCTTATGGATTTTTGGAAGACCATACAATCTCGGAGGAACAGCATCTCTCGGAATAAGACATCTTCCCTCTTCTTTTGGAATAGATGACAGTTTAACAAGCTTAGCAGTGGCATTGGATACACGAGTGGTTGGATCACGAGTGCACAGTCTGTAGACAGGATCAGATAACAGAATCGAGATTTTACTTTTATATTCAACGGTATCCATCACCACTGTCGCATTTCCCTTGTCAGCATGAAGAATAGAAATGGTGTCATTATTTCTTAGTTCCTTCAATGCCTTTCTTTCACCCCGAGTTAAATTGGGTGCGGGTACTTAAGAGGATCTTAATATCCTCACACTTTCTTGTCTAACTTCTTCAGCTTCATCTGGAGGTAAATTGTAGATGGCAGCCTCAACGGATGTGATTAACTCCTCTGTAGGAATTTTGGAGGGTACGAGAGCAAAGTTGAGACCTCTGCTTAGTAAAGTTGTTTGATAGTCATCTAAAGGGGTATTAGAGAGATTGACTACAACTTTACTAGTATCAAGAACCGTACGAGGAGCTGTTTGTCTCGAGGACAATCGAAAGAACTTAGCTCTTTGTCTATCTACAGCCCGACAAAAATTATTCTCGGCCTGAATAGCGGAGATACGTTCAAAGAACAGCCACAATTCCTCTGAGAGAATGCTACTAAGAAGCAGATGTAAGTGTAATAACTCACGGGAAACTGCGTCCAATTCAGTACGAGAGTTCTGGATCCTCTCGATAACGAGTGCCTTGCTAGCGCGCTGAAAAATTCTCATACCTTTATGAGTGTGTATAGTTTGCTTCAATTTTACACAGTTGGGAATGATGTTATGATCCCTGCATCTAAGAAAGAAGGACAACGATGAAAGGAGAGAGCTCCTTCTTCGCCTCAACTTACTAAATTTAGATGATTGTCGAACAACTTCCTCCCCATAGAGGTTTCTAATTTGCATATTAAGGCTTTCACGGCCCGGATTATTATATAAATAATTCATGCTTTTGGGTTAATGCCGTGTGTATTTTTAATTTAAACCATACGTTTCGGAGAAACCTTGCCTCCTTTTTCAATGGAAATAAACAATGTGGCCAAAGAAAGTATATCAATGAGATAACAAAAAAATATAGATAAATTCCTCTGTTCGTCACCAGAGAGCAGCTGCCAGAAATTACTGTATGGACCATGGCGGAACCACCCCCTTTACCTTCTCGTTACTAACTTCTCTGTCCGCCGTTCCGCCATGGTCCATACAGTAATTTCTGGCAGCTGCTCTCTGGTGACGAACAGAGGAATTTATCTATATTTTTTTGTTATCTCATTGATATACTTTCTTTGGCCACATTGTTTATTTCCATTGAAAAAGGAGGCAAGGTTTCTCCGAAACGTATGGTTTAAATTAAAACTACACACGGCATTAACCCAAAAGCATGAATTATTTATATAATAATCCGGGCCGTGAAAGCCTTAATATGCAAAGAAGTCACCTATTTCCTTTAGTTTTTCACCTGCCAATCCGATATCTCCGAAACTATTCCCGATATCACCCTGGAATTTATTACGGTGATAGGGGGAACTACTAGAAGTTCACCTATGTAACTTTTGAAAAACTGGTAACTACAAAACCAACATGGCGGCCACGCGAATTTGCGACATTTAAATAAACGTTTCTCGCGATTTAACCAACCAAACGCAATAAAACTTGGTACAGTATATGTTTATACACATTGTAATGCACCGACATCTAACTTCGTTCAATTGTTTACATAACCACAAGATGGCGGATGTGCGAAATATTTCACCGGCATTCTATATCTCTGAAACTATTAGCGGTATCACCCTGAAATTTTGTACGGAGATAAAGGGCACTACTGGAAGTTCATCTATTAGACTTTCAAAAACCGGTTAACTACAAAACGAACATGGCGGCCAAGCAAATTAGAAAAATTTAAATAGACCTTTCCCGCGATTTAATGTTCACAACGCAATGAAATCTGGTACAGGAAATGTTTATACACATTGTAATTCACTGGTATCTAATTTAGTTCAATTGTTTACATAACCTCAAGATGGCGGCTGTGCGAATTTCGAAAATTAAGTTTTTTTTCTTGCGTCGTAATCATGCGATCGAAGTGAAAGTTTGAATAATAAACCTACGCAATAATTTTCCTTTAATGGTACATGATTCTATGGCCTATACATTTAACAACCCAACATGGTTACCATCCGAAATATTTAGACGGCTCTGAATATCTACGAATCTATTATAGCAATCAAACTGATTTTTTTATGTTCATAGGGGCTATGAATTTAAGTTCGCCTATAGGACTTTAAATAACCTGGTGATCACAAATTCAACATGGCGGCGACGCGAAGTATAAATATTCACATGAACGTTTCTCGCAATTTAACCATCCGAGTGCAGTGAGACTTGGTTCAGTAAATCCTCATACGAATTTTAATCCACTGGCATCTAATTTATTTCAATTGTTTCCATAACCACAAAATGGCAGCTGTGCGAAATTTTAAAATCTCGTTTTTACTTCTTGTGTCCTAATCATGCCATTTAATTTTGAATGCTACATGTACACAATAATCTTCATGTAACAGTACATAACTTTAGGACCTACATATATAAAATCCAACATGGCGACCATCCGAAATATTTAGTCGGTTCTCAATATCTACGAATCTAATACAGCAATCAAACTGAATTTTTTTATGTTGATAGTGGCAGTTAACTATAGTAGGATATATGAAAATAGGCTGTATAGTTCTTCACGGAACTACTTGTTTTAATGAATCCTTCAAATATACTTTTTCAGAAATTCATCAGTAAAATAGGAATATTATTTCACAAAATGAGTACTGTAGGCCTACTTTAAATTCCTCCCTTTGGCGGGGTTCATTAACGTTTTAACTGTCATGTACCCTTCCAGATGTGATACTAGGTTATGTAAACTTAGCTGGTATTTGAATCCTGAGTCCTATGTGGCGTCCGTTTTCACTCACAACTCACCTCAAAACAATTGAATAATATTTATTTTATTTTATGTTGGTTTGTGATAAATATATCATGTAATATTCCTTTCAGGTTACGGTGTTTATATACTACTGTCAACCAAAATATTATGTGTACTCAAGTTTGAAGGTGGTTTGTGAAGTAACCAATAGACCTACATAAAATTCAATAACATCATCAATTTTTTCGTTCTATTTTACGTTAGTTCATGTAAGTTTGGAATTTTTAACTCATGTTTTAATATTTTTTATCGCAGTTGGAACACAAAAAGTGCCTGATTTTAAGCGTGTTTCAACCATGCATCACATTTAAGAATTATTATCTCACAAAACCGTCATCAGATCGAATCCAAATTTTAACACAATATACATTGGAATGTTAAATAACTGGTTTATTAATTTCAAAATTTTGTGTTTCCAAGTAACAAAGTTGTTATCATTTTGTAAGGTACCTTTTTCTCGGCTCGGGGTGGTTAGAAAATGTAGTTCTTGGTTGCGTTGTAATCCTTATACATCAAAAAGGTATGCTGTATGATTGTGAAATACGTAAATTAATTCACTTATTTTATATCGGTTTGTATTTGTACGGGAAATTAAGACATGGTTCACCAGTTAGCTGCTTCGGTGAAAGCTGTTCAACGTTGCCAAGATGGACTCCATCACGCGTCATGGCGCGCCTCGCTCGGAAATGATGGGCTCCATCTCAGCAACGCTGTACAGCATTTCCCGGAGCGGCTAGCTGGTGAACCATGTCTTAATTCCCCGTACAAATACAAACCGATATAAAATAAGTGAATTAATTTACGTATTTCACAGTCATAGAGCATAACCTTTTGATGTATTAGGATTACAACGCAACCAAGAACTACATTTTCCAACGATCCCGAGCCGAGAAAAAGTTACCTTACAAAAATGATAACAACTTTGTTACTTGGAAACACAAAATTTTGAAATTAATAAACCAGTTATTTAACATTCCAATGTATATTGTGTTAAAATTTGGATTCGATCTGATGACGGGTTTGTGAGATAATAATTCTTAAATGTGATGCATGGTTGAAACACGCTTAAAATCAGGCACTTTTTGTGGTTCAACTGCGATAAAAAAAATATCAGAATATAAATTAACAAGAAGTTCCGTGAAGAACTATACAGCCTACTTTTCATGCCAATGATTATTCTACAGAATATGAACCTATCTAGAATAATGACGAAATTAAGTTGCTAATATCGAAATTTCCAATTAGTTCGAAATACTCTCTACTGATGCCTTCGATGTTTAATTGGCATATTGTTAGTTGTGAGCCAATTGTCTGTGTTTGAAACTGTACGTCCTTAAAAGGACTATTAGGTGTTACGGAGTTGTGGCCGTGAGGCCCTGAAGGGCAGTACGGCGGCATCTGAATCACTGTTGCTTTCTTAGCACCACCCAGGGGACACGTGTAGGGTACTTTAAGGTTAAACCTACGGACGTGAAGCAACGCTAATCCCCATCTACAACATCTACGCCACCAGGCATCGTGAACGTTGAGGATCCTCACATAAAACTTGCTGGCTTCAATCTGCCCAGACATACCTGGACTAGACTCAATCGTATTAGATGTGGCTTGGGAAGATGTGCTTCTGTTCTCCACAAATGGGGTTGGAAAGACTCACCGAATTGCGATTGCGCTGACATTCCACAGACAATGGAGCACTTAGTACTGGAATGTCCTCTCCGAGTTTTTCCAGGAAGTCTGGAGGACCTACATTCTGCTACAACTGAGGCTGTCAAATGGATCAACGAGTTGGACGTTGATTTATAATAATTTTTTTTTATCTGCTTTATAATTTATATAATTTGTTAGTATTATTGCTGTGTTATATGAATCTGTATTTATGTAGGTGATTGTGTTGTGTTAACATCATACGATAAATAAATAAATAGTTCGAAATACTGTATACCTGGCATAATGTATCCTAATAGAGCACTACAGTTGGCAGCCCTGATGACTGAATATATTCTTAGTTCCATCTCTTAAGGTACAAAATACAAAATTTGGTTGAAGTTCAATGAATAGCATGGACGTTACATGCAGTTAAACATTGGATTTAACAGCGCGCGTAAACTCATGTTGGCAACAATGTCATGCATGTATTGGTCAGAAATAATCGGAAATAATATGATCTATTGTTGTGCCAATTTTGAATGAAATCCATTAGTTAGTATAGAAGTTACATGCATTTTAAATCTGGACCTATCAGCAGGCTTAGAATCTTGTTGGCAGCACTGACGTATATTAGTTACTCCAAATTCGTCTAGAATGCCAGGTACTATACGTGTGCAAAGTTTAGAGCTATTGGCTTGCATACTTTCTGATATATTGATGTTAGGGTAACAAAAATAGGGACAGCACATATTATCAGTTGGCAGCCCTGGTTGCTCCTTAGAATACGCATAGTCATATCTGTTATGGTACACATAGCACATACGAAATTCGGTTGAAATCCCAATGATAGTATGGAAGTTACATGTATTTAAAGTTGGACCTGTCAGCAGGCTTAGAATCATGTTGGTAGCACTGACGTATATAAGTTACTCCAAATTAATATAGAATGTCAGGTACTATACGTGTGCATAGTTTAAAGCTGTCGGCTTGCATACTTTCTGATATATTGGTATTTGGATAAAATAAGTTAGGAGCATTTATTAACAGTTGGCAGCCGTGGTACGTCTTAAGAATACGTTCAGTCATATCTGGTTATGTACACATACAACATACGAAATTTGGTTGAATTCCAATTGATATTGTAGAAGTTATATGCATTTAAAAATTGGACCTATCAGCAGGCTTATAATCATTTTGGCAACACTGCCATGTTTGGCCTCCTGGAAATTAAACGGAAATATTATGATCTGTACGTTGCCAATTTTGAAATAGCTCCCATTCATACTTTCCAAGATATCGAACATGGAGCTCAAATTTCAATTGCGATTTTTTAGCACTTGGTAGCACTGACATCATTTTCAAATATGGCCGTGAGATATTCAGGTATAGATCTTTACTCCTACCAAATTTTGTTTCGATTGCTGCAGCCGTTTAAGAGTTGATAGGGGGGGGACACACACACAGCCAGACAGACAGCCAGAAGGACAGACAGACAGACAGACAGACAGACAGACACACACACACACATTTGCCCGATCTCATAAGTTTACTTTTTCCTCATTTTTGCAAAATGTGAAAAGTAGGCTAAAAATGCCAAACCTACATGAACTGTCGTAAAATAGAACGATGAAAATGATGATATTATTGGGTTTTATGTAGGTATGTTGGTTAATTAACAAACAGCCTTCAAACTCGAGTGCACATAATATTTTGGTCGACAGTAGTTTTCCCGCCTAATACAATTAGGCACAATTTGTGTTGATCGACTGGAAAGCACTAATGACTTCTATCACTTCAGTATTTCCTTTTGTAGGAACTTTTTCCTTGACAAAATAAAACCTAAAATTTGCTATATTCGTGAAAAGGGGATCGAAATTCGCGTAGAGTTTTGCATGTCCCTATTTGAAAGAGACTTGGATAAACACTCCATTGAACAAGCATCACCGGTACTAAGAAACTGAATAATGGCGATATCGATAGTGCCGTAATAGAACTAGAAAACATTGTATTGACTCCCGAGGGGCTCACATCTAGTGGGATATGGGTTGGCGTCCACGGGACCCAGCTGAGTCCGGCATTGCATCCACCTACTTGTGCCAGGCGCCTCTCCGTCTTCTTTCCTGTCGATTTCTCTTGGTCAACTCTTCTTCTATTCCGACCCCGACGATATTAGGGTATCCGAGGGCTAGGGAGTCTTTTCCTTTACCACCTTAATTAATTGGCCCTTCTCTCATCCTTCCTGATCCCTCATTCTTTGAGGGGTCAGACCTCTTGTTTTTATTTCAGGTATCTCATGCATTCTACTCAAGGTCCTCAAGAATGTAGGGTGTGTGTAGCTCCATCACTTCTGGTGTACCCTGAATAGTGCTACAGCCTCAAGGGCTCACAGATGGTGGAGCGGTATTTGGCCACCCCGAGGGATTCCTGAGCTGGGTCCATTTTTCCCTTTTCCTTTCCATTGCCTTTGGGGTGGGCCCTCTCCTCTTCCCCCTTTTCCACCTGCCTTTCATGGCTCTCCTTCTTTCGAAGGCCCTCAATCCCCATTCCTCGAGGGTTGAGGGCATTCGTTTTCCTTACTCCTCTTCTAGTTTGTAAGCTGTAGTTTTAATTGTACGTTTGTAGTTAGATTAGGTTCATTTTCATTTTTCATGATCACGCAAACCATTAGCGGCCGATAACCAAGATGTTAGGCCCCTTAAAACAAAAATTATCATCATAATCAATATTGTATTGAGTGCTACAGTTACACTTTGACTAAAGGGTAGACAAGCGAAACCTGTTATCAAACACTGAAAACTACCCTCGATGCACTCCACACAGCGATAAAAAAGAATTCTAAATAATCCTTGAATGTGTACGCAAGGAAATTATGAAAATACAAAGCTCTCATTGGTGAGACCAGAACAATGAATTTATGACCAAGAAATCCAACAAAATTTCCTGATAAAATGTCCTTATCTCAACGGTAAGCTGAAAGTTTCACCTCTTAGAATAACAAGTAGTTCCGTGACGAACTATAGAGCCTACTTTTCTTAAAATTTAAGATTGATGCCAATCTATGTAGACCTATCTACACACATCAAAAAAAGTTTTGCATCACCTCGGTTCCAAGAGTTCCGGAACCGTTAAATACAAAGGGAATAGAGATCAACACAAACAACATTTCAGCTCGTTTTATTGCTCATGAGACCCACACATTGCATGTTGTACCATCATACAGCTAGACTTTCAGCATTTGTGGTCCAGATTGCAGTACACACCACTACCTCTAATACCCAGTAGCACGTCCTCTTGCATTGATGCATGCCTGTATTCGCCGTGGCATACTATCCACAAGTTCATCAAGACACTGTTGGTCCAAATTGTCCCACTCCTCAACGACAATTCGGCGTAAATCTCTCAGAGTGGTTGGTGGGTCAAGACGTCCATAAACAGCCCTTTTCAACATATCCCAGGCATGTTCGATAGGGTTCATGTCTGGCGAACATGCTGGCCACTGTAGTCGAGCGATGTCGTTATCTTGAAGGAACGCATTCACAAGATGTGCACGATGAGGTCGAGAATTGTCGTCCATGAAGACAAATGCCTCTCCAATATTCTGCCGATATGGTTGCACTATGGGTCGGAGGATGTCATTCAGGTATCGTAAAGCCGTTTCGGAGCCTTCCATGACCACCAGTGGCGTACGTCGGCCCCACATAATGCCACCCCAAAACATCAGGGAACCACCCCCTTGCTGCACTCGCTGGACAGTGTGTCTAAGACGTTCAGCCTGACCAGGGTGCCTCCAAACACGTCTCCGACGATTGTCTGGTTGAAGGCATATGCGACACTCATCGGTGAAGAGAACGTGATGCCAATTCCGTGGGGTCCATTCAGCATGTTGTTGGGCCCATCTGTACCGCGCTGCATGGTGTCGGGGTTGCAAAGCTGGACCTCGCCATGGACGTCGGGAGTGAAGTTGCGCATCATGCAGCCTATTGCGCACAGTTTGAGTTGAAACACGACGTCCTGTGGCTGAACGAAACGCATTATTCAACATGGTGGCATTGCTGTCAGGGTTCCTCCGAGCGGCAATCCGTAAGTAGCGGTCATCCACTACAGTAGTAGCCCTTGGGCGGCCTGAGCGAGGCCTGTCATCGACAGTTCCTGTATCTCTGTACCTCCTCCATGTCCGAACAACATCGCTTTGGTTCACTCTGAGACGCCTGGAAACTTCCCTTGTTGAGAGCCCTTCTTGACACAAAGTAACAATGCGGACGCGATCGAACTGCGGTATTGACCTTCTAGGCATGGTAGAACTACAGACAACATGAGCAGCGTACCTTCGTCCTGGTGGAATGACTGGAACTGATCGGCTGTCGTACCCCCTCCGTCTAATAGGCCCTGCTCATGCATGGTTGTTTACATCTTTGAGCAGTTTTAGTGACATGTATGAACAGTCAAAGGGACTGTATCTTGGATACAATATACACAGTCAACGTCTATATGCCGGAGATCTGGGAACCGAGGTGATGCAAAACTTTTTTTGATGTGTGTAGAATAATGACGAAATCAAGTTGGTAATACTAACATTTCTAAGTACTGAAGTTTGAAATACACTTGAAATAGTGTAGCCTAATACTGTAACTTACTACATTTGGCAGCCCTGGTGATTCTGAATTTATTCTTAGTTCCATCTCTTAAGGTATAGAACGCACATACAAAATTAGGTTGAAGTCTAATGGATAGTATCAACGTTACATGCTGTTGGATATTGGATTTATCAGTGCGCGTAAAATCATGTTGGGAACAATGACATGTATATGATGCTGAGAATTAATCTGAAATATTACGATCTACTATAGTGCCAATTTTGGATTAAATCTATTTGTTAGTATAGAAGTTACATGTAATTAAAAATTGAAACTATCAGAAAGCTTAGAATCATGTTGGCTGCACTGAGGTATATTAGTTATTATAAATTAATCCAGAATGTCAGGTACTAGACGTGTGCAAAGGTTAGAGGTGTTGGCTTGCATACTTTCTGATTTATTGATATTAGGGTTGAAGCGAGAGCATTTATTATTAGTTGGCAGCCTTGGTGGCTCATTAGAATACGCACAGTCAGATCGGTTGTAGTACACATAGTACATACGAAATGTGGTTGAAATCCAATCAATAGTATAGAAGTTACATGCATTTAGATATTGAACCCATCGCCAGGCTTAGAATAATGTTGGCAATACTGGCATGTATGGTCTTCTGAAAATTAACCTGGAATGCTATTGTCTATATGTGTGCCAATTTTGGAATTGTTTGCATGCATAACTTCAGAAATATCCAACATAGAGCTCAAATTACAATTTGCGATTTTTCAGCAGTTTGTAGCGCTGACGTCAATTTAAAATATGGCCGTGAGATACTCAGGTATATATCTTTACTCATACTAAATTTGGTTTCGATTGCTGGAGCCGTTTAGGAGTTGATAGGGGGACACACACACATAGCCAGACAGACAGACGCATATTTTCCCGGATCGATCTCATAAGTCTACTTTTTCCTCATTTTTGCAAAATGAGAAAAGTAGGCTAAAAATAGTTCTTCAATAATGATACCATTAATAACTCCCGCTGACTACGCTGCTGGGTTGAAAAGAAGCAAGAAAGCAATACATCAGTAAAGCGTCTTTTCCATCAGACGTATTTTGTCCAAGAATAACAATGAGCTGCAGAAAAACTTTGTCCAGTATGCTAATGGCCGTAGCGAATATTAACAAACACTTGGTAAGCTGTCAGCTTGTGTTGGACGCGCGAGCATGCAGTGGCGTAAAAACAAGTAGCTTCGTAAAGAATTCAAATGCATGATTCGCTTCCACACAATAATTTGCTACAAGTTGTTTGTTTGTTTGTATTGAACTTCTTACGTTGAACAAATACCATCATGTTGTTCCCATTACAAACAAGACAGACTGCTCTAAACATCAAGGAGGAATATTCTTACGATCTGAAATTGTAACTATGTTTTTGACCCGCCTCATCCAAAGCTGGCATTTCTTCACAGGCCGCCTGTCATAGCTAGATAATATTTGAAATATAAGGTGCGTTCAAAAAGTAACGAGCCGGAGGCTGGAATGCGCAAACCAATGACGACATCGGCTAATCGTGGCGTGTGTAACAAGGTGTGGTTCCGACCAGAGCGTGGAAGGTCACAGCCCGTCGCTAGAGGGCACGTGTGCACGTCACGTGACGATACAAAGTGAGCAGCAGCATGCATTAATCGTCCAACCAAGACCAAGACAGTAGGCTATTCGACATGCTTCCTGGTGTGGTTGAAGACTGTCGGGCACCCATTGGGCACACACTTTCCGCATGTGCAGTCGTCCCTCCATGATTGTGTGCACACTTCCGACGCTCAATCCGACCACGGCGGCTATGGCGTTCACTGTCACTCGGCGGTCCTGGGTAATGAGTGCATCAACCAGCTGGACGTTGTTATCGGTAATGCAGGGGGGTGTCCCAGACCGGGCATCATCGGCTAACGACACCCGTCCTTCCCTGAAGCGCTTGTGCCACGCCTTGACCCTTGCAAGGGACATGCAGTGTTCGCCGTACACTTGTGACATTCGGCGATGAATGTCCGTTCCCCCTACTCCTTTCGTTGTCAGAAACCGAAAAACACCTCTTTGCTCTTCGTTTGACGCCTCCATGTCACTGTTTAGAATGCGACTGGCAGCGTTGGACGATTGATGCATGCTGCTGCACGCTTTGTATCGTCACTTGACGTGCACGCGTGCCCTCTAGCGACGGGCTGTGACCTTCCACGCTCTGGCCGGAACCACACCTCGTTACACACGCCACGATTAGCATATGTCGTCACTGGTTAGCGAATTACAGCCTCCGGCTCGTTACTTTTTGAATGCACCTTATATTAATAATAATAATAATAATAATAACAATCATCATCATCTTCAACGTTGACCAACCCCAGTTTCCCGGGTGTGGAATACGAGCCCCCTCTATCTCTGTCGATCCATGAACCATTCTCTCACAATCCTGGCCTCTCTCCTGTATATCCTTCTTCACCAGATCTATCCATTGTTTTCTAGGTCTGCCAACTGGTCTCCTCCCTCCCAGGTCTTTTTAATACTCCCTTCTGCGGTTTTATTGGCACTCATTCTCTTCACGTGGCCGAACCACTTCATTCTAGCCTTCTGGATCTTTTGTAGTATAGAGTCTTCCATTCTCACCTCTTCTCTGATTTTATTATTCCTGATCTAGTCTTCTGGATCATAGTACGCAGGAACTTCATTTCTACTGCTTGGAGTTTCGATTTGTCCTTCCTGGTTAGTGTGGTGGTGTCCAGGCTGTACGTGAGGATTGGTGTACAGGCGCGGATGTAGAGTTTGGCTAATAACCAGACCAATTTTTTTGCAAGCTACATGGATAGAAATTTGATGCGTTTAGCGCACCAAAAATATTCGTACAAATTGCAACGGCGTGTTTTGCGACTTTTACATCGAACTTCGAGAAAAGTATCAAGTTACGTTACAGTTTCGGCAAGTAGAGTTGGTACCGACAAAGGGAGAAAGTCACAGCTTAAATTGCCAACCAGGCTTGCAGTTTGGACGTCGGAAAAAATTTTTGGTGCGAAAAAAAGCCCCAAATTCCTATCCGTGCATTGCTGCACATTCATCGTGACATCACTATAGACATCGATTCAGTAATCACAAGGTTTGCTAAACAAAATAGACGAGTTGATTTTGTTATATAAATAATCGTTTTTATATAACAGGTTTGAAGATGTAAATATGTACAGTCGTAACAGAACATAATAATTGCAATAAAGATATTTATGTTCGACCCTGACTATTATATATCTGAAAACTGTATCATAATGATGGTCATTATAACACTATTTTTCATTATGAAACAGTTTCTCCCACCAATCACAGCTGAAGAAACAGTTGTTTGACCAATTAGATAAGGATACCTTCGCGCATGCGCTCAAAATCCAACATGTCTGTATAAATTACCGAAAGTGCACCGTCCATATGTTCGCGTAAATAAACTGGTGAATATGAGAAAAGAAATACAGTAGCACTGTACCTTAATATCTCCAAATCCAATTTCTACACAGCGCGTTGTTTTCAAACGCATTCGGTGACATTTTTAATGAATAATGGTGTTCAATCTGCACATATGTCATTGAAGCACACAAAGTGCAGGCGTCGGTCGGTCAAAGAGCTTGGAAATCAGAGATATCCTATACTCAGCGCAGCACCCGATCACAAAATTCTAGTGACAATCTCAACAGATATTTATGAATATTTATGTTAAAACATATAATAAAGTTATAATTATCGTCGAACATAAACAGTCGTATGCAACTCGCCTATAATGGTAATTAAGACACTCGCATGGAAATTATAAAACTCGCAACGCTCGTTTTATAGAGATACTCGTGTCTTAATTAAAGCCATTATAGGCTCGTTGCATAATGTACTATTTCAGTATTGAATAAAATGAAAAAAAAAACTGTTTTTCAGTTAAAATTCGTTAAGTTTTATTTGTCTGGTTATTGTGTATTCGTGTTTTGAGTTTGCAAAAAAATTTGGTCTCCGTTTGGGGGGGGTGTCATGCCATGACCCCCGTGACGACCCCCCGCCCCTCTTGAATCCGCGCTTGGGTGTGTACAATGTCACCTTGGTTTTGAATGGCACTTGCTTATCCCAGCATTGCTTTGCTAATTCGCTTGTTCAATTCACTTGTGGCTAGGTTATCTTTGGATACTATACTACCCAAGTATTTCAACTCTGAGACACTGTCCAGTGTTGTGCCATTTAGCATGATTACTGGCTCGTTGTCACCCTTCTGTACTTTAAACACCACTGTCCTAGTTGTATTGATGTTTAAGCCATAGGCGGCAGCACGCCGGCCTCTCATCGCTGGGTCCGTGGTTCTAATCGCGGTCACTCCATGTGAGATTTGTGCTGGATAAAGCATGGACCGACAGGTTTTTCTCCGGGTACTCCGGTTTTTCCTGTCACAATTTCATTCCAGCAACACTCTCCACTATCATTTCATTTCATCTGTCATTCATTTAATCATTGCCCCAGGGAAGTGCGACAGGCTTCGGCATCCAACACAGTTCATATCCTCGCCGCTAGATGGGGGCTTCATTCATTCCATTCCCTGACCCGGTCGTTCGACTGGAAGCAGGCTGTGGATTTTTTTTCTTCATTTCAGACCCCAATAACAATAATCTGTGAGAAAATTATTACCAAGAGCAAGAAATCATGGACTGAAGATCGTAGGAAGATTTTCAGTGCTAATAATAATAATCGCATGATGATAATTGTTTTTTTAAGGGGCCTAACATCTAGGTTATCGGCCCCTAATGGTTTGGGTGATAGTGAAAGATGAGATGAGAATGAAAACTATAACTAATACTAACTACAGACTTACAAACTAGAAGAAGAAATGGTAAACAAATAAAGGATAAGGCAAATAAAGGACAGGAAGAACAGAAATGCCCTCAACCCTCGAAGAATGAGGATTGAGGGACTCGGAAGGAAGGAGAGCCATGAAAGGCAGATAGGAAAGGGAAAGAAGAGAGGGCCCGTCCCAAGGTCAGAGGAAAAAGGGGACAAAACGGACCCAGCTCAGGAATACCTCGCGGTCGCCAACTCCCAAACTCACCAGCCAGGGTGCACCAGAAATAGTGGGGCTACATCATCCCTGCCTCCTTGAGCAGAAGGCGGGAGATAACATGAAAACAAAAAGAAGACTGACCCCTCGAAGAATGAGGGATCAGGCAAGATGTCACACGGGCCAATTAAGGCTCTTTAATGTGCCAGTAAATCTACTGACACGGCTCCCTCGCATTTGCGCACCTTCAAATGTAAATTGACTGCGCCAGGATTCAATCCTGCAGCCTTGGGAACAGCAAGCGAGAACGTTACTGCTGAGCAAGTCATGTAATTCTAAAAGAAACAAGGAGATGTTTGCTATGAATTCAAGGAACAGGAAAAAGACTTCAGCATGTCCAGTCAAGTATGCGGCGTGCAAAGGACCACACCAGTCTGTACAAATTGAGAACGTAATACAGTGTATAATAATTTGATTACAATCTCATACTGTTTCACTCAATTTCACAGGTAATTGTGAGCGTTACGGCGCCGCGGGCAGATCCTACCCCCTCTGTAATTATCATCAATGGACCCCACTTGGAGAGAACACTCGGCATAAGAATTAATGTCAAGTTTCATCTTAAGCAGCTCCAATCGAGGAACAAATGTGTGCAGCACGGCCACCAAGGGTTTCTTCTTAAACATAGGGTTTAGCAGTCATTGACAATATTAATCTAGTGTCGTGATGATGATGACGATAATTGTTATTTTAACCCATTATAGAGCAGACTATTTTTTAGCCTATTTTCAATTTAGAAAAAATAGGCTTATGAGATCACCTTTTGTCCGCGTGTGTGTATGTGTGTGTGTGTGTGTGTGTGTGTGTGTGTGTGTGTGTGTGTGTGTGTGTGTGTGTGTCTAATAAAATCTAAACGGCTGGAGCGATTTTAATAAAACTCGGTAAGTTCATAGCACTATTTCCGGCGACCTCGACCGTGCCCTTCAAATTTTGTTACGTCTCACCAATCCAACATGGCGACTGTGCGAAATATTACACTAGCATTCAATATCTCCGAAACTATTACCGATATCGCCCTGAAATTGTGTACGATGATAAAGGGCACTGCTAGAAGTTCACCTATGAGACTTTCAAAAGCCTGGTGACTAGAAAACCAACATGGCGGTCAAGCGAAGTTGAGACTTTTAAATAGACTTTTCTCGCGATTTAACTATCCAAACGTAATGAAACTTGGTACAGCAAATGTTTATACACATTGTAATGCACTGGAGTCTAATTTAGTTCAATTGTTCACATAACCTCAAAATGGCGACTGTGCGAAATATTTCACTGACATTCTATATCTCCGAAACTATTACAGATATCACCCTGCAATTTTGTACAGTGATAAAGGGTACTGATCCAAGTTAACCTATGTATATTTCATAAACCTGTAAAGTAAAAAACGAACATGGCGACCAAGCAAATTTGAAATATTTTAATAGACTTTTCTCGTGATTTAACTCTCTGAGCGCAGTGAAATGTGGTACAGTAAATGATTTTGCAGATTGTAATGCACTGCCATCTAATTTAATTAAATTGTTTACATAACCTCAAGATGGCGGCTGTGCGAAATTTTAAAATTAAGTTTTTATTTCTTGTGTCGTAATCATGCGATCGAAGTGAAACTTTGAATAATGAACCTAGGCAATAATTGTCCTTGAATGGTACATAACTCTATGGCCTATACATATAACAATCCTAAATGGCGAGCTTCCGAAATATTTAGACGGTTCTCAATATCTATGGATCTTTTACAGCAATCAAACTGATTTTTTTTATGTTCATAGAGACTATGAACATATGTTCACCTATAGGACTTCAGTAACCTGGTGAGCACAAATCCAACATGGCGGCGACGCGAAGTATAAATATTTAAATGGACGTTTCTCGCAAATTAACTATCCGAGTGCCGTGAAACGTTGCACGTTAAATGCTTATACAAATGTTGATCCACTGGCATCAAATTTATTTCATTTGTTTGCATTATCACAAGATGGCTGCTGTGCGTAATTTTAAAATCTCGTTTTTACTTCTTGTGTTCTAATCATGCGATTGAAGTTTGAATACCACACGTACACAATAATATTAATGTAATAGTACAAAAATAAAAATCCAACCTGGCGACAATCTGAAATATTTAGACGGTTCTCAATATCTACGAATCTGTTACAGCAATTTAACTGACATTGTGTATGTTGATAGTGGCAATTAACATAAGTGGGATATATGAAAATAGGCTGCATAGTTCTTCACGGAACTACTTGTTTTTATTATTCTTACTTTAATTTTTTTAAGTTTAATTTTCATTCCAGCTCTAATTAGCCTATTTTCAATTTTGAAACAAGATGTTCAGGAAAGAACATATAGCCTACTTTCTCCTAAATGCATGGGTATTGTTGTAACTCTTTGTCCTTTTCAAGGAGTATGATTGAACGTTGGTTGTAGTAGCTTGTTGAAATACAACGTGCTATACGGATATTAAACATGAATATGAGGTGCGCTTTGCTAGTGCTACCTCTGTACCAAATTTCGTTCAATTCGGTTTCACCGTGTTTGAATTGATAGGGGGAATCGATTTGCACACATACTTGGCCACCATCTGCAAACTATTGGGCTGATGTTCTTGCAGTTTGGTCAGAATATGTTTCCCACATAAAGATATGGTGTTGCAAAATTTGGTAGAGACTAGATTATTAGGTTGGTCGTAATTACATTTTAGCTTTTAACATTTGGGTGGCCGCGATTACGTTTCCGTCAAGATAGCGGTGATATAAAACATGACACTGAGGTGCCCTTTGCTAGTGCAACCTCTGTACCAAATTTCGTACCATTCGGTTTCACCGTGTTCGAATTGATAAGGGGAATCGATTTTCACACAAAGATGGCCGCCATCCGCAAAATATTAGGCTAATGACTTATTAGTTTGGTCAAAGGATGCTCCCTCCATAAAGGTATGTTGTTGCTAAATTTGCTAGAGATCGGATGATTAGGCCAATCGTAATTTGATTTAAGCTTTGAACATTTGTGTGGCCGCCATTACGTTTCCGTCAAGATGGCGGCGATATAAAACATGACACTGAGGTGCCCTTTGCTAGTGCTACCTCTGTACCAAATTTCGTTCATTCGGTTCCACCGTGTTCGAATTAATATGGGGAATCAATTTTGACATAAAGATGGCCGCCATCCGCAAACTATTACGCTGATGACCTATTAGTTTGGTCAAAGGATGCTCCCCCCATAAAGGTATGTTGTTGCAAAATTTGGTAGAGATCGGATGATTAGGTTAGACGTAATTTGATTTAAGCTTTGAACATTTGTGTGGCCGCCATTACGTTTCCGTCAAGATGGCGGCGATATAAAACATGACACTGAGGTGTCCTTTGCTAGTGCTACTATTGTACCAAATTTCGTTCAATTCGCATTCACCGTGTTCGAATTGATAGGGGGCGGGGGACAGACATTCAGAGTACACACACTCTCTCACACACACACACACACACACACACAGACTCACACACACACATACACACAGGCAGACACACTTCTTTCGCCCTGTGTTGATCTCATAAGTCTACTTTCATTTTTTGCAAAAATCGAAAGTAGGCTAAAAATAGGCTTATGAGATCACCTTTTGTCCGTGTGTGTGTGCCCCCCCCCCCTAATAACGTCTAAACGGATGGAGCGATTTCAATGAAACTCGGTAAGATCATAGCACTATTCCGGACGACCCCGACCGTGCCCTTCGAATTTTGTTACGTCTCACCAATCCAACATGGCGGCTGTGTGAAATATTTCACCAGCATTCAACATCTCAGAAACTATTGCCGATATCACCCTGGAATTTTTTACGGTGATAAAGGGAACTACTAGAGGATCACCTATGTGACTTTTGAAAAACTGGTAACTCAAAACCAACATGGCGGCCACAAGAATTTGCGACTTTTATATAGACGTTTCTCGCGATTTAACCAACCAAACGCAATAAAACTTGGTGCAGTATATGTTTATACACATTGTAATGCACCGACATCTAACTTCGTTCAATTGTTTACAAAACCACAAGATGGCGGATGTGCGAAATATTTCACCGGCATTCTATATCTTTGAAACTATTATCGGTATCACCATGACATTTTGTACGGAGATAAAGGGCACTACTCGATGTTCATCTATAAGACTTAAAAAAAACAGTTAACTACAAAACGAACATGGTGGCCAAGCGAATTTGAAAATTTTAAATAGACCTTTCTCGTGATTTAATGTTCCAAACGCAATGAAATCTCGTACAGGAAATGTTTATACACATTGTAATGCACTGGTATCTAATTTAGTTCAATTGTTCACATAAAATCAAGATGGCGGCTTTGCGAATTTTAAAATTAAGTTTTTATTCCTTGTGTCGTAATAAAGCGATCGAAGTGAAAGTTTGACTAATGAACCTACGCAATAATTTTCCTTCAATGGTACATGACTCTATGGCCTATACATTTAACAATCCAACATGGCGACCATCCGAAATATTCAGACGACTCAGAATATCTACGAATCTATTACAGCAATCAAACTGAAATTTTGTATGTTGATAGTGGCAGTTAATATAAGTAGGATATATGAAAATAGGCTGTATAGTTCTTCACAGAACTACTTGTTCATTTATTGACTTATGTTACAATTAGAACTTCAACGAATATTCTGGTGTATCATTTATATAGAAATTCGTCCTAGAAGTATTTTTAATTATTTTTAAATTTACATCTACACTGCATGGATGTTCGTTTCATGTTGCACCGATTGGTATAATCATTGATATATCAGGAACTTCTTGACTTAGAAGGCTGTGGTTTGGTTCATTTCAAAATTCCGGAAGTGGACTATACTGTAATGTGACATGACTTGAGAGTTTGATGCTGACCGAAGCTGGGGTGATAGGCTCGCTCCGAAACTAGTATTTAAATTTCCAATGATTGGAGATTGTTGGAAGAAATGAAAACGTAAAAACACTTAATGTTGTAATAACCTTTAATCATGGGAATTCAGGCAGACTTATGGTTCTTGAAGAACTGGGAGTAGAAATAGTAAAGTATACAGCATCTGGATTGAAAGTGCTCTACAGGTTAAGGGTGCAAAAAGCACAATTTGCGGCAAATCTGACAACAAAAGAAGCAAGAAAGAAGGAAAAAAGGAGCAGATTAGCCAGTGAGTGGTCAGATTATGTTGCTGGATGCTTCTAATTGCTCTAGGAAAACGTATAGGGTAGGATTTAGATACTTTTTTCACTCTTCAACTTTGTATTTCAATTTCTTGAAACTTAAAAAATCTCGATTAATGTTCCTTTTTCTTCAAAACTATACAATGTATAACCATGAAATTTTGACAGGTACTTAATGTGTATGCAATACAGCTGGGGATCTACAATCAGGACATTGTGACTAATACCTTGAGAGTTATGCCTCATTGTTCATGATTTTTTTTTGGATTATATCTTTTCAAAAAAAAATCACTTCTCCCACATTTATTGAACGAAAGTTCCAATTGTAGATCCCAGCACTAAGTAATAGTTGAGGAATATACTGTTAACATTTCATGAATTTATCTTTATCAGTTTCTGAGAAAAAGGAACATAAATTATTCAAAATTAACATTGGTGAAATAGGGCATTCGGTCTCACCTTAACAGAGGAAGATGCTGATGGAGGAGTAGAGTATTTTTGGGTTGAAGGAAAACTACTGTACAGTAGAATATTCCTAATAAAAAATATCAACAAAATGATTGGGCATAACTTCCGAATATTTGCACATTAATAAGCTCTTGATACTCTCTATGAGCAAATAGAAAGTGTCAAGAGCTAATGATACCATAAACGAAGAATTATAGTTTACCTCCTTGACCTAGGGTGCTAGATAAAATAATTTTTAATAAAAATAATTAAAATAAAAAAGTGAAAAATAACAAAATGGCAGAAAATAATGCATTTTTAATTTTATCCTAGTTTTCTTTACATTTTAATTTTAATTGTTTACTATTTTAATAATACTTAATATGCCTCTAATTTTTGAAAATAAAGAAGCTCATAAAAATTAAAATTTCTAATAATTTCACCATCTTAAAGTTAATAAGAATTATAATTAGGATTGTATGACTACCCCTTATTATTCCCGTTTTCCAACGGGGTCGGGGATGAGATGCGATGGAAGTCTTTGTGGCGATGATTTTTACGGCCGGATGCCCTTCCTGACGCCAACCTCAGGAGAGGAGTTAATGAGAGATGAAATGAATGATGGTGAATGAAACTGGGCAAGGATGTGGAAGGAAGCGGCCGTGGCCTGTCAGAAGGTACCGTCCCAGCATTTGCCTGGTGTTGAAAATGGGAAACCACGGAAAACCATTTCAAGGACGGCCGACGGTAGGGCTCGAACCCTCGCGTCTACCGAGTCAGCAGAGAACTTGGCCCCATGACTTAATGCTGCGCGTTAGCCAGCGTAGCCACTACTGTCGGTAATAATTATAATTAGGATAAAATGATTAAATGTAAATAAATATAAATAAAATATATTTACTACTGTACTATTCTGCCCTATAAAGGGATAATATCATATGGGTAAAGGATCTGATGATGATCGCTTGACGATAGAAGGAGAAGAAGAAGAGAAGAAGTAGTGTATTTATTTTTCAGGATTAGGGAACCACCCGTTACAATTGAGTTTTTTTTTTTGTAAAAACGTCAGTTGTCCAAAATACTGAATTGCGAGAAACGCGATAAAACGTTACAGCATCAACAGTTATTGGTATTCAGTTTCGGTAATTTTTATGAACATTAGCCTTAGTTATTACATTAAATACAAAGTGCATGATATTTGCATAATGGGAGCAAAAATTCACTTGGACAGCTGACCATTTTATTTGAAAAGTTCCAAATGTATGAATGAAACCAACTAGCGTTTTAGTGCAAATTTCTGGAATCATGTATAATATCATTATTAAGTTTACTCCGATATACAATGAACAAAATGTTTGCGTTGCTAGCATCTGCCAAATAAATCATATTATTATTGTGACAACGAACCTTCTTACAGGAAAGGCTGTGGACTACTGCCGTTTTCACAGAAACACTATGTTTTCAGCAGCCATTTGACAAGGGACTATTGACGTTGTTAAAGAACCAAATGCATGGCTGGTGCATGTTCTTGAGGGACACCGGATGGCAGCTCTAACTAAAATTACCCGATTTTGGACAACTGACGTTCTTTCTAAAAAAAAACTCAATTGGGTACAATCGTGTTGACCAACTGAAAAACATAAAATTTCTATTAGTAAGGCAACCCCGAAAAATTGCTCCAAACACGATAATCAATTGTTGTGCCAAAGCTCATTGAGGCATGAAACTAACCTCAGGTCATTGATACGGTACTTGAAAGAAATAGACAAACTCCAAGGCAAGAACATGCTTAATTAATTATATAAACCTAAAACATATATTCCTATCCGCAGTCTGAGCGAGTGCTAGACCTTGCTACCGTAATCAATCTAGTGCATCAGAGACCCGGCGTGAGATGGGGAGGGGGGGGGGGGGGACCAATTAATGATGCTTGAGGAAGCAGACAAATTGCTCTCTATACATACACAAGCTATCCGTTACAAGCCAGGTGGTCCTTAAAAAGAATTTTAAACTAATTTTATGGCTATCTTTCGTCGTGTCCTCACTAATGTCTTTAGTCTTTCTTTTTCTCACTTCAAGGAACATTGTTCATAATTGTGGTTGAGTGTTACTGCACTTAGCCTACGTTAGTACAAATAGTAGATTATAAATTAATATACCTGTGATTCCTCGGTATCTCCGTTTACAGCTTCCTTGGTTTGAGTTCCTTAAAAGCTTTGTCATTTGATAAAGCCAACATTTTACAATATGTACGTAATGATATGAAATAAATCAAATTAAGAAGGTTTCCTTATTCACGTTATAATCACAAGTAAAATGCCATGAAAATGTATAACATAGATATTTATGCACCTTAGTCAATAATTAGTGAAAATATAAATTATTATTATTATTATTATTATTATTATTATTATGCCGCAGAAACACTTACATTAACAAGATTTGGTTACTTAGTTAAATTAGAGAAGACTGAAAGACGAATTCTAAGAAAAAAAAAATCCTCTCGGCACGCCGGAAGGCGGAGGTAGATTTCACCGGGAAAACTAGGGGATAGGCTATAATAGGCAAAATATGCAGGTTTTCGTAGGAGGATCAGACCTCATTTATTGCGAGAAAGTATTTTACAATTGGAGGTTAGTTAACATTTTTTTCGTCTTTCTATGCATATTATAAACATTTTACTGTCTTATGGGGATGGTCACCTTCTTGTCATTTGGGGTTCATTTTTAGCCTACTTTTCACATTTTGCAAAATTGAGGAAAAAGTAGTCTTATGAGATCGATCCGGGAAAATGTGTGTTTGTCTGTCTGTCTGTCTGTCTGTCCTTCTCTCTGTCTGTCTGGCTGTGTGTGTGTCCCCCCCCCCCTATCAACTCCTAAACGGCTGGAGCAATCGAAATAAAATTTGGTAGGAGTAAAGATCTATACCTGAATATCTCACGGCCATATCTGAAAATGATGTCAGTGCTACCAACTGCAGAAAAAACGCAATTGAAATTTGAGCTCCATGTTGGATATCTTGGAAGGTATGAATGGGAGCTATTTCAAAATCGGCACACATATAGATAATAATATTGCTGTTTAATTTCCAGAAGGCCATACATGGCAGTGTTGCCAAAATGATTATAAGCCTACTGATAGGTCCAATATTTAAATGCATATAACTTCTACACTATCAATTGGAATTCAAACAAATTTCGTATGTTGTATGTGTACATAACCAGATATGACTGAACGTATTCTTATGAGCCACCAGTGCTGCCAACTGTTAAAAAATGCTCTTAATTTATTTTATCCAAATACCAATATATATGAGAAAGTATGCAAGCCGACAGCTTTAAACTATGCACACGTATAGTACATGACATTCTATATTAATTTGGAGTAACTTATATACGTCAGTGCTACCAACATGGTTCTAAGCCTGCTGAGAGGTCCAACTTTAAATACATGTAACTTCCATACTATCATTTGGATTTCAACCAAATTTCGTATGTACTATGTGTACCATAACAGCTATGACTATGCGTATTCTTAAGAGCAACCAGGGCTGCCAACTGTTAATAAATGCTGTCTCTATTTTTGTTACCCTTATATCAATATATCAGAAAGAATGCAAGCCAATAGCTCTAAACTTTGCACACGTATAGTACCTGGCATTCTAGATTACTTTGGAGTAACTAATATACGTCAGTGCTGCAAACATGATTCTAAGCCTGCTGATAGGTCCAATTTTAAAATGCATGTAACTTCTATACTAACTAATGGATTTCATTCAAAATTGGCACAACAATAGATCATATTATTTCAGATTATTTCTGATCAATACATGCATGACACTGTTGCCTACATGATTTTACGCGCGCTGTTAGAGCCTATGTTTAACTGCATGTAACGTCCATGCTATTCATTGGACTCCAACCAAATTTTGTATTCTGTACCTTAAGAGATGGAACTAAGAATATATTCAGTCACCCGGGCTGCCAACTGTAGTGCTCTATTAGGCTACATTATGCCAGGTATACAGTATTTCGAACTAATTAGAAATGTCGATATTACCAACTAAATTTCGTCATTATTCTAGATAGATCCATATCGATTAATCATTGACATGAATCTTAAATTTTAAGAAAAGTAGGCTCTTTAGTTCGTCACGGAACGTCTTGTTATACTTGCGATCACACTGTCCTTATGCAAGGTTTGGAACTAATGTGTAACTATCTAACAGTCTGTTACTTCTTCACGCAAAATTATATCTCCCGCAGAGATGTTGGTTGGTTCCTCCGTTTAGGGGCTGCGACAAGGTGGTCATGTAACCCCGTGTACATTGGGTGAGTGTAGAATCTGTCTGATAAACGGTGTTATTTGTGATGACTGTATTTGTCTGTAATTCAGGTAAGGACTGCAGACGGTCAATTTTAAGTAGTAGTACCTAATTCTGTACCAAATACTAACGTCAACGACACCTAGCTGTGAACTTGGCTGCTAGATGCCACCGCAACCAACAACTTGCAACGAACGTTGTAACTTCCCCTCCGAAGGAAAGCATACTGACGGATTTTTAGCGCTCTTAGAAAATCCGGCGACTTTGGCCGGCTTTGAACCAGCGACCTTGGGCATAGAAGTTCAGCATGCTACCAAGTAGCCGCTTCCCTCATAGTCAGATGGAACAAGAAGTTCCGTGACGAACTAAAGAGCCTTCTTTTCTTAAAATTAAGATTCATGCCATAGATTAATCTACAGTATATGAACCTATCTTGAATAATGACGAAATTAAGTGGGTAATATCGAAATGTCTTAATTAGTTCGAAATAAGGTATAATAGGCATAATGTAGCCTAATAGAGCAATACAGTTGGCAGCTCTGGTGACTGAATATATTCTTACTTCCATCTCCTAAGGTACAGAATACAAAATGTGGTTGAAGTCCAAAGGACGTTACATGTATTTAGACATTGGATCTATTAGTACACGTAAAAGCATGTTGGCAACAATGTCATGCGAGTGTTGGTCAGAAATAATCTGAAATATTATATCTTTTTGTGCCAATTTTGGATGAAATCCATTTGTTGGTATAGAAGTTACATGTATTTAAAAATTGGTCCTATCAGCAGGCTTAGAATCATGTTGGTAGAACTGACGTATATAAGTTACTCCAAACTAATGTAAAATGTCAGGCAATTTACGTGTGCATAGTTTAAAGCTGTAGGCTTGCATACTTTCTGATATATTTGGAAACAAAATAGAGAGCAATTATTAACAGTTGGCAGCCCTGGTGGCTCTTAAGAATACACTCAGTCATATCTGATTATGTACACATATTACATACAAAATTAGGTTGAAATCCAACTGATAGTGTAGAAATTATATGCATTTAAAAATTGAACTTATCAGAAGGCTTAACATTATTTTGGCAACGCTGTCATGTATGGCCACCTGGAAATTAAACTGAAATAGTATTATCTACATGTGTGCCAATTTTAGAATAGCTCCCATGTATACCTTCCAGGATATCCAACATGGAGCTCAAATTTCTAATGTTTTTTTTTAGCAGTTGGTAGCACTGGCATCTTTTTCAAATATGGGCCTGAGAATTTGGTTTCGATTGCTGCAGCCGTTTAGGAGTTGATATGGGGGGGGGACACACACACACAGCCAGCCAGACAGAAGGACAGACAGACAGACAGACAGAATGACAGACACATTTTCCCGGATATATTTCATAAGTCTACTTTTTCCTCATTTTTGAAAAGTGTGAAAAGTAGGCTAACAAGTAGTTCCGTGAAGAACTAAAGCCTATTTTCATATATCCTACTTATGTTAATTGCCACTATCAACATACACAATTTCAGTTTGATTGCTGTAATAGATTCGTAGATATTGAGAACCGACTAAATATTTGGATGGTCGCCATGTTGGATTTTATATATGTAGGTCCTAGAGTTATGTACTGTTACATGCAGCTTATTGTGAACGTGTAGTATTCAAACTTCAATCGCATAATTAGGACACAAGAAAAAACAAGGAGATTTTAAAATTTTTCACAGCTGCCATCTTGAGGTTATGGAAACAATTGAAATAAATTAGATGCCAGTGGATTAACATTCGGATAAAGATTTACTGTACCAAGTTTCACTGCACGCGGATGGTTAAATTACGAGAAACGTCCATGTGAATATTTATAATTCGCGTCACCACCATGTTGGATTTGTGTTCACCAGGTTATTTAAACTCCTATAGGTGAACTTAAGTTCATAGCCCCTATGAAAATTAAAAAATGCAGTTTGATTGCTAAAATAGATTCGTAGATATTCAGTATCGTCTAAATATTTCGGATGGTCACCATGTTGGATTGTTAAATGTATAGGCCATAGAGTCATGTACCATTAAAGGAAAAGTATTGCGTAGGTTCATTATACAAACTTTCACTTCGATCGCATGACTACATCACAAGAAATAAAAACTTAATTTTGAAATTCGCACTGCCGCCATCTTGAGGTTATGTAAACAATTGAACTAAATTAGATACCAGTGGATTACAATGTGTATAAATATTTCCTGTACCAGGTTTCAGTGCGCTTGGTACATTAAATCGCGAGAAAGGTCTATTTAAAATGTTCAAATTCACTTGGCCGCCCATGTTCGTTTTGTAGTAAACCGGTTTTTGAAAATCTTATAGATGGACTTCCAGTAGTGCCCTTTATCTCCGTACAAAATTTTAGGGAGATACCGCTAATAGTTTCAGAGATATAGAATGCCGGTGAAGTATTTCGCACTTCCGCCATCTTGTGATTATGTAAACAATTGAACGAAGTTAGATGTCGGTGCATTACAATGTATATAAACATATACTGTACCAAGTTTCATTGCGTTTGGTTGGTCAAATCGCGAGAAACGACTATTTAAAAGTCGCAAATTTGCTTGGCCGCCATGTTGGTTTTGCAGTTAGCAGGTTTTCAAAAGTCACATAAGTGAACTTATAGTAGTTCCCTCTATCACCATGGAAAATGTCAGGGTAATATCGGTAATAGTTTCGGAGATATTGAATGCTGGTGAAATATTTCGCACATGTTGGATTGGTGAGTCGTAACAAAATTTGAAGGGCACGGTCGAGGTCGCCGGGAATAGTGCTATGAACTTTCCGAGTTTCATTGAAATCGCTCCTGCCGTTTAGATTTTATTAGGGGGGGGGGGGACACACACACACGAATCACACACAAACACACACACACACGCACACACACATGGACAAAAGGTGATCTCATAAGCCTATTTTTTCAAAAGTGAAAATAGGCTAAAAATGAATGTGATCTCGTCAATGGCGTTGTCTTGGCAACCTCTGATAGATCATCCCTCATCAATTTAAAAGCGTTGTTATGGTAACCTCTGATGGCACTTTACATTTTTTTAAATTCCGAAATCATTTTTCTCATCCCTTGGCGTAATGGTGGGTCATATCAAAAATTATTTCAGACAAAAGTTTTAGGTAATTATTAGGGGAATATTTTCCATTTTGTACGGTTTTGATATTGTGCCTATTAATATATGATATGATTAATGTTTCCCGAAAAACCCACTTTTTTCCACCCCTTTGGTCAATGGTTGGTGCTATCAAAAAACTTTTTAAACATAAATTTTTGGCACTTATCCGACACATATTATGAACTTTGAATGGATTCGATATTTCACGTATTAAGAGAGTTATAGCGAAATTTCACTTTTTCGAAAAGAGCCCCCCCCCCCCCATTTTCACCCCCTTCGACCGATTTTGCCCATTAACGAACTCGACCGTGATTTTATAGGGATACATATTATGTAAATAATTCAAAGTGATGGGTGCAAAATTACGGCAGTTATCGTGTCCACAAGAAACTGATATATATATATATATATATATATATATATATATATATAAGAGTTTAGTGCTTTTCAGTCGGTCAACACGAATGTACCCAAAAGAGATGGGTTATGCCCTAATCCTGAAATAAATTACATGAGATTAATAAAACACTAGGATGACCAGTTTCGATCGTCAAGCGATCATCATCAGATCCATTACACTTAGGCTACAAAATCTATGTTTGAAATACAGGTGAAAATATTTACAATATGTACAATTATTTAGTTGCAGTATTGGTACTGCAACTGTCAGTGTATGCTAAATGCAGTATATATGTTAGGTGAAATGCTAAATGGTGATAGCTATCCGTAGATTGTACTTTAGAGAGATTATATGGTTGTAAACTATGGTTAAACTATAAAATTTTAGGCTAACTACTTATCTGATTGTCTTCCGTACAACAGCTACTCGCAGTTTTCGTGCTCACTGGAACTCACTGTGCGGTAGACTGCGGTGGTTATCTTAACGACTGAAAATATGGCTTCAAACACCACAATATATATATATATATATATATATACATAAATTATACATAAACTTTTGAACTGACGGTGGTTTTGGGGTCTGGGGGATATGAAACGCGAAGATATGTCGAAATTTTCCGGAAGTCGAAACATGGTACCCATTGCAATAGTTAGCTTTCTAATGAAATCTACCTAATAGTGGAAGCAAAACGAAATAATAACGACCAATTAGAGAGTAATATTTGAAATGTGAAAATTTAACTGATGTAACTGAAGAGTTACAAATCCAAACCCACATGGTTCATTGAAATTGACGAAGATTTGACATTGTGCAACGGGCCTATAATGGAATAATTAAGACACGAATATGTTTATAAAACGAGCCTAGCGAGTTTTATAATTTCCAAACGAGTGTCTTAATTACCATTATAGGTGAGTTGCGTACGTCTGTTTATGTTCGACGATAATTATAACTTGATTATATATTTTAACATAAATATTCATAAATATCTGTGCGATTCAGTTACGGTACTTCAGTTAGTGAACAGGGCGCGCTGGCTTTGCTGACTGAACAGAGCGCATGCGTGGATCAAAGCACTTCGAAAGCAGAGACCCTTTGCTTTGCTTGGTAATGCTATTGTTTACAGCCTGCATGATGACCAGTGCCGTCCAGCTCTAGCATTCACTAATATTGTCACCGAAGTCGTTTGAAAGCACTGAACAGAAATTGGGGTTGGGGATATTACGGTACAGTGCTATTTCTTGTCTCATATTCGCCAGCTTATTTACGCGAACATATGGATGGTGCACTTTCCATGTCGGTAATTTATAATTAGAGAAGGATGCTGTGTTGCTAACTTCTGGACATGGATTGTTTTTTTTTTTTGTTTTTTTTTTTGCATATGTCATAGTATTTTCTTGTTACCGTAAAGGTTCGTGTTGATTTTGTCTTTGTGTTTGGTATTGTAACTACATTGGTTGATCCGATAACCAATTTGAACTTCCAAATCATGTAATTCATGTCCGACATGTTGGATTTTGAGCGCATGCGCAAAGGTACCCTTACCTAATTGGTCAATGAATGAGCTCTGATTGGCTGGAGAAACTGTCTCTTAATGAAAACCAGTGCTATAATGACCATCATTATGATACAGTTTTCTGACGTATAATATTTACATTTCGAAATCGTCGAACATAAACATGATAAATTGGTAGCAGTTTGATCTGTATTGACTAATGGTAAAATATATAATATGTGTTTTGTAATCCGTCTTCTCAATAATATGAAATGATGTTTAATAATATAATACGTTTATCGTACAGTAGAATACATTTACGAGGGTCACTACGAAAGTTTTGAGATACACCAAAAGTATTTTTATTTAAATTATTCCGATTGTTGCACTTTCTCAAAGTACTCACCACCACACTGTATACACTTTTGCATTCGCCGAAACCACTTCTGGAAGCACTCCTGCCACACGTTTTCTTCGATGGCTGCAAGCTCATCTTCGTAGGTCGTAACAGCTTTTTCAGGGGTTGAAAATCTCTTTCCACGCACGCAATTTTTTAGCATTGGGAAGAGAAAAAATCACACGGAGCCAGGTCAGGACTGTAAGGTGGATGAATCATTAGTTTGACCTCCGTAGAATCCAGGAACTGAATTGTCATGTTGGCCGTGTGTGCAGACGAGTTCTCGTGATGGAGAAGGATCCCTCGCAGTCCCATGCGTGGCCGCCGTTCTTGAAGTTTGGCAAAAACCTTTGGCAGGCAAGCCGTGGTGTACCAATTAGCGGTAACTGTCCTTTGTTCCTCCAGAGGAATGGTTGCCACATGACCACTCTTCGAGAAGAATGAAGCCACCATTTTCTTGCCAACACTTCGGGGGCGCTTCACTTTTGTCGGTGTCATGTCATCAGGAAAGATCCACACTGCTGATTGCCGCTTGGTCTCTGGATCAAATTGATAAATCCAAGTTTCGTCACCCGTGACGATGTCAGAAACCCGTCTTGAGTCCCCTCCTTTGAGTCTAGTCAGCATTTCCTCACACCATTCAACACGGGCGTGTTTTTGTTCTTCTGTCAAATTGTGAGGCACCCATCGGAATTAGACCTTCCTCACACGAAGGGATTCATGCTGGATTTTCTAAACTGCTGGCGAACCAATCTGCAATGCTGCCTCAATTTCTTTAAATGTTAGACGATTATTTTCGCGAAGCATTTTCTCCACGGTTGTGAAATTTTCCTCAGTCACCGCCGTTGCTGGACGCCCGCTTCTCTCCTCATCTTTCAAAAATTTTTGGCCCCTTTTAAATTCCTGAAACCACCGTAAAACTGTGGCACGGGAAGGAGCTATCTCCCCAAAAGTCTGTTGCAAACGCTCAAAAAATTGAGACTGGTTTAACTCATTTTTAAAATCGTAGAAAATCATTGCACGAAAATGCTCTCTTTCCAGCTCCATTGCAGCAACTGACTACCTGCACGCTGCGGCTTGTTCGACCTTGCACTGCGGGACTTCCCGGAGTGGGAGAGTCACTTCCTGCTACCAGGTTACTCACAAAGGATGGGGCTTCCGAACCCTGCGTTCCATTCAAGTGGGTCAACCTCCACTTTCTCGGGTCTCAAAATTTTCATAGTGACCTTCGTAGCAATAATTTAAGTACATTGGTTTAATGTGCTATCAGATTAAATAACTAATACCTTGTTTAATTCGTTAACTAAGGAGCATGTTAGAACTTACTAACAAAATGTTTTCTCTTCCCAATATCACTCTGCTCCCTTTTGTGCCCACCCCCAGGGGCTCGCATCTAGTGGGACGTGGGTTGGTGACCACGGGACTCCAGCTGAGTCCGACATTCCTTCCTCCTACTTGAGCTGGGCTCCTCTCCGTCTTCTTTCCTGCCGGCCTCCCTTGGTCAACTCTTGTTCTCTTCCGACCCCGACGGTATTAGCCGCCTTCATTGGCCCTTCTCTCATCTCTCCTGATCCCTCATTCTTCTGGGGATCAACCTTCTTATTCTTTCCATTGTAGTTCCTTTTCTCTTTAATATTCCCGCACTGTTTTTATGAATTGCCTCCCCGTGTCTCTAAATGACATTTTGTAAATATTTTCGATTTCAATTGCATTTTATAAGAATTTTGAATTTCAAGGGCATTTTGTGAGTATTTCGAATCTGAATTACATTTTGTGCGCATTTTTAGGCTATTTTCATTTATGAAAAAAAATTGGCTTATAAGATCACCTTTTGTCCGTGTGTCTGTCTGTGTGTGCGTTTGTGTGTGTGTGATGGTGTGTGTGTGTGTCCCCCTAATAACTTCTAAACGGCTAGACCGATTTCAATGAAACTCGGTAAGTTCATAGCAATATTGCGGGCGACCCCGACCGTGCCCTTCAAATTGTGTTACGTCTCACCAATCCAACATGGCGGCTGTGCGAAATATTTCACCAGCAGTCAATATCTCCGAAACTATTACCGATATCACCCTGGAATATTTCACGGTGATAAAGGGAACTACTAGAAGTTCACCTATGTGACGTTTGAAAACCTGGTAACTACAAAACCAACATGGCGGCCAAGCGAATTTGCGACTTTCAAATAGACGTTTCTCGCGATTTAACCAAGCAAACGCAATAAAACTTGGTACAGTATATGTTTATACACATTGTAATGCACCGACATCCAACTTCGTTCAATTGTGTACATAACCTCAAGATGGCGGCTGTGCGAAATATTTCACCGGCATTCTATATCTCTGAAACTATTAGCGGTATCATCCAGAAATTTTGTACGGAGATAAAAGGCACTAATGGAAGTTCATCTATAAGACTTTTAGAAACCGGTTAACTACAAAACGATGAAATGCCATGTCCTGTGGTTCGGATTCCACGTAAAAAGGAGGTCCCGTGGCTCATGATCTCGCGATTAACGGTCACGTTAAACTATAAGCTTGCTTGCTTGCTTAACTACAAAACGAATATGGCGGCCAAGCGAAATTGAAAATATTAAATAGACCTTTCTCGCGATTTAATGATCCAAACGCAATGCAACTATGTACAGCAAATGTTTATACACATTGTAATGCACTGGCATCTTATTTAGTTCAATTGTTTACATAATTTCAAGATGGCGGCTGTGCGAATTTTAAAATTATTTTGTTATTTCTTGTGTCGTAATCATGCGAGGTGAAAGTTTGAATAATGAACCCACGCAATAATTTTCCTTTAATGGTGCATGACTCTATGGCCTATACATATAACAATCCAACATGGCGACCATCCGAAATATTTAGATGGATCTCAATATCTACGAATCTATTACAGCAATCAAACTGAATGTTTTAATGTTCATAGGGGCTATGAACATAAGTTCACCTATCGGACTTTCAATAACCTGGTGATCACAAATCCAACATGGCGGCGACGCGAAGTATAAATATTCACATGGTCGTTTCTCACAATTTAGCCATCCGAGTGCAGTGACATTTAGTACTGTAAATGCTTATACAAATGTTAATCCACTGTCATCTAATTTATTTCAATTGTTTCCAGAACCACAAGATGCCAGCTGTGCGAAATTTTAAAATCTCTTTTTTACTTCTTGTGTCCTAATCATGTGATTGAAGTTTGAATACTACATTTACACAATAATCTTCATGTAACATTATATAACTCTAAGACCTGCATACATAAAAATCCAACATGGCGACCATCCGCAATATTTAGTCGGTTCTCAATATCTACGAATCTATTACAGCAATCAAACTAAAATTTTGTATGTTGATAGTGGCAATTAACATAAGTGGGATATGTGAAAATAGGCTGTATAGTTCTTCACGGAACTACTTGTTTTATCTAAATTCGTTTTGTGAGCCATTTCACTCTGAGTTCCATTTTGTAAGTATTTTCAGTCCATCTTATTTCATTGTCATTTTTGCTACCACCCAGACCATTAGGGGCCGATGACCTAGATGTTAGGCCCCTTAAAACAACAATTATCATCATCATCTTTTGTGTTCTTCTGTCCATTCCGTACTCTTCCATGTTTGTCTCTGAGCAAATTTGTGTCAGATTATTAGGGTTAACAGTCTCTTTAGCTGTACAACAGAGGAATGTGATAGAGTCACCAATGACACAGATATTATCCATTTCACTAATGACGCTAAAAGCAGTCGTTGATTTCATATCACAGACATGTCCATTAAACAAGCACTCTCCTAGCAGATTGAGTCACTTTGAATTTTTTCGTACTGGGAAACCACTCTATAGGGGCAGCTGTTACCGGTCGCTCGGAGCGTGGTTCACATGGTCCTCTTGGAAGAATGCACACCACCTGAAGACATTGCTGCGGTCTATATAGTCATTCCCATACACGGCACTCATTTCCCTGTGAATTTGGGCAACAGATATCGAACTACATTTCGCTGTTCTTCACACGTTGACGACAGTAACATGCGCGCCATGTTTGTTTCGTATTTCGGCCTTCTCTCGCTAGGGTTGCACATGAGAACAAAATACCCTCTGTAGCGCAAACTTCAATCTGCAGGGTTATATGAACATGGACCCGGAAACGCTTTGTTTCCATGTTACACCTCAATGTCTCCAACTCATTAATCATGGGAAACACACAAGAACAGAACGCTCGAATCATGGGGAACATACACTGTTTGTTACGTTGGTGACTGATGGATAATACGTAGAGATGGACCAATTGCCTGGCCTCCACGCTCTCCGGACCTAAACCCACTGGACGTTTATTTGTGGGGAAATTTCAAAGCACTTGTGTATCGCCCCCCAGGGGCTCGCATCTAGTGGGACGTGGGTTGGCGACCACGGGGCCCTAGCTGAGTCTGGCATTGCTTCCACTTACTTGTGACGGGCTCCTCTCCGTCCTCTTTCCCGTCGACCTCACTTGGTCAACTCTTGTTCTCTTCCGACCCCGACGGTATTAGGGTATCCGAGGCCTAGGGAGTCTCTTCCTTTCCCGCCTTATTTGGCCCTTGTCTCATCTATTCTGATACCCTCCTTCTGCAAGGGGTCAGCCTTTTTTTCTTTTCATTGTATCTCCTGCCTTCTGCTCAAGGCCCTCAAGGAGGCAGGGTGTGTGTAGCCCCACCACTTCTTGTGCACCCTGGATAGTGCTACACCCTCAGGGGCTCACAGTATCTCCTGCCTTCTGCTCAAGGCCCTCAAGGAGGCAGGGTGTGTGTAGCCCCACCACTTCTTGTGCACCCTGGATAGTGCTACACCCTCAGGGGCTCACAGTATCTCCTGCCTTCTGCCCAAGGCCCTCAAGGAGGCAGGGTGTATGTAGCCCCACCACTTCTGGTGCACCCTGGATAGTGCTACACCCTCAGGGACTCACGGCTGGTGAGTTCGGGAATTGGCGACCCCGAGGGATTCCTGAGCTGGGTCCGGTTTTCCCCCTTTTATCCATTACCTCTGGGGCGGACCCTCTTCTCTTTCACTTTCCTGTCTGCCTTTCATGGCTCTCATTTTTTCTTTCTAGTCCTTCAATCTGCATTCTTTGACGGTTGAGGGCATTTATTTTCCTCCTGTCCTTTATTTGCCTTATTCTCCTTTTGTTTTCCATTTCTTCTTCTAGTATATAAGTTAGTAGTTAGTTTTAGTTATAGTTTACATTTCATTTTCATCTTCACGATCACCCAAACCGATAGGGGCCGATAACCTAGATGTTAGGCCCCTTAAAACAACAATTATCATCATCATGTTGTGAATCGAACCCCTGTACAAGATGATCAGAGTCTGCTTGACTGTAATATGGAAGGCTGCGAAACCAGACGCAATACTCCAGGGATACATCAGCGCATCTGAGATTCACTACGACGGTGGGTTGATGCACGGAGGGCATATTGCACATCTCCTGTGAGCAAGAGCTGCATTTGGTGTGCTGGTACGTTCTGTTCTTGTGAGTTCCCATGCTTAATGAGTTGGAGAAAATAAGGTGTTACATGGAAACGAAGCGTTTCGGGACCCATATTCATATAACATAATATCTTCGTCTAAGAGTGAGGAATGTGTCCTGCATTTTGTGCCGTATATTTTTGTGACAACCTGTATATCGTCGTGAAATTTCAACATTTCAAGGGAGAAAAAGAAATATTGTGGGTTACTTTCCGGTCTGCCCTGGCAGATTTTTTGACCCATTGTTATGAGAGAAATTAGCAATCATAATTTATAGCCATGTTACTGTTTATACGGATGACTGAAAGAGAAAATAGTCTCTATGCCAAAACTGTGTCTGTAATAATAATCACCATTTTTTACAAGAGGGCTGCGTGGCGTGGTCTAACTGAAAGGGAGTGGGTTCGACCCCCACCCAGGTAGTGGATTTTATTTATTTATTTATTTATTTGCGCACAACAGGATTTTCATTCCAATTACGCCCCCCCCCCCCCAGTGGCTCACATCTAGTGGGACGTGGGTTGGCGATCACGGGGCCCTAGCTGAGTCCGGCATTGCTTCCACTTAATTGTGCCGGTCTCCTCTCCGTCTTCTTTCCTGTCGACCTCACTTGGTCAACTCTTGTTCTCTTCCGACCCAGACGGTATTAGGGTATACGAGGCCTAGGGAGTCTCTTCCTTTCCCGCCTTAATTGGCCCTCGTCTCATCTTTTCTGATACCCTCCTTCTGCGAGGGGTCAGCCTTCTCTTTCTTTTCATGTTCCCTCCTGCCTTCTGCTCAAGGCCCTCAAGGAGGCAGGGTGTGTGTAGCCCCACCACTTCTGGTGCACCCTGGATATTGCTACACCCTCAGGGGCTCGCGGCTGGTGAGTTCGGGAGTTGGCGACCCCGAGGGATTCCTGAGCTGGGTCCGGTTTTCCCCTTTTATCCATTCCCTCTGGGGCGGACGCTCTCCTCTTTCACTTTCCTATCTGCCTTTTATGGCTCTCCTTCCTTCCAAGCCCCTCAATCCGCATTCTTCGAGGGTTGAGGGCATTTCTTTTCCTCCTGCCCCTTATTTGCCTTATTCTCCTTTCGTTTTCCATTTCTTCTTCTAGTATATAAGTTAGTAGTTAGTTTTAGTTATAGTTTACATTTCATTATCATCTTCACGATCACCCAAACTATTAAGCCCCTTAAAACGACAATTATCATCATCATCATCATCATGATCATCATCATCATCATTCCAATTATAGGGGCATAAAGATTACACATAAAGATTACATCATATAATTTATACTGACTTAAACTAATCAGTCACTAAATAAATCTATTTAAAATAACTAGGTCTACAATTAAAACAGTATGGTACAAATACTACATGTGTAATACAAGGTTGGCTGGGTAGAATGACATAGAGGTAAGAATTCATGATTTACAATTTTCAAGGTTTGGCACATTATTTCTGGAGAGTGGTTAGAAATTCCAACAAAAATACTGTCAAGGAAGTACTAAAATCTATGGCATTATTTCATAGAACAACATTGTTGAAAATATTACATAGTCTGTTCAGCGGTGAATTTTTGTTGGCTGAAGTCCCGGTTCTTTTAATTTCCAATGTGATATTGTTCCTTGAATTTATGCGTGACTGATGTAAATTTAAAAGAGAAAGACATTCGGAATTATCAATTGAATTGTTTATAATTTTTTAAAAAGGAATTTCATAGCATCTATAAGGTGCGTTCAAAAAGTAACGAGCCCGAGGCTAAAATGCGCAAACCGGTGACGACATCGGCTAATCATGGCGTGTGTAACGAGGTGTGGTTCCGACCAGAGCGTGGAAGGTCACAGCCCGTCGCTAGAGGGCACTCGTGCACGTTACGTGACGATACAAAGCCAGCAGCAGCATGCATCAATCGTCCAACCAAGACCAAGACAGTAGGCCATTCGACATGCTTCCTGGTGTGGTTGAAGACTGTGGAGCAACCATTGGGCACACACGTTTGCAAGTGAAGACGTTCCTTCATGATGGTGCGCATACTTCCGACGTTCAATCCGACCACGGCGGCTTTGGCGTTCACTGTCACTCGGCGGTCCTGGGTAATGAGTGAATCAACCAGCTGGACGTTGTCATCGGCAATGCAGGGGGGTGCCCGTCTGACATTCCTATCAGGCGGTATGGTCTCGTTTAGTGATTATGCTTAACCTTTGGCATCGACTAACGACACCCGTCCTTCCCTGAAGCGCTTGTGCGACGCCTTGTCCCTTGCAAGGGACATGCAGTGTTCGCCGAACACTTGTGACATTCGGCGATGAATGTCCGTTCCCCCCCACTCCTTCCGCTGTCAGAAACGGAACAACACCTCTTTGCTCTTCGTTTGGCCTCCATGCCACAGTTTGCAATGCGGCTGGCAGCGTTGGACGATTGATGCATGCTGCTGCTCGCTTTGTATCGTCACGTGACGTGCACGCGTGTCCTCTAGCGACGGTCTGTGACCTTCCACGCACTGGTCAGAACCACACCTCGTTACACACGCCACGATTAGCCGATGTCGTCACCGGTTAGCACATTCCAGCCTCCGGCTCGTTACTTTTTGAACGCACCTTATATTTTTCTTCGTATTTCTAAACTATCTAAATCAAAATTTATTAGCAGTTCCTGGTATGGTATCAAGTGTGGATAGTCGGCTGTTCTTTTAAAATGTAGATATTTTAGGAATTTTTGTTGTGTGTTTTCAATCATTGCTTCTAGGACTCCATAAAATGCTAGCATATTCTAGTTTCGGTCTGACTAGTGCGTTGTATAGGTGGATACACGTGCTTATGTTTTTGAATGGTTTTGTATTCCTTTGTACCACTTTCGGGAACGCCAATAGCCCTGGGGTTCACTCAGCCTACACCAGAAATGAGTACCAGGGTAATTCCTGGGAGCAAAGACGGCCGGGCGTGGAGCTGACAACTCCATCCCATCTAGCGCTAGCCTCTACCTTCCACTACTCCCAGGTCCTCCATGGCCTGTACGGTGTTGGCATTGCTTTTTAGCCTACTTTTCACATTTTGAAAAAATGAGGAAAAAGTAGACTTATGAGATCGGGCAAATGTCTGTCTGTCTGTCTGTCCTTCTGTCTGTCTGTCTGTCTGGCTGTGTGTGTGTCCCCCCCTATCAACTCCTAAACGGCTGCAGCAATCGAAACAAAATTTGGTAGGAGTAAAGATCTATCCCTGAATATCTCACAGAGCGGTGACCTCAAGAAGCACACTGTTGTTCATACTGGAGTGAAGTAATACACTTGTAGCACATGTGAGAAGTCATTTGCATGGCGGACAGAACTAATGGAACATTGTCTCGCGCTCTAATTTGAGGAAACATCATCGTGTTCACTAGGGAAAATAACCTTACTGCATCACAAGGAATTCAAAAGGTTCAACTATCTTGCGAAACACTTATTAATTCGTTCCGGGACCACATGTGCACAACATAGTGAATGATTTGTGGGATGTTAAAGAACGTGTATAGGTATCTGCATCCAAACTAGATGTTAAAACTCCACCGGTAAGGTTTTGTATTGCATTTTAAAAAGACCTATTTGAAACGGTTCAATATACGTAGATTTTACTGAAGAATGAAGACTTCGCAGTTTCTGTCATTGTTCAAGTGCTTAGACAGGGTAATCTTTGTGCTTAGTGGCAATGGGAAGCTCCCAGATATTAATTGATGGCTATTATGATTTCCGTAATACTAATGGATATTTGAGGCCTTGATATCGCCAGACTCAGAAATGAAGATTGTTGTAGCGAATTTTATGCCATCGTAATAATTTACTTAATCTTTAATCAGCTGCACATCTATATAGAAGGCCCAATCAGAAAGAATAACCCCGAATGCTCCTCAGGACTTGCTCACCTGATGAGTTAAAACTGAGCAATTCCCTGCAAAGCAGGAGGCCATAGCCCTTATGGGATTTGTAAGGCTATTTATTTATTTATATTTATATTTGAAAATTATGTCAGTGCTACCAACTGCTGAAAAATCGTGATTGAAATGTGAGCTCCATGATGGATATCTTGGAAGCTATGAATGGGAGGTATTTCAAAATTGTCACACGTATAGATAATAATATTGCAGTTTAATTTCCAGGAGGACATACATGGCAGTGTTGCCAAAATGATTATAAGCCAGCTGATAGGTCCAATTTTAAATGCATATAACTTCTACACTATCAATTGGATTTCAACTAAATTTCGTATGTGCCATGTGTACATAAACAGCTATGACAGAGCGCATTCTTAAGAGCCACCAGGGCTGCCAACTGTTAATAAATGCTCTCAATTTTTTTTATCCAAATACCCATATATCAGAAAGTGTGCAAGCCGTCAGCTTTAAACTATGCACACGTATAGTACCTGACATTCTATATTAATTTGGAGTAACTAATATACGTCAGTTCTACCAACATGATTCTAAGCCTGCTTATAGGTCCAATTTTAAAATGCATGTAACATCTATACTAACTAATGGATTTCATTCAAAATTGACACAACAATAGATCATATTATTTCAGATTATTTCTGACCAATACATGCATGACATTGTTGCCAACATGATTTTACGCGCGCTGTTTGATCCAATGTTTAACTGCATCTAACGTCCATGCTATTTATTGGACTTCAACCAAATTTTGTATTCTGTATCTTAAGAGATGGAACTAAGAATATATTCAGTCACCAGGGCTGCCAACTGTAGTTCTCTATTAGGCTACATTATGCCACGTATACAGTATTTCCAAGTAATTAGAAATTTCGATATTACCAACTTAATTTCGTCATTATTCTAGATAGATCCATATAGATTAATCATTGGCATGAATCTTAAATTTTAAGAAAAGTAGGCTGTTTAGTTCATCACGGAACTTCTTGTTTGCTTTGCTATGTTCTTTTATGATGATGATATTTGTTGCTTTAAGGGGACTAACATCTAGGTTATCGGCCCCTAATGGTCTGGGCGATAGCGAGAATGACAATGTAATGGAAACCAGAACGAAAAGCAATCTGGACTGATAATACTTACAAAATGGAACTCAGATTGAACTGACTCAAAATTTAGAGTGGAAATACTTACATACGGTAATTTAGATGGAAAATACTCACAAAAGGAATTTAGATTGAAAATACGCACAAAATGTAGTTTAAGTTCAAAATACTTACAAAATGCAGTTGAAATACAAATTATTTACAAAATGCAATTCAAATTGAAAACACGTACAAAATGCAATTGAGGTTCAAAATACTTACAAAATACAATTGAAATTGAAAATGCTTACAAAATGGAGGTTAGATCGAAAATACTTACAAAATGCAATGTAGATTGAAAATACTAACAGGATGTGGTTGAGATGCAAAATACAGTGAAACCTCTCTAAAAGACCACTCCTATTAAAAGACCACCCCTCTTAAATACCGATTTTTCTTGGAACCGATTTGAAACCTCATAAGGTCAATGTATTTGTTACCCCTATTTAAGGACCACCACACTCCCCGACCAAAGACCAGGCATTTTCCCAGTCTGACCACTTTCAAAAGAGCACTTCTCGTCTGCCTTCCCGTTGGAGTGGAGATGAGGATGATGATGTAAGCAATGGTTCTGTTAGCACAGAACTGCATCGGCATACAATGTCATTAGAAAAAGTGTTATGTCATCATCATCATCATCATCATCTTCCTTCCAAGTATTGGGCCAAATGTCCCGTTACGGTCTTGCACTTTCCCTCCATCTCTTTATCGGACGTCCTATCGATCTATTTCCCCGTGGCTGGTAGCGAAGGATCTCCTTTGGAAATCTTCCAGGTTCCATCCTTTGGACATGATGCTTCCAGTTCTCTTGGTAGTTCACAAATGTATGCAGTTATTGGTTTCACTTTTAGTTCCTTCAGCACATCCTCGTTTCTGTTATGATCCCATTTAGTATAGCCTGCTGTTCGGCGCATAAAGGTCATTTCGCGTGCTGTGAGTCTGGAGATGTCCTGACATCTTATTGTCCATGCCTCGCTGCCATAGCATAGGGTTGGTCTGGCTAATGTGTTATACAAACGCAAGCGTGTATGCCTTTGGACAAGAGATGGCTTCATGACGTGATTGATGATTCCTGTTGTTCTGGTATAATTAGTTATTTTTGCAGTTATGTCTCGTTCTTCTTGAAATGATAAATGATATCCTAAATACTTGAATTCGTTAACTCTTTCTAAAATTTTACCATCCAGACAAATTTTACTGGGGATAGGGTCCTTACCCTTAAAGGCCATTACTTTAGTCTTTTCAGTAGAAATGCACATGCTGAATTTTGATGCCACTTTCTGCAGGTTAAAAACTGACCACTGCAGATCATCTTCAGAAGCTGCTACCAATGCAACATCATCAGCAAATAGTATAGCATCTAAATTTTTTAGATGCCTGCTGATAGGTATTGAACCATATCTTCCACACCTCCATTCCTTTATTATAGCATTCATGTAGATTATGAATAGCAATGGAGAGAGTCCACAGCCTTGTCTTACCCCTCTGCTGATTGGCTTCCACTCGGAATTATGATTACTTAACCTTACTGAAATAAGAGTACCACTATACATGTTGGAAATGTTATCAATTAACTGTTGGGGGACACCATCTCTGGCCAATATGTCAATAAGTCTGTTTCTGTCAACAAAATCAAAGGCTTTCTTAAAATCAACAAATGATATGTGTGTTTCCAAATTGAACTCCCTGCGTTTTTCGATCAAAATTTTTAAGGTGAAGTAGGCATCTGCACATGTGCGACCTTTTCTAAACCCATGTTGTTCATTCCCTATTAACTTAGAGTAATGTTTCAGTAATTTTTCTTTAACAATGTTTGCAAAAATTTTGTATCCAGAGTTAAGTATACTTATTCCTCTATAATTTTCCAAAACTTTCATATTTCCCTTCTTATGAAGAGGAACTACTATTGCCTTTTGCCAATCTTCTGGTGGCCTGTTACTCATCCAGATTAAATTCAATAATCTGAGAAATCTTTTCTTGAAGGCATCGCCTGAATATTTTAACATTTCTGCATTTATCGAATCTTCTCCAGGTGTTTTCCCATTTCGAAGTTTCCTCAAGACCCGTTCTAATTCTTCGAGTGTAATATTTTCCGATGACTTGTTGTTAGATGCTTGTAAAACAAGTTGTTCAATATTTGGACTCGACCAAAGGCTCTGAAAATACTCAAGCCATTCTTTGTGGGATATTGCATTAATTTTTACATCTTCTTTTACTTCCCTATTTAGTTTTTTCAAAATGTTATAGGTTTGTGGTTGTGGTCTTGTTATGTCAGTCTCCAGGTACGAGACAAAGTTTTCCCAACTTTCCCCGTGTTTCTTCCTAACTTCTCTTTTTGCTATTGCTCTCTTATGATGGTATTCAATTTTATCTTCTAATTTACCAGTTGACAGAAAATTTTTATATGAATTTCTTTTTTCGGAGATAACTTTTTTAATTTCTTCGTCCCAAATTCTTAAACCCTTTTTCTTTTTCCATCTTCTTTTTTCTCCCAAACTTTCAAATGCTGACTGTTTTAGAGCTGAACTCAAATTGGACCACTCGTCTTCCACATCGTCAGAAAGTGGAATCATCTGAATGTGATTATCAAGCCTGTTTTGGTATAGCCATATTACACTGGGATCATTTAATAGGTTAACCTTATATAACGTTTCGTTTTCCTGTGTTCTTTGTTTCTTTTTCTTGAACCACCGTGGTTTTAAACGAATAGGAGCAACTAATAAATAGTGGTCTGTTTCCAATTCAGGTCCTCGATAAACTCTTGTATCCAAAACTAAATCTGACAATTTTCCATTACAAATGATATAATCAATAATTGATTTCTGATTTCTTGCGGACCACGTATATTTATGACTGTCCTTGTGTGGAAATAGTGTGTTCATAATCCGAAACTGATTGAAGATAGTGAAATCTATTAATTTTGTTCCATTATTATTGCGGGTTACCTCTCCATGAATACCAATGTTATTCTGAATTTTCTCATTACCAACTCTGCCATTAAAGTCTCCCATTAACAGTATCATATCTTGTCTATTAGTAATATTGATTATCTTCTGTAGATCATTATACAAAATATCACTTTCTTTCGAGTATCTTTCAACCGGTGCATATACCCCTATAACTGTCAAATATCCTCTGGATAGTTTTATTCTTACTTGAATGATCCTTTCATTCCAAAAAGTATAGCTATCAATATTTGATCGTAATCTCTTGTGAACCATAAACATAACCCCTGCCTGTGCTCTAACATTTCGTTGAACACCACTATAAAACTGTAAATAATTTCTTGTCTCCTTGGTTCCCTGAAGCTTTTTCTTTGTTTCAGAAATAACTGCAATTGAAATATCTTTTTAGATAGAATATCGTCTGATCATCTTTGTGTCCAATACCCTGAACATTCCAGGTAGCACATCTAATAATATCCTTCCTTTTCCAATTCGTGTCCTTTCCTTTGCCAAGTTCGTCAACTGTAGAATCCGTCCGTTTATTTCCTTTACAAGACTTGAAAGCAATGAAAATGTCCTTCCAACGGGTTGCTAGCCTGAAGAATGTAAGTCCATTAATGGGGTTGCCATCTCTCAGCCCAAGGACAGGCTGTAATACAGCATTTCCTCTGTACTTGATGTAACGGTTATCCCGCCGTGCCTCGGTCGCCAGAGCCTCGTCTGTGTTATGTAGCGTATACAAATACAAAAAACGGCTCTCCTAGAAGATTATTCGAACCAAGAACAAATTAATGGACTTCCGAACTCACTTAGAGATATTCTAGAAAGTGAAATTGTTTTTTAAAAAAAGATGTGCTAATCTGAAACAGACATCAATTCGTGACTTTTATAAATGACAGAGCTCAGAAAATAACTAATTGTAACTAATTTGTACTGAATATGCAGTGTTCCAACTGTAATTAATTAATAATGCAATATAAAATTATTTTAATGCCTAACCCTATTAAGAGACCACCCCTGAAAAAGACCAGTTTTCCAAGGAACCGTCACTGGTCTCTTAATAGAGGTTTCACTGTACTCACAAAACGTAACTTAGAGACACGGGGGGCCAATTCAGAAAAACAGGGCGGGAATCTTAAAGAGAAAATGAACTATAACGAAAAGAAAAAAAGGCTGATCGCTAGAAGAATGAGTGAACAGGAAAGATGAGAGAAGGGCCAATTACGGCGGGAAAGTGAAAGACTCCCTTGGCCTCGGATACCCTAATACCGTCGCACAGTGGGTCAAAATCGAAATCTAGGGGGACAAAATTATTTTTATGTTTTAATCATGAATTTAGTGTGAAAGCAACGTATATAATTTGTTTACTTCATAATAAACAACAGTTAAGAACTTTCTTAAGCTATGTCTACACATGCAAGAAATTGTCTATGACTAGGAGTTGGATAGAGCATTCAGTTATCTCTTCAGAACAATTTTATACCCCTAATTTGCTTGTAACAAAGTCACAAAGTTCCACTTTTGACATAATCGTCGATCCCAGTGCTTCAAACAGTTGTAAACGTGAGAGAACTGGTCGCGCGGCATCTTCTAAAACGTAAAATAACTAAGATGCAAAAAATCTTATAATAGGAGTAAACTACAAAACTTTATCTACATTTTAACATTAAGTAGAAAGTTTTTTTTTTTTTTAGCGTATGGCTTGTAGTGCCGGGAGTGTCCGAGGACATGTTCGGCTCGCCAGTTTTTTTTGTAGCTGTTTCGAGACGGACACCCAATGGGTGAGCTACAAGTACCGATGGGGAGGAAAGTTGGAATGGAAGAGCGAGGAGTTGAAAGGTAGCGGCTGTGGCCTATAGTTAGGGACCAACCCCGGCATTTGCCTGGAAGGAAGATGGGAAACCACAGAAAACCATCTTCAAGGTTGCAGGCGGGGGGATTCGAACCACCTCGCCTCCCGGATGTGAGCGACTGCCAACAGTCATGCCGAAGTAGAAAGTGACGCAGAGTGACGCGACGTTCTAAAAATCCAAGTGAAAATATAATTTAAAAAAAATAATAGTTAAACATTATATAATGCAAATATAGCTAAAATTACGTAACAATTACGCCCATTAATAACTGAAACACGATACAAAGATCATACCTTCAGCTGCTTGTTCCATCTTAAAACATCACACTAACCACAAAGACAACCAAACCACAGCCACTTACATTCACCCACCAATTCAGACTGCTCGAACAGTGGGGACAGGTTTACACTAAGATGCGTTTATATCCCAGAATAGTGAGCGGCAATTATATGACAATGCTGCAGAAGTAATAATATTTGATTTTTTAATTATGAAAATAAATAATTTTGTCCTCCTAAATTTCGATTTTGATCCACTGTGCGTCGGAGTCGGAATAGAACAAGAGTTGGCCAAGGGACGCCCATAGGATAGAAGATAGAGAGGAGCTCACCACAAGTAAGTGGAAGCAACGCCCGACTCAGCTGGGGTACCATGGTCACCAACCCACGTCCCACTAGATGTAAGCCCCTGAGGAGTGTTCTTTTATAAGGCCTAAAGGAATGAATGATAGCTCAATAATGCTGGGTTATTGAAAACAGGCTCTCGGAGATACGCCAAGCAGGAAGCATCCCCCGTGGCGAGGAGTGGCCAACTGGCTACCTGATTTACATTCGCTGGCCTTTGCACCGAGACCGGAGCGACTGAGCACGTATGGAGAAATTGTCTTTTACTTTCACTTTCACTTTGCGGCCAAGTAGAGACACAACTACGTCACTTAATGATGCAACAAGCAGATGAATTAACCCTCGAACACTCGCGCTAGTAATAGATACAGCGTTACTCGCGCAGGCTACACATTTAGCCCAAACAGTTATTCGATCTGATGGACTTGCACACGATATATTTGGAGTTCAGTGTTAATAATATGGTAAATAGTAGTATATAGAAGTATTCTAAGCTAAATCTGAGGATTTTATGTAGGCATTTATTTTCATATGGAGAGAAAATACAAACATAAGAAGAAAATTGACAGTCAGTCAGAAAGACTAGACTTTGTATCATTTTAAATACTACAAATGCTGAAAAATGCTAGAAAGGCTGGAGGCTTCGAGCGAAAATTATCTGCATAATACTTTTCTTGCTTATCTTGTTTCAAATTACTCGCGAAGGGCAAGTGCAAACAAAGGGCAAAGCAATGTCAAGCGCGCGGGGACGTGCCCCTTCCATCCAGTCTAAAAACACTTATAGTGGGCGATGTAATGAAGATAGAGATATGCTCTCGCGGACTGTTTCGTAGAACTTTTCATGCTGACCAATTCTTACGCTCATAGTATATTGATATTTTTAACAGTTTGCCCAGCGTAGGCTTAAGAATCGCACGGACGCCAAGTTTGTTTTCGACTTTTTTCACTGAAATCGTTACTGCTTGGCTTCCTTTGATCATATATAAATTATTTTCTACAGTATCTTTCCTCGAGATATCCTTTACAGAATGGTGAAAACCACATCAAAAGCCATCCAGTGGTTCTCGAGATTACCCGTGATATCCAAGAATCAGGGATTTTTGTCTTATACTAACGAAGTAGAGATTGTCGGGGTACACATGCACCAAGCGGTGCTATTACGTCACACACCTCAGTGCATCTGTCCGTCGGTCACCGTAACGTAACGCCAGACCCCAGCGTAACGACGAAGTCGACAAGATCATTTAAAATGATAAAAGTCAATTTTACCGTACATCTTCGGTAAAACTCCAACAGAAATAAAACTAATGGAACTAGAACTGTTAAATTATTTTATGTATACCTAAATACTTACAATAGTGCATATTTGGATTAGAATTAAACAAAAATATTACTAGGTTAGATAATTTCCTTAGAAAATCAGTACTTATTATAAACAATTACAGTATTTTCATTTATTTTTTTTCTCGAATTTTTGAATTTTATTTTTGCCCTTTTGGCTACAATCTATAGCCCAGGAAATCCATAAGCATGCTCACACAATTCATAATGTTGAATTTTGGGCTTATTCCGTGTATTATTATATTAAAATTCGACGCGTTTCTAAAGAAACCATGTCTTTCTTCGTCAGGAATAATCTGAAATACGACAAAAGATTGCTAAGAGAAAGCAACAAAGAATATATAAAAGGTGCCCAAAGATGGACGCCATTATAGCCCCATGTTGGGATAACGAAAAGCAGCAGTGTATTACTTTCTCAAGGTTCTGATAATAGGTAGCCAGGATTCCCTGAGATTGTAACCGGTGTCGCGGTTGAAATTATCTGGGTGTTGATGTTAAACGTGTAATTCTTTCACTGAACACCAGCTGGTTGAAGTAAGTTTTGTTTTGGAGGGGACGTGACCTTTCTATGCGCACACTACTGTCGACCAAAGTTTTATGTGTACTCGAGTTTGAAGGTTGTTTGTTAAGTATCCAAGAGACCTACATAAAATCCAATACCATCAACATTTTCGTCGTTCTATTTTACTTTAGTTCATGTAGGTTTGGATTTTTTAATTTATATTTTAATATTTGTTATCGCAATTGGAACGCAAAAAGTGCCCTTTTTTTAAGAGTGTTTCAACCATGTGTCACATTTAAGAATTATTATCTCAAAAGCCCGTCATCAGATCGAATCCAAATTTCAACACAATATACATTGGAATTTTGTATAACTGGTTTATTAATTTCACAATTTTGTGTGTCCAAGAAACAATGTTGTTATCATTGTTGTAAGGTAACTTTTTCTCGGCTCAGGGTGATTGGAAAATATAGTTCTTGGTTGCGTTGTAATCATTATACATCATAAAGTTATGCTGTATGACTGTGAAATACGTAAATTAATTCACTTATTTTATATCGGTTCGTATTTGTACGAGGAAATAACACATGGTTCTCGAGCTAGCCGCTCTGGGAACAGCTGTACAGCGTTGCTGATATGGAGCCAATCACTTCCGAGCGAGACGCGCCATGATGCGTGTGGGCACCATATCGGCAACGCTGTACAGCTGTTCCCAGACCGGCTAGCTGGTGAAACATGTGTTATTTCCCTGTAGAAATACAAACCGATATAAAATAAGTGAATTAATTTACGTATTTCACAGTCATACAGCATAACGTTTCGATGTTTAAGGATTACAATGCAACCAAGAACTACATTTTCCAACCACCCCGAGCCGAGAAAAAGTTACCTTACAAAAATGATAACTTTGATTTTTGGACACACACAATTTTGAAATTAATAAACCAGTTATACAACATTCTAATGTATATTGTGTTAAAATTTGGATTCGATCTGATGACGGGTTTGTTGAGATAATAATTCTTAAATGTGACGCATGGTTGAAACACTCTTAAAAACGTGCACTTTTTGTGTTCCAACTGAGATAAAATATATTACAATATAAATTAAAAATCCCAAACCTACACGACCTAACGTAAAATAGAACGACGAAAATGATTATGTTATTGGATTTTAAGTAGGTCTATTGGTTACTTCACAAACAACCTTCAAACTCGAGTGCACATAATACTTTGGTCGACAGTAGATGCGCAGTAGCCAAGGTTGTCCTGGGGCGCGCGCGCCAACGACTGCACCGCCCGACAAACTGTACCTGATTACAAAGCTGTCATTCGATTGTTTAATCTGTTTAAGGAAACAGGGACTGTAGAGAAAAAATCTAGGCCAGTCCGACCACCAACATCAGCATTGAACGCACGCTTTCCCAATGGCTGGATTGGACTGCTTCACTCTTTTGAGAGACCACTATATACAGGGTGGTAACAGTAGTGGCACGGTAGTGTTTGGTACGTCCATCACTGTGTGAGACCTGGACCCCACCTGCTGGGAGGTCATCGTCTGCTTCACTCTTCTCAGTCTGTGCCCAAGGTTGCATTATTACATCTTGGCGCAGTCAGTTGGTATCTGAGGGTTTGCATTTTTGGTTAGAAAATACAAAATACAAATACCAGCTAGTAGGTGGGGTTCATGTCTCACGCAGTGATGGGCGTACCAAACACTATCGTACCACTACGTTCTACTGTTACCACCCTGTACATAGTGGCCTCTCACAAGAGTGAAGCAGACGATGACCTGCTAGTAGGTGGGGTTCATGTCTCACGCAGTGATGGACGTACCAAACACTATCGTACTGCTACCTTCTACTGTTAACACCCTGTACATAGTGGCCTCTCACAAGAGTGAAGCAGACGATGACCTGCTAGCAGGTGGGGTTCATGTCTCACACAGTGATGGACGTACCAAACACTATCGTACCACAACGTTCTACTGTTACCACCCTGTACATAGTGGCCTCTCACAAGAGTGAAGCAGACGATGGCCTGCTAGCAGGTGGGGTTCATGTCTCACACAGTGATGGACGTACCAAACACTATCGTACGTGCCGCATGTCGTTCTCCTTGTTACCTGTCAAGAAGCAGATGGAAATGTCAAGGTGCAGAGGCTCTCACAGTACGGTCCTAGATTAGACCTTCCAAAACAGAAGCCGGTTTTGAGTCCAGAGCTGGAACTATTATTATTTTAACGCGATACATTTACGGACTTCTGCCATGTAAACAAAAGGATCACCGTTATCTATTATGAATGCATACTAAAAGCTGTGTTGCGCGCAGCGACCTATTTCGCAATCTCCTACCTAAAGTCCAAATTCACAGTCAACCTTACCTGAGGCCCAGGCCTACTCGTCATCACCGATATCGCCGAAATGTATGGTATATGCTGGGTTTGGCCAGTGTCAGAAATAGGATCTTCAGATGGCCAATCGGTTAGCATTTTTGGCGCGGGTCGGACGAGGCATCAGCAACGTATATTTATTTGTTTTTCTATAACAACTTTAAAATAACCATGCAATTCTAACAAGTACTGTAGTTCCGTGAAGAACTATACAGCCTATTTTCATATATCCTGCTTATGTTAATTGCCTCTATATACAGTACATACAAAATTTCCGTTTGATTGCTGTAACAGATTGATAGATATTGAGTACCGTCTAAATACTTCCGATGGTTGTCATGTTGGATTTTAATATATGCAGGCCATATTACATGACGATTATCGTGTAGGTTCAATATTCAAACGTTCACTTCGATTGCATGATTAGGTCACAAGAAATAGGAACGTAATTTTTTTAATTAATTTAATTTGATTTTAACTATGAAGGAAGGACAGCCATGAAAGGCAGAGAGGGAAGAGGAGAAGATCCGCTTCAAAGAAAATGGAAAAAGGAAAAAAAATAGACCCTGCTCAGAAATCCCTCGGGGTTGCCAAATCCTGAGCTCACTAGTCGCGAACCATTGAGGGTGTAGCACTATCCAGAGTGGGGCTACACACACCCAGCCTTCTTTAGGGCCTTCTGGGGAATGCAGGAAATATCAGAAAACGAAAAGCAAGAGGAGAGACTCCTAGAAGAATGAGGGATTAGGAAAGATGAGCGAAGGGCCAATGAAGGCGGAAAAAAGGAAGACTCCCTAGGCCTCGGATACCCAAATACCGTCGGGGTCGGAAGAGAACAAGAACTGACCAAGGGTGACAGAAAAAAAAGATGACAGTGAGGAGCCCGGCACAAGTAAGTGGAAGCAATGCCGGACTCAGCTGGGGTCCCGTGGTCGCTCACCCACGTCGCATTAGTCGTGAGACACTGGGGAGAACGGCTTTAGTGGCGTAGTTGGTAGCATGAGCTTCTATGCCCAAGGTCCTGAGTTCAAACCCGGCCGAAGTCGACGGAGTTTTTAAGAGCGTTAAAAATTCCTTAGTATGCCTTCCTTGGGAGGGGAAGTAAAGCCGGCGGGCCCATATCATAGATTTATGGCATGTAAGAGAACCTTCCACTAACTAAACTTGTATGAAGCAAAATGAGTAGGTTAGGTTTCATCAATGCTGTTAAGTTCCAACGTTCATCACCAGGCGCTGGTTGCGATGGCATCTAGTAGTAGCCAAGTTCACAGCTAGGTGTCGTAGACGGTAGCATTTGTTACCGAAAGTAGGATCTACTTGAAATTGTCGTCTGCAGTCCTTACTTGAATTAAAACAGATAACACACACTAATACAGTCTTCACAATTAACACCGGTTATCAGACAGATTCTACACACACCCAAAGTACACGGGGCTACATGACTGCGTTGTCGCAGCCTCTAAATTTAGGATCCAACCAACCAACACTGGGGAGAGGATAGTTGATTATATTTCTTGAACTGGGATCTGCATGATCTTACTCATTTCTCAAAAGTGTGCTCACTTCGGCAACCATAGCGCAGCAGGGTAGAAGTTGTATCGATAAATCGACCAGCAATACAATCGATAAGGACAGTATACCTGACGTGCTACCAGCGCCGTACATGGGTGCGAAGTCTGTTATTGTCTTAATAAATCTGTAGACACAAATTGTTCATAAATTAGCACTTTCCATAAGGGTGTTGGTAAGACAATTATAGATGGTTGATAACCACCGAGCCAGGTGGTGTGCACGCTGTGTATCTTACATCTCCAACACTCACCAAATACGGTGCCTGCGAGCACTGGCGATTGTTTTCTGCTACTGTTGGATACCTCACGCGAACCACTAACTCATGCCACAGTCTTGGGTTCGATCACTTTAACAAACATTATCTTGTCTGCCTCTTTGCCAACGGCGCAGCGTTGTAGATCAACACGATATCGATAAGAACAATCATGTGCTTTTGAAGGCACCCTACGGCGTAGCTGAGAGTGTTAACGTGCGCACCACTACCGTGATGGGCAGCTGTTCGAGGATTCAATTCCTGGCGCTGACAGACGCCATCCTGCGTGTGGTTTTTCCACAGTCTCTCCAGGAAAATACAGTAAAACCTGCCTAAAGCGAACACAATTTATTTTTCCGTTTTCACAGGTTTCCGGTTTACAAAGGGCTGATTTTTAATCACACAAAATACACTACAAATTATTTTTTATTTTATTTTTTGTGAGACTGATAATGTGATGTTTTGTTGTAGCATGAAAATGATCTGCCAATCAGAACGTCGCTGACAATAAGGTTTTGATAAACAAGATGAGAACAAGTTTGTCGGTTATTTGGCGAAATTAGATTCACAACAATAACGTTATCTAAACACCGACGAAATTAAATTCATTAAACTAATTTAAATTCTGTAATATTGCAGAGGATTACATTGAAATAATTTAAAATATAGGTCTGTAAATAAAACAAGAAGTTCCGTGACGAACTAATGAGCCTAATTTTCATGGCAATGATTAATCTACGGTATATGAACCTATCTAGAATAATGATGAAATTAAGTTGGTAATATCGAAATGTCTAATTAGTTCGAAATATTCCTGGTATAATGTAGCCTAATAGAGCACTACAGTTGGCAGCCCTGGTGACTGAATATATTCTTAGTTCCATCTCTTAAGGTAGAGAATACAAAATTTGGTTTAAGTCCAATGGACATTACATGCACTTAGACATTGGATCTATCAGCACGCGTAAAAGCATGTTGGCAACAATGTCATGCGTGTGCTGGTTAGAAATAATCGGAAATATTATGATACCTTGTTGTGCCAATTTTGCATGAAATCCATTTGTTAGTATATAAGTTACATGCATTTTAAAATTGGTCCTATCAGCAGGTATAGAATCATGTTGGCAGCACTGACTTATATTAATTATACCAAATTCATCTAGAATGTCAGCTGCTATACGTGTGCAAAGTATAGGACTGTTGGCTTGCATACTTCCTGATATATTGATATTAGGGTAAAAAATATAGACAGCGTTTATTAACAGTTGGCAGCCCTGATTGCTCTTAAGAATACTTATAGTCATATCTGTTATGTTACACATAGTACATACGAAATTTGGTTGAAATCCAACTGATAGTATAGAAGTTACATGTATTTAAAAATTCGTCCTGTCAGCAGACTTAGAATCATGTTGGTGGAACTGAGCTATATAAGTTACTCCAAAATTAATCTAAAATGTCAGGTACTATACGTGTGCATAGTTTAAAGCTGTCGGCTTGCATACTTTCCGATATATTGGTATTTGGATAAAAGAATGGAGATATCAATTATTAAGAGTTAGCAGCCCTGGTGGCTCTTAAGTACACGCTCAGTCATATTTGTTTATGTACACATATTACATAGAGAATTTGGTTGAAATCCAATTGATAGTGTAGAAGTTATAGGCATTTAAAAATTGGACTTATCAGAAGGCTTAAAATTATTTTGGCATCACTTTCATGTATGGCCTCCTGGAAATTAAACTGAAATAGAGTTATCTATATGTGTGCCAATTTTGGAATAGCTCCCATGCATACCTTCCATGATATCCAACATGGAGCTCAAATTTCTCGTGCTTTTTTCAGCAGTTGGTAGCACTGACATCATTTTCAAATATGACTTACTTGACTTATTTCCTTTCGCTCCGTGCGGAACATAGGGCATCCAAGAATGATTTCCATGTTTCTGTATATTGTACTTTTAAAATTTAACTTTTGAATTTGTAATCTTGGTTTTTAGTGCGATTAATGTATCAATAAATGGCCACAAAATTGTATGAACGGCTTAATTTTATTATTATTTCCTGTGATACAATATTAGTAACGTAGTTGTTTGTAAGAAAACCCTATAATACTATTTTTATAACACATAAATGAGAAAAAGGGCGCCAGTAGACCATTTGCCCAGGGCGTCTATCACCTTAGCCCGGGGCCTGCCCGCACCACACATTGACACTTACTTACTTACTTATTTCCTTTCGCTCCGAGGGCATCCAAGAATGATTTCCATCGGGCTTGCTTTGTTGCCAAGTTCTTCACTTCCATCCAAGTCTTTCCCGCTTTTCTGGCCTCCTCTTCAATGGTGCGTTTCCAGGTGTTCCTTGGTCTTCCCCGTCTCCGAGCTCCTTGAGGATTCCAGTCCAGAGCTCTCCTTTCTACTGCATCATTCTGTTTCCGCAGAGTATGCCCAATCCAGCCCCATTTCCTCCGTTTAATTTGGACTTCAATAGGTTGTTGGTTAGCCCTTTGCCACAACGATTGATGAATACTTGAAGTAGGTGGCTGATAGGATTGGTAACTTTCCATGTTTCACATGCATACAATAGAACAGCTTTCACATTGGTATTAAAATGTCTGATTTTCGTCTTCCTGGATATGTTACGGTTTCTCCATACTGGATAGAGCTGCACAAAAGCCCCATTTGCCTTTCTTATTCTGCTCTTGACATCCTCCTCAGCCCCTCCACTTCTCGTTACCACGCTTCCCAAGTAAACAAATGTATCCACCTGTTCTACATCTACACCTCCCACAGTGAGACCAGCCTGTACTGTGGAGTTCACTCTCAGCTCCTTTGTCTTCTTTGGGTTTATCTTAAGTCCAACCTTAGCAGCTTCGAGTTCTAAGTTTGCCAGTTTTCCCTCTATGTCTCTAAAGCGCTGTGCTAGCATACAGATGTCATCAGCAAAATCAAGATCCTCCAACCTGTCTCGAAGTCCCCACTGTATCCCTATCTTCCTTCCTCTCCCCACCTTCCTAAGAGTATTATCAAGAACAATCAGGAACAAAGTGGGAGAAAGTATACATCCTTGTCGTACTCCAGTCTGGATGGCCAATGGCTGGGATAGCTGACCCTCATGCAGGACTTGACATTCATAACCAGAATACATCTCTCGTATAATGTTAACTATTTTACTTGGTATACCATATTCCTTTAAGGTCTCCCACATGACCTTCCTATTAATGGAATCAAAGGCCTTCTCAAAATCTATAAATGTGATGTACAGTGCTGCTTGCCATTCGTTACTCTGCTCCACAATAATCCGTAAAGTGTTAATTAAGTCCACACAACTACGGTGTTCCCTAAATCCAGCTTGTTCTTTCCTCAACTTCGACTCGATAGACTTCTTAACGCGATTCAAGATTATCCTGAGAAATACTTTGCTTGGTACGGATAGTAAGGTAATACCTCTCCAGTTGTTACAATTCGTCAAGTCACCCTTCTTTGGGATTTTAACAATCACACCTTTCTTCCATTCCGCAGGCAGCTTCTCTTCAAACCAGATCTTTTCCATCAGTGGCTTCAGGATATTAGTTGTGGTGTCCATGTCTATCTTGAGGACATCTGGCGAAATGTTGTCGACACCGAGGGCTTTTCCATTCTTCAGTTGTAGCAAGGCTTCTTTGATTTCAGCACAAGTTGGACTGTGCAAAAGAATATTTGGATCAGAATTATCAGGTTCATCATTCCTCTCTTCGTGGTGTTCATTAATCCCTTGATCAACATTAAAAATTTCGGTGAAGTATTCCCTCCACCGTTCTTGTTGTTCTTCTTGAGTTGTGAGTAAATTTCCCTGTTTGTCTTTTACGGGCCGGTTCTTTCGGAAACTTTTCTTGGACAGCACTTTTGTGATGCGGTACATTTCTTTGCTGTCACCTTTTGATGCAGCATCTTCTGCCTTCTTCGCCATCTCATCGATCCAATTACTCTTATCTCTTTTCACACTCCTTTTGACTTCTTTGTCAACGACCGTGTATTCTGCTTGAACTTTTGCTTTCTGATGTCGAGTCTTACACATATTCAACCTCTCCTTAATCATTTTCCTATGACTTATTGCCTCCCAAGTTTGTTCTGACATCCAATCCTTCTTGAGAGGATTGCTCTTTCCCAGGACTATTTCACTTGTATCAAGGATGATGTTCTTTACATTACTCCAGGAAGATTCAATATCAGTTTCTGCTGTATCAGATTGGAGTACCTGAAAACGATTTCTTAGCTCCAATTTAAATTCATCTCTGACCTTCTCCTCCTTCAACTTCCTCACATTAAATCTCTTGCTCTGTTTTTCAAACCTCTTCTTTGCCACCATGATCTTCATCTTGAACTCAGCCAGCATAAGGTGGTGATCACTGCTAGCATCAGCTCCTCTCTTATTCCGAACATCGGTGAGCGATCTTCTGAATCTCCTACTCACTGCGATGTGGTCAATTTGGTTCTCAGTGTCATGATCAGGGGAAATCCACGTGATCTTATGACACCTCTTATGAGGAAACAAAGTACCTCCAATAACAAGGTCATGGCTAGCACAGAAGTTTGTGAACTTTTCCCCATTTCCATTCCTATCCCCAAGGCCATGTACACCCATCACATGTTCTAGTCCCTCGTTGTTCTCTCCTACCTTAGCATTAAGGTCTCCCATTATTATAATCACATCTCTCTTACTGCTTTTCTTTACTGTCTCATATAGAAGGGAGTAGAATGCTTCTTTAAGTTCTTCTTCTGATGGTTCCGTGGGTGCATAGTATTGTATAATCGTAACATTGCGAATGCGAGTCTTAAATCGTGCTGATAATATTCGCTCGGAAATGGGTTGCCAACTTATAAGGCTTTTCTTTGCATGTTCAGTAAGCAAGAGACCAACTCCATCTCTGCGTTCCGCATTCTCCTCGCTCCTCCCAGAGTATATGAGGGTAAGTCCTTCATAAGTTTTTATCTCACCAAAATCTGGCCATCTTATCTCACTGAGCCCAAGTATATCAAGTTTATACGAGATCATTTCTCTGGTCACCTGCCTCAGCCTACTACTCTCACCCAGAGTACTCACATTCCAGAAACCTATTCGTGTCTTCCTTTTCGTGCCGAAAGTTGTCAACATGAGATCCGTCCGGTTTTCATTCTTTTCTGTTTCTTTAATAAACAATTTCGGAGAGTGCGAGTTATTAGCCCACAGCTTCCTAGTTTTCTGGTAGGGCTGCCACCTTAAGGACTGAAAACGAGCCCCCGCAGTTTTCCAACCGTACCACTGAATTACAGCTCCGCCTGGAAATAATCTACTGATGACGCTGCTGCCCACCATCATGGTGTAGTCTGTCATTTAGTCTGGTCTCTCACCCTCGACCTTACCGGCATGGGAGACCCTGCCAGGAGCCGAAGCTCCCGCCGGCATTGCTCTCGGGATCACTGAAACACACAAGCCTCCCCACCACGTCAAGGTACCAGACCATGGGGGAGGATTTTCAAATATGGACGTGATATATTCCGGTAGCCTATACATCTTTACTCATACTAAGTTTGGTTTCGATTGCTGCAGCCGTTTAGGGGTTGATAGGGCACACACACACGCACACACACACACACACACAGACAGACAGACAGACAGACAGAAGGACAGACAGACAGACACACATTTTCCCGGATCGATCTCACAAGTCTACTTTTTCCTCATTTTTGCAAAATGTGAAAAGTAGACTAAAAATTACGAGCCTTAAAGTAGTCTCATATGATGTGTAACATGTGACATGTTATCCCTTGTTAACAGTGACCTCTGTTGGTCATTGAAATAACTACTTGTAAAACTCCAGTGCCACATCCTGTCTGGTTTTCTGCAAATATGACATAATGAATATTTTTACACCAAACTACGACAACTTGAAGATTATGTATTGTAGGAAGAATATCTTTAAAGGGGCCTCCAAACCTTGAAGTAATTTTGTATGCAATATACTGTAGATTCCACATAGGCACATGGCCGACAAATCAGCGAGTCATCAATCTCCGCCACCGCGCGCGCTCATTGTTTCCGTCCCATCCATTTCCGTTTCATTCTGAGACAGAACATTGAAAAGAGTTGGGAATATGGGAAGGTTATGGCAATGACTTTTATTGATCCATGATAGCATCCCTAGAACAAAAGTTTGGGAAAGCTTAACAAATAGGGGGATAGGCAAGGAACTGAGAGACATGATAAAAGGAATGTGCATGGAGTGCTACAGTAGTGTGAAGAGTAGAGTCGGGACATCGGAATTGTCACTGGACTAAAGCAAGCGTGTTGTCACCGTTATTGTTCTTAATGGTGATGGATGACATCATGAAGGCAGCAATGAAAGAATATAATAGGGCAAAGATGAAGATAATGGTGTTTGCAGACGATGTTGTGATCTGGGATGAGGATGAGATGGAGGTACAAGAACAGTTAAGACTTAATAAATGAAAAGTTTGAGCACTGGGGATTGAAGATAAATGTGGAGAAGAGTAAAACAGTGGTGATGAGTAGAGATAAGAAAGAAGGAAAAGGAGTAATCAAAGTAGGAGATAAGGAATTGGAAGTGGTGAAACACTTCAAATACTTGGGAAGTGAACTGACTGAAGATGGAAGACTAGATTTGGAAATTAGCAGAAGAATACAACTCGGGAGTGCTTTCTACCATCAGGTACGGGGACTAGTAGGGAACAAGGATATACCAATTAAGGCTAAATAAGTTATGTACAAAGCATATTATGTTCCTATAATGACATATGCAGCAGAAACTTGGACAATGACTAAGACGGATGAGAGCAGAGTACAAGCAGCTGAGATGAGATTCCTGAGAAGTATGGTCCAGAAAACGAGGAGGGACAGAGTGAGAAATGAAGATATACGGAAAGAACTGGGAGTACAGAAACTAAATGACAAACTGGAGCAAAACAGATTGAGATGGTTTGGACATGTCAAACGGATGAATGAATTAAGGCTACCAAGACGAGCACTGGAACGACGGATGACAGGGAAGAGAGGACGAGGAAGACCATGAATGCGTTGGATGGACTCGGTGGAGAATAGCATTAGAAAACGGAACCTGGATTGGAACACCGTGTCGCAAGAGGAATGGTGGAATGACAGAACAAAGTGGAGAGGGACCATATTTGCCCCCACCCAGTGTCAACTGGAAAAGGGGAAATGAAGATGATGATGATTATGATGTTTCCGTCCCATCCAATTCCGTTTCATTTTTCAAAATCACCTCCACAAAAAAAAGTAGATACCGAGTGGAAAGATGTTACACATCAAAAAGAAAATAGGTTCACATGTATTACTCTGTATTTTCAACTTACTTTCAAACATTTCAGTTTCTCTGCTCGTTTCTTTGTTTACTCATGTTTTTCAAAGCGCATTGTCACGATTTCTTTACGAGAGAACGTTGTATAATCTCCTTTGCATTCTGTATTAACTCCAGGAGATTTGGAAGTTTCTTGGAAGCTGCAAATTCCTGAAGGTCGCTCACAACAGTAAGTGCTTCTCCAATAGTGTGTATTTTTTTTTTTGCTTCCTTTCGTTGTCTTCATCATCGTCCATTTCTTCCATGACTTCTCACCTTCTATTTTCGGCAGCAATATCAACTGCACTATGAATATATTCAGTCGTTGTTTCCTAGAACTTTGGTGCAAGTAGGCCTACAGTCGCGCTCAAAATTTAAAGTGGGAGTGAAGATTCAAGGAGAAATAATTTCTACTCTGAGATTTGCTGATGACATCGTCATCTTGGCCGACAAGCCTGAGGATTTGAATGAGTTTTTGAATGGTGTGGACTCCGTCTTACGGAAAGAATTCATGATGAAAATTAATAAATGTAAAACAAAAATACTGGAATGCAGCCGAAATAAATCAGAAACCTCTATGGAGATCAAATTGGCAGGTGAAAAGCTGAAGGAAGTAGGAGACTTCTGTTACTTAGGAAGCAGAATAACCAGTGATGGACGAAGCAAAGAGGATATAAAAAGTAGGTTGGCTCAGGCAAGAAAAGCATTTCTACGAAAAAGGAATCTGCTGACATCGAATGTAGATTTTGGTATTAGGAAGTCATTTTTGAAAGCCTTTGCCTGGAGCGTGGCGCTCTATGGAACTGAAACTTGGACTATTGGTGCAGCAGAAAAGAGGAGAATTGAAGCGTTTGAAATGTGGTGTTACAGGAGAATGATGAAGATCAGATGGGTAGATAGGGTTACAAACAAAGAGGTATTAAGACGAGTGGGAGAGGAGAGATGTTTCTGGCGACTGCTAATGAAGAGAAGAGATAGGTTGGTAGGACACATACTAAGACACCCAGGAATAGCAAGCTTAGTTATGGAAGGAAGGGTCGAGGACAAGAACAGTAGGGGTAGACCAAGGTTAGAATATGTTAAACAGATTGCCTTGGATGTAGGGTGTGGTAGCTACGTAGAGATGAAACGATTAGCTCAGGACAGGGAGGCGTGGAGAGCTGCATCAAACCAGTCAAAAGACTGAAGACTCAAACAACAACAACAACAACATATTTTTGTATGATGGATAAGATAATCCGTTTTAATCAGGTTATTTACGTCTACAGTTCCGGAAGTTGTTTCCCTTTCCGCGTTAGGCAGTCTTCCGGTTTACAGTGTCTTTCCATATTTTGTTTTCCGTTTGTCCAATTTTCCGGTACATAACAGGTCCAGTTTACTGTGCCGGAATGTTAACGTATGTCAAGTCCCCTCCATTCTTGTGTTATTGTGTGAACTTGTTACTCAGGTGAGTATTGGGAAGACTTTTCGAAAAAAGGAAACGAAGAATGAGTTTTTTCTCATATTCTTTTCTATATATAAAATATTCCTTGTGGAGCAATTATTCAGACTTGGTGTAGAAGTTCATGGAAATTAGATTTAATTAATTAAGAAACAATATAACATCAATTAATTAAATGCCTGTTTTGTTTCTTTGAGAGCGTACAAAATGGAGTTAAGATTCAAAATAAGTACTCACAAAAAGCAAGTTAGAGTCGAAATACCCACAAAATTCAATATAGATTAAAAAGACTTACAAAATACAATTGAGGTTGAAAATATTTATTAAATGCAATTGAAAATCCACAGCCTGCTTCCAGTCTCCGAGCGGGTCAGGGAATGGAATGAATGAAGCCCCCATCTAGCGGCGAGGATATGAACTGTGCCGGCTGCCGAGGCCTGACGCACTCCTCTGGGGGCAATGATTAAATGAATGACAGTGGAGAGTGTTGCTGGAATGAAATTTTGACAGGGAAAACCGGAGTACCCGGAGAAAAACCTGTCTGCCTCCGTTTTGTCCAGCACAGATCTCATATGGAGTGATCGGGATTTGAACCACGGACCCAGCGGTGAGAGGCCGGCGTGCTGTCGCCTAAGCCACGGAGGCTCAGGTTTATTCATATTTTTTATCATGCAGAAAAATGACAATAATTTCCGTATCAGTAGTGGTAAAGCAGTCATCTCGCTTTTTTGAACAACGAAGCTGATGGCCATGGTGTCCCTAGACCCTAAACATGAATCAGCAAGAACGTGAGCTATGTTATTGTGTTTCACAAAAATAGTTAGATTGCCCCCCTTATTCTTTGCAGATTGTCCCATCTAACGTAATCTGAAAATTGCCACGCGAGGACTGGCACCATGGGTAAATCTGACCCAATCAATCAATCAATGTCTAAAGACAATGCCTTGTCGATTCAACCATTGTCTTCTGTCTTCAGCTTGTCTTTTCATCTCACAATAGGAACCACATCTTACGTTTTGTATCAATACTTGAAGGAATTGCTTCCTAGGTCGATCTCGTCCCTTCTTTCCTAAGACCTTTCCTTCTAGTAGATTGGTTAGAAAGGTATTATGACGCTCGGTGTGTCCAATGAATTTAGCTGTTCTTCTATGTACTGTTACCATCAGCTGTTTCCTTCCCTGGATTTCTCGCAGTATACTTTCGTTTGTTCTTTTTTCAGTCCAACTGACCTTTAGCATTCGCCTCCAGACCCACATCTCAAACGCTTCAAGCCGTTCCCTATCCTGTTCTCGAATTGTCCAAGATTCACATCCATATAAGAGTACGCTCCACACAATGGACATCACAATTTTTTTCCTAATCTCAATATCTAGATGTATATTGGTCAGAAGAGTTATTTTGTTGCTGAATGCTTGTTTGGTAAGCGCTATTCGTCTTCTTATCTCTTTGCTGCAGTGGTTATCATTTGTGATTAAACTTCCGAGGTATGGGAAACTGGTGACTTGTTCCACTACTTTGTTAGCAAGCCTGATGTTGGTGTGATTTCGCTCAGGATGTTTACTTACAACTAATATTTTTGTCTTCTTCACGTTAATGTTTAGGTATAAATCTACTAAATATGATGACAGTATATTCAGCATCTTGGATAATTCCTTTTCTGAGTCTGCAACCACTGCTATATCATCAGCAAAGCGAATACAATGGATTTGTTGTCCATTTATTCTAATTCCTTTTGTGTTCGTTTTGAACTTATTTATAGCTTTTTCGATGAATACATTGAAGAGGTACGGTGAAAGGGGGCAACCCTGTCTTACTCCCTTCCTGATTTTTATTTCCTGACTGCTTCCTTTGATGTCTACTATTGTGGTATGAATTTCATAAAGTCTAGTATCAGCCTCCTATCCTTCCAGTCTAATCCTGAAGATTTAATAATTTTGAAGAGATGGTCCCAACTTACATTATCAAAGGCCTTTTCAGTATCTACATATATGTGTTTCTATTCATCTCCATTCTTCTTTCTAATATTGTTCGTAGAGCCAAGATTGCTTCTCTTGTTCCCATTCCTTTCCTGAAACCAAACTGATCTGGGTCAATTTGGAAATCAAATCTGACCCGATCGTAAATAATATAGAAATAGCTTGAATGTTTCAAACGCTATGGACATGTTTATTTTGCAAGGTGAAGTTAAATGCTAGGAAGGAAGGTATTGTTGTTGTTGTTGTTGTTTGAGTCTTCAGTCTTTTGACTGGTTTGATGCAGCTCTCCATGCCTCTCTGTCCTGTGTTAATCGTTCCATCTCTACATAGCTACCACACCCTACATCCAAGGCAATCTGTTTAACATATTCTAACCTTGGTCTACCCCCACAGTTCTTGTCCTCTACCCTTCCTTCCATCACTAAGCTTGCTATTCCTGGGTGTCTGAGTATGTGTCCTACTAATCTATCTCTTCTGTTCATTAGCAGTCGCCAGAAATATCTCTCCTCTCCCACTCGTCTTAATACCTCTTCGTATGTTACCCTATCTACCCATCTGATCTTCATCATTCTCCTGTAACACCACATTTCAAATGCTTCGATTCTCCTCTTTTCTGCTGCACCAATAGTCCAAGTTTCACTTCCATAGAGCGCCACGCTCCAGACAAAGGCTTTCAAAAATGACTTCCTAATACCTAAATCTATATTCGATGTCAACATATTCCATTTTTGTAGAAGTGCTTTCCTTGCCTGAGCCAACCTACTTTTTATATCCTCTTTGCTTCGTCCGTCACTGGTTATTTTGCTTCCTAAGTAACAGAAGTCTCCTACTTCCTTCAGCTTTTCACCTGCCAATTTGATGTCCGTAGAGGTTTCTGATTTATTTCGGCTGCATTCCTGTATTTTTGTTTTACATCATATTAAGGGCTGACCAAGACGAAAATATAGAGCATTATAGCCTCTGGTCAAAGATACAAGTTTTCAATTAATTTAAAATCATTCGATTAAACCGATCACCACTCTAATTTCTATGGACTTCTACACCACGCTTTATAAGTATATCTCAATAATTGTTCCACAATAAATATTTCATAGAAAAAGAATACGAGAAAAATAAATTAGATATTTCATGATAGACTACTTCTGAAAGATTCAGTCATTAAAATTCGTGCTCTAAAACTCCGCTGTAAAACCAGGATGATGTGACATCACTTTGTGTCATACCGGAGACTATTTAGTTGTTACAGATCCGCTCAAGGTGTGGAGACGAGACCAAAGAAAGCCTGTCGAGTGCAGCCGAGCAGAACGTGGCAGTTCGTTCCACGCGTCAGCCTGACGTTTGAACAGGACCCATTAGCCGACCGTGCATAATTTATGTAAATCTTTGAGACACGTCCTTGTCTTGCCTTTCTTTCGTTCATTCTCTTTTTTTTTTTTTTCGAATCCAACACAAGCCTTTTCTTCCCCCTTTTTACTTCTTATTTTCAAGAAACAATATTTACTTAGCGTCGAAACTGGTCTGCAGTCAAATTCAATATGTGTACCGGTATTCGCGTGTGTGTGAGTGATTTACCATCCCGTGAGAGGCACTTAAATGCTTTTATACTCGCTAACGAAGGAAAAAATAAGGCCTTCGCGTTTATGTTGATGAAACCAGTTTTAGATTCATCCTCAAGTGATTGATTCACGTTGTATCATTTTCTTTTTCTTAAAGAAAATAAGATACTTTTGAGGCAGGGACTAACCTTTCTTACATAAGACTCCAGTGAGAGCTGGTGATGGTTGGTATTTAAGGAAACTGGGACGTGTGGATTGATAGAAAAATATAGCTTCCGATGTTTAGTTACATAACTCATAAACTATAGGCTAATAGATATCTCCTTGAATGTTCTATTGGTATATTTAGAGTACAATCATCATTATTTGACTAGAATTTGATGCTTCTCTGTTGAATATTTTTTGTCAGAGAGAGCATTACAAAAACAATCTTAAACAAGTAGTTATATGAAGAACTATCCAGCCTATTTTCATATATCCTACTCATGTCAATTGCCTCTATCAACATACAAATTTCAGTTTGATTGTTGTGATAGATTCGTAGATATTGAGAACCGTCCAAATATTTCAGATGGTCGCCAGGTTGGATTTTGATTTATGTACTATTACATGAAGATTATTGTGTACGTGTAGCATTCAAACTTCAATCGCATGATTAGGACACAAGAAGTAACAAGGAGATTTTAAAAATTTTGCACAGCTGCCATCTTGTGGTTATGGAAACAATTGAAATAAATTAGATGCCAGTGGATTAACATTTGTATATGGATTTACTGTACCAAGTTTCACTGCACTCGGATGGTTACATTGCGAGAAATGTCCATGTGAATATTTATATTTCGCGTCGCCGCCATGTTGGATTTGTGATCACCAGATTATTTAAAGTCCTATAGGTGAACTTAAGTCTATAGCCCCTATGAACATAAAAGAAATCAGTTTGATTGCTATAATAGATTCGTAGATATTCAGAGCCGTCTAAATATATCGGATGGTTGCCATGTTGGATTATTAAATGTATAGGCCATAGAGTCATGTACCATTAAAGGGAAAATTATTGCGTAGGTTCATTATTCAAACTTTCACATTGATCGCATGATTACGACACAAGAAATAAAAACTTAATTTTAAAATTCGCAAAGCCACCATCTTGAGGTTATGTAAACAATTGAACTAAATTAGATAGCAGTGTATTGCAATGTGTATAAACATTTCCTGTACCAGATTTCATTGCGGTTGGAACATTAAATCGCGAGAAAGGTCTATTTAAAATTTTCAAATTCGCTTGGCCGCCATGTTCGTTTTGTAGTTAACCGGTTTTTGAAAGTCTTATAGGGGCAGATGACCTCGTAGTTCCACCCCTTAAAACAACAATAACTAAAGTCTTATAGATGAACTTCCAGTAGTGCCCTTTATCTCCGTACAAAATTTCAGGGTGATACCGCTAATAATTTCAGAGATATAGAATGCCGGTGAAATATTTCGCACATCCGCCATATTGTGGTTATGTAAACAATTGAACCAAGTGGATGTCGGTTCATTACAATATGAATAAACATATACTGTACCAAGTTTTATTGCGTTTGGTTGGTTAAATCGCGAGAAACGTCTATTGAAAAGTCGCAAATTCGCGTGGCCGCCATGTTGGTTTTGTAGTTACAAGTTTTTCAAACGTCACATAGGTGAATTTCTAGTAGTTCCCTTTATCACCGTAAAAAAATCCAGGGTGACATCGGCAATAGTTTCGGAAATACTGAATGCTGGTGAAATATTTCGCACCGCAGCCATGTTGGATTGTTGAGACGTAACAAAGTTAGAAGGGCACGGTCGGGGTCGTTCGGAATAGTGCTATGAACTTACCGAGTTTCATTGATATCGCTCCAGCCGTTCAGAAGTTATTAGGGACACACACACACACACACACACGAACAAAAGGTGATCTCATAAGCCTATTTTTTCAAAATTGAAAATAGGCTAAAAATATCACTTACAGAAAACACAAAAATAATGTTTGGCAAGTAGCTACAGTATAGTCTTAAAACATTATATTTAAACCTAATTTTATTGCATCAAATATCACTTCAGCACAATTGATACACCAAATTCTTCAGGAAAGTTAGGAGATTCTTTTAAGCTAAAACAAAATGATATTCTTGAGCCTATCACACGTTCCGGTTCCCTTAAGGGGATTATGATACAGATGATGATGATGATGATGATGATGATGATAATAATATTATTCTTTCGTTTTAGATTATTGAGTTCTGCACTACGGGCTGTCTTTCTTGAAGAATTTTTTCTTTCATCATTAACTTAAAGAAAGTTGTAAAAGATCTGATTTTAATTTTTTAGAGTATGTTTAAGCTTTTAGATTTTTTTAAATCGTTTCGGTCATCTATGGACCTCGTTATTTCAACTGCCTTTTCCCTCGTTCTTTCACATTGGCCCATTATTCGCTCATTCTTTTTCGGTGAGCTTCCTTTCGTTCTTCGCTCCACTTCTTGCCGGTTTCCAATATGGGTTTTGGCTGAAAACTCACAATTTCCCCAAGTTTCTTCTTCAAAGAGTCACGATCCAAGATGTCCTCATGTGATATCCCCAGTTCTTGTAGGTCTTTTTCCACCTCTGTAAACCAGATCCCTTTGGTTTTCTTTTCCACAAAGTAGGCACAGATTCGATTGGATAATCTTCGGGAGTTCATTCGTGTTAAATGGCCATAAAAGGAGAGTTTTCTTTTGCGAATGGTGTCCGTTATTTTCTCCACATGTAGATAAAGTTCATCGTTGTGTCGTCTTCTATACTCTCCTCGTTCCTTGACCGGGTCCAAGATCTTTCTAAGAATCTTCCTCTCTTTGACTTCGAGATGTTCTGCCAGGCCTTTCTTATTCATCGCCAGGCATTCTGATGCATATTACGCCACCGGTCGAATAACGGTAACGTAGTGCCTCAGTTTCGCCTTGAAGGACATTGATCGCGTTTTGTAAATGTCTTTGGTTGAATGGTGAGCCATTTCCATTTTGTTAATCCGTGCCACGAAGGCTTCCTTTTCACGAATGTTGGGCTCAATCCATTCACCCAGGTATTTGAATTTCTCTACCTGTGTTATTTGTCCTCCATTCACCATAAGTTCCCTGGGTTCTGACTTGATGTTCGTTATAAACTGCGTTTTCTCAAACGAAATCTGAAGACCTGCCTTTGCTGCTTGCACCTGTTGGTTGGTTCCTTAGTTTAGGGGCTGCGACAACGCGGTCATGTAGCCCCGTGTACTTTGGGTGTGTGTAGAATCTGTCTGATAACCGGTGTTAATTGTGATGGCTGTATTAGTGTGTGTATCTGTTTTAATTCAAGTAAGGACTGCAGAAATTGAATTTTTTCAAGTAGTTCCTACTTTTGCCGCCAAACGCCACCGTCAACGACTAACTAGTAGTTCAGAACTTAGTTACCAGATGCCACCGCAGTCGGCTCCTGACGACGAACGTAGGGACCTAAGAGCGATAGACAAATGTTTAACCTATATAATTTAGCTTAACACAGGTGTAATTAGTGGAAGGTTCATTAACATGCCATAATTGATTGATTTGTTGTGTGGCCGTGTTAAGAGATTTAGATTATTATTGTTATTATTATTATTATTATTATTTATTTATTTATTATTTAATCGATTGTTCCCCTTTAGGAGAGCGATTGAACTTGAATACATGATTTCATCTCCTGGCGTTTTCCCTCTTCTCTTCCCAAAATCTCTTCATCCACTCAGAATGCTCCTTCTTCCGCTCGGCTGTCCACTTTCTTCCAGGCTGTCGTGACGGTCTCTGATCAAACTTAACATTTTTGATTTTATTCCTGCACTCGGTGCGGTCCTCAAGGTTTTCAATGTTGACCTATTGTAGGTCCCTCTGAACCTCTGTCAGCTACTCCGTGCCACCCTTACTCCGTGTTATAACGTTGAGCAATTTCTTCGCCGTTCTGAAATTTTCCATCCTGTCAATGTGTGAATAAAACTGTACTCGGCGTTTTCTGATTACTTCCGTTATCGTGTGGATCTTTTGGTAGAGTTCGCTTTGAGGTCTTTTCATCCAAATACCGTTATTATTAACTGCCCCGTAAATATTTCTGAGAATTTTCCTTTCCTGTTTTTCTATATCCTTAATTTTGGAATGACCGTCTGTTACCATTGTTTCGGCTGCGAAAGTTGCTTCCGGAAGAATCACCGTTGTATAGTGCCTTAATTTTGAGTCCAGCGAGATGCACTTCTTGTTGTAGTGAGCCCACGTTAGCTTGTAGGCCTTCTGTAGTTTGTTGATTCTTTGTTCATTGGCGATTCGGTTTAGTCCCGAGGACTGTATGGTTTCACCAAGGTATTTAAAATGGGGGACTTGTGTTATTTTACCGTATTGTGTGATTAAAGAAGAGTTATTTTCTGGCCGTCTTTCCATATAGTGGGTTTTTTCATAAGAAATTTGTAGTCCGGTTCTTTGAGCAATTTCATGTAATTTTACCACTGCGTGGATGGCTTCATGTCTGGTGTTAGTGATGATGGCGATATCGTCCGCAAAAGGGAGGCACTTGACTGTAAGACGGTCCCCTTTTTTTATTCCAATTTGAATGCCTTTTACATGAGGTTCCCATTCCCTAATGATCTTTTCTAGAACAATATTATTATTATTATTATTATTATTATTATTATTATTATTATTATTATTATTATTATTATTATTATTATTATTATTATTTAGCGTATGTCTTTTAGTGCCGGGAGTGTCCGTGGACATGTTCGGCTCGCCAGAGGCTGTAGCTGCTTCCAGCGGACACCCATGGGGTGAGCTACAAGTTCCGCTCAATTTCAAGTAGTTCCAACTTTCGCTACCAGATGTCACTGACACCTAGTGGTGAATGTTGGAGCTTTGATAGAACGTTTCAACGAAATCTAACCTGCAAATTTAGCTTCAAACAAGTTAAATTAGGTTATTTTACATTCCATAAATCTATGACATGGGTCCGCCGGCTTTACTTCCCCTCCGAAGGAAGGCATACTGAGGGATTTTTAACGCTCTTAAAAATCCGACGACTTCGGCCGGGTTTGAACCCGCGATCTTGGGCATAGAAGATCAGCATGCTAACAACTACGCCACCGAAGACGCCCGTCTTAGGGTGTACACGGTTTAGTACGAGACATCTGATCTAGACAGACACCTTTTCTGATCCCCTGTTCACTCACGTTCCTAGAAATGAAGCAAGCCACCTACCAGTAAGACTTTTTCTACACCGACCAAGTATGGTAATGGGAAGTGGGGAAACCCTTCTTTAACGAAGAACAGAAGCAAGAGGAAATCTTTTACGTACACGTACTTTGCTGACGTCTCCAAGAGGACATGTTGTGCAATGAGCAAGACAGATGGGTGCTTCTTTACGTGAGCAAATATGGACAATCCGCGAGTACAATGCAAATATCTCTCTCATTTCCATAACAAAATACTGAACTGTGCGCCAGACGCGTGTCATACTATTCTTGGGAACACAAGGTCAATTAACAAAGACTAATCCATTCTCTTCTGGCTGCACTGCACTGCTCGTAATGGTCTGTTTGGTTTCGCCTATGTCTAGTTCAAGTAATCATAAACATGGCTGAACTCACGATACGTTTAGCTTGAACAGCATGTATTATTTTGAAGTGCTAAAAATCGAGAAAATATTTATGTTTTATGTATTAAATATACCTGAAATATGTGGCAAAAAAGTAAAAATATTTAATTATAATTTAGTTTATTCGTGAAAATATAAACAATATGCAGTACTCACGAATGCAATTTTTTACTATGTCTCACTGGCTCCAGAAGAATTACGATACACAATGAGATACATCTTCAGGTTGTCCACCACAAATGACCGACGATTATCGCGAAACACTTCTTCTGAAGGCGCAAAACTGCGACAATATGTGTCTTGCCCTTCAAGTGTCGTGTAACTGGAAATCGCTATTCAGCTATGATTGCTTTCCTACATGGTTGGCAGAACATAACGCCCCTATCAGAAGCAAAATTGTCCTTAAATTCAGCAACATACTGCTGCAGACGATAACTTGTAGTTGTTTTTACTTTAGGCATCGTAGAATTGTCTTACACTTCACAGTGGCAGAAATTAATTGCATGTGAGTGACACTGGTTCTTTCAGGTAGCTGGGGGGGTCTAGCTCCTGGTGCAATGTGGCTATGGACAAGGAAATCCCCGGCTACCACAGTGAGTGGAACGGGGCGACAAGATAAGAAAAACACAGCTGCAAGCTGACATACGCTGTGCATGGTGATTAGATAGCTCACTGGTTCTTCCCCGTTGAAGTAACACAGAACAAAAATGCAATAAACTGAAAGATCTAGCAAACTGATTTTAAAATGTAAATTTTATGTCTTTTTTGTGCCAATAAGTGAAAAGCAGGAATTTATGTATTTATAGACAAAATGTTTAAAATATGTATATACATAAAAATCCGAGCCCTACATTTTATAATTGTTATTATTATCATCACCTTACGAATGAAGAAATGCAAGATAGACTCCAGTTCAATACATTAACCAACAGCCATCATTTCCCTGAGAAAATGACTACCAGGGCCAAGGAATCATGGACTGAAGTACAAAAATTTCAACATTTCAAAATTCATGTAAATTAGCCTATATTCAAATATGAAAATATAGGCTTATGAGATCACCTTTTGTGCGTGTGAATGTGTGTGTCCATGCCTCCCCCCTTTCCCCCCCTAATATCTTCTAAACGGCCGGAGTGCTTTCAATGAAACTCGGTTAAGTCACAGCACCGTTTCGGCCGACCCTGACCGTGCCCTTCAAATTTAGTACATCTCACCATTCCAACATGGTGGCTGTGCGAAATATTTCACCAGCATTCTATAACTCCGAAACTAATACTGATATCACCGTGAAATTTTGTACGGTGATAAAGGGCACTGCTCCAAGTTCATCTATGTAATTTCTAAAAACCTGTAAAGTACAAAACGAACATGGCGGCCAAGCAAATTTGAGACATGTTAATAGACTTTTCTCGCGATTTAACCACATGAGCGTAATGAAATATAGTACAGTAAATGTCAATACCCATTGTAATGCACTGGCACCTAATTTAGTTCAATTGGTTACATGACATCAAGATGGCGGCGGTGCAAAATTTCAAAATTAAGTTTTTATTTATTGTGTATTAATCATGCGATCGAAGTGAACCTTTGAATAATGAACCTACGTAATAATCGTCATCTAATAGTATATAGCTTAACTCTATGGTCTACGTATATATGAATCCAACATGGCAACCGTCCGAAATATTTAGACGGTTATGAATATCTATTAATCTATGACAGCAATCAAACTGAAATCTTGTATGTTAATAGAGGCAATTAACATAAGTAAGATATATGAAAATAGGCTGTATAGTTCTTCACGGAACTACAGTACTTGTTTTATATTGTATTTCTGTTCATCAAACACCTAACGTAGTATAAAGCAGAAGAGGGCTCCACTGAAGGGCCGAAAACATGTTTCTATAATGAAGTAAACACTCATATTAGAATAAACAGGTGTACAAACGAATTTTATCGGTCAATATTGAACTGACATTTAATTTCTGTGAAACTAATAATCAAAATAAAGCAATAGATAATAAATAAATACCGGTATATAAATAAATAGATACATAGAAACATATCTAAATAAACAAATAAATAAATAGAAAAATGGATAAAGAAATTGATGAATAAGTAGAATAATAAGCAAATAAATATATAAATCATCATCATGTTTTTCAGTCAAGCGACTGGTCTGTCCCTACAATGAGTCTTTTCCACGTTGTTCCGTCTTGTGCTGTCCTTTTGACCACTTCATAACTTCGTAGGCCAGAGCTAACTAGGAAAGATCTCATGAAAGTGTTCCGTGGCCTCCCGCGAGGGCGTTTTCCAGATATTTTGCCTTCTAGTATGTCGATCATCAGCCCCCACCATGTCGTAACCTGTGGCCAAGCCAGGTGGATCTCCTTCTATATATCTGGCGGATCATTTGCCGTTCTTCCTTTATTCGATCCAGCACCGTTATGTTGGTCATTTTCTCTACCCAGCTGATCTTTTCCATTCGGCGCCAACACCACATCTCAAACGTTTAATGTCCCCTCTATTCATTGTCCAAGTCTCACTGCAGTACATTGCAACTGGCCATATGTAGGTCTTAACCAGTTGTTTTCTAAGGCTGAGGGACATCGAGCGTTGACAAATTAGAGAATGCTTCTCACTGAATGTCTGCTTGGCCATGGCTATACGGCTCCTGATTTCAACTTCACATCGTAGGTTTTCTGTGAAGATCTGACCAAGGTATTTAAATCGACTGACCTGTTGTACTGGTTCTTTATTTATGGTTACATTTAGTTGGTGTTGATGCTTACTAATCACCAGAATCTTGGTCTTCTAAAAATTGATTTTCATTCCGTATTCTGTAGCTGTATCATTTAAACTTTGCAAAATGTTTGTTAATGTATGCGGATTTACTGCAAGTAATGCCAGATCATCAGCAAATTTAATATCCTGGATAAGTCTTCCACCAACTTTCACTCCCATATTAGAACCTTTAAATAGATTAAATATGAATTACAGCCAATGGCCACAAAAGGGAGTTTTAATTCAACGCCCGTGGGTTCCCAGCAATATAATTAATATACAAATAAATATATGAATATATAAATGGAGAAAATACTAGTTAAATAAATTCACACATAAATATATGTAAGTAAATACTTTAGATAGATAGAAATCAAAATAAAAAAATTAAATTTCAATCGAAAGATAAATAGGCTAAATTGAAATAAAGCAGAAGCAGAAGTACCCGTTCTTCGAACGGTCTTTGGTATGAATAACCAGACGTTATCAATTCAGCTACTGTTGCAATGGTTAACGGTTTGTTATTCCTTCAAAAGTTTTTTCAGAACGAAGTTAGCTTTCTGGGAATATCACACACACTGTTAATTTAGGGGCTTAAAATGTGGTTTTCGGAGACCCTTTATAGTCCCCCGAATTTTGTGTCTCACATTGAGAAGCGCAACATATGCTTTGGTCGTCCTTCTAGAATAATTTTTATATTTCGCCTATTTTAGCATGTATTTTGAAATTTTATTTCCCTATACCCACCCTTCTATGAGAAGTACAGTGAAGAGTTATATAAATGATTAGTGTATTGACCCTCATGGATACCTACGTAATTTTACGATGCTCCAAGCATCCGAACACGAGTTATAAGTGTACATAAAGATACACAGAAATACAGACACACAAATCCACGTTTTGCTTGCATCCGTCAAAAAACAAACCGAAACGCGTAAAAGAAAGAAAATTGAAACTTTAATAAACAAACAATCATATGTTTATAGATAGGTGTATTTATGCAGGAGCAAAGGCAGCTAGTGGCCATGAGGCAAACTAACTCTATTGACTACAACGTATCACCCAGATGTCCAAATATGGATATATCAACCACACAGTATCAAACAAATTGAAGGGGCAGATGACCTCGAAGTTCCACCCTTTAAAACAACAATAACTAACTAACTCAAACAAAATCATCCTTACGATGTACCCGTTTGTTGACAAAAAGAATGATTAGTTAAAATGTGCTCTCAAACTAAATTCACCTAACGTGTACTACCTGACGTGAAAATAAAATTGAATACCTCAAATTCCTAAAAAGCCGCAAAAATACTATTTCAATTCAGGAATTGTTGAAAATAATATTGCTGTTTGGAGATATAATAGACCTTCTGTACAACATATCGCACGTGTATGTCGGGTGAAAGAATTCTGGAATGCCCTTTGACCCCCTTAAGCGCATTGACGAATTTTACAGTCTTAGTTGGTTCCGTGATAACCTTATAGCCATTTGCAAACGTTCACAGAAAGTTAATAAATGGAGTGGTATTGCTTCTTACAGAAAGAGATGGAAAGTTGGATGTCATCTCTTGAGATACTGTTGTCATGGTTACCGGCTTATATTCCTTGATTAGTTTATTAAATGAAATTAGTTTTCAGGGATTATCTCAGAAACTGTGGGTTAGAGAGCCTTAAAATTTAGTTTTCGGGGACACTTTAGGGCCCCCGTGTTTTGTTTCCGACACAGAGGGGCTGAAATTGAGCTTTGTCTCGTCGTTGTGTGCCATTATATAATAATTTTTTTTTATTTAGTCAATTTACCCTCTAGGTTGGTGGTTCCCACGGACTCAGCGAGGGAACTCACCACTACCGCCTCGATGGACAGTGTCCTGGAGCTTGGAACATCTGGTCGGGAGGGATACAACTGGGGAGGTGTGATCAGCACTTCGCCCAGGCGGCTTCACCTGCAAAGCGAACAGGGGCCTCATGAGGGATGGGAAGGGATGGAAGATTGGGATGGATAGGCTAGGAAGAGGGAAGGAGGCGGCCGTGGCCTTACAGTAGGTACCATCCCGGCATTTTCCCGAAGACGAAGTGGGAAACCACGGAAAACCACTTCGAGGATGGCTGAGGTGGGAATCGAACCTCCTCTACTCATTTGGGCCACCCGAGGCTGAGTAGACCCCGTTCCAGTCCTCATACCACTTTTCAAATTTCGTGGCAGAGCCGGGAATCGAACCCAGGACCTCCGGGGCGGCAGCTAACCATGCTGAGCGCTACGCTACGGAGGCGACATAATAATAATAATAATAATAATAATAATAATAATAATAATAATAATAATAATAATTGTATAATTATATAGAGATAGGGATTAAATAGACCTTCCGTACCACACCCACACGTGTAAATCACGTGAAAAAATTCTAGAGTACCTCTTGACCCCCTTAAGCGCAGTATACTGTATGTATTGATGCATTTTACACCGTAATTTGGTTCCGTGATAACCGTATAGCCGTTTACAAACATTCACAGTAATGTAATAATTGGAATTGTATTGCGTCTAACAATGACCTGTGAGATTCTGTTGCCATAGTTACCGGGTTGCATACTTTCATTATTTTATTAATTCAAATTAGTTTTCTGGGAATAACTCAAAAACTATTGGTTTTAGGGCCTTAAAATGTGGTTTTCGGGCCTCCGAGTTTTGTTTCTGATATTGAGGGGCTGAAAATGAGCTTTGTCTGGCCCTTCTACACCTATTTCAGCATGCATTTTAAGGGGGTAGGCCCCTCATATGAGAGGTACGGAGAAGAGTTACATCAATGATTAGTGTCGTGCCTCTGAAGGATATCTGTACCAAATTTTACGTTGATCCACCCAGCCGTTCTCGAGTTATAAGGGAACAAACTTGTCCACAGACAAACAAACAAACAAACAAACAGACAGACAGACAGACAGACAAAAATTTCATTTTCGCGCGCATCCGTCATAAAACAGTCTAAAACGCGTAAATAACGCAAATTTCCGTAGAAATTCAGAAAAAACAGACAAACTTTCATTCTTATATAGAGAGAGATTAATATAAAATGAATTTATAAATCAATTTAAATAAATAAATAGGTAAATAAATAAATAATTAAAAATTAAAATAAATTAGATCATTAAATAAACAAATAGATACAAAAAGAAAGAAACTAACCAAATTAATTAATTAATTAATCAAGTAAATATAATTACTGCATAAATTAAGATAAATAAATCGATAATTAAATAACTTGATGATGATGATGATGATTGTTGTCTTAAGAATATCGGTCACTAAATAACTTGAGCATGGGAGGAAGAATGGGTGAGGCGAGATTAAAGTGGTTAGGTCATGTGAAGTGGATGCATCCGACCCAAACTCCAAGCCAGTATTTGGAGATGGAGGTGTCGGCAAGAAGAGAAGAGATGGACAGACTAGGTTAAGGAATAACTCATGAGGAGAGGAGTAACATGGGGAAAGCTATACCAGGACAGGACTAAATTGAGACATATCTTTCACAACGTTCCTACCCGACTCACTGGAAGGATATCCTGATGATGATAATGAATTAAATAAATATATAAATACATTAAATAAAAAATTAAGTGAAATAAATATCAGGTTCTCTTTCCCGAAGGATGCGCCTCCCACAAATTGAATTCCACTGTTACACCTAGGTTGGAGTTAAGCCTGGTGAGTTTACAGCGACTAAATATGTAGCTATTAAAGGAAGCTTTTCAGTCGGTCAACACAAATTGTGCCCAATTACATTAGGCGGGAAAACAAGTATTTATATGCATTAACCCTTTATAGTATAGGTTAGTTTGACTCAATGGTCAAACTCAACGTCTGGAACTAGTGCCCAGGAGATCAACCCAACGGTGAAAATACAAGGATTTGACCTTCCTAGAAAATTATGGTGTCGCCTCAATAGACTGAGAACCAGGCACGGCCGTTGCAATTACCTATGCCATAAGTGGGGTTGGTTAGATTCCCCATTGTGTCAATGCAATGAGGAGGAACAGACCATGGACCATATCATCCAGCGCTGCCCTCTACACGCCTACTCCGGGAGCCCTAGTGATCTGTTTCATCTTCGAGAATGTACTGTGGAATGGCTTCAAAACTTCAACTTGGATTTGTGATTTGTTTTTATGTAATTCACCATACGATTAAATAAATAGGTTAGTGGTCTATATATTTACCACCTGCTATCTGGACAATTTATATTGCCAAAAATGCTGAAGGTTGAATATTTCAACGATATTTTCTTGTGGAAGTGTTACTATTTCTGAGAACAAAATATTATCTCCTTACCTCCTTAGCTAAGGTGATAGAAAAATATATATTTTAACAAAAACAATTAAAATTAAAAATTTTCAAAAATATGATAGTGAAAGTCACAATTAAAATAAATATGGTTGTAAAATTGTAAAATAAATCAGCTTATTAAATTTAAAATTATATAATCTTGAAGTTAAATTATAGAAATAATATGATTGTTAAAAATTATAACATTAAATATGAAGAATAAAATGTTAATGAAAACAAAAATTTAAACTAATAATAATTAATATCAGCCTAAAAAATAATTAAATATTAATAAATATCAATAAACAAATTCCAACCAGCCTTCCGCCTCACTCACCAACTGTACAATAAGAATTCCATCTCTAGGAATGCAAACTATCAAACTGTGATTAGACCGGAAGCACTGTATGCAGCGGAATGCCTAACAAACCGCGCAGCTGGCCCGGTCGAGAGACTTGAAGTTATGGAAAATAAGATCATTAGGAAAATTCTTGGTCCTAAGTTTAAAGATGGAGGTTACAAGCTCTGCAGTAATTCAGAAATATACTCCCACACTGAAAATATCTCAAGTGTAATCCGGAAACGGACAATAACATTCTATGCCCACCTCCTCAGAATGCCAGTCAGTAGATTCTCCAACCGTCTAAAGGTCTAAAGGTGATGTCTCTTTGGCTGGTGGAAGTGGATATGGACTTGTTAAAGTTTGAAATTTCTGAATCAGATATCTTGCTCAGAGCATCATTGAAACAAAAACTCTGTGAGGTTCATCAAGAGGAAGTAAAACCCAGCAAGAGTTATGATCACTCGGATGAATGGAAGAAATCCCTTTCCGAAAGGATGAAGGCGTGGTGACATCTCGCGATCCCTATTTGCCACAACGATAATAGTTAAGTAAGTATAAATAAAATATCTTCAATACTCTGCCCTATAAAAGGTTAACATAAAAATATTACAAGATATTCATCACAAAATATGTAGCCGAGTGCAATAAACAAGGAGCTAACTACAAGGTCAAGGTGTGGAATGTATTAGCAGAGCATCCTTGATAGCATGTCTTCGGACCGGAAATCCAGTTCTTGAGGTAACGGCTTGTTGGGCGGAGGAATCTGTTCCAGTACTAAATTAGGAACACGACAGACGCGGACAGAAACTAGAAACACCTAAATTAATGCTGACAATAGTTCTACTCATCACGGAAACCAGAATGATTCACGTCCTACGAGTGGATCCGGTGTTATCGTTTCATTTTAATGGTTTGGAACATCCTGGTCTGGTAATAAGCAATGTTAGGTTACTAATCGAATCATTGGGAATTAATCGAAAACGATTAATCGATTGACAGTCGAATCGATTAATCGACTAACGGAATAACAGATTAATTGACTAACCATAGAATCGATTAGTAAAAGTAGACACAAGATAAGAAAATAACATAAAAATGACCATGATAGCCCGATTCCTTACTGACGTTCTATGCCGAAGATCGCGGGTTCAAACTCAGCCGAAGTCGTCGGAATTTTTAAGAATGTTAAAAATCCCTCAGTATGCCTTCCTTCGGAGGGGAAGTAAAGCCGACGGTTACAGATTTATGGCATGTTATAGAAACTTCCACTAATTACACATGTGTGAAGCTAAATTATATATAGGTTAAACATTTGACTAACGTTCTTAGGTTACTACGTCGTCAAGAGCCGACTGCGGTGGCATCTGATAGCTAAGTTCTGAACTACAGATCTGTTCAAATTATTAGACTCAAGCACTTGTTTTATTAAATCTTCCTCCATCCAGCACAGCATTAAATCTGCAACTTTTACATAAAAACATTTCTTTGTTTTTCCCCATTATCCAAACACAATCTGACTTTACTGTGCACGGCACTAAATGATGGGAGGAATCAACTATTTAATTATATTGTATTATAACATTTCGAAATTAACGGCGATAATTAGCTACACTTAGGGGTAGATGACCTTGCTGTTCCGCCCCATTAGCTACCGGTACACTACCCTAGCAACTCCCTATTAACAATATATTGCACCAACAATGACCATGCCCTCAAATTTTCATTGTTGTCTTAAGGTGTTACTTTCACTCACAGGACAGTAGGTAGTGACTCTCCCTTCAATACAAAACAGCTGAAGGTCAAAGCAGAATTGACCATTCACAACAATCTTTTAGTTACTCCAAACAGACAAATCCCGGAGTTCCATCACCACTTTAAGCATTTCACCTAACACCATTAACCAACAAATATCGGCAAGTTGCATTTCAAATGAAAATGACAATCCACAGCCTGCTTCCAGTCGACCGAACGAGTCAGGGAATGAATGAATGAATGAAGCCCCCATCTAGCGGCGAGGATATGAACTGTGCCGGCTGCCGAGGCTTGTTGCACTCTCTTAGACTTCCGAACTCTACTGGTTATCCTAGTGTATTCATTAATCTCATGTAATTCTTTTCAGGATTAGGGAATAGCCCAACTCTTCTGTGTACATTCGTGTTGACCGACTGAAAAGCACCAAACTTTGTACAACATACATTGACTTACGGTTAAACACATGTTATTATAATACGAAAAGAAGTTTAAATGACAGGTCATCGCTTAAATTGAGTTACGCTTATTTTATGGAAGTGAAACTTGGACTATTGGTGCAGCAGAAAAGAGGAGAATTGAAGCGTTTGAAATGTGGTGTTACAGGAGAATGATGAAGATCAGATGGGTAGATAGGGTTACAAACGAAGAGGTATTAAGACGAGTGGGAAAGGAGAGATGTTTCTGGCGACTGCCAATGAAGTTTGGTAGGACACATACTAAGACACCCAGGAATAGCAAGCTTAGTTATGGAAAGAAGGGTTGAGGACAAGAACTGTAGGGGTAGACCAAGGTTAGAATATGTTAAACAGATTGCCTTGGATGTAGGGTGTGGTAGCTATGTAGAGATGAAACGATTAGCTCAAGACTGGGAGGCAAGGGGGGCTGCATCATACCAGTCAAAAGATTGAAGATTCAAACGAACGACGGAATGTTGTATAGAAATGTATAGAAGTTACTTTTCACCTAAAGATACAAAGTGTTCTTCCCTGTTTATGTTAACATTAACCAAATGAGTCGTCCAGTTGCAAACATCGTTTAATCCACTTGTGAATAAGGATCATGTCGTAAAATTATTGATTTAATTATTATATTTTATTTATTTTAATTTTTTAATTTTGTTTTGTTTTATTTTATTTCGTTTTATTTTGTTTTAAATTGTTATTTTTTGTTTTTTGTTTTGTTTCTTGTTTTATTTTTGTTTATATTTTATTTTGTTTGATTCTTATTTTGTTTTGTTTATTTTGTTTTACTTTAATTTGTTTTGTTTTATTTTGATTTTCCAGGAAACAAACACAAAAACAAAACACACGAAGACAAAAACAAAAGCAAAGGCAAAAAACAAGAAACAAGAAACACAAAGCAAAATGCAAAATTCAGAAATAAAAGCAAAAGCAACAAAACAAAAAACAAGAAACACAAAACAAAAAGCAAAATTCAAAAAACAAAAGCAACAGCAGAAAACAAAAAACAAGAGACACAAAGCAAAAAGCAAAAGCTGAAAACAAAAATCAAGAAACACAAAACAAGAAGCAAAATTCAAAAACAAAAGCAAAAGCAGAAAACAAACAAAAACAAGAAACACAAAACAAAAAGCAAAATTCAAAAACAAAAGCAAAATCAGAAAACAAAAAAACAAGAAACACAAAGCAAAAAGCAAAAGTCAGAAATAAAAGCAAAAGCAGAAAACAAAAAAACAAGAAACATAAAGAATAAGCAAAATTTAAAAATAAAATCAAAATCAGAAAACAAACACAAAACCAAGAAAGAAAAGCTAAAAGTGAAATTCAAAAGCATAAGCACAAAGCAAAATAAAAAATGTAGAAAACAACAAACACAAAAGATACGTGAGGCAAAGTCCAGAGAATCGTTTCTCATGAAAATCATCCTTATTCACAAGTGGATTAAACGAGTTTTGCAACTGGACGACTCAAATAAGAGTCAGTGACAGTATGAACATCAATCAAATTAAGAAGTGTTTCGAAGAAAGAAAACGAAGAGTTTTCAGCAACGATTTTTGTTCAGCTCGCCCTCCTGAGCCTTTCTAACATGTGTAGCATTTGTAGCATGCGTCATCTGAAAGAATATAACGTCTAGTCTCTCAGACTTACTGTATCTTTTAATATGTGTAAGTTAGTTCATTTGGACATATCAAAAATGTGTAACTTCGTTGGATGGTTCTTAAGTTTAGGGGCTGCGTCAACGCGGTCATGTAGCCCCGTGTACTTTGTGTGTGTGTAGAATCTGTCTAATAACCGGTGTTAATTGTGATGACTGTATTAGTGTGTGTTATCTGTTTTTTAATTTAAGTACTGCAACTTAGAATTTTTCAAATAGTTCCTACTTTTTGCCGCCAAGCGCCACCGTCAACGACTACTAGGTCAAGTTCAGAACTTAGCTATTAGACGCCACCGCAGTCGGTTCTTGGCAACGAACGTAGAAACCTAAGAGCGTTGTTTACATTCTTAACCTATCCAATTTAGCTTCACACAGGTGCAATTAGTGGAAGGTTCTTTAACATGCCATAAATCCATGACATGGGACCGCCGGCTTTACATCCCCTCCGAAGGAAGGAACACTGAGGGATTTTTAACGCTCTTAAAAAATCCGACGGCTTCAATGTGTAACTTCATTTACGTTATTCTCAGAATTAAAATCTGTAACGTTTTATGTCTTTCAAATTAACAAATCAACATCACAAATTCACATAGGAATATTATTGATGCATCAAATGAAAGGTAATTTTCTTTTGATCCTTAACATTGTGTGGATTATAAACCAGTTTTTTTTTTACCCTCCAGGTTGGTGGAACCCACGGACTCAGCGAGGGAACTCACCTCTACCGCCTCTACGGGCAGTGTCCTAGAGCTGGGAACATTGAATCGGAAGGGATACAACTGGTGAGGTGGGATTGGCACCTCGCCCAGGCCGCCTCACCTGCGAAGCGAACAGGGGCCTCATGAGGGAAGGTAAGGGATGGTTAGCATGGATAGGCAAGGAAAAGGGAAGGAGGCGGCCATGGCCTTGAAGAAGGTACCATCCCGGCATTTGCCCGAAGACGAAGTGGGAAACCACGGAAAACCACTTCAAGGATGGCTGAGGGGGAATCGAACCCCCTCTACTCATTTGGGCCACCCGAGGCTGAGTAGACCCCGTTCCAGTCGTCGTACCATTTTTCAAATTTCGTGGCAGAGCTGGGAATCGAACCCAGGACCTCCGGGGCGGCAGCTAACCATGCTGACCGCTACGCTACGGAGGCGACACCAGAAATATTACCGTGTATTAATGAAACACACACCCAAGTACACGGGGCTAAATTACCACGATGCCCAAGCTCTCCAAATGAATCAACAACAACTAAAGAGACATGTTGAATGCCTGAGCTGAGCCAGCCAGCCCACGAGAAACTGAGCTATGCATATAACTCGCCGTGTCCTTCCAGGCCTGTAAGTGTGTAGGCCGAAAGCACTATTTTATTAATGTAATTGTTTTTTCTTATTAGCACTTAAAGTACATAGAATAGACAATTTATTTTGCATGGTTGGCCATGATCTTCCACTTAAGGGTCTGTGACAGCATCAAGTCTGGACAATGAGACGGTAATAATATGCTAAATGCCTTTAATTTACACGTCATATCTCCGTAGCAAGGAATGTTCTGGTTGTAATATACCCATTTAACAGACGTTCTATTTGAAATTCTGAAATCGTAATCTTCCTGTTATTATGTGCGGGTTTCTAAACAGTGGTTCAAATACCTCGGCATACTCGCGAGTGCCATGGAGGAAGAGGTGACGGCCAAAAGAGAGGTGGCGCAGACTAGTTCTCGATGTACTGGAGAAAAACAATCTCAAGTGGGATTGAAGAACTTAAAGACAGGCCCGATTTTAAGGGGCTTCAAGAATGGCCAAAATTATCAAATTTTCAAGTTTATGGTTTTGCGCCAAATTAATCTACGGCCCTTAAGCTTTTTAATGGTAGATTTCTTTATTTCATTTCTCATTCCTGAGGCTACTTGCCCACAATCGTGCGTCCTGCTAGTAAATCCACCAAAGCAAATTTTCATTTTTCTTCGACGATAGATGAAAAAAAAAGATACGAGCCTTACAGTAGTCGCATATGATGTGTAACATCTGCCATGTTATCCTACAACGAAATTGAGATGAAATGAGGCGGACTGGGTTCGATTCCCGGTCAATGCGTGAGAGATTTTCGATGTGAAATGCCATGTCCTGTGGTTCGGATTCCACGTAAAACGAAGATCCCGTGGCTTATGATCGCGAGATTAACGGTCACGTTAAACTACAATCTTCCTTTTTTTTTAGATAAAATGTATGTGAAGTCATCTGACATGTTATCCTACTCGTATACTACACAGCTTGGACATTCAATAAATGTTAATTTACTTTCCGTTTTCGGTCGAACATCAATTCCCCTCGATTTTCCTTAATTCCACTCGGTCCTCCAAGGGACCCAAAAATGAGGTCCTCAACTCCGCTCAGGCTTTGACAAGGGGTCGGCAAAGGGGTTATCCCCAATAACGTAAACAAATGTCATAACCCTCCTGCTCGCATACCAAGGGCCGGGCATTAGTTCAAACACTGTCCATAAGGTCGAAAGTGTTGTAATAATAATAATAAACTTAGGTGACTAAAAAGATGGTATATTGGCGTTCATGGCCAGTGAATTAAAACTCAACCCATAGTTGGCCAAATTCCGAAACTTACTGATTTAATGTCAGTAAGAACCATCATCACCAGAGTGTACTTGAATGAGTAATTTCCAATTATTCAAGGTAAAACTAAAATTTCCTGAGTGTCAATAAAATACCCTGATAATTCCCTGAATTTTCCCAGTTTTAAAAATTCCCTGAGAATTCCCTGTTTTCCATGTTTTCTAGAGTAGTCGACACCCTTACTAGAAGTCAGAGTTAAGCACGTGACCCTTCCCGGACAGTTATAGATTTGAAGAAACGTTGAGTAAGTTGTCTCTTATTATATTTCTTTTATTGAAGTTCCTTCCTGGGAATCAGAAGTGAGAATTTAGGATTATCGATTGAAAGTATAATCTGCCATTTCAAATATTTAACCATGATGTGATTTGATTTTGCGAAATAACGTTCCGGAATTTTCTTGCTAGTTATGAGAAAAATCCCGGGGAATTCACACTCAGGATGGCTTCTGCGAACCGTCGATATAAGGTCGTCCAGGTTGTGGTGCGAGACTTAACGCGGACGACTATTATGGGAGGGGACCCCGACCTAAATGAAGCAACAAACAACGACTACTCAATAAATACCATATCTTTTACATCAAGTACTTTCCCTCCATGTCATCTAGTGAAGTATATCATTCTAAATAGCCGCGAGAATGATCAGTTTCTAACGATTTATATTCAACTCTTATCCATTACCATAGACAAATGTTTTCCTAGACCAGACATTACTCGGTCTCGCCGTATAAGATGATCTACCTACATGCAGCCTTGCATATCGAACATTATCTCTGTCTATTACACTGTCCTGCTTGTTGAGGAATCTCTTCTTCAAATGTAAGTTACTGCCATTCTCTAAGGATCGATTTTCAATGGCATTACTGTGAGGAACAAGTTGGAGAGTAAAGAAAACAGGAAGATAGGATGGAAAATAAATTTACCTCAATAAAAATGTCGTCCTAAAGAAATTGTTAGAAGGTTTCATGTTGGGCTGGGCGCTTATTTAAGGCGTTCACTCCACAGTGTTGAAGAAGGGAACACCATGTAATGCTGGCCTTGTCATATATTAGTCAGGTTCCTTGAAGGTGGCGCCGACCGGTGCACGGGGCGGGGCTGAAATTCTAAAATACAGGGGGTTCATCTTCTCCTGCCTTATAGTCCACGTGACCTCCTTAGTTAATCACTGCTATTATGTACAAAACACTCATCGCTATCTTAGACAATTGTATGCTGAAATTGAACACATGCTTCTGTGATATGCTGTGAATTTTCTTAAAAGATCTCCGTTCGCTACTAGCATGAATATTTATCTTTATTGTCAGCCTACTTTTGATTTTTGCAAAAAATGAAAGTAGACTTATGAGATCAACACAGGGCCAAAAATTGTGTGTCTGTCTGTGTGTCTGTTTGTTTGTGTGTGTGTGTGTGAGTGTGTGTACTCTGAATGTCTGCCCCCCCCCTATCAATTCGAACACGGTCAAACTGAATAGAACGAAATTTGGTACAGAGGTAGCACTAGCAAAGGACACCTCAGTGTCATGTTTATATTGCCGCCATCTTGATGCAAACGTAATGGTGGCCACACAAATGTTAAAAGCTTAAATCAAATTATGACCAACCTAATAATCTGATCTCTACCAAATTTTGCAACATTATACCTTTATGTATGAAGGATCTTTTGGCCAAACTACAAGGTCATCATCCCAATAATTTGTGGATGGCGGCCATGTATGTGTGCAAATCGATTCCCCCTATCAATTCAAAAACGGTGAAACCGAATTGAACGAAATTTGGTACAGAGGTAGCACTAGCAAAGGGCACCTCAGTGTCATGTTTTATATCACCGCCATCTTGACGGAAACGGAATGGCGGCCACCCAAATGTTAAAAGTTTAAATCAAATTACGACCAAACTAATCATTCGATATCTACCAAATTTTGCAACATCGTACCTTTATGTGGGAAGCATCTTTTGACTGAAGTACAAGGTAATCAACCCAATAGTTTGCTGATAGCGGCCATGTATGTGTGCAAATCGATTCACCATATAAATTCAAATACGGTGAAACAGAATGGAATGAAATCTTATACAGAGGTAGCACTAGCAAAGGGCACATCATATTGATGTTTAATATCCGTATAACACGTTGTATTTTAACAAGCTACTACAACCAATATCCAATTATACACCTTGAAAAGGACCAAGAGTTAAAACCGATTAAAGCTCTAGCTGGTGGTTGTTGTATTAAGGGGAGGAACAGCGAGGTCACCTGTCCCTCAAAACACAGTTATGACGCAAATTAAGATTGTTAAAATTTTGAGGTAAATTAATTAATTAAAATTAAAGAAAAGGGCGTTAAAAATAGATGAAAAATGAAAAAGAAATTTACCCGAATGAAATCAACACGACTATCCAACAGAATATTTGAGTTTCTCCACGAGAAAAAGGCAAAGGGGCCTGGTTCAGTGAAGTAGAGAAAGATCTGTTGAAGACTGGGATAACATGTGAAGATATCCAGGAGCGTGGCCCACTTACGGAAAAAAGTGACAGTCAGTCTGAAAGACAAGACTTGGTATCATTTTAAATGCTACAAATGCTGAAAAATGCTAGAAAGGCTGGAGGGTTCTCGCTTCGCTCGAAGCCAAAGACTCTTGACATGTTAGAAAATTATCTGCATAATACTTATCTTGCTTATCTTGTTTCAAATTACTCGCGAACGGCAAGTGCAAACCAAGGGCAAAGCAAGGTCAAGCGCGCGGGGACGTGCCCCTTCCATCCAGTCTAAAAACACTTATAGTGGGCGATGTATTGAAGATAGAGATATGCTCTCGCGGACTTTTTTGTAGAACTTTTCATGCTGACCAATTCTTACGCTCATAGTATATTGATATTTTTAACGGTTTGCCCAGCGGACGCCAAGTTTGTTTCGACTTTTTCACTGAAATCGTTACTGCTTGGCTTCCTTTGATCACACATAAATTATTTTCTACAGAATATTTCCTCGAGATATCCTTTACAGAATGGTGAAAACCGCATCAAAAACCATCCTGTGTTTCTCGAGATTACCCGTGACTTCCAAGAATCGGGAATTTTGTCTTATACTAACGAAGTAGAGATTGTCGGGGAACACATGCACCAAGCAGTACTATGACGTCACATACCTTAGTGCATCTGGGTATATTTCGTCCCGTCACCGTAACGTAACGCCAGACCCCAGAGTAACGACGAAGTCGACAAGATCATTTAAAATGATAAAATCAACCTAAGTCGAAAATGAAAACCGGGAGGGCGTGGACGACGGAGAGAATGGTGCAACATCGATTGCGAATGGAGGAGTACTGGGCCAGCATTAAAAAGCAGAAGAAATAGATGGCATGGCGTGGTCCTTAGTTGGCCGTAACAAAGCAAGAAGAAGAAGAAGAAGAAGAAAATTATAGAAAAAGAAAATTAAAAATTAACAAATATAACTAAAATACGGTTATAAATATAAACAGAAAATTATAAAATAAAAGTTGAAAGTATTGTTACGTGCCACCCCCCTAGTGGCACTTTTGTTAACTGGATTACGGTGGGGTACAAAGCACAACACCAATTACTGCTTAAAGAAATAATTAACTTTATTGTGGCCAGAAAATTACACGAATCAGCAAATACAAGCAATTAGGAGCCTTACTCCAGTTTCGTCAAGTCTCTTCCTTGAGCGCTCTTGGCCCTTCCACTTGTCAACAAACCACAGAAGTTAATCCTGCCGCTAATGAGCCTAGTGGCCTTGACAGAACTACATGCAACTTCTTTCTAATGTGCGCCTACTACAGTACTTACGAGTACTTGCTGCGCGCTGTTCACCAGCTGGGAGAAACAATGTCACTTAATTTCGACACCACAATATCTGACACTCAGTGAAAGCACACTTACTCAGAACACGGCAGTCCCCTGTATGTTCCTCACTTCGCCGCTACACTAGGGGTTTCGCAAGTCACCACACTTCTGTCGCTCAGAATAAACGCTCACACTAGCTCGTAAAACACAACAACAACTGCTTCACGGGTCACTCTTATATAGCAGGCCGGTGACTCAATAAATGGTTCTAGATCCATCCAGAGTCCACGGCTTCTCGAGGTTTCCAACGCTGGTCCAGTCACGAATCTTCTGGACTATCCCTTTGTCTGTAGTAGCCCTGTTACATAAGGCGCGCGCAATACAGGAGGCAAGCCACAGCCCAGCCCCTGGGGCAGTTGTGACTCAAGCGGCGAGCGATGACACAAACTCACAGCCGTAACACCACCCCCTTCCGAAAAAGGCTGATCGTCCCGATCAATCATTGGTCCGTCTGTGTCCCTCCGTAGGCTGCCAGGCGATCTCGATGCACGATCTTCATCTTCGCCCTCGGGCTCCGCTGGATCCTGTAGACGACATCGTTGATCCGTTTCACGACTCGGTACGGGCCCTCCCAGGACTTCTGCAGTTTGGGTGACAGGCCTTTCTTCCGTAATGGGTTGAAGAGCCAGACCAGGTCGTCCTCGTGGAATCCGCCGGCATCCGTCTGCTGGTCGTATCGGGTCTTCATTCTGTCGGTCTCGATCCGCAGTTTCCTCCTCGCGAACGCGTGCACGTCCTCCAGTTGGTCGACCAGTTCTTGACAATACTGGCTTACCGGGATCGGATCATTCCCAGGTCGGCCAAAGGCAAGATCGACAGGTAGACGGAGCTCCCTCCCAAACATGGCCCGGGCTGGTGTGCACCCGGTGGCTTCATGCACGGCGGCGCGGTAGGCCAGGAGAAATAGTGGAAGATGTTTGTCCCAATCCCTCTGGTGCTCGCTGACGACTATTCGAAGATGGTTCTCGATGGTGCGATTGAATCGCTCTACCATCCCGTCGGACTGAGGGTGTAGTGGCGTTGTCCTTGTCTTCCGGATTCCCAGCAGCTGGCATAGGTTCTGGAACACCTGCGACTCGAAGTTCCTCCCTTGGTCGGAGTGCAGCTCCAGGGGTACTCCGTACCGGCTGACGAATTCCTTCACCAGGGTCTCTGCAATCGTCGCGGCTTCTTGGTTAGGGAGCGCATACGCCTCCGGCCATTTGGTAAAGTAGTCGCTGACGACTAATATGTAGCGGTTCCCTGCCTCGCTTAACGGGAATGGCCCAGCAACATCGATGGCCACTCTCTCCATGGGGCCGCCCACGTAGTAGGTCTTCAGTGGACCCCGTCGTCTTCGTCCTGGGCCCTTGCTGGCTGCGCAATCGTGGCACCTCGCGCAGTGGTTCTCCACGTCTGTTCGGCATCCGATCCAGTAGAACCGCTCTCTCAGCTTCTCCAGGGTCTTCTTTATCCCTAGGTGTCCACCAGATGATCCTCCATGAACTTCCTTCAGGACTTCCTCCGTCATAGCCTTTGGAACGACGACTTGTTCCCGAGATGTCTTCCCGTCGGTGCTCTCCCAGGTACGGCAGATGAGGCCATCCCTTACAATCAGCGAGTCCCACTGTGCCCAGTAGGACTTAAACTTTGGGCTGCAGTCACTCACAATGTTCCACCCGGGTCTGGGGACACAGGCCCTCTTCCATTCGGCTATCAGTCCCAGGTCATCATCTTCCGCTTGCGCCCGCGTGAAAGATTCGCAGCTCCAGCTCCCTTGAAGTTCCACGGTAGTCCTTCGGCACTGTATCCCGGTGTTCTCCTCCCTTCGGGCACAGAAGGTGCAGTTTTCTGGGCACGGTCTTCGTGACAGGGCGTCGGCGTTAGAATGCAGTTGGCCTTTCCTGTGCTGAATCTCAAAGTTGTACTGTTGAAGCCTCTCTAACCACCGCGCGAGTTGACCCTCGGGCTGCTTGAAGTTCAGGAGCCACCGCAGGGATGCATGGTCGGTCCTGATGAGAAATTCTTGCCCGTACAGGTACTTGTGGAAGTGTTCAATGGTCTTCACGATGGCGAGCAGCTCCTTCCTGGTGACGCAGTAGTTCCTTTCTGGCTTTGACAAGGCCTTGCTGAAGTAGGCCACTACTCTCTCCTCGCCGTCCACTACCTGCGACAGGATTCCCCCTATGCCAAAGTCGCTGGCATCGGTATCGACGATAAACCTTGTTCCAGGTCTGGGGTAGGCCAGAATAGGCGCGGTGCACAGAGCCTGCTTGAGTTGTTCGAAGGCACTGTGGCATTCTGCTGTCCACGTGAAGAGTTGGTCCTTCTCAGTCAGGCAATGTAAAGGTTTGGCGATGTCGGCGAATCCCCTCACGAAGCGACGGTAATAAGTGCAGAGTCCCAGGAAGCTTCGTAGTTGGGACTTGTCCTTCGGAACTGGCCACCCCCTCACAGCTGCGGTCTTCTCTGGGTCGGTGCGCACCCCTTCCTCGGAGACGATATGCCCAAGGTACTGGACCCGCTTCTGGAAGAGCTGACACTTCTTGGGGCTCAACTTCAGCTGGGCAGCCCGTAGCTTCAAGAAGATCTCCTTCAGGTTGCTGTAGTGCTCCTCGAAGCTTCTCCCCAGAACGATGACGTCGTCTAGGTAGACCAGGCAGGTCTTCCAGTGTAGTCCCCTCAGAATGGACTCCATTAGCCTTTCGAAGGTCGCAGGGGCGTTGCACAGACCGAATGGCATGACGGTGAACTGCCAGAGTCCGCTGCCCACAGAGAACGCCGTTTTCTCGCGGTCCTTAGGGTGGACCTCCACCTGCCAGTAGCCACTCTTCAAATCCAAGGTGGAGAACCATCTTGATCCTGATATGGTGTCCAGCGTGTCGTCGATCCGGGGTAGAGGGTAGCTGTCCTTTTTCGTGACGTCGTTCACCCGCCTGTAGTCCACGCAGAACCTGGTGGAACCGTCCTTCTTCTTCACTAGCACGACCGGAGAACTCCAAGGACTATGTGATGGCTCGATCACCCCTTGCTCCTTCATCTCTTCTACCATCCGGTCGACTTCGGCTTGCTTGGCGAGCGGGACACGTCGGAATGGGGCCCTAATCGGTGCGCTGTCCCCAACGTCGATTCTGTGCTGGACCAAGCTTGTCCTGCCGAAGTCTTTGCTCCCCACGGAGAAGACATCCTGGAATTCGCGTAGCAGGTCCTGAAGTTGGCGTGATTGCTCTTCGTCTAAATGGTCCTGGGATCCTTGGTACAGCTTCTGTAGTTCTTCTGGCAGGGCGCGTCTTCTTCGGTTGTCCGTCTGCAGGTGTCCGTCCGTCGTATCTGTGATGCGGGCAATCCAGGTAACGGGCTCGCAGACTCCTAGGTTGGTGTCCTGGTGAACCGTAATGTCGTAGTCGTTCAGGTTGGACAGGCGGACGTACGGCCGAGACGTCGTGTTGATGAGAGTCTTGGCAACTAGCAATCCTTTTGTCTGGATGTCCTCATATTTTGGCTCGATAACAGCCGCCACTCGCTCAGCAGTTCCGTCGACAATTACGGCAGCGCTGACCTCTGTCCTGGCGGGAACGATGACGTCCTCTCTCAGCCTTACTCGTCGTGCGGTGACGGCCTCGTGTGCTGGTTGCAAAGCAAGTTCCTCACCTCCGAAGTGCAGAGTGTTGGTACTCAGGTCCAAGATGATGTTGTTCTGGTCCAGGAAGTCCAGTCCGATGATCACTTCGTTTGATACGTCAGCCACAAGCACTGTATGCTTTATCACCCGTCGACCAATAACGAACTCCAGTGATGCTTCGCCATGTACCGGTGCGGTCTCTCCGGTAGCGGTTATTAGCTGGAGGTTCCTTTGTGTGGGTTGAACTCTCCACTTCGGGATCACGGTGGGACTGACGATGGTCCTCGATGCTCCCGTGTCGATTAGCATGGGCCAGCTCTCTCCGTTGACGACTCCGTCGACCATCAGGCTGCTATTATCCCTCCGTAACTGCGTCACACGAACTTGGACTGCCTGGGCTTGACGACTGTCACAAGCCAACCTTTGCCCCCCTAGGGTGGCTGATACTTGCTTTCCTGGGCCGCGCGGTTTCCCTACGACTGACTGTCCCGATGGAAACCCTTGGCGGCGGCGATCACCGCAGTCCTTGCTCAGGTGGCCTCTCTTACGGCAGGTCCAGCAGGTCGGTAGTCCTCTTCCGGGCCGCCTCTCCGGATGTCCTTCGGCTAGGTTTTTGTTGGTGGTACTGCGATTCTTGAAGAAACGGCTTAGCGCCTCCATCAATTCGTCGGCCAGGGGCTTGGTCTCGTTGGTTTTTACTGGTTCGTCGACGTCCACTTGACGCACCCGCGCGTGCATTCTGGATGCCTGTTTTGCCGTCTCGAACTCAAGTGCGTGGCTCAGCGCATCTGCCAGGGTCTTATTGCGCGCGAGACGCAGCGCCTGTTGAGTGTCCGAGTCCCGTAGCCCGTCGGTGAAAGTCTGCGTCGCTATCTGCTCCAGAAAGTCGGCCGGCGCTGTTGGGTAGGCGAGCCTTACGAGGCGTGCGATGTCCATCTCGAACTCCTGCAGGGTTTCCGCGTTCTTCTGTACCCGTGTCCGGAGCTGCATCTGATAGGCCTGCTGAAGATGGCTATCTCCATATCGGGACTCCATATGGGCGATCAGGGAAGCGTAGTCCTGGGATCCAGTCGGGATGGCCTGAAGGACGTTAAGGGCGTCACCTCTCAGCGCTACAATGAGAGCTGTAGCCTTTTCTGTGCTGTTCCAGTTATTTATGGAACAGGCCGCCTCGAACTGACGTAAGTAGGTGCTCCACGGGACCTTTCCGTCGAAGGTTGGGGGCGTCACTCTGCTATGTCCCGTTCCTAATATTCCCGGTGTAACGGTGGGCGGGCGTTGGCGCAGCTCGGCAACTTCCTCTCTTAGAGCGTTGAATTTCTCCTCCACCCCCGTCAGTGGGCGTTGGCGCAGCTCGGCAACTTCCTTTTGTAAGGCGTTGAATTTCTCCTCCACCCCCATCAGCGGGCGTTGGCACAGCTCGGCAACTTCCACTTGTAAGGCGTTGAATTTCTCCTCCACCCCCATCAGCGGTCGTTGGCACAGCTCGGCAACTTCCTTTTGTAAGACGTTGAATTTCTCCTCCACCCCCATCAGCGGGCGTTGGCGCAGCTCGGCAACTTCCACTTGTAAGGCGTCGAACTTCTTTTCCACTGCCGTGACTTCCTCACGCAGACCCAGTTCTAATTTCTTCAGGTCCTGTGTCAACTTATTCTGACCGTCTTCCATCTTCTTCTGGCCGTCCTCTATCCTCCTCAGGTCCTCCGCTAGCTTATTTTGACCGTCTTCCATCTTCTTCTGGCCGTCTTCTAGCTTCTTCTGGCCGTCTTCTAATTTGGTAGTTAGCTCCTTGGCTAACTTCTTCTGGCCGTCTTCTAGTTTGGCAGTTAGGTCCTCGGCTAACTTCTTCTGGCCGTCCTCCATCTTCTTCTGGCCGTCCCCCATCTTGGTTTCCATGCCATTTAACTTTTCAAGCAATGCTGCCAATTTCTCCTCCATTTTAGTTGTTTGTCTTGTAAAGGGCATGCACTCACAGGAAAATTAGAGAAAATGACCTGCTCGGGTTTTGAAACCAGGACCGTCAGGTGTTGTGCTTGAGTTCGTAATCCGGCTTCTGACACCAGTTGTTACGTGCCACCCCCCTAGTGGCACTTTTGTTAACTGGATTACGGTGGGTAGGAAGCACAACACCAATTACTGCTTAAAGAAGTAATTAACTTTATTGCGGCCAGAAAATTACACTAATCAGCAAATACAAGCAATTAGGAGCCTTACTCCAGTTTCGTCAAGTCTCTTCCTTGAGCGCTCTTGGCCCTTCCACTTGTCAACAAACCACAGAAGTTAATCCTGCCGCTAATGAGCCTAGTGGCCTTGACAGAACTACATGCAACTTCTTTCTAATGTGCGCCTACTACAGTACTTACGAGCACTTGCTGCGCGCTGTTCACCAGCTGGGAGAAACAATGTCACTTAATTTCGACACCACAATATCTGACACTCAGTGAAAGTACACTTACTCAGAACACGGCAGTCCCCTGTATGTTCCTCACTTCGCCGCTACACTAGGGGTTTCGCAAGTCACCACACTTCTGTCGCTCAGAATAAACGCTCACACTAGCTCGTAAAACACAACAACAACTGCTTCACGGGTCACTCTTATATAGCAGGCCGGTGACTCAATAAATGGTTCTAGATCCATCCAGAGTCCACGGCTTCTCGAGGTTTCCAACGCTGGTCCAGTCACGAATCTTCTGGACTATCCCTTTGTCTGTAGTAGCCCTGTTGCATAAGGCGCGCGCAATACAGGAGGCAAGCCACAGCCCAGCCCCTGGGGCAGTTGTGACTCAAGCGGCGAGCGATGACACAAACTCACAGCCGTAACAGTATGATTAAAAACAAAAAAAAACAAAAAAAGTAAATAAATAAATAAATAAATAAAACAAAGTCCCCGATTCTTGGGTGTAACAGGCAATCTCGAGAACCACTGGATGGATTTTGATGCGGTTTTTACCAATCTGTAAAGGGTTTCTCGAGGAAGATGTCTGTAGAAAAACATTCATTTATGACAAAAGGAAGACGAGCAGTAACGATTTCAGTACATCGAATCGAAGAAAAACCTGCCGTCCGTGCGCCTTTCTAGCTTACGCTGGGTAAACCGTTTAAAATATCTATCCCTCCCTATATTATTCTGCTAAGGTCCCATTCCAGCTTTGTACCGAAAATAAGGTCCCATTAACACCAACCTACACATATGGGGTATGTACAGGTTGAGCACATCCCAATGCGTAAGCGAAACGCACTCACTTATTCTTTAAATGCGTCACAATTAAATAAATACCTTAAAACATGTATATTTACAATGAAATAATGAAAGAATGCAACACGGTAACCATGGTAACAGAATCTCACAGGCCCATCTATTTCTGTAAGACGCAATGCAATTTCAATTATTACGTTACTGTGAAAGTTTCCAGACGGTTATAAGGTTATCACTGAACCAAATTAAGCCGTAAAATTCATCAATACATACAGTATAATGCGCTTAAGGAGTGTCAAGGGGCACTCTAGAATTTTTTCACGCAATTTTCACGTGTGAGTGTGGTACGAAAGGTCATTTTCACCCGACTATAAAGGGTCTCCGAAAACCATATTTAAAGACTAGAACCGCGGCGATCTATATAACCCCTAGAACCGCGGCTGGGTCACTTATGACCCACCTCCCTTTTTTGTGATTATTAATGAATTGATGGGGATGTAGTAACTAAAGAATATACCATACATGCGCTAGATAATGTATTTGAAATTTAGAATAGTAAAAACACAAATAAGGAACATTTAGACAATTGTGTACCTTTAGTGGCGAATGTCAATGATGTACAATATGCTGCCAATAGTTTATTTGTAGGAATGGCAATTCACACGACACACATTGAGCACACACAATATTCCTTGGCTGTACACTTGCTGCAAGCAGTCTTTTTGCGGGAATGGCACTTCACAAACGATTTGTTTCTTTTGCAATTGGACTTAACCTGACAACGAGTGCGCTTTCGCTGTCTCTCAGGAATCTCACCTGGAATAATGGTGCGGGCATTTGCAATCCTAGTTGATGCATATTTCTCAGCGAGCTCTTCACCCAGCTGCAGAATGAAGTCCCTGCGTTTCAGTTTCTTCACATTCAGTGCGTTGTACACTACCCAGGCATTTATTCCTGCCAAATCCAGCAAGTTGTAGAAGGTATGAACTGGCCAGCGCCTGGATGATGCCTTGGTTGAGTATTTTCGAGCCATTTGTTCGACCACATCTACTCCATATTTTGTGCCGTTGTAAAATGTGACTGTGTCTGGCTTCTTCTTTTTGTTACCAGGCTCAATATTCACATCAGGGTGCATAGTGCTGAGAACGAGAACATTTTTGTTGCTCTGTCCCTGATAAATTGTCAACGAAGTATCATGTTTTTTCAGTAGCACTGTGCTGTGCAACTTGTGTTTTGCCTTTTTCACACTTACTGGTACTTCCCTGCGAGCCTTGTTCAAGGTACCGACAAGACTTGTTGCATTTGATTTCAATGTTTCGGAGAGAGATAAGGAGGTGAAGAAACTGTCACATGTGACATTTCTTCCCTTCTTCATATAAGGTTCCATCAACTTCTTTATTAGGTCTAGCATCATCTTTTCCGAGATACGGGAAAGCGTTCACAACATATTTGGAGTCTTTGTCCACCGCCATCCAATATTTCTGCCCATATTTGTCTGGTTTCGAGGCCATAAATTGCGTAAATTTACAGCGGCATTTAGAAGGGAAGAGCTGTTCGTCAACAGTTATATATGCCCCAGGTATATAGCTACACTAGGCTTTTGCTATGAAGGCATACCAGATTTCTGATACCAATGCAAATTTGTCTTCTTTTATTCTTTGTGACCTTGTAGACCTAACGTCAAATCTCAAGAAACGCATTATTTCTCTGAATCTATCACGAGCCATTGTTGCTTTTACAATAGGATTGCCCCACTTCTCTGACCACAATGAGTCCAGTTCTAGGCCTTTAGCTCCTATGGCACTCGAATGTACAGTATAGCAAGAAAGGCTTCCATCTCCTCAATCTTTAGACACCAATCATCTGACATCATTACACGATGTGCCTCTGTCTCAGTGCAAGTCACAATATGTTTCAAAATCTTGTCCGTGATCATAAGTCGCCAAGCACTAACGCAAGTCTCATTCACGTTACGTTTAGCATGTTCAATAGGTCCAGCGTGATCTCTGAACACATTTTGAGCTCCACGTCTACCAGCTGCAACATCACCAATTACCCCAACTTGCCATCTGGAGATACAATTTCTGTACTTGCTGCAAGCTGAACCAGGCTCTCAACACAAAACCTGCCTTGTTTCATTGATGGCGCATCCTCTCTGTTGTCGTCAAATTGTGCAATTCCTAGACTGTTAGCGATGGCCTCCTCTTCCGATAAAGGAACGGAAGAGTGCTCCTGGCCACGCCTCCTCTGACGACCGCGAGAAGTCCCTGGCATTGCAAGACCTGATTAGATACAAAGATAATGTTTGTCTTAGTTTTTCCACCCGAAAATAATATTTACAGCAAGTAAAAATGCACCGGGCTATATAAACCTAATAGCTTCAACATAAATATAACAGTGATAAAGAAACTGTCAACTAAATACTTTTAGGCCTGAAATTTGCAATGAATCTATATATAGTCCATAAATAATGAAATGAAAGTTTAGAAATACATACCTGCCCTATCAGGATTTGCTACAGCTTCAAATGGCATGACATCATCATCTTCTGATGACGAATCTGAAAGTACGAGATCGAAAAATCCAAGGGATCCCCTTCAGATTCCCCATCTGAAATTTCATTTATGGCATCAATAATGTTCTGTTCAGTAGTAAGCCGTCGACGCGCGGACATTGACGACCATCCACACACTCTGTATACACCGATACTGCAAAACTAGCAACCTATTGCACAACAAAGCGTGAGTAGTGTCCTAACTGCGCGATTATTCAGATGTGACTAAGCGGTTTCGTACCTCTCCCTTCCTCCGCAGCCAATAAGATGTTGCCAGTTTGTGCACAGTATATGCTTGGAGAATCCCGGTGACACAAGGACTGAAAGTATAAGAAGCTAAATGGAAGAACAGATGTTAACATATTATTATCAATGATGGGTCTAATCTGACCCAGCCGCGGTTCTAGGTAAATCGGGATTTTTTAAACAGGGGGTTGCCCCCCCCCCCAAAAAAAAAAATTATGTGTGGTTGTTAAAGAACCTTATTTATGAAAAGTCATAAAAATCTAGCACTTCAGGTAGAGACACAGAGAAGATAGAGAAGAAACAACTAACAGCTGGGTCACAAATGACCCAGCCGCGGTTCTAGTGTTAAATTAACAGTGTCTGTGATATTCCCAGAAAACTAACTTCGCTCTGATATACCTATGAAGGAATGACAAACCCCTAACCAGTGCCCCAGTAGCTGAATTGATTAAGTCTGATTATTCATACCAAGGATAAATCAGTCATAGCATTCATGATTGAGATTTTGCTAAGTGTACTCTTTACAACTAGAATATTCGCGGGCGAAGTGGTGACGGGTAATGCTAGTATTTATTATAAGTGTAAGATTGTTCAGCATGAAAAGTTCTACAGAAAAGTCCGTGACAGTTTATGTCTATCTTTAATACCCCGCCCACTATTAGTATTTTACGTTTCAATTTCTTCCAATAATCCCCATTCAGTGGAAATTTAAATTACTAGCTTCGAAGCGATGTTATGAGCTAGCGAGTGAGCCTATCACCCTAGTTTCGGCCAGCATCAAACTGTCGGTTCGTGTCGAGTTAAGACTTCAGAGAAGAGTGTAGGCCTATGTGTTTGAGGTTTCGCTGTTCACCTCGGCTTCATCATGAGGGTTTCTTGAAATTGATTTCACGTTACAATGTATCAATGACGGTGGTGACTTTGTGGGAAAATAGTCGAAGATTTGTATTTTGTGTTTTCTCACCTCGTAATATAAAAGGAAAAATCGTGTAGTTGATTCGGTAAGCCCCATAGGACAAGTCCGTTTGGGTATCATTAATTAAATCTTTCTTACCTAACGTAGATATTTACGAGGTGTAGAATAATATACACATCTATAACATATTTTCGAGTCCCTCATCGAGGTTGTATTTCTGATGCACATAAGATATTCTAGGAGCATGAGGCTTGAGAGCAATCCACTGACAAAGTACTTGACAAGAAATAATAATCTCTATAAATAAAAGAAGCATGTGTCTAATTATCTTGAATTTTCATCAAAAACTTTGTATTCATCCCACATGAGGTGTGGAGTGACCACATACAGTATACCCCAAGTTTAATTTCTGCTGCGTGGTTGTCTGTTTGACGTTTGTATAAATTGATATAGCCTAATACGTAGTAAGGACCCTTGTTTCTTGTATTAGATCCTGGTCATACGCAAAATACTAACTCTGTTTGTTATGGAGCTGTCGTCAATCAACTAGAGTTAAAAAAGGATTTGTTTGTTTGTTCGTTCCATTATTTCTTTCTTTCTTTCTTTCTTTCTCTCTTTCTTTCTCTCTTTATTTATTTCTTTCTTTATCTCGTTCTTTCTTTCTTTCTTTCTATATTTCCTTCATACTTTCTTTCTATCTTTCTTTCTTTCTTTCTTTCCTTCTTTCTTTATTTCTCTCTTTCTCTCTTTCTTTCTCTCTCTTTCTTTCCTTCTTTCTTTCTTTCTTTCTTTCTCTCTTTCTCTCTCTCCTTCTTTCTTTCTTTCTCTATTTCTATCTTTATTTCTCTCTTTCATTCTTTCTCTGTCTCTCTTTCCTTCTTTCTTTCTCTCTAGCTTTCTTTCGTTATTTCTTTCTCTCTTTCTCTCTTTCTTTCTCTCTCTTTCTTTCTTTCTTTCTTTCTCTCTTTCCTTCTTTCTTTCTTTCTCTATTTATTTCTTTCTTTCTCTCTTTCATTCTTTCTCTGTCTCTCTTCCTTTCTCTCTCTCTTTCCTTCTTTCTCTCTCTTTCCTTCTTTCTCTCTCTTTCTTTCTCTCTTTCCTTCTCTCTTTCATTCTTTCTTTCTTTCTTTCTCTCTTTCTTTCTTTCTTTCTTTCTCACTCTCTCTCTTTCTTTCTTTCTCTCTTTCTTTCCTTCTTTCTTTCTTTCTCTCTTTCCTTCTCTCTTTCCTTCTCCCTCTCTCTCTTTCTTTCCTTCTTTCTATCTCTCTTTCCTTCTCTCTTTCTTTCTTTCTCTCTTTCTTTCTTTCATTCATTCTTTCTTTCTTTCTTTCTTTCTCTCGTTCTCTCTTTCTTTCTTTCTTTCTTTCTTTCTCTCTTTCTTTCCTTCATTCTTTCTTTCTCTCGTTCTCTCTTTCTTTCTTTCTTTCTTTCTTTCTTTCTTTCTCTCTTTCTTTCCTTCATTCTTTCTTTCTCTCGTTCTCTCTTTCTTTCTCTCTCTCTTTCTCTCTTTCTTTCCTTCTTTCTTTCTCTCGTTCTTTCTTTCTTTCTTTCTTTCTTTCTCTCTCTTTCTTTCTTTCTTTCTTTCTTACATTGTTTGTTTGCTTGTTTGTTTGTTTGTTTGATTAGTTAGTTAGTTAGTTAGTTAGTTATTGTTTTAAGGGGCGGAACTACGAGGTCATCAGCCCCTCTTAAAACAGATTAAAGAATACAAATTTGGAATTGAATTTAAAATATTGAGGTGGACGCCTAAACTTAAAAAAACAACCAAAAATTAATAAAACAAAACAAAAACATTAATTAAAAATTATAAAAATAAACATATGTTTATACACATTATAATGCACCGACATCTAAGTTCGTTGAATTGTTTACATAACCACAAGATGGCGGATGTGCGTAATATTTCACCGGCATTCTATATCTCTGAAACTATTAGCGGCATCACCCTGAAATTATGTACGGAGATAAAGGGCACTACTGGAAGTTCACCTATAAGACTTTCAAAAACCGGTTAACTACAAAGCGAACATGGCGGCCAAGCGAATTTGAAAATTTTAAATAGACATTTCTCGCGATTTAATGTTCCAAACGCTATAAAATCTGGTAGGGAAATGTTTATACACATTGTAATGCACTGGTATCTAATTTAGTTCAATTGTTTACATAACCTCAAGATGGCGGCTGTGCGAATTTTAAAATTAAATTTTTATTCCTTGTGTCGTAAACATGCGATCGAAGTGAATGTTTGAATAATGAACCTACGCAATAATTTCTCTTTAATGGTACATGACTCAATGGCCTATACATTTAACAATCCAACATGGCAACCATCTGAAATATTTAGACGGCTCTGAATATCTACGAATCTATTATAGCAATCAAACTGATTTTTTATATTCATTGGGGTTATGAACTTAAGTTCACCTATAGGACTTTAAATAAACTGGTGATCACAAATCCAACATGGCGGCGACGCGAAGTATAAATATTCACCTGGAAGTTTCTCGCAATTTAACCATCCGAGTGAAGTGAAACTTGGTACAGTAAATCCTTACACGAATGTTAATCCACTGGCATCTAATTTATTTCAATTGTTTCCATAACCACAAGATGGCAGCTGTGCGAAATTTTAAAATCTCCTTGTTACTTCTTGTGTCCTATTCATGCGATTGAAATTTGAATACTACACGTACACAATAATCTTCATGTAACATTACATAACTCTAGGACCTTCATATATAAAATCCAACATGGCAACCATCCGAAATATTTAGTCGGTTCTCAATTTCTACGAATCTATTACACCAATCAAACTAAAATTTTGTATGTTGATAGTGGCAATTAACATAAGTAGGATATATGAAAATAGGCTGTATAGTTCTTCACGGATCTAATTGTTAATTTATTTATTTATTTATTTATTTATTCATTTATTTATTTATTTATTTATTTATTGGATACAGAATGTCCCATTGACCGAGGGAGAAGACTGTCCTTTTGAAATATGATGATAATTGGTATCGGCCCCTAATGATTTGGGTGATCGTGAAAATGAAAATGAAATTGAAACTATAACTAAAACTAGCTACTGACTTATGAAGGGAAAATGGACAACATTAAGAAGAATAAGTTAAATAAGAGACAGGAGGAAAAGAAATGCCCTCGATCCTCAAAAAATAAGAATTAAGGGACTTGGAAGGAAGGACAGCCAAGAAAAGCAGAGAGGAAGGAGGTGAGAGCCCGTCCCAAAGGCATTGGAAGAAGGAGAAAACCCGGACCTAGCTCAGGAAGGCCTCAGGGTCGCAAACTCCCAAACTCTCCAGCCGTGAGCCCTTGAGGGTGTAGCACTATCCAGGGTGCACCAGAAGTGTTGGGGCTACACACACCCTGCCTCCTTGAGGGCCTTGAGCAGAAGGCAGGAGATACTATAAGCCCCTGAGGGTGTAGCACTATCCAGGGTGCACCATAAGTGGCTACACACACCCTGCCTCCTTGAGGGCCTTGAGCAGCAGGCAGGAGATTCTATGAGCCCCTGAGGGTGTAGCACTATCCAGGTTGCACCATATGTGGTGGGGCTACACACACCCTGCCTCTTTGAGGGCCTTGAGCAGAAGGCAGGATATACTATGAGCCCCTGAGGGTGTAAAACTATCCAGGGTGCACCATAATTGGCTACACACACCCTGCCTCCTTGAGGGCCTTGAGCAGAAGGCAGGATATACTATGAGCCCCTGAGGGTGTAGCACTATCCAGGGTGCACCATAAGTGGTCGGGCTACACACACCCTGCCTCCGTGAGGGCCTTGAGCAGAAGGCAGGAGATACTATGAGCCCCTGAGGGTGTAGCACTATCCAGGGTGCACCATAAGTGGCTACACACACCCTGCCTCCTTGAGGGCCTTGAGCAGAAGGCAGGAGATACTAAGAGCCCCTGAGGGTGTAGCACTATCCAGGGTGCACCATAAGTGGTGGGGCTACACACACCCTGCCTCTTTGAGGGCCTTGAGCAGAAGGCAGGAGATACTGTGAGCCCCTGAGGGTGTAGCACTATCCAGGGTGCACCAGAAGTGGTGGGGCTACACACACCCTGCCTCCTTGAGGGCCTTGAGCAGAAGGCAGGAGATACTATGAGCCCCTGAGGGTGTAGCACTATCCAGGGTGCACCATAAGTGGTGGGGCTACACACAACCTGCCTCCTTGAGGGCCTTGAGCAGAAGGCAGGATATACTGTGAGCCCCTGAGGGTGTAGCAATATCCAGAGTGCACCATAAGTGGTGGGGCTACACACACCCTGCCTCCTTGAGGGCCTTGAGCAGAAGGCAGGAGATACTGTGAGCCCTTGAGGGTGTAGCACTATCCAGGGTGCACCATAAGTGGTCAGGCTACACACACCCTGCCTCTTTGAGGGCCTTGAGCAGAAGGCAGGATATACTATGAGCCCCTGAGGGTGTAGCACTATCCAGGGTGCACCATAAGTGGTGGGGCTACATACACCCTGTCTCTTTGAGGGCCTTGAGCGGAAGGCAGGAGATACTGTGAGCCCCTGAGAGTGTAGCACTATCCAGGGTGCACCAGAAGTGGTGGGGCTACATACACCCTGCCTCCTTGAGGGCCTTGAGGAGAAGGCAGGAGATACTGTGAGCCCCTGAGGGTGTAGCACTATCCAGGGTGCACCAGAAGTGGTGGGGCTACACACACCCTGCCTCCTTGAGGGCCTTGAGCAGAAGGCAGGAGATACTATGAGCCCCTGAGGGTGTAGCACTATCCAGGGTGCACCATAAGTGGTGGGGCTACACACACCCTGCCTCCTTGAGGGCCTTGAGCAGAAGGCAGGATATACTGTGAGCCCCTGAGGGTGTAGCAATATCCAGAGTGCACCATAAGTGGTGGGGCTACACACACCCTGCCTCCTTGAGGGCCTTGAGCAGAAGGCAGGAGATACTGTGAGCCCTTGAGGGTGTAGCACTATCCAGGGTGCACCATAAGTGGTCAGGCTACACACACCCTGCCTCTTTGAGGGCCTTGAGCAGAAGGCAGGATATACTATGAGCCCCTGAGGGTGTAGCACTATCCAGGGTGCACCATAAGTGGTGGGGCTACATACACCCTGTCTCTTTGAGGGCCTTGAGCGGAAGGCAGGAGATACTGTGAGCCCCTGAGAGTGTAGCACTATCCAGGGTGCACCAGAAGTGGTGGGGCTACATACACCCTGCCTCCTTGAGGGCCTTGAGGAGAAGGCAGGAGATACTGTGAGCCCCTGAGGGTGTAGCACTATCCAGGGTGCACCATAAGTGGTGGGGCTACATACACCCTGCCTCCTTGAGGGCCTTGAGCAGAAGGCAGGATATACTGTGAGCCCCTGAGGGTGTAGCACTATCCAGGGTGCACCAGAAGTGGTGGAGATACATACACCCTGCCTCCTTGAGGGCCTTGAGCAGAAGGCAGGATATACTGTGAGCCCCTGAGGGTGTAGCACTATCCAGGGTGCACCATAAGTGGTGGGGCTACACACACCCTGCCTCCTTGAGGGCCTTGAGCAGAAGGCAGGATATACTGTGAGCCCCTGAGGGTGTAGCACTATCCAGGGTGCACCAGAAGTGGTGGGGCTACATACACCCTGCCTCCTTGAGGGCCTTGAGCAGAAGGCAGGATATACTGTGAGCCCCTGAGGGTGTAGCACTATCCAGGGTGCACCAGAAGTGGTGGGGCTACACACACCCTGCCTCCTTGAGGGCCTTGAGCAGAAGGCAGGATATACTGTGAGCCCCTGAGGGTGTAGCACTATCCAGGGTGCACCAGAAGTGGTGGGGCTACATACACCCTGTCTCTTTGAGGGCCTTGAGCAGAAGGCAGGATATACAAAGAAAAGAAAGCAAGAGGTCTGACCCTTCGAAGAACGTGGAATCAGTAAAGATGAAACAAGGGCCAATTAAGGCGGGAAAGTGAAAGACTCCCTAGGTCTCGGATACCCTATTACCGTCTGGGTCGGAAAAGAACAAGAGTTGACCAAGCGAGGTCGACAGGAAAGATAACAGAGAGGAGGCCGGCACAAGTAAGTGGAAGCAATGACTGACTCAATTGGGGACCAGTAGTCGCTAACCCACGTCCCACAAGTTGTGAGCCCCTGGGGAGGGGGCAATGCGTTGTACAGTACATTATATAATATCGCATGGCCTCGGATGCCGGGTTGAAGCTTCGTAATTTGACACCCAGAGGGTAGCTTGCATGAACACTATAGCGCTTTCTAGTAGAGAAATGAGGAACTTTGTGTTGGCGGAAACTCCCGAGATTAATTTTGCCATTATGAACTCGGCCTACTGAATTCAAATGGGTTCTTTGACATGCCAACATCGTATGACATGCGTGTCGTATTTTTGCCACCTTTCAAAAATCACTTACCACGGCCAGGAGCGAACCTGCAATCTTGGGGTTAGTAGACCGACACGCTAACCACTCACCCACCGTGGCAGCCTATACAGTACATTGATTGAATGAGAACTGCGAGGTACATTTTTCGTAAGGATTACATTTCGGTTAAAAGCAATAATATACTGAACATTATGGGAAGTATCAGGTTCAGTTAGAATATGTGTGTAGTTATGTACAGTAAGATTATATATCAAACCCACATTTCCTAATTATCATTTCAAGCGAGTTTGATATTTTTTTCTTCTCTTCCTAGCATAGTTATGAGTTGTAATTTCTTGTACGTTAGAATAAATTAAGTGACAATCCACAGTATATGTCGCAAATTTACGAGTTAACCCGTGGTGAATGATAATTTCGCGGTTTTTATGTCAGGGTACATGTCCAGCCCCACCCTTCCCGGACCTTGTCCAATCAGCTTGACCTCTCCGAATTGACCTGCGTTGAGAACCACCGCCCGTAATCGCATTAAGTATGAGATATCGGGTTCTGGCTGGCTTTGGTCCACACAACACCAAACAGCGGGCGACATCGTATATCTATATATCAACGATGGCTGGACTGAGGCTAATATTGAGTTGTAGATGCCAAGCCATGTAACCTATAGCAACGGGACTTTGAAGGCTTATGTTTTAAGATAAATGGAACCTGACTAGGAAGAAAATGTGTGCTCTTTATCAATAATAATAATAACCAAAACAAGTAGTTCCGTGAAGAACTAAATAGCATATTTTCATATAACCTACTTATGTTAATTGTCTCTAACAACATACAAAATGTCAGTTTGATTTATGCAATAGATTCGCAGATATAGAGGACCGTCGAAATATTTCGGATGGTCGCTATGTAGGATTGTATATAATTATATAGGCCATGGAGTTGTACACTATTAGATGACGATCATTGCGTAGGTTCATTATTCAAATGTTGACTTCGATCACATGATTAGGACTCAAGAAATAAAAAGATGTTCAGTAAATAACATATAGCCTTCTTTCTCCTAAATGCATGGGTATTGTTATAACTCGTTGTCCTTTTCAAGGAGTATAATTGAATGTTGGTTGTAGTAGCTTGTTGAAATACAACGTATTATACGAATATCAAACATGAATACGAGGTGCCCTTCGCTAGTGCTACCTCTGTACAAAATTTCATTCAATTCTATTTCACCGTGTTTTAATTGATATGGTGAATCGATTTGCACACATGCATGGCCGCTATCTGCAAGTTATTGGGCTGATGATCTTGTCGTTTGGTCAAAAGATGCTTTCCACATAAAGGTATATTGTTGCAAAATTTAGTAAAGATCAGATGATTAGGTTGGTCGTAATTTGATTTAAGCTTTTAAAATTTGGGTACCCGCCATTACGTTTCTGTCAATATGGCGTCGTATAATAATAATAATAATAATAATGTTATTGGTTTTACGTCCCTTTGAACTACACTGGCTTTTAGAGACGCCGGGGTGCCGGAATTTTGCCCCGAAGGGGATCTTTAACGTGCCAGTAAATCTACGGACACGGCTCCCTCGCATTTGCGTACCCTCAAATGCCAGCTGACTGCGCCAGGATACGAACCTGCAACCTCGGTCCCAGCAAGCGAGAACGATACCCCTGAGCCACGCAGCCAGCCTGGCGTCGTATAAAACATGACACTGAGGTGCCCTTTGCTATTGCTACCTCTGTACCAAATTTGGTTCAATTCGGTTTCACCGTTTTTGAATTGATAGGGGGAATCGATTTGCACACCTACATGGCCGCCATCCACAAATTATTGGGCTGATGACCTTTTAGTTCGGTCAAAAGATTTTTCGTACATAAAGGTATAATGTTGCAAAAATTGGTAGAGATGAGATGATTAGATTGGTCGTAATTTGATTTAAGCTTTGAACATTTGGGTGGCCGCCATTACGTTTCCGTCAAGATGGCGGCGATATAAAACATGACACTGAGGTGCCCTTTGCTAGTGCTACCTTTGTACCAAATTTCGTTCAATTCGGTTTCACCGTGTTCGAATTGATAGGGGGACAGACATTCAGAGTACACACACTCACACACACAGACAGACACCAATTTTTTCGCCCTGTGTTGATCTCATAAGTCTACTTTCATTTTTTGCAAAAATCGAAAGTAGGCTAAAAACTTAACCGTAAAATTTCTCACAGCCGCCATCTTATAGAGATTATTATTTCATGTCAAGCACTTTTGTCAATGGATTGCTGTCAAGCCTGATGCTTCGAATGCACCGAGAATGTGCAACAGAACCTGTGCGAAAATAGACAAAGGTTTGTATTTTGTGTTCTCACCTTGTAATATCAAATGACGATTCGTGTAGTATATTCGTAAAGACCCATCATAAAAGTCCGTTTGGGTATCATTAATTAAATATTTCTAATCTAACGTAGATATTTGCGAAGTGTAGAATACGTATGTATAACATTACCTTCGAGACCCTCATCGAGGTTGTATTTCTTGAACCACACGAAGTGATATATACACAGGGGTCAGACCTCTTCTTTTCTTTTGTTGTTATCTCCTGCGTTCTGTAAGAAGCCCTAGAGAAGGCTCACCACTTTCGGTGCAAGGGCATTCAGCCCTTGAGGGTGTAGCACTATCCAGGTTGGGGCTAGACACATCCTGCCTCCTTTGGGGCCTTCAGCAGAAGGCAGGAGATATCAGTTAACGGAAAGCAAGAGGACTGACTCCTCGAAGAATGAGGGTATCAGGAAAGATGAGAAAAGGGCGAATTATGGCGGGAAAATTAAAGACTCCCTTGACCTAGGATACCCTAATACCGTAGAGGTCGGAAGAGAACAAGAGTTGTCCAAGAGAGGTCGATAATAAAGATGACTGATAGGAGCACTTGCTGGTACCACTAGAAGAGGATTGCAGTCTCAAGTTGAAATTCGGTCTTAGACTTAACAAAAAGAAGACTGAATACCTGGAAACCATCCCAAGCAACGGCTCCATCCAAGTTGATGGAGATACCTTAACGAAGATACTTCAGGTATCTACGATCTTTCCTGCAGACTAAAGGTGGGATAGCTGATGAAGTGCGAATTAGGATAAAGACAACATGGATGAGATGGAGGGAAGGCACAGGCGTACTCTGCGACAAAAGGATAACACTACATCTAAAGTCCAAAACATACCGCACAGTAGTACGTCCTGTTGCTTTATACGGTGTTGAATGTCGACCGGCCGATAAAGCTACGGAGCGCCAATTTCACAAGATGGAAATGCGTATGCTCCGTTAGTCCATGGGCATCACGCTCCTGCATCATGTCAAATATGACACTGTTCGTCAGGGCCGGATTTAGATTTTATGCGCTCCTAGGCCCGTGGGTTCGTGCCGCATCCTTTTCATAACATCGTGAAGGTGGGAGAATTTGGACCTAAGAAAGGTCTTTGTGAAGGAAATTTTTAGCCTACTTTTCACATTTTGCAAAAATGAGGAAAAAGTAGACTTATGAGATCGATCCGGGAAAATGTGGTTCTGTCTGTCGGTCTGTCTAGCTGTGTGTGTGTCCCTCCCCCCCCCCCCTATCAACTCCTAAACGGCTGCATCAATCAAAACCAAATTTAGTATGAGTAAAGATGTGCACCGGAATAGGTCGCGTCCATATTTGAAAAAGATGTCAGTGCTACCAACTGCTGAAAAAACGCACTAGAAATTTGAGCTCCATGTTGGATATCTTGCAAGGTATGCATGGGAGCTATTCAAAAATTGGCACACATGTAGATAATACTATTTCAGTTTAATTTCCAGGAGGCCAACCATGACAGTGTTGCCAAAATAATTTTAAGCCTTCTGATAGGTCCAATGTTTAAATGCATATAACTTCTACACTATCAATTGGATTTCAACCAAATCTTGTATGTAATATCTGTGTATAAACAGATATGACTGAGCGTATTCTTAAGAGCCACCAGGGCTGCCAACTGTTAATAATTGCTTTCTGAATTTTTTAAAATTCAAATACCAATATATTAGAAAGTATGCAAGCCAACAGCTTTAAACTATGCACTCGTATATTCTGACATTTTAGATTAATTTGGAGTAACTTATATACGTCAGTTCTACCAACATGATTATAAGCCTGCTGATAGTTCCAATTTTTAAATACATGTAACTTCTATACTATCAGTTGGATTTCAACCAAATTTCGTATGTGCTATGTGTACCATAACAGATATGACTATAAGTATTGTTAAGAGCAATCAGGGCTGCCAACTGTTAATAAATGCTGTCTATATTCTTTTTACCCTAATATCAATATATCAGAAAGTATGCAAGCCAACAGCTCTATACTTTGCACACGTATAGCACCTGACATTCTAGATTAATTTGGAGTAATTAATACAAGGCACTGCTGCCAACATGATTCTATGCCTGTTGATATGTCCAATTTTAAAATACATGTAACTTCTATACTAACAAATGGATTTCATCTAAAATTGGCACAACAATATACCATAATAATTCAGATTACTTCTGACCAGCACACGCATGGTATTGTTGGCAACATGCTTTTACGCGTGCTGATGGATCCAGTGTCTAACTGCATGTAACGTCCATTGGACTTCAACCAAATTTTGTATTCTGTACCTTAAGAGGTGGAACTAAGAATATATTCAGTCACCAGGGCTGCCAACTGTAGTGCTCTATTAGGCTAAATAATCAATTAAATAAATTAAAATCATAAGAGAATCAACTCTTTCTAAATGTGTAGTAAACTATAAATAAATAGGTCAACGAGATATTAAAATAAGTTTAAACCATTTATTAAGATTTACATATACACTACGTCATACAACTGTGCAAAATTGTAACGTGCTTTACGAGGGTATTTTACGCCACTGATATAAGTCAGTAGGAAGCCATTCAATATTTATTTACGTGGCAAATTGTTCAGCCAAGAGAAGTTTTCATGTAACTTATTATTATTATTAAGGTATTTTTGGAGCGTTTTTTTAATAAAATTATAAGTATTCAGATAGGTTTTCGATGTTATAGAGAACACTATCAAGCGAATTAATACGAACAACTTTATCGCGGAAAATTATATGATTACGGAATTTTACGGAGTTTTGTCAGTTAGGGTATTGTGAGAGAGATGAGTCACGGGGAATTCGGCTACAGGCTTATTCTTGTCGAGAAGCGTGACGCAAGCTGGGTTGCTGCATCAAGAAAAGGCGAAATGGCCTGGACCGGTAATCGACATCTTCGTCGCGCCGAGTGTACTGACCCTGAGGTGGGGAGTATCGCGTGGTGGCTCAGCCAATCAGAGAAGACCGGGCGAGAAGAAGACGGCACCAGAGAGGGGATGCGACGAGGGCATATATGGTTTGCGCGGCGAGGGAGGGCGACGATTTTTGTAAAACTTGACCGTTGTGGTTGCACGTGTGGTTGGTTCCGATGTGATCGGACCATAAATTATCATATCTACAAGTATCTCTTCAACTGACGAAGAAGATGACGACGTCCAGAAGGCTGTGGGAAGCTCTCTTCGGCATCCAGTACGAGGGAAATGCTACGGCAATTTTCAATGGTAAGCGCGAATGACTCAGAACTACATAATCTCTCGTTTCTTTGTTTCATATTCAGTATTTCAGTAACTTCATAGCTTGGGAATAATAGTAAAATCAGTAATTCACCCGACTCCGTTTTCACGTAATTCTCTAGCGGTAATATTCAAATCGCAACGCTCCAATTTAAACTTATTATTATTATTATTATTATTATTAATTTTGACATACTTGTTTTTTTATATAATAAATTCATTTCTTATAACTATGCAATCTTGGCTTTCAGTAGGTAGCATTAGACCTAATTCCTTCTCCTGATACAATTGTTAGTTGGGTTAATGATCAAATCATACCACGATCTGAGTGTAAAGATTCTTGAAGGTGTTCTACCAGAGCTAGGTGTTGTTAAATATAAATTTAGATTTCAACATAGCGTTGAGGTCTTAGTGCCCATTAATACAACATATCTTAGTCAGAGTAAACATTACATTTGTGTTTCAAAGTGCAAGGCAGGGCTAGTAAAGACGTTACACTTGTCACCCAACAGTGAGGGCTATATAAAATAATGCGTTACAAAATGAATTATTCAAATTAAACTAATATTAATATACAAGACTTAAATAAATTATAAGAAATCCTGTTCTAAAGCTGAAGTCGAAAAATCTGCTGTTGCAAAACATTTGTTGGAAAATGGTGGCCACAATATAACTTGGAAAAGTGTCAAAATTAAGGAGAGTTTAATTTAAATCATAAAGTTATACGAAATTGTTTTTTTAACCATAAGTAGTAAAACTCTGGTTAGGCTATTTTTGAACTGTAAACAGAAAATGCGCCCCTCAGCATGGTGTGACCCTAGACCGGGGCCTATGGGGCCTATTGGTAAATCCAGCCCTGCTGTTCGCCAGCAAATGGGCATCGCACGCATCACGGAGAAGGCAAGGGAAAAGCGTCTCCAATGGTATGGTCATGTTTTGCGTGCTGCACCTGAAAGAGTTGCCAATTTCAAACGATCGTTTGTCATTAATGGGCAACGTCCACGTGAACATCCAAAGCAGCGCTGGCATGACACAGTTAATACTGAAATGAAGACTCTCAACTTAAGACCACAAGATTATTATAATAATAATAATATCGTATGGCCTCGGGTGTCAGGTGCAAGCTTTGTTATTTGCCCCCAGAGGGAAGCTTTCATATCGAATGTTGTTCTTCCTTGGAGCGCTATGAAAGTCAAGGAGGTTAGATATCTAAGCTCCCTGACACTGTAGCGCTTTCTAGCAGAGAAAGAAGAAACTTTTTATGTTGGTGGAAAATCCCGAGATTAATTTTGCCATTATAAACACGGCCTACTGAATGGAAATGGGTTCTTTAACATACCAACAACGTATGACTTGCGTGTCGTGATTTTTGTCGCCTTTCAAAAGTCACTTACCGCGTCCAGGAGTGAACCTGCAAGCATGCGGTTGGTAGATCGACACGATAACCACTCACCCACCGGGATAGGAGCCCAGTATAAGTAAGTAGAGCTTCCGTGCCTTAGGCGGCAGCACGCCGGCCTCTCCCCACTGGGTCCAGGGTTCAAGTCCCTGTCACTCCATGTGAGATTTGTGCAGGACCAAGTGGAGGCAGACAGGTTTTTCTCCGGGTACTCCGGTTTTCCCTGTCACAAATTTGTAATTTATATAATACTGAGCTAGCCATCTCAGGATAGTGGGGCAATATACTTGCAAAAGATGAATCTCACACGAAGACTCAATTCACAGTCTTCACAAAAATAGACAGTTTAGGCCTGTTATAATAGCAAGCTTCCATTTACCTTGATCTCTTGTGCAATCAGCAACAAGTTGCATAAGGAAAGAATAAATACCCCTCAATAAGCTTGATGTTCATCAGCTCCTATTCTTATATTCATTAGTTTTATTAAACAATTATTTCAGTCTTTTTACTAGATGTTCTCATGCAATGAAAATCCACAGCCTGCTTCCAGTCTCCGACCGGGTCAGGAATGGAATGAATGAAGCCCCCATCTAGCGGCAAGGATATGAACTGTGCCGGCTGCCGAGGCCTGACGCACTCCTCTGGGGCAATGATTAAATGAATGACAGATGAAATGAAATGATAGTGGAGAGTGTTGCTGGAATGAAAGGTTGACAGAAAAAACCGGAGTACCCGGAGAAAAACCTGTCTGCCTCCGTTTTGTCCAACACAGATCGCACATGGAGTGACCGAGATTTGAACCACGGACCCAGCGGTGAGAGGCCGGCGTGCTGACGCCCAAGCCACAGAGGATCGTTCTCATGCAATCTAAACTATAAATACTTCTTTGTCGACATTCCAAAAAATGGCTTCCATCCAGCATGGCAGCAACTCAATCAACCAAATCTCCATGGTTACCGTCTGCCATTACAAAGAATCTTGACCTCACACAGGTCAAAGCCACCTGCCAGCAACAGTCAGAGCACCACCGAGAATCTCTATGGCCAGAGAGCACACAAGACTCTCCATGGTGGCCCACCAACAAATGGCCATGGCTGGCAACCGGATAAAAACAAAAATAAATAAATAAATAAATAAATAGATAAATTGAAAGAAACAAGAAGGAGTCTCTGTAACCCACAAATATTAGGTTACAAATTTCATTCCTGCAACACTCTCTAATGTCATTTCATTTCATTTCATCTGTTACTCATTTAATCATTGCCTCAGGGGAGCGCGACAGGCTTCGGCAGCCATCACAGTTCATATCCTCGCCGCTAGATGGGTGCTTCATTCAATCCATTCCCTGACCCGGTCGGTCGACTGGAAGCAGGCAGTGGATTTTTATTTCGATAAGTAAGTGGAAGCAATGATGGACTCAGCTGGGGTCCCGTGGTCGCTAACTCACATCCTACTAGCCGTGAGTGCTTAGGTGAGAATACTATAAAAACGAGGAGTTACGCAGATCTGGGGCCAAGTTGTGAGCCTTGTGGGAAACACCAGGATAAAATAAGAAACAATACAATGATCTCCTCGGCTAGGCCAAGGGCATGAATGCTCACATATCTGTTTTTAACGCACGTCGAGAACCGATCATCACAATAAGATGTCGTCGGTGACCTGTTGACCTCCCAGTACGCTCAGTCCCGTGAGATCCTATCGACTCGATCGCTTCTCAGAGCTGCAAATTACTCAGCTCCGGTCGTGTGACAATCAGGACGTGACCGAGTCGACAGTTTTATTCGCATTGTTATTGATACCTCGATAGCCACTATACTTGTCTTTCATCCGGACGGTCGGGGGTTGGAATCCCGGTGACACAGCGTAGTGGAGGTTTAACATAAACAAGTAGTTCCGTGAAGAACTATACAGCCTATTTTCATATATCCTGCTCATGTTAATTGCCTCTATCAACATACAAAATTTCAGTTTCATTGCTGTAACATATTCGTAGATATTGAGAACCGTCTAAATATTTCAGATGGTCGCCAGGTTGGATTTTTATTTTTGTACTATTACATTAAGATTATTGTGTACGTGTGGTATTCAAACTTCAATCGCATGATTAGAACACAAGAAGTAAAAAAAGATTTTAAAATTACGCACAGCAGCCATCTTGTGATTATGCAAACAATTGAAATAAATTAGATGCCAGTGGATCAACATTTGTATAAGCATTTAACGTGCAACGTTTCACGGCACTCGGATAGTTAATTTCGCGAGAAACGTCCATTTAAATGTTTATACTTCGCGTCGCCGCCATGTTGGATTTGTGCTCATCAGGTTACTGAAAGTCCTTTAGGTGAACATATGTTCATCGTCTCTATGAACATAAACAAATTCAGTTTGGTTGCTGTAAAAGATTCTTTGATATTGAGAACAGTCTAAATATTTCGGAAGCTCGCCATTTAGGATTGTTATATGTATAGGCCATAGAGTTATGTACCATTCAAGGACAATTATTGCCTAGGTTCATTATTAACACTTTCACTTCGATCACATGATTACGACACAAGAAATAAAAACTTAATTTTAAAATTCCGCACAGCCGCCATCTTGAGGTTATGTAAACAATTGAATTAAATTAGATGGCAGTGCATTACAATCTGCAAAATCATTTACTGTACCTCATTTCACTGCGCTCAGAGAGTTAAATCACGAGAAAAGTCTATTAAAACATTTCAAATTCGCTTGGTCGCCATGTTCGTTTTGTACTTTACAGGTTTATGAAATATACATAGGTAAACTTGTATCAGTACCCTTTATCACCGTACAAAATTGCAGGGTGATATCTGTGATAGTTTCGGAGATATAGCATGTCAGTGAAATATTTCGCACAGCCGCCATTTTGAGGTTATGTCAACAATTGAACTAAATTAGACTCCAGTGCATTACAATGTGTATAAACATTTGCTGTACCAAGTTTCATTACGTTTGGATAGTTAAAGCGCGAGAAAAGTCTATTTATAAGTCTCAATTTCGCTTCACCGCCATGTTGGTTTTGTAGTCACCAGGTTTTGAAAGTCTCATAGGTGAACTTCTAGTAGTGCCCTTTATCACCGTACACAATTTCAGGGCGATATTGGTAATAGCTTCAGAGATATTGAATGCTAGTGAAATATTTCGCACAGCCGCCATGTTGGATTGGTGAGACGTAACAAAATTTGAAGGGCACGGTCGAGGTCGCCGGGAATAGTTCTATGATCTTACCGAGGTTCATTGAAATTGCTCCAGCCGTTTAGATTTTATTAGGGACACACACACACACACCTCACACACACACACACACACACGGACAAAAGGTGATCTCATAAGCCTATTTTTTCAAAATTGAAAGTAGGCTAAAAATTACCAGAAAAGGCAACCAAACATTGATGACGACGACGACGATGATGATGATGATGATGATCATAGTAGGGTTTTGGAGTTTAATCCTTTATAGGACAGAGTATTATTAAGGAGTCGATATTTCATTTCTATTGATTGAAATTTAATGTAATTATTTTCATACGAAGCCGCAGCCATGCCACTAATTTAGTGACGCTTTACGTAGCGCTTTTATCGGCTCCCCACATGGTCGTGTATTTTGCTATTCCCATGTTCCTATTATTTGAGTTTTGCTGCGGGATCGGGCCTGTATTTCTTGCCTTGTTTTCTCTACTCATTCCGAATATTGATGCTGATACCATCTAAAAGCTCTTGAAATGAATTTTTGGACACGCAAAGAACTTTTCGTAATCCTGTTGTAGATCATCGAATAAGGTGTAGAACAGTCCTCGATTCTGTCTTTCCAAAACCAATGAATGGACCCAGAATTTTCTTGTTTTCCATTGAAGTCTTTTTCTCCTCCGTATGTGCAGCATGGCAAGAATTATACCACCTTATACGTCCATGTTTACTGGAAAACTGACGAGTTGTCCACACGGGTATCAAACATTAGCAGGGCCACCAACGCTTGGTAGAAGCGCCACTAATGCTTGGTAGAAACGCCACTAATGCTTGGTATAAGCGCCACTAATGCTTGGTAGAAACGCCACTAATGCTTGGTAGAAACGCCACTAATGCTTGGTATAAGCGCCACTAATGCTTGGTATAAGCGACACTAATGCTTGGTAGAAGCGCCACTAATGCTTGGTAGAAACGCCACTAATGCTTGGTATAAGCGCCACTAATGCTTGGTAGAAACGCCACTAATGCTTGGTAGAAACGCCACTAATGCTTGGTATAAGCGCCACTAATGCTTGGTAGAAACGCCACTAATGCTTGGTAGAAACGCCACTAATGCTTGGTATAAGCGCCACTAATGCTTGGTATAAGCGCCACTAATGCTTGGTAGAAACGCCACTAATGCTTGGTAGAAACGCCACTAATGCTTGGTATAAGCGCCACTAATGCTTGGTAGAAACGCCACTAATGCTTGGTAGAAGAGCCACTAATGCTTGGTAGAAACGCCACTAATGCTTGGTATAAGCGCCACTAATGCTTGGTAGAAACGCCACTAATGCTTGGTAGAAACGCCACTAATGCTTGGTATAAGCGCCACTAATGCTTGGTAGAAGAGCCACTAATGCTTGGTAGAAACGCCACTAATGCTTGGTAGAAACGCCACTAATGCTTGGTATAAGCGCCACTAATGCTTGGTAGAAACGCCACTAATGCTTGGTAAAAGCGCCACTAATGCTTGGTAGAAACGCCACTAATGCTTGGTAGAAGAGCCACTAATGCTTGGTAGAAACGCCACTAATGCTTGGTAGAAACGCCACTAATGCTTGGTAGAAACGCCACTAATGCTTGGTATAAGCGCCACTAATGCTTGGTAGAAACGCCACTAATGCTTGGTATAAGCGCCACTTATGCTTGGTTGAAACGCCACTAATGCTTGGTATAAGCGCCACTAACGCTTGGTAGAAACGCCACTAATGCTTGGTATAAGCGCCACTTATGCTTGGTTGAAACGCCACTAATGCTTGGTATAAGCGCCACTAATGCTTGGTAGAAACGCCACTAATGCTTGGTAGAAAAGCCACTAATGCTTGGTATAAGCACCACTAATGCTTGGTAGAAACGCCACTAATGCTTGGTATAAGCGCCACTAATGCTTGGTATAAGCGCCACTAATGCTTGGTAGAAACGCCACTAATGCTTGGTATAAGCGCCACTAATGCTTGGTAGAAACGCCACTAATGCTTGGTAGAAACGCCACTAATGCTTGGTATAAGCGCCGCTAATTCTTGGTATAAGCGCCACTAATGCTTGGTAGAAACGCCACTAATGCTTGGTAGAAAAGCCACTAATGCTTGGTAGAAGCGCCACTAATGCTTGGTAGAAGCGCCACTAATGCTTGGTAGAAGCGCCACTAATGCTTGGTAGAAACGCCACTAATGCTTGGTATAAGCGCCGCTAATGCTTGGTAGAAACGCCACTAATGCTTGGTAGAAACGCCACTAATGCTTGGTATAAGCGCCACTAAAGCTTGGTAGAAACGCCACTAATGCTTGGTATAAGCGCCACTAATGCTTGGTAGAAACGCCACTAATGCTTGGTATAAGCGCCACTAATGCTTGGTATAAGCGCCACTAATGCTTGGTAGAAACGCCACTAATGCTTGGTAGAAACGCCACTTATGCTTGGTAGAAACGCCACTAATGCTTGGTAGAAGAGCCACTAATGCTTGGTATAAGTGCCATTTATGCTTGGTAGAAACGAAACTAATGCTTGGTAGAAACACCACTAATGCTTGGTATAAGCGCCACTTATGCTTGGTAGAAACACCACTTATGCTTGGTAGAAACGCCACTTATGCTTGGTAGAAACGCCACTAATGCTTGGTATAAGCGCCACTAATGCTTGGTACAAGCGCCACTAATGCTTGGTAGAAACGCCACTAATGCTTGGTAGAAACGCCACTAATGCTTGGTATAAGCGCCACTAATGCTTGGTAGAAACGCCACTAATGCTTGGTATAAGCGCCACTAATGCTTGGTATAAGCGCCACTAATGCTTGGTAGAAGAGCCACTTATGCTTGGTAGAAACACCACTTATGCTTGGTAGAAACGCCACTAATGCTTGGTAGAAACGCCACTAATGCTTGGTATAAGCGCCACTAATGCTTGGTATAAGCGCCACTAATGCTTGGTAGAAACACCACTAATGCTTGGTAGAAACGCCACTAATGCTTGGTATAAGCGCCACTAATGCTTGGTAGAAGAGCCACTTATGCTTGGTAGAAACACCACTTATGCTTGGTAGAAACGCCACTAATGCTTGGTAGAAACGCCACTAATGCTTGGTATAAGCGCCACTAATGCTTGGTAGAAACGCCACTAATGCTTGGTATAAGCGCCACATATGCTTGGTAGAAACGCCACTAATGCTTGGTATAAGCGCCACTAATGCTTGGTAGAAACGCCACTAATGCTTGGTAGAAACGCCACTAATGCTTGGTATAAGCGCCGCTAATGCTTGGTATAAGCGCCACTAATGCTTGGTAGAAACGCCACTAATGCTTGGTAGAAAAGCCACTAATGCTTGGTATAAGCACCACTAATGCTTGGTAGAAGCGCCACTAATGCTTGGTAGAAGCGCCACTAATGCTTGGTAGAAACGCCACTAATGCTTGGTATAAGCGCCGCTAATGCTTGGTAGAAACGCCACTAATGCTTGGTAGAAACGCCACTAATGCTTGGTTTAAGCGCCACTAAAGCTTGGTAGAAACGCCACTAATGCTTGGTATAAGCGCCACTAATGCTTGGTAGAAACGCCACTAATGCTTGGTATAAGCGCCACTAATGCTTGGTAGAAACGCCACTAATGCTTGGTAGAAGAGCCACTAATGCTTGGTAGAAACGCCACTTATGCTTGGTAGAAGAGCCACTTATGCTTGGTAGAAACGCCACTTATGCTTGGTAGAAGAGCCACTAATGCTTGGTAGAAACGCCACTAATGCTTGGTAGAAACGAAACTAATGCTTGGTAGAAACACCACTAATGCTTGGTATAAGCGCCACTAATTCTTGGTATAAGCACCACTAACGCTTGGTATAAGCGCCACTAATGCTTGGTAGAAACGCCACTAATGCTTGGTAGAAGAGCCACTTATGCTTGGTAGAAACGCCACTTATGCTTGGTAGAAGAGCCACTTATGCTTGGTAGAAACGCCACTAATGCTTGGTAGAAGAGCCACTTATGCTTGGTAGAAACGCCACTAATGCTTGGTAGAAACGCCACTAATGCTTGGTATAAGTGCCATTTATGCTTGGTAGAAACGAAACTAATGCTTGGTAGAAACACCACTAATGCTTGGTATAAGCGCCACTAATTCTTGGTATAAGCACCACTAACGCTTGGTATAAGCGTCACTTATGCTTGGTATAAGCGCCACTAATGCTTGGTAGAAACGCCACTAATGCTTGGTAGAAGAGCCACTTATGCTTGGTAGAAACGCCACTAATGCTTGGTAGAAGAGCCACTTATGCTTGGTAGAAACGCCACTTATGCTTGGTAGAAGAGCCACTTATGCTTGGTAGAAACGCCACTAATGCTTGGTAGAAGAGCCACTTATGCTTGGTAGAAACGCCACTAATGCTTGGTAGAAACGCCACTAATGCTTGGTATAAGTGCCACTTATGCTTGGTAGAAACGCCACTAATGCTTGGTATAAGCGCCACTAATGCTTGGTAGAAACGCCACTAATGCTTGGTATAAGTGCCACTTATGCTTGGTAGAAACGCCACTAATGCTTGGTAGAAACGCCACTAATGCTTGGTATAAGTGCCACTTATGCTTGGTAGAAACACCACTTATGCTTGGTATAAGCGCCACTAATTCTTGGTATAAGCACCACTAACGCTTGGTATAAGCGTCACTTATGCTTGGTATAAGCGCCACTAATGCTTGGTAGAATCGCCACTAATGCTTGGTAGAAGAGCCACTTATGCTTGGTAGAAACGCCACTAATGCTTGGTAGAAGAGCCACTTATGCTTGGTAGAAACGCCACTAATGCTTGGTAGAAACGCCACTAATGCTTGGTATAAGTGCCACTTATGCTTGGTAGAAACGAAACTAATGCTTGGTAGAAACACCACTAATTCTTGGTATAAGCGCCACTAACGCTTGGTATAAGCGTCACTTATGCTTGGTATAAGCGCCACTAATGCTTGGTATAAGCGCCACTAAGCGCCACTTATGCTTGGTATAAGCGCCACTTATGCTTGGTAGAAACGCCACTAATGCTTGGTATAAGCGCCACTAACGCTTGGTATAAGCGCCACTAACGCTTGTAAGAATACTACCAATGCACCACGAAGCAGCGCTTCTAAGTAGCATCGTCTGGAGGGGCCCTTAAAGCGGAACAAAACAAAACTAAACAAAGTGACAGTCAGTCTGAAAGACTAGACTTTGTATAATTTTAAATGCTACAAATGCTGAAAAATGCTAGAAAGACTGGAGGCTTCTCGCTTCGCTCGAAGCCAAAGACTCTTGACATGTTAGAAAATTATCTGCATAATACTTATCTTGCTTATCTTGTTTCAAATTACTCGCGAACGGCAAGTGCAAACCAAGGGCAAAGAAAGGTCAAGAGCGCGGGATGCCGTCACGCGCACCAGAGCGAGCGGGGTTGCGCCCCTTCCATCCAGTCTAAAATCACTTATAGTAGGTGATGTATTGAAGTTAGAGATAACTTATGCTCTCATTTGTAGAACTTTTCATGCTGACCAATTCTTACGCTCATAGTATATTGATATTTTTAACGGTTTGCCTAGCGTAAGCTTAAGAAGCGCACGGACGCCAAGTTTGTTTTCGACTTTTTCACTGAAATTTTTACTGCTCGGCTTCCTTTGATCATACATAAATTATTTTCTACAGAATCTTTCCTCGAGATATCCTTTACAGAATGGTGAAAACCGCATCAAAATCCATCCAGTGGTTCTCGAGATTATCCATGACATCCAAGAATCGGGGATTTTTGTCTTATACTAACGATGTAGAGATTGTCGGGGAACACATGCACCAAGCGGTACTATGACGTCACACACCTCAGTGCATCTGGGTACATTTCGTCCCGTCACCGTAACGTAACGCCAGACCCTAGCGTAACGACGAAGTCGACAAGATCATTTTAAATGATTTAAAAAAACGTGGCTCATGCCTCGCCCGACCAGCGCCAAAGAATGCTATTTTGTTTTAAACGCTTGGCCACCTTGAGCTACCACTTCTGTAGCCCCACCCTGGATAGTGCCCAAGCCCTGCTATTTCCATTAATTTGGACAAAATCGGTGATGACGAGTAGGCACGGTCCCCTTGTTAGGTATCCTAGAGCAGGGACGGTGCGTCATTAAGGGCCGAATGTGCCCTGCCCACCCGAGGCCGTTAGGCAGCATTGCAAAGAATTTGTTTAATTAATGTATTTTAAAATTACTTTATCTTGCAGATACTCAACTTAAAATAAGTGTTTTACCCTTCTAGAATCTCTAAAGAGAATTCATTAAAATTAGCTCATCCCTAGCTTAAAATCCTGACAGTCTCGTACAGTGTATCGTCATAGCGAGGGCCGCTCCACAGCAAGTCTCATGTAAAGTATATGGCTTCATGGGCCGGGTGAGGAAACAGTGGACATAGCACTGTCTTGCACGCGAATTCTTCAGTGCTAAGAAGGGAATTTTCTCTCTCTTCAAGGGCCAGCAGATTGGGCCCATAGCGTTGCTTTGAAGCTTCCTGCTTCTGTCTCTGTCAAACAGGATTACGGGAGAAGGGTTCACCCCACCTCAAGGTCTTAAACAGGTATTCAGCTATTGTTCGCAGTTTGCTGACATAAGACAAACATATAAATATACATTTTCAGTTGTCTGATATTCCAAGTACAATAGAAATGTGTTAGTGAGTTCTGTCGATGAAGCTGTAATTTTTACTGTATAAATGTTTTTTTAATTTGTGGCACGGTACGTAGTTATTTAATATGTCGATTTTATGCCGAAATAGGAAAATGAAAGTGGAATTTTTAAACAAATCCATTTTCTTCTATAGCTCTAAACACAAAGTTAGAAATAAAATAATTATGACCACATTACTCATCAACCAATCTGATGGATAAATTTGCCTCATCCAAGCACAGGAGAGAATATAATTATGCAGGCCTATTAATAAAGAGCCATGTGGGTACAGTTTTTAATGCATCAACCATTTATTAAAACTTGTTACAAATTTTGTGTTGTGTGGAATTATGATAATGGCAATATTGGCAACAATAAATGCCAAATATAAAACAATATTTAATATGTAACAACGATAGTATCATCTGGCCCACCCTAGAATGTTAATCAGGAGCCACCCCTGTCCTAGAGTATAAATCCGTTAACGACGAAGATAGCTAGACAGCTTCTTCGATCACGTGCACGCCAAGTCCAGGTGGACGGAAAGGGACGATTTGTCAATATTGAAGCGAGTGCCCGGAGAAACATAAAACCTATCGTTAGGCACAGCTGAAAATGATCTTGTACGTCCCGTTGGTGAACAGCAACCCGTTTACGCTTAATACGCAGCGATTAATCAAGTGAGAGGATAATGTGCGTACATTTGTGAAGATTATACCGCGAGTTGGCAGCAGAACAGTGAATAATGGCGCGCTCTTGTCTTGTACCGTATTGCACTTCTGTTCTGACCTGCTAATTACACACGTAGGCCTAATTACATGCTGGCGGACAGGAAGACATTGAAATGATACCATGTACATGATGATAATAATTGCTATTTTAAGACGCCTAACATTCGGGTTATTGGCCCCTAATGGTTTCGGTGATTGTGGAAATGATGAATAAGAACAACTACAACATAACCTTATTTATATAGTGGAATAAAATGACAAAAAGGAAGGAATAAGGGAAATAATAAACAAGGGAAAAGAAATGCTCTTAGCCATTGAAGAATGAGAATGGAGGGACTTTGAAAGTTGTAGATCCGTATCAGGCAGGTAAGACATTGAAAGAGGTGAGGTTCCGCCCAGGAGTCACTGGAAAAAGGAGAAAAGCTCAGGAATTCCTTGGGTTTGCCAACTCCTTAGCTCACCAGCCTGTGAGCCCTTGAGTGTGTAGCACTATTCAGGGTGGGGCTACATGCACCCTACCTCCTTTGGGACCTTGAGCAGAAAGCAGGAGATACTGTGAGCCCTTGAGGGTGTAGCACTATCCAGGGTGGAGCTACACACACCTATCTGTAGGACCTTGAGTAGAAGGCAGGAGATACTGTGAGCCCTTGAGGTTGTAGCACTATTCAGGGTGGGGCTACACACACCCTGCCTCCTTTAGGACATTGAGCAGAAGGCAGGATATACTGTGAGCCCTTGAGGGTGTAGCACTATCCAGGGTGGAGCTACACACACCTTGCATCCTGTAGGACCTTGAGTAGAAGGCAGGAGATACTGTGAGCCCTTGAGGGTGTAGCACTATTCAGGGTGGGGATACATACACCCTGTCTCTTTTAGGGCCTTCAGCAGAGAGCAGAAGATACTGTGAGCCCTTGAGGGTGTAGCTCTATCCAGGGTGGGGCTACACACACCCTGCCACCTTTAGGACGTTGATCAGAAGGCAGGAAATACTGCAAGCCCTTGAGGGTGTAGCACTATCCAGGGTGGGGCTACATGCACCCTTCCTCCTGTGGGATCTTGAGCAGAAGGCAGGAGATACAGTGAGCCCTTGAGGGTGTAGCACTATCCAAGGTGAGGCTACACACACCCTGCATCCTTTAGAACCGTTAGCAGAAGGCAGGAGGTTCTGTGAGCCCTTGAGGGTGTAGCACTATCCAGAGTGGGGCTACATGCACCCTTCCTCCTGTGGGATCTTGAGCAGAAGGCAGGACGTACTGTGAGCCCTTGAGGGTGTAGCACTATCCAGGGTGGGGCTACATGGAACCTTCCTCCTGTGGGACTGTGAGCAGAAGGCAGGAGATACAGTGAGCCCTTGAGGGTTAGCACTAACCAGGGTGAGGTTACACACACCCTGAATATTTAAGCACCTTGAGCAGAAGGCAGGAAGTACTGTGAGCCCTTGAGGGTGTGTAGTACTATCCTGGCTGGGGCTACACACACCCTGTCTTTTTAGGGCCTTGAGCAGAAGGCAGGAGATACCATGAAAAGAAAAAGAAGATGAAGAAAAAGACGAGAAGAGTTCCTATTCTTCAAAAAAAAAAGAGAATACGAAGGAAAGAGAAGAGAAGGGCCTAGAAAGGCACTGCAATTGACACGCTCAATTCTGGATTAAACTGTCGCAATCTCTTGACGAGTGAGTTATTTTTGGATTTTTTTGTTGCACCAGCCTAGCGAAAATTGGGGCTTTTCACCGATGTTATATCGCTGTGGTTTTACTCGTATGCAATCTATTGAAGCACGGGTGGGGCTGATTTGCCTAATGTGACTTTACATTGTAGGTTTATCCGGTTTCTTCCCACATCACGCCGGTGTTTTTTGCGGATTGAACCAGCCATTAGGCCGTTTTCCTTATGGCCTATCACCAGTGTTTATCCAAAGGAGCGAAGGGTGAGATTTGCGGGATAAGGTATTCCTCTTCCCACCCCCGCCCACATAAAAATTATTGACAATTGAAATTAAAGAAGAAAAACAAATGTTCAGTAAAGAACAAATAGCCTTATTTCTCCTGAATGCATGGGTATTGTTATAACTCTTTGTCCTTTTCAAGGAGTATAATTGAATGTAGGTTGTAATAGCTTGTTGAAATACAACGTGTTATACGGATATTAAACATGAATATGAGGCGCCCTTTGCTAGTGCTACCTCTGTACAAAATGTCATTCAATTCGGTTTCACCGTGTTTGAATTGATATGGTGAATCAATTTTCACACATACATGGCCGCTATGTGCAACTATTGGGCTGATTACCTTGTCGTTTGGTCAAAAGATGCTTATTACATGAAGGTATATTGTTGCTAAATTTAGTATAGATCAGATGATTAGGTAGGTCGTAATTTGATATAAGCTTTTAACATTTGGGTGGCCGCCATTCCGTTTCCGTCAAGATGGTGGCGATATAAAATATGACACTGAGGTGCCCTTTGCTAGTGCTACCTCTGTACCAAATTTCGTTCTATTCGGTTACACCGTGTTTGAATACATACTGTAGTGGGAATCGATTTGCACACAAACATGGCCGACATCCTCAAATTATTAGGATGATGACCTTGTAGTTTGGTCAACATATTCTTCATACATAAAGGTATAACGTTGCAAAAATTGGTAGAGATCAGATGATTAGGTTGGTCGTAATTTGATTTAAGCTTTTAACATTAGGATGGCCGCCATAACGTTTCTGTCAAGATGACGGCGATATAAGACATGACACTGAGGTGCCCTTTGCTAGTGCAACCTCTGTACCCAATTTTGTTCAATTCGGTTTCCTTGTGTTTGAATTGATAGGGGGGGGGGGGGGGGGGATAGACATTCAGAGTATACACACACACACACACAGACACACAATTTTTAGCCTACTTTCGATTTTTGCAAAAAATGAAAGTAGACTTATGAGATCAACACAGGGCGAAAAAGTGTGTCTGTCTGTGTGTGTGTATGTGTGTGTGAGTGTCTGTGTGTGTGTGTGTCTGTGTGTGTGTGAGTGTGTGTACTCTGAATGTCTGTCCCCCCCTATCAATTCGAACACGGTGAATGCGAATTGAACGAAATTTGGTACAAAGGTAGCACTAGCAAAGGACACCTCAGTGTCATGTTTTATATCGCCGCCATCTTTACTAAAACTGAATGGCGGCCACTCAAACGTTCAAAACGTAAAATCAAATAACGACTAACCAAATCATCCGATCTCTACCAAATTTGGTAACAACATACCTTCGTATAGGATGCGTCTTGTGACCAAACTACAAGGTCGTCCGCCATACCATTTCAGGATGGCGGCCGTGCGAATTATGCAAACTTTATAATCCATATCATGGGACCCACCAGTTCCGATTATCGAGCCGAGAATCGTTTTAACTGTTCTAAAGGAAGAGGCACGTTCGAAATTAAAAGTTTATTTTGTAATACTATAGTGCAGACGTGATTTTAAAAAGCTGAGCTGATTCAGTAATAAGACAAGATGGCAGCGGATATCTTGTGCCTGACTTATATTTCACTAATTTGAGTATTGCCTGCAATATAGCGTACTGATACAAAATAAATAAACTTTGTATGAAATGCTTTATATATAAATAATATACTCCAGTGATGAAATCGTTTAGTATAAATCATTATTTGCTAACAAGTTCTATGTAAGTCATTTTATATAGAGCGATAATCGTTGACACAATTAGCTCAGTGGTAGAGCGTTAGCCTATCGCTCAAATGCCTATGGTTTAAACCCGATCGGAGCAATGTTTTTTGCTTGAAATGTTATATGTTTATTGTTTTGTAATGACTCAGATGTTTTAAAATTAAGCGTTATATTGTGCATATTATGGTGTAAAATATATATTTAATTAAAACATAATTCGCCAGCAGATTTACTCGAGACATCTAGCTGCCAAAAAGGTACTTATTAACTTCCAGATTTTATTGAAAAGTTTCTTCTTCTGGCCGCTAGAATGCACTCGCTCTGTTAGGATTATATTGTTCGATATTTCACCACTAGATATCACGACTAGTCTACGTGGGGCTCCATTGATTACCATTGGCATTCTATGCGCATCGAATTTGAAGAATGACAAGATGATACTACGATACATTTTTACTTTTTATTTTAAAGGGTTTGTAACAGCCTATTTTGCGTTACTTGAAAATGTTATTTGAAGTAAAGAACAAAACGATTTCACATAGTAACTGAATTGAAGCCGTTGGTGTTAGTTTTATTTCAGGCAAATAGCAATCGAAAATATCCACATAGTTTGTATACACACGTCTCTGTAGGTTCATGGAAAGATTTGTTAATTCAATTAGGGTTGTGAAAGCCATGCACAACCAGACGTGTAAAGACATGCCTCAACTCAAAATTGGATGTTGCCCACGGCAGGTCGTATATGTAATAATAATAATAATAATAATAATAATAATAATAATAATAATAATAATAATAATGTTATTGGTTTTACATCCCTTTTAACTACTGCTGCTTTTAGAGACACCGGGGTGCCGGAATTTTGGCCCGAAGGGGATCTTTAACGTGCCAGTAAATATACTGACACGGCTCCCTCGCATTTGTGCACCCTCAAATGCCAGCTGACTGCGCCGGAATTTTGGCCCGAAGGGGACCTTTAACGTGCCAGTAAATGTACTGACACGGCTCCCTCGCATTTGTGCACCCTCAAATGCCAGCTGACTGCGCCAGGATACGAACCTGCAACCTAGGGCCCAGCAAGCGAGAACGTTACCGCTGAGCCACGCAGCCAGTCCGGTCGATTATGTCTCCAGATCCATAACATTCTTGATATACTTCTTATCTTTCTTTCTTTCTTTCTTTCTTTCTTCAATGATGGTAGCAGTTTTTATCTAGGTTGTGGCGTTTGGTAGAGGTAAATCGTTTCTAAGGTCTTCAACAAAGAATAGTTCTATTATACTCTCTGATAATAACAACGAGTTATAACTATACTCATACATTTAGGAGAAAGTAGGCTATATGTTATTTACTGAACATCTTGTTCGTCCTGTGTTGATCTCATAAGTCTACTTTCATTTTTTGCAAAATTCGAAAGTAGGCTAATTCGGGTTATAGAGAATCTACTTTATGTTCTATAAATCAAAAACTTCCGCAATTTATAGATAAAGTTATTAATACCGATACGCCGGTACGTATTTTAATAGAATTTCTGCTCAATTCTGAGCTTCAGATTTATAACCTGAAATGTTACCCGTTCTCAACACAAGTGACTGACCAGATTAAACTTACGAACTGTATTAATAACCCCAGGTCATTTAAACGGTCAGAGTGAGCATTAGGCTATATTTAAAAACTTAATTTCACTAACTTGTAGAGATAGATATATGAATAATTAAATAAATTAACAATTAAACAAACATATAGAAAAATAAATAAATAAATAAATATATGAACAAATAAATTAAATAATAACAAGTAGTTCCGTGAAGAACTATACAGCCTATTTTCATATATCCTACTTATGTTAATTGCCACTATCAACATACAAAATTTCAGTTTGATTGCTGTAATAGATTCGTAGATATTGAGAACCGACTAAATATTTCGGATGGTCGCCATATTAGACTTTATATATGTAGGTCCTAGAGTTATGTACTGTTACATGAAGATTATTGTGTACGTGTAGCATTCAAACTTCAATCGCATGATTAGGACACAAGAAGTAACAACAAGATTTTAAAATTTCGCACAGCTGCCATCTTGTGGTTATGGAAACAATTGAAATAAATTACATGCCAGAGAATTAACATTCGTATAAGGATTTACTGTACCAAGTTTCACTGCACTCGGATGGTTAAATTGCGAGAAACGTTCATGTGAATATTTATAATTTGCGTCGCCACCATGTTGGATTTCTGATCACCAGGTTATTGTAAATCCTATAGGTGAACTTATGTTCATAGCCCCTATAAACATAAAAATATTCAGTTTGATTGCTATAATAGATTCGTAGATATTCAGAGCCGTCTAAATATTTCGGATGGTCGCCATGTTGGATTGTTAAATGTATAGGCCATAGAGGCATGTACCATTAAAGAAAAAATATTGCGCAGGTTCATTATTCAAACTTTCACTTCAATCGCATGATTACGACACAAGAAATAAAAACTTAATTTTAAAATTCGCACAGCCGCCATCTTGAGGTTATGTAAAAAATTGAACTAAATTAGATACCAGTGCATTACAATGTGTATAAACATTTCCTGTACAAGATTTCATTTCGTTTGGAACATTAAATCGCGAGAAAAGTCTATTTAAAAGTCTCAACTTCGCTTGACCGCCATGTTGGTTTTGTACTCACTAGGTTTTTGAAAGTCCCATAGGCAAACTTCCAGTAGTGCCCTTTATCACCGTACACAATTTCAGGGCGATATCGGTGATAGTTTCGGAGATATTGAATGCTAGTGAAATATTTCGCTCAGCCGCCATGTTGGATTGATGAGACGTAACAAAATTTGAAGGGCACGGTCGAGGTCGCCGGGAATAGTGCTATGAACTTACCGAGTTTCATCGCAATCGCTCCAGCCGTTTAGATTTTATTAGGGGGACACACACACACACCTCACACACACACACACACACACACACACACACACGCACACACACACACGGACAAAAGGTGATCTCATAAGCCTATTTTTTTCAAAATTGAAAATAGGCTAAAAATACAGTAGTATCAATTTTATCAATGATCAATGTACAAATACATTAATAGATAAATTAATTAATTATACAATTAAGCAGTAACAAATCAAATATTCATAAAATAAAATATATAGTTAGATACGAATATATAGGTCTAAGTTACATGAAACAAGATGTTCAGTAAAGAACATAATAACCTACTTTCTCCTAAATGCATGGGTATTGTTATAACTCTTTGTCCTTTTCAAGGAGTATAGGCTAATTAAATGTTGGTTGTAGTAGTTTGTTGAAATACAACGTGCTATGCGGATATTAAACATTACTATGAGGTGCCCTTTGCTAGTGCTACCTTTGTACAAAATGTCATTCAATTCGGTTTCACCTTGTTTGAATTGATATGGGAAATCATTTGCACACATACATGGCCGCCATCTGCAAACTATTAGGCTGATGATCCTGTAGTTTGGTCAAGATATGCTCCCGACATAAAGGTATGTTGTTGCACAATTTGGTAGAGATCGATTGATTATATTAGTCGTAATTTGATTTAAGCTTTGAACATTTGGGTGGCCGCCATTACGTTTCCGTCAAGATGGCGGCGATATAAAACATGACACTGAGGTGCGCTTTGCTTGTTCTACCTCTCTACCAAATTTCGTTGAATTCGGTCTCACCGTGTTCGAATTGATAGGGGGGGGGGACAGACATTCAGAGTACTCACACTCACACACAGACAGCCTTGCATTTTTTGCAAAAATCGAAAGTAGGCTAAAAAGAGTGAAATAAATTTAATTTATCTCTATATTGCTATAATACTCTAAGGTGTATGTTTCACAAAACTCAAGCTCCTAAACCAGAGGGAGTTAGAAGGTGTGGTTTGTACCAAAATCTTCCAAATCGTCTCAATAGTACAGGAAAAATCTTACATTTCTTGAAAAGTCAACGGAAATTTACTTATTAGTTTAAAAAGTGTGTTTAAACAAATAAGGAGACGATAGCCCCTGGCAGAACTGTGTCTCGTAGAGCCGCATAGCACTAGCGCCGGGCGGGTGGTCTATACACATGCGATAGTTCTCGCACGGGCCCGCTAGTTAATAATTAATAATGTTAAAATACGATTACTGAAAAGCAAAACCTACCACGTGGATATACAGAAAATAATGATCCGTTATACTGCATGAAAGACGGGGAAATGCACTAATAGCGTAGAGGTCGAAAGAGAACAAGATTCCACCAAGGAAGTTTGGAATGAAAAGTGGCCAGGATTCGATTCTGTATTACGTTTCGATTTTATTGATCAAGCCTCATACCAAGTCACCAATTCAATACCCGAGCACTCATCTGCCGGGAATCGAAGTTGTTGTTATTTCATTTCAGGGCCTTGGGACAATTTGGTCATCACCCCCATATATAAGTAAGGTGCGTTCAAAAAGTAACGAGCCGGAGGCTGTAATGCGCAAACCGGTGACGACATCTGCTAATCGTAGCGTGTGTAACGAAGTGTAGTTCCGACCAGAGCTATAAAGTCACAGCCCGTCGCTAGAGGGCACGCGTGTACGTCACGTGACGATACAAAGCGAGCAGTAGCATGCATCAATCGTCCAACGCTGCCAGTCGCATTGCAAACAGTGACATGGAGGCGTCAACCGAAGAGCAAAGAGGCGTTGTTCGGTTTCTGACAGCGGAAAGAGTAGGGGGAACGGACATTCATCGCCGAATGTCACAAGTGTACGGTGAACACTGCATGTCCCTTGCAAGGGTCAAGGCGTGGCACAAGCGCTTCAGGGAAGGACGGGTGTCGTTAGCCGATGATGCCCGGTCTGGGGAACCCCCCTGCATTACCGGTTACAACGTCCAGCTGTTTGATGCACTCATTATCCAGGACCGCCTAGTGACAGTGAACGCCATAGCCACCATGGTCGGATCATGAAGGAATACTGCACTTGTGGAAAGTGTGTGCCCAATGGCTGCCCCACAGTCTTCAACCACACCAGGAAGCATGTCGCATGGCCTACTGTCTTCGTCTTGGTTGGACGATTGATGCATGCTGCTGCTCGCTTTGTATCGTCACATGACGTGCACGCGTGCCCTCTAGCGACGGGCTGTGACCTTCCACGCTCTGGTCGGAACCACACCTCGTTACACACGCCACGATTAGCCGATGTCGTCACCGGTTTGCGCATTACAGCCTCCGGCTCGTTACTTTGCGAACGCACCTTATACTTAAGGGTGTCTTGAATTAATTTGATATACTATTTATTTTTCATTTTATATGCTTCCTCGACAAACAAAGCTTCTAATATACAAAGCTTAACAAATATAATAATGAGGTGAAAGAAGAAAAATTACTAGGTGAACCAAATACTAAGGTATGGAATGTATTTCGTGCACTTGTCCACTCTTCATTTTTTCTTATTTCTAACTGAAAAGTGGGCAAATTGCAACGAAAATAAATAATTAAAATAGCTGTTCGACCTTAAAATGCACGAATATAAGTGATCTCTCAAAATACTAATAAAACCTTTAAGGGCTGTTACTTTCTATTAGCCTACTTTCGATTTTTGCAAAAAATGAAAGTAGACTTATGAGATCAACACAGGGCGAAAAAAGTGTGTCTGTCTGTGTGTGTGTGTATGTGTGTGTGTGAGTCTGTGTGTGTGTGTGTGTGTATGTGTGTGTGTGAGTCTGTGTGTGTGTGTGTGTGTTTGTCTGTGTGTGTGTGAGTGTGTGTTCTCTGAATGTCTGTCCCCCCCCCTATCAATTCGAACACGGTGAAACCGAATTGAACGAAATTTGGTACAGAGGTAGCACTAGTAAAGGACTCCTCAGTGTCATACTTTATATCGCCGCCATCTTTACCAAAACAGAATGGCGGCCACTCAAATGTTCAAAACGTAAAATCAAATTACGGCTAAACTAATCATCCGATCTCTACCAAATTTGGTGACAACATACCTTTATATAGGACGCGTCTTTCACCCAAAATTCAAGGTCATCGGCCATGCCATTTCAGGATGGCGGCCGTGTGAATTATGCAACCATTTTAATAAATAGCTTAAGACCCACCAATTCCGATTATCGAGCCTAGGGGGGTTTAAGCTATCCTGAAGGTCGTGATCCGTTATTTATTATAATTTAATATTATAATATTATACAGTATGAGTGGCTTAAAAGAGCTGAGCCGTTTGTGTCACACGACAAGATGGCAGCTGTCCTCATGTGCCTGTCTTATATTTCAGTAGTTTTAGTATGTTGTATGTGATATACCGTACTGATACAATAATATAAACTTTGTATGAAATGATCTTTAATGAAGATGTACTGCAGTGAAGAAATCGTTTATTTAAAGTCATTATTTGCCAACAGTTTGTACCTAATATGTCAGTTAAGAACACCTGACTTCATGGATACGGTTAGCTCTGGGCTAGCATGTTAGTCTGACACGCAGTTGACTGGGGATCGAATACTGCTACAGTTAGGTTTTTTTTTCTTGAATTCTTTTACAAATGATGTGCACGAGCTTTTCCCACAGATACTGAATAAAATGTCATTTAGCTCAAAGGAGAGGATAAAGTATACACTCGTATATTAATAAAATCACAGTCCCAGCATCGCACATAAACAGAAGACATTAGAAAAAGGAGAATAGAAGAACTAGATACACGTTGTCATTAACCACACCCTTCTTAATGCCTCTGTACGGTGCTGTCCTCTTGTGGGTTATGTGGGTAATATTGTTCCAAACATAACGCTGTGTAAATGCCTGAGCTGGCCTCCTGAAGTATGGCAATTTTGTAATACTGGTAGTTCAACTATTAGCCACGATCGCGCTCCGAATACCTTTAAACACTGCCAGCTGGATCGCCTCCCTCTTGGCTACTTTAAACTGCCTACTCATTCAACACACAAAGAACACTGCCATCGTAGTACATTACGATGGCAGTGCATAGGCGTACAAGATAAAGATTAATTCACTGATAGGTCGCAGCACCACCTACTGTGATTGGGGCGGAAGATGATTGGGGCGGAAGATTCTTAATTTTGCAGGCTGGCTTAATATAGAGATTAACGGACGTGAATGCATTACAATAAGTTAGTAGTTTTGTTATTCAATCATCATAAAGTATATAATATTGATCTTGACACTTACTGGCTTATTATCAATATAAAAGAAAACAAACAATACATTGTGGTTGGGGTGATTGTTTTAGGGATGAGGACAAAGAGTCATAAAGATACCCATACATTTAGGAGAAAGTAGGCTATATGTTCTTTGCTGAACATCTTGTTTTTCTTATCGTATGGCCTCGGTGCCGGGTGCAAGCTTTGTTAATTGACGCCCGGAGGGCAATTTGCATGTCGAATTTTATCGCTTCTTGAAGCGCTATGAAATTCAAATAGTTTAAATATGTAAGCTCCTTGGCACTATAGCGCTTTCTAGTAGAGAAATGAGGAACTTTGTGTTGTCGGAAAATCCCGAGATTAATTTTGCCATTATGAACACGGCCTATTGAATTTAAATGCGTTCTTTAACAAGCCAACAACGTATGGCATGCGTGTCGTGATTTTTGTCGCCTTTCAAAAATCACTTACAACGCCCAGGAGTGAACCTGCAACCACTCACGCACCGTATTTGTTACTGCTATGGTGGTATTAAAGATCAGGAATTTTCTACATGTTGTATCAAAAAGAGATGGTATTGTTCCCCGGGTCCCCTCTAGTAACACAATAGTTTCTACATCTTGGAGGTGGTTGGTTGGTTGGTTGGTTCCTCAGTTTAGGGAGTGCGACAACGCGGTCATGTAGCCCCGTGCACTTTGGGTGTGTGTAGAATCTGTCTGATAACCGGTGTTAATTGTGATGACTGTATTAGTGTGTGTATCTGTTTTAATTCAAGTAAGGACTGTAGACGATCAATTTTCAAGTAGTTCCTACTTTTGCCGCCAAACGCTACCGTCAACGACCAACTAGTCCAGAAATTAGTTACCTGATGCCACCGCAGTCGGCTCCTGACGACGAACGTAGGAACCTAAGAACGTTAGTCAAATGTTTAACCTATATTAATTTTGCTTCACACAGGTGTAATTAGTGGAAGGTTCTTTAACATGCCATAAATCTACGACATGGGACCGCCGGCTTTTCTTCCCCTCCGAAGGAAGACATACTGAGGGATTTTTAACGTTCTTTTTAACGTGGTTGGATCCCTTTTTCTCATCTTCCTTGAGCTTGACACGGTGGGTGAGTGGTTATCGAGTCAGACTGCCAACCTCAAGCATTCAGGTACACTCCTGGCCGTGGTAAGTGATTTTTGAAAGGCGAAGAAATTCACGATACGCATGTCATACGATGTTGGCATGTTAAATAATTAATTTGAATTCAGTTGGCCGTATTCATAATGGCAAAATTAATCTCGGGATTTTCCGCCAACACAAAGTTCCTCATTTCTCTACTAGAAAGCGCTATAGTGTTCAAGGAGCTTAGATATCTAACCTCCTTGACTTTCATAGCTCTTCAGGAGCGAAAAAAATTCGACATGCAAGTTGTCCTCTGGGCGTCAATTAACGAGGCTTGCACCCGGCATCCGAGGCCATACGCTATAATAATAATAATAATAATAATAATAATAATTATTATTATTATTATTATTATTATTATTATCTTCCTTGAAGGCTATGATTGCGTGCCTACACACAAACGCACAAAACCTCCCATTAATATTAATATAAATATTACTCTCCATAAATTCGTCATCACACTGAACGTTTACAGTGGTCGTAGTTTCCGATAATCACGAATGAGAGCTTCAATATGAGACCAAGTTTCCTGATGTACGTTTATCCTGGGCTGAGAAAACGTTACGTCAGAAAAAGTATAAGAACTGTTTATAGGGTGGTTGAAAAAAATTGAAACTTGAGATTTGCACTTGTGCCTATCAGATATAATAATTTCATTACCCTCAGCCAAGTAGTTTTCCATGTTTTAAGTGAGCGGTTCCTAGAAAAGACGTCAAAAACACGGACAATTTTTCATACAACCACAAATAAATAAATAATAAATAAACTTGAAAATAACGCAGAATTAAACAAGAAAAATATTGGTATTGCTCGTTTTTCAATAGGTCTGTTGGTTTGGTTGTAATTAAGGCCTAAACTCGAGTATCCATAATAAACAAGTAGTTCCGTGAAGAACTATACAGCCTATTTTCATATATGTTAATTACCACTATCAACAAACACAATTTCAGTTTGATTGCTGTAATAGATTAGTAGATATTGAGAACCGACTAAATATTTCGGATGGTCGCCATGTTGGATTTTATATATGTAGGTCCTAGAGTTATGTACTGTTACATGCAGATTATTGTGTACGTGTAGTATTCAAACTTCAATCGCATAATTAGGACACAAGAAGTAACAAGGACATTTCAAAATTTCGCACAGCTGCCATATTGAGGTTATGGAAACAATTGAAATAAATTAGATGCAAGTGGATTAACATTCGTATAAGGATTTACTGTACCTAGTTTCACTGCACTCGGATGGTTAAATTGCGAGAAACGTCCATGTGAATATTTATACTTCGCGTCGCCGCCGTGTTGGATTTGTAATCACCAGGTTATTTAAAGTCCTATAGGTGAACTTAAGTTCATAGCCCCTATGAACATTAAAAATGCAGTTTGATTGCTATAATAGATTCGTAGATATTCAGAGCCGTCTAAATATTTCGGATGATCGCCATATTGGATTGTTAAATGTATAGGCCATAGAGTCATGTACCATTAAAGGAAAATTATTGCGTAGGTTCATTATTCAAACTTTCACTTCGATCGCATGACTACATTACAAGAAATAACAACTTAATTTTAAAATTTGCACAGCCGCCATCTTGAGGTTATGTAAACAATTGAAGTAAATTAGATACCAGTGCATTACAATGTGTATAAATATTTCCTGTACCAGATTTCAGTGCGTTCGGAACATTAAATTGCGAGAAAGGTCTATTTAAAATTTTCAAATTCGTTTGGCCGCCATGTTCGTTTACTAGATAACCGGTTTTTGAAAGACTTATAGATGGACTTCCAGTAGTGCCCTTTATCTCCGTTTCAAAATTTCAGGGAGATACCGCTAATAGTTTCAGAGATATAGAATGCCGGTAAAATATTTCGCACATCCGCCATCTTGTGGTTATATAAACAATTGAACGAAGTTAGATGTCGGTGCATTACAATGTATATAAACATATACTGTACCAAGTATCATTGCGTTTGGTTGGTTAAATCGCGAGAAACGTCTATTTAAAAGTCACGATTTCGCTTGGCCGCCATGTTGGTTTTGTAGTTACCAGGTTTTCAAAGGTCACATAGGTGAACTTATAGTAGTTCGCTTTATCACCAAACAAAATTTCAGGGTGACATCGGTAATAGTTTCGGAGATATTGAATGCTGGTGAAATATTTCGTACAGCCGCCATGTTGGATTGGTGAGTCGTAACAAAATTTCAAGGGCACGGTCGGGGTCGCCGGGAATAGTGCTATGAACTTACCGAGTTTCATTGAAATCGCTCCAGCCGTTTATATTTTATTAGGGGGGGACACACACACGAATCACACACACGCGCGCGCACACACGGACAAAAGGTGATCTCATAAGCCTATTTTTTTCAAAATTGAAAATAGGCTAAAAATCCTATAGTAGGCCTGAAACTTCGTCATGCACCCCGAAGCCAACATCCCTCACTGAGACTCTCCGCAAGGATGGATCTCATTGTGATTTCCTGTGTTACGTAGAGCCTCACCTTAAGTGCTGAACCCAAGGACATGAGGGAGAGATTCAATCTCGTTGCCAAAGCAGACAATGAACTCGGGATTCGAACCTTCCATCTCGGATTACAGTCGAGGTACGCTACTCGATGCACACGGCTATACTGCGGGATTGATCCACTAGATCATGGGTTCTCAATATTTTAGACACTACGACCCCTTGTTTAGGCTGAGTATTTTGGCGACTCCTCACGTTTTAAGTCTCAAGTGATCAGTCAGTTAAACTAACTTTAAACAATGCTTGTGCCGAAAATTTTTGGATAACTATTAAAAAGGAATACCCAGAACTTTGATGCTACTTTCCACATCTTACAACTGTGAACAAGGATTCTCCATAATGGTGAAATTATAAACCAAATCAAGAAATCGTTTGACACTGGAAAATTACATTGTTTTTTGTGTTACAAAAATCATTTCAGACATTCAAAAATTAGTTAATTCCAAACAGGCTCAAGTTTCTAATTAATAAAATTTTAAAAACATGGCGTAGTTGGTAGCATGCTGAACTGCTGTGCCCAAGATAGCGGGTTCAAACCTGGCCGAAGACGTCGGATTTTTTAAGAGCGATAAAATCCTTCAGTATGCCTTCCTTCGGAGGGAAGTAAAGCCGGCTGTCCCATGTCATAGATTTATGGCATGTAAAATATCCTTCCACAGACTAAACTTGTGTGAAGCTAAATTTCTAGGTTAGATTTCATTGGAACGCTCTATCAAAGTCCCAACGTTCACCACTAGGTATCAGTGACATCTGGTACCGAAAGTTGGAACTACTTGAAATTTAACGGAACTTGTAGCTCACTCTATGGGTGTCCGCTTAAAGCAGCTACAGCCTCTGGTGAGCCGAACATGTCCTCGGACACTCCCGGCACTAAAAGCCATTCGATAAATATATAAATAAATAAATAAATAAATAAAATAAAAATAATAATGAGTAGAATGTGAGTTTATTCCTTTCTTAATAAAATAACTACAGCAATAACAATTTTTTAAAACTATTTCTCCGTGTCTCACGACCCCCCATGACACATCCTGGGACCCCCCATGGCGTCGCGACCCACCAGTTGAGAACCTCTACACTAGAGAAACCACCCTTGTTAGAAACGAGCCATTTATTAAAACGAACGGAACATAATGGGCATTCATTAAGAGTTGCATTACCTTTCTTTAAGTTTGCAAGGAAAAACGCCAGTGGCATAAACCATGAGTCTAATCACATCCACCAGAGAGACATTAATCAAATGAAAGAGAAGAGATCATAAACCGAGCCGTACCTCCCAAGATTTCTCTTAGTGGGATGATGGAATCAGTCCAGTCCAGTCTATTCCGTACCTTCACCTTCTCGCCTGAAGCACTACGAGGCAATTTATTTGAGAGTGAAGTGTGGTTGGTAACCTTGGTATGGCCTGCAGCCTAAAAGGACCCCTCTCCGCTCTAGTGTGTGTCAATCACCCACGAGTCAAGACAAGACAACTTTCGCATTTGCTACCATTTTGATTAATGCTCTACTAGACTGTTGAATGTACGAGACAATAACTTTCCCAATGGCAAGCAGTAGCTAAGCGATTTGTCTGATTAGAAATTAAGCTACAAGTGCAAATAAAAGGAAATAAATGCTCAGTCCCTGGTAAAACATGCCCAAGGTGCTTGTGAAAGTTGATCTACTCGGGCAAACTGGCTGGCTTCAGAATCGCTTCCTACCGTTACAGTGGCTTCCTCTACTCTTCTAAAGTTGTTGTTTGAGTCTTCAGTCTTTTGACTGGTTTGATGCAGCGCTCCATGCCTCCCTGTGTTGAGCTAATCGTTTCATCTCTACATCCGAGGCAATCTGTTTAACATATTCTAACTTTGGTCTACCCTTACAGTTCTTGTCCTCGACCCATCCTTCCATAACTAAGCTTGCTATTCCTGGATGTCTTAGTATTTGTCCTCTTCATTAACAGTCCCCAGAAACATCTCTCCTCTCCCACGCGCCTTAATAACTCCTCGTTTGTAACCCTATCTACCCATCTGATCTTCATCATTCTCCTGTAACATCACATTTCGAACGCTTCAATTCTCCTCTTTTCTGCTGCACCAATAGTCCAAGTTTCACTTCCAATAAGCGCCTCACTCCAGACAAAGGCTTTCAAAAATTACTTCCTAATTCCTAAATCTATATTCGATGTCAACAGATTCCTTTTTTGTAGAAATGCTTTCCTTGCCAGAGCCAACCTACTTTTTATATCCTCTTTGCTTCGTCCATCACTGGTTATGTTGCTTCCTAAGAAACAGAAGTCTCCTACTTCCTTCAGCTTTTCACCTTCCAATTTGATGTCCATAGATATTTCTGATTTATTTCGGCTGCATTCCAATACTTTTGTTTTACGTTTATTAATTTTCATCATGAATTCTCTCCTCAAGACGGAGTCCATACCATTCAAAAACTCATTCAAATCCTCAGGCGTGTCAGCTAAGATGATGATGTCATCAGAAAATCTCAGACTTGAGATTATTTCTCCTTGAATCTTCACTCCCACTTTAAATTTTTCTCCAATTTCCTTCATTGCTTGTTCAATGTAAAGATTGAAAAGTATGGGTGATAAGTCGCAGCCTTGCCTTACACCTTTCTGAATACCAGCTTCTCTCTCATGTCCTTCAGCTCGAATGACTGCTGTCTGGTTTCTGTATAGGTTTTAGATCACCCTCCTATCCCTGTACTTTATTCCAATCGACGTTCGCTAAATCCGCAGCACTTGAAATATTCCTTTTCAGCAGCGCAAGGGACGAGTTCATCTCATCAGTTGATTTCTCTTGGCTATGGATGAAAAAAATGTTTCATTATCAGAAAGTACAGAAAATTTGCTGTTAACCATCTCTTGATGAATGCAATACATTTGAATTTGTCTGTTGGCACAGGCTAGAATAAAATGTGGCTTTCCACCGATGTCTCAGTCCTACTCATGACTGTGATTATATGGAAGCTACTGACGTATGGGAGGTGTAGAGTAATGGCCTTCAGAGCACGACCAGTCCCATTGTGTACGAGTGTCTTCGGTGACAAAGTTGGTAGCATACTGAGCATCTATGCCCAAGATCGCTGGTTCAAACCCGGCCAAAGTCGTCGGATTTTTTAAGAGCGTTAAAAATCCCTCAGTATGCCTTACTTCGGAGGGGAAGTAAAGCCGGCGATCCCATGTCATAGATTTATGGCACGTTAAAGAACCTTCCACTAACTACACTTGTGGAAGCTAAAAGTTGTAGGTTAGTTTGATAACGCTATATTAGTTACAACATTCGCCGCCAGGTGCTGACAGCGATGGCATTTAGTAGTCACGTCCTCAGCTAGGTGTCGTGTACGGTAGCATTTGGTAGCGAAAGTAGGAACTACTTGAGAAAATGAATCGACTGCAGTCCTTCTACCTGAATCACATCAGACAGATTCTAGACACTCCCCAAATACACGGGGCTACATGCCCGCGTTGTCACAGCTCCTAAACTAAGGAACCAGCCAACTTCTCTACCTGCTTGTTTGAGAACCTATTTTTGGCTGTATAAAATAGGAAACAATAAATTTGACGATACTCAAATTTGAGAGAAAATTGTATTTGAGGTACAGTGAGGGCCTTCTCTAAAGAACGGAGGTTTGCTTGCCTGGGAGACAGGTGGAGAGTTAATCGTCACCGCCACTTTAGAAGCACTTAGCGATAACACAGATGTTAACATTCCTTATTTTGCCCTTCTTGCCTTTTGTAAGCAGGAACGGAGGAACTTCATTCAGCAGCAGGAGCATTCAGCAGTACAAACTAGGTTTTGTATACGGTAATCTTACAAGCAAGTGGGAATGTTGGATCCCAAAGTAGTGAACGCACAGAGTGATAACATTTTGAAGCTTCTTGTAGTTAATTACGAAGGGAAATGAAAGACTCCCTAGGCCTCGGATACCCTTGTACCGTCGCGGTTGGAAGAAAGGTGACAGGAAGATGAGCCCACTTGGAAATGTTTAAAAGAGGATAACGCGATCAGCAGCCACTATCAGGATACTCAGTGGTGACGGTGCTGCATATCAACAGGGGTGCATGTATTACACACAAGTAAATGGAAGCAATGCCAGACTCAACTGTGGTCTCGTGGTCGCCAATCCACGTCCCGCAGCCCCTGGGAGAATAGATGATATTATATCGAACTTGTGAATAAAATATGAGACAAGGTTACGCAAAAGTCATATGCCTGTTGATGAACGGAGTAGACAGTGAAGACAGACCGACATGTAACCTTGATACTAACTAAATACGTGATGAATTATCGCAGTTCGTGAGGATGCGGGTTTGATTAATTAGAGCTCCGCGCAAATGAGTTCGTGAGGCACGTTTAGCCTTTACAACACTTCAAGCAATAGTGCAAATACCTTTTCAAATAACTCAATATAGAATAAGGCTTTCAAAGTCCGGAATGATATAAATGGGTTTATGACGTGTAAATTGTAGCCCCCTACTAGCCCCGTGTACTTGGGTGTGTGTAGAATCTGTCTGATAACCGGTGTTAATTTTGACGGCTGTATTAGTGTGTGTTATCAGTTTTAATTCAAGTAAGGACAGCAGACATTCGATTTCAAGTAGTTCCAACTTTTGCTACCAAACGCCACCGTCAACGACCAATTAGTTCTGAACTTTGTTGCTATAATAGATGCCACCGCAGTCAGCTCCTGGCGACGAACGTAGGAACCTAAGAGCGTTAGTCAAATATAACGTATAATTTAGCTTCACGCAGGTGTAATTAGTGGAAGGTTCTTTATCATGCCATACATCTGTGAAATGGGACCACCGCGCCGGCTTTACTTCCCCTCTGAAGGAAGGCATACTGAGGGATTTTATCGCTCTTAAAAAATTCGACGACTTCGACCGGGTTTGAACCCGCGATCTTGGGCATAGAAACTCAGCATGTTACCAACTATGCCCCAGATGATGATGATGATGATGAAGATAATTGTTGCTTTAAGGGGCCTAACATCTAGGTTATCGGCCCCTGTTTGGGTGATAGTGAAAGATGAGATGAGAATGAAAACTATAACTAATACTAACTACAGACTTACAAACTAGAAGAAGAAATGGTAAACAAATAAAGGATAAGGCAAATAAAGGACGGGAAGAAAAGAAATGCCCTCAACCCTCGAAGAATGAGGAAGAAAGCAGAGCCATGAAAGGCAGATAGGAAAGGGAAAGAGGTGAGGGCCTGCCCGAAGGTCAGAGGAAAAAGGGGACAAACGGGCCCAGCTCAGGAATCCCTCGGGGTCACCAACTCCCAAACTTACCAGCCGTGAGCCCTTGAGGGCATAGCTCTATCCAGGGTGCACCGGAAGTGGTGAGGCTACATACACCCTGCCTCCTGGAGGGCCTTGTGCAGAAGGCAGGAGATACAATGAAAAGAAAAAGAAGATTGACCCCTCGCAGAAGGAGGATATCAGGATAGATGAGACAAGGGCCAATTAAGGCAGGAAAGTGAAGAGAATCCCTAGGCCTCGGATACACTAAAACCGTCAGGGTCGGAAGAGAACAATAGTTGACCAAGGGAGGTGGACAGGAAAGAAGATGGAGAGGAGCCCGGCACAAGTAAATGGAAGCAATGCCGGACTCAGTTGGGGTCCTGTGGTCGCCAACCCACGTCCCACTAGATGTGAGCCCCTGGTGGGTACGCCCCCAAAGCCGCCTGCTAAACTTTAGTACGTGTAACTGCATCGATCGATTAGGGCCGTCACAAAATATAACAGGCACTGGTAAGGTAGCATTGTCAGTAATTAATTCAGTCAACAACATAATATTGTAGGAACAGATCTGCCCCCGTCAGCCTGTGAGCTAAATATGGCTGACTTGAGCCCTACAGATGGAGTTATGTCCTAGACTCTACACTGGACGAGCCTAGACAACTACAGAATACAAATGCAGACCTAGACAAGCGGTCGCGAGTTCAACTCTGCAGGCTTTCCCACGGCTAAAGCCGGCGCCACGACACAGCGCAGTACATCGCCTTCACTTCTCCTCACGGATTGTACAGTCATATCGATAGCCCACTTCACTTCAATACGATTGATAGATAGTGCTACACCCGGAACCGGGCCGTGTGATAGGCTCAAAAAGGTCAATGTATTTTAGTTAAAAATAAATCTTCCATCTTTCCTGAAGAATTTGGTGTTTCAATTATTGTGCTGAAGTGATATTTGATGCAATAAAATTAGGTTTAAACATAATGTTTTAAGGCTATACTGTAGTTACTAGCCAAACATTCTTTTTGAGTTTTCCATAGGTCATAATTTTTGAAACCTCATGTACCATTTTCTAAAAAACTATCTGATTAATGTATGTGAAACTTGGTAGTCTCTAAGACATTATATAGATCTACTAGTGGATGTAAATTTATTCAGGTAGGCTATATTGATTAGTTCATGGAGCTTGAAAAGCACTGACAATTTTACAGAAAGTAAAAAAGGAAAAAACTTAACTCCTGTAAACAATAGGACAATACTTTTACATCAGTAGCTCAAAGATGGTTTAAATATTATGCATGCAAAGTGTTTTGAGTCTGATTTGAGTATTTGCTCAGAAAAAGGGACAGGAGTTAAGGAAATTTGTAACAATATTTTTATAAAGATTATGTTTGTAATGGTCTCTCTGACACAAAATATTCAACATAGAAGCTTCAAATTCTACCCAAATAATCACGAAAGTACTCTGAATATACCAAAAGAACATTCAAGGAAATATCAATTGTAGTTTCTGGTATATATAACTAAACATCGGAAGCTACATTTTTCTATCGATTCACACGTCCCGGCTCACATAAGGGGGAACATATAGATCAAGGAGCCAAACCAATATCGATTTTAACATTATGGAACTGTGCCAGTCTTAAACCTTTTACAATTATACAGGGTGAGGCACTTAAAACTGTTTTTCGGAATATTTGGAAAATACAAAATACAAATCGGATTAAAAATTAGTTGCAATAACAGTTGTTCACCTCGAAGAGGGATATCCAATAACATAAAGCTAGACCCCCCTTGCACCATCCCCGGAGGCGGGAGGGGCGGTGACTATGAAATATTATATAGGAACCCCTATTGTTATTTTAGACTTGAATTCTCCCTGAAAAAATATGTAACTTATGTATGAATATTTTTTTCGTTTCATGATAGATGACGCTGTAATCGGCAAAAATGAAATTGAGTTGAAAATTGTTGAAAAGTGGTAACATCTCAAAAAGAAAATTCACATCAGATTAGAAAATCAAAGTAAATATTTTGATATTTTTGAAAATGCTATCATGTGCCACCGTCAAACCTCCCGCAATGCATTCTTACACTAATATTAACGTTACCCAGGAACAATGACGTGGACGTAATAGTAATTTGATCCCTTCGGGGTGCTTGATTTTGGTGATTCCCCTTGCTTCTCACTATCTCGGGGTGCTTGATTACAAGGAGGATAATTCTTAATAAGAATTTACACCCGCCTGAATCAATACTATAAAGAAAATTATTTATTTAACTTGTAATAATAATAATAATGTTATTGGTTTTACGTCCCTTTTAACTACACTGGCTTTTAGAGACGCCGGGGTGCCGGAATTTTGCCCCGAAGGGGATCTATGAAGTGCCAGTAAATCTACGGACACGGCTCCCTCGCATTTGCTCACCATCAAATGCCAGCTGACTGCGCCAGGATACGAACCTGCAACCTCGGTCCCAGCAAGCGAGAACGTTACCCCTGAGCCACGCAGCCAGCCATTATTTAACTTGTTTTTAGTACATGTTTCGAGGATTAATTACATTTTATCCCCTTTATCAGCTAAAAAAACATATTGAAAGAACAAAATAAAACGTAGCACAGTAATAAGATACGTTATTAAACCTAATATGGTGCACCATATAACTTAGGTTATAAGATCAGAATAAAATGAAATGAAATAGAAGGTGACGGTGATCAACTTGCAGGAGCTTATGACAAATAGTAGTTCCGTATTGAAGCTTGAAATGGTAGATTTGGAATATCAATACTTCACCAATCCGTGTAGGTCTATAATTAATGATGAGCCTGTATGCTTAAAGATCCATTTTTAAGCCTTTTCAAATCAAAGCGGCTTCAAGTAACACGACGTGATGGATATGCTTTGAACTAACCTCTCTTAACCAAGAGATCACGTCATCTATCATGAAAAGAAAATAATGTTTCATACAAAAGTTACAATTTTTTTCACGGAGAATCCAAATCTGCAATACAGAATAGGAGTTCCTATTTAAGATTTCAAAGTCACCCCTCCCCTCCCACCCCCAGGGGGTGTTGCATGGGGTGGGAGGTCGAGCTTTATGTTAATGGTGTCCCTCTTCGAGGGGAACAACTTTTATTGCAACTTATTTTTAATCCGATTTATATTTTTCCAAATATTTCGAAAAACTGTTTAACTGCCTCACCCTGTATAAATTTCCAAGGAAACTATTGAAATAGTCACTGTTTTTGGCTCCTTAAGCTGTATCCCCCCTTAAGGGCTCCCGGAAGTTGACAGCCCTATAGGATTCCTGAACTGGGTCAGGTTATTCCGGACCCATTCCTCTTTCACTTTCCTATCTGCCTTTCCTTTTCTAACCATAGGTTGGTTGGTTCCTCAGTTTAGGGGCTGCGACAACGCGGTCATGTAGTCCCGTGTACTTTGGGTGTGTGTAGAATCTGTCTGATAACCGGTGTTAATTGTGATGGCTGTATTAGTGTGTGTATCTGTTTTCAATTCAAGTACGGACTGCAGACATTGCATTTTTCCAAGTAGTTCCTACTTTTACCGCCAAACGCAACCGTCAACGAATACTAGTTCAGAACTGGTTACCAGATGCCATCGCAGTCGATTCCTGGCGACGAACGTCGGAACCTAAAAGCGTTTGTCAAATGTTTAACCTAACCTACAATTTAGCTTCACACAGGTGTATTTAGTGGAAGGTTCTTTAACATGCCATAAATCTATGACATGGGACCGCCGGCTTTACTTCCCCTCCGAAGGAAGGCATACTGAGGGATTTTTAACGCTCTTTAAAAATCCGACGACCTCGGCCGGGTTTGAACCCGCGACCTTGTGCATAGAAGCTCAGTATGCTACCAACTACGCCACCGAAGCCGCGTTTTTAACCCTACTGTGGCTAGAATTGATAACGCTCTATTAGTTCCAACGTTCACCGCCAGGTGCTGACTGCAATGCCATATAGCAGCCGCAAACTAGGCGTCGTCTTCAGTCCTCACTTATCAAACAGATTCTACACACACCCAAAGTACACGGGGCTACATGACCGCGTTGTCGCAGCCCCTAAAGTAAAGAAGCAACCTACCTACTTCAAGTCCCTCAATTCTCATTCATGATGACGATGATGATGATGATTGTTCTTTTAAGGGGCCTAACATCGAGGTTATCGGCCCCTAATGGTTTGGGTGATAGCGAAAATGACGATGAAGTAGAAACCAGAACGAAAATTAAGTGAGATGGAAAATACCTACAAAAAGGAACTCAGATTGAAACGACTCACAAAATGGAGAGCGGTAATACTTACAAAAGGGAATTTACAACGAAAATACTCACAAAAGGAATAGATTGAAAAATACGCACAAAATGTAGGTTAGACTCAAAACACGTACAAAATGCAATGTAGAGTCAAAATACTTACAATATGCAAGTGAAATTGAAAATACTTACAAAATGTAATTTAAATTAAAAATACCCACAAAATGCAAATGAGAATCAAAATACTTGAAAAGTGGCCACAACACAAAATGCAATTTAGAAAAAAATACTTGCAAAAAGTGGTTTAGGTTGAAAATACAACATTTATTTATTTATTTATTTACATAGTTTAGGCCCACATTGGAGCACTTAAATCAATCCATATACACTACAGTCTTTACAATATTAGAGTTGTAATGGCTTCTCAACTTCCTCTTCTCCCAGAGCTTCTTTAATCTCTCCGACCTGGCCGCCCTCTCTTCATTTGTAATGGTGTACTGTTTTCGTTTGACTGTTTTTAATTTCAATCTTGTATCCCTACTTCTCAGAATCCTCTTCTCTTTTCTCTCTGCAATTTGTTTCATTGTAATATTTAGCTCGTCATTCTGGACCTCAACGAACCAGTTGTTCTTGGTTTTACTTTTCCAAAAGAAATTGAATAATTGTTTCAGTAGTCTGGTGTCTGGTAGTCTTACTATGTGGCTGAAAAAAGCCAGTCTCCTTTTTCGCATTGTATCCACAATTGATTCATTTTCCCGATAGACTATTTCATTAGGCAGCAGTCTCCATTGTCCATTTACTTGATGTTTTTTATTGATGATTGTCCTGATGATCCTTCTGTCTATTTTTTGGATTTTATCTGTTGTTGCTTTGGTATTCATCTTAAACAGGGTTTCACTTGCATAAGTTGCTTCAGGTTTAACTACTGAACCATAATGTTTGAATTTGGCATTCATCGAGAGAGATTTCTTCTTATAAGTTGACCATGTGACTCGTTGTGCTTGTCTCAGTTTTGTTGTTCTGTACTCTATTGCGGCTTTCTCATTTAGGTTCCAAGTTATAGTTTCCCCAAGATACTTGAACTTTTTTACAACCTTAATTTGTTTATTATCATTTAGTTGAAGGACAGGAGTGTCCACCTCGAAGGTTGGCATAATCTCTGTCTTTTCAAATGAAATTTGTAATCCCACTTTTTCTGCAATGTTTTCCAGTTGTTCAATTTGGACTTTAGCCTCTTCCACACCATTTGCCAGTAGTGCAAGATCGTCTGCAAATGCCAGGCAGTTTAGTTTAATATTTCTACCAATCTTGATGTTTGGTTGGCATTTCTTTCTCCATTCTCTCATGACCTTCTCCAGTACACAATTAAACAAAATAGGTGAGAGACCATCCCCCTGCCGAAGGCCGGTTGTGATTGTAAATGGTTTTGACAATTCTCCTCTAAATTTAACTTTTGCTTTAGTGTTCTTGAGAGTCATTCCAATAAGGTTCATCAATTTCCTGTGAACACCAAATTCTTGAAGAGTATTTAGTAATGACTTCCGATGAATACTGTCATAAGCTTTTTTGAAGTCTGTGATGCTTCATAATCCACTTAAGACTGATGATTTGATCTGGACAACTTCTGCCTGGCCGAAATCCTCCTTGGTACTCGCCAAGTTCTTGGTCCAGTTGTTCCTGTATTCTTGAGTGAAGAATGTTTGAAAAGATCTTATATGTGACATCAACAAGGGATATTCCTCTATAATTATTGGGATCTGACCGATCACCTTTCTTGTGTAGGGGGTGGATTATTGCAGTGTTCCATTCCTCTGGCATTTTTTTCAGAGTTCCATATGTCAATAATACGTTTATGTAGTGAACCCTTATTGATCTTCGATAAATAAGTATTCATATTTATTATTATTATTACTACGGCCTAGGCAGCACATAAGGAAGTCGACTTGGATATTAGGGAGGCCAGCATTTCGTAATGATTGCAACAGAAGCTGAGTTGGTAGCTATTCCTGGGGGATGGCCAGAATTAGTCGAGTTCAAGGCCAAATTGTGCAACTACTGTACCAAAATTGGAGACATAAAGGAAGAATCACGAGGTCCTCTCAACGAACATACGATTGAATCAGCCAATCGCAAGAGACCAAGCTGTGACCACGAGGTGGACGGCGTCAGTAGTAAAAAGCGCGCGGAAGTGTGTATCTAAGGAACCGCCGAACGGATTAATCTCCGCTCGAGTAATTTGAGACGTTGGATTTATTTGGAGAAGAATGACACTAGCCCCATCTTTGTGAGACAAAAACTCTGGAAGTTTTTATCCGACTCCACCCCACTCCTCCGCCCTTGTCAGTTTCTCATAAATAGTTTGGCCTGACGCCAATCTAAGTCTATTCTTGTGGAGCCTTCAGAGGCATACTCCACGCCAGTTTGAAGTGTGATTTTGACGCTCGAATTTATCGGAGTACTTATTGTGTGGAGCCTTCAGAGGTATACTCCACGCCAGTTCGAAATGTGATTTTTACGCTCTAAAATTAGTGAAGCTAATTTATTTTCTGAGCTCTGGGGAGCTAAAGTCGCAGCGTTTGCAATATCGAATTTTTAAAAGCTATAATACATTTTGTTCTAAAATCAACTAAATTGTGTGATCTAAATATTTCACGCCGGCGCGTGATAAACTGTAACATTCTTTTAAAGACGACGAGTTCAACTTTAAGGGGGAAGTATCGTATCACCCTAATTAGCGCTTACCAGAACCGAAGTCCAAGACGGGACGGAAATACCGGACGAGATAGCGACTGCTGGTGCAGCCAGGATTTTGAACTTGTTAACGAGCCAGTGGCGCGGACTCGAGATGTATATTTTATGTATAAATTGTGTGTATTGTATGTGTGTTTTTATAGTGCGTATGTGCGATATAATTAGGGCCAGTCTTCGCTATTAATCGCAGTAGGACAATTGTGGGTGAACTGAGTAGCCTGCAAGCGATTATAGATAGGCAAATATTTAACATTGAACTTTTCTGCCAAGGAGTCGAGACCAAGATGATCAGCACGTGGTTTGAAGTTGGGATGAGCTTCAAGAAATCAACGCAGACGACTACTATGGAGTGCTAAATTGTCCATAGGGCAATGGGTTGAGGAGGATGTCCTTAGTCCTACATGCAGAAGCGGTGATGTACTAAAATTGGATTATTTCAATTATGTAGTTAGATTTGGCCGGGGAACTTTGTAAATAGTCATGTTTTTCTTTCTTGTTTTATAGCTGTTTTTCTTGTACCGACACTATATGTTTAAATGTCCGTTGGCGCGTGGCCAATGTGTTTGTTGATATTTTGATTTTTGTTTCTTGAGTCATGTGTAATGTACGCGGCGTGCGTGCGTGATTTTTATCCTTGCAATTGCGGAACCCGTTACATTCGATAAATGGTGCTTTATTAACGTTAATATTTGAAAGAGGAATGGGAGGAATTGATTGTAAAACATTTTGCTGAACAGGTTATTATTCATGTTAGGGTAGCCGAGTGCACCAACTTAAAAGTAATTGTAGAACACCTTCGTTCTAATTTGATAGATTTTTCTTGAGTCCTTTTCAGGTGACTAGTCACGGCATAGAACGATGGCGCCAGCATGTGGATTTTATTTGTGTCTTTTATTTCAGGGTCTGTCACAACCCATACGTGTGATTAAGTGTGTGTTGATGTGTCTAGTGTGTGTTGATTCTACGTGAGGAGGGGGTAGTTGTCCTACCGCCCTTATATATTTTTGCTGCTGTTGTATTTTAGATGGAAAGACAGAGTGCTCTTGGGAGACTGCTGATTCTTGTCCATATGTTTTTCTGACACACACGTATTATTGTGCTTTGGGGCACATTTCTTCGAGGTTCGACCCCAGGCTCTGGGAGGTCGAGGTTATTGACACGTGGGTTGACAGACATGCAGAGTTCCACAAACCGCCCGTTTTGCCTGTGACTTATTTTGATAGGCAGTCCTATTTGTCCGACTGAACCCTGTAAGCTTTCATGCAGCAAACCTGTTCATTGTGATGGCTAAATTTTAGGCCATAATTAATTGGGGAGTTCGCCATGTGTGTAACGGATTGTTGTACCTTGTATGGATAAGAATATTGTGATTAACGTAAATGTTGGCTGTTTGCCTATTGCTTTGTTGATGACTCGATTTCATGTAATTTTGTTTGTCACACCCGTTTGGTGTAGTGGTAGAGTATTTGTAAATTTTGACAGCGGTCATTTGAGTATTTTTCTATTGGTCACGTGTTAATGTACTTGTGTTGATTTGTGTGAGAAGTCCTAAGATTTTAGGCAGTAAATGTTGCTACGGCAATTTAAGTCCAATTTCACGCGGAAATTTTGTGTTTGTTTATAGTAGATTTAGGAAGTGTCGGTTTAACTTAAGTATTGTTGTTGTGTTCCCTCGTGTCGGTCTAGCTCTAGGAAATGCGGATTCGTTGTTTGAAGGGTCATTCTGGATGATAACGAATCACGCATTCAAAGTACACATCGTGGTGCATGTAGAACGGCATACGCACTTATATGGTCACTTTTGTATCGTTTTATTTAAGGACACTTGGTCCAGGTAATTAATCTCTCCAGAGATATCGCCTAGTTTTTGGCATTTTTATTAAGCGGGAGTCAGTTGGGAGTTTTTGTTGTTAATTGTTTATGTGTAAATATGGTGATTTGTTATTAAATTCAGTTGTTTTTAACCCTGGCTTCACTCTTTCCTGCATGTTATTTTGTTATATGTTACCCTGCAAGTTAATGAAGCGCCCTGACAGCAACTTACGAATATGACCTGTTACGCCCCGAATCTGAGTCTCATATGCTTCTTTGCAAGGGTTCAGTAGGTTTCGTAGAGTTTGATCATTTGCATTCTTCCATAATTCTGCAACCAACTGATTTTCTCCTGCTGCTTTATAGTTCTTGAGCAAGTTAACGGCTTTGATCACTTCCTCATATGTTGGTGGAATAACCTTTTCTAGTGGTGTTTTGTTTTTAGGTTTGGGGTCAAATTCCAGATTTTCTCTTGGGTCTTCGCAGTTGAGTAATTTTTTGAAGTAGACTGCCAAGATATTTGCATTGTCTTGGTTGTTATGTGCCATTTTCCCATTTTCATTTCTCAGCATAAGTGTAGGTGGGGTATACTTAGACTGATACTGTTTAAACGACTTGTAATAATCCCGTGTTTTATGTTGCTTGAATGATTCATCTATTGTTCTCAGCATTTCATTCTGATGATTCCTTTTAATTCTTCGAATTTCTTTAGCTGCTTGTCTTCTAGCATTAGTTAGTTCTGTTCTGGATTCGTCGGTTTTCCTTTGTTGATCATTTAACCATGCTTTGTGCCTCATTTGAATTGCTTTATCGCACTCCTCGTTCCACCAAGCATGTTTCTTCCTCCTTTTAATGGGAGCAAGTTCTTCAGCTACTGATTTCAATTTATTAATTATCACCTCTAAGTCATCACTTAGTTGTGTTTTAGATCTCTCCAAGTATACTTTATTGTTCATTAAATAAGTGGGGTCATAATTTTTCTTCCTATTGGATTGGGCAGGCTTACGCTTTCTCTTAGGTGTTAGCTTTATTTTAATTTTGGATATGTAATGATCAGAATTGATGTCCACTCCACGGAGAACTTTGACATTATGAATTTCCTTATGATAATTTTTATCCATGGCAACATGATCGATTTGGAATTCCCCCAATTTTATGTTAGGACATTTCCAGGTCATTAATTTGTGTGGTCGCCTCTTAAATCTGGTACTTTCCAAAATAAATCCATGGTCTGTACAAAGTTCAATTAACCTTTGACCATTCCTGTTTGTTAATTTATGAGCTGGCCATTTTCCTACTACTGGGCGGTATCGCCTTTCTCGTCCTATTTTTGCATTAAAATCCCCAAGCAAGATTTTAACATGTGCATCAGGGATGCTTGATATTATATGGTCGAGTTCCTCCCAAAATGTGTCCACTTCTTCTCTATCCTTTCTGTTTTTATCATTTGTTGGTGCGTGTACATTTATCAAGGTGTAGGTTTTGTTTTCAACTTTAATTGTTAAGGTTGCTGTCCTCGCCGCGCTCGAGGAGAAATCCTCTATTGAGTCTATTATACTAATATGAACCAGAAATCTCACTCCGAATTGCGGGACATTCTTCATTACCCTTTTCCCTGGGGGTCCTTTATATAGACGATATCCTCCTGATTCAATTGGATCCTGATCTGTATTCCGAAGTTCTTGAAGCGCTGTTATTAAGATTTTATGTTGATGCATTATATCTGTTAAGTGTTTCAACTTACCAAGTTTCAGTAGTGAATTAATATTTAATGTCGCAAAGTATGAAAACTTTCCTTTCTTGTTGAATTTAAGTTTCTTCTGTTGGGCTTTCAGGCGCTCCGACTCGCCTTGATCTTCTACGTGGCACCCCACCGTATTCCGAATGATGCCTTGCTTGGATCTTTGATGTTGCATGTCCAAGCCGGTGGATTTATTCGTTAGAAGACTCTTCATGTTTGATTGATTGTCTGATCTTGACGATCGAAACAGTTCTGACCGAGGCCAGGGTTTACAATTCCAGATGTGATCTGGAAAGGGTGATTGGTGAGATATGGATTGGTGATTAATGAGATTGTGAAGTTTGTGTTTGGTCCGCGAGAGCTATTTTATTTCACTCAAGTCCGCCGGTATGCCGGTGAGGACCCCCCTATCCGCCACCAGGGACGCGCCACGTCGGAGTATCACCTCTCCGCCTGCTACGACATTTAATTGAAATTCAAAATACTCACAAAAGTCCCATCACCTTAAAAAATATAATTGTAGTTTAAAACACTCGCAAAATGCAACGTAGACTGAAAACACCTACAAAATGGAGTGTAGATGCAAAAAAATCGCTAAATGGAATTTAGATACACGGGGAGCCAATTAACAAAATAAAAAAATCAGTGGGGGAATCTTAAAGACAAAAGGAAATATAATGAAAAGAAAACAGGTCTGACCCCTCGAAGAAGGAGGGATCAGGAAAGATGAGACAAGGGCCAATTAAGGGGGGAAAGTGAAAGACTCCCTAGGTCTAGGATACCCTAATACCGTCGGGGTCGGAAAAGAACAAGAGTTGAGCAAGGGAGGTCGACAGGAAAGAAGACGGAGAGGAGCCCGGCACAAGTAATTGGAAGCAATGCCAGACTCAGCTGGGGTCCCGTGGTCGCCAACTCACGTGCCAATAGATGTGAGCCCCTGGGGGATCACTTCTCATTCTTCGAGGCTTGAGGACATTTCTTTTCCTCATATTATATTCTCTTATTCCCTCATATTTTGTCCTTTTCTTTTTCTCGCACGGAAGTTCGTGGTAAATTTTAATTTACTTCTTTCCATCATTTCCACCCAAACAATTAGGGGCCGATAACCTCGATGTTAGGCTCCGTAAACGGTAACGCTTCGGGAGTGATGAACCCAGGACAAAACTTTAAATTAGCCGATATATTTTGTGTAATGATTAATGTGGAAATCATGTCGTAATATACGTCTTCTCCTCCATTGCCTATAACCTACCAATCATCCCCTTTTTATAACACGACTTATATAGTGAAATTTCTGTTGAGCCGGCCATTGTTGGCGTGATTTATGGGACATATACAATATTGCCAACCCCACGCATACGCTAAGTGCGGCCATGTTGCTTTGTTTTATGTTGCCCTCGTGTCGTTGTGTTTGTATGTTAAGAAGGCTTTACATACGAAAACAAACGTAACCTTGCTTGTAGTACAAGCAGTAATATTTTCGGCCTGACAGAAGCCAATAGTATCTCGCTTCATTTTGCAAACCAATAGTTTATAGCTACGCATGACCTGTGCCGTGTATTTTGTGTACCATACATTAAGGAATCAAGAAATAGAGAAATATGGTATGGAAATAAGTGTGGAGAAGAATAAGACTGTAGTGATGACAAGAAACAAGAGAGAAGAAAGACAGAATATTGAAGTCAATGGAAATCCATTGGAAATGGTTAAAAGCTTTAAATATTTGAGGAACATACTCACAGAAGATGTTACAATAAATGAAGAAATTGGAAGGTGAATCCAACAAGCTAATGGGTTTTACCAGTGTGTGAGAGGTTTAGTATGGGACCAGGAAGTCCCAGAGAAATGCAAGAAAGTTCTATTCTCAATGTAATACACACCAATTTTGACATATGCAGCAGGTACTTGGTCCACAACAAAACGCGATGAAAGCCGAATCCAAGCAGCCGAGATGAAGTTCCTTACAGGAATAATTGGGAAGACTCGGAGGGATAAAATCAGAAATGTGGACATTAGGAGAGAACTGGGTTCCCAAAACTGCAAGACAAGATAGAGACCAGGAAGCTGAAGTGGTACGGACATATGATGACAATGGAAGAATATAGAGTAACAAAAATAATATTTATGGAGAAAATACCAGGAAGAAGACCACGGGGAAGGCCCAGAAAGAGGTGAATAGATAAGGTGAAGGAAAGCATAGAGAAAAGAGTAAAAGAAAAATAAGTATTGAAAGAAGGAAATGAATGGTGGAGGGATGAACAACTTTGGAGGTCCTTGATTCGAAACCCACCCAGGGAACTGGAAACGGGAAATGAAGAAGAAGAAGAAGAAGACATTGGCAACAATGAAATGACGTCAATGTATAGGCCTGTGTGAGTCGCGGTAACAGTTGAGGAAACCTAATGAGCAAATTAAGTTTGAAAAGCATGAAAATGACATAATATCATCGAAGTGCAAGTGTAGGATCTAGGTTCATCACTCCTCAAGAATTACCCTCACCGTCATCATCATCATGAATAGTAATTCGATATTAAAGAGTAGATTGCTTTAATGTCTCCAACCATCGCCATTGAATAATGCTGGAGTGAACTACAGGGTGTCCGGGAATGTTCTCCGAAGTGGTTGCGTGCAGCTGAGCGTGGTTGCGTCATCGGTTTAGTTGGCAGCACAGTGTCCTTGATAGGGTGAAGGCCACATGTGTCGGCTGTGGGCTGTCGAATTCGTCAGTGTGTATACTTAGATTATTGGAAGAGTGCAACAGTATGTTATGAATGGTTGTGGTGAGTATAAAGTTTACTGTTTGTTTGTTATGATACAAGCGACAGCCGTGCTGCCTACGTAACTGGTGACGTAATCTCTCGCAGCACCTTGTAGGCACTGCGGAGAACATTCCCGGACACCCTGTATAACTCTCAAGCCTTGCTGTTGGTAAAACTGGCAACACAGAAACTGGGCTCTAAGGTGTAGAAACACGTAAGCTCACATGCTAAGTTATGTTCATAAATATCATTTATTTTGATTTAAAAAAAAGCACCTAAAAGCAGTTCGTATTAACTATCTCCACACGCGTGTTGTAAATCAGACCTGCTGAAAGTTATAGAAGTGACAAAAGTTTGGTGCTTTTCATTCGGTCAACACGAATGTACCCAAAAAGAGCTGGGTTATGCCCTAATCCTGAAATAAATTACATGAGATTAATAATTCGTGTTGACCGACTGAAAAGCACCAAACTTTTGTTTGCTTAGGCAACACTAAACAAGTAGTTCCGTGAAGAACTATACAGCCTATTTCCATATATCCTGCCCATGTTAATTGCCACTATCAACATACAAAATTTCAGTTTAATTGCTGTAACAGATTCGTAGATATTGAGAACCGTCTAAATATTTCAGATGGTCGCCAGGTTGGATTTTTATTTTTGTACTATTACATTAAGATTATTGTGTACGTGTGGTATTCAAACTTCAATCGCATGATTAGAACGCATGAAGTAAAAACGAGTTTTTAAATTACGCACAGCAGCCATCTTGTGATTAAGAAAACAATTGAAATAAATTAGATGCCAGTGGATCAACATTCTTATAAGCATTTAACGTGCAACGTTTCACGGCACTCGGATTGTTAATTCGCGAGAAACGTCCATTTGAATATTTATACTTCGCGTCGCCGCCATGTTGGATTTGTGCTCACCAGGTTACTGAAAGTCCTATAGGTGAACATATGTTCATAGTCTCTATGAACATTAAAAAATTCAGTTTGGTTGCTGTAAAAGATTCATAGATATTGAGAACCGTCTAAATATTTCTGAAGCTCGCCCCTTAGGATTGTTATATGTATAGGCCATAGAGTTATGTACCAGTCAAGGACAATTATTGCCTAGGTTCATTATTCAAACTTTCACTTCGATCGCATGATTACGACACAAGAAATAAAAACTTAATTTTAAAATTTCGCACAGCCGCCATCTTGAGATTATGTAAACAATTGAATTAAATTAGATGGCAGTGCATTACAAACTGCAAAATCATTTACTGTACCACATTTCACGGCGCTCAGAGTGTAAAATCACGAGAAAAGTCTATTAAAATATTTCAAATTCGCTTGGTCGCCATGTTCGTTTTGTATTTTACAGGTTTATGAAATATACATGAGTAAACTTGTATCAGTACCCTTTATCACCGTACAAAATTGCAGGGTGATATCTGTAATAGTTTCGGAGATATAGAATGTCAGTGAAATATTTCGCACAGCCGCCATTTTGAGGTTATATAAACAATTGAACTAAATTAGACTCCAGTTCATTACAATGTGTATAAACAATTGCTGTACCAAGTTTCATTACGTTTGGATAGTCAAATCGCGAGAAAAGTATATTTAAAAGTCTCAAATTCGCTTGGCCGCCATGTTGGTTTTGTAGTCACCAGGTTTTTGAAAGTCTCATAGGTGAACTTCTAGTAGTGCCCTTTATCACAGTACACAATTTCAGGGCGATATCGGTAATAGTTTCGGAGATATTGAATGCTAGTGAAATATTTCGCACAGCCGCCATGTTGGATTGGTGAGACGTAACAAAATTTGAAGGGCACGGTTGAGGTCGCCGGGAATAGCGCTATGAACTTACCGAGTTTCATTGAAATCGCTCTAGCCGTTTAGATTTTATTAGGGACACACACACACACACCTCACACACACACACACGCACACACACGGACAAAAGGTGATCTCATAAGCCTATTTTTTCAAAATTGAAAATAGGCTAAAAATGGCTTCAAACCTCACAATTGTAGAAGTGAGTATTTCCCGTATTAAACGTATGTGTAACCAATACCTGGTAATGAATTTAACCAACAAATTCTTCACTAATATTTCATTAAACTATTTCAGATGCCTAGGAAGTGTTGTGTGCCTGGCTGTAAGTCAAATTATGGCAGCACTATTAAAATAACTGGTTATATCACTACGTTTTGTTCACTACAGCGAGGTGGACTTTCAGTGCCTAGTAATTTAGTTTTGGTATATATCTTCATGTGCCCTCTATATTCCAGTACATTATGAACTGTACTGAGTTGGCAAGTGCCTTTAGGTAGATTTCATTAGAAATTAAGTGATGAGTGGAGTTAGACTGTCAACATTAATAATGATGATGATACTTGTTGGGGTGCGGTGCATTTTAGACCATCCTTTGTATAAACAAAATTAAAAACTGAAATTACCTGATTTAATAGTCGGGAGGATATCAGGAGAGGATTGAGTTCACTGCTCCTCTGTCATAGACCCACCATCCCCCCCAAATAGCAACACGACTTATATAGTTGAAATTGAAGTTCTGACCTCCATCTTTCCCACTGAGTCAGTAATGCCAAATCCACGTGTTTGGTACTATTTTGCACGTGAGTTATGAAATCACTATACTCAGTGGAAAGTGAACTCAATTACAGTGTATTTATTTATTTATCTTATTAATGTTTTACATAGAAAAAAAACCTAACCTGGGGCTTAAGCCCCAGACCCCCCTATTTGTGGTACTAGCAGTAATTTTCCGCAAGACAGGTAAATGATATATTTTCAATAAGCTAAGGTGTTAAAAGTGAGGAAAATGGAGGATGGTCTAAAATGCGCAATAAATAATTGTTGTTTTAAGGGGCCAAACATCGAGGTTATCGGCCCCCGGCAACATTAAGCTTGGAGGCCTATTATGACTATGATGAATGGACCTGTGGACAAAAGTGAAGGATTTATAATCTAAGGCAGTTTCTAAGTTCGTTAGAAAAGTTTTAATAGCTTTCAGTGCGCGCCAATGACGGCAGTAAGCATAGCGGAAAATTTCAGACATTGGGACATTGAGGTACAGTACAGCCTTTTATTTATTATTACCTTCTCAGGGGTTGTTGTTGTTGTTTTGAGTCTTCAGTCATTTGACTGGTTTGATGCAGCTCTCCATACTTCCCTGTCCTGAGCTAATCTTTTCATCTCTACATAGCTACCACACCCTACATCCGAGGCAATCTGGTAGACATATTCTAACCTTGGTCTACCCCTACACTTCCTGTCCTCTACCCTCCCTTCCATAACTAAGCTTGCTATTCCTGGGTGTCTTAGTATGTGTCCTACCAACCTATCTCTTCTCTTCATTAGTAGTCGCCAGAAACATCTCTCCTCTCCCACGCGTCTTAATACCTCTTCGTTTGTAACCCTATCTACCCATCTGATCTTCATCATTCCCCTGTAACACCACATTTCAAACGCTTCAATTCTCCTCTTTTCTGCTGCACCAATAGTCCAAGTTTCACTTCCATAGAGCGCCACGCTCCAGACAAAGGCCTTCAAAAATGACTTCCTAATACCTAAATCTATATTCGATGTCAACAGATTCATTTTCTGTATAAATGCTTACCATGCCTGAGCCAACCTACTTTTTATATCCTCTTTGCTTCGTCCATCACTGGTTATTTTGCTTTCTAAGTAACAAAAGTCTCCTACTTCCTTTTCGTTTTTCACATAGCAAAAATATTTATCCTTTATTTGTGATATTTATGTGTAGATGTTCCGTTGCATTTTCGGAAACATTTCGCATCAAAGTCTATGTTGGTTGGTTAGTTCCTTAATTTAGGGGCTACGACAACGCAGTCATGTAGCCCCGTGTACTTTGGGTGTGTGTAGAATCTGTCTTATAACCGATGTTAATTGTGATGATTGTATTAGTGTGTGTTATCCGTCTTTTAATTCAAGTAAGGACTGCAGACAATAATTTCAGGTACTAAATGGCATCGCAGTCAGCTCCTGGCGGAGAACGTTGAAAGTAATAGAGTTGTTATCAATTCGAACCTACGAATGTTGGCTCCACACAAGTGTAGTTAGTGGAAGGATCTTTTCCATGCCATAAATCTATGACTTTACTTCCCCTCCGAAGGAAGGCATACTGAGGGATTTTTAACACTCTTAAAAACCCAACGGCTTCGGCCGGGTTTGGATCCGCTATCTTGGGCATAGAAGCTCAGCATGCTACCAACTACGCCACCGAAGCCACCCAAAATCTTAGTGTTGACGTAGTGTTGGCAATTACCATGTGCTTGCGCTAGGCCTACCACATGACAGATGGGCGGCGTTGCCAAGCGTAATGACACGGCTTGAGAATACTCCAACTCCAAAGGTCTACGACATGGTTGCTGAGACCATATTATTATTATTAACACAAGAAAAATATTCCAAAATAATTTAAAAGTATGTCGCCTCCGTAGCGTAGTGGCCAGCATGGTTAGCTGCCGCCACGGAGGTCCTGGGTTCGATTCCTGGCTCTGCCACGAAATTTGACAAGTGGTATGAGAACTGGAACGGGGTCTACTCAGCCTCGGGTGGTCCAAATGGGTATAGGGGATTCGATTCACACCTCAGCCATCCTCGAAGTGGTTTTCCGTGGTTCCCCACTTCGTCTTCGGGCAAATGACGGGATGGTGCCTACCGTCAGGCCACGGCCGCCTCCTTACCCCTTCCTTGTCTACCCCTCTCATTCTTCCCATCCCTCATGAGGCCCTCTGCTCGCTTTGCAGGTGAAGCCGCCTGGACGAGGCGTTAGTCCCGCCTCCCCAGTTGTTTACCCCGACTCGATGTCATGCTCCAGGACACTGCCCGTAGAGGCGGTAAAGGTGGGATCCCTCGCTGAGCTCGAGGGAAAAGTCTACCTGGAGGGTAAACTGACTACGAAAACGAACTAACACAAGAAAATAATCCCAAAATAATTTCAAAGTAAATATAAAACAAGACGTTCCGTGACGAACTAAAGAGCCTACTTTTCTTATAATTTAAGGTACATGCCAATCTATGTAGAATAATGACGAAATTAAGTTGGTAATATCGAAATTTCTAATTAGTTTGAAATACTGTATACCTGGCATCTTCTTCTTCTTCTTCTACCTTATCCAATACGGACGTTGGCCACCACCATGGCTAACACCTTCTTATCCTGTGCAATCCTGAAGAGTTCCGTGGAAGACAGCCCAAACCACGTTTTTAAATTATCCATCCAAGTTATTCGTCTCCTTCCTGGTCCACGCCGTCCTTCAATTTTACCCTGAAGTATAACTTGGAGCAGACGGTATTTTGGATTCCTCATCATGTGTCCCAAGTATTCCAATTCCCTCTTCTTAATTGTGTTTAACAGCTCAGTTGCCTGCTCACACGCTGAAGAACCTCGGCATTACTCTCATGTTCTGTACACGAAATTTTAAGAATCCGCCGGTGTATCCACATTTCAAAAGCTCGAATCTTCTTTTCTCTAGCTACGGACAAGGTCCAAGCTTCAACACCATAAAGAAGGGTGGAGACAACATAACACTTCACAATTCTTTTCTTAAGCGTCATACTGAGATCTCGACAGCATAGTAGTTGTTTCATTGTCATAAAGATGGATCTAGCCTTCTCTATACGGCATCTTATTTCAACCGAAGGATCCCAATTCTCATTAATATTCTGTCCTAAATAAACCAAACTCTTGACTCGCTCAATCTGATGTCCATCGACTAAAAGGACTTGTGACAATGCTGGTTTTCGCAATATTATCATATGTTTTGTTTTCTTAATGTTGAAGTCAAGGCCATATTGTTTACTCTTTTGATACACCATAGTAACTATCTCTTTAAGTCCTTCGAAACTATTTGCAATCAATACAGTATCATCTGCGTACCGTATATTATTAATATAGTTACCATTGACCTTAATACCTTGTTGAATGCCATCAAGTGCCTCGGAGAAAATCTGTTCTGCATAGATATTATAAATACGTGGTGAAAGAATGCATCCTTGTCTCACACCACGCATTATTTCCACTGATCTCGATATATGTCCATCAATTCTGATACTAGCCTTTTGACCCCAGTATAAATTAATGATGATCCGAATGCCTTTCTCATCTATTCCTGAGTTCTTGAGTGCATTATACAACTTATCATGCTGACAACGGTCAAAGGCTTTTGCATAGTCCAGAAAACATGCATATACATCCTGATTCACCTCACGGCATCTCTGGAAAAGAACTTGAAGCGCAAATAATGCCTCACGAGTTCCTAGACCGTTGCGGAACCCAAACTGCGTGTCACTGATATTCATCTCGCATTTCCTGTATATGCGATTATGGATAACTTTGAGAAATATCTTGAGCACATGACTCATAAGACTGATTGTCCTGAAGTCACTACATGACTTAGCCATCGGTTTCTTAGGAAGAGCAATAAATGTAGACAAGAGCCAGTCTTCTGGTAATATGCCCGTGTCGTATATCTTGTTATATAAATTAGTGAGCGTCACAATGCTATCATCATCCAAGATCTTCAATAATTCCACTGGAATGTCATCTTGACCAGGAGCCTTACCATTTTTCGCTATCCTAATCGCATATTTCACTTCATCCATGGTGATCATGGGTCCAACAACTGAAGGAATTTCGGGTCGGGAAGGACGATGATCATCATTAAAAAGCTCTTGTATATAGTTCTCCCAAACCTGTAATTTTTCTTCAACTTCAAATACCGTGTTACCTTAACTATCAACTAAGTTGACTGTGTTTCTTTTCCTGTGTCTACCTGAAACTTCTTTGATCTTCTTATGGACCTGGAAAGTATCATATTTACTATTAAGTTCTTCAATTTCTTTGAACCTATCTGACATTCCAACTTCCTTGGCTTGTCTGATCTTATTCTTTATCAATCTATGAATAAACCAGTATTCTTCATTATCTCTTCCTTTGACTTCTCTTCGTTTATCAATTAGATTCAATATTTCATCCGTCATCCATGCCTTCCTTTTTTATGTTGTCTCTTGTTTTTAAGAAAATGATCTCCAACCCTCTTCAATGAGGTTTTAAAAGTGTCCCAAAGTTCCAAGGGCTGCATGTCATTTGAATTCAACGTCTTAAGATCAGTGGCAAGAGCAGCAGCCTCCTGTGACCTTGTATTTATTTCCCGAAGGGCATCAGCATCAAATTTATTTTGTGTTGTTTTTATCGGAATCTTGTTAAGCCGGACACAAATTTTGCTAATGGGAGGATTGTGGTCAGAAGGAACATCTGCTCCTGGATAGGTTTTTGCAAAAATCACGCTGTTTCTAAATCTGTTTTTAATTAGAATGAAATCAATTTGATTTCTTATTATGTTGTCTGGACTATCAGCAGGTGCTTTCCACGTATAAAGTCTCCTGGCAGGAAGCTTAAACCAAGTATTAGCAATGACAAAGTTCTCCTCTCTACAAAACTGCACTAAACGATCCCCTCTGTTGTTTCTTTGTCCGAGACCCCACTGGCCCACAATGTGTTCTTCAGAACCTTTCCCAACCTTTGCATTAAAATCTCCCATAACAATGGTTACATCATGTTCTTTGGTGTCTTTGAGGACGGTCTGAATTTGGGCATAGAATTCCTCAACATCTTCATCGCTTTTGTCACTAGTAGGGGCAAACACTTGAATGAGATTAATGTGGAAAGGTTTACCACGTAACTTGAACATCATTATTCTACTGGAGAATGGTATACAACTGATAACAGCAGACTGCAAACTTTTGTCCACTATAAAACCCACTCCATGCAAATGCCTGGCATCATTATTACCACTGTAGTATACCATGCAATCCTCCACATTACAATCTACTGTCCCCGGCCATCTCATCTCACTTATACCCATTATGGACACATTCATCCTCTTCATCTCATGAATTGTATTGTGAATCTTTCCTGCTTCAAACATACTCCGTACATTCCACGTTCCTATCTTCAGGGCTGACCGGGAGATTCTTCGCACCCTCTGACCACTTAAGGTCTGCCCGGGACTAAGGGCCAATGTAATTGGGTTTTCAGCCATGAAGATTATCCTGGGGGAAAATAATTGAGGTGGTTTCCCGTTGCCTTCCTCAATGCGCAGTAACCACATCACATCCCAACATCCAAGGATGCCATGATATGATGCAGCTGTTTGCTGATGCAAGGTCGACAGATCGATCTTGAATCAACAATAATGATATAGCTGCTGCCACTATATCATGTCCTCAGTTGATCCGCCGGTGCAAGCACCACTCTCAACAAGAGCCCCTATCAGCCACTGGGACGCGCCGTGTCGGGGTTGAGGACTTCCCCGCCCAGATCCGTCTTCCACAGAGTACAAAAAAGCCCTTACTCAGTTCAGAGTTCCTCCCCCATGGAAGCTGCACCTGGCATGGATACCTGGCATAATGTAGCCTAATAGAGCACTACAGTTGGCAGCCTGGTGACTGAATATTCTTAGTTTCATCTCTTAAGGTACAGAATACAAAATTTGGTTGAAGTCCAATGGATAGCATGGACGTTACACGCAGTTAGACATTGGACCCAACAGCGCTCGTAAAATCATGTTGGAAACAATGTAATGCATGTCTTGGTCAGAAATAATCTGAAATATTATGATCTCTTTTCTGCCAATTTTGGATGAAATCCATTTGTTAGTATAGAAGTTACATGCATTTTAAAATTGGACCTATCAGCAGGCTTAGAATCATTTTGGCAACAGTGGCATGCATGGTATCCTGGAAAATAAACTGAAATATTATTATCTATATGTGTGCCAATTTTGGAGTAGCTCCCATGCATACCTTCCATGATATCCAACATCGAGCTCAAATTTCAATTGTGGTTTTTCAGCAGTTGGTAGCACTGACATAATTTTCGAATATGGGCTTGATATATTCAAGTATAAATCTTTACTCTTACCAAATTTGGATTCGATTGCTGGAGCCGTTTAGGAGTTGATAGGGGGGTGGGGGGACACAGACAGAGAGACAGACAGACAGACAGAAGGACAGACAGACAGACAGACAGACATACAGACAGACAGGCACACATTTTCCCGGATCGATCTCATAAGTCTACTTTTCCTCATTTTTGCAAAATGTGAAAAGTAGGCTAAAAATAATTTAATATAACCTCCATGTAATAATTCATACAGTATAATTATGCTCAAATCATTACCCAAAACTAGAACTCCCAATATTACAAAACGCCTCACGTAACTTCATCTAGAACTTCATCAGGCACAACAAGAATATACTCAGTTTCTTCCAACTTCTTAATATCATCCTCAAATTCCTTCAACCTCTTTTCCAGCATGATTCTTCGATTTATTTTTGGAATCGAATCAATGAGAAAAGGTTGTTGTTGATACGTAGTTTGAACTTCAGCCCACTTCTGTTTCAAGTTCTCGATTAACATTTCTTTTTCATATCTAGTAATATATGTTGCTACAGTAGGTTTCACAAACTTATTCTCAGACTCACGCAACATTTTGTGCTCTTTTTCCATGCAAGACTTCACGTGGTAGTCAGGAAACGCTCCATACTCAGGTTTGTGTTTATATTTAGCAACCAAGCCTGAAGTCTCTAAGATATGCGATTCCCCTTTGCGAGTATCGATATATTTGGCCTCAGGCTGTCGCCTTATTGCTCTGATTGCATTTAAAATATTCATTGAAATAAAATTCTTTTGGTTACTTTTCTTAAAACCATCTTCTTTTACAGGTTGAGTTTCTTGAACCTGAATGTCTTCCTCCTCTAATTTCCCACGTCGAGCACATGGACATCGACCTCCTTTCCGTCTCTTCCATTCTTCATCCCAGGATTCATTTCTATCCCCTGATTCCTTTGTTTTCGTCAGCTGGCTAAATCTCGGAACTGGAACGCTTTTGCTAGGTAAAGGGTCCCGTTTTTCAAAGACAGGTGGAGGTTTGGGAATGCCTCCATTCTTCTTCAAATATTGGTGAGGTTTCGGTTTGGGAACCCGAGCAACGCCAAAAGTAACATGGTTTCCTTTCTTCTTTCTTTTCTCTTCGTCTAGAATGCATTGTCTATGTATAGACACATACTGAGGACATTCGCTTTCTGCTGCCAAAGGTGAGTCTTGATGAACGAGGCTATTCAAATTCTCGTCTAGTATTACGATTTCATCAGGGCACACGAGATCAGCAAGTCTTGATCTATCTACCATGCTTCAATACTATGACAAATATGAAATCCCTGGAATAAAAATCAAACACTGTAGCATATAAACATAAAGCATTATAAAATTTAATTGCACGTGAATACCGGTCTCTTAGTAACGGGACTACAATGTTAGGCCTACTGAATTGTCAGTGTATGGACAGTAATGCAGTAAGCAATTTGGTCCCAACCAGATTTAGGAGGGTTCAAATTACTTGTAGCCTATTTACATATAACAGGAGAAAGAGATGCACAACATAACACTTAAATTCTTCATCATATAATTGTGGTTGTTGATTTTTTTTACCACTCTATATTGTCACAATCCAATCAAAGACTCGTGCATATTCAGCAATGGAACGTATTTCAATGTTATTATATCGTTGATATCTATTGAGTGGATAGCGTGTCGGTCTACTAACCCCAAGATTGCAGTTTCGCTCCTGGCCGTGGTAAGTGATTTTTGAAAGGCGACAAAAATTCGACACGCATGTCATACGATGTTGGCATGTCAAAGAACCCATTTGAATTCTGTAGGCCGTGTTCACAATGGCAAAATTAATCTCGGGACTTTCCGCCAACTCAAAGTTCCTCATTTCTCTACTAGAAAGCGGTATAGCGTCAATGAGTTTAGATATCTAACCTCCTTGACATTCATAGCGCTCCAAGGAGCAATAAATTCGACACGCAAGCTGCCCTCTGAGTGTCAATTAACCAAGCTTGTACCCGGCACCCGAGGCCATACAATATATTATTAAGTGAAATAAGTTGTTCTTCATTTTGCCACAAAGAGCTGCTTACCTGAATAACCAACTATTTTACATTGTCCTTCAAGGCTATAAGAAGCATACATACTACATAGAATTTATTCGGTGGCGTAGTTGGTAGCATGCTGAGCTGCTGTGCCCAAGATAGCGGGTTCAAACCCGGCTGAAGTCGTCGGATTTTTAAGAGCGTTAAAATCCTTCAGTATGCCTTCTTTCGGAGGGAAGTAAAGCCGGCGGTTCCATGTCATAGATTTATGGCATTTAAAAGATCCTTCCACAGACTAAACTTGTGTGGAGCTGAATTTCTAGGTTAGATTTCGTTAGAACACTCTATCAAAGTTCCAACCTTCATTACTAGGTGTCATTGACATCTGGTAGCGAAAGTTGGAACTACTTGAAATTGAACGGAACGTGTAGCTCACCCTATGGGTGTCCGCTGGAAGCAGCTACAGACTCTGGCGAGCCGAACCTGTCTTCAGACACTCCCGGCACCAAAAGCAATGCGATAAATAATAAATAAATATATTTATTTTGTAGTGACTGACAGTTCCCGCATTGTATATACTGTACATCTATACGAAATTTAGCAAGGAAACAATGCTGCTGACTGATCTTTCTCTACGATTTCTCCTACAATCCACACCAGCGTACAAGGAGGTGGTAAAATAACACCAAAGGAAGAAGAATGGAATATGGCTGAAATTCGATACCACGGATGCCATGATTCGAGACGAATAGAAGGAAGCTAACTGTAAGCTGAGACATTTTGTCACGGGGTTCGTAGTCCATGGTTTTCAACATAGAATTTCCGCACGGAACGATTCCATGAACAATGTAAAGAATGTGTATGTTCAAAGTGTGACTTGGCGTGTGACAGATATTATGTCACTGGCAAATATTGCCATGACGATTGATGTATAACTTAGCTAGATTTCCATTGGCCATGGCTGCATTAAAAATAATTTTTATTAAAACTCAGCAAGTCTTCTAGGTTTTGTGCCGTGTCTTGTGTGGGTTTTCACCTAGGATACCAAGCAGGTTCATCCGCGGGCTCTTGGTGTCCCCGCCCGGACTCCCACAGAAGTAACGAACTGCGCGCTACCTCCCTTTATTTATTGTAGAGTGCAACTGCACTACTTGACTGCGAGAACTAAAAGCTCAAGCAGCCTTAACTTCCCTATGAAGGCTTCCACATATAAAGGGAGGTAGCGCGCAGCTCGTTACTCCTGTGGGGGTCCGGGCAGTACACCAAGAGCCCGCCGATGAGCCAGCTTGGTGTCCTAGGCGAAACCCCACACATGACACGGCACAAACCTAGAAGAATTGCTGAGTTTTAATTAACCGGCCGTGAAAGCCAATATACCATCTTATTATTATTAAATTTATTTAGCGTATGGCTTTTGGTGCCGGGAGTGTCTGAGGACATGTTCTACTCGCCAGAGGCTGTAGCTGCTTCAATGCGGACACCCATGGGGTGAGCTAAAAGTTCCGTTCAATTTCAAGTAAATCCAACTTTCATTACCAGATGTTACTGACTCCTCGTTGTGAACGTTGGGATTTTGATAGAGTGTTTCAATGAAATCTAACCTAGAAATTTAGCTTCACACAAGTTTACTTAGTGGAAGGTCTTTTATCATGCCATGAATCTATGACATGGGACCGCTGGCATTACTTCCCCTCCGAAGGAAGGCATACTGAGTGATATTAACGCTCTTAAAACATATTCAGAAAGGTGTAAGGCAAGGCTGCAACTTATCACCCATACTTTTCAACCATTACATTGAACAAGCAATGAAGGAAATTTGAGAAAAATTTAAAGTGGGAGTGAAGATTCAAGGAGAAATAATTTCAACTCTGAGATTTGCTGATGTCATCGTCATCTTGGCCGAAACGCCTGAGGATTTGAATGAGTTTTTGAATGGTATGGACTCCGTCTTACGGAATGAATACATGATGAAAATTAATAAATGTAAAACAAAAATACTGGAATGCAACCGAAGTAAATCAGAAACCTCTATGGACATCAAATTCATAGGTGAAAAGTTGAAGGAAGTAGGCGACTTCTGTTACATAGGAAGCAAAATAACCAGTGATGGACGAAGCGAAGAGGATATAAATAGTAGGTTGGCTTAGGCAAGGAAAGCTTTTCTACAAAAAAGGAATCTGTTGACATCGAATATAGATTTAGGTATTAGGAAGTCATTTTTGAAAGCCTTTGTCTGGAGCGTGGCGCTCTATGGAAGTGAAACTTGGAGTATTGGTGCAGCAGAAAAGAGGAGAATTGAAGCTTTTGAAATGTGGTGTTACAGGAGAATGATGAAAATCAGATGCGTAGATAGGGTGACAAACGAAGAGGTATTAAGACGAGTGGGAGAGGAGAGATGTTTCTGGCGACTGCTAATGAAGAGAAGAGATAGGTTAGTAGGGCACATACTAAGACACCCAGGAATAACAAGCTTAGTTATGGAAGGAAGGGTTGAGGACAATAACTGTAGGGGTAGACCATGGTTAGAATATGTTAAACAGATTGCTTCGGATGTAGGGTGTGGTAGCTATGTAGAGATGAAACGATTAGCTCAAGACAAGGAGGAATGGAGCGCTGCATCAAACCAGTCAAAAGACTGAAGACTCAAACAACAACAACAAAACTTCCGACGACTACGGCTGCGATCATGGGCACTGCAGTTCAGCATGCTACCGAGTACGCCACCGAAACCACTACTACATAGAAGACCTACAGGCTAACATGGGCCCATTACAACAAGAAATGTATCTCGACGAACACCAAATTACGACATTATAAAACAGTTATTCTTCCAGAAGCAACATTTGCTGGTGAAACAATAGTAATCGATGGTCATTCCAAGATTAGGGAACTGGAAAAGTAGGAGCGAAAAATTCTCCGGAAGATCTACGGAGCAATCAACAGAAACGGCATTTGGATGAAGAGACAAAGTACAGAAATCTATCAGAAGAACAATACGATAACAGACGAAATTTGAAAACGCAGAGCCAAATTTTACACTCACGTCCACAAGATGGCCACCTTCAGATTGCCAAAGAAACTACTTGGGATCATAACACAGAGCAAATTAGGCACAGGATGGCTTAAAGATGTACAGAAAGACTTACGAGTAATCAGGATGGAAAATTTCGAAGACCACACCGAGTGCCTGACGAAAATCGCGAATGTTAAGTTCGAACCAAGATCATTACGACAACCTGGGAAAAAGTGGACGGATGAGAGGAAGAGGGAGCATTCCGCGAGAATGAAGAGGTTTTGGGATAAGCTAATTCGTTTATGATCACAACTAATACTCTACAAGAGCTTCTTTGTACCTGTTACTACATATAGCTGTACCCAATCCAAGAGAAATACCAGCAAACTACAGGCGGTGGAGACGAAGTTTTTAAGAACTATGATTCAGAAGACAAGGAGGGACAAAATTAAAAATGATGAGTTACGCCATCTTGTTCAAGTAGAACAAACTCTTAATGAGATCTGTGTTGAAGCCAGGCTGAAATGGTTCGGTCATCTCAAAAGAATGGACACACAAAGAACAGCTAAACTGAGGTTTGAGAAAGAACTGAAAGGCAAGAGACCAAGAGGTCGACCGAGGAAGAGATGGATCGACCAGGTTAGAAATTATCTTGCAGGGAGAGGTCTGGATGTGCAGCGGATCAAAAAGGAGGAGACATTCTTGGAAAGAACCGGTTCATGACGATGATGATGAATAAAAAAAATTACGAGCCCTAGAGCAGTCGCATATGATGTGTAACATCTGACATGTTATTCGAATAATTCCATATTACTTACTCGCATTTTTTAAAGAATGAACTCATAGTGCTACCTTGTGCCAGCAAACTTGAAAGGATTCTCCAATGCATCTGCAGTAGTGACGTATACCTGCAACTGTATGCGGGAGAAATCCACTGCCTACTTGATGCGAGCTGCGCTTTATACCGGCCAGTTAGTGAACCCATGCCAGCGGTGTTATTGAAAATGGCCTCTTATTGCCGATATAGCGCACTGCCAAGCATAGGCGCGATTAAAAATTGGGTGTGCAGTAGGTATATTAAAGGCGTTTCTCCCAGTGATACGTTTAGACCATACCTGCCAACTTTCAAAAATAGAAATCCAGAAGATCCCAAAGCGCAAAAATTTAACGCGTACATGCGTCACAAGGTCTTAAAAATAGCGAGAAAAGACCACAGGGAAAGAGATTACAAACTCTTGGTGATGTGAGACTATCTAATTCATTGTGCCAGTTTCCAAAAATTCTGAAGACTGATGATATCGTTTCTTACTTGAATTCATCACGAAAACACTAAATCGCACAAAAATTTGTCACACAATTGAATGAATACCAGAACTACAGTTCTATGGACTTTCAGCGTAATGTCAAACACAAGGAATTAATGACAAAAGCGCAGCGATAATCTGAGAGATGGGATTATCGATAAACTTTACAGGGTGTCTACTGTAAGGATGAAGTAAAATTTAGTTACCTTTTAGCTACCTTTTATTTAATTTTAGTTATCTTTTAATTCAAGATACGTCTGCGGATGGCAACCATTGGAGCTCATCGCGCGTGAAGGAAAACAACAATGAACTGTGTTTAAAGCAGTGAATAAGATTCACTTATGGTGTCATAAAAATTTAGATAAAAATAAATAATGGATATTTAATATCAAATGAGTTGATTCAGCAAATATGCTGTCTTGTGTACAAGAAGTTATGATTACCAAGAAGTTGCTCTGATCTTGGCCTTTTGGGGAGATTTCCTTTGTCCCCGCGGTAGACCACGAAGAAATATATACGACGTAACGTGATCGTCACCGAATTATGTCTTCGCAGTCAGGTACGGAGATATATCGAGACGTTACACGATCGGCGCTGGTCTCAGCTGTTTGACGCGATTCGTAGTCTTTTAGATAGAACACGGAGAAAAATCGCGATTACATAATCGTTGTCACTTTTAGTCGTTCGACGAGATTTCTACTGTCCTTGAGGTCGGGCACGGAAAAATATGGTAAGTTATTATTACGCAATCGGCACCGCTTGCTGTCCATCTGACAAGAATCCAATTGCACTCGTCATCAAATGCGGAGAAATATCGCGAAGTATCGCAATCGCTGCCGCTCTCGGTCGTTTTACGAGATTCACGTTGTCCTCGCGGTTGCACAATGAGAACGCGAAATTATGCAATCGGCACCGCATCCGGCCGTTCAACGATTGTCTGTCTATCTGTCTTGGCAGAATGGCGGAGGTGAGCTCGAGGTTGGGCATGGTTAAAATTCACGAGCAGTTAGTGGCATATTGTATGATCGGCGCCGTGATTTCCGCAGTCCTCGAGGACACAAGTTAGTGGCCGGGCACGGGTTTTATAATTTTACGCAACTGGCGCCGATCATGGTCCGTTTGACGAGATTCCCGCAGGCAAGTCGTGCTGACAGGATGAACGTTCGAAGTAGGTATCGGTTATTATGAATTATTCAGAGAGGATTGCACGAATAATCCGACTAGAGGGCACATTTTCTTTCGAATTCAAATTGTACAAGTTTTCGAGATAACCGGTTAGATTATATATCCAATGGAACCAAAGTTCGAAGGAAAAATAGACATATAACGGAGTTTCGAATTAACCACACTTGATGTTGCAAATTCACTAGACGGATAGATTTTTAAAATATAGTCTACGTATTTCGAAGCATTTTTTGCGATTTGAAACGGTATCATTTCGCAAGATTACGACAGTAAATTATTTCGCGTTATTTCTAGACTTCAATTTGAGGTACACAAATTTAGAGGCCAATGACAGAAATGAGTAGCGGCTTCGGTGGCGTAGTTGGTAGCATGCTGAGCTTCTATGCCCAAGATAGCGGGTTCAAACCCGGCCGAAGCCGTCGGATTTTTTAAGAGCGTTAAAAATTCCTCAGTATGCCTTCCTTCGGAGGGGAAGTAAAGCCGGCGGTCCCATGTCATAGATTTATGGCATGTTAAAGATCTTTCCACTAATTACACCTGTGTGAAACTAAATTGGATAGGTTAAGAATGTAAACAACGCTCTTAGGTTGCTACGTTCGTTGCCAAGAGCCGACTGCGGTGGCGTCTAGTAGCTAGTTCTGAACTAGGCCTAGTAGTCGTTGACGGTGGCGCTTGGCGGCAAAAGTAGGAACTATTTGAAAATTCAAAGTTGCAGTCCCTACTTGAATTAAAAAAACAGATACACACAGTAATACAGTCATCACAATTAACACCGGTTATCAGACAGATTCTACACACACCCAAAGTACACGGGGCTACATGACCGCGTTGTCGCAGCCCCTAAACTAAGGAACCAACCAACCAACAGAAATGAGTGTTTTATTTTGAGTTTCGGATGTTATCGCGAATAAACGTCTCGCAAAAAGTCAGGTTTCCGATTAATACAGAAAAATGTTTCACACAAAACTAAACTCTTCTTGATGCCGAAAATTAACGTTGAACCGATGTATACAGTACCACTGAAGGTATCCTCAGTATGCATTTCCTTGAAGTCATGCACGGGGAAATATAGCTCACGCAATCGGCGCCGCTTGCGTGAAACTCGCTTCATCGCATCTGCGAGCCTAGCGGCGCAGGTTTAAATGATTTTAACAGACCTCGGCGAATTTTCGTTACCTCCAACTATCCAGACATAAGAATTAGCTACTTTTCGTTACCTTTATAACATAAGCTACTTTTTCGTTACTTTTCGTTACCGGTAGATACCCTGAGTCTTATCAGTCGAATTCACACACTCTCATCTCGGAATAGGAGCTATTATCGAAAATCAAAACTGAAATGCGATTTGGAAGCAGAGAACGAAAAAAAGCTAGGGAGTTGAAAATCCGGAAAAAACTATGTTAATCCGGACAACCGGAAAAACACACCCAAAATCCGGAAACCTTCCGAGAAAACCGGAAAACTTGGCAGGTATGGAGACCAACCAAATAGCTTAATATGATAATAGTGGAAACTCCCACGAGAAACTGGCGACACCGATTATGCGTGCCATCTAGCGGTTCGCGCAGACAACTACAAACTCGATTACAATCAGCTGGCAAGTTTATCTGCACCTGTTAGAAGTGTAACTTTTGGGCTATGTATGGGTGTTTTCATTACAAAATACAAAGTGATAAAGTGATTAAGCTATTTGGACCAACGAAGTTTCAATTATTGTTAGTAGTCGGTGTTAATATACTGAATTCCTACGTTGTTTGGAGTGTTGGTTGATGCGATATAGCACTCGAGGTATCGAGTGCTTACATTAAATAAGAATACAGCAAAAGTATGAAGATTTAATAAATTGTTTTCAGCAAATATGATATAATGAATATTTTCACACCAAAGAACGACAACTTGAAGATGATTTATTGTAGAAATTTCTTTAATGGGGCCTCCAAACCTCGAGGTAAACCGTATGCGATTTACATTCCACATAGTCACATGGCTTACAGTACGTCGTTGTACCGATCTCCGCCACCGCGCGCGCTCATTGTTTCCGTCCCATGCACTTCCGTCCCATCCACTTCCGTCCCTGGGTAGATTATTGGATAAGGAATAACCCACCCACCAAGGGAAGATGATTAAAAAAAAGGAAGTAGGTTTTGGATTGGAGAAAAAGGATAGAAAAACAGGAGGAGAGTCCCACAAAAGTTGTAAATTTAACTTTAAATACCTTTAGAGGCAGTTGCCACTGGAAATTAACTCTCTGATACCTAAAGTAGGTACGAGCTTGGTCGAAGCTAACGGGAACCGCAGCTAGGACTTGGGCGATTTGCAAGAGAGAGGCTTTAGTGTATTTCCTCCCAAGCATGTATAAAACTACTATGGGGAAAGGTGATGGTCTGGCAAAACTAAGAGTAACAAATTTATTGTAAGGTTTTTCAAAGAAATTCGTTTTGCGAAATAATTCGAAGAATGCCAATCATATAAATCAAGTTTGGTATTTCCAATTTTCGAAATTATAAAGTTCCTGAAAAAAAGCGACCCAGTGCTTCCAGGAAGGATAGTGACGAAAAATTATACCTGGGAAAGTAATTTGGTAAGTGAACCAATGGTTGCATTTGGAAATGGCTAAGCCTTTACTCAGCGAGAGGCCGGCTAAAAGCTTAGACAAAGAAGAAACACTTCTCTTTTGGAAAATTAACCATAAGTTTTCGGAGAGGATCTCCACAAGCAGGTAGCTGGCGTAGCGAGCTCTACTTGCCTTACTGGCCAATTAGAATTAGCTATTAAAGCTAAGAGAAACTTGAACAAGGTTGCCACTGAGAGTTCTTGCTCAAATGCAACAAGTGGTGAAATCCCTATCAATAGATTGAATGGCATCGAGTAGGGAGAGCCAAGGAGGAAAGGATCTTGCTTATCCGTTGTATTAGAAAAATGAAAGAGCAAAAAGAAACTCTTAATTTATTGTATTGTATTGTATTGTATTGTATTTTTTATTCATCCATTCAATCATATAATGTACATTGTACAATGATATAGGACACGTCAGTTCACAAATTATACTAATACTAATTTACAATCACAATAATAATATGGGCCTACACAAGGATAACCTTACATCATTTAGTCCTATGAATACATAACTATTGATATTCTAAAAACTCTTTAACTGAGTAGAAGCAGTGCTCCAGCAAGAACTCTTTAGTTTTTATTTTGAACTTTATGTAATTTGCTATACTTTTAATATTATTTGGCAAAAGATTATACAGCGTTATAGCTGCATGGAATACACCATTTTTACATAGTGTTGTATTTGCAGCATGTACATGAAGATTGTTCTTTTGTCTGGTCTGGTAGTTATGTATATTTGAATTCATCTCAAAGATATCCTCATTTCCTAAGCTTTGTTTGACAAATAATAAAAGTTCAAAGATGTAAATACATGGCAAAGGTAAAATTTTCAGTTGTTTAAACAGAGGCTTACATGCATGCAATCTAGTAGTTCCTTTCATTGTTCTAATTATTCTTTTCTGGATAATAAAGATTTGGTGAGCAGCAGGTGAATTTCCCCAAAATATGATTCCATATTTCATAAGCGAATAGCAATAAGCAAAATAAGTACTAAGAACAGTTCTCTAGCTAGTCGATTGTCTTAATACTCTTAATGCATAACAACTTGAGCTTAGTTTCTTGGCAAGTTTAGTGGTATGAGAGTTCCATTTTAGGTCATCCTGCAACCAAAGGCCTAAGAATTTAGTAGAAGAGGCGTTACCAATTTTAAGGTCATTTAAGATTATGGAGGGAGTATTAATACTTTTATTCTGAGCTGTGTGAAAGTTAAGAGTCACTGTTTTATTAGTGTTGATAAGGAATCCATTATTGTTGAACCATAAGGACAGCTGACCTGTTACTTCCTCTAGTGATTTTTGAAGTTCAGTGTCATTTTCACCCCTCATCAAAACACTTGTATCATCTGCGAATAGTACAGTTTTAAATGCAGGTATCTGAGATGGCAAGTCATTTACGTAAAGGAGAAAAAGTAGTGGCCCAAGAACGGACCCCTGCGGAATGCCATACTTCAAAAACATAGGATCTGAGTGGTAATATTTAAATATGTTTGTGGTATTTTCTAAACTTTTTTGTTCGACGATCTGTTGGCGATTATTTAAATATGACTGAAACCACTTACTAGCGATACCCCTGATACCATATTGATGGAGTTTATCAATCAGTATCTGATGATTTATCACATCAAAAGCTTTAGACAGGTCCAAAAACAGGCCACATACTCTCTTCCTTTCATCAAGTGACACAAAAGCAGGATTTAAAAATTCATAAATTGCTGACATTGTTGATTTTCCTTCTCTAAAGCCATGTTGAGAGTCAGTTAACAATTTATATTTGTTTATGAAGCTAATTAGACGGTTGTACATTATCTTCTCTAAAATTTTTGAAAATATCGACAATAAAGAAATAGGTCTATAATTGGTTACGTTTTCTCTATCTCCCCCTTTAAATAATGGAATTACTTTTGCAATTTTAAAGATATCTGGAAATATTCCTGACATGAGAGATTGGTTACAGAGGTGTGTTAAGGGGGTAATTATATTTTGGATACATTTTTTAATTAGTATATCAGGAATGTTATCAACTCCTGAGCAATGTTTATTCTGTAGGTTCTTTACAATATTGAGGATTTCTGCTTCTGTAACATTTTCAACAAACATTGATTTTCCATTAAATGTTATATTCGCGAGTGTTGATTTTATTGCTTGTATATTGTTTACATTTAGTAGTTTTTCAGCTATGGTAGCAAAATGCTCATTAAAAATTCTTGAGACATTTTGTGGGTCATTGATCTTCTTGGAGTCTTCTGATAACGTTATGTTATTTACTGCCGGTTTTGTTTGCCTGGTTTCATTTTTTATGATATTCCACATAGCCTTAGTTTTATTTTTAGATTCCAGGATATAATTATCATTTGACATTCTCTTTGCTAATTTTATAACTTTGTTAAGTATGGTCTTATAGGTCTTGAAATACATGTTAAATTCATTGGAGGTTTCGTGTGTACTTTGAAAATCGTGGAGGAAACGCTTTCTTTTGCATGAAGTAATTATTCCAAGAGTAAGCCATTGTTTTGATGGAGAAGAAACTTTCAGTCTGATACTCTTCAAAGGAAATGCAATATCAAAATAATACAGGAAAATATTAATGAATTCCTGGAATTTTTTGTTTGTATCTATTGACTTGTACACACCTTCCCAAGTTTCTCCTTTTAACAAGTTGTTGAAATAGTTTATATTGTGCTGACTAAAGCTTCGACATTTATCAAACTGAGCATTGTAAACTGGGTTTGAAATATTTAGAGTTATTATTTGAGCTCGGTGGTCACTGAAACCTGTATTGATTACTTCGAGAGAGTTGCAGTTCACATCGTCATTAATTATTATCTGGTCAAGTGTGGTTGCACTAGTTTTTGTTATTCTAGTGGGTACTGTTACTGTGTGAATTAGATGATGGGAGCTTAACAAATTTAGCAATTCCCTTCTCTCCGTACTTTCCTCTAAAAAGTTAATTTTGAAATCTCCACAAAGAACTATTTTTTTTATTAAATTTATTTATTTTATTTGTTATCACTTCTAGTTTATTCAGAAATAACTTTGCACTATTTCCTGGTGAACGATATATACAGATGAGAATTAAATTTTCCTTTGGGATAGAAATAGCTGTTGCCTCAAAATTTTTATCTATGCATAAGTCATCAGGAATTGGTATAGGCTTAAATTCTATGTTTCCTTTGATATAGATACATACACCTCCATGCTCTGATGTTGATCTACAGTAGTAGCTAGCTAAAGTAAACCCTGGTATGACAGCATGATTGATTTGTTCAGGTTTCATCCAGTGTTCAGACGAGCACAGGATGTGGATATCTTTGAGTGATGTTTGTAGAAGCATATCGATATGAACTAGTTTATTATTAAGTGACTGTACATTTTGGTGAAATATTCTGATTGAGGAACTCTGTGCATTTGTACTGTTGTTAAGCTTGGGGATTATAGTTCTTGCAGGAGCACTTACCTCTGTTCTAAAAAACTCTCGCCACCGAGTGAGTTCACTGATTCTACAGTAGTCGGACTTGCAGTATGCGGTAGTGGGATGACTGGTCCGTGGGAGTGGAACTTTTTGTTGATTTCCTCCGCTACTTGTGAACAGATCTGTTGCGTTCCTTTGGTGTTTAAGTGAAGACCATGTCGGGTAAACAGTTCTCTTGGTACATCAATATCAAGAAAGTGAACATGCTGATATAGTCTGGATAGTGCTCTAAGCTTTTTGTTCGTCCTCTTTACCTCCTTGTTGACACACGATTCTTCCATTAGATCATGTCTGTGTGGGATGCCTAAGAGTATAACGTTTGTACCTGAAAGTAGTGGGAGCTTATCTTTGTAGGTTTGTATTGCACCATTCGCTTCGTTTTTCGCTACATCGTTCGTACCCCCCCCCCCCCCACACACACACACAAAACAACATAATCTTCATGAGTAAGGTTTCTGCACATTTCAACACAATTTTCCAGAACATTTTTAACTCTAGCGCCTGGTTTGGTGACGCTACTTACCGCAAAGTCCCTTGATACTTTTAAATTGAGCTCTTCTGAACATCCTTTCCCATGACTGTCACTGAGGAGGAGTACTTTCCTTTTTAAGGTTATGTACGTGGCTAACTTCCGCACTTTTTCCGGCTTACAGTTTGTTGATGCCCTTGTATGTGGTGTTTCTTCTGAGACGGATTCAGTTTCAGTTTCAGCAAGAACATCGTACATATTTTTTGTGGGAACAGCTTGGCTAACTGTTTCCCGCACACGTGGTTTAGGCCTACATTGGCGTCCGCGAATTGCCACCACCACATTCCACGAGTCCGGCGATGACGGGGGATTGTTGCGGTCGTTTACGTTATGTCTGAGTACACTGTTTTCGGCTTTTAATTTAGATAGTTCTTCTTGGGTGTGCTTAAGGTCCCTATTCAAAATGTCGATGATTAACTGTAGAGATTTCACACTCTCACTCGATGCCTTGCCACACAGCGTGCACAGTATATCACTCGTATTTACACTTAAATGTACCTCTGATGGTTTACTATCAATGTCACACATACTAGGTGTCTTCCTACACGATATTTTATCACTGGCGTTAATTACGGAACTGTCCTCGCCTACATTTTCGATATCATTAAGAGAGCGGTATACTTTGTCTACATACGCGGCAGCCATCTTACAAATTAGAGGAAGTTGATATCTTTAACAATTAAATATGTTTCAATCTTATTAACAATTTGGGGTCGCAGACCTCCGACAACATTTAGAAATTGCTCCAGGCAAATAACAATTCTTAAGGTTTTAAACCTGGTACTAAAATCTTTGTAAGATTTTAAAAAGGCAAATGAAATGATTAAAGTTTAGACATTTACAAGAGTACAAGGAGTGTACTATAAGAAATTTCTGAGAGAATATTCTAGAGAGAGTAAGAACTTCGAAAATAACAATAAGAAAAACATAAAGAATAAGATAGAAGTTCCTACAACTTCTTATATTTATACAGAATTAATGTTGGTTATTATGCAAATAAGGGCAGGTCACTGACTGTGAAACCTGAAGAGATAATCAAAAGGAAGGTTCTCGACCTCCTATGTTTTAAATGGGAATCACGAACCAAATGGGGCAGTTTCCATTTCGTGAGACCTAGAAATAACTCACTCAAGAGTTGAAAGAATTGTTTTCCCTGATTAGAAGGGAGAAACCATGTAAGTTTGAAACGTGCGCTGGACACGTAATTATACAGAAATTAATTGATTACACATGAGAAAAAATGGGAGGGCACATCTATAGATTGACACCTCGTTGAAACAGACCTAAATTTAAAAGTTTATTACAGATTGTTAGTAAGAGGTTTAGGAAAGAGAAATAGGGATTGAGGAAAAATGTTCATAGCCTTATTTATATGTAAACGGACGATCACGACGCGGTAGAAAGTTGAACAAGCACTGGTTTTCACTATAGTTCGTTGAAATATATGAAAAGTTCACTATAGAAACACGAAAGTTTTTGGCAAAGAAAGTTATTTCAATTTGAAAAAAAATGACTGGTTGCACTAGATGAACGAAAGTCTATTGCTGGAGAAAATGGTAGATTACAGTTAAATGCACCATAGAACATCCAACGGTGGAAGAAAATTCGCTAGGGAGCTTTGATTCAGAAGTGAGATTCTTCAATTTTAAATAGCATTCTCACAAGTGAGTGAAAATTTCATAACGGCAGGACTTGTAGATGAAATACAGAATCTGGAAGGTTCCAGAGCGACCTTAGTAGAAAAATGGGGTTAAGAAAATCCAACGGAGGAACTAGCTTGGTGAATTATAGACAGCGGGTATTAGATAATATCCCACGTAGTGAGAGGATTTCTCATTTGAATAGCTTAAGAAAAGCTCTTTTTAGTAAGGTTGGCTTGTACGAACAAATGCTCAACATGGCAAATCCCACGAAGAATGATTTTTGCCCCAAAATAAATAATCTCACACTGTCTATAAAAGTATCGTTAAAAGCACGTGAAAGTTAAAACCATGAAGATGAGGTTAAAACTTTAAGATGGTACTTATCTTGATTTCATGTTGACGTTGAAGTTCCTTTTGACGATAACTACTTTGCCAACATGGCGTAGAAGAGAGTATGCCTCTTGGTTAGAGGAGGCTGGCTCGAGAGGAGCCTTAACTGACCGAGTCAACTGCCGACTGAGAAGTGAGACTTGCTCAACGGAGCACGGAGGGTCCAAGGAAGGGGAAAAGAGTGGGGGATAGGAGACAAAAGGAGAACATATAAACATTGCCAACTTTATAACAAAAAATTATTTTCTCTTGATGAGCTGGTCTTCAAAGAGTTGATAACAGGCGATACTAGCGCAGCATGGTGAGTAAAAAAGTAGACAGAGTCCTCTTGCTCAAGGAGAAAATAGCTGGCGATGGTAACAGGATCTGGTGGCCATATGGATAAGTAAATCCTCTTGCACCAGGAAGAGTTGAAGAGCTTCAGAGATTCGCTGCTAGATGACGCTAGGTGAGTCACAGAGGATATATATCTAGAACAGACTCATAAAAGATATAAGCGACCTGAATACCTAAGAGAAAATAGAAGATCACTGTTGGTGTTTGACAAAGAGGAAGGAAAGAACATGCAAAAGCCTTGAAAATTATAATCTCTCGTACCGTGTATTCCAAGAATACACCAGTCCCATCCACTTCCGTCTCTTTTTCAAAATCACTCCCACAAAAATATCCAGCTACCGAGTGCCACAAAAATATCCAGATACCGAGTGGAAAGATGTTACACATCAATAATAATATCGTATGGCCTCGGGTGTCGGGTGCAAGCTTTGGTATTTGACACCCAGAGGGCAGCTTGCATGTCGAATTTTGTTGTTCCTTGGAGCACTATGAAAGTCAAGGAGATTAGATATCTAAGCTCCTTGACACTATAGCGCTTTCTAGTAGAGAAAGGAGGAACATTAGCGTAAGCGGAAAACCCCGAGATTAATTTTGCCATTAGGAACACGGCCTACTGAATTCAAATGGGTTCTTTGACATGCCAACAACGTTCAACATGCGTGTCGTGATTTTCTGTAGTTTTTCAAAAAAAATCACTTACCATGGCCAGGGGCGAACCTGCAAGCTTGGGATTGGTAGACCTACAAGATAACCCATCACCCACCGTGGCGAGTTATTTGAATATGACTAGCTTACATGTTTAGGTATTTACATGGAATTAATTTTTTTTATGTACAGTTAATTTATTTCCTCGGATGTTCATCAAATAGGCCTTCTTTGTCTACTGGTATATTTTGTATTTGACAGAGTGCCATTCAATCTCATGAATATGAATGAATGAATGAATTCGTTTAGCCTACTTGTTTATGGATTTACAGGAGGTGGTCGTGACCTTATGATAGGAATTACCCACACATTTATCTTCAGTACGTGTGGAAACCCATAGTAAACCACTCGCTGGGTGGCTAAAGGGAGAATCAAACCCAACATTCCCCGGTTTACCTCACTAGGCTGTGTGCACCCCGTTCTTACCCTCAGACTAGAATTAGATTTCTTGACAGTTATGAATCAAACATGGACCTCAGAAGTGGCAACCAAGTACTACACCACCTGGATGGTCACATTTATTAGCCTACTGCACTTTCGATTTTTGCAAAAAATGTAAGTAGACTTATGAGATCAACACAGAGCGAAAAATTGTGTGTCTGTCTGTGTGTGTGTGTGTCTGTGAGTCTGTGTGTCTGTGAGTGTATGTACTCTGAATGTCTGCCCCCCCCCCCTATCAATTCGAACACGGTGAAACCGAATTGAACGAAATTTGGTACAGAGGTAGCACTAGCAAAGGGCACCTCAGTGTCATGTTTTATATCGCCGGCATCTTGACGGAAACGTAATGGCGGCCACCCAAATGTTAAAAGCTTAAATCAAATTACGACCAACCTAATCACCTGACCTCTACTAAATTTTGCAACAATATACCTCTATGTAATAAGAATATTTTGACCAAACGACAAGGTCATCAGCCCAACAGTTTGCAGATAGGAACCATGTATGTGTGCAAATGGATCCCCCTATCAATTCAAACACGGTGAAAGTGAATTGAACGAAATTTGGTAGAGAGGTAGCACTTGCAAAAGGCAACTCAGTGGCATGTTTCATATCGTCGCCATCTTGATGGAAACGTAATGGTGGCCACCCAAATGTAAAAAGCTTAAATCAAATTACGACCAACCTAATCATCTGATCTCTACCAAATTTTGCAACATTATACCTATATGTACGAAGAAACCTTTGACCGAACTACATGGTAATCAGCCCAATAATTTGCGGATGGCGGCCATGTATGAGTGCAAATCGATTCCCCCTATCTATTCAAACGCGGTGAAACGGAATTGAACGAAATTTGGTACAGAGGTAGCACTAACAAAGGGCACCTCAGGGTCATGTTTTATATCACCGCCATCTTGACGGAAACGGAGTGGCGGCCACCCAAATGTTAAAAGCTTAAATCAAATTACGACCAACCTAATTATTTGATCTCTATCAAATTTTGCAACAACATGTCTTTTTGTGGAAAGCATCTTTTGAGTGAACTACAAGGTCATCAGCCCAATAGTTAGCAGATAACGGCCATGTATGTGTGCAAATTGATTCACCATATCATTTCAAACTCGGTGAAACCGAATCGAAAGAAATTTTGTACAGAGGTAGCACTAGCACAGTGCACTTCATATTCATGTTTAATATCCCTATAGCACGTTGTATTTCAACAAGCTACTACAACCAACATTCAATTATACTCCTTGAAAAGGACAAAGAGTTATAACAACACCCATGCATTTAGAAGAAAGTAGGCTATATGTTCTTTACTGAACATCTTGTTTTTAAGAATAATATGTACTACAAAGAATTGAAATTCCCACAGGAACAGTTACAAATTTTCCTGTCCACTCAGCCAAGATATTCTGCAGATCTCTCCTGTGGGCCTCACATTATTGTATTTTATTTCTTTCCTGATGGAACTCCAGCAGTACCTTATTTCAACTCCTGGGGCACCTACCCATGCCTGTCCCTTATACAGCTACACACACTACTACAGTCATCACATAATCGGAGGAATTCCATCCACACCCAACTGCACGGGGATGATGACCTACCCCCCAGGGGCTCACATTTAGTGGGACGTGGGTTGGCAACCACGGGGCCCCTGCTGAGTCTGGCATTGCTTCCACTTACTTGTGCCGGGGCTCCTCTCCGTCTTCCTTCCTGTCGACCTCACTTGGTCAACTCTTGCTCTCTTCCGACCCCGACGGTATTAGGGTATCCGAGGCCTAAGGAGTCTCTTCCTTTCCCGCCTTTATTGGCTCTTGTCTCATCCTTCCTGATACCCTCCTTCTGGGAGGGGTCAGCCTTATTTTTCTTTTCATGTTATCTCCTGCCTTCTGCTCAAGGCCCTCAAGCAGACAGGGTGTATGTAGCGGTGCACCCTGGATAGTGCTACACCCTCAGGGGCTCACGGCAGGACAGTTCGGGAGTTGGCGACCCCGAAGGATTCCTGAGCTGGGTCCGGTTTTCTCCCTTTTTTCCATTACCTTTGGGGCGGACCCTCTCCTCTTTCACTTTCCCATCTGCCTTTCATGGCTCTCCTTCCTTCCAAGTCCCTCAATTCGCATTCTTCGAGGGTTGAGGGCATTTCTTTTCCTCCTGTCCTTATTTGCCTTATTGTCTTATGTTTTCCATTTCTTCCTCTATTATGTAAGTTACCAGTTATTTTTATTTGTAGTTCATATTTCATTATCATTTTCACGATCACCCAAACCATTAGGGGCCGATAACCTAGATGTTAGGCCCCTTAAAACTACAATTATCATCATCATCATCATCTGATGACCTAGATGTCCCAAGCCCATAAAATGAATTAACAGCAGACAAAATCACGTCATGATTACAGTATTTTGTGTTGTGTTGGATTCTGACACACGTCATGCGTTTGATGTCCGACCACCACATACGGCGGCCATCTTTGATTGCAGTGCCAGGTCTGGTAGTATAGAAGGTCCTGATACAGCTGCGTTAACTCATTGTTCACTAGGTGTCATCTTGTTGTTCTCTTGATTACTCTGTGGCCCATCATAATTCTCCGCTTCGAGCATAAATACAATAGAGGGCGCATTGCCACACTGCGCCTGTGCTGTTACGTGAAACCAACATCTCGATCAGCTGACAGAAGGGTAAACAGAGGAACTCTAATGGAAGATGATAGGAGTAGGTGGGAAATGCTTTTTAATGAAGTTTTAAACACACATTTACGTAATTTATACGACATTGGGAAAAGCATCGCATGTTTCATTACGTACCGGAAGGTAGCAAATGTAAGGATGTAACATATTTGGCGTTAAATGTGGCTGTCGTGTTCCGTAATACTCATACATCCAGGATCCCCCCTTGTAAATAATTAATAACAAATCCAACTCTGAAATATGCCTACTAATTTTTTAACAGAATTGTTTTTGTGTAGCTGGTCAATCTATTACTACATCATTTCTTATTTATTTTTTATCATTATAAAATATATTTTGGATAATTTCAGTACTGGTACTTTAGAAAATTTTCTCGTACAATGAGCTCCCATTCAGCGTTACCTTCCACTTCAGTATTTCATGAATGGGCAAATGGAAATCAGGAAGTCTATTGATTTAGTAAGCGTTGCTAGTATTTCAGTGCTCCAAACTATCCGTAGTTCCAGTTCCCTTTAGTCAGCTGATCGAGATGTTGGTCTCACCAAAGTGACGTCATCTGCCACTATGAACGAAGATTCTCCGTATTCAAAGTTACTTCATGCAAGTTGCCGTGAGATGGCACAACGTGTTTTGTAACTATTCTCTCTGACGTTATCCTATCTTTCTAGTTAACCTCATTGACCTTTTGTTAAGACGTCAGTTTCCTTGATTTTTTATTAATCTCTAGCATGGTTTCCATGTCATTAAAACAGTTTACAATGACACTCACTATTTTATGAATATCGTCTTTGTTTTCTTTCTCGACATATCCGTCTACATCAGCGGTATTCTTTAGAAATCTGAGAGCAACTTATAACCATCTTTCGTTCTATTCTGAACTCCGTGCGTATGCGCATCTGAGATATGTCCTCATAGAAAAGAATTCATGACCAAAATTCTGTAATGAATGTTTAATTTGAAGTATACCGGGTGAGTTAGCCGAGGTCGTTGCGGCATGACTGTTGGCAGTCACTCACATCCGGGAGGCGAGGAGGTTCGGATTCCCCCGCCGGCAACCTTGAAGATGGTCTTCTGTGGTTTCCCATCTTCCTTCCAGGCAAACGCCGGGGTTGGTCCCTAACTATAGGCCACAGCCGCTACCTTCCAACACCTCGACCCTGCCATCCAACATTCCTCCCCAACGGTACTTGTAGCTCACCCATTGGGTGTCCGTCTCGAAGCAGCTACAAAACTGGCGAGCCGAACATGTCCTCGGACACTCCCGGCACTAAAAGCCATACGCTAAAAAAAAAAATGAAGTAGTTTCTTGTATAGCCTTCAGCTGCATGGTAATATTATTATTAGGGCTCGGTTTTTTAGGTAAATATTTTTTTTCTATAAATACATAAATTCCTGCTTATCACTTATTAGCGCATGTTTTTAAATCAGTTTGCTAGATCTTTCAGTTTAAGGCATTTTTGTTCTATGTTACTTCAACGGGGAAGAACCTGTTAACTACCTAATCTTCATGCAGAGCGTATGTCAGCTTGCAACTGTGTTATTCTTAACTTGATGCTCCGTGCCACTCACTGTGGAAGCCGGGGATTTCCTGTTCATAGCCATATTGCACCACGTGGTCGATCTCCCCCTCCCCCAGCTACCTGCAACCAGTGTCACTAACATGCAGTTCATTTCTGGCACTGTGAAGTGTAAGACAGTTCTACGATGCCTTAAGTAAGAACAACTACAAGCTATCGTCTGTTGCAAAATTTAAAGATAATTTTTCTTCTGATGGGGGCGTTCTGTTCTGCCAACCATGTGGGAAAGCAATCAAGGCTGTTACACAAAACCTCAATGGCAAAAAACATATTGCCTCAGTTTTGCGCCTTCAGAAGAAGTGTTTCGCGTTAATCGTCGGTCATTTGTGATGAACAACCTGAGGATGTATCTCGTTGAGTATTGTAATTCTTCAGCAGTCACTGAGACATAGCATAAATTGCACTCGTCAGTAGGCTACTGAATATTGTGTATATTGTCATTAATAAACTAAATTATAATTACATATTTTTCTTTTTGTCACATATTTCAGGTATTTATCATACATAAAAAAACCGATTTTTAGCACCTAAAAATCCGAGCCCTAATTAATATAATCCTACGCAAAAATATGTTATTTACAACCATTAAAATATACATTAACACACAAACATTATCGTATTATTTCTGCATGAGGCATGTCAAGGAAATTATAAAAGCATGTGAAGAAATGTCCAGTTGTTCTGTTAGACAACGCTTTAGTGCAAACTTTTGTCGTATTTCCGATTGCTGCTGTAGCAAGTGTATGATCGATTGGTTATGACACTCAACACCAAGAATTGGAGGCGGAGAGAGGAGGGTGATAGCAACTCGCCAAGTAATAATGCTTTTATTACAACCAATGGCCAATGTAAGTAAACGAAGAACTATATAATAAACCGCTAGTCATTACCAATTTCTTTCAAGAACTTATTCCTCTTGATACACGTCTCGAGATTGTAACGAACACATGTTTTCTCACAGCAGAGATGATTGGTTGGTTCCTCAGTTTAGGGGCTGTGACAATGCGGTCATGTAGCCCCGTGTACTTTGGATGTGTGTAGAATCTGTCTGATAACCGGTGTTAATTTCAAAGCAGAGAAAACATAACCTACACAGTTTATGTTAGGTATGTAAAACAGTGCTGTGTGGCAAACTCAGTATAGTAGAAATCACTTCAAATCTCTGATTTGTTCTGACGAAACCCTTATATTTCAACAGGGACATCCGCCTGGCATTCAGGGAGATCATAATGATCCAGAATAATAGGCTACAGGGTCTTTAGTGTGTGTTATCTGTTTTAATTGAAGTAAGGACTGCAGGCAATAATATCAAGTAGTTCCTACTTATGCTACCAAATATTACCGTCCAGGACACCTAGCTTGCGAAATTGGCTACTAGATGGCAGTCAGCACCTGGCAGCGAACGTTGGAACTAATAGAGCGTTATCAATTCTAACCTACAAATTTTGGCTTCACACAAGTTTAGTTAGCGGAAGGCCATAAATCTATGACATGGGACCGCCGGCTTTAGTTCCCCTCCGAAGGAAGGCATACTGACGGATTTTTAACGCTCTTTGGCCGGGTTTCACCCCGCAATCTTGGGCATAGTAGCTCAGCATGCTACCAACTACGTCACCGAAGAAGTGAGGAAACCACGGAAATCGACTTCTAGGGTGGCTGAGGTGGGAGTCGAACCCAGTTTTGCCTCACGAGGCCGAGTCCACACCATTCCTGCCTTCAGACCAGAATTAAATTTCTTAGCAGAGTTAGGAAGCGAGTTTGAACCTCTGGGGTGACAGCCAAGAATGCTAGCCACTACACCACGAAGTGATCATCATATTCGTTAGCTTGCCACGGTGGGTGAGTGGTTATCGTGTCGGACTACCAACCCCAAGCTTGCAGGTCCGCCCCTGGCCGTGGTAAGTGATTTTTGAAAAGGGACGCATGGCATACGGTGTTGGCATATTAAAGAACCCATTTGAATTCAGTAGGCCGTGTTCATAATGGTAAAATCAATCTCGCCAACACAAAATTTCCTCCTTTCTCTACCAGAAAGCGTTATAGTGTCAAGGAGCGTAGATATCTAACCTCCTTGACTTTCATAGTGCTCCAAGGAACGACAAAAGTTGGCATGCAAGCTGCCCTCAGGGCGTAAATTAACATAGCTTGTACCCGGCACCCGAGGCCATAGATACTATTATTATTATCTTTTTTATTGAGGTACGCTTTGTATTAGTTGAGGAAAGTGGATGTTGACCGAAATAATTTATAACTAGCGGACCCATTCGAGAAATCTCGCATGTTCTTAAACCACACTTTCCCCGATAGTTTTATAATAAGAGACTTAAGGAGAAAGGTTGATATGTTTTTTATTTATGATTATAGAACACTATTTACGTTTCAGGCATCCCAACCGCCAAATGAGAACTGAGCAGCAAAGATGTCGTGTATTTTCCTACAGCAACAGTATTTACTAATCGCACACTTCTTACAAAAATTTATATTTATGAAATTATACGATATGAGTACCGTAGGCCTACTCAGTCCTTTAAACTACTGTTTCTGAAATCCATGCATAATGATAAAGGAAATACCTCAGAATGTTAAAATGACATGAAACAGGCGTCACAGCGGCCAAAATGAGAAGTGGACAGCAATTATGGAGCGTATCTTCCTGCAGCAACAGTATCTGCAAATCGCACACTTCGTACGGTTTTTTAAAGTCATTTCTTAAAGAAATTATAGACATTTATGATATTAGAATGCAATGCATCACTGCTAATGTCTATTCTCTTTCATTTGAATGCTCATTAGTCACGATCAGTCGCTTGTGAGCGCCGCAGGAGGGATCTATACTAGTGAAATAATATATATGATGAGGCGTTCCGTAAGATAAGGGCGAGCCCGCCACATGTGCCTCATATGAAGATGTTGATCCTCGGACTTGTGCAGTCTTCGAACTTGACACATTGCACTCGGCTAAACTGCTGAGTGGTCGGTCGTGTAATATATTATTGCGATGATGACCAGTGAAGAATAATCTTGTGCGTTCACCACACCGAGACCTATTAGCGGGCTGAACGCTCCAGCAACCACGATACTAGTTGATCATCTCATCAACATTCCTCTCATTATGATTCAATGTAACAGACTGAGAGAATAATGTATTCCGCCACAATGCATTTCAAGTATTTTGTAAACGCGTCAACAAGCGCCTTATAATCACGAAATGATCAATATAGGCTACTCGACAGAGCAACGATGAATGGAAGTTTGTACAAACAACTAGTACAGGATGCGGCAGAAATAACTGACGAATTTCAAACGTAAATAACACAACAACGCAACGCGATATTCACCAATTTATTGCGCAGTTTAAAAGAGCAGTGTTTGCCATTATTCTCACATAGATTGCAGCGGCAGATCTAACACCTGTATTCGGAATTGTAGGCCCTTACTTTTTTGAACTGGCCTGTTCGCCATCTCTTGATGAATACAGTACTTTTGCATTTGTCAGTTGGCACAGGCTAGAGTAAAAGGTGGCTTTTCACCGATGTCTCAGTCTCACTCATGGCTGTGATTATATGGAAGCTACTGAGGTATGGGTGGGGCTTAGTAATGGCATTCGAGGCACAGTCAGTGCCTGTGAATGCTGTGAAAGGTTCAACTCATAGGGTTAGGACTACTGTTCTGACTCAGTGAGGAAAGCAATGGCAAACTACCTCACTCCTCTTCTTGCCTAGAACGCCTCAAAATAGTGCTGCCTTGGGTTTTTGTGGGTATCTACTCACATAACGTAACGGCGGTACCTTTTGAGGATCCAACCAGCCTTCGGGCTGACTACCTAACAGACAGACTTTTTTGAAGAGGAGGATAAACCTGTGACAGTACCATCTGCTCGTTACGTACAATTTTTACGCAACTTCCTGCAGACAACACTCAAAGACTTAGGGAATCCTCCTGTGTGTTTCAACAAGATGGTGCCACTGCACACACAGCCAGGCCATCGATGAGCGTCCTCCGAGAGATGTTTCCAGAACGATTAATCTCCATGGCCAGCCCGTTCCACTGATCTCGCCCCTTGCGATTTTTTAGCCAACATTTCGCATTTTGTAAAAAAAAACAAGAAGTTCCGTGACGAACTAAAGAGACTACCTTTCTTAAAATTAAGATTCATGGCCATGATTAATGTACAGTGTATGAACTTATCTAGAATAATGACGAAATTAAGTTGGTAATATCGAAACGTCTAATTAGTTCGAAATATACCTGGTATTATGTAGCCTAATAGAGCACTACAGTTGGCAGCCTTGGTGACTGAATATATTCTTAGTTCCATCTCTTAAGGTACAGAATACATAATTTGGTTGAAGTCCAATGGACGTTACATACAGTTAGACATTGGTTCTATCAGCACGCGTAAAAGCATGTTGGCAACAATGACATACGTGTATTGGTCAGAAATAATCTGAAATAATATGATCTATTGTTGTGTCAATTTTGAATGAAATCCATTAGTTAGTATAGAAGTTACATGCATTTTAAAATTGGACCTATCAGCAGGCCTAGAATCATGTTGGCAGCACTGGCGTTGTCCTATATTAGTTACTCAAAATTAATCTAGAATGCCAGGTACTATACGTGTGAAAAGTTTAGAGCTATTGGCTTGCATACTTTCTGATATATGAGTATTTGGATTTAAAAAAATTAGAGCATTTATTAACAGTTGGCAGCCCGGGTGGCTCTTAAAAATACGCTCAGTCATATCTGCTTATGTACACATAGCACATACGAAATTTGGTTGAATTCCAATTGATAGTGTAGAAGTTATATGCATTTAAAAATTGGACCTATCAGCAGGCTTATAATCATTTTGGCAACACTGCCATAGATGGCCTCCTGGAAATTAAACTACAATATTATTATCTATACGTGTGCGAATTTTGAAATAGCTCGCATTCATACCTTCCAAGATATCCAACATGGAGCTCAAATTTCAATTGCGATTTTTCAGCAGTTGGTAGCACTGAGATCATTTTCAAATATGGCCGTGAGATATTCAGGTATAGGTCTTTACTCCTACCTAATTTTGTTTGGATTGCTGCAGCCGTTTAGGAGTTGATAGGGGGGGGGGCACACACACAGCCAGACAGACAGAAGGACAGACAGACAGACACAAATTTACCAGATCTCATAAGTCTACTTTTTCCTCATTTTTGCAAAATGTGAAAAGTAGGTAACGGCTGTAGCAATCGAACCCAAATTTGGTATGAGTAAAGATCTCTATCTGAATATCTCAATGCCGTATTTGAAAATGATATCAGTGCTACCAACTGCTGAAAAATCGCAATTGAAATTTCAGCTCCATGTTGTATATCTTAGAAGGTATGCATGGAAGCTATACCAAAATTGGCACACATATAGTATACCCATGTGAGTAATCTCGATGGAAAATTTGCCTCCGCCTCCAGCTAGCATCAGGTCTCAGGCGTGTACCGTTCCCCCATTGAGCAGTTGCATATTTTGGATTTGAGACTAAAAGGTATCAACTCTTCAATGATAAGGCACAACTCTATTCTAAAGACTTTAATTCAGTAATAAAATCATGGCTTCAAACAAATAAAACAATCCCCACAAACATAAAACAAAATCAAACAAAAATTATTTCCACAATCCACTAATATTAACGCAATATTATCATAATAAACTCATATCATAACTCAAACCTTTACCCTTATATTAACTTTACACTTCACTCTAGTGCGCTGATGCACATGCAACTTCATAAACAAAACTGTACTTTTATTCTTCTGTCATCTAGTGTGACTTCTTTAATTTCACAAAGTTACTTATTCCTTAAAACTCATCCTACTTTGACAATTATGTGTACCGTGTGTGTTTGGTCTCTCTCTTCCCACCAAATGCTTTACATGCATTAGCCTATTCAGGTGTTGCACAACAATCTACGTGCAACCCCATAAATGTGTAAAGCTACCCCTACACTTCACTCTATTTATATAGTTCCACTGCATGCCGTTGTGATTTCATCTTCAAAACTTTTGTTACCGCTGTGTCGGATGGTATCATTAAGCTACCCTTGCGAGCGCAGCCTGTGGCGTCAAGTAGCCAACTTCTGAAACAGGCGTCGGTGACAGTAACAAATGCAACTTCCAACCAATCGTTAGATTGCTAAAATCATGAACCATCAGGGTGATCTATAATTACCAATGTGTTCTTAAACCACATGACTTCATTACTCAATATAACAATGTTTCCTTTCATGTTACTACTAGGGTCTAAAATCTGCCCTTCATTAAACCTTAACCTTCACGGTTCGCTTGACAGCTCAGCCCCTCTTCCGAGCGGCCTGTATACAATGGGGTGGAGAGAGGTTACCGCAGTACCTCGACCCTCGCTTTCTTAACTCCTGGCTTTCATCTTCCCAAGCAGTAGTAAGATTCTAAATACAAATACCGTGGTCACAATTACGCACATATCCCAATGGATTTAAAATGAATATTATGCAATAGGTTCTGGACGAGCTTAAATATTTATTCCTAACCTTAGGATATTAATAACGGCCTCAACAGGTCCGTATCAAATGTGAAGGCACGAGATTCATAAAAACATTGGTCTAGTGGGTAGCCGGTATCTTAATAAATGATGCGGTCAGCCCCATGCTGCCGTCCATAAGATTCGCTTCACAAGAGCCGAATCACTCAATAATAAGTTCTCGGGCGATCAGATAGAGTGCAGAGGTGTCCATTGTTCTCCTCTCACCTATCACAGGATTCGAACCCGGAACATTCCATGTCCATCATCAGAGTTAGGGTCCAAACACTAATTACACTCTGGCACAAAGCATATATCTCAGTATGCCCACGGCTATACGAGATTTCATACGTCGAATAGATTACCTGGTTCCATGACCTAATGTTATGATCTTCGTCCGTTAATTATTAAGAGAAATCTATCAATTACTCTATAAGCTTTTAAACAAGCTGCAAATTCAATTCACTAGAAAGCTCTTCCATTTCCTTGCATAATTATATTCCCATTAATACAATATATTCTGATATTAAACTCTTTTCTTTCATCCCTTAAGGTAATCTTACTGCTTGGATCGATAAGTCTTCCAATTAGCGTAAATATTTCTTGCTTACAACATTTTTCCTGATGTATTCATTCATACCTTTATTATTTATTTTTATTATTATTATTATTATTATTACTGACATAAATTACCATAATCCGACACAACATAACCATCTTAAAAATCAAACATCCGTGTTCGTTAAATTAAGTTTACATAACTGATTTGCCATTTTATTAATAGTGGTAACTATTGATCCACTCACTGATGCATAACAACATCTCAACTCTATTAAAATCAACACAATAATGATTAAACTTGGAGGGTCTATCTCCTAATACTGATTCTTACTGGCCTATTTATAATTCTGAAATCACATTACATGCAGTGGGCTATACTCCTATATAATTGTGGTGTTTGAAGCCATATTTTCAGTGTTGCCTTAGTAAACAAGAGTTTAGTGCTTTTCAGTCGGTCAACACGAATGTACCCAAAAGAGATGGGTTAAGCCCTAATCCTGAAATAAATTACATGAGATTAATAAAACACTAGGATGACCAGTTTCGATCGTCAAGCGATCATCATCAGATCCATTACACTTAGGCTACAAATTCTATGTTTGAAATACAGGTGAAGATATTTACAATATGTACAATTATTTAGTTGCAGTATTGGTACTGCAATTGTCAGTGTATGCTAAATGCAGTATATATGTTAGGTGAAATGCTAAATGGTGATAGCTATCCGGAGATTGTACTTTAGAGAGATTATATGGTTGTAAACTATGGTTAAACTATAAAATTTTTGGCTAACTACTTATCTGATTGTCTTCCGTATTACAGCTACTCGCAGTTTTCGTGCTCACTGGAACTCGCTGTGCGGTCGACTGCGGTGGTTATCTTAACGACTGGTTTTTCCCCTGCCTTCTCCCCCCTGTCCCTACATGCTGTGGGGAGTGATAGCGATGTGTTTATGTGAGGTGTTGCCAACCTAGATAAGATGTATGTTATTGAATGAGGTGGGTCTACAACTATTAAAGACCGTAGATTAGCCCTCGCCACGCGTGGAGCATAACCCATTCGAACTAAGCGTTGACGGTCTTATGAGGACGTCCCGGCACCTTTAATACTGCCGCGAATATGGGCCTTGGTTTATTGCAGATGAAAAGTACATCGTACACCTGATCCAGATAACATTTACCTATTAAAGACCCCCTAATTTCCCCCCTTTTTTATCTAGCTTGGCTGTGTCGCTAAATTGTATTTTTTTTCCGACAGGGTGTGTTTTTTAGTAGCTTGAAGAGGGGTGAGCTCTCCATGAACGTGTGTTCATTTAGATTGTTGGGATTGTTTCGTTTGGCTAGGTGTATCTCGATTGCTTCCTTTATGTCAAGAGCTCTGCCTTTCAATTCATGATGGATTATTTTAGGGTCCGACTCTATGTTGGTAAAGCTGTGCCCTGCGTCACACATATGTTCGCACACGGCTGAATGTGTTCCGTATCTTATCGCATTCCTATGTTCATTATAACGTGTGTATACTCGCCTTCCACTCTGCCCGATGTAATTAGCTTGACAATCGGTGTCTTGGCACGTTATAGAATATACCCCTGACCTTGAATACGAGTCACGTTTATTTGGATTACTATTTAGGAGGTGCCTAGCGGTTGTGTTTTTCGTCGTGAAAGCTATCTTTATGCCTTGTTTTTTGAATAGATTAGTGATTTTATATGTATTCGCATTCACATAGTTGAAACGCGCAATTTTTTTTCTCATTACTGTCCGGTTTGGGAATCGTTTTATCTTTATTTTTATGTTTGGCTATAATTTGATTTATTTTGCTTGGCGAGAAGTTGTTTTCCTTTGCTATTTGCATAATAGTTCTTATTTCCTTATTATAGTTGTCTTTTGACATGGGTATGTTTAAAGCTCTGTGCACCATTGAATTGAAACCCGCTAGTTTGTGCGTACTGGGGTGATTAGACTGATTGTCGATTGCATGCGAGGTTTGTGTTGCTTTCCGCATGCAATCGACAATCAGTCTAATCACCCCAGTACGCACACACTAGCGGGTTTCAATTCAATGGTGCACAGAGCTTTAAACATACCCATGTCAAAAGACAGCTATAATAAGGAAATAAGAACTATTATGCAAATAGCAAAGGAAAACAACTTCTCGCCAAGCAAAATAAATCAAATTATAGCCAAACATAAAAATAAAGATAAAACGATTCCCAAACCGGACAGTAATGAGAAAAAATTTGCGCGTTTCAACTATGTGAATGCGAATACATATAAAATCACTAATCTATTCAAAAAACAAGGCATAAAGATAGCTTTCACGACGAAAAACACAACCGCTAGGCACCTCCTAAATAGTAATCTAAATAAACGTGACCCGTATTCAAGGTCAGGGGTATATTCTATAACGTGCCAAGACACCGATTGTCAAGCTGATTACATCGGGCAGAGTGGAAGGCGAGTAGACACACGTTATAATGAACATAGGAATGCGATAAGATACGGAACACATTCAGCCGTGTGCGAACATATGTGTGACGCAGGGCACAGCTTTACCAACATAGAGTCGAACCTTAAAATAATCCATCACGAATCGAAAGGCAGAGCTCTTGACATAAAGGAAGCAATCGAGATACACCTAGCCAAACGAAACAATCCCAACAATCTAAATGAACACAAGTTCAGGAAGAGCTCACCCCTCTTCACGCTACTTTAAAACACATCCTGTCGGAAACAAAATACAATTTAGCGACACAGCCAAGCTAGATAAAAAAGGGGGGAAATTAGGGGGTCTTTAATAGGTAAATGTTATCTGGATCAGGTGTACGATGTACTTTTCATCTGCAATAAACCAAGGTCCATATTCGCGGCAGTATTAAAGGTGCCGGGACGTCCTCATAAGACCGTCAACGCTTAGTTCGAATGGGTTATGCTCCACGCGTGGCGAGGGCTAATCTACGGTCTTTAATAGTTGTAGACCCACCTCTTTCAATAACATACATCTTATCTAGGTTGGCAACACCTCACATAAACACATCGCTATCACTCCCCACAGCATGTAGGGACAGGGGGGAGAAGGCAGGGGAAACACCAGTCGTTAAGATAACCACCGCAGTCGACCGCACAGCGAGTTCCAGTGAGCACGAAAACTGCGAGTAGCTGTAATACGGAAGACAATCAGATAAGTAGTTAGCCAAAAATTTTATAGTTTAACCATGACGAATAGAAATAAACAGTGTCATCACTCCGCTACTTAAGCATTGTAGTTCATGGTCCAGCCAGTGTGTGGCGCGGAAGTCGCGCCGAACCATAAGCACGTGTGACAGTAACCCACGAGGTTAGTACTGTAATATTCTGTGCGCGAGAAATCATATTATTCGAGGGAATTTGTTTCTTTGTAATAGTTTACGAATGTCTGTGCAGTGCTTTGTGTGTGCGAACAACTAACTTTTCTGTTGTTTCGGGAAAATGTCGTAATGTTTTGTTCCTGGAAGTAAATCGGGTTACGAAGAAAATCTGATGGTAGACATTTGTTCACACCGCCAAAAGAAACAAATCTGTTTGCGAAATGGGCGAGAGTTATTCCGTGGGAAGATAAACAATTGTCGATCAAAAATAGAATCTGTGACGAGCGTTTTTCGGAAGATTTAATTATTATAAAGGCGGACTGTTTCGTAGTGAACTATGAGAACCTGGAAATTCCTCGCGTGAAGAGGAAATTAAAACCAGGATCAGTACCTGACATTTTTCAAAATTTACCGAAATATCTATCCACTGATGTAAAATCACGAAATGCGCCCAGTAGGATACGGAATGAAGGCAGCCTTCCATGGTTACTTGTTCTATTTCGTGCCATCCTTACCTAAAAAGAAAAAAAAACGTCTTAATAATAATAGGCCTAAAATAATAATAGTTGTTGATTCTTTAGGGACTTAACGACATCGTGGTCACGTAGCCCCGTGTGTTTGGGTTTGTTTAGAATTCGTCTGATAACCTGTGTCATTATGTAGTCTGTACTAGTGTGTGTATTTGGAATTGGGGGTAGGATTTGGGTAGGAAGCGGCCGTGTCCTTCAGTTAGGTACCATCCCGGCATTTGCCTGGAGGAGAAGTGGGAAACCTCGGAAATCCACTTCCAGGATAGCTGAGGTAGGAATCGAACGCGCCTCTTAACATTTTTGCCTCACTAGGCTGAGTAAACACCGTTCCAGCCCTCAGACCAGTATTAAATTTATTGACAGAGATGGGAATCGAACCCGGACTTCCGTGGTGATAGCCAAGTGGCCAAGAATGAGTCGGACATAATTATAATAATAATAATGGCCAACCTGCCAATAAAATAAACGGTCATCCAATTCTTCGCTTCCGTTACCGTCCTCCTGATCTTCGGATCGTGTTTCAACTTTGTCTTCAGTATCAGAGTCACAAATTCCTTTGAAATTACTGAATCATGAACTAGCTATTCGTTATCTTTCAGCAGAAGGTGACACGCTTCATCTGCATCCTTAGGTTTTCGTAAAGCGCAATCTCCTTACTGATATTAACTAAGGCAACGTACTAAGCCAAATAATCGGTATAACAGCACACCTGCCACTCACTGACAGAATACGGTATAACATCATTGGGAGAGCTGGTACTATCAATCTCACGCTGACAAAATGTTACACGTGTTAAAGTTATTTTTAGGCACGCTATTTCACAACTCCCGAAAAATGCTTATTAAGGTTTGGTGTAAGATGTCACGAGACGATAAGATCATAACTTGAACTGTTGGCTTGATATTAAAACTAATATAACGAACCATGGAGCTGTCAAACCAATGCGCGACTAACGGAGGGTTTTAAACGATAGTTCTACATGGGGACAGAGAATACTAATACTAACTTTCTGACAGTATTATTCATAAGTCTAAACACACATTTGTTGTAATCAGCGTAACCGCAGCCTTCGTAAAGAGGTTTACGTAGCCCAGCGCGTATCCCACTATTGAACAGCTGACTGTGTAGCGTTGGGGATCAGCGCCGCTAGCGCTAGCCGAGCGGGGCGCGGTTGAACTCGGTGAGTGATAACACTATTTATTTCTATTCGTCATGGTTTAACCATAGTTTACAACCATATAATCTCTCTAAAGTACAATCTCCGGATAGCTATCACCATTTAGCATTTCACCTAACATATATACTGCATTCAGCATACACTGACAGTTGCAGTACCAATACTGCAACTAAATAATTGTACATATTGTAACTATTTTCACCTGTATTTCAAACAGATTTTGTAGCCTAAGTGTAATGGATCTGATGATGATCGCTTTACGATCGAAACTGGTCATCCTAGTGTTTTATTAATCTCATGTAATTTATTTCAGGATTAGGGCATAACCCATCTCTTTTGGGTACATTCGTGTTGACCGACTGAAAAGCACTAAACTCTTGCTCCTATATAATCATAATTTGTGGGGTACTCACGTATCTAGGCTCATCATGGTGGCTCCAACCACCTATATCCTTCCGGGTCGCCTGCCATTTGCAGATTTAGTGCGACATTTGCATCTTGAATATAAACATTTTATAATACATTTCTTTCACCAACCACACGGCACTTTTCATTTCTATAAAGAAGCTATTGCTTCCAAAACACATGACACTTTATAACACTTATGACATCATTAATTTAAAAGATTTTTCACGTATGATTTATACATAACACATGTAACTTTTTACACTTTTCATTGGTTGAAATTCCCTGACAAAATATCAGATTTGCAGGTATCTGACGGCATCCTCCATGCTCCTACCAACTCCTGATTGAAAGTCTGGTTCATCTGCCTCCGAATTCACCAACAGTCTATCAATTATCCTACGGTAAACTTCCTGCTTTGCATAAATATGCTTACTTCCGTCCTGAGCATTTCTATTTGGTATTCTTAAGACATTACCAAATGCTTCATAAAGTGTCTCCCAGCGCATTCCAGCGTAATAAGACATGTATAACCAGTCCATATATTATACACTGCGCTTAACATTGTACATAGTTTTTACACAGATTATTACTTTCAATAGTTCTGCAACTTATATCACACGGTACTTCCTATGTGAACACAAACCATTGCTCGTACTGCTGACTACACCTGCAGCACGACCGTTCTCAATAAAAGCCTTCTAAAAGTTTTACTGCACGGCTTCCCAAGTTGAAGTCCGGGCCTCCTTCCTTGACTTCGGTAATACGCATTTCACACAATAACGTTCGTTGATTACCGTACTTCTTATTACTTCATGACCATGCATGATTATCTTATCACTTGGTGCATTACACTGCACGGTGAATATAATGATTAACACTAAATGTTCAAGTCTTTGTGTGAGCGTCCTTTCTTGAGCCAGAGTGACATACGTTCCGCGCTCGAGTCTGTCCCAACTACTGACACAACTGACAACAACTGTCAACTGTCAAGGGTCAACTACCTTATATTGGTTTCATACAAAAAGTAGACCTAGAATTCCCGTGCTATATCAACTCCTCTCCCAGCATGATTCTGGTCTCGAAACAGTGCTCATCGGGTTCCTTTTTCTTCACTGATCCCAGAACTATCTGCGTGCTGAAGGATCGATCAGCCAATTAATTAATATTAATTGTTTTTCCATGGCGTGGGGACGCGTTTTCAGTGGGAATCCCCAGTGACATACTTAAACCCTGCCGCGAACACCCATAGTCCTGTGTCCTTACGCACTCCATTAAATATGCCTCAATTTCGCAGATTAAAGGCTTTAAATTAGCCTCCTGGCTAAAGATTCACCTGTGTGCAACTCTCATGTCATTGCGTTACTCCAATCACGAGTAATCAATGATTTTCCTTGGGATCTCTCCCCTCCCTTCCTGGTGCTATTCTCAAACGGGGAAGAACTGGGTCATTATTCAACCCCCCGACCTCTTCCAGACGACTTAACTAGGTCAGTGAGATTGACAGGGCTCCAAGGGTCTCCTCCCACAATTCTGGGGCTATTAGTAAACTGTCAAACTCTCTACTTCTGTGTTCTAAGTTCAGCATAGCCTACTCCATGTAGTTCAATAATGCTGTATTCCGCTCATTTTCCCTGCATTATTTTAATAAATAATATCATTATCAACTGATATCACACCAGTGAATAAATATACACTTTCCTCTAGGGGTTTTTACAACGAAACTCCCTCAGCAGATCTCGGGTTCGTTCCCTGGTGGAACCTTTATTCTGAGATCACAGTCTCTGAGATCCACGTTCGATACCAGTCAGCATGACCCCCTCGGATTCATATTCCCCTTGCAAAACTTATAGAAGCAAGTGACTTTCTTTAAGTAACCAGCTGACTGTCTACCACTGTCTGTGTTTACATCAGGGGTCCTTCACCTCGTCTGACTGCGAGTAGGTTAGTCTAGCTCCCCCTTCCACACTGCGCTCAGCCCTAAGCTGTTAATTCTCTTGACGGAGGGCTTCATTTATGGCCTCAACTTCCCTTGCCGCTTCGACCATTTCTTTGTAAAGTTCTCGCAGGCACTGGCATTCTTGCTGTTTGTCCCTTTCACTGGGCAAGCTGTCTGCTTCTCGTTCCGTCTCGCTACGCGAACCTTCAGGTCTGACTGCCTGGCTGACTTCGCTATCCACGTTCAGTTGAGTGTGCGCCGCTAATACTTCTTCTTGTTCATCAAATTCTTCTGGCGAATGGTAAATTTTTAAATTGGCTGCATTCATAACGACCTCGTTTCCTGTTTCTAAATGCCTTATTCTGTATGCATTGTTTTGTAGGTCTCTGATCACCTCGAACGGGCCGTGATAACCAAAATTGAACTTTTTACACTTCCGTGCTTCTGGATCTGAACTGGCGGGTTTCCGCACTAACACTTTTTCTCCGACGAGAAGCGGTCTGTGATATCTCTTCGCACGATTTCTTCTCTGGCGTCTATCCGCCTGTGCTTGGAGATATTCGAAGGTTCGTTGGATCCTCAATTCTCGTCCTGGCTGTGCGTCTACTGGTAATGGAATAACACCAGTCCACGGTCTCTCCGGTCTCTGATCCAAATGTAGAGTCACGGGCACTTGTCCTGTCGCCTCATGCACAGTATTATTTATGCAGTATTCTATTACTTCTAGGAACTCAATACATCTCCAATTCTCTTCCGAGCAGTATATTTACATGTACTTCTGGATCTCTCTCATTACTCTTTCAACTGGACTTGCCTCAGGATGGCGAATGGTAGATAAAATCTGCCTAATTCCTAGATTTTCCAGTTCCCGACGAAATTCTGCACTAGTGAAGCAACTTCCATGGTCTGAGAGTAGATTATCCGGTTTCCCAAGAATCGGAATAACTCTCTCTTTCAGGCGTTTCAATACCTGCTTTGAGCTGGTTTTCTGTATGGGGCATAATACTACCATTTTTGAGAATACATCCATGGCTACAAAAATGTGTCTATTGCCTCTACGTGCTCTAGGCAGTGGTCCAAAATTTTCTACGCTCAGTATCTGCCTTGGCTTCTCTGGTAACAACGGAATAGGTCGTTGCCTCATTAAAAAGGGATTTGGCTTTACCCTTTGGCACAAATCGCACGTTCTAATAGAATTTCTCACCGTTTCTCTCAACTTTGGCCAAGTAAATGCTTCTTTCAATAGAGCAGTGATCTTGTCTATCCCGGGATGTCCAAACGCTCTGTGTGCTAGCCACACCAATCTCCTCTGCAAAGATGCAGGAATAACAATCCTTTGACGTGTATGATCTACATCATCCCACTTGTGTAGTATCTGATTGTACCATACATAATCTGTTGCCAATGCCTCTGCCTCTCTGTATATTGCAGTTCCCCTTGCTAAGCGTCCCTCGAAGTAATCGATCATCATCTTCAACTACGGGTCTTCGCGTTGTAGGTTGGTAAGATTCCTCAAGTCATCCAATGTCTTCTGATCTCGATTCTCAATCTGGACAGCTAGCGTTTCCTCTTCTCTTGGGTAACGGCTTAATATGTCCGGTAATACATTCTCTTTCCCTGGACAGTGTTCTATTTCCACATTGAATTGCTGAATACACAGGGACCATATTGTCAACCTCTGGCTAGACAAGTCCGTCTTTAACAACAATGTTAAAGCTTTATGGTATGTTCTGAGGACTATTTGAAAACCATACACGAATTTACGCCAGTATTGCAACGCGTACAAAATTGCAAGTAACTCTATCTGTGTAATCGTGTAATTTTTCTCATGGGCTTTCAACCTCCTACTTATAAAGGCAATAAAAACTTTATTTTCGGGCTGGTCAACATTTTCTTGGAATAGCATCGCTCCTATCCCAACAAGTGATGCATCCGTCTGTATGATGAACTTCTGGGTATAATCAGGGTATCCCAGCTTCACATATTCCAAAAGCATTTGTTTTGACCTCACGAATGCTTCCTGACATTGCTCCGTCCAATTCCATCAGCCGCCTTTCTTCAATAAATCCTGCAGGGAAGCTACTGTCTGAGTATAATTTGGGCAGTGGTTCGAAAAGAATCCAATTACTCCCAAATACTGTCGGACGTGCTTAACTTTCGTGGATCGAGGGAAATTTCGAATTACCTCTAATTCCTCAGGATTAGGCTTAACTCCATTTGCATCAATAACATGCCCTAGGAATTTAACTTCCCTCTGACAGAAGTGCGATTTCTTGATATTAACCTTAAAGTTAGCTTCACGAAGGTCATCTAGCAACTTCTTCAGGTCTCTCATGTGCTCCTCCAGAGATTCTGATGTGAGTAGAATGTCGTCTACGTATCTGATGGTTCTCTCTTTAACATCATCTGATAGATTGCGATCTAACGCTCTTATCAGGGCTGAACCAGCTGTTTTCAAACCAAAAGGTAGCCTTAAAAACGTGTATGTGTGTTGATCAAACATGATTCTTGTCAACAGACTAGTTTTCTTTTCTAATTCAAGATGGTGGAAACTTGAAGTGATATCTAAATTTGTGAATATGGTCTTCCCTTTGAACTTCCTGAGGATTTCTTTAATAGGTGGCACTTGGTCGAACTCCGGAATAACCTTCATATTCAAATGTCTCAGGTCCAGACATATTCTGACAGTCCCGTCTGTCTTAGGTACGATTACCAATGGACTTACATAAGGCGTAGGCGTTTCCTCAATAACACCGGCCTCCAACATCTCCTGAATTGCCTCTTTCACCTTGGCATAATGCTTTTCGGCTAAAGGGTAGGGTTTCTGCCAAAATGGTGTCCAATCACTGACTTGAAAAGCATAAGTGAAGTTCTTTATACGACCAGGTCTCGAATCAAAGACTTCCTTCTGTTCCAGTAATAATTTCTTTAAAATTTCTTTCTCCTTTGGCCCAATTTTTGCTTCTTCTAGTTTTTCCGAAATATGTTCTTCCAGTTCGGGTTCCAGATCTTTCTTCATGTCTGTGGCTAGTGTTTTCAGTTCTTCTTCTAACTGCTCAATAGCTAACACTTCTTCCTCCGCCACGTCTCTGTATGTATGCCATAGTTGTTCATCTGACCCTGGTTCATTCTGATTGAGTGAGACCTCTAAGCCTTCGGCTTCCTCATTCACACGGAACATAACTCTGTCCTGTGATAGGTCAATTATCACTCTGTATTCCCTTATAAATTCTGCCCCAATAAGTAGGTTATAAGGCAGTTTGTTTACTAATAGAAAACTCTGTGAGAATATAGAGCCTCCTATCTATAAATCTAGGAATAAGAGTTTAGTGCTTTTCAGTCGGTCAACACGAATGTACCCAAAGGAGATGGGTTATGCCCTAATCCTGAAATAAATTACATGAGATTAATAAAACACTAGGATGACCAGTTTCGATCGTCAAGCGATCATCATCAGATCCATTACACTTAGGCTACAAAATCTATGTTTGAAATACAGGTGAAAATATTTACAATATGTACAATTATTTAGTTGCAGTATTGGTACTGCAACTGTCAGTGTATGCTAAATGCAGTATATATGTTAGGTGAAATGCTAAATGGTGATAGCTATCCGTAGATTGTACTTTAGAGAGATTATATGGTTGTAAACTATGGTTAAACTATAAAATTTTAGGCTAACTACTTATCTGATTGTCTTCTGTATAACAGCTACTCGCAGTTTTCGTGCTCACTGGAACTCACTATGCGGTAGACTGCGGTGGTTATCTTAACGACTGGTTTTCCCTGCTTTCTCCCCCCTGCTCCTACGTGCTGTGGGGAGTGATAGCGATGTGTTTATGTGAGGTGTTGCCAACCTAGATAAGATGTATGTTATTGAATGAGGTGGGTCTACAATTATTAAAGACCGTAGATTAGCCCTCGCCACGCGTGGAGCATAACCCATTCGAACTAAGCGTTGACGGTCTTATGAGGACGTCCCGGCACCTTTAATACTGCCCCGAATATGGGCCTTGGTTTATTGCAGAAGAAAAGTACATTGTACACCTGATCCAGATAACATTTACCTATTAATAACCCCCTAATTTCCCCCCTTTTTATCTAGCTTGGCTGTGTCGCTAAATTGTGTTTTGTTTCCGACAGGGTGTGTTTTTTAGTAGCGTGAAGAGGGGTGAGCTCTCCATGAACGTGTGTTCGTTTAGATTGTTGGGATTGTTTCGTTTGGCTAGGTGTATCTCGATTGCTTCCTTTATGTCAAGAGCTCTGCCTTTCGATTCGTGATGGATTATTTTAAGGTCCGACTCTATGTTGGTAAAGCTGTGCCCTGCGTCACACATATGTTCGCACACGGCTGAATGTGTTCCGTATCTTATCGCATTCCTATGTTCATTATAACGTGTGTCTACTCGCCTTCCACTCTGCCCGATGTAATTAGCTTGACAATCGGTGTCTTGGCACGTTATAGAATATACCCCTGACCTTGAATATGGTTCACGTTTATTTAGATTACTATTTAGGAGGTGCCTAGCGGTTGTGTTTTTCGTCGTGAAAGCTATCTTTATGCCTTGCTTTTTGAATAGATTAGTGATTTTATATGTATTCGCATTCACATAGTTGAAACGCGCAAATTTTTTCTCATTATTGTCCGGTTTGGGAATCGTTTTATCTTTATTTTTATGTTTGGCTATAATTTGATTTATTTTGCTTGGCGAGAAGTTGTTTTCCTTTGCTATTAGCATAATAGTTCTTATTTCCTTATTATAGTTGTCTTTTGACATGGGTATGTTTAAAGCTCTGTGCACCATTGAATTGAAACCCGCTAGTTTGTGCGTACTGGGGTGATTAGACTGATTGTCGATTGCATGCGAGGTTTGTGTTGCTTTCCGGAATATGGAATATGAAAGGTCGTTGTCTTTACGTTCAATAGTTATATCGAGATAATTTATTTTCCGGTCTATTTCGGATTCCTTAGTGAATTTGATAGAGTGGTGAAGGCTATTAATGGATTGGAGAATTGTTTCTTCGCTTGTTAGTTCAGTATCGTAGATGCAAATTACATCATCTACGTATCTTTTCCATATTACTATTCCCTTTGTTGAAGTCTTTTCTAAGAACGCATTTTCTAGTGCATTGATGAAGATGTCAGCGATTAACCCACTTAGTGGCGATCCCATTGCTAGGCCTTCTCTCTGTGTATATATTTTATTGTCGAATTGGAACACGTTTTGGGTGAGAACGACCCTCAGTAATCTCACAATCTCTTCAATTTCTTTTACCGAATTGTTGGATTTTAAGTTGTTTTCGATAGTGTTGATTGCTTCATTAATCGGAATATTGGTGTACATGTTAGTTACGTCGAAGGATACTAGCCTGAAGCTAGGTTTCATTTGTAGGGTGTTCAATGCTGTTACTAGTTCTGTTGTGTTCTTTACAGAGTTGTTTTTGTCGTTGGAAAGACGGCATTTTAAGATTTTTAGTAACTCTTTGCTGATTTTGTAATTAGGGGCATTCCTACAATTGACTATAGGTCTCATTGGGCATTCCTTTTTGTGTATTTTTGGTTGTCCCCTCAATGATGGTATTTTCGGGTTCATGTTTATTAGTTTTGATTTTTCGGCTTTGGTCAGTATGTATTCTGTTTCTTTTAGCGCACTTTTTATTTGTTTTTGGAATTTGTTGGTGGGGTCTTTTGTTAATTCCTTGATTTCGTTGTTGTTTAGGAATTCGACTGTTTTTTCAATGTATTCTGTTTTGTTCAAAATTACTGTAGTGTTTCCCTTATCTGCTTTTGTGATGATTAAGTCATGTTCTTTTATTTTTTGTTTCAACGACTTTATTTCTTTGAGTTGTTTGTTGTTTTGAATGTTATTGCTATCGCCCTCTCGTTTGAGGATTTTTTGGCTTCGTTGGTGGCGAGATTTTTGGTTAATTCCCTGTCTTCTGCTGGGAGCTTGTGACTGGCTATCTCAATATCTGTGATTAACTGTTTTATATTGTGGTTCGTGTGTGCGTCTGTGCAGTTGTATTTCAAACCTTTGTCTAACATATTCATTTCACCTTGAGAAAAGGTTACGTTCGTTCTGTTGTTTACTCTGCTGTGGAAATTGAATTCATTGTTATTCGTGTGTTGTTCGTTAGATTGATGGTTCTGTGTTTCTCCTAGTTTTCTTAATTTATTTTCTAGCGTTTCATGCTTCCTCGTTGCTCTGATTTTGATGGTGTCATGTAGGTGCTCGGTGAAGCTGTCCCATTGGGCTGCGTGCCAGAAATTACTTAGTTGCAATTGAATGTCGTACAATTGTTGGTTAATTTTTTGCTTTCTTATGTATGCAAATCTTAATTCGTTTTTTATCCAAAGCGCTTTGGCTTGTTTGGTTGAAATGATCGAGGCTGGTGTGTTCGGTACGGTTTTAATTGGTACGTATTTAGGGCTGAGGTTTAGTTCTATACATTTTTTGTTGAACCAAATTGACTTGTCTAAATTCATGAGTTTAAGCCTGAGTGATTTGAATTTCTTGGCTTCACGATTTGCCTGACTAGCCGTGAACATTGTGGTGTTTGAAGCCATATTTTCAGTGTTGCCTTAGTAAACAAGAGTTTAGTGCTTTTCAGTCGGTCAACACGAATGTACCCAAAGGAGATGGGTTATGCCCTAATCCTGAAATAAATTACATGAGATTAATAAAACACTAGGAGTCGGACCTTAAAATAATCCATCACGAATCGAAAGGCAGAGCTCTTGACATAAAGGAAGCAATCGAGATACACCTAGCCAAACGAAACAATCCCAACAATCTAAACGAAGACACGTTCATGGAGAGCTCACCCCTCTTCACGCTACTAAAAAACACACCCTGTCGGAAACAAAACACAATTTAGCGACACAGCCAAGCTAGATAAAAAAGGGGGGAAATTAGGGGGTTATTAATAGGTAAATGTTATCTGGATCAGGTGTACAATGTACTTTTCTTCTGCAATAAACCAAGGCCCATATTCGGGGCAGTATTAAAGGTGCCGGGACGTCCTCATAAGACCGTCAACGCTTAATTCGAATGGGTTATGCTCCACGCGTGGCGAGGGCTAATCCACGGTCTTTAATTATTGTAGATCCACCTCATTCAATAACATACATCTTATCTAGGTTGGCAACACCTCACATAAACACATCGCTATCACTCCCCACAGCACGTAGGAGCAGGGGGGAGAAAGCAGGGGAAAACCAGTCGTTATGATAACCACCGCAGTCTACCGCATAGTGAGTTCCAGTGAGCACGAAAACTGCGAGTAGCTGTTATACAGAAGACAATCAGATAAGTAGTTAGCCTAAAATTTTATAGTTTAACCATAGTTTACAACCATATAATCTCTCTAAAGTACAATCTACGGATAGCTATCACCATTTAGCATTTCACCTAACATATATACTGCATTTAGCATACACTGACAGTTGCAGTACCAATACTGCAACTAAATAATTGTACATATTGTAAATATTTTCACCTGTATTTCAAACATAGATTTTGTAGCCTAAGTGTAATGGATCTGATGATGATCGCTTGACGATCGAAACTGGTCATCCTAGTGTTTTATTAATCTCATGTAATTTATTTCAGGATTAGGGCATAACCCATCTCCTTTGGGTACATTCGTGTTGACCGACTGAAAAGCACTAAACTCTTGTTTACTAAGGCAACACTGAAAATATGGCTTCAAACACCACAATGTTCACGGCTAGTCAGGCAAATCGTGAAGCCAAGAAATTCAAATCACTCAGGCTTAAACTCATGAATTTAGACAAGTCAATTTGGTTCAACAAAAAATGTATAGAACGAAACCTCACCCCTAAATACGTACCAATTAAAACCGTACCGAACACACCAGCCTCGATCATTTCAACCAAACAAGCCAAAGCGCTTTGGATAAAAAACGAATTAAAATTTGCATACATAAGAAAGCAAAAAATTAACCAACAATTGTACGACATTCAATTGCAACTAAGTAATTTCTGGCACGCAGCCCAATGGGACAGCTTCACCGAGCACCTACATGACACCATCAAAATCAGAGCAACGAGGAAGCATGAAACGCTAGAAAATAAATTAAGAAAACTAGGAGAAACACAGAACCATCAATCTAACGAACAACACACGAATAACAATGAATTCAATTTCCACAGCAGAGTAAACAACAGAACGAACGTAACCTTTTCTCAAGGTGAAATGAATATGTTAGACAAAGGTTTGAAATACAACTGCACAGACGCACACACGAACCACAATATAAAACAGTTAATCACAGATATTGAGATAGCCAGTCACAAGCTCCCAGCAGAAAACAGGGAATTAACCAAAAATCTCGCCACCAACGAAGCCAAAAAAATCCTCAAACGAGAGGGCGATAGCAATAACATTCAAAACAACAAACAACTCAAAGAAATAAAGTCGTTGAAACAAAAAATAAAAGAACATGACTTAATCATCACAAAAGCAGATAAGGGAAACACTACAGTAATTTTGAACAAAACAGAATACATTGAAAAAACAGTCGAATTCCTAAACAACAACGAAATCAAGGAATTAACAAAAGACCCCACCAACAAATTCCAAAAACAAATAAAAAGTGCGCTAAAAGAAACAGAATACATACTGACCAAAGCCGAAAAATCAAAACTAATAAACATGAACCCGAAAATACCGTCATTGAGGGGACAACCAAAAATACACAAAAAGGAATGCCCAATGAGACCTATAGTCAATTGTAGGAATGCCCCTAATTACAAAATCAGCAAAGAGTTACTAAAAATCTTAAAATGCCGTCTTTCCAACGACAAAAACAACTCTGTAAAGAACACAACAGAACTAGTAACAGCATTGAACACCCTACAAATGAAACCTAGCTTCAGGCTAGTATCCTTCGACGTAACTAACATGTACACCAATATTCCGATTAATGAAGCAATCAACACTATCGAAAACAACTTAAAATCCAACAATTCGGTAAAAGAAATTGAAGAGATTGTGAGATTACTGAGGGTCGTTCTCACCCAAAACGTGTTTCAATTCGACAATAAAATATACAGACAGAGAGAAGGCCTAGCAATGGGATCGCCACTAAGTGGGTTAATCGCTGACATCTTCATCAATGCACTAGAAAATGCGTTCTTAGAAAAGACTTCAGCAAAGGGAATAGTAATATGGAAAAAATACGTAGATGATGTAATTTGCATCTACGATACTGAACTAACAAGCGAAGAAACAATTCTCCAATCCATTAATAGCCTTCACCACTCTATCAAATTCACTAAGGAATCCGAAATAGACCGGGAAATAAATTATCTCGATATAACTATTGAACGTAAAGACAACGACCTTTCATATTCCATATTCCGGAAAGCAACACAAACCTCGCATGCAATCGACAATCAGTCTAATCACCCCAGTATGCACAAACTAGCGGGTTTCAATTCAATGGTGCACATAGCTTTAAACATACCCATGTCAAAAGACAACTATAATAAGGAAATAAGAACTTTTATGCAAATAGCAAAGGAAAACAACTTCTCGCCAAGCAAAATAAATCAAATTATAGCCAAACATAAAAATAAAGATAAAACGATTCCCAAACCGGACAATAATGAGAAAAAATTTGCGCGTTTCAACTATGTGAATGCGAATACATATAAAATCACTAACCTATTCAAAAAGCAAGGCATAAAGATAGCTTTCACGACGAAAAACACAACCGCTAGGCACCTCCTAAATAGTAATCTAAATAAACGTGACCCATATTCAAGGTCAGGGGTATATTCTATAACGTGCCAAGACACCGATTGTCAAGCTAATTACATCGGGCAGAGTTGAAGGCGAGTAGACACACGTTATAATGAACATAGGAATGCGATAAGATACGGAACACATTCAGCCGTGTGTGAACATATGTGTGACGCAGGGCACAGCTTTACCAACATAGAGTCGGACCTTAAAATAATCCATCACGAATCGAAAGGCAGAGCTCTTGACATAAAGGAAGCAATCGAGATACACCTAGCCAAACGAAACAATCCCAACAATCTAAACGAACACACGTTCATGGAGAGCTCACCCCTCTTCACGCTAGTAAAAAACACACCCTGTCGGAAACAAAACACAATTTAGCGACACAGCCAAGCTAGATAAAAAAGGGGGGAAATTAGGAGGTTATTAATAGGTAAATGTTATCTGGATCATGTGTACAATGTACTTTTCTTCTGCAATAAACCAAGGCCCATATTCGGGGCAGTATTAAAGGTGCCGGGACGTCCTCATATGACCGTCAACGCTTAGTTCGAATGGGTTATGCTCCACGCGTGGCGAGGGCTAATCCACGGTCTTTAATAATTGTAGACCCACCTCATTCAATAACATACATCTTATCTAGGTTGGCAACACCTCACATAAACACATCGCTATCACTCCCCACAGCACGTAGGAGCAGGGGGGAGAAAGCAGGGAAAAACCAGTCGTTAAGATAACAACCGCAGTCTACCGCATAGTGAGTTCCAGTGAGCACGAAAACTGCGAGTAGCTGTTATACAGAAGACAATCAGATAAGTAGTTAGCCTAAAATTTTATAGTTTAACCATAGTTTACAACCATATAATCTCTCTAAAGTACAATCTACGGATAGCTATCACCATTTAGCATTTCACCTAACATATATACTGCATTTAGCATACACTGACAGTTGCAGTACCAATACTGCAACTAAATAATTGTACATATTGTAAATATTTTCACCTGTATTTCAAACATAGATTTTGTAGCCTAAGTGTAATGGATCTGATGATGATCGCTTGACGATCGAAACTGGTCATCCTAGTGTTTTATTAATCTCATGTAATTTATTTCAGGATTAGGGCATAACCCATCTCCTTTGGGTACATTCGTGTTGACCGACTGAAAAGCACTAAACTCTTGTTTACTAAGGCAACACTGAAAATATGGCTTCAAACACCACAATCTAGGAATACCTGATATTTACATATCATCGTTCTGTCTGGAATTACACCTTTTATTTTGACACTAGAGATCGGTATTTTCAAAACATTCTCTCTCTGGGCTATTTCATTATATAAGGCTTGTGTCATAAGGCACACTGTTGAACCCGTGTCTAACAGACTTCTTATTTTCAATCCTGCCACTCTTACTATTATAATGGGCAATTCTCTCTTGACCATGACCTGTGATCCTCCTGTATCCTCGATTAGCTCTTCTGGTTTGGCTATCCAATTGATGATGTTAACTGACTTCCATCTATCATTTTCGAAATCTTCTAATTTTGGAGTTTTTTTTCTATAGCGCCAGTCCCCTAAGAATTTCTTCTCTCTTGTTCGCTGCGCTGTACCTCCAAACTCTTAGCTCCATCTCCATATCTGTCTGGCGACGTCCTATTCTGCATAACTTCTTGCCAGCGGACTTGTTGCTTCTGGGGCTCATCTCCCCTTTCCTCGAGGTATCGCAATGAAGCGTGATATCGTTCCTCTACCTCGTCATCGAAGTTACTTCTTCTTTCCTGGGGTCTCCAATTCCTATTGTTGCCTTCTTGGCCATTGTTACCTCCATTGTTTTGGTACGGTCTACCCCTGGTATTCTGCTTATTCCACGAATTTCGGCCTCTTCCTCCTCTACTAGCATTCCCTTTGTACTTCGGCTGCCATCTTCTGGGATCCTGTTCCCATTGACGTCCGTTGGAATCTAATGTTTCAGTGCTCGTAGTTTTGTTGTTCCTTGGAGCTTGATGCTGGTCAGTCTGCGTGTTGGTCACGTGTACCTGTTCCACGGTTCGATTCTGACGCATAGTATTGGCTGTTGTGAGGTCCAGTTGTCTAAGAACTGTCTCCATTTCCATAGCAGTTTTTGCATTTGCCGAGATTAGCAGTCTTTGGATCTCGTATGGAAGCTGCTTGGCGATAGCAATACATAGCTCCAGCTCGCTAGGTTTTTGATCAAGTTCTTTGAACCGACACATCTGAGAGATGAAAAACTCTGCGTACTTCGTTGGGTTGTTGGTGCTGTATCTTTTTGAATACAAATCCAATCGTAAATTTTGCTGTGTTGCTGGATCCCAGTACCGTTTCAAAAATGCCTCCCGAAACTCCTCAACAGTATCGAAAGTATACCGGAAACTGCGAAACCATAATGCACATTCTCCCTCTGTTAGTTTCTCAATGGCTCGAAGCCTGCGCTCTTGTGGTATCCGCGCATCATTCAAATATTCAGACACTTCCTTCAACCTATATTTTGGTGTCATATTACAGTGGCTACCTGAGAATTTCCTTGGTTTCTCTTCGCTTGCCCTGATTACGTTTATCACCTGGGTGTGCATAGCATTTTCATGTGGCGTTGATGCTGCAACTGGTGCACCTGGCGTCATATAAGTACTTTCGCCTGGACCTGTAGCATTTCTTATTATAGGTTGGGTTTCTAAGTCTGCCCACCTTGTTTTCCTCATATCTTCCATGCTGCCTTCACTTGACTTAGGATCTTTCATAAGGGTTTCCTCCTGTGCGATTATCCTAGTCTCCATTTGATTGTGGCGCATCTCCGCTCTTTCCAGTCGAGTAATTACCTCCTTCTCGATTCTGGTAAGCCTATCTCGATTTTCCTCTGCCACTTGAAATATTTTCTCCTTGTCTTCTTTCAGGCTTTGTTTGATATGTGAGATTTCATCCTCTACATCTTCCTTAATTTGAGCAAGAGTCTTGTCGCTTGCCTCTGTCTTCTGGCCTTCTCTTACTTCGAGTTCTTCTCTCAGCCCTTTAATTTCCTCTTGAATGTGTCCATTGACTTTTGACAATTCATTCCGGACCTTAACAATTTCTCCTCTGTTCTCCTCTTGCTTTTTGTTAACGATGATAATGTCACTGTGAATTTGGTCCACTTCTTGATGAACTTTGCTCAAATGACCTTTCATGTTGCCTACCAGCCCTTCACTTTCATTAGCGATAGCCTTAATCTCGCTTATTTCCTGACATTGATCTAATATGTTCTGATCCTGTTTCTTTAGATCACCGTTAATTGCTCTAGCATAGCTCTTCAATTTCTGGTCCCATTTAGAGTCGTTCTCTTCTAACCTCTGATCTACCGTTCTCGTAAATTCTGAAAACTGTTTCGCTTGGCGTTCGAGATTCGCCTCATTTTGGATTTGAATATCCTTAATGTCATTAGACAATGCATCTAACCTAGTGTTGGTTTCATCCTGCGCATGCTTACACGCCTGTAAATTACTTTCAAGCTTGGCTTCTATAGCCTCGAAACGTTTATCTGTCTTAACCTGCATTTCTGATATAATGCTTACAACAGTTTCTGTTACTTCGGTCTTAATCGTTTCCTGCATTTGACCTAGCTTATCATTTAATTCAACCTTATTTGCATCCAATCGGTTGTTTATTTCAACCTGATTAGCATTTAAACGGTTACCCAATTCAACCTGATTAGCATCTAAACGGTTATTCAATTCACTCTGATTGTCATTCATTGCAACCTGATTTGCATTGATTGCCAGCTGATTAGCATCTAACCGAGTGTTTATTCAATCTTGGAAAGCCTTAGCTTCCAGCCTATTCTGTTCATTAACAGCGTCAAAATGCTGTTTCAACCCTGCAATCACCTGCAGAATCTCCTCTGTGCCAGACATTCTCACAATAATACACTTTGAGATGCAGGCAGGCTTCCTGGAAACATGTGTGGATACGTTTTGAAGAGAGACACCAAACACTATACACATATTGCAAGATTGTACTAAAACTGTGAATTTTATGATAAATTGTGGATTTGGTATGTAGCGCTCGTACCATTGGGTAATCCTCTTCTCACTAGAGAGACTCCGCGTTACATCAAAAGCCTACTGAACTCAAAAATCACTCAAACACAGTTTGAGGCAAAAATATAATTACTATGGTTTTCCCCACGAAATACCATAAAAATCTATGGGTTTTTCCTAAATCCCATAAGCCCCACGTTGGGCGCCATGATAAATATAAGAAGATGCTCATGCTATGCCCACACACATGGGAGACATGATAATAAATGAGATGCATAGGTGAGGTGTTTATCAAAATGTATATTGTTTGTATCGGAGCTTAGCTAAGGTTAGGCGTGGTCATCCCCTAATTCATGTTAATTGTTACTTTAATAGAGTTGTGTGCACAAAATCTCGACCGACTTTAGTTGTACCGATAGCTCAAATCACTGTACAGGACAACAATTTCCATGTACCCATGTGAGTAATCTCGATGGAAAATATGCTTCCGCCTCCAGCTAGCATCAGGTCTCAGGCGTGTACCGTTCCCCCATTGAGCAGTTGCATATTTTGGATTTGAGACTAAAAGGTATCAACTCTACAATGATAAGGCACAACTCTATTAAAAAACTTTAATTCAGTAATAAAATCATGGCTTCAAACAAATAAAACAATCCCCACAAACATAAAACAAAATCAAACAAAAATTATTTCCACAATCCACTAATATTAACGCAATATTATCATAATAAACTCATATCATAACTCAAACCTTTACCCTTATATTAACTTTACACTTCACTCTAGTGCGCTGATGCACATGCAACTTCATAAACAAAACTGTACTTTTATTCTTCTGTCATCTAGTGTGACTTCTTTAATTTCACAAAGTTACTTATTCCTTAAAACTCATCCTAATTTGACAATTACGTGTACCGTGTGTGTTTGGTCTCTCTCTTCCCACCAAATGCTTTACATGCATTAGCCTATTCAGTTGTTGCACAACAATCTACGTGCAACCCCATAATTATGTAAAGCTACCCCTACACTTCAATCTATTTATATAGTTCCACTGCATGCCGTTGTGATTTCATCTTCAAAACTTTTGTTACCGCTGTGTCGGATGGTATCATTAAGCTACCCTTGCGAGCGCAGCCTGTGGCGTCAAGTAGCCAACTTCTGAAACAGGCGTCAGTGACAGTAACAAATGCAACTTCCAACCATTCGTTAGATTGCTAAAATCATGAACCATCAGGGTGATCTATAATTACCAATGTGTTCTTAAACCACATGACTTCATTACTCAATATAACAATGTTTCCTTTCATGTTACTACTAGGGTCTAAAATCTGCCCTTCATTAAACCTTAACCTTCACGGTTCGCTTGACAGCTCAGCCCCTCTTCCGAGCGGCCTGTATACAATGGGGTGGAGAGAGGTTACCGCAGTACCTCGACCCTCGCTTTCTTAACTCCTGGCTTTCATCTTCCCAAGCAGTAGTAAGATTCTAAATACAAATACCGTTGTCACAATGACGCACATATCCCAATGGATTTAAAATGAATATTATGCAATAGGTTCTGGACGAGCTTAAATATTTATTCCTAACCTTAGGATATTAATAACGGCCTCAACAGGTCCGTATCAAATGTGAAGGCACGAGATTCATAAAAACATTGGTCTAGTGGGTAGCCGATATCTTAATAAATGATGCGGTCAGCCCCATGCTGCCGTCCATAAGATTCGCTTCACAAGAGCCTAATCACTCAATAATAAGTTCTCGGGCGATCAGATAGAGTGCAGAGGTGTCCATTGTTCTCCTCTCACCTATCACAGGATTCGAACCCGGAACATTCCATATCCATCATCAGAGTTAGGGTCCAAACACTAATTACACTCTGGCACAAAGCACATATCTCAGTATGCCCACGGCGATACGAGATTTCATACGTCGAATAGATTACCTGGTTCCATGACCTAATGTTATGATCTTCGTCCGTTAATTATTAAGAGAAATCTATCAATTACTCTATAAGCTTTTACACAAGCTGCAAATTCAATTCACTAGAAAGCTCTCCCATTTCCTTGCATAATTATATTCCCATTAATACAATATATTCTGATATTAAACTCTTTTCTTTCATCCCTTAAGGTAATCTTACTGCTTAGATCGATAAATCTTCAAATTAGCGTAAATATTTCTTGCTTACAACATTTTTCCTGATGTATTCATTCATACCTTTATTATTATTATTATTATTATTATTATTATTACTATTACTGACATAAATTACCATAATCCGACACAACATAACCATCTTAAAAATCGAACATCCGTGTTCGTTAAATTAAGTTTACACAACTGATTTGCCATTTTATTAATAGTGGTAACGATTGATCCACTCACTGATGCATAACAACATCTCAACTCTATTAAAATCAACACAATAATGATTAAACTTGGAGGGTCTATCTCCTAATACTGATTCTTACTGGCCTATTTATAATTCTGAAATCACATTACATGCAGTGGGCTATACTCCTATATAATCATCATTTGTGGGGTACTCACATATCTAGGCTCATCATGGTGGCTCCAACCACCTATATCCTTTCGGGTCGCCTGCCATTTGCAGGTTTAGTGTGACATTTGCATCTTGATTATACACATTTTATAATACATTTCTTTCACCAACCACACGGCACTTTTCATTTCTATAAAGAAGCTATTGCTTCCAAAACACATGACACTTTATAACACTTATGACACCATTAATTTAAAAGATTTTTCACATATGATTTATACATAACACACGTAACTTTTTACACTTTTCATTGGTTGAAATTCCCTGGCAAAATATCAGAATTGCAGGTATCAACGGCATCCTCCGTGCTCCTACCAACTCCTGATTGAAAGTCTGGTTCATCTGCCTCCGAATTCACCAACAGTCTATCAATTATCCTACGGTAAACTTCCTGCTTTGCATAAATATGCTTACTTCCGTCCTGAGCATTACTATTTGGTATTCTTAAGACATTACCAAATGCTTCATAAAGTTTCTCCCAGCGCATTCCAGCGTAATAAGACATGTATAACCAGTCCATATATTATACACTGCGCTTAACATTGTACATAGTTTTTACACAGATTATTACTTTCAATAGTTCTGCAACTTATATCACACGGTACTTCCTATGTGAACACAAACCATTGCTCGTACTGCTGACTACACCTGCAGCACGACCGTTCTCAATATAAGCCTTCTAAAAGTTTTACTGCACGGCTTCCCAAGTTGAAGTCCGGGCCTCCTTCCTTGACTTCGGTAATACGCATTTCACACAATAACGTTCGTTGATTACCGTACTTCTTATTACTTCATGACCATGCATGATTATCTTATCACTTGGTGCATTACACTGCACGGTGAATATAATGATTAACACTAAATGTTCAAGTCTTTGTGTGAGCGTCCTTTCTTGAGCCAGAGTGACATACGTTCCGCGCTCGAGTCTGTCCCAACTACTGACACAACTGACAACAACTGTCAACTGTCAAGGGTCAACTACCTTATATTGGTTTCATACAAAAAGTAGACCTAGAATTCCCGTGCTATATCAACTCCTCTCCCAGCATGATTCTGGTCTCGAAACAGTGCTCATCGGGTTCCTTTTTCTTCACTGATCCCAGAACTATCTGCGTGCTGAAGGATCGATCAGCCAATTAATTAATATTAATTGTTTTTCCATGGCGTGGGGACGCGTTTTCAGTGGGAATCCCCAGTGACATACTTAAACCCTGCCGCGAACACCCATAGTCCTGTGTCCTTACGCACTCCATTAAATATGCCTCAATTTCGCAGATTAAAGGCTTTAAATTAGCCTCCTGGCTAAAGATTCACCTGTGTGCAACTCTCATGTCATTGCGTTACTCCAATCACGAGTAATCAATGATTTTCCTTGGGATCTCTCCCCTCCCTTCCTGGTGCTATTCTCAAACGGGGAAGAACTGGGTCATTATTCAACCCCCCGACCTCTTCCAGACGACTTAACTAGGTCAGTGAGATTGACAGGGCTCCAAGGGTCTCCTCCCACAATTCTGGGGCTATTAGTAAACTGTCAAACTCTCTACTTCTGTGTTCTAAGTCCAGCATAGCCTACTCCATGTAGTTCAATAATGCTGTATTCCGCTCATTTTCCCTGCATTATTTTAATAAATAATATCATTATCAACTGATATCACACCAGTGAATAAATATACACTTTCCTCTAGGGGTTTTTACAACGAAACTCCCTCAGCAGATCTCGGGTTCGTTCCCTGGTGGAACCTTTATTCTGAGATCACAGTCTCTGAGATCCACGTTCGATACCAGTCAGCATGACCCCCTCGGATTCATATTCCCCTTGCAAAACTTATAGAAGCAAGTGACTTTCTTTAAGTAACCAGCTGACTGTCTACCACTGTCTGTGTTTACATCAGGGGTCCTTCACCTCGTCTGACTGCGAGTAGGTTAGTCTAGCTCCCCCTTCCACACTGCGCTCAGTCCTAAGCTGTTAATTCTCTTGACGGAGGGCTTCATTTATGGCCTCAACTTCCCTTGCCGCTTCGACCATTTCTTTGTAAAGTTCTCGCAGGCACTGGCATTCTTGCTGTTTGTCCCTTTCACTGGGCAAGCTGTCTGCTTCTCGTTCCGTCTCGCTACGCGAACCTTCAGGTCTGACTGCCTGGCTGACTTCGCTATCCACGTTCAGTTGAGTGTGCGCCGCTAATACTTCTTCTTGTTCATCAAATTCTTCTGGCGAATGGTAAATTTTTAAATTGGCTGCATTCATAACGACCTCGTTTCCTGTTTCTAAATGCCTTATTCTGTATGCATTGTTTTGTAGGTCTCTGATCACCTCGAACGGGCCGTGATAACCAAAATTGAACTTTTTACACTTCCGTGCTTCTGGATCTGAACTGGCGGGTTTCCGCACTAACACTTTTTCTCCGACGAGAAGCGGTCTGTGATATCTCTTCGCACGATTTCTTCTCTGGCGTCTATCCGCCTGTGCTTGGAGATATTCGAAGGTTCGTTGGATCCTCAATTCTCGTCCTGGCTGTGCGTCTACTGGTAATGGAATAACACCAGTCCACGGTCTCTCCGGTCTCTGATCCAAATGTAGAGTCACGGGCACTTGTCCTGTCGCCTCATGCACAGTATTATTTATGCAGTATTCTATTACTTCTAGGAACTCAATACATCTCCAATTCTCTTCCGAGCAGTATATTTACATGTACTTCTGGATCTCTCTCATTACTCTTTCAACTGGACTTGCCTCAGGATGGCGAATGGTAGATAAAATCTGCCTAATTCCTAGATTTTCCAGTTCCCGACGAAATTCTGCACTAGTGAAGCAACTTCCATGGTCTGAGAGTAGATTATCCGGTTTCCCAAGAATCGGAATAACTCTCTCTTTCAGGCGTTTCAATACCTGCTTTGAGCTGGTTTTCTGTATGGGGCATAATACTACCATTTTTGAGAATACATCCATGGCTACAAAAATGTGTCTATTGCCTCTACGTGCTCTAGGCAGTGGTCCAAAATTTTCTACGCTCAGTATCTGCCTTGGCTTCTCTGGTAACAACGGAATAGGTCGTTGCCTCATTAAAAAGGGATTTGGCTTTACCCTTTGGCACAAATCGCACGTTCTAATAGAATTTCTCACCGTTTCTCTCAACTTTGGCCAAGTAAATGCTTCTTTCAATAGAGCAGTGATCTTGTCTATCCCGGGATGTCCAAACGCTCTGTGTGCTAGCCACACCAATCTCCTCTGCAAAGATGCAGGAATAACAATCCTTTGACGTGTATGATCTACATCATCCCACTTGTGTAGTATCTGATTGTACCATACATAATCTGTTGCCAATGCCTCTGCCTCTCTGTATATTGCAGTTCCCCTTGCTAAGCGTCCCTCGAAGTAATCGATCATCATCTTCAACTACGGGTCTTCGCGTTGTAGGTTGGTAAGATTCCTCAAGTCATCCAATGTCTTCTGATCTCGATTCTCAATCTGGACAGCTAGCGTTTCCTCTTCTCTTGGGTAACGGCTTAATATGTCCGGTAATACATTCTCTTTCCCTGGACAGTGTTCTATTTCCACATTGAATTGCTGAATACACAGGGACCATATTGTCAACCTCTGGCTAGACAAGTCCGTCTTTAACAACAATGTTAAAGCTTTATGGTATGTTCTGAGGACTATTTGAAAACCATACACGAATTTACGCCAGTATTGCAACGCGTACAAAATTGCAAGTAACTCTATCTGTGTAATCGTGTAATTTTTCTCATGGGCTTTCAACCTCCTACTTATAAAGGCAATAAAAACTTTATTTTCGGGCTGGTCAACATTTTCTTGGAATAGCATCGCTCCTATCCCAACAAGTGATGCATCCGTCTGTATGATGAACTTCTGGGTATAATCAGGGTATCCCAGCTTCACATATTCCAAAAGCATTTGTTTTGACCTCACGAATGCTTCCTGACATTGCTCCGTCCAATTCCATCAGCCGCCTTTCTTCAATAAATCCTGCAGGGAAGCTACTGTCTGAGTATAATTTGGGCAGTGGTTCGAAAAGAATCCAATTACTCCCAAATACTGTCGGACGTGCTTAACTTTCGTGGATCGAGGGAAATTTCGAATTACCTCTAATTCCTCAGGATTAGGCTTAACTCCATTTGCATCAATAACATGCCCTAGGAATTTAACTTCCCTCTGACAGAAGTGCGATTTCTTGATATTAACCTTAAAGTTAGCTTCACGAAGGTCATCTAGCAACTTCTTCAGGTCTCTCATGTGCTCCTCCAGAGATTCTGATGTGAGTAGAATGTCGTCTACGTATCTGATGGTTCTCTCTTTAACATCATCTGATAGATTGCGATCTAACGCTCTTATCAGGGCTGAACCAGCTGTTTTCAAACCAAAAGGTAGCCTTAAAAACGTGTATGTGTGTTGATCAAACATGATTCTTGTCAACAGACTAGTTTTCTTTTCTAATTCAAGATGGTGGAAACTTGAAGTGATATCTAAATTTGTGAATATGGTCTTCCCTTTGAACTTCCTGAGGATTTCTTTAATAGGTGGCACTTGGTCGAACTCCGGAATAACCTTCATATTCAAATGTCTCAGGTCCAGACATATTCTGACAGTCCCGTCTGTCTTAGGTACGATTACCAATGGACTTACATAAGGCGTAGGCGTTTCCTCAATAACACCGGCCTCCAACATCTCCTGAATTGCCTCTTTCACCTTGGCATAATGCTTTTCGGCTAAAGGGTAGGGTTTCTGCCAAAATGGTGTCCAATCACTGACTTGAAAAGCATAAGTGAAGTTCTTTATACGACCAGGTCTCGAATCAAAGACTTTCTTCTGTTCCAGTAATAATTTCTTTAAAATTTCTTTCTCCTTTGGCCCAATTTTTGCTTCTTCTAGTTTTTCCGAAATATGTTCTTCCAGTTCGGGTTCCAGATCTTTCTTCATGTCTGTGGCTAGTGTTTTCAGTTCTTCTTCTAACTGCTCAATAGCTAACACTTCTTCCTCCGCCACGTCTCTGTATGTATGCCATAGTTGTTCATCTGACCCTGGTTCATTCTGATTGAGTGAGACCTCTAAGCCTTCGGCTTCCTCATTCACACGGAACATAACTCTGTCCTGTGATAGGTCAATTATCACTCTGTATTCCCTTATAAATTCTGCCCAAATAAGTAGGTTATAAGGCAGTTTGTTTACTAATAGAAAACTCTGTGAGAATATAGAGCCTCCTATCTATAAATCTAGGAATAAGAGTTTAGTGCTTTTCAGTCGGTCAACACGAATGTACCCAAAGGAGATGGGTTATGCCCTAATCCTGAAATAAATTACATGAGATTAATAAAACACTAGGATGACCAGTTTCGATCGTCAAGCGATCATCATCAGATCCATTACACTTAGGCTACAAAATCTATGTTTGAAATACAGGTGAAAATATTTACAATATGTACAATTATTTAGTTGCAGTATTGGTACTGCAACTGTCAGTGTATGCTAAATGCAGTATATATGTTAGGTGAAATGCTAAATGGTGATAGCTATCCGTAGATTGTACTTTAGAGAGATTATATGGTTGTAAACTATGGTTAAAATATAAAATTTTAGGCTAACTACTTATCTGATTGTCTTCTGTATAACAGCTACTCGCAGTTTTCGTGCTCACTGGAACTCACTATGCGGTAGACTGCGGTGGTTATCTTAACGACTGGTTTTCCCTGCTTTCTCCCCCCTGCTCCTACGTGCTGTGGGGAGTGATAGCGATGTGTTTATGTGAGGTGTTGCCAACCTAGATAAGATGTATGTTATTGAATGAGGTGGGTCTACAATTATTAAAGACCGTAGATTAGCCCTCGCCACGCGTGGAGCATAACCCATTCGAACTAAGCGTTGACGGTCTTATGAGGACGTCCCGGCACCTTTAATACTGCCCCGAATATGGGCCTTGGTTTATTGCAGAAGAAAAGTACATTGTACACCTGATCCAGATAACATTTACCTATTAATAACCCCCTAATTTCCCCCCTTTTTATCTAGCTTGGCTGTGTCGCTAAATTGTGTTTTGTTTCCGACAGGGTGTGTTTTTTAGTAGCGTGAAGAGGGGTGAGCTCTCCATGAACGTGTGTTCGTTTAGATTGTTGGGATTGTTTCGTTTGGCTAGGTGTATCTCGATTGCTTCCTTTATGTCAAGAGCTCTGCCTTTCGATTCGTGATGGATTATTTTAAGGTCCGACTCTATGTTGGTAAAGCTGTGCCCTGCGTCACACATATGTTCGCACACGGCTGAATGTGTTCCGTATCTTATCGCATTCCTATGTTCATTATAACGTGTGTCTACTCGCCTTCCACTCTGCCCGATGTAATTAGCTTGACAATCGGTGTCTTGGCACGTTATAGAATATACCCCTGACCTTGAATATGGTTCACGTTTATTTAGATTACTATTTAGGAGGTGCCTAGCGGTTGTGTTTTTCGTCGTGAAAGCTATCTTTATGCCTTGCTTTTTGAATAGATTAGTGATTTTATATGTATTCGCATTCACATAGTTGAAACGCGCAAATTTTTTCTCATTATTGTCCGGTTTGGGAATCGTTTTATCTTTATTTTTATGTTTGGCTATAATTTGATTTATTTTGCTTGGCGAGAAGTTGTTTTCCTTTGCTATTAGCATAATAGTTCTTATTTCCTTATTATAGTTGTCTTTTGACATGGGTATGTTTAAAGCTCTGTGCACCATTGAATTGAAACCCGCTAGTTTGTGCGTACTGGGGTGATTAGACTGATTGTCGATTGCATGCGAGGTTTGTGTTGCTTTCCGGAATATGGAATATGAAAGGTCGTTGTCTTTACGTTCAATAGTTATATCGAGATAATTTATTTTCCGGTCTATTTCGGATTCCTTAGTGAATTTGATAGAGTGGTGAAGGCTATTAATGGATTGGAGAATTGTTTCTTCGCTTGTTAGTTCAGTATCGTAGATGCAAATTACATCATCTACGTATCTTTTCCATATTACTATTCCCTTTGTTGAAGTCTTTTCTAAGAACGCATTTTCTAGTGCATTGATGAAGATGTCAGCGATTAACCCACTTAGTGGCGATCCCATTGCTAGGCCTTCTCTCTGTGTATATATTTTATTGTCGAATTGGAACACGTTTTGGGTGAGAACGACCCTCAGTAATCTCACAATCTCTTCAATTTCTTTTACCGAATTGTTGGATTTTAAGTTGTTTTCGATAGTGTTGATTGCTTCATTAACCGGAATATTGGTGTACATGTTAGTTACGTCTAAGGATACTAGCCTGAAGCTAGGTTTCATTTGTAGGGTGTTCAATGCTGTTACTAGTTCTGTTGTGTTCTTTACAGAGTTGTTTTTGTCGTTGGAAAGACGGCATTTTAAGATTTTTAGTAACTCTTTGCTGATTTTGTAATTAGGGGCATTCCTACAATTGACTATAGGTCTCATTGGGCATTCCTTTTTGTGTATTTTTGGTTGTCCCCTCAATGATGGTATTTTCGGGTTCATGTTTATTAGTTTTGATTTTTCGGCTTTGGTCAGTATGTATTCTGTTTCTTTTAGCGCACTTTTTATTTGTTTTTGGAATTTGTTGGTGGGGTCTTTTGTTAATTCCTTGATTTCGTTGTTGTTTAGGAATTCGACTGTTTTTTCAATGTATTCTGTTTTGTTCAAAATTACTGTAGTGTTTCCCTTATCTGCTTTTGTGATGATTAAGTCATGTTCTTTTATTTTTTGTTTCAACGACTTTATTTCTTTGAGTTGTTTGTTGTTTTGAATGTTATTGCTATCGCCCTCTCGTTTGAGGATTTTTTGGCTTCGTTGGTGGCGAGATTTTTGGTTAATTCCCTGTCTTCTGCTGGGAGCTTGTGACTGGCTATCTCAATATCTGTGATTAACTGTTTTATATTGTGGTTCGTGTGTGCGTCTGTGCAGTTGTATTTCAAACCTTTGTCTAACATATTCATTTCACCTTGAGAAAAGGTTACGTTCGTTCTGTTGTTTACTCTGCTGTGGAAATTGAATTCATTGTTATTCGTGTGTTGTTCGTTAGATTGATGGTTCTGTGTTTCTCCTAGTTTTCTTAATTTATTTTCTAGCGTTTCATGCTTCCTCGTTGCTCTGATTTTGATGGTGTCATGTAGGTGCTCGGTGAAGCTGTCCCATTGGGCTGCGTGCCAGAAATTACTTAGTTGCAATTGAATGTCGTACAATTGTTGGTTAATTTTTTGCTTTCTTATGTATGCAAATCTTAATTCGTTTTTTATCCAAAGCGCTTTGGCTTGTTTGGTTGAAATGATCGAGGCTGGTGTGTTCGGTACGGTTTTAATTGGTACGTATTTAGGGCTGAGGTTTAGTTCTATACATTTTTTGTTGAACCAAATTGACTTGTCTAAATTCATGAGTTTAAGCCTGAGTGATTTGAATTTCTTGGCTTCACGATTTGCCTGACTAGCCGTGAACATTGTGGTGTTTGAAGCCATATTTTCAGTGTTGCCTTAGTAAACAAGAGTTTAGTGCTTTTCAGTCGGTCAACACGAATGTACCCAAAGGAGATGGGTTATGCCCTAATCCTGAAATAAATTACATGAGATTAATAAAACACTAGGAGTCGGACCTTAAAATAATCCATCACGAATCGAAAGGCAGAGCTCTTGACATAAAGGAAGCAATCGAGATACACCTAGCCAAACGAAACAATCCCAACAATCTAAACGAAGACACGTTCATGGAGAGCTCACCCCTCTTCACGCTACTAAAAAACACACCCTGTCGGAAACAAAACACAATTTAGCGACACAGCCAAGCTAGATAAAAAAGGGGGGAAATTAGGGGGTTATTAATAGGTAAATGTTATCTGGATCAGGTGTACAATGTACTTTTCTTCTGCAATAAACCAAGGCCCATATTCGGGGCAGTATTAAAGGTGCCGGGACGTCCTCATAAGACCGTCAACGCTTAATTCGAATGGGTTATGCTCCACGCGTGGCGAGGGCTAATCCACGGTCTTTAATTATTGTAGATCCACCTCATTCAATAACATACATCTTATCTAGGTTGGCAACACCTCACATAAACACATCGCTATCACTCCCCACAGCACGTAGGAGCAGGGGGGAGAAAGCAGGGGAAAACCAGTCGTTATGATAACCACCGCAGTCTACCGCATAGTGAGTTCCAGTGAGCACGAAAACTGCGAGTAGCTGTTATACAGAAGACAATCAGATAAGTAGTTAGCCTAAAATTTTATAGTTTAACCATAGTTTACAACCATATAATCTCTCTAAAGTACAATCTACGGATAGCTATCACCATTTAGCATTTCACCTAACATATATACTGCATTTAGCATACACTGACAGTTGCAGTACCAATACTGCAACTAAATAATTGTACATATTGTAAATATTTTCACCTGTATTTCAAACATAGATTTTGTAGCCTAAGTGTAATGGATCTGATGATGATCGCTTGACGATCGAAACTGGTCATCCTAGTGTTTTATTAATCTCATGTAATTTATTTCAGGATTAGGGCATAACCCATCTCCTTTGGGTACATTCGTGTTGACCGACTGAAAAGCACTAAACTCTTGTTTACTAAGGCAACACTGAAAATATGGCTTCAAACACCACAATGTTCACGGCTAGTCAGGCAAATCGTGAAGCCAAGAAATTCAAATCACTCAGGCTTAAACTCATGAATTTAGACAAGTCAATTTGGTTCAACAAAAAATGTATAGAACGAAACCTCACCCCTAAATACGTACCAATTAAAACCGTACCGAACACACCAGCCTCGATCATTTCAACCAAACAAGCCAAAGCGCTTTGGATAAAAAACGAATTAAAATTTGCATACATAAGAAAGCAAAAAATTAACCAACAATTGTAAGACATTCAATTGCAACTAAGTAATTTCTAGCACGCAGCCCAATGGGACAGCTTCACCGAGCACCTACATGACACCATCAAAATCAGAGCAACGAGGAAGCATGAAACGCTAGAAAATAAATTAAGAAAACTAGGAGAAACACAGAACCATCAATCTAACGAACAACACACGAATAACAATGAATTCAATTTCCACAGCAGAGTAAACAACAGAACGAACGTAACCTTTTCTCAAGGTGAAATGAATATGTTAGACAAAGGTTTGAAATACAACTGCACAGACGCACACACGAACCACAATATAAAACAGTTAATCACAGATATTGAGATAGCCAGTCACAAGCTCCCAGCAGAAGACAGGGAATTAACCAAAAATCTCGCCACCAACGAAGCCAAAAAAATCCTCAAACGAGAGGGCGATAGCAATAACATTCAAAACAACAAACAACTCAAAGAAATAAAGTCGTTGAAACAAAAAATAAAAGAACATGACTTAATCATCACAAAAGCAGATAAGGGAAACACTACAGTAATTTTGAACAAAACAGAATACATTGAAAAAACAGTCGAATTCCTAAACAACAACGAAATCAAGGAATTAACAAAAGACCCCACCAACAAATTCCAAAAACAAATAAAAAGTGCGCTAAAAGAAACAGAATACATACTGACCAAAGCCGAAAAATCAAAACTAATAAACATGAACCCGAAAATACCGTCATTGAGGGGACAACCAAAAATACACAAAAAGGAATGCCCAATGAGACCTATAGTCAATTGTAGGAATGCCCCTAATTACAAAATCAGCAAAGAGTTACTAAAAATCTTAAAATGCCGTCTTTCCAACGACAAAAACAACTCTGTAAAGAACACAACAGAACTAGTAACAGCATTGAACACCCTACAAATGAAACCTAGCTTCAGGCTAGTATCCTTCGACGTAACTAACATGTACACCAATATTCCGATTAATGAAGCAATCAACACTATCGAAAACAACTTAAAATCCAACAATTCGGTAAAAGAAATTGAAGAGATTGTGAGATTACTGAGGGTCGTTCTCACCCAAAACGTGTTTCAATTCGACAATAAAATATACAGACAGAGAGAAGGCCTAGCAATGGGATCGCCACTAAGTGGGTTAATCGCTGACATCTTCATCAATGCACTAGAAAATGCGTTCTTAGAAAAGACTTCAGCAAAGGGAATAGTAATATGGAAAAAATACGTAGATGATGTAATTTGCATCTACGATACTGAACTAACAAGCGAAGAAACAATTCTCCAATCCATTAATAGCCTTCACCACTCTATCAAATTCACTAAGGAATCCGAAATAGACCGGGAAATAAATTATCTCGATATAACTATTGAACGTAAAGACAACGACCTTTCATATTCCATATTCCGGAAAGCAACACAAACCTCGCATGCAATCGACAATCAGTCTAATCACCCCAGTATGCACAAACTAGCGGGTTTCAATTCAATGGTGCACATAGCTTTAAACATACCCATGTCAAAAGACAACTATAATAAGGAAATAAGAACTTTTATGCAAATAGCAAAGGAAAACAACTTCTCGCCAAGCAAAATAAATCAAATTATAGCCAAACATAAAAATAAAGATAAAACGATTCCCAAACCGGACAATAATGAGAAAAAATTTGCGCGTTTCAACTATGTGAATGCGAATACATATAAAATCACTAACCTATTCAAAAAGCAAGGCATAAAGATAGCTTTCACGACGAAAAACACAACCGCTAGGCACCTCCTAAATAGTAATCTAAATAAACGTGACCCATATTCAAGGTCAGGGGTATATTCTATAACGTGCCAAGACACCGATTGTCAAGCTAATTACATCGGGCAGAGTTGAAGGCGAGTAGACACACGTTATAATGAACATAGGAATGCGATAAGATACGGAACACATTCAGCCGTGTGCGAACATATGTGTGACGCAGGGCACAGCTTTACCAACATAGAGTCGGACCTTAAAATAATCCATCACGAATCGAAAGGCAGAGCTCTTGACATAAAGGAAGCAATCGAGATACACCTAGCCAAACGAAACAATCCCAACAATCTAAACGAACACACGTTCATGGAGAGCTCACCCCTCTTCACGCTAGTAAAAAACACACCCTGTCGGAAACAAAACACAATTTAGCGACACAGCCAAGCTAGATAAAAAAGGGGGGAAATTAGGAGGTTATTAATAGGTAAATGTTATCTGGATCATGTGTACAATGTACTTTTCTTCTGCAATAAACCAAGGCCCATATTCGGGGCAGTATTAAAGGTGCCGGGACGTCCTCATATGACCGTCAACGCTTAGTTCGAATGGGTTATGCTCCACGCGTGGCGAGGGCTAATCCACGGTCTTTAATAATTGTAGACCCACCTCATTCAATAACATACATCTTATCTAGGTTGGCAACACCTCACATAAACACATCGCTATCACTCCCCACAGCACGTAGGAGCAGGGGGGAGAAAGCAGGGAAAAACCAGTCGTTAAGATAACAACCGCAGTCTACCGCATAGTGAGTTCCAGTGAGCACGAAAACTGCGAGTAGCTGTTATACAGAAGACAATCAGATAAGTAGTTAGCCTAAAATTTTATAGTTTAACCATAGTTTACAACCATATAATCTCTCTAAAGTACAATCTACGGATAGCTATCACCATTTAGCATTTCACCTAACATATATACTGCATTTAGCATACACTGACAGTTGCAGTACCAATACTGCAACTAAATAATTGTACATATTGTAAATATTTTCACCTGTATTTCAAACATAGATTTTGTAGCCTAAGTGTAATGGATCTGATGATGATCGCTTGACGATCGAAACTGGTCATCCTAGTGTTTTATTAATCTCATGTAATTTATTTCAGGATTAGGGCATAACCCATCTCCTTTGGGTACATTCGTGTTGACCGACTGAAAAGCACTAAACTCTTGTTTACTAAGGCAACACTGAAAATATGGCTTCAAACACCACAATCTAGGAATACCTGATATTTACATATCATCGTTCTGTCTGGAATTACACCTTTTATTTTGACACTAGAGATCGGTATTTTCAAAACATTCTCTCTCTGGGCTATTTCATTATATAAGGCTTGTGTCATAAGGCACACTGTTGAACCCGTGTCTAACAGACTTCTTATTTTCAATCCTGCCACTCTTACTATTATAATGGGCAATTCTCTCTTGACCATGACCTGTGATCCTCCTGTATCCTCGATTAGCTCTTCTGGTTTGGCTATCCAATTGATGATGTTAACTGACTTCCATCTATCATTTTCGAAATCTTCTAATTTTGGAGTTTTTTTTCTATAGCGCCAGTCCCCTAAGAATTTCTTCTCTCTTGTTCGCTGCGCTGTACCTCCAAACTCTTAGCTCCATCTCCATATCTGTCTGGCGACGTCCTATTCTGCATAACTTCTTGCCAGCGGACTTGTTGCTTCTGGGGCTCATCTCCCCTTTCCTCGAGGTATCGCAATGAAGCGTGATATCGTTCCTCTACCTCGTCATCGAAGTTACTTCTTCTTTCCTGGGGTCTCCAATTCCTATTGTTGCCTTCTTGGCCATTGTTACCTCCATTGTTTTGGTACGGTCTACCCCTGGTATTCTGCTTATTCCACGAATTTCGGCCTCTTCCTCCTCTACTAGCATTCCCTTTGTACTTCGGCTGCCATCTTCTGGGATCCTGTTCCCATTGACGTCCGTTGGAATCTAATGTTTCAGTGCTCGTAGTTTTGTTGTTCCTTGGAGCTTGATGCTGGTCAGTCTGCGTGTTGGTCACGTGTACCTGTTCCACGGTTCGATTCTGACGCATAGTATTGGCTGTTGTGAGGTCCAGTTGTCTAAGAACTGTCTCCATTTCCATAGCAGTTTTTGCATTTGCCGAGATTAGTAGTCTTTGGATCTCGTATGGAAGCTGCTTGGCGATAGCAATACATAGCTCCAGCTCGCTAGGTTTTTGATCAAGTTCTTTGAACCGACACATCTGAGAGATGAAAAACTCTGCGTACTTCGTTGGGTTGTTGGTGCTGTATCTTTTTGAATACAAATCCAATCGTAAATTTTGCTGTGTTGCTGGATCCCAGTACCGTTTCAAAAATGCCTCCCGAAACTCCTCAACAGTATCGAAAGTATACCGGAAACTGCGAAACCATAATGCACATTCTCCCTCTGTTAGTTTCTCAATGGCTCGAAGCCTGCGCTCTTGTGGTATCCGCGCATCATTCAAATATTCAGACACTTCCTTCAACCTATATTTTGGTGTCATATTACAGTGGCTACCTGAGAATTTCCTTGGTTTCTCTTCGCTTGCCCTGATTACGTTTATCACCTGGGTGTGCATAGCATTTTCATGTGGCGTTGATGCTGCAACTGGTGCACCTGGCGTCATATAAGTACTTTCGCCTGGACCTGTAGCATTTCTTATTATAGGTTGGGTTTCTAAGTCTGCCCACCTTGTTTTCCTCATATCTTCCATGCTGCCTTCACTTGACTTAGGATCTTTCATAAGGGTTTCCTCCTGTGCGATTATCCTAGTCTCCATTTGATTGTGGCGCATCTCCGCTCTTTCCAGTCGAGTAATTACCTCCTTCTCGATTCTGGTAAGCCTATCTCGATTTTCCTCTGCCACTTGAAATATTTTCTCCTTGTCTTCTTTCAGGCTTTGTTTGATATGTGAGATTTCATCCTCTACATCTTCCTTAATTTGAGCAAGAGTCTTGTCGCTTGCCTCTGTCTTCTGGCCTTCTCTTACTTCGAGTTCTTCTCTCAGCCCTTTAATTTCCTCTTGAATGTGTCCATTGACTTTTGACAATTCATTCCGGACCTTAACAATTTCTCCTCTGTTCTCCTCTTGCTTTTTGTTAACGATGATAATGTCACTGTGAATTTGGTCCACTTCTTGATGAACTTTGCTCAAATGACCTTTCATGTTGCCTACCAGCCCTTCACTTTCATTAGCGATAGCCTTAATCTCGCTTATTTCCTGACATTGATCTAATATGTTCTGATCCTGTTTCTTTAGATCACCGTTAATTGCTCTAGCATAGCTCTTCAATTTCTGGTCCCATTTAGAGTCGTTCTCTTCTAACCTCTGATCTACCGTTCTCGTAAATTCTGAAAACTGTTTCGCTTGGCGTTCGAGATTCGCCTCATTTTGGATTTGAATATCCTTAATGTCATTAGACAATGCATCTAACCTAGTGTTGGTTTCATCCTGCGCATGCTTACACGCCTGTAAATTACTTTCAAGCTTGGCTTCTATAGCCTCAAAACGTTTATCTGTCTTAACCTGCATTTCTGATATAATGCTTACAACAGTTTCTGTTACTTCGGTCTTAATCGTTTCCTGCATTTGACCTAGCTTATCATTTAATTCAACCTTATTTGCATCCAATCGGTTGTTTATTTCAACCTGATTAGCATTTAAACGGTTACCCAATTCAACCTGATTAGCATCTAAACGGTTATTCAATTCACTCTGATTGTCATTCATTGCAACCTGATTTGCATTGATTGCCAGCTGATTAGCATCTAACCGAGTGTTTATTCAATCTTGGAAAGCCTTAGCTTCCAGCCTATTCTGTTCATTAACAGCGTCAAAATGCTGTTTCAACCCTGCAATCACCTGCAGAATCTCCTCTGTGCCAGACATTCTCACAATAATACACTTTGAGATGCAGGCAGGCTTCCTGGAAACATGTGTGGATACGTTTTGAAGAGAGACACCAAACACTATACACATATTGCAAGATTGTACTAAAACTGTGAATTTTATGATAAATTGTGGATTTGGTATGTAGCGCTCGTACCATTGGGTAATCCTCTTCTCACTAGAGAGACTCCGCGTTACATCAAAAGCCTACTGAACTCAAAAATCACTCAAACACAGTTTGAGGCAAAAATATAATTACTATGGTTTTCCCCACGAAATACCATAAAAATCTATGGGTTTTTCCTAAATCCCATAAGCCCCACGTTGGGCGCCATGATAAATATAAGAAGATGCTCATGCTATGCCCACACACTGTAACGATTCGATCCCATAGCGGTTATATTTATAGGGTTATTCATTTATAATTATCATATTATTATTATTATTATTAACTAGTACATCCATGAGATGATTTTTATATCAGATAATTGTAAGCGGTTTTGATTATTATATTCAATTAGATTTTTATTAACAATTACTTGTAAAGAGACGAAGTATTATATATTGCAACAAGACTGGCGATATGGACTAACCCTGTGCGTCACAAACTGAACGACGTAGTAAGAATTTCACCACGGCAAACTGCGTCATTTTCCTGAGATGTTAAGAAACCCACTATGGTGTAACCAACACGCCATTTTCTACGGTATATACGCGTCAATATATATTGCAAGTTATGAGTCAAGAATGGAGAAGGCTAATAGAGAGGGAAGCTGTGACACCACGTGACAAGGAAGTCATTAGTATTTGTACCTGCAACATCGGAGAAGAATGGCATTGATCTATAGCTATCAATGAAGGAAGGAAGTTGTAACCTTGCTTTCTGGGTCCTAATGGACTGAGCACCGAGAGTCGACACTGAACGATGTCTTGCCGACATCTATATCAATACATAATGGGTTATATCCCTGATCAAGAGTCTTTCTACAGATGGCAACGTACTTAATGAGGATATTTCATAGTAAATGAGATATCACATCATTTTTTTAAACATAAGCGACGTAACATCGAGATCATCGATCATTTCTTAAATATGACGAATCTTCGACTGGGTGAGCCAACAATTCAATAAAACTATCGTCTCTATTATAATTTAACTTCATTTAACTTTCAATTCATTTTAATATTCATTTTCTTTTAAATAATTAATTGCCGCATTGAGTAATTTTAAATTCAATTGTGTGACTATCACTATTCTGTTTTATTAATATTTTGTTTTTGCATTTAATAAATTCATTCTCTTCAACGTAATGCCTATTTCTTTCATTGTAGTTGGTACTTTAAGGCAATCATACTCCTTGATTAAATACGGATTGGTTAGATGACTTTGTCTCACTACGGCCCGGGTAAGTGGTTCTCGACTCTACTGCTGATAGCCGAGGTTAAATCAATAAATTTCGATTCACTATCTTAAATAGGAATCTGGCGCTCAACAACTTATTATATTACACTATCACAGGTAAGGTCACACCACAGTGTATATTATTTATTCATATCATGTTTGTTTTATTGAACCACAATAGTCATCACCACGTTTAGTTAACTCATTAAAAAATGTTACATTTGGCGCCACAAAGTAGGGCACGAAAACCATTCGGTATTTAGTCAGAGGAGTGTATAATTTCAGTGCAAATTGTCAGTGCTTTTGGGGGACAGTGAAGTGAAGTGAAATTTTGGAAGGGCAATTGTTATACGGTGTACTTCGAGATGTCGGAGGAGGAACAGAGGCAGTTGAGAAGTAGGGATGCAGTCAAGAAAGTTAATTATAAGGAGGTTGATAGCGGTAGCGATGTTGAGAGCGTAGAGAATAATACCAAGATGTCGGAGGTAAATCTTGAGAGTAATCCTGAAAATAATCCTGAGGTTAACCCTGACACGAATTCAGAGGAAAATCTCGAGACGAATACAGAGGTACATCCTGAGACTAGTGGTAGTCTAGAGAAAGAAAAGTCTATAGAGATTCCTGAAGATCCATTAACTGTGTTTATGAGGGAGATGAGAATTAATAGTAGGGAGATGAAAGAAGATATTGGTAGGCTAAATCAAAATATGGAAGAGAATAAGAAAGATAATTTAGAAAGTAGGAAGGAATTCAATGATAAATTTGAGAAATTAGATAAAGATATGAATAAAAATAGTGAAGAGAATAAAAGAAATTATTTGGAATTCAATGGTAAATTTGAGAAATTAGATAAAGATATGAATAAAAATAGTGAAGAGAATAAAAGAAATTATTTGGAATTCAATGGTAAATTTGAGAAATTAGATAAAGATATGAATAAAAATAGTAAGGAGATGAGAGAAGAGATGGGTAGGCTAAATCAAGATATGAGTAAAATAAATCAGAAGCTGGAAGAGAATAATGTAAAACTAGACAGTGTGGTTAAAGTCAATGAAGAATTAAGTATGAAGTATGATATGCTACAGGAGAGTATTCAGGGGGTGAAACAGGAAATCAGAGGTGAAATTAAGGAGGAGGTAGAGATGAAGGCTAAAGATATTATTAAGACAGTAGATAAGAAATTAGAAGCAGCAGAAAGTAGGATTCAGGAAAGAATAGTAACTGTGATTGAAGAGAAAATAGCAACTCAAGGTGAAAGTTTTAGCAAATTGGTAGAAGTGGAAACTAGGCAGGTGGTAGAGACTTTAGGGGAAACTGCAGTAGAATCAGTAAAGACAGCCTGTAAGGAGACTATAATTGAAAGTAGAATGGAGTCAGACGAGATTTTAGGTGAAAGCAAATTGGAATTAGCGGAGATTTTAGGTGAAATCAGATTAGAGTCAGACGAGATTTTAGGTGAAAGCAAATTGGAATTAGTGGAGACTGTAATTGAAAGTAGATTAGAGTCATTGGAGATTGTAGGTGAAAGCAGATTGGAATCGGAGGAGATCTTAGGTGAGGAACGGCAAATAGCGGAGATTTTAGGTGAAATCAGATTAGAGTCAGACGAGATTTTAGGTGAAAATAGATTAGCGTCAGAGGAGATAGTAGGAGAAAGCATAGTAGAGTTGAAGGAGATTTTAGATGAACGCAGGATAGCTGTAGAAGAGACTATAGAATGTAGCGAAAAAGAAGTGAAGAAGATGAGAGAAAAGATAGGGATAGAAGTAGGTAAGATAAAGAAAGTACTAAGCACCCAAGAGATTAAGATGCAGACAATCATAGATAAATTAGATAGGCAAACTAGGGAAGAATTTAGTCCTGTGATAGAGGAAGTTAATATGAAATTATTAGTGGCAGAGAAGCGTGCGTTAAGTCATAGTCAGAAGAACATAATTAGTAAACAGGTTAAGAGGAGGAGAGAGATAGATAAGAGGAGAAGCAATGGGCAACGGCTAAAGAGAAAATTAAATATTAGTAGTGGAGAAGTGAAGGGAAGACATGTAGGTAGATATTTTAGAAGTAAAATGAAAGAGAAGAGAATTAAGTTGTTAGTGGAAAAAGAAATCAGAATGAAAGAGAGAAAGAAAGCATATGATGTGCAGTGGCGTAATGAATTAGCCAGACTTGGGGAAATGATAGGAGGAAAGCCGAAGTATAATGTTACTGTTGATGAGTGTAGTCCGAAAGAGGTAGAAAGTAATGTTATAAGAAAAGAGGAAAATGGAACCCTAGAAAGAGATAGAATTGAAGATGAAGATGGTAAGAACGGTGAAATGCCAGAGAAAGTAGTGATGTAAATTTATATTACCGATAGTTACTCTTCCGTATGACTTAAATATTAAGTAATGAAGTTTAATATGACTTAAAAGAGGTAGATAAGAAACCTGCTGTGTGTAATTTTAATTCAGTCGTGAAGTTAGGATGGTAAGGGGCGCGTAGTGCCTACGCTTATTGATTTAGATTGACTAAAATCATTTAATTTGGAAGACAAAGGTTGTCGTGCTATTGAGCAATGCAGGTAAGTTGAATGTAGGTCCTTAAACTGCAGGTAAGTTGGATGAAGTGAGAATTAAATTTTAAAAATAGGAAGGTTATTACATAGGTAAGTAATCGAAAGAAAGTAATAATTATTATGGCAACCATAATTAAGAATATAATGGTAATAAAGATTTAATTCAAAAGTGAGTGAAGATAAGATGATACAGTGGTAATAAAACTAGTGAGTTGAAGAATTAAGTATTGATTTAATAAAGAAGTTTCAGTTGAGGACAGCGAGGTTATCAGCGGATATATGTTGAGAAATTTATAAGTGGTTTAGAATTGTTAATGGTAATGCGTTGTATGAATTAACCAACATCGGGTTGAAATGAGGAAGTAGTAACTAATTAGGACATCTGGTAACTTACTTGGTGACAGATATGTGTGTGTGTATGTGTGTATTTTCACGTAAACGGACGTGAGTTTGAAGAAGTAGGCCAACGAAGGTAATGCCGTTGAGCAAAGTGGTTTTAAAGTTTTGGTAAGATGCCAAATGAAGTTTTTTAAGGAGGAAGTTTTGGTAAGATACCAAATGAAGTTGTTTTTTGAGGAAGTTTTTGGTAAGATGCCAAATGGAGTTATAATGGAGGAAGTTTTGGTAAGATGCCAAATGAAGTTTTAAGAAGGTTTTGGAGGATGAAGTAGGTCAGCAAGGTATATTCCGTTGAGCAATGAGATTTTTTATGGTATCTACGGGACTACATGAAGTTAATAAGGGAGTTTTTTTTAAGTATATATGGATGTATGCACACAAGGTAATAAGAGATTACAAAGGTAAGATTGTCCAAGTTTTTGTTACAGTTACGCACGTTTTAAAGATATTACAAGGCTTGTTATTGAGCTAAACCACTTTGTAGTAAAAAGTTACTGATGATTAATAACGAATTAATGATGTGGTAGATTGTTGTCCTACACACAGGTTAAAGTAAAGATAATAATTATAATTAAAAGGTTGACATAATATTTACTAATATTGAAAGGAATTTGTTATAATTCGACGTTTGAGGATTTAAAAATAAATCATTTTTTTTAGTAGACAGGAAATTAAAGTTTTATTTATGTCATACGGAGTTAGTACAGATAAGTTTAATATTTTGAGGGAAGAATAAGTTAGTAAGATAAGTGTATACCTAAGGGGTAATAATGAAGTTACAATTAAAGGCAGGTGTAATTTACGCATTTAATTTGATAGAGAAGAAAGTATCTGAACTGTGTTATAACTCACGACTTGCTTTATGAAGTGATTATGGGAGAATATTTGCGAATTAGGAGTGTCGGTGTTATTAACTATCAACTGGAACACTGTCATTATTTTAGGAAGACAATAGCTAGGAAAGCATAGTGTGATGTTATTATTCCAAGGAATTAGTCGAAGCATGTACGATTTTTTTTTAGCTGAAATTTAATGTGTTATTGGTCAGTAAGAGGTGACCTGTAACAATACGAAGATGTGGGATTATACCACGAATAGGGGAGTTTTTTTTGTATGTGACGTGTGATGTCACGATGAGTTTTGAGAGATTCTGGTATAGCAAGAGTGAGCTATAGTCCAGGCGGTCAGAACAAGTAGGAAGTGGTGTTTGGAGGACACGGTACTTAATTAAGAGTTTTGAGAGAAAACTAAGGGGGGTTTTTAGGCATTCAGCAAAAAGTCAAATCATGAATAGACTAAGTTCAAAGTATAAGAGCATTAATATTTTGTGGAACGAAATATTTATTCCGAGGAGTTTGTCATGTGTTTTTGTGAAATAGTTTAGTGATATACGTAATTCAGGTATTGAGTAGTATTTTGTCCAAGTCTTAATCATTTTGTTATGGTAAGTAAGGAATGACGTTACGGTAAAGTTATATCTTGACGCTAAGTTAAATTTTATAAAGTGAACGAGAAGTCAGATTTTATGTTTATTGGTGATTTTGAAAATCCAAGTTATTGTTTTCGAGAAGTAGTAAAGAGGAATTATGGTTTTATGAGAAGTTAAGAAGTCGTGGAGACTTAGGAAGTATTAATTTGGAAGGAGGCGGCCGTGGCCTAAGAAAGAATTAAGCCACGAAGGCAGGTGAGTAGTAACTTGGATATTTAAATGAACTGTTTAATAACTGCTTTGAGGTATTTCGATGTCATTATGTATTTGGGGAAATATTTACATGTATGACATATGCACTGAAATTGGAATTGCCTTGAATATCTTGCTAAGTTATTTTTTTCTTCAATTATTGAAATTTTACTGCATTTGAGTAATCCCTTTATAAAGACGAAAGGAATATTGTATTGTTTGCATCCTATTATCGTGTGCTGTAATAGTTATTATGGGTTAATCAGCTGGTATTACAACAATGTACTTCTACGCCAGACTGATATACAAAAACTACGTTCAAAAGAGATGAAGCCAAAATTGTATGTCATGCATACGATCACCGAAATATAAACGAGTGCAGCGTTGACATATATGTCAAAAATAAAAGTGAAGGGCATTTTATATGTATATTTTTTACAGCTCGTTTAATACATAAAGAAGAATGAACATTATGAACATTTGGAAGAATGAGAAATGATAGTACAAATATGTAAAGTGAAAAGAGTATGTTCTTGTATATTTTTATGTATTGTTGAAGGGTATTATTTGTATGTTGTCGTTATGGGGGTATTAATATTTACATTTGTATTCATTTGTGTAGGATGTGTAGTGATATAAATAATGTTACATTTTATTTTAAATTATTTATATCAGGGGCGATTGTAACGATTCGATCCCATAGCGGTTATATTTATAGGGTTATTCATTTATAATTATCATATTATTATTATTATTATTAACTAGTACATCCATGAGATGATTTTTATATCAGATAATTGTAAGCGGTTTTGATTATTATATTCAATTAGATTTTTATTAACAATTACTTGTAAAGAGACGAAGTATTATATATTGCAACAAGACTGGCGATATGGACTAACCCTGTGCGTCACAAACTGAACGACGTAGTAAGAATTTCACCACGGCAAACTGCGTCATTTTCCTGAGATGTTAAGAAACCCACTATGGTGTAACCAACACGCCATTTTCTACGGTATATACGCGTCAATATATATTGCAAGTTATGAGTCAAGAATGGAGAAGGCTAATAGAGAGGGAAGCTGTGACACCACGTGACAAGGAAGTCATTAGTATTTGTACCTGCAACATCGGAGAAGAATGGCATTGATCTATAGCTATCAATGAAGGAAGGAAGTTGTAACCTTGCTTTCTGGGTCCTAATGGACTGAGCACCGAGAGTCGACACTGAACGATGTCTTGCCGACATCTATATCAATACATAATGGGTTATATCCCTGATCAAGAGTCTTTCTACAGATGGCAACGTACTTAATGAGGATATTTCATAGTAAATGAGATATCACATCATTTTTTTAAACATAAGCGACGTAACATCGAGATCATCGATCATTTCTTAAATATGACGAATCTTCGACTGGGTGAGCCAACAATTCAATAAAACTATCGTCTCTATTATAATTTAACTTCATTTAACTTTCAATTCATTTTAATATTCATTTTCTTTTAAATAATTAATTGCCGCATTGAGTAATTTTAAATTCAATTGTGTGACTATCACTATTCTGTTTTATTAATATTTTGTTTTTGCATTTAATAAATTCATTCTCTTCAACGTAATGCCTATTTCTTTCATTGTAGTTGGTACTTTAAGGCAATCATACTCCTTGATTAAATACGGATTGGTTAGATGACTTTGTCTCACTACGGCCCGGGTAAGTGGTTCTCGACTCTACTGCTGATAGCCGAGGTTAAATCAATAAATTTCGATTCACTATCTTAAATAGGAATCTGGCGCTCAACAACTTATTATATTACACTATCACAGGTAAGGTCACACCACAGTGTATATTATTTATTCATATCATGTTTGTTTTATTGAACCACAATAGTCATCACCACGTTTAGTTAACTCATTAAAAATGTTACAACACATGGGAGACATGATAATAAATGAGATGCATAGGTGAGGTGTTTATCAAAATGTATATTGTTTGTATCGGAGCTTAGCTAAGGTTAGGCGTGGTCATCCCCTAATTCATGTTAATTGTTACTTTAATAGAGTTGTGTGCACAAAATCTCGACCGACTTTAGTTGTACCGATAGCTCAAATCACTGTACAGGACAACAATTTCCATGTACCCATGTGAGTAATCTCGATGGAAAATATGCTTCCGCCTCCAGCTAGCATCAGGTCTCAGGCGTGTACCGTTCCCCCATTGAGCAGTTGCATATTTTGGATTTGAGACTAAAAGGTATCAACTCTACAATGATAAGGCACAACTCTATTCAAAAACTTTAATTCAGTAATAAAATCATGGCTTCAAACAAATAAAACAATCCCCACAAACATAAAACAAAATCAAACAAAAATTATTTCCACAATCCACTAATATTAACGCAATATTATCATAATAAACTCATATCATAACTCAAACCTTTACCCTTATATTAACTTTACACTTCACTCTAGTGCGCTGATGCACATGCAACTTCATAAACAAAACTGTACTTTTATTCTTCTGTCATCTAGTGTGACTTCTTTAATTTCACAAAGTTACTTATTCCTTAAAACTCATCCTACTTTGACAATTACGTGTACCGTGTGTGTTTGGTCTCTCTCTTCCCACCAAATGCTTTACATGCATTAGCCTATTCAGTTGTTGCACAACAATCTACGTGCAACCCCATAATTATGTAAAGCTACCCCTACACTTCAATCTATTTATATAGTTCCACTGCATGCCGTTGTGATTTCATCTTCAAAACTTTTGTTACCGCTGTGTCGGATGGTATCATTAAGCTACCCTTGCGAGCGCAGCCTGTGGCGTCAAGTAGCCAACTTCTGAAACAGGCGTCAGTGACAGTAACAAATGCAACTTCCAACCATTCGTTAGATTGCTAAAATCATGAACCATCAGGGTGATCTATAATTACCAATGTGTTCTTAAACCACATGACTTAATTACTCAATATAACAATGTTTCCTTTCATGTTACTACTAGGGTCTAAAATCTGCCCTTCATTAAACCTTAACCTTCACGGTTCGCTTGACAGCTCAGCCCCTCTTCCGAGCGGCCTGTATACAATGGGGTGGAGAGAGGTTACCGCAGTACCTCGACCCTCGCTTTCTTAACTCCTGGCTTTCATCTTCCCAAGCAATAGTAAGATTCTAAATACAAATACCGTTGTCACAATGACGCACATATCCCAATGGATTTAAAATGAATATTATGCAATAGGTTCTGGACGAGCTTAAATATTTATTCCTAACCTTAGGATATTAATAACGGCCTCAACAGGTCTGTATCAAATGTGAAGGCACGAGATTCATAAAAACATTGGTCTAGTGGGTAGCCGATATCTTAATAAATGATGCGGTCAGCCCCATGCTGCCGTCCATAAGATTCGCTTCACAAGAGCCTAATCACTCAATAATAAGTTCTCGGGCGATCAGATAGAGTGCAGAGGTGTCCATTGTTCTCCTCTCACCTATCACAGGATTCGAACCCGGAACATTCCATATCCATCATCAGAGTTAGGGTCCAAACACTAATTACACTCTGGCACAAAGCACATATCTCAGTATGCCCACGGCGATACGAGATTTCATACGTCGAATAGATTACCTGGTTCCATGACCTAATGTTATGATCTTCGTCCGTTAATTATTAAGAGAAATCTATCAATTACTCTATAAGCTTTTACACAAGCTGCAAATTCAATTCACTAGAAAGCTCTCCCATTTCCTTGCATAATTATATTCCCATTAATACAATATATTCTGATATTAAACTCTTTTCTTTCATCCCTTAAGGTAATCTTACTGCTTAGATCGATAAATCTTCAAATTAGCGTAAATATTTCTTGCTTACAACATTTTTCCTGATGTATTCATTCATACCTTTATTATTATTATTATTATTATTATTATTATTATTATTACTATTACTGACATAAATTACCATAATCCGACACAACATAACCATCTTAAAAATCGAACATCCGTGTTCGTTAAATTAAGTTTACACAACTGATTTGCCATTTTATTAATAGTGGTAACGATTGATCCACTCACTGATGCATAACAACATCTCAACTCTATTAAAATCAACACAATAATGATTAAACTTGGAGGGTCTATCTCCTAATACTGATTCTTACTGGCCTATTTATAATTCTGAAATCACATTACATGCAGTGGGCTATACTCCTATATAATCATCATTTGTGGGGTACTCACATATCTAGGCTCATCATGGTGGCTCCAACCACCTATATCCTTTCGGGTCGCCTGCCATTTGCAGGTTTAGTGTGACATTTGCATCTTGATTATACACATTTTATAATACATTTCTTTCACCAACCACACGGCACTTTTCATTTCTATAAAGAAGCTATTGCTTCCAAAACACATGACACTTTATAACACTTATGACACCATTAATTTAAAAGATTTTTCACATATGATTTATACATAACACACGTAACTTTTTACACTTTTCATTGGTTGAAATTCCCTGGCAAAATATCAGAATTGCAGGTATCAACGGCATCCTCCGTGCTCCTACCAACTCCTGATTGAAAGTCTGGTTCATCTGCCTCCGAATTCACCAACAGTCTATCAATTATCCTACGGTAAACTTCCTGCTTTGCATAAATATGCTTACTTCCGTCCTGAGCATTACTATTTGGTATTCTTAAGACATTACCAAATGCTTCATAAAGTTTCTCCCAGCGCATTCCAGCGTAATAAGACATGTATAACCAATCCATATAATATACACTGCGCTTAACATTGTACATAGTTTTTACACAGATTATTACTTTCAATAGTTCTGCAACTTATATCACACGGTACTTCCTATGTGAACACAAACCATTGCTCGTACTGCTGACTACACCTGCAGCACGACCGTTCTCAATATAAGCCTTCTAAAAGTTTTACTGCACGGCTTCCCAAGTTGAAGTCCGGGCCTCCTTCCTTGACTTCGGTAATACGCATTTCACACAATAACGTTCGTTGATTACCGTACTTCTTATTACTTCATGACCATGCATGATTATCTTATCACTTGGTGCATTACACTGCACGGTGAATATAATGATTAACACTAAATGTTCAAGTCTTTGTGTGAGCGTCCTTTCTTGAGCCAGAGTGACATACGTTCCGCGCTCGAGTCTGTCCCAACTACTGACACAACTGACAACAACTGTCAACTGTCAAGGGTCAACTCCCTTATATTGGTTTCACACAAAAAGTAGACCTAGAATTCCCGCGCTATATCAACTCCTCTCCCAGCATGATTCTGGTCTCGAAACAGTGCTCATCGGGTTCCTTTTTCTTCACTGATCCCAGAACTATCTGCGTGCTGAAGGATCGATCGGCCAATTAATTAATATTAATTGCTTTTTCCATGGCGTGGGGACGCGGTTTCAGTGGGAATCCCCAGTGACATACTTAAACCCTGCCGCGAACACCCATAGTCCTGTGTCCTTACGCACTCCATTAAATATGCCTCAATTTCGCAGATTAAAGGCTTTAAATTAGCCTCCTGGCTAAAGATTCACCTGTGTGCAACTCTCATGTCATTGCGTTACTCCAATCACGAGTAATCAATGATTTTCCTTGGGATCTCTCCCCTCCCTTCCTGGTGCTATTCTCAAACGGGGAAGAACTGGGTTATTATTCAACCCCCCGACCTCTTCCAGACGACTTAACTAGGTCAGTGAGATTGACAGGGCTCCAAGGGTCTCCTCCCACAATTCTGGGGCTATTAGTAAACTGTCAAACTCTCTACTTCTGTGTTCTAAGTCCAGCATAGCCTACTCCATGTAGTTCAATAATGCTGTATTCCGCTCATTTTCCCTGCATTATTTTAATAAATAATGTCATTATCAACTGATATCACACCAGTGATTAAACATATACTTTCATCTAGGGGTTTTTACAACGAAACTCCCTCAGCAGATCTCGGGTTCGTTCCCTGGTGGAACCTTTATTCTGAGATCACAGTCTCTGAGATCCACGTTCGATACCAGTCAGCATGACCCCCTCGGGTTCAATAGATAATAATATTTCAGTTCTATTTCCAGGACATGACAGTGTTGCCAAAATGATTCTAAGCCTGTCGATATGTACAATTCGTAAATGCATATAACTTCTACACTACCAATTGGATTTCAACCAAATTTCGTATGCACTATGTGTAGATAGACATATATGACTGAGCGTAATCTTAAGAGCCACCAGGGCTGCCAAATACTAATAAATGCACTCTCTATTGTTTTAGCCAAATACCAATATATCAGAAAGTATGCAAGCCGACAGCTTTAAACTATGCTCACGTATAGTACCTGACATTCTAGATTAATTAGGAGTAACTAATGGACCTCAGTACTACCAACATGAATCTAAGCCTGCTGATAGGACCAATCGTTAATACATGTAACTTCTATACTATCAATTGGATTTCAACCAAATTTCGTATGTGCTATGTGTACTATAACAGATATGACTATGAGTATTCTTAAGAACAACCAGGGCTGCCAAATGTTAATAAACGCTGTCTCTATTATTTTACCCTAATATCAATATACCAGAAAGTATTCAAGCCAACAGCTGTAAACTTTGCACACGTATAGCACCTTACTTTCTAGATTAATTTGGAGTAATTAATATACGTCAGTGCTTCCAACATGATTCTAAGCCTGCTGATTGGTCCAATTTTATAATACATGTAACTTCTATACAATTAAATGATTTCTTCCAAAATTGGCACAGCAATAGATCATAATAGTTCAGAATATTTCTGACCAACACATGCATGACATTGTTGCCAACATAATTTCACGCGCGCTGATAGGTCCAATGTCTAACTGCATGTAACGTCCTCTCTATCCATTAGACTTAAAGAGATGGTACTAAGAATATATTCAGACACCGGGGCTGTCAACTGTAGTGCTCTATTAGGCTACATTATGTCAGTTATAATTCGAACTATTTAAAATTTCGATATTACCAACTCAATTTCGTAATTATTCTAATTAGGTCCATATAGATTAATCATTGGGATGAATCTTACATTTCGAGAAAAGTAGGCTCTTTAGTTCTTCACGGATCTTTTTGTTTCTCTGAGGATATCTGAAGGCTCGCGTCTTCCAACGTAAGCCACGACCACTACACTACCTGAAAGCCGCTATCCGTGAGGATATCCAGGCAATACCACTAGACATGACTAGGAGGGTCATGCGGAACTTCAGAGAGAGGCTTCAGAACTGCATCGAAACGGGCGGTTGGCATTTGGATGACATTATTTTTAAAACCTAGTGTGTAAGTGCATATGATGCAAATGGCAAACACTGCTCTTTTAAACAGCGCAATACATTTGTGAATATCGTGTGGTGTTGCTGTGTTATTTACGTTTGAAATTCGTCACTTATTTCTGCCGCACCCTGTGTGTTCTCAGAATAGGAATAAATCTGTAATTTTTCCCATTTGCATGGGTTTGGGATACAGTAATGTGGGATTAGTTCCTATGTTGCGTAGATTCTTACGGACCGATTCACTTCCTAATGCCTGTCTCATGACTGCGTTTAATGAGGAGTGACAAGCATAATAATAATAATAATAATAATGATAAACAAATAAATCAAAAAGATGGTATATTGGCTTTCAGGACCAGTGAATTAAAACTCAGCAATTTTTGTCGAGAAAATCGACTTCCAAGTTTTCTGAGCGCTTCATATCCAGTAAAGATGTTACCGAGTTCGAGCAGGACGCGTGTCTCACCCGGTAACGTTCGGGTCCAGTAATCGCCGGGACGCTAGTTCGAGTCTCACTTAGGTGCTATTTTTTTCTTTCAATTCATATACTGTTAATGTGATTGAAATTTAAAAATCATCAAGTCTGTAGTTATTCACAGATATGTAATTATAATTTCCAATGAAGAAACGCACGCCGGAGTGTCTGAATTTCACCCTGAAGGGGATCTTTAACTTAACCTCGGCCGCTGGTCTAGAACTTAATAGTACAATACTGACACGGTTCCCTCACATTTACGCACCCTCAAATGCCAACTGACTGTGTCACAAAAGACCAGGTATATTCACCATGTTTGCAGTGATGGGGAACAATTGGTAGGTTACATTGTTAGTAACGTATGGTAGGTAACGAGGACTAAGTGGCTTTCAAAATCCCCGCAGTTTTACATAATCGCTGTACTATGTGGTGTCTCATGTACTTTCCTACCGAATGGTTTACACTAAGCTTTATCTTTCAGTAGAATACTTAGAATACAGTTACGACCTGAGGAATGTGGCTGTTCGATGTATAAGCTGCGACTAGCGTGTAGCAGGCCTTAATTATTGGTGATGCTCTCTTGTTTCACGGCGGCAGAGTGGCACTTGAATAGCACGTACAATGACCGAGATGTTGAGCATCTCACCGTTACATGAGACACTTAATTGTAAGCCACACACACACCGCGAGGGAGTGAACTGGTCTAGTGTATCGAGCATCTACGATGCTGTGTACACAACGCTTTCACAGGATTGTACTTGATACAAGACCACCGATAAGCCTCCAAGAGTTCTCATATGTTTTGGACAATTAAGTTCTAGATCAGCGGCCGGGTGTGCCCAAAGCTATAACAACAACAACAACAACAACATCATCCACTAGAGCAGTTTCCAACCGCAAGTTTTCTGTCCATCCACCACTTCTCTTCTGTCACTGTTGTCCAATTAACTTCTTTTCTCTTGACACTTTTCTTCACCCCATTTGAGAAGCTTATTTCCAAAAGATACCAAATCCAAAAAAATAAATCGAAATTGAGATTATGATGGAAAGGGTACGTTGGTAGGAAGCTCCATCATATGAAAGAAAAAGAAATTACCAAAACGACCTAAATCCATAACAAACAGGACATTAAAAATATCGTTTGATGCCAATAAGTACCAAATTCTGTTGCCTGAATGTGCCAATACGTACCGTATCAATGGAGCCAGTTAGAGCCATTTCTTTTAGTACTGGATAATATTATCCATTGTCCAGTTCACAAGTTATTTACCATATTCATGTTCTTTAGACACAAACTACAATCATAATTCCAAAAGTTCAGTACTGGTAAGTTACTTTGCATAATATTCATTGTTTTGTTCAATTTAATATTATTTAAATAATCTATGCCTTCACTGTAAATACCTTAAATCTAATTATTGCATAACTAAATACAATCAGTTTTCTCGAAGATTCTGATGACTGCAGTGAAATTTATGTCTTTCCGTTGAAAGTATTTAGAGTTTCAGTGCCAAAAAGTACCAAATCCATCATTTTCTTTGAATATTTCCTAAACCGCAAAAGCCTAAACAGAAATACTTGGTATAACAATGCATTTATTCTATGTGAACATAATAAATGTGCTCAAATGGATTTTCAGATGAAATTTTACACTCGGAGCGTTTTTCCTCTCTCCTGTAAAATATTACTTTTTGGATTTGGTACCTTTTGGAAATAAGCTTCTCATTTATCCACCTATCCCTTGGTCTTCCTCTAGGTCCCTTTTTCTTCAACTCCATTTCCAATATTTTCCATGGTATTCTCTCTTCTCCCTTTCTTTTCACGTGTCCATACCACTGTAGCCTTGATTTTTCAATCCTATCCTGTAGGGATTCTTCCTTTAATATTTCTCTGACTCTATCATTTCTGACTCTGTCCATTCTAGTTACACCTATACGACTCCTCTGAAATTTCATTTCCACTGCTTGTATTCTGCTTTTATCTCTCTCCCTCATCACCCAAGTTTCTGATCCATACGTTAGGATCGGCACAAAGTAAATCTTATACATGATCCCTTTCCATTTCTGTGGCACATCCTTGCTCCATAACAGGCCTCTAACACTCTTGAAGAATCCATCAGCACACCTTCCTCTTTCATCCAATTCCAAGGCATTTCCCCCATTTTCTTCAATGACACGTCCAAGATACTTGAAGCTCTGCACTCTCTTCAACTGCTCTCCGCTTAACTTTATGCCAGAGTATACTCTGTCCTTCTCACGTGTTGTTATCACCACTTCACTCTTTTGCGTGGAAGACTTCATTCCATAGGATGACACTACTTCCTCTCATGCATTGAGTTGCTCCTGTAACAACAACATACATAGGTAAAATATTATTAGTCTACTACTAATGTTTTATGTTGTAATAGGTTTTAATCATCACAGCAGAGTACTTGTACTTCAAAAATAAGGTAGGCTATATTGGCTTTCACGGCCAAGGAATTAAAACTCGGCAATTTTTCTAGGTTTATGTCATGTTTTGTGTGGGGGTTTGCCTAGGAACACAAAGCTGGCTCATCCGCGGGCTCTTGGTGTCCATACCCGACTTTTTGGAAGCCTTTATAGAGAGGTGAAATGCTGCTTGATCTCTTCGTTCTCGCAGTAAGAAGGCAGGTAGTGCACAGTTCGCTACTCCTGTGGAGGTCCGGGCACGGACACAAAGAGCCCGCTGATGAGCCAACTTGGTGTTCCTAGGCGAAACCCCACACAAAACACGGTATAGACCTAGAAAAATTGCTGAGTTTAATACTATTTTTTTACACGCGAATGGACCCCTTAGGATCATGCTACAACTTCATTTCATTTTTTGGTGCGAAGTTTTCTCTGCACCCAATACTCCTTCATGCGTTCGCTGGCCTGTTTACGCTGTTCGTCCGTCCAGGCTCTTCCGGTCTTCTTAGGTCTTCTTGCGACTTGAATCCCTTCCCAATTACTCAGTATGTTCCTAAATCTATTTCTGTCTAACAGTTGGTCTTCAGAGATGTTCAATCTTTCCATATCCGCCTTTGTTTCCTTATTCCATGCTGTTGTGGTCTTCTTTCTCCAGAAGTAATGAAATATCCGTTTGGTGAGTCTATTTTTGGTCCTTCAGGAACTATAGTCTCTCCGTTTGGCCATGATACCCAGAGGATTAAGGGACTTCTGGGATCTCAACTGACGTCACTCACTCACCCTCCCGACTCGCTCGCCGGACCGGGCTGTCCCACAGGACTAAAACTTTTCTTATTTCAAGTTTACATTTACAATTTTCAAGTTTCTTTGAATTGTACATAACATTCTAAAGAAAATGAGACCAAACTTGGACTTCTTACTCCTTAAACTGTCGTTTATTACATTTCATTATGATTGTTTTGTAACAGATTAGTACATTATGCAACGAGCCTATAATGGCAATAATTAAGACACGAGTATGTTTATAAAACGAGCGTATGCGAGTTTTATAATTTTTCATTACAATTATAGGCGAGTTGCATACGACTGTTTATGTTCGACGATAATTATTATAACTATTTTATGTTCGAACTTAAATATTCATAAATATCTGTCGAGATTTCGCGAGTTTTATGTACTGAACAGAGCGCATGGGACGCAGTGAATACGTTGTATTCGACCATGGCCTCCTCGATTACCCCATTATACACTAGCCACGCAGGGAAATTTAAATTAGAAGGTCTTGAAACTCAGTGCAGGTGCAATGCTATCCTTACGTAATTGGTCAAACAACTGTTTTTTGAGCTCTAATTGGTGGGAGAAACTGTTTCATAATGAAAAATAGTGTTATAATGATCATCATTATGATACCGTTTTCTGACATATAATACTCAGGGTCGAACATAAAACTATGACTCATTTACTACAAACAATTACGGCACGAAATACTTCATATGTTTTGACAATCAGACTGTGGATATGAAGCATTTCAGTCGCATTTGGACTCATTTTCTTTAGAATTTTATGTAGAGTTCAAAAAACTTGAAAAGTATCAAATTAAACTTGAAATAAAAAAGTTTTAATGCTGTGGGACAGTGCCAGTAGGTGAGTCATTGTCGCCACCTGCCAGTCCGGTGAGCGGGTTGGGAGGGTGAGTGAGTGACGTCAGTTGAGTTCCCAGAAGTCCCTTAATCCTCTGGGTATCACGGCCAAACGAAAAGACTATAAGCAGAGGACACGAATTGTGGGTCTGGAACACATTGGCTACCCTGGGGCAGGCTGGACCTGTTGCTTCATATTGCAGAGTGACAAAACAAGTGATAACACTGCCAGATTACAGGTTAGTCTTGGCTTTGCTCCAGTTAACAGCGGGCCTAGGCCGGTAGCTTGCGGAACCCCAACCTCTGCTACGGTTATTGACTCTACGGGACTTTTATCTTCAAAACATATCATAGGGTTTTTATGAAACCAGTCATTTTATGATACAGTGAGGCTCATTGGCACTCTGTGTTGATCCAAAATGTGCCACCCCAAGTATTTACATCATTTCTGTTTACTGTAACCAGCTCTTATCCCTCGCACGTAATAATCACGGACTCAGTGTGCTTCCCCACTCTCCACGTCTTCACCAGCGGCTTGGTGGCGTAGTAGGTAGCATGCTGAGCTTCTATGCCCAAGGTCGCGGGTTCAAACCCGGCCGAAGCCGTCGATTTTTAGAGCGTTAAAAATCCCTCAGTATGTCATCCTTCGGAGGGGAAGGCATAGATTTATGGCATAAAAAAGAACCTTCCACTAACTACAGTTGTGGAATCTAAAATTTGTAGGTTAGTTTGATAACACTATATTAGTTCCACCGTTCGCCGCCAGGTGCTGACTACGATGGTATTTAGTAGCCACGTCTGCTGCTAGGTGTCGTGAACAGTAGCATTTGGTAGCAAAAGTAGGAACTACTACCTGAATCACAGATAAAACACCCTAATACAGCCATCACAATTAACACCGGTTATCAGACAAATTCTAGACACACCCAAAGTACATGGGGCTACATGACCGCGTTGTCACAGACCCAAAGCTAAGGAACCAACCATCCAACCGATGTCTACACTATTTTGTTAACTAGTTGCCAGTCAGGCAAATCGTGAAGCCAAAAGACTCAAATCACTCGGGCTAAAAATTACTTCTAATCAGTAAAAAAAAAAAGTCTTTATTAGAACTAGGCAGCACTTAAAAATGCCTTCTATCTCTTCAACTTTCTTTCTCTCTTTCTTTCTTTCTTTCTTTCTTTCTTTCTTTCTCTCTCCCCCCCCCCCCAGGGACTCACAACTTGTGGGATGTGGGTTGGTGACCACGGGACCCCAGCTGAGTTCGACATTGCTTCCACTTACTTGTGCCGGGCTCCTCTCTGTTATCATTCCTCTCGACCTCCCTTGGTCAACTCTTGGTCTTTTCCGACCCCGACGGTATTAGAGTATCCGAGGCCTAGGGAGTCCTTCACTTTCTAGCCTTATTTGGCCCTTGTCTCATCTCTCCTGATCCCAAATTCTATCAGGGGTCAGACCTCTTGTTGTTTTCTTTTCATTGTATCTCCTGCCTTCTGCTCAAGGCACTCAAGGAGGCAGGGTGTATGTAGCCCCACCACTTGTGGTGCACCCTGCATAGTGCTACACCCTCAAGGGCTCACGTCTGGTGAGTTCGGGAGTTGGTGACCCCGAGGGTTTCCAGAGCTGGGTCCAGTTTTTCTCCTTCTTCCATTACCTTTGGGGCGGTCACTCTCCTCTTTACCTTTCCTGTCTGGCTTTCCAGGCTCTCCTTTCTTCCAAGTCCCTTAATTCTCATTCTTCGAGGGTTGAGGGCATTTCCTTTCCTCCTGTCTTGTTCCCCTTATTCTTATCGGTGTCTTCCATTTCCTCTTCCAGTTTGTATGTTTTAGGTATAGCTTCATTTCATTTACATTTTCACTCTCACCCAAACCATTAGGGGGCCGATAACCTACGCTGACAAGTACTGGCATTTTGGGAGAGTCAGTGACTAGCTGTGTTGGAGAATTTACGTATGTGAGGCCTATATATATGTGTATTGAAACTCTCCGTCTTAAACCACTTCTTTATTCTCAAAACAACAATAATAATAACACAGAATATATATATTTAAGGAACCACACTAGACTTATTTAGTCTAGTCAGTCTCAATCTCTCCACTAGTAAGCGCTTCTGAGATCCTTCACATCCTCCCCACCCTGGTCGATATTCAAGGGAATCACCAGTTGGATCGGTCTGCTGATTCTCGAACCGTCTGGCAGGCGTAAAATGGTTGTTCGTATTCGTCCGTCTCGTCCTTGAATTACTTCGTCCACTCGAGCCCTCTTACAACAAGACGTTTTACCCAGACATAAGTGGAAAAAGGCTCACTAGCGGAGAGATTGAGACTCACTAGACTAAATAAGTCTAGTGTGGTTGCTTATATATATATATATTCTTTGTTATTATTATTGTTGTTGTTGTGAGAATAAAGAAGTGGTTTAAGACGGAGAGTTGCAATACACACACATATATATAGGCCTCACATACGTAAATTCCCCAACATATTGGTGCCGAAACCCGGGAATTTACGTATGTGAGGCCTATATATATATGTGTGTATTGAAACTCTCCGTCTTAAACCACTTCTTTATTCTCACAACAACAATAATAATAACAAAGAATATATATATAAGGAACCAGACTAGACTTATTTAGTCTAGTGAGTCTCAATCTCTCCGCTAGTAAGCGCTTCTGAGATCCTTCACAAGCTGACCCGATGCCCAGTAAACCGAGAGCGATCAAGGGAACTACTCGCGTGTGGCGGAGCTCTTTCCGGTCACGGTGGGAGTCCGTCATTTTGTGTAGGCTAAGGATAGGTCATACCAGATCCACCCACTCGTATCTGATGAGAAAGGAAGCCCCCCCCCCCACACACACACTATGTACCTGTGGAGCCGTTTTCACCGTGGCCCACATTTTAACCGAGTGAGTGGATCTTGCTGACATAGGAAGAAACCTCGGTTTGCAGGTGACACTCAAACTTATATTAGCCGATGACGTGGTGACTGCAGATCTCGTCAACCACTTCATTACTGAGAGTGGATTAGGGCCAGCAATCTAAATTTTTCAGTGTACATTGATTCAACGACTCGTTCGCTTTTGAATGTTGAATTTTTGTTTTTCTGTGATTTTTGTTTATGTTTATAATTATAACTTTTATTTAATTTTTCGGCCCCTCCGTGGTCTTGTGGTCAGTATTCTTAGCTGCCACCCAGGAGGTCCGCGGTTTGATTCCCGGCTCTGCCACGAAATTTAAAAACTTTTGTTTTATTCATTTTCGGTCTTTTCAAATTTAGGTAACCACCTCTAAATTTCAAATTCCGTTCCAATTTTGTATAAATTAATCAGTGTTAAGAGGAGCAGATGACCTCGTAGTTCCGCCCCTTAATAGAACATTATGCAATCGAGCCTATAATGGCAATTCTTAAGACACGAGTATACTTATAAAACGAGCGAACGAGTTATATAATTTCCATACGAGTGTCTTAATTACCATCATAGGCGAGTTGCGTACGACTGTTTATGTTCGACGATAATTATTATAACTATTTTATGTTCGAACATAAATATTCATAAATATCTGTCGTGATTTCGCCAGTTTTATGTACTGAACAGAGCGCATGGGACGCCTTGTATTTGACCATGGCCTCGTCGATTACCCCACTATGACACTAGGACATGCAGTGCAATTTAAATTAGAAGGCCTTGGAACTCAGCCCAGGCGGTATGATATCCTTGCCTAATTGGTCAAACAACTGTTTCTTGAGCTCTAATTGGTGGGAGAAACTGTTTCATAATGAAAAATAGTGTTATAATGAGCCTCATTATAGTATAGTTTTCTGACATATAAAAGTCAGGGTCGAAGATAAAATAAGAATAACTAACATTAAGGGCCGATAACCCATATGTTAGGCCCCATAAAACAACAATTATCGTCATCATCATTTCTTTCTTTCTTTCTTTCTTTCTTCCTTTCTTCGATTAGCATTGCCGGGTACTGCTTGTAAGAAATAACAAAAAAAGAAGCTCTTTTTAAACAGCCTGCATAGACTTGACTTCCTCGAGTATCACTTTAAGGCCAGAAGGCGCTGCATTTGCAGTCCATGACAAGAATGGCGCTCGCCTCTGTATTTACCGACAGCCAAGTAAAACAAGAAGTATAGAGACCATAATAATAACCGTGTCTTCGGTAGTAAAGTTGGCTGCCCTGTTTTACAGAAGGGATGTTGAAGCAGGTTTCTTCAAAGACTGGAATGTGTGTTCTTGTAGCGATGATAACAGGCAGAATAAATATGGTGTTTAGCTGCCTATACTGTCGGTGTGTACTCGACTTCAGAAGCGGACACGATCAAATGGGCTGCAATATGACGGTACTTCCATGGCACTGAGGGGTATACTTTTATACCAACCGACCATATCTCCTCTTTACTGGATCATCTAGCCTAGGGCGTTCTGCTCTGGACAGAAGTAACCGTTAACAGATGTTCTTAGAAACCCTCTGGCATAGCGATGACACGCTTCATATTTCTGTTATAGATAAGAATTATGATTCACGTTTCTCTCTTGCTCGTATGAGGGACCAAATTACCATTCTTGTAGGGCATTTACTGCTCTGGTGCATTGAGGATGCTGGGTAGCAGATTACAACACTGGCAATGCTATGTTAGGTAAACCCGGAAGGAATGGCGCATCATTTTATTACAGATTGCCCACAGATGTTCATGCCTTTCGCCGCTATAATACAGTCCCTCTATGTACATATATTCCAAAGAGGTTGGAATACAAATATTATAGTTGGGCTGTTCATAGTTCAATTGTTCCAATAATTCAAATACGAATATTTGAATGGAACATACGAATAATTCGCTTTGCTGCCACATTCAGACATGCGAATAATTCGCATTGCTCGCACATTCGGATATTCACATTTCGAAATATTCGTTGGTTGGTTCGTTCCCTAGTTTAGGGGCTGCGACAACGCGTTCATGTAGCCGCGTGTACTTTGTGTGTGTGTAGAATCTGTCTGATAACCGGTGTTAATTGTGATGACTGTATTAGTGTGTGTTATATGTTTCTTAATTCAACTAAGGACTGCAGACATTCGATTTTCAAGTAGTTCCAACTTTTACTACCAAACGCCACCGCCAACGACCAACTAGTTCTGAACTTTGTTACTAGATGCTACCACAGTCGGCTCCTGGCGACGAACGTTGGAACCTAAGAGCGTTACTCAAATAAATATAACCTATAATTTAGCTTCACACAAGTGTAGTTAGTGGAATTTTCTTTTTCATGCCATAAATCTATGATATGGGACCGCCGGCTTTACTTCACCTCCAATGGAAGGCATACTGAGGGATTTTTAACGCTCTGAAAAATCTAACGACTTCGGCCGGGTTTGAACCCGCAACCTTGGGCATAGAAGCTTAGCATGCTACCAACTACGCCACCGAAGCCGCCCAAAATCTACGTTTAGCATCCAATGCAGATTAGGCAAATGTTCCCGAATCAACCATGAAAACAAAACAAAAATTGGAGATAATCCGTTTTGAAAACAAACTCGACAACTACTCACCTTCTTCTTCTTCTTCTTCTTCTTATTATTATTATTATTATTATTATTATTATTATTATTCCACTTTAGTTAAATTCGTTTTCTCCTGCTACATTCTATTTCTTCTTGTTAGGAACACTCTGCATGGTTGCAAAAACTTGGACAGCATCTTCCATGTGAAGCGATTTTACGAAAATGGTACTTAACGGCTCAAAAAAAATGCATCAAGCTCACATAGAAATAGGTGGTGTTGGGGTAGCGCGTCTGCTTCTCACCCGGAGGCACCGGGTTTGATTCCCGGCTCCGTCAGGGATTGTAGAAACTGACGTGAGGGCTAGAACGGGGCGCATTCAGCCTCGTGAGGACAATTTAGTAGCTGTCTGACAGTGAGGCCGAGGGGACCGGACGCGCTGACCACGCGTCACCCCAATATTTGCGGGCCAAATAGCTGGGCAGCGGTCGCTTGATAGGCCTAGGCCCTTCATGGGCTGTAGTGCCAGGGGGTAAAGAATGTAGTTTAACTATCTCAGACTCAATTAATTCCAGATTAATGATAGGGAGTAGTACATTATGCAACGGGCCTATAATGGCAATAATTAAGACACGAGTATATTTATATAACGAGCGTAACGAGTTTTATAATTTCCATACGAGTGTCTTAATTACTATTATAGGCGAGTAGCATCCGACTGTATATGTTCGACGATAATTATAACAACGGTACTTTATGTTCGAACAAAAATATTCAGAAGTATTTGTCGAGATTTCACCAGTTATATGCACTGAACAGAGCGCATGGGACGCAGAGAATACCTTGTATTTGACCATGGCCTCCTGGAATACCTCACTATGACACTCGCCACGCAGTGAAATTTAAAATAGGGGGCCATGGAAGTGAGCGCAGGTGCGATGCTATCCTCACCTAATTGGTTACACAACTGTTTGTTGAGCTCTGATTGGTGGGAGAAACTGTATCATAATGAAACCTTGTACTATAATGGGCCACTTATAATACAGTTTTCTGACATATAATATTTACATTTCGCCAGGGCCATTCTATAAGGTGCGTTCAAAAAGTAACGAGCCGTAGGCTGGAATGCGCAATCCGGTGACGACATCGGCTAATCGAGGCGTGTGTAACGAGGTGTGGTTCCGACCAAAACTCGGAAGGTCACAGCCCGTCGCTAGAGGGCAAGCGTACACGTCACGTGACGATACAAAGCGAGCAGCAGCATGCATCAATCGTCCGACGCTGCCAGTCGCATTGCCAACAGTGACATGTAGGCGTCAAACGAAGAGCAAAGAAGTGTTGTTCGGTTTCTGACAGCGGAAGGAGTAGGAGGAACGGACATTCATCGCCGAATGTCACAAGTGTACGGAGAACACTGCATGTCCCTTGCAAGGGTCAAGGCGTGGCATAAGCGCTTCAGGGAAGGACGGGTGTCGTTAGCCGATGATGCCCGGTCTGGGGCACCCCCTTGCATTACCGATGACAACGTCCAGCTGGTTGATGCACTCATTACCCAGGACCGCCCAGTGACAGTGAAAGCCATAGCCGCCGTGGTCGGATTGAGCGTCGGAAGTGTGCACACCATCATGAAGTAACGACTGCACTAGCGGAAAGTGTGTTCCCAATGGGTGCCCCACACTCTTCAACCACGCCAGGAAGCATATCGAATGGCCTACTGTCTTGGTCCTGGTTGGACGATTGACGCATGCTGCTTCTCGCTTTGTATCGTCACGTGACGTGCACGAGTGCCCTCTAGCGACGGGCTGTGACCATTCACGCTCTGGTCGGAACCACACCTCGTTGCACACGCCACGATTAGCCGATGTCGTCACCGGTTTGCGCATTCCGTACTCCGGCTCGTTACTTTTTGAACGCACCTTATAAATACAATTATTTTTCAAGCCGGAATTAGAACCAGGAAGTTTCAAAACGAAGCTCTAAGCAACGAGAGGCCATTGAGACATTGCGAACATGCGTGCGTTCTCTAATGCTAATATGAAGAGTTTACAATTACCGAACATGGAACTTCCTTTGCCTAAAAGAAAAATAAACAGTTACAGCTTGTTTATTTTCACTTATTTGAAACGTGCCTCTCTCTCCACTCTCCAAACTAAAACCACTGTTAGACACCCACACATTTCATCACTCAACGCGAAACATGGACACACGAGGGGAGGCTACGAGAAACGGCAATCACAATAATAATCCAGCACAAAATACACACACACACACACAAGAAGAGAAAAAAGAATTGGGGTTTTGTTTGTTTACCCAAGTGTTTGGTGTCGCCTAAGGCAATCATCGGGTCCTTGTGTGTGTGAAATATATCGCTCGTCACTCATGCAGTTACCCCTCCCTCGTGCTAAGGCCCCTTAAGCTACATACTACTCCACACTAAACACTACCTACGAAACATATAATTCACCCTTTTCACCGCTGCAACCTGCCTGCCTGCCTTCTATTTGAACAGTTCAAAGTAAATCATCTCTATTCTTCTATTTTTAAAAATAAATATAAAAAAAGACAGACACTGTGTCGTGTAATTCAAACAAATAGCAAGCACTCTCTCTGGAGGATAAAAAGTAAAAGTAAAATTTAATAACAGCCTATGATTTAATTACAGGACCAAAAGAAAACTTACAATAAGAATGTCATTCAATCTATTGTACAGGCTGTAAGCCAAGTCTAGTGCCTAGTGAGCATTCACCAGAGTAACTGTTGTTTAAGTCTTTTGACTGGTTTGATGCAGCCCTCCATGCGTCCCTGTCCTGAGCTAATCGTTTCATCTCTACATAGCTACCACACCCTACATCCGAGGCAATATAATCTAACCTTGGTCTACCCCTACAATTCTTATCCCCTACCCTTCCTTCCATAACCAAGGGTGTCTTAGTATGTGTCCAACCAAACTATCTCTTCTCTTCATTAGCAGTCGCCAGACACATCTCTCCTCTCCCAATCGTCTTAATACAATCTGTTCTTCATCATTCTCCTGAAACATCACATTTCAAACAGGGGGTGTGGTGGCGCAGCGGTCAAGCTGTTGGCCTCTCACCAAGGCAGAACGGGTTCGATTCCCGGTCAATGCATGTGAGATTTTCAACCATGCCCTGTGGTTCGGATTCCACGTAAAACTGAGGTCCCGTTGCTCATGATCTTTTTAAGTTTCAAACGCTTCAATTCCCCTCTATTCTGCTGATCCAACAGTGCAAGTTTCACTTCCATAGAGCACCACGCTCCAGACAAAGGCTTTCAAAAATGACTTCCTATAACCTAAATCTATATTCGATGACAACAGGTTCCTTTACTGTAGAAATATTTTCCTTGCCTGTGCTAACCTAAATTTTATATCCTCTTTGCTTCGTCAATCACTGGTTATTTTGCTTCCTAAGTAACAAAAGTTTCCTACTTCCCTTAGCTTTTCAGCTGATAATTGGACGTCCATAGAGGTTTCGGATTTATTTCGACTGCATTCCAATATTTTTGTTTTACATTTATGAATTTTCATTATGAATTCCTTCTTCAAGACACAATCTATACCATTTAAAAACTCATTCATATCCTCTGGACACTGGAAATTGTGAATTTGGTATTTATAACCCGCTATTTATATTTTTTGTTTTTTGTTGTTGTTGATCCATTCGATTGATATTTATTTCTAAGGATCCATCAGGCTGAACGGGGAAGGGGTTAACCCCGGGTAACTGCGTGAGTGGCTCGCCTGCCTCTCACCCGGAGGCCCCCGGTTCGATTCCCGGCTCCGTCAGGGATTTTAAAAAAAGCTTAAATCAAATTACGATTAACCTAATCATCCGATCTCTACCAAATTTTGCATCAACATACCATTATGGAGGGAGCATCCTTTGACCAAACTAATAGGTCATTAGCCTAATATATTGCGGATGGCGGCCATCTTTGTGTGAAAATCGATTCCCCCTATTAATTCGAACACGGTGAAACCGAATGGAATGAAATTTGGTACAGAGGTAGCACTAGCAAAGGGCACCTCAGTGTCATGTTTTATATCACCGCCATCTTGACGAAAACGTAATGGCGGCCACACAAATGTTCAAAGCTTAAATCAAATTACGACTAACCTAATCATCCGATCTCTACCAAATTTTGCAACAACATACCTTTATGGAGGAAGCATCCTTTGACAAATCTAATAGGTCATTAGCCTAATAGTTTGCGGATGGCGGCCATCTTTGTGTCAAAATCGATTCCCCTTATTAATTCGAACACGGTGAAACCGAATGGAATGAAATTTGGTACAGAGGTAGCACTAGCAAAGGGCACCTCAGTGTCATGTTTTATATCGCCGCCATCTTGACGGAAACGGAATGACGGCCACCCAAATGTTAAAAGCTTAAATCAAATTTCGACCATCCTAATAATTTGATCTCTACCGGATTTTGCAACAACATGCCTTTTTGTGGAAAGCATCTTATGACTGACTACAAGGTCACCAGCCCAATAGTTTGCAAATAGCGGCCATGTATGTGTGCAAATCCATTCCCCAGATCAATTCAAACACGGTGAAACCGAATTGAACGAAATTTGGTACAGAGGTAGCACTAGCAAAAGGCACCTCAGTGTCATGTTTTATATCGCCGCCATCTTGACGGAAACGGAATGACGGCCACCCAAATGTTAAAAGCTTAAATCAAATTTCGACCATCCTAATAATTTGATCTCTACCGGATTTTGCAACAACATGCCTTTTTGTGGAAAGCATCTTATGACTGACTACAAGGTCACCAGCCCAATAGTTTGCAAATAGCGGCCATGTATGTGTGCAAATCCATTCCCCAGATCAATTCAAACACGGTGAAACCGAATTGAATGAATTTTTTTACAGAGGTAGCACTAGCAAAGGGCACCTCATATTCATGTTTAATATCCCTATAGCACGTTGTATTTCAACAAGCTACTACAACCAACATTCAATTATACTCCTTGAAAAGGACAAAGAGTTATAACAATACCCATGCATTTAGGAGAAATTAGGCTATATGTTCTTTACTGAACATCTTGTATTGTTATGAAGTTGTGCTTCAAGAATTGCATTTTTACGACCGCAATGATAATAATAATAATATCGTATGGCCTCGGTGGCCGGGTGCAAGCTTTGTTATTTGATACCTAGAGGGTAGCTTGCATGTTGAATTTCGTTGTTCCTTAACTATGAAAGTCAAGGAGGTTCGATATCTAAGCTCCTTGAACACTATAGCGCTTTTTAGTAGAGAAATGAGGAACTTTGTGTTACTGCCGAGATTAATTTTGCCATTATGAACACGGCCTACTGAATTCAAATGGGTTCTCTGACATGCCAACATCGTATGACATGCGTATCCTATTTTTGCCGCCTTAAAAAAAAAACACTTAGCACGGCCAGGAGCGAACCTGCAATCTTGGGGTTAGTAGACCGACACGTTAACCACTCACCCACAGTGGCAAGCTACCGCAATGATGAAGTCTTACATCGAACAAAATTTATAATTTAAAAAGTCGATCAACACGATTGTACCCAATTGAACTTGGTATTATATCCTAACACTGAAAAATATGATATTTATAAATTCACTAGCAAGGCCAATCAAAGACAGGGAGATAATAATCATGTTATGGGTTTTACGTCTCTTTAAGAACTGTGGCTTTTAAAGACGTCAGGGTGCCGGAATTTTGCTGAGCTTCTATGACAAGGTCGCGGGTTCAAACCCGGCCGAAGTCGTCGGATTTTTTTAAGAGTGTTAAATATCCCTTACTATGCCTTCCTTCGGAGGGAAAGTAACGCCGGCGGTCTCATGTTATAGATGAAAAAGAACCCTCCACTAACTACACTTGTGTGAAGCCAAAATTTGTAGGTTAGAATTGATAACGCTTTATTAGTTCCAAAGTTCACCACCAGGTGCTGACTATGATGCCATCTAGTAGCCAAGTCCGCAAGCTCGGACGGTAGACTAGCATTTGGTAGCAAAATTAGGTACTACTTGAAATTGCGTCTGGGACCTATCGTCCGTGCACCTTTTAACCCTTTATGGGATAGTGGTCTCTATATTAACCACCTCTCATAAGGACAGTTTAGGCTTTCAAAGATGCTGATCTTTAAGTCAAATTTCGGAGAATTTTCATGCCGAAGTGCTAGTATTTCTAAAAATACTTGACGTGAGTTTCCGTGGCTCAGGCGGCAGCACGCCGGCCTCTAGCAGCTGGGTCCGTGGTTCAAATCACGGTCACTCCATATGAGATTTGTGTTGGACAAAGCGGAGGCGAACAGGTTTATCTCCGGGTTCTCCGGTTTTTCCTGTCACAAATTTCATTCTAGCAACACTCTCCACTATCATTTCATTTCTTCTGTCATTCATTTTGATCATTGCCCCAGGGGAGTGCGATAGGCTTCTTTCAGCTGGCAAAGTTCATATCCTCGCCGTTAGATGGGGAATTCATTCATTCCATTCCCTGACCCGGACAGTCAACTGGAAGCAGCCTGTGAATTTTCATCTATTTGACGTAATGTGTTGGGTTAAATTAAAAAATTAAAAATCAACAAAAACATGAACAATAAATTGTAAAGATAAAATATAAATATAGAAATAATAAAGTAATATTATGAAAATAATTGTAAGAATCAGTTCGATATTAGTTAATAATTAATTCAATAAAAATATCAAAATTAAATAAATTAGGAACATAAATTTAAAATTAAAAATAAATTTATAAACATAAAAATCAGAGAAACAAAAAATATTATTATTCATAATTATTATTATTATTATTATTATTATTATTATTATTATTATTCATAATTATTTTTTATTTTATTTAGTCAATTTACCCTCTAGGTTGGTGGTTCCCACGGACTCAGCGAGGGAACTCACCACTACCACCTCGATGGGCAGTGTACTGAAACATCTGGTCGGGGTGGATACAACTGGGGAGGTATGATCAGCACTTCGCCCAGGCGGCCTCACCTGCAAAGTGAACAGGGGCCTCATGAGGGATGGAAGATTGGGATGGATAGGCGAGGAAGAGGGAAGGAGGCGGCCTTACAGTAGGTACCATCCCGGCATTTGCCCGAAGACGAAGTGGGAAACCACGGCTGAGGTGGGAATCGAACCCCTCTACTCATTTGGACCACCCGAGGTTGAGTAGACCCCGTTCCAGTCCTCATACCACTTTTCAAATTTCGTGGCAGAGCCGGGAATCGAACCCAGGACCTCCTGGGCGGCAGCTAACCATGCTGACCACTACGCTACGGAGGCGACATTATTCATAATTATAATAATTAAAATAAATTACAATGTAAAACACCACAAAAAGGGTTAAGCTTACGATGGATAAACCGTTAAAGATACCGGTACGGGCCATAGATATTTAATGGTATCGTAAAAGGTTTGCTCGCGAATAAGATGGAGACTGATAAGAGAGGAACAGGCCCGAACACACTTTGGGTGTTTCATCTTTAATTATCGCCCTTGTAAGAGACAGGCTTGGCCCGCAGGGAGATGTTTCTCAGAGTCGTTAAAATATAATTTGAGAGCAGTTGTGTGTGCGCGCTCTAATTGTCATCTTGTATAATATGTAGATTTATTAGCTCACACGATACGCTCTTTAACATTCACTCACTATTTATAGAAATGACCGAAGGCAACCTTGCTTCCAAGTTAAAATAACAAATGATGGAGCGATTTCAATGAAACTCGGTAAGTTCATAGCAATATTCCGGGCGACCCCGACCGTGGCCTTCAAATTTTGTTACGTCTCACCAATCCAACATGGCGGCTGTGCGAAATATTTCACCAGCATTCAATATCTCCGAAACTAATACCGATATCACCCTGGATTTTTTTACGGTGATAAAGGAAACTACTAGAAGTTCACTTATGTGACTTTTGAGAACCTGGTAACTATAAAACCAACATGGCGGCCACGCGAATTTGCGACATTTAAATAGACGTTTCTCGCGATTTAACCAACCAAACGCAACAAAACATGGTACAGTACATGTTTATACACATTGTAATGCACCGACATCTAACTTCGTTCAATTATTTACATAACCACAAGATGGTGGCTGTGCGAAATATTTCGCCGGCATTCTATAACTCTGAAACTTGACAGTTTGCTGTTGGCTGTATCTGGTGTAATAGGCTCGCCTGATAGCTAGACCGTAACTGGACTGATCGGCACGCCCCTAGCTAGCTCGTTAACTGTGACCTCAGTAATTGAATGGAGATTGTTGGAAGAAATGAAAACGTAAGAACACTTATAGTGGGCGATACCGGGTGAGTTAGCCGTGGTGGTTACGGCATGACTGATGGCAGTCGCTCACATCCGGGAGGCGAGGAGGTTCGAATCCCCCCGCGGCAACCTTGAAGATGGTCTTCTGTGGTTTCCCATCTTCCTTCCAGGCAAATGCCGGGGTTGGTCCCTAACTATAGGCCACAGCCGCTACCTTCCAACTCCTCGTCCTTACATTCCAACATCCCTCCTTCCCTCCTCAACGGTACTTGTAGCTCACCCATTGGGTGTCCGTCTCGAAGCAGCTACAAAACTGGCGAGCCGAACATGTCCTCGGACACTCCCGGCATTAAAAGCCATACGCTAAAAAAAAAAGTGGGATATGTATTGAAGATAGAGATATGCTCTCGTGCATTTTTTTCTAGATCTTTTCATGCTGAACAATCCTTACACTCATAGTATATTGATATGTTTTAACTATTTGCCCAGCGTAAGCTTCAAAAGTGCACGGACGCCAAGTAGTATTTCGACTTTTTCACTGAAATCGTTACTGCTTGTCTTCCTTTCATCATAAATAAATTATTTTCTACATAAACCTTCCTCGAGAAATCCTTTACACTTACAGAATGGTGAAAACCGCTTCAAAATCCATTCAGTGGTTCACGAGATTACCCGTGACATCCAAGAATCAGGGACTTTGTTCTATGCTAGGTAGAGATTAACATGCTTATGAGATAATGGATTCCACGGCCAATTTTTTATAGGGAGGTAAAAGGCTGTTTGAGCTCTCAGCCTTCGCAGTAAAGAAGCGCAGGTGCCCTTATTTAGAAGGGAGGTAGTGCACAGTTCGCTAATCCAGTAGGGATTCCGGGCACGGACACCAAGAACCCACTGATGAGTCTATCTTGCTGTTCGAGGGCGAAATCCCGCACAAGACACGGCAATAAACCTAGTAAAATTGCAGAGTTTAAAATTTTTATGTTTTATATTTATTTGCCTGATTCAATGTCACTCCGATTAACGTAAATCTATAGATATTTAATGCTAGGTGAATTTTCCAACTCTCTTTGGAAATCATATTTATTGTCGTTAAATTTTTAGAAGAAAGAAATCCGTAGAGGAGAATACAATTTGAAAAGGTTGAAAAGGATTTTGCGTTTAAAATCCAATCTGTGTTTCGTTGGTGACTACAGGGTCATTATATATGTACGCGCAAGTAAACACGGCAAGCTAAGCCGGCTGTGACTGGCGCAGATTGCGGCCGCCCGTACCATGTTCAGCCGGTGGTGGCGCGCACTTTCACACTCTTACCAAACTTGTTCAATAATGTGTACTTACAGTGCTCATAGGCGATGCTGAAAATGTCCTCCCTCTCTTGTAACACACACCTGACATCTTCTGATGAAAGAATATCTGTCTACTCTTTAATAAAATTATTTACGGAGCCTGTTTCCTTGAATCGTTTAGCGAGCCTCCTAATTGTACTGGCATTAGGCACAGGTCTTCCTGGAAACTTGATTTGAAATGTTCGTCTTGTTTCAGAAGAACATTTTCTGATTTTCATATATGAATTATGGATATGCACACGTTCGCGTAATGTCAATTAGTGTCTAGGCATGGCCAACGATCACAGTAATCACAATACTCACTGAACGTGCAACACTAACGTCTAAGCGTTGCAGATACACGTGTGAACTAACGGTATGAGTTAGCGGAGCGTGCCTACCACCGGCTGAACCGGGCACGCGCGGCCGAGATCTGCGCCAGTCACAGCCGGCTTAGCTTGCCGTGTTTATCGGGGCGCACATAGATAATAACCCTGTAGTAGCCTAGTGTGTGTAGCCGTATTGGGGACGAGATGCGGTAGGTGCACATGGACATCAATAAGGTACTATCCCGCCATTTGCCTGAAGGAGTATGCAGATACCCAGGAAGAACCAAACTCAAGGTAGCCACTGTCAGCGCTGGCATTTGAACCCATGATCTCCAGACTTGATACAGCTTCACATTATGGCCTTTCACTAATTCACTCTTTAAAAGTGACAGTCAGTCTGAAAGACTAGACTTTGTATCATTTTAAATGCTACAAATGCTGAAAAATCCTAGAAAGGCTTCGCTCGAAGCCTAAGACTCTTGACATGTTAGAAAATTATCAGCATAATACTTATCTTGCTTATCTTGTTTCAAATTACTCGCGAACGGCAAGTGCAAACCAAGGGCAAAGCAAGGTCAAGCGCGCGGGATGCCGTCACGCTCACAAGAGCGCGCGGGTACGTGCCCCTTCCATCCAGTCTAAAAACACTTATAGTGGGTGATGTATTTAAGATAGAGATATGCTCTCGCGGACGTTTTTTGTAGAACTTTTCATGCTGACCAATTCTTACGCTCATAGTATATTGATATTTTTAACGGTTTGCCCAGCGTAGGCTTAAGAAGCGCACGGACGCCAAGTGTGGTTTCGACTTTTTCACTGAAATCGTTACTGCTTGGCTTCCTTTGATCATACATACATTATTTTCTACAGAATCTTTCCTCGACATATCCTTTACAGAATGGTGAAAACCTCATCAAAATCCATCCAGTGGTTCTCGAGATTACCCGTGACATCCAAGAATCGGGGATTTTTGTCTTATACTAACGAAGTAGAGATTGACGGGGAACACATGCACCAAGCAGTACTATGATGTCACACCCCTCAGTGCATCTGAGTACATTTCGTCCAGTCACCGTAACGTAACGCCAGACCCCAGCGTAACGACGAAGTCGACAAGATCATTTAAAATGATAAAATACGCTGACGTCAGTTCGTAGATTTGTCTCTTCTTGACATCAAAAATTGTTAGCGGATCGAGCTGTAAAAAGGCGGTATTACTTCGGCCAATGGAGGTACTCACTAGAGATATTCGCTCTCAGTTACGCCGACAAGTACTACTGGTATTCTGGGAGAGTCAGTGGCTAGCTGTCCCAATGCCCAATAAACTAGGAGCGATCAAGGGAACTATTCGCATGTGGCGGAGCTCTTTCCGGTCATGGAGGGAGCCCGTCAATTTGTGTAGCCTAAGGATAGGTCATACAAGATCCACTCACTCGTACCTAATGAGAAGGGAAGACCCCCTCACTATGCACCTGTGGAGCCGTATTTACCGTGGCCCACATTTTAACCGAGTGTGTGGATCTTGCTGACTTACGAAGAAACCTTGGGTTTTGCAGATGACACTCAAAATTATATTAGCCGATGATGTGATGGCTGCTGATCTCGTCATCCGCTTTATAAGTGAGAGTGGGTTAGGGCCAGCAATCTAAATTTACAGGTGATCATTGACTCAAAGACTTGGTTCTTTTTTGAAATCTTGAATTTTTGGTTCCCTCATTATTGTTTATAATTATTCTCATTAGTTTTATTTAATTTTTTGTTTTATTTATTTATTTATTTATTTTCGGTCTTTTCACATTTAGGTGTCCACCTCAAAATTTTACTTTATAATCCAAATGTGTATAACTTAAATTTTGTTATGAGCAGATGACCTAGTAGTTCCACCCCTTAAAACAACTACTAACTGACACCAAATGTGTTATTTTTTTAACTTCCCGGAAATCTCATCTTCACATCTTTATAACAATGAATACAAAGTGTTAAAGGTGATAAGAACCGTTAGAAAGCGGCCCTACCCAACATTAAATGAAAATGTATTGTGAAAAGGATGATAGTAAGATTGCAATTTTAGATACGATAATCTAATCGCACGGAACACCTTGACGAGATAGTAAGTACTATCAGATAATCCCACATCTACATGACGTCAGTATTCTTTCACTTTGCTTGCCATGAATTAATAATAGCCAAGTATGCAATTTTACGAATCGAGGTTAAAACGCTTTTATTCCAGTAGATTATGTCATAATCCAGCCGCGCCGGAGGATAACAATGGCTCGAGAAGTTAGCTCATCGCAAACAAGGTCGATTGATTCTATCGAGAATCGATTAGTTACGCGAGAAGAGCGCCGTCACGTCACTTTTGCCTCGCCCAGCCCAGTTTTACGGAGTATTATTGACAGGTTTTGGGGAACGGCAATCGTTCTTTGGGAGGGGAGTCGTAAAGTACAGGGTTGCCAACTATAACGGTATACCGGTAGAGCTATTTTGTGTTTCCAACAAAAGAAGGTATTTATGAAAAAGCGCTAGGTGATGATGATGATTGCTGTTTTAAGGGGCCTAACATCTAGGTTATCGGCCCCTAATGGTCTGGGTGATCGAGAAGATGATAATGAAATGTAAACTATAACTAAAACTAACTACTAACTTATATACTAGAAGAAGAAGTGGAAAACAAAAGGAGAATAAGGCGAATAAAGGACAGGAGGAAAAGAAATGCCCCCAACCCTCGAAGAATGCGGATTGAGGGACTTGGAAGGAAGGAGAGCCATGAAAGGCAGATAGGAAAGTTAAAGAGGAGAGGGTCCGTCCCAGAGGTAATGGATAAAAGGGGAAATCCGGAGCAGCTCAGGAATCCCTCGCGGTCGCCAACTCCCGAACTAACCGGCCGTGAGCCCCTGAGGGTGTAGCACTATCCAGGGTGCACAAGAAGTGGTGGGGCTACATACACCCTGCCTCCTTGAGGGCCTTGAGCAGAAGGCAGGAGATAACATGAAATGAAAAAGAAGGCTGAGCCCTCGCAGAAGGAGGGTATCAGAAAATATGAGACAAGGGCCAATTAAGGTGGGAAAGGAACAGACTCCCTTGGCCTCGGATATCCTAATACCGTCGGGGTCGGAAGATAACAAGAGTTGACCAAGTGAGGTCGACCGGAAAGAAGACGGGGAGGAGCCCGGCACAAGAAAGGGGAAGCAATGCTTGACTCAGCTGCGGTCCCGTGGTTGCCAAGCCACGTCCCACTAGATGAGAGCCCTGGGTGTGAAATTAAAAGAACCAGGACATCTGCCCACAAAATCTCACCGCTGAACAGACTACGTAATATCTTCAGCAATGTTGTTCAAAGAAATAATGCCATAAATTTTAGTACTTCCTTGACAGTATTTTTGATGGAATTTCCAACCACTCTCCAGAAATAATGTCGCAAACCTTGCAAATTGTAAATCATGAATTCTTACCACTGTGTCATTCTACCCAGCCAACCTTGTGTTACACATGTATTATTTGTACCATACTGTTTTAACTTCACATCTAGTTATTATGATTAGTTTTATATAGTTACTGTTTAGTTTAAGTTAGTATAAGTTATAATATAACATACTGTGTAATCTCTATGCCACTGTAATTGATATAAAAATCCTGTTGTGAGCAAATTAATAAGTAAATATATAAATAAATAAAAAGATAAATGAAAATCCACAGCCTGCTTCCAGTCTCCGACCGGGTCAGGAATGGAATGAATGAAGCCCCCATCTAGCGGCGAGGATATGAACTGTGCCGGCTGCCGAGGCCTGACGCACTCCTCTGGGGCAATGATTAAATGAATGACAGATGAAATGAAATGATAGTGGAGAGTGTTGCTGGAATGAAATTTGACAGGGAAAACCGGAGTACCCGGAGAAAAACCTGTCTGCCTCCGTTTTGTCCAGCACAGATCTCACATGGAGTGACCGGGATTTGAAACACGTACCCAGCGGAGAGAGGCTAGCGTGCTGCCGCCTGAGCCACGGAGGCTTAAATAAATAAATAAATAAATAAATAAATAAATAAATAAATAAATAAATAAATAAATAAATGAAGGACAGGAGGAAAAGAAATGCCCTTAACCCTGAAAGAATACGTATTGAGGTACTTGGAAGGAAGGAGTGCCATGAAAGGCAGATAGGAAAGGGAATCAGTAGAGGGTCCGCCCCAAAGGCAATGGAAAATAAAAGGGGGGGGGGGGGGAACCACACCAAGCTCAGGAATGCCTCAGGGTCGCCAACTCCCGAGCCCTTGAGGGTGTAGCAATTTTGAGGGTGCACAAGAAGTGGTGGGGCTAAATACACCCTACCTCCTTAAGGCAGGAGATATCATCAAGAAAACAGAAGAGGTCTGACCCCTCGAAGAATGAGGGATCAGGGCCAATTAAGGTGGGAAAGTAAAAGAATCCCTTGGCCTCGGAAAATAACACGAGTTGGCCAAGGGAGGTCGATAGGAAATATGACAGAGAGGAGCCCGGCACAAGTAAGTGGAAGTAATGTCAAACTTAGCTGGGGTCGCGTGGTCGCCAACCCACGTCCAACTAGTCGTGAGTTCCTGGGAGGAAGAAAAAGCACTAGAGGCTAAACCACTTGCGGGATGGCTGACGTGGGAATCGAACCCACCTCTTGTCAGTTTTGCCTCAGGAGGCTGAGGGCTTCCCGTTCCAGCCGTCACCCCGGAATTATTATTTTTGGCAGAGCCGCGTATCGAACCCGCGCCTTCTGGACGGCGTAAGTTAATTACTAACATTGAGCCAGAAATCACACATCCTTTGTCGATAAAGGAAAACAGGGGAGTTAGTGATCCATTCAGGGGTGTGACATACAGGTCATGTGGCCCTGTGTACTTGGGTGTGAGTGGAGTCTCTCTGTTTAACCTGTGTCTTTATGATGGCTGTTCCGGTGGGCGTATTCTTATTCGAGTTAAGGATTGGGAAGGAGGCGGTCATAGCCTTAACTTGTGTACCATCCCGGCTTTTTTTTTTTGCCTGGAGTAGAAGTAGGAAACCACGGGAAACAGCTTCTAAGACGGCTTAAGTGGGAATCGAACCTGAACCTTCACAGTGCCCATTCCATCCAGGCTAACAACACTTATAGTGGGCGATGTATTGAAGATAGAGATATCCTCTCACGGACTTTTTTTTGTAGAACTTTTCATGCTAACCAATTCTTACGCTCATAGTATATTGATATTTTTAATGGTTTGCCCAGCGTAAGCTTAAGAAGCGCACGGACGCAAAGTTTGTGTTCAGCCTTTTCACTGAAATCGTTACTGCTTGGCTTCCTTTGATCATTATTTTCTACAGAATCTTTCCTCGAGATATCCTTTACAGAATGGTGAAACCCGCATTAAAATCCATCCAGTGGTTCTCGAGATTACCCGTGACATCCAAGAATCGGGGATTTTTGTCTTTTACTAACGAAGTAGAGATTGTCGGGGAACAAATGCACCAATGAGTACTATGACGTCACACACCTCAGTGCATCTGGGTACAATTCGTCCCGTCACCGTAACGTAACGCCAGACCCCAGCGTAACGACGAAGTCGACAAGATCACTTAAAATGATAAAATATCCAGCAACCGAGCGGAAAGAAGTTACACATCAATAAATAAATGAAAATCCCCATTAATATTGACTTGGATGAAGTCATGAGGACGTTTAGGGAGAAGATCGATTCAAGTGCTAAAATTGGTACAAAGAATAAGAACCTCAAAGTCAAAGGTTTAGCATTTACTGACGACGTAGCGTTGTTTGCTGAATCAGAACAAGAAGCTATTAACCAAATTGATCAGTTAAAAGAAACGGCGGAAAAAGCGGGCTTACAGATTTCGTTGGTAAAAACAGAGATGATGACAAGTGATCAGAAATACACTAAGAAAATGATAAAAGCAAATTATGGGAGCATCAGGGTCACTGACCGATTTAAATATCTTGGAGAAATAATTAGTAGCAATGGGACGGATAAATTGGCAATCGTGAACAAAAAAGGGAAATTGGAAAGATTACATTTTTGTACAAAAATATATACAATAAAAAGAACCTGTCTATCAATGCAAAATTACGTCATTTTAATACAGTTGTTAGACCAGTCATCTTGTACGGCATGGAAACTACAAATATAACCGGAATGGAGAATTTGCTCAAGATAGAAAGAAGAATTTTAAGAAGGGTTTATGGTCCTAGGAAAACACAGGAAGGTTATAGACTGAGATCGAATGCAGAAATTTATAGTAAAATCGACAACCTTGAAGTGATGATCAGAAAACGGCGACTTCAGTTCTACGGACATATGGTCCGCATGGATTGCTCAAGGTTAAACAAACAAATTTTTGATAAAATCTGGAACTATAAAGGACAAGGAGGCTATGTAAAACAAATGAAAGAAGAACTTCAAAAATTCAAACTTACTTAAGAAGATTGTCTAAATCGAATAGAGTAGGCTACAGAAAAAGAAAAAATTGTCTCAAAATTCTTGTCGGGGAGAAGAAAAATCTCAACAGAGGAGAATGGACTGCTGAAAGAAGAGCTGCACAGTCGACCAGGATGAAAGACTTCTGGAAGAGAAAGAAGGAAACTAGACCTATAAAGAAGTGATATTTGCGTGGTCCTTGTTGGCCTGTCCGCGGTGTATATATATATTGTCCTGTAATCAATATTAAAACTATACAAAATCAATGAGCACTCACTGAACTGAGCTAAAGAACATGTAAATACACTTCATTATTTCCCTCGCCTTGTCGTGAAGGAGCGCAAGCATTTACCATTGTACGCACCTAGCTTCGTTTCTTTTTTCGCGAAGAAGAATGCAAAGCTATTAACTCTGAACGCGCTGCAAGGCAAGATTTTTCTCACATGGGTACAAGCAAGGCGCAGCACATGCGCAGTGGAGTGCTATGCTATGGTCTACTAAATGATGCCGTAAAGCAAGTCCATGAGAGACAGATTTTATTATGGTCTTCTTTGTAACATGCAAGCTTGTCCTTAAGAAATTTATAGAAAGCCTCGAAGAATTCTGTTAACAACTCAGTGGACTGTGAGGAGGTTTATGTAAAGAATGCTGGTGGTAAAATTAACTAGATATTGTGAAATTAGTGTTGGTCGCTGGATGATGACTGTAGCTGATAAACAAGTACTTAATTGACGTGCAAGTTTATGTTCAACTGGCGACACAATGCCACATAAAGCAAGGCAGCTGCAATTCACAAAGGCCAGCTCCGACCCCCCGTGGTTTAAAGGCTTGTACAACACTGATCTAATAACTCTAGGCTAAGCAGTTCACACAGGCGATGAATGGGTAATGGCGTCTAGGTCATATCTATGCGGTAATGGCCACGAGAAACTCCAACATTATACAGCAGTCGTAGTGGTCTGGAATGGTTACGGCGACTCACTCTGATTACAGAGCTCCAGTGATTCTGGCATTCGACGAGCAGTTCCATTCTATTTCATATTGAGATAATTGATATTACTGTGCAACTTGTCAACACAATACAATCCCAATCACTGGAACATCTGAAAAAATAACTTGAAAAAATTAATATACGAGGACGTTTTATTTTTCAAGTTTCGATGGACTGTATAAAAACAAGTAGTTCCGTGACGAACTAAAGAGCCTTCTTTTCTTAAAATTTAAGATTCATGCCAATCTATATAGACCTATCTAGAATAATGACGATATCAAGTTGGCAATACTAACATTTTTAACTACTGCAGTTTGAAATACACCTAAAATAGTGTAGAGTAATACAGTAACTTACTACAGTTGGCAGCCCTGGTGACTCTGAATATATTCTTAGTTCCATCTCGTAAGGCATAGAATTCACATACAACATTTGGTTGAAGTCTAATTGATCGTATGGACGTTACATGCTGTTTGATATTAGATTTATCAGTGCGCGTAAAATCATGTTGGGAACAATGTCATGTATGTGATGCTCAGAATTAATCTGACATATTACGATCTATTATAGTGCCAATTGGTAATAATTGCTAGTATAGAAGTTACATGTAATAAAAAATTGAAACTATCCGAGAGATTCGAATCATGTTGGCAGCACTGATGTACATTAGATACTCCAAATTAATCTAGAAAGTCAGGTACTATACGTTTGCAAAGTTTAGAGATGATGGCTTGTATACATTTCTGATATATTGATATTAGGATTAAACAAATAGAGAGAGCATTTATTAACAGTAGGCAGCCCCGCTGGTTCTTACGAATAAGCATAGTCATAATTGTTATGGTACATAAAGCACATACGAAATTTGGTTGAGATCCATTTGATAGTATAGAAGTTATATGCACTTAAAAACTTGACCTATAAGCAGGATTAGAATCATGTTGGCAACACTGGCATATATGGACTTCAGAAAATTAATCTGGAATGTTATTATCTATATGTGTGCCAATTCTGGAATAGTTCGCATGCATAACTTCTGAGATATCCAACATAGCGCTCAATTTTCAAATGTGATTTTTCAGCATTTGGTAGCACTGACGTTAAATTCAAATATGGTCGTGAGATATTCAGATATAGATCTTTATTGTTACCAAATTTGGTTTCAATGGCTGCAGCAATTTAGGAGTTGATAGGGACACACACACACACACACACACACACACACAGAGCCAGGCAGGCAGAAGGACAGGCAGACAGACAGACATACACACATTTTCCCGGATCGATCTCATAAGTCTACTTTTTCCTCATTTTTGCAAAATGTGAAAAGTAGGCTAGTAACAGATTGACACACCAAACTGATTTTACTACTAAATGTTTGCTTGTTTTATTCCTATGTCTCAACATAATCGCCAAAACGATTGAAACATTTGTCGTATCGTTACACCAGCTTTCCAATGCCCTCGGCAAATATTCTGCCGCCACTGAGGTGGGTACGACTGGAGAGCCTCCTGAAGTGTTTCCTTTTTTGGCGAGGCGTTGCCGCCCAACCTTACCTTCAATTCTGTATGACGCAAAAAGAAGCAAATGCTTTTCGACTCACTGTGATTAGGTATCAAAGAAGATTATTTTTTTGTAATAATAGCGAGCAACACGTACTAGTTGCTTACTGATTTTGGGCTCTTTACCTGGTAGGGAGATGTTGCAAGTGAGGGCACAAAAAAAAAAATTGATTTGTCTTCAAATAAAAATGAATATAAGTTCATCGTAGAATTTTGTATTTCTATTTAGATTAATAAAGGACAAAAATCTACAGACATTTTAAGACCTATAGAAATGGTAAGTTAAAACTTACGACTTCGACAATCTCATTATCTATACCCCAAGGTGTATGTTTCACAAACCTCAAGCTCCTAAACCAGAGGGAGTTAGAAGGTGTGGTTTGTACCAAAAACTTCAAAATCGTCTCAATAGTATAGGAAGAATCTTGCATTTCTTGAGAAGTCAACGGGAATATATTAATTTGATTATAAAGTGCTGTTAAACAAATGAACAAGACGATAGCCCCTGCCTGAACAGTATCGCGTACAGCCCGCATGGCACTAGGCCGGGCGGGTAGTCTGTACACATGGGACGCACACAATCCATTATACGAGAGTTCTCGCCAGGGTCCGCTAGTTTCCTATAATTTCCTTTAATGCGTATGGCCCTGATTGGCTGTCGCAAGATCCGACAAGCCAATCAGGGAAGCAGCTCTTCAAATTCCAACTCCCCGCTACACGGCTACATTCAAATCAACAATAGCGCAGTATATTAACTCATTACATTGTTACCACCCGTCTTACGGCCTCGCAGGGCATCTGCCTGAGGGGTTTGCTACGGCTAACTCGCTCGGGATGGTGTCAGGTGAGTCGTGGGATCGACAGAAAACATCACACATTATCACATACTACAAATTCATTTTCATTAATATTTTTCCCCATTTCAAAGCGAGGCTTATTAAAAACTATTATTATTTCAATCCAAAAACCTACTACAGGTCTGTCTTTTCTCCTTTCATACTTAAAACCAACCCTCTAGTGGTCTCTCTATTTCCTAACGAATTAAATTTAAAACTCATCAGATCCAGAATTTTCTATTTTTAGCCTACTTTTCACATTTTGCAAAAATGAGGAAAAAGTAGACTTATGAGATCGATCCGGAAAAATGTGTGTCTGTCTGTCTGTCTGGCTGTGTGTGAGTCGTCCCCCCCCCCCCCTATCAACTCCTAAATGGCTGCAGCAATCAAAACCAAATTTAGTATGAGTAAAGATGTGCACCGGAATAGCTCACGTCCATATTTGAAAATGATGTCAGTGCTACCAACTGCTGAAAAGACGCACTAGAAATTTGAGCTCCATGTTGGATATCTTGCAAGGTATGCATGGGAGCTATTCCAAAATTGGCACACATGTAGATAATACTATTTTAGTTTAATTTCCAGGAGGCCAACCATGACAGTGTTGCCAAAATAATTTTAAGCCTTCTGATAGGTCCAATGTTTAAATGCATAAAACTTCTACACTATCAATTGGATTTCAACCAAATTTTGTATGTAATATCTGCACATAAACAGATATGACTCAGCGTATTCTTAAGAGCCACCAGGGCTGACAACTGTAAATAATTGCTCTCTCTATTTTTTTACAAATACCAATATATCAGAAAGTATGCAAGCCAACAGCTTTAAACTATGCACACGTATATTCTGACATTTTAGATTAATTTGGAGTAACTTATATACGTCAGTTCTACCAACATGATTATAAGCCTGCTGATAGTACCAATTTTTAAATACATGTAACTTCTATACTATCAGTTGGATTACAACCAAATTTCGTATGTGCTATGTGTACCATAACAGATATGACTATAAGTATTATTAAAAGCAATCAGGGCTGCCAACTGTTAATAAATGCTGTCTATATTATTTTTACCCTAACATCAATAAATCAGAAAGTATGCAAGCCAACAGCTCTATACTTTGCACACGTATAGCACCTGACATTCTAGATTAATTTGGAGTAATTAATAAAAGGCAGTGCTGCCAACATGATTCTATGCCTGCTGATATGTCCAATTTTAAAATACATGTAACTTCTATACCAACAAATGGATTTCATCCAAAATTGGCACAACAAGATATCATAATAATTCAGATTATTTCTGACCAGCACACGCATGGTATTGTTGGCAACATGCTTTTACGCGTGCTGATAGATCCAGTGTCTAACTGCATGTAACGTCCATTGGACTTCAACCTAATTTTGTATTCTGTACCTTAGGAGATGGAACTAGGAATATATTCAGTTACCAGGGCTGCCAACTGTAGTGCTCTATTAGGCTAAATTATACCAGGTATATTTTGAACTAATTTGATATTTTGATATTACCAACTTAATTTTGTCATTATTCTAGATAGGTTCATATACTGTAGAATAATCATTGGCATGAAAAGTAGGCTGTATAGTTCTTCAAGGAACTTCTTGTTATTATTATTATTATTATTATTAAGCTGAAGCTGCCGCTGTACACGATTATAGAACCATCCACACCATGGCGAGCAGGGATGATAAGTAGCTTTGCAGCATTTAGCATAATATGCGAACATCATCCCCTCACTGCTGTAAACTAGCGAACAAAGTTTCAGGGTCTATAACTAAGTTTAAACTCTTAATCATTATATTAAATAAGTCACATGCGAACTTAAAGTCATATCCCACTTTGTTAAACCCCTCAACTATGTCATATATTTTTAGTGACAATTATTTCCAAATGTTTAATGTTCTCTGAAAATTTATTTTAAAATCTAAACATTTCTTTTAGCCTAAATCAAACTAAAATCCAGGCAGAGGAGCGCTTGACGCACCGGTACCTGGAGCATAATAACACAGCCGACAGAAAACTCAGCACTGAGGTAACACCGAAAAGTTAAATATCCAAAGAGAGGGATTTAAAGTGCAGAAATGAAATAAAGTACTATATTTTGGGAAGTTTATTCAAAGAGGAATTCAAAAAGAGCAAAAACAATAACATAATATTTGTTAGAATTATTCTATCCGTCTCTGTCAAGATCGATGGGGAACACTTAGGTGGCAATGCCCGATAAACTAATAAACAGACATACTGAACCCTTAATATGATTGCCACATATTAATGTTTCATATTTCTGGTCTGTGTGAGGACGTAGATGACATTTGAAGGAGGGTTGCTAGTATGTTGAAAATTTAGAAGCTACCTGGAAATAAGAAGGGAGCCTGACATCCTGTTCAAACAATGGGCCGGGGAGAGTTTGGAATGCAACCCGGACTGAAGAAAGGGGACACAACCCGTTAGCTGGAGTTCAAGAACCTAGTTGGCGCGTTGGACAAAATGAGTCACCCTTAAGCGTATGTTCTTTGTGAGAGAAGGGAAAGGACTGTTCGTCGACACCTACGTGGGCGGGGTCCGCATTTTACCGCGAGTTCAGAAACAGCACCCCAACCAATAAGAAATGAGGACGCGGGGCCTTTCGCGCTATTTCGAAGATACGGCATCAGAAGAAATTAAGGAGGGAAATTGATTACGATTAATTGCTCGATCAAAATAAAACCCGCATGCCATAGGTGTTCGATTCACATCAAGACAAGCTCCCTGATATGTGTTGTGTGTCTGTAGGACTACTGGTTGAATAATTAGATATTTTATTCAGTCCCGCCCCCACTTTTCGGACTAAAATGTATAAATACTGAGTGGAGTGTTCACGGGAGGACAGTATTATTTCATTCGTTGACAGAATGTGAAGGCTGACTACGCTCGTTATACGTTACTATTTTGGGAAGTGACAATGTCTGTTAATATGCAAGTCACTGGACGTAGCAAGTCTCGAGCCAGTAAAAGAGAGGAACTTAAACTTTCATAAAATCATTGCTCTTAGGAGATGAAATTCTACCGCATCTCAAGTGTATAAATTAATGTGTTTTGCGTGTGAAACGTTCAAGATAGCTCCTTGCTATAAGTGAGGGACAGTCATCGATAAATATTGCTATCAGGACTTGTGGGTGGATACAGCAATCCTCGCTAGCAATCTGTTAGGGATATTGTGTGAGGCACTATTTTAAAACGAACTGACATTCTATTTCGAAGCAGCCAGCCAGAGATGGAGACCGTGGTATCAGCAGCTGAAGGAAGAATGGTGCTACTGAAATCGAACACGGGAATGATTGGGTGCTAAGCGCACATGGTTGGGGTCATGCCCAGGAAACGTCAACGATGGAGGAGACTGAAAAGGATGAGCACAGAATGATTTATTTCATTATGTAGCCTAGTTTTGGTAATCGAGAAATCCTTGTATATTGTGTAGTTGTGATGTTTTCTTTTGTGTGATTAGAGTGTTTTTTTTGTTGACCGACCACTATTTTAATTTGTGAAGAACATCGTGGTTATTCTTTTGTATTTCATTAAAATTTGTGCGGGACAGTGGATTAAATTGTACTCGTGTGCACTGAGTGTGTTTTTATGACAGATACAGCAAATGAGCGGACTGTATCGCTGATGATAAATGAAGCTTTGGTTAGGTAACGTAATTTCAGTGTAAGGGGGGAAATATGATATTTTTGTAGGAGAAACTTCGGATTACACAGGCTGTAAATTTTATGCGATATTGCATATTTCTTAGCGAGAAGCATTCAGCTTCTCTGGTAATCATTATTTTGTATTTGAGCACGTAATAACTTGTTGTGTGTCGGAGCACTATATATTTTTAGCCTACTTTTCACATTTTGCAAAAATGAGGAAAAAGTAGACTTATGAGATCGGGCAAATGTGTGTGTGTCTGTTTGTCTGTCTGTCCTTCTGTCTGCCTGTCTGGCTGTGTGTGTGTCCCCCCTATCAACTCCTAAACGGCTGCAGCAATCGAAACAAAATTTGGTAGGAGTAAAGATCTACACCTGAATATCTCACGGCCATATTTGAAAATGATGTCAGTGCTACCAACTGCTAAAAGATCGCAATTGAAATTTGAGCTTCATGTTGGATATCTTGGAAAGTATGAATGGGAGCTATTTGAAAATTGGCACACGTACAGACCATAATATTTCAGTTTAATTTCCAGGAGGCCAAACATGGCAGTGTTGCCAAAATGATTATAAGCCTCCTGATAGGTCCAATTTTTAAATGCATATAACTTCTACACTATCAATTGGAATTCAACCAAATTTCGTATGTTGTATGTGTACATAACCAGATATGACTGAGCGTATTCTTAAGACCTACCAGGGCTTCCAACTGTTAATAAATGCTCCTAATTTATTTTATCCAAATACCAATATATCAGAAAGTATGCAAGCCGACAGCTTTAAACTATGCACACGTACAGTACCTGACATTCTATATTAATTTGGAGTAACTTATATACGTCAGTGCTACCAACATGATTCTAAGCCTGCTGACAGGTCCAACTTTAAATACATGCAACTTCCATACTATCATTTGGATTTCAACCAAATTTCGTATGTGTTATGTGTACCATAACAGATATGACTATGCGTATTCTAAGGAGCAACCAGGACTGCCAATTGTTAATATGTGCTGTCCCTATTTTTGTTACCCTAATATCAATATATCAGAAAGTATGCAAGCCAATAGCTCTAAAATTTGCACACGTATAGTACCTGACATTCTAGACGAATTTGGAGTAACTAATATACGTCAGTGCTGCCAACATGATTCTAAGCCTGCTGATAGGTCCAATTTTAAAATGCATGTAGCTTATATACTAACTAATGGATTTCATTCAAAATTGGCACAACAATAGATCACATTATTTCAGATTATTTCTGACCAATACATGCATGACATTGTTGCCAACATGATTTTACGCGCGCTGGTAGATCCAATGTTTAACTGCATGTAACGTCCATGCGATTCATTGGACTTCAACCAAATTTTGTATTTTGTACCTTAAGAGATGGAACTAAGAATATATTCAGTCATCAGGGCTGCCAACTGTAGTGCTCTATTAGGATACATTCTGCCAGGTATACAGTATTTCGAACTAATTGGAAATTTCGATATTAGCAACTTAATTTCGTCATTATTCTAGATAGGTTCATATTCTGTAGAATAATAGCAACTTAATTTCGTCATTATTCTAGATAGGTTCATATTCTGTAGAATAATCATTGGCATGACAAGTAGGCTGTATAGTTCTTAACGGAACTTCTTGTTTTTTTTTTAGATTTATCTGTGATCTGGAGCAAATTGAGGGTGATGGTGTGTTGTACCAAGGCATGGGTCTACTATTATTATTATCCTGCGCGGGGTCTGGCCGAGGTCAGTTACCTGTCAGCTGCATGGCGTCGAAGACAGGACTCATAAGGATGATGTCACTGTTAAGTATTCTACAGACCCCAAATTGCATGGTGCAGTTTTGAGGACAGATCTACGAGTTGATATGTGTTTTATTCCAGAGTGTGATTGTTAATTTTTTTCTTCGGATCTCTAGCGTGTGGCTGAGAGACAATTTGAGACCTGCCTGGTGTTGACACAATGACGAGAGCTGGATATTCCAGACTGCAAAGGCTCAGATCTCAGATAAGGACAGAGGGGCCATTAGGGCCGAGGTGCGTGCTCCCGTGATAACGATCAGTTAAAAGCCTGGATAATTGGAAGCGAATTAGATTAATTTTGATGCAAGTTCTTCACATCAGAAATGCAGTTCGTGATTATGCTGATTTGTATTTTGTTGCCATGTTGGCTACTGTCTCGTAATTAGTGTAAATATTTTATCGCATTTTTTATGCGCCTCTGTAACTTTGGTGTGTTTGGAAAACGATCGGTTTATCCATGAGTTAGTTACGGATGACCACGATTGTATTTTCAGCCTGTTTCTGTAAGACCTTTTTAGGCAGCTTGATTTTGTGTGCTTTTGGCACTGATATAAATACTTCTCGCGGAAGTAATGACTGTGTACTTTTAGTAAAGGGTAGTGTGGTCGATTGTCATGTCATTTTGTGTTAGCCTTTAAGTGTGGATCCCGATGCCAAGGCGTGGTGAAAAATGTTCATGGATATGCGTCCTGCGATCTGGTTCTATGGAAGCATATCTCATGAAAATATGTACTCATTCTAACCGTAGTCTTGCCAGTAAAAACCGTCAAACACAATTCACGCAACAATAAGAGGAGTAAGGACGAGGTCCATGATTTGGTTTATTTGCTGCTGTAATGTTGATTCAGAGTAACTTATTATTTGATTGTTTGATGTTGAGTGGATAAATATGGGTGTCATTTGGGATTTTGTGTCATTGTTGTATCATTCTTATCGGGATATTAAAATATTTGTTTTGTTTGAAGTTGAGTCATCTTTTGTTAATTATATTCTCCTTGTGTCACCTTGAAATTATGGAAGCAAAGTACAAAATATCCAACTTCACGACGATGAACTGTACACCCCCGAATAAAGTCTCGTGTACGCTTCCTCAAGGGGACAATACAAATTAAAAATAATACTTTATATAAGAGCAATGGAATGCCTCCGTGGCTTAGGTGGTAGCACGCCGGCCTCTCACCGCTGGGTCCGTGGTTCAAATCCCGGTCACTCCATGTGAGATCTGTGCTGGACAAAACGGAGGCAGACAGGTTTTTCTCCGGGTACTCCGGTTTTCCCTGTCAAGATTTCATTCCAGCAACACTCTCCACTACCATTTCATTTCATCTGTCATTCATTTAATCATTGCCCCAGAGGAATGCGTCAGGCCTCGGCAGCCGGCACAGTTCATATCCTCGCCGCTAGATGGGGGCTTCATTCATTCCATTCCTGACCCGGTCGGAGACTGGAAGAAGGTTGTGGATTTTCATATAAGAGCAATGATACTTTTGAGCGCACAATGTATGCAACGTTCCCTTCTACGGAACATGCCATCAGTTAGGAGGTAACAATGGAGCGACTAATGGCAACTCTTGGAGACGAGAAGCTTACGCATAATTCTCCAGTGTAAGACGTTGAGAGATGGTATTCCTTAGCTATGCTAGTATTTGTTTTGACATTTCCGTCATCTTCAAGAGACTGTAAATAAGCATGATGCTCGTGGAGGACCATAAACTTCAATCATAGGTATAAACAGTTTTCTTTCTTGGTACCTAGGTAGGGTGCCTGGGCTACTGCGTGCACATGGATGTCACAGGCTAGCGGCATCTACTTATTGTAAGTCGCTACATAGAAATTAACACTGGTTGTAAATTTGCAAGCGACCAGAATATGTGCAATACGATACCTGGATGGGAGTGCTTGAAGTCAGCCAGTTTATCTATCTAACTATCCAGTAGTTATTAGGAACGTGAAACCATAACATTATTATTTGATTATCATCATCATTATCATCATTATTATTGTTATTATTATCATGAAAACCCCAGACCATACAACACATTGTGCAGCAGTGTAATGTTACGTCATACTCAGGGGATTTAAAGGATTTTCTCGTGTTGACTCCAGATGCTGTTAAGTGGATAGACAATTTAAATTTTACATTAAAACTGCCAATTGTGACTGTAGGTTACACTAGCATTCTCTGTTTTGCTTTTATTGTAATAATGTGCTAGTATTTTTGCTGGTAACTTATGTATTCTGAATATTGTTGTCATGGAAATTTGAAAAATTGAAAAAATGAATAAACATTACAAAAATAAAAATTAAAAAGTAGAAATAATAATAATAAAATTGAATTTGAAATTAAAAATAAATAAGTTGAAGTAAAGTTCAATAAAAGTACGTAAATTAAGTAAAATAAAATACAGAGAATTTAGTTTGTATGTAACGGAGACCCTCGCTTGCCCGCTCGTCCGCGTTGCGCGCCTGTCTCCCGCCAGACACTTTGCTGTTATGCGGCACCCACGCGGCACTGAGTCATTGAGTATAGGAATTTGTACTTAAATTTGTACTTCAATGTGATCCTTGACCAATTTTTTTTGATGAACTGACTTACGGAGAGCGATTGTCAAATTACTTTCAACAAGATTCTGCCACTGCTCACACTGCCGAAGCATCCATGACAGAATTGCGTCGCATTTTCGGTACGAGGATTATAAGTCGGAACGTGTGGCCCCCGCGAAGCCCAGACTTATCACCATGTGACTTTTATTTGTGGGGGACGCTGAAAAATAGAGTGTATGCGAGAAACCCTCACACAATAAATGAGCTTAAAGACTATATTACAGCTGAAATACAGTCAATCGGTGCTGAAGAACTTCAAGAGTAAATGCCAGTTTCATAAAAAGGTGCCAGCGATGTGTAGCAGTGAATGGCGAGCATTTTCAGCACCAGCTATGAACTAGGTAAGTACAAATTCCTATACTCAATGACTCAGTGCCGAGCAGGCGCCGCATAACGGCAAAGTGCGTGGCGGGAGACAGGCTCGCGTCACGGGCGAGCGGGCAAGCGAGGGTCTCCGTTACATACAAACTAAACTCTCTGTACTAACTGCTCGGCAAGGAGCAGTTTATAACTTAGAAAAATAAATCCTACAACAAGAAAAAAACGCAAGGAATCACCAATTAATAATTTGATAGATATTCCTATTAAAATCCTCCTGGTTCATACATGGAGCCCTCTTCTTCTGGTCTTCTTTTCTCCAACTTCCTCTCTTTTCTGCAGCTTCTTCGTGTCTTCCGAAGTAAAAAGTAAGTAGAAGTTCTCCGAAGCCATGAACAGGTGACATACACTGATGATGATGATGATGATGATGAGAACGGATATATCGCCGATCGGTCGAGCTCATACTGAAAACAGTTCACCGTTAATAACTATAAGCAGCACCCAAGATCCCCCAGCTGCGTCCTCAGTAGATGTTTTGTCGTCATCTGAGATGTCAACCACTGCTGCAGGACTATCGAGAAGACGCATTCAATGGTCAAATGAAATGAACAAGGAAGTTATGCGTCTCTATTATTCCGTTACGAAACTAGAAACTGATATGACTATGTACAGGCACCTTCTGTGGCAAAAATTTATTGAGAAATACCCTGGCTTGTCTCAGCGCCTCACAGAACAAAATTTAGCGGATAGAAGAAGAGCTATTGTCGGAAAAAAGTTGTTGTCAACTTTGGAAATCAATGAAATAAAATGCGAAGTCGTAGAACAACTCCAAATCAGAGACTCCGAAGATCTCATACTGCAATTACGGGAAGAACAGGTTGCTTTGGAAGAAAATGATGAATTTCAGTTGGAAAGAGAACCTCAGTCACAAGCTCGTCTGCATCAAGATATACAATACGCGGCTTTGTGTGAACAAGCAGCCCTCTATTTCCAACAAGCAATGGAGAAGTACTATGGGACTAACCCATGTTGTCGTCTCAAGATCCCGAAGGTAAACACCTCTGTAAAGTTTGGCGTAATCGTGAGCCATCTTAACAACACAGTGGTCACTAAAGCTCTAGATGGTGTGGAAGATATAGAGTACGTACAACTGGTGATTTATTGTGGTGCGTTAGCTGCCGTACAAGCGATTGGTATTAAAATTGTGCCACAATATGCAAGGGCCCGTGCGAGCTCAGTTATGCCTCCCCCATGGCAAAAGCGGCTGGAGAAGAAGATTGAGGAGCTTCGTAGAGAACTTGGTCAACTGACACAATTCAAAAGAGGAAATCGGTCCCTTAGACAAATCAGGAATGTAGTGCGCATAATACAGCCAAGTCGTTTAGATGAGCTGGATCAAGACAAGCTGTCGGAAATAATAGACACGCGCACTCAGAGATTGGCTGTCTATAGTAAACGGCTACGCAGGTACAAAGAAAGTCAAAAGCGGAAGGATCAGAATAGAGCATTTGCATTGAACCAGAAACAATTCTACATCAGCTTGCAAAACTCTAATCCAGAACGTCAGAATAATACTCCTTCAATCGAAGAGGCCACCAATTTCTGGTCTAATATTTGGGAACAGCCCAAAGACCAACATTTTCGTGCCAACTGGATGATAGAAGAAGAGGCGAGGTTTTCTGGTGTGATTAATGAAATGAATAGCCCTGACATCATGGAGCATGAGGTGAAGGCAGCGACTCTACGTACACAGAACTGGAAAGCGCCTGGGCCAGATTTTTTACACAACTACTGGTATAAGAAGTTCACAGGTGCCCATGAAGCAATAGCCAAAGCCTTCACGCGAATTTTACGATTTCCTGAGGAAGCTCCGGAATTTCTGTTCATGGGAGATACCTTCTTGATACCAAAAGGTGAAGAATCAAGAGATCCATCGAACTACAGGCCCATCACTTGCCTGTCGGTGCTTTACAAGCTATTTATGGCTATAATTGCGGAACGAGTGTATGGGCATTGTGCGGCGAATGGGATACTCGCTGAAGAGCAGAAAGGGTGCCGACGGAAAACGCAAGGCTGTAAGGATCAAGTGATAATAGATTCAGTTATTGTAAATTTGGCTATGAGAGGACAAAGAAACTTGTGTATGGCCTACATTGATTACAAGAAAGCCTATGACTCCGTACCTCATTCATATTTGATCGCAATATTAAAAATCTACAAGTGTGATCCCATCATTGTCCAATGTCTACAATCTATCATGTCTAGATGGAATGTGAAACTTCATCTAAAAGACCGATACCAAGTCACTCCGTCCCGTGCAATTCGAATTAACCGTGGAATATTTCAGGGAGATTCGTTCAGTCCTCTATGGTTCTGCCTGTGCTTAAACCCGCTCAGTGGGCAGTTAAATAGGAGTGGATTGGGATTTGAAATGCGAGCTGGTGAGGTGAAGCACAAGGTTTCACATAGACTGTACATGGATGACTTAAAAATCTATGCAAGCACACGGCGTCAACTGCAAGGGCTCTTAGATATTACGCAGGCGTTTAGCGACGATATAGCGATGGAATTCGGACTTCAAAAATGCAAGGCGATCATACTGGCAAGAGGGAAACTTGATAGGGCAGAGGGCTTCAATGTTGGTCTAGATGAGCTAATCGAGTGTTTAGATGAGGGCGAGACCTACAAATACTTGGGCTTTCTTCAGCTTCGTGGGATCCGACACACACAAATTAAAGCCAATTTACAGAAAAAGTTCTTTAATCGAGTGGATATGGTTTTGAAATCATACTTGGATGCAGGCAAGAAGATCAAAGCCCTTAACACCTGGGCAGTACCTGTACTTACGTATTCGTTCGGGATCGTTAAGTGGTCAAAGACAGATTTAGAGCAGATAGAACGGAGAGTACGAGTCTCAATGACAAAATATCGGCTTCATCATCCAAAGGCAGCGATAGAGCGTATCACACTACCACGGAGCGAAGGCGGTCGAGGGGTCATTGATCTCGCAATCGCCCAAAGTAAACAAGTGGAACGTCTGCGACAGTACTTCTTTGGCGCAAGAAATACTCCTCTGTATGAAGTCATTGTTGAAAGTGATAAGAGATTCACACCACTATGACTTGCAGACATGCAATATGACACAAAAGAGCACGTTACTTCGTTTGAACAGCGCCAGATGGCATGGTTAAGAAAAGAACTGCATGGTGTACACCCTCACTTGCTCAGCCAACATCATGTCGACCGATCATTGTCGAACTTATGGTTGAAGCATGGTTCGCTCTTCAGTGAAACTGAGGGATTTGTAATTGCGATACAGGATCGTGTCATTGCAACCAAAAATTATAGAAAGCACATCCTTAAAGAGAATGTAGCAGATGATCGATGTCGTAGATGCACCTCAGCGCTGGAAACCATCGATCATATCATCGGTGGCTGCTCTACGCTGGCTGGTATAGAGTATACCAAGAGGCACAATGATGTTGCTAAGATCTTACATCAAGAGCTCGCTATAAAATCTGGACTTCTGGATACGTGCATTGTGTACTACAATTACCAGCCTGCCAACGTGCTTGAAAATGAGCATTATAAGATGTATTGGGATAGACCTATTTTAACCGACCAGAAAATCTTGGCTAATCGACCTGATATTGTCTATCTCAATAAAAGAGAGCAAAAGGCCTACTTGATAGACGTTGCTGTCCCACTTAGCCAAAATATGCAAACTACCCAAGCTAAAAAGACAAACAAGTACGCACCGTTGGCGGAAGAAATACGAAAACTGTGGGGATTAAAATGCGTGAGGATTTTGCCGGTGGTGATCTCTTCCACGGGAGTTATCCCTAAGACGTTGGCAATGGCTTTGGAGGATCTGAAAATGAAACATCTGATTGCCAGAATACAGAAGGCAGTGCTGCTGGATACGTGCCATATTGTTAGGTTATTTTTATCCCAGTAATAGGTTTACAGGGTAGTTGATTAACAAATCCGTACCTTGTAAACTGAATTGTACCATAATTATGAGAAATTAAAGATAATAATAATGTTATTGGTTTTACGACCCTTTTAACTACTGCGTCTTTTACGGACGCTGGGGTGCCGGAATTTTTCCCCGAAGGATATCTTTAACGTGCGCAGCCTCAAATGCCAACTCACTGTGCCAGAATTCAATCCTGCCATCTTGGGGACAGTAGGTGAGAACGTTACCACTGAGCTACGCAGCCAGTCGACGTACACTAAGCGACCTTGGGCATAGAATAATACTGTTTATTAAAACCCTCTCAACAACTGGTTCCTGCAATATTTATAGGACTCTATGGGGTATTTAAATCACTACGGTGGCGTAGTTGGTAGCACACTGAGCTTCTATGCCGTAGATCGCGGGTTCAAACCCGGCCGAAGTCGTCGAATTTTTAAGAGCGTTAAGAATCCCTCAGTGTGCCTTCCTTCGGAGGGGAAGTAAAGCCGGCGGTCCCATGTCATAGATTTATAGCATGAAAATAAACCTTCCACTAACTACACTTGTGTGAAGCCAAAATTTGTAGGTTAGAATTGATAACGCTCTATTAGTTCCAACGTTCGCCGCCAGGTGCTGACTGCGATGACATCTAGTAGACAAGTCCGCAAGCTAGGTGTCGTGGACGGTAGACTAGCATTTGGTAGCAAAATTAGGAAATTCTTGAAATTACTGTCTGCAGTCCTTACTTGAATTACAGTAAAACAGATAACACACACTAATACAGCCATCACAATTAACACCGGTTATCAGACTGATTCTACACACACCCAAAGTACACGGGGCTACATGACCGCGTTGTCTCAACCCCTAAACTAAGGAACCAATCAACCAACCAACCAGGGTCAGAATGGATGAATAAACAAATTTCTCATGAAATATATAAGGTGCGTTCAAAAAGTAACGAGCCGGAGGCTGGAATGCGCAAACCGGTGACGACATCGGCTAATCGTGGCGTGTGTAACAAGGTGTGGTTCCGACCAGAGCGTGGAAGATCACAGCCCGTCGCTAGAGGACACGCGTGCTCGTCACGTGACGATACAAATCGAGCAGCAGCATGCATCATTCGCCCAACGCTCCCAGTCGCATTGCAAACAGTGACATGGAGGCGTTAACCGAAGAGCAAAGAGGTGTTGTTCGGTTTCAGACAGTGGAAGGAGTAGGGGGAACGGACACTCATCGCCGAATGTCACAAGTGTACGGCGAATACTGCATGTCCCTTGCAAGGATCAAGGCGTGGCACAAGCGCTTCAGGGAAGAACGGGTGTCGCTAGTCGATGATGCCCGGTCTGGGGCGCCCCCCTGCATTACCGATGACAACGTCCAGCTGGTTGATGCACTCATTACCCAGGACCGCCGAGTGACAGTGAACGCCATAGCCGCCGTGATCGCTCCACGACAATGCACGACATCATACAGCCAACACAGTCGCGGCACACCTGAAGAACTTCAAATGGGAGGTTCTCGGCCACCCTCCATACAGTCTAGACCTCTCTCCCTGTGATTACGCCATGTTTGGTCCCCTGAAAAGGGCTCTGCGAGGTCAACGATTCACCTCGGACGCCGACGTCCAGCTGTACGTGAGGAACTTGTTCACATCGCAGCCCAGGGAATTTTATGAGACAGCTATTCACCGCCTCGTGTCACAGTGCGACAAGTGCCTCAACAGCCAGGGCCAATTCTTCTAACACACAGGTACTGGTTTCTGTAATTATGCCTCTGGCTCGTTACTTTTTGAACGCACCTTATACAATCTGAAGAGCCAGGAAGTTAACAGCAAGCAGATGAAGGAAGAACTCCGGAGGTTAGGAATCACAGATGAAGACAGAAAACAATTCAGGGAAAGCCTTTCTAACATACCGGGTCTTGTGGATGAAAAGAGAGAGCGCAGGGGAGGACGATGGAAAGGTGCAACACTGTGAAAATATTAAGGAAATGTGGAGGAAGAAGAGTTTAAGAAAGGACGACGAGGAGGAAATGAAGTGATACTTGCGTGGTCCTTAGTTTTGGCCGGTTCGCTAGGAAAAACGAAAGCAAAACAATGAGTCTTGTTGTCATATTACTGAAAAATCCATTAACGGTTACCCTTTAATAAATAAATAATTCAATCTTTGTTCTCAGTGATGATGATGATGTAATCTGTCACCAGTAAGTATTTCTGTGTGGGTGTGACAGAGCCCAGGTGGACTCCTAGTGCACGTGTATACTCTGCAGCTACCATTACAGATTCTCCAAGCCTCGTCTGCCGCCCATATTACAGAGTAGCCTAGCCACTACCCACACAGGACATCACAGCAACGACCAGAAAATTGGTGCATCGCTGCATTTTTTCCAATGTCTCGAAATAACAGAGACGAGTTAGCGAAGAGCTTAAGGCTCTTCTTTATGATGTACCGCCTTTTGTCAGGTTAGGTAACTTTATCATCGAGAAACTCAAAATAGTAACATGATTTTATGTGGAGTATAGGCTATCTGCGAATTTAAGACATTCAAATCAAGTATTTTGTTGTTATTGATGATTCTTTTAGGGGTTTTGTCTTCTTTATGGTGTACTGCGCCGCATGTTGTCAGTTTATATAACTTTATAATATGCCGAAGCTCGTGGGTTAAAACTCGGCCGAAATCGTTGGATTCTTTAAGAGCGTTTAAAATCTCTCAGTATGCCTTCCTTCGGAGGGGAAGTAAAGCCTGCGTGGAGCGGTGGACCCATTTCATAGATTTATAGCATGAAAAAGAACCTTCCACTAACTACAATTGTGTGAAGCCAAAATTTGTAGGTTAGAATTGATAACGATCTATTAGTTCCAACGTTCGACGCCAAGTGCTGACTGCGATGCCATTAAGTTGCCAAGTCCGCAAGCTAGGTGTCGTGGACGGTCGCATTTGGTAGCAAAACTAGGAACTAGCCTACTTGAAATTATTATCCGCAGTCCTTACTTGTATTAGAACAGATAACACACTAATACAGCCATCACAATTAACACCGGCTATCAGACAGATTCTACACACACCCAAAGTACACGGGGCTACATGACCGCGTTGTCGCAGCCCCTAAACTTAGGAATCAACACACCAACCCTAACTTTATCATCGGGTAACCCAAAATAGTAACATGATTTTATGTGGAGTATTCCCTATCTGCGAGTTTTTGAAATTTAATAAACCAAGTATTATGCTGTTGTTGATGATTCTTTTAGGGGCTTTATGTTCGACCCTCACTATTATGTGTCAGATAACTGTATCATAATGATGGTCATTATAACACTGTTTTCCATTATGATACAGTTTCTCCAGCCAATCAGAGCTCGTTCATTGACCAATTAGGTAACGATAACTTCGCGCATGCGCTCAAAATCCAACATGTCGGACATAAACACAACATCGAACTATAATAAATTACCGACATGGAATACCCACCGTCCATATGTTCGCGTAAATAAACTGGCGAATATGAGACAAGAAATAGCACTGTACCTTAAAAGCACCAACACTAATTTCTACACAGCGCATTGTCTTCAACTGACACCGGTGACAATATTACTGAGGGACGGCAGATGTAATCATATGGTTTGCATATGGCATTGCAAACACCCAGAGTGCATGCGTCGGTCGTTCAAAGCTCTTGAAAGGCAGAGATATAACACCCAACGCTCGCTCTGCGATCACAAAATTCCAGTAGCTGACTCTCAACTGATATTTATGAATATTTATGTTAAAACATATAATAAAGTTATAATTATCGTCGAACATAAACAGTCGTATGCAACTCGCCTATAATGGTAATTAAGACACTCGTATGGAAATTATAAAACTCGCATACGCTCGTTTTATAAAAAATACTCGTGTCTTAATTATAGCCATTATAGGCTCGTTGCATAATGTACTATTATGACATCGTGGTCATGTAGCCCCATGTACTTTGGTGAGTGCAGAACAGTAAATGAGAGCGGACGGCACATAGGACTCAGGTTTCAAATAGCAACTAAGTTCCTCTAGCACAGTGTACCATTTGTGTACTCACCGCATTAACATCATAACCACACACATAATTAACAAATTAATGCAGACAACATCATTCCTGAATCTTAGCTACAATACTAATACAATAGAACACAGGTTGGCTGTTAGTTAGCCCTTTATAGGTCCTTGGGATACTATCTTCCCACCGAGTATTTATAGAACGGTGTTAGGGAGAGAATTTTCCCACCCCTTTCATTTCAAGCAGTTCCACATGCATCCACAAGCTAGATGCACAGAAATATTGAAAACCCATTAATTTGATGTATACAGTCATCAGAAACCAAAGGTGAAAAGCATATATCCCAGTGGTCTCCACAGGGCACGTCCTTGCCAGTTCTGTGGTGTTGAGTGAATGCAATGCATTGTTTTACAGAAGAAAGTGTCTTTATTGAAGATAAGAGATTTGTAAACGTTGGTATATAACTGAAATACAATGTTAATAATGGTTTTGGTCACTTGAGTAAATATATTTCAGCTAGAATGGAAATAATTATCCTGCTCAGAGTGTTTGTCATAGAATAGAAAATTTTAAAAATTAATTTTCTGTGTTTTTAGTAAATACTATTTGGAAATTATTGAATTATATTCGAATATACTAACTTTTAACATTCCAAAATAACTTTTATATTTTTTGTGCAGTTTTCGGCAAAGATGATATAGGTCACTGATCTTGTGTTGCGTGGGAGTTTTTTTTTATATAGAGCGTGATGGGTGTTTCTATATAGGCTAATATATCCTGTTAAATAAACCTCATTATTGAGTGATAAACACAGTATCATCATAATTTGGAGGAGGTAGATTATTACCCCATTGCTCATTTAACAAAACTTACTGTCGCCCCATATTCCATAAAATAGAATCCACACCCATAAAATTGTTGCATATTCCTACTCATATATCGCCCCCAATTATAAATGTGCAAAAAATAATTTATACCCCCCAGTCTTTTGCCCTATAAAGGGTTAGTCAGCCCGAAGGCTGGTTGGATCCTCAAAAATACCACCGTTAGGTTATGTGGGTAGATATCCACAAAAAACCAACGCAGCGCTATACTGAGGCGTACTAGGCAAGATGAGGAGTGAGGTAGTTTGCCATTCCTTTCCTCACTGAGTCAGTACAGCAGTACTAACCCTATGAGTAGAACCTTTCACACCATCCACAGACACTGACTGTGCCCTGAATGTCATTACTAAGCACCACCCACACCTCAGTAGCTTCCATATAATCACAGCCATGAGTGAGACTGAGACATTGGTGATACTCTAGCCTGTGCTAACACTGACTGTGCCGTGAATGTCATTACTAAGCACCACCCATACCTCAGTAGCTTCCATATAATCACAGCCGTGAGTGAGACTGAGACATCGGTGATACTCTAGCCTGTGCCAACAGACACTGACTGTGCCCTGAATGTCATTACTAAGCACCACCTACACCTCAGTAGCGTCCATATAATCACAGCCATGAGTGAGTCTGAGACATCAGTGATGCTCTATCCTGTGCCAACAGACACTGACTGTGCCCTGAATGTAATTACTAAGCACCACCCATACCTCAGTAGCTTCCATATAATCACAGCCGTGAGTGAGACTGAGACATCGGTGATACTCTAGCCTGTGCCAACAGACACTGACTGTGCCCTGAATGTAATTACTAAGCACCACCCATACCTCAGTAGCTTCCATATAATCACAGCCGTGAGTGAGACTGAGACATCGGTGATACTCTAGCCTGTGCCAACAGACACTGACTGTGCCCTGAATGTAATTACTAAGCACCACCCATACCTCAGTAGCTTCCATATAATCACAGCCATAAGGCTAACATACTTAATATACATTAAAAATAGAGCAACAACCATAGTAGTGAACAATAACATCTGTAAATAAGATTGACGCGTTACACATGTTTTTACGAACTTGTATTCTAAACATTGTTTATATATTTGTTGATAAGTGTAATTCTAAATCGTACATTAACTAAGCCTAAATCAGCAGGATCTGAAGATGATCGCTTGATGATCGAAACATGTCATCCAATTAAGTACCCCCATTTTAGCATATTTTCATTTATGAAAAAAAAAAAAGAATTGCCTTATGAGATCACCTTTATTAGAGTGTGTGTGTATGTATGCGTGATTGTCCCTAATAAAATCTAAACAGCCAAATAGATTTCTAAGAAACTCGGTAAGTGCATGCTACTACATCGTCCAACCTCGACCGCTCCTTTCAAATTTTAATACGTTCCACCACTCTAACATGGCGGCCGCGCGAAATATTTCACTGGCATTCAGTATCTCCGCAACAATAACAGATATAACCCTGCCATTTTCCACGGTGATAAAGGGAACTATTAGAAGTAACTTTCATAAACCTGTTCAGAACAAAGCGAACATGGCGGCCAAGTGAGGTTGAAACATTCAAATACATATTTCTCAGGATTTAACCATCCAAGCGCAGTGAAACTTTCTAGAGAAAATATTTATACACATTGCAATGCTCTGACATCTAATTTAGTTCAATAGTTTATGTAACCTCAAGATGGTGGCTGTGCGAAATATTATAATTAAGTTTTTATTTCTTGTGTCCTAATCATGCGATTGAGGTTTGAATTAAAAAACCTACGCAATATTCGTCATCTAATGGTTCCAAGGAAAAATGTCCGTATAGGCAGGTGTCCGGTGAATAAGGGTGTCCGTTAGGGCAGGATCGACTGTACATACCTCTATGGCCTACACATATTGCAATCCATCATGGCGACCATCCGAAATTTTTGGACGATTCTCAATATCTATTAATCTATTAAAGCAATCAAACTGAAATTTTGTATGTTATTAACTTAAGTTCACCCATGGGGCTTAAAAATAACCTGATGATCACAAAACCAACACGGATCTTAAACATATAAATGGGATTTACTAGTGATTTAATCATCTGAGCTTAGTGGAACTTGTCACGGTATATTTTCATTCAAGCCCTAATATACTGACCTCTAATGGAATGAAATTTTATTATAACTTAAAAATGGCGGCAGTGCAATTTTTAAAAATCTCGTTTTCATATCTCGTAGAACTAGTAGGATAGTTATATGTAAATAAGCTATTTAGTTCTTCACGGAACTACTTGTTTCATTTGATGAAAATAGGCTAAAAATGTATTAATTTGTCCTTCAAGAGTACAACCAGTGTACTTAACCCTTTTAAAATAACTGAATAATGTATGCAACATTTAGCTGTAGTAAATTACAAATGCACAGAAATGAGTGGCATACAGATCACTGTGTGGTACATTTGTTTACGTTACAAGAAATAAATAAATATTCAGGCCATCAACAGTTAATTTGTATTTTATAGCCCATTTACTTCATCATCCATTATAGTGCTTGAGTTTTAACAACCAAAATATGCATATTACTTAGAAAATAAATTATGTACAGCACATATAGGCTAATTTCCATTTTAAATGTCATTATAATTCTCTTTCGAACTCAAGCCTTCAGTACAAACATCCGGTCATGTGTAGTGAGGTTAGAGCCAGGCGCGGATTCAGCGGGGGGGGGGTGGGGGTGGGGGGGGGGGTACGGGGGTCATGATCCCCCCCCCCAAAAGGAGACCAATTTTTTTTTGCAAACTCAACAAACGAAAACACAATAACCAGACAAATAAAACTTAACGAATTTTATCTGAAAAACAGTTTTTTTTTCATTTTATTCAATACTGAAAATATCTTAATTGCAATTATTATGTTCTGTTACAACTGTACATATTTACAACTTCAAACCTCTTATATTAAAACGATTATTTATACGAACAAAATCAACTCATCTATTTTGTTTAGCAAACCTTGTGATTACCGATGTCACGATGAATGTGCAGCAATGCACCGATAGGAATTTGGGGCTTTTTTTTCGCACCAAAAAATTTTTGCCGACGTCCAAACTGCAAGCTTGGTTGGCAATTTAAGCTGTGACTTTCCCCCTTTGTCGGTACCAACTCGACTTGCCGAAACTGTAACGTACCTTGATACTTTTCTCGAAGCTCGATGTAAAAGTCGCAAAACACGCCGTTGCAATTTGTACGAATATTTTTGGTGAGCTAAACGCATCAAATTTATATCCATGTAGCTTGCAAATAAAAATTGGTCTCGTTTTGTACGTTTGGTTATTTTGTGATTGCGTTGTTAGTGATACCATTTTTCTTAACAATTTCGATTCTGTGACCCCCCCCCCCCCCCCCTCCCAAGGCCAAACTCTAGATCCGCGCCTGGTTAGAGCTGTTACCACAGAACTTGTACAATACTTCAAAGAGAAAGGGATCATATCTCTTACAACCACTGCCACCTGGATTCTTACACATGTCAGCGGGTATATCACGACTTAGAAACAGGACAATACAGCGGTACGACTAAAACAAAACCGATGCGATTTGAATAAAACAGTTGAGCGGAAACAAAGGGCCATCAAAGAAATAGTGGGCATTGAGAAAGCCTCTCCTGAATAAAAAAGAAAACCTTTTACAATTCGTCAAGCATAACTTAATGACATGCTCAATTGAAATAAATTCTTTCTGTGGAAATTGTATTCAGAAGTAGCAGAGGAAGTAGCGACGGCGGTCCGAAGAAAGGAAGCTATAGCCTAAGATTTAACGCTGACTTTGTGAGACTCCCGACTGTCAATTGTTCTGCCCCTGCTGCCTCATGGGAAACTAATGGGCGTGTCTGTCGTGTGTGGGTAGGGCGCTGATGCGATCAACAAGACAGTGGTAGTGGTACAAGACAAGGATCAAGATACAGGTGACAAGAGAATTGTGGAGGGAAAAACTTCAAGTTACTTCAATATTATTAGACATGTTTCTATATTTATTATAGCCAATAGATAGGATTGAACGGAGGGAGATTGCTGTGTAATAGATGCAATAAATGAATAGTTACTGCATAATTCACTGTGCTTTGACCACCAGTAATATCATTAGATCACCACGAGATAATTCTATTGTAGATATAGAACTAGGGGTTTAATTTCTGGTATTCCACCGACAGAGTGCAATCTTTTATTTTTATTTTTGGAAATGGATATGTTTTTGGGTCATTAGCATATTTGGAATTAGCGTCATCAGTTTTCAGACACCATGGCAACGAGTGTCCATCATCTATTTATATTAGGTCAGTAGCATCATCTATACGATGCTATAAGAACCTAATCTCATATAATAAAAATAATAATATCGTATGGCCTCGGATGCCGGGTGCAAGCTTTGTTATTTGACACCCATAGGGTAGCTTGCATGTCGAATTTCGTTGTTCCTTGAAGCACTATGAATATCAAGGTGGTTAGATATCTAAGCTCCTTGACTTTATAGCGCTTTCTAGTAGAGAAATGAGGAAGTTTGTGTTGGCGAAAAATCCCGAGATTAATTTTGCTATTATGAACACGGCCTACTGAATTCAAATGGGTTCTAAAACATGCCAACATCGTATGACATGCGTGTCGTCAGTTTTGCCGCCTTTCAAAAAAATCACTTACCATGGCCAGGAGCGAACCTGCAAGCTTGGGGTTAGTAGACTGACACGTTAACCACTCACCCACCGTGGCAAGCACCTAAGCTCATGATTTTAAGAGCGTTAAAAAGTCCCTCAGTATGCCATCCTTCGGAGGGGAAGTAAAGCCGGCGGTCCCATGTCATAGATTTATGGCATGTTAAAGAACCTTCCACTAATTACACCTGTGTGAAGCTAAATTTTATAGGTTAAGAATGTAAACAACGCTCTTAGGTTCCTACGTTCGTTGTCCAGAGCCGACTAAGGTGCGTTTAGTAGCTAAGTTCTAAACTAGGCCTAGTAGTCGTTGACGGTGTCGTTTGGCGGCAAAAGTAGGAATTATTTGAAAAATTCAAAGTTGCAGTCTGTACTTAAATTAAAAAAACAAATACACACACTAATACAGCCATCACAATTAACACCGGTTATCAGACAGATTCTACACACACCCAAAGTACACGGGGCTACATGATTGCCTTGTCGCAGCCCCTAAACTGAGGAACCAACCAACCAACTACGTGTTAATTGTTCATTTATGTATATTAGGTCGATAGCGTTGCTGAATTATCTTTTGTTACAACTTGTATTAATATTCCAGATTTTCCAACTTCTAATTATCATCATATCATGACGAATGAAAGAGAAAGTGAGAAAACTCCTCAAGTTCAAGCGCGCCCCGCCAGGCAGCGCTGGAGGGGGCAAGTTCCACGCTGCCGGGGTCAGCTGGTCTTAGGGATGCTGCTAAGGGAAACGAATTACTTTGTAACTAATACTCTTTTAAAAAGTAATTAGTGATTACAATTAAAGTAGCACGGCAGGGCACAATGGAAAATATAATTCATGGAAATAAGAACTACGGTCTTCATTACATGTTGCGGAAAGCACTGATTCCTGGAGTATACAGACACAGATTAAAAAAAAAAACAAAAAAACAATCCCCAGCATATTAAAACAAGCACTCATAAACTATTTAAAGTAACACTCTACTTGCCAATTCATTTTGTCGGCTACTGGACTTTCGAAAGCTTGCGTGAAGACTTGGCGGATGTTCGAGATTGCAAATCTCGGCGGATTTCCTTCGTTCTGAAGAAAAATCGGCACTTTATATAATGATAAACAAGTCTGAAGATAATATCCATGACATGCTGAAGACAACAGCCAGCTCCTGAAGGATCAACTGAAATTGTTTCTATGGAATCGATACAATCAGAAAATATTTCGCTCCACATCGGTTTTGAGTTTAAATTTCCGGTAATTACTTTCTCGGCCTGGAAAAGAATGTCACATACACTTCTCGAAGGACGTGTTAGAAACACTTCATTGTTCAGTGAACCGTGGTCCTTTATTTCGGTAAGAACTGAAAATTTACTTAGATTATTGTCACGTAGAGAATGAGCACAGGGCGAACACTTGATAAATTTAGAAGAGTGCCTAACAACATAGCCAGCCAAATGGTACACTAAACACTTATCAATCGAAGAGTTTCGAACTGCGCTGTCAAATTCAGGTACAGAGCTTTCCCAGTCGTCGATATTTACTGCATCTCGAACCACAATTTTTTTCTTAATGGATGTTTCCACTGATTCCTTCACTGTCTTGTTATGCACTTCCACATTCCGGGCTAATATACGCCAAGTAGATACAAATGAAGGAAATCTATTGCCGATGGATGATCGTCTGAACTGAAAAACCGCATAATTCCGAAGTGCCGTTCCAAGGGATCTTGGGTGAGATTTCCTGTCAATACATACTTATAACCTTTCTCCCAAAGCCATTCACACATCTCCAAAGTACTCTGTAGGGTTACTACTAGTGATTCCAAGGTTCTATTGGAGGCAAAGGTGTTATTGGTAGATCTCGCGGTCTGAAGAAAATTAACAATAGCTTCTTTAGAAGGTGAACCTTTACGAAGAGCCTGAGACGGAATGAATGCATTTAGTGCATCAGCAACAACATTTATATCACTGGTAAATGTCTCAGTGTCCTCACTACCCTGTAATCCTGCCAGTCCCATTTCTCGATAAAATGTAATACCTTTGGCAACACTGTCACTGAAAAGTTGGAATGCAAGCCTAGCATTCATCCTCTGGAAAGATGATGGGTCTACATGAGCAAATGTCAGCTTGGGGCATGCTCTAAGCCCAGCATACCCTGAGAGATTTTTTTGAACAGTTCCCTATAAAAATTTAAATTAATAATTTTGTCATTATAGTGAAGTTTTACTTTATCATGAAAGTGGTTTCTTATGCATTTCAATACATGAACGAAGTCGGAGAAAGCCCAGATCTTTCTCGTAACATCTGCAGGATTAGGGATGTGAGGTTGTAGAGAGCTTGTCTTGCCACTAACTACTAACGATCACCAGACCTTTTTATTTGTTTGACTACCATCACAAGTAAACCCAACCACCCTCGCCCCAGCCTCTTCTAACTGCAAAATCACCTGTATTAGAATTTTTGCGAGAATGTCCCCTGGAGTAGCATTTCTGCTTGCATAAACAGCAACTGGCTGCACCCAATTATGCATGAATGGTACGAACATAAACACTAGAGCGTGATTTTCAAGTACGTTCTTCTGGAGGTCAGGTGTATGCTCACCTAAATCAATTAATCCATCTACTTTATGAGAAAAACTATTAAACTGGATTTGTTCTCTTAGCTTCACTTCATCGAAAATGACAACACCGTAACGTGAATTATCATTCTTTTCTTCCTTAAAATAAACTGAAATAGCATTATACTATGCGTATTAACTCCATAAGGGCACTTAAGTCCTTTACAAAGTTTTCTCAAGTGACTTTCTGAGGGCAGAGGCAAGAGATTATGTCGCCGACAATGACGAATTCCTTTCGGTGATTTTATTCTCAACAATAAACACTCTAAAATGAATTCATTCCTGTACATCATACCATTGGGAGATTTTACCTGGCATTTCTTGAGCATAGTGTCTATTATCATCTTTTCCTTCTTGCTAAGGTGTTTGTTACCTTTGTAATTAAATGCCTGTGAATTTCGAACCTGCTTTTCCAGCAAATTAATTCTCGATTTTGCTGAGTTGAGGCAGGATCTAACGCGAATTAAATTACGGTTAGCATTCTTTAGGCGTCTTTTGAGCAATATAATAGTATTTTCAGCATCGGTAAGTACACTAGAATGACCCAAATTCTTATCAACATTAGACTGACCTTTTAATGCCTCATTCGTTGCTTCACTCCCATCTTCAATCTTCTTTCTTCTCTTCCTGGTAGTATCGAGATTCATTTTCCTGTTGGGAGCTTTACGGGACTTATTCTCCCTTGACAGGTACTTCGGTAAATTAGGGAAAAAATGAGGCACTGCTCCAGGACATAACTTCCACCTCACACGAGAGATTTTCACTTCTTCACCATTCACTATAAAATTATCTGATTTTACTATCAAATCATCAGAGAAATGAATTTGTCAAATTCTACTACTACGCGTTAACTTCGTATCCCTTCGTGGAATAGCTCTGGCCCATATTTCAAATTGATTTGTATCCTTCTGTGGTGAAAAAATATCTTATATCGTCTCGACCATACCCTGACTTACAGCCAGGTACAAAACAGTAAGGTATGTTGGAACTATTAAATGAACAAAGCCACATAAGGAATATGTTTGAAGTACACAAAACACAAAACGCTGATGTACACAAGACACAATAAACTGAATTTAAGAACTGAAAGCAAAGAAAATTCAATTTAATTCACACAAATATCTTACACAGTAACTTATCGCACACTTTCTATGACCCGGCTCGACGGAAAAACAGAGCACGTGTTGGACATAATCGCTTGCAGTGCTTGTAGCGGCGGGACCAGAAACTACCGTGCTAAAATGGCGGAGTCCTCACACTAGGTCCTTCTATTCGTCATGATCATATGGTAATTATCCGGCTCGGAATAAATTACTATTCGCACGTTACAAGAACATTCCTCGAGAAAAAGCTTTTCAGGAGACAGATAAAACATCATTGACAGAAAAGAACTTAACATGTAGTTCCGTGTAGAACTATACAGCCTATTTTCATATATCGTACTCATGTTAATTGCCACTATCAACATACAAAATTTCAGTTTGAAGGTTGTGATAGACTCGTTGATATTGAATACCTTCTATATATTTCAGATGGTTCGCAGGTTGGATTTTTATTTATGTACTATTACATGAATATTATTGTGTACGTGTGATATTTAAACTACAATCGCATGATTAGAACACAAGAAGTAAAAACGAGATTTTAAAATTTCGCATAGCTGACATCTTGTGGTTATGGAAACAATTGAAATAAATAATATGCCAGTGGATTAATATATGTATAAGCATTTAACGCGCAAAGTTTCACTGCACTCGGATGGTTAAATCGCGAGAAACGTCCATTTAAATATTTATATTTCGCGTCGCCGCTTTGTTGGATTTGTGCTCACCAGGTTACTGAAAGTCCCATAGGTGAATTTATACCCTCTATGGACATAAGAAATTCAGTTTAATTGCTGTAAAAGATTCGTAGATATTGAGAACCATCTAAATATTGTAGATGCTCGCCATCTTGGATTGTTATATATATATACTAGCAGAAGTACCCGTTCTTCGAACGGTGTTCGGTGTTAACACCAGACATAATAATAATAATAATAATAATAATAATAATAATGTTATTGGTGTTACGTCCCTTTTAAGTACTGTTGCTTTTAGAGACGCACCAGACATTATCAATTGAGCTACTGTTGCAATGGTTAGCGGCTTGTAATTCCTTCATAAGTTTATCAAAACGAAGTTAGTTTTCTGGGAATATCACACACACTGTTAATTTAAGGGCCTTATAATGTGGTTTTCGGAGACCCTTTATAGACTCGCGAATTTTGTGTCTCACATTGAGAAGTGCAACATATGCTGTGGTCGTCATTCTAGGATAATTTTTATATTTCGCCTATTTTAGCATGTATTTTGAGAAGTTTTTCCCTATATCCACCCTTCTACTGTATGAAATGAACGGTGAACAGTTTTATAAATGATTGGTGTATTGACTCATGTTTACCATACCTAATTTCACGATGCACCAAGCATCCGAACATGAGTTATAGGCGTACATAAGGATACACAGAAAGACAGACAGACAGACAATACTATTGTCTACAACATATCACCCAGAAATCCAAATATGGGTATATCTACCACACAGTATCAAAGAAAATCATCCTTACGATGAACCCGTATGTCGACAAAGATTAGTTGAAATGTGCTCTCAAACTAAATTCACCTGACGTGTACTTCCTGACATGAAATAGAATTGAAAGCCTTGTAGATGAAACGCAATACACGTCACATAAAAACTGACCCTCTACGTTGTGTTGGGTCCCCATACACAGGAAGACCTCTTTCATAAATTATAAAAGCTTGTGGTGCATGAAAATTCAGGTTCTTTAGTCTCAAATGGCCCAAATTCCTAAAAGCCGCAAAAAATGCTGATTCAATTCAGGAATTTTTGAAAATAATTTTGTTGTTTGGAGATATAATAGACCTTCTGCACTATATGTCGCACGTGAAAATTGCATGAAAAAATCCTAGGTTACCCCTTGACCCCCTTAATTGCATTGATGAATTATACAGTCTACGTTGGTTCCGTGATAACCTTATATTTGCAAACTTTCACAGAAATGTAATAAATGTAATAAATTGCTTCTTACTGAAATAGATGGAAAGTTGGATGCCACCCCTTGAGATAATGTTGTCATGGTTACCGATTTGCATTCCTTCATTAGTTTGTTAAATTAAACTTAATTAGTTTTCTGGGAATGTTTCAGAAACTGTTGGTTTTAGAGCCTTATAATGTAGTTTTCGAGGTCCCTCGAGTTTTATTTCTGGCACCGAGGGGCGTTGTCTCGTCGTTGTTCGCCATAATATATTACTAATAATAATAATATAACATAGGGATAGGAATATAATAGACCTGCCATACCACACCCGCAGATGTAAATCGCGTGAAAAAAATCTAGACTACCCCTTGACCCCCTTAAGCGCATTTTACGTATTGATGAAATTTACAGCTTAATTTGGTTCCATAATAACCAACTAACCGTTTGCAAACTTTCACACTAATGTAATTAATGGAATTGTATTGCGTCTTACAGCAATAGATGGATCTCTGAGAATCTGTTTCCATGGTTATCGGCTTGCATTCGTTCATAGTTAATTAAATTAAATTAGTTTTCTGGGAATATCTCAAAAACGGTTGGACGTAGGACCTTAAAATGTGCTTTTAGGGCCCCCGAGTTTTGTCTCTCACATTGAGGGGCTGAAAATGGGCTTTGTCTCGTCCTTCTACTCCTATTTCAGCATGTATTTTAAGGGGGTATGCCCCCTTTTATGAGAGGTATAGAGAAGAGTTACATCAATGATTAGTGTCGTGCCTCTGATGGATATCTGTACAAAATTTTACGTTGATACACCCAGCCGTTCTCGAGTTATAAGGGAACAAATTTGTCCACATACAATCAAGCAAACAGACAGACCAAAACATTATTTTCGCGCGCATCTATCATAAAACTGTCTGAAACGTGTAAATAACTCAAATTTCCGTAGAAATTCAGAAAAAAACAGACAAATTTTATTGTCTATATATGTAGGGATATACTGCACCGCTCGGTGTTGACCGTGTTTTATTGCACAAATTTAGGTTTTACTCGCTAACCGTCGGAGATACACGAAAAGTGATAAGAACCTTTTGGATAGAAAACTAAATGCTTAAGCTCATGTATGCCATCAAAAGTTTGCTATTTCTTAGCGTTCTCTTTTTATTTGAAATGGAAATATGAAATTTTGAAACCAAAGGGTGTAGTGACGTCACAAAAGTAGGTTTTACTCGCTAACCGTTGGAGATACACGAAAAGTGATAAGGACCTTTCGGATAGAAAATTACATTTTGAAGCTCGTATGTGCCATCAAAAGTTTGCTATTTCCTACCGTTCTCTTTTTATTTGATATGGAATTATGAAATTTTGAAACCAAAGGGTGTAGTGACGTCACTAAAATGGTCGCCATTTCTTAACAGTGCAAAATATCGAAATTAAAAGCATGCTATATGTAAACCTGGTATTTCAGCTACATCCATGCAAAATTTCATTTAAATCGGACCAGTGGTTATTGCGTTATTAGGTAACAGACAGACAGACAGACACACACACACCATCTCATTTTTATATATTAGTATGATATATATATAGGCCATAGAGTTATGTACCATTAAAGGAAAATTATTGTGTAGGTTCGTTATTCAAACTTTCACTCCGATCGCATGATTAAGACACAAGAAAAATTAACTTAATTTTAAAATTTTGCACAGCCGCCATCTTGAGGCTATGTAAACAATTGAGCAAAATTAGATGCCAGTGCATTATAATATGTAAAATCATTTACTGTACCACATATCACTGCGCTCAGAGAGTTAAATCACGAGAAAAGTCTATTAAAATGTTTCAACTTCGCTTGGCCGCCATGTTCGTTTTGTACTTTAGAGGGATATGAAAGTTATATTGATAAACGTATACTAGTGACCTTTATCACCGTACACAATTTCAGGGTGATATCTGCAATAGTTTCGGAGATATAGAATGCTGGTGAAATATTTCGCACAGCCGCCATGTTGGATAGGTGAGACACGATAAAATTTGAAGGGCACGGTCGGGGTCGGCCAGAATAGTGCTATGTTTTTACCGAGTTTCATTTTAATCGCTCCAGCCGTTTAAAAGTTATTAGGGGGACACTCACACACCATCACACACACACGGACAAAAGGTGATCTCATAAGCCTATTTTTTCATAAAATGAAAATAGGCTAAAAATGGATTTGTAATACAAAAACCACCTAATCCCTGTAGAAATGTAATTTACAATAGCACTGTAACACGCGGGAATCTTGCAGTGCATCCAACATTATGTGCTGAAAGACAGCAAGTCATTGACTTAATGCTTTTCTCCTCTGATCGCACTGCAGGTGGCAGTGGTTTCTGGCTTAAACAGAAGGCTGACTTAAGGGGAGAGGTACACCTTTACAAGTGTATAAACCACTGATATTCAAAATAGTTTTCCTCGGTTGATATGAAATGTTGCACACTCTTAGAAATGTCGTTTATCTTTAGTTTTCAACTTGAATATTTGCAATTAACGTTCCCTAGTTATTAAAAAAATTGTCAAAAAATTGGACTAATTCATACATTGATCATGCTTTTCCGTGATAATTTCTACAAAGCTTCACATTTCTGGAAGATTATTGTTTTAGAATGTTCATAAAGCTTGTGTTAACAATGTATACTAACATCTTTTGCATATCTCTTGAACTAATATTTATTTCTCCCATTTTTATAAGAGTAGATATTTTTTGACATTTTAATGAGGTTTGTTCACTCAGAAAATACAAAAAACAAATGTTACAGCAAAGGTTCTAGTTCACATTCTTAAGACGCACGAGATACATGTGAATACAAAATTTCATCACAATATCTCAAAAACATTTTGAGTTATGAAGGAAAACTAAAGAAACAAGAAGTTCCGTGATGAACTAAACAGCCTACTTTTCTTAAAATAAAGATTCATGCCAATGATTAATCTACAGAATGACAACATTGTATGTCTACCCCTTATTATTCCCGTTTTCCAACGGGGTCGGGGATGAGATGCGATGGAAGTCTTTGTGGCGATGGTTTTTACGGCCGGATGCCCTTCTTGACGCCAAACTCATGAGAGGAGTTAATGAGAGATGAAATGAATGATGGTGAATGAAACTGGGCGAGGATGGGGAAGGGAGCGGCAGTGGCCTGTCAGAAGGTATCTTCCCAGCATTTGCCTGGTGTTGAAAATGGGAAACCACGGAAAACCATTTCAAGGACGGCCGACGGTGGGGCTCGAACCCACGCGTCTACCGAGTCAGCAGAGAGCTTGGCCCCATGACCTAATGCTGCGCTTTAGCCAGCATAGCCACTACTGTCGTTATCTAGAATGACACCATTAATTTGGTAATATCGAAATGTCTAATTAGTTCGAAATATACCTGGTATAATGTAGCCTAATAGAGCATTACAGTTGGCAGCCCTGGTGACTGAATATATACTTAGTTCCTTCTCTTAAGGTACAGAATACAAAATTTGCTTGAATTCCAATGGACGTTACATGCAGTTAGACATTGGATCTATCAGCACGCGTAAAAGCATGTTGGCATCAATGTCATGCGTGTGCTGGTCAGAAATAATCGGAAATATTATATCTTGTTGTGCCAATTTTGGAAGGAATCCATTTGTTAGTATAGAAGTTACATGTATTTTAAAATTGGACCCATCAGCAAGCATAGAATCATGTTGGCAGCACTGACTTATATTAATTACTACAAATTAATCTAGACTGTCAGGTGCTACACGTGTGCAAAGTATAGAGCTGTTGGCTTGCATACTTTCTGATATATTGCTATTAGGGTAAAAAAAATATAACCAGCATTGGCAGCCCTGATTGCTCTTAAGAATACTTATAGTCATATTTGTAATGTTACACATAGCACGTACGAAATTTGGTTGATATCCAACTGATGGTATACATAGAAGTTACATGTATTTAAAAATTGGTCCTATCAGCAGGCTTAGAATCATGTTGGTAGAACTGAAGTATAGACTATAAGTTACTCCAAATTAATCTAAAATGTCAGGTACTATACGTGTGCATAGTTTAAAGCTGTCGGCTTACTTACTTTCAGATATATTGGTATTTGGATGAAGAAAAGAGAGAGAACAATTGTTAACAGTTGTCAGCCCTGGTGGCTCTTAAGAATACATTCAGTCATATCTGTTTATGTACACATATTACATACACAATTTTGTTGAAATCCAATTAGTAGTGTAGAAGTTATATGCATTTAAAATTATTTTGGCAACGCTGTCATGTATGGCCTCCTGGAAATTAAGCTGAAATAATATTATCTACATGTGTGCCAATTTTGAAATGGCTCCCACGCATACCTTCCATGATATCCAACATGGAGCTCAAATTTCTAGTGCCTTTTTTCATCAGTTGGTAGCACTGACATCATTTTCAAATGTGGGCTTGAGATATTCTGGTATACATCGTTTTTCATACTAAATTTGGTTTCGATTGCTGTAGCCGTTTAGGAGTTGATAGGGTGGGGACACACACACACACACACACACACACAGCCAGCCAGACAGACAGAAGGACAGACAGACACACATTTGCCCGGATCGATCTCATAAGACTACTTTTTCCTGATTTTTGCAAAATGTGAAAAGTAGGCTAAAAATTACAGCTGCAGAACGAGCGTTAAACTTACCAATGGTAGGAAATATTTTTGAGATAATTTGATGAAATTTTGTATTCCCAAGTATATTTTGTGTCTTAAGAATTTGAACTAGAACCATTGCTGTATCATTTGTTTTTTGTATTTTCTGAGTTAGCATGGCTCACTAAAATTTCAAAAAAATGTCAATAAAATCTACTCTTATAAAGACGGGAGAAAACAATATTATTTCAAAAGATAGGCAAAAGATGTTAGTTCACATTGTTAACACAAGCATTATGAAAATTCTAAAACAATAATCTTCCAGAATTGTGAAGTTTTGTAGAAATTATCACAGAAAAGCATGATCCATGTATAAATTAGTCAATTTTTTTGAAATTATTATTTTAATAAGTAGGGAAAGTTAATTACAAATATTCAAGTTGAAAACTAAAGATAAAGGACAGTTCTAGGAGTGTGCAATCTTTCATATCAGCAGAACAAAGGGATACCGAGGAAAACTATTTTAAATATGTGTGGTTTTTACACTTATCAAGGTGTACCTCTCCCCTTAATTCTGTCCTATGCCGTTCCAAGGCCCTTGGGCCAATGCTTCAGAATACTAATTGTTTAAAAAATGACTATTTTAGCCTACTTTTTACATTTTGCAAAAATGAGGAAAAAGACTTATGAGATCGATCCGAGCAAATATGTGTCTGTCTGTCTACCTTCTCTCTGTCTGTCTGTCTGGCTGGCTGTGTGTGTGTGTGTGTGTGTGTGTGTGTCCTAGCCCCTATCAACTCCTAAACGGCTGCGGCAATCAAAACAAAATTTAGTATGAGTAAAGATCTCTATCTGAACATCTCAATGCCGTATTTGAAAATGATGTCAGTGCTACCAACTGCTGAAAAATCGGAATTGAAATTTCAGCTCCATCTTGGATATCTTGGAAGGTATGAATTGGAGCTATTTCAAAATTGCCACTCGTATATATAATAATATTTCAGTTTAATTTCCAGGAGGCCATACATGGCAGTGTTGCTCAAATGATTATAAGCCTGCTGATAGGACCAATTGTAAATACATGTAACTTCTATACTATCATTTGGATCTCAACTAAATTACGTATGTGCTATGTGAACCATAATAGATATGACTATGCATATTCTTAAGAGCAACCAGGGCTACCAACTGTTAATAAATGATGTCTCTATTTATTTACCCTAATATCAATATATCAGAAAGTATGCAGAGCAATAACTCTAAACTTTGCACACGTATAGTACCTGGCATTCTTGATTAATTTGGAGTAACTAATATACGTCAGTGCTCCCCACATGATTCTAAGCCTGCTGATAGGTCCAATTTTAAAATACATGTAACTTCTATACCAACTAATGGAATTCATTCCAAATTGGCACAACAATAGATCATATTATTTCAGATTAATTCTGACCAATACATGCATGACATTGTTGCCAACATGATTTTAAAAGGCACTGTTAGATCCAATGTAACGTCCATACTATCCATTGGACTTCAACCAAATTTTGTATTTTGTACCTTAAGAGATGGAACTAAGAATATATTCAGTCACCAGGGCTGCCAAATCTAGTGCTCTATTAGGCTACATTATGCCAGGTATACAGTATTTCAAACTAATTAGAAATTTCGATATTACCAACTTAATTTCGTCATTATTCTAGATAGATCTATATAGATTAATCATTGGCATGAATCTTAAGTTTTAAGAAAAGTAGGCTCTTTTGTTTAGCTTTTCATCTCCGACCGATTCAATTATGCCTGATGTTGTACACAGTTCACAAGCTCGAGAGTACGTAGTACCGTGAAAACAAAGAAACAAAAAGAAAATAGTTCTGATCACACAAAAAATGAGAGAAAAAAACGGTCCAACTATCACACAAAAATATAAGACAACGTAAAGTGATGCCATCGTTACTTAGGACTTGACGGTTCAGTGCTACGCTAGAGCTATCTGGCGGTCAGACAGAACATCACTTTAACGAGCTAATCACAGACAGCCATTCAAAACGATATGTCACGACAAATCGAATTTCGTACGTGACTATCGTTCTGAATGGCTGTTTTTAGTTGGTTGGTTCCTCAGTTTAGGGGCTGCGACAACGCGGTCATGTAGCCCTGTGTACTTTGGGTGTGTGTAGAATCTGTCTGATAACCAGTGTTAATTGTGATGGCTCTAAGGGGCAGATTAACTCGTAGTTCCGCCCCTTAAAACAACAATAGCTTTTATTACTACTGCTGTGATGTCTGTATTAGTGTGTGTTATCTGTAATTCAGGTAAGGACTGCAGACGATCAATTTCAAGTAGTGCCTACTTTTGATACCAAATCCTACCGTCAACGACACCTAGCTGAGAACTTGACAACTAGATGCCACCACTACCGGCACCTTGCGATGAACGTTGGACTAAATAGAGCGTTAATCAAATCTAATCTACAAATTTAGCTTCACACAATTGTAGTTAGTGGACGGTTCTTTTACATAACATTGACGGCTTTGGTGGCGTTGTTGGTAGCATGCTGAGCTTCTATGCCCAAGATCACGGGTTCAAACCTGGCAAATATTTTCACCCTTACTTTCGTACATAATTTTCATTGCCTAAGTGTAATGGATCTGATGATGATCGCTTGACGATCGAAACTGGTCATCTAAGTGTATTTATTAATCTCTTGTAATTTGTTTTCAGGTTAGGGAATAACCCAGCTCATTTGGGTACAATCGTGTTGACCAACTGAAAAGCATCAAACTAATAGTTTTGGTACGCCTGAACAAGTACGCAGAAATTTCTCCAGCTACCACAATAATACAAGTTATCAGATAAATTCTACATTCATCCAAGGGCACAGGGCTGATGATCACGATATCTGGACCACTAAATGAAACAGCCTAGGCAAGTTAGCTGACCTATATAAGGCTTGCTTCCATGGTTTCTATTGTGTAGCCAGTAGTTTACGCTGTATTCAAGTCCCCGCTGATGGACGTTGGTCATACCCCGGTTGTGTCAGTCAGACGACATGCCACTGGTTACCGTTCTTGTTCCAGTCAAGTCATTCAACCACTTTCACCAGGACAAATTACAATTCCATACGAGAATCGTGCCTCATAAAACCAAATCACCTCCCAGATGTCCTCTCTGCTTGGAGGAAGATAAAGATAAAAAATGCGCATCAACAAGCGACACGTCAACTTGTCTGCTAACAAGAGTTCAAGGCTCATCACGAATTGAACATGGTGCGACAAGATCTTCAAGAAATCGTGAATAAACGTTTGTCGTCATCATTGGAGACCTCATTCATTGCAACCGTCTTAAAGAAATCCCCCCCCCCCCCCCCCCCCCCCAAGGGCTAGAGGCACGTGGTTTGGAGTTCACGAGGCCCTAGCTTCGCTCATTCTGATCGTTTCTGTTGGCTTGACTCGGCCATCTCCTATTCTCTTCCGATCCCGATGATGCCATTGTTACTTCTGACAACCTGTGTTATTGTGAACTACTTGAAGTTGAACGTGTTCGGAGCCCTCGGGCGTTCAATCAAAAATGCCCAGTTTATGACCATTGCATGCGATCCATACAACCTGTGACAATAAAGTTCGGTGAATAGTCCTGTACTATCAACATAGATGAACAATGCTCGACAGTGACCCTACTGTCCTTCGAAATAGTCCCCTCCCGTAACTATGCAATGCTGAGATCGGCGATACATGTTCTGGTAACTTTGCAAGAAGGCGTCCTTTGGGATGGTGTTGAAAAGGCTCGTCACGTTGCGTTCGGTGAATAAAGTCAGAACGGTCGACCTGGTAACATTGGCGACACACAAGGCAACGTGCAAGACCTGTTTGACACAGTGCGTGTTTAGAAGGATGAATTTATGCAACCTAACATGCACATCTGTTCGGTGGGTGCCAGTGAGAAGGGTGAATGTTCTGTCGAATGGCTCTGAAAACCATCGTCACGGGCGACGTGACCTGGTGTTTGAGGTACGACCCCGAAGTCAACCGTCAAAGTATGGAGTGGCGGGGTCCAGGTCCAGGGTCACCGAAAAGCACTGAAGTGCCAGAGGTTTTTGAACATTTCGGACATCCAACGTAATGTGACGACCCAACTGAAGGCTTTCGCTAAAGAGTTTCCAGGACTTGTACAGACATTCTCAGAAGTGCATAACCATCCACGGGGATTACTTCGAAGGACAGTAACTGCTGTTTCAGGTAAGCCAACAATCTGATCGTAATATAAACCCATTCACCGAACTTTCCGGTCACGTGACGAGCCTTTTGAACACCATCCCAAAGGACGCCTTCTTGCAAAAGTTTCCAGGACATGTATCACCGATCTCAGCATTGCATAGTTACGGGAGGGGACTATTCCGAAGGACAATAGGGTCACTGTCGTGTATTGTTCATCTATGTTGATAGTAGAGGACTATTCACCGAACTATATTGTCACAGGTTGTATATCATTAGGTAAGAATATTTCTTCCTGCATTAGTTAGGCATGAAGAATCAGACATACAGAACCAAGACTCGAAATTGATGTTGACTTGTTCGTTTTTGAATGCTGAATTAGTGTTTTCCCGTTATTTTTGTTTATATTATAATTAATAGTTTTATTTAATTTTTTGTTTTATTAATTTTCGGTCTTTTTAAATTTAGGTGTCCACCTCCAAATTTTAAATTCCATTCCAAATTTGTATACTTTAATGTGTGTTAAGAGGGGCAGATGACCTCGTAGTTCCGGCCCTTAAAACAACAACAACAACAACAAATAACTATCTAACTAACTTGACTTGTGTTATAGATATTCCGACTTTTTCAATTCATCACAGGGGCACATGGATATTAGAAGAATATGTTTCCTGCCTTATCTCCGGGAGCGTTCACCAAAATCATGTTTGAACCTACAGCTTCGTGTGATGAGATGGATATGAATTGCAGGAATATGTCCTCCATTTTACATTGACAGACTGGCAGGAGCAGATCAGTAGGAGGCTGGGAACTTGAACAATGCCGTCCTCACGAGATGAGAAACAGCGTCAAATATGGGAAATAAATCCTGACAGCCAGCACGGTAGAAACCTTTAATGTTTTATGATGTTTGATTAATAAATTATCCGTGAGAGCCAACATTCTAACCCGTCAGTTACTTATTTTACAATTTACAGTACTTTCAACATAATATAATAGCTTTGAGGATAACAATCGAACTCGAGTGAAAAATGCTCAGACAAATCTGATGAATCTAATTGTAAGCAAAATAGTCCCTTGTAAGATGGAAAAAGAAAGATCGCTATACGAGAACAAACAATGGAAACAGAAAATAAATCTCAGGATGATGAGTGATGATGAGAAACAGCGACAAATATGGGAAATGAACAAGTCGCTGTAAGCGTGATGGTATTCCGGTATTTAGAGAGAATTCAGAACAAGGAGTTACATTCCTTCATGCATTGCAGTTAAACTTTTCAGTCATTATTTCAATAACGATGGCTAATTTACTGTCGGATTAGCTACATTATATTTGCAACAAAATAGACGGAATTGAAAGAACAACCGTTCGTTATGGAAGATCCGGGTAATCAAATACGAAAATAAAATAATTTAAAATAAAATATAAAATAAAATAAAAATTAAAATAATATAGCCTATAAAATAAACAATTAATTAAATAAAAATCAAAATTAAAAAACAATTAAAATTTAAAACAAGAAGTTCCGTGAAGAACTATACAGCCTACTTTTCATGCCAATGATTATTCTACAGTATATGAACCTATCTAGAATAATGACGAAATTAAGTTGGTAATATCGAAATATCTAATTAGTTCAAAATATACCTGGTATAATGTAGCCTAATAGAGCACTGCAGTTGGCAGCCCTGGTGACTGAATATATTCTTAGTTCCATCTCTTAAGGTACAGAATACAAAATTTGGTTGAAGTCCAATGGACGTTACATGCAGTTAGACACTGGATCTATCAGCACGTGTAAAAGCATGTTGCCAACAATGTCATGCGTGTGCTGGTCAGAAATAATCTGAATTATTATGATATCTTGTTGTGCCAAGTTTGGATGAAATCAATTTGTTAGTATAGAAGTTACATGTATTTTAAAATTGGACATATCAGCAGGCATAGAATCATGCTGGCAGCACTGCCCTGTATTAATTACTCCAAATTAATCTAGAATGTCAGGGGCTATACGTGTGCAAAATATAGAGCTGTTGGCTTGCATACTTTCTGATATATTGATATTAGGGTAAAAAGAATATAGACAGCATTTATTAACACTTGGCAGCCCTGATTGCTCTTAACAATACTTATAGTCATATCTGTTATGGTACACATAGCACATACGAAATTTGGTTGAAATCCAACTGATAGTATAGAAGTTACATGTATTTAAAAATTGGTATATCAGCAGGCTTATAATCATGTTGGTAGACCTGACGTATATAAGTTACTCCAAATTAATCTAAAATGTCAAAATATACGTGTGCATAGTTTAAAGCTGTTGGCTTGCATACTTTCTGATATATTGGTATTTGGATAAAAAAATAGAGAGAGCAATTATTAACAGTTGGCAGCCCTGGAGGCTCTTAAGAATACGTTCAGTCATATCTGTTTATGTACAGATATTACATACAAAATTTGGTTGAAATCCAATTGATAGTGTAGAAGTTATATGCATTTAAAGAATTGGACCTATCAGAAGGCTTAAAATTATTTTGGCAACACTGTCATGGTTGGCCTCCTGGAAATTAAACTGAAATAGTATTATCTACAAGTGTGCCAATTTTGGAATAGCTCCCATGCATCTTGCAAGATAAACAACATGGAGCTCAAATTTCTAGTGCGTTTTTTCAGCAGTTGGTAGCACAGACATCGTTTTGAAATATGGACGTGAGCTATTCCGGTGCACATCTTTACTCATACTAAATTTGGTTTTGATTGCTGCAGCCGTTTAGGAGTTGATAGGGGGGGGACACACACACAGCCAGACAGACAGACAGAAGGACAGACTGACAGACAGACAGACAGACAGACACACATTTTCCCGGATCGATCTCATAAGTCTACTTTTTCCTCATTTTTGCAAAATGTGAAAAGTAGGCTAAAAATATATACTGTATTGTATTCCATACGAATTAAAGAAATTAAAAAATAAAAAATAAAAAATTGAACATTAAGAATGCGAAGATCCGAGTAGAAAACTTATGGAGCAAGCATGAAAAATAGGTTTACAAATCTCCTTCACCAAGACAGAATTTATAACGAATGTTCAAGATTGTCCTGATGTAATCATCATAAACCAAATCAAAATACACAAAATTAACTCATTTTAGTATTTAGGTGAATGGATTACTATCAATAACAATGAAACAAGGAGTTCGGTGACGAACTAAAGAGCCTACTTTTCTTAAAATTTAAGATTCATGCCAATCTATATAGATCTACCTAGAATAATGACGAAATTAAGTTGGTAATATCGAAATTTCCAATTAGTTCGAAATATACCTGGTATAATGTAGCCTAATAGAACACTACAGTTGGCAGCCCTGGTGACTGAATGTATTGTTAGTTCCATCTCTTAGGTACAGAATACAAAATTAGGTTGAAGTGCAATGGATAGTAAGGACGTTACATGCAGTTATACATTGGATCTATCAGCGGGCGTAAAATCATGTTGGCAACAATGTCATGCATGTGTTAATCAGAAATAATCTGAAATATTATAATCTCTTGTTGTGCCAAATTTGGATGAAATCCATTTGTTAGTATAGAAGTTTTATGTATTTTAAAATTGGACCTATCAGCAGGCTTAGATTCATGTTGGCAGCACTGACGTGTATTAGTTTCTCCAAATTATTCTAGAATGTTAGGTGCTATACGTGTGCAAATTTTAAAGCTGTTGGCTTACATACTTTATGATATATTAATATTATGGTAAAAAATAGAGACAGCATTTATTAACAGTTGGCAACCCTGGTTGTTCTTAAGAATAAGCATAGTCTTGTCTGTTATGGTACACATAGCACATACGAAATTTGGTTGAAATGCAATTGATAGTATAGACGTTACATGTATTTAAAAATTGGTCCTATCAGCAGGCATAGAATCATGTTGGTAGCACTGACGTACATAAGTTACTACAAATTAATCTAGAATGTCAGGTATTATACGTGTGCATATTTTAAAGCTGTCGGCTTGCATACTTTCTGATATAATGGTATTTGGATAAGAAAATAGAGAGAGAGCATTTATTAACAGTTGGCAGCCCTGGTGGCTTTTAAGAATGCGCTCAGTCATATCTGTTTATGTACACATAGTACATACGAAATTTGGTTAAAATCCAATTGGTAGTGCAGAAGTTATATGTATTTAAAAATTGGGCCTATCAGCAGACTTAGAATTATTTTGGCAACACTGCCATGAATGGCTTCCTGGAAATTAAACTGAAATATTATTATCTACATGTGTGCCAATTTTGGAATAGCTCCCATGCATACCTTCCAAGATATCCAACATGGAGCTCAAATTTCAATTGCGGTTTTTAAGCAGTTGGTACCACTGTCATCATTTTCAAATATGGAGTTAAAATATTCAGGTATAGATCTTTACTCATACCAAATTTGGATTCGATTGCTGCAGCCGTTTAGGAGTTGATATGGACACACACACACACATACACACACAGCCAGACAGACAGAAGGACAGACAGACAGACAGACAGACATTTGCCCGGATCGATCTCATAAGTCTACTTTTCCTCATTTTTGTAAAATGTGAATAGTAGGCTAAAAATAGCTTAGAGGTCCGAGCAAAGAAAATGAACGTAGCATTTCAGATCACCTGAAATGTATACAAGAAGAAGGCATTATCTTGGAACACTAAAATTAAACATTACAATTCTGTGGTGGGACCTGAAGCACTCTTTGGAGCTGAAACATTAAAGTTGATGCGGAAAGGTGACATAAACAAAATCATGCTCATGGAAAGAAGATTGGTTCGATGCATCCTTGGCCCAAGGAAAACAGAAACAGACTATAACAGACCACGACCTAACAAGAAAATAAACACCCATGTGGAGAACATAAATCACACCATGCGCAAACGACAAATGCCATTTTTGGACATTTAAATAGAATGAATAATGACAGGCTAGCAAAACAATTTTAAAGTTCAACCAGCGTGGTTTACACAGACATTAAAGGATCTTAAGGAAGCCGACATTGACATTACAGATACATACAGGGTGTCTCAAAAAATGTACTAACACTTTGAATGGCTATAAAATAATTATTTTTGACTATAGGCACAAGTTTAAGGGCTTCAACTATAGAAGAGACATGTAATTAAAGACTCATGTTCGCAAATGGTGAAATTGTTCACCGTCAGTGTCCAGGAGTTCGACAAACCGCCACTAACGCATCGGACCATTGCTCGCATCAGAGATAAATTTGAAGCAGATGGAACCGTTCACAAAGTCAACTTGAAACGTTCTGGACGACCACGGACATCCACCAGTCCTAGAAAATCAGACCAGGTGCAGGAAGCCCTCACTCGATCCCCACCGAAATCACTACGACAAACGGCTCGAGAGACACACATCTCAAAAGATAGCGTCCATCGCATCATGAAGCGTCTGCGCTGGAAATCCTACATTCCAACACGAAATTGGAAAATGACAGACAATGTCACGAAATTCCAAATGAACTTTGTCGTAACGTTTGCGAATCCATTGCTTCACGTTATCAGCTTTGTCTGGACACGGACGGCCACCAATTAGAACATTTGCGAACATGAGTCTTTAATTACATGCCTCCTCTATAACTGAAGCCCATAAATTTGTCTCTATGTTCATAAATAATCATTTTATAATCATTCAAAATGTGAGTATATTTTTTAGAGACACCCTGTATAAATTTATTTCGGGACAAAATTCGAAAATTGATCTTCAGGGAGGAACAAGAAAAGCAACGAAAGCAGCCACGGAACATTAAACTGAAATATTATTATCTATATGCGTGGCAATTTTGGAATAGCTCCCACGCATACCTTCGAAGAGATCCAACATGGAGCTCAAATTTCTAGTGCGTTTTTTCAGCAGATGGTAGCACTGATATAATTTTTAAATATGGGCTTGAGATATTCCGGTATATATCTTTACTCATACTAAATTTGGTTTCGATTGCTGCAGCCGTTTAGGAGTTGATGGGGGGGGGGGGGAGGACGGGACACACACACACAGCCAGACAGAAAGAAGGATAGACAGACAGACAGACAGACAGAAGGACAGACAGACAGATACACATTTTCCCGGATTGATCTCAAAAGTCTACTTTTTCCTCATTTTTGCAAAATGTGAAAAGTAGGGTAAAAATAATTATTTAAATCGTTTGACGGAAAAAGTTCCCCAGTTTTTCAAACGAAGAAAATAAGGCTACATAGCCTGTTAAATTGTTTGAAATGAATCCCCCCCACAGTATTTCAAGTTCTCTCCTTGTCAAGGTTTCAAACTGTTGTAATATAAGTCTACATTTGTACTTGCAACTCCAACCATCAGCGTAAACTAGACATAGCAGGGACATAAAACGTGAAATTGATAGTTCACAGGAAGCATAATTCATGTGGCAGAACATTGTACAGAGTTGGAAAACACAGGTTAACAGCGTATGAACAAGCCAGCCAGACAATGTGACGGGATAGGACTTGTAGTCACGACATCCCATTGTACGTACAATGGTAGCGACAAGCTTCCACCCACACCATACAATTGCTAGAGGGCAATCAAGTTCCGGCAAACATCCGGGTGTTGTTAAGGGCCTCACTTCTAGCTTATTAAACATCTCCATGGGATGAGGATGATTATAATATTATTAACATTAATAATAATGAAGGATACAGGCTTCACTCCAGAGACACCACAGAGAAATTGTCCAACCTCGCAGTAGACATCAGAAAGAGGATACTCAAATTTTACGGCCACATCAGCAGACAAAAAATGTGTTTCAGTACCATTTTTGTGTCCTCTAAACGGTTTAACCCTTCCCGAGCGGAGTACAGATATGTACGGCGCGTACTTTTCATCCGCGAGCGAGAAACGGATATATCCGGCAAATTCGAAAATTTAAATATGGCGTCGTTTTTTTGTCAATATAGTTGATATTGGAAATATCTGTTCCCGAAGGAAACAGGTTGTAAAATTGTCCGATTGAGCTATGTACATTAACAAATTCACAAAGAAATTTGATAAAATGGTCCGGCTAGCTCAAAACAGTTGGTACACTGGGGCGAAACGCTGGCAACTGTTTTGAGCTAGCCGGACCATTTTATCAAATTTCTTTGTGAATTTGTTAATGTACATAGCTCAATCGGACAATTTTACATCCTGTTTCCTTCGGGAACAGATATTTCCAATATGGATTAGCAAGGTAAGCTAACATTATTTTTGAAAGGAAGTTTTGGCTTCCGTAGTACATTGGCGCTGCTCGTGGCGACATTTAGTGCCTTGCAGCGGCCTTCTCAGTATGTACTAGCCATGCGTCTTGGTGAGGTGTACCATAACCAACTGAAGAGCCCATTGGTACACTGGGGCGAAACGCTGGCAACTGTTTTGAGCTAGCCGGACCATTTTATCAAATTTCTTTGTGAATTTGTTAATATAGTTGATGTTAAACCCAGGAGATGGCACCACTATGCAGACACATGTTTGATAGGTAATTATATCACTCCTAGAGACTTGTTTGACTTCACTGCAGGCAGTTGTTGCTTTGGATGAGTGCATGTGTCATTGCGTAGCTGGTGAAGTGGGTGAATTTTTTTTTTTGTGAATTTATTTGGTGATGCGACCATAATTTCACGGACAAGGCTATGGAATGATGAAACACAGTGTCTGCTTTGGATATGAGTGATGGTTTGAAGTGTTCCACAGTTAATTATTAATTCATTCTTAGTATTACAACCTTCAGATGCTACTTAAACTTCAAGTATTAACAGGTAAGTGAAATATATGTGAGTTCTAATTATATTTAGTGCATGAGAAATATTATCTATATATTTTGAATTTTTGAAAACAAAATCCGATCAGAGCCATAAAAGCATCCGCTAGGGAAGGGTTAAATCCATTTTTTGGGCAAATTGCGTTATTAAAATATCAAATTACTGATTTACAATCAGCTTACTCCTAATTCGAAAACGTTTAGGGGTATATAAATTAAAATAATACTATCACAGGGTTATACAAATTTTATTTTTACAAAAATACAGAATTCTTAACATCAAAGTATATAAAAACAAGTAGTTCCGTGAAGAACTATACTGCCTATTTTCATATATCCTACTTATGTTAATTGCCACTATCAACATACAAAATATCAGTTTGATTGCTGTAATAGATTCGTAGATATTGAGAACCGACTAAATATTTCGGATGGTCGCCATGTTGGATTGTTAAATGTATAGGCCATAGAGTCATGTACCATTAAAGTGAAATTATTGCGTAGGTTCATTATTCAAACTGTCACTTCGATCGCATGATTACGACACAATAAATAAAATCTTAATTTTAAAATTCGCACAGCCGCCATCTTGACGTTATGTAAACAACTGACCTAAATTAGATACCAGTGTATTACAATATGTATAAACATTTCCTGTACCAGATTTCATTGCGTTTGGAACATTAAATCGCCAGAAAGGTCTATTTAACATTTTCAAATTCGCTTGGCCGCCATGTTCGTTTTGTAGTTAACCGGTTTTTGAAAGTCTTATAGATGAACTTCCAGTTGTGCTATATATTTCCGTACAAAATTACAGGGTGATACCGCTAATAGTTTCAGAGATATAGAATGCCGGTTAAATATTTCGCACATCCGCCATATTGTGGTTATGTAAACAATTGAACGAAGTTAGATGTCGGTGCATTACAATGTGTATAAACATATACTGTACCAAGTTGTATTGCGTTTGGTTGGTTAAATCGGGAGAAACGTCTATTTGAAAGTCGCAAATTCGCGTGGCCGCCATGTTGGTATCGTAGTTACCAGTTTTTCAAATATCACATTGATCAACTTTTAGTAGTTCCCTTCATCACCGTAATAAATTCCAGGGTGATATCGGCAATAGTTTCGGAGATATTGAATGCTGGTGAAATATTTCGCACATCCGCCATTTTGGATTGGTGAGACGTAAAAAAATTGAAGGGTACGGTCGGGGTCGCCCGGAATTGGGCTATGAACTTACCGAGTTTCATCGAAGTCGCTCCAGCCGTTTAGAATTTATTAGGGGACACACACACACACACCTTACGCACACACACACGGACAAAAGGTGATCTCATAAGCCTATTTTTTCAAAATTGAAAATAGGCTAAAAATGAAAATCAATATATCCTCAAACATCTATGCCATCTGTCCAATAACTGTTTACTTTTTAATTTATTTTTAACGAAACATCTAGGGCCTACAATAATGGGAAAATCTCATCATTCACCATGTGTATACTAGCAACCCGACCCGGCTTCGCCCGGGAACAGTTATAAATGCATTGCGTGTTAAGCGTTTTTTTTATGTCAATGAACAACGACCAATATCCGTATTACGTCTCGGCATGATGGGTTAAAATCACTGACTGGACTATTAATTATATTATCATGGAGATGCATGACCAAAAAATTCTTGTCAGATGTAATTTAAGAATGGCGAGGTGCATGAAGCACAAATCCCCCTTCCGTCCATTCTTAACTTGACTGTGAATTTTGCGGAACGAAAAGTTAACAGGCGAAATGAAGAAAATCCGAGTTGGACTTCCTGGGAAACTCCAAACACAACCACTCTTCTCTTAAGTTTTTAACTCAACACGACTCGACAGTTTGCTGCTGGCTGTATCTGGGGCAATAAGCTCGTCCGCTAGCTAAGCTGTAACTGGGGTGATAGACTCGCCCCTAGCTAGCTCGTAAACTCTTGCCTCAGTAACTGAATGGAGATTTTTGGAAGAAATGAAAACGTAAAAAACACTTATAGTAGGCGATGTATTGAAGATAGAGATATGCTCTCCCAGGCGTTTTTGGAAAACTTTTCATGCTGAGCAATTGTTACACTCATAGAACATAGTGTTTTAGATCCCTTAGTGGGGGTTAGTTAGATCTAAACGGATGTGTTATTGTGTTAATTTATAAGGGGGTGCCTAAAAGGGGGTAGCTTCCCGTAGTTGGGCAAGCTGACCAGTGTAGAATGTTGTTTAGTGTTAGGATGCTAGGGGGTGCTCCTATAAAAGACGTAGGTGTATTTCAGGGGATGGAACTTAGTGTACAGGTCAACGTGCTAGTCTTCCAGCTGGTTGGAGATAGTTATATAACCGACGTGCACGCGTCAGCTATGTGGCGGCACGCTGCTTCTGGCAGTCGGGCCGCTACGGGAAATACAATGATACCTGAGCTAGCAACTGTTTGGCTACTGTATGTCACGTCTAATCGTGACGGGGATCAGGAAGGTCTGTAGGACGTAAAGAGGCGTGTAAACAGTAAGACAAGTGTAGTGTACTGACCAAGTATTTATTGGCCAGTTAATATGAAATTATGAGTCCCTTTTAGGGGAATGTAATGAATCTTATAAGTATAAGTGTACAAGCCTGTGAGGTAGGTCACAAAATATAGGAACTCTGAACACTGCTGACTCACCTGATGATAACGGCTAGGGCCTTCGGCGGACGCACTGTATAACTGGTAATTGAGAGAGAGCCGTCCTCCTTAAGGTCCTCTTCTTATAAGCTTCGGTGTTGTGCTGTCAGCATTCCGCTGGCATAGATGCCCCAGTTAATTATGTGTAGCTGTTTGTGGTGTGATGCAAGTATTTGGCAAGCTTTCCAGGCTGGTTAGCTGCCCTTGCGGTGTTAAAGATGTTGTTCTGGACTTACGAGATTTGCCAGTTAGGGGTGGTTTAAATAGATGAAGGGGGGATGGCCTCCAGGGGGTGCAGACCCCTGGGGGACTGTACAAGCCTCTTCCTCTATTTAGTTCGCGTCCCTGCGAACGGGAACGGAACGTGAGGTTGGGATGTCGATGTAGCAGTTTGTTCTTGAGTCATCCTTGTATCTCCTGTTGGTGTCTTCTTCGTCGTCGTATAGATGTGGTGATGTCGTGTTGATGTATATGTGTGAGATCAGCTCGTGTTCAGAGGGGTGGGTTATGGGATATACATATATATATATGACATTGACATTGACATGGTAAAAATTGACATTGACATATTGAAAGTTTCAGAAAAAAATACATGGTTTTGATAATTATGCGATATATTGTTGTGCAGGGAGGAAAAAAAACCAGGGCTGGACGGATGATTGTGTCCGCTCTATCTTAGGGAAAAAATTGCTCCCTGCAATGAGAAAGATAGAAGAAGTAGAAAAATAGGTGTTCCGGGGTAAAAGTTAAGGGAAATATTCAAAATGTGTTTATTGCGTTGGGATGAAACGGAACACCTTTACAAGTGGAGAAGTTAGAAGAAAGAAAATGAAAGAAAAACAAATCATAAACATGGTGTACATGTGCTCTTAAAAAGAGTATACCGTTTAATGCGTTATATTGAGATGTGCATGTATTAATGTATTAACGTTGAGGAATATCATTTATCACCTCCGTAGACAATGTGGGGGTGCGAGGTATTATTTATATGTTTATAGTAAAATGATTGCCCGTGGGCGCATTAATTTGTGTTAAGTTACCCTTTTACAATTATGAATTACAATTACCTTATATCTAGCTTAAGCGCGCTAATTTTCTATGATCCTAGTTTATATGGTACCTCGCGTGCACGCTACTCCTTTGTACGTATGCGCCGTCTCACGGCTAATCCTTCACGGCCACTTCCTGGTACGGTTTAGTGGTCGTACCGCTTGAAATGTATCCTTAATCTGTGAAGCATTCCCTGTGGGCGAATGCCTTCACACTTGACAATGAGAGTCGCCGCCACAAGTCGGTTGCGCCCTCATTGCCGTAATTTGCGCCGCATTTTTGACGCCTTATGTTTTTCTTGTTTACGTTGATCTGCCAGCGAGCCTGATACTCCACAGGTATCAGCCCTGCTGTGCAGATTTGTAGAGTGTAGCTGCAAAAAATGTGGTGAGTATGTGAGTGAGGATGAATACGAGTAGTAAGTACAAATTAATGCGCAAAGGTGGAATATAATAATATGATGGCACAAATAGCATGCTGCTGCTGTATGGCAGCGAAATTATAGTCACCAGTGCCATATTCCTGGTGACGATGCCTGAAAAAAAATGGAGAGGTTTAGAAAACATATAAATATTGCATATTTTCTATGCCGCTTCCTGTGGCAGTGTGTCCACAGTCTGAGGCTCTTTTTCCCTGTGAAAAAAAAATGGCATGATTAGTGTTATTTGATGTATGCCCGGGCTTACCCTATACGGTGCCGTAATGTCGTTTCTTATGCTCAGTGTGTTTATATAGCCTAATTACTCTAGTTAATCTACTTAATGTATCACCTTAATATTATTCATATTACTATGTTGTCCTAATGTGTGTTGTCGGCCTTACCCCGGTAGCGGAATTTTGGTTACCGGGTGCCGATATATTCTACCTCAATTATACTTATTTTAATGTATTATAATGTATTATCGGACTTACCCTGATGACGGGTTTGTCGGTCATTAATTTGCATTGCGAGAAAAAGATCTTCGCACTCAGTAGTGCTTTTCCTACGACCAATACCGGGCCTTCTGGAGTAGATATTGTGCTCTCTGTACCTTTTAACAGTCCCGTACAGGTTAGAACAAGATGTGCCTATAACGTTTGCCACATAGCGTATACTGCGCCCATCCTCCACTAATGCCACTGCCCTTGCAGCGTTTCCAGGAGAAAGAGCCATTATGATCTGACTTAGGAGCGAGAAAGACTATTGTAGACTAACCGTAATGTTCACAAAAATATGCGGCACGAGAATTCACAGCAATAACCCTTAAGACAGCCGTCTGTGGTTATTCTTGTCTGGGGCCGATAACCTCGATGTTAGGCCCCTTAAAACAACAATTATCATCATCATCATTATTATTCTTGTCTTAAGGCGGGAAACGGTAAGATTGCTGCTGTGATTGTCACGATCAACAATGTTTATCAATTATTGCGCTGAATCTTCTCAAATGGGCTGATTAACTCACGATACATTGTCATATCGCTGCAATATCACAATATTCAATTTGTACCAGGTTTGAAGCCGTCCAAGATTGAGTTTTGTCTGAAATTCGAAGTGTTTCGCTTTTTATTCCGGTGAGTGTATGTTAGATATTTGGCAGTATGAGTTTGGTTGGACAAGCTTAAGCCAGTCAGTCGAGGGCTGTGAGTGCATTTCTAATGCTTGTTACTAGAAAAGGCAAGTGAGTACCATGTCATCTAATCGGGATACCTCACGCTCCATCATGACAGGGGCGGGAGGTGACCATCAAAAGAACTCATTGGTTCCACAATCAGAGCGGACAAGTGCTTGACCACGTGCCTGCCTGCCTGTCATCTCACTTGGCCGTGGCGAATTGGAAGCATTGCTCCATTTCAAGTTACAACTGTCGCACCCACGTCTCGTTGAGCGAGCATTGTTGTTCGTACTGTGTGACAACTTGCTGTGAATAGCAGTGTTGCCAGATTATTTTAACCCAGGGGTTCTTAACCTATGGGTTACGATCCAAATCTCATTTGCCGTGACTTTCGGGATGGGTTACCCTTGACGTATTTCGCGGTTTGCAACATGTAGGGTGATAGAAGGTAGTTGAACAAAAACTTGGTAAATGTTTGCCAAAGTTGGCAATAATAGAGGAAGGAACAAATATGGAATCGGGTACTGAGTACAATAACTATAACTATAAATATAAATCTCTACTTCGTATAAAACAAAGTCCCCAATTCTTGGTCGTTACGAGTAAACTCGAGAACTACTGGATGGATTTTGATGCGGTTTTCACCATTCTGTAAAGGATATTTCGAGGATGATTTCTATAGAAAATAATTTATTTATGATTAAAGGAAGCCGAGCAGTAACGATTTCAGTGGAAAATTCGAGAAAAAAAATGGCGTCCGAGTACTTTGTAAGCTTACTCTGGGCAAACCGTTACAAATATCTAAATACTATGAGTGTAAGAATTGTTCAGCATGAAAAGTTCTACAAAAAAGTACGCGATAGCATATGTCTATCTTCAATACATCGCCCATTATAAGTGTCTTTACGTTTTAATGTATTCCAACCATGTCCATTCAACTACTGAGGCGACAGTTTACGAGCTAGCTAAGGGCGAGTCTATCATCCCTATTACAGCCTAGCTAGCGGGCGAACCTATTGCCCGAGATACAGCCAGCAGAAAACCGTCGAGTCGTGTTGAGTTAAGACTTCTGAGAGAGTTTCCCTGTAAGTGCAACTCGGGTTTTCTTCATTTTGCCTGTGAAACACAGTCAAGTTAAGATTGGGCGGAAGGGGGATTTGAGTATCATTCACCTCGCCATTCCCTGGAAGTGCAACTCTCAGCAAAATTCACAGTCAATTTAAGATTGGAGGGAAGGAGGATTATATTATATTAATTATACTGATAGGCGTATAATCTCTACTTAGTATAAAACAAAGTCCCCGATTCTTGGATGTCACGGGTAATCTCGAGAACTACTGCATGGATTTTGATGCGGTTTTCATCATTCTGTAAAGGATGCCTCGAGGAAGGTGTCTGTTGAAAATAATTTATTTATGTTGAAAGGAAGCCAAGCAGTAACGATTTAAGAGAAAAAGTCGAAACAAATCCTGGCGTCCGTGCACATTTTAAGCTTACGCTGGGCAAACCGTTAAAAATATCAATAAACAATGAGTGTAAGAATTGTTCAGCATGAAAATTTCTACAAAATCGTACGCTAGAGCACATCTCTATATTCAATATATCGTCAATTATAAGTGTTTTTAGATTGGACGGAAGGGGAATTTGTGTTTCATGCACCTCGCCATTCTTAAATTACAAGAATTTGTTGCACATTCATCTCCACGATAATGTTGTTACTAGTCCAGTCAGTAATTTTAACCCATCATGCCGAGACGTAAAACGGATATAGATCATAGTTCATTGACATCGCAAAGAAGCGCTTATCACGTAATGCATTCACAAATGTTCCCGGGCGAAGTTGGGCCAGGTTGCTAGTATAAATATAAATAGACTATAAAAATAATAAAAATATATTAAAAATAAAAATAAAAAGAAATGAAAAAATAATAGAATAACATAAAATAAGATAAAATAAAATAAATTAAAATAAAATAAAATAAATTGGCAATTAAGGCGGGTATGTGAAGGAGAGAGATAGTTATTATGGACGGTGCAGTACATCCTGTACAGCTCTGGTGTAGATAGTTAAGGCAAACCACTAGATATGTTTGCAGACACGGGGTTACGTATTATGATTTGTTTATGCAATAAGGGCAGAACAATTTTAGCAAATGTTTTGATTTGTTCAGGTTCAGAACAGGGTTTATTTTAGGTTATTAGTTCTGTGCCTCTTATTTTGTGCTTGTCTTTAGTTACTAGTGATTTTTTGCATTTGCCTTCGATTTTATTTTTATTTGGTTTGTTTTGGCTACTTTTTAGGTTATTTGTTTGATTTTTTGCTTTGTTTGTTTTCTGTTGATTGTAGTGTTTCAGCTTTTGTTTTGTCCAGTCGATTAAGGATGTCCAGGAAATATATTTGGCGTCGAGAAATATGGATACTTCCACAAGACAATTTGTTAAGATAAGGTTAAAAGATTCTGTTGTTGTTTGAGTCTTCAGTCTTTTGACTGGTTTGATGCAGCGCTCCATACCTCCCTGTCTTGAGCTAATCGTTTCATCTCTACAAAGCTACCACACCCTACATCCGAAGCAATCTGTTTAACATATTCTAACCTTGGTCTACCCCTACAGTTCTTGTCCTCAACCCTTCCTTCCATAACTAAGCTTGCTATTCCTGGGTGTCTTAGTATGTGTCCTACCAACCTATCTCTTCTCTTCATTAGCAGTCGCCAGAAACATCTCTCCCCTCCCACTCGTCTTAATACCTCTTCGTTTGTAACCCTCTCTACCCATCTGATCTTCATCATTCTCCTGTAACAGAACATTTCAAATGCTTCAATTCTCCTCTTTTCTGCTGCACCAATAGTCCAAGTTTCACTTCCATAGAGCGCCACGCTCCAGACAAAGGCTTTCAAAAATGACTTCCTAATACCTAAATCTATATTCGATGTCAACAGATTCCTTTTTTGTAGAAAGGCTTTCATTGCTTGAGCCAACCTTTGCTCCATCCATCACTGGTTATTTTGCTTCCTAAGTAACAGAATTCTCCTACTTCCTTCCGTTTTCCACCTGCCAATTTGATGTCCATAGAGGTTTCTGATTTATTTCGGCTGCATTCCAGTATTTTTGTTTTACATTTATTAATTTTCATCATTTTCTATCATTGTCCTTATAATAGCGGGTGATAAATAAACCTAACGATTGTTCATGTGGAAACTTATTGAATCTATGGGATGACACCCTCGCTATAATGCTGGTAGAAGCCTCTAGGAGTAGCGTACAATGACTACGGAAGCAATTGCTGAACAATGCGTGTGGCGCAACATACGCAGGCTACAACTGCTTTAGCATGATTCACTCGACTGGAGATAGATAGACTAGCTCACATTAACATTGGCATTAATTATTATTAATAAACTTACCATAGCAATGGATCCCCCAAAATATTCGTTCATATTTTGCACTGACCTGAAAAAAGAAAATACATTTTTTGAATCAGTTATAATTCTCCGGTTACGATACTTCTAACAATACAATTCTACAATCTTGGGATTTCAAATACTATCTTTGATAGAGAAGTCCATTAACAATAATAAATAGAATAAAATTAAGGAAAAAAATGCCTAATACTAAAATAAAAACATGAGATGAAAAATGTATACACAGAAAAATAATAATAAACACCATAAAATTAGCATTAAGAATAGAAAAAGTACATAAAAATTAAGAATGTACACAAGTAAAAATTAAAATTAAAAGAGAAAAAAGTTAAAAAGCACAGAAAAAAGTAAGTAAAAAGTAAAAAACAAATTTTTCAAATGGTTTGATTTGTTAATTTTCAGTACTGGGTTTATTTTATGTAACTAGTTCTGTGTCTGTTATTTTGTTTTAGTCTTTAGTTACTAGTGTTCTCTGCAATTGCTTTTGATTTTATTCCTTATTTGGTTTATTTGCTTTGTTTGCTTCCTGTTTCGCTTTGTTTTGTTTGTGGTTGTTTTTGATTATTGTGTATTTTCTTTTGTTTTGACCAGTAGATTAAGCATATCCAGGAAATATATTTGGTTTGTTTATCACCCGCTATTATAAGGACATTGATAGAATCTTTTAGCCTTGTCTTGTGGAAGTCTCCATATTTGTGTACTTTATTACTCTTAAAGAGTTAAAAAGTACAGAAATAAAGAAGTAATAAAGAGGTAAAAAAATAAAAAGTAATAAAGAAACACTGTAACGTAAAAAAGTAAAGAAAGCAAAGTACCGGTATTAAGATAAAACAAGAAGTTCCGTGAAGAACTATACAGCCTACTTTTCATGCCAATGATTATTCTACAGTATATGAACCTATATAGAATAATAACGAAATTAAGTTGGTAATATCGAAATATCTAATTAGTTCGAAATATACCTGGTATAATGTATTCTAATAGAGCACTACAGTTGGCAGCCCTGGTGACTGAATAAATTCTTAGTTCCGCCTCTTAAGGTACAGAATACAAAATTTGGTTGAAGTCCAATGGACGTTACATGCAGTTAGACACTGGATCTATCAGCACGCGTAAAAGCATGTTGCCAACAATGCCATGCGTGTGCTGGTCAGAAATAATCTGAAATATTATGATATTTTGTTGTGCCAATTTTGGATGAAATCCATTTGTTAGTATAGAAGTTACATGTATTTTAAAATTGGACATATCAGCAGGCATAGAATCATGTTGGCAGCACTGCCTTGTATTAATTACTCCAAATTAATCTAGAATGTCAGGTGCTATACGTGTGCAAAGTATAGAGCTGTTGGCTTGCATACTTTCTGATATATTGATATTAGAGTAAAAAAAAATATAGACAGCATTTATTAACAGTTCGCAGCCCTGATTGCTCTTAACAATACTTATCGTCATATCTGGTATGGTACACATAGCACATACGAAATTTGGTTGAAATCCAACTGATAGTATAGAAGTTACATGTATTTAAAAATTGAGACTAACAGCAGGCTTATAATCATGTTGGTAGAACTGACGTATATAAGTTACTCCAAATTAATCTAAAATGTCAGAATATACGTGTGCATAGTTTAAAGCTGTTAGCTTGCATACTTTCTGATATATTGGTATTTGGATAAAAAAAATAGAGAGAGCAATTATTAACAGTTGGCAGCCCTGGTGGCTCTTAAGAATACGCTCAGTCATATCTGTTTATGTACAGATATTACATACAAAATTTGGTTGAAATCCAATTGATAGTGTAGAAGTTATATGCATTTAAACATTGGACCTATCAGAAGGCTTAAACTTATTTTGGCAACACTGTCATGGTTGGCCTCCTGGAAATTACACTGAAATAGTCTTATCTACATGTGTGCCAATTTTGGAATAGCTCCCATGCATACCTTGCAAGATATCCAACATGGAGCTCAAAATTCTAGTGCGTTTTTTCAGCAGTTGGTAGCACTGACATCATTTTCAAATATGGACGTGAGATATTCCGGTGCACATCTTTACTCATACTAAATTTGGTTTTGATTGCTGCAGCCGTTTAGGAGTTGATAGGGGGGGGGGGACACACACACAGCCAGACAGACAGACAGACAGAAGGACTGACAGACAGACAGACACACATTTTCCCGGATCGATCTCATAAGTCTACATTTTCCTCATTTTTGCAAAATGTGAAAAGTAGGCTAAAAATGATAATTACAATTAAACAGATAATTAGATTTTAATATTATTTCGAAACACAGAATTGAAAACAGTCAAGCCCCCCATTTGTTAAATCATTTCAATACCACGAAAGAAACACCGCCTCTAGCCTTGGTGACTTCCTCGATTGGGCAAGAAAGGGGTTTAAAATGTAGAAAGAGAGTGAGTAGGTGAGTTGATGATTCATTTAGGGCTTTTGTGACATCGTGGTCATTTAGCCCTCTGTGTTTGGGTGTGTGTGTATAGAGAATTTGTCTGTTAACCTGTGTTAGTGTGGTATCTGTGGTAGTAGTAATGCGGATTAGTAAGTAATTTGTGAGTCAGTATTTAGTTTTTATTGGAGTTTTTCCTTTCAACATAATTTTCACTATTACCCCAACCATTTGGGGGCATATGACCTAGATGTTACACCCCTTAAAACCACAATTATTATCACCTTGGTCATCATTAGGACCCGGATGTGCATGTCATCTTTTTACTGAGCTGTCGAAAACAATGCTAAAGTACATAGAAACTCAGGACGGGCCACACCGTCTTCAAATATGTCATTTTTATTTGCATATTTTTGCATTTTTTGTGCTATTTTGCCATTTTAAGTGCATTTTTTAAGTTTGGTAGATTTTTTGGTCTTATTTTAGAGAAATCGGCCTTTTGAGGTCATTCTTTTCCAATTTAGTCATGTCACAGCTTTATATGAGGGCGCTACGTGTCTAAAAATTAAGAAGAAGTTAGTAGCTGATACAAGATAATTTAAAATATTGAAATATTGATTCCATTTCCTTAATCAACCGGGTGGAAACTAGTCTTAACAACAATCGTGGCAAAACTGCTGCGGGTACTGCATCAAAACTGAATAATTTTCCGGACAAAAACACCGGGTATAAGACATTATGCAAAATCTCAGACAGTCTTTCTGGTGGGAAACACTGCATGGATGGGATTGAGGAGGATTTAGCAGCAAACGACCTTCCTCACTTCAAGTACACTCCGATCACATCAGTTGATGTTGAACGCAGTTTTTAGAGATATAAAAACTTGTAGTCTGACAACCGCAGATCATTTACATTTGACAACATCAGAATTAAATTCGTTGTGCATTGCAACTCAGAGTAAAGTGAACATAAACCTTTTTTTAAGTGCTGGAAATCTAATTTGATTGACTTTTCAGTTTGAGCAAGATGTCGTTTTTGAAATATTGCTGAGTTTATTTTTATAAGATCATTTTCTCCATGTTATACTGCATTTTTCGAATTTTTAGGTCATTTATAACAGTCATTTTTGAAAATTTTAAGTGCATTTTTAATTTTTTTTACAGCATCGACATCCGGACCCTAGCATCATCATCGTTCTCAGAGTAATACTGTATCCATACCATTGTGACGTCACGCTCAAGATCCCCTTCCTGTTTTGCGGGAAGGAATCTCACAATAGAAGATTTACTTTGGTCGTCCTGATTCCCAGCGCGACACAAGTCTACCTCCCAATTTGGGCATTGGAGCTGCCTGAAGTGGGTCTGTGTGTCACGTGCTAGGTTACATTCTGTGCCAAGCATGACAGGCATTTGGCGGAGCCAGTACCTTGACAAGGACTTCCATCACTCTCCACGATCCAATACCTCAGACCTCGAGCTGTTCCTGTTCGCTCCAGATAACAATATTACTCGAGTTATTATTATTATTATTATTATTATTATTATTATTATGTCGCCTCCGTAGCGTAGCGGTCAGCATGGTTAGCTGCCGCCCCGGAGGTCCTGGGTTCGATTCCCGGCTCGGCCACGAAATTTGAAAAGTGGTAGGAGGACTGGAACGGGGTCTAATCAGCCTCGGGTGGCCCAAATGAGTAGAAGGGGTTCGATTCCCCCTCAGCCATCCTCGAAGTGGTTTTCCGTGGTTTCCCACTTCATCTTCGGGAAAATGCCGGGATGGTACCTTCTTCCAGGCCACGGCTGCCTCCTTCCCTCTTCCTTGCCTATCCATCTTAACCATCCCTTACCTTCCCTCATGAGGCCCCTGTTCGCTTTGCAGATGAGGCCGCCTGGGCGACGTGCCAATCCCACCTCACCAGTTGTATCCCTTCCGATTCAATGTTCCCAGCTCTAGGACACTGCCCGTAGAGGCGGTAGTGGTGAGTTTCCTCGCTGAGTCCGTGGGTTCCACCAATCTGGAGGATAAACGACTATAAAAAATTATTATTATTGTTATTATTATTATTTTACACGTTACAGGCCTATTACACCACGCGAAGCAAACATGACTTTTTGTTCTTCCTGTCTTTCCAGTACTCTTTCATTCGTGCACTAAAGGCCCTCTTCCTTTCTTCGGTCCACTTTGGTCTTTGGGTTGTAGGTGCAGCTTTCTCTGACAACACTTCCCACTTGTATACATTGTGTCTAAATACGCTTTTGTCTATGACGTCTTCTGGGTCAACCTGTGCTTTTACTAGATCAATTTTGACTTGCATCATCCAGTGAGTAGTAATCTTGAGCCGCTGTATGTATCTAAGAATTTTGTTGGTGAGTCTGGTTTGTGGGAGTCTGCTGATGTGGCCGTCAAATTTTAGTCGCCTCTTTCTGATGTCTGCTCCGAGGTTGGACAATTTCTCTGTGGTGTCTCTGGAGTGAAGCATGTATCCTTCATTATTATTATTATTATTATTATTATTATTATTATTATTCGAAATATGTGGAGTGCGATGGCGCAATGGCTTGGCTGCTCGTCTTTCACCCGGACAGCTGCGGTTCGAATCCCGGTGACAGCGGGGTGGAATTTTCATCTGAAAAATCACGTGGCGTCAGGAGGGCATCCAGCTTTAAATCTCCGGATAAAACCAAAATGAGCGTGGTTAGCTGCGGCGACCTCAATTAATTGGGAAAAGCCGAAGAAAGTTTTATTATTCGAAATACAATGCTTTTCAGTCGGTCAACACGATTTTACCCAATTTTAAAGGGTGGTTCCCTAATCATCCTGAAATAATTTCATGATGATGATGATGGCTTGCCACAGTGGGTGAGTGGTTATCATGTCGGATTACCAACCCCAAGATTGCAGGTTTACTACTGGACGTTGGCTGGTTCTTAAGTTTAGGGGCTGCGACAACGTGGTCATGCAGCCCCGTGTACTTTGGGTGTGTGTAGAATCTGTCTGATAACCGGTGTTAATTGTGATGGCTGTATTAGTGTGTGTTATCTGTTTTAAGTAGATTTCATTAGAAAGCTAACTATTGCAATGGGTACCATGTTTCGACTTCCGGAAAATTTCGACATATCTTCACGTTTCACATCCCCCCGACCCCAAAACCACCGTCAGTTAAAAAGTTTATATATAATTTATGTATATATATATCACTTTCTTGTGGACACGATAACTACCGCAATTTTGCACCAATCAATTTGAATTTTTTACATAATATGTATCCCTATAAAATCTCGGTCGAGTTCGTTAATGGGTAAAATCGGTCGACGGGGGTGAAAATGGGGGGGGGGGGGCTTTTTTCGAAAAAGTGAAATATCGCTATAACTCTCTTAATATTTGAAATATCGAATCCATTCAAAGTTCATACTATGTGTCAAATAAGGCCCAAAAATTCATGTTTGAAGAGGTTTTTGATAGCACCAACCATTGACCAAAGGGGTGGGAAAAAGTGGGTTTTTCGGGAAACATTTATCATATCTCTCTTAATAGGCACAATATCTAAACCGTACAAAATGGACAGTATTCCCCTAATAATTACCTAAAACTTTTGTCTGAAAGATATTTTGATATGACCCACCATTACGCCAAGGGATGAGAAAAATGATTTCGGAATTATAAGAAAATGCCAAGAGCTATCAGAGGTTGCCATGACAACACTACTAAATTGATGAGGGATGTCCTATACGGCGTTGCCATGACAACGCACTTGCACGCGATCACATTTAATTTTCCATCTGACTAAGTGAGAAGCGGCCTCGGTGACGTAACTGGTAGTATGCTGAACTTCTATGCCAAAGTTCGCGGGTTCAAAGCCGGCCGAAGTCGTCGGATGTTCTAAGAGCGCTAAAAATCCCTCAATATGCTTTCCTTTGGAGGGGAAGATCCAACGTTCGTTGCGAGTTGCTGGTTGCGGTGGCATCTCGTAGCAAGTTCAGAGCTAGGTGTCGTTGACGGTAGTATATGGTAGCAACATTAGGAACTACTGCTTGAAATTGACCGTCTGCAGTCCTTATCTGAATTACAGACTAATACAGCCATCACAATTCACACTGTTTATCAGACAGATTCTACACTCACCCAAAGTACACGGGGTTACTTGACCGCGTTGTCGCAGCCCCTAAACTGAGGAACCAACCAAAATCCCTGCGGGAGATATAATTTTGCGTGAAAAAGTAACAGACCGTTACATAGTTACACATCAGTGTCGAAACCTTGCATAAGGACAGTGTGACCACAAGTACAAAAATGTACCCCAAATGACAAGAAGGTTACCGTCCCCATAAGAAAATAAAATGTTTAAAATATGCATAAAATGACGAAAAACAAAGTTAATTGAGCTCCAATTATAAAATACTATCTCGCAATAAATGAGATCTGATCCTTCTACGAAAACGTACATATTCTGCCTATTTTCGCCTATCCCCAAATTTGCCCGATGAAATCTACCTCCGCCTTCCGGCGTGCCGAGAGGACTTTTTTAATTTAAGTACTGCAACTTAGAATTTTTCAAATAGTTCCTACTTTTTCCGCCAAGCACCACCGTCAACGACTACTAAGCCAAGTTCAGAACTTAGCCACTAGACGCCACCGCAGTCGGCCCTTGGCAACGAACGTAGAAACTTAAGAGCGTTGTTTACATTCTTAACCTATCCAATTTAGCTTAACACAGGTGCAATTAGTGGAAGGTTCTTTAACATGCCATAAATCTATGACATGGGACCGCCGGCTTTACTTCCCCTCCGAAGGAAGGCATACTGAGGGATTTTAACGCTCTTAAAAAATCCGACGGCTTCGGCCGGTTTTGAACCCGCTATCTTGGGCATAGAAGCTCAGCATGCTCCCGTCTACGCCACCGAAGCCGCTCTACTGGACGTGGTAAGTGAATTTTGAAAGGCGGCAAAAATTACGACACGCATATCATACGATGTTGGCATGTCAAATAACCCATTTGAATTCAGTAGGCCGTGTTCATAATGGCAAAATTGATCTCGGGATATTCCGCCAACACAAAGTTCCTCATTTCTCTACTAGAAAGCTCTATGATGTCAAGGAACATTAGATCTCAAACCTCCTTGACTTTCATAGTGCTTCAAGGAACAACAAAATTCGACATGAAAGCTACCCTCTGGGTGCAAATAACAAAGCTTGCACCCGGCACCCGAGGCCATAAGATATTATAATATTATTATTATTATAACTGAAACTACTGTATGTAATGCTAGCACTCCGCCACAAACCTTAGCAGGCGACTGAGGTATGGACAAAGCGAGTAATGTCAACGTTGCTAGAATATTTACTGACGAACGGAGAGTCCCGACTTCGTTGGAAAAAGTAACAAGTAGTTCCATGAAGAACTATACAGCCAATTTTCATATATTCTACTTATGTTAATAGCCTCTAAAATGTCAGTTTGATTTCTGTATTAGATTCGTAGATATGGTGAAAATCCACAGCCTGCCTCCAGTCTCCGACCGTGTCAGGAATGGAAGGAATGAAACCCCCATCTAGCGGCGAGGATATGAACTGTGCCGGCTGCAGAGGCCTGACGTACTCCTCTGGGGCAATGATTAAATGAATGACAGATGAAATGAAATGATAGTGGAGAGTGTTGCTGGAATTAAATTTTGACAGGGAAAACCGGAGTACCCGGAGAAAACCCTTTCTGCCTCCGTTTTGTCCCACACAGATCTCACATGGAGTGACCGGGATTTGAACCACGGACCCAGCGGTGAGAAGCCGGCGTGCTGCCGCCTCAGCCACGGAGGCTTCTTTCGTAGATATGGTAATCATCTAAATATTTCGGATGGTCGCCATGTTGGATTTTTATATAATTATGTAAGCCATCGCGTTATGCAATATTAGTTTACGATTATAGCGTAGGTTCGTTATTCAAACGTCGACTTCGATGACATGATTAGGACACAAGAAATTAAAGCGTAATTTTTATATTTCGCACAGCCGCCAACTTGAGGTTATGTAAACAATTGAACTAAATTATACGTCAGTGCATTACAATGTGTGTAAACATTTGCTGTACCAAGTTTCACTGCGTTCGGATGGTTAAATCGCAAGAAAAGTCTATTTAAATGTTTCAACTTCGTTCGGCCGCCATGTTCGTTTTGCAGCTAACAAGTTTTCGAAAGTCACATAGATGTACTTATAAAAAGTACCCTTTACCACCGTACAAGCTTTCAAGGTGATATCAGTAATAATTTCGGAAATATAGAATGCCGATGAAATATTTCGCACAGCCACCATATTGGATTGGTGAGACGTAATAACATTTGAAGGACACGGTCGGGGTGGGCTAAAATGGTGCTATAACCTCACGGAGTTTCATTGAAATCACTCTAGCCGTTTAGAAGTTATTAGGAGGGACACACATATACACGGACAAAAAGTGATCTCGTAAGCCTATTTTCCTCATAAATGAAAAATAGGCTAAAACAAAGGAAGGCATGAATGGAGCTAGGTTAAAGTATTGTTTTTTGTAAAAAGGTGAGACGAGTGTGAAAAGAAGCAACTGGGGTGTTGTTAATTATGAGTGTTGGCAGGAAAACCAATCCAAATGTGCTCAGCGTTCTTGTGAGAAACAGTAATGCGAAACGCGTGATTGTAGCAAACTACTACAGTAATACTGACTGGAAGGATTGCTATGAAATTTATATTACCTAACTTTAGATTGTGTTCTGTGTCTCTACGAGTACCGGTTCATTACGTGTACATGACCATTATTATTTTAGTGGAAAACTCTAAACCAGAGCAGTAACTGAGTTAGGTTACGTATTGTGGCTTTGGTGGCGTAGTGGGTAGCGTGCTGAGCTTCTATGCCCAAGATCCCGGGTTCAAACCCGGCCGAAGTCGTCGCATTTTTAAGAGCGTTAAAATCCCTCAATATGCCTTCCTTCGGAGGGGAAGTAAAACCGGCGGTCCCATGTCATAGATTTAATGCATACAAAAGAACCTTCCATTAGTAACACTTGTGAGAAGCTAAATTATATGATAGATTTGACTAACGCTCTTAGGTTCCAACGTTCGTCGCCAGGAGCCGACTGCGATGGCATCTAGTAACCAAGTTCAGAACCTGTTGTCGTGGACGGTGGTGTTTGGTAACAAAAGTAGCAACTATTTGAAAATTCAAAGTCTGCTGTCTTTACGTGAATTAAAATCAGATAACACACACTAACACAGTCATCACAATTAACACCGGTTATCGGACAGATTCTACACACACCCAAAGTACACGGGGCTACAAGACCGCGTTGTCGTAGCCCCTAAACTGAGGAACCAACCAAACTAGGCTACGTATTACTAATAATGAAATTGACAACTTCGAATCCCAACATCGACTCTTGCTGCCGTTATTAAAGATCTGGGAAGATAGTTCTCCTCTCAGTTTCTGTGTTTCTTCACCTGTTTCAAATTGTTCGGTTATCCTCTATGGCTTCATGGCAATGATTTGATCTCCTTTGTTCGTCACTGGAGAGTTTCTATCTGGATTTTCGCCGAGGCCTGTTTGACTTGGGTGCCGTACAGATACACTTCACCTTTGTTACTGTTTCCTTATAACCACCCCTTATTTGGACATCCTCATTCTCCGAGGAGTCTCAATTTCCCCTCCCCCTCCCCCACCCCTTCTCCTTCCTTACTACTCTGTCCGCCGTTCTCATTAATATGGTTCGTTTTACTACCATGGTCCATACAGTAGTTTCTGGCTGCCCTCTGATGACGAATTTCTCTAGTTTTTGTAAGCTCATTGACACACTTTCTTTGGCTAATTTGTTGATTAAGGAGGCAAGGTCCCTCTCGAAACGTCTAGGAATTTAATTTTTTCATATTCACACGACAATAACCCAAAAAATTTAATAATTTCAATATTAATACCATTTTTTTAGCGTATGGCTTTTAGTGCCGGGAGTGTCCGAGGACATGTTCGGCTCGCCAGTTTTGTAGCTGCTTCGAGACGGACACCCAATGGGTGAGCTACAAGTACCGTTGGGGAGGGAAGTTGGAATGGAAGGACGAGGAGTTGGAAGGTAGTGGCTGTGGCCTATAGTTAGGGACCGACCCCGGCATTTGCCTTGAGGGAAGATGGGAAACCACAGAAGACCATCTTCAATGTTGCCGGGGGGGGGGGGGGGGGGACTCGAACCTCCTCGCCTCCCGGATGTGAGCGACTGCCAACAGTCGTGCCGTAACGACCTCGGCTAACTCACCCGGTTATTAATACCAATAATAATGTGTTATAGTTTCTCTGTCCGAAGGCCTTGAGAGCCAGAGTCGCCAACCTCTCAAACATGAAAATCCCAACCTCCCACTCAGAGTGTCCCTTTTCACTAGAAAATATCCCTCGGAAAAAAATTATTTTGTTCAAAACAAATGTATAATGAATTACAAAATATGCTCTAGTCTCTCGATTATGTGTTTTTAATTACGCTAAAATTGATTATAAAGAAACACAAAACTGTTTTGCAAACTATCATTAGTCTATCATACACTTAAACATTCACTTAATACACGTTTTTATTCCTTTAAAGATTGGGAGGTTTATATTTCCCTGTATAAGTCTTTGTTTTTTTATGAAAATTTCACAAAAACACATTACATAAGGTTTAATCTCCAAAAACACACAAAACTGTCCGTTATCGCACAAGCAGCAGTTGGCGATTGTAATGTACTAGACTTCCGTGAAAGGTTTATTTTTAGCCTATTTTCATTTTTGAAAAAAATAGGCTTATGAGATCACCTTTTGTCCATGTGTGTGTGTGTGTGTGTGTGGTGTGTGTGTGTATGTCCCTAATACAATCTAAACGGCTGGAGCAATTTCAATGAAACTCGGTAAGTTCATAGCACTATTCCGGACGACCCCGACCGTGCCCTTCAAATTTTGTTACGTCTCACCAATCCAACATGGCGGCTGTGCGAAATATTTCACCAGCATTCAATACCTCCGAAACTATTCCCGATATCACCCTGGATTTTTTACGGTAATAAAGGGAACTACTAGAAGTTCACCTATGTGACTCTTGAAGAACTGGTAACTACAAAACCAACATGGCGGCCACGCGAATTAGCGACTTTTAAATAAATGTTTCTCGCGATTTAACCAACCAAACGCAATAAAACTTGGTACAGTATATGTTTATATACATTGTAATAAACCGACATCTAACTTCGTTCAATTGTGTACATAACCACAAGATGGCGGTTGTGCGAAATATTTCACCGGCATTCTATGTCTCTGAAACTATTAGCGATATCACCCTGAAATTTTGTACGGAGATAAAGGGCTCTACTGGAAGTTCATCTAGAAGACTTTCAGAAACCTGTTAACTACAAAACGAACATGGCGGCCATGCGAATTTGAAAATTTTAAATAGACCTTTCTCGCGATTTAATGTTCCAAAACGCAATGAAATCTGGTACAGGAAATGTTTATAGACTTCGTAATGCACTGGTATCTTATTTAGTTCAATTGTTTACTTAACCTCAAGATGGAGGGTGTGCGAATTTTAAAATTAAGATTTTATTTCTTGTGTCGTAATCATGCGATCGAAGTGAAAGTTTGAATAACGAACCTACGCAATAATTTTCCTTTAATGGTACATGACTCTATGGCCTATACCTTTAACAATCCAACATGGCGACCATCCTAAATATTTAGACGGCTCTGAATATCGTCGAATCTATTATAGCAATGAAAATGAATTTTTAGCTTATTTTGAATTTTGAAAAAATAGGCTTATGAGATCACTTTTTGTCCGTGGGTGTGTGTGTGTGTTTGTGTGAGGTGTGTGTCAGACCCCCCCCCCCCCCCCCTAATAAAATCTAAACGGCTGGAGCGATTTCAATGAAACTCGGTAAGTTCATAGCACTATTCCCGGCGACCTCGACCGTGCCCTTCAAATTTTGTTACTTCTCACCAATCCAACATGGCGGCTGTGCGAAATATTTCACGAGCATACATTATCTCCGAAACTATTACCGATATCGCCCTGAAATTGTATACGGTGATAAAGGGCACTACTAGAAGTTCACCTATGAGACTTTCTAAAACCTGGTGACTACAAAACCAACATGGCGGTCAAGCGAAGTTGAGACTTTTAAATAGACTTTTCTCGCGATTTAACTATCCAAACGTAATGAAACTTGGTTCAGCAAATATTTATACACATTGTAATGCACTGGAATCTAGTTTAGTTCAATTATTTACATAACCTCAAAATGGCGCCTGTGCGAAATATTTCACTGACATTCTATATCTCCGAAACTATTACAGATATTACCCTGCAATTTCGTACGGTGATAAAGGGTATTGATACAAGTTTACCTATGTATATATCATAAACCTGTAAAGTAGAAAACGAACATGGCGACCAAGCGAATTTGAAATATTTTAATAGACTTTTCTCGTGATTTGACTCTCTGAGCGCAGTGAAATGTGGTGCAGTAAATGATTTTGCAGATTGTAATGCACTGCCATCTAATTCAATTCAATTCTTTACATAACCTCAAGATGGCGGCTGTGCGAATTTTTAAAATGAAATTTTTATTTCTTGTGTCGTAATCATGCGATCGAAGTGAAAGTTTGAATAATGAACCTAGGCAATAATTGTCCTTGAATGGTTCATAACTCTATGGCCTATACATATAACAATCCTAAATGGCGAGCTTCCGAAATATTTAGACGGTTCTCAATATCTATGAATCTTTTACAGCAACCAAAGTGAATTTTTTAATGTCCATAGAGACTATGAACATATGTTCACCTATAGGACTTTCAGTAACCTGGTGAGCACAAATCCAACATGGCGGCGACGCGAAATATAAATATTTAAATGGACATTTCTCGCGAATTATCTATCCGAGTGCCATGAAACGTTGCACGTTTAATGCTTATACAAATGTTGATCCACTGGTATCTAATTTATTTCAATTTTTTGCATAATCACAAGATGGCTGCCGTGCGTAATTTTAAAATCTCGTTTTTACTTCTTGTGTTCTAATCATGCGATTGAAGTTTGAATACCACACGTACACAATAATCTTAATGTAATAGTACAAAAATAAAAATCCAACCTGGCGACCATCTGAAATATTTAGACGGTTCTCAATATCTACAAATCGGTTACATCAATTAAATTGAAAGTTTGTATGTTGATAGAGGCAATTAACATGAGCAGGATATATGAAAATAGGCTGTATAGTTCTTCAAGGAACTACTTGTTTTATGTTCATAGGGGCTATGAACTTAAGTTCACCTATAGGACATTAAATAACCTGGTGATCACAAATCCAATATGGCGGCGACGCGAAGTATAAATATTCACATGGACGTTTCTCGCAAATTTAACCATCCGAGTGCAGTGAAACTTGGTACAGTAAATCCTTATACGAATGTTAATCCACTGGCATCTAATTTATTTCAATTGTTTCCATAACCACAAGATGGCAGCTGTGCGAAATGTTAAAATCTCGTTTTTACTTCTTGTGTCCTAATCATGCGATTGAAATTTGAATGCTACACGTACACAATAATCTTCATGTAACCGTACATAACTCTTGGACCTACATATATAAAATCCAACATGGCGACCATCCGAAATATCTAGTCGGTTCTCAATATCTACGAATCTCTTAGAGCAATCAAACTGAAATTTTGTATGTTGATAGTGGCAATTAACATAAGTAGTATATATGAAAATAGGCTGTATAGTTCTTAACGGAACTACTTGTTTATTCTATGGGCACGTGTGAATCGTACCTATTGTGCATACGAAGCTTTTATGTATTAATGGCCCCTCAGCTGGTGATATATGACATCGGCCAGATATCCCAAATTCACCTCGCTTTTTCCAGAAAAATCCCTTTATCTCTTTACTGAAAATGTATTTCTAAATGTCCTTCAATTTGGGACAAATCCCGTTGGTTGGCATCACTGATGTGAGCTCTTATAGCATAATTAGCTTTTATTGGCCTACTTGCCATTTTATGTCTCCAAATTCTCAAATGATGAATATCCAAATAATTTTCGAGACGAGCTAAGTCCGTCTTGGAAAACATCCGACGAAGAGCGTGCAATTTCTTCACGATATTTAAAGTTCAATTTGTAGTTCCTCACTTGCTTTCCAACTTCAGATCAATCAATTGGTTTAATTATTGATCCGTAGATACAATATGCGCATTCCTCAGCACTATAATATCAGGAACGCATGGTCCGCCATCTACCAACAGGCAGTTGAGACAGATCGACGAACAAAAGTAATGGTGATGGGCGATTGGCTCTATAGCATTCACCTATTCACTGAGACTGAAGGATTCATGGTTGCAATCCAGGATCAAGTTGTGGCTACCAAAAACTATCTTAAATATATAGTTAAGGCAAATGTTCAGGATGATAAATGCCGAAGATGCCAACTAGAACCGGAAACAATTCAACATATCACAGGAGGCTGCCAAGCATTCTCCTGTACTGATTACATGAAAAGGCACAACCAAGTGGCCAAAATAATGCACCTACACCTTGCTCAAAAGCACTTATTATCTGATAATATTTTGCCTTACTATCAGTATGTTCCTGACGCCGTTTTGGAAAATCATAGTCACAAGTTGTTATGGGACGGATCAGTTATTACTGACAAAACCATACCAGCAAACCGGCCAGATATCGTTCTTGTGGACAAGGTGCAGAAGAGAACCTTCCTAATTGATATCGCAGTACCCAATTCCCATAATCTACTACAAACCTGCTGTGATAAGATCACCAAATATCTGCCCTTGGCTGAGGAAATACGGCAAATGTGGAGACGGGGTAGTGTAGTGGTTGTGCCCATAGTAATTTATTTTACCGGCATCATCCCCAAATCATTGGCTCGCAATCTACAAATATTGGGAATACATCCTGGTCTACATATCACCACTCAGAAGGCCGTCATCTTGGAGACCTGTTCCATTGTTCGCTCGTTTCTCAATGTACCACCTTAAGAGATTTAACCATACCGTCTTGCAAACAAGCCGACGATATGTTGATATGTCCCACTTATGTGGTGAAATGAATGTAAAATAATAATACTAACGTTAATAATTTCCTACTTTGTAGCAAAGAAAACCAAAGGGATCTGGTTTGCAGAGCCGGAAAAAGACCTACAAGAACTGGTAATAACACATGAGGACATCTCGGAACGTGACCCTTTGGAGACGAAACTTGAGGAAATAAGGAATTTTTAGCCAAAACCCTAAATGAAAACGGGCAAGATGTGGTCCGAAGGATGGAAGGAAGCTCACCGAAGAATAGTGCGGGATTACTGGGCAAATGTAAGGGACCGAGGGGGAAAGCGTGGACCATAGATGACTGAAAGGAGAGAAAATAATTATACATTCAAGTATTTAGGAGAAGTAATTCAGCCATACGGATTGAACCGTGAAACAAATAAAGAGAGAATTTCAAAATTACAGAAGGCCTATAGAATTACCTGCAACAGATACACAAATTCATTATTACGACATTATAACACAGTCATCAAACCGGAAGCATTATACGCCACAGAAACCTTGCTCATCGGAGGCAGATCTCTTATTAAAGACATAGAGAAGCAAAATAGGAAAATACTGAGGAACATCTTTGGTCCAGTCTGTGTAGAGTTAATCTGGATGAAACGGAATTCTCAGGAGCTATATCATCACTCTGAAAGGATCACCAACACATTCAGGAAAAGTTGATTAATGTTTTAAGGACATATTCTTCGCATGAACAATAACACACTGACGGAGAGGATTCTCAGCCTTGCTCTCCCAGTGAAAGTCAAGGCCAACTGGCTTAAGGGAATAGAGGAAGATGTTCAGGAAGTTGGCATCGTGGAGGAAACCATACAAGACAGATCCAAATTCAGAACAGTTGCGGAGAAAAACAGTACCAGTACCAGGAATCCTAGTGTACTTATTAATCTCATATAATTTATTTCAGGATTAGGGCACAACCCAGCTCTTTTGGGTACATTCGTGTTGACCGACTGAAAAGCACCAAACTTTTGTTTAGAAGAAATTCTTCAGTGCCCAGATGAAGGGATTTTGGGAAAATAAAATATCAACATCATTTGCTAAATGAGTTCTCTCGTGCTTCTTAGATAAAGATGTGGAAAAAAATAACATTATTATAAAGAGCTGTTATAGTCGTTGCCCACCTTTGATCAATCAGGCCGGATCTGGTAGTTGTAAGCAAGACAATGAGGCAATTTAACTACCTTGATTGAAATTGGGATGCGCAACAACAAGTATCTCCAATCAAAGAAGATAGAAAATATCAGCAAATAAAGTGAGTTAATCGGCCCTATCAATAGACCATGTTATGTACTTATCATTGCCACGAGTACGGGCGTGTACCAAGTACCTTGTTCCAAGGCCTTAAAGAACTGGATCTGGACACTCAATTGTGCAATGTAGTGCAGAAGAAATCGTCCGGAAGTTCATCGGTTGTAACTTTCCAGCTTAGCAGTGGCTGTTTCAGCAGCTATACTTTGGTTCCCTGAAGCCCGTATAGTGATATTGTGATGTACCAGCAATGTGTTGTGTGTGTATAATTTCAATTGGTATTGATATTACATTGTTTGATGTCTCACAAATCTGACAGATTATCTGTGAAACATATTAATTATTATTTACAACATATATATATATAGATTGAATTTCAATACCCCCCCCCCCCAGGGGCTCACTTATAGTCAGACGTGGGTTGGCGACCACGGGACCTCTGCTGAGTCCGGCATTGCTTCCACTTACTTGTGCCGGGCTTCTCTCCGTCTTCTTTCCTGTCGACCTCCCTTGGTCAACTCTTGTTCTTTTCCGACCCCGACGGTATTAGGGTGTCCGAGACCTACGGAGTCTCTCCCTTTCCCGCCTTAATTGGCCCCTGTCGTATCTTTCCTGATACCCTCCTTCTGCGAGGGGTCAGCCTACTTTTTAAGCCTATATTCATTATGAATCAAGTAGTTCCGAAAAGAACTATACAGCCTATTTTCATATATCCTGCTCATGTTAATTTCTTCTATCAACATACAAAATTTCAGTTTAATTGCTGTAACAGATTCGTAGATATTGAGCACCGTCTAAATATTTCAGATTGTCGCCAGGTTGGATTTTTATTTTTGTACTATTACATTAAGATTATTGTGTACGTGTGGTATTCAAACTTCAATCGCATGATTAGAACACAAGAAGTAAAAACGAGATTTTAAGATTTCGCACAGCTGCCATCTTGTGATTATACAAACAATTGAAAATAATTAGATGCCAGTGGATTAACATTTGCATAAGCATTTGACGTGCAACGTTTCATTGCACTCGGATAGTTAATTCGCGAGAAATATCCATTTAAATATATATAATTCGCGTCGCCGCCATGTTGGATTTGTGCTCACCAGGTTCCTGAAAGTCCTATAGGTGAACATATGTTCATAGCCTCTATGAACAATGGAAAAATTAGTTTGATTGCCGTAAAAGATTCATAGATATTGAGAACCGTCTAAATATTTCGGATGCTCGCCATTTTGGATTTTTATATGTATAGGCCATAGAGTTATGCACCATTCAAGGACAATTATTGCCTAGGTTCATTATTCACACTTTCGCTTCGATCGCATGATTAAGACACAAGAAATTAAAACTTAATTTTAAAATTTCGCACAGCCGCCATCTTGAGGTTATGTAAACAATTGAACTAAATTAGTTGCCAGTGCATTAAAATATATAAAATAATTTACAGTACCACATTTCAATGCACTCAGAGAGTTAAATCACGAGAAAAGTCTATTAAAATGTTTCAAATTCGCTTGGTCGCCATGTTCGTTTTGTACTTTACAGGTTTATGAAAGTTAAACAGTTAAACTTGTATCAGTACCCTTTATCACCGTACAAAATTTGCGGGAGATATCTGTAATAGTTTCGGCGATACAGAATGTCAGAAAAATATTTTGCACAGCCGCCATTTTGAGGTTATGCAAACAATTTAACTTAATTATACTCCATTGCATTACAATGTTTATAGCCATTTGCTGCACCAAGTTACATTATGTTTGAATAGATAAATCGCGAGGAAAGTCTATTTAACAGTCTCAACTTCGCTTGGCCGCCATGTTAGTTTTGTAGTCACCAGGTTTTTAAAAGTCTCATAGGTGAACTTCTAGTAGTTCCCTTTATCACCCTACACAATTTCAGGGCGATATCGGTAATAGTTTCGGAGATACTGAATGCTGGTGAGATATTTCGCACAGCCGCCATGTTGGATTGGTGAGACACAATAAAATTTGTAGGGCACGGTCGGGGTCGGCCAGAATAGTGCTATGATCTCACCGAGTTTCATTGTAATCGCTCCAGCCGTTTAGAAGTTATTAGGGGGGAGGGTACACACACACCTCTCTCTCACACACACACTCACGCACACACACACGACAAATAGGCTAAAAATAGGCTTACGAGATCACCTTTTGTCCGTGTGTTTGTGTGTGATTCGGGTGTGTGTGTGTGTGTGTGTCCCTAATAAAAACTAAACGACTGGAGAGATTTCAATGAAACTCGGTAAGTTTCTAGCTCTATTTCGGAAGACCCCGACCGTGCCCTTCAAATTTTGTTACGTCTCACGAATCCAACATGGCGGCTGTGCGAAATATTTCGCCAGCATTCAATATCTCCGAAACGATCACCGATATCGCCCTGAAATTGTGTAGGGTTATAAAGGGAACTACTAGAAGTTCACCTGAGACTTTCATAAACCGGTTAACTACAAAATGAACATGACGGCCAAGCGAAGTTGAAAGTTTAAATAGACTTTTCTCGCGATTTAATGATCCAAACGCAATGAAATTTGGTACAACAAATGTTTATACAAATTGTAATGTACTGGTATCTAATTTAGTTCAATTGTTTACATAACCTTAAGATGGCGGCTGTGCGAATTTCAAAATTAAGTTTTTATTTCTTGTGTCGTAATCATGCGATCGAAGTGAAAGTTTGAATCATGAACCCACGCTATAATTTTCCTTTAATGGTACATGACTCTATGGCCTATACATATAACCATCCAACATGGCGACCATCCGAAATATTTAGACGGTTCTCAATATCTACGTATCTATTACAGCAATCAAACTGTTTTTTTTTTTAAATGTTCATAGGGGCTATGGACATAAGTTCACTTATAGGACTTTCAATAACCAGGTGATCACAAATCCAACATGGCGGTGACTTGAAGTATAAATATTCACATGGACATTTCTCGCAATTTAACCATTCGAGTGCAGTGAAACTTGGTACAGTAAATCCTTATACAAATGTTAATCCACTGGCATCTAATTTATTTCAGTTGTTTCCATAACCACAAGATGGCAGCTGTGCGAAATTTTAAAATCTTGTTTTACTTCTTGTATCCTAATCATGCGATTGAAGTATGAATGCTACACGTACACAATAATCTTCATGTAACAGTACATAACTCTAAGACCTACATACAGTATATACATATCAAACATGGCGACCATCCGCAATATTTAGTCGGTTCTCAATATCTACGAATCTATTACAGCAATCAAACTGAAATTTTGCATGTTGATGTTGGCAATGAACATAAGTAGGGTATATGAAAATAGGCTGTATAGTTCTTCACGGAACTACTTGTCTTTTCGTATTATCTCCTTCCTTCTGCTCAAGGCCCTCAAGGAAGCAGGGTGTATGTAGCCCCACCACTTCTGGTGCGCCCTGGATATTGCTACATCCTCAGGGGCTCACGGCTGGTGAGTTCGGGAGTTGGCGATCCCGAGGGATTCCTGAGCTGGGTCCGGTTTTCCTCTTTTTCCGCTGATTTTGGGACGGGCCTTCTCCTCTTTACCTTTCCTATCTGCCTTTCATGGCTCTCCTTCCTTCCAAGTCCCTCCATCCTCATTCTTCGAGGGTTCAGGGCATTTCTTTTCTTCCTGTCCTTTATTTGCCTTATCCTTTATTTGTTTACCATTTCTTCTTCTAGTTTGTAAGTCTGTAGTTAGTATTAGTTATAGTTTTCATCCTCATCTCATCTTTCACTATCACCCACACCATTAGGGGCCGATAACCTAGATGTTAGGCCTCTTAAAACAACAATTATCATCAGAGCTCGGATCGATATGCTCGATAAAATCTCCAGATATGCTCGATAACCATGTGTTTTATGCTCGAATAGATATGCTCGAAAAACCCATTATATGCTCGATAGATATGCTCGAAAAACCCATTATACGCGGTTAAACATGCAGAATATGCTCGAAAAACACCGTTAAAACTATAGAAAGGAAAGTGGAACGAAAAAACCAATAACATACCTTTATATACGAGCTTTAGTTTCTAATTGTATGTACGATACACTGCAAAATACTTGCATTCAAGTTTTTCAAGTATATATAAGAGAAGTTTTCTTATAAAAGTTACAGTTTAAAGGTTCATTTACAAAATATTCAGAATTAGGAGAGTCAATGAAGTAGATCTGCATTGGTCTGTACAACAAGTTTTTATTTTATGTTTTCAGTTTTGCATGATTTTCTTAAATCACTCAATAAAAGTTTCAATGACGAGAACGACCTCACTAAAAGTTAAAAACCTGCGGTTCTATTATTCGCACCAGATAGGCTTTTCAATAATTATTCCTGTTTTCGAACCTTAAGGATGGTCAGGGCCCGAATTCGGAGGGAATTCAAAGAAAAACGAACTATTTAGACCGAAAACCACAAGAATATGCATTTATATGCTTCTATTCTGAAAACCGTGGTTTTGTGCATTTATATGCTCGATAAATTTAAATTCTGTTGGTCCCAGAGGGGTGAAAATACCAGGGAAAGGCTTCTTTCAATGTGTACTATTCAGGGGAAAAAATATGCAAATATGCTCAAATCCGAGCCCTAATTATCATCATCATCATGTATTTCAATACAAGAGTTCATACAAAAGAGATGTTACTTTTTTAAATATTTATATATATACAGTATGTATTTTTAATGTATATTTAATTTATTTAACATATTATAGGTGATAATGAGAAGAATATTTATGTAAACAATTAAAAACACAAATCGTTACACTATGTCAATAAGCTGTTTTAGTCGTGGAGGAATGTTTGACCAATCACAGTGCCGGAATTTACCTGTTTGCAAAATGGATTGTTGTTAAAACAAACGCGTAACATACATAAGCCCTTGTTGTATGTTACACCGCAATTTACATTCTTTGGACGTAACCTCCACTTAAGTGTCACTTCCTCATACTGAGAGGCCAGCCACTTATGTGTTAACTACTAGGTAACGTGCAAGTCAAGAGGTCATACTGCTAAAGTGAACTTTAATAACGTATAATATCGGTGCGGTATTTGATGGTATCTGGCCGCATCTTCTTGTGGCACTGCGGTCTTTAGTAAATAATAGCTTCTGCTTTTTCATGTTGAAGATACTCTCTTGTCTTTAGCTTACTACCAATTCCATTTCATCGCTTTTAATACCGTACTTAGGTTTACACTAATAACAACAGAATGTGTGCTTTCAGATATTGGGGTAACTACTAGCGAGTTTCGGGTCAGAAGAGGAATACAATTTTTAGCCTTTTTTTTTCTAAAAAAAAGTCCACGAGAGCATATCTCTATCTTCAATACATCGCCCACTATAAGTATTTTTACGTTTTCATTTCTTCCAACGATCTCCTTTCAATTATTGAGGCGACAGTTTACGAGCTAGCTAGGGGCGAGTCTATCACTTTACAGCCTAGCTAGCGGGCGAGCCTATTACCCCAGATACAGCCAGCAGCAAACTGTCGAGTCGTGTTGAGTTAAGACATCAGAGAAGAGTGGTTGTGTTTGGAGTTTCCCTGGAAGTTCAACTCGGATTTACTTAATTTCGCCTGTAAACTTTTCGTTCCACAAAATACACAGTCAAGTTAAGATTGTACGGAAGGGGGATTTGTGTTTCATGCACCTCGCCATTCTTAAATTACGTCTGACAAGAATTCCTTGCACATGCTATGTCCATGATAATATAATTAATAGTCCAGTCGGTGATTTTAACCCATCATGCCGAAACGTAGAACGGATATTGGTCGTTGTTCATTGACATCGAAAAAAGAGCGCTTATCAAGTAATGCATTCATAACTGTTCCCGGGCGAAGCTGGGGCGGGTTGCTAGTTATTGTATACACCTCAATGGGTTTACTTCATATAAGAAGTTAGTGTAGTAAAATCTATGCTAGTCCAAACTTTTGTTGAGCAGTGTAGGCCTATAACTGATTCTGGTGAATGATACGTCTTAATCAATACTAAAGAATAAGTTATGTCAATTAGTATACATGTTTATCATACTAGTTTCGGCACTCAACGAGGCCATCTTCAGCGAACATAGAAAACAAGTAAAAATTAGCCTACCCTGTATTTCGAAAGAAAGAACCTGAAGCATTTGGCGGGAGTGATATAAAATGGCCGTCGCGGGCTCCTATTGGCTAGATTTTGACAGCTAGAGTAACACATTGCCAGCGCATTGTTCATTCATTCATTCAGTCGCTTGTTAACCACTGTGTGTGTCGGAATTCCTTTCAATGTCATTGTTTCGTTTACCGTACATTTAATACGCTGAGGTTCGACCCGAGGACTGGACCCATGCCGTACAGCATGTTCTGAAAGAAATACTGAAGGCTACTGATAAAGAAGTAGTTCTGGATTACAGGCGTGGATCTAGAGTTTGGTTTTGGGGGGGGGGTCACAGAATCGAAATTGTTAAGAAAATTGGTATCACTAACAACGCAATCACAAAGTAACCAAACGTACAAAACCAGACCAATTTTTTTGCAAGCTACATGGATATAAATTTGATGCGTTTAGCGCACCGAAAATATTCGTACAAATAGCAACGGCGTGTTTTGCGACTTTTACATCGAGCTTCGAGAAAAGTATCAAGGTACGTTACAGTTTCGGCAAGTCGAGTTGGTACCGACAAAGGGAGAAAGTCACAGCTTAAATTGCCCACCAAGCTTGCAGTTTGGACGTCGGCAAAAATGTTTGGTGCGAAAAAAGCCCCAAATTCCTATCCGTGCATTGCTGCACATTCATCGTGACATCACTATAAACATCGATTCGGTAATCACAAGGTTTGCTAAACAAAATAGACGAGTTGATTTTGTTATATAAATAATCGTTTTTATATAACAGGTATGAAGTTGTAAATATGTACAGTTGTAACAGAACATAATAATTGCAATAAAGATATTTTCAGTATTGAATAAAATGAAAACGTAAAGTTTTATTTGTCTGGTTATTGTGTTTTCGTTTTTTGAGTTTGCAAAAAAATTTGGTCTCCGTTTGGGGGAGGGGGGGGGGGTATGACCCCCGTGACCCCCACCCCCCTTGAATCCGCGCCTGTCTGGATATCGCGGTGGATGAAATGATTATTAAACTTAGCAATTCATCAAGCTTTGACGAAGACAATGATGATGACAGGGACAGTGAAGGGATGGAAGGTGTCAAACCCTTGCGAAGTGACTGAGGAAAATTTATTAACTGGTGTGAGTTCGCTTGCGGCAATCAATAATAGAGCACAAGCTCAAATTACCGCCCGTCAATACGGCAGCTTACAACTCGACTATGTAAAAGGAAAACGGCAATAATATCGGCACAGTCGGCTTGCTTGAGTGCTCATTGCAAATCGTATTTATTTACCTTCACTTTTGTACTATCACGAAAGCTATTTTTTAGCCTATTTTCAATTTTGAAAAAAATAGGCTTATGAGATCACCTTTTGTCCGCGTGTGTGTGTGTGTGTGTGAGGTGTGTGTGTGTGTGTGTCCCTAATAAAATCTAAACGGCTGGAGCGATTTCAATGAAACTCAGTAAGTTCATAGCACTATTCCCGGCGACCTCGACCGTGCCCTTCAAATTTTGTTACATCTCACCAATCCAACATGGCGGCTGTGCGAAATATTTCACTAGCATTCAATATCTCAGAAACTACCGATATCGCCCTGAAATTGTGTACGGTGATAAAGGGCACTACTAGAAGTTCACCTATGAGACTTTCAAAAACCTGGTGACTACAAAACCAACATGGCGGTCAAGCGAAATTGAGACTTTTAAATAGATATTTCTCGCGATTTAACTATCCAAACGTAATGAAACTTGGTACAGCAAATGTTTATACACATTGTAATGCACTGGAGTCTAATTTAGTTCAATTGTTTACATAACCTCAAAATGGCGGCTGTGCGAAATATTTCACTGACATTCTATATCTTCGAAACTATTGCAGATATCATCATGCAATTTTGTACGGTGATAAAGGGTACTGATACAAGTTTACCTATGTATATTTCTTAACCTGTAAAGTACAAAACGAACATGGCGACCAAGCGAATTTGAAATATTTTAATAGACTTTTCTCGTGATTTAACTCTCTGAACGCAGTGAAATATGGTACAGTAAATGATTTTGCAGATTGTAATGCAATGCCATCTAATTTAATTCAATTGTTTACATAACCTCAAGATGGCGGCTGTGAGAAATTTTAAAATTAAGTTTTTATCCTTGTGTCGTAATCATGCGATCGAAGTGAAAGTTTGAATAATGAAGCTAGGCAATAATTGTCCTTGAATGGTACATAACTCTATGGCCTATACATATAACAATCCTAAATGGCGAGCTTCCGAAATATTTAGACGGTTCTCAATATCTATGAATCTTTTACAGCAACCAAACTGTTTTTTTTAAATGTTCATAGAGACTATGAACATATGTTCACCTATAGGACTTTCAGTAACCTGGTGAGCACAAATCCAACATGGCGGCGACGCGAAGTATAAATATTTAAATGGACGTTTCTCGCGAATTAACTATCCGAGTGCCGTGAAACGTTGGACGTTAAATGCTTATACTAATGTTGATCCACTGGCATGTAATTTATTTCAATTGTTTGCATAATCACAAGATGGCTGGCGTGCGTACTTTTAAAATCTCGTTTTTACTTCTTGTGTTCTAATCATGCGATTGAAGTTTGAATACCACATGTACACAATAATCTTAATGTAATAGTGCAAAAATAAAAATCCATCCTGGCGACCATAAGAAATATTTAGATGGTTCTCAATGTCTACGAATCTGTTACAGCAATTACTCTGAAATTTTGTATGTTGATAGAGACAATTAACATGAGCAGGATATATGAAAATAGGCTGTATAGTTCTTCACGGAACTACTTGTTTTATTTATTTTTATTTATTAATCAAAGCACAAACTACGCTTGTACAAATAACAATCAAATAACAATTAAAAATACATTTTTACAAATCACCAAACAAAACTAGTCCAGTTCAAGAGCCGGTAGAATGTCCTTGCTCGTAGCCGTGTCGTCAGTGGCCAAGATTACAGTTCTAAATACAATTTAACTTCTCCTTCGCCTGCTTCAGGAACGTCCTCTTGTTTGTGGATATGTCCAAATCACATTTCCTTGCAACGCTATTGTACAGGGATGATATGCGGATTTGGAAAGATCTTTGGATTATGGAATGTTTTGTGTGTGGAATGTGCAAAATATCTTTGAGCCTGGTAGAACGGGAAGGGGCAGTGACAGCAGGTGGTCCGAACGGTAATGGCCATTTAAAATAGAATGTAGGAAGGACAGGTCAGTTATAGTAAAGCCATCCTTACTTCCGACTTGACGTTTCAGTGCTAGGCTAGAGTTTCGTTCGCTAAATCGCGACATCGAGAACGAAACTCGATTTGTTGTGATATATTGATTTGAATGGCTGCCTGTGGTTGGCTAGTTAAAGTGATTTTCCTTCTAACCGCTAGATAACTCTAGGGTAACACTGAAACGTCAAGTCGGAAGTAAGGATGGCTCTACTATACCTGTCTTGTCGTGTTGAGGAGAGGGATGTTTATGGCTGAAAGTACCTGCTGAGTGGTGAAGTGTCTAAACCTTGGCATTCTGTTCCTTACAATGGCAGCAAAGAAGGATTGGATTCTGTTTAATTTAGCTATGTTTGACGGGCAAGAAGTTGTCCAAATGGGAGAGCAGTAGTTTGCAATGGGCTTGATTATCGAGAGGTAATAGAGGCGAAGGGCTGTGGGATTTGATATTTCTGAGAAGCGGTAGAGTATGCCAAGGAATTTCATGGCTTTGGATTAACATAGAGAGTCGCGATTCAGAGAGTGTGCAAGGTGTTATCTTGATCTGTTGTTTCTGTCAACTACTGTACTGTATACTGTGAACGACCTCCACCCACAATCTTGTTTCATCTTGAAGAACAATCGTTGCATGGTGAGTGTTGATATATTCATCAGATTACTTTGTATTATAGCTGTAGAATGTTTGCCCTCTTTGTCGTATTTGTTGAATTGAATACGGGTGATAAAGGTAGCATAGCTTCGGTATATGATTTATTTCTTACAATATTTCTCTATTTCATATCCTCGCCGCTAGATGGGGGTTTTATTCGTCCATTCCCTGACCCGGTCGGTCGACTTGAAGCAGACTGTTGATTTTATCATTTTAAATAATCTTGTCGACTTCGTCGTTACGCTGGGGTGTGTGACGTGATAGTAAGCAAGATAAGTATTACGCAGATAATTTCCCAACATGTCAAGAGTCTTTTGCTTCGAGCGAAGCGAGAAGTCTCCAGCCTTTCTAGCATTTTTCAGCATTTGTAGCATTTAAAATGATACAAAGTCTAGTCTTTCAGACTGACTACCACTTTTTTATTTTCATTTTCAATATTCTCTATTTGAATGTCCTCGGCGTTGACTCAGGATCAACAATCTATCCGCGAGGACTGGCACAGGGGTATTTTTGGTTGGTTGGTTCCTCAGTTTAGGGGCTGCGACAACGCGGTCACGTAGCCCCGTGTACTTTTGGTGTGTGTAGAATCTGTCTGATAACCGGTGTTAATTGTGATGGCTGTATTAGTGTGTGTTATCTGTTCTAATTCAAGTAAGGACTGCAGACAATACTTTCAAGTAGTTCCTAACTTTGCTACCAAATGCTTCCGTCCACGACACCTAGCTTGCGGACTTGGCTACTAGATGGCATCGCAGTCAGTACCTGGCGGCGAACGTTGCAACTAAAAGATCGCTATCAATTCTAACCTACAAATTTTGGCTTCACACAAGTGTAGTTAGTGGAAAGTTGTTTGTCATGCCATAAATCTATGACATGTGAACGCCGGCTTTACTTCGCCTCCGAAGGAAGGCATACTGAGGGTTTTTTAACCCTCTTAAAAATCCGACGACTTCGGCCGTGTTTGAACCCGCGAACTTGGCCATAGAAGTTCAGCATGCTACCAAGGCTTAAATAATGCTCTATATTTTCGTTTTGGTCAGCCCTCATTTCCTGTTGCTTGCAGTACCTTCTTTCCTAGCTTAGACCTTCATCCTGAAATAGTATCATATCCATTACTCAAGTAATTTCTATATTATTTACAGTCGGGTCAGATTTACCCATGGCGCCAGTCCTTGTGGGACAATTTTCGGATTACGTTCGTCGGGACAATCTGTAAAAAATAAGGAGTAAAATCCACCTATTTTGGTGCAGCACAATAACATAGCTCACGTTCTTGTTGATCCATATTTTGGGTCTAGGGGCACCTTGGTCATCAGCTCTTGTTCAAAAAATTTGCCGCCAATTTCAAGGCCAATTATACAGTTACGATTTTTTTTTCAAATCTGAAAAATATAAATAAACCTCATTTTATGTTGGGAATAGTTCATAGGAAGACACCAGGTGTAAAATTACTTCATTAAAATCCGTACGACTACGACAAAAAGGAAGCGACACTCTATGGGTCAAAATGACCGGACGCTTGTTCTCAAGGGTTAAAATACCCTATATTACGTATAATTGTGCCGAAATAATGTCCGCAGTGTAGCCCCATGTATTATTCGAATCAGCTGATTTAAAACAACAATAACAACTTGGCAACACAGCTCAGCTGATCCAAGCTCCCGCCATTTCCTTCGCGTTCTTTCTTTCGAAATGCAGAGTTTATAGGAATATAAATTAATTGCTTATGAAAATGGTGACAGACACTCTGCGACTTCCACGATCATCGGTTAAAAGTTTTGAATGGAATTTCTTACAAAAGAAGGTTTTAAATTTAAAAGACTGAATTTTTAGCCTATATATTCAAAGCCCCTTAATCCATTTTTAGTATTCTTACTTTTAATTTATTTTAATTATTATTATTAATAATGTTATTTTTGTTTCTCTATTTTATTGTTTATATATTTATTTTTAATATTTATGTTCTTATAGATTTAATTTTGATATTTTTTTTGAATTAATTAATTCCAATTGATTATTTTATAATTATGTTAATTATTTTAATCTTTATATTTATTTTATTATTGTAATTATATTTTTACATTTTTATTGTTAATGTTTTCGTTTTTTTAATTTTTTTTTCCAACACGCTACGTCAAGGAGGTTTATTTGATTTTTAGAAATACTTGCACTTCGGCATGAAAATTATCCAAAATTTGGCTTAAAGATTCAACTATCAGCGTCTTTGAAAGCATAAACTGTCCTTATGACAGGTGATTAATATAGAGACCACTATCCCGTAAAGGGTTAAGCCCAGATATCAATTCCGAGCAAGAAGTTCAGTGACGAACTAAAGAGCCTACTTTTCTAAAAAATTAAGATTCATGCCAATGATTAATCTATATGAACCTATCTAGAATAATAACGAAATTAAGCTGGTAATATCGAAATTTATAATTAGTTCGAAATATACCTGGCATAATGTAGCCTAATAGAGCACTACAGTTGGCAGCCCTGGTGACTGAATATATTGCTAGTTCCATCTCTTAAGGTACAGAATAAAATATTTCGCTGATGTCCAATGGATATCATGCACGTTTCATGCAGTTAGACATTGGATCTATCTGCGCGCGTAAAATCATGTTGGCAACAATGTCATGCATGTGTTGGTAAGAAATAATCTGAAATATTATGATCTATTGTTGTGCCAATTTTGGATGAAATCCATTTGTTGGTATAGAAGCTAATGGTATTTTAAAATTGGACCTATCAGCAGGCTTAGAATCATGTTGGCAGTACTGATGTATATTAGTTAGTCCAAATTAATCTAGAATGTCAGGTACTATACGTGTGCAAAGTTTAAAGCTGTTGGCTTGCATACTTTCTGATATATTGATATTAGGGTAAAACATATAAACATCATTTATTAACAGTTGGCAGCCCTGATTGCCCTTTAGAATACGGATAGTCATATTTATTACGGCACACACAGCATATACGAAATTTGGTTGAAATCCAATTGATCGTATAGAAGTTCCATGTATTTAAAAAATGGTTCTATCAGCAGGCTTAGCAACATGTTGGTAGCACTGACATACATTAGTTGCTCCAAATTTATCTAGAATGTTAGGCAATATACATGTGCAAAGTTTAAAGCTGTTGGCTCGCATACTTTCTGATATATTAGTATTTGGATAAAAAAGAGAGAGAGAGAGAGCAGTTATTAACAGTTGGCAGCCCTGGTGGCTGTTAAGAATACGCTCAGTCATATCTTTTTATGTAAACATAGTACATACAAAATTTGGTTGAAATACAATTGATAGTGTAGGAGTTATATGCGTTTAAAAAGTGGACCTATCAGTAGGATTAGACTCATTTTGGCATCACTGTCATGTATGGCCTCCTGAAAATTAAACTGAAGTTTTACTGTCTATAAGTGTGCCAATTTTGGAATAGTTCCTATGAATACGTTCCAAGATATCCAACATAGAGCTCAAATTTCAATTGCGACTTTTAGGCAGTTGGTAGCACTGACATCATTTTCAAGTATGACATTGAGATGTTCCGGTATAGATCTTTACTCATACCAAATTTGGTTTCGATTGCTGCAGCCGTCTAGGAGTTGATAGGGGGGTGGGGGGGTGGACACACAGACAGATAGACAGACAGACATACATACATTTTCCCGTATCGACCTCTTAAGTCTACTTTTTCCTCATTTTTGCAAAATGTGAAAAGTAGGCTAAAAATGCTGGTAGTCTAGTTTCCTGTTTGTTTGGTACAACCCCCATGATGAATTAATTTTGTTGTATTCCAACAGGAGCGAGTTGATGTGGCACGTCCTTACAAGGCAGGCTACATTGCCTCCTTATACAGAAACAAGCAGGTATTTAGGTTCCAATGCAATTGTTTGCTTCTGGGAATCTGATAGGTCGCACTGCAGGTACCATAGCAGGTGTGGACCGCTTCCTCGAACACATTCAGGGCAAGATATGTTGAAACAGGATATCAATATTGATAATGATACTTCCTTCCTTGACAGCTTCGGTGACGTAATTGGTAGCATGCTTTAGCTTCTATACCCAAGGTCGGGGGTTCAAACCCGGCTGAAGTCGTTGGATTTTAAGAGCGTTAAAAATCCCACAGTATGCCTTCCTTCGGAGGGGAAGTAAAGCCGGCGGTCCCATGTCATAGATTTATGGCATGTAAAAGATCCTCCCACAGACTAAACTTGTGTGAACCTAAATTTCCAGGTGAGATTTCGTTGGAACGCTCTATCAAAGTTCCAACGTTCACCACTAGATGTCGGTGACATCTGGCAGCGAAAGTTGGAACTACTTGAAATTGAACGGAACTTGTAGCTCACCCCATGGGTGTCCGCTTGAAGCAGCCACACCCTCTGGCGAGCCGAACATGTCCTCGGACACTCCCGGCAATAAAAGCCATACGATAAATAAATAAATAGGTTAGACTTGACTGGCGCTCTTAGGTTCCAACGTTAGTCGCCAGGAACCGACTGCGGTGGCATATAGACTAGTAACCAAGTTCAGAACTAGTTGGTCGTTGACGGTGGCGTTTAATAGCAAAATTTGGAACTACTTGAAAATTGAATGTCTGCACTCCTTACTTCAATTAAAAACAGATAACACACACTAATACAGCCATCACAATTAACTCTGGTTATCAGACAGATTCTACACACACCCAAAGTACACAGGGCTACATGACCGCGTTGTCGCAGCCCCTAAACTGAGGAACCAACCAACCGACCGAGCTTCTCGAGTGTTAGATTATCCCCGACGCTTAGTTTGTTCAATGACTCGTTAAATGAATATTGGGACAATTTTGGCCATGGCAGACCTCAAAGATAGTCTAGTTATGGCAGTGATGTCAAATAGGTTCTTGACAAAACCTGTTGTGTTGTAATCTATGGAAGCCTTCGTATCGAAATTGTAATGACTTCGGATTTTGTCATACACACATCAAATAACGTTTTTCATATTGCCATGGAGTACAGTAGGGATGAAAGTGAGGACGGACTTATTTATTAAGATCAGGAGAATGGGCAGGCCATTCCATTCTGTGAATACCATTCTCATGAAGAAAGGCATTGACAATGTGCGGGCGAGTGTAATCATCCACGAAAGTGAAATTTGGCCCAAAATTGTTAGCAGAGCCTTTCATTACAAGTGCCAGGGTAGTATCCCTGTCAAAAGCCCTGCGATGTACACGAGGGGTTCGGCGACCATACACGATGCCACCACCTCCTCCCTGTTAGTATTGGTCTCGGATGTATTGGTCGTGCATACGTTCACCGGGTGGTCTCCACACTCGCACAGATCTATCCTCATTGACACAGCCGATATACACACACGCAAGAACGACTAATGGGTTGGAGACCACTACGACTCTTGGCCAGCAATATGCAAACCGTTTTATGACGTGTGTATGTGATGTAATGGTAATGGTAGTTCGGAAAAAATTGGAAGAAATTAAAACCAATAAAAAAATTGATGACTTGAGAATTGAATAAGTGGAACAAGTTTGCTATCTCGGTAGTATAATCACAGAAGACAATAGATAAGGTATTCCCAAACTGGGGGGGGGGGGGGGAGAGGGTGGCGCCCCGTAGGGGACGTGGGGCTTTATCAATGGGGGCGTGAAGTGATTTCTGAATTAAGTTTGGTTAACTCTAATATTACAAGTGATTGTCGCACCAAGTCAATCGTTCAAAAGCACGTGTAATTGCCAACTGTCGGCACAAACCTCTACGGAGCCGCGAGGTTGGAGGTGAAATAAAGAATTTGCTGTGTAGTAAGGAGCAAAATCAATGCCAATTGTATCGTCTCGTTGGCATATCTTTGTGATTTCTTTGAAGCTTTGAACAGTTTGAACTTAAAGCTCCAAGGCAATAACTCAAATATTATGCATTCCTGAAAAAAAAAAGTCCTCTCGGCACGCCGGAAGGCGGAGGTAGATTTCACCGGACAAACTTGTGGATAGGCGAAAATAGGCAGAATATGCAGATTTTCGTAGAAGGATCAGACCTCATTTAATGCGAGAAGGTATTTTATAATTGGAGCTTAATTAACTTTGTTTTTCGTCATTTTATGCTTATTTTAAACATTTTATTGTCTTATGGGAACGGTAACCTTCTTGTCATTTGGGGTCCATTTTTATACTTGTGGTCACACTGTCCTTATGCAAGGTTTCGACACTGATGTGATACTATGTAACGGTCTGTTACTTATTCATGCAAAATTATATCTCCCGTAGAGATTTTGGTTGGTTGCTCAGTTTAGGGGCTGCGACAACGCGGTCATGTAACCCCGTGTACTTAGGGATGGCTGTATTAGTCTGTAATTCAGGTAAGGACTGCATACGGTCAATTTCAAGCAGTATTTCCTATTGTTGGTACCAGGTACTACCGTCAACGACACCTAGCTGTGAACTTGGCTACTAGATGCCACCGCAACCAGCAACTCGCAACGAACGTTGGAACTTCCCCTCCAAAGGAAAGCATACTGAGGGATTTTTAGCGCTCTTAGAAAATCCGACGACTTCGGCCGACTTTGAACTCGCGACCTTGGGCATAGACATTCAGCATGCTTGCTACCAGTTACGTCACCGAAGCCGCTTCACACTTAGATGGAAATCTGAATCTGATCTCGTGCAAGTGCGTTATCTTGGCAACGTCTGATGGCTCATCCCTCATCAATTTAGTAGTGTTGCCATGGCAACCATTGATAGGTCTTGGCATTTTCTTATAGTTCCGAAATTATTTTTCTCATCCCTTGGCATAATGGTGGGTTATATCATAAATTCTTTCATACAAAAGTTTTAGGTAATTATTATGGGAATATTGTCCATTTTGTACGGTTTTGATATTGTGCCTATTAAGAGAGATATGATTAATGTTTCCCGAAAAACCCACTTTTTCCCACCCCTTTGGTCAATGGTTGGTGCTATAAAAAAACTCTTCAAACATACATTTTTGGGCTTTATCCGACACATAGTATGAATGTTGAACGGATTCGATATCTCACATATTAAGAGAGTTATAGCAATATTTAACTTTTTCGAAAAAAAAAGCCCCCCCATTTTCACCCCCCATTCGACCGATTTAGCCCAGTAACGAACTCGACCGAGATTTTATCGGTATACGTATTCGGTAAAAAATTCAAAGTGATTGGTACAAAATTACGGCAGTTATCGTGTCCACAATAAACTGATATACATATACATACATAAATCCCTATATCCCTATATCCCTATATATATTATAATTGTGAAAGTCTGTGTGTGTGTGTGTTAGTTTGTTACCTCTTGACACTAAAACGGCTGGACGGATTTGGATGAAATTTGAAATGGAGACAGCTTATACCCTGGGATAACATATAGGCATCCTTTCATCCGGAAATAAATCATTGTTCCCGTGGAACAGGCAACATAACTGAAAAGTCACCAAAAATACTCAACCGGGACAAAATATCGAAGTTGTCGCAAAAAGACCGGACAAAGCTCATTTTACGCCCCTCGATGCAAGGAACAATACTCGGTAGGTCCCTACGGGACACCGAAAACCACATTTTAAGGCCCTAAAACCAACCGTTTCAAAGATATTCGCAGAAAACTATCTTTACTCTGATAAACTGATGAAATAATGGCAAGTCCGTTTCCATGGCAACTGAACCTCACGGTATGACATCCGATTTTATATACATATCCCTGTAGGAGGCAAAGCCAATCAATTTGTTATCTTTTTCAAGATATATATGAACACAATAAGAACAGGGTAACGCGCCTGCCTCTCATCCGGAGGCCCCGGGTTCGATTCTTGGCTCCATCAGAGATTTTAGACACTGACGTGAGGACTGCAACGGAGTGCACTCAGCTTTGTGAGGACAATTGAGGAGCTGTCTGATAGCGAGGCAGCGCCCTGGTCACGAAGAACAAGACTAACGGCCGAGGGGACACGGTACACTGACCACGCGTCACCACAATATCTGCAGGTCAAATGGCTGGGAAGCGGTCGCATGATAGGCCTAGGCCCTTCATGGTCTGTAGTGCCAGGGGTAAAAAAATAGGGAAAGCGCCTTCTAATACCACCTTTAATTTGTAAACACTACAGTAGCGGCTTCTAGGGAAGCGTGATGGCGCAGTGGCTTAGCTTCTCGCCTTTCACCAGGACGGCCGGGGTTCGAATCCCGGTGACAGCGGGGTGGAATTTTCACCTGGAAAATCACGTGGCGTCAGGAAGAGCATCCGGCCTTAAATCCCCGGCCAAAACCGAAATGAGCCTGGCTGGCTACGGCGACCCCAATTAATTGGGAATAGCTGAAGAAAGTTTTACAGTAGCAGCTACTAAATAAAGGTAGCGATATAGCTACGTTCAATTTCATAAACACTGGGCTCACAAATCCCGTATAGTTAAGTAAAAATAACAGTCTGGTCGTTATTTCAGTAGCAACGAAGCTCTGTGGTGGCTATTGCCGTGTCCGTAACACTTAAGGCATCCCGCCGTCACATACCTCAATGTGCACTTACAAAATTGTGAACCAGTCTATTTTACTGAAAAGAATTTCTACGAGCGAGTATCCACTCCGGCAAAAACCACACTCACTACCTTTTCCAAAATTTACACAAGACATGATTTTTAAAGCACTCTTCTGTGTGTTGAGGTACAGAGATATACCACATGGAAAGATACAATAAAATGTTGGCAAATCTGAGTTCAAGGAACTGCTGTTCAGAATAGGCTTTCGGTGCAGGTTATGCGGCCCATGTTCGTAACATGGAATGTTTTCTTTTGACAATGCATCTACACCAAGTGCGAGGGCAACGCATTTCAAAGATCTCTAAAAACACAATAAACAGGTAGTTGGAGAAAAATTTTAAATGGGAGCGAAGATTCAAAGAGAAATAATTTCATCTTAGAGAATTGCTGATGAGATCGTCATCTTGACCGATACGCCAGAGGAATTGAATGAGTTTTTGAATGGTATGGACTCCGTCTTGAGGAAATAATTCATGATGGATATCAATAAATGTAAAGCAAAATTATTGGAATGCAGCCAAAATAAATCAGAAACCTCTATGCACATCAAATTGGCAGGTGAAACGCTACGGGAAGTAGGAGACTTCTGTTACTTAGGAAGAAAAATAGCCAGTGATGGACGAAGCAAAGAGGTTGGCTCAGGCAAGGACATCATTTCTACAAAAAAGGAATCTGTTGACATCGAATATACATTTAGATATTAGGAAGTAATTTTTGAAAGCTTTTGTCTGGAGCGTGACACTATAAGGAAGTGAAACTTGGTCTAATGGTGCAGCAGAAAAGAGGAGAATTGAAGCGTTTGTAATGTGGTGTTACAGGAGAATGATGATGATCAGATGGGTAGATGGGGTAACAAATAAAGAGCTATTAAGACGAGTGGGAGTGGAGAGATGTTTCTGGCGACTGCTATTGAAGAGAAGATATAGGTTGGTACGACACATATTAAGACACCCAGAAATAGCAAGCTTAGTTATGGATGGGAGGGTTAAGGACAAGAACTGTAGGGTAGACCAGGGTAAAACAGATTGCCTAGGATGTAGGGTGTGGTAGCGATATAGAGATGAAACGATTAGCTCAGGAGAGGGAGTCATGGAGGGCTGCATCAGTCCAGTCAAGAAACTGAAGACTCAAACAACAACAGTTGGGAATTTTAATTACTTAGAGAGGCATGTGAGGCAAAAGGGTTGTTGGAGAATTTCAATCCCTAGGATGTAACACTGGAAGAGAGTGCATAATGTACATCAACGGCCAAGGTCAGAGATATTTTACTATAGGTAAGGAAAAATACTTTTGATTCCCCATATTCCGATAGATTTGCCATTCCAGTGTGCAAGAGTGCAGTTCCCTCTTCAAACAATATTCGCAATTTCTATTAACAAAGCGCAATCGCACACACTTAACAGCAGGTGTACAATTGCATAGTCCCCATTGACTTGATCGCGAGCGAAGCCGCGGGTACCTGCTAGTTATACATAACTTTTGAACTGACGGTGGTTTTGGGATCTGGGGGATGTGAAACGCGAAGATATGTCGAAATTTTCCGGAAGTCGAAACATGGTACCCATTGCAATAGTTAGCTTTCTAATGAAATCTACCTCTGGTTGGTTCCTCAGTTTAGGGGCTGCGACAACGCGGTCATCTAACCCCGTGTACTTTGGGTGAGTGTAGAATCTGTCTGATACACGGTGTGAATTGTAATGGCTGTATTAGTCTTAATTCATGTAAGTACTGCAGACGGTCAATTTCAAGCAGTAGTTCCTAATGTTGCTACCAGGTACTACCGTCAACGACACCTAGCTGTGAACTTGGCTACTAGATGCCACCCCAACCATCAACTCGCAACGAACGTTGGAACTTCCCCTCCAAAGGAAAGCATACTGAGGGATTCTAGTGCTCTTAGAAAATCCGACGACTTCGGCCGGCTTTGAAACCGCGACATTGGGCATAGACATTCAGCATGCCACCAGTTACGTCACCGAAGCCGCTTCCCACTTTGTCAGGCGGCTTCGGTGGCGTAGTCGGTAGCATGCTGAGCTTCTATTCCCAAGATACCGGGTTCAAACCCGGCCGAAGCCGTCGGATTTTTTAAGAGCGTTAAATATCCCTCGGTATGCCTTCCTTCGGAGGGGAAGTAAAGCCGGTGGTCCCATGTCATAGATTTATGGCATGTTAAAGATCCTTCCACTAATTGCACCTGTGTGAAGCTAAATTGGATAGGTTAAGAATGTATACAACGCTCTTAGGTTTCTATGTTCGTTGCCAAGAGCCGACTGCGGCGGCGTCTAGTAGCTCAGTTCTGAACTTGGCCTCGTAGTCGTTGACAGTGGCGCTTGGCGGCAAAAGTAGGAACTATCTGAAAAATTGTTAGTTGCAGTACTTAAATTAACAAACAGATAACACACACTAATACAGTCATCACAATTAACACCGGTTATCAGACAGATTCTACACACACCCAAAGTACACGGGGCTACATGACCGCGTTGTCGCAGCCCCTAAACTTAAGAACCAACCAACCAACCACTTAATCAGATGGAAATACTGAATCTGATCTCGTGCAAGTGCGTTGTCATGGCAACGTCTGATGGCCCATGCCTCATCAATTTAGTAGTGTTGCCATGGCAACAACTGATAGCTCTTGGCATTTTCTTATAATTCCGAAATCATTTTTCTCGTCCATTGGCGTAATGGTGGGTCATATCAAAAATTCTTTCAGACAAAAGTTTTAGGTAATTATTAGGGGAATATTGTCCATTTTGTACGGTTTTGATATTGTGCCTATTAAGAGAGATATGATTAATGTTTCCCGAAAAACCCACTTTTTTCCACCCCTTTGGTCAATGGTTGGTGCTATCAAAAAACTTATTTGACATAAATTTTTGGCACTTATCCGACACATATTATGAACTTTGAATGGATTCGATATTGCACGTATTAAGAGAGTTATAGCGAAATTTCACTTTTTCGAAAAAAGCCCGCCATTTTCACCCCCTTCGACCGATTTAGCCCGGTAACGAACTCGACCGAGATTTTATAGGTATACACCTTCTGTAAAAAATTCGAAGTAATTGGTGCAAAATTACGGCAGTTATCGTGTCCACAAGAAACTGATATACATATATATATACATATATATATACATATATATATACATAAATTATATATAAACTTTTGAACTGACGGTGGTTTTGGGGTCTGGGGGATGTGAAACGCGAAGATATGTCGAAATTTTCCGGAAGTCGAAACATGGGACCCATTGCAATAGTTAGCTTTCTAATGAAATCTACCTAAAAATACAGTTATGGAAACACCGGCTTCAGTTGAACAACTTCTTATCCTTTCACCGCCTTAATGAAATTTTGCCGGAAAATGAACGTGATCGTAATAAAATTAGGTGCAAATTCAATCACATTTGGATACACTGGCACAAGAATTCAACTTCTAATTTCCTGATATCTCGTCGGAAGAATGGTCCTGGATGTTAACAACAAATTAGTTTTCCATTAACATTGAAGCACTGCCAGCACACCTTCAAGAAGAAGCCATAGATTTGAAGTGTGAATCAAATCTTCTAAAATATTAGGACTGGGTGACTTTTGCGTAAACTGTCTTGCAGTGTATCCTGTAATAGCCAAATTTGCACTGCTTGTCATTGTCCCATTTTCAAAGACATATTTATGCGAGTCAGGATTTTCAACGCTGCGTGTCAGAGAAACAAACAGCGCTGTCGGCTTGATGTTGCAAGTGATCTCCGCTGTGCTCTGTCAAATATCAAACCAAACATACCGAATCTTACCAAGAGAAAACAGTGTCAACCCTCTCACTGACATTTGTTGACTAATTTAAGGATTTGTAGTAAAAGTGTGTTCTTTGTATTGTGCTAAAATGAAGGTAGTATGTAATAGACAGGCCTATTCCATTATGTAGTGTTATTAGGTTAGGTCTATATCCTCCGCGTCAATCGAAGAGGTTATAGAAGCGATGGGGGGGGATGAACTCCCGTATCTGAAAAGGGGGGCGTCCGCTGACATAGGTTGGGAAGCACTGCAATAGATGCTTAATGGAAGTGAAGAGAAGGATTGCATTGGCAAAACAGGCATTTATGAGTGAGAAAATCTTTTTATCCAGCAAACATGTGAATATAGAGGTAAGAAAATCCTTTGCAAAATCATTCGTATGGAGAACACTGCTCTATGGAAGTGAAAGTTGGACTCCGGGAAAATTGGAAAAGAATCGACTTGAAGCTGCTGAAATGTGGATATGGCGGAAAATGAGCAGAACGAGCTGGATGGAGAGAAACACCAACCTGGAAGTCTTAAGGGGAGTCCAAGAAGAGAGAAGATTAATGAAAGAAGTGGGAAAGACATTGGACATGTCATCAGACACAACACTTTCATCGTTAACATTCTTGAAGGGAAAATGCTGGGAAAGAAAGGAAGAGGACGGCCTAGGACGAAGTATTTGGAAGACATCAAGAATAGAATGGGATGTGACAATTACATGGAACTGAAACAAACCGCCAAAGACAGAAGAGTGTGGTTGCATCGACAAAGCATTAGCCTTTACAATGTGAATGAATGTGTTATTTTTCATTAGGAATGAACGTTTTGCATTAATATTCATAAGAGCTACAATTGGGAACCATTATTGTCCTCCGGTGGAAGGGCACATCGTAGTAGCAAGTATAAAAGTTCTATTTCCAAACACTGAAGAGATATGCTAAGTAGCTGATGTGATTAGCAATGTAGCAGCAATGAAGTAGCAGGCACACACTCACAGCTGTTCCCATGCAGTACGCTATCTCATTTTACGCCTCATTAAATCGTGTTTCTCTTTGGCAGCCTCCACCCCACGACATGGAAGGTGGTAAGAGAAATGTTTCACAGCCCCGCCTTACATCCCTTCCATGACCTCTGACCTCACAGCTGCCCCTCCCTTGTCCTTCTCTCAAGACGAAGAGATCCACAATAATTACCGTACTGTGGGCTGTTACAAGATGCCTATCAAAGTCGACAGTGTTAAACCTCTTCAGTGTGATTAGTGATTTGACTTTTAACAACCCTGATAGAATCTCCAAGTGACATTAGGCGGTCCAAACTCTGTAATGTTTGTTTTGAAACAATGGAAAGTTTGGATGCTAACTATCCACTGTCACAAGCTGTCACACGATTATTCAGAAGTTGCATGCAAATTTAAAACAAGAGACATCTCGTGTTAGAGGACAAAAAGAAATGAGCTCAAAGCACAACATAACAATAGTCACTCCTTGTGGTCATCGTTTTAATACACAGCCTCTTTCAAGAATGCAAAAATTTAACCATATTCTTCTTCTTCCTCTTCTTCTACTTTATTTGTTTCACCCAACTTTGGGGTACATGAAATCAATCATTTTTTATTGGTTTGAGCTTTCCTTTTGGCTCAGTATTGCCTCATCCTTTGAGATCTTGGTTCCCTTTCTTCGGCAGAGATGAGGATCGTACGCTTTTGTTTGTGTTTCACTTGGAACCGTTGTTTCTTATCCTTGGTGACGGTTTTGGCTGTTTTGTCCATGAGCATGGTGTCTGTAATTTGGAGTTCTACGAGGTCTTTCTCAGTTTCCTTAAACCAAGGAGGTTTTGTTTTATTACGAAAGTAGTCGAAGATCTTTTTGGTTAGTATATTTGAATTCATTCGGAGAACGTTCCCATAAAAATCAATTCTCCGTTATTTTATAATTATTTATTTATTTATTTATTTATTTTAAGCGAATTCTCCCAATAAATGGAAGACGTTAAGCAAATAACTCAATCAACTACTTTTTAGTTCTTCTTGTTGTTCCATTCTTTCCCAGAAGGCTTGTTTACGTTCTTCGGACCACTTTGGTCTGTACTTTTTTGTTTTGGTTGCTCTGATGTAACTCCCCATTTGTTGTCTGAAGGTGTCCCTTTCTGAAATGTCTGTTGAAATTATATTTGAGTCTTTGAGGTCTTTCAAAATTCTTCTAGCCAGGGTGTTGAGTTCTTTAGTGAGGTTACATAATCAATTATCCTTTTCGTCAATCGATTTTCTGGTAGTCTAGTGAAATGACCAAAGAATTTCATTCGTCGTTTCATAATATCAATTTCGATGTTTGAATACTGTTCTGATGTTTTGATTGATTGTAGCCTGTAACCATCTTGGGTATATCTTGCTCCTAAGATTTTCCTAATGATTTTCCTCTCTACTTTTTGATGTCTTCAAGTCCATGTTTATTGTTTCGCTTGTGTCAAGGACTGGTGGTTTTTATGACTGTGTTGTAGTGCCGAATTTTTGTCAATTTTGACATAGATTTTTTGTTTTCAATGTTTTGGACCAACTCTAATGCCTTTATTTTTTTATTTTTTTTACCGTCGACTTAAGCCTCTATGTACTGCGTGTTAACAACCACTCTCATTTCAGTGTCTGCGTCTTGTTCGTTTGCCGGCTTTGACATCTTGCCAGTATCTCTTGAGCCCATCTATCAGCTTGTTCTTCCGCTCATCTGTTAAAGGGCCTCTCCATCTTCTGAGTTCTGCCTCCACCATAAAACCCTGATAGCTTTTCACCATCCTTCTGAACAGTTCCTATCTTTGATTTTACCCTCCGTAATGCCCACCTGTCTCATACCTTTCTCACGCTCTTGGAACCATTTCAACTTGGAGATCTTCGGTTTAAGAAAATTCCAGGTTATCTTTGTGAGCCGGTCTTTATTCATACGGAAGATGTGTCTATAAAACAGCAATCTTCGCTTTCTAATTGTTGTTGTTATCGGTTCCATCTTGCTGTATACTTCTTTATTTGATTTCACTTCGATCGCATGATTACGACACAAGAAATTAAAACTTAATTTTAAAATTTCGCACAGCCGCCATCTTGAGGTTATGTAAACAATTGAACTAAATTAGAAGCTAGTGCATTGAAATGTGTATAAACATTTACTGTACCGTACCATATTTTACTGCGCTCAGATGATTAAATCGCGAGAAAAGTCTATTTAAAAGTTTCAACTTCGCTTGGCCGATATGTTGGTTTTGTAGTTGACAGTTTTTTGAAAATCTCATAAATGAACTTCTAGTAGTGCCCTTTATCACAGTACAAAATTTCAGCGTGATATCGGTAATACATTTGGAGATATAGAATGCTGGTGAAATATTTCGCACAGCCCCCATGTTGGATTGGTGAGACGTAATAAAATTTGATAGGCACGATCGGGGTGGTCCAAAATAGTTCTATGACCTTACCAAGTTTCATTGAAATCGCTCCAGCCGTTTAGAAGTTATTAGAGGGGGACACACACACATACGCACGCATGGACAAAAGGTGATCTCATAAGCCTATTTTTTTCATAAAATGAAAATAGTCTAAAAATTACAGAAAATTCCCTACTCAATCGTAAAGCTAAAATAATTACTTAAGATGACAAATATTCACTGACATCCAAACCCATCATCTCGGAAGAAGAGAGGATAATAAGATCAGAAAGAATGAAGAGAAAATATGCACTAAGGATAGAAAAACACACAGAGAAATGACTGATTCAACGTGCCCAAAGAGGGTGATGAAGAAGAAGAAGAACTAATTTCGACCGCATTGTGTTTCAGTCGGTCAAGACGATTGTACAAAATTTTAATGGATGGTTCCGTCATCCTGAAAATCTACCGACACGGCTCCCTCACATTTGCGCACCCTCAAATGCCAGCTGGGAGCGCCCGGATTCGATCCTGCAACCTTGGGAACAGCATGCGAGAACGTTACCACTGAGCCACGCAGCCAGCCCGTATCAAATTGTTGTAGCTGGCCTGCGAATTCAAGAGGGCATCCCTACATGCACGTTTGAAAGTTGTTAGGGATGTACAATTTCTAACGCCACGAGGACACATTAAATTTCGATTGCTTTATATGATTAAAGAAGTCTTCTATCCATTTGTTTGTACAATCTGGAATGGAAACTCTAAATATATCACTGGTATTTTGGGGACGACGACTAACAATACGGAGCAGGTGGTTACGAGATTCGAACTATTGATCTCCAGACATGATACAGCCCTCCATTGCAGTCGTGGTGCACGAATGCACACTCACGGCTACACTGTAGGTAATCTTTTGACAGAGAGAAAAATGTCGAAAGGGGCAGAAAGGAACAGACCTCATTAAAACATAACACTCCTCACGTGTGACCTTTGACCAAATCGCTGCCCATTCCTTGTCCTAATTGAGACAAAGAGATCCACAATAATTACTGTAGTGGGCTGTTACAAGCCTTGAAACCTACTCAGTGTCATTACTGACTTTTTACAACTTTGATGGGATCTCTTAGGCTATAGTGTATTATGTTTGCTTAAAACCACGGAACAAAAGGGATACAAGCCATCATCTGTCACATGTTACTTGCTTGTGCATGATGATACATGGGCTAAGTGATTTTGAAGGTTATCTGAGTTAATTGAATAACTTATATGAATAAAATGTCATTCTCCCCCGGAAAATGCAAGGTACATAGTTTGCAGTGTTCTTTTATGTGGCAGATGAACGCTACACCAGAACAACTTAACATCCCATCCATATCAGCCAAACCGCCTGGGTTGAAACTGCTTGTTGCCATCTATGAAGCTCTACAGTTTGCACTACAGAATGCACGAATCCATTTTCTCGTGTGTACCGACCGACTCTTTGAGTTCGTTGCAGTCAATTGGTACATGTTTCCCGGAACACCCCCTAGTGCAGCGAATCCACGACCTACTAGCCGGGTTGTGCCGCGCTGACACTCGAATCACCTTTCTGTGGCTTCCAAGACACATGGGAATTGCGGGAAGTGAGTTAGCGGATCATGCTGCAAAAGAGGCGCTCGACCATCTCGACCCGCTAAAAATATTCGCTCTCAGTAACGCCAACTAGTACTGGCATTTTGGGAGTCGGTGGCAGGCTGACCAAATGCCCAGTAGGCCAAACTGAGAGTGATCAAGGGAACTACTCGCGTGTGGCGGAGCTCTTTCCGGTCACGGAGAGAGTCCGTCATTTTGTGTAGGCTAAGGATAGGTCATACGAGATCCACCCACTCGTACCTAATGAGAAGGTAAGACCCCCCCCCACTTCGTACCTGTGTAGCCGTTTTCACCGTGGCCCACATTTTTACCGAGTGTGTGGATCTTGCTGACTTACGAAGAAACCTTGGTTTGCAGATGATACTCGCACTTATATTAGCCGATGACGCAGGGGCTGCTGATCTCGTCATCCGCTTTATAAGTGAGAGTGGGTTGGATCCAGCAATCTAAATTTTCCAGTGAACATTGACTCAACGACTTGTTCGTTTTTCAATGCAGAATTTTTGTTTTTCCGTAATTTTTGTTTATAATATAACTAGCAGTAGTACCCGGCTTCGCCCGGTGGAATGATGATAATATTTCAGTCTCCTTAACACTCAACGTCATTGATGAAGATGATACTGACGACGACTGCTATTGAACGGTTATAATAAACTTACACTCTAATAGAAATACATATTTTTAAATTACCGGCGAGTAAGACTGTGGTGTTGCCTAGTAGTATAATGGGCGTAACATCTAGGTCATTTTCCCTTTTGATGAGGATGACAATGAAGACTACTACTACTGAACGGGTATATTAAACTTACAAACTAATGGAAATACACATTTTATAAATCACAGGCAATGAAGACTGTGGTGTTGCTTAGTAGTACTGTATAATGGACGTAACATCTAGGTCATTTGCCCTTTTGATGAGGATGATAATGAAGACGACTACTACTGAACGGGTATATCAACCTTACAAATTAATGCAAATACATATTTTTAAAATCACAGGCTAGGTAGACTCTGGTGTTGTTTAGTAGTATAATGGACGTAACATCTAGGTCATTTGCCCTTTTGATGAGGATGATAATGAAGACACTACTACTGAACGGGTATATCAAACTTACAAACTAATGGAAATACACATTTTAAAATCACAGGCCATGAAGACTGTGGTGTTACTTAGTAGTATAATGGACGTAACATTTAGGCCATTTGCCCTTTTGATAATAATAAGGTAATGAAAAATGACTACTAAACGAACATGGTGTAATTTTAAATCTGATATAGGCAATTTAGATTTCTACCTTCGATGTCTTCCAAAGTCTGAACGTTATTTTCTGGCTTAGGCCTATACTCGATGCGTGTAGTGAAAGAGCTTATCGAGTACTGCCCGGGTCCAAGCTGCACGAATCGCAGATGATGACGATATATGATGACAGACGTTCGGGGGGGTTCCCGGTCCTATTCACATTGACCGGTGAATCACTAATTCTTTCGTAACACGACAGTGGTTTGAGCAAAGACTCTGTATGAACATCAGCATAGTCAGCAATAACAGGTAACACGGCGGGGTCTGGACATTTCTCTCATGTCAACTCGCGATGAATCAGCAAGCTATTCTCACACCTGGCCCCCTCCTCCCCCCTCCACCCACCAGGGTCTCGCAACTTGTGGGACGTGGGTTTGCGACCACGGGACCCCAACTGAGTCCGGCATTGCTTCTACTTACTGGTGCCGGGCTCCTTTCAGTTCTCTTCCCTGTCAGCCTCCCTTGGTCAAACTCTTGTTCTCTTCCGACCCCGATGGTATCAGGGTATCCAAGGCCTAGCGACTCTTTCACTTTCCCGCCTTAATTGGCCCTTGTCTAATCATTCCTGATAGCCTCATTCTTCGAGGTGTCAGCCTTCTTTTTCTTTTCTTAATATCTCATGTCTTCTGCTCAAGACCCTCAAGGAGGCAGGGTGTGTGTAGCCCCACCACTTCTGGTGCACCCTGGATAGTGCTACATCCTCAAGGGCTCATGGCTGGTGAGTTCGGGAGATGGCAACCCTGAGGGTTTCCTGAGCGGGTCCGGTTTTACCCCTTTTTTCCATTGCCTTTGGGACGGACCCTGTCTTCTTTCCGGGAATGGAGTGGTCTGTCCGCAATTTCAAGCAGACAATGTCACTCGCAGGGTACCAAAGGGTAAGTATACAAATTTTGGTTCTGAACGGTGAAACGGTGTAGATTTGTGCCAAAGGGCCTAAATGCAGGGAATGGGGTGATCTGTCCGCAATTTCAAGTGGACAGGGTTACCCGCAGGGTTCGAAAGGGTAAGTATACAAATTTTGGTCCGGATCGGTGAAACGATATAGATTTTTGCCAAAGGGCCTAAATGCAGGAAATGGGGTGGTCTGTCCGAAATTTTAGGTGGACAGTGATATTCACAGAGTTACAAAGGGTAAGTATACACATTTTGGTTCAGATCGGTGAAACGGTGTAGATTTTAGCCAAGGGGCCTAAATGCAGGGAATGGAGTGGTCTGTCCGCAACTTCAAGCAAACAGTGTTACTCGCAGGGTACCAAAGGGTAAGTATACAAATTTAGGTTCTGATCGGTGAAAAGGTGTAGATTTGGGTCAAAGGGCCTAAATGCAGAGAATGGGGTGGTCTGTCCGAAATTTCAAGTGGACAGGGTTACCCGCAGGGTTGCAAAGGGTAAGTATACACATTTTGGTTCGGATCGGTCAAACGGTGTATATGTTTGCCAAAGGGCCTAAATGCAGGAAATAGGGTGGTCTGTCCGAAATTTTAAGTGGACAGTGTTATTCACAGGGTTACATAGGGTAAGTATACAAATTTTGGTTGAGATCGGTGCAACGGTGTAGATTTGGGCCAAAGGGTCTAAATGCAGGGAATGGGGTGGTCTGTCGGAAATTTCAAGTGGACAGGGTTACCCGCAGGGTTCCGAAGGGTAAGTATACAAATTTTTGTTCAGATCGGTGAAACAGTGTGGATTTGTATACATAACAGACAGACAGACAGACAGACAAACATTGAGCTTTGTATATGTAGATTATTAGTTTTAATTAATGTTTTGTTTTATTAATTTTCGGTCTTTTCAAATTTAGGTGTTCGGCTCAAAATTTTAAATTCCATTTCAAATGTGTATAGTTTAATCTTTGTTAAGAGGGGCAGATGACCTTGTAGTTCCAGCCCTTAAAACAACTACTACATAACTCAAACTGTCACGTAAGGTCTGGTTGGATCTTAACCGAATAAGAATCAACTGTGGAAGGTGTTCCAATTGCCTCCATAAGTGTAAGAAAATACCTTCTCCAAGCTGTGACTGTCCATCATACTGTATTATTGAGGAATGTCTTCTTCCAATTAAAACTAAGGTGAGATTTAATTCCTTGGCCGTGAAAACCAATATATCATCATTTTTGGAAGCCTTTACATGGAGGTGGAATGATGCTTGAGCTCTTAGCTCTCGCAGTAAAGAAGCACAGGCGCGCTTCATAAGAAGGGAGGTATCGCGCAGTTCGTTACTCCTGTGGGGGTCCGGGCGTGGACACCAAGAGCCCGCTGATGAGCCATCTTGGCGTCCTAGGCGAAACCCTACACATGACACGGCATAATCCTAGAAGTATTGCTGAGTTTGAATTATTATTGTTATTATTTATTTTGCGCGAAGCCTCCGTGGCTTAGGCGGCAGCACGCCGGCCTCTCGCCACTGGGTCCGTGGTTCAAATCCCGGTCACTCCATGTGAGATCTGTGCTGGACAAAACGGAGGCAGACAGGTTTTTCTCCGGGTACTCCGGTTTTCCCTGTCAACATTTCATTCCAGCAACACTCTCCACTATCATTTCATTTCATCTGTCATTCATTTAATCATTTCCCCAGAGGAGTGCGTCAGGCCTCGGCAGCCGGCACAGTTCATATCCTCGCCGCTAGATGGGGGCTTCATTCATTCCATTCCTGACCCGGTTGGAGACTGGAAGCAGGCTGTGGATTTCATTTCATTATTTATTTTGCGCATGTGCTTACACATTCTCAGCATATTTGCTGGAAGGAAAACATTTACAATCCCAGATATAAGCTACATCATAAGGAGGAAATTCTTCAATCACTCGGTGACTGGATTCTGTTGTAGCATTGCTCATTTCCCCCTCATTCCTTCAGGCCTGATTACCCTTCAGCCTTATTATGCGACGTCAAAAGTAATAATAATGCTAATAATAATAATAATTATTATTATTATTATTGCCTTGTTTGGTGGCGCAGTTAGGGCTCTTGGCCCTCTCTTACACTTAACCACATTAAAACAATGCAATAAACATATTATGGCGACAAAATTAAACAATAATAATTGACATTGATCATGACTTGCACACTCTCATTCACTCATCCAGTCATACTTGTTGTCGGTCAGCAATGTTCAGCAGACTGCCCCAGCAGGTGGTCTTGAATTTAGATAGTGAGGTGGTACCCCTGACACTGGCTGGAAGGGTATTCCACAGCCTAGACCCCACCACATGAAAAGAGTTATTGTATATAGAGGAGCGATGAATAGGAATGGAGAGGGAAGAACCAGAGCGTGTATTATTACCATGGAAAGAAGACAAGTACTTAAATTTATTTGATAGGTATAGTGGTCTATCGTCAGACAATAATCGGAAAATCTGGACAAGAATGTGATATGATCGACGTAGTTCAGGTTTCAGCCAGGAAAGAGCGCAATAATAGGGAGTGATATGTTTATCATAGCTCAGATCGTAGATAAATCGTATGCAAGAGTTCAGAGCTCGTTGAAGTTTCAAAGTTAATGTTTTGGTTGCATCTACAAGAATAACGTCACAGTAGTCAAGAATAGGAAGTATTAGTGTCTGTATGAGTAGGATTCTTACTTTGAATGGTAAAATATCTTTTTTTCTTTTGAGGGAGTGGAGCGTTGCGAAAATCTTCTTGCATACATTCTGTACATGTTCAGACCAGTTAAGAGTCTGATTTATTATCACACCTAGATTTTTCACTGTAGGACAGTATGGAATTTCATTGTTGTTCAGTACAATTGGGGGAATAATTTGATCTCGGAGTGACGTCAATAGTTTTTGAGAGCCAATTATGATAACTTGTGTTTTGGATGGATTCAGAAGAAGGGAATTTTCCTGAGAATATTTTCCAAGTCGTTGAAGGTCAGCGTTGATAGTTTCAATTGTCAATGGTATGTCATTTGTCTTGCAGTGGGAGTATATTTGCAAATCATCTGCATATAGGTGATATTTGCAATTTTTCAAATTAGATGAGATGTCATTGATATATAGTACAAAAAGCAAGGGCCCTAATACACTACCCTGTGGGGCGCCTGACTTTCTGCTTAGCCACTGAGAAGTTTTATCCTGGGTTACAACACGTTGCTGGCGATTATTCAGGTATGATGCGAAAAAGTTAATTGTCTGCTGGTCGAAGTAATAAAATTCCATCTTTTTCAATAGTGTCTGAGTATTTATGGTGTCAAAAGCACTGCTGAAGTCGAGAAGGGTGAGGATTGTCACCAGTTTTTGGTCCATTGCGTGTCTAATGTCGTCAGTCACTTTGAGTAATGCTGTTGTGGTGCTATGTCCCTTCTTGAAACCTGATTGCAGAGGGTCTAAAAGAGAACGGCTAGTCAAATATTCAAGTACTTGCTCATGAACCAGACGCTCGAGGGCTTTTGAAAGTGCAGGTAGAATGGATATTGGCCGATAGTCAGATGGAAATAAAGGTTCGGTTTTCTTAGGAATAGGGATGACATTGGCTTGTTTCCATAGGGAGGGAAAGGTGTTAGTTGTAAGACTATGGTTGAATATGTGAGTAATAATTGGTAGAACGGCACCGATGATATTATGTATGAAGGATATGGGAATGTCATCAACTCCTCTCGCTTTTGATTTTATGGAATATAGTACCTTTTTTACTTTGTCTGCCGTAACCGGATGGAAAGTAAAGAGCGGGTGGTCAGGTAGTGGGTGAAAAGAATCATGGGGTGTTGAATTAGTTGGTACTCTCTCTTCAGTGAAATATTCATTTAACTCATCAAGCGGTATGTCTGGTACATGTGTCTGTTGCTGCTGTTTGCCTATACCCAGAGAACGCATATTATTCCAGGCATTCCTTGTATTCATCTTCTTTGTCACGTTTTGTATGTAGGAGAATTTGGCGTTTCTTACGAGCTGCTTAATACGATTTCTGAGTACACGATAATTTTCAAAATCAGTTTCGTCACGGGTACGTTTAAAACGCCGGAATAGTGCATCACGCTGTGCCATCATACTTTTAATGTTATCATTTAACCATGGGCATGCTGGGCGAGTAACTTTGATCGAATGTTTAGGGGCATGTTTGTCATACAGACTAATAATAAGAGAATTTAACTTGTTTACTTTTGCGTCAATGTTATCTAAGAGTAATATGTCATTCCAGGGAAGGTTGTATGCGTCATGTTTTAAGTCATCCATATTAATATTTTTCATGTTTCTAGTGATAATATATTTAGGTGTGTACTTAGGCACACGTAGGGAGTACGATAGGTAAATTAGGTCATGGGTGGAGATAGATGGTACGGGTATTTGCCCGAAAGTTTCAACTCTGTCGAGATTGCTTGTCACAAGATGGTCAATCAATGTATGTGATTCGTATTTATCAGAGTAAATGTGGTTTGTAGGTTCTAGGGGAAGAATAGTCATGTCGCAGGAAGCGAACAGGTTTTTTAATTGTTTGGTCTCATACGTCTGTGTCAGTAAATTGGTATTGTAGTCACCCACGGCTATTACGTGTTCGTAGCTTGGAAGTAAGTCGAGCAAGCGGTTTTCAAATTCACTCATGTTTGTTATTCTTGGCGGCTTATATACAACAGCTACCAGAGTCTTTTGTTGGCCAACAATTACTTCAACAAACATGAATTCCGGTCCTGGTTGTGTGCTAAGTGTTGATACACATATTACCCGTCTTTTTAAGTCGCTTCTACAGTACATGGCAACCCCGCCTGCTCGCCTCCCATCATTTCTGTCATGACGTTCCAGCGAGTACCGATTTAGTTCCACCATGCTAGACGGGATGTCAGGTTTTAACCAACTTTCACTTATGCAGAGGATGTGGATATTGTTTTCGTTTATTATTGCCTGTATTTCGTCGTGATGCGCAACCAGCGACAGAGCATTAATATGGCAAAATTGTAATGAATGTTTGGATGAGGAAAGTGCCTGTTTTAGAAGAAAGCCAGTGGTGTAAGGGGAGGGAGGGGGTTGGTGTGGGCTAGGCTGGCCAAGGTCAGTTAGCTCATTCATACGATAGCTCAGCTGGGTAACGGGAGATATATCTTAAAATAGAAGAAACCTACCTGGACCTCCCGCTGCACACTGCCGACCGCAACCAACGCACACACACATACACACACACACTTATTACTAAACTTGTCTAATATAAACATTACGCACATGTTCATTTCACTTCACTCTAATATCCCGCATTAGCTCAACGTTTTCCAGCTCCCTAAATGTGGTGACGGTCTTCTTAGTTCCATCAGGGAGGTGTATTAAAACGCGGCCGTCCTGGGTCCAGACTCGGGTGGGTCCGAAGTGGTCTCTCGCTGCATTTAGGATAGTTTTCCGGGTTTTTGTGAGGGATTCAGTAATAAGAATCTTGGTTCCCTTTAGGAGGCGCTTGGACTTCCAGATGCGATCTCGCTCGTGGTAGCGGAGGAATTTTACAATAATAGGGCGTTTCCCAGTGGCTACCACTTCAGCTGCTGTTCGCTGCGGCCGCCCAATCCTGTGACATCTATCCAGGCTCTCCATAGGGAGGTCCACGTTCAACTTCGTCTTGATTGTGTCCCTCACCTTCTCGTACACATCTTCCTCAGGGTCCTCGACGATCCCGTGGATGAGAAGGCAGTTTCTCCGGCTGTATTGCTCTCCTTCGTCCAGCAGCTCCTCGTGGTGGTCAAGTCTCCTCTCCAGCTTGCTCAGTTCTTCTTTAAGCACAGCGAGTTCGGAGGTGACAGTGCTTCGGAACTCGCGAAAATCACGAGTAAGCGACTCTAGGGAGTCTTGACCCGGGTTGGCAGCACTGTTCAACAACTGAAGGCGTGCTTCAAAGTCTGCCATCGTTGCCTCAACAACATTTACACGTTTGTTCACCTTTTGTATTGACATAATGATGTAGAAAATGTTCAGGCACGTACTTCACACACTATGTTACTTGGTCACTCACTTTCGGGCCGGAAATTGCGGTTAAAAACTGCGGTTTGCGCGGGATAAAGCGGAGCACTCCTACAGGCTTCCTATGCCAGCCGCCATCTTTACTGTAATATCGTATGGCCTTGGGTCCCGGGTGCAAGCTTTGTTATTTGAGATCCAGAGGGTAGCTTGCTTGTCGAATTTCGTTGTTCCTTGAATCACTATGAAAGTCAAGGAGGTTAGATATCTAAGCTCCTTGAATACTATAGCGCTTTCTAGTAGAGAAATGAGGAACTTAGTGTTGGCGGAAACTCCACGGATTAATTTTGCCATTATGAACACGGCCTACTGAATTCAAATGGGTTCTTTGACATGCCAACATCGTATGACATGCGTGTCGTATTTTTGCCGCCTTTCAAAAAAATCCTTACCACGGCCAGGAGCTAACCTGCAATCTTGGGGTTAGTAGACCGACACGCGATCCACTCACCCACCGTGGCAAGCTAACGTTGAAAGTATTCTTCTGCATAAGATTGTGCCATGTGTCATTGCTTCCATATCAGTTCTTTTATTATTTATTTACTTATTTATTTACATTGTCTGGACACAAAGGATCACATTAAGCAAATTATAATCTGTTACTGTTGTTCTTGTTCTTCCAGAACTCCTTCATCATCTCACTGTGTCGAACTCAACGTTCCTCCGTCCATCCTTTCCCTGGTCTCCTTGGTCGATCTCCAAGTGGGACTTCCCGACTGTGGATCTTATGTCGGAATGTCTATTGGTGTGATGTTGGCACTTTCGAGATCAATTTGGACTTGGGTAACCCAGACTGTTGTCACTTAAAGTTTCCGTAAGTCGGTCGTCATTCAGTCTCATAATGTGGCCGTAGAATCTCAGTCGTCGCTTGAGGAAATCTGACTCGATGTTGGAGTATCTCTCTGAGACTGTGTGTGATTGCAGACGATACCCATCATCTGTGAGTTTAGAGTTTCCGGATGATTTTTCTCTCAGCCTTCTTGATGTTCTCGAGATCCCCTTTGTAATTGAGGTTTATGGTCTCGCTGGCTTAGAGTGTCTCAGGTTTAATGACAGCCGTGCAGTGTTGAATTTTGGTGTTGATGCTCATGCATTTCTTGTTGTAAATATTCGCGATTTTTCCGTATTATTATTATTATTATTATTATTATTATTCAACTTTTGAAAACAAGGCTGCCATTTACTAATGTAAGTACCCTGGTTATAGAAGACAGGAACACATTCATCTCGTTAGATGCTCTACACCTCATCTGTGACCTTTGACCCCACGGCTACTCCTCCCTTGTCCTCCTTTCTGAGGGGAATAGATCGACAGTAATTACAGTGGAGTCGGCCCACCAGATGACTATCAGTGTCAGATGATCTTCAGTGTGTAACACTTTATGTTTCAAAACTCAGCAAGTTTTCTAGGTTTATGCCGTGTCTTGTGCGGGGTTTTTGCCTAGGAACACCAAGATAGGCTCATCAGCGGACCCGGGCCCCTACAGGAGTAGCCAACTGCGCGCTACCTCTCTCCTTATGAAGCGCACCCGCGCTTCTTTACTGCGAGAGCTAAAAGCTCAAGCAGCCTTTCACCTCCCTATAAGCGGCTTCGGTGGCGTAGTCGGTAGCATGCTGAACTGCTGTGCCCAAGATAGCGGGTTCAAACCCGGCCGAAGTCGTATGAATTTTTAAGAGCGTTAAAAGTCCCTCAGTATGCCTTCTTTCGGAGGGGAAGTAAAGCCGGTGCGACTGTCACATGTAATTTATTAATGGCATATAAAAGAACCTTGCACTAACTACACTTGTGGAAGCTAAGGTTAGTTTGATAATGATTTATTAGGTCCAACGTTCGTCGCCATGTACTGACTGCGATAGCATTTTGTAGCAACGTCCGTAGTTAGGTGTCGTGGACGGCAGCATTTGATAGCAAAAGTAGGAACTACTTGAAAAAATACTGATATCAAAACACTTCTGTAGGAATACTATGGAAGCTTTTAATACCTGGGATATTCCGGCGCTGACATACACGTTTGCTCTACTAAAACGGTCAAAGACAGTACCGAATGACACTTATATAGATACAGTACAAGAATAACAAAGAGCAAATGCTGAGTCTTTCGTCGGAAATCTACAATTGGGTAAGTGATATTTCTTCAATTTCAAGGAAGCAAAGGCTGGACCACTGCCATCTGGCACACTTCCGTTCGATCGAGCGAGCGGGCAGTGCATACATCAGTTTTCCACCACTGCCAGCTAGTACACATCCGTTCGATCGATCGAGCGAGCAGTGCATACTTCCGTTGTCTACCACTGCCAGCTAGTACACTTCCGTTCGATTGATCGAGCGGGCAGTGCATACTTCCGTTGTCCACCACTGCCAGCTAGTACACTTCCGTTTGATCGATCGAGCGGGCAGTGCATACTTCCGTTCGATCCACCACTGCCAGCTCGATCGTTCCGATCCACTTCCGTCCCCAATTTTCCAAATCACTCTCTCAAAACTATCCAGCAACTGAGCGCAAAGATGTTACACATCAAAAATTAATCGTCTGCAGTTCTTCCACCTGTATCACAGATATCACACACTAATACAGTCATCATAATTAACACCAGTTATCAGACAGATTATACACACACCCAAAGTACACGGGGCTACATGACCGCGTTGTCGCAGCCCCTAAACTAAGGAACCAACAAACCAAACAAGAACTCACTACAAGTTTGGAGAGACTGAAAATATTCTTTTAAATTTCTTACGTGTGAACTTTGACCACAGGGCTGCCCCTCCCTTTTCATTTCCACAGGAACAAAGCACTCCACAATAATTCTCTGGGTGGGCTGTCACAAGAAGTTATATCTTCTCAATGTGACTAGTGAAGGCTCCGTTTGACTTTTAACAGTTCTGATAGAATCTTTGACTGACACAAGGTGGTCTTGCGAGACAGTGTTTGTTTTAAAGACAAAAGAAATATGAATGCTAATCATAATCTGTCACAGTTATTTGCTCGAGTGGGTGATTTTGTAAAGAAATGAGCAGACATGAAACTCCACACCTTAGAAAATCCTTAAAAATATAATCGGGTGGGTGCCTAACAGTGGTTAATTTGTAACCAAGATGAGTGGGGGAGTAGTCCATGAAAACAAATATAAGTGACATATTTACATAAAATTGTTAAATAGGCGTATCTGTGGGTAACATACGAGGAAATATATTTTTTTTTTTAAGTTCCCACTTTTGTTAGAACTGGTTAGCATTTCATATTACTTGAAAAGTACACCGTTGGAAAGCTCGTTCTTTCCGCTATTTTTCAACATAGTCCCCGTTTTTAGCCTATATTTATTAATGAAAAAATAGGCTTATGAGATCACCTTTTGTCAGTGTGTGTGTGTGTATGTACGTATGTATGTACAGTATATGTGTTTCCCCCTAATAAAATCTAAACGGCTGGAGCGATTTCAATGAAACTTGGTAAGAACATAGAACAATGTTGTCCAACCCCGACAGTGCCCATCGAATTTTAATTCGTCTCACCAATCCAACATGGCGGCTGTGCGAATTATTTCACCGGCATTCCATTTCTCCGAAACTAATACTGATATCAGCCTGAAATTTTGTACGGTGATAGAAAATACTCAGTTAAGTTCAGCTATGTGATGCTTAAAAACATGGCAAGTACAAAAGCAACATGGCGGCCAAGCGAAGTCAAATTATTTAAATGGCATTATCTTGAGATTGAACCAACCTAGCAAAGTGAAACTTGGTAGGATAAATGATTATACAGCATGTAATCTACTGGCATCAGGTAAATTCATTCTTATCATGACAAGATGGTGGCTATGCGAAATTTTAAAATGAGTATTTTTGTTTCTTTTGTTTCCTAATCCTGCGATTGAAATGAATGTTTGAATAATAAACCTATGTACAGTAATATTCTTCATATAATGGTAAAAAACTCTGGGGCCTACATATAGAACAATCCAACATGGTAATCATCCGAAATATATCGACGGTTCTCAATATCTCCGAATGTATTGCAGCAATCAAACTGAAATTTTGTATGTTGATAGAGGCTATTAACATAAGTTCATCTATGGGCTTTTCAATAACCTGATGAACACAAATCCAACATGGAGGCGATGCAAAATTTAAATATTTATATATTTATATAGACGTTTCTCAGAAAATCAATGTAATAGGCAGTAGAGTTTTAATGGGAAAGACCAGTGGGATATAGGCTATGAAAATAAACTATTTAGTTCTTCAGAGAACTACTTATTTGAATACCGTACATTTTTGCTGACGAGAGATCCACTTTTGTAAACGTGCCTCACAGAAGTCGCCGCTAACCCATCGAGCAACCTGGTAACTTCTTCTTAGCTGGCTTCTTCTTAGAGAGTTCTCGAACGACTACACAGACATCCATGATGAACAACGAAACGAAACGGGAGGCCGTCAATCTCAGATGAAACAGTCGCAAAGATTGAGCAAATTCTGCTAGAAGATCGGAGAATCTCGATCAAGGAAAAGACTCTTCGGTTTCCTGAGGTTTCTGAAACTTCCATTGAAAGGATTTTGACCGAATAATTGGGCTATCACAAGATTTGTGGGCGTTGGGTCCCGCACATGCTTACAGCAGAACACAAACAGCAAGGCATCGACTGTCCCCAGGAGTTTCTTCATGAATACGTCGAAAACACTGAGGAATTCTTAAGGCTCGGCCGCACAGAAAGCGGCGGGAAGCGATCTAGCGGTCTGCGATATGGGGACGTCACATAGGACGCGATACCTCTGTGTGAGCGGTCCAGCCTCGTCACTTCCTTCTAGAGAATATGTAGTGTGTTTTCATATTAAGTATTGTTTGATATTATTATTGAGTATGAGCTCGGACGAGGAACAACTCCTTCTCCTGTTTACATTGCAAAACACAAAGAAGAAAATATAATGTTTTTGCTTAACATCAATGAAAAGAGAGAGAGCAATTAGGAGAATACCATTGCTTATGTATTGAATTGGAGTCACATAAAGATAGGTTTTTCATGTGTTTTCGTATGTCGCGAGAAAGTTTCGAGGAATTGCACGATTCCATGCTTCAGCCTTCTTTAAAACTTTTTTATAATGTTCGTGTGAACTGTAGAACAATATGAGTATTTACGTACGGTTTCAATAAATACTTCAGTTTGGTCACTCATCACAATCGACGGCGGTCAGGCGGGAAATCTGTAAATCTCTACAAGCGGATCGCTCGTCGTCGCGACAAAGACTAGCTGGTGGCGGTAGACCGCGTTCTGTGTGGCCGAGTTTCTAGACTCCATTGTCACTGGTGATGGAACGTGGTACCACTACTTCACTCCCGAAACAACAGTCACTACGATTCGAGACGGACGATGTAGTGAAAGAAGAAGTTAGCAGGTTCCTCAACGGGTTGGAAGCGAACTTCTGTGAGGCAGGTACATGGGTTGGTTTTTTAGTTTTGGCACCTTAGTTATAACTGGATTAATAACTCATTTAGATGGTTCCAAGTTTCACAGGCCCTCGATGTAGTCCCCACCGTTGCGTACAACGTGTTCCCAGCGATGCGGAAGTCGTTGGATCCCGTTGGCACTGCCTAATCTATTGATGGTACGAAGAGAGCGCTCGGCAGCCTGCTTAACGTCTTCAATGGTACGGAAGCGCTCCCCGCCCATTATGATCTTCATCTTTCGGATGACATCATAGTCGCGGGGACTGATGTCGGGAGAATATGGGGGGTGATAGAGAACCTCTCAGCCCCAGCGATCCAACAATGCCGACACAACGCCTGCTGTGTTTGCCCTAGCATTGTCATGCAGAACGATGGGCGGTGTAACCATGTGGTGGCGCCGTTTCCTTCTCAGAGCTCCTCGGAGATGGTATCGCAGAAACGAACAATAGTACGCCGCATTAACGGTTTACCCTCGGGGAACAGTATGGTGAATGATCACACCATCCCAATCATAGGCAAGAATCAACATTACCTTCACATTGGTGGGGGTTGGTCGAACTGTTTGTTTCCGTGGTGCCACCACTCGTTCGATTGGCGTTTTAACTGTGGCTCATAAGATCTGGCCCACGTCTCGTCAATGGTTATGATATGCCGTAAGAAGGCCTCTCCTTCGCGCTCATAACGCTGCAAGTGCATACGACAATCGTCATATCGCAGCTATTTGTGCATATCGGTTAAGTCATGCGGAACCCATTTGGACGCAATCTTCCTCATTTTCAGCAAGTCCTTAAGGATGTGGAGGACAGTTGAATGCGCCAGTCCGGTATCTTGCTCTAATTGACGAATCGTTACGTTCTGATCCACCTCTACTAACGCGGACACCATCTGTACATTGCCATCACTTACTGGTGGGTGACCAGATCGAGGCATGTGCTCCACACGTTCGCGCCCATCTCGAAAGGCTGCAACCCATCTTGCTACCGTTCTGAACGGTAACGCAGCTGCACCGCACGCTTCCTGCTATCCTCGGTGGCACTGTTTAGCACTGCGACCCCTAGCACACTGACTTTTTATCCACATTCTCTGCTCTTGCTTGGAAAATATTGCGACTGTCTTTCGCGAGCGCTGGTCTCACACTACTCATCTAACAGGCGAGATTGCCCACGAGCGGTGGTGAGGACGGGCGAGGTCATGTGCTCTGAGGGAGGGGATGCAGGGCAGCAACCGTCGGGAAAAGTGGCAGCGCCCAACACTGTTGCAACTTGGCACTGAAGCATTGGTGCCAAAACTAAATAACCAACCCATGAATTTTCCTTTATGTTATATGTTCCCATTTATTATATAACTTAGTTATTTTAAACATAGAACAGTAGCGCTAATTGCAACGTTGTGATCGGTATTGCATCACATCGTTGAGAGACTGTGATTCTACAAACTGATAATAAATACCTCTTTGTGTACGGCAACTTTTATTTAACTATAGGCTAGCAGAGTGGAGACTGTTTTTGAATAATTTTGTTTAATTCTTGTTATTTTTTAAATTTAGACTACCGTATTTATTTATTTATTTGCAATTTTTGAGCTGGTTTTCACTCATTATGACAAATTGTGATGGTTTTACTTAGGAGTTTGACTAATTATAATTTTTTGTGTTTTTGGTACTTTTGGAGCTTTTATGTTCGATCCTGGCGAAATGTAAATATTATATGTCAGAAAACTGTACTACTCTATAATGAGGCTCATTATAGTACAAGTTTTCATTATGATACAGTTTCTCCCACCAATCAGAGCTCAAGAAACAGTTATGTGACCAATTAGGTGAGGATAGCATCACACCTGCGCTCACTTCCATGACCCCCTATTTTAAATTTCACTGCGTGGCTAGTGTCATAGTAGAGTAATCGAGGGGGCCATGGTCAAATACAAGGCATTCTCTGCGTCCCATGCGCTCTGTTCAGTACATAACACTGGTGAAATCTCGACAGATATTTATGAATATTTATGTTCGAACATAAAATAGTTATAATTAACGTCGAAGTGTAATGGTAATTAAGATACTCGTATGGAAATTATAAAACTCGCTACGCTCGGTTATAAACATACTCGTGCCTTAATTATCGCCATTATAGGCTTGTTGCATAATGTACTATTTTGACTGCTTTGTTTTTGTAGTTTGACTAATGATGATTTTTAGCCTACTTTCACATTTTGCAAAAATATAAATGTATATTTACTATTACTGTAACTTAATAGTACTTTATTCCTATAGAGAAATATCTTAACTGGGGGTTTGAATTATTTACCTAGGTATTTTACGTCTTATTTTTAGAGTGAGTATAGCACTTGTCCAAGTAGTGACAAACTTAAAAAAAAGTTTTGATCTAAGGTAATAGTGCAGACTCAAAAACCACAAGACAAACGAGTAAAGCAATCTTTCATTAGTCTAAGACATTTATTTAGTTAGTCCTGCCATCTTTTGTCTTCTACGGAAACTGTCATCCAAATACCAAGGAATTATCTCCGGAATCCTTTTCACAGTAATAAAATTTACGCCATCGATCGTGTACAAAGGAGCTTTGTTAAATGGCTCTGTTACAGGGGTGGACGATCGTACCATAGAGCTGAGTATGAGAGTTATTGCGACGGAAACCGCCTTCCACCCCTGAACATTCGGCAGACACTGTGTGACCTGAGATTCTTTGGATGTTTGAAATGGCGGAATTGATTCTAATCAGTTGCCAGCTAACAGGGGTTTTCAGGTCCCTCAGAGCATCACCAGACGGAAGCACATGTTCGATGGGGTCAGGTCGAGAATTAATGTGCACAAAAATTCATGTCTCATCCGGTAGCAGTCATCAAAAAGCTTGAAGGAGAGTAAAATTGTTACCGATATTCACTTCTGTTCTCCAAAATTGAATGAGAAACATCTCAAGTGGGCTATAAAATATTGTAATGTATATTGTGTTCATTTTGATAGATTTAATATGTGGATGAATGAATGGTTGATTGAATGATCGAGTGAAGTTATGTAATCTTTTGTTATTTTCTAGACCCTCAAAAGTTACTTTTGTGTTATGCTATTTAGCCTAATTTCAATTTTGAAAAAATAGGCTTATGAGATCACCGTTTGTCCGTGTGTGTGTGTGTGTGTGTGTGTGCGTGTGTGTGTGAGGTGTGTGCGTGTGTCCCTAATAAATTCCAAACGGCAGGAGCGATTTCAATGAAACTCGGTAAGTTCATAGCACTATTCTGGGCGACCTCGACCGTGCCCTTCAAATTTTGTTACGTCTCACCAATCCAACATGGTGGATGTGCGAAATATTTCTCCAGCATTCAATATCTCCGAAACTATTACCGATATCACCCTGGAATTTATTACGGTGATAAAGGGAACTACTAGAAGTTCACCTATGTGACTTTTGAAAAACTGATAACTACAAAACCAACATGGCGGCCACGCGAATTGGCGACTTTTAAATACACGTTTCTCGCAATTTAACCAACCAAACGCAATAAAACTTGGTACAGTATATGTTATTACACATTGTAATGCACCGACATCTAACTTCGTTCAATTGTTTACATAACCACAAGATGGCGGCTGTGCAAGATATTTCACCGGCATTCTATATCTCTGAAACTATTAGAGGTATCAACCTGAAATTTTGTACGAAGATAAAGTGCACTACTGGAAGTTCGTCTATAAGACTTTCAAAACCGGTTAACTACAAAACGAACATAGCGGCCAGGCGAATTAGATAAATTAAATAGACCTATCTCGCGATTTAATGTTCCAAATGCAATGAAATCTGGTACAGGAAATGTTAATACACATTTTAATGCAGTGGTATCTAATTTAGTTCAATTGTTTACATAATCTCAAGATGGCGGCTGTGCGAATTTTAAAATTGAGTTTTTATTTCTTGTGTCGTATTCATGCGATCGAAGTGAAAGATTGAATAATGAACCTACGCAATAATTTTCCTTTAATGGTACATGACTCTATGGCCTATACATTTAACAATCCAACATGGCGACCATCCGAAATAATTAGACGGCTCTGAATATCTACGAATCTATTACAGCAATCAAACTGAATTTTTTAATGTTCATAGGGGCTTTGAACGTATGTTCACCTATAGGACTTTAAATAACCTGGTGATCACAAATCCAACATGGCGGCGACGCGAAGTATAAATATTCACATGAACGTTTCTCGCAATTTAACCATCCGAGTGCCGTGAAACTTGGTACAGTAAATCCTCATACGAATGTTAATCCACTGGCATCTAATTTATTTCAATTGTTTCCATAACCACAAGATGGCAGCTGTGCGAAATTTTAAAATCTCCTTGTTACTTCTTGTGTCCTAATCCTGGGATTGAAATTTGAATGCTACACGTACACAACAATCTTCATGTGACAGTACATAACTCTTGGACCTACATATATAAACTCCAACATGGCGTCCGTCCGAAATATTTAGTCGGTTCTCAATATCTACGAATCTATTACAGCAATCAAACTGAAATTTTGTATGTTGATAGTGGCAATTAACATAAGTAGGATATATGAAAATAGGCTGTATAGTTCTTCACGGAACTACTTGTTATTTTCCAGTTTCGGAACTTTTTCTTCCTATCTTTCCATTCATGTTTTTGCCTTTCTCCGTTTACTATAGATACAGCAAGCGACCAGGAAAACAATCACTTGAAAAATTCCACATTACCTTCATATAAATCATAAATATGAACGCTCTGGGCCGAGTACATAACTTACTGTTTATAGCATGGATGTATTATGACTAGGGCCCGGATGTTGATGACATGTCATCTTTTTACTGAGCTGTCTTAAACAATGCTGAAGTACATAGAAACTTAGGACGGGCCACCCCATCTTCAAACTTTTATTTTGCATCTTTTTGCATTTTTTGCTATTTTCCATTTTAATAGCATTTTTTAAGTATGGTAGATTTTTTAGCCTACTTTTCCATTTTGAAAAATGAGGAAAAAGTAGCCTTATGAGATCGATCCGGGAAAAGGTGTGTCAGTCTGTCTGTCTTGCTGTGTGTGTGTCAACCACTATCAACTCCTAAACGGCTGCAGCAATCAAAACCAAATTTAGTATGAGTAAAGATGTGCACCGGAATAGCTCACGTCGATATTTGAAAATGATGTCAGTGCTACCAACTGCTGAAAAAACGCACTAGAAATTTGAGCTCCATGTTGGATATCTTGCAAGGTATGCATGGGAGCTATTCCAAAATTGGCACACATGTAGATAATACTATTTCAGTTTAATTTCCAGGAGGCCAACCATGACAGTGTTGCCAAAATAATTTTAAGCCTTCTGATAGGTCCAATGTTTAAATGCATATACCTTCTACACTATAAATTGGATTTCAACCAAATTTTGTATGTAATATCTGTACATAAACAGATATGACTGAGCGTATTCTTAAGAGCCACCAGGGCTGCCAACTGTTAATAATTGCTCTCTCTATTTTTTTTATCCAAATACCAATATATCAGAAAGTATGCAAGCCAACAGCTTTAAACTATGCACACGTATATTCTGACATTTTAGATTAATTTGAAGTAACTTATATACGTCAGTTCTACCAACATGATTATAAGCCTGCTGATAGTACCAATTTTTAAATGCATGTAACTTCTATACTATCAGTTGGATTTCAACCAAATTTCGTATGTGATATGTGTACCATAACAGATATGACTATAATTATTGTTATGAGCAATCAGGGCTGCCAACTGTTAATAAATGCTGTCTATATTATTTTTACCCTAATATCAATATATCAGAAAGTATGCAAGCCAACAGCTCTATACTTTGCACACGTATAGCACCTGACATTCTAGATTAATTTGGAGTAATTAATACAAGGCAGTGCTGCCAACATGATTCTATGCCTGCTGATATGTCCAATTTTAAAATACATGTAACTTCTATACTAACAAATGGATTTCATCCAAAATTGGCACAACAAGATATCATAATAATTCAGATTATTTCTGACCAGCACACGCATGGTATTGTTGGCAACATGCTTTTACGCGTGCTGATAGATCCAGTGTCTAACTGCATGTAACGTCCATTGGACTTCAACCAAATTTTGTATTCTGTACCTTAAGAGGTGGAACTAAGAATATATTCAGTCACCAGGGCTGCCAACTGTAGTGCTCTATTAGGCTACATTATACCAGGTATATTTTGAACTAATTAGATATTTCGATATTACCAACTTAATTTCGTCATTATTCTAGATAGGTTCATATAATGTAGAATAATCATTGGCATGAAAAGTAGGCTGTATAGTTCTTCACGGAACTTCTTGTTTGGTCTTATTTTAGAGAAATCGGCCTTATAAGGTTTTTTTTTTTCCAATTTAGTCCTGTTACAGCTTTATATGAGGGAGTTACGTCTCTCAGAGTTAAGAAGAAGCTAGTAGCTGATACAAGAGCATTTGAAATATTGATTCCATTTTCTTAATCAACCGGTTGGAAACTAGTCTTAGCAACAATCCTGAAATTGCTACGAGTATTGCATCAAAGCTGAAAAATGTGCTGGACAAAAACACATGGTATAAAACATTATGCAAAATCTCAGACATTCTTTCTGGTGAAAACTACTGCATGGATGGGATTGAGGAGGATTTAGTAGCAAACGACCTTCCTCACTTCAAGTACGCTCCAATCACATCAGTTAATGTTGAACGCAGCTTTTCGAGATATAAAAACTTGTTGATTGATAACCGCAGATCATTTACATTTGACAACATCATAATGACATTCGAAGTGTAGTGCAACTCAGACTAAAGTGAACATAAACCTTTTGTTAAGTGCTAGAGTCTATTATGATTGACTTTTCAGTTTGAGCTTCAGATGTCATTTTTGAAATATTGGTGAGTTTATTATTATAAGTTCATATTCTCCATTTTATGGAATTTTTAGGTCATTTATTAGAGTCATTTTTGAACATTTTAAGTGCATTTTTTAAACTTTTTATGGCATCAACATCCGGGCCCTAATTATCCCTTTTCATTTCATTGTTTCACTTAACAATAGCGATTGATTGACATGATGCTGTTTCCTGCGGGAAGATGTGCGCACCACAATTTTCGATCAGAGCCACTGCCCTAGCAACATCTTCAGGCCTCAAGCGCATATTCGTTTCCGAATTGCACAAGAACCACCGAGGAGATGGCTGTATTGATCTTATCCTGTGCCAACAAGTGGCAAAAGAAAACAGAATAAACCATTGCATTGTTGACGATAGCGATGGCGCGCACATCTTTCCGCGGGAAACACCATCATGTCAATGAATCGGTATTGTTAAGTGAAACATTGACATGAAGAATGGTAGAGTAATGCATTCAGGAAACCAATTAACCTTACTTCCATGCTATAACTTCAGTATGTCCTGTACTAGACCTAGAACGTTCATGTTGATGATTTGAATGAACGTAATGTTGAATTTTTCAAGTGATCGTTTTTTGATGTGTAACATCTTTCCACTCGGTTGCTGGATATTTTTGTGGGAGTGATTTTGAAAAATGGGATGTAAGTGGATCGGACGGAAGTATGTAAGACGCACTGCCAGATGGATCGTATCCCTCCTGGACATTCATCAACAAACACTCCCTTTTACAATAGATTAATATTTGTGCCAATAAATATTATAAAATACGGGTGTATTGAACGGAACTTGTAGCTCACCCTTTAGGGTGTCCGCTGGAAGCAGCTACAGACTCAGGCGAGCCGAACATGTCCACGGACACTCCCGGCACTAAAAGCCATATGATAAATAAATAAATAAATAAATAAATAAATCAACAAACAAAAATATTCTTATATACACACTAATAATACATAACAATTCCAAGGCTCTCTTTTTTCTCTTCACTGCCTACTTGATATTTCTACTCTCGCACTGCCTTCTTGATACTCTGCGCATAATCATATCAATATGACTCATTTTAACAGAATCCATATGAAATTGCGTGTTGGTCTGTGAATCAAGAGGACCTGTTTATAAGGAATTTAAGGTTATGAGCGGTGTCGCGTCTATTAATCTAGTTGATCCATATCGTATTCTTTATTTAGGCTAGTGCTGGTGGAAGCTACAAATCGTCTAATAAAATGAGTTCCGTATTATAAACTACAATATCTGTAAAACACTCCCTTTTACAATAGATTAATATTTGTGCCAATAATAGTATAAAATACCGGTGTATCAACAATTTCACGTGAGGTTTCTTCTATGTCAGATGTTACACATCACATGCGACTACTGTAAGGCTCGTAAAGTTTTTTTTTTGGGGGGGGGGGGGGAGAGGGCGGTCAGTGTAGCTTTTAATTTCCTGTAAATAATTACCGTATTTAAATGTTTGTTAAACATTTCGGATTGTTTGAGTAAATGAAAGCTAGAGATAGGATGTTTGACTGCAGGTCTGTTTTGTTGTGGTTATTGGTAGATAAAAGTGCCATTCTATCTGTGTTCATGTTTTTGTCGTGTTTTCTTTATACTTGAAGCGATAGAAGCCATTTTTAGCCTACTTTCGATTTTTGCAAAAAAAAAATGAAAGTAGACTTATGAGATCAACACAGGGCAAAAAATTGTGTGTCTGCCTGTGTGTGTGTGAGTCTGTGTGTGAGTGTGAGTACTCTAAATGTCTGTCGTCCCCCCCCTATCAATTCGAACACGGTGAAACTGAATTGAACGAAATTTGGTACAGAGGTAGCCCTAGCAAAGGGCACCTCAGTGTCATGTTTTATATCGCCGCCATCTTGACGGAAACATAATGGTGGCCACCCAAATGTTCAAAGCTTAAATGAAAATACGACTAACCTAATCATCCAATCTCTACCAAATTTTGCAACCACATACCCTTTAATGGGGAGCATTTTTAACCAACTTACAAGGTCATCAGACTAATAGTTTGTGGATGGCAGCCATGTTTGTGTGCAAACCTATTCCCCCTATTAATTCAAATACGGTGAAACCGAATTGAACGAAATTTGTTACTTTGCTTTCTCAAAAGCCTCGTCTGCTGCGGTACTCCATTTCCATCTATTATTTTTCTTGAGTAAGTCATACAGAGGAGCCATAATTTCAGAATATCTCGGACAGTGACTGCTAATGAATTGGCATGCGCCTACAAATTCTCTGACTTGTTTCACCTTAGTTGGCTTTGGGAATCTTGTGATCGCATCTACTTTCTGCATGTTTGGATGATATCCATCCTTATCAATGGTATGCCCCAAGTAGTTGATTTCCTTTTTCAAGAATTGACATTTTCCAAAATTTGACCTTGATATTGGCCTCCCTTAAATTTTCAAACAACTTTCTCAAGTGCACTAAATGTTCTGCGGCGTTGGGTGAAGATACAATCAAGTCGTCTATGTAGCAGATGACATTTTCCTTTACTTCGTCAGTGAGCTTGCTATCAAGTGCTCGAATGAGTGCTGGTCCACTGTTGACCATTCCAAAAGGCATTCTCACAAAGACCCATGACGTCTGATCAAATAAGAATCCAGTGTACTGCATACTTTCTTCCTCCAGTTGAACTTGGTAAAACGAAGATGTCAAGTCAAGAACACTGAAACATGCTCTCCCTTTGAATTTTCTAAGCAGATCTCTAATCTTCGGTGGTCGGTCATTTTCTGGAAGAATCTTCAAGTTGATGGTCCGAGCATCGAGACAAAGACGTATCTGACCATTACTCTTCTTAACTACAGTGATGGGGTTTATATAAGACGACGCCTGTTTTTTAATAATCCCGTCTACCTCCATTTTTCTGATTAACCCTCGTACTTCTTGATAGTATTTCTCAGGTATGGGGTATATTCTCTTCTGGTAAGGGGTTTCATCGGTCAGCCTTATCTTATACTTGTAGTCTTTAATCAATCCAGGCTTTTCATCAAAAATATCTTGGAATTCTTTTATCAAATCTTCAAATTCCCCCTGAATTTCTTCAAATCCTTCAGTTTTTCTACTGGATTTTTCTGTTAGATTCTCCACTTCATCGATAATGGTGTTTAAAATTTCTTCCCTAAGGTCTATCTCCAGACTATTTTTCACGTCCTGTTCTTCAATCTCTTCTGTGATCATGTACCCATCATTAGAGCTAATACTCCTATTCTTCATGTCAATAATGGCTCCAACTTTCGATATAAAATCGATTCCTAGCACAATATCGAAATGGATCTTGCTCACCACAATGAAGATCTGTTCATAATTCCTTCCATTAATTTCAAAGTTCAACAGCACTTGGATCTTGCATTTCACTGCCTTGTCTTGGAAAATTCCTCTCACTTTGACGGTAGAAACTGGTAAAACTGTCATGTTTTCTCCTTTTAACAGACTTTGATAGCATTCATCAGAAATGATAGAAATAATTGCGCCAGTATCCATAAGAGCTTTGTACTGTTGGCCATCTATCAGTACAGAAATAATAGGTAATGCACATGGTATTTCCTCTTTGACGATTCCCCTCTCTTCTAATAAATCCTCGTCAGTTACTTCATAAATTTCATTAATGGTAATCAGGTGTGGTGTGGCAATGTATTTGTAGTTTCTCGCTGTCGTTGAGAAATCGGCGTTTTTTTTGTGTTACCAATCTCGAAGTTCTGCTGGCTTGTAGAAGGACCAGGATCGATCACTACATCCTGTCTTTTCTTTTGGTTTTCAGCTTCCTTCTCTCGCAATTCCTTTAGATACTGCTGACTTTCTTTCTCTCTTTCCTGATATTTGTCGGGTGTCATAACCTGACCTTGAGAATTCTGATTTCGATTCTGGTAATTTCTATTATAGTTCCTATTGTAGCCCTGGTTATTGTAGTATCTACCTCTTCCATCATTATAATTGCCTCTATTGTTCCAGCCTCGTCTTTGCTGATATGGACGGTAACCTTGCGATCTGTTGCGAAAATAATTATTCCTATGGGGACCTACATTTTCAGTTTTTCCTTCATCAGCGGGCTTATCAGTTTGCTGGACTTGATCCAAATAGACCGTAGTGATGTCTTTGAATTCATGCCTCTGACCTTTCTGAACCACATTTGGCATTGGACTCGTGTAGTCAAGCCTTCTCAACAATTCGTCCATGCTGGTCAAATCTCTGATATTTGACGATATAATCAGTCTTCTTACTTCCACAGGCAGCATACGCGAAATAGCATCGATCAACTGCTCTGTTGACAATGGGGGTTGCAAAAATCTCAAGCGTGATAGTTGGCTCGTGAAGAAATCAGCGTACCGTGTTGGAAGAGTACCTGAATACTTCCTTGAGTATACCTCAGCTCTTAATGAATTCTGAGCTTCTATGGACCAGAATCGTTTGATCAGTGCCTCTGCGAATTCGTCAAAATTACTGAAGGTGTAGCGAAATGCTCTGAACCATTCAAGGGGTCCTACAGCTAAAAATCTCTCTACTATCCTCATCTCTCTTTCTCTGGGAATGTGAGCTTCGATAAAATAATCTTTAAGGTACCTGATATATTCTATCGGTGTCAGACTATCAGTATTGCTGAATTTTTGAGGTTTGTCCTCGAAGTTCCGGATGACTGTCACATTTCTCGGATATGAATCCATGTAATTTTTCCCACTATCACGATATTTCCATTCCGGTTCAATATTCCTATCCTCATCTTCTTCCCGGAATCTGGATATACGTTCCTCAGGACTAATATCTCTCTCTTCTGCAGTGAGGTTACATCTTCTGACGTAATTCCTGTCTTCGCAAATCGATCCTTCTGGATCCTTATCAGAGATTTCCGTTAGAACTTTCATGATCAACTCTTCTTTGTAGGTTTCCATCAGGCTAGCTTCTCCTAGTTTCAAATTCTGCAGTTTGCTCGTGGTTTCGTTAACATCAGAGACAACCCCATGAATTAGTTCCTTTAATGTTTGCACGTGCTGACCTATTTGTGTTCTATCCTCTACCTGCTTTTCGGATAGCGAATCCATCCTGATACTCAAATCCTTCCTAATCTGAACTACTTCATTGTTAATGTCTACTTGTGTACTGGCAAGTTTTCGTTCAATTCGCTCCTGAATTTGATTTACATGTTCCCCACTTGACCTGTTCCATTCATCTTTCCATACCGTTACATTTGCAGTTAACATTTCCGCAATATCTACTTCGATGTCTTCCTTAAGTAACCGATTATGATCTAGAACCTGGGTTCTCATGACCTCTACATCATATTTTAGACCTGCTAAAGAAGCTGTTGTCCTAACAGACTCGTCAACTAATCGAGTTGTCAAAGCACTAATGTTACGAGTACAAAGTGTTTTTGAAGTTTCAATTTCCTCCCTAACTTTGTTAACATCAGTCTGAACTTTAGCAATGTCTACAAAAACTGTATTTACTTCTACTTGTATTTTATTGATGTCGCTTTGCATCTCATTTACATCTGTATGAATGTTGTTAATGTCTACCTGAACGTTTGATACATCGGTTCCAACATTTTTAATCTCCCTTTGAACCTCTTCTACTTTATCCTGTACAGTAGCAACATCGTTCCTAACAACAATTACTTCAGCTCTAGCACATGAAATATCACCCCGGACATTAGCAACATCAAGATTCAACTTAGTAAGATCTTTCTGTACCTTAGAAACATCTATTTTAACATCAGACACATCTTTATGCACATTGGATAAATCTTTATGGGCATTGGACACGTCTGTGCGCATGTCAGTTACAGCATTCTCGATTCCCTGGGTACTGATCTGTAAACGCGACATATCATTTTCTAAGTTTGCAGAACTGGTCTGAATAACTTTCAAACTTTCACCAAGCCAAATAGACAAATTACTAGCATTCCTAGCTTCCATCTCCTCCATTCGACTAGTATTCCTAGCTTCCATCTCCTTCACACTTTCATTAATGCTAGCTTTCATTTCTTCCAACATCATTCTCAGACTCTCATCTGCCATTTCAATAATCTTTCAATAATAAACTGCTTTAGGGACATACATCAAACAGAGCAAAATAACAACATCTGAGCAACATTTTTCACCATATATAAATTTTGAGCAATTTTCTGTCTTAAATCTAACTTATAATTACCTTATAATTAACCTTCGTAGACACTTCATGTTGAAATAAACTCAAGCACATGTTCAAGTTTCTTTGGTTCATTTTAAAAATATCCTAACACAAATAATTTACATTTATAATCCAAATAATTAATTTTATCTTTAATATGACTAAACACGTCATAAGCCGGTCAAATAAAATAAGATTCCAGATCATAGGCGATTTTTCTAAGTTTCCAGCCTATTTAACCTCTCTCAAGTTGTATAAGATCTGGTCTTTTCTGAGTGTAATTTTCCTAATACAACACAACATTTAATCCCTGTATAATCACACTCTCAAATTCTACAATTGGCCAAGACATCTAACAAAGAATCAACCTCTTTATTTGAGTCTTCACAATCCCTTTGACATCGATAACTTGGTAATCCAATGTTATTTGAACACTCGACAAAATTGCGGTGCCAATTCTACTGCAATAACTTGGTAATCCAATGTTATTCAAGTATTCCGAACTTCGATTGTGCCAATTCTACTGGCGTTCAACCTGGTAATCCAGTTTTGTCAATCGATCCCCACGTTTTAGGGTTGCCAATCTTACTGTCCCCGATAACCCGGATAGTAGGCTGTCAGATATCCGCCCCCTCAATCGGATTGCCAATAATCAAACGCGCCGGCATAGCTACATCAATGAAAATGGCACTGACAGATACTATCGAGATTAGAGCACAATAGTTAACAAGAAATTATTGTGGAACACACCAAAATATACGGGGGTTCATACTTACCTTTACTTACCTTTTAAATTTATCTCGTGGACTGGGTTGTCAACTGGATCACTTAAAGTATGCCCACACAATAACCTCCACCATGATATTTAAAATGAACCACAACGAAGACGAGAAACTTTAAACTGCACAATAATTTATTTCACATAAAGAATGAATTTAACAAAATAAAACAACAAAATCCACGTGGCAATCAGAAGCCATCGTCTATATAACCATGTCCTCCTGTAGGACCTGTATACTCTACATACAATGTTTCAGCTTTCTCAAGCTCAAAATAACGTAAAAATAATAATGCACTTGGAATGGAAACGGGATTTGGGATGAGACACATATAGCAATTGTTTTGCGTGTTTATACACTTCACATTTTATTTATAGCCACAAGGCTATTATGGAAACGTCCTTGGCCTCTGTCATACAGTTGTCCGGGCCAGCTGCAATGCACCTGCATCGTCAAAGTGGACTCACCTGTCTGGTCCGCGTTAGCATATGCTTGTTACATCAGAGCTTAGCTCTCCCTTTCAAAACACGTAAATGTCCACATCTCAACTGAAATATTATCACGCAAATCTTTTAAATGCTCCATTCAAACACCAGTAGAATACTCTAACAAACCCAAATCATGTTTAATTGTTCAAGCCACTTGCTTAATTAGCGTTGTTTAGAGTATAAAAACAAAACTCCAAATGTTTATAACAAAAGTTCATTAATTATTTATAACAATTATAAGTTGTTTATAACAATGTCAAATGACAATTGAAAAATATATATTCGCCACTCTCAATCCCTTTCATTTCAAATTATTATCAAAGATATTTACAAAATTATTTACAATATTAAATATTGTTTATATTATTTATACAAGAAATACATTAAACCACACGTTTATCCGGTTGATAATTACTTAAATCGTGGTAATATAATCGACCAATGAAGGTTAGTTACATTTTAAAGTTCATATTCAGGTTTAATAAGGTTTTAATAATTATTATTATTAGTGATGGTAACCTCCATTCAAAATCGTTATCTCAAATTATTTAACACTCTTGTTAATTTTAACAGTATCTTCATATGAATAACTTTCAAAGAACCAGGACAATACATTCAGCGGAAAAATACTTCGCTTCAAAATGCACAAAATTGCATAAAATAGGCCCAGAATTCCTCATATATTTCAACATATATGGCATAAAAATCTTCCACAGTACATACAAAAATCCTCCACTTACAACTTCTTCAACATCAATAATTACTGTGGGAATCTGCTTCACTTATTCAAAGGCATTATTCATCAGCGACTTTCACATGTCCACTGAACTAACGATTATACATCCATTGTTCCTCTTTAAAAATTCTTATATTCATCAATTGTAATAATGACTGTTATTATTTAACCTTCGTGGGTTTCATTCATGAATCGATATGAAGTAAAAATTTGCCAATCACAAATAAATTTAATAGCAAATACGATTAGACACTCCTCTCTGGTCTATCAAAATTGAGATTAATATCTTCAAAGTAACGCAGTATAAAAATACTATCTTCAATCAAAGTTCATCTAAACTGCATAAATAGTCGAATAGAATACAATTAGACTGTGGAATGCAAACATTATTGTTCCAATCTATAATTGAGAAAAACTCCTATCAAATGTTCATTACTTTAGTGTATTCAATAATTCGTAGTCAAAGTTCCTATTTCATAAAATTGTCTGTAATGCAACGGTAATTAGAACTGACGATAAATGTCTATGTTGCAATCATGTTCATAAAACGACTAGTATTTCCAAGATCGTCGACAATGATAAAGATTTTAACGCTCTAAAATCTTTTAATTATTCTTCTTTCTTGAGGATGACAGAAAATTGGTCAAAGTAATTTACTGAATAGAATTACTTTGATAAAGTGACACGCTGTCTGAATTCAAATCTTCCATAGAAAATCATTAACTTTACAGTCAAATCGTGACTACAAAAATATGCCAATTATTGAAAGAATATGAATTATCAGTCTCAACTGATCCAAAATTATTTAAGTATGCCAATGACATAACCATGTCTTAATAAATCGTCGAAAAAGGCATCAATCATCGAAGTGTACTGAGTACAGAAATATCAATCAAGAAAATGGGGCAAAAGATAGGACACAAAAATACGGGAAAATGGTTGCTCAGATATCGCTACAAGACTCAAATGATACAAGAAACGTTCACGACTACCTTATCTGTTGATTGAAGTTCTAGAGGAAAGTTTTCAAGGAAAACTGCTGTTGGTTCCATTTCACCAGCGTAAAGATGTGCTCCGACCTCGAACCTGGAATCAGCGTCCTCGGAGAATCGAACTGCTTCCTCCTCCGGAAATTGCACTGCTCCATGTATATGAAAGACATCCTTCTGGCAAAATTCTTCTTTTTGAGCCGGGTCCACCCTGGCCTCTCTTGAAAATTCCCTGAAATTCTGGTCGTAATTCGCCATGACGTTTATTGCAGTTATTTCCGCAGAAATATTCATAATCGTGGAGTATGAAAATATTTCCACTGTCATTTGATATAATTCAGCGATGGATTCACGATGCATGAGTGTAGTTGGATGTTCACTACATGCTCGCTTTTGTAGAAAGACGATTAACGAAGTTCCATGCTGTTATTTCACTCCATCGATATATGTCCCAATTGCATTAAAGCCTTAGCCTTCCATCTCAACTTCTGTTATAATCATTGAAAGCACTGCAAGATTATAATGTTCCATAGTGGAATGTATCGTTGTATTACCAAACGTATTCTCCAATATTACTGTTGTAATCCACGTGTCAGCCGTAGTGTATAATGTGGAAATTTTAAAAGTGTTTCTCATGTGGCGAGAAAATCACTTTTGTTGGCAGCCTTAAAGTGCCTATATCTTTCGAAGTATAACTGTGAAATTGTTCAAATCTTCTACACACCTCAATGTTGTACTGCCCAATTGAATTATAATAAAGGCTGAAGTTAACTCTTTATATCTTATCAGGTAGAAACGTTAATGTGAGCGTTTCAACTTCACCTAGTTTTGAGCAGCGTAAAATGGAACTGCTCCGTGTTCGGTCGATGCGCCGGGCTTTTACCATGCACGCTAAAGACGACTTACTTCACTGAATCACTTGAAAACGACTATAAATCACCAGAAATATATATGCGATCTGACATATGAGATCTGAGAGCTCCTCTCTGCTGTGCACGACCTTTTATTAACTTCTTAAGGGGCGTATCCATCCCTTCCATAGCCTGTTGCTCCGTCATCGCTGAAAGTTCTAACTTTGGCTATACTTGACGGATTTTCAAATTTCAAAAACTCAAAATTAATTTCTTCAAAATTCCAAATCAATGCCATAACTGAAAATAGATTTCCACAATTCTGCATGCCAAAATAATTAAATACGGTAGTTTCAGCAATCTCCGTCTTCTTTCCAAACTATCGTTCATTGGTTCGAGCCTTTCCTCCAATAGCGTAACTTCTTCCTTAGCACAATACCTTGTGTCCTGCGACTGCGTCGTAAATCTCAGATCTTTCTCGAACGAAATCATGACGTCACCAAGAATCTCAGCTCAATCAGCCTGCTTGCCTCAAGTCTGCGTCATCCGTGCCTACGTCATGAGTATCCACGTCACAACTATGACATCCATAACTTTACTCATATTTTCCAATACAGCCACCGTGGTCTCAATATAATTCAATTTACGGGGGCAGTACAGAGGTAGCACTAGCAAAGGGCACCTCAGTGTCAGTGTCATGTTCTTTATATCGCCGCAATCTTGACGAAAACGTAATGGCGGGCACCCAAATGTTAAAAGCTTAAATCAAATTACGATCAACCTAATCATTTGATCTCTACCTGTTATGGCAACTTTATAACTTTATATATGTGGCATATTTTGACCAAACTACAAGGTCATCAGCCCAATAATTTGCAGATGGGGCCATGTATGTGTGCAAACGGATTCCCCCCATCTATTCAAACACGGTGCATACAAATTGAACGAAATTTGGTACAGAGGTAGCAATAGTAAAGAGCACCTCAGTGTCATATTTCATATCGCCGCCATCTTGATAAAAACGTAATGGCGGTCACCCAAACGTTAAAAGCCTAAATCAAATTACGACCAACGTAATCATCTGATCTCTACCAAATTTTGCAAAATTATATCTTTATGTACGAGGAATCTTATGACCAAACTACAAGGTCATCAGTCCAATAATTTGCGGATGGTGGCCATGTATGTGTGCAATTTGATTCCCTCTATCTATTCAAACACGGTGAATCCGAATTGAACGAAATTCACTAGCGAAGGGCACCTCAGGGTCATGTTTTATATTGCCGCCATCTTGACGGAAACGGAATGGTGGCCACCAAAATGGTAAAAGCTTAAATCAAATTATGACCAACCTAATTATTTGATCTCTACCAAATTTTTCAACCACATACCTTTTTGTGGGAAGCATCTATTGACTGAACTACAAGGTCATCAGCCCAATAGTTTGAAGATAACGGCCATGTACGTGTGCAAATCGACTCATCATATCAATTTAAACACGGTGAAACCGAATTGAATGAAATTATGTACAGAGGTAGTACTAGCAAAAGGCACCTCATATTCATTTTATTATCCGTATAACACGTTGTATTTCAACAAGCTACTACAACCAACATACAATTATACTCCTTGAAAAGGACAAAGAGTTATAACAATACCCATGCATTTAGGAGAACGTAGGCTATATGTTCTTTACTGAAGAAAGCTTTGCAGTCGGTCAACACAAATAATTGTGCCCTATTACATTAGGCGAGAAGCAAGAATGTACAATATATGCCCTAAGCTGAAGAAACGAGATATTAATCCTTAGCCTACTAACACGCGTTTATCTCTACTGACATAAAACAAAGTCCCCGATTCTTGGATGTTACGGGTAAACTCGAGAACCACTGGTTGGATTTTGATGCGGTTTTCACTATTCTGTAAAGGATATTTCGTGGATGATTTCTGTAGAAAATAATTTATTTATAATCAAAGGAAGCCAAGCAGTAACGATTTCAGTGGAAAAGTCGAAATAAAACCTGGCGTCCGAGCATTTTGTAAGCTTACGCTGGGCAAACCGTTAAAAATATCTAAATACTATGAGTGTAAGAATTGATCAGCATGAAAAGTTCTACAAAAACGTACGCGAGAGCACATGTCTATATTCAATATATCGTTCAATATAAGTGTTTTTAGATTGGACGGAAGGGGGATTTGTGTTTCATGCACCTCGCCATTCTTAAATTATGTCTGACATGAATTTGTTGCACATCCATCTCCATGATAATATACTTAACAGTGATTTGAACCCATCAGGCCGAGACGTAAAACGGATATAGGTCGTAGTTCATTGACATCGTAAAGAAGCACTAATCACGTAATGCATTCACAACTGTTCGCGGGTTGTTAGTGTAAAATATGAGGCACATGTTTCGAGCGTCAAGCGTTCATCCTCAGGTTCTATTCACATGGGATTAAAATTAGAGTACTATGTTTAAGAATTACACTTAATCGCAAATACAATGTTTATATTATAAAAGTTTGCAAAGACCTGCGTAGGCCCAACGCGTCAATCGTATTTACAGACAGTATCGTTCACTTCTATGGTTGTGGCGTTATTATTATTATTACATTATGCGAAGCGGCCAAAACTAAGGACCACGCAAATATCATTTCATTTCCTTCTCATAGTTCTTTCAGAGTGTTGCGCCTTTCTCTCTGCTGTCCATCTTCCTCCCCTGCGTTCTCTCTTTTCTCTCACAAGAACCTTTATGTTCGAAAGTATTTCCCTGAATTGTCTTCTGTCTCGACAGTCGTCATCTGTAATTCCTAGCCTCCGGAGTTCTTCCTTGATCTGCTTGGTGTAACCCCCTTGGCTCTTCAGATTATATATTTTATCAAAAAGGTGTTTATTTATTCTTGTTGAATCCATTCTAACCAAATGTCCATAGAAACATGAACGTCTTTCCCTAATTCTTGTTTCCAGGTCTTCCACCCTTTTATATCTCCTTGTTTGGTTATTATTATTATTTTTAGCCTACTTTTCACATTTTGCCAAAATGAGGAAAAAGTAGACTTATGAGATCGGGCAAATGTGTGTGTCTGTCTGTCCTTCTGTCTGTCTGTCTGTCTGTCTGTCTGTCTGTGTGTGTGTCCCCTCCCCCTTATCAACTCCTAAACGGCTGCAGCAATCGAAACAAAATTTGGTGGGAGTAAAGATCTATACCTGAATATCTCACGGCCAAATATGAAAATTATGTCAGTGCTACCAACTGCTGAAAAATCGCAATTGAAATTTGAGCTCAATGTTGGATATCATGGAAGGTATGAATGGGATATATTTCAAAAGTGGCACACGTATAGATAATAATATTGCAGTTTGTTGGTTATTGTTGTTTTAAGGGGCGGAACTACGAGGTCATCTGCCCACAAAAATATTGCAGTTTAATTTCCAGGAGGCCATACATGGCAGTGTTGCCAAAATGATTATAAGCCTGCTGATAGGTCAAAATTTAAATGCATATAACTTCTACACTATCAATTGGATTTCAACCAAATTTCGTATGTGCTATGTGTTCATAAACATATATGACTGAGCATATTCTTAAGAGGCTGCCAACTGTTAGTAAATGCTCTCAATTTTTTTAATCCAAATACCCATATATCGGAAAGTATGCAAGCTGACAGCTTTAAACTATGCACACGTATAGAACCTGACATTCGATATTAATTTGGAGTAACTTATAGACGGCAGTGCTACCAACATGATTCTAAGCCTGCTGAGAGGTCCAACTTTAATTACATGTAACTTATATACTATCATTTGGATTTCAACCAAATTTCGTGTGTGCTATGTGTACCATAACAGATATGACTATGCCGATTCTTAAGAGTAACCAGGGCTCCCAACTGTTGATAAATACTGTCTCTATTTTTATTATTGTTATTATTATTATTACTCCTCCTCCGATTAGGTAAAAACAGATCTGTAACAAATGTGGGCTCTATATTTTTGTTAATATAAAAATAATTTTGTGAAAATGACGTACAGTGTGTCCAAATAGAGGGTATTTGTATATTCCTATTCTTCGGTGACGTAATCGGTAGCATGCTGAACAGCTATGCCCAAAGTCGTTGGATGTTTAAGAGCGTTAAAATCCTTCAGTATGCCTTCCTTCGGAGGAGAAGTAAACCCGGCGGTCCCATGATATAGATTTATGGCGTGTAGAAGAACCTACCACTACAATTGCTAGTGTGTAGCTAAATGTTTAGGTTATTTGATTAGAAACGCTCTATCATATTTCAATGTTCGTTGCTAGGTGTCAGTGGCAGTGGCATCTCTGGTAACCAAAGTTGGAACTACTTGAAATTGAACTTGCTGGGAGGCTCCTGGCGTTCTATTAAAATACCCTGCTGTGGCCATTGGCTGCAATTCAAAGATAATACTCCTATAAATTAGTGACAAATATCTTGAGATAGTCAACAGGCTGTGAAGTGAGAACAATAAAGGCTTCTTGTGCAGTGGAGCTTACTTGGAATATGTATTTATGTTCTTGCTCCAATGGACATTTTGAAGTGATATGGAAATGTTAATCCTGTGAATATCTATGACTTTAGTCATTTTTTCAAGTTTTTCCGTATTGATTTTGATAAGTTATGTACTTGTCCACTATACAATACAAAATATCTTTTTATTTATACATTTTGATACATGTTTCGGCCCTGTGAGCCTTCTTCAGTCAAAATCAAAAAATTCTCCTAGATCATTCTAAAGGTTGGTCTCTCATAAAAAAAATTGTAAATCACATGTGATCAAGGTGAACAACAAGACGGACACATTTGTAGTAGCTCTTTCAAGTTGTGAGGTGATAGTTTATGGTCTCCAAACTGCGGTTGTTGAAAACATTTTGACCAAGCTCTAAATAAACAACGTTCGATTCCTATTTCTACTTTCCTTTTTAAAGATGCTTGTACAATGGGGTCCCTTGTTTTGGAAATAGATTAACAAGAATGGAGCCCACGTTTCAAAATTTCGTGCATTTTTAAATCTTTTAATGTCTTTAAGCATTTTATATTCATGTATTTTAAGCATCCTGACGATGTAATTGTTTATCTCAATTACATCGTCAGGATGCTTAAAATACATGAATATAAAATACATTATGCAACGAGCCTATAATGGCTATAATTAAGACACGAGTATTTTTTATAAAACGAGCGTATGCGAGTTTTATAATTTCCATACGAGTGTCTTAATTACCATTATAGGCGAGTTGCATACGACTGTTTATGTTCGACGATAATTATAACTTTATTATATGTTTTAACATAAATATTCATAAATATCTGTTGAGAGTCAGCTACTGGAATTTTGTGATCGCAGAGCGAGCGTTGGGTGTTATATCTTTGTCTTTCAAGAGCTTTGAACAACCGACGCATGCGCTCTGTGTGGTTGCAATGCCATATGCAACCATATGTTTACATCAGCCGTCCCTCAGTAATATCGTCACCGCAGTCATTTGAAGACAATGCGCTGTGTAGAAATTAGTGTTGGTGATTTTAAGGTACAGTGCTATTTCTTGTCTCATATTCGCCAGTTTATTTACGCGAACATATGGACGGTGGGTATTCCATGTCGGTAATTTATTATAGTTCGATGTTGTGTTTATGTCCGACATGTTGGATTTTGAGCGCATGCGCGAAGTTATCGTTACCTAATTGGTCAATGAACGAGCTCTGATTGGCTGGAGAAACTGTATCATAATGGAAAACAGTGTTATAATGACCATCATTATGATACAGTTATCTGACACATAATAGTGAGGGTCGAACATAAAATTTGATTTACAATTTTTTTTTATGAGAGACCAACCTTTAGAATGATCTAGGAGAATTTTTTGATTTTGACTGAAGAAGGCTCACAGGGCCGAAACATGTATCAAAATGTATAAATAAAAAGATATTTTGTATTGTATAGTGGACAAGTACATAACTTATGTTAACCCTGTATTGGGCAGAATATTAGTCTGTTAAACATATTTTATTTGTATTTATTAAAATTTAATTACATTTACCTAATTGTAGTTTAGTTATCACTAATTTTGATTTTTGTTTTCTTCAACAATTTAATGATCGTATTCATTTTTACATTTTCTACATTATTTTTATAATCTTAAAATTAAGATCATATATATATTTATTTTACTTGCGAATTGACCGCTTAGGATCACGCTACAATTTCACTGTTTTAGTTGTAATTTCCTCTGTCTCCAGTACTCCTTCATGAGAACGCTGTGCTGCTGCCGTTGTTCGGCCGTCCAAGCTCTTTCGGTCTTTGTAGCTCGTCTCTCGTCATGAAACCCTTCCAAATTGTGTTTCGAAACGTATCCCTTTCCAACATTTGGGCCTCCTGGATATTAGATCTCTCAAGGTCTTTCCGAGTTTCTTTAATCCATGTTGTTGTTTTTTTGTTTTGTTCCGGAAGTAGTCAAACAACTGCTTGGTTAATCTGGATTTGTCCAATCTGTACATGTGTCCAAGAAATATTAGCCGCCGTTTTCTCATGGTCGCCGAGATTTTTTCTACACTCTGGTAGACTTAGGCGTTGCTCCGAATTTTCTATCCTGTTTCCGTCTGGATTGGGCCCATGATTTTCCGGAGGATTCTCCAACATCTCTAGCCTATAGTTCATTGAAAGGCATTTACAGGCGTACAGGCATTCTGTTTTGACTACAGTGTCGTAGTGCTTTATTTTGGCGTTCCAGGATATGCATTTCTTGTTATAGATGTTTTTGTAAGCCCATACGCTCTCTCCATTTTGGAAATCCTATCGCCTACCGCAGCTTTCTCTAGACCATTGTCCTGTATCGTTTCACCGAGATATTTAAATTTCTTTACTCTCTGAATCCGCCCTATCTCCGTCCTTGTGCCTCATTTATCATGAATTTTATTTTCTCTATCGAGATCCTGAGTCCCGTCTTACTGGCGATCTTTTCTAAGAGGATAATGTGAGTGATCGCTTCCCTTATTATAATTATTATTATTTTAATTTTATAGGCTTATTTATTTTTAATTTTTGCAAGCATATTTAATCTAATTCTAATTTTTCTTAGTTTCTTTTTTTACTTTTTAATTGTAATTGTTTTATTTTAAAAATATATCAAGCACCTTAGGTCAAGGATATAAAGAAATATTATTTGGTTTTCAGAAATTCTTTGATATATGACTGAAAGATTCAATCATCAGCTACTTTGACAATATAGCAGGTGGTTAAGATATTTCATTTAAAATGTTATTTTGTCGAACGTGGAGTCTGTCTGGCTATAAAGAATACATATATTGGGCTGTTTATTCGTCCCGCTTTTTCAGGGACTTTTTTTTTGGCAAATTGTCCCGAAAGTTTTATTGGGGACGCCCAAAATCCCGCTTTGTTTATCATTCCGCTTGGCCAATGTATCTTACGCTACAATGTTCTGTTTCGTTGTTAACTGTGCAATAGCCTAAATACGAAAGAATGCGCCACTTGTACAATTTGGTCAATAAACTTTGCCATTTACTTTCAATTCTTTGTATTATTGGTAGCACTGGTGAGATTTTCCGTTGTATTTTGACTGGTTTGGTTCTTGCAGTAGGCCTAGCTGTTAAGTTTATGTTTATGACATATGAAACCACTGTTTCAACATTCCGAATCGCAGGTGTTATTTTAACAGCAACATAAAAAGTGAACTTGGCTACTATTAGATGCCATCACAACCAGCGCTTGGTGACTAACGTTGGAACTTGAGGGCATTCATAAAACCAAACCTACAAATTATGCTTCACACAAGTTAGGTTAGTGGAAGGTTCTTTTACATGTCATAAATCTATGATATGGGCCCACCGGCTTTACTTCCCCTCCGAAGGAAGGCATACTGAGGAATCTTTAACGCTCGATACAAAGATAAATTGAAAATGTTCACTAAATTTTTTCAATATATTTTTTGTCCCCTTCTTTTCTTAATTGTCCCAGGTTTTTCCTATTAAAAAAAAGTCTCGTTCTTATATAAACATTATGTGGATACCCTGGGAAAAGAAAGGAAATAAGGCTAGAGATATAGAGTTTCAACTGTTATTCCAATAATGCACATTATTTTCTGCTGAATGTTTAACATCCGGGATTAAAATACCAGCCATTGCCAAAACTGAACTACAGTATCTGGTCTCATCTAACAAATATTCACGATTTCGCAGTTAGTTGGGAGACGTTCCTATAATATTATAATTATGTTAGCAGTATTCTTAAAAGTGGTTTTGTATCGCAAAATTATAATTTGAGGCGCAGGGCAATTTTGTTCCTCAAAAGCTAAACAAACACGAATTACTTCATAATGAGAGGTTTTATACATCTGATTATGAAAATTAGGGTGAAGTAATTTTTTTATTTTTGTTGTAGTCGGGCCATTGTTTTCCACCGCTTGCTCGAACCATCGACCTCTCGACTGACCAACAGTGAACTGAAGTAATCAGGCAAGGGGAGGGAGTAATGGAGCGTAATTCGTTGCGATGGGTAAGCATGTTGTGGTTTAAGATTCCTTGAACAATTACCACTTCACTCCTTCTCTCTTGTTCTTCATCACGCGAAGAAATGGATGAGCAACAACAACAGCAGCAGCAACAGCAGAAGGTCCATCAAGGGTCAGTACTTCCCATTTGATGTGAAAGAGGTCGCCACAGTAATCTACCATCAGCACGGCAGACCAAGGCCATTGTCCGCAGCCACTAATAATAATACAGCACCACATTCCTAACGTTATGATTGACTCTATCTGATGTTACAACTTGACTCCTGTGGATGTCAAGACACACGCTAAAGCCATGACGAAACTGTTATGGTAATATTCCTCTCCTCCTCCTCTTCTACCTATCATAATATTCCACGAGATTAAAACATTTGACAGAATGGTGCGTAGCAAAAGAATTGATGGGTGAGGGGGAAAGTTCAGCTAACCGGAACTAATAACTACTGATGTAGAGAAACATTCCTCATCGAGGACCTAAGGACACTTTTGACTCTTCCCAGCACTCGAGCCTCGGAAACTCTTTTATCAACATTAAAAGCAAGAAGAGAAGAAATATCCCCAAGGAACTGGGGCCATGATGGATCGGACTTGGACCACATCCAGCTTTGAGATGAGGCACGTGTTTACTAGAATGGCGGTACACGGATTCCATCATCTCATCTGTGTGAACACATCATACCATGAGCCAGCTGAGACGTGCGAGTGCAACTTATGCCGACAAACATGTGAACGCTAGTCTAGCACATAGAATTCTGCAAAAAAAAGAACCCAATCAATTACAGAAAATGCAAACCAAGGCACCAGAACGCAAACTTGAAATTACTTGAATAATGTGTATTGTAATGAAATGTTCCTTTTTTTTGTATGGCCATCTGGCTGCAATAAAAGTATTATTATAACTACTGATGTATTGCATTAAAACGTTAAAATTATTGTACATATTGGGACATGTTTCGACCTTCAATGAGGTCATCTTCAGCTTAAAAAATCAATTAAGAATTAAAAACTAAAAATAGTATATATGACTTAAATCTAAATAACAAATGAAACAAGAAGTTCCGTGAAGAACTGTACAGCCTACTTTTCATGCCAATGATTATTCTACAGTATATGAACCTATCTAGAATAATGACGAAATTAACTTGGTAATATCGAAATATCTAATTAGTTCAAAATATACCTGGTATAATGTAGCCTAATAGAGCACTACAGTTGGCAGCCATGGTGACTGAATATATTCTTAGTTCAATCTCTTAAGGTACAGAATACAAAATTTGGTTGAAGTCCAATGGACGTTACATGCAGTTAGACACTGGATCTATCAGCACGCGTAAAAGCACGTTGCCAACAATACCATGCGTGTGCTGGTTAGAAATAATCTGAAATATTATGATATCTTGTTGTGCCAATTTTGGATGAAATCCATTTGTTACTATAGAAGTTACATGTATTTTAAAATTGGACATATCAGCAGGCATAGAATCATGTTGGCAGCACTGCCTTGTATAAAATACTCCAAATTAATCTAGAATGTCAGGTGCCATATGTGTGCAAAGCATAGACCTGTTGGCTTGCATACTTTCTGATATATTGATATTACTGTAAAAAAAATATAGACAGCATTTATTAACAGTTGGCAGCCCTGATTGCCCTTAACAATACTTATAGTCATATCTGTTATGGTACACATAGCACATACGAAATTTGGTTGAAATCCAACTGATAGTATAGAAGTTACAAGTATTTAAAAATTCGTACTATCAGCAGGCTTATAATCTTGTTGGTAGAACTGACGTATATAAGTTACTCCAAATTAATCTAAAATGTCAGAATATACGTGCGCATAGTTTAAAGCTGTCGGCTTGCATACTTTCTGATATATTGGTATTTGGATATAAAAAATTGAGAGAGCAATTATTACCAGTTGGCAGCCCTGGTGGCTCTTAAGAATACGCTCAGTCATATCTGTTTATATACAGATATTACATACAAAATTTGGTTAAAATCCAATTGATAGTGTAGAATTTATATATGCATTTAAACATTGGACCTATCAGAAGGCTTAAAATTATTTTGGCAACACTGTCATGGTTGGCCTCCTGGAAATTACACTGAAATATTCTTATCTACATGTGTGCCAATTTTGGAATAGCTCCCATGTATACCTTGCAAAATATCCAACATGGAGCTCAAATTTCAATTGCGATTTTTTAGCAGTTGGTAGCATGAAATCATTTTCAAGTATGACATAGAGATATCCCAGTATAGATCTTTACTCACACCAAATTTGGTTTCGATAGCTGCAGCCGTTTTGGAGTTGATAGGGGACACACACACACACACACACACACACACACAGACAGACAGACAGACAGACAGACAGAAGGACAGACAGACAGACAGACACACATTTTCCCGGATCGATCTCATAAGTCTACTTTTCCCTCATTTTTGCAAAATGTGAAAAGAAGGCTAAAAATAATGATAATAATTGTAATAAATGAAATATAGTAATAACAAGTAGTTCCGTGAAGAACTATACAGCCTATTTTCATATATCCTGCTCATGTTATTTGTCTCTATCAACATACAAAATTTCAGTTTAATTGCTGTAACAGATTCGTAGATATTGAGAACCGTCTAAATATTTCATATGGTCGCCAGGATGGATTTTTATTTTTGTACTATTACATTAAGATTATTGTGTACGTGTGGTATTCAAACTTCAATCGCATGATTAGAACACAAGAAGTAAAAACGAGATTTTAAAAGTACGCACACCAGCCATCTTGTGATTATGCAAACAATTGAATTAAATTACATGCCAGTGGATCAACATTTGTATAAGCATTTAACGTGCAACGTTTCACGGCACTCGGATAGTTAATTCGCGGGAAACGTCCATTTAAATATTTATACTTCGCGTCGCCGCCATGTTGGATTTGTGCTCACCAGGTTACTGAAAGTCCTATAGGTGAACATATGTTCATTGTCTCTATGAACATAAAAAAATCAGTTTAGTTGCTGTAAAAGATTCATAGATATTGAGAACCGTCTAAATATTTCGGAAGCTTGCCATTTAGGATTGTTATATGTATAGGCCATAGAGTTATGTACCATTCAAGGACAATTATTGCCCAGCTTCATTATTCAAACTTTCACTTCGATCGCATGAATACGACACAAGAATAAAAACTTAATTTTAAAATTTCGCACAGCCGCCATCTTGAGGTTATGTAAACAATTGAATTAAATTAGATGGCAGTGCATTTCAATCTGCAAAATCATTTACTGTACCACATTTCACTGCGCTCAGAGAGTTAAATCACGAGAAAAGTCTATTAAAATATTTCAAATTCGCTTGGTTGCCATGTTCGTTTTGTACTTTACAGGTTTATGAAATATACATAGGTAAACTTGTATTAGTACCCTTTATCACCGTACAAAATTGCATGATGATATCTGTAATAGTTTCGGAGATATAGAATGTCAGTGAAATATTTCGCACAGCCGCCATTTTGAGGTTATGTAAACAATTGAACTAAATTAGACTCCAGTGCATTACAATGTGTATAAACATCTGCTGAACCAAGTTTCATTACATTTGGATAGTTAAAACGCGAGAAATGTCTATTTAAATGTCTCAATTTCGCTTGACCGCCATGTTGGTTTTGTAGTCACCTGGATTTTAAAAGTCTCATAGGTGAACTTCTAGTAGTGCTCTTTATCACCGTACACAATTTCAGGGCGATATCGGTAATAGTTTCGGAGATATTGAATGCTAGTTAAATATTTCGCACAGCCGCCATGTTGGATTGGTGAGACGTACCAAAATTTTAAGGGCACGGTCGAGGTCGCCGGGAATAGTGCTATGATCTTACCGAGTTTCATTGAAATCGCTCCAGCCGTTTAGATTTTATTAGGGGGGGACACACACACACCTCACACACACACACACGCACACACACACGGACAAAAGGTGATCTCATAAGCCTATTTTTTCAAAATTGAAAATAGGCTAAAAATGGATATCCGTACAAATGCATTATTAAATAAAATAAATGTAATAGGCCTATTGGTCCCTGTACAATATTTTTAGCGTATTTTCAATTTTGAAAAAATAGGCTTATGAGATCACCTTTTGTCCGTGTGTGTGTGAGTGTGCGTGTGTGTGTGATTCGTGTGTGTGTCCCCCCCTAATAAAATCGAAACGGCTGGACGAACTAAAGAGCCTTCTTTTCTTAAAATTTCAGATTCATGCCAATCTATATAGACCTATCTAGAATAATGAAGAAATCAAGTTGGTAATACTAACATTTATAAGTACTGCAGTATGAAATACACCTGCGATAGTGTAGCCTAATAGAGTAACTTACTACAGTTGGCAGCCCTGGTGACTCTGAATATATTCTTAGTTCTAACTCTTAAGATATAGAATGCACATACACAGCTTTGGATAGTATGGACGTTACATGCAGTTAAACATTGGATCTAACAGCGCGCGTAAAATCATGTTGGCAACAATGACATACATGTATTGGTCAGAAATAATCTGAAATAATATGATCTATTGTTGTGTCAATTTTGAATGAAATCCATTAGTTAGTACGGAAGTTACACGCATTTTAAAATGGGATCTATCAGCCGGCTTAGGATCATGTTGGCAGCACTGACGTATATTAGTTACTCCAAATTAATCTAGAATGCCAGGTACTATACGTGTGCAAAGTTTAGAGCTATTGGCTTGCAGACTTTCTGATATATTGATATTAGGGTAACAAAAATAGAGACAGTATTTATTAACAGTTGGCAGCCCTGGTTACTATTAAGAGCCGGCATATACATATCTGTTATGGTACACATAGCACACACGAAATTTGGTTGAACTCCAAATGATAGTATAGAAGTTACATGTATTTAAAGTTGGACCTCTCAGCAGGCTTAGAATCATGTTGGTAGCACTGACGTGTATAAGCTACTCCAAATTAATATAGAATGTCAGGTACTATACGTGTGCATAGTTTAAAGCTGTCGGCTTGCATACTTTCTGACATATTGGTATTTGGATAAAATAAATTGAGAGCATTTATTAACAGTTGGCAGCCCTGGTGGATCTTAAGAATACGTTCAGTCATGTCTGTTTATGTACACATAGCACATACGAAATTTGGTTGAAATCCAATTGATAGTGTAGAAGTTATATGCATTTAAATATTGGACCTATCAGCAGGCGTATATTCATTTTGGCAACACTGCGATGTATGGCCTCATGGAAATTAAACTGCAACATTATTATCTATACGTGTGCCAAATTTGAAATAGCTCCTGTTCATACCTTCCAAGATATCCAACATGGAGCTCAAATTTCAATTGCGATTTTTCAGCAGTTGGTAGCACTGACATCATTTTTAAATATGGGCGTGAGATATTCAGGTATAGATCTTTACTCCTACCAAATTTTGTTTCGATTGCTGCAGCTGTTTAGGAGTTGATAGGGGGACACACACACACAGCCAGACAGACAGACAGAAGGACAGACAGACAGACAGACATTTGCCCGATCTCATAAGTCTACTTTTTCCTCATTTTTGCAAAATGTGAAAAGTAGGCTAAAAACAGATACACACATTAATACAGCCATCACAATTAACACTGGTTATCAGACAGATTCTTCACACGGGGCTACATGACCGCGTTGTCGCAACCCCTAAACTGACGAACCAACCAACCAGTATAGAAGTTATATGTAATTAAAAATTGAAACTATCAAAAAGCTTAGAATCATGTTGGCTGCAATGAGGTATGTTAGTTACTCCAAATTCACCTAGAATGTCTGGTACTATTCGTGTGCGAATTTTAGAGTTGATAGCTTGCATAATTTCTGACATATTGATATTAGGATTAAACAAATAGAGAGAGAGAGAGAGAGAGAGCATTTATTAACAGTTGGCAGCCCTGCTGGTTCTTGCGAATACGCATAGTCATAACTGTTATGATACACAAAGCACATACGAAATTTGGTTGTAATCCATTTGTTAGTATAGAAGTTATATGCATTTAAATCTGGACTTATCAGCAGGCTTAGACTCGTGTTTGCAGCACTGATGTTTATAAGTTACACCAAGAGAATGTAGAATGTCAGGTACTGTACGTGAATAAAGTTTAGCAATGTTTGCTTGCATACTTTCTGATATACTGATATTAGGGTTAAAACACAGAGAGAGCATTTATTAACAGTTGGCAGGCCTGGTGGCTCTTTAGAATACGCACAGTCATATCTGTTGTAATACACATAGTACATATGAAATGTGGTTGAAATACAGTCAATAGTATAGAAGTTACATTCATTTAGAAATTGAACCTATCGGCAGGCATAGAATTATGTTGGCAACACTGGCATTATTGGACTTCTGCAAATTAATCTGGAATGTTATTACCTACGTATATATATGCAAATGTTGGAATAGTTCGCATGCATAACTTCTGAGATATCCAACATAGCGCTCAAATTTAAAATGCGATTTTTCAGCAGTTGGTATCACTGACGTCAATTTAAAATATGGCCGTGAGATATTCAGGTCTAGATCTTTACTCTTACCAAATTTGGTTTTGATATCTGCAGCCGTTTAGTAGTTGATGAGGGACACACACACACTGACAGACAGACAGACAGAAGGACAGATAGACAGACACACATTTTCCTGGATCGATAAAAATGTGCTCCGGGAAGAAAGATTATGGTAACAAGGGTCGTCAAAGTTATGAACATAATGCCTCGGCACGACATACTGGTTATGACTTCAAAAGCACTGTGTATAACACATCTATTCGACCGGAACAGCGGAACGAGTGGAGAAGTGTTCGTGATAAAGGGAATGTCTCTGATAATTGCCAGTTCACACTAACTTCCTGCAGATCCTCGGCTGTTAAATATTGTGGTACAAGTGGGATTATCACCGACCTCTGATTGAGATCCCAGGTGTTGCAGTAGAAAGCGTGATCTAGCCAATTTCCGGTTACAAGAGCTGTGTAAGATGGACCGTGAAAAGTGATCGTACTGATGGTTATTTTCCGACCTCAAGCTAGCTACTTCGTCCAGCGTCCAATGTACGATTAATTTAATGTATAGCTTGCCACGGTGGGTGAGTGGTCAACCTGTCGGTCTGCTAACCCCAAGCATGCAGGTTCGCTCCTGGCCGTGAAAAGTGATTTTTTTGATAGGCGGCAAAAATTACGACACCACATCATACGATGTTGGCATGTCAAAAAACACATTTGAATTCAGTAGGCATAATGGCAAAATTAATCTCGGGATGTACTGCCAATACAAAGTTCCTCATTTCTCTACTAGAATGCGCTATAGTGTTCAAGGAGCGTAGATATCTAACCTCCTTGACTTTAATATTGCTTCAAGGAACAATAAAATTCGACATGCAAGCTACCCACTGGGTGTCAAATAACAAAGGTGGCACCCAAGGCCATCCGATATTATTATAGTTAATTCTTCCCTTGACCAGAACCGGGGTTTTACACAACCTGGCCGATTATTGAAGATAATAATAAACTAGCAGAATTACCCGCTCTTCGAATGGTCTTCGGTATTAATAACCGGACGTTATCAATTGAGCTACTGTTGCAATGGTTAGGGGCTTGTCATTCTTTCATAAGTTTATCAGAACCAAGTTAGTTTTCGGGGTATATCGCAGACACTGTTAATTTAAGGGCCATAAAATGTGGTTTTCGGAGACCCCTTATAGACTCCCTAGTTTTGTGTCACACATTGAGAAGCGCAACGTATGCTTTGGTCGTCCTTCTATGATAATTTTTATTTTTCGCATATTTTAGCATGTATTTTGAAAAGTTGTTCCTTATACCCACCCTTCTATGAGAAATACGTTGAAGAGTTTTATAAATGATTGGTGTATTTGTTACTTATTACCAGCCCTCCTTGGGCGACTGATTTAAAACTTCCCAAAATCATCCTCCTATTTTTGATCGGAAGTACTTCATCATATACCACACAATTGAAATGGCAGGGTCGTGGAGTGTTGGACACACATTTGGTCAACCTAACTGGTATCATTTGGGCGTTCAACTATTAGGTGTAATTCCCTATAAAGAAAACTAATTATAACCTTCAAAATATATGTATTAATATCAACTTGAAACATATGGCGGGGACTCTCGTCGAACAGACTATGGTTTCCTCTCTTCAATTCTCCTCGGCAATGACGAAAACATGTGACCCAAAATGAATGTTGGAATATAAAGATGTTTGTTACTCACTCATCGACGATCTAGCAGATAATCTACGAGACATGCTCGATAGATCAGTTCTCCCCAGCATTTCTAAGATTTTCCACACGTGGTTTGAGGTTAGAGATGTTTTCAAAGCCACATCTCTGCGAGAGAAATGAATGTGCTTCCGTACCCAACTTGAATTGTGCTAACAGAGATAACATCGTTGTGATTTGCAGCCGTTTCGAGTACTTTCGAAAGCCATGCTTTCAACAAAACTGTTTCTCCAAATAGGCCTACGCCAAATTACGAGAACGCGACCTTCCCAATCAGACGCTACAATAGAAGTGCTGCCCCCTTCACACGAAAAACCCCACCTCTCATCTTGTAAACACATGTTTTCGTCTTTCTCCGCCAGGGTCATGATACCCTCCAACCCATACAAAATACACCAATAATCTCGAACCCATGTATATTTCTTACGACTCATGGCGCGAAACTCTTCTCTGACGTCAGAATCTTACACAATTTATACAAAGCTTTCTTCAAGACAAGGGAAGTTATTCTCGGCCCAATCTAAATTTGGCCTATAGTTTCCTGCTGTTGCAACATCTTGTAGCTTGCCTACACAATCCGCTGTCTTGTATACTGACATCTCCCATACAAATTAAATGAAATATTCCTGACTGAGTCCCCGAGATACACAAGATATATATACACTAAATAAAATGAAATCCTACAACCTAAATGATGATGATGAACAAGAAAAGAAATGGTATGAACAAATTACCCTAACCTGACTTCTCTTGCAGTCAACCAAATAAGGGTTTGGGAACATTGTGACCGGAACAGTCACAATACGCCCCCATGTGATTCACACGGGTGAAACAAGTGTGGATCACAAACACTCAAACAAGCAACGCACTGAAAACACAAAGAATTACACTATTACATAAATAAACCCTGGAAGACATATATACACACACACTTGTCAAATTTTCACCCATTCTCACTCTCTCGAATGTCTTATTGTGTCCATTTCCTAGCCTCACTGATTTCTCTCAAGTGTCTTAGGTCTACCACTTCATTTTCTTCGTCTCATCATGAGACCCTATCGCTTCACAAGCCATGGTATTTGCCTGCACAGGCCTTATCATACCATCTATCCATCTAACACTCGATGCCACTTTGCTGGTTAGCATTCTTCGTCACATCTCTTGAGTTTTGTCATGCCATCACGTTATGTTGACTAATTCTCTAAGAGTCCATGCCATATTATTTTACAGAGTGATATCTACGGAGATTCCTAATATTATGTGTACTGACAGACTTACCATCCTGGTCCGTTAAACTATAGGCACACTCACCAATACGTTTAACTACCTTAAAAGGCCCCTGAAATAGATGAAAAAACTTCCCTATCTCCTTATCTACAGCTGAAGACGGATATGGAACCCTCAGAAGCACCTGATCGCCTACTTCAAAAGAATCAAACTTTACCCGCTTCTGCTGGCGCCTACGCTTATTCCCTGCCTTGATTAAGTTGTCCCTAGCCAGCTGGATACAAACATCCTTCCCAATCTCCTCTCCCGTGACCAAACCTAGCATTCTAGCAAGCTCATTGGTAGGCTTCCTACCATACTGAATTTCATAGGGAGTGCATTTTACACTCTCATGGAACGTACTATTGAACGATCGTTCAATATCTCCTAACTTGGAGAACCACGCATTGTGGCGATTGCTCACATAGGTGCGAAATACTCTCCCTAATTCTCTCATAACTCGTTCGGACAAATTCCCTTGAGGATATCGAATAGATGAGAATATGTGCTTGATACCCAATTCACTCAACTTGGTTTTCCAGATCTTTGAGGTGAATTGACTACCGTGGTCTGATAGTATCCTGAGAGGCACCCCAAACTCAGGTACATACTTATCAGTGATCTGTAGGACACAACCCTTCCCGGTCGCTTTTCTCAGGGGATACAGTTTGACGAGTTTACTGAATGCGTCAACAACCACGAAGATATACTGATATCCAAACTGAGCTTTAACCAATGGACCATACAGATCGACACAGAGTAAATCCCTTGGTTTTTCTGTGATCACCATTTGCCGAGGTCCCTCAAGAAACCTCGTTGGGCATTTACACCGTTGACACGAGTCACAACTTGCCAGAACTTTCCTAATTTGCCTTCCCATGTTCTTCCAAATGAAATGCTGCTGAACAGCAAAAAGAACCTTGCTTGATCCAAAATGCCCTAAAGCCTTGTGATGATACCAAATCATCGTTACCTGCAATGAGCTTGGCACACACACTCTCCAGGCACCTTCATGGCACAGCCTAGCCAAGAAACCACACTCCAACTTGTACCAATACTTTCCAACCTTAATTCTACTATCCACATCCATACCTCTCAACTGAGTCAAGATATCACCTAAGACCTCATCCTTCTCCTGCTCTACAAGCAGATTCCTTAAGCAGCGTATCTCATCATCACACTCGCTTACCTTGGTTACGCAGATAACACCTTCCTGTACCTCCAGTACCTGATGACCCTCATCACCCCCAATGTTTCTACTCATGAAGTCAGCCACAATGTTCTCAGTACCCTTAATATGCCTTACCTCAAAGTTATATTCGCTTATAGCCAATATCCACCTTGACATCCTGTTCGAAGTGAGCTTGCAGGATCCAATAAAAAGTAATGCATGATGGTCAGTCAGTATCTGCAACTTACTGCCCAACACATAACTCCTAAACTTCCCTAGAGAGTATACGATTGCTAACATCTCTACTTCAGTAATTGTATATCTCTTCTCCGCCATGCTTAGCCCTCTGCTTGCTAATGAGACATTCCCTAGATTGCCCTCACTATCCTCCTGACACAAAATGCCTGAGATGCCTTGCATGCTCGCATCAGTCATCAAAATGTAGGGACAATCCAGACGAGGATACCTAAGCATGACAGTCTCTACAAAGCCTCTCTTCAACTCCTTAAAAGCCTCATCGTGCACCTGGGTCCATACCCACTTAGTACCCTGCTTCAGCAATTCCCTAAACGGTTCTACAAGACAGGAATATTTAACTACGAATCTACGAAAATAATTGAAAACCCCTAATATTGACCTCAATTGTTTGGCGTTATGTGGTGTAGCAGTGTTGTGAATCTTGTCTAATCGTGACTGTTCGGGATACACCCCTTGTGTTGTGATGGTATGCCCTAAAAATGTGATTGATGTTGTGCAAAACAGAGACTTCTTAAGTTTAATTGTAAATCCCCCGTCCCTTAATTTCCCCAAAACAATGTCTAAGTGATCCAGGTGTTCCTTTAATGTGTAAGATGCAACAATTAAATCATCTATGTACATTGTCACAAACTCGTGTGTGTCCCTCCCTAACACTAGATTTAAGGCCCTAATCAACGCTGAACTGCTGGTCTTTGTTCCGAAAGGAACGACCCTGAATTGGTACAAACCACTCTTAAAGCTAAACGCAGTCAACTTCCTGTCCTGTTCTCTCAACGGTACCTGCCAAAATGATGCACTCAGATCCATAGTGGAAAACCATTGCTTACCATTGAATTTCTGAACCAGTTCCTCAACACATTCTGGCCTCTGTTGGTCCCCAGATATCCTACAATTGAGCTGCCTGGCATCAATACACAACCTGACCGAGCCATCACTCTTCCCAACCACAACTAAGGGATTCAGATATGCACTAGTTGAAGGCTCAATAATACCCTGATTCAGCATAATGCCTATTTCTTTCTCCACAGCATTAGCAAATTTGTGAGGTATCGGGTACTTGGGTCCTGAAAATGGAGAATGATCTACAATTTCGAACTGATGCGTATAGACATGTGTTAGCCCTGGCTTGTCACTGAAAACTTCTTGGTTTAGCTCTAAAACCTCTAACAACTTATCCCTCTCCTCAACACTTAAACCACTCTTATCCACAGCCTGCTGGAGTTGATCACACTTATCACCCTCCACAGCAATGTGACATAAATCCACAACTTCCTCCTCATCGTCAGCCTTACCTTCTGCCATATCCCCTACAGTGACCTCAGTAACACATGCCTTTACTGTCTTATCTACACTCTTGCATTTCATTCTCATCTCCTGGCTTATATTCCCCCTCACAAAGTTGATGACACCCCGGTCAAAATCAATAACAGCACTATGCTCGTTAAGCCAGTCTATCCCCAAAATCATTTCATAAATTAGGTTAGGAATTACCAAGCAAGTCTTGTGGTCAACTTCATTACCAAACCTCATGGGCAACAATACCTGCTTTCCCACTCTTTGGGATTTATTACCAACAGCAGTTACCACATATGTCGACTTAACTGGAATTTCTTCCAACTTACCACCGTCCTTGATTAAAGTATCATAAAATCCCTTACTGATGACACTTCTCTCACTCCCCGAATCCACCAATGCCTGCACTCTCTTACCTAGTATGCTCAACTCAACAGTTGACATAAAAGCCTCCTTCTCCCCGATACACGAGAACTCCTGCTGGTCAGCTAGCAGATCCTCCCGACTCATAGGCATAAAATCCTCCTCACCCACAATAACACATTGCCTGACTTCATTTCTTACGGACTGCCTGACTGACCTCCCTGCACAGCCCGTTCGGAGTTTAAAGCTCCTTGACCACCTTGTTCTTGTCTCCTCTGGTTCACCTGTATTCTTTCGTTCCCACCTTCCTGACGCCCCCCATCTCTCTGATAGTTACCTTCCTGTCGCTGTGAATTATCCTGACGCCCCCCACCTCTCTGATGGTTTTCCTGCCTCTGCTGATAATCTCTTTGCTCCTGATTAAATCTACCCCTATTAAACTCCTGATTATTCCCCCTATTGCCCCTAAATTCCTGTTTGACCTCTGGCCTCTCCATATGCTGCTTGCCTAAAGCATCAAAGCTCGTAAGAAGCTCTTCCAACTCTTCTACCGTCCTAACCTTCTGCATACAAGCTGCCTCCTGAATTCTAGGTGGGAAGTGCTTCAACATGACCCTAACCACATCACTGTCAGAGGTCAGCCCATCCAAATTCTTCCAAATAAGTACATGTGCCAAAAAATATTCTGTCAGGGATACCCCTTCTCTCTCCTTATATTTCCCAAAAGTTAATTTTTCCCTTTCCCTGGACTGTATCACCTCCCCCCAGAACTTAGCTTTGAATTTATCCCTGAATTCCCTTAAACTATTCATGTTAGGCCTGTATATTTGGAACCATGCTTTCACATCCCCTTGAAATGAGTTAGACAAGATCTCCAACACTGTTTCCCATTCGACAACCCCGTCGCCTAGATCCTTGCTGAATTTCTTTTCAATGGTTTTTAAAAACTCCATAGGATTGAACTGCCTTGAATTAAATTGTGGCAGACCAGGGTCCCTGAGTAGCAGACTAGATGGCATCACAACCCTTTGACTCATCGGTCGCTCTTTCAACTCTCTCCTGACCTTTATCAGCTCTTCCTGCAGCTTTTCGTTTTTCTCGGTCAATGCCACCTGCTTCCCTCTCAGACCCTCAATCTCTCCCAACTTATTTTCAACGGCGCCTACTCTATCTAAATATTCCCTCTTATTCCCACTTACAGTGTTGCATATCTCATCACACTTTCCCGTTACATTCTGTACTTCTGCCCTTGAACTAGCTATCTCTGACTTAATTTTCGTTATTTCCACATCTTGCTGATTCTGATGGCCTTCCATCCCTTCTAGCCTACTTGTGATCCCAGCCTGATTCCCCTGCATTTCTGCCCTGATTTCCTCTCCCTGCTTGCTAATTTTCCCACTTAATTCCAGGTTCATACTCTCCATTCTACTATTAAGAACAGACTTATGGTCCTGTATTTCTTTGCTAAGACACTCTATCCTTGTGTTCGTGGCCCTGTTGCTCTCCTGAATTTCCTTACTTACAAATTCCTTCACTTCTACTATCTGTTTGGTCACTGACTCTACCTTCTCATTTACAGAGCCTACCTGCTCCTTAATTTCCTTACTCATAGACTCTCCTTGCTTCTTAATCTCTCCTTTTATTTCACTCAGTAGCATTTGGATCAAACTATCGTTCATAACCCCCCCCCATTTACATTTAAGTTACTACCTTCAGCGATCAGCTGCGACTCAGTGGTAACAATGGTAACATATGTTCCCACTGTCTTTTCCACATCTTCCTCACTGCCACTTCCCCCAGTTTCCTGATTCCCTGACATTTTACTGTTTGATTTACACACAACCCTTGACCTTAATTCTAAATTGTCTGATGTGGACATACCCCTTAAAACAAAACAAATTACTGTGAACCCTAATACTCCTAAGGTGTCTATCGGCTGTGTGCATATGTGCCCTAATGATACCTGCTAGGTTTCCCTACTCGTGCCCCACGTTGAGGTGCTATGTTGTTACTTATTACCAGCCCTCCTTGGGCGACTGATTTAAAACTTCCCAAAATCATCCTCCTATTTTTGATCGGAAGTACTTCATCATATACCACACAATTGAAATGGCAGGGTCGTGGAGTGTTGGACACACATTTGGTCAACCTAACTGGTATCATTTGGGCGTTCAACTATTAGGTGTAATTCCCTATAAAGAAAACTAATTATAACCTTCAAAATATATGTATTAATATCAACTTGAAACATATGGCGGGGACTCTCGTCGAACAGACTATGGTTTCCTCTCTTCAATTCTCCTCGGCAATGACGAAAACATGTGACCCAAAATGAATGTTGGAATATAAAGATGTTTGTTACTCACTCATCGACGATCTAGCAGATAATCTACGAGACATGCTCGATAGATCAGTTCTCCCCAGCATTTCTAAGATTTTCCACACGTGGTTTGAGGTTAGAGATGTTTTCAAAGCCACATCTCTGCGAGAGAAATGAATGTGCTTCCGTACCCAACTTGAATTGTGCTAACAGAGATAACATCGTTGTGATTTGTAGCCGTTTCGAGTACTTTCGAAAGCCATGCTTTCAACAAAACTGTTTCTCCAAATAGGCCTACGCCAAATTACGAGAACGCGACCTTCCCAATCAGACGCTACAATAGAAGTGCTGCCCCCTTCACACGAAAAACCCCACCTCTCATCTTGTAAACACATGTTTTCGTCTTTCTCCGCCAGGGTCATGATACCCTCCAACCCATACAAAATACACCAATAATCTCGAACCCATGTATATTTCTTACGACTCATGGCGCGAAACTCTTCTCTGACGTCAGAATCTTACACAATTTATACAAAGCTTTCTTCAAGACAAGGGAAGTTATTCTCGGCCCAATCTAAATTTGGCCTATAGTTTCCTGCTGTTGCAACATCTTGTAGCTTGCCTACACAATCCGCTGTCTTGTATACTGACATCTCCCATACAAATTAAATGAAATATTCCTGACTGAGTCCCCGAGATACACAAGATATATATACACTAAATAAAATGAAATCCTACAACCTAAATGATGATGATGAACAAGAAAAGAAATGGTATGAACAAATTACCCTAACCTGACTTCTCTTGCAGTCAACCAAATAAGGGTTTGGGAACATTGTGACCGGAACAGTCACATATTGACTCATTGTTAAAATACCTAATTCTACGATGCTCCAAGCACCCGAACATGAATTATAGGGTTACATAAACAAAAAGGTATATCAACCACACAGTATGAAACAAAATCATCTTTACGATGAACCCGTTAGTCGATAAAAATATGATTAGTTAAAATGTGCTCTCAAACTAAATTCACCTAACGTGTACTTCCTGACGTGAAAATAATACTGAAAACCTCGCAGACGCAACGCAATAGATGTCAAATTAAAACTGACCCTCACCGTTGTGAAAAGTCCCCATCCCCAGGAAGACCCCTTTAATAAATTATAAAGGTGTGAGGTGCATGACAATTCGGGATTTTTAGCCTCCAATGGCCCAAATTCCCAAAAGCTGCAAAGACACTATTCCGTGCCAGGATGTTTTTGAAAATAATGTTGCTTTTTGGAGATATAATAGACCTTCTTACAACATATCGCATATCGCACGTGTAAGTCACGTGTAAAAATTGTAGGGTACCCCTTGACCCCCTTAATCGCATTTTGAATTTTACAGTCTATGTTTGATTCCACGATAAACTTATAGCCATTTGCAAACATTCACAGGAATATAATAAATTGAGTGGCATTGCTTCTTACAGAAATAGATGGAAAGTTGGATGTCACGTCTCGTGATAGGCCTACTGTTGTCATGATTACCGGCTTGCATTACTTCATTAGTTTCTTCTTCTTCTTCTTCTTCTTCTTCTTCTTTCGGATGGGCCAGCTAAGGACCACGACATTCAACTTTTCAGCTTGGCGAGGGACTTGATGTTTGCCCAATATTCGCGCATTCTCTGGCTATGTTTCTCCTTTCTCTCTTTTGTCCAGATGATGCCGGTTTTCTTACAGGGTGGTCTGTCCTGAAAACTCTTCTGTTTAAGTATCTTTCTGAGATGTGATCGGCTTCGAATATCACTTTTCATTATCTTCAGTTCTTGGGTACCCTTGTTAACTACTGTTAGCGACGGTGTCACGCTCTTTCTATTCCCCCAGTAGCTGAGAAGCCGGTTGGTTAGTCTTGTTGGGTTCATCCATGAGACATGTCCGTAGAAAAACAGACGTCTCTTCCTGGCCACATGTGTGATTTTCTCAGTATATTTATATAGCTCCTGATTTGGTGTTCTTCTGTACTCGTCATCTATTTATTAGTTTATTAAATGAAGTTAGTTTACTGGGAATATCTCAGAAACGTGGCTTTTGAGCCTTAAAACATAGGAGCCTCCGAGCCACCGAGGGGCTGAAAATGAGTTTTGTCTCATCATTTTATGCCATAATATAATAATAATCATAATAATTATTAAATAATATATGGATAGGGATATAATAGACCTTTAGTACCACACCCGCCCGTGTAAATCACGTGAAAAATTTCAAGAGTACCCCTTGACCCCTTAAGGGCATTATATAGACTACGTATTGATGAATTTTACAGCTTAAGTTGGTTCCGTGATAACTTTATAGCCGTTTGCGAACGTTCACATTACTGTAATAAATGGAATGGCATTGCGTCTTACTGAAATACAGTAGATGGACTTCTGAGATCGTGTTACCATGGTTACCGGCTGGCATTCTTTCAATAGCTTAATACATGAAATTAGTTTTCTGGGACCTTAAAATGTGGTTTTCGGGGCCCGTAGGGCTACCGAGTTTTGTTTCTCACATTGAGACGCTGAAAATGAGCTTTGTTACGACTTTCTACGCTCATTTCGTCATGCATTTTAAGGGAGTAGTCCCTCTTTTATGAGAGGTATGGTGAAGAGTTACATCAATGATTACTTTCGTGCCTCTGATGGACATCTTTACCAAATTTTACGTTGATCCACCCAGCCGTTCTCGTGTGATGCGCGTGCAAAGTTGTACACAGACAGACAGACAAAAAATTTGTTTTTGCGCGCACCGTCATAAACCAGTCTGAAATTCGTTAATAACTCAAATTTCCGTGGAAATTCAGAAAAAACAGACAAACTCTAATTTTTAGCCTACTTACGATTTTTGCAAAAAATGAAAGTAGACTTATGAGATCAACACAGGGCGAAAAAAAAGTGTGTCTGTCTGTGTGTGTGTATGTGTGTGAGTCTGTTTGTGTGTGTGTGTGTGAGTGTGTGGACTCTGAATGTCTGTCCCCCCCTATCAATTCGAACACGGTAAACGCGAAATGAACGAAATTTGGTACAAAGGTAGCACTAGCAAAGGACACCTCAGTGTCATGTTTTATATCGCCGCCATCTTGACTGAAACGTAATGGCGGCCACACAAATGTTCAAAGCGTAAATCAAATTACGACTAACCTAATCATCCGATCACTACCAAATTTTGCAACAACATACCTTTATGGGGGGAGCGACCTTTGACTATACTAATAGGTCATCAGCCTAATAGTTCGCGGATGGTGGCCATCTTTGTGTGAAAAACGATTCCCCCTATTAATTTGAACACGGTGAAACCGAATGGAACGAAATTTGGTACAGAGGTAGTACTAGCAGAGGGCTCCTCAGTGTCATATTTTATATCGCCGCCATCTTGACGGAAACGTAATGGCGGCCACACAAATGTTCAAAGCTTGAATCAAATTACGACTAAGCTAATCATCCGATCTCTACCAAATTTTGCAACAACATACCGTTATGGAGGAAGCATCCTTTGACCATATTAATAGGTTATTAGCGTAATAGTTTGCGGATGGCGGCCATCTTTGTGTCAAAATCGATTCCCCCTATTAATTCAAACTCGGTGAAACCGAATAGAACGAAATTTGGTACAGAGGTAGCTCTAGCAAAGGGCACCTCAGTGTCATTTTTTATATTGCCGCCATATTGACAGAAACGTAATGGCGGCCACACAAATGTTCAAAGCTTAAATCAAATTACGACTAACCTAATCATCCGATCTCTACCAAATTTTGCAACAATATACCTTTATGGAGGGAGCATCATTTGACCAATCTAATAGGTCATTAGACTAATAGTTTGCGGATGGCGGCCATCTTTGTGTCAAAATCGATTCCCCCTATTAATTCGAACACGGTGAAACCGAATGGAACGAAATTTGGTAGAGAGGTAGCAGTAGCAAAGGGCACCTCAGTGTCATGTTTTATATCATCGCCATCTTGACGGAAACGTAATCGCGGCCACCCAAATATTAAAAGCTAAAATGTAAATACGACCAACCTAATAATCTAGTCTCTACCAAATTTTGCAACAACATATCTTTATGTGGAAAGCATATCCTGACCAAACTGCAAGATCATCTGCCCAATAGTTTGCAGATGGTGGCCAAGTATGTGTAAATCCATTCCCCATATCAATTCAAACACGGTGAAACCGAATTGAATGATTTTTTTTACAGAGGTAGCACTAGCAAAGGGCTCCTCATATTCATGTTTAATATCCCTATAGCACGTTATATTTCAACAAGCTACTACAACCAACATTCAATTATACTCCTTGAAAAGGACAAAGAGTTATAACAATACCCATGCATTTAGGAGAATGTAGGCTATATGTTCTTTACTGAACATCTTGTTATATATAGAGAGAGAGATATCATTCACACACCGGTACCTTTCTGGGAGTCATTACGAATTGAAAATACTGTCAATTATCACTGCTGCACTGTAAATATTCGTTATATTACGTAAATGAATGTTTTTATTTCTTGCTCATTCTACGATGGTAGCCATGTTTGAGGCGCACACATTGACGTCCTATGACTCTTGTCAACCTGTCCGATACAAATTACACCACACTCAGGGTTTCTACTACTCTGAAAAACATGGAAAACAGGGAATATTTAATTTCTGGAATACTCAGGGAATTATCAGGCTATTTTAATGACATTCAGGGAATTTTAGTTTTACAAGGTTCAATTGCTTTAATAACCACAAGACGGCGGATGTGCGAAATATTTCACCGGCATTCTATATCTCTGAAACTATTAGCGGTATCACCCTGAAATTTTGTAAGGAGATGAAAGGCACTACTGAAATTTCATCTATAAGACTTTCAAAAACCGATTAACTACGTAACGAACATGGCGGCAAAGCGAATTTGAAAATTTTAAATAGACCTTTCTCGCGATTTAATGTTCCAAACGCAATGAAATCTGGTACAGGAAATTTTTATACACATTGTTATGCACTGGCATCTTATTTAGTTCAATTGTTTACATAACATCAAGATGGCGGCTTTGCGAATATTAAAATTAAGTTTTTATATCTTGTGTCATAATCATGCGATCGAAGTGAATGTTTGAATAATGAACCTACGCAATAATTTTCCTTTAATGGTACATGACTCTATGGCCTACACATTTATCAATCCAACATGGCGTCCATCCGAAATATTTAGACAGCTCTGAATATCTACGAATCTATTATAGCCATGAAACTGAATTTTTTTATGTTCATAGGGGCTGTGAACTTATGTTCACCTATAGGACTCTAAATAATCTGGTGATCACAAATCCAACATGGCGGTGACGCGAAGTATAAATATTCACATGGACGTTTCTGCCAATTTAACCATCCGAGTGCAGTGAAACTTGGTACAGTAAATCCTTATACGAATGTTAATCCACTGGCATCTAGTTTATTTCAATTCTTTCCATAACCATAAGATGGCAGCTGTGCGAAATTTTAAAATCTCCTTGTTACTTGTTGTGTCCTCATCATGCGATTGAAGTTTGAATGTTACACGTACACAATAATCTTCATGTAACAGTACGTAACTATAGGACCTACATATATAAAATCCAACATGGCGACCATCCGAAATATTTAGTCGGTTCTCAATATGTACGAATCTATTACAGCAATCAAACTAAAATTTTGTATGTTGATAGTGGCAATTAACATAAGTAGGATATATGAAAATAGGCTGTATAGTTCTTCACGGAACTACTTGTTATATATATAGATTATGGCCGCTACTCTTATTCAGGAAATTTTGTGATTTATCCTGGGAAAATCAGGGAATTATCAGGGAAATATCTTAGTTTGTTTTTGGTAGATATCTTGGGACACGACACACGTAACGTTGTAATTATATGAAGAAAGAAATATTGCCAAAATCATTGGCCTGGATAAAGATTATTGATGCGTGACTACTCCCTCTGTGCTTGAAAAAAAACCAGGGGTGTTTATATTGGCTAACGCACTACCTAACAATTATTGGGATAGGCAAAAACCATTGGTCTGGATTAAATATTGCAAATCAAAGCAAAGCCAATTCCGTCCAGGCCATGGAGGCCTTGGGAAGGTGACATCGACACTAGATGGGATGGAGTTGTCAGCTCAACGCCCGGTCGTCTTTGCTCTCAGGAATTACCCCGGTACTCAATTCTGGTGTAGGCTGAGTGAACCCCAGGGCTATTTGCGTTTCCGAAAGTGGTACTTTTGTTTCTAAAATCCCCTACCTGGGTGGGGATCGAATCCACTCCCTTTCAGTTAGAAGCTCAGCGCCTCTATCGACTGCACCACGCAGCCCCCTGGATTAAATATTGGGCTAGGATAAAAACATTGGTTTGGATGTCTGTCTGTTAGGTAGTCAGCCCGAAGGCTGGTTGAGGATTATTGAACTTAAGACTGAACCTTGGCGCAGTTTCACAATACTGCTACGGGCGTGGGGTTGCTTCATTCCCTCGAGCGTGACTCACAGCCACCCGAGGCTACTCCCGGCTCTGTATCGGCCGGCAATTGCGCAGCGAGAACAAAAGGCATGGTCCAGAATGTTCGGGCCCAACTTGTGTTGGAAATCTCGAGAAGGTCTGAGAGTAGCTGTGAACCCTGGTCCACTCTAGAAACATCTGTGAGTCGTCAGCCCCGATATATAAAGAGCGACCCTGGCCAGTGTCAGTGAGTGTGTTTGGTTGGTTGGTTCTTAAGTTTAGGGGCTGCGGCAACGCGGTCATGTAGCCCCGTGTACTTTGGGTGTGTGTAGAATCTGTCTGATAACCGGTGTTAATTGTGATGACTTTATTGCTGTGTGTATCTGTTTTAATTCAAGTAAGGACAGCAGATATCAATTTTCAAGTAGTCCCTACATTTGCCGCCAAACGCCACCGTCAACGACTACTAGTTCAGAACTTAGCTACCAGACGTCACCGCAGTCGGATTTTGGCAACGAACGTAGGAACCTGAGAGAGCGTTGTTTACATTCTTAACCTATACAATTTAGCTTCACACAGGTGTAATTAGTGGAAGGTTCTTTAACATGCCATAAATCTATGACATGGGACCGCCGACTTTACTTCCCCTCCGAAGGAAGTGAGTGTGTTTATACCTGTGCGAAAGAGGTAATGCGGTGTGTAGTATTCAAGAACAGTGAGTGTCAGACTGTGGCTTGTGAACTTGAGGAAGAGTTGTTATTTCTAGGCAGTGGCGGTTCCAGGCCTTGCGGGGCCCTGGGCGATATGATAAGGCGGGGCCCACAACAATAGGAAATAAAAAAATATGAAATCAAATGGAAAGTAGTTTTGTAAAAATATTAAAATAAAGAATAGTTACAATAGTTTTTGTGCACTACAGTACGTTTTTTTTAATAATATGAAAGAAACCTTTAAGTCCCCTTGAAGAAGATTATGTAAACAATAAAATATTACTTTGCCACTTCTTTCCGGCTTAAGTCTTCTATTATTTCACAGAAATCTAAACTTGCTAAACGGTCAACAGCGGTCATATCTGCACTGATTTTTAGCCTATTTTCAATTTTGAAAAAATAGGCTTATGAGATCACCTTTTGTCCGTGTGTGTGTGCGTGTGTGTGTGTGTGTGTGTGTGATTCGTGTGTGTGTCCCCCCCTAATAAAATCTAAACGGCAGGAGCGATTTCAATGAAACTCGGAATGTTCATAGCACTATTCCCGGCGACCTCGACCGTGCCCTTCAAATTTTGTTACGACTCACCAATCCAACATGGCGGCTGTGCGAAATATTTCACCAGCATTCAATATCTCCGAAACTATTACCGATATTACCCTGACATTTTCTATGGTGATAGAGAGAACTACTATAAGTTCACTTATGTGACTTTTGAAAACCTGGTAACTACAAAACCAACATGGCGGCCAAGCGAATTTGCGACTTTTAAATAGACGTTTCTCGTGATTTGACCAACCAAACGCAATGAAACTTGGTACAGTATATGTTTATATACTTTGTAATGCACCGACATCTAACTTCGTTCAATTGTTTACATAATCACAAGATGGCGGATGTGCGAAATATTTCACCGGCATTCTATATCTCTGAAACTATTAGCGGTATCTCCCTAAAATTTTGTACGAAGATAAAGGGCACTACTGGAATTTCATCTATAAGATTTTCAAAAACCGATTAACTACAAAACGAACATGGCGGCCAAGCGAATTTGAACATTTTAAATAGACCTTTCTCGCGATTTAATGTTCCAAGCGCACTGAAACCTGGTACAGGAAATATTTATACACATTGTAATCCACTGGTATCTAATTTAGTTCAATTGTTTACATAACCTCAAGATGGCGGCAGTGCGAATTTTAAAATTAAGTTTTTATTTCTTGTGATGTAGTCATGCGACCGAAGTGAAAGTTTGAATAATGAACCTACGCAATAATTTTCCTTTAATGGTACATGACTCTATGGCCTATACATTTAACAATCCAACATGGCGACCATCCGAAATATTTAGACGATACTGAATATCTACGAATCTATTTTAGCAATCAAACTGCATTTTTTAATGTTCATAGGGGCTATGAACTTAAGTTCACCTATAGGACTTTAAATAACCTGGTGATCACAAATCCAACATGGCGGTGACGCGAATGATAAATATTCACATGGACGTTTCTCGCAATTTAACCATCCGCGTGCAGTGAAACTTGGTACAGTAAATCTTTATCCGATTGTTAATCCACTGGCATCTAATTTATTTCAATTGTTTCCATAACCTCAAGATGGTAGCTGTGAAAAATGTTTAAATCTCCTTGTTTTTTCTTGTGTCTTAATTATGCGATTGAAGTTTGAATACTACACGTTCACAATAATCTGCATGTAACAGTAAACTCTAGGACCTACATATATAAAATCCAACATGGCGACCATCCGAAATAATTAGTCGGTTCTCAATATCTACGAATCTATTACAGCAATCAAACTGAAATTGTGTATGTTGATAGTGGCAATTAACATAAGTAGGATATATGAAAATAGGCTGTATAGTTCTTCACGGAACTACTTGTTTTTAATTATAAATTATTTTGAAAATTATAATTAATTAAGAGCACTCTAACGAAAGCTCTTGGCCTCTAGATTTGCAGAGTGTCTCTGAAATAAACAAATATATTACGGTATATTTTTGAATTAATATAGAATTTGCAGAATTCTTGGCCCTCACGCATGCGCACAATCCGCCTGGGGTCATGACAAAATGGCGGTGAGAAGTCCATTAAAATGTAAGTTATTTAATAAGCTTCCATGTAATTGAAAACATACATTAACCAAGTTCTGACAATAAAATATAATAACAGTATGAACGTATAGGAATGTGAAACATTGATTTATTTGGATAATGAAATGGATTATTTCCTTCAGACAGCGGCTTTTGAAGATAATGAACGGCTGCGTCTACTACTAAACAAGAGTGCGAGAGTAGCTATGTGGTTAAGGCGACTGACTGTGGTTCCAAGGTTCACCTTTTCGATCCCAGCCCTCGAGAATATTTTTTTTTTTTACCACTGAAATATTGTTTAATCAAGGAGTATTAGTAAGGTTTTATGTCTGTTAAAGTTACATATTTCTACATTCCCTCTCAATACGTTTTATTTCCGTTTTACCATTGCATTACGCCGTTTAAATATCTGCAATATCGCCTACACAGAACTTTTACAAGAACTCAATGCAAAACAGCAAGACATATGGCCAACGTTCTTTTCAACAGATGCCATGATTTACAGAGAATGGACTCAAGTTGGATATGAACTACGGCATGTAGTGACGCGATACGCCGTGCATGGTTTCCACCACCGGATATGCCAGACTGAAAATTTCCACGACCCGGACGATAACTGCAGGTGTAAACTGTGTGGGTCAACCTGTGATCGTTATCACCTGCTTTTGTGCACCAAACGGAAAGTCTCGTTGACAGATTTCTGCAATGACTGAATGTGTGGTTTTTATTTAGGTTATTGTATGCACGGTCATGTAAATTATAATATCTGCAATCAGTTCCTATAACTGACAACAGATGGCAGTACATCGCCCATATAGTTCCAGTAACTGACAGCAGATGGCAGCACCATTGCATCGATATATTGAAAGCACAAGACATGGTACGTTTTCACGTGATGGAGAATTATAAAGGAGGGGAATATTTAAGAAGGGAAATTTTGAGGAACATTAACCGACAGTTGAATGTGTAGGCTATGTTGTTTATGTACCTTAATATTGCAATTTCTTCCCAATGCTTCGGTGGTCAAGTTATTAGCGTCCTAGACTAAAAGTTATAATTATGCATCGTCGATATACTCTTAAATTATTAAAGAAAAACGTAGTTTTCCAAGCACTCGCGCGTGTCCACAATTGCTTTCGCCATGAGAGACACTTGGCAAACATAATTCGTTTGAAGGGCTCCGATATCGTGGTCACTCAGCCCCGTGTACTTGGGTGTGCATGTGTGAAATTTTCTCTCATAACCTGTGTTATTGTGATGGCTGCATTATTGTGTGTATTTGTAATTAAGGTGGTAAATGGCAAGGAGACGGCCAAGGCCTTAAGTTAGGAACCATCCCGGTATTTGCCTTAAGTGGAAGTGGGAAACCACGGAAAACCACATCCAAGATTGTCGAGGTGAGAATTAAACCTTCCTCTTCTTAGTTATACCTCAAGAGACTGATAGTGCCCCGTTTTTGCCCTCAGACCAGAATTAAATTTCTTGACAGAGCAGGAAATGTAACCCGGGTCTCCGGGACGATAGACAAGAATAGGTGGGCCTCCATGTGTTAATACGATGTTTGACATGCACGGGACATAGAATTCTAAAACTGCCTCCATTAGGGTGACTGCCGAAGTGAGTATTGAGTATAGTCCTATGGTCGTTCCAGTAGTTGGCGAAGTGATTCTATGTTCCCCTGCAAAATGTACTGCCATAACCTATAACAGGTGATGAAAATTGCTTATTTAGAGCAGTTTCGTACTGTTTATAACAAAATGAAGAACGTCATTCTGAGCTGCGTTTTCAAGCTATTGCAAAAAATTTCGCTGGCAGGAACTATTATAAGGAATTTATTTTAAGCGATCAGTCTCATCGCATTCTCCTCACCAACCAACTTGAGTATGAAAGTCTCTGGACGGTCATGTTGAACTTCATTGTTTAAGACAATTGTTTAATGATTATTTGTTTAGAGTACTGAGTCTAACTACGCAGTTGATTTCGGCAATGGAAGTATTATTTGCCATGTAATATTTAGCGGCTCCGTTATTGCAGGACACTATAGTGTTATCGAATAATACGAAGCCACATTTAAAATCCAATATAAATAGGCCATTTCAGAAACAATTCCAGATATTATGCAGTACAGTGTACTGTAAGGTCTTTGACGATCAAATGTAAACATTGTTCTACATTGTATTTCTCTTGCGTAAAATCTATGCGTGGTTACTTTGGCCTTTACTGTTGTGAGGGTAAAATTGATCTGCAGGAATATAAAATATTTGCCAAGCTGAAACAATGTAATGATATTAATTTAAAAGTCATTGAACTTATATCCAGTAGTACAAACACATACATCAGCGTTAACAGATTCGATACTGAAGATGAAAGCCAGCTACTTCATTTCCCTATTATTGAATTTTTCAATTCCTTGGAATTAAGTGATTCGCCTCCACATACTCCGAACGTTTGAGCCATAGTTATGCTCCTTAGAAATCCGAACGTTTCCCAAGGAATCATATATGGTAATATATTAATTTTAAGAAATATGTAAGAAATTGCTTGGATTCGGATATAATAGGTGCAGTAATATTAGGCAGAGAGCTCAAATCCTACGACTTGATTTAACACCTTCCGATAAAACACTTGCAGGTACAGTACATTTTCTTTTAATAGGCAACAATGTCCTATTCGCTCGACCTACTTTATCACAATCAATCAAGCTCAAGGAGAAACTCTTGAACGTATTGGGCTATTTACCTCATCACGTTTTAAGTCATGACCAGCAGGATAGTGAAGGTACAAAAAGGTCCCGTATGGGATGGTAAAGAATAAGAGGCGGAAGGATCCTACGGATTGTGTTAGAATGGTGAACAAAAGGGGACAAGAGATAGAAAACAGGGAAGAACTGAAGAAAATGTGGAAAGAATATTTTGAAGAACTCCAGAACCCAAATGGAAACCACGGCGAAGATGAAGAAATCGGGGAAGAGGTACAGTAGATGAACTGCAAACAGAAAAGGACTTAACATGGAAAGAAGTGGAAGATGCAGTGAGGAAGATGAAAGGAGGGAAGGCACCGGGTGTGGATGAGTTGAGTGTGGAGATGGTGAGAGCAGCAGGAGAGGTGGGGATACAATGGTTGTACCGAGTGATGAAGACAGCATGGAAGGAAAGGAAGACCCCAGAGGACTGGAAAAAGGGAATAATTGTCCCGATCTTCAAGAAAGGTAGTAGAACAGAATGCAGAAACTATCGGGGGAATAACACTGATGAGTCATTGTGCAAAGATGTTTGAGAAAGTTTTGAAAAGGAGAATTAGGACAAGGATAGAAGGAGTGATGAGGGAAGAACAACATGGCTTCAGAGCAGGAAGGTCCACAGTGGATTCGATTGTTGCTGTAAGGCAGTTACAAGAACAGCACTATGAGTATGGAACAGATCTACTGATGGCCTTCCTGGACATTGAGAAAGCATATGCCAGTGTATGCAGAAACAAAGTATGGAAGTCCCTGGAGGATAGAGGAATAGAAAAATGGACTATAAGGAGGATAAAGGACATGTACAAGGGAAGCGTGAGCTGTGTGAAAGTGGGAGGAGAGAGATCGGACTGGTTGGAACAGAGAGACGGCCTGAAACAAGGAAGTGCACTGTCACCGTTACTTTTCATTGTGGTGATGGATGACATAATGACCCGAGTGGCACAAGTAATTGGAGAAGGAAAGATGAAAGCAATGGTGCTTGCAGATGATTTGATGATTTGGGGAAACAAGGAGGAGGAGGTACAGGAACAGTTGGACGTGTGGGAAGGAATAATACAAGGTTATGGGATGAAATTTAGCATAAATAAGAGTGAGATGGTGATCACAACAAGGAAGAAGGAAAGAACCACAACGGGAATAACAATTGGTGGGGAACAGCTGAAGAAAGTGGAGAGTTTCAAGTATCTGGGAAGCCTGATACAAGAGAATGGAAGAAACGATAGAGAAATAAATGAGCGGGGGAGACAGGCAGAAGCATTCCGGAGGAGTGTGAGAAGCATGTTATGGAGCAAGGATGTCCCTCAGAACAGCAAAAAGATCATATATCAGACGTACAATGTCCCTATCCTGACGTATGCCTCGGAGACCTGGGTTATGAAAGGAAGGGAGAAGAGCAAAATACAGGTCAGTGAGATGAGGTTCTTGAGAAGCAGTATTGGAGCTACAAAGAGGGACAGAATAAGAAATGAGAGGACCAGAGAATTAATGAAGGAGGAACCATTACAGGATGGTATAGAAAAATCAAGACTTAGATGGTATGGACATGTAAAACGAATGGAGGAGAAGAGGATACCCAGGAGGATACACGAGACGAAGTGGGAAGGAAAGAGACCAAGAGGGAGACCGAGAGACAGGTGGCTGAAGGGGGTTGAAGAAAGCGTGAAGAAGAGAGGAGAAGACTGGACAAGGGTGGAGGCTGAGAGATGGTGGGAAGACAGAAGACGTTGGAGAGGCTTGTGTTCCAAACAGACCCGGCCAGTGGCTGGAAACTGTGCAAGATGATGATGACCTCATCACGTTTTCAGTCATGACCAGCAATATGTTGCAATGCTGAGAGTGCTATCTTTTGATGCCCTTAAAGTTGCAATAGTGCTAAAAAGTAATCGTACAAAGAATATAACTTATATAAGAAGCTTCTTCAGTAAATTTGTTTTCCATTGTCCGTCATGTTTTGACGGGTTTCATCTAGTTAAATTTAAAAACAAACATAGCGCGGGGCCCCCAGGACCGCGGGGCACTGGGCGGTGGCCTTCCTCACCCTCCCCTAGATCCGCCCCTGTTTCTAGCGAGGACAGCGGTCTCATTAGTGGGGGATTAACTGCATGATCAAGTGAAATGGTGAGTGTTCTCCATAAGGGAGCAAACATGAGTAAGACAACTACTGGTTTTTATATGCCTATTGTGTGGTGAATATTTCTGACCTGCAATAAAGCTAATATTTCTTTAAAGGACCATTTGTATTGTGCTTTACCAACTTTGATCCAATTAACGAACTTGCTACTAGGGGTAGCACGTATCAATACCTTGATGGCACTGGTTCGGTTTACGATGCCGAATATGAAATAGTAATAGATTTATGTCACGTAAAAGAACCTACCACTGCAATTGGTTATGTGTAGCAAAATTTGTAGGTTACATTTGGCAATTTAAAAGCGCTCTTTCAAGTTCCAACGTAGCAAAGTGACAGTAGCATCTGGTAGCTAAAGTTGGAACTACAATACTTGAAATTGAACTTATTGGGAGCCCTCGGGCAGGCTTTTGGCTGCAATTCATGAATAATAAAAAGTCCTCTCGGCACGCCGGAAGGCGGAGGTAGATTTCACGGGACAAACTTGGGGATAGGCGAAAATAGGCAGAATATGCAGGTTTTCGTAGAAGGATCAGACCCCATTTATTGCGAGAAAGTATTTTATAATTGAAGTTTAATTAACTTTGTTTTTCGTAATTTTATGCATATTTTAAATATTTTATTGTCTTATGGGATCGATAACCTTCTTGTCATTTGGGGTCCATTTTTATACTAGTGGTCACAATGTCCTTATGCAGGGTTTCGACACTGATGTGTAACTATGAAACGGTCTGTTACTTCTTCACGCAAAATTATATCTCCCGCAGAGATTTTGGTTGGTTTCTCAGTTTAGGGGCTGCGACAACGCGGTCATGTAACCCCGTGTACTTTGGGGGAGTGTAGAATCTGTCTGATAAACGGTGTGAATTGTAATGGATGTATTAGTCTGTAATTCAGGTAAGGACTGCAGACGGTCAATTTCAAGCAGTAGTTCCTAATGTTCCTACCAGATACTACCGTCAACGACACCTAGCTGTGAACTTGGCTACTAGATGCCAACACAACCAGCCACGAACGTTGGAACTTCCCCTCCAAAGGAAAGCATACTGAGGGATATTTAGCGCTCTTAGAAAATTCGACAACTTCGGCCGGCTTTGAACCCGCGGCCTTGGGCATAGAAGTTCAGCATTCTACCAGTTACCTCACCGAAGCCGCTTCACACTTAGTCAGATGGAAATCTGAATCTGATCTCGTGCAAGTGCGTTGTCATGGCAACGTCTGATGGCTCATCCCTCATCAATTTAATAGTGTTGCCATGGCAACCTCTGATAGCTCTTGGCATTTTCTTATAATTCCGAAATCATTTTTCTCAACCCTTGGCGTAATGGTGGGTCATATCAAAAATTATTTCAGACAAAAGTTTTACGTAATTATTAGGGGAATATTGTCCATGTTGTACGGTTTTGATATTGTGCCTATTAAGAGAGATATGATTAATGTTTCCCGAAAAACCCACTTTTTCCCACCCCTTTGGTCAATGGTTGGTGCTATAAAAAACTCTTCAGACATAACTTTTTGGGCTTTATCCGTTACATAGTATGAACTTTGAACGGATTCGATATTTCACATCTTAAGAGAGTTATAGCAATATTTCACTTTTTCGAAAAATGCCCCCCATTTTCACCCCCTTCGACCGATTTATCCCAGTAACGAACTCGACCGAGATTTTATAGGTATACATATTCGGTAAAAAATTCAAAGTGATTGGTACAAAATTACGGAAGTTATCGTGTCCACAAGAAACTGATATACATATATATATATTGTGCCCGTTTAGACCGGAGTCCTCACGACCACATATGCATTTTACCAATAATCAGTCAGCACGAGAGTCAAAATATCCCGGAGCGCCAGATGGGTTAAAGCAAATCGCAAAAACGACATCAAATTAAAAAAATGCTTTGCTGATTTTTGGCTCAATGCAACAATAAGGATAGAAGGAGATTTAATTGGGTGAAACACATCTGGTAAAATTATCTCAGTTTATTTCGAAGTTAAAATCTGACTGCAAGAATGCTCAAAGCAGCATCATCCACGTGTGGCGATCCACACTCTTATTTACACACAATATACAGAAATCTTCCAAACACATTTGACAATCTTTTTGGAAACACGAGTCCGATTAATAGTCCTGTGGACTGTGTTCCAAAATTATTAATATTTAATTCCAGCTCAAAGTTAATTGTCTATACTGAAAATAACGTAGATCACTGTTTGACTATTTACATGATATTAACACTCTTAGAATAAATGTTCATAGAATTCTTAAACTTTCACTTTCTTTTTTCCAGTTTCAAAAAATATATCGTCGAAAATATTATCATCATCGAAGCAACACAAATTATTAACACATATTAATAACATCTGAAAAGTATTTGACCTTGAGCATAGCATCGAAGAACTGTGCGAAGCACAACAACAATTAATTGTTCTTCTGACATTAAACATTCGAGAAGTGACTCGATTATGAACTTCAAGTTCCAAACAAAATACATGATTTCTGAATCATCAACTTGATCAATAAATGGTTGAACCATTCAACTATTCAATTATCCACTTGGAATCATTATGAAAAAAATATTTATATTTATGGCCATTTCTAGTAACTTTCACAACTTGCAATTCTTCGACAGAATGCGGAAATTAGAATTGTAGTTTCATGATAAATTCATTTAGTTCATGGCACTAGGACTGAAAATATCCTTCAAATTATTCGTGGTTAAAGAATTATTTTTAATTGGCAGTGGCCCATTCTATTATTTGTGTAAGAACACAATATTACAACAACAACAACGGCAAAGGTCTTCCTCTGTAGAAGAATAAACTACTATCATGACAAATCCGGGTTCTAGCAAAATCAAAGTCTAAATGGAATTCGTAAACAAGGTTGAAATAAGAACTGATGGTTTCAAAGAAATAACCTTCGGGTTATTCATACGACGAAATGTGTGGCTCCAATACTCCTACTATAAACCTGAGCCATCGAACCTGCTATTTGATTGATGCTCGAAAAAACCTTCATTCATGCGACTTAACATGCGCACCTGGGAATGACATTTCAACTACTCCACACACATAAATTTTCTTCCCAAAATTTATACAATAAATCAAGCCTCTGCTTGTTATCAACACTGGAAGATTAATAAACTTACAAGTTTATTTTATTTTACCATTCAGTTCAACCCGTGAATTTACCATACTTATGAAAAGCTTTATTTCACTTTCGAGTGTATTTACGTCATGATTTTATATAAATACAACAATATCCTATTTGATACAAATATCATTTGCTTCCCGTTTCATGCCTTTCCGTGTTATCTGAAAAATATACTTTGCTCATAGCAAATATCAACTGTTCAACCAGAACTGAAATGTTGGTTGAATGCGGGCTTGCGCTAACCACTTTCCTTCGGAAAATCACATGTTCCAAACTAGAAATGTTTAAACTACTTCATAGGCTCTTTCTCAATACATATGATTATTAGAAAATATAATATCCAAGAATTATTTAGAAAAATTATGAAAATTATTATTATTATTATTAGTGGATTATTATTATTATTATTTATATCATTTTAAATGTGTTTAATTATCATCTCATTATGTGAGAATCCACATGTTCGAACCTTCGAATATGGAAAAAATATCCATTCCTCAACAAAAATAAATTTAACTTTTACAGTTACATCGGGGGTTTTCCGTGGTTTCCTTAAAATATGAAAAATTCAAATAAATGCTCGAAATGCTCGGTCATCGATCCTAAACTGTTCTGAGTAATGAAAATGCTCAGAATAACTCTAATAAGTCTTGCGTAAATCATTGCAAGCTTTAAATACGACGAAAAACAAGATGTTCAGTAAAGAACATATAGCCTACTTTCTCCTAAATGTATGGGTATTGTTACAACTCTTTGTCCTTTTCAAGGAGTATGATTGAATGTTGGTTGTAGTAGCTTGTTGAAATACAACGTGCTATAGGGATATTAAACATGAATATGAGGTGCCCTTTGCTAGTGCTACCTCTGTACCAAATTTCGTTCAATTCGGTTTCACCGTGTTTGAATTGATAGGGGGAATCGATTTGCACACATACTTGGCCACCATCTGCAAACTATTGGGCTGATGTTCTTGCAGTTTGGTCTGAATATGTTTCCCACATAAAGATATGGTGTTGCAAAATTTGGTAGAGACTAGATTATTAGGTTGGTCGTAATTACATTTTAGCTTTTAACATTTGGGTGGCCGTGATTACGTTTCCGTCAAGATAGCGGTGATATAAAACATGACACTGAGGTGCCCTTTGCTAGTGCTACCTCTGTACCAAATTTCGTTCCATTCGGTTTCACCGAGTTCGAATTGATAAGGGGAATCGATTTTCACACAAAGATGGCCGCCATCCGCAAAATATTAGGCTAATGACCTAGTTATTTGGTCAAAGGATGCTTCCTCTATAAAGGTATGTTGTTGCAAAATTTGGTAGAGATCGGATGATTAGGTTAATCGTAATTTGATTTAAGCTTTGAACATTTGTGTGGCCGCCATTACGTTTCGGTTAATATGGCGGCGATATAAATCATGACACTGAGATGCCCTTTGCTAGTGTTATCTCTGTACCAAATTTCGTTCCATTCGGTTTCACCGTGTTTGAATTAATAGGGAGAATCGATTTTGACACAAAGATGGCTGCCATCCGCAAACTATTAGGCGAATGACCTATTAGATTGGTCAAAGGATGCTCCCTCCATAAAGGTATGTAGTTGCAAAATTTGGTAGAGATCGGATGATTAGGTTAATCGTAATTTGATTTAAGCTTTGAACATTCATGTGGCTGCCATTACGTTTCAGTCAAGATGGTGGCGATATAAAACATGACACTGAGGTGCCCTTTGCTAGTGCTACCTCTGTGCCAAATTTCGTTCCATTCGGTTCCACCGTGTTCGAATTAATAGGGGGAATCAATTTTGACATAAAGATGGCCGCCACCCGCAAACTATTAGGCTAATAACCTATTAGATTGGTCAAAGGATGCTCCCTCCATAAAGGTTTGTAGTTGCAAAATTTGGTAGAGATCGGATGATTAGGTTAATCGTAATTTGATTTAAGCTTTGAACATTCGTGTGGCCACCATTACGTTTCTGTCAAGATGGCGGCGATATAAAACATGACACTGAGGTGCCCTTTGCTAGTGCTACCCCTGTACCAAATTTCGTTCCATTTGGTTTCACCGTGTTTGAATTAATAGGGGGAATTGATTTTCACACAAAGATGGCCGCCACCCGCAAACTATTAGGCTAATAACCTATTAGATTGGTCAAAGGATGCTCCCTCCATAAAGGTTTGTAGTTGCAAAATTTGGTAGAGATCGGATGATTAGGTTAATCGTAATTTGATTTAAGCTTTGAACATTTGTGTGGCCGCCATTACGTTTCCGTCAAGATGGCGGCGATATAAAACATGACACTAAGGTGCCTTTTGTTAGTACTACCTCTGTACCAAATTTCGTTCCATTCGGTTGCACCGTGTTTGAATTAATAGGGGGAATCGATTTTCACACAAAGATGGCCGCCATCCGCAAACTATTACGCTGATGACTTATTAGTTTGGTCAAAGGATGCTCCCCCATAAAGGTATGTTGTTGCAAAATTTGGTAGAGATCGGATGATTAGGTTAGTCGTAATTTGATTTAAGCTTTGAACATTTGTGTGGCCGCCATTACGTTTCCGTCAAGATGGCGGCGATATAAAACATGACACTGAGGTGTCCTTTGCTAGTGCTACCTTTGTTCCAAATTTCGTTCAATTCGCATTCACCGTATTCGAATTGATAGGGGGGGACAGACATTCAGAGTACACACACTCACACACACACAGACACACACACACACAGACACACACACAGACTCACACACACACATACACACACACAGACAGACACACTTTTTTCGCCCTGTGTTGATCTCATAAGTCTACTTTCATTTTTTGCAAAAATCGAAAGTAGGCTAAAAATGTGTTGGTCATCTGCAGAAAAATAGTTTGTTCCAATTAGCTAGGCATAATATAATTCAAATGTGGCTTACATTTCTTGATGGTCTTGAAGTGTAGTAAACCTGGTCTGTACCAGATTTATCCGTAGACATGCCCTATCGGACAAGCACGTATAATCCTTGTATCGGCCGCCATTGTAGACCCACAATTCGTCTAGTCAGACATAGTGGTAGTATCTTTCGACGTTTGAATAAACTGTGGTTCCATTTTAATATGGGCTTCTATCAAAGCCATAACAGTTTGTTGAAATAGGGTCAGATCTAAGTGATCTCTTCTTAGATATGTCAGTTGTAACATAACTCACTGTAATCTCATCAGTACAAGAAAAACATTGACAGTCTAAGCAATTAACGGCTGTTCTGAAGATCGTTCCCTGGGCATGGTTTGTATATCACCATCTGCCATGCGCTAGACAACCTGCAGTTTCCCTTGCGTAGACTAATGAACGCCACCGTTATAGACTAGTCTTCAGTGTACTGACAGATCGAAGTGGTTAACTAGTTACAAAATATGAAAAACTGACTGAATGGATTTAAACATCCAAGTATTAAGTTACTACTGGACTGTGACAAAATACTATTTTCTAGACAAAGTCTAGCTTATGTCCTTTTAGAAATATAAATATTTCCACCAATGTCTGTAGAAAAACAATCACCTCAGTGATTCTCCTCACCAGAAACTTACTAAGTTTCAACTCGAAGCGCAGCACTTTTCGTGACTATCACGACTTGAAAAGAACTTCTGCGTAGATACGGCAACCATGTGCCTTGGCTCAGCGTAGACGCAACTTGCTTGCCAAGTGCTTGTGTTAGAATGAGCTAACCATGCCTGTTCCAGCTGGCTTTTATTCAAAACGGTCAGGGTCACGCGTCATCACCTGATATCTAGAAATCCTCATATCTCTTGAATCCCTGGTCCGATTTACTTGATACTAATTGCGTTCTCTTTCATTTGGCCGTGCCAGTAATCTGATCCCAGTCTCAAGTCTCTACTCCATAGTTAACTATTTAATCAATAAATAGCCTCCACCTCTGCTATTACTCGCTACGTCACTTGACATCCAACTATCGGTAATTTTCTTCGAAATGCTTCTCGAAGCAATATAGCGCGATATTCAAATATCTCAACTTTCAAAAGCGGCTACAGCCTTTCCCTTGATATCTAGGTGTCTGAAACTTGGAATACCCATTCCTAGAGTTGGGCAAAATATATATACATAATACATAAATTATATATAAACTTTTGAACTGACTGTGGTTTTGGGGTCTGGGGGATGTGAAACGCGAAGATATGTCGACATTTTCCGGAAGTCGAAACATGGTACCCATGATTGCAATAGTTAGCTTTCTAATGAAATCTACCTAATATGAAACACAGTGGAACTTGAATAATTCGAACCTCAAGGGACCAGTAAAAAAATCGAATTATCCAAAAATTCGAATTAAGAAAGTTCTTTGAAAAGAGTAGAGAAAATATTGAAATTTTAAGTTTTCATCCAAGAACCTTTATTAAACATAATATTACATAGCTATTTAACAAGTAAAGTGCTTATATACTATGTATTACATTTAAATAATGATTTACGTTCAACAAAGCAGGTTAACAGACAACTGTACTGTGCATAACCTCAAAAGTTTCAAATGATAAAATAAAACCAAAATGTTCTATTCACCTATTTAAAGACAGTAGTAATCCAGCAATCTAGTTAAGTCTTAGAGAAATCTACTGTCTTTCAAAAAATTCTCTCGGCCATCACAAAAGAATCTAACAAATTTAAGGAACAGAAAACAGAATAATTTACGTCATTTCAATTTTCAAAAAATCACCCCAAGTTCTCGGTTGTGGTTTGTTGCTTGGGCTGAACTCGGAACAGTTTTTTCGGGAACTTGTTCCACGAGTTCATCGCCAGATGCGTCGTCACCATCTTGTTTTTCGGAGTTCAGTGCATCGGCGATGATTTCTGCGTCGGTCAGCTCACCACAAACTGCGACATTTTCGGCCCTTTACAGGTAAAAACTTCGAATTATCCAAAATATAATTCAAATTAACCACTATTTTGTAGCATTGATTGTATATAAATTGCTAGGGACCAAGAGAAAAATTCGAATTAATGAAGATTTCGAATTATAGAAGTTCGAATTAGCCACGTTCCACAGTAGTACCAAATGCGTGGTGTTGGCAATACTGTATTGTGCATAATGAACGCCGAAAATGGTCGACACAGCTGGAAATTTTACTATATCAGTCGTGATGAAACTTTTGGAAGGCGAGTGGGTTATAGACAGTGGAGAAGTAAACATCTATAAGCCTACTATGTCATCTACAGATTTTGAGCCTATTTTCATCTATGGAAAACAAATACTGTAGGCTTACGAGATCACCTTTTGTCCGTGTGCGTGTGTATCCCGCTAATAAAATCTAAACGGCCGGAGTGATTTCAATGAAATTCGGTAAGTGCATACTACTACATCATCCGACCTCGACCGTGCCTTTCAAATTGAAATACGTTTCACAAATCCAACATGACGGCCACGCGAAATATTTCACTGGCATTCTTTATCTTCGCAACAGTAACAGATATCACCATGAAATTTTGTACGGTGATGCAAAGTACTACTATACTGTAAGAAGTTAATAAATGTGACTTCTATAAACCTGTTAAGTACAAAACGAACATGGCGGCCAAGCGAAATTGAAACATTCAATTAGACTTTCTCGCGAATTAACCATCCGAGCGCAGTGAAACTTGGTACAGCAAATGTTTATACACATTTTAACTGATATTCAATTTAGTTCAAATGTTTAGATAACCTCAGGATGGCGGCTATGCAAAATTTTAAAACTAAGATTTTACTATTCATAATGTCCTGATCATGTGATCGAAGTGAAAGTTTGAATAATGAACCTACGCAGTAAACTTCATCTAATGGTACATAACTCTATGGCCTACATAATATGACAAACAAACATGGCGACCATCCGAAAAATTCAGACGACTCTTTATATCAACGAATCTATTACAGCAATGAAACCTATGGAACATTCAATAACCTGGTGATCACAAAACCAACATGGCGGTGATCTGAAATTTAAATATCTATATGGATTTTCGCGTGACTTTTCATCCGAACGCTGTGGCACTTGGCATGGCATATCTCCATACAAGCCTTAATATACTGACGTCCAATTTAAAGGAATTTTATGAGAATGTAAAGATAGCGGCTATGCAATTCTTTAAAATCTCGATTTCATTTCTCGTGTCCTAAGTTAGACCACTAGGATATATGAAAATAGGCTATTTAGTTTCTCACGGACTTCGGTGGAGTAATTGGTAGCATGCTGAGCTTCTATGCCCAAGATCGTGGGTTCTTACCCGGCCGAAGTCGTCGGATTTTTAAGACCGTTAAAAATCCCTCAGTATGGAATGAAAACGAACCTTCCACTAATTACACTTGTGGAAGCTAAAATGAGTAGGTTAGTTTGATAACGCTATATTAGTTCCAACGTTCGCTGCCAGATGTTGACTGCCATGGCATTTAGTAGCCACGTCCCTCAGCTAGGTGTCGTGGACGGTGGCATTTGGTAACAAAAGTAGGAACTACATGAAAATATAAGGTGCGTTCAAAAAGTAACGAGCCGGAGGCTGTAATGCGCAAACCGGTGACGACATCGGCTAATCGTGGCGTGTGTAACGAGGTGTGGTTCCGACCAGAAGGAAGGTCACAGCCCAATGCTAGAGGGCAGGCGTGCATGTCCCGTGGCGATACAAAGCGAGCAGCAGCATGCATCAATCGTCCAACGCTGCCAGTCGCATTGCAAACCGTGACATGGAGGCGTCAAACGAAGAGCAAAGAGGTGTTGTTCGGTTTCTGACAGCGGAAGGAGTAGGGAGAACGGACATTCATCGCTGAATGTCACAAGTGTACGGCGAACACTGCATGTCCCGTGCAAGGGTCAAGGCGTGGCGCAAGCGCTTCAGGGAAGGACGGGTGTCGTTAGCCGATGATGCCCGGTCTGGGGCACCCCCCTACATTACTGATGACAACGTCCAGCTGGTTGATGCACTCATTACCCAGGACCGCTGAGTGACAGTGAACGCAATAGCCGCTGTGGTCGGATTGAGCGTCGGAAGTGTGCACACCGTCATGAAGGAACGACTGCACTTGCGCAAAGTGTGTGCCCAATGGGTGCCCCACAGTCTTCAACCACACCAGGAAGCATGTCGAATGGCCTACTGCCTTGATCTTGATTGGAAAACAAGTATTTAGATATCACAAAGTAGGCGCTGTAGGACTCATGTTTATCTGACATTTTAGTCTTCTTTTGATGAATACTTTCACGTCCTAAAATATGGGACATATTTTTTTAAACACGCTGTATAAGAAAAGGGTATCAAACCATGAGGACCCAGTCCTTTGCCTCCCACAGTGTTGAAGAATGTCTGTCCCTAATGAACACAGCAGTTGCGCCTCGCCCAGGTGTGAACTGCGACACGCATTCATTAGACGAGCGACATTCGGTAGCGATTGTCCTTGTTACGTGCGGGGGTGGGAACAACTGAATCACTTAGCTCGCGAGTTCATTAAACATTACAGGAACTGCAACAATCACTTTTAAAGCACACAATGCTGTGACCAATCTGGATCCTACATTACCACAATAGTGTCCGAGCATAATCAAGATACGAGACGGCCAATTTATTTACCTTTGAGAACTGCGTGAAAAAAATATAACACGAGGACTGGCGCCGGGTGATTTTGACCCATAGTGTGTCACTCCCTTTTGTCGTAGTCGTACGTGCAAGGGTTGTTTTTTAAGTTAGGGCCATTTTTTTTTAAATTAACCGAACATTTTATTTTGAAACCACATTGATTTTTAGGTTTTACATACCTTCCTCTATTTTTAGCCTATTTTCAATTTTGAAAAAATAGGCTTATGAGATCACCTTTTGTCCGTGTGTGTGTGTGTGTGTGTGTGTGTGTGGGTGTGTCCCTAATAAAATCTAAATGGCTGGAGCGATTTCAATGGAACTCGGTAAGTTCATAGCGCTATTCCCGGCGACCTCGACCGTGCCCTTCAAATTTTGTTACGTCTCACCAATCCAACATGGCGGCTGTGCGAAATATTTCACTAGCATTCAATATCTCCGAAACTATTACCGATATCGCCCTGAAATTGTGTACTGTGATAAAGAGCACTACTAGAAGTTCACCTATGAGACTTTCAAAAACCTGGTGACTACAAAACCAACATGGCGGCCAAGCGAAGTTGAGACTTTTAAAAAGACTTTTCTCGCGATTTAACCAACCAAACGTAATGAAACATGGTACAGCAAATGTTTGTACACATTGTAATGCATTGGAGTCTAATTTAGTTCAATTGTTTACATAACCTCAAAATGGTGGCTGTGCGAATTATTTCACTGACATTCTATATCTCCGAAACTATTACAGATATCACCCTGCAATTTAGTACGGTGATAAAGTGTACTGATACAAGTTTACCTATGTATATTTCCTAAACCTGTAAAGTACAAAACGAACATGGCGACCAAGCGAATTTGAAATATTTTAATAGACTTTTCTCGTGATTTAACTCTCTGAGCGCCGTGAAATGTGGTACAGTAAATGATTTTGCAGTTTGTAATGCACTGCCATCTAACTTAATTCAATTGTTTACATAACCTCAAGATGGCGGCTGTGCGAAATTTTAAAATTAAGTTTTTATTTCTTGTGTCGTAATCATGCGATCGAAGTGAAAGTTTGAATAATGAACCTAGGCAATAATTGTCCTTGAATGGTACATAACTGTATGGCCTATACATATAACAATCCTAAATGGCGAGCATCCGAAATATTTAGACGGTTCTCAATATCGATGAATCTTTTACAGGAATCAAACTGAATTTTTTAATGTTGATAGAGGCTATGAGCATATGTCCTTGTATAGGACGTTCAGTAACCTGGTGAGCACAAATCCAACATGGCGGTGACGCGAAATATAAATATTTAAATGGACGTTTCTTGCGAATTAACTATCCGAGTGCCGTGAAACGTTGCACGTTAAATGCTTATACAAATGTTGATCCACTGGCATCTAATTTATTTCAATTGTTTGCATAATCACAAGATGGCTGCTGTGCGTAATTTTAAAATCTCGTTTTTACTTCTTGTGTTCTAATCATGCGATTGAAGTTTGTATACCACACGTACACAATAATCTTAATGTATTAGTACAAAAATAAAAATCCAACCTGGCGACCATCTGAAATATTTAGACGGTTCTCAGTATCTACGAATCTGTTACAGCAATTAAACTGAAATGTTGTATGTAGATAGAGGCAATTAACATGAGCAGGATATATGAAAATAGGCTGTATAGTTCTTCACGGAACTACTTGTTCTTCATAGTTGCCTTGTTTATTTAGGCACTTGTCATACCTCAAAACTAATTTCTGAAATCCCTCTGCATAAAAGTTTGCCGCCTGCTGTGACAACCATGAATTTACACTAGAGGAAAATCCATTGATAGAGTGGTTATCATGAATCTTCGGTCCTCGTGAATTTCCGTGTCAATTGCAGACACCAAGTCATCTGTGATCACAGACCTGAGCGTTCATCGTGATGAACAATTTCACGGCCACTTTTGAACTCGCATACCCATTTTCGCACTTTACCTTCCGTCATTGCATTATCACCATACACCTCACAAAGCTGACGATGAATGTCTGCAGCCGATATGTTTCTTGCACTCAAGAAACGTATCACAGATCGGACCTCACACGTAGCGGGCGAATCAATAATCTTGAACATTGTAAAGATGCACAGTTCAGCGTACAGGTTAGCTACACAGCTGCAACTGATGCCTGCTTGTTCGCAAAGGAAGCCGGGAGGTAGCGCGCTTTAAAAACGGACTAAGAAAACGGCCCTTACTTAAAAAACAGCCCTTGTATTTTAGTGAAGTAATTTTACACCTGGTGTCTTCCTATGTACTATTCCCAATATAAAAACAAGAAGTTCCGTGAAGAACTATACAGCCTACTTTTCAAGCCAATGATTATTCTAGAGTATATGAACCTATCTAGAATAATGACTAAATTAAGTTGGTAATATCGAAATATCTAATTAGTTCAAAATATACCTGGTATAATGTAGCCAAATAGAGCACTACAGTTGGCAGCCCTGGTGACTGAATATATTCTTAGTTCAATCTCTTAAGGTACAGAATACAAAATTTGGTTGAAGTCCAATGGACGTTACATGCAGTTACACACTGGATCTATCAGCACGCGTAAAAGCACGTTGCCAACAATACCATGCGTGTGCTGGTCAGAAATAATCTGAATTATTATGATATCTTGTTGTGCCAATTTTGGACGAAATCCATTTGTTAGTATAGAAGTTACATGCATTTTAAAATTGGACATATCAGCAGGCATAGAATCGTGTTGGCAGCACTGCCTTGTATTAATTACTCCAAATTAATCTAGAATGTCAGGTGCTATACGTGTGCAAAGTATAGAGCTGTTGGCTTGCATACTTCCTGATATATTGATATTAGGGTAAAACTATGTAGACAGCATTTATTAACAGTTGGCAGCCCTGATTGCTCTTAACAATACTTATAGTCATATCTGTTATGGTACACATAGCACATACGAAATTTGGTTGAAATCCAATTGATAGTGTAGGGGTTATATGCATTTAAACATTGGAACTATCAGTAGGCTTATAATCATGTTGGTAGAACTGACGTATATAAGTTACTCCAAATTAACCTAAAATGTCAGAATATACGTGTGCATAGTTTAAAGCTGTTGGCTTGCATACTTTCTGATATATTGGTATTTGGATTTAAAAAAATAGAGAGAGCAATTATTAACAGTTGGCAGCCATGGTGGCTCTTAAGAATACTCTCAGTCATATCTGTTTATGTACAGATATTACATACAAAATTTGGTTGAAATCCAGTTGATAGTGTAGAAGTTATATGCATTTGAACATTGGACCTATCAGAAGGCTTAAAATTATTTTGGCAACACTGTCATGGTTGGTCTCCTGGAAATTAAACTGAAATAGTATTATCTGCATGTTTACCAATTTTGGAATAGCTCCCATGCATACCTTGCAAGATATCCAACATGGAGCTCAAATTTATAGTGCGTATTTTCAGCAGTTGGTAGCACTGACATAATTTTCAAATATGGACGTGAGCTATTCCGGTGCACATCTTTACACATACTAAATTTGGTTTTGATTGCTGGAGCCGTTTAGGAGTTGATAGGGGGGACACACACACACAGCCAGACAGACAGACACACATTTTCCCAGATCGATCTCCTCATTTTTGCAAAATGTGAAAAGTAGGCTAAAAATGGCAATAATTTTCGTATCAGTATAATTGACCTTGAAAGTGACGGCAAAGCAGTCATCGCAATTAATTTGTACAAAGGAGCTGATGACCAAGGTGTCCCTAGACCCTAAACATGGATCAACAAGAACGTGAGCTATGTTATTGTGCTGCGCCAAAACAGCCTAGGTGGATTTTTTCCTTTGTTCCGATGAACGCAAACCGAAAATTATCACGTGAGGACTGGCGCCATGGGTAAATCTGACCCGACCGTAAATAATAATAATAGAAATAACTTAACTGTGGCAAAAGCTATGGACGTGTTACTTTTGGTGGACTTGTGGTGGACTTTAATTTGCTAATGTAAGTCAATATCCTTTTATCTAAAACAACTTAGTGACTCCGTTTGCTTTAGTAAACTGTGACACAAAGCTTCGTCAATCAATTCGTGGTCTTTGAAAAGCTATACTGACCCAACCTTAAAGCCACAGCGATCCATGTTAGGATAGCGACCCGTAGGTTTTGAAATTCCTTTCCAATTTATAATGACATCTCATTGTATAGCCTATGTTCTGTATGAGTTTGTAGGCCAGATCCATCCTCCAAATCCTGTTCATTTTTCGCTTTCTTGTCCTTACTGTCTGGCTGGTTCCATTCACCGAGGCACTTTCTTTATCTCCACGTTCCAATTCATGGTCGCGTTTCTCACTCAAGTATTATCATCACACGAAATGCATTTTATTGTCCCCATAACGAACGGATCTGGTTTGTAATTACAATATTAAAGCTTTTCCAGAACGTTATTTAAAGCCAGGATTTGTTCTCTGTAATTGAGCTGATTACACAGAATTAATAAATATATTTCGTGCGGATATATAATAACCTGAATAATATCCTGTGCATCATTTCATTAACGGTTGGGAACGGTTTGAAACATTTAGGATACTACATTACAGAATTGCGCCATTGAGCTTTAATAACGAAGACATTAATCTATTTTTAGCCTATATTCATTAAAGAAAAAATAGGCTTATGAGATCACCTTTTGTCCGTAGGGGCTGGCGCCATTGGTAAGTCTGACCCGACCGTAAATAATATAGAAATAACTTAAGTGTGGCAAAAGCTATGGACATGTTACTTTTGCAGGGTGACGTAGAAGGCTAGGAAGGAAAGTACAGTAAGGGACAGGAAATAAGGGCTGACCAAAACGAAAATTGAAAGCATTATTTAAGCATCGGGTCAAAATAGTGATGGCTGAATTAGTGTGTGTTATCTGTAATTTAGGTAAGGACTGCAGATGATTGATTAATTTCAAGTAGTTTCTACGTTTGCTACCAAATGCTACCCTCAACGCAACGACACCTAACTGTGAACTTGACTATTAGATGCCACCGCAAATTGCACCTGGCGGCGAACGTTGGAACTATAATAATAATATCGTATGACCTCGGGTTCCGGGTGCAAGCTTTGTTAATTGCTGCCCAGAGGCATGTCGAATTTTATCTCTCCGTGGAGCGCTATGAAGGTCAAAGAGGTCATATATCTAAGCTCCTCGACACTATAACGCTTTCTAGTAGAGAAAGGAGGAACTTTGTGTGTTGGCGGAAAATCCTGCGAATAATTTTGCCATTATAAACACGGCCTACTGAATTCAAATGGGTTCTTTAACATGCCAACAACGTATGACATGCGTGTCGTGATTTTTGTCGCCTTTCAAAAATCACTTACCACGGCCAGGAGCTAACCTCCAAGCCTGGGGTTTGTAGTCCGACACGATAACCACTTACCCACCGTGGCAAGCTACTTTGGAACTAATAGAGCGTTAATCAAACCTAACCTACAAATTTTAGCTCCACACAAGTGTAGTTAGTGGTAGGTTCTTTTACATGCCATAAATCTATTACATTAGCCCTCCGGCTTTACTTCCCCTCCGAAGGAAGGCATACTGAGCGATTTTTAAGCTCTTAAAAATTTCGACGAATTCGGCTGGATTTGACCCCGTGATCTTGGTGACAGAAGCGCTGCATGTTAACAACTACGCCATCAAAACCAGAGCATGCACTTGAATTCTATTATGCATATGGTTACTTATCTCAGTGAAGCCGTTTGTCGTACAGTTGTTACGCTGTCGCCTGCCTACGTAAGTCGGGAGGGAGATGTAAGAGACCGTAGAGACCTAAACATTCCTCTAGGAAGCAGAGGATGGACTTTTTGAGCACAGGGACGTCCACCTTAGCTGATATGGTAAAATACAAACAAATTAGATAACTTTCTACTATATAAAACCAAGTGTCCTGACTGACTCATCATCGCCCAGCCAAAACTATTCAAGTTAGAAACATGAAATTTTGGGGATATGTTCGTTGTATGTCGAAAAAGCACACTAAGGAAGGATTTTTGGATAATTATTCAAGTTCTAAAGGGGTGTTATGGGGGTAGACCTGCATTTCATTGAAAAACAATACCTCCCGATTGGTTTCATTTGGGCACGTGATACTCGGAATATAAACTCATCATTAAAAACAAGATGTTCAGTAAAGAACATATAGCCTACTTTCTCCTAAATGCATGGGTAGTGTTATAACTCTTTGTCCTTATCAAGGAGTATAATTGAATGTTGGTTGTAGTAGCTTGTTGAAATACAACGTGCTATAGGGATATTAAACAAGAATATGAGGTGCCCTTTGCTAGTGCTACCTCTGTAAAAAAAAATCATTCAATTCGGTTTCACCGTGTTTGAATTGATCCGGGGAATGGATTTGCACAAATACATGGCCGCTATTTGCAAACTATTGGGCTGATGACCTTGTAGTCAGTCATAAGATGCTTTCCACAAAAAGGCATGTTGTTGCAAAATCCGGTAGAGATCAAATTATTAGGATGGTCGAAATTTGATTTAAGCTTTTAACATTTGGGTGGCAGTCATTCCGTTTCCGTCAAGATGGCGGCGATGTAAAACATGACACTGAGGTGCCTTTTGCTAGTGCTACCTCTGTACCAAATTTCGTTCAATTCGGTTTCACCGTGTTTGAATTGATAGGGGGAATCGATTTGCACACATACTTGGCCACCATCTGCAAACTATTGGGCTAATGATCTAGCAGTTTGGTCAGAATATGCTTCCCACATAAAGATTTGTTGTTGCAAAATTTGGTAGAGACTAGATTATTAGGTTGGTCGTAATTACATTTTAGCCTTTAACATTTGGGTGGCCGCGATTACGTTTCCGTCAAGATGGCGGTGATATAAAACATGACACTGAGGTGCCCCTTTGCTAGTGCTACCTCTGTACCAAATTTCGTTCCATTCGGTTTCACCATGTTCGAATTAATAGGGGGAATCGATTTTCACACAATGATGGCCGCCATCCGCAAACTATTTGGCTAATGACCTATTTGATTTGTCAAAGGATGCTCCCTTCATAAAGGTATGTTGTTGCAAAATTTGGTAGAGATCGGATGATTAGGTTAATCGTAATTTGATTTAAGCTTTGAATATTTGTGTGGCCGCCATTACGTTTCCGTCTAGATGGCGGCGATATAAAACATGACACTGAGGTGCCCTTTACTAGTGCTACTTCTGTACCAAATTTCATTCCATTCGGTTCCACCGTGTTCGAATTAATAGGGGTAATCGATTTTGACACAAAGATGGCCGCCATCCGCAAACTATTAGGCTAATGACCTATTAGATTTGTCAAAGGATGCTCCCTCCATAATGGTATGTTGATGCAAAATTTGGTGGAGATCGGATGATTAGGTTAGTCGTAATTTGATTTAAGCTTTGAACATTTGGGTGGCCGCCATTACGTTTCCGTCAAGATGGCGGCGATATCACACATGACACTGGGGTGCCCTTTGCTAGTGCTACCTCTGTACCAAATTTCATTCCATTCGGTTTCACCGTGATTGAATTAATAGGGGTAATCGATTTTGACACAAAGATGGCCGCCATCCGCAAACTATTAGGCTAATGACCTATTAGATTTGTCCAAGGATGCGCCCTCCATAAAAGTATGTTGATGCAAAATTTGGTAGAGATCGGATGATTACGTTAGTCGTAATTTGATTTAAGCTTTGAACATTTGGGTGGCCGCCATTACGTTTCCGTCAAGATGGCGGCGATATAAAACATGACACTGAGGTGTCCTTTGCTAGTGCTACCTTTGTACCAAATTTCGTTCAATTTGCGCTCACCGTGTTCGAATTGATAGGGGGGGACTGATATTCAGAGTACACACACACACACACACACACACACAGACTCTCACACACACATACACACACACAGACAGACACACTTTTTTTTGCCCTGTAGTGATCTCATAAGTCTACTTTCTTTTTATGCAAAAATCGAAAGTAGGCTAATAAGAAGACACGTGTCTGAGGGTTTTTCGATGTGGTGTATAATATGAGGTGAAAGGGGTGAAAAGTGGGAGTTGAAGGATTCCTAACGGAGTGTGTGTCTCTTAAATGACATAGGCGAGGAGATTGAAACTCAGCGGAAAAGAACTTAAAAAATAAGTAAATAGGTGTTCGACCGTTTTTTCATAAATCCAATTTAAGGGGCCCATGGGGAGGGGTGAAATTCAGGAAAAAAAACGAATGAAAGTATCTTGACTGACTGACTAACTCATCATCGCCCAGCCAAAACTATTGAAGTTAGAAAAATGATTTTTTTGGGATATATTCATTCTACGTCAAAACCGTCCACTTAGGGAGGATTTTTGGATATTCAGGTTCTAAAGGGGTGTTACGGGGGGTAAAACCTGATTTTTTATTTAATAACAATATCTCACGACTGGTTTCATTTGGGGATGTGATACTTGGCAGATAAACTAATCATTACAAATGAGTAGACACGTTTCTATGATTTTTCGATGTGATGTATATTATGAGGTGAAAGGGATGAAAAGTGGGGGTTTAAGGATTTCTAACGGAGCATATATCTCTTAATGGACATAGGCGAGAAGTTTGAAACTCAACGGAAAAAACATCAGATTAAAAATAAGTAAATAGGTGTTCGACCATTTTTTCATAAATCCAATTTAAGGGGTCCATGGGGAGGGGTGAAATTGTGAAAAAAAAATGAATGAAAATGCCCTGACTGACTCACTCACTCATCATTGCCCAGCCAAAATTATTAAAGTTAGAAACATGACGTTTTGGGGATATGTCCGTTGTATGTCGAAAACGTCCACTAAGGAATGAGTTTTTAATTCAGATCTAAAGGGGTATTAAGGGGGATAGACGTGCATTTCATTGAATAACAATATTTCACGAGTGGTTTCATTTGGGGATGTGATACTTGGCATATAAACTAATCATTAAAAAAATTAAGCAGAAATGTGTCTAATGTTTTTCCGATGTGGTGTAAGGGGTGAAAAGTGGGGGTTGAAGGATTCCTAACGGAGCGTGTATCCCTTAGAAGACATAGGCGAGAAGTTTGAAACTGAAGGGAAAAATACCAGCATAGGTGTTTGACTGCTTTTTCATAAATCCAATTTAAGGGGTCCATGGGGAGGGGTGAAATTCTGGGGGAAAAATGAAAGAAAGTGTCCTAACTGACTGTCTCACTCATCAAACTCAGGGAAAAAACAGCTTAAAAATGAGTAAATAGGAGTTCGACGTTTTTTCATAAATCCAATTTAAGGGGCCCATGGAGAAGGGTGAAATTCTGGAAGAAGAACGTCCACTAAGGAAGGATTTTTGAATTTTCACTCATCATCGACCAGCCAAAACTATTTCAGTTAAAAACATGTAATTTTAGGGATATGTTCGTTGTCCGTCGAAAGCGTCCACCAAGGAAGGGTTTTTGGATATTCACGTTCTAAAAGGGTGTAAAGGGGGTAAATGTGCATTTCATTGAATAACAATATCTCAAGAGTGGTTTCATTTGGGGATTTGATACTTGGCATTTAAACTAATCATTAAAAATAAGCATACACGTTTCTAATGAATTTTCGTTGTGATGTATATTATGAGGTGAAAGGGATGAAAAGTGGGGGTTGAAGGATTCCTAACGGAGCGGGTATCTCCTAAATGACATAAGCGAGGAGTTTGAAACTCAGAGGAAAACAAACAGCTTAAAATGAGTAAATAGGTGTTGGACCGTTTTTTTTTTTCATAAATCCAATTTAAGATGGGATCATGAAAAAGAGTGGGTGTGAAATTCTGGAAGAAAAACGTCGACTAAGGGAAGAATTTTTTTATATTCACTCATCATCGTTCAGCCTAAACTATTAAAGTTATAAACATGAAATTTTGTGGTAATATTAGTGTTATGTTGAAAACGTCTACTAAGGAAGGATTTTTGGATATTCAGGGCTAAGGAGGTTAAACCTGCATTTCATTGAATAACAATATCTCACGAGTGGTTTCATTTAGGGATGTGATACTCGGCATATTAACTAATGAAACAAAAAAAGCAGACACGTGTCTAAGGATTTTTCGATGTGGTGTATACTGTATTATGAGGTGAAATGGGGAAATTGTGGCCGTAAAGGTGTTTTACTTGTGTAATTTTATGATGTAAATTTCCTTTTCACAGGAATTTAGGTAAATGGATTTTGTGTTTAGTCAGTGTGTTTTATATACTGTATCTCATTTATTTTCTATTTACGTTGGTCGGAAACCGTGCTGTGATTTTGAGTCGAATTTTATACTTGCGATGCGAAGTGACGTGGGGGAGATTCTGTGCCATTGTTGTGCTAAATTATCTTTATTGTCTGAATGTTTACGGTCTATACCAAATTATTATCATTATTATTTTTCAAAATTAAACGATAAGTCAGTCGTAGCATTCATGATTGAGACGTTGGTAAGTGTACTCTTTACAACTACAATATTCGCGAGGGAAGCCACGACGGGTAATGCTAGTTTATAAATATTGTAACGTACCACCCCTTAGTGGCACTTCCGTTAACTGGATTACGCTGGGTAGAAGCACAACACAAATTGTTCCATTAAAGAAAAGTATTAGCTTTATTGCGGGCCAGAAAGATACACCACACAATAGCAAATACAAGCAATTAGTATCTCACTCTAGTTTCCTCTTATAGGGAACGCTTGCCTTTCACTTGTCAATAAGCCACAGACGTTAATCCCTCCTAATGGGACTGGTGGCCTCGGTAGAACTACCTGCAACACTTCCTTGAATACACAAGCTACCGTTATTTAAGATAGCCAGTCACTCACCACTTCACACTCCTTCACTGTCAAGAGAATCAATCAGCTTCACTAGGGTTTCGCAAGTCACGTCACCAACAACTGTCGCTCAAGTAAAGCACGCACTGGCTCAAAAAACACTGTCTACCGCGCTGGCCAGGTCGCTCTTATATAGCAGGCTGGTGACTCAATAAATGCTTCTAGACCCGTCCAGGATTCACGGCTTCTCGAGATTTCCACCACTTGCTGGGTCACGAATATTCTGAACCATCCCTTTTGTCCTAGTAGCCCTATTGCGTAAGGCGCAGGTAACACCCAGAGGGAGAGCATAGCCCGGGGGTGACGGTGACTCACGCGGCGAGGCGACGAAACAAACTCACAGCCGTAACAAATTTTCACTGGCGTGAAACCTTAAGACTTGTCGAGTAGCAAGCAAGTTTAAACCTTTATAGGGCAATTTTTTTTTTTTTTTACTTTTATGTGATTCTACATTTTAATTTATTTTAATTAGGCCAATTATAATTATAAATAATGTTATTTTTTGTTTCTCTTCTTTTAATGTTTATACATTTATTTTTAATTTTCATTTTATGTTCTTACAGATTTAATTTTGTCATTGTTAGTGAATTAATTTACTCATTGTTAGTGAATTAATTTACTAACTATTTTCGAATTGATTTTTACAATTATTTTCATAATCCTTTTATAGTTATGTTTTTTTTTTTACCGTCGACTTGAACCTCTATGGACTGCGTGTTAACAACCACTCTCATCTCAGTGTCTGCGTCTTGTTCATCTGCCAGTATCTCTTGAGCCATCTATCAGCTTGTTTTTCCGCTTCTCTGTTAAAGGGCCTCTCCGTCTTCTGGGTTCTGCCTCCACCATAAAACCGTGATAGCTCTTCACCAACTTTCTGAAAATTTCCTGTTTTTAATTTTATCCTCCGTAATTCCCACCACTCTTGGAACCATTTCAACTTGGAGATATTTGGTTTAAGAGAATTCCAGATTATCTTTGTGAGCCGGTCGTTATCCATACGGAAGATGTGCCCATAAAACCTGTCCGTCAACCCACCGGTTGCCCAAGATCTTCCGTAGTAGTCTGCGTTCTCTTTTAAGTAGCTGATTGACTTGTCCTGTTCGATTCATACACAGGGTCTACGAAGCATATAAACCTGGTCTGACAACAGTGCTCTATTGCCTTAGTTTGGCTCCTATACTCAGCATCTTATTGTAGATGTTTTTAGTCAGTTGGAACGCTCGCTCTAGTTCAGGATGCGGATATTGGTCGCTTCTTGTTCTAGCCCATTCTCTTGGATTACTTCACCCAGGTATTCTTCTTGACTCTTCGAATCTTTCCATGGTTTGTGAACAACCATTCTAGACCTTCAGTGATGTTAGTCATGAATTTCATCTTCTCAAAGGAAATTTGTAGTCCTATTTTCTATGGTGTTTCTTTTAAGATGGTTTACCTTCCTGATTGCTGAACTGATGTAGTTTGCAAATATGGCTACGTCGTCTGCGAAGCCAGACAATCAACATACACTCCTTTGTTGATGATGATGATAATTGTTGTTTTAAGGGGCCTAACATCTAGGTTATCGGCCCCTAAATTTGTGTTTGGGGCCTAATCGAAACCGATCTTCATTTCCTTCTTCTTTGCTCTGAGATTTCATTCTTGAATTTTACCTTAGATATTGTGTTGGTTAGAGTCTGTTTTATCAAGTTTTTGGATGAATCATCCACCCCAAACTCTTCCAGAACATTCAACAATGACTCTCGATCAATCGAATCGTATGTTTATTATTTTAATTTTTATATTTATTTTCTTCTTCATCTTCTTCTTCTTCGTCGTCGTTTGGGCCTACTGAGGACCACGGGGCTCGTATCCCCTCGTCGCTTTGTCTTTTCTATTCTTCCAATACTCTTTCATCATCTGACTATGAGCCAGCTTTCTTCCCTCCGTCCATGGTGGTCTGCTGACACTAGTGTTCTTCCTAGCTGTCAGTGATACAGGAAAAACTCCCTGTCGGATGGCTTGCCGGAATTGTTAGCGGTCCTGTGTGGAATTAAGTGGGATCCCTTGGAGGTCAAAATCCGTCCTGACCGTAGAGATCCACTTGGACCTAGAGGCCTTCCCTCTTCCTGCCACTGTGAAGATCTTACTGGTGAGCCGGCAAGGGATCATGCGGGTCAAGTGTCCATAGAAGGCCAAGCGCCTCTTTCTTATACAAGTAACAATGTCTTCTTGATGGCTGTAAAGCTCATCATTGTGCTGAATTCAGTAGGTGCCTCCCTCTTCCCGTATAGGTCCTAGTATCCTCCGCATGATCTTCCTCTCCTTGAGTTCAAGTTTCCTGAGTGGGCCTTTCCTGGCCATCACGAGGCATTCTGAGACGTACAGAACAGATGGTTTTACTACTGAATTGTAGTGTCTGAGTTTTGGGTTTTTGGAGAGGAACTTCGATACGTAGATGCTGCGGCAGGAGTGGTAGGCCCTCTCGAACTTGGTGCACCTGGTGTCTATGGCCAGATTCTCACTCTGGTTTGCCGAGATCCACTCTCCTAGGTACTTGACCGCAGGGACTTTTCGGACGAAGGCCCCCTCAAGTGGAATTTCTTTTATTATTGTTATTTTATTTTTAGCCTACTTTTCACATTTTGCAAAAATGACGAAACAGTAGACTTATGAGATCGATCCGGGAAAATGTGTGTCTGTCTGTCTGGCTGGCTGTGTGGATGTGTCCCCCTATCAACTCCTAAACGGCTGCAGCAATCAAAACCAAATTTAGTATGTGTAAAGATGTGCACCAGAATATCTCACGTCCATATTTGAAAATGATGTCAGTGCTACCAACTGCTGAAAAAACGCACTAGAAATTTGAGCTCCATGTTGGATATCTTGCAAGGTATTCTTGGGAGCTATTCCAAAATTGGCACACATGTAGATAATACTATTTCAGTTTAATTTCCAGGAGGCCATACATGACAGTGTTGCCAAAATAATTTTATGCCTTCTGATAAGTCCAATATTTAAATGCATATAACTTCTACACTATCAATTGGATTTCAACCAAATTTTGTATGTAAAATGTGTACATAAACAGATATGACTGAGTGTATTCTTAAGAGCCACCAGGGCTGCCAACTGTTAATAATTGCTCCCTCTATTTTTTAAAATCCAAATACCAATATATCGGAAAGTTTGCAACCCGACAGATTTAAACTATGCACACGTATAATCTGACATTTTAGATTAATTTGGAGTAACTTATATACTTCAGTTCTACCAACATGATTATAAGCTTACTGATAGTACCAATTTTTAAATACATATAAGTTCTATACTATCAGTTGGATTTCAACCAAATTTCGTATGTGCAATGTGTAACATAACAGATATGACTATAAGTATTGTTAAGAGCAATCAGGGCTACCAACTGCTAATAAATGCTGTCTATATTATTTTTACCTTAATATCAATATATCAGAAAGTATGCAAGCCAACAGCTCTATGCACACGTATAGCACCTGACATTCTAGATTAATTTGGAGTAATTAATATAAGTCAGTGCTGCCAACATGATTCTATGCCTGCTGATAAGACCAAATTTTAAATACATGTAACTTCTATACTAACAAATGGATTTCATCCGAAATTGGCACAACAAGATATAATATTTCAGATTATTTCTGACAAGCACACACATGACATTGTTGCCAACATGCTTTTACGCGTGCTGATAGATCCAGTGTCTAACTGCATGTAACGTCCAATGGACTTCATCCAAATTTTGTATTGTGTACCTTAAGAGATGGAACTAAGAATATATTCAGTCACCAGGGCTGCCAACTGTAGTGCTCTATTGGGCTACATTATACCAGGTATATTTTGAAATAATTAGATATTTCGATATTACCAACTTAATTTCGTCATTATTCTAGATAGATTCATATACTGTAGAATAATCATTGGCATGAAAAGTAGGCTGCATAGTTCTTCACGGAACTTCTTGTTATTTCTATATTTATATTTTATTTTTACCCTTTTTTTCCCGAATTTGGCCGCCTGTGGACCGCATGGAACCTAAGGCTTTCTGGTTAATCTCCTCTTCTCTTCCCAAAACCTCTTCATACGTTCACTTCTGATCTTTCGCTCCTCCTCGGATATTACCAGTTTGGCTCTAATTTTAGGTGTTTTCTCCTCGAACATCTTGATGTTGTCAATTCGGTTTCTGTTGTGGATCACATCCACTGTGAGTCCACTTTCCTTGGCGTCTCTTTTAACCTGTTCAACCCACTTAGTTGTAGTTTACACATTAATTGTTAATGTTTTTAGTTTTTTTAATTTTATCCTGAAACAAGAAGTTCCGTGAAGAACTATACAGCCTACTTTTCATGCCAATGATTATTCTACAGTATATGAACCTATCTAGAATAATGACAAAATTAAGTTGGTAATATCGAAATATCATATTAGTTCAAAATATACCTGGTATAATGTAGCCTGATAGAGCACTATAGTTGGCAGCCCTGGTGACTGAATATATTCTTAGTTCCATCTCTTAAGGCACAGAATACAAAATTAGGTTGAAGTCCAATGGACGTTACATGCAGTTAATCACTGGATCTATCAGCACGCGTAAAAGCATGTTGCCAACAATACCATGCGTGTGCTGGTCAGAAATAATCTGAAATATTATGATATCTTGTTGTGCCAATTTTGGATGAAATCCATTTATTAGTATTGAAGTTACATGTATTTTAAAATTGGACATATCAGCAGGCATAGAATCATGTTGGCAGCACTGCCAAATTAATCTACAATGTCAAGTGCTATACGTGTGCAAAGTATAGAGCTGTTGGCTTGCATACTTTCTGATATATTGGTATTTGGATAAAAAAAATAGAGAGCGCAATTATTAACAGTTGGCAGACCTGGTGGCTCTTAAGAATACGCTCAATCATATCTGTTTATGTACAGATATTACATACAAAATTTGGTTGAAATCCAATTGATAGTGTAGAAGTTATATGCATTTAAACATTGGACCTATCAGAAGGTTTAATTTTTTTTGGCAACACTGTCATTATTGGGCTCCTGGAAATTAAGCTGAAATAGTATTATCTGCATGTGTACCAATTTTGGAATAGCTCCCATGCATACCTTGCGAGATATCCAACATGGAGCTCAAATTTCTAGTGCGTTTTTTCAGCAGTTGGTAGCACTGACATCATTTTCAAATATGGACGTGAGATATTCCGGTGCACATCTTTACTCATACTAAATTTGGTTTTGATTGCTGCAGCTGTTTAGGAGTTGATAGGGGGGGGACACACACACAGGCAGACAGACAGACACACATTTTCGCGGATCGATCTCATAAGACTTCTTTTTCCTCATTTTTGCAAAATGTGAAAAGTAGGCTAAAAATTACGTCAAATAGATACGTATATAATATTTGATTTTTAGGCATGAACATGTTCCGAAATTGGGCTGAAGGATTCAACTATCAGCATCTTTGAAAGCATAACTGTCCTTGACAGGTGGTTAATATAGAGACCACGCACTTAAATACAAAATGCCATTATGTTCCTATGTTTATCTGTGCCGACTGTACCATAGCTAATGAACTTATCGTCCCGAGTGTAACTAACGCCCAAAGTCAGACCGTTAGTGGAAATGTGATGGGCATCGCCCTTGTGTCCGGGGCCAGCGCTGTGATAAGAGGATCTGCCACCATCATAAACTCTCAGTTTCATCTCCTTGGAGCTTCAATAGGAATCAGGCTTTACAATTCGCAGCGGATATATTTGTACTGCAGTATTTACAGTGAAATGCTGTATATCATATCATCGTGCTCATTCAGCCCCGTGTGCTTGGGTGTGTGTGTAATTTTGTCTGATAACCTGTCTTACCGTTATTTCTTATTTAAGTTAGGATTGGAAAGGAGGTGGCCGTGACTTTAATTCAGGAATCATCCCGACAGTAGCTTGGGGTAGAAGTGGGGAACAACGGGAAGCTATTGCTACGAAGGAAGGAAATAAAGGAATGGAAAAAGGAGGGAAGGATGAGGGAAGGGAGGGAGGTAGGTAGGAAGGAAGGTAGGAAGGAAGGTAGGAAGGACTGACAGATGGAAGGAAGGACTGACGGAAGTAAGAAAGGAAGAAGAAAGAAAGAAAGAAAGAAAGAAAGAAAGGAAAACAGGAAGGAAGAAAGGAAGGAAGAAAGAAAGAAAGAAAGGAAGAATGAAAGGAAGAAAGGAAGAATGAAAGGAAGAAAGGAAGGAAGAAAGAAAGAAAGGAAGAATGAAAGGAAGAAAGGAAGAAAGAAAGGAAAAGAAAGGAAGAAAGAAAGGAAGAAAGGAAGAAAGGAAGGAAGGAAGGAAGAAAGGAAGGAAGGAAGGAAGAATGGAAGAAAGGAAGAAAACAAGAAAGGAAGAAAGTAGGGAAGAAAGAAAGGAAGAAAGGAAGAAAGAAAGGAAGGAAGAATGGAAGAAAGGAAGAAAGCAAGAAAGGAAGAAAGTAGGGAAGAAAGAAAGGAAGGAAGAAAGAAAGAAAGAAAGAAAGGAAGGAAGAAAGGAAGAATGAAAGGAAGAAAGAAAGAAAGAAAGGAAAAAGAAAGAAAGAAAGAAAGAAAGAAAGAAAGAAAGGAACAAAGGAAGAAAGGAAGGAAGGAAGAAAGGAAGAAAGGAAGAAAGGAAGAAAGGAAGAAAGTAGGGAGGGAAGAAAGAAAGGAAGAAAGAAAGGAAGAAAGGAAGAAAGAAAGGAAGAAAGGAAGGACGGAAGAAAGGTAGAAAGGAAGGAAGAAAGGGAGAAATTAAGGAAGAAAGTAAGGAAGAAAGGAAGAAAGGAAGGAAGGAAATGCGGACAGATGGAACATCAATGCTCTTGAAGAACGAGGCACTTGCAGAATAAAAAGAAGGTGAGAGAAGAAATATATTATGAAAAATAGAATAATTCGGGGAAGGAGAATGAAAAGACAAAAAGACATGAGAGAATGTTTAAGAGTACCGATTTTAAGCAGATATCATGAGAAAGATAACTATTGCAATGGGCATCGTGCACCGTGGACACGATAACTATTGCACCAATCACTTTCAAATTTATACTAAAATACACAGAGAACCCATTTGAATTCAGTAGGCCGTGTTCATAATGACAACATTAAAGCATACCTCTCTTTTAAGACACAATATCATAACCATTTAAAATGGCCAATAAAAATCACCTAAAACTTTCCCCAATAGGTTTATAATAACAGACTTAAGGAGAGAGGTTGTTATGTTTTTATTTGAACCAAATGATTATAGAACACAATTTACCTTTCAGGCGTCCCTACGGCCAAAATGTGAAACTTTTCCTACAGCAACAGTAGGCCTATTTGCCAATCGTACACTTTTTTACAAAAATTGATATTTATGAAATTAGAATGCAATTCGTCACTGCTAATGTCATTTGTGTGCTGAGTCCATTGATTGACAGCTTAGCTGTGACACTCACCGGTTATTCGATATTTATGAAATTATATGATTTGAGTACTCATTCCATTGATTTACTGTTTCTGAAATCCATGCAAAATGATAAAGGAAGGACCTCAGAATGTTAAAATGACACGAAACAGGCGTCACAGCGGCTAAAATGTGAAGTGGACAGCAATTATTGAGCGTATCTCCCTGCAGCAACAGTATCTGCAAATCGCACACTTCGTGCAGTTTTTTAAAAGTATTTTTAAAAGAGATTATAGATATTTATGAAATTAGAGTGCAATGCGTCACTGGTAATGTATATTCTATTTCATTTGAATGCTCATTTTTCAGGTTCGGACGTTTGTGAGCGCCGAAGGAGGGTTCTATACTACTGAAATAATATATATGACGGGGCTTCTCATATGTTAATCATGTAGACCATTTGAATGTAGACACCACTTGGCTAATTTAAATCAATTCGAAATATTCATTTATGTCCGGTGTGTGTGTATTTCTGTGCGTTTGCGTATGTGTGTGTGTTGCCCCCCTCTAATAAAAAGAAAACGGCTGGAGCAATTTCAATGAAACTCGGTGAGATTATTGTACCATTTTAACCGGTCCCTAACGTGCCCTTCAAATTGTATTACATCTCACCAATCCAACATGATGGCTGTGCGAAATATGTCACCAGCATTCCATATCTCCGAAACTATTAATGATATCACTCTGAAATTTTGTATGGAGATAAAGAGCACTCCTAGAAGTTCACCTATGAGACTTCCAAAAACCTGTAAAATATGGCGGCCAAGCGAAGTTGAAACATTTTAATAGACCTTTCTATTGATTTAACCATCTGAGCGCAGTGAAATTTGGTACAGTAAATGTTTATACACATTGTAATGCACTGGCATCTAATTTAGTTCAATTGTTCACATAACCTCAAGATGGCAGCTGTGCGCAATATTAAAATTAAGTTTTTATTTATTGTGTATTAAATATGCGAACGAAGTGAACGTTTGAATATTGAACCTACGCACAAATCGTCATCTAACGGTACATAACTTTATGGCCTAAATATATAAAATCCAACATGGTGACCAACCGAAATATTTAGTAGGTTCTCAATATTTACGAATCTATTACAGCAATCAAACTGACAATTTCGTATGTTGATAGAGGCAATTAACATGAGTAGGATATTTGAAAATAGGCTGTATAGTTCTTCACGGAACTACTAGTTAAAACTGAGATGGTGTAATGAAAGTAATTTTTATTTTAGCCTATTTTCATTTATGAAAAAAATAGGCTTATGAGATCACCATTTGTCCATGTGTTTGTCTGTGTGTGCGTGTGTGATGGTGTGTGTGTGTGTCCCCCCTAATAACTTCTAAACGGCAGGGTCGATTTCAATGAAACTCGGTACGTTCATAGCACTATTCCGGACGACCCCGACCGTGCCCTTCAAACTTTGTTACGTCTCACCAATCGAACATGGCGGCTGTGCGAAATATTTCACCAACATTTAATATCTCCGAAACTATTACCGATATATTTTACGGTGCACCTATGTGACTTTTGAAAACCTGGTAACTACAAAACCAACATGGCGGCCAAGCGAATTTGCGACTTTTAAATAGACGTTTCTCGCAATTTAAGCAACCAAACGCAATAAAACTTGGTACAGTATATGTTTATAAACATTGTAATGCACCGACATCTAACTTCGTTCAATTGTTTCAATAACCTGGTGATCACAAATCCAACATGGCGGCGACGCAAAGTATAAATATTCTTATGGTCGTTTCTCGCAAATTAACCATCCGAGTCCAGTGACACTTGGTACAGTAAATCCTTACACAAATTTTAATCCACTGGCATCTAATTTTTTCAATTGTTTCCATAACCACAAGATGGCAGCTGTGCAAAATTTTAAAATCTCGTTTTTACTTCTTGTGTCCTAATCATGCGATTGAAGTTTGAATACTACGCGTACACAATAATCTTCATGTAACAGTACATAACTCTAAGAACTACATAATATTATATATTATATAATAATCCAACATGGCGCCCATCCGCAATATTTAGTCGGTTCTCAATATCTACGAATCTATTACAGCAATCAAACTGAAATTTTATATGTTGATAGTGGCAATTAACATAAGTAGGATATACAAAAATAGGCTGTATAGTTCTTCACGGAACTACTTGTTATTCTGTTAGTTTGTCCTTCTCTCTCAGTCTCACAGTTTATGAGCTCACAACTCTACATAGCGCAAGGCTGAAGCATACCAAGTTTGAAACGGGAGGAGGTGCTTAAGGCGTAATGGTGAATATCTTCTAGTGTTAATACGTAGGCGGATTACTTGTGGTAGACTTTTAAACAAGTTTGACAAGAAGTGGCAGGAGATATATGGACGTGTTGTGAGGTGATTATACCGTCATGTGGCCCATTGATAATTAGAACTAACTCCTCCAGACTTACAGTATCTTAATAATCGTATTTATTTTTGTCAGGATGTTAAGTGTATGTGCTTTATTTAGTGTTTCAAACGATGCCATATATTACCCTTGGCCGTTATGGAATCAAGTGCAATTAACTGAATACAAACTGCGCCATCAGTACGAATTAATTGCACACTTTCAGGTTTCTTAAAAATCATGGTGAGTATTATAATTAGACCTTACTACACAAACCGAAAACATCAGGATTTTTTCTCATATTTTTCTGCCTAAAAATGTCCCTCTCGGCGAAGGTAGATTTAACCGGACAAGGAAATATATTTGAAATTCACTGAAATTGCCAATTGTTTTATCGACATGTTAAGCATCTATCTATCTATCTCTCTATATATAAAAATGAAAGTTTGCCGTTTTTTCTGAATTTCCACGGAAATTTGCGATATTTGCGCGTTTCAGACTGTTTTATGACATATGGGCGCAAAAATATTTTTTTTGTCAGTCTGTCTGTCTGTCTGTCTGTCTGTCTGTTTGTCTGTCTGTCTGTATGTATGTCTGTCTGTTTGTATGTGGACAACTTCGTGTCCTTATAACTCGAGAACGGCTGGATGGATCAACGTAAACATTGATACAGATGTCCATCAGAGGCACGACATTAATCATTGATGTAACTCTTCTCCATACCTCTCATAAAAGGGGGACTACCCCCTTAAAATACATGCTGAAATAGCCGTAGATGGGTGAGACAAAGCTCATTTTCAGCCCCTCAATGTGAGAAACGAAACTCGGGGGCCCTAAACCACATTTTAAGGCCCTAAAACCAAGAGTTTTTGAGATATTCCCAGAAAACTAATTTCATTTATTAAGCTACTGAAGGAATGCAAGCCGGTAACCATGGCAACACAATCTCAGAGGTCCATATATTTTCTGTAATACGCAATGAAATTCCATTTATTACATCACTGTGAAGGTTTGCAAACGGCTATAAGGTTATAACGGATCCAAATTAAGCTGTAAAATTCATCAATACATACAGTATACAGTAATACGCTTAAGGGGATCAAGGGTACTCTAGAATTTTTTCACGCGATTTACACGTGCGGGTATGGTACAGAAGGTCTATTATATCCCTATCCCTATATTGTTATATTATTAACTTATTATAATTATTATTATTATATTATGGCGTACAACGACGAGACAAAGTTCATTTTCAACCCATTGGTGTCAGAAACAAACCTCGGGGCCCCTAAAGAGCCGTAAATGGTCCCCGAAAACTACATTTTAAGGCTCTAAAACCAACAGTTTCTTAGATATTCCCAGAAAACTAATTTCATTTAATAAACTAATGAAGAAATGCAAGCCAGTAACCATGACAACAGTATCTCAAGAGGTGACATCCAACTTTCATCCATCTATTTCTCAAGAAGTAATGCCACTCCATTTATTACATTTCTGTGAAAGTTTGCAAATGGCTAGAAGGTTATCACGGAACCAACTAAAACTGTAAAATTCATCAATGCGCTTAAGGGGTTCAAGGAGTACCCGAGATATTTTTCACACGACTTACACGTGCGATATGTCGTACAGTCTATTATATCTCCAAACAGAAACATTATTTTCAAAAACTCCTGATTTGAAATAGTATTTTTTGCTGCTTTTAGGAATTTGGGTCATTGGAGGCTAAAGAACTTGAATTTTCATGCACCACAAGCCTTTATAATTTATAAAAGGGGTTTTTCTGTGGTTGGGGACTTGACACAACGGTGAGGGTCAGTTTGTATGTGACGTGTATTGTGATTCGTCTACGAGGTTTTTAATTTTATTTTCATGTCAGGAAGAACACGTTAGGTAAATTTAGTTTAAGAAAACATTTTAACTGATCATTTTTCTTTGTCTACAAACAGGTTCCGAGCCCCTAACCATTGCAACAGTAGCTCAATTTATAACGTCTGGTTATTAATACCGAAGACCGTTCGAAGAATGGGTACTTCTGCTAGTCTATCTGGCACTTATTAATTCCGTTATCAACGGGGTTGGAGATGATATGCGATGAAATTCCACGTGGATGATGGTTTCTACGGCCGGAAGCCCTTCCTGACGCCAACCTCACGAGAAGAGGTTAGTTGGTTCCTCAGATTAGGGGCTGCGACAACGCGGTTATATAGCTCCGTGTACTTTGGGTGTGTGTAGAATCTGTCTGATAACCGGTGTTAATTGTGATGGCTGTATTAGTGTGTGTTATCTGTTTTGATTCAAATAAGGACTGTAGACATTCAATTTTCAAGTAGTTCTTTTACTACCAAATGCCACCGTCAACGACAAATAGTTCTGAATTTGATTACTAGATGCCACCACAGTCGGTTCCTGGTGACGAACGTTGGAACCTAAGAGCGTTAGTCAAATCTAACCAATAATTTAGCTTCACACAAGTGTAATTAGTGGAGGGTTCTTTATCATGCCATAAATCTATGACATGGGAACGCCGGCTTTACTTCCCCTCCGGATCATGGCATACTGACGGATTTTAACGCTCTTAATAATCCGACGACTTCGGCTGGGTTTGAACCTACGATTTTGGGCATAGAGCCTCAGCATGCTACCGACTACGCCACCGATGCCACTTTGTTCAATTTAATTGAAACGTTGCACTGTATTCTTCTAAAGTGAGGTAAATCATTGGTCGCTACTAGGTTACACGACGGTCTGGGCGAAACCATTGGCCGCTACTACGTTAGACGACGGTCGGGGCGAAACCATTGGCCGCTACTAGGTTACACAGCGGTCTGGGCGAATCCATTGGCCGCTACTAGGTTACACGGCGGTCTGGGCGAATCCATTGGCCGCTACTAGGTTACACGACGGTCTGGGCGAATCCATTGGCCGCTACTAGGTTACACGGCGGTCTGGGCGAATCCATTGGCCGCTACTAGGTTACACGACGGTCTGGGCGAATCCATTGGCCGCTACTAGGTTACACGGCGGTCTGGACGAATCCATTGGCCACTACTAGGTTACACGGCGGTCTGGGCGAATCCATTGGCCGCTACTAGGTTACACGGCGGTCTGGGCGAATCCATTGGCCGCTACTAGGTTACACGACGGTCTGGGCGAATCCATTGGCCGCTACTAGGTTACACGGCGGTCTGGGCGAATCCATTGGCCGCTACTAGGTTACACGGCGGTCTGGGCGAATCCATTGGCCGCTACTAGGTTACACGGCGGTCTGGGCGAATCCATTGGCCGATACTAGGTTACACGGCGGTCTGGGCGAATCCATTGGCCGCTACTAGGTTACACGACGGTCTGGGCGAATCCATTGGCCGCTACTAGGTTACACGGCGGTCTGGGCGAAACCATTGGCCGCTACTAGGTTACACGACGGTCTGGGCGAAACCATTGGCCGTTACTAGGTTACACGTCGGTCTGGGCGAAACCATTGGCCGCTACTAGGTTAGACGAAGGTCTGGGCGAAACCACTGGTCGCTACTAGGTTAGTCGACGGTCTGGGCGAAACCATTGGCCGCTACTAGGTTAGACGAAGGTCTGGGCGAAACCATTGGCCGCTACTAGGTTAGACGAAGGTCTGGGCGAAACCATTGGCCGCTACTAGGTTAGACGAAGGTCTGGGCGAAACCACTGGTCGCTACCAGGTTAGAAGACGGTCTGGGCGAAACCATTGGTCGCTACTAGGTTAGACGAAGGTCTGGGCGAAACCATTGGCCGCTACTAGGTTACACGACGGTCTGGGCGAAACCATTGGCCGCTACTAGGTTAGACGACGGTCTGGGCGAAACCATTGGCCGCTACTAGGTTAGACGACGGTCTGGGCGAATCCATTGGCCGCTACTAGGTTACACGGCGGTCTGGGCGAATCCATTGGCCGCTACTAGGTTACACGACGGTCTGGGCGAAACCATTGGCCACTACTAGGTTACACGACGGTCTGGGCGAAACCATTGGCCGCTACTAGGTTAGACGACGGTCTGGGCGAATCCATTGGCCGCTACTAGGTTACACGACGGTCTGGGCGAATCCATTGGCCGCTACTATGTTACACGACGGTCTGGGCGAAACCATTGGCCACTACTAGGTTACACGACGGTCTGGGCGAAACCATTGGCCGCTACTAGGTTACACGACGGTCTGGGAGAATCCATTGGCCGCTACTAGGTTAGACGACTGTCTTGGTGTAACCATTGGCCGCTACTAGGTTACACGACGGTCTCGACGAAAACGACTGCTTGTGATACAAGCAAGTGGGTCTGGGGTGTGGCTCCAGGTTAGGTTCCTGCTTGTATATAAAGCCTTATTAACACATAGAATTGAACATGTATGCATCGTTTAAAGCTTTAGTGTCGTACAGGACGCCATAGAAGCCGCTATTTTGTGTGTAGATGAATGTTATAGTGTAATATATCACGATCTATACTACTCCCAATAAACCTTGAAAGTTGACTTCGATAATTATTGGTTCCGTATTGATTTACAAATGCAATGTAACAATTACAGATTTTAAGGGCCGAAAGATTCAGGAAATGACGAGCTGACTTCTATGTGACATTCACACTTCCATAAATTTATATACCAAATAAGAGAGAATAAAATAGCAAGAAATAAGCAAATATTAAAAGTATGAAAGAAAGAGAGGAGATAACAAAGATATAAGAAAGGAAGGAAGAAAGACAGAAAGGAATAAAGAAAAAATTATACTAGGAAACAGACAAAACAAACCAAATAAGAAAAATAAAGACAAAAAAGAAATGAACACGCAAGAAATGGAGGAAGAAACAAGTAGTTCCGCGAAGAACTATACAGCCTATTTTCATATATCCTGCTCATGTTAATTGTCTCTATCAACATACAAAATTTCAGTTTGAAGGTTGTGATAGATTCGTAGATATTGAGAACCGTCTAAATATTTCAGATGGTCGCCAGGTTGGATTTTTATTTTTGTACTATTACATGAAGATTATTGTGTACGTGTGTTATTCAAACTTCAATCGCATGATTAGAACACAAGAAGTAAAATCGAGATTTTAAAAATTTCGCATAGCTGCCATCTTGTGGTTATTAAAACAATTGAAATAAATTATATGCCAGTGGATTAACTTTTGTATAAGCATTTAACGTGCATCGTTTCACTGCACTCGGATAGTTAATTCGCGAGAAACGTCCATTTAAATATTTATAGTTCGCGTCGCCGCCATGTTGGATTTGTGCTCACCAGGTTACTGAAAGTCCTATAGGTGAACATATGTTCATAGCCTCTATGAACATAAAAAAATTCAGTTTGATTGCTGTAAAAGATTCATAGATATTGAGAACCGTTAAATATTTCGGAAGCTTGCCATTTAGGATTGTTATATGTATAGGCCATAGGGTTATGTACCATTCAAGGACAATTATTGCCTAGATTCATTATTCAAACTTTCACTTCGATCGCATGATTACGACACAAGAAATAAAAACTTAATTTTAAAATTTCGCACAGCCGCCATCTTGAGGTTATGTAAACAATTGAATTAAATTAGATGGCAGTGCATTACAATCTGCAAAATCATTTACTGTACCACATTTAACTGCGCTCAGAGAGTTAAATCACGAGAAAAGTCTATTAAAATATTTCAAATTCGCTTGGTCGCCATGTTCGTTTTGTACTTTACGGGTTTATGAATTATACATAGGAAACTTGTATCATTACCCTTTATCACCGTACACAATTGCATGTTGATATCTGTAATAGTTTCGGAGATATAGAATGTCAGTGAAATATTTCGCACAGCCGCCATTTTGAGGTTATGTAAACAATTGAACTAAATTAGACTCCAGTGAATTACAATGTGTATAAACATTTGCTGTACCAAGTTTCATTACATTTGGATAGTTAAATCGCGAGAAATGTCTATTTAAAAGTCTCAACTTCGCTTGACCGCCATGTTGGTTTTATAGTCACCAGGTTTTTGAAAGTCTCAATAGGTGAACTTCTAGTAGTGCCCTTTATCACCGTACACAATTTCAGGGCGATATCGGTAATAGTTTCGGAGATATTGAATGCTAGTGAAGTATTTCGCACAGCCGCCATGTTGGATTGGTGAGACGTAACAAAATTTGAAGGGCACGGTCGAGGTCGCCGGGAATAGTGCTATGAACTTACCGAGTTTCATTGAAATCGCTGCAGCCGTTTAGATTTTATTAGGGGGGGGGGGGACACACACACACACGGACAAAAGGTGATCTCATAAGCCTATTTTTTTCAAAATTGAAAATAGGCTAAAAATGAATGGGGAAAAAACATATAAAATAGAAACAAACAAACTTACAAAGAAATAATAAAGGAACACACAAATAAGGGAGAACGAAAGAGAGAAGGAGAAAAAAAACAATAAGAAAGAAAGAAAGAAAGAAAGAAAGAAAGGTACAAACAAACAAGAATGAAGGAATTAGGCAAAGAAGCAAGAAAGATTGGATTAATTGAACAAACAAAACAATAAATAAATAAATAAATAAATGAACGAAGGCCTTATGAGTTTATATCAGGATTTTTTTTTAAATGTTTAAATGATATATTGCAGTAGATGAGCTAAGTGTTAGAGGGAGGTCGATGTTTTGGGAAAGGTGTATAGCGGGCGCCCACTCTACCACTCGACACCCACCGGCAGAGGTAATCAGAGTTCAGTGGGCGTGACACTTCCCCTTAAGGAGAGCGGGAATTAAGATAGGGTATCTCACACAGTATGACTGACTGCCTAGGCCTACCTGATACCCGATACATCCCACCCAATCGTTCTGTTCTATCATATCATCGTTGAATATTGTAATATGAAAGAAGAGTCTCGATACGAGTCCACTTGAAGAGAACGTGTTAAAATTCCCCTCAAGCTCCACCTTGCACGGGCGCGGTCAAGAATCTGTGTTTTGAGAACATACAGGGTGGCGCACGAAATGTCATACATCGAAAATGGTTTATAAAATGTTTAAATCTGGGCTCACAACCATGTCCTTTCGTCAACAGAAACCTTATTTCATGCGTGATTCGACAGACTGCAGCACGTGTCGCGCATGCGTACCGGCTTCCAGTTATACAACATGGCGGACAAAGGTAGGCTGACGCGCGAACAGAAGGTGAAAAGTGTGATTTTATGCGGAAACAAAGAGTGTGTAACTCGGACTCGGGAAAGGTTTCGTGTTCATTTCCGTACCTGGTGGGCTCCCTGCTGGCAGACGGTGTATAGACTGGCCAGCCAATTTGAAACAGAAGGCAATATACTGGAGAGAAAACGAACCCGTCTCATGCCAGTCCGCTCACCAGATAATCTTGCTGTTGTGAGAGCAGCTGTGGCTCGGAGCCCCTCCAAATCCACCAGAACTGCCTGTGTTCATCTGGACATCTCTCGTCGGTCAATTCAGAGAATACTGCAGTCTGAGCTTGACCTATTCCCATACAAAATGACAACAGGTCATAAACTAACGGTGCTTGACAAGCAACGGCGAGTACAGTTTGCTGGGAGGTCTATTGCAGAAGGTGATGCACTACGCATGGTTCAGTGATGAGGCATACGTTTATCACAACGGTACTGAGAACAAACATGTCCGGTTTTGGGCGAATGAGTGGCCTGATATTGTGCACGAGGTTGAAAGTCATGGTGTGAAAGTGTGTGTGTGGGCTGCAATTTCCAGTCATGGAATTATTGGGCCAATCATTATCAATGACACAGTCAACAGTGCGCGTTACATGGACATGCTGCAAATCAGTTTCCTTCCACAACTCTTTGCATCACGACTACCAATAGAGACACAATGGTTCATGCAAGATGGAGTTCGTCTACACACAGCATGTTTTGTTCTGTTCTTTCTGCATGAACATTTCGGGCACCGTGTGATGTCCCATCGATATCCCGAACGTTTTCAGAGCGGCTCAATCTGGCACCACATAGCCCCAATATTAATCCCGGTAACTTCTTCCTGTGGGGGTATTTGAAGGAGACAATCTACCGCCAGAAACCAGAAAATGTACTGCAATTGCAAGCGGCCATTGTGACTTTCTTCCGAGGGTTGAGTGAGGACATATTGTGGCGTAGAGTGGTCACAAACATGCAGGTTCGTTTCGAAGCTGTTATATGCCGAGAAGGTGGGCATATTGAACATGTCCTGCATACTGACTAATCATGCACATTTCAGTGAATGTTGTAATGCCATTCTTTATTAAATATGTTGTATATTAAGTATTCTATAAACAATTTCCAGTTTATGACATTTCGTGCGCCACCCTGTAGATACTAGAACTCAGCAATTCATCTAGGTTTGTGCCGGGTCTTGTGTGGGGTTTCGCATAGGACACCAAGCTGGCTCATCAGTGAGCTCTTGTTGTCCCCACCCGGACCCCAACAGGAGTAGCGAACTTCGCGCTACCTCCCTCTTTATGAAACGCAACTGCACCACTTGACTGCGAGAACTAAAAGCTCAAGCAGCCTTAACCTCCATATGAAGGCTTCCAAAATGATGGTATATTGGCTTTCACGGCCAGTGAATTAAAACTCAGCAATTCTTCTAGGTTTGAGCCGTGTCTTGTGTGGGGTTTCGCCTAGGACACCAAGCTAGGCTCATCGGCGGGCTCTTGGTGTCCCCGCCCGGACCCCAACAGGAGTAGCGAACTTCGCGCTACCTCCCTCTTTATGAAACGCAACTGCACCACTTGACTGCGAGAACTAAAAGCTCAAGCAGCCTTAACCTCCCTATGAAGGCTTCCAAAATGATGGTATATTGGCTTTCACGGCCAGTGAATTAAAACTCAGCAATTCTTCTAGGTTTTTGCCGTGTCTTTTGTGTGAATTCGCCTAGGACACCAAGCTGGCTCATCAGCGGGGTCTTGGCGTCCCCGCCCGAGGCGCAGGTGCACTTCATAAAGAGGGAGGTAATGCGCAGTACGCTAATCCTGTGAGGGTTCAGACGGGGACACTAAGAGCCCGCTGATGAGCCAGCTTGGTGTCCTAGGCTAAACCCCACACAAGACACGGCACAAACCTAGAAGAATTGCTGAGTTTTAATTCACTGGCCGTGAAAGCCAATATACCTTAGATACCAGAGTATCATCATCATCTTCCTAGCATTAATCCCGCTTTATTGCAGGGTCTGCTTTTCTGCACTTTTTCTTCCATACTGCTCGATCTTGAGCGTCTCTAGTTGTGGCATTCACTAGTTGCATGTCCTCCCGCATAGTATCCAGCCAGCGCTTTCTCGGTCGCCCTCGTGGTCGTCGGCCTTCTGGACTGATGTCAAGTGCAGTTCTCGCGACTGAAGAGTGATTGCTACGCAGTACATGGCCATACCAACGCAGACGGCTCTCCCGCATTTTTTCATGGATTGGAGCCACACCAAATGTAACTCGAACATTGTCATTCCTGATGCGGTCCAGTCTAGTAAGTCCCTGTGTCCAGCGAATCATCTTCATCTCCATGACATGTAGTTGTTGTTCATGTCTCTTCGTTACTGGCCAGCATTCAGTACCGTACATTGCTACTGGTCGAACGATGGTTCTGTAAATTTTCGACTTCAGATATAGTGGCACATTCCGGTCAAAAAGGACTCCAGTAACTTGGCGCCATTTCAGCCATGCAGCGTTGACTCTGTTTCGGACATCTGGGAGTGTTCGGCCATCTGAACAGATTAGCGTACCCAAGTATTTGAATGCAGATGATTTTCGGAGTTCAGTGCCATCAATGGGAATAGATCCTTCACTTGGTACACCACACTCCACATACTCTGTCTTTCCAATATTAAGTCGTAGGCCATGGGTGTCAAGTGCAGTTTTCCAACATTGAACATGTTGTTCCAATTCTTAGCGAGACTTGCAGGCTACAATGATATCGTCAGCATAGAGCAAGGTCCAGGGATGTGGTTGCAGTAGTTCGGCTGCGATGGTGTCAAGACAGATGACGAACAGGAGCGGGGACAAAGCTGACCTCTGATGAACACCAACTCTGATGGGGAAAGTTGCGGAGTTTCCTGAAGCACATCGGACATAGCAGGTGAAATTCCGATAAAGAAGCTGAACCCATTGAACATATGCTTCTGGTACCCCATACTGTCGTAGTGCATACCATATTAGATCACGAGGTACCCTGTCGAAGGCCTTTTCAAGATCCAAGAAGGCTATATGGAGTGGTTTCCGCTTTTCTAGGTGCCTTTCCATCAAAAGACGAGCGGCGTGAAGAGCATCGATTGTCCCTGTACCTTTCATAAAACCACACTGGTTTGAGGCAATCTTGATTATGTCACGAAGGCGTGTATCCACGATACGCTCAAATATCTTCATAGTGTGTCAAAGCAGGCGTTTGATTTACCCATGATGTCAGTAGCACAAGTCGTAATATGTGTGGAGGCCTTTGCCCAGATTTCATCAACGTGTTGACCTTGTTCTGGCATAGATAAAGAACCTATAGATGTTTTCAGCTGGATGTGATGTTGTTTTAATTTCCACCATTTAATTCGTTCCGATGTAGATTTAAGACTTTTCTTGCCGAGATCAAGGCGAATCCTAAAATTGAGGAGAAGCAGATGATGTTGTGGTGCAATAATGTCTGATGGTACGACTTTTACATCAGTGACAAACTTCAGATCACTCCTTCGTACCAGCCAATAATCAATCTGCGTATTTCTTCCACCACTACTGTAGGTAATGAGGTGCGAAGGTCGCTTTTTGTAAAAGGTGTTAGTTACAGCTAAGTCAAAGGCCTCAGCAAATTCCAGGATTCTGTTTCCATCCTCATTTCGCTCTCCAAAGCCTTGTCCACCATGTACTCTCTCGAAACCATTTCTATTCCCTCCAACGTGGCCAATTAAGTCACCACCAATGAACAGAAGTTCTTCTTCAACAAACTGTAGGTAAGATTCGAGGTTGTTCCAAAATTCATCCTTCTCATCATCCGTGCACCCAGTTTGTGGAGCATAACATGAAACCACGCGTAGGCTAAGGTTTTCGTACCAGTGTCGATCTTAATAGACATCAATCGGTCAGAAAGACGGTTTACTTCAGAGACATGATCTCTGAACTTTGTACTCACAGCTATAGCTACGCCATTCCTGCCTGATATCTTTCCGTGGTAGAATAACTTGTATCCTTCACCAATATCCTTGGATTTTGAGCCAGACCATTTGGTTTCCTGGATGCAGGCAATATCTACTTGTCGGTTCTTCAAGGTATCTGCAAGTTCTCAGCTTCGACTCGTAAGAGTACCAATGTTAATGGTTGCCATTCTCATTTGTTGGACTCGCTTCTTTAGCCCACCCCGTCCTTGAGTGGGGAGCCCTTGCACATTTCTCACACCATTCGGGCGATGATGATGCGCGTCGCCTACAGCGGGGAACGCCATAGCAGTTTCATCCATAATATTTATTCTAGCCAGTGCATTGAGATACAACAGAATTTGTTTTACCGACCGGCTTGTTGTTAAGCCTGCCATCGAACCCTCCTCCTTTCTCATCCCGGACTTGGGACCGGGCAATGGCGGAGTATATCAAATAATATTAATTCAGCGAGAGCCTTCTCTATAGAAATGGAGCCTTGCTTAGGCCGTGTGACAGGTGGAGAATGATTAGTCACCGCCAGTTGACTAGCATCTACCAATTAGACAACAGCGAGTCGGGATGCTTCGGATACGATCAAAGCTTGATTACATTCCCAGCAGGCAAGATACCTCAGTTCAAAGAGTTAAGACTGGCTTCGGTGGCGTAGTCGGTAGCATGATGATCTTCTATGCCCAAGGTCACGGGTTCAATCCCGGCTGAAGTCGTCGGTTTGTTAAAGAGCGTTAAAAATCCCTCAGTATGCCTTCCTTCGGAGGGGAAGAAAAGCCGGTGGTCCCATGTCATAGATTTATGGCATGATAAAGAACCTTCCACTAATTACACTTGTGTGAAGGTAAATTAGAGTTTATATTTGACTAACGCTCTTAGTTCCAACGTTCGTTGCCAGGAGCCGACTGTGGTGGTATCTAGTAACAAAGTTCAAAACTAGTTGGTCGTTGACGGTGGCGTTTGGTAGCAAAAGTTGGAACTACTTGATAATCGAATGTCTGCAGTCCTTACTTGAATTAGAAACAGATAACACACACTAATACAGTCATCACAATTAACACCGGTTATCAGACAAATGCTACACACACCCAAAGTACACGAGGATACATGACCACGCTGTCGCAGCCCCTAAACTGAGGAACCAACCAATCAGAGTTAAGACTTGTGGTGAAGTGAAATGAAAATCCACAGCCTGCTTCCAGTCTCCGACTGGGTTAGGAATGGAATGAATGAAGCCCCCATCTAGCGGCGAGGATATGAATTGTGCCGGCTGCCGAGGACTGACGCACTACTCTGGGGCAATGATTAAATGAATGACAGATGAAATGAAATGACAGTGGAGAATGTTGCTGGAATGAAATTTTTGACAGGGAAACCCGGAGTACCCGGAGAAAAACCTGTCTGCCTCCGTTTTGTCCAGCACAGATCTCACATGGAGTGACCGGGATTTGGACCATGGACCCAGCGGTGAGAGGCCGGCGTGCTGCCGCCTAAGCCACGGAGGCTTCACTTGTGGTGAGGTACTGTAGTTTATCTCGTATCACGTGAACATGGTTAGGTAAAGAACAAAACATCGAATTCCCCTTGTGAAAACGTATCTTCTCAAGAAGAAGTTTGCAGTAAATGTATTCGTAAATTTCACGTCGTGCAGTTTTTACTTGTTGGGGAACCTCAAATAAAAGAGAAAAAACGCATACAGAAACAATCCGAGGCTAAAATAACGAAATAAAGAGGTGTGCAAATTACTAGACTCGACACTAGTTTCCCAAAACATCATTTATACTTCTCACGGCTTAAGACACTAAATATGTTTGCAAGGCAGTGACATTACTTCCAATGTTTAACAAAGAGTCTTAACTATATTTTCTTTCAAGAAACTAAATGTAAAATGATTCTTTACAATTTCCACTAACAGAGGAGCTTTGCTACTGCAAAATGTCACACGTTTTGTTTTGATTACTTCACTCTACTTTTCGTGTGGATTTAGAGCTGAGGGTTTTGGAGTCATTTTACTGATGATCCGCTCTTGTACTATTCAAATATTCATGAACTATGGATTGAAATCACCTGACTTAGAGGGCATATTCCAAAGTCAATGAAAAAATTCAAAACGGGCCAAGCTCAAGCATCACTCAGAATACCCAATTCTGAAAGTTTCCAGACACAATTCCTTATGGGAATAGGTGTAAGTCGATAAGGGAGGTAATATTACTAAGTAGGGTTACAAACGATGTCTAAAGATGGTCCATAAAATCATTTTGAATTAGAAAATTCTTTATTTTATTCTAATAATATCAGTCAGGATGAATTACAGCGAGTGTACCAAAACTTGCTACGTTGCCGCAAAGTGTGTTTGGAAAATGAAGGACAGCATTTCCAGCAACAACTCTGACATTCATGTAAGTAAATATGATTGTTAAATACGTTAAATAGTGTAAATGTGTTAAACTAGTTGGGCACTACGCTGCTACCAGTGACTTGCTCGACACGCGCCTAGCTACTGTGGCCCGGCCATCACACGGTGTCTGCGAGGCTCCGTTCTGTAGGGAGTGCTCTCACTGTACGACAGTTTATGTTTGACGATGTAGAAATCTAAATATTATATGTCAGAAAACTGTATCATAATGAGGGTAATTATAACACTATATTTCATTATGAAACAGTTTCTCCCACCAATCAGAGCTCAAGAAACAGTTGTGTGACCAATTAGGTAAGGATAGCATCGCACTTGCGCTGACTTCCACGGCCTTCTATCTTTAATTTCACTGCGTGGCGAGTGTCGTAGTGGGGTATTCCAGAAGGCCATGGCAATCTTTGCGTCCCTTGCGCTCTGTTCAGTACAATACATAAAACTGGTGAAATCTCGAGAGATATTTATGAATAATTATGTTCGAACATGAAATAGTTATAATTATCGTCGAACATAAACAGTCGCCTATAATGGTAATTAAGACAGTCGTGTGGAAATTATAAGAAGAGCAAAAGCGTATGGCTTTTAGTACCAGGAGTGTCCGAGGGCAAGTTCGGCTTGACTGAGTCTGTTGCTGCTTCAATTCGGACACCCTTAGGGTGAGCTGCTTCACACAAGTTTAATTACCGGTAGTGGAAGGTTCTTTCACATGCCATAAATCTATGAGATGGGACCGCCGGCTTTACTTCCCCTCCGAAGGAAGGCACACTGAAGGATTTTAAAGCTCTTAAAAAATCCGACGACTAAAGGCGGGTTTGAACCCGCGATCAGGGGCATAGAAGCTCAGCATGCTACCAACTACGCCACCGAAGAATATTATCACATTTTCATTTGAGATTGTTTTGCCCTTCAGCGTCCAGTCCAGTCTGCAAGCCTCTGTTTGAAAACAAGTCAACTTTATGATCCCCTATTAGCAGTTAGCATCGTATGCTTCTACACCACTTAGGTTGAAATCGTTCAAAACTAAATCGAACCCACCTCTGCTTCTCATATTCTCTATAGCTGAACTCATTAACCTATTCTCCCCATCCCATCCCCCCCCCCCCCCCGTGCCCAGGGGCTCACATCTTGTGGGACGTGGGTTGGCGACCATGGGGCCCCAGCTGAGTCCGGCATTGCCTCCACTTCCTTGTGCCGGGCTGCTCTCCGTCTTCTTTCCTGTCGGCCTCACTTGGTCAACTCTTGTTCTCTTCCGACCCCGACGGTATTAGGGTATCCAAGGCCTAGGGAGTCTCTTCCTTTCCCGCCTTAATTGGCCCTTGTCTCATCTTTTCTGATACCCTCCTTCTGCGAGGGGTCAGCCTTCTTTTTCTGTTCCTGTTATCTCCTGCCTTGTGCTCAAGGCCCTCAAGGAGGCAGGGTGTATGTAGCCCCACCACTTCTGGTGCACCCTAGATATTGTTACACCCTCAGTGGCTCACGGCTTGTGCGTTCGGGAGTTGGCGACCCCGAGGGATTCCTGAGCTGAATCGGGTTTTCTCCTTTTTTCCATTACCTCTGTGGCGGGCCCTCTCCTCTTTCACTTTCCTATCTGCCCTTCATGGCTCTCCTTCCTTCCAAGTCCCTCAATCCGCCTTCTTCGAGGGCTGAGGGCATTTCTTTTCCTCCTGTCATTTATTTGCCTTATTCTCCTTTTGTTTTCCATTTCTTCTTCTAGTATATAAGTTAGTAGTTAGTTTTAGTTATAGTTTACTTTTCATTATAATCTTCACGATCACCCACACAATTAGGGGCCGATAACCTAGATGTTAGGCTCCTTAAAACAACAATTATCATCATCATTATAAACTATCCTCCCCCATTCGCTTCACATGACCCCTCCATCTAAGTCGGTTCATTCGAAGAGCTTCATCTAGTGTGATCATTTCCAACATAGCCCTTATTTCATCATTACGAATGCCTTCCTCTGCCATAGCTCTCACATCTACAGTATTCGTCCCAGCAATTATTCGTGCTACCTTCACATCAGTTACCTCTAGCTTATGTATCAGATAGTGGCTTCGGTGGCGTAGTCGGTAGCATGCTGAGCTTCTATGCCCAAAATCGCGGGTTCAAACACCGGCCGAAGTCGTCGGATTTTTTAAGAGCGATAAAATCCTTCAATATGCTTGCCTTCGGAGGGGAAGTAAAGCCGGCGGTCCCATGTCTTAGATTTATGGCATGAAAAAGAACCTTCCACTAGTGTGAAGCTAAATTTGCAGGTTAGATTTCGTTGAAACGCTCTATTGAATGTTCCAACGATCACCACAAGTTGTCAGTGACATCTTGTAGCGGAATTTGGAACTCTTTGAAATCGAACAGAACTTGTAGCTCACCCCATGGGTGTCCACATTGAAGCAGCTACAGCCTTCCGCGAGTCTAACATGTCCTCGGACACTCCCGGCACTAAAAGCCATACACTAAAAGTAAATAATGTAACAGATATGCTAAAGCTTCTCAGCTCTCACTTCCAGATCGGTCCAAGGGAGAGTTTCGTCACGACACTAATTTCTTTCTTACAGAATACTGTGGATCGCAAGTATAATGCACTGCATTGGCTTAATCTAGTAGGACTATCCATGGCGAATGTCCAAACAACATATATGATGGTGGTGGACTATTGTGAGACCATCCATGGAGAATGTCCAAACAACATATATGTTGGAGAACCTCAGGGATGACTAACAAGAATACTCATCCCAAAGGTCAGCCTTCTATATTCAAATCCTGAGAAATATCTCCAGTTCTCTTCGACATGGCGGACATACAGTACTTATTCAAGAAGGGAGAACGTACCTAGGATTATGTACTGAAAGATGATGGTGTAGCTCACGCTGTTACAATCCATCGCAATCCAAACCTCCTTCTTTACATATTAGTCTCTTGTCTTCCTCCCATTGTGTTGCTACCCCCCGCAGTGGCGTGAATCTCTCAATCCTTGGGTATCGCGTTGTTCGATCAGTCACCAGTTCATCAGGTTTGCTGAAGGAACTCTGGTTCATTAAAATCAATTGCTACGAGGATAAAGAGCAGGTAAATTATTTACGTAAAATTATAATTATTTATGATGTTGATGATGATGATAATTGTTCTTTTAATGGGCCAAATATCTAGGTTATCGGCCCCTAATGGTTTGGGTGATAGTGAAACATGAGATGAGAATGAAAACTATAACTAATACTAACTACAGACATACATATTAGAAGAAGAAATGGTAAACAAATAAAGGATAAGGCAAATAATGGACAGAAATGCCCTCAACCCTCGAAGAATGAGTATTGAGGGACTTCGAAGAAAGGAGAGCCATGAAAGGCAGATAGGAAAGGGAAAGAGGAGAGGGCCCGCCCCAAAGTCAGTGGAAAAACGGAACCAGCTCAGGAATCCCTCGGGATCGCCAACTCCCGAACTCACTAGTCGTGAGCCCCTGAGGGTGTAGGAATATACAGAGTACACCAGAAGTGCTGGGGCTACATGCACCCTGCCTCCTTGAGGGCCTTGAGCAGAAGGCAGGAGATACAATGAAAAGAAAACAAGAGGTCTGACCCCTCGAAGATTGAGGGAGGGATCAGGAAAGATGAGACAAGGCCAATTAAGGCGGGAAAGTAAAAGACTCCCTAGGCCTCGGATACCCTAATACCGTCAGGGTTGGCCAAGAGAGGTCGATAGAAAAGAAGATGGAGAGGAGCCCGGCACAAGTAAGTGGAAGCAATGCCGGACTCAGCTGGGGTCCCTTGGTTGCCAACCCACGTCCCACTAGATGTGAACCCCTAGGGGGTGTAATTATTTATTAAGCTCATCAGGCAAAACATTAGTCATCCCCTGGAGATATCTTTATAGCTCAGTGTAACACCATCTCTAATCTTGATTCGGCAAGTCAAGTATTGTCTGCAAGTGAAAATGAAAATCCACAGCCTGCTTCCAGTCTCCGACCGGGTCAGGAATTGAATGCATGAAGCCCCCATCTAGCGGCGAGGATATGAACTGTGCCGGCTGCCGAGGCCTGACGCACTCCTCTGGGGCAATGATTAAATGAATGACAGATGAAATGAAATGATAGTGGAGAGTGTTGCTGGAATGAAATGTTTGACAGGGAAAACCGGAGTACCCGGAGAAAAACCTATCTGCCTCCGTTTTGTTCAGCACAGATCTCACATGGAGTGACCGGGATTTGAACCACGGACCCAGCGGTGAGAGGCTGGCGTGCTGCCGCCTAAGCCACGGAGGCTTATTGTCTGCAAGTGTGCTACATTTTAACTAGTTGAAGGCATTCACTCATGATTAGATTCCGTTGGAAAACGAAGTAGTTGGGATGATGATGTAGGTGTTTCACCCACTGTTCCAAATAATGCCACGCATTTCATACGATACAAAAGTCTGCTTTTCAGTCGGTCAACACTAGGATGACCTGTTTCGATCGTCAAGTGATCATCATCAGATCCATTACACTCGGCTATAAAAAAGAGAGAGAGCAATTATCAACAGTTGGCAGCCCTGGTGGCTCTTAAGAATACGCTCAGTCATATCTGTTTATCTACACACATTACATACAACATTTGGTTGAAATCCAATTGTTAGTGTCTTATTTGCATTTAAAATGGGACCTCTCAGAAGTCTTCAAATTATTTTGGCTACACTGTCATGTATGTCCTTCTGGGAATTAAACTGAAATAGTATTATCTACATGTGTGCCAATTTTGGAATAGCACCCATGCATACCTTCCAAGATATCCAACATGGAGCTCAAATTTCTAGTGCGTTTTTTTCAGCAGTTGGTAGCACTGACATCATTTTCAAATATGGAAGTGAGCTATTCCGGTGCACATCTTTACTCATACTAAATTTGGTTTTGATTGATGCAGCCGTTTAGGAGTTGATAGGGGGGGACACACACACAGCCAGACAGACAGAAGGACAGACAGACACACATTTTCCCGGATCGATCTCTTAAGCCTACTTTTTCCTCATTTTTGCAAAATGTGAAAAGTAGGCTAATAAGTGTGGAGAAGAGTAATACTGTAGTGATGACCAGAAACAAGAGAGAAGGAAGACAGAATATTGAAGTCAATGGAAATCCATTGGAAATGGTGAAAAGCTTTAAGTATTTGGGGAGAATACTCACAGAAGATGTTACAATAAATGAAGAAATTGGAAAGATAATCCAACAAGCTAATGGGTTTTACCAGTGTGTGAGAGGTTTTGTATGGAACCAGGAAGTCCCAGAGGAATGCAAGAAAGTTCTATTCTCAATGTATTACACACCAATTTTGACATATGCAGCAGGTACTTGGTCCACAACAAAACGCGATGAAAGCCGAATCCAAGCAGCCGAGATGAAGTTCCTTACAGGAATAATTGGGAAGACACGGAGGGATAAAGTCAGAAATGGGGACATTAGGGAGAGAACTGGGTTCCCAAAACTGCAAGACAAGATAAGAGACCAGGAAGCTGAAGTGGTACGGACATATGATGAGAAGGGAAGAATATAGAGTACCAAAAAGAATATTTATGGAGAAAATACCAGGAAGAAGACCACGAGGAAGGCCCAGAAAGAGGTGGATAGATACGGTGAAGGAAAGCATAGAGAAGAGAGGAGTAAAAGAAAGAGAAGTATTGAAAGAAGGAAATGAATGGTGGAGGGATAGACAACTGTGGAGGTCCTTGATTCGCAACCCGACCCAGGGAACTGGAAACGGGAAATGAAGCAGAAGAAGACACTTATTTAGTTGCAGTATTAGTTGAGATAATGCAACTCGTCATTATCTGTTAGTTGTGGTCTATGTGATGTTTTGTTGAGATACTAAGAGTGGTGATTGAACTCCAGAATTTGCCTGTTTGGAGTGAAAATGTGGTTTTTGTAAATTGTCAATTCAGATCGTACTGTATTCCATCCATACTTTCAGACATAGATTTTAAAGCCTAAGTGTAATGGATCTGATGATGATCGCTTGACGATCGAAACAAATCTTCATCACATGTAATTTATTTGAGGATTTTTCCACATCTTCCAGTAATAGGAATGCTTTTGTCTTGACCGACTGAAAGTTAAAATAATAATTGTTAATATGGCAACACTGGACATTGGCTTCAAAGCTCTCTTTACTTTACGATCATGCTAAAGTTTGGTACACTTGGAGGCATTCCGCCAGATAGTTAACATTCATACGACAAATATTACAACATGTACAAAATATTGCTATGCCTTTCTGAAAGACGTTCTGACAAACTATCTGTTGCGAGTTTAATGTTACTAAGTAATAGTACATTATGCAACGAGCCTATAATGGCTGTAATTAAGACACGAGTAAGTTTATAAAACGAGCGAAGCGGGTTTTAAAATTTCCATATGATAATTTTGACCATTTTATGTTCGAACATAAATATTCATAAATATCTGTCGACATTTCATCAGTTTTATGTACTGGTCAGAGCGCATGGGACGCAGAGAATGCGTTGTATTTGACCATGGCCTTCTGGAATACCTCACTTTCCACACTCGCCACGCAGTGAAATTTAAAATAGGGGGCCATGGAAGTGAGTGCAGGTGCGATGCTATCCTCACCTAATTGGTTACACAACTGTTTCTTGAGCTCTGATTGGTGGGAGAAACTGTATCATAATGAAAACTTGTACTATAATGAGCCTCATTATTCTGACATATAATACGAAGTACGTCCAGAAAGTAAGTTCCGTTTGGTAATAACATTAAATTGTGTACAGATACAGATAAATTATTTATTGCACAGAATTCTACAACTCTTAAACTATTTTTCCACATAACTGCCGAAATGTTGCAGGCATTTTTCGTAGCGTGGCACGAGTTTTTGTATACTTTCTTCATAGACGTGTGCCGCCTGTGTCTTCAACTACACTGGTCAAAACAATTAGGGGATCAGTTGAGGTATCTAGGTTGACGTATTGTCATCGGCAGAATGACCTAAAATGGTTCGACGTCTTTCTGTCGGTTCTACGGAGTGGATACATCAACATTACGGCAACCGAGATAGTGGTAATAACAGAAAGTTGCTGCAGAGGGGGTTGGTGTGGACGTGTGTTTACTCTACCAAACGAATGACACAAGCAGTTGGGTTCAGATGGTGTAGTGAGCAGGTAGTGCAATGCAACAACAACGTGACTTACCCGAAGGAATGGCATAGAGAGCCATAGGGAGGTTGGAAGCGGTACAGACACAGAGGAAGGGGGCTGCAGCTATTGGAGTGTCCCTTAGTGTAATTTCCAGGACTTGGACGCGATTTCAGACAACAGGAACCGTTTAAAGAAGGCCAGGCTAAGGTCGTGCACGGGTAACATCAGCAAGAGATGACCGTTATCTCCGGTTAACAGCCCATCGAGACAGGAGGCTGAATGCAACTCAGCTGCGACGCACCCTCCAGGCGGCAACAGAACGCAAAATAACACAAACAGTCCGAAAACCTTCGGGAAAGTGGCCTTTACACACGGAGGCCTATGGTGTGTGCCCCATTAAACTACGCCACCGATTATCCCGCTGAAACTGAGTGGAGGAACATCAGGATTGGCGTCGTAAGGAATGGCGCCAAGTTCTGTTCAGAGAAGAGTCAAGATATTGTGTTCAGGCGGACAATCGTCGTTCTCTCATCTGGAGAGAACGTGGAACTCGGAACAATCCCGCTTATGTGCAGGAAACAGCACCATATCATGGTGGTGGACGAAAGGTGTGGGCTGCAGTATTGGCGGACGTACGGACCTCTATGTCGTTCAGAATGGCGCTTTGACTGCTCAGAGGTATCGAGACGAGATCCTTCGACCGTTTGTTGTGCCCTACGCTGGAGCCATAGGCGATGGGTTCATTCTGGTGGGACGATAACGCACGACTCCACAGAGCTGCACTGTTGGACAACATGCTTGTCGACGAGGGCATTGAACGAATGGAGTGGCCATCTTGTTCACCGGATTTAAACCCGATTTAGCATGTCTGGAATGCACTTAGCAGACGCATTGCAGCCAGACCAGCACCTCCGACAACGGTTGCCGAGCTGGATATTGCACTCATGGAAGAATGGCCAAATATCCCTAAAGAGCTGATTGATAACCTCATACTGTCCATGCCACGCAGGTGAGTAACTGTCCTGGCCATCCGAGGTGATCACACACCATATTAGAGGGCAACGAGAATTACTTTTTCACTATTATGGTAGCCCCATGGTTCTTCGCTCTAAGTAATCGCCATGTAAACCTCCAGTAATGAGTTGAGACAGCAAAATATTGTACTGTAGCACACACAAATTACAATTGTAACCGAAATCTGAATAAAAGACGTTACCATATGTATCTTGTGTATGATATCTCACCTGATCCCCTAATTGTTTTGACCAGTGTAGTTGTACATTCCGCTGCAGCGCAGTTCCGCATATGCGCGGTAGACGCTCTGTATCAAGGAGAAGAAACGTGCGCCATTTGGAGAGCGCTGTCAGCCACGTACGCGTTGTTGTGCATGTTTACTCGTACAATGTCGGTGTTGATTGAAAATCCCACCGCTTGTGAAATCAGATCTGTGATTCGTTTTCTGAATGCTAGGAAAGTGAAACCAATTGAAATTTATCGGCAAATTTGTGAAGTGTATGGACAAAATGCGATGAGTGATTCAATGGTGAGAAGATGGGTCCGACAGTTCAATGAAGGACGCAGTGAAGTGCACGATGAAGAACGAAGTGGGCGTCCATCTTTGGTTACAGAAGAACTGGTTCACGCGATTGATGACAAGATCCGGGAAAACCGCAGGTTAACAATTAGTGCTCTCGCTATGGAATTTCCCCAAATCTCACGATCACTAATTCATGAAATTGTTACGGAAAAACTGAACTTTCGTAAACTTTGCCGGCGTTGGGTACCAACGATTCTTACGTAGCAACACAAAACAAAACGGATGGGTAGTGCACTTCAGTTTTGACCCGTTACAATGATGGCGTCGAAGAATTTTTGACACAGATAGTCACAGGAGATGAAACTTGGGTTTCTTACGACACCCCTGAAAGTAAGCGGCAATCAATGGAATGGAGGCACACTTCATCCCCAGCAAAGGTTAAGCCAAAACAAATCTTGACACCTCGGAAAATGATGTGCACAGTGTTCTGGGACTGGAAAGGCATCTTACTCATTGATTTCGTACTGCGTGGTCAAACAATCAACGCAGATGCTTACTGCGAGACACTTAGGAAATTGCGCCACGCAATACAGAATAAGCGCCGAGGGTTGCTGTCAAAAGGTGTTGTTTTTCTTCACGACAACGCACGACCACACACTGCAAATGTGACGAAAAACCCCTACAGGGATTTGGCTGGGAAGTGTTTGACCACCCTCCGGACAGCCGTGACCTCGCTCCAAGCGACTTTCATCTGTTCGCACATCTCAAGTCTTTCCTTGGCGATCAATACTTCAACATTGACGACGAGCTGAAAGAAGATGTTTCCAACTGGTTGAAGACACAGGCGGCAAACTTCTATGAAGAAGGTATCCAAAAACTTGTGCCACGCTATGACAAATGCCTGCAAAAGTTCGGCAGTTATGTGGAAAAGTAGTTTAAGAGGTGTAGAATGTTGTGCAATTAATATTTTTTCTGTATCTGTACACAATTTAATGTTATCACCAATCGAAACTTACTTTCTGGACGTGCCTCGTATTTACATTTCGCCAGGGTCGAACATAATAGTACATTATGCAACGAGCCTATAATGGCAATAATTAGGACACGAGTATGTTTGTTAAACAAGAGTAGCGGGTTTTATAATTTCCATACGAGTGTATTAATTACCATTCTAGGCGAGTTGCATACGACCTTAATTATAACCATTTTATGTTCGAACATAAATATTCATAAATATCTGTCGAGATATCACCAGTTGTATGTACTGAACAGAGCGCATGGGACGCAGAGAATACCTTGTATTTGACCATGGCCTCCTGGAATACCTCACTATGACACTCGCCACGCAGTGAAATTTAAAACTGGTGGTCATGGAAGTGAGCAAAGGTGCGATGCTCTCCTCACCTAATTGGTCACACAACTGTTTCTTGAGCTCTGATTGGTGGGAGAAACTGTATCATAATGAAAACTTGTACTCATTATAGTACAGTTTTTTGACATATAATATTTACATTTCGCCAGGGTCGGACATAAAATGACAACCTATCTATTTCGAGTTCAATGTTACAAAGTAAAGATTATAATAAGCTTATGCATATCAGATTTCTGTGTGTGGTATTTACATCGCCACTCTTCAACGTTGACCGTGGTGTCCAATAAATTAGAACTAGTGTTCAAACTGAGAAGAACCATTCTGTATCACTACTGTCACAAAGAACATAATATATATTTCTGTCTGTTAACATTCTTCTGTCGGTGAGACACCCCACACCTTGGAGATAGATAGACTTACACCAAGATATTTATGGTTCTGGTTCGAACCGCTCGTTGAAATCTCCAACAGACCGAACGAACGACAAGAGAAACACGCTGATCGAATCTCGACCCCGTGTTTAAAGCCCTATGCTATCAATACCTTTATCCAAGACACACACACACACACACACACTGCACCATATCAAACAGCATCTTTTGAATTCGCCCTACCTTCACGGGAAGCAGACCAAACTCGATTGTACAAAACCCACCCTCTGACTAGGAAATAAAATAAGACAGACTGTAATTTATAACCAGTCGTTTGAAATGGTATATATAAATCACTGGTAACTTCAGCTTGCACCAGACTTTACTGTATATTATTCTTCAGAATATCTACAAAACTGTAGTGTAAATAAACGAACATTGTGGGATAAATTGTAGTTTTAACAATGTATACTTACTATTTGAAAGTTACAGGAAATAGAATATCAGTCACACAAGATTCACATCGACTAGAATTTGAGAACTATAGAATATTTTGGCCACGTGATTCGAAATAACAAGTACCGACTCCAGCAGCTAATCATGGAAGGCAAGATTGAAGGACGGCGCAGACCAGGGAGGAGAAGGATCTCCTGGCTCAAGAATTTGCGGGAATGGTTTGAACTTGACTCAGCATCTCTGTTTCAAACGGCAACCTCGAGGCGAGGGATTGCAATGATGATCGCCAATCTTCGACGCGGAGACGGCATATAAAGAAGAAGAAGAAGAATAGAATGTATGTCTTGATAATATCCAAGTGCAAGTTTGGAGCAAACATGCACATTACGTCTACTGCTTTTGCAATAAATGTTACATCAAAGTAGCTAAACAAGAGTTTAGTGCTTTTCAGTCGGTCAACACGAATGCACCCAAAAGAGATGGGTTATGCCCTAATCCTGAAATAAATTACATGAGATTAATAAAACACTAGGATGACCAGTTTCGATCGTCAAGCGATCATCATCAGATCCATTACACTTAGGCTACAAAATCTATGTTTGAAATACAGGTGAAAATATTTACAATATGTACAATTATTTAGTTGCAGTATTGGTACTGCAACTGTCAGTGTAAGCTAAATGCAGTATATATGTTAGGTGAAATGCTAAATGGTGATAGCTATCCGTAGATTGTACTTTAGAGAGATTATATGGTTGTAAACTATGGTTAAACTATAAAATTTTAGGCTAACTACTTATCTGATTGTCTTCCGTACAACAGCTACTCGCAGTTTTCGTGCTCACTGGAACTCACTGTGCGGTAGACTGCGGTGGTTATCTTAACGACTGGTTTTTCCCTGCTTTCTCCCCCCTGCTCCTACGTGCTATGGGGAGTGATAGCGATGTGTTTATGTGAGGTGTTGCCAACCTAGATAAGATGTATGTTATTGAATGAGGTGGGTCTACAATTATTAAAGACCGTGGATTAGCCCTCGCCACGCGTGGAGCATAACCCATTCGAACTAAGCGTTGACGGTCTTATGAGGACGTCCCGGCACCTTTAATACTGCCGCGAATATGGGCCTTGGTTTATTGCAGAAGAAAAGTACATCGTACACCTGATCCAGATAACATTTACCTATTAATAACCCCCTAATTTCCCCCCTTTTTTATCTAGCTTGGCTGTGTCGCTAAATTGTGTTTTGTTTCCGACAGGGTGTGTTTTTTAGTAGCGTGAAGAGGGGTGAGCTCTCCATGAACGTGTGTTCATTTAGATTGTTGGGATTGTTTCGTTTGGCTAGGTGTATCTCGATTGCTTCCTTTATGTCAAGAGCACTGCCTTTCGATTCGTGATGGATTATTTTAAGGTCCGACTCTATGTTGGTAAAGCTGTGCCCTGCGTCACACATATGTTCGCACACGGCTGAATGTGTTCCGTATCTTATCGCATTCCTATGTTCATTATAACGTGTGTCTACTCGCCTTCCACTCTGCCCGATGTAATTAGCTTGACAATCGGTGTCTTGGCACGTTATAGAATATACCCCTGACCTTGAATACGGGTCACGTTTATTTAGATTACTATTTAGGAGGTGCCTAGCGGTTGTGTTTTTCGTCGTGAAAGCTATCTTTATACCTTGCTTTTTGAATAGGTTACTGATTTTATATGTATTCGCATTCACATAGTTGAAACGCGCAAATTTTTTCTCATTACTGTCCGGTTTGGGAATCGTTATATCTTTATTTTTATGTTTGGCTATAATTTGATTTATTTTGCTTGGCGAGAAGTTGTTTTCCTTTGCTATTTGCATAATAGTTCTTATTTCCTTATTATAGTTGTCTTTTGACATGGGTATGTTTAAAGCTCTGTGCACCATTGAATTGAAACCCGCTAGTTTGTGCGTACTGGGGTGATTAGACTGATTGTCGATTGCATGCGAGGTTTGTGTTTCCTTCCGGAATATGGAATATGAAAGGTCGTTGTCTTTACGTTCAATAGTTATATCGAGATAATTTATTTTCCGGTCTATTTCGGATTCCTTAGTGAATTTGATAGAGTGGTGAAGGCTATTAATGGATTGGAGAATTGTTTCTTCGCTTGTTAGTTCAGTATCGTAGATGCAAATTACATCATCTACGTATCTTTTCCATATTACTATTCCCTTTGTTGAAGTCTTTTCTAAGAACGCATTTTCTAGTGCATTGATGAAGATGTCAGCGATTAACCCACTTAGTGGCGATCCCATTGCTAGGCCTTCTCTCTGTGTGTATATTTTATTGTCGAATTGAAACACGTTTTGGGTGAGAACGACCCTCAGTAATCTCACAATCTCTTCAATTTCTTTTACCGAATTGTTGGATTTTAAGTTGTTTTCGATAGTGTTGATTGCTTCAATAATCGGAATATTGGTGTACATGTTAGTTACGTCGAAGGATACTAGCCTGAAGCTAGGTTTCATTTGTAGGGTGTTCAATGCTGTTACTAGTTCTGTTGTGTTCTTTACAGAGTTGTTTTTGTCGTTGGAAAGACGGCATTTTAAGATTTTTAGTAACTCTTTGCTGATTTTGTAATTAGGGGCATTCCTACAATTGACTATTGGTCTCATTGGGCATTCCTTTTTGTGTATTTTTGGTTGTCCCCTCAATGACGGTATTTTCGGGTTCATGTTTATTAGTTTTGATTTTTCGGCTTTGGTCAGTATGTATTCTGTTTCTTTTAGCGCACTTTTTATTTGTTTTTGGAATTTGTTGGTGGGGTCTTTTGTTAATTCCTTGATTTCGTTGTTGTTTAGGAAATCGACTGTTTTTTTCAATGTATTCTGTTTTGTTCAAAATTACTGTAGTGTTTCCCTTATCTGCTTTTGTGATGATTAAGTCATGTTCTTTTATTTTTTGTTTCAACGACTTTATTTCATTGAGTTGTTTGTTGTTTTGAATGTTATTGCTATCGCCCTCTCGTTTGAGGATTTCTTTGGCTTCGTTGGTGGCGAGATTTTTGGTTAATTCCCTGTCTTCTGCAGGAAGCTTGTGACTGGCTATCTCAATATCTGTGATTAACTGTTTTATATTGTGGTTCGTGTGTGCGTCTGTGCAGTTGTATTTCAAACCTTTGTCTAACATATTCATTTCACCTTGAGAAAAGGTTACGTTCGTTCTGTTGTTTACTCTGCTGTGGAAATTGAATTCATTGTTATTCGTGTGTTGTTCTTAGATTGATGGTTCCGTGTTTCTCCTAGTTTTCTTAATTTATTTTCTAGCGTTTCATGCTTCCTCGTTGCTCTGAAGTAGTAAGGGTTTGCTACACTTTGAATATTGCATCATCATGACCAGAAATTGCGTAATCCTGATGACGTCATGGGTCCTTAGAGCAAGCACGTGGTCCAGGTGGGATCAGGTGATTGGGTAATGGCTAGGATGACCACCACGCCTTGTGTTCGCATGGAGAGGACAGCAGAGGTCAGTTGTGTATCATGGCTATTAATTATTGATTGATTATTGAATTATATTTTGGTAATTGTTCAAGGAAGTGTAGAGAGTCTTGGGTGTCATAACTTTTGAATGAGAGTGTACGGTGAGGCGCTCGACATAGCCGGCTCGCTACCAGACATGTGGTGTGCAGCTGTTCCGTTTTTGCTCGCGCCGTGCGGCAAGCCATGAGACCAGCCAGCGCCCCCCCCACACATGTGGTGCATGGTTGTTAAAGTTTTTGCTCGCGCATGCTAAATAAGTAAACTGATGTTGTAAAGCTACACTCTGTTTAAGTACGGCATATATTACCAGAGCGTGGGAGTGGAGTTGTGTTACTCCTTGTCGCTATGTTATGTCTGTTTAATTTAAATGATGTTAACATTTTTTGTGTTCTGGCTTGCTTCATGATCTCAATTTGGTTACAGTGTTTTATATGTCATGTATATCTTCGAGTGTGTGAAATGAATCTTGATCTGATTGTTTTTAGATTCCTAGACGTCATTATTCAAGTGTGTAATTTTTAATGAGAGAACAAGATCTGAAGCCAGTTCCCAGAGCTCCATGTGAAAATGTTTAAAATAGCTTTTTTGCAGTTTGATATTCACAATATATAAGAGCACATAGCTATGAAGTAACACTTAGTTTCAAAGTAACACAGTTTATCACCATCATGAGCATGTATGGAAGTCTTCTTGTTAAGCTCCAGCAGCTCTATGAGATAAAATCTCTGAGAGAGCAATCAGAGAGGCTGGGGTTAAACTTTGCCGTGAGCGCGCTCAAAGTGGAGGAGGATGTGTGGTTCAACGGGCTTACTAATTTACAGCAGGACATGTACAATTGTGAGCTATTAGAAATAATTCGAGACCGCCAGCATTGTCGAGAGTTGACGTCGGATGGCGTAACCCCCCACATATTGGGAGTAATCATTCAGCGGCTGGAATCAATCAATTCCGACAGTATTGAGCTGCTCGATTTTCCGCCGCTGGAGGAAGAGAGTGTGGGGGGTGAAGATCGTGCAGGCATGGATGGCATGGATGCCGAAGAAGGTGGAGAAGAAGAAGAAGTCCAAATTGTTAATTAAATGGACGTTGGACAGTGGCTGTTTTTTAACGAAAAAAAAATTAATAATAATAATAATAATAATAATTTTGTGTAGTGTAAATTTTTTTAAAAATATATTTATTTGATCATTTGTGGTTTACATTAATTATATAATATGAATTAGTGAAAAATGATATGATCTTCGTTCTTAAAGTGGTAAGTAGTTCTTTTTCCAACAAGCTGCAGAGAATTGAAGATGCTGTGTTGTTTGCAGAGTGGAATATGCTGGTCTTGTGCACGGGTAAGTACAATCATTCTTTTCTTTCTTGCGTGTGTTGGTTTTAGTGAGCTGAAAAATATATATAGAGACACATTAATAATAATAATAATAATAATAATAATAATAATAATATCTTTGTGAGGAATAAAAAATAAAAAAACTTACACTGTTGTAATTATAAGATATTTTTGTTGGGGATCCATGAGTTGTGAGTTGAATCGAATCCAAGCCAAGATACGAAGGCTCGGGTTCCTTTTATACGTAGTACTTTGTCGACTAAGTAAATATTAGGATGTTTTGTTCGTTGTAACTCTGCTTCATAGAACGCTCCGAATATAGGCAAATTTTTATTATCTTTTAAAAGATATGTTCGTGGATTAGTATTTTGAACTTTATAAATTGTAAATAATTCTGTTGTCCAATTAGCTTCGTACCCCTTAGTGAAGTGTTTCTTGATTTTTGATATTCTTACAATGTCACCGATTTTATATTTTGGTTTTCTTCAAGTTTCATTATATTGTGTTGGCAAGCGGGGTGGATTGTTTCTTTTTACATCATTAGGTTTCATGCCGATGCTGCGATGTATTTTGTGATTATACTTTACTAGTAACTCAGGCAAAATATGTACCCATCGGTAAGAACCTCGTGTTGTGAATTCTTTCCACATCGATTCCTTAAGAGTTCGATTAAATCTTTCTACCACACTCGCTTTAATGGAGCTGCCAGTGGAATAATGCTTTAGATTTTGTTTCTGAGACCATGTTTTGAATTCACTGTTATAAAATTCCGTTCCTCGATCGGTGTGAAAATAATTGGGCAATCTTTTACTTTGAGAATAAACAAATTTTAAGCTTTTTACAATCTCACTTCCTTTTTTGGTTTTAAGAGGAATTGCCCATGCATATTTCGAGTAAACGTCAATAATGGTTAATAAATATTTAAATCCATTATTCCATTTTGCAAGTTTGGACATGTCCACAAGGTCAGCTTCATGGAGGTCATCGATTCCTTTGCTAATAATACGTCGTCTTTTAAACTTTTTTCTAAGCGGTGCGTGAAGTTCTTTTGCAATTTCTCGTCTGATTTCGTTCATAGTTATTTTCCAAACAATGTTTTATAACATACTGTGCATTGTTTTACAAACGTTGGAATTTTTATTCAATATATCCAGCATTTCTTAGTTCTTCTTCTATTGCAAAGATTTCGCTGTCTAGTCCTGTGTGACCTGCAGCTTTCGATGCAATTAATTTTTTAAGTCTTGATACCAATTTGTTTGGTTCATTCCAGTGAACGAATTCAATATTGTTTCCGCCTTCAAATTTCCAAATGGCTTGTGGCGCGATGTGTTTTTTTTGACCATATCCAGTATGCATCGTAGTATTTGCTTCTTCATTTTCATCTGCTGTTTTTATAATTCTATCTATGTCTTCAGTGAGAAGGGGTTCAATTATATGTCTATACTTATAAGATTGCGTCCCTCTTGGAGCTGCATTGCTTGTATAATTTATTTTGTGCACGTTTGAAACATTTAATAATTTCAAATATGAAGTTAAATCACTCCTATCTATTAGAGCGGGGTCTGGTACTTTCCTTTGAATCAATTCAAGTAGACCTTCTGTAATAGGAAATTTTTCACCACCAACTTTTATCCACTTTTTATCAAAGAAAACTCGTTCGCGTCCCAAGTATTGTTTATCATTTCTTATCGTTATACCAAATGTTCTATCCACGTTTTGTTTAATGAACGGATCAAAGTAGTGGTTAAGTAGTGAAATTATTTTGATGCTATCTCCATCTTCTTCGTCTGAAGTAGCAGTGGATTCAGAATCGTCATATTTTCCTTTTCTTTTTCGATTTTCTTTATTTTGAGTCGACGTATTAGCAATAGCTACAAGTTGATTTAATGAACTTGTTACTGGTTTAAAGTTAGTCTCTATATCTAATTCTTTTCGTCTAACATCATCTTGAAGTGAAAGATACTTGTCTTTAACATCTTTTTTTAAGCGAGAAAGTTTATCCTTTACTCGACTTTCAGCTTTAATCTTTGAGCTCTTCTCCATGACTAAACGGAAATTGTGGTTGTTTTACTTATTTATAGTATATTCAAAATCGATTTGAAGAGGAAGATCATCAGTTTTATGTTTTTTAGGGTCTCTAAGTCGAAACTGAATTTCATCTTGCTCTTCAACGACAATATCACTGCCATCCAGTTCAATCTCTTGACGTATATTTAAAATTGCATACACAATTGGAGATCTTGGTGAAACAAAAATTGGTTTTAATACGCCTTTGTAGGGAAGTTGGTACTGTATGTTATGATTATGAAGCGTGTATACTGGTGAATGGATTGATGGTGTGTTGGAGAATTTCAGAATAAATTTCGATAAGTTCTTTTTCTTTACTTCATCTTTTAATATGCCATATTCTTCTTTGGATGCAGTAAAACTTTCGAGTGGTTCTTTGTTAACCATTTGCTCAATTTTTTCCAGTTCAGTTTTTAACTTGTTATATTCTTCTTTGGATTCAGCAGCATAACTTTCAAGATCTTCTTTTTTAACAATATTGAGATTGTTAGCAACACCCTCAATACGAGTTTGTAAATTGCTTAAAATTTCTTTTAGTTGATTAACTTCAGTTCGTGAAGCAGCATAGTGTTCTACAAACCGTTTATTTGTCACGTCTTGGTCGTTAACAGGAAACTCAACATTTGTTTGTTTTTGATGTTGTAGATTGTTTACAGTTTGTTTCAATTGATCAAATTCACGTTGGGAAGCGGCATATTGTTCAACAAACGTCTTATTTGCAACATCGTTATCGTATATGGGATTGTTTACGTGAGTAATTCGTCTACTCATCATATTTAAAGTTCCACCATCGTCTACGTTTAAAACGTTTTGTTTATTAAATTTAGCGATTAAGTCTTCTAGATCTTTTCGAGAGGCAGCAAAGTTTTCTAAGTAATATTTGTTTATTGCATCTAACGAATCGATTGGTTGAGATATGTTTGTTATTCTTCTATTTAACATATCTACAGTTTCATCATCTCTGTTTATATTCAAAAGAGATTTTTTAATTTCATCGAGTTCATTTGTTACATGAGTTTTAAGAAAAGAATACGTTACCGCATCTTGATTTTGAATTGGGTCTTTAACATTTCTTATTCTTTTGTTACCCAAGTCGAGAGTATCTTGATCATACGGAAAGTGATCTTCTGAAAATTCTCGCACTAAACCATGAATGAATTCTACTCGTTGTAACACTTCGGTTATTCGGGTCTCAAGATATTTTTTTATATTCGATGTATGTTGCTGCATTGCAATAAGGTTTACTGCATCATTTGCAGATGATGGTAAAGCTAAGCCCGCGAGACGTTTGTTTTGAAAGTCAAGTTCTTTTTTCTCTATTTTACAAATTGAAAAAAATAAACCTTTAAGCTCGTTAAAGTTTCGTTGTATGTCTTCTTTAGACTCGATTTTATTTAGCTCATTTAATAACTTCACTACATAACCTTTGTTGCATGCATCTTCAACATGTATTGGCGTTCCAACATTTTTTAACCGTTTGCCGTTAATACTTAGATGTCCGTCGCTTGTTGTTGTTGTTAGTTGATTTCCATATTGCACTAGCTTATCATCAACATATGATTTAGTTGCAATATCATGTCGTGAAGTCGGTCGTCCGATAGACACATTATTGGTTTTGTGTCATAGTTAAGTTGTTAACCACGCAAAAGCTATAACACGAATGGCCATTTACCTCTTTTTGAAGTCATATTTATAACTGAAAATAAACATCAAATCCATTGCGATATCGACCATTTTGTAAATCGCTATCTTTATCGATAACCAAAAAACCAAACTTAGAGTTTTGCCAACAATACGAACAAATATCAAAGAACTGTTCATAGCTCATATCTGTATTTACATGATCGTTATATACGTGACGCAAGTTTGTTCCGTCTTGTTTAAAAAGAATTAAAAAATTAGCGTTATCTCTAATTAGATGTTTAGGTATACAAGAATATGTTTGACAAAGATAAAATACGTCAACGTTGTGATGACGACCTCTACTGAAATAATCTTTCATGTGTTGTTGTTTATTGCTGGCTACATCATCAAAAACAAATATAGAGTTTTTTCTAGCCATTTCTGGAGGCATTACTTCATCATTATCGGAAAAAAAATCACTTTTTATTTCTTTTATGGAGTCCAAAAACTTTTTTAATTCAACATATTTACTTTGAGCAAGTGATTTAGAATAAATATAAACGTTTTCAAAACGAACTCCATTTTTATGACACAATAAATTTAGCATTACGTTTGTTTTGCCACAGTTCGATGGACCGCAAATGATACATCGAATTGTGTTCGGTAGTAAAACACCATGCTTTCTTTTTTCACTTTTACTCTGGTTTTCAGCATTAGTAAATGAAATTACTGGTAGAGTGTTTGACTGCTTAACAAACTTCAACATGTCTACGTTTACGTCTGAGAATGCACACTGCACAAAAAATCACATCACATCAACATATATTGCTTCCACACGTATCATAACTTGTATTATATGGAATAATAGTAGGATTTTCAGGATTTAAATCAACGTTGCCGACGTAAAACCCTCTTAAATATGGACAATATGGCGCCCATTTTTCATGATCATTTAAAGGATTATCGTTTTCCCTCCAATTTTCAATTTCAATCTTACAGAATATACATTTCACCTTATCACCATGACCAGTATAATAAAATCCTGCTGATGCTAAACAAAATTCGTTTGGACAGGGAAGAGGCCAATTTTGAAAAGTTTTAAGCCTTTCATATTCGCATTTCAATTCTATGCTAGGAGAAATATTGTTTACGTAGGGGCAAGAAAAAGCCCATTTCTTATGCTCTTCAAACGGATCATCATCTTCTTCCCAATAACTAAGTTGCAGATTACAGAAAGCACACCTAACCATATCCTTATATCCAAAATAGTAAAATCCTGCAGCTGCTAACCATGCAGTGTTCGTAAAACTGTCTGAAGACCAGGTCTTAAATGTTTTTAGCCGATCTCTTTCAGATTTTAAATTCATTTCTTTTTGACTCAATATCATTTGCATTAACTGTTTTTGGAATACTTTACACAATTAAAATACTTCATGATGCTGGTTTACTTCACAAAGAAAAGATGTTCACCACACAAAGCTAAATGCGAACTGACATGAATCAACAAAACACGTTGGCTAATATGCATGTGTTGGGTTGGCCGAGCGGTCTAAGGCGTTAGACTTAAGATCTAATTTTCAGAAATTGAAAGCGAGGGTTCGAATCCCTCACCTGACAATATTATTATTTTATTTACATGTAGAGTGAGGAGGTAATTGATCATTAATAAGAACTTTAATATGAAATGGTACAAAAGACCTTTTCTTCTTTATTCATTTAGAATTACAATTAATACAATTTTATTTGTCTTGAAGTAATCTCATTCTTTTTTTAGTTGTCCAGATGAGTGTGGGTGTGTTGAGATGATCTTCTTCTTCTTCTTTTTAGTTGTCCAGATGATTATTTTCTGTAGACAAAAAATATACACTGTGTTAAAAAGCAAACTAAAAACAAAATATGTATAGCTGTCAACGACACTAGTAGATTTAAATTAATCACCTTTTATAGATAGCGATTACAGTTGTCACATTTGCAGCGAAGATGAAACAGTTGAAATTTCCTCTTTAGATGATCTGGTAGATGTTCCCACTCTAGACGAATTCGTTGTGGTTCATATATAGTCAGTACGTTTATAGGAAAGTAGTTCCAATCAAACTTATTAAAACCTCGAAGTCCATTGTTTCGAAACTTGTTTATTATCGAACACACGATTTTCATGATGCCATCAGAAGAATTTAACCAATGTTGAACAGCATTGACATTGAATTTAGCACAACTATTGCTTCCCATTGCTAGAGATGGTAAATGTTTTGGACAATCTGTAGGTAAACGATGGCTATGCCTCAACATTAGGTCTGACATTCCATCAATCGTATTAAGATCGAATAATGAGTCTGGCGAAAGTGCTTTTAGTGCAAACAAAGAAAATTCCTGTGGCAAATTATATACAACTAAATAATCATATTTATTCTTAATAGACTCAAAAAAAGAAGAAAGAGTTTTTTCACAATATGCTGCAACCCATGTGATCACGGGGCTGAATGAAGGTATATTGCCGTTATTTAACATACAGTAAGCAAGTTCCAAACTGCCGTTTGGTAGCTTGCGAATGTCTGCAACTATTGGTTGCTTCTTATTCCACGTGCCAGCATCAGTAGAAGGAGAGTTTGTTGTTGTCAATTCCATGATTGCAACTAAAGTGAGAATACTTGTTTACTTGCTTGCTTATAACTTAGCAAATATTGGTTTAGATAATTACTTCATTCGTTAATGGTCTGTAAGATATTTGACGATCATGAATAAGAACACAATAAAGAGTTGTATCTTCAGTTATATTCTCACTTGTCTCGATTTCAATTCGCACATCGACTGAAGATGTCTTCACTGCTTCCACTTGTTCGAGACAATTAATTACAATAATCGGACAAAGAGACTTAAATTCATCTCGTGAAACTAGAGTCTCTGAACGAACATCATCGATCTGATAATATACATTACGAAATTTAACAAACATGTCATACAACTCGCTGTAGTCATTTATGGCAATTTCAGAAGTTGGCATTTCATAGGGATAAAAAATTGAATTTAAAAAAACTCGTATAGATTTAATGTTACAATGGTCAAAATAGGAAGAGCATGTGTTTAGTAAATTTCTTCTAGTTTGAAAACCTAATAAAAATTGACGCGGTTTTTAGTTTCAGAAGTTGTCATTACAGTCCAACTATATTTAGTTGTTCTAGGAAGAGAAGGCAAGACGTGAACATCCCACGATCGAAAACCAACCTGAATGGGAATATTTTTCTGCATTAGTTTTAATCTTTTAATTTGTTCTTCGTCCGATAATAATAAAACGGGAATTTTTAGATAAACTTTAAATAACTTGACCTTAGAAAGATCGTTTTCGGTTGTCGATTGCAACGCACGTGCGTCACTTGACGATCGGAGAAGTATTACCTCATGCTTGCAGTTTAAAATCGGCTTTCTGTAATCCTCTGCTAAACCTAACAGGTTGCTTAAAGGAAGTATTATATGAAAACGTTTTGTGTTACTATCAACAATATTTGCTTCACTTGCTGGCGTTGTTAAAGAGGGAAAATAACCAGCATTTTGTAAAGCTGTATATTCGTTTTTTGAATATGATGCAAAGGTTTTTATAGAACTTGTTATACCTAGATGGCGTGTACGATCAATTTCTTTACCATTTAACGTGATGCGAATTTCGCTAAAAAGATTAGCCCCAAAATTTTGGTCAGGATGCGCTGTAGTAGAAGCAGCTGGATTTATGTTAGAAGTAATAATTTGACCTTCTAAGTGAAGAACATCTTCTGATAATAAAACTATGTTTTCTTCATTTTGAATCGGTATTCGAATTTCATCATTATTTTCGAATTTATTAGCTGAATAAGGTTGATAAACTCTTTCTTCTCGTCGCACAACTCTGTTGTCAACCTCTCTTTTATCTGTTATGTTAAACATGCTAAACATGTTAACAGCTTCAACTATAGATAGAAACTAAATAAGATTAACAATTGCATATATATTTATATTGAAATTAAAGTACGCGATAGCCTAAAGACTGTAAGAATTGTTTGTTGTTACTCGATAACTGTTTCTTAGATTTCAAGGTGCGATGTCGTTGTTTGTTTTTTTTCCAAATTTTAGCTGATTGATTTATATTATTTTTTCGAATCAGAGTCGACTTCTTTTTTTTCAAACTTTGAGTATTATATAGTATAACCATATTTGTGATTGTTTTCTAGTATGCTTACTCAAGTAGAATGAAAACATAACAGTATTTCATTACTTTATATAGCAAGATATCGTGCTGGACGAATAATTAATTCTACAGTGAAATCTTCATCTTGCAAATCAATGAGCTGTTGAAGATGATCTTCAAGTTGCACAGATACATGTTGAATAAGCTTGGTGTTCATAGGCAAAAAATTAATCGTTGTTGGTTGTACAACAATCGGGTAACCAGCAGGAACATGAGCTTTAAAATTATATAAAGAGTGTGTTGGTTTATGGTTCAAATAAGAACTCGTACCAAGCACAAGGTTGCAACATACTCGAATACTATTAACAGTGTTAATTTTAATCATATATTCAGAATGATGAGTTGTGTTTGCCTTGAACTTTCTATGAGAAAAGCCTAACAAATCTGCAATAGAATCTGCAACACCAAAATCTATAGCAAACACTTTCGAATGTAGTTTACAATGATAAAAGACTTTATCATAATTAATATAAAATGATGGGAATTTGTCTTTGTCGCCTAATAAATGTTCAACTAATAATTCATTAATCTTTTCACTTAATTGTTTTAACGTATAGCTAGCATTGGGTATTATTAAAATCGCTCTATCCGCTTCGTTCAACTTTATAGCCAAAATGTTATTATTCTCGTTAATTGCAACTTCATTATCGATTCTATTTCGATGAATTTCAATTTCTCTTTTATTCTCTTTAGGGTAAACTTTCTTTTCAATACCTAAAGGCCCTGCTACACTGTTGGCTACAGTGAAATCAATATTAAACGGGGAAGACAAAACGAGACGGCTGTCTCTTTTTCCATCTATATCCTCTTCCACATACAATTTTGTTTTTTCTAAATGTTCTGGTATAAGTTTCGACAATGAGTGATAACTAAGTAAATCATCGAAAGCTGAGGCTAGATCTTCAAATTCATAAATACCCGGTGGTACCACTAAATCAATTGATAAAAAATTAGTAAAATGAATGCGAAATTTATTATTTCTGTTGGTAACATTTCGAATAGAATTAGATGTATACAATCCTGCAAGTCCTATTTCAAAAAACTCTGCTCCTACAAGATGAATCGGGTTCTCCAATGTAACATCAATCTTCGAGCCTTTACCTTCAAGAGTTATCCGTCTTTCGAAAGCCATCTTTGAAATGTTTAAAGACGGTCTGTGTTTCCTTATTTATACAATACAAGAAGACTAAACATAAATGTCCACAAATCGAAGAAGTAATCGATTGATATGAATGAAAATTATATTGTAGATAGCAATTTTTAAGATATGTTAAAATTTCTAATGGTGGTCTTAAATTACCAATACTATCAAAATAATGCACATATTTACCATGTTTACTGAAAGCTACCCAATGTGAACCGGATTTATCCATCGGTTCAAGGTTAACAATACAGTTTTCATTTTTTCGAGGATATCTTGGTAACGTATCTCGCATAAAGACTCCTCTAAAATTTGGAATCTTTAATTGATGTGCGTATTTAGCTAAATCGAAATTACTTAATGCTTTATTTGGTATTTGGTTAATTATCTTTTGTATGCAGGAGGATTTAAATAAATGCCTTGACCTCCTTTTCCTCGCATTGCTTCTATCATTCGATTGTGTCTTTTCATTTCTTTTAGTTCTTCTTGAGCAGCTTTCGCCTTGTTTATAGCAGACGCCACCCCTGCTGCTCCGCCTGCTAGACCCCCCAAGCCCGACAAGGCTGCAAATATCGGAAGTAGGGGTAATATACCACCTTGCTTTTTCGATGTTCTTCTTTTTTTTAATCTTTTCTTGTTTTTTTTATTATTATTTAAGTTTCGCTTACCTCCTCCAATCTTAGACTTAGCTTTCATGATGCCACCCACTGTTAGTGCAGCCGCTCTCTCTCCAAATGATGCGTCACGGGATTTTACACGAGACCAAGCTTTTGAAGCTAAAATTTCATCAGCCTCTCTTCTTTTGTTTGAATCTTTATGCTTTGCGTAAGCAATGTCGTGCTCTTTGCACGCTTTATCTAATATATTTATTCCTGGATCACCACGGCTCAATCGCTTTTCTAATTTTGTTCCTGGTCCACAATATTCATATCCCGGGATGAGTAATTCCACGGGTAAATTATCAATAGTTTTATTAAGTACACGACTGATTAATGATCCACTTCCTGTTCGTTTATATTGAGTGGTAGAGTTGCTCCTCTTACAACGCACCATTACTAAATGATATGTAATATAAAGTAATTATACATATATAATTATATTTCTGGAAAATGGGAATGGTGGGGGGAGGTTTTTTTTTTCTTAAATAATACACACACAAAATTTGGGTTATTATTTATTCTTTTTTCATAAGCAAAGGAACACACAAAAATTAGTATTATTAACAGCATAAAAGTGTGTGTGTGTGAAAGAAATAAAGTAGAGTGAGATGAACTGCTTTAATCTCAATTTGTTTCTAATCATTTTTCAGAGAAAAATGACCAAACGGTAAAGTATCAATTCCGTTTTCAGTTATGTGTCTTTTATCTTCGTTTGATGAAATTGCCAACTTATTTTGCCGAACAGTAAATACAGAATGAGATTTTGAAATTATACAAACTTGAACTTTGTTGACTTTATCTCTGTTATAAAGACACTTTCGATACTCATCAATATTCATACTTTTACTCACACTCTTCTTAATGCCTTTAGCCTTACACAAGCTATTCATTTCATCACACAATTTTATTGCATACATTTTGGGCCGTAACCCCACAAATTCTTCAACAATCCTTCCAGCATTTTCATCTTTCATTAAACCAATTTCACCTTTATTTTGTCTCACAATGCCAAAAGGATTGTTTGTTTCATAGTTTCCAGTATCAAACAAATTTGAATGCTGTTTCATGAACTCATAAATATCATCATCATAGAATATATACATAAAACTATCGGTGTCTGTGTATAACAACCTCACATTTGATTCAGGATTTGCTAAAATAACATTGTAATGAAAGTCATTCATTTTACATTTAGACAAATCTAATATAGATGCACCAACATATACTGGTTGATTGTGAAAAATCTTTAGTCTACTCATCTCGATGACCATACATTGTTCATCGAATATAATTCTATGTTTAAAATTAGCCTTAGCTATTAAAGACCTAGCACCACGAGCTCCATGCCATTTGGTGACCCATTTGATGTCCCTTAACTTCCTCACATTCATCAGTGAACGACCAAAAATTGCATTATTCATCAATTTATAAAAATTCTTTTCAAAATCATTTTTGGCATGTTTTCGTTTCTCTGTGTTCACATCAATATATGGTTTTAGCCATTGGCTCTGATTGAATTCAATTATTCTGTGAATACGATCTAATTTCATTCCTAGTTGAATACATTGCTTTAACAATCTATAATGCAAAACATAACGTTCTTTATTATCTAGGGTAGCCATTAGCTTTGTCAACTTTTCGGGACATAGAGGGTAATCTGAATGTTTGTCATGTAACTCTTGAGGATAAGTCAAATCTACTTCCAAAATATATCCAATTTCTGAAGTATCATCAATAGTTAGAACATCAAAGCCTTCAACATTTGCAACCCATTTAAAGCCCCCCGTTGGAAGATATTCCATCATCGCATATCCATATAAATTATTAACGTCAAAGTACATTATGTAGGAGTCTTGCTTTTTCTCATCATAAGTTTTCATATACTTATTATTAGCAATCGCATGTCGTGTTATACACTGAACATTTCCTCCTCGAATAGATCGTTCAAAAAAGTGTAACATATCAATATCTTGAAGCAATTCAAGTTGAACATTGGTTATCTTTTTCATAGCACACCAAGACATAGATGGAGCAGTGTAAAAATGAGCTGCATCAATGCCATAAGTTTCCATGCCATTCGATCTAAAATTTTCAAAGACATCCGCCAAAAGAAGTGTGTCAACTTTTAAATACAAATCGGCGTATTCTCCTAATGTTTGACAGGAAAACGTTTCCCACACCGATTGAGCAAACTCATACTCTTCATTCGATATTGTTTGATCATTAAGGCTGCTATAAAACTTGGATATTTCAGGTAATTTAGTTTCGTTAAGAACATCCATACTCGTGACGTATTCATAGGGAAACACACCTTTTCTCGCAGTAAGTCGAAACTGTGCATCATCATTAAAATAACGTCGTGTTATTTGCTTTGAATCTTCACTTAACGAAGATGAACATTGATCTAGTGAACAGGACAAGAAATTATATGTATCGAAAAATCTTAACTGAATGAATCCATTCTTAGCCCGTACATACTTTGTAAACCCTTTATAACGTTCCATATTCATCGCTAACAATTTTATATGACCAGGATTATGTAACACCTCTCCATCTTGTTTCTCGCAAATTTCTTTAATTATAAAATGTCCATCATAGGCTGTTAGATTATGAAATGCTATTGGCAAAACCTTTGTTACTTTGTAATTTAAATTACAACTATTGTGTGCGCTTCCTCTATATTTTCCAGTTAAGTGACAATGATCGCGTACTTTGACTTCATTAACTGCAATCGGTTTCTCGCAAATGTGACACATTTTACTTGACAAAAATAATCGTTCTTCATTTTCGGTCATCTTTAACATTGGTTTAACCGATAAGTAATATGTTTGAAGTTTATCCACAATACTGTAAAGTTCCTTTACAAACAATTCAATGCAATTATTTCCCCTAAAGAGCTTGAAACTGCACAATTCACTATCAAAATTACAATGAAGGTATAAAGAAATGCTGTAAGGAATATGTTTATGTGTTAAAGTAGAGTTATGAATGTCACTATTTGGAAAAACAGGAGGAAATTGGAGACAAGAGGCATTCAGTGTCTGCATATATTATAAATGGAACTGTATCTTTAACTCGGAATTCTGTAAAATTAACAAATCTTTGTTCATCAGTCGGCATTATGCTTTTTGCAACAGGAAACTGTTTACAGTCTGCAAAGTGAACATTTAACTCATCCTCAAGAAAATAATATGACAAACAACGTCTACATATATAAATCCTTCTGTGAGTGCTAGTGACGCTTGAACGCACAAGGCGAGCAAGATTTCTAATCAAACAAAAGTGATAACTTTCACTGTTTCCAATCTGCAACATCAATAAGTCTACACTCCTTTCATATGCTTTATCTGATACATACAAAGGTACAATAGTAAAAGTTTTTTTTCCTTTTACTTCGTTTGTTCCCATACATACCCAATTGTTTTCATCATATTGTGCTCCATACACATTTACAGAAATAATGTTTTGGTTTTCAAACTTGTTTAAATATTTCATTTCCATCGGAATTGGAATACCATCTAAATTTAAAACATCTCTGTAATTAGGATAGGAAGAAAGATGATTCACGTTTCGAGTTTTTGGATACAAACCAGCAACCACACTCCACGCAAAACAAGCTTCCTTTGTATCATACAAATTTAGCACTGCATGTTTATTGACTATTACATCAGGCAATCTACTAGTATTGGACATTCCTACTCGAAATCCAACATATTTATTTATATTAATTCTCAAACTATGAATTTTTTCTAAAGCCCACCCGGAACCATTTGCTTCAAATTCGCTCATTTTTGTCAATGTACCTTCAATGATATTCTTATTATAAAATTCATTTAAATCAGTATACTCGAAAACTACCTCATTTTTGATAGCAAAATATTTTGTTTCTGATATGTCGCGAAGCACGTATTGTGCACACAAAACTGAATTCACCTTTAAAGCTTGTACAGTTAACGCTTTCTTAACATACTTTGTAAACCAAATATTAGCATTCGCTAAAAATTCGCGAGGATCCAAAAATCATTCTTAACATTTGATACTGCAAGTGTGTACACTCTAGAATTGAATGCCGTTTCAATTAACTCACAGCTCAAGAAAGATTCATCCTTTATTTGAATTGTAATTTCTTTGAAATTCACAGCTTGTTGCAATATGTGCTCACTAATAACTCTCCAACATTCAATCAACTCATCACTGTTCTCAATCAACTCGGTTTGAGTGTTTTCCCCGATTTGGTATGATACTGAAATAGCACCGTTTAGTTCACTTCGAAAATTAGAAACACTTTCAAATGCATTGTCCAATTGGTTTCTTATATTTTCAGTGATATTATGTATTACAATATCGACCTTTCTACGTTTGCTAGGAGGCGAGGTCATTGTTGCTGTTGTCTAAGCAAATGTCCAATTTGCACTAAAGTTAATACACCACCAACAGTTGGTGTACCATCACTGATGTCTAAGCATACGTCCAATTTGCACTATTGTTAATACACCACCAGCAGTTGCTGTAACATCGGTTTTCCATAAACCTATAATCTTTTAAAGTATATTCAAGCCATTGTGATAAATTACTGCCTGTAATCTCCAATGAACAATGAACAGCCTCAAAAGGAAATTCATCCTGAAGTTTACCAAGCAAATTGTTTCTATACACATTCAATTTTGTTACATCGTAACACGTCATGGAAAATTCGATTTTGAAAACTTCATCAAATGTATTGTATCCGAAGAAACAAATAAAATGTTCATCTTCACATAATTCTTTCAATAGATATCTTAGAACTGTTTCTGTCACCTCTCGCTGACTATCCTCTGATTTGCTAACATTGGTAACGTAGACTGAAAATGTTGAAATTCCACTCGAAGATGTCCATTTGTTAAAACAAGCTTCTTTCTCATTACGACTCACCTCGTTATCATCTTCTTCCTCTTCTTCCGGTTGTTGAAAGCATACACGATGATACTCTATTAGCGGGTGCGATCGATGTTCAGTTCCACTCAGGAAATTAACAGTTTTCCACTTCATTATGCTGGTTGTTTTATTAGTTTATTTAGATAATCTGAAAAATTAAACAAATTAAGAAATAATTAGCAACTAAATATATCAATCGTTATATCAATCAATACATAATATATAATCCAATACTCACCAAAACATGTCGATGTGAGCGGTTCTTCAACCCAAAATACACCGTCATCAGTTTGCCCTCGAGTACTGTTTCAAAATGACTTGATGTGAGCGGTTCTTCACCCCCAAATACACCAGCATCAGTGTGCCTCCCATTGAGTTTAGTTCATCGATCTCTGATGTGCTTAATTTTGAAAATACTGCTGGTAGAAATACACTTGTTACTTCATCTTCAATGTTAATATCCACAACTATTTTTCTTCCAAACCTCGTCTGTACGGGGCGAATAATTTGGACCACATATGGTAAATCAATGACTAGTTCAGCTAGTTTCTTATTAGAATACTCAGTACAAGATGATAAGTTATTGAACTTCGTTAGAGCTTCCATCACACAATTTGTTCCTCGTCGTTGACTTTCTTTATTTCTTTCACACACACACACACACACACTCTTCGCGCAAAAGTAAAAGTTAAACTCTTCCATGCACTCATCCATTTATATATCCTTCACCCCCACCCACACTCCAGAAACCATATGCTGCAAACTAGCTTCTAACGCAATCATTTCTTTTTTTCCACTATTGCTTAAAGAAGTCAAAGATTACATTCTTAGCCAATGACGTTAAAGGTCAACTCTGTCTCACGCGAACACAGCAGACGAGATCAATCACACTGCTGCACATGGTCAAACTTGCACGGGTGTCAAATGACGGTTAGCATCCAAAGCAAAAAAACAATAACAGCAGCACACCAAATGTGTGGATGGGAACCGCCTCCCCGCTCAGCACACCCATCGCGGGCAAAAAAAAAAAAAAATAACAGCTGCACACCACATGTGCGGATCGCTGGCACTGGCACACATGCTCACACTCGCACGGGTGTCAGATGACAGTTAGCATCCTAATAAACAACCCCCATGACGTCAACACCCATTAACTTTTTATCACCATCACATAAACAAGCCAAGAGGTCACCCCCTTCCCACGCTAACACGTGCAGTGCACATGCTCGCTCCTGGACCACGTGCTCGCTCTAAGGACCCATGACGTCATCCCATGACGTCATCAGGATTACGCAATTTCTGGTCATGATGATGCAATATTCAAAGTGTAGCAAACCCTTACTACTCTCTGATTTTGATGGTGTCATGTAGGTGCTCGGTGAAGCAGTCCCATTGGGCTGCGTGCCAGAAATTACTTAGTTGCAATTGAATGTCGTACAATTGTTGGTTAATTTTTTGCTTTCTTATGTATGCAAATTTTAATTCGTTTTTTATCCAAAGCGCTTTGGCTTGTTTGGTTGAAATGATCGAGGCAGGTGTGTTCGGTACGGTTTTAATTGGTACGTATTTAGGGGTGAGGTTTAGTTCTATACATTTTTTGTTGAACCAAATTGACTTGTCTAAATTCATGAGTTTAAGCCTGAGTGATTTGAATTTCTTGGCTTCACGATTTGCCTGACTAGCCGTGAACATTGTGGTGTTTGAAGCCATATTTTCAGTGTTGCCTTAGTAAACAAGAGTTTAGTGCTTTTCAGTCGGTCAACACGAATGTACCCAAAAGAGATGGGTTATGCCCTAATCCTGAAATAAATTACATGAGATTAATAAAACACTAGGATGACCAGTTTCGATCGTCAAGCGATCATCATCAGATCCATTACACTTAGGCTACAAAATCTATGTTTGAAATACAGGTGAAAATATTTACAATATGTACAATTATTTAGTTACAGTATTGGTACTGCACGCCGGCCCCGTGGTGTTGGGGTAGAGCACCTGCCTCTCACCCGGAGGCCCCGGGTTCGATCCCCGGCTCCGTCAGGGATTTTAAAACTGACGTGAGGGTTGGAACGGGGTGCACTCCGCCTCGTGAGGACAATTGAGTAGCTGTCTGACAGTGAGACAGTGCCCCGGTCACGAAAACCAAGATTAACGGCCGAGGGGACCCGACGCGCTGACCACGCGTCACCCCAAAATCTGCAGGCCAATTGGCTGGGCAGCGGTCGCTTGGTAGGCCTAGGCCCTTCAAGGGCTGTAGTGCCACGGGGTTAGTTAGGTTAGTTAGTTATTGGTACTGAAACTGTCAGTGTATGCTAAATGCAGTATATATGTTAGGTGAAATGCTAAATGGTGATAGCTATCCGGAGATTGTACTTTAGAGAGATTATATGGTTGTAAACTATGGTTAAACTATAAAATTTTAGGCTAACTACTTATCTGATTGTCTTCCGTACAACAGCTACTCGCAGTTTTCGTGCTCACTGGAACTCACTGTGCGGTAGACTGCGGTGGTTATCTTAACGACTGGTTTTTCCCTGCTTTCTCCCCCCTGCTCCTACGTGCTGTGGGGAGTGATAGCGATGTGTTTATGTGAGGTGTTGCCAACCTAGATAAGATGTATGTTATTGGATGAGGTGGGTCTACAATTATTAAAATATTACTGATTTACAGGTACATCTTCCGTATGTTTGATGACCGACTAAGAAAGCCTGGAATTTGACATTTAGATGGTTCCAAGAATGTGAGAAAGACCTGATGCAGAAAAGAAAATCCACGGCAGATTTGAATTTTGAGAAATGATTATTATTATTATTACTTTGGTCTACTAGAAGACTCAAATTCCATGCTCACGTATTTAGAATGGACGGAAGGAGATTGACTAGTGGAATTTTTACCATACTTGATAACAACCCCTGGCATTACAGCCCAAGAAGGGCCTAGGCCGACCATGCGACCGCTGCCCAGCCATTAGGCCGATATTAGATATTAGAGTGACGCGCGGTCAGCACATCGGGTCCCCTCGGCCATTAATCTTGGTTTTCGTGACAGCGGCGCTTCCTCACTGTCAAACAGCTACTCAATTGTCCTAACAAGGCTAAATACATCCCGTTCCAGCCCTCACGTCATTTTCTAAAATCCCTAACAGAGCTGGGAATCAAACTCGGGGCCTCCTGGTGAGAGGCAGGCGCGCTACCCCAACACCACGGAGCCGGCTCCAACATAGTTGATGGCAGACCTAAAACCTCTGATAAGTGGTTCAGGGAGCAAGGAGGGATCTGGAGAAAATGCGGATGAAGTGGGAAGACATCGCTAATACACAGCGTCTTTAATGTCTCTCCGCAGCGGCTGTCTATGCGGATCTCGCAGCACATTAATTATGTCGCTGTATAGGCAAAGTAGGATCAAGTACAGCCAGGAGATTTATAACTTCAAAGGCTTTCACGAAGAAAGCAAACTGAAAAGCGGATGGACGGTGGAAAAGAGACAGGCTGGCAGACGATATTGGGCTAAAAGGAATGCGTGTATGAATGTAACGGTTGTTTGACGTGGTCTCTAATAGCCGTAAACGAAATAAATAAAAAATATTACCGTGCAATATGTTTATAAGCTCTATGAAAATCCTTTCCAAGGCTGTATTTATCTACTTAAAGTACAGTTCGTAGACGTGAACTCGATATCTCAGTGTTGGATTCCTTTAATCTAAATCACGTCTCAAAGCACTCATTCTCCCTCCTCAGGACAGCGGTGTCTGCTTGGATACCTTCCGTCAGATTTTTTCGTGTCGATATGGTGCTCAGGTACGAAGGAATTTGTCTGGATAGTGGGCCACAAGAATTATAAAGAAATCGTAAAGTGAGAGAGATTTTATCTACAGCATCACAATACTGGGCTAGGACACTGTCACATTGCCTTCCCCATCAAGTCACTGAAGAGTTACCGTTACTCACCTTAAATAATAACTAACTTATCGTTACAGACACTTTGTGTAAATGTTTTCTTTTAGCTGGCCACGATGGGTGAGTGGTTATCGTGTCGGACTACCAACCCCCAAGCTTGCAGGTTCGCTCCTGGCCGTGGTAAGTGATTTTTTTGAAAGGTGACAAAAATCACGTCACGCATGCCATACGTTGTTGGCATGTTAAAGAACCTATTTGAATTCAATAGGCCGTGTTCATAATGGCAAAATTAATCTCGGGATTTTCCGCCAACACAAAGTTTCTCCTTTCTCTACTAGAAAGTACTATAGTACCAAGGAACTTAGATATCTAATCTCCTTCACTTTCATAGCGCTCCAAGGAACGACAAAATTCGACATACAAGCTGCCCTCGGGGTGTCAAATAACAAAGCTTGCACCCAGCACCTGAGACCATACGATATTATTATTTCAATTTGTACTTTTTTCATCTATGGCTACAGAGCCTGGATTTGTTCTCCTTTGTTCGTCACTGGAGGAGTTTCCATCTACTTTTTCGCCGTTGCCTGTATGACGTTAGGTATCGTCCAGATACACTTCCCTTTTGTTTATGTTTCCTTGTATCCGTCTAACCCTCCCACCTCCCCCCCCCCCTCTTATTTTGGACATCCTCATTCTTCGAGGAGTCTCTATATTTTCACCCCGCCCCCTTTACCTTCTCCTTACTTACTACTCTGTCCGCCGTTCTACCATGGTCCATACAGTAATTTCTGGCAGCTGCTCTCTGGTGACGAACCGAGGAATTTATCTATATTTTTTGTAATTTTTGTAATCTCATTGATATACTTTCTTAGGCCACATTGTTTGATTCCATTGAAAAAGGAGGCAAGGTTTCTCCGAAACGTAAATACACACGGCATTAGCCCAAAAACATGAATTATTGATATTATTATTATTATTAATGTATTTTAATAAATGCAGCTAATGGGCATTTACTTTGTATTCAGGACGGGTCAAGGAAGGGATTTTGGAAGGAAATGGGCCGTGGACCTATTGAAAGGAACCGTCCCGACATTTTCCTGGTGGTAATAATAATAATAATATCATATGGCCTCGGGTGCCGGGTGCAAGTTTTGTTATTTTACGCCCCGAGGGCAGCTTTCATGGCAAATTTTGTCGTTCTTTGGAGCGCTATGAAAATCAAGGAGGTTAGATATCTAATCTCCTTGACACTATAGCGCTTTCTAGAAGCGAAATGAGGAACTTTGTGTTGGTGGTGGAAAATCCCGAGATTAATTTAGCCATTATGAACACGGCCTACTGAATTCAAATGGGTTCTTTAACATGCCATCAACGTATGACATGCGTGTCGTGATTTTTGTCGTCTTTCAAAAATCACTTACCACAGCCAGGAGCGAACCTGCAAGCTTGGGGTTGGTAGTCCAACACGTTAACCACTCACCCACCGTGGCAAGCTTGCGTAGTGGTGAAAATTGGACAACCAAGAAAACCATTTTCAGGACGACTGAGATCGGATTCCAACCCAAGATTTCGCGATGCCAGTGAGGCACGAGGTAGCGCATTAGCGATCATGACCACCGCAGGCGGTTGGATGCTTCGAGTGAAAAGTAACTTTGTTACGGTTACAATATTGTTAGGGCGCATTGGAGAGATCTTTACAGTGTTGCCATGTGAGTACCGACCATATTTCAACTTTTCAGTCGGTCGAAACAATATTATTCCAATTACTGGAACATGCGAAAAAGTAACCTGAAAATAATTAGCCTACTGTGCATGTGATTAAAATAAATACCTTACGGACTACAGAAGAGGGGAAGAAACTAAAGAAGACATATTTCACTCGTCAAGCGAGCATCATCAGTTCCAAATACAAGAAAAACAAGTAGTTCCATGAAGAACTATACAGCCTATTTTCATATATCCTATTTATGTTAATTGCCACTATCAACATACAATATTTCAGTTTGATTGCTGTAATAGATTCGTAGATATTGAGAACCGACTAAATATTTCGGATGGTCGCCATGTTGGATTTTATATATGTAGGTCCTAGAGTTATGTACTGTTGCATGAAGATTATTGTGTACGTGTAGCATTTAGACTTCAATTGTATGATTAGTACACAAGAAGTAACAAGGTGATTTTAAAATTTCGCACAGCTGCCATCTTGTGGTTTCGGAAACAATTGAAATAAATTAGATGCCAGTGGATTAACATTCGTATAAGGATTTACTGTACCAAGTTTCACTGCATTCGGATGGTTAAATTGCGAGAAACGTCCATGTGAATATTTATATTTCGCGTCGCCGCCATGTTGGATTTGTGATCACCAGGTTATTTAAAGTACTATAGGTGAACTAAAGTTCCTAGCACTTATGAACAATAAAAAATTCAGTTTGATTGCTATAATAGATTCATAGATATTAAGAGCCGTCTAAATATTTCGGATGGTCGCCATGTTGGATTGTTAAATGTATAGGCCATAGAGTCATGTACCATTAAAGAAGAATTATTGCGTAGGTTCATTATTCAAACTTTCACTTCGATCGCATGATTCCGCCACAAGAAATAAAAACTTAATTTTAAAATTCGCACAGCCGCCATCTTGAAGTATTATAAACAATCGAACTAAATTAGATACCAGTGCATTACAATGTGTATAAACATTTCCTGTACCAGATTTCTTTGCGTATGGAGCATTAAACAGCGAGAAAGGTATATTTAAAATTTTCAAAGTCGCTTGGCAGCCATGCTCGTTTTGTAGTTAATCGGTTTTTGAAAGTCTTATAGATGAACTTCCAGTAGAGCCCTTTATCTCCGTACAAAATTTCAGGATGATACCGCTAATAGTTTCAGAGATATAGAATGACGGTGAAATATTTCGCACATCCGCCATCTTGTGGTTATGTAAACAATTGAACCAAGTTAGATGTCGGTGCATTACAATGTGTATAAATATATACTGTACCAAGTTTTATTGCGTTTGGTTGGTTAAATCGGGAGTAACTTCTATTTAAAAGTCGCAAATTCGCGAGGCCGCCATGTTGGTTTCGTAGTTACCAGTTTTTCAAATGTCACATGGGTGAACTTATAGTAGTTCCCTTTATCACCGTAATAAATTCCAGGGTGATATCGTAAATAGTTTCGGAGATATTGAATGCCGGTGAAATATTTCGCACAGCCGCCATGTTGGATTGGTGAGACGTAACATAATTTGAAGGGCACGGTCGAGGTCGCCCGGAATAGTGCTATGAACTTACCGAGTTTCATTGCAATCGATCCAGCCGTTTAGATTTTATTAGGGGACACACACACACACCTCACACACACACACGCACACGCACACGCACACACACGGACGAAAGGTGATCTCATAAGCCTATTTTTTCAAAATTGAAAATAGGCTAATAAAAGACAAAATAGCTGTTCAAAACACTACCGAACCTACAGCGACACCAAAAATGGTCTCTGCCCTCCATAAACAAAAAGCCCGTCAAATGTGTGGCAACTGTTGTTGTTTGATTCTTCAGTCTTTTGACTGGCTTGATGCAACTTTCCATACCTCCCTGTCCTGAACTAATCATTTCATCTCTACATAGCTACCACACCCTACATCCGACGCAATCTGCTTAACATATTCTAACCATGGTCCACCCTTACAGTTCTTATCCTCGACCCTTCCTCCCATAACTAAGCTTGCTATTCCTGGGTGTCTTAGTTTATGTCCTACCAACCTATCTCTTCTCTTCATTAGCAGTCATCAGAAACAACTCTCCTCTCCCACTCGTCTTTATACCTCTTCATTTGTTATCCTATCTACCCATCTGATCTTCTTCTTCTTTCTCCTGTAACACCACATTTGAAACGCTTCTATTCTCCTATTTTCTGCTGCACCAATAGTCCAAGTTTCACTTCCAGAGTGCAACGCTCCAGACAAAGGCTTTCAAAAATGACTTCCTAATACCTAAATTACAGTATATTCGATGTCAACACATTCCTTTTTTAGTTGAAATGCTTTCCTTGCCTGAGCCAACCTACTTTTTATATCCTCTTTGCTTCGTCATCACCGGTTATTTTGCTTCCTAAGTAACAGAAGTCTCCTACTTCCTTCAGCTATTCATCTTCCAATTTGATGTCCATAGATTTTTTCGGCTGCATTCCAATATTTTTGTTTTACATTCATTAATTTTCATCATGAATTCTTTCCGTAAGACGGAGTCCATACCATTCAAAAACTCATTCAAATCCTCAGGCGTGTCGGCCAAGATGACGATGTCATCGGCAAATCTCCGAGTTGAAATTATTTCTCCTTGAATCTTCACTCCCACTTTAAAATTTGTCTCCAATTTCCTTCATTGCTTGCGCAATGTAACGATTGAAAAGTATGGGTGATAGTGCAACCTTGCCTTACACCTTTCTGAATACCAGCTTCTCTCTCATGTCCTTCAGCTCGAATGGCTGCTGTCTGGTCTCTGTTCAGATTGTAGATCACTCTCCTATCCCTGTACTTTATTCCAATCGTTTTCAAAATGTCAAACAATTTAGTCCAATCAACGTTATCAAGAGCCTTTTCTAAGTCTACATTATTTGTTCAGTCAGTGTATATTCTCACATGAATATTAACTGTGATATAGGCTAAAGATGATGATGATGATGATAATTGTTGTTTTAAGGGGTCTAACATCCAGATTATCGGCCCCTAATGGTTTGGGTGATCGTGAAGATGATAATGAAATGTAAACTATATCTAAAACTAACTTATAAACTAGAAGAAGAAATGGAAACCAAATGGAGAATAAGGCAAATAAAGGACCGGAGGAAAAGAAATACCCTCAACCCTCGAAGAATGCGGATTGAGGGATTTCGAAGGAAGGAGAGCCATGAAAGGAAGATACGAAAGTGAAAGAGGAGAGGGCCCGCCTCAGAGGTAATAGATAAACGGGAAAAAACCGGACCCAGCTCAGAAATCCCTCGGGGTCAACAATTCACGAACTCACCGACCGTGAGCCCCTGAGGGTGTAGAAAAATATAGGGTGCATCAGAAGGGGTGGGGGTACATACACCATGCCTCCTTGAGGGCCTTGAGCAGAAGGCAGGAGATGACATGAAATGAAAAAGAAGGCTGAGCCCTCGCAGAAGGAGGGTATCAGAAAAGTTGAGACAAGGGTCAATTAAGGCGGGAAAGGAAGAGACTCCCTAGGCCTCAGATACCCAATACCGTCGGGGTCGGACGAGAACAAGTGTTGACCAAGTGAGGTCGACAGGAAAGAAGACAGAGAGGAGCCCGGCACAAGTAAGTGGAAGCAATGCCGGACTAAGCTGAAGTCCCGTGGTCGCCAACCCACGTCCCACTAGATGTGAGCCCCTGGGGAGTAACTGTGATATACGGAAGTCAAAGAATCATATATAAATTCTCCCATGAAGATGAACTGTGATGTACGAGAGTCTCAGTAACGCATATAGATTCTCACTTGAAGGTGACCTTCTCAATTCGTAAAAAAAAACATGGAAATATACCGTCATTTGTCATAATTTCTTGAAGGTTATTATGTTTGATTATTCCGTTTATTTCCTAGAGGCAATCACGCTGACACCTACTATGTTATGTAATTACCTATTTCCGTGTCATTACGTTCGTTATATATAGCTTACACTTCAAATGGTTGCTCATTAAAAGACACGAGCTGTACGCCTAAGAACAGGTTCAACACTCATTGCGCAATCGATAGACACAAGTATGAAGTGGTTTCTTACATGGTATCATAATAAATACTATAAACTGTGTAGCCGCAAATATATTAGCGGTAATGTAGGTCAGCGCAGCGCTTAGTTCCGCTACGTCAACCACACGAACACTGACTTAGACCGTCTATGTGATAGAAATGAGCTTGCCACGGTGGGTGAGTGGTTATACTGTCGGACTACCAACCCCAAGATTGCAGGTTCGCCCCTGGCCATGGTAAGTGATTTTTGAAGGCGACAAAAATCACGATACTCATGTCATACGTTGTTGGCATGTTAAAGAACCCATTTGAATTCAGTAGGCCGTGTTCAATGGCAAAATTAATCTCGGGATTTTTCGCCAACACAAAGTTCCTCCATTCTCTACTTGAAAGCGCTGTAGTGTCAAGGAGTTTAGATATCTAACCTCCTTGACTTTCATAGCGTTCAAAGGAACGACGAAATTCGGCATTCAAGCTACCCTCTGGGTGTCAATTAACAAAGCTTGCACCAGGCACCCGAGGCCATACGATATTATTTTTTTATTATTATTATATTGTTGTTTTAAGGGGCCTAACATGTTGGTTATCAGCTCCTAATGGATTCGGTGATGTAAAAATGTAAATGAAATTAAACTAAACCTAAAGCTAACTACAAACTAGAAGACGAAATGGAAAACACCAATAAGAATAAGAATAAGGGGAACAAAACACAGGAGGAAAGGAAATGCCCTCAACCCGCGAAAAATTATAATTAAGGTACTTGGAAGAAATGAGAGCCAGGAAAGGCAGATAGGAAAGGTAAAGAGGAGAGGGACCGTCCCAAAGGCAAAGGAAGGAGAAAAACCGGACCATGCTCAGGAAGCCCTCGGGGTCGCCAACTCCCGAACACTCACCAGACATGAGCCCTTGAGGGTGTAGCACAATCCAGGGTGCACCAGAAGTGGTGGGGCTACACACGCCCTATCACCTTGAGGGCCTTGAGCAGAAAGCAGGAGATACAATGAAAAGAAACAAGAGGTCTGACCCCTCGAAGAATGAGGTACGGTATCAGGAAAGATGAGACAAGGGCCAATTAAGGCGGGAAAGTGTAAGACTCCCTAGGCCTCGGATACCCTAATACCGTCGGGGTCGGAAAAGAACAAGAGTTGACCAAGGGAGGTCGAGAGGAAAGATAACAGAGAGGAGCCTGGCACAAGTAAGTGGAAGCAATTCCAGACTCAGCTGGGGTCTCCGACTTCGGCCGGCATCTTTAACGGTTTACCCCGATTAAAAGGCGCACGGACGCAGGTCTCAGATACAATTGAGAAAAGCCGAGGTGACAGTGAAACTCCAAACACATAGGCCTATACTCTTCTCTGAAGTCTTAACTCGACAAGACTCGATAATTTGATACTGGCCGAATCTGGGTGATAGGCCCGCTCGCTAGTCCGTGAGCTCGCTCTTGAAAATTGAATGTCTGCATTCCTTACTTGAATTTAAAACAGATAGCACACACTAATACATCCATCATAATTAACACCGGTTATCAGACAGATTCTACACACACCCAAAGTTCACGGGGCTACATGACCGCGTTTTCACAGCCCCTAAACTGAGGAACCAACCAACCATCAGCAATAGGTGGTCTCCAAGATACAATGAACGTTAGAACAATTTCATTTTTCAACTTCGATTCAGATAAAACCTACTGTGCACAACAGAACATAGCAAAACTTAAAATGCGTGGACTCATTCATAAAACAACACGAAATTATACATATATTAAGGCCTTTGTGGAATACATAAATATTTATTAGGAAACTATTCGCACAACTGCAACGAGAATAAGGCATTTCACATTAGCAGATATCGAGCGTAAACATCTCAATTTCTTTTATCGATGTTAGCGAATTCATCACATTCCATCGCTTCTCCAATGACACAGTTTAGATGCACCGACTTGTATATGGCAGATCCAGAAGAATTTGTACACATCCGTAGTACGAACTAATCTTCTTCTTCATCTTCCTTATCCGATACGGACGTTGGCTACCACCATGGCTAACACCTTCTTATCCTGTGCAATCCTGAAGAGTTCCGTGGAAGACAGCCCAAACCACGTTCTTAAATTATCCATCCAATGTATTCGTCTCCTTCCCGGTCCACGCTGACCTTCAATTTTACCCTGAAGTATAACTTGAAGCAGACGGTATTTTGGATTCCTCATCATGTGTCCCAAGTATTCCAATTTCCTCTTCTCAATATTGTGTTTAACAGCTCAGTTGGCTGCTCACACGCTGAAGAACTAATAAGGAACCATTAATAAAATTTATTATTGTAACTATATCCATTTTCCCTTAATAACGGTTGGTTGGTTCTTTTAGAGTCTGCGACAACGCGGTCACGTAGTGCCGTGTACTTTGGGTGTGTGTAGAATCTGTCTGATAACCAGTGTTAATTGTGATGACTATATTAGTGTGTGTTATCTGATTTTTAATTCAAGTAAGGACTGCAGACTTTCGAATTTTTCAAATAGTTTCTACTTTTGCCACCAAACGCCACGGTCAACGACAACACTAGTTCAGAACTTAGCTACCTGACGCCACGAACGTAGGAACCTTAAGAGCGTTGTTTACATTCTTAACCTATACAATTTAGCTTCACACAGGTGTAATTAGTGGAAGGTTCTTTAACATGCCATAAATCTATGACATGGGACAGCCGGCTTTACTTCCCCTCCGAAGGAACGCATACTGAAGGATTTTCAACGCTCTTAAAAAATCCAACGATTTCGGCCGGGTTTGAACCCGCGATCTAGGGCATAGAAGCTCAGCATGCTACCAACTACGCCACCGAAGCCACACAGTTAATAACAATTTTTGATGAAAATTAATAAATGTAAAACAAAAATATTGGAATGCAGCCGAAATAAATCAGAAACCTCTATGGACATCAAATTGGCAGGTGAAAAGATGAAGGAAGTAGGAGACTTCTGTTACATAGGAAGCAAAATAACCAGTGATGGACAAAGCAAAGAGGATAAAAAAAACGTTGGTTGGCTCAGGTAAGGAAAGCATTTCTTCAAAAAAGGAATCTGTTGACATCGAATATAGATTTAGGTATTAAGAACTCATTTCTGAAAGCCTTTGTCTGGAGCGTGGCGCTCTATGGAAGTGAAACTTGGTCTGTTGGTGCAGCAGATAAAAGGAGAATTCAAGCGTTTGAAATGTGGTGTTACAGGAGAATGATGAAGATCAGATGGTTAGATAGGGTAACAAATGAAGAGGTACAGTGAAATGTGGCTAATTCGAACTTCTATAATTCGAACTTTTCTCTTGGTCCCTAGCATTTTATATACAATCAATGTTAAAAATCGTGGTTAATTCGAATTATATTTTGGATAATTCGAAGTTTTTACGTGTAAAGAGCCGATCGGAAGCCAAACAGTTGGGTCCAAAAGACAAGATGGCGACGACGCATCTGGCGATGAACTCGTGGAGGAAGTTCCCGAAAGAAAGTGTTCCGAGTGCAGCCCAAGCAACAAACCACATCACAGAACTAAGTCATTTAAAAACAAGTAGAATTGACGTAAGTGATTCTGTTTTCAGTTCCTTAAATTTGTTAGACTCTTTTGTGATGGCCGAGAGTCTTAATTGTAGGATACAGGTAAAAATCTGAAACTTTTTTGAAAAACAGTAGATTTCTCTAAGACTTAACTAGATTGCTGGATTACTACTGTCGTTAAATAGTTGAATAGTTCATTTTGGTTTTATTTTATCATTTGAACCTTTTGAGGTTATTCACGATACAGCTTGGATGAAAACTTAAAGTTTGAATATTTTCTCTACCCTTTTCAAAGAACTTTCTTAATTCGAATTTTTGGATACTTGGAATTTTTTACTGGTTCCTTGAGGTTCGAATTATCCAAGTTCCACTGTATTAAGACTAGTGGGAGAGGAGAGATGTTTCTGGCGAATTCTAATGAAGAGAAGAGATAGGTTAGTAGTGAAACGGGTTTACTTTGCTCCACGTTGAGCGTAAAAGTGTAACTGTTTCTTTAGCATTCACTTTGGCGTGACAAATGTAATGCTTCTACTGGCCCTGCCTTGAACTTTGAAATATTTACTCTGCCTAAGATATGTTGTTTTAATGGGCGCCAAGACCTCAACGCTATGTTGAAATCTAAATTTATATTTAACAACACCTAGCTCTGGTAGAACACCTTCAAGAATCGATTCACTCAGATCGTGGTATGATTTGATCATTAACCCAACAAACAATTGTATCAGGAGAAGGAATTGGTCTATATCTAATGCTACCTACTGAAAGCAAAGATTGCATGGTTAAAAGAAATGAATTTATTATATAAAACCAGTATGGCAAAATTAATAGTAATAATAATATATTCTGAACTTAAATTGGAGCGTTGCGATTTTAATATTACCGCTAGAAAATTACGTGAAAACGGAGTCGGATAAATTACTGAGTTTACTCTTATTCCCAAGCTATGAAGTTACTGAAATACTGAAAATGAAAAAAAAGGACGAGAGATTACGTAGTTCTGAGTCATTCGCGCTTACCACTGGAAATAGCCGAAGCATTTCCCTCGTAATGGATGTTGAAGAGAGCTTCCCACAGCCTCCTGGACGTCGTCATCTTCTTCGTTAGTTGATGAGATACTTGTAGATATGATAACTTCATGGTCCGAACATCGGAGCCAATCACACGTACAACCACACTGGTTAAGTTTTACAACGATAGTCCCCTTGCCTCCACGGCGCGCAAACCATAACTTATATGCACTCCACGCCCCCCCCCCCCCTCTCTGGAGCCGTCTTCTTCTCGCCCGCTCCCCTCTGATTGGCTGGGCCACCACGCGCTACCCCCCTCCTCAGGGTCATTACACTCGGCGCGAGGATGATGTCGATTACCGTTCCAGACTATTTCGCCTTTTCTTGAAGCAGCAACCCAGGCTTGCGTCATGCTTCTTGACAAGAATAAGCCTGTAGCCGAATTCCCCGTGACTCATCTCTCTCATAATACCCTAACTGACAAAACTCCGTAAAATTCCGTAATCATATAATTTTCTATGATAATGTTGTTCGTACTAATTTGCTTGATAGTGTATTCTATGACATAGAAAACCTATCTGTATGCTTATAATTTTATAAAAATGCTCCAAAAAATACCTTAATAATAATAATAATAATAATAATAAGTTAATAATAATAATAATAATAATAATAATAAATTAACATGAAAACTTATCTTGGCTGAACAATTTGCCGCGTGATCCCCTCGAAAAACACGTTACAGGAGGATACACACTAAGATTCGCAGAAATAGCAAACTTAGTTATGGAAGGATCGCGGATAAGAACTGTAGGGATAGACCAAGATTAGAATATGTTAAACAGATTGCCGCGAAAGTAGGGTGTGGTAGCTATGTAGAGATGAAACGATTAGCTCAGGACAGGGAGGCATGGAGATCTGCATCTAACCAGTCAAAAGACTGAAGACAACAACAAAATCACTAGGCAACTAACTCATGTTATTCCCTAAAAATGTGTAGCCTATATTCTTTGATCCAAAATCACAAAGAGGTGAGAAGAAATTGCTTGTTGTTGCGCCATGGATTTCAGCTGCAGAGGACAGACGTCCACAAAATGGTCTGTTAGTCTCTTCCGCAAGCAAATATCGAAACTCAAACAATACTAATACCGTCCAACAGATGGCAGAACATGCCACAGATCGACTCGGCACTCGAGAGTGAAAGGGAAATATAAATAGAAAAAAAGGTGCGTCTATACATGGTCGTAGCACTGAACGGGTTAACAAATTATACCAAAAATAACTTAAGAATTTGTAGATTTTAATCAAAGGGTAATAGTTGTTATTAAAATGTACTCTTAGAAATATTATTTAGTTTGCGATCACTCCTCTTCTTAGTTTTACCCCACGAGGCTGAGTGTACCCCGTTCCAGCCCTCAGACCAGAATAAGATTTCTTGGCAGAGTCGGTAATCGAACCCTCTCCGCTGGGGCGTCGGCCTTGAATGCTAGTCTTTACACTAAATAGGTGGAGAGGACGCAGAACCCTTCTGTTGTTGGAATACCGCAGGAGCTGATGACCTTGAATTAGGAACCTCTACTTGGACTTGTGATTGCCCGAGGAAGACAGAGTATAATAATAGTGTTACCGGAAGCTGTTGGCGGTAGCTTGTCACGTTCAGTGAATCTGACACCTCTCCTGCTAGCTTGTCGCTACCCGCCTACACGTGCTCGGCTTGGCCCGTGCTCTCTCCCAAACAATCTCCACTCGTCACACCAGCTGCACCGACTGTAGGCTATTTTCCACCTCCTATTTTCAACGAATACCTTACATGGTCGCCCATAGGACTTCTTGCATGGGGGATTTTTATACAAATGTAAATCCACTGGCATCTAATTTATTTCAATTGTTTTCATAACCACAAGATGGCACTGTGCGAAATTTTAAAATCTCGTTTTAACTTCTTGTGTTCTAATCATGCGATTGAAGTTTAAATACCACACGTACAGAATAATCTTCATGTAATAGCACATAGATAAAAATCCAACCTGCGAACCATCTGAAATATTTAGACGGTTCTCAATATCTACGAATCTATCACAGCCTTCAAACTGAAATTTTGTATGTTGATAGAGGCAATTAACATGAGTAGGATATATGAAAAAAGGCTGTATAGTTAATCACGGAACTACTTGTTCATTATGAAACAGTTTCTCACACCAATCAGAGCTGAAGAAACAGTTGTGTGACCAATTAGGTAAGGAGAGCATCGCACCTGCGCTGGCTTCCATGGTCTAATATTTTAAATTTCACTGCGTGGCTTGTGTCATAGTGTAGCAGTTTTGCTAGCACACACGTTGAGCGACAAGTGTAACGTTTTGACTGGCCCTAACTGTTGGGTGATAAATGTAACTGTTTACCTTTGCCTAAGCTATGTTGTTTTAATGGGCGCCAAGACCTCAATGCAATGCTGAAATCTAAATTTGTATTTAACAACGTCTAGCTCTGGCAGAACACCTTCAAGACTCTATTCACTCAGATCGTGGTATGATTTGAACATTTACCCAACAAACAAGTATCTGGAGAAGGAATTGGTCTATATCTAATGCTACCTACTGAAAGCAAAGATTGCATTGTAAAAGAAATGAATTTATTATATAAAACAAGTATAGCAAAATTAATAATTATAATAATAAGTATAAAATTTAAATTGGAGCGTTGCGATTTTAATATTACCGATAGAAAATTACGTGAAAACGGAGTCTGATAAATTATTGATTTTACTCTTAATCCCAAGCTATGAAGTTACTGAAATATGAAATATAAAAAAAAGAGAAATGAGAGATTGCGTATTTCTGCATCATTCGCGCTTACCACTGGAAATTGCCAAAGCATTTCCCTCGTACTGGATGATGCTGTGTGCTTCCCACAGTCTCCTGGACGTCGTCAACTCCGTCGATATTTGATGATATACTTGTAGATTTGGTGACTTTATGGTCCTAAACTCGGAGCCATACCCTCGTACAACCACACTGGTTAAGTTTTAAACAGATAGTTCTCCACTCCACGGAACATCGGAGCAACACACACTTGCAACCGAACTAGTCAAGTCTTTCACGGATTGTCCCCCACTCCACGGAACATCGGAGCGACTCCCGCGTGCAACATACTCGGCAAGTTCTACACAGATTGTCCTCGTTCCACGGCGCGCTGAACGATATATCCACTCGCCTCATCCCCACTCTGGTGGCAACTTCCAGCTTACGTGGTCTCCACTGATTGGCTGAGCACCCCCGCTACTTCCCCTTCTCTGGCTCATTACACACGGCGCGCGAATGATGAAGTCGATTTCCGTTCCAACTATCCGCCTTTTCTTGACGCTGCAACCCCGCTTGCGTAATACTACGTGACAAGAATCATCCTGTATCTGAATTTCCAGTGAGTCATGTCTCTCAATATACCCTAACTGACGAAACTCCGTAAAATTCCGTAATCACATAACTTTCTATGATATTGTCGTTCGTAATAATTTGCTTGATAGCGTTTTCTAAGACATAGAAAATCTATCTGTATGCTTGTAATTTTTATAAAATGCTCCGAAAATATCTTAATAATAATTATAATAAATTAATAATAATAATAAATTAACATGAAAAATTCTCTTTGCTGAACAATTTGCCGCGTAAATAAATATAGAATGGCTTCCTACTGACTTATGCCAGTGGCATAAAAAAAACCACGAAAAACACGTTACATATTCGCCTCGGATCATCGGATGATTTACCGTGACGACGGTCCATTATCCGATTATCCCAGACACGTTAATAAACCCCATCCAAAATACATATTACATAAATGAAATCACCCTAAATTACAGATATATACACTCATAATTTTTCTTCACGCACTTTGCGTCAAAGTTTGTCGTCACTATGGATTGCACTTTGCAACCAGTCCAATGTTTTACATATAGAATAGTGTTCCACGGATATTTCCGCCTCTCAAATTTCTCTATGTTGGAAAAATAGACATAATTAATGTGTGAGCACTATGTATTTATGATGTCATATCACACGCATTGAAGGTGTTCTGATATATTTATATCACCATTGAACTTCCTAATTTCACTGGAGGTTCCTTCCTTATTGTGAAATTAATCCCACTTATCACTGAGCACACGATAACTCTATTGTGGCAGCGCCTCGTGACCATAATACTTGATCTCTCTTTATAAAAGATGAAATTAATATTGACTTCTGCAAAAAAAAAACAGTAAATGCGCATTACATATAACACCAAATATTTCTGTGCCGTAAACGCCCTGTCTTGTTAAGTTCCCGTAGACCATATTCTACTAAATACTAGTTCTCAACACAGACCAGTTCTCCTCACACAAATAATACCTTTGTACAAATTACCTTAAATTACACACTTACCAATCTTACATGGCGAGGCCGTAAACAGAAATCACGTGTGCTGTTATGTATGAGTTTCATGAAGGACTGTCTCGCATTCTGATGGCCCATCTTTTGTCCCGTGGACGCCTTAAGCAAAAATACCCTGTACAAGCGCTCACCCATCTCTTGGGGACAAATGGGAATTCACCAGCGCTACCAAATTGTGGCCTTGGTGTATCGAGACATTTTAGTGCTCAAGAGCATCCGACAATCCCGTCATATTTCTCTGTACCTTAAAAACTCTCATTTACTTACATACTACCCCCCTGTGTGACTTCTGATACGCCTGCCTGGAAGACCATCTCCTCCCACGCACCAAATACCACACTTACTCATTTGATAGGCTGGCTCGCCAGCTAAACATCCTCACTTTATGACACATACTTTCGGAGACTATGTATATTATACGTCCCGTATAATCTGTTTCCCTCACTATTCTCCAGCACATATGCTGTTTTCCCAATACGTATGGAAACTATAAATGTTTCTGCGTCACCTGCTTCCAACCTTGCAAGTGGCTCCCTTAAATGAACGTCCTCACGTTGCTCTACCAGCATATTTCTCAGTGTCTGTAACGATGCCCTGTTGCTACTGTCCACACATGGTAACCCTACTTTCCTCTGGTGTCACACCTCTACTCGACACTCTATGACCTAAAAATGTCACTTCTGACTGACAGAAAGACGACTTAGACAGCTTCAAAGTGAACCCTGCCTGATCTAACTTCTGAAAAACTATATCTAAATGACGTAGACTCTCCTCAAAACTGCGTGAACTAATTACCATGTCATCTATGTAAATGGTTACAAACTCTCCTGTGTCATCCCCTAATGCGATGTTTAAAGCCCTAATTAAAGCTGCTGAACTACTCTTTAACCCATAAGGTGTTCTACAAAATTGATAAAGGTTATATTTATGATTAAAAGCTGTAAATGGTCTATCTTCGTACATAAGTGGCACTTGCCAAAAACTGGAACTCAAATCTACACAAGTGAAATACTTCTTCCCCTCAAATGTTTGCATTAATTCTTCTATTGACATAGATTTCAGCTGATCTGAACTAATTCTACTGTTAACCAAACGAGCGTCTAAACAAATACGAACTGTGTCGTCGGTCTTGGGTACCGTGATCAAAGAATTAACATATGGACTGTTAGAGTGCTCAATAATCCCATCTTCAAGCATCTCGTTAATTTGTGCCTCAACTGCACTCTGATAAGCGAAAGGCACAGGATATCTATGTCCTGTGAATACTGACCTATCAATAACGTTCAATGAATGTGTATAGCAATTGGCCATACCAATGCGATCCTCAAACACTCTCCTATTACACAATAACACATCATAGAGCCGAACACACTGTTCATCCTCTATATTTCCCTGAAATGCAGCATCACGTAACGAGTCCTTTAGACTACCGTTCGTAATCACACTGCCCACAAAACATGGGGAACCCCGCTCTACGGCTGGCGATATCTCATTTAAAGTATAAATCACACCTACAATACTACTCCTCTGAATATGGTCATTGAACGCTACTTCTACTTCAGAATCTCCCCATTTAAATTTCAAACTCCCTACATCATAACATAAGTTACCAGACATTCTACTTAGCCACTCTGAACCCAAGATAACACTGAATACTAAATTTGGAATTACAAGACAAATCTGCTTCTCTACATGATTAGTAATTTTAATGTCTACTAAAACTTGCTTAGAAATTACTTTAGACCTTTTCCCAACAGCTGTGATAACAAAAGTGCTTTTAATTGGCATCTCCTCAAAATTTACTCCAGTTCCTTTCATTTTATCATAAAATGCACTACTTATGCAACTCTTCATACAACCACTATCAATTAAAACATCTGTGTACGCCTCGGACACGTTAAATTTAACTATGGGGCTCTTACTAACCACTTCCTGAATAATACCTTCATCATTTAGTTCATGTAATAATTCATTTCCTACATTTAGGTCATAGGGTTCCTGTATTATTGTATGGACAGGGCATGCTACAGACTGAGATTCTGACCTTACTTCGCAGCCTGGTTCGCGTTTAAAGAACCGCTACAGCTGGCCGTAGTACTACTAACTACTGAACTGGTCTGGTTGTTCTGGGCTGTGTTGTCATTGTTTGGCTGTATATTACAACCACTAGGCTGTCCTCTTCTTTGACCCTTATTCTGGTTGTAATTATTGTCATTATAATTTCTCCCTTGATTTCCCCTGAAATCATAGTTTCTCCCTTGATTTCCCCTGTAATCATTGTTCCTCCCTTGATTTCCCCTGAAATCATTGTTCCTCCCTTGATACTGATTACCATAGCCATTTCCTCTGTTCTGATTTAGCTGATTATTATTATTTCTATTTTGACCGTTGGCCCCTTCGCCACCGTTCCCTTGAACTTCCTGATGCCTGGCTTCGTTAGGTCTATTATTATTATTATTACCCTGGTTTCGATTGAAATTGTCCTCATAACCCCCTCTCCCTAGTGCATCAAATGTGCTTAACAAATTTTCTACTTGTGATATTGTCTTTACATTCTGGATACAAGCAGCCTCCTTGATCCTATAGGGAAAGTGCCTAAGTAGCAACCTCACCACATCACTTTCCTCCTTCAACCCATCCAGATATTTACACACTAATACCTGCCCTAAAAAGTATTCGGTCATGGTGGAGCTTCCTTTAGGGTTATATTTACCACACACTACTCCCTCACGATGCTGCGACTGAATAACCTCACTCCAGAACTTTTCACAGAATTTCATTTTAAAATCATTGATATCAGTAAACTTGTCTCTGTAGACAGCAAACCAATTCCTCGTTTCCCCCACAAACACTTGTTCTAAAATTTCAACTACCTGGCATCACTCAATACTACCATTTTCCAACCTCTCCCCGAATTTATTTTCTATAGTGTTCATGAACTCCATTGGGCACCCCTGTCGATTGCTGAACTTACCCAGTTCTACCTCCCTGTGTGTGCTATTCACAAAAACTGGCCTATTCTGACTATTTTCTTGCCTGATCCTAGCTTTTAATTTTAACTCTAATTCTGCGATTTTCTCCTCAGCCTTCCTCTCAATACTGTTTACTGTTAATTTAATGTTTCCTTCTGATTCTTCTACTTTATCATATAGCTTTGCTTGTTTCTCCTCAATCTTGCTAATGCTCTCTCTATTACTCTCTCTTAAATCATTTACTTCTGCAACTATTTGTGAGTGGACTTTCTCAATTCTACCCCCCAGCTGTTCCTTAACCTCTTTAGTTGATACTTGAATCTTGTCAATTTCTCCCCCCAATTTCTTTTTAACCTGCAGTGTTTCTAATTTAACTAATTCCTTTAAATTTTCAGCCTGTGTGCTGATTCTACTTTCCTACTCCTCCTGTACTTTTCCTAATTTCTTGTCTACATCTGCAATGATCTCTTTAACCTTCTCTTCCATTACTCCTCTGATTTCTCCTCTAATCTGCTCCATTTTCACACTAATTTCCTTACTGTTTTGTTCTAATTTAGCATTTAAAGTTTCAGTACTCTCTCTATTTTCCCTACTGTTTTGTTATAGTTTAGCGTTGTTTTGTTCTAGTTTAGCGTTGTTTTGTTCCAGTTTAGCATTTAAAGCGTCTGTACTTTCTTTATTTTCCCTACTGTTTTGTTCTAATTTTGCATTTAAGGCATCACTACTAACTTTGTTCTGATACATGAACTCGAGAAGTAAAGTTTTTAATTCTGGTTGGCCGCCTACACTCCCTGTTTCAGTATCGGGATTTACCTCCGCTACCCCGGTACTACCATCACTCGAAATACTTCTCGTATCATCACTCTCCAGTTGATTACCACTACGTAACCTCATCTGTCTTTCTTTCTCATCCCCCATAATAATATACACTGATACAGACAAATAACCCCCAAAATACAGGCACAGAAATATATACCCTTCTCCTTCCACAAATGTTATTAGGTTTTCAGCCCCAAGTTGTCGGCGACAAGTGTAGCAGTTTAGCTAGCCCACACGTTGAGCGACAAGTGTAACGTTTTGACTGGCCCTAACTGTTGGGTGATAAATGTAACTGTTTACCTTTGCCTAAGCTATGTTGTTTTAATGGGCGCCAAGACCTCAATGCAATGCTGAAATCTAAATTTGTATTTAACAACGTCTAGCTCTGGCAGAACACCTTCAAGACTCTATTCACTCAGATCGTGGTATGATTTGATCATTAACCCAACAAACAATTGTATCAGGAGAAGGAATTGGTCTATATCTAATGCTAGCTACTGAAAGCAAAGATTGCATTGTAAAAGAAATGAATTTATTATATAAAAAAAGTATAGCAAAATTAATAATAATAATAAGTATAAAATTTAAATTGGAGCGTTGCGATTTTAATATTACCGATAGAAAATTACGTGAAAACGGAGTCTGATAAATTATTGATTTTACTCTTATTCCCAAGCTATGAAGTTACTGAAATATGAAATATAAAAAAAAAGAGAAATGAGAGATTGCGTATTTCTGCATCATTCGCGCTTACCACTGGAAATTGCCAAAGCATTTCCCTCGTACTGGATGATGCTGTGTGCTTCCCACAGTCTCCTGGACGTCGTCAACTCCGTCGATATTTGATGATATACTTGTAGATTTGGTGACTTTATGGTCCTAACCTCGGAGCCATACCCTCGTACAACCACACTGGTTAAGTTTTAAACAGATAGTTCTCCACTCCACGGAACATCGGAGCGACACACACTTGCAACCGAACTAGTCAAGTCTTTCACGGATTGTCCCCCACTCCACGGAACATCGGAGTGACTCTCGCGTGCAACATACTCGGCAAGTTCTACACAGGTTGTCCTCGTTCCACGGCGCGCTGAACGATATATCCACTCGCCTCATCCCCACTCTGGTGGCGACTTCCAGCTTACGTGGTCTCCACTGATTGGCTGAGCACCCCCGCTACTTCCCCTTCTCTGGCTCATTACACACGGCGCGCGAATGATGAAGTCGATTTCCGTTCCAACTATCCGCCTTTTCTTGACGCTGCAACCCCGCTTGCGTAATACTACGTGACAAGAATCATCCTGTATCTGAATTTCCAGTGAGTCATGTCTCTCAATATACCCTAACTGACGAAACTCCGTAAAATTCCGTAATCACATAACTTTCTATGATATTGTCGTTCGTAATAATTTGCTTGATAGCGTTTTCTAAGACATAGAAAACCTATCTGTATGCTTATAATTTTTATAAAATGCTCCGAAAATATCTTAATAATAATTATAATAAATTAATAATAATAATAAATTAACATGAAAAATTCTCTTTGCTGAACAATTTGCCGCGTAAATAAATATAGAATGGCTTCCTACTGACTTATGCCAGTGGCATAAAAACCCCACGAAAAACACGTTACAATAGTGGGGTATTCGAGGAGGCCTTGGCTAAATATAAGGTATTCTCTGCGTCCCATGCGCTCTGTTCAGTCAAGTACATAAAACTGGCGAAATCTCGACATATATTTATGAATATTTATGTTCGAACATAAAATAGTTATAATTATCGTCGAACATAAACAGTTGTATGCAACTCGCCTATAATGGTAATTAAGCCACTCGTATAGAAATTATAAAATTTGGTTCATTATTCAAACTTTCACTTGGATCGCATGATTACTACACAAGAAATAATAACTTAATTTTAAAATTTCGCACAGCCGCCATCTTGAGATTATGTTAACAATTGAACTGAATTAAATGCCAGTGCATTACAATATGTATAATCATTTACTGTACCACATTTCACTGCGCTCAGATAGTCAAATCACGGGAAAAGTCTCTTAAAATGTTTCAAATTCGCTTGGCCGCCATGTTCGTTTTCTACTTTACAGGTTTAGAAAGAATACATAGATAAACTTGTAGCAGTGCCCTTTATCACCGTACAAAATTTCAGGGTGATATCTGTAATAGTTTAGGAGATATAGAATGCCGGTGAAATATTTCGCACAGCCGCCATTTGGAGGTTATGTAAACAATCGAACTAAATTAGACTCCAGTGTATTACAATGTGTATAGACATTTGCTGTACCATGTTTCATTACGTTTGGATGTTTAATCGCGAGAAAAGTCTATTTAAAATCTTAACTTCGCATGGCCGCCATGTTGGTTTTGTAGTTACCAGATTTTTGAATGTCTCATAGGTGAACTTCCAGTAGTACCCTTTATCACCGTACACAATTTCAGGGTGATATCGGTAATAGTTTCGGAGATACTGAATGCCGGTGAAATATTTCGCACAGCCGCCATGTTGGATTCGTGAGACACAATAAAATTTGAAGGGCACGGTCGGGGTCGGCTAGAATGGTGCTATGATATTACTGAGTTTGATTGAAATCGTCCCAGCCGTTTAGAAGTTATTAGGGGGGAAACACACACCATCAAAAGGTGATCTCATAAGACTTTTTTTTTCATAAAATGAAAATAAGCTAAAAATAGGCTAAAAGATACATAAATAATCAATTCCTGAAGTTAAATTATGTTAAAACCCCTCGAAAACCTTTCACAAAGGAATTAATTTGCAAGCTGGCTAGGAATGTGATACGTAAATAGTTCCCTAAGCATAACACACGTTCTTGAAAAATAACAATAATCACATCCTTAATCTACAGAAAAATAGGTTTATTTAATATGAATATCTAAGCTATAATTATATCACTTCCTATATTTAACGTTATTTTAATTTAGTTAGCTAAGTCATATTTTAAGATAAAAATTCCTCTCGGCACGCCGGAAGGCGGAGGTTGATTTCACCGGGCAAACTAGGGGATAGGCTATAATAGGCAAAATATGCAGGTTTTCGTAGGAGGATCAGACCTCATTGATTGCAAGAAAGTATTTTACATTTGGAGGTTTCGTTTTTGTATGCATATTTTTATCATTTTATTGTCTTATGGTGATGGTAACCTTCTTGTCATTTGGGGTTCATTTTTATTATACTTGTGATCACACTGTCCTTATGCAAGGTTTGGAACGGATGTGTAACTATCTGACAGTCTGTTACTTCTTCACGCAAAATTTTATCTCCCGCAGAGATTTTTGTTGGTTCCTCAGTTTAGGGGCTGCGACAACGTGGTCATGTAACCCCGTGTAGGCTTACATTGGGTGTGTGTAGAATCTGATAAACGGTGTTAATTGTGAATACTGTATTAGTCTGTAATTCAGGTAAGGTCTGCAGACGGTCAATTTTAAGTAGTAGTTCCTAATTTTGTACCACATACTAACGTCAACGACACCTAGCTGTGAACTTGGCTACTAGATGCTACCGCAATCAGCAACTTGCAACGAGCGTTGGAACTTCCCCTCCAAAGGAAAGCATGCTGAGGGATTTTTAGCGCTCTTAGAAAATCCGACGACTTTGGCCGGCTTTGAACCAGCGACCTTGGGCTTATAAGTTCAGCATGCTACCAGTTAGCCGCTTCCCACAGAGTCAGATGGAAAAATGAATGTGATCTCGTGCGATGGCGTTGTCCTGGCAACCTCTGATAGCTCATCCCTCATCAATTAAGAAGCGTTGTCATGGTAACCTCTGATGGCACTTGGCATTTTCTTTAATTCCGAAATCATTTTTCTCATCCCTTGGCGTAATGGTAGGTCAGATCAAAAATTCCTTCAGACAAAGTTTTAGGTAATTATTAGGGGAATATTTTCCATTTTGTACGGTTTTGATATTGTGCCTATTAAGAGAGATATGAATAATGTTTCCCGAAAAACCCACATTTTCCACCCCTTAGGTCAATGTTTGGTGCTATCAAAAACTTTTCAAACATACATTTTTGGCACTTATCCGACACATATTATGAAATTTGAATGGATTCGATATTTCACGAATTAAGAGAGTTATAGCGATATTTCACTTTTTTGAAAGAAAAAAAAAGCCCCCCCCCCCCCTTCAACCGATTTTGGCCATTAACGAACTCGACCGAGATTTTAAGGGGATACATATTATGAAAAACATTCAAAGTGATAGGTGCAAAATTACGGCAGTTATCGTGTCCACATGAAACTGATATATATGCATATATATATACACACATATATATATATATATATATATATATATATATATATAAACTTTTGAACGGACGGTGGTTTGGGGGTCTGGGGGATGTGAAACGCGAAGATATGTCGAAATTTTCCGGAAGTCGAAAAATGGCACCCATTGCAATGGTTAGCTTTCTGATGAAATCTACCTAAATTGCAATAGTTACCTTTCTGATGAATTCTACCTAAAATAGGCTACATAATTAAAAATACTACCATCAACGACACCTAGCTGTGAACTTGGCTACTAGATGCCACCGGAACCATCAACTCGCAACGAACGTTGGAACTTCCCCTCCGAAGGAAAGCAAACTCAGGGTTTTTTAGCGCTCTTAGTAAATCCGACGACTATAGCCGTGTTTGAACCCGCGACCTTGGGAATAGAAGTTCAGCATGCTACCAGTTTCGATACCGAAGTCGCTTCCCACAGACAGATGGAAAACTGAATGTTATCTCGTGCAGTGGCGTTGTCATAGCAACTGCTGATGGCTCATCCCTTATCAATTAAAAGTAAAGTTGTCATGGCAACCTCTCTTGGCACTTGGCATTTGGCATTTTCTTATAATTTAAATCATTTTGCTCACCCCGTGGCGTAATGGTGGGTCATAGCAAAAATTCTTTCAGACAAACGTTTTAGGTAATTATTGGAGGAATATTGTCCACTTTGTACGGTTTTGATATTGTGCCTATTAATAGAGATATGATTAATGTTTCCCGAAAAACCCACTTTTTCCCACCCCTTTGGTCAATGGTTGGTGCTATCAAAAAACTTATTTGACATAAATTTTAGGGCCTTTTCCGACACATAGTATGAACTTTGAATGGATTCAAAATTTCAGATATTAAGAGAGTTATAGCGATATTTCACTTTTTCGAAAAAAGTCCTCCATTTTCACCCCCTTCGACTGATTTAGCCCAGTAACGAACTCGACCGAGATTTTATAGGTATACATATTCGGTAAAAAATTCAAAGTGATTGGTGCAAAATTACGGCATTTATCGTGTCCACAAGAAACTGATATACATATATATATATACATATAAACTTTTGAACTGACGGTGGTTTTGGGGTCTCGGGGATGTGAAACGCGAAGATATGTCGAAATTTTCCGGAAGTCGAAACATGGGACCCATTGCAATAGTTAGCTTTCTAATGAAATCTACCTAAAATTCCTCTCGGCACGCCGGAAGGCGGAGGTAGATTTCACCGGTCAAACTAGGGGATAGGCTATAATAGGCAAAATATGCAGGTTTTCGTAGGAGGATCAGACCTCATTTATTGCGAGAAAGTATTTTACAATTGGAGGTTAGTTAATATTTTTTCGTCTTTCTATGCATATTTTTAACATTTTACTGTCTTATGAGGATGGTAACCTTCTTGTCATTTGGGGTTCATTTTTAGCCTACTTTTCACATTTTGCAAAAATGAGGAAAAAGTAGTCTTATGAGATCGGGCAAATGTGTGTCTGTCCTTCTGTCTGTCTGTCTGTCCTTCTGTCTGTCTGGCTGTGTGTGTGTGTGTCCCCCTATCAACTCCTAAACGGCTGCAGGAATCCATACAGAAATTTGGTAGGAGTAAAGATCTGTACCTGAATATCTCACGGCCATATTTGAAAATGATGTCAGTGCTACCAACTGCTGAAAAATCGCAATTGAAATTTGAGCTCCATGTTGGATATCTTGGAAGGTATGAATGGGAGCTATTTCAAAATTGGCATACGTATAGATAATAATATTGCAGTTTAATTTCCAGGAGGCGATACATGGCAGTGTTGCCAAAATGATTCTAAGCATGCTTATAGTTCTAATTTTAAATGCATATAACTTCTAAACTATCAGTTGGCTTTTAACCAAATTTCGTATGTAATATGCGTACATAAACAGATAAGACTGAGCGTATTCGTACGAGCCACAAGGGCTGCCAACTGTCAATAAATGTTATCTCTATTCTTTTATCCAAATACCAATATATCAGAAAGTATGCAAGCCGACAGCTTTAAACTATGCACACGTATAGTACCTGACATTCTAAATTAATTTGGAGTAACTTATGTACATCAGTGCTACCAACATGATTCTAAGACTGCTGATAAGACCAATTTTTAAATACATGTAACTTCTATAATATCAATTGGATTTCAACCAAATTTCCTATGTGCTATGTGTACCATAACAGATATGACTATGCTTATTCTTAAGAGCAAGCAGGGCTGCCAACTGTTAATAAATGCTGTCTCTATTTTTTACCCAAATATTAATATATCAGAAAGTATGTAAGCCAACAGCTTCAAACTTTGCACAAGTATAGTACCTAACATTCTAGATTAATTATGAGAAACTAATATACGTCAGTGCTGCCAACATGACTCTAAGCCTGTTGATAGGTCCAATTTTCAAATACATGTAACTTTTATACTAACAAATGGATTTCATCCAAAATTGGCACAGCAGGATATCATAATATTTCAGATTATTTCTGACCAACGCATGCGTGACATTGTTGCCAATATATTTTACGCGCGCTGATAGATCCAATGTCTAACTGCATGTAACGTCCATGCTACCCATTGGACTTCAAGCAAATATTGTATTCTGTATCTTAAGAGATGGAATTAAGAATATATTCAGTCACCAGGGCTGCCAACAGTAGTGTTCTATTAGGCTACAGGTATATTTCGAACTAATTAGAAATTTCGATATTACCAACTTAATTTCGCTATTTTTCTAGATAGGTCTATATAGATTGGCATGAATCTTAAATTTTAAGAAAAGTAGGCTCTTTAGTTCGTCACGGAACTTCTTGTTATACTTGTGATCACACTGTCCTTATGCAAGGTTTGGAACTAATGTGTAACTATCTAACAGTCTGTTACTTCTTCACACAAAATTTTATCTCCCGCAGAGATGTTGGTTGGTTCCTCAGTTTAGGGGATGCGACAAGGTGGTCATGTAACCCCGTGTACATTGGGTGTGTGTAGAATCTGTCTGATAAACGGTGTTATTTGTGATGACTGTATTAGTCTGTAATTCAGGTAAGGTCTGCAGACGGTCAATTTTAAGTAGTAGTAACTAACTTTGTACCAAATACTAACGTCAACGACACCTAGCTGTGAACTTGGATGCTAGTTGCCACCGCAACCAGCAACTTGCAACGAACGTTGTAACTTCCCCTCCGAAGGAAAGCATGCTGATGGATTTTTAGCGCTCTTAGAAAATCCGGCGACTTTGGCCGGCTTTGAACCAGCGACCTTGGGCATAGAAGTTCAGCATGCTACCAGTTAGCCGCTTCCCTCATAGTCAGATGGAACAAGAAGTTCCGTGACGAACTAAAGAGCCTACTTTTCTTAAAATTAAGATTCATGCCAATGATTAATCTACAGTATATGAACCTATCTAGAATAATGACGAAATTAAGTGGGTAATATCGAAATGTCTTAATTAGTTCGAAATAAGGTGTACTAGGCATAATGTAGCCTAATAGAGCAATACAGTTGGCAGCTCTGGTGACTGAATATATTCTTACTTCCATCTCCTAAGGTACAGAATAAAAAATGTGGTTGAAGTCCAAAGGACGTTTCATGGAGTTAGACATTGGATCTATTAGTACACGTAAAAGCATGTTGGCAACAATGTCATGCGAGTGCTGGTCAGAAATAATCTGAAATATTATATCTTTTTGTGCCAATTTCGGATGAAATCCATTTGTTGGTATAGAAGTTACATATATTTAAAAATTGGTCCTATCAGCAGGCTTATAATCATGTTGGTAGAACTGACGTATATAAGTTACTCCAAATTAATGTAAAATGTCAGGTAATATACGTGTGCAGAGTTTAGAGCTGTCGGCTTGCATACTTTCTGATATATTGGTATTTTGATACAAAATAGAGAGCAATTATTAACAGTTGGCAGCCCTGGTGGCTCTTAAGAATACACTCAGTCATATCTGTTTATGTACACATATTACATACAAAATTTGGTTGAAATCCAATTGATAGTGTAGAAGTTATATGCATTTAAAAATTGGACTTATCAGAAGGCCTAAAATTATTTTGGCAACACTGTCATGTATGGCCACCTGGAGATTAAACTGAAATAGTATTATCTACATGTGTGCCAATTTTAGAATAGCTCCCATGTATACCTTCCAAGATATCCAACATGGAGCTCAAATTTCTAGTGCGTTTTTTAGCAGTTGGTAGCACTGACATCTTTTTCAAATATGGGCCTGAGATATTCCGGTATACATCTTTACTCATACTAAATTTGGTTTCGATTGCTGCAGCCGTTTAGGAGTTGATATTGGGGGACACACACACAGCCAGCCAGCCAGACAGACAGAAGGACATACATACAGACAGACAGACAGAAGGACAGACACATTTTCCCGGATATATCTCATAAGTCTACTTTTTCCTCATTTTTGAAAAGTGTGAAAAGTAGGCTAAAATGAATGTGATCTCGTCAATGGCGTTGTCTTGGCAACCTCGGATAGATCATCCCTCATCAATTTAAAAGCGTTGTTATGGTAACATCTGATGGCACTTGGCATTTTTAGCTTATTTTCAATTTTGAAAAAATTGGCTTATGAGATCACCTTTTGTCCGTGTGTGTGTGTGCGTGTGTGTGTGTGTGTGTGTGAGGTGTGTGTGTGTGTGTGTGTCCCCCTAATAAAATCTAAACGGCTAGAGCGATTTCAATGAAACTCGGTAAGTTCATAGCACTATTCCCGGCGACCTCGCCCGTGCCCTTCAAATTTTGTTACGTCTCACCGATCGAACATGGCGGCTGTGCGAAATATTTCACTAGCATTCAATATCTCCGAAACTATTACCGATATCGCCCTGAAATTGTGTACGGTGATAAAGGGCACTTCTAGATGTTCATCTATGAGACTTTCAAAAACCTGGTGACTACAAAACCAACATGGCGGCCAAGCGAAGTTGAGACTTTAAATAGACTTTTCTCGCGATTTAACTATCCAAATGTAATGAAACTGTGTACAACAAATGTTTATACACATTGTAATGCACTGGAGTCTAATTTAGTTTAATTGTTTACATAACCTGAAAATGGCGGCTGTGCGAAATATTTCACTGACATTCTATATCTCTGAAACTATTACAGATATCACCCTGCAATTTTGTACGGTGATAAAGGGTACTGATACAAGTTTACCTATGTATATTTCATAAGCCTGTAAAGTACAAAACGAACATGGCGACCAAGCGAATTTGAAATATTTTAATAGACTTCTCTCTTGATTTAACTCTTTGAGCGCAGTGAAATGTGGTACAGTAAATGATTTTGCAGATTGTAATGCACTGCCATCTAATATAATTCAATTGTTTACATAACCTCAAGATAGCGGCTGTGCGAAATTTTAAAATTAAGTTTTAATTTCTTGTGTCGTAATGTCGTAATCATGCGATCGAAGTGAATGTTTGAATAATGAACCTAGGCAATAATTGTCCTTGAATGGTACATAACTCTATGGCCTATACATATGGAAAAAATCCACAGCCTGCTTCCAGTCTCCGACCGGGTCAGGAATGGAATGAATGAAGCCACCATCTAGCGGCGAGGATATGAACTGTGCCGGCTGCCGAGGCCTGACGCACTCCTCTGGGGCAATGAATAAATGAATGACAGATGAAATGATATGATAGTGGAGAGTGTTGCTGGAATGAAATGTTGACAGGGAAAACCGGAGTACCCGGAGAAAAACCTGTCTGCCTCCGTTCTGTCCAGCACAGATCTCACATGGAGTGACCGGGATTTGAACCACGGGCCCAGCGGTGAGAGGCCAGCGTGCTGCCGCCTAAGCCACGGAGGCTTATGGCCTATACATATAACAATCCTAAATGGCGAGCTTCCGAAATATTTAGACGGTTCTCAATATCTATGAATCTTTTACAGCAACCAAACTGAATTTTTTTATGTTCATAGAGACTATGAACATATGTTCACCTATAGGACTTTCAGTAACCTGGAGAGCACAAATCCAACATGGCGGCGACGCGAAGTATAACGATTTTAATGGACGTTTCTTGCGAATTAACTATCCGAGTGCCGTGAAACGTTGCACGTTAAATGCTTTTACAAATGTTGATCCACTGGCATCTAATTTATTTCAATTGTTTGCATAATCACAAGATGGCTGCTGTGCGTAATTTTAAAATCTCGTTTTTACTTCTTGTGTTCTAATCATGCGATTGAAGTTTGAATACCACACGTACACAATAATCTTAATGTAATAGTACAAAAATAAAAATCCAACCTGGCGACAATCAGAAATATTTAGACGGTTCTGAATATCTACGAATCTGTTATAGCAATTAAACTGAAATTTTGTATGTTGATAGAGGCAATTAACATGAGCAGGATATATGTAAATAGGCTGTATAGTTCTTCACGGAACTACTTGTTTTTAAATGTTGGCATTAATTTTCGATGACCCAGTATAATATGAGAAAATAGTTCTCAGGTTGTACACGTTATCGATCCAAAACACATCGTCCTAGTGACGTAATATAATTATCACACAGCTAATTATTCATTTTGGTTGACTGGGCAAAAATGGCCTCATGTCACCTGTCTCCAATAACATAGCCTCGCTCTACTAGCGGGAAACCTCGTAGGAATAAAGCATCTACGATGAAAAATACACACAACATAACTTCCTCTTACGTGATACAATCTCAGGTCATTCATAACAAACATGGAGTTTAACTGCTTCTACATTCAATAAATAAAACCATGACTGGAAATCTCTCTTGAAATATTATTATGAGAGTTGCATATGCATTGTTGTTGTTTGAGTCTTCAGTCTTTTGACTGGTTTGATGCAGCTCTCCATGCCTCCCTGTCCTGAGCTAATCGTTTCATCTCTACATAGCTCCGACACCCTACATCGCAGGCAATCTGTTTAACATATTCTAACCTTGGTCTACCCCTACAGTTTTTGTCCTCGACCCTTCCTTCCATAACTAAGCTTGCTATTCCTGGGTGTTTTAGTATGTGTCCTACCAACCTATCTCTTCTCTTCATTAGCAGTCGCCAGAAACATCTCTCCTCTCCCACTCGTCTTAATACCTCTTTGTTTGTAACCCTATCTACCCATCTGATCTTCATCATTCTCCTGTAACACCACATTTCAAATGCTTCAATTCTCCTCTTTTCTGCTGCACCAATAGTCCAAGTTTCACTTCTATAGAGCGCCACGCTCCAGACAAAGGCTTTCAAAAATGACTTCCTAATACCTAAATCTATATTCGATGTCAGCAGATTCCTTTTTTGTAGAAATGCTTTCTTTGCCTGAGCCAACCTACTTTTAATATCCTCTTTGCTTCGTCCATCACTGGTTATTCTGCTTCCTAAGTAACAGAAGTCTCCTACTTCCTTTAGCTTTTCACCTGCCAATTTGATCTTCATAGACGTTATGGTTATTCTGATATCATGACAAAAGTACAGCGTTAAATCGGCTGTGGTTCTAACATTCTTCGAACTCAGGACTGGTATTAGTCGAAGCAAAGCCTTCTAGTCAACATTTAGTCGTCTCATAAATTATTGCAATCGTTTAAAATGTGCCGGGGTCCGTCCTCACAAACACGTAGATTATAACAGGTTTCTGTTCGGTAGCATCACGCGACCACTGCCTTCTAAATGTAGCAGCTATAAAGATTTAGTTGGCTGTGCCAAACACACTCTGATAAAGTACCTTCCCAGCTGATCTCAAACATTCACATCGATCAATGCTTTACTATGCAGTGCACTCCTATGAGCAATTCCAAAGCTTATGAAAATATCACAAGTATGCCAAACAACCTCAAAAATAAAGATAACACTGCGTGCTCCTCCGATACACTATAAACTGGTACGTTAATTGTACATTATTCTGCATACATGACAGCTCACGCCTCTTTAAACATAGTAAATAGTCAAAGTTTATTACTCCAAAGATATTCCACTCATACTTACAGTATTAGAATAAAATAAAATAAAAATTACGAGCCTTAGAGAAGTCGCATATGATATGTAACATCTGACATGTTATTCGAATAATTCCATATTACTTGGTCGCATTTTTTAAAGAATGAACTCATAGTGCTTCCTTGTGCCAGCAAACTTGAAAGGATTCTCCAATGCATCTGCAGTAGTGACATATACCTGCAACTGTATGCGGGAGCAATCCACTGCCTACTTTATGCGAGCTGCGCTTTATACCGGCCAGTTAGTGAACCCATACCAGCGGTGTTATTGAAAATGGCCTCTTATTGCCGATATAGCGCACTGCCAAGTATAGGTGCGATTAAAAATTAGGTGTGCAGAAGGTATATTAAATGCGTTTCTCCCAGTGATACGTTTAGACCAACGAAGTTTCAATTATTGTTAGTCGGTGCTAATATACTGAATTCCTACGTTGTTTGGAGTGTTGGTTGATGCGATATAGCACTCGATGTATCGAGTGCTTACATAAGAATACAGCTTAAGTATGAAGATTTAATAAATCGTAATTGTTTTCAGCAAATATGATATAATGAATAGTTTCACACCAAAGAACGACAACTTGAAGATGATTTATTGTAGGAATTTCTTTAATGGGACTTCAAAATCTTGAGGTAAACCGTATGCGATATACATTCCACATAGTCACAAGGCTTACAGTACGTCGTTGTACCGATCTCCGCCACCGCGCGTGCTCATTGTTTCCGTCCCATCCACTTCCGTCTCTTTTCCAAAATCACTCCCACAAAAATGTTCAGCTACCGAGTGCCACAAAAATATCCAGATACCGAGTGGAAAGATGTTACACATCAAAAACGGATATCGTTTAAGTAGTAATGTGGAACTCATTGCTAACCTTATAGTAGAAAAAAAAATATGGGATGCAGACAGATGAAAACTAAAGATATTTCACTCGTATTCTGTGAAATTAGATATTCATGTGGCCTCCTCGGACCTCTTCATACTTATTCCATAAATCGTTACTGTACAAATGTAATCAAGCTACTGAAAGTCATATAGGCGAACTTACGTTCATAGCCTCTATGAACATAAAACATTTAGGTTTGGTTGCTGTAAAAGATTCATAGATATTGAGAACCGTCTAAAAATTTCGGATGCTTGCCATTTTGGATTGTTATATGTATAGACCATAGAGTTATGTACCATTTAAGGACAATTATTGCTAGGTTCATTATTCAAACTTTCACTTAGATCGCATGATTAAGACACAAGAAATAAAAACTTAATTTTAAAATTTCGCACAGCCGTCATCTTGAGGTTATGTAAACAATTGAACTAAATTAGATGCCAGTGCATTACCATATGTACAATCATTTACTGTACCACATTTCACTGCGCTCAGTGAATTAAATCATGAGAAAAGTCTATTAAAATATTTCAAATGAGCTTGGCCGCCATGTTCGTTTTCTACTTAACAGGTTTATGAATGTTACATAGATAAACTTGTATCAGTACCCTTTATCACCGTACAAAATTTCAGGGTGATATCTGTAATAGTTTCGATGATATAGAATGTCAGTGAAATATTTCGCACAGCCGCCATTTTGAGGTTATGTAAAAAAATGATCTAAATTAGACTCCAGTGCATTACAATGTGTATAATCATTTGCTGTACCAAGTTTCATTACGTTTGGATGGTTAAATCGCGAGAAAAGTCTATTTAAAAGTATCAACTTCGCTTGGCCGCCATGTCGTTTCTGTAGTCACCAGGTTTTTGAAAGTCTCATAGGTGAACTTCTAGTAGTGCCCTTTATCACCGTACACAATTTCAGGGCGATATAGGTAATAGTTTCGGAGATACTGAATGCTGGTGAAATATTTCGCACAGCCGCCATGTTGGATTGGTGAGACACAATAAAATTTGAAGGGCACGGTCGGGGTCGGCCAGAATAGTACTATGATCTTCGTGAGTTTCATTGTAATCGCTTCAGCCGTTTAGAAATTATTAGGGACACACATACACACCCCATCACACACACACACACACACACACACCATCACACACACACACACACACCATCACACACACACACACACACCCCATCACACACACACACCATCTCTCTCTCTCTCACACACACACACACACACACCATCTCACACACATACACACACACACACACACACACACGGACAAAAGGTGATCTCATAAGCCTTTTTTTCATAAAATGAAAATAGGCTAAAAATAGTGTTATAATGACCCTCATTACGACACAGTTTTCTGACATAAAATATTTACATTTCGACATCGTCAAACATAATAGTACATTATGCAACGATTCTATAATGGCAATAATTGAGACACGAGTATGTTTATAAAACGAACGAAGCAAGTTTTATAATTTCCATACGAGTGTCTTAATTACCATTATAGGCGAGTGGCATACGACTGTTTATGTTCGACGATAATTATAACTTTATTTTATTTTAAGTTCAAACAGAAATATTCATAAATAACTATCGAGATTCAGTCACTTGAATTTAGTGATTGGAGTGCAAGCGCTGAGTTGATGTCTGTGCTTTACAAGTTCTCTGATTCACTCATGCGCTCTGTTTGCTTGGCAGTGTTTACAGCCAGCTGATCTGCACCAGCATTCACTCAAACTGTCACCGAAGTCGTACGATAGAATGCCCTGTGTAGAAATTGGAGTTTGGGATATTAAGGTACAGTGCTATTTCTTTTCTCATAAGTAGGATATAAAGGGCGGTTCTGGCACAGGGGCTATTGGGCAAAATGGCCGCCACGCTCTGAGACCGTCAATGACGTCACAGAGAGAGGTCGGCCATGTAGTTGCCAAATGGAATATTTAATATTATTATTATTATTATTATTATTAGGTAATTATTAATTGATCATGTATAATCAAGACCAGCCTTATATTGTCCACCTCTTGGTGTAGTGGCTAGAATTCTTGGAGGTCATTCCTGAGGTTCGAATCCCGGCTCTGCCAAGAAATTTAATTTCTGGTCTCATGAGTGGAACGGGGTACACTCAGCCTTGTGAGGCAAAACTGACAGGATCTGGCTTTTGATTCATACCTCAACCATTCTGCCCAACCCAACTTCACCTAACCTAACCTAACCTAACCTAACCTAACTTCAAAGTCAGAGCAAATATGAGAGCAAATGTGAGAGCACACATAATAACCTAAGTTATAACCTAACCTAACTTCACCTAACCTAACCTCACCTAACCTATCCTAACCTAACCTAACGTAACCTACCTAATTTAAAATTGCAAGCGAAAAAAAATTAGCAAAAAGTGAGAGCAAATGTGAGAGCACAAATAATAAACTTAGTTATAACCTAACCACACCTAACCTAACCTAACCTAAACTAACTTAACCTAACCTAACCTAACCCAACTTAACCTAACCTAACCTAACTTCAAAGTGCAAGCAAAAAAAGTGAGAGCAAAAATTGTAATGAAAAAATTAAGAGCAAATGTAAGAACACAAATAATAAACTTAGTTATAACCTACCCTAACCTAACCTAACCTAACCTAACCAAGCATTTCCTCACCTAATTTCACCTAACCTAACTTCAAAGTAAGTGCAAATATAAGAGCAAAAAGTGACAGCAAAAAGTGAGATCAAATAGTGTGTGCAAGAAAGTAAGAGCAAATGAGAGAGCACAAATAATAAACTTAGTTATAACCTAACCTAACCTAACCTAACCCCAGAAATCTCATTTTAAGATTTTAGATTTTACATTTTAACATTTTACATTTTAACATTATAGATTTTTGATTTTTTCATTTTACTTTTTTAGATTTTACATTTTAGATTTTTTGTATTTCAGTTTTAGTTTTTTTAGATTTTACATTTTAAATTAAATATTTTTTGATTTTAGATTTTACAATTTCCATTTTCCGAAAAGAGTCACTTACCTAACCTCACTAAACCTAACTTTACCAAACCTAACTTAAGCTAATCCAAAGGGCTAATGCACATACACAAAGTATATAAGGACACATGCAACTCTCCTTATGCTAGTCTTATTGGCTACTGTACAACATGATCACTACCCAACCGTTTTTTTTTTCATTTTGTTGTTTACTCATTTGTCAATTTTCCAATTTCCCATTTTCAGTTTTTTTAAATGTCAGTTTTAAGTTTTTTTAATTTCATAGTATGGAAACATGGATTTTGCATTTTGTTGTTTACACATTTGTCAATTTTCCAATTTCCCATTTTCAGTTTTTTTTAATGTCAATTTTAAGTTTTTAAATTTCATGATATGGAAACATGGATTTTGCATTTTGTTGTTTACACATTTGTCAATTTACCAAATTCCCATTTACAGTTTTTAAAATTTTAGTTCAATGTTTTTTCTATTTTGTCAATATGGAAACATAGATTTTCCAATTTGTGTGTTTTACATGTTCATTTTGCATTAGGAGTGGAGAGAGGTGGGTGGTAATTAAAAATGTACAAGCAGTGTCCATACAATATTTTTTATTTTAAATACATGTACACTATTTACACTTAAATACATTTTTATATATAGTCTATTTTTTGTTATAAATTGTACAGTTGTTTTTATTTTTGTTTTCTATTTTATTTATTTTTGATTATGAATACTATTTTTTTTATTTTTATAGTGCCATGGTTTTATTTACTAAATAGTTTTGTTTTATGTATTTGCTAGTTGCAGGCAGAAGATTTTGATATTCATAACTTAACTCTTTAAGCATGGTCAATGATTGAGTAATGACCATAGGCATGTGTACCTATACCATTAGCATCAATCACTCTTTTATCATCACCAGGACACAAAGCAATTTTGTTTAGCCTTATAGATGATATGTCATGTTGTTTAGAAGCGATAATGTTCATGGGTATTCTTTTTACATTGTTTTTCATGACACAATCCTTATAATCTTGAAAGCTTATACAATTTTTGACAACACCTCTGCTAATACCTTTAATCTTTTTGATTTCTTTACCATTTATGTCTAAAGCATACATTTTAGCTCTAAGTCCAACAAATGCTTTTATAATTTGTCCACAAGCCTCGTCTTTAAATTTCCCCAACGTTTTCTTGTTTGATGTAGAGTAACATATGTGATTAGTAGGATAATCTGATGTGTCCAGGTGTTGTAGCAAATCCAACTTGTCTTGATATACATCTGGGGTGTTAACCAAATATATGAACGAGTCAGTATCCATATACATGAGTTTAAGATTGTCCATGCCATAATAAGGTAGCAGGACATCATAGTGGTGGGAATACATGAGAGTTTTTGAAATATCCAGTATACACAATCCAATATATATAGGCTTATTGAATACAATGTTACGTTTAGCCATGTGGAAAGCAGCTAGGTTAGGGCCATAAATTGTTCTGTCGATAAATGTCGGCTTTGCTATTAGCTTTTCTGCCTTTTTGCTGTCAGTCACAAGACGTATGTCTATTCTTTTACGGATATTTTCCATTGTTTTCCCAAAAATGGCGTTGTTGAATAATTTGTACAGATTTTTCTCAAAATCATTTTTGGCTTGTTTTCGAAGGTTGTTATTAAAATCAACGTATGCCTTTAACCAAGGTCTTTGTTTAAACTTTAACACACGATGAATTTTTATCAATTTTATTCCATGATCTAAAGCCTGTTTTAATGCCATGTAGTGAACAACATATCGCCTTCGATTTCCAAGATGAGGAATTAGTTTTTTCAGAGACGAATCCTTAGGTTGTGTACACTCTGGTAGGAAAGGTAAATCGTTGTGTAGATCATGAAGGTCAAATGGGTAATCAACATCAACGTCTAGAATGTATCCCACAGGATCGTCTTTCTTTAGTTTTTCTAGATCAACAGTATCTGGAGAAACCCACTGAAATCCACCATAAGGAAGGGAGTGGCACATAGCCCACCCGTATTGGTTGTTGGCATCATCATAGGTAATAAACTGCGATGGTTTCTCAGAATCATAGGTTTCCATGTATTTATTGTTAGCTTCAGCATACCGATGAGACACCTGGCATATGCCTCCACGTATTCCAGACTCGATTAAAAGAATCTGATCGTAATCCTGTAGCAATTCCAGTTCAATGCCTGTGTAAAGGAGCATTGCCTCGAAACTTAAACCAGGCGAAGTAAAGAAGTGTGCAGCATCCACTCGGTGTGTTTCTAGTGTTTTGTTTCTAAACGTTTCAAAGCTGTCTGCAAGAAGGAGTACATCTGATGTTAGGTAGAGGTCACTATATTCCCCTAGAGTTTTAATGTTGAGCTGATTCCAAACATTTTTGGCATGTTCATAGTCTTCTTGACTAACATCTTCTTGACTTAATTTGTTAAAGAATGCCTCTTTTGGAGGTAAACACGTTTCACTTAACTTTTCCCATGAGTCAATGTAGTCATAACAAAATACCCCTTTACGAGTCATGAGCATTGCATTTTCTTTTCCAAAGTACTTGTCTGTTTCAGGGTATAATGTTAAGTTGGAAACTAAGTTTTCCAAACTACTCGGCATTAACCGAAACGTATCCACAAATCTAAGCTTAACATTTCCTACATATTTGGTAAAGGAAATGTACTTTTCTTTGGAGTTAGCGATAACATCCACTCTCTCAGTAGTACACCCCAATTGCTTTACAATGAAATTTGCGTCGTAGCCACTCATATTATGTAGAAACACAGGAACGGGGTTTCGTGTTTTACACCTCAAATTACAGTTATTGTGAGCACTTCCACGGTATTCCCCTGTAATATGGCAGTGGTCTCGAACTTTCCAGTCCTGTTGGGTAAATGGTTTTTGACACAAATAACAGGTTTCAGAACATTGGAACTCTGCTTCTTGAGCCTGAGTTAAGGCCTTTGGAACATTTAAGCTGTAAAGGCGATCAATTTCATAAGCTATTGAGATCAAACAGTCCATAAACTTTTCTGCAGCGTCAGGCCCACGATAAATAACAGGTTGGCTTGAAAGATTTGTCTTTATGTGTTCCACAGCAGGTGAGGGTTTAACGTATATACCAAAGCTCATAGGAACATGACTCTGGTATGGCACTGTATAACTTGCCTCAGGATTAGGTAGACATGTTTGATAGGGTAAGAGTATACTTTCAAAATCTGCATAGATAACGTAAGGTATTCTCAGCATTTTTTCAACATTTAAGAATTTGACAATGGGGTTTTTAATAGGCATTTCAACCCTAGCAATGTCATGCTGGACACACAAAGCTCTATGTTCTTTCATTTTTTCCATTCCTTGTTGTCCATATCGATTATCCAAGTGTGTAAAACACCGTTTACACGTATATATTTTACGTTCATGGCGGGTAATCTGATGTCTTACTAGTTTATCAAAATCTTTGATAAAGACGTAGTGGTTCTGGCCGGATGATGAACTTAGCAAAAGGAGGTCGCGATGGTCTTGCAGCTCTTGATCCACAACCTTCAGAGGGAACAATTTCTTGTCTTGTTCCAATCCAAATACATTAATGGATATATCGTTGGCTTTTTCAAATTTGGGAATGTCAGCTAGCGATGTAGGAAACGATATTACAGAAAAATCATACTTGTTTTCCAGGTCCTTGTATTTACTAATGCGATGAGCATTCTTTTTAACCAGTTTTGCTAAAATGGCATACATAAAACACTTTTCATTTTTCAAGTTTTCAGGATTAATGCAGGCTTTTCTTGCTTGTATAGCTGCTGGTAATGGAATATATGTGCTTCCACGCAAGGGATTGTACTTATTTATTTTCAATCGTACTCCTTCCACTGCTAACAAAGCCCAATTACTGCCTTTTAGCTCAGATTCCTCCATTTCCGTAGTTAACTTTGTAAATTGTGTTTCCAAGAAACTACTTAAGTCCGTTTCCAAAAATAGGGCCTGATTTCGTGTTTTAAAAGCACGATCTGTAATGTCATTGGTAGATGTATGAATGAATCTACATTCAGCCACAAGATTAACTTTTATCGACTTGTGCATTGCTAGTTCTTTCTGCATAGCTTGTATTATTTGCTGTTTGGACTCTTTAAGGTATAAATTTAAATCCTTGCACGTATCGCAACGAATGAAATAGGATTTAAGTCGACCTTCAAAAGATGTCTCATATTCAATAAGTCCATTTTTGTCAGGGACCAATGACAGTAGGTAATGTTTTGTAGGCTCTGCTTTTTGTCTTTTAGCTGCCGACACAACATTACAACATTCTTCATGACGACGTCCATTGTAGGCATTGTTTAATGTACTACCACAGGTCTTGCACTCATGAAATTCACCACACGATACTTCATGTCGCTTCCTATGATAGTCTCTAAGAAAAGTCTTTCCACACTCTTTACACATATAGCTAGGAATGGCTTCTTCCATTATGAATGTTGATTTCTGCAAACAGCTGCTTACTGCGTATCACAGGGCTAGAGGTTGGTCAGTGAGACGGTCTTTCACGATGTGAACACCGTGATAGGTAGTAGTCAACTGGTGATATTCTTGTGAAGGGTCCTCTAATATACCCCTAGTCTAGACCAACAGCTCTTTACAGCGTATGACAAGGCTGTATACTGGACAGTGAGACGGTCTTTCACGATGTGAACACTGTAACAAGTAGTAGTCAACTGATTATATACTTGCTAAGGGTTCTCTAATATACAATAGTCAAGACCCCACAGCTACTTACTGAGTAGTACAAGGCTGTACAATAGTTGTTTTAACAGTCTTTCACGATGTGGTCACTGTGAATGGTGGTAGTCAACTGATGATATTCTTGATAAGGGTCCTCTAATGTACCCCTGGTTAAGGGTAACAGCTGCTCACTGCTTATGACAAGGCTAAAGACTGGTTGCTTCAACGGTCTTTCACAATGTAAACACTGTGACAGGTAGTAGTCAACTGAAAATATTCTTATGGCCTACTCAAGGTTATCAGGTACTTACTGCATATCAAAAGGCTGTACACTCATGTGTGTTAGGCACTCTTTCTTGCTAAGGACCCCAATATTCCCTACACAAGGCTATACATGTTAGTTCTAAACACTTAGTGATTAATTGTATATTCAATTTTTGTACAAAGCTTACACAAGCACGTTTTTTATGAGGTAAAACTTTGTTAAATAGCTGCATGCGACACGCAAAGTATGTTGCCGCTATCTAGCGGTGACTATGAGAACTACTTGACCGACCAGCATGCTACCTAGCGCTCCATTTCAATACTCGCTCACTGAACGAACAGCATACTATCTAGCGGTCGATATCAATACTCACTCAACTACCAGCCTGCTACCTATCGGTCAATATAACAACTCACTCAACTACCAACATGCTACATGGCTTTTTGGTCAGTTTTTTGTTGGCTTTTTTTGGTCAGTTTCTGTTGGCTTATGTTGGCTTTTATTGGCTTTTGTTGGCTTTTGCTGGCTTTTGTTGGCTTTTTGTTGGCTTTTTGTTGGCTTTTGTTGGCTTTTGTATTAGCTCTTTTATATTTGCTCTTGCATGTGGGGGGCTTATTTGGTCTTGGAAAGTATGTCAGTCCTTTTTTTATGGCTGTAAAATGCTTACAGCCATGTTTGTAAGCAGCAACAACAACAACAACACACAAAATTCCAAAAAAAATCGAAAGTACTCTAAGTTTCATCAATGACTCTCAACTCTTACACTTACCTCTATCCCATGCATAGTCAAAAATTAGTGTATTTTTCAAATTTTTCAAAAAATATTTGGAAAGTAGGCTGTATCATTAAACTAAAAATCCTGAAAAGACATATGTTAACTCCAACACCTACTTCTATACCCCTCTCAGTCCAAAAATAGTGTATTTTTCAAATTTTCCAAAACATATTTCCAAAATGGGTTATATTTCCGAAATTAAACAGTTAACAAAAATGTCTATTTGTCATAAATGAATGGCCTTTGCCTCCTCTACAGCCGTACCAAGTCCCAGGTCTCTAGGACAACAAAATTAATAAATTTGAAAATGGGCTTATATTTCCAAAATTAAAAAGTTTACAAAAAAGTTTGTTTGACATAAATGAATGGCCTTTACCCCCTCTACCCCCCAAAATAAATGTCATGTCTCTAGGACAACAAAAATAAAATTTTCAAAATGGGCTTATATTTCCAAAATTAGGAATTCTACAAAAAAGTTTGTTTGACGTAAATCAATGGTCTTTACCCCCTCTATTCCAACACCAAGTCTCAGGTCTCTAGGTCAACAAAAATAAAATTTGGAAAAAATGGTCACTATTTTGGAAACTAGGAATTCTACAAAAAAGTTTGTTTAACATAAATGAAAGGTCTCTATCCCTTCTACCTGTAAACCAAGTTTCAGGTCCGTATGACAAAAATGAAAAAGTTCAACTGGGAAAGTAGGCGATTTTTCATATAACCAAACATTCTAAAATGTGTTCTATGGGCTTAAAAGAATGGCCTCTATGTCCTTTATTTTTTTAAATAAAACTTTTTTTATTTTTACACTTTTTTGAAAAAAGTTCAATTTTTAAAATTCTATATTTTGAAAACTAGGAATTCTACAAAAAACCTTCTTTGACATAAATTAATGGCCCTGACCCCATCTACCACCAAAATAAATTTCAAGTCTCTAGAATGAGAAATAACAGTAGTGGAGTAGTGACAGTTCTAACCAGTGTCATGGCCGTCGCGTGGACTCACGCTTTTTTTTTCAATAGCTGATGAAGGGGATAAAATGTAATTAATCATCGAAACGTGTACTGAAAACAAGTTTAAAAATAAATTTTTTCTTTATAGTATGGATTCAGGCGGATGCACTTTTCTTGTTAATAACTATTCTATCATATCAATACGGAACCAGCATGAGCCATTTAAATAATGTAATTCATGTGCGAAGCTATCAAGTACCTAATTGGTCACACATCATACATCTTGAGCTATAATTGGTTGTAGAAACTGTATCATAATGAAAACTAGTACTTTAATGACCATCATTTCGATACAATTTTCTGACATATATTTACATTTCGACATCGTGGAACATAAAAGTATTTTAAAGGTTCAGTCTAATTTCAAGAGACCATCATAACGCATGATCAACAGTAGATTAGGAGAAAGGTCACCCTGAATGAACGTTATCGTGATAGGGGTGGTGTGGTTCTCTTAATAAGTGTTTAAGAAAAGCGGCCGAGTCTAATGATATGGCTGGGTAGCGTATCAATTGCGATGATTATTCCTAGGAAGAGCTGACACCTTAAGAGCGTTTCCAGGACACTGTGATTACACTGCAACGCCTACTCGTCTACCTGGCAGGTGAGGCGTAAGAGGTGACCTTGCGCCGTATTTACCGAGTCCCACACACTGGCTGGCACGAGGAGGTCGTACAGTAGGTTAAATAGGATGAGTGGGAGGACAAGCTGTGATTGAAAAACTTCCAGCTACTGTGTTCATAATTATTGGACAGTATCCCTACAATCTGACTATGGAAAGTTCTCTGGACATTAGAAATACTCAGTTCAAGTTCCCCAAGAAAAAAGAAAAGGAATTTCTAGTTTACATTATGTTTGGTTGGTTGGTTCTTAAGTTTAGGGGCTGCGACAACGCAGTCATGTAGCCCCGTGTACTTTGGGTGTGTGTAGAATCTGTCTGATAACCGGTGTTAATTGTGATGACTGTATAAGTGTGTGTTATCTGTTTTTTTTTAATTTAAGTACTGCAACTTAGAATTTTTCAAATAGTTCCTACTTTTGCCGCCAAGCGCCACCGTCAACGGCCACTAGGCCAAGTTCAGAACTTAGCTACTAGACGCCACCGCAGTCGGCTCTTGGCAACGAACGTAGAGACCTAAGAGCGTTGTTTACATTCTTAACCTATCCAATTTAGCTTCACACAGGTGTAATTAGTGGAAGGTTCTTTAACATGCCATAAATCTATGACATGGGACCGCCGGCTTTACTTCCCCTCCAAAGGAAGGCATACTGAGGGATATCTCTCCTTGACGTAACATACAAGATATTCTCCACAGTCCTACTACACAGGGCAGAACCTCAACTAGCCCATCAACATGGGGAATACCAGGCGGGTTTCAGGAAAGGGAGATCCTGTTCGGAACAAATTATCAACCTCAAACACATCATTAACTACCAAAAATGACGGGCTAAATCGTATGTAATCACTTTCATTGACTTCCAAAAGGCATACGATTCGATAGATAGGGAATCCTTATTCTCGGTCCTGAAAGAACTTGACCTCGATTAAAAAAAACTGCAAACCTAATCAGAGAAACACTAACTAATACATTCTCCAAAGTTAAATTCATGGGGGAACTCTCCACCCCTTTTGAGATTAAAACAGGTGTACGGCAAGGAGATGGACTTTCTCCACTGCTATTTAACTGTGCCCTCGAAAAAGTAGTCAGAGAGTGGAATGTGAAGACCCACAGTGGAATCAAAATAGGAACTAATAACAAAGGCATTAAGGTCAATTGTTAAGCTTTTGCTGATGACATGGTCTTATTTATTTATTTATTTATTTATTTGTTGATGGTACACAACAGGGCTCAGTGTGCGCCCCAATAATAGTGCACCTACACAGTGAGATACATTTCCTGATATGTCTGCATTAAGTATTAATATCTTAATGTAATTCTTAAAACTAATACGTTCACACAGATCAAAATGCATAGTAGTAAAAAGATAATATAAAACTAAATCTAAATATGATCTAATGCCAAATATAAAAACAGGTTTTGGAATTATTACATAATAAACTAATGGGTAACATCAATAACTAGGGAACAGGCCTATCCACATATATACATTGTTGATTCTGTTATGTGTGATAATTTTATTTCAAGTATGAATTAGAGTGACAGGGTTATAATTTCCAAGAACGGTCTGATTGAGAGACAGAAATCTAGTTTCCAGTTTACACGAACCGCATCGTTGTAAATACTGCAAAGCCTCCATACAGGTGAATTGTTATGTGAAGTGGTATTGGTTATATCATTTTTGAATGTTATGGTTGATCTTGTAGTTAAGCGAGGGATGTTGAAATTTAGGAGTGATAGGAAAAATGAGTTATCAATTTGACCGTTAATGACTTTATAAAGGAATTTCATATCATTCACTCGCCTTCGAGACTCCAAACTAGTCATGCCGAAATTCAACAAAAGTTCACCGTAGGGTACCATGTGTGGGTAATTGCCCGTTATTTTGAGGTGTAAATATCTGAGGAATTTCTTTTGAACTTGCTCAATGTACTTAATGCATGTTTTCTGCCAGGGACTCCATACTTGGCTGGCGTACTCGAGCTTGGATCTCACCATGGCAGTATAAAGTTTTATGCAGGTACTGGTCCTAATGAATGGCTTAGTGTTTCTTATTATAAACCCTAACATGCGGTAAGCATCCCCGACCGTCTTTTGCACATGATAAGTGAAAGCAAGCTCTCGGTCAAACAGAATCCCTAGATCTTTCTTCTCGCTTACTGTTTTCAATGACTTAGGTCCAATTCCATAAACAAATGTGATTGGGTTCTTCTTACGTGTAAAGGTCATAACAACACACTTTGGTACGTTTAAGTATAATTTGTTTTCTATACTCCATTTGTGTATATTATTTAGGTCATTTTGTAGTAGAGTGCAGTCATTAGTGGAAGAAATTGATTTAAAAATTTTGAAGTCATCTGCATATAAAAGACTATTTGAGTGCAGTATACATCGTGGCAAATCATTTATCATTGCTAGAAAAATCAAAGGTCCAAGGTTCGAACCTTGGGGTATTCCGGAATGAACTATGTATTCCTTTGAGACAATTTTCTGGAACAAAACAAATTGTTTCCTGTCTCTGAGATAGGAGATGAATAATTTTAGTAATGGGTGGGAAAATCCCAAAATACATAATTTTTTAAGAAGGATATCGTGATTTATTGTGTCGAAAGCTTTCTCGAAATCTGTAAATATGACATCCATCTGCCCTCCTTTATCTAACTCTTTAGATATAATTTGAGTAAAATTAATTGCATTTGTCACTGTAGATTTCCTGGATAGGAAACCATGTTGGTTATCTGTTACGAGTGGTCTGAGGAATACTGATATTCTTCCGTGCAATATGAATTCAAATACCTTGGCTACTGCGGATAAAATAGATATAGGACGGTAGTTATTAATTAGTGATGGGTCTCCCGATTTTAGTATAGGGCAGACGCGAGTGATTTTCCAGGCGTCAGGGAACGTACAAGTTTGAATTGCTAAGTTAAATATAAAGTGTAACGGGTCCCTGAGGCTTTCAGCACATCCCTTAACTACATACGGTGGAATATTATCAGGACCAGCCGACGACTTAGGTTTTAATTTTTTAAATGCCATTTTTATCTCTTCCTTTGAGACAAGTTTTATGTGAAGGGTGTTGGGAGTATTCGAATTGCAGGCTGAGACATGGGAAAAAGCCAAGGAACAGATCCTCGAACTCCAGAGGCAAGCGTTAAAAATTAGTCTCAAAATCTCAGTTGAAAAGACCAAAATAATGACGAACATAAAAAACCCACCAAAAAAGCTTCAAGTGCCAAACAATACAAACACATCGTCAAAAAATTTAAATATATTGGGGGAATGGATCGGCTGGAATGCGCTAGAGAAAAAGGCAATGGAATCTAGGAGAAATAAAGTTGAATTGGCCTTCCAATTTACGAAGGACACTTATATCAAGAAGTCTTTTCCCTGGAATACCAAGATAAGACATTATAAAACGGTAAATATACCAGAAGCCTTATATGCAGCCGAATCATTTTCTCTCACCACCTAGGGACCGCTTGAAGGGCTGGAGGTCAAGGAAAGGAAGATATTTCGCCAAATTGCATAACAACAAATTAATCCATGTCAGGAACGAAACTCTTTACCAAAAGACCGAGAAACTCTCGGACACAATAAAAAACGGAGAATTGATTTTTATGGGCACATCCTCCTAATGAATTCAAATAGACTAACCAAAAAGATCTTCGACTACATTCTTAATTAAAAAAAACTCTCTGGTTTAAGGAAACTGAGAAGGTCTCGTAGAACTCCAAATTACAGACACCATGCTCATGGACAAAATAGCCAAAACCATCACGAAGGATAAGAAGAAACGGTTCCAAGTTAAAATCAAACACAAGCCGACGATCCACATCTCTACCGAAGAAAGGGAATCAAGATCTCAAAGGATGAGGCAATACTGGGCCAAAAGGAAAGCTCAAAACAATGAAAAATGATTGATTTCATGTGCCCCAAAGTTGGGTGAAAGAAATAAAGAAGAAGAAGAATATATGCACCTGAAACTATTACAATTGGTGGCAAATCTCGAATATAAATGATCGAAAAACAAGAAAGGAGAATCCTCAGGAAAATTTTAGGACTAAAGTGTGAGAATTAAAATCACATGAAATCACATGAAATTTATCAAGTTACAGAAAAAATCACAGAGACCATGAGGAAATGGTGGTTACAGTTTTACGGACACCTATATAGATTGGATAATAACAGGCGCACAATGAAAATTTTCAATGGAAATTCAAAACAACTGGCTAAAAGAAATCAGTGAAGACAAAAATGAAATCGGTTGTTATGAAGAAACCATTCAAGACGGAATAAAGTTCAGAAATTTAATTCACAAACACAAATTTTCTGAGAAACCCACCCGCCAAGGGATGGCTGTAAACGAGGAAGATATTACTGTAGTGGAGGTAGCGAGCTGGCGGAAGGACGGGCAACGTTGTGCGTGGCTTTGAATAGGATATTAGTAGCCAATAATCAGTTGCTATAACAAATCCTTTGAATCATACTGCCTTCTTTATTACTTTATAAAACTATTAACAATTATCAACAGGTCACATCCTTACGTAGTTCATGCTTTCCAGTTCAATGCAACTATAATAGATTTGCAATATTCGGTTGCATTGCGTTTGCCAAGTGAATTCTGAGAATAGCTTCAAGTGACGCTCGTGTTAAAGTTGACCTCGACTTACATTTGTTGAAATTCATTAATGAAAATAGCTGCTCATAAAAATAGTGGTAAATAACAGGGCGAGACTATGCATGCGGAATTCTCGTTTACTCACGTCTTTGCAGAAACTGATAATATCGCCGTTAAAATGATAAACCCTGTCCTTTACAATTGAGTCATAACGAATAGGGTAAGTCCGTCTTCTCCTCTCTAGCAAGAGAAGGTAGTGCGAGGAGAAGCTGGAGGGGTGGAGAAGAGTGGGACTTAGTCTGCCACGGAGCGAGTCTCATGACAAGCCGCGGCGCCACAGCCACCAGTGGCATGGCTGGACAGGGATGGTTGAACTGCGCTAATTAGGTTAAACCCAAACAGTCCTGTCAGCTCGCGCTAATGGGTTTGAGAAGAGAGTGGGGGCAGGCAACCTCCCCTGAAATGTTGGTTAAGCCATGGGTTGACTGACAGCTGCGTACACCTGGACCCCTGGAGTTTCCGTAGATATAATCAGTGCAGCGAACATGTTATCCATGTACTGTCAAAGAAGTGGAGAATTGCGAGTTGTAGGAAACTATAAATGTTATAAGTTTGATTTTTTACAACGGGGCGTTCCAACAAGGAATTTATATAGGAAATGCACCTTATTTTGTAGCAGGATACATATACTGTACCAGTAAGCGTTTTGGTTCCCACGATATCGTTTTAAAGTTCATAGTGCAGATTGTGGTGTTTGAAGCCATATTTTCAGTGTTGCCTTAGTAAACATGAGTTTAGTGAGTCGGTCATTCGTGTTGACCGACTGAAAAGCACCAAACTCTTGTTCATAGTGCAGGTTGACACATTCCAAAATATATTTACCTTTACGTCCAGTTTGGAGTGGGGGGCAGTGAAACACGCCTCGTGCAACTTCCCCTGTTAGCATTTTCCTAATTGACCCCCATGGAAAGAAACCATTAGCGGAGCTCGGTATCACCCGGCTGGACAGGCCTGTTTTAAGGAAACTCTTCCTTGACTTCAGTCGTTCCTGCCCCACTGTCTGTCTTTCCTTGTTCGCAGCTATTTATCTTGGAACAGGAGGTGTTGCTATTCCTGCGAGGTGGTAGAGCCATTCAACTGGAGTGGACTTCAAGCAACCTGTTATAATTCTGCAGGTGTCATTGAGAGCTACATCCACCTGTTTGGCATGGACATAAGCTACGTGCGAACGCTACCATTTAGAACTTTGGAGCAAAAGCACATAGTCAATTAAACATTATGCAATACAAGGCGCAGGTGCGTAATTTTAGTGTATTTCACCTTTCTTTTTATGGATATTTGGCTGCCACAAAAGAATTAATATTGTTATTTCCTTCCAAGTGCCACAGTTCTCCGAGGGTTGTGGCCATTTCGTTTTCTTCTCTCATCTCCCTTATTCCCAATTTTATTCAATACATCCTGATCTTCTTTTTCTCCCCCCAAGGGCTCACATCTAGTGGGACGTGTGTGGGTGACCACGGGGCCCCAGCTAGGTCTGCCATTGCTTCCACTTACTTGTACCGGGCTCTTTTCAGTTATCCTTCCTGTCGGCCTCCCTTGGTCAACTCTTCTTCTCTTCCGACCCCGATGGCATTAGGGTATCCGAGGCCTAGGGAGTCTTTCACTTTCCCGCCTTGATTGGCCCTTGTCTTTCCAGATACCCTCATTCTTAGAGGGGTCAGCCTTCTTTATCTTTCTATGTTATCTCCTGCCTTCTGCTCAAGGCCCTCAAGGAGACAGGGTGTATGTAGCCCCACCACTTCTGGTGCACCTTGGATAGTGCTACAACCTCAATGGCTCACGGCCGGTGAATTTGGGAGTTGGCGACCCCAAGGGATTCCTGAGCTGGGTCCCTTGTGTTCCCCTTTTCCCTCTGACCTTGGGGCGGGCCTCTTTCCCTTTCCTATCTGCCTTTCATGGCTCTCCTTCCTTCCAATCCTCATTCTTCGAGGGTTGAGAGATTTCTTTACTTCATGTCCTTTATTTACCTTATCTGTTATTTGTTTACCATTTCTTCTTCTAGTTTGTAAGTCTGTAGTTAGTATTAGTTATAGTTTTCATTCTCATCTCATCTTTCACTATCACCCAAACCATTAGGAAAGCTGTACAGCGTTGCTGTGATGGAGCCCATCACATCCGAGCGAGGCACGCCATGATGCGTGATGGGTTCTATTTCGGCAACGCTGTACAGCTTTTCCGGGAGCGGGTAGGTGGTGAACGATGTGTTATTTCCGCCTACAAATACAAACCGATATAAAATAAGTGAGTTAATTAACGTATTTCACAGTTATACAGCATAACTTTTTGATGTATAAGGATTACATCGCAACTAAGAACTACCTTTCCCAACCACCCCGAGCCGAGAAAAAGTTACCTTACAAAAATGATAACAACTTTTTTTTCTTGGACACGCAACATTTTGAAATTAATAAACCAGTTATACAACATTCCAATGTATATTGTGTTAAAATTTGGATTCGATCTGATGACGGGGTTTTGAGATAATAATTCTTAAATGTGACGCATGGTTGAAATACGCTTAAAAACGTGCACTTTTTGTGCTCCAACTGCGACAAAAAATATTAAAACATAAATTAAAAATTCCAAACCTACATGAGCTAACGTAAAATAGAACGACGAAAATGATGATGTTATTGGATTTTATGTCGGTCTATTGGTTACTTCACAAATAACCTTCAAACTCGAGTGCACATAATACTTCGGTCGACAGTAGATGTTAGGCCCCTTTAATCAACAAGTATCATCATCATTTAACTACTGCGCCTTTTAGACATGCCAGGGTGCTGGAATTTTGCCCCGAAGGGGATCCAGTAAATCTACTAATATGGGTCCATTGCATTTGCGCTCCCTCTAATGCCAACTGGCTGCGCCAGGATTCGATCCTGCAACCTTCAGCACAGCAAGCAAGAACGTTACTGCTGAGCCACGCAGCCAGCTAACAATAAATTCAATACACACCCAAGTACACGGCACGGATGCCCTAGTTGTTCCGCTCCTAATACCAGAATGTTTTGTGTGGTGACTACCATCCTCAGTCGCTCCAATGTTGTGACTCATAGGGTCCGGTGAGTTGGTCACTCATTAGCACTTCATCTTGAGTGGACTGGGTCGTTAGATTACCTCTTGGATGACGTAGTCACTTCCCAGAACACTTGACATACGACAGGCGCCACTGAGCCACACTGTACCACTCCCTTATATGGGCATTGTTAAGTCTCTTCAAGCTTCTCTCCAAATGAAGATTTTCTTGACGAAAATGCATAGCTGGCTTTAAAACTTCACTGAGTTCACAATATAAAACATAGAGCAATGAAACTTTATACAGTTGTCTATTGGTGTTTGATCTATCACGTGACAAGTAACACCCATCTTGGGGGGCAAAATGGCATCAGTACAGTCACTGCAAAATGTTTGTTACATCTTCTTATTTAGGTACAACATAACTATAAACGATTCTGGCCTGAGCTTTTAACAAGTTTAAATATACAGTATGTCACGATCTCTAACTTTATGTAGAATTATCCAAATAAGGTGAAGATTTTTTTTTATTTATTTATGATCATTTCAATTTTGGATTCTATAAACTTCTGTGAAAATATGAATGTAAATGCGTGCAAATTCTACATATGGTAAAACAGAAGCAACATTCTACATAAATATATGTATAATCACTCAATAAACAATCCCTGAAAATTTCAGTCATGTAGCGTTTAGGGTTTCAGAGAAAAGTGTACCTACTGCATGTGGAGGAAAAATTGATATTGCGAAAAAAATCATTAGAATGTTGGATATCTTCAATTAGTCACATTTAATTAACTTTGTGTATAGACACGCAGTATCAGATATAAATTTATTTTAGGAATACTTCCAGTTGAGTAATGAGCTTGAAATTTTTCCACAAAGTATAAAAGAGGCCATACAAACAAAAACACATATTTCCAAATTTTGATACGAAGTACGTCCAGAAAGTAAGTTCCGTTTGGTAATGACATTAGATTGTGTAAAGATACAGAAAAATTATTTATTGCACAAAATTCTACAACCTTTAAACTACTTTTCCACATAATTGCCGAAATGTTGCAGGCATTTGTCGTAGCGTGGCACGAGTTTTTGTATACCTTCTTCATAGACGTGTGCCGCCTGTGTCTTCAACTAGTTGTACGTTCCGCTGCAGCGCAGTTCCGCATATGCGCGGTAGACGCTCTGTATCAAGGAGAAGAAACGTGCGCCATTTGGAGAGCGCTGTCAGCCACGCACACGTTGTTGTGCATGTTTACTCGTACAATGTCGGTGTTGATTGAAAATCCCGCCGCTTGTGAAATCAGATCTGTGATTCGTTTTCTGAATGCTAGGAAAGTGAAACCAATTGAAATTTATCGGCAAATTTGCGAAGTGTATGGACAAAATGCGATGAGTGATTCAGTGGTGAGAAGGTGGGTCCGACAGTTCAATGAAGGACGTAGTGAAGTGCATGATGAAGAACGAAGTGGGCGTCCATCTTTGGTTACAGAAGAACTGGTTCACGCGATTGATGACAAGATCCGGGAAAACCGTAGGTTTACAATTAGTGCTCTCGCTATGGAATTTCCCCAAATCACACGATCACTAATTCATGAAATTGTTGCCAAAAAAACTGAACTTTCGTAAACTTTGCCGACGTTGGGTACGAAAGATTCTTACGGAGCAACACAAAACAAAACGGATGGGTAGTGCACTTCAGTTTTTGACCCGTTACAATAAAGGCGGCGAAGAATTTCTCATACAAATAGTCACAGGAGATGAAACTTGGGTTTCTTACGACACCCCTGAAAGGAAGCGGCAATCAATGGAATGGAGGCACACTTCATCCCCAGCAAAGGTTAAGCCGAAACAAATCTTGACACTTCGGAAAATGATGTGCACAGTGTTCTGGGACTGGAAAGGCATCTTACTCATTGATTTCTTACCGCGTGGTCAAACAATCAACGCAGATGCTTACTGTGAGACACTTAGGAAATTGCGCCGCGCAATACAGAATAAGTGCCGAGGGTTGCTGTCAAAAGGTGTTGTTTTTCTTCACGACAACGCATGACCACACACTGCAAATGTGACGAAAAACCTCCTACAGGGATTTGGCTGGGACGTGTTTGACCACCCTCCGTACAGCCCTGACCTCGCTCTTCACACATCTCAAGTCTTTCCTTGGCGGTCAATACTTCAACATTGACGACGAGCTGAAAGAAGATGTTTCCAACTGGTTGAAGACACAGGCGGCAAACTTCTATGAAGAAGGTATCCAAAAACTTGTGCCACGCTATGACAAATTCCTGCAAAAGTTCGGCAGTTATGTGGAAAAGTATTTTAAGAGGTGTAGAATGTTGTGCAATAAATATTTTTTTCTGTATCTGTACACAATTTAATTTTATTACCAAACGGAACTTACTTTCTGGACGTGCCTCGTATTTTGAACCGTCATCGGTTACATCCCCCCTTAAGGTCGATTCACTCTATACATTACGTTACCTTTCCGTTTCCTCAACCCTCTAAGAATGTGGAGTGAGGGACTTGGAAGGAAGGAGAGCCATGAAAGGCAGGTAGGAAAGTGAAAGAGGAGAGGGTCCGGCCCAGAGGTAATGGATAAAAGGGGGAAAACCGGAACCAGCTCAAGAATCCCTTGGGGTCGCCAACTCCCGAACTCAGCAGCCGTGAGCCCCTGAGGGTGTAGCAATATCCAGGGTGCATCTGAAGTGGTGGGGCTACATACACCCTGCCTCCGTGAGGGCCTTGAGCAGAAGGCAGGAGATACTGTGAGCCCTGAGGGTGTAGCAATATCCAGGGTGCATCTGAAGTGGTGGGACTACATACACCCTGCCTCCGTGAGGGCCTTGAGCAGAAGGCAGGAGATACTGTGAGCCCCTGAGGGTGTAGCAATATCTAGGGTGCACCAGAAGTGGTGGGGCTACACATACCCTGCCTCCTTGAGGGCCTTGAGAAGAAGGCAGGAGATAACATGAAAAGAAAAAGAAGGCTGACCCCTCGCAGAAGGAGGGTATCAGAAAAGATGAGACAAGGGCCAATTAAGGCGGGAAAGGAAGAGACTCCCTAGGCCCCGGATACTCTAATACTGTCGGGGTCGGAAGAGAACAAGAGTTGACCAAGTGAGGTCGACAGGAAAGGAAACGGAGAGGAGCCCGGCACAAGTAAGTGGAAGCAATGCCGGACTCAGCTGGGGTCCCATGGACGCCAACCCACGTCCCACTAGATGTCAGCCCCTGGGAGGGTACCTATTTTCACATCCACTTCTCTTCTATTCCACGCTGTTTTTCTTAACACATTTTGTAACAGATCTGTTTTTGATGTGTAACATCTTTCCGCTCGGTTGCTGGATAATTTTGTGGCAGTGATTTTGAAAATTGGGGATGGAAGTGGATCGGACGGAAGTGAAGACGCACTGCCAGCTGGATGTACAATTGAAAATGTGTGTATTGGAAACAAGGCAGTGTGTGCTCTGTAGCGCGAGAATGTTATGGCAATACAGTAGGCAGTGCATTTAGCAGGCACTGGTTTGACGAGCACAGTGGCAAATGTTTCACCGACTTTCATTTGTCATTGAGCAGTTAATGAAGCGTCACGTTCAAGGTTGAATATCACATGGGGTAGGACAAAGACGACAAATTACATTAAAGTAAGCGGCATTATTGTCAAGCTGTGGGTGACTAGTCAAATATTAAATGCTTAACAGAATGTTGTTATATGAGTGGAATAAAAGCTGTATTTTCATCATATGTGAGTCTAGGTCATTTCATGATTGTAGGAAGCCATGTTTTGATTGTTTACGACGAACTGTATGAGAGCCTTGAGAATAATGAATGTTATTGTTACTGAGGAATGTGCTCACAGATTTGAGAGTCCTGTCGACGTTGTGTGTCACTTTGTTACTGTGAATTATTAATGTAAAAGGAAGGAAGGAAGCTTGTAGTTTTGCGTGTCCGTTAATCTCACGATCATGATCCACGGTACCTCCCTTTTACGTGGAATGCGAACCACAGGACATGGCATTTCAATTCGAAAATCTCACATGTATTGACCGGGAATCAAACCCGGTCTACGTTGGTGAGAGACTAACCACTGCGCCACAAGTGTGACAGTAGCATATCTCAAATTCAATCTATACATTCATCATCATAGTACCAGTATGAAAATGGAGTGTAAATTAACATTTTAAGAATGTCCAAGCTGTGTAGTATACGAGTAGGATAACATGTCAGATGTGCGACTACTGTAAGACTCGTATCTTTGTTGTTTTTAAATTTTAATTTGTGAGCTTTTGGAACAAGAATATTTTTAGAATCCGCTGTTATGGCAAAGTTTATATTAAGTGTATGTTCTTGCACATTTATATAGTTACGCTGAGAAAGGTGACAATGTGCGGTACGGTTTTAATGTACAACAAATGAGTCGCCCAGTTACAAAACTCGTTTAATCCACTTGTGAATGAGAAACATTTTCATGAGAAACGTTTCTCTGGACTTTGCTTCGCGTATCTTTTGTGTTTGTTGTTTTCTACTTTTTGCTTTGTTTTTGGTTTTTGGTTTTGTGTTTGCTTTGTGCTTTTGCTTTAGAATTTTATTTTTTGCTTTTCTTTCTAGGTTTTGTGTTTTCAGCTTTTGCTTTTTTGAATTTTGCTTTTTGCTTTATGTTTCTGTTTTTTTGTTTTCTGCTTTTTCTTTTGTTTTTGCATTTTGCTTTTTGCTTCGTCTTTTTTTTTTTTTTTTTGGTTTTGTGTTCGTTTTCTGCTTTTTTTTGAATTTTTGATTTTTCTTTTTGTTTCTTTTTTTCTGCTTTTGCTGTTGTGTTTGAATTTTTCTTTTTGCTTCTTGTTCTTTGTTTTTGGTTTTTTGTTTCTTTTCTAGAAAATTAAAACAAAAACAAAATAAAACAAAACAAAAAACAAAAAATAGAACAAAACATTTTAAAACAAAATATAACGAAATGAAGTAAAACAAAATAAAAAATAACTAATTTTACGACATGATCCTTATTCACAAGTGGATTAAACGGGTTTTGCAAATGGACGACTCATATATTGACTCATGGTTATATAAATTTTATTATAATTACACCGGCAATAAGGAATCGCGCTAATGGTAATTTTTATGTAATTTTATACTGTGTTACTGTTAGAGTTACTTGAATTAGTAACGCCATTAAAAGTAACTCTCTTTAGTCTCCAACCTACGTCCAGTGGATCAGACAAGGGAAGAGGTGTCCCTCCAACCAGCCAGAGAGTCAAGCAACCCTCCACCCCCTGTTTCTCAACATATCAAAGGGACTACTCTTGTCTCCTCCACCCCTCTGGGACTTAGACCACCAGGATGATGAAGGGCGTCCTCTCAGTTTCCGTCCTTGTCCACTTAATTGAGTCCGTTTCATGCCCAGCCCAACTTCATTGTTTAGCCCAGAACATCACTTTACACCAATTCTCTGCTTAATTTCTCTATCTCTTCTCTTCTCTTGAGAGAAACACCCATCCTAGTCTCCTCCCAGGGACGCACTGTTTGTCGAGCGGAAAACGCCTCAAAGCTCCGTGCGTGAGACCCGGTAGTTCTCTCGCGTTCAGAATACAAGCGAACCTTGTGATGAGGGCAAAAGAGAAGAAGTTAATTTTCTGCGCCAATGTTAACTGGATAAAAGAAGTACTTACACAAATTTTTCAACTTTGTTAATAAATTATATAATTAATATGAGTGAGGAAGATGTTTCGTTTAAAGTGTAAAGAAATCAAACTAACCATCACGGATCCATTGGTCACTTTGGCAACAGCATCTCCAGACTGTTTTGGAAAATTATATGTAAATATCAATCAGAGCCTCTATTTAATCAAATCATTTCCAACGATATCTATTGTATTTTAATATTGTATAAACGCTGAAGAACACAGCATCGTATATCGAAACATGTACCAACATTTAAATATAATTTGTATAGATTGGCGGATCATTATAAATAAATAAATAAATAAATAAATAAAAAATAAAAAAAACAAGAAGTTCCGTGACGAACTAAAGAGCCTACTTTTATTAAAATTAAGATTCATGCCAATGATTAATCTACAGTATATGAACCTATCTAGAATACTATGGTAAAAGTATAGAAAGCATTTATTAACAGTTGTCAGCCCTGATTGCTCTTAAGAATACTTATAGTCATATCTGTTATGTTACACATAGCACATACGAAATTTGGATGAAATCCAACTGATAGTATAGAAGTTGCATGTATTTAAAAATTGGTCCTATCAGCAGGCTTAGAATCATGTTGGTAGAACTGACGTATATAAGTTACTCCAAATTAATCTAAAATGTCCGGTACTATACGATGATGATGATGATGATGATAATTGTTGTTTTAAGGGGCCTAACATCTAGGTTATCGGCCCCTAATGGTCTGGGTGATAGCGAAAATGATAATGAAATGGAAACCAGAACGAAAATTAAGTGAGACGGAAAATACGTACGAAAAGGAACTCAGATTGAAATAACGCACAAAATATTCTTACAGAAGGAAATTTAGAACGAAAAGATTCACAAAAAGAATAGATTGAAAAATACCCAAAAAATATAGGCTAGGTTTAAAATACATACAAAATGCAATGTAGCGTCGAAATACTTACAAAATGCAATTGAAATTCAAAATACTTACAAAATGCTAATGAGATCAAAATACGTACAAAATGCAATTGAGGTTCAAAATACTTACAAAATGCAATTGAAATTGAAAATACACAATGCAATTTAGATTGAAAAAGGCCGGTTCAGATTCAAAATACTCACAAAGTGCAATGGAAATTCAAAATACTTACAAAATGCAATTGAAATAGAAAATGCTTACAAAATGTACGGTAGATTCAAACGACTCATGTGGATTGACAATACTTACAAAAAGCAATTTAGATTGAAAATACTTGACAAAATGTAATTTAGATTCAAAATACCCACAAAATGCAATTGAGAATCAAAATATGTGCAAAATGCCCACGAAACAAAATGCAATTTAGATTCAAAATTCGTGCGAAATGCGGTTTTAGTTGAAAATACTTACAAAATGCAATTGAAATTCAAAATACTCACTAAAAGGCCCGTCTACCTGCATTGAAAGACTTACTAAAAAGCAATTTAGATTGTCAATCTTTACAAAATGCAATTGAGGTTGAAAACAATCGCGAGATGTAATTTATATCGAAAAAAACTTACAAAATGCAACGTAGATTAAAAATGCCTTAAAAATCGCTAAAAGGGAATTTAGATACACGGTGAACCAAGTAACAAAAACAGTGCGGGAATCTTAAAGAGAAAAGTAAATATAATGAAAAGAGGAGAGGAGAGGAGAGGAGAGGAGAGAGAGGAGAAGGTCCGCCCCAAAGGTAAGGGACAAAAGGGGAAAACGGACCCAGCTCAGGAATCCCTCGGGGTCGCCAACTCCCGAACTCACCAGCCGTGAGCCCATGAGGGTGTAGCATTATCTACGGTGCACCTGAAGTGTTGGGGCTACCTACACCCTGCCTCCTTAAGGGCCTTGAGCACAAGGCAGGAGGTAAAGGGAATAGAAAAAGAAGGCTGACCCCTCACAGAAGGAGGGTATCAGGAAATATGAGACAAGGGCCAATTAAGGCGGGAAAGTGAAAGACTCCCTAGGCCTCGGATAAGCTAATACCGTCGGGGTCGGAAGAGAACAAGAGTTGACCAAGAGAGGTCGGCAGGAAAGAAGACGGAGAGGAGCCCGGCTTAAGTAAGTGGAAGCAATGCCAGACTCAGCTGGGGTCCCGTGGTCGCCAACCCACGCCCCACTAGATGTGAGCCCCTGGGGGGGGGGGGGAGTACTATACGAGTGCATAGTTTAAAGCTGTCGGCTTGCATACTTTCTGATATATTGGTATTTGGATAAAAAAAGAGAGAGAGCAATTATCATCAGTTGGCAGCCCTGGTGTCTCTTAAGAATACGCTCAGTCATATCTGTTTATGTACACATAATACATACAAAATTTGGTTGAAATCCAATTGTTAGTGTCGAAGTAATATGCACTTAAAAATTGGACTTATCAGAAGCCTTAAAATTATTTTGGCAACACTGTCTTGTATGTCCTCCTAGAAATTAAACTGAAATAGTATTATCTACATGTGTGCCAATTTTGGAATAGCTCCTATGCATACCTTCCAAGATATCCAACATGGAGCTCAAATTTCTAGTGCGTTTTTTCAGCAGTTGGTAGCACTAACATCATTTTCAAATATGGGCTTGAGATATTCCGGTATACACCTTTACTCAACCTAAATTTGTTTTCGATTGCTGCAGCCGTTTAGGAGTTGATAGGGGGGGGGCACACACACACAGAGCCAGCCAGCCAGACAGACAGACAGAAGGACAGACAGACAGACACACATTTTCCCGGATCTATATCTTAAGTCTACTTTTTCCTGATTTTTGCAAAATGTGAAAAGTAGGCTAATAAATAAGGCTGCCAGAGATAAGAACCACGTGGTCCACAGCCTGCTTCCAATAGACAGACCGGGTCAGGAATGGAATGAATGAACTGTGGCAGTTGCCGAAACCTGTCGCACTCTTTGGGGCAATGATTAAATGCATGACAGATGAAATGAAATGACAGTGGAGAGTGTTGCTGGAATGAAATTTTTGACAGGGAAACCCGGAGTACCCGGAGAAAAACCTGTCTGCCTCCGTTTGCCCAGCACAAATCTCACATGGATTGATCGGGATTTCTACCACGGACCCAGCGGTGAGAGGCTGGCGTGCTGCCGCTTAAGCCACGGAGGCTTCAAGTAAATATGTAAATAAATAAATAAATAAATAAATAAATAAATCTCTCTCTATATATAAAGCCCAATGTTTGTCTGTCTGTCTGTTTGTCTGTTATGTATACAAATCCACACCGTTTCACCGATCTGAACCAACATTTGCATACTTACCCTTCGGAACCCTGCGGGTAACCCTGTCCACTTGAAATTTCCGACAGACCACACCATTCCCTGCAATTAGGCCCTTTGACCCAAATCTACACCGTTTCACCGATCTCAACCAAAATGTGTATACTAACCCTATGTAACCCTGTGAATAACACTGTCCACTTAAAATTTCAGACAGACCACCCCATTTCCTGCATTTAGGCCCTTTGACAAACATCTACACCGTTTCACCGATCCGAACCAAAATTTGTATACTTACCCTTTGCAACCCTGCGGGTAACCCTGTCCACTTGAAATTTCGGACAGACCACCCCATTCTCTGCATTTAGGTCCTTTGGCCCAAATCTACACCGTTTCACCGATCAGAACCAAAATTTATATACTTACCCTTTGGTACCCTGCGAGTAACAATGTTTGCTTGAAATTGCGGACAGACCACTCCATTCCCTGCATTTAGGCCCCTTGGCTCAAATCTACACCGTTTCACCGATCTCAACCAAAATGTGTATACTTACCTTTTATAACCCTGTGAATATCACTGTCCGTCTAAAATTTCGGAGAGACCACCCCATTTCCTGCATTTAGGCCCTTTGCCAAAAATCTATATCGTTTCACCGATCCGGACCAAAATTTGTATACTTACCCTTTCGAACCTGCGGGTAACCCTGTCCACTTGAAATTGCGGACAGATCACCCCATTCCCTGCATTTAGGCCCTTTGGCACAAATCTACACCGTTTCACCGATCAGAACCAAAATTTGTATACTTACCCTTTGGTACCCTGCGAGTAACACTGTCTGCTTGAAATTGCGGACAGACCACTCCATTCCCGGAAAGAGGACAGGGTCCGTCCCAAAGGCAATGGAAAAAGGGGTAAAACCGGACCCAGCTCAGGAAACCCTCAGGGTTGCCAGCTCCAGAATTCACCAGCCATGAGCCCTTGAGGATGTAGCACTATCCAGGGTGCACCAGAAGTGGTGGGGCTACTCACACCCTGCCTCCTTGAGGGTCTTGAGCAGAAGACATGAGATATAAAGAAAAGAAAAAGAAGGCTGACACCTCGAAGAATGAGGCTATCAGGAATGATTAGATAAGGGCCAATTAAGGCCTGAAAGTGAAAGAGTCGCTAGGCCTCGGATACCCTGATACCATCGGGGTCGGAAGAGAACAAGAGTTTGACCAAGGGAGGCTGACAGGAAAGAGAACTGAAAGGAGCCTGGCACCAGTAAAAAGAAGCAATGCCGGACTCAGCTGGGGTCCCGTGGTCGCAAACCAACGTCCCACAAGTTGTGAGACCCTGGTGGGTGGAGGGGGGAGGAGGGGGCAGGTGTGAGAATAGCTTGCTGATTCATCGCGAGGTGACATGGAGGAATGTCCAGACCCCGCCGTGTTACCTGGTATTGCTGACTATGCTGATGTTCATACAGGGCCTTTGCTCAAACCACTGTAGTGTTACGAAAGAAAGGGCAAATGACCTAGATGTTACGCCCATTATACCACTAATCACCACACACAATAAGTCCTCATCGCCAGTGAATTTTGAAATATTTCTTTCTATCACGGTAGTTTGTAAGTTTGTCGTGTCAATTCAACAGTAGTTTTCATTACCACCCTCATCAAAAGGGCAAATGACCTAGATGTTACGTCCATTATACTACTAAGTACCACCATAGTCTTCATCGCATGTGATTTTTTAAATGTGTATTTCCATTAGTTTGTAAGTTTGATATACCCGTTCAGTAGTAGTCGTCTTCATTATTATCCTGATCAAAGGCGAAAATGACCTAGATGTTAACGTCCATTATACTACTAAGCAACACCAGAGTCTACCTAGCCTGTGATTTTAAAAATATGTATTTCCATTAGTTTGTAAGTTTGATATACCCGTTCAGTAGTAGTCGTCTTCATTATCATCCTCATCAAATGGGCAAATGACCTAGATGTTACACCCATTATACAGTACTACTAAGCAACACCACAGTCTCCATCGCCTGTGATTTATTACTTTGCGTGTCATCTGTCTAGGATACTATTTAATCTACTGTCACTGTATTAATGTATGCCAATGATCTGGTTCCTCTTCTTGAGAACCTGTACCGAAACATGTAAGCCGGTCACGTAGAAAATTCACAGCGAGTGTTATGGTATATCGTACATCTCTTTTCTATTTTATTCCCCTCATTCTTTTAAAGTATCAATTTTTCCCGTTCGTTGGTAAGTTACATGTGCCAGTAGTCGCTTCTATGTTCATCATCACTATGTAGAAGATGTTTTGCGTCAGAAGAAACGACAACTGGATGCCCAGGAACGTTAACGATATATCGACTGCGAAATCTGGAAGCTTCTCTTGGAGGAATTGCTTCAGACATTTATCGTACAGTTTAAACCTTAATAAGACGAAACTTTTAACCAGATAGCGATCTAAGTGGGGGTTCTTTGGCAAAAAATAATCAAGTCTTTCCCAAAATATGATTCCTAAAAATAAATTTTTCTATTATTTTCTAAGTTTCATATGTCAGTTATGTAGTAATTTTCAATATCATCCTGATCAGTAGGGCAAATTACCTAGATGTTACGCCCTCAACGTCTTTGGGGGAAAATGACCTAGATTTTAAGTCCATTATATTTCTAATCACCACATAAAGTCTTCTACGACTGAGATGTCACGAATTCTGGGACCGCTAACTACACATCTCGACTCGGACTGAAGACAAATATCACGAGAATGATCATTATTTTACAGAGCCTTCCCATAGTGACTTAAGTATACACATTGTCACTGGGTTTGATAATGTAAGAAATGAATACATAAATAAATATAATTTATGACGTTGAGTGTTAAGAAGACTGAAATATTACCATCATTCCACCGGGCGAAGCCGGGTACTACTGCTAGTAAATAAATAAATATAAGTACTGCACATAAATGAATCTAATAATAAATCCTTCCCTATATTATTTTGCTAAGGTCCCATTCCAGTTCTGTACCGAACTAAGGTCCCATTAACACCAACCTACACATATGGGGTACCTATAGGTACAGCATAACCCAATACGTAAGCGAAACGCACTCACTTACTCTTTAAATGCCTCACAATTAAATAAATACCTTAAAACATGTATATTTACAATGAAATAATGAAAGACTGCAACACGGTAACCATGGTAACAGAATATCACAGGTCCATCTATTTCTTTAAGACGCAATGCAATTCCAATTATTACATTACTGTGAAAGTTTCCAGACGGTTATGAGGTTATCACTGAACCAAATTAAGCTGTAAAATTCATCAATACATACAGTATAATGCGCTTAAGGGGATCAAGGGGCACTCTAGAATTTTTTCACGCAATTTTCACGTGTGAGTGTGGTACGAAAGGTCATTTTCACCCGACTATAAAGGGTCTCCGAAAACCACATTTAAAGGCCCTGAAATTAACAGTGTCTGTGATGTTCCCAGAAAACTAACTTCGCTCTGATATACCTATGAAGGAATGACAAACTCCTAACCACTGCACCAGTATCTGAATTGATAAAGTCTGATTATTCATACCATGGATAAATCAGTCATAGCATTCATGATTGAGATTTTGCTAAGTGTACTCTTTACAACTAGAATATTCGCGGGCGAAACCGCGACGGGTAATGCTAGTATAAAATAAATGGAGTAAGTTTATAAAATAAATTCATCCAACAAAACATAACTAATTGCCTCAAAACTAGTCATTCGTAGAGGAGCCACGTCCTTATTCCTGGGAAGAAAAGATATCCCCATACCTGCATGGTTAGAAGAAAGTATTGCAGCATTATTTTGGATGTTACCACATGAACATCGACTGTGTTTGGAATTTAAGAACAGCTTGGTGTTTGTTCCACCTTTAAGAACATTAATTTATAATTTATTATACTGTAATATGAATACAGTCAGTTTAATGTATGGCACAGCTGTTCTAGGTCATTTAAAATGTCGCCATGTTTGACCCACAACATATTTTATTGTACTACAAGATTATTACAATGGCGTTTATGGTTAATATCCTGGAACGGACATTTCGTCTGAAGAACTTGTGACATTTATTAAGTTTGTGATATAATGCTATTAATAATAATGGCCGAAGGTACGTGCTGGAGTTGCATTTCTACAAACAAATAATACAATTTGTCCTTCCAATTTATATGTTTAATTTATATCCAACGAGTTTCGTATTTCGGTATTGTCATGGGAAATTTGCTGATGACATCGTCATCTTGGCCGACACACCTGAGGATTTGAATGAGTTTTTCAATAGTATGGACTCCGTCCTGTCGAAAGAATTCATGATGAAAATTAATAAATTAATGTGAAACAAAAATATTGGAATGCAGCCGAAATAATTCAGAAACCTCTATGGACATTAAATTGGCAGGTGAAAAAACTAAAGTGTTACTTAGGAAGCAATATAACTAGTGATGGACGAACCAAAGAGGAAATAAAAATACGTAGGTTGGCTCAGGAAAGGAAAGCATTCCTACAGAAAAGGAAACTGTTGATATCGAATATAGATTTAGGTATTAGGAAGTCATTTTTGTAAGCCTTTGTTTGGAGCATGGCCTCTATGGAAGTGAAACATGGACTATTGGTGCAGCAGAAAAGAGGAGAATTGAAGCGTTTGAAATATGGTGTTACAGGAGAATGATGAAGATCAGATGGGTAGATAGGGTAGATAGGTATTACGACGAGTGGAGGAGGAGACGTTTCTTGCGAATGCTAATGAAGAGATTTTTTTTTAGCGTATAGCTTTTAGTGCCAGGAGTGTCCGAGGACATGTTCGGCTCGCCAGTATTGTAGCTGCTTCGAGACGGACACCCAATGGGTGAGCTACAAATACCGTTGGGGAGGAATGCGTTGTGCCCGTTTCTCCAATGGAACAGGTGATCACCCGGCTAGCATCCCGGCCCCATCAGAAGAAACAGCCAAGGGAGTGGGTACAAAACAAATTAGGCATGAATCTTGGTTCATACAGACAAGACTAAAAGAAAAGCTCCAGCGAGCTAGAGACAAAGGGTCTCGGGTCGTTTACGGGTTGGGATGGCAAATAGACTGAACCAGGATTCACAAGCAAAACCCTAACTTGAATTAACAAACAGAGAAGAAAGGAAAAGCCCTCGTAAAATCACATCTGCTCCTTTATTGGCCAAAGGATAAATAAATATGCAACCTGCCTACCACGCACGAGTATAGAGTTAGGGTGGGACAAAGTCCGGAAAAAAAATTAAGTTCATAGTCCCTAAACAAACAAAAGAAAAATTACGCTTATTCAAACTCGTGGGTGTCCTCTCTTAAAGTTCCGACAAGGAGATCGCCTTTCAAAAGCTAAATTAACCCTTAATTTATCGGTGCACACGCATGTAAACATCACTAGCCACTTATCACAAAGTTCACCTGCGGCAAAAATTCAAAGAAAATGTCGAATATCTATGTAAATTACAACTGTCTACCCTTATACAGCAATGGACGGATCTCCTCTATCGAACTGCAAATGAATAATTAAAGAGCATCATGTTACATCAAATAGCACTCAAACATCGACTCAGCTTCACATAATATGACATTTCAACAATTAATTATAACCTATCATAAAATTATTAACACACCCAGATTGTGCTTACATATTTACACTACTAATTCTTATTATTATTACTGATTTATCTCCGCCTTTCCAACAACCTTGATCCACACTGTCATCTTTGTCATTGTAATTAAATTATAGCATTGTCTAATGTTTATGAAAGGTTGAGAACCTCGTAACGAGGCGCCCTAGCATATTTCATACTCACAACAAACATTTAATCGTAACCCTTCCGCCGAACACTCTGTGTTAAGATCCAAACAACCTGACTGTCGAGCGCACCATCAATTACACACCTGCGCTATTCAATACAACTCATCAATGAACGTAGCACGTTCGTCAAGAGGACCCTGTCCTCACAAATTCAATTCAACGGACATACGTCGCCCCGTGAATAACCTCGTCATATTTGACGGAATAATACCATATCTAATTACCACATAATTATCACATAAACTTTACACAACATCATTACAAAATAAATCATGCATTATTAGCATGTCTCAAGAACCCACACTAACAGAGCGTATCAACTTTATCGGGACCACGAGGTCGTATGATAATATGACATCCTATCCAAGGAACCTTATCCGATAATCTTCAACCATATTCATTTGCTATATAAATCTATGCATTCCGTGACAAACCTTTCAGAATAAAATTCGAATAGTGACCTCTGAAATCGACATGCTAGAATCTCCCAGCAAAATGGGCATCTCATATTATCGTTACCCAATTTCAAATTATTATTATTATTATTATGTCTCAGAGAAGAAATACATGTCTTACTCCTACCATTGATGCTGTAAATTTATGTAGGTCAAATGACCCAAAAAGAAAGACAAGAAAACATCTGCACGACCCTATGAAAAAAAATGATGCTCTTATTCAATCAGGAATAAATGATTATAAAGGGCGCTAAGTTACACGATCTCAGGTTATCTCATGGCATGGCTATCCGAGGTAGAAGTTCTCTTCTTCCTGATGAACAAGGATGGAAATGAAACGTCTTACTTTATATCCGGTGTCCTCGGAAATCCACGGCGTCGGCGTCGGCGTCGGCGTCGTCGTCGTCTGCGGCATTAGGGCGGCGTCGTTCCTCCAGTGTCTCCACGATGTGGTCTCCCAGCGTACTGGTAGAGGTATCCGCCCCCGGCACCTCTCGATCTCCTGGCGACGCCCATGTCTGCCCACAGGTTGTCCCCGGTCACCTTCAGCAGCGGCGTCTCCTGACGTCCCAACCATGGTCCACTCGTCCATCTCGTTGCGACCGTTCACCCCATTATGGCCCCTTTATAAGTTCAGTGCAGCATAATTTGCGTGTTAATATGCATGTTGATTCCCAGAATATTTGAGTCCATGGTTATTAAGTTCATGCTGCCGTGTGGCAATATTACATCTCACTATATCAGAGCACTTTCACGCTCGCGCACTATAGCGTCTAGTTCCTGGTTCACTTGAGTTATATGTCTTCACTTTCCTTTAACACAGTGACACACTTCCTTCCACGAGGAGCTATTTCGAGCTGGCTTTGACCGACATATCAAGTTGCTTGCGGCCTACAGTCTTCCAACACAAGCTTAAAGTAGATGTAGCCTTCCCTATTGCATTCTCACTGCGTTTCTTAAAATGCCACACTGCTATGCTATTTCCGAATGGATGTCTGTTACAATATAGGGCCTCGCGATAATGCTTCGCCTCGACTATCGTTATATAGTTCTTCCCCTGACCCCGTGGCTCATAATCACAAGATTCACGGTCACGTAAAACTACAATCTTCTTTTTTCTTCCCCTGATACTCGTAATTTTAAACACCTCCTGGTATTCGTCTTTAATGAACATAAATTGTCGGCATAAACGGACTTCCTTTATCAGTTCTGACTATTTCCTCACATACTAGCGAGTCCGATATCGTCTTGAAATTCACACCGTTCGACAAACAAACTGACATACTTCACTGTGAACAACTCACTGGCATTAAATGCACGCTAGCTTCATGCTTCATGGCCTGCTGATCACTCACGAAAACCATTCAAGTTCCCGATGCAAATTACTGTCTACGTGACATGGGCTACTCGTCCGTGCTCCGCCGGATAACATGCTCGTCCACGCACTATTGACTCACTGAACATTCCGGAACTGCGTCCTCCTTCGAGAAAAAGAAAGTGGAAGGGGTTGGAACCTTCTGGAGCATTCCCCTACTCTCGCGGTTGCCTCGCCGACGTCATGCCATGACGTCATACTGACTCTCCGGTCTCCTCTCGATCTTCTGTCATCCGAGGCCGGTAATTGACCCTGACTGGATCGTTCACATCTCTCCCGCGGCCTTCAAAATATAAGCGGTGGGAACATAGCTTATGTTTTTCCTCAAGTGATGCATGTGAACGATCTTTTCAGTCATCTCCTCAATGCTGACTAACGGGCTTGCCTGTGATACTTCCGCAGATTCGCAGCATTGAAATTCCCAACAAGTGCATTCGTGACGTTGTCAACCACCCTATAGCAATTGTTGTCCATCACTCTGGCAATCCTATGGGGTCCCGAAAATGGGCGCGCAAATTTCCCATATACTCTGAGTGGTAAGTTTGATGACGTAGGTTTCCGAATCAGCACCAGGTCATTGACTCGAAGTGGTTCGCGAAAACGGTGGCCAGCCTTCCTTCTCTCCCGTTTCTGCGCCTGTAGCTGCATCCTCTCCCGAGCCAGTTCGTTTCTCCTTTGCACCGACGGCTCAATCTCTGGGGGTGCCTGTATAACAACATGCCAAGGTCTACTTGGTTTTCGTCCATGGTGCAGAAGACAAGGAATTTGTCTGGTACTCTCATGTGTTGTAGAATTCAAGCAACGTTCAATTATGGCTACCACTTCCATCCATCTATGATGCTGTTCATGACAGTAAATCCGGCAGTATTTTCCAATCTCTGCATTTACCCTTTCAACAGGATTTCCTTCTGGGTATCTTATGGAGCTCAAGATATGCCTTATGCCGAGTCGTGCCATTGCCTCTTGAAATTCGGCGCTCGTGAACTGCGTTCCGTGATCGCTCAGAAGGAACTCTGGCTTCCCTGCAGTTGGAATCACGCTGGTTTCAATCCTGCGAATTACGTACCGGGATGTTGCCTTCTAGATAGGGTGCAACATGACTAATTTGGTAAACACATCCATCGTCACCAAGATGTATTGGTTACCCCTGGTGGACCTCGGAAGGGGGCCATACAGGTCCGTAGCCATTAATTCATTCGGACGGGTCGGTATAATAGCCCTAGGCTTCTCCTTAGATACGTCCGATGGGAACTTGCACCTCAGACAGATGTCGCATGTTCTGATTACCGCTCGTATGGTTTTTCCCATATACTCCCAGGTAAATGTTTCTCTTATGGCATGTAAGGTTTTATCACATCCTCCATGCCCAACAGATCGGTGAGCCAACCAAACCACTGCTGAAATCAACTTCGGCGGTATTACAATACGTAGCCTTGTGTGGTCTTTATCGACAAACTTGTGAATCACGTCACCAACAATGTGATAAAAGTGAGCAATCTTCGCCGTTCCAGCATAGTCGGGATCATCTGCACCCATGCGATTCTTCAAATACCGGTATATCCGTCTTAACGGAGTATATCGCCGTTGCGCCTGGCTCAGGCGTTTCAAACGTTCCACCGTTTCCTGATCGTCCGGTATTAGCTCTACCTGGTGCAAAACAGCCTCCTCACGTGGGTTTCTGCTCAAAACATACGCTAGAAAGTTTTGCTTTCCGGGCCTATGAATAACTTCTGCATCGAATTGCTGCAGGAATAGGGTCCAGCGCGTGACTCTTTCGCTTGAAATGTCAGACTTGAACATAAACTGTAACGCGCGATGGTCCGTCACAATCACGACCTTATGTCCCAAAAGAATCTTCTTCCACATCTTTAGAGCATAAATTGTAGCCAGCGCCTCCAATTCCGTGGCAAAGTAATTAAGCTCAGGCTGTCGCAATTTCTTACTGGTAAATGCCAGATAATGTTGTTTCTTCTCGTCATCCAACTGGTACAACACAGCGCTCACTCCTACCTTTGAAGCATCGGTGTCAATATAAAATGTTTTGGAGAAGTCTGGGTACTCCAGTTTAACGTTGTTAAGGAGCATGTGTTTAGCTTGCGTGAAGGCCTCTTCACACGCCTGATCCCACTTCCACCGATTGTTTTTCCTGAGCATGCTCTGCAGAGGGGCAACTACATCCGTGTAACGGGGGCAATGACTAGAAAAGAATAAAGTCATTCCCAGGAACTGCCTCACTTGTTTCACCCTTTCTGGTCTGGGAAACTCAGCTATCGCCTCAATTTTCTCCGGGTTCGGCCGATATCCATGTTCGTCAATGAGATGTCCCAAAAATCGAATTTCTCGATGAAAGAAATTGCATTTCTCCAGGTTTGCCTTGAATCCGGCCGTAAGCAAGTTCTCAAACAACAATCTCAAGTGTTCCAGGTGCTCCTCTACTGACGTAGATGCCAAGATCAAATCGTCCACATAACATAGTACGTGTTTCTTGACCTCTTCACTCAAGTTGCCGTCCAGCGCTCGAATCAGCACAGGGCCACTGTTTTTCAAACCGAAGGGAAGGCGGTTAAAGACGTGGGTCTTCTGCTCATGCAGGAAGCCAGTGTATTGCTTGCTGTTCTCGGTTAATTCGACATGATAATAGGAATTTGTGAGATCTACGGTTGAGAAATATTTCTTTCCTTTAAAGCGCCTCAGCAGCTCTCTAATTTGTGGTGGGCGGTCGTACTCTGGCAAAATGCGTGCATTTATTCCACGTGCATCCAGACAAATCCTCAGGCGACCATTTGGCTTCCTTACAACCGCTAAAGGGTTTAGGAAAGAAGTCGGAGCCTTCTTTATTATGCCATCCTTCTCCATGGCATTTATCATGGCCTTTACCTCCTCCTTCCATTTCTCTGGGACTGGATATATGTGTTTCCTGTATGGTGAGTCATCACTCAACTTGATATCGTACTGAAAGTTCTTGATAACTCCAGGTTTGTCGCTAAATACCTCCCGAAACTCCTGTATTAGGTCATCAAACTGTTTCTGGACAGTAGGATCCAAAATTTCCTTTACACCAACGGGCATGTGGGTGATCGTCTCTTCCTCACGTTCCACGATATTCTCAAGTGTGTTCTCCAAGAAGGGCGTGCTCGAGTTGGCATTGATTTAATCTTTCGATCCTCTGCTCGGCGGTTCATGTCCGACATACATAACACCCTCTTGCATATTTATAATCCAGCCGTACTCCGAAATGAAGTCAACACCCAGAATTATTTGAAAATTGATGTTGGAGATGGCTACGAACACGTGCTCATAAAACCTCCCCGCAATCTTGATCGTCAACAAGGCCTGCAGCTTGCATCTCACTGAGCGATCGGGAATTACACCTCTAACCTTTACATTCGCTACAGGTAGAGTATGTACGGGTCCTGCCTCCATTATCTCGTCCAAACATGACTGAGACACCACACTAATCATCGCTCCGGTGTCAACCAGGGTTTTTATTTGTTTACCGAGCACCTCTACTGTTATGATTGGCAAAGGATACACTTTCCCGCGGCGGATAACGTCTTCCTCATGAATCAAGTCTTCGTCGGTAGCCTGAAATATCTCTTGAATTTCAATCAGTTCGGGAGGACCAAGGTTTGAGGAATTTCTTAATTTGAAGTTTTTTTTGTTGATCTGACCGAATTGTGTCAGGTGGTCGGTCAGCTTCCCCCGGTGGTGCGGATGGATTACTCCGTAATTGTTGTAAATATTCCTGGCTCTCTTGATGTCTTTCCGTATAGCTCGGCCGCGACCCCTGCGAACGAGAATCCCTATTGGCATTCTGTCTCTGATAATATTGATTTGACTGCCTTCGCTGATATTCACCATATCGTCCCTTCGTATTGTTGAATCGGGATCTCCTACGTTCTTCATACGGTTTATTCCTCCATCTGGGTCGCTCGTCTGTTCCACCGTAGCTCCTATCTCGGCTCCGATAGTACCCTGTGTCTCTTGGCCTGTCCGTCTCCCGCGGCGTTCGCTCTTCCGTCTGCGCAATTTTGTCAATCACGACCGTGTTTACATCTCTATTTTCCTGTCGTCCGGACCTCGCCTGTAACTGTGCGCTAGTGTGGTCAAGTTTTCGAAGAATCTCTTCACATCCCTCTAAAGTCTCGGCTCCTGACGCTATTACACTCTTCTGGACCTCTACAGGCAACTGTCGTATAATGGCTTGGACCAATTCGTCCTCCGGCACTGGTGGAGTCAAATACTGCAGCCTGGCGAGTTGCGATGCGAAGTACCCCGCATACCTAGTCGGATTGGACGTCGCATATCGTTTAGCGTATAGTTCCGCCCGTATGTTCAATTGTTCTTCAGGGCTCCAAAAACTTTTGATTAATAATCGTTCGAACTCATCCGTGCTCGTGAACGTGTATCGAAATGCGCGAAACCAAGTTAATGCTGTCGATTCCAGGGACCTCTCAATAACTCTTAGTTCCCTCTCACGTGGTATCTTATTTTCCGCCGTGTATTCACGGACATCCCTCATAAATTCGATGGGTGTGACGTTATTAGTCCCATTGTTCCCCGAGAATTTCCTCGGCTGGTGGTCTATACTTCTAATGATAGTTAGGTGTCCCGCGGGATTTGTACTCCGTATTCTCGGCGTTGCAACTACCTCACCCGCCTTTCTAGAAGATGGGGCGTTTTCACTTTCCGTCCCGTTAAGAGGTGGCGTGTTTTCAATTTCGGACCATCTAACCCTTTCTGACTCCGATTTGTCTTTTATCTGCGTCATTTCCGCCTCTAAGTTGCCTAATCGAGTGAGTTGCCTTCCCTGTTGAATAATGATCTTCTCCTCCAACTCAACAATGGAAGTGTGGATAGATTCTCTCACATGTTCGAATAATGTCGTTTGTGAATGAGTGATTTTCCTGTCATACGTGTCCTGGAATGATTCAACCTGTATCTGCATGTTTTTCACGTCCTTCGCAACCTCTTCTTTCCAACCTGGCACGTCCTGTTTCAACTTATCCAGGGTTTCCTCGTTAGACTGACAGATTTGCTCAATTTTTGCCGTCGAATCTTGTCCCATGCCTTTAATATTACTGTTCAACTTCTCCTCAAGTCCTTCAATATTCCCCCGAAGCGAACTCTGAGTATCCCTGATTTGCCGTGCCATAGAATCTTTGAGCTCCGCGGTGAGCACTTGGAATGTAGTTTCTACCTTTTTATCGAGTAGATTAATCTTATTATCTATAGCCTTTCCTGATAGCCTAAGATTACGTTCTACAGCATCAATGTTTTTCTGCAAATGCGATTCTAAACTCTTAAGATTAGATCCCATGACTTCTAATAAGTCGGTTCTGAGATCATCAACTTTATCACTAACATCTTTTTTTTATTCCTGCTATTTGAGTGCCGACACTATCTTGTGCCTTCTGTACCTCTGCTACCTGAATACCGACACCCTCTTGTGCCGTCCATAAGCGATCCATATCGCTCTTCATGTTTGTTTTAATTGACCCAACACTATCCTTAACATTATTCATTTCAGTGGTTAGACCATTTAATCCAACTTGGATTTGTTTTAATATACCAGCAATATTTTCTGCGGTTACTACTTGTGACATCTTACAATACAACTTAAATATAGGGGCCTACAGGGGAATGTAGGTCGTCGAGTATAGCCATGACCTGAGATCGTGTACCAACCCTGTCAAATGGTTCACTAAAGGCTCAGTGTGATACGAGGTTAATTTTACACAAGAATTACACATGGCAAGCATCGCGCTCCCATCAAAGGCACGAATCTGACCACACAGTATACTCCCATCACCTCAACAAATGATTCAGTAAAAGCATGCCCATGAAGAAGACGAAACGCACCATCGTCGTCGAGCCAACACGTTGGCGGCGCCACTTCCCCCCACCCCCCTGTGCCCGTTTCTCCGATGGGACAGGCGATCACCCGGCTAGCATCCCGGCCCCATCAGAAGAAACAGCCAAGGGAGTGGGTACAAAAAAATTAGGGCATGAATCTTGTTTCATACAGACAAGACTAAAAGAAAAGCTCCAGCGAGCTAGAGACAAAGGGTCTCGGGTCGTTTACGGGTTGGGATGGCAAATAGACTGAACCAGGATTCACAAGCAAAACCCTAACTTGAATTAACAAACAGAGAAGAAAGGAAAAGCCCTCGTAAAATCACATCTGCTCCTTTATTGGCCAAAGGATAAATAAATATGCAACCTGCCTACCACGCACGAGTATAGAGTTAGGGTGGGACAAAGTCCGGAAAAGAAATAAAGTTCATAGTCCCTAAACAAACAAAGAAAAATTACGCTTATTCAAACTCGTGGGTGTCCTCTCTTAAAGTTCCGACAAGGAGATCGCCTTTCAAAAGCTAAATTAACCCTTAATTTATCGGTGCACACGCATGTAAACATCACTAGCCACTTATCACAAAGTTCACCTGCGGCAAAAATTCAAAGAAAATATCGAATATCTATGTAAATTACAACTGTCTACCCTTATACAGCAATGGACAATTTCTCCTCTATCGAACTGCAAATGAATAATTAAAGAGCATCATGTTACATCAAATAGAACTCAAACATCGACTTAGCTTCACATAATATGACATTTCAACAATTAATTATAACCTATCATAAAATTATTAACACACCCAGATTGTGCTTACATATTTACACTACTAATTCTTATTATTATTACTGATTTATCTCCGCCTTTCCAACAACCTTGATCCACACTGTCATCTTTGTCATTGTAATTAAATTATAGCATTGTCTAATGTTTATGAAAGGTTAAGAACCTCGTAACGAGGCGCCCTAGCGTATTTCATACTCACAACAAACATTTAATCGTAACCCTTCCGCCGAACACTCTGTGTGAAGATCCAAACAACCTGACTGTCGAGCGCACCATCAATTACACACCTGCGCTATTCAATACAACTCATCAATGAACGTAGCACGTTCGTCAAGAGGACCCTGTCCTCACAAATTCAATTCAACGGACATACGTCGCCCCGTGAATAACCTCGTCATATTTGACGGAATAATACCATATCTAATTACCACATAATTATCACATAAACTTTACACAACATCATTACAAAATAAATCATGCATTATTAGCATGTCTCAAGAACCCACACTAACAGAGCGTATCAACTTTATCGGGACCACGAGGTCGTATGATAATATGGCATCCTATCCAAGGAACCTTATCCGATAATCTTCAACCATATTCATTTGCTATAAAAATCTATGCATTCCGTGACAAACCTTTCAGAATAAAATTCGAATAGTGACCTCTGAAATCGACATGCTAGAATCTCCCAGCAAAATGGGCATCTCATATTATCGTTACCCAATTTCAAATTATTATTATTATTATTATGTCTCAGAGAAGAAATACATGTCTTACTCCTACCATTGATGCTGTAAATTTATGTAGGTCAAATGACCCAAAAAGAAAGACAAGAAAACATCTGCACGACCCTATGAAAAAAATGATGCTCTTATTCAATCTGGAATAAATGATTATAAAGGGCGCTAAGTTACACGATCTCAGGTTATCTCATGGCATGGCTATCCGAGGTAGAAGTTCTCTTCTTCCTGATGAACAAGGATGGAAATGAAACGTCTTACTTTATATCCGGTGTCCTCGGAAATCCACGGCGTCGGCGTCGGCGTCGTCGTCGTCTGCGGCATCAGGGCGGCGTCGTTCCTCCAGTGTCTCCACGATGTGGTCTCCCAGCGTACTGGTAGAGGTATCCGCCCCCGGCACCTCTCGATCTCCTGGCGACGCCCATGTCTGCCCACAGGTTGTCCCCGGTCACCTTCAGCAGCGGCGTCTCCTGACGTCCCAACCATGGTCCACTCGTCCATCTCGTTGCGACCGTTCACCCCATTATGGCCCCTTTAGAAGTTCAGTGCAGCATAATTTGCGTGTTAATATGCATGTTGATTCCCAGAATATTTGAGTCCATGGTTATTAAGTTCATGCTGCCGTGTGGCAATATTACATCTCACTATATCAGAGCACTTTCACGCTCGCGCACTATAGCGTCTAGTTCCTGGTTCACTTGAGTTATATGTCTTCACTTTCCTTTAACACAGTGACACACTTCCTTTAACGAGGAGCTATTTCGAGCTGGCCTTGACCGACATATCAAGTTGCTTGTGGCCTACAGTCTTCCAACACAAGCTTAAAGTAGATGTAGCCTTCCCTATTGCATTCTCACTGCGTTTCTTAAAATGCCACACTGCTATGCTATTTCCGAATGGATGTCTGTTACAATATAGGGCCTCGCGATAATGCTTCACCTCGACTATCGTTATATAGTTCTTCCCCTGATACTCGTAATTTTAAACACCTCCTGGTATTCATCTTTAATGAACATAAATTGTCGGCATAAACGGACTTCTTTTATCAGTTCTGACTATTTCCTCACATACTAGCGAGTCCGATATCGTCTTGAAATTCACACGGTTCGACAAACAAACTGACATACTTCACTGTGAACAACTCACTGGCACTAAATGCACGCTAGCTTCATGCTTCATGGCCTGCTGATCACTCACGAAAACCATTCAAGTTCCCGATGCAAATTACTGTCTACGTGACATGGGCTACTCGTCCGTGCTCCGCCGGATAACATGCTCGTCCACGCACTATTGACTCACTGTACATTCCGGAACTGCGTCCTCCTTCGAGAAAAAGAAAGTGGAAGGGGTTGGAACCTTCTGGAGCATTCCCCTACTCTCGCGGTTGCCTCGCCGACGTCACGCCATGACGTCATACTGAATCTCCGGTCTCCTCTCGATCTTCTGTCATCCGAGGCCGGTAATTGACCCTGACTGGATCGGTCACAGTGTGAATGTAAGGACGAGGAGTTGGAAGGTAGCGGCTGTGGCCTATAGTTAGGGACCAAACCCGGCATTTGCCTGGAAGGAAGATGGGAAACCACAGAAGACTATCTCCAAGGTTGCCGGCGGGGGGATTCGACCCTCCTTGCCTCCCGGATGTGAGTGACTGCCAGCAGCCACGCCGTTACGACCACGGCTAACTCAGCCGGTAAGAGAAGAGATAGGTTGGTAGGACACAAACTAAGACACCCAGGAATAGCAAGCTTAGTTATGGAAAGAATGGTCGAGGACGAGAACTGTAGGGGAAGACGAAGGTTAGAATATGTTTAACAGATTGCCTTGGATGTGGGGTGTGGTAGCTATGTAGAGATGAGACGATTAGCTCAGAACAGGGAGACATGGAAGGCTGCATCAAACCAGTCAAAAGGCTGAAGACTCAAACACAATGGGAAATAGTAATGAAATAAAGTTAAGAGAGGATACACAAATTAGAACAGCCTTACACACGAGGGAGCAGACCTGCGCAGTGGACCACTGAGACGAAACACACGGGACAATCAGGTAGAGTAACCTGTAATATGGTTGGTAGGTTCGATAGTTTAGGCTGTGACAACGCTGTCATGTAGCTCCGTGCACTTTGTGTCTGGTAACCTGTGTTAAGGGTATACGGAAAGTAATTTTTGGAAAAAACTGCCATTATTAGCCTATTTTCAATTTTGAAAAAATAGGCTTATGACATCACCTTTTGTCCGTGTGTGTGTGTGTGTGATTCGTGTGTGTGCCCCCCCCCCCTAATAAAATCTAAATTGTTGGAGAGATTTCAATGAAACTCAGTAAGTTCATAGCTCTATTCCGGGCGACCCCGACCGGGCCCTTCAAATTTTGTTACGTCTCACCAATTCAACATGGCGGCTGTGCGAAATATTTCACCAGCATTCAATATCTCCGGAACTATTACCGATATCACCCTGGAATGTTGTATGGTGATAAAGGGAACTACTAGATATTCACTTATGTGACCTTTAAAAACCTGGTAACTACAAAACCAACATGGCGGCCAAGCGAAGTTGCGACATTTAAATGGACGTTTCTCGCGATTTAACCAACCAAACGCAATGAAACTTGGCACAGTATATGTTTATATACATTGTAATGCGCCGACATCTAACTTTGTTCAATTGTTTACATAACCTCAAAATGGCGGCTGTGCGAAATATTTCACATGCATTCAATATCTCCGAAACTATTTATGATATCAACCTGAAATTTTGTACGGTGAGGAGGAGCACTACTACAAGTTTATCCATGTAACTTTTAAAAACGTTTTAACTAGGAAACGAACATGGTGGCCAAGGGAAGTTGAAACATTCTAATACATTTTTCTCGTGATTTAATCATATGAGCGCATTGAAATGTGGTACAGTAAATGATTATACATATTGTCATTCACTGGCATCTAATTTAGTTCAATTGTTTACATAAACTGAAAATGGCGGCTGCGCGAAATTTTAAAATTAAGTTTTTATTCTTATGTCGTAATCATGCGATCGAAGTGAAAGTTTGAATAATGAAGCTACGCAATAATTTTCCTTTAATGGTACATAACTCTACGGCCTATACATATAACAATCCAAAATGGCGAGCATCCGAAATATTTTGACGGTTCTCTATATCTAAAAATCATTTCCAGCCATCAAACTGATTTTTCTTATGTTCATAGAGGCTATGAACATAAGTTCACCTATATGACTTTCAGTAACCTGGTGAGCACAAATCCAGCATGGCGGCGACGCGAACAATAAATATTTAAATGGACGTTCCTCGCGATTTAACCATCTGAGTGCAGAGAATTTTTGCACGTTAATGCTTATACAAATGTTAATCCACTGGTATCTAATTTATTTCAATTGTTTTCATTACCACAAGATGGCAGCTGTGCGAAATTTTAAAATCTCGTTTTTACTTCTTGTGTCCTAAAAATGCGATTGAAGTCTGAAAACCAAACGTACACAATAATATTAATGTAATAGTACATAAATAAAAATCCAACCTGGCTACCATCTGCAATATTTAGTCGGTTCTCAGTATCTACGAATCTAACATAGCAATCAAACTGAAATTTTGTATGTTGATAGAGGCAATTAATATGAGTAGGATATATGAAAATAGGCTGTATAGTTCTTCACGGAACTACTTGTTCTTTTTTTTTTTGCATAATATTAATCAGTGGTGTTTGTTCTTTTAAATGACATAAAAATCATGAGGATACTACGTGATGAAGTATTTTATTTTAACCCTTTACTGCAAGGCAACATATCACTTTTCACGTATGTAGGGGCAGAGTAAGTTTTACGGCAAACCACCAACGTCCATTCAATTGTGCACTCATTCAAACACACATAGTGATGCCTGATTTTTTTTTTACATAACATACGACAAAACAGCCCGACAACCAAAGGTACTCCTTCATGCGTACCAACCACCATTTATATTCCGTGGGCCAGTTACCACAGGCTTCTGGAGTACCTTTGGCTCAACTTCAAAGACATTACCGACCTACGGTCGTGCATGTATACTTGCGCATTGCAATACTGTAATGTTTTCCACTTTGCTCCACGTTGAGCGTACAAGTGTAATGTTTTCTACTAAGATATGTTGTTTTAATGGGCGCCAAGACCTCAACGCTATGTTGAAATCTAAATTTGTATTTGACAACACCTAGCTCTGGTAGAACACCTTCAAGAATCTTTTCTCTCAGATCGTGGTATGATTGGATCATTAACCCAACAAACAATTGTATCAGGAGAAGGAATTGGTCTATATCTAATGCTACCTACTGAAAGCAAAGATTGCATGGTTAAAAGAAATGAATTTATTATATAAAACCAGTATGGCAAAATTAGCAATAATAATAATAATAATAATAAGTTTGAATTTAAATTGGAGCGTTGCGATATAAATATTACCGCTAGAAAATTACTTGAAAACGGAGTCGGATAAATTACTGATTTTACTCTTATTCCCAAGCTATGAATTTACTGAATTACTGAATATGAAACAAAGAAAGACGAGAGATTGCGTAGTTATATGTCATTCGCGCTTACCACTGGAAATTGCCGTAGCATTGCCCTCGTACTGGATGTTGAAGTGAGCTTCCCATAGCCTCCTGGACGTCGTCATCTTCTTCGTTGTTGATGATATATTTGTAGATATGAAGATTTATGGTCCGTACATCGGAACCAACACGTACAGCCACCACGGTTAAGTTTCACAAAGATAGTCGCTAACTCCACTGAACATCGGAGCCACTCACTCGTGCAACCATACTGGTTAAATTTTATAACGATAGTCGCTTACTCCACTGAACATCGGAGCCACTCACTCGTGCAACCATACTAGTTAAATTTTATAACGATAGTCCTCGTTTCCACGGCGTGCAAACCATATATGCACCCGCCGCATCCCCACTCCAGTCCCGACTTCTTCCCGCTCGCTCACCACTGATTGGCTGACCCCTCACGCGCTACTTCCCTCCTCTAGCTCATTACACTCGGCGGGAGGGTGAAGTCGATTGCCGTTCCATACATCCGCCTTTTCTTGACGATGCGACCCAGCCTTGCGTCATACTACTTTGACAAGCATAAGCCTGTATCTGAATTACCAGTGAGTCATGTCTCTCAATATACCCTAACTGACGAAACTCCGTAAAATTCCGTAATCATATAATTTTCTACGCTAATGTTGATAGTAATAATTTGCTTGATAGCGTTTTCTATAACATAGAAAACCTATCTGTATGCTTATAATTTTATAAGAAAATGCTCCGAAAAATACCTTAATAACAATTTTAATAAATTAATAATAATAATAAATTAACATGAAAAATTCTCTTGGCTGAACAATTTGCCGCGTAAATAAATATAGAATGGCTTCCTACTGACTTATGCCAGTGGCATGAAATCCCCTCGAAAAACACGTTACATATTCGCCTCGGATCATCGGATGATTTACCGTGACGACGGTCCATTATCCGATTATCCCAGACACGTTAATAATCCCCATCCAAAAAACATATTACATAAATGAAATCACCCTAAATTACATATATATACACTCATAATTTTTCTTCACGCACTTTGCGTAAAAGTTTGTCGTCATAATGGATTGCACTTTGCAACCAGTCCAATGTTTTTCATATAGAATAGTGTTCCACGGATATTTCCGCCTCTCAAATTTCTCTATGTTGGAAAAATAGACATAATTACTGTGTGAGCACTATGTATATGAGATGTCACATCACACGCATTGAAGGTGTTCAGATATTTGTGTATCACCACAGAACTTCCTAATTTCACTGGAGGTTCCTTCCTTATGGTGAAATTTAATCTCACTCATCACTGAGCACACGATCACACTATTGTGGCAGCGCCTCGTGACCATAATACTTAATCTCTCATTATAGTAGATTAAATTAATATTGACTTCTGAAAAAAAAAACAGTAAGTGCGCATTACATATAACGCCAAATATTTCTGTGCCGTTTCTGTCTTCTTAAGTTCCCGTAGACCATATTCTACTTAATACTAGTTCTCAACACAGACCAGTTCTCCTCACACAAATAATACCTTTGTACAAATTAACTTAAATTACACACTTACAAATCTTACATGGCGAGGCCTTAAACAGAAATCACGTATGCTGATATGTATGAGTTTCATGAAGGACTGTCTCGCCTTCTGATGGCCCATCTTTTATCTCGTGGACGCCTTAAGCTAACAAGCCCTATACAAGCGCTCACCCATCTCTAGGAGACAAATGGGAATTCACCAGCGCTACCAAATTCTGGCCTTGGTGTATCGAGACATTTTAGTGCTCAAGAGCATCCGACAATCCCGTCATATTTCCCTGTACCTTAAAAACTCTCATTTACTTACATACTACCCCCCTGTGTGACTTCTGATACGCCTGCCTGGAAGACCACATCTTCCACTCACCAAATACCACACTCACTCATTTGATAGGCTAGCTCGCCAGCTAAACACACTCACTTTATGACACATATTTTCGTAGACTATGTATATTATACGTCCCGTATAATCTGTTTCCCTTACTATCCTCCAGCACATATGCTGTTTTGCCAATACGTTTGGAAACTATAAATGTTACTGCGTCACCTGCTTCCAACCTTGCCAGTGGCTCCCTTAAATGAACGTCATCACGTTGCTCTACCTACCTATTTCTCAGTATCTGTAACGATGCCCTTTTGCTACTGTCCACACATGCTAACCCTACTTTCCTCTGGTGTAACACCTCTACTTGACACTCTATGACCTAAAAATGTCACTTCTGACTGACAGAATGACGACTTAGACAGCTTCAAAGTGAACCCTGCCTGATCTAACTTCTGATAAACTATATTTAAATGACGTAGATGCTCCTCAAAACTGCGTGAACTAATTACCATATCATCAATGTAAATGGTAACAAACTCTCCTGTGTCATCCCCTAATGCTATGTTTAAAGCCCTAATTAAAGCTGCTGAACTACTCTTTAACCCATAAGGTGTTCTACAAAATTGATAAAGAATATATTTATGACTAAAAGCTGTAAATGGTCTATCTTCGTACATAAGTGGCACTTGCCAAAAACTGGAACTCAAATCTACACAAGTGAAATACTTCTTCCCCTCAAATGTTTGCATTAATTCCTCTATTGACATAGATTTCAGCTGATCTGAACTAATTCTACTGTTAACCAAACGAGCGTCTAAACAAATACGAACTGTGCCGTCGGTCTTGGGTACCGTGATCAAAGAATTAACATATGGACTGTTAGAGTGCTCAATAATCCCATCTTCAAGCATCTGATTAATTTGTGCCTCAACTGCACTCTGATAAGCGAAAGGTACAGGATATCTCTGTCCTGTGAATACTGACCTATCAATAACGTTCAATGAATGTGTATAGCAATTGGCCATACCAATGCGATCCTCAAAAACTCTCCTATTACACAATAACACATCATAGAGCCGAACTCATTGTTCCACCTCTATATTTCCCTGAAATGCAGCATCACGTAACGAGTCCTCTAGACTTCCGTTCGTAATCACACTGCCCACTAAACATGGAGAACCCCGCTCTACGGCTGGCGATATCTCATTTAAAGTACAAATCACACCTACAATACTACTTCTCTGAATTTGGTCATTGAACGCTACTTCTACTTCAGAATCTCCCCATTTAAATTTCAAACTCCCAACATCATAACATAAGTTACCAGACACTCTACTTAGCCACTCTGAACCCAAGATAACACTGAATACTAAATTTGGAATTACAAGGCAAATCTGTTTCTCTACATGATTATTAATATTAATGTCTACTAAAACTTGCTTAGAAATTACTTTAGACCTTTTCCCAACAGCTGTGATAACAAAAGTGCTTTTAATTGGCATCTCCTCGAAATTTACTCCAATTCCTTTCATTTTATCATAAAATGCACTACTTATGCAACTCTTCATACAACCACTATCAATTAAAACATCTGTGTACGCCTCGGACACGTTAAATTTAACTATGGGGCTCTTACTAGCCACTTCCTGAATAATACCTTCATCATTTAGTTCACGTAATAATTCATTTCTTACATTTAGGTCATAGGGTTCCTGTATAAGTGTATGGACAGGGCATGTTACAGACTGAGATTCTGACCTTACATCGCAGCCTGGTTCGTGTTTAGAGTATTGCTACCGCTTGGTGTAGTACTAGTTACTACTGCACTGGTCTGGTTGTTCTGGGTTGTATTAACGGTATCTCTCTGTCCGTTATTACCATTGGGCTGATTCCCTCCTTGACCCCTGTTCTGGTTATAATTATTATTATTATACCGCCCTTGGTTACCCCTATAATCGTTATTTCGGCCTTGATTTCCCCTGAAATCATTATTTCTACCTTGGTAGTTCGTACCATACCCATTTCCTCTGTACTGGTTATGCTGATTATTATTATTACTATTTTGGTTCCCCCTATTTTGAACGCTGGCCCCTTCGCCACTGTTCCCTTGAACTTCCTGGTTCCTATTCTCATTAGGCCTGTTATTATTGTTACCCTGGTTCCTACCGAAATTCTCCTCGTAACCGCCTCTTCCCAGAGCATCGAATGTACTCAATAAATTCTCCACTTGTGAGATAGATTTAACATTTTGGATACAGGCAGCTTCTTTGATTCTGTATGGAAAATGTCTTAGTAATAGCCTGACTACATCACTCTCCTCCTTCAAACCATCCAGATATTTGCACGTTAATACCTGTCCTAAAAAGTACTCGGTCATAGTGTAGTTGCCTCTCGGGTTATATTTCCCACACACAATTCCCTCACGATGCTGAGACTGAATGACCTCATTCCAAAATTTCTCACAAATATTAACTTTGAAATCTGTAATATTCTCAAAATTGTCTCTGTAGACAGCAAACCAGTTTCTTGTCTCCCCTACAAACGTTTGCTCTAAAATTTCAACTACCTGGCACCACTCAACACTACCATCTTCCAGCCTCTCCCCGAATTTATTTTCTATAGTATTCATGAACTCCATTGGACAACCCTGCCGATTACTAAATTTGCCTAGTTCTATTTCCCTGTGTGTGCTATTCACATAAACTGGCCTACTCTGGCTATTTTCCTGCCTAATTCTAGCTTTCAACATCTGTTCTAATTCAGCAATTTTCTCCTCAGCTTTTCTTTCTATATTAGTTACAGTTAACCTAATGCTCCCTTCCGATGCTTCAACTTTACCACTTAACTGATCTTGTTTCTCACTAATCTCATTAATGCTTTCCTTATTCTTCTCCCTTAAAGTATTAACTTCAGTGATTATTTCGGCATGTACTTTATCAATTCTTCCCCCCAGCTGTTCTTTAACCTCTTTTGTTGCTACCTGAATCTTATCAATTTCTCCCCCCAATTGCTTTTTGCCCTGCTGTGTTTCAAGTTGCACTATTTCTTTTAAATTTTCAGCCTGTGTACTGATTCTACTTTCTAACTTCTCCTGTACTTTTCCTAATTTTCTGTCTACATCTGCAATAATCTCTTTAGCCTTCTCTTCCATCACCCCTCTGATCTCACCTCTAATCAGCTCAAATTTATCACTAATTTCCCTACTGTTTTGTTCAAGTTTAGTATTTAAACTATCGCTCAATTCCCTATTACTCTCTTTATTTTCCCTACTATTTTGTTCAAGTTCAGCGTTTAAAGCTTCAGTACTCTCTTTATTTTCCCTACTATTTTGTTCAAGTCTAGTGTTTAAAGCTTCAGTACTCGCTTTATTTTCCCTACTATTTTGTTCAAGTCTAGTGTTTAAAGCTTCAGTACTCTCTTTATTTTCCCTACTGTTTTGTTCAAGTTTAGCGTTTAAAGCTTCAGCACTCTCTTTATTTTCCCTACTATTTTGTTCAAGTTTAGCGTTTAAAGCTTCAGTACTCTCTTTATTTTCCCTACTATTTTGTTCAAGTCTAGAGTTTAAAGCATCAGTACTAATTTTGTTTTGTTGAATAAATTGGAGAAGCAAACTCTCTAACACTGCTTGACTGTTTTGATTACCCCCCTCAGTATCGGGATTTACCTCCGACATCCCTGTACTGCTTTCATTTCCAAGACTAGCCATACTGCTCGTATCTTCACTATCCAACTGGTGACCACTACGCAACTTCATCTCTTCCTCAACACTACCCATGCTGATACACACCGATAAATGAAAAAAAAAAAAAAATACAGGCACAGAAATATATACCCTTCTCCTTCCACAAATGTTATTAGGTTTTCAGCCCCAAATTGGTAGCGACAAATGTAATGGTAGATCGTGGTATGATTGGATCATTAACCCAACAAACAATTGTATCAGGAGAAGGAATTGGTCTATATCCAATGCTACCTACTGAAAACAAAGATTGCATGGTTAAAAGAAATGAATTTATTGTATAAAAAACAAGTATAGCAAAATTAATAATAATAATAATAATAATAATAAGTTTGAATTTAAATTGGAGCGTTGCGATATAAATATTACCGCTAGAAAATTACAAGAAAACGGAGTCGGATAAATTACTGATTTTACTCTTATTCCCAAGCTATGAATTTACTGAATTACTGAATATGAAACAAAGAAAGACGAGAGATTGCGTCGTTATATGTCATTCGCGCTTACCACTGGAAATTGCCGTAGCATTGCCCTCGTACTGGATGTTGAAGTGAGCTTCCCATAGCCTCCTGGACGTCGTCATCTTCTTCGTTGTTGATGATATATTTGTAGATATGATGATTTATGGTCCGTACATCGGAACCAACACGTACAGCCACCACGGTTAAGTTTCACAAAGATAGTCGCTAACTCCACTGAACATCGGAGCCACTCACTCGTGCAACCATACTGGTTAAATTTTATAACGATAGTCGCTAACTCCACTGAACATCGGAGCCACTCACTCGTGCAACCATACTGGTTAAATTTTATAACGATAGTCCTCGTTTCCACGGCGTGCAAACCATATATGCACCCGCCGCATCCCCACTCCTGTCCCGACTTCTTCCCGCTCGCTCACCACTGATTGGCTGACCCCTCACGCGCTACTCCCCTCCTCTAGCTCATTACACTCGGCGGGAGGGTGAAGTCGATTGCCGTTCCATACATCCGCCTTTTCTTGACGATGCGACCCAGCCTTGCGTCATACTACTTTGACAAGCATAAGCCTGTATCTGAATTACCAGTGAGTCATGTCTCTCAATATACCCTAACTGACGAAACTCCGTAAAATTCCGTAATCATATAATTTTCTACGCTAATGTTGATCGTAATAATTTGCTTGATAGCGTTTTCTATAACATAGAAAACCTATCTGTATGCTTATAATTTTATAAGAAAATGCTCCGAAAAATACCTTAATAACAATTATAATAAATTAACATGAAAAATTCTCTTGGCTGAACAATTTGCCGCGTAAATAAATATAGAATGGCTTCCTACTGACTTATGCCAGTGGCATGAAAACCCCTCGAAAAACACGTTACAATACGTACCCATGGCCAGTAGGCAGTAATGTTCGGTCTTCGAGAGTTAAAAGCTTAGCGTAGGAATCTCAAAAGATCATATATATATATTCCATTATGGCATTCCACATCATATATGAGTGTTAAGGTTTTAGCGCCAATTAAAAATTGTTGGTAAATCTAAGACACTAAACGCCAATTGAATATTGAAGCTTGACATTGTGTACACCAAAGGCACTAATGCACTAATGTTGAAACTTTGAAGTCGATTTCCCACGAGTTCATTTTTTCACTGCACTAATAGTGCTATCATTGTGAAATTTTCAGGACTCCTTTGTATGAGTGTTCTATACAATCTGAAACTGCAAAAACAAGCATATTGTTTAATTTCTGGGTTATTTTGAAAAATAATCATGAGAAAATTTTGCATTATTTCAAAAATCCAGTACCTTTTTTAAGAAAATAGTTTCAGTACTATGCCAACACATAAGTTTACAACATATCAAAAAATCAACTCTTTATCTTGTATAGTCACTGAGAAAATGTTCCTTAAAATACCTCAACTTTAGCATTGTTAAGATAGGGCTTTCCGTATACCCTTAATTGCGATGGCTGTATTAGTGTGTGTTATCTGTAATTCAGGTAAGGACTGCAGACGATCAATTTCAAGTAGTTCCTACTTTTGCTACCAAACGCTACCGTCAACAACACCTAGCTGTGAACTTGGTACTAGATGCCATCGCTACCCCTACCTGGCGAGGAACTTTGGAAGTAATAATAATATCGTATAGCCTCGGGAGCCGGGTGCAAGCTTGTTTAATTAACGCCCAGAGGGCAGCTTACATGACGAGTTTTATTGCTCCTTGGAACGCTATGAAGGTCAAGCGCTTTCTAGTGGAGAATGGAGGAATTCTTGTGTTGGCGGAATATCACGAGATGAATTTTGCTACTATGAGCACGGCCTAATGAATTCAAATGGGTTCTTTAACATGCCAACATCGTATGACATGCGTGTTTTGATTTTGCCGCCTTCTAAAAATCACTTACCATGGCCAGGAGCGAACCTGCAAGCTTGGGGTTGGTAGCCAGACACGATAACCACTCACCCACCGTGGCAAGCACGCTGGAACTAATCAAATCTAACCTACAAACTTTGCTTCACACAATTGTAGTTATTGGAAGGTTATTTTTACATGCCATAAATCTATGATATGGACCTGCTGGCTTTACTTCCCTTCCGAAGGAAAGTGTACTGAGGGATTTTTAACGCTCATAGAAAATCTGACGACTTCGACCGGGTTTAACCCCGCAATCTCGGGCATAGAAGCTCAGCATGCTACCTACTACGCCACCGAAGCCGCAACTCTGTAAGATGAACATTGAACATGGCTATGTTGGGGTCTATCTGTGATTAGCATGGACACGGTGGTTACCATGGCAACAAGTGTTCATCATCTAGTTCAGTGTGTGTTTGAGTCTTCAGACTTTTGATTGATTTGATGCAGCTTCCATGCCTTCCTGTCCTGACCTAATCGTTTCATCTCTACATAGCTAACACACCCTACATCCGAGGCAATCTGTTTAACATATTCTAACCTAGGTCTACCCCTACAGCTCTTGTCCTCGATCCTTCCTTCCATAACTAAGCTCGCTATTCCTGGATGTCTTAGTATGTGTCCTACCAACCTATATCTTCTCTTCTTTAGCAGTCGCCAGAAACATCTCTCCACTCCCACTCGTCTTAATACCTATTTGTATGTAACCCTATCTACCCACCTGATCTTCATTCTCATGTAACACCACTTTTAAACGCTTCAATTCTCCTCTTTTTGCTGCACCAATAGTCCAAGTTTCACTTCCATAGAGCGCCACGCTCCAGACAAAGGCGTTCCAAAATGACTTCCTAATACCTAAATCTATATTCGATGTCAACAGATTCCTTTTCCGTGGAAATGCTTTCCTTGCCTGAGACAACCTTCTTGTTATATCCTCTTTGCTTCGGAGATTACACGCGAATTCGGGTTTCCAAGGTCAACAGTGTCGAGGATGTCTCAGAGATTATGTTACCATCCGCGTAAACCACCGCACGGGGCGACCACAGGTGTTTAACGAACGACCAACACGTCACCTCAGCAGAACTATACGGGGCGATCGGAGGGCTAATGTGAGTCAGATCAGCGCCCAGTTGAATGTTGGGAGTCAGGAACCCATTTCTTCTCGAGTCGATGCCTCGCCTTATTGCCCCCACCTATTCCTCCCTCCCCACCCCTTACACCACGGACACACAACTTGTGGGACGTGGGTTGGCGATCACGGGCCCCAAACTGAGTCTGGCATTGCTTCCACTTACTTGACCCGGGCTCCTCTTTATCATCTTTCCTGTCGACCTGCCTTGGTCAACTCTTGTTCTTTTCCGACCCCGGCGGTATTAGGGTATCCCAGGCCTAGGGAGTCTTTCACTTTCCCGCCTTAATTGGTCCTTGTCTCATCTTTCCTGATCCCTCATTCATCGGGGGGTCAGACCACTCGTTTTCTTTTCATCGTACCTCCTGCCTTCTGCTCAAGGCCCTCAAGGAGGCAGGGTGTGTGTAGCCCCACCACTTATGGTGCACCCTGGATAGTGCTACCCCCTCAGGGCCTCACAGTATCTCAAGCCTTCTGCTCAAGGCCCTCAAGGAGGCAGGGTGTGTGTAGCCCCACCACTTATGTTGCACCCTGGATATTGCTACACCCTCAGGGGCTCACAGTATCTCCTGCCTTCTGCTCAAGGCCCTCAAGGAGGCAGGGTGTGTGTAGCCCCACCACTTATGGTGCACCCTGGATATTGCTACACCCTCAGGGGCTCACAGTATCTCCTGCCTTCTGCTCAAGGCCCTCAAGGAGGCAGGGTGTGTGTAGCCCCACCACTTATGGTGCACCCTGGATAATGCTACACGCTCAAGGACTCACAGTATCTCCTGCCTTCTGCTCAAGGCCCTCAAGGAAGCAGGGTGTGTGTAGCCCCACCATTTCTGGTGCACTCTGGATATTGCTACACCCTCAGGGGCTCACAGTATCTCCTGCCTTCTGCTCAAGGCCCTCAAGGAGGCAGGGTGTGTGTAGCCCCACCACTTATGGTGCACCCTGGATAATGCTACACGCTCAAGGACTCACAGTATCTCCTGCCTTCTGCTCAAGGCCCTCAAGGAGGCAGGGTGTGTGTAGCCCCACCACTTATGGTGCACCCTGGATAATGCTACACGCTCAAGGAATCACAGTATCTCCTGCCTTCTGCTCAAGCCCCTCAAGGAGGCAGGGTGTATGTAGCCCCACCACTTATGGTGCACCCTGGATAATGCTACACGCTCAAGGACTCACAGTATCTCCTGCCTTCTGCTCAAGGCCCTCAAGGAGGCAGGGTGTGTGTAGCCCCACCACTTATGGTGCACCCTGGATATTGCTACACGCTCAGGGACTCACAGTATCTCCTGCCTTCTGCTCAAGGCCCTCAAGGAGGCAGGGTGTGTGTAGCCCCACCACTTATGGTGCACCCTGGATAATGCTACATGCTCAAGGACTCACAGTATCTCCTGCCTTCTGCTCAAGGCCCTCAAGGAGGCAGGGTGTGTGTAGCCCCACCACTTATGGTGCACCCTGGATATTGCTACACCCTCAGGGGTTCACAGTATCTCCTGCCTTCTGCTCAAGGCCCTCAAGGAGGCAGGGTGTGTGTAGCCCCACCACTTATGGTGCACCCTGGATAATGCTACACGCTCAAGGACTCACAGTATCGCCTGCCTTCTGCTCAAGGCCCTCAAGGAGGCAGGGTGTATGTAGCCCCACCACTTATGGTGCACCCTGGATAATGCTACACGCTCAGGGACTCACAGTATCTCCTGCCTTCTGCAAAAGGCCCTCAAGGAGGCAGGGTGTATGTAGCCCCACCACTTATGGTGCACCCTGGATAATGCTACACCCTCAGGGACTCACAGTATCTCCTGCCTTCTGCTCAAGGCCCTCAAGGAGGCAGGGTGTATGTAGCCCCACCACTTATGGTGCACTCTGGATAATGCTACACGCTCAGGGACTCACAGTATCTCCTGCCTTCTGCTCAAGGCCCTCAAGGAGGCAGGGTGTATGTAGCCCCACCACTTATGGTGCACCCTGGATAATGCTACACGCTCAGGGACTCACAGTATCTCCTGCCTTCTGCTCAAGGCCCTCAAGGAGGCAGGGTGTGTGTAGCCCCACCACTTATAGTGCACCCTGGATAATGCTACACACTCAGGGACTCACAGTATCTCCTGCCTTCTGCTAAAGGCCCTCAAGGAGGCAGGGTGTGTGTAGCCCCACCACTTATGGTGCACCCTGGATATTGCTACACCCTCAGGGGCTCACAGTATCTCCTGCCTTCTGCTCATGGCCCTCAAGGAGGCAGGGTGTGTGTAGCCCCACCACTTATGGTGCACCCTGGATATTGCTACACCCTCAGGGGCTCACAGTATCTCCTGCCTTCTGCTCAAGGCCCTCAAGGAGGCAGGGTGTGTGTAGCCCCACCACTTATGGTGCACCCTGGATATTGCTACACCCTCAGGGGCTCCTCACGTCTGGTGAGTTTGGGCGTTGGCGACCTCTAGGGCTTCATGAGCTGGGTCCAATTTTCTACTTCTTCCATTGTCTTTGGGGCGGTCCCTCTCCTCTTTACCTTTCCTATCTGCATTTTCTGGCTCTCCTTTCTTCCAAGACCCTTAATTCTCATTCTTCAAGGGTTCAGGGCATTTCCTTTCCTCCTGTCTTTTGTTTGCCTTATTTTTATTTTCTCATGCGTTACGGTTACGGCGTGTATGACGTCATCATGTCGTTCAGTGCATATGCACCGAGTCTGAGTTTACTCCTGGGAGACGGCGAGTGCGTGACGTCAGACAGGAAAACAGGGTGACTCCTAAAGAGATATACAAGATGCCAGATAAGAATACAGGGTGTCTCCTAAAGAGATATACAAGATGCCAGATAAGAATACAGGGTGACTCCTAAAGAGATATACAAGATGCCAGATAAGAATACAGGGTGTCTCCTAAAGAGGTGTACAAGATGCCAGATAAGAATACAGGGTGTCTCCTAAAGAGATATACAAGATGCCAGATAAGAATACAGGGTGTCTCCTAAAGAGATATACAAGATGCCAGATAAGAATACTGGGTGACTCCTAAAGAGGTGTACAAGATGCCTGATAAGAATACAGGGTGAATCCTAAAGAGGTGTACACGGTGTCAGACAGGAATACAGGGTGACTCCTAAAGAGGAGTACACGGTGTCAGACAGGAATACAGGGTGACTCCTAAAGATATATGCAAGACGTCATATAAGAATACAGGGTGACACCTAAAGAGGTGTACACGGTGTCACACAAGAATACAGGGTGACTCCTAAAGAGATATACAAGACGTCATATAAGAATACAGGGTGTCTCCTAAAGAGGTGTACAGGATGTCAGAGCAAAATACAGGGTGACACTTAACGAGGTGCACAGTGTGTTAGATTCAATTCAAATACAGGGTGACCCTTAGAGAGGTTTACAAGATATCAGATTCAAATAATGGTTGACCCTTAAAGAGTTGTAAAAGATGTCAGACTCAAATACAGAGTGAACCTTAAAGAGGTGCCCGCGCGGGAAGCCTAAGTTAATGGGTAATGGAGTCTGTTGGAAGAGTCCTGGGGCTTCGAGCGAAGCCCTCCTGAGCCTCTCTAACATGTGTAGCATGCGTCATTTGAAATTATATAACGTCTAGTCTCCCATTTCCTCTTCTACTTTGTAAGGATGTGGTTAGTTTCATTTCATTTACATGTTCACGATCACCCAAACCATCAGGGGCCGATAACCTAGATGTTAGGCCCCTTAAGATCACAATTATTTTCCCCCAGGGGCTCACATCTAGTGGGACCTGGGTTGGCGACCACGGGACCCCAGCTGAGTCCGGCATTGCTTCCACTTACTTGTGCCGGGCTCCTCTCTGTCTTCTTTCCTGTCGACCTCACTTGGTCAACTCTTGTTCTCTTCCGACCCCGACGGTATTAGGGTTTCCGAGGCCTAGGGAGTATTTTCCTTTCCCGCCTTAATTGGCCCTTGTCTCATCTTTTCTGATATCCTCATTCCTCGAGGGGTCAGCCTTCTTTTCCTGTTATCTCCTGCCATCTGCTCAAGGACCTCAAGGAGGCAGGGTGTTTGTAGCCCCACTACTTTTGGTGCACCCTGGATATTGCTACACCCTCAGGTGCTCACGGCTGGTGAGTTCGGGGAGTTGGCGACCCCGAGGGATTCCTGAGCTGGGTCCGTTTTTCCCCTTTTGTCCCTTACCTTTGGGGAGGACCCTCTCCTCTTTCACTTTCCTATCTGCCTTTCAGGGCTCTCCTTCCTTCCAAGTCCCTCAATCCACATTCTTCGAGGGTTGAGGGCATTTCTTTTCCTCCTGTCCTTTATTTGCCGTACTCTCCTTTAGTTTTATATTTCTTCTTCTAATATGCAGGTTAGTAGTTAGTTTTAAGTTTGCATTTTTCATCTTCACGATCACCCAAACCATCAGGGGCCGATAACCTAGATGTTCGGCCCCTTAGGACAACAATCATCATCATTGTATTGCTGCCGTTTTGAGGGCTCGCGGAGGAGGAACTCGATATTAACATCATATTCCGTGCCTTCCCAACACTTTTGGCCACTAAGGGCCGCATTCACCAAGGTTCGTCAAAATGTTAACAAACCAATTAAGTGTGTTGACGGACGATTACTGAAATGTCGTGGTTCACCAAACTATAACAATCCATTAGCTTGCCTAACAAGCCGAGAAAACTAATTGCTCTGTCAACATGGAATTAATGACTTGACGGTCGATTTTCGTAGCAATCAAATCCAAAATGGCGTGCGGCGAAAGACGCAAATGTCATGCATTAAACTTTATTCTGAACGATGACGATGTTTTTGAAGACATGCTAGATTTTCTTCCACCACTAACTTATAAATAACGAAGAATTTACTTGAATGAATGCCACGTCACAGAATTTATCATGAGATTTCGGTTGTCAAAACCTTCTGTGTTGGAATTCCCATCTGATAAGATAAGTAAGATAGCCTAGGCCTATGTACCATTCCTTATTTACGTGTAATATCGTGTGATAAAACGTTAAAAACATCCTAGTTAATTTAATTTAATAAAAGACTACCTAAACGTTACAGCATCAGTCCTCTTATTTTGAACGATTTCACGATGCTCAACCACCGAGTAGATAAGGGTGGATACTTATGTTTCTTTCATTTAACGAAATTTTCACAGACCCCGCCACTTCTTGATCTTTTCCTCATCAGCCATGTTTGTTTTTAACCAAGGAGTGTGTAACTTTCAAGCGTTTTCAGTTAGCGGCCAGCTCGGTTACACCAAAGAATAAACAAATACCGCCACAAACATCATCTTTCAATGAGGTTTGGACAGCCCTTAAACATAACACTTCGTTTGCTAATGCCAATCGGCGAATGCGCTGGTGAAACGCCAACGAGCTTAATGTCGATGTTGAAGTTAACAACGCATTTACTGACGGTCTGTTAACGCTGCGTTGGTTAACCCGGCTCTAAGTATATCAGAAATCTTTGACACGGAGAGACGGCAAAACTGTCCTGGATACAATGCTCCCCATGCAGTAATCAAATTATTTCAACACAAACACGCGCAAACACTAAAGCCATTTCTATGAACTTGATTCTTAGTTCCTGTGTTGTTGTCACGAGGAGTGACGCCACTGTTAATATATCATTTACTATGTTGTAAGTGTGTGTGCATTAGCTCACCCACACAACTCTCCATTCATAACGCTCCGGTAAGTTGGAATGGGATGGCACTTTAGACGAGATGCTGTGCCCACACCATTGAGATTTCTGTCGCCAGAGCAGATGATGTCGAAATGTGACGAGGACATTGTAGGAGTGTAACCGCCTACCTGTGTCGTTAAGAGAGTCCCACTCCAAGGGTCGTGGGTTGGAAATTGGATGGACTTTCTAATGATTACCACAATATAATATGTGCTCATCCACTTTCGTCATCTAGCATTCATTATCTAAGATGGCACTAAAAAGGTTTTCGACCTGTCAGGATTTTATAACAAAGAAATATGTTTTCCACAGATCCCAGAACATGGCCCAAGGCTCTTGCGATATGAGCAAAAATATTCTACCCAGCAAATTGGTGGTGAAGGGAAAAAAATAATAATGATAATATTATTGGTTTTACGTCATTTTTAGCCTACTTTCGATTTTTTGCAAGAAATGAAAGTAGACTTATGAGATCTACACAGGGCGAAAAATTGTGTGTGTGTCTGTGTGTCTGTGTGAGTGTGTGTACTCTGAATGTCTGCCCTTCCCCCCCCCCCCCCTATCAATTCGAATACGGTGAAACCGAAGTGAACGAAATTTGGTACAGAGGTAGCACTTGAAAAGGGCACATCAGTGCCATGTTTTATATCGCCGCCATATTGACGGAAACGTAATGGCGGCCACCCAAATGTTCAAAGCTTAAATCAAGTTACGACTAACCTAATCATTCGAGCTCTACCAAATTTTGCAACAACATATATTTGTATGGCGAGCGTCGTTTGACTAAACTACAAGGTCATCAGCCCGATAGTTTGTAGATGGCGGCCATGTATGTGTGCAAATCGATTCCCCCTATCAATTCAAACACGGTGAAACCGAATTGAATGAAATTTGGTACCGAGGTAGCACTAGCAAAGGACACCTCAGTGTCATGTTTTATATCGTCGCCATCTTGACGGAAACGTAATGGCGGCCACCCAAATGATAAAAGCTTAAATCAAATTACGACCAACCTAATCATCTGATCCCTACCAGATTTTGCAACATTATACCTTTATGAACGAAGAATCTTTTGACTGAACTACAAGATCATCAGTCCAATAGTTTGCAGATAATGGCCATGTATGTGCGCAAATCGATTCACCATATCAATTCAAACACGGTGAAACCGAATTTAAGGAAATTTTGTACAGAGGTAGCACTAGCAAAGGGCACCTCATATTCATGTTTAATATCCGTATAACAGGTTGTATTTCAACAAGCTACTACAACCTACATTCAACTATACTCCTTGAAAAGGACAAAGAGTTATAACAATACCCATGCATTTAGGAGAAAGTAGGCTATATGTTCTTTACTGAACATCTTGTTAACTACTGAGGTTTTTAGAGACAACGGGGTGATGGAATTTTGCCCCGAAGAGATTCTTTAGCATGCCAGTAGATCTATTGACATGGCTCACCCCGCATTTGCGTACCCTCAAAGGCTAACTGACTGCACCAGGTTTTGATCCTGCGATCTCGGTCTCAGCAGGCGAGAAAGTTACCGCTGCATCACCCAGCCAGTGAATAAGGAAAGAAAGACAGAAACCAGCAAATGCCCAAATGTTGAAGATGGTGATGATAATTGTTGTTTTAAGGGGCCTAAAATCTAGGTTATCGGCCCCTAATGGTTTGTGTGATCATGAAATCGAAACTACAACTAAAAACAACTACAAAACTTATGGCCTAGGAGAAGATAAGACGAAAAGAAAGGAATAAGGGAAATTGATGACAGGAGGGAAGGAAATGCCCTCCACCCTCGATGAATGAGAACTGAAGGGCTTGGAAGGAAGGAGAGCCATGAAAGGCAGAGAGGAAAGGGAAAGAGGAGAGGGTCCATCCCAAGGGCAATAGAAAAGGGGCAAATACTGGACCCAGCTCAGGAATCCCCCGGGGTCGCCAACTCTCGAGCTCACCAGAAGTGGTGGCGCTAACACACCCTGCCCCCTTAAGGGCCTTAAGCATAAGTCAGGAGATACAATGAAAAGAAAACAAGAGGGATGAATGAGGGATCAGGAAAGATGAGACAAGAGCCAATTAAGGCGAATAAGTGAAAGACTCTCTAGGCCTCGGATACCCTAATACCGTCGGGGTCGGAAAAGAACAAGAGTTGACCAAGGGAGGTCGATAGGACATATGGCATAGAGGAGCCCGGCACAAGTAAGTGGAAGCAATGCCAGACGCAACTGGAGAATCGACCAAATAAGGAAGAGAGAATAAACAGAAGAAATTTAAACAAACAATACGAAATAAAGGAAGAACAAAAATAAAGAGAGAAGAAAACAAACAAATAAGAAACAAAGAAAAAAACTAAAGAAAGAGAGAGAGAAAGCAAAGAAGGAAAGAAAGAAAACAATCAACGAAATAAAGAGAGAAACATACAAAAAAGAACAAGAAAACAAGGGAGATTGAAAAAAGATGTTCAGTAAAGAACATATAGCCTACTTTCTCCTAAATGCATGGGTATTGTTATAACTCTTTGTCCTTTTCAAGGAGTATAATTGAATGTTGGTTGTAGTAGCTTGTTGAAATACAACGTGCTATAGGGATATTAAACATGAATATGAGGTGCCCTTTGCTAGTGCTACCTCTGTAAAAAAAATCATTCAATTCGGTTTCAAATTTTTCTATAAATATTTGGACTATTTTTGGACTGAGAGTGGTATAGAGGTAGGTGTTGGAGTTAACATATGTCTTTTCAGGATTTTTAGATTAATGACATAGCCTACTTTCCAAATATTTATAGAAAAATTTGAAAAATACACTAATTTTTTGACTAGGCATGGGATAGAGGTAAGTGTAAGAGTTGAGAGTCATTGATAAAGCTTAGAGTACTTTGGTTTTTTTGGGGGGGGGAATTTTGTGTGTTGTTGTTGTTGCTGCTTACAAACATGGCTGTAAGCATTTTGCAGCCATAAAAAAGGACTGACATACTTTCCAAGACCAAATAATAAGCCCCCCACAAGCAAGAGCAAATATGAGAGAGCTAATACAAAAGCCAACAAAAAAGCCAACACAAGCCAACAAAAGCCAACAAAAGCCAACAAAAGCCAACAAAAAAGCCAACATAAAAAGCCAATACACAAGCTGATTGTAAAATGTTAAACACTTGCATAGTATTACATTTTAGGTAAAGCAACATTCCCATGCAATTAAATCATTTAACTTTTTGTTACGTCATGTGACAAGTTAAATCTTGTTTGAGTTCCAATCGTTAACCTTGGGCAGTCTCCGGCAATGTTCGAGAGATTTTGTATTTATATGTGTACTGCTTTCTGCCGACAAGCGTTGTCAGTTACGTCATAATCTAAAAATAGAATTGATTAATGGTATATATAAGAGACGCTACAGATGCATTTGATCAGTGCTTCGTGGTAGTTGAAAGTGTTTAGTGTCCCCCAACTTATGGGGAACAGAATAAAGCCTACCAACGAGCGGTTTGGGTTGTGGTTGTTGTTGGAAAACCTGGACAATCTGGTTACAGACATTGGTAATATAAACTACACAGAAAACGAGACGCTCCTAAGTGATAAAAATGTTAATCTACTTACACCGATTACGGAGCCGTTTTGTGATAACATTATGGTGGTTAGGATATGTGATCAAGTGGACTGCCAAGAACAATTGGAAAATAGTAAGTCTGTGCTGCTAAAGAAAGAGGTGTGTGGTGCTTTCAACCTCTATTTACGTGGTAAATTCTCCAAGTTCATCTCTGCTAAACATGGTGTTAAGGCAAAGCTACAATTTCCTCTACTCAATAACGAGTGTGCAATGGCACGGGGACTCAGGACACAGCTTGGGGAGAAAGGAATGGTTAACATTATGGAAAAGTATAAAAATCCTGTGGCTATACCATACAAAGTGGAGCTAGCTGATGTTAAATTAGATGTTCTGTTAGCCGAACTTCCAGAGATATTGCAACAGCTTCGTGCTGAGGAGTTTTATCTTATGGATTTGAACATAACCCAAGATTTGGCTGGTGTTTTTAACAAGGCAGAGATGTGTGATTATCTAACATCGAATCACAACTTTTGTGTGCAAGGAGAGTATCGAGAAAAGTGTAATGTGATTGTGAACAATGATAAAACGGTTGGTATAGACTGTTTAACATGGATGAACTCTAATTCTAGAATAAAGATATATAACAAATTTATATGTCAAATTACAAGTCCTGGTGTAAACAAAGTCATTGGAAACCATATTATAGACTTTATCCGATGTCCAGACTCCCGTCTAAGGGAAACGTTTACGTCTTACTTAGCTAAAGAACATGGTATTACAAGACTAGAGGCAACAATTTACAACTACAAAATGGATGGTGTATTTGACCCACTCGAAGATTGTGTTAGTGTATTAAACGCCAACAAACATTACTTAAAAGAAGCGCCCCTGCACTCGGTGCCGATCGCGTCCATATGGACCAAACTATCGGATAACCTACGAAATAGTTGCTGTGTGGTGTTTAACAAAGTTTTGCAATTTGTGTATTGGGGTAATAAAAATACTCGGAAATTGACTGGTGTGCAAATCGAACTGCGCGATGGACAAGATCGGGAAAAGATGATAAACTATGCTCTCTCTGCCTATAGTTTTAATTACCTACCTGTAAACTTTGTAGAAATTGTTAACGATGATTCTGGAAACAACAATGTTCGCATTATACAGAAATGCTATCTTAAAGCTGGGGAAACATTCTTTTCCCAATCCAGGACATTGTTTTCCACAATTCCCGCAAACATAAACATTAGCGAATTAGGATTGACTCCTACAAATAATATTCCTCCCCAGGTGTTGAGAAAAAAGAACCAATAAATCTAACAGACTTAAACCATACCCTCTTAAGGAAATTACCCCATTGAGTACAGTTAATGTGCTATGTGTAAGGAAACGAAAATTGGAGTTAGAGGAAATTGAGATCAAAAAAAGGAAAGTGGAGTATGTTGCAGAGACTACTGCCCTAAAGGAAGAGTACGAAGCAGTGTTGCAGAAAGAACAGACGATTGTGGATGCAAGAAACAGGTTTACAGTTTACTTTAAACAAAGTCCCTGGCAAAATCTAGATGTGAGTGGGAAATACAAACTCTCAGCATTTACTGTTAATTACAAAGGAACTTATCCACGCGTTGGAGTGCTTGTAGAAAGTGAAAAATGTAAACATGTGTGCTACTTAAGAGGATATTTAAAATCTATGTTTTTAAAGAGTCATGGTAATTTAGACTTGCTTAAAAAGGATGGATTTATTGTAACTCGATGTGGTGGATTGCACATTGTACATTTGGAAACTGAAAAACCGTTTGCAGCATTCAACACCAATGGAATTACTACATTTAATGGTAACTCGTTTGCTAAAATCGAGAATTTTAAGTTGTTCACAAGCATTCAAACAGACTATAGAGTAGAGTCGACATCGTATACGCAAGGTGACGTTGATCTGCTTAATAACATCACTATGCAGGAAATCAAAGGCCAAATAAAAATCCGAAAGTGCTCCCGGTTAGAAAGTTTGGAAAAAGGAACAGAACTAATTATTAAGGGAATAAAACCAATAGTATATAGACATAAAGTTAGATATGTGTTGGAAATGGAGAATATTGACTCTTTGTTTATATCCAATTACTGGCTGGAAAAGGAACTAGAAGATTCGGATACAGATTTGAATTATCGGATCAAAATTAAGCTGGATGCTCTTAAAACTACACCAAGCAAAAATAAGGAAAGAGTTGTGTTCTGTGTGTAATTATGCATGACAAATCAAGAATTTGGGCTGCCCTGTTCGTATTAAACAAATGGATACAAAAGGGACCTAAGAGATTTAAGCAAAAATTTAAGTTAAAATGTAGAAAAATGAAAATGAATGTTATTAAAATAAAGAAAAGAGTGTATTATATGTAAAAATTGTAGATATATGTAATTAATAAAACTATTGCATGGGTACCGCTTGTGTTTCTTGTTACCCGCCTGACACTCTTAATCCAATCGTTAACTTTCGGCAGTCTTCGGCAATGCTCGGTGAGCGTGGCCTTGAAAAGTAGTTGAAACTAGTGTAGTTGAAAGTATAGTATGACCCGTTTCTTACCTATATGAGCAACGACTCCAATAATAAAGAACCAATAGATAAATGATTCCTGCATAGTTATTGGTGTATAGATTTTTAAACTTAAGTGAGGATTGGGAACGAGACAGTCATAGCCTTAAGTTAAGAATCATCCATGCATTTGCCTTAAATAAAAGTGGTAAAACCATGAAACAATATGAGTGAGGTAGAAATGAGTTTATCACGTCTCAGCTTTCTTCACAAGGTTGGTAGTTACTCCCTGCTCAAGCTAATTTAAGCTACATCTAAGACAATCTGTTTAGCATATTCGAACCTTGAACTACACTGCAGTTCTTAGCCTCAACCTTTCTTGCCATAATTATGTTTCCTATTTCCATAACAAATTAAAATCCTAGGAGTGAAAGCTAAATCCCTCAAGGTCAAAGTCTACCATGCTAACCAATTAGCCACAGGGTCACATTTTAGGGCTTATCCGATATTGTGACTATTTATTAAAACCCATGTACATAATGTTTCTGGAATATGCGTGATTACCTATGTCAATGTAGCGGTATCGGTGGTGTAGTTAATAGCTGTGCTCAAGATAACGGGTTCAAACCCTGACAGAGTCGTGGGATTTTTAAAAGCGCTAATTCCTTTAGTATGCATTCCTTCGGAGGGGCGGGGAGTAAAGCCTGCCGTCCCATGTCATACATTTGTTCCACGTAAAAGAACCTAGCACTGCAATTGGCAGTGTGTAGTAAAATTTATAGGCGATATTGGTTAATTAGTAACGCTCTATTAAGTTCCAACGTTCGCCACTTGGAGTTAGTGACAGTAGCATTTGGTAACTAAAGTTGGACCTAACTGAAATTGAACTTGTTGGGAGACCTCGGGCGTTAAATCAAAAATGCCCAGCTATGGCCATTGGCTGCAATTCATAATATATCCTCTTTGCATCGTCCATCACTAGTTATTTTGCTTTCTAAGTAGTAAAAAGTATCCTACTTCCATTAGCTTTTCACCTGTCAATTCGAAGTACTGTACATATGCATTTCATTTGAGGGGTTTAGACATCGTGGTGTATAGGATTTGTGTGATAGCATGTGTTATTGTGATGACTGCAGTAGTGTGTGTATTAGTAATTGGATGAGGATTGGAAAGGATGCAGGCGGACACTTAAATTAAGAATCATCCCGGTATTCACCTGAAGTACAAGTGGGAAACCAAGGAAAACCTCCTCTCAGTTTTTCCTTACAAAGCCTAATGTAGACCAAGATTAAATTTCTTGGCAGAGCCGGAAATCAAACTCAGGCCTCCAAGGTGACGACCTAGAATGCTAGCCACTACACAACGAGGTCGTCTCTTATGATAGTCTACTTTGTACAGTCTCATGTTACGACGTTGTTGTTGTTGTTGTTATGAAGGGCTTAGACATCGTGGTCTTTTATACCCCTGTACTTGGGTGTATGCAAAATGTATGCGATAATCTGTGTTATTGTGGTGTCTGTAGGATTGTGTGTATTAGTTATTCATGTAAGGATTGGGAAGGAGGCTGCCCCGGCATTAATTTAGGAACCATTCCGACATTTGCTTGGAGTAGAAGTGGGAAACCACAAAATCCATTTTTTAAGACAACCAAGGTTAAATTCTGTATTCAAAATTCATATAAAAGTTTCACTAATAGTCAAGAGCCAAGCCTTCAGCCTCGGAGATTACACGCAATGTAAGCTATCAAATTTCTGCGAACTTGCACCTACCAAGCTCCCACAGTACGCTGGAGAGAACAGTCGCCTTTCAACTCACATAGTGTTCGCTTGCAAATGAATTGTTTAAACTCGTAACAAAATTCAATCAAAACTTGTAACAAAATTCAATCATCAATCACGCGTTATAGCATGTATGTGTGGTAAGACATCATAGTCATCAGCCCCGTGTAGTTGAGAGTGTATCATTCACGTTAGTGGCTTGAGATACCATGGTCATCAGCCTCGTGTAGTTGAGAGTGTATCATTCACGTTAGTGGGGTGAGACACCATGGTCATCAGCTCAGTATAGTTGAGAGTGTATCTTTCACGTCAGTGTGTTGAAACACCATGGTCATCAGACCCGTGTAGTTGAGAGTGTATCATTCACGATAAGTGGTTGAGACACCATGATCATCAGTCCCTTGTAGTTGAATAGGAAATAAATAGTGACATATAGTTCATGAGTAGCGTGTCGTTAGAAATGTTAAAACATCGTAACAAGATTATCAACAAAAGATATGCATTACTGAGGTAAGTAACTTAATTCCAAATTCTATATTGATGTTTTCATCTTCAGTCTTTTGACTGATTGATGAGCTAATCATTTCATCCCTATATACTGTAGCTACAATACCCTACTTCCAAGGCAATCTGTTTAACATATTCTAAACATGGTCTACCCCTACAGTTCTTGCCCTTGACCCCTTCCTTCCATAACTAAGCTTGCTATTCCTGGGTGCCTTAGTATGTGTCCTACCAACCTATCTCTTCTCTTCATTAACAGTCACCAGAAACATCTCTTCTCTCTCACTAGTCTTAATACCTCTTGGTTTGTAACCCTATGAACTTGAGTGTATGAAAGAGCTGTCTGATAACCTGTGTCACTGTAATGTCTGTACTACTGTATGTATTTGTAATAGAGGTAGGTATTGGGTAGGAAGCAGCTGTAGCCTTAAGTTAGGTACCATCCCGGCATTTCCTTAAGAGTGTAAGAGAGGAAACCCACAGAAAAACACTCTTAGAATGAGTGAGGTAGGAATTGAACCCGTCTCTTCTCAGTTTTGTCTCACAAGGCTGAGTGTACCCCGTTCTTTTAGGAGTTTTGTGATTTCGTAGTCATGTATCCCTGTGAACTTGGGTGTATGTAAAAGCTGTCTGATAACCTGTGTCACTGTGATGTCTGTACTACTGTATGCATTTGTAATAGAGGTAGGTATTGGGTAGGAAGCAGCTGTAGCCTTATGTTAGGTACCATGCCGGCATTTGCTTAAGAGGGTAAGAGTGGAAAACCACAGAAAACCACTCTTAGAATGAGTGAGGTAGGAATTGAACCCGTCTCTTCTCAGTTTTGCCTCACAAGGCTGAGTGTACCCCGTTCTTTTAGGAGTTTTGTGATTTCATAGTCATGTAGCCCCGCGTACTTGGTTGAGTGTTGAATTTGTCTAATAACCTGTGTAACAGCAATGGCTGTATTAGTGTGTGTATTTGTAATTCAGATGAGGATTGGGAAAGAGGCGGCCGTGGTCTTAATTCAGGAACTATCCAAGCATTTGCATGGAGTAAAAGTGGGAAACCACAGAAAACAACTTCCAAAATGGTTGAGGTAGGAATCAAAACCCAGCTCCTGTCAGTTTTGCCTCACAAGGGTGAGTGTACTCCGTTCCAGTTCTGAGACCAGAATTACATTTCTTGGCTGAGCAGAGAATCAAATTCAGGCTTAAGCAGTGACATGCAAGAATGCTAGCCACTACACCACAAGGAAGACATGTAGTTGTTGTTGTTGTTTCATTTGAGAGGGCTTTGACATCGTGATTATTCTGTTCCCATGTACTTGGATCAGTGTGGAATAGGTCTGATAACCTGTGTCATTGTGCTGGTTGTATTAGTGTGTGTATTTGTAATTCAGATGAGGATTGGGAAAGAGGTGGCCGTGGTCTTAATTTAGGACCTATCCAAGCATTTGCATGGAGTAAAAGTGGGAAACCACAGAAAACTACTTCCAAAATGGTTGAGGTAGGTATCAAAACCCAGCTCCTGTCAGTTTTGCCTCACAAGGCTGAGTGTACCCCGTTCCAATTCTGATACCAGAATTACATTTCTTGGCTGAGCAGTGAATCAAATTCAGGCTTAAGCGGTGATATCCAAGAATGGTAGCCACTACACCACAAGGAAGACATGTAGTTGTTGTTGTTGTTTCATTTGAGAGGGCTTTGACATCGTGATTATTCTGTTCCCATGTACTTGGATCAGTGTGGAATAGGTCTGATAACCTGTGTCATTGTGCTGGTTGTATTAGTGTGTGTATTTGTAATTCAGATGAGGATTGGGAAAGAGGTGGCCGTGGTCTTAATTTAGGACCTATCCAAGCATTTGCATGGAGTAAAAGTGGGAAACCACAGAAAACTACTTCCAAAATGGTTGAGGTAGGTATCAAAACCCAGCTCCTGTCAGTTTTGCCTCACAAGGCTGAGTGTACCCCGTTCCAATTCTGATACCAGAATTACATTTCTTGGCTGAGCAGTGAATCAAATTCAGGCTTAAGCGGTGACATCCAAGAATGGTAGCCACTACACCACAAGGAAGACATGTAGTTGTTGTTGGTGTTTCATTTGAGAGGGCTTTGACATCGTGATTATTCTGTTCCCATGTACTTGGATCAGTGTGGAATAGGTCTGGTAACCTGTGTCATTGTGCTGGCTGTATTAGTGTATGTATTTGTAATTCAGATAAGGATTGGGAACGACGTGGTCGTGGTCTTAATTTAGGAACTATGCAAGCATTTGCATGGAGTAAAAGTGGGAAACCACAGAAAACTACTTCCAAAATGGTTGAGGTAGGAATCCAAACCCAGCTCCTGTCAGTTTTGCCTCACAAGGCTGAGTGTACCCCGTTCCAGTTCTGAGACCAGAATTACATTTCTTGGCTGAGCGGTGAATCAAATTCAGGCTTAAGCGGTGACATCCAAGAATGCTAACCACTAAATCACAACGTAGACAATATAAGGCTGGTCTTGATTGTAGTTGATCAATCAATAATAATAATAATAAAATATTAATAATAATATTATATATTCCATTTAGCAACTACACGGCCGACCTCTCCCTGTGACGTCATCCACGGTCTCAGGGCGCGGCGGCCATCTTGCCCATTAGCCACTGCGCCAGCTATGACTGACCCCTCCATAAGAATAACATAGGCCAGTTGCGCGCGGCGGCCATCTTGCCCATTAGCCACTGCGCCAGAACCGCCCTATATTACCTACTAATATGAGGTGCCCTTTGCTAGTGCTACCTCTGTAAAAAAAATCATTCAATTCGGTTTCATCGTGTTTGAATTGATCTGGGGAATGGATTTGCACACATACATGGCCGCTATTTGCAAACTATTGGGCTGATGATCTAGCAGATTGGTCAGAATATGCTTCCAACATAAAGATTTGTTGTTGCAAAATTTGGTAGAGACTAGATTATTAGGTTGGTCGTAATTACATTTTAGCCTTTAACATTTGGGTGGCTGCGATTACGTTTCCGTCAAGATGGCGGTGATATAAAACATGACACTGAGGTGGCCTTTTCTAGTGCTACCTCTGTACCAAATTTCGTTCCATTCGGTTTCACCGTGTTCGAATTAATAGGGGGAATCGATTTTCACACAAAGATGGCCGCCATCCGCAAAATATTAGGCTAATGACCTATTAGTTTGGTCAAAGGATGCTCCCTCCATAATGGTATGTTGTTGCAAAATTTGGTAGAGATCAGATGGTTAGGTTAATCGTAATTTGATTTAAGCTTTGAACATTTGTGTGGCCGCCATTACGTTTCCGTCAAGATGGCGGCGATATAAAACATGACACTGAGGTGTCCATTGCTAGTGCTACCTTTGTACCAAATTTCGTTCAATTTGCGCTCACCGTGTTCGAATTGATAGGGGGGGGGGGGACAGACATTCAGAGTACACACACTCACACACATACACACACACAGACAGACACACTTTTTTTCGCCCTGTAGTGATCTCATAAGTCTACTTTCATTTTTTGCAAAAATCGAAAGTAGGCTAAAAATAAGGAACAAAGAAAACATAAAAAACAAGAAAGAAAGAAATAAAGAAAGAAAGAAAGAAAGAACCAAAAGAAAGCTTTGTAGAAAGAAAAATACAAATAAAAGAAAGGCAGATAGATGGAATGAAACAAACGAAATAATCTATCTATATATAAGAATGAAAGTTTGTCTGTATTTTTTCATCGGAAATTTGCGTTATTTACGCGTTTCAGACTGTTTTATGACGGATGCGAGCGAAAATATTTTTTGTCTGTCTGTCTGTCTGTATGTCTGTCTGTTTGTCTGTCTGTCTGTCTGTCTGTCTGTCTGTCTGTGGACAAAGTAGTTGTTCCCTTATAACTCGAGAACGGCTGGGTGGATCAACGTAACATTTGGTACAATATCCTTCAGAGGCACGACACTAATCATTGATGTAACTCTTCTCTGTACCTCTCACAAAAGGGGGCCAACCCCCTTAAAATACTTGCTGAAATAGGCGTAGACGGGCGAGACAAAGCTCATTTTCAGCCACTCAATGTGAGAAACGAAACTCGGGGAGGGCCCCCGAAAACCACATTTTAAGGCCCTAAAACCAACAGTTTTTGAGATATTTCCAGAAAACTAATTTCATTTAAGACAATAACGAAAGAATGCAAGCCGGTTACCATGGCAACAGAAACTCACAGGTCCATCTATTGCTGTAAGACCCAATACAATTCCATTTATTACATTACTGAGATAGTTTGCAAACGACTTAAGGTTATAACGGAACCAAATTAAGCTGTAAAATTCATCCATGTCATATAATGCGCTTAAGGGGGTCAAGGTGTACTCTAGATTTTTTTCACGCGATTTACACGTGCGGGTGTGGTACGGAAGGTCTATTATATTCCTATCCCTATATTGTCATATTATTATTATAGTTATTATTATTATACTACGGCCTACAACGACGAGACAAAGCTTATTTTCAGCCCCTTGGTGTCTGAAACAAAACTCGGTGTCCCTAAATAGCAGTAAAGGGTCCCCGAAAAGTACATTTTAAGGCTCTAAAACCAACAGTTTCTGAGATATTCCCAGAAAACTAATTTAATTTAATAAACTAATGAAGGAATTGAAGCCAGTAACCATGACAACAATATCTGAAAAGGTGACATCCAATTTTCCATCTATTTCTGCAAGAAGTAAAGCCACTCCATTTATTAAATTTCTGTGAATGTTTGCAAATGGCTATTAGGTTATTACGGAATCAACTAAAACTGTAAAATTCATCACTGCTTTTAAGGGGGTCAAGGGGTACCCTAGATTTTTGTCACACGACTTAAATGTGCGTTATGTCGTACAGAAGGTCTATTATATCTCCAAACAGAAGCATCATTTTCAAAAATTCCTGAATTGAAATACGGGAGTTTCTTTTTCTTTTAGGAATTTGGACCATTGGGGACTAGAAAACCTGAATTTTCATGCACCACAAGCCTTTATAAATTATTAAAGGGGTATTCCTCTGGATGGGGACATGACACAAAAGTGAAGGTCAGTTTTATTTGACGAGTATTGCGTTTCGTCTACGAGGTGTTCATTTTTTTTTCACGTCCGGAAGTACATGTTAGGTAAATTTAGTTTCAGAGCATATTTTAACTAATCATTTTTCTTTGTCGAGAAACAGGTTCCAATTGTCTAACCATTGCAACAGTAGCTCAATTGATTACGTCTGGTTATTAATACCGAAGACCGTTCGAAGAATGGGTACTTCTGCTAGTAAAAAATATAGAAAGGCATAAAGAAAGACAGAAAAAAGGCATAAAGAAAGACAGAAAAATGAAAGAAAGAAAGAAAGAAAGGAAGAAATACATAAATTAAGAGGCTTCAAGCACTCTCATCGTAATATCGTATTGCACACATTCTGGTGCTATGCGAATTTACAACCACATAACTTGTATGCATCGATGTAAAATACTGTCAGTAGATGGTCTGACATTCTTGTCCACAAAGTAAGCACCGTACCTTCTAGAAAAGAAAAACTATGACTGACTTAAATTTATCGTCCTCCATCATGTTTATTTACAGCCACTTGAAGATGACGGAAATGTCAAGATAAATATTAGAATAGCTAAGGAATATCTTCCCTCAACAGAAGCTGGCACAGTTTAGCTTTCAGTCGATCTACACAAAAATAAGTGGAATATATGAGAAATAACCGGAATAAATTGCATGTGATTATGATCTATATACCAGGTGGCCAGTTTGCCCCGTGCAATCTAGTTTTAGGTGTCCCGCATACATTAATGCCGTATGGGATGTCTGTTAACGGGTTTCCACAGGGGTTACACTGAACGAAGGCCGATTACGTCAGAATACGAAGGAATAACAACCGCACGGCCGCTAGGTGCATGTTCCTCAGCGCTACCCGTCTAATGCACCCCATTGCATTTTGGAGCCTCGCATTTGAGAGCGTAATAGACTCATATGTGGTACAACAACATGGCAGTTGCTGGCAACATATTGACGATGGCTGGTGTATTCAGCATCGATGAGTACACGGACATTACACTAATATATGGAGAAGCTGGTCGTAATGCCGTTGAAGCTCGTAGACGGTAAGCCCTGGTGTTTCCAGATAGACGTCTGCCGTCTGGTTATCTCTTGGCAATCTGACGTAACCGGCTTGCATGCTAGGTTACCCCTTTATTTAGCGAGTCAGTTAATAGACTTCCCGTTCATCACCCGTACATGCGGGACACTTATAAGTAGATTGCACGGCGCAAATGGGCCACCTGGTATTTATAATACGCTAAGGTGTATATATCACAAAACTCAAGCTCCTAAACCAGAGGGAGCTAGAAGTTGTGATTTGAACCAAAATTTTCCAAATGGTCTCTATAGTACAGGAAAAATCTTGTTTTTCATGAAAAGTTAATGGAAATATATTTATTTGTTTAAAAATTGTGTTTAAACAAATAAAGTTGAATCTAATAACTTCACGGGCAGATGTTCGCTGGGCGACAACGACTAACTCTGTATCATGATAGTCAAAGCCGCACCAATACTGAACCTGACTTGATGGGCAGATTGACCGTCTTAAATACTGTCGCTAGGCGACAACGAATTATTCTGCATCATTATAGTCCGGTAAAAATTGCTCAAGGATATTGCCCATCTTAAAGAATATGGTTGGCTTAGGCAACGCCGTGAATAGGAAGTAGAGTGCACATCTTCATCATAGATTCAGCGACCCCTTCTAATCCATTTTAAATACGTACGCTGTTGGCAACTATTTTATCTACGTGTTCACCTTCACAGCCAGCACAGTTGTGGGAGAAATACAAAGACTACATGGCCGATGATATTCTGCGCAGAAGGTGTCAAGAAACACAAAATCATGGCATGGATTTCACAGAAGAAATATACAATGAAGCTAGAGAGCAAGCAGAATCGGTGTCGCCATTTTCTCGCGGGGGTTTCCACTATTAGATCTAGATCTACGAGCTGCGATGGAAGAAGCGTCAGCGTGGTGGACGAGGTGTAATAAGGAGAATGCCAATAGTTAGTATGCATGATAGAGGAAGATACTTCTTGCGAATGCTGCTAATAAGATTAAAGGGTGCCAAAGGTTTTGATAGTGTTATACCAAACGTCAGGTCAAGTCCTGAGGAAAATATCCCTCCGCGCATCTCCTCTCTCTTTTCTTTCTTGTGTTTCCGGCATGGAAACTCTAGATTGTCATCCCTCAACCTACTATATATAGTACATATAAAATCATCTGTTTTGCTCCTTTTACTCAACTTCTCACCATTTTTATTACCTTTGTAGTATTTTATTGGTAATTCAAGCTTTACACTCCAGTTTCAACACGTTGTCTACTTGAGGAAACCATGTTGATCTTTGTGCATTCGTAACAGTGTTGCCAACCATTGAGCCTGATCCGCTATATAATCGAATTACTTAGGTGCTCTTTTGTCACTCAAACAAGGCTCGTACAAAACAAAATCTCTTATATAAAAACAAGTGTCCTGACTGACTGACTCATCATCGGCCAGCCAAAACTATTAAAGTTAGAAACAAGAAATTTTGGGAATATGTTCGTTGTAAGTCGAAAACGCCCACTAAGGAAGGGTTTTTGGATATTCAGTTTCTAAAGGGGTGTTAAGGGGGTACACTTGCATTTCATTGAATAACAATATCTCCAGATTGCTTTCATTGGGGGATTTGATACTCGGCATATAAACTCATCATTAAAAATAAGAAGATACGTGTCTGAGGGTTTTTCGATGTGGTGTATATTTTGAGGTGAAAGGGGTGAAAAGTGGGGGTTGAAGGTTTCCTAACCGAGCGTGTATCTCTTAAACGACATAGGCGAGGAGTTTGGACCTCAGCGGAAAAAAATCAGCATAAAGAATAACAAAATAGGTGTTTGGCCGTTTTTTCATAAATCCAATATAAGGGGCCCATGGGGAGGGGTGAAAATATGGGGAGGGGGGAGGAAACGTAATATGTCTGAGTGTAAAGTTATACATGGCCTATGTTGTAGACAATAATACATTACATCTTTTTTGTGTCTTGCTATTTCATCATACGACGAATACTTAGGGAGTTATTAATGATTTTGTACTTTTTGGCCGGAATTTTCTAAGTCCCAGGAATGGCATAAAGATTGATTCGAATGAAATTTCGAAAAATAGTTTTTTTTAATACCTTTATTATATTTTTCACGTCTTAGGGTCCGGAACCAATATGATATTTTGATGTTTTTTTTTCGTCCCATGCATTTTTGGTTTCAGGTGATGGAATTATTTTCCACTAGGACCAATGCTTATCTATTATCTATTATATAAAAGTAAGTGTCCTGACTGACTGACTGACTCATCATCACCCAGCCAAAACTATTAAAGGTAGAAACATGAAATTTTGGGAATATGTTCATTGTAAGTCGAAAACGCCCACTAAGGAAGGGTTTTTGGATATTCAGTTTCTAAAGGGGTGTTAAGGGGGTACTCCTGCATTTCATTGAATAACAATATCTCCGGATTGCTTTCATTGGGGGATTTGATACTCGGCATATTAACTCATCATTAAAAATAAGAAGATAAGTTTCTGAGGGTTTTTCGATGTGGTGTATATTATGAGGTGTAAGGGGTGAAAAGTGGGGGTTGAAGGTTTCCTAACCGAGCGTGTATCTCTTAAACAACATAGGCGAGGAGTTTGGAACTCAGCGGAAAAAAATCAGCATAAAAAATAACAAAATAGGTGTTTGACCGTTCTTTCATAAATCCAATATAAGGGGCCCATGGGGAGGGGTGAAAATATGGGGGGGGAACGTAATATGCCTGAGTGTAAAATTATACATGGCCTATGTTGTAGACAATAACACATTACATCTTTTTCGTCTCTCGCTATTTCATCATACGACGAATACTTAGGGAGTTATTAATGATTTTGTACTTTTTGGCCGGAATTTTCTAAGTCCCAGGAATGACATAAAATTTGATTCGAATGAAATTTCGAAAAATAGTTTTTTTTAATACTTTTATTATATTTTTCACGTCTTTTAGGGTCCGAAACCAACATGATATTTTGATGTTTTTTTTCGTCCCATGCATTTTTGGTTTCAGGTGATGGAATTATTTTCCACTAGGACCAATGCTTATCTATTATCTATTATATAAAAGTAAGTGTCCTGACTGACTGACTGACTCATCATCACCCAGCCAAAACTATTAAAGGTAGAAACATGAAATTTTGGGAATATGTTCATTGTAAGTCGAAAACGCCCACTAAGGAAGGGTTTTTGGATATTCAGTTTCTAAAGGGGTGTTAAGGGGGTACACTTGCATTTCATTGAATAACAAGATCTCCAGATTGCTTTCATTGGGGGATTTGATACTCGGCATATAAACTCATCATTAAAAATAAGAAGATACGTGTCTGAGGGTTTTTCGATGTGGTGTATATTTTGAGGTGAAAGGGGTGAAAAGTGGGGGTTGAAGGTTTCCTAACCGAGCGTGTATCTCTTAAACGACATAGGCGAGGAGTTTGGACCTCAGCGGAAAAAAATCAGCATAAAAAATAACAAAACAGGTGTTTGACCGTTTTTTCATAAATCCAATATAAGGGGCCCTTGGGGAGGGGTGAAAATATGGGGAGGGGGGAGGAAACGTAATATGTCTGAGTGTAAAGCTATACATGGCCTATGTTGTAGACAATAACACATTACATCTTTTTTGTCTCTTGCTATTTCATCATACGACGAATACTTAGGGAGTTATTAATGATTTTGTACTTTTTGGCCGGAATTTTCTAAGTCCCAGGAATGGCATAAAATTTGATTCGAATGAAATTTCGAAAAATAGTTTTTTTTTAATACTTTTATTATATTTTTCACGTCTTTTAGGGTCCGGAACCAATATGATATTTTGATGTTTTTTTTCGTCCCATGCATTTTTGGTTTCAGGTGATAGAATTATTTTCCACTAGGGCCGATGCTTATCTATTATATAAAACTAAGTGTCCTGACTGACTGACTGACTGACTCATCATCGCCCAGCCAGAACTATTAAAGCTAGAAACATGAAATTTTGGGAATATGTTCGTTGTAAGTCGAAAACGTCCACTAAGGAAGGGTTTTTGGATATTCAGTTTCTAAAGGGGTGTTAAGGGGGTACACCTGCATTTCATTGAATAACAATATGACACGACTATGACGCGAGCGAAGCCGCGGGTACCTGCTAGTGTAATATAATATCAAATTCGTACAGAATTACTGTGCTTATAGTTCCAAATACCATTAAGGACTATGTTCACACACGCAATTCATCACATAAGAAGCAAAGTTGGTAACGCTCCCAATTAACGTGTAAATAAGAAATTTATTCATAGAATTTTACAAAGGAAATTCTGAAAACTAGCCAGCTTATGGAAATATAGTAACATGGGCTGGAAAATCTTGTGCGCCAATACAAGCAGAAAAAGTAGGAACTATTTCCTGGCGCGTTAGCCTCTTCACCTGCCAGAACATCAAAGAGGCCGCTTAGGTCTTGAGGTGACTGCAGGTATAGGACAGTCAATGGAGTTCTATGCATGACTTTCCAGGAAGCATGTAAAAAACTAGGACTTCTTCAAGAAGATAAAATTTGGCATGATACTATTCTTAAGGCAACTCACTCTCATATGCCAAGTCGCCTACGAATGTTATTTGTCATTTTATGTGTTTTCGGAGAACCAGAAAATGTTCCCGGGCTTTGGGACCAACATAAAGAAGTAATGTCTGAAGATTTTGTACGCAGATACTCTGAAGAAAGTGGCCTACAGTATGCACTCATTGAAATCAATGGCCTCCTTCACACCTACGGCTTAGATCTTAAGAAACTTAACTTGCCAGATTTAAAACTACACGTTAACAGTCCAGGAATGCATTCGTTTGATGTTTTAGAAGAGCAAGCTAGGGATATCAGCAACAGAAAAAGGCTTAATGAGGCGCAACTAAGGGTTGTAGATTCGATCTTTAAAGCCATATATGAAAACCCAGAAGAAACATTAAAACAGAACTGTTTCTTTTAGGATGGACCGGCAGGAACTGGTAAAACATTTGTTTACCCTACCTTGTTACATATAATCAGAGCAAAAGGAGATCAAGCTACTCCAATAGCGTCTACAGGAATAGCAGCTACTCTTCTACATGGAGGACGAACTGCCCATTCTGTCTTCAAAATCCCTCAGATTCTCAATTCTAATTCTAAGTGCAACGTTACGCCAAACACACCAGAAGCGACAGCCCTGTTGAATACAAAATTAATTATTTGGGACGAAGCACCAATGACGCATGTGCACGTATTTTTAGCTGTGGATAGACTTCTCCAATATCTGACCAACTTTACTGAAGCATTCGGCGGTAAAGTCATCTTACTGGGTGGTGATTTTCGCCAAGTCCTTCCTGTCATAATGAGAGGATCAGGTTCTTTGACAGTTGCTAGCTGTTTGAAGCGGCATAGCCTCTGGAATAAATTCAATGTTCTTAAACTCACCCAGAACATGCGCGCTTTACATTCTGAAACATAATTTTCAACATGGCTTTTAGAAATAGGAGAAGGCAAGACTGGGGCGGAAGTTACGGTACCATCTACATGCTATCCACAAATACAAGATCCTGTTGAACAGCTATACGGTGATTTTAATTTTACTGCTGCCACCCCACAGGACCTTAGAGGAAGAACATTTCCTATGGTCGCCAATGAAGCATCGCTTGAACTGAACAATCGAGTACTTCAGCGTTTACCTGGAGATGAGGTAGTCTACGAGAGTGTAGACTGTATTGTGAGTGAGCATGCGCAAGATCACTTGGCTTACCCTGAAAATTTCTGAACAGTCTGACACCAACTAGCGTGCCCCCACACAAACTAAGACTTAAGAAAGGTGCAATCATTATGTCATTAAGAAATATTCTACCCTCAAAAGGGGTCTGCAATGGGACAAGGCTAATAGTTAACGGGATACAACGTAATATCATAGAGGCAACTCTTATAGATTCTGAGAAGAGAGAAATCGTTTCCATACCCAGGACAACCCTTATCCCCTTTGATAAGAACATGCCTTTTAAATTTTAAAGAAGGCAATTCCCAGTACGTTTGACTTTCTCAATGACAATAAATAAATCTCAGGGTCAGACTTTCGATAAAATCTGCCTTTACTTGACAAAAACCGTCTTTACTCATGGACAGCTTTACGTAGCCCTTTCACGGGTAAGAACGTTTAGCTCGCTATCGGTTGTGTCAAAAAGTAACAAAATAAGCAACTGTGTGTGTAGAGAACTTTTAAATAGATAAATTCATAACGTATCTTAACAAAATGCATTATCTTGGAAGAAATGTGATTTGGCTTCTTAAATACAACTCTGTACACCTCACTCGAGAACTACTGTATGTGAAAGAAGTCGGTTGTAACCCAAATGTCTTCTGTAAAGTTATCATTTCACAGCCCAGTTGGATCTGTCCTTCCTGCACTGGTATCAACATATTAAGTTTGTGAAGTTTTTTTTTCGTAAATAAATGTAATGTTACTAATAGCTCAGACCGTTCCTTACATTGCACTGTTATTGCGCAGTTACTCTACGCGGGCTCTATTAGTGTATATATATATTGTTACGGATTATTGAAGGAGAAGAAGAAGAAGAAGAAGAAGATGATAAAGAAGAAAACTAAGAACTAAGAAAAGTAAGAAAGACAAAATACTACAAAACCTCCAATGACTCCCACAGACAGTCTCTGTCCTCCAAAAACAAATACAAGAAAACCCTCCAGAAAACTTAGTAAGTGTGGTAATTATTACTGGTAAATATTAGAGCATTAATCACCTGAAAATACACACATCAAAAAAAGTTTTGCATCACCTCGGTTCCAAGAGTTCCGGAACCGTTAAATACAAAGGGAATAGAGATCAACACAAACAACATTTCAGCTCGTTTTATTGCTCATGAGACCCACACATTGCATGTTGTACCATCATACAGCTAGACTTTCAGCATTTGTGGTCCAGATTGCAGTACACACCACTACCTCTAATACCCAGTAGCACGTCCTCTTGCATTGATGCATGCCTGTATTCGCCGTGGCATACTATCCACAAGTTCATCAAGACACTGTTGGTCCAAATTGTCCCACTCCTCAACGACAATTCGGCGTAAATCTCTCAGAGTGGTTGGTGGGTCAAGACGTCCATAAACAGCCCTTTTCAACATATCCCAGGCATGTTCGATAGGGTTCATGTCTGGCGAACATGCTGGCCACTGTAGTCGAGCGATGTCGTTATCTTGAAGGAACGCATTCACAAGATGTGCACGATGAGGTCGAGAATTGTCGTCCATGAAGACAAATGCCTCTCCAATATTCTGCCGATATGGTTGCACTATGGGTCGGAGGATGTCATTCAGGTATCGTAAAGCCGTTTCGGAGCCTTCCATGACCACCAGTGGCGTACGTCGGCCCCACATAATGCCACCCCAAAACATCAGGGAACCACCACCTTGCTGCACTCGCTGGACAGTGTGTCTAAGACGTTCAGCCTGACCAGGGTGCCTCCAAACACGTCTCCGACGATTGTCTGGTTGAAGGCATATGTGACACTCATCGGTGAAGAGAACGTGATGCCAATTCCGTGGGGTCCATTCAGCATGTTGTTGGGCCCATCTGTACCGCGCTGCATGGTGTCGGGGTTGCAAAGCTGGACCTCGCCATGGACGTCGGGAGTGAAGTTGCGCATCATGCAGCCTATTGCGCACAGTTTGAGTTGAAACACGACGTCCTGTGGCTGAACGAAACGCATTATTCAACATGGTGGCATTGCTGTCAGGGTTCCTCCGAGCGGCAATCCGTAAGTAGCGGTCATCCACTACAGTAGTAGCCCTTGGGCGGCCTGAGCGAGGCCTGTCATCGACAGTTCCTGTATCTCTGTACCTCCTCCATGTCCGAACAACATCGCTTTGGTTCACTCTGAGACGCCTGGAAACTTCCCTTGTTGAGAGCCCTTCTTGACACAAAGTAACAATGCGGACGCGATCGAACTGCGGTATTGACCTTCTAGGCATGGTAGAACTACAGACAACATGAGCAGCGTACCTTCGTCCTGGTGGAATGACTGGAACTGATCGGCTGTCGTACCCCCTCCGTCTAATAGGCCCTGCTCATGCAATGTTGTTTACATCTTTGAGCAGTTTTAGTGACATCTATGAACGTCAAAGGGACTGTATCTTGGATACAATATACACAGTCAACGTCTATATGCCGGAGATCTGGGAACCGAGGTGATGCAAAACTTTTTTTGATGTGTGTAGAACTACCGTATTTATATTAATGTTGCAAAACAGATACGAGCCTTACAGTAGTCGCATATGATGTGTAACATCTGACATGTTATCCTACTCGTATACTACACAGCTTGGACATTCTTAAAATGTTAATTTATGCTCCGTTTTCATACTGGTACTATAATGAATGTATAGATTGAATTGGAGATGTGCTACTGTCACACTTGTGGTGCAGTGGTCAAGCTGTTAGTCTCTCACCAAGGTTGACCGGATTTGATTCCCGGTCAATACATGTGAGATTTTCGAATTGAAATGCCATGTCCTATGGTTCGCATTCCACGTAAAAGGGAGGTACCGTGGATCATGATCGTGAGTTTAACGGTCACGCAAAACTACAAGCTTCCTTTCTTCCCTTTACATTAATAATTCATAATAACAAAGTGACACACAACGTCGACAGTACTCTCAAATAAAGTGAGCACATTCCTCAGTAACTATAACATTCATTATTCTCAAGGCTCTCATACAATTCGTCGTAAACAATCAAAACATGGCTTCCTACAATCATGAAATGACCTAGTCTCACATCTGATGAAAATACAGCTTTTATTCCACTCATATAACAACATTCTGTTATGCATTTAATATTTGACTACTCACCCACAGCTTGACAATAATGCCGCGTACTTAAATGTCATTTGTCGTCTTTGTCCTGCCCCATATGATATTCAACCTTGAACGTGAAGCTTCATAAACTGCTCAATGACAAATGAAAGTCAGTGAAACATTTGCCACTGTGCTCGTCAAACCAGTGCCTGCTAAATGCACTGCCTACTGTATTGCCATAACATTCTCGCATTACAGAGCACACACTGCCTTGTTTCCAATACACACATTTTCAATTGGACATCCAGCTGGCAGTGCGTCTTCACTTCTGTCCGATCCACTTTCGCCCGATTCACTTCCGTCCCCAATTTTCAAAATCACTCCCACAAAACTATCCAGCAACCGAGCGGAAAGATGTTACACATAAAAAACTTAGAAAAGACGATCCCAACAACAAAAGCCTTCTTTCTCCCCCAAACTAATGTATAAAGGTGTAGCTACTATTATGCAGAAACGATCTACAAGAACTCTGTTATAACGATTAAAAGCTATAACTAGAACATAACATATTGTTTGCCTCCTAACGTGTTTATAGATCTAAAGTTGTGGAATGTTTTGGTGTAGGTTTTTTTTAATGCAAGTTGTTTAATAAATCTAAGTAACTATAAGGTGCGTTCAAAAAGTGACGAGCCGGAGGATACCATTCCTGCACTCGTGTGGATGGCCTTGCCTTTTTTGGGTGATGGTGACCCAGGATGCTTCCACTGGAGGCTTTGTCGTTTGGATTCTGGTTCGAAGTGATGACACCATGACTCATCTCCAGCCACCACTCGTGCCAGGAACCCATTCTCTTCCCTCACATAGCGCTGCAGATGACCAAGATAGTGGGCCATTCGACATACTTCCTGGTGTGGTTGAAGACTGTGGGGCACCCATTGGGCACACATTTTGCGCATGTGCAGTCGTTCCTTCATGATGGTGTGCACACTTCCGACGCTCAATCCGACCACGGCGGCTATGGCGTTCACTGTCACTCGGCGGTCCTGGATAATGAGTGCATCAACCAGCTGGACGTTGTCATCGGTAATGCAGGGGGGTGCCCCAGACCGGGCATCATCGGCTAACGACACCCGTCCTTCCCCGAAGCGCTTGTGCCACGCCTTGACCCTTGCAAGGGACATGCAGTGTTCGCCGTACACTTGTGACACTCGGCGATGAATGTCCGTTCCCCCTACTCCTTCCGAACAACACCTCTTTGCTCTTCGTTTGACGCCTCCATGTCACTGTTTGCAATGCCACTGGCAGCGTTGGACGATTGATGCATGCTGCTGCTCGCTTTGTATCGTCACGTGACGTGCACGCGTGCCCTCTAACGACGGGCTGTGACCTTCCACGCTCTGGTCGGAACCACACCTCGTTACACACGCCACGATTAGCCAATGTCGGCAACGGTTTCCGCATTCAGGCCTCTGGCTCGTTACTTTTTGAACGCACCTTATATAAATCTTAATCACATATAATTTATTTCAGGTTATTTTTCCCATATTACAGCAATTGGAATGATGTTTATGTTGATCATTGAAAGCTATAATATTAATGTTTAATCGGGCAACACTGAAAATTGGCCTTGAAGCTCTCTTTACTTATACAGTTTCTCTTAGAGAATGTTTAGTTGTCAAAATTGGATGTTTTTCTGTCAGTCTACATGATTGTACCCAAAATTGTGGTGGGTTATTCCCTAATCCTGATAACAATTTACATAAGATTAATAAATACTGAACCCTTGCAAAGAAGCATATGAGACTCAGTTTCGGGGGGTGTAACAGTCCATTTCGTTAATTTGTTGTTAAGCGCTTCTTATAACATGCAGGGTACCATATAACAAAATAACATGCAGGAAAAAGTGAATACCAGGGTTAAAACATATGAATTTAATAAGAGATCAACTATTTACAATAAAACAAAACAAACAAGGTCTCCCAAATGACTCCCACTTGAATTAATAAACTGCCAAACTCTGGCCTAATCTCAGGAGAGATCGTAAACAGCTGGACCAAATGTCCCAAATTACTACAATGACCATGTGCGTGTGCGGCTGTTCTACATGCGTTACGATGTGTACAAATTAATGCGAGATTCGTCACCATCCAGTAAACCTTCAGGGGACGAATCTGCATTGTCTAGAGCTAGACAGACACGAGGAACCAACTAAACATAAATTAAATTAATCCGACACTTCTTACACTAAATAAAACAACAAATAATTCCCGCATGATATTCGAATCAAGGAACTGCCGAAGCAAACGACATTAACGCCTAAAACTAGGACTTTTCAAATCACCCCAAGTAAATTAACACGTGACCAAACAAGAAATACACATATGGCCGCTTGCCACTTGTACAAGAAAACATACAAGGTACACCCAATGGTGTCACAACAGACAAACCTAACATGAAATGAGTCATAGAAATCACTAGGCTCAGAGCCAACATTTACATCATAAAACAATATTCCATTCATACGATATGCGGTAATCCGTAACGGACATGACGAACTTCCAGTTAATTATGGTCCAATGACCATCACAAAAGAACAGGTTTGCTACTGATAGCTTACAGGGTCAGTCGGTCAGCTGGACTGCCTAAAACGATGAATCACCAGACATAGACGGGTGCTAAGTGGAATCTGCAAATCTGTCAACCCACGTGTCAATAAACTCGACCTGCCGTGGCACTGGTTCGAGTCTCGAAGAAGTGTGCTCCCAAAAGCACATAATATACGTGTGTGTGTCAGAATAAAATATCTCAGCATTTCCCAAGGAAATCCAAGAATCAGCACTGGACAAGATACAGTGGCCTCTGAGAGTGCTCTGCCTTTCCATAAAATACAACCACAATATTTGAGGGCAGTAGCACATCCTACCCCTCATCACGAAGAATCAATACACACACCTGACACAAGAACACACACAGAATCACACGTATGGGTTTGACAGAAACCTGAAATAAAAGGCATAAAATATTTTCCACCAACTTGCGCTCCCAATCTAGTCCGTGACTAAAGAACCTGAAAAGGACTCAAAAAACTCAAAAATATAGAACTAAGGTGTTCTACAGTGACATCTTAATTTGTTGCGCTCGGCAACCCTAGTATGAATCAAAACCTGTTCGCAAAACATCTTACAACATTTACCCCCTTTTCCTACAAAAAAATTAACTTGAATAAAGCACCACTTGTCGACCGTGACGAGTTTCGCATTCGCATGGATAAAATCAAATACACACGCTGTGTACACTAAATATGACTCATAAGAAAAAAATATACAATCAAACAACTTTGGTCATGTGCCAACGTACATTTAAAGATAATAGTGTCGGCACACCAAAAAATCAAAATACAAGAAAAACAAATGAATAAAATATTTACAACGTTCCCGCGTCTAATCTAACTACATATTGAGTAAATCAATGGTTTGTACATCACCGTTGCAGCTTGTAGAACTTAACCTCCATCCCAGAACATTTCCCTACGGGAAATCTAGTCGTCCATCGTCGACGTATTGGTAGAGGCGATGCACTTCATTCCATCACACGACCTTTCAGCAGACATCTTGGCGTAGCTTCTTGGAAAGAAATGTTCAAAGTTATTAGTTTGCCTAGCTAGAATCGCTATGAGCTACTGACTTTCACTCACAATAAATGACCTAGGCGATTACTTAACGTAGAACTGGCCCTATCTCAGCATTTGCTTAACACACGCACATATACGTCACACAAAAATATAACACAAAAATGTACATAAATTACACCCTTCAATCTCAACAAAACTGGCTTCAAACAAGTCTCAAATATGTCTATCACGCAGCGCTTATCTCGACTAGAGATCTCCCTCCGCTAAACGTGAACTCTGCTCCCTTGAGCACAAAATGAAATGTTTGTCAAATAAACGTGGAGTATGCTCACTAGAGCTTGATAAATCGTGACGCAGACTGGCGTGAATGTTGCTCACCAGAGCTCAATAAAGTTGTGTCCCAAACAGCTCATCACCGATCAATTTATTAGAAACTGACAGAATGAGGTAGGGTGGGGGGAATTTGTGAAAATAATCTGTAGTTTTCACCTCACAAACTTGGGACTAGTATCAATCTTCTTCTTTTCATCCAAACGTCTCAATGGACTTATGCGGAATTATATCGTATCAGCGGTTCTTTAGATACGCGTTTTAGCGCCATTTTCTAGGGTACGCAATCCACCGCGTGGCTTTGGCTTCCTCTCTCCTGATTTGCTGATTCAATGAGGGATCGGATGAAACTTCACTTCTGAAACTCCCATAATGACGCCGATTTAGGTGCGCGTTGGTACAGAATTTGTCCTTGAACTCGGCTTAACCGGTCATCTTCAGGAATAACTACCAAGCTGCTTCTGTTGTAATCGTTGCGACACACTACCTGACTCCACTTTGTCAATTTCAACATGTTCTGCCTGGGCATCAGTAATAATAATAATAAAAATCATGAAGACTTATTTATCGACAAATCAATAAGGGTTCAATACACTTGGATGGCCAGTTTCGATCGTCAAGCGATCATCATCAGATCCTTTATACATAGGCTATTAAATCTATCTAAAAGTGTGCATGATAGTATTTATTTATTTATTTATTTATTTCAAACGGAGTAAAAATGATCGAAAAACAAGAAAGGAAATTCCACAGGAAAATCTAAGTACCAAAGTGTGAAAATGGAATTTGGATGAAAAAGAAATCACATGAAATTTATCAAGCTACAGAAAAGATAACAGATACCATAAGGAAACGCCAGTTACAGTTTTACTGACACCTACTGTATATATATTGTATTATAACAGGCTCACAAAGAAAATTTTCAATCTGGCCTTATCAATGAAAATTCAAAACAACTGGCTAAAAGAAATCAGTGAAGACATGGTTGTTGATTGGTTCCTTAGTTTAGGGGCTGCAACATCGCGGTCATGTAGCCCCGTGTACTGCGGGTGTGTGTAGAATCTGTCTGATAACCTGTGTTAATTGTGATATCTGTATTAGTGTGTGTTATCTGTTTATAATTCAAGTAAGGACTGCATACATTCAATTTTCAAATAGTTCCAACTTTTGCTTCCAACGCCACCATCAACGACCAACTAGTTCTGAACTTTGTTACCAGATACCTCAGCAGTCGGCTCCTGGAGACGAACGTTGGAACCTAGAGATAGCCTGTAATTTAGCTTCACACAAGAAAGCATATTGACTTGTGAGGGATTTTCATCGTAATATCCGACGACTTTGGCCGGATTTGAACCCGCGTGCTACAAACAACACCACCGACAGTGAAGATATAAATGAAATTGGCTGTCATGAACAAAACATTCAAGACAGAACTTTAATTTCAGAAAAGCCCACCTGACAAAATACAGGATGGACAGAACAGCGTAAAAGGTAACACAGGGAGAATATGAAGAGATATTGGGAAGAGAACGTGCTCCTTAATACGGCACAACGAATCAAAAAAATCACTATAAAGTTGAGTTGTCTTTACCCTTTATTGATGATATTACAGATATTTTACGGGTTTTGTAATTAAAACAAGTAGTTCCGTGAAGAATTATACATCCTATTTTCATATATCCTACTTATGTTAATTGCCTCTATTATCATACAAAATTTCAGTTTGATTGCTGTAATAGATTCCTAGATATTGAGAACCGACTAAATATTTCGAATGGTCGCCATGTTGGATTTTATATATGTAGGTCCTAGAGTTATCTACTGGTACATGAAGATTATTGTGAACGTGTAGTATTCAAACTTCAATCGCATAATTAGGGCACAAGAAGTAACAAGGAGATTTTAAAATTTCGCTCAGCTGCCATCTTGTGGTTATGGAAACAATTGAAATAAATTAGATGCCAGTGGATTAACATTCGTATAAGGATTTACTGTACCAAGTTTCACTGCACTCGGATGGTTAAATTGCGAGAAACGTCTATGTGAATATTTATACTTCGCGTCGCCGCCATGTTGGATTTGTGATCAACAGGTTATTTAAAGTCCTATAGGTGAACTTAAGTTCATAGCCTCTATGAACATAAACACGTTCAGTGATTGCTATAATAGATTCGTAGATATACAGAACCGTCTAAATATTTCGGATGGTCGCCATGATGGATTGTTAAATGTATAGGCCATAGAGTCATGTACCATTAAAGGAAAATTATTGCGTAGGTTCATTAGTCAAACTTTCACTTCGATCGCATGACTACGACACAAGAAATAAAAACTTAATTTTAAAATTCGCACAGCCGCCATCTTCAAGTTATGTAAACAATTGAACTAAATTAGATACTAGTGCATTACAATGTGTATAAATATTTCCTGTACCAGATTTCATTGCGTTTGGAACTTTAAATCGCGAGAACGTTCTATTTAAAATTTTCAAATTCCCTTGGCCGCCATGTTTGATTTGTAGTTAACCGGTTTTTGAAAGTCTTATAGATGAACATCAAGTAGTGCCCTTTATCTCCGAACAAAATATCAGGGTGATACCGCTAATAGTTTCGGAGATATTGAATGCTGGTGAAATATTTCGCACAGCCGCCATGTTGGATTGGTGAGACGTAACAATATTGAAATCGCTCCAGCCGATCAAAAGTTATTGGGGGGGACACACACACACCTCACACACACACACACACACACACACACACACGCACACACACTCGGACAAAAGGTGATCTCATAAGCCTATTTTTTTCAAAATTGGAAATAGGCTAAAAATAATTTTAAGTATATTAGCATCATATTAATTATTATTGGTTTCAAATTTTGTTTTCATTAACATTTTAATGTAAAGATTTATTTTTATAGTTTTATTTTCATATTATTAGCCTATTTTTAATTTTGAAAAAAATAGGCTTATGAGATCACCTTTTGTCCGTGTGTGTGTGTGTGTGTGTGTGTGAGGTGTGTGTGTGTCCCCCGCTAATAAATTCTAAACGGCTAGAGCGATTTCAATGAAACCCAGTATGTTCATAGCACTAATCCGGGCTACCCCGACCCGCGCCCTTCATATGTTGTTACGTCTCACCAATCCAACATGGCAGCTGTGCGAAATATTTCACCAGCATTCAATATCTCCGAAACTATTCCCTATATCTCCCTGGAATATTTTACGGTGATAAAGGGAACAACTAGAAGTTCACCTATGTGACTTTTGAAAAACTGGTAACTACAAAACCAACATGGCGGCCACGCAAATTTGCGACATTTAAATGGACGTTTCTCGCGATTTAACCAATCAAACGCAATAAAACGTGGTACAGTATATGTTTATACACATTTTAATGCACCGACATCTAACTCCGTTCAATTGTTTACATGACCACAAGATGGCGGATGTGCGAATTATTTCACCGGCATTCTATATCTCTGAAACTATTAGCGGTATCACGCTGAAATTTTGTACGGAGATAAAGGTCACTACTTGATGTTCATCTATAAGACTTTCAAAAACCAGTTAACTACAAAACGAACATGGCGGCCAAGCGAATTAGAAAATTTTAAGTAGACCTTTCTCGCGATTTAATGTTCCAAACGCAATGAAATCTGGTACTGGAAATGTTTATACACATTGTAATGCTCTGGTATCTAATTCAGTTCAATTTTTTACATAACCTCAAGATGGTGGCTGTGCAAATTTTAAAATTAAGTTTTTATTTCTTGTGTCGGAATCATGCGATCGAAGTGAAAGTTTGATTAATGAACCTACGCAATAATTTTCCTTTAATGGTACATGAATCTATAGCCTATACATTTAACAATCCAACATGGCGACCATCCGAAATATTTAGACGGCTCTGAATACCTACGAATCTATTATAGCAATCAAACAGAATTTTTTTATGTTCATAGGGGGTATAAACTTAAGTTCACCTATAGGACTTTAAATAACCTGTTGATCACAAATCCAACATGGCGACGACGCGAAGTATACATATTCACATGGACGTTTCTCGCAATTTAACCGTCCGAGTGCAGTGAAACTTGGTACAGTATATCCTTATACGAATGTTAATCCACTGGAATCTAATTTATTTCAATTGTTTCCATAACCGCAAGATGGCAGCTGTGCGAATTTTAAAATCTCCTTGTTACTTCTTGTGTCCTAATGATGCGATTGAAGTTTGAATGCTACACGTACACAATAATCATCGTCTAACAGTACATAACTCTAGGACCTACATATACAAAATCCGATATGGCGACCATCCGAAATATTTAGTCTGTTCTCAATATCTACGAATCTATTACAGCAATCAAACTGGAATGTTGTATGTAGATAGAGGCAATTAACATAAGTTAGGATATATGAAAATGGCTGTATAGTTCTTCACGGAACTACTTGTTATATCCTCTTCGCTTCGTCCATCACTGGTTATTTTGCTTCCTAAGTAACAGAAGTCTCCTACTTCCACTATACATTTCATTTCTGTGCTAATATATCCATGTACCAATCATTTTGCCTCACCACATGTCAACGAGGAAACATGTTGTTGTTGTTATTTTTTTATTAGGGTGCGTGATGGTGCAATGGTCAAACTGCTTGCCTCTCACCAAGGTGAACCGGGTTCGATTCCCGGTCAAAGCAATTGACATTTTCAAAGTGAAATACCACGTCTTGTTCGGATATCACGTAAAGATGGAGGTCCTGTGGCTCATGATTGCCAAATATTGTTCACGTAAAACTTGAAGCTTCATTCATTCATTCATTCATTCCTTTTACGTCTTTCCCACTCTCTTTCCTTCCTATCCTATTTCCCACACTCTTTCCTTCATTATCTCTTTCCCACCCTATTTAAATAGAGCTACAAATACACTTTTATTTTAAAACCTCGTAAGACAAGTTCAGTGTGTCCTTTACGTTTGGAAATGAGAAGAAAACAAGATGTTCAGTAAAGAACATATAGCCTACTTTCTCCTAAATGCATGGGTATTGTTATAACTCTTTGTCCTATTCAAGGAGTATGATTGAATGTTGGTTGTAGTAGCTTGTTGAAATACAACGTGCTATAGGGATATTAAACATGAATATGAGGTGCCCTTTGCTAGTGCTATCTCTGTACCAAATTTCGTTCAATTCGGTTTCACCGTGTTTGAATCGATAGGAGGAATCGATTTGCACACATACTTGGCCACCATCTGCAAACTATTGGGCTGATGTTCTTGCAGTTTGGTCTGAATATGTTTCCCACATAAAGATATGGTGTTGCAAAATTTGGTAGAGACTAGATTATTAGGTTGGTCGTAATTACATTTTATCTTTTAACATTTGGGTGGCCGCGATTACGTTTCCGTCAAGATAGCGGTGATATAAAACATGACACTGAGGTGCCCTTTGCTAGTGCTACCTCCGTACCAAATTTCGTTCATTCGGTTCCACCGTGTTCGAATTAATAGGGGGAATCAATTTTGACATAAAGATGGCCGCCATCCGCAAATTATTAGGCTACTGGCCTATTAGATTGGTCAAAGGATGCTCCCTCCATAAAGGTATGTTGTTGCAAAGTTTGGTAGAGATCGGATGGTTATGTTAGTCGTAATTTGATTTAAGCTTTAAACATTTGTGTGGCCGCCATTACGTTTCTGTCAATATGGCGGCGATATAAATCATGACACTGAGATGCCCTTTGCTAGAGCTATCTCTGTACCAAATTTCGTTCCATTCGGTTTCACCGTGTTTGAATTAATAGAGGGAATCGATTTTCACACAAAGATGGCCGCCATCCGCAAACTATTAGGCAAATGACCTATTAGATTGGTCAAAGGGTGCTCCCTCCATAAAGGTATGTAGTTGCAAAATTTGGTAGAGATCGGATGATTAGGTTAATCGTAATTTGATTTAAGCTTTGAACATTCGTGTGGCCGCCATTATGTTTCAGTCAAGATGGCGGCGATATAAAACATGACACTGAGGTGCCCTTTGCTAGTGCTACCTCTGTACCAAATTTCGTTCCATTCGGTTCCACCGTGTTCGAATTAATAGGGGGAATCAATTTCGACATAAAGATGGCCGCCACCCGCAAACTATTAGGCTAATAACCTATTAGATTGGTCAAAGGATGCTCCCTCTATAAAGTAATGTTGTTGCAAAGTTTGGTAGAGATCGGATGGTTATGTTAGTCGTAATTTAACTTAAGCTTTGAACATTTGTGTGGCCGCCATTATGTTTCTGTCAAGATGGCGGCGATATAAAACATGACACTGAGGTGCCCTTTGCTAGTGCTACCTCTGTACCAAATTTCGTTCATTCGGTTCCACCGTGTTCGAATTAATAGGGGGAATAAATTTTGACATAATGATGGCCACCACCCGCGAACTATTAGGCTAATAACCTATTAGATTGGTCAAAGGATGTTCCCTCCATAAAGGAATGTTGTTGCAAAGTTTGGTAGAGATCGGATGGTTATGTTAGTCGTAATTTAACTTAAGCTTTGAACATTTGTGTGGCCGCCATTACGTTTCTGTCAATATGGCGGCGATATAAATCATGACACTGAGATGCCCTTTGCTAGTGCTACCTCTGTACCAAATTTCGTTCCATTCGGTTTCACCGTGTTTGAATTAATAGGGGGAATTGATATTCACACAAAGATGGCCGCCATCCGCAAACTAATAGGCTAATGACCTAGTCATTTGGTCAAAATATGCTTCCTCTATAAAGGTATGTTGTTGCAAAATTTATTAGAGATCGGATGATTAGGTTAATCGTAATTTGATTTAAGCTTTGAACATTTGTGTGGCTGCCATTACGTTTCCGTCAAGATGGCGGCGATATAAAACATGACACTGAGGTGCCTTTTGTTAGTACTACCTCTGTACCAAATTTCGTTCCATTCGGTTGCACCGTGTTCGAATTAACAGGGGGAATCGATTTTCACACAAAGATGGTCGCCATCCGCAAACTATTACGCTGATGACCTATTAGTTTGGTCAAAGGATGCTCTCCCCATGAAGGTATGTTGTTGCAAAATTTGGTAGAGATCGGATGATTAGGTTAGTCGTGATTTGATTTAAGCTTTGAACATTTGTGTGGCCGCCATTACGTTTCAGTCAAGATGGCGGCGATATAAAACATGACACTGAGGTGCCCTTTGCTAGTGCTACCTCTGTACCAAATTTCGTTCCATTCGGTTCCACCGTGTTCGAATTAATAGGGGGAATCAATTTTGACATAAAGATGGCCGCCACCCGCAAACTATTAGGCTAATAACCTATTAGATTGGTCAAAGGATGCTCCCTCCATAAAGTAATGTTGTTGCAAAGTTTGGTAGAGATCGGATGGTTATGTTAGTCGTAATTTAACTTAAGCTTTGAACATTTGTGTGGCCGCCATTACGTTTCTGTCAAGATGGCGGCGATATAAAACATGACACTGAGGTGCCCTTTGCTAGTGCTACCTCTGTACCAAATTTCGTTCATTCGGTTCCACCGTGTTCGAATTAATAGGGGGAATCAATTTTGACATAAAGATGGCCACCACCCGCGAACTATTAGGCTAATAACCTATTAGATTGGTCAAAGGATGTTCCCTCCATAAAGAAATGTTGTTGCAAAGTTTGGTAGAGATCGGATGGTTATGTTAGTCGTAATTTAACTTAAGCTTTGAACATTTGTGTGGCCGCCATTACGTTTCTGTCAATATGGCGGCGATATAAATCATGACACTGAGATGCCCTTTGCTAGTGCTACCTCTGTACTAAATTTCGTTCCATTCGGTTTCACCGTGTTTGAATTAATAGGGGGAATTGATATTCACACAAAGATGGCCGCCATCCGCAAACTAATAGGCTAATGACCTAGTCATTTGGTCAAAATATGCTTCCTCTAAAAAGGTATGTTGTTGCAAAATTTATTAGAGATCGGATGATTAGGTTAATCGTAATTTGATTTAAGCTTTGAACATTTGTGTGGCTGCCATTACGTTTCTGTCAAGATGGCGGCGATATAAAACATGACACTGAGGTGCCTTTTGTTAGTACTACCTCTGTACCAAATTTCGTTCCATTCGGTTGCACCGTGTTCGAATTAACAGGGGGAACCGATTTTCACACAAAGATGGCCGCCATCCGCAAACTATTACGCTGATGACCTATTAGTTTGGTCAAAGGATGCTCTCCCCATGAAGGTATGTTGTTGCAAAATTTGGTAGAGATCGGATAATTAGGTTAGTCGTGATTTGATTTAAGCTTTGAACATTTGTGTGGCCGCCATTACGTTCCCGTCAAGATGGCGGCGATATAAAACATGCTACTGAGGTGTCTTTTGTTAGTACTACCTCTGTACAAAATTTCGTTCCATTCGGTTGTACCGTGTTCGAATTAATAGGGGGAATCGATTTGCACACAAAGATGGCCGCCATCCGCAAACTATTACGCTGATGGCCTATTGGTTTGGTCAAAGGATGCTCCCCCCATAAAGTAATGTTGTTGCAAAGTTTGGTAGAGATCGGATAATTAGGTTAGTCGTAATTTAACTTAAGCTTTGAACATTTGTGTGGCCGCCATTACGTTTCCGTCAAGATGGCGGCGATATAAAACATGACACTGAGGTGTCCTTTGCTAGTGCTACCTTTGTACCAAATTTCGTTCAATTCGCATTCACCGTGTTCGAATTGATATGGGGGGGGGACAGACATTCAGAGTACACACACTCACACACACACAGACACACACACACACACAGATTCACACACACACATACACACACACACAGACTCACACACACACATACACACACACACACACACACACACACACACACACACAGACACACTTTTTTCGCCCTGTGTTGATCTCATAAGTCTACTTTCATTTTTTGCAAAAATCGAAAGTAGGCTAAAAAAGAAGATGAATTACCAGAAAGAAGATTAAGTGATGAACGGGGTTCGAGTCGGCAATCGGACGAAAATGTAGCAGGATGTTTTTGGCCTATTTTCATTTATGTAAAAATAGGCTTATGAGATGTTACGTCTCACCAATCCAACATGGCGGCTGTGCGAAATATTTCACCAGCATTCAATATCTTCGAAACTAATACCTATATCACCCTGAATTTTGTACGGTGATAAAGGGAACTACTAGAAGTTCACCTGTGTGACTTTTGAAATCCTGGTAGCTACAAACCCAACATGGCCGCCAAGCGAAATTGCGACATTTAAATAGACCATTCACACGATTTAACCAACCAAACGCAATGATACAGTATATGCTTATAAACATTGTAATGCACCGACATACATCTAACTTCGTGCAATTGTTTACATAACCTCAAGATGGCGGCAGTGCGAAATATTTCACCGGCATTCTATATCTCTGAAACCATTAGCGGTATCACACTGATATTTTGTACGGAGATAAAGGGCACTACTGGAAGATCATCTAAAAGACTTTCAAAAATCGGTTAACTACAAAACGAACATGGCGGCCAAGCGAATTTGAAAATTTTAAATAGACCTTTCTCGCGATTTAATGTTCCAAACGCAATGAAATCTGGTACAGAAAATATTTATACACATTGTAATGCAATGGTATCTGATTTAGTTCAATTGTTTACGTAACCTCAAGATCGCGGCTGTGCGAATTTCGAAAATTAAGTTTTTATTTCTTGTGTTCTACTCATGCGATCCAAATCAACATTTGAATAATGAACATACACAATAATCATCATCTAATATTACATACCTCTACGGCCTACATATATATAAATCCAACATGGCGTCCATCCGAAATATGTAGACGGTTCTCAATATGTATTAATCTACTACAGCAATCAAACTGAAATTTTGTAAGTGTGTAGAGGCTATGAGCATAAGTTCACCTATGGGACGTTCAATAATCTGGCGAGCACAAATCCAACATGACGCGACATTTAAATATTCAAATGGTCGTTTCCTGCCTTTTAACATCCGAGCGCAGTAAAACTTGATACGGTAAATGCTTATACAAATTTTAATCCACTGGCATCTAATTCATATACATTATTTTCATAACCACAAGATGGCGGTTGAAATTTTAAAATCCCGCTTTTATTTCTTTATTTCTTGTGTCCTAATCATGCGATTGAAGTTTGAATAAAACACCTACACAATAATGTTCATGTAATAGTACATAAATCTATGGTCTATAATATAAAAATCCAACATGGTGACCATCCAAAATATTTAGACGGTTCTCAATATCTACGATCCTATTACAGCAATCAAACTGACAATTTGTATGTTGATAGAGGCAATAAATATTAGTAGGATATATGAAAATAGGCTATTTAGTTCTTCACGGAACTACTTGTTTTTATAATTTAAAATTAAGATTATAAAATTATAATAATTTTAAATTTTATAGCCTAAGCTTATTTATTTTAAATTTTTACATCCATATTTTTTAATTTATTTTTGCTGTAAAATTTAAAAAAAGAATTGATTTTAATTGTTTTAATTTAAAATAATATTTTTTTTACAATTGCCTTAGATCAAGGAGGTGAAGAGATATTTGGTTTTCACAAATTTTAACACTTCCACATGAAAATATCGTTGAAAGATTCAATCATCAGCATTTTTGACAATATACATTGTTCTTATAGTAGGTGGTTAACATAGAGAGGTCATGATTGGTGAGGTATAAAGTAGAGGCTAATAAAATATTTCATCTGATTGTAAGGCACAGATTACCACGATTTTCCACCCTTTGAATCAGCAATTATCATCCGATTAAATATTCAGGTGCATGTCCAACGTTCGGCTAATGATGTTCTACAATTTTGCCCAGTCACGACACCCGTGGTCGCCCTTTCTTAATCCCCCCACAACACAGGATAATGGATCATGTGTTTAATAGTGGATCGTGCTAGGCAGCTTAGTGTGCTGGGAGGACCCGTATTCCTTATCATTCATCCATTACACTAAACATAACTCATGCATACAAAAGAAAACAGAACGACCGGTTTTATGCTCTAGTATTTCTTACTGATGCTATACAATATGTGAGATGAATGAATGATCTTCAAGGTGGGCAGTTCGTGCGCACTTTCACACTTCATGATTTGCTCGTTTGATCTGTATCAGCCTAATTTAAGCAAATCGGTTTTGCATGTAGGAAGTGGTTATTGCAAAACGTACGGTTCTAATGGTAATAAGTTTATGGCAGCCGAATGGTCAGGAAATGGTTTACAATATATACTGTGTATATATATATATTATCTTTAGCCTACTTTTCACATTTTGCAAAAATGAGGAAAAAGTAGACTTATGAGATCGGGCAAATGTGTGTCTGTCTGTCCTTCTGTCAGTCTGTCTGTCGTTCTGAATGTCTGTAGGTCTGTCTGGCTGGCTGGCTGTGTGTGTGTCTCCCCCTATCAACTCCTAAACGGCTGCAGCAATCGAAACAAAATTTGGTAGGAGTAAAGATATATACCTGAATATCTCTCGGCCATATTTGAAAATGATGTCAGTGCTACCAACTGCCGAAAAATCGCAATTGAAATTTGAGCTCCATGTTGGATATCTAAGAAGGTATGAATTTCAAAATTGGCACACGTATAGATAATAATATTGCAGTTTAATTTCCAGGAGGCCATACATAGCAGTATTGTCAAAATGATTATAAGCCTGCTGAGAGGTCCAACTTTCATTCCATTTAACTTCTACACTATCAATTGGATTTCAACCAAATTTCGTATGTGCTATTTGTACCATAACAGATATGACTATGCCGATTCTTAAGAGTAACCAGGGCTGCCAACTGTTAATAAATGCTCTCAAGTTTTTTAAATCCAAATACCCATATATCAGAAAGTATGCAAGCCGACAGCTTTAAACTATGCACAAGTATAGTACCTGACATTCTATATTAATTTGGAGTAACAATATACGTCAGTGCTACCTACATGATTCTAAGCCTGCTGAGAGGTCCAACTTTAAATACACCTAACTCCTATACTATCATTTAGATTTCAACCAAATTTCGTGTGTGTTATGTGTACCATAACAGATATGACTATGCGTATATTTAGGAGCAACCAGGGCTGCCAACTGTTAATAAATACTGTCTCTATTTTTGTTACCCTAATATCAATATATCAGAAAGTATGCAAGCCAATAGCTCTAAACGTTGCACACGTATAGTACCTGTCATTCTAGATTAATTTGGAGTAACTAATATAGGCCTACGCCAGTGCTGCCAACATGATTCTAAGCCTGCTGATAGGTCCAATTTTAAAATGCATGTAACTTCTATACTAACTAATGGATTTCATTCAAAATTGACACAACAATAGACCATATTATTTCAGACTATTTCTGACCAATACATGTATGTCATTGTTGCCAACATGATTTTACGCGCGCTGTTCGATCCAATGTACTTCATCCAAATTATGTATTCTATACCTTAAGAGATGGAACTAAGAATATATTCAGTCACCAGGGCTGCCAACTGTAGTTCTCTATTAGGCTACATTATGCCAGGTATACAGTATTTCGAACTAATTAGAAATTTCGATATTGCCAATTTAATTTCGTCTTTATTCTAGATAGATCCATATAGATTAATCATTGGCATGAATCTAAAATTTTAAGAAAAGTAGGCTCTTTAGTTCGTCACGGAACTTCTCGTTATATTCGACGATGTCGAAATGTAAACATTATGTTACAGAAAACTGTATCATAATGAGGCTCATTATAACACTATTTTTCATTATGAAACAGTTTCTCCCACCAATCAGAGCTCAGGAAACAGTTTTGTGACCAATTAGGTAAGGATACCTTCGCGCATTCGCTCAAAATCCAACATATTTCTGTGCTGGCAAGCAAAGTGAATGCTCTCTGCTTTTGGAGTGCCTTGACCCACACGTGCTCTGTTCAGTCAGCAAAGACAGCGCGCCCTGTTCATTAACTGAATTAACTGAATCCCACAGATATTTATGAATATTTATGTTAAAACATATAATTCTTCTTCTTCTTTTTATGCCGTCTCTGCGTCGAAGATTGGCGGTCATCATTGCAATCCCTTGCCTCGAGGTTGCCGTTCGAAACAGAGATGCAAATTCTTGAGCCAGGAGATCCTCCTCCTCCCTGGTCTGCGCCGTCCTTCAATGATTAGCTGCTGGAGTCGGTACTTGTTATTTCGAATCACGTGGCAAAAATATTGTATCTTCTGTCGCTTGATGTTGTAGGGCACCTCCATCTCCTTGCCCATCCGATCCAGCACCTCACCTTGTCGGTCCACGATATACGAAGCATGCGACGATACAGCCACATTTCAAATGCTTCCAACTTCTTCTCCAAGGTTTTGGTTTACGTCCACCCCTCGTGTCCATAAATTAGTATGGGAATTATGTAACACTTGAGGGCAACTAGTCTAGTTCTCATACTAAGATCTCGGTGACACAGCAGATTCTTCATTTTGATAAAGAAAACATACATGGGTTGGTTTTTTAGTTTTGGCACCTTAGTTATAACTGGATTAAAAACTCACTTAGATGGTTCCAAGTTTCACAGGCTCTCGATGTAGTCCCCATCGTTGCGTACAACGTGTTCCCAGCGATGCGGAAGTCGTTGGATCCCGTTGGCACTCCCAATCTATTGACGGTACGAAGAGAGCGCTCGGCAGCCTGCTTAACGTCATTGTCATCTTCATCCTCGGGATGAGATCATAGTCGCGGGGACTGATGTCGGGAGAATATGGGGGGTGATAGAGGACCTCCCAGCCCCAGCGATCCAACAATGCCGACACAACGCTTGCTGTGTTTGCCCTAGCATTGTCATGCAGAACGATGGGCGGTGTAACCATGTGGTGGCGCCGTTTCCTTCTCAGAGCTCCTCGGAGATGGAATCGCAGAAACGAACAATAGTACGCTGCATTAACGGTTTGCCCTCGGGGAACAGTATGGCAGCGCTTCCAGTTACAATTATCGTCGAACATGAACAGTCGTATGCAACGCGCCTATAATGGTATTTAAGACACTCGTATGGAAATTACTATTGCCATTATAGGCTCGTTGCATAATGTACTATTAGCGTATGGCTTTTAGTGCCGGGAGTGTCCGAGGATATGTTCGGCTCGCCAGTTTGTAGCTACTTCTATGCGGACACCCATGGGGTGAGCTACAAGTACCGTCGTGTGTGGAGTGTTTTCTGGGGAGGAAAGTTTGAATGTAAGGACGAGGAGTTGGAAGGTAGCGGCTGTGGCCTATAGTTAGGGACCAACCCCAGCATTTTCCTGGAAGGAAGATGGGAAACCACAGAAGACCATCTTCGAGGTTGTCGGAGGAGGGATTCGAACCTCCTCGCCTCCCGGATGTGAGTGACTGCCAGCAGTCATGCCGTAACGACCACGGCTAACTCACCCGGTATGTTTACGATATAATATACCCGTACTTAAAGCAGGGAAATAGGGTAACAATACCAATTTACATTACTGATCTCTCTCACATCTTGGCATATTTACTTATTGATATAGCCTAGCTCTTTGGGAACATTATTCTATGTGATAGCGATCACAGGTTTGCTTAAATAGTTTACATTTGCACTTTTCATTTATAAAAGAAAATTGGGGTGGCTTCGGTGGCGTAGTTAATAGCATGCTGAGCTACTATGCGCAAGGTCACAGGTTCAAACCCGGCCAAAGTCGTCGGATTTTTAAGAGCGTTAAAAATCCCTCAGTATGCCTTCCTTCGGAGGGGAAATAAAGCCGGCGGTCCCTTGTCATAGGTTATGTCATGAAAAAGGACCTTTCACTAACATGTGTGAAGCCAAAATTTGTAGGTTAGAGTTGATAACGCTCTATTAGTTCCAACATTCGCCGGCGGATGTTGACTGCGATGCCATCTAGTAGCCAAATCCGCAAACTAGGTGTCGTGGATGGTAGCATTTGGTAGCAAATGTAGGAACTACTTGAAATTAAAGACCGCAGTCCTTACTTGAATTAAAAATCATTACACACACTAATACACTCACCACAATGAACACCGGTTATCAGACAGATTCTACACACACCCAAAGTACTCGGGGCTACATGACCGCGTTGTCGCAGCCCCTAAACCAACCAACCAAAGAAAATAGGCTTATGAGATTACCTTTTGTCCGTGTGTGAGCGCGTATGTGCGTATCCCTAATGAAATCTAAACGGCTGAAGCGATGTCTATGAAACTCGGTAAGTGAATACTACCATCTTGTCCGAGGCGGCTTCGGTGACGTAGATGGTAGCATGCTGAGCTTCTATGCCCAAGTTCACGGGTTCAAACCCAGCCGAAGTCGTCGGATTTTTAAAGATAGTTAAAAACCCTCAGTATGCCTTCCTTCGGAGGGGAAGTAAAGCAGGCGGTCCCATGTCATATATTTATGGCATGAAAAAGAACCTTCCACTAACTACACGTCTTGTGTGAAGCTTAAATTTGTAGATTAGGTTTGTTTAATTCTCGTAAGTTTCAACGTTCGTCACCGGGCGCTGGTTGTGATGGCATCTAGTAGTAGCGAACTTCACAGCTAGGTGTCGTGGACTGTAGCATTTGGTAGCGAAAGTAGGAACTAATTGAAATTATCGTCTGCAGTCCTTATTTGAATTGAAAACAGATAACACACACTAATACAGTCATCACAATTAACACCGGTTATCAGACAGATTCTACACACACTCAGACAGAGTACACAGAACTACATGATCACGTTGTCGCAGCCCCTAAACTAAGGAACCAACCAACCTACGTCGTCCGACCGTGCATTTCAATTTTAACAGTAACAGAAATCACCCTGAAATTTTGTACGGTGAAAAAGGGTTCTACTAGAAGTACATCTAGGTGACATTCATAAACCTGTTCAGGACAATACGAACTTGGCGGTCTAGCAAATGCGAAACATTTAAACAGATTTTTCTCGCGTGTTAACCATCCGAGCGCAGTGAAACTTGGTACAGCAATGGTTTATACACATTGCAATGCACCTACCTCTAATTTAATTCAATTAGTTCAACTCAAGATAGTGGCTGTGCGAAATTATAAAGTTAGGTTTTTATTTCTTGTGTCCCAATCATGCGATGATATTATTATTATTATTATTATTATTATTTTTAGCGTAAGGCTTTTAGTGCCGGGAGTATCCGAGGACATGTTCGGCTCGCCAGTGTTGTAGCTGCTTCGAGACGGACACCCAATGGGTGAGCTACAAGTACCGTTGGGGAGGAAAGTTGTAATGTAAGGGCGAGGAGCTGGAAGGTAGCGGCTGTGCCCTATAGTTAGGGACCAACCCCGGCATTTGCCTGGAAGGAAGATGGGAAACCACAGAAGACCATCTTCAAGGTTGCCGGCGGGGGGATTCGAACCTCCTCGCCTCCCGGATGTGAGAGACTGCCAGCAGTCATGCCGTAACGACCACGGCTAACTCATCCGGTATTATTATTATTATTATGCGCTGAAAGGTTAAGTTTGAATAATGCTGTTGTTTGAGTCTTCAGTCTTTTTTGACTGGTTTGATGCAGCTCTCCATGCCTCCCTGTCCGGAGCTAATCGTTTCATCTCTACATAGCTACCACACCCTACATCCGAGGCAATCTGTTTAACATATTCTAACCTTGGTCTACAGTTCTTGTCCTCGACTCTTCCTTCTATAACTAAGCTTGCTATTCATGGCTGTCTTAGTATGTGTCCTACCAACCTATCTCTTCTCTTCATTAGCAGTCGCCAGAAACATCTCTCCTCTCCCACTCGTCTTAATACCTCTTCGTTTGTAACCCTATCTGCCCATCTGATCTTCATCAGTCTTCTGTAACACCACATTTCAAACGCTTCAATTCTCCTCTTTTCTGCTGCACCAATAGTCCAAGTTTCACTTCCATAGAGCGCCACGCTCCTGACAAAGGCTTTCAAAAAAGACTTCCTAATACCTAAATCTATATTCGAAGTCAACAGATTCCTTTTTTGCAGAAATGCTTTCCTTGCCTGAGCCAACCTACGTGTTATGTCCCCTTTGCTCCGCCCATCACTGGTTATTTTGCTTCCTAAGTAACAGAAGTCTCCTACTTCCTTCAGCTTTTCACCTGCCACTTTGATATCCATAGAGGTTTCTGATTTATTTCGGCTGCATTCGTATAATTTCGTTTTACATTTATTAATTTTCATCATGAATTCTTTCCTCAAGACAGAGTCCATACCATTCAAAATCTCATTCAAATCCTCAGGCGTGTCGGCCAAGATGACGATGTCATCAGCAAATCTCAGAGTTGAAACTATTTCTCCTTGAATCTTCACTCCCACTTTAAATTTTTCTCCAATTTCCTTCATTGCTTGTTCAATGTAAAGATTGAAAAGTATGGGTGATAAGTTGCAGCCTTGCCTTACACCTTTCTGAATACCAGCTTCTCTCTCACGTCCTTTGCATAATGAACCTACGCAATAATCTTCATATGATGGTACAAAGCTCTATGTCCTACACAGCGACCATCCGAAATATTTAGACGGTTCTCAATATCTACGAATCAATGACAGCACTCAAACTGTAGTTTTGTATGTTGATAGTGGCCATGAGTTCACCCTTGGATCATTTAATAACCTGGTGAGCACAAATCAACCTGGCGGCGACGCAAAATTTAAATTTTTAAATGGATTTTTCTAAGTTCAATAAGATCCTTCTCAATTTGTTTGATCCACAGGGACCCAGTGGCTTTACCCACCTTGGCTACCTTGACGATAGCATGTGATAACCTGTGATGGTCAATTCGGTTGTGTCCTGATTGCGGTCATTCCAGATTGCGTTCACCTCATTAGCAGTCCAGATTGCGATCACTTTTCTTTGGAGACAGATCCTTGATTCTTGGTTCTTCCCGACTGACGCATACCTTCCGTAAGGTTTGTGGATAACAAGGGGAAACTGATATTTTACTACCTAACCAAAGAATACAGTTCAGTGTTCAGCTGAGCACACCTCATAAAACTTCGCTTAAAAAAATTCAAGTTCCCTCCCAATCTGACAGTACCTCGTAAAGCAATGATTATACTGTAACATTTTCAGTCTTAAGAATAGAAAAGTTTCAAGATCGAAATCAACGACCTTCACTTGCAACAACATTTTTGTAACGGGAAATTTTATACTTTGGTCACCCTGACTTGATTGATATAATTCCTAGAGAAATTTTCCGGTATTATGGATATCAGTTTGAATTCTATTTCATTTCACAAGAATTTGAATTTGGCTGTATATTGCTGTTTAAGTGTTGAACGAACTGCTAATGCCATTGTTTTATATTATGCCGTGCACCACTGCCATCAGAAAAATTGAACACTATGATTGCTGCTAATGTAGTGTATCAGGACCAAAGAGAACTGACACATGATATGTACCTCAACATTGGCAAGAGGGTTGGAAGTGAAAGGTGAGGAAATCCCCAGGGGGGTTACAACCGGACCAGTCTCCCAAGAAAAGTGACGCTGGAATATTTATAGCTCTTCCCCAAAATGAAAGTGACCGCAATCTGGACTAATGAGGTGAACGCAATCTGGAATGACCGCAATCAGGAAGACACCGGCAATTCTGTCTAGGCGGCCGTAGAAAGCCAGGCGTCTCCTTCTGATGGCATCTTAGAGGTTTTTATTTATTTAGTAGCTGAAGTACCTATGCTTATCTTGGGTCATAAATAAATTAAAATGTGAAGGTGACAGTTAAAACAGGGGATAGGCGAGGTGCTGCGCAGAGGGAGAGTTAGGATGGAAAATTTTGTCCAACTACACCGCTCGGCGTTGGCCGTGTTTTATAGCACAAATATAGGTTTCACTCGCTAACCGTTGGAGATACACGAAAAGTGATCAGGGCCTTTTGGACAGAAAATTAAATTTTAAACCTCGTATATGCCATAAAAGGTTAGCTATTTCTTAGCGTTCTCTTTTTATTTGAAATTGAAATTTTAAAGTTTGGAACCGAAGGGTGTAGTGACGTCACTAATATGGTCGCCATCTTTAAATAGTGCCAACTATCGAAATCAAAAGTAGCCTACTTCCATGTAAAATTTCATGTAAATCGGACTAGTGGTTCTTGCGTGATTGAGTAATACACGGACACACACCATCTCATTTTAGCCTACTTTTCACATTTTGCAAAAATGAGGAAAAAGTAGACTTATGAGATCGGGCAAATGTGTGTCTGTCTGTCTGTCTGTCTGTCTGTCTGTCTGTCTGTCCTTCTGTCTGTCTGGCTGTGTGTGTGTGTGTCCCCCTATCAACTCCTAAACGGCTGCAGCAATCGAAACAAAATTTGGTAGGAGTAAAGATCTGTACCTGAATATCTCACGCCCTTATTTGAAAATGATGTCAGTGCTACCAACTGCTGAAAAATCGCAATTGATATTTGAGCTCCATGTTGGATATCATGGAAAGTATGAATAGGAGCTATTTCAAAATTGGCACACGTATAGATAATAATGCTGCAGTTTAATTTCCAGGAGGCCATACATCGCAGTGTTGCCAAAATGAATATACGCCTGCTGATAGGTCATAATTTTAAATGCATATAACTTCTACACTATCAATTGGATTTCAACCAAATTTCGTATGTGCTATGTGTACATAAACAGATATGACTGAACGTATTCTTAAGATCCAACAGGCCTACCAACTGCTAATAAATGTTCTCAATTTATTTTATCCAAATACCAATACATCAGAAAGTATGCAAGCCGACAGCTTTAAACTATGCACGCGTATAGTACCTGACATTCTACATTAATTTGGAGTAACTTATATACATCAGTGCTACCAACATGATTCTAAGCCTGCTGATAGATCCAATTTTATAATGTATGTAACTTCTATACTAACTAATGGATTTCATTCAAAATTGACACAACAGTAGATCATATTATTTCAGATTATTTCTGACCAATACATGTATGTCATTGTTGCCAACATGATTTTACGCGCGCTGTTAGATCCAATGTTTAACTGCATGTAACGTCCATGCTATCCATTGGACTTCAACCAAATTTTGTATTCTGTACCTTAAGAGATGGAACTAAGAATATATTCAGTCACCAGGGCTGCCAACTGTAGCGCTCTATTGGGCTACATTTTACCAGGTATATTTTGAACTAATTAGATATTTCGATATTACCAACTTAATTTCGTCATTATTCTAGATAGGTTCATATACTGTAGAATAATCATTGGCATGAAAAGTAGGCTGTATAGTTCTTCACGGAACTTCTTGTTCTCTTTGCCATTTCCTTCATTAATCTTCTCTCTTCTCTGATTCCCCTTAAGACTTCCAGGTTGGTGTTTCTTTCCATCCGGCTCGTTCTTGTCATTTTCCACCATATCCACATTTCAGCAGCTTCAAGTCGATTCTTTTCCAATTTACCCAGAGACCAACTTTCACTTCCATAGAGCAGTGTACTCCATACAAATGATTTTGCAAAGGATTTTCTTACATCTATATTTATTGCTGGATATAATTTTTAGCCTACTTTTCACATTTTGCAACAAGTAGTTCCGTGAAGAACTATACAGCCTATTTTCATATATCCTACTTATGTTAACTGCCACAATAAACATACAAAATTTCAGTTTAATTGCTGTAACAGATTCGTAGATATTGAGAACCGTCTAAATATTTCAGATGGTCGCCAGGTTGGATTTTTATTTTTGTACTATTACATTAAGATTATTGTGTACGTGTGGTATTCAAACTTCAATCGCTTGATTAGACAACAAGAAGTAAAAAAGAGATTTTAAAATTACGCACAGCAGCCATCTTGTGATAATGCAAACCATTGAAATAAATTAGATGCCAGTGGATCAACATTTGTATAAGCATTTAACGTGCAACGTTTCACGGCACTCGGATAGTTAATTCGCGAGAAACGTCCATTTAAATATTTATACTTCGCGTCGCCGCCATGTTGGATTTGTGCTCACCAGGTTCCTGAAAGTCCTATAGGTGAACATATGTTCATAGTCTCTATGAACATTAAAAAATTCAGTTTGGTTGCTGTAAAAGATTCATAGATATAGAGAACCGTCTAAATATTTCGGGAGCTCACCATTTAGGAGTGTTATGTGTATAGGCCATAGAGTTATGTACCATTCAAGGACAATTATTGCCTAGGTTCATTATTCAAACTTTCACTTCGATCGCATGATTACGACACAAGAAATTAAAACTTAATTTTAAAATTTCGCACAGCCGCCATCTTGAGGTTATGTAAGCAATTGAATTAAATTAGATGGCAGTGCATTACAATCTGCAAAATCAATTACTGTACCACATTTCACTGCGCTCAGAGTGTTAAATCACGAGAAAAGTCTATTAAAATATTTTAAATTCGCTTGGTCGCCATGTTCGTTTCGTACTTTACAGGTTTATGAAATATACATAGGTATACCTGTATCAGTACCCTTTATCACCGTACAAAATTGCAGGCTGATATCTGTAATAGTTTCGGAGATATAGAATGTCAGTGAAATATTTCGCACAGCCGCCATTTTGAGGTTATGTAAACAATTGAACTAAATTAGACTCCAGTGCATTACAATGTGTATAAACATTTGCTGTACCAAGTTTCATTACATTTAGATAGTTAAATCGCGAGAAAAGTCTATTTAAATATCTCAACTTCGCTTGGCCGCCATGTTGGTTTTGTAGTCACCAGGGTTTTGAAAGTCTCATAGGTGAACTTCTAGTAGTGCCCTTTATCACCGTACACAATTTCAGGGCGATATCGGTAATAGTTTCGGAGATATTGAATGCTAGTGAAATATTTCGCACAGCCGCCATGTTGGATTGGAGAGACGTAACAAAATTTGAAGGGCACGGTCGAGGTCGCCGGGAATAGTGCTATGAACTTCCCGAGTTTCATTGAAATCGCTCCAGCCGTTTCGATTTTATTAGGGGGGGACACACACACGAATCACACACACACGCGCACACACACACACACACACACACACACACACACACACACACACACACGGACAAAAGGTGATCTCATAAGCCTATTTTTTCAAAATTGAAAATAGGCTAAAAATGAGGAAAAAGTAGTCTTATGAGATCGATCCGGGAAAATGTGTGTCTGTCTGTCTGTCTGTTTGTCTGTCCTTCTGTCTGTCTGGCTGTGTGTGTGTGTGTCCCCTATCAACTCCTAAACGACTAGAGCAATCGAAATAAAATTTGGTATGAGTAAAGATCTATACCTGAATATCTCACGGCCATATTTGAAAATGAAAACTGCTGAAAAATCGCAATTGAAATTTGAGCTCCATGTTGGATATCTTGGAAGGTATCAATGGGAGCTATTTCAAAATCGGCACACATATAGATAATAATATTGCAGTTTAATTTCCAGAAGGCCATACATGGCAGTGTAGCCAAAATGATTATAAGCCTACTGATAGGTCCAATATTTAAATGCATATAACTTCTACGTTATCAATTGGAATTCAACCAAATTTCGTATGTTGTATGTGTACATAACCAGATATGACTGAACGTATTCTTATGAACCAGCAGTGCTGCCAACTGTTAAAAATGCTCTTAATTTCTTTTATCCAAATACCAATATATATGAGAAAGTATGCCAGCCGACAGCTTAAAATTATGCACACGTATAGTACATGACATTCTATATTAATTTGGGGTAACTTATATACGTCAGTGCTACCAACATGATTCTAAGCCTGCTGAGAGGTCCAACTTTAAATACATGTAACTTCCATACTATCATTTGGATTTCAACCAAATTTCGTATGTGCTATGTGTACCACAACAGCTATGACTATGCGTATTCTTAAGAGCAACCAGGGCTGCCAACTGTTAATAAATGCTGTCTCTATTTTTGTTACCCTATTATCAATATATCAGAAAGAATGCAAGCCAATAGCTCTAAACTTTGCACACGTATAGTACCTGGCAATCTAGATTACTTTGGAGTAACTAATATACGTCAGTGCTGCCAACATGATTCTAAGCCTGCTGATAGGTCCAATTTTAAAATGCATGTAACTTCTATACTAACTAATGGGTTTCATTCAAAATTGGCACAACAATAGATCATATTATTTCAGATTATTTCTGACCAATACATGCATGACACTGTTGCCAACATGATTTTACGCGCGCTGATAGATCCAATGTTTAACTGCATGTAACGTCCATGCTATTCATTGGACTCCAACCAAATTTTGTATTCTGTAACTTAAGAGATGGAACTAAGAATATATTCAGTTACCAGGGCTGCCAACTGTAGTTCTCTATTAGGCTACATTATGCCAGGTATACAGTATTTCGAACTAATTAGAAATTTCGATATTACCAACTTAATTTCGTCATTATTCTAGATAGATCCATATCGATTAATCATTGGCATGAATCTTAAATTTTAAGAAAAGTAGGCTCTTTAGTTCGTCACGGAACTTCTTGTTATATATTAGTATAGATTTATTTCTTCTTCTGCGCGAATGGGTCTCCTAGGACCACGCGGAATCAACACTTCTTGGCCTTGATTTTTGCCCAGTAACTCTTCATGCGCAACGATTGAGCTATTCTTCGTTTCTGCGACCAGACGTGTCTGGTAGGTCTTCTCTCTTCTGCCTCAAAACCCCGTGTATGAGTAATTTTCCTAATTTCCTCTCGATCCTTGAGATTGGGAAAACTTAATTCAGCCAAGTCCTTTTCCACCTGTTTGTACCAATTGGATCTTGTTGCCTTTTTCTGCAAAAACTTATAGATTTTATTTGTTAACCTACTTGGGTCCATTCTGTCCAAATGTCCCATGAATTGGATGCTTCTCATACGGAGTGAGTCTTGTGATTTTAGTAATTTTTAAGTCGATGTCAGCACTAGGTTTCGGAAGGTGAATTCCATCTTTAATTCTTGGTCCCAAAATTTTTCGCATGATTTTGCGTTCCTTAATCTCCAATTGATTTCTCAGTGTTTTATGTTGTAGATTAAGTGTCTCGGCTGCATAAAGGGCTGCAGGCAAGACTACTGTTTTATAATGTTGAATTTTACAATTCCAGGACAGGCATTTTTTTGTTATAAACTTGTTTGGTCAAATGGAAAGCAGTTTATTTAATTAATTGCTTTATATATTTTTTAATTTATTTATTGAACTTGTATCCCTATACCAATTTCTATTCGGATCCCTGTGGATGTCGGTGTGAGTGAGCTGAATAGCCCACCTGTAGGAGAGAAAGAGTTCTCGCTAATACACTGAGATGTATGTAATGGGATGTTTAACTCTCTGGTATGTAGGCAGACCAGACAATATATTCCCACCGTAGTCAAGAGCTGAAATGTTCCCATCGAGCCACGCATGTCCTCAGGGTACCTTAGCCAGCCAGGGCGTCAGCTGCGCGCTGTCCATGCATCATCTGAACTTAATATAGTGTTCCTACACTGATATACTCTCTCCACCAGGGAGTGTTGACGAAACACGAACAGTTCCAAGCAGAACATAACACCAAAGGATGATGTCGTTTGTAACTTTCAGGAGTATGTGATGATAATTGTTGTTTTAAGGGGCCTAACATCTAGGTTATCGGTCCCTAATGGTTTGGGTGATCGTTAAGACGAAAATGAAATGTAATCTATAACTAAAACTAACTACTAACTTACATATTAGAAGGCAAATAAAGGACAGGAGCAAAAGAAATGCCCTCAACCCTCGAAGAATGCGAATTGAGGGACTTGGAAGGAAGGAGAGCCATGAAAGGCAGATAGGAAAGTGAAAGAAGAGAGGGTCCGCCCCAGAGGTAATGGATAAAAGGGGGGAAACCGAACCCAGCTCAGGAATCCCTCGGGATCGTCAACTCCCGAGCCCCTGAGCCGTGAGCCCCTGAGGGTGTAGCACTATCCAGGGTGCACCAGAAGTGGTGGGGCTACACACACCCTGCCTCCTTGAGGGCCTTGAGCAGAAGGCAGGAGAGAACATGAAAAAAAAAACAAGAAGTTCCGTGACGAACTAAAGAGCCTAGTTTTCATGCCAATGATAATTCTACAGTGTATGAACCTATCTAGAATAATGACGAAATTAAGTTGGTAATATCGAAATGTCTAATTAGTTCGAAATATTCCTGGTATAATGTAGCCTAATAGAGCACTACAGTTGGCAGCCCTGGTGACTGAATATATTCTTAGTTCCATCTCTTAAGGTACAGAATACAAAATTTGGTTGATGTCCAATGGACGTTACATGCAGTTATACATTGGAACTATCAGCACGCGTAAAAGCATGTTGCCAACAATGTCATGCGTGTGCTGGTTAGAAATAATCGGAAGTATTATGATATCTTGTTGTGCCAATTTTGGATGAACTCCATTTGTTAGTATAGAAGTTACATGTATTTTAAAATTGGACCTATCAGCAAGCATAGAATCATGTTGGCAGCACTGACTTACATTAATTACTCCAAATTAATCTAGAGTGTCATGTGCTATACGTGTGCATAATATAGAGCCATTGGCTTGCATACTTTCTGATATATTGATATTAAGGTAACAAATTAGAGAAAGAATTTATTAACAGTTGGCAGCCCTGTTTGCTCTTAAGAATACTTATAGTCATATCTGTTATGTTACACATAATACTTACGAAATTTGGTTGAAATCCAACTGATAGCATAGAAGTTACATTTATTTAAAAGTTGGTCCTATCAGCAGGCTTAGAATCATGTTGGTAGAACTGAAGTTACTCCAAATTAATCTAAAATGTCAGGTATTATACGTGTGCATAGTTTAAAGCTGTCGGCTTGCATACTTTCAGATATATTGGTATTGGGATGAAGAAAATAGAGAGAGCAATTTTTAACAGTTGGCAGCTCTGGTGGCTGTTAAGAATACACTCAGTCATATCTGTTTATGTACACATATTACTTACAAAATTTGGTTGAAAACCAATTAATACTGTAGAAGTTATATGCATTTAAAATTGGACCTATCAGAAGGCTTAAAATTATTTTGGCAACACTGTCATGTATGGTCTCCTGGAAATTAAACTGAAATAGTATTATCTACATGTGTGCCAATTTTGGAATAGCTCCCTTGCATACCTTCCATGATATCCCACATGGAGCTCAAATTTCTAGTGCGTTTTTTCAGCAGTTGGTAGCACTGATATCATTTTCAAATATGGGCTTGAGATATTCCGGTATACATCTTTACTCATACTAAATTTGGTTTCGATTGCTGCAGCGGTTTAGGAGTTGATAGGTGGGGACACACACACAGCCAGACAGACAAAAGGACAGACAGACACACATTTTCCCGGATCGATCTCACAAGTCAACTTTTTCCTCATTTGCAAAATGTGAAAAGTAGGCTAAAAAGAAGGCTGACCCCTCGCAGAAGGAGGGTATCAGAAAAGGGCAATTAAGGCGTGAAAGGAAGAGACTCCCTAGGCCTCAGATACCCTAATACCTTCGGGGTCGGAAGAGAACAAGAGTTGTCCAAGTACGGTCGACAGAAAAGAAGACGGAGAGTAGCCCGGCACAAGTAAGTGGAAGCAATGCTGGACTCAGAACAGTTCTAAGCAGAACATAATACCAAAGGATGATGTCATTTGTAGCTTTCAGGAGTATCGGCCGCTGATAAGAACAATGATCGCGATGATTATTAAGTCAGTCTGTAGCCTCATTAAAATATGCGAACCAGTTTGTTTCCTCTTCTACAGTTATCTTCCGTGTTACCGGAGGCACTGCTACAGTGAGAACATTCCCTATAGAATGGAGCCTTGCCGGGGTGGAGAATGATTAGTCACCGCCAGTTGACTAGCATTTACCGTTACAAAACAGCGGGTTGGGAATCACTGCATGCGGTCATAGCTTGATTACATTCCCAGCTGACATGACACCTCAGTTCAGAGTGTTAAAAGGGCGTTAACCAAAAATAAAATACCCATTTTTATTGGCTCAATTATAGGCTTTATCATTGCTTTATCAAAATTAACTTATTTCATGATGATATCTCAAATAGTTTAATTATTATGGCTCTTAGTGCATGCTGTAAAGTAGGCGTGGTAGTCCTAGTTCTCTCAGCTTTTGCGGGATTCTGTCATAATTATCCGGATTCAAATTGACCGCTTCTCTATGCTTGTCAGTAGTTAGTATTTTGCCCAGTAGATCGAACCAGTATAGTCTTGGAGATGAAGATTTATGTTCTTTGTTACTAAATATTAGTTTATGAGTGTTGATATGACATGTGCTATCAAGTGCAATATATTGCTAGTGGAAGTGTAGTAATTGGGAATATGGGTAAACAATCATTTAAATGGACTAGGAATAAAGAAAACCAGAAGGAAGATGGCACACCAAGACAAGGTAGCAGAAGCAGGAGACTAAAAGTCTGGGATGTTTTAGAAGGAAGCAAGTCGTGCAGGTACACACTTCACTTAGAACTCATTTTCCCACTAATAATGTATTTTCGTACAAAAGGTGCATTATCTCTGGAAGTAATAGCACCATTGACACGAAATTTGCAACTTGAGCTCTACGATGAATGTGCAGTGCTTTAAACATTTAAAAATATAGAATAAGGTCTAAACATGGGGGGTAATATTGTTTTAAACGAAAGTCTCATTGTTATTTTCCTGAAAATTGATTCCTTTCCTAAAATTGCATATGCCGGAAATGTTATCATTTTGTAAGATAACTTTATTAAAATCTTACACAAAATTGCATTTTATTTGTTGTTATAACACCAATGTTAAAGTGGCCGGTACTCTACGACCCTCCCCTACATAAACATATATATCTATATATATAAAGCACAAAGTTTGTCTGTCTGTCTGTCTGTCTGTCTGTCTGTTATGTATACAAATCTACACCGTTTCACCGATCTGAACCAAAATTTGTATACTTACCCTTTGGAACCCAGAGGGTAACCCTGTCAACATTAAATTTCGGACAGACCACCCCATGCCCTGCATTTAGGCCCTTTGGTCCAAATCTACACCGTTTCACCGATCAGAACCAAAATTCGTATTCTTACCCTTTGGTGACCTGCGAGTAACACTGTCTGCTTGAAATTGCGGACAGACCACTCCATTCCCTGCATTTAGGCCCTTTGGCCCAAATCTACACCGTTTCACCGATCTCAACCAAAATTTGTATATTTACCCTATGAAACACTGCGACTAACACTGTCTGCTTGAAATTTCGGACAGACCACGCCATTCCCTGCATTTAGGCCCTTTTTGCACAAATCTACACCGTTTCACCGATCTGAACCAAAATGTGTATACTTACCCTTTGGAACCCTGCGAGTAACACTGTCTGCTTGAAATTGCGGACAGACCACTCCATTCCCTGCATTTAGGCCCTTTGTCCCAAATCTACACCGTTTCACCGATCTCAACCAAAATTTGTATATTTACCCTTTGGAACACTGCGACTAACACTGTCTGCTTGAAATTGCGGCGAGGCCACTCCATCCCTTGCATTTAGGCTGTTTGGCACAAATCTACACCGTTTCACCGATCTGACCCCAATTTTATATACTTACCCGTAGAACCCGACAAGTAACACTGTTCACTTTAAATTTCGGACAGACCACACTATTCACTGTTTTTTGGCCCTTTGGCAGAAAACTACACCGTTTCACCGATCTCAACCAGATTTTACATAATTACCCTTTGGAACTCGACGAGTAACACTGTCCACTCGAAATTTCGGACAGACCACTCCATTCCACGCATTTAGGCCCTTTGGCACAAATCTACATCGTTCACCGATCGAAAACAAAATGTGTATACTTACCCTTTGGAACCCGATGAGTAACACTGTCCACTTTAAAATTTGGACAGGCCACTCCATTCCCTGCATTTTGGCCCTTGGCACAAAACTACACCGTTTCACCGATCTCAACCAGATTTTACATAATTACCGTTTGGAACTCGACGAGTAACACTGTCCACTCGAAATTTCGGACAGACCACTCCATTTCCCGCATTAAGGCCCTTTGGTACAAATCTACATCGTTCACCGATCGAAAACAAAGTGTGTATACATACCCTTTGGAACCCGATGCGTAACACTGTCCACTTGAAATTTCTGACACACCACTCCATTCCCTGCATGTAGCTCAGGAATTCCTCGGGGTTGCCTGCTTCCTAACTCACCAGTCATGAGCCCTTGAGGGTGTACCAGAAGTGGTGGGTCTACACACACCCTGCCTCTTTGAGGGCCTTGAGCAGAAGACAGAAGATATTATGAAAAGGAAAAGAAGGCAGATCCCCCGAAGAATGAGGGTATCAGGAAAGATGAGACAAAGCCAATTAAGGCGGGAAATTGAAAGACTCCCTAGCCCTCGGATACCCTAATACAGTCTGGGTCGGAAGAGAACAAGAGTTGACCAAGGGAGGCCGACAGGAAAGAGAACTGAAATGAGCCTGGCACCAGGAAGTAGAAGCGATGCCAGACTCAGCTGGGGTTCCGTGGTCGCCAACCCACGTCCCACAAGTTGTGAGACCCTGAGGGGGGGGTCAGTTGTGAGAATAGCTTGCTGATTCATCGCGAAGTGACTTGAGAGTACATTCCAGAGCCCGCCGTGTTATCTCCTGCTGTCTATGCTGATGCCAGCACAGGGCCGTTGCGAAGCAGTGAGTGATTCCCGATCAATCTGTATAGGACGGGGAACCCCGAACGTGTGTCATCATATTTCGTCATCATCTGCGATCATCTCAGGTTCGTGCAGCTTGGACCTATATTCTTTGTCTTTGCCGAACAGTACGCTCTTTCACTAGACGCATCCAGTACAGGCCTAAGCCAGAAAATAAGGTTGAGACTTTGGAAGACATCGAAGCTAGACACCTGAATTACCTATATCAGTTTTAAAATAACACCATGTTCGTTTAGTAGTCATTTTTTCTTTACCTTATCACTATCGTCATAAGTGCAAATGACCTAGACGTTACGCGCATCATACCAATAATCACCGCCGCATAAAGTCTTTCTCGACTGTGATTTTTAAAATATTTATTTTTGGTTGGTTGGTTCTTAAGTTTAGGGGCTGCGACAACGCGGTCATGTAGCCCCGTGTACTTTGGGTGTGTGTAGAATCTGTCTGATAACCGGTGTTAATTCTGATAACTGTATTAGTGTGTGTTATCTGTTTTTTAATTTAAGTACAAACTGCAACTTAGAATTCTTCAAATAGTTCGTACTTTTGCCGCCAAGCGCCAACGTCAACGACTACTAGGCCAAGTTCGGAACTTAGCTACTAGACGCCACTGCAGTCGGCTCTTGGCAACGGACGTAGACATCTATGAGCGTTGTTTACCTATCCAATTTAGCTTCACACAGGTGTAATTAGTGGAAGGTTCTTTAACATGCCATAAATCTGACATGGGACCGCCGGCTTTACTTCCCCTCCGAAGAAAGGCATACTGACGGATTTTTAACGCTCTTAAAATATCCGACGGCTTTGGCCGGGTTTGAACCCGCTATCTTGGGCATAGCAGCTCAGCATGCTACCAAATACGCCACCGAAGCCGCCATATAGTTATTTTTATTACAGTACATTGTGTACATTATACGTTGAAGTGTCAATTCAATACCGGTAGTAGTTTCCCTTATCATCCTCATCATAAGAGCAAATGACCTACAGTAGATGTTACGCCCATTACACCATTAATCACCACACACAATAAGTCTTCCTCGCCTGTGAATTTTGAAATATGTATTTCTATTACGGTAGTTTGTAAGTTTGACGTGTCAATTCAACAGTAGTTTTTATTATCATCCTTATCAAAAGGGCAAATGACCTAGATATTACTCCCTCATTGTCTTTGGGGGCAAATGACTTACAATTTAAGTCCATTATATTTCTAAGGAGACCTTAAAACATTATCATCATTCCACCGGGCGAAGCCGGGTACTACTGCTAGTGATCTATAAAAGGAATTTTGACACCGCCAGCAGGGAAGCTGTAAGGCAGTTACAAGAACAGCGCTATGAGTATGTAACAGATCTACTGATGGCCTTCCTGGATGGTGATCACAACAAGGAAGAAGGAAAGAACCACAACGGGAATAACAATTGGTGGGGAACAGCTGAAGAAAATGGAGAGTTTCAAGTATCTGGGAAGCCTGATACAAGATGATGAAGAAACGATAGAGAAATAAATGAGTGGGGGAAACAGGCAGAAGCATTCCGGAGGAGTGTGAGAAGCATGTTATGGAGCAAGGATGTCCCTCAGAACAGCAAACTGATCATATATAGGACGTACTATGTCCCTATCCTGACGTATGCCTCGGAGACCTGGGTTATAAATGGAAGGGAGAAGAGCAAAATACAGGCCAGTGAGATGAGGTTCTTGAGGAGCAGTATTGGAGCTACAAAGATGGACAGAATAAGAAATGAGAGGACCAGAGAATTAATGAAGGAGGAACCATTACAGGATGGTATAGATAAATCTAGACTTAGACATGTAAAACGAATGGAGGAGAAGAGGATACCCAGGAGGGTACACGAGACGAAGTGGGAAGGAAAGAGACCGAGAGGAAGACCGAGAGACAGGTGGCTGAAGGGGGTGGAAGAAAGCGTGAAGAAGAGAGGAGAAGACTGGACAAGGGTGGAGGCTGAGAGATGGTGGGAAGACAGACGTTGGAGAGGCTTGTGTTCCAAACAGACCCGGCCAGTGGCTGGAAACTGTGCAAGATGATGATGATGAGCAGGGAATCAACACTATTTGTTTGAGTACAGCAAAGGATTTCATCAGTAATTATGTGACATAGGCAGTTAGTATTGGCTACGGTACGATTGACTGTTGGATACAAAATGACCTGCTAACAGGCTGAGATAATATACAGGTTACCTCATGATCTGTCCCTACCACTGATAATTTCTCTGAAGACTCTACTTATTATAATTGGAGGTATAGTTCACACGATACTGCACATGGTTAGTGTAAACTTTCCAGGTGACCCGTTAGTTCAGTGAGATAAAACTACTGAGTATATAACAAGTAATTGCCCGCCCTTCTCACCTCGTCACGTCCAGCGCAGATCATTAACCATTCCCTCCCGTTCGCTCGTATTCAACACGGGTGAGGAGTGATCTTTACATCCACAAGAAGTTATAGTACTTTCTCCATTTCTGTGTTACACTATAAGAGCATAGGTCGATGATAAAGATATTGTAATTGTTGTTGAGGATACAAAAACCATGTAATTTCACTTTTTTATTCCTCAGCAAGTACTAAAGAATTGTAGTTTGGTCTGCCAATCACACTATGCTTTGCTAATGTGTTCGTGTTTTTACAAGTCATATGGCGAATGCATTTCAGGAAATTAGGCATTTAAAATGACGACTGCATATTGTGCACTGTTCCACCGTTTCCCTAATATTTTACACAAATATCATTGTTTTTCAAAAATTCTTTTTTCATTGTATTTACTAATGCAGTAGATAGAGATTGACCTAGAATAATAGGAACCTATAAAGAAGAAATATTTTTTTAAAGCTTATATTATAGTGTAACTTTTTTGCAAGTTTTTTCACTGAATATGTAACAACAAAAAACGAAACTATGGCATGTACAGCAACAGTTCTAAGTCATATTGTTCTCCCCTATAAGATACACATGTATACTAAAAATTCACTTCATTATCTTGAAAACTCTGGCAGTTACCAAGGAAACGGGTTTGAAAATCCATAGTTAGGGAAAACAAGCAACAAAGTTACCAATGTGTAGGAAAACATCTGAAACTACCCTGCACGTTTTTGGTCATAACATCACAAGTATTGCACATATCAAAGAAATTGTTGCAGTGATTTGAAGAGGATGGATCAATAAATATAGAAAAAAAAATATTGAAAAATGACAAATTTTGATCCTTAAAGGTGTAGGTCCCCCCTTAAAGGGCCTACATCTGGGTTTTTGGCCCCTAATGGCTTATATGTTTATGTTTATTTATATTCTTTGTTGGCCCAAGGAAGTCAGAAACAGACTATAACAGACCAAGACCTAAACAAGGAAATATATACCTATGTGGTGAACATAATTCACACCATGCGCAAACGACCAATGTCATTTTTTGGGCATTTAAATAGAATGAATAATGACAGGCTAACAAAACAAACTGAAAGTTCAACCAGCGTGGTTTACACAGACGTTAAAGGATCTTAAGGAAGCCGACAATGACATTACAGATACATTATAATAGGAATTTATTTCGGGACAAAATTCGAAAAGTGATCTTCAGAGAGGAACACAAAAGACAACGAAAGCAGCCACGGAACATTGAACAGCTCCGAAAGCAGAGATCAGAGAGGATGAAGCGAATGTGGGCAGAGAGAAAAAAGACATGTGGCAACATTAGAAGTATTGATTTTACGTGCTCTGTAATAGTGCTCTTCGATTAAATAAATAATATTTTTCGTAACAGTATAATTGGAACGCAGTAATTCTTCTAGAAGAATTACTGAGTTTTAATTCACTGGCCGTGAAAGTCAAATACCAGTTTTTTGGAAGCCTTCATAGGGAGGTTATGGCTGCATGAGTTTTAGTTCTCGCAGTAAAGAGGCGTAGGTGTGTTTGATAAAAAGGGAGGTAAGGCGCAGGTCGCTACTCTTGTGGGGGTCCGGGCGGGGACACCGAGAGCCCGCTGATGAGCCAGCTTGGTGTCCTAGGCGAAACCCCACACAAGACATGGCACAAACCTAGAATAATTACTGAGTTTTAATTCACTGGCCGTGAGAGCCAAACACCAGTATAATTGGCCTTGATCGTGGTGGCAATGAAGTCAACTTAATTTCTTTGATCAAAGGAGCTGATGACCAACGTGTCCCTACACCCTAAACACGGATCAACAAGAACGTGAGCTATGTTATTGTGCTCCACCAAAATAGGTGGATTTCCTCTCTTATATTTTACAGATTGTCCCGACTAACGTAAGCCGAAAATTGTCGCGCGAGGACTGGCGCCATGGGTAAATCTAACCCGACCGTAAATAATATAGAAATAACTTGAGTGTTCAAAATCTATGGACATGTTCCTTTTGCAGGGTGAAGTTCAAGGCTAGGAAGGAAGGTACAATAAGCGACAGGAAATAAGGGCTGACCAAAACGAAAATTGAAAGCAATATTTAAGCCTCGGGTGAAAAATACCCATGCGCCAGTTCTCGTGCGTGAAGATTGATAACAAATACTTGGCTCTATATAGAGTGGTTACATTCCTAAAGTTTTTCTCACGACTAGTGGTGATTCTCCACATTGTATTCATTTAAACAGTAGTAGACTTTACAAAACAGTCGTACTACCAGAAGCATTATATAAGCGTCAGAAACGACAACAATTGCAGCATCAGGCATCATAGAAACTGAAAAAATAAAACGCAAAATGCACAGATAAATATTTCGAGCAATACACAGAGATGGCAAATGGATGAAAAGACTTACCAAAGAGCTATTCGAGTACTCAGACACACTCACCGATATGATCAGAAATCGCAGACTAACGATGATGATGATGATGATGATAATTGTTGTTTTAAGGGGCCTAACATCTAGGTTATCGGCCCCTAATGGCCAGGGTGATAGCAAAAATGTCAATTAAGTGGAAACCAGAACAAAAATTAAGTGAGAAAAAAATACTTACAAAAGGGAACTCAGATTGAAACTACTCACAAAATGGAAAGCGATAATACTTGCAAAAGGAATAGATTGAAAAATACGTACAAAATGTAATGTACAGTCGAAATACTTACAAAATGCAAGTGAAATTCAAAATACTTACAAAATGCTAATGAGATTGAAGATACGTACAAAATGCAATTGAAATTGCTTACGAAATGTATGGTAGATTCAACCTACTCAATTCGATGGACAATACTTACAAAATGCAATTAAGATTGAAAATACTGACAAAATGTAATTTAAATTCAAAATACCCACAAAATACAATTGAGAATCAAAATACTTCCAAAAAGCGGTTTAGGTTGAAAATACAAAATGCAATTGAAACTCAAAATACTCACAAAAGTCCCAGACGACTTACTAAATAGCAATTTAGATTGTCAATACATACAAAATGCAATTGAGGTTGAAAACACTCACAAAATGCAATTTAGATCGAAAAAAACTTAAAAAATGCAACGGAGATTGAAAACACCTACAAAATGGAGTGTAGATGATGAGAAAACTACTTGGAATTTAGATACACGGGGAGCCAATTAACAAAAACCGTGCGGGAATCTTAAAGAGAAAATGAAATATAATGAAAAGAAAACCAGAGGTCTGGCCCCTCGAAGAAGGAGGGATCAGGAAAGATTAGACAAGGGCCAATGAAGGTGGGAAAGTGAAAGACTCCTTAGGCCTCGGATACCTTAACACCGTCGGGGTCGGAAAAGGACAAGAATTGACCAAGGGATGACGACAGGAAAGAAGACGGAGAGGAGCCCGCCACAAGTAAGTGGAAGCAATGCCGGACTCAGCTGGGGTCTCGTGGTCGACAACCCACGTCCCACAAGATGTGAGCCCCTGGGGGCGCAGACTAACGTTTTACGGGCACATTCAGAGAATGAACAACAACAGACTTACAAAGAAAATCTCTGATGTAGTAAACAGCTCAAACAGGCAAACTAATTGGTATCATGAAATAGAGGAAGACCAAAGGCAGGTGGGGATCGACAGGCAAATGATAGGAGATAGAGGAGAATTCAGGAACAAAATTAAGAATAGGGAATTTAAAGCAAATGAAAAGATGAAGACAAGAGCATTGTGGACAGAACAAAGGAAACAGGAACACAGTCAAAGGACGAAGAGATTTTGGCAAAAAAGAAGAGGAAGAAGGGAGAGGAAGTGAAAATTGTATTATCATGAGATATTTAAGTTCATACACTGTCGATAAGGGCAAAAATCATGAAATATAATAATAATAATAATAGTAATAATAATAATAATAATAACAATCAGGTTGCAGGCATCATTCATCAAGAGTATATCCCTTATTACAAGTATCACCGGGTGAGTTAGCCGAGGTCGTTGCGGCATGACTGTTGGCAGTCGCTCACATCCGGGAGGCGAGGAGGTTCGAATCCCCCCGCCGGCAACCTTGAAGATGGTCTTCTGTGGTTTCCCATCTTCCTTCCAGGCAAATGCCGGGGTTGGTCTCTAACTATAGGCCACAGCCGCTACCCTCCAACTCCTCGACCCTCCCATCCAACATTCCTCCCCAACGGTACTTGTAGCTCACCCATTGGGTGTCCGTCTCGAAGCAGCTACAAAACTGGCGAGCCGAACATGTCCTCGGACACTCCCGGCACTAAAAGCCATACGCTAAAAAAAACTACAAGTATCATTCACCATCCCTCCTTGAAAATGAATTGTGTAAAATATATTGGGACACTGGTATTGTGACAGATAAAACAATAGATCACAATCGACCAGACATCATAGTAGTAAATAGGGTTGATGGCAATACATTTATAATAGTCATAGAAGTCCTCAACGACACCAATATCGAACGGAAACACTATGAAAAAGTCAGCAAGTATAGACAGCTTGCAGAGAAAATCAAGAGGATATGGAAGATGAACTGCGTCCGGATAGTGCCTGTAATCTTGTCAGTCAACGGCCTCATTCCTCACACACTCCACAAGAGTCTGAAGGAATTGGATCTTCCGCCGACCACCTACAAGAGTATGCAGCATTCGGTCCTATTGTCCACATGCAACATTGAGCGATCCTTCCTGGCTAGTGAATGAGTGATAATGAACTCTATATTTTGTATATACATGATATGTATGTATTATAGTTTGTATTATAGTTTTTATGTATTGTTGTAAAGCACTTGGTTTAACCCGTGCTTTAGAGTAACTCATGTTTGTTATGGTGAATTGAATAAATAATAATAATAATAATAATAATAATAATAAAGGGATTCACAGGTTGAATCTCTAGGGAAACATAGTCCCTGGTTTGATACCAGGCAAGGTATATAACTGAGGTACCACCCAAGTTGTGGCGATCATAGCCTACAAACGGGAATCATGTGGAGCAGACAGACATGCAATGCGGAAGCTGATATGAGTTCAAATTCATTAACTTTACGATTTAATTCATTATCCAAGCTAGTAACCAACATCAACTTGTAGCCTACATTCTACGCAGACGATTCTCACCACAGTCGATGGTGAAACGACAGGCGTTTCCAAAAAAAGTTTATACCAATTTATGATTAATCTCGGAACAGATCACTGCATATACAGCAACATTGAAGAGTTGTGTGTTGTTATTCGTTTCTTCAGATTGCAAGAGTTGTGAAATTAATTTATTAAAGATCTGACTGTGCGTGGTGTGTCGGACCAGCTGAGATCTCGTGGGAAGGATGGCACGCATATTTATTCAAGTACTTGTACTGGTCGTAGTAGTCCAGGATTTATTTAGGGTTTATTTATCTCTACTAACTGTCGACCAAAATATTATGTGTACTTGAGTTTGAAGGTTGTTTGTGAAGTAACCAATAGATCTACATAAAATCCAATACCATCATCATTTTCGTCGTTCTATTTTGCGTTAGTTCATGTAGATTTGGGATTTTTTATTTATATTTTAATATTTTTTATCGCAGTTGGAGCACAAAAAGTGCCCGTTTTTAAGCGTGTTTCAACCATGCGTCACATTTAAGAATTATTATATCACAAACCCGTCATCAGATCGAATCCAAATTTTAACACAATATACATTGGAATGTTGTGTAACTGGTTTATTAATTCCAAAATTTTGTATGTCCAAGAAACATAGTTGTTATCGTTTTAGTAAGGTAACGTTTTATCGGCTCGTGGTGGTTTGAAAATGTAGTTTTTGGTCGCGTTATAATGATGATAACGAAAATGATGATGTTATTGGATTTTATGTAGGTCTAATGGTTACTTCATAAACAACCTTCAAACTCGAGTGCACATAATATTTCCACTTGAAGAGGAGTTTTCCTAATGTAAAAAATTACACGTTTTGTTTTAAATACTTTAGTCTAGTTTTTGTGAGCATTCATTCATTACTAAGGTCCGCCCTTGAACTGTTCAAAGATCCGTAGACGATGGAATGAAATAACTTGATTTAGTGGGTACCGATACATTCCAAAGTCAATGAAAAAAGAAAAAGTGGACCCAGCTCAGTATCCCCAATTCGGACGATTTACAGACGCAATTTCTTATGTGAAAAGCTATACGTCTACGGGGGATGAGACATCACTAAGTTGGGTATTAAAATATGTCAGCAAATGACCAATAAAATGATTTTGAATACTATAACCAATTCAATTATTTATTTCATTCTAATAAATTGCACACCTCTGTACCTTAAATGTGTCTCTAATTTCCTTCATTGTTTGTTCAAGGTAATAATAATAATAATAATATAATGTTATATTATAATTGTTCAAGAGATCGGGGAGAGCGATAAACTCCCAAGTGGATGGACCTCTGCCGTAATTCATCCACTACATAAAAAAGGGGAGAAAACCGATGTGAACAATTTCCGTGGCATCTCTCTTCTATCAATAACTTACAAGATCCTCTCGAAAGCTGTGCAGAATAGGGCGGAACAACAAATCGATCCACAACTGGGGGGATACCAAGGGGGTTTCAGAAAGGGACGATCATGTGCTGAGCAGATTATGAATCTGAAGTCCATCCTTTCAAATCTGAAACTCAGGAACAGGGAATTCGTGATGACCTTTGTTGATTTTAGGAAAGCGTACGACTCAATTGATCGAACCACCCTATTGCAAATCCTTGAAGAGTTTGGCTTAGATAACAAGACACAATCAATTATCCAGCAAACCCTGACCAACACCACCTCCAAAGTGAAGTTCAGAGGAGAGATGTCTGATGCCCTTGAAATCAGGACAGGAGTGAGGCAAGGAGACGGGCTATCACCGCTTCTCTTCAATTGTGTTTTGGAAAAGGTCATCCGAGAATGGCGGAAGGAAATGAAAAATTCAAGGATAGAAAGTGGCGTAAGGCTAGGGTACAAGTATATGAATCTTACAATCGACTGTCTAGCCTTTGCAGATGATCTAGTGATCTTTTCAGATTCCATTGATATGGCAGAAGTACAACTTAACAAGCTGAAAAATTAATGCACTGAAGGCTGGGCTTCAAATCTCCTTTGAGAAAACACAATTCATGACAAACATAAAATCAGCGCCCAGTGAACTAGGAAAAGTTCAGAAGGCAGAAAAGTTCCAATACCTCGATGAATGGATATAGCCTAACCTATCAGAGAAAGAAGCCTTCGTGTCACGCATTGATAAAATGGAAATGGCATACAACTTGACTAAAGACATCTACAATAAGAGATCGATATCCTTAAATGCCAAAATTAGACATTACTGCACTGTTATTACAACCACGAATTTTACAAGCACGTGGAGAAGATCAGTGACACGATCCGAAAAGGAAGGATTGCCTTTTATAGCCACGTGGCACGAATGAGCCCGGGCAGGATATCAAAACGGATATTGACGTACTTGCAAGATAAGAAAACCAAAGAGGCATGGTTTACAGAAGTTGAGAAAGATCTACTGTACCCATGTGATTAATTTCCATGGAAAACATGCTTCTGCCTCCAGCCAGCATCAGTCCTCAGGCGTGTACCGTCCACCCACTGAGCAGTAGCATATTTTTGATCTGAGACTAAAAGGTATCAACTCTACAATGATAAAGCACAACTCTATTCTAAAGACTTTAATTCAGTTCTAAATCATGCCTTCAAACACATAAAAACACCATCCCAACAATATAACACAAAACAAAGCAAAATTACTCCTACAATCCACTAATATTCACACCTTATCCTTGCAAATACAGATGATTATTCATTCATTTACCCTGAGATTGACATCAAAATTCATTCTCAAGTGCGCTGATGCACATGTAAATTACACATAAACTGTACTTATAATCTTATGTCACCTGTTGTGACCTCTTTCTTTTCACAAGCTTAATTGTTTACTCTCAACACCTCTTAATTTACATTATGCGTACACTTGTGTTTTGTATCTCTCTTCCCACCAAAATACTTTACCATGCATTAGCCAATTTATGGGTTGCACATCAAATTTACTTGCAACTCCACAATTATATGTAATCATACCCCGTTCTGCAGTTCCCTTCTGCAGTCCCCTTTTCTACATTTCCACTGTATGCCGTTGCGATTTCAATTTCAAAGATTCCGTTACCGCTGTGTCGGATGGTATATTATGCTACCCTTGCGTGGGCATAGCCTATGGCATCTAGTGTCGACCTTTAGAGCTAAGTAACACCGTCAGTATAAAAATATGTAACTTCCAACAACTCATAAGTTTGCCAAGTATTACGTTATAAGAACGATCCTTAATTAACAATGTGCTTCAAACCACACAAATTCATTATACAATACAACAACGACTCCTTTCATTACAAACAGGGTTTCAAAGTCTGTCCATTATAAATGTCAAAGGTCGTTTAAAAATCTCCCCCTCGGAGCTACTTGTATAAAATGGGACTGAGTCAGGCGGTCACAACACGTGCGCTGTCCCATCCTGACTCCCTCCTGCTTTATCTCCAAGCAGTAACAAGATTTTAAATACAATAGTGCAGTCTCAATGACCCACATATCCCATATGATTTCAACTAAATTGTATGCAAGACAGGTTATGGGCGTGTTCAAATATTTATTCCTAACCTTAGGATATTAATAACTGGCCTCAATAGGTCCATTACATTATATGAAGGAACGAGATTCATCCTCACTGGTCGAACTGGCTAGCCGGCATCTTATTAAATGCTACGGTCAGGCACATCCTGCCGCCAATTAAATTCACTTCTCAGGAGCTGAATTATTTCAATAACTAGTTCTCGGTCGACATCAGGTATCATGCAGAGGTTTCCATTGTTATCCTTTCATACACCACAGGATTCGAACCTGGAACATTTCATGGCAATCCACAGAGCTAGGGTTAATCACTATGCACGCTCTGGCCATAATAAATATCTCTGTATGCCCTAGGCTATACGAGATTTCACACGTCGAATAGATTACCTGGCTACCGTGACCATCGTCCTATGATCTCGTCCTTTAATTAGTAAGATAAATCTATCAATTACTCTTACAAGCTTATTCACAAGCTGCAAATTCAATTCTCTATTAAACTCTTCCATTCCCTAGATTCTTGTATATTTATTCCCATTATCATAATATACTCTGATATTAAATTGCTTTTCTTAGCCCTTCATGTATAATATTACTGCTTGGATAGATAAATATTCCAATTAGCATATATATTTTGCTTGCAACCATTTTTTCCCTGATGTGTATTCGTTTATTCCTTATTATTATTATTATTACTGACCTGAATTACAATAACCCGACACAACGTGACCATTTTAATAACCGAACATCCGTGTTCGTTACGTTAAGTTTTTATATAACTGAATTGCCATTTTACAATAGTGGTAACAATTTATCCACTCAATGATGTACAAAAACATCTCAACTTGACTAAAATCAACACAACAATACTAATTTGAGGCTCTACCTCCTAAAATTGACTCTTATTGGCAAATTCTATAAATTTTGAAATCACTCAACATACAGTGGACTCTAACTGCTACAAAATCACGGTTTTAGGGTACTTACATCGGCTAGTCTGGTGGTTCCAACCACGCATTTCTTCCAGTAATGCCCGCCATTATTTGAAAAATTAGCAAGGCATTCTTATACTTATAACACACATTTTACATAACTTTTGCCTTAAAAGACACACGGCACTTTTCCTTTCCATATTGAAGCTGTTGCCTCCTTATTCACACAACACGTTATAGCACTTGTGACATTATTAATTTTACATATATTTAACAAATCATCATTACAATCACACGCTCACTATTTACATTTCTTACTGGTTGACTTTTCCTGGCAAGATATCAGAAATGCAGACGTTGAAGATCTCCTCCTCGCTGCTATCCGCATCCTGATTGGAAGTCTCGATTCTCTGCCTAAGGATTCCTATCAGTTCCCCAAACTGTCTATCAATCTCTATCCTTCGATAAATTTCCTGATATCGCATAAATATGCTTGCATATCGTCCTGAGCATTAAGGATATTGGTATTCTTATGAAATTTCACCAATCGCAGAATAAAGTTTATCTCTACGCAGTCCAACATCCTATGATATGTCTAACCAATAGTTTACATACTGCGCTCAACCATTGCACATTGTACTTGTACAAATTATCACTCTCAATTGTCCTACCTTGTATATCACACGGTACATTTCCCACGTGCACAATAACAATCGCTTGTAATGCCGACTATACAAATATGGTGCGACTGTCCTTAATAACTGTTATTAATAAATGTCTTTCTGCACGGCTCTTCATGTTGAAGTCCGAGCGCCCCTTCTCGACTTCGGTAACGCGCACTTCGCACTAGACTGCAGTTCAACTGATTACATTACTCGTTATTAATTCATGACTTAATGCATGATTATATGTTGCTGCACTTAGAATGTTAAAGTCCGCGCGTCCCTTCTCTGGGCTTCGGGTGACGTGCTCCCCGCGCTCAAGTATGGTTCGACTGACCGCCTCTGTCCTGGGTCCACCCCTTATATTCGTTTGGAGAGAAAAAGTAGACCGAGAATTCCCCTGCAGTGTCATCTTCTCCCACAGTATGATTCTGGTCTTGAATTAACGTTTATATGGTTCCTTTTTCCTCGCTGGTCACAGATCTGTATGCGTGCTCGAGGATCGATCGGCCAATTAATTAATATTAATTGCCTTTGCCAGCGCGTGCCCACGCGGCGTCCCCTAAAAATCCCCGAAACCATGGTTAGATCTCTCCGCTAACCTCCAATTACTGTGTTACTGCGCGTTCCATTAAATCTGCCTCGATTTCAATGTTTATTGGCTTGATAATTAGCCTCCCGGCTAAACATTCACATAGGTGCAAACCTCATGTCACTGCGTTGCTCCAATCACGAGTAATCATTAAATTACGCTGGTATCTTCTCACTCCACTAGCCTCTCTATTCTGAAACGGGGAATAACTTGACAATAATTTAGCCTCCTGACCTGCTCCAGACGACTTAAGTAGGTCACATAGAGTGACACGGCTCCAAGAAACTACGCCCCTTTTCCAGAGTCATTAGACAAATGTCAAGCGCTCCAACTTCTGTGCTCAAGTCCAGAATTGTATGCCTCATACAGCCCAATAATGCAGTATTCTACTAATATTCCCTGCATTATATTAATAAATAATGTCAGCATTAGTTCATATCACAACAGTGATTTAATATGTATCTTCTCTAGGGGTTTTTATAACTTAAACTCCCTCAAAAGATCTCGTGTTCGTTCCTTGCTGGAACCTCAATTCTGAGCTCAACTATCTCTGAGATCCACGTTCGACACCAGTCAGCCTAACCCCGTTGGGTTCACTACGTGAAATGGAAATTTCCCCTCAAGATATCCAGGAGCGTGTTCCACTTCAGGAAAATCTACGTACGCACAAAGGTTTCCAGGAAAAGCCGAAACTGAAGACAGGGAAGGCGTGGTCCCAAGAGAGAAAAGAACAACACCGGAGACGAATGCGGGAACACTGGGTGGTAGTTAGAGCTCGGAAGAAGAGACAGTTGAACTGACGTGGTCCCTAGTTGGCCTAATCGAAGAAAGAAGAAGAAGAACTAGCATTACCCGTCGCGGCTTCGCCCGTGAATATTCTGGTTGTAAAATGTACACTTAGCAAAATCTCAATCATGAATGCTATGACTGATTTATCCTTGGTATGAATAATCAGACTTTATCAATTCAGCTACTGGAGCAGTGGTTAGGGGTTTGTCATTCCTTCAGAGGTATATCATAGCGAAGTTAGTTGTCTGGGAATATCACAGACACTGTTAATTTAAGGGCCTTTAAATGTGGTTTTCGGAGACCCTTTATAGTCGGGTGAAAAAGACCTTTCGTACCACACTCACACGTGAAAATTGCGTGGAAATTTTCTAGAGAGCCCCTTGACCCCCTTAAGCGCATTATTATGCTGTATGTATTGATGCATTTTACAGCTTAATTTGGTTCAGTGATAACCTTATAACCGTCTGGAAACTTTCACAGTAATAATAATATCGTATGGCCTCGGTGGCCGGGTGCAAGCTTTGTTATTTGACACCCAGAGGGTAGCTTGCATGTCGAATTTCGTTGTTCCTTGACTATGAAAGTCAAGGAGGTTAGATGTTATATTTCTAAGCTACTTGAACACTATAGCACTTTCTAATAGAGAAATGAGGAACTTTGTGTTGGCGGAAACTCCCGAGATTAATTTTGCCATTATGAACTCGGCCTACTGAATTCAAATGGGTTCTTTGACATGCCAACATCGTAATAATTGGAATTGCATTGCGCCTTACAAAAATAGATGGACCTGTGAGGTTCTGTTACCATGGTTACCGTGTTGCATTCTTTCATTATTTCACTGTAAATATATATGTTTTAAGGTATTTATTTAATTGTGAGGCATTTAAAGAGTACGTGAGTGCGTTTCCCTTACGCATTGGGTTATGCTGAACCTGTAGGTACCCCATGTGTGTAGGTTGGTGTTAATGGGACCTTATTTTCGGTACAAAACTGGAATGAGACCTTAGCAGAATAATATAGGGAGGGATATCGTATGACCTCTGGTGCCACGTGCAAGCTTTGTTATTTGACACCGAGAGGGCAGCATGCATGTCGTATTTTGTTGTTCCTTGAAGCACTATGAGAGTCAAGGAGGTTAGATATCTAAGCTCCTTGATATTATAGCGCTTTCTAGTAGAGAAATGAGGAACCTTGTGTTGGCGGAAAATCCCGAGTTTAATTTTGCCATTATGAACACGGCCTACTGAATTCAAATGGGTTCTTTAACATACCAACATCGTATGACATACGTGTCTTGATTTTTGCCGCGTTTCAAAAATCACTTAATACGGCCAGGAGCAAACTTGCAAGCTTGGGGTTAGTAATCCGACGCGATAACCACTCACCCATTGTGGCATGTTCAAGGTGTAGTGGAAATACAAAAAGTATTATTTTGCATACTATAACCTCTTGCTTCCTTCCTGAGACAAACTCTTCCCGTCCATCCATATTGTTCACTTTTATAAAATTCCAGTATATAACCATTTAACTGTTCTGAGAGATCGTGAAAGCTTGTAAAAGTAATTTATTGAACGGCTGATGGTACGTGGTGTATTGGCCCAGCTGATCTCGTGGGAACGATCATTAAAACAACATTTAACTAGGTGCTAACTCCACTACCGCGCACTTCATTGAGCTCCTCGATATTTATGGTTCACGACTTGAGTTTAAGTGCCTTATTATCATGTACACTATGGGGAACAATATTTTATATCACTTAATTCCAGTTGGCACATTACAACACCTACAATTTATTTTATTTCACCGTCTGAGAGCCAACAACTTTAGATAAAAATACTATTAAAGATGAAAATAGGACCTCCGTTTGTCGTGTATGACATTTACTGAATCAAGACCTGAAAAAAAAACAATCATTGAAATCTGAACAATTTAATACTATGGGCAGCGAGAGAGAGGAGAGATATATATTTTATTTATTTTAGCTTTGAAAACTTACCTTGAGAAATGCTGCTTTAGGATTCCATTTCTCGTTCCAATTCGATAAAATTCATCATCGACAATCTCCAGTACCACGCCAAGGATAGATCGAGCATCTCCTCTACCGCGGTCAACATCGGGGACAGGAATTCGAAATGATGTTCCTTTCTCTAATGGCGGATGAATGTGATCTGAGGTTTTTCTTGATGTGTTAAGCTTGTTGTTCTAGACAGTAGAAAGCTTCATTTCTCTGTGTCTTGATGTCCTCAGTACACTTGTTCAGGTCAACGAGCTTTTCACCACTTGATAAATCTTGGTTTGTTTCAATTTCATTAAGATTTGCATTCCCGTTACTTACAAGTTCATTTTTTTTTGTTGCTGAATTTGATCAATTGCGCATTGAAGATCCTCTTCTGTTTCCAAATTTGCCAGCACCTCAGTTGGTAGTTTTGAACTAGATAAGCCGTGTCTCGGGGGCAGCCGAAAATTACCTCATATGGGGATCTTTTAATCCCACTATGCAATCCACTGTTTTTCATAAGTTTGGCTCGCACGGTTACATTTTCAGGAAAGCATCTCCAAATCAACTTTTACCAAACCACAGCAGTTAACTCTTCCTAGGAAAAGTTGATCTGTTTATTTTCAGTCAACTGTTACTGATACTTTTAGTAAGAGTTGAGTCTACCTTGGGAGAGTCAACTCATACTAAGAATCGACTTTCCCTGTAACATTGTTTCTAAATTCCCATTACAGACTTTGAGGGCTTGTAGTGGGGACCAGGATGGTTACTGTACGTACCGTCTTCCAGCCACCCGCAAAAAACCACCACAGCATACGTTCACAGATCCGGCATTTTCGAAGCCACTGACCAGAGTACTTACGTCATTGAACGATCACCTGATGTCCCATAACCCCTACAGGTTGTATCCCGTATCTTCTTCCACGAAATCTCACGGGAGCCTCGTACTAGGCATTCCTTGAAGTCGTACTGCATGAGTTCATAGACGATGCGCCACTGCATGTGCGTCAAAACATGTGGTTTCAGCACGATGGTGCACTACCTCATTTTTCACTTGCGGTCTGAGATCATCTGCACCACAGATTTGAGCATCTGTGGATAGGTCGTGGTGGCCTGCACGATCACCTGACTTGACACCGCTAGACTACTACCTGTGGGGTCACCTCAAAACTTTGATCCAAGCGACCCCTGTGGAATCCGAGGCGTGGGTTATTGCTGCGGTAGATGTTTTAGGACCAGGGATTGGTGATCGTCTGTACTTGAACATGGTGACTGTGTCGTCACATCGAGCCCCACCCTTAATTGGACCCTGACGACAAGCAGCAGGAGTCGGACAGAGCGCCGAAAAAGCTGGAGCAGTGAACGTATGTTGTGGTGTTTTTTTGTGGGTAGCGGGAAGACGTTCGATACATGTCATCTAATTAAGTAAGTATTTGTTCATAAAGTCCGCGAAAGCATATCTCTATCTTCAATACATCGCCCACTATAAGTGTTTTAGACTGGATGGAAGGGGCACGTCATCCAGCCATCTCCCTCCGCGCGCTTGACCTTGCTTGGCCCTTAGTTTGCACTTGCCGTTAGCGAGTAATTTGAAACAATGTAAAGTATTATAAAGCAAGATACGTATTATGCAGATAATTTTCCAACATGTCAAGAGTCTTTGACTTCGAGCGAAGCGAGAAGCCTCCAGCCTTTCTAGCATTTTTCAGCATTTGTAGCATTTAAAATGATACAAAGTCTAGTCTTTCAGACTGACTGTCACTTTTTTATGTCAGGACATATTTTAAGCATTTTTTCTATAAGTACATAAATTCCTGATTTTCACTTATTAGCACATAAAAGGATATAATGTTTACATTTTTAAAATCTTTCAGTTTATTGCATTTTTGTTCTGTGTTACTTAAACGGGGAAGAACCTGTGATGTATCTAATCTTCAAGCGGAGCGTATGTCAGCTTGCAACTACGGTATGTTATTCTTAACTTGTCGCCCCGTGCCACTCACTGTGGAAGGCGGTGATTTCCTGGTCCATAGCCATATTGCACCACGTACTAGTCCTCCCCCTCCCCCAGCTACCTGGAACCAGTGTCACTCACATGCAGTTCATTTCTGGCACTGTGCAGTGTAAGGCAGTTCTACGATGCCTAAAGTAAAAACAACCACATGTTATCGTTTGTTGCAGAATTTAAGGATAATTTTACTTCTGATGGGGGCGTTCTGTTCTGCTAACAATGTGGGAAAACAATCAAAGCTGAACAGCGATCTCAAGTTACACAACATCTCAAGGGCAAGAAACATATTGCCGCAGTTTCGCGCCTTCAAACTAAGAGTTTCGCGATAATCGTCGGTCATTTGTGATGGACAACCTGAAGATGTATCTCGTTGTGTATTGTAATGCTTCAGCAGTCAGTGAGACAGAATAAATTGCATTCGTGAGTACTGCATATTGTTTATATTCACATTAATAAACTTAATTATAATTAAATATTCTTGTTTCTTCGTCACATATTTCAAGTATTTTAATACATAAAAAATAAATATTTTCCCGATTTGTAGCACCTAAAAATCCGAGCCCTAGTAATTAGCAACATTCGTGTTGACCTACTGCAAAGCCCTTGTCATCACTGTGTCATCCTGTTCGTCCCGCAAGGGTCCAGTTGCTATGATCAACAAACACCGGCGCGGCCAAGTTCAGCGGCACTACTTTGTCGTCGATCAAACTCATAATTCCTCCCTCACTTGTGGGCCTCAGGGTGAGAACCTTAACCGCATGAACTCCATGGACAAGAGTACACCTGGTCGAAAAGGTAATGACTAGGTCATGTGACCCCAGATCTTTGATGGTTGCGGTGATATGGCGCGAGTTTTGACACTGTCTGACAGCTCCCTGACCGTATTTGGGTATCACACATCAGCAGCATCTCTGGTTACTGCCCCGAGCGTTTGGTGACGAGACAGGCCAAGTAAGGGGCACCGCTCAACTCCTTGCCACTTACCGCCTACTGATATACTGAGACTCCTGTCTGGTCTGAGGGTTTGAATACGAATAATAACGGTTATTCTTAAAGTCAACTGATATTACGGTTTTATAGGGCAAAACCATTATTAAAATATGTTATTTTTATTTATTTAAATTTAATATATTTTAAATAATAATTTACTAATTGTATTCTTGGTTATATGTTTAATTTTTATGTTTAAATGTTTTAATAATTTTTATGTTCGACCCTCACTATTATGTGTCAGAAAACTGTATCATAATGATGGTCATTATAACACTGTTTTTAATTACCATACGGTTTCTCCAGCCAATCAGAGCTCGTTCATTGACCAATTAGGTAACGATACCTTCGCGCATGCGCTCAAAATCCAACATGTCGGACATAAACACAACATCGAACTATAATAAATTACTGACATGGAATACGCACCGTCCATATTTTCGCGTAAATAAACTGGCGAATATGAGACAAGAATTAGCACTGTACCTTAATATCACCAACCCTAATTTCTACACAGCGCATTGCCTTCAAACGACTCCGGTGACAATATTACTGAGGGACAGCAGATGTAAACATATGGCCTGCATAATATAGCATTGCAAGCACACAGAGCGCATGCGTCGGTCGTTCAGAGATCTTGAAAGACAGAGTCATACCTAGCGCTCGCTCTCCGATCACAAAATTCAAGTGGCTGACTCTCAACAGATATTTATGAATATTTATGTTAAAACATATAATAAAGTTATAATTATCGTCGAACATAAACAGTCGTATGCAACTCGCCTATAATGGTAATTAAGACACTCGTATGGAAATTATAAAACTCGCATACGCTCGTTTTATAAAAAATACTCGTGTCTTAATTATAGCCATTATAGGCTCGTTGCATAATGTACTATATTAGCCTACTTTCGATTTTTGCAAAAAAAAAAAAAAAAAAAGACTTATGAGATCTACTCAGGGCGAAAGATTATGTGCCTGTCTGTGTGTGGGGGGGATTTGGTAGGCTATGTCTGTCCCCTCCCCCTATCGATTCAATCACGACGAAACCAAATTCAACGAAATTTGGTACAGATGTAGCACTAGCAAAGTGAACCTCAGTGTCATGTTTTATATCGTCACTATCTTTACCAAAACTCAATGGCGGCCACTCAAATGGTCAAAACTTAAAATTAAATTACGACCAAACTAATCATCGGATCTTTACCAAATTTGGTAATAACATGCCTTCATATGGTAACGCGTCTTGTGGCCAAACGATAAGGTCATCTACCGTACCATTTCAAGATGACGGCCGTGTGAATTATGCAAACTTTATAATATATAACATTTGACCCACCAGTTCCGATTATCGAACCGACAATCGACTGAACTGTTCTAAAGGACGTGGCCGTTCGAAATTAAAAGTTTATATTGTAATATTATAGGGCAGAAGTCGCTTTAAAAAATCTGAGCCGTCTCGGTTACAGACAAGATGTCAGCTGATCTCTCGTTCTGACCAAGAATTCACTAATTTGAGTATGTTGCATCCAATATTGCCTACAGATATAAATAATAAGAACTTTGTATGAGATGAACTTTGTTTAAAATATACTCCAGTGAAGAAATCGTTTAGTCAAAGTCTTTGCTCAGACGTTGTATCTTAATCGATTGATAACATCGAACTTGGGATGACTTAATTAGTTCTGTGGTTACAGCGTTGATCTCTCACCCGGCCGGCTGGGGTTCTAATCCTAACAGTGATGTAATTTTTTGCTTGATTTTTTATATATTTTTTAGTACTGAGGCGTTATACAATTGAGCGTTATATTTTGCATTTTGCAATGGAAAATATATATTTAATTAAAACAAAGTTCTCCAATGGATCTTAATGAGTGACATCTTCCAGCAACTAGTTGAACTACTGTACGATATGCTGGAGCTATCCACAGCCTACTAGATTTGAGCTGCGCCCTATACCAGCCAGTTAGTGAAACCATGCCAGCGGTGTTATTGAAAATTGCCTCTTTTGCCGATGGAGAGCACTGCCAAGTAGACTATAGGCGCGATTAAAAATTAGGTGTGCAGTAGGTATATTAAATGTGTTTCTCCCAGTGATACGTTTAGACCAACGAAGTTTCAATTATTGTAAGTAGTTGATGTTAATATACTGAATTCCTACGTTGTTTGGAGTGTTTGCTGATGAAATTGCAAAATGCTGGGGTAAATTATAAACTATGGTTTGAACGCCGCTGCTACTAATCCAGTGTAACAATTTGCATTTCGAATAGGTAGAAGATAGGAGGTGATGAGGACAAAGAGTGATAATTATACCTCTACATTTAGGAGAAAGTAGGCTATATGTTCTTTCCTGAACATCTTGTTTTTATATTATTTTTATGATCTTATCTTTTTATAATTCTATTTTATAAGCTTACTAGCAGTAGTACCCGGCTTCGCCCGGTGGAATGATGATAATGTTTTAAGGTCTCCTTAGAAATATAATGGACTTAAAATCTAAGTCATTTGCCCCCAAAGACAATGAGGGAGTAATATCTAGGTCATTTGCCCTTTTGATAAGGATGATAATAAAAATTACTGTTGAATTGACACGTCAAACTTACAAACTACCGTAATAGAAATACATATTTCAAAATTCACAGGCGAGGAAGACTTATTGTGTGTGGTGATTAATGGTGTAATGGGCGTAACATCTACTGTAGGTCATTTGCTCTTATGATGAGGATGATAAGGGAAACTACTACCGGTATTGAATTGACACTTCAACGTTTAATGTACACAATGTACTGTAATAAAAATAACTATATGGCGGCTTCGGTGGCGTATTTGGTAGCATGCTGAGCTTCTATGCCCAAGATAGCGGGTTCAAACCCGGCCGAAGCCGTCGGATATTTTAAGAGCGTTAAAAATCCGTCAGTATGCCTTTCTTCGGAGGGGAAGTAAAGCCGGCGGTCCCATGTTAGATTTATGGCATGTTAAAGAACCTTCCACTAATTACAGCTGTGTGAAGCTAAATTGGATAGGTAAACAACGCGCATTGATGTCTACGTCCGTTGCCAAGAGCCGACTGCAGTGGCGTCTAATAGCTAAGTTCCGAACTTGGCCTAGTAGTCGTTGACGGTGGCGCTTGGCGGCAAAAGTACGAACTATTTGAAGAATTCTAAGTTGCAGTTTGTACTTAAATTAAAAAACAGATAACACACACTAATACAGTCATCACAATTAACACCGGTTATCAGACAGATTCTACACACACCCAAAGTACACGGGGCTACATGACCGCGTTGTCGCAGCCCCTAAACTTAAGAACCAACCAACCAAAAATAAATATTTTAAAAATCACAGCCGAGAAAGACTTTATGCGGCGGTGATTATTGGTATGATGCGCGTAACATCTAGGTCATTTGCACTTATGATGATAATAATAAGGTAATGAAAAAATGACTACTAAACGAACATGGTGTTATTTTAAAACTGATATAGGTAATTCAGGTGTCTAGCTTCGATGTCTTCCAAAGTCTCAACCTTATTTTCTGGCTTAGGCCAGTACTGGATGCGTCTAGTGAAAGAGCGTACTGCTCGGCAAAGACAAAGAATATAGGTCCAAGCTGCACGAACCTGAGATGATCGCAGATGATGACGAAATATGATGACACACGTTCGGGGTTCCCCGTCCTATACAGATTGACCGGGAATCACTCACTGTTTCGCAACGGCCCTGTGCTGGCATCAGCATAGACAGCAGGAGATAACACGGCGGGCTCTGGAAAGTACACTCAAGTCACCTCGCGATGAATCAGCAAGCTATTCTCACAACTGACCCCCCCCCCAGGGTCTCACAACTTGTGGGACGTGGGTTGGCGACCACGGAACCCCAGCTGAGTCTGGCATCGCTTCTACTTCCTGGTGCCGGGCTCATTTCAGTTCTCTTTCCTGTCGGCCTCCCTTGGTCAACTCTTGTTCTCTTCCGACTCAGACTGTATTAGGGTATCCGAGGGCTAGGGAGTCTTTCAATTTCCCGCCTTAATTGGCTTTGTCTCATCTTTCCTGATACCCTCATTCTTCGAGGGGTCTGCCTTCTTTTCCTTTTCATAATATCTCCTGTCTTCTGCTCAAGGCCCTCAAAGAGGCAGGGTGTGTGTAGACCCACCACTTCTGGTACACCCTCAAGGGCTCATGACTGGTGAGTTAGGAAGCTGGCAACCCCGAGGAATTCCTGAGCTACATGCAGGGAATGGAGTGGTAGACCTATGTCAGAAATTTCATGTGGACAGTGTTACGCATCGGGTTCCAAAGGGTAAGTAAGTATACACACTTTGTTTTCGATCGGTGAACGATGTAGATTTGTACCAAAGTGCCTTAATGCGGGAAATGGAGTGGTCTATCCGAAATTTCGAGTGAACAGTGTTACTCGTCGAGTTCCAAACGGTAATTATGTAAAATCTGGTTGAGATCGGTGAGACTGTGTAGTTTTGTGCCAAGGGCCAAAATGCAGGGAATGGAGTGGCCTGTCCAAATTTTAAAGTGGACAGTGTTACTCATCATCATCATCATCTTGTACAGTTTCCAGCCCCAGGCTGGGTCTGTTTGGAACATCGGGTTACTCATCGGGTTCCAAAGGGTAAGTATACACATTTTGTTTTCGATCGGTGAACGATTTAGATTTGTGCCAAAGGGCCTAAATGCGTGAAATGGAGTGGTCTGTCCGAAATTTCGAGTGGACAGTGTTACTCGTCGAGTTCCAAAGGGTAATTATGTAAAATCTGGTTGAGATCGGTGAAACGGTGTAGATTTCTGCCAAAGGGCCAAAAAGCAGGGAATAGTGTGGTCTGTCCGAAATTTAAAGTGAACTGTGTTACTTGTCGGGTTCTACGGGTAAGTATATAAAATTGGGGTCAGATCGGTGAAACGGTGTAGATTTGTGCCAAACAGCCTAAATGCAAGGGATGGAGTGGCCTCGCTGCAATTTCAAGCAGACAGTGTTAGTCGCAGTGTTCCAAAGGGTAAATATACAAATTTTGGTTGAGATCGGTGAAACGGTGTAGATTTGGGACAAAGGGCCTAAATGCAGGGAATGGAGTGGTCTGTCCGCAATTTCAAGCAGACAGTGTTACTCGCTGGGTACCAAAGGGTAAGTTTCCGAATATTGGTTCTTATCGGTGAAACGGTGTAGATTTGTGCCAAAGTGCCTAAATGCAGGGAATGGGGTGGTCTGTCCGAAATTTTAAGTGGACAGTGTTACTCGCAGGGTTCCAAAGGGTAAGTATACAAAGTTTGGTTCAGATCGGTGAAACGGTGTAGATTTGTGCCAAAGGGCCTAAATGCAGGGGATGGAGTAGCCTCTCCGCAATTTCAAGCAGACAGTGTTAGTCGCAGTGTTCCAAAGGGTAAATATACAAATTTTGATTCTGATCGGTGAAACGGTGTAGATTTGGACCAAAGGGCCTAAATGCAGGGAATGGGGTGGTCTGTCCGAAATTTTAAGTGGTCAGTGTTACTCGCAGGGTTCGAAAGGGTAAATATACAAATTTTTGATGAGATCGGTGAAACGGTGTGGATTTGGACCAAAGGGCCTAAATGCAGGGAATGGGGTGGTCTGTCCGAAATTTCAAGTGGACAGTGTTACTCGCAGGGTTCCAAAGGTTAAATATACAACTTTTGGTTCAGATCGGTGAAACGGTGTAGATTTGTGCAAAAGGGCCTAAATGCAGGGCATGGGGTGGTCTGTCCCAAATTTAATGTTGACAGGGTTACCCGCAGGGTTCCAAAGGGTAAGTATACAAATTTTGGTTCAGATCGGTGAAACGGTGTAGATTTGTATACATAACAGACAGACAGACAGACAGACAGACAGACAAACTTTGTGCTTTATATATATATATAGATTTATATTTTAATTGTAAAGCCTCCGTGGCTTAGGCGGCAGCACGCCGGCCTCTCACCGCTGGATCCGTGGTTCAAATCCCGGTCACTCCATGTGACATCTGTGCTGGACAAAACGGAGGCAGACAGGTTTTTCTCCGGGTACTCCGGTTTTCCCTGTCAAAGTTTCATTCCAGCAACACTCTCCAGTATCATTTCATTCATTCCATTCCTGACCCGGTCGGAGACTGGAAGCAGGCTGTGGATTTTCATTTATTTTAATTTTAATTTTATACGCTTATTAATTTTTACAACGTATTTGTTTTCGATTTTATTTTTATTTTTTCATATTTTATTATTCATTTTTTATGACATCAACATTGAAATTAATAACAGATAAGCAAAGGTACCACATTTTATCATCAAGTCACAGAACTTTTATGGGATGAAAAAGTACCCAAGAGAACGGAATTAACACTATATAAACTGTATTTCATACCAATTGTAACATATGGACTGGAAACACTGGTCACGAATAAAGGGCAAAATAGTAAGATACAAGCAGTATAAATGAACTTTTTAAGAACTTCAGCGAAAAAGACAAGAAGGGATAGAATTCAAAATATTAAAATCAGAGAAGAGTTAAATATGGAACCATTAAATTAGAAGATACAGAAAGCAAGGTTACGTTGGTTCGGACTGTAACATTAATTAATGCCCCATGTTGGTAGCGACAAGTGTACCGGTTTAGCTGCCCCTAACTGTTGGGTGATAAATGTAACTGTTTACCTTTGCCTAAGCTATGTTGTTTTAATGGGCGCCAAGACCTCAACGCAATGCTGAAATCTAAATTTGTATTTAACAACGTCTAGCTCTGGCAGAACACCTTCAAGATTCTATTCACTCAGATCGTGGTATGATTTGATCATTAACCCAACAAACAATTGTATCAGGAGAAGGAATTGGTCTATTTCTAATGCTACCTACTGAAAGCAAAGATTGCATTGTAAAAGAATTGAATTTATTATATAAAACAAGTATAGCAAAATTAATAATAATAATAATAAGTTTAAAATTTAAATCGGAGCGTTGCGATTTTAATATTACCGATAGAAAATTACGTGAAAACGGAGTCTGATAAATTATTGATTTTACTCTTATTCCCAAGCTATGAAGTTACTGAAATATGAAATATAAAACAAAGAGAAATGAGAGATTGCGTATTTCTGCGTCATTCGCGCTTACCACTGGAAATTGCCAACGCATTTCCCTCGTACTGGATGATGCTGTGTGCTTCCCACAGTCTCCTGGACGTCGTCATCTCCGTCGATATTTGATGATATACTTGTGGATATTGTGACTTTATGGTCCTAACAACGGAGCCATACCCTCGTACAACCAAACTGGTTAAGTTTTAAACAGATAGTTCTCCACTCCACGGAACATTGGAGCGACACACACTTGCAACCGAACTAGTCAAGTCTTTCACCGATTGTCCCCCACTCCACGGAACATCGGAGCGACTTCCGCGTGCAACCATACTCGGCAAGTTCTACACAGATTGTCCTCGTTCCACGGCGCGCCGAACGATATATGCACACGTCGGCTCCCCACCTCGGTATACCGACTTCCAGCTTACGTGGTCTCCACTGATTGGCTGCTCCCCACGTGCTACTTCCCCTTCTCTGGCTCATTACACACGGCGCACGGATGATGAAGTCGATTTCCGTTCCAACTATCCGCCTTTTCTTCACGCTGCAAACCCGCTTGCGTAATACTTCTTGACAAGAATCAGCCCGTATCTGAATTTCCAGTGAGTCATGTCTCTCATAATATCCTAACTGACGAAACTCCGTAAAATTCCGTAATCACATAATTTTCTATGATATTGTCGTTCGTAATAATTTGCTTGATAGCGTTTTCTAAGACATAGAAAACCTATCTGTATGCTTATAATTTTTATAAAATGCTCCGAAAATAACTTAATAACAATTATAAAAAATTAATAATAATAATAAATTAACATGAAAAATTCTCTTGGCTAAACAATTTGCCGCGTAAATAAATATAGAATGGCTTCCTACTGACTTATGCCAGTGGCATAAAAAAACCTCGAAAAACACGTTACATATTCGCCTCGGATCATCGGATGATTTACCGTGACGACGGTCCATTATCCGATTATCCCAGACACGGTAATAATCCCCATCCAAAATACATATTACATAAATGAAATCACCCTAAATTACAGATATATACACTCATAATTTTTCTTCACGCACTTCGCGTCAAAGTTTGTTGTCACTATGGCTTGCACCTTGCAACCAGTCCAATGTTTTTCATATAGAATAGTATTCAACGGATATTTCCGCCTCTCAAATTTCTCTATGTTGGAAAAATAGACATAATTAATGTGTGAGCACTATGTATTTATGATGTGATATCACACGCATTGAAGGTGTTCTGATATATTTATATCACCATAGAACTTCCTAATTTCACTGGAGGTCCCTTCCTTATGGTGAAATTTAATCTCACTTATCACTGAGCACACGATCACACTATTGTGGCAGCGCCTCGTGACCATAATACTTGATCTCTCTTTATAAAAGATGAAATTTATATTGACTTCTGAAAAAGAAAAAAAAACCAGTAAATCCGCATTACATATAACACCAAATATTTCTGTGCCGTAATCGCCCTGTCTTGTTAAGTTCCCGTAGACCATATTCTACTTAATACTAGTTCTCAACACAGACCAGTTCTCCTCACACAAATGAAACCATTGTACAAATTACCTTAAATTACTCACTTAAAAATCTTACATGGCGAGGCCGTAAACAGAAATCACGTGTGCTGTTATGTATGAGTTTCATGAAGGACTGTCTCGCATTCTGATGGCCCATCTTTTGTCCCGTGGACGCCTTAAGCAAGAATACCCTGTACAAGCGCTCACCCATCTCTTGGGGACAAATGGGAATTCACCAGCGCTACCAAATTCTGGCCTTGGTGTATCGAGACATTTTAGTGCTCAAGAGCATCCGACAATCCCGTCATATTTCCCTGTACCTTAAAAACTCTCATTTACTTACATACTACCCCCCCTGTGTGACTTCTGATACGCCCGCCTGGAAGACCAACTCCTCCCACGCACCAAATACCACACTTACTCATTTGATAGGCTGGCTCGCCAGCTAAACATCCTCACTTTATGACACATACTTTCGGAGACTATGTATATTATACGTCCCGTATAATCTGTTTCCCTCACTATTCTCCAGCACATATGCTGTTTTGCCAATACGTTTGGAAACTATAAATGTTTCTGCGTCACCTGCTTCCAACCTTGCAAGTGGCTCCCTTTAAATGAACGTCATCACCCTGGCTCCACTAACATATTTCTCAGTGTCTGTAACGATGCCCTGTTGCTACTGTCCACACATGCACATATTAAAATACCGTCCTCTGCTTTAACCACAGGATAATCCCTACATAAATTAGTGTCCCTCGATTGCATGTCTGCAAGAATGTTATCTTTACCTTTAATATATTTTACTGTGAATTCGTATTCCTGCAGAGCAAGAATCCACCTACTAACTCTGTTAGAACTGAGTTTACAAGTCCTCATATACAGTAATGCATGGTGATCTGTGTGGATCTCAAATTTCCCCCCTACTAAATACATTCTAAATTTCCCTAAACTGAAAACAATACCTAAGAGCTCTAACTCAGTAATCGTGTACCTTTTCTCTGCTGCTGTCAGTCCTCGCGAGGCTAAAGATACAATGCACAGATTACCCTCATCATCTTTCTGACATAATACTCCAGCAATGCCTATATGTGAAGCATCTGTCATAACCACATATCCCTTATCTTTTAACGGATATTTCAGCACTACAGCTTTCTCAAAACCTTCCTTCAGCGCTCTAAAAGCCTGATCATGCTTGGACTCCCATCTCCACCGAGTCCCACTTTTAAGCAATTCTCTGAATGGTTCTACCAACCCTGAGTATTTAAGAACGAACCTCCTGAAAAAGTTGCAAATTCCAAGGTATGTTTTTAACTGTTTAACATTCTGTGGCACCTCTGCGTTAAGTATCTTATTAACCCTACTTTCTTCTGGTGTTACACCTCTACTCGACACTCTATGACCTAAAAATGTCACTTCTGACTGACAGAATGACGACTTAGACAGCTTCAAAGTGAACCCTGCCTGATCTAACTTCTGATAAACTATATCTAAATGACGTAGATGCTCCTCAAAACTGCGTGAACTAATTACCATATCATCTATGTAAATGGTTACAAACTCTCCTGTGTCATTCCCTAATGCGATGTTTAAAGCCCTAATTAAAGCTGCTGAACTACTCTTTAACCCATAAGGTGTTCTACAAAATTGATAAAGGTTATATTTAAGACTAAAAGCTGTAAATGGTCTATCTTCGTACATAAGTGGCACTTGCCAAAAACTGGAACTCAAATCTACACAAGTGAAATACTTCTTCCCCTCAAATGTTTGCATTAATTCCTCTATTGACATAGATTTCAGCTGATCTGAACTAATTCTACTGTTAACCAAACGAGCGCCTAAACAAATACGAACTGTGCCGTCGGTTTTGGGTACCGTGATCAAAGAATTAACATACGGACTGTTAGAGTGCTCAATAATCCCATCTTCAAGCATCTGGTTAATTTGTGCCTCAACTGCACTCTGATAAGCGAAAGGTACAGGATATCTATGTCCTGTGAATACTGACCTATCAATAACGTTCAATGAATGTGTATAGCAATTGGCCATACCAATGCGATCCTCAAAAACTCTCCTATTACACAATAACACATCATAGAGCCGAACACACTGTTCATCCTCTATATTTCCCTGAAATGCAGCATCACGTAACGAGTCCTTTAGACTACCGTTCGTAATCACACTGCCCACAAAACATGGAGAACCCCGCTCTACGGCTGGCGATATCTCATTTAAAGTACAAATCACACCTACAATACTACTCCTCTGAATATGGTCATTGAACGCTACTTCTACTTCAGAATCTCCCCATTTAAATTTCAAACTCCCTACATCATAACATAAGTTACCAGACACTCCACTTAGCCACTCTGAACCCAATATAACACTGAATACTAAATTTGGAATTACACGAAAATTCTGCTTCTCTACATGATTATTAATTTTAATGTCTACTAAAACTTGCTTAGAAATTACTTTGGACCTCTTCCCAACAGCTGTGATAACAAAAGTGCTTTTAATTGGCATCTCCACAAAATTTACTCCAGTTCCTTTCATTTTATCATAAAATGCACTACTTATGCAACTCTTCATACAACCACTATCAATTAAAACATCTGTGTACGCCTCGGACACGTTAAATTTAACTATGGGGCTCTTACTAACCACTTCCTTAATAATACCTTCATCATTTAGTTCATGTAATAATTCATTTCTTACATTTAGGTCATAGGGTTCCTGTATAATTGTATGGACAGGGCATGCTACAGACTGAGATTCTGACCTTACTTCGCAACCTGGTTCGCGTTTAAAGAACCGCTACAGCTGGCCGTAGTACTACTAACTACTGAACTGGTCTGGTTGTTCTGGGCTGTGTTGTCATTGTTTGGCTGTATATTACTACCACTAGGCTGTCCTCTTCCTTGACCCCTATTCTGGTTGTAATTATTGTCATTATAATTTCTCCCTTGATTTCCCCTGAAATCATTGTTTCTCCCTTGATTTCCCCTGTAATCATTGTTCCTCCCTTGATTTCCCCTGAAATCATTGTTCCTCCCTTGATACTGATTACCATAGCCATTTCCTCTGTTCTGATTTAGCTGATTATTATTATTTCTATTTTGAGCGTTGGCCCCTTCGCCACCGTTCCCTTGAACTTCTTGATGCCTGCCTTCATTAGATCTATTATTATTATTACCCTGGTTCCGATTGAAATTGTCCTCATAACCCCCTCTCCCTAGTGCATCAAATGTGCTTAACAAATTTTCTACTTGTGATATAGTCTTTACATTCTGGATACAAGCAGCCTCCTTGATCCTATAGGGAAAGTGCCTAAGTAGCAACCTCACCACATCACTTTCCTCCTTCAAGCCATCCAGATATTTACATACTAATACCTGCCCTAAAAAGTATTCGGTCATGGTGGAGCTTCCTTTAGTGTTATATTTACCACACACTACTCCCTCACGATGCTGCGACTGAATAACCTCATTCCAGAACTTTTAACAGAATTTCATTTTAAAATCATTGATAACAGTAAACTTATCTCTGTAGACAGCAAACCAATTCCTATTTTCCTCCACAAACACTTGTTCTAAAATTTCAACTACCTGGCACCACTCAATACTACCATTTTCCAACCTCTCCCCGAATTTATTTTCTATAGTGTTCATGAACTCCATTGGTACCCCTGTCGATTGCTGAACTTACCCAGTTCTACCTCCCTGTGTGTGCTATTCACAAAAACTGGCCTATTCTGACTATTTTCTTGCCTGATCCTAGCTTTTAATTTTAATTCTAATTCTGCGATTTTCTCCTCAGCCTTCCTCTCAATACTGTTTACTGTTAATTTAATGTTTCCCTCTGATTCTTCTACTTTATCATATAGCTTTGCCTGTTTCTCCTCAATCTTCCTAATGCTCTCTCTATTACTCTCTCTTAAATCATTTACTTCTGCAACTATTTGCGAGTGGACTTTCTCAATTCTACCCCCCAGCTGTTCCTTAACCTCTTTAGTTGATACCTGAATTTTGTCAATTTCTCCCCCAATTGCTTTTTGACCTGCTGTGTTTCCAGTTGCACTAGTTCTTTTAAATTTTCTGCCTGTGTACTAATTCTAATTTCTAACTCCTCCTGTACTTTTCCTAATTTCTTGTCTACATCTGCAATGATCTCTTTAACCTTCTCTTCCATTACTCCTCTGATTTCTCCTCTTCTGCTCCATTTACACACTAATTTCCTTGTTGTTCTTATCTAATTTTGCATTATTCTGTTCTAATTTTTTATTTAAAGCTTCTGTACTTTCTTTATTTTCCCTACTGTTTTGTTCTAATTTAGCGTTGTTTTGTTCCAGTTTAGCATTTAAAGCGTCTGTACTTACTTTATTTTCCCTACTGTTTTGTTCTCATCTGGCGTTTAAGGCATCTGTACTTTCTTTATTTTCCCTACTGTTTTGTTCTAATCTTGCATTATTCTGTTCTAACTTTGCATTTAAGGCATCACTACTAACTTCGTTCTGATACATAAACTCGAGAAGTAAAGTTTTTAATTCTGGTTGGCCGCCTACACTCCATGTTTCAGTATCGGGATTTACCTCCGCTACCCCGGTACTACCATCACTCGACATACTGCTCGTATCATCACTCTCCCGTTGATGACCACTACGTAACCTCATCTGTCTTTCTTTCTCATCCCCCATAATGATATACACTGATACAGACAAATAACCCCCAAAATACAGGCACAGAAATATATACCCTTCTCCTTCCACAAATGTTATTAGGTTTTCAGCCCCAAGTTGTCGGCGACAAGTGTAACATTATCAATTAATGCCCCATGTTGGTAGCGACAAGTGTACCGGTTTGGCTGACAAGAATCACGACACTCATGTCATACGTTGTTGGCATGTTAAAGAACCCATTTGAATTCAGTAGGCCGTGTTCAATGGCAAAATTAATCTCGGGATTTTCCGCCAACACAAAGTTCCTCCATTCTCTCCTTGAAAGCGCTGTAGTGTCAAGGAGATTAGATATCTAACCTCCTTGACTTTCATAGCGTTCAAAGGAACGACGAAATTCGACATGCAAGCTACCCTCTGGGTGTCAATTAACAAAGCTTGCACCAGGCACCCGAGGCCATACGATATTATTATTATTACCGGTTTGGCTGCCCCTAACTGTTGGGTGATAAATGTAACTGTTTACCTTTGCCTAAGCTATGTTGTTTTAATGGGCGCCAAGACCTCAACGCAATGCTGAAATCTAAATTTGTATTTAACAACGTCTAGCTCTGGTAGAACACCTTCAAGAATCTATTCACTCAGATCGTGGTATGATTTGATCATTAACCCAACAAACAATTGTATCAGGAGAAGGAATTGGTCTATTTCTAATGCTACCTTCTGAAAGCAAAGATTGCATTGTAAAATAATTGAATTTATTATATAAAACAAGTATAGCAAAATTAATAATAATAATAATAAGTTTAAAATTTAAATTGGAGCGTTGCGATTTTAATATTACCGATAGAAAATTACGTGAAAACGGAGTCTGATAAATTATTGATTTTACTCTTAATCCCAAGCTATGAAGTTACTGAAATATGAAATATAAAACAAAGAGAAATGAGATATTGCGTATTTCTGCGTCATTCGCGCTTACCACTGGAAATTGCCAAAGCATTTCCCTCGTGCTGGATGATGCTGTGTGCTTCCCACAGTCTCCTGGACGTCGTCATCTCCGTCGATATTTGATGATATACTTGTAGATTTTGTGACTTTATGGTCCTAACAACGGAGCCATACCCTCGTACAACCAAACTGGTTAAGTTTTAAACAGATAGTTCTCCACTCCACGGAACATTGGAGCGACACACACTTGCAACCGAACTAGTCAAGTCTTTCACCGATTGTCCCCCACTCCACGGAACATCGGAGCGACTTCCGCGTGCAACCATACTCGGCAAGTTCTACACAGATTGTCCCCCACTCCACGGAACGCCGAACGATATATGCCCCTGTCGGCTCCCCACCTCGGTACCGACTTCCAGCTTACGTGGTCTCCACTGATTGGCTGCTCCCCACGTGCTACTTCCCCTTCTCTGGCTCATTACACACGGCGCGCGGATGATGAAGTCGATTTCCGTTCCAACTATCCGCCTTTTCTTCACGCTGCAACCCCGCTTGCGTAATACTTCTTGACAAGAATCAGCCCGTATCTGAATTTCCAGTGAGTCATGTCTCTCATAATATCCTAACTGACGAAACTCCGTAAAATTCCGTAATCACATAATTTTCTATGATATTGTCGTTCGTAATAATTTGCTTGATAGCGTTTTCTAAGACATAGTAAACCTATCTGTATGCTTATAATTTTTATAAAATGCTCCGAAAATAACTTAATAATAATTATAATAACTTAATAATAATAATAAATTACCATGAAAACTTCTCTTGGCTGAACAATTTGCCGCGTAAATAAATATAGAATGGCTTCCTACTGACTTATGCCAGTGGCATAAAAACCCCTCGAAAAACACGTTACAGGACATGTAAAAAGAATGGGTAAAGAAAGAGTAGCAAGAAGGGGATTAGAAAGAGAAGTCAAGGGAAAGAGACCAGTTGGAAGACCGAGAAGAAGGTGGTTAGACCAAATTTTGAAGGACATTGGAGAAGCTGGATTGGATGTGGCAGAAGTGATGGAACAGGAAAAATGGAAGGACAGAAAGGAGTGGAGGAGGCATGTAAACCACACCCGGGTGACTGGACTGGGACTTCGATGATGATGATGATGATGATGACGTTTTGTTTTTGTAAAAAAAATGAAATTTCATCAAGCATCTCAGGTCAAGAAGATTAAAAATAATATTATTTGGTTTTTTGAAATATTAACACTTCCAAAAGAAAATTCGTTGACATAGCCTGAAAGATTCAACCATGAGCAACTTTGACATTATCACTGCTGAGCGTCGTGACGTCATTTCTTCACTTCATTAGTAACCACATCTTTGACGAGACGTTTCTATCCTAAGCGATCTTCAGCCCTCCGTAAGATATCGTGAAGAGGTAGGCCGGTGATCTTCTTTGCTTGGTCTAATCATCTACTTGTTGTTCTACCTCTTGGTCTGGTACCTTCAATTTCGCCTTGTAGAATGGTCTTTTCTACATTGTCTCCTCCTCTCCTCAAAGTGTGTCCCAGGAATTGGAGGTAACTTTCACTATCACGGGAAGATAAACGTTTTGTGATGCTCAGTTCTTCTATAATGGAGACATTAGTTCTTCTTTCTGTCCATGGTATACGTAGCATCCTCCGCCAACACCACATCTCAAAGGCATCTATTCGGCTCTTGTCATTAGCCTTCAGAGTCCAGGTCTCACAACCGCATAGGAAAACAGAAAACACCAGTGAATTCGCCAATCGCATTTTCACTGTTTTGGATAATGCCCGGTTCTGCCTTTGTAAGTTTAACCATTGCAGCACGAACTAGGGCAATACGTCGTTTAATTTCTTTATCACAATTTCCCGAGTTACTGATTATGGAGCTCAAGTATACACAATCATGCATCAACTCCAGATCTTGTAGGCATCCTGTTATTTGAATTTGAATTGGGACTTGACTATATGTCGTTGCAAAATTTGGTAGATATCGGATGATTAGGTTAGTCGTAATTTGATTTAATCTTTGAACATTTGGGTGGCCGCCATTACGTTTCCGTCTAGATGGCGGCGATATAAAACATGACACTGAGGTGCCCTTTGCTTGTTCTACCTCTGTACCAAATTTCGTTCAATTCGGTTTCACCGTGTTCGAATTGATAGGGGTGGGGGGGGGGACAGACATTCAGAGAACACACACTCACACACAGACCGACACACATTGTAGTGATCTCAGAAACAAAATACAAGCAAGAAAGAAATTAATAAACGGAAACATAATAACAATTCAAGAAATAAAAAAAGCATAAAATACAGAAACAAAAAACAATACAAAGACAAAAGGCAAAACGTAAAAGAAAAATAATAAAAGAGAAAATAAACAAGAGCCTACTTTTCTTAAAATGTAAGATTCTTGCCAATGATTAACCTATATGAATCTATCTAGAATAATGACGAAATTAAGTTGGTAATATCGAAATTTCTAATTAGTTCGAAATACTGTATACCTGTAGCCTAATAGAGAATACAGTTGGCAGCCCTGGTGACAGAATATATTCTTAATTCCATGTCTTAAGGTACACAATACAAAATTTTGTTGAAGTCCAATGAATAGCATTAAACATTTGATCTAACAGCGTGTGTAAAATCATGTTGGCAACAGTGTCATGCATGTATTGGTCAGAAATAATCTGAAATAATATGATCTATTGTTGTGTCAATTTTGAATGAAATCCATTAGTTAGTATAGAAGTTACATGCATTATAAAATTGGACCTATCAGCAGGCTTAGAATCATGTTGGCAGCACTGACGTATATTAGTTACTCCAAAGTAATCTAGAATGCCAGGTACTATACGTGTGCAAAGTTTAGAGCTATTGGCTTGCATTCTTTCTGATATATTGATATTAGGGCAACAAAAATAGAGACAGCATTTATTAACAGTTGCCAGCCCTGGTTGCTCATAAGAATACTCATAGTCATAGCTGTTATGGTACACATAACACATACGAAATTTGGTTGAAATCCAAATGATAGTATGGAAGTTACATGTATTTAAAGTTGGACCTCTCAGCAGGCTTAGAATCATGTTGGTAGCACTGACGTATATAAGTTACTCCAAATTAATATAGAAAGTCATGTACTATACGTGTGCATAGTTTAAAGCTGTCGGCTTGCATACTTTCTTATATATATTGGTATTTGGATAAAAGAAATTAAGAGCATTTTTAACAGTTGGCAGCACTGGTGGTTCATAAGAATACGTTCAGTCATATCTGGTTATGTACACATACAACATACGAAATTTGGTTGAATTCCAATTGATAGTGTAGAAGTTATATGCATTTAAATATAGGACCTATCAGTAGGCTTATAATCATTTTGGCAACACTGCCATATATGGCCTTCTGGAAATTAAACTGCAATATTATTATCTATACGTGTGCCGATTTTGAAATAGCTCCCATTCATACCTTCCAAGATATCCAACATGGAGCTCAAATTTCAATTGCTATTTTTCAGCAGTTAGTAGCACTGACATCATTTTCAAATATGGCCGTGAGATATTCAGGTATAGATCTTTACTCCTACCAAATTTTATTTCGATTGCTCCAGCCGTTTAGGAGTTGATAGGAGGGGACACACACACAGCCAGACAGACAGAAGGACAGACAGACGGACAGACAGACAGACAGACATTTTCCCGGATCGATCTCATAAGACTACTTTTTCCTCATTTTTGCAAAATGTGAAAAGTAGGCTAAAAATAACAAAAACAAAAATACACACAAAACGCAAAACGAAAAACATAAAACAAAGCAAAATCTGTATCAATCCCCCTTAACATTCAGTTGATTACTTTTCAGTCATTCCAAACGTATTTATGACCAATTATTTAAGGCTTTCAATTTTACAGATGATGACAACCCAAGTCATAGATACAGCTGAAATGCTACTGAAGGCACAGTACCATAAGCCGGTGTGAGCTCATCCCGAGTGGTTACACCATGACATTTGGTTGGACCTCTGGGATAATGCTAGGCATGAGCTGTCCACTTGACCCCCTCTAGGCCCTTGGAGGATGTAATCTCGCTGGACGTGCCGATCATGTAGTAATAAAAGTCAGGTGGGGCAGGAGACACGCCTTGCTTGCCAATACCCGGAGTTCACTTCCTTGAGCCATGTTGCCGGGTCCATTCCCCCTCCCCCTAAGTTCAAAATCCACAGTGTTGCCAACCCAGATAATTACATAATAAATTACTGCTTTAAAAAAAATATTTAATATACTGCGCACAAATTGTGCATATTTTTAAATATTTATTATTTACAAAGCACAAAGCACGTTTCTATGGACATATGGTTAGAATGGATCCAACAAGAATAAATAAACACATTTTTGATAAAAATATATAATCTGAAGAGCCAAGGGGGTTACACCAAGCAGGTGAAGGAAGAACTCCGGAGGCTAGGAATTAAAGATGACGACTTTCGAGACAGAACACAATTCAGGGAAATACTTTCGAACATAAAGGTTCTTATATAACAGCTTAGGCTTTCAAGGCCGGCGTTCATAATTAATACAAGTTTTTCGGGCTTGTAGGCCGTGGTCCAGACAGGATATCTCCGGACGTTTCACCGGAAACTGCGTCCGGCATTATCAAAGGTTCCGCTTCTTTCCTTGGTCAGCAGTGGATGAGGAAGAGGCTTGAAATAATGGGTAACGGTTTGTAGTGAGGTATTGTTGTTTGAATATGACTGTTGGATGGGTGGATCTGGCGATGAACTAACGGCTGGAACGTAGTTGTGGATCTTCAAATTAGCATGGTGAGCCGAGCGTTCTCTTCGCATTCCGGCTGGATCGTCTGGTCTCGCGTACATGTTGCGGGGTGCGGTGCGTGCTCCGGCTTCGGCGACCGACCCAGCCAACAGTCATATTCAAACAACAATACCCCACTACAAACCGTTACCCATTATTTCAAGTCTCTTCCTCATTCCACTGCTGACCAAGGAAAGGAGCGGAACCCTTGATAATGCCAGACGCAGTTTCCGGTGAAACGTCGGAAGATATCCTGTCTGGACCACGGCCTACAAGCCCGAAAAACTTGTACTTAAGTATAAAGGTTCTTGTGGGAGAAAAGAGAGAACACAGGTGAGGAAGATGGACAGCAGAGAGAAAGGCGCAACACTCTCAAACAATGAAGGAAGTGTGGAGGAAGAGAAAGTAACTGTGGAGGAAGAGAAAGGATGAAAGAACTATGAGAAGGAAATGAAATGATATTTGCGTGGTCGTTAGTTTTGGCCGGTTTGCATAATGTAATGTAATGTAAAGCACAATGTGCACTTAAAACGCGTTTACACGAAATTATAGGTCATTGGCGTAATTGGCGAGTGTAATTGTCCAGTTCCTCAGCTGGTACTGCCTACATTTCAATCCACACAGTTGACATTTGCAGTTGTCGTTCGTGGTGAGGTGGCCGTCAGTCCTGGAGATCTTCCAGTAAAAGCCGTGAGCAGCGAATCTTGTATGAGCTCGAAGTTTGGACCTTTCCATGTGTCTGTCTGTCTGTAGTGCTTCCGTGGAGTGGATATCCGCTGGAATCTGCCTTGTCTTTCCTCTTCTCTCTTCAAGGACGAGGATGGAGTCAGGTGTGTCCTGTAGGTTGAAGGTAGATTTGTTGTCATCCTGGAAGAATGATTCATTGGCTATTAAGTATGCTAGTCTGTTTTCGGTGAATTTGGAGATCTGGAGGATGCGTTTCAGGTATCTGGCTTTCAGACTTTCAAAGTTTCCTCATGTGGATATGTTCCCACAATAGTTGGATGCCGTATATTGCAACTGGGGCAACTTTCAGTTTGAAAAGGGCCATTGCAGTGTTGATTGATAGCTGGTGGAGTTTTGGTATCTCGTACATAGCTTTTGTGGAGGCAGCTGTTCTTTCCTTAATATGAATGGTGAATGTTGCTCCAGTGGTCTGTAGTGTGCATAATATGGATCACAAACTTGAATTATCCTGCGCACTCACCTCTCACTTGTACACTAGATCACAACGGGTGATCCCCAATTTTTACAATTGATCACGTCTCGAGTTATAAGAGCCGCCTGTCTAGCACTAGAAAGTAGTTAAATAATTAAATTACACTTACATGTTTCATCATTCATAATGACGCTTATTGTGTTCCGTATTGACGTAAATATATTTTGAATGCATATCAAAATATACGCCTTTCATATGATGATGATGATGATGATAATTGTTGTTTTAAGGGGCCTAACATCTAGGTTATCGGCCCTTAATGATCTGGGTGATAGCAAAAATGTTAATGAAATGGAAACCAGAACGAAAATTAAGTGAGACGAAAAATACTTACAAAAAGCAACTCAGATTGAAACAACTCACTAAATGTTCTTACAAAAGGGAATTTAGAACGAAAAGATTCACAAAAAAAAATAGATTGAAAAATACCCACGAAATGTAGGCTAGGTTCAAAATACGTACAAAATGCAATATAGAGTCGAAATACTTACAAAATGCAAGCGAAATTCAAAATACGTACAAAATGCAAATTAGATGGAAAATACGTACAAAATGCAATTGAAATTGCTTACAATATGTATGGTAGATTCAAACTACTCAATTGGATGGACAATATTTACAAAATGCAATTTAGATTGAAAATACTTACAAAATGTAATTTAGATTCAAAATACCCACAAAATGCAATTGAGAATCAAAATACTTGCAAAATGCGCACCACACAAAATGCAATTTAGATTGAAAGTACTTGCAAAAAGCGGTTTAGGTTCAAAATACAAAATGCAATTGAAATTCAAAATACTCACAAAAGTCCCAGACCCTATATTGAAAGACTTACTAAAAAGCAATTTAGATTGTCAATCCTTACAAAATGCAATTGAGGTGGAAAACACTCACAAAATGCAATTTAGATCGAAAAGACTTACAAAATGCAACGGAGATTGAAAACACCTACAAAATGGAGGGTAAATGCAAAGAAAACTACTTGGAATTTAGATACACGGGGAGCCAATTAACAAAAACCGTGCGGGAATCTTAAAGAGAAAAGGAAATATAATGAAAAGAAAACAAGAGATCTAACCCCTCGAAGAAGGAGGGATCAGGAAAGATGAGACAAGGGCCAAGACTCCCTAGGCCTCGGATACCCTAATACCGTCGGGGTCGGAAAAGAACAAGAGTTGACCAAAGGAGATCGACAGGAAAGAAGACGGAGAGGAGCCCGGCACAAGTGGAAGCAATGCCGGTCTCAGCTGGGGTCCCGTGGTCGCCAACCCACGTCCCACAAGATGTGAGCCCCTTGGGGAATACGCCTTTCAATACAATGTATTAATTAGGACTCACAGTTACATGTTTCGGAGGCATTCACACTCCCTCTTCATCAGCCTGCTTCAAAACCTTTTAAGAAAACTTTCCTTGTTCACAAGCACATATAAATCACATGAAGATAGTTTCCACAGAATATTAAGATTGTCCTTTTTTCACCGTTTTCAGCTCTTGTTTAATGTTCCAAAGATGTTCTTCTTGATGGATTTTTAGGCCTGAATGCACCAATTACATTGAATTGGGCCTGTGTGGTGGGGCCGTTGCCTGATTGCGTCATCATGGGACCACCTCTAGTCCTTATGTTATTCCTGGTGAATCTTAATATACTATGGAAACTTTCTTCGTGTGATTTATATGTGCTTGTGAACAAGGAAAGTTTTCTTAAAATGTTTTATTAAGCAGGCTGATGAAGGGGGAGAGTGAAAGCCCCCGAAACATGTACCTGTAAGTACTAATTAATACATTGTATTGAATGGCGGATAGTTTAATATGCATTCAAAATATGTTTCTTCTTCTTGTTTTCGAATCACCCATTTTGCGTCAGATCAATCACTTCTTAGATGCTTGTGCTCTTCTTTTCTCCCAATACTTCTTCATTCTCTCTGATCTCCTCTTTCTTTCCTCTTGTGATATCTGCATCCGTTTTCTGGAGACGGCTCGGGCTTGGAACTTCTTGGTGTTGTCTTTGGTCACGGTTTTAGATGTATCATTCGTCAACATGATTTCAGTAATCTGGAGCTCTCGCATGTCCTTTTCTACTTCCGTAAACCAATTGGGTTTGATCTTCTTTTTGGAAAAGAAGTCGAAGGTTTTCTTGGTTAATCGAGCAGGATTCATCATGTGTCCATAGAAAACAATCCTCCTTTTCCGTATGGTATCTGAAAGTTTCTCCGACTTAACATACAGGGTGTCGTTCCTATAGAAAACTTGTTTGTTATTTTGGAACTTAGGACCTATGATCTTCCTCAAAATTTTCCTCTCTTTGATTTCCAATTTTCCCATTTGCCCTTGTCTTCTCAAGACTAGTGTTTCGCTATATCAATGATAACTTCTTCAGCGCGGAAAAATCTTAGAAACTATCTTAACAAAAACCAAAAAGAAAATGGGTATCCTCACAAAAATTCATTAATTTAAATAATTGAAACCAAAGGATTCTTACTTGTACGTTATTTGTTATTTATTTAGCGTATGGGCTCTAGTGTCCGAGGACATGTTCGGCTCGCCAGAAACTGTAGCTGCTTCAAGCGGACACCCATGGGGTGAGCTAAAAGTTCCGTTCAATTTCAAGTAGTTCCAACTTTCACTACCAGATATCACTGACACCTAGTGGTGAACGTTGGAACTTTGATAGAGCGTTTCAATGAAATCTGACCTAGAAATTTAGCTTCACACAAGTTAAGTTAGTAGCAGGACCTTTTACATGCCATAAATCAATGGAATGGGACCGCGGAAGGCATACTGACGAATGTCAACGCTCTTGAAAAATCCGACGGCTTCGACCGGGTCTGAACCCGCGATCTTGGGCACAGCAGTTCAGCATGCTGCCAACTATGACACTTGTAGTGACTGAATATATTCATAGTTCCATCTCTTAAGGTAGAGAATACAAAATGTGTTAGAAGTCCAATGGATAGCATATACGTTACATGCAGTTAAACATTGGATCTAACAGCGCGCGTAAAATCATGTTGGCAACAATGACATACATGTATTGGTCAGAAATAATCTGAAATAATATGATCTATTGTTGTGTCAATTTTGAGTAAATTCATTAGTTAGTATAGAAGTTACATGCATTTTAAAATTGGACCTATCAGCAGGCTTAGAATCATGTTGGCAGCACTGGCGTAGGCCTATATTAGTTACTCCAAATTAATCTAGAATGCCAGGTACTATACGTGTGCAAAGTTTAGAGCTATTGGCTTGCATACTTTCTGATATATTGATATTAAGGTAACAAAAATAGAGACAGTATTTATTAACAGTTGGCAGCCCTGGTTACTCTTAAGAATCGGCATAGTCATATCTGTTATGGTCCACATAGCACACACGAAATTTGGCAGAAATCCAAATGATAGTATAGAAGTTACATGTAATTAAAGTTGGACTTCTCAGCAGGCTTAGAATCATGTTGGAAGCACTGACGTATATAAGTTACTCCAAATTAATATATAATGTCAGGTACTATACGTGTGCATAGTTTAAAACTGTCGGCTTGTATACTTTCTGATATAAGGGTATTTGGATGAAAACAAATTGAGAGTATTTATTAACAGTTGGCAGCCCTGGTGGCTCTTAAGAACACCCTCAGTCATATCTGGTTACGTACACATAGCACATACGAAATTTGGTTGAAATCCAATTGATAGTGTGGAAGTTATATGCATTTAAAATTTGGACCTATCAGCAGGCTTATAATCATTTTGGCAACACTGCCATGTATGGCCTCCTGGAAATTAAACTGCAATATTATTATCTATACGTGTACCAATTTTGAAATAGCTCCCATTCATACCTTCCAGGATATCCATCATGGAGCTCAAATTTCAATTGCGATTTTTCAGCAGTTGGTAGCACTGACATCATTTTCAAATATGGATGTGAGGTATTCAGGTATAGATCTTAACTCTTACCAAATTTTGTTTCGATTGCTGCAGCCGTTTGGGAGTTGATAGGGGGGGGGGACACACACACACACACAGCCAGCCAGCCAGACAGACAGAAGGACAGACAGACACACATTTGCCCGATCTCATAAGTCTACTTTTTATCTTTCCTTGTTTCTTTGTTTGTTTTCTCTCTCTCTTTCTATCTTTCTTTCTTTCTTTCTTTATTACTTTCTTTCCTTCCATCTTTCATTACATCATTCTTTTGATGGATTTTTCATTTATTTATTTCCTTATGGGCCAATAACCTAGATGTTAGTCTCCTTGATACAACAATTATCATCATCATCATCTCTTTCTTTCTCTTTCTTTCTTTCTTTCTTTCTTTCTTTCTTTCTTTATCTATCTCTCTCCCTTTCTTTATTTCCTTCTTTCCATTTCTCTTCCCTCCCTTCGTTCTCTCTTTCTTTCTTTCCTTCTTTCTTTCTTTCTTTCTTTCTTTCTTTCTTCCCAACCTTCCTTCGTTCCATCTTTGTTCTTTGTTCAATTTTGTTATCATTATTTCAGGTTTCCATCTTTCTTTCTTTCTTTCTTTCTTTCTTTCTTTCTTTCATCCTTCTTTTCTTTCTTTCTTTGCCATAGAACTATATTCTTAAAATATCTTCCCTGTATTAACTGTGAATCACCTCCTCTTTCTCCATTAATTCACCAATTGGCTGTGGAAAGGTTTCCAAAGAAGTTGGCAAGTGTAGGCTATGTCACGACACAGAAAGTTGGCTATTGTCTTTGACACTGTGGGGTAAGTGGCTGTCAGTGGCGGTGTACCGGCGTCATTACCCGCGCTGACTTGGTGTAGCAGCCAGGTTAATTGGAGACGATCGGGCCGAGTCATGCTCGATAACTCGGGACGTCATGTTCGACAAGGAATTCATATCAAACAGTCGGCAACATTCAAACTCTCTCTGTGGTTCCCATACATTTCGTGGCCTACTTTAATATTCTGGGTGTCTCAATACTTTCAATGTCGACATTGCTTTGAGTTTTACTCACTGCAGAAACATTTACAAACCAGTTCTGGGTAAAGTTTCAGGTTGATTATTTTCTAAAGATGATGATGATGATGATAATTGTCGTTTTAAGGGGCCTAACATCTGGGTTATCGGCCCCTAATGGTGATAGTGAAAATGGAAGATGATCAAATGAAACTTACAACTAAACTAACTACTCTCTTACTAACTAGAAGAGGAAACAAAAAGGAGGAGAAAGTAAATAAAAGACAGGAGGGAAGAAAACGCCCTCAACCCTCAAACAATGAGAATTGAGGGACTTGGAAGGAAGGAGAGCCATGGAAGGCCGATAGGAAATGGAAAGAGGAGAGGGTCCATCCCAAAAGCTATGGAAAAAGGGGGGAAAACCTGATCCAGCTCAGGAATCCCTCAGGGTCACCAACTCCCAAACCAACCAGCCATGAGCCCTTGAGGGTGTAGCAATATCGAGGGTTCACCAGAAGTGGTGGGGCTACATACACCCTGCCTCCTTGAGGGCCTTGTGCAGAAGGCAGGAGATAACATGAAAAGAAAAAGAAGGCTGACCCCCCGAAGAATAAGGGTATCAGGAAAGATGATGCGAAGGCCAATTAAGGTGGGAAAGTGAAAGACTCCCTAGGCCTCGGTAACCCGACACAAGTAAGTGGAAGCAATACCGTGGTCGGCAACCAACGTCTCACTAGTTGTTATTTCCGTTCGATCAGATATTCCCATTCGGGAATATTCATAACCTATTTGGATTGCCAAGGTATGGTTTTTGTTTTATGAAAGGGAGCTTGACTTCCGTAGCACATTGGCATTGCTCGTGACGTCAGTACTACTTGTATTTTGAGTCTTGCGATGGCCTTCTCAGTATGTGCTAGCCATGCGTATTGGTGAGGTGTGTCTGTACTGACTGACGAGCCCAACGGCACACTGGGGCGAAACGCTGGCATTTTATGTTTTATCTGCCTGGACCAATTTTATCGTATTAGTTGATAATTTATCTGATCAAACGGAAATAACATCATATTCCCATTCGGGAATATTCATAACCTATTCCAGAGGATTGTCCAATCGAATCTGTGCCTACTTTGTGGGAAAGAAATCCAAAGGGATCTGGTTTACAGAAGAGAAAGACCTACAAGAACTGGGAATATCACATGAGGACATCTTGGAACGTAACTCTTTGAAGAAGAAAACAGAGTTTTCAGCCAAAACCCATATTGAAAAGCGCCAAGAAGTTTACCGAAGAACGAAAAGAAGCTCACCGAAGAAGAATGCGCGAATACTGGGCAAATGTGAAAGAATGAGGGAGAAGGCAGTTGAAATAACGTGGTCCATAGAAGACCGAAACGGTAATAAAAACAAGTAGTTCCGTGAAGAACTATACAGCCTATTTTCATATATCCTACTCATGTTAATTTCTTCTAACAACATACAAAATTTCAGTTTAATTGCTGTAACAGATTCGTACATATTGAGAACCGTCTAAATACTTCAGATTGTCGCCAGGTTGGATTTTTATTTTTGTACTATTACATTAAGACTATTGTGTACGTGTGGTATTCAAACTTCAATCGCATGATTAGAACACAAGAAGTAAAAACGAGATTTTAAAATTACGCACAGCAGCCATCTTGTGATTATGCAAACAATTGAAATAAATTAGATGCCAGTGGATCAACATTTGTATAAGCATTTAACGTGCAACGTTTAACAGCACTCGGATAGTTAATTCGCGAGAATCGTCCATTTAAATATTTATACTTCGCGTCGCCGCCATGTTGGATTTGTGCTCACCAGGTTAATGAAAGTCCTATAGGTGAACACATGTTCATAGTCTCTATGAACATAAAAAAAATCATTTTGGTAGCTGTAAAAGATTCATAGATATTGAGAACCGTCTAAATATTTCGGAAGCTCGCCATTTAGGATTGTTATATGTATAGGCCATAGAATTATGTACCATTCAAGGACAATTATTGCCTAGGTTCATTATTCAAACTTTCACTTTGATCGCATGATTACGACACAAGAAATAAAAACTTAATTTTAAAATTTCGCACAGCCGCCATATTGAGGTTATGTAAACAATTGATTTAAATTAGATGGCAGTGCATTACAATCTGCAAAATCATTTACTGTACCACATTTCACTGCGCTCAGAGAGTTAAATCACGAGAAAAGTCTATTAAAATATTTCAAATTCGCTTGGTCGCCATGTTCGTTTTTTACTTTACAAGTTTATGAAATACACATAGATAAACTTGTACCAGTACCCTTTATCACCGTACAAAATTGCAGGGTAATATCTGTAATAGTTTCGGAGATATAGAATGTCAGTGAAATATTTCGCACAGCCGCCATTTTGAGGTTATGTAAACAATTGAACTAAATTAGACTCCAGTGCATTACTATGTGTATAAACACTTGCTGTACCTAGTTTCATTACGATTGGATGGTTTAATCGTGAGAAAAGTCTATTTAAAAGTCTCAACTTCGCTTGGTCGCCATGTTCGTTTTCTACTTTACAAGTTTATGAAATATACATAGGTAAACTTGTATCAGTACCCTCTATCACCGTACTAAATTTCAGGGTGATATCTGTAATAGTTTCGGATATATAGAATGTCAGTGAAATATTTCGCACAGCCGCCATTTTGAGGTTATGTAAACAATTGAACTAAATTAGACTCCAGTGCATTACTATGTGCATAAACACTTGCTGTACCTAGTTTCATTACGATTGGATGGTTAAATCGTGAGAAAAGTCTATTTAAAAGTCTCAACTTCGCTTGGTCGCCATGTTCGTTTTCTACTTTACAAGTTTATGAAATATACATAGGTAAACTTGTATCAGTACCCTTTATCACCGTACTAAATTTCAGGGTGATATCTGTAATAGTTTCGGATATATAGAATGTCAGTGAAATATTTCGCACAGCCGCCATTTTGAAGTTATGTAAACAATTGAACTAAATTAGACTCCAGTGCATTACAATGTGTATAAACATTTGCTGTACCAAGTTTCATTACGTGTGGATAGTTAAATCGCGAGAAAAGTCTATTTAAAAGTCTCAACTTCGCTTGACCGCCATGTTGGTTTTGTAGTCACCAGGTTTTTGAAAGTCTCATAGGTGAACTTCTAGTAGTACCCTTTATCACCGTACACAATTTCAGGGCGATATCGGTAATAGTTTCGGAGATATTGAATGCTGGTGAAATATTTCGCACAGCCGCCATGTTGGATTGGTGAGAAGTAACAAAATTTGAAGGGCACGGTCGAGGTCGCCGGGAATAGTGCTATGAACTTTCCGAGTTTCATTGAAATCGCTCCTGTCGTTTAGATTTTATTAGGGGGGGACACACACACGAATCACACACACACACACACACACACACACACGCACACACACGGACAAAAGGTGATCTCATAAGCCTATTTTTTCAAAATTGAAAATAGGCTAACAAGAAGTTCCGTGACGAACTAAAGAGCCTACTTTTCTTAAAATTTAGGATTCATGCCAGTAGAGAGGCAGGGAGGGTTCTGCTTCAAATACCGTTATTTATGCAAATGAGGAGGGCGTGGCAAGGTCAATGACCTTGAGGTAGGTCATAGTCAATGACCTTGAGGTAGGTCATTGACCCCCAAGGTCGCCGGGACCCCGGAAGGTAAACAAACCTTGGAGGGTCCAGGAACCGGTTTGCTTTGAGCCCGATGAGATCCGAGTGTTGCCGAAGGTTTCCGAATCCTTGGTTGTGAATGATTCGTCAGAGAATTGAACGGTCAACTGGTGTGTGTGTGACGTCACAGTATATTACGGGATGTGAGGTAGGTCATGGACGGGTGTGTTTTGAATGGAAAACATGAATGGCGGTGGATGGCGGCGGTTGTTGAACCCTGACGTGGTAGGTTGGTTAGGTGTGAATGGGTCTGAGAGACAAACAAGATGGGGTTGAAAGCGCTCAATGGTAAACAAACATCAATGGTATCTGGAGTAGTGAATGGAATTGAGAGAGAGAGAGGGGGAATGAACTGGTTGTTGAATGTGCTCAATGGTAAACAAACGTCAATGAATCTGGAGTAGTATTTCCTGTAAATGGTAGGTTGGGGGTAGGATACAAATCGCATGGCATGTTGACTCGGCCAGCTCGACATGAAATAAAAACAAGAAGGTGTACACCAGATTTGATTTATTAATCCATGAATTATATGTGGCATTAAAACCTAGCCACTTAACAAAAAGTTTATTGTCACGTTTTTGTACAATTTTTTCAACAAGATAATGCTTGGGATATTGCGTCCTTTGCAGTTCCTCCATGTAGAATCCTCCTTGGATTGGCTGCTTGTTGAGGTCATCAAGTAAATAAACAACTGGATTAGAAAGTTTTACCTTGCGAATACGAAATATTTCTGTGCTCCAGTTTGGTGTGTATCCTTTGGCGAAGATTGTTTTATGTTTACTGATGCGCACATAATCACCAATACGTAATTGATGACGTCGCGGATCTACTGTTTTGATTTTGTGATGAATGCGATCCAATTGCGCAATGTTCTTGGTTACAAGGCGTGGTTTCATTCTGATAGTTCTATGTTTAGTGTTGTTGTAACGTGTCACCAGGTCGCGTACAAGTTCAAGCCAGCGATAGGATCCTCTTGCTGTAAATTGTTCCCACATGCGCGTCTTGAGTGTGCGGTTGAAACGTTCTACAACACTTGCCTTTAGATTGCTAAAAGTGGAATAGTGATGGATGTCAAGTGATTTGAGATAAGCGGAAAAAGTCTTGTTGAAAAATTCTTTGCCTTGATCTGTTTGAAGCAAACGAGGTTGTCGTCTTGACCGCTGAACGATGGTCTTGAATGCAGCGGTGACCAGTTGTGCAGATTTATTCCGAACAGGTTCAACAAAGGCCATTTTGGAATAAACGTCGATGACGGTGAGCAGATAGTTGACCCCGTTGTTAGCTTTGGCATAGGGAATCATTTCAACCAGATCAGCTTGCCAAAGATCGTCAACGCCCCGTGTGATGACATGACGACGATGGTAGAGACGACGAGCTGGTCTATGCAACTCGCGAGCAATGCCAGCCTTAACAGGCGAGGGTGTATGAACACGTTGACTCATTAGACAATAATGCCAGCATGACGAAGCTCCTCTTCTATTTCTAAAACTTCCGCCTCGTGTCCGGTATGACCAGCCTGTTCTGATGCACGCAACAGTTGCAGACGTTTAACCAACTTATTTGGATTGTTCCAATAGGCGAAATCGATGAATGGTTTCAAAGTATTAAACGTGATACCGGACGCTGAATTTGCACGGCGAACACTTGCATAGGTGGGAAACAATTTTGATATGATGGTTTTATATTTGAAGCTCTTATTAGCATTTACTGCTTCAGAATGATTATAATTACGTCTAAAACCATTTGTAGCCATCAAGATGTCTTTATACTTTTCAAGATCTTCTTTATCATACTCCTCGGTAGAAGGTGTACGTGAAAATAAAAGTTCTAAAAGACCTGGCGTCAATTTATAACGAACTGTTTTAACAATCAAAACATTGTCACTTATCTTAATTGGTGAATCGCCAATTCGAAATCTATTGTTTTCATAGCGAACACCATAAGTAGTATCAGTTTTCTTAGTAAAAAGATCTTCAAGGAAGGGGGTAACCAACGCACCATAATTTTGTAGTAAAATGGATTTTAACCGCACATATTGTTCGGGCGTATTTAATATTTCTTTAAGAGTAGGCTGCTTTTCTTTGGGTCTAGTGGGTGTTTCAGCAATTATTGATGTTTTCAAAAACTGGGGCAGCGGTGATTCTTTGGAGCTAGAAGACGGAAGCAATGGAGAAAAAACATCGTCAGGTTCTTCATCATTTTCTTCCTCCTCCTCTTCAATTGTTTGTGTTTCTTTTGAGCGTGTAATAGGCTTTGATGTTCCTTTCAACACAGCTTCCAGAGGTGACTTCAAATGTTTTTCGACAAACAGTTCACTGTCGGCATGTGCACGTTTTAGATAGCGAAACTTTTGTCGAATGCTATTTCGCGCACGGATTATGTGCTTTTTTAATTGACTCCCTGTTGTCGCCATGACATCTGAACTAATGATGTTCAGAAAAGCGATGCAGCTACTTAAATACGAATGAAATGATCAAATCCCATGCGGTAGCGTCCATTGTTGATGTTGCTCTGCTTATCAATAACAAGACAACTGTGGTGATGAGCGTTCCAACACATGGCACACAACTGTGTAAAGGCTTGAAAGGTCATGTCTGGGTTCACGTGATCATCGTAGACGTGATGCATGTTGCGCTCATCCTGACGGAAGAGAACAATCACGTTGGCATTGTCACGAATCAACTGTTTTGGTATTCGCGAATAGGTTTGAGCGAGATAAAAACAATCAATATATTTATGACGTCCCATGCTAAAGTAAGCCTGAATAATGCCCTGTCGTTCTGTGGCCACATCATCAAAAATCATAAGCGAATGGGGGCGAACATTGTCTGGAGAAATGACATCTTCGTGTGCTGCGAATGTGAAGTAGCCCATGTTGCGCAGACCTGACATGACCTGTTCCAAGAACACATACAGCGGTTGATACAGCGATTTGGCAAAAATATAGATATTTTGAAAGCGCACTCCGTTTAAGGAGGTGATGAGGGTAAGCAGAAGATTGGTTTTTCCACATCCTGACGGGCCGGCGATGAGACAGCGAATGGAGGATGGGAAGAGTGATCCATGACGTTGTTCGGACGATGTTGAGAAGAGGTTTGAAACCAAGTCTCCCACCGGAAGTGAATGTTGTTGCTTAATAATCTGCATATCAACTAAATGTGAAAGGGGAAGAGCTGGTCTCTATATACATGAGGCAAGCGGGTGTTTCAGTTCCAGTGTAACCATGGACGCCTTTGGAAGAACTCTTAAAACAAATGAACGATTTGCTTTGACAAACGATCCAAAACATGATACAGATCCGGCTACTAAACGATATGTCGATGCTAATGTATTGTCACGCACTACAGATGGCAATTACGACTTTAATGGAAAGCGATTGACCAATATAACAGAACCCTTATTACCCTCGGACGCATGTTCAAAAAAGTATGTAGATTATTACCGATTACGACGTATCAAAGGAGATTATGAGGCTCAGAATAAACGTATTACAGGCGTTGCAGATCCTGTGAACGATCAAGATGTGTGCACCAAAGCCTATATGTTAACCAATGCTGTGGTGTTAACAGAAGCAAAGGACTATGACGTACACCAACGTCGAATCACTCAGCTGGCTCTTCCAACAAACAACACGGACGCTGCTCGAAAGGACTATGTAGATAACAAGGTGAAACAGGTGCTCAGTATTGTGCCCACCCTAACTGCAAAGGGCTATACAGCAAATAATGCACGCCTTGTGCATGTGGCCGATCCTGAAGATGATCAAGATGTTTGTACAAAACGGTTTTTAAACTCTGAAATGGAAAAGGTGTGGGAAATTAAGGAGAACGCTCTACAGATGAAGCGAAGACGAATAGCAGAAGTTGCTGATCCTGTGCAACCTCACGACGTGACGACCAAACGATTTTTGGAACAACGGTTATCGCTTTTTATTAAATCAATACCCTCTATATTTCTGCTTCACATTGTAAACCAACAACCGGTAAAAGATCCCAATAACCTCGCCTACATACTACGTTCGGGGTATGACAATTACCGTTTAATGTATGATGGTGCCATTCGTGTAATTGAGTATGCACCAGATTTGAAACATTTAGAGGTACGATTAAACGGTAGTGTTCAACCACTTATTGATCAACCGGTGAAAGCCGGAGACAAATTATTCTTTCACTTGAAACTCTCGTCTGAAGAAAAAGAGGCGGGGAAAACGATGAACGATTTTCCTCTGTATATAGAACTTGAATATACAGCCACCATTGAATAAATAACTACAGGTTCCCTTCCTGAGGAGCGTTAGTTGTGTTCTATACTTTGCGGTGTGAGGTTGTCTTGTTCTTTGGTCGCGATGGTGAAACAGAGATATGTGGTGAAGAAGAGGAAGAAGTTGCCAAGAAAGGGAGGCTTTAAAGCTATTCTTCATGCGGCACGTCAAGCTTCGCGCGGAGAAACAAATAGTGAGTTGGCTATTAAGAAAGCACTCCGAGCAGCACGATTGCATGCGAATCCCAAAAGTAAACTACGTTTTAGAAAACGTGCCCGAGTTATTCCTGTGCCGAAACGTGGTGGATTTTTACCTGCACTGTTTGCTGGACTAGCAGCCCTGGGTTCACTTCTTGGAGGAGCAAGTGCGGTAGCACGAACGGTGAAAGCTGTTGAGGAGGCGAAGCAACAGTTGAAGGAAAGTGAAAGGCATAATAAAACTATGGAGGCCATAGCACTGCGCGGTAAAGGTGTGAACATGAAGCTAGCACCCTACAAGAAAGGACTCGGTATTTACATGTCGCCAAAAAACGGTTAATCGAAGCACTGCCACGACGAGCCATGACGCATGAGGAAGTTATAAGATATGCAAAACAGCTTAAGATCTCCCACTTTCGAGGCGTGTTTATGCGCAACCAACTACCGTCTCGACCACGGAGCCATGAAAGTGCAGTTGTCAATTTGGATGACAGTCATGGACCGGGAACGCATTATGTGGCCTACATAAAGCATGGGCGAACCGTGTGGTACTTTGACAGTTTTGGAAATCTTCCTCCTCCGACAGAGCTTGTTCGCTATTTTGGAAGCAGTGCAACAATACACTATAATGTGAAACGAGTGCAAAATTTTAACACGCAACAGTGCGGTCGTCTATGTTTGAATTTTCTATATAAGACCGAGCACGGCGGGTGACGTGGTCATTATGACAACAGAAAGTAGAACGTTTACAGTGCACGGACAAGGTGCGGAAGTAACTGTTGACTTTTATCCTCCTATTGAATTGGGACGACGACCCTACGTGCTGGGACTTGTTTCGTTTGAAGGCTATAATAGAATCTGCAACATAATTGAAGACGTCAATGATAAGTTCTACTACGATGACTATGTGTTAACTCTACCGTCTGGCAGCTACACCGTAGATGATATTCACGATCACATCTACACAACTCTCACCAAAGAATTTAGTCTAAAAGCATTTCTGGACGGGACACGCAAGTTTGAACTCATAGCCAACAACGTGACACATCGCTGCAGTATTCTTTCTTCTTTTAGGATTGATTTTAAATCTCAACCAGATTCGATTGGGTCATTGTTAGGCTATTCACCACAAGTGTTAGTACCGAACGTGATACACAAGTCTGACCAACCGGTGAAAATAATTGAAGATCATCACGTATCTGTCACGTGTAATATTATTACAGACGTCTACACCAATCAAGATCCCTCGCATTCGCTTTATGATTTTATTGTTACTTCACCTGGTGGTTATATCATCCGCGAAAACCCGTCGGTGGTGCTCTATCATCCTGTGAGTGTGACCAACATCAGGAATATTACCTTAAGACTGGTGAATAGAAACCAACGTCTCATCCGATTAGACCCTCATACACCTGTGACCTACAAACTGTATTTGAAACCAGCATGAAACAAGTGTATAAAGCGGCAACGCTGTCAAGAGCAGGTGTTAGTTGTGCTCAACGCGTGTACAGGTTAACACGTGTCAACAAGCAGATCCTACAACAACTTGGTTACATCTTACGTCATGAATTCGATTCTAGACGTGACAAACCCTGTCGAAGTACAGGAGGGTATTGTAAGAATTGAACACCATTCCTACCAACCGTATACTCAGGGACTAAATAATAATGATGAGATTCGAATTACTATTAACCAACAAGATATCTACACGCTTCCACATGAAAGTTACATCCAGATTGAAGGGCAACTCACCAAATTGGATGGTACCATTCCAACAACGTCAAAGTTGGCCAACAATGCTTTGGCCTTTTTGTTTTCTGAGGTTCGCTACGTGATCAACGGTATTGAAGTGGATACTACTCGAAATGTTGGCATAACAAGTGTCATGAAACGTTATCCCTCGTACGGAAGCGAAGAGAGTAAAGCTTTTTGTATGGCTGGTTGGTGTCCCAACTCAACCAACGACTGGATGATTAACGATGATGGTACATTTACTGGACATTTACCTCTAAAATTAATACTAGGCTTTGCAGAGGATCATAAGCGCATTGTTGTGAACGCAAGACAGGATCTGATTCTTGTACGAGACAGGAGTGATTATAATGCGCTAAAGGGAGCTGATACAGCGCCAATAGATACAAAAATTCTACTGCAACGAATTCTATGGAAAGTACCGCACGTTACTCTATCAGATCAGAAAAAATTGAGTCTGCTCAAGATTGTGGAGAAGGATACAGCTTTACCCATTCAATTTAGAAGCTGGGAGCTGCATGAATACCCGGTATTACCACTCTCCGATACACATACTTGGTCTATAAAAACCTCACGGTATACAGAGCGGCCACTCTACGTCCTGGTTGGATTTCAAACAGATCGCAAATATCAACAGAATAAAGATGCATCAAAATTTGACCACATCCAATTACGAAATATACGACTCTTTTTGAACGGAGTTACCTTTCCCTATGAGGGAATGGATTTAAACTTTAACAAGAACAAATATGGTAAGCTCTATGACATGTTTGTAAACTTTCAGTCTTCCTATTATCAGAAAGAGGCATGTCCGCTATTATCACCACAAGACTTCAAGTCCAAGGCGCCTCTGGTGGTGATGGACTGTTCGTATTTGGAGGAGTCGATGAAGGAAACAACAATTGATATCAGACTAGAATTTGAAACATCTACAGTTATTCCAGAAAAAACAACAGCCTATTGCCTTATTGTTCACGAGGCGCAAGTGTTTTATCAACCGCTGTCCAATATGGTGACCAGAGTATAAATAGCATGTCTTCCTGCATTGCCCTTCACAGTCATGGAAAGCTACGATGAAGTCACAACCCCCTCTGCGAGGTGGGTCTGCAAATGTGAAAGTGATTCACCAGGTTCAGATGAAGATTCAAGGTTTACCATTTATCGCGCCCTAGTGAGTGAAGCTATAACTGCCTATCACAAGAATCATACTGTGCTTAGAATGCCGCCGCATCTGGTTCACTATTTACCAGATGGATTCATGTCTACGTTTGGTATTCATGACAGGGGCTACAACAACAAGCCCATCGCTAATCAAACAAATAATGTGGACGATGGTGTTGCCAAAGCTTCATCTTGTCATGTTGGAGAGCGGGTAGATTGCATGGACTGCAAATGCGATCGTTGCTCAACAAGTCGAGACGCTGATGCAGCATTTGAGATTTATCGCACCCTGGTGAGTTTAGCAATACGCGCCTACCATAAAGCGCAATTTCTTCGTGAAATGCCGCAGCATCTGATTGCCTATTTACCAGCTGGATTTCTGACCGCGTACGGTGCACACGACATTGACCTTAATTGGGATAAGCTACCATTACACCTCCGTATGTCGGCGGATGTTGCAGCCTGCCGTCCTTGTCGTAGACACTTTATGCATCGAGGAGATTCTCACTGTGATTGGGATGGTCCAAATCCTATGATAAAAAATTGTAAGCGATGTACTGATAACTTTATGAATAAAATTGTGTAATTGATTCTTTGTGTGTATATTATTTTCCCGCTCCTATCCAATCAGTTAGTTGTTAAGAAGCAGCGGTGGTGGAAGGTGTGATATCCGTCGCCATGCCGAAAACATTGATTGTCGACGTGCAGGGTTTCAAGGTGAACGGAAACAAGTTTGTATTTAAAGAAGTAGGAATTATTGACTGCACAACCATGTGGGCACCAAGAGTAACCAGTTTTGTCTTTGAACCACCGTTTCCATTGCATTTGCAGTCAGACGAGGACAGAAGACAAACAGAGTGGTTGCAACGCAATTTGGGACTAGTCTGGAAAGAAGGTGACATTCCTTACCAGCATCTATCACTTGTTCTGAAAGCACACTTGTTTGGTGCTGACCTTGTATTTGTAAAGGGAAGTGAAAAAAAGGAATGGTTGCGTCAGTATGTTAATTCAACATGTCAACTTGTTGACCTTCATGATCTGGGATGTCCTGCACTGTACAACCTGTCCGTGCCTGATGAACCTCTACAAAATAAAACACTTCAAAATGTTTGGAAGCTTTTTGATTGGCTAGCTCGCAGAGCGTGTCAAAACTTGCATGTTGAGTGCAAGGCGTTGTAACGTCAGCTTCAGTGTGAGACATACCAGTGATCAGTGTGGACGTGTAGTAATATGGCAGCAATTGAAGGTTTGGACTCAAACCCCACAGAGCGAGCTATTGTCAAGTTTTTTGCCTGTAAAAAAAAGCTTGACAGTTTCACAGATGAGGAATTGAACGCTTTGCCCAAGGCGTTCCTTTTTTATGTTGCTTCAAACGCGGTGAAAAATATTTGGCACAGTGTACCTAGTGAATGGAGCAGAGATCCTGGTCTGCGTGAACTACAACCATGCACTGACTTTAGTCATCACCAGCAAGTGTCTATTACTAAAATGCCATCCATTAGACAGTGTGGAACGTGTCAGCTCATCAAATTGTACCACGGCCATACAAATATACCGTCCTGTAAAGACTTTGCTTCATCATTCCATGGTTGCGATGAAGAAGAGGAAGAAGAGACAGCAGCGGCAGTATCGCCAGCGCCAAAAAGTAAGACAACGCTTGAAAAAGATATGCCAGACCTTTGCTGGTCATGGTCTAGTTAACAAGGCCATTGATCTATTTCCCATTGAACTGCATATTCCTGGCTATCAATTTTGTGGACCTGGAACTAAACTAAGCCAACGTCTAGCACAAGGGAACTCTGGAATCAACATATTGGATGCAGCGTGTAGAGATCATGACATTGCTTACAACAACAAGAATATAGAAGTACGTCGAGTTGCAGACCGCATTCTTCTAAGAAAGGCCATGCAGCGTGTGATGTCATCTACTGCTTCTATTGGTGAGAAGATTGCAGCCTTGATTGTAGCAGGAGCGATGAAGTCAAAGCTATTGATTGGTGGTGGATTAGTGAGGAAAAGGACAAAGTAATAAACATGAATCAAATATTGTGAAGTATTTATTTGAGAGTCAGTCCACCAGTTCATAGTATACACAAAATATGGTTTAGTTTTCTTCTTGTACAAAAACCAACAATTTTAATAAAAAGAATTGAAAATGAAAGTGTGTTCTTTTTTACAAGGTGTGGAAATGTCCATAAGGCAAGCTATTTACACCATCCCACAGACGTTTATTGTCATATGTTGTCAGCGATGTTTTATTTTGATTTACTGTAAAAATATTATGGTTCTTTGAAAGAATGCGTGTTTGCTGGTATAAGCGAGAGGTGTTTGCGTAGAGTACACATCGATATTCCTCAACATTGAGGAATTGTGTGACGCTACGAAGAACGCCCTTCGCTTTGCATTGACCTATATTCTTTTGTGTTGAAAATGCGTACATTTTCGGCGCCAAAGCCACAAATTCTGTCATAACATCACCGGCGCACTCATCCTTAAATAGACCTATTTTTTTATTCATGGGAATTATGCCAAACATATTGTTAACCTCATAGTTTGAGGTATCAAAGTAATTTGGATGTTCTCTCATCACTGAGTAAACATCTATCGTATTGGTTTGATAAATAAGACTGTCTGTATCCATATACAGTAATTTTACATCTCCAAACTTTTGTTTGGCAAACTCATAATGAAATTGATACATTACAAATTTTGAAAAGTCAAGTATTACCATTCCCAAGTAAATTGGTTTGTTATACATGATTTCTGTCTTTGACAATTCAATGGTTACTAAATCAGTTTCAATAACTCGTACAGAATGGAAATTAGGCATAGCTATATATTTTCGTGCGCCATATCGACCGTCCCAGTGGTTTACCAAATGAATAGTTCTATGCTTTCGAATATTTTCCATTGATTTACCGTAGCACGCATTGTTCATTAATTTATAAAAATTTGATTCAAATGTGGTCTTGGCGTGCTGCCGATGATGAGTATTCAATTGCATGTACGGTTGTAACCATGGTTTTTGGTCAAAGCAAATAATGCGGTGAATGGATTGCAGTTTCAAACCATGTTTCAAACATTGCATTAAATTTTCAATGTGTATGACGTACCGATTTTTTGAATTTAACGTTGCCAGCAACTTTTTATTGTTGGAACGTGAACTGGGAGGTTGTAATTTTTCAACACAAAATGGTAGATCAGAATGATCATTGTGTATCTCACAGGGATATAATAAGTCGACCTCTAGAACGTAGCCACGCGTGTCATTGCTCAACACATCTTTTAAATTAAAATTTGAAACTTCATCTGAAGTCAACCATCGAAAATTTTGATATGGAAGAGGTTTTTCCATAGCATATCCGTATAAATTGTTACAATCTAGGTAGGTGAGGTATGTTGTAGGTTGGTTTGGTTTGTATGTATCCATATATGGATTATTTGCTTTGGCGTGCTTTTGCACAAGCGAAACAAGACCACCACGTATTCCACGTTCAAAAAAGAGTAACATGTCGATGTCTGTTAATAGTTCCAGTTCTATGTCAGTCACCTTCAACATACAGTCCCAACTATATCCGGCAAGGGTGTAGTAATGGGCTGGATCTAGATTGTAGATTTCAAGACACAGTTTGCGAAAGTGTTCAAACACGTCTGTCAAAAGTAGTGTATCAATTTTGAGGTATAAATCAGCATACTCGCCCAAAGTTGATATCTTGAACACGTCCCATACTTTTTGGGCGTGTAAATAGTCTTCTTCAGAAATATGACTTTTTGTTAAGTCATTGTAAAATTTGTCCTTTGAAGGGAGTGCAGTTTCCTGTAAACATGCCCAATTGTTTACATAATTATAGGGAAACACCCCTTTTCGAATGCATAATTCAAATTGTTTGGCATCAGTAAAGTGTTGACGTACAAAATGCAAATTGTTTGGGCGAAGCCCTTGAACAAGCGCATCCAATGATGATGCGAGGAATCTATACGAATCTAAAAATCGTATACTGATTCCATTTCGCCATTTCGAAAACGAAATAAAATTTTCATGATTTTGTGGAATTAAAGAAAACTTTTGGTTTTCAAGGTTAACAAATTCCTTAATAATTAGATGACTGTCATACCGAGACATGTTGTGCAAGAAACAAGAAATATAGCGTGCTCTTTTATACGCCAAATTACATACACTATGAGCCGCTCCTCTAAATTTGCCAGTGTACCGATTATGGTCTCTCACTGGCGTGTCACAAGGTGCTATTGGTTTTTGACAAATGTGACAAGTGGTTGCTGTTGCAAAAACCACCTCGTCTGCGTCCGACATTTGAAGCGGAATTGGGTTTTCCAGGATATTGTACACCCGATCTGCCAAGGCGTCCAATTCATTTAAAAACCAAGCAGCAGCATCTGCATTGCGATAAGATTTGAAGTATGAAAGTGAAGGGTCATATGAACAAATCACGTTTAGGGCACAACTGAATGGCACATGTTGCTGTACTTGTTGAGTGTACGGACGTGTCGGATCTGGTTTACATGTGTCAATGGGTGTGGTTAAACATTCAAAATCTGCATATACTGTAAATGGAAGCGGTTCTTGACGAGACACATTTTGAAATTTCATACTGGCTTGATCCTTTTCTGGAAATATAATTTTTACCGCTGGTTGTGTGATGCAATCAATAGTATGTGCTGCCAACTTTTGATTGCTAGTAAAATATTGCAAACAGCGATCACATATGTATACCCTATTTTTTTTTTGTAACTTGTGAACGAACTAGTCTAGAAAGATCTTTGATATAACAATAATGGTTGCACAATTCCCCTTCAATGTACAATAAATTAAAATGCTTTTCTTTTTTTTCCTTTGTCACATAGAGTGGCCCAATAACTTTGCCCCCTTCAACTCCGTATACATTAATGGAGTAAAGCGGATTTTTAGATTCAAAACGAGAAATGGCGTTGAGGTCCATTGGGAATTCTATGTCTGCTAAATTTAGACTGATCATTAATTCCATAAATTTCTGGTGATATTTTCCCATTCTGTGAACATTTTCAGTTGCAGGACTTAACCCAGCAGCCAAGGATCACACAAAGCAGAAAACATCATTATTATCCACATTGATAACTGCGTGACGGTTTTCCAACTGTTTAGGCAAATTAACATGAGATGAACCACTATTTATGGGATCAAAGGTGCATACATTAATTTTAAGATGGTTGATAGCTTCCAGCGATTTGCCACTTTCCAATTCTTGAAACTCGGCAAAGCGCGTCATGAGCTTATCGACAATGTTTTTACTATACCAACTGTGTATATTATCAGTGCGGTACAATTCGCACATTTTCGTATGTAAATAAATCGGTTTGGTTACTTCAACACCTTGTTTTAAAATAACAAAATCACATAATAACTCAGCGTTAATCTTTAACGCTACATGTTCTCTTAAACAGTCTTGCATTTTATTTTGAAAAATGTTGTAGCTAGCGTTTAAAAATTCATTTGGGTCTAAAAATTTAGCATCATTATTAATTTTTAAGCTACATAACTTATTATTAAAACAACTATCCACGTTCTGCCAACTAAGTTCTGATGCTGACATCATGACACTTACAGTAATTACATTTACTACAAAAACAGCAAATCACTGAACAGTTTGCAGAGAATGAAAACAAACAAAGTTTATTGTCTCTGCAAATTCTGTTTTAACATTAACAAATTTTAAATTTTATTTGATTCTTCAATAAATTCTACCAAACATCTTTTATTTTCTACTCCCAAATATTTTAGGTAGATGGTTCCTTTGTTGAGGTCATTTACAGCTTCGTCGTTGAGTTCCATGAACCTCGCAGGTAAGAAGACAGCGAAATCTTCTAGTTCGCAAACAATTCTTCTGCCATATTTCGTGTTTACTTTGCGAACAGCTGTCACCAAATAGGACTCGTTAACTGGCAGGTCCTGTAAACGTTTAGTCTCCAGACCGGTTGCTCTGCCAATGAGATTCGCAACTGTTATAGCAGACATATTGGTTCTGAAAGGTAATTATAAAGTGTTTAGGTAAACTATTAAAAAGGTTCAGGTACCCTCCACCTTTATTTATTAGCACATTAACTCAAACCCTGATCTATAGACTAAACCATCAAATGTGTATACAAAACTTATTTGCGAAGACGAGGAGTCTCTAACAGCGCTCAGTCCCAGTAAATCAGTCGGATAGAGCGAGATAAGGTAATATCTCTTTTGACTGACGTCAAGCCTGGTAATGACTGTTAGTTGCAATAATAGTTTCATATATCCACTTGAGTAGTGTGTCCTGCATCCCCATCCAAACCTCTAGACTAAACCATCACATGTGTATACAAAACTTATTTGCGAAGACGAGGAGTCTCTAACAGCGCTCAGTCCCAGTAAATCAGTCGGATAGAGCGAGATAAGGTAATATCTCTTTTGACTGACGTCAAGCCTGGTAATGACTGTTAGTTGCAATAATAGTTTTATATACCCATTTGATATTATTATTATCCACTTGATAAATATTTAAGGTCAACTGTATAACCATCGACAGTTAGAGAAACTAAAGGTACTGTGTTCAATATTACCTGATAGAAGATCTTTGCAGCAAAGCGATGTGTATACTACCAACTCGTGGACTTCTCTGGCTAGCAACAATAATGTCAGGGCTTATATACCCTTACAATCAGAGGCAACACACCGGTTTGTTCGCTTTCTCAGTAACTGGATGACCTCCATATTTAGTGTCCGCTTTCTCAGTAACTGGATGACCTCCATATTTAGTATAAATGAACCTGCTACTTTACAAAGAATTGTCGTTCACTGCTGATATGTCGGATCATGAAAACACCCATCATGGGGATGAGGAAGAAGAATCCGCAAATTGGGATTCATCTTTAGACATTTTCATGTAAGTAATATTCATTTTTTTTTAAATTGATACCAGGCTAAAAAATTAAATCAAAGCCTAGAACGCTAACCATCTAACCATGGGACCGGAATATATTTTTAATTAAGACAATACAAACACCCAGTCCCCAAGCCAGGGGAATTAATCACCAGAAAATACAATCCCCACAGACCTCCCAAAAGTCTAACCCAGGACCCTCCAGTTTAGAGGCTAACAGCAGCCAAGAACAGTATAGTTGAGCCACACAGCTAAACACATAGTTGTATCTTGTCTCGCAATAAACAGTCAAGTTAATTATTACACTATTGTTTAAATGCAATGTCAAGCTTGGCTAACACTATTGCTGTTAATGTTAATAGCGTTTGTCAAATTGTGGTCAAGTAGCTTTGAACACTTAGATAGGTGTTAAGGTTTTATATACTTAGCCGGGTGTAGCCCAAGGACGGCCGACGGTGGGGCTCGAACCCACGCGTCTACCGAGTCCGTCCTGACAACCTTTTAATTGAATTTCATAGCTAGTTTTTTTTGTCGTGTGACCTACTCAGAGGCCAAGTGCAGGTCTTTCTATTCGACGTCGGTATGGAGTGGAAGATGAAACTGGGCAAGGATGTGGAAGGAATCGGCCGTGGCCTATCAGAAGGTACCGTCCCAGCATTTGCATGTGGAAGGAATCGGCCGTGGCCTATCAGAAGGTACCGTCCCAGCATTTGCATGTGGAAGGAATCGGCCGCGGCCTATCAGAAGGTACCGTCCCAGCATTTGCCTGGTGTTGAAAATGGGAAACCACGGAAACCATTTCAAGGACGGCCGACGGTGGGGCTCGAACCCACGCGTCTACCGAGTCCGTCCTGACAACCTTTTAATTGAATTTCATAGCTAGTTTTTTTTGTCGTGTGACCTACTCAGAGGCCAAGTGCAGGTCTTTCTATTCGACGTCGGTATGGAGTGGAAGATGAAACTGGGCAAGGATGTGGAAGGAATCGGCCGTGGCCTATCAGAAGGTACCGTCCCAGCATTTGCATGTGGAAGGAATCGGCCGTGGCCTATCAGAAGGTACCGTCCCAGCATTTGCCTGGTGTTGAAAATGGGAAACCACGGAAAACCATTTCAAGGACGGCCGACGGTGGGAAAAGCCTAGAACGCTAACCAATTAACCATGGGACCGGAATATATTTTTAATTAAGACAATACAAACACCCAGTCCCCAAGCCAGGGGAATTAATCACCAGAAAATACAATCCCCACAGACCTCCCAAAAGTCTAACCCAGGACCCTCCAGTTTAGAGGCTAACAGCAGTCAAGAACAGTATAGTTGAGCCACACAGCTAAACACATAGTTGTATCTTGTCTCGCAATAAACAGTCAAGTTAATTATTACACTATTGTTTAAATGCAATGTCAAGCTTGGCTAACACTATTGCTGTTAATGTTAATAGCGTTTGTCAAATTGTGGTCAAGTAGCTTTGAACACTTAGATAGGTGTTAAGGTTTTATATACTTAGCCGGGTGTAGCCCAAGGACGGCCGACGGTGGGGCTCGAACCCACGCGTCTACCGAGTCCGTCCTGACAAACTTTTAATTGAATTTCATAGCTAGTTTTTTTGTCGTGTGACCTACTCAGAGGCCTAGTGCAGGTCTTTCTATTCGACGTCGGTATGGAGTGGAAGATGAAACTGGGCAAGGATGTGGAAGGAATCGGCCGTGGCCTATCAGAAGGTACCGTCCCAGCATTTGCATGTGGAAGGAATCGGCCGTGGCCTATCAGAAGGTACCGTCCCAGCATTTGCCTGGTGTTGAAAATGGGAAACCACGGAAAACCATTTCAAGGACGGCCGACGGTAGGACTCGAACCCACGCGTCTACCGGGTCAGCAGAGAGCTTGGACCGTGACCTAATGTTGCGCTACAGACTAGTTGAAAAAAAAACGTTCTTTTTTTTTCTCCCAGTCCCACTTAAGAAACATGACTAATTTATTGTAATTTAATGCAAATTGTATTACCGGTTGAAGACCTGTTAAATTTATTGCCAAGACATACTGCTTTAACAAAAATAAAAGTTAATAGCCTACATCCTCAATCTTGATACCAGTCTAATGTCAAACAGGCTTTCAATATCTTAGAATTGTGACAGTATCATTAAAATTGTGTTGGGCTGTTATGTAAATTAGCAGTAGTATACCAGCTCTCACTGCTAATCTGCAGTTTAAATCTCACTTACTTCATGTGAGATCTGTGTATGGTATCGCAAAAGTTAAATTGTTGTTGTTTGAGTCTTCAGTCTTTTGACCGGTTTGATGCAGCTCTCCATGTCTCCCTGTCCTGAGCTAATCGTTTCATCTCTACATAGCTCCAACACCCTACATCGGAGGCAATCTGTTTAACATACTCTAACCTCGGTCTACCCCTACAGTTCTTGTCCTCGACCCTTCCTTCCATAACTAAGCTTGCTATTCCTGGGTGTCTTAGTATGTGTCCTACCAACCTATCTCTTCTCTTCATTAGCAGTCACCGGAAACATCTCTCCTCTCCCACTCGTCTTAATACCTCTTTGTTTGTAACCCTATCTACCCATCTGATCTTCATCATTCTCCTGTAACACCACATTTCAAATGCTTCTATTCTCCTCTTTTCTGCTGCACCAATAGTCCAAGTTTCACTTCCATAGAGCGCCACGCTCCAGACAAAGGCTTTCAAAATGACTTCCTAATACCTAAATCTATATTCGATGTCAGCAGATTCCTTTTTTGTAGAAATGCTTTCTTTGTCTGAGCCAACCTACTTGCTTCGTCCATCACTGGTTATTCCGCTTCCTAAGTAACAGAAGTCTCCTACTTCCTTCAGCTTTTCACCTGTCAATTTGATCTCCATAGAGGTTTCTGATTTATTTCGGTTGCATTCCAGTATTTATGTTTTACATTTATTTTCATCATGTATTCTTTCCGTAAGACGGAGTACTTTATTCCAATTGGTTTTAAAATGTCAAACAATTTAGTCCAATCAACTTTATCAAAAGCATTTTCTAAATCTACAAAAGCCATGAACGTTCTCTTATCTTTCCTTATTCTACCTTCTAAAATCAGCCTAACACTTAGTACAGCTTCTCTTGTTCCTACATTTCTCCTGAAACCAAACTGATCTTCGCCCAACTCTGTTTCTATTTGGCTTTCAATCCTCTTGTAAATCATTCTGGACAGGATCTTTGAAGCATGAGTAATCAAGAAGGTTGAATTAAGGATAACAAAATTAACAGTATTATTCTCTTCTTGCAAAACATTTTTTAAACTCAGCTTCCAAAAGCTTACATATAGCAGAACGCGGATTTTACAACTACAGAGGTGACAGCCGAGTTCAGCATTGCTTCCACTTACTTGTGTCAAGCTCCTCTCTGTCTTCTCTCCTGTCAACCTCGCTTGGTTAACTCTTGTTCTCTTCCAACTCCAACAGTATTAGAGTATCCAAGGCCCTTGCCACATCTTTTCTGATTCCCTCCTTCTGCAAGAGGCCAGTATTCTTTTCCCATTATTTCCTACCTTCTGCCTGTCATTTAATCATTGATGCAGAGAAGTGCAAGGAGTATGCCTCCATAACTTAGGAGGTTTTCTGCTGTGTACTTGAATTTTCCCTGACACAAACATCAAGACAGTTTATATCCTCGCCGCTAGATTGGGTATTCTAATGACATTGATAGACATTTTTTCTATTTTATAGTTTCTCGAATGACCGTGTCATGGCGGAGTTTTTTCTCCGCATGATGATGATGATGGAGGCCGATCATGAAACGGAGGAAGGAAGTGAAAGTGAAGAGGAAGAAGAAGAAGAAGAAAAAGCTTCCGAAAATAAATAATTAAAAATTACAAGTAAATGTAAGGAAAAAAAACTATTAATAAAAAAATTCTTGTTTTGATTTATTTGTCTATCATTCCCACTTTTATTTTTTTATATGAAGCTGAGCGAGCCAACATGTCAGGTGTCAATCTCAGAAATTCACTCCTGTGACATCACACATCGGTTGACCGTTCAAATCAGATTGTTCATTCTAACACCCATCCATGTCCATTAACCATCTAGCACACCTTCCATATCCTCAGCTCCATAACACATAAATTCAAATCTCCCAAGTCAGCATAAATAAAAAATCCTTCGGCTGCACTAGGTCTCTGTGATTATGCCTCCATGGCTTAGGGAGAAGCATGCCAACCTCTCACCGCTGGGTCTGTGTTTCAAATCCCAGTTACTCCATGTAAAATCTGTGCTGGACAAAACAGAAGCAGACTGGTTTTTCTCCGGGTACTCTAGTTTTCCTGACTAACTTTCATTCTACCAACACTCTCCACCATCATTTAATTTTATCAGTCATTTATTCAATCGCTGACTCAGAGGAGTGCGATAGGCTTCGACAGTCGGCACAGTTCATATCTTCACAACTAGATGGAATATTCCAATGTCATCAATAGACATTACACCATCTTGTTTTTATTTCATGTCGAGCTGGCTGAACCGACATGCCATGCGTTTTGTATCCCCCACCCATTAACAATTTGTTTACCGTTAAGTATTAGAAAAAACAATCCCATCCATGACCTACACTACATTCTGCCTGTGACGTCCCAACCTCCATTCACAGTTCCATCTTCATTCACGTTTGTTTTCCCGCCAACCTAGCACGTCAGGGTTCGACAACCACCATCCATCTCCATTCATGTTTCCCATTAAAACACTCTCATCCATGACCTGTGCTACATTCCGTAATCTGCTGTGACGTCGCAACCTCCATTCACGGTGCCATCTTCATTCACGTTTATTTACCCGCAAACCTACCACGTCAGGGTTTAACAACCACAGCCATCCACCGCCATTCATGTTTTCCATTCAAAACACACCCGTCCATGACCTACCCCACATCCCGTAATATACTATGACGTCACACACACGCCAGTTGACCGTTCAAATCTGACGATTCATTCACCGACAAAGATTCGGAAACCTTCGGCAACACTCGGATCTCATCAAGTACAAAGCAAAGCTATATAGCACGAGACCATAACAGAGAAGGCGCTCAGTCCAAGAGAGAGACTGGGTCGAGGAGGGTCTCGTGCAGATCCTCTTCCATCCTTCCCCCCCCCCCCCCTCGTCCCCCACCCCACCCTTCCCTCCCCCTCCCTCCCCCACCCTCCCTCCCCACCCCCCACTCCTCCCCCTCCACCCACATCCCCTCAAACCGGTTCCTGGACCCTCCAAGGTTTGTTTACCTTCCGGGGTCCCGGCGACCTTGGGGGTCAATGACCTACCTCAAGGTCATTGACTATGACCTACCTCAAGGTCATTGACCTTGCCACGCCCCCCTCATTTGCATAAATAACGGTATTTGAAGCAGAACCCTCCCTGCCTCTCTACTCATGCCAATGATTAATCTATATGGATCTATCTAGAATAATGACGAAATTAAGTTGCTAATATCGAAATTTCTAATTAGTTCGAAATACTAAATACCTGGCACAATGTAGCCTAATAGAGCACTACAGTTGGCAGCCCTGGTGACTGAATATATTCTTAGTTCCATCTCTTAAGGTACAGAATACAAAATTTGGTTGAATACCAATGAATAGCATGGACGTTACATGCAGTTAAACATTGGATCTAACAGCGTGCGTAAAATCATGTTGGCAACAATGTCATGCATGTATTGGTCAGAAATAATCTGAAATAATATGATCTATTGTGTGCCAATTTTGAATGAAATCCATTAGTTAGTATAGAAGTTACATGCATTTTAAAATTGGACCTATCAGCAGGCTTAGAATCAGGTTGGCAGCCCTGACGTATATTGTTTACTCCAAATTCATCTAGAATGCCAGGTAATATATGTGTGCAAAGTTTAGAGCTATTGGCTTGCATACTTTCTAATTTATTGATATTAGGGTAACAAAAATAGAGACAGCACATATTAACATTTGGCAGCCCTGGTTGCTCTTAAGAATACGCATAGTCATAAATGTTATGGTACACATAGCACATACGAAACTTGGTTGAAATCCAAATGATAGTATGGATGATACATGTATTTAAAGTTGGACACTCAGCAGGCTTAAAATCATGTTGGTAGCACTGACGTATATAAGTTACTCCAAATTAATATAGAATGTCAGGTACTATACGTGTGCATAGTTTAAAGCTTGCATACTTTCTGATATATTGGTATTTGGATAAAATAAATTAAGAGCATTTATTACCAGTTGGCAGCCCTGGTGGGTCTTAAGAATACGCTCAGTCATATCTGGTTATGTACACATACAACATACGAAATTTGGTTGAAGTCCAATTGATAGTGTAGAAGTTATATGCATTTAAAAATTGGACCTATCAGCAGGCTTATAATCATTTTGGCAACACTGCCAAGTATGGTATCCTGGAAATTAAACAGCAATATTATTATCTATACGTGTACCAATTTTGAAATAGCTCCCATTCATACCTTCCAGGATATCAAGCATGGAGCTCAAATTTCAATTGCGATTTTTTTAGCAGTTGGTAGCACTGACATCATTTTCAAATATGGCCGTGAGATATTCAGGTATAGGTCTTTACTCCTACCAAATTTTGTTTCGATTGCTCCAGCCGTTTAGGAGTTGATAGGGGCACACACACACAGCCAGACAGACAGAAGGACAGACACACACACACACACACACACACATTTGCCCGATCTCATTTAAGTCTACTTTTTCCTCATTTTTGCAAAATGTGAAAAGTAGGCTAATAAATATATATATCACTGATGTGATGAGGAAAAGGAGGATTTCTTTTTATGGACATATAACCCGAATGAAATCGACACGGCTTTCCAACTGAATTTTTGCTTTTCTCCAAGAGAAAAAGACAACGGGGGCCTGGTTCAGTGAAGTAGAGAAAGATCTGTTGGAGACTGGGATAACATGTGAAGATATCCAGGAGCGTGGCCCACTTAAGGGAAAAACCTCAAAAACATCAGAGTTTTCAACCTAAGCCGAAGCTAAAAACTGGGACGGGGTGGACGACAGAGAGAAAGGTGCAACATCGATTGCGAATGAAAGAGAACTGGGCCAACATTAAAATGCAGAAGAAACAGTTGACATGACGTGGTCCTTAGTTGGCCGTAACGAAGGAAGAGGGAGAAGAAGAAGTAAAGCAGATAATGAAGTATTTTGTTTAGAGGCCACTCCTAAGGGTCTTGGGAGCTCCGACAAGTGAATAGGCCCAATCTAGTTTATAACAACCTCACTGCTTATTTACCCAAAGACAGAAGAAGTCACTGCAAGAACTGTTGGTATGATATTGTTAAGAAATGGCTCCTCATTGCGTTAGTTGATGACTCCACTTCAATGCTAACAGAATGTTGTGGTTGTAGTGGCGAGACTGAATTGTTCTGCTAACGAGGGGGGATTGAACAACGATTTGGCAACAATGTGTGCTTGTCATGCTGTCGATATCGCACCTTACAATAATATTATTTTCCTTTCGTTAGCCTCACCGCTCATTTAATTGCCCCCGGTGTTCGTGTTCCTCAGCTTTGTCGGACAAGACTTCAATCAGCCACAATCACCCACCTGTCATACCACAACTCTCGACTCATCGCCGCTTCGCTAATCAGGTGTGCGATTTGGAACCTTATGGAACATACAGCAGTTTAAACGGAATATGAATCGGCTGGTGTTAAAAGGAAGTAGGTCATTCTTTCTTTAAAACTCAGCAATTCTTCTAGGTTTGTGCCGTGTCTTGTGTGGGGTTTCGCCTTGGACACCAAGCTGGCTCATCGACGGGCTCTTGGTGTCCCCGCCCTAGAAGAATTGCTGAGTTTTAATTCACCGGCCGTGAAAGCCAAGACACCATCTTTTTGGAAGCCTTCATAGGGAGGTTCAGGCTGCTTGAGCTTTTAGTTCTCGCAGTCAAGTAGTGCAGTTGTACTCTATATAAAGGGAGGTAGCGCGCAGTTCGTTACTTATGGATGTAATTGAAGGAACGGTGAATGGTAGAAGATTCCAGATGGTTGACAGTATAAGGATCGACGCAAAGTATGAAACAACTAAGAGAGTAGCAGGAGAAAGGTTTGCTTGGAGAGTTTCGATGTGAGGACCTGCTCTAGGGAACAACACTGATGATGATGATTTTTAGCCTACTTTTCACATTTTGCAAAAATGAGGAAAAGGAAGACTTATGAGATCGAGCAAATGTGTGTGTCTGTCTGTCTGTCCTTCTGGCTGTGTGTTGGTCCCCCTATCAACTCCTAAACGGCTCTAGCAATCGAAACAAAATTTGGTAGGAGTAAATATCTATACCTGAATATCTCACGGCCATATTTAAAAATAATCTCAGTGCTACCAACTGCTGAAAAATCACAATTGAAATTTGAGCTCCATGTTGGATATCTTGGAAGCTATTTCAAAATTGGCACACGCATAGATTGCAGATTACATTCCAGGAGGCCATACAAGGCAGTGTTGCCAAAATGATTATAAGCCTGCTGATAGGTCAAAATTTTAAATGCATCAATTGGATTTCAACTAAATTTCGTATGTGCTATGTGTACATAAACAGATATGACTCAGATTATTCTTATGAACCACCAGGACTGCCAACTGTTAGTAAATGCTCTCAATTTCTTTAATCCAAATATCCATAGATCAGAAAGTACACAAACCGACAGCTTTAAACTATGCACACGTATACTGTAATACCTGACATTCTACATTAATTTGAAGTAACTTATATACGTCACTGCTACTAACATGATTCTTAGACTGCTGAGAGGTCCAAATTTAAATACATGTAACTCATAGATCTCTATCATTTGGATTTCAACCAAATTTCGTATGTGCTATGTGTGCCATAACAGATATGACTATGCCGATTCTTAAGAGTAACCAGGGCTGCCAACTGTTAATAAATACTGTCTCTATTTTTGTCACCCTAATATCAATATATCAGAATGTATGCAAGCCAATAGCTCTAAACTTTGCACACGTATAGTACGTGGCATTCTAGATTAATTTGTAGTAACTAATATAAGCCTACGTCAGTGCTGCCAACATGATTCTAAGCCTGCTGATAGGTCCAATTTTATAATGCATGTAACTTCTATACTAACTAATGGATTTCATTCAAAATTGGCACAACAATAGATCATATTATTTTAGATTATTTCTGACCAATACATGCATGACATTGTTGCCAACATGATTTTACGCGCGCTGATAGATCCAATGTTTAACTTCATGTAACGTCCATGCTATCCATTGGACTTCAACCAAATTTTGTATTCTGTACCCTAAGAGATGGAATTAAGAATAAATTCAGTCACCAGGGCTGCCAACTGTAGTTCTCTATTAGGCCACATTATGCCAGGTATACAGTATTTCGAACTAATTAGAAAATTCAGTATTACAAATTTAATGTCGTCATTATTCTAGATAGATCCATATAGATTAATCATTGGCATGAATCTTAAATTTTAAGAAAAGTAGGCTCTTTAGTTCGTCACGGAACTTCTTGTTTTTACACATAAGCATGTTATTTTGTGTTAAATATCTTATGTAATATTTGTTTCAGGTTAGGGCATGTAACTACTTGTTTTCCCGCCTAATGTAATTGGGTACAATTCGTGTTGACAGACTGAAAAGCTTTCTTAAATGGAACTGAAAAATGCCTTCTATCACTTCCATTATTAATATACACAAGTTTTTAATTAAACTTATAACGAGTCCCATTTCTTAACCTTTTATTTTATATTATTAGTTTATTTCAAGAACAGGTTACTGTATGGAATCAAGAGATAGAGAAATATGGAATGAAAATAAGTGTGGAGAAGAGTAAGACTGTAGTGATGACAAGAAACAAGAGAGAAGGAAGACAGAATATTGAAGTCAATGGAAATCCATTGGAAATGGTAAAAAGCTTTAAGTATTTGGGGAGCATACTCACAGAAGATGTTACAATAAATGGAGACATTGGAAAGAGAATCCAACAAGCTAATGGGTTTTACCAGTGTGTGAGAGGTTTAGTATGGAACCAGGAAGTCCCAGAGAAATGCAAGAAAGTTATATTCTCAATGTACTACACACCAGGTACTTGGTCCACAACAAAACGCGATGAAAGCCGAATCCAAGCAGCCGAGATGAAGTTCCTTGGAGGAATAATTGGGAAGACTCGGAGGGATAAAATCAGAAATGTGGACATTAGGGAGAGAACTGGGTTCCCAAAACTACAAGACAAGATAGAGACCAGTAAGCTGAAGTGGTACGGACATATGATGAGAATGGGAGAACATAGAGTACCAAAAAGAATATTTATGGAGAAAATACCAGGAAGAAGACCACGAGGAAGGCCCAGAAAGAAGTGGATGGATACGATGAAGGAAAGCATAGAGAAAAGTGGAGTAAAAGAAAAAGAAGTATTGAAAGAAGGAAATGAATGGTGGAGGGATAGACAACTGTGGAGGTCCTTGATTCGCAACCCGACCCAGGGAACTGGAAACGGGAAATGAAGAAGTAGGAGAAGTAGTAGTTTATTTCACTTCTAGAAGTGACCCGTGTGAAGTGAAGTGAGGTGGACGTCAGTACAAGAACATCCAGAGAATATCAAAGACTGGACGAGCACTCGCATAGCAGAGGGCAGGAAGCAATTAGATCACCAGCATTCAGGAGACCAGGCAATGCTCATGAAGAAGAGGAAGAAGAAGAAGGGCAAGTTGACGAACGAGCAGATGAACCAGAAGAAGAAATAACAGAGAAGCAGTACTACAAGAATATGAAGTAGAAGTAGGAAAAGAAAACAGATGCAGAAGCGTCGGAAGAGGAAGAAAAATCAAAAGAGTTGTTGTTTAAATTGAGGGGCTTGGACATCGTGGCCATTTAGCCACGTGTACTTGTGTGAGTGTAGAATTTTTGCCTGATAACCTGTGCTATAGTGATGGCTGTTTTAATGAGTGGATATGTAAGCATTGGAAAGGAAGCGGCTGAGGCCATACGTTAGGAACCATCCCGGCATTCGACTGGAGTGAAAGTGGGGAAACCACGGACAACCACTTCCAGGATGGTTTAAGTTGGAATCGAACCCATCTCTTCTCAGTTTTGTCTAATGGGCTGAGTGTACCCCGCTTCAGTCCTCAGACCTAAGTTAAATTTCATAGCAGAGCAGGGAATTGAACCCGGACCTCCGGAGATACATTAAATGAATAAGTATGATTAGAAGAAGCTCAATAAAATCAGGAGGAAAAGAAGAGGAATAAGAAGTAGCCGTAAAAAAGAAGTAGGAGAAGGGGAAGAATCAGAAGTAGAAGACGGAGGAAAGTCAGCAGAAGAAGATGAAAAGTCAGAAAAATAAGAAGAAGAGGAAGAAGAGAAAAATGGTGGAAGAAGAAGAAACATAAAGAGCAGAAGAGAAGGAAGAAGAATAAGTATGCGAAGTAGAATAAGAAAAACAAGCAGCAGCAACAGAAGGGAACAATGGAGAAGTACCTAATTACTGTAGATATTTACAAGTTATTTTGCCTTGAGAATATTGCAACCACTTCTCGGTTGTCTTCGTCGTTGTCATGGACAACAAAAAAAAACTCAAGCGGAAATGGTCATTTACGCTCGAACACAAGGTAGTCTATGGTAAGGATCAAGGTGTACATGATTATGACAAAGAGGTGTGTGAAAAGAAAATAGCTGATTCTTACACAAAAACATAACGTGTCACATAAATTTGTCAGTCGAAGGTAATGGCAATACTCAGAAGACTGCTGCTACACAATGAGCGAGAAGAGAAGGCAACCCATTACTTCTGGACAGGAAATGTAATATGCCACCAAGAACTCTAAACCACTTGAATACAGTGTTGTGCGCTTTCAGCGAAAAGTAGCTGCAAGTATGCGGCTGGTCCTTCATCTGAATGATTACACAGGTCTACAAAATACAATTTTTGGAGACTTTTTTTTGGATTCAATAACTGATTTTGTATATTGAAAGTGTATGAATTACAGAAATGTCTTCCATGTTCCTGTATCACATCACGTTTAAAACAAGAAGTTCCGTGACGAACTAAAGAGCCTACTTTTCTTAAAATTTAAAATTCATGCCATTGATTAATCTATATGGATCTATCTAGAATAATGGCAAAATTAAATTGGTAATATAGAAATTTCTAAGTAGTTCGAAATACTGTATACCTGGCATAATGTAGCCTAATAGAGAACTACAGTTGGCAGCCCTGGTGACTGAATATATTCTTGTTTCCATCTCTTAAGGTACAGAATACAAAATTTGGTTGAAGTCCAATGGATAGCATGGACGTTACATGCAGTTAAACATTGGATCTAACAGCGCGCTTAAAATCATGTTGGCAACAATGACATACATGTATTGGTCAGAAATAATCTGCAATAATATGATCTCTTGTTGTGTTAATTTTGAATGAAATCCATTTGTTAGTATAGAAGATACAGGCATTTTAAAATTGGACTTATCAGCAGGCTTAGAATCATGTTGGTAGCACTGACGTATATTAATTACTCCAAATTAACCTAGAATGTCAGGTACTATACGTGTGCATAGTTTAAAGTTGTCGGCTTGCATACTTTCTGATATATTGGTATTTGGAAAAAATAAATTGAGAGCATTTATTAACAGTTGGCAGCCCTGGTGGATCTTAGGAATACGCTCAGTTATATCTGTTTATGAACACACAGCACATACGAAATTTGGTTGAATACCAATTGATAGTGTAGAAGTTATATGCATTTAAATATTGGACCTATCAGCAGGCTTATAATCATTTTGGCAACACTGCCATGTATGGCCTCCTGGAAATTAAACTGCAATATTATTATCTATACGTGTGCCAAGTTTCAAATAGCTCCCATTCATACCTTCCGAGATATCCAACATAGAGCTCAAATTTCAATTGCGATTTTTCAGCAGTTGGTAGCACTGACATCATTTACAAATATGGCCGTGAGATATTCAGGTATAGATCTTTACTCCTACCAAATTTTGTTTCGATTGCTTCAGCCGTTTAGGAGTTGATAGGGGGAGACACACACACAGCCAGACAGACAGAAGGACAGACAGACAGACACACACACATTTTCCCGATCTCACAAGTCTACGTTTTCCTCATTTTTGCAAAATGTGAAAAGTAGGCTAAAAAAAACTACGAGCCTTACAGTAGTCGCATATGATGTGAACATCTGACATAGAAGAAACCTGACGTTAAATTTTGATAAACCGGTATTTTATACTATTATTGGCACAAATATTAATCTATTGTAAAAGGGAGTGTTTTACAGATATTGTAGTTTATAATATGGAACTCATTTTATTAGATGATTTGTAGCTTCCACCAGCACTAGCCTAAATAAAGAATACGATATGGATCAACTAGATTAATAGACGCGACACCGCTCATAACCTTAAATTCCTTATAAATAGGTCCTCTTGATTCACAGACCAACATGTAATTTCATATGGATTCTGTTAAAATGAGTCATATTGATATGATAAATATCGTTTAAAATGATAATCTGGTAGCATAAATATCTACCCCGCCCAGGATTCGAACCCAAGATTTATAGATTCACAATCATACGCAATAACCCCACGGCTATTTCGACTACGCAAATATCGTGCACAAGATGGTGACTTATTTCCACGTTCCAATAATACTGCATTACGGAATTAAGTTTCATTTCTATTTTGCTTGTTTCGATAATGTTCTTGAGTGACATTGAGTTTAAAATGCCTTATGCCAATGCAATGCTGACTACTTACAATGTTTGATATTAAGGCATTTTACCATTTAAATACTGATACTGTGCCCGTTTGTATCAGGATCTAAATGACCACATTTTGAAAAATACCGAAATCAGATAAGCACGAGAAAATCTATCTCAGGGTCTATCTAGGCAAATAATTAGGTCTATCTGGCATCCCTGATTTCGGTAATTCTCATGTAGGTAAGGAGTGAAATTATTTTTGGAAACACACACTTTCTTAATATATATCAATTTATTGATAATTAAAATTGACTTTGACTGGCAAAAAAATTTCAAACCACAAACAAACAACAGAATCATTTAAAAGATCAACCTTCCAATCATTCACCACTTCGCAAAAATTTATAATCATAAATCAAAGTCCATCTGATATCAAAATAAAAATAAAACATTTTTTAATTTACACTAGATAATCACTTTCATTAAAGAGTCCGAGTGATTTATCCTATTTACATATCTCGTTGCACATTACGAAGATTCGTCGTTCGTTGAAAACATTCAAGAAATATTTATACACTTTTCATTTTTTTGAAATGTTATTCTGTTCATTCATTGCTAACTCTGTCTTATGAACCCCATATTAAGATTCGGCTTAACAAAATCGGATGGTAATACGCTCATTATTTTCAAAAACTTTGCTTCAACAATAAACAAAATTTATGAAATTTTCATCAAATTGAAAATTAAATTATATCTCATTTATCTATAAGTCTCTTTGTTCCAAATGAACAATGTTCAAAAATAGGAATTTCATCATTTGAAATTTATTATTCATAATTGACATTTATTTGTTATTAACAACACAATTGTTTCAATTTATTCTCAGTTGACTGAGTTTCATGCCACAACGTCTTCTCACTTAGAAAATCTGTGCAATGTTTCACAAAAATTTAAATTATAAAATTATCTGATTTTTTTTTTATTATTTCAATAATTCTCTTAGAATTGTATTTATAACAGGGTTTCACTTTTTATCGGGTTAATATTAACTGCTCATATAAAAAATTCTTTTATCAATACTCAAAGCACAAAATATAAATATTTAATTATTTATCTTGTTAATCTTTGCATTTTCCAACTATTTATTTATTTATTTATTTCTTGGGTCAGGTTCCTCAAAATCTAAACTCATACTGTTCAAATATTTCGGCATCAAGTTTGGAAAATTGAAGTTGATCCAGACAAAAATTTTATTTTTGAAACTGACAGATTTAGTGGGATTAGACTAGAAATATGGGGCGGTCTAATAATGCCTTACCCTTCTTTTTCAATTCAGAGCCCAAATGCTCTTGATAAACATTCACATGACACACACGCATATCCCTGTGTGCGCAAGACAATGGGACTCAAAGCCCTCATGGACGACCCATCTGGCCTCCTCACCAAACTTAAGTGTTGACAATTATATTCACACACTGAACAATTATATTTGACTTCATCTATTTTTAGCCTATTTTCAATTTTGAAAAAATAGGCTTATGAGATCACCTTTTGTCCGTGTGTGTGTGCGTGTGTGTGTGTGTGTGTGTGAGGTGTGTGTGTGTGTCCCCTAATAAAATCTAAACGGCTGGAGCGATTTCAATGAAACTCGGTATGTTTATAACACTATTCCCGGCGACCTCGACCGTGCCCTTCAAATTTTGTTACTTCTCACCAATCCAACATGGCGGCTGTGCGAAATATTTCACTAGCATTCAATATCTCCGAAACTATTACAGATATCACCCTGCAATTTTGTACGGTAATAAAGGGTACTGATACAAGTTTACCTATGTATATTTCATAAACCTGTTAAGTACAAAACGAACATGGCGACCAAGCGAATTTGAAATATTTTAATAGACTTTTCTCTTGATTTAACTCTCTGAGCGCAGTGAAATGTGGTACAGTAAATGATTTTGCAGATTGTAATGCACTGCCATCTAATTTAATTCAATTGTTTACATAATCTCAAGATGGCGGCTGTGCGAAATTTTAAAATTAAGTTTTTATTTTTTGTGTCGTAATCATGCGATCGAAGTGAAAGTTTGAATAATGAACCTAGGCAATAATTGTCCTTGAATGGTACATGACTCTATGGCCTATACATATAATAATCCAAAATGGCGAGCATCCGAAATATTTAGACGGTTCTCAATATCTATGAATCTGTTACAGCAACCAAACTGTTTTTTTTTATGTTCATAGAGACCATGAACATATGTTCACCTATAGGACTTCCAGTAACCTGGTGAGCACAAATCCAACATGGCGGCGACGCGAAGTATAAATATTTCAATGGGCGTTTCTCGCGAATTAACTATCCGAGTGCCGTGAAACGTTGCACATTAAATGCTTATACAAATGTTGATCCACTGGCATCTAATTTATTTCAATTGTTTGCATAATCACAAGATGGCTGCTGTGCGTAATTTTAAAATCTCGTTTTTACTTCTTGTGTTCTAATCATGCGATTGAAGTTTGAATGCCACACGTACACAATAATCTTAATGTAATAGTACAAAAATAAAAATCTAACCTGGCGACCATCTGAAATATTTAGTCGGTTCTCAATATCTACGAATCTGTTACAGCAATTAAACTGAAATTTTGTATGTTGATAGAGGCAATTAACATGAGCAGGATATATGAAAATAGGCTGTATAGTTCTTCACGGAACTACTTGTTTTTCAATCCACCTAACACTTTTATATATTTTTCTCTTTGTAATATCCTGTCTTACCACTCTGCGTTTTCCCAAATTTTATTTTTATAAGAAAAGATGTATTTATTATGGTCAACATTTCCTGGCCTTCCCTTTTACATAAATTCTGCCCTAGATTTATACATGTAAGTACCTGCCTTATTGTTTTCTTTCGATATTCGTTCTTTTTTTCTTGGAAAATTTTACTGAGCTCAAAATTGATTATATTTCACCTTCATTCACCAACTCATTCTACCTGTTTATAAATTTCAACTTCTATTTCACAATAAACAAAAGTTATCGCATTTAAAACCTTCAATTCAAATAAATTCCTTCACAAGTTATTATTATTATCAATGGAAAAATGGCAATTTTTTTATTTAATAATGCTTTCCTATTACTTCATAAGGATCATTAATGCCCTGTTTCACTCCTAAACAATTATCTAACTCCTTGTCGCGTATTATCTATAACACTTTATTATTATTATTATTATTATTATTAATGTAGTATTATTTAATGCGTTAATCATTTAACTTTATTTTGTTTTAGTAAATGGTGCTATTACCAAATTATCTTTTACAACGTTAAATAGTGTTTCAATCAATAACATTATGAAATTATTTTATTCACATTTGATATTATTATTATCTTTGTTTCATTTTTATGTTTATTTATTTATTTATTTTTATAAAATTAAATTATTTAAATAATCCAAGATGTAACTTAAATCTCTCATAAGAATTTACTAAGATTCTTCCTATTCTTTGGTTTTTTTTTTTATATCTTTCATGTTGCAGAAAACATGAACATGACTGTAGTCTAAACGAAATAGAAAATACGGCAAAATAAATTGTCAGACTTTCATGTCGCTCCATTTGCCATCCTGGACAAATATGATAATCAAAATAAACGGTGGTGTTGATTTCTTAAAATGACTGAGTAAAAAGGATTCTCAAAATGCTCTACTAAGCTACATGAAATAGCTCTTACTTCTTTCTTGCTGTGCTGCCGATGCGTGTCCTTCAGTAAACGCTATACCCATAGCGTCTCCCATGGTCATCTGCAATCCATTTCAACTTCGTTGGTCCCACGTCACACCTATCCTTAATTCGTTTAACGGCGCATTTCGATTATTATGATCGCTCGTTTAAAACAAACACTCCCGTATTCTTCAACACAAGGTAACATTTTGAACTGTAGCAATAGTTCCAAATGAATGTGTTACTCTTGCAATTTCGTTTCTCGGAACAAGTCCCACGTTTGAAAATACTGTTCTGATCGTCTGCTCGCATTGGAACACCTATTAGCAGTTGAGACTGAACCTCAAGTTCACAGTCTGTCCTCTCTAAAGTTCGAAGTGCCTTGTACAGTTTCACAAATAGAAACAACAAATTATTATAGGCGACTTCAGTGAATGGTTTATCAAATAACCATCACTTGTAGAGTACTTGTAAGAATACCTGACTATAGAGTCCTCTAATATTCCAAGTCCGTTGTTGAAAATTTCTATCACTTTGAACATAGCCCCAGCCCACATGGCTTACTTGGTGGCAAAGTTCCTTCGGCGTGTAATATGACGTAGTATTCACTGTTATGAAGCGTAGCGGCGAGTTCCTCCCAAGCAGTTGCTTGCTAGGAATGACTTGACTGTCTTGAAAACCTGGCTCTTTATATAGGTCAGCCAGCAATCCTTCTCGAAAGTTCCATTACCAGATCTCAAAATCACTCCCACAAGACTATCCAGCAACCGAGCGGAAAGATGTTACACGTCAAAAACTACAGTACATATTAAAGAAATCATTACAAGATGCGTGATTTTGAAAATCTGCATAGTATTGTCTCTTTAGAGCAGGCGGAGTTTAGTGCATGAAAATAATAAACACATTACCTTAAGACATTTTGTAACAATTACATATCAAAGAGAAAAAAAAAACAGTTTGTGTTCATTTGTATGATTAAGTCAATAGAACCGTTGCCGCTTGGATGCAAAGCTTCTCATACTGTTTTTTCCCTTGTTCACTCGAGTAGGATCATCACGTTTTATGAGCCAACAGCCAATACCTCGCCAAAAAGTAAAAACTTCAGGAGACTCTCTAGACGTACCCACCTCAGTGGTGGCAGAATTTTTTGCCGAGGGCATTGGAAAGCTGGTGTAACGATACGACAAATGTTTCAATCGTTTTGGCGATTATGTTGAGACATAAGAATAAAACAAGCAAACATTTAGCAGTAAAATCAGTTTGGTTTGTCAATCTGTTATTTTTATACAGTCCATCGGAACTTGAAAAAAAAACAGCCCTCGTAATATCAGAAATATTAGACTGTGGACTAAATACGGGCAAGAAAAATGAGTTCGGAGAATGTTCCCAATTACAGCCATTAAGATTTCAGAGAGAAATTTTAAACTTCACTTGCACTGTAGGGTGGAGCATTTCAAAGTGGGTAATTGAGGATATTAGTTCAACATGTAACATAAGTGACCAGAGATAGAATAATCACCCCCTGTTCCATGAAGCAATAAACCATCTCTCTACCTTGCATAACAAGTTCTAAGAACATTCTTCTGATCTCTTCGAAATTAGAGCAAGTCCAATCACACACACACGCACACAAAACCAGTCCTGTGCCAAAATATGATTACAACCATTATTTTATGTTGTAACCACAAGGAGTTGCCAACATGGACCATAATTCACAGGGCTGGAAGGTGTTAATGCTGGTTGGGATTCCAGTTGACCACAGATACACACGTGACCTAGAGGTGCTAAGAAGACGTGACGTACACAAGTGGAGCAATAGAAATTAGTTTTATAACCGGTTCAATACATCAAGTCATAACCCTGAGTTCAAGACTAGCGAAGTCGACTTACGACGTGAGGCTGGAGGCAATAAGGAAATAGTAATACTCTCTTTATAGTAGTGCCCGAAACTAGCCTAGAATATACTCACTAATTTGGACTAAATGGGGGCGAGGACTAGACCAAATCATAGAAATGTTTTCTAAAATATTGTGATCATGATGATGATGATAAGATAATTGTTGTTTTAAGGTGCCTAACATCTAGGTTATCGGCCCCTAATGGTCTGGGTGATAGCAAAAATGACAGTGAAATGAAAACTGTAACGAAAATTAACTTTGACTGAAAATACTTACAAAATGGAACTCAGATTGAAACGTTGGTTGGTTGGTTCTTAAGTTTAGGGGCTGCGACAACGTGGTCATGTAGCCCCGTGTACTTTGCGTGTGTGTAGAATCTGTCTGATAACCGGTGTTAATTGTGAGGACTGTATTAGTGTGTGTTATCTGTTTTTTAATTCAAGTAAGGACTGCAGACTTATGAATTTTTCAAATAGTTCCTACTTTTGCCGCCAAACGCCACCGTCGACGACTACTAGTTCAGAACTTAGCTACCAGACGCCACCGCAGTCGGCTCTTGGCAACGAACGTAGGAACCTAAGAGCGTTGTTTACATTCTTAACCTATACAATTTAGATTCACACAGGTGTAATTAGTGGAAGGTTCTTTAACATGCCATAAATCTATGACATGGGACCGCCGGCTTTACTTCCCCTCCGGAGGAAGGCATACTGAGGGATTTTAACGCTCTTATAAAAACGGCTCACAAAAGGAATAGATTGAAAAAAATAAGACGCACAAAATGTAGTTTAAGTTCGAAATATTTACAAAATGCAATGTAGATTCAAAATACTCAACAAAATGCAATTGAAATTCAAAATACTTACTAAGAGCATTATTGAAATTGAAAATACAAAATATAATTTAAATTCAAAATAGTCCCAAAATGTGGAAGCCCGTGATTCAATATACTTTCAAAATGCAATTTAGATTGAAAATACTTTGTGGATCTATCCTTAGCCTACACAAAATGACGGCCTCCCTCCGTGGCCAGAAAGAGCTCCGCTACACGCAAATAGATCCCTAGAGATATTCGCTCTCAGTTACGCCGACAAGTACTAGCATTCTGGGAGAGTCAGTGGCTGACCCAATCCTCAATAAACTGAGAGCTCTTGTACAGGCTAGTGGTTTGTACCATCATAAGAAGAATGTAAGCTTATATCATCAAAGGTGTGGAAGGTGGAACCTCCACGGTGACAGCAAACAATGCTAGCCATTACGCCAGTAGGTGGTCCAAGTAGTCTCCGGTCCCAAAGATCCTTGGTTCAATTCTTTCCAATCTTCGAGGTGGTCTTCCGTGGGTTTCCCATGTCGCAAATGCCAGGATGGTTATTAACTTAAGACGATTGTCGCCACCTTCCAAATCCTTGCCTTAAATAGAAAAACACACGCTATTACAGCCAACGCATCGACACTGGTTATCAGGTAGACTCCCTCGTCCGCACACACAGCACTATACAGGGTGTTTCTAATTTAACATTACAGAGTTTGAAGGCTTGTGTCCGGAAACATACCGCCTTCCCGCTACCTGCAAAAAAAAAAACACACCAGAGCACACGGTCAAATCTCCCACATTATCGGCGCCACTGACTAGTGTTAGTACCCCATATTCCCTACAGGTTTGCTGACATTCCATGCCCTCTTTCACGAAATCTCACGGGTGCCGCGGTCTTGGTAGTACTTGAAGACGTACTGCATGAGTTCTTAGACGATGAGCCACTGCATGCGTGTCAAAGCATGTGGTTTAAGCACGATGGCGCGCCAACTCATTTTTCACTTGCGGTCCGAGATCATCTGCACCACAGATTTGGGCGACAGGTGGATAGGTCGTGGTGGCCTGCACGTTCACCCGACTTGACACCGCTAGACTACTACCTGTGGGGTCACTTGAAAACCTTGATTTACGAGACCCCTGTAAAATCCGAGGAAGAACTACTGGCGCAGGTTATGAATGCGGCGGATGTTGGAGGACCAGGGATTGTGTACCAGAACATGGTACTGAGGTACCGTGTTTGTGTCGTCACATCCTGTATTTGGACCCAGACGACAAGTAGCAGGAGTCGGACAGAGCGCCGAAAATGTGGGAGATGTGAACTGGACACAAGCCCTCCAAGTGTGTAATGGGAATTTAGTAACACCCTGTATAACGAGAAAGTCTCTAAACTCCTACATGAATAAACGAGTATAATAATAATAGGCTGATATTAATATTAGGAAGTCTTTTTTTGAAAGCCTTTGTCGTGAGCGTCACACTATAAGGAAGTGAAACTTAGATTATTGGTGCAGCAGAAAAGAGGAGAATGAAGCGTTTGAAATGTGGTGTTACAGGAGAATGATGAAGTACAGGTGGGTAGATAGGGTTACAAATGAAGAGGTATTAAGACGAGTGGGAGAGGAGAGATGTTTCGGGTGACTGCTAATGAAGAGAAGAGATAGGTTGGTAGGACACATACTAAGACACCCAGGGATAGCGAGCTTAGTTATGGAAGGCAGGGTCGAGGACAAGAACTGTAGGGGTAGACCAAGGTTAGAATATGTTAAACAGATTGCCTCGGATGTAGCGTGTGGTAGCTATGTGGAGATGAAACGATGAGAGGGCTGCATCAAACCAGTCAAAAGACTGAAGACTCAAACAACAACATATTAATATCGTATGGCCTCGGATGCCGGGTGCAAGCTTTGTTAATTGACGCCCAGAGGGCAGCTTACATGCCGATATCTAAGCTCCTTGACACTATAACGCTTTCTAGTAGAGAAAGGAGGAACGTTTGTGTCGGCGGAAGAAAACGAGATTAAATTTGCCATTATAAATACGGTCTACTGAATTCAAATGGGTTCTTCAACATGCCAACAACGTAGTGACATGCGTACCGTGATTTTTGTCGCCTTTCAAAAATCACTTACCACGGCCAGGAGTAAACCGGCATGCTTGGGGTTGGTAGTCCGTCACGATAACCACTCACCTATCGTGGCAAGACAACGAGAATAATAACAGGTTGGAATCACTCATTTTAGAATTTTCATAAAGGCTTATCTGTGTGGACATGATTAAAATTTTAACAAGAGCTAGTAAAACTACAGATGGTTGATTGGTTCCTCAGTTTAGGGGCTGCGACAACGCGGTCATGTAGCCCCGTGTACTTTGGGTGTGTGTAGAATCTGTCTGATAACCTGTATTAATTGTGTTGGCTGTATTAGTGTGTGTTATCTGTTATTAATTCAAGTAAGGACTGCAGACATTCGATTTTCAAGTAGTTCCAACTTTTGCTACCAAACGCCACTGTCAACGACCAACTAGCTCTGAACTTGGTTACTAGATGCCGCCGTAGTTGGCTCCGGGCGACGAACGTTTGAACCTAAGAGTTTCAGTCAAATCTCACCTATAATTTAGCTCCACACATGCGTAATTAAGGAAAGGTTATTTATCATGCCATAAATCTATGACATGGGACCGCCGGCTTTACTTCCCCTCTGAAGGAAGGTATACTGAGGGATTTTTAACGCTCTTAAAAATCCCACGACTTCGCCTAGGTTTGAACCTGCGACCTTGGGCAGAGAAGCTCAGCATGCTACCAACTACGCCACCGTAGCCGCCTTTGGTGTTCTAATTACAGATGTGCGTTATTCGGTTGCCTCAAATAATACTGTAAACATTAATACAAAATCAGAAAGATGCACCGAGAGATCGCAATCACTAAGGTAGAACTAGAAAGTCTACAAGTCTACTGGTGAATGTTGAGTGTGGCCAGGTGTAGGCTGAGTCACTTATCGTAAGGAAGAAGAAGGTTCAAAGGTTCCGCAGGACTGAGTGATGACTCACATCCTGTGGACTATGTCCACCCTTCCCATCATTTTTTACACGCCCAACGATGTAACCTTCACTTCACCAAGCCCCCCTGACTCTTAGAATTCAACATCATGGTACATCAGTTGGCACACCTTAATAGGGAGGGTGTTTGAACAAACTCATAATTCCCTGTTCTATTCTGCAGAGCACCGGTGCATCAGAGAAACTGCTGGCAACTTTGACGGAGAAGAGAGAAGAAGTACAACCAGACTTCTATGGCACAGAGGCCATGATAGACCGCTCGTGGACAAAAGCTAATTTCGAACTAAGACATGTCATTACCAGGTTGGCAGTTCACGATTTTCACCACCTACTCTGCAAATCAAAACACTTCCATGACCCAAGTAAAGACTGTGAGTGCACACTATGTGGAACAAGTAGTTCCGTGAAGAACTATACAGCCTATTTTCATATATACAACTAATATTAATTGCCACTATCAACATACAAAATTTCAGTTTGATTGCTGTAATGGATTCGTAGATATTGAGAACCGACTAAATATTTCGGATGGACGCCATGTTAGATTTTATATATGTAGGTCCTAGAGTTATGTAGTGTTACATGACGATTATTGTGCACGTGTAGCATTCAAACTTCAATCGCATGATTAGGACACAAGAAGTAAGAAGGAGATTTTAAAATTTCGCACAGGTGCCATCTTGTGGTTAAGGAAACAATTGAAATAAATTAGATGCCAGTGGATTGGTATTCGTATAAGGATTTACTGTACCAAGTTTCACTGCACTCGGATAGTTAAATTGCGAGAAACGTCCATGTGCATATTTATACTTCGCGTCGCCGCCATGTTAGATTTGTGATCACCAGGCTATTTAAAGTCCTATAGGTGAACTTAAGTTCATAGCCCCTATCAACATAAAAAAAATCAGTTCGATAGCTATAATAGATTCGTCGATAGTCAGAGCCGTCTAAATATTTCTGATGGTCGCCATGTTGGATTGTTAAGTGTATAGGCCATAGAGTCATTTACCATTAAAGGAAAATTATTGCGTAGGTTCATTATTTAAACTTTCACTTCGATCGTATGATTACGACACAAGAAATAAAAACTTAATTTTAAAATTCGCACAGCCGCCATCTTGTGGTTATGTAAACAATTGAACTAAATTAGATACCAGTTCATTACAATGTGCATAAACTTTTCCTGTACCAGATTTCATTGCGTTTGGAACATTAAATCGCGAGAAAGGTCTATTTAAATTTTCAAATTCGCTTGACCGCCATGTTCGATTTGTAGTTAAACGGTTTTTGAAAGTCTTATAGATGAACTTCCAGTAGTGCCCTTTATCTCCGTACAAAATTTCAAGGTGATACCGCTAATAGTTTCAGAGATATAGAATGCCGGTGAAATATTTCGCACAACCGCCATCTTGTAGTTATGTAAACAATAGAACGAAGTTAGATGTCGGTGCATTACAATGTGTATAAACATATATTGTACCAACTTTTATTGCGTTTGGTTGGTTAAATCGCGAGAAACGTCTATTTAAAAGTCGCAAATTCGCGTGGCCGCCATGTTGGTTTTGTAGTTACCAGTTTTTCAAAAGTCACATAGGTGAATTTCTAGTAGTTCCCTTTATGACCGTAAAATATTCCAGGGTGATATCGCCCGGAATAGTGCTATGAACTTACCGAGTTTCATTGAAATCTCTCCAGCCGTTTAGATTTTATTAGGGGGACACGCACACACACGCACACACACGCACACACATCACTACTGATGAGTAGGGACCGGATTCTTAATCTAATTTTCACATTTTGTAAAAATGAGGAAAAAGTAGACTTATGAGATCGATCCGGGCAAATATGTGTGTGTCTGTCCTTCTGTCTGTGTGTGTGTCCCCCCCCCCCCCCCTATCAACTCCCAAACGGCTGCAGCTATCGAAACCAAATTTGGTATTAGTAAAGACCTATGCCTGAATATCTCACGGTCATATTTGAAAATGACGTCAGTGCTACCAACTGCTGAAAAATCACAATTGAAAATCAAGGTCTATGTTGGATATCACGGAAGATATGCATGCGAATTGTTCCAAAATTGACACACATATAGATAATATTACATTAGACTAATTTACAGGAGCTCATACATGAGAGTGTTGCCAACATGATTCTATGCCTGCTGATAGGTCCAATCTTTAAACGCTTGTAACGTTCATACTATCTATTGGATTTCAACCAAATTTTGCATCTTACTCATTAATTTCTTACCGCGTGATCAAACAATCAACGCAGATGCTTACTGCGAGACACTTCGGAAATTGCGCCGCGCAATACAAAATAAGCGCCGAGGGTTGCTGTCAAAAGGTGTTGTTTTTCTTCACGACAACGCACGACCACACGCTGCAAATGTGACGAAAAACCTCCTACAGGGATTTGGCTGGGACGTGTTTGACCACCCTCCGTACTTCCCTGACCTCGCTCCTAGCGACTTTTATCTGTTCACACATCTCAAGTCTTTCCTTGGCGGTCAACCCTTCAACAATGACGACGAGCTGAAAGAAGATGTTTCCAACTGGTTGAAGACACAGGCGTCAAACTTCTATGAAGAAGGTATCCAAAAACTTGTGCCACGCTATGACAAATGCCTGCAAAATTTCGGCAGTTATGTGGAAAAGCAGTTTAAGAGGTGTAGAATGTTGTGCAATAAATAATTTTTCTGTATCTGTACACAATTTAATGTTATTATCAAACGGAACTTACTTTCTTGACGTACCTCGTATTAATCTATGACAACCATCAAACTGAAATTTTGTATGTTAATAGAGGCTATGAACATAAGTTCACCTATGGGACTTTCAATAACCTGGTGAGTACAAATCCAACATGGCAGTGACGCGAAATATAAAGATTTAAATGGACGTTCCTCACAGTTCAGCCATCCAAGCACAGTAAATCTTGGTACGGTAAATGCTTCTACATTTTTTTCAATTGTTTTTATAACGATAAGATGGCAGCTGTGCGAAATTTTAAGATCTCGTTTTTATTTCTTGTGTCGTAATCATGTGAGTGAAGTTTGAATACTATATCTACACAATAATCTTTATGTAATAGTACATAACTCTAAGACATAAATATATAAGAATCCAACTTGGCGACCATCTGAAATGTTTAGACAGTTCTCAATATCTACGAATCTATTACAGCAATCAAACTAAAAATGTGTATGGTGATAGAGGCAAGGATGTATGAAAATAGGCCGTATAGTTATTTATCTATTTTATGTTCGACGATTGTGAAATGTAAACATTATTCGTCGGAAGACTGTATCATAATGAGGCTCATTATAACACTATATTTTTCATTATGAAACAGTTTCTCCCATCAATCAGAGCTCAAGAAACAGTTGTGTGACCAATTAGGTAAGGATACCTTTGCGCATGCACTCAAAATCCGCTGTAAATAATAGGTGTTCTGTGTTGGCAAGCTAAGTGAATTGTCTCTGCTTTCGGAGTGCCTTGGCCCACACATGCGTTCTGTTCAGTCAGCAAAGCCAGCGCGCCCTGTTCACTAACTGAATTAACTGAACCCCACAGATATTTATGAATATTTATGTTAATACATATAATAATGTTATAATTATCGTCGAACATAAACAGTCGTATGCAACTCGCCTATAATGGTAATTAAGACACTCGTATGGAAATACGCTCGTTTTATAAACATCCTCGTGTCTTAATTATTGCCATTATAGGCTCGTTGCATAATGTACTATATTTATTCATTTATTAAGGGGCGTGGTGGCGCAGCGGTCAAGCTGTTGGCCTCTCACCACGGCGGACCGGGTTCGATTCCCGGTCAATGCATGTGAGATTTTCAAAGTGAAATGCCACGTCCTGTGGTTCGGATTCCACGTTAAAAGGAGGTCCGGTGGCTTATGATCTCGAGATTAACGGTCACGTAAAACTACAATCTTTTTTTTATTCATTTATTAGCTTGCCACGGTGGGTGAGTGGATAGCGTGTCGGTCTACTAACCCCTAGATTGCAGGTTCGCTCCTGACCGTGGTAAGTGATTTTTGAAAGGCGTAAAAATACGATACGCATGTCATACGATGTTGGCATGTCAAAGAACCCATTTGAATTCAGTAGGCCGAGTTCATAATGGCAAAATTAATCTCGGGAGTTTCCGCCAATACAAAGTTCCTCATTTCTCTACTAGAAAGCGCTATAATGTTCAAGGTGCTTATATATCTAACATCTAACCTCCTTGAGTTTCAGAGTCAAGGACCAACGAAATTCGACATGCAAGCTACCCTCTGGGTGTCAAATAACAAAGTTTTCACCCGGCACCTGAGGCCATACGATAAAAAATCATTTATTTATTTCTGTATGTTTGTCAAATGTCGCCTTCTGTAGCGTAGCGGTCAGCATGGTTAGCTGCCGCCCCGGAAGTCCTGGGTTCGATTCCCGGCTCTGCCACGAAATTTGAAAAGTGGTATGAGGACTGGAACGGGGTCTACTCAGCCTCGGGTGGTCCAAATGAGTAGAGGGGGTTCAATTCCCACCTCAGCCATCCTCGAAGTGGTTTTCCGTGGTTTCCCACTTCGTCTTCGGGCAAATGCCGGGATGGTACCTACTGTATGGCCACGGCCGCCTCCTTCCCTCTTCCTAGCTTATCCATCCCTATCTTCCATCCCTTCCCCCTCACTCATGAGGCCCCTGTTCGCTTTGCAGGCGAGGCCGCCTGGGCGAAGTGCTGATCACACCTCCCCAGTTGTATCCATCCCGACCAGATGTTCCAAGCTCCAGGACACTGCCATAGAGGCGGTAGTGGTGAGTTCCCACGCTGAGTCCGTGGGAACCACCAACCTAGAGGATAAATTGACTAAATAAAAACAATGTTTGTCAATGTAAACATCTCAATGGTCTCAAGTGTATAACAAGTAGTTCCGTGAAGAACTGTACAGCCTATTTTCATATATCCTACTCATGTTAATTGCCTCTATCAACGTACACAATTTCAGTTTGATTGCTGTAATAGATTCGTAGATATTGAGAACCGTCTAAATATTTCAGATGGTCGCCATGTTGGACTTTTATATATGTAGGGCTTAGAGTTATGTACTGTTACATTAAGATTATTGTGTACGTGTAGTGCTCAAACTTCAATCACAAGAAGTAAAAACGAGATTTTAAAATTTCGCACAGCTGCCATCTTATGGTTATGGAAACAATTGAAATAAATTAGATGCCAGTGGATTAACATTTGTATAAGGATTTACTGTACCAAGTTTTACTGCACTTGGATGGTTAAATTGTGAGAAACGACCATGTGAATATTTATAATTCGCGTCGCCACCATGTTGGATTTGTGATCACCAGGTTATTGAAAGTCCTTAGGTTAACTTATGTTCATAACCCCCATGAACATTAAAAAAATAATTTTGATTGCGTTAATAAGATTCGTAGATATTGAGAACAGTCTAAATATTCCGGATGGTCGCCATGTTGGATTGTTATATGTATAGGCCATAGAGTCATGTACCTTTAAAGGAAAATTATTGCGTAGGTTCATAATTCAAACTTTCACTTCGATCGCATGATTACGACACAAGAAGTAAAAACTTAATTTTAAAATTCGCACAGCCGCCATCTTGAGGTTATGTAAACAATTGAACTAAATTAAAACCAGTGCATTACAATGTGAATAAACATTTGCTGTACCAAGTTTCATTGCGTTTAGATCATTAAATCGCGAGAAAAATCTATTTAAAACTTTCAACTTCGCTTGGCCGCCATGTTCGTTTTGTAGTTAACCGGTTTTTAAAGTCTCATAGATGAACTTCCAGTAGCGCTTTTTATCTCCGTGCAAGATTTCAGGGTGATACCGGTAATAGTTTCAGAGATATAGAATGCCGGTGGAATACTTCGCACAGCCGCCATATTGAGGTTATATAAACAATTGAACGAAGTCAGATGTCGGTGCATTATAATGCATATAAACGTATACTGTACCAAGTTTCATTGCGTTTGGTTGGTTAAATCGCGAGAAACGTGTATATAAAAGTCTCAACTTCGCTTGGCCGCCAATATTGGTTTTGTAGTTACCAGGTTTTCAAAATTCTAGTAGTTCCCTTTATCACCATTCACAATTCCAGGGTGATATCGGTAATAGTTTCGGAGATATTGAATGCTGGTGAAATATTTCGCACAGCCGCCATATTGGATTGGTGAGACATAACAACATTTGAAGGGCACGGTCGGGGTCGCCTGGATTAGTGCTATGAACTTACCGAGTTTCATTGAAATCGCTCCAGCCGTTTAGATTTTATTAGGGGGACACACACACACACCTCTCACACACAAACACACACACACGCGCACACACACACGGACAAAAGGTGATCCCATAAGCCTATTTTTAGCCTACTTTCGATTTTTGCAAAAAATGAAAGTAGACTTATGAGATCACTACAGGGCGAAAAAAGTGTGTCTGTCTGTGTGTGTGTATGTGTGTGAGTCTGTGTGTGTGTGTGTGTGTGAGTGTGTGTACTCTGAATGTCTGTCCCCCCCCCCCTTATCAATTCGAACACGGTGAAACCGAATTGAACGAAATTTGGTACAGAGGTAGCATTAGCAAAGGGCACCTCAGTGTCATACTTTATATCGCCGCCATCTTTACCAAAACAGAATGGCGGCCACTCAAACGTTCAAAACGTAAAATCAAATTACGGCTAAACTAATCATCCGATCTCTACCAAATTTGGTGACAACATACCTTTACGTAGGACGCGTCTTTCATTCAACATTCAAGATCATCGGCCGTACCATTTCAGGATGGTGGCCGTGTGAATTATTCAACCATTTTAATCAATGGCTTAAGACCCACCAATTCCGATTATCGAGCCTAGGGTGGTTTAAGCTATCCTGAAGGTCGTGATCCGTTATTTATTATAATTTAATATTATAATATTATACTGTATGAGTGGCTTAAAAGAGCTGAGCTGTCTGTGTCACACGACAAGATGGCAGCTGTCCTCATGTGCCTGTCTTATATTTCAATAGTTTTAGTATGTTGTATGTGATATACCCTACTGATACAATAATATAAACTTAGTATGAAATTATCTTTAGTGAAGATGTACTGCTGTGAGGAAATCGTTTATTTAAAGTCATTATTTGCCAACAGGTTGTATCTAATGTCAGTTAAGAACACCATGTTGTTAAGGATAGGATTAGCTCTGGGCTAGCGTGTTAGTCTATCACGCAGTCGACTGGGGATCGAGTACTGCTGCAGTTAACTTTTTTTTTCTTGAATTCTTTTACAAATGATGTGCACGAGCTCTTTCCACAGATACTGAATGAGATGTCATTTAGCTCAAAGGAGAGGCTAATGTATACACTCGTTTATTAGTAAAATCACAGCCCCAGCATCGCAAATAAACAGAAGACATTAGGAAAAGGAGAATAGAAGAACTAGATACACGCTGTCATTAACCACAGCCTTCTTAATGCCTCTGTACGGTGCTGTCCTCTTGTGGGTTATGTGGGTAATATTGTTCCAAACTTACCGCTGTGTAAATACCTGGCCTCCTGAAGTATGGCAATTTTGTAATACTGGTAGTTCAACTATTAGCCACGATCGCGCTCCGATTACCTTTAAACACTGCCAGCTGGATCGCCTCCCTCTTGGCTACTTTAAACTGTCTACTCATTCAACACTCTTAGGCCACTGCCATCGTAGTACATTACGATGGCAGTGCATAGGCGTACAACATAAAGATTAATTCACTGATAGGTCGCAGCACCAACCTACTGTGATCGGCGTGGATTTTTAAAGGGGAAGATACCCAAAACGGAAGATTCTTAACTTAGCAGGCTGGCTTAATATAGAGATTAACGGACGTGAATGCATCACAATAAGTTAGTAGTTTTGTTATTCAATCATCATAAAGTATACAATATTGATTTTGACACTTACTGGCTAATTATCAATATAAAAGAAAACAAACAATACATTGTGGTAGAGGTGATTGTGTTAGGGATGAGGACAAAGAGTCATAAATACCCATACATTTAGGAGAAAGTAGGCTATATGTTCTTTGCTGAACATCTTGTTTCAAAATTGAAAATAGGCTAAAAATGCTTTTAGACTGTTCATACAGCTGGAATAGCCAGAAACTCCTAGTAAGATGGGATCCTCCATTAAACCAGCTATCTATTGTTTGCATCGTGAAATGACGCTGAATGGCAGACATGACCACCAAAACACCAACCGCAAAAGAGAGAGAAAGGGAATAGTATAGTAACAAGTGAAAATAGACCAATTACGGCGAGAATGAGGGATTGCCACCTTCACCTCTTTGAGAGATGCAATGCCAGCTTATTTGCTGGAGATGGAATAAAGAAAAGAGACAAGTACCGAATACAAGGGCACCATTTTTATTGTTCTTTTGTTACACAGCACTTTCTGTTTTTATTATTATATGACGAGCAAAAACAATCCTAAAACGAGGATGAAAGCGCTCAATTCAACATTAGTTTTCTTTTTATCTGCCAAGGACGCACAATTGAATAGACGTAGAACAGTTACGAGCACTTTATTCCTCTCCCATCCCCACTAGATATAACTAAGAAGCCTTGTGGCGTAGTGGATACCGTCCTTGGACAGAACCATGCAGGTGAAATCCGTCCTTACCCTCTCCGTTGGTCTTTACCGGAAATACGAGGGCAGATCAAGCAAGAAGTTCCGTGACGAACTAAACAGCCTACTTTTCTTAAAATTTAAGATTCATGCCAATCTATATAGACATATCTAGAAAAATAGCGAAATTAAGTTGGTAATATCGAAATTTCTAATTAGTTTCTAATTAGTTCAAAATATACCTGTAGCCTAATAGAGCACTACAGTTGGCAGCCCTGGTGACTGAATATATTGTTAGTTCCATCTCCTTAGATACAGAAGTCCAATGGATAGCATGGACGTTACATGCAGTTAGAGATTGGATCTATCAGCGCGCGTAAAATCATGTTGGCAACAATGTCATGCATGCGTTGGTCAGAAATAATCTGAAATATTATGATCTCTTGTTGTGCCAATTTTGGATTAAATCCATTTGTTAGTATAGAAGTTACATGTATTTTAAAATTGGACCTATCAGCAGGCTTAGAGTCATGTTGGCAGCACTGACGTATGTTAGGCTCTCATAATTAATCTAGAATGTTAGGTATTATACGTGTACAAATTTTAAATCTGTTGGCTTAAATACTTTCTGATATATTAATATTTGGGTAAAAAAATAGAGACAGCATTTATTAACAGTTGGCAGCCCTGGTTGCTCTTAAGAATAAGCATATTCATATCTGTTATGGTACACATAGCACATACGAAATTTGGTTGAAATCCAATTGATATTATAGAATTACATGTTTTTAAAAATTGGTCCTATCAGCTGTCTTAGAATCATGTTGGTAGCACTGACGTACTGACGTACATAAGTTACTCCAAAGAATGTCAGGTACCATACGTGTGCATAGTGTAAAGCCGTCGGCTTGCATGCTTTCTGATATATTGGTATTTGGATAAAAGAATAGAGAGATCATTTATTGACAGTTGGCAGCCCTGGTTGCTCTTACGACTACGCTCAGTCATGTCTGCTTATGTACACATATTGCATACAAAATGTGGTTGAAATCCAATTGATAGTATAGAAGTTATAAGCATTTAAAAATTGGACCTATCAGCAGGCTTAGAAACATTTTGGCAACACTGCCATGCATGGCCTTCTGGAAATTAAACTGAAATATTATTATCTATACGTGTGCCAATTTTGAAATAGCTCCCATGCATACCTTCCAAGATATCCACCATTGAGCTCAAATTTCAATTCCAATTTTTCAGCAGTTGGTAGCACTGACATCATTTTCAAGTATGACATTGAGATGTTCTGGTATAGGTCTTTACTCATACGAAATTTGGTTTCGATTGCTGCAGCCGTATAGGAGACAGACAGACATTTTCCCGGATCGATCTCATAAGTCTACATTTTCCTCATTTTTGCAAAATGTGAAAAGTAGGCTAAAAATAAGTTGCACTTCCCAGTTATGGCCATTTATTACACCACCTATACAACAGCAACACGTCTATAACGACATACAATGTAACGTCACTTATCCACATAGTTTCCAAGAGACTCCATACATTTCTGCGAACGCACAGCCAACTTGTCGATGCCGGATGCATAGAAAGTTCCTCCAGCGTTCAGCAACCACATGGAGACAGCGGCCTTCAACTCCGCATCGGTCTGGAAATGTCAACCACCGTTCTGTCTAATGATCGCATTCACACTGTTGACATTTGTATGGGTCCTGGACGTTGCGGGCCTGCCCTCCCGATATCCGTGCGTCCGGCTTCGAATTGCTGACACCACTAACGATCCCTTGCCGGGAAATGGCCCGCTCCCCATACACAGCAGTAATTTCTCGATGAATGTTCGTGCAATTCTTCCTTTCGGCCCATAGGAATCGGATTGCCGCACGCACCTCATATTTGGAGTGAACGTCCAGTCGACGCGCCATTGCTTTTGGCTGCCATTCACACCATACAAGACGAGACACCACAGCGACCTGCCTGACAGATGTGTGGGCAGTGTCTGTCCCTTTCTCGGCTGCGCTCATGTTTGCGACACACAGCGCGCTGCTGCAGCGCGTTAGTGCAACTAACTTTTTGATCCACCTTCGTATATCTAGTAAATCTCGCCAAACCAATTGATGGACCAACAGCCCATATCAAACATTTCATCTTCTTCTTTCGAATAACCCATTTGGAGGGTCCGATGTTTCGCCTAACGGCTTCGGTGACGTAGCTGATAGCATGCTGAACTGCTATGCCCAAGATGCCAGGTTCAAACTCGTCCGACGTCATCGGATTTTTAAGAGCGTTAAAAATCCCTCAGTATGCCTTCCATCGTAGAAGTAAAGCCGGCGGTACCATGTCATACATTTATGGCATGTTAAAGAACCTTCCACTAACTACAATTGTGTGAAGCCAAAACTTCAAGGATAGGTTTTTTTTACTTGCGAATTGGCCACTTAGGATCACGCTACAATTTTACTGTTATAGTTGTAATTTCCTCTTTCATGCGATCGCTGTGCTGCTGTCGCTGTTCGGCCGTCCAAGCTCTTCCGGTCTTTGTAGCTCGTCTCTCGTCATGAAACCCTTCCTAATATCCTGTTTCGAAACGTATCTCTTTCCAACATTTGGGCCTCCTGGATGTTAGATCTTTCAAGGTCTTTCCGAGTTTCTTTAATCCATGGCGTTGTTGGTTTTTTTTTTGTTCCAGAAGTAGACAAACAACTGCTTGGTTAATCTGGATTTGTCCAATCTGTACATGTGTCCAAGAAATATTAGCCGCCGTTTCCTTATGGTCGCCGATATTTTCTCTACATTCTTGTAGACTTCGGAGTTGCTCCGAAGTTTCCATTCTGTTTCCGTCTGGATTGGGCCCATGATTTTCGGGAGGATTCTCCTTTACAGAACCTCCAACTTATCTAGCCTATAGTTCATTGAAAGGCATTCTGTTTTGACGACAGTGTCGTAGTGCTTTATTTTGGCGTTCCAGGATATGCATTTCTTGTTATAGATGTTTTTTTGATTAAGGCTCTTAAGTTCCAACGTTCGTCACCGGGCGCTGGTAGCCATGGCATCTAGTAGTAGCGAAGTTCACAGTTAGGTGTCGTTGACGGTAGCATTTGGTAGCAAAAGTAGGAACTACTTGAAATTGATCGTCTGCAGTCCTTACCTGAATTACAACTTGCCACTGTGGGTGAGTGGTTATCGTGTCGGTCTACCAACCCCAAGTTTGCTGGTTCACTCCTGGCCATGGTAAGTGATTTTTGAAAGGCGACAAAAACCACGACACGCATCTCATACGTTGTTGGCATGTTAAAGAACCCATTTCAATTCAGTAGGCCGTGTTCATAATGGCAAAAATTATCTCGGGATTTTCCGCCAACACAAAAGTTCCTCCTTTCTCTACTAGAAAGCGCTATAGTGTCAAGGAGCTTAGATATATAACCTCCTGGACTTTCATAGCTCTCCAAGGAACGACAAAATTTGATGTGCCAGCTACCCTCTGGGCATCAAATAACAAAGCTTCCTCCCGGCATCCGAGGCCATAGGATATTAAAAAAAACTGAATTACAGATAACACACACTAATACAGCCATCACAATTAACACCGGTTATCAGACAGATTCTACACACACCCAAAATACACGGGGCTACATGACCGCGTTCACGCAGCCCCTAAACTAAAGAACCAACTAAATAAAATAAAATGGATATCCTCACGTATAATATGTGTTTTTGAAAATCTTAATTAAATATTTCGAACCTTTCTTAATGTTTAATTATAATTTGTTGAAGAAGGCCCCATTTTTGGATCGAATCATGTTGGTCTACTAATTTGAATATACAGTACTTTGTTTTGATTGGCAGAGCATTTTAAATGATTATTTATTAATCAATACGGCAATCTTCTTACATTTTCCTAAAATAGTAATTAGCCTGTTTTCATTTTTATGAAAAAAAAAAAAAGGCTTATGAGAACACCTTTTGTCCGTGTGTATGTCTGTGAGTGCGTGTGTGTGAGTGATTCGTGTGTGTGTGTGTCCCTAATAAAATCTAAACGGCTGGAGCGATTTCAATGAAACTCGGTAAGATCATGGCACCATTCTGGCCAATCCCGACCATGCCCTTCATATATTATTCTGTCGCACCAATCTAACATGGCGGCTGTGCGAAATATTTCACCACCATGCAGTATCTCCGAAACTATTACCGATATGACCCTGAAATTTAGTACGGTGATAAAAGACATTGTTAAAAGTTTAACTATTTAACTATTAGAAACCTGTAAAGTACAAAACGAACATGGCGGCCGAGCGAATTTGAAACATTTTTATAGACATTTCTCTTGAATTAACTCTCTGAGCGCAGTGAAATGTGTTACAGTAAATGATTATACATATTGTAATGCAATGGCATCTTATTTAGTTCAATTGTTTAAATAACCTCAAAATGGCGGCTGTGCGTTATTTTAAAACTAAGTTTTTATTTCTTGTGTCGGAATCGTGCGATCGAAGTGAAAGTTTGAATAATGAATCTACGCAATAATTTTCCTTTAATGGTATATAACTCTATGGTCTATACATATAATAATCCAAAATGGCGAGCATCCGAAATATTTTGCGGTTCTCAATATCTACGAATCTTTTACAGCAATCAAACTGATTTTTTTATATTAATAGAGGCTATGAACATAAGTTCACCTATAGATCTTTCAGTAACCTGGTGAGCACAAATCCAACATGGCGACGACGCGAGGTATAAATATTTAAATGGACATTTCTCTTGATTTAACCATCTGAGTGCAGTGAAACTTTGCACGTTAAATGCTTATACAAATGTTAATCCACTGGCATCTAATTTATTTCAATTGTTTTCATATCCACAAGATGGTAGCCGTGGGAAATTTTAAAATCTCGTTTTTACTTCTTGTGTCCTAATCATGCGATTGAAGTCAGAATACCACACGTACACAATATTCTTCATGTAATAGTACATAAATAAAAATCCAACATCTCGACCATTTGAAATATTTAGACGGCTCTCAATATCTACGAATCTATCACAACAATCAAACTGTAATTGTGTATGTTGATAGAGGCAATTAACATGAGTAGGATATATGAAAACAGGCTGTATAGTTCTTCACGGAACTACTTGTTTGTTTTTCTTTAATGGTTCAGCAATCCATTGGCCTTGCTGTCACTGTCAGTAAGGTACACAGTTGCATTTCCTGTTGCCTGGTAACGGCCCACTTAGGTGACGTCATCGCGTGTGGTCGTCAGAGGCTCGGCCGGTCGCTTCCCCCGCAGATTTCAAAACTGGTGGCTTATTTTAATATTAATTGTCGGTTTGAATAAATAAATGTCTCTAGATAATGATGTTGACGATAAATGTTGTTTTAAGGTGCCTAACATCTAGGTTATCGGCCCCTTATAGTCTGGGTGATAGTGAAAGATGAGATGAGAATGAAAACTATAACTACAGATTTACAAACTAGAAGAAGAAATGGTAAACAAATAAAGGATAAGGCAAATACAGGACAGGAAGAAAAGAAATACCCTCAACCCTCAAAGAATGAGGATTGAGGGACTTGGAAGGAAGGAGAGCCATGAAAGGGCAGATAGGAAAGGGAAAGAGGAGAAGGCCCACCCCAAAGTCAGAGGAAATAGGGGACAAAACGGACCCAGCTCAGGAATCCCTTAGGATCACCAACTACCAAACTCACCAGCCGTGAGCCCTTGAGGGTGTAGCACTATCCAGGGTGCACCAGAAGTGGTGGGGTTACATACACCCTGCCTCCTTGAGGGCCTTGTGCAGAAGGCAGGAGATAACCAGAATGGAAAAAGCAGCCTGACCCCTCGAAGAATGAGGATATCAGAAAAGATGAGACAAGGGTCAAGTAAAGCTGGAAAGTTATAGACTCCCTAGGCCTCAGATATCCTGATATCGTCGGGGTCGGACGAGAACAAGAGTTGACCAAGAGAGGTCGACAGGAAAGAAGACGGAGAGGAGCTCTGCACATGTAAGTGGATGCAATGCCGGACTCAGCTGGGGTCCCATGGTCGCCAACCCACGTCCCGCTAGATGTGAACCCCTGGGGGAAATATCTCTAGAAGAGTTCATTCCGGGGCGTTCCGACACAGTGTACTTGGTTGTCTCTGATAACTGAGTCATTTTTCATGGCTGTAACAGTGTGCGTGTTTGCAAATGATGTTAGGAACAGGGCAGGGGGTGGCTGTGGCTGCAATTCCAGTAACATCCCGACATTGGACTGGTGTTGAAACCACTTCTAGGATGGCAAAGGAAGAAATCAAACCCATATCTTGCATCACGAGGCTGACTGAATCCCGTTCCAACACTTAGACAAGAATGAATGTCTTACTAGATTCAACATTTGACCCTGAACATTCACGGAGACCACCAAGAATGCTAGCACCTTTATTATTAACCCGCCAGGAGTGGCGCGAGGGTATTTTTACCCGAGGCTTAGTTAATGCTTTATATTTATGAGTTGGAGGTACAAGAACATTTAGACGTAATAAATAAAAAGATTGAGCAATGGAGATTGAAGATAAATGTGGAGAAGAGTAAAACAGTGGTGATGAGTAGAGGTAAGAAAGAAGGAAAAGGAGTAATGAAAGTAGGAGATAAGGAATTGGAAGTGGTGAAACACTTCAAATACTTGGGAAGTGAACTGACTGAAAATGGAAGACTAGATTTGGAAATTAGCAGAAGAATACAACTCAGGAGTGCTTTCTACCAACAGGTACGGGGACTAGTATGGAACAAGGAGGCTAAAGAAGTTATGTACAAAGCATATTATGTTCCTATAATGACATATTGAACCCTTCAGAATAGCAGTGTTTTTATGCAAGAATCTTGATCAAGGGGTCGCGCTCAGTTCCTAGTGTGATGTTTACGTTCGCCAAACAACATGCTCTACTGAGGTAAGGGTCATAGGATTAAAACTATAATTAAGAAAGAAAGGTGACAAGACGTAAAATAATAACATGATTTAATGACTAATAATGAATAAAAAGAATATAAACAACAATAATAAAAATATCCTCCCTGAATTTTCCCATGACAGGAATATCTATCAATGTTGAGGAGTCAGACGGATCTCCCCCTTATTAAAATGTGGATCCTAGTTCCACTAACTTGCATTGGATTTTATGTACGCGTAATGACTAACTACGAGGAATGAGTACTTGGATAACTGTTCGTTTACAACGGGTTAACAGCCACGATGCTTACGAACACTCAACTCGTAAATCAACGTTTACGGATATGGGACATAACACTAATAAAAACCCTTAAAAAATTAATGCTGACACACACACTAAAAATCTACTATTTACAGGAATCTCCCTCGAGACCCTCCATTAGCGCGATGACCCACTTGACAAAATGAGCTGCCAACTCCGGCCAATTGCTCAATACACAAACAAGGAAAAGACAGCACCGCACGTGACTTCACGGGTCACTGATATGGAATATAAACGTGGACTAAAACCAACAACAACAAAAGCCTGACCGGCTAAGATTACTTTATATGAACAAAAATGCACGTTAAGCTAACGCTTCGGAGATTATAGTGATTCGTAGGCAACTCCCATTTATTTAAACAATTTTTACCATTGATCAGTTCTTAATCTGTATTTCAAGTAATTACGGAGCCAAAGCACTCCCCACTAATGACCTCGCTTGCAACCTTCAGTCCGCCTTGTGAAACAGCTCCCCCTTCCTCAATACTTGTTATTGTCACAACTCCAGTGTGTAAAAATAACTGACCAGCTGTGCCGTTATCTCAAGGAATCAACAGCAACAAATCTCAACCACCTAAACATATGGTCAGATATTAATCAAAATAGCCACATATGTCCTCGCAAGGTAACAATATGGACCTGGCACCAAGCTGACAGAAATCAATCTACGCTGAAATTCCCGCTTGTAATGACCACAAAATACACACACTCACACTGCTGGGAATGACATGACGTTTTCAACACAGGTCGGCTGAATAGATGCTCACAAACTATTAAAATATTAAAACCTACGATAGAGCTGACTGCTCTTCGTCACAAATCATATTGCTCCAGAGGCAATAATCTCACTGAATCTGATCAATAATAAACCTTAAAAAGATTAATTACCCTCCAATCTACTGTATAATTATATTAATTCAGTCCTACTTCTGAAACACAACATATCTCCGAGAGACGTTTTTAACCGCATTGCGTAACATATGCAAACACGGCCGTCCACATAGCTACGTTAGTTAAAACAACAAACAAACAAGAACCTTCTACTAATAACATTTATGCGAGCTGCTTCCATGCAAAAGGTGTGTCAGACCAAAACTAAATATACTACGTTAGTCAACAAAAGCAAAATATTTACAAAAATATGTCCCATATACCATAAGTTAATTTATCAGATAATAAGAATATTATTTTGTACTCATCCTCGGCCAGTCAACCATCAAAGGACATCCGCTGCCATCTCCCAACTGAATGCTTCTTAGCTCATCACAACCATCTGGACGGAGTGTTGATAGTTCCAAACTTCTTCCAGGATAAGCGATGTCATCTCTCGTGCTGATTCAAAAAGTTAGATTATTATACACTCGATATCTGACTACTAAATTCGCCGTTTCAGGTACTACTTTCCCCGGAACAGTCTGTTGGCGAATTGTCGATGCTACTGTCCCTACAAAATATAGTACTGTGACTATCTATCACTGAATTTAACACATTTATTAATAATTTCTGTGTCCTCATGACACGCAAAAGTATAAGTGCTTGTGTCTTCGACACACAAAAGTATAATAGCCTGTGTCCATTGACATACAAAATATAATGATAAACTTGTGTCCTCGACACACCGCAGTATAATAAGCAATGTCTTGGCTCTTCATGCCACTTATAAATGAACCGGCCCTAGATATTGATAGAGGGGGAAATTATATAAAAATTTCTCAAAATAATAGTGGTACAGGAATGAAATAAATATCACTGAACTCGTAAAATTGCGCAGGTCAAGAATATGCCCTAGAGATGTTGTCTAGCCGATCTCCCGCGTTAATGCTAGCCATCGCGTGCCCAAGCTTGACTTGCCGCGCTGGTAAGCATTCATCTCCCATTGGTTCCACATTTTCAATAACTTGGCGGTTTTTATCAGACCTTGGCCTCGTAGGAGTGTCTAGTATTTTCATCAGCCACTCACGTTACTGCATCATATTTTTTCTAGGCGCGAATATTACAATGAACATGCCATAAGCGTGTCTCATGCGCGTCCTTTCTATTTTGAGGTAGCCACCACCTGTCCTTCTGAAACATTGCTATGGTCTTTTTTTCACAATCCTAAGAATTTAGCCTTTTGTCAAACTGCTGCAGGTATGTCCCCATTGTCTCCAACAAATGCTTGAAATTTCCTCATCTCCGTCTGGCTATTTTCATGATGCTGGTGGAAGTATTTATTAATTGAAGAAATAAAACATCGAATCATTTATCCATCAGAGGGTAAAGGGTTCACAACTCCTCCACTCACAAAATTTCGAACTTAGGAGAAAGTCGATAATTTTAAAAAGACTTCCGTAGGCCAATTTGTTTTATTTCAGAATCACCCCTTTTCTCTTACTTGGTCTAGCCGCTCCTGTCTTGAATGGCATTTACTCGTTTCATTTCCTGCTTGTAATGCCCCTCTCAACTGCTTGCATGACGCGCTGGTGCCTCGGGCAACACTCTGCTCGTCTCGTTAATGTTTGTCAACACCATTTCCACTTCCTTCTTCACGTGCCGTACTCAACTGCTCCCCGTCCAGTTGGTTGATATAGGACGTCCATATATTTAAACTGCATCATTATTTCGGCGCTCTCATGGTTCACTTCTACGATACTTTTTTAAGTTGGCTGCATTGTAGACCGACATTGTTCCTGTGCTTAACTCTTTCACTCTGTATGCATTATTTCCAAGGATTCTTACAATAGAATAGGGTCCTATGAACTTTTCGCAGAATTTGCTGAAGATCTTCTTCTCTGGATCCGATGTAGCGGGTCGTTTCACCAAAACGAGCTGGTTGATTTCAAGATCACTGTGAAACCTCTTATTTCTCACTCGCCGTAATCTGCGGTCTGCTTGTTTTCTCATGTAGGCTCTCGTTCTCTCAATTCGCAGGTCAGGTGCTATCATGGGATCTTGTGGGCAGTTAATGATGCTTTTCCACGTTCTCACTGGATACTCGTTTTTGTGTAAGACCATAGGGATCTGTCCTGTTGACTCGTGCCTGGTAGAATTCATGCATGTCTCTACATCCTTAATTTTATCCACCCATTTATGATGTTCATTGGGAATAAAAAATTTTCAAGTATGATGTTACACATTTTATTGCTCTCTCACTTGGATTAGCTTGGGCATGTCGGATACTGCTTACAACGTGTTTTATACCCATGTCCTCCATACCTTTCTTGAATTCGGCGCTTGTAAAATAACTGCCATGGTCTGACAATATAAATTCTGGTTTTCCAAGGATTGGAATAACTCTATTTCGAATACGACTGAGTACTTGTTTCGATGTAGTTTTCTGAATGGGGCATAATACGACAAACTTAGAAAATACATCAATGCACACTAGCAAGTGCCGGCAACCTCGCCTTCCTTTCGGAATTGGACCGAAACACTCTAGGGCCAGTAGCTCGCAGGGTTTCTGAGGTAGCAATGGTCTAGGATACTGCCTCATTAAATAGTTATTTGGCTTTGTCCTCTGACAAGGATCACAAATCGTAATGACGTCACATATAGTTGTTCTCATACGTGGTCATGTAAATGTCTCTCCTATTGTCGCTTCACACTTCTCTAATCCGACGTGTCCGTAACTTTCGTGAGTATGCCATGTCAGTCCTCGCTGTAAGGATGCAGGTACTAATATGCGTAACTTGGTGTGGTCATTATCTACCCATTTGTGCAGCAAATTGTTGACATAAACATATCTTCCTTCTTTGGCTTTCGCTTCTCGAAATGCAGGTGTTCCTGTAGGTAGTTGCTTTCTGAAGTATTGAATTAATAGCATCATCCATGGTTCCGGTTCCTGTTCTCGCTGTATCTCACGTAACTCCTCCAAGAATTCCCGGTCCTTCGGTGTTAACTCCAAGTGTTGTACCATCGCTGTTTCTTCATCATCAGGCTCTGGGTTCCTGCTGAGTGCATCCGGAATTACGTTCATCTTCCCTGGACAATGTTCAATCTCAATGCTAAACTGCTGAATATATATAGACCAACGTGTCACACGTTCGCTTGCCATCGACGTCTTAAACAAGAATGTTAGTGCCTTGTGATCAGTCCTGCCAACAATGGGGTATCCATAAATTATTCGTTTCCATTGTTGGAGCGCATGAAGTATGGCCAACAACTCTAGTTCCGTTACAGTATAATTGCGCTCGTGCTTACGCAATTTTCGGCTGACAAATGCCAAATATGTTTTATGTTGCAGGTTAGCTGGATCTTCTTGGTAGAGCATAGCACCTATACCAATTAGTGAAGCATCCGCTTGGATTATAAATTTGTGCTTGAAATCTCGATATCCTAACTTAATGCAGTTTTCCAATAGCTGTTTTGTCGCTTGGAACGCCTTCTCGCATTCCGCATTCCATAACCATTTATTATTCTTTTTTTTAGCATTTCCTGCATTGGAGCTACAGTCTCCGTGTAACCTGGACAGTTTTCCTTAAAGAATCCCGTTACGCCTAAGAAAACCCGAATGTGCTTGACTCTGGTTGGTGTAGGGAAATTCTTTATCGCTTCGATCTTAGCTGGATTTGGCTTCACTCCCTCCTTGTCAATGATGTGACCCAAATATAAGATCTCACTCTTGAAGAAATGCGATTTCTTCAGGTTTACTTTGAAATTTGATGCATTCAGGTTGCCTAATACTTTATCTAAATTTTCCATGGGAGTTTCAATGTTGTCGGATGCCAGCAGAATGTCATCAATGTAGCGTACCGTCATCTCCTTAACTTCCTCGGTTAGATTCCGGTCCAGGGCTCGGATTAAAGCACAGCCCGCTGTTTTGACTCCAAAGGGCATTCGGACGAAGCAAAACGTTTGGTTATCGAATAAGAAGCCAGTTAGAAGCTGTGACTTCTCATCCAATTCAATATGGTGGAAACTGGACGTCAAGTCAACTGATGAATAAATGCTTTTGTTTTTAAAACCTTTTAATACGTCTCTGATAATTGGCGCTCTGTCATACTCAGGAAAAATGAGTCTCATGTTGAGATTTCTGGCATCTAAACAAAGTCTAATAGATCCATTTGGTTTTGCGACTGCCAAAATCGCATTTAGATAAGGTGTTGGTGTCTTCCTTATCACTCCAGCTTGTAACATCTCATCTATAATGACCTTGACTTGACAACGATATTTTTCCGGAATTGGGTACAATCTACTTTTGAAAGGTGACCAATCCTCGACTTGCATAGAATATTTGAAATTTAATATTTTACCAGGTACTGTATCAAATACTGCTTTGTGCTTCCTTAAAATCTCTTCCAATTGTTTTCTGTGTTCACCCCCAAGTTGAATGTCATTGAGCCGCTTCTGTAGTAACTCTTCAAATTGTGCCTCACTGTCATCTCCTTCCGTTAATAAAGACCATATCTCCTGGGATTCACTCTCCTCATCTAGTTCCACAACAGCTCCTTCTATGATGTTATCTTCTGCCTTTCGTATCTCCTCTTCCGTCTCTTCCGATATTGCTTCCAATGCCCAAGAATTTACATCTCTTCCGGTAGTGATTTCATCCATATGGAATCCCACGTTCTTCAGTTGATCATACTCTCTAAAACTGACTGTATTTTTGTGCAAATCTATCACTGCTTGATAGTCACAAATAAAATTTGCACCAAGAATTATATTAAAATTCATCTTTGCCATGATAATGAATGTTTGCCCAAAAGTATGTTCCAATGTGTTCAGCTCTAAGTATGCCTGACGTTTACAAGTGACGGTGCGTTCAGGAATAACACCCCTCACTTTGAGTTGTGGTACGGGAATTACAGGAATATTCTGACTCCGTCCCAACTCTCGAACCAAGGCCTCCGATACCAGACTGATCTGCGACCCCGTATCCAATAAACATCTTATATTAATTCCACTAATCCTTGCGTAAATAATGGGTAACTGCCTAATTTCATCGTTCCGTGGTTTCACCGTCTCCTCCAGGCAGTCTTCTGGCAAAGCAATCCATTCTTGTATGTTCGCTACTATCCATCCATCTTCAACTTCCGACTGTTGCGTTTGTAGACTGTCTTCTTTATCCAAATTTAGCATTTTTTAAGCTCCATTGCGACTCCCATCATCCTTTTGTCGCCCATGCCCTTGATATTCCTCTTGTCTCAGTAGACTTCCAGCTTCCTCAGTATGTGTGTCTGGATTCTTCATGTTCCCAATGGCTTTTTCCCATCTTCCTAGCTCTCCACCTTGGCTAGCGTGTAATTCCTCTAGGTAATTTTGTGATTGAGCGTGCCTATCATCCCAGTCATTTCGATAATTACGTGGCTCTCCTTGATTTTGATCTCTCCTTCCTTTCCATCTTTGATTAGCATTGTAATCACCGTATCTACCATAAGGCCTCTCATTTCTTCGATTTTCACGCCATTGCTGATACCCTCTTTGTTGATATCTATTATTGCCTTGATATGACCTATTGTTATAGTTATTCTCGTTGCGCTGGTATGGTCTGTTTTCTACTTCTTCCTAATTTCGCCTAGGTGTGGACGTGCTTGTATAAGTACCTTGCGTTTTAGTGTTTGCATGTTTTGGTTTTATGACCTCTGTCGTATTGACTAACTCCAGCTGTCTTCCTCCTCTATAATGATTATGAGATGTAGTCTCATCTATCTGGCGTAATATCTGCTCTGCATGTAAGGCCGTACTAACGTTCGCTGCGACTAGTACTTGCTGCACGTTGACTGGTAATTGCCGCGCTATAGTCATCACCAGATCCGCTTCATTTGAAGGGTAATCAAGGTCGCGAAATTTTAGCATTTGCATGTTAAAGAAATCTGAGTATTTCGTTTGCTGGGTAGTTTGGTATTTTCTAGAGTAAAGCTCCATCCTTAGACTCTGTTGTAATGCTGGCGACCAGTACTTGCGCAGAAACGCTAATTTGAAATCTGTCATAGTTCCAAATGTATATTTGAAGCTTAAAAACCATGTAAGGACATTTCCTGATAAAAATCTCTCCATCATCCTCAATCTACGTGCTTCAGGTACCCCAGTGTCATTGTAATGATCTTCAATTTCTTTAATAAAGGCTTTAGGTGTCACCCCTGAATTCTCCGTGTATTTCTGCGGTTTATAATCGTTCGAGCGAATTACTTGGATAAGTTGTGTGGGCTGATGACCGTCCTGTGGCGTGGAACTCATTTCGATATTCTTGCGAAACCCTTCCGTGTTTGTTGTTAATGGGCTCTCTGTCTGAGCTTGACTCCCTGCTGTGCTAGTACCCTCCGGGCTATTTGAGTCATCCTGCTTGTCTTTCAATGTTCCCGTTTTAAATATCGAGGATTGTTCTAACGACCTCAGTTCGGCTTTAATGATCCTGTCTGTTTGTTCTTTAAGTTTACTCTTAATTTCTTGCTCTAATGCTTGAATACGAGTATGATTTTCGCCTACTGTCTTTAGAATGGTTGATCTTTCCTCTTTAGAATCGACATTCATTTTTCGCCAATCTTTCCATATTTGCTCCTTAATCGTGCTTACTTTCTCCTCAATCTGGCTTTTAGTGTCATCCTGATTGCTTTCTATCTGGCTCATCCTTTCGTCGATGATATTATTTAATTGATTCTGATCCGCTTCTAGGCTTTTCCATTGCTCCGCTGATTTTATTTCGAGACGATCCATATCTTTAATTATGCCGGATATATTTTCATCTACCGCTGATAATTGTTGTTGAATGACTTTGCCGCTCTTTTCCATTTCCTTAAATCGTCCTTCTAACTTATCCTGAGCTATCTTGACCTCGCTTGTATTCATTGTGCACACTAGTTCAATTTGCTCACATTTAGCTAACACCGTTTCATCCAGAATGCTAAGTTTTTGATCAAAAATACTTTCCATTTTCTTAATCTGATCTAATTGTTTTTCATTATTTTTACTAACATCTAGGGCCAGCAATACCATCTGTTGATTAGTGTGATCCTTCATCTCTGCGGTTAACGAAGCTAATTGGTTCGTGTTTTTAACATTCTGCACCTCTAACTGCAAATTGATAGTGTCATTAATTTCACTTTTTAATAATCTAGCTTGTTCCGCCTGATATTCATTTTGTTCAATCCTACTGTTATTTAATTGTGTCCGCAATGATTCACTTTGTTCAGATAATTTGTTTATAGACTCACTTTGTTCTAACATAGTATTGTTTAGTGATTCACTTTGTTCTAACAAACTATTGTTTATTTGTTCAGATAATTTCGCGTTTAATGCTTCACTTTGTTCTAACAAACTATTGTTTATATGTTCAGATAATTTCGCGTTTAATGCTTCACTTTGTTCTAACAAACTATAGTTTATTTGTTCAGATAATTTTGTGTTTATCGATTCACTTTCTTCGGATAATTTCGTGTCCAACAATTCCTGTGTTCTCCTAGCCGCACTCTCAATGATTTCTTGAATCTGTTCCACCGTCGCCATGTTATACACTTTTATATGAGACATTAGGGAAATGGCATAAAGCAATGCCCCTTGACGCACACATACAACCCAATGCACATTTAATTTCTTTACCCTACTCAGATCATTTATTTTTACATTTAATCCCACTAGTCGATTTCATCTCTGAGTGGTTCTAATTTTACTCAATTTAATTTAAACCCAAACACATATTCAGTCATTAAATTGTTATCCTGATCTGATATTAACACTGACTAATTAACAAAGTATTAATTGTCATGTAAGGCTATCAGCCTCCTAACATTTTCATGAGTTTGACTTTCTAAACAAATCTAGTTTTACCTTTAATCATTGGGCGCCCGGTATCACGTATATTAATTTATTTTAATTCAATAGACCAAAACGTGAACCGTATTTTACATTGCAACTCCTGATTTTAATTTATATTACACACATTTGGCGGTATCCTCTTCGTCTCAATTACTTTTAATAAAATATCACTTCCCGGTGATTAAAATACTGTCATATCTGCCTCCACATGTGGCCTGTCAGTTTTACTCAAATACGCCAACTAAATGTGTTCCAGCAGCGAACCAGCAACAAAATTACACCTTCATTGTTGCGTCAGTTTGAAAACCCAACTACGCTTACATTGACATGTGCAATTTCTTTGCCGTTACACAACAGTGAACCGCCCCACGCTTGGCCGCGCCAGTTTACGTCCTATGAACCCTTCAGAATACCAGTGTTTTTATGCAAGAATCTTGATCAGGGGGTCGCTCTCAGTTCCTAGTGTGATGTTTACGATCGCCAAACAACATGCTCTACTGAGGTAAGGGTCATAGGATTAAAACTATAATTAAGAAAGAAAGGAGACAAGACGTAAAATAATAACATGATTTAATGACTAATAGTGCATAAAAAGTATATAAACAACAATAATAAAAAAATCCTTCCTGAATTTTCCCATGACAGGAATATCTATCAATGTTGAGGAGTCAGACGGATCTCCCCCTTATTAAAATGTGGATCCTTGTTCCACTAACTTGCATTGGATTTTATGTACGCGTAATGACTAACTACGAGGAATGAGTACTTGGATAACTGTTCGTTTACAACGGGTTAACAGCCACGATGCTTACGAACAATCATCTCGTAAATCAACGTTTACGGATATGGGACATGACACTAATAAAAACCCTTAAAAAATTAATGCTGACACACACACTAAAAATCTACTATTTACAGGAATCTCCCTCGAGACCCTCCATTAGCGCGATGACGCACTTGACAAAATGAGCTGCCAACTCCGGCCAATTGCTCAATACACAAACAAGGAAAAGACAGCACCGCACGTGACTTCACGGGTCACTGATATGGTATATAAACGTGGACTAAAACCAACAACAACAAAAGCCTGACCGGCTAAGATTACTTTATATGAACAAAAATGCACGTTAAGCTAACGCTTCGGAGATTATAGTGATTCGTAGGCAACTCCCATTTATTTAAACAATTTTTACCATTGATCAGTTCTTAATCTGTATTTCAAGTAATTACGGAGCCAAAGCACTCCCCACTAATGACCTCGCTTGCAACCTTCAGTCCGCCTTGTGAAACAGCTCCCCCTTCCTCAATACTTGTCATTGTCCCAACTCCAGTGTGTAAAAATAACTGACCAGCTGTGCCGTTATCTCAAGGAATCAACAGCAACAAATCTCAACCACCTAAACATATGGTCAGACATTAATCAAAATAGCCACATATGTCCTCGCAAGGTAACAATTTGGACCTGGCACCAAGCTGACAGAAATCAGTCTACGCTGAAATTCCCGCTTGTAATGACCACAAAATACACACACTCACACTGCTGGGAATGACATGACGTTTTTCACACAGGTCGGCTGAATAGATGCTCACAAACTATTAAAATATTAAAACCTACGATAGAGCTGACTACTCTTCGTCACAAATCACATTGCTCCAGAGGCAATAATCTCACTGAATCTGATCAATAATAAACCTTAAAAAGATTAATTACCCTCCAATCTACTGTATAATTATATTAATTCAGTCCTACTTCTGAAACACAACATATCTCCGAGAGACGTTTTTAACCGCATTGCGTAACATATGCAAACACGGCCGTCCACATAGCTACGTTAGTTAAAACAACAAACAAACAAACAAGAACCTTCTACTAATAACATTTATGCGAGCTGCTTCCATGCAAAAGGTGTGTCAGACCAAAACTAAATATACTACGTTAGTCAACAAAAGCAAAATATTTACAAAAATATGTCCCATATACCATAAGTTAATTTATCAGATAATAAGAATATTATTTTGTACTCATCCTCGGCCAGTCACCCATCAAATGACATCCGCTGCCATCTCCCAACTGAATGCTTCTTAGCTCATCACAACCATCTGGACGGAGTGTTGATAGTTCCAAACTTCTTCCAGGATAAGCGATGTCATCTCTCGTGCTGATTCAAAAAGTTAGATTATTATACACTCGATATCTGACTACAAAATTCGCCGTTTCAGGTACTACTTTCCCCGGAACAGTCTGTTGGCGAATTGTCGATGCTACTGTCCCTACAAAATATAGTACTGTGACTATCTATCACTGAATTTAACACATTTATTAATAATTTCTGTGTCCTCATGACACGCAAAAGTATAAGTGCTTGTGTCTTCGACACACAAAAGTATAATAGCCTGTGTCCACTGACATACAAAATATAATGATAAACTTGTGTCCTCGACACACCGCAGTATAATAAGCAATGTCTTGGCTCTTCATGCCACTTATAAATGAACCGGCCCTAGATATTGATAGAGGGGGAAATTATAAAAAAAAATCTCAAAATAATAGTGGTACAGGAATGAAATAAATATCACTGAACTCGTAAAATAGCGCAAGTCAAGAATATGCCCATTAATCCTAGAATCGATCGTAGAGATGTTGTCTAGCCGATCTCCCGCGTTAATGCTAGCCATCGCGTGCCCAAGCTTGACTTGCCGCGCTGGTAAGCATTCATCTCCCATTGGTTCCACATTTTCAATAACTTGGCGGTTTTTATCAGACCTTGGCCTCGTAGGAGTGTCTAGTATTTTCATCAGCCACTCACGTTACTGCATCATATTTTTTCTAGGCGCGAATATGAACATGCCATAAGCGTGTCTCACTGCGCGTCCTTTCTATTTTGAGGTAGCCACCACCTGTCCTTCTGAAACATTGCTATGGTCTTTCTTTTCACAATCCTAAGAATTTAGCCTTTTGTCAAAATGCTGCAGGTATGTCCCCATTGTCTCCAACAAATGCTTGAAATTTCCTCATCTCCGTCTGGCTATTTTCATGATGCTGGTGGAAATATTTATTAATTGAAGAAATAAAACATCGAATCATTTATCCATCAGAGGGTAAAGGGTTCAATATGCAGCAGAAACTTGAACAATAACTAAGAGGGATGAGGGCAGAGTACAGGTAGCTGAGATGAGATTCCTGAGAAGTATGGTCCAGAAAACGAGGAGGGACAGAGTGAGAAATGAAGATATACGGAAAGAACTGGGAGTACAGAAACTAAATGACAAACTGGAGCAAAACAGATTGAGATGGTTTGGACATGAATGAAGTAAGGCTACCAAGATGAGCACTCGAACGACGGATGACAGGGAAGAGAGGACGAGGAAGACCAAGAATGCGTTGGATGGACTCGGTGGAGAATAGATTAGAAAACGGAACCTGGATTGGAGCACTGTTTCGGAAGAGGAATGGTGGAACGACAGAACAAAGTGGAGGGGAACCATATTTGCCCCCACCCAGTGTCAACTGGAAAAGGGGAAATGAAGATGATTTTCGTTTTGGTCAGCCCTTTTTTCCTGTCGCTTACAGTACCTTCCTTTCCAGCCTTGAACTTCACCCTGCAAAATAAACATGTCCAAAGCTTTTGGAACACTCAAGTAATTTCTATATTGTTTACGGTCGGGTCAGATTTAGCCATGGCGCCAGTCCTCGCGTAAAAATTTTTGGCTTACGTTAGTCGGGACAATCTGTAAAAAATAAGGGGCATAATCCAACTATTTTGGAGCAGGACAATCACATAGCTCACGTTCCTGTTGATCCATGTTTAGGGTGTGGGGACACCTTGGTCTTCAGCTCCTTTACCGCCATTATCAAGGCATCGTAAAAAATGACAACTTTATAATAACTGTGACAAACTGCCACAGCATATCTTTGACCTGGCATGATTATAAACAAAAGGGCTTAAAATACTGTTACGATAATTACTGTCATTTATCTGCATGTTAAATATGAAATATATAAATAAACCGCTTTTTATATTGGTAATAGTTCATAGGAAGACACCAGGTGTAAAATTACTTCATTAAAATCCGTACGATCACGACAAAAAAGGAGTAACACACTATGGGTCAAAATGGCCCGGCGCCAATCCTCGTGTGATATTATTAGTCTATTTTCATTTTTGAAAAAATAGGCTTAGCCTATGAGTTCACCTTTTGTCCGTAACTGTGTGTGAGGTGTGTGTCCCTAATAACTTCTAAACGCCTGGAGCGATTTCAATGAAACTCGGTAAGATCATAGCACCATTCTGGCCGACCCCGACCGTGTCCTTCAAATTGTATTGTCTCTCACCAATCCAACATGGTGGCTGTGCGAAATATTTCACTAGCATTCGGTATCTCCGAAACTATTACCGATATCTCCCTGAAATTGTGTACGGTGATAAAGGGCACTACTAGAAGTTCGCCTATGAGACCTTTAGAAACCTGGTAACTACAACACCAACATGGCGGCCAAGCGCAAATGAGACATTTAAATAGCCTTTTCTCGCGATTTAACCATCCAAACGTAATGCAACTTGGTACAGCAAATGTTTATACACATTGTAATGCACTGGCATCTAACTTACTCCAATTGTTTACATAACCTCAAAATGGCGGCTGTGCGAAATATTTCACCGGCATTCTATATCTCCTAAACTATAATAGATATCACCTGAAATTTTGTACGGTGATAAAGGGCACTGATACAAGTTTATCTATGTAACTTTCAAATACCTGTAAAGTTCAAAACGAACATGGCATCCATGCGAATTTGAAATATTTTAATAGACTTTTCTCTGAGCACAGTGCAATGTGGTACAGTAAATGATTATACATATTTTAATGCACTGCCATCTAATTTAGTGCAATTGTTTACATAACCTCAAGATGGCGGCTGTGCGTAATTATAAAATTAAGTTTTTATTTCTTGTGTCGTAATCATGCAATCGAAGTGAACGTTTGAATAATGAAGCTATGCAATAATTTTCCCTTAATGGTATATAACTCTTTGGCCGATACATATAACATTCCAAAATGGCGAGCTTCCGATATATTTAGACGGTACTCAATATCTACGAATCTTTTACAGTAACCAAACTGAATTTTTTTCTGTTCATAGAAGCTATGAACATAAGATCACCTATAGAACATTTGAATAATCAAGCTACGCAATAATTTTTCTTTATGGTACATAACTATATGGCCTATACATACAACAATCCAAAATGGCGACCATCCGAAATATTTAGACGTTTCTCAGTATCTACGAATCATTTACAGCAATCTAACTGATTTTTTAATGTTCATAGAGGCTATTAACATAAGTTCATCTATAGGACTTTCAATAACCTGGTGAGCACCAATCCAACATGGCGGCGACGCGAAGTATGCATATTTAAGTGGACGTTTCTCGCGATATAACCATCCGAGCGCAGTGGAACTTTGTACAGTAAATGCTTATACAAATGTTAATCCACTGGAATATAGTATATGTCAATTGTTTTCATAACCACAAGATGGTAGCTGTGCGAAATTTTAAAATCTCGTTTGTTTTTTGTTTACGTCATGTGTCCTAATCATGCGATTGATGTTTGAATACCACACGTACACAATAATCTTCATGTAATAGTACATAAATAAAAATCCAACTTGGCGACCATCTGAAATATTTAGACGGTTCTCAATATCTACGATTCTATTACAGTACAACAATCAAACTGAAATTTTGTATGTTGAAAGAGGCAATTGAGATGAGTAGGATATATGAAAATTGGCTGCATAGTTCTTCACGGAACTACTTGTTTTTCACACCAGTTCTCAAGGGTTAAATTGAAATTTAGAATTTACCGATCCTCTGCAGAACAGTTGTTGAGTGGACGAGCATTGTCATGGAGCAGCACAACACTGGCAGTAAGGATTCCTCGCCTTTTGTTTTCAATGGCACGTCGCAATTTCCGCAGTGTTTCGCACGCGCTACTGGCACCAGAAATATGCTTGCCACGTCATAGATTAGTTACGCATGCGCGAATGACCCACCTAAATACAAGAAAAACAAGTAGTTCCGTGAAGAACTAAACAGCCTGTTTTAATTTATCCTGTTTATGTTAATTGCCTCTATCAACATACAAAATTTCAGTTCGATTGCTGTAATAGATTTCTAAATATTTAGAACCATCTAAATATTTCGGATGGTCGCCATGTTGGATTTTTATATATAGGCCTTAGAGTTATGTACTATTAGATGATGATTATTGCGTAGGTTCATTATTCAAAAGTTGACTTCGATCGCATGATTAGGACACAAGAAATGAAAACTTAATTTTAAAATTTCGCAGTGAAGTGAAAGTTTGAATAATGAACCTACGCAATAATTTTCCTATAATGGTAGCCTACATGACTCTATGGCCTATACATTTAACAATCCAACATGGCAACCTTCCGAAATATTTAGACGGTTCTCAATATCTACGAATCTATTACAGCAATCAAACTGAAATTTTGTATGTTGATAGTGGCAATTAACATGAGTAGGTTATATTAAAATAGGCTTTAGTTCTTCACGGAACTACTCGTTTTTTATTCAAGTAAGGACTGCAGACTTTTGAATTTTACAAATAGTTCCTACTTTTTCCGCCAAACCCCACTGTCAACGACTACTAGTTCAGAACTTAGCTACCAGACGCCACCGCAGTCGGCTCTTTGCAACGAACATAGGAATCTAAGACCGTTGTTTACAATCTTAACCTGTACAATTTAGCTTCACACGGGTGTAATTAGTGGAAGGTTCTTTATCATGCCATAAATCTATGACATGGAACCTCCGGCTTTACTTCCCCTCCGAAGGGAGGCATACTGAGGGATTTTTAACGCTTTTGAAAAATCCGACGACTTCGGCCGGATTTGAACCCGCGATCTTGGGCATAGAAGCTCAGCATGCTACCGACTACGCCACCGAAGCCGCCTGCAAGCTTTGTTAATTTACGTCCAAAGCGCAGTTTGCATGTCAAATTTTATCGCTCCTCGGATCGCTTTGAATGTCAAGGAGGTTGGCACTATAGCGCTTTCTAGTAGAGAAAGGAGGATTTTTGGTTTTGTACTGATGGAAAATCCCAAGATTAATTTTGCCATTATGAATACGGCCTACTGAATTCAAATGGGTTATTTAACATGCCAACAACGTATGACATGCATGTCGTGATTTTTGTCGCCTAACATTCAGGCAGGCTGCGTGACGCAGCGCTAATATTGCCGTCTGCAACTATAATTTTTCTATTTGCTTATGTGGAAATTGGGACTTTTGGCGCAGCAGAAAAGGGAAGAATACAAGCATTTGAAATGTGGTGTTACAGCATAGTGAATGATGATCAGATGGGTAGATTCCAAGTGAAGTGTCTTTAAGATGAGTGGGCGAGGAGGGATGTTTCTGGTGACCGCTAATGAAGAGAGGAGACAGGTTGACAGGATTGATTTTGGTAGGACACAACTAAATCACCCAAAAATAGCAAACAAAAAGGGTTGAGGATAAGAACTGTAGGGGTAGACCAAGCTTAGAACAGATTCCCTTGAATATAGGATGAGGTAGCTATGTAGAGATGAAACGATTAACTCAGGACAGAGAGGTATGGAGTGCTGCATCAAACCAGTCAAAAGACTCAAGTAACTAACCCCTAGTTGATTTTCTTTTCTTTTTAGAGGCTTTTTCGTTGCACGATATAGTTGTTCATAAAGAAAAGATGAACGTTATTGTTGATGTTGTAGATTTATCTAGGGTTTTGTGTCATCGTTAGGGCTCGGATTTTAGGTGCTTAAAATCAGGAAGATATTTATTTTTTATGTAGACCTATTAAAAATACCTGAAATATATGACTAAAAAGTAAGAATATTTAATTATAATTTAGTTTATTAATGTGAATATAAACAATATGCAGTACTCACTGACTCCTGAAGCATTACAATTCACAACGAGATACATCTTCAGGTTGTCCATCACAAATGACCGACGATTATCGCGAAACACTTCTTCTGAAGGCGCGAAACTGCGGCAATATGTTTCTTGCCCTCGAAGTGTGGTGTAACTTGAGATCGCTGTTCAGCCTTGATTGCTTTCCCACATGGTTGGCAGAACAGAACGCCCCCATCAGAAGTAAAATTATCCTTAAATTCTGCAGTATACTGTACTGCTGCAGACAATAACTTGTAGTTGCTTTTACTTTAGGCATCGTAGAACTGCCTTACACTTCAAAGTGACAGAAATGAACTGCGTATGACTGACATTTGTTCCAGGTACCTTGGGGAAGGGGGAGGTCTAGCACGTGGTGGAATATAGCTATGGACAAGGAAATCCCCGGCTTCCACAGTGAGTGGCACGGGGCGACAAGTTAAGAATAACACAGTTGCAAGCTGACATACGCTCTGCATGAAGATTAGATAGCTCACAGGTTCCTCCCTGTTGAAGTAACACGGAACAAAAATGCAATAAACAGAAAGATCTAGCATACTGATTTTCAAAAATATTATGTCCTTTTATGTGCTAATAAGTGAAAAGCAGGAATTTATGTATTTACCTAAAAAAATATTTATTTACCTAAAAATACGAACCCTAGTCATCGTAGTCATGTACCCCGTGTAATTTGGTGTGTGTGTGGAATTTGTGACAAAGTGATTAGTGGGTGTATTTGTAAGTTAAGAGAGGATTGGGAAGGAGATGGCCATCGTTTTAAGTTAGGAACCTTCCCTGTATTTTCCTGGAGTAGAAGTGGTATGACCGTCTTAAGTGTTCCTCTAATTATTAATCCAAGCACAGTACTTCTATGCCCCCCAGTGCCCTTTCTGTAAGAAATATGCAAATCACAGTATGCCAGCAATGCTCAAATCGGGACTTTCGGGGTTTTGGTACGTTCTCCCACTCTGTGACTTACACATTTTGGATTAAATAGAGGATACACTTCCAAAAATAAAAACAAAATCAACTCCTATTATAAAACATTTAATTAACCAAAATTATGGCGCTACAGACAAATTAATCAAATCAACTACTGACCAATCCTTCTAAACTTGTTCAAAGTGAACCAGGAACACATAAAATCAAACAAATATCATATTAAAACACATGGTTTCCTTCAAACCAACAAAAATTATATTTCTTTTCACTTCCATAAAGCGTCCCTTTTAAATTTTACTACAATCACGAGCTCCAATGGCTCAATACTTTCCACTATAAATAGGGTTATTCTTTTACACACCTCAATGTCTATTTTATGAGTGTTATACTCAAAACAATATATAATCTTATTCAAAGTAATTGTTATTCCTTCACTTAAATTTTTGGGCATCTCACAATGTTCTCAACGTTACCATCTCTCTCAAGTTAACAAATTCACTACAGTGATCGGGAAAATACTTGTGTACTCCAGAGTTACCGAAGACTACTTGAACAAAGTCAAAAATTATGATTACTCCCGGAATCTAATTGTCCTCATTGAACTCGTGAAATCCTACATCCATACAACATTACATTAGGGATTTGTATTTATTTGTCTTAAAAGACCATTATCATATCAGAAAACTACGATCTGAACTGGCAAGCGGTACTTCTTTAAGAACCTCGGTTCGAATCCCGGGTCATTAACAAACTCTAAACACTCACGGTGTATCATTACTTCCACAGACGGTCTTCTCCGACCTACCGCCTTTCAATAGCGAGCGGTCAGACCTTAACACTTGACGTGATTTATGGCCAGGGAGGGGAGGCTCTATGTCTCGTCTCGAGACAGCTACATTCATGCTTTTAAAACAGCTATTTCCTTTCCACAGTTCTTTGAACAGACCTGGCGTTTCTTTCATTCATTTTTAACAACATTATATAGGTTCACAGACCACTTTCGCAACCTTGGCATTTATTAATTATGAAGTGTCATCATTGATGGGTAAGAATAATTCAATACAACGACGATATTTAGGGGCTTCCACAACTATACGAGTCTAGGTTCGACTCTCTCAACTGCCTCGGGAACCAATCCCATACTGGAGGACTTACTACAATTCAGCGTCTTAGGATGACCTCGGTCTAATCTGCGCTCATCAATACAATAAATACACTCCCTATTATTCAATACAATATAACACACATGGCCTCGGGAACCAATCCCATACTGGAGGACTTATTATAGCTCAATTACCGCAATCAACTGTCCCTCACAATTAATTTACCAAGTATATTTAGATTCAACGCCTTCCTAGCGTGATAATTTACTTTAATGCGCGACAATGCGCTATACATTACTTTAAAGCCTAGCGTCTTCCAAAGAACTGATAAATTCAAAATCAACATTTGATCTACATCTCAATTTTTTTATATTTATCCTCTCCCGTGACAATAATCACTATACTTGAAGAACATGTATTCATACCATGTCTTTATTCCTTACAAAAGCTCAAAAGCTATTTCTTTCATATAATTCAAATTAATCTTCATTTATATACTTTTCATTATTATTATTATTATTATTACGCTTGCTTTTATAACATTTATCAAATGCACTGATATTTTATTTCATACTTTTCCTCTAAAGGATGTATTCATTTCACACAATTATTTTATAATTTCTCAATTTTTATTTGTTCAGACCGCGCTCTTATTCTGTTATTCGTTATTCAAAAACATCCCTATTTCTCAAACTCAGGTGGATTGTACACAAACAAATTCCCAACACATAACATAATGAAAATAGCTACTTACATGTTCAAATCGGTCCACGACCGTACTTTCCAACGATGTTTCATCTCGCCCACAATGTGTAATTACTCCATATTGCACAAATTCATTTCATACACTGACATATCTTGACACACATATAACTCATATACATTAAACACTAGTAACATTTTAAATAACCCTGGTGTATTCTTCTATGATACACAATAAAATCACTAAAACATTACTATTTAACACAAATTTTATATATTTACACTACACAGATTCTAATCACTAAGGCTTTTATTATGCCTTCCACACGTGATTTCTTTACTTCCCGTCTCCAAGGGTGAAATTCGTAAATGTCAGCTTCCTCTCTAACCAATATGAAAGTCTCGAACCATCTACCTCCTCCTGGACTGGTACTTCTTCGAATCCGGTTTCCTGACGATCGGCTATTATTTTTATTTAGCTCGAACTGCTTCTCTCTAGGCCCTATTAGTTGTCTATTGAAAGTCTGTCTTATTCACGGTCTCCCAGATAATCTATCGGTGACCTATTAATTTCTAGCCACTAATACTCCTCGTAACTTAGTGCTTTTTATAGTTCGTTTGTTTCCTTGAAACAATGTCTAGACTTTACTTCTCTTTTCCGCTTATTCTGTCCTCGAATTCCTATTTTTTCAGAACCCTATGCGAACCTTATTTGTCCGACCCTGATCGGGTTCTTATACGTTGAAGGAATGTTTATCTCGCTGTTATGGTACTTCAAAATGTTACGATATTTTCGGTCGTTTAATTGGACTGTATTTTTGAAGACCTATCGCCTGTTCTCTAAGTTCGCAGCCTACTCTGACTGTAATTACTGAACTTTTCTCTGTAAAATTTATACTGGCGGAACTAGATCCTGTATTTAGGATTATCCTAATTCTCCACACGGCGGCGATACTACGGGTGCACGTTGTCTGTTGATACAGCGACGCCCTCTGGCTGTCGGATACTGTCTATACGATGTGATACAGCATCTCCCCTCAAGTAATGCTTGTAAACTGCCTTTGGTGATGTAGCGTCTCCCCTCAAGGAGTCTGTCGTGAACTGCATATACTGATACAGCCGGACGCCCCCTCTCGGGCTCTCGGAATAACTGCATGATTGGCTTGGTTCTGCCAGGAGTTTTATACTCTTTAGCTAAAAAAAGATAAAATCCTAGTCTTTTTCGTGACCAAGTTTTGAAGTAATTGTCGCACACTTATAAAAATTATATCTCTAGAAAGCTCGTTTCCTAAACGTAAAATGACCTCACTGCACATGAAAATCGATCGTGCAGTTCTGAGATATTAAATAAAATTTGTTCCTCAGCTGTGTGGGTGTTGCAGTTGATTTTTAATTCCCCACTCCTTGGGTCTCGGTAAACCCCCGATGACGTATGGCCACGTCTGCACTTCTCTTCTGGGCAATTATTATAACATCTTTCTCTACACAAAAATCTCTAATCCGAAATGATTCACACTGATGTATTTCTTTAGTTAATATTATTCCTGTAAAGGGGTTAAATCTAATTATTCTCCTTCTGGCATCAGTGCGCGGTTGCCATTTTAATGCAATCGTAAGCTTAATTTCCGAAACAAGGTCTCTGTCTAGCCGACGGAAACTTCCACTCGTTCTAAATATAACTATGATAGGCTACGAGCGATGCGTCAGGCGTGATCTCATCTCCCAGCCATCTGGCTTCAGTTTATTTCACAACGTTGTGCCTGCTCTCTTGTATAAAATCTTTCTGTGTTTCCTCTGAAGACTCATATTTCTTTCCTTCCTTTCACCAAAAATACATGGATTCGACCCCTTTGACCCCATGGTACATGGGTTCAGTGGGAAACCATGATAAACCACTTTCACGATGGCTGAGATTCGAACCCACCTTTTCTCAGTTTCCCTTCACGAGGCTGAGAGTTGCTACTATAGTTAGACCAGAATTAAGTTTCTTGGCAGAGCCGGGAATCGAACCCGGACCTCTAGGATGACAATTTAGCACACTAGTCGCTACACAATTGGTTAGCCGAAACGAAACACAAAAATAAAATAAAAAATACAACCCAAAATATGCAAAGGAAAATAACCTAAAAATAAAAGCGAAAGGAAATAAGCCACACAACATTACTAAACATTAAAAGAATCCAGCAAAACTGAGTATAAATCAAAACAAAAACAATTCATGCTTTTGGGCTAATGCCGTGTGTATTTTTCATTTGAACCATACGTTTCGGAGAAACCTTGCCTCCTTTTTCAATGGGAATAAACAATGTGGCCAAAGAAAGTATATCAATGAGATTACAACAAATATAGATAAATTCCTCTGTTCGTCACCAGAGAGCAGCTGCCAGAAATTACTGTATGGACCATGGTGGAACGGCGGACAAAGTAGTAAGTAACGAGAAGGTAAAGGGGCGGTGTGAAAATATAGAAACTCCTCGAAGAATGAGGAGGGGGGGGGGGGAGGGGGGAGGGTTAGATGGATATAAGGAAACATAAACAAAAGGGAAGTGTAGCTGAACGATACCTAACGTCATACAGTCAACGGCGAAAAAACAGATGGAAACTCCTCCAGTGACGAACAAAGGAGATCAAATCCAGGCTCTGTAGCCATAGAGGGAAAATGTACAATTTTAAATATGTGAAGAACAGAGAGACTGAGAGGAACTATCTCCCTAGATCCTTAATAACTGGTAGCCAAGTGTCACTTAGCTGATACCCAGTGTCTCTGTTAAAATTATTGGGATTTTTACGAATTGCAACTGCCTCCCTTCTAATTCTAGACCAGTTGTGCTTAACAAGGGCAAGAGCATGAGCATCCTTGAAACATACATCGTGCCCTGAAGACAGGGCATGTTCAGCTATAGCTGATTTGTCAGGTTGGTTTAGACGGATGTTCCTTTGATGCTCTTTGATGCGAGTTGCAATGGACCGTTTTGTTTGTCCAATGTAGACTTTTCCGCAAGTACATGGGACTTCATACACCCTAGGTTGTAGTTTTGGGGACAATTTATCGTAGTTTAATGCTAAACGTTGACCAATTTTCGTCATAGTGCCGAAAACTGTTTTTATCTTGTGCTTGCGGAGAATCTTAGCAACGCGGTCTGTGGTTTTGTGAATATAAGGGAGGTAAGCAATTCCTCTCACGTCGGAGCTCTGAGAAGTTTGTCTATCCCTCCTTCTGGGATGTAGGGACCTATATATAGTGGATTCATTATAGCCATTACAACATGGTTTGTAAGGCATGTAACTCTTCCTGAATAGTTGATGCCTCAAAAATACGTTCCGCTCTTTTGGCTAGAGTTGTTATAATTCCTTGTTTTTGTGCTGGGTGGTGGTGGGAGTCCGCATGTAAATAACGGTTAGTGTGAGTTGGCTTACGGTAGACGCTGTGCCCCATGGAGCCATCCGCTTTCCTCCTCACAAGAACATCCAAAAAAGGTAAGCACACGGCATTAGCCCAAAAGCATGAATTATTTATATAATAATCCGGGCCGTGAAAGCCTTAATATGCAAAAAAATAAAAACATTAACAAAACACAAGAAGTAAAGCAAAACAATCACAAAATAAACAAGTAGTTCCGTGAAGAACTATACAGCCTATTTTCATATATCCTGCTAATGTTAATTGCCTCTATCTACATACAAAATTTCAGTTTAATTGCTGTAACAGATTCGTAGATATTGAGAACCGTCTAAATATTTCAGATGGTCGCCAGGTTGGATTATTATTTTTGTAGTATTACATTAAGATTATTGTGTACGTGTGGTATTTAAACTTCAATCTCATGATTAGAACACAAGACGTAAAAACGAGATTTTAAAATTACGCACAGCAGCCATCTTGTGATTAGGCAAACAATTGAAATAAATTAGATGCCAGTGGATCAACATTTGTATAAGCATTTAACGTGCAACGTTTTATGGCACTCGGATAGTTAATTCGCGAGAAACGTCCATTTAAATATTTATACTTCGCGTCGCCGCCATGTTGGATTTGTGCTCACCAGGTTACTGAAAGTCCTATATGTGAACATATGTTCATAGTCTCTATGAACATAAAAAAAATCAGTTTGGTTGCTGTAAAAGATTCATAGATATTGAGAACCGTCTAAATATTTCGGAAGCTCGCCACTTAGGATTCTTATATGTATAGGCCATATAGTTATGTACCATTCTAGGACAATTATTGCCTTGGTTCATTATTCAAACTTTCACTTCGATCGCATGATTACGACACAAGAAATAAAAACTTAATTTTAAAATTTCGCACAGCCGCCATCTTGAGGTTATGTAAACAATTGAATTAAATTAGATGGCAGTGCATGACAATCTGCAAAATCATTTACTGTACCACATTTCACTGCGCTCAGAGAGTTAAATCACGAGAAAAGTCTATTAAAATATTTCAAATTCGCTTGGTCGCCATGTTCGTTTTGTACTTTACAGGTTTATGAAATATATATAGGTAAACTTGTATCAGTACCCTTTATAACCGTACAAAATTGCAGGGTGATATCTGTAATAGTTTCGGAGATACAGAATGTCAGTGAAATATTTCGCACAGCCACCATTTTGAGGTTATGTAAACAATTGAACTAAATTAGACTCCAGTGCATTACAATGTGTATAAACAATTGCTGTACCAAGTTTTATTACGTTTGGATAGTTACATAGCGAGAAAAGTCTATTTAAAAGTCTCAACTTCGCTTGGCCGCCATGCTTGTTTTGTAGTCACCAGATTTTTGAAAGTCTCATAGGTGAACTTCCAGTAGTACCCTTTATCACCGAACACAATTTCAGGGCGATATCGGTTATAGTTTCGGAGATATTGAATGCTAGTGAAATATTTCGCACAGCCGCCATGTTGGATTGGTGAGACGTAACAAAATTTGAAGGGCTCGGTCGAGGTCGCCGGGAATAGTGCTATGAACTTACAGAGTTTCATTGAAATCGCTCCAGCCGTTTAGATTTTATTAGGGACACACACACACACACCTCACACACACACACACACACACACACGCACACACACACGGACAAAAGGTGTTCTCATAAGCCTCTTTTTTCAAAATTGAAAATAGGCTTAGAACACGAAACACAAAAATGAAATAAAAAGAAAACAAACCACAGAAAACAATACAAAAAAGGAGCACAAAACACAAACATAAAAGTAGATGAAGACAAAAAACAAATAACAAAAATGAAAAAGCAGAAAACAAAGAGTACAAATACAAAGTAAAAGATGTAAAATATAGCACGATACAAACATGACATGACAAAAACAAATAAAAGAGAAACTGAAACACACTAAAAATGAAATATAAGAGCAGAAAGAAAAAGGTAAACAAAACCCAAACGAGACAAAGGAAATGCAAAAAGGCAAAAAAGTGTAAAAAAGTGAAAATTAAAAAAAATGAATAAAAATAAATATTAAAAAAACACAAAAAAATCAAAACCAAGCAAAATATAAGAGAAACCAATAACCAAAATCAAGAGAAAAACAAGTAGTTCCGTGAAGAACTATACAGCCTATTTTCATATATCCTACTGATGTTAATTGCCACTATCAACATACACAATTTCTGTTTGATTGCTGTAATAGATTCGTAGATATTAAGAACCGACTAAATATTTCGGATGGTCGCCATGTTGGATTTTATATATGTAGGTCCTAGAGTTATGTACTGTTACATGCATATTATTGTGAACGTGTAGTATTCAAACTTCAATCGCAAAATTAGGACACAAGAAAAAACAAGGAGATTTTAAAATTTTTCACAGCTGCCATCTTGAGGTTATGGAAACAATTGAAATAAATTAGATGCCAGTGGATTAACATTCGTATAAGGATTTACTGTACCAAGTTTCACTGCACTCGGATGGTTAAATTGCGAGAAACGTCCATGTGAATATTTATAATTCGCGTCACCGCCATGTTAGATTTGTGATCACCAGGTTATTTAAAGTCCTATAGGTGAACTTAAGTTCATAGCCCCTATGAACATTAAAAAATGCAGTTTGATTGCTAAAATAGATTCGTAGATATTCAGTATCGTCTAAATATTTCGGATGGTCGCCATGTTGGATTGTTAAATGTATAGGCCATAGAGTCATGTACCATTAAAGGAAAATTATTGCGTAGGTTCATTATTCAAACTTTCACTTCGATCGCATGAATACATCACAAGAAATAAAAAACCTAATTTTAAAATTCGCACTGCCGCCATCTTGAGGTTATGTAAACAATTGAACTAAATTAGATACCAGTGGATTACAATGTGTATAAATATTTCCTGTACCAGGTTTCAGTGCGCTTGGAACATTAAATCGCGAGAAAGGTCTATTTAAAATTTTCAAATTCGCTTGGCCGCCATGTTCGTTTTGTAGTTAACCGGTTTTTGAAAGTCTTATAGATGAACTTCCAGTAGTGCCCTATATCTCCGTACAAAATTTTAGGGAGATACCGCTAATAGTTTCAGAGATATAGAATGCTGGTGAAATATTTCGCACATCCGCCATCTTGTGATTATGTAAACAATTGAACGAAGTTAGATGTCGGTGCATTACAATGTATATAAACATATACTGTACCAAGTTTCATTGCGTTTGGTTGGTCAAATCACGAGAAACGTCTATTTAAAAGTCGCAAATTCGCTTGGCCTCCATGTTGGTTTTGTAGTTACCAGGTTTTCAAAAGTCACATAAGTGAACTTATAGCAGTTCCCTCTATCACCATAGAAAATGTCAGGGTAATATCGGTAATAGTTTCGGAGATATTGAATGCTGGTGAAATATTTCGCACAGCCGCCATGTTGGATTGGTGAGTCGCAACAAAATTTGAAGGGCACGGTCGAGGTCGCCGGGAATAATGCTATGAATTTTCCGAGTTTCATTGAAATCGCTCCTGCCGTTTAGATTTTATTAGGGGGGGACACACACACGAATCACACACACACACACACACACACGCACACACACACGGACAAAAGGTGATCTCATAAGCCTATTTTTTCAAAATTGAAAATAGGCTAAAAACGAGACAAACACGCACAGTTTTGAAAGTTGGTTGTTAATGAGGAGGACCGAGTGGCTGAAAGAAGAGAGAAGGCGTGTTTGACAATCGTAAAGAATGAAATGTCAAGGAGACAGGTACTCGTGTTCGCTAAGATTTAATGACCGTTAACATTTGCGGTTTGAACAAGCGGGGGCCCTCGCCAGCTTCTTCACATAGGTCACATGGCTCTCGTAAGGCAGGCAACAATTTGAAATAGATTTTAGAATTTACAAAATATAATCCATTGGTTTTTAAAAAGTAATATAAGAATTTCCGTGAAGAACCAAATAGCCTCTTTTCTTGTATACAACTTATGTTAATTGCTTCTACCCACATACAACCGACGGCAGTGCCTACACTCGCTAAAGTGCATCGTTAGGTCATTGGGCCAAGATCTCTGCTGACTCGGTAGACGCGTGGGTTCGAACCCCATCGTCGGCCGTCCTTCACATGGTTTTCAGTGGTTTCCCCCATTTTCAACACCAGCCAAATGCTGGGACGGTACCTTCTGACATGCCACGGCCGCTTCCTTCCACATCCTTGCCCAGTTTCATACACCTTCATCCATTCCATCTCTCATCCTCGCATACGCTCGTTTTATAAACATACTCGTGTCTTAATTTTTGCCATTATAGGCTCGTTGCATAATGTACTATTGTAATACAGGGAATGTTGGTAATGTTCAGTTCTAGTTCTGGGGCTGTAAATTGTGATCAAGTTTGGTCCACTGGGGAGGCGATGTACGCAATCCAAACTGTGGCATTAAATGCAAGAGATTATCGAATAAATTGAACAGAAAAGCAAGAATATACTAATACTTCTCTAAGCAGAACCTCCGTGGTTTAGGCTGCAGCACGCTGGCTCTAACCGCTGGGTCCGTGGTTCAAATCCCGGTCACTCCATGTGAGATTTGTGCTGGACAAAGCGGAGGCAGATAGGTTTTTCTCCGGGTACTCCGGTTTTCCCTGCCACAAATTTAATTCCAGCAACACTCTCCACTATCATTTTATCTGTCATTCATTTAATCATTGCCCCAGAGGAGTGCGACAGGCTTCGGTAGACGGCACAGTTCATATCCTCACTGCTAGATGAGGGCTTCATTCATTCCATTCCCTGACCCGGTCGGTCGACTGGCAGCAGGCTGTGGATTTTCACTTCTCTAAGCCACAGACTTGTAATTCAACTGCAACGGCTAATGGTGGGATTCAATCCTGTGAGTCCGGATATGACCCTGCACGTTAACATGTGCAGCTATCCCGATCGCTAGCAAGCGTCCGTCATATTTCATTTTAGACTTCTCAGCAACCCTTACTTCGAATGCACTCCCGGAACTTACAGTGTGTTGTGGGAGTACAAGGCAGTGATTACGCTGAAACCCCGGGGCGAAGAGCTCTTTATTGTCAGTAATGGACCAAGTCAAGCCAACCGATGTGCGCGGCCGATACTGTCCGTGAGGTCCGCCACGGTAATGATCGGAGGTATCAGCTACCCTGTCAACCAGTCCAAACAATGGACCCATGATACGAAGTCTGGAGAACATTTGAAGACCCCACGGAGTTTATGACACATTCTGGTGGTCAGCCATCGTCACTACGGATCAGTTGAAATTAATTTAAAATAAAGCGTAAGTCACCGAGATCCAGAGGAAACGGAAAGAACGTCCCATATCCTCTCACTTTTTCATAATTTAACTTTGGTTTTCATTTGTTTTACCTGTACTTCTTTTATATCCCGGGAGAGGTGGCGCTTACTTGGGCAACGTTAGAGGTGGCGCTTACTTGGGCAACGTTAGAGGTGGCGCTTACTTGGACAACGTTAGAGGTGGCGCTTACTTGGACAACGTTAGAGGTGGCGCTTACTTGGGCAACGTTAGAGGTGGCGCTTACTTGGGCAACGTTAGAGGTGGCGCTTACTTGGACAACGTTAGAGGTGGCGCTTACTTGGGCAACGTTAGAGGTGGCGCTTACTTGGGCAACGTTAGAGGTGGCGCTTACTTGGGCAACGTTAGAGGTGGCGCTTACTTGGGCAACGTTAGAGGTGGCGCTTACTTGGGCAACGTTAGAGGTGGCGCTTACTTGAGCAATGTTAGAGGTGGCGCTTACTTGGGCAACGTTAGAGGTGGCGCTTACTTGGGCAACGTTAGAGGTGGCGCTTACTTGGGCAACGTTAGAGGTGGCGCTTACTTGGGCAACGTTAGAGGTGACGCTTACTTGGGCAACGTTAGAGGTGGCGCTTACTTGAGCAATGTTAGAGGTGGCGCTTACTTGGGCAACGTTAGAGGTGGCGCTTACTTGGGCAACGTTAGAGGTGGCGCTTACTTGAGCAACGTTAGAGGTGGCGCTTACTTGGGCAACGTTAGAGGTGGCGCTTACTTGGGCAACGTTAGAGGTGGCGCTTACTTGGGCAACGTTAGAGGTGGCGCTTACTTGGGCAACGTTAGAGGTGGCGCTTACTTGGGCAATGTTAGAGGTGGCGCTTACTTGGGCAACGTTAGAGGTGGCGCTTACTTGGGCAACGTTAGAGGTGGCGCTTACTTGGGCAACGTTAGAGGTGGTGTAATGGTTACTTTTATTTTGACTATTAATAATAAGAAAAGCGCTCCGCTAGTTGGGCGTTATTTGTAATGGTTTAAAGAACTTAATAAGAAAAATGTTAATAAGAAACTGATTATTTAAATAGTCGCCCACTTTTGGGTGATCAATATGAAACATTTAATTGTGTATTAATCTAATAGTGTATTTGTATTGTTGTCAGCTTCACTAAAAAAGTACATAATGTGTAGTATCATATGTATTGCCAGGGCGCCAGATCATTTATATATCATGATCAAAATAATATATTAAACCTCGGTTAAACAGAGGCAGAGCATCGAAATTCCTATCTCCAGCCGTAGTGAAACTTACGTAATCTAACCTTACGATAATTAGTTCAGGAGTATGGTATTGCCTTATAGTAATTTCTAGCTACTAAAGGAAACCAGTCAAACATTTGAATTTAAAATGAATTTAATATATAAAAACAACAAGTGCAAAAAGAATAAAATACTAAAGATAATAATAATAATAAATTTAAATGAAAGAATCTACTGAATTTACTTGTATTTTGGGTCTTGATTGGAAATTGGAGTATACTGAGTTAATTGAATAAAATATAGATTGAATTTAATAAACATGATAGCCTTCTGATTTGACTGGAGTATAACTGTTTACATCGCTCACCGCATTGAAGATCTTTGTAGTAGGATTGTTGCGTAGAGAGTTCCTGATGTTCCTCGAAGTAATTAATTTATATGTGGATGACGGAATAAATTCCAAAAATCATCCCTGTGACAATAGCCTCGTACACAACCATGTCACAGTTTGATGAGACAGAATGTCTTATCAAATTCACATACTTAATAGTCTACTGTCTAGTTTAGAACTGCGTTATAGACTCCATCTCGCTACAAGTTCCTCTGCTCCACTCAGCACCAGTCCGTCTTCTCTCAGCAATTCAATAATAATAATCCATTTGGGCGGCCGTCATATATATAACGTTCCCAGGTATGGCACGAGTCTGTCCCCTCTTCAGAAGTCGCTAGGCGATATAAGCCCGCCTTTCACATATCAACAATGACAATACTTCATTGTAGCATTTCTCCGGAAGTCCAGCCCACCTTTTGTATATAGTTGCAAAGGACTCATTCATCGGCCCAGCATTGTAAGTGGCAATTCTTCATAGAATCCCTTCTTAGTATGATTTGTATACTGGAAGAATACTTGATGTGAATGACATAAGTGTCTATTTATGTCATTTCCAAGAAGCGGTATATAAGCCGGCCTTCTGTGAACAACCCTCTTCTTCTCTTGTTCGAATTTTCTTCAGAAATAATATTCAGTCAAGCGTCTTAACTTATTTCAAATATAATGTGAATCGCTCCAAGTCCTTTCAATTGCCATAATATACTACATTACCGCATAATAATAGATATAAATATATTAGTTAACATAATAACTAATAAAAGGTAAAATGTAAACTTAAAAAATATTGATAATAATAATAATAATAATAATAAAATATAAAATTATTTCATTCTGGTCACTAATTGGGACCATCACATATTCGCCCCAGAGAATTATGGTATATGTCAACAATCATATCACCATACTTCTCTTCAACACTTGTACAAATATGAAATATTATACCCTACAAAGAAATTACCCACATCGACAATATTATACTCTTCAAAGCAATTACCAACATACAAAAAATATACCCTTCAAGTTTAATATATACGGTATATATAATTTTTAAATTTCATCATTTCAGTCTTTCACTGTTCATAATGTCTTTTTCTTTCTTCTTTACATAATTAAAGCGACCTGTAAACAATGTACATCAAAATACCCTTCACTTTTATATTCTTTTTTTGGACATAAGTCATCGTTGCACTTATGTATATTTGGGTGGCATACACCTTTGCTTTATATCTTGAGGACGTAGAATTCAATTTTCAGCCTGGTGTCGAACTGAATACACTATGGCTAGTTGGTGGGACTGCCAACTGATTAATTCACTTTATCACTTCACAACACTTGGTATGTGATGCGAATTACCAGATCTACTCCAGTCTCTCAGGAATTATATGTATCTAGTAACACAGGCATATTATAGAAAAAATGAAACTTTATTAGCTTATATTACCTAAGGCAACATCGTTCAGTGCAAATGTAGAGCGCTAATTTACCCCACATATGTATATTTATATCCTACTCAAATACACCAGCCTATAGCCGACAAATTATTCTTTATATTTCCTCTGTGCTCTCCAAGACACACAATATCATAGGTTGATGCAAACCCTCTCCATTACCTGCTCGTTCAGACCACAATCATTCACTTATTATTAAGCGACTTTCCTTACTTACCATCAACTTCACTTCTATTACTCATGACACATATTTCCTTAAGGATCTCACATTGTAAGTGCCATATAATCGTTTTCCCGAGTCTTCTGATTACTCACCTTTTTAACCGTAATTACTGATCTTATTTCTCACAATTACACTCCATTCTATTCAAGATTATACATCTTAATCACCTGTCGATACTCACCTTATTTCTCAAAATTATACTTCTTTCTATTCAAGATTACACCTCTTTATCACCCGTAGTTGTTCACATTATTTCTCAAAATTATACTTCTTTCTATTCAAGATTACACCTCTCTATCACCCGTAGTTATTCACATTATTTCTCAAAACTATACTTCTTTCTATTCAGGATTACACCTCTTTATCGCGGAATCCGTATTCACTTACTTTATTTCTCAAAATTGAACTTCTTTATACTTCAGATTACCATTCTTTCGCGAAATCCGTATTCACTTACTTTATTTCTCAAAATTGCACTTCTTTATACTTCAGATTACCATTCTTTCGCTAAATCCGTATTCACTTACTTTATTTCTCAAAATTGCACTTCTTTATACTTCAGATTACCATTATTTCGCTAAATCCGTATTCACTTACTTTATTTCTCAAAATTGCACTTCTTTATACTTCAGATTACCATTCTTTCGCTAAATCCGTATGACCGATAAAATTTACTTTCTCCATTACAAAAAATGACTTTCCTTTAAATCCTTGCATTACCATCCTAGCTACTGAAATATTAACTGTTCACAAAATCTGCCTAATTAAATTACGGGCATCAAAATATAGCTTTATTTTCCTTTCTGACTTGGGAACTACCCTTAACGAATTAATATATATATGGGCTAATATAGGGTTCTATAATTGTATCTTGCAACATGCTTTCAATCTGCCTACTTAAATTACGGGCATCACAATATAGCTTTACTTTCCTTTCTGATTTGGGAACTACCCTTAACGAATTAATATATGGGCTAATTAATATAGAGTTCTATAATTTTATCCTGCAACATGCTTTCAATCTGCCTTCTCACAGCTTCCTGAAATTTGTAAGGCACGGGGTAGCGATGACCTACAAAAATACTGCGATCATGTACATTTAATGAATGTTCGTAGCAATTAGCTAATCCAATAGGGTTCTCATATATATACTACTTCTCTTACAACACCTTCAACACTCGATCCACACGATCAACAATCGATCCACACGATCACACTCTAACGCACTCTGTAATGCAGCCTCACGCAAGGAATCCTCTAGATAATCCTTCGTCATCATACTGCCTAAAAATGTAAAAAAACAAGGTTCCCTCTCAAGAGATACCCCAACTATCTCACCAATAACCTCACTACAAATATCGACTCCTTTAGTCTTTAATACCGCCTCAATCATACATATCTTCTTAGAACCACCATACAACTCACTTGAATTATTAAATGACATGATCACATCTTTATCCATCCATCTGAATTTAACATTACCCTTCTTATAACATAGCTGTGCAGAATGTTGCGACATCATGTCCGAACCCATAATCAGTGAGTAAACAAGATTTGGAATCACTAAACATACTTGTGTTCCAATCTTACTTTCTTTTAAAATTTCTCCAACCACTTGTTTAGAAATTATTCGGAATATCTTTCCCATCGCAGTTAACACAATAGTAGTTCTAATTGGAATTTCCTATAATTTTTTATACCATGTTCCTTCCTATTATTATAAAATGCTGCACTGATGCAAGAAACCTGACAGCCACTGTCAAAAAGTGTATCGATACACGCCCCTAACACTTGTAATTTTAAGACTGAGTTAAAATTAATAACGGTAGGTTCTTTAGATACCTCCATAAATTCACTCAATAAATCATTACGGATATTTAGGTCATACGGTTCGCTCAAAATAGTAATACCGACTTACATAACTACTCTATCTGGCATTTTTAAGTTCTTATCACCTTCTTCTTTGCTTCTATATTTATTTATAGTTACGCTCTCTTCTCTCCTCATAACAATAGTTTCTTCCTCCCCCGTATTATATTTATCAATAGTAACACTGTATTTCGCCTTTGCCCCTATTACTTCCCCCTTTCTATCTTCTATGGCATGCCACTGCACTTCATAATCTTTCTCACTCTCTTTCATTATATTCTCTATTTCCTCTAACAACTTCATTTTCTCCCCTTTCATTTTACTTCTGGACTTACTAATTTCATGCCTTTCCTTCATTTCTCCACTACTATAGCTTAACGACCTTTCTAATTGTTGCTTTTTGCTTCTGCTTTCTTCTATATCCGTCCTTCTTTCGTCTTCTACACTATCTCTCTCCGCCATTTCCTCCACCATCGCGCTCTGCTTGTGCCTTTTCTTCCTATGCTTTGGATCACTTATCTCAACTTTCTGCTTTCCTTGTTCAATAATTATGTCTTTCTGACTGTGCCTTAACGCACGCTTCTCTATCTCTGTTAACTTCATATTGACTTCCTTTATATAGGCTCTGACTTCTTCCCTTGTCTGCCTATTTTGTTCCTCTATAATTTTCTGCATTTTTATTTCTTGAGTGCTTATCACTTTCTTTATTTTTCCTACTTCTATTCCTATCTTGTCTTTAACCTTCATCTCTTCTTTCTTGCTACGTTCCATAATCTCTACCTTCACGTCTTCTACTCTTTCCCTTACCTCTTGATTAATCTTTTCTACTTTCTTGCCTATAACTTCAAACTTTTCCCCCCACTTCTATCCTAACTTCAGCTATGGTTTTCTTTAACTCACTTTGCAATTCCTTTCTTATTATTTCTCTGAATTCTGACATATTCTCCTTAATCCTCTCATACTTCTTATTTAACTCCTCATTCACCTTTTCCATCTTATTTAGCTTCTGATTAATTTCTTTCTTATCTTTACATATCGCCTCTTTTATCTCCCTACTCCTCTCCCTACTCATCTCCTGATTATTTTTATTGCTATCTTCTAGCTTCTTGTCTATTGCCTTGCTTATCTCCTGATTTTGCTTACTTATTTCCTCTCTCATCTCCCTACTCTCCTGATTTTGCTTACTTATTTCCTCGCTCATCTCCCTACTCATCTCCTGATTTTGCTTACTTATTTCCTCTCTCATCTCCCTACTCATCTCCTGATTTTGCCTATTCATCTCCAGAAACATTCCCATGATCTCATCTAATTTGTTTTCCGAAATATCCAAAGGCTTTTGTTTCTCCTTCCCTCCACTAGTCTCAGGATTTATTTCAGGATGTACCTCTATTTTCGTCTCAGGGTTAACCTCGGGATTATTCTCAGGATTACTCTCAAGATTTACCTCCGACATCTTGGTATAATCCTCTACACTCTCAGCCTCAGTACCACTATCAACTTTCGTATAATTAGCTTTCTCGCCTTTACCCCTACTCCTCAATTTCCTTTGTTCCTCATCCGCCATCTCGAAGTACACCGTATAAAGTTTACCGTTCCAAAATTCACCTCACTTTCCCCCAAAATCAATCACTAATAATACACTAATTCACTTCACTTTCCCCCCAAAATCACTGACAATTTGCACTGAATTTACACTCACTCCTTCCGTAAATATCGTTAGGTTTTCGTGCCGCACAGTTGGGTGCCATTTGTAATGGTTACTTTTATTTTGACTATTAATAATAAGAAAAGCGCTCCGCTAGTTGGGCGTTATTTGTAATGGTTTAAAGAACTTAATAAGAAAAATGTTAATAAGAAACTGATTATTTAAATAGTCGCCCACTTTTGGGTGATCAATATGAAACATTTAATTGTGTATTAATCTAATAGTGTATTTGTATTGTTGTCAGCTTCACTAAAAAAGTACATAATGTGTAGTATCATATGTATTGCCAGGGCGCCAGATCATTTATATATCATGATCAAAATAATATATTAAACCTCTGTTAAACAGAGGCAGAGCATCGAAATTCCTATTTCCAGCCGTAGTGAAACTTACGTAATCTAACCTTACGATAATTAGTTCAGGAGTATGGTGTTGCCTTATAGTAATTTCTAGCTACTAAAGGAAACCAGTCAAACATTTGAATTTAAAATGAATTTAATATATAAAAACAACAAGTGCAAAAAGAATAAAATACTAAAGATAATAATAATAATAATAATAAATTTAAATGAAAGAATCTACTGAATTTACTTGTATTTTGGGGTCTTGATTGGAAATTGGAGTATACTGAGTTAATTGAATAAAATATAGATTGAATTTAATAAACATGATAGCCTTCTGATTTGACTGGAGTATAACTGTTTACATCGCTCACCGCATTGAAGATCTTTGTAGTAGGATTGTTGCGTAGAGAGTTCCTGATGTTCCTCGAAGTAATTAATTTATATGTGGATGACGGAATAAATTCCAAAAATCATCCCTGTGACAATAGCCTCGTACACAACCATGTCACAGTTTGATGAGACAGAATGTCTTATCAAATTCACATACTTAATAGTCAACTGTCTAGTTTAGAACTGCGTTATAGACTCCATCTCGCTACAAGTTCCTCTGCTCCACTCAGCCCCAGTCCGTCTTCTCTCAGCAATTCAATAATAATAATCCATTTGGGCGGCCGTCATATATATAACGTTCCCAGGTATGGCACGAGTCTGTCCCCTCTTCAGAAGTCGCTAGGCGATATAAGCCCGCCTTTCACATATCAACAATGACAATACTTCATTGTAGCATTTCTCCGGAAGTCCAGCCCACCTTTTGTATATAGTTGCAAAGGACTCATTCATCGGCCCAGCATTGTAAGTGGCAAGTCTTCATAGAATCCCTTCTTAGTATGATTTGTATACTGGAAGAATACTTGATGTGAATGACATAAGTGTCTATTTATGTCATTTCCAAGAAGCGGTATATAAGCCGGCCTTCTGTGAACAACCCTCTTCTTCTCTTGTTCGAATTTTCTTCAGAAATAATATTCAGTCAAGCGTCTTAACTTATTTCAAATATAATGTGAATCGCTCCAAGTCCTTTCAATTGCCATAATATACTACATTACCGCATAATAATAGATATAAATATATTAGTTAACATAATAACTAATAAAAGGTAAAATGTAAACTTAAAAAATATTGATAATAATAATAATAATAATAAAATATAAAATTATTTCATTCTGGTCACTAATTGGGACCATCACAGTGGCGCGGGGTCATTTTGACCCCTCACAATTATTTCTCAGTAATAGCGACAATTATTTCGTTTATGCTACTGATATGGCATGAAACCATTCACTGAACTAATGAGCAAGTATATTTGTCTAAAATGAAAGTCATGCACATATTATAAACGGCTATTTGCATTATAATAGAAAAGGTGCGGATCTGATAGGATTTTTTTTAATGAAATATCTGATAATTCTTACTTCAGTTTGCCTATTAACAATATCGAAATCAATGATCAGACAATTTTAGATTGATAATGTAGGATTCTAGTTGTTAACCAATGACACATTTTAGAGAAGTCTCTTGTTGTATTGTGGTTGTATTGTGTTCCATTTTGTAATTGTCTTTTCCAGTAAGGGTACACATCTGCTTAGAATGAGGTATATCATCGTCATTTTCTTCTTCGTCTGCACTCTGCTCAGTATCACTTTAAGATTCTGCTATTTCTAGTTAATTTTCACTATCACTGTTTTCACCTCCTTTTCCCGACAGTAGTGGCTACGCGGGCTAAAGCGCTGCATTAGGTCAAGGGGCCAAGCTCTCTGCTGACTCGGTAGACGCGTGGGTTCGAGCCCCACCGTCGGCTGTCCTTGAAATGGTTTTCCGTGGTTTCCCATTTTCAACACCAGGCAAATGCTGGGACAGTACCTTCTGACAGGCCACGGCCGCTTCCTTCCACATCCTTGCCCAGTTTCATTCATCTTCCTCCAATCCATCTCTCATCCCGACGCGCAGGTCGCCCACCGGCGTCGACTAGAAAGACCTGCACTCGGCCTCTCAGGAGGCTACACGAAAAAAAACTCCTTTTCGACGTCTTGCAGAAGAGATAACACCATGGATACCGGTACTTGCTCTTCCTAGCTCGGACGATTCATAATATTTTCTTTTAACACTTAACTACAATCAGTTCTATTTCGCGATCAGACAGCTACAGGGTGGGGCAGCATAACTTCCCTTTTTCAAACCTTAATAAAACACATTGTACGAATCGGAAAATTTTTATTTTTAATATAATGTAGGTACAAATATGAAGTTTTGTTTTACTTGGTTTTGAAGATCAAATCAGGTAGGCGACGTCCCCCATTCTCTACACACTGGGTGAACCGATTTCTGGCGTTTGTCATAATTCTTACCAGCATAGCAGGCGTTATGTTGGCAAGTTCTTCCTGGATGTTGTTCTTCGAATCTGGTAGGGTCATTGGTCGGCTTACATAAACACGGGATTTCAAAAAAACCTATAGAAAAAAAATACAAGGGGTCAAATCGGGGGATCGGGCCGGCCATTCCAAGTCGCCCCTAATTGAGATTAGGCGCCCTGGGAAGTGTTCCCTCAAAACGGCCATCGATGCTCTTGAAGTGTGTGCCGTTGCACCGTCTTGTTGAAACCAAACGTCCCCTATGTCCAACTCATCCAGTTGTGGAAAAAAAAAATCCTGTAACATGTTTACATACCGGTCCGAATTCACTGTCACTGTGACTTCACTTTCCTCAAAGAACCAGGGATCAATTATTCCACCTGAGGAAATTGGTGAATGCAAAGGCCTTGGATGCAATTCTCGAGGATTGGTAGCAGCCCAGTAGCGCATGTTTTGTTTGTTGACGGATCCACACAATTGAAAATGGGCTTCATCACTAAAAAACACAATAGCGTCCTCAGGCATGACTTCCAGAAACACCTCACACGCGTTCCTCCGAGAATTGAAGTCGCGTTCAGAAAGTTCCTGCACAATCGCCATCTTGAATGGATGGAAATGAAGATCATCATGAAGAATTCTCCTCACAGAACGATTAGAAAGTCCAAGGGCAGACGAATGTTTGCGCGCAGAACGCCGTGGTGATCGCAAAATTGAAGCTCTCACTGCCTCAATGTTATCAGGTGATCTAATGGGCCGTGGAACTCCAGTTCTACGTCTTGTTGCTCTTGCAGTTTGTCTGAACGTAGTGACCCACGTAACAATTGATTTCCGGTCTGGGACAGGCGCCAATGGGGCTAAATTAAAGCGATTCCAAAAGGCACGCTGGGTTGCGATCACAGAACAACCGCTCGAAAAGTAGGCCTCAAGGGCAAACGCACGCTCCACATTGTTCCAACGCATGATGGCGACTGAACTGTGTCAGTACAAAACTTTACAGACCCGCCTATTGGACGAGACCACTAGCGCTCCGGTACTACATCACACTACTAAATGGGGCGCAATTGAAAAAAGGAAGTTATGCTGCCCCACCCTCTACATTCTCATGGAGTACACATAAGACTGGAACAGCTGTTCACTCTGCCAGCGGGACTGGTGGCGCGGGGTCTTTCAGAACACATTGCAACATGGCCCTCATCCCTTCCACTAATAGGCTACTGCCCTCAGACAATAGATAAGGCATGTGGGGAAAGGTTTGTGGCAGGTTTGGTCTGTGTGTAGTAAAATGTAGAAACCCCAGCTTAACGAAACTGCGTGGGGTCACAAAGTTCCCCCCCCCCCCCTCCCCCCCCGCCACCTCTCCCGGGATAAGAAATGAATTTGGCAAAAAAGAACTATATTGCTTACCGTATCGGAGTGTTATAGGTGTTCCTTTTTAGTGTTGAAAGTTTAAAATCGCTCTCCTGAAAACTGTGACTTACCCCGTTTTTTCCGTAAAGTCCTCATTTGAATAAGATCACACTACTGTACATCTGCTATCCTGTCAACCGCGCCAAACATTGGCTCTATGATGGCTGATCCGAATACCATTTCAATAAGTTCACAATAGCGTCTCTACTGCTATTATCAGTGAACCAAACCAAATGTCAGCTGCAAGCGTTACCGAACATTGGTTCCATAGTGTCCTATATGAAAGGGGCTGATACCCTAGATGTTAGGCCCCATAAAACAACAATTATCATCATCATGTACAGTATATATTATTTCAGTAGTATAGATCTCTCCTGTGGCGCTCACAAGCGACCAATCGTGGAAATGAGCATTCATATGAAAGAGAATAGACATTAGCAGTGACGAATTGCACTCTAATTCCATAGATATCAATAATTTCTTAAAAAAATGACTTTAATAACAATGTACGAAGTGTGCGCTTTGCAAATACTGTTGATGTATGAAAATACGCTCGATAATTGCTGTCCACTTCACATTTTGATCGCTGTGACGTCTGTTTCATGTAATTTTAACATTATGAGGTCTTTCCTTAGACTAATCATTTTGCATGGATTTCAGAAACAGTAAATCAAAGGAATGAGTACTCAAATCGTATAATTTCATAAATATCGAATAACCGGTGAGTGTTACAGCACACTCAGCACACAAAAAACATTATCAGTGACAAATTGCATTCTAATTTCTTAAATATCAAATTTTTGTAAGAAGTGTTCGATTTGCAAAACCTATTGGGGGAAAGTGTGGCTTATGAATATGCGAGATTTCTCGCACGGGCCCGCTAGTCATGCCTTATATGAATAATATTAGTACCTTGTATGGTCTTGGGTAACGTATAGAGTTTGCTGCTCCAAAAGACCAGGTTTTGTCTCAAAAATTAAGAATTTGAAACCTTTCCTAGTCAGCCACTGAAATAAAGAAATCTTTCCTTTCGAGTACAAGAACCGTTAGATAATAATAATGTCCCCGATACTAAGAAAATCAACCTCTGATTACTCAGTTAGGAAAAATCTCCGCAAAACCCCTCTGGATTAAATCGTGAAGGAAACAAAGAGAATATCTTAATTACAAAAAACCAATAGAATCACCCTGGAACAGATCCAACAACAACAACAAAAATAGCTCGGAACGCAAAATTAAAACACCATAGAACGGTATTTCCATCTGAAGCATTATACGCATCAGAAACGCTGATCATTGGAGGAAGATCACTAACTAAAACGTACAATATCAAGAAACGAAAATCCTTTGGAATATCTTTGGCCCAGTGACCATAGAGGCTCACGAGTAATACCAACATTCCGAGAAAATATCAGACACTATTACAAAAAGACGAGTAAAATTGTGTGTACATATTCAAACAAGATGTTCAGTAAAGAACATATAGCCTACTTTCCCCTAAATGCATGGGTATTGTTATAACTCTCTGTCCTTTTCAAGGAGTATAATTGAATTTTGGTTTTAGTAGCGTCTTGAAATACAACATGATATACGGATATTAAACATGAATATGAGATGCCCTTTGCTAGTGCTACCTCTGTACCAAGTTTCGTACAATTCGGTTTCACCATGTTTGAATTGATAGGGGGAATCGATTTGCACACATACATGGCCGCCATCTGCAAACTATTGAGCTGATGACCTTGTTGTTTAGTCAAACGGCGCTTGCCATATAAACATATGCAATTGCAAAATTTGGTAGAGATCGGATGATTAGGTTAGTCGTAATTTGATTTAAGCTTTGAACATTTGATTGGCCGCCATTACGTTTCCTTCAAGATGGCGGCAATATAAAACATGACACTGAGGTGCTCTCTTCTAGTTCTACCCCTGTACCAAATTTCGTTCAATTCGGTTTCACCGTGTTTGAATTGATAGGGGGGACAGACATTCAGAGTATACACACACACACACACACGGACAGACACACAATTTTTGGCCCTGTGTAGATCTCATAAGTCTACTTTCATTTTTTGCACAAATCAAAAGTAGGCTAAAAATGGCCAATGAAAGACTAACTAAAAGGATATTTAATCATGCCACCTCATTTAAAGCCAAGAATATCTGATACTAGTAATATACGTAACACAAATTTTTTTATGGGAGAGGCACAGCTTCAGAACGTTGGTGAAGAAACATCTATTTGCTGCAAGCCCCCGGATGAGAACCTCCACTACATGGACAGCAAATAGGATGAAAAATATTAGTGAGCAAATTAAGAGATTTCGGGAAGAGAAGAAAGCATAGTTGGGCATAACGTGGCAAAATAATAATCATAATAATAATAATAACAATAAGAAGAAGAAGAAGAAGAAGAAGAAGAAGTAGTTCCGGACGAACTAAAGAGCCTACTTTTCTTAAAATTCAAGATTCATCCCAATGATTAATCTATATGGACCTATCTAGAATAATGAAGAAATTAAGTTGGTAATATCGATTTTTCTACTTAGTTCGAAATATATCTGGTATAACGTAACCTAATAGAGCACTACAGTTGGCAGCCCTGGTGACTGAATATATTCTTAGTTCCATCTCTTACGGTACACAATACAAAATTTGGTTCAAGTACAATGAATAGCATGGAAGTAACATGCAGTTAGACATTGGATTTATCAGCGCATCATGTTGGCAACAATGTCATGCATGTGTAGGTCAGAAATATTATGATATCTTGTTGTGCCAATTTTGGATGAAATCCATTTGTTAGTATAGAGGTTACATATATTTTAAATTGTTACCTATCAGCAGGATTAGAATCATGTTGGCAGCACTGACGTATATTAGTTACTCCAAATTCATCCAGAATGTCAGGTATTATACGTGTGCAAAGGTTAGAGCTGTTGGCTTGCATACTATCTGATATATTGGTATTTGGATTTTAAAAAATAGAGAGAGAATTTATTAACAGTTGGCAGCCTTGGTAGCTCTTAAGAATACGCTCAGTCATATATGTTTATGTACACTTAGTACATTCAAAATTTGGTTGAAATCCAATTGATAGTGTAGAAGTTATATGCATATACAAATTGGACCTATCAGGAGGCTTGGAATCATTTTGGCAACACTGCCATGTATGGCCTCCTGGAAATTGAACTGAAATATTAGTATCTATATGCGTGCCAATTTTGGAATAGCTCCCATTCATACCTTCCAAGAAATCCAACATGCACCTCAAATTTCAATTGCGTTTTTTCAGCAGTTGGTAGCACTGACATAATTTTCAAATATGGGCTTGAGATATTCAGGTAGGCTATAGATCTTTACTCCTACCAAATTTGGCTTCGATTGCTGCAGCTGTTTAGGAGTTGATAGAGGGGACACACACACAGACAGATAGACAGACAGACAGACAACAGACAGGACAGCCAGAAGGACAGACAGACAGACACACATTTGCCCGGATCGATCTCATAAGTCTACTTTTTCCTCATTTTTGCAAAATGTGAAACGTAGGTTAATAATAATAATAATAATAATAATAATAATAATAATAATAATAATAATAATAATAATAATGCAGCCGAAACATTTGTCTCTCACCACTCAGGGACCGCTTGAAAAGCTGGAGGTCAAGAAAAGAAAGATTTTACGCAAAATCGTACGCCCAAAGAAATACAACAAATTAATCCATGTTAGGAACGAAACTCTTTACCAAAAGACTGAAAAAGTTTATACACATTGTAATGCACTGGTATCTAATTTAGTTCAATTGTTTACATAACCTCAAGATGGCAGCTGTGCGAATTTTAAAATTAAGTTTTTATTTCTTGTATCGTAAAAAGTCTCGGACACTATAAATACAAGAAGTTCCGTGACGAACTGAAGAGCCTTTTTTTCCTTAAAATTTAAGATTCTTGCCAATGATTAATCTATATGGATCTATCTAGAATAATGACGAAATTAAGTTGGTAATATCGAAATTTCTAATTAGTTCGAAATACTAAATACCTGGCACAATGTAGCCTAATAGAGCACTACAGTTGGCAGCCCTGGTGACTGAATATATTCTTAGTTCCATCTCTTAAGGTACAGAATACAAAATTTGGTTGAATACCAATGAATTGCATGGACGTTACATGCAGTTAAACATTGGATCTAACAGCGCGCTTAAAATCATGTTGGCAACAATGACATAGGCTACATGTATTGGTCAGAAATATACTGAAATAATATGATCTATTGTTGTGTCAATTTTGAATGAAATCCATTAGTTAGTAGAGAAGTTACATGCATTTTAAAATTGGACCTATCAGCAGGCTTAGAATCATGTTGGCAGCGCTGACGTAAAATAGTTACTCCAAATTAATCTAGAATGCCAGTTACTATGCGTGTGCAGAGTTTAGAACTATTGGCTTGCATACTTCCTGATATATTGATATTAGGGTAACAAAAGTAGAGACATCATTTATTGACAGTTGGCAGCCCTGATTGCTCTTAAGAAGAGACATAGTCATATCTGTTATGGTACTCATAGCACACACGAATTTGGTTGAAATCCAAATGATAGTATAGTAGTTACATGTATTTAAAATTGGACCACTCAGCAGGCTTAGAATCATGTTGGTAGCACTGAAATATATAAGTTACTTCAATTTAATATCGAATGTCAGGTACTATACGTGTGCATAGTTTAAAGCTGTTGGCTTGCATACTTTTTGATATACTGTATGGGTATTTGGATTAAAAAATGCTAGCATTTATTGACAGTTGGCAGCCCTAGTGGCTCTTAAGAATACGCTCAGTTATATCTGTTTATGTACACATAGCACATACGAAATTTGGTTGAAATCTAATTGATAGTGTAGAAGTTATATGCATTTAAAATATGGACCTATCAGCAGGCTTATAATCATTGATTTTTATGGGCACATCCTCGGAAGGAATTCAAATAGACTAACCAAAAAGATCATCGACTACTTTCGTAATTAAAACAAGTAGTTCCGTGAAGAACTATACAGCCTATTTTCATATATCCTGCTCATGTTAATTGCCTCTATCAACATACAAAATTTCAGTTTAATTGCTGTAACAGATTCGTAGATATTTCAGATGGTCGCCAGGTTGGATTTTTATTTTTGTACTATTACATTAAGATTATTGTGTACGTGTGGTATTCAAACTTCAATCGCATGATTAGAACACAAGAAGTAAAAACGAGATTTTAAAATTACGCACAGCAGCCATCTTGTGATTATGCAAACAATTGAAATAAATTAGATGCCAGTGGATCAACATTTGTATAAGCATTTAACGTGCAACGTTTCACGGCACTCGGATTGTTAACTCGGAGAAACGTCCATTTAAATATTTGTACTTCGCGTCGCCGCCATGTTGGATTTGTGCTCACCAGGTTACTGAAAGTTCTTTAGGTGAACATATGTTCATAGCCTCTATGATCTTAAACAAATTCAGTTTGGTTGCTGTAAAAGATTCATAGATATTGAGAACAGTCTAAATATTTCGGAAGCTCGCCATTTAAGACTGTTATATGTATAGGCCATAGAGTTATGTACCATTCAAGGACAATTATTGCCTAGGTTCATTATTCAAACTTTCACCTCGATCGCATGATTACGACACAAGAAATAAAAACTTAATTTTAAAATTTCGCACAGCCGCCATCTTGAGGTTATGTAAACAATTGAATTAAATTAGATGGCAGTGCATTACAATCTGCAAAATCATTTACTGTAACTCATTTCACTGCGCTCAGAGAGTTAAATAACGAGGAAAGTCTATTAAAACATTTAAAATTCGCTTGGTCGCCATGTTCGTTTTGTACTTTACAGATTTATGGAATATACATAGGTAAACTTGTATTAGTACCCTTTATCACCGTACAAAATTGCAGGGTGATATCTGTAATAGTTTCGGAGATATAGAATATCAGTGCAATATTTCGCACAGCCGCCATTTTGAGGTCATGTAAACAATTGAACTAAATTAGACTCCAGTGCATTACAATGTGTATACACATTTGCTGTACCAAGTTTCATTGCGTTTGGATTGTTAAATCGCGAGAAAAGTCTATTTAAAAGTCTCAACTTCGCTTGACCGCCATGTTGGTTTTGTAGTCACCAGGTTTTTGAAAGTCTCATAGGTGAACTTCTAGTAGTGCCGTTTATCATCGTGCACAATTTCAGGGCGATATCGGTAATAGCTTCAGAGATAATGAATGCTAGTGAAATATTTCGCACAGCCGCCATGTTGGATTGGTGAGACGTAACAAAATTTGAAGGGCACGGTGGAGGTCGCCGGGAATAGTGCTATGAGCTTACCGAGTTTCATTGAAATCGCTCCAGCCGTTTAGATTTTATTAGGGACACACACACACACACAAGAGGGGATCTCATAAGCCTATTTTTTTCAAAATTGAAAATAGGCTAAAAAACTCTTTGGTTTAAGGTAACTGATAAAGACCTCGTAGAACTCCAAATTACAGACACCATGCTCATGGACAAAACAGCCAAAACCATCACCAAGGATAAGAAACAACGCTTCCAAGTGAAACTCAAACACAAGCGTACGATCCACATCTCTGCCCAAGAAAGGGAATCAAGATTTCAAAGGATGAGGCAATACTGGGCCAAAAGGAATGCTCAAAACAATAAGAAATGATTGATTTCTTGTACCCCAAAGTTGGGTGAAACAAATAAAGAATATTATTAATAGTAATAATATTAATAATGTGGCTCAGCGTGAGTTAGAGCCAATTAGATTATTTTTCCCCCCTCCAGAAAGTATATAAATTTGACATTCCGTTTGCAATGGCACCTAGCAGTTGACCCAAAACTCTGCTGATTATCCCATGGCTGTGATTTAATTAATTTCGTCTTGCAGTCACCAAATGCGATACCAGAGGTCTTTGACGAGCCAACATCATATGACTAGGGAGTGCCGTGGAATTTTGCCACATTCCAAGAGAAATGATTTCCTCACCGAGGAATCGAACCCACGATCTTGATTTTCTATTGACCCACCAAAACAGGACGGCTGCTCTGTGAAACAGGTGTTTAATTCCATGGCGGCAGGAGAATATGAGCCCCTTAACTCTTCGCACTCATAGCGAATTGTGATTTAACCTTCCTGCGGTCGCGTCCCCTTCATATAACACACGTGGTCGTGCGTCGGTCAAGTACCGTCCTCCTGTATTATTATTAATTGTGAGTTTTTGATGTGTAGAATCTTTCCACTCGATTGCTGGATATATTTTGTGGGAGTGATTTTGGGAAAGGGACGGAAATGGGACGGAAATGTGTAAGAGGAAACATCGCATACGGTTTACTTCAAGGTTTGGAGGCCCCATTAAAGATATTCATACAATAAATCATCTTCAAGTGTCGTTCTTTGGCGTGAATATATTTTTTCACTTTCAACGGCAATATGACTGGCTTTGAGGTTGATCGAACATGTAATTGACACCGTGTAAATATAGAAGCATTCATTCAATAAGAAGCCTTAATAAGAGCGACAACGGTGGTGGCAAAAATTAAAAGCACTATATGACAACTTCAAATATAGTGTTGTGTGCATGCGTGTGTGTGGATGTTGGGGGGGAGAATGAGCAACTGGTCCATCAATAGTGAAAGAAATGTGTTAGAAATGAGGTAAAACTATGATAAATACTCACATTTTGTTTTGGGCAAAAAAAATAATAATATATATATATTAAAAAAATGCATTTCCAGTCACGCGCGACGGTATTCTACCGCTCAACTGTGCCCTTGGCCCTTTGATGAACAACTGAGTGAAACCATCGCCGTCAAGAACCACTACTCCTCTGTCATTTAGCGAAGGATAACGTACCTTGAGAATCCATGTGCCTTTTGCGCCCTTTGTAACCATCATAGGAGCTCTAAGCGCGTTTTTTTAATCATTTCAAATGATCTTGTCGACTTCGTCGTTATGCCTTGGGTCTAACGTTATGCGAGACGGATACGGTTGCGTTACGGAAAGCCTAAGTTAATGGTTAATGGAGTCTGTTGAAAGAGTCCTGGGGCGTCGAGCGACCTGGGGCTTCGAGCGAAGCGAAACGAATACAGGGTGACTTCTAAAGAGGTGTACAAGATGCCAGATAAGAATACAGGGTGACTCCTAAAATGGTATACAAGACGCCAGATAACAATACAAGGTGACTCTTAAAGAGGTGTTCAAGATGGCAGAGAAGAATACAGGGTGTCTCCTAAGGAGGCGCACAAGATGTCAACATGAATACAGGGTGACTCCTAAAGAGATGTACAAGATGTCACACAAGAATACAGGGTGACGTCTAAAGCGATATAAAAGATGCCATATACGAATACAGGGTGCCTCCTAAAGAGGTGTGCAGGATGTCAGAGCAAAATACTGTTCAAGATGACAGATAAGTATACAGGCTGAACCCTAAAGAGATATACAAGATGCCAGATAAGAATACAGGGTGCCTCCTAAAGAGGTGTACAGGATGTCAGAGCAAAATTCAGGGTGACACTTAACGAGGTGTACAGTATGTTAGATTCAATTCAAATACAGGGTGGCCCTTAAAGAGGTTTGCAAGATATCAGATTCAATTAATGGGTGACCCTTGAAGAGTTGTAAAGATATCAGACTCAAATACAGGGTGACCCTTAATGAGGTGCCCGTGCGGGAAGCCTAAGTTAATGGGTAATGGAGTCTGTTGAAAGAGCCCTCCTGAGCCTTTCTAACATGTGTAGCATTTGTAGCATGCGTCATTTGAAATGATGTAATGTCTAGTCTTTCCGACTGACAGTATTTTTTTTTTCAATAGGACGGTAATCTACCGTGGGTGCTACCGGATGAAGGCTAACATTTAAATGGTTAGAGGGTACAGCAACACAGGAGGGATTTGAACCCGGAACCTTGTACGCTACAACAAGGTAATAGCCCACCCAGCAATTCAAGTTTTGTATGAATTAACACGATTCCATCAAATGCAATAATTCCCAACGTAGATTGCTTTTGTGACATTCATAATGCATCATGCAACAGGTGAATGGAACCATCATGAAGCATGAAACACGTGTTTCTTGCCCTCTCTTGACCTCTATCAGCGTAAAAACAATTTCCCTCCACTTTAAATGTGCTTAATTTTTGCACAATTACTCCTTCAGAAAATGACCGTGACATTCCTAAACGTAATGCACAGTCACTGGCAAAAAAATGTGGAACACTTTAAAAGTTTAAAACACTGTTGTGGAGCTGGTTCTTCTTTTCAGGTATGAAAGATCTAGATCAGCTACCCCTAATTATATGGATGTTCATGGCCCCCGCTACTACTAACCAGTGACTTATTCTTATATAGGGTGTTTCATTAATATTGAAGTACAGGGTCATCAAAAAGGATGCTCCCCCGGGGTCTCACATCTAGTGAGACGTGGGTTGGCGACCATGGGACCCCAACTGAGTCCGGCATTGCTTCCACTTACTTGTGCCGGGCTCCTCTCCGTCTTCTTTCCTGTCGACCTCTCTTGGTCAACTCTTGTTCTTTTCCGACCCCGACGGTATTAGGGTATCAGAGGCCAAGGGAGTCTTTCACTTTCCCGCCTTAATTGCCCTTGTGTCATCTTTCGTGATCCCTCCTTCTTTGAGGGGTCAGACCTCTTGTTTTCTTTTCATTAAATTTCTCTTTCTCTTTAAATTTCCCGCACTGTTTTTGTTAATTGGCCCCCACGTGTGTCTAAATTCCCTAGCTTTTTTTTCGCATCAACGTAAATTTGTAGGTATTTTCCATCTATGCTGCATTTTGTACGTTTTTTCGATCTAAATTGCATTTTGTAAGGATTGACAATCTAAATTGCTTTTGAGTAAGTCTTTCAGTATCCAGGCCGGGACAATTTGTGAGTATTTTGAATTTCAATTGCATTTTGTATTTTCAAACTAAACCGCTTTTTGCAAGTATTTTCAATCTAAATTGCATTTTGTATCATCGGCATTTTGCAAGTATTTTGATTCTCAATTGCATTTTGGGGTGTTTTGAATCTAAATTACATTTTGTATTTTCAATCTAAATTGCACTTTGTAAGCATTGTCTATCGAAATGAGTAGTTTTAAACTACCGGGCATTTTGTAAGCATTTTCAATTTCTATTGCATTTTGTAACCATTTTGAATTTCAATTGCACTTTGTGAATATTTTGGATTGGAAATGGGAGCTATAAATCTGAATTGCATTGTGTATTTTCAATTTCAATTGCATTTTGTAAGTATTTTGAATTTCACTTTCATTTTGTAAGTATTTCGACTGTACATTGCATTTTGTACGTATTTTGAACTTAACCTACATTTTGTGCGTATTTTTCAATCTCTTCCTATTGTGAGTATTTTCGTTCTAAATTCCCTTTTGTGAGTATTACCGCTCTCCATTTCGTAAGTTGTTTCAATCTGAGTTCCTTTTTGTACGTATTTTCCTTCTCATTTAATTTTCGTTCTGGTTTCCACTTTATTGACATTTTTGCTTTCACCCAGACCATTAGGGGCTGATAACCTAGATGTTCGGCCCCTTATAACAACAATCATCATCATCATCATCGTCAAAAAGGTTGCAGAAAATTTAAAAATCGTAGCTCAGGAATTATTTGAGATATTAAAACAAGTATTTTTTTGTAATATTCACCAACTCAAAATGTTGTTTTTTTAAATTAACTGTACCTGTTAATGATTCTATGTGCACTCCCTTGGTTGCTCTGCAAACATCCAGTCGATGGTTGATTTAGGCCCAAGAGCGCTGGATCATCTCAGGCGTGATTGTAGAGACAGCAGCGGTGATACGTTGTCTTAAACGTTCCAGATCTCTGACCGGTTCACTGAATATGTTTTTACGTATCCCCCTAAAAAACAGTCTAGGGGTGTCAAGTCAGGGCTTCGTGGAGGCCACTGAATAGGACCGACATGGCAGCTTCCTATCGCGCACCCATTCTGCGCATCGGCTGAAGGTCACGGGTGGAGTACAGTCACATCTAAAACTAAAACTCGATGAGTTCCTGATTATCTCACTTACAACAGGAGTTATGATTTTTAGCCTATTTTCAATTTTGAAAAAAAAAAAATGGCTTATGAGATCACCTTTTGTCCGTGTGTGTGTGAGGGAGGTGTGTGGGTGTCACCTCTAATAACGTCTAAATGGCTGGAGCGATTTCAATGAAACTCGGTAAGTTCATAGCACTATTCCTGACGACCCCGACCGTGCCCTTCAAATTTTGTTACGTCTTACCAATCCAACATGGCGGCTGTGCGAATTATTTCACCAGCATTCAATATCTCCGAAACTATTATCGATATCACTCTGGAATTTTTTACGGTGATAAAGGGAACTACTAGAGGTTCATATAAGTGACTTTTGCAAAACTGGTAACTACGAAACCAACATGGCGGCCACGCGAATTTGCGGCATTTAAATAAACGTTTCTCGCGATTTAACCAACCAAACGCAATAAAACTTGGTACAGTATATGTTTATACACATTGTAATGCACCGACATCTAACTTCGTTCAATTGTTTATATAACCACAAGATGGCGGATGTGCGCAATATATCACCGGCATTCTATATCTCTGAAACTATTAGCGGTATCACCCTGAAATTTTGTACGTAGATAAAGGGCACTACTGGAAGTTCATCTATGAGACTTTCAAAAACCGGTTAACTACAAAACGAACATGGCGGCCAAGCGAATTTGAAAATTTTAAATAGACCTTTCTCGCGATTTTATGTTCCAAACGCAATGAAATCTGGTACAGGAAATGTTTATACACATTGTAATGCACTGGTATCTAATTTAGCTCAATTGCTTACATAACCTTAAGATGGCGGCTGTGCGAATTTTACAATCTCTTTGTTACTTCTTGTGTCTTAATCATACGATTGAAGTTTGAATGCTACACGTACACAATAATCTTCATGTAACAGTACATAACTCTAGGATCAACATATATAAAATCCAACATGGCGACCATCCAAAATATTTAGTCGATTCTCAATATCTACGAGTCTATTACAGCAATCAAACTGAAATTTTGTATGTTGATAGTGGCAGTTAACATAAGTAGGATATATGAAAATAGGCTGTATAGTTCTTCACGGAACTACTTGTTTAAATACAATTTCATGAATGAGATTGATCCTCCGTATTCATGCGAAGAAAAATCATTCCATTCAGACTGGTATTTCTTAATAAATCGTGTTCTTTTTGTGATTTATGACGTTTAACAAATCAGAAATATTGTCCTGCCAATAAATCACGCAATACTTTATATACTGTTCGCCTTTATATGTGAAATAAAAGCCCTATGTAATGACTATAACTTCCTCAGTTCTATAATTCTATGTTAGATATTAGTGAAGCTATGATTTAATTGTTAACTACCACTAGCGGTGTGTGAGCCCCCTTAAGGTGTATTAATACTTGTTTCCTGCCAAATGTAATTGGGAAAAATTTGTGTTGACCTACTGAAAAGTTTCCTATAATTCCTATAATAATGTTTCCTTAATATGCGGCTATATTTCAGTGGTAGATTAAACGAACATAATGATATGAACTTTATCATATTTTTCTCTCTTTTAAAATTTCCTTATTGACAAATAATTTAGAAAGATATACCCACAGCTATTTAATAAATCTAATACACATTAGTCAATACAATTTTTAAATCAATATTTATTATTTAAATACCAGTGCTTTGGAATGCCTAGGACTAAGAACTTAAAAAAAATTGAAGAAATTGAAAAAAAAAAAGGAAAATTTTTTAAAAACATTCTCGGACCAAACAAGCAGTTCCGTGACGAACTAAAGAGCCTACTTTTCTTAAAATTTAAGATTCATGCCAATGATTAATCTATATGGATCTATCTAGAATAATGACGAAATTAAGTTGGTAATATCGAAATTTCTAATTATTTCGAAATACTGTATACCTGGCATAATGTAGCCTAATAGAGAACTACAGTTGGCAGCCCTGGTGAATGAATATATACTTAGTTCCATCTCTTAAGGTACAGAATACAAAATTTGGTTGAAGTCCAATGGATAGCATGGACGTTACATGCAGTTAAACATTGGATCTAACAGCACGCGTAAAATCATGTTGGCAACAATGACATAAATTATCTGAAATAATATGGTCTATTGTTGTGTCAATTTTGAAAGAAATCCATTAGTTACTATAGAAGTTACATGCATTTTAAAATTGGACCTATCAGCAGGCTTAGAATCATGTTGGCAGCACTGGCTTAGGCCTGTATTAGTTACTCCAAATTAATCTAGAATGCCAGGTACTATACGTGTGCAAAGTTTAGAGCTATTGGCTTGCATACCCTCTGATATATTGATATTAGGGTAACAAAATAGAGACTGTATTTAGTAACAGTTGGCAGCCTTGGTTACTCTTAAGAATGGGCATAGTACACATGGTACATATGGTACACATACCACACAAATTTGGTTGAAATCCAAATGATAGTATAGAAGTTACATGCATTTAAAGTTAGACCTCTCAGCAGGCTTAGAATCATGTTGGTAGCACTCATGTCTATAAGTTACTCCAAATTAATATAGAATAGCATGTACTATACGTGTGCATAGTTTAAAGCTCTCGGCTTGCATACTTTCTGATATATGGGTATTTGGATAAAAAAGACAGCATTTATTAACAGTTGGCAGCCCTGGTGGCTCTTAAGATTACGCTCAGTCATATCTGTTTATATACACATAGCACATACGAAATTTGGTTGAAATCCAATTGATAGTGTAGAAGTTATATGCATTTAAAATTTGGACCTATCAACAGGCTTATAATCATTTTGGCTACACTGCCTCCTAGAAATTAAACTGCAATATTATTGTCTATACGTGTGCCAATTTTGAAATAGCTCCCATTCATACCTTCCAAGATATCCAACATGGAGCTCAAATTTCAACTGCGATTTTTCAGCAGTTGGTAGCACTGACATCATTTTCAAATATGGCCGTGAGATATTCAGGTATAGATGTTAACTCCTACAAAAAAAAACGATTGCTGCAGCCGTTTAGGAGGTGATGGGAGACACACACACACACACAGCTAGACAGACAGACAGACAGACAGAGGGACAGACAGATACACATTTGCCCGATCTCATAGGTCTACTTTTCCTCATTTTTGCAAAATGTGAAAAGTAGGCTAATAATGTGCTGAATATACCGATTACGCAGTAACAAAGATGTATATAAAACATGCAGTAGAATCTCAGATACCATACGAAACGAAGGGTTAAATTCTTTGGACATGTTTCAAGAATGCCTGAAGACAGACTCACAAAGAAAATGTTTAACCACTTCAACAAGCCCAATAGAAAAGACAACTCTTATGAAAAGTGGTTTGCTAATACCAAGAAGGATCTACAAGAAATGAACATCACTGATCAAGACATCCGCAACAGAAATAAGATACACACATTTGAGGGGTTCATCATCATCATCATCATCATCATCATCTTGTACAGTTTCCAGCCCCAGGCTGGTTCTGTTTGGAACATAAGCCTCGCCACTTAGTCCTTTCTTCCCACCACCTCTCCGCTGTCACTCTGGTCCAGTCCTCGCCTCTCTTCTTGACACATTACTCCACTCCTTTCAGCCATCTATCTCTTGGTCTTCCCCTTGGTCGTTTCTTCTGCATCTGCATCTCATGTATCCTCTTGGGAATCCTCTTCTCATCCATTCTCTGTAAGTGTCCATACCACCTCAGTCTTGATGTCTCAATCCTACCTTGCAAGGGCTCCTCTTTCACCATTTCCCTGACCTTTTCATTCCTCAACCTGTCTCTTCCTGTTACTCCGATCCTACTTCGCAGGAACTTAATTCCACCTGCCTGTATTCTGCTTATGTCTCTTTTCTTCATTGTCCACGTTTCTGAAGCATAGGTCAGTATCGGGATATAGTAGCTTCTGTATAACACTTCCTTGCTTTTTTCTGGGACATCTTTATTCCACACTAAGCTCCTAATACTTCTCAGAAATGCTTCTGCCTGTCTGCCACGTTCCGTAATCTCTTTGTCATTTCTCCCATTTTCCTCCACTATACTTCCCAAGTACTTGAGACTTTCCACCTTCTTCAGCTGTCCACCTCCAAGTGTTATCCCACTCATTGGTCTGTCCTTTTTCCTGGTCGTTAACAGGATCTCACATTTACTGATGTTGAACTTCCATCCGTACTCTCCCACTGTTTCTTCCCAAGCCTTCAGTTGCTCCTGAATTTCCTCCTCCTTGTTTCCCCAGACCATGAGATCATCTGCAAACACCATTGCTTTCATCTTATCTTCTCCTATCTTTCCTGCTATCCGTGTCATTACCTCGTTCATATCCACAATAAAGAGATGGGGTGACAGCGCACTACCCTGTTTTAGGCCACTCATTTGTCTGAACCAGTCTGTACTTTCCCCTCCAACTTTCACACAACTCACACTTCCACAATACATCTCCTTCACTCTGCCTACAGTCCCTTTTTCCACTCCCATGTTTTCCATTGCTTTCCAAACCTTCTCCCTACACACACTATCATAGGCCTTTTCGATGTCCAGGAAGGCCATCAACAGATCCTCTCCAAATTCGTAGTGGTGTTCCTGGAGTTGTCTCACTGAAAATATGAGATCCACTGTTGATCTCCCAGGTCTGAATCCATACTGCTCCTCTCTCAATTTTCTCTCCACTTTGGCTCGTATTCTACTTTCTAATATCTTTTCATATATCTTGGCACAGTGAGATATGAGTGTGACTCCCCTGTAATTTCTGCACTCCTTTCTGCTTCCTTTCTTAAATATTGGGACAATTAATCCTTTCTTCCAATCTTCTGGGGTCTTCTTCTCCTTCCATATCACCCTCATCACACGGTAAAGCCACTGTTTCCCAACCTCCCCTGCTGCCTTCACCATTTCAACACTCACTTCATCCACACCCGGTGCCCTTCCTCCTTTCATCTTGTCTATAGCCATCTCCAGTTCTCTCCAAGTCGGGTCCTTTTCCATTCCTGTGTTGTCTTCTCCATCTTCCAATGCATTGTCTTCCTCCCTATGACCATTTGGATTCAGCAAATCCTCAAAGTACTCTTTCCACACTGTCTTGAGTGTCTCTTTGTTGTGTACTTCATTTCCGTTTTTGTCCATCATTACCACATCCTCTCACAGACCTCTTCTCTTACTTTTGACCATCCCATAAAGTACTTTCTTATTTCCTCTGCTGTCTTCCTCCATCATCTCTGTCCACTTTACCGTCCACTTCTTCCTCCCCTCTGCGACAATTTTGTTTGCTTCTTTCTTTATCTTATAATCTTCCCTTGCCAGATCAGTTCTTTCCTGGAACCACACTCTGAAAGCCTTGTTCTTCCTTCCCACAGCTTATTTTACTCTCTCATTCCACCATGGTGTCTCTTTACACCGCTTTCTGTTGCTTGTTCTTCCACATACTGCCACTGCAGCTTCCACCATTGTGTTTTTGAATTGCTTCCATTCCTCTTCCCCTGTTTTAGGATTGTCTGTTGGCATCCTTTCCCTTATTATCTTCTGGAATTCTTCCTTGACTTCCTTTTTCTTGAGTTTCCATACTTTGATTCTCCTTTCCTGGTACTCTGTCCTCTTGCTATCCTTAACAACTCCCAGGTTCATAACAAGTATTCTGTGGTCGCTATCTAAGGCCTCTGATGGTATTACCTTTATATCTCTGACACTTCTCTTCATTTCCCAGTCGTACAGCATGTAATCTACCAAAGATTTCTTTGTTAAATTACTGCTGTACCACGTTACCTTGTGGCTTTTTTTCTTCCGGAACCAGGAGTTGCCTACCACTAAACCGTTTCTCTTGAAAAAAATCCAGCAACTTTCTCCCTTCTTCATTCCTGCTACCCCATCCTTCTGCTCCCAATACATTTTCATATCCTTGCCTTTCACTTCCTATATGTGCATTCAAATCTCCCATGACAATGATGCTCTGACCATTCAACTGCTGTTGGAGCTCCTCCTCAAAGTCTTCCTTCTCTTGAGCTGTACATCCAACGTGAGGGGCATATTCCTGGGCTATCTCCAGGCTTCTTCCCTTTACAGTTACTCTGATCTTCATGAACCTGTCACTTATTCCCTTTACATCTTCCTTCATTCCATCTCTCGCAATTACTCCTACTCCGCTGCTCCTTCCTTCACTGTTCCCACTCCAGTACAACCGGTACCCTTTCCTCAGTTCTCTGCGACCTTCTCCTTTCCATCTTGTTTCTGCCAAGCCCAGTACATCCAGTTTTCTTCTCTCCATCACATCTACAATCTCCTCCACCTTTCCTGTCAGTGTCTGTATGTTTAATGTCCCAACTCGTAGTCCATTTGCATATCCAGGTCTTCGTCGTTTGCATCCGTCCTTTCCGAGGCCTGTTCCTGTTTTGAAAGCAAATATGATATCCACTACTGGCTTGCTAGGCCTATCGTAGCTTCACCAGAGCCCCGTCAGCCGTCACTTTTCAGGGTTCCCATAGAGCCTTCACAGCTACCGCAGCTGTCCCGGGACACACGAAGTCCCCACTGTACTTCACCCCTACAGGCAATCCCCTACTTCATGCCGTTGCCCGTCTCCCACCACGTGGAGGAGGGGTTGGACTTGTGGGAGGGGTTCCTAGAGCCAAAAACAGCGGCCAAGAAGAAACAACAATGGACAGCTGATAAGACAGAAGCTGTGAGCTAGAGCACGAAGGAATACTGGCGCCAAAGAAAACTGAAATCATGGAGAGTTATTTACGTGGTCCACAGTTGGCCAAAGTCCATTATGATGATGATGCATTCTTCAGTTTTTCAAAGAAGAGAAGCAAACTGAAACGAATGGAAAACTACGAGCAAAGCTTTTGAAAACAACATACAGAATAAACTTGGTCTTTCCTATTAATTATTTTATAAAAAACATGTTTAAAAAACAGATCTGTCACACATGTGATCTTAATTTGATAATATAAAATCATTTTGTGAAACGTGACATAAATCTAAAAAAAATAAAAAAAATTGTATTCCCATAAATAGACTAATGTTTTTTTTAAAATCTTGATATCGTCTTTTTTTTGAGATTTATGTGAGTATATATATATGTATATATATTTAATCAATTTGTGCCTTTAATTGTAGTTCTATGCTCAGGCTAGGAAAGTATTTCTACAAAAAAGGAATCTGTTGACATCGAACATAGATTTAGGTATTAGGAAGTCATTTTTGAAAGCCATTGTCTGGAACGTGGCGCTCTATGGAAGTGAAACTTGGTCTATTGGTGCAGCAGAAAAGAGGAGAATTGAAGCATTTGAAATGTGGTGTAACTGGAGAATGATGAAGATCAGATGTTTAGATAGGGTTACAAACAAAGAGGTATTATGGCGAGTGGGAGAGGAGAGATGTTTCTGGCGACTTCTAATGAAGAGGAGAGATAGGTTGGTAGGACACATACTAAAACATACCCCTACAGTTCTTGTCCTCGACCCTTCCTTCCATAACTAAGCTTGCTATTCCTGGGTGTCTTATGTTAATTGCCTCTATCTACAAACAAAAATTCAGTTTGAATGCTGTAATAGATTTGTAGTTGTTGAGAACCGACTAAATATTGCGGATGGTCGCCATGTTGGATTTTTATATATGTAGGTCTTAGAGTGCCGGCCCCGTGGTGTTGGGGTAGCGCGCCTGCCTCTCACCCAGAGGCAGTATTAGCAAGCTTACTTATGGAAGAAAGGGTCGAGGACAAGAGCTGTAGGGGTAGACCAAGGTTAGAATATGTTAAACAGATTGCCTCGGATGTAGGGTGTGGTAGCTATGTATAGTTGAAACTAGTAGCTCAAGACAGGGAGAGGTGGAGAGCTGCATAAAACCAGTCAAAAGACTGAAGACTCAAACAACAACATGCTATAGACTTCCTATGTCTAATGGTTCACATATTAAGTACGTACATTCACTTATCTACTTATTGCTGAGTAGACCTCAATTTTGCTTGCAAATGACTGTATATTAGGAAAACACGACAACAGCAGAAATGCTGATGCATTACTGCAAGACCGTCGTGCTTCTCATGCAGTAAAGAATACCTTATTATAATCTGAATGTTATTATAAAATAGGCCTAGAACTCATTTCATATGCAAATGAAACTTAATCGAACATTCGATCCCCTTTACGAATAGCCGCCAATAATAGCAAGTGTATGTTCTCAAAACAGTGTATCTACTGGCAATAAATTTCACTAAAACGATTAGATGGTAATTTAGATAAGATCTCGTTCATATTCGATCAGGATGTAACGAAAACCAGAGTGCACTTACTTTCGTAAAATAATTATTCTGATTATCATACTTTGTAATTGAAAACATTAAGTGAATGATTTACATCAAGAAAATTACTTTAAAAGGTTGAGTATAAACTGCATGTTCTAATCCATGGCTATTTTGGTCACTGTAACCCCCTCATTTGTCCCGAATATCCAGTCTTGTGTAATTATTATTGAGTTGGACGATGTTTATCTGCTAAACGTTAAATTGATTTGTAGTAAATGGTTGCCTAGTAATATAGTACAAGCATCGTGAGAAGAATCTCGGTGTCGTAATACCCAATAAGCGGTGATATCATTGGAAAAAAATTATACTAGGATCTGCTGTGTTACTTTTGATGGCAGCGATAGGTTGTCTTTTAAAGCGGTGAAACATCTAGGTCAGCAGCATCTAAAGATAAACAAGTAGTTCCGTGAAGAACTATACAGCCTCTTACCAAGTGTCACTGAACTCGGATGGTTAATTTGCGAGAAACGACCATGTGAATATTTATACTTCGCGTCTCCGCCATGTTGGATTTGTGATCAGCAGGTTATTGAAAGTCCTATAGGTGAAATTATGTTCTTAGCCCCTATGAACATTAAAATATTCAGTTTCAATGCTGTAATAGATTCGTAGATATTGAGATCCATCTAAATATTTCGGATGGTCGCCAGGTTGGCTTGCTATATGTATAGGCCATAGAGTCATGTACCATTAAAGGAACATTATTGCGTAGGTTCATTATTCAAACTTCCACTTTGATCGCATGATTACGACACAGGAAATAAAAACTTAATTTTAAAATTCCCACAACCGCCATCTTGAGGTTATGTAAACAATTGAACTAATTTACATAACAGTGTATTACATTGTCTATAAATATTTCCTGTACCAAGTTTCATTGCGTTTGGATCATTAAATCGCGAGAAAGGTGTATTTAAAATTGTTCAACTTCGCTTGGCTGCCATATTCGTTTTGTAGTTAACCGTTTTTTATAAGTCTTATAGATGAACTTACAATAGTCCCCTTTATGACCCTGAAATATTCCAGGGTGATATCGGTAATAGTTTCGGAGATATTGAATGCTGGTGAAATATTTCGCACAGGCGCCATGTTGGATTGGTGAGACGTAACAAAATTTGAAGGGCACGGTCGGGAACATCCGGAATAGTGCTATGAACTTACCGAGTTTCATTGAAATCGCTCTAGTTGTTTAGATGTTATTAAGGGTGACACACACCATCACAAACACCATCTCACACACACACACACGCACACACAGACAGACACACGGACAAAAGGTGATCTCATGAGCCTATTTTTTTCATAAATGAAAATAGGCTAAAAATGAAAATGGTTACATAGTGATACTAAGTTCACACAGCCAAATAAAAATGAGTTAATCTCCTTACAGTACTAGTCGCTAGGCAGTGTAGATTTTGTTGCACTGGTAAGAGGCGGTCATGTCACCCTTCACCGCTGATAGCCCATTAGAGTTAGCTCAAAAAAAAAAAAAAAAAAAAAAGGGGGGGGGAGGGGTTGGCTGACAAAAGGTGGGGTAATTTTGATTTTCAGGTTGTTGTTTTTTTTTTGTAGAAAAATACCATCAACGATGCCTTAGGAGAATTCTTGGGTATTAAATGGCAAGACCGGCACACTAATACAAGTGTATTAGAGGAAGCTAGACCAACTTCGATGGACAGGACATGTAGTTCGCATGCCTGAGTCCCGCCTCCCAAAACAAATCTTATATTGCCAGCTGAATGTCGGTCAGAGAAAGCAGGGTGGGCAACAAAAAAGCTACAAAGATGTTCTGAAGACCAACTTGAAGAAATGTCAAATTGATACAAGTAACTGGGAGGCTGTCGCATCCGACCGATCAGAGTGGCGCCGCAACGTCCATCAAGGCCACTTGCTCTTCGAACAAGAGAGAAGAAGGCTTCAGGCTGAAAAAAGAAATGCCAGAAAAGAGCGCATGATTCGCAGAATGATCAACTCCCAAGATCCATTGGCTGCTCAAGACCTTGTGTGCCAATATTTTGGAAGGGTCTGTGGTTCTCGGATCGGACTGTACAGTCACCAAAGAACTCACGCAATATGATTAGGCGTAATATTGGTTTACAGTGAAGATTGACATAACCGTACCTTGGAAGACAATCATACTTGTATCACGAGTGATAGCCTAAATAATAATAATAATAATGTATTGCCCACTCGTGAAAATTCCAAGTTTTCCACCTCCTTCTTCCTGTGCGTTGTCCGCCATCTTGAAAATACCGCCAAGAAAAAAATGCTTTTTTCAGTTTATTTTCTCCGTAACTCACTTCCAGTGCATTTTAGGCGAAGTATTGTCATTGCCAATTGTAAAGAACACTAAATTTCCTGAAAATTTCTTTTGGAAAATTCGGAACAGGTACTGAGATATGGGAAAGTGAGCATTTGTAAAAAAAAACGCCAAATGTTAGATATGTCAGTGGTTTCGCCTTTGTAACTTCCTTTTAGTAAGTTTTAGTGCAATATGCATAACTAGCATTACCCGTCGCGGCTTCGCCCGCGAATATTCTAGTTGTAAAGAGTACACTTAGCAAAATCTCAATCATGAATGCTATGACTGGTTCATCCTTGGTATGAATAATTAGACTTTATCAATTCAGCTACTGGTGCAGTGGTTAGGGGTTTGTCATTCCTTCATAGCTATATATCAGAGCGAAGATAGTTTTCGGGGAATTGTTAATTTAAGGGCCATTAAATGTGGTTTTCGGAGACCCTTTATAGCATGGTGAAAAAGGTCTTTCGTACTGTCCCCGATAATCCGGATAGTAGGCTGTCAGATATCCGCCCCCCTCAATCGGATTGCCAATAATCAATCGCACCGGCACAGCTACATCAATGAAAATGGCACTGACAGATACAACCGAGATCAGAACACAGTAGTTAACATGAAATTATTGTGGAACACACCAAAATATACGGGGGTTCATACTTACCTTTTACTTACCTATTCAATTTAATCTCGGGTCTGGGTTTTCAACTGGATCACTTAATAGTATGCCCTCACAATAACCTCCACCACGATATTTAATATGAACCAAGTCGAAACAAGAAAATTTAAACTGCACAATAATTTATTTCACATAAAGAAAAATAATTTAACAAAATTTAACGACAAAATATACGTGGCAATCAGAAGCCATTGTCAATGCAACCATGTCCTCCTGTAGGACTTGTATACTTCACATACAAAAATTCAGCTTTCTCTAGCTCAAAAGAACGTAATAATAACAACAATGCACTTTGGAATGGATAAGGGAGCTGGGACGAGACATAAAGCATTTGTTTCCTTGTTCATGAACTTCACATTTTATTTATAACCGCAAGGCTGCTATGTAGCTGACCTTGGCCTCTATCATTCAGTTATCTGGCCACCTGTAATACACCCTGCACCGTGTCGCATGCTAGCTTCGTCAAATGGACGCACCTGTCCAGCCAATGTTAGCATATGCTAGTTACCTCAGAGCCTAGCTCCTTTTCAAAACACTTTAAATGTTCACATCTCAACTCAAATATTATCACGCAAATCTTTTAAATGCTCCGTTCAAATATCAACGGATTACTCTAATAATCCCAAATCTTGTTTAATTGTATATTCCATTTGTTGAACTAGCGTTGTTTAGAGTATAATAACGAAAACGCTTAATGTTTATAACAAATGTTCATTAATTATTTATAACATTTTAAATTGTTTATAACATTGTCAAAAGACAATTGAAAAATTTATACACGCCTCTATTAATCCCGTTCGTTTCAAATTATTATTAAAGATATTTACATAGTTATTTACATTATTTATATTATTTATATTAGAAATACATTAAACCACACGTTTATCCGGTTGATAATTACTTAAATCGTGGTGAAAAATCGACCAATGAAGGTTAGTTATATTTAAATTTTAGATTCAGGTTTAATAAGATTTAATAATTATTATTTGTGACGGTAACCTCCATTCAAAATCTTTATCTCAAATTATTTAAACACTCTTGTTAATTTTAACAGTAACTTCACATGAATAATTTTCAATGGACCTGAACAATACACTCAGCAGAAAAATACCTCGCTCAAAAAGCACAAAATTGCACAAAAATTGGCCCATAATTCATCGTATATCTCATTATATATGGCATCAAAATCTTCCACAATACACACCAAAAAAAACCTCCACTTATAAATTCATCATCATCATCAATATTACTGTGGGAACCTCCTTCACTTATTAAAGGGCATTATTCATCAGCGACTTTTACACGTCCACTGAACTAACGATTATACATCCATAGTTCCTCTTTAAAAATTCTTATATTCATCAATTGTATCGAAAACTGTTATTATATTTAACCTTCGTGGGTTTCATTCATGAAGCGATATGAAGTAAAAATTTGCCAATCACAAATAAATTTAATAGAAAATACGATTAGACACGCCTCCCTGGTCTATCAAAATTGAGATTAATATCATCAAAGTATCGCAGTATAAAAATACTATCTTCAATCAAAGTTCATCTAAACTGCATAAATAGTCGAATAGAATACAATTAGACTGTGGACTGCAAACATTATTGTTCCAATCTAGAATTGAGAAAAACTCCTATCAAATGTTCATTACTGTAGTGTACTCAATAAATCGTACTCAAAGTTCATATTTCATAAAATTGTCTATAATGCAATGGTATTTCAGAATTGACGATAAATGTCTATGTTGCAATCATGTTCATAAAACGACTAGTATTTCTAAGATCGTCGATAAAGTAGTAGATTTTAACGCTCTAAAATCTTTTAATCATTCTTCTTTCTTGAGGATGACAGAAAATTGGTCAAAGTAATTTACTGAATAGAATTACTTTAATAAAATGACACGCTGTCTGAATTCAAACTTGCCATAGAAAATCGTTAACTTTACAGTCAAATCGTGACTACAAAAATATGCAAATTACTAAAAGAGTATATAATATCAGTCTCAACTGATCCAAAATTATATGAATATGCCAATGACATAATAATGTCTCAATAAATCGTAGAAAAAGGCATAAATCAGCAAAGTGTACAGAGTACAGAAATATCAAGCAAGAATATGGGGCAAAATATATGGGACAGAAAATATGGGAAAAATGGTTGCTCAGATATCGCTAAATGGCTCAAATAAATCAAGAAACGTTCACGACTACCTTATCTGTTGATTGAAGTTCTAGAGGAAAATTTCCAAAGAAGACTGCTGTTGGTTCCATTTCACCACCGTAAAGATGTGCTCCGACCTCGAACCTGGAACCTGCGCCCTCGGAGAATAGAACAGTTTCCTCCACCGGAAATTGCACTGCTCCGTGTAGACGATAGACATCCTTCTGGCAAAACTCTTCTGTGTGAGCCGGGTCCACCCTGGCCTCTCTTGAAAATTCCCTGAAGTTCTGGTAGAAATTCGCCATGAAGTTTATTGCAATTATTTCCGCAGAAATGTTCATAATTGTGGAGTATGAAGATATTTCCACTGCCATTTGATGTAATTCAGCGATGGATTACGATGCATGAGTGTAGTTGGATGTTCACTACATGCTCGCTTTTGTAGAATGACGATTAACGAAGCTCCATGCTGCTATTTCACTCCATTGATATATGTCCCAATTGCATTAAAGTTTTAGTCTTCCATCTCCACTTCCGTTATAATAATAGTCGAAAGTACTGCCAGATTATATAGTTTCATTGTAGAATGTAGCGTTGTATCACCAAATGTAATCTTCAGTATCACGGTTGCAATACATGTGTCAGCCGTAGCGTAGAATGTGGTATTATAAAAGTGCTTCTCAGGTGTCGAGAAAATCACTTTTGTCTGCAGTCTTAAAATGCGAATATCTTCCAAAGTATAATAGTGAAAATGTTCAACTTTCGTACACGCCTCAATATTGTAATGCACAATTGAATTAGCATAAATGTAGTAGCTAACTCTTGATAGATAATCTTGTAGACTCGTTTATGTGTGCGCTCCAACTTCGCCTAGTTTTAGTAACCGTAAAATTGCACTGCTGCACGCTCAATGCTTGTTCGATGCTGTGGGCTCTGCCACACTTGCTAATGACGACTTGCTTCACTGAATAATATATACTTGTTCTATCGGAATTAAGAACTCGAAGTCTGACAATATGGGAATGAGAAAATGAGCCATGAGCCCTGAGACATGAGACATGAGAACTTGCTCTCTGTTGTGCAAGGCCTTTTATCAACTTCTTAAGGGTCGTATCCATCCCTACCATAGCTTGTTCCTCCGTCATTGCTAGAAGTTCTAACTTTGGCTATACTTGACGGATTTTCAAATTTCAAAAACTCATAATTAATTTCTTCAAAATTCCAAATCAATGCCATAACTGAAAATAGTTTTCCACAATTCTGCATTCCAAAAGTAATTAAATATCGTAATTTCAGTAATCTCCGTCTCCCTCCAAGCTATCATTCATTGGTTCGAGCCTCTCCTCCAATAGCGTAACTTCTTCCTCAGCACAATTCCTTGCTTCCCTGCGACTGCGTCGTAAATCTCAGATCCTTCTCGAACAAAATCATGACGTCTCCAAGAATCTCAGCTCAACCAGCCTACTTGCATGAAGTCTGCGTCATCCGTGCCTACGTCATGAATATACACGTCACAACTATGACAGCCATAACTTTATTCACATATGCCAATACAGCCACCGTGGTCTCAGTATAATTCAATTTACGGGGGCATTCTCCCTTCACCACGTTTTAAAAACAGTTGCAAATTGTTTTTAAACTCTCTTATAAATATCTGAATTCACTTGAACACGAAATTGAATTATAATTCTACTCTTGTATGATATTTCCTCTATGTTCCTTAATCATAAGTCTCTTCTTCTCTGGGTTGTGTGTGGCTAATGCATTCTCTCCTCTCTACTTTCTCTTCTGTCCTGTATTCCTGTTTTCCAAATTCTGCTGGCTTGTAGAAGGACCAGGATCGATCACTAAATCCTGTCTTTTCTTCTGGTTTTCAGCTTCCTTCTCTCGTAATTCCTTCAAATACTGCTGACTTTCTTTCTCTCTCTCTTGATACTTGTCCGGTGTCATAACCTGACCTTGAGAATTCTGATTCCGATCCTGGTACTGGTTATTTCTGTTGTAGTTCCTATTGTACCCATTGTTATTATAATATCTACCTCTTCCGTTATTATAGTTCCCTCTATTGTTATTCCAGCCTCGTCTTTGCTGATATGGACGGTAACCTTGTGATCCGTTGTTGCGAAAATAATAGTTCCTGTGAGGACCTACATTTTCAGTTTTCTCTTCAGCAGGCGTATCAGTTTGCTGAACTTGATCCATGTAGACTGTATTAATGTCTTTGAATTCGTGCCTCTGACCTTTTTGAACCAAATTTGGCATTGGACTCGTGTAGTCAAGCCTTCTCAATAGTTCGTCCATACTGGTCAAATCCCTGATATTTGACGATATGATAAGCCTTCTTACTTCCACAGGTAGCATACGAGAAATAGCATCTATCAACTGCTCTGTCGACAATGGGGGTTGCAAAAATCTCAAGCGCGATAACTGGCTCGTGAAGAAATCAGCGTACCGTGTTGGAAGAGTACCCGAATACTTCCTCGAGTATACCTCAGCTCTTAATGAATTTTGTGCTTATATTGACCAGAATCGTTTTATCAGTGCCTCTGCAAATTCATCGAAATTACTAAATGTGTACCGAAATGCTCGGAACCACTCAAGAGGTCCTCCAGCTAGAAATCTTTCTACGATTCTCATTTCTCTTTCTCTAGGAATATGGGCTTCAATAAACTAGTCTTTCAGGTTTCTGATATACTCTATCGGTGTTAGACTATCTGTATTACTAAATTTCTGAGGCTTGTCCTCAAAGTTTCGGATGACTGTCACATTTCTTGGATATGAATCCATGTAATTCTTCCCACTATCACGATATTTCCATTCAGGTTCAATATTCCTATCCTCTTCTTCTTCCCGGAATCTGAATATACGTTTCTCAGGACTAATATCTCTCTCTTCAGTAGCGAGGTTACATCTTCTCACGTAATTCCTATTATCTTCACAAGTCAATCCTTCTGGATCCTTATCTGTGATTTCCGTGATGACTTTCCTAATCAACTCTTCTTTATACGTTTCCATCATGCTAGCTTCTCCTAGTTTCAAATTCTGAAGTTTGCACGTATTTTCATTGACATCAGAGACAACCTTATGAATTTGTTCCTCTAACGCGGTTTTTAATGCTTGCACGTCCTGGCCTATTTGAGTTCTATCCTCTACCTGCTTTTCGGATAGCGAATCCATCCTTATACTCAAATCCTTTCTAATTTGAACTACCTCATTATTTATATCTACTTGTGTACTGGCAAGTTTTCGTTCAATTCGCTCCTGAATCTGATTGACATGTTCCCCACTTGACCTGTTCCATTCATCTTTCCAAACCGTTACATTTGCAGTTAACATTTCCGCAATATCTACTTCAATGTCTTCCTTAAGTAAACGATTATGATCTAAGACTTGGGTCCTCATGACCTCTACATCATGTTTTAATCCAGCTAGTGAAGCTGTTGTCCTAACAGACTCGTCAACCAATCTAGTTGTTAAAGCACTAATGTTACGAGTACAAAGCGTTTTTGAAGTTTCAATTTCTTCTCTAACCTTATTAACATCAGTTTGAACTTTGGCAATGTCTACAAAAACTGTATTAACTTCTATTTGCATCTTATTGATATCGCTTTGCATATCATTAACATCAGAATGAATATTATTTATGTCTACTTGAACGTTTGACACATCGGTTCGAACATTTCTAATCTCTCTTTGAACTTCTTCTACCTTGTCTTGTACAGTAGCAACATCATTCCTAACAACGATTACTTCTGCTCTAGCACATGAAATATCACCCCGGACATTAGCAACATCAAGTTTTAACATATTAAGGTCCTTATGTACATTGAAAACATCTTTATGGACATTGGATAAATCTACTTTAACATCCGAGACATCCTTGTGAATGTCAGTCACGGCATTCTGGATTCCCTGGGTACTGGTCTGTAAACGCGACACATTATTTTCCAAGTTTGCAGAACTGGTCTGAAGAACTTTCAAACTTTCATCCAGCCTAATAGACAAATTACTAGCATTCTCCTCCATCATCTGCTTCATTCGACTAGCATTCCTAGCTTCCATCTCCTCCAACTTCTTTCTCATACTCTCATCTGCCATCTCAATAATATTTCAATAATAGACTGCTTTAGGGACATACATCAAACAGAGCAAGATAACAACATCTGAGCAACATCTTTCACCATATATAAGTTTGAGCAATTTTCTGTCTTAAATCTAACTTATAATTACCTTATAATTAACTTTCGTAGACACTTCATGTTGAAATAAACTCAAGCACATGTCCAAATTTCGTTGGTTCATTTTAAATATCCTAACACAAATAATTTACATTTACAATCCAAATAGTTTAATTTTATCTTTAATATGACTAAACATGTCATAAGCCGGTCAAATAAAATAAGACTCCAGATCATAGGCGATTTTTCTAAGTTTCCAGCCTATTTAACCTCTCTCAGGTTGTATAAGATCTGATCTTTTCTGAGTGTAATTTTCCTAATACAACACAACATTTAATCCCTATATAATCACACTCTCAAATTCTACAATTGGCCAAGACATCTAACAAAGAATCAACCTCTTTATTTGAGTCTTCACAATCCCATTGACATCGATAACTTGGTAATCCAATGTTATTCGAACACTCCACACGTTGATTGTACCAATCCAACTGGCGTTCAACCTGGTAATCCAGTTTTGTCGAGCCCCACGAAATTGCGGTGCCAATCCTACTGTCCCCGATAATCCGGATAGTAGGCTGTCAGATATCCGCCCCCCTCAATCGGATTGCCAATAATCAATCGCACCGGCACAGCTACATCAATGAAAATGGCACTGACAGATACTACCGAGATCAGAGCACAGTAGTTAACATGAAATTATTGTGAAACACACCAAAATATACGGGGGTTCATACTTACCTTTTACTTACCTATTCAATTTAATCTCGAGTCTGGGTTTTCAACTGGATCACTTAATAGTATGCCCTCACAATAACCTCCACCACGATATTTAAAATGAACCAAGTCGAAACAAGGAAATTTAAACTGCACAATAATTTATTTCACATAAAGAAAAATAATTTAACAAAATTTAACAACAAAATATACGTGGCAATCAGAAGCCATTGTCAATGCAACCATGTCCTCCTGTAGGACTTGTATACTTCACATACAAAAATTCAGCTTTCTCTAGCTCAAAAGAACGTAATAATAACAACAATGCACTTTGGAATGGATAAGGGAGCTGGGACGAGACATATAGCATTTGTTTCCTTTTTCATGAACTTCACATTTTATTTATAACCGCAAGGCTGCTATGTAGCTGACCATGGCCTCTATCATTCAGTTATCTGGCCACCTGTAATACACCCTGCACCGTGTCGCATGCTTGCTTCGTCAAATGGACGCACCTGTCCAGCCAATGTTAGCATATGCTAGTTACCTCAGAGCCTAGCTCCTTTTCAAAACACTTTAAATGTTCACATCTCAACTCAAATATTATCACGCAAATCTTTTAAATGCTCCGTTCAAATATCAACGGATTACTCTAATAATCCCAAATCTTGTTTAATTGTATATTCCATTTGTTGAACTAGCGTTGTTTAGAGTATAATAACGAAAACGCTTAATGTTTATAACAAATGTTCATTAATTATTTAACATTTTAAATTGTTTATAACATTGTCAAAAGACAATTGAAAAATTTATACACGCCTCTATTAATCCCGTTCGTTTCAAATTATTATTAAAGATATTTACATAGTTATTTACATTATTTATATTATTTATATTAGAAATACATTAAACCACACGTTTATCCGGTTGATAATTACTTAAATCGTGGTGATATAATCTACCAATGAAGGTTAGTTATATTTAAATTTTAGATTCAGGTTTAATAAGATTTAATAATTATTATTTGTGACGGTAACCTCCATTCAAAATTTTTATCTCAAATTATTTAAACACTCTTGTTAATTTTAACAGTAACTTCACATGAATAATTTTCAATGGACCTGAACAATACACTCAGCAGAAAAATACCTCGCTCTAAACGCACAAAATTGCACAAAAATTGGCCCATAATTCATCATATATCTCATTATATATGGCATCAAAATCTTCCACAATACACACAAAAAAACCTCCACTTATAAATTCATCATCATCATCAATATTACTGTGGGAACCTCCTTCACTTATTAAAGGACATTATTCATCAGCGACTTTTACACGTCCACTGAACTAACGATTATACATCCATAGTTCCTCTTTAAAAATTCTTATATTCATCAATTGTATCGAAAACTGTTATTATATTTAACCTTCGTGGGTTTCATTCATGAAGCGATATGAAGCAAAAATTTGCCAATCACAAATAAATTTAATAGCAAATACGATTAGACACGCCTCCCTGGTCTATCAAAATTGAGATTAATATCATCAAAGTATCGCAGTATAAAAATACTATCTTCAATCAAAGTTCATCTAAACTGCATAAATAGTCGAATAGAATACAATTAGACTGTGGACTGCAAACATTATTGTTCCAATCTAGAATTGAGAAAAACTCCTATCAAATGTTCATTACTGTAGTGTACTCAATAAATCGTACTCAAAGTTCATATTTCATAAAATTGTCTATAATGCAATGGTATTTCAGAATTGACGATAAATGTCTATGTTGCAATCATGTTCATAAAACGACTAGTATTTCTAAGATCGTCGATAAAGTAGTAGATTTTAACGCTCTAAAATCTTTTAATCATTCTTCTTTCTTGAGGATGACAGAAAATTGGTCAAAGTAATTTACTGAATAGAATTACTTTAATAAAATGACACGCTGTCTGAATTCAAACTTGCCATAGAAAATCGTTAACTTTACAGTCAAATCGTGACTACAAAAATATGCAAATTACTAAAAGAGTATATAATATCAGTCTCAACTGATCCAAAATTATATGAATATGCCAATGACATAATAATGTCTCAATAAATCGTAGAAAAAGGCATAAATCAGCAAAGTGTACAGAGTACAGAAATATCAAGCAAGAATATGGGGCAAAATATATGGGACAGAAAATATGGGAAAAATGGTTGCTCAGATATCGCTAAATGGCTCAAATAAATCAAGAAACGTTCACGACTACCTTATCTGTTGATTGAAGTGTTAGAGGAAATTTCCAAAGAAGACTGCCGTTGGTTCCATTTCACCACCGTAAAGATGTCCTCCGACCTCGAACCTGGAACCTGCGCCCTCGGAGAATAGAACAGTTTCCTCCTCCGGAAATTGCACTGCTCCGTGTAGACGATAGACATCCTTCTGGCAAAACTCTTCTGTGTGAGCCGGGTCCACCCTGGCCTCTCTTGAAAATTCCCTGAAGTTCTGGTAGAAATTCGCCATGAAGTTTATTGCAATTATTTCCGCAGAAATGTTCATAATTGTGGAGTATGAAGATATTTCCACTGCCATTTGATGTAATTCAGCGATGGATTACGATGCATGAGTGTAGTTGGATGTTCACTACATGCTCGCTTTTGTAGAATGACGATTAACGAAGCTCCATGCTGCTATTTCACTCCATTGATATATGTCCCAATTGCATTAAAGTTTTAGTCTTCCATCTCCACTTCCGTTATAATAATAGTCGAAAGTACTGCCAGATTATATAGTTTCATTGTAGAATGTAGCGTTGTATCACCAAATGTAATCTTCAGTATCACGGTTGCAATACATGTGTCAGCCGTAGCGTAGAATGTGGTATTATAAAAGTGCTTCTCAGGTGTCGAGAAAATCACTTTTGTCTGCAGTCTTAAAATGCGAATATCTACCAAAGTATAATAGTGAAAATGTTCAACTTTCGTACACGCCTCAATATTGTAATGCACAATTGAATTAGCATAAATGTAGTAGCTAACTCTTGATAGATAATCTTGTAGACTCGTTTATGTGTGCGCTCCAACTTCGCCTAGTTTTAGTAACCGTAAAATTGCACTGCTGCACGCTCAATGCTTGTTCGATGCTGTGGGCTCTGCCACACTTGCTAATGACGACTTGCTTCACTGAATAATATATACTTGTTCTATCGGAATTAAGAACTCGAAGTCTGACAATATGAGAATGAGAAAATGAGCCATGAGCCCTGAGACATGAGACATGAGAACTTGCTCTCTGCTGTGCAAGGCCTTTTATCAACTTCTTAAGGGGCGTATCCATCCCTACCATTGCTTGTTCCTCCGTCATTGCTAGAAGTTCTAACTTTGGCTATACTTGACGGATTTTCAAATTTCAAAAACTCATAATTAATTTCTTCATAATTCCAAATCAATGCCATAACTGAAAATAGTTTTCCACAATTCTGCATTCCAAAAGTAATTAAATATGGTAATTTCAGTAATCTCCGTCTCCCTCCAAGCTATCATTCATTGGTTCGAGCCTCTCCTCCAATAGCGTAACTTCTTCCTCAGCACAATTCCTTGCTTCCCTGCGACTGCGTCGTAAATCTCAGATCCTTCTCGAACAAAATCATGACGTCACCAAGAATCTCAGCTCAACCAGCCTACTTGCATGAAGTCTGCGTCATCCGTGCCTACGTCATGAATATACACGTCACAACTATGACAGCCATAACTTTATTCACATATGCCAATACAGCCACCGTGGTCTCAGTATAATTCAATTTACGGGGGCAGTACCACACTCACGCGTGAAAATTACGTGAAAAAATTCTAGAGTGACCCTTGACCCCCTTAAGCGCATTATACTGTATGTATTGATGAATTTTACAGCTTAATTTGGTTCATTGATAACCTTATAACCGTCTGGAAACTTTCACAGTAATGTAATAATTGGAATTGCATTGCGTCTTACAGAAATAGATGAACCTGTGAGATTCTGTTACCATGGTTACCGTGTTGCATTCTTTCATTACTTCATTGTAAATATACATGTTTTAAGGTATTTATTTAATTGTGAGGCATTTAAAGAGTAAGTGAGTGCGTTATGCTGAACCTGTAGGTACCCCGTATGTGTAGGTTGGTGTTAATGGGACCTTATTTTCGGTACAGAACTGGAATGGGACCTTAGCAGAATAATATAGGGAGGGATGGCCAATCATGTACAGGTAAGGGGACTGAAAGCATAAACTGATTATAAATCTACTGAAAATACACTACTACCTCTGTTCAAATCAGTATTCCAGTATTCCTTTGGGCCATTATGTATGCACTATATACGTGTAGTTTATGAGATTCGTGCATATTCTGGGGAATAACGCATTTTTTTTTAAGATTAACTAGTTGAAACCCGTCAAAACATGACGGTCAATAGAAAAATATTTACTGAAGAATTTTCTTATATAGGCCTACTGTACATTCTTTGTACGATTCTTTTTTGACTCTATTGAAACTATGAGGGCGTCAAAAGATTGCACTCTCAACATTGCAAAATACTGCTGGCCATGACTGAAAAATTGTTGGGGCAAATTGAGGCCTATACGTTCCAGAGTTTCCCCTTGAGCTTTATTGATTGTGATAAAGTATGCCAAATGAATTGGAAAATATTGCCTCTTAAAAGAAAATGATTGTGTTTTATCGGATGGTGTTAAATCAAGTCGAAGGATTAGACATCTCTGCCTAATTTTAACTGCACCTATTATTTCCAAATCCAAGCAATATGGCTGCATTTAGGAGTCCTTGGGAACCGTTCAGATTTCTAAGCAGCATAACGGGCCAAGCGTTTGGAGTATGTGGCGGCCAGTCGTTTAGTTCCAAGGGATTCAAGAACGCTGATGAGTCTAATACAACTGGCCGCAAACCATCGCTTATATTTTTGGAATATAACGAAGAAATGCGATGATGTGCAATTCCATACATTTTAAAACAATGTGGACCGTGTGCGTGTGGCACAGTAACATTGGCACCAAATGAAACGAAGGAAGGAAGGAAGCTTGCAGTTTAACGTGACCGTTAATCTCGCGATCATAAGCCACGGGACCTCCGTTTAACGTGGAATCCGAACCACAGGACATGGCCTTTCACATCAAAAATCTCACATGCATTGACCGGGAATCGAACCCGATCCGCCTTGGTGAGAGGCATACAGCTTGACCGCTGCGCCATGAAACGAAGGACATAGCATTGTACTGCCGATTAGTCCCTCTGGAATTCCTTGAGATATCATCTCCAGTGAAAAATAATTGTTAAAGCCTGTCAAATATTTTATATTTATTCAGATTAATTTTACCATTACAACAGCAAAGGTCAAAGTAACCAAGTGTAGATTTCTCGCAAGAGAAATACAGCGCAGAACAATGTTTACATTTGTTCGTCAAGGACCCTAAACTGTAACGGCATAGTATCTGGAATTGTTTCTGAAATGCCATATTTATATTGGATTTTAAAAGTGGCTTCGTATTTTTCTCCGATTTTCCACTTTTTTGCGGCTAATGTTCTATTTCGTCAAATGGGTTTATTTATAGCAGCATTTCTGCCCAAATTAACGTCATTTTATATAAAACTATAGTGGCCTGCATCAACGTAGCCGCCAAATATTAAATGGCAAATAATAACTTACTTCCATTGCCAAAATCAACTGCGTGGTTAGACCCATTGTTATGCACTCTAAACAAATAATCAATAAACAATAATATTCACATATACAATGAATACTTCCATTCTCAAGTTGGTTGCTGATGATAATGCGATGAGATTGATCGCCAATAATAAAATCCTTGCAATTTTTGCAATTTGCTTGCAAACGCAACTCAGGATGACGATCTTCATTTTGAAATAAACAGAATGAAATTGCTGTAAATAATGAATTTCCATCACCTGTTGAAGGTACAATACTTTGTATTTCCATGACAGTAAATTATGCAAGGGAGCATAGAATCACTTCGCCACTACTGGAATGAGCATAGACTCACTTCGCCAGCCACAGTAATGGAGGGAGTTTTAGAATTATATGTTCAGTGCTTGTCAAAGATCGTATTAACACAGGGAAGCCCATTCTTAAGGCTACATTCTGAGCTATTGCCCCGGATTCCAGGTTCGATCCCCGCTCTGCCAAGAAATTTAATTCTAGTCTGAGGACTGGAACGGGGCGCACTCGTGAGGCAAAACTAAGAAGAGCAAAGTTTGATTCCCATCTCAACAATCTTGGATTTGGTTTTCCGTGGTTTCCCACTTCCACTCCAGGCAAATACCGGGATTGTTCCTAACTTAAAACCTCGGTCGTTAACTCCCCATTCCCCACATTAATTACAAATGCACACATCAACACAGCCATCACATTAACACAGGTTATCAGAGAAAAGTTTACACTCGCACACCTGTTCGCCAATATGTTAACGCTGATGTATGTGTTTGAACTACTGGATATAAGTTCAATGTTCCCCATCTCTTGATGAATACAGTACTTTTGCATTTGTCAGTTGGCACAGGCTAGAGTAAAAGGTGGCTTTTCACCGATGTCTCAGTCTCACTCATGGCTGTGATTATATGGAAGCTACTGAGGTATGGGTGGTGCTTAGTAATGGCATTTGGGGCACAGTCAGTGCCTGTGAATGCTGTGAAAGGTTCAACTCATAGGGTTAGGACTACTGTTCTGACTCAGTGAGGAAAGCAATGGCAAACTACCTCACTCCTCTTCTTGCCTAGAATGCCTCAAAATAGCGCTGCCTTGGGTTTTTGTGGGTATCTACTCACATAACGTAACGGCGGTACTTTTTGAGGATCCAACCAGCCTTCGGGCTGACTACCTAACAGACAGACAGACAGACTTTAAAATTAATATCATTGCATTGTTGCAGCTTGGCAAATATTTTATATTTCAGCAGATCAATTTTACCATCACAACAGTAAAGGCCAAAGTAACCGCGCGTAGATTTTACGCAAGAGAAATACAATGTAGAACAATGTTTACATTTGATCGTCAAAGACCTTTCACTGTACTGCATAACATCTGGAATTGTTTCTGAAATGGCCTATTTATATTGGATTTTAAATGTGGCTTCGTATTATTCGATAACACTATAGTGACCTGCAATATCGGAGCCGCTAAATATTAAATGGCAAAAAATACTTCCATTGCCGAAATCAACTGCGTAGTTAGATTCAGTACTCTAAACAAATAATCATTAAACAACTGTCTTATACAATGAAGTTCAACATGACCGTCCAGAGACTCTCATACTCAAGTTGGTTGGTGAGGAGAATGCGATGAGACTGATCGCTTACAATAAATTCCTTATAATTGTTCCTGCCAGCGAAATGTTTGGCAATAGCTTGAAAACGCAGCGCAGAATGACGTTCTTCATTTTGATATAAACAGTACAAAACTGCTCTAAATAAGCTATTTCCATCACCTGTTATAGTTTATGGCAGTACATTTTGCAGGGGAACATAGAATAACTTCGCCAACTACTGGAATGAGCTTAGGCATATACTCAATACTCACTTCGGCAGTCACCCTAATGGAGGCTGTTTTAGAATTCTATGTCCCGTGCATGTCAAAAATCGTATTAACACATGGAAGCCCACCCATTCTTGGCTATCGCCTCGGAGACCCGGGTTACATTTCCTGCTCTGCCAAGAAATTTAATTCTGGTCTGAGGGCAAAAACAGGGCACATTCAGTCTCTAGAGGTATAACTAAGAAGAGGAAGGTTTGATTCCCACCTCGACAATCTTAGATGTGGTTTTCCGTGGTTTCCCACTTCCACTCAAGGCAAATACCGGGATGGTTCCTAACTTAAGGCCTCGGCCGTCACCTTGCCATTTCCCACCTTAATTACAAATACACAATGTAATGCAGCTATCACAATAATACGGGTTATCAGAGAAAATTTTACACTTACACACCAAAGTACATGGGGCTGAGTGACAACGATGTCGGAGCCCTTCAAACGAATTATGTTTGCGAAGTGTCTCTCATGGCGAAAGCAATTGTGGACACGCGCCAGGGCCTGGAAAACTAACTTTTCACTAATAATTTAAGAGTATATCGACGATGGATAATTTATAACTTTTAGTCTAGGATGCTACCAACTTGACCACCGAAGCATTGGGAAGAAATTGCAATATTAAAGTACATAAACAACATAGCCTACACACTCAACTGTCAGTTAATGTTCTTCAACGTTTCCCTTCTTAAAAATTCCCCTCTATAACTCTCCATCACTTGAAAACGCGCCATGTTTTGTGTTTTAAATATATCGATGCAATGGTGCTGCCATCTGTTGTTAGTTACTGAAACTATATGGGCGAGGTACTGCCATCTTTTGTCAGTTACTGCAATTGATGGCAGATATTAGCTCTTTTGACCACATGCTGTAATGCAATGGTAAAACGGAAATAAAACTTATTGAGAGGGAATGTAGGAATCTTTAACTGACATAAAACGTTACTAATAATCCTTGATAAAACAATATTTAACTATCACGCGAAAACTCGCCATCAAGGCCATGCCTTGTGTTTTAAATATATCGACGCAATCTGCTCTCAGTTACTGGAACTATATTGGCGAGGTACTGCCATCTGTTGTCAGTTACTGGAACTGATTGCAGATATTCAAACGACGTATTGAGGACATGCTGTAATGCAATGGTAAAACGGAAATAAAACGTGTTGAGAAAATGTGTAGAAATATGTATCTTTAACTGACATAAAACCTTACTAATACTCCTTGATAAAACAATATTTCAGTGGCAAAAAAAAAAAAAAAATACTGGCGAGAGTTGGGATCGAACCTGCGATCCTTGGATTAACAGTCAATCGCCTTAACCAAATAGCTACTCGCGCACTCACATTTAGATGCAGACGCAACCATTCACTATCTTCAAAAGCCGCTATCTGAAGGAAATAATCCAATTCATTATCAATAAAATCAATATACATTCGTATATGTTCATACTGTTATTATATTGTATTGTCAGAACTTGGTTAATGTATGTTTTCAATTACATGGAAGCTTATTAAATAACTTACATTTTAATGGACTTCTCACCGCCATTTTGTCATGAGCCCAGGCGGATTGTGCGCATGCGCGAGGGGAAAGAATTCTGCTATTTTCTATATTTATTTAAAAATATACCGTATTATATTTGTTTATTTTAGAGACACTCTGCAAATCTACAGGCCAAGAGCTTTCGTTAGAGTGCTCTACGAAGTAAATTGGTTCTGTCGTTCTCTCTATCTCGTGATAACAAAAATCACCTTACTGTTTTAAATATATAGATAATAGAGAGTCCCGGAATCTCTTGTCCAAGGGCCCGTGGTCGCTCTCTACGGCCCTGCTTGAGTCTAACAATTTGAAAAGATCTGTAGTTTCGTCTTCATAAAAGTCTGTAGTTCGACCGAACAACGTATCGCACTGGGTGTTCCCTAGTCTTAGAAAGTGAGATTGTGAAGAGAGATACTAGATTTACCCGATAGACAAACTGGTGTCGTTACTCAACAGACATTCTATTTTATTATTCTCAAATTATATATTATTGTCCTCTTCAGCCAATAATGGAACTTACTTACGCAAGAGTAGCGCTTAAGGGGACAGTAGGAGGTGAACTTGTGCTCTCAATTTGCGTAATAGCCTACTGCATGTTGTGCTACCTCTCTAGCTGTGGAACATCGTGGTCACCGTCATCCGCGTGTATTTGAGCGTAGGAAAGCAATTTGTACGATAACCTGTGTTATTGTGTTGTCTCTCGTAATATGCGTATTTGTAATTTGTTAAATCGTGCGCCACGATTGCAATGGGGAACTACACTCAGTCAAGAGATAGGAGGTTCGGATCCCGGTGCTCCAATTATGTAAAATACTCAGCAATTAGTCAACACGTTATAGGTGAGCCCAATATTCGGGTAATTGTTGTTGTTGTTGATTCATTGAGGGGCTTTGCGACATGGTGGTCAAATAGCCCCGAGTACTTGGGCGTGTGCGCAATTTGTCTGATGACCTGCATTATTGTGATTGGCTGTATTGGTGATGATGATGATGATAATTGTTGTTGTAAGGGGCCTAACATCTTGGTTATCGGCCCCTAATGGTTTGGGTAACAGTGAGGAATGTAAACGAAATGAAACTAAAGCTAAAACTAACTACATACGTACAAACTAGAAGACGAAATGGAAAACAAAGATTAGAATAAGGGAAACAAATAGACAGGAGGAAAAGAAATGCCCTCAACCCTCGTAGAATGAGAATTAAGGGACTTGGAAGAAAGTAGAGCCAGGAAAAGCAGATAGGAAAATTAAAGAGGAGAGAGACCACCTAATAGGCAATGGAAGAAGGAGAAAAACCGGACCCAGCTCAGGAATCCCTCGGGGTCACGATCTCCCGAACTCACCAGCCGTGAGCCCTTGAGGGTGTAGCACAATACAAGGTGCACCAGAAGTGGTGGGGCTACACACACCCTGCCCCCTTGATGGCCTTGAGCAGAAGGCAGGAGATATACAATGAAAAGAAATCAAGAGGGCTTACCCCTCCAAGATTGAGGGATCAGGAAAGATGGAAAAGGGCCAATTAAAGCGGTAAAGTGAGAGACTCCCTAGGCCTCGGATACCCTAATACCGTCGGGGTCGGAATAGTTGACCAAGGGAGGTCGAGAGGAAAGATAACAGAGAGGAGCCCAGCAAAAGTAAGTGGAAGCAATGCCGGACTCAGCTGGGGCCCCGTGGTCGCCAACCCACGACCACAAGTTGTGAGCCTCTGGGGTGACTGAATTAGTGTGTGCATTTGTCATTCAGATAAGGATTGGGAAGGAAGCGGCCGTGGCCTTAATTTGGGACCCATTCACCTGGAGTAGAAGTGGGACACTTCCACTTCTCTCAGTTATGTTTCACGAGGAGGAGCCCCCAGACCAGAATTAATTTTCTTGGCAGAGCCAGGAATCGAACCCGGTTCCCCGCGGTGACAGCCAAGAGTAATATTCTTGTGTGGTTGAAGCTAATAACAAACATTTAGCAAATAATTATGGGAATGACAAGTTTCGTTGATCATGCGAACATCTTCAGTTAACATTCATTATAGTTCATTAATATATTAGGGTAGTTGTGGTGTACATTATTTAAGGGGCAGATCACCTTGCTGTTCCTCCCCTTAAATCGACAGTCATCATCATAATTAAAATGATATTTTGATTAAAATAACCGTTCTCTTTGCATGAGAACTATTTGTGGCCTCATTATTTTTTCGACACAATAGAAAAAGAATATAACAAGAAGTTCCGTGAAGAACTATACAGCCTACTTTTCATGCCAATGATTATTCTACAGTATATGAACCTATCTAGAATAATGACGAAATTAAGTTGGTAATATCGAAATATCAAATAAGTTCAAAATATACCTGGTATAATGTAGCCTAATAGAGCACTACAGTTGGCAGCCCTGGTGACTGAATATTTTCTTAGTCCAACCTCTTAAGGTACAGAATACAAAATTTGGTTGAAGTCCAATGGACGTTACATGCAGTTAGACACTGGATCTATCAGCACGCGTAAAAGCATGTTGCCAACAATACCATGCTTGTGCTGGTCAGAAATAATCTGAAATATTATGATATCTTGTTGTGCCAATTTTGGATGAAATCCATTTGTTAGTATAGAAGTTACATGTATTTTAAAATTGGACGTATCAGCAGGCATAGAATCATGTTGGCAGCACTGCCTTGTATTAATTACTCCAAATTAATCTAGAATGTCAGGTGCTATACGTGTTGGCGTGCACACTTTCTGATATATTGATATTAGGGTAAAAAAATATAGACAGCATTTATTAACAGTTGGCAGCCCTGATTGCTCTTAACAATACTTATAGTCATATCTGTTATGGTACACATTGCACATACGAAATTTGGTTGAAATCCAACTGATAGTATAGATGTTACATGTATTTAAAAATTGGTACTATCAGCAGGCTTAGAATAATGTTGGTAGAACTGACGTATATAAGTTACTCCAAATTAATCTAAAATGTCAGAATATACGTGTGCATAGTTTAAAGCTGTTGGCATGCATACTTTCTGATATATTGGTATTTGGATTAAAAAAATAGAGAGAGAGCAATTATTAACAGTTGGCAGCCCTGGTGGCTCTTAAGAATACGCTCAGTCATATCTGTTTATGTACAGATATTACATACAAAATTTGGTTGAAATCCAATTGATAGTGTAGAAGTTATATGCATTTAAACATTGGACTTATCAGAAGGCTTAACATTATTTTGGCAACACTGTCATGGTTGGCCTCCTGGAAATTAAACTGAAATAGTCTTATCTACATGTGTGCCAATTTTGGAATAGCTCCCATGCATACCTTGCAAGATATCCAACATGGAGCTCAAATTTCTAGTGCGTTTTTTCAGCAGTTGGTAGCACTGACATCATTTTCAAATAAGGACGTGAGATATTCCGGTGCACATCTTTACTCATACTAAATTTGGTTTTGATTGCTGCAGCCGTTTAGGAGTTGATAGGGGGACACACACACACAGCCAGCCAGACAGACAGAAGGACAGACAGACAGACAGACAGACACACATTTTCCCGGATCGATCTCATAAGTCTACTTTTTCCTCATTTTTGCAAAATGTGAAAAGTAGGCTAAGAATATGGAAAACAGTACCTAAATATTAAAACTGAAACGATGCAGTGGTATCATCATGACCATAGTGGTTGCTTAAGATATTGATATTATGCGAGAGAAAATACAGTTTTGCTCTTCGTGTACCCACTGCCATTACAATTGACTGCTCGAAATCTGACCATCTTGATGACTTTATCTGTATCATTAATTGTAATAAATTGCAGAAACTCCTCAAGTACTGAATTATCTTTAACAAACGGACACACAATTAAAGCAACCCGAAGCGACGTGAAAAAGGTTATCGATCGCGCACTTCAACCGTAAAACTGATCCATGGCTTGCTCCAACACTGAAGGAAGAGTCTCGCTGCGAGTTGAGTCCAGGACATTTACCAAGTGAGGAACGTGGTCACATTTAAAATATATACAGGAGTAAGAAGCCTCACTAGTGGTAGCGTTAAACAGCTGATAGATGGCTCCACCTGCTTCAGTTGCAACATAAGTCGATCTTTCTATCTTGTTCTTGGTTGCCCTCTTCGACGTTTCTCCGTTGGCTGAAAATTGAACACACGGTTCGGGAGAGTAACTTTTGCTCTGATAATGTGTCCTAACCTATGTAATCGTCTTCTCTCTAACTCTCTACTGATGTCTGCCTTTTTATAATGTCGATATAACTCCTCTTTACTCCGTCTTTCCAAACTGTCAGTTTCTGGGCAGTATTTTCAGCTATACATTTTTCCGCAGCATTTTTCTTTCAAATGCACATCTACGTTCTTCCAAAGTTCTTTGAGTCGCCCACGTTTCACAACCATACATTAAAACAGGTCGTACTAGGGTCATGTATAGATGGATCTTGTTTTCCTGAGATATCTATCAGACATGACGTGAAAACTCTATTCCTGCTATAGGTAACATAAAAGATTTATTAAACACACTGTGTACAAATAGTGATTGATTAGTCAATTGTGAGAAGTTAGATATTAGGGGCAGATGACCTCGTAGTTCCACCCCTTAAAACAACAATAACTAACTAACTAACTAGAAGTTAGCATCATTTTCATAGTTAGATATTGTCAATGTCCTCTCTTTGTGCTCAATGATATATTTTACATGGTCCTCCATATATAGCGCACTGGCATCTGTCGGTGGTTGACCATATCGGGTGATGTAGTCCGTGGGCTACCACTTTCGTGTATGTGTTGTTGTCTATTAGGTAGTCAGCCCGAAGGCTGGTTGGATCCTCAAAAAGTACCTCCGTTAGCTTATGTGGGTAGAAACCCACCAAAACCCAAGACAGCGCTATATTGAGGCGTACTACGCAATATGAGGAGTGAGGTAGTTTGCCATTACTTTCCTCACTGAGTCAGAACAGGAGGACTAATTCTACGAGTAGAACCTTTCACAGCATCCACAGGCCCTGACTGTGCCCTGAATGTCATTATGAAGCACCATCCATATAATCACACCCATGAGTGAGACTGAGACAGCGGTGAAAAGCCACATTTTACTCTAGCCTGTGCCAACAGATAAATGCAAATGTACTGCATTCATTAAGAGATGGCAAACAAACAATTGCTTGTCTTTGCCGGGATGTTTAGGAGCTCTTTGTTTATTTCTATCGCTTTCTGACTCCTGTCTTCCAGGAATCTCATGCTTTGTGATGTTGGTCCTAGACTATGAGCTTCCATCCCATCAGATTTGCAGATTTATTGTGTTCCGGGAACAATCAGACAATACCTTAGACTGTCTGACATATTAATGATACATTCTGTTAGTATACCGTATCCTTCCTGGCTGTGATTTTAGGAAACCTTTTAATAGATTATTATTGTCTTGTGCGATTTATGTCTCCCGTCTGAGGCACATGGTGAAATGCATGCAAAGCTTAAAGACCTGGTTGTAGAAGGGGAAAAATGTGGGGCTAACGATAAACTCAAACAAGTAGTTCCGTGAAGAACTATACAGCCTATTTTCATATATCCTACTTACGTTAATTGCCACTATCAACTTACAAAATTTCAGTTTGATTGCTGTAATACATTCGTAGATAATGAGAACCGTCTAAATATTTCGGATGGTCGCCATGTTGGATTTTTATATAAGTAGGTCCTAGAGTTATGTACTGATACATGAAGATTATTGTGTACTTTTGGCATTCAAACTTCAATCGCATGATTAGGACACTAGACGTAAAAACGAGATTTCTAAATTTCGCACAGCTGCCATCTTGTGGTTATGGAAACAATTGAAATAAATTAGATGCCAGTGGATTAACATTCATATAAGGATTTACTGTCCCAAGTTTCACTGCACTCGGATGGTTAAATTGCGAGAAACGTCCATGTGAATATTTATAATTCGCGTCGCCGCCATGTTGGATTTGTGATCACCAGGTTATTTAAAGTCCTATAGGTGAACTTAAGATCATAGACCCTATGAACATTAAAATATTCAGTTTGATTGCTATAACAGATTCGTAGATATTTAGAGCCGTCTAAATATTTCGGATGGTCGCCATGTTGGATTGTTAAATGTATAGGCCATAGAGTCATGTACCATTAAAGGAAAATTATTGCGTAGGTTCATTATTCAAACTTTCACTTCGATCTCATGACTACGACACAAGAAATAAAAACATAATTTTAATATTCGCACAGCCGCCATCTTGAAGTTATGTAAACAATTGAACTAAATTAGATACCAGTGCATTACAATGTGTATAAACATTTAATGTACCAGATTTCATTGCGTTTGGAACATTAAATCGCGAGAAAAGTCTATTTAAAATTTTCAAATTCGCTTGGTCGCCATGTTCGTTTTGTAGTTAACCGGCTTTTGAAAGTCTAATTGATGAACTTCCCGTAGTGCCCTTTATCTCCGTACAAAATTTCAGGGTGATACCGCTAATAGTTTCAGAGATATAGAATGCCGGTGAAATATTTCGCACATCCGCCATCTTGTGGTTATGTAAACAATTGAATAAAGTTAGATGTCGGTGCATTACAATGTGAATAAACATATACTGTACCATGTTTTATTGCGTTTGGTTGGTTAAATCGCGAGAAACGCCTATTTAGAAGTCGCAAATTCGCGTGGCCGCCATGTTGGTTTTGTAGTTACCAGTTTTTCAAAAGTCACATAAGCGAACTTCTAGTTGTTCCCTTTATCATCGTAAAAAATTCCAGGGTGATATCGGGAATAGTTTCGGAGATATTGAATGCTGGTGAAATATTTCGCACAGCCGCCCTGTTGGATTGGTGAGACGTAACAATATTTGAAGGGCACGGTCGAGGTCGTCCGGATTAGTGCTATGAACTTACCGAGTTTCATTGAAATCGTTCCAGCCGATCAAAAGTTATTAGGGGGACACACACACACACACCTCACACACACACACACACACACACACACACACGGACAAAAGGTGATCTCATAAGCCTATTTTTTCAAAATTGAAAATAGGCTAAAAAGACCAAGGCCCTAAGAACTAACACCAAAAAAATTGCCCCACTTGTCTTCGAGGATGAACCTATAGAGGTTGTGGATAGCTTTACTTACCTGGGCAGTGTGGTGACCAAAGATGGAGGAGCAGCAAAGGATGTCTCCCAACGTATCCAAAAAGCAAACGGTGCTTTTGTACGACTCTATCCAGTGTGGAAAAATAGCTAAGACCAAACTTCGTATCTTCCGGAGTTACGTCAGGTCCGTTCTGATATATGGGTCTGAGACTTGGAAGGTAACTAAAGAAATCACCTCCAGGCTGCACACCTTTGTAAACCGACGCTTAAGAAAGATCCTAAACATCTACTGGCCGGAAGTAATCTCCAACCAAGAACTTTGGAGAAGGTCGGGTGAAACTTAGATGGTCATACAAATAAAGCGACGGAAATGGAAATGGATCGGACATACCCTGAGGAAAGGGAACGTGGCGCAGATCTGTCCACTTGGAGGCTATTGAGGAGGGTAAGACCTGGAGCGAGGTGAAGAGGTTGTCTGCAAACAGGACCAGATGGAGATGCTTCATTGATACCTTATGTTCGACGAGGAACTAAAGAAGAAGAAAATTGTCTAGTGGGGATGGGAACCAAGACGTCATGTTGCAATTTTGTTTTTGCTTCTTCTGATTTGAGGTGATGGAATTATTTTCCAGCGCGACCTGTCCTCTTTCATGTATACAGGGTGGGTGGAGTCAGATTTATTATCCGAGAACATACTATTCCCCCCGTTAGGAAGGACCAAAACACGTGAAAAACGTACAGTAAAAGGGGGGGGGGGTACCTTAGGAGAAAACAGGAGCAAAAGTACGTCACTCTTGGCAAAACTGCTTGCTACTGTGCACAAGACCGGATCGAGGAAGTGCCACTATACCTAATTTTACACAACAACCACCTACTACAACATTATAGTCTCAATTTATTACAAAAATACAACCATCACAACGACACAGGTTCCCAAGTAAACATCTGATTCAATCCATTGTAGATTGACAAGCCTTGCCTTGCCTGACCCTTGCAAGCGTAGCCGGTTCGTTGCGTGCTTTTTTGCCTCTCAGCCCATCTAGGGGCCTTTAGTGCAGTATCAAAGGTAGGGACTTGTTTTTGGACTTAATGATTTAGGATGTGGGTTTATGGTACATTGATATCTAACTGGTCAGAATGTGACCTGAGGGTGAGGTGGTGGAAAGGATTAGGATTTGGAAATGGGTAGGTTACGGAGAAGTGGACTGCAGCTAGCATATGAAATCAAGATGAGCCTGAGCTCGTGGCTTATTTCGTTGTTGAGACAAGAAGAGAAGAGCAAGGGCATTTATGTATGTGCCAAAGGCATCGTGCAGAGGGCCCGCGGCCCACTGGGCACCATCTCGGGAGGGGACGGCCGTGGCCGTGCCTCCGAGCAGATGCGCAGCGGACAGCGGGGCAAGAGGGTTTGATTTGGAATGTGGGAGTGCTAATAAGGGATAATTAGCTTCTGGATGAGCTGGAGAATGCTTGTGAGGGCTGTGTTGCCTAATTTAGGAGGGCTTGGCGGAGAAATGGACAGAATAATCTATTATGAATATAAACTAATGGATCAAAATGGAAGAGGAACTGAACTGCTGGAGACACTATTTTTACTGATGTTGTAATGCTTACGAGAGGCACTGTACTGTGTCTGCAAACACTTTACCAGTTGAAGGGAACAAGGTGTATGGTGGGCTTGATGAATGAACGCCATTCATCTTAGCCGTGTCTCCTGTCTCATGAAGGACCCTCAATGTATTCTCGCTAATCTCCATGTTCGCTTGTCTACACAGTCTGAGAACAATTCAGACAAGAGCTCAAACTGTCCTGCTGTATCCTGCCCTGTCCTATCCTGTGCTTCAGATAGCTACATCCGGAAATTAATAGAGGTAATGATGATGATGATAATATTTGTTTTAAGGAGCCTAACATCTAGGTTATCGGCCTCTAATGGTACGGGTGATAGCGAAAATGACATTGAAATGAAAGAAAAAACGAAAATTGAGTGGGACTCAAAATACCAAAAAAATATAACACAGATTGAAATGACTCACAACATGTAGAGTGGAAATATTGACAAAAGGTAATTTAGAAGGAAAATACTCACAAAAGGAAGATACAGTCAGGCTGAGAGACTAGAATTTATATCATTTCAAATGACGCATGCTACAAATGTTAGAAAGGCTCAGGAGGGCTTCTCGCTTCCCTCGAAGCCCCAGGACTCTTTCAACAGACTCCATTGCCCATTAACTTAGGCTTCCCGCACGGAGAACGGAGAGCGGGAGATGCACACTGCTGCATGACGTCACGCACTCGCCGTCTCCGTATCGCATAACGCCAGATCCCAGGAGTAAACTCAGACTCGGTGCATATGCACTGAACAACATGATGACGTCATACACGCCGTAACCGTAACGCATAACGGTACACCAAAGAATAACGATGAAGTCGACAAGATAAATTGAAATGATAAAACACGGACAAAATTTAGGTAAGGTTCAAAATACTTACAAAATGGAATTGAAATTGAAAATACTTACAAAATGGAATTGAAATTGAAAATGCTTACAAAATGTACGGTAGATTCAAAATACTTAGTTGGATTGACAATACATACAAAAAGCAATTTAGATCGACGAGCTCGGCAAAATGCCGGGCTCAGTAATTATAATAATAATTTACACCGATGCCAAAAAAAATGAAGATAGCTTTGATACCCTCCTTATGCGAGGGGTCTTTTTCTTTTCCTGTTATCTCCTGCCTTCTGCTCAAGGCCCACAAGGAGGCAGGGTGTATGTAGCCCCACCACTTATGGTGCACCCTGGATATTGCTACTCCCTCAGGGGCTCACGGCTGGTGAGTTCGTGAGTTGGCGACCCCAAGGGATTCCTGAGCTGGGTCCGGTTTTCCCCCTTTTATCCATTACCTTTGGGGCGGACTCTCTCCTCTTTCACTGTCGTATCAGCCTTTCATGGCTCTCCTTCCTTCCAAGTCCCTCAACCCGCATTCTTCGAGGGTTGAGGGCATTTCTTTTCCACCTGTCAGTGATTTGCCTTATTCTCCTTTGTTTGTTTTCCATTTCTTCTTCTAGTTTATAAGTTAGTAGTTAGTTTTAGTTTAAAGTTTACAATTCATTATCATCTTCACGATCACCCAAACCATTAGGGGCCGATAAGCTAGATGTTAGGCCCCTTAGGCCCAGTTGTACGAACTCGGGTTATCCATCGGAATAGCTATACCTGGGCTAGCGTCTTCCTTGGTATATCTCCAAGGGTGGGTTGTACGACAAGATTTTATTCCGGGGCTCGCTATTCCATGTTTGTCTGAGAGACAAGCTAAGTTGGTAACAAACGGAGCTAACTTTGTGGACATATTGACACGAAATTTGAACTTCTTTGGAAACAGATGAATATCGAATTGACCAATGCGATACTCCATGAGAGGCCGTGAGAATAACAAACCACGGCCGTGGACAAACATACCGTAATAAATCCATGCATTGGTTACAAATAATAGTATAAATCGTAGGCTATACATAAATATAATGCAAACTAATATAGCATATCCAAGAATTAAGTACCGGTAGGTGCAGGATAGGCTACTACATGTTATTATCATACATTTTATCTGTCAGTCATATGATCCAGTCCATCGATAATTTGATCTAATAACCTCAAAACTGTGTATATTTCCTGTCTGAACCGTATAAAGAATTAATTTTCTTCACAGTTCAGAAAATGAGCCGGCCTCTGTCTGATCTTCTTTGCTTTTCTCCTTTGCAGAAATAGTATTTCTATTAATAGATCCTCCGCATCAGCATGACTCTTGAATAATTATGAGTAATAATATGTATGTAATTACTGTGCTGCTATTAAGATTATACATTTGCATGTACATATATGAATAGTTCACTCGAATTAAGAGTTTGCGATGATTTAACTTCGTTTTTTTTTTCTAATAAGTGATGAGCCTCTGCATCACTTTCTACATTAATTCCTGGCATCTCCAGCATGATGCTCTCGACTGACGCGGAGTTATTATTAATAACCCTGTTGAACCTAGGATCACCCCCAAGTGATTACTGGTAGGCTACATATAAAAGATAATGCAGAAACACCAAGCATAACATAGAAACAAAAACTAATAAGCAAAAAAAGTTGGAACTGGTAGGGTTCGATCCACAAAATTTACCTTCTTTCGTCGTGAGTCTGGCGCGCTAACCATTAGACCACTGCGACATGGCGTTCAGTGCTGAAGACAATGCATATGATGCGTACACTTGTAAAGTCGCTGGCTTGCTTTGGTATTTTGTCTGTAAAAATGTGTATGTAATTATTGTGCTGCTATTAAAATTATACGTTCTCATGTACATTTATGAATAGCTCACTGAAATTACGAGTTTGCGATGATTTAACTTCGGATGTTGTAGCGGTCTCTCCCGTCTGCCATATATATACTCGGTATAAGCAGATAGCTTGCCATAGCTTGCCATTCCATGCCCGGTTAGCTATGCCGTCGTTTATACCCGGATTATCTCTTATACCAATGTCGTACAACTCAATTCTGCGCTAACTACGGAGATAACTTTAGCCGAGGTATAACCCGAGTTCGTACAACTGCCCCTTAAAACAACAATTATCATCATCTTCAACATAAACTGAAAACATTTACAGAGAAGACTAATTTTATAAACGCTACTCAAATTCGAAGAATTAATCTTTAGAGTAATAATTTGGACAGATTTTATTTACTTCGAAAAATAGTTGTTTGAGCAGCCTTTAGACACTCCACAATTCAGATGTTTCAACACATTAATAGTATTACCGTATGTTGTAGTTCTAGCCTTTTACCATCAACACAGCAGAGTACTCGTAGTTCATTTGCGCATATTAGTAACAATTCTACTGTACATTGTGGGGGTTGAAGCCATTCTTCAGTGTTGCCTTAGTAAAAAAAGAGTTTAGTGCTTTTCAATCGGTCAACAAGAATGTACCCAAAAGAGCTGGGTTATGCCCTAATCCTGAAATAAATTACATGAGATTAATAAATACACTAGGATGCCCAGTTTCGATCGTCAAGCGATCATCATCAAATCTATTACACCTAGGCTATAAAATCTATGTTTGAAAATACAGGTGAAAATATTTACAATATGTACAATTATTTAGTTGCAGTATTGGTAATGCAATTGTCGGTGTATGCTAAATGTAGTACTGTATATATGATGTTAGGTGAAATGCTAAATGGTGATAGATATCCGGAGTTTGTAATTTGGAGTGATTATATGATTGTAAAAATCAACTATGGTTATACTGTAATATTACAGGCTACTACTTATCCGGTTGTCTTCCTGGCTGGAGCTACGAGCAGTTTCGTGTTCACTGTTACTCCAGGTGTGGTCGACTGAGATGGGCTGTTATCTGAACGACACTGGTTTTTCCCTTTCTCCCCCTGTTCCTATGTGCTGTGTGAAGTGCGAGTGTGTATATGTGGGAGAAAGTGAAAAACCAGTGTCGTTGAGATAACAGCCCATCTCAGTCACCACACCTGGAGTAACAGTGAACACGAAACTGCTCGTAGCTCCAGCCAGGAAGACAACCAGTTAAGCAGTAGCCTGTAATATTACATTATAACCATAGTTGATTTTTACAACCAAATATACAAACTCCGGATTTCTATCACCATTTAGCATTTCACCTAACATCATATATACTGTACTACATTTAGCATACACCGACAGTTGCAGTACCAATACTGCAACTAAATAATTGTACATATTGTAAATATTTTCACCTGTATTTTCAAACATAGATTTTATAGTCCAAGTGTAATGGATTTGATGATGATCGCTTGACGATCGAAACTGGTCATCCTAGTGTATTTATTAATCTCATATAATTTATTTCAGGATTAGGGCACAACCCAGCTCTTTTGGGTACATTCGTGTTGACCGACTGAAAAGCACTAATGCCTAATTCTCCTGTAGTTTAGGGCAGAAACCTCTGTTTGGACAGCGACCTGCAAAACCCCGACTAAAATCTAGGAAAAGCTTCTTCAGAACAACAGAAGCTCTTGTCGGGACTTCACAACAATTCCGAACGAATTTGTGGCGTGGAAGGTACTACAGCCCTGGACAATGATTTCCATCCTCTGAGAAACTACCAGGCGATTTCACAGAGAAATGGAGTACATGGAGATCACTCAACAGACTTCGATAGGGTGTCACAAGATACAAAAGCAACTTAATGAAGTGGGGTTTCCAGGCGGAGTCACCGTCTTGTGAATGTGGAACAACGCAGACGTCCTACCATCGGCCTCAGTGCCCAACAACATGTACACTAGAAGACCTGTGACATGTAACACCTAATGCCACAGAAGTCGCCAACTTATGGGCGGCTATAATTTGAAATTTAACATTTTGTATAAAATATTATGTATTTATTGTTATTCAATTTCACACTGTAAGTGTTTCTGAAACGAATGAATGAAATGCTTTAGTGTACCACCTTCATAGATTAAATACTGTTTTTAGCCTATTTTCAATTTTGAAAAAATAGGCTTATGAGATCACCTTTTGTCCGTGTGTGTGTGTGTGTGTGTGTGTGTGTGTGCGTGTGTGTGTGAGGTGTGTGTGTGTGTCCCCTAATAAATTCTAAACGGCTGGAGCGATTCCAATAAAACTCGGCAAGGTCATAGCACCTTTCTGTCTGACCCCGACCGTGCCCTTCAAATTTTATTGTGTCTCACCAACATGGCGGCTGTGCGAAATATTTCACCAGCATTCAGTATCTCCGAAACTATTACTGATATCACCCTGAAATTTTGTACGGTGATAAAGGGAACTACTAGAAGTTCACATATGAGACTTTCAAAAACTTGGTAACTACAAAACCAACATGGCGGACAAGCGAAGTTGAGACTTTTAAATAGACTTTTCTCGCGATTTAACCATCCAAACGTAATGACACATGGTACAGCAAATGTTTATACAAATTGTAATACACTGGGGTCTAATTTAGTTCAATTGTTTACATAACCTCAAAATGGCGGCTGTGCGAAATATTTCACTGGCATTCAATATCTCCGAAACTATTTATGATATAACCCTGCAATTTTATACGGTGATAAAGGGGACTGCTATAAGTTTATCTATGTATCTTTCAAAAACCTGTAAAGTACAAAACGAACATGGTGGCCAAGCGAATTTGAAATACTTTAATAGACTTTTCTCGTGATTTAACCATCTGAGCGCAGTGAAATGTGGTACGGTAAATGATTATTGATATTGTAACGCACTGGCATCTAATTTAGTTCAATTGTATACATAACTTCAAAATGGCGGCTGTGCCAAATTTTAAAATTAAGTTTTTATTTATTGTGTCATAATCATGCGATCGAAGTGAAAGTTTGAAAAATGAAGCTACGGAATAATTTTCCTTTAATGGTACATAACTCTATGGCCTATACCTGAAACAATCCAAAATGACGAGCATCCGAAATATTTTGACGGTTTTCAATATCTACGAATCTTTTACAGCAATCAAACTGAATTTTTTTTATGTTCATAGAGACTATGAACATAAGTTCGCCTATATGACTTTCAGTAACCTGGTGAGCACAAATCCAACATGGCGGCGACGCGAAGAATACATATTTAAATGGACGTTTCTCGTGATTTTACCATCTGAGTGCAGTGAAACTTTGCACGTTAAATGCTTAAACAAATGTTAATCCACTGGCATCTAATTTATTTCAATTGTTTTCATAACCACAAGATGGCAGCTGTGGGAAATTTTAAAATCTCTTTTTTACTTCTTGTGTCCTAATCATGCGATTGAAGTCTGATTACCACACGTACACAATAATCTTCATGTAATAGTACATAAATAAAAATCCAACCTGGCGACCATCTGAACTATTTAGACGGTTCTCAATATCTACGAATCTATCACAACAATCAAACAGAAATTTTGTACAGTATGTTGGTAGAGGCTATTAACATGAGTAGGATATATGAAAATAGGCTGTATAGTTCTTCACGGAACTACTTGTTGTTGACGGGATCGTCATTTCTAAATTTTGCAACACTAAAATAAATAATATTCGGGTGTTTAATGCTTTAATGTTTATCACACTACGTTTTCTGCCGGATATTTTGTTTTCGTTGGATTTTGGAGGCCAGGGACTGTCTTTGGGGGTCACTGTACAACTGTTTTGACTACAGTGTTGTAGTGCTTTCTTTTTGGCGTTCCAGGATATGCATTTCTTGTTGTAGATGTTTTTCGTAAGCCCTGCCTATGCCATTCTAGCAGGCAGCCCATCCACTTTGCAGGCAGTGTTGTCAAGAGTTGAATCAACGGTGCAGAAATATGGCATGAAAATAAACACCTCAAAGACAAAATGCACGGCAGTCTCAAGACTCCCAAAACCTCTTCGATTAAAGATTAATAGCTCGGACAAACAACTAGTCAAATCCTTAACTTACCTAGGTCAAAAGACTACAGAGGACGGAAGGTGCACCACTGAAGTTAAATGCCGCATTGCTCAGGCAAAACTAGGTTTTATGCAGAAGAGGAGATTACTGTGTACCCGTCGGCTTAAGTTTTCCCTCCGAATGAGAATACTACATGCTTTTGTATGGACAGTTGCGTTGTATGCCTGTGAAACTTGGACACTAGATAAAAATGAAAAGAACCGTCTTGAAGCCATTGAGATGTGGTGCTTTCGTAAGATGATAAATGATACGTGGAGAGACAGGATATCGAACACAAGGGTTCTCGATACAGTGAACCAACGGAGATCAATCCTACGCACAATCCGTAAACGTCGTCTCGCATGGTGGGGTCACACAATGCGCCACTCCAATTTAATGAGAACTGTTGCAGAAGGGTTCATTGAGGGAGAACATCCACGAGGAAGACCTAGAAATACCTTCCTTAAACACATGCCAAACGACACCCAAGCACAGAATTATAATTCCATGAAGGAAGTGGCAAATCACAGGACGATCTGGACATGTTTTTATGGCAACTGACCAGTCTTAGGACTGCAAACCAATGATGATGATGCTCGCTCCAGTTTTGAGATCCTATCCCCTACCGCAGCTTTTTCTAGACCATGCTCCAGTATTGTTTCTCGAGATGGTTACATTTTTTTAACCTCTCAATCCACCCTATCTCCGTTTCAAGGAATTTCCGTCCTTTTTTAGCCTATTTTCATTTTATGAGAAAAATTGGCTTATGAGATCACCTTTTGTCCGTGTGTCTGTCTGTGTGTGCGTGTGTGTGTGATTCGTGTGTGTGTGCCCCCCCCCCTAATAAATTCTAAACGGCTGGAGCGAATTCAAAGAAACTCGGTAAAATCATAGCACCATTCTGGCCGACCCCGACTGTGCCCTTAAAATTTTACTGTGTCTCACCAATCCAACATGGCGGCTATGCGAAATATTTCACCAGCATTCAATATCTCCGAAACTATTACCAATATCACCCTGACATTTTGTACGGTGATAAAGGGAAGTACCTGATGTTCACCTATGAAACTTTAAAAAAACCTGGTAACTACAAAACTAACATGGCGGCCAAGTGAAGTTGAGACTTGTGAATAGACTTTTCTCGCGATTTAACCATCCAAACGTAATGAAACTTGGTACAGCAAATGTTAATACACATTGTAATGCACTGGCGTCTAAGTTAGTTCAACCTCTAAATGGCGGCTGTGTGAAATATTTCACTGGCATTCAATATCTCCGAAACTATTTATGATATCACCCTGAAATTCTGTACAATGATAAAGGACACTGCTTCAAGGTTATACATGTAATTTTCAAAAACCAGTAAAGTACAAAACGAACATGGCGGCCAAGCGAAGTTGAAACATTTTAATGGACATTTATCGTGATTTAACTCTCAGAGCGCAGTGAAATGTGATACAGTGAATGATTGTACACATTGTAATGCACTGCCATCTAATTTAGTACAATTGTATACAAAACCTGAAGATGGTGGCTGTGCGAAATTTTAAAATTATGTTTTTATTTATTGTGTAGTAATCATGCGATCGAAGTGAAAGTGTGAATAATGAACCTAGGCAATAATTGTCCGTGAATGGTACATAACTCTATGACCTATACATATAACAATCCAAAATGGCGTGCATCCGAAATATTTAGACGGTTCTCAATATCTATGAATCTTTTACAGCAATCGAACTGAAATATTTTATGTTCATAGAGGCTATGGACATATGTTCACCTATAGGACTTTCAGTAACCTGGTGAGCGCAAATCCAACATGGCGGCGACGTGAATTATAAATATTTATATGGACGTTTCTCGCGAATTAACTATCCGAGTACAGTGAAAGGTTGCACGTTAAATACTTATACAAATGTTAATCCACTGGCATCTAATGTATTTCAATTGTTTGCATAATCACAAGATGGTAGCTGTGCGAAATTTTAAAATCTCGTTTTTAGCCTACTTTCGATTTTTGCAAAAAATGAAAGTAGACTTATGAGATCAACACAGGGCGAAAAAAGTGTGTCTGTCTGTGTGTGTGTATGTGTGTGTGTGAGTCTGTGTGTGTGTGTGTCTGTGTGTCTGTGTGTGTGTGAGTGTGTGAACTCTGAATGTCTGTCCCCCCCTATCAATTCGAACACGGTGAATGCGAATTGAACGAAATTTGGTACAAAGGTAGCACTAGCAAAGGACACCTCAGTGTCATGTTTTATATCGCCGCCATCTTGACGGAAACGTAATGGCGGCCACACAAATGTTCAAAGCTTAAATCAAATTACGACTAACCTAATCATCTGATCTCTACCAAATTTTGCAACGACATACCTTTATAGGGGGAGCATCCTTTGACCAAACCAATAGGTCATCAGCATAATAGTTTGCGGATGGCGGCCATCTTTGTGTGAAAATCGATTCCCCCTATTAATTCGAACACGGTGCAACCGAATGGAACGAAATGTGGTACAGAGGTAGTACTAACAAAAGGCACCTCAGTGTCGTGTTTTATATCGCCGCCATCTTGACGGAAACGTAATGGCGGCCACACAAATGTTCAAAGCTTAAATCAAATTACGATTAACCTAATCATCCGATCTCTACCAAATTTTGCAACAACATACCTTTATGGGGGGAGCATCCATTGGCCAAACCAATAGGTCATCAGCGTAATAGTTTGCGGATGGCGGCCATCTTTGTGTGAAAATCGATTCCCCCTATTAATTCGAACACGGTGCAACCGAATGGAACGAAATTTGGTACAGAGGTAGTACTAAGAAAAGGCACCTCAGTGTCATGTTTTATATCGCCGCCATCTTGACGGAAACGTAATGGCGGCCACACAAATGTTCAAAGCTTAAATCAAATTACGATTAACCTAATCATCCGATCTCTACCAAATTTTGCAACTACGTACCTTTATGGAGGGAGCATCCTTTGACCAATCTAATAGGTCATTCACCTGATAGTTTGCGGATGGCGGCCATCTTTATGTCAAAATTGATTCCCCCTATTAATTTGAACACGGTGGAACCGAATGGAACGAAATTTGGTACAGAGGTAGCACTACCAAAGGGCACCTCAGTGTCATGTTTTATATCGCCGCCATCTTGACTGAAACGTAATGGCGGCCACACGAATGTTCAAAGCTTAAATCAAATTACGATTAACCTAATCATCCGATCTCTACCAAATTTTGCAACTACATACCTTTATGGAGGGAGCATCCTTTGACCAATCTAATAGGTCATTCACCTAATAGTTTGCGGATGGAGGCCATCTTTATGTCAAAATTGATTCCCCCTATTAATTCGAACACGGTGGAACCGAATGGAACGAAATTTGGTACAGAGGTAGTACTAGCAAAGGGCACCTCAGTGTCATGTTTTTTTATCGCCGCCATCTTGACTGAAACGTAATGGCGGCCACACGAATGTTCAAAGCTTAAATCAAATTACGATTAACCTAATCATCCGATCTCTACCAAATTTTGCAACTACATACCTTTATGGAGGGAGCATCCTTTGACCAATCTAATAGGTCATTCGCCTAATAGTTTGCGGATGGCGGCCATCTTTGTGTCAGAATCGATTCCCCCTATTAATTCAAACACGCTGAAACCAAATGGAACGAAATTTGGTATAGAGGTAGCACTAGCAAAGGGCACCTCAGTGTCATGTTTTATATCACCGCTATCTTGATGGAAACGTAATCGCGGCCACCCAAATGTTAAAAGCTAAAATGTAATTACGACCAACCTAATAATCTAGTCTCTACCTAATTTTGCAACACCATATATTTATGTGGGAAACATATTCTGACCAAACTGCAAGAACATCAGCCCAATAGTTTGCAGATGGTGGCCAAGTATGTGTGCATATCGATTCCCCCTATCAATTCAAACACGGTTAAACCGAATTGAACGAAATTTGGTACAGAGGTAGCACTAGCAAAGGGCACCTCATATTCATGTTTAATATCCCTATAGCACGTTGTATTTCAACAAGCTCCTACAACCAACATTCAATCATACTCCTTGAAAAGGACAAAGAGTTATAACAATACCCATGCATTTAGCAGAAAGTAGGCTATATGTTCTTTACTGAACATCTTGTTACTTCGTGTGTTCTAATCATGCGATTGAAGTTTGAATACCACACGTACACAATAATCTTAATGTAATAGTACAAAAATAAAAATCCAACCTAGCGACCATCTGAAATATTTAGACGGTTCTCAGTATCTACGAATCTATCACAACCTTCAAACTGAAATTTTGTATGTTGATAGAGGCAATTAACATGAGTAGGATATATGAAAATAGGCTGTATAGTTCTTCACGGAACTACTTGTTTTTTTGTTTTTTTTTGCCATTCATCATTAATTTCGTTTTCTCTATCAAGGTAGAGTCCCGTCTTGCCGGGGATCTATTCATTTTTATCAATTGTTTAATTTATTAATTTAACATAGTTATTTTGGGATTGCAGTTATTTGTTTGGTCCTTTTGAACGCCCTGATATTGAACGTTTAGTTTCCTTGTATATTTGGGTGACTTATGAGAAGAAAATGAATGAGTCACCAGTTACTGAGGCGATAAATTATTCTCGGTCATGTTGGCAGCAAGATTATTACAACTGCCTGCTGCCCGCCAGTAATATATCGTCACATGGGCCAAGAGTTACGGCTGTAGCAGTTGTAGGCAGAACGATATAAATGGTGTTTATCAAACACTTGACCTGTTGGGGCAAAGTATTTTATTGTCTCGTCTTAACGAGTATAACATCTAGGTCATCAGCCACTTATGATGAGGATGATTACAAAAAGTGTCAAGAACTGTTGCTGAACCCCAGCATATAAGCATTGGATACGTTTCTAGCCTATGTTCATTTTATGAAAAGATAGGCTAATGAGATCACCTTTTGTCCGTGTGTGTGTGCGTATGTGTGTGTGTCCTTCTAATAACTTCTAAATGGCTAGAGCGATCTCAATGAAACTCAGTAAGCTCATAATACTATTACGGCTGAACCTAACCGTGCCCTTTAAATTGTATTACGTCTCAACAATCCACCATGGCGGTTGTGCGAATTATTTCACCGGCATTCTGTATCTCAGAAACTTTTACTGATATCACCCTGGAATTTTGTGTTAAATACAAAACGAACATGGCAGCCAAGCGAAGTTGAAACATTTAAATAGACTTTTCTCGCAATTTAACCATCCAATCGCAATGAAACTTGGTACAGCAAATGTTGAAGTACTTAGTAATGCCCTGTAATCTAATTTAGTTCAATGTTTCACATAAACTCAAGATGGCGGCTGTGCGCAATTTTTGAATTAGGCCTAAGTTTTTATTTAATGTGTATTAATAATGCGATCGTAGTGAACGTTAGAATAATGAACCTACGCAAAATTCGTCATATAATTTTACATAACACTATGGCCTACATATATGAAAATCCAATATGGCGACCATCCGAAACATTTAGACGGTTCTCAATATCTATTGCAGCAATCAAACTGAAATTTTGTATCTTGATAGAGGCAATCAACATAAGTAATATATATGAAAATAGGCTGTATAATTCTTCACGGAACTACTTGTTATTCTTCTGTTCGTTCGTTTCCACATAATGTGCAGAGACTAGGTCATCGTGGTCGTATGTGTATATTTGGATGTGTTGACTTTAGTTTCATATTTCATTTAAATTATTTGTTTTTCATAAAAGGGGAAAGTATAGTCCAACATCGACATATCGAATCGAACCTCTCTTATTCGATATCTCGTAGTATTTATTATTTCCCTAAAATTTACATGTATATTTTTAACCTACTTTTCACATTTTGCAAAAATGAGGAAAAAGTAGACTTATGAGAACGAGCAAATGTGTGTCTGTCTGTCTGTCTGTCCGTCTGTCTGTCCTTCTGTCTGTCTGGCTGTGTGTGTGTCCCCCCCCTATCAACTCCTAAACGGATGCAGCAATCGAAACAAAATTTGGTAGGAGTAAAGATCTATACCTGAATATCTCACGGCCATATTTTAAAATGATGTCAGTGCTACCAACTGCTGAAAAATCGCAATTGAAATTTGAGCTCTATGTTAGATATCTCGGAAGGTATGAATGGAAGCTATTTCAAAATTGGCACACGTATAGATAATAATATTGCAGTTTAATTTCCAGGAGGCCATACATGGCAGTGTTGCCAAAATGATTATAAGCCTGCTGATAGGTCCAATATTTAAATGCATATAACTTCTACACTATCAATTGGAATTCAACCAAATTTCGTATGTGCTATGTGTTCATAAACAGATATAACTGAGCGTATTCCTAACATCCACCAAGGCTGCCAACTGTTAATAAATGCTCTCAATTTATTTTTTCCAAATACCAATATATCAGAAAGTATGCAAGCCGACAGCTTTAAACTATGCACACGTATAGTACCTGACATTCTGTATTAATTTGGAGTAACTTATATACGTCAGTGCTACCAACATGATTCTAAGCCAGCTGAGAGGTCCAACTTTAAATACATGTAACTTCTATACTATCATTTGGATTTCAACCAAAATTTGTATGTGCTATGTGCACCATAACAGATACGACTATGCGTATTCTTAAGGGCAACCATTGTTGCCAACTGTTAAAAAATGGTGTCTCTATTTTTGTTTCCCTAATATCAATATATTATAAAATATGCAAGCCAATAGCTCTAAAATTTGCACACGTACAGTACCTGACATTCTAGATTAATTTGGAGTAATTGATATACGTCAGTGCTGCCAACATGATTCTAAGCCTGCTGATAGGTCCAACTTTAAATACATGTAACTTCTATACTAACAAATGGATTTCATTCAAAATTAACACAACAAGAGATCATATTATTGCAGATTATTTCTGACCAATACATGTATATCATTGTTGCCAACATGATTTAAAGCGCGCTGTTAGATCCAATGTTTAACTGCGTGTAACGTCCATGCTATCCATTGGACTACAACCAAATTTTGTATTCTGTACCTTAAGAGATGGAAACAAGAATATATTCAGTCACCAGGGCTGCCAACTGTAGTTCTCTATTAGGCTACATTATGCCAGGTATACAGTATTTCGAACTAATTAGAAATTTCTATATTACCAATTTAATTTTGTCATTATTCTAGATAGATCCATATAGATTAATCAATGGCATGAATCTTACATTTTAAGAAAAGTAGGCTCTTTAGTTCGTCACGGAACTTCTTGTTCTATTTATGTCGAATTACTATAACGCAAATATTTTGATCTCTCGAAGCATAAATGATATCCCTGGAACTTAAGTGTATTCTATATCTCGTATCTATATCTCGAACATTGAGGTGTATTTATAGTGTAACTTGTCTCACTCAAAGGATTTAATTTCAAATTTTCCACCCATTACTGTGGTTGCATGAACCGTGTATGCTGATAGTCTCCACGATATACTTGCCCATTTTCGCAAATTTTGTATTGCTCTCCTATTAGTTTATTTCTTCTTTTCGTTTTCATAATTTTTTATCTGTTCGCCATCTCTTGATGAATACAGTACTTTTGCATTTGTCAGTTGGCACAGGCTAGAGTAAAAGGTGGCTTTTCACCTATGTCTCAGTCTCACTCATGGCTGTGATTATATGGAAGCTACTGAGGTATGGGTGGTGCTTAGTAATGACATTCAGGGCACAGTCAGTGCCTGTGGATGCTGTGAAAGGTTCTACTCATAGGGTTAGGACTACTGTTCTGACTCAGTGAGGAAAGCAATGGCAAACTACCTCACTCCTCTTCTTGCCTAGAATGCCTCAAAATAGCGCTGCCTTGGGTTTTTGTGGGTGTCTACTCACATAACGTAACGGCGGTGCTTTTGAGGATCCGACCAGCCTTCGGGCTGACTACCTAACAACAACAACAACAGTTTCTACAGTATTTTACTTGTTTCCTAAGGCAGAAATGTCGGTTCTGTTCCCCTATGTACAGCGTGGAGCGTCCTTCATTTTTGGCATGACTTCAAAAAAGGAAGTTTCATATGATTGAGTTGAGTTCACAGAACTCTCTTTCAGTTGTTGTTGCTTTCTACTACAACCACCAGTTTTATTACAGACAGGGCATTGTTGCGTTTAAACATCGCGTCTGTTTAGTTACGGACAGCGCATTGTCGCGTTTAAACGTCACGCCAGTTTAGTTACAGGCAGAGCATTGTCGCGTTTAAACGTCACGTCACGTCACTTTAGTTACAGGCAGAGCATTGTCGTGTTTAAACGTCGCATCAGTTAAGGTACAGACATCACATTGTCGTGTTTAAACGTCACGTCAGTTTAGTTACAGACAGCACATTGTCGTGTTTAAACGTCGCATCAGTTTAGTTACATACAGCACCTTGTCACGTTTAAACGTCGCGTCAGTTTAGTTACAGACAGCACATTGTCGCGTTTAAACGTCACGTCAGTTTAGTTACAGACAGCACATTGTCGCGTTTAAACGCCACGTCAGTTAAGTTACAGACAGCACCTTGTCACGTTTAAACGTCGCGTCAGTTTAGTTACATACAGCACCTTGTCACGTTTAAACGTCGCGTCAGTTTAGTTACAGACAGCACATTGTCGCGTTTAAACGTCACGTCAGTTTAGTTACAGACAGCACCTTGTCGTGTTTAAACGTCGCATCGGTTTAGTTACAGACAGCACATTTTCGCGTTTAAACGTCGCGTCAGTTCAGTTACAGACAGCGCATTGTCGCGTTTAAACGTCGCGTCAGTTCAGTTACAGACAGCGCATTGTCGCGTTTAAACGTCGCGTCAGTTTCGTTACAGACAGCACATTGTCGCGTTTAAACGTCGCGTCAGTTTCGTTACAGACAGCACATTGTCGCGTTTAAACGTCGCGTCAGTTTCGTTACAGACATCACATTGTCGTGTTTAAACGTCGCGTCAGTTTAGTAACAGACAGCGCATTGTCGCGTTTAAACGTCGCGTCAGTTTCGTTACAGACAGCACATTGTCGCGTTTAAACGTCGCGTCAGTTTCATTACAGATAGCACATTGTCGCGTTTAAACGTCGCGTCAGTTTCGTTACAGACAGCACATTGTCGCGTTTAAACGTCGCGTCAGTTTCATTACAGATAGCACATTGTCGCGTTTAAACGTCGCGTCAGTTTCGTTACAGACAGCACATTGTCGCGTTTAAACGTCGCGTCAGTTTATTTACAGACAGAGCATTGTACTTTGAGACCAGTATATCACATAAATGTCACAATTTTTGTACATACCTCCCTTAACTTGAATTTTCGATGAGTCGAATTTATTCTTACATCCCCTAACGATTCGATATATCGAAGCTCGACTGTGATTGGGTTGAGATTAGAGCAGACTGTTTGTTATCCCTGGGGATGTTCGAGTGCGCGATTTGCACATTGGAGAAACCTATTTCCTTGCCCTTCTCAGAATTTTTGGGGGGATGTTTGGTGGTGGGCGTTGATGACACACTGGCTCTCCTTGACAGAGGTGTGCCGCGTTTCGCCCCAGTCCCTCCAGGCTTCAGGGCAACTCCCAAGCGCAAGCGCTAGCTGACCTTAATCTCCTCCTCAGCCTAGCAGACGACCTTGGCGCTGTTTCCGTTAATTATCTTACTTTAGCCCATCTCCATTCTGACGTCCTCTCCCAAGTTATGTAAGTAACCATGGAGTTGCCAGTAAACTCTTCCCGCATACAATAACGAGGAATCGAAGCCAGTCCAACTTAGTGCGATGATTATAATAAAATGTTGTTTCAATGGGCGTAACATCTAGGTTATCACCCCCTAGTGGTTATTGGAAAATTTGAAAATGACGTTGAAATTTTAAAAAAATGTTTCATTTCAGGAGCTTTGATAACGTGATCCTTTAGCCCCGTGATCTTGGGTGTGTGTAGAATGTGTATGATAACTTGTGTCAATGTGGTGTCTGTAGTAGTGTGTGATTTTGCAATTGAGGTGAGGTTGATGTTATTGTTAATTCATTTAAGGGACTTGGGACATCTTGGTCATCAGCCCCATGCAGTTGGGTGTGTGCTGAACTTGTCTGATAACCTGTGGTTGTGTGATGACTGTTGTAGTGTGTATACTCTTAACTGTATTAGGGACAGGGATGGGATACGTGATCCGGGACTTGAAGTAAGGTATTATCCTGCTCCTGCCTCAGCTAAAGTAGCGATAAGGAGTTATTGGTCTATTTGAGCATTTCATGTCCACCATATTATTATTATTTTTTTTGCTTATCATGCTCTTGAAAGCCACATACAGTGTGTTTATAAATTCCCATTACAGACTTTGAGGGGACCAGGATGGTTACTGTACGTACCGTCTTCCAGCCACCCGCAAGAAACCACCACAGCACACGTTCAAATCTCCGCATTTTCGGCGGCACTGACTAGAGTATGTACGTCATTTAACGATCACCTGATGTCCCATATCCCCTACAGCTTTGTTAACATTCCATGACATTCAGTTGAGTGCGTGATCCACACGGAGACCTGTTGTACCTGCAGTTGTGCTTGAGACCTTCGTCCATAGTAGTAATTCTTTACTACAGTACACAGCAGTAAGCTCAAAGTACTTAAAAGTCTGTTCGCCGAGTCGGATTGCTAGCCTCTACTTAATATAAAACAAAGTCCCCGATTCTTGGATTTCACGGGTAATCTCGGGAACCACTGGATGAATTTTGGTGCGGTTTTCGCCATTCTGTAAACGATATCTCGAGGAAGGTTTCTGTAGAAAATTATTTATTTATGATCAAAGAAAGACAACCAGAAACAATATCAGAAAAAAGTAGAAAAAAACTGCCGTCCGTTCGTTCTACAAAAAACTCCATGAGAGCATATCTCTATCTTCAGTACATCGCCCACTATAACTGATATAACGTTTCATATTTTCCAACAATCTCCATTCTATTAGTGGAGCGACAGTTACGAGCTAGCTAGGGGCGAGCCTATTACCCCAGATACTTTCAGCAGAAAACTGTCGAGTCGTGTTGAGTTAAGACTTCAGAGAAGAGTATCCCCCGACCCGATGCACAGTGGGTCAAAATCGAAACCTAGGAGGACAAAATTATTTATTTTCATAATTAAAAATCAAAATGTATTACTTTTACAGCATTCTCATATAATTCTGGGATATAAACGCATTTTAGTGTTTTTTAGCGTATGGCTTTTAGTGCCGGGAGTGTCCGAGGACATGTTCGGCTCGCCAGTTTTGTAGTTGCTTCGAGACGGACACCCAATGGGTGAGCTACAAGTACCGTTGGGGAGGAAAGTTGGAAGGTCGAGGAGTTGGAAGGTAGCGGCTGTGGACTATAGTTAGGGACCAACCCCGGCATTTGCCTGGAAGGAAGATGGAAACCACAGAAGACCATCTTCAAGGTTGCCGGCGGGGGGATTCGAACCTCCTCGCCTCCCGGATGTGAGCGACTGCCAGCAGTCATGCCGTAACGACCACGGATAACTCACCCGGTATTTTAGTGTAAATCTGTCACCACTGTTCGAGCAGTCTGAATTGGAGGGTGAATGTAAGTGGCTGTGGTTTGGTTGTCTTTGTGGTTAGTGTGATGCTTTAAGACGGAACATGCAGCTGAAGGTATGATCTTTGTAAGGTGTTTCAGTTATTAATGGGCGTAATTGTTACGTAGTTTTAGCTATATTTGCATTATATAATATTTAACTATTATTTTTAAAACTATATTTTCACTTAGATGTTTAGTATGTCGCGTCACTCTGCGTCACTTTCTACTTAATGTTAAAATGTAGATAAAGTCTTGTAGTTTACGCCTGTTATAAGATTTTTTGCATCTTTTTGCAACTTACTTAGTTATTTGACGTTTTAGAAGATGCCGCGCAACCAGTTCTCACACGTTTACAACTGTCTGAAGCACTGGATTCGACGATTATGCCAAAAGTGGAACTTTGTGCCTTTGTTAAATGTAGATTAAGGGTAGAAAATGGTTCTGAAGAAATAACTGAATGCTCTATCCACTCTTAGTCATAGACTATTTCTTGCATGTGTAGACGTAGCTTAAAAAAGTCTTAACTGATGTTTATTATGAAGTAAACAAATTATATACGTTGCTTACACTCTAAATTCATGGTTAAAACGTAAAAATAATTTTGTCCCCCTAGATTTTGACTTTGACCCACTGTGCGATGTCAAGCTCCAGGACACTGCCCATAGAGGCGGTAAAGGTGGGATCCCTCGCTGAGTCCACGGGAAAAGCCTACCTGAAGGGTAAACTGACGACAAAAAACGGATATAGGTCGTAGTTCATTGACATACATAACTGTTCCCGGGCGAAACCGGGGCGTGTTGCTAATATAAGTTATATAACTGTGAATATTGGTAGGACACATACTAAGACACCCAGGAATAGCTAGCTTAGTTATGGAAGGAAGGGTTGAGGACAAGAACTGTAGGGGTAGACCAAGGTTAGAATATGTTAAACAGATTGCCTCGGACGTAGGGTGTGGTAGCTATGTAAAGATGAAACGATTAGCTCAGGACAGGGAGGCATGGAGAGACGCATCAAACCAGTCAAAAGACTGAAGACTCAAACAAAAACATAGTCTTCTGGGTCGGATTATTGGGTAAAGCAAACAAGCTAGCAAGCGAGGTGCGCCAGCAAGAAAGACAGACAGACCAGAGAGAAAATTTGTGAACTGGCTGGTCTTATTGCTAAGCAGTAAAGAGTCTCTAATTTGAGTCCAGCCATTTCTTGTCCGGGACAACATTCCTCTCACCGAACTGAGAAAAAGTGAGCTTATGACCGGCTTCGACTAACGAACACACACGTCGGTCTGGTCCGGATAATTACCTACCAATACGAAGTGTCGCAGTGACTTGCGAATTTTCTGTTAGGATGCAGGCAGATCTCCCGGGCAGCCTTCACAGAGAGAGAGCTACAATAAATGGATCCATACAATTCGAAAAACTTTCAACTACAGTTCATTCTTATGGAACCTTATAGTGTAGATTAGCACAGTCAATAAGTGTAAATATTAAGCAGGGGGGTGTAGCCTTAAATGAGAGCTGCAGGATTATTACAGGTTGCTTGAGGCCAACTCTCAACAGTAAAGTGCACTATCTTGCAGGGAATACTCCGCCTGATGTCAGAAGAGAAATGGCTGCAAACAACGAAAGAAGAAAATCATCTGCTATGACCTCACATCCACTCTTCGGATATCGACCTGCTGAGAGGGGATTAAAATCGAGAAAGAGCTTCTTAACAACTACTCAACCATTATAAGGAACAGCAGCAACAGCTCGAGTTGCCGTGTGGAAGGAGAGGACCAGCAATCTGTCTGAATGGATGGAACCAAAGGAATCTCTACCTCCTGGTCACACAGAGAACTGGCTAATCTGGAAGTCCCTGAACAGATTGAGGGTGGAAGTTGCAAGATCCAGGGACAACTTATGTAAGTGGCATTTTCCGACCAAGACAGTCCCGTGTGATTGTGGCGCAACCCAAACACAACACCTCTTCTCCTGTCCATTGTGCCCGTGTTGTTTGAGTCTTCAGTCTTTTGACTGGTTTGATGCAGCTCTCCATGCCTCCCTGTCCTGAGCTAATCGTTTCATCTCTACATAGCTACCACACCCTACATCCGAGGCAATCTGTTTAACATATTCTAACCTTGGTCTACCCCTACAGTTCGAGTCCTCGACCCTTCGTTCCATAACTAAGCTTGCTATTCATGGGTGTCTTAGGATGTGTCCTACCAACCAATCTCTTCTCTTCATTAGCAGTCGCCAGAAACATCTCTCCTCTCCCACTCGCCTTAATACCTCTTCGTTTGTAACCCTATCTACCCGTCTGATCTTCATCATTCTCCTGTAACACCACATTTCAAATGCTTCAATTCTCCTCTTTTCTGCTGCACCAATAGTCCAAGTTTCACTTCCATAGAGAGCCACGCTCCAGACAAAGGCTTTCAAAAATGACTTCCTAATACCTAAATCTATATTCGATGTCAACAGATTCCTTTTTTGTAGAAAGGCTTTCCTTGCCTGAGCCAACCTACTTTTTATATCCTCTTTGCTTCGTCCATCACTGGTTATTCTGCTTCCTAAGTAACAGAAGTCTCCTACTTCCTTCAGCTTTTCACCTGCCAATTTGATCTCCATCGAGGTTTCTGATTTTTCGGCTGCATTCCAGTATTTTTGTTTTACATTTATTAATTTTCATCATGAATTCCTTCCGTAAGACGGAATCCATACCATTCAAAAACTCATTCAAATCCTCAGGCTTGTCGGCCAAGATGACGATGTCATCAGCAAATCTCAGAGTTGAAATTATTTCTCCTTGAATCTTCACTCCCACTTTAAATTTTTCTCCAATTTCCTTCATTGCTTGTTTAATGTAAAGATTGAAAAGTATGGGTGATAAGTTGCAGCCTTGCCTTACACCTTTCTGAATACCAGCTTCTCTCTCATGTCCTTCATCTCGAATGACTGCTATCTGGTTTCTGTATAGATTGTAGATCACCCTCCTATCCCTGTACTTAATTCCAATAGATTTCAAAATGTCAAACAATTTAGTCCAATCAACGTTATCAAAAGCCTTTTCTAAGTCTACAAATGCCATGAACGTTCTCTTATCTTTCCTTATTCTACCTTCCAAAATCAGCCTAAGACTTAGTACAGCTTCCCTTGTTCCTACATTTCTCCTGAAACCAAACTGGTCTTCACCCAACTCCGTTTCTATCTGGCTTTCAATCCTCTTGTAAATTATTCTAGACAGGATCTTTGAAGCATGAGTAATCAAGCTGATTGTACGGTAATCTTCACATCTGTCAGCTCCCACTTTCTTTGGTATAGGGATGATAACATTCTTCTTGAAATCAGGGGGTACCTCACCTGTCTCATAAATCCTACACACCAAGTGAAATAACCTGATCAGACCTTCATCTCCTATGCAGCGTAGCAACTCAATCGGTATATCATCTATGCCTGGTGCTTTGTTCCTGCCTAAGTCCTCTAATGCTCTGTCAAATTCTGATCTCAATATTAAATCTCATTTTGCATCCTCATCAATTTCCTCCTCCCTTTCCATTACATGATTCTCAATCTCCTTTCCCCTATACAAACTCTCTATGTAAGATTTCCATCTCTCAACCTTTTCTTCCCTATCTGTTAGAGGCTTTCCATTTGTGTCCTTAATATTACAGCACTTAGTCTTCTTTTCCCCAAAAGTATTCTTAATCCTTCGATAAGCTGTGTCTACTTTTCCTAATTTCAGACAATTTTCTATACCTGCACATTTCTCCTTCAACCATTCTTCTTTCGCTTCCTTGCACTTCTTGTTAACCTCATTTCTCAGACGTCTGTATTCTGCTTTCCCCTTTTCATCTCTTAGATTCTTGTGTTACCGCCTTTCATCCATCAATTCCAGTATATCCTGAGTGATCCACGGTTTTCTACCTATTCTTTCTTTCCTACCAATGTTTTCTTCTGCGGATTTTGTTATTTCATTCCTCAAAAGTGCCCATTCGTCTGCAATTGAAGTTTGTTTAGGTGTTTTGATTAGTCCTTCCTTTATACTCGTCTTGAATCTTTCGTTTACATCTTTTTTTTTCAGTCTGTCTATTGCCCACCTTTTGGGCTTTTGACTTTTCTTCAGTTTCTTCAACTTTAATCTGCATGTCATTACAACCAGATTGTAGTCAGAGTTTATGTCAGCACCAGGATATGTTTTACAATCCAAAATCTGGTTGCGAAACCTCTGCTTGACCATAATGAAGTCGATTTGTTAAAGCCCTGTATCTCCTGGTCTCATCCATGTGCATATTCTTCTATTGTGGTTATTGAATAAGGTGTTAGCTATAACCAACTCATGTTCGGTGCAGAATTCCATCAGCCTGCTTCCTCGATCATTCCTTTCACCTAATCCGAAATCTCCTACTATCTTCCCTTCCCTCCCTTTTCCTACCACAGCATTCCAATCTCCCATTACTATAACATTTTCATCACCTTTGATATACCTCAGAATGTCATCTATTTCTTCGTAGACCTTTTTAACATCCTCATCATCAGCTTGACTGGTAGGCATATAGACTTGTACCAGTGTTGTGCACGTAGGTTTAGTATTGATTTTTGCTACAATAATCCGTTCACTGTATTGCTCATAATATTCCACCCGCTGTCCAAGTTTCCTACACAATATGAGACCAACCCCTGCTTGGCCATTGTTTGATTTAGTGCTAATGACCCTATAGTCTCCTGACCAAAAGTCCTGTTCTTCCTGCCAGCGCATTTCACTAATCTCAACCAAATCCAACCTCAACCTATCCATTTCCCTTTCTAAGTTTTCTAACTTTCCACTTCCTAGCAGACTTCTAACATTCCACGCTCCGATCCGTAGAATGTCAGATTTCCTCTTTGTCACTTCTGTGATGTTAACCCCCTCTCGAGTAGTCCCCACCCGGAGATCCGAACGGGGGACTAGTTTACCTCCGGATTGAAATTTTACAAGGGAGGAGGCCATCATCACATGTAATTATGCATAGAGAGGTGCATATCCTCGGGAATAGCATTACGGCTGTAGTTTCCCGTTGCTTTCAGCCGTCCAGCAGAACGCAGTGTAGCCATTAGTTGGCTTAACTTATATTATCAATATCTTAACCGTCTATTAGACTAGTAAAGAATTGATTTATTCTGAAAGGCTGCTACTCCCTTTCAGAATAAGTAAAGAGCAATTATACTGGTTTCTTAACAAGATAAAAACAAACTCCTAGTGCAGGGTCAATTTCCACAGCCCAAACAAAATTTGAGCACAAATCTTTCAGAAGACAAAATCCTCACACTGCTAGTCACTGGCTGACTAGTAAGGTCCACTATTTGGAGATCCGAGGTAGGAATCCTGGCGGGGATGATACTAAATTTTAAATACACCAAATAACCCCTAATATATTACCACGATATGACCTTTATCCACTAATAATGGTGAAATATGACAAGAACCATGAAAATGGCCTAAATGACAAGTCCCACATTTGGCTTTTGCTGTCAACATTATTTTGCTAATGTCCGTTTCAATTTAACATTCCAATTTAACTGGTGATCTTTTATAATGTACTTACTGTAGTTAGTTTAATAACACAAGTAAACGACTAATACAAACACTAGAATTAAATATGGTTATGTAAACTTATTTAGATACTCCTGTACAGCAAAAAGTCTCCACTCACTGCTCTCCGTCGACTGATTAATGTTAAACCCGGAATAGCTTATCGCTTAGTTGTTGTGGCACTTCAATACTTCAGTAGAACCTTGTCAGGTTGACCAAAGTAAAGTGGCCATGAAATAAGAGAGAGTTCTCTGATCATGCAGCCCCTTTGATTTTTACTGGAATTTGAGGTAAGAGAATAGTGGATTGACACCATTCTGGCGCAATCACTATAATGAATCAATGTGTTCCGAACAATGGAGCCATCCATGTGTTGTGTATCCTCTGATAATGAGAGCTAAGCCATACTGAATCCAGCATGTTAACTTCTCACGAGTGTTAATTGTTTTAGGTTATAATGTCATTCTTCATTAATTATATTCATATACGCTGTAAATATCATTCTTCCCAGCCAGGGTGTCTAACATAACAGGTTTTCCTGAGATTTCCCAGATTTTTTTCTGGGTCAATCAGAAAATTCCTTGATGGACATTAATACCCGTAATAAATTGACTATAAACACAGGGTATTTATTTTTGCTTGGCAAGGCAATTCCGCTCGACCTTGGCCAGCGGTTCCCGGCCAATCGCCGGCTGTTACAGGTTGGCACGCGCGGTATCCGGCCGTACTCTTGCTGCGGTAGAGGGGTGAGCCCTGAGCTAATAGGGTGTTTTATAAAGCTACTGTGTACTGTATATCGTATTGTATAGTGTTTTATTGCGATTGTGTATAGTGCTGTAATGCCTTATGTGAAATATTCGTTACGTGAAAGTGTATATCTGAACAATACGTACATACAGTGCACGAAATAGTGCACTAGAACAAGACAAATAATGTTCTGAGTGAAATTTCCAGGGTGACCCATTCCTACAAATCGGACAATAAAACAACTGGCTAAGAGATTCAAACGTACAGGTTCCGTAAACAATAACAAGTAGTTCCGTGAAGAACTATACAGCCTATTTTCATATATCCTGTTCATGTTAATTGTCTCTATCAACATACAAAATTTCAGTTTAATTGCTGTAACAGATTCGTAGATATTGAGAACCGTCTAAATATTTCATATGGTCGCAAGGATGGATTTTTATTTTTGTACTATTACATTAAGATTATTGTGTACGTGTGGTATTCAAACTTCAATCGCATGATTAGAACACAAGAAGTAAAAACAAGATTTTAAAAGTACGCTCACCAGCCATCTTGTGATTATGCAAACAATTGAAATAAATTACATGCCAGTGGATCAACATTTGTATAAGCATTTAACGTGCAACGTTTCACGGCACTCGGATAGTTAATTCGCGAGAAACGTTAAATATTTATACTTCGCGTCGCCGCCATGTTGGATTTGTGCTCACCTGGTTACTGAAAGTCCATTAGGTGAACATATGTTCATAGTCTCTATGAACATAAAAAAAATCAGTTCGGTTGCTGTAAAAGATTCATAGATATTGAGAACCGTCTAAATATTTCGGAAGCTCGCCATTTAGGATTGTTATATGTATAGGCCATAGAGTTATGTACCATTCAAGGACAATTATTGCCTAGCTTCGTTACTCAAACTTTCACTTCGATCGCGTGATTACGACACAAGAATAAAAACTTAATTTTAAAATTTCGCACAGCCGCCATCTTGAGGTTATGTAAACAATTGAATTAGATTAGATGGCAGTGCATTACAATCTGCAAAATCATTTACTGTACCACATTTCACTTCGCTCAGAGAGTTAAATCACGAGAAAAGTATATTAAAATATTTCAAATTCGCTTGGTCGCTATGTTCGTTTTGTACTTTACAGGTTTATGAAATATACATAGGTGAACTTGTATCAGTACCCTTTATCACCGTACAAAATTGCATGATGATATCTGTAATAGTTTCGGAGATATAGAATGTCAGTGAAATATTTCGCACAGCCGCCATTTTGAGGTTATGTAAACAATTGAACTAAATTTGAGTCCAGTGCATTGGAATGTGTATAAACATTTGCTGTACCAAGTTTCATTACGTTTGGATTGTTAAATCGCGAGAAATGTCTATTTAAAAGTCTCAATTTCGCTTGACCGCCATGTTGGTTTTGTAGTCACCAGATTTTTGAAAGTCTCATAGGTGAACTTCTAGTAGTGCCCTTTATCACCGTACACAATTTCAGGGCAATATCGGTATTAGTTTCGGAGATATTGAATGCAAGTGAAATATTTCGCACAGCCGCCATGTTGGATTGGTGAGACGTAACAAAATTTGAAGATCAAGGTCGAGGTCGCCGGGAATAGTGCTATGAACTTACCGAGTTTCATTGAAATCGCTCCAGCCGTTTAGATTTTATTAGGGGGGGGGACACACACACACCTCACACACACGGACAAAAGGTGATCTCATAAGCCTATTTTTTCAAAATTGAAAATAGACTAAAAATAGACGTAAAGGCCATTACTTCCTTACTGAAGCTAAATTAACCGGAGTAACCGGCAACTTCATAAGGAGATGCCGATTATGTTTGACAGCGGATGGGGAACATTTTCAGCATCTACTGTAAACATAGTGAGCAGCCCGTGCAGCTGCACAATGAATGACTTGACTGAAGCTATAAGGTGCGTTCAAAAAGTAATGAGCCGGAGGCATAATTATAGAAACCAGTACCTGTATGTTAGAAGTATTGGCCCTGGCTGTTGAGGCACTTGTCCCACTGTGAATGGCTGTCTCATAAAATTCCCTGGGCTGCAATGTGAACCAGTTCCGCACGTACAGCAGGACGTCGACGTCCGAGGTGAATCGTTGGCCCCGAAGAGCACTTTTCAGGGGACCAAACATGGCGTAATCACAGGGAGAGAGGTCTGGGCTGTATGGGGGGTGGCCGAGAATTTGAATTTCTGCAGGAGTGCCATGACTGTGTTGGCCGTATGAGGTCGTGCATTGTCGTGGAGCGACCACGGCGGCTATGGCGTTCACTGTCACTCGGTGGTCCTGGGTAATGAGTGCATCAACTAGCTGGATGTTGTCATCGGTAAGGTATGCGGGTGCCCCAGACCGGGCATCCTCGGCTAACGACACCTGTCCTTCCCTGAAGTGCTTGTGCCACGCCTTGACCCTTGCAAGGGACATGCAGTGTTCGCCGTTCACTTGTGACATTCGGCGATGAATGTCCGTTCCCCCTACTCCTTTCGCTGTCAGAAACCGAACTACACCACTTTGCTCTTCGGTTGACGCCTCCATGTTACTGTAGCAATGCGACTGGCTGCGTTGGACGATTGATGCATGCTGCTGCTCGCTTTGTATCGTCACGTGACGTGCACGAGTGCCCTCTAGCGATGGGCTGTGACCTTTCACGCTCTGGTAGGAACCACACCTCGTTACACACGCCACGATTAGCCGATGTAGTCACCGGTCTGCTCATTCCTTCCTCCGGCTCGTTACTTTTAGAACGCACCTTATAATTCAAGTGCTATCGAAGTGGCTAACCTCTGGGCAGAAACTGTTTGAAGTCGTCTGATGAACACATAATTTTGTACTTCTGACACGAATAAATAAAGAAAAAAAAAGATACCAGCCTTACAGTAGTCGCATATGATGTGTAACATGTTATCCTACTATGAAATTGAGGTGAAATGTATGTGAAGTCATCTGACATGTTATCTTACTCGTATACTACACAGCTTGGACATTCTTAAAATGATAATTTACGTTCCGTTTTCATACTGCTTCAGTGATGAATGTATAGATTGACTTGGAGATATGCTACTGTCACACATGTTTGAACAAACATCACATATTATATTGTAAATGAAGAGGAGGAATGAAACCATAGTCTCTAGCCTATCTACAGACTACTAGAAATAATGTTCAACTAGCGAACCCGTGCGAGAAATCTCTCATGTTCATAAACCACTCTTTCCCCAATAAGTTTATAATAAGAGACTTAAGGCGAAAGGTTGTTATGTTTTTATTTGAACCAAATGATTATGGAACATTATTTACGTTTCTGCAAGCCTCCGTGGCTTAGGCGGCAGCACGCCGGCCTCTCACCGCTGGGTCCGTGGTTCAAATCCCGGTCACTCCATGTGAGATCTGTGCTGGACAAAACGGAGGCAGACAGGTTTTTCTCCGGGTACTCCGGTTTTCCCTGTCAAAATTTCATTCCAGCAACACTCTCCACTATCATATCATTTCATCTGTCATTCATTTAATCATTGCCCCAGAGGAGTGCGTAAGGCCTCGGCAACCGGCACATTTCATATCCTCGCCGCTAGTTGGGGGCTTCATTCATTCCATTCCTGACCCGGTCGGAGACTGGAAGCAGGCTGTGGATTTTCATTTTCATTTACGTTTCTGGCGTCTCTACGGACAAAATGCGAACTGAACAGCAATTATGTCGCGTATTTTCCTACAGCAACAGTATTTTCAAATCGCACACTTCATACAAAAATTAATATTTATGAAATTATACCATTTGAGTACTAATTCCTTTAAATTACCGTTTCTGAAATCCATGCAAAATGATAAAGGAAATACCTCAGAATGTTAAAATGACATGAAACAAGCGTCACGGCGGCCAAAATGAGAAGTGTACAGCAATTATGGAGCGTATCATCCTGCAGAAACAGTATCTGCAAATCGCACACTTCGTACAGTTGTTTAAAAGTAATTTTTTAAAGAAAATATAGATATTTATGAAATTCGAGTGCAATTCGTCACTGCTAATGTCTATTCTCTTTCATTCGAATGCTCATTTGTCACGATCGGTCGCTTGTGAGCGCCGCAGGAGGGATCCATACTACTGAAATAATATATATGATACAATCAAATTTCCCAACTCTTGCTTGATGCAAACTATTGTAATTAAAATTAGATAAATCGTAATTTTCACGTAGATTCTGTTAAAATGACGCATAATGTTATGATAGATATCGTTTAAATCGATAATCCGGCAGCAAAAATAATTGCCGGGACTGGGGTTCGAACCTGAGACCTCATGATTCGCCGACCAAGATGCTATCCACGTGCCGGTAATAATATGGAAGTATTTGTTATGCTCCATTAATATTTTGCCTTTTTCGATAATATTCCTGCGTGGAATTCAGTTTTAAATTAGTTATGAATACGCCTACTTGACAGTAAAGGGATTTCCTACAGCCGAAATGAAATATATGCGAACAGCAGGAGTCACTAAGTGGGATCACAGATGTGCTGAATGGACTTAACAGCAGACCTATATTGGAATACATCCATGAATACGAAAGAAATTGGCTAAGACACCTCAACAGGATGGACAGAAGCAGGATCCCTAAAGCAGTCGTCAACTACTGCCCCGGTGGGAAGAGATCTCTAGGTCGCCCCAGGAAAAGATGGCGTGAAAATTCAAATCTTCTGTGTAGACCGTAACAGTTCTTCTAGGACTAACACATGAGAGGATGATGGTGATGATGAATAACATGCGTTGAAATTAAATCCATCAATTTCATGTACAGGGTGGCGCACGAAATGTCATACATCGAAAATGGTTCATAAAATGTGTAAATCTGGCCTCACAACCATGTCCTTTCGTGAACAGAAACCTTATTTCATGCGTGATTCGACAGACAGCAGCACATGTCGCGCATGCGTACCGGCTTCCAGTTATACAACATGGCGGACAAAGGGAGGCTGACGCGCGAACAGAAGGTGAAAAGTGTTATTTTATGCGGAAACAAAGAGTGTGTAACTCGGACTCGGAAACATTTCGAGTTCATTTCCGTACCTGGTGGGCTCCCTGCTGGCAGACGGTGTATAGACTGGCCAGCCAATTTAAAACAGAAGACACTATACTGGAGAGAAACGAACCCGTCTCAAGCCAGTCCGCTCACCGGATAATATTGCTGCTGTAAGAGCGGCTGAGGCTCGGATCCCCTCCAAATCTACCAGAACTGCCTGTGTTCAGCTGGGCATCTCTCGTTGGTCAATTCTGATAATTCTGCAGTCTGAGTTTGACCGATTCCCATACAAAATGACAACAGGTCATAAACTAACGGCGCTTGACAGGCAACGGCGAGTACAGTTTGATGCATCGGCTATTGCAGAAGGTGATCCCGTACTGCACAACACATGGTTCAGTGTTGAGGCATACGCTTATCTCAATGGTGCTGTGAACAAACACAATGCCCGGTTTTGGGTGAAAGAACAGCCTGCTATTGTGCACGAGGTTGAAAGTCATGATGTTAAAGAGTGTGCGTGGGCTGCAATTTCCAGTCATGGAATTATTGGGCCAATCTTTATCAATGACACAGTCAACAGTGCGCGTTACATGGACATGTTGCAAAACAGTTTCCTTCGACAACTCTTTGCAAAACGACTACCAATAGAGACACAGTGGTTCATGCAAGATGGAGCTTGTTCGCACAGAGCAAATGTTGTTCTGTTCTTTCTGCATGAACATTTCTGGCCCCGTGTGATGTCCCATCGATATTCCGAACGTTTTCAGAGTGGCTCAATCTGGCCACCACATAGCCCCGATATTAATCCCTGCGACTTCTTCCTGTGGGGATATTTGAAGGCGACAATCTACCGCCAGAAACCAGAAAATGTACTCCAATTGAAAGCGGCCATTGTAACTTTCTTCCGAGGGTTGAGTGAGGACATTGTGTCGTAGAGTGGTCACAAACATGCAGGTTCGTCTGGAAGCTGTTGTACCCCGAGAAGGTGGGCATATTGAACATGTCCTGCATACTGACTAATCATGCACATTTCAGTGAATGTTGTAATGGCATTCCTAATTAAATATGTTGTATATTAAATATTCTATAAACAATTTACAGTGTATGCCATTTCGTGCACCACCCTGTATTTGTCCGAATTGACGTATAAATTAAAGTTTATACCTATGCCTATGAATGATCCACCTTAGAGTCAACAATGTAATGGAAACAGTTATATTAAAACATTTGTATAGTACAGCATTTAATTTAATATTGATTCTAATTTCGCTCAAAAAATCCCATTGTTGGATCGAAACAATACAAACATGTGACTAGATTTTTTTTGATTGGCGGAGCATTTTAATTTATTAATTAAAATATATTTTACTAGCAACCCGACCCGGCTTCGCCCGGGAACAGTTATGAATGCATTACGTGATAAGCGCTTTTTTTTCCAATGTCAATGAACAATGACCAATATCCGTTTTACGTCTCGGCATGATGGGTTAAAATCACTAACTGGACTATTAATTATATTATCATGGAGATGCATGTGCAACAAATTCTTGTCAGACGTAATTTAAGAATGGCGAGGCGCATGAAACACAAATCCCCCTTCCGTCCAATCTTAACTTGACTGTGAATTTTGCGGAACGAAAAGTTCACAGGCGAAATGAAGAAAAGCCGAGTTGCACTTCCAGGGAATCTCCAAACACAACCACTCTTCTCTATAGTTTTTAACTCAACACGAATCGACAGTTTGCTGCTGGCTGTATCTGGGACAATAAGCTCATCCGCTAGCTAAGCTGTAACTGGGGTGATAGACTCGCCCCTAGCTAGCTCGTAAACTGTCGCCTCAGTAACTGAATGGAGATTGTTGGAAGAAATGGAAACGTAAAAACACTTATAGTAGGCGATGTATTGAAGATAGAGAGATATGCTCTCCCGGGATTTTTTGTAGAACTTTTCATGCTGAACAATTCTTACACTCATAGTATATAGATATTTATAACGGTTTGCCCAGCGTAAGCTTAAAAAGCGCACGGATGCCAGTTTTTCTTTCGACCTTTTCCCTGAAATCGTGAGTTCTTGACTTCCTCTGGTCATAAATAAATAATTTTCTACAGAAACCTTCCTCGAGATATCCTTTACAGAATGGTGAAACCCGCATCAAAATCCATTCAGTGGTTCTCGAGATTACCCGTGACATCCAAGAATCGGGGACATAGTTTTATACTAGGCTAAGTAGAGATTATACGCCAATCAGTATAATTTAATATAATATAATGCCCCTTCCGTCCAATCTTAAATTGACTGTGAATTTTGAGTAACGTAAATTTCACTGGCGAAATGAGAGTTGCACTCCCAGGGAAACTCCAAACTCAACCACCCTTCTCAGAAGTCTTAACTCAACATGACTCAACGATTTGCTGCTGGCTGTATCTGGGGCAATGGTTCGCTCGCTAGCTAGGCTGTAACAGGGATGATAGACTCGCTCTTAGCTAGCTCGTAAAATGTCGCCTCAGTAGTTGAATTGACATGCTTGGAAGAAAATTAAACGTAATAACACTTATAGTGGGCGATGTATTGAAAATAGACATATGCTCTCGCGGACTTTTTTGTAGAACTTTTCATGCTGAACAATTCGTACACTCATAGTATTTAGATATGTTTAACGGTTTGCCCAGCGTAAGCTTACAAAGCGCTCGGCCGCGTTTTTTTTTTTTTTTTTTTTTTTTTTTGACGTTTCCACTGAAATCGTTACTGCTCGGCTTCCTTTGATCGTAAATAAATTATTTTCTACAGAAATCATCCTCGAGATGTCCTTTACAGAATGGTGAAAACCGTATCAAAATCCATCCAGTGGTTCCCGAGTATACCCGTAACATCCAAGAATCGGGGACTTTGTTTTATACTAAGTAGAGATTACCCGACTGGAAAGTAGCAGTATTAATTGTCGATATGGCAACACTGTCAAATGGCTCCAAAGCTATCTTTACAATAACTCCATCTCATCTCCTACACACATGTTTGTTTCACCTGTGCGAGGTGATGGTGTTATTAATATTCGATATATTTGATCGCTCACTTGATTAATTAAAAAAATATTCAATTGTTGAGAACGATTTATCTTGTACAGCAAAATGATTACTTGACGAAAATATCGTGAGCTTTTCTTGGAACTGTCAAATGAGCGGGCGTGATTCGCAGAAATGTGTATTGTTCCTTGCTATAGCGCATGCGCGTTGAGTTAATTATGTCTGACAACACAAGGGAAGGTTTAATGATCGGACATGAAGACTGGCATGATAATGGGACAAGTTCACATCTTGATTAGCTTCGTACAGTTTCACCGGTAGTCTAGTAGTCAGCTGGGATTAGAATCTCATCCCAGGACTCATGATCACAATAGTTTAGGTGGATTAAACTGTTAAAAGCGCCTGGGCTGTAGAAAACTCATTGAAATATGATGATTCTAGCGGTATTTATGTATTCTTTGGTTTAGTCAAGCAGGCCGTAAACTAAAAAAAAAGAACCTTAAAAGTTATACAGTATAAAAGTTAAAACAAAGATGGCTGAAGAGTAGGAACTGGATATTTAGGTTTTCAAAAGCAGAAAATAGTTCTTATATTGTTTTAAAAGCGTCGAATAGAATTTTAATATATATATTAAAATTCTATTCGACATTATGCAACGAGCCTATAATGGCAATAATTAAGGCACGAGTATGTTTATAAAACGAGTGAATCTAGTTTTATAATTTCCATACGAGTGTCTTAATTACTATTATAGGCGAGTTGCATACGACTGCTAATCTTCGACGATAATTATAACTATTTTATGTTCGAACATAAATATTTGCCGAGAATTCGCCAGTTTTTTGTACTGAATAGAGCGCATGGGACGCAGAGAATACCATGGCCTCCTCAAATACCCCACTATGACACTAGCCACGCAGTGAAATTTAAAATAGGGGGCCGTGGAAGTCAGCGCAGGTGCGATGCTATCCTTACCTAATTGGTCACACAGCTGTTTCTTGAGCTCTGATTGGTGAGTGAAACTGTTTCATAATGAACAAGTAGTTCCGTGAAGAACTATACAGCCTATTTTCATATATCCTGCTCATGTTAATTGCCTCTATCAACATACAAAATTTCAGTTTAATTGCTGTAACAGATTCGTAGATATTGAGAACCGTCTAAATATTTCATATGGTCGCCAGGATGCTATTTTTGTGCTATTACATTAAGATTATTGTGTACGTGTGGTATTCAAACTTCAATCGCATGATTTGAACACAAGAAGTAAAAACGAGATTTTAAAAGTACGCACACCAGCCATCTTGTGATTATGCAAACAATTGAAATAAATTACATGCCAGTGGATCAACATTTGTATAAGCATTTAACGTGCAACAATTCACGGCACTCGGATAGTTAATTCGCGAGAAACGTCCATTTAAATATTTATACTTCGCGTCGCCGCCATGTTGGATTTGCGCTCACCAGGTTACTGAAAGTGCTATAGGTGAACATATGTTCATAGTCTCTATGAACATAAAAAAATTCAGTTTGGTTGCTGTAAAAGATTCATAGATATTGAGAACCGTCTAAATATTTCGGAAGCTCGCCATTTAGGATTGTTATATGTATAGGCCATAGAGTTATGTACCATTCAAGGACAATTATTGCCTAGCTTCATTATTCAAACTTTCACTTCGATCGCATGATTACGATACAAGAATAAAAACTTAATTTTAAAATTTCGCACAACCGCCATCTTGAGGTTATGTAAACAATTGAATTAAATTTGATGGCAGTGCATTACAATCTGCAAAATCATTTACTGTACCACATTTCACAGCGTTCAGAGAGTTAAATCACGAGAAAAGTCTATTAAAATATTTCAAATTCGCTTGGTCGCCATGTTCGTTTTGTACTCTACAGGTTTATGAAATATACATAGATAAACTTGTATCAGTACCCTTTATCACCGTACAAAATTGCATGATGATATCTGTAATAGTTTCAGAGATATAGAATGTCAGTGAAATATTTCGCACAGCCGCCATTTTGAGGTTATGTAAACAATTGAACTAAATTAGACTCCAGTGCATTACAATGTGTACAAACATTTGCTATACCAAGTTTCATTACGTTTGGATAGTTAAATCGCGAGAAATGTCTATTTAAAGGTCTCAATTTCGCTTGACCGCCATGTTTGTTTTGTAGTCACCAGGTTTTTGAAAGTCTCATAGGTGAACTTCCAGTAGTGCCCTTTATCACCGTACACAATTTCAGGGCGATATCGGTAATACTTTCGGAGATATTGAATGCTAGTGAAATATTTCGCACAGCCGCGATGTTGGATTGGTGAGACGTAACAAAATTTGAAGGGCACGGTCGAAGTCGCCGGGAATAGTGCTATGAACTTACCGAGTTTCATTGATATCGCTCCAGTCGTTTAGATTTTATTAGGGAGACACACACGCCTCACACACACACACACACACACACACACACACACACACACGCACGCACGCACAGACAAAAGGTGATCTCATAAGCCTATTTTTTCAAAATTGAAAATAGGCTAAAAATAGTGTTATAGTGACCCTCATTATGATACAGTGTTCTGACATACAGTATAATACTTACATTACGACGTCGTCGAACCTTAATACTGTAGGTTTTGATGTTTGACGTACAGCAAAAGTTGACATCAACTGCGCACAACTTACAATTAATGCCTAATTAGTTGAAAATCTGATTGTTACGAGAGTGTAAATATAATACACAATGATACGTCTTTTATCAAATTATTACTTTTAGGCAATATTTCCTGTCCATAAATATGCTCATTAATGCAATTCAATAATACCAAGTACATCAGACGTGATTTTCACACCTTAGTCAGTTTAATTATCTTTAAGTAAAAATTCAGACTTTCACGACCGGCGTTAAAATAGGAATGTCTGTTTCGCGGGCTTATAGGCCGTGTTCTAAGGACATTTTGTCGTCCTGACGTTTCGCTGAAGACTGCGTTTAGCATGTTCACAGGTTACATTAAGCGAGGTAAAACAAGTAAACAGAAGATATATAAATAGTCAACAACCCACACATAGAGGCTACCATAGCAACGGCGTACCACATAAAAGTAATGCATCAAGGACAGGGCTGCTCTTCTGTTGCATCTTCTCGTCTACGACGGTCAATGAGGGCAGGCTTGAGGGGATTAAGGACTGGAAGCCAAGCTCTGTTGACACGTTCTGCTTCCTCCTTAAGATTGAAGCTGTTAGTATGTTTAAGGATTTCAATGGCCTCCCTTTGTAGCCTGGCGTGATAAGACACCGTGGTGGACAGAACTTCGGTATCTCCATATCTTATATCGTGACCTGCGAGTAGTGAGTGTGCTGCTACAGTGGATTTATCTGTTTGTCCCAGCCGGCTGTGTCGTTCGTGTTCCTTGAGGCGAGTGGCAATACGAGCGTATTCTTAAGAGCCACCAGGGCTGCCAACTGTTAATAAATGCTCTCATTTTTTAAAATCCAAATACCCATATATCAGAAAGTATGCAAGCCGACAGATTTAAACTAGCACACGTATAGTACCTGACATTCTATATTTATTTGGAGTAACTTATATACGTCAGTGCTACCAACATGATGTTAAGCCTGCTGAGAGGTCCAAATTTAAATACATGTAGTTTCTATACTATCATTTGGATTTCAATCAAATTTCGTGCGTGCTGTGTGTACCATAACAGATATGACTATGCAGATACTTAAGAGTAACCAGGGCTGCCAACTGTTAATAAATACAGTCTCTATTTTTGTTACCCTAATATCAATATATCAGAAAGTATGCAAGCCAATAGCTCTAATCTTTGCACACGTATAGTACCTGGCATTCTAGATTAATTTGGAGTAACTAATATACGTCAGTGCTGCCAACATGATTCTAAGCCTGCTGATAGGTCCAATTTTAAAATACATGTAACTTCTATACTAACTAATGGATTTCATTCAAAATTGTCACAACAATAGATCATATTATTTCAGATTATATCTGACCAATACATGTAGCCTAAGTCATTGTTGCCAACATGATTTTACGCGCGCTGTTAAATCCAATGTTTAACTGCATGTGACATCCATGCTATCCATTGGACTCAACCAAATTTCGTATTATGTACCTTAAGAGATGGAACTTAGAATATATTCAGTCACCAGGGCTGCCAACTGTAGTTCTCTTCTAGGCTACATTATGCCAGGTATACAGTATTTCGAACTAATTAGAAATTTCGATATGACCAACTTAATTTCGTCATTATTCTAGATAGATCCATATAGATTAAACATTGGCATCTCTATATAGGCTATACAAAAATGAAAGTTTGTCTGTTTTTTTTCTGAATTTCCACGGAAATTTGCGTTATTTGCGCATTTCAGACTGTTTTATGACCTATGCGCGCAAAAATAAAATTTTTGTCTGTCTGTCTGTTTGTTTGTTTGTTTGTTTGTCTGTCTGTCTGTCTGTCTGTCTGTCGGTCTGTGGACAACTATGTGTCCTTATAACTTGAGAACGGCTGGGTGGATCAACGTAAAATTTGATACAGATATCCATCAGAGGCACGACACTAATCATTGATGTAACTCTTCTCCGTACCTCTCATAAAAGGTGCCCAACCCCCTTAAAATACATGCTGAAATGGGCGTAGAAGGGTGAGACAAAGCTCATTTTCAGGCCCTCAATGTGAGAAACGAAACTCGGGGGCCCGAAAGGGACCCCGAAAATTACATTTTAAGGCCCTAAAACCGACAGTTTTTGAGATATTCCAAGAAAACTAATTTCACTTAATAAATTAATGAAAGAATGCATGCCGGTAACCATGGCAACTGAATCTCAGAGGTCCATCTATTTCTGTAAGACGCAAGGCAATTCCATTTATTACATTACTGTGAAGGTTTGCTAACAGCTATAAGTTTCTAACGGATCCAAATTAAGCTGAAATATTCATCAATACATACAATGCGCTTAAGGGGTCAAGGGGTACTCGAGAATTTTTTTCACGCGATTTACACGTGCGGGTGTGGTACGGAAGATCTATTACATCCCTACTCTATTATATAACAAGATGTTCAGTAAAGAACATATAGCCTACTTTCTCCTAAATGCATAGGTATTGTTATAACTCTTTGTCCTTTTCAAGGAGTATAATTGAATGTTGGTTGTAGTAGCTTGTTGAAATACAACGTGCTATAGGGATATTAAACATGAATATGAGGTGCCCTTTGCTAGTGCTACTTCTGTAAAAAAAATCATTCAATTCGGTTTCACCGTGTTTGAATTGATCTGGGGAATGGATTTGCACACATACATGGCCGCTATTTGCAAACTAATGGGCTGATGACCTTGTAGTCAGTCATAAGATGCTTTCCACAAAAAGGCATGTTGTTGCAAAATCCGGTAGAGATCAAATTATTAGGATGGTCGAAATTTGATTTAAGCTTTTAACATTTGGGTGGCCGTCATTCCGTTTCCGTCAAGATGGCGGCGATATAAAACATGACACTGAGGTGCCTTTTGCTAGTGCTACCTCTGTACCAAATTTCGTTCAATTCGGTTTCACCGTGTTTGAATTGATAGGGGGAATCGATTTGCACACATACTTGGCCACCATCTGCAAACTATTGGGCTGATGATCTAGCAGTTTGGTCAGAATATGCTTCCCACATAATGATTTGTTGTTGCAAAATTTGGTATAGACTAGATTATTAGGTTGGTCGTAATTACATTTTAGCCTTTAACATTTGGGTGGCCGCGATTACGTTTCCGTCAAGATGGTGGTGATATAAAACATGACACTGAGGTGGCCTTTTCTAGTGCTACCTCTGTACCAAATTTCGTTCCATTCGGTTTCACCCTGTTCGAATTAATAGGGGGAATCGATTTTCACACAAAGAAGGCCGCCATCCGCAAAATATTAGGCTAATGACCTATTAGTTTGGTCAAAGGATGCTCCCTCCATAATGGTATGTTGATGCAAAATTTGGTAGAGATCGGATGATTAGGTTAATTGTAATTTGATTTAAGCTTCGAACATTCGTGTGGCCGCCATTACGTTTCACTCAAGATGGCGGCGATATAAAACATCACACTGAGGTTCCCTTTGCTAGTGCTACCTCTGTACCAAATTTCGTTCCATTCGGTTCCACCGTGTTCGAATTAATAGGGGAAATCAATTTTGTCATAAAGATGGCCGTCATCCGCAAACTATTAGGGTAATAACCTATTAGATTGGTCAAAGAATGCTCCCTCCATAAAGGTATGTTGTTGCAAAGTTTGGTAGAGATCGGATGGTTGTGTTAGTCGTAATTTAACTTAAGCTTTGAACATTTGTGTGGCCGCCATTACGTTTCTGTCAAAATGGCGGCGATATAAAACATGAAACTGAGATGCCCTTTGCTAGTGCTACCTCTGTACCAAATTTCGTTCCATTCGGTTTCACCGTGTTTGAATTAATAGGGGGAATTGATTTTCACACAAAGATGGCCACCATCCGCAAAGTATTAGGCTAATGATCTATTCATTTGGTCAAAGGATGCTTCCTCCATAAAGGTATGTTGTTGCAAAATTTGGTAGAGATCGGATGATTAGGTTAATCGTAATTTGATTTAACCTTTGAACATTTGTGTGGCCACCATTACGTTTCCGTCAAGATGGCGGCGATATAAAACATGACACTGAGGTGCCTTTTGTTAGTACTACCTCTGTACCAAATTTCGTTCCATTCGGTTGCACCGTGTTCGAATTAATAGGGGGAATCTATTTTCACACAAAGATGGCCGCCATCCGCAAACTATTACGCTGATGACCTATTAGTTTGGTCAAAGGATGCTCCCCGCATAAAGGTATGTTGTTGCAAAATTTGGTAGAGATCGGATGATTAGGTTAGTCGTAATTTGATTTAAGCATTGAACATTTGTGTGGCCGCCATTACGTTTCCGTCAAGATGGCGGTGATATAAAACATGACACTGAGGTGTCCTTTGCTAGTGCTACCTTTGTACCAAATTTCGTTCAATTCGCATTGACCGTGTTCAAATTGATAGGGGGGGACAGACATCCAGAGTACACACACTCACACACACACAGACACACACACACACACACACACACAGACTCACACACACACATACACACACACACACACACACACAGACTCACACACACACATACACACACACAGACAGACACACTTTTTTCGCCCTGTGTTGATCTCATAAGTCTACTTTCATTTTTTGCAAAAATCGAAAGTAGGCTAAAATGAATGTTTGTCTATTTTTTTCTGAATTTCCACGGAAATTTGCGATATTTGACCGTTTCAGACTTTTTTTTTTGTCACGGATGCACGCAAAAATATTTTTTTGTCTGTTTGTCTGTGGACAAATTTTTGTGTCCTTATAACTCGAGAACGGCTGGGTGGATTAACGTAAAATTTGATACAGATATCCATCAGAGGCACGACAGTAATCATTGATGTAACTCTTCTCCGTGCCTCTCATAACAGGGGGCCTACCCCCTTAAAATACATGCTGACATAAGCATAGAAGGGTGAGACAAAGCTCATTTTCAGTCCCTCAATGTGAGAAACGAAACTCGGGGGCCCTAAAAGGACCCCTAAAACCACTTTTTAAGGCCCTAAAACAAACAGACATTGAGATATTCCCAGAAAAATAATTTCACCTAATAAATTAATGCAAGAATGCTTGCCGGTAACAATGGCAACAGAATCTAAGAGGTCCATCTATTTCTGTAAGACGCAATGCAATTCCATTTATTACATTACTGTGAAGGTTTGTAAACGGCTATTAAGGTTATAACGGATGCAAATTAAGCTGAAATATTCATCAGTATCAATACATATCATGCGCTTAAGGGGTCAAGGGGTTCTCTAAAAAAATTACGTGATTTACACGTGCGGGTATGGTACGGAAGGTCTATTATATTCCTATCCCTATATTGTTATATTATTATAATTATTATTCTTTTAATTATTATCATTATTATGGCGTACAACGACGGGACAAAGCTAATTTTCAGCCCCTTGGTGTCAGAAACAAAACTCGGGGCCCCTAAAGAGCCGTAAAGGGTCCCCGAAATCTATATTTTAAGGCTCTAAAACCAACAGTTTCTCAGATATTCCCAGATAACTAATTTCATATTAAACTAATGAAGGAATGCCAGCCAGTAACCATGACAGCAGTATCTCAAGAGGTGACTTTCCATCTATTTCTGGAAGAAGTAATGCCACACCATTTATTACATTTCTGTGAAAATTTGCAAATGGCTCTAAGGTTATCACGGAACCAACTAAAACTGTAAAATTCATCAATGCGCTTAAGGGGTTCGAGGAGTACCCTAGATTTTTTTCACTCGACTTACACGTGCGATATGTCGTACAGAAGGTCTATTATATCTCCAAACAGCAACATTATTTTCAAAAAATCCTGATTTGAAATAGTAGAATATTTTTTGCTGATTTTAGGAATTTGGGCCATTGGAGGCTAAAAAACCTAAATTTTCATGCACCACAAGCCTTTATAATTTATAAAAGGGGGCTTCCTTTGGTTGGGCACTTCACACAACGGTTAGGGTCAGTTTGTATGTGACGTGTATTGCGATTCGTCTACGAGGTTTTCAATTTTATTTTCACGCCAGGAAGAACACGTTAGGTAAATTTAGTTTGAGAGAACATTTTAACTAATCATTTTTCTTTGTCAACAAACAGGTTCCAAGCCCCTAACCATTGCAACAGTAGCTCAATTGATAACGTCTGGCTATTAATACCGAAGACCGTTCAAAGGATGGGTACTTCTGCTAGTGAATCATACATTTTAAGAAAATTAGGCTCTATAGTTCGTCACGGAACTTCTTGTTATGACTACAGAATGTGTTTTAACAACTAAAATAAGTTATTTGTGCAACGAAACGAACATCCTCAAGAATTATGTTGGACTGATCAAAAACTGGTTTAACCCCGTTTGAGGCCTTGTTGACTCGGTTTCATAACCAAATGGTTCGTCCAGTGTTTTATGTATTTCAGCTGTACTTTTTAACTGCATGATGTGTTCTTTTTAAGTGTGTTTTTCATCATCGCATACCATCTTCATTTTCTTCATGTCAACATTGTCTCTGTGCTGCTCAATATTGTCTGGCTGATGAAGACTCCAATAAGTATCTTAGGTGTCGAAACATGTACCGGGTTTGACGAGTGAATAACTTGTTAAAAAAAAAGAACAGGTTTGACTGGGCGGAAACGATTGTTTTATATTGCATAATCACAATAATTGTTAATACGGAAAAAATGTTTGACTCTCAGAGTTCAATAAATAAAGTTTAATCCACGCTCCATTTTGGATTGGAATGTCACGTAAATCATCCGTCAGCCGATAGTTGTATATAGACACAAGAATTAGTTTTAATGGCCCGTTAGGGATGCCAATGGATTGTTATAGTTTGGTGAACCACGACATTTCGGTAATCGTCCGTTAACGGCCTTTAATAATGATTTGTTGACGAACTATAGTGAACCTTGCTCTAAGATTGCCGCCCATGAATCGAACCCGCTATCTTGGAACTCCTAACATTGATGTACCGACGGAGATATAGTGTTAGTTATGGATGCAGAGATGCTATTACCATGTGTAATGGGCGCGCATCTTCTCGGCACTGTTATATAAGATTATGCAAGCAGCCCCGTGGTAGACGAGAACAATGTGGTGAAAGTAGGCTAATGATATGGCCAGCACCCATTGTGTACGAGCTGAATGCTCTTTATTCGCTACCGGACAACGACCGAATGAGCACAGGGTGAACACTAAAGAATATCACACATTACACGTTGTTCCTTAAAACAAAGCTCTCCAGCTAAATAGCTCGTCGGGTGGCTCAGCGCAGTGTGAACCATACAGCTGCCCTGAGAGAGACAGATATCAGGAGCTTGGAGCAGAAAGGGCGAATATTGTATGTAATCTTATTGCTGATTCGCCCTGTCCCAGCTGAAAGGGCGAATAGTGTATGTACTATTATTGCTGATTCGCCCTTTTTTCTCCCAGCGGAAAGGGCAACTATTGTATGTAATCTTATTGCAGATTCACCCTGTCTCCTCCCAGCTGAAAGGGCGAATAAAGAAGAAAATCTACAGCCTCCTTCCAGTCGACCGACCGGGTCAGGGATGGAATGAATGAAGCCCCCATCTAGCGGCGAGGATATAAACTGTGCCGGCTGCCTAAACCTGTCGCACTCCTCTGAGGCAATGATTAATGAAGGAGAGATGAAATGAAATGAAATGATAGTGGAGAGTGTTGCTGGAAAGAAATTTTGACAGGGAAAACCGGAGTACCCGGAGAAAAACCTGTCTGCCTCCGTTTTTTCCAGTACCGATCTAACATGGAGTGATCGGGATTTGAACCACGGATCCAGCGGAGGCTCTTGAAAGGGCGAATATTGTATGCAATCTTATTGCTGATTCGCGATGTCTCCTCCCAGCTGAAAGGGTAACTATTGTATATAATCTTATTGCAGTCCAGTCGTCCAACGGATGCCCACCGGTGACCAAAGGGAGTGGCTCGTGCCTCTCACCCGACAGGAGGGTAGCGGTTATTAGGCGCAAGTTGGGTTAAAAGTTTCGAGCCTCCAAGACAAATCCTTGCCGCAATGTTGTAAATAAAGGCCAACCTCTCATATTACAATAGACGTCGGTGCGAACAGTTCTCACGTGTTCTACTCGCTGTTCAAAGTCTTGCAATATTTACTTGATTAACCCTTAAGTGCATAAGCCTTTTTATTTGTACAGATTTACATAAGCCGGGGCTGCGAAGCCCGGGTGTGGACTATAGAGGAAATACTGGCTTGAGGTCAATATTGATATTACGAATGAAATGTGAATATTTCACTACGTTCCTTTAGGTTCTAAAATGGTAATTTAACATCGAAATGAGGCGGATTCGGTGGCGGCTTCTATGCCCAAGATCGCGGGTTGAAACCCGGCCGAAGTCGTTGGATTTTTTAAGAGCGTTAAAATTCCCTCAGTATGCCTTCCTTCGGAGGGAAAGTAAATCCGGCGGGTGTATGTCATACAGTAGAACATTCCACTACCTTCAATTGTGTAAAGTAAAATGTGTAGGTTAAATTTGATTAACGTTCTATTAGTTGCAACGTTCGTCGCCAGGTGCCGGTTGCGATGGCATTTAGTAGGCAAGTTCGCAGCTAGGTGTCGTTGACGGTAGCATTTAGTAGAAAAAATAGGAAGTTATTGAAATTGATCGTCTGCAGTCCTTACCTGAATTACAGATAACGCACACTAATACAGCCATCACAATTTACACCGGTTATCAGACAGATTCTACACACACCCAAAGTACACGGGACTACATGACCGCGTTGTCGCAGCCCCTAAACTAAGGAACGAAACACCATCACACAGCATGAAACTATGACGCCCTAACATGAAATAAACAAACTACCCTATATTTTTGCCAAGTTTTCTATCAACATCCACACATCATGTATCATAAAATGAATAAGTAACTGAATGATTTTAAAACATGAGAAGGAAAGGCCCGGTTCATGTAAATGTGTGGTAAATTACAATAAAGCTACATTGTCACTTAACTATAAGCAATAATGGTTGATGGGTTCTATTCCTGCTTTTCTCCTTAACTGTGAGAGGAATATTGGGAATTTCATACTACACGAGAGGTCCAAACACTGTTACCATAAATGATTAATAAATCATCCCCCGGGCCTCGGAGGCCTGGCTTATGCACTCAAGGGGAAATTGATATTATGTTGTGAAGTGTAGTCTATTGATTTCCAGGTAGCTTCAGACGCAAAATGTAGCAGCTATGCAATTGGCAGTGTCTTCAGCCCATTTTAAACCACATGGAAACCCTGAACACATCTGTTGTCCAGAAAGAGGATGGGATCACCGAGACTTTATAATTACTGTAGTTGGGTTGGTGTTTGCGGCAAGTTAGAGGAGATGAAAGGCTTTCCATTGGGTAGGCCTGAAACGTAGGTAGACAAAGAATCAGATGGGCAGACTTGTTCGTAAAATGAGGAGGAAAACAATGGACAAGAACAGCAAAGATGAGATAGGAGTGGAAAGGTCTAGGGAAACTCGCATGCAGCGACCACTAAAGCTATGCCTCAATTAGAAAGACACCGTTCTGTGCGCATGCAGCAAAAGCGGTACATATGTCCGGTGTGCAATAAAGGCTTCTCTGAGAACGGCGACGTCGAGAAACATACCGTTGTTCATACTGGAGTGAAGGAATACACTTGTAGCACTTGTGAGAAGTCATTTGCACGGTGAACAGAGCTCGTGGAACATTTTGTCGTTCAGTCAGTGGGGTGACCGCATGTCTGTTTGTGGTGCCCAAAGCGATTCAGCTCGCGCTTTAATTTGAGGAAACATCATCGTGTTCACTTGGGGAAGAAATAACCATACTGCACCATCTGTAACAAGGAACCCAAAAGGTTCGACTATCTTGCGAAACACTTGTTAATTCGTTCCAGGACCACATGTGCACAACATAGTGAATGATTTGTGGGATGTTAAAGAAAGTGTATAGGTCTCTGCATCCAAAATAGATGATAAAACTGCACCGGTAATGGTTTGTATTGCATTTAAAAAAAACCTTCTATTTGAAACGGTTCAATATACGTATATTTTACTGAAGAGTGAAGACTTGGCAGTTTCTGTCATTGTTCAAGTGCTTAGACAGGGTAAGCTGTGTGCTTAGTGGCAATGGGATGCTCCCAGATATTGGTTGATGGCTATTATGATTTTCGTAATACTAATGGATATTTGAGGCCTTGATATCGCCAGACTCAATGCACGAATATGTTTCTATATTACAGATTGTTGTATCGAATGTTATACCAGCACAATATAATTTACTTAATCTTTAATCAGCTACACATCTATATAGAAGGCCCAATCAGAAAGAATAACCCCGAATGCTCCTCAAGACTTGCTCACCTGATTAGTTAAAACTGAGCAATTCCCTGCAAAGCAGGAGGCTATAGTCCTTATGGGATTTGTAAGGCTATTTATTTATTTATGTGTTGGGTGACTGAATTATAAAGGGTGTTTAAAAAATAGTGTCCGATGGTTTAGGAGTTGAAAGTAAGTTATGCATCAAAACAAGAATGGAAAGTCTAATAGACATGGGTGGTACAGTGCCTACTTCCCGAGATCTGAACACTTGTTCACAGGAAGTGTTCAGTGTGATATCCAGTCACTGCAATGCATCCCTCTGCCTTGAAAGTAAGCCAGATACCACCAGAGATCAGAGCAACGTACACAACATGAACCACACAACTGACCTTGCTTGACGGAGCGCCAATACGACTCTGTTCACACTCATGACCAGAATTCGTTTTATTTATTCCTTGAGATGTATCAGTATTCCATGCCAGGGGTCTTAACTATGAGGGGGGCGTGGTGGCTCTGCGGTCTAGCTGTATGCCTCTCACCAAGGCGGTCCGGGTTCGATTCCCGGCCAATGCATGTGAGATTTTCGAAGTGAAATGTCATGTCCTGTGGTTCGGATTCCACGTAAAAAGGAGGTCCCGTGGCTCATAATCACGAGATTCACGGTCACGTAAAACTGCAATCTTCCTTTTCCTTGCAGTCTCACCTTCACCCATACCGCTAAGGGGTAGGCAGGTGAGCCTGCCAACTAGAGTTTTTCCCAGTATTTAACAATAATAATAATGTTATTTGTGTTACGTCCCTTTTAACTACTCTGGCTTTTAGAGACGCTGGGGTGCCGGAATTTTCCCCCGAAGGGGATCTTTAACGTGACAGTAAATCTACTGACATTGCTGCCTCGCATTTGCGCACCCTCGAATGCCAGCTGACTGCGCCAGGATTCGATCCTGCAACCTTGAGTTCACAAGGGGAGGATACGATGCATGGGTCACCGATTCGAACCATCTTTAGTACACGTGTAGGACATGACTAGGCGTATACCAGGTGCAAGTAGTATGGTGCGCTTCTCAACCGTTTCCGAGAAATCAATTAATTGCAATAAATGCAGTGCGGCGTCTACTGTATGCACGTTGTACTCTAGCAAGAATCAAACGAACGTGTGATGCAGGAGTAAGAGCCCTGCTTCGTAAGCGCGGGATCGCTGGATCGAATCCCACTAGTGAGCCTTTGCGTTGTGTTTTCTTTTGTAAATATTGGCAATTCGTACAACTGTAGGTGTCGTGAATACTGTTTATTTTTCAGTCAATTGTAATAAAGTTCTAAGTGAGCCGGAAAAGAGATTCTGAAATCATCGTAACCGGATCAATGTTTGTGACATTACATAATATATAGCATTGGCATTGCAAATACATTGGTATTCTACACGGTCAGGTGTATTCTATTATATGTATACATGTATATTATATGTATATCCATTCATTGCATGTCTGTGAAACATCAGACCACCCCGTACCCCGCAAGCAGTGACTCATGGTATGGGTAGTGGTTGGAAATAGGCAATGATAAAAGACAAAAAAAAAATATAAATAAAAAAACACACTGCAAAGGCTCACCAGTGGTATTCGATCCAGTGATGCCGCACTTACGAAGTAGGACTCTTACCGCTGCACCACGCGCTCGTTGGGTTCTTGCTAGAGTACAACGCACATACACGCCGCACTGTAATTGCAATTAATTAATTTCTCGAAAACGGTTGAGAAGCGCACCTGACTACTTGCACCTGATATATGCCTGGTCATGCCCTACACGAGTACTAAAGATCCTTCGAATCGGTGACCCATGCATTGTATCCTACCCTTGTCGGCAGGCGAGAACGTTACCGTTGAGCCACGCAGCCAGTCTCCCATTATTTACCAGAGACAACTACTCGGTATAGGTATTTCCATTGGGACCCATAACCAGCCATTTATCTAGGCTTGGGACCAGCAGAGAGTTGAACTGCCTGCGTTTATCTCGTACTCTGCACCTCCTATAAACAAGTGTTATGATCTCAGAAAGTAGGCGGAGTAGGAACAATGTTAATTAGATATTTCATTCATGTTTGGATCCATACTTTCACCTCTTAAAATATCGGACACCTTTTTTTCTAAAACACTCTGTATATAGGTTTGTAGCGATAAAACTACTCGTATTAGCTCAGGACAGGGAGGCATGGAGGCTGCATCAAACTAGTCAAAATAATGAAGACTCAAACAACAATAAAAACAATTGTAGGGCGTTACCAAATCGACTTCATTATGGACAAGCAGAGGTTTCGAAACCAGATTTTGGATTGTAAAACATATCCTGGTGCTGACATAAACTCTGACCACAATCTGGTTGTAATGAAATGCAGATTAAAGTTGAAGAAACTGAAGAAAAGTCAAAAGCCAAAAAGGTGGGCAATAGACAGACTGAAAGTAAATGATGTAAACGAAAGATTCAAGAAGAGTATAAAGGAAGGACTGATGAAAACCACTAAACAAACTTCAATTGCCGACGAACGGGCACTTTTGAAGAATGAAATAACAAAATCCGCAGAAGAAAACATTGGTAGGAAAGAAAGAATAGGTAGAAAACCATGGATCACTCAGGATATACTAGAATTGATGGATGGAAGGTGGAAACACAAGAATGTAAGAGATGAAAAGGGAAAAGCAGAATACAGACGTCTGAGAAATGAGGTTAACAAGAAGTGCAAGGAAGCGAAAGAAGAATGGTTGAAAGAGAAATGTGCAGGTATAGAAAATTGGCTGAAATTAGGAAAAGTAGACAAAGCTTATCGAAGGATTAAGAATACTTTTGGGGAAAAGAAGACTTAGTGCTGTAATATTAAAGACACAAATGGAAAGCCTCTAACAGATAGGGAAGAAAAGATTGAGAGATGGAAAGCTTACATAGAGTGTTTGTATAAGGGACAGGAGATTGCGAATCATGTAATGGAAAGGGAGGAGGAAATTGATGAGGATGCAAAAGGAGATTTAATATTGAGATCAGAATTTGACAGAGCATTGGAAGACTTAAGGAGGAACAAAGCACCAGGTATAGATGATATACCGATTGAGTTGCTACGCTGCATAGGAGATGAAGGTCTGATCAGGTTATTTCACTTGCTGTGTAGGATTTATGAGACAGGTGAGGAACCCCCTGATTTAAGGAAGAATGTAATCATCCCTATACCAAAGAAAGTGGGAGCTGGCAGATGTGAAGATTATCGTACAATTAGCTTGATTACTCATGCTTCAAAGATCCTGTCTAGAATAATTTACAAGAGGATTGAAAGCCAGATAGAAACGGAGTTGGGTGAAGACCAGTTTGGTTTCAGGAGAAATGTAAGAACAAGGGAAGCTGTACTATGTCTTAGGCTGATTTTGGAGGGTAGAATAAGGAAAGATAAGATAACGTTCATGTCATTTGTAGACTTAGTAAAGGCTTTTGATAACGTTGATTGGACTAAATTGTTTGACATTTTGAAATCTATTGGAATAAAGTACAGGGATAGGAGGGTGATATACAATCTATACAGAAACCAGACAGCAGTCATTCGAGCTGAAGGACATGAGAGAGAAGCTGGTATTCAGAAAGGTGTAAGGCAAGGCTGCAACTTATCACCCATACTTTTCAATCTTTACATTGAACAAGCAATGAAGGAAATTGTTGAAAAATTTAAAGTGGGAGTGAAGATTTAAGGAGAAATAATTTCAACTCTGAGATTTGCTGATGACATCGTCATCTTGGCCGACAAGCCTGAGGATTTGAATGAATTTTTGAATGGTATGGACTCCGACTTACAGAAAGAATTGATGATGAAAATTAATAAATGTAAAACAAAAATACTGGAATGCAGCCGAAATAAATCATAAACCTCTATGGAGATCAAATTGTCAGGTGAAAAGCTGAAGGAAATAGGACACTCATGTTACTTAGGAAGCAGAATAACCAGTGATGGACGAAGCAAAGAGGATATAAAAAGTAGGCTGGCTCAAGCAAGGAATGCATTTCTACAAAAAGTTATCTGTTGACATCGAATATAGATTTATGTATTAGGAAGTCATTTTTGAAAGCCTTTGTCTGGAGCGTGGCGCTCTATTGAAGTGAAACTTGGACTATTGTTGCAGTAGAAAAGAGGAGAATGGAAGCATTTGAAATGTGGTGTTACAGGAGAATGATGAAGATCAGACGGGTAGATAGGGTTACAAACGAAGAGGTATTAAGGCGAGTGGGAGAGGAGAGATGTCCCTGGCGACTGCTAAAGAAGAGAAGAGATAGGTTGGTAGGACACATACTAAGACACCCAGGAATAGCAAGCTTAGTTATGGAAGGAAGGGTCGAGGACAAGAACTGTAGGGGTACATCAAGGTTAGAATATGTTAAACAGATTGCCTCGGATGTAGGGTGTGGTAGCTATGTAGTGATGAAACGATTAGCTCAGGACAGGGAGGAATGGAGGGCTGCATCAAACCAGCAAAAGACTGAAGACTCAAACAACAACAGTGGTGAAGATTGTTATTAGCAATGTCGTTACGTCCTCATTACGGCAAAAGTAACGGCTTTAAGTCACGCAATTAAACCTTAACCCTGGTCTCAAATATAAGGTGCGTTCAAAAAGTAACGAGCCGGAGGCATAATTACAGAAACCAGTACCTGTATGTTAGAAGTATTGGCCCTGGCTGTTGAGGCACTTGTCCCACTGTGACACGAGGCGGTCAATGGCTCTCTCATAAAATTCCCTGGGCTGCAATGTGAACCAGTTCCGCACATACAGCTGGACGTCTGCGTCCGAGGTGAATCGTTGGCCCCGCAGAGCCCTTTTCAGGGGACCAAACATGGCGTAATAACAGGGAGAGAGGTCTGGACTGTATGGAGGGATGGCTGAAAACCTCCCATTTGAATTTCTGCAGGAGTGCCGCGACTGTGTTGGCCTTATGAGGTCGTGCATTGTCGTGGAGCGACCACGGCGGCTATGGCGTTCACTGTCACTCGGCGGTCCTGGGTAATGAGTGCATCAACCTGCTGGACGTTGTCATCGGTAATGGAGAGGGGTGACCCAGACCGGGCATCATAGGCTAACGACACCCGTCCTTACCTGAAGCGCTTGTGCCACGCCTTGACCCTTGCAAGGGACATACAGTATTCGCCGTACACTTGTGACATTCGGCGATGAATGTTCGTTCCCCCTACTCCTTCCGCTGTCAGAAACCGAAAAACACCTCTTTGGTCTTCCTTTGACGCCTCCATGTCACTGTTTGCAATGTGACTGGCAGCGTTGGACGTTGATGCGTGCTGCTGCTCGCTTTGTATCGTCACGTGACGTACACGCGTGGCCTCTAGCGACGGGCTGTGACCTTCCACACTCTGGTCGGAACCACACCTCGTTACAAACGCCACGATTAACCGATGTCTTCACCGGTTTGCGCATTACAGCCTCCGGCTCGTTACTTTTTGAACGCACCTTATATCTTATTATATAATATGCTAAGGTGTACAGTATGTTTCAGGGGCAGATGACCTCGTAGTTCCGCCCCATAAAACAACAATAACTAACTAACTATGTTCACAAAACTCAAGCTCACAAACCAGAGGGAGTTAGAAGGTGTGGTTTGTACCAAATTCTTCCAAATCGTCTCAATAGTAAAGGAAAAATCTTGCATTTCTTGAAAAGTCAACGGAAGTATATTTATTTGTTTATAACGTGCTTTAAAACAAATAAACAAGTCGATAGCCCCTGGCAGAACTGTTTTGCGCACAGCCCGAATATCACTAGGGCCAGGCGGGTAGTCTGTACACATGGGGCGGATACAACCCACATTTTTTTTAAAGTGCGTTTAAACAAATGAACATATTTTACAAGCCCGCATAACAGTAAAGCAGGCGGGTGGTTTATACGCATGTGAGAGTTCTCGCACGGGTCTGCTAGTATGACATAATAATATAATCTCTACTTAGTATAAAACGAAGTCCCCGGTTCTTGGATGTCACGGGTAATCTCCAGAACCACTGGATGGATTTTGATGCGGTTTTCACCATTCTGTAAAGGATATCTCGAGAAAGGTTTGCGTAGAAAATAATTTATTTATGATCAAAGGAAGCCAAGCAGTAACGATTTCAGTGAAAAGGTCGAAATAGAAACCTGGCGTCCATGCGCTTTTTAATCTTAGTCTACGCTGGGCAAACCGTTAAAAATATCAATATACTTTGAGTGTAAGAATTGTTCAGCATGAAAAGTTCTATAAAAACTCCGTGAGAGCATATCTCTATCTTCAATATATCGCCCACTATAGGTGATTTTACGTTTTCATTTCTTCCAACAATCTCGATTCAATTACTGAGGCGACAGTTCACGAGCTAGCTAGGGGCGAGCCTATCACCCCAGTTACATCCTAGCTAGCGGGCGAGCCTATTAGCCTACCCCCGATACAGCCAGCAGCAAACTGTCGAGTTGTGTTGAGTTAAGACTTCAGAGAAAAGTGGTTACGTTTGGAGTTTCCTTGGAAGTGCAACTCTGCACCTCGCCAATGTAAATTACGTCTGACGAGAATTCGTTGCACATGCGTCTCCAAGATAATCTAATTAATAGCCCAATCAGTGATTTTAATCCATCATGCTGAGACGTAAAACGGATATAAGTCGTAGTTCATTGACATCGAAAAGAAAAGCGCTTATCACGTAATGCATTCATAACTGTTCCCGGGCGAAGCCGGGGCGGGTTGCTAGTTGCGAATAAAAGAAACCATAAACAACAACACGATCCCAGAATAAACAAACAAGTGTCGGCAGCTGCTTATGAGTAACTGGACACTGAAAAAGCTCAGGCAGGCCCCGCCAAAGACGAGACCGCCCGAACGACCTGTCTGGGGGCGCCTAACATCCTCCCCAGTAAAACGGCCACACTATAAAAGAATAGTGCACCGACCACTGGTTGGGTAATTTGAAATTTATGGAGCTCTTTATACCTGAGCATTAAGCTTCAAATAGGGGCTCATAACACATTTAAAAAGAACCGTCTCCTTTAAGATTCTCTCACCCATTAATCGGAGTTCTCTTTTCTTAAGAGTCATCATCACCATCTCAACCCTCAAAAGTAGTTGTTCTTTTATTTTTACCAAGTGCATAGGCCTTGCCATCACTTTTATTACGCACTTACCACAAAGGATTAACGTCTGCCGCGCGCCGACAGAATGTTTTAGAACAAAGGGCTTGTAAGAACAGACATTTAAGGTGCCGAATAAAGACGGTAATAAAACTCTAAATATTCATTATTACACATAGAAATAAAATTGTGATATGCTGCAATGAATTTAAAACGTCGAGTTTCCTCTGCTGCACTGAGGGATATCGAATTATGGATATAGCGAAATGTAATGTGTTTCAGTCGGTCAACATGATTGTACACAATTGTAATTAGACTGAGGTGCTTTTCTGAAAAACGATATGCAAGAAGTAAATCGTGTGACATTTGAGCATCAGGACATTTTAAGATAATATGACCCTGCTGGGTTCGAAAATGCCTGATGCCCACTCGAGAAATGGACCGGAAGTCCACAATTCAAGATGGCGGTTTTTTCCCGAAGTTTGCTATTTTGAGCTCGCGAGTAAAATCTATTCATTATTTGCGCCGTTTTATTTCGCAGCTATATAGAGGAGGCGCGCTGCTACCTGTTACATACTTGGGTTATCCTGAAATTTGGAATTTTAACCCTGGAATCGTACCTGAAATCCGACTAATGGATTTTTTTAAATTACTTTTGTCTCGCTTTGATTTCGGAAAAGGTACACGGTAAACGAAACTTTGGGACGGTACATCAATTGTAGTTCTAGCATTCAACATTACGATGCGTATACGCCTAGCCCGCAGCATCAATTAGTAACTGCAGGAGGGCGTTGAAACTGCAGCCGCGCGGCAGGCTAGGCGGACATTCCGCACCCATGGAAAGTGAAATATCACTAAGTTGATATATTTGTAGGTTGAACGAAGGTTTGTTTGCTGAAGCGAAGAACAACGTTGTTGTACATAGCAACATTATACTTTTATGGGCGGTTCACTAATCCTGAAGAAAATGTACATGAGATTAATAAATAATTGCACTTGGATGGCCAGTTTTGATCGTCATATCCTATACACTTGTGCTACTAAATCTGCAAGTCTAAGTATGGATTACAGTGGCGTTACTACGGGGGAAGGGTTGATTAGGGGGATCAATCGCCTCACTCCCAGAGCCAAATTGGTTTCTTTGATGGTCTTATTTTGAACCCCGCACAAAGCAAAAACAAACACATGACTAAAACAGAAAGCAAAACATTCAAACCAAATCAAAGGCGGAAAACAAACAGAAAACCTAAACAAACAAAAAAACAGAAAGCAAAATCAGAAAACAAACAAAAAACACAAAGCAAAAGCAGAAGACCAACACTAAAACAAAAATAAAATAAAAAATAAAAAACTAAGCAAATGCAGAAAAAATTACGAAACCAAAAACAGAAAGCAAAAGCAGAAAACAAAAAAAAAAAAAACAGAAAGCAAAAGCCAAAATTCGAAAACAAAAGCAAGAGCCGGAAACAAATACGAAACCAAAAACAAAAACAGAAATAAAAAGCAAGAAACAAACACAAAAACAAAAACAGAAAGCAAAAGCAGATACAAACACGAAACCAAAACCAAAATACACAAATCTAATGCAGAAAACGAACACAAAAAACAGGTTGCTAAAGCAGTAAACAAACACAAAAACAAAAATAAAAGCCAAAGCAAATGCCAAAAACAAAAACAAAAGGAGAAAAGAAACAGGAAACCAAAAACAAAAAACAGAAAGCAAAGGCAGAAAACAAACACAAGACCAAAAATAAATAAAAGGAACTGAAAGCAAAAGCAGAACTGAAATACAAAACAAACAAAAAACAAATGAAAACAGAAAACAAAAGCAGAAAACAAATACAAAACCAAAAACAAACAAAAAAATCAGAAAGCAAAAGCAGAACTGAAATACAAAACCAAATACAAAAAACAGAAAGCAAAAGCAGAAATCAAAGAACTAAATACGTTAAGCATACCAAATTAAAAGGAAAATGCAAAATTCGAAAAAAAAAGCAGAGAACAACACACAAAGCAAAAAAAAAAAGTAGAAAATAACAAACACAAATCCAAAAACGCAATTAGTTTGGATTTGACTCCCCTCAACCCCTGGAGAAGCAAATCGCAGTTACGCCATTGATTGGTTATAATATTTACAACATAATATAGGCCTACTTAAACTAGCACAACTTGTCAAGATATGCGATATTTTGTGGAGATACCTTCAAGTTTGTGTACTCATTGTGATCATGTGATGGTTATTAAAAGGTCTGGTGAGACAACACTCCAATACGGAAACGGACCGCATTTCAATCAACAGCTAAGTGCACAATAACCAGACTATTTAACAACAATCACATAGAAACATCCAATATACATTTAGGTATTAGGAAGGTCATTTTGGAAAGCCTTTGTCTCGAGAGTAGCGCTCTATGGAAGTAAAACTTGCAGCAGAAAAGAGGAGAATTGAAGCGTGTAAAATGTGGTGTTACAGGAGAATGCTGAAGATCAGATGGATAGATAGGGTTACAAATGAAGAGGTATTAAGACGAGTGGGAGAGGAAAGATGTTTCTGGCGACTGCTAATGAAGAGAAGAGATAGGTTGGTAGGACAAGAACTAAGACACCCAGGAATAGCAAAGTTAGTTATGGAAGGAAGAGTCGAGGACAAGAACTGTAGAGGTAGACCAAGGTTAGAATATGTTAAACAGTTTGCGTCGGATGTAAGGTAGTGTAGCTATGTAGAGATCAAATGATTAGCTCAGGACAGTGAGGCATAGAAGGCTGCATCAAACCAGTCGAAAGACTGAAAACTCAAACAACATAGAAACAAAGATAAAAGAAAGCATAAAGGGAAAAACAAAGATAGATAGAAAGAAAGAGATAGTAAGTGATGCTTGTCTTGAGTGACATTTATTGTAAGGATCTATCAGGTTCAATGAGGAAGGACTTAACCCCCATCCAACCTCTTGTATTCGCCCCTGCTTCGAACAAATCGTCCACTGGACATTATTTCTTTACACAAATAATTGCTGTAATTTTCGGGTACTTATCACTAGGGCTCGGATTTTTATGTCCTAAAAATCGGGAAAATATTTATTTTTATGTATTAAAAATACCTGAAATATGTGACAAAAAGTGACAATATTTAATTATAATTAAGTTCATTGATGAGAATATAAACAATATGCAGCACTCACGAATGCAATTTATTCTGCTGAAGCATGACAATATTCAACGCGATACACCCATCACAAATGACCGACGATTATCGCGAAACACTTCTGAAGGCGCGAAACTGCGGCAATATGTTTCTTGCTCTTGAGGTGTTGTGTAACTTAAGATCGCTGTTCAGCCTTGACTGTTTTCCCACAAGGTTGGCCGACCTGAACGCCCCCATCAGAGGTAAATTATCTTTAATTTCTGCAACAAACGATAACTTGTAGTTGCTTTTTCTTTAGGCCTTACACTTCACAGAGCCAGAAATGAACTGCATGTGAGTGACACTGGTTCCAGGTAGCTGTTGGGGGTGGGGGTAGGGGAAGGTCTATCACGTAGTGCAATATGGCTATGGACAAGGAAATCACAGGTTTTCACAGTGAGTGGCATGGGGCGACAAGTTAAGAATAACACAGTTGCAAGCTGACATACGCTCTGTATGAAGATTAGATAGCTCTCAGGTTCCTCCCTGTTGAAGTAATACAGAACAAAAATGCAATAAACTGAAAGATCTAGCATACTGATTTTAAATAAGTAAATAGTATGTCATATTTTGTGCTAATATGTGAAAAGAAGGAATTTATGTATTTATAGAAAAAATACTTAAAATATGTATTTACATAAAAAAAAATATTTATTAACCTAAAAATCCGAGCCCTGCTTATCACCTATGAATAATTCAAATATTGGAACTGATTTTAATCTTTTAAGTGCAGAGTGCAGAGTTCCTTCATTTGCATTTTGAAAAAATGTGTAGAAGTCATAATACTAATTAAATTATCATAATTAACTTTTGTCTATAGGTTATGGGCCTGAATTGAACTAAATGTAAATTCAAAATCCCACGTTTATATAATTTTTCAACTTGACACGAATCAAAATTAATATTTTTTGCGGACATCATTTCCAAACCAGTTAATGGGCCCAAAATAAAATTATTACCAAAAATCAGTAGGCAAGTAATACTTGTGGCTTCTTACTTGTACAAACATTGGTATTGAAGGCTCCTAAAACATATCGCAGGGTGAAGAATTTGCTTGTTGTTCCGTCATACTTGCTTACATCTCAGATGAGCCTCAGCTGTAGACGACTGACGTCTACAAAATGGTCTGTTAGTTACCTCCGGAAGCAACATTTCATACTCAAGTAGTAACTTACTACATAATGCCTAATAGATGGCAGAACATACTAGGGATTCACTCGGCACTCGAAAGCGATTGGGGAATAAAACAAAATAACAAATACTGAGCAACGATTATAGACGGGTGAAGCACTCAACGGGTTAATAATTGACAATTCGAAATACGAGTTCGGGCATAATCTTTGAACATGATAATAATGTATTCGTATTTTGAACTGGCGGATATTCAAATGGTGTGTACAGCCCTAGCGAATACTTAACCCTTTATAGGGCAAAAGACTGGGGATATTTTTTTTCACATTTGTAATTGGGAGTGATAGATGAGTAGGAATATGCAACAATTTTATGGGTGTGGATACTATTTTATGAAATATGGGGTGGGAAATTATTATCCCACTGCCCGCACCCGACAGTATGTTTTCTTAAATGAGCAATGGGGTAATAATCTCCCACCTCCAAATTATGATAATACTGTCTTTATCACACAATAATGAGGTTTATTTAACCGGTTATAATATACAAAAACACCCATCACACTCTATAATTTAAAAAAACGTAACCCCCACGCAACACAAGGTCAGTGGCCTATCTTTGCCGAAAACTGCACAAAAATATAAAAGTGATTTTGGAATGTTAAAAGTTAGTATATTCGAATATAATTCAATAATTTCAAAATAGTAGGCTATTTGTTAAAAACACTAAATCTTCTATTCTATGGCAAACACCCTGAGCAGGTTAATTATTGCCATTCTAGCTGAAATATATTTACTCAAGTGACCAAAACCATTATTAACATTGTATTTCAGTTATTTACTAACGTTTACAAATCTCCTATTTTCAATAAAGGCACCTTCTTCTGTAAAACAATGCATTTCTTTCACTCAACACAACCGAACTGGCGAGCACGTGCTCTGTGGAGACCACTGGGATATATGCGCACCACCTCTGGTTTCTGATGACAGTATACATCAAATTAATGGGTTTTCAATATTTCTCTGCATCTAGCTTGTGGATACATGTGGAACTCCTTGAAATGAATGGGGTGGGAAGATTCTCTCCCTAACACCGTTCTATAAATACATAGTGGGAAGATAGTATCCCAAGGACCTATAAAGGGTTTACAAACATTCAGAAGCCGCCATTGGTTGACTTCGACTACAATCGCAAGTGGAATAAGGGTCACTAAACGTTATATAATTCTGTACTTGGTCTATGTTCCTCAAACGCGTGTGGGAGGTGTAAAATGGCCCGCCTCTTCGTGTTACACGTCACCTAATGTTTGATTGGATGAAGATAAACTGAAACTAGAGTTCATTGACCCCAGAGCAGTACAATATCTTTTGAAACCAGATCTAATTAAAACTTAGCCACAGGGTGAAGGCATTCTAGAGAGGGCCGATCACAATCTCGTATAAAATGATAATTACAATCTAAATGCTATATTATGCGGATTTATGAGGTACTTTGCCAAGGTAAAACAGGTGAACTTACTCCTCAGTCACTGTACCGCTTTTCTCAACGAATAAAAAAATATGTAATATTACTTGTTAAATGATAAAAACAGAAAGAATAATTTGTGTTAACGAAGTGTATCCGCCTACCTGTTGGGCGATGCCTTCCAGCAGTACACGTGTTCAGCGACTGAAAGAGAGCAGAGACACCAAATTAATCATTACAGCAACAAATACAAGATTATTTATTATTATTACCAACATGTATCAATAACTTTCTATTCATTAGTTGTCTTGGAAACAGAAGTAGATGTGAAGATTTATATTATAACAACAAAAGTAGCAACTCAATTCAGTTATTTTGCCTTTGCTTTATTAATTAAATAATTAATAAATGACTTTCAAAACTCAGCAATCTTTCTAGATTTATGCCATGTCTTGTGTGGGGTTTCGCCTGGGATACCAAGCTGGCTCATCAGCGGGTTCTTGGTGTTTCCGCCCGGACCCCCACAGGAGTAGTGAACTACGCGCTACTTCCCTTTTTATGAAGCGCAACTGCGCCACTTAACAGCGAGAACTAAAAGCTCAAGCAGCCACAACCTCCCTCCCTATGAAGGCTTCTGTAAAGATGGTATGTTGGCTTTCACGGCCAGTGAATTAAAACTCAGCGATGTTTCTAAGTTTGTGTCGTGTATTGTCAGGGGTTTCGCCTAGGACAACAAGTTGCTCATCAGCGGGCTCTAGGTGTCCCCCACTCCTGTGGGGGTCCGGGCGGGAATACCAAGAGCCCGCTGATGAGCCAGCTTAGTGTCCTAGGTCAAACCCCACACAATACATGACACAAACCTAGAAAAATTGCTGAGTTTTAATAAATTTCAGTTTATAAAAACGAATTTATGCGCAGTTACATTGCTTAGCATTTCCAACATGAAGAAACATGAAAATCTGTATATTAAGGCTTTCACGGCCCGGATTATTATATAAATAATTCATGTTTGGGCTAATGCCGTGTGTATTTAAATTAGAACCAGACGTTTCGGAGAAACCTTGCCTCCTTTGTCAATGGAATCAAACAATTTGGCCAAAGAAAGTATATCAATGAGATTACAAAAAATTACAAAAAAATGCAGATAAATTCCTCTGTTCGTCACCAGAGAGCAGCTGCCAGAAATTACTGTATGGACCATGGTAGAACGGCGGACAGAGTAGTAAGTAAGGAGAAGGTAAAGGGGGCGGGGTGAAAATATAGAGACTCCTCGAAGAATGAGGATGTTCAAATAAGAAGAAAAAGGGGAGGGGGAGAGGGTTAGATGGATATAAGGAAACATAAACAAAAGGGAAGTGTATCTGAAAGATACCTAACGTCATACAGGCAACGGCGAAAAAACAGATGGTAACTCCTCCATTGACGAACAAAGGAGATCAAATCCCTTTTGTTTCTCTTTCCTTATATACATCTAACCCTCCCTCCTCCCCCCTTTCTCCTTATTTGGACCAAACGTGCCCTTCAAATTTTGTTACGTCTCACCAATCCAACATGGCGGCTGTGCGAAATATTTCACCAGCATTCAATATCTCCGAAACTATTATCGATATCGCCCTGGAATTTTGTACGGTGGTAAAGGAAACTACTGGAACTTCACCTATGTGACTTTTGAAAAACGGGTAACTACAAAACGAACATGGCGGCCAATCGAAATTGAAATTTTTAAATCGATTTTTCTCGCGGTTTAATGATCCAAACGCAATGAAACTTAGTACAGCAAATATTTATACACATTGAAATGCAATGGTATCTAATTTAGTTCAATTGTTTACGTAACCTCTAGATGGCGGCTATGCGAATTTCGAAAATTAAGTTTTTATTTCATGTATTCTAATCATGGGATCGAAATCAACATTTGCATAATGAACTTACACGATAATCATTAACTAATAGTTCATAACTCTATGGCCTACATATATTAAAATCCAACATGGCGACCATTCGAAATATTTAGACGGTTCTCAATATCTATTATTCTACTACAGCAATCAAACTGAAATTTTGTAAGTGAATAGAGGCTATATGCATAAGTTCACCTATGGGGCGTTCAATAACCTGGCGAGCACAAATCCAACATGGCGGCGACGCGAAATTTAAATATTCAAATGGACGTTTCTTGCGTTTTAACCATCCGAGCGCAGTGAAACTTGATACGGTATATGCTTATACAAATTATAATCGACTGGCATCTAATTCATTTAAATTATTTTCATAACAACAACATGGCGGCTGAGCGTAATTTTAAAATCCCGCTTTTATTTCTTGTGTCCTAATCATGCGATTGAAGTTTGAATAAAACACCTACACAATAATCTTCATGTAATAGTACATAAACCTAAGGCCTATAATATAAAAATCCAACATGGTGACCATCCAAAATATTTAGACGGTTCTCAATATATACGAATCTATTACAGCAATCAACTTGCCAATTTGTATGTTGATAGAGGCAATTAATAATAGTAGGATATATGAAAATAGACTATTTAGCTCTTCACGGAACTACTTGTTAAGAATTAGTTTTCTGAAGTATTCACCCAAGGGCCTTGGAACGGCATGGGAAAGAATTAAGTAAGCCTTCTGTTTAAGCTGCACACAAAACATTGTCATCAGGAGAAAAAGCATGGAAGCTCACTGCCAAGGCAAAATCCATCAGAAAGCAATTAGTTTTGTGGATTTAAGCCAGAAACCACTGCTACATGTAGTGCGATCAGAGAAGAAAACAAAAAGTCAATGACTTGCTGCCTTCCAGCGCCATATTCCGTCCTTAATGTTGGTCGCACTGCGAGATTCCCGCGTGTTACAGTGCTATTGTAAATTACATTTGTACAGGGTTTAGGAGGTTGTTATGTTACAAATCCATTTTAAAATAAAATAACATGTGAAATATTCATTCTGGATGGCTCATGCCGCACTAAACTGACCACGGAGCTGAAAGGCATTAAGTCACGTTTTCAAAATTGATATGAAAAATATGTTTATTAAATTAAAATTGATATTCCGCTAACACAAATATAACCTGAATAGTTGCTTCACAACATAGATGAGTAATATAGTGTGTTCGTTAAGTTCTGTTCTACCAAAGACGTTTTATCTGTCTCCTGAAAAGTAGTGGAAACTGACTTAATGCTTTCAGCTCCGACCGATTCAATTATTTCTATTGTCAAAGATGCAGATGGTTCACTCATATTTCAACTAATTCTTGTGGAAGTGTTATTGTTTCTGTAAACCAAATATTGTTATTTTACCTCCTTGACCTAGGGTGATAGATAAATATTTTAATAAAAACAATTGACATGAAGAAGTAAAAAATAAAAAATTGTAATAAAAATAATGCATTTTTAATTTTAATTGTTTACTATTTTAATTGTTTAATAATGCTTAATATGCCTCTAAATTTTGAAAATAAATAAGGTTATAAAAATGAAATTTCTAATAATTTTACCATCTTCATTGTAAAATTACACACAAAAAAAATATGAGCATTAAAATGTTGAAGAAAACAGAAATTAAAATTAATAATAATTATAATTAGGCTAATATAGTTAAAGGTAAATAAATATCAATTAAATATATTTACTACTGTACTATTTTGCTCTATAAAGAGTTAATACCGTTTACCTGAACAAGATTCACAAGCTGCTACATTTATAACAACTGTTCAAAATGGCCATTTCATTTACGGTTGGAATATCAATGTCCGAGTATTTCACACATCCCATAATTATTTATTAATTCTTTTTTGTGACCTTTCATTTATTTAAATTAATGAATTTTTGTGAGGATATCCAGTTTCCTTTTATTTTTGGTTGAGATATATTCTAATTTTTTTTTCATGCTGACGAAAGTATCAATGATATAACGAAACATGTACGTGTTAATTTAATTATTAAACTACCTTCCAGTGTTTGAAAAGGCGGCTTTTATAATTTGAGATTAATATCAGTCAACACGGATAATATCTTCATAATATCTTCATAATGGTTAGTGTCTATGCATTTCACAAGAAATAGATCCCACAAAGTTTACAATTAATGACAACCAAGCTGGATGGAATGGCCAGTTCTGATGCACTACAGATAAATGGCGACAAGACAAATACAATGTGCCTAAAAAGTGGAAATGTATCTACACAAATTATAGTGCAACAGAAGATTCTGCGAAATGTTGACCGATTTTCATATCTCGGCAGCCTTATCTGTAGTAATTGGGACGTAGATCCAGGCATCAGCAGCAGAATTGGGAAAGCTTCGGCAGTCTTTCAACGAATGCGATCCATATGGCAATTAGACTCCATAAGTATGTCCACAAAGTTTCGGCTATATTCCTCTATCATCTTACCGATCGCCATATATGCATGTGAAACCTGGAAAATATCAGTAAAATCAGCAGACAAGATCAACGTTTTTCACCAACGTTGCTTGAGGCGAATTTTTGAAAATCAATTATCGTGACCACTTAACAAATGATGAAGGACTAGAACTGAGAAGAACTGGTCTACGCAACCTGCACAAAATCGTTGCTTAAAGAACAATGAAGTTCGCGGGACATGTTCTACGTATGAATGATAGAAGGATACCCAAATCAGCACTGTTGTGGAAACCAACGAAAGATACCGAACTAGAGGAAGACCTCGTAACACCTGGAAACGAGCTTTGGCAAAGGATCTTCAATGCATGGATATGAACTGGGAGGAAGTTGAAAACCTGGCAGCTGATAGAGTACGCTGGAGGAAACTTGTTGCCCAATATGCTACCCAGCATTGGAGGAACTAAGTCTAAGTAGGATCCCTACCGGACTTACTCAAACTTAAATAAAACCAGTCCGAGTTGATGTAGGATCCTTGAGGAACCCCAATTAATACGAGTATTGGGGAGTCAACAGATAGTGTGAGTCATGGAGACATAGTATTATAATAGACACAACACACCTTTATAATGTGGTATCCAATAGTGCTTAGACACGCCAATACAACAACATGCTTACCAGATATCAGAACCGATCACTTTACATAACACAAAACAATTCTCCCTAATTGAAAAAAACTGTGACAAAGTTTTAGAACCTCCTTGGTTAGTTCTTACATGCCCCAAATAAATCACCTACTTATCCCTGTAAGCATTGGAGATTTATTCATAAATAAATCCTAGCCTCACTTTCAACTGTGGGCGATGTATTCTTCATGTTCTCATTATAGGCTATGGGATGCGCGCGCAACGATGTCACCGCCTTGTATGTTGCTGCGTGATTTACAGAGATTAAACCGTATATTTTATAACCTCTAACAGGCTAGGAATTGGTGATTAATTGACGCGATAAATCTGAGTCACTTCTGGATACGTATGGAAATGGGCCAAATCACGCACACACATAATACAATATATATGGCTTCATTGTTCACACCTGGTTTATCGTATCTTACAGTGGTGTCTTTACCAATGCTTGTAGCGAGTAATTCAATATTTCAAGCTGTTAATATAACAATATTTAATATAAATGTGATTGCTTTTATAAGTGATAGTTATTGGACTATTGTTCTGTCCTTCACGAGCATGTAAAGTAAAATTAGAAACGAAATTAAACTCGTGCATTCACCCACCTTTGTAAATAATATGATTCCAGAAGCAATAAATGGAAATTGATACACATACTGTAAATACATTGGATTATTGACGTTCAAAGCCGTATAGCCTACGGTATCTGGTGAGATTATTATCATTCCTTGTATTTATCTGTTATTAGCTTTGTCTATATAGGGTGTCATTTATGTACTTGAGTACCCTTAAGGGGCGTATAGGTGATGGGTATAGGATCAATTTGAGATGGGGAGCCTGGGGTCGGAATGGCCTCCTAACCCCACAAAACAGGTTTGTTTCAGGCCCTCCGCCCCTGTAAAGTAGGCAAGCGCGCCATGTGTTATTCTGAGGACAGGCACTCTTTCGCTGTCAACAGTCTTGGCGCGACCACCACTCAACGCTGCGTTAGCCGAGAGCTGCATTCCTCTTGCCAATTGATAGTTCCGTCGTCTTTAACTACTACAGAAACACACGTAACTCGTAGATACTAATAATCAAAAGGCAATTAATTTACAGAATCAACGATAATTTAAAAAATTCAACACAGAATAAACACGCACTGTGACAAGGCCCCCTACCCCTCTAAAAATAAAGAAAAGAAAAAGAAAAAATGAAGACATGGCACTCCAGGAGAAACGAACCTAGGACCACCGGGGCACCACGCCTCGCCGCTATCCTCTCGGCTAACGCAGCGTTGAGACCGTTGACAGCGAAAGAGTGCCTGACCTCTAACAAGGGGAGGATACGATGCATGTGACACCGATTCGAATCATCTTTAGTACACGTGTAGGATATGACCAAGCGCTTATCAGGTGCAAGTAGTAAGGTGCGCTTCTCAGCCGTTTCCGAAAAAAATAATTAATTGCAATAAATGCAGTGCGGCGTCTACTGTATGCACGTTGTACGCTAGCAAGAACCCAACGAACGCGTGGTGCAGCGGTGATAGCCCTGCTTCGTAAGCACGTGATTGCTGGATCGAATCCAACTTGGGAGCTTCGGCGTTGTTCTTTTTGTAAATATTGGCAATTCGTGCATAAAATAGATTTTTTAAATTATTTTTTGATCCAAAAATGAACACATAGTTAATTTTATATAACCACTGAATAATAATTCCTTCGACTGCAGCGAAGTAGCTCAAACAATCCAGCCTGTTGTGCAAGACTGTCCACTTCGTGCTTTCTCTGGATCTCTGGAAGAGCTGAATGAAGCCAGCCCCGAAGCAGTTGTGTGGTTGAAAAACTTAAATATTGAAGTGGCTTTTCACCGATGTCTCAGTCTCACTCATGGCTGTGATTATATGGAAGCTACTGACTGAGGTATGGGTGGTGCTTAGTAATGACATTTGGGGCACAGTCAGTGCCTGTGGATGCTGTGAAAGGTTCTACCCATAGGGTTAGTACTGCTGTACTGACTCAGTGAGGAAAGCAATGGCCAACTACCTCACTCCTCTTCTTGCCTAGTACGCCTCAATATAGCGCTGCCTTGGGTTTTTGTGGGTATCTACCCACATACCCTAATGGCGGTGCTTTTTGAGGATCCAACCAGCCTTTGGGCCGACTACCTAACAGACAGACAGGCAATTCGTACAACTGTAGGTTTCGTAAATACTGTTTATTTTGCAGTCAATTGTAATAACGTGTTATGTGAGCCGGAAAAGGGATTCTGAAATCATCGTATCCGGGTCAATGTTTGTGACATTACATAATGTATGGTATTGGCATTGCAAATACATTGTATTATACACGGTCAGGTGTATTCTATTATATGTATACATTTATACACTGAAGGCCCAGTCTGTTCCGTTCATTGCACGTCAGTGAACCATCAGACCACCCCGCACCCCGCAAGTAGTGACTCATGCTATGGGTAGTGGTTTGAAATAGCCAATGGTATATATATAAAATAAAATAAAACATTGCAAAGGCTCACCGGTGGGATTCGATCCAGTGATCCCGCGCTTACGAAACAGGGCTCTTACCGCTGCACCACACGATCGTTGGGTTTTTGCTAGCGCACAACGCACATAGACGCCGCACTGTAATTGCAATCAATTAATTTCTCAGAATCGGTTGAGAAGCGCACCTTACTACTTGCACCTGATATACGCCTGGTCATGCCCTACACGTGTACTAAAGATGGTTCGAATCGGTGACCCATGCATTGTATCCTCCCCATGAAAGTAGGTCATGGTGCGTTTGCCTACTTTACAGGGGCGGAGGGCCTGAAACAAACCTGTTTTCTGGAGTTAGGAGGCCGTTACGACCCCAGGTTCCCTATCTCAAACTGACCCTTTACCGATTCCCTACACGCCCCTTAAGGGTACTCGAGTACATAAATGACACCCTGTATACGAGATTTTATTTAAATAAAGATGATTAGCTCTGTTCCACGCTTGCTGGCATTTTGCAGTGCACCTGGAGTTACTGAGCTGGTGTTGGTGAGTTTTTTTTTAGCGTATGGCTTTTAGTGCCGGGAGTGTCCGAGGACATGTTCGGCTCGCCTGAGTCTGTAGCTGCTTCGAGACGGACACCCGATGGGTGAGGTACAAGTACCGTTGGGGAGGAAAGTTGGAATGGAAGAACGAGGAGTTGGAAGGTAGCGGCTGTGGCCTATAGTTAGGGACCAACCCCGGCATTTGTCTGGAAGGAAGATGGGAAACCACAGAAGACCATCTTCAAGGTTGCCGGCGGGGGGATTCGAACCTCCTCGCCTTCCGGATGTGAGCGACTGCCAACAGTCATGCCGTAACGACCACGGCTAACTCACCCGGTATTATTATATATAGCTTGCCACGGTGGGTGAGTGGTTATCGTATCAGATTACCAATCCCGAACTTACTGGCCATGGTAAGTGATTTTAGAAATGCGACAAAAATCACGACACGCATGTCACACGTTGTTGACATGTTAAAGAACCCATTTGAATTCAGTAGGCCGTGTTCATAACGGCAAAATTAATCTCGGGATTTTCCGCCAACAAAAAGGAAGTTCTTTCTTTCTCTACTAGCAAGCGCTATAGTAGAGTTTAGATATCTAACCTCCTTGACTTTCATAGCGCTCCAAGGAACAACAAAATTTGGCATGCAAGCCGCCGTCTTGGTGTCAAATAACTAAACTTGCACCCGGCACCCGAGGCCATACGATATTATTATTATTATTATATAGGATATAGCCTAAATATGACGCGGTTCGCCCTCTAAGGAGCACGTGGAACCATTATTTATAATTGGTCTTCTTGTTCTTCTGTTACAATTTCTTATGCAAAATTTGTTCTCTTGTACTCCTTATCTCTTTACAGTGTCTAAAGACTCCCTCACGTGTGTAAACTGTGGGGAGCGACACCAAATAGCTTATAAAGATAACAGCGGAAACTCGGCCGTAAAAGCATGCGCTCGCCTGGAGACAGCGATCACAGTGCAATCTCTTGGTGCGAGTTGACAGCATTACTCTTCTTGCCACCCACGGCTAGCATTTTTGAGTGCATACTTGGTTCTGTACAATTTATATTGAATTCTAAAAAATACTGCATATAATTCATGACATGGCATTGATGTGGGTTGCTGAAGTCTGAAATATTACACTTATTGATGTGTTACTTTTCGTAATTTAACACTTCCTATGTTTACATACGATTCAGAAGAATCATTTGTCTTATTCACAAATGCCTTTATGATGACTGCAAAATATCTGCTAGCCAACAACAGAATACAGTTCTTGCATACTCCCTCCGGTGTGGCACATTCACTCGTAAGTAAATTAACCGTCTTGATGTTGACCCCATGCGTGCTTTCAATCAAAAATTGTTCAAAATTGCATCTAAATATTTCTGACATTTTGTGTGACAGATCTTGAGCACACTCATTAGGGAAAAGCATTTTGCTTCGAATAACCCACTGCGTGCATCTATAAATAAATAAAGAACAGGCTAAAATATGCTAAATTATATTGTAAAAGCATTCTGTATTAAACGAAAAGCAAATATCAGTGTAATGGTAGGCTACTTGTGTACAATAAATTCATACTTACATTTCCTTATTTCTTGGGAATCTGAAGAAGGATTTTGGATCACTTTGTTGTTTATAATTATTACAGCCATATACGGCACAAATACTCCCCTTACCAACCATTATAATTGGATAATTTGATCATCCACAGGTCAATAATTTCTTAAAATTGCTTGATTGGAACTCACGGTTGTAAATCAGCTGGTCTTACGTTGCCAACTCGGACCGGTGCTGGGGAGCGCTGTCTCCTGTTTTGGCGAGGAGTTTCCGCTATTATCTTTATAAGCTATTTGGCGACACGCCGCTTCATATGCAGGGTGCAAGTACATTAAGACTGCCCTAAAACAGCAACACAGTCAGTTCCAGCGTTCTTACAACAGTCAACATATCCCGTCTCTTGTCTCCAAGCCCATTTCCCCGCCAAGCTCTACATAATTCAGTAACACAGCCCTTACAAGCATTCTACACATCCTCACATCCTTACTCACTCTTCTTGTCTCCCGCTGTAGCTACGAGCCCTCTGGAACACTAAACAAATTCTTTATCACGCTTAGGTCACATTGACCAATTATCTCTAATTAGCTCATCCTCACTCCAGGTACTCGTCCATAACCCCTTCTTGTCCTGCGATCCCACTGTGTGCCTGCTCGGAGGGACGGCCTCGGCCGGCCCCTTCCGGGATGGTGCCCAGTGGGCTGCGAGCCACTCACACAGCCTCTGGCATGTTGTTAACTGCCCTTACTCACTCTTCTTGTCTCCCGCTGTAGCTACGAGCCCTCTGGAACACTAAACAAATTCTTTATCATGCTTAGGTCACATTGACCAATAAATTATGCTGCAAAAGTAAAGGCAACCTCCCAATCCTCCCCATTCCTACTCCTAATTCCTTCCCCCCTCCCCTACCTCAGGTCATATTCTGACCAATTCAATCCAAATGAAATACCCAACCCATTAATTTCCCTTATGTTTTAAATTCCAAAATTTCCATCTTGACACAACACTAAAGGCCCCTAGTAGGGCTGAGAGGCTACAAGCACACGCGTCGAAGCCGCACGCATGGGTCAGGTCTTCTCATCTTTCCAACACTTCCTCATCGCTGTCTGTCTTCTTTCTTGTGTCAATGCAGCTTTGAGTTTCAAATTCCGTCCCGATGGGAACTTGGGTGGAAACTTATATGAATGTACTTTCTGTCTATCTAGGTATTGTGCCCAATTAGACACGGCAGACTGGCATCGAACTCGGGACTTATCAAAGAAGACCAGGCCCATGATTCTGCCCAGAATCGAATCATTGATCTCTGAGGGGGGACAGCTACAGGGAACCTGAGGAGCAATGAGTTATATCTGCATATAATCATAATAGCAGGATTTCACGGCTAGAACGAGAATATCATAGCTTTTAAGGTGGATCTTTGCTAGAAAATACAAAGCCATGTACGTTTTAGAAGCCTGAATACTAGAAAGCAAACCAGCTTGACAGTTGACTAATCGCAGTTAGCGAAGGAGCGTTTTTAGGTGACGCCAAGGAACTAATATTCGTCTGGACCGCAGGAACAGCTCAAGATTAATGACTCTGGGATGCACCGTTTCACAAGGCATAAGAGTAGAGAGGGGGCAGTCGCCCACAGAAATTAATTGATTACAGCCAATTGGAGCATTGAAATGAAATAAAACTTACACCCAGGTGAATATATTCTAGGAGTGTTCTCACGCCTATACTAAAGCCTACATCTATAAACGAGCCTCTGAACAGACTGCTTCCGCTCGGGAGAAAGGTTTTGGAGACCAGCAGAGGGGGAATTACCAGGATAGCGTCATGACGCCATGGTAGAAGGCAATTAATTGTAATTAATTGGCCGAAGCGATCGCTTGCACGCGAGTGATTTTGGGACCTCCACACCTAGACAAACGAGAGTTATACTTCACTTTGTCTGGAAATGTATTATTTCAGAAAGGGAGTCGGTCCTGAGTGTCCAGTGGACTATGTTTCACAAGAAAGCCTTATATAGGGGAACCTGCGCAGGGAATTTAGTCCGTCTTCAGTCCGTCTTCAGTTCGTATTGACTCAACACGTGAACTAACGCGCTGCCAGATCACGCATGAAAGTGCGCGAAGTTTTAAAGTATCGACGCTCAAATGTATTTGGAGAACAATGGAAGCGCATCATGCAGCTTCACAACAGTAATTATGCATCGTGTAAGATTTAGTCCACAGCAGAGGGAATACGCGAATATAAAATCAGTACAGCGTAGGGATAATTTAGGATGTTTATGGACAGTGAACATACCAGGAGGTGTTGTCATAGTTAAAAATGACACATTATTGTCAGGATCACTACAGTTACGGGAGCCTGGAAGGCGTCACTAATAGTCGTGACAGAGGATTGAACAGAATTGAAGTAGAGGTGATATAAACTGTAGGTGACGGGAATCGAACGCACGCACACGCAAGACAGACTTTCATGGAGACTAGCGGTTGTCAGGAGTTAGCTGCATCGCATCTCTGAGGTCAGGCGATAGTTGGAGTCCAATCAAGGATCCATGTGTGAAATAGTGCGGGGATTGTATATAAAATTATATTACAGTGATTCTTAAAAGTGTTTATGCATGTGGTAAAATAATATGTATTGTGTCAAAGTGAGAAAAGCCAGTGATGGAAAATATGATTATCATGTGTGAAGTGTATACCATGTGTCGTGTGATAAATATCATGATGGCTTAGGCTAAGCATCATGGTTGGCTCGTGGCTGGCGTGCTGGACTAACCCAGCAAAAATGAAAAGTGAGTACAAATTTAATATGTTGATATGATTAAATTCATTGCCCCAGAGGAGTGCGTCAGGCCTCGGCAGCCGGCACAGTCCATATCCTCGCCGCTAGATGGGGGCTTCATTCATTCCATTCCTGACCCGGTCGGAGACTGGAAGCAGGCTGTGGATTTTCATTTTCATATGATTAAATAGTTCACCATACAACGAAGCATCACTCTAAGACTAATAATTAACATTCATTATGTACGAGCTTACATCCCTCGTATTTTGGTAAAATATGGCTTGGAGGATGATTTGTTTACGGCCATTTCGGCGTAAGACAATGATGAAAGTAATGGTAACGTTAAATAATAATAATAATAATAATAATAATAATAATAATAATAATAATAATAATAATAATCTGGGGTCGGTAACAGTAATAAATAAAATAATAGGCATGTCAGGCCTAGAGTACGTGCAAAGTGTGTCATGTCTAACGTAAAAGTACTGTGTTATTGTAAGCAGTAAGAAAGAAACGTAAAGTATGGAGATAATGAGAGTTTTTCAGTGTCATTGAATTGTTGAATGAATTTTTATTATGGTAAATTCTACAGGGTTGTATTTGAGAACCATTAAGGTAGTTAATATAAGCCAGTAAATTTATACTTGTTTTGGGAGCTACATAAAGCTTTGGCTTAAGTGTAATTGCAGAGGGGACGTGAGTGCTTTAATAATTGAGTCATCTATAAGAAGTATTGTTTGAGCCGCGTACAGCGAGCAAGTAACGTAGAATCAAGAGATTTACGTCAATAAGTTGCGGGGATCATCCAAACATAGCTTGCGCGTTAGGCGAATCTAGTCGGCTAATCTTCGATATCTACGAGATAGTATCGCCTTGGAGCATACTTGTATTATTCGCAGCGAAGTGGGACAGAGACTGTCTGTATCCACCGTTTGCAGAATTGTTGCCAGCAGGGATAAATATTAGAGACCCTGTGTGAGCCCATGTATTAATTGATCTGCCCTTAGAGGTAAAACTAATGGTTCGTCGTATAGGAAACACCAATTTCCTTTTGTTATAGGCAGCTGCACCAGTGAGAAAACTTTGATACTCACTTGAGATGCGCGCCAAAAGCCACTAATATCGCCACAGAACGGCAAAGCTATACATGATCCATCCCCTGCCATGAATATTAATTAGGAGCCGAGTTGAGCCCATTATACTCTAAATGTAGGTGTTAAATAATTAGAATGACTCAATTACTAGGGACACACACTCAAGGTACCTCCAGTATAACTGCACCAGTAAATAAACTTGATCTTGCAAGGAGCCATATGGGTTGGCAGGAAGGCCACTAGACCGGCGGCCATCTTTCTCATGCAGCCGAAACTAATTTATTGTCCGCTTGGAAAGGAGGTCTGTTGACCTGATCCTTTTAATTTAAAAGCGTAGTGGAACACTGAAGAATCTCGATATTTCGAAAAGTAATTAAGATAGGATTGATGTGATGATGCCAATTGAATTAAATGCTTTATTTCCACACACATACCATGTTGGATCGCTGTGATCGGATAATATTTGGCCCAGTTATTCTCTGAGGAGGAATACTGCACCAAGTAAATATAGGCATCTTTGTAAAGTGTATTTGCCCAGTTTACACTAATTTATTCATACGGGTAGAGTAATTTCAATGACATGACACGTTTGTAACGATAATGTTTTGACCAGACCCAGAAAATCGTTGTATGGTGAAGCTATAAAACATCTCTATCCATGTGTATTTTGGAAGGGAAAGTGTACTACTTCAGCGTTTCAAATTGATGGGAAAAAGAAATACGAGTTGCACGACACAACACTTTTTAATTAAGGCATAAGATAATGAATTAATGTTACTGAAAGTAAATGCCCCGTGTAAAACGGATAACTGTTTAATAATTGCAGATTTAATGTCATTCAAAGATATTTTGTGTTTATTGTGTTGTGATATTCCAGTTTGTGTTAAATTGTGCCACGTGAAGAACTATGGACACTCGCAAATGTCAGAGAGTATCAATGGTAGGATGTTTTGAATCGACTTGAGCGCGGTGAAGCACTAATTTTAAGGAGAGACTCACAGATAACTTTGATTTTGTTGTGGGAAGTAAATGTAAAGTATCCTTTGTTTGTGTTTTATGTTGTATAGCCACGATTTTCTATCATTTAATGTTGTATTTAGGAATATGTTTTTTTCTTTCAAGTAGAGTAGTCACCTGACAGACTCAAATCCTGAGCATGTGATCGTATGGTGGGCATGAATGTCCCATACCTCGAAAGACCGTGAGTTAGCTGGGAAACGAACACATGTTCCATATGATGACGATTGGGTGCAGTATATGCAGTCCGTGTCGGTGTTAGAGAGTCAGTGTTCATTTGAGTGAGGTCTTTTAGAGCGTCTGCTAGCCAGCGTACTTCGGTTTGTCGGGTTCCATTCACTATGAGGAAGATTTTCTTGGTCAGTCGGGAGTTGATCATTCGAGCTATATGTCCGTAGAATTTCTTGCGTCTTTTCTGTGCAAGTGAGCTGGATCGTTCAGTCAGTGAATACAGTTCTTCTGAGCTTTTCTTCATCCAGATACCGTCCTGAAGCTTTGGTCCAAATATTTTCCTCAGTATCTGCTGTTCGATCTTCTCAATGTCTTTGATGTTGATGGTTAACGGTGTCGTCTCAATCGCATGGAGTGCCTATTGGAGAATGACTCTGTGGTAGTGATGGAGTTTGGCTTTAGTGGAAAGTGATTTTCTGTTTTAATATTCCAAGTGATTGTGTAGGCTTTGCGTAATTTTTCTGCACGTGTTTTGTTAGCCAGTGTTCCCGAAAATTTCACCTAATGTACTTAAAATGCTTAACTCGTGTGCTGTCACCATATTTGTTTGAAAGTAATGCCAGGTTTGTACTCTTGGAATCCATGTACTGTGTTTTCTCGTAAGAGATCTGGAGAACGGTTCTGATGGATATCTTATGAAGCTTCTCGATGGTATGTCTGGCTGCTTCGGGAGTCCGGGTAATTATTGCTAGGTCGTCAACAAAGGCGAAGTATTTTATGTTGATTCGTTGATTTTTTGTTTCCATACTTATACCAGTAGGCCTGTGTGCCATCTCTTGATGAATACCTTACATTTGCATTTGTCAGTTGGCACAGGCTAGAGTAAAAGGTGGCTTTTCACCGATGTCTCAGTCTCACTCATGGCTGTGATTATATGGAAGCTACTGAGGTATGGGTGGTGCTTAGTAATGGCATTCGGGGCACAGTCAGTGCCTGTGAATGCTGTGAAAGGTTCAACTCATAGGGTTAGGACTACTGTTCTGACTCAGTGAGGAAAGCAATGGCAAACTACCTCACTCCTCTTCTTGCCTAGAACGCCTCAAAATAGCGCTGCATTGGGTTTTTGTGGGTATCTATTCAAATAACGTAACGGCGGTACTTTTTGAGGATCCAACCAGCCTTCGGGCTGACTACCTAACAGACAGACTTATACCAGGTATATCTTTCTCCCATGTTCTGATGATCTTATCTAGTACTGGACTGATTATTATTATTATTATTATTAATGGTATCATTATTTGAAGTTAGGGCTCTTGGCCCTCTCTTACGTTTTTGATTACAGCTGCGTTGTAGATAAGATTGAGCTTATGGTTGATCTTTGCTAAAAAAAAACTTTCATTTATACTGCCCTTAATTCGACATTATCTTCATTATGATGATCAAATTAAGAAATAATTCGCTCTGGAAAAAAGCCTCTTGTTTTCGTGCAACTTGTAAATTGCGATCTTTTATAAACAAAAATAAGCCAAATAGATAGACAAGCGCAGTATCTAATGTCTGTGGGATAGATCAAGGAAATAATATGAAATGGGAAAAAATAGAATATCAGGAGGTAAAGAAATACAGAAAACGAAGAAACGTGTACCGGTACTTGAGTATAATAATCAGGCCAGGTAACTTTAGTCTTTAGACTTGCTGCGTGGGTTCGTATCCTGGCGCATCCAGCTGGCATTTGAGAGTGCGCAAATGTGAGGGAGCCATCTCAGTAGATTTACTGGCACGTTAAAGATCCCCTTCGGGGCAAAATTCTGGCAGCCCGGTGTCATTATACTTTACCATAAACAAAGGTTGTTCTCAAAACTATTTCTAAGAAAAATATCTTCTAAAGCAGTGGTTCCTAACCTTTGCCAGCTGACGCCCCCCTTTTCAGATACGGGTAGTGATCACGCCCCACCCCCTCCCCTCCACATGTCACTTCTATAACCTCTTCAATAAATTGATGCGGTGGATATAGACCTAACCTAATAACACTACATAATGGAATAATCTATATATTAAAAATATTTATGAAAACTTATCCGAGTCCGTGCGGCCATTCTATCCGGTCGATTTCCTTTATTCTTTTTTTTTTTATGAAGAGTATTCATGCAAAGATTTGTCATCAAGTATTACAAATCACTTAAATTCCGCATTTCTCAAATTATTTGATTTTTTCAACTTTTTCCAACATTTTCCAACTTTGAAGCAATCATATCTCTGGTTCTAATTGAGGTACGAAGGTCTTTTTCCTCTAAGAACACTCAGTGAATCAAGCGCTGTCATTTGAAGTTTTAACTATTCTCATCGGATGATTCTGAGGAAATTTATGAGTGAACATTCGATATTACATCTCATTTTTTCAACATTTTTTCTCATTGTAGCAATCATATCTTTGGTTCTAATTAGGGAAATTTCCTATTACACTAGCGTTTTGTATTACAATCGACAAAGCGCAGGGTCAAACGCTTCATCGAGTTGGAATCTACTTGCCTGATCCTGTTTTAGGCCATGGAATGTTCTAAGTTGCCTTATCCCGAGGAAAATCATTTAAAGATGTAGAAGTAGAATTTAAACCTGAGGGTCGGCGCACATGTTCCTCTATCGGGCGCGTCCCAGGTGGCGGATAGGGGGGCTCGCCGGACTTGTCCGGAGGGTTTGAGGTAAATAAAATACCTCTCGCGGACCAAAAACAGGCCCCTTGCCAGGGTTATGGTGAAGCTACGTTAGGCCTAGCAAGCCAGTAGTGGATATGAAACTGCTTTTAAAACGGGAACGGGCCTCGGAAAGGACAGATCTAAAGGAAGCAGACCTGGCTATGGAAATGGACTACGAATCGGAACTTTGAATATAACTACATTGACGGGAAGAGTGGAGGAGGTTGTGGATATGATGGAGAGGAGAAAACTGGATGTACTCGGACTGGCAGAGACCAGATGGAGAGGGGAAGGAAGAAAAGAACTGAGAAATGGCTTGCAGCTATACTGGATAGGAAATGAGGAGGGGAAGAGAAATGGAGTGGGAATGGTGGTGAGAGAAGGGCTGAGGGAGGAAGTAAAGAGGGTAAGTGATAGAATAATTAGAGCCAGAATCACTGTGAAAGGTAGAAACCTGGACATTCTGCAAGTCTTTGCACCACAGGTGGGATGCACAGAAGGCGAGAAGGACGAGTTTGAAGAGGAGTTGCAGAAGCAGTTAGTGGGGAGAGACCTGATAGTCATGGGAGACCTAAATGCCCATGTCGGAACTGATAGAAGAGGTTTTGAGGAAGTGATTGGTGGTGAAGGATGGGGAAACAGGAATAAGGAAGGAGAGAGATTGTTGGAACTGTGCAAGATAAATGGGCTAATGGTTGGAAACACATGATACAAGAAGAGAGAGAGCCATAAAATTACTTGGTACAGCAGGGATTTGACTAGGAAATCAGTGGTGGACTATATTCTATGCGGGAAGGAGACAAAGAAGAGTATCACGGATATAAGGGTAATACCTTCAGAAGCCCTGGACAGTGACCACCGTCTGATGGTCGCCAAGGTGAGAGGACTGAAGGAAAAGAGGAGAACTGAGAGCCAAGAAAGAAGAATAAGGACATGGAAGCTGAAGGAGGATGGCAATAAGGAGAAGTTCCAGATATTAGTGAGGAACAAATTACCGAAGGATGATCCGAAAACAGGTGAAGAAGAATGGAATAGGTTCAAGGACGTGTTGGTAGAAGCAGCGGAAGTCGTGTGTGGCAGAACTAGTGGAAAGAAAAGGTGGAAGGAAACACCATGGTGGAACCCCAGAACTAAGGAAGCAGTGAAAAAGAAAAATGAAGCATTCAGGAAATGGTTCCAACAGAGGACAGACAGAACAAGAGAAGAATACCAAGAGCGGAAGAAAGAAGCAGGAGAAGTAGTGAAGGAAGAGAAAAAGAAATGGCTGGAGAAATGGACGGAAATGATGGAGGAGGACTGTGATGGCAGTAAGAAAGTGTTGTATGGAATGATAAAGGCAAAGAGAAGAGATACAGGGGAAAATGTCAGAATGGTGGACAGGAATGGAAAGGAGGTCGAAAATATGGAAGAAGTAAAGGTTATCTGGAGAAAATACTTCAAGGAACTCCTAAATCCAACTAAAACCACCGTAGTGGACATTGTGGAGGAAGAAACAGTCAGTTACCAAGACATTTCATAGAAGGAATTGACATGGAAAGAAGTGGAGGAAGCATTAAAGAAGATGAAAGGGGGAAAGGCACCGGGAATAGATGAAGTGAGTGTGGAGATGGTGAGAGCAGCAGGGGTGATAGGAACACAGTGGCTCTTTCGAGTAATGAAAGTGATATGGAGGGAGAAGAAAATACCAGAGGACTGGAAAAGAGGGATAATAATACCCATATTTAAAAAGGGAAGTAGGAAGGAATGCAAGAACTACAGGGGAATTACACTCATGTGCCAATGCGCCAAAATATTTGAGAAGGTACTGGAGAGAAGAATTCGGACAGAAGTTGAAGATGGGCTGAGGGAAGAACAGTATGGATTCAGGCCAGGAAGGTCAACAGTTGACCTCATCTTTGCAGTAAGACAGCTACAAGAACACCATTATGAATATGGGAAAGATCTGGTGATGACCTTCTTGGATGTTGAGAAAGCATATGATAGTATTAATAGAAACAAGGTATGGGAAGCAATGAGAGCAAAAGCAGTGAACAAGGAGACAGTGGCAAGAGTGAAAGCAATGTACGAGGGAAGCAAAAGCTGTGTAAAGGTGGGAAGAGAGAGAACGGAATGGTTTCAACTGGAGAGTGGTCTGAAACAGGGAAGTGCCCTCTCACCCCTGTTATTTATAGTGGTGATGGATGAAATCATACGAAAAGTGGTAAATAGCATTGGGGAAAGGAAAATGAAGGCAATGTTGTTTGCTGATGACCTTCTGGTATGGCGAGAGGATGAGGAAGAAGTACAAGAGCAATTAGATGAGTGGGAGAAGGTAGTGTTATCATATGGGATGAAGTTCTCAGTACAAAAGAGTGAAGTGGTCATCACAACGAGGAAGAAGAACAGACTGGATATGGGCAGAACACTTGGAGGACAGCAGTTGCAGAAAGTAGAATGCTTCAAGTACTTGGGAAGCATAATTGAAGAAAAGGGAGGCAATAGGATGGAAATAAATGAGAGGGGAAGGTGCGCAGATGGATTTTTCAAGAGTGTTAGGGGGATGATATGGAATAAAGATGTACCACAAAAATGTAAAGGAATCATCTACAAGACCTACTTTGTGCCAATTTTGACATATGGTTCACAAACATGGGTGATGAAGGAAAGGGACAGGAATAAAATACGAGCAGTGGAGATGAAGTTCCAGAGGAGTAGGGTAGGAGTGACAAGAATGGACAGAGTAAGGAATGAGAGAGTCAGGGAGATGGTAAGAGAGGAACCATTGCAAAATAGAATAGAGCGATCTAGGCTACAATGGTATGGACATGTGAGGAGGATGCAAGAGGAGAGGATACCGAAGAAGATGTTTGGAATGGAAATGACGGGAAGGAGGCCAAGGGGAAGACCAAGGGACAGATGGACAAAAGGAGTTAAGAAGAGTGTGGAGGAAAGAGGAGTGTGCTGGGACACAGTAAATGACGAGAGATGGTGGATGGACAGGAAACGATGGAGAGGCTTATGTTCCAAGCAGACCCGACCAGCGGTTGGAAACTGCTCAAGATGATGATGATGATGATGATGATGATGATGATGATGATGATGATGGTCGGCGCACAGCGAACATTGTCTGGAAGGAAGTTTTGTGAAATAAAGGTTATAAACTATTACATAATGTCGTATTTTTTAAATTCCAATACTGAAAAATAATGCTGCGGAGCAGTACGGGCGCCCTAGTTATTTCTGAAAAAATAATTTGAAGTACGACCCTTATATCTAATACATACTAACTTCATTTTCCCACAATACAAACAACACGCTTTTACAACAAATCCTTAAATTAGTCAACAAATGTTAGTGAGAGGGTTGACACTGTTTTCCCTTGGTAAGATGGTTTGATATTTGACAGGCAACATCAAGTTGACAGCGCTGCTTTGTTTTTATGACACTCAGCGTGGAAATTCCTGACTCGCATAACTATGTCGTTGAAAGTGGGAAATGACACGCAATGCAACTTTAGCTATTTCAGGATAGACTGCAAGATAGTTTACGCAAACGTCACCCAATCCTAATATTTTGGAATCATCTTTTGGCTTTGAAACACACTTCAAATCTATGGCTTATTCTTGACGTTGTGCTGGCAGTGCTTCAATGTCAATGGCAAACGGATTTCTTGATAACATCCAGACCCAGGGAATCCAAATGTGACTGAATGTTCACCTTAAGTTTCTTACGATCACGTTCATTTTCCGGCAAAATGTCATTAAGGCGGTGAAAGGATGAGAAGTTGTTCAACTGAAGCTGGCGTTTCCATAATTGTATTTTTTCCTGGAATGCATAATATTGGAGTTTTTGCCTTGGAACTTTAAGTTCAAACTGATCAAAGCTTCAAAGTAATCACAAAGATGTGCCAACGAGACGATAAAATTGGCATTGATTGCTCCTTACAACACAGCAAATTCCTTATTTCTCCAACCTTGCGACTCCGCAGAGGTTTGTGCCGACCGTTGGCAATTACCCGTGCTTTTGAACGATTTGCTTGGCGCGACAATCACTTGGAGAGATTCAAAAAATGTTTATTATACAAAATTGTAATATTTGAGTTAAAAAAACTTAATTCGGAAATCACTTCATGCCACCCTTGAATAAGCCCCACGCCCCCCTAGGGGGGGGGGGGGGGAACCCCCAGATTGGGAACCCCTGCTCTAAAGGCTAAAGAACACACATTAACATCACACAAAACAGATCTGTTACAAAAATCTGTTAAATACGAAATAAATAATGTGTACATTGCCCTATCTACAGCTTGGAATGCTTGATTTCAACGATTTCATTCCACAGTCTCTTCACAATTTTACATGTTCTTACCCATACTGACAACTTCAATCCTAACCTAAAATCTGTTTGTCTATATAACATCCACATCACTGTTCCTACTTCAAGCAAGATTTATTTCTAGTGTTACGTGGGAGTTCGTAACAGCCCGTCAATTATTACGTTGTTGCTTTTCACGAGACTTTGCCAGCTTCCAAAGGAGATGCTTCCCTGAGGTGGTGTAGTAGATGATTTGACACTTATAATCACCATGGCAACACCGGTTCTATTTAACGTTTCCATTCGCGTGTTAATTGTGTGTTTGTGTTTGAAAGAGCTACCAGCTAATGCCATGTTTGTGTTTGCTATAATTACGAACGATTATGTGGTGACGTTACGTACACTCGAGGTGCCACTTCTAACGTCTGCGGCATCTGTGATAATTACTGACTATCTCGTATTGAAATGAACACACACGAACTTCTCTCAAACAAACACAAGAATATTATAGGTTTGTGATTAAGCCTAAGGTCATGGATTATGTTACGATATTCAAGTATCTGGAGACCAAGATAAATGATGCTTTAGCTTTGATTTCTTGGAACTACAAGAGCAAGAAAAAGCCAAACGTAAGGAATGGTAAATTGAAGTGGATATTAAATATTCCTGTAACTAATGGTGGCCGTATTTATTACCCATTTGGTTGTTAGTGTCTGAATTTAGAATCGTAAGAACTATAAACAATACCTTGTAGTTATCTGAGTGCATACTTATGTTTGAGAGGTTAGATTCACGGTCATCAATTCGATGATTTTGAAATAAGAATTAAAGTTCACTCGTTTCTATTTAAGGTGAAAGAAGCTTCAACGAAATGCGGGCTTTATTTCTTTTAACCAAAGAAAAGAAATGTAGGAGTGGAAATATAGGAGAGAATCAAGTGAAGAAAAGCTTCAAATGGAAGGATAAACACATCATCGGTGATGAACGTTTCTGAAGAGTACTGCGGAGTAAATGGGGATCTTTTCTTTATTTTATTTATTTATATATTTATTTATTTTATGTGTTCAGTAGTGGCGAAGTTAGAGCTCTGATACACTTAACCACGCAATATGAGACAATTTTGGAAACACAAAAAATATTTAAGATGATAAATAAGGAGTAAATTAATTATGCTAATACTAATATTAATGCAAAATGCACAAGCATATTTTTGTGTTTTTGTTGTGTTTTTGTTTTGTGTATTTGCTTCGTATTGTGTTTTGTGATTTTTTGTGTTACCGTACCGGTATTGTATTGTTTCTTGTCGTGCAGTTTTGTTTTGTTGTTGTGCCTTCGGTTATATTTTTTAGCCTACTTTTCACATTTTGCAAAAATGAGGAAAAAGTAGACTTATGAGATCGATCCGGGAAAATGTGTGTCTGTCTGTCTGTCTGTCTGGCTGTGTGTATGTCCCCCCCTATCAACTCCTAAACGGCTGCAGCAATCAAAACCAAATTTAGTATGAGTAAAGATGTGCACCGGAATATCTCACGTCCATATTCGAAAATGATGTCAGTGCTACCAACTGCTGAAAAAACGCACTAGAAATTTGAGCTCCATGTTGGATATCTTGAAAGGTATGCATGGGAGCTATTCCAAAATTGGCACACATGTAGATACGACAATTTCAGTTTAATTTCCAGGAGGCGAACCATGACAGTGTTGCCAATATAATTTTAAGCCTTCTGATAAGTCCAATGTTTAAATTCATATAACTTCTACACTATCAATTGTATTTCAACCAAATTTTGTATGTAATATGTGTACATAAACAGATATGACTGAGCGTATTCTTAAGAGCCACCAGGGCTGCCAACTGTTAATAATTGATATATCTATTTTTTATCCAAATACCATTATATCAGAAAGTATGCAAGCCAACAGCTTTTAACTATGCACACGTATATTCTGACATTTTAGATTAATTTGGAGTAACTTATATACGTCAGTTTTACCAACATGATTATAAGCCTGCTGATAGTAGCAATTTTTAAATACATGTAACTTCTATACTATCAGATGGATTTCAACCAAATTTCGTATGTGCTATGTGTAACATAACAGATATGACTATAAGTATTGATAGGAGCAATCAGGGCTGCCAAATGTTAATAAATGCTGTCTATATTTTTTTGCCCTAATATCAATATATCAGGAAGTATGCAAGCCAACAGCTCTATACTTTGCACACGTATAGCACCTGACATTCTAGATTAATTTGGAGTAATTAATACAAGGCAGTGATGCCAACATTATTCTTTGCTTGCTGATATGTCCAATAGTAAAATACATATAACTTCTATACTAACAAATGGATTTCATCCAAAATTGGCACAAGAAGATATCATAATATTTCAGATATTTCTGACCAGCACACGCATGGTATTGTTGGCAACATGTTTTTACGCGTGCTGATAGATCCAGTGTCTAACTGCACGTAACGTCCATTGGACTTCAACCAAATTTTGTTTTCTGTACCTTAAGAGGTGGAACTAAGAATATATACAGTCACCAGGGCTGCCAACTGTAGTGCTCTATTAGGCTACATTATACCAGGTATATTTTGAACTAATTAGATATTTCGATATTACCAACTTAATTTCGTCATTATTCTAGATAGGTTCATATACTGTAGAATAATCATTGGCATGAAAAGTTGGCTGTATAGTTCTTCACGGAACTTCTTATTTGTAATTTAGTTTTGCTTTTGAGCCATTAGGTTTAAGTTTTGTTTTTCTATTTTCTACTTTGTTTTTTATTTTATTTTGTAATTTGATTTGTTATGTGGTGTTGTTTTGTATTCATTTATTTTGTATATTTATGTTTGTTGTTCTTGGACTAGAAAAAAACAAACACGCATTCATACACACAAACATTCGTGAGAGAAAAAATATGTGAACAAATATTAACATCTTCTAATTCAACGTCAGGTAAACAAGCAAAATAAAAGTAAAAAAAGAAATAAAAATTCAACAAACCTGTTTTAAAAGCAAACAAAACAACTCAGGAATAAACAATAATAAGCAAATAGAACAAATAAATAAAAAATATGTAAATAAATAAATTAAATATAGTTATATACTGTCTTTTACCGACAGCGGTAACTACGCTCACTTACGTTCAGTGCTAGGCCATGCGACCAAGCTTTCTGTGAACTCGGAAGACGTGGGTTCGAGCTCCACCGTCCTTGAAATGGTTTTCCGTGGTTTCCCCATTTTCAACTCCAGGCAAATGCTGGGACGGTACCTTCTGACAGACCACGACCGATTCCTTCCACATCCTTGCCCAGTTCCATTCATCGTCATTAATTTCATCTCTCATTAACACATCTCATGAGTTTGGCGTCAGGCAGGCACGGAGTCAAGGGTGGGGGGAGGATCACGGGGGTCATGACCCCCCCCCCCCAAACGGAGACCAATTTTTTTGCAAACACAAAACACAATAACCAGACAAATAAAACATAACGAATTTTAACTGAAAAACAGTTTTTTTTTTTCATTTTATTCAATATTGAAAATATCTTTATTGCAATTGTTATGTTCTGTTACAACTGTACATATTTACAAATTCCCACCTGTATTATAGAAACTCGTTTATTTTGTTTAGCAAACCTTGTGATTACCGAATCTATGTTTATAGTGATGTCACGATGAATGTGCAGCAACGCACGGATAGGAATTTGGGATTCTTTTTGGCACCAAAAATTTTTTCCGACGTCCAAACTGCAAGCTTGGTGGGCAATTTAAGCTGTTACTTTCTCCCTTTGTCGGCACCAACTCGACTTGCCGAAACTGTAACATACCTTGATACTTTTCTCGAAGCTCGATGTGAAAGTCTCAAAACACTCCGTTGCAATTTGTACGAATATTTTTGGTGAGCTAAACGCATCAAATTTCTATCCATGTGGTTTTGTAAGTTTGTCTATTTGGTGATTGCGTTTTTAGTGATACCATTTTTCTTAACAATTTCGATTCTCCCCGCCCCAAGCCAAACTCTGGATCCGCGCCTGGCGTCAGGAAGGGCATCCGTCCGTAAAACCCATCTGCCGTATAGACTTACGAAACGAGGGACGGACTTGCGGGTTTCTCCACGCCATTGCCGTTATTTCTTACTTGCATATCCGCTTTCCCATGTCAACTCCTCAATTTTCAACAACCACGAGGATTTGGCTCATAATAGCGATCACTGGCGGGTTTAATTAGTACGTTCAAAGGACTTATTTATGGTAATATACTGTGCGCTGTAGAATAACAAGGTTTGAGAGTCTACCTTATTTTGTACTTGCACCGTTACTTTTCATTGTGGTGATGGATGACATAATAACCCGAGTGGCACAAGTACAGTAATTGGGGAAGGAAAGATGAAAGCAATGGTGTTTGCAGATGATTGGATGATTTGGGGAAACAAGGAGGAGGAGGAGGTACAGGAACAGTTGGACGTGTGGGAAGGAATAATACAAGGATATGGGATGAAATTTAGCATAAATAAGAGTGAGTTGGTGATCACAACAAGGAAGAAGGAAAGAACCACAACAGGAATAACAATTGGTGGGGAACAGCTGAAGAAAGTGGAGAGTTTCAAGTATCTAGGAAGCCTGATACAAGATAATGGAAGAAACGATAGAGAAATAAATGAGCAAGGGAGACAGGCAGAAGCATTCCGGAGGAGTGTGGGAAGCATGTTATGGAGCAAGGATGTCCCTCAGAACAGCAAAAAGATCATGTATCGGACGTACTATGTCCCTATCCTGACGTATGCCTCAGAGACCTGGGTTATGAAAGGAAGGGAGAAGAACAAAATACAGGCCAGTGAGATGAGGTTCTTGAGAAGCAGTATTGGAGCTACAAAGAGGGACAGAATATGAAATGAGAGGACCAGAGAATTAATGAAGGAGGAACCATTACAGGATGGTATAGAGAAATCTAGACTTAGATGGTATGGACATGTAAAACGAATGGAGGAGAAGAGGATACCCAGGAGGATACACGAGACGAAGTGGGAAGGAAAGAGACCGAGAGGAAGACCGAGAGACAGGTGGCTGAAGGAGGTGGAAGAAAGCGTGAAGAAGAGAGGAGAATACTAGACAAGGGTGGAGGCTGAGAGATGGTGGGAAGACAGAAGACGTTGGAGAGGCTTGTGTTCCAAACAGACCCGGCCAGTGGCTGGAAACTGTGCAAGATGATGATGATGATGACCAGAAACCGAATCATTTTGCAATGTTTAAATAGCTCATGTTCGTTGAGAAATAACTTACAGACATTCAGTTTTCAAATATCGGCAACCCTGGGTGTCTGTGCCTGTAGGAATAATAAAATATCTCCCAAGTATCTTCTAAATGTGCTGCCAGCACAGAAAATGGTGTCATTATATTTTAGTGACGTCTGTGAGGTGTGAGAGAAAGGCCCCATTAAGGCGGTGTGATTTACGTCGACATTTATATACATCATTATATTCTCATAAAAGTGGAAGATTGCTACTAATTCTCCCTAAAAATGAGTGCCATTATACTTTTGATAGATCAGTTAGACAACAAAGAAATAGCCGCTGTTTTGTGTTGAACTCTTCACAATTACCCGGCCTCGCCACATTTTAGTAATTGAATATCTAACCTTACAAAGGGGCTAAGTGCCAAATTTGAAAACAAGTAGTTCCGTGAAAAACTATAGCCTATTTTCATATATCCTACTTATGTTAATTGCCACTATCAACATACAAAATTTCAGTTTGATTGCTGTACCGGGTGAGTTAGCCGTGGTTGTTACGGCGTGGCTGCAGGCAGTCGCTCACATCCGGGAGGCGAGGAGTTTCGAATCCCCCCGCCGGCTACCTCGAGGATGGTTTCCTGTGGTTTTTCCATCTTCCTTCCAGGCAAATGCCGGGGTTGGTCCCTAACTATAGGCCACAGCCCATTCACACTTACATTCACACTTTCCTCCCCAGACAACACTCCACACGCGACGATACTTGTAGCTCACCCCATGGGTGTCCGAATCGAAGCAGCTACTAACTCTGGCGCGCCGAACATGTCCTAGGACACTCCCGGTACTAAAAGCCATACGCTAAAAAGAAAAAAAGTTTGATTGCTGTAATAGATTCGTAGATATTGAGAACCGACTAAATATTTTGGATGGTCGCCATGTTGGACTTCGAGTTATGTACTGTTACATGAAGATTATTGTGTACGTGTAGTCAAACTTAAATCGCATGATTAGGACACAAGGCGTAAAAACGAGATTTTAAAATCTTGTGGTTATGTAAACAATTGAAATAAATTAAATGCCAGTGGATTAACATTTGTATAAGCATTTACCGTATCAAGTTTCACTGTACTCGGATGGTTAAATCACGAGAAAAATCTATTAAAACGTTTCCACTTTGCTTGGCCGCCATGTTCGTTTTGTTCTTTACAGGTTTTTGAAAGTTACATAGATAAACATGCAGTAGTGCCCTTTATCATCGTGCTAACTTCCAGGGTGATATCAGTGATAGTTTCAGAGATATAGAATAACAGTGAAATATTTCGCACAGCTGCCATCTTGAGGTTATGTAAACAATTGAACTAAATTAATAGCCATTGCATTCCAACGTGTATAAACATTTGCTGTACCAAGTTTCATTGCGTTTGGATGGTTAAATCGCAAGAAAAGTCTATTTAAATTCGCACCTTTGCTTGGCCGCCATGTTGATTTAGTAGTTACCAGGTTTTTGAAAGTTCCATAGGTTTTATTTCGTGTGGTCTCCTCAGAGACCTTTTCTATTCGACGCCCGTGGGCGACCTGTGTGATGAGAGATGGAATTGATTAAGGTGAATGAAATTGGAGAAGGATGTGGAAGGAAGTGGCCGTGGCCTGTCAGAAGGTACCGTCCCAGCATTTGCCTGGTGTTGAAAATGGGGGAAACCACGGAAAACCATTTCAAGGACGGCCGACGGTGGGGCTAGAACCCACGCGTCTACCGAGTCAGCAGAGAGGTTGGCCCCATGACCTAACACTGCCCTTTAGCCAGCGTAGCCACTACTGTCGGTAGTTCCATAGGTGAACGTTTAGTAGTGCTCTTTATCACCGTACACAATTTCAGGGTGATATCGGTAATAGTTTCGGAGATACTGAATGCTGGTTAAAAATTTCACACATCCGCCATGTTGGATTTGTGAGACGTAGTAAAATTTGAAGGGCACGGTCGGGGTCGGCCGAAATGGTGCTATGGCCTTACCGAGTTTCATTGAAATCGCTCCAGCCGTTTAGAAGTTATTACGGGGGGACCCCACACACCTCACACAGGCATACATACGTACACACACACATACGGACAAAAGGTGATCTCATAAGCTTAATTATTCATAAAATGAAAATAGGCCAAACATTAGGATTTACTATAGAATGGTGTTACATTGCCCTACAAGAGTGCGCAGTGATATTCTCGTTTTTGCAGTTTGTACGCTGCTCGACAGAGTGCATGACCGGTTGTTACGAGAGCTTTTTTCTTACAAAGGTGTCAAGTAGCAATTTATTTGGAGGGGGAATTTTCCAAGCTCTGGCTTGATGTGGCAGCAGATCTGTCGTGTTTAGCATTGTTAGTGAAAGTTGTAGTGAAACATTACTTGTGCGCTCATCAATTTATTGAATATGGAAGCAAATGATAAGAAGAGGAGGAGACCTAAAGGCTCTGGCAGTGAACAGGTTGAGAGGAAGAAGTTGGAAACAGCAGAAAAAAATGTGTAACCAGAGAAAATGAACATGTGTATGGAACATAACTTGAGTTTGTATTTAACACTTTTGTAAGGAAAAGACATGAAAGACATAATTAGGGCCCGGATGTTAATGCCGTAAAAAAGTTTAAAAAATGCATTTAAAACTTTCAAAAATGACTGTAATAAATGACCTAGAATTCGAAAAATGCACTAAAATTGGAGAAAATGATCTTATAATAATAAACTCACCAATATTTCAACAAGTAGTTCCGTGAAGAACTATACAGCCTATTTTAATATATCCTGCTGATGTTAATTGCCTCTATCAACATACAAAATTCCAGTTTAATTGCTGTAACAGATTCGTAGATATTGAGAACCGTCTAAATATTTCAGATGGTCGCCAGGTTGGATTTTTATTTTTGTACTATTACATTAAGATTATTGTGTACGTGTGGTATTCAAACTTCAATCGCATGATTAGAACAAAAGAAGTAATAAAAACGAGATTTTAAAATTACGCACAGCAGACATCTTGTGATTATGCAAACAATTGAAATAAATTAGATGCCAGTGGATCAACATTCGTATAAGCACTTAACGTGCAACGTTTCACGGCACTCGGATAGTTAATTCGCGAGAAACGTCCATTTAAATATTTATACTTCGCGTCGCCGCCATGTTGGATTTGTGCTCACCAGGTTACTGAAAGTCCTATACGTGAACATATGTTCATAGTCTCTATGAACATAAAAAAATTCAGTTTGGTTGCTTGAAAAGATTCATAGATATTGAGAACCGTCTAAATATTTCTGAAGCTTGCCATTTAGGATTGTTATATGTATAGGCCATAGAGTTATGTACCATTCAAGGACAATTATTGCCTAGGTTCATTATTCAAATTTTCACTTCGATCGCATGATTACGACACAAGAAATAAAAACTTAATTTTAAAATTTCGCACAGCCGCCATCTTGAGGTTATGTAAACAATTGAATTAAATTAGATGGCAGTGCATTACAATCTGCAAAATCATTTACTGTACCACATTTCACTGCGCTCAGAGAACTAAATCACGAGAAAAGTCTATTAAATTATTTCAAATTCGCTTGGTCGCCATGTTAGTTTTTTTCTTTACAGGTTAATGAAATATACATAGGTAAACTTGTATCAGTACCCTTTATCACCGTACAAAATTGCAGGGTGATATCTGTAATAGTGTCGGAGATATAGAATGTCAGTGAAATATTTCGCACAACCGCCATTTCGAGGTTATGTAAACAATTGAACTAAATTAGACTCCAGTGCATTACAATGTGTATAAACACTTACTGTACCAAGTTTCATTACGTTTGGATGGTTAAATCGCGAGAAAAGTCTATTTAAAAGTCTCAAATTCGCTTGGCCGCCATGTTGGTTTTGTAGTCACCAGGTTTTTGAAAGTCTCATAGGTGATCTTCTAGTAGTGCCCTTTATCACCGTACACAATTTCAGGGCGATATCGGTAATAGTTTCGGAGATATTGAATGCTAGTGAAATACTTCGCACACCCGCCATGTTGGATTGGTGAGACGTAACAAAATTTGAAGGGCACGGTCGAGGTCGCCGGGAATAGCGCTATGAACTTACCGAGTTATGAGATCTGGCAAATGTGTGTCTGTCTGTCTGTCTGTCTGTCTGGCTGTGTGAGTCCCCCCCCCCCTATCAACTCCTAAACGGCTGGAGCAATCGAAACAAAATTTGGTAGGAGTAAAGATCTATACCTGAATATCTCACGGCCATATTTGAAAATGATGTCAGTGCCACCAACTGCTAAAAAATCGCAATTGAAATTTGAGCTCCATGTTGGATATCTTGGAAGGTATGAATGGGAGCTATTTCAAAATTGGCACACGTATAGATAATAATATTGCAGTTTAATTTCCAGGAGGCCATACATGGCAGTGTTGCCAAAGTGATTATAAGCCTGCTGATATGTCCAATTTTTAAATGCATATAACTTCTACACTATCAATCGGAATTCAACCAAATTTCGTATGTTGTATATGTACATACCCAGATATGACTGAGCGTATTCTTAAGACCCACCAGGGCTGCCAACTGTTAATAAATGCTCTTAATTTATTTTATCCAAATACCAATATATCAGAAAGTATGCAAGCCGAGAGCTTTAAACTATGCACACGTATAGCACCTGACATTCTATATTAATTTGGAGTAACTTATATACGTCAGTGCTACCAACATGATTTTAAGCCTGCTGAGAGGTCCAACTTTAAATACATGTAACTTCCATACTGTAATTTGGATTTCAACCAAATTTCGTATGTGCTATGTGTACCATAACAGATATGACTATGTCGATTCTTAATAGTAACCAGGGCTGCCAACTGTTAATAAATACTGTCTCTATTTTTGTCACCCTAATATCAATATATCAGAAAGTATGCAAGCCAATAGCTCTAAACTTGGCACACGTATAGTACCTGGCATTCTAGATGAATTTGGAGTAACTAATATACGTCAGTGCTGCCAACATGATTCTAAGCCTGCTGATAGGTCCAATTTTAAAATGCATGTAACTTCTACACTAACTAATGGATTTCATTCAAAATTGGCACAACAATAGATCATATTATTTCAGATTATTTCTGACCAATACATACATTACATTGTTGCCAACATGATTTTACGCACGCTGTTAGATCCAATGTTTAATTGCATGTAACGTCCATGCTATTCATTGGACTTCAACCAAATTTTGTATTCTGTACCTTAACAGATGGAACTAAGAATATATTCAGTCACCAGGGCTGCCAACTGTAGTGCTCTATTAGGCTACATTATGCCAGGTATACAGTATTTCTAACTAATTAGAAATTTCGATATTAGCAACTTAATTTCGTCATTATTCTAGATAGATCCATATAGATTAATCATTGGCATGAATCTTAAATTTTAAGAAAAGTAGGCTATTTAGTTCGTCACGGAACTTCTTGCTATATCTCGAAATGCTGCGTTCAACATCAACTGATGTGATCGGAGCGTACTTGAAGTGAGGAAGGTCGTTTGCTGCTAAATCCTCCTCAATCCCATCCATGCAATAGTTTTCACCGGAAAGAATTCTTAGATTTTGCAGAATGTTTATATCCGGTGTTTTAGTCCAGCACTTGTTTCAGCTTTGACGCAATACCCGAAGCAATTACGCCACGATTGTTGCTAGGACTAGCTTTCACCCGGTTGATTAAGGAAATGGAATCAAGATTTCAATATTTTAAACTATCCTGTATCAGCTACTAGCTTCTTCTTAATTCTAAGACAAGTAACTCCCTCATAAAAAGCTGTGACATGACTAAATTAAACACAATGGGAAATAGTAACAAGTAGTTCCGTGAAGAACTATACAGCCTATTTTCATATATCCTACTTATATTAATTGCCACTATCAACATACACAATTTCAGTTTGATTGCTGTAATAGATTCGTAGATATTGAGAACCGACTAAATATTTCGGATGGTCGCCATGTTGGATTTTATATATGTAGGTCCTAGAGTTATGTACTGTTACATGCAGATTATTGTGAACGTGTAGTATTCAAACTTCAATCGCATAGTTAGGAAACCAGAAAAAACAAGGAGATTTTAAAATTTTTCACAGCTGCCATCTTGAGGTTATGGAAAAAATTGAAATAAATTAGATGCCAGTGGATTAACATTCATATAAGGATTTACTGTACCAAGTTTCACTGCACGCAGATGGTTAAATTGCGAGAAACGACCATGTGAATATGTATAATTCAAGTCGCCACCATGTTGGATTTGTGATCACCAGGTTATTTAAAGGCCTATAGGTGAACTTAAGTTCATAGCCCCTATGAACATTAAAAAATGCAGTTTGATTGCTAAAATAGATTCGTAGATATTCAGTATCGTCTAAGTATTTCGGATGGTCGCCATGTTGGATTGTTAAATGTATAGGCCATAGAGTCATGTACCATTAAAGGAAAATTATTGCGTAGGTTCATTATTCAAACTTTCACTTCGATCGCATGACTACATCACAATAAATAAAATCTTAATTTTAAAATTCGCACTGCCGCCATCTTGAGGTTATGTAAACAATTTAACTAAATTAGATACCAGTGGATTACAATGTGTATAAATATTTCCTGTGCCAGGTTTCAGTGCGCTTGGAACATTAAATCGCGAGAAAGGTCTAATTAAAATTTTCAAATTCGCTTGGCCGCCATGTTCGTTTTGTAGTTAACCGGTTTTTGAAAGTCTTATAGATGGACTTCCAGTAGTGCCCTTTATCTCCGTACAAAATTTCAGGGTTTTACCGCTAATAGTTTCAGAGATATAGAATGCCGGTTAAATATTTCGCACATCCGCCATCTTGTGATTATGTAAACAATTGAACGAAGTTAGATGTCGGTGCATTACAATGTATATAAACATATACTGTACCAAGTTTCATTGCGTTTGGTTGGTCAAATCGCGAGAAACGTCTATTTAAAAGTCGCAAATTCGCTTGGCCGCCATATTGGTTTTGTAGTTACCAGGTTTTCAAAAGTCACATAAGTGAACTTATAGTAGTTCCCTCTATCACCATAGAAAATGTCAGGGTAATATCGGTAATAGTTTCGGAGATATTGAATGCTGGTGAAATATTTCGCACAGCCGCCATGTTGGATTGGTGAGTCGTAACAAAATTTGAAGGGCACGGTCGAGGTCGCCGGGAATAGTGCTATGAACTTTCCGGGTTTCATTGAAATCGCTCCAGCCGTTTAGATTTTATTAGGGGGGGGGACACACACACGAATCACACACACACACGGACAAAAGGTGATCTCATAAGCCTATTTTTTCAAAATTGAAAATAGGCTAAAAATGACCTCAAAAGGACGATTTCTCTAAAATAAGACCAAACAAATCTACCAAACTTAAAAAAATGCTCTTAAAATGGGAAAATAGCAAAAAAAAAATGCAAATTGATGCTAAATAAAACTGAAATATTTGAAGACGCGGTGGCCCGTCCAGAGTTTCTATGTACTTCAACATTGTTGTAGACAGCTCAGTAAAAAGATGACATGTCATCAACATCCGGGCCCTAGACATAACCCTTTCCTAATTTTCTACTTTCATCATGTCATATTACATTGAAAGTTTACATTTACAATCCCTTAATTTTACAAAGAGATTTCTAACATGTAAACAATATATTTAAAATAATTCAACATTTGAAGCAAAGAGCTGCATTGATTCAGGGAAGTTTTCAATGTACAACATCTTTCCACTCGGTTGCTGGATATTTTATGTGGGGGTGATTTTAAAGAAATGAAACGCAAATGGGACGGAAATTAAACGAAAACAATGAGAGCGTGCGGTGGCGGAGATTGGTACTGCTGTATAGACTTTTTTTGTGGGGCTGATTTTGAAGAAATGAAACGGAAACAATGAGCGCGCGCGGTGGCGGTGATTGGTACCACGACGTACTGTGCCCGTTTAGACCGGAGTCCGCACGACCACATATGCATTTTACCAATAATCAGTCAGCACGAGAGTCAAAATATCCCGGAGCGCCAGATGGGTTAAAGCAAATCGCAAAAACGACATCAAATGAAAAAAATGCTTTACTGATTTTTGGCTCAATGCAACAATAAGGATAGAAGGAGATTCAATTGGGCGTAACACATCAAGTAAAATTATCTCAGTTTATTTTGAATTTAAAAATTGACTGCAAAAATGCTCAAAGTAGCATCACTCACGTGTGGCGACCCACACTCCTATTTACACAATATACAGAAATTTTCCAAACACATTTGACAATTATTCTTTTGGAAACACAAGTCTGATTGTTAGTCCTGTAGACTATGTTCCAAAATTATTTATAATTAAATCCAGTTCAAATTTAATTGTCTCTACTGGAAATATCGTAGTTCACTGTTTGAATTTTTACATAATATTAACACTCGTAGAATAAATGTTCATAGAATTTTTAACTTTCACTTATTTTTCCAGTTTCAAAAAATATATATTGTCGAAAAATATTATTATCATTGAATCAACGCAAATTATTTACACATATTAATAACATCTGAAAAGTATTTGACCTTGAGCATAGCATCGAAGAACTGTGCGAAGCACAACAAAAATTAATTGTTCTTCTGACATTAAACATTTCGAGAAGTGACTCGATTATGAACTTCAAGTTCCTAACAAAATATATGATTTCTGAATCATCAACTTGATCACTAAATTGTTGAACCATTCAACTATTCAATTTTCCACTTGGAATCATTATTATAAAAAAAATATTTATATTCATGGCCATTTTTAGCAACATTCACAACTTGCAATTACTCGACAGAATGCGGAAATAAGAATTGTAGTTTCATAATTAATTCATTTAGTTCATGGCACTAGGAATGAAATTATCCTTCAAATTATTCGTGGTTAAAGAATTATTTTTAATTGGCAGTGGCCCATTCTATTATTTGTGTAAGAACACAATATTACAACAACAACGGCAAAGGTCTTCCTCTGAAGAAGAATAAACTACTATCATGACAAATCCGGGTTCTAGCAAAATCAATTTCTAAATGGAATTCGTAAACAAGGTTGAAATAAGAACTGATGGTTTCTAAGAAATAACCTTCGGGTCATTCATACGACGAAATGTGTAGTTCCAATACTCCTATAAACCTGAGCCATCGAACCTGCTATTTGATTGATGCTCGAAAAAACTTCCTCATTCCTGCGACTTAAACATGCGCACCTCGGAATGGCATTTCAACTACTCCACACATATAAATTTTCTTCCCAAAATTTATACAATAAATCAAGCCTCTGCTGCTTATCAACACTGGAAGATTAATAAACTTACAAGTTTATTTTATTTTACCATTCAGTTCAACCCGTGAATTTACCATACTTATGAAAATCATTATTTCACTTTCGAGTGTATTTACGTCATGATTTTATATAAATACAAAAATATCCTATTTGATACAAATATCATTTGCTTCCCGTTTCATGCCTCTCCGTGTTATCTGAAAAATATACTTTGCTCAATGCAAATATCAACTGTTCAACCAGAACTGAAATGTTGGTTGAATGCGGGCTTGCGCTAACCACTCTCCTTCGGAAAATCTCCTGTTCCAAACTAGAAATGATTAAACTACTTCATAGGCTCTCTCTCAATACATATGATTATTATAAAATATAATATCCAAGAATTATTTAGAAAAATTATAAAAATTATTATTATTATTATCAGAGGATTATTATTATTATTATTATTTGTCATATTTTAAATATATTTAATTATCATCTCATTATGTGAGAATCCACATGTTCGAACCTTCGAATATGGAAAAAATATCCATTCCTCAACAAAAATAATTATTAACTTTTACAGTTACATCGGCTGATTACCGTGATTTCCCAAAAATATGAAATATTCAAATAAATGCTCGAAATGCTCGGTCATCGATCCTAAACTGTTCTGAGTGCTGAAAATACTCAGAATAACTCTAACAAGTCTTGCGTAAATCATTGCAAGATTTAAATACGAAGAAAAATAAATGTGTTGGTCAACTGCAGAAAAATAGTTTGTTCCAATTAGCTAGGCATAATATAATTCAAATGTGGCTTACATTTCTTGGTGGTCTTGAAGCGTAGTGAACCTGGTCTGTACCAGATGTATCCATATACATGCCCTATCGGACAAGCATGTATAATCCTTGTATCGGCCGCCATTATATACCCACAATCCGTCTAGTCAGACATAGTGGTAGTATCTCTTGGCGTTTGAATTAACTGTTGTTCCATTTTAATATGGGCTTCTATCAAAGCCATAACAGTTTGTTTAAATGGGGTCAGATCTAAGTGATCTATTCTTAGATATGTCAGTTGTAACATAACTCACGGTAATCTTATCAATACAAGAAGACACTGACAGTCTAACCAATCAACGGCTGTCCTGAAGATCGTTCCCTGGGCATGGCTTCTCGCCATCTACCATGCGCTAAGCAACCTGTAGTTTCCCTTGCGTAGACTAATGAACACCACCGTGATAGACTGGTCTTCAGTGTACTGATAGATCGAAGTGGTTAACAAGTTACCAATATGAAAACTGACTGAAATGGACTTAAACATCCAAGTATTAGGTTATTACTGGACTGTGACAAAGTACTAATTCTAGACAAAGTCTAGCATATGTCCATGAAGAAATATAAAAATATTTCCACTAATGTCTGTAGAAAAAAAATTCAATCACCTCAGTGATTCTCCTCGCCGGAAACTTACTAAGTTCCACTTCGTAGCGCAGCACTTTTGTGACTATCACAACTTTGAAAATTACTTCTGCGTAGATCCGGCAACCATGTGCCTTGGCTCAGCGTAGCAGCAACTTGCTCGGCAAATGCTTGTGTTGGAATGAGCTATCGATACCTCGGCCGGCCGGCTTTTATTCAAAACTGCCAGGGTCACGCGTCATCAGCTGATATCTGGAAATCCTCATATCTCTGGTATCCCTGGTCCGATTTACTTGATACTAATTGCATTCTCTTTCATTTGGCCGTGCCAGTAATCTGATCCATGTCTCAAGTCTCTACTCCATGGTTAACTATTTAATCAATAAATAGCCTCGACCTCTGCTATTACTCGCTACGTCACTTGACATGCAAGTATCGGTAAATTCTTTCCAATTGCTTCGAGAAGCAATGTAGCGCGATATTCAAATATCTCAACTTTCAAAAGCGGCTGTAGCCTTTCCCTTGATATCTAGGTGTCTGAATCTTGGAATACCCATTCCTAGAGTTGGGCACATCCACCCCACACCTAGCAAAAAATAAAAATTGAAAAATTTTTATTTTTCCTATCTACACATTAAATTATCTGGTTCTTGAATAATAAATCTTCAAATTCGATGCATTATAAGTTCCCACGATGTTACCAGTTCGTGTATTAGCGATTTCGTAGCTTCCATTATTGTTTACTTCCACAATGTTCAAAATCTTCAATTTCACCAGGTTTAATATCAAAAATATCGTGATACTCTTCCAAAATTTTTCCTAGCTCTGGGGACTCCTTCTCAGTGTAGACTTCTCTTCCTTCAGCTTCATGAAAAATCAGAGACCATTGAGCATCTCCCTCGATGTCTTCCTCTTCTTTTCCCTAGAAGTTAATCTCTTCGGTATTCTTGAATTTGATCGTCTCTGTCTTCATGTCTATCACTGCTTGATATTTCTGAATGAAATCTGCTCCCAATATCATGTCAAAAGCCATGTCCTTCATTACTACAAACACATGTCAGAAATCATGTCCTCCAACCGTAATACATAAGTATAATTGTGTTTTAGACCGAGATATTTTGTTGGGTATTATTCCTTGTATCTTAATTCCTGATGCTGGAATTTCCTCTAAATTCTCTTTGAGCTTCCACAGAATATAAAGCTTCTCACTCACAAGACAAAGCATAGCCCCAGTATCAATCAAAGTATCGACAGGCATACCAAATACTTCGCATGATATGATTGGCATTCTAATTCTCGTACCCATTTCTTTCCGTTCGTCATTCTGTTGAATTAAGTCATCATCCTCTGCTTGCCATTTAATAATTCTGGAAGTGGAAGTGTTTAAAATTCTATCTTCTACTGTGAATTCGAAGTTTTTTTTTTTCGTTACCATTCCCCCGGGATTGTTGTGTTCCCGATGGACCTGGTTCATTGGGCCTCTGCTCCAAAAATTGCAAGTTATCTTGGTGTCTTGCTTCCAAGTTTTTCCTCGTCTCCTTGTTGAACTCTTCATTGGACTGACGAGTATCCACATTCCCTCTGTTATTGTAGTTGTTTCTACCATAGTATCTTCTTTCCCGGTATCTTCCTTGACTATCTCGTGGCCTTCTCCATCGAGTATTGTATCTATTTCCACCATCTGGTCTCGCATAAGGCTTGTAACTGTATCTGTTACTGTACTGATTCCATCCTCTCTTATTTGAATCTTCCCTCGGCGTTTTCTCTTCTCGCCCCTCTCGAATCTCTCGAGGTGTTTGAGAATAACTATCAGCCATAACAGAATACACAGCGTTGTTATTCTTTCCTCCCTTCTGATGGAAGAATTGAGCGTTCGTATGATCCAGCTTCTGTAATACTTCGTCAAATTGCTCCATATTATAGATATCAGCAGCGATCAAAGTCCTTTGGACGTCTGCTGGAAACTGACGTATCAATGCAGTAATCAATTCGTTATCTGGCATCGGCGGATCTAAATGTTGAAGTTTAGAAAGCTGTCCAGAAAAGTACGTTGAGTATCGAGTAGGTTGTGACGTTGAGAATCTCTTCGAATATAACTCTGCTCTGACTTGCTGTAGGGTTTCCGGGGACCAAAACTTTTTCAATAGCCCACGAGAAAACTCCTCAAAAGTGGTTAGAGTGGATCTAAAGGCCCTAAACCAAAGAAGTGCAGGACCTTCCAAAAATTTCCCTATCACTCGGATCTGTCTTTCTTTAGGGATCTTGGAATCTTTCAAGTAATCCCCTGCTTCTCTCAAAAATTCCACGGGTGTCACAGAATCTCGCCCTGAAAATTTAGAAGGCTTATCCTCTACATTTTTGAATACAGTTATGGGGTTGGATTGAAATACTGTCCTGACCTCATCCTGTCTTTGACTATCAGTTTCTCTAGCTCCTCCTAGATTTATCTGTATCTGTTCCTTTCCCCTTACACTTGGCATTTTCAATAGATGGTCAGACTGTTTCTCGTCCTTGATTTGAGTTTTCATAGCCTCAAGTTCCTTCTGGTTTTCTTCTGCCATTTTCTTAATTGCTTCAGTTTCTTTACAATTCTCCTTAACATCAATGGATATCTGGTTCATCACAGCCTCGTGACTTTTCAATGACCCTGTCATATCTGAGATGTCCTTCTGAGTTGCTTGGATATCTTTGGCAATTACTTGAATATGGGATGACAAAGATTCCCTAATCTCCTTGATTCCCTCTTGATTCTCCAGCTTGAGTGTGTCTTTAATTTCATTGACAACTGTGGTTTTAATTTCAGTTTGCAATTCATTAATCACACCTTCTCTTATTTCTCCCATTACAAGTTCTTTGAATTGTTCTGTCAACCGTTGAACAACTAGAATTCCCATCTCATTACTCTCCTTCTTCACTCTGACTTCTAGGTTGATCATGTCTTCACCAACTTTCCTAAGACCATGTTCTATCCTATCAGCTAAGCTTTGGGATCTAAGATCGGCATCGCGAAATTTATAGTCCATTAAACTTGCGTTAGTAGCTAATGAAGTTTCGAGCTCATGTGTTTTTTCGCATAATTTATTCATTTTACTTTCAAGTGTCATTTTCAAAATTTCAGAATTCTCTTTAAATTTACTCTCCATAGAATTAAATTTACTATTTAAATTTTCTTTCAAGGTACCTTTTAAAGAATCAGAACTTTCTTTAAGTTTATTTTCCAAAGAATCAGAATTTTCTTTAAGTTTATCATTTAAACTTTCTTTAAGTTTATTTTCTAAAGACTCAGAATTTTCTTTAAGTTTATTTTCTAAAGTATCAGAATTCTCTTTAAGTTTATCGTTTAAATTTTCTTTAAGTTTATTTTCTAAAGAATCAAAATTTTCTTTAAGTTTCCTTTCCAAAGCCTCAGTATTTTCTTTCATAATGGCTGCTACACGCAGTCCAGCCTCTTTTGAACTCTCCTCCAAACTCCTCATCATCCTCATCATTTCTTCCATAATTTCAATTATTTTTCAAAGCTTAGGGGTATACAATATCGGCAAACACAAGCTTATAACTAGAACAAGAAATATGAATAGCTAATTGGAACACTCTAATAAAATGAGATTTGTCCTAATGTCGACGTGATGGAAAAACAAAATTCTCTACTTTTACGAATTACATTTACCACAATTTCACAAGAAAAATATGCAAGTTCTCAAATATCCTCCACCTGGATTCTAATAATGCGTATGTCCAGTCATCGAACGTTTACTACTGAATTTACTTGACGCCCTAATGGTTAAGCCATTATCAAAAATAATCAAACCCATTCTAATTATTAATCCAGTTAAATTTTTAATTTTCCCCACTAATTGGGTTTCCTACTAATTTATTCATCCAAACCAGACATCTCTCAACTCCCAAAATATTTCTATAAAAATTATCACAATTTAAATCGGCATGCGATTGACCATGTCTAAATCGAGACCCACGTTCGAAGCCATTTCTCTCTCTATCTTATTTTATGTGCCCGTTTAGACCGGAGTCCGCACGACCACATATGCATTTTACCAATAATCAGTCAGCACGAGAGTCAAAATATCCCGGAGCGCCAGATGGGTTAAAGCAAATCGCAAAAACGACATCAAATGAAAAAAATGCTTTACTGATTTTTGGCTCAATGCAACAATAAGGATAGAAGGAGATTCAATTGGGCGTAACACATCAAGTAAAATTATCTCAGTTTATTTTGAATTTAAAAATTGACTGCAAAAATGCTCAAAGTAGCATCACTCACGTGTGGCGACCCACACTCCTATTTACACAATATACAGAAATTTTCCAAACACATTTGACAATTATTCTTTTGGAAACACAAGTCTGATTGTTAGTCCTGTAGACTGTGTTCCAAAATTATTTATAATTAAATCCAGTTCAAATTTAATTGTCTCTACTGGAAATATCGTAGTTCACTGTTTGAATTTTTACATAATATTAACACTCGTAGAATAAATGTTCATAGAATTTTTAACTTTCACTTATTTTTCCAGTTTCAAAAAATATATATTGTCGAAAAATATTATTATCATTGAATCAACACAAATTATTTACACATATTAATAACATCTGAAAAGTATTTGACCTTGAGCATAGCATCGAAGAACTGTGCGAAGCACAACAAAAATTAATTGTTCTTCTGACATTAAACATTTCGAGAAGTGACTCGATTATGAACTTCAAGTTCCTAACAAAATATATGATTTCTGAATCATCAACTTGATCACTAAATTGTTGAACCATTCAACTATTCAATTTTCCACTTGGAATCATTATTATAAAAAAAATATTTATATTCATGGCCATTTTTAGCAACTTTCACAACTTGCAATTCTTCGACAGAATGCGGAAATAAGAATTGTAGTTTCATAATAAATTCATTTAGTTCATGGCACTAGGATTGAAATTATCCTTCAAATTATTCGTGGTTAAAGAATTATTTTTAATTGGCAGTGGCCCATTCTATTATTTGTGTAAGAACACAATATTACAACAACAACGGCAAAGGTCTTCCTCTGAAGAAGAATAAACTACTATCATGACAAATCCGGGTTCTAGCAAAATCAATTTCTAAATGGAATTCGTAAACAAGGTTGAAATAAGAACTGATGGTTTCTAAGAAATAACCTTCGGGTCATTCATACGACGAAATGTGTAGTTCCAATACTCCTATAAACCTGAGCCATCGAACCTGCTATTTGATTGATGCTCGAAAAAACCTCCTCATTCCTGCGACTTAAACATGCGCACCTGGGAATGGCATTTCAACTACTCCACACATAAATTTTCTTCCCAAAATTTATACAATAAATCAAGCCTCTGCTTGTTATCAACACTGGAAGATTAATAAACTTACAAGTTTATTTTATTTTACCATTCAGTTCAACCCGTGAATTTACCATACTTATGAAAAGCTTTATTTCACTTTCGAGTGTATTTACGTCATGATTTTATATAAATACAAAAATATCCTATTTGATACAAATATCATTTGCTTCCCGTTTCATGCCTCTCCGTGTTATCTGAAAAATATACTTTGCTCAATGCAAATATCAACTGTTCAACCAGAACTGAAATGTTGGTTGAATGCGGGCTTGCGCTAACCACTCTCCTTCGGAAAATCTCCTGTTCCAAACTAGAAATGATTAAACTACTTCATAGGCTCTCTCTCAATACATATGATTATTATAAAATATAATATCCAAGAATTATTTAGAAAAAATATAAAAATTATTATTATTATTATCAGAGGATTATTATTATTATTATTATTTGTCATATTTTAAATATATTTAATTATCATCTCATTATGTGAGAATCCACACGTTCGAACCTTCGAATATGGAAAAAATATCCATTCCTCAACAAAAATAATTATTAACTTTTACAGTTACATCGGCTGATTACCGTGATTTCCCAAAAATATGAAATATTCAAATAAATGCTCGAAATGCTCGGTCATCGATCCTAAACTGTTCTGAGTGCTGAAAATACTCAGAATAACTCTAACAAGTCTTGCGTAAATCATTGCAAGATTTGAATACGAAGAAAAATAAATGTGTTGGTCATCTGCAGAAAAATAGTTTGTTCCAATTAGCTAGGCATAATATAATTCAAATGTGGCTTACATTTCTTGATGGTCTTGAAGCGTAGTGAACCTGGTCTGTACCAGATGTATCCATATACATGCCCTATCGGACAAGCATGTATAATCCTTGTATCGGCCGCCATTATATACCCACAATCCGTCTAGTCAGACATAGTGGTAGTATCTCTTGGCGTTTGAATTAACTGTTGTTCCATTTTAATATGGGCTTCTATCAAAGCCATAACAGTTTGTTTAAATGGGGTCAGATCTAAGTGATCTATTCTTAGATATGTCAGTTGTAACATAACTCACGGTAATCTTATCAATACAAGAAGACACTGACAGTCTAACCAATCAACGGCTGTCCTGAAGATCGTTCCCTGGGCATGGCTTCTCGCCATCTACCATGCGCTAAGCAACCTGTAGTTTCCCTTGCGTAGACTAATGAACACCACCGTGATAGACTGGTCTTCAGTGTACTGATAGATCGAAGTGGTTAACAAGTTACCAATATGAAAACTGACTGAAATGGACTTAAACATCCAAGTATTAGGTTATTACTGGACTGTGACAAAGTACTAATTCTAGACAAAGTCTAGCATATGTCCATGTAGAAATATACAAATATTTCCACTAATGTCTGTAGAAAAAAAAATTCAATCACCTCAGTGATTCTCCTCGCCGGAAACTTACTAAGTTCCACTTCGTAGCGCAGCACTTTTGTGACTATCACAACTTTGAAAATTACTTCTGCGTAGATCCGGCAACCATGTGCCTTGGCTCAGCGTAGCAGCAACTTGCTCGGCAAATGCTTGTGTTGGAATGAGCTATCGATACCTCGGCCGGCCGGCTTTTATTCAAAACTGCCAGGGTCACGCGTCATCAGCTGATATCTGGAAATCCTCATATCTCTGGTATCCCTGGTCCGATTTACTTGATACTAATTGCATTCTCTTTCATTTGGCCGTGCCAGTAATCTGATCCATGTCTCAAGTCTCTACTCCATGGTTAACTATTTAATCAATAAATAGCCTCGACCTCTGCTATTACTCGCTACGTCACTTGACATGCAAGTATCGGTAAATTCTTTCCAATTGCTTCGAGAAGCAATGTAGCGCGATATTCAAATATCTCAACTTTCAAAAGCGGCTGTAGCCTTTCCCTTGATATCTAGGTGTCTGAATCTTGGAATACCCATTCCTAGAGTTGGGCACAGTACTGTCGCCCATGTGGCTATGTGGAATGTATATCACATACGGTTTACTTAAGGGTATGGATGCCCCATTAAAGATATTCCTACAATCAATTATCTTCAAATTGTCGTTCTTTGGAGTGAAAATATACATTAGGCCTATATCATATTTGCTGAAAGGATTTGGCACAGGAGTTTTACAAGTAATTATTTCAATGACCAACAGAGTTCACTGTTGACAAGGGATTTGCGCTCCCGGTAGACACATAGTCACATGTTACACATCATATGCGACTACTGTAAGGCTCGTAATTTTTTAAATTACCGGTATCTCAGAATCTTAATTTTTGCATTAGCCCCTTTGTAAGTAGGATTTCAATTTTCAAAGCAGAATCTTGTTGATACCCCACCTTGGTTGGTTCCTCAGTTTAGGGGCTCCAACAACGCGGTCATGTAGCCCCGTGTACTTCGGGTGTGTGTAGAATCTGTCTGATAACCGGTGTTAATTGTGATGACGGTATTAGTGTGACCCCACCTTAATGCAAGGACTTAAGCCATAGGCCGATCAGGAGTTCTGGAAGATTATAATAATAATAATGATCGTGTGGTCTCCGGAGAGGCCGAGTGCAGGTGGGCGACCTGCGCGTCGTAATGAGGAAGAAGTGACGATGAAGACGTCACATACGCCCAGTCCCCGAGCCACGGGAATTAACCCCAGGAGATTAAAATCCCTGGTAGCTCGGCGGGGAATCGAACCCGGGGCACTTCGTGCCAAAGCCTAGCCCTCTAACCATTTAGCCACGGAGCCGGAGTTCTGGAACATAATGTACTAGGATCGTAACCGTGTCCTTACCGATAGCTTCTGATAGGGATTAGAGTACAGTCCCTACATATACAAAGAAATGGGAGTGCGATGTGTTTCCAGGATTCAGGGAATACTCCCCAATGAATGACAGAGTTAGAAAGTTTAACGCCCAGTTTAGTCAGTATTTGAGTAAAAGACCCACCACTGTGGATACAAGGATTATGATGGATTATAATTTAATCCCCTGGATATTAGACGAAGAACTGCGGCAGAGGTTGAGAAGAAAAAAAAACAGGAAAATGATCCTAGCCATCCCATGTTTGCAAGTGAAGCATCACGTCCCGAGCTGAAGTCAAGAAAGAGCTTTCTTCGAACAACTGAAACAATTCCAACAACATCTTCCGCTCGCCGTATAGAGCTATGGCGAATCAGACACCTGGAAGTATTGGCCAAAACCGAAAGGAAGAGCCGGCTGCTGGTTTTCAACTACCTTACCAGACGTGGAAGACGTTGAACAGACTGCGAACTGGAGTGACGCGGTGCAAACAAAATTCGAAGCGGCGGGGCTACTACATTACTGAAGATGCAACCTGTGAATGTGGAGATATTCCAGATGTTGAACACCTCTTGGTCTGCCCGAAATTGCGTGAAGCCTGCACGCTGGATGACCTGGTTTCAGCAAATTCTCCTGCAATCAAGACTGCCGAATTCTGGGCCTTAAAATCAATTTGATATGTACAAAATCTGTGTGTATATTGTAAATATTCTTTAAATTTATAAATAATTGTATTGTACTGTCCTGGATACGAAATTCTGGTTCTCATCACTGTGCCTTCAGCTTTGCTAGCTATGCTCCCAAGTAAAGGCTCCACTTCGTGCCCCTTCGCCAACAAGCGTTGGACGACCCAGACGAACCCCTTCTGACCTGAGCCCACAGGAAGCGAGGTAGTTGCAGACCAGGTTCTTGTCTATTCAGGTTTTTCATTGATATTCACAGTCTATTTTAAGCGTTTATGAAAAAAATAGGCTTATGAGACCACCTTGTGTGTGTGTGATGGTATGGGTCCCTCGCCCCTAATAACTTCTAAACGGCTGGAGCGATTTCAATGAAACTCGGTAAGTTCAAGTATATTCCGGACGACCCCGACCGTGCCCATCAAATTTTGTTACGTCTCACCAATCCAACATGGCGGCTGTGCGAAATATTTCACCAGAATTCAATATCTCCGAAACTATTCCCGATATCACCCTGGAATATTTTACGGTGATAAAAGGAACTATTAGAAGTTCACCTATGAGACTTTCAAAAACCTGGTAACTACAAAGCCACCATAGCGGCCAAGCGAAGTTGCGACTTTCAAATAGACGTTTCTCGCGATTTGACCTACCAAACGCAATAAAACAAGGTACAGTATATGTTTATACACAGTGTAATGCACCGACATATAAATTCGTTCAATTGTTTACATAACCTCAAGATGGCGAACGTGCGAAATATTTCAACGGCATTCTATATCTCAGAAATTAATAGCGGTACTACCCTGAAATTTTGTACGCAGGTAAAGGGCACTACTGGAATTTCATCTATAAGACATTCAGAAACCGGTTAAGTACAAAACGAATATGGCGGTCAAGCGAATTTGAAAATTTTAAATAGACCTTTCTCGCGATTTAATGATCCAAACGCAACGAAACTAGGTACAGGAAATGTTTATACACATTGTAATGCACTGCTATCTAATTTAGTGCAATTGTATTCATAACCTCAGGATGGCGGCTGTGCGAATTTTAAAATTAAGTTTTTATTTCTTGTGTCGTAATCATGCTATCGAAGTGAAAGTTTGAATAATGAACTTACGCAATGATTTTCCTTTAATGGTACATGATTCCATGGCCTATACATGTAACAATCCAACATGGCGACCATCCTAAATATTTAAATGGATCTCAATATCTACGAATCTATTACAGCAATCAAACTGAAATTTCTAATGTTCAGAAGGACAATGGACATAAGTTCACCCAAAGGACTTTCAATAACCTGGTGATCACGGATCCAAGATGGCGGCGACCCGAAGTATAAATATTCGCATGGTCGTTTCTCACAATTTAACCATCCGAGTGCAGTGACACTTCGTACAGTAAATCCTTATACAAATGTTAATCCACTGGCATCTATTTTTTTCAATTGTTTCCATAACCACAACATGGCAGTTGTGTGAAATTTCAAAATCTCGTTTTTACTGCTTGTGTCCTAATCATGCGATTGAAGTTTGAATACTACACGTACACAATAATTTTCTTGTAACAGTACATAACCTTAAGACCTACATAAGAGTAGCCCGGATGCAAAGGCCGCTAAGTGCCTTTTTTTGTCGATTTTGAGTTGAGCATACCGTCACGTTCGTCTTTTAACTGGCTACACAATGGAATAAGTTTCAGGGTGCATATTCCGCTCAAAACCGTTGAAAATGGCAAACAAAAATCGCATTCGTTTGCATAAACCGCTAAAAGCATGTTGGCTACGGTTGCAGAGCCAGTTTAATGTTCCACCTGTCTAAAGACCGCTAAGTTCCATAAGTATGGCGTCTGCCTTGCCACATACGGCTGTAAAACACGCTAACTGGTACAAGAACTTCCAATATTCCTCCCACAAAATTTCTTTACAATAAATAATTATGTATTTCGATCAGGAAGGATAGTTTTGTGTTTCAGATTTGAGTTGGCTGCACTATCGAGGAAGCGTACGCAACAATGACATGCTGCCTTGTCTAAATACACCGTTTAAAAGCACCTTTGATCGACAGGTTGTTTCTTGGTTGTGGGCATTTCAATCCAGGAAAATGAGTGATCTTGGTGATTTAAGTGAAGCAGTTATTGCATTTGTGGACTGTAATACTGTTGTGGATATTCCAAATACGTAGGGAAGAAGGGAAACGGCAGAAGTAATGGGACAAATAGTTCAAGTTGAAATAGTTGAACCCGTTGATATTGGAGTTGAGAACAACTTATTACGTCTGGTTAGAACATTAACATGCCAAAGTATTAAACCAAATAGCGTCGACACTTCTTCACAAACTGACCAGCATAAATTTTTAAGATGCAAAATATTTCGGTTATTCTCTGATGGCTGCGGGGTCAGAACAAAAGCAGGACTATGATCAGCATGCTATCTCACTGTTTACTGATAGAAACTGCCGCATGTCTAGAGGAAATACAGCTATGGTTCCCAATTGTGGGCCGCTCATTTATCCCACCTGATAAGAGTTTTTGGAAATATTGAACGGCAACTTCGCAAAGTGAGTGTCTTTGAAAATCCTTCCGGATACATCAAGCACATTGAGAAATTAGCGACAGTAAATCGCCTGAAACAAGATGAATGTCCTGTTAGGGATTGGAAAGCGTATGTGGATGGCATGGTAAAAAATATCCAGGTAGTAAGAATTTCCCATTCCAAAAAGCGAAGAAAATCGTGTTCACAATTGGCAAAACAAAAAATATCATGTCTGGTCCGAGGGGAGCCGTTCTACAATTTTGAGGTTGGTGAGGGAAGGAGCATCATGAAAAGTGGAACGAATTTTAACAAACATCCGGGTCCCTCACCAATTCATGTAGGTGTTGCACTCGAAGAAACTAAACTACAAGACGTCTGACGGCTTTTAGAGCTGTATTTCGGCGAAAACTGGCAAGCGAACGTCAATCTAAAATTCTTCAGTGAGGTCTTCCAGGAGCAAGAAGCCATTCCCAACAATATCGTCCGAACTCAAGAGGAAGACGACGGAGAACTAGCAGATTTTGAGCTGATGGACGGTGTCGAGGATGACCTGACATAACTTAAATGCCATTTTTTCTGGTTTTGTGCACTTTCTAAATTTGTACATTTTTATGCTGTCTAATGACGTTGCGCGGTTTTTAAGTTGTATTTTTAAAATATAATGTTCTTTTTATCGCACCCGACGTGGTCTATTTCTTCAAAATATATTTTTCCTAATAAACCAAATTGAAACAAAATTAGTTCTTTATTAAAAATCTAATCCAAATGGCATTCGTAAAAAAAAAAAAAAAATAGCGGGTTTTGCAACCTAAGTTTCAGTAACGACTCTCGTCGTCACGGGTGGAAATGTCGTTAACTACACAAAACGTGAGCAAAAAACGGGAAATCAATATTTTAATTTATGTTTCAGGACAGAAGATACAACCGTAGATTTCACAGATTTTAACTGAATAATAAATGTTTTTAAGTTGATTTTCAGCGATAAGAAATATGGTATTAGCTTAAATAGTTTGGTCGTAGCAGTTTTTTTGTCATTTACTCGGTTTCGTTTATAATGCACTTAGCGGCCTTTGCAAACGGACTACTCATTAAAATCCAACATGGCAACCAACCGCAATATTTAGTCGGTTCTCAATATCTAAGAATCTATTACAGCAATCAAACTGAAATTTTGTATATTGATAGTGGAAATTAATATAAGTAGGATATATGAAAATAGGCTGTATAGTTCTTAACGGAACTACTAGTTTTTCTTTTATTCCTTATACACAACCTAGGAGCACATTAAAACTTATTTAGCACTTATTTCTCTTCCCAATATGTCTTCATCCGTACACTGTGCTCTCTTTTGTGTTATTCTGTCCATCCGGTTTCTCGGCAAATTTTTGTCTGCATATTAGGGTTCTAAATTTTAGTCTACTGTGAATGATTTTTTCGTTTGTACTAATTTCTTACACGTTTTGTGTTATTTCTGCCAGACCATTGTGGGTTTTCAGAGATAGTGCTAGGTTTAACAAGTCCATTGTTATCATGATGCCATCCATTCTGTGTGTGTTACCATAAAATTTCAGTTTCCTTTTTCTGAAGGAGTCTATGTTTTTTTCTATACTTTGATAGATTTCTAGTGGCTTATTTTTCATCCAAAACCCCTTCCCATGTTTTGGTCCCAAGATTTCTCTTGAGGATTTTTATCTGTTTTTGACTTTTGATTTCAAAGTTTCCAAATTGTATCTTAATTTGTGGTATTGGATTAAAAAGCAATAAATTGTGTTGTAAATAAAATACAACACAAAAATGCATTGTGTTGTTATAAACCATGTTGTAAAATAATACTTATTTCATAGAAATGCTCTGCAAAAGCCATTAACAGAAGCGTAAAATAACAAGTTCTGAAACTGAAATCGTCCAAACGTATTGTGAAGCCTGTGTAAATATATTTTGAAAGAGCAAAATACTTAGCAATGATGCATAAGAATGCGGCAATCAGTTAAATCGAACTCAGCCCCGTCGATAATTCGCTGCGAGCAGATTTCTAGCTGATTGCGGTTAGGTAGCCACATACAATCATATCTATGCCATTCCTAACTTTTATATAGTCATGTATTTAACCATTCAGTGGATTCATTATGAGGAATGCGGCGAACGTGGGTGGGTGGGACATCTTCTAATAAGACACAGGTGAAATCTCTCTCCCAATTTCTCGGTGATTCGTTCCTGATGCAGACGTTCATCTTTACGACCGAGAGTTTCACATAAAGTCATGAAGACCATCGTTAGTTAAATGGAAGGTGAGAGATCTATAGGGTATGCATGATTCCAATCCACCCAGCCAACAAATCTCTTGAAGCAAATTACCCAATATTTATTTGGTTTCATCTCATGCAAAGGCGCGCCCAACCCAACAAGGCAATAACTGTTAAACTCACTGGGCCAATGGAGTGAGAGGTTTCATGGATGTGAGTGTTATTGTGATAGCATTACTAGTGGGTGTATTTGTAATTCAGATGAAGATTGGGAAGGAGGCGACCGTGGCCATAATGTAAGAAAGACCCGTCTAGGGGCGAAAACTTTGAAAAATTATTTTTGTTGTTGTTTTTAGTTAGGCCTATATATAATGTAGAGAACAGGAATTTGTCAAAAAAGTCGAAAAAATATGAAAAATGGTAATTTTATAAGATATAAATGATCATGCTGCACCATGAATGACAACGCCCACTATTTAGTATAAAAAGGATTAAAAGTTCCGCCTGATCAATACTTTATTAATTAAGATCACTGTGTGGTCATTAGTGGGACATGTTTCGAGGCCTAATTAATAGTTTTGGCCCCTTCATCAGCCGATATGACATAGAACGATACAAGAATATTTTGCGTAGCACTCAAAATTCCCTTAAAATTGAAACTTGTATCGTGCACCATAAATATAGATTGAAACATTTTTAGGCTTATAAACACTTTCAATGGAAGCCTCACAGTGGTCTCTAGATGTTATTGAAGACACAAATGTATGGTACCGGTTTGGTACGACAGCAAACAGTTCAGAACACCTTTGTTGGAATCGGCAGTAGGAACATTAATACCTCAATACTTCACCAGCAATATAACGATAATAAAATCAATAAAGTCACTGCGATCATATCTTGCCAAATATATAGCTTATGAAGTGCTTTCAATGGAGAGATTGGCCTCGATTCCGTCTAAAAAAGGAAAAAAAATATGGAGAAAAATTAGTGAATTGCTAAAGAAGAAATGAGTAGGTGAAGGTCACTTATAAACTTCATAACCAGTAACGAGAAATCACCTTGTTAAAGGAACGATTAATAACCAAACTTATTAAATTGGCAAATAGCAAAAGGTTAAATTTTGTATCCTATGACGGTTCTGATTTGTCTTTTATTTTAAATATTACAGTCAATTGTATGGGTACAGCAGAGCTCATACGCCTAAAAATGTTTCATTCTATCTTTATGGTGCACCGTACAAGTTTCAATTTTAAGGGAATTTTGAGTGCTACGCAAAATATTCTTGTATCGTTCTCTGTCATATCGGCTGATGAAGGGGTCAAAACTATTAATTAGGCCTCGAAACATGTCCCATTAATGACCACACAGTGATCTTAATTAATAAAGTATTGATCAGGCGGAACTTTTAACCTGTTTAGAACTAATTAGTTTAACAATACTGAACTAGAATGAACCTTTTAAGTTCTAATAACGCCCACTATTACAGAGAATTGTGTTTATGCGTATAACTTCTGAACTATTATAGACAGATTTCTGATCTCACTTCTTGTCTGCTCTGTTGAGCGCAGACTTTGTGTTGGTAACAATGACAACTTCCTGCATTGTTTAAGTTACTAGCCGTTACTGAACATCGTCATCACTGTGATTTTGCACTGACCTATTGAAGAAATATTGTTTAAGGGGCGGAACAGTAAGGTAATCTGCCCCAATTATTAATAATTGAATCGTTGATTTGAAGAGGGAAACAAGTCCACTTATTTGCAAACAGATAAGTTGAAATACGCATTTCTTTATTTTTTATTTTTCTATATTGTTTTTATTTACTTATTTATTTATTTGTTTACTTATTTATTTATTTATTTATTTATTTATTTAAAAGCTAAAGGAAGTAAGAAAAGCAAAATAACCAGTGATGGACGAAATGATGCAAGTTATAGGGCAGGAATGTTCTAAGAATTGTCAGAGGTAACAAAATGTAATGAAAAACTTCAACCTAATTTTCCTTAGTTTAACATTTTTCACTACATTGGTACCATTTGTAAGAAAACTAATCAAGATAGGACCATATTTTTTTTAATGTATCAGCATCATCCTAATGAACAGTAATAAGAAGGGATATCCCTTTAAGTAATATAAAAAATGAAATATACATATTTTTCGACATAATTTTGGAGTAAACATTTAGTACGGTCCCCGTTTACCCGGATAGTAGGCTGACAGATATCCGCCCCCTCAATCGGATTGCCAACAATCAATCGCACCAGCTCAGCTACATCAATGAAAATGGCACTGACAGATACTACCGAGGTTTGAACACAGAAGTTACCAAGAAAAATTATTGTGGAACACACCAAAATAGACGGGGTTTCATACTTACTTTTACTTACCTCTTATAAATATCTCGGGGATTGGGTTGACAACAGGATCATTAAAGTATGCTCTCACAATAACCTTCACCATGACATTTAAAAATGAACCAGAACGACGGCAAGAACTTTGAACTGTACAAAAGCTTTATTTTCAAATAAAGAGTATGATTTTCACAACTCAACAAAATAAACGTGGCTATCAGTAGCCTATGTCAATCTGACTACGTCCTCCTAAAGGACTTCCAAATTTATCAAACAATAGGTAAGCTCCCATGAGCTCAAAATAACGTAACATTTTAAAACACATTTGGATTGGATGAGGAAGTCAGGGTACGACATATATAGAGCATTTGGTTTCTTTTAATAAACATAACACTTTTATTAATAGGCACAAGGCCGGAGTATCGACCTACATCACCCGCTGATAACCAGATGTCTGGCCGGCTGGTCTACTCTTTAACCTGGCTCACACCTGTCAAATGGGGCTCCCTAGTCACGCCACACTTGCGTAAGAATTCAGCTCCTTTTAAAGCTTTAAATGTCTACAAGACAACTCATACATATTGACGCAAATCTTTCAAATGCTTAACTCACATCCCACTGAATTATTTTAACAATCCTTAAACTTGTTAAGTTATCATCCAAATGTTTGAAAAGCATAGTTTAGAGTGTAAAACACACTCTTAAATGTTTATAACAAAATCACATAAATTATTTATAACAATTAGAAATTGTTTATAATATTGTCGAAGATAATTACAAAAATTTTAAACACGCCTTTAACATTACTTTCGTACCACATTATTGTCAAAGATATTTACATTTAATATTTACAATATCAACATTTAAATTATTTAAATTATTAATTTAAGAAACACATTGAACCACATGTTTTATCCGGTTGGTAAATTCATAATCGTGTTTAATATAATCGACCAATGAAGGTTAGTTATACATGTAAATGTCACAATCTGGTTTAATAAAGGTTGTAATAATTTTAATTATTTGTGACGGTAATCTTCATTCAAAATCTTATCTCAAATTCTTTCAAAACTCTTGTTAATTATAACAGTAAATTCACTTGATTAATTTTCAACGAACTATGACAATACACTCTAGCGGAAAATACTTCGCTTACAAAATAATGCACAAACTGCATTCAAAATAGCCCAAAATTCATCATATATTAAAATATACGGCATCAAAATCATCCACAGCATTTACAAAAAACCTCCCCTAACACAATCTTTATCATTATTAATTACTGTGGGAATCTCCTTCATTTATTTAAGGGCATTATACATCAGCGACTTTCAACATGTCCGCTGCACTATCGATTATACATTCATAGTTCCACTTAAAAATTTTATATCAATAATTGTTTCAAAACTGTTGTCATTTAAACATCGTGGATTTCATTCATGAATCGAAATGAAATAAAAATTTGCCAATCACAAACAAATTTAATAGTGAATACGCTTATATACGCCTGTCTGGTCTATCAAAATTTAAGATTAACATCTTCAAAGAATTGTAGTATAAAAATACTATCATCAAACAAAGTGCGACTAACTGCAAAATAGTCGAATAGAATCCAATTAGACTGGGGAATGCAAACATCATTATATAAATCTCTATATGAGAAAAAACCTAACACAAGTTTCACGAATTTAATGCATTCAATAATTTATAATTAATGTTCATCTTTCACAAAATTGCCTAAGTTGCAATGGTCGTTCTTAACTGACGATAAATGTCTGTGTTGCAATCAATTCAAATAACGACTAGTATTTCCAAGATCGTCGACAACGTACTGGATTTTAACGCTCTAAAATCATTTAAATGTTCTTCCTTCTTGATGATGACAGAAAATTGGTCAAAGTAATTAAACTGGGGTAGAATTACTTTAATAAAGTGACACGCTGTCTGAATTTAAATCTGCCATAAAAATCATTAACTTACAGTCATATCGTGACTACAAAAATAAGCAAATTACTGAAAAATCTAAATATCAGTCTCAACTGATTCAAAATCATTTAACTATGCCCATGACATAACAATGTCTTAATAAAACGACGAAAAAGGCATAACTCATCAAGGTGTACTGAGAATAGGAATCTCAAACAAGAATATCGGGCAAAATATACATGAGGACAAAAATATGGGAAAAATGGTTGCTCAAATATTGCTAAGAAACTCAAATACAATAAACGTTCACGACTACCTTATCTGCCGATTGACGTTCCAGAGGAAAATTCCCCAAAGAAGACTGTTGATGGATCCATTTCACCAAGTTAAAGCTGAGCTCCATCCTCGAAACCAGAAACAGCACCATCGGAGAATCGAACTGCTTCACGAAGACGAACGACATCCTTCCGGCAATAATCTTCTTTGTGAGTCGGGACAACCCTGACCTCTCTTGAAAAATCCCTGAAGTTCCAGTTGAAAATCGCCATGAAGTTTTTGTATAAATTTCCGAAGAAATATTCATATACAGAAAGTATGAAATCATTTCTATTGCTGTTTGATAGTATTCAGCCTTTAATCACGAAACATGGGTGTAGATGGTTACTTACCACATGTTCGCTTGTATGGAATAGCAATTAGCGAAGTTCCATGCTGCTATCTTACTCCGTTGAAATATGTCCCAATTGCATAAAGTCCTTTAGCCTTCCATCTTCTCTTCGGTAATAGTATTAGAAGAACAAACTGCCATATTAGACTGCTCCATAATACTGTAGCGTTGTGTCACAAAAGCAATCTGAAGTCTCCCTATTTCACTAGCCCTGTCAGCCGTAGCGTAGAGTCTGGCTATACAAAGTGTTTCTCCTGTGGCGAGAAAATCACTTTTGTCAGTCGTCTAATATTGTCAATAACTTCCAAAATACTTCCTCGAAATTGTTCAGCTTTTCTACAGTCCTTACTGTAGCAATGCACAAGAGAATTAGCTTATAGGCGACCGCTAACTGTTCACAGCTAATCTTGTAGAAGCGTTATAAGTGTCGTTTCAACTTCACCTAGATTTACTTCACAGTAAACCTGCACTGCTTGTAAGTTCGACTCTCGTTTCATGCAGTGGCTTCGCCACGCGTTACAAAGACGACTTTTTCACTACTAATCTCACTCGACGTTTCACTGAAATGACTATTTGAGATCTGACGATTGAATATCAGACGATTTATAATCTGAGAATGAGGCTCCTCTCTTCTGCGCAAGGCCTTTTATGAACTTCATGAGGGGCGTATCTATCCCTTCCATCGCGTGTTACTGCGTCATCGCTAGAAGTTCCAACTTCGTCAATACATGACGGATTTTCAAAATTCAAAAACTGAAAATAAATGTCACCAAAATTCCAGATCAATGCCTCTACTGCAAATGGTTTTCCACAATTCTGCATTCCAAAAAGTAATAAAAATACCATAGTTTCAGCAATCTCCGTCTTCCTTCAGACTATCGTTCATTGGTTTGAGCCTCCCCTCCAATAGCATAATTTCTTCCTCAGCAGAATTCCACGTTTCCTGCGACTGCGTCGTAGATCTCGGATCCTTCTCGAATAAATGCTGACGTCACTGAGAATCTCAGCTCAAGTAGCCTGCTGGCATAACGTCTGCGTCATCCGTGCTTACGTCATGACTACCCACGTCATAACTATGACAGCCATAACTTTCGCTATAATTTCCAAAATAGCCACCGTGGTCTCGATATAATTCAATTACGGGGGCAGTACCTTAAACAAAAATTCATATTGGCAAAAGTATTTCGTTTTTGTCAATAATCTTTCTTATTATTGCAGACAATGATCCAAACAATAATCCCTGAAAGTTTCAATTGGCTAAACCAAACAGATTTTGAGTAAAGTGTACCACAAATTTAAAGATTTAACATGGGCGAGATAGGCAGGTCTTTCTTACCTTAAGAAAGGAACCATACCGGCATTTGCCAGGAGTGGAAGTGGAAAACCACGAAAAACCACACCAAAAATTTAGATATTTTTGTCATTTTTGCAAAAGTATTTTTTATTATCATCCGGCTCCGTGGCTAAATGGTTAGTGCGCTAGGCTTTGGCACTATGTGCCCCAGGTTCGATTCCCGGCTGAGCCATCAGGGATTTTAATCTCCAGGGGTTAATTCCCGTGGTTCGGGGACTGGGTGTATGTGACGTGTTCATCATCACTTCATTTAGAAAGACCTGCACTCGGCCTCTCCAGAGCCCACAAGATATTTTTAGCCTATTTTCAATTTTGAAAAAATAGGCTTATGAGATCACCTTTTGTCCGTGTGTGTGTGCGCGCGCGTGTGTGTGTGTGTGTGTGTGAGGTGTGTGTGTGTGTCCCCCAAATAAAATCTAAACGGCTGGAGCGATTTCAATGACACACGGTAAACTCATAGCACTATTCAGGGCGACCCCGACCGTGCCCTTAAAATTATGTTACGTTTCACGAATCCAACATGGCGGCTGTTCGAAATATTTCACCACCATTCAATATCTCCGAAACTATTCCCGATATCTGTCTGGATTTTTTTACGGTAATAAAGGGAACTACTAGAAGTTAACCTATGTGACGTTTGAAAAACTGGTAACTACAAAACCAACATGGCGGCCACGCGAAGTATAAATATTCACATGAACGTTTCTCGCAATTTAACCATCCGAGTGCAGTGAAACTTGGTACAGTAAATCCTTATATGAATTTTAATCCACTGGCAATTAATTTATTTCAATTGTTTCCATAACCACAAGATGGCAGCTGTGCGAAATTTTAAAATCTCTTTTTTACTTCTTGTGTTCTAATCATGCGATTGAAGTTTGAATGCTACTCGTACACAATAATCTTCATGAAACAGTACATATCCTTAGGACCTACATATATAAAATCCAACATGGCGACCATCCGAAATATTTAGTCGGTTCTCAATATCTACGAATCTATTACAGCAATCAAACTGAAATTTTGTATGTTGATAGTGGCAATTAACATAAGTAGGGTATATGAAAATAGGCTGTATAGTTCTTCACGGAACTACTTGTTTTAAAATCAAATTAAAGCCCACATTTGTTAAATAACTCTTAACTATTCTTATAAGAATATTCTTAGAAACCCAAGTAAATAACAAACCTTTGCTCGTAATATCAGTATTTTTAGCCTATTTTAATTGATGAAAAAAAAATATGCTTATGAGATCACCATTTGTCCATGTGTGTGTATGTGTTTGCGTCCGTGTGTGTGTCCCCTCGTAATAACTTCTAAACGGTTGGAAAGATTTCAATGAAACTCGGTAACGACATAGTACTGTTTCAGCCGACCCCGACCGTGCCCTTCAAATTTTATTACGTATCACCAATCCAACATGGCGGCTGTGCGAAACATTTCACCGGCATTCAATATCTCCGAAACTATTACTGATATCACCCTGAAATTTTGTACGATGATAAAGGACACTACTTGAAGTTCACATATGAGAATTTCAAAAAACTCTTAACTACAGAACCAACATGGCGGCTAAGCGAATTTGAAAATTTTAAATAGACTTTTCTCGCGATTTTACTATGCAAACGCAATAAAACTTGGTACAGCAATTGTTTATACGCATTGCAATGCACTGGCATCTAATTTAGTTCAATTGTTTACATAACCTCAAGATGGCGGCTGAGCGAAATATTTCACCGGCATTCAATATCTCCGGAACAATTACTGATAACACCCTGAAATTTTGAACGATAATGAAGGGTAGTACTACAAGTTCATCTATGTAACTTTCAAAAAGCTGTAAAGTACAAAACGAACATGGCGGCCAAGCGAAGTTGAAACATTTTAATAGACTTTTCTCGCGATTTAACCATCTGAGCGCAGTGAAATGTGGTACAGTAAATGTTTTTACACATTGTAATGCACTGGCATCTAATTTAGTTCAATTGTTTACTTAACCTCAAGATGCCGGCTGTGCGAAATTTTAAAATAAACAGCAAACATATTTAGCAGTGGGGGACTCAACTCAGCTATGCGTGTGCAGTATTCTTTATAGTAATACTTACACATTATAAAGGATATATTTTGCTCTGTTAACCTATGGGGTTTATACATTTATTTATAATTAAATATAATATATATTTATTACTTTAATAAATATTTGTTTTAATTGAAAAATGAATGTTGTTATGCTATTAAACACAGGCAGAACACATGTGCATTGCCCATTGGTTTAATGCCAAATAATAATATACAAGTAAACATATGACGAAAAATCACCTAAACACACTAGAGATTAATAATAATAATAATAAATATAATAATACTGCACAGTGAAATACAGTTTTTACATGTAGTTTTGAAAGGCATATATTGGAGTTAACACAACAGTATCTGAATTGTTCACTTTTACACCCAATATTAGCCTCCGTGGCTTAGGCGGCAGCACGCCGGCCTCTCACCGCTGGGTCCGTGGTTCAAATCCCGGTCACTCCATGTGAGATCTGTGCTGGACAAAACGGAGGTAGACAGGTTTTTCTCCGGGTACTCCGGTTTTCCCTGTCAAAAATTTCATTCCAGCAACACTCTCCACTATCATTTCATTTCATCTGTCATTCATTTAATCATTGCCCCAGAGGAGTGCGTCAGGCCTCGGCAACCGGCACAGTTCATATCCTCGCCGCTAGATGGGGGCTTCATTCATTCCATTCCTGACCCGGTCGGAGACTGGAAACAGGCTGTGGATTTTCATTACACCCAATATTATTTCAGTCACAAATGGGACAAATCAAGATGTTATGTTTGTTGATCACCAACACTGTTCTTCCGGGACTTCGTAATCGTTTTACTCCTTACTAGTTTTCAATATTCACTCTCCTCCATACTCGACAAAAAAGAATAGTTCTTCCCATGCATGACAAGAAAAAGTTACAAGTCGACGGACTTTGGTCGTCAGATGCCCTTTCTGTAGACTTTTCGTTATAAATAATATTACCTTTAATGAGGTGGCATTCAACTCGGTATACTCGAACAGGCACCACTGCAGTGGGTGACTGGCAAGCGCGCTCCTCAGAAGGAAAGCACTGAACGAGGAGCGCTCCTCCTACGTCACAAAGAAGGCAGATGAAGGCAGCTGCCCCACTTGATATGGATCCCAAACCGCCGAAAGTAATGACAAACTACCTCACTCATCACGTTGCTTAGTACGCCTCATGATAATAGTGCTGTCTTGGGACTTTGTTGGTTCTTTCTTGCATAACCAACCTCCGGGGTGACTATCTACCAGACAGTAATTGTGTACACCTAACACGTTATTCCTCAACCTTGCCAATAAAAGAAATAAAGAAACGAGTGAAATGCTTGACCTTGGTGATTCGTCGCCGATGTTGAGATCACACTTTACGACCAGAGAGTTCTCATATACTCATAGAACCCATCGTTTGTTAAATGGAACTTGAAAGATCTATGGAGGTACTGTACGTCTGATTCGAAACCACCCAACCTGCAAATCTTTTAGAACAAATTACTGGATATTTATTTGAGAGTTCACGTTTAGGTGTGTCCACTGACTGACCGCAACGAGAGAATAACTCCTTAACCCCGCTTGTATAATGACCACTTTTATCTGGGATGTGATTTATAACGTTTGGGTTCCTATCTCGCCTCAGCTATGACATCAGTAACCGAGGTGCCGCCCAGCCAATAAAACACGAAGCTCTGTTTGATTTATCAGCTGTCAATAGTAATGGATCAGCCTATCACATAACCCGCCTTACCTACAGTAAGTGTACATAATAGCAAACCCTAGCACACTATACTTCAAGCCGAAATAAGATTGCTAGACATTACAAGGGATTGCTTTAGTTTGGTACGCTTAAACTCAACACTCCATCATCTAGAACACCCCCCAGGCGCTCTCGACTACTGCAGTGCTTGGCGACCACGGGACCTTAGCTGAGTCCAGCATTGCTTCCATTTATTTGACCCAGGCTCCTCTCTGTAATCTTTCCTGTCGAACTCCCCGACGGCATTAGGGCATCCGAGACCTAGGGAGTCTTTCAATGTCATCTATCCTGATCCCTCATTCTTCGAGGGGTCAGACCTTTGTCTCTTCATGTCTTTTCAAAAACCAGATCTGTTACAATTTCATAATAACTTCGTCACACCTACTTCCAAAGTTCTCTCTACAATACCTCTCTACCTGGCAAATACACATTAACCATCATCTATAACCTAACTTATTCAGCATACATATTTTCACATCCACATCTCTTCAATTCAACGCTGTTTTATCAAGACTTTTTTATGCTTTATTAACAAAAATTTTGCAACAGATCTGAAGTTTTCCTTTAAAGTATTCATGAAATTAAGTTTTATGATTTATTTAGGTTTAATCTGCAATCATGACATTTTTTTAGACTGGGCCTCCCCTTGGTCCTCTGTGTAACAACCAAACCTTGGTCCTTGTAGGGTTACAAACAGCGCTCCTTGTGTCAGAAACCTGAACTCGAATATCAACCGTCAGACTCGTTAATTGTAATTGAACAAGTCTGTAGCGATCAAGAATTTCGATAGAAAAAGTTATCTCTTGGAAGGATCATTAAGGTGTCGAATAGTTGAGGTTGTATTTTATTTTGTTCTCTTGATCAGACTTAAACAATTATATTTGTTCAGGAGATAATTGAATGTCAAGCTGAGTACACGAGTCTTGACACCTCACTGCACTCGGCGCCAAATAATTAGAACCGTGACTCGCTCAACATATTCCACGCATCACTGAGCCCCTTCTCCCCTACAGCGGTGTCTTAAATAAGACGTGATTATTATAGCGTTGTTGCCAATATTTGCACATTTTTGATACGGTAAATACTGGTTCTTAAGAGACCGGTACCTGTGAATCGATAGAAAAATATAGCTTCAGATGCATAGTTACAAATCTCAGAAGCTACAATAGATATTTCCTTGAATGTTCTTTTGGTGTATTTAGAGTACAATCATCATTATTTGGGTAGAATTTGAAGCTTCTATGTTGAATATTTTGTGTCAGAGAGAGCATTACAAAAACAATCTTTAACAAGAAGTTCCGTGACATACTAAAGAGCCTACTTTTCTTAAAATTTAAGATTCATGCCAATGATTAATCTTTATGGATCTATCTAGAATAATGACGAAATTAAGTTGATAATATCGAAATTTCTAATTAGTTCGAAATACTGTATACCTGACATAATGTAACCTAATAGAGAACTACATTTGGCAGCCCTGGTGACTGAATATATTCTTAGTTCCATCTCGTAAGGTACAGAATGTGCATAGTTTAAAGCTGTCGGCTTGCATACTTTCTGATATATGGGTATTTGGATTTAAAAAATTGAGAGCATTTATTAACAGTTGGCAGCCCTGGTGGCTCTTAAGAATACGCTCAGTCATATCGGTTTATGTACCCATAGCACATACGAAATTTGCTTCAAATCCAATTGATAGTGTAGAAGTTATATGCATTTAAAATGTGGACCTATCAGCAGGCTTATAAATGTTTTGGCAACACTGTCATGTATGGCCTCCTGGAAATTAAACTGCAATATTATTATCTATATGTGTGCCAATTGTGAAATAGCTCCCATTCATACCTTCCAAGATATCCAACATGGAGCTCAAATTTCAATTGCGATTTTTCAGCAGTTGGTAGCACTGACATCATTTTCAAATATGGCCGTGAGATATTCAGGTATAGATCTTTTCTCCTACAAAATTTTGTTTTGATTGCTGCAGCCGTTTAGGAGTTGATAGGGGGGAGGGGGGGTACACACATACAGCCAGACAGACAGAAGGACAGACAGACACACATTTGCCCGATCTCATAAGTCTACTTTTTCCTCATTTTTGCAAAATGTGAAAAGTAGGCTAAACATATATTGTTAAAAATTCCCTTAACTCATGTCCCTTTTTCTCAGCAAATACACAAACCAGACCCAACAAACTTTACATGCATAATATTTAAACCATTTTTGAGCTTCTGAAGTAAAAGTATTGCCCTATCGTTTACAGGAGTTGAGTTTTTTTTTTCATATCGTAGTTGAAAACTGAAGTTTTCTGTAAAATTGTCAGTGCTTTTCAAGCTGGACTCCTTGAACTAATCAAGATAACTGAATAAATTTACTTCCGCTAGTAGATCTGAACAGTGCCTTAGAGACTACCAAGTTTCAAATACATTGATCAGACAGTTTCTGAGAAAATTTTACATGAAGTTCCAAAATATATGACTTACGGGAAACACAAAAAGAATGTTTGGCTAGTAAGTAGCTACAGGATAGCCTTAAAACATTATGTTTAACCCTAATTTTATCGCATCAAATATCACTTCATCACATTAATTGATACACCAAATTCTTCAAGAAAGATGGCAGATTTGTTTAAGCTAAAAAAAAAATGAAATTTTTGACCCTATCACACGTTCCGGTTCCCATAATATACCGTGTGCTGAATTCTTGGGCAATATGATTAACATGATGTTCAGTTAAGAACATAGCCTACTTTCTCCTGAATGTATTAGTATACAGTAGGTATAACTCCTTGAAAGATGGAAATTGGGTTTCACGGTCAGTGAATAAAAGCTCAGCAATTCTTCTAGGTTTGTGCCGCGTGTTGTGCGGGGTTTCGCCTAGGACACCAAGCTGGTGTCTGCGCCTGGACCCCCACAGGAGTATCGAACTGCAAGCTACCTCCCTTTTTATGAAGCGCATCTGCGCCTCTTTACTGCGAGAACTAAAAGCTCAAGCAGCCATAACCTCCCTATGAAGGCTTCCAAAACTATGGTATATTGGCTTTCACGCCCGGTGAATTAAAACTCAACAATTCTTCTAGGTTTGTGCCGTGTCTTATTGGTGGTTGGTTCTTAAGTTTAGGGGCTGCGACACCGCAGTCATGTAGCCCCGCGTACTTTGGGTGTGTGTAGAATCTGTCTGATAACCGGTGTTAATTGTGATGACTGTAATAGTGTGTGTTATCTGTTGTTTTTTTTTTAAATTTAAGTACTGCAACTTAGAATTGTTTCAAATAGTTCCTACTTTTGCCGACAAGCGCCACCGTCAACGACTACTAGGCCAAGTTCAGAACTTAGCTACTAGACGCCACCGCAGTCGGCTCTTGTGCCGTGTCTTGTGTGGGGTTTCACCTAGGACACCAAGCTGGCTCATCAGCGGGCTCTAGGTGTCTCCACATTTTTTTTCAACACTGGCACCAAACGAATTTAGACACTTGTCATAGCGTGTATCAACTGCTGTAGTCTTGTGTCATTGATTCTGCCGCCTGTGAATGGAACCAGCGTGTGATATTCGTCATCACTGAGAGCTGTTTGATCATCCACCATAGTCCTCATCTTGATCCCAGCGATTGTCACCTTTCCTTGCACCTCAGCAAGTTTCTGTTTTCCGGTCAGCATTTTCACACTGACGAAGAGCCGGTTCCATTTCAGCCGGCAGACTCTATGACACTTTGTAGTGCACTGGCATCTAATACAGCTCAATTATTTTCATAACCACAAGATGACAGCCGTGCAAAATTTAAAATCTCGTTTTTACTTCTTGTGTCCTAATCATGTGATTGAAGTTTGAATACCACACGTACACAATAATCTTCATGTAATAGTACATAACTCTTATTTATTTATTTATTTATTTATTTAGCGTATGATGCTTCATTTGACAATCGTTTGAAATGTATTTTACATGTAATTGCTATTAGAAAAAAAATATACATATTTATATACTTGGATATAACGTATTTCAGACTAACTAGGAGGCACGCACACGCACACACACACACACACACACAGCTGCAGATTCTGAGATTTCATCACAAACTGATGTCTAGTCCTTCCAACCAAGCGAGTGCCGCAGGGGTTACTTGATGTAGCTCCACCATAGGCCCAGTGAATGCTCGTAGAGGACATTCTTTCACGATGTGGCTGATGGTTTGCACTTCAGCACCACAGTTGCAGGAAGGAGACACCAACCATCCCCATTGGTGTAATGCAGAAGCAGTTCTTCCAACGCCGCAGCGTATCCTGTTTAGTCTGGTCCAGATGGAGCATGGGAGGTTGAACCCAGGAGGTTTTGCTGTTGGGTCATTGATGTTGATTAGACCATGTGGGTGTAATCTGGCCCATTCTTGCTTCCATGCTTCGTCAGGTCTAAAAGGTATGTCAGCTAGATTCCAACATGGTGACCAACAGAAATATTAGACGGTTCTCAATATCTATGAATCTATTACAGCAATTAAACTGAAATTTTGTATGTTGATGGAGGCAATTAACATGAGTAGGATATATGAAAATAGGCTGTATAGTTCTTCATGGAACTATTTGTTTTGTTTTTTTGTTTTGTTAAACTATATTTATTTTGGGGCTGTTTAATTCTTTACTAATTCTCCTCAAATGTATAAATATTCTTTTCTAACCATGTTACGAGGGGTCAGATGCCCTCACTGTTTTACCCCTTTAAACAGCAACCATCGTCATGATCACTGACATCTTTGGATATGTATTGTTACGCGCTCTAAACATACCATCAGAAAATACCGAATCTAAAGGTTATGAGGCCATACTCTATTATTATAATGATTGTCAGATTTCACGATACGCCCGATAAAGAAGCTGCTATTTACAATTTTATATCCTACTCGTGATTTTTTTACTTAACATGAGAGAAGTTTTTAAACTCACCAGCTGAAGAAATGCATTCGTTCCAGTTGAAAGAACTTCGATCTTCTTAGAACGAGCTGTTTTTTTTCTTTAAGTTGCTTACTTGTGTGTCTCTTTAACAAGCAACACTGCCAACCTCGTACGTCTGAGTGTCACAGTAGCCTTAAAAATCTGTGATAGCGAGTACGTACTGCACTCAGTCCGATGGTATTTAATAATAATAACATTATTATTAATAATAATGACAATAATAACATAATTTTATCCGCCTTTATTCAATATGTGATTGTTACAAAACATGTGCATTTTTCAATGCTCAATGGGATTTTCTTCAGCAAAAAATGATTAAACTTAAAAAATCTATAAACTAATATAAAACTAATTGTTGAAAAATAATACTAATATTAAAACTTATGTAATATAAAGGAAATATAAGAGAACTAACGATAAGAAACGAGGAAGTATCAAAATGAAATTATCAACAATAAAACATGTAAATCCTATCGGACAAGGAAGTGTGTAAGTTGTAGAAATTACATATTTAATTTGACAAATAATAAACACCGGTAATAAATATTGCTGTAAAATATGGAAGATGGATCCTAAAAAGCTTATCAAAATTATAATATAAACTAATTCACAAAGAGAAACGTTAATATCCGTAAAAGAAATTACTTTGAAAGTTGAAATATCACAATACACGCGATGCGCAAAAGAAGATTGGTCGATTTTTTGAGCATTTTTGGGTGGTTTACACCGACATTGAATGACCTAACGGAAGCCACCATTGGCATTAAGGAAACACATAATAGGATTAATTTAGAGGCTAATTTCAAACAGTGCTCTTCAGGGATGAGCATGAAAGCAGCCACGTGACATCGAGCAACTCAGGAAGCAGAGATCAGAGAGGGTGAAACAAATATGGGTAGAGAGGGAGAAGACATTTAGCAAGAATTCAAGTATTGATTTCACCTGGTAAATAAATCAATAAATAAATAACTAAATAAACAAGCAATGAACGAACAAACCAACTAAACAGATATATAAGCCAAAAAATAAATTAACTAACCAACAATTCAACCAATAAATAAACCAACAATTCAATAAATAAATAAATTTAAAAAAAATGAGACTTAATTATTTTTTCTTGTAATCACTAAATGTGCTACCATACATCTTTCACAAGGCAACATTATTATTATTATTATTATCATTATTAATATTCGATTTTCTCATTCAAAGAGCGCGTTGAAACTTGACAATTACTTGATGCATTCGTAATCTTCCACAACATATTCATCAATTCCCTGTGTTTTTTCTAACGTCCCTCCGACCAATTCACATAGGCTTTATTTTTCGATTTCTAGATAAACACGTGTTGTTTTTACTAATGTTCGGAAGGCTTCGCGATTCCTCATCATGTCCTCAGTGATCAAAGGTAAATATATTAGCCACTACACCACGAGTTGAGGTTTATTTAAATGAAATTAGTCTTACACACCTAGTGTTCTTCGACTATAACCTAACAATTTTTATGAAATCTAAGTTGGCTGCATTGCAGGACAGGATGTAACAGGTTGCTAGATGTGTAATTTCCAACCATTGAAGTACAACTGCGACAAGGAGAAGGTCAATAATTTTTATGTTTTAGAAAATAGAAATTGATGTGTTTCATCAGATAATGATAGAGAGAGATGGTGAAAGAGAAAGATTTTTGCAGGTTAGAGACGGTTGTTAAGGCTGGGTATCTTAACTCTGGCGCACTTAGCCTTAGGCAAATAATGTTACATAATTACAACCTCGTTTAGTCTTGCCTTGTCGTGGATCTGATTTATTACGTTTGTCCCCCCCCCCCCCCCCCCCCCCTCTCCTCTCTGATATAACCATCATCTTAAATAACACATTCTAAGTACATACTTTCAAAGACAAGATTTGTAATTTTCAGTTTTACCTGTCACGGATTGATGTATAAAATTCCTCTTAATATAAGGTCCCGTTTTTTGTTGGCACATATTTTTCTTATCGAGTTTAGTATACCCGTAGTTGAAGGATTAAATATAAACAGCAAGTCGAAATAACATATTTAACCTTTATATTACATTCGTCTCAAATCATCTTCTATTTATTAAATTACTGGCAGGAGTACCCATTCTTTGAACGGTATTCGGTATTAATAACCAGAGCTACTGTTGCAATGGTTAGGGGCTTGGAACCTGTTTGTTGTCAAATAAAAATTATTAGTTAAAATGTGCTCTCAAACTAAATTTACCTAACGTGTACTTCATGGCGTGAAAATAAAATTGAAAACCTCGTAGACGAAACGCAATACACGTCACATAAAAACTGACCCTCACAGTTATGTCAAATCCACAGAAAGACCTCTTTAATAAATTATAAAGGCTTGTGGTGCATGAAAATTCAGGTTTATTAGCCTCCAATGGCCCAAATTCCTTAAAGCCATAAAAACACTATTTCAATTCAGGAATTTTTGAAAATAATGTTCCTGTTTGGAGATATAATAGACCTTCTGTACGACATATCGCACGTGTAAATTGCGTGAAAAAATATTAGGGTAGGCCTACTCCTTGACCCCCTTAAGCGCGTTATATATATTGATGAATTTTACAGCTTAATTTGGTTCCGTGATAACCTTATAGCCATTTGCCAACTTTCACAACAATGTAATAAATGGAACTGCATTGCGTCTTACAGAAATAAATGGACCTCTGAGATTCTGTTGCCATGGTAACCGGCTTTCATTCCTTCATTTGTTTATTAAATGAAATTACTTTTCTGAGAATTTCTCAAAAACTGTTGGTTTTAGGGCCATAAAATATGGTTTTCGCCCCCGAGTTTCGTTTGTCACATTGAGGGGCTGAAGAAGAGCTTTGTCTATTTCAGCATGTATTTTAAGGGGTTAGGCCCCCTTTTATGAGAGGTACGGAGAAGAGTTACGTCAATGAACAGTGTCGTGCCTCTCATGGATAGCTGTACCAAATATTACGTTGATCCAACCAGCCGTTCTCAAGTTATAAGGGAACAAAAAATTGTCCACAGACAGACAGAAAAAATTAACAGTCTAAAACGCGTTAATTACGCAAATTTCCGTAGGAATTCAGAAAAAAACAGACAAACTTTCATTTTTTATATATAGGGATTGTCCAATGCAATAAGTCAAGCGTGTTAGTGAACAAGGCATTGAATATCCAGTAAAACACTTCTTGGAAATACTGGGTCACAAACTGGCAGCAACAGCTGCTTTACACAAAGTTTCAAAGCTATTTTAAAAGAAGGATCATACTCAGTCAGTGGGAATTTTCGCGTACAGTGACGAATCATATCACAGCTTCACTAATATGTAACATAGAGTAATGTATAGTAAATACATAGAGCCTTCATCTAATTTAGAGCGAGGAACAGTATATAAAATATTTCGTGATTTATTGAAAGGATCAAATTCGTTATTTTTAAAACTCCATGAAACACAAAAAACACGATTTAACAAGAAATACCCGTCTGAATTGATTGATTTCTTTTTCATGTAAAGTAAACGCATAAATACCGAGGATGAACCACCATGAATGTTATATTGTAAATAGTATTAAAAAAAAGCGACAGTAGTGGCTACGCGGGCTAAAGCACTGCGTTAGGTCAAGGGGCCAAGCTCTCTGCTGACTCGGTAGACGCGTGGGTTCGAGCCCCACCGTCGGCTGTCCTTGAAATGGTTTTCCGTGGTTTCCCATTTTCAACACCAGGCAAATGCTGGGGCAGTACCTTCTGACAGGCCACGGCCGCTTCCTTCCACATCCTTGCCCAGTTTCATTCATCTTCATCCATTCCATCTCTCATCCCGACGAACAGGTCGCCCACGGGCGTCGACTAGAAAGACCTGCACTCAGCCTCTCAGGAGGCTACACGACAAAAAAAATCTTATAAAATTAAATTTGTCTTTCAAAATATGAACAGTTTTTTGTTTACTTTTCCAAATATAACTCAATTATTTTTAAGATAATTTCAATAATGAGGTTCATTCTCTAAGGATAATAGGTGTGAATGTATCTGCCGAGTTTCATCCAGTTTCATCATATACTTCCCGAGATATTGTGTTTTTCCTTAAAAAAACTTTCGGGAAACGGCTTTGAATATTAAACACTCTATTGACAGATAGGCGCTATATCTCTGCCAAAACGCTGAATTTAATTATAAAGCTATATATTGATAAAGGTATTGTCTTTCATTTAAATGTAAAAAAATAAATTTAAAAAAACTAAAATTTTGACATCCGACGGTGTATGGGCTGGCTGTCTATCTGGAATTAGAGTCATCAATATCCAAACACCATGGTAGTCATGGCAACTAGTATTCCTCATCTACGGTATGTATTGCTTATTATTCTATGTATACTATGTCAGTAACATCATCAGTACTTTGCCATAAGAACATAAGCTCATAGTTACGTGTTGTTTGTTAATTTACGGAAGCTAGTTCAGTAGTGCCCTCTATACATCGCCCGTTTAAACAGAGAAACATCTGTTTTATCGCGTGAATCTAAAATTGAAAATAAAACGGTAAGTCTGGTAGCCCTTGTTGCCATGGTAACTAACTTAGCGGAAATTTGTAGATACAACACGCTTCAACAATTGGGATCTAAGTCCACTCGCCCTTGTTGCCATGGTAACTAGATGTTGGATATTTATTGATAAAACACGCTTCAACAACTGGGATCTAAGTCCACTCGCCTTTGTTGCCATGGTAACTAGATGTTGGATATTTGTAGATATAATAGTCTTCAACAACTGGGATCTAAGTCCACTCGCCTTTGTTGCCATGGTAACTGGATGTTGGATATTTGTAGATATAATAGTCTTCAACAACTGGGATCTAAGTCCACTCGCCTTTGTTGCCATGGTAACTAGATGTTGGATATTTGTAGATATAATAGTCTTCAACAACTGGGATCTAAGTCCACTCGCCTTTGTTGCCATGGTAACCTAGATGTTGGATATTTATTGATAAAACACGCTTCAACAACTGGGATCTAAGTCCACTCGCCCTTGTTGCCATGGTAACTAGATGTTGGATATTTATTGATAAAACACGCTTCAACAACTGGGATCTAAGTCCACTCGCCCTTGTTGCCATGGTAACTAGATGTTGGATATTTATTGATAAAACACGCTTCAACAATTGGGATCTAAGTCCACTCGCCCTTGTTGCCATGGTAACTAGATGTTGGATATTTATTGATAAAACACGCTTCAACAATTGGGATCTAAGTCCACTCGCCCTTGTTGCCATGGTAACTAGATCTTGGATATTTATTGATAAAACACGCTTCAACAACTGGGATCTAAGCCCACTCGCCTTTGTTGCCATGGTAACTAGATGTTGGATATTTATTGATAAAACACGCTTCAACAACTGGGATCTAAGTCCACTCGCCCTTGTTGCCATGGTAACTAGATGTTGGATATTTATTGATAAAACACGCCTCAACAACTGGGATCTAAGTCCACTCGCCTTTGTTGCCATGGTAACTAGCTGTTGGAAATACGTCGACGTACCACGTTTCAAAAACTGGAATCTTAGTCTCTACTGAACTAGAATGTGTAGGCCTAGATGGCGAACACTTGTTGCCATGGTAACCACATTGTCCACGCTAATCACAGACATACACCCCCCCCCCCCCCCATCTCTAAAACATATAAAAATCTATTTCTGAAGGTTTTTGAAATGCATGAAGCACAAAAAACTTATAGAGAAGTGTCGCTCTTGCACCCAGGCCCTTCATTACCATCGATGTCTGAAACTTTTTTTGCTACAGCTAGTCAGTGTTTAACTCTGGTCAAGGTCTAAGAGGCGTACGTCCCGGATGAGATCTCAGTGAAGCCAGACAGGTGATTTTCACCTCAGCAATCGACCATTTATCCCCGAGGCGGACGATTCACAAGAACGTGTATAGAAGCCATCATGTGGAACCAATGTGCGAGCCTGCCTGCTTGCTTGCTAAAGGTTCGACAACTTTTGACTTAACACATCCAGAGGTCAATGAAGATATCTTCCACTGGGGGTGTCGATCACGATGATAAACCTCGCCAGAGAAGCTGCACGCAGCGGGGAACTTGTAGTCCCATGAAACAAGGTTCGAATCTCCCCATCCTGAGAGTTGAGTTCATTCCTGAGATTTTACACACTGTCTCCTTAAACATAACAATGAGGCGGCTTCGGCGTTGTAGTAGGTAGCATGCTGAACTGCTGTGCCCAACATTGCGGGTTCAAACCCGGCCGAAGTCGGCAGATTTGTTAAGAGCGTCAAAAAAAACTCAGAATGCCTTCTTTCGGAGGGGAAGTAAAGCCGGCGGCCCCATGTCATAGATTTATGGCATGTTAAAGAACCTTCTACTAATTACATTTATGTGAAACTAAATTACAGGTTATAATTTACTAACGTTCTTAGGTTCCAAAGTTTGTCGCCAGGAGCCGACTGCGTTGGCATCTAGTAACTAAGTTCATAACTAGTAGTCGTTGTCGATGGTGTTTGGTAACAAAAGTCGGAACTACTAGAAAATTGAATATATGCAGTCCTTACTTGAATTAAAAACAGACAACGCACACTAATTCAGTCATCACAAGTAACACCGGTTATCAGACAAATTCTACACACACATGGGGCTACATGTCCTCGTTGTTGCAGGCCCTAAACTGAGGAACCACCCAACCAACATCACAATGGTACCTGACTTCAAGTTCCCTCACCCAATCTTATATCGTAATATCCTAATTAAATGAAGATGATTCATATCATAACCTGTGCCCGGAGTAAGAGTGGAGAAACCACGGTAAAAAGAACTTCCAGCCCTCAGACTAGAACTAAATCCCTTGGCAGTGTGATAAATCCAACCCGGATCTCAAGGGTAAGAGCCAAAAATGCTAGCCACTACACCACGAGGTAGTCATCGTTATTTCTGAATACATTAAGAACACAGTAGGCCTACTGGGGCTCATGATTCGAATCTATACAATTCGAACAAATCATTTATAAACTACAAACACATCATTTTTGTTTTTTTATCTGCCTACTGTCGACCAAAGTATTATGTGTACTCGAGTTTGAAGGTTGTTTGTTAAGTAACCAATAGACTAGTCTTGCGCATAATAGTTCGCGGCTGGGAGCGATCAGTTTAGTTCGCAGCTCCTTAGCGAACTAGTTCGCTCTTTTAGTTCGTTAGTTCCCATCTCGAAGACAGATCGTTCGCTCGCCTTGCTACTGCACGCACTCCTCGTTTTTTATAGCAGTCTGTCACCACTCATTACTCGTCAGGCACTGGTGCGCGTAGTAGTTCGCGGCTGGGAGCGATCAGTTTAGTTCGCACTTTCGCAGCTCCTCAGCAAACTAGGTCGCTCTTCTAGTTCGTTAGTTCCCATCACGAGCCCTGAAAGACAGATCGTTCACTCGCCTTGCTACTGCACGCGCTCTTTTGCTTGTTATAGCAGTTTCTTTATAACGATCAGTGCAGTCAATGCCTGGGTTATTACCCGTATTTTGGGTAATTAAACATCAAATGGGAAAATAAATCAGTAGCCTAATTTACACAAAATGTAAAATGGCATATTCAGTTATTCTGTTCTTATTAGCCTATTTTCAATTTTGAAAAAATAAGCTTATGAGATCACCTTTCGTCCGTGTGTGTGCGTGTGTGTGTATGTGTGTGTGAGGTGTGTGTGTGTCCCCCCCTAATAAATTCTAAACGGCTGGAGCGATTTCAATGAAACTCGGTAAGTTCATAGCACTATTCCGGGCGACCCCGACCGTGCCCTTCAAATTTTGCTACGTCTCACTAATCCAACATGGCGGCTGTGCGAAATATTTCACCAGCATTCAATATCTACGAAACTATTCCCGATATCACCCTGGAATTTATTACGGTGATAAAGGGAACAACTACAAGTTCACCTATGTGACTTTTGAAAACCTGGTTACTACAAATCCAACATGGCGGCCACGCGAATTTGCGACTTTTAAATAGACGTTTCTCGCGATTTAACCATCCAAACGCAATAAAACTTGGTACAGTATATGTTTATACACATTGTAATACTCCGACATCTAACTTCGTTCAATTGTTTACATAACCACAAGATGGCGGATGTGCGAAATATTTCCCCGGCATTCTATATCTCTGAAACTATTAGCGGTATCACCCTGAAATTTTGTACGGAGATAAAGGGCACTACTGGAAGTTCATCTATAAGACTTTCAAAAACCGGATAACTACAAAACGAACATGGCGACAAGCGAATTTGAAAATTTTAAATAGACTTTACTCGCTATTTAATGTTCCAAACTCAATGAAATCTGGTACAGGAAATGTTTACACACATTATAATGCTCTGGTATCTAACTTAGTTCAATTGTTTACATAACCTCAAGATGGCGGCTGTGCGAATTTTAAAATTAAGTTTTTATTTCTTGTGTCGTAATCATGCGATCGAAGTGAAAGTTTGAATAATGAACCTACGCAATAATTTTCCTGTAATGGTACATGAATCTATGCCCTATACATTTAACAATTCAACGTGGCGACCATCTGAAATATTTAGACGGCTCTGAATGTCTACGAATCTATTATGAGAATCAAACTGAAGTTTTTTATGTTCATAGGGGCTATGAACTTAAGTTCACCTATAGGACTTTAAATAACCTGGTGATCATAAATCCAACATGGCGGCGATGCGAAGTATAAATATTCACATGGACGTTTCTCGCAATTTAACCATCCGAGTGCAGTGAAACATGGTACAATAAATCCTTATACGAATGTTAATCCAATGGCATCTAATTTATTTCAATTGTTTCCATAACCACAAGATGGCAGCTGTGCGAAATTTTAAAATCTCCTTGTTACTTCTTGTGTCCAAACCATGCGATTGAAATTTGAATGCTACACGTACACAATAATCTTCATGTAACAGTACATAACTCTAGGACCTACATATATAAAATCCAACATGGCGACCATCCGAAATATTTAGTCGGTACTCAATATCTACGAATCTATTAGAGCAATCAAACTGAAATTTCGTGTGTTGATAGTGGCAGTTAACATTAGTAGGATATATGAAAATAGGCTGTATAGTTCTTCACGGAACTACTTGTTTTTTACTTTACATACATTGTGAGCGTACTCGTAGTATTTTAATTTTTAAATGGATTTGTTAATTTTTTAAATTCTTTATTTTGTCTTTCAATTGTTAATTGGATGAAAGCGTGTTTTGTTTTCATTTGCCGGATTAAATTTCCGTTTGAAGAAATATTACTTATATAATATTCTAAATACGTTTATTTTAGTAAATAAAAATACCATTATATATGGTAACAAAAATACTTCTACTATTGGGTACAGGTTAAGTAGGCTATGCCGCACAAGCAATATTACCAATATTAATAACCCTTTATGGGATAGTGGTCTCTATATTAACCACCTGTCATAAGGACAGTTTGTGCTTTCAAAGATGCTGATAGTTGAATCTTTCAGCCAAATTTCTGAGAATTTTCCTGCCGAAGTGAAATATAGTTCGCCAATTTTCTAAATAAATGGAGATATTTTCAAATAATCCCGTATGACCAAGTTAAATAAAACCGTGGAACTATCCCCACATCTAAATCAGTTAACTATCAGTAACTTCAATTTATGAACCGCCACTGTATTACATTACAAATATAAGGTAGTTATTACCTGTTAGCGTGTTAGCACTAGTAGTGTGTTATGCTGTTATTACTGTATTATAAACCAACATTCAACATTCGCCGCACCGCGCCAAAACTTGACAATCTTGCAACTAACAATAGATACACCCAATCAACTGCACCGAACTAACTGACTGAACGAACCAAAGCGCATGTGATTGTGCAATGAGTGGTGATGTGACGAGGTGACGAGCTACGGCGGTCCCGCGCTCTCGCGCTGTTAAAAGGATCGAACGAACTAACAAGCGAGGGATCTGGGAACTAGTTCGGTAGTTCGTCTGTGGGACCCGCTCTTCCGAACTAGTTCGTTCGCGAACTACACAAGACTACAATAGACCTACATAAAATCCAATACCATCAACATCTTCGTCGTTCTATTTTACGTTAGTTCATGTAGGGTTGGATTTTTTAATTTATATTTTAATATTTTTTATCGCAGTTGGAACACAAAAAGTGCACGTTTTTAAGCGTGTTTCAACCATGCGTCACATTTAAGATTTATTATCTCAATAGCCCGGCATCAGATCGAATCCAAATTTTAACACAATATACATTGGAATGTTGTATAACTGGTTTATTAATTTCACAATTTTGTGTGTCCAAGAAACAAAGTTGTTATCATTGTTGTAAGGTAACTTTTTCTCGGCTCGGGGAGGTTGGAAAATGTAGTTCTTGGTTGCGTTGTAATCGTTATACATCAAATAGTTATGCTGTATGACTGTGAAATACGTAAATTAATTCACTTATTTTATATCGGTTTGTATTTGTACGAGGAAATAACACATGGTTCTCCCGCTAGCCGCTCCAAGAAAAGCTGTACAGCGTTGCTGAGATGGAGCCCATAACTTCCGAGCGAGACGCGCCATGATGCGTGTTGGCACCATAAGAATACAGGGTCACCCTTAACGAGGTGTACAAGATGTCAGACAAGAATACAGGGTGACTCCTAAAGAGATATACAAGACGTCAGATAAGAATACAGGGTGACTCGTAAAGAGGTGCACAAGATGCCAGATAAGAATACAGGGTGACCCTTAACGAGGTGTACAAGATGTCAGACAAGAATACAGGGTGACTCCTAAAGTGATATACAAGACGTCAGATAAGAATACATGGTGACTCCTAAAGAGGTGTACACGATGTCAGCCTCAAATACAGGGTGACCCTTAAAGAGTTGCCCGCGCGGGAAGCCTAAGTTAATGGGTAATGGAGTCTGTCGAAAGAGCCCTCCTGAGCCTTTCTAACATGTGTAGCATTTGTAGCATGCGTCTTTTCAAATGATATAACGTCTAGTCTTTCAGACTGACAGTATCTTTTTCCTGTTGTTTTCAGCTTCAGACTACTTTACTGTACTGTACTGTACTGCATTTTCTATTGTCAGAGTTCAGTCTGTTTTTTGGAGTAAACACGCTGCGGTATCATTACAATGTCTGCTAAGCGGAAACAGTTTTCTTTTAGCGATAAACTGAAATTGATTGAGAAAATTGGAAGTGGGAAGTCGCGCAAAGAAGTGGTGATGATGTTAATTGTTGTTTTAAGGGACCTAGGTTGTCGGCTCCTAATGATCTGGATGATAAGACAAGTAGTTCCGTGAAGAACTATACAGCTTATTTTCATATATCCTGCTTATGTTAATTGCCACTATCAACATACAAAATGTCAGTTTGATTGCTGTAATAGATTCGTAGATATTGAGAACCGACAAAATATTTCGGACGGTCGCCATGTTGGATTTTATATATGTAGGTCCTAGAGTCATGTACTGTTACATAAAGATTATTGTGTACGTGTAGCATTCAAACTTCAATCGCATGATTAGGACACAAGAATTTAAAACGAGATTTTAAAATTTCACACAGCTGCCATCTTGTGGTTATGGAAACAATTGAAATAAATTAGATGCCAGTGGATTAACATTTGTATAAGGATTCACTGTACCAAGTTTCACTGCACTCGGATGGTTAAATTGCGAGAAACGTCCATGTGAATATTTATACTTCGCGTCGCCGCCATGTTGGATTTGTGTTCACCAGGTTTAAAGTCCTATGAATATAAATAAATTCAGTTTGATTGCTATAATAGATTCGTAGATATTCAGAGCCATCTAAATATTTCGGATGGTCGCCATGTTGGATTGTTAAATGTATAGGCCACAGAGTCATGTACCATTAAAGGAACATTATTGCGTAGGTTCATTATTCAAACTTCCACTTCGATCGCATGAACCTTAAAGAAAAAAGGTAATGGAATGAAAAGAAAACGTGTGGTCTGACCCCTTGAAGAAGGAGAGATCAGGAAAGATGAGACAAGGGCCAATTAAGGCGGGAAAGTGAATGAATCGCTAGGCCTCGGATATCCTATTTCCTTCGGGGTCGGAAAAGAACAAGAGTTAAATAATAATAATATCGTATGGCCTTGGGTGCCGGGTGCAAGCTTTGTAATTTGACACCCAGAGGGTTGCTTGCATGTCGAATTCCGTTGTTCCTTCAATCACTATGAAAGTCACGGAGGTTAGATATCTAAGCTCCTTTAACACTGTAGCGCTTTATAATAGAGAAAAGAGGAACGTTGTGTTGGCGGAAACACGCGAGATTAATTTTGCTATTATGAACACGGCCTACAGAATTCAAATGGGTTCTTTGACATGCCAACATCGTATGACATGCGTGTCGTATTTTTGCCTCCTTTCAAAAATCACTTACCACGGTCAGGAGCGAACCTGCAATCTTGGGGTTAGTAGACCGACACGCTATCCACTCACCCACCTTGGCAAGCTAGAACAAGAGTTGACCAATTAAGGTAAACAGGAAAGAAGACGGGGAGTAGCCCGGTTAAAGTAAGTGGAAGCAATGCCGGACTCAGCTGGGGTCCCGTGGTCGCCAACCCACGTGAGCCCCAGGAGGGAGGCAAAGAAGTGTGCAAAGAGTAAATAAACAGTCAGCAAAATGTTGAAGGATGAAGATGGGACAGAAGGGAAATGTATGGACGGATGCAGTAAAGTAAAACGAGCCCGTACAGACGAATTATTATGAAAATTAGTACATTCTTCATCAGCTAGGAAAAATAATGTTAATGACAAGCAAAAAAACATAATTAATCCTAATTAATACTCAATGCCACTAAGTTGCGATTAAATAAGTGCAAATGTGATTAACACAATGTATTGTGTGTTAAAATGACATTCAATACGACCTAAATTGTGAATTAATATAAAGAATTACGTTATAAGAATATTGTTAGCCTTATTTTTGGTCTGGTACACCTTCAAAAAAATCGCTTTTCAATTTATTTTTTATATGATGCTCCTATCCATTAGGAACATTTTGGTGATAAAATATGTCATTATGAGCAACAGTTTTTTTTGAGTTACGATTTAAAAGGCAAAGACGTGCACCTAATTTTCGTCCTGTCAGTGAAGTGCATTTATGTTTAGCGTCTCATCGTTTTCTGAAAGTTGTGTTTTTAAAATCTGTTTGATATACACTGATGAACGTTTATGTCTCTCACTTGGATAGTGTCTTCCTAAAAAGTGAGTTTTGGTAATATTCTTATACTCATTTTTAGCCTACTTTTCACATTTTGCAGAAATGAGGAAAAAGTAGACTTATGAGATCGGGCAAATGTGTGTCTGTCTGTCTGTCCTTCTGTCTGTCTGTCTGGCGGTGTGTGTGTGTGTGTGTGTGTCCCCCTATCAACTCATAAACGGCAGCAGCAATCGAAACAAAATTTGGTAGGAGTAAAGATCTATACCTGAATATCTCACGGCCACATTTGAAAATGATGTCAGTGCTACCAACTGCTGCAAAATCGCAATTGAAATTTGAGCTCCATGTTGGATATCCTAGAAGGTATGAATGAGAGCTATTTCAAAATTGGCACACGTATAGATAATAATATTGCAGTTTAATTTCCAGGAGGCCATACATGGCAGTGTTGCCAAAATGATTATAAGCCTGCTGATAGGTCCAATTTTTAAATGCATATAACTTCTACACTATCAATTAGAATTCAACCAAATTTCGGATGTGCTATGTGTACATAAACAGATATGACTGAGCATATTCTTAAGAGCCACCAGGGCTGCCAACTGTTAATAAATACTCTCAATTTTTTTAAATCCAAATACCCATATATCAGAAAGTATGCAAGCTGACAGCTTTAAACATTGCACACGTATAGTACCTGGCATTCTAGATAAATTTCGAGTAACTAATATAGGCCTACGCCAGTGCTGCCAACAAGATTCTAAGCCTGCTGATAGGTCCAATTTTAAAATGTATGTAACTTCTAAACCAACTAATGGATTTCATTAAAAATTGACACAACAATAGATCATATTATTTCAGATTATGTCATTGTTGCCAACATGATTTTACGCGCTGTTAGATCCAATGTTTAACTGCATGTAACGACCATGATATCCATTGGACTTCAACCAAATTTTGTATTCTGTACCTTAAGAGATGGAACTAAGAATATATTCAGTCATAAGGGCTGCCAACTGTAGTTCTCTATTAGGCTACATTATGCCAAGTAGCCTATACAGTATTTCGAACTAATTAGAAATGTCGATATTACCAACTTAATTTCGTCATTATTCTAGATAGATCCATATAAATTTTAATTCGTTACGGAACTTCTTGTTTTCTCTCCAATACAAAAATTAAAAGTACTATTTGTTCAAATATGTTGCTGAAAGTGCATGAATTAGTGGAAAAGAATATTAGGAATAAAATATGACAAAAAGGACTATAAAAAATAGGAAAATTGTGGGGTTATCACAAGAATGTCCCAGCCTTGCATGATAAACAACCACCAATTTGAGAATTTTGAAAAAAAAAATGCTGATTATGTTTTTAACCATTGTTTTCATGTAAAATAATACCAGTGATTCTTATGCACAATCGACTCGGTCGGAGGTGAAAAATATTTAGTGAAGAACTATACAGCCTATTTTCATATATTCTGAACTCAGATGGTTAAATCGCGGGAAACGTCTATTTAAATATTTATACTTCGCGTCGCCGCCATGTTGGATTTGTTCTCACCAGGTTACTGAAAGTCCTATAGGTGATCTCATGTTCATAGCCTCTATGAACATAAAACAATATCAGTTTGTAAAAGATTCGTAGATATTGAGATTCGTCAACATATTTCGGATTCTCGCCATTTTGGATAGTTATATGTATAGGCCGTATGTACCATTAAAGAAAAATTATAGCGTAGCTTCACTATTCAAACTTTCACTTCGATCGCATGATTACGACACAAGAAATAATAAATTAATTTTAAAATTTCGCACAGCTGCCATCTTGAGGTTATGTAAACAATTGAACTAAATTCGATGCCAGTGCATTACAATATGTATAATTATTTACTGTACCACATTTCACTGCGCTCAGAGGGTTAAATCACGAGAAAAGTCTATTAAAATGTTGGCCGCCATGTTCGTTTTGTACTTTACAGGTTTTTGAATGTTACATAGATAAACTTGTAGCAAAGCCTTTTATCATCGTAAAAAAATTCAGGGTGATATCTTTAATAGTTTCCGAGATATAGAATGGCAGTGAAATATTTCGCACAGCCGCCATATTGAGGTTATGTAAACAATTGAACTAAATTAGACGCCAGTGCATTATAATGTGTATAAATATTTTCTGTGCCAAGTTTCATTATGTTTGGATGGTTAAATCGCGAGAAAAGTCTATTTGAATGTCTCAACTTTGCTTGGCAGCCATGTTGGCTTTGTAGTTACCAGGTTTATGAAGGTTTCTTAGGTGAACGTCTAGTACTGCCCTTTATCACCGTACAAAATTTCAGGGTGATATCTGTAATAGTTTCGGAGATACTGAATGCTGGTGAAATAATTCGCACAGCCGCCATGTTGGATTGGTGAGACAGAATAAAATTTGAAGGAAACGGTCGAGGTCAGCCAGAATGGGGCTATGATCTTACCGAGTTTCATTGAAATCGCTCCAGCCGATAAAAAGTTATTAGGGGTACACACACACACGCACACACACACGGACAAAAGGTGATCTTATAAGCCTATTTTTAGCCTACTTTCGATTTTTGCAAAAAATGAAAGTAGACTTATGAGATCAACACAGGGCGAAAAAAGTGTGTCTGTCTGTGTGTGTGTGTGTATGTGTGTGTGTGAGTCTGTGTGTGTGTGTGTGTGTGTGTGTGTGTCTGTGTGAGTGTGTGTACTCTGAATGTCTGTCCCCCCCTATCAATTCGAACACGGTGAATGCAAATTGAACGAAATTTGGTACAAAGGTAGCACTAGCAAAGGACACCTCAGTGTCATGTTTTATATCGCCGCCATCTTTACTAAAACTGAATGGCGGCCACTCAAACGTTCAAAACGTAAAATCAAATAACGACTAACCAAATCATCCGATCTCTACCAAATTTGGTAACAACATACCTTCGTATAGGATGCGTCTTGTGACCAAATTACAAGGTCGTCCGCCATACCATTTCAGGATGGCGACCGTGCGAATTATGCAAACTTTATAATCCATATCATGGGACCCACCAGTTCCGATTATCGAGCCGAGAATCGTTTTAACTGTTCTAAAGGAAGAGGCACGTTCGAAATTAAAAGTTTATTTTGTAATACTATAGTGCAGACGTGATTTTAAAAAGCTGAACTGATTCATTAATAAGACAAGATGGCAGCGGATATCTTGTGCCGGACTTATATTTCACTAATTTGAGTATTGCATGCAATATAGCGTACTGATAAAAAATAAATAAACTTTGTATGAAATGCTTTATATATAAATAATATACTCCAGTGATGAAATCGTTTAGTATAAATCATTATTTGCTAACAAGTTCTATGTAAGTCATTTTAAATAGAACGACATTCGTTGACACAATTAGCTCAGTGGTAGAGCGTTAGCCTATCGCTCAAATGCCTATGGTTCAAACCCGATCAGAGCTAGGTTTTTTGCTTGAAATGTTATATGTTTATTGTTTTGTAATGACTCAGATGTTTTAAAATTAAGCGTTATATTGTGCACATTATGGTGTAAAATATATATTTAATTAAAACATAATTCGCCAGCAGATTTACTCGGGACATCTAGCTGCCAAAAAGGTAACTTCCAGATTTTATTGAAAAGTTTCTTCTTCTGGCCGCTAGAATGCACTCGCTCTGTTAGGATTATATTGTTCGATATTTCACCAATAGATGTCATGACTAGTCTACGTGGGGATCCATTGATTACTATACCATTATCATTCTATGCGCATCGAATTTGAAGAATGACAAGATGATACTACGATACATTTTAACTTTTTATTTTAAAGGGTTTGTAACAGCCTATTTTGCGTTACTTGAAAATGTTATTAAGCGTTATATTGTGCACATTATGGTGTAAAATATATATTTAATTAAAACATAATTCGCCAGCAGATTTACTCGAGACATCTAGCTGCCAAAAAGGTAACTTCCAGATTTTATTGAAAAGTTTCTTCTTCTGGCCGCTAGAATGCACTCGCTCTGTTAGGATTATATTATCGAAAATATCCACATAGTTTGTATACACACGTCTCTGTAGGGTCATGGAAAGATTTGTTAATTCAATTAGGGTTGTGAAAGCCATGCACAACCAGACGTGTAAAGACATGCCTCAACTCAAAGTTGGATGTTGCCCACGGCAGGTCGTAATAATAATAATAATAATAATGTTATTGGTTTTACATCCCTTTTAACTACTGCTGATTTTAGAGACACCGGGGTGCCGGAATTTTGGCCCGAAGGGGATCTTTAACGTGCCAGTAAATTTACTGACACGGCTCCCTCGCATTTGTGCACCCTCAAATGCCAGCTGACTGCGCCAGGATACGAACCTGCAACCTAGGGCCCAGCAAGCGAGAACGTTACCGCTGAGCCACGCCGCCAGTCCGGTCGATTATGTCTCCAGATCCATAACATTCTTGATATACTTCTTATCTTTCTTTCTTTCTTTCTTTCTTTCTTCAATGATGGTAGCAGTTTTTATCTAGGTTGTGGCGTTTGGTAGAGGTAAATCGTTTCTAAGGTCTTCAACAAAGAATAGTTCTATTATACTCTTTGATAATAACAACGAGTTATAACTATACTCATACATTTAGGAGAAAGTAGGCTATATGTTCTTTACTGAACATCTTGTTTCAAAATTGAAAATAGGCTAAAAATGGTCAGTTTTTAAACAATTAGTATTCTGAAGTATTGACCCAAGGGCCTTGGAACGGCATAGGAAAGAATGACGTGAGTCTTCTGTTTAAGCTGCACTCAAAACATTTTCATCTTACCAGCAGGAGAAAAAGCAGGGAAGCTCACTGGCAAGGCAAAATCCATCACAAAGTAATTTGTATTGTTGGTTTAAGTCAGAAACCACTGCTACATGTAGTGCGATCAGAGGAGAAAGGCATTAAGTCAAAGGCTTGCTGCCTTTCAGCGCCATATTCCGTCTTTAATGTTGGCCAAACTGCAAAATTCCCGCGTGTTACATTGCTCTTGTAAATTACATTTGTACAGGATTTAGGAGGTTTTTATATTACAAATCCTGGTGAAAAGCTGAAGTAGGAGACTTCGTTACTTAGGAAGCAAAATAACCAGTGATGGACGAAGCAAAGAGGATATAAAAAGTAGATTGGCTCAGGCAAGGAAAGCATTTCTACAAAAGAGGAATCTGTTGACATCGAATATAGATTTAGGTATTAGGAAGTCATTTTAAAGCCTTTGTCTGGAGCTTGGCGCTCTATGGAAGTGAAACTTGGACTATGGGTGCAGCAGCAAAGAGGAGAATTGAAGCGTTTGAAATGTGGTGTTACAGGAGGATGATGAAGATCAGATGGGTAGATAGGATTACAAACGAAGAGGTATTAAGGCGATTGGGAGAGGAGAGTTGTTTCTGGCGACTGCGAATGAAGAGAAGAGATAGGTTGGTAGGACACATTCTTCTAAGACACCCAGGTAAAGCAAACTTAGTTATGGAAGGAAAGGTCGAGGACAAGAACTGTAGGGGTAGACCAAGGTTAGAATATGTTAAACAGATTGGCTCGGATGTAGGGTGTGGTAGCTATGTAGAGATGAAACGATTAGCTCAGGACAGAGTGGAATGGAGAGCTGCATCAAACCAGTCAAAAGACTGAAGACTCAAACACAACTCAAGACAAATATAAACTGAATAGTTTATTCACAACATAGATGACTATTATAGTGTGTTTGTTTTATCTGTCTCGTGAAAAGTAGTGAAAACTGACTTAATGGTGTTCAGCTCCGAATGATTCAATTTCATTATTGTAAGTATTGTGGTTTCAAAGAAAAAAATGTTCAAAGTTGCTAAAATTCACCATGATAAGCAGTACCTGACCCTTAAGAGTACTCACAACACTACAGACAACACGATAACACAGGGTACCAGACAATTTGTACACTAACTCAATTACACGGGCTGAAATAACGACGATGTACAAGCCCCTGAAATGAAACAACTACCAGAGTTAGTTGTTTACCGATGGCAGGTATAATCATCATCGTCATTATTTTAATCATCAAACTACATGCCAAATTCTGAAACTTCATGAACATACCTCGTAAATCAAGTAAATTGATACAACTCGGAATTCTTTTTCTCCAGCAATAAATAGAAGATCCTCCTCCCTACCCCGCTCTGATGATCGTTTCAATTGTTTCACACCTGTGCAATTGCTAACCAAGGACTCTCAATTGAAGTGGATTCTATTACTTGGCGAAGCGCACCAAATAAGATAGGTTCCGGGAATTGAAGACATCCATCTCGTTGTAACAAGTCCAAACCGCATTCCAATTTAAGTCAGAGTTATACACCTGTTTAGTGTGACAAACGAGGAGCGAACGTGTGGGAGAGCAATATCCTCACGTAATCGAACACAATTTAGACGCGCTCTCCGTGAAATTCCTCTCCACAGGTGGAGAAACTACCTCTGAAGTGCTTATTATAGTCCGCGTCTCCTTCAATAAGTTACTAACAATGCAACCTTACCACTTGTCTCCCTTCACTACAAACATGGTGATAATATGTTAGTTTGCGTCACTTTCAATAAGTTCTTAACAATGTAACCGTATCACTTCTCCCCTATCACTACCAACACGATAATTGCAAATGCCTAGTCCGAGTCACCTTCAGTAAGTCACTAACAATATAACCTTACCATTTGTACTCTATCACTACAAATATCACCGGGTGAGTTCGCCGAGGTCGTTGCGGCATGACTGTTGGCAGTCGCTCACATCCGGGAGGCGAGGAGGTTCGAATCCCCCCGCCGGCAACCTTGAAGATGGTCTTCTGTGGTTTCCCATCTTCCTTCCAGGCAAATGCCGGGGTTGGTCCCTAACTATAGGCCACAGCCGCTACCTTCCAACTCCTCGACCCTCCCATCCAACATTCCTCCCCAACGGTACTTGTAGCTCACCCATTGGGTGTCCGCCTCGAAGCAGCTACAAAACTGGCGAGCCGAACATGTCCTCGGACACTCCCGGCACTAAAAGCCATACGCTAAAAAAAAACTACAAATATGGTGATTATATATTATAATCTGCGTCACCTTAATGAGTTACTAACAATGTAATCCTACCATATTTTTTTTAGCGTATGGCTTTTAGTGCCGGGAGTGTCCGAGGACATGTTCGGCTCGCCAGTTTTGTAGCTGCTTCGAGGCGGACACCCAATGGGTGAGCTACACGTACTGTCGCGTGTGGAGTGTCTGGGTAGGAAAGTTTGAAGGTAAGAACGAGGAGTTGGAAGGTAGCGGCTGTGATCTATAGTTAGGGACCAACCCCGGCATTTGCCTGGAAGGAAGATGGGAAACCACAGAAGATCATCTTCAAGGTTGCCAGCGGGGGGATTCGAACCTCCTCGCCTTCCGGATGTGGGCGACTGCCAGCAGTCATGCCGTAACGACCACGGCTAACTCACCCGGTATCCAACCATTATTTGTCCCCTATCACTACAAATATGGTGACTATCTATTTATACAGGGTGTAACAAAACTGTACGGCACAAAATGCAGGACGCATTCCTCACACGTAGACGAAGAAATTATGTTAGATGAACGTGGGTCCAGAAACGCTTCGTTTCCATTTAACACCTTATTGTCTCCAACTCATTAATCATGGGAACACACAAGAACAGAACATACCAGCATACCACATGCAGTTCTTTCTCACAGGAGATGATCAATATGCCCTCCGTGCATCAACCCACCGTCGTATTGAATCTCGGATGTGCTGATGTATCCCTGAAGTATTGCGTATGGTTTCGCAGCCTTCCATAATACGGGCACGCAGACTCTGAATATCAGGTACCGGGGTTCGATACACAAGAGCATTCAAATGTCCCCACAAATAAAAGTCCAGTGGGTTTAGGTTCGGAGAGCGTGGAGGCCAGGCATTTGTTCCACCTCTACGACGGTGGGTTGATGCATGTATTAATGCGCACGGAGGGCATATTGAACATCTCCTGTGAGCAAGAGTTGCATGTGGTATGCAGGTAGGGGAGACTGTTGTACCAGGAGTATAACGTACCTTGGATCACCCTTTTGTTTCTAAGTATGTGCTGCTACCTAGGAGAAAATCATCATAGTAGTATATGTATAACCCACCAGAGCGCAGTTATAACCTGTGTCTGATTTGCTTACATGTTCGTAGAGCAGCTGAATTTCGAAACAAAATTTTGTGTGAATCAAGTAAGAGTTTTGGTTTTCAGTTATCGTCTTCCTAGTGCAAATTGACAACGAACTATTAACACTTACAAACGCCTCTAGATTCTTTGTTGTCTGGCGAGTATATCTACATGTTATATTGTTGGTTTAAACATAACCTGTAGGTTAGCCCGCTTTTTTTTATTCCAAAGAGCTCCCTCATGTACCTCGGATCACAATTTCATCTTGTTCATACTCTTTGATATTTTGTTTTAGGTAACAATGCCAAGAACTAAATCTGGCAATAAACGGCCTTCTGTTGATTCTGAGGCAATGGGGAACGCTGATGAAGCTGTCCGTGCACCGCCGGATAAACAAAAAACAGTTAGAGAAGCATGCAAAGTGTATAAAGTGAAATTGGCTACACTGATACACCATTTGAAATCTTTCAAGGCTTCAGGATATGACAAACATGAAAACAAATGAGAAAAATCCTATTCCTGTAAGTAGCCCTATACTAACACCAGAACAAATTCAACCATTTCCAAAGGCCACAGAAAGGAAGAATAAGAAAAAGAGAAGGAAACCAGGCAGCCCCAGAATTGTAACAGACACTCCTGAAAAGATAGATATCCGGAAACAACAGTTAAAGAAGAGTTTAAAAATGGAGCCTAAAGTGTTGTCAAACCAACAAAAACCTCGGAAACGTAGGATCATTAAGCTATTAATCTTTGACAGTGACTCTGACTTGGATGACGTAGATAAAACTACAGTAGATTCAACAGATGACGAGAATGGAGCTACACTGTTGGAGTTTCTAAATCAAGAAGTAACTGAGGCAAACGATGAACTACAGTTCGAGAGAGAAACATTTCAACAAGATTGGTTCAATTTACCAAAAAAAAAGGAGCAACCGAACATTTTGTTGGGGAAATAGTTTCCCAAGATCTTCATGGGTTCGAATTTCAGATAAAGTTCTATAAACATATTGGAGGAAGCAGTAATTTGTTTGCGTATCTGAAGTTGTGTTTGACGTTAATGAATTAGATATATTAGCTAAACTTCCTAAACCAGTTGAATCAACAGGTTCTGCTGGAGTAGCTGGACAGCTATGGTTTCAGGTAGATTTTTCGAGCTACAATGTAAAATAAACTGATTTTGTTTACACAACCAGTCAAATGCCCTAGTATTGTTATGCAGTGATGCATGCTCACAATTGCAATCATATAAAACGTAAAACTATTGTGATGTGCAGTGTACAAAATGTGTGATCCAAGGTACAAGACGTTGTGATCCAAGGTACACGATGGTCTTGTACCTTGGAACACTTGTACATCTTAAAGAAAAAAGTGATTTAAAAATGTAATATTTCAATGATGAAATTCAAATGGATTTATTGTGATAGATAATTGTGTGTTTGATATGTGAGGTTTGTGAGACAAATACATTAACAAAAAGAGGCTGCCATTTTAAAGATCTTTTGAAAAGTGATCCAAGGTACAACAGTCTCCCCTACGTTCTGTTCCTGTGTGTTTCCCACGATTAATGAGTTGGAGACAATGAGATGTAACATGGAAACAAAGCGTTTCCGGACACATGTTCATATAACATAATTTCTTCGTCTACGTGTGAGGAATGTGTCCTGGATTTTGTGCCATACCTATTTGTTACACCGTGTATAATACGCTAAGGTGTATGTTTCACAAAACTCAAGCTCCTAAACCAGAGGGAGTTAGAAGGTGTAGTTTATACCAAAATCTTCCAAATCGTCTCAATAGTACAGGGAAAAACTTATATATCTTGAAATGTCAACGGAAATATATTTATTTGTTTTTAAGTGCTCTTAAACAAATAAACAAGACGATAGCCCCTGGCAGAATTGTGTCGCGTACAGCCGCGTTGCAATAGTGCCAGGCGGGTAGTCTGTACACATGGGGCGCCCACAACCAGCAGCAGTGATGAATTGCACTCTGATTTCATCAATATCTACAATTTGTTTAAAAAGCGTCTTTAAACAAGTAAACATATTTATAGAAGCCTGCATAACAGCAAAGCCAGACGGGTGGTTTATACACATGCGAGAGTTCTCGCTCGGATCTGCTAGTATATTATAATCCGCGTCACCTTCAATAAGTTAGTAACAATGTAACCTTACCATTTGTCCATTTTCACTGCAATCATGGTGATTATAAGTCCATGTCACCTTCAATAGCTTTGTTCTTCTATAACACCTTTAAAACAACCACGTGATTCTAAAAAAGTTGCGTTTATATCGTGTGCAAAATGGCGAGAAAATTACTGCTCCCCCTGTTTTTACGATGAATATCTCCAGCACGTGGAAGTCCTCAACTGTAATGTAGACCTATCTAATGATATAAACGACGCTCTTGTGTACACCTTAATTGCAATCCCATCTTGAAAATGTATTTGCCATCTCAAATTATCCTTTACCTTTCCGTTTCATGACTTTTATGCAAATATTAATAGATGCAATATATTGAGCATTATTTGTTTGTAACGTAGAAAGTAAAAATATAAAAACTCTACGCCAACTGCAGCCTGGAAACAATGCTAATATACGTGGCTCATGCCTCGCCCGACCCACGCCAAAAATACTATTTTTAACCTATTTCCATTTATGTAAAAATAGCCGTATGAGATCACCTTTTGTCCGTGTATATGTGTGTGGGTATGTGTGTGGGTATGTGTGTGTGTGTGTGTGTAAATATTTTACAAAAATAAAATCTAAATGGCTGGAGCGATCTCAATAAAACTCGGTAAGGTCCTGGAACTGTCTTTTCCGACCCCAAAACGTGCCCTTTACATTTTATTACGTTGCACCAATCCAACATGGCGGTTGTGCGAAATATATCACTGGCATTCTATAGTTCCGAAACTATCACTGATTTCACCCTGAAATTTTGTACGGTGGTAAAGGGAACGGTACTAGAATTTCACCTATGTGCCTTTCAAAAACCTGTTGACTACATAACGAACATGGCGGCCAAGAAAATTTGAAACATTTAAATAGACTTGTTAATTAGTTATTGTTGTTTTATGGGGCGTAACTACGGTCATCTGCCCCGAAATTGACTTCTATCGCGATTTAATCATCCGCGTGCAGTAAAACAGGGTACAGAAAATGTGTATACACATTGTAATGCACTGACATTCAATTTAATTCAATTGTTTCCATAACCTCAAGATGGCGACTGTGCGAAGTGTTAAAACTAAGCTTTCATTTCTTGTGTCCTAATCATGCGATTGAAGTTTGAATAATAAACCTACGCAATAATCGTCATCTAATGGTACATAATAATACCATAATAACATAATAAAAACGCAACATGGCGAGCATCCGAAATATTTAGACGGTTCTCAAAATCTACGAGTCTATGACAGCAAACTGAAATTTTGTATGTTGATAGAGACAGTTATCATAAGTAGGATATATGAAAACAGGCTATTTAGTTTTTCACGGAACTACTGATTTCTGAATTCTGTCACTTTTATTTCTGGCCAAACCCTGCATATACCACATACATTTGACAAAGGTTCGGATGTTAAGGAAAAATCTTTTTTTTTTTTCCTGAGCTCATTTTACCCGAATTCTGAAATATAAGTTTGAATGATGGATCCCTGACCACGTTTAAAGCAATTTGATGTTGCCTATAAATGCATATTTCGGCCATTTTTTATTGTTTTGGTCATATTTGGTTATAATTTCAGCATTTTTGTTTAAATTGAGGCGTTGTTAACAAGGTACGTGTTATCTGCGTCGAGTTTCAAACACAGAATTTCCGAATAGTTTAGTAGACACATAATCCTTTCTTTTCCCAGAACACGTAGATAGCAGGTTTAGAAGACTTGATTCCAAGAAGGTGCTCCTCTACGGACGTCTTTTAGCACATCTTTCTGGACAAGTTAGATTGCGACACAATACGCATGAGGTCACGGAACATGACGATAGTGTGCTTCCGCCTTTCAATATGATGTCACTCCAGTAGATATATTTAACTCGGAAGCTATTAGCAAACAAGGAAATTATTTTTATCCATAATGGTCCGTATTGAATTTAAATTCCACTAAATGACACTCTTATTTCCGTATTTTCAATACTTGTAATATTATTATTTAGTACTGGTACATGTTTCGAACAATAATGTTGTACTTCGTCAGCCAGATATACACATTGTAAACACTTATGGGCATAAAATACATTGCAAATACACATAGTTCATTAAAAAAGTCAAAATATCACATGTCCAATGCACTAGAAAATTGTTTTGGCACTTAAGATGATTACTGTATGTTAGTGATACTCTTACCTATCCCAAAAATTTATGTCATATTTAATAGTTTTTTAGGTCATATCTTATATTTTTAGGGCATATTTGCTTGCATATTTTGTACATTTTTAGGTCTTAAACTTCCGAACCCTAGTGATGACGTTTAGGCACGGTCCTCTTTTCAGTGCAAATGAGTCACCGCTGTTGACAACTTACGACATTACCAGGCGTAAATAATAAAATTCTACAGAAGGGAAAAGAAAGGAGACAGATCCTTGATTACACACTCGCTACGTAATGACAGGGCGATAGCGAATATCATAAAAGATAACCCAAGGCTGTTGAGACCTGTAAGTGAGAATTAAAATAATTCAGCACATTAATTGACTCTCAAGTTGCGAAATAAATTATGCATGTTGTTTTTTCCAAAGTCTAAATGAGCGTTTATTTAATTTCTCCTTAACTTCTAATGTTTACAGCGGTTAGTCACCTCTGAAGATATAAACCGTCATTAATAATCTTTCATAGAATTATACGTTAGTTGCCAGTTACACGCGCGGCGAAAGTTATATCGCTTATAGAAAACATTATTTTATTAATTTTGTTTATTCTTTTTATTTGTGGAAGGTTTGCCTCCAGCGTCAAAATATACAGCAGTGTTGCCACTAAGAAATAAAAAAGAACTGTAGCAGATGTAAGTGAAGAAGTGTTTGGGAACTATTAACCCGCCAGTGCACAGTGGATCAAAATCGAAATCTAGGGGGGAAAAATTATCTTTACGTTTTAAGGCGACACTCCTGAGATAAACAGATATTTTTACCTAATGCATGGATTTTCACGAAAGTTTGTGGGAATGTCACCCAAACAAAAGTAGCGATATCACAAACATTTGTTTCATATACAATTATTAGTTTTTCCAAAATATTTTTTTAAATTTTATTTTTTTGGAATTTTTAATTCCATTTCCTTCATAGATTTCAAATGACATGTTAATGGAAATTTGGAATTAGGTAGAAAATAATTCTTTAAAAAACAGTACGCATTGATTTTTCTGTAAATAATTTATATAATGCGATATTATAGTACTAAATTTGTGTATTTTTTTTTTTGTTCAAAAACTTTGGACTTTTAAATCCCTACTACTGGGAAGAATTCTGCAATCAAGAATTCCATACGCAGGTTTCCTAATATAGCTGTGATACATGAGTTTAGAGTGAAAGCAACGTATATAATTTGTTTACTTCATAATAAACATCAGTTATGACCTGTTTAAGCTACGTCTACACATGCAAGAAATTGTCTATGACTAGGAGTTGGATAGAGCATTCAGTTATCTCTTCAGAACAATTTTCTAACCCTAATTTATTTTTAACAAAGTCACAAAGTTCCACTTTTGATATAATCGTCGAACCCAGTGCTTCAAACAGTTATAGACATGTGCGAACTGGTTGCGCGGCATCTTATAAAACGTAAAATAACTAAGTAAGTTGCAAAAAGATGCAAAAAATGTTATAACAGGCGAAAACTACAAGACTTGATCTACATTTTAACATTAAGTAAAAAGTGACGCAGAGTGACGCGACACACTAAAAATCTAAGTGAAAATATATTTCAAAAATAATAGTTAAATATTATATAATGCAAATATAGCTAAAATTACGTAACAATTACGCCCATTAATAACCGAAACACGTTACAAAGATCATACCTTCAGTTGCATGTTCCATCTTAAAGCATCACACTAACCACAAAGACAAACCACAGCCACTTACATTCACCCTCCAATTCAGAATGCTTGAACAGGGTTGACAGATTTACACTAAGATGCGTTTATATCCCAGAATAGTGAGTGGCAATTATATGAGAATACTCTAGAGGTAATACATTTTTATTTTTTATTATGAAAATAAATAAATAAATAAAAGAGATACGAGCCTTACAGTAGTCGCATATGATGTGTAACATCTGACATGTTATCCTACTCGCATACTACACAGCTTGGACATTCTTAAAATGTTAATTTACACTCCATTTTCATACTGGTACTATGATGAATGTATAGATTGAATTGGAGATATGCTACTGTCACATTTGTGGCGCAGCGGTCAAGCTGTTAGTCTCTCACCAAGGTAGACCGGGTTTGATTCCCGGTCAATACATGTGATATTTTCGAATTGAAATGCCATGTCCTGTGGTTCGCATTCCACGTAAAAGGGAGGTACCGTGGATCATGATTGTGAGATTAACGGTCACGCAAAACTACAAGCTTCCTTCCTCCCTTAATAATTCATAATAACAAAGTGACACACAACCTCGACTGTACTCTCAAATACTGTGAGCACATTCCTCAGTAACTATATTGTGCCCAACTCTAGGAATGGGTATTCCAAGATTCAGACACCTAGATATCAAGGGAAAGGCTGTAGCCGCTTTTGAAAGTTCAGATATTTGAATATCGCGCTACATTGCTTCTCGAAGCATTTGGAAATAATTTACCGATACTTGGATGTCAAGTGACGTAGCGAGTAATAGCAGAGGTCGAGGCTATTTATTGATTAAATAGTTAACCATGGAGTAGAGACTTGAGACTGGGATCAGATTACTGGCACGGCCAAAAGAAAGAGAATGCAATTAGTATCAAGTAAATCGGACCAGGGATACGAGAGATATGAGGATTTCTAGATTACAACGTGATGACGCGTGACCCTGGCAGTTTAGAATAAAAGCCAGCTGGCCGAGGCATGGTTAGCTCACTCCAACACAAGCACTTGCAGAGCAAGGTGCATCTACGCTGAGCCAAGGCACATGGTTGCCGGATCTACGCAGAAGTTCTTTTCAAAGTCGTGATAGTCACGAAAAGTGCTGCGCTACGAGGTGGAACTTAGTAAGTTTACGGCGAGGAGAATCACTGAGGTGATTGATTTTCTACAGACATTGGTGGAAATATTTATATTTCTACAAGCACATATGCTAGACTTTGTCTAGAAATAGTATTTTGTCACAGTCCAGTAATAACATAATACTTGGATATTTAAATCCATTTCAGTCAGTTTTTCATATTTGTAACTAGTTAACCACTTCGATCTGTCAGTACACTGAAGACTAGTCTATCACGGTGGCGTTCATTAGTCTACGCAAGGGAAACTACAAGTTGCCTAGCGCATGGTAGATGGTGATATAATAAACCATGCCCAGGGAACGATCTTCAGAACAGCCGTTTATTGCTTAGACTGTCAGTGTTCTTCTTGTACTGATAAGATTACCGTGAGTTATGTTACAACTGACATATCTAAGAAGAGATCACTTAGATCTGACCCTATTTAAACAAACTGTTATGGCTTTGATAGAAGCCCATATTAAAATGGAACCACAGTTTATTCAAACGTCAAAAGATACTACCACTATGTCTGACTAGACGAATTGTGGGTATATGATGGCGGCCGATACAAGGATTGTACATGCTTGTCCGATAGGGCATGTCTATGGATAAATCTGGTACAGACCAGGTTTACTACACTTCAAGACCATCAAGAAATGTAAGCCACATTTGAATTATTTTATGCCTAGCTAATTGGAACAAACTATTTTTTCTGCAGATGACCAACACATTTTTTTTTCTTCGTATTTAAAGCTTGCAATGATTTACGCAAGACTTGTTAGAGTTATTCTGAGTATTTTCAGCACTCAGAACAGTTTAGGATCGATGACCGAGCATTTCGAGCATTTATTTGAATTTTTCATATTTTTGGGAAATCACGGTAATCAGCCGATGTAACTGTAAAAGTTAATAATTATTTTTGTTGAGGAATGGATATTTTTTCCATATTCGAAGGTTCGAACATGTGGATTCTCACATAATGAGATGATAATTAAACATATTTAAAATAATATAAATAATAATAATAATAAAAATCCACTAATAATAATAATAATAATAATAATAATTTTCATAATTTTTCTAAATAATTCTTGGATATTATATTTTATAATAATCATATGTATTGAGAAAGAGCCTATGAAGTAGTTTAAACATTTCTAGTTTGGAACAGGAGATTTTCCGAAGGATAGTGGTTAGCGCAAGCCCGCATTCAACCAACATGTCAGTTCTGGTTGAACAGTTGATATTTGCTATGAGCAAAGTATATGTTTCAGATAACACGGAGAGGCATGAAACGGGAAGCAAATGATATTTGTATCAAATAGGATATTTTTGTATTTATATAAAATCATGACGTAAATACACTCGAAAGTGAAATAAAGCTTTTCATAAGTATGGTAAATTCACGGGTTGAACTGAATGGTAAAATAAAATAAACTTGTAAGTTTATTAATCTTCCAGTGTTGATAACAAGCAGAGGCTTGATTTATTGTATAAATTTTGGGAAGAAAATTTATGTGTGGAGTAGTTAAAATGCCATTCCCAGGTGCGCATGTTTAAGTCGCAGGAATGAAGAGATTTTTCGAGCATCAATCAAATAGCAGGTTCGATGGCTCAGGTTTATAGTAGGAGTATTGGAACTACACATTTCGTCGTATGAATGACCCGAAGGTTATTTCTTTGAAACCATCAGTTCTTATTTCAACCTTGTTTACGAATTCCATTTAGACTTTGATTTTGCTAGAACCCGGATTTGTCATGATAGTAGTTTATTCTTCTTCAGAGGAAGACCTTTGCCGTTGTTGTTGTAATATTGTGTTTTTACACAAATAATAGAATGGGCCACTGCCAATTAAAAATAATTCTTTAACCACGAATAATTTGAAGGATATTTTCAATCCTAGTGCCATGAACTAAATGAATTCATTATAAAACTACAATTCTAATTTCCGCATTCTGTCGAAGAATTGCAAGTTGTGAAAGTTGCTAAAAATGGCCATGAATATAAATATTTTTTATAATAATGTTCCCAAGTGGAAAATTGAATAGTTGAATGGTTCAACCATTTATTGATCAAGTTGATGATTCAGAAATCATATATTTTGTTAGGAACTTGAAGTTCATAATCGAGTCACTTCTCGAATGTTTAATGTCAGAAGAACGATTAATTGTTGTTGTGCTTCGCACAGTTCTTCAATGCTATGCTCAAGGTCAAATACTTTTCAGATGTTATTAATATGTGTAAATGATTTGTGTTGCTTCGATGATGATAATATTTTTCGACGATGTATTTTTGAAACTGGAAAAATAAGTGAAAGTTTAAAATTCGATGAACATTTATTCTACGAGTGTTAATATCATGTAAATATTCAAACAGTGATCTACGATATTTCCAGTATAGACAATTAACTTTGAACTGGAATTAAATATTAATAATTTTGGAACACAGTCTACAGGACTATTAATCGGACTTGTGTTTCCAAAAAGATTGTCAAATGTGTTTGGAAAATTTCTGTATATTGTGTGTAAATAAGAGTGTGGATCGCCACACGTGGATGATGCTGCTTTGAGCATCCTTGCAGTCAATTTTAACTTCAAAATAAACTGAGATAATTTTACCAGATGTGTCATACCCAATTAAATCTCCTTCTATCCTTATTGTTGCATTAAGCCAAAAATCAGTAAAGCATTTTTTTAATTTGATGTCGTTTTTGCGATTTGCTTTAACCCATCTGGCGCTCCGGGATATTTTGACTCTCGTGCTGACTGATTATTGGTAAAATGCATATGTGGTCGTGCGGACTCCGGTCTAAACGGGCACAATATCATTCATTATGCTCAAGACTCTCATACAATTCGTCGTAAACAATCAAAACATGCCTTCCCACAATCATGAAATGACCTAGTCTCAGCTTTTATTCCACTCATATAACAATATTCTGTTATGCATTTAATATTTGACTAGCCTACTCAACCACAGCTTGACAATAATGCCGCTTACTTAAATGTCATTTGTCGTCTTTGTCCTACCCCATGTGTTGTTCAACCTTGAACGTGAAGCTTCATAAACTGCTCAATGACAAATGAAAGTCGGTGAAACATTTGCCACTGTGCTCGTCAAACCAGTGCCTGCTAAATGCACTGCCTACTGTATTGCCATAAAATTCTCGCGCTACAGAGCACACACTGCCTTGTTTCCAATACACCCATTTTCAATTGTTATTGTAAAAGGGAGTGTTTTACTGATATTGTAGTTTATAATACGGAACTCATTTTATTAGATGATTTGTAGCTTCCACCAGCACTAGCCTAAATAAAGAATACGATATGGATCAACTAGATTAATAGACGCGACACCGCTCATAACCTTAAATTCCTTATAAGCAGGTCCTCTTCATTCACAGACCAACACGTAATTTCATATGGATTCTGTTAAAATTAGTCATATTGATATGATTAATATCGTTTAAAATGATAATCTGGTAGCTGGATCGATCGATCGAGCGGGCAGTGCATACTTCCGTTTTCCACCACTGCCAGCTAGTACACTTCCGTCCGATTGATCGAGCGGGCAGTGCATACTTCCGTTGTCCACCACTGCCAGCTAGTACACTTCCGTCCGATTGATCGATCGAGCGGGCAGTGCATACTTCCGTTGTCCACCACTGCCAGCTAGTACACTTCCGTTTGATCGATCGAGCGGGCAGTGCATACTTCCGTTGGATCCACCACCACCAGCTCGATCGTTCCGATCCACTTCCGTCCCCAATTTTCAAAATCACTCCCACAAAACTATCCAGCGACCGAGCGGATAGATGTTAACACATCAATAATTTTGTCCTCCTAGATTTCGATGTTGACCCACTGTTCAGTGGTCGCCAGAACGAGAGTTACGTGAGTGGTCGCAAAATGCTGAATTTATGATTTGACTTGTTGAAGATTAGAACGGTAGCGTTACGAATCGGCGACCACTACGATCCTAGTTTCAGATATTCAAAATTCAAATGGTAACTATTTTTATCATCTTTCAAAATGTGGGCCTGGATTTGCGCTGATCTTCATCAGTTCCCTGATATTTCTCATGTTTATTGGAATTCTTGGACTTTTCCTTTCTCAAAGTGGATGTTGAAACTTCAGCTACTAAATGAATCTCACTCAAATATCTGAGGATTTAATTAGTATTTCTATGAAACAAGGGCAGATGACCTCGTAGTTCCGCCCCTTAAAACAACAATAACTAACTCAATGAAACGCTAAAATTATTTTATGTTCGACGATGTCAAAATGTGAATATTACACGTCAGAAAACTGTATCATAATGATCATCATTATAACACAGTTTTACATTATGATACAGTTTCTCCAGCCAATCAGAGCTGATTCCAATTAGGTAAGGATACCTTCGCGCATGCACTCAAAATCCAACATGTCGGACATGAGTTACATGATTTGAAAGTTCAAATTGGATATCGGATCAACCATTGTAGTCACAATCCCAAACACAAACACAAAATCAGCACGAACCTTTACGGTAACAAGAAAATACTATGACATATGCAAGAAATTTATGAATCTACGTCCAGAAATTAGCAACACAGCATCCTTCTATATAAATTACCGACATGGAAAGTGTACTGTCCATATGTTCGCGTAAACAAACTGGCAAATATGAGACAAGAAATAGCACTGTACCTTAATATCCCCAACTCAAATTTCTACACAGCGCATTGCTTTCAAACGACTTCGGTGACAATATTAGTGAATGCTAGAGCTGGACGGCACTGGTCATCATGCAGGCTGTAAACAATAGCATTGCCAAGCAAAGCAAAGGGTCTCTGCTTTCGAAGTGCTTTGATCCACGCATGCGCTCTGTTCAGTCAGCAAAGCCACCACGCAATGTTCACTAACTGAAGTAACTGAATCCCACATATATTTATGAATATTTGTGTAAAAACATATCTTCTTTCTCTTTACATCATTCCCACTCCTATGTGGGGTCGATGTTTCTGACAGCTCTCCTCCATTTAACCCGGTCATGCACATCCTCTTCTGACAACTGTTTTTCCCAGAGGTCCTCCTGTACACTATCCATCCATCTTCGTTTAGGTCTGCCTCGCATTCTCACTCCCTGTATTTGCATGTCTAGCATTTTCCTCCCCAGGTACTGCACCATTATTCATAAAGGTCTTAAGTACAGACATGGTTACAGTTTTTTGGGAACACCCTGTAACTTTCTAACTAGCCTCTGAAGTCTATAATAACAGCTGGTCTACAGCGAGCAAAAGTCATGCTATCAAGAAAGAGATCGGCAGAGCTCGTGTTTCCGACGAGAAACCCGAAGGTCATCGATAATAACCATGTTGACTGTGTCTAACACTATATCGATCGATTCACCTGAGAGTGATTAATACAAATTAAAGTATATTTAACGCTGTATGTAAGCAGATACATATGTCTATATGTATATTTCCATGGCAGAAAGCTATTATTAAGAAAGTATGAAGAACAGAAGATGATCTGTTAACTCACTGCTGATTACGTTTCGACTGCGATATAGTTTATGTCGAGTCGTGACGTATAGAGGAGTGGGGGAGCGGATGTGAGGCCAAGGCGACCTCGTGCAGAGAGCAATGAGTAGAGAAACCGGCAGCGTACAGGTTTGAGCCTGGAAATAGTGAAAGTGAAGTCGCCAGCTAACGGAAGTTTTAAAAACGTATGACCGCGCTGAAGTGTGTACGCTAGTTCGTTCAGCATTCTACGTGAAGTAGACACGTGTTTAATAGGGTTCAGACATGGTCTTAAACATGTAATAGTTTATCTTTGCGACCGTGTATCTACAGCTACTAACGAGCCATGCGGAAGAATACTTTCATTATCCCGACCGCCAGCTCGGCCGTAATGTGTCATAAAACTCTGCATATAAACCTTCGTGGAAATGCAGCCTAGACTTGATTCAGACTCTTCACTGTGGCTATACTTCTTTGAAAAAAGCACATTCTCAAGCAAGGTGTCAGAGGGAAGGAACACTATGAAGCTTATATCCATTACGATGGTAGGCTAGATTGATATAAGAATACTGCATTAGCAGGGTGTAACGGGGACATGTTGGCAGCAACTTTCATTTAGCATGAAGTGTGCAAGCGACTCTCGTGATGCAAGGGGCCGCGTGGACCCTTGTGAACTTGCTCACATTCGCGTTCTTATATTGGAACTATTTAGCGGCTGTTCGAGTTCACCCTCGCTTCGTGACGAGTTGATAAACTGTGTGCGGTCCGTCCATCGGTATTCGAATATGTGTGGGAAGATATCGCCAGGATATGTTGGGACTATTTCGACCGACCGGGTGTTGTTCGAGCCTAGGAGGACTTTGGTTCGTTCTATGGAAACCCAGTTGGAGTCCAGCATGTTTTCTGTTGGTCTGGAGCTTAGTATGGCCAACGATATCCGTTTTTCCTCATCTAGATTCGCCAAAGGTACAGATCACTTCAACTTGTTACAGTAGCGTAGCGTGGACATTTTGAACTACCACATATTGCCATATTTGATTTTGTAGATTAAATGGTTGAGTAGAAAGTGCAGGTTCGATGTTTTTTTTTCGAAACTGACCTTCTATGATGCCAGGATTTTGACTCATAAAAATGAGTGCATCCTTTGTGTATTTTGATGAATGAATTAAACATTTCAGTAGTATTTTACAGTATTTAAACTGATATGCTCATTCTTATTTGTCGAGAAATAAATGTAGGAAGAAGATCTACAGTTTTTTTCTGTGTAAGAACATTTTAGTAACACAAGTTTCTTTTGGGAACTCTGATTGAGTTTTTCATATTCTAGTGTATTGTTCTTTAAGCACTTTCGCGTGGATCATCGTATTCATTGAGGAGAATTTTCCTTTCCGTATTCTTATTACGATATTAGGAAGTTTTCGGATCCTGTTATTCTGAATGTTACTTCGAGTCCTTTGACTATTTTTTTTCTGCAGTTTATTAACAGATTTAACTTGTATTTTCTGAGCGCGATTTTCGAAATGGATTGCCTAATGGGTCATTAGTCGCTTAGCCTTTGTTGCTAACCTAGATCCATGCTGTAGGACTAATCCATCGACATTTTCGCGTTCGGGAAATTCAGGGAAGATCTTATTTTGAGATTGAATTTATTTTTATAAATCGCTTTTACAACCTCAGTTTGTGTGGTTGGGGAGTGTTATACTATTCTTTTCTTATGAAGTTAACACTGGATTAAATTGATATCATTGCCTTTGGTGCAATAGTTTTTAGCCTATTTTCAATTTTGAAAAAATAGGCTTATGAGATCACCTTTTGTCCGTGTGTGTGTGCGCGTGTGTGTGTGTGTGATTCGTGTGTGTGTCCCCCCCTAATAAAATCTAAACGGCAGGAGCGATTTCAATGAAACTCGGAAATTTCATAGCACTATTCCCGGTGACCTCGACCGTGCCCTTCAAATTTTGTTACGACTCACCAATCCAACATGGCGGCTGTGCGAAATATTTCACCAGCATTCAATATCTCCGAAACTATTACTGATATTACCCTGACATTTTCTATGGTGATAGAAGGAACTACTATAAGTTCACTTATGTGACGTTTGAAAACCTGGTAACTACAAAACCAACATGGCGGCCAAGCGAATTTGCGACTTTTAAATAGACGTTTCTCGCGATTTGACCAATCAAACGCAATGAAACTTGGTACAGTATATGTTTATATACATTGTAATGCACCGACATCAAACTTCGTTCAATTGTTTACATAATCACAAGATGGCGGATGTGCGAAATATTTCACCGGCATTCTATATCTCTGAAACTATTAGCGGTATCTCCCTAAAATTTTGTACGGAGATAAAGGGCACTACTGGAAGTCCATCTATAAGATTTTAAAAAAACGGTTAACTACAAAACGAACATGGTGGCCAAGCGAATTTGAACATTTTAAATAGACCTTTCTCGCGATTTAATGTTCCAAGCGCACTGAAATCTGGTACAGGAAATATTTATACACATTGTAATCCATTGGTATCTAATTTAGTTCAATTGTTTACATAACCTCAAGATGGCGGCAGTGCGAATTTTAAAATTAAGTTTTTATTTCTTGTGATGTAGTCATGCGATCAATGTGAAAGTTTGAATAATGAACCTACGCAATAATGTTCCTTTAATGGTACATGACTCTATGGCCCATACATTTAACAATTCAACATGGTGACCATCCGAAATATTTAGACGATACTGAATATCTACGAATCTATTTTAGCAATCAAACTGCATTTTTTAATGTTCATAGGGGCTATGAACTTAAGTTCACCTATAGGACTTTAAATAACCTGGTGATCACAAATCCAACATGGCGTTGACGCGAATTATAAATATTCACATGGACGTTTCTCGCAATTTAACCATCCGCGTGCAGTGAAACTTGGTACAGTTAATCTTTATCCAAATGTTAATCCACTGGCATCTAATTTATTTCAATTGTTTCCATAACCTCAAGATGGCAGCTGTGATTTTTTTTTTAATCTCCTTGTTTTTTCTTGTGTCCTAATTATGCGATTGAAGTTTGAATACTACACGTTCACAATAATCTGCATGTAACAGTACATAACTCTAGGACCTACATATATAAAATCCAACATGGCGACCATCCGAAACATTTAGTCGGTTCTCAATATCTACGAATCTATTACAGCAATCAAACTGAAATTGTGTATGTTGATAATGGCAATTAACATAAGTAGGATATATGAAAATAGGCTGTATAGTTCTTCACGGAACTACTTGTTTTCTATTAAGAGGGTATTTGAACGACATCCAAATTTGCGAGGATAATCACAGGGACGACTTACTATAAGTCATACGTTTAAGAATTATGGATAATGTAATACATCAATGTAAGGCAAGTTTTTAAAGATAGGTGGAATATTTCTGGAATCCACTGGGCTTTGTTGGTAATCTGTTACAGAATCATATTATTTCTTTTCGCGCACGAGTTCAGGATTTTACTATAAACAGCTGATTTTCATAATTGTGGATTTATAACAGTAAGGCTCCTATTATAGGTGCATGTTTGACTTTAGAGAGGCATGTGTTATGAATATTGCCTTTGTGTTTAAGTATATTGATGCAGTGCTTTGTAAAGCAAATATTTTTCTTGTTGAGGATTGAGCCAGGTGTGCCAATCAGGATTAGATTGATCGGGGTTTTAACCCAGAGAGGTGTTGTTTTTCACCTAGTATGGTTAATATTTGGTCATAGATGACTTTATCGCTGTTATACTGAAAATGCCTGTGTGAGGATTAATATTTTTCTGAGCAGTATTATTGAGAATCTTGAGTGGATATCCGGTTCAATATTTCCAGTAAAATTAATATAACGATTTTGCCATAGGATGTATGTTTAACAAGGAAACCGATAACTATTTAATGCTGAATCTATGATTAATTTTTGCTTAGCTTAACTGTTCGGCAGAAATACCCTAAAACTAGAAATGAAACAATTTTAAGCAGAAATGAATGTCGTGACATTAAGTCAGTGGGAAGAGAATAATTGAAATTATTCTGGAATTTTGTGTAAATTATATGCTGTAAATAGGCCATATGAATTTCTTCGTTTAATAACAAGAACATATAATGTTACTGAAGATGTCGTGTAGGATTATTAGTTTTAATCAGGATATTTTTGTATAAGATGTTATTTCAGTTAAGGAACCGAAATGAATTTAATGTATTCAAGTCTTATAATATTTTTTTTGTAAATGCTTATCCTATGGGATTGATCATTATTATTATTAATATGCCTTATATTTTAATCAACTAAAAGTTAGTTGGGATAATGGGTAATTTTTTTTTGAAAGACAATCCAGTATTATCAATGAGTTTTTTTTTTGATTGGTCGTGGTATCGACAAAATTGAATTTTTTTCTGTCTTGTTTATTCTTGCAATAAACTAATTAATTACTTGGTTTTAATTATTGCGTGATGCTTTATAGAGGTGATGGAAGGGTGTATTAAGGGGGCCATCGCTAGGTATTTTAGGGTTTACCACACCTTTGAGATTCTTTCTTCCTCTTGAAGAATTCTTGTGTTTTGAGCTAGTCTTTTCTTTCTCTGAGCCTTGGTCAGTCTTAATACATCCTGTTAGGTATTCGAGTGGCCCTATTATCCCTGTGTCTGTTGGTAGAACTTGGGGGTCTTTAGAGCCGAGGAATTTTCAGGTTCTACGATCCAGCTGCTATCCAGGGATTCAACAGGTATTGGTAGGTAAAAGGGTACAGTACGATTCCTCCTTTCTTCTCACATACCCGTACCATTGAAGTCGCTTTTCTTGTATCTTCTTAGATATTCCCACAACCTTCAATGTTTCTCTTATTTTGACATTTTACACTCTATCACGCTTAGTCCCTCCACTCATCCACCTGAGCATTTTCATTTCCGTGACGTCAAGCCTGTTTGCGTGCAGGCCATGTTTCAGAGCCATACAGCAATTCAGGTCTTGCGACAGTTTTATATATTTTCCCCTTAACCTTAGGCTTGATCCTGCGGTCACAGCCCACTCCTGACATATTCCTCCAGTTCATCCATCCTACCTGAATCCTGTGTTACACTTCCAGATCCAGATTTCCATCTCCAGTCATCACCGCACCCAGGTATTTGAACTCATCCACTCTAACGTTTCTCTTGCATTCTGACCTCACGGTCTTGATCTGTATTGAACCTCATATACTCCGTCTTCTTCCTGCTAATCCTGAGTCCTCTGTTTTCCAGGGCTGCCCTCCACTGTTCCAGTTTTTCCTCTATGACAGCTTTGGTGGTACTACACAACACAATGTCGTCCGCAAACATCATGCACCAGGGTGCTTGGTCTCTTAATCCACAAGACATTTCGTCCAGAATTAGGTCAAACAGTCATGGGCTTAAAGCCGAACCTTGGTGTAAACCTACTGGAACCGGAATCCAATCTGTAAGTCCAACGCTGCTTCTAACCTGTGTTCTTGCTTCTTTGTACATTTCATTAACCAACTGCACGTACTTCTCTGGGACTCCCTTCGCTCGTAAACATCTAATATAATAAAGTTATAATTATCGTCGAACATAAACAGTCGTATGCAACTCGCCTATAATGGTAATTAAGAAACTCGTGTCTTAATTATTGCCGTTATAGGCTCGTTGCTTAATGTACTATATTGAGTTTGCTAAAAATAGGAATGAAAAAATAACGCTCACTTTATTTATTTAGCGTATGGCTTTTAGTGTCGGGAGTGTCGGAGGACATATACAGTACATAGCTGCTTCAAGAGGACACCCATAGAGTGAGCTACAAGTTCCGTTCAATTTCAAGTAGCTCCAACTTTCGCTACCAGATGCCACTGACACCTAGTGGTGAACGTTGTAACCTTGATAGAGTGTTATAACGAAATCTAACCTAGAAATTTAGTTTCACACAAGTTTAGTTAGTGGAAGGATCTTTTACATGACATAAATCTACGACATGGGACCGCCGGCTTTACTTCCCCTCCGAAGGGAGGCATACTGAGGGATTTTAACACCCTTAAAAATCCGACGACTTCGGCCGGGTTTGAACCCACGATCTTGGGAACAGCAGATCAGCCACCGAGGACGCTAACGCTCAATTAATTAATAATATGGAAATGGGGGAGATTCAACTTGTAGTTGAAGATTTAACACCCACATTAAAAAAACAAGAAGTTCCGTGAAGAACTATACAGCCTACTTTTCAAGCCAATGATTATTCTACAGTATATGAACCTATCTAGAATAATGACGAAATTAAGTTGGCAATATTGAAATATCTAATTAGTTCAAAATATACCTGGTATAATGTAGCCTAATAGAGCACTACAGTTGGCAGCCCTGGTGACTGAATATATTCTTAGTTCAATCTCTTAAGGTACAGAATACAAAATTAGGTTGAAGTCCAATGGACGTTACATGCAGTTAGACATTGGATCTATCAGCACGCGTAAAAGCATGTTGCCAACAATGTCATGCGTGTGCTGGTCAGAAATAATCTGAAATATTATGATATCTTGTTGTGCCAATTTTGGATGAAATCCATTTGTTAGTATATAAGTTACATGTATTTTAAAAATGGACATATCAGCAGGCAGGCATGTTGGCAGCACTGCCTTGTATTAATTACTCCAAATTAATCTAGAATGTCAGGTGCTATACGTGTGCAAAGTATAGAGCTGTTGGCTTGCATACTTTCTGATATATTGATATTAGGGTAAAATAAATATAGACAGCATTTATTAACAGTTGGCTGCCTTGATTGCTCTTAAGAATACTTATAGTCATATCTGTTATGGTAAGCATAGCACATACGAAATTTGGTTGAATTCCAACTGATAGTAAAGAAGTTACATGTATTTAAAAATTGATCCTATCAGCAGGCTTATAATAATGTTGGTAGAACTGACGTATATTAGTTACTCCAAATTAATCTAAAATGTCAGAATATACGTGTGGATAGTTTAAAGCTGTTGGCTTGCATACTTTCTGATATATTGGTATTTGGATAAAAAATAGAGAGAGCAATTATTAACAGTTGGCATCTCTGGTGTCTCTTAAGAATACGCTCTTTCATATCTGTTTATGTACAGATATTACATACAAAATTTGGTTGAAATCCAATTGATAGTGTAGAAGTTATATGCATTTAAACATTGGACCTATCAGAAGGCTTAAAATTATTTTGGCAACACTGTCATGGTTGGCCTCCTGGAAATTAAAGTGAAATAGTCTTATCTACATGTGTGTCAATTTTGGAATAGCTCCCATGCATACCTTGCATGATATCCAACATGGAGCTCAAATTTCTAGTGCGTTTTTTCAGCAGTTGGTAGCACTGACATCATTTTCAAATATGGACGTGAGATATTCCGGTGCACATATTTACTCATACTAAGTTTGGTTTTGATTGCTGCAGCCATTTAGGAGTTGATAGGTGGGACACACACACAGCCAGCCAGCCAGACAGACAGACACACATTTTCCCGGATCGATCTCATAAGTCTACTCTTTCCTCATTTTTGCAAATTGTGAAAAGTAGGCTAATAACAGTTCAAAAGTTCCAATGAACATGGGATATATGAGAGAAACGATGAAGATCAGCAAAGAGCCACAACGAAATTTTGAAAAATAGACCAACAAATGTTACAATTTGAATTTTGAAAATTTTAAGTTCTGCTTCTAACAGCAGGATGTGAGTTTCCTTGGAAATGTATACACTTGTTGTACAGGAGTTATGACCGGCACGGTTATTGCTACCCCGGAATAATGTGGAACTATTCCCTCGTAGAACCTTAACACTTTGGTTGCAAGGTTCCTTAGTTTAGGGGCTGCGACAACGCGGTTATGAAGCCCCGTGTACTTTGTGTGTGTGTGTGTAGAATCTGTCTGATAACCGGTGTTAATTGTGATGACTGTATTAGTGTGTGTTATCTGTTTTTAATTCAAGTAGTTCCTACTTTCGCTACCAAATGCCACCGTCCATGACACCTAGCTGTGAACTTGGCTACTACTAGATGCCATCGCAACCAGCGCCCGGTGAGGAACGTTGGAACTTAAGAGCATTAATCAAACCTAATCTACAAATTTTGGCTTCACACAAGTGTAGTTAGCACCATAACTCTTGGACATTTATGTTCATTGTATGAACTTTCACAGTCAATGTCGTACACCTGGTTGCGTAGAGGCTAGCGCTCTTGGCTGCCACCACGGAAGCCCGGGTTCGATTCCCGCCTGTGTCAAGGAATTAAATTCTGGTCTGAGGGCTGGAACGGGGTAGCTAGGGTGACCACCTGTTGAAGGGAGGAATGAGGGACAAGACATTCAAAAATGGGGGACATTTCACAATTTTGGGGGACGGCTACATGTTTAGCTGTAATTTTAAAACGACAACAATTTTAACATTTTCCTTCTTTCTTGACCAAGAGCGCTCTTACTGAAGTAATCATCACCATCGTCATTTCCCTTTATCCAGCTGGAGCTGGGTAGGGGCCTTACTGAAGTAATAACATACAAAAATACATTTCACTCATCTTTATCATATGAATTAATTTTTCAGTCCGTGGGTTTAAGACTCTTAATCTAACTGAAAACATACAAAAGCCAACAAATTCTAAAATACTAACATAAATATTAAACAATGTATAGCTTAAATACAAAATGGCCACACACGCCACGCCACGGACTCGCCATGGACTAATGATAACTCGGAACCACTGCCAGCTGGATCGCATCCCTCCTGGCTGCTTTGGACTGCCTGCCCATTCAACGCTCAGAGGCGTACAAGATATATATTAATTGCAGACTTCATTTCTGATTTACAAAAGAGCACGCAGCAGTAAGGCATTCTAAAATCCAAAACACAACTTCGCGGAAAACAAACAACAAACGGTTGAACATCGTAATTCAGCGAGGCTCCAAAGCCTTTCACACTCAAAGCAATGGCTTCTTATCAAGGAAGTCAGACCGTACCTAACCTTACCGACAGTTCTACCCACAATGTGCCCAAGAAATCCCAGAAAAGTTATGCTTCAGCAATACAGTTAACACCGAATAAAGAACAGACTATTATTATTGACGCCATTAACACCAATACAAAACAAATGTCTGCAACAGTGACTTGAAAAAGTGGCGATCACAGCGGGTTGGTGCTGCTCTTAGTGTCTATATTTGGAAACGAGGTTGTACGCATAAACCAATGCTGTAATCGTTGAATGGGCAGGCAGTCTAAAGCAGCCAGGAGGGATGCGATCCAGCTGGCAGTGCTCGGAAGTCAGAAGGCTCATCCGGAACGTTTCTCCAAAGATACTATCATTATAACCTGCTTCTTTGCACTTTCAAAGAGTATACTGTTGGCAACGGTTCCGCTATATTTAGTTCAAGCTAGATGGCAGGACGATTGCCTATTGTGAAAATTCGTATCGATGACAGTAGGACGAAAATTCGTTCAGATAGAAAACAATACAATTGCGAGACAAATGCCGTCCCGCGCGGGACATTTACAAAATACCTTAAAATGCGGGACGGGTGGTCATCCTAGTAGCCTACACTCAGTGTCGTGAGGCAAAACTAAAATGAGGCGGGTTCTATTCCCACCTCAGCCATCCTGGAATTGGTTTTCCGTGTTTTCCCCACTCCTACTTCAGGAGAATGCTGGGATGGTTCCTAAATTAAGGCCACGGCAGCCTCTTATCCAATCCTCATCTAAATTACAAGTACACACAATAATACAGCTATCACAATAACACAGGTAATCAGACACTTTCCATACACACCCAAGTAAACGGGGATACATGACCACGATGTATCAACGCCCCTAAATTAATCAACAAATACAAAAACACTGTCCTAGATCTAACCACGTGAAGTTTCACCAAACCAAAGTGATGGGACTTATTTCTTGAAGCCCTCCCATAACATTAGAAGTCATTCATCGTTGTTGTTGTTGCTTTTATTTGTGACTTCAGTCTTTTGACTGGTTTGATGCAGCCGTCCATGCCTCCCTGACCTGAGCTAATCGTTTCATCTCTACATAGCTACCACGCCCTACTTCCGAGGCAATCTTTTTGACATATTCTAACCTTGGTCTACCCCTAGAGTTCTTGTCCTCGACCCTTCCTTCCATAACTAAGCTTGCTATTCCTGGGTGTCTTAATACATGTCCTACCAACCCTTCATTAGCAGTCGTCAGAAAAGTCCCTTCTCTCCCACTAGGCTTAATACCTCTTCGTTTGAAACCCTATCTACCCATCTGATCTTCATCATTCTCCTGTAACACCACTTTTCAAACGCTTCAATTCTCCTCTTTTCTGCTGCACCAATAGTCCAAGTTTCACTTCCATAGAGGGCCACACTCCAGACAAAGACTTTTAAAAATGACTTCCTAATACCTAAATCTATATTCGATGTCAACAGATTCATTTTCTGTAGGAATGCTTTCCTTGCCTGAGCAAACCTATTTTTATATCCTCTTTGCTTCATCCATCACTGGTTATTTTGCTTCATAAGTAACAAAAGTCTCCTACTTTAGTTATTCATCAAACAGCGATAAATGTTAGTTGGAACCTTCTAGAGATAAATCTTCAACTGTTGAACTGGCTCTCGTTTTGTGGTTGGTATTATGTTACATTCCGACGAACTGCGATCCAGTACATTGTCTGCAACATTCAGAAGCTGTAGGAAGCTTTCTACTCGGCAGTAATTAAAGTCATAATAAACCAGACAAGCGAATGGAATGTGAAATCGTTATGAAGTACTGCATATTATTATTATGACTTGCGTCTTGATCTGGGTCACTCATTCACTCCTGCTCCGTATTCATATGTTTGTGTACTAACGCACTCTCTCTCCAAGTCAGAGCATTGTTACCACATTACGCATAAATAGAAATATCCAGTGGGGACAGCACACTTACCTCTTAATACGGCTCAGCAGTTTGGGATCCATATCAAGTAGGGCTCATCAATAACCTGGAGATGGTACAAAGGAAGTCCGCTAGGTTTGTTCCTAAAAGTAGTGTTACTCGAATGATAGAAAAACTAGGGTGGAAATCTTTGGAAGATACAGGGTCATTATCATGAGCGCGCGACTAAACACGGCAAGCTCAGCCGGCTGTGACTGGCGCAGATCGCGGGCGCACGTACGCGGTTCAGCCGGTTTTGGCGCGCTCCACTGACTCATATCGTTAGTTCACACTTGATTAGTCATTCATATGGACGTGTATCTGCAACGCTTAGACGTTAATGTTGCACGTTTAGTGAGTATTGTGATTACTAAGGTTCGGATGTTAAGGAAAAGTCATATTTTTTTCCTGAGCTCATTTTACCCGAAATCTGAAAAATAAGTTTGAATGACGGGTCCCTGACCACGTTTAAAGCAATATGATGTTGCCTATAAATGCATATTTCGGCCATTTTTATTGTTTTGGTCATATTTGGTCTTATTTTAGTGATATAAGGTCATAGTTGGTTATATTTTCAGCATTTTAGTTTAAATTGAGGCGTTGTTAACAAGGTACGTGTTATCTGCGTCGAGTTTCAAACACAGGATTACCGAATAGTTTGGTAGATATATTTTTCTTTCTTTTCCCGGAATAGGCAGATAGCAGGTTTAGAAGACCTGATTCCAAGAAGGTGCTCCTCTACGAACGTCTATTAGCACATCTTTCTGGACAAGTTAGATTGCGACACTGTACGCATGAGGTCGCAGTGTGCTTCCACCTTTCAATAGAATTTCACTTCAGTAGATAGATTAAGTTAATAATCGAGGGAACAGTAGACGGGAAGAATTATAGAGGAAGACCCAGACTGGAGTACATGAGTCAAATACTGCAAGATATGGGTTGTGGCTCAAACTGTGAACTGAAGAGGAAGACGGAGAGACGGAAAGAATGGCGAGCTGCTGCCAACCAACCTCACGGCTGTTAACCACAGAGAGAGAGAGAGAGAGAGAGATATTTAGCTCAGAAGCAATTAGCAAACAAGGAAATGCCATGATTTTAGGTCATATTTTATAGTTTGTAGGGCATACAGTATAACCTGACATATCCGGACTAATGTGGCGACCGGCCGATCCGGATATGGAAAATTCCGGATATCACAAGGCTATTTTTACAAATAGCTAGGTGACCAGAAATAATTCACGAGTTTGTAATTCACGAGTTTGTTGTTGATTAATCTTAATGTTTTTAACGGTTTTGTATCATTTTGTTAACTGTATACTGTACATAGGCTAAGAAATAGAATTGCTTTGAACTAAATTAAAATAATTAAATTATAATACAGTAATATGCTTTACAGTACCTGTACTTACATAAATACACTGTACATTCTGCTTCTACATAATTTTTTGAAAATGTTTGCCATTTTCTTTTGCTTCACGCACTTCACTTAGGCCTACTGTTTCTACATTAGTTTTTGAAAAAGTTTGTGATTTTCTGTTGCTTCACGCACTGTACACGCTTTTTGGACGCCATGTCCCTCAATGTCCTTAAAAGCATCACTTCAGTCACACTCGTTTTATCTTGATTTTCTACATAAGTGATTAAAGATTCTATTGTCTTGAATGCCTCAGAGTGACTCATTAAAGGGGCGTTGTCCTCTTCTTCGGGTTCAAAGATTTTTTCCTCATCATTGCCCACCATTTCTATAATGTTACTGTCTGTAATTTCGTTGACTTCGTCTTCATTTACTAACCAATTTATGGCTTCCTCGTTGCTGATTTCTTCACAACCAGGCAGGCATTGCACAAGCTCAGCAATCTGACGATTTTCTTCATTGCCGGCATAAGTTTCATTGACGTCTTCTGTTTTCTCCCCCGTCCATTTATCAGTAGCTTTGTGATCTAAGAGCTTCCTCCATGACCTTACCAGCGTCAACGGTTATATTTCATCCCATGCCTGGGATACCCACATTATCACGTCTAACATGTCCACCTTCTTTAACGTCTCTGTAACACTGTCTTTTTCGCCCATTCCAGCAATCAACACAGAAAGTAACCTACGGCGATAGGTTCGCTTTAGTGACTCAAGCACGCCTTGATCCATAGGTTGACAAAGTGATGTCACGTTTGGTGGTAAGAACACACCCTTTATATCTCCATCTTCAAGTTCGTCTTCACTTGGATGTGAGGGTGCATTGTCAAGTAGGAGCACTGCTTTTCTTGGCAAGTTATTTTTCAACAAATGTATTTCCACTTGTGGCACAAACTGCTTGTGAAACCAATCACTAAATATTTCGCAGTTCATCCATGCGCTGCGCTGGTTTCTGTACCAAACTGGTAGGCCAGACAAGTCTTTAAAGTTCTTGAAAGCTCTTGGCTTTTTGGATTTTCCAATGAATCCTAATGGAGGCTTGTGATCTCCTGTAGCGTTGCTGCAGGCTAAAATGGTGACCCTCTCCTTTTTCTTCTTATACCCCGGTGCACTGTCTTCTTTCTTGGAAGCCAAAGTGTAGGTGGGAAGCATTTTATAGTTGAGCCCAGTCTCGTCACAATTATAGAGCTGCTCTCCAGTAATCCCATGTTGATCAATTAGACTGTATAAAAATATTTAAAATTTTTCAACGTCTTCTTGGTTAGCCGATAGCTTTTCACCACTGATCTGTAGTTTCAGCACACCATGACGATTTTTCCAGCTTTCCAACCACCCCTTACTTGCTTTAAACTGTTCATCCCCTCCAATTTCCTTATTAAAGTGCAGTGCCTTTTCTTTTACCTGAGATAGGTAACTCTTGCTCTCTTCTTTGGGTAAACCAAAGAAACAATGCCTCATTAACTTGGTTGTTAGCTTCCTTTTTCATCATTTTAAGTTTTTTAACACCACTTGTTGACGCTTGTGACGAGCACCACTTTTCAATATCACTTCGAGCCTTTTTCCAATCACTCACAGTGCTTGTTCCTACTCCCATATCCGCAGCAATCTTCTTGGCTGTTTCACCAGCATCTAACCTTTTTAGAGCACGGAACCTTTCTTCCATCGTAACAACAGTTTTTTTTTCCTCTTTTCGGACATTTTAGCAAAAAAAAACAAGGTTAAAAGATAACAATAACGATAACAACGGTAAACAATAACAGTAACAACAGAAACACACTCGCAAAACGAACTGTCGCTTCAAGACTCACGCACAGACTGAAGGGTAGAAAGAGAGGCAGCCTCGTGTTGACGTAGGTGTCAGGCAGGCAGGAGCCGTGAATGGAATATCGCTTATTCACACAAAGGGATGAGTTTCCGGGAAGATGTCGTTGATCGAGTCAGGCCACAACCCCTCGCGGTCAACCACGCACACAGCCTTCCAGCGCTGCAACTTTCACTCGTCCTCCCTGGCTAGCACACTAATGTATCCTCGCTCTCAACTACGACTTAAAAATTCATTCGGAGATGTGTCCGGATATGGGAGGGTTCGGATATCACAGGTCCGGATGTGACAGGTTGTACTGTATTTGCTTACATATTTTGTTCTTCTTTAGGTGTTAGACTTCCGAACCCTAGTGGTTACTGTGATTGTTGGTCATGCCTAGACACCAATTCACATTGCGCCAACGTGTGTATATCCATAATTCGTATATAAATAGCAGAAAATCTTGTTCAGAAACGAGACAAAAATTTCGAATCAAGTTTCCAGGAAGACCTGTGCCAGTACAATTAGGAGGCTCGCTAAACGATTCAAGGAAACTGGCTCTGTAAATAATAAAAGAGTTGACAGACATTCTTTCATCAGAAGATGTCAGGTGTGTGTTACAAGTGAGGGAGGACATTTTCAGCATCGCTTATGAGCACTATAAGTACACATTATTGAACATGTTTGGTCAAAGAGTGAAAGTGCGCTCCACCACCGGCTGAACCGGGTACGCGCGCCCGCTATCTGCGCCAGTCACAGCCGGCTTAGCTTGTCGTGTTTACTCACGCGCACATAAGTAATGACCCTGTAAAGGACGAAATTTAGAATATACGCTATGTTTAACACACTAATCGGCCAGAACTAAGGAAACGTCAGGGAAATCCCACTTACCTGAGCAGGGAAGATCTAACACACAAAGTTTTAAAAGCCGACCGCAGCGTACATATTATGGGAAATATTGATAATTGGAAGTCATCCCTGCCACAGTCTTAGAGCCTTTCCCCAAACATATTGATGTGTCTAAGAAAAGACTGAAATTTTGTGTAAACGCGACTTGTGTGCATTAATTATGATTGTTTGATATCATTATTGGTGATTTTCTTCAAGTGTACAATTTGCCACGTGGGAATTACAACTAATTGCAAATATACTCAATGCATGAATATTTATTTATTTATTTATTTATTTATTTATTTATTTATTTATTTATTTATCGTATGGCTTTTAGTGCCGAGAGTGTCCGATGACATGATCGGCTCGCCTGAGTCTATAGCTGCTTCCAGCGGATACCCTAAAGGGTGAGCTACAAGTTCCGTTCAATTTCAAGTAGTTCCAACTTTCGCCACCAGATATCAATGATACCTATTGGTGAACGTTGGAACTTTGATAGAGAATGCATGAATAAATGTATGTATAGGAGGTCCCAAGTTCGATTCTTGGAAAGGGAAAATCTGCCCCACAGTCAGCCAAAGGTTCGACGCATTCATGACGACATGGGCTTGACTTCCATCAAGAGGATGTCTTCCATGCACACATTTGGTCTTACATATTTTCAATTTCCGCGAGTAATTGCTTTGGTGGTTTTCAACAAGGATATGAATTTGGCGTATTTTCCTCTGACTAATGCTTTATATTGTCTACATTGTAATTAAAACTTTCACGTTCAAAGATTTGAAAATATTGATTTTATAAATATTACGAGTTCTTTTAAAATAATTAGAAGTATGTGTTATTAACCTAACGGGATGTTTAACTTCCACAAAGTAAATGAAATTGAAATTAACCGACGTCTAGAATGTTTCTCGATGTAAAAGTATTGAGGTTAGTAAATATAATGTTATTGTTATTGGATTTACGTCTCATTTAACTACTATGGCCGGAATTTTTCCCCAAAGGGGATCTTTAACGTGCCAGTAAATCTACTGACACGGCTCCCTCACATTTGCGCACCCACAAATGCCGATTGCCTGCGCCAGGATTCGATCCTGCAACCTTGCGGACAGCAAGCGAGAACGTTACCGCTAAACCACGCAGCCTCAATGCAAGTAACGTTATTGCTCTATTGGAGTACCACTTCGTATACGATGGTTTGAAAGATTCTGCAATACGTATCACTTTCACCATCTACAGAGAAAGATGTCAGGAAAATACTCTTTAAGTATTGATAAAATGTAGAAAATAAGAGCCTAAATAATACAGACCAATTGAATCGCTCGGAGGTGATAAGCATCAAGTCAAAAATGGCCACTTTTTAAATATTAAATATTCTGAAGTATTGACCCAAGGGCCTTGGAACGGCATAGGAAAGAATTAAATCAGCCTTCTGATTAAGCCAGCAACCACTGCTACATGTAGTGCGATCAGAGGAGAAAAGCAAGAAGTCAATGACTTGCTGTCTCTCAGCGTCGTATTATTCCGTACTTAATGTTGGCAGCACTGCAAAATTCCCGCGTGTTACAGTGCTATTGTAAATTACATTTATACATGGTTTAGTTGTTTTAGGTAGATTTCATTAGAAAGCTAACTATTGCAATGGGTACCATGTTTCGACTTCCGGAAAATATCGACATATCTTCACGTTTCACATCCCCTAGACCCCAAAACCACCGTCAGTTAAAAAGTTTATATATAATTTATGTATATATATACATATATCACTTTCTTGTGGACACGATAACTACCGCAATTTTGCACCAATCAATTTGAATTTTTTACATAATATGTATCCCTATAAAATCTCGGTCGAGTTCGTTAATGGGCACAATCGGTCGACGGGGGTGAAAATGGGGGGATTTGTTCGAAAAAGTGAAATATCGCTATAACTCTCTTAATATTTGAAATATCGAATCCATTCAAAGTTCATACTATGTGTCGAATAAGTCCCTAAAATTTATGTTTGAAGAGGATTTTGATAGCACCAACCATTGACCAAAGGGGTGGGAAAAAGCGTTTTTTTCGGGAAACATTAATCATATCTCTCTTAATAGGCACAATATCAAAACCGTACAAAATGGACAATATTCCCCTAATAATTACCTAAAACTTTTGTCTGAAAGAATTTTTGATATGACCCACCATTACGCCAAAGGATGAGAAAAATGATTTCGTAATTATAAGAAAATGCCAAGAGCTATCAGAGGTTGCCATGACAACACTACTAAATTCGACATGCAAGCTACCCTCTGGGTGTCAAATAGCAAAGCTTGCACCAGGCACCCGAGGCCATACGATATTATTATTACTACTAAATTGATGAGGAATGAGCCATCAGACGTTGCCAAGATAACGCACTTGCACGAGATCATATTCAGAATTCCATCTGACTAAGTGTGAAGCGGCTTCGGTGACGTAACTGGTAGCAAGCATGCTGAATGTCTATGCCCAAGTTTGCGGGTTCAAAGCCGGCCGAAGTCGTCGGATTTTCTAAGAGCGCTAAAAATCCCTCAGTATTCTTTCCTTTGGAGGGGAAGATCCAACGTTCGTTGCGAGTTGCTGGTTGCGGTGGCATCTCGTAGCCAAGTTCAGAGCTAGGTATCTGGTAGCAACATTAGGACATACTGCTTGAAATTGACCGTCTGCAGTCCTCACCTGAATTACAGACTAATACAGCCATCACAATTCACACTGTTTATCAGACAGATTCTACACTCACCCAAAGTACATGGGGTTACATGACCGCGTTGTCGCAGTCCCTAAACCGAGGAACCAACCAAAATCTCTGCGGGAGATATAATTTTGCGAGAAGAAGTAACAGACCGTTACAAGAAGGTTACCGTCCCCATACATAAGACAATAAAATGTTTAAAATATGCATAAAATGACGAAAACCAAAGTTAATTAAGCTCCTATTATAAAAAAAACTTTCTCGCAATAAATGAGGTCTGATCCTTCTACGAAAACGTGTATATTCTGCCTATTTTCGCCAATCCCCAAGTTTGCCCGATGAAATCCTCCTCCTCCTAGGTTGGTGGGTAACATGCATATCTTCCAATACGTCTTCTTTCTCTTGCCAGTAGTTTCAAATGGCAGTAAGTGTGCTTGCCTTTAGTGCTGTCTATAAATTGAGTCCTTGGTCTTCCTCGACTCCTCTTTCCTTCTAGCTTCCCTTCGAAGAGTGTGGTACCCCAGTCAGAATGAAGAATCAAATGACCAAAAAAACTATTCCTTCTTCTGTTTAAGGATTCAATTTAGTCGTCGCCAGCACCACATCTCGAATGCCCTACGTTTTGATACATCTGCTTGTCGCAGAGTCCATGTTTCAGAGCCATAACTTGCAATACTCCATACAAAACTTTTCACGAAGTGTTCTCGCACCTCTAAGTTAACAGTCTTGGATGTCAGTAATGACTTCTTTTTGAGAAGGCTTCTTTTGCCTGTGCGATACGAGCATTTACTTCTCTCGTACACTTTCCATTTGATGTGACCAAGCTCCCCAGATATTTGAAATCCTTTACTTGGGCTAGTTTTTCCACCATCCATTAGCACATTCACTATTTGGTCGCCATTCCTAGTGCATGCCATAACTTTGGAATTCTTTTTGTTTATCCTCATACCACACTTCTCTTGCAATAATTTGTTTATGTGATTAAGATATAGCTTATGCCACTCTAAACTGACCACGGAGCTGAAAGGCTTTATGTCTCGTTTCCAAAATTGATTTTAACAAGAAGTTCCGTGAAGAACTATACAGCATTTGTTAGTATAGAAGTTACATGTATTTTAAAATTGAACATATCAGCAGGCATAGAATCATGTTGGCAGCACTGCCTTGTATTAATTACTCCAAATTAATCTAGAATGTCAGGTGCTCTACGTGTGCAAAGTATAGTGCTGTTGGCTTGCATACTTTCTGGTATATTGATATTAGTGTAAAATAAATATAGACAGCATTTATTAACAGTTGGCAGCCCTGATTACTCTTAACAATACGTATAGTCATATCTGTTATGGTACACATAGCACATACGAAAGTTGGTTGAAATCCAACTGATAGTATAGAAGTTACATGTATTTAAAAATTGGTCGTATCAGCAGGCTTATAATCATGTTGGTAGAACTGACGTATATAAGTTACTCGAAATTAATCTAAAATGTCAGAATATACGTGTGCATAGTTTAAAGCTGTTGGCTTGCATACTTTCTGATATATTGGTATTTGGATAAAAAAAATAAAGAGAGCAATTATTAACAGTTGGCAGCCCTGGTGGCTCTTAAGAATACGCTCAGTAATATTTGTTTATGTACAGATATTACAAACAAAATTTGGTTGAAATCCAATTGATAGTGTAGAAGTTATATGCATTTAAACATTGGACCTATCAGAAGGCTTAAAATTATTTTGGCAACACTGTCATAGTTGGCCTCCTGGAAATTAAAGTGAAATAGTCTTATCTACATGTGTGCCCATTTTGGAATAGCTCCCATGCATATCTTGCAAGATATCCAACATGGAGCTCAAATTTCTAGTGCGTTTTTTCAGCAGTTGGTAGCACTGACATCATTTTCAAATATGGACGTGAGATATTCCGGTGCATATCATTACTCATACTAAATTTGGTTTTGATTGCTGAAGCCGTTTAGGAGTTGATAGGGGGGGGGGGGCACACACAGCCAGACAGACAGACAGACAGACACACATTTTCCCGGATCGATCTCATAAGTCTACTTTTTCCTCATTTTTGCAAAATTTGAAAAGTAGGCTAAAAATTTGTTAATTAAATTTAAATTAATATTCAGCTAAGACAAATATAAACGGAATAGTTGCTGCACAACATACATGACTAATATGGTGTGTTTGTCAAGTTATGTTCTGTCAATGACGTTTTATCTGTCTCCTGACAAGTAGTGAAAAACTGACTTAATGCTTTTCTGCTACGGCCGATTCAATTGCATTAACATGTGTACAATATACCCCTTCGGGCAAACCCGTGTATCTACAGTACTTTATTTTGATGTGAAATAACACCGAAATGAATCTTCTTTTTTTTTTTACCGATATTTAAGATTCTTAGCCTCCATAAAATGGTGTATAATACGAAGGGCGAACTCTATTGTTTTTCACTTTATTTCTTCTACCCAAATGAAGAACATTACACATCAGTTGTTACATCAATCTTCTCAACATAATCTCATATGCACTTTTGCCAACGATGTGTCAGTCTCCCCAGACCTTCCTGAAACCATTCTCTCGGAGTGCTGCGCGCCCATATCTTGACAGCTGTGTCCAGTTCTGCGCAATCAGCAAAACAGGGGGGGGGGCACGATTAACAGTGCAGCATATATGGCAACCCCCCAAGCGCTTACGTCGTGCCATTCAAACTAAGCGGCCAGGAAAATGGGCTTAAGGTGTGCTTCTGCAACATGTTAATGCCCGCCCCTAAACTAGCCAAGAGACCATCGCTGCCATTGATCAAATGGGATTCACGGTGCTGCCATGTCCTCCATACACTCCCAACTTGGCACCAAGTGATTATCACCTGTTCGGGAACATGAAGAAACCTCTGGACACAACAATCAAGACATGGATACGCAGTACTCCAAAAAAAAAAGGTTTCAGTAAGGTCTGGAGAGACTGACACATCGATGGCAAACTATTATGGGCAAGCATGTGAACGCTACCATTTAGATCTCTGTAGTAAGGGAGAGCAATCAAAGACTATGCAATTCAAATCGCCAGAGCGCAATTTTAGCGCATACGTTCTTTCATTATTTTCGATTGCTATTTGGATGCAATAAAAGTATTAATTCATATCTTGAACTAGCACCTACAGATAGAGTACAGGTATTGTGTGGGATAGTTTTGTTCTCTTGTACAAATAACATTTTCAAATAACACACAATAGGCTAAAACTCAGCAATTCTTCTACGTTTGTGCCGTGTCTTGTGTGGGGTTTCGCCTAGGACACGACCAAGCTGGCTCATCGGCGGGCTCTTGGTGTCCCCGCCCGAAACCCCACACAAGACACGGCACAAACCTAGAAGAATTCCTGAGTTTTAATTCACCGGCCGTGAAAGCCAATATACCATCTTTTTGGAAGCCTTCATAGGCAGTCAAGTGGTGCAGTTGCACCTAATATAAAGGGAGGTGGCGCGCAGTTCGTCACTCCTGTGAGGGTCCGGGCAGAGACACCAAGAGCCCGCCGATGAGCCAGCTTGGTGTTCTAGGCAAAACCCCACACATGACACGGCACAAACCTAGAAGAATTGCTGAATTTTAATTCACCGGCCGTGAAAGCCAATATACCAACACAATAGGCTGTTACAAACGCTTTAAAATAAAAATTAATCGTATTACCAACTTGTCATTCTTCAAACTCGATGGGTATAGAATGCCAACGGAAGGCAAACCAATGGAGTCCCGGAGAGACCAGTCATGACATCTGGCGGAAAGCTTTCGCCCAACACAATCCTATTAGGACATTCTAGCGGCTGTAAGAGGAAACTTGTCAATTACAGCTGTTCCAACGTCCAGGCCGGTGCGCAGCTCGCAACCACTTGGCCGTGATTGTCACCCTCATAGTTCATCTGGTTGCTATTAGATATCTCTCGAGCAGATCTGGTGGCGAATGTTGTTTTAATTAAATATATTTTTAGCCTACTTTTCACATTTTGCAAAAATGAGGAAAAAGTAGACTTATGAGATCGATCCGGGAAAATGTGTGTCTGTCTGTCTGTCTGTCCTTCTGTCTGTCTGTCTGTCTGTCTGTCTATCTGTCTGTCTGTCTGGCTGCAGCAATCGAAACAAAATTTGGTAGGAGTAAATATCTATACCTGAATATCTCACGGCCATATTTGAAAATGATGTCAGTGCTACCAACTGCTGAAATATTTCAATTGAAATTTGAGCTCCATGTTGGATATCTTGGAAAGTATGAATGGGAGCTATTTCAAAATTGGCACACGTATAGATAATAATATTTCAGTTTAAATTCCAGGAGGCCATACATGGCAGTGTTGCCAAAATGGTTATAAGCCTGCTGATAGGTCCAAATTTTAAATGCATATAACTTCTACACTATCAATTGGATTTCAACCAAAATCGTGTGTGTTATGTGTACATTAACGGATATGACTGAGCGTATTCTTAAGAGCCACCAGGGCTGCCAACTGTTAATAAATGCTCTCAATTTTTTTTATCCAAATACCCATATATCAGAAAGTATGCAAGCCGACAGCTTTAAACATTGCACACGTATAGTACCTGACATTCTATATACATTTGGAGTAACTTATATACGTCAGTGCTACCAACATGATTCTAAGCCTGCTGAGAAGTCCAACTTTAAATACATATAACTTCTATACTATCATTTGGATTTCAACCAAATTTCGTGTGTGCTATGTGTACCATAACAGATATGACTATGTCGATTCTTAATAGTAACCAGGGCTGCCAACTGTTAATAAATACTGTCTCTATTTTTGTTACCCTAATATCAATATATCAGAAAGTATGCAAGCCAATAGCTCTAAACTTTGCACACGTATAGTACCTGGCATTCTAGATTAATTTGGAGTAACTAATATACGTCAGTGCTGCCAACATGATTGTAAGCCTGATGATAGGTCCAATTTTAAAATGCATGTAACTTCTATACTAACTAATGGATTTCATTCAAAATTGACACGACAATATATCATATTATTTCAGATTATTTCTGACCAATACATGTACGTCATTGTTGCCAACATGATTGTACGCGCGCTGTTAGATCCAATCTTTAACTACATGTGACGTCCATGCTATCCATTGGACTTCAACCAAATTTTGTATTCTGTACCTTAAGAGAGGAAACTAAGAATATATTCAGTCACCAGGGCTGCCGACTATAGTTCTCTATTAGGCTACATTATGCCAGGTAACAGTATTTCGAACTAATTAGAAATTTCGATATTACCAACTTAATTTCGTCATTATTCTAGATAGATTCATATAGATTAATCATTGGCATGAATCTTAAACTTAGAAAAGTAGGCTCTTTAGTTCGTCACGGAACTTCTTGTTTCCATTGTAATATGCACAATATAACGCTTAATTTTATAACGTCTGAATAATCACAAAACAATAAATATAAAAGCATTGAAGCAAAAAAAATCTACTCAGATAGGTTTTGAGCCCCAGCCAAACGGGTAAAAGACTAACGCTTTACCACAGAGCCAAACATGTCCACCGAAATTCATCGTTATCAATTGACTTACATACAACGTCTTAGCAAATAATGATTTGGACTAAACGATCTCTTCAATGGAGTATATTTGTATTATAAAGCAATTCATACAAAGTGTGTATTATTTCTATCAGTAGGCTATAATGCATGTAATGCTCAAACTAGTGAAATATAGGTCAGGCACAAGATATCAGCTACCATCTTGTCTTGTAACCGAGACGGCTCCGCTTTTTAAAGTCACTGCTACCGTGTCATATTTTAATATGAAGTTAAAATATTGTTACGACCGCTAGGTTTCTTCGCTGCCTCGCACATAACTCCAGCTCGCCCCAGGCTGCCCCTGGGCTCTTGTGTCACCCAGCATTTTATGCAACGAGCAGCGAGGACAAAATACCCTCGTCTCGAATGTTCGTGGCCTGCTCAGTATCGGAAATCTCGAGAAGGTGTGAACCCTGGTCTACTCTAGAAACATCTATTGAGTCATCAGCCCCGCTATATAAGAGCGACCTGGCCAGCGAGGGATGGACTGTGTTTTGAGCGAGTGTGTTTTCCAGTGCGACAGAGGTTATTGTGGTGTATTGCGAAACGCAGTGGACTGTTTCCTAGCCTGCAGACGGAAAGACAGTGTGTATTCAAGAACAAGTGAGTGTCAGACTGTGGCTTGTTTACAAGAGGAAGAGTGCAGTTATTTCTAGCCAGGACACGGGTCTAACTCATTAGTGAGGGATTAACTTCTGTGAGTGAGAACAAAAGGGTGAGTATACTCCGTAAGGGAGGAACTTGACTGAAACTACTAATAGGTTTCTAAGTGTTTATTGTGTGGTGTAACTTTCTAGACCTGCAATAAAGCTATATTTTTAAAGGACCACTTGTGCTGTGCTTTTACCCACTGTAATCCAATTAAAGAACTTGCTACTAGGGATAACACGTAGCAATATCCAACGGGCCACGACCTTTAGGACAGTTTGAACCATCCTCGGTTCGATAATCGGAAATGGTGGGTTGTAAGTTATGGATTATAATGCTTGAATAATTCACATGGCAGCCATCCTGAAATGGTACGGCTGATGACCTTGTATTTTGGACGTAAGACCCGTCCCATATGGAGGTATGTTTTTAACCAATTCGGCAGAGATCCGCTTATTAATTTAGTCGTAATTTGATTTTAAATTTTGAACATTTGGGTGACTGCCATTAAGTTTTGGTAAAGATGGTGGCAATATAAATCATGACACTGAGGTGCTCTTTGCTAGAGCTACCTCTGTACCAAATTTCGTTCAATTCGGTTTCGTCTCATGTTTCAATTGATAGGAGCAAGAAAGAACCAGCTCTCCATAAATAAGAATAAAACGGTTCTAATGATATTTCGTAGAGGAGAGCGAATGTCAAAGCAAGAGAAATTGGTTCTGGAGCAAGATGAAATACATAACCCGTTTAAATATCTAGGGATAACACTACAAACGACAATAAAAGCCTTGAGACATCACACGCTAGAACAAACGAGTCTAAAGGCCATATAATGATTTCCAAGAATTGAGTAGACTCTCAATAAAGACAGCTATGGATCTCTTCTATGCCAAGATAGTGCCGATACGGACTTGACGTGATATGCGAACACTTAACGATAACAGACAAAGTCAATAGAAAGGACCAAAGCGGGATACTTGAAAAGGACACTTGGAATATCAAAAACATCGCTTTCTAGATAGGTTTACGAACTATCAAGAGGACCATTCCTCATAGAAAAGTTAAGAATGGAACTCCAGTTACTGACTACTAAGGCAGAACAAGAACTTCTCAGGATTAGAAGAGCTAAAGCATCGCAAAAAGTGATTTCTATGAAACAGATGCAAAGTGCGACTGAAATTGGATGGGGCCATACTGCAAGATGAGGAGCACAGTTGTATGGTTAGCTGTGCATGGATTCCACCTGAGTATGAGGACACAGTTTCATGATGCGGATGGTCAGTATTTAGGCTGTGCAAAATTTTAAAATTAAGTTTTTATTTCTTGTGTCGTAATTATGCGATCGAAGTGAACGTTTGAATAATGAACCTACGCAATAATTTTCATTTAATGGTACATAACTTTATGGCCTATACATATAACAATCCAACATGGCGACTACACGAAATATTTAGAAGGTTCTCAATATCTACGAATCTATTACAGCAATCAAACTGAAATTTAGTATGTTGATAGAGGGAATTAACATGGGTAGGATATATGAAAAGGAAGCTTGTAGTTTAACGTGACCGTTAATCACGCGATCATGAGCCACGGGGCCTCCTTTTTACGTGGAATCCGAACCACAGGACATGGCTTTTCACTTGGAAAATCTCACATGCACTGACCGGGAATCGAACCCGGTCCGCCTTGGTGAGAGGCAAAGAGCTTGACCGCTGCGCCCTAAGGATATATGAAAATAGGCTTTAGTTCTTCTCGTAACTAATTGTTTTATCTGAAAAAAGGTTTGGTAGCCACTGGGCGTGGTTGAAACTTATCTTCCATTTGGGTATTTCATTGGACTGGAACTTATGGATCAACCGAAGAAGTGACCTACATAATATACGAGTAATCATGAGCACTTCATTACGATTTCACATTCCATCGCCTCGTAATGTTTTATTGAATGTGTCATTACGACTTTCTAATGATCATTCAGCAGGTAACGCGCAGTGGGCTGAAACAAATGTGTCATCAACAATTCTACTCGCAAACACGAGTCAAATGCTAAATGCTCTGGCTAGTAAAGGAGATGACAACCTTCCACATTCGTGAGAATTAACCAAAATAACGTTTCTATTAATGAATAATAATTGTGGGAAAGATGTTTTCTCCTCCACTGTCTATAACCCACCCACCATCCCCTTCTGAGATCACGACTTATATACGTAGTATAACTAAGCATTGTTTTCAAGTGTGTATCTCCTGGGTTCGTGGACACACAGGGACTACAGGGTCTTTCATATAAAGTAAGAACGCCAAGCGGCGGTTTTGTTATCCGCTGCTGCAGTGGCCATGGCCGAGCTTGTGGCGCGCCACGGCCCCCTGCTTTAAGCGTGTGTACAATCCTCTATGAAATATCACGTTATAAAAATGCTGGAAGTGTCGTCCTTCCTGGTTTAAACAGGCATTGTATCTGGTAACCACATTCTGGCTGACGCGAGTGAGTTCTGCCACTATAATGTTTATGATCTTTTATTTTATGTTTTTTATTGAGCACTGAGCCAGTAGTGTCAAAATTATTTACAATTACATGAATCTGTGTTAGTGAAGGTGGCACTTCATCAGGAAATTGCTGAACAAATGCATCACGTACCCGCCGAGCCGACTCGTACTTAAAATAAGTTTCGCATACAAAAATACGATGTTGTAATGATAACTGTCTCATGTTAACATCTGAGGTTCAGACTGGCGACTGAGCACCTTCACGTTTATTGCAAGGTCGAGTACAGTATATGCGCATATGCGCGCGCTTTTAGTACTACAGCAGAGGGCCGTGGCGCGCCACAATCTCGGCCAAAGCCACTGCAGCAACGGATAACAAAACCGCTGCTCGCCGTTCTTACTTTATGTGAAAGACCCTGTAAACAAGTAAAGAATAAGGAAAACACTGGACAGGAAGAAAGGAAATACCCTCAACCCTCGAAGAATGTGGATTGAGGGACTTGGAAGGAACGAGAGCCATGAAAGGCAGATATGAAAGGGAAAGAGAAGAGGGTCTTCCCCAGAGGAAATGAAAAAAAGAGGGAAGACCGGGTCCAGCTCATGAATCCCTCGGGGTATCCAACTCCAGAACTCATCAGCCGTGAGCCCTTGAGGGTGTATCACTATCCAGGGTGCACCAGAAGTGGTGGGGCTACACACACCCTGCCTCCTTAAGGGCAGGTGTTCAACCACCCGCCCGACTTAAATGTTATGCGGGCTAGGCGCAACACAGTTCTGGCAGTCAGTATGATAGTTATAATGTTGTATGGTCAAACTTGGTCTAACACCATACATTTTAAAAATCCCCGAATTGAGGACTTCTGAATGGGTCATTTCTTTTTTCATCCGTGAGAAACAGGCAATGACAACTAATTCAAAAACAAAAAAAAACATAAACCAAAATCAAGAAACAGAACCCCCTCCCTCTCAAGAAAACAAAAAATAACATGTATTAAAAAATCAAACACCAAACTCTAAAATTCTAAAATACTAATCTAAAATTCTAAAAATATAAAAATCTAATAATTTTCAAATCTAAAATACTAAAAATCTAAAAGTTTAAAATTAAAAAAAAAAAAAAATCCTAAAAATCTAAAAATCTTAAAAACTAAAAATCTAAAAGTGTAAACTTTCAAAAATCTTAAATTCTAAAATGTTTAAAATCTCACAATCCAAAATTTTTAAACATCTAAAAATCTAAAAGTTTAAATTCTAAACATCTCAAAATAATGGAAATAAAGAGTAGTAGACTGCGTTCGTTGGGACAGGTAGAAAGAATGCCAGAGAATAGAATGGTAAGGAAAGTCTTCAATGGGAAACCAGGAGGACGTGAGTGAGGGGAAGACCTAGGACAAGATGGCTGGATAACGTGGAGATGGATCTAGGAGTTAGAAGTTGGAGAACTAAAGCAGTCAACAGTAAAGAATGGGTGGAGATTGTTCGGGAGGCCAAGGCCCTACGAGGGCTGTACGAGTAAATAAGCAAGAACATTTTTAAATGCTATTGGAATACGCCGGGGATGAACAATGTCGGGGTTTGAAGGCCAGTTCACTGACACTCAGCTCAGGCTCAGGGAGCAAGGAAAGGATGAAGCTCGCGACTGCTGCAGGGTGGGCATAATCTCGGCAGCTACAATGTTGCCACTGTTTATGATGCCTCAATGATCCACATATTACCGTGATGGGTTGTTTGGGCGAGGTTCGGGTCGAGTAGAGTCCATTACACTGCTCCAGTTCCAGCGTGGGAATCGGGACATCGCTCATAAACATGCCGACCATGCGTATCGCTGTAAAACTGCAATTGAAGCGCGTGCACGCATGACAGGAAACTAAATTAACAACAGTGCGTGCACAGTGCGGGAGGGAAAATAAAATAAAAACACATACAATTAGAAAACCTTCTCTTGGAACAGTAAAATAAGGCATTAAATAATTAATTAATTAATTTAATAATTGCAGCCAAGTAGCCATACATAGCAGGAGGATCATTTCAAATACATAATTTAGATTTTAACACTGAATTTTTAAATAATATATTTATTACAGCCAATGGCCAAAGCAAGGAAAAATAAGAACTCTAACTACATAACTATTCACTACGAATTTCCTCCAAGGACTCATTCCTCTTCATGCAAGGTCGTAACTAGGACTCGGATTTTTAGGCAAATAAATATTTTTTTAACTGTAAATACTTATTTTAAGCTTTTTTTTTTCTCTAAATACATAAATTCCTGCTTTTCACTTATTAGCACATAAAAATACATTATACTTACATTTTTTAAAATCAGTATGCTAGATCTTTAAGTTTATTGCCGTTTTGGTCTGTGTTACTTCAACGGGGAAGGACCTGTGAGCTATCTAATCTTCATGCGCATTGTATGTCAGCTTGTAACTGTGGTATTCTTAACTTGTCGCCCCGCTCCACTCACTGTGGAAGCCGGGGATTTCCTTGTTCACAGCCATATTGCACCACGTGCTAGATATCCCCTCACCCAGCTACCTGGAACCCCAGTGTCACTCACATGCAGTTCATCTCTGGCACTGTGAAGTGTAAGGCAGTTCTACGATGCTTAAAGTGAAAACAACCACAAGTTATCGTGTGTTGCAGAATTTAAAGATAATTTTACTACTGATGGGGGCGTTCTGTTCTGCCAACCATGTGGGAAAGGAATCCAGGCTGAACAGCGATCTCAAGTTACACAGCACCTCAAGGGCCAGAAGCATATTGCCGCAGTTTCGCGCCTTCAGAATAAGTGCTTCGCGATAATCGTCGATCATTTGTGATGGACAACCTGAAGATGTATCTCGTTGTGTATTGTAATTCTTCAGCAGTCAGTGAGACATAGCATAAATTGCATTCGTGAGTACAGCATATTGTTTATATTCACATTAATTAACTACATTATAATGAAATATTTCTACTTTTTGCCACTTATTTCAGGTATTTTTATTACATAAAAAATAAATATTTTCCCGATTTTAAGCACCAAAAAACCCGAGCCCTAGTGATAACGCTCACATGTTTTCTCGCAGAGAGAACAAACACAGTTTATGTTAGGTGTGTGAAACTGTAATGTGCGGCAAACTCTATGGTGAAAACCATGTACCGTATATCGGGTAACAAGATGACGCAATTCGTAGTTGGCAACTGACCACTCTCTGCCTATCATAGGTTCAGTAGAGTAAAAATCACTCCAAATCTCTGCTTTCTTCTGATGATGGTCTCGCAATAGTTCCTGATATGACGGCGTAAATGGCAGTTACAAGCATATACGTAGGTTTTCCGAGAACATAGGTTCTCTGCACAATTCATAAACCAGTCGGGACGGAGTACATTTAGAGACGCATAACACCCTTTTCAGAAACGTAGCCTTAAGCTTTTCGATAACTTTAAAATTTGATTTTGTAAGATGTGCCCAAATCAGATGAAGGCCGTATGTAATTATAGGTTGTACTTTCATCTGGAATAGCTCTAGTGTGGTTCTCAAGGATCATTATTGCGGGTGGTGAATATCATTCATTGCCAGAATTGCTGCTGATAACCTCTCCTTTGTATGTAAAGTGAAGGTAGTTCCATGAGGTTGAAATATTATGCCTAAATAATTAAAAATGTTTACTGCAACCAGTTCTTCTCCCTCGCATGTAATAATCTGCAACATTGATTCCAGTCACTGTTTTGGGCATTTCTTACAATCTAACACATGATATTTATGACATTGTAGTTCACAAAATGTACATATACACTTATTCGTCACTATATTAAAACTGCTTATGGCATACACTTTATGGTGAAAACCATATACTGGCAGTCACGTTACAACACTCCTCGTGCTTTTATTCGGTCCTGTCCTGCTCCTGTCTAACATAGCAGCTGTTGTATAGAAATCTTCTTCAATTTCCCCTCTCTTCTTCATATTTACCGACATCAGCTCCCTATTCACCACTGTTTCTGGAAGTAGCAACACATAATGCAGATCTTCCAACAAAAATGACTCCCTCGTCAAGATGTATACATATCTTGATGGGGTGTATTTGGACACCCAATTACTCGCCTGAGAAATGTAGCCTTCACTTTCTCCCATTCTGTTAGGTCATCCTTTTTTAAGAATTCCCATACTAAGTGTATGCCATATGTCAAAATTGGGACAACTTTCACTCGAAAGATCGCCATTGCCGTCTTTTGGCATCACAACACAGTAATTAAGCCAGAGGCACTCTTTGCAGCAGATACACAAGTCACTAGGGCAAATAAAAGCATTGGAAATCAAAGAGAAGAAAATTTTGAGAAAGATCATAGGTCCTAAATTCCTAAATAACAAACAAGTTTTCTATAGGAGCGACACCCTGTATGTTAAGTCGGAGAGACTTCCAGATACCATAAGGAGAAGAAGGATTGATTTCTATGGGCACATATACCGAATATCCAAGCAAATCTTTGACTTCTTTTTAGCCTATTTTCAATTTTGAAAAATAGGCTTATGAGATCACCTTTTGTCCGTGTGTGTGTGTGTGTGTGTGTGTGAGGTGTGTGTGTGTGTGTCCCCCTAATAATTTCTAAACGGCAGGAGCGATTTCAATGAAACTCGGTAAGTTCATAGCACTATTCCGGGCGACTCCGACCGTGCCCTTCAAATTTTGTTACGTCTCACCAATCCAACATGGAGGCTGTGCGAAATATTTCACCAGCATTCAATATCTCCGAAACTATTACCGATATTACCCTGACATTTTATATGGTGATAGAGGGAACTACTATAAGTTCACTTATGTGACTTTTGAAAAACTGGTAACTACAAAACCAACATGGCGGCCACGCGAATTTGCGACTTTTAAATAGACGTTTCTCGCGATTTAACCAACCAAACGCAATAAAACTTGGTACAGTATATGTTTATACACATTGCAATGCACCGACATCTAACTTCGTTCAATTGTATACATAGCCACAAGATGGCGGATGTGCGAAATATTTCACCGGCATTCTATATCTCTGAAACTATTGCGGTATCACTCTGAAATTTTGTACTGAGATAAAAGGCACTACTAGGTTCATCTATAAGACTTTCAAAAACCAGTTAACTACAAAACGAACATGGCGGCCAAGCGAATTTGAAAATTTTAAATAGACCTTTCTCGCGATGTAATGTTCCAAACGCAATGAAATCTGGTACAGGAAATGTTTATACACATTGTAATGCACTGGTATCTAATTTAGTTCAATTGTTTACATAACTTCAAGATGGCGGCTGTGCGAATTTTAAAATTAAGTTTTTATTTCTTGTGTCGTAATCATGCGATCGAAGTGAAAGTTTGAATAATGAACCTGCGCAATAATTTCCTTTAATGGTGCATGACTCTATGGCCTATACATTTAACAATCCAACAAGGCGACCATCCGAAATATTTAGACGGCTGTGAATATCTACGAATCTATTATAGCAATCAAACTGTTTTTTTTTATGTTCTTATGGACTATGAACTTGAGTTCACCTATAGGATTTTAAATAACCTGGTGATCACAAATCCAACATGGTGGCGACGCGAATTATAAATATTCGCATGGACGTTTCTCGCAATTTAACCATCCGAGTGCAGTGAAAATTGGTACAGTAAATTCTTATACGAATGTTAATCCACTGGCATTTAATTTATTTCAATTGTTTCCAAAACCACAAGATGGCAGCTGTGCGAAATTTTAAAATCTCCTTGTTACTTCTTGTGTCCTGATCATGCGATTGAAGTTTGAATGCTACACGTACACATTAATCTGCATGTAACAGTACATAACGCTAGGACCTACATATAGAAAATCCAACAAGGCGACCATCCGAAATATTTAGTCGGTTCTCAATATCTACGAATCTATTACAGCAATCAAACTGAAATTTTGTATGTTGATAGTGGCAGTTAACATAAGTAGGATATATGAAAATAGGCTGTATAGTTCTTCACGGAACTACTTGTTTAAAAAGGAGATTAAACCTAATTGGTTTACGGAAGTGGAAAAGGTTCTGCGAGAACTCCAGATTACTGAACTCATCTTAATGAATGGTACAGCCAAAACCGTGACCAAAGACAACACCATGCCAGAGTCGACACCAGAAATCCGATGCAGATATCACAATAGACGAAGAGGAGATCAGACAGAATTAAGAAGTATTGGGAGAAATGGGGAGTACAATCATCTAAGAAGTGATTGATCTGACGTACCCCGAAGTGGGTGATTCATAAACGAGAAGAAATACATGAATACAATAAAATAAAATAAGTTAATATTGCAATGGGATGAATTGTAATTTTTGGATAAATAATTCATTTGATTAAAACTCTGGTGAAGAAGACACCAATCAATGAGTGTTCGAAACATGTTGGCCAACTGTCTTAAAATGACCATTAGTTAAACATGCTCTTTACTATTCTACAGTATTGATTAAGGAATTTCAACCCAATACAATACTTGTTATCAACATCAATTCGTATCCTATAACCTTCCATGAGTTATAATGACTGATGAATTTGCAAACTAGAAATAAAAATTTAAAAAAAGCAATTGAAAATCATTGCGAAAATAATCAAAATTCTGGCAACTGATAGAAATCACAAACTATTTTGATGATGATGATGATTGTTTAATATGCATGATTAAGAAGACATTTTGGATGGGCTTGGTGCGCGCGCCTCCATTAAATGTAAAATACAAATCTGACTTTCGATATTTCCCAGATCAATATTTTTCATATTTGCAAGCTTTTAGCCTACTTTTCGAATTTGTAAAAATGAGGAAAAAGTAGACTTATGAGATCGAGCAGGGAAAATGTGTGTCTGTCTATCTGTCCTTCTGTATGTCTGTCTGTCATTCTGTCAGTCTGTATTGTGCCCGTTTAGACCGGAGTCCGCACGACCACATATGCATTTTACCAAGAATCAGTCAGCACGAGAGTCAAAATATCCCGGGGTGCCAGATGGGTTAATGCTAATCGCAAAAACGACATCAAATGAAAAAAATGCTTTACTGATTTTTGGCTCAATGCAACAATAAGGATAGAAGGAGATTCAACTGGGCATAACACATCATGTAAAATTATCTCATTTTATTCTGAATTTAAAATTGACTGCAAAATAAAATGCTCAAAGCAGCATCATTCATGTGTGGCGCCCCACATTACTATTTACACAATGTACAGAAATTTTCCAACACATTGGACAATTATCTTTGGAGACACAAGTCTCATTATCAGTCCTGTAGACTGTGTTCCAAAATTATATCCATTATTTATGATTAAATCCAGTTCAAATTTAATTGTCTTTACTGGAAATACTGTAGTTCACTGGTTGAATTTTTACATAATATTAACACTCGTAGAATAATTGTTCATAGAATTTTTAACTTTCACTTATTTTTCCAGTTTCAAAAAATATTGTCAAAAAATATTATTATCTCTGAATCAACACAAATTATGTACACATATTAATAACAACATCTGAAAAGTATCTGAACCTTGAGCATAGCATCGAAGAACTGTGCGAAGCACAACAAAATTAATTGTTCTTCTGACATTAAACGTTTCGAGAAGTGACTCGATTATAAACTTCAAGTTCCTAACAAAATATATGATTTCTGAATCATCAACTTGATCAATAAATTGTTGGACCATTCAACTATTCGATTTTCCACTTGGAATCATTATTAAGAAAAATATTTATATTTGTGGCCATATTAGTAACTTTCACAACTTGCAATTCTTGAACAGAATGCGGAAATAAGAATTGTAGCTTCATAATAAATTCATTTAGTTCATGACACTAGGATTGAAAACACCCTTCAAATTATTCGTGGTTATAGAATTATTTTTAATTGGCAGTGGCCCATTCTATTATTTTTATAAGAACACAATATTCCAACAACAACGGCAAAGGGCTCTGAAGAAGAATAAAATACTATCATGACAAATCCGGGTTCAAGCAAAATCAAAGTCTTAACGGAATCCGCAAACAAAGTTGAAATAAGAACTGATGGTTTTTAAGAAATAACCTTTGGGTCATTCATACGACGCAATGTGTAGTTCCAATACTCCTTCTTTAACACTGAGTCATCGAACCTGCTATTTGATTGCTGCTCAAATAAAAACCTCCTCATTCCTGCGACTAAAACATGCGCACCTGGGAATGGCATTTCAACTACTCCACACACATAAATTTTCTTCCCAAAATTTATACAATAAATCAAGCCTCTGCTTATTATCAACACTGGAAGATTTATAAACTTACAAGTTTATTTTATTTTACCATTCAGTTCAAATCGTGAAGTTACCACACTTATGATACTCTCTATTTCACTTTCGAATGTGTATCTACGTAATGATTTTATATACATACAAAAATATCCTAATTGATACAAATATCATTTGCTTCCCGTTTCATGCCTCTCCGTGTTATCTGAAAAATATACTTTGCTCATTGCAAATATTAACTGTTCAACCAGAACTGTAATGTTGGTTGAATGCGGGCTTGCGCTAACGACTATCCTTCGGAAAATCACCTGTTCCAAACTAGAAATGATTAAACTACTTCATAAGCTCTCTTTCAATGAATGTGATTATTAGAAAATATAAGATCCAAGAATTATTTAGAAAAGTTATGAAAATCATTATTATTATTATTATTATTAGTGGATTATTATTATTATTATTATTATTTATATTATTGTAAATGTGTTTAATTATTATTTCATTATGTGAGAATCCACATGTTCGATTCTTCGAATATGGATAAGATATCCATTTCTCAACAAAAATAATTATTAACTTTTACAGTTACCTCGGCTGATTACCGTGATTATCAAAAAATATGAAACATTCAAATAAATGCTCGTTATGCTCGGTCATCGATCCTAAACTGTTCTGAGTGCTGAAAATACTCAGAATAACTCTAATATGTCTTGCGTAAATCATTGCAAGATTTAAATACGAAGAAAAACAAATGTGTTGGTCATCTGCAGAAAATGAGTTTGTTCCAATTAGCTAGGCATAATATAAAAGTCAAATGTGGCTTACATTTCTCGTTGGTCTTGAAGCGTAGTGAACCTTTGTACCAGATTTATCCATTTACATGCCCTATTGGACACGCACGTCTAATCCTTGTATCGGCCGCCATTATATACCCACAATCTGTCTAGCACGATGTAGTGGAAATATTTCTTGAAGTTTGAAGTAACTGCTGATCCATTTTAATATTGGCTTCAATTAAATCCATAGCAGTTCGCTTAAATAGGGTCAGATCCAAATGATCTATTCTCAAATACGTCAGTTGTAACATAACTCACGGTAATCTTTTCAGTACAAGAAAACACTGACAGTCTAAATCAATCAACGGCTGTTCTGAAGATCGTTCCCTGGGCATGGTTTATCACCATCTATCATGCGCGAAGCAACTTATAGTTTCCCTTTGTCGGCTAATGAACAACACCGTGATAGACTGGCCTTCAATATACTGAAAGATCGGAGTGGTTATCAAGTTACAATTTATGAAACTGACTAATTGGATTAAAATATCCAAGTATTGAATTATTATTACTGGACTGTGACAAAGTACTTTCTAGACAAAGTCTAGCATGTGTCCATATAGAAATAAAGTATTTCACCAGTGTCCGTAGAAAAATAACAATCACCTCCCTCTGCCGGAAACTTACTATGTTCCACACGTATCGCAGCACTTTTGTGACTATCACAATTTAAAGATATCTTCTGCGTAGATCCGGCAACCATGTGCCTTGGCCCAACGTAGCAGCAGCACCTTGTCATGCAAGAGCTTGGTTCGAAGTGAGCTGATGATGCTTGGGCCGGTCGGCTTTTATTCAAAACGGTCGGGACCACGCTGGATCACGCTGAAATCTGGAAATCCTCATATCTCCGGTGTCTCTGGTCCGATTCACTTGAGACTAAGTGCATTCTCTTTCATTTGGCCGTGCCAGTAATCTGATTCAAGTCTCAAGTCTCTACTCCATGGCTAACTAATTAATCAACAAATAGTCTCGACCTCTGCTACTACTCGCTACGTCACTTAACATGCTCTTGGCTGCACAAAGTTTCCATTCCATTCTAGAAGTAATGGAGCGCGATATTCAAATATCTCAACTTTCAAAAGCGGCTGTAGCCTTTCCCTTGATATCTAGGTGTCTGAATCTTGGAATACCCATTCCTAGAGTTGGGCACATCCACCCCACACCTAGCAAAAATAAAAATTGGAAATTTTTTATTTTTCCTATCTACACATTAAATCATCTGGTTCTTGAATAATAAATCTTCTAATTCCCTGCATTATAAGTTCCCACGATGTTACCAGTTCGTGTATTGGCGATTTCATAGCTTCCATTGTTGTTTACTTCCACAATACGATAGGGTCCAGCGTAATGGCTTGCAAAATTCGAGTACACTCGATTTTGCACGTCAGAGGGTGTAGGTCTTTTCACTAAAACAAGAGTTCCTACGCGCAAGGGTCTGCGAAAACGCTTTCCTCTCACTCTGCGCTCTCTTTTCTCAGCTTGGCTCCTCAACTTGTCTAAAACTAGAGTTTCCCTCATCTGACGACTTGGTTCAATCTCAGGTGGAATAGAGATGATTCGATCCCATAATCTTGTTGGTTTCATTCCATGATGAAGCAACATGGGAATTTGTCCAGTACTCTCATGAATTGTAGAGTTGATGGATTCGGATGCTAATGAGAGAACATCCATCCATTTCCAATGCTCATTTGGACAATAGAGGCGGCAAAATTTTGCTATTTCAGCCATCACGCGTTCTGCTGGATTGCTTTCAGGATGTCTGATAGAACAAAACAATTGTCTAATCCCTAGATTATTCATGACGGTTCTAAATTCTAAAGATGTAAATTGGGGTCCACGATCTGATAAAAGGAATTCCGGTTCGCCTGCTTCCGGAATTACGTTGTCTCTAATTCTCTTCGCACAATATTTTGCGTTTGCCTTCTGAATTGGGTGTAACATAGTGTATTTGCTGAAAACATCCATGGTCACCAGAATATATCGGTTACCTCTTTTAGACTTTGGGAGAGGACCATAAAGATCAGTCGCGAAGATTTCACAAGGCTTAGAAGGAATAATAGGCCTTGGTAATTCTCTCAATAATCTAGAATTATGTTTACTCCTTTGGCATAAGTCGCATTCTCGAATAGTGTTCCTGACAGTTTGTCGCATTCGCTCCCACCAAATTTTTTCTTCTATCAAGTTGACCGTCTTATCTACTCCAGCATGACCTGCAATTCGATGTGCCATCCAGATAATGGGTTTTTGCATTCGTGGAGGTATCACTACTCTCAGCTTCGTATGGTCGGCATCTGCAAACTTGTAGACTAAACCATCTAACATCATAAAATATCTTGAAATTCTTTCAGTTTCCACAAAATCATCATCATTTGGATCCATGTCTCCCTGTAGAAAACGAAAAATGTTTCTAAAACGTCGGTCTCTCCTCTGGGATAAATGCAACAATCTTAACCTTCTCAAGGTATCCTCATCCTCCTGCGTCAGGTTAACTTGAAAAACCTTAGATGTAGACTTCACTGCTCTACTCAATAAATCGGCCCCAACGTTCAATTTTCCAGGAGTGTGTTCAATAACTAGGTTGAATTGTTGAATAAAAAGTGACCATCTAGTTATCCTATCACTGGCAAAGTTTGTTCTCAAGATAAACTCCAATGCATGGTGATCAGTCTTCACAATTACTGAATGTCCAATTAACATTTTCTTCCACGACTCCAACGCGAAGATTACAGCAAGGGCTTCTAACTCTGTGGTGTAATAATTCCTTTCTGATGGACGAAGTTTCCTGCTTATGAACGCCAGGTAACGTCTCTTGTGATCGTCATCTTCTTGAAGAAGAATAGCTCCAATCCCTACGGTGGATGCATCGGATTCTATGATGAAATTCTTGGTAAAGTCAGGATACTCTAATTTCACGCTGTTTACCAATAACCTCTTGGCATCTTGAAATGATTGTTCACATCTTCATTCCATTTCCATTTGTTTCCCTTTTTTAATAATTCCTGCAATGGAGCAACCGTCTTGGTGAAGCTTGGACAATGCCCTGCAAAGAATTGGCATGTCCCGAGAAAACTGCGGACATTCTTCACTCTAGTAGGTCTAGGGAAATTTGCAATCACCTGTATCTTTGTCTCATTGGGACGGTATCCTTCACCATCCAAAATGTGGCCCAAAAATTTTATTTCCTTCCGAAAGAACTGACATTTTCGAAGGTTTACTTTAAAGTTCGCTTTTCTCAAATCTGCGAATAACATCTGAATATGTAACAAATGTTCCTCCTTAGTCTCAGATGCAATTAGGATATCATCTATGTAACGAATTGCTATCTCTTTTACTTCAGGACTCAAGTTTTGTTCCAGTGCTCTGATCAAAACAGATCCAGATGTTTTGACCCCATATGGTAGACGGCGGAATACATATGTCTGCTGGTCAAACATAAACCCTGTAAACTTTTTGGAATCTTCACTAAGCCTAATGTGGTGGTAGGACGAAGTGAGATCAATGTTAGAGAACCAGACCTTGCCTTGGAATTTCCTTAACAGTTCCCTAATGATTGGTGGTCTGTCATACTCTGGCAGCAATCTTGAATTCAAATTTCGCGCGTCTAAACATAGTCTCAGACTTCCATCTGGCTTAGACACTACTGCTAATGGATTGACATAAGAGGTAGTGTACTTTTCAATCACATTGTTACTTTCCATCTCTTTGATAAGCACTTTTACCATTTCTCGATGCTTTTCCGCTACCGGATACAATTTAGCATGGAAAGGTGCATCATCATTTACACGAATACGATATTCAAAATCTTTAATTTCACCAGGCTTAATATCAAAAATATCGTGGTACTCTTCCAAAATTTTTCCTAGCTCTGGGGACTCCTTCTCAGTGTAGACTTCTCTTCCTTCAGCTTCATGAAAAATCAGAGACCATTGAGCATCTCCCTCGATGTTTTCCTCTTCTTTTCCCTCGAAGTTTATCTCTTCGGTATTCTTGAATCTGATCGTCTCTGTCTTCATGTCTATCACTGCTTGATATTTCTGAATGAAATCCGCTCCCAATATCATGTCAAAAGCCATGTCCTTCATTACTACAAACACATGTCGGAAATCATGTCCTCCAATAGTAACACATAAGTATAATTGTGTTTTACACAGAGATATTTTGTTGGGTATTATTCCTTGGATTTTAATTCCTGATACTGGAATCTCCTCTAAATTCTCTTTGAGCTTCCACAGAATATAAAGCTTCTCGCTCACAAGACAAAGCATAGCCCCAGTATCAATTAAAGTATCGACAGGCATACCGAATACTTCGCATGATATGATTGGCATTTTAATTCTTGTACCCATTTCTTTCCGTTCGTCATTATGTTGAATTAAGTCATCATCCTCTGCTTGCCATTTAATAATCCTGGAAGTGAAAGTGTTTAAAATTCTATCTTCTACTGTGAATTCGAAGTTTTTTTTTCTTTTCCATTCCCCCGGGATTGTTGTGTTCCCGATGGACCTGGTTCATTGGGCTTCTGTTCCAAGAACTGCAAGTTTTCTTGGTGTCTTTCTTCCAAGTTCTTCCTCGTCTCCTTATTAAACTCTTCATTGGACTGACGAGTGTTCACATTCCCTCTGTTATTGTAGTTATTGTTTCTACCATAGTACCTTCTTTCCTGGTACCTTCCTTGATTATCCCTTGGCCTTTTCCATCGAGTATTATATCGATATCCACCATCCGGTCTCGCATAAGGCTTGTAACTGTATCTGTTATTGTTCTGATTCCATCCTCTTTTATCGGGCTCTTCCCTCGGCGTTTTCTCTTCTCGCCCCTCTCGAATCTCTCGAGGTGTTTGGGAATAACTGTCGGCCATAACAGCGTACACAGCGTTGTTATTCTTTCCTCCCTTCTGATGGAAGAATTGAGCGTTCGTGTGATCAAGTTTCTGCAATACCTCGTCAAATTGCTCCATATTATAAATGTCAGCAGCGATCAAAGTTCTTTGGACGTCTGCTGGAAACTGACGTATTAATGCGGTAATTAATTCATTATCTGGCATCGGCGGATCTAAATGTTTTAGTTTAGAAAGCTGTCCAGAAAAGTACGTAGAGTATCGAGTAGGTTGTGACGTCGAGAATCTCTTTGAATATAATTCTGCTCTGACTTGCTGTTGGGTTTCCGGGGACCAAAACTTTTTTAATAACCCACGGGAAAACTCCTCACAATTGGTGAGAGTGGACCTAAAAGCACTAAACCAAAGAAGTGCGGGACCTTCCAAAAATTTCCCTATCACTCGGATCTGTCTCGGACCTGACAAAGATTCCCTAATTTCCTTGACTCCCTCTTGGTTCTCCAGCTTGAGTGTGTCTTTAATCTCATCGATAACTGTGGTTTTAATTTCAGTTTGTAATTCATTAATCACACCTTCTCTTATTTCTCCCACTATGAGTTCTTTGAATTGTTCTGTCAAACGTTGAACAACTAGAGTTGCCATCTCATTGCTCTCTTTCTTCACTCTGACTTCTAGGTTGATCATGTCTTCACCAACTTTCCTAAGAACATGTTCTATCCTATCAGCTAAGCTTTGGGATCTTCGATCGGCATCGCGAAATTTATCGTCCATTAAAATTGCGTTAGTGGCTAATGAAGTTTCGAGCTCATGTGTTTTTTCGCATAATTTAGTCATTTTACTCTCAAGTGACATTTTCAAGATTTCGGAAGTCTCTTTAAATTTATTTTCCATATAATTACATTTACTATTTAAATTTTCTTTCAAATTATCTTTTAACCTGCTTTCTAACAAATCGGAATTTTCCTTGAGTTTATCATCTAAACTTTCTTTCAAGTTATCTTTTAAAGAATCAGAATTTCCTTGAGTTTATCATTTAAACTTTCTTTAAGTTTATTTTCTAAAGAATCAGAATTTTCTTTAAGTTTATCATTTAAACTTTCTTTAAGTTTATTTTCTAAAGAATCAGAATTTTCTTTAAGTTTCCTTTCCAAAGCCTCTGTATTTTCTTTCATAATGGCTGCTACACGCAGTCCAGCTTCTTTGGAACTCTCTTCCAAACTCCTCATCATCCTCATCATCTCTTCCATAATTTTCAATTATTATTCAAAACTTAGGGGTATACATGTTGGCAGACACAAGATTATAATTAGAACAAGAAATATGAATAGCTAATTGGAACACTCTAATAAAATGAGATTTGTCCTAATGTCGACGTGATGGAAAACAAAATTCTCTACTTTTACGAATTACATTTACCACTATATCACAAGAAAAATATGCAAGTTCTCAAATATCCTCCACCTGGATTCTAATAATGCGTATGTCCAGTCATCTAACGTTTACTACTGAATTTACTTGACGCCCTAATGGTTAAGCCGTTATCAAAAATAATCAAACCCATTCTAATTATTAACCCAGTTAATTTTTTAATTTTCTCCACTAATTGGGCTTCCTACTAATTTATTCATCCAAACCAGACGTCTCTCAACTCCCAAAATATCTATATAAAAATTATCACAATTTAAATCGGCATGCGATTGACCGTGTCCAACTCGAGCCCCACGTTCGAAGCCATTTCTCTCTCTATCTTATTTTATGTGCCCGTTTAGACCGGAGTCCGCACGACCACATATGCATTTTACCAAGAATCTGTCAGCACGAGAGTCAAAATATCCCGGGGCGCCAGATGGGTTAAAGCTAATCGCAAAAACGACATCAAATGAAAAAAATGCTTTACTGATTTTTGGCTCAATGCAACAATAAGGATAGAAGGAGATTCAACTGGGCATAACACATCATGTAAAATTATCTCATTTTATTCCGAATTTAAAATTGACTGCCAAATAAAATGCTCAAAGCAGCATCATTCATGTGTGGCGAACCACATTACTATTTACACAATGTACAGAAATTTTCCAACACATTGGACAATTATCTTTGGGGACACAAGTCTGATTATCAGTCCTGTAGACTGTGTTCCAAAATTATATCCATTATTTATGATTAAATCCAGTTCAAATTTAATTGTCTTTACTGGAAATACTGTAGTTCACTGGTTGAATTTTTACATAATATTAACACTCGTAGAATAATTGTTCATAGAATTTTTAACTTTCACTTATTTTTCCAGTTTCAAAAAATATTGTCAAAAAATATTATTATCTCTGAATCAACACAAATTATGTGCACATATTAATAACAACATCTGAAAAGTATCTGACCCTTGAGCATAGCATCGAAGAACTGTGCGAAGCACAACAAAATTAATTGTTCTTCTGACATTAAACGTTTCGAGAAGTGACTCGATTATAAACTTCAAGTTCCTAACAAAATATATGATTTCTGAATCATCAACTTGATCAATAAATTGTTGGACCATTCAACTATTCGATTTTCCACTTGGAATCATTATTAAGAAAAATATTTATATTTGTGGCCATTTTAGTAACTTTCACAACTTGCAATTCTTGAACAGAATGCAGAAATAAGAATTGTAGATTCATAATAAATTCATTTAGTTCATGACACTAGGATTGAAAACATCCTTCAAATTATTCGTGGTTATTGAATTATTTTTTAATTGGCAGTGGCCCATTCTATTATTTTTATAAGAACACAATATTCAAACAACAACGGCAAAGGTCTTCCTCTGAAGAAGAATAAAATACTATCATGACAAATCCGTGCTCTATCAAAATCAAAGTCTTAACGGAATCCGTAAACAAAGTTGAAATAAGAACTGATGGTTTTTAAGAAATAACCTTTGGGTCATTCATACGACGCAATGTGTAGTTCCAATACTCCTTCTTTAACACTGAGTCATCGAACCTGCTATTTGATTGATGCTCAAATAAAAACCTCCTCATTCCTGCGACTTAAACATGCGCACCTAGGAATGGCATTTCAACTACTCCACACACATACATTTTCTTCCCAAAATTTATACAATAAATCAAGCCTCTGTTTATTATCAACACTAGAAGATTTATAAACTTACAAGTTTATTTTATTTTACCATTCAGTTCAAATCGTGAAGTTACCACACTTATGATACTCTCTATTTCACTTTCGAATGTGTATCTACGTAATGATTTAATATACATACAAAAATATCCTAATTGATACAAATATCATTTTCTTCCCGTTTCATGCCTCTCCGTGTTATCTGAAAAATATACTTTGCTCATTCCAAATATTAACTGTTCAACCAGAACTGTAATGTTGGTTGAATGCGGGCTTGCGCTAACCACTATCCTTCGGAAAATCACCTGTTCCAAACTAGAAATGATTAAACTACTTCATAAGCTCTCTTTCAATGAATGTGATTATTAGAAAATATAAGATCCAAGAATTATTTAGAAAAGTTATGAAAATCATTATTATTATTATTAGTGGATTATTATTATTATTATTATTATTATTTATATTATTGTAAATGTGTTTAATTATTATTTCATTATGTGAGAATCCACATGTTCGATTCTTCGAATATGGATAAGATATCCATTTCTCAACAAAAATAATTATTAACTTTTACAGTTACCTCGGCTGATTACCGTGATTATCAAAAAATATGAAACATTCAAATAAATGCTCGTTATGCTCGGTCATCGATCCTAAACTGTTCTGAGTGCTGAAAATACTCAGAATAACTCTAATATGTCTTGCGTAAATCATTGCAAGATTTAAATACGAAGAAAAACAAATGTGTTGGTCATCTGCAGAAAATGAGTTTGTTCCAATTAGCTAGGCATAATATAAAAGTCAAATGTGGCTTACATTTCTCGTTGGTCTTGAAGCGTAGTGAACCTTTGTACCAGATTTATCCATTTACATGCCCTATTGGACACGCACGTCTAATCCTTGTATCGGCCGCCATTATATACCCACAATCTGTCTAGCACGATATAGTGGAAATATTTCTTGAAGTTTGAAGTAACTGCTGATCCATTTTAATATTGGCTTCAATTAAATCCATAGCAGTTCGCTTAAATGGGGTCATATCCAAATGATCTATTCTCAAATACGTCAGTTGTAACATAACTCACGGTAATCTTTTCAGTACAAGAAAACACTGACAGTCTAAATCAATCAACGGCTGTTCTGAAGATCGTTCCCTGGGCATGGTTTATCACCATCTATCATGCGCGAAGCAACTTATAGTTTCCCTTTGTCGGCTAATGAACAACACCGTGATAGACTGGCCTTCAATATACTGAAAGATCGGAGTGGTTATCAAGTTACAATTTATGAAACTGACTAATTGGATTAAAATATCCAAGTATTGAATTATTATTACTGGACTGTGACAAAGTACTTTCTAGACAAAGTCTAGCATGTGTCCATATAGAAATAAAGTATTTCACCAGTGTCCGTAGAAAAATAACAATCACCTCCCTCTGCCGGAAACTTACTATGTTCCACACGTATCGCAGCACTTTTGTGACTATCACAATTTAAAGATATCTTCTGCGTAGATCCGGCAACCATGTGCCTTGGCCCAACGTAGCAGTAGCACCTTGTCATGCAAGAGCTTGGTTCGAAGTGAGCTGATGATGCTTGGGCCGGTCGGCTTTTATTCAAAACGGTCGGGACCACGCTGGATCACGCTGAAATCTGGAAATCCTCATATCTCCGGTGTCTCTGGTCCGATTCACTTGAGACTAAGTGCATTCTCTTTCATTTGGCCGTGCCAGTAATCTGATTCAAGTCTCAAGTCTCTACTCCATGGCTAACTAATTAATCAACAAATAGTCTCGACCTCTGCTACTACTCGCTACGTCACTTAACATGCTCTTGGCTGCACAAAGTTTCCATTCCATTCTAGAAGTAATGGAGCGCGATATTCAAATATCTCAACTTTCAAAAGCGGCTGTAGCCTTTCCCTTGATATCTAGGTGTCTGAATCTTGGAATACCCATTCCTAGAGTTGGGCACAGTATGTCTGGCTGTGTGTGTGTCCCCCTATCTACTCCTAAACGGCTGTAGAAATCGAAACCAAATTTGGTATGAGTAAAGATCTCTATCTGAATATCTCAATGCCATATTTGAAAATGATGTCAGTTCTACCAACTGCTGAAAAATCGCAATTGAAATGCCAGCTCCATGTCGTATATCTTGGAAAGTATGCATGGGAGCTATACCAAAATTAGCACACATATAGATAATAGTATTTCAGTTTAATTTCCAGGAGGCCATGCATGACAGTGTTGCCAAAGTGATTCTAAGCCTGCTGATAAATCCAATTTTTAAATGCATATAACGTATACACTATCAATTGGATTTCAACCAAATTTCGTATGTGCTATGTGTACTATAACCGATATGACTATGCGTATTCTTAAGAGCAACCAGCGCTGCCAACTGTTAATAAATGCTATCTTAATTTTCTTACCCTAATATCAATATATCTGGAAGTATTCAAGCCAACGGCTCTAGACATTGCTCACGTATGGTACCTTACATTCTAGATTAATTTGGAGTAACTAATATACGTCAGTGCTTCCAACATGATTCTAAGCCTACTGATTGGTCTAATTTTAAAATACATGTAACATCTACACAAATAAATGGATTTCATCCAAAATTGGCACAACAATAGATCACAATAGTTCAGATTATTTCTGACCTACACATGCATGACATTGTTGCCAACATGATTTTACGCGCGCTGATAGGTCCAATGTCTAACTACATGCAACGTCCATGCTATCCATTGGACTTCAACCAAATTTTGTATTCTGTACCTTAGGAGATGGAACTAAGAATATATTCAGTCACCAGGGCAGCCAACTGTAGTGCTCTATTCTGCTTCATTATGCCAGTTATATTTCGAATAAATTAGATATTTCGATATTACCAACTCAATTTCGTCATTATTCTTTATTAGGTCCATATAGATTAATCATTGGAATGAATCTTACATTTCGAGAAAAGTAGGCTCTTTAGTTCGTCATGGAACTTCTTGTTTTTTTTTTTATAATGTGCTAATTTTATTTTCGGTTTAAAATACCCAGGGCTCCCCTTCGTCAATAGAAAATGAATATACTGTAGGAGAATTTGGCTAGAATACTGGTTTTAAATCCGCTTCGACTACGGAATCAGATTTAAAGCACCGCTGATCTAACATGGGGGAGATCCAAGAACTAATTCACTCCGCCAACACGCCTCCATTCACATCAAATCATATTAAGATACAATCTCGCATGTCGGCAGCAAGTCACGGAGACAATTAAGTTATAATTTGGAAATCAGTCAGACGCGAAGGGTTTATAATTAACATTTGGAGTACTGGTCAGATCTTCTCATTATTGTACTTATTAGTTCCCGTGGACCGTCCTAAATAACACTAAATAAACGCTCAATCTCATATCAGCCGCGTTTTCGCAGCCCCTAAACTGGAAAACCAACCGACTACTGAATTTTGTACGATCATGGGACTCCTGATTCTGAGACTGTTTCAGAAGGAACCATCGTGTTGACCAACTGAAGACCACTGATAATTTATAATAGACCAAAATATTGTACTGTTGTTCGATCTGTAGGGCATGACTTAGAATTAGATACAACAAGGTTGGTTTGTTGGTTCCTCAGTTTAGGGGCTGCGTCAACGGCGTCATGTAGCCCCGTGTACTTTGGGTGTGTGTAGAATCTGTCTGATAACCGGTGTTAATTTTGTTGACTGTATTAGTGTGTGTTATCTGTTTTTAATTCAAGTAAGGACTGCAGACGATAATTTCAAGTAGTTCCTAGGGAGGTTATGGATACTTGAGCTTTTATTTCTCGCAGGTAAGAGCAGTGCAGTTGCACTTCATATAAAGGAAGGTAGTGCACAGTTCGCTACTCCTGTGGGGGTCCGGGCGGGGACACCAAGAGCCCGCTGATGAGCCAGCTTGGTGTCCTAGGCGAAACCCCACACAAGACACGGCACAAAAATAGAAGAATTGCTGAGTTTTAGATTCTACTTTCACTACCAAATGCTACCTTCCACAACTCCTAGCAGTGAACTTGGCTACTACTAGATACCATCGCAACCAGCTCCTGGTGATGAACGTTGGAACTTAACAGCAATAATCAAACCGAACCTACACATTTTTGCTGCACACATGTTTAGTTAGTGGAAGGTTCTTATACATGCCATAAATCAATGACATGGGCCCCACCTGCTTTACTTCCCCTCCGAAGGAAGGCATACTGAGGGATTTTTAACGCTCTTAAAAAATCCGACGACTTCGGCCGGGTTTGAACCCGTGACCTAGGGCATAGAAGCTCAGCATGCTACCGACTACGTCACCGAAGCCGCTTATAAGGTGCGTTCAAAAAGTAACGAGCCGGAGGCTGGAATGCGCAAACCGGTGACGACATCGGCTAATGGTGGCGAGTGTAACGAGGTGTGGTTCCGACCAGAGCGAGGAAGGTCACAGCCCGTCCCTAAAGGGCACCCATGCACGTCACGTGACGATACAAAGCGAGCAGCTACATGCATCAATCGTCCAACGCTGCCAGTCGCATTGCAAACAGTGACAGGGAGGCGTCAACCGAAGAGCAAAGAGGTGTTGTTCGGTTTCTGACAGCGAAAGGAGTAGGGGGATCGTACATTCATCGCCGAATGTCACAAATATACGGCGAACACTGCATGTCCCTTGCAAGGATCAAGGCGTGGCACAAGCGCTTCAGGGAAGGACGGGTGTCGTTAGCCGATGATGCCCGGTCTGGGGCACCCCCCTGCATTACCGATGACAACGTCCAGCTGGTTGATGTACTCATAACCCAGGACCGCCGAGTGACAGTGAACGCCATAGCCGCCGTGGTCGGATTGAGCGTAGGAAGTGTGCACACCATCATGAAGGAACGACTGCACTTACGGAAAGTGTAAGCCCAATGGGTGCCCCACAGATTTCAACCACACCAGGAAGTATGTCGAATGGCCTACTGTCTTGGTCTTGGTTGGACGATTGATGCATGCTGCTACTCGCGTTGTATCGTCACGTAACGTGCACGCGTGCCCTCTACCGACGGGCTGTGACCTTCCACGCTTTGGACAGAACCACACCTCGTTACACACGCCACCATTAGCCGATGTCGTCACCGGTTTGTGCATTACAGCCTCCGGCTCGTTACTTGTTGAACGCACCTTATACATACAGAAGCAATTAATCGGAAATGTAGAGGTTTTTCTTCACGAATCAAGACAGTTTTGTTACTTGCTGTGTCTGCTCCATGAGGTACAGATGCACTAGAACAGACAGTCTTCAGCAAGTGGCTGCAACAATATATGGAGTTTTTTCTTTGAAGTAACCAGTAATTAAAAGAGATATAGGAACAGAGGATAGTGAATGTTCTCCACGTTGAAATCTTTAAACACTCTGCGCTAAACGTGTCTACATTATCACTCTTCATTAATCTTTTAATAAGGAATCTGTCGCTAACGATTCTATTAAACGATTAATGATGTTAAAATAAGTCTGATTAAAAGTCGTTACTGACCCTGACAGCTTGTGTCTAATCTAATGGAAATCCTCGCGCTTAACAGAGGTGTTCATGTCATTAAGATAGGGGGACCGTTTAGACGCGCGGTAGATGTTAGATATGACGAGAGCGCCGACCAAGCATTGTTGCCACGTTCAACAAAAAAAAAAAGGGAATATTTTCTACACTACACAGAAGAACATACAATCATGGATTTATCTACGACCTAAGGGGAGCCGGAACATCGTATGCTGACATGTAATTATCAACTTTATATACTAACATTTTCTCATGATATATTAACAGGATTCCCAAAGTTACAAGACAAAATCGAGATCAGTAAGCTAAAATGGTATGGACATATGTTGCGAATGGGGAGAAGACAGAGTCCCGAAGCGATAATTTACTGAGAAAGTCACAGGAAGGCGCCAAAGGGGAAGGCCGAGGATGAGGTGGATGGATGCAGTGAGGGAGAGCGTTGAGAAAAGAGGAGTGAAAGTGGACGATGCACTGGAAGAGGGACGAGAGTGGTGGAGAGACAGAAGAGTATGGAGGTCCTTGATTCACACCCCGACCCAGATCACTGGAACCAGGAAATGAAGAAGAAGAAGAAGAAGAAGAAGAAGAAGAAGATATTAACAGGAATTAATTGCAACTCGATGCTGTCGCCTTACTTTAACACAGATTTGTTTTTAAATAGCATTTTTTCTTTTCTTTTGGAGACACACTTGGGGGCCTTGCCTTATAGCGCCAGTCCACTGTGCTCAGCATCCTCCAAGGAGACACAGATGAAGACCCTGCCTTATAGCGCCAGTCTTCTGTACTCAGCAACCTCCAAGAAGACACAGATGAAGACCCTGCCTTATAGCATCAGTCCACTGTACTCAGCATCCTCCAAGGAGACACAGATGTGGACCCTGCCTTATAGCGCCAGCACACTCTACTCAGCATCCTCCAAGGAGACACAGATGTAGACCCTGCCTATTAGCGCCAGTCCACTGTGCTCAGCATCCTCCAAGGAGACACAGATGTAGACCCTGCCTTATAGTGCCAGTCCACTGTGCTCAGCATCCTCCAAGGAGACACAGATGTAGACCCTGTCTCATAGTGCCAGCAGACTGTACTCAGCATCCTCCAAGGAGACTCAGATGTAGACCCTGCCTATTAGCGCCAGTCCACTGTACTCAGCACCCTCCAAGAAGACACAGATGAAGACCCTGCCTTATAGCATCAGTCCACTGTACTCAGCATCCTCCAAGGAGACACAGATGTGGACCCTGCCTTATAGCGCCAGTCCACTGTGCTCAGCATCCTCCAAGGAGACACAGATGAAGACCCTGCCTTATAGCATCAGTCCACTGTGCTCAGCATCCTCCAAGGAGACACAGATGAAGACCCTGCCTTATAGCATCAGTCCACTGTGCTCAGCATCCTCCAAGAAGACACAGATGAAGACCCTGCCTTATAGCATCAGTCCACTGTACTCAGCATCCTCCAAGAAGACACAGATGTGGACCCTGCCTTATAGCGCCAGTCCACTGTGCTCAGCATCCTCCAAGGAGACACAGATGTAGACCCTGCCTTATAGCGCCAGTCCAATGTACTCAGCATCCTCCAGGGAGACACAGATGTAGACCCTGCCTTATAGCGCCAGTCCACTCTGCTCAGCATCCTCCAGGGAGACACAGATGTAGACCCTGCCTTATAGCGCCAGTGCACTGTGCTCAGCATCCTCCAGGGAGACACAGATGTAGTCCCTGCCTTATAGTGCCAGTCCACTGTGCTCAGCATCCTCCAAGGAGACACAGATGAAGACCCTGTCTTATAGCGCCAGTCCACTGTGCTCAGCATCCTCCAAGGAGACACAGATGAAGACCCTGTCTTATAGCGCCAGTCCTCTGTGCTCAGCATCCTCCAGGGAGACACAGATGAAGACCCTGTCTTATATCGCCAGTCCACTGTACTCAGCATCCTCCAAGGAGACACAGATGAAGACCCTGCCTCATAGCGCCAGTTCACTGTGCTCAGCATCCTCCAAGGAGACTCAGATGTAGACCCTGCTTTATAGCGCCAGTCCACTGTGCTCAGCATCCTCCAAGGAGACACAGATGTAGACCCTGCCTTATAGCGCCAGTCCTCTGTGCTCAGCATCCTCCAAGGAGACACAGATGTAGTCCCTGCCTTATAGCGCCAGTTCCCTGTGCTCAGCATCCTCCAGGGAGACACAGATGTAGTCCCTGCCTTATAGCGCCAGTCCACTGTGCTCAGCATCCTCCAAGGAGACACAGATGAAAACCCTGCCTTATAGCGCCAGTCCACTGTGCTCAGCATCCTCCAAGGAGACACAGATGAAGACCCTGCCTTATAGCATCAGTCCACTGTGCTCAGCATCCTCCAAGGAGACACAGATCAAGACCCTGTCTTATAGCGACAGTCCACTGTGCTCAGCATCCTCCAAGGAGACACAGATGTAGACCCTGCCTTATAGCGCCAGTCCACTGTGCTCAGCATCCTCCAGGGAGACACAGATGTAGACCCTGCCTTATAGCGCCAGTCCACTGTGCTCAGCATCCTCCAAGGAGACTCAGATGAAGACCCTGCCTTATAGCGCCAGTCCACTGTACTCAGCATCCTCCAAGGAGAAACAGTTGTAGACCCAGCCACATAGCGCCAGCAGACTGTACCCCTCAACCTCCAAGAAGACACAGATGAAGACCCTGTCTCATAGCGCCAGCACACTGTACTCAGCATCCTCCAAGGAGACACAGATGAAGACCCTGTCTCATAGCGCCAGCACACTCTACTCAGCATCCTCCAGGGAGACACAGATGAAGACCCTGCCTTATAGCGCCAGCACACTCTACTCAGCATCCTCCAAGGAGACTCAGATGAAGACCCTGCCACATAGCGCCAGCAGACTGTACCCCTCAACCTCCAAGAAGACACAGATGAAGACCCTGTCTCATAGCGCCAGCACACTCTACTCAGCATCCTCCAGGGAGACACAGATGAAGACCCTGTCTCATAGAGCCAGCACACTCTACTCAGCATCCTCCAAGGAGACACAGATGAAGACCCTGCCTTGTAGCGCCAGTCCACTGGACTCAGCATCCTCCAAGGAGACACAGATGAAGACCCTACCTTATAGCGCCAGTCCACTGTGCTCAGCATCCTCCAGGGAGACACAGATGTAGACCCTGCCTTATAGCGCCAGTCCACTGTGCTCAGCATCCTCCAAGGAGACTCAGATGTAGACCCTGCCTTATAGCGCCAGTCCACTGTGCTCAGCATCCTCCAGGGAGACACAGATGTAGACCCTGCCTTATAGCGCCAGTCCACTGTGCTCAGCATCCTCCAGGGAGACACAGATGTAGTCCCTACCTTATAGCGCCAGTCCACTGTGCTCAGCATCCTCCAAGGAGACACAGATGTAGACCCTGCCTTATAGCGCCAGTCCACTGTGCTCAGCATCCTCCAAGGAGACTCAGATGTAGACCCTGCCTTATAGCGCCAGTCCACTGTGCTCAGCATCCTCCAGGGAGACACAGATGTAGTCCCTGCCTTATAGCGCCAGTCCACTGTGCTCTGCATCCTCCAAGGAGACTCAGATGAAGACCCTGCCTTATAGCGCCAGTCCACTGTGCTCAGCATCCTCCAGGGAGACACAGATGAAGACCCTACCTTATAGCGCCAGTCCACTGTGCTCAGCATCCTCCAAGGAGACTCAGATGAAGACCCTGCCTTATAGCGCCAGTCCACTCTGCTCAGCATCCTCCAGGGAGACACAGATGTAGACCCTGCCTTATAGCGCCAGTCCACTGTGCTCAGCATCCTCCAAGGAGACACAGATGTAGACCCTGCCTTATAGCGCCAGTCCACTGTGCTCAGCATCCTCCAAGGAGACACAGATGAAGACCCTGTCTTATAGCGCCAGTCCACTGTACTCAGCATCCTCCAGGGAGACACAGATGAAGACCCTGTCTCATAGCGCCAGCACACTCTACTCAGCATCCTCCAAGGAGACTCAGATGAAGACCCTGCCACATAGCGCCAGCAGACTGTACCCCTCAACCTCCAAGAAGACACAGATGAAGACCCTGTCTCATAGCGCCAGCACACTCTACTCAGCATCCTCCAGGGAGACACAGATGAAGACCCTGTCTCATAGGGCCAGCACACTCTACTCAGCATCCTCCAGGGAGACACAGATGAAGACCCTGTCTCATAGCGCCAGCACACTCTACTCAGCATCCTCCAAGGAGACTCAGATGAAGACCCAGTCTCATAGCGCCAGCACACTCTACTCAGCATCCTCCAAGGAGACTCAGATGAAGACCCTGTCTCATAGCGCCAGCACACTCTACTCAGCATCCTCCAAGGAGACTCAGATGAAGACCCTGTCTCATAGCGCCAGCACACTCTACTCAGCATCCTCCAAGGAGACTCAGATGAAGACCCTGTCTCATAGCGCCAGCACACTCTACTCAGCATCCTCCAAGGAGACTCAGATGAAGACCCTGTCTCATAGCGCCAGCACACTCTACTCAGCATCCTCCAAGGAGACTCAGATGTAGACCCTGCCTTGTAGCGCCAGTCCTCTGTGCTCAGCATCCTCCAGGGAGACACAGATGTAGACCCTGCCTCATAGCGCCAGTCCACTGTGCTCAGCATCCTCCAAGGAGACACAGATGTAGACCCTGCCTTACAGCGCCCGTCCACTGTGCTCAGCATCCTCCAAGGAGACTCAGATGTAGACCCTGTCTCATAGCGCCAGCACACACTACTCAGCATCCTCCAAGGAGACTCAGATGAAGACCCTGCCTCATAGCGCCAGTCCACTGTGCTCAGCATCCTCCAAGGAGACACAGATGTAGACCCTGCCTTATAGCGCCAGTCCACTGTGCTCAGCATCCTCCAGGGAGACACAGATGTAGACCCTGCCTTATAGCGCCAGTCCACTGTGCTCAGCATCCTCCAAGGAGACTCAGATGTAGACCCTGCCTTATAGCGCCAGTCCACTGTACTCAGCATCCTCCAAGGAGACACAGTTGTAGACCCAGCCACATAGCGCCAGCAGACTGTACCCCTCAACCTCCAAGAAGACACAGATGAAGACCCTGTCTCATAGCGCCAGCACACTGTACTCAGCATCCTCCAAGGAGACACAGATGAAGACCCTGTCTCATAGCGCCAGCACACTCTACTCAGCATCCTCCAGGGAGACACAGATGAAGACCCTGCCTTATAGCGCCAGTACACTCTACTCAGCATCCTCCAAGGAGACTCAGATCAAGACCCTGCCACATAGCGCCAGCAGACTGTACCCCTCAACCTCCAAGAAGACACAGATGAAGACCCTGTCTCATAGCGCCAGCACACTCTACTCAGCATCCTCCAGGGAGACACAGATGAAGACCCTGTCTCATAGAGCCAGCACACTCTACTCAGCATCCTCCAAGGAGACACAGATGAAGACCCTGCCTTGTAGCGCCAGTCCACTGGACTCAGCATCCTCCAAGGAGACACAGATGAAGACCCTACCTTATAGCGCCAGTCCACTGTGCTCAGCATCCTCCAGGGAGACACAGATGTAGACCCTGCCTTATAGCGCCAGTCCACTGTGCTCAGCATCCTCCAAGGAGACTCAGATGTAGACCCTGCCTTATAGCGCCAGTCCACTGTGCTCAGCATCCTCCAGGGAGACACAGATGTAGACCCTGCCTTATAGCGCCAGTCCACTGTGCTCAGCATCCTCCAGGGAGACACAGATGTAGTCCCTACCTTATAGCGCCAGTCCACTGTGCTCAGCATCCTCCAAGGAGACACAGATGTAGACCCTGCCTTATAGCGCCAGTCCACTGTGCTCAGCATCCTCCAAGGAGACTCAGATGTAGACCCTGCCTTATAGCGCCAGTCCACTGTGCTCAGCATCCTCCAGGGAGACACAGATGTAGTCCCTGCCTTATAGCGCCAGTCCACTGTGCTCAGCATCCTCCAAGGAGACTCAGATGAAGACCCTGCCTTATAGCGCCAGTCCACTGTGCTCAGCATCCTCCAGGGAGACACAGATGAAGACCCTACCTTATAGCGCCAGTCCACTGTGCTCAGCATCCTCCAAGGAGACTCAGATGAAGACCCTGCCTTATAGCGCCAGTCCACTGTGCTCAGCATCCTCCAGGGAGACACAGATGTAGACCCTGCCTTATAGCGCCAGTCCACTGTGCTCAGCATCCTCCAAGGAGACACAGATGTAGACCCTGCCTTATAGCGCCAGTCCACTGTGCTCAGCATCCTCCAAGGAGACACAGATGAAGACCCTGTCTTATAGCGCCAGTCCACTGTACTCAGCATCCTCCAGGGAGACACAGATGAAGACCCTGTCTCATAGCGCCAGCACACTCTACTCAGCATCCTCCAAGGAGACTCAGATGAAGACCCTGCCACATAGCGCCAGCAGACTGTACCCCTCAACCTCCAAGAAGACACAGATGAAGACCCTGTCTCATAGCGCCAGCACACTCTACTCAGCATCCTCCAGGGAGACACAGATGAAGACCCTGTCTCATAGGGCCAGCACACTCTACTCAGCATCCTCCAGGGAGACACAGATGAAGACCCTGTCTCATAGCGCCAGCACACTCTACTCAGCATCCTCCAAGGAGACTCAGATGAAGACCCTGTCTCATAGCGCCAGCACACTCTACTCAGCATCCTCCAAGGAGACTCAGATGAAGACCCTGTCTCATAGCGCCAGCACACTCTACTCAGCATCCTCCAAGGAGACTCAGATGAAGACCCTGTCTCATAGCGCCAGCACACTCTACTCAGCATCCTCCAAGGAGACTCAGATGAAGACCCTGTCTCATAGCGCCAGCACACTCTACTCAGCATCCTCCAAGGAGACTCAGATGAAGACCCTGTCTCATAGCGCCAGCACACTCTACTCAGCATCCTCCAAGGAGACTCAGATGTAGACCCTGCCTTGTAGCGCCAGTCCTCTGTGCTCAGCATCCTCCAGGGAGACACAGATGTAGACCCTGCCTCATAGCGCCAGTCCACTGTGCTCAGCATCCTCCAAGGAGACACAGATGTAGACCCTGCCTTATAGCGCCCGTCCACTGTGCTCAGCATCCTCCAAGGAGACTCAGATGTAGACCCTGTCTCATAGCGCCAGCACACACTACTCAGCATCCTCCAAGGAGACTCAGATGAAGACCCTGCCTCATAGCGCCAGTCCACTGTGCTCAGCATCCTCCAAGGAGACACAGATGTAGACCCTGCCTTATAGCGCCAGTCCACTCTGCTCAGCATCCTCCAAGGAGACTCAGATGTAGACCCTGTCTCATAGAGCCAGCACACTATACTCAGCATCCTCCAAGGAGACTCAGATGAAGACCCTGTCTCATAGCGCCAGCACACTCTACTCAGCGTCCTCCAAGGAGACTCAGATGAAGACCCTGTCTCATAGCGCCAGCACACTCTACTCAGCATCCTCCAAGGAGACACTGATGTAGACCCTGTCTCATAGCGCCAGCACACTCTACTCAGCATCCTCCAAGGAGACTCAGGTGAAGACCCTGTCTCATAGCGCCAGCACACTCTACTCAGCATCCTCCAAGGAGACACAGATGAAGACCCTGTCTCATAGCGCCACCACACTCTACTCAGCATCCTCCAGGGAGACACAGATGAAGACCCTGTCTCATAGCGCCAGCACACTCTACTCAGCATCCTCCAAGGAGACTCAGATGAAGACCCTGTCTCATAGCGCCAGCACACTCTACTCAGCATCCTCCAAGGAGACTCAGATGTAGACCCTGTCTCATAGCGCCAGCACACTCTACTCAGCATCCTCCAAGGAGACTCAGATGAAGACCCTGTCTCACAGCGCCAGCATACTCTACTCAGCATCCTCCAAGGAGACTCAGATGAAGACCCTGTCTCATAGCGCCAGTCCACTGTACTCAGCATCCTCCAAGGAGACTCAGATGAAGACCCTGTCTCAAAGTGCCAGCACACTGTACTCAGCATCCTCCAAGGAGACTCAGATGAAGACCCTGTCTCATAGCGCCAGCACACTCTACTCAGCATCCTCCAAGGAGACTCAGATGAAGACCCTGTCTCATAGCGCCAGTCCACTGTACTCAGCATCCTCCAAGGAGACTCAGATGAAGACCCTGTCTCATAGTGCCAGCACACTGTACTCAGCATCCTCCAAGGAGACTCAGATGAAGACCCTGTCTCATAGCGCTAGCACACTGCCCAACAGTCCGGAACGACTCCACACCACTCAAGTCTCGCTCCACTGCACCTCGCAAGTTTTTCACAAGAGTAATGAATTACCAAGGCTGTCTCCACCACTGTAGCGTGGGATGACATCGCTTCAACAAGATAGTTGCCAATTCATCAATATTTATCTCCCTGGTTGATTCTCAAGACAGATCAATTTCTGCTCGTGCCTCCTCAGGTAACGTTCAACATAATATAATATACCTGTCACGTGGCGACTTACGTCTAGCAGCAGATCTTTCCACTCCAGCTGTGGGCATTTGTTGTTGTCTTTTAATTGAATGTTTAATTATTTTATTATATAATCAAACAAGAAGGTCCGTGACGAACTAAAGAGCCTACTTTTCATGCCAATGATTAATCTACAGTATATGAACCTATCTAGAATAATGACGAAATTAAGTTGGTAATATCGAAATGTCTAATTAGTTCGAAATATTCCTGGTATAATGTAGCCTAATAGAGCACTACAGCTGGCAGCCCTGTTCACTGAATATATTCTTAGTTCCATCTCTTAAGGTACAGAATACAAAATTTGTTTAAAGTCCAATGGACGTTTCACATTGGATCTATCAGCACGCGTAAAAGCATGTTGGCAACAATGTCATGCGTGTGCTGGTTAAAAATAATCGGAAATATTATGATATCTTGTTGTGCCAATTTTGGATGAAATCCATTTGTTAGTATAGAAGTTACATGTGTTTTAAAATTGGACATATCAGCAAGCATAGAATCATGTTGGCAGCACGAAGTTATATTTATTACTCCTAATTAATCTAGAGTGTCAGGTGCTATACGTGTGCAAAGTATAGAGCTGTTGGCTTGCATACTTTCTGATATATTGATATTAGGGTAAAAAATACAGACAGCATTTATTAACAGTTGGCAGCCCTGATTGCTCTTAAGAATACTTATAGTCATATATGTTATGTTACACATAGCACATACGAAATTTGGTTAAAATCCAACTGATAGTATAGGAGTTACAAGGATTTAAAACTTGGTCCGATGAGCAGGCTTAGAATCATGTTGGTAGAACTAAAGTATATAAGTTGCTCCAAATTAATCTAAAATGTCAGGTACTATACGTGTGCATAGTTTAAAGCTGTCGGCTTGCATACTTTCAGATATATTGGTATTTGGATGAAGAAAATAGAGTGAGCAATTATTAAGAGTTGGCATCCCTGATGGCTCTTAAGAATACACTGATTCATATCTGTTTATGTACACATATTACATACAAAATTTGGTTGAAATCTAATTAATAGTGTAGAAGTTATATGCATTTAAAATCTGACCTAACAGAAGGCTTAACATTATTTTGGCAACACTGTCATGTATGGCCTCCTGGAAATTAAACTGAAATAGTATTATCTACCTGTGTGCCAATTTTGGAATAGCTCCCATTCATACCTTCCATGATATCCAACATGGTGCTCAAATTTCTAGTGCGTTTTTTCAGCAGTTGGTAGCACTGACATCATTTTCAATTATGGGCTTGAGATATTCCGGTATACATCTTTACTCATACTAAATTTGGTTTCGATTGCTGAAGCCGTTGAGGAGTTGATTGGGGGACACACACACAGCCAGACAGACAGACAGACAGACAGACAGGACAGACGGACAGACACACATTTTCCCGGATCGATCTCATAAGTCTACTTTTTCCTCATTTTTGCAAAATGTGAAAAGTAGGCTAAAAATTCTAAGCAATTGTTTTAACTGTACCATCCATCACAAATAGGAACAATTTGGTAAAACCTCTTTAACTTGTGGTGAAGAATAAAATGAATGAATGAATGAATTAATTAATTAATTAATTAATTAATTTATTTATTTATTTATTATTGTCATAAGTGTGGGGTTACGGTTCATGTCCGATTTTGCAATTAATAACGATTCTGAACGGGAAAAGGAGGAAATGGGGGTATCTATTTGATATTTCATATTTGCTCTAACACCACCTCACACAGGGCAGCAGAATGGGTTAATTTTACCGTAGAGTGTAATCGTCGACATCCCTGTGGCACTCGGAGTAGTAGTATATGCTGCCTGGAGCGTGCAGCTGCTTCCCACCGGCCGTGAGTGCTTGGGCCGTCAGGGCCGTCCCAACATGTATGGTACTTAAATTGATTTCTATGAGAGATTCGCCACATGATTTCGGAGCCTTGCAGTTCAATCTGGAGGCTGATTTTCCGCACGTTGTCCTCTTATAGTACAAGGATTGTGTTCACAAAGTTTAAAGATAGGTTTCGACCTGTCTTACCTGATACATTATCTATGTGCTTGCCACGGTGGATGAGTGGTTAGCGTGTCGGTCTACTAACCCCAAGATTGCAGGTTCGCTCCTGGCCGTGGGAAGTGATTTTTGAAAGGCGGCAAAAATACGACACGCATGTCATATGATGTTGGCATGTCAAAGAACCCATTTGAATTCCGTAGGCCGTGTTCATAATGGCAAAAATTAATCTCGGGAGTTTCCGCCAACACAAAGTTCCTCAATTCTCTACTAGAAAGCGCTATAGTGTTCAAGGAGCTTAGATATCTAACCTCCTTGACGTTCATAGTGCCTCAAGGAACAAAAGAAAATTCGACATGCAAGCTGCCCTCTGGGTGTCAAATAACATATCTTACACGCTGCACCCAAGGCTATTATTATTATTATTATTATTATTATTATTATTATATATGTGCGCCACGATAAACACGATAAGCTAAGCCGGCTGTGACTGGCGCAGATCGTGGGCGAGCGTACGCGGTTCTGCTGGTGGTTGGTGCGCTCCGCTGACTCATATCGTTAGTTCACCCGTGTTTTGTCATTCATATGGACGTGTATCTGCAAAGTCTAGACGTTAGTGTTGCACGTTTAGTGAATGTTGTGATTACTGTGATTGTTGGCCATGCCTAGACACCAATCCACATTGCGCGAACGTGTGTATCCATAATTCGTATATGGAAAGCAGAAAGTCTTGTTCTGAATCGAGACGAATATTTCGAATCAAGTTTCCAGGAAGACCTGTGCCTAAAGCCAGTACAATTAGGAGGCTCACTAAACGATTCAAGGAGACAGGCTCTGTAAATAATACAAAAGTTGACAGACATTCATTCATCAGAAGATGTCAGGTGTGTGTTACAAGAGAGGGAGGACATTTTCAGCATCGCCTATGAGCACTGTAAGTACACATTATTGAAAACGTTTGGTAAAAGTGTGAAAATGCGTGCCACCACCGACTGAACCGGGTACGCGCGCCCGAGATCTGCGCCAGTCACAGCCGGCTTAGCTTGCTGTGTTTATCGGAGCGCACATAGATAATGACCCGGTAGGTTCATGATTGGTGGATGAAAAAAGAAACAGTCCTCGTATGCCCTCATCTCTGTATCTCAGCATTTGCCTAGAGCGAGTGTGAAAGGACCACACTGCTGTCAGCGTCGAGATTCGAATGTCTGAAATCCGAACTTGCTACAGCGATTTAACACGCACAGTTGCTCCGTGTGTTGCGATATAATAAATAGTGGGATTTGAAGAGCAAAGATTCTGATTCCCCCCCCCCAGGGGCTCAAATCTAGTGGGACGTGGGTTGGTGACCACGGTACTCCCAGCTGAGTCTGGCATTGCTTCCACTTACTTGTGCCGTGATCCTCTCCATCTTCTTTCGTGTCGACCTCTCTTGGTCAACTCTTATTCTCTTTCGACCCCGACGGTATTAAGAGTTTCCGAGGCCTAGGGAGCCGTTCACATTCCCGCCTTAATTGGCCCTTGTCTCATCTTTCCTGATACCCTCCTGCGAGGGGTCAGCCTTATTTTTATTTTCATGTAATCTCCTGCCTTCTGCTCAAGGCCCTCAAGGAGGCAGGTTGTATGTAGCCCCAACACTTCTGGTGCACCCTGGATGGTGATACACCCTCAGGGGCTCATGGCTGGCGAGTTTGGTTGTTGTCTATCCCGGGGGATTCCTAACTGGGTCCGTTATTTTCCCCCTCTCCTCTTACTCTTTCCTATCTGCCTTTCATGGCTCTCCTTCTTTCCAAGTCCCTCAATCCCCATTTTTCGCTGAGAGCATTTCTTTTCTTCCCGTCCTTTATTTGCCTTATCCTTTATTTGTTTACCATTTCTTCTTCTAGTCTGTAAGTCTGTAGTTAGTATTAGTTATAGTTTTGATTCTCATCTCATCTTTCACTATCAGCCAAACCATTAGAGGCCGATAACCTAGATGTTAGGCCCCTTGAAACAACAATTATCATCATCATTCTGTCTTCCGTACAGCATCCGGTTTAAGTTTCAATTAACTCATAACGTGAACGTTGTCAAAAACAATACTTGGCAGTTTGTGTCACGTTCTGATAAATGAACGCTCCGTCACTGACCTGTCTTATAGTGTATCGTGACCAATTACATATTATCAGCCACGTGACGTCATACGAGGCAATTACCCCGCTCAGGAACAATGCCTCGGCCTGTCTCAACGCTTGATCTAGTTTTTGCTCTCTCTCATACTCTTTCAGTTTCGCACTCGTAATAATTCTTCGCCTCCATGTTCTCTCTTTGTGGACTTTTATTTTTTTCTTTATAGGTGTCAGCACTTTAAGTACAGCCTGTCAGTGGATCTAGCAGTCTGGTTCATATTTCCATTTCATTCACTCTGCTAAATTGCTGTGATACAAAACTAGAAACAACTTCTTCAATATTGCCTGTTTATTAGAATTTACTGTATGTAAAATGCTTTTCAGTTCAAAGTGAAATGCCATGTCCTATGTTTCGGATTCCACGTAAAAAGTTGGTGACGTGGCTTATGATCTCGCGATTAATGGTCACGTAAAACTACAAACTTCCTTCCTTCTACATCCTTTGTGGTCTAAATCTATCGCTACGAGCGCTAGTGTCGATCCATACATGGTCAAATCAAAATAGAAACATTTACTTCCATTTTGAGAAATTCAAAAATCTGCTTTATCTTAATAAAAAGAATCAGGTAAGTGATAGGTCGGAAGTGACTTTCGAAATTTGGTTCTTTATTTTGATAGAACTGTCAACGACTGAGGTTGGTTGGTTGGTTCCTTATTATAGGGGCTGCGACAACACGTTCATGTAGCCCCGTGAACTTTGGGTGTGTGTAGAATTTGTCTGATAATCGGTGTTAATTGTGATGGCTGTATTAGTGTGTGTTATCTGTGATTCAGGTAGATTATGTTTTTCAAGCAGCTCCTACTTTTGCTACCAAATGCTTCCATCCGCGACTCCTAGCTGCGGACGTGGCTACTAAATGCCTTCACAGTCAGCACTTGGCGGCAAACGTTGGAACTAATATAACATTATCAAATTAACCTACAGATTTTAGCTTCCACAAGTGTAATTAGTGGAAGGTTCTTTATCATGTCATAAATCTATGATATGGGACCGGCGGCTTTACTTTCTCTCCGAAGGAATGCATATTGAGAGATTTTTAACGCTCTTAAAAATCCGATGACTTCGGCTGGGTTTGATGATGATGATGATGACGATAATTGTTGTTTCAAGGGGCCTAACATCTAGGTTAACGGCCCCTAATGGTTTGGATGATCGTGGAGATGATAATGAAATGTAAACTATAAATAAAATTAACTACTAACTTATAAACTAGAAGAAGACATGGAAAAAAATAGGAGAGGAAGGCAAATAAAGGACAGGAGGAAAAGAAATACCCTCAACCCTCGAAGAATGAGGATTGAGGGATTTGGAAGGAAGGAGAGCCATGAAAGACAATTGCCCCACAGGCAATGGAAAAAGGGGGAAAACCGGACCCAGCTCAGGAATCACCCGGGGTCGCCAACTTTCGAACTCACCAGCCGTGAGCCCTTGAGGATGTCGCACTATCCAGGGTGCATCAGAAGTTGTGGGGCTACACACACCCCGCCTCCTTAAGGGCCTTGAGCAAAAGGCAGCAGATATCATGAAAAGAAAAAGAAGGCTGACCCCTCGAAAAATGAGGGTATCAGGAAAGATGAGACAAGGGCCAATTAAGGTGGGAAAGTGAAAGACTCCCTAGGCGTCAGATACCGTAATACCGTCGGGGTCGGAAAGGAACAAGAGTTGACCAAGGGAGGTCGATAGGAAAGGTGACTGATAGGAGCCCGGCACAAGTAAGTGGAAGTAATGCCGAGCTCAGTTGGGGCCCCGTGGTCGCCAACCCACGTCCCACTAGTCGTGAGCCCCTAGGGGGGGCATAATTGCATAATATTTACTTTTTTGTTGAGATGAGGACCCTACTTTGTCTGCTAGGAAATGATACCAACGTCATAACAAATCTGTTACTAACATTCACTAAAGAGGTCGTCTTAACCTCTCCAGGTCACTGAACTAAGAACAGTGATTTTTAATGATGGCCGACAGACACTATTACTAGTAATATTTCGTCATAAAACTGACACCCGTGTTGACACTAATTGCGATCTATGTTCTTTACTCTCCATCAGTATTCATGAATAAACATGTTAATTATTCTAATAATTCTGACAAATAGGCTTACTCAAATATTTCCCTAGTATCAACTGACCCTGTTTGGGCGTCAGGTGACATTATGTTAACATTTGCATTGGCAACTAAGGTTCTACATTGCCATAGTTATTTACATAACGTGATAACTTCACAAATTATCGCACACAACATTTTCTCTTTTTTTTTTGCCACACGCACACAAATGAGCATGTGAGATTGTTCCAGTCGGTAAGCAACAGCAAGTCGTTGTAATCACAATTTGCATTCAATAAACCATTATTAGTTGAGATAAAAGTTACAAACCAGAAGCTTGCCTGAGATTTCTATTGCCGTTATATCATATTTGATTTTTAACCGACCATGATCTATTCAAACAATTTGTTCTGTTTCAAGGTTAGCTTTGTTTTGTTATTGCTGCTTATTTAAGGGGCTGCAACGTCGTGGTCATATAGCCACGTGTATTTGTGTGTAGAATTTATGTGATAACCTGTGTTATTGTAATGGCTGTTGGCGACTTCAGATGTTAAATCAATAAATAAATAAATACATAAATAAATAAACAGTAAACGAATGAAGAAGTTCTGGGAAGAGAAAAGAAGACTGGCCAGAAAGCATTAAGTTACAAGCGGGCCATAGTTGACCGAATTCGGAGGCCAAAATATATAAATAACTGATTAAATACATCATACTAATATATAAAAATGAGATGGTGTGTGTCTGTCTGTCTGTCTGTCTGTCTGTCTGTTACTCAATAACGCAAGAACCACTGGTCCGATTTAAATGAAATTTTGCATGGATGTAGCTGATTTACCAGGTTTACATATAGGATACTTTTGATTACGATATTTTGCACTATTGAAAAATGGCGACTATTTTCATATTTCCATTTCAAATAAAAAGAGAACGCTAAGAAATAGCAAACTTTTGATGGTATACACGAGCTTTAGCATTTAATTTTCTATCCAAAAGGTTCTTATCACTTTTCGTGTATCTCCCACGGTTAGCGAGTAAAACCTAAATTTGTGCAATAAAACACGGTCACACCGAGCGGTGCAGTATATCTCTACATATATAAAAAAGAAAATTTGTTCTTTTTTCTGAATTTCTACGGAAATTTGAGTTATTTACACGTTTCAGACTGTTTTATGATAGTTGCGCGCGAAAATAATGTTTTGGTCTGTCTGTTTGTTTGATTGTCTGTGGACAAATTTGTTCCCTTATAACTCGAGAACGTCTGGGTGTATCAACGTAAAATTTGGTATAGATATCCATCAGAGGCACGACACTGATCATTGATGTAACCCTTCTCCGTACATCTCATAAAAGAGGGCCTACCCCCTTAAAATACATGCTGAAATAGGAGTAGAAGGACGAGACAAAGCTCATTTTCAGCCCCTCAATGAGGTCGCCTTGTGGTTTTCTGGAAAAGTGTTCAAATTTGGAGGGTTTGCTCTTTATAAGAAAATATTTTGGCCGTGTACGAGCGTTTTTGCCAATGGGCCTTAGTGTGTTCAAAATTGAACGTTTAAAATCAATCCCCAAACTTGTGTAGTCCTATTCTCGCAATCGTTCCCGACTCGTTTCCGTGGCGTAGTCACTAGCGCATTGGCGTGGGGAATTCAAGTTTTCGAGTTCGGGTCAGACCTAGATCAGGACTTTTTTTTTTTTTTACTGTTATTGTCTTTTGTGTTTTCTAACGTATTTGCTGTGGTCTCTTCGGTTTTAGAGCTATGTACAATATTTTAACATCATTATTATTCGTCCTTGAAGCTTGAACGAGTCGTAAGTTTTATTCGTTAAAATTTAAATGCAGCGTGGCCGGCGACGCTACGTTCATGTGCACTACGCCGAGTCTAATGCAGGAACGGAAGAGTCCTTCCCGCTGTCCCACTCTGCTCTACCATCAAGCTAAACTGTCTGTATCCAAAACTCGATACGGAACTCGTGTGAGTAACCTCGCGGGACACTCTTCGTCACGCAAGTGCCGTATAAGCGGGTTCGATAAGTCGGAGGTTTTGATTGACGCTTATGCGTATTCAATATTACGTGTGTGCGGTTGTCTACAATCAACAGTATCTAGAACGCAAAAGACAATAATAACAGTAAAAAAGAAAATGTCCTGACCAAGGTCTGACTCGAGCTCGAAACCTTTAACTCCCCACGCCAATGCGCTAGCGACTACGCCACGGGAACGAGCCGGGAACGTGTGCGAAAATAGGACTACACACGTTTGAGGATTGATTTTCAACGCTCAATTTTGAACACACTAAGGCCCATTGGCAAAAACGCTCGAACACGGCAAAAATGCTTTCTTATGAAGAGCATGAACACTTTTCCAGAAAACCACAAGGCGACCTCTCCTTGTTAGTCTTTTTGTACACAGTTCTATGTGGTACCTTTCACAGATTTGGTTGCATAATTCACATGCACACGCTGACATTGGGTTATGGTAATTCTTATTTTGGCATATTAGATGGTGGACGCCGTGTGGAGACAGTCTAGTTACGACGTGACGTAGTGCATCTCGTAGTTCGGAGCCGCCCATGCCCGATTCGTCATGGCTTCGGTGCCGCAGAACTCAGGCCAGACAGATGCTCTTTTGTCTTCCATGATTCGTAGCTGGTATTCAAAAGTCCTGGTGTGCTGTAACATAAATTTCAGCCTGAAGTCTTCAATCAGAAACGTCTCTCTTGCTAGAAGATAAACCAGTCTTGATTTTGCTGCTTTGGACATTCCCAATGCTTTTTTCATGTATGCAGACTTCACATTTTCTAGTGTCTCTAGGTTTTTAACCTACTTTCGATTTTTGCAAAAAAAATGAAAGTAGACTTATGAGATCTACACAGGGCCAAAAAATGTGTGTCTGTGTGTGTGTGTACTCTGAATGTCTGCCCCCCCCCCCTATCAATTCGAACACGGTGAAACAGAATTGAACGAAATTTGGTACACAGGTAGAACTAGCAAAGAACACCTCAGTGTCATGTTTTATATCGCCACCATCTTGACGGAAACGTAATAGCGGCCACCCAAATGTTCAAAAGTTAAATCAAATTACGACTAACCTAATCATCTGATGTCTACCAAATGTTGCAACAACATATATTCATATGGCGAGGGTCTTTTGACTAAGCTACAAGTTCATCAGCCCAATAGTTTGCAGATGGCAGCCATGTATGTGTGCAAATTGATTCCCCCTATCAATTCAAACACGGTGAAACTGAATTGAACGAAATTTGGTACAGAGGTACCACTAGCAAAGGGCACTCCAGTGTTGTGTTTTATATTGCCGCCATCTTGACGGAAACGGAATGGCGGCCACCCAAATGTTAAAAGCTTAAATCAAATTACGACCAACCAAATCGTTTGATCTCTAACAAATTTTGCAACAACATATATTTTTGCGGGAAGCATCTTTTGACTGAACTACAAGGTCATCAGGACAATAGTTTGCAAATAGCGGCCATGTATGTGAGCAAATCTATCTCCCATATCAATGCAAACACGGTGAAACCGGATTGAATGAAATTTTTTACAGAGGTAGCTCTAGCAAAGGGCACCTCATATTCATGTTTAATATCCGTATAGCACGTTGTATTTCAATAAGCTACTACAACCAACATTCAATTAAACTCCTTAAAAAGCACAAAGAGTTATAACAATGCCCATGCACATAGGAGAAAGTAGGCTGTATGTTCTTTACTGAACATCTTGTTGTCCGTAAGATTGTACCATATAATTTCCATCCCGTTGGTATGGATTGGCATAATTTTAGCTTTGAATAATTTCATGGCCGTATATAGGCTGAGTAGTCGAATATTACTAAAAATATGCAATTTCCATAGGAACTTCATTTCATCCTTAAAAAAGAAAAAGATGCAATATTAGAGAGATCGTGGATCTAGCAATTACATATGCCTTCATGTGCGGGGAAATAATTAACTTGTATAGAAAAATTCCAACAAATTAGTAGAACATATGTAGCATAAGTAAACAATGGCTTCTGAATGTAATGTTTCACCATCCATATCTGTAATAATCTTCGTAGAACATTGCTCTCGCTACTTGTTTTATGGTCTAGTGACACCGTATCGATCACTCGATGCACTTACAAGGATCGATATAATTGGGATGTGGTGAGGTGGAAGTGTTTGAAATGGTTTGTTGTTCACAACAGTAATAACCACCCAGTTTTGGAATAATGTAAGTTTTTTCCTGTAAATTGCAGCACCTTAAAGGTAAAGATGGAAAGAGAAGACAAGGTGTACAACCAGAGTAACGTGTTGACGTCTGGTGCTGTGAACCAGAGTTCAAAACGATCATTCGTTATAATTTAACTACCGTTTCGAAAGTCATGAAATGTTGATAAATCAACATAAAATGAACTTATAACAGTAAAAAATAAAATATGCAAAATAGCCATTCAACAAAATATGACTCAAGATATAAATAATTCATGTTTTTTGGGGTAATGCCGTGTGAAATTAAATTAGAACCATACGTTTCGGAGAAACCTTACCTCCTTTTTCAATGGAATCAAACAATTTGGCCAAAGAAAGTATATCAATGAGATTACAAAAAATTAGATGAATTGCTCGGTTCGTCACCAGAGAGCAGCTGCCAGAAATTACTGTATGGACCATGGTAGAACGGCGGACAGAGTAGTAAGTAAGAAGAAGGTAAAGGGGGCGGGGTGAAAATATAGAGACTCCTCGAAGAATGAGGATGTCCAAAAGAAAAGGGGGGGGGGGAAGGGGGGGAGGGTTAGATGGATATAAGGAAACATAAACAAAAGGGAAGTGTATCTGATCGATACCTAACGTCATACAGGCAACGGCGAAAAAGCAGATGGAAACTCCTCCAGTGACGAACAAAGGAGATCAAATCCAGGCTCTGTAGCCATAGAGGACACTGGATATCAGCTAAGTGACACTTGGCTACCAGTTATTAAGGATCTAGGAAGATAGTTCCTCTCAGGGTCTCTGTTCTTCACCTATTTCAAATTGTACTTTTTTCCTCTATACTTATTATAAATTATACCAACATTTTAGAAGATATGATTGAAAACAATTTGTGGTTTCCTCTTAACCCTGTGAGATTTTGAAAGTGAAATGCCATGTCCATTGAAAAAGGAGGCAAGGTTTCTCCGAAACGTATGGTTCTAATTTAAATACACACGGCATTAGCCCAAAAAACATGAATTATTTATATAGTAATCCGGGTCGTGAAAGCCTTAATATACATATGACTCAAGATATCTTACAGTAAATCCCAATTCATCTCTAATATAAAAGAAGCTCCAGTCATCTTCAAACCACCCACGGGCAGATCCTAAAAGTTCAAAAGTTTAAATAGCCTATCATGGTAAGTGGCTCTAACCAAATAATTCTGAAAAGTTCGCCATCTCAAGACGAGTTAATAATATCGAAACAGCCACAACGATAGAAGTAAAGTAAGTATTTTTTAAATTAAATAAAAAATACAAAATATAGAATTAATAAATTAATTTCTTCATTTCCCCTTTTCCAGTTGACACTGGGTGGGGGCAAATATGGTTCCTCTCCACTTTGTTCTGTCGTTCCACCATTCCTCTTCCGACACAGTGTTCCAAACCAGGTTCCGTTTTCTAATACTATTCTCCACCGAGTCCATCCAACGCATTCTTGGTCTTCCTCGTCCTCTCTTCCCTGTCATCCGTCGTTCCAGTGCTCGTCTTGGTAGCCTTACTTCATTCATCCGTTTGTCATGTCCAAACCATCTCAATCTGTTTTGCTCCAGTTTGTCATTTAGTTTCTGTACTCCCAGTTCTTTCCGTATATCTTCATTTCTCACTCTGTCTCTCCTCGTTTTCTGGACCATACTTCTCAGGAATCTCATCTCAGCTGCTTGTACTCTGATCTCATCCCTCTTGGTCATTGTCCAAGTTTCTGCTGCATATGTCATTATAGGAACATAATATGCTTTGTACATAACTTCTTTAGCCTTAATTGGTATATCCTTGTTCCATACTAGTCCCCGTACCTGTTGGTAGAAAGCACTCCCGAGTTGTATTCTTCTGCTAATTTCCAAATCTAGTCTTCCATCTTCAGTCAGTTCACTTCCCAAGTATTTGAAGAGTTTCACCACTTCCAATTCCCTATCTCCTACTTTGATTACTCCTTTTCCTTCTTTCTTATCTTAATAAATAAATTAATTAATTAATTAAAAATTTAAAAAATTAAAATTAAAAACTAGTCGCCTCCGTCAGCATGGTTCGCTGCCGCCCCGGAGGTCCTGGGTTCGATTCCCGGCTCTGCCACGAAATTTGAAAAGTGGTACGAGGACTGGAACGGGGTCTACTCAGCCTCTGGTGGCCCAAATGAGTACAGGGGGTTCGATTCCCCCTCAGCCATCCTCGAAGTGGTTTTCCGTGGTTTCCCACTTCGTCTTCGGGCAAATGCCGGGATGGTACTGCCCCCGTAATTGAATTATATAGAGACCAGGGTGGCTATTTTGGAAATTATAGCGAAAGTTATGGCTGTCATAGTTATGACGTGGGTAGTCATGACGTAAGCACGGATGACGCAGACTTTATGCCAGCAGGCTACTTGAGCTGAGATTCTCAGTGACGTCAGCATTTATTCGAGAAGGATCCGAGATGTACGACGCAGTCGCAGGAAACGTGGAATTCTGCTGAGGAAGAAATTATGCTATTGGAGGGGAGACTTAAACCAATGAACGATAGTCTAAAGGAAGACGGAGATTGCTGAAACTATGGTATTTTTATTACTTTTTAGAATGCAGAATTGTGGAAGTCCATTTGCAGTAGAGGCATTGATCTGGAATTTTAGTGAAATTTATTTTCAGTTTTTGAATTATGAAAATCCGTCATGTATTGACGAAGTTGGAACTTCTAGCGATGACGCAGTAACACGCGATGGAAGGGATAGATACGCCCCTCATGAAGTTCATAAAAGGCCTTGCGCAGAAGAGAGGAGCCTCATTCGCTCATTCCTCATTCTCAGATTATAAATCAATCGTCAGATTTCAAATAGTCATTTCAGTGAAACGTCGAGTGAGATTATTAGTGAAAAGTCGTCTTTGTAACGCGTGGCGAAGCCACTGCATTCAACGAGAGTCGAACTTACAAGCAGTGCAGGTTTACTGTGAAGTAAATCTAGGTGAAGTTGAAACGACACTTATAACGCTTCTACAAGATTAGCTGTGAACAGTTAGCGGTCGCTTATAAGCTAATTCTCTTGTGCATTGCTACAGTTAGGACTGTAGAAAAGCTGAACAATTTCGAAGAAGTATTTTGGAAGTTATTGACAATATTAGACGACTGACAAAAGTGATTTTCTCGCCACAGAAGAAACACTTTGTATAGCCAGACGCTACGCTACGGCTGACAGGGCTAGTGAAATAGGGAGACGTCAGATTGCTTTTGTGACACAACACTGCAGTATAATGGAGCAATTTAATATGGCAGTTTGTTCTTCTAATACTATTACCGAGGAGAAAATGGAAGGCTAAAGGACTTAATGCAATTGGGACATATTTCAACGGAGTAAGATAGCGACATGGAACTTCGCTAATTGCTATTCCACACAAGCGAACATGTGGTGAACAAACCGTCTACACCCATGTTTCGTGAGTAAAGGCTGAATACTATCAAACAGCAATAGAAATGATTTCATACTTTCTGAATATGAATATTTCTTCGGAAATTTATACAAAAACTTCATGGCGATTGTCAACTGGAACTTCAGGGATTTTTCAAGAGAGGTCAGGGTTGTCCCGACTCACAAAGAAGATTATTGCCGGAAGGATGTCGTTCGTCTTCGTGAAGCAGTTCGATTCTCCGATGGTGCTGTTTCTGGTTTCGAGGATGGAGCTCAGCTTTAACTTGGTGAAATGGATCCATCAACAGTCTTCTTTGGGGAATTTTCCTCTGGAACGTCAATCGGCAGATAAGGTAGTCGTGAACGTTTATTGTATTTGAGTTTCTTAGCAATATTTGATCAACTATTTTTCCCATATTTTTGTCCTCATGTATTTTTGCCCGATATTCTTGTTTGAGATTCCTATTCTCAGTACACCTTGATGAGTTATGCCTTTTTCGACGTTTTATTAAGACATTGTTATGTCATGGGCATAGTTAAATGATTTTGAATCAGTTGAAACTGATATTTAGATTTTTCAGTAATTTGCTTATTTTTGTAGTCACGATTTGACTGTAAGTTAATGATTTTTATGGCAGATTTAAATTCAGACAGCGTGTCACTTTATTAAAGTAATTCTACCCCAGTTTAATTACTTTGAACAAATTTCTGTCATCATCAAGAAGGAAGAACATTTAAATGATTTTAGAGCGTTAAAATCCAGTACGTTGTCGACGATCTTGGAAATACTAGTCGTTATTTGAATTGATTGCAACACAGACATTTATCGTCAGACATGATCGACCATTGCATCTTAGGCAATTTTGTGAAAGATGAACATTAATTATGAATTATTGAATGCATTAAATTCGTGAAACTTGTGTTAGGTTTTTTCTCATATAGAGATTTATATAATGATGTTTGCATTCCCCAGTCTAATTGGATTCTATTCGACTATTTTGCAGTTAGTCGTCCTTTGTTTGATGATAGTATTTTTATACTACAATTCTTTGAAGATGTTAATCTTAAATTTTGATAGACCAGACAGGCGTATATAAGCGTATTCACTATTAAATTTGTTTGTGATTGGCAAATTTTTATTTCATTTCGATTCATGAATGAAATCCACGAAGTTTAAATGACAACAGTTTTGAAACAATAATTGATATATGAATTTTTAAGTGGAACTATGAATGTATAATCGATAGTGCAGCGGACATGTTGAAAGTCGCTGATGTATAAAGCCCTTAAATGAATGAAGGAGATTCCCACTGTAATTAATAATGATAAAGAATTATTTGTGGAAGTTTTGTAAGCTCGGTGGAAGTTTTAATGCCATATAGATTAATATATGATGAATTTTGGGCTATTCTGAATGCAGTTTGTGCATTGTTTTGTAAGCGAAGTATTTTCCGCTAGAGTGTATGGTCATAGTTCGTTGAAAATTAATCAAGTGAATTTACTGTTATAATTAACAAGAGTTTGAAAGAATTTGAGATAAGATTTTGAATGAAGATTACCGTCACAAATAATTAAAATTATTACAACCTTTATTAAACCAGATTGTGACATTTACATGTATAACTAACCTTCATTGGTCGATTATATTAAACACGATTATGGATTTACCAACCGGATAAAACATGTGGTTCAATGTATTTCTTAAATTATTAATTTAAATAATTTAAATGTTGATATTGTAAATAATAAATGTAAATATCTTTGACATTAATGTGGAACGAAAGTAATGTTAAAGGCGTGTTTAAAAATTTTGTAATTATCTTCGATAATATTATAAACAATTTCTAATTGTTATAAATAATTTATGTGATTTTGTTATAAACATTTAAGAGTGTGTTTCATACTCTAAACTATGCTTTTTAAACATTTGGATGATAACTTAACAAGTTTAAGGATAGTTAAAATAATCCAGTGGGATGTGAGTTCAGCATTTGAAAGATTTGCGTCAATATGTATGAGTTGTCTTGTAGACATTTAAAGCTTTAAAAGGAGCTGAATTCTTACGCAAGTGTGGGGAGAGGAGTGCGCCCCATTTGACAGGTGTGAGCCAGGTTAAAGAGTAGACCAGCCGGCCAGACATCTGGTTATAAGCGGGTGAGGTCGATACTCCGGCCTTGTGCCTATTAATAAAGGTGTTATGTTTATTAAAAGGAAACCAAATGCTCTATATATGTCGTACCCTGACTTCCTCATCCAATCCAAATGTGTTTGAAAATGTTACGTTATTTTGAGCTCATGAGAGCTTACCTATTGTTTGATAAATTTGCAAGTCCTTTAGGAGGACGTAGTCAGATTGACATAGGCTAATGATAGCCACGTTTATTTTGTTGAGTTGTGAAAATCATACTCTTTATTTGAAAATAAAGCTCTTGTACAGTTCAAAGTTCTCGTCTTCGGTCTGGTTCATTTTTAAATGTCATGGTGAAGGTTATTGTGGGAGCATACTTTAATGATCCTGTTGTCAACCCAATCCCCGAGATATTTATAAGAGGTAAGTAAGAGTAAGTATGAAACCCCGTCTATTTTGGTGTGTTCCACAATAATTTTCTTGGTAACTTCTGTGTTCAAACCTCGGTAGTATCTGTCAGTGCCATTTTCATTGATGTAGCTGAGCTGGTGCGATTGATTGTTGGCAATCCGATTGAGGGGGCGGATATCTGACAGCCTACTATCCGGGTAAACGGGGACAGAAGGATTGGCGACCCGAGAGCGTGGGGCTGAGTCAATAGAAGGATTGGCACCTAAAACGTTGGGGCTTGATTCAACATAACTGGATCACCAGGTTGAACGCCAGTAGGATTGGCAAACCTAAAACGTGTGGTTCGATTAGACTCAAATAAAGAGGTTGATTCTTTGTTAGATGTATTGGCCAATTGTAGAATTGAAGAGTGTGATTATATAGGAATTAAATGTTGTATTGTAGTAGGAAAATTACACTCAGAAAAGATCAGATCTTATACAACTTGAGAAAGGTTAAATGGGCTGGAAACTTAGAAAAATCGCCTATGATCTGGAATCTTATTTTATTTGACCGGCTTATGACATTTTAGTCATATTAAAGATAAAATTAAATTATTTGGATTGTAAATGTAAATTATTTGTGTTAGGATATTTTAAAATGAGCCAGGGAAATTTGAACATGTGCTTGAGTTTGTTTCAACATAAAGTGTCTTCGAAAGTTAATTATAAGGTAGTTATAAGTTAGATTTAAGACAGAAAATTGATCAAAATTATATATGGTGAAAAGTGTTGCTCAAATGTTGTTATTTTGCTCTTTTGATGTATGTCCCTACAGCAGTCTAATTTTGAATAATATTGTAATGGCAGATGAAAGTTTGAAGATGATGTTAGCGGAGATGTCTGCTAATTTGAAAACAAGCATGGATAGTAGTATGAAGCAGATGATGGAGGAGAATGCTAGTAATTTGAAAGCAAGGATGGAGGAGAATGCTAGTAATTTGTCTACTAGCATGAATAGTAGCATGAAGGAGATGGAAGCTAGGAATACTAGTCGAATGGAGGAGAATATGAAAACTCTTCAGACCAGTTCTGCTAACTTAGAGGAGAATATGTCGCGTTTACAGATTAATACCCAAGGAATTGAGAATACTGTAACTGACATGCGCTCCGACATGTCCAATGTTAAAATAGATGTGTCTAATATGCATAAAAATGTTGCTGATGTTAAAATTGATGTTGCTAATGTGCATAAAGATCTTACAATGTTGAATTTAGATGTTGCTAATGTCCGTAGTGATATTTCTTGTGCTAGGGCTGAGGTAGTTGTTGTCAAAAATGATGTTGCGACTGTCCAAGACAAGGTTGAGGAAGTCCAAAGAGGAATCCAAAATGTTAGAACTGATGTGTCCAATGTTCAGGTTGATATTAATAACATTCATTCGGATGTAAACGAAATGCAAAGCGACATAAATAAAATTCAAGTAGAGGTCAACACAGTTTTCGTAGACGTTGCTAAAGTCCAAACTGATGTAAATAAAGTCAGGGAAGAGATAGAAAATTCGAAAACTCTTTGTACACGTAATATAAGTGCATTAACGACTAGGCTAGTTGATGAGTCAGTTAGAACGACAGCGTCTTTAGAAGGTTTAAAATTTGATGTAGAGGTCATGAGAACCCAAGTATTAGACCATAATAAAGTATTGAAAGAGGATATTGAATTAGACATAGCAGAAATGTTAACGGCAAACGTAGCAGTATGGAAAGACGAGTGGATTAGGTCAAGTGGGGAACATGTAACCCAAATTCAGGATCGTATTGAAAGGAAACTTGCCAGTACTCAAATTGATATTAACAATGAAGTAGTACAGATTAGGAAAGATTTAAGCGTCAGGATGGATTCGCTATCCGAAAGACAAGTTGAAGATAGGACAAAATTAGATCAGGATGTGCAAACATTAAAATCTGCATTAGAGGAACAGATTCATAAAGTTGTCTCTGATGTGAATGAAACGACGAGTAAACTGCAGAATTTGAAGTTAGGAGAGGCTAATTTAATGGAGACCTACAAAGAAGAATTAATCAAGAAAGTCTTAACGGAAATCACTGACAAGGATACAGTAGGCTTGGCTTGCGAAACTAGTAGGAATTATACCAGAAGATATAACTTAGATCCAGAAGAGAGAGACGTGACTCCTGAAGAACGTGTATCCAGATTCAGGGAGGAAGATGACGAGAGAAATATGGAACCTGAGTGGAACTATCGTGATAGTGGGAAAAACTACCCGGATTCATATCCGAGGAACGTAACGGTCATCAGGAATTTTGAAGATAAACCGCAAAAATTCAGTAACACGGATAGTTTGACACCTATCGAATATGTAAGGAACCTCAAAGATTATTTCATCGAAGCTCACATTCCCAGAGAGAGAGAGATGAAGATAGTGGAGAGATATTTGATTGGAGGACCCCTCGAATGGTTTCGGGCATTTAGATACACATTCAGTAACTTTGACGAGTTTGCAGAGGCATTAATCAAACGATTTTGGTCCATAGAAGCGCAGAATTCGTTAAGAGCGGAGGTGTATTCAAGAAAATACTCCGGTACTCTTCCAACGCGGTACGCTGATTTCTTTACGAGTCAATTATCCCGCTTGAGATTCTTACAACCCCCATTGTCCACGGAGCAACTTATTGATGCGATTTCTCGTATGCTGCCAGTTGAGGTGAGAAGACTAATAATTTCGTCCAACATCAGGGATTTAACCAGCATGGATGAATTACTGAGGAGGTTAGACTACACAAGTCCAATGCCTAACGTGGTACAGAAAGATCAAAGGCAGGAGTTTAAAGAAATAAATACTGTATATATGGACCAAGTCCAACAAACTGACAAGCCAGATGAGGAGAAAACTGACAATGTAGGTCCTCACAGGAATAATCAGTTTCGAAATAACAGATCGCAAGGTTACCGGCCGTATCAACAGAGAAGAGGCTGGAACTATAACCGAGGAAATTACAATGGAAGAGGCAGATATTATAACAATATTGGTTATAACCGAAATTATAACAGGAATAACCAGAGCCAAAACAGAAATCAGAATACTCAAGGTCTGGTTATGACACCCGATCAGTATCAGGAAAGAGAGAAGGAAAGCCAGCAATACCTGAAAGAATTACGGGAAAAAAGAAGCAGACAACCAAAAGAAAAGGCAGGATGTTGTAATCGATCCTGGGCCTTCTACGAGCCAACAGAATTTTGAGGTCGGTAACACAAAAAAAAAAAAGCCGATTTCTCAACGTCAGTGAGAACCTGTAAATACATTGCCACACCACACCTGATTACGATTAATGAGATATATGAAGTGACTGATGAAGATTTGCTAGAAGAGAGGGGTATAGTTAAAGAGGAAAGACCATGTGCCTTACCCATTATTTCTGTACGGATAGACGGCCAACAGTATAAAGCCCTGATGGATACTGGTGCAATTATCTCCATCATTTCAGAGGAATGTTATCAAAGTCTGCTAAGAGGAGAGAACATGACAGTTCTACCTGTTTCTACCGTCAAAGTGAGAGGGATATTCCAAGATAAGGCCGTGAAGTGCAAGATTCAAGTGTTATTGAACTTTGAGATCCCGACTTAGGAAGGCAGCAGAGGATTGACAAGGCGAAGGAACAACTCCAGAAAGCAGCAGAGAAACGATTAAAAAGAGTAGCTGGAAAACGTTTTGGTGCACCCTTACAAGTTGGAAATCTTGTATTATTACGCAGACCTGTCAAGGCTGATATGAGCAAGAAAATATACCCCAAATTTGGAAATGTATTCATGGGGCCGTTTAGGATTACGAACGCCTATGGAAACAACTGCTATGAACTCTACGATGATGAGAATAATGTCATTTACGGCAAGTTTAATGCTGGAAATTTAAAAAGATACTATACTAGAGTAAACCAGTAATAATTCAATTTCGTGTTCAAGAGAGTTGAGGTACTTGTAACACTGAGTTTAAAAACAATTTGCAACTGTTTTTAAAACGTGGTGAGAGGAGAATGCCCCCGTAATTGAATTATATAGAGACCACGGTGGCTATTTTGGAAATTATAGCGAAAGTTATGGCTGTCATAGTTATGACGTGGGTAGTCATGACGTAAGCACGGATGACGCAGACTTTATGCCAGCAGGCTACTTGAGCTGAGATTCTCAGTGACGTCAGCATTTATTCGAGAAGGATCCGAGATGTACGACGCAGTCGCAGGAAACGTGGAATTCTGCTGAGGAAGAAATTATGCTATTGGAGGGGAGACTTAAACCAATGAACGATAGTCTAAAGGAAGACGGAGATTGCTGAAACTATGGTATTTTTATTACTTTTTGGAATGCAGAATTGTGGAAGTCCATTTGCAGTAGAGGCATTGATCTGGAATTTTAGTGAAATTTATTTTCAGTTTTTGAATTATGAAAATCCGTCATGTATTGACGAAGTTGGAACTTCTAGCGATGACGCAGTAACACGCGATGGAAGGGATAGATACGCCCCTCATGAAGTTCATAAAAGGCCTTGCGCAGAAGAGAGGAGCCTCATTCGCTCATTCCTCATTCTCAGATTATAAATCAATCGTCAGATTTCAAATAGTCATTTCAGTGAAACGTCGAGTGAGATTATTAGTGAAAAGTCGTCTTTGTAACGCGTGGCGAAGCCACTGCATTCAACGAGAGTCGAACTTACAAGCAGTGCAGGTTTACTGTGAAGTAAATCTAGGTGAAGTTGAAACGACACTTATAACGCTTCTACAAGATTAGCTGTGAACAGTTAGCGGTCGCTTATAAGCTAATTCTCTTGTGCATTGCTACAGTTAGGACTGTAGAAAAGCTGAACAATTTCGAAGAAGTATTTTGGAAGTTATTGACAATATTAGACGACTGACAAAAGTGATTTTCTCGCCACAGAAGAAACACTTTGTATAGCCAGACGCTACGCTACGGCTGACAGGGCTAGTGAAATAGGGAGACGTCAGATTGCTTTTGTGACACAACACTGCAGTATAATGGAGCAATTTAATATGGCAGTTTGTTCTTCTAATACTATTACCGAGGAGAAAATGGAAGGCTAAAGGACTTAATGCAATTGGGACATATTTCAACGGAGTAAGATAGCGACATGGAACTTCGCTAATTGCTATTCCACACAAGCGAACATGTGGTGAACAAACCGTCTACACCCATGTTTCGTGAGTAAAGGCTGAATACTATCAAACAGCAATAGAAATGATTTCATACTTTCTGAATATGAATATTTCTTCGGAAATTTATACAAAAACTTCATGGCGATTGTCAACTGGAACTTCAGGGATTTTTCAAGAGAGGTCAGGGTTGTCCCGACTCACAAAGAAGATTATTGCCGGAAGGATGTCGTTCGTCTTCGTGAAGCAGTTCGATTCTCCGATGGTGCTGTTTCTGGTTTCGAGGATGGAGCTCAGCTTTAACTTGGTGAAATGGATCCATCAACAGTCTTCTTTCGGGAATTTTCCTCTGGAACGTCAATCGGCAGATAAGGTAGTCGTGAACGTTTATTGTATTTGAGTTTCTTAGCAATATTTGAGCAACTATTTTTCCCATATTTTTGTCCTCATGTATTTTTGCCCGATATTCTTGTTTGAGATTTCTATTCTCAGTACACCTTGATGAGTTATGCCTTTTTCGACGTTTTATTAAGACATTGTTAACTCATGGGCATAGTTAAATGATTTTGAATCAGTTGAAACTGATATTTAGATTTTTCAGTAATTTGCTTATTTTTGTAGTCACGATTTGACTGTAAGTTAATGATTTTTATGGCAGATTTAAATTCAGACAGCGTGTCACTTTATTAAAGTAATTCTACCCCAGTTTAATTACTTTGAACAAATTTCTGTCATCATCAAGAAGGAAGAACATTTAAATGATTTTAGAGCGTTAAAATCCAGTACGTTGTCGACGATCTTGGAAATACTAGTCGTTATTTGAATTGATTGCAACACAGACATTTATCGTCAGTCATGATCGACCATTGCATCTTAGGCAATTTTGTGAAAGATGAACATTAATTATGAATTATTGAATGCATTAAATTCGTGAAACTTGTGTTAGGTTTTTTCTCATATAGAGATTTATATAATGATGTTTGCATTCCCCAGTCTAATTGGATTCTATTCGACTATTTTGCAGTTAGTCGTCCTTTGTTTGATGATAGTATTTTTATACTACAATTCTTTGAAGATGTTAATCTTAAATTTTGATAGACCAGACAGGCGTATATAAGCGTATTCACTATTAAATTTGTTTGTGATTGGCAAATTTTTATTTCATTTCGATTCATGAATGAAATCCACGAAGTTTAAATGACAACAGTTTTGAAACAATAATTGATATATGAATTTTTAAGTGGAACTATGAATGTATAATCGATAGTGCAGCGGACATGTTGAAAGTCGCTGATGTATAAAGCCCTTAAATAATTGAAGGAGATTCCCACTGTAATTAATAATGATAAAGAATTATTTGTGGAAGTTTTGTAAGCTCGGTGGAAGTTTTAATGCCATATAGATTAATATATGATGAATTTTGGGCTATTCTGAATGCAGTTTGTGCATTGTTTTGTAAGCGAAGTATTTTCCGCTAGAGTGTATGGTCATAGTTCGTTGAAAATTAATCAAGTGAATTTACTGTTATAATTAACAAGAGTTTGAAAGAATTTGAGATAAGATTTTGAATGAAGATTACCGTCACAAATAATTAAAATTATTACAACCTTTATTAAACCAGATTGTGACATTTACATGTATAACTAACCTTCATTGGTCGATTATATTAAACACGATTATGGATTTACCAACCGGATAAAACATGTGGTTCAATGTATTTCTTAAATTATTAATTTAAATAATTTAAATGTTGATATTGTAAATAATAAATGTAAATATCTTTGACATTAATGTGGAACGAAAGTAATGTTAAAGGCGTGTTTAAAAATTTTGTAATTATCTTCGATAATATTATAAACAATTTCTAATTGTTATAAATAATTTATGTGATTTTGTTATAAACATTTAAGAGTGTGTTTCATACTCTAAACTATGCTTTTTAAACATTTGGATGATAACTTAACAAGTTTAAGGATAGTTAAAATAATCCAGTGGGATGTGAGTTCAGCATTTGAAAGATTTGCGTCAATATGTATGAGTTGTCTTGTAGACATTTAAAGCTTTAAAAGGAGCTGAATTCTTACGCAAGTGTGGGGAGAGGAGTGCGCCCCATTTGACAGGTGTGAGCCAGGTTAAAGAGTAGACCAGCCGGCCAGACATCTGGTTATAAGCGGGTGAGGTCGATACTCCGGCCTTGTGCCTATTAATAAAGGTGTTATGTTTATTAAAAGGAAACCAAATGCTCTATATATGTCGTACCCTGACTTCCTCATCCAATCCAAATGTGTTTGAAAATGTTACGTTATTTTGAGCTCATGAGAGCTTACCTATTGTTTGATAAATTTGCAAGTCCTTTAGGAGGACGTAGTCAGATTGACATAGGCTAATGATAGCCACGTTTATTTTGTTGAGTTGTGAAAATCATACTCTTTATTTGAAAATAAAGCTCTTGTACAGTTCAAAGTTCTCGTCTTCGGTCTGGTTCATTTTTAAATGTCATGGTGAAGGTTATTGTGGGAGCATACTTTAATGATCCTGTTGTCAACCCAATCCCCGAGATATTTATAAGAGGTAAGTAAGAGTAAGTATGAAACCCCGTCTATTTTGGTGTGTTCCACAATAATTTTCTTGGTAACTTCTGTGTTCAAACCTCGGTAGTATCTGTCAGTGCCATTTTCATTGATGTAGCTGAGCTGGTGCGATTGATTGTTGGCAATCCGATTGAGGGGGCGGATATCTGACAGCCTACTATCCGGGTAAACGGGGACAGTACCTTCTTCAAGGCCACGGCCGCCTCCTTCCCTCTTCCTAGCCTATCCATCCCAATCTTCCATCCCTTCCCATCCCTCTTGAGGCCCCTGTTCGCTTTGCAGGTGAGGCCGCCTGGGCGAAGTGCTGATCACACCTCCCCAGTTGTATCCATCCCGACCAGATGTTTCAAGCTCCAGGACACTGCCCATAGAGGCGGTAGTGGTGAATTCCCTCGCTGAGTCCGTGGGAACCACCAACCTAGAGGGTAAATTAACTAAATAAAAAATAAAAAAATACATTTTTCTTATATAATTAAAATAAATAAAACACCAATGGGCGGCCCTGGTCTAGTCCATGATATTAATGGAAGTATTCAATATGTTGCTTGTCTGATGGGCAAAAACCGTGGATTATTGTGTTTTACTCAGAACGACACTCTTGGTGCTTGACTGGTTTCTGATATAATCGATTAAATTGAAACTACTGTGTTTCTTATTTTTAATGTGCCTTAGTCTAGTACCGTATGCTCATTAATCACGTGCTCATGTTCCTTGTGGCAGGAAGCAAGCTTTTATTGTATTGTGGCGAACAGGTGTTGAATTAGCAGCTCACGCGTATGACCTGTACGCTATTGTAATTGGCCATTACTGAAACTAGGGCAGCATCAAGATAGGAACGCTCTACTTGTTTCGCACTCCATTACTGACGAGTCTCTCCCTTCTAAAAGGTACACGTTCCTTTTTAGTTCCTCTACTAATATATCAGGCGTGATCAGAAGTTTCCGTTTGATGACATACAGTCAACAAGTAGTTCCGTGAAGAACTAATTAGCCTATTTTCATATATCCTACTAATATTAATTGCCTATATCAACATACATATTGTCAGTTTGGTTGCTGTAATAAATTCGTTGATTTTGAGAACCGTCTAAATATTTTGGATGGTCACCATGTTGGATTTCTATATTATAGGCCTTAGCTTTATGTACTATTACATGAAGATTATTGGGTAGGTGTTTTATTCAAACTTCAATCGCATGATTAGAACACAAGAAATAAAAGCGGGATTTTAAAATTTCGCTCAGCCGCCATGTTGTAGTTATAAAAATAATTTAAATGAATTAGATGCCAGTCAATTAAAATTTGTATAAGCATATACCGTATCAAGTTTCACTGCGCTCGGATGGTTAAAACGCAAGAAACGTACATTTGATTATTTACATTCGCGTCGCCGCCATGTTGGATTTGTTCTCGCCAGGTTATTGAACGTCCCGTAGGTGAACTTATGCATATATCCACTATACACTTACAAAATTTCAGTTTGATTGCTTTAATAGATATTGAGAACCGTCTAAATATTTCGGATGGTCGCCATGTTGGATTTAAATATATGTAGGCTATAGAGTTATGTACTCTTAGATGATGATTATAGTGTACGTTCATTATGCAAATGTTGATTTCGATCGCAAGATTAGAACACAAGATATAAAAACTTAATTTTCGAAATTCGCACAGCCGCCATCTTGAGGTTACGTAAACAGTTAAACTAAATTAGATACCAGTGCATTACAATGTGTATAAAGATTTGCTGAACGACGTTTCATTGCGTTTGGATCCTTAAATCGCGAGAAAAGTCTATTTAAAACTTTCAAATTCGCTTGGCCACCATGTTTGTTTTGTAGTTAACCAGTATTGGAAAGTCTCATACATGAACTTCCATTGGTGCCCTTTATCACCGTACCAAATGTTATGGTGATACCGGTAATAGTTTCAGAGGTATAGGATGCCGGTGAAATAATTCGCACAGCCGCCATCTTGAGGTTATGTGAACAATTGAACGAAGTTAGATGTCGGTGCATTACAATGTGTATAAACAAACACTGTACCAAGTTTCATTGAGTTTGGTTGGTTAAATCGCGAGAAACGTTTATTTGAAAGTCGCAAATTCGCTTGGCCGCCATGTTGGTTTTGTAGTTACCAGTCTTTCAAAAGTCTCATAGGTGAACTTCTAGTAGTTCCCTTTACCACCGTACAAAATTCCAGGGTGATATCGGTAAGTGTTTCGGAAATATTGAATGCTGGTGAAATATTTCGCACAGCCGCCATGTTGGATTGGTGAGACGTAACAAAATTTGAAGGGCACGGTCGGAGTGGCCCGGAATAGTGCTATGAACTTAACGAGTTTCATTGAAATAGCTCCAGCCGTTTAGAAGTTATTAGGGGGGACACACACCATCACACACATGCACACAGAGACAGACACACGGACAAAAGGTGATCTCATAAGCTAATTTTTTTTTCAAAAATGAAAAATAGGCTAAAAATGGTTATGACAATCAGGCAACATCGCCGTGAGAATCCCACCCACACACCAGGTTCAAGAACCCCTGTCCTGCGTGAAGAAGTCCGTAACCATCTGCTGCACATCCTCGTCACACAGGCGCGATAATCACATGGGGAGAGTTCAGGAGATAGGGCGGTTAATGGAGTGTCTCCCGCTTGACTTGGCGCGTATCTTCGGCGTATGGGGCCGTGCGTTATCATGAAGCATGAACACACCTTGTCACAGTTTTCCCGGACGTTTGATGTTAATTGCACCCCATAATTTTTTGCAGTGTTCCTCAGTACCCCAACACTAAGTTCTTTGAAATCTATAAGCAATGGGCCTTGGTAATAATAATACTAATAATATTAATAATAATAATATATTATCATATGGTCTCGGATGCCGGGTGCAAGGGCAGATTGCATGTCGAATTTCGTCAATCTTTGGAACGCTATGAAAGTCAAGGAGGTTAGACATCTAAGCTCCTTGACACTATAGCGCTTTCTAGTAGAGAATGGAGGAACTTTGTGTTGGCGGAAAATCCCGAGATTAATTTTATCATTATGAACATGGCCTAATGTAGTATTGACGCACTCATCCAACCGACGCACCAGGTTCAGGAACCCCTGTCCTGCTGCGTGAAGAAGCCCGTAACCTGCTGCCGCACTTCCCTGTCCGACAGGAATCATCGACCCTTCAACACCTTATCTTTAAGGCACTGAAGGCGTGATAATCGCATGGGGAGAGATCAGGACGATAGGGCGGCTGCTCGAGTGTCTCCTAGTTGAGTTGGTTCAAATCGTCTGCGTTACAAAAGGAAGAAGGACACTTCTCATACGTAGTAAGAAAAATAACCAGTGATGGACGAAGCAGAGGATATAAAAATAGGTTTGCTCAGGCAAGGAAATAATTTCTACCGAAAAGGAATCTGTTGACATCGAATATAGATTTAGGTATTAGGAAGTCAATTTTTAAAGCCTTTGTCTGGCGCTCTACGGAAGTGAAACTTGGACTATTGGTGTAGCAGTAAAGAGGAGAATTGAAACTTTTGAAATGTGGTGTTACAGGAGAATAATGAAGATCAGATGGGTAGATAGGGTTACATACGAAGAGGTATTAAGACGAGTGGGAGAGGAGATATGTTTCTGGCGACAGCTAATGAATAGAAGAGATAGGTTGGTAGGACACATACTAAGACACACAGGAATAGCAAGCTTAGTTATGGGAGGAAGGGTTGAGGACAAACAGCTTGCCTCGGATGTAGGGTGTGGTAGCTATGTAGAGATGAAACGATTAGCTCAGGACAGGGGAGCATGGAATGCTGCATCAAACCAGTCAAAAGACTGAAGACTCAAACAACAACAAAAATGACCCTTCCGGTATGGGGCCGTGCGTTATCATGAAGCAGGAACACACCAGTGTCCTCAGACGATTCACATTAATTGCACTCCATAATTTCTCCTGTGTTGCTCAGTACACCAATATTAAGTTCTTTGAAATCAATAAGCAATGGAACCCGGTAATCGGAGAATGGTGGTTTTGTGACAGACATGCTGCTCCATACACATTCGTTGTTTAGGGGCTGCGACAACGCGGTCATGTAGCCCCGTGTACTTTGGGTGTGTGCAGAATCTGTCTGATAACCGGTGTTAATTGCGATGGCTGTACTAGTGTGTGTTATCTGTTTTTAATTCAAGTAAGGACTGCAGACATTCGAGTTTCAAGTAGTTCCAACTTTTGCTACCAAACGCCACTGTCAACGACCAACTAGTTTCAGAACTTGGTTACTAGATGCCATCGCAGTTGGCTCCTGGCGAAGAACGTTGGAACCTAAGATCGTTAGTCAAATCTAACCTATAGTATTTAAGTGGCAGATGACCTCGTAGTTCCGCCCCTTGAAACTTCAATAACTAACCTATAATTTAGCTCCACACAAGTGTAATTAGTGGAAGGCTATTTTGCATAGGACCACCAGCTTTACTACCCCTCCAAAGGAAGGCATATAGAGGGATTTTTAACGCTCTTAAAGAATCCATCGACTTCGGCCGGGTTTGAACCCGCGATCTTGGGCATAGAAGCTCAGCATGCTACCCACTACGCCACCTGTTGCAACGTTAAACCCTCTCCGAACGGACTCCTGGGTCTTTAATACGGATGGAGAACGTAATTTCAAATGACCAAATTTATGAAGTACAGTTTTTATTGTCGTGTGGCCTCCTGAGAGGCCGAGTGCAGGTCTTTCTAGTCGACGCCTGCGCGTCGGGATGAGAGATGGAATGGATCAAGGTGAATGAAACTGGGCAAGGATGTGGAAGGAAGCGGCCGTGGCCTGTCAGAGGGTACCGTCCCAGCATTTGCCTGGAGTTGAAAATGGGGAAACCACGGAAAACCATTTCAAGGACGGCCGACGGTGGGGCTCGAACTCATGCGTCTACCGAGTCAGCTGAGAGTTTGGCCCCATGACCTAACGCTGCGCTTAAGGGGCCTGGGAAGTATGCAACCCTCATAAATATACACCTTTGTTCAATATTAAATTAGTTCAATTTCCTTCTTAGCTATTAAGTTAGAAATATTAATCGGATGTAAAAATTTCACAGAAATAAGTCTCAAATTCATGTTCCTTTTTCTCAGAAAGTATACACTTATTTATTTTGATTTTTTTAACTTAATTGTGTCAGTATTATTTAGCTATGGAAGTAGAATAGTTCTCTAGTTGTAACGGATATTTTTTATGTTAGTATATTTTTCCATGGTATTTTAAGACCGAAAATAGGCCTCAAATTTAATGAGAAAAAATAGTGTTTTCCAAACTATTTAACTTACATTCTCAATTCTACTTCAGTACATAAACTAGCATGTATGCAGTATGTGACTTAAGTTTCAGTGTGTTATCTTTAGCAGGTTCTGAGAAAATGGAACATTTGATGATAAAAAATATTATACTGAGAAAAATCCATTAGAAAAAACTCTTTCATTTTACAATTTACATTAGTGTATTTCTGGAGAATAATGATCATTATCTGCTTCTAGTGCCTCCTGGGTCTTAATTCTTTCTTTCTTTCTTTCTTTCTTTCTTCCACTCTATCCTCTTTATTTGCCAGAATGGCAGCTTTTTTGGCATTTGACACACGTTCCTTGTCAACTTTTCGCAAAGCAGTTGTGGTGTTGAAACCAGATTCTATGCCCATCCATTCCAGAAGTTTTAGCCTATTAACTGGTCCTTCATTAAAAGTCACCACAGCATCACAGACACCTATTACCACCATGTCATACTCTACAAACACAGTTTTTGGTGTTATTTTCCAAATGGAGTAATTAAAACTTTCATTCAAGTTCTGAGTGGCTCCATGTAAATATCTTTTCAACAGTTTGTCTTCTGGCAAGTCCCCGTATACTGGTCTGATAGCTTCTATTACTCTATTACTCGATAATTATAATATTCCCACTATTTACACTTTCACTGTTTCCATCAGTTGAACACCCATTCTTCAAGTATGACAGTTTCTTACTGGAAACACTTTCCCTGCTTTCATGCTCTTCCATGGTGGCTTAACGCTCGGAGCATCAGTCCTGAATTTTTTCATATAGAAGGTGTCAAATAAGTATTACGACGGTCTTGTGAGGTGCTATTGGATCACTGAAGTGAAGGTGATCTGTGAAAGTGTGAGTGAAGTGAGCTTGAGTGTAGTACGATATTTATAGTCATATTGGAATTTGTAAATCGTCAATTTGAGGTTAGTCATGGCGGGAAACTAAGACAATAGAAACGCAACTCGCTCTTCAAATGTCAGTGTACAAGGAAAGATTCCAGCCAAGCGCTTAGCTAGCTCGTCAGCTGTTTCCAGTGAGGTCTCATCCCCTCAACAGGGAATTAGCAGCCAGCGCTCTCGCTTAGCGACCAACGGTACTACACACAGCCCCTCTGACAAAGCAGCTAATGACATCTTATCACATGATAACATCGGACACTTGGTGCAAGGTATCGTAAAGAACTTATTTCAAAACAATGACTTCCTTCAGCCCCTTGTGAGAGTTCTCGCTCAAAAGGTATGCGAGGAACTAAGGGAATCACTGGCTTTCAGCAATGAGCTGATTGCAGAATTAAAACATGAATTCAAAGCTCGCGAAAATGAAATTCTTGAACTGAAGTCCTCACTTCACAACAAAATTGAGGAAACAGAACAATATTTAAGGAGGAACAATCTAAGAATCTTTGGTGTGCCTGAAGAGAGAAGTGAAAGTACAGACTAATTAGTGCTCAATGTTGCTGCAAAGCTTAACGTCCCGTTGCGTTGACCGTGGATGACATTGACCGTTCGCATAGGGTTGGAGCCCCGGGGGGTGGAAAGCTTAGAGCTATCCTGTGCAAGTTTGTTTCGTATGGGAAACGGTCGGCGATTTTTCGTGCAAAGAGGGCGTTGCATGGAACCAAGGTGACAATTCGAGAGGATCTCACCTCCACCAGACACCATCTACTGAAGCAAGCGGTCTCCATCTTCACGGAGAAGCAAGTGTGGACGTCAGATGGTACGTTAATTGTACTGCGAGGTGACATCAAACACCGTGTGAGAAACGCAGCCGAGCTTAAAAAGCTCATCTCCTGCTAAGTCCCAGGTACAATGAAGATAACTAGCGTACTCAAATTACTCACTCTTTTTCCTCCTTTTAGTTTTTAAAATTTTATTTTTAATTTACTTCACATATTTAAATAATTATGCAACATTTCTTTTTAGGACCATCTTTTAATATTTAATATTTCTGGAAACTCTGTGTCTGTAGTTAGTAGGCATACAGCTGAATTCCACTCCCCTCCTTCCAGACATACTTTCCGCAATCAGCCTGATAAACACCAACTGCCTAAAAATTGCTCATATCAATGCTCAATCATTAGTTGACTCCTCTCACCATTCTGAATTTTGTCACGTCTTTGGTGGTTCGTCTTTTGACATAATTGCAGTAAGTGAGTCCTTTTGCAAGCCCTCAATTCCAGATGCTGCTGTCTCTCTCACTGGCTATAAATGACAGATTAACCGTCGGTGGAGGTGGTGTTGCGGTTTACCTTAGGGTTAACATGAAGTATAGCGTGCTAATTCAGTCTCCTGGTGAATATAATAAGAGGCCTGAATACATTATACTTGACATCTCTCTTACCGAAACTAAAATTCTCTTTGCTTGTGTGTACCGTCCACCGAAAGCTGGCTACCTAGATATTTTTCTGAATGACATGTACAGGTTCATTCTTGATTATAAATATGTTTTTATTGTTGGGGACGTTAATGCTCGGTTTGGTAGTGGAGCTTTTGAAACTGAACAGGTATGTGATGTGCTCTGTTCCTGTAATGTTGAATGTTTACCATTCGATACTACATTTCACACAGCTACTTGTGACAGCTCTCTCGATATTATCTCTTCAAACTGTAATGACCTCGTTGTTGACTACGGACAAGAACCAGCTGCTGGATTCTCAGCCCATGATCTTCTGTACGCAGTGTTTTCTCTATCTACCCCGAAACTTCGACCAAAATCAATCTTTGTACGTGACTTCAGTAAATTTAATTTAAATGATTTTAAAATGGATGCAGAATTACTCCCTTGGCAGAATTTCTACCAATCCACTGACATAGATGAGAAAGTGACTCTATTTAATGATTGTGTAAATGAACTATATGATATGCATGCACCGCAAAAGAAAGTGGATATAAAACATAACTCTGCTCCGTGGATCAGTAAAGAAATCAAAACGCTTTTAAAGAAACGTGATAAAGCACGTAGAACATTTATTAAATCTAAACTTACCATTGACTATGGAGAGTACAGAATTCTGCGTAATAAGACAAAACAAACAATCAGGAACACAAAAGTGAAATATATGTACAACCTCTTCAGTGACTGTAAAACCACCTCCGCCAGATGGCGTGCTGCAAAATCATTGGGAGTTGGTGCCAGTTCAGTCACTGATGTTGAGATGCCTGTCTCTGCATCACAATTAAATGAACATTACTCAAATGTTGCGTCAATTGGTGATGTATTAAGAGTATCAGAGACCGTCACGAAATACACATCCATCCCTCCCCCTGCCCATGAAAAATGTTTCTTTATGTATATTTACCCACACCAGATTGTGAAAGCCATCAAATCAATTCATACAAAAGCAAGAGGCCCTGATAGCATCCCAATTTCTCTTATTTCTAACTGTCTTGAAGTATTTCTACCCCCCAATTATCAATCTATTTAATTTCTCTCTACAAAGTGGAGTATACCCGTCTCTTTGGAAGTGTGCTAACATACGTCCAGTGCCAAAAAATAAAAACCCCACTAGCTGTGGTGACTTTAGACCAATAAATATCCTTTGTGCCCTTAGTAAAGCGCTTGAGAAAATAGTTCATGAACAAGTATGTGAATACCTAACTAAATTTAATATCTTCAATCCTTACCAATCTGGGTTTAAAAAGGGTCATAGTACCACCACTGCATTGTTAAAGGTCAGCGATGATATACGCTCAGCTATGGACAAGCGTCAGCTTACAATCCTATGTCTTTTCGATTTCAGGAATGGCTTTTGACTGTGTGAACCACAATATACTTCTTGCAAAGCTGAAATCTTTTGGCTTCTCTCAGAGTGCTCTTTCCTGGTTCAAATCCTACCTTTCCATGCGTACACAGAGAGTGGTCCTCGCGGATGGCTCCTCCTCAGACTGGAAATCGGTAGAAAGTGGAGTACCTCAGGGATCTGTCTTAGGTCCACTATGCTTCTCGCTATATATAAACGATGTTTCTAATGAATTCCGAAATAGTTCTGTTCATATATACGCTGATGACCTCCAAGCCTATTTTCACCTCACGCCTAACACTGCATGTGATCGTATAAATCTGTTTAATGAAGACATTGACAGGCTTTGTGAATGGGCCCAAAATCATAATCTTAACTTGAACATATCTAAAACACAACTTATATCCATTGGATATACAAAACTTCTAAATTCAGTAGATTTTAATTCACTACCACCCATCAAGATACTAGATAATAATATTAAATATAGAAACACTGTCAATAATCTCGGAGTGATATTTGATAGAACACTGTCGTGGGTAGAGAATACGTCTAATGTGGTAAGGAAGGTTGTATCAACTATGCATCTCCTGAAAAGAACTGTTTCTTACACCCCACCTAACATACGTAAGCTCTTCGTCCAAACTCTCATCTTTCCAATCATTGATTATGGCTCTGCTGTATACAATGATTTACCAGAAACACAGAACATCAAATTACAAAGAGTCCAGAATGCATGTGTTCGGTACATTCTGGATGCAAGGCGAGATGAACATATCACACCTTAATACGTGCAGCTGAAATGGCTGAAACTCCACGAGCGCAGGCAGTTATCAGTTGCCATTCTGACACATAAAATATTACATACCAAGACCCCGTTATATCTCTACAATGCCTTTACACCAATGCATTCTGTTCATAATCGAGAAAATAGATACACAAAATTAACACTCCAGATTCCTATACACCGAACCATGAAGTTCAATAAATCTTTTGTTTGCACCGCCTCACGCCTCTTCAACACCTTCGATTTATATAAGTTCGTCAACATTGCAAGCACTGCAGCTTTCAAAAGACATCTTTCATCCTGCTTCTTGGAGCAGTATACCTCTCACATTTGATTACTGTATTATGTTAAAATACTTTTTTAAAGTTCAATTATGACACAAGGACAATAGCTGACAACCTGTCTACTTCAATAGCTCTTCTTGTACAGTATATGGTGTTTGTTTTTCGGGCTGATAGTCTGTATGCACTCTCACTCTTTTGTATATAATTTTTCCACTATCATTAATAATAGTATTATTATTGTATTGTTACTATATTTTTGTTGCTATAATTGTTAGACTATGATTATTTATATTGTGAATGTAGGTGAAATGTTTTATTTTTATAAGCCCTAACCTTATTTTATGTAGGGCGCTACTGTAAAGGAGCTCTTAAGCTCTAAGTGTAGCAGTGAAAATAAATCAAATCAAATCAACAGGCTGTATTTGTAGATTAGAAGAGGTGCACAGATTATCGTCATTGCTACTATTGTTTAAATGCTTATTACCGCAGGATTTACAATTTTTAAACAGTCTACTGCTTCTCGGCATTGCTAAATAACTTCTAAAGTGCACTTGGAAAGTAAGTTACAGAAGCAAAACCTAATAACTGTTGCTGTTAGGTAGATTTCATTGAAGATATTACTGAATTTGTATTTTATAAAAATAAGTATTTTAGCATAATATTAATTATTATTGGTTTTAATTTTTGTTTTCATTAACATTTTAATGTGAGATATATTATTATTATTATTATAGTTTTATTTTCTTATTATTTTTATAATTTAAAATTTAGATTTTTTAAATTTTATAACCATTATTATTTTTATTTTTATCTTTGCTATACAATTTTTAAAAAGAATTAATTTAAATTGTTTTTTTTAATATTCGACCCTGACTATTATATATCAGAAAACTGTATCATAATGATGGTCATTATAACACTATTTTAGGTAGATTTCATTAGAAAGCTAACTATTTCAATGGGTCCCATGTTTCGACTTCCGGAAAATGTCGACATATCTTCACGTTTCACATCCCCTAGACCCCAAAACCACCGTCAGTTAAAAAGTTTATATATAATTTATGTATATATATATGTATATATATACATATATCACTTTCTTGTAGACACGATAACTACCGCAATTTTGCACCAATCAATTGAATTTTTTACATAGTATGTATCCCTATAAAATCTCGGTCGAGTTCGTTAATGGGCACAATCGGTAGTCGGGGGTGAAAATGGGGGTCTTTTGTCGAAAAAGTGAAATATCGCTATAACTCTCTTAATATTTGAAATATCGAATCCATTCAAAGTTCATACTATGTGTCGAATAAGGCCCAAAAATTTATGTTTGAAGAGTTTTTTTGATAGCACCAACCATTGACCAAAGGGGTGGGAAAAAGTGGGTTTTTCGGGAAATATTAATCATATCTCTCTTAATAGGCACAATATCAAAACCGTACAAAATGGACAATATTCCTCTAATAATTACTTAAACTTTTGTCTGAAAGAATTTTTGATATGACCCACTATTACGCCAAGGGATGAGAAAAAGATTTCGGAATTATAAGAAAATGCCAAGAGCTATCAGAGGTTGCCATGGAAGCACTACTAAATTGATGAGCCATCAGACGTTGCCATGACAACGCACTTGCACGATATCACATTCAGTTTTCTATCTGACAAAGTGAGAAGCGGCCTCGGTGACGTAACTGGTAGTAAGCTGAACTTCTATGCCCTAGTTCGAGGGTTCAAAGCCGGCCGAAGTCGTCGGATTTTCTAAGAGTGCTAAAAACCCTCAGTATGCTTTCCTTTGGAGGGGAAGATCCAACGTTCGTTGCGAGTTGCTGGTTGCGGTGGCATCTCATAGCGAAGTTCAGAGCTAGGTGTCGTTGACGGTAGTATCTGGTAGCAACATTAGGAACTACTGCTTGAAATTGACCGTCTGCAGTCCTTACCTGAATTACAGACTAATACAGCCATCACAATTCACACTGTTTATCAGACAGATTCTACACTCACCCAAAGTACACGGGGTTACATGACCGCGTTGTCGCAGCCCCTAAACTGAGGAACCAACCAAAATATCTGCGGGAGATATAATTTTGCGTGAAAAAGTAACAGACCGTTACATAGTTACACATCAGTGTCGAAACCTTGCATAAGGACAGTGTGACCACAAGTATACAAATGTACCCCAAATGACAAGAAGGTTACCGTCCCCATAAGACAATAAAATTTTTAAAATATGTATAAAATGACGAAAATCAAAGTTAATTAAGCTCCAATTATAAAATACTTTCTCGCAATAAATGTGGTCTGATCCTTCTACGAAAACGTGCATATTCTGCCTATTTTCGCCTATCCCCGAGTTTTCCCGGTGAAATCTACCTCCGCCTTCCGGCGTGCTGAGAGGACTTTTTATTAACACGAAGTTCCGTGACGAATTAAAGAGCCTACTTTTCATGAAATTTCAGATTCATGCCAATGATTAATCTACATGGATCTATGTAGTATAATGACGATATTAAGTTGATAATATCGACATTTCTAATTAGTTCGAAATACTGTATACCTGGCATAATGTAGCCTAATAGAGAACTACAGTTGGCTGCCCTGGTGACTGAATATATTCTTAGTTCCATCTCTTAAGGTACAGAATACAAAATTTGGTTGAAGTCCAATGGATAGCATGGACGTTACATGCAGTTAAACATTGGATCTACGAGCGCGTAAAATCATGTTGGCAACAATGACATACATGTATTGGTCAAAAATAATCTGAAATAATATGATCTATTGTTGTGGCAATTTTGAATGAAATCCATTAGTTAGTTTAGAAGTAACATGCATTTTAAAATTCGTCCTATCAGCAGGCTTAGAATCATGTTGACAGCACTGGCGTAGGCCTATATTAGTTACTCCAATTTAAACTAGAATGCCAGGTACTATACGTGTGCAACGTTTAGAGCTATTGGCTTGCATACTTTCCGATATATTGATATTAGGGTAACAAAAATAGAGAGGTATGTATTAACAGTTGGCAACCCTGGTTATTCTTAAGAATCGGCATAGTCATATCTGTTATGGTGCACATAGCACCCACGAAATTTGGTTGAAATCCTAATGATAGTATAGAAGTTACATGTATTTAAATTAGGACCTCTCAGCAGGCTTAGAATCATGTTGGTAGCACTGACGTATATGAGTTACTCCAAATTCATATAGAATGTCAGGTACTATACGTGTGCATAGTTTAAGGCTGTCGGCATGCATACTTTCTGATATATGGGTATTTGGATGTTAAAAAAATTGAGAGCATTTATTAACAGCCCTGGTGGCTCTTAATAATACGCTCAGTCATATCTGTTTATAAACACATAGCACATACGAAATTGGGTTGAAATCCAATTGATAGTGTAGAAGTTATATGCATTTAAATTTTGGGCCTGTCAGCAGGCTTATATTCATTTTGGCAACACTGCCATGTATGGCTTCCTGGAAATTAAACTGCAATATTATTATCTATACGTGTGCCAATTTCGAAATAGCTCCCATTTATACCTTCCCAGATATTCAACATGGAGCTCAAATTTCAATTGCGATTTTTCAGCAGTTGGTAGCACTGACATCCTTTTCAAATATGGCCGTGAGATATTCAGATATAGATCTTTACTCTTACCAAATTTTGTTTCGATTGCTGCAGCGGTTTAGGAGTTGATAGGGGGACACACACACACAGCCAGACAGACAGACAGACAGAAGGACAGACAGACAGACACACATTTGCCCGATCTCATAAGTCTACTTTTTCCTCATTTTTGCAAAATGTGAAAAGTAGGCTAAAAAGCATTCCCTCTGAACAAATCTGTGACAAAGGAAAAGCAAAATGCTGACAAAGGACACGATTCCAACATAACTACGTGCTTAAACAAAAATTCCCAAGGAGTTTCAACACCACACTTTCAGAGAAATGCAAAGACTGTAAGGAGGCGCGTGGCACTACTGAACTGAATGACGCACGGTCTCTTTAAATATTTTTATACAGCACAAATGATGCAGCAATATACTTGATATATATATGTACTAGCAGGTACCCGCGGCTTCGCTCGCGTCATAGTCGTGTCCTATTGTTATTCAATGAAATGCAGGTGTACCCCCTTAACACCCCTTTAGAAACTGAATATACACAAACCCTTCCTTAGTGGACGTTTTCGACTTACAACGAACATATTCCCAAAATTTCATGTTTCTAGCTTTAATAGTTTTGGCTGGGCGATGATGAGTCAGTCAGTCAGTCAGGACACTTAGTTTTATATAATAGATAAGCATCGGTCCTAGTGGAAAATAATTCTATCACCTGAAACCAAAAATGCATGGGACGAAAAAAAACATCAAAATATCATATTGGTTCCGGACCCTAAAAGACGTGAAAAAAATAATAAAAGAATTAAAAAAAACTATTTTTCGAAATTTCATTCGAATCAATTTTTATGCCATTCCTGGGACTTAGAATATTCCGGCCAAAAAGTACAAAATCATTAATAACTCCCTAAGTATTCGTCGTATGATGAAATAGCAAGAGACAAAAAAGATGTAATGTGTTATTGTCTACAACATAGGCCATGTATAACTTTACACTCAGACATATTGCGTTTCCTCCCCCCTCCCCATATTTTCACCCCTCCCCATGGGCCCCTTATATTGGATTTATGAAAAAACGGTCAAACACCTATTTTGTTATTTTTTATGCTGATTTTTTTCCGCTGAGGTCCAAACTCCTCGCCTATGTCGTTTAAGAGATACACGCTCGGTTAGGAAACCTTCAACCCCCACTTTTCACCCCTTTCACCTCAAAATATACACCACATCGAAAAACCCTCAGACACGTATCTTCTTATTTTTAATGATGAGTTCATATGCCGAGTATCAAATCCCCCAATGAAAGCAATCTGGAGATATTGTTATTCAATGAAATGCAGGTGTACCCCCTTAACACCCCTTTAGAAACTGAATATCCAAAAACCCTTCCTTAGTGGGCGTTTTCGACTTACAACGAACATATTCCCAAAATTTCATGTTTCTAGCTTTAATAGTTTTGGCTGGCCGATGATGAGTCAGTCAGTCAGGACACTTGTTTTTATATAAGAGATGTATGTCTACCCCTTATTATTCCCGTTTTCCAACGGGGTTGGGGATGAGATGCGATGGTAGTCTTTGTGGCGATGGTTTTTACGGCCGGATGCCCTTCCTAACGCCAACCTCAAGAGAGGAGTTAATGAGAGATGAAATGAATGATGGTGAATGAAACTGGGCAAGGATGTGGAAGGAAGCGGCCGTGGCCTGTCAGAAGGTACCGTCCCAGCATTTGCCTGGTGTTGAAAATGGGGAAACCACGGAAAACCATTTCAAGGACGGCCGACGGTGGGGCTCGAACCCACGCGTCTACCAAGTCAGCAGAGAGCTTGGCCCAATGACCTAATGCTGCGCGTTAGCCAGCGTAGCCACTACTGTCGATATGAAGTACAGTATGTCTTCATGAATTGGGGAGTGCTCAGTTCACTGATATTTTTGTGAACTCACGGATCCTTACTCTTGGGGGTTCGATATGGCTCAGCACAGGTGACCAGAAAAGAGAAGTAGATTTTACTGTATCTCTGATGATGTGCGAATGATGTGTATTGTCTGCTTCAGGGCAGTGTCGACCTTCATAGCATGAGGTGTACAATGATATTAATAATGATAATTGTTGTTTTAAGGGGCCTAACATCTGGGTTATCGGCCTCTAATGGTCTGGGTGAGAGCGAAAATGACAATGAAAATATCTAGAATAATGACGAAATTAAGTGGCTAATATCGAAATGTCTAATTAGTTCGAAATATAACTGGTATTATGTAGCCTAATAGAGCACTACAGTTGGCAGCCCTGGTGTCTGAATATATTCTTAGTTCCATCTCTCAGAATGAAACAAGATGTTCAGTAAAGAACATATAGCCTACTTTCTCCTAAATGCATGGGTATGGTTATAACCCTTTGTCCTTTTCAAGGAGTATAATTGAATGTTGGTTGTAGTAGCTTGTTGAAATACAACGTGCTATAGGGATATTAAACATGAATATGAGGTGCCCTTTGCTAGTGCTACCTCTGTAAAAAAAAATCATTCAATTCGGTTTCACCGTGTTTGAATTGATCTGGGGAATGGATTTGCACACATACATGGCCGCTATTTGCAAACTATTGGGCTGATGACCTTGTAGTCAGTCATAAGATGCTTTCCACAAAAAGGCATGTTGTTGCAAAATCCGGTAGAGATCAAATTATTAGGATGGTCGAAATTTGATTTAAGCTTTTAACATTTGGGTGGCCGTCATTCCGTTTCCGTCAAGATGGCGGCGATATAAAACATGACACTGAGGTGCCTTTTGCTAGTGCTACCTCTGTACCAAATTTCGTTCATTTCGGTTTCACCGTGTTTAAATTGATAGGGGGAATCGATTTGCACACATACCTGGCCACCATCTGCAAACTATTGGGCTGATGATCTAGCAGTTTGGTCAGAATATGCTTCCCACGTAAAGATTTGTTGTTGCAAAATTTGGTAGAGACAAGATTATTAGGTTGGTCATAATTACATTTTAGCCTTTAACATTTGGGTGGCCGCGATTACGTTTCCGTCAAGATGGCGGTGATATAAATCATGACACTGAGGTGGTCTTTTCTAGTGCTACCTCTGTACCAAATTTCGTTCCATTCGGTTTCACCGTGTTCGAATTAATAGGGGGAATCGATTTTCACACAAAGATGGCCGCCATCCGCAAAATATTAGGCTAATGACGTATTAGTTTGGTCAAAGGATGCTCCCTCCATAATGGTATGTTGATGCAAAATTTGGTAGAGATCGGATGATTAGGTTAGTCGTAATTTGATTTAAGCTTTGAACATTTGTGTGGCCGCCATTACGTTTCCGTCAAGATGGCGGTGATATAAAACATGACACTGAGGTGCCCTTTGCTAGTGCTACCTCTGTACCAAATTTAATTCCATTCGGTTTCTCCGTGTTCGAATTAATAGGGGTAATCGATTTTGACACAAAGATGGCCGCCATCCGCAAACTATTAGGCTAATGACCTATTAGATTTGTCAAAGGATGCTCCCTCCATAAAGGTATGTTTTTGCAAAATTTGGCAGAGATCGGATGATTAGGTTAGTCGTAATTTGATTTAAGCTTTGAACATTTGTGTGGCCGCCATTACGTTTCCGTCAAGATGGCGTCAATATAAAACATGACTCTGGGGTGCCCTTTGCTATTACTACCTCTGTACCAAATTTCGTTCCATTCGGTTACACCGTGTTCGAATTAATAGGGGCAATCGATTTTCACACAAAGATGGCCGCCATCCGCAATATTAGGGTAATGACCTACTAGTTTGGTCAAAGGATGCTGCCCCCAAAAATGTATGTTGTTGCAAAATTTGGTAGAGATCGGATGATTAGGTTAGTCGTAATTTGATTTAAGCTTTGAACATTTGTGTGGCCACCATTACGTTTCCGTCAAGATGGCGGTGATATAAAACATGACACTGAGGTGTCCTTTGCTAGTGCTACCTTTGTACCAAATTTCGTTCAATTTGCGCTCACCATAGGGGGGGACAGACATTCAGAGTACACACATTCACACACACACACACACAGACTCACACACACACACACACAGACTCACACACACACACACACAGACAGACACACTTTTTTTCGCCCTGTAGTGATCTCATGTCTACTTTCATTTTTTGCAAAAATCGAAAGTAGGCTAAAAAGGAAATACTTACAAAAGGTAAAGGTAATTTAGAAGGAAAATACTCATCTCTTAAGGTATAGAAGACAAAATTTGGTTGAAGTCCAATGGACGTTACATGCAGTTAGACATTGGATCTATCAGCACGCGTAAAAGCATGTTGGTAACAATGGCATGCGTGTGCTGGTCAGAAATAATCTGAAATATTATGATATCTTGTTGTGCCAATTTTGGATGAAATCCATTTGTTAGTATAGAAGTTACATGTATATTAAGATTGGACATATCAGCAGGCATCGAATCATGACATATATGAATTACTCCAAATTAATCTATAATGTCAGCTATTATACGTGTGCATAGTTTAAAGTTGTTGGTGTGCATACTTTCTGATATATTGGTATTTGGATTAAAAATAGAGAGAGCAATTATTAACAGTTGGCAGCCATGGTGTCTCTTAAGAATACGCTCAGTCATATGTGTTTATGTACACATGGGACATACAAAATTTGGTCGAAATCCAATTGATAGTGTAGAAGTCATATGCTTTTAAATATTGGACCTATCAGAAGGCTTAAAATTATTTTGGCAACACTGTCATGTATGGCCTCCTGGAAATTAAACTGAAATAGTATTGTCTGCATGTGTGCCATGTGTGCATACCTTCCAAGATAACCAACATGGAGCTCAAATTTCAAGTGCATTGTTTCATCAGATGGTAACTCTGACATCATTTTCAAATATGGGCTTGAGATATTCCGGTATACATCTTTACTCATACTAAATTTGGTTCCGATTGCTCCAGCCGTTTATGAGTTGATAGAGGGGACACACACAGCCAGACAGACAGACAGACAGACAGACAGAAGGACGGACAGACAGACAGACACACACACACATTTTCCCGGATCGATCTCATAAGTCTACTTTTTCCTCAATTTTGCAAAATGTGAAAAGTAGGCTAAAAACTTACAAATTGTGGTTTAAGAAACTCACCAAATGTAATGTAGAGACACTGGGAGCCAATTCATAAAAACAGGGTGAGAATCTTAAAGAGAAAATGAACGATAATTAAAAGAAGACTGATCCCACGAAGAAAGGAAAGATGAAAGGTGGGTCAATGAAGGCGGGAAAGGAAGAGACTCCCGAGGTCTCGGATACCCTAATACCATCGGAGTCGGAAGAGAACAAGAGTTGACAATGGGAGGTCGACAGGAAAGAAGATAGAGAGGAGCCCGGCACAAGTAAGTGGAAGCAATGCTGTACTCAGCTGGGGTCCCGTGGCGGCCAACCCACGTCCCACTAGATGCGAGTCCCTGGGGGAGGTTTACAATGAATGAACACCTATGGTATGCAGGATATTTCCTGTTTGTTTAATCTTCCATTATTAGGGTCAGTTCTGATTATCATCCCCGTGGCTAGCTAGATGTGGCTTGAAAGGTGAGACCGAATGCCCTACCTCGCCAATGTTAATTTTACATACTTTATGTTCCTTTTTCTCAGAAACTGCTAAAGATAAATGCATGAAATTTTTCAAGTATATTCCTCAACTCTTACTAAGTGCTGGGATCTACAATTGGAACTGTGGTTCAATAAATGTAAAGTAATGATTTTTTTGAAAAGATATATTCAAATAAAACAAGATGTTCAGCAATGAACATATAACCTACTTTCTCCTAAAAGTATGGGTATATTTATAACTCTTTGTCCTCATCCCTAAATCCTCTACCACCATGTATTGTTTGTTTTCTTTTATATTGATAATTAGCCAGTAAGTGTCAAAACAATATTATATACTTTATGATAATTGAATAACAAAACTACTAACTTATCGTAATGCATTCACGTCCGTTAATCTCTATATTAAGCCAGCCTGCAAAGTTAAGAATCTTTCGTTTTGGGTACCTTCCCCTTTAAAAATCCACGCCGATCACAGTAGGTTGGTGTTGAGACCTAGCAGTGAATTAATATTTATCTTTTACGCCTCTGGATGTTCAACGAGCAGGCAGTTTAAAGTAGCCAGGAGGGAGGCGATCCATCTGGCAGTGTTTAAAGTTAATCGGAGCGCGATCCTGGCTAATAGTTGAACTACAAGTATTACAAAATTGCCATACTTCAGGAGGCCAGGTATTTACACAGCGGTATGTTTGGAACAATATTACCCACATAACCCACAAGAGGACAGCACCGTACAGAGACATTAAGAAGGCTGTGGTTGATAACAACGTGCATCTAGTTCTTCTATTCTCCTTTTCCTAATGTCTTCTGTTTATGTGCAATGCTGGGACTGTGATTCTATTAATAAACGAGTGTATAAATTAGCCTCCCCTTTGAGCTAAATGACATTTTATTCAGTATCTGTGGAAGGAGCTTGTGCACATCATTTGTAAAAGAATTCAAGAAAAAAAAAGTTAACTGTAGCAGTATTCGATCCCCAGTCAACTGCGTGACAGACTAACACGCTAGCCCAGAGCTAGCCATATCCTTAACAACATGGCGATTTTAACTGATATATTAGATACAACCTGTTGGCAAATAATGACTTGAAATAAACTATTTCCTCACTGCAGTACATCTTCATTATAGATCATTTCATACAAAGTTTATATTATTGTATCAGTTGGGTATATCACATACAACACACTAAAACTACTGAAATATAAGACAGGCTCATGAGGACAGCTGCCATCTTGTCGTGTGGCAGATACGGCTCAGCTCTTTTAAGCCATTCATACAGAATACTATTATAATATTAAATTATAATAAATAACGGATCACGACCTTCAGGATAGCTTAAACCACCCTAGGCTTGATAATCTGAATTGGTGGGTCTTAAGCTATTGATTATAATGGTTGCATAATTCACACTGCCGCCATCCTGAAATGGCAAGGCTGATGACCTTGCAGTTTGAGTGAAAGACGCGTCCTATAGGCCTATAAAGGTGTGTTGTCACCAAATTTGGTAGAGATCGGATGATTAGTTTAGCCGTAATTTGAGTTTACGATTTGAACGTTTGAGTAGCCGCCATTCAGTTTTGGTAAAGATGGCGGCGATATAAAGTATGACACTGAGGTGCCCTATGCTAGAGCTACCTCTGTACCAAATTTCGTTCGATTCGGTTTCACCGTGTTCGAATTGATAGGGGGGGACAGACATTCAGAGTACACACACTCACACACACACACACACACACACAGACTCACACACACATACACACACACAGACAAGACACACAATTTTTCGCCCTGTGTTGATCTCATAAGTCTACTTTCATTTTTTGCAAAAATCGAAAGTAGGCTAAAAATCATGCACAATGAGGCATAACTCTCAAGGCATTAGTCACAATGTCCTCATTGTAGATCCCCAGGTGTATTGTATACACAATAAGTACCTGGCAAAATGTCATGGTTATACATTGTATAGTTTTGAAGATAAAGGAACATTTATTGGGATTTTTAAGTTTCAAGAAAATCAGAGTGAAAAAAGTATCTTAAACTTACCCTATACGTTTTCCCAGACCAATTAGAAGCATCCAGCACCAAAATCTGACTCCTCACTGGCTAATCTGTTCCTTTTTTTTCTTCTTCTTTCTTGCTTCTTTTGTTGCCAGATTTGCCGCAAATTCTGCTTTTTTCACCCTTAACCTGTCAAGCACTTTCAATCCAGATGCTGTATGCTTTCCCATTTCTACCCCCAGTTCTTCAAGAACCTAAGTAAGCCCGAATTCCCATGATTGAAGGTTATTAGATCATTAAGTGCTTTTATGTTTTCATTTCTTCCAACAATCTCCAATCATTGGTAATTTAAATACAAGCTTTGGAGCGAGCCTATCACCCCAGTTTCAGTCAGCATCAAACTGTCAAATCATGTCGTGCAACAGTATAGCCCACATCCGGAACTTTAAAATGAGCCGAACCACAGCCTTCTACGTCAAGAAGTTCCTGATATATCAGTGACTATACCAATCGGTGCAACATGAATCGAAAATCCATGCAGTGTAGATGTAATTTTAAAAAAAAAATGTAAAATACTTCTATGACGAATTTCTATATACTGTAAATGATACACCAAAATGTTCGTTAAAGTCCAAATTGTAACATAAGTCAATAAACGAAAAAAGCCATTTTTTTTCTTTCAGATTTTGGCGTTCGGTCTTCCCTTTAACTGACAACCTATGTTCCTGTTGCGACTGTCGTTGTAATTGTTAGTGTCAAAACGAGCCATGCCAAATATGCGCCAGTCACCGGAAATGTCTTGGAGGTGATGTGAAAACGTCACCTCTATAAGGAAGTCAATTCTATTGCTAAATAAGGCACTAAATGACTTGGCTTTTTGGGAGCACAACTTTCTCCGTCTGCGAAGCGAGTCCGGCCAAGGCAAAGCGGAGCGGTGCGGCGCATTTCATATGCAGAGTAAGTGTCGTATAACTCAAGTCGCGAGATGACTGATTGAGGTCTCGCAAACGTTTCTCCAAGAATGTGCTCTGAATATAGAACACAATATATTATATTCTGCTCGTGCTCCATCAAACTCCCTCAACATGCAATATTACTAGAACTGCTACTAGTAATAATAATAATAATAATAGCAATAATAATACGTAAAATTCTCAGGAAAATATATGTCCCCGGTTATGTTAATGGCATATGGATTAAAAGGAAAACCAAAGACTTGTAAACAGTAAGCAATAAATCTCAGCAATTCTTCTAGGTTTGTGCCGTGTCTTGTGTGGGGTTTCGCCTAGGACACCAAGCTGGCTCATTGGCGGGCTCTTGATGTCCCCGCCCGGACCCCCACAGGAGTGACGAACTGCTCGCTACCTCCCTTTATATTAGGTGCAACTGCACCACTTGACTGCGAGAACTAAAAGCTCAAGCTGCCTTAACCTCCCTATGAAGGCTTCCAAAAAGATGGTATATTGGCTTTCACGGCCGGTGAATTAAAACTCAGCAATTCTTCTAGGTGTGTGACGTGTCTTGTGTGGGGTTTCGCCTAGGACACCAACCTGGCTCATCGGCGGGCTCTTGATGTCCCCGCCCGGACCCCCACAGGAGTGATGAACTACGCGCCACCTCCCTCTATATTAGGTGCAACTGCACCACTTGACTGCGAGAACTAAAAGCTCAAGCAGCCTTACCTCCCTATGAAGACTTCCAAAAAGTTGGTATATTGGCTTTCACGGCCGGTGAATTAAAACTCAGCTGAGTTTGAATTCACTGGCCGTGAAGCCAATATACCAGTAATCAATAAGTTCACAGATACCGTGCGTAAGAGACGATTGAAATTCTATGGTCACATCTGCAGAATGGACAACACCAGAAATGCAAAACAATTGCTTGATATGGGTAATTAATTCAAAGAAGGTCAAAATCAGTTGGTTAGAAGAGATCAAACAGGACTTAAGAAATAAATATCACAGAAGATATCATCATGAATCGCAAGGCTTTTGGAACTCTAGTTACAAATCACTCTTTCACCGAAAAAGCTAAAAAAGACTACTAGAAAAAAATGGACGGAGGAACTAAGAAGGGGCATAGCGAGTTCATGAGGAGATTTTGGGAGGAGAAGAAGAGGAAAGCTCTATCAACCTGAGTCAACAAGTTCAAACGCGCTCCCTAACTGGGCAAAACGAAGAAAGAAAGAAAGAAAGAAAGAAAGAAAGAAAGAAAGATAGAAGAATACGCAGAGACAGGAAAATAACCATGTATAGAAAATGACCCTTATTTACAAAGTTTGAGAGACAACGAAAATATAACTTTAGTCAGTAACATTAAATATCTAGCTGGGGCCACGAAGAAGCTGCGATCCGTCCGTCTGGATAGTGGTCTTTAAAAGGGTACATAGTATATAACTCAGCAATAATTCTAGGTCTGTGCCATGTCTTGTGTGGGGTTCTGGGCGGGGACACCAAGAGCCCGCTGCTCTGACCATCGATGTTGTGTAGTCTTCTTCTCTTCTTCCTCGAAACGCCGCGTCTGAGTGATTTTCCTGATTTCCTGCCGGTCATGTAAGTTTGGTGATCCTAATTCCTTTAAGTCTCTCTCTGTAAATTTATATCAATTCGGCCTAGTAGCCTTGATCTTTAAGAAAGTATGTATTTTGTGAGTCAGTCTGTTCGGGTCCATTCTCTCTATGTGTCCCATAAATTGGATTCTTCGCATTCCCATTGTGTCTGTGATTTTGGAAACTTTTTGGTATATTTCTGTATTAGGCTTTGGATGATGTACACCATCCTTTGTTCTCGGTCCAATGATTTTTCTCATTATTTTACGTTCTTTCACTTCTATTTGGTGTTTTAGTGTTTTGTGTTGGAGATTGAGTGTCTCTATACAAGAACAAGCGGCGAAAATTGGAATACAATTCTCGTTTGAAAAAACAAAATTTATGACTGACATCAAAACCGCATCAAATGAACTTCAAATTGGCAACAACAAAATCTTTCGAGTAAACGAATTTAAATATTTAGGGGAATGGATTACTGCAAACTGTAACGAAAGGAAAGCAATTGAATCGAGTCTTCAGAAAATGGAAACTGCTTTTCAATCAACAAAAAATATTTATAACAAAAATAGTCTCTCCTGGAACTGCAAAATTTGCCACTATACAACTGTAATCAAACCTGAAGCTCTCTATACTTCAGAGACACTTAATCTCCAACACAAAACACTAAAACACCAAATAGAAGTGAAAGAACGTAAAATAATCAGAAAAATCCTTGGACCGAGAACAAAGGATGGTGTACATTATCCAAAGCCTAATACAGAAATATACAAAAAAGTTTCCAAAATCACAGACAACAATGCGAATGCGAAGAATCCAATTTATGGGACACATAGAAAGAATGGACCCGAACAGACTGACTCGCAAAATACATACTTTCTTAATGATCAAGGCTACTAGACCGAATTGATATAAATTTACAGAGAGAGACTTAAAGGAATTAGGATCACCAAACTTACATGACCGGCAGGAAATCAGGAAAATCACTCAGACGCGGGGTTTCGAGGAAGAAGAGAAGAAGACTACACAGCATCGATGGAAACAGACCCACTCGTTGCGAATGAAGGAATACTGGGCCAAATGGAAGGCTAGAAAGTGTTGATTTCGAGTGGTCCTAGGCGACCCATTCGCGAAGGAGAAGAAGAAGAAGACGAAGAAGAAAAGTCTTATAGGATGTCAAATAAATGCACGTATAGGCAGATGATCTCGATGTTCCACCGCTTAAAACAAAGTTCACACATGTCTCAAACATGGCAAAAAACAGAGCACATAACACATTTTAAAATGCCAGTGAAGATTAAATGGAGGTAGAAAACGTTTAATATCAGTAAATTGCCCATGCGTGACCGATCGCATATATTTCCTTTTTATTTTCAGCAAGAGACCACTCCCGGGTTAACTTCTATGTGGGTGTGTTCAGACGTCGAGTTCATCGAATGATGATTTATCTCTGTTATCCTCCAGCTGGTCAGTTGCAAGGACATAACTCTTAGTCCATGGACATGAACAATATCAAGGAGATTTTTCTTCAGCAAGAAGGGAACTTCTACACGGCCCGCCCTTGTGAACACTTGTCACATCTACCATTCCACCTGTGTACGTCATCAAGGTACACAGACACTGCCATATCTCATGGCAATATCCCTGCAGGCTGTTCGTACGAATTAACTCCGGTGTTCAAGCTTCTGACTCGAGATTTATTGGAGATGAAAATGAAAATGTCGCCTGCAGCCAGAGTACACCATAACTCTCACACCATCGCTCTTTAGACAGCATCAGTAGCAGAAAATGAAGAGGAAGAATCAGGAGATGATTTGTCGCAAGTACAATCGGCTGTATGGGTAGTACAATGCAAGATTAAAGAAAACGGCATTTAGAGAGATTGATTGATTGGATTATTTATTTATTTATTTATTTATTATTTTTATTTTTAGTTGTCTTTTCCCTCGGACCCTGCGAGGGATCTCACCACTACTGCCTCTACGGGCAGTGTCCTGGAGCTTCAAACACCTGGTTGGGGGATAGAACTGGTGAGGTGGGACCAGCACCTTGCCCAGGCGGCCTCAACTGAAAAGCGAACAGGGGCCTTATGAGGGATGTGAAGGGAAGGGAAGATTGGGAGGGATAGACTAGGAATAAGGAAGGAGGCGGCCGTGGCCTTACAGTAGGCACCATCCCTGCATTTGCCCGGATACGAAGTGGGAAACCGCGGAAAACCACTTCGAGGATGGCATAGGTGGGAATAGAACTGTTCCTAGGCAAAATTCCACACAAGACACGGTATAATCCTAGAAATATTGCTGAGTTTTAATTCACTGGCCGTGAGAGCCAATACACTATCAATAATTAATATGTCTCACAGATAATCTGTAGTGAATTTTCCGTCAGATTCGTGAGACGTATCACAATAATGTAATATCAATAGTAATTATAAATAAGTAAAATTAAATAAAATGTTGTTATAATTATTATTATTATTTAATTTCATTTCATTTTTATTTATCAGTGTCATACACTATATTTACAGTAAACTGAAGGGTTCTCTGAACAGAGCAAAGCCCCACTTCGCGTTTGAGTTGCAATTTATAATAATAATTATAATAATAACAATAATAATAATAATAAAATTACGGAATAGTACAAGTTCCGAATCGTATAACAGGTCTAATTATAAATTCAGACTTGCTCTAACCAAGTCTATGCCATAAAGAGGATCACGTGATCATCAACGACTCCGTCATCGGTTAATATCAGATTGAACGCGTAAATGTACACGTTGTTTACATTAAGTTGGAGGGGTCAGTACCGAAACTTGTTCAATGATTCCATCATTGTTGAACAACACCGAATAAGAGCCAATCAGAGTAAAAGGTCGTAGCAGTACCAAAAGAAGAAGATGAGATAATGGTTTCATTGCCGGAGGATATGAAGCCCAGCAACAACAACATGGCACGGTCCAAAATGTAATATATTCCGTGGCATAAATTCTAGATTGTGACAAATCACTCCACCGCATTAACATTCCGAGAGCTGTAACTTTTAATTGGGCGACTGGTTCAAGCTCTATAATGTCACTAAAACACCGCCTCGACCGGCTTTAGGTTGAACTGAATATCAATAAGCTAGCTTGTCTTAATCCTGGACGCAATTCATTATTGTCACGGACACTTTTTTAATAAAGAAAACAAAAAATAGACTAAAATTAAGTAGCAAATTAGGTTTGGCCACCAGCGAGAAAGTAATCATAATTAAATTGGACTTAACAGCTATGCTTAATTAAGCTCTTTAAATGGGTCATTACTGTGGCAAATGCTTTCCTCATCAATAATTGGAGCTCTGAAACTAGGAATGATGATGATGATGAAGGTTATTGTTTTATGGGGTTCCGGAATGCTCAAAATCTTCAAACATTTTCAAAATGTCGTTTTTGTGCCATATTTTATTTGAATTTCAGCCAATGGCCACAGCAGGGTAATCTAATTGAACGCCCGCTGGTTCCCCAACAGGTTCAATTACAAGTACGAGGGCTGTTTATGATTTTTATCATCTTCCCTCTGGGTTGCTGGATATTTTTTATGGAAGTGATTTTGGAAAAGGGACGGAAATGGGACGGAAATGTGTAAGAGGAAACATCGCTTACAGTTTACTTCAAGGCTTGGAGGCCCCATTTAAGATATTTCCACAATGAATCATCTTCGATTTGTCGTTCTTTGGTGTGAAAATATTCATTTTATCATATTTGCTGAAAAAAAATTATGATTTGCTGTGGAATGTATATCGCATACGGTTTACTTCAAGGTTTGGAGGCCCCATTAAGGATATTCAGCATTTGGCACTGGAGTTTTACAAGTAGTTATTTCAATGACCCACATAGTTCACTGTGAACAAGGGATTTGCGCTCCCTGCAAAACTAATAGGTCATCGGCTTTTTATTATCTCGCGAACTAATAATGCTAGGGACTTGTATGAGGTGACCTAGGACTCAGCGTGACGCCCCCTGTTTTTGTATAGCCCAATTAATCCAAAGGACCCAAAACTAAGAGGTCATCGGCTTTTAAATATCTCGCGAACCAATAATGCTGTATAATGTGTTGTAGGACTCGAGGTATCGCCCCTTTTTTCATGATTTAGTGATTTGCAGAGATGGGTAAATCCAGAGCAGAATGCGAAATTATCGACAAAAGAAACGTGAGAAAAAATTAAAAACTGGAGGAGTACAGCCGAAAAAAAATTGGCTTCACATATATTTCATCTTAATTTCATAGTAGGATAACATGTCAGATGTTACACATCATATGCGACTACTGTAAGGCTCGTATCTTTTTTCAAATTCCGATGGACTGTATAAAATAACAGAATGACATAGCGAACTGATTTTACTACTAAATGTTTGCTTGTTTTATTCTTATGTCTCAACATAATCGCCAAAACGATTGAAACATTTGCCGTATCGTTACACCAGCTGGACAGTCTCCTGAAGGGTTTCCTATTTGGTGAGGCGTTGCCGCCCTACCATACCTTCAATTCTGGAATAAATGTGAAAATCATTCACGACCACACTGTGCCAACGTTACGATAGAATTTTTCAAAGAATTCAAGTGTGAAGTTTTGGACCATCTGCCGTTTAGTCCAAACCAGCACTGAATGATTTTCACCTGTTTCGAGAATTGAAGGTATGGTTCTGCGGCAACGTCTCGTCAAAAGGAAACACTTCAGGAGACTCTCCAGCTGGTGTAACGATACGGCAAATGTTTCAATCGTTTTGGCGATTATGTTGAGACATAAGAATAAAACAAGCAAACATTTAGTAGTAAAATCAGTTTCGTATGCCAATCTGTTATTTTTATACAGTCCATCGGAACTTGAAAAAAAAAACAACCCTCGTAGTTCCAAATTTGTCTACCAGAGATGGCACTGTCACTGACATCTAGCGGCAAACGTTGGGACTTGATAGAGCGTTTCTAATCAAATAACCTACAGATTTAGCTACACTATCAATTGTAGTGGTAGGTTCTTTTACATGCCATAAATCTTTGAAATGGGCCCGCTGGATTTACTTCCCCTCAGAAGGAAGGCATAATGAGGGATTTTAATGCTCTTAAAAATCCAACTCGCAATCTTGGGAACAGCAGTTGAACATGCTACCCACTACGCCACCGAAGCCATATTGAGCTGGGGAATTAAGCTTTCTAACGCGACATTATTTCTATTATGGTATTCGTGAGGCTACTTTGCTTATGTTTTCCAAGTATCTTAGGTCCTGTTCGTAAACCAACTAAAGTATAATTTTTTTCTTATTCCCATTAGACGATAGATACAAACAAGATGTTCAGTAAAGAACATATAGCCTACTTTCTCCTAAATGCATGGGTATTGTTATAACACTGTGTCCTTTTCAAGGATTATAATTGAGTGTTGGTTGTAGTAGCTTGTTGAAATGCAACGTGCTATACGGTTATTGAACATGGACATGAGGTGCTCTTTGCTAAAGAGCATCCAGCGTTTAGAAAAGACTGTGGTTCTTATGGGCTTTTACTTTTAACGGAAATCCCCCCTACACTGGTTTTATTGCCTCACCTTTTATCATGAAGGAATTCTGAACATACATATTTTTCGTCATAATAGCTTCCTACAAATATCTGTCAATTGATTACCTTTGTTATTGCGTACAAGTATCGCTTATATTACGTCTTAGTAATTTAAAAAATTTCGAGGTTAGCACGCTGGAAAGAAGAGCCTCGTCCGGTGCTGCATGCTCGCCCGGAGTGGAGCACGTGCTCAGTTCCGTCGGCAACATAAGTTCTGAAGCACTATCCGTCATTGGTGTTACTGTTGTGTGTCTGTTTTATTTTCTGTTCGATCGAATCATGGCTGCCGACAGGTGGGTTCCAACCCACTATCTCCCGAATGCAAGCTCACAGCTGCGCGCCCCTAACCGCACGGCTAACTCACTACAATATTACAAATATTAATCTAAACAAAACAACAAGAATAAAATTGAAAGAAACTAAATTACAGCCTAACTAATAACTAAAGAGGCGATGATCAACAGTATTGCTGACATAAAAATTGTTAACATCGTCTGCATACATCCGGGAAGGAAGGAAGGGTTGTGCTCTCGACATCTGTCAATCAGTAATGCGTCATATCACAATGAAATGAATCTCGTTATTGGTTCTCTTCGCATACAGTATCCTTAATACTGGTCCAGTCCGTTAACACCTGCAAAACTGCTCCTTCCTGGGCGTGTACTATTTCAGGTAGCTGCTGGGATTGTGGTTGTCTCGCTAACTTATGAAAGCGCAGTACTCGAAGTGGGTGAACATAACGTATGACGTCAGCGCTACCTCTGCCTAGAGTTAGCAACACTGTCGCCATAAGGCTCCACAGTCTTTCCTAAACGCTGGATGCTCTATAGTCCTACCTCTGTAAAAGAATTCGTTCAATTCGGTTTCACCGTGTTTGAATTGATAGGGGGAATCGATTTGCACATATACATGGCCACTATCTGAAAACTATTGGGCTGATGACCTTGTAGTTAATTCAAAAGATGCTTTCCACAAAAAAAAGGAAGGAAGCTTGTAGTTTAACGTGACCGTTAATCGTGAGATCATGAGCCACGGGACCTCCTTTTTTCGTGGAATCCGAACCACAGGACATGGCATTTCACTTCGAAAATCTCACATGCATTGACCGGGAATCGAACCTGGACTTTCCACAAAAAGGTATGAAGCAAAATTTGCTAGAGATCATATGATTAGGTTGCTCGTAATTAAATATAAGTTTTTAACATTTGGGTGGCCGCCATTACGTCCGTCAACATGGCGACGATTTAAAACATGACACTGAGGTGCCATTTGCTAGTTCTACCTCTGTACCAAATTTCGTTCAATTCGGTTTCACCGTGTTCGAATTGATAGGGGGGGGGGCAGATATTCAGAGTACGCACACACACACAGACACACACACACACACACACACACACACAGACAGACACACATTTTTTGGCCCTGTGTAGATCTCATAAGTCTACTTTCATTTTATGCAAAAATCGACAGTAGGCTAAAAAAATAACATTTAAGAAATAGGCCGAGTTAGAAGCAAGGGCAAAGGGACATGCGATCACAGCAAATTGGTTGGTGGTGCTTCAAATGGAAGAAGAGGAATCTTATGGTAATAATAATAATAATAATAATAATAATAATAATAATAATAATAATAATAATAATAAAGGCCTCGGGTGCCCGGTGCAACCTTCGTTAATTGACTACTAGAGGGCAACTTGTATGTCGAATTTTATTGCTCCATGAAGTGCTATGAAAGTCAAGCAGGTTAGATATCTAAGCTCCTTGACACTATGGCGCTATCTAGTAGAGAAATGAGGAACTTTGTGTTGGCGGAAAATCCCGAGATTAATTTTTCCATTCTGAACACGGTCTAATGAATTCAAATGGGTCTTTAACATGCCAACATCGTATGGCATGCGTATCGTGAATTTTGATGCCTTTCAAAAATCACTTACTACGGCCAGGAGCGAACCTGCATGCTTGGGGTTGGCAGTCCAACACGATAACCACTCACCCACCGTGGAAAGCTAATCTTATGGTAAAGGCACATTTTAAAAACCGGAAAAATCTTTGATTCTAATGTGTTATATTTTTATGTTCGACTCTGGCGAAATGCGCATATTATATGTCAGAAAACTGTTCTATAATGAGGCTCATTATAGTACAAGGTTTCAATATGATACAGTTTCTCCTGCCAATCAGAGCTCAAGAAACATTTTTGGTACCAATTAGGTAAGGATAGCATCGCACATACGCTGATTTCCACGGCCTCCCATTTTAAATTTCATCGCGTGGATAGTGCCATAGTGGGGTATTCAAGGAGGCCATGGCCAAATACAAGGTATTCTCTGCGTCCCATGCGCTCTATTCAGTAGCCTACATAAAACTGGTGAAATCTCGACTGATATTTATGAATATTAACACGTCTGTTTTTCAAAATTAATTTAGTTTAATTTTGCTAGATGGTTGTGATCTGGAAATTGCTGTTCAAATTATGCAATTTTGAAAAAGATTCATACAAATTCAAATATATTTATTTTCAAAAAACTTGTGTAAAAGTTAGAAGAGAGTCTCAAAGAACATCTCTGAAAAAGTTCGATTAGTTCCTGCTATTAGTTTTTGAGATATGGTAAATAAGAAGTTGGAAATTAGCCTGGGCAATATAGGATATTCTGGAGTTCCTTTAATTCTATCTTTGGGCATCAAAGGATTGACATGTGAGCTAAATAGTCCAATCCAAGATGTTTGTTGCTGCTAGGCAAGTATGAAATATAAGCCAGTTATTGCACAGAATTGGCTCATGATGCACAACAAATATGTTGCAAAACTTTGTGTACCAACCATGCTGGCTGTTTAGTATTCTTGGAAGCGACCGACAAGGGAATAATAGGGGGAGGGGGGTCACGGCGAGTATCGCGACCATTAAAGCCAAGTGGAGCAACTCACTGAGTTATGGTTCTATAATAACCTGTGCCATTCATAACAAGTTCCCCAGCAGCCATTCATAGTTTAATAGGACCTATTAATGTTCCCTGAGGTACCCTATGATATTCTAATAACATCCTGTGATTTTATTACACGTACTTAAGACGTTACGCAGTTCGTTAACATATCCCTCATATCGATGTATTACTTGCATAGTTGAGTTTTAATCTAAAAATTGTGGTCATTCTCAAACCTGCCCAACCTGTCTTAACTGATTGTCTAGCTGGATCCAACAGATTCGCATGAATATTGATCGTTGCTAATACTGAAGGGTGTTGCCAAAAATTATCGCTCAGACATGTACAGGAACATTTATCAATCCTATTGGAATTTTAAAGTGAGCTACAAGTATAAGACCCAACGCAAATTGTATAATATTTTAATAGTTCCCTTAAAAACTGCAAAGAAAATTATTTACAGGCCAATAAAATCATTTCAAGTGTTTTCTCAATAGATTTACAATTTTCCCTTTAAAGATAGAAAGGGTATTTTTAACCCGTTGATTGCATCGCCCGTCATTTTTCGGAATTTGGCCAAGTATGGACAGCATAGAGCCCAAGGCTTTCTCAAAGACTTTTCTTTTCTTCGCAGAAATTATTCATTTTTTCACTTCGAATCCACCACTGTTCCGCAGAAATTACCGATTTAGCCCACATTTTGGTGGATTCTCCTGAACCCTAGAGGAGAAAACTATTTTTACTTTGAGTTGTTTTTACATTTTAATACAGCCATCACAATTAACGCCGGTTATCAGACAGATTCTACACACACCAAAAGTACACGGGGCTACATGACCGCGTTGTCGCAGCCCCTTAACTGAGGAACCAACCAACCAACACTCCACACACAACATTTTATAAATTTAATCCTAAAGCAAGAGCCGAATTAAAAACAACAGAAGTGAAACGTCCACTGTGTTTGGCAAGACGTGACTCGAACACGATGGACTAGTCTAGGTCGTACGTTGCCGAGCGACCTTGCGACTGCCTGTGGGATGAGGAATGCTCTAGTGTTGTATTAGGTTGCCACTCCTTTATAATGGACCCCGTTGTCAAGACAAAAGCGTGGTGCCACCTGGGAACTCCCACCCCGTGCACTATGTAAACTATTGTTTGCTAATACACTGCCCCGCCTCTTAACACGGCAGCCTGGACCGGAGAATTTACTCATTTCCCTTATTCGTTGATAGACTTCTAGCTACCTGCCTCGCTATCGCTTTTGATTCCTAATTAATATATTAAATGTTTAAAATTATACGCCAAATCATTATTCAACACGTATACAGGGTGTCCCACCTAACTTTGCGACCTCAAATATTATCGAAATGAAACAAGATTTGAAAAATCTATTTGCGCACGAATGTAGCCACGTCAGGGGGTCACACAATGTGAGGATATGCACAATCCAGGAAATTATGACAATATCACTTTCAACGCAAAGTTACCTTTTTTAAAATGGAACATACATGTTTTTTCTAGCAAAATCAATAGTAAACATACAATTAATGATAAAAGAATTGGTTTCACATCTCTAAAGCCCGTAACTTCTGAAATAACTAACGTTGTCGAGGATGGCAATGGAGACACTGTTTGTCAAGTTTAACAAATGTGTAGAACTGTACACATAGTTCAAAATGTACAATTACCGATTTCCTAAACAACTTGTGGCCTATAGCTTAAAGGAACGTCATGTTTTTAAATTACATCCAGCACGGAAGAGACATTCACAAGTAAGCAGTAACATCTTAACTGATGAAACTGTGTCACTTCAGCGGATGTTCAATGTGACCACCGTTTGCATCAATGCACTTCTGTAGACGGTGAACAACAGAGCGTTGTACTGATCCCAGTGTTTCCACAGATATTTCCGCACACGCCGAAGTAATACGCTGTTGCATATTCGCTATTGTAGTTGGGACTTCCTGATCGACTATCTTGCAATGCGCTCCAGAGAAAGTAGTCTAATGGCGTCAAGTCGAGGGACCGTGCTGGCCATCTCACAGGACCACCACGTCCTATCCACCGATTTGGAAACTTCTCATCCATTACATCTCTGGCAACACGTACGAAATGTGCGGGGCACCCATCATGCAGGAACCACATTGATACAAGAGTTTCCAATCCCACGTCCTCCATGAAGAAGGAATGATGAATATCGCTGTTCGTGTAGTGTTCCCTGATAAAAATAGGGACCTACAATACGGTTGCCAGTGATACCGCACCAAACATTGATACTCCACTGTCGTTGGTTAGTAACCTACAACTTTAGTTATTTCATAAGGTAGCCTACGAGTTTTAGGGAAGTGAAACCAATTCTGTTATCAATAATTGTATGTTTACTATTGATTTTGCTAGAAAAAACATATGTTCCATTTAAAAAAGGTAACTTTGTGTTAAAAGTGGTATTGTTATAATTTCCTGGATTGTGCATATCCTCCCATTGTGTGACCCCCTGACGTGGCTACATTCCTGTGCAAGTAGATTTTTCACATCTTGTTTCATTTCGATAATATTTGAGGTCGCAGAGTTAGGTGGGACACCCTGTATATATATATATATATATATATATATATATATATATATATATATAGGACATGTTTCGACGTTCAATGAGGTCATCTTCAGCTAAGAAAATTAAAAACAATTAAGAATTAAACCAAAATATTATATATGTACTTAAATCAAAATAAGAAATGAAATGATAATTATAAAATTGTAATAAAATTAAATAAAATACTAAAATGGATCTCCTTACAATTCAGTACACTAATTAAATAAAATACAATATAATACTGGTCCTTTTACAAAAAAAAATCAAAATGTAGTTAAAAAGCGAGATATATTACTGGTGATTGTAAATAAATGTTAAGCTATATAATAAAAAATACAGAAATATACAAAAAAGTTTCCAAAATCACAGACACAATGTGAATGCGAGGAATCCAATTTATGGGACACATAGAAAGAATGGACCCGAACAGACTGACACACAAAATACATACTTTCTTAAAGAACAAGGCTACTAGACCGAATTGGTATAAATTTACAGAGAGTGACTTAAAGGAATTAGGATCACCAAACTTACATGACCGGAAGGAAATCAGGAAAATCACTCAGACGCGGGGTTTCGAGGAAGAAGAGAAGAAGACTACACAACATCGATGGTCAGAGCAGCGGAAACAGACCCACTCGTTGCGAATGAAGGAATACTGGGCCAACAGGAAGGCTAGAAAGTGTTGATTTCGCGTGGTCCTAAGCGACCCATTCGCGAAGAAGAAGAAGAAGAAGAAGAAGAAGAAGAAACAAGTAGTTCCGTGAAGAACTATACAGCCTATTTTCATATATCCTACTTATGTTAATTGCCACTATCAACATACGAAATTTCAGTTTGATTGCTGTAATAGATTCGTAGATATTGAGAACCGACTAAATATTTCGGATGGTGGCCATGTTGGATTTTATATATGTGGGTCCTAGAGTTATGTACTGTTACATGAAGATTATTGTGTACGTGAATTAAGTTTGTAGTCCCGAAAGGGTCTTTAATTAAATATGTAGATCCCTTTTCTCAGCTTCCAAGCGGGACAGCAGTTAGAACATGGTCCACTCAGGTTCTCCTCGAGACTGGTATTTCTTGAATCAACTGAACACGAAGATTCCCAAATGAATGTTATTTATTATAAGTCGACCGACAAATAATACATTCACAATTAATAATTTATATACAAGGCATGTAGCCTGACTGCTTGGCAGTCCTGTTAAACAGAGTTACATCACTCAAAGTTACAAGTGAAGAAGAGGAAGAGCTGCCCTTGTGCACCAAGTTAAATACTGGATGATCCATAGTGGGGGTTGAGAGTTTCTCTGAAGGACTAGCCAATCAGAAGTTTACTTCGTTTAGGAGGGAGTTGTCTCTCTGAGTGGGAGAAATAATGATGCGTAAAATATTGAAGGTTAGTTAAAAATTCTTTCTAGAAGCTGCAGAACTCCGTCATAAATGGCTCTCAAGGTTTTCTTATGAAAGAGAGCTGTTTACTGGAGGTTTCCATGTCTTTAAATGGAGACAGCTTGTTTTAGATTATCTGACTGGGATATCTTGTTTTTAAATGGTTAATGCTTGTAAAGGAAACGAGGGATTACAAGATTTGGCTTTTAACTTTATGACTTGGTGAGGCGCTTTCATAAATGGTATGTCAACAGGTTTCAACAGGCTGGGTTCCCAATAATAATAATAATATAACTTAGAAACCAAACTCATTGGAACCCATAGTCCTAGGTTCAGTATTGGGCAGGGAACATGATTCTTCCCCCCTTAGTGTTTTGCTGTCCTCAGCAACATTTACATTTTTCTTACTTCTAAGTTTTACAGATTTCCGTAAATGACACAGTTTTTGTCTAAATATAAACAAAATGATACATATTATAATTAATACAAAAATTATATTAATGGATGTAAATTGCCTCTTCGTGATATAGGTTGTAGGAATTGGCTTCAAGTCTAATTTCAATTTGGATATATCAAGATGGGAATTAAGGAAGTTTACTTCACTCTTTATTATGGGTGTGTCATGAATATTCAGGATTGGGAAGATGTGAACATAATTAGTAGGTTTTTGTTGCAGCGTTATGCCTATACTAGACATGGGGCAAGATTCGTTTGAAAGCACTATTTGTGGACCTGAGAGTTTCAGAGAGCATTGAGTCTCTTTGCATGATTGTAAAATTATCTCAGGTGTTCTGCTAAAGAACAGAATGTGTTCCTTATTTATAGGTTGGAATATTCTTATATCATTTCTTATAGAAGCATATTCACATCCGGCAGGATTTGTTAGATTACAATTGGTAATTCTAATATTATAGTACATACATACATATGACTGTGTGTTTTTCACACAAGGTGTACTGGACCATTTTAATGTGGGTCCCTGTAAATAATATTTTTCAGTCGGGATAAGGATTGCATTTTCAATGGTTGGTACAGGGGTGACATCATACAATTGATATTGGCTTCCATCCGTGATTGGCATGGAGAGGATTACAATCATTTCCTCGTCCATTATAATTACCTGGGTTTTTGACAATTTTAAATTTTCGAATTGATGGTATTGATCTGCATGAATCATACTTTTGACAGGGTAAATAGATAGTAAATGTTTTACCAAGTTTGTTAAGTCTTTTCTGGAGAATAATTTTACATTTGTCATCTCGTTAAATGAGAGAGAAATAGTTTCTTGCAGCACTTGCACTATTTTGTTATATTTATTGATGCACATTAAAACATATTGAAGGTCTTCCAGTAGGTTGATCTTGAAATCTTCTGTCTGGAGAATACCCTGAAGTACCCTCATGTTGCTGGTAACATGATTCATTTCATCGTAAAATTTTTGAGCAATTGAATTTGCAAAAGATACCAATTTATTTATATGTTTTATCTCATTATTACGGCTTTGTTTTAAAGTGTCTAATTGACTTTGTAAATTATCCAAATCATCTTGGTCCAAATTACCAGAGATGAATTTAATTACTTTCCCCAAACCGTTAATTAAACCTCTCCTAGTTCTATTAGAAATGTTTGGTATTAATTTATTTAAATCCTTTTTAGTTTCTTTAGTTACTTCAATTAATTCATTTATTAAATAGGGAAAAGTATTATTACTTTTTAATACTAAACTGGAGACAGTGTCATCAATATTCTTATATGCCTCTTTTAAAGTAGTAAGGTTGAAATGAAACATGAATTTGTGGTAGATGCTAATTATTACAACGGGTCCCATAGGATCGGCGTAGAATCCTTGAGTTTTTACGGGTTCTGTGTGGATGATGGCATATTCTGGTAGGAATCTGCAATGGGAAGAATTTTCCTCTTAGGTTTTATATCACGGAAGTTTCGGACATGAGTTTTACCGTTTTTCATTTTACAATAAACTCGGTTTTCCTCGATTTTGGTTATTGTGCCTTCATTATATAAATTTTTTGATTTCCTATTTCTGGTTAGGGGATCCAAAACATAAACTACCTCACCTATGTTATAGGGATGTTCAAAGGTGGAATCCCTTGGATCGGGCTTTCTTTCATTTAAAACTTTAATTTGATTTGCCTGTCTTTGTATGTATTCATTAATTTTTGGTGATGGGGAGAAAATGTGGTCCAATGCTTTGTAGTATGGGCCATATAGGACATTAAATGGTGGTTGCTTGGTTGCTGTGTGAATTGAGGAATTGTAATTTGTGATTGCAGTGATTATGAGCTGTGGCAACGGGGTAAATTTATCATTATCTCTCGAAATTCTTAATTTTTCGAGGAGGGTGGAATTCAATCTTTCCACGGGTGAATTTGAGGTTGAGTTCAGAGGTGTGGTGGCATGATACTCAATGTTCATAGCTTTACAGTACTCTGTAATTAAGCTATTTTCAAATTCTCCTCCTTGATCATGAGTGATTCTTTTGGGATACGCATGGTGCGAAAAATAAATTTGTAATTGGTTCAAAACTACCATAGCTGTACCATTAGCTAATACGTATGATTGTCCGTATTTAGAAAATACGTCCAATATCGTTAAAATGCGATTCTGTTCAAAATGAAAGGTGTCAATGTGAATTTGGGAAAATGGGTGGTCTGCTACAATAGGTCCTTGATTTGGTACCTCATTAGGGTGCCTCTCATACTTATTTCTTTGACACAAATTGCATTGGTTAATTAGATTCCTGATCTGTTCTTTTAGATGTGGCCAATAGTACTTGGTTCGAAGGTGCTCATGTGTTTCAATAATACCATTGTGATTTATTGAATGGTATTGCAATATCAACTGTTTTTGAATTTCTGAACATTCTATGTCCTCTAAAAATTTGGATGTCCTGATAATTATCAATTCTGAAGTGAATAATCTCTGGCATACTCTGATAAACGGAATCTCAAGTGTTACGTCATCAAAGTAGGCGGCGTACCTATTTGAGGTATTTATGACTTTAAGAAGGTGTCTCTTTAAATCGTCATAGAGATTTTTCTGCGTTACAATCATGACGTGGCGGGTAAATTTCTTAAATAATTTCTGTTCTAGAATCTTTGGAAATTCTCCGTATTTTACTATGATCTGGTTACGGTTCTGGTTCAAATTTCTTTCATATATTTTTAAAGTGAAAATTGGGTCTTCCTGATTGGAATGTACAGTTTCATTATCCATTTCATGCTGGTATGTATCATCTCCTGGGATGGCTACATTAGAAACTGTTTCCTCGTTTATATTCACTTGTATTCGTGAAAGTGCATCCGCGACATAATTGGTTTTTCCCTTGACATATTTTATGTCAAAATCAAACTCTCCTAACTTTATTTTCCAGCGATAGAATCTTGAACTGGGATCTTTAAGAGAGAATAGCCATTGGAGCGGACGATGATCACACTCTACAGTGAAGTGTCGTCCCCATAAATAAGGCTTAAAATATTTGCTACTCTCTACTATGGCTAACAGTTCTCTTTCTATTGTTGAATAATTTCTTTCGGCGGGATTTAAAGTTTTGGAGTAGTAGGCAATAGGATGTCCTTTCTGTGTGAGAACACTGCCTAATGCGAAGTCTGAGCTATCCGTGGTTAACACGAATGGTTCCTCAAAATCTGGGTAAGCTAATACTGGCGCATTTATTAACAGGGTTTTTAGGGTTTCAAATGCAGATTTGTACTCGGGATTTTCTGCATCTATTTTGGTTCCTTTCTTCAAGCAGCGGGTTATTTGATATGCAATTTTGGCAAAATCTTTCAGGAATCTCCTGTAAAAGCCCGCAAGACCAAGAAATTGTTTAATTTCTCTCGTGGTCTTGGGAATAGGGTAGTTTTTTACTACTTTAATTTTGTCAGGGTTTGGTTTTACACCTTCTTGTGAGACAACATGCCCTAGGAAAGCTACTTCCTTGTGAAGAAATTCAGTTTTATCAAGCTGTATCTTCAGGTTCACCTCTCGTAATTTTTGCATTACAAGGGTAAGGTGTTGTCTATGTTCCTCTAGGGATTTGCTGTATATGATGATGTCATCAATATACACAAAACAGAACTTGTAAAGAAAAGGGCGTAGGGCGTTGTCCATTACACGCTGAAAAGTGGCGGGAGCATTTTTTAAGACCAAACGGCATTCTACAATATTGTAGATGGCGATTATCTATAGTAAATGCTGCCTTTTCTATAGATCTAGGATCCATCTCAATTTGATGAAATCCTTGCGCGAGGTCTAGAGTCGAGAAATAGGAACTGTGTCCTAGGTTATCTAGGATCTCTTCTATCCTAGGAAGAGGATATTTGTCTTCAATGGTCTTTTTATTTAGCAGCCTAAAATCTATGACCAATCTCCATTTCTTTTGTCCTGAAGCATCTAGCTTCTTTGGCACTATCCATACTGGATTACTATATGGAGATTCACTGTGGGTAATTATCCCCTGATTAAGAAGTTTTTCTACTTCTTCGCTCAGTACTTTCTATAGCGCGGGAGGATATCGGTAATTTTTCTGATATACCGGATCCTCATCGGTAGTTCGAATGAAGTGCTTTACTGCATTGGTGAATGTTAAATCACACCCTGGATAGTAAAACACATCCGCGAATTCAGAGCATATTTCTGATATGACACTTCTTTCTATGTCATTCATATGCTGCGTGCGGAGATATTCTTGAATCTCGCACTCCGAAATGGAATTTATTTCTAATGATTGTATTGAGATATTTTCCAAAGGTTCAACTAACACTGGTTTACTAAACTCTAATTTTAAATTCGTTTCTGCAGGATACAAGACCTGATAATTCTCTGCATGTAGGATTGCATCTGCAAAATACATTCCTTCATGTTCGAACTTTGGGATGTATACATCTCCTTGTTGAATGTTAACAGGTATTGCAATTTTGTGCATGTCTGATGAGGGTTGAAAATTTACTTGTTTGTTGCCTGAGTGAAAATAAAATGGTATGTCCTTATTATTCAGGGTAACTAGGTTTGATTTATAATCTATTTTTGCACCTAGCTTTACAAAATCTGCTGTGCCAATCAGCGCATCGAAATAATCGTGCCACTGCATGACTCTAAAATTTATGGGCGTGTCAATTTCGTATTCTGAAAAAAAAATAGGTAATTGTATGTTATCTTCACCTATTGTTTCAGAGTGAACAGATTGTATGCAGAATGGTTCTTGGAACAAATATTCTGCGAAATATTCATATGCTATTGCGGGATTCATTATTGAGTTGCAAGCACCACTATCTATTAGGATTTTAAATCCGAATAGGGTGATGAACGGTATTTTGGGGCATTTTTTTATATTATTTATGTCTTCGCAAGAGATGACTGGGCCAAGTGAAAATCCTGCTCTTGTTCCTCGGGATTTTCATAACTATCCTGAAGTAGTGATGGGTGGATTGAGTCGTATTCGAACTCATACTCTTGGGGTTGAGCTTCTTGGGAATATTCCGCTGATTGTGTTTCTGGGGAATATTCTTGTGGCATATAGCTAAGCTCATTAGTCTCCTCTGCGTGTGCATTCACGTTCCCTCTTATAGTGGACACTCCTGACATTGGTTTCGGATATGTCTGATTATTGGGCGTGACGCGCCGGGCAATGTTATTTGGTGTAGGATAAGGCCTACTGAATTGTTTAAAAGGTTGTTGGTTCAGCGGTTTCAAGTTGTGTGGGTTCGGTCCCTGAAAAGGTCGAAAGTTTGGTTGAGGATTAGGGTTCCTAAATTGTGGATTCGGTTGGGTAAAGAAAGGTCGGGCTTGTGGAAAGTATTGATTTTGAGGCTTGGGAAATGCAAATGGATTGTGAATGGCATGGTTTAGTGGTTGTATTGGACCAAAAGGAGCAATCCGATTAGGTGGTGTTAGTGGTGTTTGTTGGGGTGGCTTATGACTGGGACCAATATTGGGAGGATACTTCAGTGTTCCTCTCAACTGATCCATATAGCTCTCGTGAGCTCTGTCATTATCATAAATTCGGCAAGTCCTCAGTGCATGGCTAAGGTCTGTTACTTGGGCGTAACGTAAGTAGGCTCGGTATCGATCTAGGATACCGGCTTTAAAGGTGTTTAGGCTTAAATCATCTAATTCTCGTAATTTAAGCTCCAATATTTCATCATGATAATTGAGTTTACACAAACTCTTACACTGTAAGACTAGAGCATCTAGCCTGTCATGGTATTCAGTGTAGCTTTCGCTTCTTTTTTGAAAGCAATTTGATATTTCCTGCACTAGCAATCTCTCATCTTTAACGTCTCCAAATTTTCTGATTAATTTCTCTTTAAGTTTTTCATAGCTACTGTTCGCGTCAAGGTCCAAAATACTACTCGCTTCCCCTTTTAATTTCGACTTTATGACGTTAAACAGAAATTCGTTAATGATGTTAGCATTTGTAATAGCAGGAGCTCTCTTGTGTGTGTTTAAAAAATTATCACACCTTGCTAAAAAGTAATCCAAGCTGCAAGATGCGTTCCCATTAAATTCAGGTAATAACTGAATCTGGGCATATTCAAATTTTGATAACAATTCCGTCTCCGGCATTGTTAAGTCAGTGATTAATTGCTTAGTTTAATTTAAAATAATTTAAGATTATTTATTATTAGTTGGTTAAAGAAAAATTATTTATTATTATTATTACTGATTATGAATTATGGATTAATTCAAAAGAATAATGGCATGCGACACTTGTTCTATTTTAAAAACGCGCACTCACTTTCTTTTGAAAGGCAAAATAAGTTATTATTAGTGCTCTTCTTTAAAATTTGAGAAATGAACTATGTTGTATACAAGCAATATGAAAGGTACACAAAAAAACCAGGGTATTATGAATGTACTCACAGCCAGGGAATGTTGATCAGCATGAACTGCATTCCGGTCTGCGTAGTCGGTTGGCTTCCTTCTGCGATGTCGTGCTATCGAAAGGCCCCTCTCAGAGTTGTCGATGCGCACGTACAGCAGCTACGGATGGCGATAGATGGCGGTCAGAAGGCGCTTGTTTCAGCGTTGCCGGCTCACCTCCTCTCGTTCCGTAGTCGGTTGGGTTTCTTCAGTGTCGTTCGAGCGACCGAAAGGCCCCTTAACAGAGTTGTCGATATACTCGGACGGCGATGGCGGTTGGTTACTGTCGAAAGGCGCTTAATTTCAGCGTTGTCGGCTAGCTTCCTCCCTTAAAGCTGGCTGGTTAGTTATGGACGAAAAGCCTCCAGTAAGGTTGACAGTACCACTTCTTTCCAGTCGGCTTGGTTCAGATGATCAAGATGACTTCAGTATTTTCGGGATGATACTGGCTTTCTTGGATTGGTAACGAAAGGCGCCACTTGAAGTCTTGGCTTCGTTGAGCGTTGTCAGTATACCTGGTCCAATCAGCACGTAGATCTGGTGGCGATCATGTATCAATCGCGGACGGGCCCCCAATTAAGTTTGTCGTCCCGAAAGGGTCTTTAATTAAATATGTAGATCCCTTTTATCAGCTTCCAAGCGGGACAGCAGTTAGAACATGGTCCACTCAGGTTCTCCTCGAGACTGGTATTTCTTGAATCAACTGAACACGAAGATTCCCAAATGAATGTTATTTATTATAAGTCGACCGACAAATAATACATTCACAATTAATAATTTATATACAAGGCATGTAGCCTGACTGCTTGGCAGTCCTGTTAAACAGAGTTACATCACTCAAAGTTACAAGTGAAGAAGAGGAAGAGCTGCCCTTGTGCACCAAGTTAAATACTGGATGATCCATAGTGGGGGTTGAGAGTTTCTCTGAAGGACTAGCCAATCAGAAGTTTACTTCGTTTAGGAGGGAGTTGTCTCTCTGAGTGGGAGAAATAATGATGCGTAAAATATTGAAGGTTAGTTAAAAATTCTTTCTAGAAGCTTCAGAACTCCGTCATAAATGGATCTCAAGGTTTTCTTATGGAAGAGAGCTGTTTGCTGGAGGTTTCCATGTCTTTAAATGGAGACAGCTTGTTTTAGATTATCTGACTGGGATATCTTGTTTTTAAATGGTTAATGCTTGTAAAGGAAACGAGGGATTGCAAGATTTGGCTTTTAATTTTATGACTTGGTGAGGCGCTTTCATAAATGGTATGTCAACAGGTTTCAACAGGCTGGGTTCCCAATAATAATAATAATATAACTTAGAAACCAAACTCATTGGAACCCATAGTCCTAGGTTCAGTATTGGGCAGGGAACATGATTCGTGTAGCATTCCAACTTCAATCGCATGATTAGGGCACAAGAAGTAACAACGAGATTTTAACATTTCGCACAACTGCCATCTTTTGGTTATGGAAACAATTGAAAAAAATTAGATGCCAGTGGATTAACATTCGTATAGGGATTTACTGTACCAAGTTTCACTGCACTCGGAAGGTTAAATTGCGAGAAACGTCCATGTGAATATTTATAATTCGCGTCGCCGCCATGTTGGATTTGTGATCACAAGGTAATTGAAAGTCCTATAGGTGAACTTATGTTCATAGCCCCTATGAACATAAAAATATTCAGTTTGCTTGCTATAATAGATTCGAAGGTATTCAGAGCCGTCTAAATATTTCGGATGGTCGCCATGTTGGATTGTTAAATGTATAGGCCTTAGAGTCATGTACCATTACAGGAAAATTATTGCGTAGGTTCATTATTCAAACTTTCACCTCGATCGCATGATTACGACACAAGAAATAGAAACTTAATTTTAAAATTCGCACAGTCGCCATCTTATGTTATGTAAACAATTGAAATAAAATAGATACCAGTGCATTACAATGTGTATAAACAGTTGCTGTACCAAGTTTCATTGCGCTTGGATTGTTAAATCGCGAGAAAAGTCTGTATAAAATGTTTCAACTTCGCTTGGCCGCTATGTTCGTTTTGTAGTTAAGGCTTATAGATGAACATTCAGTAGTGCCCTTTACCTCCGTACGAAATTCCAGGGTAATACCCCTAATAGTTTCAGAGATATAGAATGCCGGTGAAATATGTCGCACAGCCGCCATCTTGTGGTTATGTAAACAATTGAACGAAGTTAGATGTCGGTGCATTACAATGTGTATAAACATATACTGTACCACGTTTTATTGCGTTCGGTTGGTTAAATCGCGAGAAACGTCTATTTAAATGTTGCAACTTTGCTTGGCCGCCATGTTGGTTTTGTAGTTACCATTTTTTCGAGAGTCACATAGGTGAACTTCTAGTAGTTCCCATTATCACCGTAAAAAATTCCAGGGAGATATTGGTAATTGTTTCGGAGATATTGAATGCTGGTGAAATATTTCGCATAGCCATCATGTTGGATTGGTGAGACGTAACAACATTTGAATGGCCCGGTCGAGGTCGCCGGGAGTAGTGCTATGAACTTACCGAGTTTCATTGAAATCGCTCCAGCCGTTTAGATTTTATTAGGGACTCACACACACACACACACGCACACGCACACACACACGCACACACACACGGACAAAAGGTGATCTCATAAGCCTATTTTTTCAAAATTGAAAATAGGCTAAAAATGAGGGTAATACCTGCAACCAGTAGGAATATACAATACATTATACCTCTGAAAATGGTGATTTTTTGGTGTGAACAACCAAATGTAAAAAGAAAAAACATAACTTCTACAGTACTTGGCCCAATTGAACGAAATCAGGACGTGTATATTCTATCAGCTGCAAGAGCTCGGTAAAAAATATCGCAGTGTTCTAGTGGCAAAAGTTTAGGTTTTAGGTGACATATCATGATTTGCTTATGTGGTCCTAAACGTTTTACCGGTACTGTAGTTAGTTTTAGTTATAGTTTATATTTCATTATCATCTTCATGATCACCCAAACCATTAGGGACCGATAACCTAGATGTTAGGCCCCTTAAAACAACAATTATCATCATCAGCTGCAGCAGCTGAACTCTGTCATCGCTGTGTTCCCCGCTTCGTCCCGCGGGGCAGCTGCTACAACAAACAACAATCATTCGCGCAGCCACGCTCAGCGGCAATCAAATCTTAAATGGGGTTTAGCTTTCTCATGAAATATAGCTAAATAACACACCGAGAATGGTCGCTATCGGAGTCGGGATTTGAAGTATTATTTTTCGGATTCCCAGCTCTCGCTGGAAGTTTTGGTGCGCGCTTTACCGCATACGGCTACGATGAGGCGATGGGTGTGCACAGTGTTTCCCTGAGACAATACTCACACCGCCCCTCCCTCTTCCTGTGTAGGCCACGTGCCTCGCGCCTCGCCCGGGCGGGCTGGCTCACCTCCGGGGTCAAAACATCACACACTTGTTAGACCTGCCTAATGTATTCTTACTGAATTAGGATAATAATATTTCACTTACATGGGGACATTAATATTGAAGGCGGATAGGGAAATCTGTACTTTATTCTACTAGCAGCGTTACTAATAAGCTGAGATATCGAAACTCCCAAAGATAATCGTCAAGAACACAAAGTGCTCGTCGAGCGGAATTGCTCAGAGCGAGTAGAGTATTGGTGGGGGGTGGGGGGTGGTGGGCGTAGAGAGTGATAGGGGGGGGGGGGGTCGCCAGCTCTGATTAAAATATAAGGTGCGTTCAAAAAGTAACGAGCCGGAGGCTGTAATGCGCAAACCGGTGACGACATCGGCTAATCGTGGCGTGTGTAACGAGGTGTGGTTCCGACCAGAGCATGGAAGGTCACAGCCCGTCGCTAGAGCGCACGCGTGCACGTCACGTGACGATACAAAGCGAGCAGTAGCATGCATCAATCGTCCAATGCTGCCAGTCTCATTGCAAACAGTAACATGGAGGCGTCAAACGAAGAGCAAAGAGGTGTTGTTCGGTTTCTGACAGAGGAAGGAATAAGGGGAACGGACATTCATCGCCGAATGTCACAAGTGTACGGCGAATACTGCATGTGCCTTGCAAGGGTCAAGGCGTGGCACAAGCACTTCAGGAAAGGACGGGTGTCGTTAGCCGATGATGCCCGGTCTGGGGCACCCCTCTGCATTACCGATGACAACGTCCAGCTGGTTTATTGCACTCATTACCCAGGGCCGCCGAGTGACAGTGAATACCATAGCCGCAATGGTCGGATTGAGCGTCGGAAGTGTGCACACCATCATGAAGGAACGACTGCACTTGCGGAAAGTGTGTGCCCAATGGGTGCCCCACAGTTTTCAACCACACCAGGAAGCATGTCGAATGGCCCACTGTCTTGGTGTTAGTTGGACGATTGATGCATGCAGCTGCTCGCTTTGTATCGTCACGTGACGTGCACGCGTGCCCTCTAGCGACGGGCGGTGACCTTTCACGCTCTGGTCGGAACCACACCTCATTACACACACCACGATTAGCCCATGTCGGCATCGGTTTGCGCATTAAAGCCTCCGGCTCGTTGTTTTTTGAACGCACCTTATATTTCATATCCCGTATCAAATATCGCTATCCTCATATCCATGAATCTATCATAGACAGGAAGCTCCCACGACCATTCAACACTAATATTAAGGATACAGCGTTCAAAATGCGCATAATTTATTAAGATACTCGATTAATCACCTGTCAGTTGTCACTTATAAATAGATCACAATGGATGAACCACGAGCCTGCTTTTCGGATTTTCTAAAAATGAGGAAAATGTAGACTTATGAGATCGATCCAGGCAAATGTGTATCTGTATGTCTATCTGTGTGTCCCCCCATATCAACTTCTAAACGGCTGTAACTATCTAAACCAAATTTTGTACGAGTCAAGATCTATACCTGAATATCTCACGGCCATATCTGAAAATGACATTAGTGCTTCCAACTACTGAAAAATCACAATTGGCATTTGAGCTCTATGTTGTATATCTCAGAAGTTATGCCTGAGAGCTGTTCCTAAATTGGCACACACAGTGATAATGGCATATCAAATTAATTTTCAGGAGCCCATATATGACAGTTTTGCCAATATGATTCAAAGCTTGCTCATAAGTCCAACATTTAAATGTATGTAACATCTATACTATCAATGGTATTTCAAACGAATTTCGTATGTAGTTTGTGTACCATACCAGATATGACTACACGTATTCTTAAGAGCCATCAGGGCAGCCAACTGTTAATAAGTGCTCTCTCTAGACTTTTTATCCTAATTCCAATATATCAGAAAGTATGCAATCCAACTGCTCTAAATTTTGCACACGTCTAGAACCTGACATTCTAGATTAATTTGGAATAACTGATACATGTCAGTGCTGCCAACATGATTCTAAGCCTGCTGATAGGTCCAATTTTTAAATACATGTAACTTTTATATTAACAAATGGATTTTATCCTAAATTGGGACAACAATAGATCATAACGTTTCAGATTAATTCTAAGCAACACATACATGACACTGTTGCCAACATTATTCTACGAGTACTGATAAATCCAATGTAACATTTCATTTTTGTTATATAAATTATTCATTGGCATGAATCTTAAATTTTAAGAAAAGTAGGCTCTTTAATTCGTCAAGGAACTACTTGTTACAATTACTCACGTGGAGTCGGCAGCATTGCATACCGCACAATGTACACACACCGCAGTCGTCTGGGTCATGGAAGTACTCGTGTTACACAGTTTATGGTGGTACCCATGCACCGCCATAGAATTTACAGAGTGTCGCAGGTCTTGCTTGGTTAGTGTCTGTCCATGTCCTGTTTATCATGGCCTGCGTTTAGTAAATCTCGAGCCAGATTTATTCCCTCTTCTTCACTCTGTCCTGCATTAGTTTTTCGCAGGTGCCAGTGGAAGATAGCCCTCTCTTCACCCGGAGAAGATCTCCTTGGCAAGTTCATACGCTAGTCCAGATTTTGCGTGTTTTGATATTCCCAGGGTAGCTTTCAGAAAGCGCGACTTCACTATTTCTAGCGTCCCGTCAGTGTCAGTTTCTCCCAGATGATTTATAGTGCGTATGTGGCGATGGGCGCTATTTTCGCGTCGAATATGAACGTTAACAAGAAGTTCCATGAAGAACTATACAGCCTACTTTTCATGCCAATGATTATTCTATAGTATATGAACCTATCTAGAATAATGACGAAATTAAGTTGGTAATATCGAAATATCTAATTAGTTCAAAATATACCTGGCATAATGTAGCCTAATAGAGCACTACAGTTGGCAGCCCTGGTGACTGAATATATTCTTAGTTCCATTTCATAAGGTACAGAATATAAAATTTGGTTGAAGTCCAATGGACGTTACATGCAGTTAGACACTGGATCTATCAGCACGCGTAAAAGCATGTTGCCAACAATACCATGCGTGTGCTGGTCAGAAATAATCTGAATTATTATGATATCTTGTTGTGCCAATTTTGGATGAAATCCATTTGTTAGTATAGAAGTGACATGTATTTTAAAATTGGACATATCAGCAGGCATAGAATCACGTTGGCAGCACTGCCTTGTATTAATTACTCCAAATTATCTAAGAGGGTCAGGTGCTATACGTGTGCAAAGTATAGAGCTGTTGGCTTGCATACTTTCTGGTATATTGATATTATGGTAAAAAATATATACAGCATTTATTAACAGTTGGCAGCCCTGATTGCTCTTAACAATACTTATAGTCATATCTGTTATGGTACACATAGAACATACGAAATTTGGTTGAAATCCAACTGATAGTATAGTTACATGTATTTAAAAATTGGTACTATCAGCAGGCTTATAATTATGTTGGTAGAACTGACGTACCGTATATAAGTTACTCCAAATTAATCTAAAATGTCAGAGTGTACGTGTGAATAGTTTAAAGCTGTTGGCTTGCATACTTTCTGATATATTGGTATTTAGATAAAAAAAATAGAGAGCGAGCAATTATTAACAGTTGGCTGCCCTGTTGGCTCTTAAGAATACGCTCAGTCATATATGTTTATGTACAGATATTGCATACAAAATGTGGTTGAAATCCAATTAATAGTGTAGAAGTTATATGCATTTAAACATTGGACCTATCAGAAGGCTTAAAATTATGTTGGCAACACTGTCATTGTTGGCCTCCTGGAAATTAAACTGAAATAGTATTATCTGCATGTGTGCCAATTTTGGAATAGCTCCCATGCATACCTTGCAAGATATCAAACATGGAGCTCAAATTTCTAGTGCGTTTTTTCAGCAGTTGGTAGCACTGACATCATTTTCAAATATGGACGTGAGATATTCCGGTGCACATCTTTACTCATACTAAATTTAGTTTTGATTGCTGCAGCCGTTTAGGAGTTGATAGGGGGGGGGGGGGGTGGACACACACACACAGACAGACAGACAGACACACATTTTCCCGTATCGATCTCATAAGTCTACTTTTTGTCTATTTTTGCAAAATGTGAAAAGTAGGCTAAAAATCCCTCAGTATGCCTTCCTTCGGAGGGGAAGTAATGCCGGCGGTCCCGGTTCATAGATTTATGGCATGTTAAAGAACCTTTCTCTCATTACACCTGTGTGAAGTTAATTAAAATAGGTTAAACATTTGACTAACGTTCTTAGGTTCCTACGTTCGTCGTCAGGAGCCGACTGCGGTGGCAGCTGGTAACTAATTTCTGAACTAGTTGGTCGTTGACGGTGGCGTTTGGCGGCAAAAGTAGGAACTACTTGAAAAAATTCATTGCCTGCAGTCCTTACTTGAATTAAAACAGATAACACACACTAATACAGCCATCACAATTAACACCGGTTATCGGACATATTCTACACACACCCAAAGTACACGGGGCTACATCACCGCGTTGCCGCAGTCCCTAAACTGAGGAACCAACCAACCAATCTCATAGCGGTTTCCAGCGAGTGCTTTGTGATTGATTTAATGTCGTTGGTGTCCACCGTTGCTCTAGATTTATTTAAGACTAATGAACTCGTACTCTTATTGCACAAGAACAGACCAGTAGAAGTTCGGAGAAAAGGTGTACAGAGTAGAGTAACATCTCCCACACAGCACCTTTTCACCTGCCATCCTTACCAAACACTTAACAACCAGTAATGACAATAAGCCGCTTGACAATGTGACTGCCGCTTCCTTATAAGAATAGATTCTTTTATTTCTACCATTGTTGACTCGAATTCAGCCTGTCATTATTTCTTTTAAGACGTTTAGCCCAACTAAGGAACGCTAAATCTCTTCATTCTCTCTCACGGTGGGTGAGTGGTTATCGTGACGGACAACCAACCCCCAAGTTTGCAGGTTCGCTCCTGGCCGTGGTAAGTGGTTTTTTTTTTAAGGCGACAAAAATACGACACGCATGTCATACGATGTTGGCATGTTAAAGAACCCATTTGAATTCGGTATGCCGTGATTCATAATGGCAAAATTAATCTCGGGATTTTCCACCAACAGAAGGTTCCTCATTTCTCTACTAGAAAGCGCTATAGTGTCAAGCAGCTTAGATATCTAACCTCCTTGACTTTCATAGCGCTCCAAGGAACGACAAATTTTGACATGCCAGCTGTCCTCTGGACGTCAAATAATAAAGATTGCACATGGCACCTGAGGCCATACGATATTATTTATTTCATTTTCTCACTATGATTTATCCTCCTTTCTGCTGTCCGGGGGTTTGCTGCAAAGTGATGTTTGTTCATCAACAATCTAAGCTAGGCCTGTCCCATAAGCCTTCGTTTTTTTACGTTGATTTTTAGCCTACTTTCCACATTTTGTAAAAATGAGGGAAAAGTAGACTTATGAGATCGATTTGGACAAATGTGTGTCCGTCTGTCTGACTGTCCGTCTGTATGTCAGTCCTTTTATCTGTCTGTCTGTCTGTCTGTCTGTCTGTGTGTGCGCACCGGAGCAGATATGAATGTGATTTTTTGTAGTGACAACAGAGCTGCCAAGTGTTGACAAATTTACTGTATACATTTCTATCCTAATCTCAATATATCAGAAGTATGCAGGCGAACATTTCTAAACTTTGCATACATAGAGTACCTGCAAATATAGGTTAATTTTCAGTAACCGATATATGACAGAGCTGCCAACATGATTCTACGCGTGCTGATAGGTTTAATGGTGAATCACATGTAACTTCATACTAATAAATGAAATTCTTTAGAAATTGGAACATACATAGAACATAATATTTCAATTTATGTTTGAGCATCCAATTTAAGGCAGTGATTTTACGCATGCTGATAAATTGGATATTTAAATACATGTAACGTGCATACTATCTATTGGATCTCAACCAAATTGTACATGTGCATTCTGGACCTTAAGAGATGGAACTAAGAATATATTCAGAGTCACCAGGTCTGCCAACTGTTGATATATGGTATCTGTATTTAAAAAAAATAGGCTCTTTAGTTCGTCATGTAACTACTTGTTTGAAGGTCATCTTCAATTTATATTATCCAGTTAGTCCTGACTTTTAATGAGGTGGTATGATTAAATATCATTGTAGTAAGTTCATTCTTTGATATGTCCATAAACTTTTAATCGACTTTTTCTAATAGTGTCTGATATTTTCTCGGAATGTTGGTATAACTCGTGAGACCTCCACACTCCCTCTATGCTCACTGGAACAAAGATTTTTCTGAGGATTTTCCTTTCTTGGGTTGTTATTATTAAGGGCTTAAGTGAAATTCTGCATTGACTCACACTAGCGCCCGTAGTGGTAGAAAAGGCAAACCGCTGTTCTAATCGACCAGATATGGTTGATGATAATTGTTGTTTTTAGGAGCCTAACATCTAGGTTATCGGCCCCTGATGGTTTGGGTGATCGTGAAGATGAAAAGGAAATGCAAACTTAAAACTAAAACTAAAAACGAACATACATACTAGAAGAAGAAATGGAAAACTAAAGGAGAATAAGGCAAATAAAGGACAGGAGGAAAAGAAATGCCCTCAACCATCGAAAAATACGGATTGAGGGACTTGGAAGGAAGGAGAGCCATTTAGTGTGTCCTTTACGTTTGGAAAACTGGAGAAACAACGAATATTAATAACAAATGCACCAAAAGAGGAACAGCGTTCATGGAAGTTCTAGTCTATGATATTAAAGGATACTTTAAATATTGTGTTGCTTGCATGAAATGTTACAACTGTGGGTTTTTGTTATAATAATTTTTGAAATTTGTGTATTGTTATTATTATTATTATTATTTTTGAAATCGAAATCCAGGAACCTAAATTTCTCAGGAAAATATATGGCCCCGTTTATGTATGTTATTGGTATATGGATAAAAAGGAAAACCACAGACTTGTTCACAGTAATCAATAAGTTCACTGATACCGTGCGTAATTGAAATTTTATGGTCACATCTGCAGAATGGACAACACCAGATTCGCAACAAAACAAGTAGTTCCGTGAAGAACTATACAGCCTATTTTCATATATCCTGCTCATGTTAATTGCCTCTATCAACATACAAAATTTCAGTTTAATTGCTATAACAGATTCGTGGATATTGAGAAGCGTCTAAATATTTCAGATGGTCGCCAGGTTGGATTTTTATTTTTGTCCTATTACATTAAGATTATTGTGTACGTGTGGTATTCAAACTTCAATCGCATGATTAGAACACAAGAAGTCAAAACGAGATTTTAAAATTACGCACAGCAGCCATCTTGTGATTATGCAAACAATTGAAATAAATTAGATGCCAGTGAATCAACATTTGTATAGCCTCAGCATTTAACGTGCAACGTTTCACGGTACTCGGATAGTTAATTCGCGAGAAACGTCCATTTAAATATGTATACTTTGCGTCGCCGCCATGTTGGATTTGTGCTCACCAGGTTACTGAAAGTCCTATAGGTGGACATATGTTCATAGTCTCTATGAACATAAATAAAAATCAGATTGGTTGCTGTAAAAGATTCATAGATATTGAGAACCGTTAAATATTTCGGAAGCTCGCCATTTAGGATTGTTATATGTATAGGTCATAGAGTTATCTACCATTCAAGGACAATTATTGCCTAGGTTCATTATTCAAACTTTCATTTCGATCGCATGATTACGACACAAGAAATATAAACTTAATTTTAAAATTTCACACAGCTGCCATCTTGAGGTTATGTAAACAATTGAATTAAATTAGATGGCAGTGCATTACAATCTGCAAAATCATTTACTGTACCACATTTCACTGCGCTCAGAGAGTTAAATCACGAGAAAAGTCTATTAAAATATTTCAAATTCGCTTGGTCGCCATGTTCGTTTTGTACTTGACAGGTTTATGAAATATACATAGGTAAACTTGTATTAGTACCCTTTATCACCGTACAAAATTTCAGGGTGATGTCTGTAATAGTTTCGGAGATATAGAATGTCAGTGAAATATTTCGCACTGACGCCATTTTGAGGTTATGTAAACAATTGAACTAAATTAGACTCCAGTGCATTACAATGTGTATAAACATTTGCTGTACCAAGTTTCATTACGTTTGGATAGTTAAATCGCGAGAAAAGTCTATTTAAATTCCCAAATTCGCTCGACTGCCATGTTGGTTTTGTAGTCACCAGGTTTTTGAAAGTCTCATAGGTGAACTTCCAGTAGTGCCCTTTATCACCGTACACAATTTCTGGGCGATATCGGTAATAGTTTCGGAGATATTGAATGCCAGTGAAATATTTCGCACAGCAGCCATGTTGGATTGGTGAGACGTAACAAAATTTGAAGGGCACGGTGGAGGTCGCCGGGAATAGTGCTATGAACTTACCGAGTTTCATCGAAATCGCTCCAGCCGTTTAGATTTTATTAGGGACACACACACACACACCTCACACACACACACACACACATACACGCACACACACACGGACAAAAGGTGATCTCATAAGCCTATTTTTTCAAAATTGAAAATAGGCTAAAAAACTGCTTAATATAATTAATTCAAAGAAGGTCAAAATCAGTTGGTTAGAAGAAATTAAACAGGAATTAAAAGAAATAATAATAACTAGTTGAAACCCGTCAAAACATGACGGTCGATAGAGACGCCGGGGTGCCGGAATTTTGCCCCGAAGGGGATCTTTAACGTGCCAGTAAATGTACTGACACGGCTCCCTCGCATTTGCGCACCCTCAAATGCCAGCTGACTGCGCCAGGTTTCGAACCTGCAACCTTGGGCTCAGCAAGCGAGAACGTTACCCCTGAGCCACGCGGCCAGACTTAAAAGAAATAAACCTTACAGAAGATATCATCATGAATCGCAAGACTTTTGGAACTCTAATCACAAATCACTCTTTCACCGAAAAAGCAAAAAAGGCCACTGGAAACAAATGGGCAAAGGGACGTAAGAAGGGGCATAGTGAGTTCATGAGGAGATTTTGGGAGGAGAAGAAGAAAACAATGTCAACTCAAGTCAACAAGTTCAAACGCGCTCCGTAAGTGGGCAAATCGAAAGAAGAATATTTTTAGCCTACTTTTCACATTTTGCAAAAATGAGGAAAAAGTAGACTTATGAGATCGATCCGGGAAAATTTAAGTCCTTCTGTCTGTCTGTCTGGCTATGTGTTGACATAGCCTATCAACTCCTAAACGGCTGGAGCAATCGAAATAAAATTTGGTAGGAGTAAAGATCTATACCTGAATATCTCACGGCCATATTTGAAAATGATGTCAGTGCTACCAACTGCTGAAAAATCGCAATTTAAATTTGAGCTCCATGTTGGATATCATGGGAGCTATTTCAAAATCGGCACACATATAGATAATAATATTGCAGTTTAATTTCCAGAAGGCCATACATGGCAGTGTTGCCAAAATGATTATAAGCCTACTGATAGGTCCAATATTTAAATGCATATAACTTCTACACTATCAATTGGAATTCAACCAAATTTCGTATGTTGTATGTGTACATAACCAGATATGACTGAACGTATTCTTATGAACCACCAGTTTAACTGCATGTAACGTCCATGCTATTCATTGCACTCCAACCAAATTTTGTATTCTGTACCTTAAGAGATGGAACTAAGAATATATTCAGTCACTAGGGCTGCCAACTGTAGTGCTCTATTAGGCTACATTATGCCAGGTATACAGTATTTCGAACTAATTAGAAATTTCGATATTACCAACTTAATTTCGTCATTATTCTAGATAGAAAAGTAGGCTCTTTAGTTCGTCATGGAACTTCTTGTTAAAATTCGTTGTGTTTCTTCTTCCCTTCCCAATATCTCTTCACCCTCTCGCTGTGTTCCCTTTTACGCTGTTCTGTCCATCCTGTATTTTGTCTGTTTGACTTCTCAGAAAATCTGCCTTTGTGAATTCAAGTTCCGAATTTTGTTCCGTCTTCATGGCATCCAATTTCATTTATGTCTTCTTTTAGCCAGTTCTATTGATTGGAAATGTTCTTTGTGAGCCTGTAAAACTATCTCCTTACGGTATATGTGATTTTATTTTGTAACTTCGTGTGATTTATTCTTCATTCAAATTCCATTTTCACACTTTTATTATACTTTTATTATTATTACTAGTAACCCGCTCCGATCATTTAGTCATGTGTACTTGGATGTAGATGTAGAATGTGTCCGATAACCGGAGTTATTGTGGTCTTTCTAGTAGTACCGTATTGTTCTACCCTGAGTAAATAAACTCTGAATCAAAAGCCATATCTTAACAGCGGTAAGCGTGGGCAAGGGTGAATAAATGCAACCTGCAAAGTACACTTGTTCGCCGGGCAGGACGCGTCAGCGCCTGATTTGAAAATGAAACGTAACTTTATCAACCACTAGCAACCCGCCCCGGCTTCGCCCGGGAACAGTTATGAATGCATTACGTGATAAGCGCTTTTTTTTTCGATGTCAATGAACTACGGCCTATATCCGTTTTACGTCTCGGCATGATGGGTTAAAATCACTGACTGGACTATTAATTATATTATCATGGAGATGCATGTGCAACGAATTCTTGTCAGACGTAATTTAAGAATGGCGAGGTGCATGAAACACAAATCCCCCTTCCGTCCAATCTTAACTTGACTGTGTATTTTGAGGAACGAAATGTTCACAAGCGAAATGAAGAAAATCCGGGTTGCACTTCCAGGGAATCTCCAAACACAACCACTCTTCTCTGAAGTCTTAAATCAATACGACTCGATAGTTTGGTGCTGCCTGTCTCAGGGATAATAAGGTTCGCCCGCTAGCTAGGCTGTAACTGGGGTGATAGGCTCGCTAACTGTTGCCTCAGTAATTGAATGGAGATTGTGTGATGAAAAGAAAACGTAAAAACACTTATAGTGAACGATGTATTGAAGATATGCTCTCGCGGACATTTTGTAGAACTTTTCATGCTGAACAATTCTTACACTCATAGTATATAGATATTTTTAACGGTTTGCCCAGCGTAAGTTTAAGAAGTGCACGGACGCAAGGTTTATTTAGACTTTTTCACTGAAATCGTTACTGCTTGGCTTCCTTTGATCATAAATAAATTATTTTCTACAGAAACCTTCCTGGAGATATCCTTTACAGATTGGTGGAGACAACATAAATATCCATCCAGTGGTTCTTGAGATTACCAGTGGCATCCAAGAATCGGGACTTTATTTTATACTAAGTAAAGATTATAATATTAATCAGTAGGATTAGGATTTGAGTGGATGCTTAATTGAATTAAGGTGCCAATCAGACGGTTGCCTGGCAAACTGATGAAAAACGAGTAGTTCCGTGAAGAACTATACAGCCTATTTTCATATATCCTACTCATGTTAATTGCCTCTATCAACTTGCAAAATTTCAGTTTGAGTGTTGTGATAGATTCGTAGATATTGAGAACCATCTAAATATTTCAGATGGTCGCCAGGTTGGATTTTTATTTATGTACTCATTCATTATCATTAACCGTCTCCAGCTTCCCGGGTGCGGTATAAGAGCGCTCTCCATGCTTCTCTATTCAGGTATATTTCCTCCTCCCCTACCTGGTGCCAATCGACACCTCTTCCCTGCAGGTCTTCTTTTATTTGGGAGATCCAGCGTGTCCGTGGTCTGCCTCTTGGTTTCTTGCCCTCCACATTTTGCTCAAGCCATACTCTTGCCGTTCTGCTTGGATTCATCCTCTTCACATGACCAAACCATTTCAACCTTGATGTTGCTATTGCTTCATGAAGTGGTTTCACTTGAATCTCTGCACGAATCTTCACATTTCGGATCTTGTCTCTTCTGGTCTTCTGAAGCATTGTTCTCAGGAACTTCATTTCTGTAGCCTGAAGTCTGCTACTATCTCTTCTGTTGATAGTACAAGTTTCAAGTCCATGATGTATTTATGTACTATTAAATGAAAATTATTGTGTACGTGTGGTATTCAAACTTCAATCGCATCATTAGAACACAAGAAGTTAAAACGAAATTTTAAAATTTCGCACAGCTGCCATCTTGTGGTTATGAAAACAATTGAACTTAATTAGACGCCAGTGCATTGCAATGCGTATAAACATTTGCTGTACCAAGTTTCATTACGTTCGGATGGTTAAATCGCGAGAAAAGTCTATTTAAAAGTCTATTTAAAAGTCTCAACTTCGCTTGGCCGCCATGTTTGTTTTGTATTTACCAGGTTTTTAAACGTCTCATAGGTAAAATTCTATTAATGCCCTTTATCTCCGTACAAAATTTCAGGGTGATATCGGTAATAGTTTCGGATATACTGAATGCTGGTGAAATATTTCGCACAGCCGCTATGTTGGATTAGTGCAACAGAAAAAAATTTGAAAGACACGGTCGGGGTCGGCCAGAATGGTGCCATGATCTTACCGAGTTTCATTGAAATCGCTCCAGCCATTTAGATTTCACACACAGACAGACACACGGACAAATGGTGATCTCATAAGCCTTTTTTTTTTTTTTTTCATAAAATGAAAATAGACAAATAACACTTGGAATATCTGCTGGCAGGGCTGGGATTTGAACATCGGTCTCTAAACTGAATATTTCCATTGCATTGCTATAACAAGGACATTGTCTCACCAAACTGAGTTCCCACAGTGCGCTAATCCGTGGGTCGTAATGGGGTGAAGGGGCCAACAGGTATGTGTGAATATTCATAAGGGAGTCTATTTTCAGTGAGCAGCATTGTTGAAATAATTATTCACTCTGGTTGGTATCCACCCAGGAATTTATCTGCCAGTTTTACAAAGTCGAATTAATATCCACACTCGTATGGCTTGCTATGCTCAGTAATTAGGGTTCGAGCCTTGTAATACACCAGGAACAAGGCAGTCACTATTCATTACAATTGAAGCGTAATGCAGAGCTTGACAATATTATGTATGCAACAGCAGACCAATTTGATAGAGTGCTTTGTTCCCGCTGTTCCAAAAATGGAACATTTTTTTTTAAATTGGTGTAGCTATTGTTCATAGTAATGTTGGAAGGAAAGTTTACCCTGCACTGATTAAGGTGGTATCATTGTTTACTGTTATTTCATATTCAGATGTTTATGAGCTATTGCTTCATTGATCTGCTGTATGAAATATCGCTTGGCCATTCGCCAGGTCTGAGGGGGGGGGGGGGAGGGGGGGGTAAGTATTTTTCTTGTATCATGATAAGAAAATAACTTTCTACCTTGCCATCTTCAGAGCACAATCTATACATTACGAGAACACCATGCTACGTTTTAGGTGGATTTTACTGTCAGGCATAACTTAAGAAGTACGATAGAAAATTGATGTTCCATTTTTGGAACAGCGGGCATGAATGCCTCGGTAATCAATTTATATATACATTTCATCCATTACCTGAACAGTGAACACGTATGATACGAATATAATGACTTTGTCAGTAATTTCAAACCTCAAATACAGTTGCAAACTTATTGGTGTATAAACAAATAGTTTTAGTAGGATTGTAAATCGATGCTACAGGACTTGCTTTATTTCACGAAATTGAGAACTTTTTGGAAGAACTCGAACGTGAAGGAGGTTTCAGGAAACGTATGTATTCATAGAACCGCCAGAGAATCATGTATTCTCTGATGAAGATACCGGTGATGAAGTCGAAGCAGACATCAATCGTCTATCTGGTAACCAACGACGTGGCCGTGCTGAAGCAACTGTGAGACGAGCTGTAAAAGGTGAAGTTGAAGATCTTCATTTAGGTTCCAATGAGCCTGCCTCTCAGTTCGAAGTTAAAATTGCTGAACCTGTCTGTTCTTCTAGTTCTATCGATCCTCGTGTTCAAAGGTCTAACAAGTAGTTCCGTGAAGAACGAAAGCCTATTTTCATATATCCTAATGTTAATTGCCTCTATCAACATACAAAATTTCAGTTTGATTGATGTAATAGATTCGTAGATATTGAGTATCGTCTAAATATTTCGGATTGCCGCCGTCTTGGATTGTTATATGTATAGGCCATAACGTTATATACCATTAAATGAAAATTATTCCGTAGGTTCATTATTCAAACTTTCACTTCGATCGCATGATTACGACTCAAGAAATAAAAATTTAATTTTAAAATTTCGCACAGCCACCATCTTGTGGTTATGTGAGCAATTGAACTAAATTATATGGCAGTGCATTACAATGTGTATAAACATGTACTGTACCACATTTCACTGCGCTCAGATGGTTAAATCGAGGGAAATGTCTATTAAAATGTTTCAACTTCGTTTAGCCGCCATGTTCGTTTTGAACTTTACACGTTTTTGAAAGTTACATAGATAAACTTGTATCAGTACCCTTTATCACCGTGTAAAATTTCAGGGTGATATCGGTAATAGTTTCGGAGATATAGAACGCCGGTGAAATATTTCGCTTAGCCGCCATCTTGAGGTTATGTAAACAATTGAACTAAATTAGTTGCCAGTTCATCTGTTAATCCGTCCAGGTTCTTCCAGTCTTCGCAGTTCTCTCGTCTTGGAGCCCTTCTAAATTTTGAATAATATATCCCTATCTAATATCTGAACTTCCTGAATGTTGGACCTTCCTAGATCTTTACGAACTCGTTTAATCCATGCCGTAGTTGTCTTCTTGTTCCATAGGTAGACAAATATCTTTTTAGTTACGGTATTATGTTTTCGTACATTCTGTGCAAATGTCCGATAAATGACAACCTCCACAATATCATGGTTTCTGAGATCTTCTCCACAACTTTGTAGACTTCATTGTTGTTCGGAAGTTTCCAGCCGGTTTCAGTCTGGATTGAACCCATGATTTTCCGAACTATTCTTCTTTCTAGGATGTCCAGCTTCTCCAACTTGTAGCTCATTGAGAGGCATTTGCTGGTATATAAACATTTTAACCACAGTGTTACAGTGCTTTATTTTGGCGTTCCAAGAGATGCATTTCATGTTGTATATGTTTTTAGTTATCCCGTAAGCTCTCTCCATTTTTTGAGATCCGATCTCCCAAAGTAGCTTTCTAGTCCGTTCTCTTGTATTTTGTTACATCTACATTTTAAACGTCCCTCTTTAACCTACAATACTAACATACCAAACATTTACGTGTATGAATAATTTAAATCCAGCAGTGCTCCTACCGGTCTATGGTGGTGATGTCAATGCTTTTGTTATTAATGCCAATGAGTTCTAGAGGCATAATCATGGGACAAAGAATTGCCTGGAAACTATTCTTGAATTTAACAACATATTGGTTTCTCCATGGCAATAACAAAGAGGTGGGGAATTTGATGTAAATATGTCACATCGCTTCGGAGGGATTATAAAAACAACCTCATAAAAACCAGAGACATTATTTATTTATTTATTTATTTATTTATTTATTTATTTATTGAGCAATATGAAGGAACACAGGCACCAGCCCAAATACATTCCTTCTTGACATTATCTGATTAAACAACAACATGTATTAGTGAAAAATAAAGAAAAGAGATTATACAAATTACACAAATGAAGAACAGAAGATAAATACTACAAAGGAGATCGTGAAAATATAAACCAAAAATTAAAACAAATCTGTACAAAGTAGACAAAAATAATATACAAAAAAAAGGAGAAAAGAGTAGCCAGTATTCAAGGAACAGCTGCTTTTACTTGTTTATTGAATAAGTTAGCGCCTGCGAATAAATCTACTTGAACATCAATTGAATTATAAAATGATAATATTTTAACTAAAGGCGAATTAGAATAGTGAACACTTTTAGATCTTGGGATGTGAAAGAGTGCTTGCTGGAGAGATTACAGTACGTACTGCTATTTACGTCAAAGTAAACGACTTCTGTATTTGTTGTATTTAAGATGGAACTTAGCGTATTGAACTTCAAAGACCACAGAGGATTCAGTGTATATAAATAGTATTACATACGAAATATATATTAATTTCAACCATTTAACTGATTGGTGCCTTAGCACAAAGTTCGTAATGTACGTATTATTAGTATTAAGCATCAATTGAATAATGTTAGTATTGTAGGGTTAAAGTGGCCAAATGGTCATGCAACTTCAACGAAAGACAGGGATAAGGAAATACCGGTAGGTAAACAAAGAAAGAAAGAAAAAAAGAAAGAAAGAAAGAAAGAAAAAAAAAGAAAAAAGAAAGAAAAAGAAAGACAGACAGAAAGAAAGACAGAAAGACAGAAAGAAAGAAAGAAAGAAAGAAAGAAAGAAAGAAAGACAGATCGAAAGAAAGAAAGAAAGAAAGAAAGAAAGAAAGAACGAAAGAAAGGAAGAAAGAAAGAACGAAAGAAAGAAAGAAAGAAAGAAAGAAAGGAAGAAAGAAAGAAAGAAAAAAGAAAGAAAGAAAGAAAGAAAGACAGAAAGAAAGAAAGAAAGACAGAACGAAAGAAAGACAGAAAGAAAGAAAAAAAGAAAGAAAGACAGAAAGACAGAGAGAAAGAAAGAAATAAAGAAAGAGAGAAAGAAAGGCAGAGAGAAAGAAAAAGACAAAGAAAGAAAGAAAGAAAGAAAGAAAGGAAGGAAGGAAGGAAGAAAGAAAGAAAGAAAGAAAGAAAGAAAGACAGAAAGAAAGACAGAGAGACAGAAAGAAAGAAAGAAAGAAAGAAAGAAAGAAAGGAAGAAAGACAGACAGAAAGAAAGAAAGAAAGAAAGAAAGAAAGAAAGAAAGAAAGGCAGAAAGAAAGAAAAAAGACAGAAAGAAAGAATGAAAGACAGAAAGAAAGAAAGAAAGAAAGAAAGAAAGACAGACAGAAAGAAAGACAGACAGACAGACAGACAGACAGACAGACAGACAGACAGACAGACAGAAAGAAAGAAAGAAAGAAAGAAAGAAAGAAAGAAAGAAAGAAAGACAGAGAGCAAGAAAAAAAGAAAGAAAGACAGAGAGAAAGAAAGAAAGAAAGAAAGAAAGAAAGAAAGAAAGAAAGGCAGAAAGAAAGAAAAAAGACAGAAAGAATGAATGAAAGAAAGAAAGAAAGAAAGAAAGAAAGAAAGAAAGAAAGACAGACAGACAGAAAGAAAGGAATATAGGGCAGTTGTCCGTGGCATATTTATGGTTTCAAGGTTCAGGAAGTTGAGTATTACCTAGTGCAGCTAGTGTGGTGTTGGTTGCCCCGCAGGCAGGGGTTGGGGCGCGGATACAATGAGACAATGAGGGACAAGGCATTAAGGTAATGTAACAAGCAGTCAGGGTGACAGCGACTCTAGCTCCACCTCTGACTTGTCCCCTAATTAAGCGACGCCCTTAAATGTGGACAATGCTTTATTACAAAGCGAGCCACGCATACCTTCCTCTTGAGCGACACTTCACAGTCTTCGATTTGATGACGTATTTTATCAGGAATATATTCTAACGCTGAGGGTCTATCTCTGGTTACCATGGCAACAAGTGTTGGTCATCTAGTTCAGTAGAGATATCTATATGTTGCTATAAGCACATCTTACTTACAATTACGTGGATACCATGGCAACAAGTGTTAGTCGACCAAAATATTATGTGCACTCGAAATTGAATGTTGGTTGTGAAGTAACCAATAGACCTACATAAAACCCAATGACATCATCATTTTCGTCGTTCTATTTTACTTTAGTTCATGTAGTTTTGGAATTTTTAATTTATATTTTAATATTTTTTTTATCGCAGTTGAAACACAAAAAGGGCCCGTTTTTAAGCGTGTTTCAACTGTGCGTCACATTTAAGAATTATTATCTCACAAACCAATCATCAGATCGAATCCAAATTTTAACACAATATACATTGGAAAGTTCTACAACTGGTTTATTAATTTCAAAACTTGGTGTATTCAAGAACGAAAGTTGTTATCATTTTTGTAAGGTAACTTTTCCTCGGCTCGGGGACGTTGGAAAATGTAGTTCTTCGTTGCGCTGTGATCCTTATACATCAAAACGTTATGCTGTATTACTGTGAAATACGTAACTCAATTCACTTATTTTATATCGGTTTGTATTTGTGCGGGGAATTAAGACACGGTTCACCAGCTAGCCGCTCCGGGAAATGCTGTACAGCGTTGCTGATATGGAGCCCTGCATTTCCGAGCGAGGCGCGCCATGACGCGTGATGGAGCCCATCTTGGCAACGCTGTACAGCTTTCACCGGAGCGGCTAACTGGTGAACCATGTCTAAATTTCCCGTACAGATACAAACTGATATAATATAAGTGAATTAATTTACGTATTTCGCAATCATACAGCATAACTTTTTGATGTATAAGGATCACAACGCGAACAAGAACTAAATTTTCAAACCACCCCGAGCCGAGAAAACGTTACCTTACATAAATGATAACAACTTTGTTTCTTGAATACACAAAATTTTGAAATTAATAAACCAGTTATACAACATTCCAATGTATATTGTGTTAAAATTTCGATTCTATCTGATGACGGGTTTGTGAGATAATAATTCTTAAATGTGACGCATGGTTGAAACGCGCTTAAAAACGGGCACTTTTTGTGTTTCAACTGCGATAAAAATATTAAAATATAAATTAAAAATTCCAAACCTACATGAACTAACGTAAAATAGAACGACGAACATGATGATGTTATTGGATTTTGTGTAGTTCTATTGGTTACTTCACAAACAATCTTCAAACTCGAGTACACATAATATTTTGGTCGACAGTAGTCATCTAGTTCAGTAGAGACATCTATATGTTGCTATAAGAACATCTGTTACTTACAATTAGCGTGGTTACCATGGCAACAAGTGTTGGTCATCTAGTTCAGTGGAGACATTTATATGTTGCTATAAGAACATCTTACTTACAATTAGCGTGGTTACCATGGCAACAAGTGTTGGCCATCTAATTCAGTAGAGACATCTATATGTTGCTATAAGAACATCTTACTTACAATTAGCGTGGTTACCATGGCAATAAGTGTTGGTCTTCTAGTTCAGTAGAGACATCTAGACTATATGTTGCTATAAGAACATCTTACTTACTATTAGCGTGGTTGCCATGGCAACAAGTGTTGGTCATCTAGTTCAGTAGAGACATCTATATGTTGCTATAAGCACACATACTTACTATTAGCGTGGTTACCATGGCAATAAGTGTTGGTCTTCTAGTTCAGTAGAGACATCTAGACTATATGTTGCTATAAGAACATCTTACTTACTATTAGCGTGGTTACCATGGCAACAAGTGTTGGTCATCTAGTCCAGTAGAGACATCTATATGTTGCTATAAGAACATCTTACTTACAATTAGCGTGGTTACCATGGCAACAAGTGTTGGTCATCTAGTTCAGTAGAGACATCTATATGTTGCTATAAGAACATCTTACTTACTATTAGCGTGGTTACCATGGCAACAAGTGTTGGTCATCTAGTTCAGTAGAGACATCTATATGTTGCGATAAGAACATCTTACTTACTATTAGCGTGGTTACCATGGCAACAAGTGTTGGTCATCTAGTTCAGTAGAAACATCTATATGTTGCTATAAGAATATCTTACTTACTATTAGCGTGGTTACCATGGCAACAAGTGCTGGTCATCTAGTTCAGTAGAGACATCTATATGTTGCTATAAGAACATCTTACTTACTATTAGCGTGGTTACCATGGCAACAAGTGATGGTCATCTAGTTCAGTAGACACATCTATATGTTGCTATAAGAACATCTTACTTACTATTAGCGTGGTTACCATGGCAACAAGTGTTGGTCATCTAGTTCAGTAGAGACATCTAGACTATATGTTGCTATAAGAACATCTTACTTACTATTAGCGTGGTTACCATGGCAACAAGTGTTGGTAATCTAGTTCAGTAGAGACATCTATATGTTGCTATAAGAACATCTTACTTACAATTAGCGTGGTTACCATGGCAACAAGTGTTGGTCATCTAGTCCAGTAGAGACATCTATATGTTGCTATAAGAATATCTTACTTACAATTAGCGTGGTTACCATGGCAACAAGTGTTGGTCATCTAGTTCAGTAGAGACATCTATATGTTGCTATAAGAACATCTTACTTACTATTAGCGTGGTTACCATGGCAACAAGTGTTGGTCTTCTAGTTCAGTAGAGACATCTATATGTTGCTATAAGAACATCTTACTTACTATTAGCGTGGTTACCATGGCAACAAGTGTTGGTCTTCTAGTTCAGTTGAGACATCTATATGTTGCTATAAGAACATCTTACTTACTATTAGCGTGGTTACCATGGCAACAAGTGTTGGTCATCTAGTTCAGTAGAGACATCTATATGTTGCTATAAGAACATCTTACTTAGTATTATTGGTCGCGAGATCGTACGAACTCGCAGCGTTGGACTAAGATATCATCTTGCCCTGGCTCTCAGAGTGTTTGCCCGCGAGTGCTATTGGCAGATATAAACTGTCCACTTAACTTCTAATAATATTGACATGTCGTGCAGCATGCAGGTGCGCATGCCCCGTGTGAACAGTACTCCACATATCACGAAGCGCTAATATTAAATGGAGCTCAGATGTGCGACACTTTGCAAACAGCAACTTCACATTTTGGCACTGACAAGCGAGGTTTGTTCAGTCCAAGGGTGTCCAAACCACGGCACATAGGCCACGTGTGACCCTCGGCGATATTCTAGCCGGCCCGACAACGGAAACAATTTGACTCAGGAAAGACGAGACAAGGGCCAATTAAGTCGGGAAAGGAAGAAACTCCCTAGAACTCGGATACCCTAATACCGTCGGTGTCGGAAGAGAACAAGAGTTGACCAAGAGAGGTCGACAGGAAAGAGAACAGAGAGGAGACCGGTACAAGTAAGTGGAAGCAATGCCGGACTCAGCTGGGGTCCCGTGGTCGCAAACCCACGTTCCACTAGATGTAAGCCCTTGGGGGGAGGGGAGATCCAATTCTCGGCTCGGGCAAGAAAATTAATTTTGGTGTGAGGGCTGGAAGGAGTACACTCGGCCTCGTTAGGCAAAACTGTGAAGAGATGGGTTTGATTCGTACCTCACTCATCCTGGGAGAAGCTGTTTGTCTCTCACCATGGTGGACAAGGTTCGATTCCCTGTCAATGTAAATGAGATTTTCCATGTGAAGTATCACATCGTGTGGTGGGGATTCCATATACAACTGGGGACGGTTCCATAGCAACCTACTGGAAGGGACTGTCTTCACCAGTGCCATTTGTGCCATATAGAACACTTTTACACCCGTTTCCGTAGCAACCTACATGTTGGAACTGACGTCATGAGAGTCTTGCACCATTTGGTACAGCTTTACACACGTATTCATGGCAACCCAGTGCTTGCCACGGTGGGTTAGTGGTTAACGTGTCGGTCTACTAACCCCAAGCTTTCAGGTTCGCTCCTGGCCGTGGTAAGTGGTTTTTTTTTTTGAAGGCAGCAAAAATTACTCCACGCATGTCATACGATGTTGCTATGTCAAGGAACACATTTGAATTCAGTAGGCCGTGTTCATAATGAAAAAATGAATCTCGGGATTTTCCGCCAACACAAAGTTCCTCATTTCTCTACTAGAAAGCGCTATAGTAGTCAAGGAGCTTAGATATCTAACGTTCTTGCCTGTCATAGTGCTTCAAGGAACAACGAAATTCGACATGCAAGCTACCCTCTGTGTGTCAAATAACAAAGCTTGCACCCGGCACCCGAGGCCATACGATATTTTTATGGCAACCCACTGGGTGGGACTGACTTCACCTGGAAGACTTGTGACATTTAGAACACCATTACATACGTTTCCATAGTATCCTACTGGAAGGGACTGACTTCACCTGGAAGACTTGTGACATTTAGAACAGTTTTACACACGTTGCCATAGAAACCTACTTGCTGGAACTGACGTCATCAGTGAGAGACTTGTGCCATTTAGTAGTCTTCCTTACACACGTTTCCATGGAAACCTACTTGCTGGAACTGACGTCATCAGTGAGAGACTTGTGCCATTTAGTAGTCTTCTTTACACACGTTTCCATGGAAACCTACTTGCTGGAACTGACGTCATCAGTGAGAGACTTGTGCCATTTAGTAGTCTTCTTTACACACGTTTCCATGGAAACCTACTTGCTGGAACTGACGTCATCAGTGAGAGACTTGTGCCATTTAGTAGTCTTCCTTACACACGTTTCCATGGAAACCTACTTGCTGGAACTGACGTCATCAGTGAGAGACTTGTGCCATTTAGTAGTCTTCTTTACACACGTTTCCATGGAAACCTACTTGCTGGAACTGACGTCATCAGTGAGAGACTTGTGCCATTTAGTAAGTCTTCTTTACACACGTTTCCATAGCAACCCACTGGGTGGGAAGATGACCAGCAAACGGAGAAAAGATGGTGTTAATTAATCTTGTAAAGCCGCTGGAGGCAGGGCCTCACGTCATGTCACTGTTCCGTCAGGCTCAGAACTCGTGACCTGGGTGGAGCACAGGGACTTGTGTGCTCATTAATTACACTTCAAAGAGAAGCCGGCATGAGCGTAATTAATTTCTACAAATGTTTTGGGGGGCTTCTTAATGTTTCACCCAAAAATAAAATAAAAATACCTAACACTGAATTTAAAAGTAGTTCTTACGATACAGGTGGTCCCATTTGAAGATGTGTGTGTGTGATGTCTTACAAACCAGATATGAGATTATTAATATGGTATGGTGTTACAGAAGTAAAAACTGGTTAACGGGGAGGTAGTCAAATTTACCGTCATGGCTGTGTTACGCACTGAGTTCATTTGCATAAATTATGACGTACGTCATTCTCCAAGGGCTCCGTCTTGAGGAAAGAATTCATGACGAAAATCAATGTAATCATCATATTCTGAAGCCTTGTCGATGCAACCACACTCTTCTGTTGTTGGCGGTTCGTTTCAGTTCCTTGTAGTTGTCACATCCCATTCTATTCTTGATGTCTTCCAAATACTTCGTCCTAGGCCGTCCTCTTCCTTTCTTTCTCAGCATTTTCCCTTCAAGAATGTTAACGATGAAAGTGTTGTGGCTGATGACATCATCATAATTTAATGGACTTAAAACAGGCAATGAAACATAACAAACACATCAAATATACAACATTACAATCATTCCGTTGTCGTCAACCATTTGATCAGTCCGATATTTTCCTTTACCTTCCTTCTTTGATCTCGTAATTTAAGACTGGTAGGTTATCAGCCTTCCGGGCCCGAGCTCAGTAATGGGGCTGCCATCTAAGGTGCTGAGCCACCCGGTTTGTTATCAAAGTGACCTTCTTCTAGACGAGTTGCCTTCACCACGGCTCATAGAGTCTCACCTACCCATACGCATACCTAATGGTCCTGGTCCTATACCTTTGTCCATCTGCTAGATCATCCGCCTTTAGGGAAGATTTCTCATCCCCAGGGTGCCCATTTCCTCACCTTACTCATCTGCCCTCAAAGACGCTCATTGGCACGGTAAAGAACTCCTTATCCTGGGAGTCTGATGACATGTCGAATAAATTTTATTCTTCTCTTTCCCATTTCCTTCATTAATCTTGTCTCTTCTTTGACTTTCCTTAAGACTTCCAGGTTGGTTTTTCTTTCCATCCAGCTCGTTCTTGTCATTTCCCGCCATGTCCACATTTCAGCAGCTTCAAGTCGATTGTTTCCCAATTTACCCAGAGTCCAACATTCACTTCCATAGAGCATTGTACTCCATACAAATGAGTTTGCAAATGATTTTATTACATCTATATTCATATGTTTGTTTAGTGATAAATGCCTGTTTGGCCAATGCAATCCTTCTCTTCACTTCCATTGAGCATCTATTTAAATCATCATCTTACATTTGTCATGTAAAAAATATAATGGAAATATATGATATGGCATAACATGTGAACAAGTTCGGATTGTAATCCAAAAACTATCCGCAAATTTTCTCGAAACATTATCCTCAACTTATCCGCTATCCGTGGGTTTATCAGTGGATATCCGCATCCGCCCAGGGCTTTAGTTATAAACTTGTGCTCTTATAGCAGTCTAATTCAAGCCGCGACAAGGTTTAGAATTATACTACGTACAATTACACATAGGCCATATTTCCTGTTCTATGTACCTGCAAGTGAAACATTATTTCAATCTTATTGTGTTGATACGTTTTGTGTAATACCTTTTTTGTGCGAAAAATCTCCACAACTAATTTGAATGAAGATTTTAGGACTTCAAAGTTATTGAACAGGGCTTGAACGTTTTCAACATGCCATTTAATGTCGACTGTTGAACAGTAAAATCAGAGATGCATCTAGAACTGATTGTCTTGCAATGTAACAACGAATTAAAACAACTATTACTCAACGTTTCGAAAACTGAGCTCTACAAGGCCCTACCAAAATCAAGCTTCCCAAACTTGAAATCTCAAGCAGGTAAAATAACTGCCATGTTCGCATCTTACTGCTGTATATCTCAGAACAGGTGTTTTCTACAATGAAGCTTCGCAAAAATAGCGTCAGAATAGTACATTATGCATCTCGTATGGAAATTAAGAAACTCGCATACGCTCTTTTTATAAACATACTCATGTCTTAATTATTGCCATTATAGGCGAGTTGCATACGACTGTTTATGTTCGACGATAATTATTATAACTATTTTAGGTTCGAACATAAATATTCATAAATATCTGTCGAGATTCGCCAGTTTTATATACTGAACAGAGCGCATGAGACGCAGGAAATGCCTTGCATTTGACCATGGCCTCCTCGATTACTCTATTATGACACTAGGCCAGGCAGTGTGATTTACATTATAAGGCCGCGGAACTCAGCGCATCTAATTATCTAATTGGTCAAACAACTGTTTCTTGAGCTCTGATTGGTGGGAGAAACTGTTTCATATTGAAAAATAGTGTTATAATGAGCCTCATTATAGTACAGTTTTCTGACATATAATAGTCAGGGTCGAGCATAATAGTACATTATGCAACGAGCCTATAATGGCTATAATTAAGACACGAGTATTTTTTATAAAACGAGCGTATGCGAGTTTTATAATTTCCATACGAGTGTCTTAATTACCATTATAGGCGAGTTGCATACGACTGTTTATGTTCGACGATAATTATAACTTTATTATATGTTTTAACATAAATATTCATAAATATCTGTTGAGAGTCAGCTACTGGAATTTTGTGATCGCAGAGCGAGCGTTGGGTGTTATACCTTCGTCTTTCAAGAGCTTTGAACGGCCGACGCATGCGCTCTGTGGGCTTGCAATGCCATATGCAGCCATATGTTTACATCAGCCGTCCCTCAGTAATATTGTCACCGCAGTCATTTGAAGACAATGCGCTGTGTAGAAATTAGTGTTAGTGATTTTAAGGTACAGTGCTATTTCTTGTCTCATATTCGCCAGTTTATTTACGCGAACATATGGACGGTGCGTATTCCATGTCGGTAATTTATTATAGTTCGATGTTGTGTTTATGTCCGACATGTTGGATTTTGAGCGCATGCGCGAAATTATCGTTACCTAATTGGTCAATGAACAAGCTCTGATTGGCTGGAGAAACTGTATCGTAATGAAAAACGGTGTTATAATGACCATCATTATGATACAGTTTTCAAACACATAATAGTGAGGGTCGAACATAAATAGATTGACAGACCACCATTTAGCTGCGCTACTAAGAATCAGGTCATCCCAGTTTCAACCAGATTAAGAAAAACTTTTAGAAACACAGTCATAGTTTCACTCGTCACTCCTTCCTCTTCTGACAAATAACGAAGGTGTGTTCTTTTTTCGTAAGTTTTCTACCATTTGCAGCCGATAAGTTTGGTTTGATTTAAAATTCATAAATACAATGTTTATAATTTATCTATAAACATGTGTTGCTTTTATTTCGGCACATACAGATTATTTTGAATTGCATCTGGCCTTGCCCCTAAAACGTTTGCCCATGTTTGTCTCATAGCAACACTACTGACATAGTATGACGGTGTTGAGTAATTGATAACACTAACTCCAGATATAGAACAGCACAGCTGCACAGAAGAAACCCCTTTTGTTCCAAAAACCGTGTTATGGTTGGCTTTTAGTAAATCGTTAGAAAAACACAAGATCAGCTTAACTCTAAATTTCAGAATAATTTGCACGATCATTTTGTCGGAAAACTGAAAAAAAAAAAAAAAGAATTTTTCTCTGAATCGACGTATTTTAAAGAAAAGTAATTTTAACAAAAAAATGTAGAGGACATTGTCACCTACAATTTGTCTCATTGAGGTCATGTCATACGTTTTGAAATGCAGAAGCTAGGTGCCGTCAAAGTTTCCAAAAAAGTGTTTTTTCAATTTTTGTCCCAGAAAAAAATCCTACATCCTGTTATTTCATTCCCTCAGATCTATAACAAAGATATACTCAATCAAATTTACAGCTTAATAAATATTAATTCCTTCTGTGTGAGTTATCTTTTCATTTCTCATCAATCGCCTTTACTTACTATTCTATTTGTAGGGGTGGAGGCGATAGCTGTCTTTACAGAGTTGTGCAAATTATTAGATTCGAAGTCAGTTTTCCAAAATTGCATTTTTACTTTTCAGGGTTTAATGCACTAAGTATGTTTACAAGGCGATGAAATTACTTCAAATGATTAACCAAGACTCCTAATTATATTTTCTTTTCTAGAAACCCAAAATAATATGATTTTTTAGAATTTCCACTAACAGAGGAGCCTTGCAAATGCAAAATGCCACACGTTTCGTTTTTATTACTTCACTCTACTTTGCGTGTGAATTTAGAGCTGAGGGATTTGGGGTCTTTTAACTGATGAACGCTATTGAACTATTCAAAGATTCATGAACTATGCATTGAAATCACCTGACTTGAATTCTAAAGTCAATGAAAAATTGAAAATGGACTCAGCTCAGATATCCCTCGGAATCCAACAATCTGAAAGTTTCCAGTCGCAATTCCTTATGGGAAATGGTGTAATTTCACGGGGGAGGAAACACTACTAAGTAGGACAACAAAAGAAGTTGGTCAATAAAATGATTTTGAATAAAAGTAATTATGAATAATTAAAATTATTTATTTAATTCTATTAATTTGCACACCTCTATATTGAACCCTTCAGTATCGCAGTGTTTATATGCAAGAATCTTGATCAAGGGGTCGCGCTCAGTTCATAGTGTGATGTTTACGTTCGCCAAACAACATGCTCTACTGAGGGAAGGGTCATAGGATTAAAACTATAATTAAGAAAGGAAGTGACAAGACGTAAAATAATAACATAATTTAATGACTATTTGTGCAAAAAAATGAATATAGACAACAACAATAATAATATTCCTCCCTGAATCTTCCCATGACAGAAATATCAACGTTGAGGAGTCAGACGGATCTCCCCCCATAAAAATGTGGATCCAAGTTCCACTAACTTGCATTGGGATTTTATGTACGAGTAATGACTAACTACGAGGTATGAGTACTTTGGATGACTGTTCGTTTACAGCGGGTAACAGCCACGATGCTTACGAACAATCATCTCGTAAATCAACGTTTACGGATATAGGACACAACACTAATAAAAACCCTTAAAATTAATGCTGACACACAATCTAAAATCTAATATTTACAGGAATCTCCCTCGAGACCCTCCTTCAGTGCGATGACGCATCTGACAAATGAGCTGCCAACACGGCCAATTGCTCAATACACAAACAAGGAAAAGCCAGCATCGCACGTGACTGCACGGGTCACTAATACGGAACATAAACATGGAATGGAACCAACAACAACAAAAGCCTAACCGGCTGAGATTACCTTATATGAACAACAATGCACGTTAAGCTAACGCTTCGGAGATTATAGTGATTCGTAGGCAACTCCCATTTATTTAAACAATTTTTATCATTGATCAGTTCTTATTCTGTATTTCACGTACTAATACTGAGCCAACAAATACTCCACTAATGACCTCGATGCAATCTTTTCAGCCCGCCTTGTGAAAACAGCTTCCCCCCTTCCTCTCAACTTGTCATCATCCAGCCCCAGTGTGTAAAAATAACTTGACCAACTGTCCCGTTATCTCGTAGAATCAACAGCAACAAATCTCAACCATATGCACATATGGTAAGACATTAATCGATATAGCCACATATGTCCTCGCAAGGTAACGATATGGACTCGGCACCAAGCTGACAGAAATCAGTCTACGCTGAAATTCCCGCTTGTAATGACCAATAAAATACACACACACACACTGCTGGGAATGACATAACATTTTCACACAGGTCGGTTGAATCAGATGCACACAATCTATTTTAAGAATATTAAAACTTACGAGTGAGCTGACTGCTCTTCGCCACAACTCACATTGCTCCAACGGCAATAAACTCACTGAATCTGATCAATAATAAACATTACAAAGAATAATTTACCCTCCAATCTACTGTATGATTATATTAATTCAGTCCTACTTCTGAAACACAATATATCTCCGAGAGACGTTTCTTAGCCGCATTGCGTAAACATATGCAAACACGGTTGTCCACATAGCCACGTTAATTAAAACAAACAAACAAACAAACAAACAAGAACTTACGACTATGAAAAATTGTGCTAGCTGTTTCCATGCAAAAGGTGTCAGACCAAAACTAAATACACTACGTTAATCAACACAAGCAAGATATTTACAAACAAAATATGTCCCATATACCATAAGTTAACTTGTCAGATAATAAGAATATTATTCAGTACTCATCCTCGGCCAGTCACCGTCAGCGAACATCTGCAGCCATCTCCCTACTTAATGCTGCTTAGCTCATCTCAAACATCTCGACGGAGTGTTGACAGTTCCCAACTTCTTCCAGGATAAGCGATGTCATCTCTCGTGCTGATGCAAAAAGTTATAGATTATTACACACTCGATATCTGCCTACTAAATTCACCGTTTTAGGTACTTATTTCCCCAGAACAGTCTGTTGGCGAATTGTCGATGATACTGTCCCTACAAAATAGTACTGTGACTATCTATCACACTGAATTTATAACACATTTATATTAATAAAAATCTGTGTCCTCATGACACGCAAAGTACAAGTGCCTACGTCCTCAGACGCGCAAAAATGTAATAATAACCTGTGTCTCCCGACACACACAATGTAATAGTAACCTACGTCCTCAGACGCACAAAATGTTATAATTTTCTTGGCTCTTCACGCCACTTATAAATGAACTGGCCCTAGGTATCGATAGGGGGGGGGGGGAATTATATAAAAATTTCTCAAAATAATAGTGGTACAGGAATGAAACAAATATCACTGAACTCGAAAAATTGCGCAGGTCAAGAATATGCCCATTAATTCCAGAATCGATCGTAGAAATATTGTCTAGACGATCTCCCGCGTTAATGCTAGTTATCGCGTGCCCAAGCTAGACTTGGCGCGTTCGTAAGCATTCGTCTCTCATTGTATAAATAAACGTATGTATGAGTGATTGATTGTCTCGCTGAATGAATGAGTATCTGAATGGAATGAATGTATGTATCGCGTGATCGAGGTTATGAATGTGCGTGCGTGAGAGAGTGAGTGAACAGGAAAATGTACTATGTCAATATTCTAAATATGTAAAAACTGCAAATATCTTTGTAAAATTTGTAAATATTGTTAAAACAAATGTAGATGTAAGCTGTGCCTGTGAAGCATGAAATATGTATGTGGGGCTTGCCCTTTTTCACTAGGCCTTCCATACTTCGTGTACGATTTATGGTAAATAAAGAATAATAATAATAATAATTGGTTCCACTTTTTCGTTAACTTCGTGGTTTTTATCAGACCTCGGCCTCGTAGGAGTGTCCAGTAGTACCATCAGCCACTCACGTTACTGCATTATATTTTTTCTAGGCGCGAATAGTACAATGAACATGCCATAAGCGTGTCTCACCACGCGTCCCTTCTATTTTGAGGTAGCCACCACCTGTCCTTCTGAAACATTGCTATGCTCTTTCTTTTCACAATCCTTAAGTATTTAGCCTTTTGTCAAACTGCTGCAGGTATGTTCCCACTGTCTCCAACAAATGCTTGAAGTTTCCTCATCTTCGTCTGGCTATTTCATGACGCTGGTGGAAATATTAATTAATTGTAGAAATAAAACATCGAATCATTTATCCATCAGAGGATAAAGGGTTCACAACTCCTCCGCTCACAAAATTTCGTACTTAGGATAAAGTCGATAATTTTTAAAAGACTTCCGTAGGTCAATTTGTTTTATTTCAGAATCACCCCTTTTCTATTACTTGGTCTAGCAGCTCCTGTCTTGAATGGCATTTACTCGTTTTATTTCCTGCTTGGACCTCACCCTTTCAGCTGCTTGCGTGACGCGCTGATGCCTTAGGCAACACTCTGCCCGTCTCGTTAATGTTTGTCCTCACCATCTCCACTTCCTCCTTCACGTGCCGTACTCAACTGCGCCCCGTCCACTTAGTTGATATAGGACGTCCATATATTTAAACTGCATCATTTTTTCGGCGCTCCCATGGTTCACTTCTTCGATACGTTTTTAAATTGGCTGCATTGTAGACCGACATTGTTCCTGTGCTTAACTCTTTCACTCTGTATGCATTATTTCCTAGGTTTCTTACAATAGAATAGGGTCCTACGAACTTTTCACAGAATTTGCTGAAGATCATCTTCTCTGGATCCGATGTAGCGGGTCGTTTCACCAAAACGAGCTGGTTGATTTCTAGATCACGGTGAAATCTCTTATTTCTCAATCGCCGTAATATGCGATCTGCTTGTTTTCTCATGTAGGATCTCGTTCTCTCTATTCGCAGGTCAGGTGCTATCATGGGATCTTGTGGGCAGTTAATGATGCTTTTCCACGTTCTCACTGGATACTCGTTTTTGTGTAAGACCATAGGGATCTGTCCTGTTGACTCGTGCCTGGTAGAATTCATACATGTCTCTACATCCTTAATTTTATCCACCCACTTATGATGTTCTTTGGGAATGAAGATTCTCAAGTATGATGTCACACATTTTGTTGCTCGCTCACTTGGATTAGCTTGTGCTTGTCGGATACTGCTTAAAACGTGTTTTATACCCATGTCCTCCGTACCTTTCTTGAATTCGGCGCTTGTAAAATAGCTGCCATGGTCTGAAAATATAAATTCTGGTTTTCCAAGGATTGGAATAACTCTATTTCGAATACGACTGAGTACTTGTTTCGATGTAGTTTTCTGAATGGGGCATAATACGACAAACTTAGAAAACACATCAATGCACACCAGCAAGTGACGGCAACCTCGCCTACCTTTCGGGATTGGACCGAAACAGTCCAGGGCCACTAGCTCGCAGGGTTTCTGAGGTAGCAATGGTCTAGGATACTGCCTCATTAAATAGTTATTGGGCTTTGTCCTCTGACAAGGATCACAAGCCGTAATGACGTCACATATAGTTGTTCTCATACGCGGCCATGTAAATGACTCTCCTATTGTCGCTTCGCACTTGTCTACTCCGACGTGTCCGTAGCTTTCATGAGTATGCCATGTCAATCCTCGCTGTAAAGATGCAGGTACTAGTATGCGTAACTTGGTGTGGTCATTATCTACCCATTTGTGTAGCAAATTGTTGACATAAACATATCTTCCTTCTTTTGCTTTCGCTTCTCGAAATGCAGGTGTTCCTGTAGGTAGCTGCTTTCTAAAGTATTGAATTAATAGCATCATCCATGGTTCCGCTTCCTGTTCTCGCTGTATCTCACGTAACTCCTCCAAGAATTCCCGGTCCTTCGGTGTTAACTCCAAGTGTTGTACCATCGCTGTTTCTTCAACATCAGGCTCTGGGTTCCTGCTGAGTGCATCCGGAATCACGTTCATCTTCCCTGGACAATGTTCAATCTCAATGCTAAACTGCTGAATATATATAGACCAACGTGTCACACGTTCGCTTGCCATCGACGTCTTAAACAAGAATGTTAGTGCCTTGTGATCAGTCCTGACAACAATGGGGTATCCATATATTATTCGTTTCCATTGTTGTAGCGCATGAAGGATGGCCAACTGCTCTAGTTCCATTACAGTATAATTGCGCTCGTGCTTACGCAATTTTCGGCTGACAAATGCCAAATATGTTTTATGTTGCAGGTTAGCTGGATCTTCTTGGTAGAGCATGGCACCTATACCAATTAGTGAAGCATCTGCTTGGATTATAAATTTGTGCTTGAAATCAGGATATCCTAACTTAATGCAGTTTTCCAGTAGCTGTTTTGTTGTTTGGAACGCCTTCTCGCATTCCGCATTCCACAACCATTTATTATTCTTTTTTAGCATTTCCTGCATTGGAGCTACAGTCTCCGTGTAACCTGGACAGTTTTCTTTAAAGAATCCCGTTACGCCTAAGAAAGCCCGAATGTGCTTGACTCTCGTTGGTTTGGGAAATTCTTTATCGCTTCGATCTTAGCTGGGTTTGGCTTCACTCCCTCCTTGTCAATGATATGACCCAAATATAAGATCTCGCTCTTGAAGAAATGCGATTTCTTCAGGTTTACTTTGAAATTTGATGCATTAAGGTTGCCTAATACTTTATCTAAATTTTCCATGTGAATTTCAATGTTGTCGGATGCCAGCAGAATGTCATCAATGTAGCGCACCGTCATCTCCTTAACTTCCTCGGTTAGATTCCGATCCAGGGCTCGGATTAAAGCACAGCCTGCTGTTTTGACTCCGAAAGGCATTCGGACGAAGCAGAACGTTTGGTTATCGAATAAGAAGCCAGTTAGAAGCTGTGACTTCTCATCCAATTCAAGATGGTAGAAACTGGTCGTCAAATCAACTGATGAATAAATGCTCTTGTTCTTAAAGCCTTTTAGTACGTCTCTGATAATTGGCGCTCTGTCATACTCAGGAAAAATGAGTCTAATGTTGAGATTTCTGGCATCTAAACAAAGTCTAATAGATCCATTTGGTTTTGTGACTGCCAAAATCGCATTTAGATAAGGTGTAGGTGTCTTCCTTATCACTCCAGCTTGTTATTTCTCATCTATAATGACCTTGACTTGACCACGATATTTTTCCGGAATTGGGTACAATCTACTTTCGAAAGGTGACCAATCCGCGACTTGCATTGAATATTTGAAATTGAATATTTTCCCAGGTACTGTATCGAACACTGCTTTGTGCTTCCATAAAATTTCTTCCAATTGTTTTCTATGTTCACCCCCAAGTTGAATGTCATTGAGCCGCTCCTGTAGTAACTCTTCAAATTGTGCATCACTGGCATCTCCTTCTGTTAATAAAGACCATATCTCCTGGGATTCACTTTCCTCATCTAGTTCCACAACAGCTCCTTTTATGATGTTATCTTCTGCCTTTCGTATCTCCTCTTCCGTCTCTTCCGATATTGCTTCCAATGCCCAAGAATTTACATCTCTTCCGGTAGTGATTTCATCCATATGCAATCCCACATTCTTCAGTTGATCATACTCTCTAAAACTGACTGTGTTCTTGTGCAAATCTATCACTGCTTGATAGTCACAAATGAAATTTGCACCAAGAATTATATTGAAATTCATCTTTGCCATGATAATGAATGTTTGCCCAAAAGTGTGTTCCAATATGTTCAGCTCTAAGTATGCCTGACGTTTACAAGTGACGGTGCGTTCAGGAATAACACCCCTCACTTTGAGTTGTGGTACGGGAATCACAGGAATATTCTGACTCCGTCCCAACTCTCGAACCAAGGCCTCCGATACGAGACTGATCTGCGACCCCGTATCCAATAAACATCTTATATTAATTCCACCAATCCTCGCGTAAATAATGGGTAACTGCCTAATTTAATCGTTCCGTGGTTTCACCGTCTCCTCCAGGCAATCTTCTGGCAAAGCAATCCATTCTTGTATGTTCGCTACTATCCATCCATCTTCAACTTCCGACTGTTGCGTTTGTAGACTGTCTCCTTTATCCAAATTTAGATTTTTTTTTTAGCTCCGCTACGACTCCCATCATAATTTTGTCGCCCACGCCCCTGACCTTCCTCTTGTCTCAGTAGACTTCCAGCTTCCTCAGTATGTTTATCTGGATTCTTCATGTTCCCAATGGCTTTTTCCCATCGTCCTTGCTCTCCACCTTGACTAGCGTGTAATTCCTCTAGGTAATTTTGTGATTGAGCGTGCCTATCATCCCAGTCATTTCGATAATTACGTGCCTCTCCTTGATTTTGATCTCTCCTTCCTTTCCATCTTTGATTCCCATTGTAATTACCGTATCTTCCATAAGGCCCCTCATTTCTTCGATTTTCACGCCATTGTTGATACCCTCTCTGTTGATATCTATTGTTGCCTTGATATGACCTATTGTTATAGTTATTCTCGTTACGCTGGTACGGTCTGTTTTCTACCTCTTCCTGGTTTCGCCTAGGTCTGGATGTGCTTGTATTTGTACCCTGCGTTTTAGTGTTCGCCTGTTTTGGTTTTATGACCTCTGTCGTATTTACTAACTCCAGTTGTCTTCCTCCTCTATAATGATTATTAGATGTAGTCTCATCTATCTGGCGTAATATCTGTTCTGCATGTAAGGCCGTACTAACGTTCGCTGCGACTAGTACTTGTTGCACGTTGACTGGTAATTGCCGCGCTATAGTCATCACCAGATCCGCTTCATTTAAAGGGTAATCAAGGTCGCGAAATTTTAGCATTTGCATGTTAAAGAAATCTGAGTATTTCGTTTGCTGGGTAGTTTGGTATTTCCTAGAGTAAAGCTCCATTCTTAAACTCTGCTGCAATGCCGGCGACCAGTATTTGCGCAGAAACGCGATTTTAAAATCTGCCATAGTTCCAAATGTATATTTGAAGCTTAAAAACCATGTAAGGACATTTCCTGATAAAAATCTCTCCATCATCCTTAACCTACGTGCTTCAGGTACCCCAGTGTCATTATAATGATCTTCAATTTCTTTAATAAAGGCTTTAGGTGTCACCCCTGAATTCTCCGTGTACTTCCGCGGTTTATAATCGTTCGAGCGAATTACTTGGATAAGTTGTGTGGGCTGATGACCGTCCTGTGGCGTGGAACTCCTTTCAATATTCTTGCGAAACCTCTCCGTGTTTGTCGTTAATGGTCTCTCTGTCTGAGTTTGACTTCCTGCTGTGCTCGTCCCCTCCAGGCTATTTGAGTCGTCCTGCTTATCTTTCATTGTTCCCGTTTTAAATATCGAGGATTGTTCTATCGACCTCAGTTCAGCTTTAATGATCCTGTCTGTTTGTTCTTTAAGTTTACTCTTAATTTCTTGTTCTAATGCTTGAATACGAGTATGATTTTCGCCTACTGTCTTAAGGATGGTTGATCTTTCCTCTTTAGAATCGATATTCATTTTTCGCCAATCTTTTCTTATTTGCTCCTTAATCGTGCTTACTTTCTCCTCAATCTGGCTTTTAGTGTCATCCTGATTGCTTTCTATCTGGCTTTTCCATTCTTCCAATCTCGCGCTATTTTCGTCGATGGTATTCTTTAATTGATCCTGATCCGCTTCTAGGCTTTTCCATTGCTCCGCTGATTTTATTTCGAGACGGTCCATATCTTTAATTATGCCGGATATATTTTCATCTACCGCTGATAATTGTTGCTGAATGACTTTGCCGCTTTTTTCCATTTCCTTAAATCGTCCATCCATCTTATCCTGAGCTATCTTGACCTCGCTCGTACTCATAATGCATGCTAGTTCAATTTGCTCTAATTTACCTAACACCGTTTCATCCAGAATGCTAAGTTTTTGATCAAATATAATTTCCATTGTCTTAATCTGATCTAATTGTTTTTCATTGTTTTTACTAACATCTAGGGCCAGCAATACCATCTGTTGATTAGTGTGATCCTTCATCTCTGCGGTTATCGCCTCTAACTGCGAATTTATAGTGTCATTGATTTCACTTTTTAATAATCTAGCTTGTTCCGCCTAATATTCATTTTGTTCAATCCTACTATTGTTTAATTGTGCCCGTAAAGATTCACTTTGTTCAGATAGTTTAGTTTTTAGTGATTCACTCTGCTCAGACAATTTGTTTATAGACTCACTTTGTTCTAACATAGTATTGTTTAGTGATTCACTTTGTTCGGATAGTTTAGTTTTTAGTGATTCACTCTGCTCAGACAATTTGTTTATAGACTCACTTTGTTCTAACATAGTATTGTTTAGTGATTCACTTTGTTCGGATAGTTTAGTGTTTAATGATTCACTCTGTTCCGCCAATTTAGTATCCAACAATTCCTGTGTCCTCCTAGCCACATTTTCAATGATTTCTTGAATCTGTTCTACTGTTGCCATGTTATACACCTTATATGAGACATTAGGGAAATTGCATAAAGCAATGCCCCCTGACACACACATACAATCCCCATGCACATTTAATTTCTTTACCCTACTCAGTTCATTTATATTTTACATTTAATCCCACTAGTCGATTGCATCTCTGAGTGGTTCTAATTTTACTCAATTTAATTTAAACCCAAACACATACTCAGTCATTAAATTGTTATCCTGATCTGATATTAACACCGACTAATTAACAAAGTATTAATTGTCATTTAAGGCTACCAGCCTCCTAACATTTTCATGAGTTTGACTTTCTAAACAAATCTAGTTTAAACTTTAATCATTGGGCGCCCGATATCACGTATATTACTTTTACTTTAATTCAATAGACAAAAACGTGAACCGTATTATACATTGCAAACTCCTGATTTTAATTTATATTTCACACAGTTGGCGGTATCCTCTTCGCCTCAATTACTTTTAATAAAATATCACTTTCCAGTGATTAAAATACTGTCATATCTGCCTCCATTTGTGGCATGTCAGTTTTACTCAAATACGCCAACTAAATGTGTTCCAGCAGCGAACCAGCAACAAAATTACACCTTCATTGTTGCGTCAGTTTGTAATCCCTACTACGCTTACATTGACATTTGCAATTTCTTTTCCGCTACACCACAGTGAACCGCCCCACGCTTGGCCGCGCCAGTTTACCTCCTATGAACGCTTCAGTATCGCAGTGTTTATATGCAAGAATCTTGATCAAGGGGTCGCGCTCAGTTCATAGTGTGATGTTTACGTTCGCCAAACAACATGCTCTACTGAGGGAAGGGTCATAGGATTAAAACTATAATTAAGAAAGGAAGTGACAAGACGTAAAATAATAACATAATTTAATGACTATTTGTGCAAAAAAATGAATATAGACAACAACAATAATAATATTCCTCCCCTGAATCTTCCCATGACAGAAATATCTATCAACGTTGAGGAGTCAGACGGATCTCCCCTCATAAAAATGTGAATCCAAGTTCCACTAACTTGCATTGGGATTTTATGTACGCGTAATGACTAACTACGAGGAATGAGTACTTTGGATGACTGTTCGTTTACAGCGGGTAACAGCCACGATGCTTACGAACAATCATCTCGTAAATCAACGTTTACGGATATAGGACACAACACTAATAAAAACCCTTAAAATTAATGCTGACACACAATCTAAAATCTAATATTTACAGGAATCTCCCTCGAGACCCTCCTTCAGTGCGATGACGCATCTGACAAATGAGCTGCCAACACGGCCAATTGCTCAATACACAAACAAGGAAAAGCCAGCATCGCACGTGACTGCACGGGTCACTAATACGGAACATAAACATGGAATGGAACCAACAACAACAAAAGCCTCACCGGCTGAGATTACCTTATATGAACAAAAATGCACGTTAAGCTAACGCTTCGGAGATTATAGTGATTCGTAGGCAACTCCCATTTATTTAAACAATTTTTATCATTGATCAGTTCTTATTCTGTATTTCACGTACTAATACGGAGCCAATAAATACTCCACTAATGACCTCGATGCAATCTTTTCAGCCCGCCTTGTGAAAACAGCTTCCCCCCTTCCTCTCAACTTGTCATCATCCAGCCCCAGTGTGTAAAAATAACTTGACCAACTGTCCCGTTATCTCGTAGAATCAACAGCAACAAATCTCAACCATATGCACATATGGTAAGACATTAATCGATATAGCCACATATGTCCTCGCAAGGTAACGATATGGACTCGGCACCAAGCTGACAGAAATCAGTCTACGCTGAAATTCCCGCTTGTAATGACCAATAAAATACACACACACACACTGCTGGGAATGACAAAACATTTTCACACAGGTCGGTTGAATCAGATGCTCACAATCTATTTTAAGAATATTAAAACTTACGAGAGAGCTGACTGCTCTTCGCCACAACTCACATTGCTCCAACGGCAATAAACTCACTGAATCTGATCAATAATAAACATTACAAAGATTAATTTACCCTCCAATCTACTGTATGATTATATTAATTCAGTCCTACTTCTGAAACACAATATATCTCCGAGAGACGTTTCTTAACCGCATTGCGTAAACATATGCAAACACGGTTGTCCACATAGCGACGTTAATTAAAACAAACAAACAAACAAGAACTTACGACTATGAAAAATTGTGCGAGCTGTTTCCATGCAAAAGGTGTGTTAGACCAAAACTAAATACACTACGTTAATCAACACAAGCAAGATATTTACAAACAAAATATGTCCCATATACCATAAGTTAACTTGTCAGATAATAAGAATATTATTCAGTACTCATCCTCGGCCAGTCACCGTCAGCGAACATCTGCAGCCATCTCCCTACTTAATGCTGCTTAGCTCATCTCAAACATCTCGCCGGAGTGTTGACAGTTCCCAACTTCTTCCAGGATAAGCGATGTCATCTCTCGTGCTGATGCAAAAAGTTATAGATTATTACACACTCGATATCTGCCTACTAAATTCACCGGTTTAGGTACTTATTTCCCCAGAACAGTCTGTTGGCGAATTGTCGATGATACTGTCCCTACAAAATAGTACTGTGACTATCTATCACACTGAATTTATAACACATTTATATTAATAAAAATATGTGTCCTCATGACACGCAATGTACAAGTGCCTACGTCCTCAGACGCGCAAAAATGTAATAATAACCTGTGTCTCCCGACACACACAATGTAATAGCAACCTACGTCCTCAGACGCACAAAATGTTATAATTTTCTTGGCTCTTCACGCCACTTATAAATGAACTGGCCTTAGGTATCGATAGGGGGGGGGGGGAATTATATAAAAATTTCTCAAAATAATAGTGGTACAGGAATGAAACAAATATCACTGAACTCGAAAAATTGCGCAGGTCAAGAATATGCCCATTAATTCTAGAATCGATCGTAGAGATGTTGTCTAGCCGATCTCCCGCGCTAATGCTAGTTATCGCGTGCCCAAGCTAGACTTGGCGCGTTCGTAAGCATTCATCTCTCATTGGTTCCACATTTTCGTTAACTTCGCGGTTTTTATCAGACCTCGGCCTCGTAGGAGTGTCCAGTAGTACCATCAGCCACTCACGTTACTGCATTATATTTTTTCTAGGCGCGAATAGTACAATGAACATGCCATAAGCATGTCGCACCACGCGTCCCTTCTATTTTGAGGTAGCCACCACCTGTCCTTCTGAAACATTGCTATGCTCTTTCTTTTCACAATCCTTAAGTATTTAGCCTTTTGTCAAAATGCTGCAGGTATGTTCCCACTGTCTCCAACAAATGCTTGAAGTTTCCTCATCTTCGTCTGGCTATTTCATGACGCTGGTGGAAATATTAATTAATTGTAGAAATAAAACATCGAATCATTTATCCATCAGAGGATAAAGGGTTCAATATGTTAACCAAGTGTTACATCTCTAAATTCAAATATAAGGGACCCATCTTTTATTTTAAATTTATACCATTGTTCATAAGTAGGCAAAACACCAAATTGTACCGCTGCAGCCTTAAATTGTGTGGATATCTCTATCTACTTAGTATAAAGCAAAGTTCCCAATTCTTGGATGTAACGGGTAATCTCGAGAGCAACTTGATGGATTTTGATGCGGTTTTCACCATTCTGTAAAGGATTTCTCGATGAAGGATTAGGCAGGAAAACATTTATTTATGACCAAAAGAAGCCGGGCATTACGATTTCAGTGAATTGAGTTGAAGAAAAACCTAACGTCCATGTGTCTTTTAAGCTTACACTGGGTAAACTGTTAAAAATATCGATATTCGCTGAGAATTGTTCAGCATTAAAAGTTCTGCAAGAAAGTCCGCGACAGCTCCCACATCGACCACTGTAAGTGTTTTTACGTTTTCATTTCTTCCAGCAATCTCCATTCAGAGGAAATTTAAATTACTAGCTTCAGAGTGAGTTTACGAGCTTGCGAGCGACCTATCACCCTAGCTTCAGCCAGCATCAAACTGCCGAGTCGAATTCTTCAGAGAAGAGTATAGCTTATGTATAGCTGTTCACCTCGGCTTTTCAGAATTGCGTCTGGAACCTGACGTTCGTGCGCCTTTTAAGCTTACGCAGGGTAAATAGTGGGACACACACACAGGCAGGACAGGCAGACACTCACACATTTGATCTCATAAGTCTACTTCATCATTTACCCAAAAGCAACGGTACCGTAAATGTCTGTTCAGGTCACTAGCATGAGGACATGCAAATGTCATATGGACAGAAGTGCTGTTGGATTGTTGAAGTGAATGCTGCGGAGATGCACGGGTCTTCTAGTTTTTTGTTTAAAAAACGTTACTTTAAAATACGTAGATTCAGAGAAAAGCGCTTTTCATTTCTTTTTAGTTTTCCGACAACATGATACTACAAATTATTCCGAAATTTAGAGTTAAGCTTTTTTGTGCCTTTCTAACGATTTACAAAAAGCCAACCATAGCACGGTTTTTTGGAACAAAACCATTCCAGGTGTACTGTACTAATAGACCTGCAGACCGAAAGCATATCCATGTTAAAAGTGTTGCGGCGACGAGTTAATGGAAATATTCAATTGAAGCATAAGTAGCAACTTGTCTCGAGTGGGAAGCGGTAATGGAGTTTTATTTCGCTGTTATTTGGCGTGGCACACCTTCCTGCTTGACAGCAATCTCACTGAGAGCTATCATAAAGAGTGAAGACATAAATGCTCTAATTCCTTTTTCTTCTTCTTATTTTGACATGCCCGACTAAGGAGCGCGATCGAACTTATTTAGCTGATGGCATTGCATTGGCAAAACGGGTATTTATGACTAAGAAAAACATTTTATCCAGCAAACATATGAATATAGATGTGAGAAAATCCTTTGCAAAATCATTTGTATGGAGTACACTGCTCTATGGAAGTGAAAGTTGGACTCTGGGTAAATTGGAAAAGAATCGACTTGAAGCTGCTGAAATGTGGATATGGTGGAAAATGACAAGAACGAGCTGGATGGAATGAAACGCCAACCTGGAAGTCTTAAGGGAAGTCAAAGAAGAGAGAAGATTAATTAAGGAAATGGGAAAGAGAGAAATAAAATGTATTGGACATGTCATGAGACACAAAACTTTCATTGTTAACATTCTTGAAGGGAAAATGCTGGGAAAGAAAGGAAGAGGACGGCCTAGGACGAAGTATTTGGAAGACATCAAGAATAGAATGGGATGTGACAATTACATGGAATTGAAAAAAACCGCTAATGACAGAAGAGTGTGGTTGCATCGACAAGGCGTTAGCCTTTAGAATATGATGATGATTGCCAGACTGTTCATCAGTCCCGTGTATTTGGGTGTGATTTTAATTTTCCTGAGGTATGTAGCAGGCCTATACAGGTGTTTTTCAATTCCCATTACAGACTTTGAGGGCTAGGAGGGAAGAGGGATTTGTGTTTCATTCAACTCGCCATTCCCTGGAAGTGCAACTTTCATTCCGCAAAATTCACAGTCAATTTAAGATTGGACGGAAGGGGGATTATACTATATTAAATTACACTGATTGGCGTATAATCTCTACTACTTAGCATAAAATGAAGTGCCCGATTCTTGGATGTCACGGGTAATCTCGAGAACCACTGCATGGATTTTGTTGCGGTTTTCACCATTATGTAAAGGATACCTCGAGGAAGGTTTCTGTAGGAAATAATTTATTTATGATCAAAGGAAACCAAGCAGTAACGATTTCAGAGAAAAAGTCGAAAAAATTCCTGGCGTCCGTGCGCTTTTTACGTTTACGCTGGGCAAACCGTTAAAAATATCATTATACAAAGAGTGTAAGAATTGTTCAGCATGAAAAGTTCTACAAAAACGTACGCGAGAGCACATCTCTATATTCAATATATCGTCCACTATAAGTGTTTTTAGATTCGACGGAAGGGGGATTTGTGTTTCATACACCTCACCATTCTTAAATTACGTCTGACAGGAATTTGCTGCACATGCATCTCCATGATAATATAGTTAACAATGAGTTTTACCCATCATGCCGAGTCCTAGAGCGGATATAGATCGTATTTCATTGACATCGTAAAGAAGCACGTAATGCATTCACAAATATTACCGGGCGAACCCGGGCCAGGTTGCTAGTTTTATATACAGGGTGTCCATAAAAGAACTCCGGGGTTTTGAGACAAAATATTGTAATGAAGTAAAAAAGTTATATTAATGTTCAATACATGATTGGAAAGTTTTTTTTTAACAATGTAATAAAGTTCAATATGAGCCCCGTTAGTGGCACGGCGCACATCGTAACGGTATTCCACCTCTTCCCATGTCCTGGCCAGCATGTCTGGGGGGACGGTTGCCACACAATTGCTTATTCGTTCCCTGAGATGGCCAAAATCATGAATTTTCTCAGCACACACAAGATTCTTGATATGCCCCCAGAAGAAAAAATCCAACGGAGTCATATCAGGGCTCCTTGGAGGCCATGGAATAGGTCCTTCCCTTCCAATCCATCTGTTGCAGAGTCGCAAACTGAAGTGTGGCGGTGCCCCATCTTGTTGGAAGTGGACTAAACCCTTCTCCGCCTCAATGTCAAATAACTGAAGAAAAACATATTCCTCTAACATGTCACAATAGACATCACCACTGATATTTCTTTCAACAAAAATGAAGTGACCTATTACTCTATCATGCATAAGACCACACCAAACATTCACTTTTGGCGTGTCACGTTCATACTCTATGAATTCATGGGGCGGCTCTGATCCCCAAATTCTGCAATTATGTATGTTTACAGACCCGTTCACATGAAAAGTCGCTTCATCACTAAAATAACATTTTTTTAAAATCGTTATTTTCATCGATTTCGTTTAGCATAGAAACAGAAAAGTCTAATCTCTTAATCTTGTCTGCCGGTTTAATGTGGTGTAACAGTTGAATTTTTTAAGCAGTTAAACGAAGTTTTTTATGAACTACCTTATGAACTGTTGACCTTGGTAACTCCAACTCCAGACTGCGTCTTGTCAATGATTTCTTAGGGTTTCGAAGGCATGAAGCTCGGATTCTGTCCACATTCTCTTGTGACACACGCGGCCTACTCGGCGACTTTTGTTTTAAAACACTTCCTGTTTGTTTGAAAGCACTTAACCGTTGGCAAATGGTTTTATCCGTTGGAGGGTCAACATCATAATTACGTCAAAAGTTTCTTTGTACCGTAACAACAGAATTAGTTTCTATTAGCCAAATAACGCATAGAGCCTTTTGTTGCGGCGTCGCTATAGTGCGGAAATCCAGACAGCACTGGCTGCCGCTACGTTGTTTCAAGGTCAACGCTCAACAGCTCTGCCAACTGTTGATGAAAACATTCCCAATTGGTATGAGTAAAACTTGATGAGCTACTCGTTTCAGAGAAATTAACTACATTTTGCTATCTTCTACAGTTATTAAGATATGATTTTTTTAAACCCCGGAGTTCTTTTTTAGAAACCCTGTATATCTCTGCACTAATGTGAAACAACTAGAAATACCAGTCAGTTCAGGAATACGCATGAGTCTCATTTTAATTCAGAAATGGAAGGTTTTATGACCAAGGACTATACAATTAGTAGCCTAATAACTATTTGATTGGCGATTTGCAATTACAAAGCTTAGCAATCAGACAGAAAGTAGGAGAAGTGCAGTATAACGTTGTGGGCAGTAATAAAGCAACTTGGTTTTATAGCAGCAATCAGAAAGCTTTCAAATCATCGCTCGTCAAACATCCCAGACTCGTCGCCCACATTCAAAAAGTAGAATTGCATTTTCTTCAAGATGAAGATGAAAAGGCAAACCTCTCCTAGAATTACTGTTAATTTACTTCTTTCCTGAACGAACCTTGAAATGTTTTAGTGGTTAATCTCTACTTAGTATTAAACAGAGTCCCCGATTCTTGGATGTCACAAGTAATCTCGAGAACCACTGGATGGATTTTGATGCGGTTTTCACCTTTCTGTAAAGGATATCTCGAGAAAGGTTTCTGTAGAAAATGATTTATTTATGATCAAAGGAAGCCAAGCAGTAACGATTTCAGTGAAAAAGTCGAGATAAAAAACTGGCGTCCATGCGCTTTATAAGCTTACTCTAGGCAAACCGTTTAAATATTAGTATACTTCGAGTGTATGAATTGTTCAACATGCAAAGTTCTACAAAAATGTCCCCGAGGGCATATCTCTATAATCAATACCTCGACCACTATAAGTGTTTTTACGTTTTCATTTCTTCCAACAATCTCCATTCAATTACTGAGGCGACAGTTTACGACCTAGCTAGGGCCGAGCGTATCGCCCCAGTTACAGCCTAGCTAGTGGGCGAGCCCTATTACCCCAGATACAGCCTGCAGCAAACTGTCGAGTCGTGTTGAGTTAAGACTTCAGAGAAGAGTGGTTGTGTTTGGAGTTTCCCTGGAAGTGCAACTCGGCCTTTCTTCATTTCGCCTGTGAACTTTACGTTCCGCAAAATACACAGTCAAGTTAAGATTGGACGTAAGGAGGATTTGTGTTTCATGCACCTCGCCATTGTTAAATTACGTCTGATAAGGATTCGTTGCACATGCATTTCCATGATAATATAGTTAATAGTCCAGTCAGTGATTTTAACCCATCATGCCGAGACGTAAAACTGATAGAGATCATAGTTCATTTACATTTAAAAAAAACGCTTATCACGTAATGCATTAATGACTGTTCCCGGGCGAAGCCGGGGCGGTCTGCTAGTTTGAATATAAAGAACGGTAGATTTCCCTTTTTTTAAATTTTTGCTTTGTGGTTTTGGTCATTTGATTATATTTGCTTTGTGCGGGGGGCAAAACCATTTATAGCTAATGTACAGTACATGTCTTCATGTTTGCTCTCGATAGCATTTGATATGCAAAAGCTCGCAAATGAACAAGTTTGCTCGCGCTAACACTAAATATTTTACACGAGAAAACAGAAATGTTCTCGAATTAATAAGCCTACATAATCCAGTCGTTTGTCATCAATCCGTAAATTGGCTTCATTCAAAATAAAACTTTCATCAAATTTCGATTCTAAAATTTGCACCGTAAATATTTCGGAAATGGGAAGTGCTGTTTGCAAAGTGACTGGCAGCGTTGGACGATTGATGCATGCTGCTGTTCGCTTTGTATCGTCACGTGACGTGCACGCGTGCCCTCTAGCGATGGGCTGTGACCTTCCACGCTCTGGTCGGAACCACACCTCGTCACACACGCCACGATTAGCCGATGTCGTCACCGGTTTGCGCATTACAGCCTCCGGCTCATTACTTTTTGAACGCACCTTATATTATTCAAATATGTTCATATGCCAAAAATACGAGCCCCTGACTACCAAGCCAGAATGTGAAAACCGCACACCAATAGCATTTCCCATTTCTGAAATATTTGTGGTGCAAGTTTTAGGGGACTCACCCTGAATTATTTGGCTCTGGGGAGGGGATTTGTCCCCCTAATCACCCCTCGTAGTTACGCCACTGCTACGGAAGCTATTATACTCTAGCTCCACACCACGAGCAATAATATATTTGGGTTACATCGCCCCAGGCCGCATATAATATCACTTCACTCGACTCTCTCCAAGCCGCTTACAGAGAAATAAAAGGACCATTACAAAGCAATGTATATCAATGTATGTTGGTATGTAATCACAGACATCCTCGGGGTCCTGTTCCTTCCAAGAGATACCTAGCAAATGACATGACATTTTCAATTTGAATATAGCCCCAGTTTTAATAGACCGTCACAGCGATATCTGCGAAGCTCTCCCATTAGCGCTAATGGATATGTTATTACACCCAAGTACCCTGTTTCCCAACCCACGCCAGGCAAGACATAACGCCCTCAACATATTTACGTTCAGATTGCTAGTCCTACGGCGGCCAAGGTATTAATATAGTGCCAGTCTAACCCAGGGCAGGCTTTAGAATATGGTTATATAGCAGGCAAGGAGGGAAAGCCGAGTATAGGGTTTCGAATTAAGTGTGCAACTTTCGTTAAATTATGCGAATTCTCTCTTTCTGGCTAATATTTTATTCTAGTTTCCTTAATGATATTCATGGTTCGTTCTGTTCAGTGTGATTAAAAGACGGCCACAAGAGAACTCCAATTAGTGTTCAGCCACAGCCAGGTGGCGTTGGACCTTCAGCACTGTGGGGATTCTGTATTATACTACATAGCATTTCAATTCAGACTGCATTGCCCAGGCCACCCATCTGACCGAGTCTCCCGTGTTCCGGTGAGAGCAGCCGTCCCCATCACCATCCACACTCAACAGTTGACCATTTAACTATAAGGTGCGTTCAAAAAGTAACGAGCCGGAGGCTGGAATGCCCAAACCGGTGACGACATCGGCGAATTGTGGCGTGTGTAACGAGGTGTGGTTCCGACCAGAGCGTTGAAGGTCACAGCCCGTCGCCAGAGGGCACACATGCACGACACGTGACGATACAAAGCGAGCAGCAGCATGCATCATTCGTCCACCGCTGCCAGTCGCATTACAAACAGTGTCATGGAGGCGTCAAACGAAGAGCAAAGAGGTGTTGTTCGGTTTCTGACAGCGGAAGGAGTAGGGGGAACGGACATTCATCGCCGAATGTCACAAGTGTACGGCGAACACTGCATGTCCCTTGCAAAGGTCAAGGCGTGGCACAAGCGCTTCAGGGAAGGACGGGTGTCGTTAGCCGATGAAGCCCGGTTTGGGGCACGCCCCTGCATTACCGATGACAACGTCCAGCTGGTTGATGCACTCATTACCCAGGACCTCCGAGTGACAGTGAACGCCATAGCCGCCGTGGTCGCACCACGACAATGGAACCTGGCACAAGTCAGACTGAGTTTGGACCCCGTGGTCCACGACCTACTTGGTGTGAGCCCCTGAGGGGAAAATAAAGTATTACAATATTATTTACCTCAAACACATATTCGTACAACAGCTGTGTAAGTCATGATGTTAGTTCATTGCTTCATACATTTGTTGTTTTTTTTCTCATTTATTTTCATGCCATATATTTTACTAATGTTATCTAGGTCTTTCAATATGTGTGTTGCTTGTCCTCCACCACATCATCTGCAAAACGACACAGTTAACACAATTAAAGATTAATCGATTTTATGATTAATCGATTAAAAGTTTCATCGATAAATTGGTTGGTCAAATAATATTGATTAACTGTTTTGTACTTTAGAGGTTTATGAAAGTTACATATATAAACTTGTATCAGTACCCTTTATCGCCGTACAAAATTTCAGGGCGATATCTGTAATAGTTTCGGAGATATTGAATATCAGTGAAATATTTCTCACAGCCGCCATTTTGAGGTTATGTAAACAATTGAATTAATGTCAATGCATTACAATGTGTATATACATATGCTGTACCAAGTTTAATTTGGTTTGGATAGTTAAATTGCGAGAAACGTCTATTTAAAAGTCTCAAATTCGCTTGGCCGCCATGTTGGTTTTGTAGTTACCAGGTTTTTGAAAGTCTCATAGGTGAACTTCTAGTAGCGCCCTTTATCACCGTACAAAATTCCAGGGTGATATCGGTAATGGTTTCGGAAATATTGAATGCTGGTGAAATATTTCTCACAGCCGCCATGTTGGATTGGTGAGACACAATAAAATTTGAAGGACACGGTCGGGATCGACCAGAATAGTGCTATGATCTTTCCGAGTTTCATTGTAATCGCTCCAGCCGTTTAGACGTTATTAGGGACACACACACACACGCACACACAAACACACACACACACGGACAAAAGGTGATCTCATAAGCCTATTTTTTTCCTAAAATGAAAATAGGCTGAAGATATCCCTGTCCTAAATCCAAAAATCATTGAACAAGAAATCAAAATCTTTGCTAAAAACTCTTCATTTTTTTTTTTTTTTTTTTTTTTCGAAACCCTTCCCAATGTGATTGATGTTTATCACTGACTCTTATTTGCTTATTGTTAACATAAACAAGAAGACACTTTGTATATTAAGGTAAGAAGGAACATTCCCCTTTAAGGAGAGCGCTAAAAACACAAAAATCTAGCTTTTGGTGGTGCCTCTTTTTCTCTTTTTATCTGCCCAAAAACCTTACATCCGTTCACTGTGCTCCTTCTTCTCTTCATTTGTCCATTTACGCCTATTTCTTTTGGGTTGTGACATAAAACCAAATTTCAAGTTTTTGATTTTTAGCCTACTTTCGATTTTTGCAAAAAATGAAAGTAGACTTATGAGATCAACACAGGCCGAAAAATTGTGTGTCTGTCTGTGTGTGTGTGTGTGTATGTGTGAGTCTGTGTGTGTGTGCGTGAGTGTGGGTACTCTGAATGTCTGTCCCCCCCCCCCTATCAATTCAAAAACGGTGAAACAAAATTGAACGAAATTTGGTACAGAGGTAGCAGTAGCAGAGGGCACCTCAGTATCATGTTTTATATCGCCGCCATCTTGACATAAACGTAATGGCGGCCACCCAAATGTTAAATGCTTAAACCTAATCATGTGATTTCTACCAAATTTTGCAACATTATACCTTTATGTACAAATAATCTTTTCACAAGGTCATCAGCCCAATAATTTGCGGATGGCGGCCATGTATGTGGGCAAATAGATTCCCCCTATCTATTCAAACACGGTGAAATCGAATTGAACGAAATTTGGTATAGAGGTAGCACTAGCAAAGGGCACCTCAGTGTCATGTTTTATATTGCCGCCATCTTGACGGACACGTAATGGCGGCCACCCAAATATTAAAAGCTTAAAACAAATTACGACCAACCTAATCATCTGATATCTACTGCTTGCCACGGTGGGTGAGTGGTTATAGTGTCGGACTACCAACCCCAAGATTGCAGGTTCGCTCCTGGCCGTGGCAAGTGTTTTTTTTTGAAAGGCGACAAAAATCACGACACTCATGTCATACGTTGTTGGCATGTTAAAGAACCCATTTGAATTCAGTAGGCCGTGTTCATAATGGCAAAATTAATCTCGGGATTTTCCGCCAACACAAAGTTCCTCCATTCTCTATTTGAAAGCGCTGTAGTGTCAAGGAGTTTAGATAAGCTATCTAACCTCCTTGACTTTCATAGCGTTCAATGGAACGACGAAATTCGACATGCAAGCCACCCTCTGGGTGTCAATTAACAAAGCTTGCACCAGGCACCCAAGGCCATACGATATATATTATTATCTGATATCTACTAAATTTTTCAAACGATATACCTTTATGTGTAAGCTTATTTTGATCAAACGACAAGGTCATCAGCCCAATAGTTTGCAGATAGCGGCCATGTATGTGTGCAAATCGATTCACAACATCAATTCAAACACGGTGAAACCGAATTGAATGAAATTTTGTACAGAGGTAGCACTAGCAGAAGGCACCTTATATTCATGTTTAATATCCGTATATTACGTTGTAATTCAACAAGCTACTATAACCAACATTCAATTATACTCCTTGAAAGGGACAAAGAGTTATAACAATACGCATGCATTTAGGAGAAAGTAGGCTATATGTTCTTTACTGAACATCTTGTGTGTCTACAAATGCTGCGGTCATGAATGCCTTCTATGGTGATATGTAATTGTTGTAAGTCTTCCATAGTTTCTTTGTACCAAGAAGTACCCAATTTCGACGTAGAAATTATGTTGAATATTCCTTTGGTCAGTCTGGTGTTGTTGATTCTGGCGATATGTGTAAAGAACTTCACTCTGAGTTTTCTGATGAGTGTCGTGATAGATTCAGTAATTCTATATAATTCTTCTGTGGGTCCTTTTCGCCAGAAATTATCCCTAATATTTACAAAGCTATAATTTCTTCGCAAACAGCTGAGCAGCGGTGGCTTGGTAGACCAAGGGTTGTGGTGTCACGGGGTTTGTTGATTTGGAGTCTCAATAAGTACCCCGAAACCACAGACAGCTTGAGGGCATAGGTCTGATGACCGCCGTGACCTTATAAGCAAAAACAGCTCATTTGTAACGGTGATCTATGCTGAAATATGTTAGTTGAACCAAGGATGAAGTAATTGACACCTGGTCATGCTGGAATGCGAATCGAACTCGCACGCTCCTACCACTGTTATTGACCACCTCGAGTATACAATCATGACGCCATATCTCTTCCTAATTTCACACCTGTGCGTGGTACTAACACTCTCGCTCACTCGCACCTTATCGCTACCCAACACACACACATGCCCGGAGAGTTGCCTATCAGATCGTTGCGGGATTTCGTGTAGTACTCCCCAAGGGGCTCATAGCTATTGGTTGTTCTTAATTCTTTTGAGTGATTGGCATGTCTTTAGTCATCAGCCCCGTGTACTTAGCTCAATATGTGATGATAGGTTAATAGATTAATCGACTAGCTGAAGAATCGATTGATTGATTTTTAGCTGCTTCGGTAGCGTATTCGGTAGCATGCTGAACTGCTGTGCCCAAGATAGCGGGTTCAAACCCGGGCTAATTCGTCGGATTTTTAAGAGCGTTAAAAATCCCTTAGTATGCCTTCCTTCGGAGGGGAAGTAAAGCCAGCGGTTTCATGTCATAGATTTATGGCATGTAAAATATACTTCCACAGACTAAACTTGTGTGAAGCTAAATTGTTAGCTTAGATTTCGATGGAACGGTCCATCAAAGTTCCAACGTTCACCACTAGGTATCATTTATATCTGGTTGCGAAAGTGAAATTGAACGAAACTACGGGTGTCCGCTGGAAGGAGCTACAGACTCAGGTGAGCCGAACATATCCTCGGACACTCCCGGTACTTAAAGCCATACAATAAATAAATAAATAATTAAATAATAAATTAATAAAAATAAATATTTATGAAAAACTAGGCTTTTGTCAGTGTGTCTGTGTGTGCGTGTGTGTCCCCCTAATAACCTCTAAACGGCTGAAGCAACCAACCAAATTATTAGGTCATGTGGAAGGAAGTTAGAGATGGGGCACAAACCCGCAATCTCCTCACTGAGCTATCGGGGGACACTTTAAATCTGCATGACGCTGGTCTGATGTATGTCTGGACTAATCTGCTACCCCCGCACGCTGCACCAGGCAGGTGGCTGAGTGGGTGGGAGGAAGCGTGTGGGCCGCGAACGGACGCCAGCTCAACGTGGGCAGTAGCTGTTATTGTTGTTTTGCGATTATGTTTTCTGTTACTCGTCAACTCTGAGGGCGGTGGCCACACAGTTACAAGCACAGTGGACACCATTGTCTACTCAACAGATATGTTCTGTTCGAAATACAGCAGCGGAACAACCGCAATCCTCTCATTTACGATGATTCATCACGAGGAAGGACAAATGAACTTTCTTCGGCTTTTATCCCAATTAATTGGGGGTCGCCGGAGCCCACCAGGCTCATTTTGGTTTTGGCCAGGGATTTAAGGCCGGATGCCCCTCCTGACGCCACGTGATTTTTCCGGTGAAAATTCCACCCCGCTGTCACCAGGATTCGAATCCTGGCCGTCCGGGTGAAAGACGAGTAGCTAAGCCACTGCGCCATCTCGCTTCCACCCCCCCTCCCTCCCCTACCCTGAGGAAGGACAAATAAGATACACATTCTCTACACAGAGCTTCAAAAAAAAAACATTAGGAGTATTAATTGTTAATATTTTAGCTTTCAGCCAGGCTATGTGAAAAATAACCTGTAATAAATTACATGTGCCTAAGATATACGGTATTGTTACGGACTATTGAAAAAGAACAAAACTAACGGATGACATATTTCGCTCGCCAAGCGAGGATGATCATTAGGGCTCGGATTTTTAGGTGCTAAAAATGGGGAAAATATTTATTTTTATATATTAAAAATACCTAAAATATGTGACAAAAAAGTAAAAATATTTCATTATAATTTAGTTTATTAATGTGAATATAAACAATATGCAGTACTCACTGACTGCTGAAGAATTACAATACACAACGAGATACATCTTCAGGTTGTCCATCGCAAATGACCGACGATTATCGCGCAACACTTATTCTGAAGGCGCGAAACTGCGGCAATATGTCTCTTGCCATTGAGGTGTTGTGTAACTTGAGATCGCTGTTCAGCCTTCATTGCTTTCCCACATGGTTGGCAGAACAGAACGTCCCCATCAGAAGAAAAATTATCTTCAAATTCTGCAACATACTGGTGCTGACGATAACTTGTAGTTGCTTTTACTTTAGGTATCGTAGAACTGCCTTACACTTCACAGTGCCAGAATTGAACTGCATGTGATTGACAATGGTTCCAGGTAGCTGGAAGGGGAGAGGTGGGGGGGGGGGGGGGGGGTGAGGGGGGGGGGTGTGTAGCACGTGGTGCAATATGGCTAAAGACAAGGAAACCCCCGGATTCCATAGTGAGAGGCACGGGGCGACAAGTTAAGAATAACACAGTTACAAGCTGACATACGCTCTGCATGAAGATTAGATAGCTCACAGGTTCTTCCCCGTTGAAGTAACACATACCAGAAATGCAATAAACTGAAAGATCTAGCATACTGATTTAAAAAATGTAAATATTATGTATTTTTGTGCTAATAAGTGAAAAACAGGAATTTATGTATTTATAGAAAAAATGCTTAAAATATGTATTTACATAAAAAAAATATGTATTTACTTAAAATCCGAGCCCTAATGATCACATCTAAATATGCAAGACAAATAGCTCCAGACAACACTACCAAACTTACAGTGACACCCACAGACAGTCTCTGTGCTCCGAAAACAAAATACAAGAAAACCGTCAGAAATCTTGGTAAGTGTGGTAATTATTACTGATAAATACACAGTTTTTTTTTTTCAAGATGTATTTAGATTGGTGTATGACAACATATTAGTTTTACACATTGGCTCATGTGTTTGTTTCTACTGTACATTATTATCAGATAATAATAATGTTATTGGTTTTACGTCCTTTTTAACTACTCTGGCTTTTAGACACGTCCAAATTTCGCCCCGAAGGGGATCTTTAACGTGCCAGTAAATGTACTGACACGGCTCCTTCGCATTTGCGCACCCTCAAATGCCAGCTGACTGCGCCAGGATACGAACCTGCAACCTTGGGCCCTGCAAGCGAGAACGTTACCATTGAGACACGCAGCCAGCCACTATTGTCAGATAAAGCACGCGGTAGCCTACCATCTCGTATTTGGTCCAGAAATACAAAATCTTGCAACGTGCAAAACTTCTTGTGACCAGTGTATTAAGACATTAACCACCCGAAATGAAACTATTTACTTGAATGTTGCAAAACTTAGAAATGTCCAACCATAAACTAATGTATGAAGGTGTAGCTACAGTTGCTATGATAAGCCCTAAACTAGGCCTATAGTAGAATTGTAAACTAATATGTTGTGATGATTAAAACCTATAACTACATCATAACATATTGTTCAAAGATCTAATGTTGGTACTTGAAATTGAGCAATCTCTATAGGCTGCTGAGACAACCAGTTTTGGTGTAGAATTTAGTAAAATAATAATAATATGAGTTCAAGCTGCTTCGGTGAGGTAGTTGGTAGCATGCTGGGCTTCTATGAGCAAGATCACGGCGTCACACCCGGCCGAAATCGTCGGATTTTAAAGAGCGTTAAAAATCCCTCAGTATGCCTTCCTTAGGAGGTGAAGTTAAGACGGCGGTCCCATGTCATAGATTTATGGCATGAAAAAGAACATACCACTAATTACACTTGTGAAAGCTAAAATTTGAAGGTTAGTTTGATTATGCTATATTAGTTCCAACGTTTGCCGCCAAATGCTGACTGCGATGGCATTTAGTAGCCACGTCCGCAGCTAGGTGTCGTAGCAAAAGTAGGAACTACTTGAAAAAAATAATAGTCTGCAGTCCTTACCTGAATCACAGGAAACACACACTAATTCATCCAATACAATTAACACCGGTTATCAGACAAATTCTACACACACCCAAAGTACACGGGGCTACATGAAAGCGTTGTCGCAGCCTCTAAACTGAGGAACCAACCAACCAATCTGAGCTCTCTGAATTAAAGAGACTGTCTGTGGAATGTTACTGTAAGTTTGGTAGTGGTTTGTAGAGCTAGTTGTCTCCTCTTTCTCTTCCTCCATGTTGGATTGGTAAGACGTAATACATTTTCAAGGGCTGAATATGGGCCAGACGAGATAGACTATGACCTTACCGAGTTTCATTGAAATCGCTCCAGATGTTTGGTTTTTACTAGCATTACCCATCGTGGCTTCGCCCGCGAATATTTTAGCTGTAAAGAGTACACTTAGCAAAATCTCAATCATGAATGCTATGACTGATTTATCCTTGGTATGAATAATCAGGCTTTATCAATTCAGCTACTGGTGCAGTGGTTAGGGGTCTGTCAATCCTTCACAGGTATATCAGAGCGAAGTTAGTTTTCTGGGAGTATCACAAACACTGTTAATTTAAGGGCCTTTAAATGTGGTTTTCGGAGACCCTTTATAGTCGGGTGAAAGAGACCTTTCGTACCACACTCACACGTGAAAATCACGTGAAAAAAAAACTAGAGTGCCCCTTGACCCCCTTAAGCGCTTTAAACTGTATGTATTGATGAATTTTACAGCTTAATTTGGTTCAGTGATAACCTTATAACCGTCTAAAAACTTTCACAGTAATGTAATAATTGGAATTGCATTGCGTCTTACAGAAATAGATGGACCTGTGAGATTCTGTTACCATGGTTACCGTGTTGCATTCTTGATTATTTCATTGTAAATATACATGTTTTAAGGTATTTATTTAATTGTGAGGCATTTAAAGAGTGAGTGCGTTTCGCTTACGCATTGGGTTATGTTGAACCTGTAGGTACCCCTTATGTGTAGGTTGGTGTTAATGGGACCTTATTTTCGGTACAAAACTGGAACGGGACCTTAGCAGAATAATATAGGGAGGGATTAAGGACACACACACAGACAAAAGGTAATCTCATAAGCCTATTTTTCCATGAATGGAAAAAGGCTAAAAATAATGACTCATGTATATACACTGCACTGTCTCATCGAAATGGGCATTTATGCTTTGTGTGTTTAAAAATAAGTAATCGTCCAGTTAAACCAATATGCAAAACATTGTACTCATATGCATTCAAGAATTAGTTTCTGAACTCCAACAGCGAAACGTTAACTTCCACACCAAAGCACACAAGCGAGGTCACCTTACGGGTTATGGTGATATAGTGTCATGGAGAACACATCCACAGGCCATTATGCATTTCAAATGTGAGAACTAATTTGAATTTCCCTGTTTACTTACAGAAGTGGACATCAGCACGCATGGTCGAGTTCCCGCTGAGAAAGTAATCGACTGGCAGTGCCACCTGCTAGTGGTGTTTCTACTTATGATGCTTACAAACATTAACGGTAATAAAGAATCCTTATGAAGTTGTGGGCACAGCAAAAAAAATTGGCGTCATCACGGAGAAAATATACCAATTCATCGGAAACTGGGCAGGTTGTGCGTACAACGGAAATCCCATAAGAATGGGATCTCGTCGGGAACTTTTTATTATTGATTTTTGAAAGTCTAAACTTCGTCGCTGCAACCAACTTCTTTTGCTTCTGTGCTCATCGATTCATATAGGCATATTTATTTTCTCCATTTCGGCTTTTTCTTGGCCTCCATCTGCTTATCATCCCTTAAATTTCCCCCTCCGTTATATTTCTCAAAAACCTGGATAGAGTAAAGTGTACTCAACACGTTATATATACGCTATAAATAGACATCTATATTGGTGTTTCCACACTGGACAGCAATTGACTCACTAAGCTAAGCTAAGCTAAACTAAACGAAAGGAACTAAAATAAAATAAACTAAGCTAAGCTAAACTAAACGAAAGGAACTAAAATAAAATAAACTAAGCTAAGCTAAACTAAACTAAACGAAACTAAACTAAACTGAACTAAGCTAAGCTAAACTAAGCTAAGCTAAAATAAACGAAAGGAACTAAACTAAACTAAGCTAAGCTAAACTGAACTAAACTAAACTAAACTAAGCTAAACTAAGCTAAGCTAAGCTAAGCTAAACTAAACTAAGCTAAGCTAAACTAAACCAAACGAAAGGAACTAAACTAAACTAAACTAAACTAAGCTAAGCTAAACTAAACGAAAGGAACTAAACTAAACTAAACTAAACTAAGCTAAGCTAAGCTAAACTAAACTAAACGAAAGGAACTAAACTAAACTAAACTGAACTAAACTAAGCTAAACTAAACTAAACTAAGCTAAGCTAAACTAAGCTAAACTAAACTAAGCTAAACTAAGCTAAACTAAGCTCAACTAAACTAAACTAAACTAAAATAAGCTAAGCTAAGCTAAGCTAAACTAAACTAAACGAAAGGAACTGAACTAAACTAAACTAATCTAAGCTAGGCTAAAATAAACGAAAGGAACTAAACTAAACTAAACTAAGCTAAGCTAAACTAAACTAAACGAAAGGAACTGAACTAAATTAAACTAAACTAAGCTAAGCTAAACTAAACGAAGCTAAGCTAAAATAAACGAAAGGAACTAAACTAAGCTAAGCTAAGCTAAACTAAGCTAAACGAATCGAAAACGGAAACGGAAACGAAAGAAAGAAAGAAAGAAAGAAAGAAGAGAGAAGGAATGGAAAGAAGGGGGGGGGGAGTGAAGGGGGAAATAAATCAATAAAGGGTGAATATAAGGAAAGAACGAGGCAGAAAGAAAGAAAGAAAGAAAGAAAGAAAGAAAGAAAGAAAGAAAGAAGAATGAATGAAAGAAAGAAAGAAAGAAAGAAAGAAAGAAAGAAAGAAAGAATGGAAAGAAGGGGGAAGGAGCTGTAGCGCCACGGGAGACCCTGGTGTTCCGGAATGTTTAATCTGACATAAAATATATTGACGCGCTCACACGCATTTGCGTGCCGTCAAATGCCAACTGCGCCAGGATTCGATCCTTCAACCTAGAGGACAGCAGGCGAGAAGGCCACGCAGCCAGTCAGGAAGGAAGAACGTAAGGAAAGAGGAAGCAAACGGATGTAACTCAGGAATCCCTCAGGTTTATCAACTCCCCAAATCACCCTTGATGGTGTAGTGATATCTAGGATGCACCATATGTTGTGGGGCTGCACACACCCTGCCTCCTTTAGGGCACTTTACAGAAGGCAGGAGATATGATGGAAAATAAGAACAGGTCAAACCCGTCTAAGTGTCAGGGAACATGAGACAAAGGACACTCACGGCGTGGAAATGAAGGAAGGTATAAAGTGAGTAAGGAAGTAGTGAAGTACGCAAATAAGGACGAAAGGAATGAAGTAAGGACGGAAGTAAGAAAGTAAGTAAGTATGAACGAAAGGCATGAAGTAAGTAAGAAAGGAAGTAAGAAAGTAATGAAGTAAGTAACGAAGTAATTAAGTAAGAATGTAAGGACGAAAGGAATGAAGTAACGAAGGAAATAATGAAGTAAGTAAGTATGAACGAAAGGCATGAAGTAAGTAAGTAAGGACGAATGGAATAAAGTAAAGGAGTAAGGACGAAAGGAATGAAGTACGTAAGGAAGGAACTAAGGAAGTAAGTAAGGACGAAATGAATGAAGTACGTAAGTAAGCACGAATGGAATGAAGTAAAGAATTAAGGACGATAGGAATGAAGTACGTAAGGAACTAAGGAAGTAAGTAAGGACGAAAGGAATGAAGTACGTACGGAACTAAGGAAATAAGTAAGGACGAAAGGAATGAAGTACGTAAGGGACTAAGGAAGTAAGTAAGGACGAAAGGAATGAAGTACGTCAGGAAGGAACTAAGGAATGAAGTAAGTAATGACGAAAGTAAGAAAGTACTGTAAGTAAGGTCGAAAGGATTGAAGTATGTAACGACGTAAGTAAGTAAGAATGAAAGGACAAAAGGAATGAAGTAAGTAAAGATGGAAGTAAGGAAGGAATGAAGTAAGTAAGGACTGAAGGAAGAAAGGAAGGATAATGGGCATTGAATATCAAAATACCGTCGGGGTTGGTAGTTAGTTGGTTATTGTTGTTTTAAGGGGCAGAACCACGAGATCATCTTCCCCTCTAAACCCAGAATGAAATATAAAAATTTGGAATGGAATTAAAAATGTAAAGATGGATACCTAAGTTTGAAAATAAAACGAAAATTAATAAGACAAAAAATTAAATAAAACTACTAATTATAAAAATAAACACAAATTACGGGAAAACAAAAATCATCATTTTATAAGGTGCGTTCAAAAAGTAAAGAGCCGGAGGCTGGAATGCACAAACCGGTGACGACATGGGCTAATCGTGGCGTGTGTGACGAGGTGTGGTTTCGACCAGAGCGTTGAAGGTCACAGCCCGTCGCTAGAGGGCACGCGTGCACGTCACGTGACGTGACGATACAAAGCGAGCAGCAGCATGCATCAATCGTCCAACGCTGCCAGTCGCATTGCAAACAGTGACATGGAGGCGTCAACCGAAGAGCAAAGAGGTGTTGTTCGGTTTCTGACAGCGGAAGGAGTAGGGGGAACGGACATTCATCGCTGAATGTCACAAGTGTACGGCGAACACTGCATGTCCCTTGCAAGGATCAAGGCGTGGCACAAGCGCTTCAGGGAAGGGTGGGTGTCGTTAGCCGATGATGCCCGGTCTGGGGCACCCCCCCCCCCCCCCCCTGCATTACCGATGACAACGTCCAGCTGGTTGATGCACTCATTACCCAGGACCACCGAGTGACAGTGAACGCCATAGCCGCCGTGGTCGCACCACGACAATGGAACCTGGCACAAGGCAGACTGAGTTTGGACCCCATGGTCCACGACCTACTTGGTGTGAGCCCCTGAGGGGCAAATAAAGTATTACAATATTATTTACCTCAAACACATATTCGTACAACAGCTGTGTAAGTCTTGATGTTAGTTCATTCAGGCGCGGATTCAAGGGGGGGGGGGGGGGGTCACGGGGGTCATGACCCCCCCCCCCAAACGGAGACCAAATTTTTTTGCAAACTCAAAAAACGAAAACACAATTACCAGACAAATAAAACTTAACGAATTTTAACTGAAAAACAGGGTTTTTTTTTTCATTTTATTCAATACTGAATTATCTTTATTGGAATTATTATGTTCTGTTACAACTGTACATATTAACAACTTCAAACCTCTTGTATAAAAACTATTACTTATACAACAAAATCAACTCGTCTATTTAGTTTAGCAAACCTTGTGATTACCGAATCGATGTTTATAGTGATGTCACGATGAATGTGCAGCAATGCACGGATAGGAAACTGGGGCTTTTTTCGCACGAAAAATTGTTGCCGACTTCCAAACCGCAAGCTTGGTTGGCAATATAAGCTGTGATTTTCTCCCTTTGTCGGTACCAACTCGACTTGCCGAAACTGTAACGTACCTTGATCCTTTTCTCGAAGCTCGATGTAAAAGTCGCAAAACACGCCGTTGCAATTTGTACGAATATTTTTGGTGCGCTAAACGCATCAAATTTCTATCCATGTAGCTTGCAAAAAAATTGGTCTGGTTTTGTACGTTTGGTTATTTTGTGATTGCGTTTTTAGTGATACCATTTTCTTAACAATTTCGATTCTCTGACCCTGACCCCCCCCCCCCCCCAGCCCGCCTGCCCGATCACCCCCCCCCCCCCCACCGCAAGGCCAAACTCTAGATCGATTCTCTGACCCCCCCCAAAACCAAACTCTAGATCCGCGCCTGAGTGCATTGCTTACGGCACAAATATCTAGTTAACAGTCGTGAAGATACCAACCCATGACCTTCCGCACACACTGCCCATTACAGTACAGTAAATAAATCTGAGCCAGAATCAATAACAGAGTAGCCAACAAAATAACACAATCTCGACATTCGACCCGAGGTCGCATAACCACTTCTTTTTTCACGAATCTCAGGTTGATAAGTACGTATATTTTACCAGTTCTTCCAGAATTACTGATTGTTCGTAAATATAATTCAAGCCACGATTCGCCAATGGGGGTTCAGCTAACTGTATTACGGGAGGGATATTCAGTGTAATTTAGAGTGGATTATATTTCTCCACTGTGCAAACAGCTGACTTATGATGTCTAAACATGGCGGCCCACGCGGTCCCTGGAGGGGGTTCCCCGATACGGTTGGCTAACTGCGGCACTCGTTTTGTGATAGTGCGACCTCTGGTGTCAATCGTGCAGGTAAGATGTGGAAACTAGAACATGTCTACATGGTGTACAGTGTGCGTTGAATTAAATAGAGGAACCTTACCATCTGTCTTCCAATACAAACATGGTGATTATTATGAAACCTTAGCATTTGTCCACCATCACTGCAAACATTGTGTTATAATCCACGTCACCTTAAATAAGTTACTAACAATGTAACCTTACCATTTGTCCACCATTGCATGCTACAGCAATGTAAATTTGCTTTGGGTTTTGAGCTGAATTTGAGTTTTAATATACATTTTGTTAGGTAGATTTAAATTCATAAAGGTGATTTTTCAAAAATACATTTAAAATGAGAGTTTAAACATTTTTGCAAAGAACAGTAGGCTATCCATCTGACACCAAACCCCAGAGCAATTATTGTTTTTATACATCTTAACAACATTTAGAAAAAAAAATCCGCTCGGTTAAATAAAATCTTTGATGCAATGGAATTTTTTATGGGTCCACATTTTTAATACAGAAATGGTCAATAACTCAAACACTAATGAAGCAACTTAGTTATCAATTAGAACAATAGTTGCCAGTCACTCTCTTTGCAAGTGGTTAAAATTTGGTAATGTTATGATGAAAACTGTGAAAGATGAAAAATTCAGTCATATCTCCCCTTAAAATTCACTGATTTTAAACTGAAACAATATTGATAGGGGTGTGCCTTTTTTTAACTACTGCGGCTTTTAGAAACGCCGGGGTGACATAATTTTGCCTCGTAACGGATATTTTATCGTAAATGTATTGACACGACTCCCTCACATTTCATCATCATTTCGAAATGAAATGCCATGTCCTGTGGTTCGGATTCCACGTAAAAAGGTAGTTCCGTACCTCATAATCACAAGATTCACGGTCACGTAAAACTACAATCTCCCTTCCTTTTCATCATCATCAGTTTATCTGCCTGATGGTCGGTCTCTCCACCTTATCCGGTCTTCAGCAGCACGTTTCATCAGCTCATAAGATTTATCAATCTTGATGGAATCCAGCATCTGAAACCTTCTTCCTCTTCGGATGTTCCCTTGGACTGTCCCTTCTAATGCACTTTTCACCAAACCATCTCTTCTTAGGCAGTACCCAGTCCAATTCATTTCTCTTTTCCTTTTCTTCTTTAGCATCATCCTTCCTTCTCCTACTTTCATTAATACTTCCTCATTTCTCACTTTGTACTTCCAACTTATTCTCCCCCTTCTGCTCCACACCTACATTTCGGAAGCCTCTATTCTACTCTCGTCTTCTTTCCTAAGCGTCCAAGTTTCCGCTCCACACATTGCTACACTCCAAACAAAACATTCCACTAATCTCTTCCTTAGGCTTACTTTCATTGCTCCACAAAATATTTTTATTTTCTTACTGAAGGCTTCTTTTGCTATTGCAGTCCTTGTTTTTATTTCTTCAGTGCATAGTCTATCATTGCTTGTGTAACCCAACTTCCTCACCCTGAAATACCAACTGAATGGGCCAGGAATCGAACCTAGTACAAACATCACTGAGTACATGAGGCCCGGGGCACCATATGTATCAACGCTCGCTTGCTTGATGCGATCTCTTCGTTACGAGGCATACAGTATAAATCTCCAAGTCCCGGCCACGTGATGCTGCACACTTTGTTCACCCCTGACCATCTCCCTTCCACATATTAACACTCGAGGTGTTTTTGCTTGCCCTTATCAATCATAACAGAACGTTGAGGAATGTAGAGACCTTGACCCGACAGCTAGATGAGGACATCATCAGTTTAACCGATATCATAGAGCTGGGATTCTCAACCGGTGGGTCGCGTCCCCCTGGTGGGTCGGAGGATGTGTCCTGGGGGATCGCGAGATACGGAGAAAAAGTAAAAACAAGTAGTTCCTATTTTCATATATCCCCATCATCATCATCTTCATTTCCTCTTTTCCAGCTGACACTGGGTGGGGGCAAATACGGTTCCTCTCCACTTAGTTCTGTCGTTCCACCATTCCTGTTCCCAAACAGTGTTCCAATTCAGGTTCCGTTTACTAATGCTATTCTTCACCGAGTCCATGCAACGCATTCTTGGTCTTCCTCGTCCTCTCTTCCCTGTCATCCGTCGTTCCAGTGCTCGCCTTGGTAGCCTTTCTTCATTCATCCGTTTGACAGTTCCAAACCATCTCAATCTGTTTTGCTCCAGTTTGTCATTTAGTTTCTGTACTCACAGTTCTTTCCGTATATCTTCATTTCTCACTCTGTTTCTCCTCGTTTTCTGAACCATACTTCTCAGGAATCTCATCTCAGCTGCTTGTACTCTGCTCTCATCCGTCTTAGTCATTGTCCAAGTTTCTGCTGCATATGTCATTATAGGAACATAATATGCTTTGTACATAACTGCTTTAGCCTTAATTGGTCTATCCTTGTTCCATACTAGTCCCCGTACCTGTTGGTAGAAAGCACTCCCCAGTTGTATTCTTCTGCTAATTTCATATACCCTACTTATGTTAATTGCCTCTATCAAAATACAAAATTTCAGTTTGATTGCTGTAATAAATTCGTAGATATTGAGAACCGTCTAAATATTTGAGATGGTCACCATGTTGGATATTTATATATGTAGGTCTTAGAACAATATACTATTACATGACGATTATTGTTTAGATGTAGTATTCAAACTTCAATCGTATGATTAGGACACAAGAAGTAAAAACGAGATTTTAAAATTTCGCACAGCTGCCATCTTGTGGTTATGAAAACAATTGAAATAAATTAGATGCCACTGGATTAACATTTGTATAAGTATTTGCCGTACCAAGTTTCACTGCACTCGGATGGTTAATTTGTGAGAAACATCTATTGAAATGTTTCAACTTCGGTTGACCGCCATGTTCGTTTTGTACTTTACACCTTTTTGAAAGTTACATAGATAAACTTGTAGTAGTGCGATTTATCACCGTACAAAATTTGAGGGTGATATCAGTAATAGTTCGCAGATATTGAATGCCGGTGAAATATTTCACACAGCCGCCATGTTGAATTGGTGAGATGTATTACAATTTGAAGGGCACGATCGGGGTTGGCCAATATGGTGCTATGACTTGACCGAGTTTTATTGAAATCGCTCTAGCCGTTTAGACACACAGGTAGACAGACACACATCCGCACACACACACACACACACACACAGACAGACAAAAGGTGATCTCATAAGCCTATTTTTAGCCTACTTTCGATTTTTGCAAAAAATGAAAGTAGACTTATGAGATCAACACAGGGCGAAAAAAGTGTGTCTGTCTGTGTGTGTGTGAGTCTGTGTGTGTGTGTGTCTGTGTGTGTGTGAGTGTGTGTACTCTGAATGTCTGTCCCCCCCTATCAATTCGAACACGGTGAATGCGAATTGAACGAAATTTGGTACAAAGGTAGCACTAGCAAAGGACACCTCAGTGTCATGTTTTATATCGCCGCCATCTTGACGGAAACGTAATGGCGGCCTCACAAATGTTCAAAGCTTAAATCAAATTACGACTAACCTAATCATCCGATCTCTACCAAATTTTGCAACAACATACCTTTATGGGGGGAGCATCCTTTGACCAAACCAATAGGTCATCAGCGTAATAGTTTACGGATGGCGGCCATCTTTGAGTGAAAATCGATTCCCCCTATTAATTCGAACACGGTGCAACCGAATGGAACGAAATTTGGTACGGAAGTAGTACTAACGAAAGGCACCTCAGTGTCATGTTTTATATCGCCGCCATCTTGACGGAAACGTAATGGCGGCCACACAAATGTTCAAAGCTTAAATCAAATTACGACTAACCTAATCATCCGATCTCTACCAAATTTTGCAACAACATACCTTTATGGGGGGAGCATCCTTTGACCAAACTAATAGGTCATCAGAGTAATAGTTTGCGGATGGCGGCCATCTTTGTGTGAAAATCGATTCCCCCTATTAATTCGAACACGGTGCAACCGAATGGAACGAAATTTGGTACAGAGGTAGTACTAACAAAAGGCACCTCAGTGTCATGTTTTATATCGCCGCCATCTTGACGGAAACGTAATGGCGGCCACACAAATGTTCAAAGCTTAAATCAAATTACGATTAACCTAATCATCCGATCTCTACCAAATTTTGCAACAACATACCCTTATAGAGGAAGCATCCTTTGACCAAATGAATAGGTCATTAGCCTAATAGTTTGCGAATGGCGGCCATCTTTGTGTGAAAATCAATTCCCCCTATTAATTCAAACACGGTGAAACCGAAAGGAACGAAATTTGGTACAGAGGTAGCACTAGCAAAGGGCATCTCAGTGTCATGTTTTATATCGCCGCCATATTGACAGAAACGTAATGGCGGCCACACAAATGTTCAAAGCTTAAGTTAAATTACGACTAACATAACCATCCGATCTCTACCAAACTTTGCAACAACATACCTTTTTGGAGGGAGCATCCTTTGACCAATCTAATAGGTTATTAGCCTAATAGTTTGCGGATGGCGGCCATCTTTATGTCAAAATTGATTCCCCCTATTAATTCGAACACGGAGGAACATGATGGAACGAAATTTGGTACAGAGGTAGCACTAGCAAAGGGCACCTCAGTGTCATGTTTTATATCGCCGCCGTCTTGACTGAAACGTAATGGCGGCCACACGAATGTTCAAAGCTTAAATCAAATTACGATTAACCAAATCATCCGATCTCAACCAAATTTTGCAACTACATACCTTTATGGAGGGAGCATCCTTTGACCAATCTAATAGGTCATTCGCCTAATAGTTTGCGGATGGCGGCCATCTTTGTGTCAGAATCGATTCCCCCTATTAATTCAAACACGGTGAAACAGAATGGAACGAAATTTGGTACAGAGATAGCACTAGCAAAGGGTATCTCAGTGTCATGATTAATATCGCCGCCATATTGACAGAAACGTAATAGCGGCCACACAAATGTTTAAAGCTTAAATCAAATTACGACTAACATAACCATTCGATCTCTACCAAACTTTGCAACAACATACCTTTATGGAGGGAGCATCCTTTGACCAATCTAATAGGTCATTAGCCTAATAGTTTGCGGATGGCGGCCATCTTTATGTCAAAATTGATTCCCCCTATTAATTCGAACACGGTGGAACCGAATGGAACGAAATTTGGTACAGAGGTAGCACTAGCAAGAGGCACCTCAGTGTCATGTTTTATATCACCGCTATCTTGACGGAAACGTAATCGCGGCCACCCAAATGTTAAAAGCTAAAATGTAATTACGACCAACCTAATAATCTAGTCTCTACCAAATTTTGCAACACCATATCTTTATGTGGGAAACATATTCTGACCAAACTGCAAGAACATCAGCCCAATAGTTTGCAGATGGTGGCCAAGTATGTGTGCAAATCGATTCCCCCTATCAATTCAAACACGGCGAAACCGAATTGAACGAAATTTGGTACAGAGGTAGCACTAGCAAAGGGCACCTCATATTCATGTTTAATATCCCTATAGCACGTTGTATTTCAACAAGCTACTACAACCAACATTCAATCATACTCCTTGAAAAGGACAAAGAGTTATAACAATACCCATGCATTTAGGAGAAAGTAGGCTATATGTTCTTTACTGAACATCTTGTTTTTTCATAAAACGAAAATAGGCTAAAAATGAATTATTGCTGTAGTTCTTTTTATCAAAAGAAGAATACACTCACTTATTTTTTACTTTTACGTTTTTTTATTCTATTAATGAGAAACTGAGGTTGTTTGGAATTAACCAGTTTTAGAATTAATGTTTATTAATATTAGTTACAAGTGTTCTTATGAATAAAACTTAACAATTATTGTTTTAGCGTTAATACTTGGGGGGGACACCAAAATACTCACAAGGAGAGGTCGCCAAGTGGTTTTCTAGAAAAGTGTTCAAATTTGGAGGGTTTGCTCTTCATAAGAAAATATTTTGGCCGTGTTCGAGCGATTTTGCCAATGGGCTTTAGTGTGTTCACAATTGAACGTTTAAAATCAATCCTCAAACTAGTGTAGTCCTATTCTCGCAATCGTTCCCGGCTCGTTTCCATGGCGTAGTCGCTAGCGCATTGGAGTGGGAAATTAAAGGTTTCGAGTTCGAGTCAGACCTTGGTCGGGATATATATATATTTTTTACTGTTATTGTCTTTTGCGTTCTAGATACTGTTGATTGTAGACAACCGCACACACGTAATATTGAATACGCATCAGCGTCAATCAAGACCTGCGACTTATCGAACCCGCTTATACGGCACTTGCGTGACGAAGAGTGTCCCGCGATGTTACTCACACGAGTTCCGTATCGAGTTTTGGATACAGACAGTTTAGCTTGATGGTAGAGCAGAGTGGAACAGAGTGGAACAGCGGAAAGGGCTCTTGCGTTCCTGCATTAGACTCGGCGCAGTGCACATGAACGTAGCGTTGCCGGCCACGCTGCATTTAAATTTTAACGAATAAAACTTACGACTCGTTCAAGCTTCAAGGACGAATAATAATGTGTTAAAATATTGTACATAGCTCCAAAACCGATGAGACCACAGCAAATACAGTATGTTAGAAAACACAAAAGACAAAAAATAGTCCTGACCTAGGTCTGACTCGAACTCGAAACCTTTAATTTCCCACTCCAATGCGCTAGCGACTACGCCATGGAAACGAGCCGGGAACGATTGCGAGAATAGGACTACACTAGTTTGAGGATTGATTTTAAACGTTCAATTTTGAACACACTAAGGCCCATTGGCAAAAACGCTCGTACACGGCCAAAATATTTTCTTATGAAGAGCAAACCCTCCAAATTGGAACACTTTTCTAGAAAACCACTTGGTGACCTCCCCTTGTGAGCCTAAAAAGGGGGTCACAGTGTCTAAAAGGATGAGAATCCCTGGACTAGAGGATATTCTAGTGCAAGACATTGTTACTCTTTGGCAGGTTTGGGACGTTTGGTTGGTTGGTTCCTTAGTTTAGGGGCTGCGACAACGTGGTCATGTAGCCCCGTGTACTTTGGGTGTGTGTAGAATCTGTCTGATAACCGGTGTTAATTGTGATGGGCCGGCCCAGTGGTGTTGGGTTAGCGCACCTGCCTCTCACCCGGAGGCTCCAGGTTCGATTTCCGGCTCCGTCAGAGATTTTAGAAACTGACGTGCTAGCTGGAACTTGGTGCACTCAGCCTCGTGAGGACAATTGAGTAGCTGTCTAACAGTGAGGGAGCGCCCCGTTAACGAAAACCAAGATTAACGGCCGTGGGGAACCGATGCACTGATCACGCGTGACCCCAATATCTACAGGTCAAATGGCTGGGCAGCGGTCGCTTGGTAGGCCAGGCCCCTGCACGGTCTGTAGTGACAGGGGTTATTATTATTAATAATTATTATTTTGATGGCTGTATTAGTGTGTGTCATCTGTATTTCAGGTAAGAACTGCAGACGATCAATTTCAAGTAGTTCCTACTTTTGCCATCAAATACTACCGTCAACGACACCTAGCTGTGAACTGGGCTACTAGATGTCACCGAAACCGGCACCTGACGGCGAACGTTGGAACTTAATAGAGCGTTAATCAAATCTAACCTACACATTTAGCTTCACACAATTGTTGTAAGTGCAATGTTCTTTATCATGCCATAAATCTATGGCATGGGTTCTCCGGCTTTACTTCCAATCCGAAGAAAGGCTTGCTGAGGGATTTTTAACGCTCTTAAAAAATCCGACGACTTCGGCCGGGTTTGAACCCACGATCCTAGGAGCAGCAGTTCAGCATTCTACCAACTACGCTACCGAAGCCACTATAATAATAATAATAATAACAGTAATAATGTTCTTACAACTATCCCTGAGACTCGTACTAATTAACGTAATTAGTTAAATTGAAGTTAACTTCTGAAAATGGGGATTGAGGGACCTCCAAAGCAAGTAGGATGATGGAAGATCTGCTGCTAACAAATTAATTTAATTGGTATTCTGCCCAAAGGCAGGTCCGAGCCTCCGAAGAGGCTATCCTCAGCCGGAGTTTACGTGCGGTAGGGTGGCCAGAGCCTTTTCGCTCCTCTTTATGCTGGCCAAGAGCGCGCAGTACCTAGAACCAGCATACCAAGTTCCGACCATGCCCAATACTGCTTAACTGCGGAGTTCTGATGAGATCCGCTGGCTCAATATGGCCAGGCCCTTGGCGCTAACAAATAAACATGATGATGATAATTGTTGTTTTAAGGGGCCTAACATCTAGGTTATCGGCCCCTAATGATCTGGGTGATAGCAAAAATGTCAATGAGCTGTAAACCAGAACGAAAATTAAGTGAGAAGGAAACACTTACAAAAAGGAACTCAGATTGAAACTACTTACAAAAGGGAATTTAGAACGAAAATACTCACAAAAGGAATAGATTAAAAAAAACGCACAAAATGTAGGTTAAGTTCAAATTACGTACAAAATGCAATGTAGAATCGAAATACTTACAAAATGCAATTGAAATTGAAAATACAAAATGCAATTTATTTTGAAAATACTTGCAAAAAGCAGTTTAGGTTGAAAATACAAAATGCAATTGAAATTCAAAATACTCGCAAAAGTTCCACCTCCTATATTGAACCTCCTATATTGAAAGACTAACTAAAAAGCAATTTAGATTGTCAATCCTTACAAAATGCAATTGAGGTTGAAAACACTCGCAAAATGCAATATGCAATTTAGATCGAAAGAACCTACAAAATGCAACGTAGATGGAAAGACCTACAAAATTGCGTGTAGAGGCTAAAAAAAATCGCAAAAGGGAATTCATATACACGCGGAGCTAATTAACAAAAGCAGTGCGGGAAACTTAAAGAGAAAAGGATATACCCCCTGAAAAGAAAACAAGAGATCCGACCCCTCGAAGAAGGAGGGATCAGGAAAGAAGAGACAAGGGCCAATTAAGGCAGGAAAGTGAAATACTCCCTAGGCCTCGGATACCCTAATATTGTCGGGGTCGGAAAAGAACAAGAGTTGACCAATGGAGGTCAACAGGAAAGAAGACAGAGAGGAGCCCGGCACAAGTAAGTGGAAGCAATGCCGGACTCAGCTGGGGTCCCGTGGTCGCCAACCCACGTCCCACTAGATGTGAGCCCTGGGGGGTAACAGATTAACACTCAGTTATGTCAGGAGGACCGCTTTTTATCCCCTAATGTGTACTAAGGTATTCATGGCATACCAAGAGCAGATCAGAAGCTAAATTATCCTTCTTAAGGGAGAGTTACAATGTGTCAAAATTTCAACCTCATTTATCTTCTTAAAAATGATCACCTTTCGCCGTGAATTTATGAGAGTTGAGCACGCTATAATCTTACCGTTGACACTTCGCAATGCCACTTGTTGGAATAAATTAGCGGTTCCATTCGTCGGTCCGGACAAAGGCAATGCGTGTGGCATATCAAATTAATTGCAGCTTTCTACATTGCTCCTGTCTGACCTCAGTGACCTGTAACCCCAGCAACCACCTTCAGGGGTGTCAATTAGTGAAAAACAACTATTTTATAAAGATGGTATATTGGCTTTCACGGCCATGGAATTATAATGATGAAAATGAAAATCCACATCCTGCTTCCAGTCTCCGACTGGCTCAGGAATGGAATGAATGAAGCCCCCATCTAGCGGCGAGGATATGAACTGTGCCGGCTGTCGAGGCCTGACGCACTCCTCTGGGGCAATGATTAAATGAATGACAGATGAAATGAAATGATAGTGGAGAGTGTTGCTGGAATGAAATTGTGACAGGGAAAACCGGAGTACCCGGAGAAAAACCTGTCTGCCTCCGTTTTGTCCAGCACAGATCTCACATGGAGTGACCGAGATTTGAACCACGGACCCAGCGGTGAGAGGCCATAGTGCTGCCGCCTAAGCCACGGAGGCTTCACTATCGACAATATATATACAGGTGATTTCATAAATTAATGTCCAGATTGTTCAACCACTGCACAGCCAGATCTGAAGCCTTCAGGAACTCATCCATGGATCCCGAGAACGCTCTTCTTTCACACTCCGTAACAATGTGATGAATTGTCTGTTCCACTTCACCACAATCACAAAGAGGGGAAGATTTTAAGCCCCACTTATGAAGTAATGATGCATATCGACCATAGCCAGTTCGAACCCTGTTGATAGCAACCCAAATTTTTCTTGGTAGGTCAAAGCCAGAAGGAGGATGGTTTGCATTAAATAAGGGCTGCCACTCATGAGGTAATTTGACGCACCATTCACTTTCCCATTCTTTTGTGGCACTGAAGTTACTTAAAATGAGTTCTTGAGCTGTTTGAATGGGTGGAGACCAGGACTTCAGACGATGAAATCCTCCAATTACGTCACCATGAATAGGGAGAGACTGGTTCGCTGTTATTTTATGGAATTCTCGGACCAAGTTCTTCATTCTTCTAAGTCTTGGAGGTTCGAGGTGACTTAATACAGGCAACCAGATTACAGGAGTGGATTTAACAGTGCCAGAAATGATTCACATAGTCTGATTCAGAACAACATCGATATTCAGAACAACATGTGAGCTGTTCATCCACACCGTAGAACAATATTCCGCTGTAGAATAAACCAGCCCAATAACTGAAGTGCGGAGCGTGGGAGCAGAAGCTCCCCAAATAGAACCAGCGAGTTTGTGAAGAATATTGTTCCTCGTTCTCAGTTTAGCAGCACAATGGAGAGTGTTGCTGGAATGAAATTTGTGACAGGGAAAACCGGAGTACCCGGAGAAAAACCTGTCTGCCTCCACTTTGTCCAGCACAAATCTCACATGGAGTGACCGGGATTTGAACCACGGACCCAGCAGTGAGAGGCCGGCCTGCTGCCGCCTAAGCCACGGAGGCTCGATGATGATTTATTGTTGTTTAAACCCTTGAGAACTGGGGTGAAAAAATATAACACGAAGACTGGCGGCGCCGGGTCATTTTGACCCACAGTGTGTCACTCCCTTTTTTCCGCAGTCGTACGGATTATAATGAAGTAATTTTACACCTGGTGTATTCCTATGAACTATTCCCAGCATTTATTTATTTATCGTATGGCTTTTAGTGCCGGGAGTGTCCGAGGACATGTTCGGCTCGCCAGAGGCTGTAGCTGCTTCAAGCAGACACCACTAGGGTGAGCTACAAGTTCCGTTCAATTTCTACTTTCGCTACCAGATATCAATGATACATAGTGGTGAACGTTGGAACTTTGATAGGGCGTTACAACGAAATCTAACCTAGAAATTTAGCTTCACACAAGTTTAGTCTGTGGAAGGATCTTTTACATGACATTAATCTTTGACATGGGACGGCCAGCTTTACTTCCTCTCCGAAGGAAGGCATACTGAAGGATTTTAACGCTCTTAAAAATCCGACGACTTCGGCCGGGATTGAACCCGCTATCATGAGCACAGCAGTTCAGCATGCTACCAACTACGCCACCGAAGCATAAAATAACGTTTATTTATATTTCCATTTTTTTTATTTAGTCAATTTACCCTCTAGGTTGGTGGTTCCCACGGACTACCGCCTCTATGGGCAGTGTCCTGGAGCCTGGAACGTCTGGTCGGGATGGATAAGACTGGGGAGGTGTGATCAGCACCTCGCCCAGGCGGCCTCACCTGAAAAGCGAACAGGGGCCTCATGAGGGAGGGTAGGGGATGGAAGATTGGGATGGATAAGCGAGGAAGAGGAAAGGAGGCGGCCGTGGCCTTACAGGAGGTACCATCCCGGCATTTGCCCGAAGACGAAGTGGGAAACCACGGAAAACCACTTCGAGGATGGCTGAGGTGGGAATCGAACGCCCTCTACTCATTTGGACCACCCGAGGCTGAGTAGACCCCGTTCCAGTCTTCATACCAATTTTCAAATTTCGTGGCAGAGCCGGGAATCGAAACCAGGACCTCCGGGGCGGCAGCTAACCATGCTGACCGCTACGCTACGGAGGCGACTTCCAAAATTTTACATGCAAAAAAATGACAATTTCCGCATCAGTATAACTAACATGGTTAGTGGCGGCAAAGCAGACATCTCAATTGTTTTGAAGAAAGGAGCTGATGACCAAGGTGTCCCTAGACCCTAAACATGGATCAACAAGAAAGTGAGCTATGTGATTGTGCTGCACCATCATAGGTGGATTTATTTCCCTTTGTTCCGATTAACGCAGGCCGAAAATTATCACGCGAGGATTTGCGCCATGGGTAAATCTGACCCGAGCGTAAATAATATAGAAATATTTTGAGTGTTCCAAAAGCTATGGACGTGTTACTTTTGCAGGGTGAATTTCAAGGCTCGGAAGTGCGGTACAGTAAGCGACAGGAAAGGGGTAAGGGGCCTAACATCTAGGTTATCGACCCCTAATGATCTGGGTGATAGCGAATATGCCAATGAAGTGTAAACCATAACGGAAATTAAGTTAGACTGAAAATATTTACAAAATGTAACTCAGATTGAAACTGCTCACAAACAAAAGGTAATATAGAAGGAAAATACTCTCAAAAGGAATAGATTGAAAATGCTTACAAAATGTAGTGTAGATTCAAAAAATTCGCTAAAGATAATTTAGATAAACGGAGAGCCAATTCTCAAAGAACAAGAAGTTCCGTGACGAACTAAGAGCCTACTTTTCTTAAAATTTAAGATCTATGACAATGATTAATCTATATGGATCTATCTAGAATAATGCCGAAATTAAGTTGGTAATATCGAAATTTCTAATTAGTTCGAAATACTGTATACCTGGCATAATGTAGCTTAATAGAGAACTACAGTTGGCAGCCCTGATGACTGAATATATTCTTAGTTCAATCTCTTAAGGTACAGAATACAAAATTTGGTTGAAGTCCAATGGATAGCATGTACGTTACATGCAGTTAAACATTGGATCTAACAGCGCGCGTAAAATCATGTTGGCAACAATGACTTACATGTATTGGTCAGAAATAAACTGAAATAATATGATCTATTGCTGTGTCAATTTTGAATGAAATCCATTAGTTAGTATAGAAGTTACATGCATTTTAAAATTGGACCTATCAGCAGGCTTAGAATCATGTTGGCAGCACTGACGTATATTAGTTACTCCAAATTAATCTAGAATGCCAGGTACTATACGTGTGCAAAGTTTAGAGCTATTGGCTTGCATACTTTCTGATATATTGATATTAGGGTAACAAAAATAGAGACAGTATTTATTAACAGTTGGCAGCCCTGGTTACTATTAAGAATCGACATAGTCATATCTGTTATGGTACACATAGCACACAAGAAATTTGGTTGAAATCCAAATGATAGCATAGAAGTTACATGTATTTAACGTTGGACCTCTCAGCAGGCTTAGAATCATGTTGGTAGCACTGACGTATATAAGTTACTCCAAATTAATATAGAATGTCAGGTACTATACGTATGCATAGTTTAAAGCTGTCGGCTTGCATACTTTCTGATATATTGGTATTTGGATAAAATAAATTGAGAGCATTTATTAACAGTTGACAGCCCTGGTGGTTCCTAAGAATACGTTCAGTCATGTCTGTTTATGTACACATAGCACATACGAAATTTGGTTGAAATCCAATTGATATTGTAGAAGTTATATGCATTTAAAATTTGGACCTATCAGTAGGCGTATATTCATTTTGGCAACACTGCGATGTATGGCCTCCTGGAAATTAAACTGCAATAGTACTATCTATACGTGTGCCAATTTTGAAATAGCTCCTATTCATACCTTCCAAGATATCCAACATGGAGCTCAAATTTCAATAGCGATTTTTCAGCAGTTGGTAGCACTGACATCATTTTCAAATATGGGCGTGAGATATGCAGGTATAGATCTTTACTACTACCAAATTTTGTTTCGATTGCTGCAGCCGTTTAGGAGTTGATAGGGGGGGACACACACACAGCCAGACAGACAGACAGAAGGACAGACAGACAGACAGACAGACAGACAGACACACATTTGTCCGATCTCACAAGTCTACTTTTTCCTCATTTTTGCAAAATGTGAAAAGTAGGCTAAAAAGCGGGTATCTTAAAGAGAGGAGGAAATAGAATGGAGAGAAAAAGAGAGATCTAACCCCTCGAAGAATGAGGGATCAAGAAAGATGAGAAAGAAAGGAAGGGAGCTTGTAGTTTAACGTGACCGTTAATCTTGAGATCATGAGCCACGGGACTTCCTTTTAACGAGGAATCCGAACCACAGGACATGGCAATTCACATAGAAAAAATCACATACATTGACCGGGAATCGAACCCGGTCCACCTTGGTGAGAGGCCAACAGCTTGACCGCTGCGCCACCGCGCCCCCAAGGAAAGATGAGACAAACTACAATTAAGGCGGGAAAGTGAAAGACTCCATTGGCTTCGGACACCCTAATACCGTCAAGGTAGGAAAAGAACAAGAGTTGATCAAGGGAGGTCGACAGGAAAGATTACGTAGAGGAGCCCAGCACAAGTAAGTGGTGCAATGCGGGAAACAGCTGGGGTCCCGTGGTCGCCAACCCACCCTATGGAATTAAAACTCAGCAATGTTTCTAGGTTTATGACGTGTCTTGTGTGGGGTTTCGCCTAGGACATCAAGATGGCTCATCAGCTGGCTCTTGGTGTCCGTCCCCGGACCCCCACAGGAGTAGCGAACTGCGCGCTACCTCCCTTCTTATGAAGCGTACCTGCGCTTCTTTACTGCGAGAGGTGAAAGGCTGCTTGAGGTATTATCAGCTTCATGGAGCAGCCACGTGACAGTTTTGAAAATGTCTCAAGAAGACATCATCGTCAATATTATTATTATTAATGTAATCGCTCGAAAAGGAGACGTGAAAAACGGGGAAGAATTTTGTAGTTTTACGTGACCGTTAATCTCGCGATCATAAGCCAAGGGTCCTCGTATTTACGTGAAATCCGTACCACAGGATTTCCTTTTGAAAATCTCACATGCATTGATCGGGAATCGATCCCGATCCACCGTGGGAAGAGGCAAATAGCCTGACCACTGTGCCACCACGCCCCTAAAAGGAGACGTGGAAGAAAATTCTGGATTTATTCGTTACAGTATATTGAAAGAAACATCAACAGTAGATTATTCGTCAGTGCAAAAGTATTGCAAGAAACGGACTCCAAATTTCGCCTCGATTACTCCTGCATTTTGTATAATTAGCGGAACCGTGCGAGAAGCCACACTTTCCCCAATAGGTTTATAATGAGAGACTTAAGGAGAAAGGTTGTTATGTTTTTATTTCAACCAACTGATTAAAGAACACTATTTACATTTGAGTTCCAAGTTCTACGTTCCCTAACTTAAGAAGGCAATCACTGAAAACTGGATCATCGTAACACTCACCGGTTATTCGATATTTATGAAATTATACGATTTGAGTACTCATTCCTTTGATTTACTGTTTCTGAAATCCATGCAAAATGATAAAGGAAAGACCTCAGAATGTTAAAATGACATGAAACAGGCGTCACAGCGGCCAAAATGTGAAGTGGACAGCAATTATGGAGCGTATTTTCCTGCAGCAACAGTATCTGCAAATCGCACACTTAATATTTGTTTTAAATGTAATTTTTTAAAGAAGTTATAAATATATATGAATCCAGAGTTCAATTCGTCACCGTAATGTCTACTCTCTTTCATTTGAATGCTCATTTGTCACGATCGGTCACTTTTGAGGAGGGATCTATACTACTGAAATAATATATACGATGATGATGATGATGATGATGATAATGATGATTGTACAGCACAGAATGCTTTTCAACATAGCTGAAGAATTCAGATTAAAATCTTGTGGTCCCATTGCGTTTGACTAGAGATTGGAGAAGTGTCTCCTCAACAACATCGTGTGGTTGAGTACATTTGATTTCCAAACGGACCGTAAAATTCACATCCGGCATATGAGGAGCAGCATCCTTAAACTCGGGTGGCGTGTTAGGTAGCAATTTGAGTGCAACCTACGTAGTCTGCAATATTCCTTTGGGTAAGCGGCCTGTCAGCAGTTAATGGGATCCTGAGGTGCTCCATTACAGAATGTAAACCACCTCCGGGCCAGTTCACTCCCAACGTTGCAACTCATCTTCACAACGTATCATAAACGGTTATCAACGGGAATCTTGCGCCAATAGCATTGCAATTAGGGAGTACAACCTGTAAATAGAACCCAGGGTAAGTACCGTTGCTGGGAAGAGTGATGGTGCAGTTGCATCGCAGCCCGCCTTTCACCTGATTGGCCGAGGTTCTAAACTCTGTGACAGAGGGGTGGATTATTCACCTGAATAATCACGTGGCATCAGGAAGGGCTAACGACCTTAAAGTCCCCGACCAACACCCAAGTGAGACAGGTTGTCTCTCGCGAATTCAAATAAATTGAGATGAGCCGCAGAAGGTTCTCTCTTCATCATGGATATGTTTTACCATTTTAAATGATTTTGTCGACTTCGTCGTTACGCTGGGGTCTGGCGTTACGTTACGGTGACGGGACGAAATGTACCTAGATGCACTGAGGTGTTTGACGTCATAGTACCGCTTGGTGCATGTGATCACCGACAATCTCTACTTCGTTAGTATAAGACTAAAATCCCCGATTCATGGATGTCACGGGTAATCTCGAGAACCACTGGATGGATTTTGATGCGGTTTTCACCATTCTGTAAAGGATATCTCGAGGAAAGATTCTGTAGAAAATAATTTATATATGATCAAAGGAAGCCAAGCAGTAACGATGTCAGTGAAAAAGTCGAAAACAAACTTGGCGTCCATGCGTTTCTTAAGCTTACGCTGGGCAAACCTTTAAAAAATATCAATATACTATGAGCGTAAGCATTGGTCAGCATGAAATGTTCTACAAAAAAGTCCACGAGAGCATATCTCTATCTTCAATATATCGCCCACTATAAGTGTTTTTAGACTGGATGGAAGGGGCACGTCTTCCAGCCATCTCCCTCCGCGCGCTTGACCTTGCTTTGCCCTTGGTTTGCACTTGCCGTTCGCGAGTAATTTGAAACAAGGTAAAGTATTATAAAGCAAGATAAGTATTATGCAGATAATTTTCTAACATGTCAAGAGTCTTTGGCTTTGAGCGAAGCGAGAAGCCTCCAGCCTTTCTAGCCTTTTTCAGCATTTGTAGCATATAAAATGATACAAAGTCTAGTCTTCCAGACTGACTGTCACTTTTTTTGGACTGGGGATCTATCTGGAATTTGGGGCAGATGACCTCACTGTTCCACCCTTTGAACCTTCAATCACTATCTACTGTACAATTAGCGTTGACAAATTTCTGACATCTAGTTACCATGGCAACAATCACACATCCCACTTGTTGAAGCCTGGTTACCATGCAAACAAGTGCAAGCGCACTTAGATCCTACTCGTTGAAGCAGTGCGTGGTACAATACGAATACACGAATCGAACATAGCTTATCAATGATTCTATGGTCTGGACGTCTTATAAATGCATGAAACGTGTAAACGGTAGACATTTAATTATGTCAAAGCAGTTGTGGAAGGACGGCTATCTCTCTATGTGCGAACATTATATGATGACTGGTGCTACGCTACTGTACATGTTTGAACAATGGTGTAACATAAGGTGCGTTCAAAAAGTAACGAGCCGGAAGCTGTAATGCGCAAACCGGTGACGACATCGGCTAATCGTGGCGTGTGTAACGAGGTGTGGTTCCGACCAGAGCGTGGAAGGTCACAGCCCGTCGCTAGAGGGCACGCGTACACGTCACGTGACGCTACAAAGCGAGCGGCCAGAGCCATTGCTGTGTAAAGAGATATAGACTCAATTCCTTAGGACTCTCCATAATGATGTCATATACAGAAATTTATCACATTGCAGACTTTTATTGTAGCTCTAACACATAATTATGTCGGCCTCTTTGGATACCAGCAATTATTATGTTTTTCCCCTCTGAAAAGCTGAATTACTTATATCAAGTACTGGAAAATGAGGTGAAATTACACCACTAGCGGTGTTTTAATTTTTATAATTGATTTACGGCCTTAATGGCCTCTTGATCACTGCTCTTCAAGCAACTGAGGAACTCGGTGGTAAATAAGTGTAAGCCACTAAAGTATGGTTACTTGGGCAAGGCATTTAATAACCACAAAATAGCAAGAAAATGCAAAATAAAAATGAATTTATGACCTAAAAATGGTTAAAAATGACACAAAATTTGAAGAAAAAAAAGACTAATAAATTATTCGTAAATCACTTATTTATTAATCCTTTAAGAAACACTTAGCTGATTTGAGAGAGAATTTTAATGAATGATACTCCATTAAGTTATTTTTTTTCGTTACTAACAAAGTAAATACCATTTTGCCACCCCTGGTGAAATATTTTAGAACTGTCATATTCTTCAAATACTCTCGTAGCAAATAGGTTTCATTTGATTAACAAAGGATATTTAAGAAGACATACGTCAGTGGCTGTTTACAATACATTCCAATTGAAATGCACAATTAAAACATAGCGTATGTTCTCAATTGAAAACAATTGCCTATTGTCTGCAAGTAACGATTTGTACATGGAGAAGCTTCTCTCTACCTCAACTGAAACAATTGATGCATACTGAAAACAAGCAATATCTCCCGGATTCAATTCACAGTCGGTAAGAGAAATATTAAACATAATAGACAAGTATTGTTAACATAAATAATAATAACTAAACATCCAAATAGGCTATAACGAAATATAACACTTACCAGAAAACAATTAACAAGTAGTTCCGTGAAGAAATATACAGCCTATTTTCACGTATCCTACTTATGTTAATTGCCTCTAACAACATACCAAATTTCAGTTTGATTGCTGTAATAGATTCGTAGATATTGAGAACCGACTAAATATTTCGGATGGCCGCCATGTTGGATTTTATATATGTAGGTCCTAGAGTTATGTACTGTTACATGAAGATTATTGTGTACGTGTAGCATTCAAACTTCAATCGCATGAATAGGACATAAGAAGTAACAAGGAGATTTTAAAATTCGCACAGCCGCCATCTTAAGGTTATTTAAGCAATTGAACTAAATTAGATACCAGTGCATTAAAATGTGTATAAACATTTCCTGTACCAGATTTTATTGCGTTTGGAACATTAAATCGGGAGAAAGGTCTATTTAAAATTTTCAAATTCGCTTGGCCGCCATGTTCGTTTGGTAGTTAACCGGTTTTTGAAAGTCTTATAGATGAACTTCCAGTAGTGCCCTTTATCTCCGTACAAAATTTCAGGGTGATAGTTTCAGAAATATAGAATGCCGGTGAAATATTTCGCACAGCCGCCATCTTGTGGTTATGTTAACAATTGATCAAAGTTAGATGTCGGTGCATTACAATGTGTATAAACATCTACTGTACCAAGTTTTATTGCGTTTGGTTGGTTACATTGCGAGAAATGTCTATTTAAAGTCGCAAATTCGCGTGGCTGCCATGTTGGTTTTGTAGTTACCAGTTTTTCAAAAGTCACATAAGTGAACTTCTAGTAGTTCCCTTTATCACCGTAAAAAATACCAGGGTGATATCGGTAATAGTTTCGGAGATATTGAATTCTGGTGAAATATTTCGCACAGCCGCCATGTTGGATTGGTGAGACGTAACAAAATTTTAAGGGCACGGTCGGGGTCGTCCGGAGTCGTGCTATGAACTTAGCGAGTTTCATTGAAATCCCTCCCGCCGTTTAGAAGTTATTAGACACACACACACACACACACACACGGACAAAAGGTGATCTCATAAGCTTTTTTTTTTTTTCAAAATTGAAAACAGGCTAAAAATGCCAACAAATGACCTAAAATTGCTCCAAATATTACCTATCTCTTGTAAACAGCAAAAAATGCATCAAATAATAAATAAACAATTGCCCTAACAAATTTCCCGTATTAATCAGTCAATTCATGAAACACATGTATACAGGATGTTTCTTAAGAAGTGTCCGATATTGTAACAGGGGCTGGGATTGGTCAAAACGAGAATAAATTTTCCTATAAACATATTGCCGGAAACAAATACCTGTTGAGATATCCACCATTTTACCCGCGTGGACGAGGCGTTCTGTTTGGTGGTGCAGGCGTCTTTCCGTTGAAGGCCTTTGCATGAGTTGGATGTTCAGTCATAGAATGCGTTGTGCGGTTCGCTGGACTTTAATCCATTGGATTTCTGGCTATGGGGACATATAAAGACTTTGGTGTATGCCACACCCATCGACAATGTGCAGATGTTGCAAGAGCGTGTGACTAATGAGAGTGCCCACATCCGCGAGCAGCCAACCGTGATTGGACGAGATCGGGATTGCTTGCGAAGAAGAGCTGAAGCATGTGATAACCAGGAGGAGCATCTCTTGTAACGTGAATATGGTATCCACGGACAGACGGCTGAAATCTTCACAGCTCCTGGTTGGTGGTGTTGATGGATGTTTGCCCAACGCGTGTTCTGTTAAACGTGTGTGACAGTCAAGTGTTCATTGTCTGAAGTGTACATACACAACACAAGTAAAATGGCTCATATCGCAACAGGTATTTGTTTCCGGGCGTATGTTTATAGGAACATTTCTTCTCGTTTTGACCTATCCCCACCTCTGTTATAATATCGGACACTTTTATCGAAACACCCTTGCCCTAATGATTACAATAAAACCTCTCTCGTCTGCCCTCGGCTGGTCTAGGTCGGACGTTTGTTTTAGACGAGTGAAAAATCATAATGGAAGCCTGGAGGCGAGTTACTACAGTACTGCTCGAGTCTAAGCTGCGTGGACCTGAGTGGAATGTGCATCGCAGACTATTAGTAGTGGTGGTGACGAGTGATGTGGTTTCTCGGTCCTTGCGTAGCAACAGAAGCAAATACATTAGTCGGTGACTCAGTCACTCATTCCCAACGCCACACTGGTTTCAGAAAAGGCCCATGTTAGCAGTAATGGAATAGACGAGAATGTCAGGTAACACGGCGGGCTGTCGACAGGCTTCTCAATTCTCGCCTGCTCCTACCCTGCCTCTGCCCTTCATCCCGCAAGTTCACAGAGCTTGGAACCGAGCAGTACCTGTGTTGTTATCAGCTGCCCCAAGCGATCCGATGATTGACAAAGCTGTTTCACACTACTCCTGAAGTACAGTCATTGGCAAATATAATGACGTTCTGTTCGAAACTACGTAATGTGTACTTCCAAGTCACACAATACTTCGACGTGGACTGTACTGTCTGCTCAAGTCTGGAATTCCATTACATCAGATCGGTGGTGACAAGTGTGAAGCGATAAGGTGAGAGAGTGAGTGTGTGTAGGCTCACCCACAGGCTTCAAGGTCAAGGGCAATCGTCTAAAACAAACGTCCGCCTGTCCGTCGCTCCGGTTGATGCGACCATGCTCGAGCCGAACTCGCCCCGACTCAAAGCGGTGACTCACTACCCGTAGCGCCATTGTTGTTTACAGGTACTAGTTATTATCGCTTGTCCGTTTTAGTACTCCGTCATCTCTCGTATCGTTTCTGTCTTTGTCCGTGTTTTGTACAGTACGTAGCTTACTGCACTGTGAAGTATTTAGTGCTTACTGTTCGTTGGTTTTATGACATTGTTCTTCTGTGTTTGGTACAGTGCTGTACAGTAATTTGTTAACTGAACATTTGTGTACAGTTGTGTGTGTTTTTTCAACATTGCAGGAGTGAAACGTAAACATGTTACTCTTTCACTAAATGAAAAATTAGCAGTGCTACGAAGACTGGACAAAGGGGAATCACTTCAAAAAATTGCCAAGGAACTCCATGTAGGCGTTACGACAGAAAAGATTGGAGAAGAAATCGGATATACATTGAATTATGCACAGTGACGATGAATGGTGAAAACACTCTTAAGAATCGCAAAACATTGTAAAAGCCTAAAGTTGAACTGCTTACAACGCATTGTTCATGTGGCTCTACCAAGAAAGAAGGAATGGAACCCCGATATCTTGAGTTCAGAGATTGTTTATAGATTCCGTCGTTTGGGCCAGCTATGGACCTCGGTGCTTGTTGCCTGCCACTTCTGGTGTTTTGGGCGGAATATTTGGCGGCTGCTATTGTGCTGAAATCTTGAGCCTTTCTATTGGACCAGTAATCCTTCATTTTCTTGCTGAACTCTATCTTACGTTCCTCGGACCATTTCCTGGACGCGTTGTGGTGAACTTCTGTGAGGAAAGGCCTGGTTTCAACTATCAGACGGTAGCGTCTCCTGTCATTCATTGTGTCTTGCTGAATATTAAGGTCAGCAAGGTCCTTCTCACTTTGTTTGATCCACAAGGACCCAGTGGCTTTACCCTTCTTGGCTACCTTGAAGATCTTTTAAGACAGTCTGTGGTGGGATGGTCCATTCTGTACAGGTAGTCGTAGAAAGCCAGGCGTCTCCTCTGATTGCATCTGTATGGCTTTTCTGGTGATTGTAGAGTTCGCAATTTGGCTTGTACCATCATCTTCCATCTGGAAAGAACCTTGGTCCCACTATTTTTCGCAAGAATTTCCATTCTGATACCTTGAGGGCCTTTAGAGGGGTCTTTTTTAGTTAGAAACAGACACTCAGCTGCGTAGAGGATTGATGGTCTTACTACTGCATTACAGTGTCTTAGTTTGACATTCATCAAGAGATGTTTCGAGGCGTACAGTTTTCTGCAAGCATAGTAGGCTATGCCCTGTCTAATTTGATCCTCCTTTGTTCGAGAGCCATTATTTCACTGAGATCTTATGAGATCCATTTTCCAAGGTATTTTACTGCTTTCACTCCCTTGATATGGTTAGTATCACTGACTCATAGTTTTAGGGGCGTCTTGAATATTGGTAATGAAATCTATAAATTTGTATTTTTCTGTACTTGCTGATAATCTGACCTTTTTGCGTTCTGACCAAACCCTCGGTCCCAATGGTGACGAATTACAGGGGTTGTACTGTATATCAACTTTTAATAATAATCTGTTTTCTCAAAATTACAATGAATATTTTTAGCCTACTTTTCACATTTTGCAAAAATGAGGAAAAAGTAGACTTATGAGATCGATCCGGGAAAATGTGTGTCTGGCTGTGTGTGTGTCCCCCGACCCTATCAACTCCTAAACGGCTGCAGCAATCAAAACCAAATTTAGTATGAGTAAAGATGTGCACCGGAATATCTCACGTCCATATTTGAAAATGATGTCAGTGCTACCAACTGCTGAAAAAACGCACTAGAAATTTGAGCTCCATGTTGGATATCTTGCAAGGTATGCATGGGAGCTATTCCAAAATTGGCACACATGTAGGTAAGACTATTTCAGTTTAATTTCCAGGAGTCCAACCATGACAGTGTTGCCAGAATAATGTTAAGCCTTCTGATAGGTCCAATGTTTAAATGCATATAACTTCTACACTATCAATTGGATTTCAACCAAATTTTTTATGTAATATCTGTACATAAACAGATATGACTGAGCGTATTCTTAAGGCCACCAGGGCTGCCTACTGTTAATAATTGCTCTCTCTATTTTTTTATCCAAATCTCTTATATAAAAACAAGTGTCCTGACTGACCGACTGACTGACTCATCATCGCCCAGCCAAAACTATTAAAGTTAGAAACATGAAATTTTGGGGATATGTTCGTGGTAAGTCGAAAACGCGCACTAAGGAATGATTTTTGGATATTCAGGTTCTAAAGGGGTGTTGAGGGCGTAGACCTGCATTTCATTGAATACCAATATCTCCCGATTGGTTTCATTGGGAGATGTGATACTCGGCATATACACTCATCATTAAAAATAAGAAGGCATGTGTCTGAGGGTTTTTCGATGTGAAGTATATTATGAGGTGAAAGGGGTGAAAAGTGGGGTTTGAAGGATTCCTAATGGAGCGTGTATCTCTTAAACGACATAGGCGAGGAGTTTGAAACTCAGCGGAAAAAGATCAGCTTAAAAAATAAATAAATAAATAAATAAATAAATAGGTGTTTGACCGTTTTTTCATAAATCCAATTTAAGGGGCCTATGGGGAGGGGTGAAATTCTGGGGGGAAAAACAGGAAAGAAAGTGTCCTAACTGATTGACTGACAGACTCACTCATCAAACTCAGGGGGAAAAATCTGCTTAAAAATAAGTAAATAAGTGTTCGACAGTTTTTTAATCATAAACCCAATTTAAGGGGTTCATGGGGAGGGGTGAAATTCTGAAAAAAGGAAATTGAGGGAAAAAGTCCTGACTCACTCACCATCGCCCAGCCAAAATTATTGAAGTTAGACACGTGACATTTTGGGAAAAATGATCATTGTATGTCAAAACCGTCCACTAAGGGAGGATTTTCGTATATTCAGTGTGTCTTAAGGGGGTAAAACCGGCATTTCATTGAATAACAATAACTCCCGATTGGTTTCATTGAGGGATGTGATACTCGGCATATAAACACATCATTAAAAATTAAAAGATATGTGTCTGAGGGTTTTTCGATGTGGTGTATATTATGAGGTGAAAGGGATGAAAAGTGGGGGTTGAAGGATTCCTAACGGAACGTGTATCTCTTAAACGACATGGGCGAGGAGTTTGAAACTCAGCGGAAAAGAATCAGCTTAAAAGATAAGTAAATAGATGTTCGATCGCATTTTTTCCATAAATTCAATATAAGGGGCCCATGGGGAGGGATGAAATTCTTGGGGGGGGGGGCGGAAAGAAAGTGTCCTAACTGATTGACTGACTCACTCACTCTTCAAACTCAGGGAGAGAAAACTGCTTAAAAATAAGTAAATAAGTGTTCGTTAGTTTATTTTTCATAAATCAAATTTAAGGGGTTCATAGTGAGGGGTCAAATTCTGAAAGAAAAAAAATAGACAGAAAATGTCCTGACTCACTCACTCATCATCGACCAGCCAAAATTATTGAAGTTAGAAACATGACATTTTTGGGATATGTTCATAGTATGTCAAAACCGTACACTAAGGGAGGATTTTCGGATATTCAGGTTCTAAAGGTGTCTTAAGGGGGTTAAACCTGCATTTTATTGAAGAGCAATATCTCACGAGTCGTTTCATTTGTGGATGTGATACTCGGCATATTGTACAGTCCCCCAGGGGTCTGCACCCCCCGGAGGCCATCCCCCCATCATCTATTTAAACCACCCCTAACTGGCAAATCTCGTAAGTCCAGAACAACATCTTTAACACCGCAAGGGCAGCTAACCAGCCTGGAAAGCTTGCCAAATACTTGCATCACACCACAAACAGCTACACATAATTAACTGGGGCATCTATGCCAGCGGAATGCTGACAGCACAACACCGAAGACTATAAGAGGAGGCATTAAGGAGGACAGGCCCTCTCTCAATTACCAGTTATACAGTGCGTCCGCCGAAGACCCTAGCCGTTATCATCAGGTGAGTCAGCAGTGTTCAGAGTTCCTATATTTTGTGACCTACCTCACAGACTTGTACACCTATACTCATAAGATTCATTACATTCCCCTAAAAGGGACTCATAATTTCAAATTAACTGACCAATAAATACTTGGTCAGTACACTACACTTGCCTTACTGTTTACACGCCTCTTTACGTCCTAAAGTCCTTCCTGACTCCCGTCACGATTAGACGTGACATACAATAGCCAAACAGTTGCTAGCTCAGGTATCATTGTGTTTCCCGTAGCGGCCCGACTGCCAGAAGCAGCGTGCCGCCACATAGCTGACGCGTGCACGTCAGTTATATAACTATCTCCAATCAGCTGGAAGACTAGCACGTTGACCTGTACACTAAGTTCCATCCCCTGAAATACACCTACGCCTTTTATAGGAGCACCCCCTAGCATCCTAACACTAAACAACACTCTACACTGGTCAGCTTGCCCAACTACGAGAAGCTACCCCCTTTTAGGCACCCCCTTATAAATTAACACAATAACACTTCCGTTTTAGATCTAACTACCCCCCACTAAGGGATCTAAAACAGATGGTGGATGCCGGGTACCACGCACAGTAAAATAGGGCTCATACAACGAGTTCTCGTGGTCAAAACGGCCCGTACCGCATATAGCCAAGCGAGACTGAAATTTTTTTTTCTCCTCTCAGGCAGAAAGCAGTTTTTTGCTTCGCACTATCTACACAGGGGAAATTCTTAGCAAACCAACCCCCCAGCCCCAGAAAGAATCAGAGAGACACAGAATACACTGACAAACACGCACAGTTTTTTTCCTTAGAAGACGCATACACTTCATTCAGAATGGCACCTCATGCAGAAACAACAGAGATTGTAAGCCATAGAGGCAGTAGGGGTACGCCAATATTATTAGCATTATTGCTCAGATGCCAGAGGCACATACAAAGCCGGCAAACACAGATACGGGCACTCCAAACAAAAATCGGGGCAATACAGGGCAAACAGCCATACACTCCGTCAGAGGGTAGGACAGCGCAATTAAGATGCGCACATAAGCACTTGAGGCACATACACGAACACCTCAATAGGATCCATATCCAAAGACACAGAATACACGACCGATTGATCACCACACATGGTCCTGTAATAGACAATGCACCCCTCGAGAGGATGAGGGTGCACTACACGATTTTACACACTCAGTACAGGGAGTTAATTCGCGAGCAAGCGTTTCTCCAACTAGCGGCCACAGAACTATACAAAGCACAAGCACATTGATACAACAGTTTGCCAGCAGGCCATGAGCCTCAACATGCAGTACGCCCAAATTTGGGGCGAACATAAGGAACTCCGGGCTCACTAGGCCATTTTTGAGTACATGGCAGGGCCACAAGCCCAGCCGGGAGAGGACATAAGCGTAGATACGCTAACTCGGCAATTTGCGAGGATGTCCCTCTCGCCACGTACTGCCACACATGGGAAGGAGTTCACCGTGGCCACAGTCCAGAAGACGGCCAGGTTAGACGCCAATACACTGCGGGGACAAAGTTCCACCATTACACATCCCTTAGCTCCGGTTCGGAAGGCAACTTTTCCAAACCAGGCAGCTGAACCTAGGCCAATCCCCTCGGAACGGACGAACGAGAGGGAGTTGAAGCCAGGACCCTCAGACACACATGACATGACAGGGAGACAACGGGACGTAACCACGTCATGGGCTGAGGACGTAGAGCCCGCCCTACAGCACATTAAGCCTACATACACCTACACAAGTGGGCAAACACAATGGCAGGAGTCTACCGTGGCCACAGGCCAGAAAGCGGTCAGACTACACGCCACTACATCGCTAGGGCATACACAGACAATTAAGCGGCCTTTGCCGCTAGTTCAAAGGGCAAGTTTGCCAGAACGGAAGTGGGCACTGGCATTCGTACCCCAGGTGCGAATGCCTAAGAGGGTGTTACATGCACGTCCTCAGGATGCACAACACACACCCACACAATCTGACCAGGCGCTAACACACAGTACACGGGGCATAAGAAAGGTCCTATTGCCTACCCCACCAGACCGGTCCGGCAAAAATACATACACCCCCGTAAACTCTAGTAGGGTAGCGCAGAGCGCAAGTAGTTCCTCGAACACAGGCACACTCAGACCAACGGTCAAGCGCTACGGTGAAAGTAGGCCCAGACTTACTTTGCTAGAAATTCCACCGGAAAATAGCAAAGGAGCACCTCAGTGGATTTCAGGGGCCTATGCCCTAGTAACTGGGCGAAAGTGTTCACCTTTCAGAGCAAGGACGCTCGGACGGGAATAACGACTTCCACCAGGGACACAAAAAATAAACTAATATCACTTGCACCTGCATTATAGGTACACGTAAGCTCGTTCACACGTGAGAAATACGACAACAGACAGAGACTCACAAACATAAACTGCACATTTTTTCATGTATATGCAGTGCAACATGGCTAAATCAGAAGTGCATAATTCTAAATCCTTCTTGTTTTTTTTGGCCCCTAGCATTTTTTTTCTCAGGCCATCAATGGTTATTGACCATAGGTGGTCCACACCATAACTTGGATAACGTAAAGTTTCTAATATCCAAAGCCAAGCGGAAACCAATCTGGCGAGCCACGCGGCGTCAGGCCGGAAACAGCTATTCTGAACACAGCTTAAGCATCAAATCACAGCATAGAGCTTAGGCGGGTCTTTCTAAGTAGAAATGACTAAATGTCCTATGTACCGGTCCCACAGTTTGATAGATTCTCTTGTGACGGGCGAGAGCCATAACCGTGGCAATAATTAAGAATCGCAAACTATTTTTCAAAAAATTTGATGAAGTGTGCTTTAACCAACTGAAGAGCCCAATTGCACACCGGGGCAAAACACTGTCATTTTGTTGAGTTATGCCGGAACATTTAGCACAATTTGTGTTTAAATATATAATGGCTCAACGGACAATACATATCTTTCTTTTGAAAATTATATATTCAATGCCAAGGTAAGGTTATAATTGCTTTGGAGTGGAGTTTCGACTCCTATAGTGCACTGGCTTTGCTCGTGACGTGGATACACATGTATCAAATACGTCTTGCAATGACCTTCCCAGTGTGTACTAGACAAGTGTTGGTAGATTCCCCTGAGACGCAACTACAGTACTGCCGTACTAACGTCACCTAATGGGCGGATAGTACACTCAGGTCCCACTTCTCATTTTTAAACATTTTTCATATTATTTACGACACAATTTTTACAGACTACCGCCGCCCGGCAACCCGCTTAATAAGCATAAAGCAGTGGGCAGGCGAGATACAATATATTTTTTATACCTTTTTCAAAAGTGCTCTCTTAATTCGGAGCGGGGCATAACTCAATTTTTTTGCCTCACTCATTAATCCCGAGAAAGGGAGGTGGCCAAGTTGAACTGAATGTATTTAATCCATAGGCATACGTGACACATTACACTGCCTATAACATGACTTTTTTTCACCTCCATAACAACACGCAAGCTAAAACGCAAACACACCATAGGGTGAACATCCCAGACTTTGGGAAACCCTACATATTTTTGGAAGACACACAGTCAATTTACATTGCCACATAACAGTAATACACTAACAGAACTGTCCCGGAGACACAGCCTAGAAGGGCACCAGAAACAATTACTCTGGTCAAAGACGGTCTCAGACCCGTAACCTTCTCAATACCAGGAGCGTAAGGTCGGGTAGCTATCAAGTTGCAGGATAGGAAAGTATGGAATCTAAAACAGATGGGGACAGTTACTCTAACAGATATCCATAAGCGGAAAACAACAAAATCACCTCCGGCACCTAGTCACCGAACACGCGACTAGCGGCCCGGAGACACTCGTGTATAACGACATTTTGTACCATGGATAGGGATATACTTGACCCACGTTACAGTTAACACAATATTTGGGGACACGAATGTAGATAATGAAAGGTTCTTTTACAGTGCGGAAAGCCTCACCCGCAATCACAGAGACAGCACTCAAGTTCACACATACACGTGCCAGAAACATGAACGTGGTCAGAACAAGTAACAAATGAGTGCGCACGCCATTGTAATTCAAAACCATCGCTGTCAGCGATAAGACCCGCGTGACTGGGCGACCTTCACGCGTACAGACGGCCTAAGCCAACTCCAAGTGAACAGGAACAAACGCCATCATTCACGTCAGATCCAAAGACCTCATAACTCCCCAAATTACACTACGAGGAGAATTCAAAAACACACAAACTCTTCACGGCAATGCGTACTTTCATTTGCGCATTGCAAATACACGATACATGTGCCATGGTATATACGGCATAGATATCGTCATACCAAGTCTTTACAGTAAGCCGGGTCCGAATTCATAATCACACACCACACTCGTACCAAAAACTAACTAACCAATGGTATTTCTGGTACGAGAAACACAATCAAAATACATATAAAGAGCGCTCAAAGCCAACAGACAACGCAGACATAGAACACAGTGAATGACATGAGATCACGGGTCCAAATCCCAGTAAAAATTGGACACCATGGAAAACAACTATCCAGGCTTCCAATCACACCGACATCGGCCCATACAAGTACATAAACAGGGAATACCACATTTCCTCCGGCCAAACACCGTGCATAAATTTCAATTACACCTGACATGGAAAATAGATTTCCCAGACACAGGTATGAACATTTCGTAAGGCAAAAGTCTTATGGAATAGGGGCCACACAACAGTACTAGCTAAATAGGACGAATTGCTACATTGGTCCGCCCGGAATACCGAACAGTGACAACACTCACATACTGGCGAAAAGTCACGTACGCAAACAAATGAAAGCACAACATGACGAAAATACTGACTTGCAGGTTTCACCGCATTGCCACACTGCTGCCGACAGACACTATTGTTATATCGGCAGTGACCATGAAATCACAAGCGCAAAGCAATCATAATGCCACACATTTTTAGCACTGCAAAAACAATTGTGACATGTAGCAACATATAGACATCTTTAACACCGGACTTATCGTAGGGCCATAGGGACATATCTCAAAAATGTTGACAAGTTGCCCACGCCATCTGACACTCAGACACGCGATACACATTAGGACTTAGCCTATAACAGACCAACCGTCCGCGTGGTGTAGCGGAACATAGTCCCATACATACGCGCTCACTAATCAGGGGCAAACACAGACAGGGGCTCTGAGGAAACAAGACCCCCCCCTAATAACTTCCTTTCTCGATTTTAGTTCTCAAAAATCATTACAGGCTATCAAGACATGGACCAAGGGAGAATGACAAAAGCGTAGGTGGACAATCCCAGCGGGATTACTAATACACCACCCACAGGCTACCATTTGAATACCTTACTCCCCTCCCATAGCCTTCCCACTTCCAACATCAGCCAACACAGACATACAGACACGATGTAAACAGCTACACTACATGACAAAATATACATCGGGGTTGATAGACTTCATGCGTTTAAAGAGAGGGCTTACTACGCCCTGGACCCCAATGCTAACACCCGAGAATTAGGGGTGTGTCGGACAACGATTATTAAGCGTAATGCGCATCTCCAAGTGAGAGATGAGGCCAAAACCATATACTAACCATTTTTTTTTTAATTAAATAATCCCGCATGACAGGGACATAATATTATTTTACACTCACCCTATACCTATCCTTACATGAGTGCGGATATGTCTCATATCCAGATACATGCATGGAATATCCCATCCATTTACCAAGGGTTATTACTATCAAACCTGCATGGAATTTTTATATTTTTGCAATCCCGGGAATTACCTGCCCCCGTCCACTCATTGTAAGAGCAATCCTAGCAGCATTACCGGCTCAAGGCCACCATTTATTGGAGCCCAAAGATGCGCAACCCCTTCCTACCATGCTTTCAGCCTACTCTACGAATAACTACCCCCAGATCCTAATAACAGGGTACCTAACACCATAGACCCTACTAACACCTCCATTAAGGTTAACAGAGCATTACCGCTGGAAATCCGACGTAGCAACAGGAGGCCTAAAGTAGTCTATGCACTTAGAAGTCTACAACCCCAAAACACTTGAAAAATTTTACATTCCATACACAGCAAATTATTTACAGGTTACACTTATATTTTTTATATATAAAATGGAATCTCATAACACTCTGATTGGTGATAACGGCACAAGCAGAAGGCCAAAGGCACCACACTTTGAGAGTAAGAAGGCGATGATGAGCCTTACCCTAGTAACTTAACGACTAGACCAAACAGACGAACCACGTAAGGTTGAGGCACTCACGGCCTGGCGCGGGCAAGCTTCGGAATCCTAGGTATGCCTAGCCTGCTCCTGGGAGGAAGAGATGCTACACCCACCATGTGCCACGGTCGTCGAAGCCAAGACCTGCAGGGGAGACTTTCTAGGGATGGTGGGAGAAATAGCTAGCTCCACGCCGGACCCAGGAGTTGACCCTAGGAACGACCAAACTAGGACTAGACTCTTAGTTAATTATAAGTAAGTAGGGCTTCTACAGCGGGAAGCAAGACTCCTACGCGCGGGAGTGAAGTATTATTGCGGCCAACAGTGGCGAAGAGATTATTATTACTGCGAAAAGCATACTACGGTTGCCAATAAAGGCGAAGAGATTATTATTACTGCGAAAAGCATACTACGGTTGCCAATAAAGGCGAAGAGATTATCATTACTGCGAATAAACGCGAAGAGAATACTACTATTGCCAATGAAGGCGAAGATAATATTATGCCATTGGACGATGTCCAATGCCCACATAAATGACGACGCAGCGGGCAGCCTAGGGCATTACATGAGTAGCATAGCGGGCAACTCAAAGGGGTTAAAGTGGGCGACCCAACTACGACAACGTATGAAAGACAACGGTAATGAGCAGGAAGATACAGCAGGCGAGACGGTTTGCTTTGTGGCACCGTAAGCCGCCTGTTACTATATTAGTACTAGTTAGTAAGACCTAGAATAGACGTCGACAACTAGAATTAAGGGGGCGGAATCCGGCGGTTCTAGAGACAACCGGTGTTTCTAGAATACGTACGGGTGGTGATCTAAGGACGTAAATTGCCTCAGGCGATCGCCCTGGTCAAAATTTAGCAAATAAGACAGTTGCATTTTGGTACGCAACTTAGGATTAAGCAAATTCACTAACCACTGTTGCTAAATAATAGCACAGCACATTTCGGCAATAGAGTAAGGCCACCCACTCGGCTTAGTAATAGCAACCATTTTTTTTCTACCATAAGTAAGATAAATAGTGTTAAGATAACGCCGCTCGGCACCTGATGGCCAACAAACCCGCCATCAGGGTAAGTCCGATAATACATTATAATACATTATAATACATTATAATACATGATAATACATTATAATACATTAAAATAAGTATAATTGAGGTAGAATATATTGGCACCCGGTAACCAAAATTCCGCTACCGGGGTAAGGCCGACAACACATTAAGACAACATAGTAATATGAATAATATTAAGGTGATACATTAAGTAGATTAACTAGAGTAATTAGGTTATATAAACACACTGAGCATAAGAAACGACATTACGGCACCGTATAGGGTAAGCCCGGGTATACATCAAATAACACTAATCACGCCATTTTTTTTCACAGGGAAAAAGAGCCTCAGACTGTGGACACACTGCCACAGGAAGCGGCATAGAAAATATGCAATATTTATATGTTTTCTAAACCTCTCCATTTTTTTCAGGCATCGTCACCAGGAATATGGCACTGGTGACTATAATTTCGCTGCCATATAGCAGCAGCATACCATTTGTGCCATCATATTACTGTATTCTACCTTTGCGCATTAATTTGTCTTTAATATTCGTATTCATCCTCACTCACATACTCACCACATTTTTGCAGCTACACTCTACAAATCTGCACAGCAAGGCTGATACCTGTGGGGTATCAGGCTCGCTGGCAGATCAACGTAAACAAGAAAAACATAAGGCGTCAAAAATGCGGCGCAAATTACGGCAATGAGGGCGCAACCGACTTGTGGCGGCGACTCTCATTGTCAAGTGTGAAAGCATTCACCCTCAGGGAATGCTTCACAGATTAAGGTTACTTTTCAAGCGGTACGACCACTAAACCGTACCAGGAAGTGGCCGTGAAGGATTAGCCGTGAGACGGCGCATACGTGCAAAGGAGTAGCGTGCACGCGAGGTACCATATAAACTAGGAGCATAGAAAATTAGCGCGCTTAAGCTAGATATAAGATAATTGTAATTCATAATTGTAAAAGGGTAACTTAACACAAATTGATGCGCTCACGGGCAATCATTCTACTATAAACACATAAATAATACCTCGCACCCCCACATTGTCTACGGAGGTGATAAATGATATTCCTCAACGTTAATACATTAATACATGCACATCTCAATATAACACATTAAACGGTATACTCTTTTTAAGAGCACATGTACTCCATGTTTATGATTTGTTTTTCTTTCATTTTCTTCCTTCTAACTTCCCCACTTGTACAGGTGTTCCGTTTCATCCCAACGCGATAAACACATTTTGATTATTTCCCTTAACTTATACCCTGGAACACCTATTTTTCTACTTCTTCTATCTTTCTCATTGCAGGGAGCAATTTTTTCCCTAAAATAGAGCGGACACAATCATCCGTCCAGCCCTGGGTTTTTTTCCTCCCTGCACAACAATATATCGCATAATTATCAAAACCATGTATTATTTTTTTCTGAAACTTTCAATATGTCAATGCACTATTTTTTACAATGTCAATGTCAATGTCATATATATATATATATATATATATATATATGTATATCCCATAACCCACCCCTCTGAACACGAGCTGATCTCACACCTATACATCAACACGACATCACCACATCCATACGACGACGAAGAAGACACCAACAGGAGATACAAGGAAGACTCAAGAACAAACTGCTACATCGACATCCCAACCTCAAGTTCCGTTCCGTTCCCGGGGACGCGAACTAAATAGAGGAAGAGGCTTGTACAGTCCCCCCGGAGGCCATCCCCCCATCATCTATTTAAACCACCCCTAACTGGCAAATCTCGTAAGTCCAGAACAACATTTTTAACACCGCAAGGGCAGCTAACCAGCCTGGAAAGCTTGCCAAATACTTGCATCACACCACAAACAGCTACACATAATTAACTGGGGCATCTATGCCAGCGGAATGCTGACAGCACAACACCGAAGACTATAAGAGGAGGCATTAAGGAGGACAGGCCCTCTCTCAATTCCCAGTTATACAGTGCGTCCGCCGAAGGCCCTAGCCGTTATCATCAGGTGAGTCAGCAGTGTTCAGAGTTCCTATATTTTGTGACCTACCTCACAGACTTGTACACCTATACTTATAAGATTCATTACATTCCCCTAAAAGGGACTCATAATTTCATATTAACTGACCAATAAATACTTGGTCAGTACACTACACTTGTCTTACTGTTTACACGCCTCTCTACGTCCTAAAGTCCTTCCTGACTCCCGTCACGATTAGACGTGACATACAGTAGCCAAACAGTTGCTAGCTCAGGTATCATTGTGTTTCCCGTAGCGGCCCGACTGCCAGAAGCAGCGTGCCGCCACATAGCTGACGCGTGCACGTCAATTATATAACTATCTCCAATCAGCTGGAAGACTAGCACGTTGACCTGTACACTAAGTTCCATCCCCTGAAATACACCTACGCCTTTTATAGGAGCACCCCCTAGCATCCTAACACTAAACAACACTCTACACTGGTCAGCTTGCCCAACTACGAGAAGCTACCCCCTTTTAGGCACCCCCTTATAAATTAACACAATAACACTTCCGTTTTAGATCTAACTACCCCCCACTAAGGGATCTAAAACAATATAAACTAATCATTAAAAATAAGCAGACATGTGTCTAAAGGTTTTTCGATGTGGTGTATATTATAAGGTGAAAGGGGTGAAAAGTGGGGGTTGAAGGATTCCTAACGGAGCGTGTATCTCTTAAACGACATACACGAGACGTTTGAAACTCAGCGGAAAAAACAGCTTAAAAATAAGTAAATCGGTGTTCGACCGTTTTTTCATAAATCCAATTTAAGGGACCAATGGGGAGGGGTGAAATTCTAGAAGAAAAAGGGAGTGAAAGTGTCGTGACTGACTGACTTACTCACTAACTCATCAAACTCAGGGGAAAAAGACAGTTTAAATTATAAGTTAATAGGTTTTCGAGCGTTTCTTCATAAATCCAATTTAAGGGGCGCATGGGGAGGGCGTGAAATTCTGGTAAAAATAATTGAAAGAAAATGACCTGACTGACTCACTCACTCATCATCGCCCAGCGAAAACTATTGAAGTAATATTCGGGTTCTTAAGAGGTGTTAAGGGGGTAAACGTGCATTTCATTGATTAACAATATCTCAGGAGTTGTTTCTTTGGGGATGTGATATTCGGCATATAAACTAAACATTAAAAATAAGCAGACATATGTCTAAGGGTTTATCGATGTGGTGTATATTATGAGCTGAAAGGGGTGAAAATTGGGGGTTGAAGGATTCTTAACGGAGCGTGTATCTCTTAAACGACATAGGCGAGAAGTTTGAAATTCAGCAGAAAAAAAGCTTAAAATATAAGTAAATAGGTGTTCGACCGTTTTTTCATAAATTCAATTTAAGGGGCCCTTGGAGAGGGGTGAAATTCTCGGGAAAAAGAAAACATGAAAGAAAGTGTTCTAACTGATTAACTCATTCACTCATCAAACTCAGGGGGGAAGAACAGCTTAAAAATAAGTAAATAGGAGTTCGACCGGTTTTTTTTTTCATAAATCTAATTTAAGGGGTTCATGAGAGGGGTGAAATTCTGAAAAATAAATGAAAGAACATGTCCTGACTTACTCAGTCACTCATCATCGCCCAGCCGAAATTATTGAAGTTAGAAACATGAAATTTTGGGGTTATGTTAGTTGCATGTCGAAAACGTCCACTAAGGAAGGATTTTTAGATATTCAGGTTCTAAAGGGATGTTAAGGGGGTAGACCTGCATTTAATTGAATAACAATATATCCCGATTGGTTTCCTTGGGGGGATGCGATACTTGGCATATTAACTCATCATTAAGAATAAGAAGACACATGTCTGAGGGGTTTTCGATGTAGTGTATGTTATGAGGTGTATGTGTGAAAAGTGGGGGTTGAAGGATTCCTAACGGAGCAAGTATCTCTTAAAAGACAGAGGCATAAAGTATGAAACTCAGGGGGAAAATCAGCTTGAAAAATAAGTAAATTGGTGGCCAACCGTTTTTTCATAAATCCAATTTAAGGGGCCCATGGGGAGGGGTGAAATTCTCGGGAAAGAAGTCCACTAAGGAAGGATTTTTGGATATGCACTGATCATCCTCCAGCCAAACATATTGCAGTTAGAAACTTGAAATTTTGGGGATATGTTCGTTGTATGTCGAAAACTTCCACAATGCATGGATATTTGGATATTCATGTTCTGAAGGGGTGTTAAGGGGGTAAAACTTGCATTTCATTGATTAACAATATCTCACGAGTTGTTTCATTTGGGGATGTAATACTTGGCATATAAACTAATCATTAAAAATAAGCTGACACATGTCTAATGGTTTTTCTATGTGGTGTATATTATGAATGAAAGGGGGTGAAAAGTGGGGGTTGAAGGATTCCTAATGGAGTGTGCATCTCATAAACGACATAGGCGAGGAGTTTGAAACTCAGAGAAAAACAATCAGCTTAATAAAAATATTAAAAAATTAAATAAATAGGTGTTCGACCGTTTTTTCATAAATCCAATTTAAGGGGCTCATCGGGAGGGGTGAAATTCTGGAAGAAAAACGTCCACTAAGGAAGGCTTTTTGGATATTCACTCTCATCGACCAACCAAATCTATTAATGTTAGAAGAATGATATTTGGGGATATGTTTGTTGGTGTCGAAAACGTCTACTAAGGAGGGATTTGAGAATATTCAGGTACTAAATGGGTGTTAACGGGGTTAAACCTACATTTCATTGAATAACAATATGACACGACTATGACGCGAGCGACGCCGCGGGTACCTGCTAGTACCTATATATCAGAAAGTATGCAAGCCAACAGCTTTAAACTATGCACACGTATATTCTGACATTTTAGATTAATTTGGAGTAACTTATATACGTCAGTTCTACCAACATGATCATAAACCTGGTGATAGTACCAATTTTTAAATACATGTAACTTCTATCAGTTGGATTTCAACCAAATTTCGTATGTACTATGTGTACCATAACATATTTTACTATTAGTATTGTTAAGAGCAATCAGGGCTGCCAACTGTTAATAAATGCTGTCTATATTGTTTTACCCTAATATCAATATTGTACCAATTTTGCAAATCGGTACATGTTCATCTTATCTTCGAGACGCAGCTGGAGCTCCAGGTCTGGGCAGATTCTCACGAGAAAATACACCAGCCCCCTTCTGAGAATTCCATTCACCAAATTGGCACCTGGGTACTGCTGAAATGAGATCGCCTAGCCCCTTCCGACATGATTTGTGCCCTTGTGTGTGCTGTCACCTCAAGGTTTATAATAAATGGAAAAGAGGGATAAGTCAAGCTTTGATCCGTGAACTTTTGAAAGGTGAACAATTCCTGTCAGCTGCATTCGCCAAGTTTTTATTCTGTGAAAGATCTTACAAAGGACATTCTGTAACACCTCGACTCCTAGAAGGTTTCTACGCAGTAACCTGTATGGGGGGGATGAGGCTAACCTGTTACAATGGTAGCATGAGCATGGTTTTGCTCTGTGATCTTGCCATTAGTAAACAATCCTTCCTATTGACTGATTGCAGTAATTAATTAAAATTAAATTCAGTAACTTAATTAATGTAGATTGGGCCCTCCATACTACTAATCTTTTCTCCAATAGGTAGGCTAGTAATTAGAGCAGAACCTAATACATGTTGTGATTTGATTTCATGTAAAATAACCGCTGTGTACACCGAAGACCAAATGAACAATTCTGTCGTCAGCTGTTAAGACGAGCAGATAGCCGAAAGTGGCGATCACGTGCGCTGGACGAAATCAGGACTGACGGGAGAGTAATGGCCGTGCTGCGTTGCCAGATTGACGAGTTGACCGGCTGAAGGAATTTCACACGTGGTGAGTTTTGATATGCTGTTTGTATGGTTTTGGGGTGGTTGTAAATTCATTCTGTTCTTGTAGGAACTAGTCCAGCTCAATTTTACTGCACCTGTGTTAAATCTACACCTCGGGAAGTGTTGTTTTGACTAAATTGTGTCACGTGTTTGAAATAATAAAATGTTTGTCTGGTTGGAAGTAGTTTTGGTAAAATTTAAATTGGTGACGTTTTAAATTCTCTTGAAAATAGGCTGAAATTGATAAACTTGTATTTCCAGTAAGAATAACTTAGTGTCTGTTTTGATGTGCGTTTAGTACACGCCTGTTGAATCACGTAGTGATTTTGAACCATCATGGCAGACGTCTGTGACAAGTTATTATTTTATACAACTGATGTCAGTGAAAATGTGAATTGCGTGTGTGGATTTATCATCAGCAGGTTCTTTGGGGTAAATCTGTAATTATTCTTAATAATTGTTAGTGATGTAAGGCTGAAATTCTGCAATTTGCTGTGCGTAATACGTGTGAGGTATAATTGGTAGTGATCAGCTGTTCATTAGGCCAAACATTTCATGGTTTGTTGTCATTTCTTTAGCTGGGGGTTAATTATTTCGCTGTTGGTAATTCTGTCAAATTAAATTGGACCGTGAGAGTATTAAAATTTGGTATTGTCAACTTATTCTGCGTTAAATTAATTCTGGAAAATGGTGGAATTGCTGTCTATATGTACGTTCGGTAATTGTGTTTTGAATGATGTTAAGTGTCGAATTGCGTGTGTGCTAATTCAGTATAAATGAATCAGGTGAGTGTTTATGTATGTATGATTTATGTTTAAGTTTGCTTAGTAATTGGGGGGAGAGTAAATAGTCTTGTTGTGACATGGGGATTTTAAGGTTAGATTGTCATCTAAATTGGTCAAGTATTAAATGGCTTTAATATTCAGTATCTTAGTGTGTTTTTCGTCGAGTGACTTACTAAGTGGGATATTTCTGGGAGGCAGTCACCTTCACGTCGCATCTCATTTAGGGTGTAAATAAATATTTTCCCCCGATTCGTGTCTTTCGTTTTAGGACGTTTTTTCTACGATGTAAGGAGAACTGTGATTTCAGGGCTACAACTTTGGGTTGTTTTATCAGGTCCTTACGTGAGTTGATACTCCGTTGGCGTTATAGTGTCTTGACGATCCGAATACTAACATACTGATGTAAATGGGGAATTTAGAGTTGGTCAGGGAAGGGAGCACGTATGTCTGGTGGAGGTATGAATGTATTTCTGTGGTTGATTGTGTTCAGGATGAAAGAGTGTGTGTGATGCGATTTTTATTGCAGCCCTGACTAGGAATCGAACTGGTGTTCTTGGGTGGTCAAAATTGTATTTATTTTCTTCTGTAATCTTTCAGTTTTTTTAATCCTGCTGATTGAATGAAAGTCATGTGTGAATGAATTGATGTAGGTTGCAATTTGAATTTGGGTGGGAGTAATTGAGGCCTAATTGCCAGTAACGTAAGATGGATTATTATTAATTTTATATTAGTTGTATTAGTTGCATTTTGAAAATGGACCTATTATGCAGATGTGCTTCGTATGGGGATCTACTGTCAGGAGTCCATTTAATTTGGGGTGTGAGTACCATCTTGATTGGGCCCGGGCAGGGTGTATATAGTATTTGCCCGAGTCGAGTGACTATAGGTATGGGACTTCGTTATCTCGGTGATAGGCGAATTTCTTTTTGGGGTATTTAGAGGCCACTCGTCCAGTTTGTATGGAGAGTCGAGCCACAATTGTTGAGCTGTCGGTAAGTGTTTCTATACCATAGGGTATTTTGTGTTCATGATATCTGTACGATTGCTAATTTGCATAATTGAATGTAATGGGTTATTGTAGTGGGTGGTAAAATCTTATAATGAGATGTTTGAGAAGGATGTGTGATGGATGATGGATGAATGTTAGGAACTGGAGTCCTGTGTTCGAGTTCCAGTGATGAAGTTGCTAGCTCTGGGAATACTTGTTGATTTTTGGTATATATAAAAAAAAAAATATTTGGTAGTTCGGTTGGTGAAAGTTTTCCTTTAGGGAGATATCCTGCGGTGGCATGCTGAGCTATCGTTGTATGTCAGCTGCTGTGTTCACTAGTCTGATTTTGAGATTTTTGGGAGGTTGCAATGCTTCGTTTGCGATGGCATTGAAATAGGCTGGTTCGTTAGTTATTAATAACTTGCAGTTTCTTGCTGTTAGGCGGCTAGGTTTTTCTATTGTGGTCGCATTTCTGAAGGGTTGTAGGTTCGTGAGATTTCATGTAGACTCCCGTTAGCTTGGGTGTGTTCACTTCACAATCAGCTGTTGTAGGCGTTCATGCATATTTTGATATTTTGATTCTGGAGTTTTCACTTGAGGGTGCTTCAGTGCATTAGTTGGTTAGTTATTTATAACTTGCAGCCTTGATCTGTTAGACCGCTAGGGTCTCTGTTGTAGTCTCAACTCTGAAAGGTTCTGGGTTCGTTAAAATTTCGAGTAGCCCCGTCATCTTGGGTGTGGGAGAGTTCGGCTGTTGGTACCGGATGTTCTGATTGATTGTGAGCCTTCGTGACAGTTAGTGTCCTGGGTAGTTACTGGAGTAATCATCTTTGGTGGTAAAAATAATTTAAATTCTCTGAGTAATAGAGTGTTGGTAGTTTGACAGTTTTTTAGTGCGAGGTTCCAATGTGGTTTGGTGAGAGCTGGATTTATGGATTTATTTTGAAGATTTTAATTGCTTCGTGCCTTTTGAGATGTAACAATCGTCACTTCTGTGATTTGTAATTCTGAATAAATTAGTTTTGATATTCTGGGAGAAATTTTATTGGCGTTAGCAGTTGGTGAGATACAGACACGTGTTGTTAGTCGAGGAGGTTGTGAATTTTGAGATTTTAAGTAGCTTCGTGAAGTTAATGTTTTGGGAACGTATGATGACAGTGGTGCGTTGAAGCATCTTGGGTTCGATTTGAGTGTGGTCATAAGGTGTCACCCGGGATTTGAATGGTGAACTTTAATGGAAGATGACACACGTTGTTAGTTAGAGACGTCTGTAGTCTGTGGTAACGCCACGTAGAGAAATTTTCGGGGTTGTGATTGTCTGTGTTGTGTGATTGGAAGGTGAACCACGTGCACTTGGGTGTGTGTGACGCTTAGTGGGTGCCCTACCTTGTGTCGAATGTGTATTTATGTTTTGGTAATGTGTTGTACTGTCATCTTCTGAGGCGGCCATGCCTTTGTAGGGGAAGATGTTAATTACCCTCTGTGGGGTCGTGTGTTGACCGGAGGGGGAGCTCAGGTACCGAGCTGATTTTGTCGTGATGGCCAGGGTTTGGTGGCGCAAGTGTGATGTTCCTCCCGGTGTCAAAAGGGAGAGGACCTGTCATGTGAAGGACAGGGCGGTGTTTGTTTGTGTAGTGTGTGAATGACAGTGCATACTGTTTTAATAATTCACGTCAGGTTATGAACTGCAGTCCTCGTGCTGTTTTCCTGGTTCGCTAGTTGTCCTATGGAATTTAGGGTTATTTATGTTTTGTGTTGTCGCCGGGAACAAGTGCCCGTAGGCAGTTATGGAGTGGGAGCGTTGTGTTGTCGCCGGGAACAGTGCCCGTTGGCAGTTATGGAGTGGGAGAAATATCGGGGTGACAGCCCGATGGAATTTAGGGTTATTTATGTTTTGTGTTGTCACCGGGAACAGTGCCCGTTGGCAGTTATGGAGTGGGAGAAATATCGGGGTGACAGCCCGATGGAATTTAGGGTTATTTATGTTTTGTGTTGTCACCGGGAACAGTGCCCGTTGGCAGTTATGGAGTGGGAGAAATATCGGGGTGACAGCCCGATGGAATTTAGGGTTATTTATGTTTTGTGTTGTCACCGGGAACAGTGCCCGTTGGCAGATATGGAGTGGGAGAAATATCGGGGTGACAGCCCGATGGAATTAAGGGCATTCTTATTATTAAAGTGTGAATGTGTGTGTGTGAATTATGTGGGTGACGTGGTTTTTCCTTATTTTGTTTGTCTTGCTGCTAGTGTGCTTGCGTGATAGGATGTTGTGGTCTCTGTTCCTCCTGTCCTTGGAGGCCACTGAGGGCAGTGTGGGTCAGGAACATGTAAAATTGAGCAAGACATGTAATTTGTGTTTGTGTGCATATCAAAACGAGCTCTGTGTGATGCCTTCAGTGCGGTAGGTAATTTTGTAATGTATTAACTTGAGCGGTGCCACGGGCGGTATAGTAAATGTAGTTCTGATGGAATGCCCCGTGCGGCATGTTAATGTAATTGTCATTGTGAATTTTGGAAATAGTTACGTGCTGTCCTGATTTCGTATAGTCGCAGAAAAATGGTCCTTCGGTTTTGTTAAAGTAAATTCATTTTGAAAAATTGTTTAAAATTTTTGGTGGGCAAGTTTGTAGGTGCCTTTGATTTGCATATTCTAAAGAAAAATTCTGGGTTCTGTACACCTTAGTTAAATTTTAGTTATTCTTGCTAAGTATTTTAGTGAACTTTCAATTAAGCTTGTTAACGTCAGTCATATCGTATATTTGGTTGCCCCTTTCGTGTGATTTTAATACTTCAGTGGACCTTTAATTATGCCCTGAACACTATCTCCTTGCGTAGAACCTTGTTTGAAGCCTCAAGTATCCCTTGTGACATGAAGGACTCTTAAGTGAACTTCGATGGCACACTAATGCTTCGAGTGATGTTTTTTTTATCCTTCCTGGGATAACTTCAGCTGTTATGGGCTGGTTGGCTGGCCTGGAACGATTGTTCCCTCTAAGGGAACTGTATTTGGACCATACGCTGCTGTTCTGATGTGTGTTTCAGTGGTCACTATGTGGGACGTGTGCCACCAATCTGGGCCCAGTTTGGAGGTACCATCTAGGTCCCATGGCATCTTTCTACCCGAAGAGATCTACTTCAAGGTCCGCTGGCGGGGATTGGAGTAGCCTCTTCAGCTGCCAAGAGACCAGCTGGACACCATCACCCTGTTCATCATCCCCCCATCGTCTTCCTTTGGAGGAGGAGGATGTACCAATTTTGCAAATCGGTACATGTTCATCTTATCTTCGAGACGCAGCTGGAGCTCCAGGTCTGGGCAGATTCTCACGAGAAAATACACCAGCCCCCTTCTGAGAATTCCATTCACCAAATTGGCACCTGGGTACTGCTGAAATGAGATCGCCTAGCCCCTTCCGACATGATTTGTGCCCTTGTGTGTGCTGTCACCTCAAGGTTTATAATAAATGGAAAAGAGGGATAAGTCAAGCTTTGATCCGTGAACTTTTGAAAGGTGAACAATTCCTGTCAGCTGCATTCGCCAAGTTTTTATTCTGAGAAAGATCTTACAAAGGACATTCTGTAACACCTCGACTCCTAGAAGGTTTCTACGCAGTAACCTGTATGGGGTGATATTCTATAGTACCCACTCAAGACCTTGAACCCTGGCTTTTGTGCAACTAGTCGCAGTTGGTGCTACTGGAGGTTTGTGGTGGGGATAGGCTGATATACAAGGGTGGAATCGGTGACTCAAAACAACAGTACGAGAGGAACAGTGTGTGAGGAAGTTTGGTGACAGAAAGACTCTTGAGCACTTGCCTCCGGGGAAAACGTATGTGCAGTTTTCCCCGGAGGGTTCGAAGACAGCAGGTGGTACTATCATGATTTAATTACTAAGGGGCATAACCAAGGACGATCAATACAAACATTGACTGCTAAATTTTGTAACGTCATTTTAAGGCCGCGTGTCGGTGGGCCGTAAGATTAACTAGATAAAGTCTATTTTAGCACTTTTAGTATGTAATCTTTTGGAGGGTCTAGTAAGGATTTAACTTTGGTCAGATAGGCTTCAGAAGACAGTCATTGCTGGCCTCTGAAGTTTCTCAGACGTTTTCGTTCGCTAAGGAACGCGTAAGTTGCTTATGTAACATTGTTTCAGAAGTGACGTGGAGTCTAACTTCATGTTGTTATTCCTTTAGTTTTGTCGTCAGGGGAATCTTTCAAATCAAATTCATTTCTTCCACAAATGTAGATGTGTGTAATCTTGCCAACCGGGCAAGTGTCTGGTTTGATTAGGTTAAGTGATTCATTGGTGTTTAATTAGAACATATTTGTCAGTTAATTAAGTGGTGGAAGACGTGTCTCTTGTAATTAATCAAATTCATTTCTACCACAAATGTAGATGTGTGTAATCTTGCCAACCGGGCAAGTGTCTGGTTTGATTAGGTTAAGTGATTCATTGGTGTTTAATTAGAACATATTTGTCAGTTAGTTAATTAAGTGGTGGAAGACGTGTCTCTTGTAATTGTTTTATTTTACCGCTCAATACATGTTAGCTTATTTCGATTTGTCATATTATTTATTGCATGAAGTCACTAGGAAGATTATTCCCCTTTTCATTTTTCATCTTTGGCAGGGTCAATTTAATACGGCCTGCTGAGGTACGCATCCAGCGCTCCGCTCAACAAGCTGGTCTTGACATTGGTTTCGTCCCGCCTAATCTCTTTTCCTAAATCAAATGAGGGTGTTCTTGAAAACCAAGCAAATCGGAACATTCGCTCCTAGGTTTTTTTTTGCTGTGAACTCAGCTGACCTAGCGAGTAATTAAATTAGGCCTTTCATGTGTTTTTTATTATTAATTCTGGGTGTGGTAATGTCATGTGATCATTTTTTTGATATGCTAATATTATTATTATTATTATCATTTTGGCCTATAAACAGGGTAAGGAGGGAAGAGGCTAACCTGTTACAAATATATCAGAAAGTATGCAAGCCAACAGCTCTATACTTTGCACACGTATAGATCCTGACATTCTAGATTAATTTGGAGTAATTAATACAAGGCAGTGCTGCCAACATGATTCTATGCTGCTGATATGTCCAATTTTAAAATACATGTAACTTCTATACTAACAAATGTATTTCATCCAAAATTGGCACAACAAGATATCATAATATTTCAGATTATTTCTGACCAGCACACGCATGACATTGTTGGCAACATGCTTTTACGCGTGCTGATAGATCCAATATCTAACTGCATGTAACGTCCATTGGACTTCAACGAAATTTTGTATTCTGTACCTTAAGAGATGGAACTAAAAATATATTCAGTCACCAGGGCTGCCAACTGTAGTGCTCTATTAGGTTACATTATACCAGGTATATTTTGAACTAATTAGATATTTCGATATTACCAACTTAATTTCGTCATTATTCTAGATAGGTTCATATTCTGTAGAATGATCATTGGCATGAAAAGTAGGCTGTACAGTTCTTCACGGAACTTCTTGTTAAAATTGTCTGATCTGTTACTGATAAAAGTAAGATATCCTGATTGGAGGACTTGTATTATTAGTTGCATTTTAGGTGTTGTTCAAATTAAACGTAGACCTATGTCAGGAAATAAACTCAAAATATATTCGACAATATTTTATATAAATATAGCAAATCAGTTTGAATTTTAAAATTTTTGGGTAAAATTTTGTATCCATTCCGGATGTCTTGTAAAATGACCAAACATACCGTGCGTTAATTCTAAAAGTCTACGATGCTAAATAAGAGCTCCCTTCCCGTTCTACCAAGCTCAAAGGTATTCTGCACATTCCACACACTACACATTCCATAATCCAAAGATCCTTCCAATACCGCATGTCATCCCTGTACAATTGACGTCCGAAACGGGGGAGGAGCTTACGGTCAGCTGTTTGCAATATGGCGGCGATATAGTGACGTGAAGTAATTGGGTGTGCGTTTGTTATGGCTTCTAATTTATGATGGCAAAATACTACATATTTCCTTTCATTGATAGAAATGTTTTTATAATCAATATAAATGCAGTGCCTAATTACTACCAGTTAAATATTCCCCACACGTAGATAGTTAATTTACTGTCTGCTGTTACATATATGAAGCCTGTACTTGGGAGCCTAGCGGTATCGATGTTTTTATTAATTTCACAATATACAGGGTCTTTCATATAAAGTAAGAACGACGAGCGGCCGATTTGTTACCCGCTGCTGCAGTGGCCTTGGCCGAGCTTGTGACGTGCCACGGCCCCCTGCTGTAGTATTGAAAGCGCGTGCATAGTTCATACTTTACCTTGAAATAAACGTGCAAGTTTTCAGTCGCCAGTCTGAACCTCAGATGCCAACATGGTGTGACAGTTATCATTACAACATCGTATTTTTGTATGTAAAACTTATTTTAAGTACGAGGTGGCTTGGCGGGTACGTGATGCATTTGTTCAGCAATTTTCTGATGAAGTGCCACCTTCACTAGCACTGATTCACGTAATTGTAAATAAGCTTGACACTGCTGACTCGGTGCTCAATAAAAGATCAGAAACATTACAGTGGCAGAACTCACTCGGTAGTTACCCGATACAATGCCTGTGTAACCCAGGAAGGACGACACTTCCAGCATCTTTTATAAGGTAATATTTCATACAGGATTGTACACACGCTTAAAGCAGGGGGCCATGGTGCACCACAAGGTCGGCCAAGGCCACCGCAGCAGCGGATAACAAAACCGCCGCTTGGCGTTCTTTCTTTATATGAAAGACCCTGTATATATCTCACATAACACAAAGGACGACTCCCTGATAATAAATTGAATCAAGCAACCCTCAATTTGCATGAATGTTTTGGGTTCAAAGAAGCGTTACTTCGGATGGTCAAAACATTCTTCAATATTGCAAATATTGACCTACATACTTGATGTTCAAAGGCAAGAATGTTAATTTATTAATCTCTTGCCAGAGGCAAGTTAAAATGGAGACATCCTGTTTATCAATATATTTAATTAAATATTTAAAATACAGATATTTAACAAAGCTGGAGTCTCCTTTTGAACTTGTCATAAGCAAACGGAACAGATCAAAAACTACACTTTAAGCCAAACCAAATTCACTCCTCAGCTCGACATAAACCATAATACCAATTAAAGGCTATACAAAACATACTCTCCTTACTGTTCTACAACTTTTAAACCAACTATTCGCACTCAAAACTGTGAAACCCTGAAATGGGAACTAATTAAAGTTAGAATAGCCTAGGCCGATCCGGTCTCCTGCTACATTACCGCATATGTATACTTAACATCACTATAACTTCAAAATTACTGCTAAGTGACCTATCTGCCTGAGTAGTATAGATGTTACCGGCCTGCCTGGGATGATGGGTCACCAACCCGGTACTTAAAACTAAGATTTTACATTTTAATTAACTAAATTCAACAGTAGGGAGATCATAGCCAAAAACACAATCTAAGCCAAATCATACTTCAATGACCTACATACTTGCTGTTCAAAGGCAAGAATATAAATTCTCTGGCAAATTAAGGCTAGGAACAGCATTTTTCTTAAGTTTTCTAACCATTCGGCTATTGTCAATCGGAAGAACCCCTAAATAAGTTTACGAAGAGCGGATTACATTCTTTGTACGGCACAGAAGTAATAGGCTATAAGCTTATCAGTATTTTTGATGTAGCTAAATCCATGTGAACACAAATTAGAGACAATAACTATCAATAATCAACAGTACCGGTGGAAAGAAGTCGTCTTCACAAAAATGCAGACTGCACGCTGTCATGTAACACGTTTTCCAATTGACAGCGCCGAAGCCCATCTTTCTCTCTGAACTTTTTGTACAGGAAAGTAGTGAAGATATTTCGTAGCCGTTTTATACGATTTGCAACCGTATACAGAGCAGTACCTCCTCGAATTTGACAAATTTCTTTCTGTTTCCATCACGACGTCAATGCTTCACCATCTAAAAAAATCTCACCAGTCACAATGTTACAGCTTCAACTTTCTGCCGCGTGGCTGCGCCATCCAACTTTTCTGACGTCAATAGCATTGCAAGTAAACGTGATTTGGACTTATCCACAAACAAGAGGACGTACCTAAACAGGTCAAGGAGAAGTTAAATTGTATTTAGAACTGTCGTCTTGGCCATTGACGACACGGCTACGAGCAAGGACATTCTACCGGCGCTTGATCTGGACTTCTTTTGTTTGGTGATTTGTTAAATTTTATTTTATATTTCATTGGGTTGTTATTTGTACAAGCGTGAAGGGCTAGCATAGCTGCAGTTTGTGCTTTGATTAATAAATAAACAAATAAATAAATAAAATAAATTTGAAAATTTTTAAAAATAGTAAAATTGTACTTAAAAAATGTTTATTTTCTAAATTTGTAATTTTTAATTTTTGTATTCTTTTTTTATTTCGTACATTTTTAAAGTTTTTCATCTTTAATTTTTTAGTTTTTTAAATTTTTAATTCTAAATTCTTAATTTTTGATGTTAATTTTTTGATTATAATTTTATTAATCTACTCGAGTCGAATGCCGGGATGGTTCTTAAATTAAGGACACGAACATCTTCTTCCCAATCCTCCCCTGAATTACAATTGCACACACTACTGTAATACAGCCAGCACAGTTTATCGGACAAATTTTCTCATACACTCACCTAAGTACTCGGGGCTAAATGACCACTATGTCGCTAAGTCCCTGAATAAATCAATGATGATGATGATAATTGTTTTATTAAGGCGCCGACAATCAAGGTTATCGTCCCTAACTACTCACTTACAAACTAGAAGAGGAAATGGGAAACAAAACGTAGAAGAATGTAAATAAAAGACAGGAGGAGAGTAAACACCCTCAACCCTCGAAGAATGAGAATTGAGGGACTTGGAAGGAAGGAGAGCCATGTAAGGCAGATAGGAAAGGGAAAGAGGAGAGCTTCCACCTCAAAGACAATGGAAAAAGAGGCGGAAACATAACACCGCTCAGGAATCCCTCGGGGTCGCCTAATCCCGAGCTCACGAGCCGTGAGCCCTTAAGGGTGTAGCACTACCCAGGGTGGGACTACACACACCCTGCCTCCTTTAGGGCCTTCAGCAGAAGGCAAGAGATACTGAGAGCCCTTAAGTGTGTAGCATTATCCAGCGTGGGACTACACACACCCTGCCTCCTTTAGGGCCTTCAGCAGAAGGCAAGAGATACTGTGAGCCCTTAAGGGTGTAGCACTATCCAGGGTGGGACTACACATACCCTGCCTCCTTTAGGGCCTTGACCAGAAGGCACGAGATACTGAGAGCCCTTAAGTGTGTAGCATTATCCAGCGTGGGACTACACACACACCCTGCCACCTTTAGGGCCTTCAGCAGAAGGCAAGAGATACTGAGAGCCCTTAAGTGTGTAGCATTATCCAGCGTGGGACTACACACACACCCTGCCTCCTTTAGGGCCTTCAGCAGAAGGCAAGAGATACTGAGAGCCCTTAAGTGTGTAGCATTATCCAGGGTGGGACTACACACACCCTGCCTCCTTTAGGACCTTCAGCAGAAGGCAGGAGATACTGAGAGCCCTTAAGTGTATAGCATTATCCAGGGTGGGACTACACACACCCTGCCTCCTTTAGGACCTTCAGCTGAAGGTAGGAGATACCGTGAGCCCTTGAGGGTGTAGCACTACCCAGGGTGGGACTACACACACCCTGCCTCCTTTAGGGCCTTCAGCAGAAGGCAGGAGATACTGTGAGCCCTTAAGGGTGTAGCACTATCCAGGGTGGGACTACACATACCCTGCCTCCTTTAGGGCCTTGACCAGAAGGCAGGAGATACTGTGAGCCTTTGAGGGTGTAGCACTATCCAGGGTGGGAATACACACACCCTGCCTCCTTTAGGGCCTTGACCTGAAGGCAAGAGATACTGTGAGCCCTTGAGGGTGTAGCACTATCCAGGGTGGGACTACACACACCCTGCCTCCTTTAGGGCCTTGACCAGAAGGCACGAGATACTGTGAGCCCTTGAGGGTGTAACACTACCCAGGGTGGGACTACACACACCCTGCCTCCTTTAGGGTCTTGAGAAAAAGGCAGGAGATACTGTGAGCCCTTAAGGGTGTAACACTACCCAGGGTGGGACTACACACACCCTGCCTCCTTTAGGGCCTTCAGCAGAAGGCAGGAGATACTGAGAGCCCTTAAGTGTGTAGCACTATCCACGGTGGGACTACACACACCCTGCCTCCTTTAGGGCCTTCAGCTGAAGGTAGGAGATACTGTGAGCCCTTGAGGGTGTAGCACTATCCAGGTTGGGACTACACACACCCTGCCTCCTTTAGGGCCTTTACCAGAAGGCAGGAGATACTGTGAGCCCTTGAGGGTGTAGCACTATCCAGGTTGGGACTACACACACCCTGCCTCCTTTAGGGCCTTGACCAGAAGGCAAGAGATACTGTGAGCCCTTGAGGGTGTAGCACTATCCAGGGTGGGACTACACACACCCTGCCTCCTTTAGGACCTTGACCAGAAGGCACGAGTTACTGTGAGCCCTTGAGGGTGTAACACTACCCAGGGTGGGGCTACACACACCCTGCCTCTTTAGGGTCTTGAGAAAAAGGCAGGAGATACTGTGAGCCCTTGAGGGTGTAGCATTATCCAGGGTGGGGCTACACACACCCTGCCTCCTTTAGGGCCTTCAGCAGAAGGCTGGAGATATCAGGAAAATAAAAACAAGAAATCTGACCCTTCAAAGGATAAGGGATCAGGAAAAATGAGAGAAGGGCCTATTAAGGCGGAAAAGTGAAATACCCCCTTGGCCTCGGATACCCTAATACCAGGGGTCAGAAGAGAACAGGAGATGATTAATGGAGGCCGAAAGAAAAGGTGACAGTGAAGAGCACGGCACAAGTAAGTGCAAGCAATGTTGAATTCAGCTGAGGTCCAGTAGTCGCCAACGCACTTCCCACTAGTGGTGAGCCCCTGGGGGGGATAAATCAGTAATAATAATAATAACAACAACAACAACTACTACAACAAAGTTTTGTAGCCCAAATGTTTAGGCTGAAAGAAATTGAACCGTGCGTTGGTTATTATAAATGTTAAGGCACTTTCCAAACGGCGAAATCACTCAGGCACTTCACGTAGACTAAAGCAGTTAAGGAGAGAAGACTACATACTTCTTGTTCCCGTGATGAATCCTCTGTCATGGCCCTTTATTTACATGGAGCATTTGTATCGGGCCTGTAATATTTCATCCGATATTTATTCTCCTCGGCCGTGGTAATGATTACTTAACGCAGGTTTAAGGCAGACTTTAACAAACGATCCTTAACGTGTGTGTGTGGTATTGCCTAGGAAGAGAGTTGTTAAAGCAGATAATGAGCTGACATGAGCAGAACATCAATGCGTGGTTAGAAGAGAAGATCATTTAGAGAGGAAAAAGTGTTCATTTCCATGAGCTTTTGATGAGGTATTTTCATGGCCAATGAAATCAATCACTGTACAAGTTTGAGTCTAATGGAATAGATAAAGATCAATCTTCCTAAATCTTGGATGAGTAACTTGAGACATTACTGTTGTAACATTATTTAGGAACTTGGGATATATTAGGCCTACTCATTATCCCCGAGTACTTGGGTGTGTGGTCATCATCATCATCAGTTTCTAAGCCTTGTCGTTGCACCCATTTCTTCCGGACTTCAGCAGTTCTCTTCGTGTGGATAAGAGTCACATTCCATTCCTTGACAATGTTCTTGAGATAAGATTGTCTTGGTCGACCCCGTGTTTTTACCCCCAAATTTTTCCTTTAAAAATACCTGGAGGAGAGTGTCATGTCTGAGTATGTGTCCCATGAATTGTACTTTCCTTTTCTTGATGGTGTTCAACAGGCATCGATTCTCCAGAATTTGGTTCAGAAAAAGCTCATTTGTCTTTCTTTCCATCAAGCTTGTTCAGATCATTCGTCTCCGAAACCACATTTCAACTGCTTCAAGTTCTGTTTCTTCTCCTTTCTTCTGTGTGGTAACCGGTGATTATTGTACAATACCCAAGGGGTATGCACCCCTTAGAGATCATCCCCCCCATCATCTGTCTAAATCTCATAAAAGGCAACCCTTTAAAAGCCTACCCAATATCCATCAATACTATAAGGGCAGCTGGCTACTCCATAAAGCAGCTCAACCCTTGCGTAATTATGACACACAGCGACATACTACAAACTGGTTCAACTATGCCACAACGCGCTGACAGAACAGAGGCTAAAGGTATAAAAGGTGCCTTAAGTGGGTCACGAGAATCTCTCCATCACCAGTGCTTCGACGAGACAGCCGGAGGCTAACGACAGTGTCAACCGAGGTGAGTCAGTCAGTCAGTGTTCAGAATCCTATTTTTGTAACCTAACACCCACAGTTTGTACTCACATTATAACATCACAAGATCCCTTAAAAGGGACTAACAGTTACTCATTGCTGACCAATAAACACTTGGTCAGTCTCTTACACTTGCATTACTGATCTACACTCTTCTTCACGTCCCCACGTCCTTCCTTACTCCCGTCACGGTCAGACGTGACACACCGTAGTAATAACGCCAACTCAGACGTCCTTGTATTCCTCACAGCGGCTCGCGTGCTCAAAGGAAGCGCGTGCCGAACCGCTGACACTAGCAAGGTGATTATATAATAAGTAGCCGGCTGGGCGACTAGTACACCGACCCGCGTGCTAAGGCTACATCCCTTAAACCACATTTACAGTCTTTATAGGAACGCCCCCTAGTTCCTAGCACACCACAACACACTACACTGGTCAGCTTGCCCTGTCAAGGGGAGCTACCCTTATTTAGGCACAAACTCATAAATTAGTACAGCAACTCTCCCTTTTAGATCCACCCCCAAATAAGGGATCTAAAACACTGGTGGAGGCGCCGGGTCCTACGCATAGAGAAAAGGGACTCAACCAACGAGCCCTCGTAGGTAAAACGACCCCTTCCGTACCGCAAAAAGCCAAGCAAATTAGTGAGAAAATTTTTTCCCCCAAATAAAAAGCACCATTTTTTTTTTTGAGTGCTCCAAACTAGCTACACAGGGGAAATTCTTAACAAACCAACCCCCCAGCCCCATACAGAATCAGAGAAATATAAGAATACACTGTCAAAACACGCACAGATTTTTTTTTTATTATTTTTTCACATACACTCCATTCAACATGGCCCCCCTATACCGCCTAGCTGTGCTAAGGAGCATTGGGGAGTACCAGGAATTAATTGCCTGGCATAGAGTTTTTGAAACTAGGCAGGACTACCTCAGAAGGTTTCAGCAGCTCCTGCACGCCCAGTACATGCGGATCATAAGAGCCCTTGTCCGGCCACTCCGCAGTGCTAAGAATCGCAAGATTCGAGCGAAAATCCCCACCCTCCGCACACAAATCATAAAAGCACACTGGCAACTACACTGTCGACACGAGTTTATGTTCCAACAATGGGAAACACTCATCACGGAACACAGACGGATAGGGACTCAGGACACCAAAGTCGCTGAACTGGCCATATGCCTCAATAGGCAGTACACCCAAATTTGGGACGAATACCGTGAACTCCAAACCAACAAGGCCATTTTGAGTTCATGGTAGGGCCACCAGCCCAGCCGAGAGAGGACATAAGCGTAGATACGCTAACTCGACAATTTGCGAGGATGTCCCTCTCGCCACGTACTGCCACAGAATGGAAGGAGTTCGCCGTGGCCACAGTCCGGGAGACGGCCAGGTTAGGCTCCAACATACTAAAGAATACATCCTACACAGACACACGTCCTTCAGCTCCGGATCGGAAGGCAATTTTGCCAAGCCGAGGGGAAGAGCCTAGAACAATCCCCTCGGACCGGATGAACGAGAGGGAGTTGAAGCCAGGACCTTCAATCACACATAATACGACAGAGGGACAACAGGAGGTAACCTCGTCATGGGCTGACGACGTAGAACCTGACCTACCACATATAAAGCCTACATACACTCACACAGATAGGCTAACACAGTGGCAGGAGTCTGCCGTGGCCACGGGCCAGAAAGCGGACAGGCTACACGACACCACATTGGCAGGACAAAAACAGGCACTTAAGCGGCCCTCACCGCCAGTTCATAGGGCAAATTTGCCAGAACGGAGGCGAACACCGGCATTAGTCCCTCAGGATGCACGGTACACCCACATACAGATTAAACAGGCATTACCATACAATACACGGGGATTAGGAAAGGTATTATTACCCACCCCACAAAACCTCGCAGTCAAACATACATACACTCCCGCAAAATCTGCTAAGATAGCGCCAAGCGCAATAACGCCCTTAAATACAGGTACACTTAGACCTAGAAACACGCGCTACGGTGGAAGTAGGGCAAGGCTTACTTTGCTAGAAATTCCGCCGGAAAACAGCAAAGAAACACCTCAATGGATTTCAGAGGCCTATAATATCGTAACAGGGCAAAACCCTTCACCTTTCTGAGCACTGAAGCTCGAAAGACGATAACGACTTCCACCAAGGCCAAAGAAATAAAATAACATCACTTCCCCCATCATAAATGGCCACACAAGTTCTTTCACGCGGGAGATATCAGAAAATAGACCGACAATTACATAGTAAACATAAACTGCGCATTTTTTTTCTTTCTCGTATTTTATGTATATACAGGGCAACATGGCCAAATTAGAAGTGAGTAATTTTAAATCCTTCTGTGTTTTTTTTTGGGAACCATGGCATCTTTCTATCAGGCCATCACTAAGCCAAGTGAAAGCCCATCAGGCTTAAGGCCGGAAAGAGATATTTTGAACACAACTTAGGCATAAAATCACAGCATAGAGCTTAAGGGAGTCTTTCTAAGTAGAAATGACTAGACGTTCTACATTATGGTTCCACAGTTTGACAGATTCTCTTGTTGCGGGCAAAAAAAAAAAAAAAAAAAAACGTAAGCATGGCAAGAATTAAGAATCTCAAACTAGTTTCAAAAAAAAAAAAAAAAATTTTGGGAGGTGTGCTTTAACCAACTAAAAAGCCCAATTGCACACCGGGATGAGACACTGTCATTTTGGTGAGTTACAATTACTTTGATAGGCAGGTTTGACTCCCACAGTGCACTGGCTTTGCTCGGGACGTGGATACAAGGGTATCAGTTACGTCTGGCAATGGCCTTCCTAAGGTGTACTAGACAGTGTCGGTAGATTCCCCTGAGACGTAACCAGATTACGGTAGTACTCACGTTACCAAAATGGTAAATACTACACTCAGGTCCCAATCACCATTTTTTTTCAAAAACATAGTGCTCACGACATAATTTTTAGAGACTAACGCCACCTACTATTATTTTCTTTCAATGTGCTCTCTTAATGCAGAGCGGGGCATAAATAATTTTTTTTTGTTTCACACAGTTAGCCCAAGAAAGAAAAATGGCCAAATAAACTATATATATATTTTATACATAGGTATACATAACACAACACTCGGGGACACAAGTGTAGTCAATGGAAGGTTCTTTTGCAGACGGCCAATGCATATGAGATTTCCGAAGTGAAATGCCATGGCCTGTGGTTTGGATTCCAAGTAAAACGGAAATCCCGTGGCACATGATCTCTAGAAATGGTCACGTTAAACCACAAAATTCCCCTCTTGCCTTTTTATAATGCGAAGAGCACTAACAGAAAAGCAGGCTGATTAAGAACACATGTTCGGATACACAGCGTTATCGAAACAAGTAAACAAGCGACCGCGCAAGACATTGCAACCCGACACCCTCATACTCAGCATTAAAGCAGACGTCAGTGATAAACTGCGAGCCTTACAGACGACAGTTCCCAAAGCACACTGCACGGAATCATTCATAGCCAACCTAAGAACCCTATATCTTCAAAATTTACACTACGAGGAGAGGGCAAAAATAAGCAAACTCCTCGCAGGAAGGTATACTAGGGGTTGCGCATAGAAAAACACACAGCCCATTTGCCATAGTGTAGGCGGCACAGAAATGGCCACCAAATCTTTACAGACAACCGGCTTCGAACCCATGTCCACACACAAAAACCTCGTACCGAAAACTAACTAAACAACGGTATTTTCGGTACGAGAAACACAAACAAAATACAGGCAGAATGCCCGCAGAACATGAACAACGCAGACATATAACACAGAGAATTACATAGAACACGGGTTCGAACCCCAGAGAAAATTGCACGCCAGGGAAAAACAAGCAGACGGCCTTCCAATCACACCAAAATTGGCCCATATAACGGCTTAGACAGATAATACTACATTCCTGCGGCCAAATGACAGGCATAAAATTCCAGAAATACACTTGACAGGGAAAATGGACTTTCCAGACAGAGACATATAAATTTCGTAAGACAACGGTCTTACGGAATAATGGCCACACAACGGCAATAGTAGCAGGGCGGATTACCACATCGGGCCGCCAGGAATTTAACACAATGACCACACTGGCATACGTGCAGAAAAACACGCAACAGTGGTTAACCTACATAAAATCCCGGCCTGAAGTTACACACACGAACTGATGACTTGCAGACTTAGCCACTTTGCAACACTGTCGATGACAAAACGCAATTGTGTAGTGGCAGTGACCATGAATAAACAAATGCAGAACAATCATACCACTATACATTTTTCAACACTGCGAAAGCATTTATCAACAAGCAGACGTCACAGACCAAAACTTGTCGCAGGCCCAGAGTAGCACGTTCGTAAAGACGTTGGCAGGCCACGGGCGCTTCCTACCCATACACAATATACACAGTAGGACTTAGCTCTACAGCAGACCAGGCGTCCGCGTGGTGTAGCGGAGCGTAGTCACACACACACACACAAACGCGCTCACCAATCAGGGGCGAACATAGGGACTTTGAGGAAACGGGACCTCCCCTTAACAACTTCTTTTTGCGACCCTAGTCCCGAAACAAATCATTCCAGGCGACTAGGACTTAGCCCTATAACGGACCAGAGTAGGTCGTGAAGCTTCGCTATCCCAAAGCGCGGATAGAAAACCAACATGGACCAAGGGAGGATGACAAGAGAACATGCTAACAGCGTCCCACTCTACTCCCTTCCCATAACCTTTTCACGTCCAGACATAAACAACGCAAACACATCTACACGACCATAAACAGCTACACTACACTACAAAGTATACATAAGGGTTGGTAAACTTCATGTGTTTACAGAAAGGGCATGCTACGCCCTGAGCCCCACCGCTATCACCTGAATGAGAGGGGTGCATCGGCCAACAACAACTAAGCGTAATGCACATCTCCATCTGAGAGATGAGGCCATAAGTAATAAATACTAACCATTTTTTTTTTAAATTTAAATCATCCCGCATGAGAGGGAAATATATTAGTATTATGCCTCAACCTACACCTATCCATACATGAGTGCAAACGCCTCATATCCAGACGCATGCATGTACATCCCATCCATTCACCAGGGGATATTGATATCAGACCGGCATGGATTTTTATTTTATTTTTTGCAACCCCGGGAATTACCTGCCCCGTTCCACTCACTGTAGGAGCATCCCAGCACAAAAACCGGTTCCAGGCCGCCACTAACGCGGAATTCGGAAGTGCGCAACCTCCTCCTACCCTGCTTTAACCCACTCTACAGATAACTACCCCCAGATCACAATAACAGGGTACCTGACGCCACAGACCCTACTAACACCTCCATCAAGGTTAAAAAAGAGCATTATCGCTGGAGAAGCTGATATAGCACAGGTAGCCTAAAGTAGTCTACGTATGTAGAGGTTTTACCAGCCCACCACACTGGAAGTATTTTACATTTGACACTTTTTACACAGGTTACACCTATATTTAAAAAAAAAAAAAAAAAAAAAAAAAAAGGGAATCTGAAACACCCTGGCTGATGATACCGGCGTTAGCCAAAGGTCAAAAGCACAACACTAGGAGCAGAGCTGGGGAAGGCGATGTGGACCCTTACCCCAGTCGGCTCATCAAATTACTGACGACTAGACCAAATAGACGAACCACGTAAGGTCAAAGCATTCGCGGCCTGGTCGGGCAAGCTCTGGAATCCTAGGTGCGCATAAACCGCCCCTGGGAGGAAGGGATGCTAAACCCACTTTGAGCCACGGTCGTCGAAGCCAAGACCTGCAGGGAGACTTTCTGAGAATGGCGGGAGAAATAGCTCACTCCGCGTCGGCCTCGGGAGCTATCCCTAGAGACGACCATATTATGACTAGACTGTTAGTTAAATTTACGTAAGTAAGACTTCCATGGCGGGAAGCAAAACTCCTGTGCGTTGGAGCATACTACGGAGGCCCATAGAGGCAAATTTATATATCAATGCGAAAATGCATACTACGGCGGCCCATAGAGGCAACTTTATATATCAATGCGAAAATGCATACTACGGCGGCCCATAGAGGCAACTTTATATATCAATGCGAAAATGCATACTACGGCGGCCCATAGAGGCAAATATCACTGCGAAAGCAGATTGCGACGGCCGATTAAGGCGGAGACAATATTATGCCATTGGACCACACTGTCCAATGCCCACATAAATGACGACGCATCGGGCAGTCAGAGTGCATTAAGAGATGGGGCATTGCGCGCCCCTCACAGGAGCCAAGTGGGCGGCTCACCTACGACTAATCGGAACGGCAAAACGAGCACGACAAGGAAGTTACAGCGGGCGGAACGGTTAGCTTAGTGGCACCGTAAGCCGCCCGCGGATAGATTAATCCTAGTAATAGACGTCGACACTAGACTTAAGGGGACGGAATCTAGCGACCCTAGAGACAACCGGTGTTTCTGGGGCTCGTGCGGGTGGTGATCTGGGGATTTAATTGCCCCAGGCGATCGTCCTAGGCCAAATTTAGTTATAGACGGTTGCATTTGACACGCAACCTAGGATTAAGCAAATTTAATGAACACTGTTGCAATTCAGCACAGCATCTTTCGGCCATAGATTAAGGCAACCCTCTCGGCTTAGATGTAGTTTTTTTTTATATATATACCATAAGTAGAATAAGTGGTATAAGAGAACGCCGTTCGGCGCCTGATGACCCACAAATCCGTCATCAGGGTAAGTCCGATAACTCATGATAAGTTATTATAATGTAGCATAGTCTTACATTTAAGACAATTTTTTTTTTAATACATATATTGAGGTAAAATTTCGGCGCCTGGCGACCCAAATTCGTTGCCAGGGTAAGCCCAATACTACAACACATTAGGAAATGACGTCACGGCACCATATAGGGTAAGCCCGGCCATATATCGAGTAATAATAACCATGCCATTCTTTTCACAGGTAAAAAGGGGCTTCAGACTGTGGCAACGCTGCCACAGGAAGCGGCATATGGAATAGGGAATTTCAATGTTTTGTTAACCTCTCCATTTTTTTTTTGCAGGCATTGTCACCTAGAATATGACACGTGTAATTATGATTTTGCTGCCAGATAGCAGCAACATGCTATTTAATGCCCCCTTATTGTAGTATTATACCTGTGCATACTAACCTCCATTTAACATTCATTCTCACTTACACACTCACTACATTTTTTTTTACAGCTACACGTCAATAATCTGCACAGCGGGAATGATGCCTGTGGGGCATCAAGCTTGCTGGCAGATCTACATAAAACAAAAACACTTGAAGCGTCAAAATGCGACGCAGCTTACGGCGATGAGGGCGCAACCGGCATGTGGCGGCGACCCTCATGGCCAAGTGTGCAAGCATTCACCCACAGAGGATGCTTCACAGACTAGGTATTAAGAATACACTGCAAGCGGTACGACCACTCAACCGTGCCAAGAGGTGGCCGTATAGGATCAGCCGTGATACGGCAAGCGTACGTACAAACAGGTAGCGTGCACGCGAGGATCCAAATAAAAACTAGAATTATAAGGGTTTAGCGCGCTTAAGTAGACATAAGGTCATTGTAGTTCATAATTTTAAAGAGTAAACTACATACATATTCATGCGCCCACGGGCAATTATTCCAATGGAAATTCCTAAATGTCAGCATCGCAACATAATATTTTTGTCTGTTTATCAAGTTCACGTGTACACGATGTCTATATTTTTGTTTTGTTTTGTTTCGTTTGCTAAGGTAACACGTAACCAATGTCTGTGAATTGTTTTCTTTCATTTTTCTCTCTTCTAACTTCCCCATTTGTCAGGGTGTTCCGTTTTATCCCACACCAATAAATACATTTTAAATATTTCCTTTAAATTATACCCTGGAACACCCATTTTTTTCTATTCTCTCCTATCTTCTTTATTGCGGGGAGCACTTTTTCCCCAAGATAGGGCGGACGACGCAATCATCCGTTCGGCCCTGGGTTTTTCCTCCCTGCACAACTATGTAACCATGTATAACCATGTTTTTTTTCTTTTTTATGCCGACAACGGCAATGGCGATTGTGCCTCAATAGCAATTATTTTCTTTATTCAACAATGTTAATGCACATTTCACCATGCAATGTAAAATTTATATACATATATATCTATGTACACCCCATAACCCTCCCCTCTGAACACGGGCTGACCGCACACCTACACTTCTGCACGACGACACCCGTTCCATACGACGACGCTTACGACGCCACCACCAGAAGAGACGAGGGGGATTCAAAAACTACTACGACAACATCCCAACCCCAAGTGCCCTTCCCGGTCGCGAGGACGCGACCAAATGGAGGAAGAGGCTTGTACAATACCCAAGGGGTATGCACCCCTTAGAGATCATCCCCCCCATCATCTGTCTAAATCTCATAAAAGGCAACCCTTTAAAAGCCTACCCAATATCCATCAATACTATAAGGGCAGCTGGCTACTCCATAAAGCAGCTCAACCCTTGCGTAATTATGACACACAGCGACATACTACAAACTGGTTCAACTATGCCACAACGCGCTGACAGAACAGAGGCTAAAGGTATAAAAGGTGCCTTAAGTGGGTCACGAGAATCTCTCCATCACCAGTGCTTCGACGAGACAGCCGGAGGCTAACGACAGTGTCAACCGAGGTGAGTCAGTCAGTCAGTGTTCAGAATCCTATTTTTGTAACCTAACACCCACAGTTTGTACTCACATTATAACATCACAAGATCCCTTAAAAGGGACTAACAGTTACTCATTGCTGACCAATAAACACTTGGTCAGTCTCTTACACTTGCATTACTGATCTACACTCTTCTTCACGTCCCCACGTCCTTCCTTACTCCCGTCACGGTCAGACGTGACACACCGTAGTAATAACGCCAACTCAGACGTCCTTGTATTCCTCACAGCGGCTCGCGTGCTCAAAGGAAGCGCGTGCCGAACCGCTGACACTAGCAAGGTGATTATATAATAAGTAGCCGGCTGGGCGACTAGTACACCGACCCGCGTGCTAAGGCTACATCCCTTAAACCACATTTACAGTCTTTATAGGAACGCCCCCTAGTTCCTAGCACACCACAACACACTACACTGGTCAGCTTGCCCTGTCAAGGGGAGCTACCCTTATTTAGGCACAAACTCATAAATTAGTACAGCAACTCTCCCTTTTAGATCCACCCCCAAATAAGGGATCTAAAACATTATTACGGCTGTAGGATGCTGAACTGCTATGCCCAAGATCGCGGGTTCAAACTCGGCCGAAGTTGTCAGACTTTTAAGAGCATTAAAAATCCTTCAGTATGCCTTCCTTCGTAGGGGAAGTAAACCAAAAGGAAGATTGTAGTTTTACGTGACCGTGAATCTTGTGATTATGAGCCACGGGACCTCCTTATTACGTGGAATCCGAACCACAGGACATGGCATAGGGAAGTAAACCCAGCGTGCCCATGTCACAGATTTATGGCATGTAATAGAGCCTACCACTACAATTGATAGTGTGTAGCCAAATTTGTAGGTTATATTTGGTTGATAAGGAACGCTCTACCAAGTTCCAACGTTCGCCGCTAGGTGTCAGTGACAGTGGCATCTGGTACTCAAAGTTGCAGCTACTTGAAATTCGACTTGCTAGGAGCCTACGGGCGTTCAATTAATTAACCTGCTATGGCCATGGTCTAATGCAATAGACGAAGATGTGTAACCTGAGGTATTGCTGTTGTAACATTATTTAGGAACTTTGGACATATTACTCATTACCTCCGTGTACTTGGGTGTGTGGTAACCGGTGATTATTAGGGCTGTAGGATGCTGAACTGCTATGCCCAAGATCGCGGCTTTAAACCCGGTCGACGTAGTTGGATTTTTAAGAGCGTTAAAATCCTTCAGTAAGCCTTTCATCGGAGGGGAAGTAAACCCAGCGGGCCCATGACATAGATTTATGGCTTGTAAAAGAACCTACCACTGCAATTGGTAGTGTGTATCCAAATTTGTAGGTTATATTTGGTTGGTTAGGGGGGAGCGTGATGGCGCAGAGACTTAGCTGCTCGTCCCTCACGCGGACGGCCGGGGTTCGAATCCCAGGGACAGCGGGGTGGAATTTTCCCCTGAAAAAATAAGTGGCGCCAGGAAGGACATATGGCCTTAAATCCCCGGCCAAAACCAAAATGAGCCTGGTTGGCACCGGCGACCGAAATTAATTGGGAAAAGCACAGAAAGTTTATTTTTTATTTGGTTGGTTAGGAACGCTCTGTCAAGTTCCAAAGTTTGCCGCTAGGTGTCAGTGACAGCGTCATCTGGTAGCCAAAGTTGCAGCTACTTGCAATTGAACTTGCTTGGAGGCTTAGGGCGTTCAATCTAAATACCCTGCTATGGCCATTGGCTGCGAGGTGCAGCAGCAAAATTCTCGCCTGCTGTTCTCAAGGTTGCAGGATCGAAATCTGGTGCAGTCAGTTGGCATTTGAGGGTTCGCAAATGCGAGGGAGCCGTGTCTTTACTGGCACGTTAAGGAACCTCTTCGGGGGAAAATTGCGGCACCCCGGCGTCTCTAAACGCCACAGTAATTAAAAGAGACGTAAAATGAATAACATTATTATTATGAAATAACTCGACTATTCAGTCAATAATCGAATGGTTCGGTGAACAAGTCGAATCATTCAAATGTTCGAATTAGGGCTCGGATGTTTAAGACCAAAACATAGCCCGAATATGCGAGCAAATATGACCTTGGAAATGACGAAATATCACTCAACAAGTAGTTCCGTGACGAACCATGCTGCCCGACACCGACTATGTCCATCAAATTTTAATACGTCTCTCAAATCCAACATGGCGGCTGTGAGAAATATCTCCGAAACTATTACCGATATCATGCTGAAATTTTGTACGGTGATAAAGAGCACTACTAGAAGTTCACCCATGAGACTTTCAAAAACCTGGTGACTACAATACCAACAACATGGCGAAGCGAAGTTGAGACTTTTAAATAGACTTTTCTCGCGATTTAACAATCTGTGCGCAGTGAAATATGGTACAGTAAATGTTTATACACATTTAATCTAGTTCAATTGGGTACATAAACTCAAGATGGCGGCGTGTGAACTTTTCAAATAACATTTTTATTTCTTGTGTCGTAATCATGCGATGGAAATGAATGTTTGAATAATGAAACTATGCAACAATTTTTATTTAATGGTCCATTCCTCTATGGCCTACACATAAAGTTATCCAAAATGGTGACCATCCGAAATATTCAGAGGATTCTCAATAGGCTATCAACGAATCTATTACAGCAATCAAACTGATTTCTTATGTTCATAGAGGCTATGAGCATAAGTTCAGCTATAGGACTTTCGATAACCTGGTGATCACAAATCCATCATGGTGGTGACGCGTAATATAAATATTTAAATGGACGTTTCTTGTAATTTAACCATCCGAGTGCAGTGAAACTTGGTAAGGTAGATGCTTATACAGTACACGTTTTAATCCACTGCCATCTAATTTATTTCAATTGTTTTTATAAGCACAAGGTGGCAGCTGTGCGAAATTTTATAATCTCGTTTTTATTTTATCTGTCCTAATCATGCGATTGAAGTGTGAATGCTACACCTGCACAATAATCTTCATGTAACAGTACATAACTCTAAGACCTACATTTATAAAAATCCAACATGGCGAACATCCAAAATATTTAGACGGTTCTCAATATCTACGAATCTATTACAGCAATCAAATTGAAACTTTGTATGTTGATAGAGGCAATTAACATAAGTAGGATATATGAAAATAGGCTTTAGTTCTTCACGGAACTAATTGTTATGTTATGATACTTGCGTTTTGGCCAACATAATGTATATATCGTCGATATTGGCCAAAACGCAAGTATCATAACATAAAAAGTCAAATAGTAGTACAGTGGAACTTGGATAATTCGAACCTCAAGGGACCGGTAAAAATATTCGAATCATCCAAAAATTCGAATTTAGAAAGTTCTTTGAAAACGCTAGAGAAAATATATTGTATTACGTTTACATTATGATTTACGTTCAACAAAGCAGATTAATAGACAATGGTACTGTATAAAGAGTGTATCGTGAATAACCTAAAAAGTTTCAAATGAAAAATAAAACCGAATTGTACTATTCAGCTATTTAACGACAGTAGTAATCCAGCATAGTTACGTCTTAGAGAAATCTACTGTTTTTCAAAAACGTTTGAGATTTTTACATGTTTTCTACAATGAAGTGTCTCGGCCATCACAAAAGAATCTAACAAATTTAATGAACAGAAAACAGAATCACTTACGTTATTTCTACTTTAAAAACGCCTTAAGTTCTGTGATGTGGTTTGTTGCTTGGGCTGCACTCGGAACAGTTTTTTTTCGGGAACGGACCCAACTGTTTGGCTTCTGATCGGCTTTTTACTCTAAAAACTTCGAATAATCCAAAATATAATTCGAATTAACCACGATCTTTTAGCATTGATTGTATATAAATTGCTAGGGACCGAGGGAAAAATTCGAATTAAAGAAGATTTCGAATTAGCCACGTTCCACTGTATTACTATTACTATACAGTGGGGGGTCTCAGAGTACAGTCCTCGATAATAATTGTTCATCCTATTGAATCCAGAAGTCTACTTCATACATTTGAAAGCAATTAAAAGACATCCAATTAACGAGACGTAACACATTACAGATCATTTAATAGATCTGTTGACTTACCATTGCAATTAGTGTAAATGAGAATATTATTGGAACGTGTTCCAGGAGACTAGACGAGCGCTTGAGCTGGACTAACAATGGCGGGCTGTCACTACCACTAATTACATAGCCCTCATTAGTGTTGTAAACTGCACTGTCATTGGCTGATGTCTTCATCCAGCATCAGGGGTGTACCAAGACCAAGGGCCAACAAATATTCTCGTCAACCAGTGATATAAAGGTGACACACAATGAAATGAAAATCCACAGCCTGCTTCCAGTCTCCGACCGGGTCAGGAATGGAATGAATGAAGCCCCCATCTAGCGGCGAGGATATGAACTGTGCCGGCTGCCGAGGCCTGACGCACTCCTCTGGGGCAATGATTAAATGAATGACAAGATGAAATGAAATGATAGTGGAGAGTGTTGCTGGAATGAAATTTTGACAGGGAAAACCGGAGTACCCGGAGAAAAACCTGTCTGCCTCCGTTTTGTCCAGCACAGATCTCACATGGAGTGACCGGGATTAGAACCACGGACCCAGCGGTGAGAGGCCGGCGTGCTGCCGCCTAAGCCACGGAGGCTTCAAAGGTGACACACAATAATAAACATTATTATTAAAATAATTACAATCAAAATATATGATAATTATTTTTAAATGACTTAGTAATAATAATAATAATAAAAACTGGATTGAGGCAGGGTGACAGCCTATCACCGATGTTGTTCAACGTGGTTCTAGATAAGATCAAGAAGACATTTTGGACAACCAATGACTCCGGGGCTTTACTTGGAAGTTAAAATACAAACATCAAAGCCTTCGGAGATGATCTGGCACTTGTAGCTGAAACGGAACAGGAAGCAATAACACAGATAAATTAACTAAAAGAAACCGCTGGGAAAACAGGGCTACAAATCTCTTTTCCAAAAACAGAGATGATGAGCAGCAACAAGAACTATATGAAGAAAACTGTTAAGACGAAATATGGGAAGGTAAAGGTCACGAGACAGATCATTAGCAACAATGGACTGGACAAAGAGTCGATGGAAAACAGAAGACTTAAACTAGAAAAACTGAACTTCTCCACTAATAATATATACAAAAAAAAGAACCTCTCCCTTAATGCCAAACTACAACACTACAATACTGTGGTAAAACCGGTGATCTTATAATTATGGTGCGGAGACGGCAAATTTGATGAACCTGGAAAAGCTTCTGAAGATTGAAAGAAGGATATTGTGGAGGATTTACGGCCCAAAAGTGGTACACGGAACCTATAGACTAAGATCAAACAAGGACATATATGAAAATTTGGAAGACCTGGAAACAACAATAAGGAAAAGACGTTTACGTTCCTATGGACATATGGTTAGAATGGATCCCACAAGATTAAATAAACACATTTTTGATAAAATATACAATCTGAAGAGCCAAGGGGGTTACACCAAGCAGATGAAGGAAGAACTCCGGAGACTAGGAATTACAGATGACGACTGTCGAAACAGAACACACTTCAGGGAAATACTTTCCAATATAAAGGTTCTTGTGGGAGAAAAGAGAGAACGAAAGGGAGGAAGGTGGACAGCACAGAGAAAGGCGCAACACTCTGAAAGAATGAAGGAAGTGTGGAGGAATAGAAAGGAAGAAAGAACTTTGAGAAGGAAATGAAATGATATTTGCGTGGTCCATAGTTTTGGCCGCTTCGCATAATGTAATGTAATGTAATAACTTAAATAATCATCATAGAAAATTTCGAAGACAGAACCGAGTGCCAGACGAAGATCGCGAATGTTAAGTATGAACGAAGATCATTGCGACAACCTGGGAGAAATTGGACGGATGAGAGAAAGAGGGAGTATTCCGCAAAAATGAAGAGATTTTGGGAGGAGCGGAGGAGACACGCCTCCAAATGACATCATGTTATCAAGTTTAATCGCTCTCCTGTGCGGGAATATTCGCTTAAATTAATAATAATAATAATTTAAATAATTGAAATTAAAATAATAATAGTCTAGTAATACTAATAAATTTGAATTATTAATAATTATTAAAATAGTTCAATTTAAAATATTAATAAATATTAAAGTAATTAAATTAACAATAATTATAATAATAATTAGTGAGCCCATTTGAAGCTTTACCATAATATCACAAGAGTAAATGAATCTTGAGCAGATATCTCATTAGAAATGAAAGCTAATATACCATCTTTTTGCAAGCCTTAATGGGGAGGTGAAAGGTTGCTTGAGATTTTAGCTCTCGCAGTAGAGAAGCGCAGTTGCACTCCATAAGAAGAGAGGAAGTGCAAAGTTTGCTACTCATGTGTCGGTCCTGGCATGGACACCAAGAGACCGCTGACGAACCTATCTTGGTGTCCGTAGGCGAAACCCCACACGGCAATAAACCTAGAAAAATTACTAAGTATGATCATTATAGTGATTGAACGATTTGGTCCACACATCTACAGAAGAATAACAAGGCGATGAGTTCTTTGTCCTATAAGAAGCAATCAAAAGATGATGGCATATTATATTACTGTGACGATGACCTAAAGGAGAGGAGAAATTGCTTCGAGATCGTAGAATGAGGTTAGGTAAATATTTGTAATCCAAAGGGGAATGTGGCAAATGATGGATTGCTTCTCATATGAGCTTGTCTCATATGTCCTAGGATAGTTCAGCTGGAGCAAAGGTAGTGGTCTCCACTTCTTCCTAGAGCCGGCCGGGACACGCAGATAACTACCGTACTGTATGTTCAATGGTCATCAGTCGGTCAACACGAAATACTGGAATATTTGAAAAATAACCTGAAATTATATGTGATTAAAATTTATATACAGGGTGTAACAACAAGACGTTCCGTGATAAACTAAAGAGCCTACTTTTCTCAAAATGTAAGATTCATGCCAATGATTAATATAAATGGACCTAATTAGAATAATTACGAAATTGAGTTGGTTAATACCGAAATTTCTAATTAGTTCGAAATATAACTGGTATAATGTAGCCTGATAGAGCACTACAGTTGGCAGCCCTGGTGACTGAATATCTTCTTAGTTCCATCTCTGAAGGTACAGTATACAAAATTTGGTTGAAGTCCGATAGATAGCATGGACGTTGCATGTAGTTAGACATTGGACTTATCAGCGCGCGTAAAATCATGTTGGCAACAATGTCATGCATGTATCGTTGTACCAATTTTGGATGAAATCCATTTTAGTATAGAAGTGACATGTGCTTAGAGTCATGTTGGCAGCACTGACGTATATTAGTTTCTCCAAATTAATCTATAATGTCCGGTACTATACGTATGCAAATTTTAAAGCTGTTGACTTGCATGCTTTCTGATATATTAAAAAAAAGGTGAAATATTGAGACAACATTTATTAACAGTTGGCAGCCCTGGTTGCTCTTAAGAATGAGCATATTCATATCTGTTATGGTACATATAGGACATACAAAATTTGGTTGAAATCCAATTGATAGTATAGAAGTTACATGTATTTAAAATTGGTCCTATCAGCAGGCTTAGAATTCTGTTGGTAGCACTGACATTCAGAAGTTACTCCAAATTAATCTAGAATGTCAGGTACTATACGTGTGCATAGTTTAAAGCTGTCGGCTTACATACTCTCTAATATATTGGTATTTGTATAAGAAAATAGAGAGCATTTATTAACAGTTGGCAGGCCTGGTAGCTCTTACAATTACGCTCAGTCATATCTGCCTATGTACACATAGTACATACGAAATGTGGTTGAAATCCAATTGATAGTGTAGAAGTTATGTGCACTTAAACATTGGACCTATCCGCAGGCTTAGAATCATTTTGGCAACACTGTCATGTAAGGCCTCCTGGAAATTAAACTGAAATATTATTATCTACTGTATGTGTGTGTCAATTTTGGTATAACTTCCATGTATACCTTCCAAGATATAGGCTACAACATGGAGCAGAAATTTCAATTGCGTTTGTTCAGCAGTTGGTAGCACTGTCATCATTTTCAGATACGGCATTGAGATATTCAGATAGAGATCTTTACTCATACCAAATTTGGTTTCGATTGCTACAGCCGTTTAGCAGTTGATAGGGGGGGGGGGGGCACACACTCACAGCCAGACAGACTCACATTTTCCCGGATCGATCTCATAAGACTACTTTTTCCTCATTTTTACAAAACCTTATACAGCGTGTAACAATAATGTACGGATCAAAATACTGGACACATTCCTCACACGTAGACGAAGAAATTATGTTATATGAACATGGGTCCGGAAACGCTTTGTTTCCATGTTACACCCCATTGTCTCCAACTCATGGGAAACACACAAGTAGGGGGATGGTGGGTGTTCTAACCCCCCACCCCCCCGCCACCACTACTCCCAATGCGAGCCGATAACTCCCGAACCCTTGGTCGGAGATTCACGAATGAGGTGTCGTTGGACTCGGGATGACGGGGGCTTTGCTATGGACCACTCATTTCAACCCCTAAATAAAACCTACCCCTACTAGGGGGTGAAATTGTAATTTTTAGTGAAAGTCTCTTTTCAAATACGACATGTATAAGGTGCGCTGCTAAAATGAACTTAAATGTTGTTGCTCATATCGCGCATGCGTTTTCCTGGCTGCCGCTATGGATGAACATTTTTGTTTTTGTTTTTTACGCATGCGCACTTGGGATTTTTGTAAGAGGGCGAGCTCTTTGAAAAAAATGATTGATAAGAAGAGGTTTTGGTGGTGAGGAGAGAGCCAGATAGTCGCCTACTTTCCTACGAAGTTTGCCGATATCTCTCAAACGCAAGGTCGGATTTGGACGTGTGACGTGTCAAATCGATTGTCTCGAAGCCCTATACATGTTATTAATAGGTTAAAGTTTTGAGAATGAGGGAAACAGGCTTTTTGGGGGTAAAACCGTGATTTTAGACTTTTTCCGATATCTCACGAATGCATGGTCGGATTTGGTCCTATGACGTGTCAAATGGCTTGTCTCGAAACCCTGTGTATTTTGGTAATAGGTTAAAGTTTTTGAGAATGATGGAAACAGAATATTTTGGGGTAAACCGTGATTTTAAACTTTTTGCTATATCTCGCGAACCAATAACGCTAGAGGCATGTACGACGGGTCCAAGGACTCGGAGTGAAGTCCTCTTTGCTATGGATCACTCGTTATATTTCTTAAAGAATTTTGGAAACTCGATTTTGGGGTAAACACGTGTTTTTTGTGATTTTTGCCGATATCTCATGAACCAATAACGCTAGAGACATGTACGAGGTGTCCTAGGACTCGGGCTAACGCCCCCCTTTCAAATGTGTTAGTTTTTTTTCCATAAAAATAATTCACAAAGGGCCTAACGCCGTACATGTTGAAAAAAAATCTTTACCGTTACCTGTTTATAATGTCCATGAAGCGTGGTGGTTGAGAGAGACGATACGGCTGGGTGTGTGTGTCAATGAACCTATCGCTAACCACAAGGACCATGCTTAATAGAACAATCGCTATTTCGGCGGGTCGGTGTATGACAGAGCGAGCGTGCGTTTTTTCACACATTTTACCTTTAACGTGTAAATGGTAATGAGAGCTTGGTTCTATGTTGGTCGAAGCGAGTACAGAAAACAAACTTGCAGACGAGCAGGAGGTGAAGGTCATTTGAGCTTATTGGAAGGCGTTGATCTGACTTGACAACAGGTGCAATGGAAAAATGACCATGACGCATGAAGGTGAAATAATCTGACCATTGTGGTGGCAGGGAAGAGCGAAAGGCATATGAACACATGTGTGAAACCACATGTAGGCTAAACCAGTGACATTCTGTCTTGCTTCGTACGTGACAAAATGCAAGTTCATGTGAAATTTGATCTACCGCAGGTGTTCATCTTGGACGTTAGCTGTCCACGTGCGCGATAACTGTTAACAAGTCACATCCTGTTTTGCTTCGTACGTGACAAAATGCAAGTTCATGTGAAATTTGATCTGCCACAGGTGTTCACGTTGGACGTTAGCTGTCCACGTGCCTGATAAGAGAATGTTCAAAGCGTGGGAATCGCTGAATCAGTAAAAAGTATGATGCAACTTGTCGGAATGATGTCACAACCAATAGATAGGCAAGAGCTGCAAACACCAGTGGTGGGAGGTGAAGGGAGGGAAAGGGGGAGGGGTAATGTATGAGAGAACACAGGTGGAAAGAGAAAGAAATATGTGGAGCTGAGGACTGTACACATAGAGCTATAGGTGGTGTACAACATGTGTGAATAAATAAATTAAAAATTGCACAGGTTCACACAACATAGACTGTATTATTGCCAAGGCCAAGCACTCACATTAAGATCATTTACAAAATCATAAAATGAAAAATAAAAAATCTTGTTTTGGAAATATCGTTTTTCAACATACACAAAATAAATATATAAAAAATTTGTAAACAACAAAATGGAAAATCCATGGTCAAGCACTCACATTAATATTATTTACAAAATCATAAAATGAAAAATAGAAATATATAAAAAATTTGTAAACAGCAAAATGGAAAATCCATGTTTCCATATAGACAAAATTTTAAAAACCTTAAACGGACATTTAAGAAAATATATGCAAATGGGAAATTGACAAATGTGTAAATATGAAAATGGAAAAATCCATGTTTCCATATCATGAAATTGAAAAACATCAAACTGTCATTTAAAAAAATTCAAATGGAAAATTGACAAATTGCAATGTGTGAAATGTGAAATTGAACAAATGGCTATCATTATTTAAAAAAAGAAAAGAACATAGTGCTCTATGGTTAAAGTGTGAATCAAACCCTCTCTACTTATTTGAACCACCCGAGACTGAGTAGACTAGTTTTAGTTATCATACCACTTTTAAAAGTTTGTGTTAAATCTAGGAATTGAACCCAAGAGCTTGTAGGGGAGATCCAAGGTTATAATATGTTAAACAGATAGCCTTGAATGTAGTGTGTGGTAGCTATATAGAAATGAGACGTTTCGCCCGGGGCAGGGAGGCATAGAGATCTGCATCAAACCAGTCAAAAGACTGACGACTCAAACAACAACATGTAGAGCTCACCAAAATAATGTTGTGTAACGGTAAATGTTAGTCAACGAACAGTAATGCATTACTAAAACCCATGACACGATACCTAAGAGCTTTTCTAAAATTATTTTAAAATGCCTTTAACCCTATATTAAACACCCAGTTCACAAGACTCATAACTGCAATGTTATGGTCAAACAAAACAAAATCTATATTTCAAAACAAACAAGTGGTTTAGTCAATGTATACTGGAAAAAGTTTTATAAACACTCAAGTCCACAAAAATAATTAAATTAGTAACAGTCAGGTTGACCGAGTGGTTATGATGTTTGACTTAAGTTCAAATTTTCTGTACAAGAAAGCAAGGGTTCGAATCCCTTACCTGATATAACTATTGCCTCAACATGGCTTGACCACACTGTATTATTGTGTACTCGGTACACAAACCATAAATAGAGTGTATTGTTTAAGGTCACTCTCTTTGCGAACATAGTCAGAGAATGTTGATGGTTAACAATTGCATTAATAGTGGGACATAGGGATAGCAATTAAGAAAAACAGACAATACCCATACACTATTTTTATTTATTTAATGTAAGTACTTGTACAATAGTTATATACAAACTACAACTCTCTTTTGTCTATTACTATCTAGTCCTTTTCGATCCACTTGCATATCAAGGGCAGATGACTTTGTAGTTCAGCCCCTTCAAACAACAACACTACTTTTTGCATAGTCTGTGATGTTGATGACTCTTGATGCGTGGAAGATGGATACAACATAACTTTTACAACAGGGGTTAAACGTTGCTAAACAAACAATGCACTATTTTGAGTACAACATCTTTCTCTTGTATTAACTTTTTAGCATTCTGATGATTTTTTGTCAATACCATCAGTGTTTTGTCTGGAGCACTACATTGATGATCACTCACACTTAAAACCACACTATTTCTACTTTTCATATTGCCTCGACATATTGTTGACCTCTGTTTCGAGCATTGCCAGAATATTATTCCTTTTACATTTTGTCGTCTATAGTTATAAGAGTAGCCTTTATAGAGTACACGTTGTTTACCTCGGTTAGTTGGAGTAAGTTCCATAGTAGTAACTAACCTGTTAGTATGATTTGCACGCTACAAAGGTTATCTTGGTTCTGGTAATATAAATATTTAGCGTTGGCTTTTATATTTAATATGTACAGTTTAAAGTGATAGAAAAGTGGTAGAAACGTGGTAGCAAAGTGGTAGACAATTGGTAACATAGTGGTAGAAAAGTGGTAGCAAAGTGGTAGAAAAGTGGTAGAAAAGTGGTAGAAAAGTGGCAGAAAAGTAGTAGAAAAGTGGTAGCAAAGTGGTAGAAAACTGGCAGAAAAGTAGTAGAAAAGTGGTAGCAAAGTGGTAGAAAAGTGGTAGCAAACTAGAAAAGTGGTAGCAAAGTGGTAGAAAATATTACATGTATTGTTAAGAAATAGTTTAAGCGGTTACATGGATTCATTACACTATAATTTTAGCATCACGAAGCTCATTTTCTATATCCAAAAGTTCTTCCTCATATTTAGTATGACCAGCCTGTTTGCAGGTATGCAGGTATGTGGTTAGCGATAGGTTCATTGACACACACACCCAGCCGTATCGTCTCTCTCAACCACCACGCTTCATGGACATTATAAACAGGTAACGGTAAAGATTTTTTTTTTCAACATGTACGGCGTTAGGCCCTTTGTGAATTATTTTTTTTGGAAAAAAAACTAACACATTTGAAAGGGGGGCGTTAGCCCGAGTCCTAGGACACCTCGTACATGTCTCTAGCGTTATTGGTTCATGAGATATCGGCAAAAATCACAAAAAACACGTGTTTACCCCAAAATCGAGTTTCCAAAATTTTTTAAGAAATATAACGAGTGATCCATAGCAAAGAGGACGTCACTCCGAGTCCTTGGACCCGTCGTACATGCCTCTAGCGTTATTGGTTCGCGTGATATAGCAAAAAGTTTAAAATCACGGTTTACCCCAAAATATTCTGTTTCCATCATTCTCAATAACTTTAACCTATTACCAAAATACACAGGGTTTCGAGACAAGCCATTTGACACGTCATAGGACCAAATCCGACCATGCATTCGTGAGATATCGGAAAAAGTCTAAAATCACGGTTTTACCCCCAAAAAGCCTGTTTCCCTCATTCTCAAAACTTTAACCTATTAATAACATGTATAGGGCTTCGAGACAATCGATTTGACACGTCACACGTCCAAATCCGACCTTGCGTTTGAGAGATATCGGCAAACTTCGTAGGAAAGTAGGCGACTATCTGGCTCTCTCCTCACCACCAAAACCTCTTCTTATCAATAATTTTTTTCAAAGAGCTCGCCCTCTTACAAAAATCCCAAGTGCGCATGCGTAAAAAACAAAAACAAAAATGTTCATCCATAGCGGCAGCCAGAAGAACGCATGCGCGATATGAGCAACAACATTTAAGTTCATTTTAGCAGCGCACCTTATACATGTCGTATTTGAAAAGAGACTTTCACTAAAAATTACAATTTCACCCCCTAGTAGGGGTAGGTTTTATTTAGGGGTTGAAATGAGTGGTCCATAGCAAAGCCCCCGTCATCCCGAGTCCAACGACACCTCATTCGTGAATCTCCGACCAAGGGTTCGGGAGTTATCGGCTCGCATTGGGAGTAGTGGCGGGGGGGGGGGGGGGGGTTAGAACACCCACCATCCCCCTACTCACACAAAAACAGAACGGTAGAATCATGGGGAACATACACTCTTGGTTACGTTGTCATTATCGTAGATGCACCGCCAGTGTTGCCATGCGACTTAGCAGATGTACCTTTAGTTGTGTGACAAAACCTGTAGCCTACTTCATGCACGATGGAACACCTCATGTTAGTGTTAATATCCGTCGGCTTCCAAATAACAGATCTGGTGACAGATGGATATGCCTGGCCTCCACGCTCTCCGGACCTAAACTCACTGGACTTTTATTTGTGAGAGCATTTGAAAGTTCTTGTGTGTCGAAACCCAGTGCAAGATATTCAGAGTTTCCGTGCCCGTATTGTGGAAGGCTGAGAAACCATACGCAATAATCCAGGGATACATCAGCGCATCTGAGGTTCACTACGACGGTGGGTTGATGCACGGAGGGCACATTGAACATCTCCTGTGAGAAAGAGTTGCATGTGGAATGCTGGTACGTTCTGTTCTTGTGTGTTTCCCATGATTAATGAGGTGGAAACAATGAGTTATAACATGGAAACAAAGCGTTTCCGGACCCATGTTCATATAACATAATTTCTTCGTCTATGTGTGAGGAATGTGTCCTGCATTTTGTGCTGTACATTTTTGTTACACCCTGTATACTAGCTCCATGTGTACAGACTACCCGCCTGGCTCTAGTGCTATGCGGGCTGTACGCGACACAGTTCTGCCAGGGGCTATCGCCTTGTTTATTTGTTTCAACACATTTTACAAACAAATTAATATATTTTCGTTGATTTTTCAAGAAATACAAGACTTTTCCTGTGCTATTGAGACGATTTGAAAGATTTTGGTAGAAACCACATCTTCTAACTCCCTCTGGTTTAGGAGCTTGAGTTTTGTGAAACATACACTTTAGCGTGTTATATAGTATAATAAGATTGTTACGAGCTATTGAAGAGAAGAACAAAAAGAAGAAGAAGAAAACTTAGGGATGGCATATTTTGCTCGTCAAGCGACCATCATCAGATCCAAATATGCAAGACAAATAGCTGTACAAAACACTACCAAACCTTGCGACGGTGGGTGAGTGGATAGCGTATCGGTCCACTAACCCCAAGATTGCAGTTTCGCTCCTGGCCGTGGTAAGTGGTTTTTTCTTTTGAAGGGCGGAAAAAATACGACACGCATGTCATACCTATGTTGGCATGTCAACGAACCCATTGGAATTCAGTAGGCTGTGTTCATAATGGCAAAATTAATCTCGGGAGTTTCCGCCAACTCAAAGTTCCTCATTTCTCTACTAGAAAGCGCTATAGTGTTCAAGGAGCTTAGATATCTAACCTCCTTGACTTTCATAGTGATTCAAGGAACAATGAAATTCGACATGCAAGCTACCCTTTGGGTGTCAAATAACAAAGCTTGCACCCGGCACTCGAGGCCATACGATATTATTTAAAAAAATAGCTCTCCACGGTGGGAGAGTGGATTGCAGGTTTGCTCCTGGCCGTGGTAAGTGATTTTTGAAAGGCGGCAAGAAAACGACAAGCATGCCATACGATGTTGGCATGTTAAAGAACCCATTTGAATTCAGCAGGCCGTGTTCATAATGGAAAAAATTATCTCGGGATTTTCCACCAACACAAAGTTCCTCATTTCTCTACTAGAAAGTGCTTTAGTTTTCAAGGAGCTTAGGTATCTAACCTCCTTGACTTTCATAGTGATTCAAGGAACAACGAAATTCGACATGCAAGCTACCCTCTGGGTGTCAAATTACAAAGCTTACACCCAGCACCCGAGGCCATACGATATTTAAAAAAATATATATTAAAAACCTACAATGACACCCACAGACAGTCTCTGCCCTGCAAAAACAAAATAGAGGAAAACCCGTCAGAAAAATTAGCAAGTTTGTTTATTTATTTATTTATTTATTTATTTATTTATTTATTTATTATTGATTGATTGATTGATTTTAATTATTAGTCTATAATTATAAATATGTCACTTTTTGTATCTCTAATTTTAATGTTTATATATTAATTTTAAAATTTCAATTTATGTTCTTATAGATTTAATTTTGATATTTTTATTGAATTATTTAATTAACTAATTTCGAATTGATTTTTACAATTTATTTTCATAATCTTTTTATAGTTATGTTTAATATTTAATTTTTATATTTATTTTATTATAGTAATTTTTCCACGAGGAAGACCTAGAAATACCTTCCTTAAACAAATGCTAAACAACACCCAAGCACAGAATTATAATTCATTGAAGGAAGCGGCAATTGACAGGACGATCTGGACATGTTTTTATGGCGACTGACCAGTCTTAAGACTGCAAGCCAATGATGATATAGTAATTTTATTTTTATGATTTTTATTTCCGTATTTCTAGTCTATGTTTACACTTCAATTGTTAGTGATTTTAGTTTTATTTGTTAGCCTATTTTCATTTATGAAAAAATAGACTTATGAGATCACCTTTTGTCCGTGTGTGTGTCTGTCTGTGTGATGGTGTGTGTTCCCCCTAATAACTTCTAAACGGCTAAAGGGATTTCAATGAAACTCGGTAAGTTCATAGCACTATTCCGGGCGACCCCGATCGTACCTTTCAAATTTTGTTACGTCTCACAAATCCAACATGGCGGCTGTGCGAAATATTTCACCAGAATTCAATATCTCCGAAACTATTACTGATATCACCATGAAAATTTGTACGGAGATAAAGGGCACTACTAGAAGTTCATCTATGAGACTTTCAAAAACCGGTTAAATACAAAACGAACATGGCGGCCAAGCGAAGTTGAAAGTTTTAAATAGACCTTTTTTTTTGCGATTTTTTTTTTTTTTTAGCGTATGGCTTTTAGCGCCGGGAGTGTCCGAGGACATGTTCGGCTCCCCAGTTTTTCTAGCTGCTTCGAGACGGACACCCAATGGGTGAGCTACAAGTACCGTTGGGGAGGAAGGTTGGAAGGGAGGGTCGAGGAGTTGGAAGGTAGCGGCTGTGGCCTATAGGTAGGGACCAACCCCGGCATTTGCCTGGAAGGAAGATGGGAAACCACAGAAGACCATCTTCAAGGTTGCCGGCGGGGGGATTCGAACCTCCTCGCCTCCCGGATGTGAGTGACTGCCAACAGTCATGCCGCAACGACCACGGCTAACTCACCCGGTCGCGATTTAGTGATCCATTCGCAATGAAACTTGGTAGAGCAAATGTTTATTCACATTTTAATGCACTGGTATCTAATTTAGTTCAATTGTTTATATAACCTCAAGATGGCGGCTGTGCGAATTTCGAAAATTACGTTTTTATTTCTTGTGTTCTAATCATGCGATCGAAATCAACATTTGCATAATGTACTTACACAATAATCATCATCTAATAGTACATAACTCTATGGACTACATATATTCAAATCCAACATGGCGACCATCCGAAGAATTTAGATGGTTCTCAATATCCATTAATCTACTACAGCAATCAAATTGAAATTTTGTAAGTGTATAGAGGCTATAAGCATAAGTTCACCTATGGGACGTTCAATAACCTGGCGAACACAAATCCAACATGGCGGCGACGCAAAATTTAAACATTCAAATGGACGTTTCTTGCGTATTAACCAACCGAGCGCAGTGAAACTTGATACGGTATATGCTTATACAAATTTTAATCGACTGGCTTCTAATTCATTTAAATTTGTTTCATAACCACAAGACGGTGGCTGAGCGAAATTTTAAAATCCCGCTTTTATTTCTTTTGTCGTAATCATGCGATTGATGTTTGAATAAAACACCTGCACAATAATATCCATGTAATAGTACTTAAATATAAGGCCGCGGTGGCCGAGAGCGCTAACGCGTTACCTCGTGTCTCGCTGGCATCGGGAGAGCGTGGGTTCGAACCCCACCTCGGCCGTCCTGAAAATGGTTTTCGTGGTTTCCCATTTTCACTACCAGGCAAATGCCGGGACGGTTCCTTCAATAGGTCCACGGCCGATTTCCTTTCATAATCCCTTCCCTGACCCGTCCTGAAAAGAAAAATACATGGCCATTGGCTGCATTAATAAAATTATTAATATAAAATCCAACATGGTGACCATCCAAAATATTTAGACGGCCCTCAATATTTACGAATCTATTACAGCAATCAAACTGACAATTTGTATGTTGATAGGGGAATTAATATTAGTAGGATATATGAAAATAGGCTGTTTAGTTCTTCACGGAACTACTTGTTTCTAATTTTCAATTTATGTTCTATTAGATTTAATTTTGATATTTTTATTGAATTATTTAATTAACTAATTTCGAATTTATTTTTACAATTATTTTCATAATATTTATGTTTATTATTTAATTTGAATATTTCATTTATTATAGTAATTTTATTTTTATGATTTTTCTTTCTATATTTATATTTTATGTTTTCACCTAAATTGTTAATGATTTTAGATTCATTTTTAGCCTATTTTCAATTTTGAAAAAATAGGCTTATGAGATCACCTTTTGTCCGTGTGTGTGTGCGTGTGTGTGTGTGTGTGTGTCCCCTAATAAAATCTAAACGACTGGAGCGATTTCAATGAAACTCGGTAAGTTCATAGCACTATTCCCGGCGACCTCGACCGTGCCCTTCAAATTTTGTTACGTTTCACCAATCCAACATGGCGGCTGTGCGAAATATTTCACTAGCATTCAATATCTCCGAAACTGTTACCGATATCGCCCTGAAATTGTGTACGGTGATAAAGGGCACTACTAGAAGTTCACCTATGAGACTTTCAAAAACCTGGTGACTACAAAACCAACATGGCGGTCAAGCGAAATTGAGACTTTTAAATAGACATTTCTCGCGATTTAACTATCCAAACGTAATGAAACTTGGTACAGCAAATGTTTACACTTATTGTAATGCACTGGAGTCTGATTTAGTTCAATTGTTTACATAACCTCAAAATGGCGGCTGTGCGAAATATATCACTGACATTCTATATCTCCGAAACTATTACAGATATCATCATGCAATTTTGTACGGTGATAGAGGGTACTGATACAAGTTTACCTATGTATATTTCATAAACCTGTAAAGTACAAAACGAACATGGCGACCAAGCGAATTTGAAATATTTTAATAGACTTTTCTCGTGATTTAACTCCCTGAGCGCAGTGAAAAGTGGTGCAGTAAATGATTTTGCAGATTGTAATGCACTGACATCTAATTTAATTCTATTGTTTACATTACCTCAAGATGGCGGCTGGGCGAAATTTTAAAATTAAGTTTTTATTCTTGTGTCGTAATCATGCGATCGAAGTGAAAGTTTGAGTAACGAAGCTAGGCAATAATTGTCCTTGAATGGTACATAACTCTATGGCCTATACATTTATAACAATCCGAAATGGCGAGCTTCCGAAATATTTAGACGGTTCTCAATATCTATGAATCTTTTACAGCAACCAAACTGAATTTCTTTATGTTCATAGAGACTATGAACATATGTTCACCTATAGGGCTTTCAGTAACCTGGTGAGCACAAATCCAACATGGCGGCGACGCGAAGTATAAATATTTAAATGGACGTTTCTCGCGAATTAACTATCCGAATGCCGTGAAACGTTGCACGTTAAATGCTTATACAAATATTGATCCACTGGCATGTAATTTATTTCAATTGTTTGCATAATCACAAGATGGCTGGTGTGCGTACTTTTAAAATCTTGTTTTTACTTCTTGTGTTCTAATCATGCGGTTGAAGTTTGAATACCACACGTACACAATAATCTTAATGTAATAGTACAAAAATAAAAATCCATCCTGGCGACCATATGAAATATTTAGACGGTTCTCAATATCTACGAATCTATTACAGCAATCAAACTGAAATTTTGTATGTTAATAGAGACAATTAACATGAGCAGGATATATGAAAATAGGCTGTATAGTTCTTCACGGAACTACTTGTTCTTTCTATATTTATATTTTATGTTTACACTTAAAATGTTAATGATTTTAGATTCATTTTTAAATTGTATCCAACACTTAACGTCAAGTAGATACCTATATAATATTTCATTTTTAGAAATACTTGCACTTCAGCATGAAAATTCTCCAAATTTGGCTGAAAGACTCAACTATTAGCATCTTTGAAAGCATAAACTGGTTAATATAGAGACCACTATCCCATAAAGAGTTAAATCAACAACAATCACTACCAACGTAATGGAGCTTACATCTGGAAAAAAGCAAACCGATGACAATGACATATCTGGAAGATGGCAAAGAGTTTCTTGTCCCGCAAACAGGTCATAAAGGAAGCAATCAAAAGTGATGGCACTTACAATATTATATCATTACCATGATGATGACCCCCAAGAACAGTAAAAATTGCCTGAAGGTCGTAGAATGAGGTTAGGTAAATATTGGTAATCCAGAAGGGAATGCAGCAAATGATGGATTGCCTCTAATGACGTTCCGATATAAACATGTTGTTATATCTGAGCTGCCATCTCGCAGGGAACAGAATGGGGGCTCATTCAAATTGGCGTCAGTGTCTAACAAGGGCATTCCTCCCGACCTCGGCTATTGTACTAGCACGGTAATTATAGTGGACATTATTCTTTTTAAGGATGATAATAGAAATAGAGTCTCCCAGTCAAGCTGAGTAGCGCAGTTTGTTAAGAGCTGGTTTAATAAATCTAATATAAATAATAATAATAATAAGCCATATCTATAAATGCCAAGTCAAGACACTACCAAACAGTCATCCGTCCAGAGGCCTCTATGGTGCAGAGTGCCTTGCAATGCATCGCAAGGGACTAATAGAAAAACTGGTAGTGAAAAGAAGAAAAATTCAAAGAAAAATCTTGGGCCCAGTAAAAGAAAATGGAGAATATAGGAGACGGCACAACCACGAACTTTACACCCATGTGAAAAACGGTTATTTATTTATTTTGCGTATGGCTTTAGAGATACAATCCTATGTACACAGGTGATAATTACTCAATTAGTTTACAAACTATATATTTATATCTAGATTATTTATGTAGGGAATTGTCTCTGGTGATCCACGAGCGAAATCAGTGACGCTGCCTCTGTACTTTCTTTTAGGACACTTAATGATGATATGCTGGATGGTCTCCTTAGGGTCACCACAATCACAGTTCGGTGAAGAAATACGTTTCCATTTATAATGGAAGTCTGCACAGTTGCCATGACCCGTACGAATCCTGTTGATAGTTGACCATGTTTTCCGAGGAAACTCAAATCCAGGTGGCAGCGTTGATCCAATGCGTGGTAACGTTGATCCAGGCCTAGTATCCTGTCTTCCATGCCATTCTTTAGTTAAGTTGGTAATCTCCAAGTCTATTGCAGACCTTGTTGATTGATTTGATTGATTGAGACGATTCAGGCGAACATCAGCAATGTCACCGTGTATTGGAAGTTGTGGGTTATCCATTATTTTCTTGAACCCCCTGAGGAGAGCGTTTTACGTCGAAAATCTGGTGGAGGGATGTGGCTGAGGATAGGTAGACAATGTGTGGGTGTAGGCCTTATTGTGCTAGTGATTATGCACATGGTGGTGTTGAGCTGGGTATCTATGAGGTTAGTGTGAGGGCTATTCAACAAATTGGAGCACAGTACTCTGCAGCTGAAAACACAAGTCCCAAAGCAGTACATCGAAGTGAAGTTGCCGATGAACCCAAAGTTGTGCCACATAGTTTTTGGACTATATTGTTGCGGGTTCTTACTTTGGATTGAGTATTGCCGAGGTGTTGTATAAAGGAGAGTGTTCTATCTAATGTAATCCCTAGGTATTTAGGGAATCTACTATGTCTCAATAATTGATTTCCAATTAACACCTGTAATTCTGTATTAGCCATCTTGTTGTTTAGATGGAACCAGCATACTTCTGTTTGTTAGTATTAAGTGTAAGTCTCCACATCTTAAAATATTGTGTCAGTTCTTTCAGGTCGTCCGTTAGGGTCATCTCTGTTTCCTCAAATGTCGTGTCCCTAGTAGCAAATGCCCAGTCATCCGCATAACCAAATTTCCTTGAAACTGCGGCAGGTATACCTGCGATATATAAGCTAAATAAGATTGGAGCAAGAACATAACCCTGAGGAAGTCCATTATTTAGCGATCTTTTGGTGCTCACTTTATTCCCCATATGTACTTGGAAAAGTCTGACTTAGCATGTTATTCAGGAGTCGGGCAGTCGTCTTACATGGTATCACTTTCAGGAAATTGAAGAGTAGGCCATCCTTCCAGACTGTGTCGTATGCTGCTGTCAGATCGATAAAAGCCACCGATGTGGCTGACACTATGAGGAAACGGAGAATTACCTGTTATTGTCATATAACAAGAATAACCCCAGCGCGATTGACAAATAGAATTTTCACCTACTTTCTCCAAAACAAAACCAAGCTAGAATTGGGAATTACAGGCAACGATATCTGGGAACGTGCCCCCCTTAAGGTAAAACCAACAGCACACTGATGTTTCCAAGAAAAGCCTAAGATTCCAACAGGAAAGAAGTGGGCTGCAGAAAGGAAACAACAGCATCGATAAGTAATGCGAGAGTACGGGGAGGATGTTAAAGCTCGATGCAGCAAGCCGTGGTCCTTTGATGGCCGAACCGAAAGAAGAAGAAGAATGCTATTGGTTTTACGTCCCTTTTAACTAATCTGGCTTTTAGAGACGCCGGGGTGCCGGAATTTTGCCCCGAAGGGGATCTTTATCGTGTCAGTAAATATACTGACATGGCTTCCACGCATTTGCGCACCCTCAAATGCCAGCTGACTGCACTAGGATATGAACCTGGTTTTATGAATCTACGTTTGTGGGTTTGTGATGGTCCCAATTTGAGACCAGAACGAAATAATTTTATATATTATTATTATTATTATTATTATCAATATTTTTTAAGTTCACATTTTACCTTTTATTAGTTATTATGTTAACTAATATATTTATATCTATTATTATGCGGTAATGTAGAATATTATGGCAATTGAAAGGATTTGGAGTGGTACACATTATATTTGAAATTAGTTTGACGCTTGACTGAATATGATTTCTGAAGAAAATTCGAACAAGAGAAAAAGAGGGTGTTCACAAAAGGCGGCTTCTTGGAAATGACATAAATAGACACTTATGTCTGTCACATCAAGTATTCTACCAATATACAAATCATACTAAGAAAAGATTCTAAGAAGACTTACCACTAACAATGCTGGGCCGATGAATGAATCCTTTGCAACTATATACAGAGGGTGGGCTAGACCTCCCGAGAAATACTACAAAGAAGTATTGTCATTGTTGATATATGAAAGGCGGGCTTATATCGCCTAGCGACTTCTGAAGAGGGGTCATACACGTGCTTTACCTGGGAACGATATATATATGACGGCCGCCCAAATGGAATTATTATTGAATTGCTGGAGGAGAAGGAAGGATGCTGAGTGGAGCAGAGAAACTTGTATCGAGATGGAGTATATAACGCAGTTCTAAACTAGACAGTTGACTATTAAGCATGTGAATTTGGTAAGACATTCTGTCTCATCAAACTGTGACATGGTTGTGTACGAGGCTATTGTCACAGGGATGATTTTTGGAATTTATTCCGTCATCCACATATAAATTAGTTACTTTGAGGATGTTCAGGGCCATCTGGAACTCTCTACGCAACAATCCAACTACAAAGATCTTCAATGCGGTGAGCGATGTAAACAGTTATACTCCAGTCAAATCAGAAGGCTATCATGCTTCTAAAATTCAATATATTCTATTCAATTAACTCAGTATACTCCAATTTCCAACCAAGAACCATAATATAAGTAAATTCAGTAGATTCTTTAATTTAAATTTATTATTATTATTTTTATCTTTAGTATTTTATATTTTTTTCTGCACTTATTGTTTTTATATATTAAATTCATTTTAAATTCAAATGCTTGACTGGTTTCCTTTAGTAGCTAGAAATTACTATAAGGCAACACCATACTCCTGAACTAATTATCGTAAGGTTAGATTACGTAAGTTTCACTACGGCTGGAGATAGGAATTTCGATGCTCTACCTCTGTGTAACCGAGGTTTAATATATTATTTTGATCATGATATATATAAATGATCTGGCGCCCTGGCAACACATATATTACACATTATGTACTTTTTTAGTGAAGCTGACAACAATACAGATACACTATTAGATTAATACACAATCAAATGTTTCTTTTTGATCACCCTAAAGTGGGCGACTATTTAAATAATGAGCTTTGCATATTAACTTTTTTTAATTAACTTTATTCTTATTAACAGTAATCAAGTTTAAATATCTCCCAAACCATTACAAATAACGCCCAACTAGCGGAGCGCTTTTCTTATTATTAATAGAACCCCATCAAGCTCTCACAACCCATTACAAATGGCACCCAACTGTGCGGCACGAAAACCTAACGATATTTACGGAAGGAGTGAGTGTAAATTCAGTGCAAATTGTCAGTGATTTTGGGGGATAGTGAAGTGAATTTGTGTATTATTAGTGATTGATTTTGGGGGAAAGTGAGGTGAATTTGTGTATTATTAGTGATTGATTTTGGAGGGAAAGTGAGGTGAATTTTAGAACGGTAAACTTTATACGGTGTACTTCGAGATGGCGGATGAGGAACAAAGGAAATTGAGGAGTAGGGGTAAAGGCGAGAAAGCTAATTATACGAAAGTTGATAGTGATACTGAGGCTGAGAGCGTAGAGGATTATACCAAGATGTCGGAGGTAAATCTTGAGAGTATTCCTGAGGATAATCCCGAGGTTAACCCTGAGACGAATATAGAGGTACATCCTGAAATAAATCCTGAGGCTAGTGGAGGGAAGGAGAAACAAAAGCCTTTGGATATTTCGGAAAACAAATTAGATGAGATCATGGGAATGTTTCGGGAGATAAGTAAGCAAAATCAGGAGATAAGTAAGCAAAATCAGGAGATGAGTAGGGAGATGAGAGAGGAGATAAGCAAGGCAATAGACAAGAAGCTAGAAGATAGCAATAAAAATAATCAGGAGATGAGTAGGCAGATGAGAGAGGAGATAAGTAAGCAAAATCAGGAGATGAGTAGGGAGATAAGAGAAGCGATATGTAAAGATAATAAAGAAATTAATCAGAAACTAGATAATATGGTCAAGGAGAATGAGGAATTAAATAGAAAGTATGGGACGCTGCAGGAGAATATTCAGGGAGCAAAACAGGAGATCAGATGTGAAATTAAGGATGTGTTAGAAGAAAAGGCTAAAAATATTATAGAGGAAGTAGATCTGAAATTAGTAGAAGTGGAAGGGAAAATACAGGAAAAGTTAGTCAATCAAAGAGAGAATCTTCAGAAAATAGTACAGATGGAAACTAGACAAGTAAGAACAGAACTGGGAGGAGAGATAAAGAAAGTGCAGTCAGAATTTCATAAGAAAGTAGAGGATAGTCACCTGACAAATGAAGAAAATTATCAGGAGATTAAGGAAAAACAGAAGATATTAAGAAATGAATTGATAGAAAAAGAGAATAATTTGAAAGAAAGAGTGGAAATGGTAGAAAAAGTGGCGGATAAAAAGATAGCAGAAATTGAGACTAAGTTAAGAAAGCAATTAAGGCAGGAGGGAATACAGTGTAGAATTATTGTATCAGGAGGTGGAATGAAGGAAACTGAACTAGTTAAGTTCTCTAACGAGCAGGGATGTCCTATGGAATTCATAACTATAGTTGAAAATAAATTCAAGGAAAGGCTACTAGAAGGACAGATAGAGTGGAATACGGTAGTGGAGATATTAGATCAGGCTTTTGTGGGGGAAACAAAAAGCTGGTTTTCTGTCTATAAAAACACTTTAGTGGACTTTAATGATTTTAAAAATAAATTTTGTGAAAAATATTGGAATGATGAAATACAGGCCCAGAAAAGGGAAAGTATTATTTGTGGGATATATCCGCCTGAAAGTACTTGCAGTATGACTGAATATTTTCTGAATAAGGTTATAATCTGCAAATATCTAGATGGCATGACACAAGACAGCGATATAGTCAGGCAAATGATAAAGCATTTCCCATTCCGAATAAGAGAGGCTGCATGCATGCAACGCACTTCGACTATCACAGAGTTAGAAAGATTATTAGGGAGATTTGATGCTCTAGAGAATAGTGTTGGTGAAACACCGGCAGGACAGCAGAATAGTCGATATATGAATGAGAATAGGAATCAAAATAATAATGGCAGGCAACAACACCAGAATTTTCAAGGCAACAATAGGGGGCGTAATTTTGAAAATTCATATGCTCAAAATAACAGGGGGCAATTTCAAGGTAGAGATGGTTATCAGAATAACCGTGGCCAGTATCATGGCAATAGGAGAAACCATGATAATAACCACAATGGTAATCAGGATAATAATGCAGGTCCTAACAATGGGCAGCGTTATTACAATCAAAGAAATAATGCAGGAAATTCAGGGAGGCAGAGAGAAGAAAATCAAGGTAATGGCAGCAACCCTCGTCAGAACCACAACAAAAATAACGGGGAGACACAAAACCAAGATAATGGTACCGATACTTTAAATGTGAACCAGACTGTGACGTAAGGTCAAGTTGTCAGTCTGAGTCTTCCAGCTTACACCATTTTGAGCGAACCGTATGACCTAAATATCCGTAATGATTTATTAAGTGAATTTATGGATGTATCTAAAGAATCTACCGTTATTAATTTTAACTCAGTGTTAAAATTACAAGTGTTAGGGGCGTGTATCGATACACTTTTTGACAGTGGCTGTCAGGTTTCTTGCATCAGTGCAGCATTTTATAATAATAGGAAGGAAAATGGTATTAAAATTGAGGAAATTCCAATTAGAACTACTTTCGTGTTAACTGCGGTGGGCAAGAAATCTCACATAATTTCTAAACAAGTGGTTGTAGAAATTTTAATAGGAGGTAAGATTGGAACTCATGTTTGTTTAGTGATTCCAAATCTTGTTTAATCACTGATTATGGGTTCGGACTGGATGTCGCAACATTCTGCACAGCTATGCTATAAAGAGGGTAATATTAAATTCAGATGGATGAATGAAAATATGATCATATCATTTAATAATTCGAGTAAGTTTTATGGTGGTTCCAAGAATATATGTACGCTTGAGGAGATATTAACGACTAAAGGAGTCGATATTTGCAGTAAGGTTAGTGGTGAGATTGTCGGGGTATCTATTGAAAAGGAACCTCATTTTTTACATATTTTAGGCAGTATGATGACGAAGGATTCTCTAGAGGATACCTTGCGTAAAGCTGCATTACAGAGTGAGTTAGAGAGTAATCGAGTGGATGAACTATTGGAGGTGTTGATAGAGAATAAGTATATATTTGAGGACCGTATTGGATTAGCTAATTGCTACGAACATTCATTAAATGTAATTGATCGCAGTATTTTTGTAGGTCATCGCTACCCCGTGCCTTACAAATTTCAGGAAGCTGTGGGAAGGCAGATTGAAAGCATGTTGCAGGATAAAATTATAGAACCCTTTAGCCCATATATTAATTCGTTAAGGGTAGTTCCCAAATCAGAAAGGAAAATAAAGCTATATTTTGATGCCCGTAATTTAATTAGGCAGATTTTTGTGAACAGTTAATATTTCAGTAGATAGGATGGTTAATAAAAGGATTTAAAGGTAAGTCATTTTTTTGTACTGGAGATATTAAATTTTATCGGCCATACGGATTCCGCGAAAGAATGGTAATCTGAAGTATAGAGTAGTGTAATTTTGAGAAATAAAGTAAGTGAATACGGATTTAGCGAAAGAATGGTAATCTGAAGTATAGAGAAGTGCAATTTTGAGAAATAAAGTAAGTGAATACGGATTCCGCGAAAGAAGTGTAATTTTGAGAAATAAGGTGAATAACTAGGGGTGATAAAGAGGTGTAATCTTGAGTAGAAAGAAGCGTAATTTTGAGAAATAAAGTGAATACGGATTTAGCGAAAGAATGGTAATCTGAAGTATAAAGAAGTGCAATTTTGAGAAATAAAGTAAGTGAATACGGATTCCGCGATAAAGAGGTGTAATCCTGAATAGAAAGAAGTATAGTTTTGAGAAATAATGTGAATAATTACGGGTGATAGAGAGGTCTAATCTTGAATAGAAAGAAGTATAATTTTGAGAAATAATGTGAACAACTACGGGTGATAAAGAGGTGTAATCTTGAATAGAAAGAAGTATAATTTTGAGAAATAAGGTGAGTATCGACAGGTGATTAAGATGTGTAATGTTGAATAGAATGGAGTATAATTGTGAGAAATAAGATCAGTAATTACGGTTAAAAAGGTGAGTAATTAGAAGACGCAGGAAAACGATTATACGGCACTTACAATGTGAGATCCTTAAGGAAATATGTGTCATGAGTAATAGAAGTGAAGTTGATGGTAAGTAAGGAAAGTCGCTGAATAATAAGTGAATGATTGTGGTCTGAACGAGCAGGTAATGGCGAGGATTTGCATCAACCTATGATATTGTGTGTCTTGAAGAGCACAGAGGAAATATAAAGCGTATTTTGTCGGCTATAAGCTTGTGTATTTGAGTGTGATATATATACATATGTGGGGTAATTTAGCGCACTGCATTTGCACTGAACGATGTTGCCTTAGGTAATATAAGCTAATAAAGTTTCATTTTTTTATAATATGCCTGTGTTACTAGATACATATAATTCCTGAGAGACTGGAGTAGATCTGGTGACTCGCATCACATACCAAGTGTTGTGAAGTGATAAAGTGAATTAATCAGTTGGCAGTCCCACCAACTAGCCATAGTGTATTCAGTTCGACACCAGGCTGAAAATTGAATTCTACGTCCTCAAGATATAAAGCAAAGGTGTATGCCACCCAAATATACATAAGTGCAACGATGACTTATGTCCAAAACAAGAATATAAAAGTGAAGGGTATTTTGATGTACATTGTTTACAGGTCGCTTTAATTATGTAAAGAAGAAAGAAAAAGACATTATGAACAGTGAAAGACTGAAATTTAAAATATATATATATATATATTAAACTTGAAGGGTATATGTTTTGTATGTTGGTAATTGCTTTGAAGGGTATAATAATGTCGATGTTTGTAATTTCTTTGTAGGGTATAATATTTTATATTTGTACAAGTGTTGAAGAGAAGTATGGTGATATGATTGTTGACATATACCATAATTCTCTGGGGCGAATATGTGATGGTCCCAATTTGAGACCAGAACGAAATAATTTTACATATTATTATTATTATTATTATTATCAATATTTTTTAAGTTTACATTTTACCTTTTATTAGTTATTATGTTAACTAATATATTTATATCTATTATTATGCGGTAATGTAGAATATTATGGCAATTGAAAGGATTTGGAGCGGTACACATTATATTTGAAATTAGTTTGACGCTTGACTGAATATGATTTCTGAAAAAAAATCGAACAAGAGAAATAGAGGGTGTTCACAAAAGGCGGCTTCTTGGAAATGACATAAATAGACACTTATGTCTGTCACATCAAGTATTCTACCAATATACAAATCATACTAAGAAAAGATTCTAAGAAGACTTACCACTAACAATGCTGGGCCGATGAATGAATCCTTTGCAACTATATACAGAGGGTGGGCTAGACCTCCCGAGAAATACTACAAAGAAGTATTGTCATTGTTGATATATGAAAGGCGGGCTTATATCGCCTAGCGACTTCTGAAGAGGGGTCATACACGTGCTTTACCTGGGAACGATATATATATGACGGCCGCCCAAATGGAATTATTATTGAATTGCTGGAGGAGAAGGAAGGATGCTGAGTGGAGCAGAGAAACTTGTATCGAGATGGAGTATATAACGCAGTTCTAAACTAGACAGTTGACTATTAAGCATGTGAATTTGGTAAGACATTCTGTCTCATCAAACTGTGACATGGTTGTGTACGAGGCTATTGTCACAGGGATGATTTTTGGAATTTATTCCGTCATCCACATATAAATTAATTACTTTGAGGATGTTCAGGGCCATCTGGAACTCTCTACGCAACAATCCAACTACAAAGATCTTCAATGCGGTGAGCGATGTAAACAGTTATACTCCAGTCAAATCAGAAGGCTATCATGCTTCTAAAATTCAATATATTCTATTCAATTAACTCAGTATACTCCAATTTCCAACCAAGAACCATAATATAAGTAAATTCAGTAGATTCTTTAATTTAAATTTATTATTATTATTTTTATCTTTAATATTTTATATTTTTTTCTGCACTTATTGTTTTTATATATTAAATTCATTTTAAATTCAAATGCTTGACTGGTTTCCTTTAGTAGCTAGAAATTACTATAAGGCAACACCATACTCCTGAACTAATTATCGTAAGGTTAGATTACGTAAGTTTCACTACGGCTGGAGATAGGAATTTCGATGCTCTACCTCTGTGTAACCGAGGTTTAATATATTATTTTGATCATGATATATATAAATGATCTGGCGCCCTGGCAACACATATATTACACATTATGTACTTTTTTAGTGAAGCTGACAACAATACAGATACACTATTAGATTAATACACAATCAAATGTTTCTTTTTGATCACCCTAAAGTGGGCGACTATTTAAATAATGAGCTTTGCATATTAACTTTTTTTAATTAACTTTATTCTTATTAACAGTAATCAAGTTTAAATATCTCCCAAACCATTACAAATAACGCCCAACTAGCGGAGCGCTTTTCTTATTATTAATAGAACCCCATCAAGCTCTCACAACCCATTACAGGTTCAATCCCTGGAATAGATACAAGCCCCCACCGCCATTTGTTCTTTAAAGATACTCTGATCCTCCAGTCAAACAGTACCACGCTTTGGGGTTTAACTGTTACTAGTGATCTGAAGTGGAATATGCACACTGTCAGTTCCAAAACATCGAGGTTGCTTGGCTTTGTCTTCCGCAAACTAAAACAGGGGTTCTCAAACTTCATCTGTCGCACCTTCCCTCTGGAACATGAAATATCCACTATTACCGGGACTGGGGTTCGAAACTGAGACGTTATGATTCGCAGACCAAAGCGCTATCCTCGCAGCTGTTACAACCATGGACATTTAGAGTACAAGACGGGTACTTATTTTCACGTACCGCCATGAAAGGCTAGCCCAGTCGCCGTATAAACACATTGATATAATTAATTATATTATATTCATAATTGCATTACCGCAATGTGGGTTAATATTTGAATAACCATTGTGTAGAAACATAATACCGGCATTGCCGACTAGCTACAATGTTTCATATAAAAGCATATCTTCATTTAAATACTGATACGAAGACTTTCACCATGTGGTTTGTGTTTCAATCAGTTGACACCAGAGTTTGCATAACTATACATTGAAAAACACGTTACTCGGGGAGTGGATGCCCATCACTTTTATACAGAGACTGAAAAACAGGCCCTTAATAAATCATAATTGTTTTCAGCAAATATGATGTAATGAATAACTTAATTTCACACCAAAGAACGACCACTTGATGATGATTTATTGTAGGAATAGCTGTAATGGGGTCTCCAAATAGTGGAGTAAACCGAATGCGATAGTAGGTCGTGATACCAATTGCCGCTCATTGTGTCCGGTTACACTTTACCGTCAATCCCACTGACGTAACTTTTTTATGTTCGACCCACACTATTATGGGTCAGAAAACTGTATCATAATGATGGTCATTATAACACTCTTTTTCATTTTGATACAGTTTCTCCAGCCAATCAGAGCTCGTTCATTGACCAATTAGGTAACGATACCTTCACGCGTGCGCTCAAAATCCAACATGTCGGACATAAACACAACATCGAACTATAATAAATTACCGACATGGAATACGCACCATGGAATATGAGACAACAAATAGCACTGTACCTTAATATAATTTCTACACAGCGCATTGTCTTGAAACAACTCCAGTGACAATATTACTGAGGGACGGCAGATGTAAACATATGGCCCGCATTTGGCATTGAAAGCACACTGAGCGCATGCGTCGGTCGTCCAGAGATCTTGAAAGACTAAGATATAACACCCAACGCTCGCTCTGCGATCACAAAATTCTTGTGGCTGACTCTCAACAGATATTTATGAATATTTATGTTAAAACATATAAACAAGTTATAATTATCGTCGAACATAAACAGTCGTATGCAACTCGCCTATAATGGTAATTAAGACACTCGTATGGAAATTATAAAACTCGCATACGCTAGTTTTATAAAAAATACTCGTGTCTTAATTATAGCCATTATAGGCTCGTTGCGTAATGTACTATTTTTAGCCTATTTTCAATTTTGAAAAAATAGGCTTATGAGATCACCTTTTGTCCGTGTGTGTGTGTGTGTGTGTGTGTGATTCGTGTGTGTGTCCCCCCCCCCTAATAAAATCTAAACGGCAGGAGCGATTTCAATGAAACTTGGAATGTTCATAGCACTATTCTCGGCGACCTCGACCGTGCCCTTCAAATTTTGTTACGACTCACCAATCCAACATGGCGGCTGTGCGAAATATTTCACCAGCATTCAATATCTCCGAAACTATTACCGATATTACCCTGACATTTTCTATGGTGATAGAGGGAACTACTATAAGTTCACTTATGTGACTTTTGAAAACCTGGTAACTACAAAACCAACATGGCGGCCAAGCGAATTTGCGACTTTTAATTAGACGTTTCTCGCGATTTGACCAACCAAACGCAATGAAACTTGGTACAGTATATGTTTATATACACACATCAAAAAAAGTTTTGCATCACCTCGGTTCCAAGAGTTCCGGAACCTTTAAATACAAAGGGAATAGAGATCAACACAAACAACATTTCAGCTCGTTTTATTGCTCATGAGACCCACACATTGCATGTTGTACCATCATACAGCTAGACTTTCAGCATTTGTGGTCCAGATTGCAGTACACACCACTACCTCTAATACCCAGTAGCACGTCCTCTTGCATTGATGCATGCCTGTATTCGTGGTGGCATACTATCCACAAGTTCATCAAGACACTGTTGGTCCAAATTGTCCCACTCCTCAACGACAATTCGGTGTAAATCTCTCAGAGTGGTTGGTGGGTCAAGACGTCCATAAACAGCCCTTTTCAACATATCCCAGGCATGTTCGATAGGGTTCATGTCTGGCGAACATGCTGGCCACTGTAGTCGAGCGATTTCGTTATCTTGAAGGAACGCATTCACAAGATGTGCACGATGAGGTCGAGAATTGTCGTCCATGAAGACAAATGCCTCTCCAATATTCTGCCGATATGGGTGCACTATGGGTCGGAGGTTGTCATTCAGGTATCGTAAAGCCGTTTCGGAGCCTTCCATGACCACCAGTGGCGTACGTCGGCCCCACATAATGCCACCCCAAAACATCAGGGAATCACCACCTTGCTGCACTCGCTGGACAGTGTGTCTAAGACGTTCAGCCTGACCAGGGTGCCTCCAAACACGTCTCCGACGATTGTCTGGTTGAAGGCATATGCGACACTCATCGGTGAAGAGAACGTGATGCCAATTCCGTGGGGTCCATTCAGCATGTTGTTGGGCCCATCTGTACCGCGCTGCATGGTGTCGGGGTTGCAAAGCTGGACCTCGCCATGGACGTCGGGAGTGAAGTTGCGCATCATGCAGCCTATTGCGCACAGTTTGAGTTGAAACACGACGTCCTGTGGCTGCACGAAACGCATTATTCAACATGGTGGCATTGCTGTCAGGGTTCTTCCGAGCGGCAATCCGTAAGTAGCGGTCATCCACTACAGTAGTAGCCCTTGGGCGGCCTGAGCGAGGCCTGTCATCGACAGTTCCTGTATCTCTGTACCTCCTCCATGTCCGAACAACATCGCTTTGGTTCACTCTGAGACGCCTGGAAACTTCCCTTGTTGAGAGCCCTTCTTGACACAAAGTAACAATGCGGACGCGATCGAACTGCGGTATTGACCTTCTAGGCATGGTAGAACTACAGACAACATGAGCAGCGTACCTTCGTCCTGGTGGAATGACTGGAACTGATCGGCTGTCGTACCCCCTCCGTCTAATAGGCCCTGCTCATGCATGGTTGTTTACATCTTTGAGCAGTTTTAGTGACATCTATGAACAGTCAAAGGGACTGTATCTTTGATACAATATACACAGTCAACGTCTATATGCCGGAGATCTGGGAACCGAGGTGATGCAAAACTTTTTTTGATGTGTGTACATTGTAATGCACCGACATCTAACTTCGTTCAATTGTTTACATAATCACAAGATGGCGGATGTGCGAAATATTTCACCGGCATTCTATATCTCTGAAACTATTAGCGGTATCTCCCTAAAATTTTGTACGGAGATAAAGGGCACTACTGCAATTCCATCTATAAGATTTTCAAAAACAGGTTAACTACAAAACGAACATGGCGGCCAAGCGAATTTGAACATTTTAAATAGACCTTTCTCGCGATTTAATGTTCCAAGCGCACTGAAACCTGGTACAGGAAATATTTATACACATTGTAATCCACTGGTATCTAATTTAGTTCAATTGTTTACATAACCTCAAGATGGCGGCAATGCGAATTTTAAAATTAAGTTTTTATTTCTTGTGATGTAGTCATGCGATCGAAGTGAAAGTTTGAATAATGAACCTACGCAATAATATTCCTTTAATGGTACATGACTCTATGGCCTATACATTTAACAATCCAACATGGCGACCATCCGAATTATTTAGACGATACTGAATATCTACGAATCTATTTTAGCAATCAAACTGCATGTTTTAATATTCATAGGGGCTATGAACTTAAGTTCACCTATAGGACTTTAAATAACCTGGTGATCACAAATCCAACATGGCGGTGACGCGAATTATAAATATTCACATGGGCGTTTCTCGCAATTTAACCATCCGCGTTCAGTGGAACTTGGTACAGTAAATACTTATACGAATGTTAATCCATTGGCATCTAATTTATTTCAATTGTTTCCATAACCTCAAGATGGCAGCTGTGCAAAATTTTAAAATCTCCTTGTTTTTTCTTGTGTCCTAATTATGCGATTGAAGTTTGAATACTACACGTTCACAATAATCTGCATGTAACAGTACATAACTCTAGGACCTACATATATAAAATCCAACATGGCGACCATCCGAAATATTTAGTCGGTTCTCAATATCTACGAATCTATTACAGCAATCAAACAGAAATTGTGTATGTTGATAGAGGCAATTAACATAAGTAGGATATATGAAAATAGGCTGTATAGTTCTTCACGAAACTACTTGTTTTCTTCAAAATTACTCCCACAGAAATATCCACTCCCGGCACTAAAACCCATATGCTAAATAAATAAATCCAGCAACCGAGCGGAAAGATGTTACATATCAAAAAGAAAGAAACACCACAGCACACAAATTGACAGCTCCCACTCTGTCCAACTCTGCTACTTTTCGTCTGAGCCCAATTTGCAAGGATATCCACTCTATTGTATATCAAATTGATTCTTTTATAGTACAAGGTGCGTTCAAAAAGTAACGATCCGGAAGCATATATACAGAAACCAGTACCTGTATGTTAGAAGTATTGGCCCTGACTGTTGAGGCACTTGTCCCACTGTGACACGAGGCGGTGAATGGCTGTCTCATAAAATTCCCTGGGCTGCGATGTAAACCAGTTCCGCACGTACAGCTGGACGTCGGCGTCCGAAGTGAATCGTTGGCCCCGCAGAGCCATTTTCAGGGGACCAAACATGGCGTAATCACAGGGAGAGAGGTCTGGACTGTATGGAGGGTGGCCGAGAACCTCCCATCTGAATTTCTGCAGGAGTGCCGCGACTGTGTTGGCCGTATGAGGTCGTGCATTATCGTGGAGCGACCACGGCGGCAATGGCGTTCACTGTCACTCGGCGATCCTGGGTAATGAGTGTATCAACCAGCTGGACGTTGTCATCGGTAATGCAGAGGGGGTGCCCCAGACCGGGCATCATCGGCTAACGACACCTGACCTTCCCTGAAGCGCTTGTGCCACGCCTTGACCCTTGCAAGGGACATGCAGTGTTCGCCGTACACTTGTGACATTCGGCGATGAATGTCCGGAACTCCTTCCGCTGTCAGAAACCGAACAACGCCTACATGTCACTGTTTGTAATGCGACTGGCAGCGTTAGACGATTGATGCATGCTGCTCCTCGCTTTGTATCGTCACGTGACGTGCACGCGTGCCCTCTAGCGACGGGCTGTGACCTTCCACGCTCTGGTCGGAACCACACCTCGTAACACACGCCAGGATTAGCCGATGTAGTCACCGGTTTGCGCATTCCAGCCTCCGGCTCGCTACTTTTCGAACGCACCGTATATTTTACATTTTCCACCAATACTTAGTCTATCCATTAGATTTTATATTTTCATCGTTCCTATTCATTGATTTTCCAGTTTCATCATTTCATCCTGTATAGGCCTATATTTTACTTAATTTCATTTCCCAATAGTTTTGTAAGATTAGTTTCTTAAGGTTTAATTCTAATGTAGCTGAAGAAGGTCCCATTGTTGGACCGAAACATGTACTAATTTAAATATAATTTGTAGTTATTGGCGGAGCATTTTAATTAATATTGTATTAATAAATACGGCAAATTTCTCACATTTTCCAATAATGGAAAATGTTTTTCCTTTTCATTCTTTACTGAAGAAAATATGATGGTGTTCGAAGCCATTTTTAGCCTACTTTCGATTTCTGCAAAAAATGAAAGTAGACTTATGAGATCAACACAGGGCGAAAAAAAGTGTGTCTGCCTGTGTGTGTGTCTGTGTGTCTGTGTGTGTGTGTGAGTGTGAGTCTGTGTGTGTGTCTGTGTGTGTGAGTGTGAGTCTGTGTGTGTGTGTGAGTGTGAGTCTGAGTGTGTGTGTGTGTGTGTGTGTGAGTCTGCCTGTGTGTGTGTATGTGTGTCTGTGTGTGTGTGTCTGTGTGTCTGTGTGTGTGTGAGTCTGTGTGTGTGTCTGTGTGTCTGTGTGTGTGTGTGAGTGTGAGTCTGTGTGTGTGTGTCTGTGTGTGTGTGTGTGTGTGTGTGAGTTTATGTACTCTGAATGTCTGTCCCCCCCTATCAATTCGAACACGGTGAGCGCAAATTGAACGAAATTTGGTACAAAGGTAGCACTAGCAAAGGACACCTCAGTGTCATGTTTTATATCGCCGCCATCTTGACGGAAACGTAATGGCGGCCACACAAATGTTCAAAGCTTAAATCAAATTACGACTAACCTAATCATCCGATCTCTACCAAATTTTGCATCAACATACCTTTATGGGGGGAGCATCCTTTGACTATACTAATAGGTCATTAGCCTAATATTTTGCGGATGGCGGCCATCTTTGTTTGAAAATCGATTCCCCCTATTAATTCGAACACGGTGAAACCGAATGGAACGAAATTTGGTACAGAGGTAGCACTAGGAAAGGCCACCTCAGTGTCATGTTTTATATCGCCGCCATCTTGACGGAAACGTAATGGCGGCCAAACAAATATTATAAGCTTAAATCAAATTACGATTAACCTAATCATCCGATCTCGACCAAATTTTGCATCAACATACCATTATGGAGGGAGCATCCCTTGACCAAACTAATAGATCATTTGCCTAATATTTTGCGGATGGCGGCCATCTTTGTGTGAAAATCGATTCCCCCTATTAATTGGAACACGGTGAAACCGAATGGAACGAAATTTGGTACAGAGGTAGCACTAGAAAAGGCCACCTCAGTGTCATGTCTTATATCACCGCCATCTTGACGGAAACGTAATCGCGGCCACCCAAATGTTAAAGGCTAAAATGTAATTACGACCAACCTAATAATCTAGTCTCTACCAAATTTTGCAACAACAAATCTTTATGTGGGAAGCAAATTCTGACCAAACTGCTAGATCATCAGCCCAATAGTTCGCAGATGGTGGCCAAGTATGTATGCAAATCGATTCCCCCTATCAATTCAAACACGGTGAAACCGAATTGAACGAAATTTGGTACAGAGGTAGCACTAGCAAAAGGCACCTCAGTGTCATGTTTTATATCGCCGCCATCTTGACGGAAATGGAATGATGGCCACCCAAATGTTAAAAGCTTAAATCAAATTTCGACCATCCTAATAATTTGATCTCTACCGGATTTTGCAACAACATGCCTTTTTGTGGAAAGCATCTTATGACTGACTACAAGGTCATCAGCCCAATAGTTTGCAAATAGCGGCCATGTATGTGTGCAAATCCATTCCCCGGATCAATTCAAACACGGTGAAACCGAATTGAATGATTTTTTTTAAAGAGGTAGCACTAGGAAAGGGCTCCTCATATTCATGTTTGATATTCGTATAACACGTTGTATTTCAACAAGCTACTACAACCAACATTCAATTATACTCCTTGAAAAGGACAAAGAGTTATAACAATACCCATGCATTTAGGAGAAAGTAGGCTATATGTTCTTTACTGAACAAAATGTGGTGCTTTTCAGTCGGTCAACACGATTGTACCCAAATGAAATGGGTTATTCCCTAATACTGAAAAAAATTACATGAGAATAATAAATACACTTGGATGACCAGTTTCGATCGTCAAGCGATCATCATCAGATGTATTTCACTTAGGCTATTAAATCTGTCTGAAAATATTTACAATATATAGAGTATCTCAACAAAACTTCACATAGACCTCAACTAACAAATATTGACGAGGTGCAATACTAATACTGCAACTAAATAAGTGTAGGCTACATATTGTAAATATTTTCCCCCATACTTTCAGACATATGAGGGGCATTCAAATGAAACCCGGTCAGTGCGTCTAACGTTGCATTAGTCGTGCGGTGGCTCCACGTAACTGCGTGTATCGTGGCACCATCTATAGATAGAGTGACTGCAGCGTGCTCAACGACAGTATGGTTTCACGCCGAAGAGAAGGTTGTCACACAAGTTATGGTCCACTACTGAACATGAAGGCTAGTAGGCAGGAACAACGAAGAGTGATCAATGCCCAGCGTTATCAATCTTAGACGAGCTATACGCCCAGGCATGTTGTCCAATGGCGTTATTCTCCTGCATGATAATGCCCAGCCAAACACTGCAAATGCGATGAAGACGACATTGCAGCAGTTTCGATGAGAAACGCTGGAACATCCACCATGCAGTCCTGACCTTTCACCATGTGACTTCCATGTTTATGGACCTCTCAAACAAGCCATTCGCGGACATCGATTCACAACGGCCGCCGAAGTGTGTGAATGGTTCCAGGCCTGGATCCGACAGCAGCCTACTAGCTTCATCAAAGATGGAATCGACCGGCAAGTGCTGCAATGGGATAATGTGCCAACAGTTTTGGCGACTATTTTTGAGTTAATAACATCGTTACAATTACTTTCCGCAAGTGAACGGGTTTCATTTGAATGCCCCTTAAAGATTTTGTAGCCCAAGTGTAATGGATCTGATGATGATCGCTTGACGATCGAAACTGGTCATCTAAGTGTATTCATTAATCTCATGTAATTTTTTCAGGATTAGGGAGTGACTCATCTCATCAGGGTACAATCGTGTTGACCGACTGAAAAGCACCAAACTTTTGTTATTGATAAAAAGTTATTCTTTCCATTCGACCTCCCTTGGTTAGCACTTCTCGTTCCCGTTATGCGAGACTTGGAGTGTCTTCCATACACTCGCGACACGCTGTGTTGGAGTGGCTTGTCTTCCTGGAAATTGACCGACAGTTTATTACCTAGTTTGGGAATTGAAATATTTCAGACTAAAGCTTAACTTTATGAATAACCTTGTAAAACATTCCTGTGTTCAAGTATCAAGCTCACCCTTAATGGCTCTGTAAAGCTCATAAATTGAGAGCCATAGCACTCAAGAGATTGGAATTATCATGTTTTATGTGACTTTCATACACCGTCCTTGTTCAAATACTCGTAAATATAGAGGAACTCCAATCCGATTATAGCGCTCGACTAAACATAGCGAGGATTCAGTCAGAATATAAACATGTCGGGTCTATAATCTTTGAGGTCACGCGTACGTAGGCTACACTGATAATTCCATTCCTAAACCAGGTTTATGTAAGTGATTCAATGACGACAAGGAAGGGGGCTTGAAGAAATATAGAATTAATTGACCAGCGGTAATCTGTTCCTCTTCTACTTGCGCCCTCCCTCTTCAACCAAAACCTTGAAATGTTAGAAGAATCTACGCCATGAAAACCAAATCAAAAGCTAAATATTGGAAGGCAGCAGATATAAATAAGAAACCTCTATGGACATCAAATTGGCAGATGAAAAGCTAAAGGAAGTCGGAGACGTCTGTTACTTACGAAGCAAAATAACCAGTGATGGACGAAACAAAGAGGATATAAAAAGTAGGTTGGCTCAGGCAAGGAAAGCATTTCTACAAAAAAGGAATCTGTTGACATCGAATATAGATTTTGGTATTAGGAAGTCATTTTTGGAAGCCTTTGTCTGGAGCGTGGCGCTCTATGGAAGTGAATCTTGGACTATTGGTGCAGCAGAAAAGAGGATACTTGAAGCGTTTGAAATCTGGTGTTACAGGTGAATGATGAAGATCAGATGGGTAGACAGGGTTACAAACGAAGAGGTATTAAGACGAGTGGGAGAGGAGAGATGTTTCTGGCGACTGCTAATGAAGAGAAGAGATAGGTTGGTAGGACACATACTAAGACACCCAGGAATAGAAAGCCTAGTTATGGAAGGAAGGGTCGAAGACAAGAAGTGTAGGGGTACACCAAGGTTGGAATATGTTAAACAGATTGCCTCGGATGTAGGGTGTGGTAGCTATGTAGGCCTATAGATGAACGATTAGTTCAGGACAGAGAGGCATGGACAGCTGCATCAAACCAGTCAAAAGTCTGAAGACTCAAACAACAACAACAACAACAAAAATATATGAGGATCATTCAAGAAGAAACGAACTGGAGCCTATAAATTGTCAACCGTTAAACGGATCGTAATGCTCTGACTTGGGGACGACGCGACGCGGTGCGGTCCCTATGAGAGCGCTGAGGTACCAAACCCACCGCTAGAGGGACACGGGCGCACACCCACGTGACGACAGAGCGAGCAAGCATACGCGTCCACCGTCCACTACACTTAGACGTGCGGAAACCGGTGACATGGAAGCTTCAAAAAGAGAGCAAAGAGGTATAGTGCGTTTCCTGACAGCGGACTGCAGGGAACGGAATTTCATCGAAGAATGGCACAAATGTCTGGAGGGCAGTGCCTGTTGATGGCAAAGGTTGAGGCGTGGCACAAGCGATTCAGGGAAGGACGGATGTCGTTCGCTGATGATGCACGGTGTGGAACACTTACTTTTCACAGTACTGATCAGGAAAGAGTTGTTAGAGTCTTTTAAATCGTTAGCGAAACTTGAAACGTGAAAGCGATTATACGCACTGCTCATTTTCCGTGGTTTCGTCAGTTTTACTCCAGGCAACTGCAGGGATGCTGGCTCCGTGGTGTTGGGGTAGGGTGTCTGCCTCTCACCCCGGGTTCGATTCCCGTCTCCGTGAGGGATTTTAGAAACTGACATGAGGGCTAGAACGGGGTGCACTCAGCCTCGTGAGGAGAATTGAGTAGCCAAGGGGACCCGATGCGCTGACCACGCGTCGCCCCAATATCTGCAGGCCAAATGGCTGGGCAACGGTCGCTCGGTAGGCCTAGGGCCTTCATGGGCTGTTGTGCCAGTGGTTATTACTGTATGTTAAATGCTGGGATAGTTCCTACTCTAACGCCAATGCCAGTTCCTTCCCAATCCTCAACTGATTTTCATATGCACACACTATAATCACACGCGTTATCAGACAAAACATTCACTAAGTTCACAAGGTTAAGTAACCATACTGACTAAATACTGGCTGCGTGGCTCAGCGGTAGCGTTCTCGCCGCCTGCTACTTCCAAGGTTGCAGCTAGCAGACATTTGAGATTGCGCAACAAATGCGAGGGAGCCGTTTCAGTAGGTTTACTGGCACGTTAAATATCCCCTTCAGGGCTAAATTCCGGAACCTGGTCGTCTCTGAAAGCCACAGAAGTTAAAAGGGAACTTACACCAATAACATTATTATATTACACTTTATTGTATATGGGTATCAACCGACTACTTCAAGGCTCAAGTCAAGAAACAGTTTCCTTCACTCGACAGAACGCTTGTCTCAACCTTCTCCTACATTTAGGAAAAATAAATAGCACGCTAGTTAGAACGCCTCGACCTAAGACATGAAGAAGCTTGGACAATATTGAAGACGCTTAACAGGCTGCACTCAGGAGTTGGCAGTTCAAAAAGAAACCTGAAAAAGTGGGGATTTGCGTGTGAATCTAAATTATGCAAATGCGGTGAAGAACTGATGATGATAATTGTTGTTTTAAGGGGCCTAACATCTAGGTTATCGGCCCCCAATGGTCTGGGTGATAGTGAAGATGACAATGAAATGGAAACCAGAACAAAAATTTAGATGGAACTCAGATTGAAATGGCTCACAAAATGTTGAGTGGAAATACTCACAAAAAGGTAATTTAGAAGGAAAATACTCACAGAATGCAATTGAAATTGAAACAAGTAGTTCCGTGAAGAACTATACAGCCTATTTTCATATATCCTACTTATGTTAATTGTCTCTATCAACATACAAAATTTCAGTTTAATTGCTGTAATAGATTCGTCGATATTGAGAACCGTCTAAATATTTCATATGGTCGCCAGGATGGATTTTTATTTTTGTCCTATTACATTAAGATTATTGTGTACGTGTGGTATTCAAACTGCAATCGCATGATTTGAACACAAGAAGTAAAAACGAGATTTTAAAAGTACGCACACCAGCCATCTTGTGATTATGCAAACAATTGAAATAAATTACATGCCAGTGGATCAACATTTGTATAAGCATTTAACGTGCAACGTTTCACGGCACTCGGATAGTTAATTCGCGAGAAACGTCCATTTAAATATTTATACTTCGCGTCGCCGCCAAGTTGGATTTGTGCTCACCAGGTTACTGAAAGTCCTATAGGTGAACATATGTTCATAGTCTCTATGAACATAAAAAAAAAATCAGTTTGGTTGCTGTAAAAGATTCATAGATATTGAGAACCGTCTAAATATTTCGGAAGCTCGCCATTTAGGATTGTTATATGTATATGCCATAGAGTTATGTACCATTCAAGGACAATTATTGCCTAGCTTCATTATTCAAACTTTCACTTCGATCGCATGATTACGACACAAGAATAAAAACTTAATTTTAAAATTTCGCACAGCCGCCATCTTCAGGTTATGTAAACAATTGAATTAAATTAGATGGCAGTGCATTACAATCTGCAAAATCATTTACTGTACCACATTTCACTGCGCTCAGAGAGTAAATCACGAGAAAAGTCTATTAAAATATTTTAAATTCAGTTGGTTGCCATGTTCGTTTTGTACTTTACAGGTTTATGAAATATACATAGGTAAACTTGTATCAGTGCCCTTTATCACCGTACAAAATTGCATGATGATATCTGTAATAGTTTCGGAGATATAGAATGTCAGTGAAATATTTCGCACAGCCGCCATTTTGAGATTATGTAAACAATTGAACTAAATTAGACTCCAGTACATTACAATGTGTATAAACATTTGCTGTACCAAGTTTCATTACGTTTGGATAGTTAAATCGCGAGAAATGTCTATTTAAAAGTCTCAATTTCGCTTGACCGCCATGTTGGTTTTGTAGTCACCAGGTTTTTGAAAGTCTCATAGGTGAACTTCTAGTAGTGCCGTTTTTCACTGTACACAATTTCAGGGCGATATCGGTAATAGTTTCGGAGATATTGAATGCTAGTGAAATATTTCGCACAGCCGCCATGTTGGATTGGTGAGACGTAACAAAATTTGAAGGGCACGGTCGAGGTCGCCGGGAATAGTGCTATGAACTTACCGAGTTTCATTGAAATCGCTCCAGCCGTTTAGATTTTATTAGGGGGACACACACACACACCTCACACACACACACGCACACACACACGGACAAAAGGTGATCTCATAAGCCTATTTTTTCAAAATTGAAAATAGGCTAAAAATACTCAATGCAATTTAGCTTGAAAATGACATTCCACATTCAAAATACTCACAAAATGCAATATTATTGAGAATCAAAATACCTACAAAATGCCCATCCTAAGAAATGCAATTTAGATTGAAAATACTTGCAAAAAGGGGTTTAGGTTCAAAATACCTACAAAGTGCAATTGAAATACATAAAACTCACAAAAATGGTACCCCTACTTTCAAGGACTTACTAAAAAGCAATTTAGATTGGCAATCATTACAAAATTCAATTGAGGTTGAAAATACTTACAAAATGTAGTGCAGAGTCAAAAGATTCACAAAATGGAATTTAGATACACGGGGAGCCAATTCTCAAAAACAGTTCGGGAATATTAAAGAGAACAGGAAATGTAAAGAAAAGAAAAGGCGGTCTAACCCCTCGAAGAATGAGGGATCAGGAAAGATTAGACAAGGGCCAATTAAGGCGGGAAATAAAGAGACTCCCTAGGCCTCGGATACCCTAATACCTTCGGGGTCGGAAGAGAACAAGAGGTGACGAAGAGAGGTCGACAGGAAAGAAGACGGAGAGGAGCCCAGCACAAGTAAGTGGAAGCTAAGCCAAACTAGGCTGGAGTCCCGTGGTCGCCAACCCACGTCCCACTAGATGTGAGCCCCTGGGGGGCGGTGAGGAGCAGACCATGGACCGTCTCCTCATCTGCAAGCTGTGCCCTACCACCTGCTCTCTCAAGGACTTGATTTAAGCCACCAAAGAGGCCTGTGAACAGGCTGGATACTGATCAAATTGCATTTGAATTTAGTGTGGGTTTGTAGAGCCTATGAGGGTGGCTACTGTACGGGAAGGTGTGTGTATGCTTTGGTACCAATTGCTGGAGTGTTTGTGTGTGCATTGTATGTTAGTGGCGACTGCTGATTTTTAGCATATTTTCAATTTTGAAAAAATAGGCTTATGATATCACCTTTTGTCCGTGTGTGTGTGCGTGTGTGTGTGTGTGTGATTCGTGTGTGTGTCCCCCCCCTAATAAAATCTAAACGGCTGGAGCGATTTCAATGAAACTCGGTAAGTTCATAGCACTATTCAGGGCGACCTCGACCGTGCCCTTCAAATTTTGTAACGACTCACTAATCCAACATGGCGGCTGTGCGAAATATTTCACCAGCATTCAATATCTCCGAAACGATTACCGATATTACCCTGACATCATGTATGGTGATAAAGGGAACTACTATAAGTTCACTTATGTGATCTTTGAAAACCTGGTAACTACAAAACCAACATGGCGGCCAAGCGAAGTTGCGACTTTTAAATAGACGTTACTCGCGATTTATCCAACCAAACGCAATGAAACTTGGTACAATATGTGTTTATATACATTGTAATGCACCGGTATATAACTTCGTTCATTTGTTTACATAACCACAACATGGCGGATGTGCGAAATATTTCACCGGCATTCTGTATCTCTGAAACTATTAGCGGTATCTCCCTGAAGTTTTGTACGGAGATAAAGGGCACTACTGGAAGTCCATTTATACGACTTTAAAAAAACGGTTATATACAAAACCAACATGGCGCCTAAGCGAATTAGAAAATTTGAAATAGACCTTTCTCGCGATTTAATGCTCCAAACGCACTGAAATCTGGTACAGGAAATATTTATACACATTGTAATGCACTGGTATCTAATTTAGTTCAATTGTTTACATAACCTCAAGATGGCGGCTGTGCGAATTTTAAAATTAAGTTTTTATTTCTTGTGATGTAGTCATGCGATCAAAGTGAAAGTTTGAATAATGAACCTACCCAATAATTTTCCTATAATGGTACATGACTCTATGGCCTATACATTTAACAATCCAACATGGCGACCATCCGAAATATTTAGACGGCTCTCAATATCTACGAATCTATTGTAGCAATCAAACTGAATTTTTTATTGTTCATAGGGGCTATGAACTCAAGTTCACTTATAGGACTTTAAATAACCTGGTGATCACAAATCCAACATGGCGGCGACGCGAAGTATAAATAATCACATGGACGTTTATCGCAATTTAACCATCCGAGAGCAGTGAAACTTGGTACAGTAAATCCTTATACGAATGGTAATCCACTAGAATCTAATTTATTTCAATTGCTTCCATAACCTAAAGATGGCAGCTGTGCGAAATTTTAAAATCACCTTGTAACTTCTAGTGTCCTAATTATGCGATTGAAGTTTGAATACTACACGTACACAATAATCTGCATGTAACAGTACATAACTCTAGGACCTACATATATAAAATCCAACATGGCGACCATCCGAATTATTTAGTCGGTTCTCAATATCTACGAATCTATTACAGCAATCAAACTGAAATTGTGTATGTTGATAGTTGCAATAAGTGGGCTATATGAAAATAGGCTGTATAGTTCTTCACGGAACTACTTGTTTTTATAATGTGTTGATTGGCTCCTTAGTTTAGGGGCTGTGACAACGGGGTCATGTAGCCCCGTGTACTTTGGGTGAGTGTAGATCTGTCTGATAACCGGTGTTAATTGTGATGACTGTATTCGTGTATGGTACTGTTTTCAATTCAAGTAAGGACAGCAGACATTAAATTTTTTCAAGTAGTTTCTACTTTTGCCGCCAAACGCCACCGTCAACGATTACTAGTTCAGAACTTGGTTACCAGACACCACCGCAGTCGGCTCCTGGCGACGAACGTAGGGACCTAAGAGCGCTTGTCTAATTTAGCTTCACACAGGTGTAATTAGTGGAAGGTTCTTTAACATGCCATAAATCTATGAGATGGGACCGCCGGCTTTACTTCCCCTCTGAAGGAAGGCGTACTGAGGGATTTTTAATGCTCTTATACAATCCGACGACTTCGGCCGGGTTTGAACCGGCGATCTTGGGCATAGAAGCTCAGAATGCTACACACTACACCACCGAAGCCGCCATTATAATGTGTAGGACGTAATATGATAGGCTTAACTTAAGATAATTATTATAGCTTTGCTTAATTGAGATATTAGACTCGGTCTAACATTAATTATTCAGTCGCACAGCGCTATTACCAACACATTACACAATACAAGAACTGTTACGGCTGTGAGTTTGTTTCGTCGCCTCACCGCGTGAGTCACAGCCGCCGCGGGCTATGCTCTGCCTCTGTGTGTTACCTGTGCCTTACGCAAGGGGCTGCGAGGACAAAACGGTTGGATGGTCCAGAATATTCGTGACCCAGCCAGTGTTGGTAATCTCGAGAAGCCGTGAATCCTGGACAGTTCTAGAAGCATTCATTGAGTCACCAGCCTGCTATATAAGAGCGACGTGGCCAGCGAGGGACTGACTGTGTTTTTGAGCTAGTGCGTGTTTTTACCTGTGCGACGGTAGTGTGGCGACGTGACGTGCGAAGTTACGAAACCGAAGTGAGGCTGATACTCCAGACAGCGAGGCAGTGTGAATCATACGGAGGGACTGAGTTTTGAGGACATAGGTATTGTGGTGAATTGCGAAACGCCGTGGGCTGTTCCCCTAGCCAGCGGACAGCGAAGCAGTGTGTAGTGGTGAGTGACTGGCTATCGTAAATAACTGTAGTTTGGTGTGCAAGGCAGAGTTGCAGGTATTAATAGCGAGGAGAGTAGTTTGAACATAGGCTAAGTGTGGAAGCTATAGTGACTAGTAGTGTCTTATGAAGTGAGATTCAGTGCTTATTGTGTGGTGTATTTTTCCTGGCCTGCAATAAAGCTAATATTTCGTTAAAGAAACAATTGTGTTGTGCTTTCACCCACCGTAATCCAGTTAACGAACTTGCCACTAGGGGTGGCACGTAACAATACAATCGAATATCTCTCCAAAGATGTAATAATAATTATAACCCCTGGCACTATACAGCCCTTGAATGGCCTAGACCAACCAAGCGACCGCTGCCCAGCCATTTGGCCTGCAGATATTGCGGAGACATGTGATCAACGCATCAGGTCCCCTCAGCCGTTAATCTTGGTTTTCGTGATCGGGGCGCTGCCTCACTGTCAGACGGCTACTCAATTATCCTCACGAGGCTGTGCATCCCGTTCCAGCCCTCACGTCAGTTTCAAAATCCCTGACGGAGCCGGGAATCGAACCCGGGACCTCCTGGTGAGAGGCAGGTGCGTCCACAGGGCCGACACTCCAAAGATGTGCACATGCTGAAAACAGACTATCCATTCTGACAGCGCGAAAATGTAACCAATAAGCCCGTAATGTTGGTTTGAATTCAACCAATAGCGAGACTTGAGGATGTCAGTTGACGTCCTCAGAGCGCCATTAAGCAGACCAAACCAGCCCCCTCGCGCTCAAGGGCTACCTATACATTTCTAACGCTATAAACACGTGCTTTGAGGATGAAAGTCTTGCTTCCTCAGCTTTCTACTCCGGTCGGTGAAGGTCAAACTTCACCAATCTAGGGGTGAAATGTAGAACTATACCAAACGTCAGATCATGACCTGAGGAAAATAACCTTCCGCGCATCTCCTCTCTCTCTGTCCTTCTTGTGTTTCCGGCCTGGATTGTGATCCCCCAACCTGCTATCTATAAGGTGCGTTCAAAAAGTAACGAGCAGGAGTCTGTAATGCGCAAACCGGTGACGACATCAGCTAATCGTGGCGTGTGTAACGAGATGTGCTTCCGACCAGAGCGTGGAAGGTTACAGCCCGTCGCTAGAGGACACGCGTGCACGTCACGTCAACGCTGCCAGTCGCATTGCAAACAGGGACATGGGGGCGTCAAACGAAAAGCAAAGAGGTGTTGTTCGCTTTCTGACAGCGAAAGGAGTAGGGGGACCGAACATCCATCGCCGGATGTCACAAGTGTACGGCCAACACTGCATGTCCCTTGCAAGGGTCAAGGCGTGGCACAAGCGCTTCAGGGAATGATGGGTGTCAATAGCTGATGATGCCCGGTCTGGGGCACCCCCCCTGCATTACCGATGACAACGTCCAACTGGTTGATGCACTCATTATCCAAGACCGCCGAGTGACAGTGAACGCCATAGCCGTGGTCGGATTGAGCGTCGGAAGTGTGCACACCATCATGGAGGAACGACTGCACTTGCGCAAAGTGTGTGCCCAATGGGTGCCCCACAGTCTTCAACCACACCAGGAAGCATGTCGAATGGCCCACTATCTTGGTCATCTGCAGCGCTATGCGAGGGAAGGGAATGGGTTCCTGGCACGAGTGGCGGCTGGAGATGAGTCATGGTGTCATCACTTCGAACCAGAATCCAAACGACAAACGCTCTGGTCAGAACCACACCTCGTTACACACGCCACGATTAGCCGATGATGCCTGGTCTGGGGAACCCTCCTGCATTACCGATGACAACGTCCTGCTGGTTGATGCACCCATTACCCAGGACCGCCGAATGACAGTGAACGCCATAGCCGCCGTGGTCGGATAGAGCGTCGGAAGTGTGCACACCATCATGAAGGGACGACTGCACTTGCGCAAAGTGTGTGCCCATTGGGTGCCCCCACAGTCTTCAACCACACCAGGAAGCATGTCGAATGGCCTACTGTCTTGGTGTTGGTTGGACGATTGATGCATGCTGCTGCTTGCTTTGTATCGTCACGTGACGTGCACGCGTGACCTCTAGCGTCGGGCTGTGACCTTCCACGCTCTGGTCGGAACCACACCTCGTTACACACGCCACGATTAGCCGATGTCGTCACCGGTTTGCGCATTACAGACTCCGGCTCGTTACATTTTGAACGCACCTTATACATTTAAGAACATTTGCTTGCACCTTTTTTGCAAATTCTCTCCACTTTTATTACCCTTAAAGTATTTTCTTGGTGATTCAAGCTTTAAAGCTGCAATTTGAACGAGTTGTCTACTTGAGGAATACATGTTCAACTTTGTGCAATCGTAACAGTTTTGCCATCCTTGGAGCCTGATTCGACCCATAAAATCGAATTACTCGGATGCTCTTTTGCAACTCAAACAAGGTTTATACCTAGCAAATTGTAATTTAACATCAAATTAGTACTGATTTACTCTGCATATCGTTCCCAATACCACTAAAAACTATATTCTCACAATTCATCACATTGAAAGCAAAGTTGGTAAAGCTCCCAATTAACGTGAAAATGTGAAATGAATTCATAGATGTTTGAAAGGAATTCTGAAAAGTAATCTAGCCAGTTTATGGAAACATGTGCTGGAAATTTTGTGCTCCAAAAATAAGCAGATAAAGTGGGAAGTATTTCCTGGTGCGTCAGCTACTTCACAGATCATAAAATCAAAGGGACAGCTTAGGTCTTGAGGTGACTACAAGTATAGTTGCAAGTACTGACAGTGTCAGTGAGACAGAGCGTACCGAGATGGCGCGCAAGGAAGCCACAAAGACTATTTTTGTGTGTCCCCCCCTAATAACCTTTAAACGACTGGAGAGTTTACAATAAAACTCGGTAAGTTCATAGCATTATTCCAGCTTATGAGATCACCTTTTGTCTGTGTGTGTGTGGGTGTGTGTGTGATTCGTGTGTGTGCCCCCCCCCCTAATAAAATCTAAACGGCTGGAGCGACTTCACTGAAACTCGGTAAGTTCATAGCACTATTCCGGGCGACCCCGACCGTGCCCTTCAAATTTTGTTACGTCTCACCAATCCAACATGGCGGCTGTGCGAAACATTTCACCAGCATTCAATATCTCCGAAACTATTACCGATATCACCCTGGAATTTTGTATGGTGATAAAGGGAACGACTAGAAGTTCACTTATTTGACCTTTGAAAATCTGGTAACTACAAAGCCAACATGGCGGCCAAGCGAATTTGTGACTTTTAAATAGACGTTTCTCGCGATTTAACCAACCAAACGCAATGAAACTTGGTACAGTATATGTTTATACATATTGTAATGCACCGACATCTAACTTCGTTCAATTGCTTACATAACCTCAATATGGCGGCTGTGCGAAATATTTAACCTGCATTCTATATCTCTGAAACTATTACAGGTATCACCCTGAAATTTTGCACGGCGATAAAGGGCACTACTGGAAGTTCATCTATGAGAATTTAAAAAATCGGTTAACTTCAAAACGAACATGGCGGCCAAGCGAATTTGAAATAGATTTTTCTCGCGATTTAATGATCCAAACGCAATGAAACGTGGTACAGCAAATGTTTATACACATTGGAATGTACCGGTATGTAATTTAGTTCAATTGTGTACATAACCTCAAGATGGCGGCTGTGTGAATGTTTAAATTAAGTTTTTGTTTCTTGTGTCGTAATCATGCGATCGAACTGAACCCACGCAACACTTTTCCTTTAAAGGTACATGACTCTATGGCCTATACAAATAACAATCCAACATGGCGACCATCCGGTATATTTAGACGGATCTCAATATCTACTACAGCAATCAAACTGATTTTTTTAAATATTCATAGGGGTTATGAACATAATTTCACCTATAGGACTTTCAATAACCTGGTGATCACAAATCCAACATGGTGGCGACGCGAATCATAAATATTCACATGCTCGTTTCTCGCAATTTAACCATCCAAGTGCAGTGAAACTTGGTACAGTAAATCCCTATACAAATGTTAATCCACTGACATCTAATTTACTTCAATTGTTTCCATAACTACAAGATGGCAGCTGTGCGAAATATTAAAATCTCGTTTTTACTTCTTGTGTTCTAATCATGCGATTGAAGTATGAATACCACACAAACACAAAAATCTTCATGTAACAGTACATAAATAAAAATCCAACCTGCGAACCATCTGAAATATTTAGACGGTTCTCAATATCTACGAATCTATCACAACTTTCAAATTGAAATTTTGTATGTTGATAGAGGTAATTAAGATGAGGAGGATATATGAAAATAGGCTGTATAGTTCTTCACGCAGCTACTTGTTTCTGTATCTGAACTCTCCACTTTCTGTTTTTAATCTCTTGTTTATTTATTTATTTATTTATTTAATTATTTATTTATTTAATTTGTTACTATTGCAAGCTTCTGACATTTTGCGATTCAAGATATGAAAGAGAAACTATTTTAAGAAGGCTGAACACGCGAAGCTTGGTCCCTTACCTGGATGGTAACAGGCGGGAGTTGTTGGCTGTTCCATACAATTTATTCCATATCGATAACAGAAGCCCATTTGTCAGGACTAATTATTTGAGTAGAGACAGCTGCTGATGAAGCCGCTCGATTAAAAACAGAAATTATAAGTCTAACTGCCAGCAGTGGCTGCATTCTTCTGTCTGCTCGGTTTCAGGCTCAAGAAAACTGGGAATTATAGCATTGCGTAGCTGGAGAAATACTCGTTATCTTCCCACGGTTTATTCATTGGTTAAGTTTCTCGGAATAGCTTTTGAATCATCCAGACTCGTAGAAATTAATTGGTATGAATTTAACATTTCCACTGAATGAGTGCGGTACCGACGTCACGCGAATCCACTGAGTTTTAGTAGGTGACCGTTGCACAGTGGGTCCAAATCAAAATCTAGGGAATTAAAATTATTTTTACGTTTTAATCATGACTTTAGAGTGAAAGCAACGTATATAATTAGTTTACTTCATAATAAACATCAGTTAAGACCTTCTTTTAAGCTACGTCTACACATGCAAGAAATTGTCTATGACTAGGAGTTGAATAGAGCATTCATCTATCCCTTCAGAACAATTTTCTACCCCTAATTTACTTTTAACGAAGTCACAAAGTTCCACATTTGACATAATCGTCGAACCCAGTGCTTCAAACAGTTGTAAACGTGTGAGAACTGGTTGCGCGGCATCTTCTAAAAATTAAAATAACTAAGTAAGTTGCAAAACGATGCAAAACATCTTATAACAGGCGTAAACTACAAGACTTTATCTACATTTTAACATTAAGTAGAAAGTGACGCAGAGTGACGCGACATACTAAAAATCTAAGTGAAAATATAATTTTAAAAATAATAGTTAAATAGTATATAATCCAAATATAGCTAAAATTACGTAACAATTACGCCCATTAATAACTGAAACACGATACAAAGATCATACCTTCAGCTGCATGTTCCATCTTAAAGCATCACACTAACCACAAAGACAAACAAACCACAGCCACTTACATTCTCCCTCCAATTCAGACTGCTCGAAAAGTGGTGACAGGTTTACACTAAGATGCGTTTATATCCCAGAATAGTGAGCGGCAATTGTATGAGAAGGCTGTAGAAGTAATAAATTTTGATTTTTTAATTATGAAAATAAATAATTTTGTCCTCCTAGATTTCGATTTTGACCCACTGTGCGCTGGATCTCCAAAGCTTCAGCCAATACTGTACTTCAAAAGTAGACCAAATTGATGAAAATCGCTTTATATTGTCGTTGTTTCAATAGATGTGTAGGTGTTTTATTCAGACTTCAATCCCGTGATTAGGACACAAGAAATAAAAGCGGGATTTTAAAATTTCGCTCAGCCGCCATGTTGGATTTGTGCTCGCCAGGTTATTGAACGTCCCATTGGTGACCGTATACTTATAGCCTCTATACGCTTACAAAATTTCAGTTCGATTGCTGTAGTAGATTAATACATATTGAGAACCGTCTAAATATTTCAGAAGCTCGCCATTTTGGATTCTTATATGTATAGGCCATAGAGTTATTGCGTAGGTTCATTATTCAAACTTACACTTCGATCGCATGATTACGACACAAGAAATAAAAACTTAATTTTAAAATTCGCACAGCCGCCATCTTGAGGTTACGTAAACAATTGAACTAAATTAGATACCAGTGCATTACAATGTGTATAAACATTTTCTGTACGAAGTTTCATTGCGTTTGGATCATTAAATCGCGAGAAAAGTCTATTTAAAACTTTCAAATTCGCTTGGCCGCCATGTTGGTTTTGTAGTTACCAGGTTTTCAAGCGTCACATAGGTGAACTTCTAGTAGTTTCCTTTATCACCGTACACAATTTCAGGGTGATATCGGTAATAGTTTCGGAGATACTGAATACTGGTGAAATATTTCGCACAGCCGCCATGTTGGATTGGTGATACGTAACAAAATTTGAAGGGCACGGACGGGGTCGCCCGGAATAGTGCTATGAACTTACCGAGTTTCAGTGAAGTCGCTCCAGCCGTTTAGATTTTATTAGGGGGGGGGGGCACACACACGAATCACACACACACACACACACACACACACACAGACAAAAGGTGATCTCATAAGCCTATTTTTTCAAAATTGAAAATATGCTAAAAATCTACGATACGATCAGGAAAAGGAGTGTTAATTTCTATGTACACGTAATGAGGATGAATAACACCAGACTCACAAAACAAATTTTCAGTCATGTATACAAAAGCAAGAATGGTAATAAATGGATACAAAGTATAACAGGAAGTTCCGTAACGAACTAAAGAGCCTACTTTTCTTAAAATTTAAGATTCATGCCAATGATTAATCTACTGTTGATGGATCTATCTAGAATAATGACGAAATTAAGTTGGTAATATCGACATTTCTAATTAGTTCGAAATACTGTATAACTGGCATAATGTAGCCTAATAGAGAACTACAGTTGGCAGCCCTGGTGACTGAATATATCTTAGTTCCATCTCTTAAGTTACAGAATACAAAATTTGCTTGAAGTCCAATGGATAGCATGGCCGTTACTTGCAGTTAAACATTGGATCTAACAACGCGCGTAAAATCATGTTGGCAACAGTGACATACATGTATTGGTCAGAAATAATCTGAAATAATAGGATCTATAATTGTGTCAATTTTGAACTCCGCCGTAGCCGGTCCCAAGCCCGGTTGAGAAAGGAGGAGGGGGAAGAGTAAAATGGTCAACAGCTTCAACGCCGGATGAAGACTTCGAGTCCCAACGACGAAGAAGGTGGATGAACTATTTTTAGCAGCGTCTGACTCGGATCGAGCGGCTGCAAAGGGCGTCTGTTCTCCATGTTAGGAGCGGCCCAAATTCCTGCTGGCAGTAGCTCTAAAATGCCCGACGCCAGGCTGTGGCGACAAGCCGGTCGGTAATTCTGTCGCAACCCATGGATCATGTCTACGTCAATTTTGTCGGATAATGCTAGGGCGTCCCCCAGAAGCGACGCGCGTCGGCCTCGCCTGACCGCCGCGACAAATGGACAAGGGCTACTGGTTCAAGGGCGGAACCAGTTAAAGAAGCAAGTCCAAAGCAGACAAAATTTACGCATCGCCACGCTCAAAATTGGGACTCTTACTGGACGCAGCCGTGAACTAGCAGCGATGCTGAAAGAACGGAAAGTGGACATTGCATGTGTACAAGAAACACGCTGGAAGGGGCAAAAATCTCGTGACATCGGAGATGGCTATAAACTGATCTACCATGGTACGTCCAACAGAAATGGTGTTGCTCTCATCGTTTGTGCCAGCCTGAGAGACCGAGTTGCTGAGGTTCAGCGCTATTCAGACCGCCTTATGTCAATTACAATCGACATTGCATCTTCTCGGCTTCGTGTCTTCTCAGCATATGCACCACAAACTGGCTGTGATAAGCTAGAAAAGGAACAGTTTTGGCAAGAGCTACAAGATCATGTTTCAGCATGTCCTCAAGATGAGTTTCCACTTCTCTGTGGTGATCTTAATGGTCATGTTGGTCATACCAAGGACGGTTATAGCTGCCACGGTGGTAATGGCTATGGTACCCGGAATGATGATGGAACACAAATTTTGGATTTCGCCGAGGCGAATGACTTGGTTATTGGTAATACGTTTTTCAAAAAGCGCATAAACCACCTCATCACCTACACCAGTGGTGACTACAGCAGCCAAATTGACTTCATCCTTGTTCGACACCGTGATCTCCGACTAGTATCAGATGTGAAGGTCATACCATATGACTGTGTAGCCCCTCAACATAAGTTGCTAACGGCAGACTTAAGGATCTCTAAACATCGTAGAGGCAGAGGGATAAATGTCCTTGAGAAGATCAAGTGGTGGAAGCTTAAAGACCAAAAGGAGACTTTAGCAGGCAGTATAAATTTTCCTCCCATCGACCTGAATGCGATAGACAACACCTGGACTACATTCTGTAAATCTGTCACTGAAACCGCCACAGCAACTTTGGGTACAACAAAACCTAGCTCCCACCGAATTGATAAACAAACGTGGCTGATTTTGGAAGGTAGAATAAGGAAAGATAAGAGAACGTTCATGGCTTTTGTAGACTTAGAAAAGGCTTTTGATAACGTTGATTGGACTAAATTGTTTGACATTTTGAAATCCATTGGAATAAAGTACAGGGATAGGAGGGTGATATACAATCTATACAGAAACCAGACAGCAGTCATTCGAGTTGAAGGACATGAGAGAGAAGCTGGTATTCAGAAAGGTGTAAGGCAAGGCTGCAACTTATCACCCATACTTTTCAATCTTTACATTGAACAAGCAATGAAGGAAATTAGAGAAAAATGTAAAGTGGGAGTGAAGATTCAAGGAGAAATAATTTCAACTCTGAGATTTGCTGATGACATCGTCATCTTGGCCGACAAGCCTGAGGATTTGAATGAGTTTTTGAATGGTATGGACTCAGTCTTACGGAAAGAATTCATGATGAAAATTAATAAATGTAAAACAAAAATACTGGAATGCAGCCGAAATAAATCAGAAACCTCTATGGAGATCAAATTGGCAGGTGAAAAGCTGAAGGAAGTAGGAGACTTCTGTTACTTAGGAAGCAGAATAACCAGTGATGGACGAAGCAAAGAGGATATAAAAAGTAGGTTGGCTCAGGCAAAGAAAGCATTTCTACAAAAAAGGAATCTGCTGACATCGAATATAGATTTAGGTATTAGGAAGTCATTTTTGAAAGCCTTTGTCTGGAGTGTGGCGCTCTATGGAAGTGAAACTTGGACTATTGGTGCAGCAGAAAAGAGGAGAATTGAAGCATTTGAAATGTGGTGTTACAGGAGAATGATGAAGATCAGATGGGTAGATAGGGTTACAAACGAAGAGGTATTAAGACGAGTGGGAGAGGAGAGATGTTTCTGGCGACTGCTAATGAAGAGAAGAGATAGGTTGGTAGGACACATACTAAGACATCCAGGAATAGCAAGCTTAGTTATGGAAGGAAGGGTCGAGGACAAGAACTGTAGGGGTAGACCAAGGTTAGAATATGTTAAACAGATTGCCTTGGATGTAGGGTGTGGTAGCTATGTAGAGATGAAACGTTTAGCTCAGGACAGGGAGGCATGGAGAGCTGCATCAAACCAGTCAAAAGGCTGAAGACTCAAACAACAACAACGTGGCTATGGACACCCCAAGTGCAAGAAAAGGTGCATGAAAAAAGGAAGGCATACAGAAACTGGGTCTCACAAAAGACTCTAGAGAACAGGGAAAGGTATGCCATAGCCAAACGTGAGGCTAAGAAAGCTGTTGCTGAAGCTAGGTGCAGTCACTATGATGACCACTATACAACACTGGACTCAAAGGAAGGAGAGAAAACTATCTTCAGGCTGACCAAAGCTAGAACAAAGTCAGTACAGGATATTGAGCACTATGTGTGCATAAAAGGCATAGATGGTCAACGTTTACAAGACAAACAGGATATCCTCAAACGTTGGCAACAACACTTTGAAGAGATTTCCAACATTGAGTTCCCACATCCCTCTATTCCAGAAGGTACTCCAACAGCAGGTCCTATCTCACACATCACATCTGAGGAAGTCACCAGTGCCCTTAGGAGTATGAAGAATCAAAAAGCACCAGGACCAGATGACCTGCCGGCAGACTTCTGGAAGTTGCAGGAATTAAAAGAACCCGCGATCAACTGGCTGACCAACTTTTTCAATGCCATAGTTGACTCTGGAACTGTTCCCAGTGATTGGGCTACAAGCATCACTGTACCTATCTTTAAACAAAAAGGTGATCCAGCAGAATGTGCAAATTATCGTCCAATTCGCCTCCTGTCGCACACAATGAAGATTTTTGAGAGAATCCTTGATCGACGACTGCGGGACATCGTCAGTATTAGTACCAACCAGTGCGGCTTCGTCAAGGGTGCGGGAACAACTGATGCAATCTTCGCTGCCAGAATGCTCATCGAAAAGCATCGCGAGAAACAACAGCCACTGCATATCGCCTTTCTTGATCTTAAAAAGGCTTTCGACCGTGTTCCACATCGTGTGATCTGGTATGCACTTCGTAACCATGGTGTACCAGAAATGCTTATCAGCTGGATCAAGATGCTATACACAAACACCACAAGTTGTGTACGTTGTGCTGTTGGCACCTCGGAGAGCTTCCCAGTGAAAGTCGGTGTACACCAAGGATCTGCACTGTCCCCATTGCTCTTTGTCCTAGTCATGGACACAGTCACACGGGATCTGCAAAGGAATGTCCCTTGGACACTCTTATATGCTGATGATGTCGCACTTGCTGATACCACCAGGATAGGATTGCAGCGTCAAGTTGAAAATTGGAACAGCCGTCTCTCACAATACGGTCTTCGACTGAACAAAAAGAAGACCGAATACCTTGAAACTGTCCCAACCAACGGATCCATCCAAGTTGATGGAGAGACATTGACGAAGACCTTAAGCTTCAGGTATCTAGGATCTCGCCTACAAGCTGATGGTGAGATAGGTGATGAAGTGCGAAGTAGGATAAAGGCTGCATGGATGAGATGGAGGGAAGTTACAGGCGTACTCTGCGACAGAAGGATGCCACTATACCTTAAGTCCAAAATATACCGCATGATAGTACGTCCTGTTGCTTTGTACAGTGCTGAATGTCGACTAGCTGACAAAGCTACGGAGCGCCAATTACATAGCATGGAAATGCGTATGCTCCGTTGGTCGATGGGCATCACACTCCTAGATCATATAAAGAATGACTCTGTTCGCCAGCAAATAGGAGTTGCACCCATCACTGAGAAGGCACGGGAAAAACGGCTTCGATGGTATGGCCACGTCTTGCGTGCTGCACCTGGAACTGTTGCCAATTCCGCTCTCTCCTTTGAAGTTAATGGGCACCGTCCACGTGGGCGCCCAAAACAGCGCTGGCATGATACAGCAAATGCGGATATGAAGGCTCTCAATCTAAGACCTCATGATGCCCAAGATCGTGCAAAATGGCGAGCCAAGACCAAAACAGCGGACCCTGCAGCAGCGGGAAAACGCTAGGAAGAAGAAGAAGAAGAAGAAGAAGAAGAAGAAGAATTGTGTCAATTTTGAATGAAATCCATTAGTTAGTATAGAAGTTACATGCATTTTAAAATTGGACCTATCAGCAGGCTTAGAATCATGTTGTCAGCACTGGCGTTGGCCTATATTAGTTACTCCGAATTAATCTAGAAAGCCAGGTACTATACCTGTGCAAAGTTTAGAGCTATTGGCTTGCATACTTTCTGATATATTGATATTAGGGTAACAAAAAGAGAGACAGTATTTATTAACAGTTTGCAGCCCTGGTTACTCTTTTGAATCGGCATAGTCAAATCTGTTAGGGTACACATAGCCCACAAGAAATTTGGTTGAAATCCAAATTATAGTATAGAAGTTGCATGTATTTAAATTGGACCCCTCAGCAGGCTTAGAATCATGTTGGTAGCACTGACGCATATAAGTTACTCCAAATTAATATTGAATGTCAAGTACTATACGTGTGCATAGTTTAAAGCTGTCGGCTTGCATACTTTTAGATATATGGGTATATGGATAAAAAAATTGAGAGCATTTATTAACAGTCGGCAGCCCTGGTGGCTCTTACGAATAGGCTCAGTCATATCTGTTTATGTACTCATAGCGCATACGAAATTTGGTTGAAATCCAATTCATAATGTAGAAGTTATATGCATATAAAATTTGGACCTATCAGAAGGCTTATAATCATTTTGGCAACACTGCCATGTATGGACTCCAGGAAATTAAACTGCAATATCATTACCTATACGTGTGCCAATTTTGAAATAGCTCCCATTCATACCTTCCAAGATATCCAACATGGAGTTCAAATTTCAATTGCGATTTTTCAGCAGTTGGTAGCACTGACATCATTTTCAAATATGGCCGTGAGATATTCAGGTATAGATCTTCACTCCTACCAAATTTTGTTTCGATTGCTGCAGCTGTTTAGGAGTTGATAAGGGGGGGGGGGGAACACACACAGCCAGACAGACAGACAGACAGACACACATTTGCCCGATCTCATAAGTCTACTTTTTCCTCATTTTTGCAAAATGTGAAAAGTAGGCTAAAAATGGAAATGGAAGAGATGGAAGTAACAATAGATATTATTCAGGACAGACCAATTTTCAGAAATGTGATCAAATATTTCAAGGGTTTCCAGGAGAAGGGAAAGAAGAAGCGGGTTAACATCTGGACGGAAGAGAGAAAATGGAGACAAAGTGAAGTAATGAAGAACAACTGGAAGGCAAGAAAGGATAAGGGAAATAAGAGTCAGTGAATGCAATGGGTTAAATTACGCGGACCAAAGATGACCAAAATCGAGGAAAAAAGAAGAAATAAACAAGAGGAAGAAGTTGGCTGGTGATTAATATTCATCAATTCTACCAATTAATAATACTTAGCATAGCCTAGGTTTAAAAATAAGGGGAAAATACTCCAAGTGTTTAAAATGGCTTTCAGTAGTAAACGTATATTTTGGTAATATTTATTCACTAATATTTGTTGAAAGTTTTCAAAACAGTTATTACAGCGCTATTTTTCAGAGCTACTTCCTTTAAAATACACCACAAAGCTATTTTCTTTAACTCTTTACATGAAAATCATAACACTTCAATTAACCGTCAAGCAGGTAAGTTGAAACTTCCTGACTTCGCGTTACACACAAGTCGATGAAATTCCTTGTGCTGAGGATAGGTTAGAATAGAATAAATCCTAGGATGATGCACTTCAAAGCAGTAATTCCAGGATTAAGGTAACGATCAAGGGAATTAATCACCCAGTATAATTCCTTCGAGAATGAACCCGGAGTCCGGTGGATAACATGAAAAGATATTTTATTTCAGCAACAGTCGATATACACTTAACATAGACTTACCCTGAAGTCAATTCACTCCCAAGGTGATTGCACAGTGTCACATGTTTACTAGAGTCTTGTCAAACAGCATCAGACGATCTTACCCTAAAACAAAAAGAGTTGAATATATTAGTAGTATAGTACTCGTACTACTCCAGTGGGAGACCGCCAAAGGTCAGAAAATGCATTATTTTTTTCAGAAGAATTTCAAGGTTTTGAGTCATTCTAAAAAATATATAGATGGTATATTGGCTTTTACGGCCCGTGAATTAAAACTCAGCAATTTTTCTAGGTTTATGCCGTGTCCGGACGGGGAGCACCAAGAGCCCGCTGATGAGCCAGCTTGGTGATCCTGGGTGAAACTCCACACAAGACACGGCATAAACCTACAAAAATTACTGAGTTTTAAATCAAATATTACTTACTGAAAGTGGAATTGATGTACTATGAACTTCTAACATTCATCACTGTTATAGAGCTGTGGTGTATAATGTTCAATTATCGATTTTATTAAGTATAAATACTTTTTAATTCTGTCAGTTTTCTATTGAGGGTTTCTTAAATTGACTCGTATTCGGGAAAAAACGTATAAAAGTTACATTTCTAACTTATCGAGAGAATCAGGATGAAGGCGATTGTTGACCGTGGGACAAGGCTACTTGGTAAGAAGTAACTAAAGCCCTGGACGGTTGTTTCGCCATGCGGATATGGATTGGATGGCAGTGTGGATAGCCGATAAGCTGTGGATAATGTTTCTAGCAAATTTCCAGATAGTTTTTAGCCTATTTTCAATTTTGAAAAAATAGGCTTATGAGATCACCTTTTGTCCGTGTGTCTGTGTGTGTGTGTGTCCCTAATAACTTCTATACGGCTAGAGTGATTTCCATGAAACTAGGTAAGTTCATAGCACTACTCCGGGTGACCCCGACCGTGCTGTTAAAATTTTCTTACGTCTCACCAATCCAACATGGTGGCTGTGCGAAATATTTCACCAGCATTCAATATCTCCAGAACTATTACCGATATCACCCTGGAATGTTTTACGGTGATAAAGGGAACTACTAGAGGTTCACCTATGTGACCATTGAAAAACTGTTAACTACAAAACCAACATGGCGGCCACGCGAATTTGCGATATTTAAATAGACGTTTCTCGCGATTTAACCAACCAAACGCAATAAAATTTGGTACAGTATATGTTTATACACTTTGTAATGCTCCGACATCAAACTTCGTTCAATTGTTTACATAACCACAAGATGGCGGATGTGCCAAATATTTCACCGGCAGTCTATATCTCTGAAACTATTAGCGGTATCACCCTGAAATTTTGTACGCAGATAAAGGGCACAACTGGAAGTTCATCTATAAGACTTTCAAAAACCGCTTAACTACAAAACGAACATGGCGGCCAAGCGAATTAAAAATTTCAATAGGCCTTTCTCGCGATTTAATGTTCCAAACGCAATGAAATCTGGTACAAGAAATGTTTATACACATTGTAATGCACTTTTATCTGATTGAGTTCAATTGTATACATAAACTCAAAATGGCGGCTGTGCGAATTTTAAAATTAAGTTTTTATTTCTTGTGTCGTAATCATGCGATCGAAGTGAAAGTTGGAATAATGAACCTACGCAATAATTTTTCTTTCATGGTACATAACTCTATGGCCTATACATTTAACAACCCTACATGGCAACCATCCGAAATATTTAGACGGCTCTGAATATCTACGAATCTATTATAGCTATCAAACTGAATGTCTTTATGTTCATAGGGGCTATGAACATAGGTTCACCTATAGGACTTTAAATAACCTGGTGATCACAAATCCAACATGGCGGCGACGCGAAGTATAAATATTCACATGGTCGTTTCTCGCAATTTAACCATCCTAGTACAGTGAAACTTGGTACAGTAAATCCTTATACGAATGTTAATCCACTGGCATCTAATTTATTTCAATTGTTTCCATAACCACAAGATGGCAGCTGTGCGAAATTTTAAAATCTCGTTGTTACTTCTTGTGTCCTAATCATGCGATTGAAATTTGAATGCTACACGTACACAATAATCTTCATGTAACAGTACATTACTCTAGGACCTACATATATAAAATCCAACATGGCGTCCATCCGAAATATTTAGACGGTTCTCAATATCTACGAATCTATTACAGCAATCAAACTGAAATTTTGCATGTAGATAGTGGCAATTAACATAAGTAGGATATATGAAAATAGGCTGTACTAGTTTAGAATACAATCCGAACTTGTTGAATGTCGTTACTAGGACCCGGATGTTCTAGAATCTAGACACATCATCAAATTTTTCCGTTATGTTCTTTCCATTACAAATGTAAGATGATGATTTAAGCTAATCTCATTCAAATTATGTCATTAAGCATAAATATCACTCCGAACAGGAAAGGGTTGCGATTTTGGCTGTGTAACATTAATTTTAAACATAGCACATGACATACATAGCCTAGGGGAACGACTTTCTCCTCAAATGTCTAAATGTGTTGCTTTAAATACTTGAAGCTTTTTCTAATTAAAAAATATTATTGTAGCCTCCGTGGCTTAGGCGGCAGCTCGCCGGCCTCTCACCGCTGGGTCCGTGGTTCAAATCTCGGTCACTCCATGTGATATTTGTGTTGGACAAAGCGGAGGGAGACAGGTCTCTTTCCGGGTACTCCGATTTTCCCTGTCACAAATTTCATTCCAGCAACACTCTCCGCTATCATTTCATTTCACCTGCCATTCATTTAATCATTGCCCCAGGAGAGTGCGATATGCTTCGGCAGCCGGCACAGTTCATATCCTAGCCCCTAGATGGGAGCTTCATGCATTCCATTCCCTGATTCGGTCGGTCGAATGGAAGCAGGCTGTGGATTTTCATTGTAATGTCGGTTGATTCGGATAAGAAATGTGCGGATGGATATAAAAGAAGTGCGCATTAAGGTTGGAGGCGGATAACGTTTTTCTTCGTCCGCACAGGGCTTTAGACGTAACAGACTTTTGTTCCGTAACCAACGCACTACACTACAGCCCTGTCCCACAGAGAACAGTCACCTTTATTCCTGATTTTCTCAATAAGTAACAAATGTAACAGAGTCGTTTGTTCCCGCATACGCTTCAATTGTTGAAAGTTATCGAGTTAATGTACTTGTTATAGTTATTTTATTCGAATTGTTACTGCAAATTATCTATACTAATATAATAAAGCTGAAGAGTTTGTGTGTTTGCTTGTTTAAACGCGCTAATCTCTGGAACTACCTGTCGAATTCGAAACATTTATTTTGTATGTCATAGCCTGATTTAAGAGGAATAGTTTAGGCAGGTAACCTTAAAGATTGATTTTTGTTCAGTAAGTCGAAAGAACAAGCGCTCCCGAACAGCTTCAATAATACCTAGGTCTATTGTTGACTGGCAATGCGGGCTGCACCACGTCGCCCCTACCAGTGTTCTGATACAGAATTGCGAGCTGCTTATAAATTGCAGTCACGGGAGTAATTAGTGCAAACAGATTTCTTAGGCCCCTTAAAACAGTTATCATCATGACAATAGTATGCCTCTGTATAAGGGCGATGGTGTTGGTGCAGTATACTGAAGTTATCAGCTGCAATATGCGTTGGTGCTTTCCGATCCTTATCCTTGAGCGCTCCTGCTCTGTAGTAGTATTCATTATCATCCATAAAACAAATAAATACACCGGGCGAAGCCGGGCACTACTGCTAGTTCTTTTTTATAACTTTAAACTTAACATTCTTTCTCGAAATAAGTTTTTTCATAACCATTGCTCTTTTATTCACATTTCTTGAAATACTTTTACTGATTTTCGACGTATCAAACATTCAAATTATTTATTCAATTTGTTACTTTAAAGCCTTTAAGTTTCTACTTTCTCATAACATTAAAAACTTAGTGTAAGTCTTCCAAATTTCCCAACCAAAATTCCATTAGTTTTGTAAGTATTATTTAGTTGTATGTACGCAAATAATTGCTTAACCGTTTTACTTTCAACCTCTCAGTTGATGGATCACACATGCTTCCGTCTCTACGAATAAATGTAATTTCAGATTGTCAGTGGCTCCAGCGGAATATAAACGTGAGTTAAAATGGTTTTTATCCTATTCCCAGAAAATTGCGCCTATCTGTCGTGTAAATAGCGAATTAATTAATAATAAAGAAGAAAGAGAGTTGAGATCTCGCTGTCCCTAGTGGCCAAAACGATAAAAGTAAAGTAAGTAATGAAGGCCGGTAGCGATAGGTCGTTAACCTGACAGTTTTGGCACAAAGAGGGGGTTATTATTTATTTATGGTATGGCTTTTAGTGCCGGGAGTGTCCGAGGACATGTTCGGCTGGCCTGAGTCTGTAGCTGCTTCCAGCGGACACCCTTATAGGGTGAGCTACAAGTTCCATTCAATTTCAAGTAGTTCCAACTTTCGCTACCAGATAACAATGATACCTTGTGGTGAAGGTTGGAACTTGGATTGAACGTTCCGACGAAATCTAACCTAACAATTTAGCTGCACACAGGTTTAGTCTGTGGAAGGATCTTTTACATGCCATAAATCTAGGACATGGGACCGCCGGCTTTACTTCCCCTCCGAAGGAAGGCATACTGAAGGATTTTTAACGATCTTAAAAATCCGACGACTTCGGCCGGGTTTGAACCCACTAACGATAGATCGCTAGCTTTAACGTCTAAGGGTTAACATGGACCGATAGTATATTCGAAATATGTCCAAGATGTTCTAAAAGTTTATTTCAATATATATATATATATATATATATATATATATATATACTAGCAGGTACCCGCGGCTTCGCTCGCGTCATAGTCAAGCCATATTGTAATTCAATGAAATGCAGGTTTAACCCCGGTAACACCCCTTAGAACCTGAATATCCAAAAATCCCTCCTTAGTAGACGTTTTCGACACACAACAAACATATCCCCAAAATATCATTCTTCTAACTTTAATAGTTTTGGTTGGTCGATGAGAGTGAATAACCAAAAATCCTTCCTTATTGGACGTTTTTCTTTCAGAATTTCACCCCTCCCCATGGGCCCCTTAAATTGGATTTATGAAAGAAAAACGGTCGAACACCTATTTATTTAATTATTATTATTATGTGCGTATGACCCTATTGGATCACGCATTACTTTTAAGATTCGCCTTTCTAACAGACCATATTGCTTTCATTCTTTCACTGTGCACTTGTTTCCTTTCTTCTGACCACTTAGTCCCCGATCTTCTGGGGACTTCATTCTCTGGCTGTACCACCCATTTATTTATCTTCTGACGGTAGACATTTCTGTCTAGTATTTCTGACGTTTCTATCCGGGCCTTTTCCAGGTCATTTTTAGCCTACTTTCGATTTTTGCAAAAAATGAAAGTAGACTTATGAGATCAACACAGGGCGAAAAAAGTGTGTCTGTCTGTGTGTGTGTATGTGTGTGTGTGAGTCTGTGTGTGTGTGTGTGTGTGTGTATGTGTGTGTGTGAGTCTGTGTGTGTGTGTGTGTGTGTCTGTGTGTGTGTGTGTGAGTGTGTGTACTCTGAATGTCTGTCCCCCCCCCCCCCCTATCAATTCGAACACGGTGAATGCGAATTGAACGAAATTTGGTACAAAGGTAGCACTAGCAAAGGACACCGCAGTGTCATGTTTTATATCGCCGCCATCTTGACGGAAACGTAATGGCGGCCACACAAATGTTCAAAGTTTAAATCAAATTACGACTAACCTAATCATCCGATCTCTACCAAATTTTGCAACAACATACCTTTATGGGGGGAGCATCCTTTGACCAAACCAATAGGCTATCAGCGTCATAGTTTGCGGATGGTGGCCATCTTTGTGTGAAAATCGATTCCCCCTATTAATTCGAACACGGTGCAACCGAATGGAACGAAATTTGGTACAGAGGTAGTACTAACAAAAGGCACCTCAGTGTCATGTTTTATATCGCCGCCATCTTGACGGAAACGTAATGGCGGCCACACAAATGTTCAAAGCTTAAATCAAATTACGACTAACCTAATCATCCGATCTCTACAAAATTTTGCAACAACATACCTTTTTGGAGGGAGCATCCTTTGACTAAACTAATAGGTCATCAGCGTAATAGTTTGTGGATAACGGCCATCTTTGTGTGAAAATTGATTCCCCCTATTAATTCGAACACGGTGCAATCGAATGGAACGAAATTTGGTACAGAGGTAGTACTAACAAAAGGCACCTCAGTGTCATGTTTTATATCGCCGCCATCTTGACGGAAACGTAATGGCGGCCACACAAATGTTCAAAGCTTAAATCAAATTACGATTAACCTAATCATTCGATCTCTACCAAATTTTGTGACAACATACCTTTATAGAGGAAGCATCCTTTGACCAAATGACGAGGTCATTAGCCTAATAGTTTGCGGATGGCGGCCATCTTTGTGTGAAAATCAATTCCCCCTATTAATTCAAACACGGTGAAACCGAATGGAACGAAATTTGGTACAGAAGTAGCACTAGCAAAGGGCATCTCAGTGTCATGTTTTATATCGCCGCCATATTGACAGAAACGTAATGGCGGCCACACAAATGTTCAAAGCTTAAGTTAAATTACGACTAACATAACCATCCGATCTCTACCAAATTTTGCAACAACATTCCTTTATGGAGGGAGCATCCTTTGACCAATCTAATAGGTTATTAGCCTAATAGTTTGCGGATGGCGGCCATCTTTATGTCAAAATTGATTCCCCTATTAATTCGAACACGGTGGATCCGAATGGAACGAAATTTGGTACAGAGGTAGCACTAGCAAAGGGCACCTCAGCGTCATATTTTATATCGCCGCCATCTTGACTGAAACGTAATGGCGGCCACATGAATGTTCAAAGCTTAAATCAAATTACGATTAACCTAATCATCCGATCTCTACCAAATTTTGCAACTACATGCCTTTATGGAGGGAGCATCCTTTGACCAATCTAATAGGTCATTCGCCTAATAGTTTGCGGATGGCGGCCATCTTTGTGTCAGAATCGATTCCCCCTATTAATTCAAACACGGTGAAACCGAATGGAACGAAATTTGGCACAGATATACCACTAGCAAAGGGTATCTCAATGTCATGATTAATATCGCCGCCATATTGACAGAAACGTAATGGCGGCCACACGAATGTTTATAGCTTGAATCAAATTACGACTAACATAACCATTCGATCTCTACCAAACTTTGCAACAACATACCTTTATGGAGGGAGCATCCTTTGACCAATCTAAAAGGTCATTAGCCTAATAGTTTGTGGATGGCGGCCATCTTTATGTCAAAATTGTTTCGCCCTATTAATTCGAACACGGTGGAACCGAATGGAACGAAATTTGGTACATAGGTAGCACTAGCAAAGGGCACCTCAGTGTCATGTTTTATATCACCGCTATCTTGACGGAAACGTAATCGCGGCCACCCAAATGTTAATAGCTAAAATGTAATTACGACCAACCTAATAATCTAGTCTCTACCAAATTTTGCAACACCATATCTTTATGTGGGAAACATATTCTGACCAAACTGCAAGAACATCAGCCCAATAGTTTGCAGATGGTGGCCAAGTATGTGTGCAAATTGATTCCGCCTATCAATTCAAACACGGTGAAACCGAATTGAACGAAATTTGGTACAGAGGTAGCACTAGCAAAGGGCACCTCATATTCATGTTTAATATCCCTATAGCACGTTGTATTTCAACAAGCTACTACAACAAACATTCAATCATACTCCTTGAAAAGGACAAAGAGTTATAACAATACCCATGCATTTAGGAGAAAGTAGGCTATATGTTCTTTACTGAACATCTTGTTAACATCTTGTATCCAAGATACGTTCTTCAGTTTTCCAGAGTATGTCAAAATCTTGTGAGTTAACCTTGAAGATGAGAGTCTGTGAACGTGTCCATAGAATTTCAGTCTTCGTTTCCTGATGTCTGCGGCGAGGTTGGATAGTTTTTCCGTGGCTTTGCGTGATTTGAGTCTATACCCTTCTTCACTTTTCTCTGGGCCCAGAATTTTCCTCAAGATCTTTCATTCCTTCTTCAAAATATTTTCCAGATCACCTTTCTTATTAAGTACCAAGGTTTCACTTGCATACAGCACTTCATGTTTAATCACCGTATTATAGTGTTTGATTTTTGTATGTATGGACATGCATTTCTTGTTATAGATGTCACGGGTTCTCCAATACGCTCTTTTGAGTTTTTGAAATCGAACTTTCTGAGCTTCCTTTTCCAATCCTGTTGGTTCTAGGATCTCACCGAGATATTTAAAGTGTGGAACTCGTTTGATGTGCCCGTATTTTGTTTGTAGTTCCTGGATGTCGAACCTAGTGCAAATAAACTTGGTCTTCTCGAATGAGATTTGCAACCCAGTTTTCTCAGCGCATTCCTTGAGGACTTCAATCTGTTTGATCGCTAAAATATCGCTGTCTGCTAGTATCGCTAGGTCGTCTGCGAAAGCTAAACAACTGACCTTGATGTCATCATTCTTTCGTCCAAGTTGAATGGGTTTCCAGAGCTTCTAGGCATTCAAGTCCTTCTCCCATTCTCGAATGACTTTATTTAATTATTTATTTATTTATTATTAAGCTGATTGTTTTCCTCTGAGTTTCAAACTCCTCGCCTATGTCGTTGAAGAGATGCACGCTCCGTTAGGAATCCTTCAACCCCCACTTTTCACCCCTTTCACTCATAATATACACTACATCGAAAAACCATTAGACATGTGTCAGCTTATTTTTAATGATTAGTTTACATGCCAAGTATCACATCCCCAAATGAAACCACTCGTGAGATATTATTATTCAATGAAATGCACGTTTACCCCCTTAACACCCCTTTAGAACCTGTATATCCAAATATCTTTCCTTAGTGGACGTTTTCGACATACAACGAATATATCCCCAAAATTTCAAGTTTCTAACTACAATAGGTTTGGCTGGGGGATGATGAGTGAATATCCAAAAATCCTTCCTTAGTGGACTTCTTTCCCCAGAATTTCACCCCTCCCCATGGGCCCCTTAAATTGGATTTATGAAAAAAAAAACGGTCGAACACCTATTTACTTATCTTTTAAGCTAATTTTTTTCCTCTGAGTTTCAAACTCCTTGCCTATGTCGTTTAAGAGATACACGCTCCGTTAGGAATCCATCAACCCCCACGTTTCACCCCTTTCACCTCATAATATACACCACATCGAAAAACCCTCAGACACGTGTCTTCTTATTATTAATGATGAGTTTATATGCCGAGTATCACATCCCCCAATGAAACCAATCAGGAGTTATTGTTATTCACTGAAATGCAGGTTTAACCCCCTTAAGACCCATTTAGAACCTGAATATCCGAAAATCCTCCCTTAGTGGACGGTTTTGACATACAACGAACATATCCCCAAAATGTCATGTTTCTAACTTCAATAATTTGACTGGGCGATGGTGAGTGAGTCAGGACATTTTCTTTCAATTTTCTTTTTTCAGAATTTCACCCCTCCCCATAAACCCCATCGAAGCAGTGGTTAACGGCGAGTGGCACAAGCTCACGTTGGCCGATGTATGGTGCGTTCCTGGGATCAAGAGAAATCTATTCTCAGTCCTTGCAGCCCAAGACAGAAACAAGGAAAGCAGGTTCGTCTCGTCAAGAGAGGTCTGCAATTTCGTCGTCAACGGCGAAGTGAGATTAATTGGCGATCGTGCGCGGTTCGGTGGACTCTACAAGCTGAGAGTGAGGAGCATGATCAACACTGCATTCAGTCAACGCAACAGAAAAGGACAACCTTCTCCAACTTTACCATGAACGATTCGGATATCAGAACAAGCGACACGTGAGATCCCTCCTGAACAAAGAGCTGGGAATCCGCGTTGAGGTGGACAGCGAAATGTCTGAAGGCTGCATCTACGGCAAGGCGCATCGTCTGCCTTTCGGAACGAGGTCTGGAACTACGAAACTGGGAGAGCGGATTCACACAGATGTCTGCGGCCAATTCGACGAGTCGATGTCAGGATACAAGTATTTCATCCTCTTCAAGGATGATTTCACGAAGTTCAGGACTATTTACTTCATCAGAGAAAAGTCTGAAGTTCCAGAGAAATTAGCCCAATTTGTTGCAGAAGCTAAGACTCTCGGACACAACATCAGGGAGCTGCTGAGTGGCAATAGCAAGAAGTTGTCAACCAGTATGTCAGAAAAATCTTGCAGAAAAAAGGAATTGTTCAACGACTCGTCACGCCATACACTCCGGAACAAAATGGATCCAGCGAAAGAGAGAACCGCACCGTGGTCGAATCTGCTCGAGCAATGATGTATGCTCATGGAAAACTTCCACAAAAACTTTGGGCCGAGATGACACGGACAGCAGCCTACGTCCTTAATAGGACTGGACCTTCCCACGCTGAGGGAACATCTCCCTACGAGCTATGGTACGGCAGGAAACCCGGTCTGAAGGATCTCAGGGTGATCGGGTCTACCTGCTATGCGCATGTTCCCAAGCAGCAAAGAAAGAAGATGGATCCCAAGGCCACCAAAGGAATTCTCATAGGATACGACAACGATGACGGTTACAGGATCTTTTGTGAAGAGAAAGGTAAACTAATTCGATCGAGAGATGTCACCTTCGATGAGAAAGTATTGCAGCACAAGAACGATGTCAATCTTCCGGGAAGCTTAGACTCCTCTGTTCAACCAGAACAAGATTCGATCCCTGAAGAATATCAAGCTGACGACGAAACGCAGAGCGAAGAGGAGGAAGATGAATTCTGGGACCTGAATAATGAAGACGAAGCTGGTCAACCAGAACAAAAAGGTACAGCAATCTCAGATGAAACCATCGTTCGACGACTTCGTGAGCGTCCGTCTCTCAATCCTCCATCAATGTATCAAGACTTCGTGATGTATCTCTCAAGCCTTCAACAAGAACCTGAATCCTACAGTGAAGCCATGAGATCAGATCAACAGGACCAGTGGAAGGAAGCCATGGGTCGTGAGATGAAAGCTCTTGAAGAGAACAAAACTTGGGAACTGGTTGAACTGCCTCCAGGAAAAAGAGCCATTTCAAACAAATGAGTCTACCGAGTTAAAACGAACGCCGATGGATCGGTCGATAAATTCAAAGCCAGATTGGTCATCAAAGGCTATTCACAGTGGAAAGGAGTAGATTATAATCAAATCTTCAGTCCAGTGGCCAGGACATCAACCATCAGAACATTGCGCAGTGTTGCTGCAAAAGAGAAAATGAAACTGGCACAGATCGTCGTTTCAACGGCATTTCTCTATGGTGACCTCCAGGAAACTATATATATGCAACAACCTGAAGGATATGGTGATGGATCTGCCAGGCTATGCCGCCTGAAGAAAAGCTTGTATGGACTGAAGCAAGCTCCTAGATGCTGGAATGAGAAGTTCAGCAACTACATCGTCAGCCTGGGATTTCGGCGAAGTGAAGCGGATCCTTGTCGCTTCGTGAGGCAAAAAGGATGAAAGAAGATGTTCTTCGTCCTCTACGTTGACGATGGAATGATTGCAGCTGAAGATGAGCAGGAACTCCATAAATTTATCGACGATCTGAAACGGGAGTTTAAAATCACCTCTAAGCCAGCATCGTACTACCTAGGATTGGAAATCAACCAAGGAAAATATGGGTCAATACGTGTGAGCCAAGCTCATTACACGGAAACCATACTGGAGAGATTCAACATGAGTAGTTGCAAGGCTGTGACTACTCCAATCACCAAGGACAACGATTCAGAAGAGAACCCTCGGAACTTTAAGTTTCCATACAGACAAGCTGTTGGAGCACTCATGTTTCTCATGTGCGGGACTCGACCAGACATCGCGTATTCTGTCAGCGTGGCCTCCAGGAACCCTGACAAACCAACCGAACGAGACGTGCTCAGAGTGAAGAGGATCCTGCGGTACTTGAGAGGCACAACAGATCTTGGACTGTTCTACAAAGCCAACCTGGGAGAGGAGGCTTTTGATTGTTTCAGCGATGCAGATCACGGTGGTGACTTCAGTTCGGGCCACTCAACCTCAGGGGTCCTGTGCCTCAACTCGGGATCGCCTATCTCGTGGATGAGCCAGAGACAACCCTCTGTTGCCATATACACAACCGAAGCTGAAATCGTGGCTGCCAGTGAAGCCGCAAGAGAGATCATCTGGATCAAGAGGCTTCTGACTGAACTAGGCCAGTTGAAGTCGACGCCCATTCTGCAAGTCGACAACGAAGCAGCCATCCGGCTAGCACAAAATCCTGTGTTTCATCGGAGAACGAAACACATTCGTATCAGACACTTGTTTGTTCGCGAATTGGTCACAGCAGGAGAAATAGACATTTCAAGAGTTGATACACAAAATCAGCTCGCGGATATTTTAACCAAACCTTTGTTTTCAATTCGTTTTCGAAAATTATGTAACGACATGGGGGTCTGTCAAGTTATTAAATAAGGGAGAGTGTTGATGTATTTCACATCATTATTGTTATTTAATAACTCTGATATTTAACTACACTAGCGCCATATGTGAGAACACCCACTCACAAAAGCTGGAGTAACCACTCTTATCTTTTTATCTTCTTTGATCCTACAATAATACTCTTCAGTCGCCTTTTTTAATAAAAACCAAAGATCGTTTTTGAAAGTTGATTCATTCATGTTTGTTAATTTATTTCAAATAAACCAACAGGTTATGGGCCCAGTCACGCATTGAGATAAAGTGCGTAATTAGACGAAATAAAAAACAAAGTATTTTGTGCGCGATATTTTGACGTAAACTCCTTAAAAAATGCAATAGAGGTTGAAAATACTCGCAAAATGCAATTTAGATCGAAAAAACGTACAAAATGCAACCTAGATTGAAAATGCCTACAAAATGTAGTGTAGATTCGAAAAAGTAGCGAAACGAAATCTAAATAGATTACACGGGGAGCCAATTCACAAAAAAAAAAAAAATTAAAGAGAAAAGGATGTAGAATGAAAAGAAATGGAAGGCTGAGCCCTAGAAGAATGAGGTATCAGGAAAGATGAGAAAAGGGCCAATGAAGGCGGGAAAGGAAGAGACTCCCCAGGCCTCCGATACCCTAGTACCGTCGGGGTCGGAGATGAACAAGAGTTGACCAAGGGAGGTCGACAGGAAAGAAGACGGAGAGGAGCCCGGCACAAACAATGCTGGACTAAGCTGAGGTACCGTGGTTGCCCACCCACGTCCCACGAGGTGTGAGCCCCTGGGGGGCAATTTAATATTATAAATCTTGTACAACAATTAAGTTATATACATTACCAAGGAAACACGCATCTTGATGTAGGAAGTAATGTTACAAAATTTCAAAATTCAAATGGTCACTATTTTTATATATTTTTCAAATTTTCAGTATTATTGAACAACTGAAGTATAATCAGTCCAAAGAAGCTATAAAGATGTTTCAGAGGAGTCTTTTGTTGAATTTGAATCAAAATAAAATAAGAGCAGCATAGAACTATAAAAGGGGAGTTGGTTGGTTGGTTCCTAGGTTTAGGGGCTGCGACAACGCGGTCATGTAGCCCCGTGTACTTTGGGTGTGTCAAAAATATATCTGAATACCGGTGTTAATTGTGATGACTGTATTAGTGTGTGTTATCTGTTTTTATTTCAAGTAAGGACTGCAGACGATAATTTCAAGTAGTTCCTACTTTCGCTACCAAATGATACCGTCCACGACACCTAGCTGTGAATTTGGCTACTACTAGATACCTTTGCAACCAGTCAGCGCCCGGTGATGAACGTTGGAACTTAAGAGCATTAATCAAACACAACTTACAAATTTTGCTTCACACATGTTTAATTAGTGGAAAGTTCGTTTACAGGCCATAGATCTATGACATGGGCCCGCCGGCTTTACTACCCTACGAAGGAAGGCATACTGAAGGATTTTTATATAAAAGGGGTGTGATTAAATGAAAAGAAAGGAGGGAACTTAAAAACTGGAAGCCCTTCATGGCAACTGTTGATTTTTCAGGAGGATATTCCATCCCACTACCACCGGTATTCGAACCTCGACCATCTAGTTGAAAGGCACGTAAACATGATAAAGAAGTACATACAGTTAAGCGGATGATATACTGTCTATTCCTTGAGCTGAGGATAGGTTAGAGTAGAATAGAATAAATCCTAGGATGACGCATCTCAAGGCAGTACGGTATTTCTACGAAGAAAGTAACGACCAAGGGAATTAATCACTACTCATGACCCCTTCGGGTAGTGAACCCCGAGTCCAGTGGATAAAATGAACGGTATTTCATGTGCTTTCCACACTGGTGGTTGTAACGTCTTATTTAACACTTTGGGTCGAAGCCAAGAGTCGGACACAATGTGCGCGACAACCTCAGTGGATATCTTAATGAATCATCAGGACAGAATGGTCGGGGATTTTCTCGGAGTACAGGCAGCACATAGAGTAACTACACCGCATAATCAGGGTATGGCTCGGAGTACAGGCAGCACGTAAAGTAACTACACAGCATGGTCGGAGACAAACCGGGCCTCGATCAGGAATTCCTCGGGGTCGCCAACTCCCGAACTCGCCAGTCGTGAGCCCTTGAGGGTTTAGCGCTATCCAGGATGGGGTTACACACACCCTGCCTCCTTTAGGGCCTTGTGCAGAAGGCAGGAGATACTGTGAGCTCCTGAGGGTGTAACGTTATCCAGGGTGGAGCAGCACACACCCTACCTCCTTTAGGGCCTTGTGCAGAAGGCAGGAGATACTGTGATCCCTTGAGGGTTTAGCACTATCCAGGATGGGGCTACACACACCCTGCCTCCTTTAGGGCATTGAGTAGAAACGAGAAGATACTGTGAGCTCTTGAGGGTGTAGCACTATCCAGGGTGGAGCTACACACAACCTACCTCTTTTAGAGCTTCCTACTGAAGGCAGGAGATACTGAGAGCCCTTGAGGGTGTAGTACTATCCAGGGTGGAGCTGCACACACCCTACCTCCTTTAGGGCCTTGTGCAGAAGACAGGAGATACAGTGAGCTCCTGAGGGTGTAACACTATCCAGGGTGGAGCAGCACACACCCTACCTCCTTTAGGCACTTGTGCAGAAGGCAGGAGATACTGTGAGCTCCTGAGGGTGTAGCACTATCCAGGGTGGGGCTACACACACCCTACCTCCTTTAGGGCTTTGCGCAGAAGGCAGGAGATACTGTGAGCCCATGTGGGTGTAGCACTATCCAGGGTGGAGCTGCACACACCCTACCTCCTTTAGGGCCTTGTGCAGATGGCAGGAGATACTGTGAGCTCCTGAGGGTGTAGCACTACCCATGGTGGGGCTATACACACCCTACCTCCTTTAGGGCCTTGAGCAGAAGGCAGGAGATACTGTGAGCCCTTGAGGGTGTAGCACTATGCAGGCTACACACTCCCTGCCTCCTTTAGGGCCTTGAGTAGAAGGCAGGAGATACTGTGAGCCCATGAGGGTGAAGTACTATCCGAGGTGGGGCTACACACACCTTACCTCCTTTAGAGCCTTGTGCATAAGGCAGGAGATACTGTGAGCCCTTGAGGGTGTAGCACTATCCAGGGTGGGGCTAAACAAACCCTGCCTCCTTTAGGGCCTTGTGCAGAAGGCAGGAGATACTGTGGGCTCCTGAGGGTGTAGCACTATCCAGGGTGGGGCTACACAGACCCTGCCTCCTTTAGGGCCTTGTGCAGAAGGCAGGAGATACTGTGGGCTCCTGAGGGTGTAGCACTATCCAGGGTGGAGCTACACACACCCTACCTCTTTTAGAGCTTCCTACTGAAGGCAGGAGATACTGAGAGCCCTTGAGGGTGTAGTACTATCCAGGGTGGAGCTGCACACACCCTACCTCCTTCAGGGCCTTGTGCAGAAGGCAGGAGATACAGTGAGCTCCTGAGGGTGTAACACTATCCAGGGTGGAGCAGCACACACCCTACCACCTTTAGGGCCTTGTGCAGAAGGCAGGAGATACTGTGAGCTCCTGAGGGTGTAGCACTATCCAGGGTGGGGCTACACACACCCTACCTCCTTTAGGGCCTTGCGCAGAAGGCAGGAGATACTGTGAGCCCTTGTGGGTGTAGCACTATCCAGGGTGGAGCTGCACACACCTTACCTTCTTTAGGGCCTTGTGCAGATGCCAGGAGATACTGTGAGCTCCTGAGGGTGTAGCACTATCCATGGTGGGGCTATACACACCCTACCTCCTTTAGGGCCTTGAGCAGAAGGCAGGAGATACTGTGAGCCCTTGAGGGTGTAGCACTATGCAGGCTACACACACCCTGCCTCCTTTAGGGCCTTGAGTAGAAGGCAGGAGATACTGTGAGCCCATGAGGGTGAAGTACTATCCGAGGTGGGGCTACACACAACTTACCTCCTTTAGAGCCTTGTGCATAAGGCAGGAGATACTGTGAGCCCTTGAGGGTGTAGCACTATCCAGGGTGGGGCTAAACAAACCCTGCCTCCTTTAGGGCCTTGTGCAGAAGGCAGGAGATACTGTGGGCTCCTGAGGGTGTAGCACTATCCAGGGTGGGGCTACACAGACCCTGCCTCCTTTAGGGCCTTGTGCAGAAGGCAGGAGATACTGTGGGCTCCTGAGGGTGTAGCACTATCCAGGGTGGAGCTACACACACCCTACCTCTTTTAGAGCTTCCTACTGAAGGCAGGAGATACTGAGAGCCCTTGAGGGTGTAGTACTATGCAGGGTGGAGCTGCACACACCCTACCTCTTTTAGGGCCTTGTGCAGAAGGCTGGAGATACTGTGAGCTCCTGAGGGTGTAGCACTATCCAGGGTGGAGCTGCACACACCCTACCTCCTTTAGGGCCTTGTGCATAAGGCAGGAGATACTGTGAGCTCCTGAGGGTGTAGCACTATCCAGGGTGGGGCTACACACACCCTACCTCCTTTAGGGCCTTGCGCAGAAGGCAGGAGATACTGTGAGCCCTTGTGGGTGTAGCACTATCCAGGGTGGAGCTGCACACACCCTACCTCCTTTAGGGCCTTGTGCAGAAGGCAGGAGATACTGTGAGCTCCTGAGGGTGTAGCACTATCCAGGGTGGGGCTACACACACCCTACCTCCTTTAGGGCCTTGAGCAGAAGGCAGGAGATACTGTGAGCCCTTGTGGGTGTAGCACTATGCAGGCTACACACACCCTGCCTCCTTTAGGGCCTTGAGTAGAAGGCAGGAGATACTGTGAGCCCATGAGGGTGAAGTACTATCCGGGGTGGGGCTACACACACCCTATCTCCTTTAGGGCCTTGTGCAGAAGGAGGAGATATTGTGAGCCCTTGAGGGTGTATCACTATCCAGGGTGGAGCTGCACACACCCTACCTCCTTTAGGGCCTTGTGCAGAAGGCAGGAGATACTGTGAGCTCCTGAGGGTGTAGCACTATCCAGGGTGGGGCTACACACACCCTACCTCCTTTAGGGCCTTGAGCAGAAGGCAGGAGATACTGTGGGCTCCTGAGGGTGTAGCACTATCCAGGCTGGGGCTACACAGACGCTGCCCTCTTTAGGGCCTTGAGCATAAGGCAGGAGATACTGTGAGCTCCTGAGGGTGTAGCACTATCCAGGCTGGGGCTACACACACCCTACCTCCTTTAGGGCCTTGAGCAGAAGGCAGGAGATACTGTGGGCTCCTGAGGGTGTAGCACTATCCAGGGTGGGGCTACACAGACGCTGCCCTGTTCAGGGCTTTGAGCAGAAGGCAGGAGATAGTGTGAGCTCTTGAGGGTGTAGCACTATCTAGAATGGGCTACACACACCCTACATCATCTTTTAGGGCTTTGTGCAGAAGGCAGGAGATACTGTGAGCCCTTGAGGCTGTAACCCTATCCAGTATGTAGCTGCACACACCATGGCTCGTTTAGGGCCTTGTACATAAGGCAAGAAATACTGTGATCCCTGAAGCAGGAGTTTCGTGTATATTTATTTCTACGACTCCACATGTACGCCTCTTTGTTGCGCTGACTGTACCCGAAGGAACCCACTTGGTTATGCATCATCATGTCCAATGATACATATCGGCTTTCTGATTGGATAGTGAACAGACGCGCCGTATATACAGAATACGCTATGTTGTACAAATTGGAATTATTTCTAAACGCCAAAACACTTGATTGAAAACACTTGTAAAGTTTAGACAAAAAGATTGTTTCCACTGATTACTCTTGATGGGTGGGCACTGTCATTCCAAAGAGGAGTAAAAGAAAAAAAGAATATAGTTGTTTTTTAATTTCCTTTGTTAGCATACATGTTGTACGGTTATGAATAGATAAGTGACTGTGTATGCTAATCGGAACGAAAAGACCTGACTATACACAAGTTATGACATTCGTATACGTTAGGGGAAAGAGATGTTAAGGTGATGATAAACAGCCGCTAATAATGAAGAGGAATTGTTGTTCAATGTGGGTTTGTCTGATAACCTGCGTCATTGTGGTGTCTGTAGTAGATGATGATGGGTAATTGTTGTTTTAAAGGGCCTAACGTCTAAGTTATCGGCCCATAATGGATTGGGTGATGGTGAAAATGTAAACGAAATGAAACTACAACTAAAAGCAGGGGCGTATATACAATTCTTTTTCGGGGGGGGCTGACTATCCTGGAAAATTGTGAATATTCTCAGGGGACTGTCACCGCAAAATACCCAGAAATATCAACCAGTATCTTAGAGCATATAACTCTGTGTTATTATTTTAGATAATTAATTGTAAAATTTTAAGTTTATATAGCGTACTGGCAATACACAAAAAAAGTTGTAACATACAACACACAAATAAAATTTTATACTTAATGAATTTTCTATGATGGCCTAAGGAGTATGAATGGCAAATATCTAATACTAATAATAATAATAATAATAATAATAATGTTATTGGGGTTACATCCCTTTTAACTACTCTTACTTAGAGACGCCGGGGTGCCGGAATATAGCCCTGAAGGGAATCTTTAACGTGCCAGTAAATCTACTGACACGGCTCCTCCGCATTTGCGCACCCTCAAGCGCCAGCTGATTGGGCCAGGATACGATGACCCCTTGAGGGTGTAGCACCATTCAAGGTGCACCATAAGTGGTGGGTCTACACATACCCTGCCTCCTTGAGGGCCTTGAGCAGAAGGCAGGAGATACTGTGAGCCCCTGAGGGTGTAGCCCTATCCAGGGTGCACCATAAGTGGTGGGTCTACACATACCCTGCCTCCTTGAGGGCCTTGAGCAGAAGGCAGGAGATACTGTGAGCCCCTGAGGGTGTAGCACCATTCAAGGTGCACCATAAGTGGTGGGTCTACACATACCCTGCCTCCTTGAGGGCCTTGAGCAGAAGGCAGGAGATACTGTGAGCCCTTGAGGGTGTAGCACCATTCAAGGTGCACCAGAAGTGGTGGGTCTACACACACCCTGCCTCCTTGAGGGCCTTGAGCAGAAGGCAGGAGGTACTGTGAGCCCTTGAGGGTGTAGCACCATTCAAGGTGCACCATAAGTGGTGGGTCTACACACACCCTGCCTCCTTGAGGGCCTTGAGCAGAAGGCAGGAGATACTGTGAGCCCTTGAGGGTGTAGCACCATTCAAGGTGCACCAGAAGTGGTGGGTCTACACACACCCTGCCTCCTTGAGGGCCTTGAGCAGAAGGCAGGAGATACTGTGAGCCCCTGAGGGTGTAGCACCATTCAAGGTGCACCATAAGTGGTAGGTCTACACACACCCTGCCTCCTTGAGGGCCTTGAGCAGAAGGCAGGAGATACTGTGAGCCCCTGAGGGTGTAGCACCATTCAAGGTGCACCATAAGTGGTGGGTCTACACACACCCTGCCTCCTTGAGGGCCTTGAGCAGAAGGCAGGAGATACTGTGACCCCCTGAGGGTGTAGCACCATTCAAGGTGCACCATAAGTGGTGGGTCTACACATACCCTGCCTCCTTGAGGGCCTTGAGCAGAAGGCAGGAGATACTGTGACCCCTTGAGGGTGTAGCACCATTCAAGGTGCACCATAAGTGGTGGGTCTACACATACCGTGCCTCCTTGAGGGCCTTGAGCAGAAGGCATGTGATAGAATGTCAATAAAACAAGAGGTCTGACCCTCGAAGAATGAGGGATCAGGAATGATGAGACAAGAGCCAATTAAGGCGGTAAAGTGAAATACTCCCTAGGCATCGGATACCCTAATACCGTCGGGGTCGGATGTGAACAAGAGTTGACCAAGGGAGATCGACAGTAAAGATGACAGACAGGATCCTGGCACAAGTAAGTGGAAGCAATCCCGGACTCAGCTGGGGTCTCATGGTCGCCAACCATGTGAGCCCCTGAGGGGTCTGCAGTGGAGTCAAGACTGTGATTCCGTAGAAGGTAGCCGTGGCATATAAGTTAGGAAACATCCTGGTATTTGCCCGGGGTTAATGTGGGAAAACGAAGGAAACCCACTTCAGTTGTTGTTTGAGTCTTCAGTCTTTTGACTGGTTTGATGCAGCGCTCCATGCCTCCCTGTCGTGAGTTAATCGTTTCATCTCTACATAGCTACCACATCTTACGTCCGAGGCAATCTGTTTAACATATTCTAACCTTGGTCTACCCCTACAGTTCTTGTCCTCGACCCTTCCTTCCATAACTAAGCTTGCTATTCCTGCGTGTCTTAGTATGTGTTCTACCACCCTATCTCTTCTCCTCATTAGCAGTCGCCTGAAACATCTCTCCTCTCCCACTCGTCGTAATACCTGTTCATTCGTAACCCTATCTACCCATCTGATCTTAATCATTCTACTGTAACACCACATTTGAAACGCTTCAATCCTCTTCTTTTCTGCTGCACCAATAGTCCAAGTTTCACTTCCATTGAGCGCCACGCTCCAGACAAAGGCCTTCAAAAATGACTTCCTAACACCTAAATCTATATTCGATGTCAACAGATTCCTTTTCTGTAGAAATGCTTTCCTTTCCTGAGCTAACCTCCTTTTAATATCCTCTTTGCTTCGTCGATCACTTCAATAAGGCGTGATCAAAAAGTTTTCGTATGATGTCCGTACTGTCCAGAATCCGTATGCCATTGAGACAGTCACCGACACACCAGGTTGAAGATTCCCGTGTGGTAAAAACACTGTGTCCTGCTGCCTGAATAAGCCCGTAACCGCCTGCTGCACATCCTCGTACGACAAGAATCGTCGACCCTTCAAGGCCTTTCTAAGGGATCGAAGACGTGATAATCGCATGGGAAGAGATCAGGACTACATGGCGGTTTCTGGATTTCCTGCGACTTGAGTTGGGCGTACCCTGTCTTATGACCTTTGCGATATGGGGACGTGCGTTATCATGAAGCAGCAGCACCTCTTGTCGCATTTTTCCTGGACGTTTCGCCTTAATTTCTCCAGTGTTGCTCAGTACCGTTCCCCAGTGACGGAGACACCAGGTTCCTTGAAATCAATAAGCAATGGGTCCCGGTAATCAGACAACAGGGTGAGCATCACCTGGGATGAGGGGACGATGGATGACGTCACTGCATCGTCGACGCTTTCGATTGCGGTTTCCAGTGGTGGCACCAGCTTAAGTCACCAGCAACAATGCGCTTCAGGAGCGTGTTGCCTTAAACTAGGCTGTTTAAGTATGCGATAGCTCCTGCAGCAGCTGTATTCCTTACATGTTTCTGTAGTACATTCTGAGAAATACATTTTCTAAAAGCGAACCTGGCAACACAAAGCTACTTCTTTTTGTTACTTCCGACCTGTTTAAAAGGTTTGGGGAGGGGGAGGAATTGGAACCGAAGATCTGCCATATTTCATGATGTACGCCAAATCTACTATATAAAGCTCAAATACCACTGACTGACTGATTCATTCATCACGAAATCTCACAAACCACCGAACGGATTGGAATGAAATTTGGTATGCAGCTTCCTCAAGGGCCGCAAACGCCCACTAAGAAAGGATATTTGGATATTCAGGTTCTAAAGGGGTGTTAAGGGGGTAGACCTGCATTTCATTGAATAGCAATATCTCCCGATTGGTTTCATTGGGGGATGTGATACTCGGCATATAAACTCATCATTAAAAATAAGAAGACACGTGTCTGAGGGTTTTTCGATGTGGTGTATATTATGAGGTGAAAGGGGTGAAAAGTGGGGGTTGAAGGATTCCTAACGGAGCGTGTATCCCTTAAACGACATAGGCCAGGAGTTTGGAACTCAGCGGAAACAAGTAGTTCCGTGAAGAACTATACAGCCTATTTTCATATATCCTACTCATGTTAATTGTCACTATCAACATACACAATTTCAGTTTGATTGCAGTAATAGATTCGTAGATATTGAGAACCGACTAAATATTTCGGATGGTCGCCATGTTGGATTTTATATATGTAGGTCCTAGAGTTATGTACTGTTACATGCAGATTATCGTGAACGTGTAGTATTCAAACTTCAATCGCATAATTAGGACACAAGAAAAAACAAGGAGATTTAAAAATTTTTCACAGCTGCCATCTTGAGGTTATGGAAACAATTGAAATAAATTAGATGCCAGTGGATTACCATTCGGATAAAGATTTACTGTACCAAGTTTCACTGAACGCGGATGGTTAAATTACGAGAAACGTCCATGTGAATTTTTATAATTCGCGTCACCGCCATGTTGGATTTGTGTTCACCAGGTTATTTAAAGTCCTATAGGTGAACTTAAGTTCATAGCCCCTATGAACATTAAAAAATGCAGTTTGATTGCTAAAATAGATTCGTAGATATTCAGTATCGTCTAAATATTTCGGATGGTCGCCATGTTGGATTGTTAATTGTATAGGCCATAGAGTCGTGTACCATTAAAGGAAAAGTATTGCGTAGGTTCATTATACAAACTTTCACTTCGATCGCATGAATACATCACAAGAAATAAAAACTTAATTTTAAAATTCGCACTGCCGCCATCTTGAGGTTATGTAAACAATTGAACTAAATTAGATACCAGTGGATTACAATGTGTATAAATATTTCCTGTACCAGGTTTCAGTGCGCTTGGAACATTAAATCGCGAGAAAGGTCTATTTAAAATGTTCAAATTCGCTTGGCCGCCATGTTCGTTTTGTAGTAAACCGGTTTTTGAAAATCTTATAGATGGACTTCCAGTAGTGCCCTTTATCTCCGTACAAAATTTTAGGGAGATACCGCTAATAGTTTCAGAGGTATAGAATGCCGGTGAAATATTTCGCACATCCGCCATCTTGTGATTATGTAAACAATTGAACGAAGTTAGTTGTCGGTGCATTACAATGTATATAAACATATACTGTACCAAGTTTCATTGCGTTTGGTTGGTCAAATCGCGAGAAACGACTATTTAAAAGTCGCAAATTCGCTTGGCCGCCATGTTGGTTTTGTAGTTACCAGGTTTTCAAAAGTCACATAAGTGAACTTACAGTAGTTCCCTCTATCACCATAGAAAATGTCAGGGTCATATCGGTAATAGTTTCGGAGATATTGAATGCTGGTGAAATATTTCGCACAGCCGCCATGTTGGATTGGTGAGTCGTAACAAAATTTGAAGGGCACGGTCGAGGTCGCCGGGAATAGTGCTATGAACTTTCCGAGTTTCATTGAAATCGCTCCTGCCGTTTAGATTTTATTAGGGGGGGACACACACACGAATCACACACACACACACACACACACGCACACACACACGGACAAAAGGTGATCTCATAAGCCTATTTTTTCAAAATTGAAAATAGGCTAAAAAATCAGCATAAAAAATAAGTAAATAGGTGTTTGACCGTTTTTTCATAAATCCAATTTAAGGGGCCCATGGGGGGGGGGGGAACGTAATATGTCTCAGTGTAAAATTATACATGGCCTGTGTTGTAGACAATAAAACATTACATCTTTTTTGTCTCTTGCTATTTCATCATACGACGAATACTTACGGAGTTATTAATGGTTTTGTTCTTTTTGGCCGGAATTTTCCAAGTCCCAGGAATGACATAAAAATTGATTCGAATGAAATTTTAAAAAAATGTTTTATTTAATACTTTTAGTTTATATTTTTCACGTCTTTTAGGGTCCGAAACCAACATGATATTTTGATGTTTTTTTTTTCGTCCCATGCATTTTTGGTTTCAGGTGATAGAATTATTTTCCACTAGGACCCATGCTTATCTACTATATAAAGCTCAAATACCACTGACTGACTGATTCATTCATCACGAAATCTCAGAAACCACCGAACGGATTGGAATGAAATTTGGTATTCAGCTTCCTCAAGGGCCGCAAACGCCCACTAAGAAAGGATTTTTGGATATTCAGGTTCTAAAGGGGTGTTAAGGGGGTAGACCTGCATTTCATTGAATAGCAATATCTCCCGATTGGTTTCATTGGGGGATGTGATACACGGCATATAAACTCATCACAAAAAATAAGAAGACATATGTCTGAGGGGTTTTCGATGTGGTGTATATTATGAGGTGAAAGGGGTGAAAAGTGGGGGTTGGAGGATTCCTAACGGAGCGTGTATCTCTTAAACGACATAGGCGAGGAGTTTGGAACTCAGCCGAGAAAAATCAGCATAAAAAATAACTAAACAGGTGTTTGACCGTTTTTTCATAAATCCAATTTAAGGGGCCCATGGGGAGGGGTGAAATTATGGGGGAGGGGGTGGGGGAAACGTAATATGTCTGAGTGTAAAATTATACATAGCCTATGTTGTAGACAATAACATATTACATCTTTTTTGTCTCTTGTTATTTCATCATACGACGAATACTTACGGAGTTATTAATGATTTTGTACTTTTTGGCCGGAATTTTCTAAGTCCCAGGAATGACATAAAAATTGATTCGAATGAAATTTCAAAAAATAGTTTTTTTAAATACTTTTATTATATTTTTCACGTCTTTTAGGGTCCGAAACCAACATGATATTTTGATGTTTTTTTTTCGTCCCATGCATTTTTGGTTTCAGGTGATAGAATTATTTTCCACTAGGACCCGTGCTTATCTACACACATCAAAAAAAGTTTTGCATCACCTCGGTTCCCAGATCTCCGGCATATAGACGTTGACTGTGTATATTGTATCCAAGATACAGTCCCTTTGACTGTTCATAGATGTCACTAAAACTGCTCAAAGATGTAAACAACCATGCATGAGCAGGGCCTATTAGACGGAGGGGGTACGACAGCCGATCAGTTCCAGTCATTCCACCAGGACGAAGGTACGCTGCTCATGTTGTCTGTAGTTCTACCATGCCCAGAAGGTCAATACCGCAGTTCGATCGCGTCCGCATTGTTACTTTGTGTCAAGAAGGGCTCTCAACAAGGGAAGTTTCCAGGCGTCTCAGAGTGAACCAAAGCGATGTTGTTCGGACATGGAGGAGGTACAGAGATACAGGAACTGTCGATGACAGGCCTCGCTCAGGCCGCCCAAGGGCTACTACTGTAGTGGATGACCGCTACTTACGGATTGCCGCTCGGAGGAACCCTGACAGCAATGCCACCATGTTGAATAATGCGTTTCGTTCAGCCACAGGACGTCGTGTTTCAACTCAAACTGTGCGCAATAGGCTGCATGATGCGCAACTTCACTCCCGACGTCCATGGCGAGGTCCAGCCTTGCAACCCCGACACCATGCAGCGCGGTACAGATGGGCCCAACAACATGCTGAATGGACCCCACGGAATTGGCATCACGTTCTCTTCACCGATGAGTGTCGCATATGCCTTCAACCAGACAATCGTCGGAGACGTGTTTGGAGGCACCCTGGTCAGGCTGAACGTCTTAGACACACTGTCCAGCGAGTGCAGCAAGGTGGTGGTTCCCTGATGTTTTGGGGTGGCATTATGTGGGGCCGACGTACGCCACTGGTGGTCATGGAAGGCTCCGAAACGGCTTTACGATACCTGAATGACATCCTCCGACCCATAGTGCAACCATATCGGCAGAATATTGGAGAGGCATTTGTCTTCATGGACGACAATTCTCGACCTCATCGTGCACATCTTGTGAATGCGTTCCTTCAAGATAACGACATCGCTCGACTACAGTGGCCAGCATGTTCGCCAGACATGAACCCTATCGAACATGCCTGGGATATGTTGAAAAGGGCTGTTTATGGACGTCTTGACCCACCAACCACTCTGAGAGATTTACGCCGAATTGTCGTTGAGGAGTGGGACAATTTGGACCAACAGTGTCTTGATGAACTTGTGGATAGTATGCCACGCCGAATACAGGCATGCATCAATGCAAGAGGACGTGCTACTGGGTATTAGAGGTAGTGGTGTGTACTGCAATCTGGACCACAAATGCTGAAAGTCTAGCTGTATGATGGTACAACATGCAATGTGTGGGTCTCATGAGCAATAAAACGAGCTGAAATGTTGTTTGTGTTGATCTCTATTCCCTTTGTATTTAACGGTTCCGGAACTCTTGGAACCGAGGTGATGCAAAACTTTTTTTGATGTGTGTACTATATAAAGCTCAAATACCACTCACTCACTCACTGACTGATTCATGCATCACGAAATCTCAGAAACCACCGAACGGATTGGAATGAAATTTGGTATGCAGGTTCCTCAAGGGCCGCAAACGACCACTAAGAAAGGATTTTTGGATATTCTGGTTCTAAAGGGGTGTTAAGGGGGTAGACCTGCATTTCATTGAATAGCAATATCTCCCGATTGGTTTCATTGGGGGATGTGATACTCGGCATATAAACTAATCATTAAAAATAAGAAGGCACGTGTCTGAGGTTTTTTTTCGATATGGTGTATATTACGAGGTGAAAGGGGTGAAAAGTGGGGGTTGAAGGATTCCTAACGGAGCCTGTATCCCTTAAACGACATAGGCCATGAGTTTGGAACTCAGCGGGAAAAAATCAGCATAAAAAATAAGTAAATAGGTGTTTGACCGTTTTTTCATAAATCCAATTTAAGGGGCCCATGGGGAGGGGTGGAATTATGGACGTAATATGTCTGAATGTAAAATTATACATGGCCTATGTTGTAGACAATAACACATTACATCTTTTTTGTCTCTTGCTATTTCATCATACGACGAATACTTACGGAGTTATTAATGATTTTGTACTTTTTGGCCGGAATTTTCAAAGTCCCAGGAATGACATAAAATTTGATTGAAATGAAATTTCAAAAAAAAAAGTTTTTTTAATACTTTTATTATATTTTTCACGTCTTTTAGGGTCCAAAACCATCATGATATTTTGATGTTTTTTTTCGTCCCATGCATTTTTGGTTTCAGGTGATAGAATTATTTTCCACTAGGACCCATGCTTATCTATCTATTTAACTAATGTTATAACAGGATTCCAAATGTTATTGCGGGCGAAACCGCGGGTAACAGCTAGTGTCTTGATAAAATCATCCGTGAGGTAAGTTATTACTTCTCAGGTGAGATTGATGTTGGTTTAGGGCAGGCTGTTCCAAATCAACGACTTTAAGTATGCGTACTCGCGAGTACTCAGCAGTGATGCTCGGAGCACGGCTGGAGAGGGACTGGGGGTGATAGCATATACGTCACTGGGCGAAGGTCATAGTACAAGTTCATGCACTTTCTGCCAGTCTTGATGTATCCACCGCTTAGTAACGGCCACCCTTACAGCAGAGCTGTATCCCATGTTGCAGGTTTACTCACACAAGGCACGAGTACTCAGCTGCTCACTGGCGAGAAGCTCGGATGGAACAGCCTGCCTTAAACAATGAAACGCATCACGTGGGTGAGTGGTTAACGTGTCGGATTACCAACCCCGAGATTTCAGGTTCGCTCCTGGCCGTGGTAAGTGATTTTTGAAAGGCGACAAAAATCACGACATGGATGTCATACGTTGTTGGCATGTTAAAGAACCCATTTGAATTCAGTAGGCCATGTTCAATGGCAAAATTAATCTCGGGATTTTCCGCCAACACAAAGTTCCTCCATTCTCTACTAGAAAGCGCTGTAGTGTCAAGTAGTTTAGATATCTAACCTCCTTGACTTTCATAGCGTTCAAAGGAACGACGAAATTCGGCATGCAAGCTGTCCTCTGGGTGTCAATTAACAAAGCTTGCACCCGGCACCTGAGGCCATACGATATTATTATTATTATTATTATTATTATTATTTATCAGGCAAACAATCATCCGGTGTGCTTTTTGCTCGGCATTCCACGCCCTTGTAGTATGGCTGAGGTGCGAGTCGAACCCAAATACAGTGTACCCCATTGCAGCCCTTAGAACAAAAATGAATTTCCTGGCAGACCTTGGGATGGATCCGGAACAGCCAACAGTGCTGGCCTCAACACCATCATTCTATTTGAATACTCGATTACCTCGACTGCTTCCAATTCGAAATTCCAATTCCCGGAGACTATTGTTGTTCGAAATATTCTAACACTCCAAGTATGCGAGTATTTCGAATAGTCGATTATTAAAATCATTCGAACATTGCAAATATTGTTAAACCCGCCTAAACTGGACCCTTTATATACCGGAAACATGGACAAATGTTAAACAAAGTTCGGAATGGAGGTATTTACGGTGTAAGATGACACTGTAAACTGGAAAACTGCCTAACGCGGAAACGGAAAGAAATTCCGAAAGTGTAGACGTAAATAACCTGATAAAGACGGATTATCTTATCCATATTACAAAGACCGACTAACGAAGAGAGATCTGTCCACCATCGAAAGAGTAAAAGTCCAATTCCAGAAAACCTTAATGGGCATCTCAAAATACACGCGCTCCCACCTAACATACGAATTAGCATGGGGACCCATCCTCGTCGAAGAAATAAGGACAACATTACAGCTTCCATTCTCAAACAAGATGTTCAGTAAAGAACATATAGCCTACTTTCCCCTAAATGCATGGGTATTGTTATAACTCTTTGTCCTTTTCAAGGAGTATGATTGAATGTCGGTTGTAGTAGCTTGTTGAAATACAACGTGCTATAGGGATATTAAACATGAATATGAGGTGCCCTTTGCTAGTGCTACCTCTGTACCAAATTTCGTTCAATTCGGTTTCACCGTGTTTGAATTGATAGGGGGAATCGATTTGCACATATACTTGGCCACCATCTGCAAACTATTGGGCCGAAGTTTTTGCAGTTTGGTCTGAACATGTTTCCCACATAAAGATAAGGTGTTGCAAAATTTGGTAGAGACTAGATTATTAGGTTGGTCGTAATTACATTTCAGCTTTTAACATTTGGGTGGCCGCGATTACGTTTCCGTCAAGATAGCGGTGATATAAAACATGACACTGAGGTGCCCTTTGCTAGTGCTACCTTTGTACCAAATGTCGTTCCATTCGGTTTCACCGTGTTCGAATTGATAAGGGGAATCGATTTTCACACAAAGATGGCCGCCATCCGCAAAATATTAGGCTGATGACCTATTAGTTTGGTCAAAGGATGCTCCCTCCATAAAGGTATGTTGTTGCTAAATATTCTAGAGATCGGATGATTAGGCTAATCGTAATTTGATTTAAGCTTTGAACATTTGTGTGGCCGCCATTACGTTTCCGTCAAGATGGCGGCGATATAAAACATGACACCGAGGTGCCCTTTGCTAGTGCTACCTCTGTACCAAATTTCGTTCATTCGGTTCCACCGTGTTCAAATTAATAGGGGGAATCAATTTTGACATAAAGATGGCCGCCATCCGCAAACTATTAGGCTAATGGCCTATTAGATTGGTCAAAGGATGCTCCCTTCCAAGGCCGACCGGGTTCGATTCCCGGTCAATGCATGTGAGATTTTCCACGTGAAATGCCATGTCCTGTGGTTCGGATTCCTCGTAAAAAGAGGTCCCGTGGCTCATGATCGCGAGATTAACAGTCACGTTAAACCACATGCTTGCTCCCTCCATAAATGTATGTTGTTGCAAAGTTTGGTAGAGATCGGATGATTAGGTTAATCGTAATTTGATTTAAGCTTTGAATATTCGTGTGGCCGCCATTACGTTTCAGTCAAGATGGCGGCGATATAAAACATGACACTGAGGTGCCCTTTGCTAGTGCTACCTCTGTACATAAATTTCGTTCCATTCGGTTCCACCGTGTTCGAATTAATAGGGGGAATCAATTTTGACATAAAGATGGCCGCCACCCGCAAACTATCAGGCTAATAACCTATTAGATTGGTCAAAGGATGCTCCCTCCATAAAGGAATGTTGTTGCAAAGTTTGGTAGAGATCAAGATGGTTATGTTAGTCGTAATTTAACTTAAGCTTTGAACATTTGTGTGGCCGCCATTACGTTTCTGTCAATATGGCGGCGATATAAAACATGACACTGAGATGCCCTTTGCTAGTGCTACCTCTGTACCCAATTTGGTTCCATTCGGTTTAACCGTGTTTGAATTAATAGGGGGAATTGAATTCACACAAAGATGGCCGCCATCCGCAAACTATTAGGCTAATGACCTAGTCATTTGATCAAAAAATGCTTCCTCTATAAAGGTATGTTGTTGACAATTTGGTAGAGATCGGATGATTAGGTTAATCGTAATTTGATTTAAGCTTTGAACATTTGTGTGGCCGCCATTACATTTCCGTCAAGATGGCGGCAATATAAAACATGACACTGAGGTGCCTTTTGTCAGTACTACCTCTGTACCAAATTTCGTTCCATTAGGTTTCACCGTGTTTGAATTAATAGGGGGAATTGATTTTCACACAAAGATGGCCGCCATCCGCAAACTGTTAGGCTAATGACCTAGTCATTTGGTCAAGAAATGCTTCCTCCATAAAGGTATGTTGTTGCAAAATTTGGAAGAGATCGGATGATTGGGTTAATCGTAATTTGATTTAAGCTTTGAACATTTGTGTGGCCGCCATTACGTTTCCGTCAAGATGGCAGCGATATAAAACATGACACTGAGGTGCCTTTTGTTAGTACTACCTCTGTACCATATTTCATTCCATTCGGTTGCACCGTGTTCGAATTAAGAGGGGGAATCGATTTTCACACAAAGATGGCCGCCATCCGCAAACTATTACGCTCATGGCCTATTGGTTTGGTCAAAGGATGCTCCCCCCATAAAGGTATGTTGTTGCAAAATTTGGTAGAGATCGGATGATTAGGTTAGTCGTAATTTGATTTAAGCTTTGAACATTTGTGTGGCCGCCATTACGTTTCCGTCAAGATGGCGGAGATATAAAACATGACACTGAGGTGTCCTTTGCTAGTGCTACCTTTGTACCAAATTTCGTTCAATTTGCATTCACCGTGTTTGAATTGATAGGGGGGGACAGACATTCAGAGTACACACACTCTCACACACACACACACACACACACACACTCACACACACACATACACACACACACACAGACTCACACACACACATACACACACACACACAGACAGACACACTTTTTTCGCCCTGTGTTGATCTCATAAGTCTACTTTCATTTTTTGCAAAAATCGAAAGTAGGCTAAAAATGCCGAAGCGCACCTGGCAGAGAGAAGGGAGAAGAGAGAAGACATCCCACTAGAAGTTAACAGCACGGATGCCATGATCAACCGGAACTGGACCAACGCCGATCAGAAACTAAGACATGTGGAGATAAAGTTAGCAGTACATGGGTACCACCATGAAAAATGTAAAAACATGTCCTATCACGCCCAAAATGAACTCTGCGTATACTCGTTATGTGACCAGTTCTGTGACTTAGGTCTATATCACATCACACGATGTAAAAATAACCAAAAATCACTGTGCGATTATGGCAAAGACTAAAATAGACTCAATCTTTGTTATGCACATTCGTTTCCTTTTTTTTTATAATAATAAAGCTATATACAGTAGCCTAGTACATTTTGAGCGAGACTGTACTCGCATCAAAATTCTAGGAAACATTAATGACTGAAGTCATGGAACAAATGGACGACGACGACAACAACGATGAATGCAACGAAAGGGAGCTGGAAAATACACACTTTTTGAGAAGCACTATCTGTTGTGAGTGTCCTTCTGGGATTTGCAGCTTCCAATCAAGTTCCAGAACTCTTGGAGTTACCACAGGATGCAAAGGACATCATACAACGTTCTCTGGTCAAGAATCGCGACAATGCACTTTGGAAGACATGTTGAAACAAGGATACGAGCAGAGAAACTGACATTCTTGTACGTAAGTTGAAAATACAGTGTAATACATGTGAGCCTATTTTCTGTTTTATTTACAGATCTATATTTTTATCCTATTTTCAATTTTGAAAAAATAGGCTTATGAGATCACCTTTTGTCCGTGTGTGTGAGGTGTGTGTGTGTGTCCCTAATAAATTCTAAACGGCTGGAGCGATTTCAATGAAACTCAGTTACTTCATAGCACTGTTCCCGACGACCCCGACCGTGCCCTTCAAATCTTGTTACGTCTCACCAATCCAACATGGCGGCTGTGCGAAATATTTCACCAGCATTCAATATCTCCGAAACTATTCCCGATATCACCCTGGAATATATTACGGTGATAAAGGGAACTACTAGAAGTTCACCTATGTGACTTTTGAAAAACTGGTAACTACAAAACCAACATGGCGGCCAGGCGAATTCGCGACATTTAAATTGATGTTTCTCGCGATTTAACCAACCAAACGCAATAAAACTTGGTACAGTATATGTTTATACACATAGTAATGCACCGACATCTAACTTCGTTCAATTGTTTACATAACCACAAGATGGCGGATGTGCGAAATATTTCACCGGCACTCTATATCTCTGAAACTATTAGCGGTATCACCCTGAAATTTTGTACGGACATAAAGGGCACTACTGGAAGTTCATCTATAAGACTTTCAAAGACCGGTTAACTACAAAACGAATATGGCGGCCAAGCGAAGTTGATAATTTTAAATAGACCTTTCTCGCGATTTTATGCTCCAAACGCAATGAAATCTGGTACAGGGAATGTTTATACACATTGTAGTGCACTGGTATCTAATTTAGTTCTATTGTTTTATTAATTATTATTTCATTGAGATCATACAGGAATTCTTAGCAGTGTATTTTGTCTTATTAAAACTCAACCCTATGTAAACCTGTCACCTGTGAAAACGGAAAAATAAATCCGGAATTATTGCGTTCCGCTTTGGTTGATGATGATTATTTGTTGTTTTAAGGGGACTAACATCTAGGTTATCGGTCCCTAATGATCTGGGTGATAGCGAAAATGACAATGAAATTGAAATCATAAGGCAAATTAAGTGAGACTGAAAATACTTACAAAATGGTACTCAGATGGAAACGACTCACAAAATGTAGTTTAAGTTCAAAATACTTACAAAATGAAATTGAAATTGAAAATGCTTACAAAATGTAATTTAGATTCAAAATACACACAAAATGCAATTGAGGATCACAACACTTACAAAATACCCACCGTACCAAATGCAATGTAGATTGAAAATACTTGCAAAATGCGGTTGAGATTGAAAATACTTACAAAATTTCAATTGAAATTCAGAAAACTCACTTAGGCTAAATGGTAGACCTACCACACATTTAAAGACTTACTAAAAAGCAATTTAGAATCTCAATCCTTACAAAATTTAGATTCAAAAACTTCGCTTAAGGGAATTTAGATACACAGTGAGCCAATTAACAAAAACAGTGCGGGAATCTTAAAGAGAAAAGGAAATCAAATGAAAAGAAAACAAGAGGTCTGACCCCTCGAAGAAGGAGGGATCAGGAAAGATGAGACAATGGTTAATTAAGGCGGGAAAGTGAAAGACTCCCTAGGCCTCGGATACCCTAATACCGTCGGGGTCGGAAAAGAACAAGAGTTGACCAACGGAGGTCGACAGGAAAGGAGACGGAGAGGAGCCCGGCACAAGTAAGTGGAAGCAATGCCGGACTCAGCTGGGGTCCCGTGGTCGCCAGCCCACGTGCCACTAGAAGTGAGCCCCTGGGGGAGGGGGGTCCGCTTTAGGCAGGTTTTGCTGTATTTTAATTATTCAAAATAACCAGTGATGGACGAAGCAAAGAGGATATAAAAAGTAGGTAAGCTCAGGCAAGGAAAGCATTTCTAGAGAAAAGGAATCTGTTGACATCGAATATAGATTTAGGTATTAGGAAGTCATTTTTGAAGGCCTTTGTCTGGAGCGTGGCGCTCTATGGAAGTGAAACTTGGTCTATTGGTGCAGCAGAAAAGAAGAAAATTGAGGCGTTTGAAATGTGGTGTTACAGGAGAATGATGAAGATCAGATGGGTAGATAGGGTGACAAACGAAGAGGTATTAAGACGAGTGGGAGAGGAGAGATGTTTCTGGCGACTGCTAATGAAGAGAAGAGATAGGTTGGTAGGACACATACTAAGACACCCAGGAATAGCAAGCTTAGTTATGGAAGGAAGGGTCGAGGACAAGAACTGTAGGGGTAGAGCAATTTTAGAATATGTTAAACAGTTTGCCTCGGATGTAGGGTGTGGTAACTATGTAGAGATGAAACGATTAGCTCAGGACAGGGAGGCATGGAAAGCTGCTTCAAACCAGTCAAAAGACTGAAGACTCAAACAACAACAAAGATGATAAGTACCCAAAATGTACAGCAATTTGTTTAAAGGAATTTGTCGAGTGGACGATTTCTGAAATAATGTTACCCTTACGCCAGGATATGAGCAAATATTTTCCGGAATTATATTTCTTTGCCCGGAAAAACCTACCTCCGCCTTCCGGCGTGCAGAGAGGGATGTCTTTTTATTTTTTGGTGTAGGTGAACAAGGTTCAGTATATCTGATTTACTTGGATATGGGGGCGTGACAAGTTCGAGGCTTTAGGAAACCGCTTTGTTGAACACGAGAGAGCGCGGGCGAGCATAAAGATGTAGCACCAAATAGTAGGTGGCTTGTTTGGTCCTGCAGGTATCAGATTACAGCACGTGGTCGTATCGCATGACGACATTATTCGTGTTACTGATGCTTCAAAATAGATACATATAATAGAACTCCCAAACATCCTCTCTGCGGATTATTAAAGTACGTTTCTTCTTTTTAGCCTATTTTCAATTTAGAAAAAATAGGCTTATGAGATCACATTTTGTTCGTGTGTGTGCGTGCGTGTGTGTGTGTGTGTGTGTGTCCCTAATAACTTTTAAACGGCTGGAGCGATTTCAATGAAACTCGGAAAGTTCATAGCACTATTCCGGGCGACCCCGACCGTGCCCTTCAATATTTGTTACCCCTCACCAATCCAACTTGGCGGCTGTGCGAAATATTTCACCAGCATTCAATATCTCCGAAACTATTCCCGATATCACCATGGATTTTTTTACGGCGATAAAGGGAACTACTAGAAGTTCACCCATGTGACTTTTGAAAAACTGGTAACTACAAAACCAACATGGCGGCCACGCGAATTTGCGACTTTTAAATAGACATTTCCCGCGATTTAACCAACCAAACGCAATACAACTTGGTACAGTATATGTTTATACACATTGCAATGCACCGATATCTAGCTTCGTTCAATTGTTAAATAACCACAAGATGGCGGATATGCGAAATATTTCACCGGCATTCTATATCTCTGAAACTAATACAGGTATCACCCTGACATTATGTACGGAGATAAAGGGCACTACTGGAAGTTCATCTATAAGACTCTCAAAAACCGGTTAACTACAAAACGAACATGTCGGCCAAGCGAATTTGAAAATTTTAAATAGACCATTCTCGCGATTTAATGTTCCAAACGCAATGAAGTCTGGTAAAGGAAATGTTTATACACATTGTAGTGCACTGGTATCTAATTTAGTTCAATTGTTTACATAACCTCAAGATGGCGACTTTTCAAATTTTATAATTAAGTTTTTATTCCTTGTGTCATAATCATGCGATCGAAGTGAACGTTTGAATAATGAACCTACGCAATAATTTTCCTTTAATGGTACATGACTCTATGGCCTATACATTTAACAATCCATCATGGCGACCATCCGAAATATGTAGACGGCTCTGAATATCTACGAATCTATTATAGCAATCAAACTGATTTTTTTTATGTTCATAGGGGCTATGAACGTAAGTTCACCTATAGAACTTAAAATAACCTGGTGGTAACAAATCCAACATGGCGGCGACGCGAAATATAAATATTCACATGGTCGTTTCTCGCAATGTAACCATCCGAGTGCAGTGAAACTTGGTACAGTATGTCCTTATACGAATGTTAATCCACTGGCATCTAATTTATTTCAATTATTTCCATAACCACAAGATGGCAACTGTGCGAAATTTTAAAATCTCCTTGTTACCTCATGTGTCCTAATCATGCGATTGAAGTTTGAATGCTACACGTACACAATAATCTTCATGTTACAGTACATAACTCTAGGACCTACATATATAAAATCCAACATGGCGACCATCCGAAATATTTATTCGGTTCTCAATATCTACGAATCTATCACAGCAAGCAAACTGAAATTTTGTATGTTGATAAAGGCTATTAACATAAGTAGGATATATGAAAATAGGCTGTATAGTTCTTCACGGAACTACTTGTTAATTTATGTAGTAGCGGCTTCGGTGACGTAGTTGGTAGTATGCTGAGCTTCTATGCCCAAGATCGCGGGTTCAAACCCAGCCGAAGTCGTCGGATATTTTAAGAGCGTCAGAAATCCCTCAGTATGCCTTCTTTCGGAGGGGAAGTAAAGCCGGTGATCCCATGTCATAGATTTATGGCATGAAAAAGAACCTTGCACAAGTGTCGTGGAGGGTAGGATTACAGCCATCACAATTAACACCGGTTATCAGACAGATTCTACACACACCCAAAGTACACGGGGCTACATGACCGCGTTGTCGCTGCCCCTAAACTGAGGAACCTACCTACTGTAGTAGAGGTTATTTAAATAATTTAATAAACAGTTTAAAAAAATTACGTACAAGGAGGCTAAAAATAATGTTATAGTGTGACCTGCCTCATACACTCGTTGCGTAGTGGATAGCACTCTTGGCTGTCATGGTGCAGGCCTGAGTTGGATTCCCGTCTCTGCCAAGAAATGCAATTCTGATCTGAGGGCTGGCACGGAGTACTCTCAGCCTCGTGAAGGAAAAAGGAGAATAAGCGGGTTCGATTCCCTCCTCAACTATCCTGGAAGGGGATTTTAGAGGTTTCTCGTGGTTAGCTCACCAATGTTTTGAAATACCGTACATGAAATTTTTATGAGGTGTTAATTTTATATGTTTATATAATGTTTTAATTTGTGTGTTCATTTTTATTCATACTAATGTAAATTTTAATTTTTACTATCTTCAATTTTTAATTTTTAATTTTCTTAAATTTAAAATCTTTAATTTAAAAAACAAATCTAAATTATTTAAGCTAAATGTTATAAATATTTACAATTTTAAAAATTTTAAAACTAAATTATAAAAGTTAAATTTATTAATAATTTAAAAATTAAATATTAATTTTAATTTCATAATTTTTTATTTTTATTTTTATTTTGATTTCAATTTTAATTATTTAGTTTTATAATTTTTAAATTTCCTTATTATAAATTCTATTTTAATTTTATTTTGTCTATATTCTAAATTTAATTTCAATACAATTTTATTTCTGTATTAAATTATATTTACTTCATTTGTCACGTTTTTATTTTCAATTTTAATTTGATATTTTTTTGATTTTATGCAGTACCCTAGGTCCAGGCATTACAGGAAAAAAATCGATTTATAAAGATATTAACACATCTACAAGAATATTTCTTAAAATAAGGCTGAATATTCAACAATCATCACTTTGGATAACAAAAATCGTTCTTTTGGTAGGATTTCAAACCTTTCTCATCCATGAGGTTAAACAGAGGTTATTTTATACCGTAAAACAATGAGAATTGTCATCATATTTCCCAAAAGTTCAGCCAAGAGTACCCTTAAATGAGCAATGACTGTAAACGGACTTCAGGCAGGAATCTATCACAAGAACAGAGTTTCCAGACAAGGTTGTGAAGCCTGTTTTACCATGCAAACCACTAGGCTACTGATAAGAGCGCTAGGAAATGGCAGATGTCTCTTGTAATGAGTACGTTATCGTGATCAGAGACGAAGTCAGGACTTCTGACAGACTGGCTGACCGTATCCGGGTGGCACTGATCACTCTCGATGGCTCACGACCTACGACCACAACTTCTTTAAGAATTCAACATTACTTCAATCTCCCAACTCGATCACTGATTGGAAAAAGAAATACTTGGGTGCTTACGATCATTTCAGTTCCTTGACTCGAGAAGAGCTAGTTACAGTCTAATGGCCTATTCTACAGCAGTATCGATGACTGCAGTACAATCTACAAGGTTAGTGGACTTGTAAAATGTGGTAAGGTAACGTTTTCTTTTCGAAAGACATCCGTCCAAACAGTGCTAATCAAGCGAGGAGCCGGCTCAGGGCTCAACACCGAGTAGTCCCTTTTCTCACTCCTCTCCTTGGTTCTCACTGGCTTGTAAGTTAGTTAGTAAGTTAGTTAGTTGTTGTTTTAAGGGGGCTCTTAAACCGCAAGTGGGAGTTTTTTGCACACAGTTAACAATTAAGTCATAGCTTCACTAATATGTAACATAGAATTATGAGAACTTGTAAAGTTATAGTTAATACATAGGGATTTTATTTCATATATAAAAGCGAACAGCATATTAAGTACTGCCTAATTCATTGATAGGACAATACTTGTGATTTGTTAAACGTCATGAATCACAAAAAAACATGATTTAACAAGAACTACCAGTTTCAATGTAATGATTTTTCTTTCATATAAACACCGACGATGAACCACCATTAATGTTATATTGTCAATAGTATGTTTAAAGAAACATTTAAGTTGTCCTTCAAAAATAGTTTTGTGTAAAATTTTCCAAGTAGGCTATATCTTAGTTATTTATAAATATAATTTCATGAATGAGGTTCATCCTCCACATTCATGCGTTTTCATTATAGAAAAAAAAAGTAATTCCATTCAGACTGGTATTTCATGTTAAATCGTATATTTTGTGATTCATGACGTTTCAAAAATCACAAATATTTTCCTACCAATAAATTACGCAATACTTTAAATACTGTAGGCCTTTATATATGAAATAAAAGCCCTATGTATTGACTATATCTTTACAAGTTCTCATAATTCTAAGTTACATATTAGTGAAGCTATGACTTAATTGTTAACTCCCACTGGCGTTGTATGAACCCCCTTAAGGTGTGGAAGTGTGAGGTAATCTGCCCTTAACTGACACAGTTACAAACCGTGGAACACCATATCACAATCTATTCAGTTTTGTAGGAAACGTAGCGACGGTAATATTTTATGTTATCGGAACATCCCCGTCATATGCCCCTAATGAAGGTGAGTGTTATATTTCGTATGATATACAGAGGATACAGTAATACTAGAGTATATACAATATACACAAGTAATAAATATCTAGTAAAATTCACTATTCGTGATCACTAAAACTCACAGTTGAATGTCCTGAGAAGTAATCCACTCCACTGCATCATCACTTGGATTCTGCAGGTCGTCATATCCTCCCTTGAAGGACCGTGAAGGGCATTCCGACACAATATGGTGGATTGCCTGGACTGCATCGCCACAATCGCACTGAGGGTTAGAAATTTTCCCCCATTTGTGGAGCCAAAAGTTACATCTTTCGTGACCGGTCCGCACTCTTTTCAGTGACGTCCAGATCCTTCTTGGAGGATTGAAACGAGGAGGTTTCCTGCAGGGATCAGTGATCAATCCTAGCTCATCAGGGTTTGATGTAGTCCATTCTTCTCGCCAAGTTTCGTCTATATTGAACTTAGATTCAACAAGCATCTTGCCTAGTTGCCATGACGAATGTCGAGATTTTAATGAATTACAGACCTGATGTATGGGTAAGAGAGATGAGTGTTGAAATTGGCCAGGGAGTTGGAAGAAAATGGTTGTAACCTATGGTACCGTCCCAGCATTTTATTGGAGTAAAAAATGGGAGAAACCAAGGGAAAACATTTTAAGGACGGCCGTCAGTGGAGTTTGAACCCATTTGTCTACTGCATGTGGAAATAGCCTGGCTGTATGGGCTTGCATTTCACCACGCAGGGCTACCATGATCGGTGGGAAATTGTGACATAATCCATGTGATGCAATAGCGTGGAAGTCGGAAGAGAATAGACACAGATCAATGAAGATCAGACAGGGACGTTGGTTGGTTGGTTGGTTGGTTGGTTGGTTGGTTCCACAGTTTAGGGGCTGCGACAACGCGGTCATGTAGCCCCGTGTACTTTGGGTGTGTAGAACATGTCTTAGATACACACACTAATACAGTCATCACAATTAACACCGGTTATCAGACAGATTGTACACACCGACAGTAGTGGCTACGCTGGCTAAAGCACAGCATTAGGTCATGGGGCCAAGCTCTCTGCTGACTCGGTAGACGCGTGGGTTCGAGCCCCACCGTCGGCCGTCCTTGAAATGGTTTTCCGTGGTTTCCCATTTTCAACACCAGGCAAATGCTGGGACGGTACCTTCTGACAGGCCACGGCCACTTCCTTCCACATCCTTGCCCAGTTTCATTCGCCATCATTCATTTCATCTCTCATTAACTCCTCTCATGAGGTTGGCGTCAGGAAGGGCATCCGGCCGTAAAAACCATCGCCACAAATACTTCCATCGCATCTCATCCCCGACCCCATTGGAAAACGGGAATAATAAGGGGTAGACATACATCAGACAGATTCTACACACACCCAAAGTACACGGGGCTACATGACTGCGTTGTCGCAGCCCCTAAACTAAGGAACCAACCATGTCTGATAACCGGTGTTAATTGTGATGACTGTATTAGTGTGTGTTATCTGTTTTTAAATCAAGTAAGGACTGCAGACATGCAATTATCAAGTAGTTCCTACTTTTGTTACCAAACGCCACTAAACGACTACTAGTTCTGAACTTGGTTACTAGATGCCACCGTAGCGGCTCCTGGCGACGAACGTTGGAACCTAAGCGCGTTAGTCAAATCTAACCTATAATTTAGCTTCACACAAGTGTAATTAGTGGAAGGTTCGTTTACATGCCATAAATCTATGACAAGGCACCACCGGCTCTACTTCCCCTCCGAAGGAAGGCATACTGAGGGATTTTTAACGCTCTTGAAAAAAACGACGACTTCGGTCGGGTTTGAATCCGTGACCTTGGGCATGGAAGCATGCTACCACTAAATGAGCAAAGGTACGTCCATAGGGGTTTCTGAATAATTTCGGTTGAATTCAATTTTTTGTTATTTTTTTCATTTTCTGATTTTCATCATGAGTTCTTTCCTCGGAAGTAGGCCTAGCGATGGCATCATTATAGTGCCGTAACGTTTCTTGGGTTGGCCACACTGAATTGAATGATCCTCTCCACCCACATACAACAACAGATAGCGTACGGCAGCTCAGAAACCAGAAGTTACAATACGTGAGTTATTACTTGAGCTAACCCACGCCACACCGGCTTCAAGGAAGGACTTTAGGGCGTAGCAAGGAAACTCGTGCTAGACCGACCCACACAGGTACAGTGCCGAACATAAGCTCAACTATTCCACAAAATGTATTAGGGCTGTGGGGTATAACTGTGATTGGCGTGGACACGGTAGTTACCATGGCAACAAGTGTTGGTCATCTAGTTCAGTAGAGACATCTATATGTTGCTATAAGAACATCTTACTTACTATTAACATGGTTACCATGGCAACAAGTGTTGGTCATCTAGTTCAATAGACACATCTATATGTTGCTATAAGAACATCTTACTCATTATTGGCGTGGTTACCATGGCAAAAAAATATTGGCCATCCAGTTCAGTAGAGACATCTATATGTTGCTATAAGAACATCTTACTTACTATTAGCGTGGTTACCATGGCAACAAGTGTTGGTAATCTAGTCCAGTAGAGACATCTATATGTTGCTATAAGAACATCTCACTTACTATTAGCGTGGTTACCATGGCAACAAGTGTTGGTAATCTAGTCCAGTAGAGACATCTATATGTTGCTATAAGAACATCTTACTTACTATTAGCGTGGTTACCATGGCAACAAGTGTTGGTAATCTAGTTCAGTAGAGACATCTATATGTTGCTATAAGAACATCTTACTTACTATTAGCGTGGTTACCATGGCAACACGTGTTGGTAATCTAGTCCAGTAGAGACATCTATATGTTGCTATAAGAACATCTTACTTACTATTAGCGTGGTTACCATGGCAACAAGTGTTGGTCATCTAGTTCAGTAGACACATCTATATGTTGCTATAAGAACATCTTACTTACTATTAGCGTGGTTACCATGGCAACAAGTGTTGGTCATCTAGTTCAGTAGAGACATCTATATGTTGCTATAAGAACATGTTACTTACTATTAGCGTGGTTACCATGGCAACAAGTGATGGTCATCTAGTTCAGTAGAGACATCTATATGTTGCTATAAGAACATCTGACTTACTGTTATAGAAATTTAAATCGCCAAACGGTTGCGAGATAATACGAACTTATAGTGATGGTCTGAGAGTCCCTCAAGTAATTAAAAGACGTTCAAAATTTAGATATTTTTCCTCTAGCGACTTCAAGTGTCATTCCAAGTTTTGATAATCAGTTCTACCAACATAAAATGCAAGTGTCAGCAAAATTTCCCTAAATATTTTTCTAAATTATATATTTTTCGAAAGTGTTATTTTAAGAGTGCGACCATGTCAACAAGTCTGTCAAAATGGACTACTGTACTACTAAGATCATGTTACCCCATGGTACTTATAACACATTCATTTGAATAATAAAAGTGACAGTCAGTCTGAAAGACTAGACTTTGTATCATTTTAAATGCTACAAATGCTGAATAATTCTAGAAAGGCTCGAGGCTTCTCGCTTCGCTTGAAGCCGAAGACTCTTGACATGTTAAAAATGTATCTGCATAATACTTATCTTGCTTTATAATACTTTACCTTGTTTCAAATTTCTCGCGAACGGCAAGTGCAAACCAAGCGCAAAGCAAGGTCAAGCGCACGGGATGCCGTCACGCTCACCAGAGCACGTGGGGACGTGCCCCTTCCATCCAGTCTAAAAACACTTATAGTGGGCTATGTATTGAAGAGAGAGATATGCTCTCGCGGACTTTTTAGTAGAACTTTTCATGCCGACCATTTCTTACGCTCATAGTATATTTATATTCTTAACGGTATGTCCAGCGTAAGCTCAAGAAGCGCACGGACGCCAAAGTTTGTTTTTGGCATTTTCACTGAAATCGTTACTGCTTGGCTTCCTTTCATCATACATACATTATTTTCTTCAGAATCTTTCCTCGAGATGTCCTTTACAGAATGGTGAAAACCGCATCAAAATCCATCCAGTGGTTCTCGAGATTACCCGTGACATCCAAGAATCGGGGATTTTTGTCTTATACTAACGAAGTAGAGATTGTCGGGGAACACATGCATCAAGCGGTACTATGACGTCACACATCTCCGTGCATCTGGGTGCATTTCGTCCCGTCACCGTAACGTAACGCCAGACCCCAGCGTAACGACGAAGTCGACAAGATCATTTAAAATGATAGAATGGTCCTCAGCTGATGTGGAAGACATTGTTGACCAAGTCTGGAATACACCACTTCAAATAAGATGGTCTCATTCCTGAGCGTAACATTGAAAAAAAAAAAAAAAAAACATGAATTTTGAAAGACGTATAATAATATTTTTTTTCTCCATCTTTATGCCCTACTCGACTGAACCTGATGTGTTGGCCTTCTTTTCCTCCCAAAATCTCTTCATCCTCTCCCTAAGCTTCTTCCTTCGTTCCTCTGTCCATGTTACAGTGGCTCTGGTGTTGGGTTTGTCTCCAAATTGGCGACTGTCGATTTTGGTTCTGAATTTACATCTGTCCCATACAATGTCTTCTGAGATATTGATGTCCTGGAGATCTGTTTCAATTTCGCGAAGCCAGCTGTTCTTGGTTTTTAATGATAGGATCAGGTTGAGAATTTTTTAGTCAGTCTGTTATTGTTCATTCTAATAATGTGTCCATAAAATTTCAATCGTCTATTCTGAAAAGTGTGAAATATCTTTTCAGATTGACAATATATTTCCTGGGATGATTTCTTCCTCCATATTCTCTCTATACAAACTGGGCCAAAAATATTTCGTAAAATTTTGCTCTCTTGGTTCTCTACGTATTCGGTTAAAGATCCGCCTCTAATGATTAAGGTTTCAGATGCGTATAACGCTTCAAGTTTGCTTGAGGAGGAGAAATTTTCGAAGGCTTCTGGAGACAAAAGTTGGAGTCTTTACACCAGACAATGTGGTGGATAAAATGCTCAGCAGTAGAAAGAGTTGGGCAGTTTGCTGTCTGCATCTCTGAGCTGCGAAAAATCAAAAAAGAAGAGGTACCGAGAAGATTGATTGCTGAAGACAGTGGGGATGATAATGAGTAATTTCATTATCATCAAGTTAAATGAAATTGACTGAGACCTCTGGTCGTAACAGTGGCTCCACCCTGAAGTAAGGCTGAACAGGCAGTTCCGGGATGGCCTTAAGCCAAGTATAGGGTTTGTGGGTTTTAGTAGGTAGTAATCCTGCACAGTTGTACGTCCGGAAGCTTGCAATCTGTCTTTTGAAAATTTTCCACACGGTTTCCCTTGTAAAAAAGGAAAATTATGTCCATGATCCCATGGTCCTTTCTGTAAGGAAGAAACTTTCACTAATGTTTAAAGACAACACATATCTGTGATGCAAAATAGTCATACGTCAGGAGGCAACGAGTCAGTACAGACTTACAGCAAGGGCCAGATGACCTCGTAGTTCCGAACATTCTTCTTCCTAAGTATTCAATCCATGGATTGGTCTGCGGCAGTTCTCCAGTCGGCTCTATTTATAGCTATCCTCTTCATCTCTTCATAGCTTCTGCATCCTACATCAGACATGATTTGCTGTACATATTGTAGGTGTGGTCTTCCTCGACATCTTTTGCCTTCAACTATTCAACCATTCCCTCCAATACCGTTTTCAGCAGGCTATCGTGTCTCAAAATATGTCCCATCAGTCTAGTCCACCTCCTCTTTATGTTTTTCCATAAGGTATAATTTTCCTCCACCTTTTTAAATACTTCAGCATTCGTTATTTTTTCTGTCCAGCAAATTTTTAGCATTCGTCTGTAACGCTATGGTTCAAAAGAATTTAACCTCCTTCTTTCTTCTTTTCCAATTGTCCACGTTTCGCAACCATAAAGGGCAATGCTCCAAACATACGAGTTTAATAATATTTTTCTGGTTTTAAGACTAATGGAATTTGTAGTGAATAAACGTTTCTTTTTGTGAAATACTAATTTGGCTTGTAAAATTCTACATTTGATTTCTATCTTGCTTCTTCCATCTTTGGTACTTTTGCTTCCGAGATATTTAAATTGTTGAAAATTTTATAGTGTTTTGTTGCCCACCACTATTTAGTAAAAAATAACTAACTAGACTTATAGCACACAACGTACATAATTATTTCGAAATAATACTTAGCATTTGACGCAAATTATTTCCGACGAATTATAAATAAATCAAAATGTTCGAGCACACTAAGAAAACAGACGCGGAAACTACGACCGGTAGAGGAATTCTGAAACTTATGTAAAGTACTGTACAATGTTATTGTACGAAATATAGGCAGCGCGCAAGAACAAAGTACCGTGAGTGTCCTATCAGCGCTGATATCTGGAACTCATAGCTCAGAGTCACCACTGTTGTTTCTCATGAATAAAATAGCAATATGATCAATACTGGAGTCTCGTGCCGGTTCGAATCCCGGGGCGCTAATTAATATTCCTTTTCACTGTATCTCATGCATATCCCACCGCCAGGTGTGCTGAGATCATTACTATTCCATTCACTCGAGCGAAAATATTTCTGTTTTTATTCATCACGGCCAGTGATGCTTAGGAGACCAACGCCATGGTATTCCTCCTCGGTGGAACATACAGTATTGTGCATATTAATGTGAACAGGCAGGCAAATTTAGCATCAGGCCGGATTCTCACCGCTGGGTCCGTGGTTCAAATCCCGGTTACTCCATGTGAGATTTGTGCTGGACAATGCGGAGGCAGACAGGTTTTTCTCCGGGTACTCCGGTTTTCCCTGTCACAATTTTATTCCAGCAACCCTCTTCACTATCATTTCATTTCATCTCTCATTCATTTAATCATTGCCCCAGGGGAGTACAACAGGCTTCGGCAGCCGGCACAGTTCGTATCCTCGCCGCTAGATGGGGGCTTCATTCATTCCATTCCCTGACCCGGTGAGTCGACTGGAAGCAGGCTGTGGATTTTCATTTTCTAGTAATAAAGAGGTACCAACTGTCTCCCGCCAATTCTTAACAACAGCATGGATACCCATTATTGAGATAGGTAATTGTAGTGAATACTCTTATAGGTTATACTCCAAATCAAAGGACCTTGTATCATACTTGATGAATACAAGAATCTCCAAATCAAGGACCTTGTATCATATTAGATGAATACAAGAATCCCCAAATCAAAGACTTTGTATCATATTAGATGAATACAAGAATCTCCAAATCAAAGACTTTGTATCATATTAGATGAATACAAGAATCTCCAAATCAAATACCTTGTGTCAAATTTGATGAATACAAGAATCTCCAAATCAAAGTCCCTCTATCGTATTTGATGAATACCAGAATCTCCAAATCAAATACCTTGTATCATATTTGATGAATTCAAGAATCTCCAAATCAAAGTCCTTCTACCGTATTTGATGAATACAAGAATCTCCAAATCAAAGACCTTGTATCATATTTGATGAATTCAAGAATCTCCAAATCAAAGACTTTGTATCATATTTGATGAATACAAGAATCTTTAAATCAAATACCTTGTATCACATTTGATGAATACAAGAATCTCCAAATCAAATACCTTGTATCATATTTGATGAATACAAGCATCTCCAAATCAAAGACCTTGTATCATATTTGATGAATACAAGAATCTCCAAATCAAAGACCTTGTATCATATTTGATGAATTCAAGAATCTCCAAATCAAAGACCTTGCATCATATTTGATGAATACAAGAATCTCCAAATCAAAGACCTTGTATCATATTTGATGAATTCAAGAATCTCCAAATCAAAGACCTTGTATCATATTTGATGAATTCAAGAATCTCCAAATCAAAGACCTTGTATCATATTTGATGAATTCAAGAATCTCCAAATCAAAGACCTTGTATCATATTTGATGAATTCAAGAATCTCCAAATCAAAGACCTTGTATCATATTTGATGAATACAAGAATCTCCAAATCAAAGACCTTGTATCATATTTGATGAATATAAGAATCTCCAAATCAAAGACCTTGTATCATATTTGATGAATTCATGAATCTCCAAATCAAAGACCTTGTATCATATTTGATGAATACAAGAATCTCCAAATCAAGGACCTTGTATCACATTTGATAAATACAAGAATCTCAAAATCAAAGACCTTGTATCACATTTGATGAATACAAGCATCTCCAAATCAAATACCTTGCATCATATTCTGATGAATACAAGAATCTCCAAATCAAAGACCTTCTATCATATTTGAAGAATTCAAGACTCTCCAAATCAAAGACTTTGTATCATATTTGATGAATACAAGATTCTCCAAATCAAAGACCTTTTATCATATTTGATGAATTCAAGAATCTCCAAATCAAAGACCTTGTATCATATTTGATGAATACAAGACTCTCCAAATCAAGGACCTTGTATCACATTTGATGAATACAAGAATCTCCAAATCAAATACCTTGCATCATATTTGATGATTGCATGACTCTTGAATTCAAGTCCAAACATTTCACATAGTATTTGGTAAATACAAAATGCTCCAAGTCAAAGACCTCTTATCATATTTCGTAAATACAAGATGCTCAAGACTAGAACACCCTCTGCTCCAAATCTCGGATAACCAGAGATTGGGACGAGAGTATTATTTATTCCAACTCTCACCCGATACATATGATTATTACAATGTTTACATAAAATTTTAAAACAAGATGTTAAGTAAAGAACATATAGCCTACTTTCTCCTAAATGCGTGGGTAATGTTATAACTCTTTGTCCTTTTCAAGGAGTATAATTCAATGTTGGTTATAGAAGCTTGTTGAAATACAACGTGTTATACGGATATGAAACATGAATATCAGGTGCCTTTTGCTAGTGCTAACTCTGAACAAAATTTCATTCAATTCAGTTTCACCGTGCTTGAATTGATGTGGTGAATCAGTCTGCACACATTCATGGCCGCCATCTGCAAACTATTGGGCTGATGACCTTACAGTTCAATCAAAAGATGCTTCCCACAAAAAGGTATGTTTTTGCAAAATATGGTAGAGATCAAATAATTAGTTTGGTGGTAATTTGTTTTAAGATTTTAAAATTTGGGTGGCCGCCATTCCGTATCCGTCAAGATGGTGGCGATATAAAACATGACACTGAGGTTCCCTTTGCTAGTTTTTTCGACGCACAACAAACATATTCATTCATTCATTCATTCATTCATTTATTTGCAAAGGGGGGGGTGTGTCCCCCGGTGGCAAATTGGATATACATAACAAATAAATAATTATACATAACAATTCAATAACAATTATACAACAATTAAACTGGAGTATTTACACAAATAGTCTTTTCTTAAACACACCCATATGTTTGGGAAAAGGCTCTAAGACTGCGGCAGGTAGAGAGTTCCAATTATCAATGGCACGGTTTACAAAAGAATATTTACCATAATTTGTACGCTGTGGTCGGCCCTTAACTTTGAAAGGATGATCGCTCCTACCCATGTAAGTGGGCTTTCCCAATCGTTTGCTAAGCTCACCCCATGCTGGTTGATTTGTATAAGTGTTGTACATAGCGCAGAGTCTAGATTTCATCCTCCTAGCCTCCAGTGATTCCCACCCAATTTTCTTTAACATACGGCTCACACTGCTCCTGGGATTAAAGTCACTGAGCACAAATCTAGCGGCCTTTCTTTGTACCATTTGCAACTCATTGATGAGCCCTACTTGATATGGATCCCAAACCGCCGAGGCATATTCCAGAATAGGTCTTACAAGTGACAAATAGCCTAATTCTTTAGCAGAGGTACTACTTCATTTTAATACCCTCATTACAAAGTGCAGGGATTTGTAAGCTTTTGAAACTAGACATCCTACATGACTACTCCATTTCATATCATTCCTTACGTGAACGCCCAAATATTTGCAAGAATCTTCTTCTACAAGTATTTCCGAGCCAATGTTATATTGAAAATCCTGCCTTCGCACTTTCCCTATTTTTAAGAGACTACATTTTCTTGTGTTTATTTTCATTTTATTTTCAATCGCCCACTTATAGACCAGGTTCAGGTCCTCTTGAAGCACTGCATTGTCTTGTGAGTCATGTATCTTTCGATATATTACACAATCAACCGCAAACAATCGACAGTCACTGCGAATCCCATTTGGTAAGTCATTTATAAACGCCAAAAATAACAAAGTTCCGATTACGCTGCCCTGAGGGATACCCGACGTTACGGTAATTTCATCCGAGAATATGCCTTCGACTTTCACAGTGCTACCGCTGTTCCAAATTTCGTTCAATTCGGTTTCACCGTGTTTGAATAGATAGGGGGAATCGATTTGCACACATACATGGCCGCCATCTGCAAACTATTGGGCTTATGACTGTGTAGTTTATTCAAAAGACGCTCGCCATATAAATATATGTTGTTGCAAAATTTGGTAGAGATCGGATGATTAGGTTAGTCGTAATTAGATTTAACCTTTGAACATTTGGGTGGCTGCCATTACGTTTCCGTCAAGATGGCGGCGATATAAAGCATGACACTGAGGTGCCCTTTGCTAGTGCTACCTCTGTACCAAATTTCGTTCAATTCGGTTTCACCGTGTTCGAATTGATAGGGGGGACAGACATTCAGAGTTTACACAGACAGACACACAATTTTTCGCCCTGTGTTGATCTCATGTCTACTTTCGTTTTTTGCAAAAATCGAAAGTAGGCTAATAAGTCACAAACCTACAACTAATTTACCTTGTAAACAATTAACAAGACACTAACAATGTAAATACAAGATGCTCTAAGTCAAAGATCTCGTATCATAAATTCGAGTGTAAGATGCTCCAAGTCTGACATCTCATACCTTTCGTTGAATACAAGACACTCCAAGTCAAACTTCTCTTGTTGTATTTGGTGAATTCAAGACCCCTCATGTCAGAAATCTTGTGTCATATTTGGCGAAAACAAAAGAGAATTAATTGAATTTCAATGACAGATCATGCAAAAGATTCATTCTTCGTAGTGGGTCTAATTCGAAATAATCATCGTCATCATCATCATCATCATCATCCACGGTATTATTCTTATAACTTTAATTGAGCAAAACAAAATTCTTACCTCATAATAAATACCTCCAGTTTACAACACAATTCATCTGAAATTATGTTAGGGGCGCTTGTTCATTTCTTATGGGTGGGGCCCTTGAAAATTGTGTAACGCCATTGCAAGGAAAGAAGATGAATTAATGTTTAAAACCACTTTTTATTATTCTGTAGGTCTTTGTGTTGTATGTTTGATCAAGTGAGGCGTGAAGTTTATTTTCAACTTGGAAGCAGGTACATTACTTACAAGTAGATTAGATCTGTATGTGTAGGCGTTCACCGTTCGCATGAGTTCTGCTAGTAACTTCCAATGTCCACCAATAACTTCCACCGCAGAGAGAGCTAGAGAGACATCGAAATATGAAAATCATCCAAACAATTGCAAAGAAAATACTGTAATTACAGGGGAATTCCTGCGCAACGCGATAACGCGTATAAAAAGTTAAGGTCATCAATATGTTCAGATTTTAATATTCTTTCGTATACTTCATTTGCAAATGGTGGTAAATCCCCGGGAGCAAATTCTACAATTACAGATAATTACCAACAATGACATCAAACACACTTAAAGTACACAAGTCGCAATTTAGGGACTAATTACATCGAGGATTTACACAGACTTCTCTTAAACACATCAATACGTTTGGGGAAAGGCTCCAAGACTGTGACCAGGTAATGAGCTCGAAATATCAATACCACGAATAATGAAACAAGAAGTTCCGTGAAGAACTATACAGCCTACTTTTCATGCCAATGATTATTCTACAGTATATGAACCTATCTAGAATAATGACAAAATTAAGTTGGTAATATCGAAATATCAAATTAGTTCAAAATATACCTGGCATACTGTAGCCTAATAGAGAACTACAGTTGGCAGCCCTGGTGACTGAATATATTCTTAGTTCCACCTCTTAAGGTACAGAATACAAAACTTGGTTGAAGTCCAATGGACGTTACATGCAGTTAGACACTGGATCTATCAGCACGCGTAAAAGCATGTTGCCAACAATACCATGCGTGTGCTGGTCAGAAATAATCTGAATTATTATGATATCTTGTTGTGCCAATTTTGGATGAAATCCATTTGTTAGTATAGGAGTTACGTGTATTTTAAAATTGGACATATCAGCAGGCATAGAATCATGTTGGCAGCAATGCCTTGTATTAATTACTCCAAATTAATCTAGAATGTCAGGTGCTATACGTGTGCCAAGTATAGAGCTGTTGGCTTGCTTACTTTCTGATATATTGATATTAGGGTAAAAAAAATATAGACAGCATTTATTAACAGTTGGCAGCCCTGATTGTTCTTAACAATACTTACAGATATTCTGTTATGGTACACATAGCACATACGAAATTTGGTTGTAATCCAACTGGTAGTATAGAAGTTACATGTATTTAAAAATTGGTACTATCAGCAGGCTTATAATCATGTTGGTAGTACTGACGTATATAAGTTACTCAAAATTAATCTAAAATGTCAGAATATACGTGTGCATAGTTTAAAGCTGTTGGCTTGCATACTTTCTGATATATTGGTGTTTGGATAAAAAAATATAGAGAGTAATTATTAACAGTTGGCAGCCCTGGTGGCTCTTAAGAATACCCTCAATCATATCTGTTTATGTACAGATGCATTTAAACATTGGACCTATCAGAAGGCTTAAAATTATTTTGGCAACACTGTCATTGTTGGCCTCCTGAAAATTAAACTGAAATAGTATTATCTGCATGTGTACGAATTTTGGAATAGGTCCCATGCATACCTTGCGAGATATCCAACATGGAGCTCAAATTTCTACTGCGTTTTTTCAGCAGTTGGTAGCACTGACATCATTTTCAAATATGGACGTGAGACATTCCGGTGCACATCTTTACTCTTACCAAAATTTGGTTTTGATTGCTGCAGCCGTTTAGGAGTTGATAGGGGGGGACACACACACAGCCAGACAGACAGACAGACAGACACACATTTTCCCGGATCGATCTCATAAGTCTACTTTTTCCTCATTTTTGCAAAATGTGAAAAGTAGGCTAAAAATATGAAAGAAGTTAACACCAATATAACAAGAAGTTCCGTGACGAACTAAAGAGCCTACTTTTCTTAAAATTTAAGTTTCATGCCAATGATTAATCTATATGGATGAATCTAGAATAATGACGAAATTATGTTGGTAATATCGAAATTTCTAATTAGTTCGAAATACTGTATACCTGGCATAATGTAACCTAATAGAGAACTACAGTTGGCAGCCCTGGTGACTGAATATATTCTTAGTTCCATCTCTTAAGGTACAGAATACAAAATTTGGTTGGAATCCAATGAATAGCATGGACGTTATATGCAGTTAAACATTGGATCTAACAGCGCGCGTAAAATCATGTTGGCAACAGTGTCATGCATGTATTGGTCAGAAATAATCTGAAATAATAATAATAATATCGTATGGCCTCGGGTGCCTGGTGCAAGCTTTGTTAATTGACATCCAGAGGGTAGCTTGCATGTCGAATTTCATCGTTCCTTTGAACGCTATGAAAGTCAAGGAGGTTAGATATCTAAACTCCTTGACACTACAGCGCTTTCAAGTAGAGAATGGAGGAACTTTGTGTTGGCGGAAAATCCCGAGATTAATTTTGCCATTATGAACTCGGCCTACTGAATTCAAATGGGTTCTTTAACTTGCCAACAACGTATGATATGAGTGTCGTGATTTTTGTTGCCTTCAAAAATCACTTACCATGGCCAGGAGCGAACCTGCAATCTTGGGGTTGGTAGTCCGACACTATATCCACTCACCCACCGTGATCTATTGTTGTGCCAATTTTGAATGAAATCCATTAGTTAGTATAGAAGTTACATGCATTTTAAAATTGGACCTATCAGCAGGCTTAGAATCATGTTGGCAGCACTGACGTATACTAGTTACTCCAAAGTAATCTAGAATGCCAGGTACTATACGTGTGCAAAGTTTAGAGCTATTGGCTTGCATTCTTTCTTATATATTGATATTAGGGTAACAAACATAGAGACAGCATTTATTAACAGTTGGCAGCCCTGGTTGCTCTTAAGAATACGCATAGTCATAGCTGTTGTGGTACACGTAGCACATACGAAATTTGGTTGAAATTCAAATGATAGTATGGAAGTTACATGTATTTAAAGTTGGACCTCTCAGCTGGCTTGGGATCATGTTGGTAGCACTGACGTATATAAGTTATTCCAAATTAATATAGAATGTCATGTACTATACGTGTGCATAGTTTAAAGCTGTCGGCTTGCATACTTTCTCATATATATTGGTATTTGGATAAAATAAATTAAGAGCATTTTTTAACAGTTGGCAGCCCTGGTGGTTCATAAGAATACGTTTAGTTATATCTGATTATGTACACATACAACATACGAAATTTGGTTGAATTCCAATTGATAGTGTAGAAGTTATATGCATTTAAATATTGGACTTATCAGTAGGCTTATAATCATTTTGGCAAGTCTGCCATGTATGGCCTTCTGGAAATTAAACTGCAATATTATTATCTATATGTGTGCCGATTTTGAAATAGCTCCCATTCATACCTTCCAAGATATCGAACATGGAGCTCAAATTTCAATTGCGATTTTTCAGCAGTTGGTAGCACTGACATCATTTTCAAATATGGCCGTGAGATATTCAGGTATAGATCTTTACTCCTTCCAAATTTTATTTCGATTGCTCCAGCCGTTTAGGAGTTGATAGGGGGGGACACACACACAGCCAGACAGACGGACAGACAGCAGACAGACAGACAGACAGACAGACACACATTTTCCTGGATCGATCTCATAAGACTACTTTTTCCTCATTTTTGCAAAATGTGAAAAGTAGGCTAAAAATTGATGACTTGAGAATTGAACAAGTGAAACAATTTTGTTATCTCGGTAGTATAATCACAGAAGACAATAGATGCTTAATAGAAGTGAAGAGAAGGATTGCATTGGCAAAACAGGCACTTATGACTTAAAATAAAAACATTTTATCCAGCAAACATATGAAGATAGATGTTAGAAAATCCTTTGCAAAATGATTTGTATGGAGTACACTGCTCTATGGAAGTGAAACTTGGACTCTGGGTAAATTGGAAAAGAATCGATTTGAAGCTGCTGAAATGTGGACATGGCGGAAAATGACAAGAACGAGCTGGATGGAAAGAAAGACCAACCTGGAAGTCTTAAGGGAAGTCAAAGAAGAGAGAAGATTTATGAAGGAAATGGGAACGACATTGGACATGTCATCAGACACAACACTTTCATCGTTAACATTCTTGAAGGGAAAATGCTGGGAAATAAAGAAAGAGGACGGCCTAGGATTATGTATTTGGAAGACATCAAGAATAGAATGGGATGAAACGAACCACCAACGACAGAAGAGTGTGGTTGCATCGACAAGGACTTAGCCTTTACAATATGAAAGAATGAATGAATGATTGAGGGAGGAATATTTTCCATAATTTGTACGCAGCGGTTGGCCCTTAAATTTATACAGTGGAACTTGGATAATTCTAACCTCAAGGGACCAGTAAAAAATTCGAATTATCCAAAAATTCGAATTATGAAAGTTCTTTGAAAAGGGTAGATAAAATATTCAAATTCAAATTTTCTGGTTCCCTTAACCTTTTTCGGCCTTTGCCACTCTCATTTTGATAACCGAGAATGTTGTCTTTATTTTTTAGGTATGTAGGGAACGTGTTTGGAGGAATCCCGAAAGCCTTTGCAATTTCAGATTATTTCCTTCATTCCCTTTTCCACTTCTTTAATCACCGCTATTTTCTCCACCAAAGTCAAACTTGTTCATGGAACCCGAGGCTTTGATGACAACATCTTAGTTCTGTACACACACTTTAAAACAGAGGCAAAACCAAACTTCTAAACAACAACCACAAATCTAATCAGACCACTCAGCACGCACTACCAGACAGGTGTAAGGGATGACACTCTTATGAGTTAAGAGATGTGGAGCGTTGCAAAACAATGGGAGGGGGAGGGGTTGGGCATTGACCTTGGAAGGAGCGTCGGAGGGGTATTGTTAGTCGTGTAGGTAAAACCATCGAGTAGGGGCCGAATGCCAATGATACGTCATTTTTCAGGAATTCCTGACCCAACTGTTTGGCTTCCGATTGGCTTTTTACACATAAAAACTTCGAATTATCCACAATATAATTCGAATTAACCACGATTTTTTTTAGCATTGATTGTATATAAAATGCTAGGGTCCTAGAGAAAAATTCGAATTAAAGAAGATTTCGAATTATCGACGTTCGAATTAGCCACGTTCAACTGTACCTGCTGAGGTAGGTGGGATTTCCTGACATTTGCTTATTTCTGGCTGATTAGTGTGTCAAACATAGCATATATCCTCCAGAGATTCCCACCCTAGTTTTTCTATCGTTCTCGTTAACACTACTTCTAGGATTAAAATCTTTGAACACAAACCTAGCAGCCTTCCTTTGTACCATCTCCACCTCATTGATGAGCACTAAATGATATGGGTCCTAAACCACTGTCCATCATTGGTCATCTTCTTCTCCTTCTTCTTCATGTGGTGACCATCACCGCAATCCGTTTTTTGGATCTAGCAGCACTGAAAAGTTCACTGGAACTACATTAGAACCATTTTTAGCCTATTTTCATTTATGAGAAAAATAGGCTTATGAGATCACCTTTTGTCCGTGTGTCTGTGTGTGCGCGGATGATTCGTGTGTGGGTGTCCCCCTAATAAAATCTAAACGGCTGGAGCTATTTCATAGAAACTCGGCAAGTTCATAGCACTATTCCGGGCGACCCCGACCATGCCCTTCAAATTTTGTTACGTCTCACCAATCCAACATGGCGGCTGTGCGAAATATTTCACCTGCATTCAATATTGTTTTAGATCCCTTATTTGGGGGTGGATCTAAAAGGGAGAGTTGTTGTACTAATTTATAAGGTGGTGCCTAAAAGGGTAGCTTCCCTTGTCAGGGTAAGTTGACCAGTGTAGAGTGTTGTGGTGTGCTAGGAACTAGGGGGCGTTCCTATGAATAATGTAATAGTGTTTGGAGGGATGGGACCCGCTGCAAAGGGTCGTTGTGCTGGTCGCTCAGCTCAGCTGACTGCTTATTACGTAACTGACTCTGTTCGTATCAGCCGAGTGGCACGCGCTGCTTGTTGGCAGCCGAGCCGGCTCGAGAAACACAAAGGTACCTGAGTTAGCGCTATTGGGCTACCGTCTGTCACGTCTTTACGTGACGGGAGTAAGGAAGGGCGTTGGGATGTTAAAAGGCGTATAAACAGTAAAGCGTGTGTAGAGTGTGGACCAAGTGTTTTATTGGTCTGTGATTCTGATTGTGAGTCCCTTGTAGGGAATGAAATTATGTTCACAATGTATTACAAGTGTTGGGTTACAGGTTACAAAGTAGGAACTCTGAACACGATTGACTGACTCACCTCGGTTGACACCAGCGTAGCCTCGGGCCGTCTCGATGAAGCACTGACAATGGAGAGATCCTTTGACCTCATTAGGATGCCTTCTTATACCCTCTGGCGCTATGTTGTCAGCAATGTGTTGGCCCAGTTACTAGTATGTAGGTATGTGTAACTATTGTGCAAGGACTGGGCTGCTTTTAGAGTGGCAAGCCGTCCCTGCTAAGTTTTATGGATGTTGGGCCGGCTTTCCAAGGGTTGCCATTTAGGGGATTTAGCCAGATGCCGGGGGGATGGACTCCAAGGGGTGCATACCCCTGGGAGGCTGTACAAGCGTCTTCCTTCATTTGTTCGCGTCCTCGCGAACGGGAACGGAACTGGAGGTTGGGGTGTTGACGTAGTGGTCCTTGAAACCCCCTCGTATCTCCTGGTGGTGTCGTATCGAAGTGTGGGTGTGAGGTCAGCCCGTGTTCAGAGGGGAGGGTTATGGGATTTACAGATATATGTATACGCTGATATTGACATTGTGAAAAAACAAACAAAAAAATTGACATTGCGAAAGATTTGATTAACATTGGGAAAAAAATTGACATTTGAGAAAAATTTAACATTAAAATAAATTCGACATGTAAAAAAAATTGCCCTTGCTATTGCTGGCATATTGCTAGTTTTAAAAAAAACATGGTTTCTGATGGTGATGTGTTACATATTCGTGCAGGGAGGAAAAACCCAGGGCCGAACGGATGATTGCGTCGTCCGCCCCATCTTAGGGAAAAAATGCTCCCTGCAATAAGAAAGGTAGAAGAAAATAGAAAAATGGGTGTTCCAGGGTATAATTTAAGGGAAATATTCAAAAGTATTTATTTGTTTGGGAAAAAACGGAACACCCTGACAAATGGGGAAGTTAGAAGAAGGAAAAATGAAAGAAAACAAATCATACACATTATGTACATTGACATCTTGATAAACAAACAAAAATATATAGCGTTTAATGTACTATGTTGCGATTCTGACATTGAGGAATATTGTCGCTTTCCAGTGGAATAATTGTATGAAGTTTATCCTTAAAAATTATGAATTACAATGGCCTTATGTCTAGTGGAATAATTGTATAAAGTTTATCCTTAAAAATTATGAATTACAGTGGTCTTATGTCTACTTAAGTGCGCTAATCCCTTATAAATCTAGTTTTTGTGAGGTACCTCGCGTGCACGCTACCCGTCTGTACGTACGCTTGCCGACTCACGGCTGATCCTGTATGGCCACTTCGTGGTACGGTATAGTGGTCGTACCGCTTGCATGTATTCTTAATACCTAATCTGTGAAGCATCCTCTGTGGGTGAATGCTTTCACACTTGACAATGAGAGTCACTGCCACAAATCGGTTGCGCCCTCATTGTCGTAATCTGCGTCGCATTTTGACGCTTTTATGTGGTTCTATTTAGTTGATCTGCCAGTAAGCCTGGTACCCCACAGGCACCAGTCCTGCTGTGCAGATTTTTTTTTTTTTTTGGAGTGTGTAGCTGAAAAAGAAAAATGTGGTGAGTGTTTGCGAGTGTGTCGGGATTAGTGCAAGTTGACGTATATAAAATAAAATAAAAATAGTACACAATCATGGCATGCCGTAAATAATATGCCACTGCTATATGGTAGTGAAATTCCTGTCACCAGTTTCCTGTATCTGGTGACGATGCCTGTGAAAAAAAAATGGCGAGGTTTAGAAAAAACATGTGAGTATGCCATATTCTCTATGTCGCTTCCTGTGTCACAGTTTTTACAGGCTGAAGCACTTCTTTCTCTGAAAAAAAATAGCATGATTAATGGTAATTTGCTGCATGACCGGGCTTACCCTATACTGTGCCGTAATGCCGTAAATAATATGTAGTTGGTCTTACCCCGGTAGCGGAATTGTGGTTACCGGGTGCCGATATATTCCACTTTGATTATGCCTATTGTACTATATTATATATTATCCTATATTATAGTGTATTGTCGGACTTACCCTGATACCGGGTTTGGCGGTCATCAGGAGCCGACCGGCGTTACTTAATACTATCTATCTTAATTATAGTCTAATAATAAAAAAAAACTATTTCTAAGCCGAGAGGGTTGCCTTAATCTATTGCCGAAATGTGCTGCGCCATACCTGGCAACAGCGGTGAATAAATTTGCTTAATCCTAGGTTGCGTGTCAAATGCAACCGTCTTACAACTAAATTTGGCCTAGGACGATCGCCTGGGGCAATTAAATCCCCAGGACACCACCCGCACGAGCCCCAGAAACACCGGTTGTCTCTAGGGTCGCTAGATTCCGTCCCCTTAACTCTAAGTGTCGACGTCTATTACTAGTACTAATCTATTCGCAGGCGGCTTACGGTGCCACTAAGCTAACCGTTTCGCCCGCTGTAACTTCCTTGTTCATGACCGCTTGCTGTTCCGATTTATCGTAGTTGAGCCGCCCACTTGGCTCCTGTGAGGGGCGCGCAATGCCCCTCTCTTAATGCCCATTGACTGCCCGCTGCGTCGCCATTTATGTGGGCATTGGACAGTGTGGTCCAATGGCATAATATCCTCCGGGAAGGAAGCGTCCGGGGAGTCCTCTTCGCCTGTGTCGGCCGCAATAGTAATGATTCATGTGTCCACCGGGAAGGGAGCGTCCGGGGAATCCTCTTCGCCTGTGTCGGCATTGCTGGGTTGGCCCACTGAACCCCTTTGAGTGCCCGCTATGCTACTCATTTAAGAACTCTGGCGACCCGTTGTCGTCCATCTACGTGGGCGCAGGACCGAATGAGCGCGTACATTCCATATATATATATATTCATATTTCATTCTTCATTATTGATTACCGTCGTGGTCTTCACCTTCACCTCGCAGGGTAAGGACTTGTCGGATCTAGGATTGGTCCTGCTGAACCCTTGGATCCTGCTTCACTCCTGACGAATAGGAGTCTGACTCCCCGCCATGGAAGTCCTACTTACGTAAATTGAACTAACAGTCTAGTCATAATATGGGGTCGTCTCTAGGGATAGCTCCCGAGGCCGGCGGTGAGTGAGCTATTTCTCCCGCCATTCTCAGAAAGTCTCCCTGCAGGTCTTGGCCTCGACGACCGTGGCACAAAGTGGGTGTAGCATCCCTTCCTCCCAGGGGCGGTTTATGCGCACCTAGGATTCCAGAGCTTGCCCGACCAGGCCGCGAATGCTTTGACCTTACGTAGTTCGTCTGTTTGGTCTAGTCAGTGATTTGATGAGCCAACTGGGGTAAGGGTCCACATCGCCTTCCCCAGCTCTGCTCCAATGTGGTCCCTCCTGACCTTCGGCTTACACCGTTGTCAACCATCAGATCGTATCAGATTCCTTTGTAAGAAAAGAAAAAATGTGTCGTAACCTGTGCAAATAGTTTAATCTCTGTGTAAAATGTAAAATATTTCCAGTGTTGCGGGGTTGTAGATCTTCTAAGTACATAGGCTACTTCTGGCCTACCATCGCTACATCAGCTTTCCAGCAATAATGCTTTCTTTACCTTAATGGAAGTGTTAGTAGGGTCTGTAATGTCAGGTACCCTGTTATTAGGATTTGGGGGTAGTTATTTGTTGAGTGGGCTTAAAGTATGGTAGGAAGGGTTTGCGCACCTTTGGATTCCACGTTAGTGGTGGCCTGAAACCGGTGATGCCACTGGGATGCTTCTATAGTGAGTGGAGTGGGGAGGTAATTCCCGGGATTGCAAAGATACGAAAATTCATGCAGGTTTGATATTAAAATCCCTGGTAAACGGATGGGATACTCATGCATGTGTCTGGATATGAAGTTTCTGCCTTCATGTACGGATAGGTGTAGGGTGGGCATAATACCAATATATTCCTTTCATGCGGGAGAGTTTAAGTACTAAAGAATGGTTAATATATATCTATGGCCTCCTCTCTCATTTGGAGAGGCGCATTATGCTTCTTTAATGTTTGCTGAGCCACCCCTAATACTCAGGTGGTGCAACGTGGCTCAAGGCGTAGCATGCCTGCTCTTTAGACGCATGAAGTCCATCAACCCCTTGTGTGTATTTTGTAATGTAGTGTAGCTGTTTTTGGTCGTGTAGATGTGTTTGCGTTGTTTATGTTGGGCGTGAGAAGGTTATGGGAAGGGAGTAAGGTGGTACGCTGGTAGCCTGTTCTCCTGTCGTCCTCCCTTGGTCCATGTTGGCTTTCTATCCGCGCCTTGGGATAGTAGAGCTGCCTGACCTAATCTGGTCGGCCATTTGCAGTGTAGATGTGGCCAGTGGTCGTAATGCGACTGGTCATGTGCCAGTCATCTGTAATGACTCCTATGCCTTACGATTGATAAGAGAAGTTATTAGGGGGGAGATCTTGTCTGTGTTTGCTCCTAATTGTTGAGTGCGTGTGCGTGTGTGTGCCTATGTACCGCTACACCACGCGGACGGTTGGTCTGTTGCAAGCCAAGTCGTAATATGTATCGCCTGTGTGGGCAGAAGGCGCCCGTGGCTTGCCAACGTCCTTGAGAACGTGCCCTAGAGGCCCAAGATAAGTTCCGCTGTGTCACGTCTTGTCCATTGCCAAATGTTTTTGCAGTGTGGAAAAAAAAATGTATGGTGTTATAATTGTTATGTGTTTGTAATTTCATGGTCACTGGCGCAACGCAATAGTGTCTCGTCACCGCATTATTGCAGTGTAACTAGTCTGCTGTCAGCAGTTAGTATGTGCAATACCAGGCCGGGAAGTTACTGTTTATCATCCGCTGGTATGTGCCTTTCTGCACGAATGCAAGTGTGGTCATTGTTTTAGATTCCTAGCGGCTTAATGTAGCAATTCGCCCTAGTTAGGTAATGACGTCGTGTGGCCATTGTTCCCTAAGACTTGTGTCTTGTGAAATTTTCCTACCTGTGTTTGTGAAATGTATCCTGTATGCCTGGTGTAATTCGAAATTTTATGTCTGGTTTTTTTTTTGTGGGAGGAAATGTAGTATTCCCTGTTCATGCATTTGTATGGGCCAATTTCGGTGTGGTTGGGAGCCTGGATAACTGCTTCCCCTTGTGTCTAAATTTTTACGGGAACTCAGACCCGTGACCTTATGTCATTCTCTGTGTTTTATGTTTGCGTTGTGTTACAGGGCTTGGGGCTTTCCCAGTGTGGTTTTTGCTTGTGTTCCGTGTACCAAAAATACCATTGGATAGTTAGTTTTTGGTACGCGTGTGGTGTGTGGTCATGGGTTCGAATCCGGTTGTCTGTAAAGACTTGGTGTGATCATTTCCGTGCCGCATATAATATGGCACGTTCCCGTGGATGTGCAATGCGCAAATGAAAGCATGCATACCTGTGTAGAGTTTGTACGTTTTTGATTTCCCCTTGTAGTGTAATTTTGGAAGATATAGGGTCTCTAAATCGGGCGTGAATGATGCCGTGCGCTCTGCTCTGAGAGCTGTTGTCTGTAAGCGTGCAGGTTATCACTGAGGCCTGCGTTATTGCTGAGTATGGCGGTATCGGATTGCAATGTCCTGCGCGCACGCTCGTTACTTGTCTTGATAACGCTGTATGTCCGGCACATGTGTTTTTAATCGCTTACTCTCTGTGACTGTGATGAGTGCTTTTCGCATTGTGACAGAAAAGAGGGGAATTTGTGGTTTAACGTGACCGTATCTGGAGATCATGAGCCCCGGGATTTCCGTTTTACTTGGAATCCAAACCACAGGCCATGGCATTTCACTTCGGAAATCCCATATGCGTTGGCCGTACTGTAGAAAAACCTTCCATTGACTACATTTGTGTCCCCAGCTTTTGTGTTACTGTACCGTGGTTCGATTATGTCCCGACAATGGTACGAAATGTCATTATGCCCGCGTGTCTCCGGGACAGTTCTGTGGGGTGTTAGGATCGTATCCCGGCGCGGTCAGTGGGCTATTTCTTGGCCCTCTTTTCACGCCTGCCCGTGGGATTACTTCCTTTCCTTTTGGCAGTATTTCCGCCTTTACGTGTACCTATGTATTAAATATGTATATTTGTTTAACTTGGCCACCTTTCTTTCATCGGGCCTAATGCCTGCGTCATAATAGAAAAAAAAATGAGCTATGCCCCGCTCTGGATTAAGAGAGCACTTTGAAAGAAAATAATAGCAGGTTGGATAGTCTCTAAAAATTATGTCGTGAACACTATAAAAAATGTTAAAAATTAAAAAAAAATGGTGCTTGGGACCTGAGTGTAGTATTTACCATTTTGGTAACGTGAGTACTACTGTAATCTGGTTACGTCTCAGGGGAATCTACCGACACTGTCTAGTACACATTAGGAAGGCCATTGCAAGACGTAATTGATACACTTGTATCCACGTCACGAGCAAAGCCAGCGCACTATGGGAGTCAAACCTGCCCTTCAAAGTAATTGTAACTCACCACAATGACAGTGTCTCGTCCCGGTGTGCAATTGGGCTTTTCAGCTAGTTAAAGCACACCTCACCAAATTTTTGAAATTAGTTTGAGATTCTTAATTCCTGCCACACTTACGGCTTTCGCCCGCAACAGGAGAATCTATCAAACTGTGGAACCCTAACATAGAACGTTTAGTCATTTTCTACTTAGAAAGACTCACTTAAGCTTTATGCTGTGATTTTATGCTTAAGTTGTGTTCAAGTTATCTCTTTTTCGGCCTGAAGCCTGCTTGGCTTCCACCTGGCTTAGCATATTAGAGACTTTACGCTATGGCGTTAATCACTTCGCCCAATAACCATTGATGGCCTGAGAGAAAAATGCCATGGTTCCGAAAAAAAACTGGAAGGATTTAGAATTGTTCCTTCTAATTTGGCTATATTGCACTGTATATACATAAAATAAGAAAGAAAAATATGCGATTTTATGTTTATTATGTACTTGTTGGACTATTTTCTTATCGCCCCCGTGTGAAAGAACTTATGTGGCCTATAATGTGGGTGCAAGTGATGTTAGTTTATTTCTGTGGCCCTGGTGGAAGTCGTTATCCTCTTTCGAGCTTCAGTGCTCAGAAAGGTGAAGGGTTTTGCCCTGTTATTAGATTATAGGCCTCTGAAATCCACTGGGGTGTTCCTTTGCTACCTTCCGGCGGAATTTCTAGCAAAGTAAGCTTTGGCCTACTTCCACCGTAGCGCGTGTCTATAGGTTTGAATGTACCTGTATTCGAGGGCCTAATTGTGCTTGACGCTGCCCTAGTAGATTTTACGGGAGTGTGTATATATTTAACTGCGTGGTTTTGTGGGATAGTTAATAACACTTTTCCTAATCCCCGTGTACTGTGTGGTAATGCCCGGTCAAAATGTTCGTGCGTATATCGTGCATCCTGAGGGACTAATACCGGTGTTCGCCTTCGTTCTGGCAAATTTGCCCTTTGAACTGGCGGTAAAGGTCGCTTAATGGCTTGTGTCCGGCCTAGCAATGTGGTGGCGTGTAGTCTGACCGCTTTTCGGCCTGTGGCTACGGCCGACTCCTGCCAATGTGTTAGCCAATCTGTGTACGTGTATGTAGGCTTTATGTACTGTAGGGCGGGCTCTACGTCGTCTGCCCATGACGTGGTTACGTCCCTTTTTTTTCTTGTCATATCGTGTGTGTTTAATGGCCCTGGCTTCAATTCCCTCTCATCCCACTGTTCCGAGGGGATTGTTCTAGGCTCTGCCCCTCGGTTTGGCAAAATTGCCTTCCGATCCGGAGCTGAAGGACGTGTGTATGTGTTAGGTTTATTCTGCAGTAAGTTGGAGCCTAACCTGGCCGTCTTCTTGACTGTGGCCACGGCGAACTCCTTCCATTGTGTGGCAGTACGTGGCGAGAGGGACATCCTCGCAAATTGTCGAGTCAGCGTATCCACGCTTATGTCCTCTCTCGGGTGGGCTGATGGCCCTATCATGAACTCAAAAATGGCCTTATTGGCTTGTAGCTCACGGTATTCATCCCAAATTTGGGTGTACTGCCTATTGAGGCATATGGCCTGTTCAGCGACTTTTGTGTCCTGAGTCCCTATCCGTCTGTGTTCCGTGATGAGTGTTTCCCATTGTTGGAACATAAACTCGTGTCGACAGTGTAGTTGCCAGTGTGCTTTTATGATTTGTGTGCGGAGGGTGGGGATTTTCGCCCGAATCTTGCGATTCTTATCACTGCGGAGTGGCCGGGCAAGGGCTCTTATGATCCGCATGTACTGGGCGTGCAGGAGCTGCTGAAACCTTCTGAGGTAGTCCTGCCTAGTTTCAAAAACTCTGTGCCAGGCAATTAATTCCTGGTACTCCCCAATGCTCCTTAGCACAGCTAGGCGGTATAGGGGGGCCATGTTGAAGGGAGTGTATGTGAAAAATAAAAAAAAAATCTGTGCGTGTTTGACAGTGTATTCTTATATTTCTCTGATTCTGTATGGGGCTAGGGGGTTGGTTTATTAAGAATTTCCCCTGTGTAGCTAGTTTGGAGCACACAAAAAAAAATGGTGCTTTTTGTCTGGGGGAAAAATTTTCTCACTAATTTGCTTGGCTTTTTGCGGTACGGAAGGGGTCGTTTTAACTACGAGGGCTCGTTGGTTGAGTCCTTTTCTCTATGCGTAGTACCCCGCCTCCACCAGTGTTTTAGATCCCTTATTTGGGGGTGGATCTAAAAGGGAGAGTTGTTGTACTAATTTATAAGGTGGTGCCTAAAAGGGTAGCTTCCCTTGTCAGGGTAAGTTGACCAGTGTAGAGTGTTGTGGTGTGCTAGGAACTAGGGGGCGTTCCTATGAATAATGTAATAGTGTTTGGAGGGATGGGACCCGCTGCAAAGGGTCGTTGTGCTGGTCGCTCAGCTCAGCTGACTGCTTATTACGTAACTGACTCTGTTCGTATCAGCCGAGTGGCACGCGCTGCTTGTTGGCTGCCGAGCCGGCTCGAGAAACACAAAGGTACCTGAGTTAGCGCTATTGGGCTACCGTCTGTCACGTCTTTACGTGACGGGAGTAAGGAAGGGCGTTGGGATGTAAAAAGGCGTATAAACAGTAAAGCGTGTGTAGAGTGTGGATCAAGTGTTTTATTGGTCTGTGATTCTGATTGTGAGTCCCTTGTAGGGAATGAAATTATGTTCACAATGTATTACAAGTGTTGGGTTACAGGTTACAAAGTAGGAACTCTGAACACGATTGACTGACTCACCTCGGTTGACACCAGCGTAGCCTCGGGCCGTCTCGATGAAGTACTGACAATGGAGAGATCCTTTGACCTCATTAGGATGCCTTCTTATACCCTCTGGCGCTATGTTGTCAGCAATGTGTTGGCCCAGTTACTAGTATGTAGGTATGTGTAACTATTGTGCAAGGACTGGGCTGCTTTTAGAGTGGCAAGCCGTCCCTGCTAAGTTTTATGGATGTTGGGCCGGCTTTCCAAGGGTTGCCATTTAGGGGATTTAGCCAGATGCCGGGGGGATGGACTCCAAGGGGTGCATACCCCTGGGAGGCTGTACAATATCTCCGAAACTATTACCGCTATCACCCTGGAATTTTGTAATGTTGATAAACCGAACTACTAGAAGATCACTTATGTTATCTTTGAAAACCTGGTAACTACAAACCCAACATGGCGGCCAAGCGAAGTTGCGACTTTTAAATAGACATCTAATTTCTTTCAATTGTTTACTTAACCTCAAGATGGCAGCTGTGCGAAATATTTCACTGGCATTCTATATCTCTGAAACTATTACCGTTACCACCCTGACATTTTGCACGGAGATAAAGGGCACTACTGGAAGTTCATCTATGTGACTTAAAAAAACCGGTTAACTAAAAATCGAACATGGCGTCCAAGCGAAGTTGAAAGTTTTCTCGCGATTTCATTATCCAAATGCAATGAAACTTGGTACAGCAAATGTTTATACACAGTGTAATGCACTGGTATGTAATTTAGTTCAATTTCAATTGTTTACATAACCTCAAGATGGTGGCTGTGCGAAATTTTAAAATTAAGTTTTTATTTCTTGTGTCGTAATCATGCGATCGAAGTGAAAGTTTGAATAATGAACCTAGGCAATAATTGTCCTTGAATGGTACATGACTCTATGGCCTATACATATAACAATCCAACATGGCGACCATCCGGAATATTTAAACGGTTCTCAATATCTACGAATCTACTACAGCAATCAAACTGAATTTTTTAATGTTCATAGGGGTTATGAACATAAGTTCACCTATAGGACTTTCAATAAACCGGTGATCAACAAGTAGTTCTGTGAAAAACTATACAGCCTATTTTCATATATCCTGCTCATGTTAATTGTCTCTATCAACATACAAAATTTCAGTTTAATTGCTGTAACATATTCGTAGATATTGAGAACCGTCTAAATATTTCAGATGGTCGCCAGGTTGGATTTTTATTTTTGTACTATTACATTAAGATTATTGTGTACGTGTGGTATTCAAACTTCAATCGCATGATTAGAACACAAGAAGTAAAAACGAGATTTTAAAATTACGCACAGCAGCCATCTTGTGATTATGCAAACAATTGAAATAAACTAGATACCAGTGGATCAACATTTGTATAAGCATTTAACGTGCAATGTTTCACGGCACTCGGATAGTTAATTCGCGAGAAACGTCCATTTAAATATTTATACTTCGCGTCGCCGCCATGTTGGATTTGTGCTCACCAGGTTACTGAAAGTCCTATAGGTGAACATATGTTCATAGTCTCTATGAACATAAACATTTTCAGTTTGGTTGCTGTAAAAGATTCATAGATATTGAGAACCGTCTAAATATTTCGGAAGCTCGCCATTTAGGATCGTTATATGTATAGGCCATAGAGTTATGTACCATTCAAGGACAATTATTGCCTAGGTTCATTATTCAAACTTTCACTTCGATCGCATGATTACGACACAAGAAATAAAAACTTAATTTTAAAATTTCGCACAGCCGCCATCTTGAGGTTATATAAGCAATTGAATTAAATTAGATGGCAGTGCATTACAATCTGCAAAGTCATTTACTGTACCACAATTCACTGCGCTCAGAGAGTTAAATCACGAGAAAAGCCTATTAAATTATTTAAAATTCGCTTGGTCGCCATGTTCGTTTTGTACTTTACAGGCTCGTGACATATACATAGGTAAACTTGTATTAGTACCCTTTATCACCGTACAAAATTGTAGGGTGATATCTGTAATATTTTCGGAGATATAGAATGTCAGTGAAATATTTCGCACAGCCGCCATTTTGAGGTGATGTAAAAAATTGAACTAAATTAGACTCCTGTGCATTGCAATGTGTATAAACAATTGCTGTACCAAGTTTCATTATGTTTGGATAGTTAAATCGCGAGAAAAGTCTATTTAAAGTCTCAAATTCGCTTGGCCGCCATGTTGGTTTTGTAGTCACCAGGTTTTTGAAAGTCTCACAGGTGAACTTCTAGTAGTGCCCTTTATCACTGTAAACAATTTCAGGGCGATATCGGCAATAGTTTCGGAGATATTGAATGCTAGTGAAATATTTCGCACAGCCGCCATGTTGGATTGGTGAGACGTAACAAAATTTGAAGGGCACAGTCGAGGTCGTCGGGAATAGGGCTATGAACTTACCGAGTTTCATTGAAATCGCTCCAGCCGCTTAGATTTTATTAGGGGACACACACACACACCTCACACACACACACACACACGCACACACACACGGACAAAAGGTGATCTCATTTTTTCAAAATTGAAAATAGGCTAAAAATCCAACATGGCGGTGACTCGAAGTATAAAGTATTCACATGGTCGTTTCTCGCAAATTAACCATCCAAGTGCAGTGAAACTTGGTACAGTAAATCCTTATACAAATGTTAATCCACTGGCATCTAATTTATTTCAGTTGTTTCCATAAACACAAGATGGCAGCTGTGGGAAATTTTAAAATCTCTTTTTTACTTCTTGTGTCCTAATCATGTGATTGAAGTGTGAGTACCACACGTACACAATAATCTTCATGTTACAGTAGTAGATAACTCTAAGCCCTACATATATTAAAGTCCAACATGGTGACCATCATAAATATTTGGACAGTTCTCAATATCTACGAATCTATTACAGCAATCAAACTGATATTTTGTATGTTGATAGTGGCAATTAACATTGGTAGGATATATGAAAATAGGCTGTAGAGTTCTTCACGGAACTACTTGTTTAAAATTGTCCTACCAAGAGATCCACCTTCTTTCTTGACTCCTTCTTCCTTCAACCTTCCCTTGAATAATTCCTTGTAGCAGACGATACCTGTCTCCTCTCATTATATGACCCAAATATTGTAACTTCCTAATTTTGACACAGGGTCAAATGTCCTAATTCTTTTGCGGTGGAACAACTGCCTTCGAACACATTTTTTTTTGTGATTTATTCAGGGATACATTTCTTGCCATACTACGCTGCGAAAAAGGAGCATGCAGCTTTATCAAGATTTATTTTTAATTTATCTCAATTCGAACCCGGTTTCCCTTGGTGATCTTCGCCGTTCCGCTATGACGCCTCCTCCAACGCTGGGAGAATAAAACGGAGTTCGTCAGGAAATTTACCAGTTTTACTACAGACATGGTCAATTAATTAGATATTGATGCGGTTTATTCTGTTTAAGAGCTTGGGTTATCTTGATCATCGTCTCTGTGTACTTGCGTGCATGTTCAATTTTTAGCCTACTTTTCACATTTTGCAAAAATGAGTAAAAAGTAGACTTATGAGATCGATCCGGGCAAATGTATGTCTGTCTGTCTGTCAGTCTGTGTGTGTGTACCCTCCCGCTATCAACTCCTAAACGGCTGCAGCAATCGAAACCAAATTTGGCTTGAGTAAAGATCTATACCTGAATATCTCAAGGCCATATTTGAAAATTATGTCAGTACTAACAACTGCTGAAAAACTCCAAACGAAATTTAAGCTCCATGTTGGATATCCTGGAAGGTATGCGTGGGAGCTATTCTAAAATTGGCACACATATAGATAATAATATTTCAGTTTAATTTCCAGGAGGCCATACATGCCAGTATTGCCTATATAATTCTAAGCCTGCTGATAGGGCCAATTTTTAAATGCATATAACTTCTACATTATCAATTGGATTTCAACCAAATCTCGTATGTTATATGTGTTCATAAACGGGTATGACTGAGCGTATTATTAAGAGCAATCAGGGCTGCCAACTGTTTATAAATGCTCTCTCTATTTTCAATATCCAAATACCAAAATATCAGAAAGTATGCAAGCCGACAGCTATAAACTATGCACACGTATAATACCTGACATTCTAGATTAATTTGGAGTAACTAGTATACGTCAGTGCTACCAACATGATTCTAAGCCTGCTGATAGGACCAGGTTTTAAATACATGTAACTTCTATACAAACGAATGGATTTAATCCAAAATTGGCACAAAAATATAATATAATACCGTATTTCAGATTACTTCTGACAAACACATGCATGACATTGTTACCAACATGATTTTACGCGCGCTGATGGATCCAATGTGTAAGTGCATGCTATCCATTGGACTTCAACCAAATTTTTTATTCTATACCTTAAGAGATGGAACGAAGAATATATTCAGTCACCAGGTCTACCAACTGTAGTGCTCTATTAGCCTATATTGTGCCAGGTATATTTCGAACTAATTAGAGATATCAATATTACCAACTTAATTTCGTCATTATCCTAGAAAGGTCCATATAGATTAATCATTGGCATGAATCTTAAATTGTAAGAAAAGTAGGCTCTTTAGTTCGTCACGGAACTTCTTGTTCTGAATACCAATGTCTCTGAAACAGAATCACTTTCCTATCATTACCTTCAATTATTGAATACTCTAAAATAAGAATAATATTAATGAATACTGAGAAATGCTCTAGATTCCCAGTGATACAGGGCATTAAGCACGATTCCTGGATACATAGCTTTAAAGGACACAGATAAGGATCGCTAGTCATGGAAAATACGATCGTAATGAAAGCAATATGCCGTGTATCATGTGAGGTGACAGCGATTTATGGTGACCATGGAGCAGAAGAAGTAGGCTGCCAGGAGTTATGACCACGGAGGATTACAAGTCAGTTGGATGTTGACATATTTCTCTTGCGATATTACTCGTTCTTTCGAGATGGCAATTTGATATGAAGGGCTCTCACTTCCTAATTGATATCAATACTGATTCACGGCCGCGAATTCTATCCCACAACAAGGTTAAAATTAGTTTTAAATGCACTTCTAAATGGTTTGAGAAGGCTGTGCCGAAGATGCAGCCCCTCCGCGCTCACTCAATCACTCTCTTACTTACTTCCTTTCCCTTCTTTCCATTTCCTTTCCTCCTTCCGTACCTTTTCTGTCCTTCCCTTCCCTTCCTTCCGTTCCCTTCCCTTCCTTCCAATTCTTGTCTTTTAGGGGCACATGACCTCGCTGTCCCACTCCTAACACAATAACGAACTAACTAACCTCCCCCTCTTTCTTCCCTTGCTTCCGTCCTTTCCTTCATTCCCTCCCTTTTCTTCCTTCTGTTCCCTTCCTTATTTCGCTTTTCTTCCTTCCCTTCCATTCCTTTCCTTTCATTCTTCCCTTCCTATTCCTTTCCTTTCATCCTTCCTTTCCATTTCTTTCCTTTCATCCATCCCTTCAATTTCATTCCTTTCATCCTTCCCTTCCATTTCATTCCTTTCTTCCTTCCATTCCTTTCCTTTCATCCTTCCCTTCCATTTCATTCCTTTCTTCCTTCCCTTCCATTCCTTTCTTCCTTCCCTTCCATTCCTTACCTTTCTTCCTTCCCTTCCATTCCTTTCCTTTCACCCTTCCCTTCCATTTCATTCCTTTCATCCTTCCCTTCCATTCCATTCCTTTCATCCTTCCCTTCCTATTCCTTTCCTTTCATCCTTCCCTTCCATTTCATTCCTTTCATCCTTCCCTTCCATTTTATTCCTTTCTTCCTTCCCTTCCATTCCTTTCCTTTCATCCTACCCTTTTCCTTTCATCCTTCCCTTCCATTTCATTCCTTTCTTTCTTCCCTTCCATTTCATTCCTTTCTTCCTTCCCTTGCATTCCTTTCCTTTCTTCCTTCCCTTCCATTCCTTTCCTTTCTTCCTTCCCTTCCATTCCTTTCCTTTCATCCTTCCCTTCCATTTCATTCCTTTCTTCCTTCCCTTCCATTTCATTCCTTTCTCCCTTCCCTTCCATTCCTTCCCTTTCTTCTTCCCTTCCATTCCTTCCCTGCCCATCCTTCCGTTCCCATCCTTCGCTTTCTTCCTTCCCTTTCTTCCCTCTTAGGAGCACACATGACCTTGCTATTCCGCCTCTTAAAACAATAACTAACTAACTTCCCATGCTTCCATCCCTTCCTTCACTCCCTTTTCTTCTTTCTGCTCCCTTCCGTATTTCCCTTTTCATCCTTCCCTTCCATTATTTTCCTTTCTGCCCTTTCTTCATTCCTTTCCATTCCTTCCCTACCCATCCTTTCTTCCTTCTTCACTTCACTTCCCTTCCATTCCTACCTTTCTTGCTCAATTGTCTGCGCTCGAACTCCCCATGGAAACGGACACGTTCCGGCACAGTCCAAGAGGGTGGATTAGGATCACCATCCCTCTGTCTCTCTGCCAGAGTCTCATCTCACCATTTCTGGAGCCTAAGTGTCGAACGTGAGAGCGCCACGGCCGACCAACCGTCAAATTTCTGCGATATACTACACAGCTGCTACTTTCTGTGGTCTCGAAACACGTATTTAGACTCCAGATCCCAAGGTCCTACGTGGTATTCTGGTTTAAGGGCCAAAAAACTCAGTCTCCTGAAGAAAAACTGGAAAGATATGGGTGTGTTTGATTTCCACTCCAGGCAAATGCCGGGATAGTTCCTAAACTACGGCTATGACCGCCTCATTTTAAATCCCAGTCTCAATGAGAAATACACACAATTCTACAGTCAACACAATGACACAGGTTCGCAGGCAGCCACCTCGCTCACATTCAAGTACATGGGGTTACAAGGCCACATTATGCGAAAACCCCTAAATGAATCATCAACCAAAAACAAATTACACACCTTTAAGCCTACAAGATAACATACTCTGTAATCTTTGTGCCACTGTAATTGGGATGAAAATCCTGTTGTGCGTAACCAAAACAAAGCAAAACACACACAAAAAACACAAAACAAAACACAAAACAAAACAAGTACAAAACAAAACGCAAAACAACACAAAAACACAAAACAAAACAATAAACAAAACACAAAACAAAACAAGAAACAAGAAACAAAACAAAACACAAAACACAAAACAAGAATCATAACAAAACAAAACAAAACAAAAAACAAAACAAAACAAAACAAGAAACAAGAAACAAAACAAAACACAAAACAAAACAAGAAACATAACAAAACAAAACAAAAAACAAAAAACAAAAAACACAAAACACAAAACACAAAACAAGAAACAAGAAACAAGAAACAAAAAACAAAACAAAACAAAACAAAACACAAAACACAAAACAAAACAAAACAAGAAACAAAACAAAACAAAAAACAAAACAAAACACAAAACAAAACAAGAAACATAACAAAACAAAACAAAAAACAAAACAAAACAAAACAAAACAAAACAAAAAACAAAACAAAACAAAACAAAACAAAACAAGAAACAAGAAACAAAACATAACAAAACACAAAAATAAAACAAAAAACACAATAAAACAAAAAGAAAACAAATATAAAGCAAAACAATACAAAACAAACAAAAAAGACAAACCAAACCAACCAATTAAATAAATAAATATATAAATACATAACCCGTGATGATAACTAGTTTGAGTCCGATGGATTGTGGCAGGGTGGACTTGATTGCAACCGCTCCACCTCGACAAAAGTACTCACGACCCCTGTCTTTGTGAATGTCGCCATGCGTCATCCAGTCTCTATACAACGATACCAGACTAATGCCGCATTAATAGTGCGGTTGTCAACTATAAGCGTTATCTCCTACTGACTGACAAAAATTACGTTTCACGTCAAAGCACTATTTCAAGAGACGGATATCAAAGACAGACATCAGACATATTAATGGACAATGAGTCTCGAATACATTTTATCCGAATCTGATGTGTGTTATAATTTTCACATGCCATCCCCGTCATAATTCCTATACAACTTCAATTTCAAAACTATAGTAATATTTCAATTTGTCAAAAGCACGCATCTGCCACGTGTGTCGGTTTCACATTGTGACCATGAAATCGTAAATGACTAATAACTCTTCTTCAAAGTACGGCATTGCAATTTTAGTCACTGAGAAACACTTGCGAACGTGACTCCAGAGCAATTTACACACCCAAATTTAGACTTAAAGATGGCGATTGTTATAGGCTATCGGTCATTTTAGCACATTTTAAAAAATGTAAGTGATAGCAGCCATTTTTTTAGTGTTGGCTAGTTCTATTAAAGAAAGCTTTTCAGTCGGTGAACACAAATTGCGTGCCCAATTACATTTGGCGGGAAAAAGAAGAATTTATACCGAGTTAGTTATTGTTTTACTTAATTTCCGACACTTAGGTGAATTTGATTTAATGGCGCAAACTGTTGATGTCTTGTAAATTCATATTTTAAATGGTATAAAACATAAACCTTTAAATGTACAGGACATTTCAATTATATTTTCCTTAAATCCTAAAACAGCTAGTGCTTTGCTTTGCCGATTGCGATCGCAGATATGACGCATCCAGCATGTAGCACCATTCACCATGTAAGTAGTGATGGGGGACAAATGGTAAGGTTACATTGTTAGTAACTTATTTATGGTGACACGGACTAAAATCTTCATGTTTGTAGTGATTGGGGACAAATGGTAAGGTTACATTGTTAGTAACATAATTAAAAGGTGACATGGACTACAGTATAAACACCATGTTTGATGGGGAACAAGTAGTAAGGTTGCATTGTTAGTAACTTATTTAAGGTGACGTGGACTATATATAATCACCATGTTTGTTGTGATGGGAGGCAAGTGGTAAAGTTACATTGTTAGTAACTTATTTAAGATGACGCAGACTAAATATAACCATCAAGTTTTTATTGTTGGGAACAAATGGTTTGATTACATTGTTAGTAACTTATTTTATGGGTAGCGGACTACCTATTCACTACGGTATGTTTGTAGTGATGGAGAACAGATGTTAAAGTTACATAGTTAGAAATGTATTTAATGTATCGCGGACTATATGCAACCACCCTGATAATGTTATTGGGAAGAAAGGTAAGGTTGCATTGTTAGAAACCTATTTCATTGGTCGCAAGCAAGCTCAACTTAAGATGGAAATTAATTGACGTACGATAATTATGTGGTTCTTGCCTTTCGTATTCTTTGCGTGAATGCCACTTCACGATATATCGACTCGACTGAGGTGAGGGAAGTTAAGGTAATGTACGGTACGGTGAGGTGAGGTATTGTCTCTCATCAAGATTCATGGCGACAGATCTTTCAAATGATAGTAAAAACAGTCCATCTTGTAAATAACGATAGTATTCAACATCCCCCGCATAGCCGCCATGAGTCACCGAGCCAGAGAGCGAGCAAAGAACAAGAAAGTGGAAGATGTTTCAACATTGTTATTCCCAGTGCAACCAGTCAGTGCCATAAATATTGTACTTGTCGAGCAGGAGACAGACAGCCCTTAGCTAGTAGGCTTCCCACGGTAAAACATGAGCAACATGTCCGTTTGAACTACTGCGCAGCTACCGACTGCTAGTCCATTGTCAACAAACGCCATGTTACTGTTTTTCTAATGTCATTGTCAAGGTTAACACTATACAAGACAACTTCGGCAGTACCAACCGTGAAATTTCTAAGAGTGATAGAGACAGAGCCATTGAGGATTGCATGGCAAAAGGAAAGGGAAATCAGGATAGTCTATTGCTCCGAGTACAGAACTGCTAAACAATTCATAAGAAACCACTTTCATTCAGTTTAACCCTCCAGTACTCGCGCGGGGTAATTAATTACGCCAACTCTTGAAAAACGACTGCTGATATTTTTCTATCACGAACTGTACCCTGGGCCAGGGGGATGACAGCTCATAGGGAGCGCATGGGTCGGGGTAAGGCCCTGCTCTGGACGTTCTGCCAACCAATGAAGAATTCATTTTGGCACTAAGGTTCCGTTCCGTAGTTGGCACTCATGAACGCTCACATCAAACCGACAGCGGAAGCGGGAATAGTCTGTTTTGATTGATTTTCCTTGTGGAGTTGTTGGTTGTTTTGATTTGTTCAGTATTTTGATTATTTATTTGAATTTAATTGGGAGTCATTCATGCCACTCCAAGGGAGGAAAAATTGCCAAGCACCGGGATGTAAGAATTATAATGATAGTAAGAACAATATAGCAATTTTCATCTTCCTGGTGTTGACCATGTGTAAAACTAGTGGGCAATATGGACTACTCGCGAATAAAAATATATAGAGAATAAATGTGTGCATTTCATCTCTTGTTTGTTTTTTACCCATTCTCCTTTGCATTGCAATAACATTTGTGGTTTAGGGCTACGGGGTGGGGGGTGGCAGCAGGCATGCTAGGCAAAAAGTGAGGTTATGGCAATATAGTGTGTGCATTTGGACAGTTTTCTTTATATTCATCGAATATCCCAACAATTCTGTAGAGTAGGAGAGCATTTTTAATTATCCTAAAGGTTAATTAAGCTCTAGAACGGCATAACTGTGTACTCGTGACAAATCTATTGCCAACATTGATATATATCAAAATGTATTATTTTCCTATCTGGACGTATATTTCAGCGCCTAGCGAAAGGCGCAGTTATGTTTGTGTTATTTTCATCAATAATCAATAACTCATCGCAGAACATACTGTTCAATTACGTGTAATAAAGGCTATATTCATATGGCTTTTTACTTTTTATGTTGCCAGACTTGCAAGTACAATCCATAGCCTCAGGCGGTGTTCTCTCTCGGAAATTCTATAATCAAAAGTGACGAATCTCTTATACTTACATGATCCTTGCCCTGGGCTCTTGTGTACCTTCCAAGGACACTGTGGGGCGCCACCCGAGCTGTCTGTCGCAAACCTTCGCGCGTCGGTTCGTTTTCGGCAAAGAGACAAAACTGACTGGGGTAATATCTTACCCCACGCGAGCACTGGCGAGGCTAGTTTAGTGTTTAGTTAATTTTAATACTTGCGTGTGTCTCTATTGTGAGAATGTGTAGTTACTTGAGTGTAACCGATTAATATGAGTCCTGATATAGCCGGGAACATTAGCAAGGACCAGGAACTAATTCACCATGAATTGTTGAAGCCTCGGATAGCAGAGCGACGGAAACAAGTTTGCTCTGCAATATCTGAGAGAAAGCCTTGAAAATGAGTTCAAAGGATCGAGAAGAAACTCCTCTGGGCTCTCAGACTCCACACTTGAAAAGAAAAACACCAGAATCATCTGGAAGATGTGCTGTATGTTCTAGAAATCGAGACAGAAAAGCAGAAACTCTTGTGTGCTGTGTGAAAAGTACGTCTGCCACGACCATTTCAGTACCATGTGCAAGGAATGTATCAACCAGAAAACCAAAATTAAGGAAAGCAGACTAAGCCTTAGAGTTCAGGCGGTAATGAAGTGTGATTGACTTTTATACAGTAGTTCAAACTTTTACGACTGCATGAACTCAAACGTTATTATGGATGCGATTTCTCTGCTTTGAAGTTATGTAGCCTAGTAGAATTAATTTTCTGTATATAATATTAATGGCAATAAAATTAGATATTTCTATTGTTTTCTTTATAGATAAGGTCCTTATTCAGAAACATCATGAAAAAAGCATAATTTTACTTAACGTTACGATAAATTACACGAAAGAATGGGGGTAAGTTATTACCCCGCGCGTGCACTGGCGTGACAAAACTCCGCGTGAGTACTGGAGGGTTAAAACTAATAATAAGCATGTACGGTTAGTGGATAATGATCAAATAATAGAATAATCGAAGAATCAATTAACCCTAGCATAACCATGCTATTTTTCAAACCAAGGCTTACCAACGGCAAGCAAAATAACCAGTGATGGATGAAGCAAAACGATTTATAAAAAGTAGGTTGCCTGAGGCAAGAAATCTGTTCACATCAAATATAGATTCAAGTCCTATTTTAAAACCTTTGTCTGGACATGGCGCTCTATGGAAGGGAAACTTGGACTATTGGCGCAGCAAGAAAGAGAAGAATGGAAGCGTTTGAAATGTGCTGCTACAAGAAAATGATGAAGAACAGATGGGTAGTTTAGGGTAACAAATGAAAAGGTATTAAGACGAATGAGAGATTAGAGATGTTTCTGGTGACTACTAATGAAGAGAAGAGATAGGTTGGTTGGATACTTACAAGAACACCCAGGAATAGTAAACTTAGTTATGGAAGGAAAGGTTGAGGACAAGAACTGTAGGGGTAGACCAAGGTTAGAATATGTTAAACAGAGTGCCTCGGATGTGGGGTGTGGTAGCTATGTAGAGAGGAAACGATTAGCTCAGGACAGCGAGACGTGGAGAGCTGCATCAAACCAGTCATAAGACTGAAGACTAAAACAACAACAACAATTCGCTCCAGTAATGTTGTTGCCAACCCATTACAATCAGAGATCGATCGGTCGTTTAACCTTCGGGCGGGCGCGCACGCGGCAAATTGGCCGGGTTTAAAAAAAAAGGCGCGCAACTTTGCTATACTCCCGTGAGGGACAACCACGCCCCTATGTATTCTCTAACTACTATGCAAGACGTCATATGGCAGGCCAACATCACCTCAGACTTGTAGAGGGATTGCGCAATTCATTACGGAAGTTGCCTATGTCACGGTAGGAGGTTGGACCGGCCACATTGCCGCCGCGCGCCTAACAGTGCTAAACGTTTACCGTCCACCACACACAATGTAAGTATTTATTTCTTTACTTGGTTTATAATATTATATGATGAATTGCTCAAATATCATAAATTTCAGTGTGATATATTTTTCAAATATTTATGCTTTACACCTCAATTTCACTGTCCTCCCTCTCCCTCGTTCCCACTCTAGGATTTTATGAATACCTACGATTTACTCAATCTTTACTTTTGGGTTTCAGGAAACCTTACCTCAGACCTGAGGATATTTCTACAATTCTTCAAGAGTTGGAGGAAAACGAACGAATGGACCAGCTAGAAGATCTGACGGAAGACAATGAGAATGATCCAGATTTCGAGACTGAAGAAATACATGTGGACGACCACGACAGTGAGTCTGAAGTGGAAATTGAAAATGAAGGTGAAGAAGACGCTGAAAATAGCGAGAACCTTCGATTTTTTGTCGGTAAAGATGGAGAAATATTGTGGGCGAATCAACCTGTCGCAAATCTTGGAAAAACAAGGGGAAGAAACATTGTCAAAACTTTTCCAGGCCCTAAGGTAACTGCCCGTCATTGTATGACTGAAATCGAATGTTTTTCACTAATAATGACCCCTGACATTATTGATAGTATTGTTAAGAACACCAATATATACATTCTGAAAGGAAACTGGAAATCGAGAGAGGGATTTTAGGTTGACTGATATAAAAGAAATTCGTGCTTTTTTGGGGGCATTATTATTTATGGCGGTCAAAAGGGAGAATCGTACGAATCTAGCTGAACCATTTGCGACAAACGGGACTGGGTATACAATTTTGCGCGCTAATTTCAGCGAAAGGTGATTCCGATTTTTATTGAGATGTATACGATTCGATGATGTGAATACACGAACGGAGCGGATGAACAGTGACAGACTAGCTCCCATTCGAGACATTCTGAATAAATTCGTCCACAATTCACAACAGTCATATTCTCCTGGTGAATTCCTGACCGTCGATGAAATGCTGGTTGCTTTCCGGGGCCGTTGTCGATTTGTGCAGTACATGGCTAGAAAAAACAGCCAAATACGGCACCAAAATGTATGCCTTATGTGATGCTCGAACATTCTATACGTAAAATATTGTAATTTATTGTGAAAAGCAAGAAACTGGCCCTTATGCTACCACCAACAAGCCTCATGATATTGTTGTCAGACTGACAGATCCCATCAAGAAAACAAATCGTAATGTCACTACAGATAATTACTTTATCAGCTATCCTCTAGCCGAGGATTTGCTGAAGAACGGATTGACCTTTTTGGGCACCCTGAAAAGTAACAAAAAGGAGATTCCCCCAGAGTTTGTGGAGCGCAATTCTACATCAGTACCCGGAAGTTACTAGTTTGGTGCTCAACCTGATATGACTTTGATCTCTATGGTGACAAGGAGAAAGAAAGCAGTGCTCGTCTTGTCTACGATGCACGACGACAACAAAAATGATGAAGAGACAGGCAAACCACACCAAATTATGGACTATAATGGCACCAAAGGAGGGGTGGTCACAGTGGACCTCACGTGTTCAAGGTCCTCCACTTCCAGAACAACTCGAAGATGGCCAATGGTGGTATTTTACTGTCTTCATGATGTGGCTGGGATTAATTCCTTCAAGATCTTCAAGGCCAATACTCGGAACAGTGATCTGAGGAGAAAAACTTATGCATCCAACTTAAGTTTTTCCCTCACGGAATAAAATCTAAAATACCGGGCCACAATAACTACTTTTCCTCGAGAACTACGTTGTTTTCTAGAAAAGTATAAGGAAGAACCTGATCAGGTTGAAGTAACACCTTCCACAAAAATACAAATTTGTTTTTATTGTGGTAGATCTAAGAACAATCGGACTCGGATGTCCTGCAAAAATGTGCGAAATATGTATGTAAAAAACATTCAGTCCAAGAAATCACATGCAACTCATGTGCACAGCCTGAAGTAGAGGATGAAGATGAAGACGTCTAATTCCAAATGGAAGTGTGATAACATTGTAACCTTGATATGATGAAATCTGAACACAAGTGATAGGCCTATATTTGGAATATTATTCTTTTACAGTACTATTTTCATTGAGATGTTTGTTGCGTTGTTCCTTATCAGTTTGCAGAAGTGATAAAAGTCGTTGAAAAATAAAAAAAATATTTGCTCACTTAATGTGTCTTTAGTGTAACAATTGAAATTCCAGTGAATTTCATGTCAACAAACACTTCTGGCTTTAAGAACTGAACGTGAATGAGAGCGGCCAAAATGCCGGAGCGCGCCAACTGGTGTGAGTGCAAAAGGCGCGCCCGCCCGAAGGTTAATCGATTAGTCGGTCGTCTGAATAATCGATTAATTGACAAAATAATTCGTCGATTAATTGACGTACTTCGCTCCTTCCACTGCTGTCTTACAGGAGCAAAAAATACATTTAATTAATTAAAATATATTGTATTATATATTTTTAGCCTACTTTTCACATTTTGCAAAAATGAGGAAAAAGTAGACTTATGAGATCGATCCGGGAAAATGTCTGTCTGTCTGTCTGTCCGTCTGTCTGGCTGTGTGTGTGTCCCCCTATCAACTCCTAAACGGCAGCAACAATCGAAACCAAATTTGGTACGAGTAAAGACCTACACCTGAATATCTCAAGCCTATATTTGAAAATGATGACAGTGCTACCAACCGCTGAAAATCCGCAATTGAAATTTCAGCTCCATGTTGGATATCTTGGAAGGTATGCATGGGAGCTATTCCAAACCTGGCACACATATAGATGATAATATTTCAGTTTAATTTTCAGGAGGCCATACATGGCAGTGTTGCCAAACTGATTCTAAGCCTGCTGATAGGTCCAATTTTCAAATGCATATAACTTCTAAACTATCAATTAGATTTCAACCACATTTCGTATGTACTATGTGTACATAACCAGATATGACTGAGCGTATTCGTAAGAGCCACCAGGGCTGCCAACTGTTAATAAATGCTCTCCCTATTTTTATATACAAATACCAATATATCAGAATGTATGCAATCCGACAGTTTTAAACTATGCACACGTATAGTACCTGACATTCTAGATTAATTTGGAGTAACTAATATAAGTCAGTGCCGCCAACATGATTCTAAGCCTGCTGATAAGTCCAATTTTAAAATACATGTAATTTCTATACTAACAATTGGATTTCATCCCAAATTGGCACAACAAGAGTTTATAATATTTCAGATTATCTCTCACCAACACATGCATGACATTGTTGCCAACATGATTTTTCGCGTGCAGATAGATCCAATGTGTAACTGCACGGAACATCCATGCTATCCATTGGACTTAACCAAATTTTGTATTCTGTACCTTAAGAGATGGAACTAAGAATATATTCAGTCACCAGGGCTGCCAACTCTAGTGCCCTATTAGGCTACATTATACCAGGTACCGGTATATTTCGAACTAATTAGAAATGTCAATATTACCAACTTAATTTCGTCATTATTCTCGATAGGTCAATATAGATTGGCATGAATCTTAAATTTTAAGAAAAGTAGGCTATTTAGTTCGTCGCGGAACTTCTTGTTTTTAACATAAAAATGGAAGCACACTTTGTATATTTAGGCAAAAAAATAACTTTTTATACATTTCTATACATCATTCCGAAAATAAGCGGAACTCAACTTCAACGATGGCCTCTTATTTAAACTTCTGTTCTTGTCTCTTGTCTACTAATCAATTATTCGATTCTTCGGTTAGCCAATTAATCGAATGAACAGTCAGTCGATTAATCGTTTTCGATTTATTTCAATATTAAAATGTATCGATTCATTGATTCATTGATTTTATTTATTTATTAAATTTAGTACCTTCTTGACACAAATACAAAAGAGATAATTGTAAATCTTAATAATAGACAAGAAAAAAGTAGTTTAAACTACAAAATAATAAGTCTTCAAAACTTAATTAGTCACCCATAGAGCTAATGTTTAGTTATAAATAAAACGAACTAACAAATAACACCTTGACGAAGCATGGACAGTGGAGAGGAACGGCCTTATATTTTAGACACAACGTCCTATTCAATAAATATCTCTATGACTGTAGCAAATTTATTCTAGTTGGTTATTATTTTTGTTTGGTTGGTTCCTCAGTTTATGGGCTGCGACAACGCCGTCATATAGCCCCGCGTACTTTAGTGTGTATAGAATCTGACTGATAACCAGTGTTAATTGTGATGGCTGTATGAGTGTGTGTTATCTGTAATTCAGCTAAGGACTGCAGACGATCAGTAGTTCCTACTTTTGCTATCAAATGCTAACATCAACGACATATAGCTGTGAACTTGGCTACTAGATGCCACCGCAACCATCACCTGGGAGCGAGCGTTGGAACTTAATAGAGCGTTAATCAAATCTAACCTACAAATTTAACTTCGCACAATTGTAGTTAGTGGAAGGTTCTTTTACATGTCACAAATGTATGACATGGGACCGCCGGCTTTACTTCCCCCTCCGAAGGAAGGCATACTGAGAGATTTTTAACGCTCTTAAAAATCCGATGACTTCAGCCGATTTTGAACCCGCGATCCTGGGGATAGAAGCTCAGCAAGCTACCGAAGCCGCTGGTTATTATTTTCATGAATGGCAAATGTATGTGATGGGAAGTTCTTGACCTTTCAATGTCGAAATCTAACATGTGGAACGTGAAAAGAGAGAAAATCGATTACTAATCGACTAACCGACCATAGCTTATTACCAGCTCATGTGGTCAGTTACACTCCATCCTTGATAAATACTGAAGGCTTACTTTATTCATTCACATCTCTACTTATAATAATACGAAGTCCCTGATTTTTGGATGTCACGGGTAATTTTGATGCGGTTTTCACCATTCTTTAAAGGATATCTCGAGGAACGTTACTAAAGAAAATAATTTATTTATGATCAAAGGAAGCCAAGCAGTAACGATTTAAGTGAAAAGGTCGAGAAGAACCTGACGTCCGTGCGCTTTTTAAGCTTACGCTGGGCAAACCGTTAAAAATATCAATTTACTATGAGCGTAAGAATTGGTCAGCATGAAAAGTTCTACAAATAGTTCCCGAGAGCATATCTCAATCTTCAATACATCACCCAATATAAGTGATTTTACGTTTCCATTTCGTTCAACAATCTCCATTCTATTACTGAGGCGACAGTTTACGAGCTAGCTAAGGGCGAGTCTATCACCCCAGTTACAGCCTAACTAGTGGGCGAACCTATTACTCAAGATACAGCTAGCAGCAAACTGTCGAGTCGTGTTGAGTTACGATTTCAGAGAAGAGTGGTTGTGTTTGAATTTTCCCTGGATGTGCAACTCGGCTTTTCTTCATTTCGCCTGTGAACTTTTCATCCCGCAAAATACACAGTCAAGTTAAGATTGGACAGAAGGAGGATTTGTGTTTCATGCACCTCGCCATTTTTAAATTACGTCTGACAATAACTCGTTGCACATGCATCTCCATGATAATATAATTAATAGTCCAGTCAGTGATTTCAACCCACCATGCCGAGACGTAAAATGGATATAGGTCGTAGTTCATTGACAACGAAATAAAAGCGCTTATCACGTATTGCATTCATAACTGTTGCCGGGCGAAGCTGGGGCGGGTTGCTAGTTACTGTATATTGTGGGGTTTGAAGCCCTTTTTACAGTGTTGCCTAAGTGAACAGAAGTTTGGTGCTTTTCAGTTGGTCAACACGAATGTACCCAAAAAGAGCTGGGTTATGCCCAAATCCTGAAATAAATTACATGCGATAAATACTAGTGTATTAATAAACAGACTTAGCATTATAAGCAGATATAATCAAGTACCTGGACGTGTTTGTCATTTACGGGTTCGTAAGACAATGCACTGTTCTTATACGTTGTTTTAATGTGATTGTAAACCAGTACTGGTTCTGTCGTCTTTGTGCGCAGGCCAGGACAATGTACTGTATTGATACGTGACGTCATCACATCCAGTTGACCTTCATGTGAGACTGTCAGAGAGCATGTGACACTGGTCGCTGGACGTTTCTTCATTTTACCCGAGACATTAACGAAAAAAGGAAGGAAGCTTGTAGTTTAACGTGACCGTTAATCTTGAGATCATGAGCCACGGGACCTCCTTTTTACGTGGAATCCGAACCACAGGACATGGCATTTCACTTCGAAAATCTCACATGCATTGACCGGGAATCGAACCCGGACCGCCTTGGTGAGAGGCATACAGCTAGACCGCTGAGCCACATCATTGTAATCAACTTTTTTTTTTTGTCGTGTAGCCTCCTGAGAGGCAGAGTGCAGGTCTTTCTAGTCGACGCCCGTGAGCGACCTGCGCGTCGGGATGAGAGATGGAATGGATGAAGATGAATGAAACTGGGCAAGGATGTGGAAGGAAGCGGCCGTGGCCTGTCAGAAGGTACTGTCCCAGCATTTGCCTGGTGTTGAGAATGGGAAACCACGGAAAACCATTTCAAGGACATAGACTGGCTAATAATAGTCTTTAAAAAGTCACTACATCCCTATTTAAATTACACTAGAATCGTCACCAAATAAGCATAAAAATCACTGGTTCAAAGAACTTGCCACAAAAATTTGTAACAATTGTTACGATAGACAGCAGGTTGGAGAGTGACAATGTTATTATTATTAATTTTAGCCTATTTTCATTTATGAAAAAATAGCCTTACGAGATCACCTTTTGTCCGTGTGTCTGTGTGTGCATGTGTGATGGTGTGTGTGATGGATACTTGTGTGCCCCCCCCCCTCCCCCCCAATAACTTCTAAACGGCTGGAGCGATTTCAATCAAACTCGGTAAGTTCAGCACTATTCCGGGCGACCCCGACCGTGCCCTTCAAATTTTGTTACGTCTTACGAATCCAACATGGCGGCTGTGCAAAATATTTCACCAGCATTCAATATCTCCGAAACTATTACGGATATCACACTGGAATATTTTCGGGTGATAAAGGGAACTACGAGAAGTTCACTTATGTGACTTTTGAAAACCTGGTAACTACAAAACCAAGCGAAGTTGCGACTTTTAAATATACGTTTCTCGCGATTTAACTTTGTTACGGTATATTTAAACTCGGTACAGTATATGTTTATACACATTGTAATGCACCGACATCTAACTTCGTTCGTTCAATTGTTTACATAACCTCAAGATGGCGGCCGTGCGAAATATTTTACCGGCATTCTATATCCCTGAAACTATTACCGCTATCACCATGAAATTTTGTACGGAGATAAAGGGCACTACAGGAAGTTCATCTATGAGACTTTCAAAACCGGTTAACTACAAAACGAACATGGCGGCCAAGCGAAATTGAAAGTTTTAAATAGACTTTACTCGCGATTTAATGATCCAAACGCAATGAAACTTGGTACAGCAAATGTTTATATACATTGTAATGCACTGGTATCTAATTTAGTTCAATTGTTTATATAACCTCAAAATGGCGGCTGTGCGAATTTCGAAAATTAAGTTGATATTTCTTGTGTTCTAATCATACGATCGAAACCAACATTTGCATAATGAACGTACACAATAATCATCATCTAATAGTACATAACTCTATGGACTACATTTATTAAAATCCAACATGGCGACCATCCGAAATATTTAGACGGTTCTCAATATCTATTAATCTACTACAGAAATCAAACTGATATTTTGTAAGTGTATAGAGGCTATACGCTTAAGTTCACCTAAGGGACGTTCAATAACCTGGCGAGCACAAATCCAACATGGCGTCGACGCGAAATGTAAATATTCAAATGGACGTTTCTTGCGTTTTAACCATCCAAGGGCAGAGAAACTTGATACGGTGTAACATGTGGTTACAATGTTAATTGAATCACTATTCTTTGGTGAGGAAGGAGGCCATGGGATATAGTTGCACACCTGTGTACATAATATATTTTTAGCCTACTTTTCACATTTTGCAAAAATGAGGAAAAAGTAGACTTATGAGATCGATCCGGGAAAATGTGTGTCTGTCTGTTTGTCTGTCTGTCCTTCTGTCTGTCTGTCCTTCTGTCTGTCTGGCTGTGTGTGTGTCCCCCCCTATCAACTCCTAAACGGCTGCAGCAATCCAAACCAAATTTAGTATGAGTAAAGATGTGCACCGTAATAGCTCACGTCCATATTTGAAAATGATGTCAGTGCTACCAATTGTTGAAAAAACGCACTAGAAATTTGAGCTCCATGTTGGATATCTTGCAAGGTATGCATGGGAGCTATTCCAAAATTGGCACACATGTAGATAATACTATTTCAGTTTAATTGCCAGGAGGCCAACCATGACAGTGTTGCCAAAATAATTTTAAGCCTTCTGATAGGTCCAATGTTTAAATGCATATAACTTCTACACTATCAATTGGATTTCAACCAAATTTTGTATGTAATATCTGTACATAAACAGATATCACTGAGCGTATTCTTAAGAGCCACCAAGGCTGCCAACTGTTAATAATTGCTCTCTCTATTTTGTTTATCCAAATACCAATATATCAGAAAGTATGCAAGCCACCAGCTTTAAACTATGCACACGTATATTCTGACGTTTTAGATTAATTTGGAGTAACTTATATACGTCAGTTCTACCAACATGATTATAAGCCTGCTGATAGTACCAATTTTTAAATACATGTAACTTCTATACTATCAGTTGGATTTCAACCAAATTTCGTATGTGCTATGTGTACCATAACAGATATGACTATAAGTATTGTTAAGAGCAATCAGGGCTGCCAACTGTTAATAAATGCTGTCTATATTTTTTTACCCTAATATCAATATATCAGGAAGTATGCAAGCCAACAGCTCTATACTTTGCACCTGACATTGTAGATTAATTTGGAGTAATTAATACAAGGCAGTGCTGCCAACATGATTCTATGCCTGCTGATATGTCCAATTTTAAAATACATGTAACTTCTATACTAACAAATGGATTTCATCCAAAATTGGCACAACAAGATATCATAATAATTCAGATTATTTCTGACCAGCACACGCATGGTATTGTTGGCAACATGCTTTTACGCGTGCTGATAGATCCAGTGTCTAACTGCATGTAACGTCCATTGGACTACAACCAAATTTCGTATTCTGTACTTTAAGAGGTGGAACTAAGAATATATTCAGTCACCAGGGCTGCCAACTGTAGTGCTCTATTAGGCTAAATTATACCAGGTATATTTTGAACTAATTAGATATTTCGATATTACCAACTTAATTTCGTCATTGTTCTAGATAGGTTCATATACTGTAGAATAATCATTGGCATGAAAAGTAGGCTGTATAGTTCTTCACGGAACTTCTTGTTTTTCTTTATTCTTTGATGAATGAGTATCTTTTGATAATATCTGTGGAGATTATTGGTTTGTTGAAGTTAGTTGAAGCTTGTGAAAAGATATTGGCAATTAAGAGTGATATATATTCGTCGAATTTAATAATATTTATGAAAGCAATACATTATGATATAAATGGCATGTGAGCTTATGGTAGCTATTGGTGGTGAGTAGGGCTCGGATCGATATGCTCGATAAAATATCCAGATATGCTCGAAAACCATGTGTTTTATGCTCGATAGATATGCTCGAAAAACCCATTATATGCTCGAAAAAACAATATATGCGGTTAAATATGCAGAATATGCTCGAGAAAAAAACCTTTAAAAACTATAGAAAGGAAAGTGAAACGTAAAAACCAATAACATAACTTTATGATGATGATAATTTTTGATTTAAGGGGCCTAACATCTAGGTTATCGGCCCCCTAACATATCTTTATATACGGGCGTTAGGTTCTAATTGTATGTATGATACACTGCGATATACTCGCATTCACGTTTAAAATGTATATAAGAGAAGTTTTCTTACAAAAGTTACAGTTTAAAAGTTCATTTACAAAATGTTTAAAATTAGGGGAGTCAATGAAGTAGATCTCCATTGGTCTGTACAACAAGAATGTTTTCTATGCTTTCAGTTTTGAATGATTTTCTTAAATCAGTCAATAAAAGTTTCAATGACGAGAACGACATCACTAAAGGTTAAAAACCTGCGGTTCTATTATTCACACCAGATAGGCTTTTCAATAGTTATTTCTGTTTTCGAACCTTAAAGATGGTCAGGGCCCAAATTCGGGGAAGGGGATGGAGGAATTCGAAGGAAAACAAACTATTTAGACGAAAACCACAAGAATATGCATTTATATGCTTCTATTCTGAAAACCGCGGTTTTATGCATTTATATGCTCGATAAATTTCAATTCTGTTGGTCCCAGAGAGGTGAAAATACCACCGAAAGGCTTCTTTCAATGCGTACTATTCATGAAAAAAATGTGCAAATACGCTCGAATCCGAGCCCTAGTGATGAGTATGGGAAGTGATAAAAATAAATGGTATTAATAATGATTCATCTTCCTCTTGTGCAGTCAACAACCACAACCCCGATAAGGAAAGAAAGAAGTAAAGTTATAACGGTATATGCTTATACAAATTTTAATCGACTGGCATCTAATTCATTTAAATTATTTTCATAACCACAAGATGGCGGCTGAGCGAAATTTTTAAATACCGCTTTTATTTCTTGTGTCCTAATCATGCGATTAAAGTTTGAATAAAACACATACACAATAATCTTCATGTAATAGTGCATAAATCTAAGGCCTATAATATACAAAATCCAACATGGTGACCATCCAAAATATTTAGACGGTTCTCAATATCTATGAATCTATTACAGCAATCAAACTGACAATTTGTATGTTGATAGATGCAATTGATATTAGTAGGATATATGAAAATAGGCTATTTAGTTCTTCACGGAACTACTTGTTTATAATCGTTTCGGTCTTCTATGGACCACGTTATTTCAACTGCCTTCTCCCACCTTCTTTCACATTTGCCCAGTGTTCTTCTTCTGTGAGTTTCCTTTCGTTCTTCGGTCCACTTCTTGCCGGTTTTCAATATAGGTTTTGGCTGAAAACTCCGTATGTCCTCAAGTTTCTTCTTCAAAGGGTCACGTTCCAATATGTTCCCATGCGATATCCCCAGTTCTTGTAGGTCTTTTCCCACCTCTGTAAACCAGATCCTTTTGGATCTTCTTTCCCACAACGTGGGCACAGATTCGATTGGACTATTTTCCGCAGCACATTTGTGTGTCTTTTTTTTTGTCGTATGGCCTCCTGAGAGACGGAGTGCAGGTCTTTCTAGTCGACGCCCGTAGACACGTCGGGGTGAGAGATGGAATGGATGAAGATGAATGAAACTGGGCAAGGATGTGGAAGGAAGCGGCCGTGGCCTATCAGAAGGTACCGTCCCAGCATTTGCCTGGTGTTGAAATGGGAAACCATGGGCTCGAATTCACGCGTCTACCGACTCAGCAGAGAGCTTGGCCCCTTGACCTAATGCTGCGCTGGCTAAAGCTGCTGTCGGTACATTTGTGTTAAATGGCCATTATTATTATTATTAGTATTATTATTATCACATTCATTTCACCACATAAGTGGGACATATCAACATATCGTCGGCTTGTTTGCAAGACGGTTTGACTAATTCTCTTAAAGTGCCACATTGAGAAACGAGCGAACAGGTCTCCAAGATGACGGCCTTCTGCATGGTGATATGTAGACCAGGATGTATTTTCAATGTTTCAATATTGCGAGCCAATTATTTAGGGATGATGCCGGTAGAAGAAATTACTATGGGCAGAACCACTACACTTTCCTGTCTCCACATTTGCCGTATTCCCTCAGCCAAGGGCAGATATTGGTGATCTTCTCACAGCAGGTTTGTTGCAGATTATGGTAATTATTATTATTATTATTATTATTACTATTATTATATATGATACGTTTGGTCTTATTGTTCTTCTCAGCTTCCCAAAACTTCCTCTTCTTTTCGCTATGTGACTGTCTTCTTTCTTGTGTCCGTGAAGCTTTGAGGGAACTTGGGTGGAAACTTATATGAGTTTACTTTCTGTCTATCACAGTCCGTGTCATTGTTAGTGGGTCAATGTTGATTTCCATGAGGTCCTTTAGGGTGTCTAATAGCCAACGTACTTTGGTTTGTCAGGTTCCACTGACTACGAGGAAGATTTTCTTGGTCAGTGAGGAGTTGTCCAATCGAGCTATATGTCCGTAGACATTATTATTATTATTATTATTATTATTATTATTATTTTACAACGTAATGCCCAACTAAAAAGCACGATAAAATATTTTTGCAAAAATATACAAATAAAAACTATATTAATCATTTTCTCAAAATTACTTCTATTATCATTATAATTTCATGCTTGCCACGGTGGGTGAGTGGTTATTGAGTCGGACTACTAACCCAAAGCCTGCAGGTTCGCTCCTGGCCATGGTAAGTGACTTTTAAAAGATGACAAAAATCACTACACGCATGTCACACGTAGTTGGCTTGTTACAGAACCCATTTGAATTCAGTAGGCAGTGTTCATTATGTCAAAAATAATCTCGGGATTTTCCGCCAGCACAAAGTTCCTCCTTTCTCTACTAGAAAGCGCTGTAGTGTCAAGGAGCTTAGATATATAACCTCCTTGACATCAATGGCGCTTCAAGGAACAACAATATTCGACTTGCAAATTGCCCTCTGGGCACATGATTTCGGAGCCTTGCAGTTCAATCTGGCGGCTGATTTTCCGCACATTGTCCTCTTATAGTACAGCGATTGCGTCCACTAAGATCAAGATAGGTTTTGACCTGCTTTGACTTCCCTTGTTAGGAAGCAAAATTACCAGTGATGGGCGAAGCAAAGAGGATATAAAAAGTAGGTTAGCACTGCCTTTGGAATGACATTCCTTGGTGCACACAGTAGGTGGCAACGTCCTCTTCCTCTGTCAGCCCATAAATTAACAATGTAGTCTGTAAACAAGCCAAGAGCTCATTGTAAATATCTTATCTCATAACCTTAAATTCCTTATAAACAGGCCCTCTTGATTCACAGACCAACACGTAATTTCATATGGATTCTGTTAAACTGTCATATTGATATGATAAATATCGTTTAAAATGATAATCTCGTAGCAAAAATATCTACCCGCCCAGGATTCGAACCCAAGATCTCTAGATTCACAGTCATACGCAATAATCCCACAGCTATTTCGACTACGCAAATATTGTGCACAAGATGGTGACTTGTTTCCACGTTCCAATAATACTGCATTACGGAATTTAGTTTCATTTATATTTTGCTTGTTTCGATAATGTTCCTGAGTGGCATTGAGTTTAAAATGCCTTATGCCAATGCAATGCCGACTACTTATAATGTTTAATATTAAGGCATTTTACCATTTAAATACTGATATGAAGACTTCGAACATGTACCATGTCATTTGTTTAAATCACTTGACACCATAGTTCACATGAGCGTTTTCCGTTCAGTATGTCATATACATTCCACATGGCCGAGAGTGCGTCATGGTGTCAATTTTCGACAACGCGAGCTGATTGCTTCTCCTACCAGTGCCATCTGGATCGAGCGATCGAGTTGGCAGTGCGTCTTATACTTCCGTTCGATCCACCACTGCCAGCTAGGGCACACTTCCATTCGATCGATTGAGCGGGCAGTGCATACTTCCGTTGTCCACTACTGGCAGCTAGTACACTTCCGTTTGATCGATCGAGCGGGCAGTGCATACTTCCGTTGTCCACCACTGGCAGCTAGTACACTTCCGTTTGATCGATCGAGCGGACAGTGCATACTTCCGTTTGGTCCACCACTGCCAGCTCGATCGTTCCGATCCACTTCCGTCCCCAATTTTCAAAATCACTCCCACAAAACTATCCAGCAACCGAGCGGAAAGATGTTACACATCAATCAACTATTTGTGTGGTTAAGAAACCGGATTCAGAACAGACAATAACTTTGTGTATAATAACCGTAAGAATGGAATACCATGAAAAATGGAACTGGTGGCCACGGAATACCCCCCTTTGGTATTAGAAAAAAAACATTTTTAATTTCAGAAGAATCACAATATGTTAGAGACACCTCGTGACGGATATTCAGGTGAATACGGGGAGTACCAGTACCATAATAAACCACTGAAGTATGACTTCATCTCAAAGTAAATCAGGCTAATTTTCACGCCTTCAGTTTCTATTTTATTTGTATCCAAATAAAAAATGCAGCTGTTGAGAGGGGAAGTATTTCGCACCATTAGAAGCAGTTGAAATTTAACTACAAGTTTCCAGAGTGATTAGAATTGTAAAGCAAGCCAATATTATACATGTAAATCTATTCTGCCGGCAGGCAAGATGCAAAGCTCAATCTGTGTGTACGAGAAGCCGCCTTGCCTTGCTCACATGGGATGTTGTGTTTTGCTAAAATAAATAATACATAATATGTATCTAATTCCTTTCTGCTTCCTCGTCTATTGTGGTTGACTGCTTAAGAGACAATGATGAATTGCAATATTTGTTGAAAGCGCTAGACTTTAAGAGATGCCATGTTGTTCGTCGATTCTGTCGTATTTATTTTATGTCTTCAATGATTCTTTGATTTAAGGTCGCGTACTCACTACAAAGAATAAATGGAAGTATTATGTTGGTGTTTATTTTATGTTTAGGCCAGGGGTATACAAACATGATACTATTTTAGGCATGTCTAATACACAGAAGCATTGCCTTTTTCCTTGATCAAGCCACAGAGTAGCCACGCGCGTTAAGTCGCATACAAGAGGGAGCTATCAGTTTAGATGTTTTTGTTGATTCTTAGAGGGACTTGGCGACACCGTGGTCATGTAGCCCCGTGTACATGAGTGTGTGTAAAATGTGTCTGTTAACCTGTACTATAGAGGTGTGCACATTATTAGGCTCAACTTCAGTTTTCCACGGTGACAGCCAAGAATGCTACCCACTACGCAACAAAGCGGATAATATTGTTGTCTGATTACCTGCGTAAACTGTCAACACTAATTCCAGATAGAGCCCATCCCAAAACCATATCTAACTTATAACTCTCAAAACTAATCCCAGATAGACTCAATCACAAAACCATAACCATGTTATAACTGTCCACACTAATCCCAGGTAAACTCCATCCCAAAATCATATCCATGTTATAACTGTCCACACAATTCCCAGATAGACTCAATCCGAAAACCATAATCATGTTATAACTGTCCACACTAATCCCAGATAAACTCCATCCCAAAACTATAACCATGTTATAACTGTCAACACTAATCCCAGATAAACTCCATCCCAAAACTATAACCATGTTATAACTGTCCACACTAATCCCAGATAAACTCCATCCCAAAACTATAACCATGTTATAACTGTCAACACTAATCCCAGATAAACTCCATCCCAAAACTATAACCATGTTATAACTGTCAACACTAATCTGGATAAACTCCATCCCAAAATCATATCCATTTTATTTACTGTTAACACTAATCCTAGATAAACTCCATCCCAATACAATATCCATGTTATAACTGTCAACACTAATCACAGATAAACTCCATCCCAAAACCATAACCACATTATAACTGTCAACACTAATCCTAGATAGACTCCATCCCTAAACCATAACCATGTTATAACTGTCCACACTAATCCCAGATAAACTCAATCCCAAAATCATATCCATGTTATAACTGTCAACACTAATCCCAGATAAACTTCATCCCAAAATCATATCCATGTTATAACTGTCAACACTAATCCCAGATAAACTCCATTCCAAAACCATATCCATCTTATAACTGTTCACACTAATCCCAGATAACCTCCATCCCAAAATCATATCCATGTTATAACTGTCAACACTAATCCCAGATAAACTCCATCCCAAAACCATATCCATGTTATAACTGTTCACACTAATCCCAGATAGACTTCATCCCAAAATCATATCCATGTTATAACTGTCAGCACTAATCCCAGATAAACTCCATCCCAAAACCATATCCATGTTATAACTGTCCACCCTAATCCCAGATTAACTCCATCCCAAAACCATATCCATGTTATAACTGTTCACACTAATCCCAGATAGACTTCATCCCTAAATCATATCCATGTTATAGCTGTTCACACTAATCCCAGATAAACTCCATCCCAAAACCATATCCATGATATAACTGTTCACACTAATCCCAGATATTCATGTTGAATATTCTCATTTATGACCCAGTAACTTGGGAGGTGTTAGTTCACCTCTAACCTGTGCTAATTTATTAGAAACTAAGTACGGATTCAGTTACGTGAATCAGGTTGACACTTTATAAAGTAACCCGAGAATGTGATATTTCTCTGAATCGCTTCTTCTATTTTCCTTAATTATGTTTTCATGTCACATCATAAATAAGAACACACCTTTCTCAGATGTTCACTCCATATTTATTGTCAAATTATGCAATGAGGAATGTGATTAATGTAATATATTTCAGCTTGTTAAATATATAAATTCTCACCTTACCTACATTTACAGCCAATTAATTATACGGCGATCTTAGCGTTGCCCTACTATTTCTGTCTCTTCTTAGAACGCCTTTAGAGTTCCAGCAAATTCATTCAAACTTCTGACGTTAAAACCAGTTTTTTCTTTAAATTTAAGAAATATGTTCTTAAACGGTTGTGATGATCATTGTTGGTGGCGATTGTAATTTTAAGCATCAGACCATTATTTTGCTTCTAGGAGTGATTATGAAAAGTAATTTAAATGAAAATACTCCTACTGCTACTATTAACTGAATTAAAATTACAGGCGTCACTAATTGTGAGTCCCTGGAGACAGTCGTTTGAATTTATTTATTCAATTTATTCTAAATTTAATTTTAATTTTATTTTTTATTAATATTAATTTTAAATTTAAATTTAGTTTTTAATTTTTAATGTTTTATTTTTTGTTTTTTATTTTTTATTTTTATTTTTTATTTTTCATTTTTTATTTTTTATTTTTCATTTTTCATGTTAAATTTATTTTTTCATTTTATTTCATTTTATTTTATTTTATTTTATTTTATTTGATTTCATTTCATTTCAATTCAATTCATGTATGTATCTATTAATTTATTTATGTATTTATTTATTTATTTGCTTATTTATTTATTTATTTATTTATTTATTTATAACGACAATGTCATGAGCAAATCTCAACGTTGAGTTCATTTCTCCTTGTATATTCACTCCGAATTTAATTTTTTCTCTAATTTCGTTCATTGCTTGATCAGTGCATAAATTTAAAAGTTTATTTGCATAACTGCTTCATTTTGAGCGGCGTAGCAAGAGAACAAACCCTCGCACTATTACAGTCACCACAGAAGCACAGGTTATTAAATTAATCCAGCACACACGAAAGTACGCAGGGCTGATGACCCATATTTACCATCCCCCTCAATGAGAAAACAACAGCAATTAAGCTATTTTCTGAACCAATATTATCGCAAATACAAGCTTCTGTTTTATGGACCACTTCTGTATTGCGTGTTGAACATTAATACCCTATTAACATATTCCGCGAGACTTCTATTGATATCTTATAATAACTATTATATACATCCTTTTAACATAAAAATAACCTCTACAGCCACATTATGTTAAATAAACGATCGCCTCTCAGTTTTGCCTAGGAGAAGTCCCTGGTGTCAACAACGGCACATCATTAGACACCTTCAAAAAAAGAGTAAGAACCAGTCTTCAAAAGACGCGCAGAGATTCTCTTCGCTTAGAATATTTCTTCTCATTCTTTTTACAACACCTCATATCATATTCAGTAAGATAAAGCTTCAGTTTCTTTGTATTACGTGCTTTTTTTTTTTGGTGGTAGTAATTGGATAGCGATTATAGAACAACATATAAGAAGGGTTATTGGTTTTAGTAAGTTGGTGTTAGAAGGATTTGAAAGAAGACGATAGTAGCACCACACTACATGCATGCTGATTATAGCTCAACTGCATGATTACGCTGACTTAACACGTTCACGAGATTACGAAGCAAACATTTGCAAACATCACTTCAAAGTATACACATTTACCACGGGTTTTAAATACAAGGCACCGAGTGTCGGAGCCTTCAGGATTACCACCTACTCCTTTCTCTCTACAAAACGTTTTTTCGTCTACGTTATTCTGATAATATCCTATAACATACGCAATGAAGAGTTGTGCAGAAAGATGGAACCAGTCACGTCAACAATGAAAAAACTGGAATGAACGTCTTGAATTAACCCTTTATTGGGCAAAACCTTTTTATATTTGTATGTGTTTGTAGATTTTAATTTATTTTAACTTTTATTATAAGGTGCGTTCAAAAAGTAACGAGCCGGAGCCATAATTACAGAAACCAGTACCTGTATGTTAGAAGTAATGGCCCTGGCTGTTAAGGCACTTGTCCCACTGTGACACGAGGCGGTGAATGGCTGTCTCATAAAATTCCCTGGGCTGCGATGTGAGCCAGTTCCGCACGTACAGCTGGACGTCGGCGTCCGAGGTGAATCGTTGGCCCCGCAGAGCCCTTTTCAGGGGACCAAACATGGCGTAATCACAGGGAGAGAGGTCTGGACTGTATGGAGGGTGGCCGAGAACGTCCGATTTGAATTTATGCAGAAGTGCCGCGACTATGTTGGCCGTATGAGGTCGTGCATTGTCGTGGAGCGACCACGGCGGCTATGGCGTTCACTGTCACTGGGCGGTCCTGGGTAATGAGTGCATCAACCAGCTGGACGTTGTCATCGGTAATGCAGGGGGGTGCCCCAGACCGGGCATCATCGGCTAACGATACCCGTCCTTCCCTGAAGCGCTTGTGCCTCACCTTGACCCCTGCAAGGAACATGCAGTGTTCGCCGTACACATGTGACATTCGGCGATGAATGTCCGTTCCCCCTACCCCTTTCGTTGTCAGAAACCGAACAACACCTGTTTGTTCTTCGGTTGACGACTCCATGTCACTGTTTGCAATGCGACTGGCAGCGTTGGACGATTGATGCATGCTGCTGCTCGCTTTGTATCTTCACGTGACGTGCACGCGTGCTCTCTAGCGACGGGCTGTGACCTTCCACGCTCCGGTCGGAAACACATCTCGTTACACACGCCACGATTCACCGATGTCGTCACCGGTTTGCGCATACCAGCCTCTGGCTCGTTACTTTTTGAATGCACCTTATAGATTTAACAACCTCTTGGATTATTATTTCTATCTTTTTTTTTGTGTTACGCCTCCTTGTGTCCTATAGAGGATCATTTCACAACTGGTTTGACAACAATTCAGCTAAAAGGCTCGTAACCACATCGTACGAATTAAATTTATTGTTTTACGGTATTGCTTCTACAGGAAACTAGTAATGCTACAGCTGCAAATGTTCTTGGTTTACTACCGCCAAGTTTAGAATTATATGGTACCGATACTGAATAATGGTATATCCTTCCAATCAGGGCTGTGAAATAAAAATCATTACAAGGTGAACATGGAGGGGTCAGAGAGACAACAGCTAGGAAGTTCAGAAACTAAATGGGTTGTTGAACTGTGGAAGGACTGGACTGAGATGAGGATCAAGGTGGAAGAGAGGGAGAACTGGAGAAACAAATTGGCCAACTCTCTTGGTCTTGGTTGGACGATTGATGCATGCTACTGTTCGCTTTGTATCGTCGCCAGACGTGCACGCGTGCCCTCTAGCGACGGGCTGTGACCTTCTACGGTCTGGTCGGAACCACACCTCGTTACACACGCCACGATTAGCCGATGTCGTCACCGGTTTGCGCATTCCAGCCTCCGGCTCGTTAGTTTTTGAACGCACCTGATATAATTCAGAATCAAAACCCTGCCATTAATGTTACCGATAACTTGTAAAAATCTCAAGTTTCAAGCTGTTATAGTCATCTAATAACAAAGCTTTTGTTAAACAGTTGCATTGTTGCCTAATCTACACTATCTGGTTCCCTTGAATTTGAAATGTTCGAAGTAAAATGGAAATTTTCCATGGCAGGAAAAGAATTGTGAAAGCTCGAAGCTTGGTGTCATTATTGTTACGGCTGTTAGTTTGTGTCATCGCTCGCAGCATGAGTCACAACTGCCTCAGGGCTGGGCTGTGCCCTGCCTCGTGTATTGCGTGCGCCTTATGCAACAGGGCTACTAGGACAAAGGGATGGTCCAGAATATTCGTGACTGAGCCAGCGATGGAAACCTCGAGAAGCCGTGAACCCTGGATGGATCTAGAAGCATTTATTGAGTCACCGGCCTGCTATATAAGTGCGACCTGTCAAGCAGTGGTTGTTGTTGTTTTTATGAGCTAGTGCGAGCGTTTATCCTGAGCGACAGAAGTGTGGAGACTTGCGAAACCCCTAGTGAAGCTGATTATGTTGACAGCGAGGAAGTGAGAAGCCTACAGAGGAACTGTGTCTTGAACGAGTGTGTTTTTCGAGTGCGACATAAGTGATTGTGGTGCATTGTGAAACAGTGTGTAGTACGGTGACAGGCTGAGTGCAGATATTTCCAGCCAACGCACGGGGCCACCTCATTACGAGGGATTAACTTCTGCGGCTTACTGACAAGTGAAAGGGGAAGTGTTCTCGCCGAGGAGGAAACTGGAGTAAGGTAATAATTGCTTGTATTTACTGATGAGTGCTGTATCTTTCCGGCCGCAATAAAGTTAATTATTCAATTTAAAGGAACAATCAGTGTTGTGCTTCAACCCACCGTAATCCAGTTAACAAAAAGTGCCACTAGGGGGGTGGCACGTAACATTATTTTGCGTTGGGATTGGTCGAAATCTTTGGGGAAGAATATATTCCTGGTAACTGCGCCCTTTGAAGAGGAAGTCCATAATTGATTTGTTCCACCGATCGAAGGTGTATTGTTTTATCAGTCTTCTGGAAATTTATCATACGACACCAGCAAGCTTGACATGGTCCAAGATAAGCAAATGTGCAGAGTTTTTTGAGCTAAAGATCTTATGACAACAATTATTATCATTTATAGACTTTAACGTTGCCCTGTTTGTTGGTTCGTTCCTTAGTTTAGGGGCAGCGACAACGTGGTCATGTAGCCCCGTGTACTTTGGGTGTGTGTAGAATCTGTCTGATAACCGGTGTTAATTGTGATGACTGTATTAGTATGTGTTATCTGTTTTTAATTTAAGTAAGGATTGCAGACGATAATTTTAAGTAGTTCCTACTTTCGCTACCATATGCTACCGTCCACGACACCTAGCTGTGAACTAGACTACTACTGGATGCCATCGGAACCAGCGCCTGGTGACGAACCTTAGAACTTAAAGAGCATTAATCAAACCTAACTTACAAATTTTGCTTCACAAAAGTTTACTTAGTGCATGGATCTTTTACATGCCATAAATCTATGACAGGGGCCCGCCAGTTTTACTTCCCATCCGAAGGAAGGAATACTGAGGGATTTTTAACACACTAAAAAAATCCGACGACTTCGGCCGGGTTTGAACCCGCGACCTTGGGCATAGAAGCTCAGTATGCTACATCCTACGCCACCGAAGCCGGCCTTTAACGTTGCCTGTGAATCGCTGAGTATCTGAGCTCTCATATTTGTTTTTGCACACCATTGCAACGCACATTTGTTAGTCCATAATTTTGCGTGAAATACCGAGCATTGAGAGGAGAGTTTATATTGCGCTGATGAGATTTCTACGTCATTCTCAAAAACTGCAAAGGTATGTCCCATCTAGGTAATCGGCCCCTAATGGTTTGGGTGACAGTAAAAATGAACAAGTAGATCTTTAAGAACTCCTAATTTCACATATCCTACCTATATAATTGCCTCTATCAACACACGAAATTTCAGTTTGAATGTTGTAATAGATTCATAGATATTGAGAGCCGTCTAATATTACGGATGTTCGCCATGTTGGATATTTATATATGTAGGCTTAGAGTTATGTACTATTAAATGAAAATTATTGAGCACGAGTAGTAATCAATCTTCAATCGCATGATTAGGACACAAGAAAAAAAATTCGCACAGCTGCCATCTTGAGGTTATGTAAACAATTGAACAAAATTAGATGTTAGTGCATTACAATATCTATACTCATTTACTGTACCATATTTCACTGCGCTCAGATGGTTAAATCGCGAGAAAAGTCTATTAAAATGTTTCAAATTCGCTTGGCCACCATGTTCGTTCTGTACTTTACAGGTTTTTGAAAGTTACATAGGGGAACTTGTAGTAGTGCCCTTTATCACCGTACAAAATTTCAGTGTGATATCGGTAATAGTTTCGGAGATACTGAATGCTGGTGAAATATTCCGCACAGCCGCCATGTTGGATTGGTGAGAAGCAATAAAATGTGAAGGGCTCAGTCGGGGTTGGCCGAAATGATGCAATGACCTTACCGAGTTTCATTGAAATCGCTCCAGCCATTTACAAGTTATTAAGGAAGGCACACATATGCACTCACACGGACAAAAGGTGATCTCATAAGCCTATCTTTTTTTTTTTCATAAAATGAAAATGGGCTAAAAATGGAATGCACACCATAACTGAATCGAACTTCAGACTTAAATACCAGAAGAACAAATTGGAAAACATAAAATGGAATACGGAAAATAAAAGACAAAAGTAAAGGAATTGCCCTTAACCCTCCCAACATCCCTGTACTTTATTCCAACCTTTCCAACATGATCATGTTGGAAGTAAAATTTTAGGGTTTCTTTAGTAATCGAAACCTGATGTTTTTCAGTTGGCCAACAAGATTGAACAACATGTAAAGTAAAGGTTTATTTATTTACTCGTGTCAGGAAACATATACAGGGCGGCGGTTTTGTTATCTGCTGTTGTGGTGGCCTTGGCCGAGCTTGTGGCGCACCGTGGCCCCCTGCTCTAAGCGTGTGTACAATCCACTATGAAATATTACCTTATAAAAGTTGCTGGAAGTGTCGTCATTCCTGGGTTATATAGGCATTGTATCTGGTAACCACATTTTGGCTGACACGAGTTAGTTCTGCCACTGTAATGTTTTTTTATTTTTTATTTTGTGTTTCTTATTGAGCACTGAGCCAGTAGTGTCAAAGTTATTTACAAATACGTGATTCTGAGCTAATGAAGGTGGCACTTCATCAGGAAATTGCTGAATAAATGCATTACGTACCCGCCGGGCCGACTCGTAATTAAAATAAATGTTACATACAAAAATACGATGTTGCAATGATAACTGTCTCACCATGTTAGCATATGAGGCTTACAATGGTGACTGAACACCTGCACGCTTATTGCAAGGTCAAGTTGGTACTATGCGCGCGCTTTCAATACTACAGCAGGGGGCCGTGGCGCGTCACAAGCTCGGCCAAGCCGGCTGCAGCAGCGAATGACAATACTACCGCTCGCCGTTCTTACTTTATATGAAAGACTCTGTAGAACAATTAAAAAAGGTACTATCAAAAAGACAAACATTTCACTAAATAACGTTGGACCTATATTTTGCAATGACCCAGCCGTTGGGTATAGCCTTCACCGAGATTACCCGTTACATCCAAGAATCGGGGACTTTACTTTATACTATGTATTTTGTTATATAGAGCAGAAACTTGGACGTTGAACAGATAGCAAGCAAATAAATTATTAGTAACAGAGATGGATTATTGGAGGAGGGCGGCAAGAAAATCAAGATTGGATAAAATTAGAAATTCGAGAATCGGAGAAATAATGCAGGTAAAAGGGAACGAATACCAATAACATTATTCTTTAACATCCTTACACCTCAATTCCCAGCATCTGTTCCTTGTATTTCTTCTTTTTTTTTTCTTCTGGTTTATTGTGCACCTTCCTTATTTAGAACCCCACAGATATATCTGGTTCATCACTTGCTTCTCCTCAGGCCATGAAACTTACAAAGAAACAATGGCATAAAATCGCTTCACTTGATTCTTTCAACAAGCTTTTGATGTATTGATGCAAATATACATATTAACTAGAGCTGCGACTGTTATTAAAAACAAGGTAGTAACACGAAATTGCGTGTGGATGGTTGGACCAGCTGTTTCTTAAATATACGTCAGTTTAACGGTAGCATTCTCTCTCGTCAGTCATTAAAATTTACGAGAAAAAAAAACATGCTGTTAGATTTAATCGCCGGCGGCGGACGGTCTAAAAAGAAGATGTTGGTAATTTGACAGAAAAAAGCTTTATTCATGTTGAAGGCATCAATTTCTAAATGATGTGTCGGAGGTATCAAACGATATGTATTGTGTGGAGGAGATGGAGTGATGAGTTTACAGATACAACTTTACTATTAGACACATTTTTAAGGAAACCCAGACTTATAGATTTTCAGAATCTGCTCGTCCATTGAGCTGTCCTCTGTTTCTCTCTTATCTCCCATGTTTATAGGATTGTTCTGACTTGTACCATTTTAAATATAACTAAAACTTCGGTTGGTTCCATAGTTTAGGGGCTGCGACAACGCGGTCATGTAGCTCCGTGTACTTTGGGTGTGTGTAAAATTTGTCTGATAACCAGTGTTATAAGTTAAACTCCTCGTCTATTCCTGTTGTCCATCATCTTCTTTCTCTTCTTCCACCAACCATGTTTCTTCTACCCTTTCACCTGTGTTAGCCAAATAAGAGCCAAGTTCCACTCCACCTCCCTCTTCCTTTATTTCTCCTCCTACTCGTCTGTCTTCTTATGCTATTTGTTTTCCTCATTCTTCTTCCTCTGCTCCTCCTTACATTCCTTCTTCTTCTTCTTCTCCTCCTACACAGTCTTCTTTTCCTCCATATTTTCCTCCTCCTCGTCCGACTTATTCTTCTGCTACTTATTTTTAGCCTATTTTCAATTTTGAAAAAATAGGCTTATGAGATCACCTTTTGTCCGTGTGTGTCCCCCCCCCTAATAAAATCTAAATTGTTGGAGAGATTTCAATAAAACTCGGTAAGTTCATAGCACTATTCCGGGCGACCCCGACCGTGCCCTTCAAATTTTGTTACGTCTCACCAATCCAACATGGCGGCTGTGCGAAATATTTCACCTGCATTCAATATCTCCGAAACTATTACCGATATCACCCTGGAATTTTGTATGGTGATAAAGGGAACTGATAGAAATTCACTTATGTGATCTTTGAAAACCTGGTAAATACAAAACCAACATGGCGGCCAAGCGAAGTTGCGACTTTTATATGGACGTTTCTCGCGATTTAACCAACCAAACGCAATGAAACTTGGCACAGTATATGTTTATATACTGAACCCTTCAGTATCGCAGTGTTTATATGCAAGAATCTTGATCAAGGGGTCGCGCTCAGTTCATAGTGTGATGTTTACGTTCGCCAAACAACATGCTCTACTGAGGCAAGGGTCATAGGATTAAAACTATAATTAAGAAAGGAAGTGACAAGACGTAAAATAATAACATAATTTAATGACTATTTGTGCAAAAAAATGAATATAGACAACAACAATCATAATATTCCTCCCTGAATCTTCCCATGACAGAAATATCTATCAACGTTGAGGAGTCAGACGGATCTCCCCCTCATAAAAATATGTGGATCCAAGTTCCACAACTTGCATTGGGATTTTATGCACGCGTAATGACTAACTACGAGGGATGAGTACTTGGATGACTGTTCGTTTACAGCGAGTAACAGCCACGATGCTTACGAACAATCATCTCGTAAATCAACGTTTACGGATATGGGACACAACACTAATAAAAACCCTTAAAAATTAATGCTGACACACAATCTAAAATCTAATATTTACAGGAATCTCCCTCGAGACCCTCCTTCAGTGCGATGACGCATCTGACAAATGAGCTGCCAGCACGGCCAATTGCTCAATACACAAACAAGGAAAAGACAGCATCGCACGTGACTGCACGGGTCACTAATACGGAACATAAATAAGGAATGGAACCAACAACAACAAAAGCCTCACCGGCTGAAATTACCTTATATGAACAAAAATGCACGTTAAGTTAACGCTTCGGAGATTATAGTGATTCGTAGGCAACTCCCATTTATTTAAACAATTTTTACCATTGATCAGTTCTTATTCTGTATTTCAAGTAATTTTACGGAGCCAACAAGCACTCCACTAATGACCTTGATGCAATCTTTTCAGCCCGCCTTGTGAAAACAGCTTCCCCCTACCACAACTCTTGTCATCGTCCAACTCCAGTGTGTAAAAATAACTTGACCAACTGTCCCGTTATCTCGTAGAATCAACAGCAACAAATCTCAACCACATAAACATATGGTAAGACATTAATCGTTATAGCCACATATGTCCTCGCAAGGCAACGATATGGACTTGGCACCAAGCTGACAGAAATCAGTCTACGCTGAAATTCCCGCTTGTAATGACCATTAAAATACACACACACACACACACACACTGCTGGGAATGACATAACACTTTTCACACAGGTCGGTTGAATCAGAGGCTCACAATCTATTTAAGAAAATGTTAAAACCTACGAGAGAGCTGACTGCTCTTCGCCACAACACACATTGCTCCAAAGGCAATAAACTCACTGAATCTGATCAATAATAAACATTACAAAGATTAATTTTACCCTCCAATCTACTGTACGATTATATTAATTCAGTCCTACTTCTGAAACACAATATATCTCCGTGAGACGTTTCTTAAATGCATTACGTAAACATATGCGAACACGGTCGTCCACATAGCCACGTTAATTAAAACAAAACAAAAAAAAACACAAGAACTTACGACTATGAAAATTTGTACGAGCTGTTTCCATGCAAAAGGTGTGTCAGACCAAAACTAAATACACTACGTTAATCAACACAAGCAAGATATTAACAAACAAAATATGTCCCATATACCATAAGTTAATTTGTCAGATAATAAGAATATTATTCAGTACTCATCCTCGGCCAGTCACCGTCAGCGAACATCTGCTGCCATCTCCCTACTTAATGCTGCTTAGCTCGTCTCAAACATCTCGACGGAGTGTTGACAGTTCCAAACTTCTTCCAGGACAAGCGATGTCATCTCTCGTGCTGATGCAAGAAGTTATAGTTTATTACACACTCGATATCTGACTACTAAATTCACCGTTTTAGGTACTTATTTCCCCAGAACAGTTTGTTGGCGAATTGTCGATGATACTGTCCCTACAAAATAGTACTGTGACTATCTATCACACTGAATTTACAACACATTTATATTAATAAAAATCTGTGTCCTCATGACACACAAAGTACAAGTGCCTACGTCCTCAGACGCGCAAAATGTAGTAATAACCTGTGTCTCCCGACACACACAATGTAATAAGCCTACGTCCTCAGACGCACAAAATGTAAAAGTAATTCTTGGCTCTTCACGCCACGTATAAATGAACTGGCCCTAGGTATCGATAGGGGGCAAATTATATAAAAATTTCTCAAAATAATAGTGGTACAGGAATGAAACAAATATCACTGAACTCATAAAATTGCGCAGGTCAAGAATATGCCCATTAATTCTAGAATCGATCGTAGAGATGTTGTCTAGCCGAACTCCCGCGTTAATACTAGCTATCGCGTGCCCAATCTAGACTTGGCGCGTTCGTAAGCATTCATCTCCCATTGGTTCCACTTTTTCAATATGTTCGCGGTTTTTATCAGACCTCGGCCTCGTAGGAGTGTCCAGTAGTACCATCAGCCACTCACGTTACTGCATTATATTTTTTCTAGGCGCGAATAGTACAATGAACATGCCATAAGCGTGTCTTACCACGCGTCCCTTCTATTTTGAGGTAGCCACCACCTGTCCTTCTGAAACATTGCCAGGCTCTTTCATTTCACAATCCTTAAGTATTTAGCCTTTTGTCAAACTGCTGCAGGTTTGTTCCCACTGTCTCCAACAAATGCTTGAAGTTTCCTCATCTTCGTCTGGCTATTTCATGACGCTGGTGGAAATATTAATTAATTGTAGAAATAAAACATCAAATCATTTATCCATCAGAGGATAAAGGGTTCAATACATTGTAATGCGCCGACATCTAACTTAGTTCAATTGTTTACATAACCTCAAAATGGCGGCTGTGCGAAATACTTCAAAGGCATTCAATATCTCCGAAACTATGTATGATATCAACCTGAAATTTTGTACATTGATAAAGAGCACTACTACAAGTTTATCCATGTAACTTTCAAAAACCTGTTAACTACGAAACGAACATGGCGGCCATGCGAATTCAAAACATTCTAATACATTTTTCTCGTGATTTAATCATATAAGCGCATTTAAATGTGGTTCAGTAAATTATTATACATATTGTCATTCACTGGCATCTAATTTAGTTCAATTGTTTACATAAACTGAAGATGGCGGCTGCGCGAAATTTTAAAATTAAGTTTTTATTCTTGTGTCGTAATCATGCGATCAAAGTGAAAGTTTGAATAATGAACCTACGCATTAATTTTCCTTTAATGGTTCATAACTCTATGGCCTGTACATATAACAATCCAAAATGGCGAGCATCCGAAATATTTTGACGGTTCTCAATATCTAAGAATCTTTTCCAGCAATCAAACTGATTTTTTCTTATGTTCATAGAGACTATGAACATAAGTTCACCTATATGACTTTTAGTAACCTGGTGAGCACAAATCCAACATGGCGGCGACGCGAACAATAAATATTTAAATGGACGTTTCTCGCGATTTAACCATCTGAGTGCAGTGAATTTTTGCACGTTAATGCTTATACAAATGTTAATCCACTGGTATCTAATTTATTTCAATTGTTTTCATAACAACAAGATGGCAGCTGTGCGAAATTTTAAAATCGCGTTTTTACTTCTTGTGTCCTAAAATTGCGATTGAAGTCTGAAAACCACACGTACACAATAATCTTCATGTAATAGTACATAAATAAAAATCCAACCTGGCTACCATCTGCAATATTTAGTCGGTTATCAGTATCTACGAATCTAACATAGCAATCAAACTGAAATTTTGTATGTTGATAGAGGCAATTAGGCGAGTAGGATATATGAAAATAGGCTGTATAGTTCTTCACGGAACTACTTGTTCTCATTCTTCTCCTCCTCCATAATCTTCTTCTTTTCGCCCTTATTTTCTTCCTATTTTTCCTCCTCCTCCTCGTCCGTCTTATTCTTCTGCTCCTTATTTTCCTCATTCTCCTAACCTCCACAATCTTATTCTTCTACTCCTACACAGCCGTCTTCTTTTCCTCCATATTTTACTTCTGTTTCTCCTCCTAGCTGGCTGCGTATCTCAGCTCGCCTGCTGTACCAAAGGTTGCAGGATCGAATCCTGGCGCAGCCAGTTGGCATTTGAAAGTGCGCAAATGTGAGGGAGCCGTGCCAGTAGATTTACTGGCACGTTAATATCCCCATCGGGGCAAAATTCCGACACCCCGATGTCTCTAAAAGCCGCAGTTGTTAAAAAAAAAGTAAAACCTATAAACACTTTCTTCATCTTCATCTTCATTCCCTCCTGTGCCTGTGCATAATTTTGTCCTTCGGATTACAGATTTATTATTCTTTTATTTCTTGTTCTTCATTCTCTCACTAGTGTTCTTCCTTTCTGCTGTCCATGTACTATACCCTCACCCGGGGGTTTACAGCGAAGTGATGTTTGTTCATCAACAATCTGAAGCTAGACCTGTCCCATAACATATCGTCTGTTACGTTCATTCTTTGAAGGTCATTTCCAATTACTATCACCCAGTTATTCTTGGCTTTTAATGAGGTACCATGATTAAATATCATTTTAGTAAGTCTTTCTTTGAATATAAATTGTAATCATCTTTTTGTAATAGTGTCGGATATTTTCTCGAAATGTTGGTATAACTTGTGAGATGTCCACACACCCTTTAGGCTCACTGGGTCAAAGATATTCCTGAGGATATTCATTTCTTGTTTATTGATCATTTTTATTCGAGATTCTTGCCACGGCGAGTGAGTGGTTATCATGTCGGACTTCTAACCCCAACCTAGCAGGTTTGCTCCTGGCCGTGGTAAGTGACAAAAATCACGACATGGTTGTCGTATGTTGTGGGCATTTTTAAAACAAAACATTTTAATTCAGTAGGTCGTGTTCATAACGGCAAAATTAAATTCGGGATTTTCCGCCAACACAAAGTTCCTCCATTCTCTACTAGAAAGCGCTATAGTGTCATGGAGCTTAGAATCTAACCTCCTAGACTTTCATAGCGCTCCAAAGAACGACGAAATTCGTCATGCAAACTGTCCTCTGGGTGTCAAATAACAAAGCTTGCACCCGGCACTTGAGACCATTATTGTTATTATTTTTTTTTTCGAGATTTGCCATCAATTATAATAGTTTCAGATGCATATAGAGCTTCTGTTTTGACGACTGTGTTATAATGTCTTAATTTTGCATTTGTTGATATAGTTCTTTTATTGCATGTGTTCCAAGTCATTTTGTGTTATTATATATACAGTATATGGATATAGTCTAATTCTCCTGGGGCCATCAAGGACCACGTTAAGTCTTGTTGCATTTGACACTGAACTTGGCCTTCTTCAGAGCCCAGATTTCCCCCATTCTTTGTGAGTGGGCCTGCTTCCGCTCCTCTGTCCAAGGGGCAACGTGTCTTCTCTTCGGTTGCTCGTCTCGTTTAGCCCGTTCGTCAAGATTTTCTTGCGGAAGAGATCTCTGTTAAGGGCGTCTTCAGCTAACAAGGGGAGGACACGACGCATCGATCACCGATTCGAACCATTTTTAGTACACGTGTAGGACATGACCAGGCGTATACCAGGTGCAAGTAGTAAAGTACGCTTCTCAACCGTTTCCGAGAAATTAATTAATTGCGAGTACAGTGCGGCGTCTAAGTACGTTGTATGTTAGCAAGTATCCAACGAGCGCGTGGTGCAGAGGTAGGAGCCCTGCTTCGTAAGCGCGGGATCGCTGGATCGAATCCACCTGTGAGCTTTTGCAGTGTGTTATGTTTTTTTGATTGTTTTTTACAATGGCAATTATACAAATGTAGGTGTCGTGAATAGTGTTTATTTTTCAGTCAATTGTAACAACGCGTTATGAGAGCGGGAAAATAGATTCTGAAATCATCGTGTGGGGGTCAACGTTTGTGACATTACATAATGAACAGTATCGGCATTCCAAATACATTGGTATTATTCACGGTCAGGTGTATTCTATTTTACAGTATGTATACCTTTATAAATTGAAGGCCCAGTCTGTTCCGTTCATTGCACGTCTGTGAACCATCAGACCACCCCGTACACCGCAAGCAGTGACTCATGCTATGGGTATTGGTTGGAAATTGCCAATGGTTACACATAATAGAAGCAAAACCCACTGCAAAGACTCACCGGTGGGATTCGATCCAGCGATCCGGCGCTTACGAAGCAGGGCTCTTACCGCTGCACCACGCGCTCGTTGGGTTCTTGCTAGCGTACAACGCACATAGACGCCGCACTGTAATTGCAATTAATTAATTTCTTGGAATCGGTTGAGAAGCGCACCTTACTACTTGCACCTGGTATACGCCTAGTCATGCCCTACACGTGTACTAAAGATGGTTCGAATCGGTGACCCATGCATCGTATTCTCCCCTTGTGAGATATGTAGCATTTGTAGGTCTTCTTTGGTATTTTTAAACCAGGGAATTGTGGTTTTGGGGTTTGAATCAAAAATGTGAAAGATCTCTTTAGTTAACTTTCTTCCGTCCATTCTCTTCAGATGACCGTAAAAACGTGGCCGTCTTTTTCGGATTGTGTCGGTAATTTTCTCTATTTTGCTGTAGACTTCCTCGTTGGATCTCTTTCAATGGATTCCATTTTTGATTCTCTTCAGATGACCGTAAAAACGTGGCCGTCTTTTTCGGATTGTGTCGGTAATTTTCTCTATTTTGCTGTAGACTTCCTCGTTGGATCTCTTTCAATGGATTCCATTTTTGTATTTTGATCCAAAGATTCCTCTCACAATTTTGCGCTCTTTTTTCTCCAGTTCTTCAAAGATTCCTGTGTAGCCATTTAGAGATAGGGATTCGGCTGCATATAGAACTACTACTACTATTATTATTTAAGCGAAAATTCCCCTACAGGAGAGCGATTAAACTTGATAACATGATATCATTTGGAGGAGTGTCTCCTCCGCTCCTCCCAAAGTCCCTTCATTCGTGCGGAATGCTCCTTCTTCCTCTCATCCGTCCACTTTTTTCCAGGTTGTCGTAATGATCTTGGTTCTAACTTAACATTCGCGATTTTCGTCTGGCACTCAGTTCTGTCTTCGAAATGTTGTATACTGATCACTTGTAAGTCTCTCTGTACCTCTTTAAGCCATTCTGTGCCGCATTTGCTCTGTGTAATGATACCGAGTAGTTTCTTGGACAATCTGGAGGTGACCATCCTGTGGATATGAGACTAAAATTTGGCTCTGCGTTTTCTAATTTTGTCTGTTATCGTAATGGTGTTTTGATAGAGTTCAGTACTAGCTCTCTTCATCCAAATGGCGTTTATGTTGATTTCTTCGTAGATCTTCCGGAGAATTTTTCGGTCCTGCTTTTCCAATATTTTAATCTTGGAATGACCATCGACTACTATTGTTTCAGTGGCATATGTTGCTTCTGGAAGAATACCTGTTTTATAATGTCGTAATTTGGCGTTCGTCGAAATGCATTTCTTGTTGAAATGGGCCCACTTTAGCCGGTAGGCCTTCTGGAGCTTAGGGATTCTGTCTTCATTATTATTATTATTCTCATTTACAGTGATTTCTTCAAGCGCTCATTTTAAATTTAATTTTAAACCTTATATTTATCGTCTTTAGAAGAATGGTATGTCAATGTGACAATACCCTCCACTTTGAATCTACTGTACACTATTTAATCCCCCGAAATTCCTCCTCCCTTTTTGGTTGACAAAAAAAAAAGACCCATCCTCTTACATGCTTTACATGCACTAAATCATCTATTCATTTGTTTTTAGTCCAAATATGGTAACTTCCTGTTAAACCAGTTCCTCTGTTAGCAAATATAAACACTTAAATTTGTCACGATAAATTTGAATAAACATCGGCTGGTTTAAAACTGAGATATATGTGATATTTATTCGGTGGCGTTAATGACTTTCTGGAAGCCAACACAATTAAAGGATAATTTGTGTACACATTTGACGCTTCTGGTGGTATTAATTACATGTTAAAATGTCTATTTACTATTTTATTGGGTTACACAGGGTTGTTAGTTTAATAGCAGGTGCTATCTTATATAGTAGAAGTGTCAATATGTGCTGTTGTAACATAATACAATATGCTAATGGAGGGTGTGGATCCTGTGGCAGCTGCAGTCTGGGCTAATTATTCACAAAGGGGGGATAATGAGTCAGTTGTCGCCACCGATCACACCTGAGAATATTTTAAATTATCTAATAAACCACAGAAAACAGTCAAAATAAAAATACACCCATGACTTCAAGGTTGTAGGCTATTGATTTTCGAACCGAAGTGGTTCTACCCACGTAAAAATTCTTTTCGGAATAGAGACATCCTAGTGAACAAACGTAAACTGAGCAATTTTTCTAGGTTTATACCTTGTCTTGTGTGGTATTTCGCCTAGGAACTCCATGATGGCTCATCACCAGGCTCTTGGTATCCATACCCGTATCCCCACAGGAGTAGTGAAATGCGCACTACCTCTCTTTTTATGAAGCGCACCTGCGCCTCTTTACTGCGAGAGCTAAGAGCTCAGAAACCTTAACCTCCCTATGAAGACTTCCAAAAAGATGGTAGCCTATATTGGCTTTCAAGGCCAGTGAATCAAAACTGGGCAAATCCCACAGCATCTGCTAAATAATCCTTGTGAAAGCCTCGTTCTTCACAAGGAACACATTTCTTTGAGGCTGTACATCCTCTAGCTTTGTGATCAGACCGTCCGCAATTATAGCAAAGTTTATTTCTATCAATGCCTTAGCACTTGCTAGCCACATGTCCATACTCCAGACAGCCATAACAGCGAGATAACATGATCCTCCGTCTAATCCTGCAATTTACCCATCCTATGTCGATATGATCTTGCTTCAAGAGTACATCTGCATCACTACTGTCGACCAAAGTATTATGTGCACTCGAGTTTGAAGGTTGTTTGTGAAGTAACCAATAGACCTATATAAAATCCATTAACATCACCATTTTCGTCGCTCTATTTTACGTTATTTCATGTAGGATTGGAATTTTTAATTTATATTTTAATATTTTTTATCGCAGTTGGAACACAAAACGTGCACGTTTTTAAGCGTGTTTCAACCATGCGTCACATTTACGAATTATTATCTCAAAAACCCGTCATCAGATCGAATCCAAATTTTATCACAATATACATTGGAATGTTGTATAACTGGTTTATTAATTTCAAAATTGTGTGTGTCCAAGAAACAAAGTTGTTATCATTTTTGTAAGGTAACTTTTTCTCGGTTCGGGGTGGAAAATGGAGTTCTTGGTTGCGTTGTAATCGTTATATATCAAAAAGTTATGCTGTATGACTGTGAAATACGTAAATTAATTCACTTATTTTATATCGGTTTGTATTTGTACGAGGAAATAACACATGGTTCACCTGCTAGCCGCTCCGAAAAAAAACTGTACAGCGTTGCCGAAATGGTGCCCACACGCATCATGGCGCGTCTCGCTCGGAAGTGATGGGCTCCATATCAGCATGTCTGTACAGCAATTCCCGGAGCGGCTAGCAGGTGAACCATGTGTTATTTCCTCGTACAAATACAAGCCGATATAAAATAAGTGAATTAATTTACGTATTTCACAGTCATACAGCATAACTTTTTGATGTATAACGATTACAACGCAACCAAGAACTACATTTTCCAACCACCCCGAGCCGAGAAAAAGTTACTTTACAACAATGATAACAACTTTGTTTCTTGGACACACAAAATTGTGAAATTAATAAACCTGTTATACAACATTCCAATGTATATTGTGTTAAAATTTGGATTCGATCTGATGACGGGCTTTTGAGATAATAATTCTTAAATGTGACGCATGGTTGAAACATGCTTAAAAACGTGTGCTTTTTGTGTTCCAACTGCGATAAAAAATATTAAAATATAAATTTAAAAATCCAAACCTACATGAACTAACGTAAAATAGAACGAAGATAATGTTGATGGTATTGGATTTTATGTAGGTCTATTGGTTACTTCACAAACAACCTTCAAACTCGAGTACACATAATACTTTGGTCGATAGTAGTTGTTAATTTGACAACAGCCATCTTCACTTCCCTCGTATTCGTCCTCGTCACCAGTACCTTAGTATCTGGAGAGAGCTCTGGAATAGTTCTCTGGATAGCTTCCATGACCTCTTAGGAAGTAGTTAGAGCATAAAGGTCTTTGATTTCAACAGATATTACATACTTTACTTCTCTCGTTGTGGCCAATAGGTACCGCGATATCTCACCACGCCTTCATTCATCCCAGTGAACATATCTCTTGCTGGGTTTTACTTCCTCTTGATAAACCAGACAGAGTTTTTGTTACAATGGAGTTCTGAGCAAGACACCTAATTTAGGAATTTCAAACTTTAACTAGTCCTTATCCACTTCCACCAGACAAAGAGGCATCACCTTTAAATCTCGGAAGTATGATAATAGACGGCTGGAGAATCTACTGACTGGCATTCTGAGGAGGTGGGCACAGAATGTTATTCTCCGTTTCCGGATTACACTTGAGAGCTTTTCAGTGTGGGAGTATATTTCTGAATTACTCCAGAGCTTGTAACCTCCATCTTTGTACTTAGGACCAGGATTTTTCCTTATGATCTTTCTTTCCTTAACTCCAACTCTCGATCGGGCCAGCTGTGCGGTTTGTTAGGCATTCCGCTGCATACAGTGCTTCCGGTCTAATCACAGTTGATAGTGTCGTAACTTTGTATTCCTAGAGATGGACTTTTTATTGTACAGTTGGTGAGTGAGGCGGAAGGCTGTTTCAATATTATTGACTCGTGTTGAGATGACGAACTTTTCAGAATTATTTGGTCCGATCCACTCACCAAGATATTTAAACTTTCGAACTTTTAAGATCTGGCCGTGGGTGGTTTGAAGATGAGCGGAGTTTTTTTTATATTAGAGATGAATTGGGCTTTACTGTAAGATATCTTGAGACCTATTTTGGTTGCACAATCATGTAATTAATTTACTTGTTGAATGGCTATTTTTGGAGGGGAAGCAAACAAAGCGAGGTCATCAGCAAATGCGAGGCAATCAATATAATATTATATTTTAACATAATATAGCCTACATATATTATATGTATTGTAAGCCTCCGTGTCTTAGGCGGCAGCACGCCGGGCTCTCACCGCTGCGGCCGTGTTTCAAATCCCGGTCACTCCATGTGAGATTTGTGCTGGACAAAGCGGAGGCAGACAGGTCTTTCTCCGGGTACTCCGGTTTTCCCTGTCACAACTTTCATTCCAGCAACACTCTCCATTATCATTTCATTTCATCTGTCATTCAATTAACCATTGCCCCAGGGGAGTGCGACAGGCTTCGGCAGCCAGCAGAGTTCATATGCTTGCCGCTAGATGGGGGCTTCTTTCATTCCATTCCCTGACCCAGTCGGTCGACTGGAAGCAGGCTGTGGATTTTCATTTCATCATATATGTTATATTACAAATCATACCCTAATTATTCCAGTTTACAACGCACTGTGGGTCAAAATCGAAATCTAGGAGGACAAAATTATTTATTTTCATAATTAAAAAATCAAAATTTATTACTTCTACAGCCTTCTCATACAATTGCCGCTCACTATTCTGGGATATAAACGCAACTTAGTGTAAATCTGTCACCACTGTTGGAGCAGTCTGAATTGGAGGGAGAATGTAAGTGGCTGTGGTTTGGTTGTCTTTGTGGTTAGTGTGATGCTTTAAGATGGAACATGCAGCTGAAGGTATGATCTTTGTAACGTGTTTCAGTTATTAATGGGCGTAATTGTTACGTAGTTTTGGCTATATTTGCATTATATAATATGTAACTATTATTTTTCAAATTATATTTTCACTTAGATTTTTAGTAAGTCGCGTCACTCTGCGTCACTTTCTACTTAATATTAAAATGTAGATCAAGTCTTGCAGTTTACGCCTGTTATAAGATTTTTTGCATCTTTTTGCAGCTTACTTAGTTATTTTACGTTTTAGAAGATGCCACGCAACCAGTTCTCACACGTTTACAACTGTTTATGTCTAAAGTGGAACTTCGTGACTTTGTTAAAAGTAAATTAGGGGTAGAAAATTGTTCTGAAGAGATAACTGAATGCTCTATCCAACTCCCTGTCATAGACAATTTCTTGCATGTGTAGACGTAGCTTAGAAAAGGTCTTAACTGATGTTCATTGTGAAGTAAACAAATTATACAAGTTGCTTTCACTCTAAATTCAGGATTAAAACGTAAAAGTAATTTGTCCCCCTAGATTTCGATTTTGACTCGCTGTGCTACGGGGTTGGGGGATGAGAGCAATGAAAGTTTATGTGGGGGGTGTTTTTTCTTACGGCCGGATGACCTTCCTGACAAAACCCACATGAGAGGAGTTAATGAGTGAGATAAAATATTGCGTGTCTAATGGCAGTGAATTGCTATGAAATCCCCAGGGGTCACAGAGCAGTGGCGCCACGACAGTGACTCAATCACACATAATCAACAACTCTGCATTTAATAATGATGTTGCGAAACTATTGACAAGCCAGTCGCTGCTAACCCAGTTTCATTCAGCTGAAAGGTAGTGTGGCACTCGGTAGCTGAAGGCCAGCAGATAACCCAGATACCGTACCTGCATTCACATGTGTGCAGTATAGCGTCCCTGTTAGCAGGGCCGGATTAAGGTAAAATGAGGCCCAAGTCCCTCAGATTTTGGGGCCCCTTTATTTTTTTTCAAATAATGTTTATTTTTTAGCACCTGTACATTTAATAAAGTATATACAAGAGTCTTTTTTCTCAAGATGAATAATATACTTTTTTTTAAAATCATATATACATACATTTCAATTGAAACCATCATCGTTATTTTAAAACATTTCAGATTATTTGATGAACAATTTAACAAATCACACTATTTTTCACTTCAGTAAAATGTAATCAGTTTTTTTCTTCTGTTTTTTCGGTCAACGAAATCTTCTACAATGTCATCAAAATCAATTTCCCGCAGAACATCGGACTCGATGTACATTAAACTTAGCATGTATAATCGTTCTTGTGACATGATACTTCTTTGCGCACTTTTGATCCGTTTCAATTTTGAAAACGAGCGCTCCGCAGAACAATTCGTTATCATGAGGGTCAGGCAAATACGAAAAGCAATTTCAACGTTCGGAAAAACAGACTCAAGCTTGTCTCAAAAAAGAATTTCCTAAAGTTCAGAATGAGTGAACTCAGTTTTTAAAGGACATGGTAATTTAATAATAATGCTGAAACTGTCTCAGTTCTGGATAACACTTTTCTAAATCTTCAGAATAAAATTTGGGGGACGCCAGATAATTGGGGGCCCTAGGCCTGGGCCTAGACGGGCCTAATGGGTAATCCAGCACTGCCTGTTAGCGTGTCTGACAATGCCCTTCTTTTGTACTATTAGCTACCTATCGCAATGGGCACCATTTTATGACTTCCGGAAACATTTCGTCATATCTTTGCGTTTCACATCCTCCAGATCCCGAAAACCACCGTCAATTCTAAAAGTCGATACACAATCCCCGATTCTTGGATGTAACGGGCAATCTCGAGAACCACTGGATGGATTTTCATGCAGTTTTCACCATTCTGTAAAGGATTTCCCGAGGAAGGTTTCTATAGAAAAACATTTATTTATGACCAAAGGAAGCCGATTTCAGTAATAATAATGAAAATCCACAGCCTGCTTCCAGTCTCCGACCGGGTCAGGAATGGAATGAATGAAGCCCCCATCTAGCGGCGAGGATATGGACTGTGCCGGCTGCCGAGACCTGACGCACTCCTCTGGGGCAATGATTAAATGAATGACAGATGCAATGAAATGATAGTGGAGAGTGTTGCTGGAATGAAATTTTGACAGGGAAAACCGGAGAACCCGGAGAAAAACCTGTCTGCCTCCGTTTTGTCCAGCACAGATCTCACATGGAGTGAACGGGATTTGAACCACGGACCCAGTGGTGAGAGGCCGGCGTGCTGCCGCCTAAGCCACGGAGGCTTACTCAGTAATAATAATAATAATAATAATAATAATATCGTATGGCCTTGGGTGCCGGGTGCAAGCTTTGCAATTTGACACCCAGAGGGCACTTTGCATGTTGAATTTTGTTGTTCCTTGAGGCACTAAGAAAGTCAAGAAGGTTAGATAACTAAGCTATAGCGCTTTCTAGTAGAGAAATGAGGAACTTTGTATTTGCGGAAAATCCCGAGATTAATTTCGCCATTATGAACACGGCCTACTGAATTCAAATGGATTCTTTAACATGCCAACATCGTATGACATGCGTATCGTGATTTTCTCCGCCTTTCAAAAATCACTTATCACTGCCGGGATTGAACCTGGCACCTGCACGCTTGGGGTTAGTAATCCGGCACGATAACCACTCACCCACCGTACTATGAGTGTGAGAATTGTTCAGCATGAAAAGATCTGCAAAAAAGTTCACTATATAATTAACACATCGCCCACTACAAGTGTTTTCAGCCTACTTTTCACATTTTTCAAAAAAAGGGAAAAGTAGACTTATGAGATCGGGCAAATTTGTGTCTGTCATTCTGTCTGTCTGTCTGTCTGTCTGTCTGTCTGGCTGGCTGTGGGTGTGTCTCCCCCCCCCCCTATCAACTCCTAAACGGCTGGAGCAATCGAAACTAAATTTGGTAGGAGTAAAGATCTATACCTGAATATCTCACGGCCATATTTGAAAATGATGTCAGTGCTATCAACTGCTAAAAAATCGCAATTGAAATTTGAGCTCCATGTTGGATATCTTGGAAGGTATGATTGGGAGCTATTTCAAAATTGGTACACGTATAGATAATAATGGTTGGTTCCTTAGTTTAGGGGCTGCGACAACGCGGTCATGTAGCCCCGTGTACTTTGGGTGTGTGTAGAATTTGTCTGATAACCGGTGTTAATTGTGATGACTGTATTAGTGTGTGTATCTGTTTTTTTAATTCAAGTAGGGACTGCAACTTTGAATTTTCAAATAGTTCCTACTTTTGCCGCCAAACGCCACCGTCAACGACTACTAGGCCTAGTTCAGAACTAGCTACTAGACGCCACCGCAGTCGGCTCTTGGCAACGAACGTAGCAACCTAAGAGCGTTGTTTACATTCTTAACCTATCCAATTTAGTTTCACACAGGTGTAATTAGTGGAAAGATCTTTAACATGCCATAAATCTATGACATGGGACCGCCGGCTTTACTTCCCCTCCGAAGGAAGGCATACTGAGGGATTTTTAACGCTCTTAAAAAATCCGACGGCTTCGGCCGGGTTTGAACCCGCTATCTTGGGCATAGAAGCTCAGCATGCTACCAACTACGCCACCGAAGCCGCTGTATAGATAATAATATTGCAGTATAATTTCCAGGAGGCCATACATGGCAGTGTTGCCAAAATGATTATAAGCCTGCTGATAGGTCCAATTTTAAATGCATACTAGATGAAACCCGTCAAAACATGACGGACAATGGAAAACAAATTTACTGAAGCAAGTCAAAGTCAACCCCTGGCACTATCCAGCCCATGACGGGCTAAGGCCGACCAAGCGACCGCTGCCCAGCCATTCGGCCTGCAGATATTGGGGTGACGCGTGATCAGCGCGTCGGGTCCCCTCGGCCGTTAATCTTGGTTTTCATGATCGGGGCGCTGTCTCACTGTCAGACAGCTACTCAATTGTCCTCACGAGGCTGAGTGCACCCCGTTCCAACCCTCACGTCAGTTTTAAAATCCCTGACGGAGCCGGGGATCGAACCCGGGGCCTCCGGGTGAGAGGCAGGCGCGCTACCCCTACATCATGGGGCCGGCATTTACTGAAGAAGCTTCTTATATAAGTTACATTCTTTGTACGATTACTTTTTAGCACTATTGCAACTTTAAGGGCGTCAAAAGATAGCACTCTCAGCATTGCAACATATTGCTGGTCATGACTGAAAACGTGATGAGGTCATCATCATCTTGCACAGTTTCCAGCCACTGGCCGGGTCTGTTTGGAACACAAGCCTCTCCAACGTCTTCTGTCTTCCCACCATCTCTCAGCCTCCACCCTTGTCCAGTCTTCTCCTCTCTTCTTCACGCTTTCTTCCTCCCCCTTCAGCCACCTGTCTCTCGGTCTCCCTCTTGGTCTCTTTCCTTCCCACTTCGTCTCGTGTATCCTCCTGGGTATCCTCTTCTCCTCCATTCGTTTTACATGTCCATACCATCTAAGTCTAGATTTCTCTATACCATCCTGTAATGGTCCCTCCTTCATTAATTCTCTGGTCCTCTCATTTCTTATACTGTCCCTCTTTGTAGCTCCAATACTGCTTCTCAAGAACCTCATCTCACTGGCCTGTATTTTGCTCTTCTCCCTTCCTTTCATAACCCAGGTCTCCGAGGCATACGTCAGGATAGGGACATAGTACGATATATGATCTACTTGCTGTTCTGAGGGACATCCCTGCTCCATAACATGCTTCTCACACTCCTCCGGAATGCTTCTGCCTGTCTTCCCCGCTCATTTATTTCTCTACCGTTTCTTCCATTCTCTTGTATCAGTCTTCCCAGATACTTGGAACTCTCCACTTTCTTCAGCTGTTCCCCACCAATTGTTATTCCCGTTGTGGTCCTTTCCTTCTTCCTTGTTGTGATCACCATCTCAGTCTTATTTATGCTAAATTTCATCCCATATCCTTGTATTATTCCTTCCCACACGTCCAACTGTTCCTGTACCTCGTCCTCCTTGTTTCCACAAATCATCAAATCATCCGCAAACACCATTGCTTTCATCTTTCCTTCCCCAATTACTTGCGCCGCTCGGGTCATTATGTCATCCATCACCACAATGAAAAGTAACGGTGACAGTGCACTTCTTTGTTTCAGGCCGTTTCTCTGTTCCACCCAGTCCGATCTCTCTCCTCCCACTTTCACACAGCTCACGCTTCCCTTGTACATCTCCTTTATCCTCCTTATAGGCCATTTTTCTACTCCTCTATCCTCCAGGGACTTCCATACTTTGTTTCTGCATACACTGTCATATGCTTTCTCAATGTCCAGGAAGGCCATCAGTAGATCTGTTCCATACTCATGTTGTTTGAGTCTTCAGTCTTTTGACTGGTTTGATGCAGCTCTCCATGCCTCCCTGTCCTGAGCTAATCGTTTCATCTCTACATAGCTACCACACCCCACATCCGAGGCAATCTGTTTAACATATTCTAACCTTGGTCTACCCCTACAGTTCTTGTCCTCGACCCTTCCTTCCTTAACTAAGCTTGCTATTCCTGGGTGTCTTAGTATGTGTCCTACCAACCTATCTCTTCTCTTCATTAGCAGTCGCCAGAAACATCTCTCCTCTCCCACTCGGCTTAATACCTCGTTGTTTGTAACCCTATCTACCCATTTGATCTTCATCATTCTCCTGTAACACCACATTTCAAATGCTTCAATTCTCCTCTTTTCCGCTACACCAATAGTCCAAGTTTCACTTCCATAGAGCGCCACGCTCCAGACAAAGGCTTTCAAAAATGACTTCCTAATACCTAAATCTATATTCGATGTCAGCAGATTCCTTTTTTGTAGAAATGCTTTCTTTGCCTGAGCCAACCTACTTTTTATATCCTCTTTGCTTCGTCCATCACTGGTTATTCTGCTTCCTAAGTAACAGAAGTCTCCTACTTTCTTCAGCTTTTCACCTGCCAATTTGATCTCCATAGAGGTTTCTGATTTATTTCGGCTGCATTCCAGTATTTTTGTTTTACATTTATTAATTTTCATCATGAATTCTTTCCGTAAGACGGAGTCCACACCATTCAAAAACTCATTCAAATCCTCAGGCTTGTCGGCCAAGATGACGATGTCATCAGCAAATCTCAGAGTTGAAATTATTTCTCCTTGAATCTTCACTCCCACTTTACATTTTTCTCTAATTTCCTTCATTGCTTGTTCAATGTAAAGATTGAAAAGTATGGGTGATAAGTTGCAGCCTTGCCTTACACCTTTCTGAATACCAGCTTCTCTCTCATGTCCTTCAACTCGAATGACTGCTGTCTGGTTTCTGTATAGATTGTATATCACCCTCCTATCCCTGTACTTTATTCCAATCGATTTCAAAATGTCAAACAATTTAGTCCAATCAACGTTATCAAAAGCCTTTTCTAAGTCTACAAAAGCCATGAACGTTCTCTTATCTTTCCTTATTCTACCTTCCAAAATCAGCCTAAGACTTAGTACAGCTTCCCTTGTTCCTACATTTCTCCTGAAACCAAACTGGTCTTCACCCAACTCCGTTTCTATCTGGCTTTCAATCCTCTTGTAAATTATTCTAGACAGGATCTTTGAAGCATGAGTAATCAAGCTGATTGTACGGTAATCTTCACATCTGTCAGCTCCCAGTTTCTTTGGTATAGGGATGATTACATTCTTCTTGAAATCAGGGGGTACCTCACCTGTCTCATAAATCCTACACACCAAGTGGAATAACCTGATCAGACCTTCATCTCCTATGCAGCGTAGCAACTCAATCGGTATATCATCTATGCCTGGTGCTTTGTTCCTGCTTAAGTCTTCCAAAGCTCTATCAAATTCTGATCTCAATATTAAATCTCCTTTCGCATCCTCATCAATATCCTCCTCCCTTTCCATTACATGATTCTCAATCTCCTTTCCCTTATACAAACTCTCTATGTAAGCTTTCCATCTCTCAACCTTTTCTTCCCTATCTGTTAGAGGCTTTCCATTTGTGTCCTTAATATTACAGCACTTAGTCTTCTTTTCCCCAAAAGTATTCTTAATCCTTCGATAAGCTGTGTCTACTTTTCCTAATTTCAGACAATTTTCTATACCTGCACATTTCTCTTTCAACCATTCTTCTTTCGCTTCCTTGCACTTCTTGTTAACCTCATTTCTCAGACGTCTGTATTCTGCTTTCCCCTTTTCATCTCTTACATTCTTGTGTTTCCGCCTTTCATCCATCAATTCTAGTATATCCTGAGTGATCCACGGTTTTCTACCTATTCTTTCTTTCCTACCAATGTTTTCTTCTGCGGATTTTGTTATTTCATTCTTCAAAAGTGCCCATTCGTCTGCAATTGAAGTTTGTTTAGGGTTTTTCATTAGTCCTTCCTTTATACTCTTCTTGAATCTTTCGTTTACATCCTTCTCTTTTAGTCTGTCTATTGCCCACCTTTTGGGCTTTTGACTTTTCTTCAGTTTCTTCAACTTTAATCTGCATTTCATTACAACCAGATTGTGGTCAGAGTTTATGTCAGCACCAGGATATGTTTTACAATCCAAAATCTGGTTTCGAAACCTCTGCTTGACCATAATGAAGTCGATTTGGCAACGCCCTGTATCTCCTGGTCTCATCCATGTGTATATTCTTCTATTGTGGTTATTGAATAAGGTGTTAGCTATGACCAACTCATGCTCGGTGCAGAATTCTACCAGCCTGCTTCCTCGATCATTCCTTTCACCTAATCCGAAATCTCCTACTATCTTCCCTTCTCTCCCTTTTCCTACCACAGCATTCCAATCTCCCATTACTATAACATTTTCATCACCCTTGATATACCTCAGAATTTCGTCTATTTCTTCGTAGACCTTTTCAACATCCTCATCATCAGCTTGACTGGTAGGCATATAGACTTGTACCACTATGGTGCAGGTAGGTTTAGTATTGATTTTTGCTACAATAATCCGTTCACTATATTGCTCATAATATTCCACCCGCTGTTCAAGTTTCCTACTCAATATGAGGCCAACCCCTTCTTGGCCATTGTTTGATTTAGTGCTAATGACCCTATAGTCTCCTGACCAAAAGTCCTGTTCTTCCTGCCAGCGCATTTCACTAATCCCAACCAAATCCAACCTCAACCTATCCATTTCCCTTTCTAAGTTTTCTAACCTTCCACTTCCTAGCAGACTTCAAACATTCCACGCTCCGATCCGTAGAATGTCAGATTTCCTCTTTGTCACTTCTGTGATGTTAACCCCCTCTCGAGTAGTCCCCACCCGGAGATCCGAACGGGGGACTAGTTTACCTCCGGATTGAAATTTTACAAGGGAGGAGGCCATCATCACATGTAATTATGCATAGAGAGGTGCATATCCTCGGGAATAGCTTACGGCTGTAGTTTCCCGTTGCTTTCAGCCGTGCAGCAGGACGCAGTGTAGCCATTATTTGGCTTATATTATCAATATCTTAACCGTCTATAAGACTAGTAAAGAATTGATTTATTCTGAAAGGCTGCTACTCCCTTTCAGAATAAGTAAAGAGCAATTCTACTAACAAAAATACTAACCTTCTACCGTACTAACAATTAAATACCAAAATTCTACTAACGAAAAAAATACTAAAGTTCCACCAACAACAAATACTACCACTAAAACAGTCTGTCACCAGGCACACTCACATGCACCCTCACACATCACAGTCTACTGAAATAATGAACTATAACTAATAAACAATGCAACTGCTACCAGACACACTCACACACCACAGTCTAATAGAACAATGACATATCTAATAGACAAACTAACTACGTACTTACAACTAAAACTAACTACATACTTACTGTACTGTTATTTGAATTGACAATATTTACAAAATGCAATTTAGTTAGAAAATACTTACAAAATGTAATTTAGATTCAAAATAGAGCGTTCCGACAAAATCTAACCTAACAATTATGCTTCACACAAGTTTAGTCTGTGGAAGGATCTTTTACATGCCATAAATCTATGACATGGGACTGCCGGCTTTACTTCCCCTCCGAAGGAAGGCATAATGAAGGATTTTAACGCTCTTAAAAATCCGACGAGTTCGGCCGGGTTCGAACCCGCTATTGAGGGGAGATGAGTTGGATGTAAAATGATTATGATAATTGTTGTTTAAGGGGCCTAACATCTAAGTTATCGGCCCCTAATGCTTTGGGTGATCGTGAAGATGATAATGAAATGTAAACTATACTAAAACTAACTTATATACTAGAAAAAGAAATGGAAAACAAAAGGGGAATAAGGCAAATAAAGGACAGGAGGAAAAGAAAATCCCTCAACCCTCGAAGAAGGCGGATTGAGAGACTTGGAAGGAAGGAGAGCCATGAAAGGCAGATAGGAAAGTGAAAGAGAAGGTTCGCCCCACAGGTAACGGATGAAAGGGGAATCCCCGAACTCACCAGCCCTTGAGGGTGTAGCAATATCTAGGGTGCACCAGAATTGTTAGTGGGCTACATCCACCCTGCCTCCTTGAGATAACAGGAAAAGAAGGAGGGTATCAGAAAAGATGAGAAAAGGGCCAATTAAGGTGGAAAGAGACTCCCTAAGCCTCGGATACCCTAATATCAAGAAGAGTTGACCAAGAGAGGTCGACAGGAAAGAAGACGGAGAGGAGCAATTCCAGACTCAGCTGGGTCCCCGAGGTCACCAACCCAAGTCCCACTAGATGTGAGCCCCTGGGGAATGTAAATGAGATGTACGTGGATGCAGACCATGCAATGGTGGAGCAGCACCAGCCTGTAGTAGGGGCAGGTGCAATGCTATCTGTGATGTCTTGCATATGCGGCAGGTATGATTGGTATTCTGATATAAGTTATCAGGAGTGTTTTACTCAAAGAAATTTTTCTTTTTTTATATCTATTATTGTTTGTTATTGTAATTATTAGTTTTATTTAATGGTTTGTTTTATTAATCCTGTATTTGGTAGCCCGTAGAAAGGGAAGGATAAGTGAAGATCGACCGGTGTGTGCCTAAACGTCGTTTGTTTCCTTCCTTGGCTTTCTGCCACACGGAATCTACGTGATTTGTAGTCGCACATGTGACAGGGTGGACAAAATCAATGGTGATTGACCGTTAAGTGCTGGTAGCCTAGGTTGTTAAGGTCCCCCACACATATCAGACATTACAGTAGTAAGGTGACCAAACCAGTAAATGAACACCATCCATTGAATGAACAGTGTGACTTTATGTGTTAGAAAATAAGAGAATGTTACCATTGGCTAGTTCAAATTACTGATATATCCATCCAATCGCTTGTTCTGAAATGCTGGGCTGTGATTGGCTGATTGTGTTCCCATCAACCTCTGCAAGCGAGATGGCTGTTGAAGCAATGCAACTGAAGAGCCTCCTGCTATAAGGTGAGTGAGTGACAGTGTTTTGAACAATTTAGCCACCTAACTAAAGGAAATGTTGTAAAACACTCTAAAAAACAATATATTCAAGTGAAGTCCTGTTTCAAGTGAAAAAATGAAGAAGTATATCAAAAAGCGATGATTATGATAAATTGTGAAGATGTAAATGAAATGCAAACTTAAAACAAAAACTAACTACCAACCTACATACTAGAAGAAGAAAAGGAAAACTAAAGGAGAAGGCAAATAAAGGACAGGAGGAAAAGAAATTCCCTCAACCCTCAAAGAAGGCCGATCACCCAAACCATCAGGGGCCGATAACCCAGATGTTAGGCCCCTTAAAACAACAATTATCATCATCATCATCATCATCGAAGAAGGCGGATTGAGGGACTTGGAAGGAAGGAGAGCCATGAAAGGCAGATAGGAAAGTGAAAGAGGAGAGGGTCCACCCCAAGGGTAAGGGACAAAAGGGGAAAACGGACCCAGCTCAGGAATCCCTCGGGGTCGCCAACTCCCGAACTCACCAGCCGTGAGCCCCTGAGGGTGTAGCATTATCTAGGGTGCACCAAGAGTGGTGGGGCTACATACACTCGGCCTCCTTGAGGGCCTTGAGCAGAAGGCAGGAGATAACAAGAAAAGAAAAGGAAGGCTGACCCCTCGCAGAAGGAGGGTATCAGAAAAGATGAGACAAGGGCCAATTAAGGCGGGAAAGGAAGAGACTCCCTAGGCCTCGGATACCCTAATACCGTCGGGGTCGGAAGAGAACAAGAGTTGACCAAGTGAGGTCGAAAAGAAAATGTACTGTACCTGCAAGTGTTTTATCGGAAGGTGTTAAATCAAGTCGTAGGATTTGAGCTCTCTGCCTAATATTACTGCACCTATTATATCCGAATCCATACTCATAGTGCTCTTCTTGTAACTGACTTACAGCAAAAATCAAATCCACTGTGGACCTTCCTGCTCTGAAGCCATGTTGTTCTTCCCTCATCCCTCCTTCTATCCTTGTCCTAATTCTCCTTTCCAAAACTTTCTCAAACATCTTTGCACAATGACTCATCAGTGTTATTCCCCGATAGTTTCTGCATTCTGTTCTACTACCTTCCTTGAAGATCGGGACAATTATTCCCTTTTTCCAGTCTTCTGGGGTCTTCCTTTCCTTCCATGCTGCCTCCATCACTCGGTACAACCATTGTATCCCCACCTCTCCTGCTGCTCTCACCATCTCCACACTCAACTCATCCACACCCGGTGCCTTCCCTCCTTACATCTTCCTCACTGCATCTTCCACTTCTTTCCATGTTAAGTCCTTTTCTGTTTGCAGTTCATCTACTGTACCTCTTCCCCGATTTCTTCTTCCTCGCCGTGGTTTCCATTTGGGTTCAGGAGTTCATCAAAATATTCTTTCCACATTTTCTTCAGTTCTTCCCTATTTTCTATCCCTTGTCCCCTTTTGTTCACCATTCTAACATAATCCGTAGGATCCTTCCGCCTCTTATTCTTTACCATCGCATACAGGACCTTTTTTGTACCTTCACTATCCTGCTGGTCATGACTTAAAACGTGATGAGGTAAATAGCCCAATACGTTCAAGAGTTTCTCCTTGAGCTTGATTGATTGTGATAAAGTAGGCCGAGCGAATAGGACATTGTTGCCTATTAAAAGAAAATGTACTGTACCTGCAAGTGTTTTATCGGAAGGTGTTAAATCAAGTCGTAGGATTTGAGCTATCTGCCTAATATTACTGCACCTATTATATCCGAATCCAAGCAATTTCTTACATATTTCTTACAATTAATATATTACCATATATGAGTCCTTGGGAAACGTTCAGATTTCTAAGGAGCATAACTATGGCTCAAACGTTCGGAGTATGTGGAGGCGAATCACTTATTTCCAAGGAATTGAAAAATTCAATAATAGGGAAATGAAGTAGCTGGCTTTCATCTTCAGTATCCAATCTGTTAACGCTGATGTATGTGTTTGAACTACTGGATATAAGTTCAATGACTTTTAAATTAATATCATTACATTGTTGCAGCTTGGCAAATATTTTATATTCCAGCAGATCAATTTTACCCTCACAACAGTAAAGACCAAAGTAACCGCGCATAGATTTTACGCAAGAGAAATACAATGTAGAACAATGTTTACATTTCATCGTCAAAGACCTTACAGTACACTGTACTGCATAATATCTGGAATTGTTTCTGAAATGGCCTATTTATATTGGATTTTAAATGTGGCTTCGTATTATTCGATAACACTATAGTGTCCTGCAATAACGGAGCCGCTAAATATTACATGGCAAATAATACTTCCATTGCCGAAATCAACTGCGTAGTTAGACTCAGTACTCTAAACAAATAATCATTAAACAATTGTCTTATACAATGAAGTTCAACATGACCGTCCAGAGACTTTCATACTCAAGTTGGTTGGTGAGGAGAATGCGATGAGACTGATCGCTTAAAATAAATTCCTTATAATTGTTCCTGCCAGCGAAATTTTTTGCGATAGCTTGAAAACGCAGCTCAGAATGACGTTCTTCATTTTGTTATAAACAGTACGAAACTGCTCTAAATAAGCAATTTCCATCACCTGTTATAGGTTATGACAGTACATTTTGCAGGGGAACATAGAATCACTTCGCCAACTACTGGAATGACCATAGGACTATACTCAATACTCACTTCGGCAGTCACCCTAATGGAGGCAGTTTTTGAATTATATGTCCCGTGCATGTCAAACATCGTATTAACACATGGAGGCCCACCTATTCTTGTCTATCGCCCCGGAGACCCGGGTTACATTTCCTGCTCTGCCAAGAAATTGAATTCTGGTCTGAGGGCAAAAATGGGGCACATTCAGTCTCTTGAGGTATAACTAAGAAGAGGAAGGTTTAATTCCCACCTCGACAATCTTGGATGTGGTTTTCCGTGGTTTCCCACTTCCACTTAAGGCAAATACCGGGATGGTTCCTAACTTAAGGCCTTGGCCGTCTCCTTGCCATTTACCACCTTAATTACAAATACACACAGTAATGCAGCCATCACAATAACACAGGTTATGAGAGAAAATTTCACACATAGGCTACACACCCAAGTACACGGGGCTGAGTGACCACGATGTCGGAGCCCTTCAAACGAATTATGTTTGCCAAGTGTCTCTTATGGCGAAAGCAATTGTGGACACGCGCGAGTGCCTGGAAAACTACTTTTTTTTTTAATAATTTAAGAGTATATCGACGATGCATAATTATAACTTTTAGTCTAGGACGCTAATAACTTGACCACCGAAGCATTGGGAAGAAATTGCAATATTAAGGTACATAAACAACATAGCCTACACATTCAACTGTCGGTTAATGTTCCTCAAAATTTCCCTTCTTAAATATTCCCCTCCTTTATAATTCTCCATCACGTGAAAACGTGCCATGTCTTGGGTTTTAAATACATCGAAGCAATGGTGCTGCCATCTGCTGTCAGTTACTGGAACTATATGGGCGATGTACTGCCATCTGTTGTCAGTTATAGGAACTGATTGCAGATATTTAAACGGCGTACTGAGGACAACAGTTTGCTCTTTTGATCACATGCTGCAATGCAATGGTAAAACGGAAATAAAACGTATTGAGAGGGAATGTAGAAATATGTATCTTTTACAGACATAAAACCTTACTAATACTCCTTGATTAAACAATATTTCAGTGGTAAAAAAATATATATCGGCGGGGGCTGGGATCGAACCGGTGAACCTTGGCACCACAGTCAGTCGCCTTAAACACATAGCTACTCACGCACTCTTGTTCAGCAGCAGACGCAGCCATTCATTATCTTGAAAAGCCGCTGTCTAAAGGAAATAATCCATTTCATTATCCAAATAAATCAATGTTGCACATTCGTATACGTTCATACTGTTATTATATTTTATTGTCAGAACTTGGTTAATGTATGTTTTCAATTACATGCAAGCTTATTAAATAACTTACATTTTAATGGACTTCTCACCGCCATTTTGTCATGACCTCAGGCGGAATGTGCGCATGCGTGAGGGGAAGGAATTCTGCTATTTTCTATATTAATTCAAAAATATACCGTAATATATTTGTTTATTTTATAGACACTCTGCAAATCTAGAGGCCAAGAGCTTTCGTTCGAGTGCTCTACGAAGTAAATCGGTTCTGTCGTTCTCTCAATCTCGTGGTAACAAAAATCACCTTACTGTTTTAAATATATAGATAACTTCTACACTATCAATTGGAATTCAACCAAATTTCGTATGTGTACATAACCAGATATGACTGAGCATATTCTTAAAACCCACCAGGGCTGCCAACTGTTAATAAATGCTCCTAATTTATTTTATCCAAATACCAATATATCAGAAAGTATGCAAGCCGACAGCTTTAAACTATGCACACGTATAGTACCTGACATTCTATATTTATTTGAAGTAACTTATATTCGTCAGTGCTACCAACATGATTCTAAGCAAGCTGAGAGGTCCAAATTTAAATGCACGTAACTTCCATACTATCATTTGTGTTTCAACCAAATTTCGTATGTGCTATGTGTACCATAACATATATGACTACGCGTATTCTTAAGAGCAACCAGGGCTGCTAACTGTTAATAAGTGCTGTCTCTATTTTTTTTACCCTAATATCAATATAGCAGAAAGTATGCAAGCCAATAGCTCTAAACTTTGTACACGTATAGTATCTGGCATTCTAGATGAATTTGGAGTAACAAATTTACGTCAGTGCTGCCAACATGATTCTAAGCCTGCTGATAGGTCCAATTTTAAAATGCATGTAACTTCTATACTAACGAAGGGATTTCATTCAAAATTGGCACAACAATATACCATATAATTTCAGATTATTTCTGACCAATACATGCATGACATTGTTGCCAACATGATTTTACGCCTGCTGTTAGATCCAATGTTTAACTGCATGTAATGTCCATGCTATTCATTGGACTTCAACCAAATTTTGTATTCTGTACCTTAAGAGATGGAACTAAGGATATATTCAGTCACCAGGGCTGCCAACTGTAGTGCTCTATTAGGCTACATTATGCCAGATATACAGTAGTTCGGACTAATTAGAAATTTCAATATTAGCAACTTAATTTCGTCATTATTCTAGATAGATCCATATAGATTAATCATTAGCATGAATCTTGAATTTTAAGAAAAGTAGGCTCTTTAGTTCGTCACGGAACTTCTTGTTACGTTTGCATTTCTGCCAACAATCTCCATTCATTGGAAATTTAAATTACTAGCTTCGGAGCGAGTTTACGAGCTAGAGAGCGAGCCTGTCACCCCAGCCTTGGCCACAATCAAACTGTCGAATTGTGCCAATTTAAGACTTCAGAGAAGAATACATGAGTTTGGTGATTCGCTGTTCACCTCGGCTTTTCTGAATTGCGTCTGGGATCTGCCGTCCGTGCGCCTTTTAAGCTTACGCTGGGTAACTGTTAAAGGTACCGGGCGAAGCCGGTGAGCGTTGCTAGTTTATTATTATAATTATTTCCAACTATTCTTCTTCAGGAGAGCGTGAGAACTTGAGCCAATCACAGCTTCACTTCCTTTACCCCTCTTCTTGTCTTCCCAAAACCTCTTCATTAGATCACTGTGCTTTTTCTTCCTTTCCTCTGTCCATTTTTAGCCTGTTTTCAATTTGGAAAAAATAGGCTTATGAGATCACCTTTTCTCCGTGTGTGTGTGTGTGTGTGTGTGTGTGTGTGTGTGTGTGTCCCTAATAATTTCTAAACGGCTGGAGCGATTTCAATGAAACTCGGTAAGTTCATAGCACTATTCTGGGCGACCCGACCGTGCCCTTCAAATTTTGTTACGTCTCACCAATCCAACATGGCGGATGTGCGAAATATTTCACCAGCATTCAATATCTCCGAAACTATTACCGATATCACCCTGGAATTTATTACGGTGATAAAGGAAACTACTAGAAGTTCACCTATGTGACGTTTGAAAAATTGGTAACTACAAAACCAACATGGCGGCCACGCGAATTTGCGACTTTTAAATAGACGATTCTCGCGATTTAACCATCCAAACGCAATAAAACTTGGTACAGTATATGTTTATACACATTGTAAAGCACCGACATCTAACTTTGTTCAATTGTTTAAAAAACCACAAGATGGCGGATGTGGTGTAATATATCACCGGCATTCTATATCTCTGAAACTATTACCGGTATCATCCTGAAATTTTTTACGAAGATAAAGGGCACTACTGAAAGTTCATCTATACGACTTTCAAAAACCGGTTAACTACAAAACGAACATGGCGGCCAAGCGAATTTTAAATAGACCTTTCTCGTGATTTAATGTTCCAACCGCAATGAAATCTGGTAGAGGAAATGTTTATACACATTGTAATACGCTGGTATCTAATTTAGTTCAATTGTTTACATAACCTCAAGATGGCGGAATTGCGAATTTTAAAATTAAGTTTTTATTTCATGTGTCGTAAACATGCGATCGATGTCAAAGTTTGAATAAAGAACCTACGCAATAATTTTCCTTTAATGGTACATGACTCTATGGCCTAAACATTTAACAATCCAACATGGCGACCATCCGAAATATTTAGACGGCTCTGAATATCTACGAATCTATTATAGCAATCAAACTGATTGTTTTTATGTTTATAGGGGCTATGAACATAAGTTCGCCTATAGGACTTTAAATAACCTGGTGATCACAAATCCAACATGGCGGCGACGCGAAATATAAATATTCACATGGACGTTTCTCGCAATTTAACAATCCGAGTGCAGTGAAACTTGGTACAGTAAATCCTTATACGAATGTTAATCCACTGCCATCTAATTTATTTCAATTGTTTCTATAACCACAAGATGGCAGCTGTGCGAAATTTTAAAATCTCCTTGTTTTTTCTTGTGTCCTAATAATGCGATTGAAGTTTGAATGCTACACGTACCCAATAATTTTCATGTAACAGTACATAAGTCTAGGACCTATATATATAAAATCCAACATGGCGACCATCTGAAATATATAGTCGATTCTCAATATCTACGAATCTATCACTGCAAGAAAACTGAAATTTTGTATGTTGATAGTGGCAATTAACAAAAGTAGGATATATGAAAACAGGCTTTATAGTTCTTCACGGAGCTACTTGTTATATTTAAAATAATATGTATAACCTCTTTTTTATTTAATGTATATTTTAATAATTTTACTTTATATAATTATATTTTGTTTGATTTTTACAATTTAATTGTTTTGTTTTTATTTATACTTTAAAAAAATATCCAGCACCATAGGTCAAGAAGATGCTTATATAATATTTGAGTTTTAGAAATACTAAAACTTCCTTCTGAAATTTCTTCGAAATATGGCTGAAAGATTAAAATATCAACATCTTTGACAGTGTAAATTGTCCTAACAAGAGGTGGTACATATAGCCTAGACCACAAACCTATAAAGGATTAAAATACTCCCATTCTCATAGTAATTTGACGTAGAACACGCGAATATCGTCCTTACATCACGATAATATCTAGCTAAGCTATAGGTTGTCAAACTCGCTATTGCTTGTCTAATTAGAAATGAAATGTTACAGGTCCACAAAGTAGATGATGTAGATCTTTAAGACACACCCTGTCCTGTCTAGCACATTAGAGCCAGAGATCTAAGAATAAATACAAAGCGATAAATGAGCTTTCCTTTTACATTACACATAACAACATTACATATGCTTTCAACATTGTAATTATTTACATACAATATATCGACTTCTCAATCTATCGATCACTCTCCAGGACTTGTATCGTTAGCATATCTTGATTGACACTTCTTAACAATATCCCACTCGCAAGGTCATTCCAAGTTCATCGTTTAGAAAGAGTTCTATGTCCGACTGAACCATCACACATACTGCAGTGCTACTGGATCTTATCTCCGTGAGCTCATGAAGTGATCGCCGTGCTACAGATCAGGTGGGACAACATCCATCATCCAGCAGACCTGTTTTATATCAGTGACGCTGTGCAGGTTAATCCGGAATAAATTATATTCATTGCAACGAAAACGACAGATTAAACCATATTTTGGGGCAGATGACCTCGAAGTTCAGGCTATGTTTACATACCCTCAAGATGGTGGCTGTGCGAAATTTTAAATTTAGGGTTTAATTTCGTGTGTCCTAATCATGCGAACGAAGTCAACTTATAATAGTGCATAACTCTATGGCCTACATCTCATATTCAAATCCAACATAGCAACCATCTATATCTATATCCAGTGCTGGATTAACCATAAGGCACAATAGGCAATTGCCTGGGTCCCCTGGCTCAAAAGGGCCCCCCCAAAAATTAAAAAATCCCACGCAAAAATGTTGTTTTTTTTTGGGGGGGGAGTCAAATAAATTCTTGAAACAGAAGGTCATACTGGCGAAAGTTTGAAAACTCAAACTGTGAACATTGTCACTGAAGATTGCGGTTTGGAAATTCAAGATTGTACAGGATAGTCCTATGACAACGCACCAAACATGTCTGGAAAGTGTCAGGGTCTGCAAGCCAAAATATTAGAACTGAATAAATATGCGATTTATCTTCCTTGCGGTACACACATTCCCTCGATTTAGTTGGACAATCTGCTGTTAAATGCTGTTTTTCCGCAGTTGATTTTTTTCGATAATGCAATCATTATATAACTTCTTTTCTGCATCACTCACCGTTCGGGCGTGTTGAAAAATTATATCAAAAAACGTTAAAACTTTGAAATCATTGTCAGATACGCGCTGGGAAGCTCACGCTAATGCAACGAACGCGGTTTATGATTCGTTTCATAAAATTGTCGAGGCATTAGAGAGCATTGAAGATGACGAGTTGGAAAATAATGACACTCGGCATGAAGTGGAGTGCATCGCAAACAGAATGCAGAAATTCGGATTTGGGTTCATGTTAATTTTGTGGGATTCAATTTTGACTTCTATCAGAATGATAATCAGAATCATAATTAGACATTTTAAGGAAATCAACTTCGATCATGTTATTGAAACTTTCGCGAAACAAAATGCAGAAAAAAGTTTTTCTGAAAATGTACATGTGATCTAAATTGTATTCATTATTCATTGCAAATTTGTAAATAATATCACTTTCAAAGTTATGATTGACCTTTTTTATGAAGGGGGAGGTAGGGGGGTGGGTGAAAAAAAGGAAAAAGGGGCCTCAAATTAACAATTGCCTAGGGCCACTGTGAGTCTCAATCCGGCACTGTTTATATCTATTAATCCCTGACAGCAATCAAACTGAAATTTTGTATGTGTATAGAGAATATAATCATAATTAGGATATTATGAAAATAGTCCATTTAGTTCTTCGTGGAACTACTTGTTAAAGAATCTATATCTGTTTTAACAGAAGCAATCATGAACTAAGTATTTTACAATATCTCACAAGCACCAATGATGGCGACCACAGATGCTACACGCTATCATCCAAAGTCAGATCTTGTTACAGAGTGCTCTCACCTTTGAGCAAGTCTAGACTAAGGAAATATAAACAGTAACAGCCATTCTCCATGATAAAGACATACATAAACAAACCAACCAATAAACAAGTAAACAAAACGAACAAAACTGAAGAAATATTCATACATAAACAAATATATAAAAAACAAATACAATATAAAATAAAAAGAATCAAAGCAACAAAACAAAAAATAACAGATATTACTGTAGTACTTCACGCAACGAGCCTATAATGGCAATAATTAAGACACGAATATGTTTATAATTTCCATACGACCGTCTTAATTACCATTATAGGGGAGTTGCATACGACTGTTTATGTTCGACGATAATTATTATAACTATTTTATGTTCGAACATAACTATTCATAAAGATCTGTCGAGATTTCGCCAGTTTTATGTACTGAACAGAGCGCATGGGACGCAGAGAATACCTTGTATTTGACCAAGGCCTCCTCGATTACCCCACTCTGACACTAGGCAACGCAGTGAAATTTAAATTAGAAGGCTTTGGAACTCAGCGCAGGTGCGATGCTATCCTCACCTAATTGTTTCTTGAGCTATGATTGGTGGGAGAAACTGTTTCATAATGAAAAATAGTGTTATAATGACCCTCATTACGATGGAGTTGTCTGACATATAATACAGCATTTACATTTCGACATCGTCGAACATAAAATAAATAAATTAATTAACAAGCAACTAAAGAAAACAAACACACAAATAATCAATAAAATTCAAAAAAATCAATATACAAACAATCAAACAAAAATAAATCTAACAATTAAATAAACAAACACAAAATTGCAAATAAATTAACTAACAATCAAACAAAAATAAGAAAATAACCAAACAATTATAAAAGTTAAATAAACAAATAAACAAATAATAAACAAATAATTAAAAAATAAAGAAATAACTAAATAAAATAACAATTAAATTAACAAACGAAACAAATGAAATAACCAAACAAATATAACAATTACATTAACATGCACAAAGGCACACACATAATAAACAAACTCAAAATCAAATTAAAATAAGCAATGGAATAAACAAGCAAAGAAATAAACATCCATCAAACAAAAGAGAACGGAAATAACCAAACGAAACCAAACAGTCCAAGGGACTTAATTTTACCCCGTAAATCAAATCTTATTCAGATCTATAACAACTATTGTTATTTTATAAGATGAACTGGAGGACGACCAGTTGACCAACAAACAAATAAACAAACGTAACGATGGAATGGACTAATGAAAGAACATATACAAATGGATAGGTAAACAAAAATAATTAACTACAAAGTACATAAATAATTGGATTGAGGAGTACGATGAAATCGGTGGAGAAGGTTAAGAAGGACACAGACGAAATTGAAATTACATCTGAATTGATCCCCAACAAAAAGAAGTTCAGAACTCAAGTAGATAATCACAAATTTCACGATAAGCAACTGAAGAACAGGCCCAAGCCCATAATATCTGATGAGCAGAAACAATTAAGGAGTGGACGAATGAAGCAGTTCTGGGAAGAGAATAGAAGACTGGCCAGAAAGCATTCGAAAGCAAGAAGAAATACATAAACAAACGAACAATTATTTGTCTAACAGGCTGATAATGAAGGAAAATAAATATGAAATAAAAAATAATCTGGCAAGTGGTCAAACAAACAAAGAAACAAAATATAATCTAAATCAGTTTATATAGATCAGGAAGAATTGGCAAGTAAATAGTCAATATTGAGGATGCCAGAGTTTTGAGAATCTAACAACTTATCAGCAAGTTTTAAACAATTGAAAGCGGTAATTGCATGGGAGCGAATTGAGAGGATTGTTCACTTAAAATGATAATGATAACAAAATGTGACCATCCTGAGAATTCAACGCAAGCTCCAATCCCTTGTAATCCAAAAAGGATCACTAAACTAAGTTCCATGAACTCTTGAAGATCAGACACGTACTGCTACCAAAATCGTTTCCCTGAACCACTGAAGTGTTCTCAGTTTTATTGCAGACATAGTCTTGAAGATGCGTGTTACAGATCAAGTTTAACAGCATCCGTCATACACAAGACCTGTTTTATATCAGTGTCAGTGCGTAAGTTAATTCCGAGTCAAGCTGGGGATCAACACAGAACGGTCACGTATTCTAAGCCAGCAATCCTAAACTCAATCATATTATAGAAATCGTTTCCATTCGGTCAACACAAAATTTGCCACTATAGGCTCGTTGCATAATGTACTATTATAGATCATTGATATTTTCCACTTCGAGCTGTTCTTTCAAGATATATAATTCACTATCAACATTATTGAAGAAATGTAACAGATCTGGTTTTACTGTCTTTTAGTGTAATTTTAGCCCATTTTCAAATTTGAAAAAATAGGCTTATGAGATCACCTTTTGTCCGTGTGTGTGTGTGCGTGTGTGTGTGTGTGTGTGTGTGTGTGTCTAATAAAATCTAAACGGCTGGAGCGATTTCAATGAAACTTGGTAAGTTCATAGCACTATTCCGGGTGTCCTCGACCGTGCCCTTCAAATTTTGTTATGTCTCAGCAATCCAACATGGCGGCTGTGCGAAATATTTCACCAGCATTCAATATCTCCGAAACTATTTCCGATATCACCCTGGAATTTATTACGGTGATAAAGGGAACTACTATAAGTTCACCCATGTGACTTTTGAAAAACTGGTAACTACAAAACCATTATGGCGGCCACGCGAATTTGCGACATTTAAATAGACGTTTCTCGCGATTTAACCAACCAAACGCAATAAAATTTGGTACAGTATATGTTTATACACATTGTAATGCACCAACATCTAACTTGGTTCAATTGTTTACATAACCACAAGATGGTGGATGTGCGAAATATTTCATCGGCATTCTATATCTCTGAAACTATTATCGGTATCACCCTGAAATTTTGTACGGAGATAAAGGGCACTACTAGAAGTTCATCTATAAGACTTTCAAAAACCGGTTAACTGCAATACAAACATGGCGGCCAAGCGAATTTGAAAATTTTAAATAGACCTTTCTCGCTGTTTATTATTTCAAACGCAATGAAATATGGTACAGGAAATGTTTATACACATTGTAAAGCACTGGTATCTAATTTAGTTCAATTGTTTACAATACCTCAAGATGGCGGCTGTGCGAATTTTAAAATTAAGTTTTTATTTATTGTGTCGTAATCATGCGATCGAAGTGAAAGTTTGAATAATGAACCTACGCAATAATTCTTCTTTAATGGTATATGACTCTATGGCCTATACATTTAACAATCCATCATGGCGACCATACGAATTATTTAGACGGCTCTGAATATCTACGAATCTATTATAGCAATCAAACTGAATTTTTTAATGTTCATAGGTGCTATGAACGTAAGTTCACCTATAGTACTTTAAATAACCTGGTGGTCACAAATCCAACATGGCGGTGACGCGATGTATAAATATTCCCATGGACGTTTCTCGCAATTTAACCATCAGAGTGCACTGAAACTTGGTACAGTAAATCCTTATACGAATGTTAATCCACTGGCATCTAATGTATTTCAATTGTTCCCATAACCACAAGATGGCAGCTGTGCGAAATTTTAAAATCTCCTTGTTTCTTCTTGTGTCCTAATCATGCGATTGAAGTTTGAATGCCTCACGTACACAACTATCTTCATGTAACAGTACATAACTCTAGGACATACTTATATAAAATCCAACATGGCGACCATCCGAAATATTTAGTTGGTTCTCAATATCTACGAATCTATTACATAAATCAAAATGAAATTTTGTATGTTGATAGTGGCAAATGACATAAATAGGATATATGAAAATAGGCTGTATAGTTCTTCACGGAACTACTTGTTAACATGTTAGATACCGGTAGTATATTTAGAAATAGTAATGAAATCAGCATTTTTTGTAAGACTTGCGACTTCATTCGTATCAACTACTATTTGCTGAAGAAGGATATAATGTAACCAAAACCGGTGCTCTCAATAATAATAATTTATTGACTTACGGTATTAATTTTCACATTTATTAAATACCAGGAGGAATTGATCCTACCCAACAGACTAGATAAGGAGGCGAATAAAGGAAGAGCCAGAAAACTAGACCTGGCCTACAAGCTAATGCAGAACAAGTACAACAAACGGGCATTATCCTACAAGGCCAAAATCAGACACTATAGATCGGTAGTACAACCTGGATGATTGTACGCTACAGAGTGTCTTTATTTTAAATAAAAAGGGGGAGCTTCAAGAACTAGAAATGAAAGAAAGGAGGATTCTGCGGAAAATACTCGGACCACAGAAAACTGCTGATGGGACTTGGAGGATGAGGAAAAACTAAGAACTCTACAAATACATTGAGAAGATCACGGACACAATGAGAAAGCGGAGGTTGAAATTCTAAGGACACCTACTAAGAATGGATGAATGCAGACTGACCAAAAGGATCTTCAACTACATCATGGGGTTAAAGGCCATATCTAAATGGGTAGATGAGGTGAAAAGGATTGCGCCAGAAGTTGGAATCACACTACAGATGGTCCACAAGAGAAGAGAGTTTAGAAGGAGAATAGACAGTATAACAGCATTTCAGGAGAAATTGTTAAATGAGGAGGCCCAAACGGATCATTTTCGATGAGAGAAAGAAAAGAAGCGAACGCATGAAAACGTTCTGGGAGGAGAAAAGAAGAAAAGCGAAAACGTGTTAAGTTCTTTGCGGTCCATAGTTGGCCAAATTCGACATTATCATGTCATTTCGTATATCTGAGGGCACGCAACTCGGATATATTCTCGTATTTGGTACGCAACTAGGAAATATGGAACATATGTACGTTGCCAAGTCTAGACCTCCTAGGTGTCGTGTATGTTACTATATACTGGATATCTTCAACTATTAACGACCAGTTTGCATTCTCGCCACGCGTTAGCTACAAGACCTGTCCGGTCTAATGAGAATGTCCTGGAACATTTAATACTGCCAATAATGCCGGCCTTGCTTTATTGAAGACTATCAACCCGCCCCAGCTTCGCCCGGTTTTCCCAGCGTAAGCTTAAAAAGCGCATGGACGGCAGGTCCCAGATACAATTCAGAAAGGCCGAGGTGAACAGCGAAACTCCAAACACTTATACTCTTCTCCGAAGTCTTAACTGGAAACGATTCGACAGTTTGATGTTGACCGAAGATTGGGTGATAGGTTCGCTTGCTAGCTCATATACTCGCTCCGAAGCAAGTACCGGTAATTTAAATTTCAACTCAATGGAGATTGTTGGAAAAAATGAAAACGTAAAAACACTTACATTGGACGATGTATTTAAGATAGAGATATGCTGTCGCGGACTTTTTTGTAGAACTGAACAATTCTTACACTCATAGCAGGCCTACATGGATATTTTAACGGTTTACCCAGCGTAAGTTTAGAAGACGCACGGATGGCAGATTTTTCTTCGACTTGATTCACTGAAATCCTTACTGCTCGGCTTTCTTTATTCATAAATGAATGTTTTTCTACAGAGACCTTCCTCGAGAAATCCTTTACAGAATGGTGAAAACCGCATCAAAATACATCCAGTGGTTCTCGAGATTACCCGTTACATCTAAGAATCGGGGACTTTGTTAATTTATACTATGTAAAAATATGGTACAACGTACATTCTGATCCAATAATATGTTTTCCTTATTGATCCCTATCTAACTTAGCTACAACGTTGTGTTGTTCCGCATTTCCAACGGGAAGGGCGTGTTTTCTAAGAGTGTAAAAAGTGGTGAATTGTCCATGAGTGTGTGTTCGTTTAAATTATTGCGGATTTTTATATTAGCTGTGTATCTCGATTGCTTCCTTTGTGTCAAGGTAGAGACGCATTATGGGTCCATTACTTCGATTGGAAATTCACGACATAAAATAAATAAATAAATAAATAAATAAATAAATAAATAAATAAATAAATAAATAAATAATAAATAAATAAATAAATAACTGAAGCGGAGGTAAAGTTTGTTTGCCATGCCAAATGGCCAAGAAAATGAATTCGTCGAGGTGATGGTTGGTTGGTCGGTTCCTTCATTTAGGGGCTGCGAAAACGAGGTCAAATAGCTCCGTGTACTTTTTGTGTGTGTAGAATCTGTCTGATAACCGGTGTTAATTGTGATGGCTGTATTAGTGTGTGTTACCTGTGATTCAGGTAGAAGGACTGCAGACGGTGAATTTTTCAAGTAGTTCCTACTTTTGCTACCACGACACCTAGCTGCAGAGTTGGCTACTAAATGCCATCGTAGCCAGCACCAGGCGACGAACGTTGGAACTAAGCGTTATCAAACTAACCTACAAATTTTAGCTTGAGCGACTTCGGTGGCGTAGTTGGTAGCATGCTGAACTTCTATGCCCAAGATAGCGGGTTCAAACCCGGCCGAAGCCGTCGGATTTTTCAAGAGCGTTAAAAATCGCTCAGTATGCCTTCCTTCGGAGGAGAAGTAAAGCCGGCGGTCCCATGACATAGATTTATGGCATGTAAAAGAACCTTCCATTAATTCTCCTGTGTGAAGCTAAATTTTATAGGCTAGGAATGTAAACAACGCTCTTCGGTTTCTACGTTCGTTACCAAGAGCCGACTGCGGTGGCATCTAGTAGCTAAGTGCTGAACTAAGCCTAGTAGTCGTTGACGGTGGCGCTTGGCAGCAAAAGTAGGAAGTATTTAAAAATTCAAAGTTGCAATCCTTACTTGAATTAAAAAACAGATACACACACTAATACAGTCATCACAATTAACACCGGTTATCAGACAGATTCTACACACACCGAAAGTACACGAGCCTACATGACCGCGTTGTCGCATCCCCTAAACTGAGGAACGAACCAACAAATTTTAGCTTCACACAATTGTAGTTAGTGGAAGGTTATTTTTCATGCCATAAATCTATGACATGGGACCGTTGGCTTTACTTCCCGTCTGAAGTAAGGCACACTGAGGGATTTTCAACGCTCTTAAGAAAATCCGACGACTTCGGCCGTGTTTGAACCCATGATCTTCGGCATAGAAGATCAGCATGCTACCACCTAGCCACCGAAGCCGCTTCGTTGAGGTGAGATTTACGATTTTATAACGTGGGACAACATAGGTTTTGACACGTGTAGCTACGAGATTTCCGTTCAAATTATGAAGAGAGAGAGAGTGGAAAAGAATCTTAGACAATAACAAATGAAGCAGAGTGACGACGGAACCTCATTTGGTCGAAACATCTTCACCGCTTCAGGTAATTTGTATGGACATGTCAGCACCTCGTTAGCAAGCTGGCTATTATCTGTCAACAAGTCTTCTTTACGAGAGGTTGACAACGTCTAAAGCTACCTGGCATAACTTTGGATCGTGACCATCCACGTCTTCAGCTACAAGAAATACCTCCACTTGGAATGAAATACATTCTAGAGTTGAAAAAGAAATCTTATTCCACAGACGTTCATGAGTTTGTTTCCAATTTTTATCGTTTAATTTATTAGCAGTTAACATTAAATAAGAGAAAAACATTGGATGTGACATTTTATAGCAAACCAGCTGGCCTTCCCCGTTTGTATACAGGGTGTCTCATTATACACGCTCTCGCGCCTATATTCCTTAATCCAACGATACGCAAACTCTAGAATATTCGCTACATTGTGCTATACTGTTTACATACTTAGGTTTTCAAGGCTAGTTTTGCCACCATTAGGGGATAACACTCATTACTAGGGTTCGGGAGTTTAAGACCTAAAGATGTACAAAATATGCAAGCAAATATGCCCTAAAAACTATAAAATATGACCTAAAACTATGAAATATGACATGAACTTTTGGGATAGGTAGAGTATCTCTCTGTCTGTTAGGTAGTCAGCCCGAAGGCTGGTTGGATCCTCAAAAGCACCGCCGTTACGTTATGTGAGTAGATACCCACAAAAACCCAAGGCAGCGCTATATTGAGGCGTTCTAGGCAAGAAGAGGAGTGAGGTAGTTTGCCATTGCTTTCCTCACTGAGTCAGAACAGTAGTCCTAACCCTATGAGTAGAAACTTTCACAGCATTCACAGGCACTGACTGTGCCCTGAATGCCATTACTAAGCACCACCCATACCTCAGTAGCTTCCATATAATCACAGCCATGAGTGAGACTGAGACATCGGTGAAAAGCCACCTTTTACTCTAGCCTGTGCCAACTGACAAATGCAAATGTACTGTATTCATCAAGAGATGGCGAACAGAGTATCTCTAACATACAGTAAACGTCGTAAGTGCCAAAACGTGATCAGCGACACATTTAATCATACAAACTGACAGAGAGCTACAGTGCATTAAAATGTTCAACATTCATTCAGTATCATAGCCTTGAGATGCAGTTCTTGCTCGGTTTTCCTAAAAGACATAATATGGCATTTCCTTGTTTGCTAATTGCTTCTGAGCTAAATATATCTACTGGAGTGACATCCTGTTGAAAGAGAGAAGCACACTATCGTCATGTTTCGTGACCTCATGCGTTCAGTGTCGCAATCTAACTTGTCCAGAAAGATGTGCTAAAAGCCGTCCGTAGAGGAGCGTCTTCTTGGAATCAGGTCTTCTAAACCTGCTATCTGCCTATTCCGGGGGAAAAACTGTATCTACTTCACTATTGGGAAATCCTGTGTTTGAAACTCGACGCAGATAACACGTACCTTGTTAACGACTCCTCAATTTAAACAAAAATGCTGCAATTATAAACAAATATGACCTTATATCACTAAAATATGACCAAATATGACCATAACAATAACAAGTAGTTCCGTGAAGAACTATACAGCCTATTTTCATATATCCTACTTATGTTAACTGCCACTATCAACACACAAAATTTCAGTTTGATTGCTGTAATAGATTCGTAGATATTGAGAACCGACTAAATATTTCGGATGGTCGCCATGTTGGATTTTATATATGTAATTCCTAGAGTAATGTAATGTTACATGAAGATTATTGTGCACGTGTAGTATTCAAACTTCAATCGCATGATTAGGACACAAGAAGTAACAAGGAGATTTTAAAATTTCGCACAGCTGCCATCTTGTAGTTATGGAAACAATTGAAATAAATTAGATGCCAGTGGTTTAACATTCGTATAAGGATTTACTGTGCCAAGTTTCACTGGACTCGGATGGTTAAATTGCGAGCAACGTCCATGTGAATATTTATACTTCGCGTCGCCGCAATGTTGGATTTGTGATCACCACGTTTTCAAGGTCATATAGGTGAACTTAAGTTCATAGCCCCTATGAACAAAAAATCAGTTTGATTGCTATAATAGATTCGTAGATATTCAGAGCCGTCTAAATATTTCGGATGGTCGCCATGTTCGATTGTTAAATGTATAGGCCATAGAGTCATGTACCATTAAAGGAACACTATTGCGTAGGTTCATTATTCAAACATTCACTTCGATCGCATGATTACGACACAAGAAATAAAAAACTTAATTTTAAAATTCGCACAGCCGCCATCCTGAGGTTATATAAACAATTGAACTAAATTAGATACCAGTGCATTACAATGTGTATAAACATTTCCTGTACCAGATTTCATTGCATTTGGAACATTTAATCGCGAGAAAGGTCTATTTAAAATTTTCAAATTCGCTTGGCCGCCATGTTCGTTATGTAGTTAACCGGTTTTTGAAAGTCTTATAGATGAACGTCTAGTAGTGCCATTTATCTCCGTACAAAATTTCCGGGTGATACCGCTAATAGTTTCAGAGATATAGATTGCCGGTGAAATATTTCGCACATCCGCCATCATGTGGTTATGTAAACAATTGAACGATGTTAGATGTCGGCGCATTACAATGTGTATAAACATATAGTCTACCAAGTTTTATTGCGTTTGGTTGGTTAAATCGCCAGAAACGTCTATTTAAAAGTCGCAAATTTGCATGACCGCCATGTTGGTTTTGTTGTGACCAGTTTTTCAAAAGTCACATAGGTGAACTTCTAGTAGTTCCCTGTATCACCGCAAAAAATTCCAGGGTAATATCGGGAATAGTTTCGGAGATATTGAATTCTGGTGAAATATTTCGCACAGCCGCCATGTTGGATTGGTGAGACGTAACAAATTTTGAAGGGCACGGTCGGGGTCGCCTGGAATAGTGCTATGCACTTACCGAGTTTCATTGAAATCGCTCCAACGGTTTAGAATTTATTAGGGGGGGGGGACACACACACACACCTCTCTCACACACACACACACGCACACACACACGGACAAAAGGTGATCTCATAAGCCTATATTTTCAAAATTGAAAATAGACTAAAAATGGCCGGAATATGCATTTATAGGCAACATCAAATTGCTTTAAACGTGGTCAAGGACCCGTCATTCTAACTTATTTTTCAGACTTCGGGTAAAATGAGCTCAGGAAAAAAAATATGACTTTTCCTTAACATCCGAACCTTGCTCATTACAATTTGGGAACAATCGTGTTGGCCGACTGAAAAGCATTTAAATATCATTCACTAAGGCAACACAGAAAAAAAGGCTCCCAGCACGATAACGAAAGAGAGAAAGAAAGAAAGAAAGAAAGAAAGAAAGAAAGAAAGAAGAAAAGAAGAATATGAAGGAAGGAAGAGATAAAGAGAGAGAGAGAGAGAGAGGAAGGAAGAAAAGAATGAAGAAGGAAAGGAAGAAATAAGATAGAAAGAAAGAAAGGGAGAAATAAAGAGAAGAAGAGAGAAAGAAAAGTATGTAGAAGTAAAGAAAGAAAGGAAGAAATAAAGAAAGAAAGAAAGAAAGAAAGAAAGAGAGAAAGGAAGAATGGAAGGAGGAAATAAAGAAAGAGAACGGAAGGGAGAAAGCAAGAAAGAGAGAGAGAAATAAAGAAAGGAATGGATAAAGAAATAAGGAACGATAGAAATAAAGGAACGGATAAAGAAAGAAGGAGAAAAAGAAAGGAAGAAAGAAGAGGGAAGTAAAGTGAGAAATAAAAAGAGGAAGAAAGAAAGAAAGAAAGAAAGGGAGAAAGAAAGAAAGAAAGAAATAATGGAAGAGAGGAATAAAGAAAGGAAGGGAAGAAAAGAGGGAAAAAGATAAAGAAATAAAGAAAAGAAGGGAGAAAGAAAGGAAGAAAAGAAGGGAGAAAAAGGAAGGAAAGAGAGAAAGGAAGAATAGAAGGAGGAAAGAGAGAAAGGAAGAATAGAAGGAGGAAAGAGAGAATGAAATGAAAAAGGAAGGGAGGAAGAAAGAAGGAAAGAGAGAAAGAAAGGAAGAAACGGAGAAAGTAAGACAGAATAAAGGAGGAAAGAGAGAAAGGAAGAAAAGGAGAAGGAAAGAAAGAGAGAAAGAATGGAAGAATGAAAGAAATGAATTAAAAATGGAAAATACACTCTTTCTTCGTTGGTCATGTTTCATGCGGTTCGCCCTCGTGTAGCCGATAGTTGACGCAGTTTTGTTCGCGTGGAGTTTTTCAAATAATCAATTTAAACTCGTGATGAATGTGATATTCTCAAACAAACTACTGTACCGTACATCAGTTTTACCGAGCACGTGTACACCGTCTTCTCTGCTATCTTATCCCATCTCTCCTCAGTGTGAATAGAGCTACACCTAGAAAAACATCCACCATCCGCCACTGCGCGGTTCAAAGTTGTCGAGCTGCCTTGCTCCGGCACCTAGACGTCTCCTTAATGATGCTGATGTCCATTATGAGTGATTTGATACGATTATTATGAAAGAGTTTAAAATATGTTCATAAATTATTATCTGTTGTGGGACCCCCAATCATTGACCTTAACAAGTAACCTGAAGATGTCGTCACTGGCCCTCATTTGTTCCTGTCAACTCCCCCTCGCGGTAACCCGAGTCGCTGTCGATACACGTGTAAGATAATCTCTGTCTAGATTTATAAACTCCATTCAATATCTCCCTCGTACCAAACATGGCAAGCCAACATTAGTGTTCTTCTTACGACATGTTGTGGTGACGATAGGAAAGAATAACAAGACACTCGGACACTACATCGGTACCAATATGCTCGTCCTTTTGTTAGAAACCAGGATATCTTTATTCAACTTCCAACGCGAAGAATTAAGCCATCAAACACCTTTTTTTAACGAGAATTTCAACCAATCACAGCTGTTTAATGCCCAGCGCGGATGTGGATAGCCGCAACAGTTTTCGCCATGTGGATATATAAGGTGAGTTCAAAAAGTATCGAGCCGGAGGCTGGAATGGGCAAACCGGTGACTACATCGGCTAATCGTGTCGTGTGTAAGGAGGTGTGATTCCGACCAGAGAGTGGAAGGTCACATCCCGTCGCTAGAGGGCAAGCGTGCACGTCACGTGACGATACAAAGCGAGCAGCAGTATGCATCAATCGTCCAACGCTGCCAGTCACATTGCAAACAGTGACATGGAGGCGTCAACCGAAGAGCAAAGAGGTGTTGTTCGGTTTCTGACAGCGGAAGGAGTAGGGGGAACGGACATTCATCGCCGAATGTCACAAGTGTACGGCGAATACTGCATGCCCCTTGCAAGGGTCAAGGCGTGGCACAAGCGCTTCAGGGAAGGACGGGTGTCGTTAGCCGATGATGCCCGGTCTGGGGCACCCCCCTGCATTACCGATGACAACGTCCAGCTGGTTGATGCACTCATTACCCAGGACCGCCGAGTGACAGTGAACGCCATAGCCGCCGTGGTCGCTCCACGACAATGTACGACCTCATACGGCTCACACAGTCGCGGCATTCATGCAGAAGTTCAAATGGGAGGTTCTCGGCCACCCTCCATACACTCCAGACCTCTCTTCCTGTGATTACGCCATGTTTGGTCCCCTGAAAATGGCTCTGCGGGGCCAACGATTCACCTCGGACGCCGACGTCCAGCAGTACGTGCGGAACTGGTTCACATCGCAGCTCAGGGAATTTTATGAGACAGCCATTCACCGCCTCGTGTCACAGTGGGACAAGTGCCTCAACAGCCAGGGCCAATACTTCTAACATACAGGTACTGGTTTCTGTAATTATGCCTCCGGCTCGTTACTTTGTGAACGCACTTTATAGTTTGCATGGGTGTGTGGATAGGTTTTAGAATACAAACCGAACTTGTTTAATATCATTATTAGGACCAGGATGTTTATGACATATCATACTTCTCCGTTAAGTTTCTTTCATAACAAATGTAAGATGATGAATTAAGCTGATCTCATTCAAATTATGTCATTAACCCGCGAGCACTGGCGCGTGGCTATTTCTGACCCGGGGCTTAAATAATTCCGTATAGTTTCGTTTTGGTCAGCCCTTATTTCCTGTCGCTTACTGTACCTTCCTTCCTAGCCTTGAACTTCACCCTGCAAAAGAAACACGTCCATAGCTTTATGAACACCCTAATCATTTCTACATTATTTACGGTCGGGTGAGATTTACCCATGGCGCCATCCCTTGCGAGACAATTTTCGGCTTACGTTAGTCGGGACAATCTGTGAAAAATAGGGGGAAAATCCACCTATTTTGGTGCAGCACAATAACATAGCTCACGTTCTTTTTCATACATGTTTTGGGTCTAGGGATACCTGGGTCATCAGCTCCTTTGAACAAATTAAGATGACTGCTTTGCCACCACTATCAAGACTGTTTCTGCACGTTACAGTTTAAAAAAAGTCCTCTCGGCACGCCGGAAGGCGGAGGTAGATTTCACCGGACAAACTTGGGGATAGTCGAAAATAGGCAGAATATGCAGGTTTTCGTAGAAGGATCAGACCACATTTATTGCGTGAAAGTATTTTATAATTGGAGATTAATTAACTTTGTTTTTCGTCATTTTATGCATATTATAAACATTCTATTGTCTTATGATGACGGTAACCTTCTTGTCATTTGGAGTCCATTTTTATACTTGTGGTCACACTGTCCTTATGCAAGGTTTCGACACTGATGTGTAACTATGTAACGGTCTGTTACTTCTTCACGCAAAATTATATCTCCCGCAGAGATGTTGGTTGGTTCCTCAGTTTAGGGGCTGCGACAATGTGGTCATGTAACCCCGTGTACTTTGGGTGAGTGTAGAATCTGTCTGATAAACGGTGTGAATTGTGATAGCTGTATTAGTCTGTAATTCAGGTAAGGAATGCAGACGCTCAATTTCAAGCAGTAGTTCCTAATGTTGCTACCAGATACTACCGTCAACGACACCTAGCTGTGAACTTGGCTACTAGATGCCACCGCAATCAGCAACTCGCAACGAACGTTGGAACTTCCCCTCCAAAGGAAAGCATACTGAGGGATTTTTAGCGCTCTTAGAAAATCTGACGACTTTGGCCGGCTTTGAACCCGCGACCTTGGGCATAGGAGTTCAGCATGCTACCAGTTAAGTCACCGAAGCCGCATCACACTTAGTCAGATGGAAATCTGAATCTGATCTCGCGCAAGTGCGTTGTCAAGGCAACGTCTGATGGCTCATCCCTCATCAATTTAGTAGTGTTGCCATGTCAACCACTGATAGCTCTTGGCATTTTCTTACAATTCCGAAATCATTTTTCTCATCCCTTGGCGTAATGGTGGCTCATATCAAAAATTCTTTCAGACAAAAGTTTTAGGTAATTATTAGGGGAATATTGTCCATTTTGTACGGTTTTGATATTGTGCCTATTAACAGAGATATGATTAATGTTTCCCGAAAAAAACACTTATTCCCACCCCTTTGGTCAATGGTTGGTGCTATCAAAAAAACGTTTCAAACATAAATTTCTGAGCTTTATCCGACACATAGTATGAACTTTGAACGGATTCGATATTTCACATATTAAGAGAGTTATAGCAATATTTCATTTTTTCGAAAAAAAAATGTCCCCCATTTTCATCCCCTTCGACCGATTTAGCCCAGTAACGAACTCGTCCGAGATTTTAGGGGTATACATATTCGGTAAAAAATTCAAAGTGATTGTTGCAAAATTACGGCAGTTATCGTGTCCACAAGAAACTGATATACATATATATATACATATATTACATAAATTATATATAAACTTTTGAACTGACGGTGGTTTTGGGGTCTGGAGGATGTGAAACGCGAAGATATGTCGAAATTTTCCGGAAATCGAAACATGGTACCCATTGCAATAGTTAGCTTTCTAATGAAATCTACCTAAAATACTGCCGTCAACGACACCTAGCTGTGAACTTGGCTACTAGATGCCACCTCAATCAGCAACTCGCAACGAACGTTGGAACTTCCCCTCCGAAGGAAAGCAAACTTAGGTTTTTTAGCGCTCTTAGTAAATCCGACGACTTCAGCCGGGTTTGAACCCGCGACCTTGGCCATAGAAGTTCAGCATGCTACCAGTTCCGATACCGAAGTCGCTTCCCACTGACATATGAAAACTGAATGTGATCTCGTGCAGTGGCGTTGTCATAGCAACTGCTGATGGTCATCCCTTATCAATTAAAAGTAAAGTTGTCATGGCAACCTCTCTTGGCACTTGGCATTTTCTTATAATTTAAATCATTTTGTTCACCCCGTGGCGTAATGGTGGGTCATATCAAAAATTCTTTCAGACAAAAGTTTTAGGTAATTATTGGAGGAATATTGTCCATTTTGTGCGGTTTTGATATTGTGCCTATTAACAGAGATATGATTAATGTTTCCCGAAAAACCCACTTTTTCCCACCCCTTTGGTCAATGGTTGGTGCTATCAAAAAACTTATTTGACATAAATTTTTGGTACTTATCCGACACATATTATGAACTTTGAAGGGATTTGATATTTCATGTATTAAGAGAGTTATAGCGATACTTCACTTTTTAGAAAAAAAAGCCCCCCATTTTTACCCCCTTTGACCGATTTTGCCCATTAACGAACTCGACCGAGATTTTATAGGGATACATATTATGTAAAAAATTCAAAGTGATTGGTGAAAAATTACGGCAGTTATCGTGTCCACAAGAAACTGATATATATATATATATAGATACATATATACATAAATTATATATAAACTTTTGAACTGACGGTGGTTTTGGGGTCTGGGGGATGTGAAACGCGAAGATATGTCGAAATTTTCCGGAAGTTGAAACATGGGACCCTTTGCAATAGTTAGCTTTCTAAAGAAATCTACCTAAATGTAAATAAACCTCATTTAGGTAGATTTCATTAGAAAGCTAGCTATTGCAATGGGTCCCATGTTTCGACTTCCGGAAAATTTCGGCATATCTTCGCGTTTCACATCCCCCAGACCCCAAAACCACCGTCAGTTCAAAAGTTTATATATAATTTATGTATGTAAATATATATATATATATATATATATATATATATATATATGTATATATGTATATATGTATATCAGTTTCTTGTGGACACGATAACTGCCGTAATTTCGCACCAATCACTTTGAATGTTTTACATAATATGTATCCCTATGAAATCTCGGTCGAGTTCGTTAATGGGCAAAATCGGTCGAAGGGGGTGAAAATGGGGGGCTTTTTTCGAAAAATTGAAATTTCGCTATAACTCTCTTAATACGTAAAATATCGAATCCATTCAAAGTTCATAATATGTGTCGGATAAGTGCCAACAATTTATGTCAAATAAGTTTTTTGATAGCACCAACCATTGACCAAAGGGGTGGAAAAAATTGGGTTTTTCGGGAAACATTAATCATATCTCTCTTAATAGGCACAATATCAAAACCGTACAAAATGGACAATATTCCCCTAATAATTACCTAAAACCTTTGTCTGAAAGAATTTTTGATATGACCCACCATTACGCCAAGGGATGAGAGAAATGATTTCGGAATTATAAGAAAATGCCAAGAGCTATCAGAGGTTGCCATGGCAACACTACTAAATTGATGAGGGATGAGCCGTTGCCATGACAACGCACTTGCACGAGATCAGATTCAGTATTTCCATCTGACTAAGCCGGCCCCGTGGTGTTGGGGTAGCGCGCCTGCCTCTCACCCGGAGTCCCCGGGTTCGATCCCCGGCTCCGTCAGGGATTTTAAAACTGACGTGAGGGTTGGAACGGGGTGCACTCAGCCTCGTGAGGACAATTGAGTAGCTGTCTGACAGTGAGACAGCACCCCGATCACGAATACCAATATTAACGGCCGAGGGGACCCGACGCGCTGATCACGTGTCACCCCAATATCTGCAGGCCAAATGGCTGGGCAGCGGTCGCTTGGTCGGCCTTAGCCCGTCATGGGCTGGACGGTGCCAGGGGTTGACTTTGACATCTGAATAAGTGGGAAGCGGCTTCGGTGACGTAACTGGTAGCATGCAGAATGTCTATGCCCAAGGTCGCGGTTTCAAAGCCGGCCAAAGTCGTCGGATTTTCTAAGAGCGCTAAAATCCCTCAGTATGCTTTCCTTTGGAGGGGAAGTTCCAACGTTCGTTACAAGTTGCTGGTTGGGGTGGCATCTAGTAGCCAAGTTCACAGCTAGGTGTCATTGACGGTAGTACCTGGTAGCAACATTAGGAACTACTGCCTGAAATTGACCGTCTGCAGTCCTTACCTGAATTACAGACTAATACATCCATTACAATTCACACCGTTTATCAGACAGATTCTACACTCACCCAAAGTACACGGGGTTAGATGACCACGTTGTCGCAGCCCCTAAACTGAGGAACCAACCAGAGGTAGATTTCATTAGAAAGCTGACTATTGCAATGGGTAGGCTACCATGTTTCGACTTCCGGAAAATTTCGACATATCTTCGCGTTTCACATCCCCCAGACCCCAAAACCACCGTCAGTTCAAATGTATATATATATCAGTTTCTTGTGGTCACGATAACTGCCGTAATTTTTCACCAATCACTTTTTACCGAATATGTATACCTATAAAATCTCGGTCGAGTTCGTTACTGGGCTAAATCGGTCGAAGGGGGTGAAAATGGGGGGCTTTTTTCGAAAAAGTGAAATATTGCTATAACTCTCTTAATATGTGAAATATCGAATCCGTTCAACGTTCATACTATGTGTCGGATAAAACCCAAAAATTTATGTTTGAAGAGTTTTTTTTATATCACCAACCATTGACCAAAGGGGTGGGAAAAAGTGGGTTTTTCGGGAAACATTAATCATATCTCTCTTAATAGGCACAATATCAAAACCGTACGAAATGGACAATATTCCCCTAATAATTACCTAAAACGTTTGTCTGAAAGAATTTTTGATATGACCCACCATTATGCCAAGGGATGAGAAAAATGATTTCGGAATTATAAGAAAATGCCAAGAGCTATCAGAGGTTGCCATGGCAACACTACTAAATTGATGAGGGATGAGCCATCAGACGTTGCCATGACAACGCACTTGCACGAGATCAGATTCAGTATTTTCAACTAAGTGGGAAGCGGCTTCGGTGACGTAACTAGTAGCATGCAGAATGACTATGCCCAAGGTCGCGGTTTCAAAGCCGTCCGAAGTCGTCGGATTTTCTAAGAGAGCTAAAATCCCTCAGTATGCTTTCCTTTGGAGGGGAAGTTCCAACGTTCGTTGCGAGTTGCTGGTTAGGGTGGCATCTAGTAGCCAAGTTCACAACTAGGTGTCGTTGACGGCAGTACCTGGTAGCAACATTAGGAACTACTGCTTGAAATTGACCGTCTGCAGTCCTTACCTGAATTAAGACTACTACAGCCATTACAATTCACACCGTTTATCAGACAGATTCTACACTCACCCAAAGTACACGGGGTTAGATGACCGCGTTGTCGCAGCCCCTAAACTGAGGAACCAACCAGAGGTAGATTTCATTAGAAAGCTAACTATTGCAATGGGTACCATGTTTCGACTTCCGGAAAATTTCGACATATCTTCGCGTTTCACATCCCCCAGACCCCAAAACCACCGTCAGTTCAAAAGTTTATATATAATTTATGTATGTATATGTGTGTATATATATATATATATATACATACATATCAGTTTCTTGTGGACACGATAACTGCCGTAATTTTGCACCAATCACTTTGAATATTTTACCGAATATGTATACCTATACAATCTCGGTCGAGTTCGTTAATAGGCTAAATCGGTCGAAGGGGGTGAAAATGGGGGGCTTTTTTTGAAAAAGTGAAATATTGCTATAACTCTCTTAATATGTGAAATATCGAATCCGTTCAACGTTCATACTATGTGTCGGATAAAGCCCAAAAATTTATGTTTGAAGAGTTTTTTTATAGCACCAACCATTGACCAAAGGGGTGGGAAAAAGTGGTTTTTTCGGGAAACATTAATCATATCTCTCTTAATAGGCACAATCTCAAAACCGTACAAAATGGACATTATTCCCCTAATAATTACCTAAAATTTTGTCTTAAAGAATTTTTGATATGACCCACCATTATGCCAAGGGATGAGAAAAATGATTTCGGAATTATAAGAAAATGCCAAGAGCTATCAGTGCTTGCCATGGCAACTCTACTAAATTGATGAGGGATGAGCCATCAAACTTTGCCAAGATAACGCACTTGCACGAGATCATATTCGGAATTCCATCTGACTAAGTGTGAAGCGGCTTCGGTGACGTAACTGGTAGCAAGCCTGCAGAATGCCTATGCCCAAGGTCGCGAGTTCAAAGCCGGCCGAAGTCGTCGGATTTTCTAAGAGCGCTAAAAATCCCTCAGTATGCTTTCCTTTGGAGGGGAAATTCCAACGTTCGTTGCGAGTTGCTGGCTGCGGTGGCATCTAGTAGCCAAGTTCACGGGTAGGTGTCGTTGACGGTAGTACCTGGTAGCAACATTAGGAACTACTGCTTGAAATTGACCGTCTGTAGTCCTTACCTGAATTACAGACTAATACAGCCATCCCTAAGTACACGGGGTTACATGACCGCGTTGTCGCAGCCCCTAAACTGAGGAACCAACCAAAATCTCTGCGGAAGATATAATTTTGCGGGAAGAAGTAACAGACCGTTACATAGTTACACATCAGTGTCGAAACCTTGCATAAGGACAGTGTGACCACAAGTATAAAAATGGACCCCAAATGACAAGAAGGTTACCGTTCCCATAAGACAATAAAATGTTTAAAATAAGCATAAAATGACGAAAAACAAAGTTAATTAAGCTCCAATTATAAAATACCTTCTCGCAATAAATGAGGTCCGATCCTTCTACGAAAACCTGCATATTCTGCCTATTTTCGCCTATCCCCATGTTTGTCCGGTGAAATTTACCTCCGCCTTCCGGCGTGCCGAGAGGACTTTTTTATATTGGGAATAGTTCATAGGAAGACAACAGGTGTAAACTTACTTAATTAAAATACGCACGACTACCACAAAAGGGAGCGACACACCATGGGTCAATATGACGGTGCAACCGAATGGAAAGAAATTTGGTACAGAGGTAGTACTAACAAAAGGCACCTCAGTGACATGTTTTATATCGCCGCCATCTTGACGGAAACGTAATGGCGGCCACACAAATGTTCAAAGCTTAAATCAAATTACGACTAACCTAATCATCCGATCTCTACCAAATTTTGCAACAACATACCTTTATAGAGGAAGCATCCTTTGACCAAATGAATAGGTCATTAGCCTAATAGTTTGCGGATGGCGGCCATCTTTGTGTGAAAATCAATTCCCCCTATTAATTCAAACACGGTGAAACCGAATGGAACGAAATTTGGTACACAGGTAGCACTAGCAAAGGGCATCACAGTGTCATGTTTTATATCGCCGCCATATTGACAGAAACGTAATGGTGGCCACACAAATGTTCAAAGCTTAAATCAAATTACGATTAACCTAATCATCCGATCTCTACCAAATTTTTCAACTACATACCTTTATGGATGGAGCATCCTTTGACCAATCTAATAGGTCATTTGACTAATAGTTTGCGGATGGCGGCCATCTTTGTGTCAAAATCGATTCCCCCTATTAATTCAAACACGGTGAAACCGAATGGAACGAAATTTGGTACAGAGATAGCACTAGCAAAGGGCATCTCAGTGTCATGATTTATATCGCCGCCATATTGACAGAAACGTAATGGTGGCCACACAAATGTTCAAAGCTTAAATCAAATTACGATTAACCTAATCATCCGCTCTCTACCAAATTTTGCAACTACATACCTTTATGGATGGAGCATCCTTTGACCAATCTAATAGGTCATTTGACTAATAGTTTGCGGATGGCGGCCATCTTTGTGTCAAAATCGATTCCCCCTATTAATTCAAACACGGTGAAACCGAATGGAACGAAATTTGGTACAGAGATAGCACTAGCAAAGGGCATCTCAGTGTCATGATTTATATCGCCGCCATGTTGACAGAAACGTAATGGCGGGCACACAAATGTTTAAAGCTTAAATCAAATTACGACTAACATAACCATCCGATCTCTACCAAACTTTGCAACAACATACCTTTGCAGAGGGAGCATCCTTTGACCAATCTAATAGGTCATTAGCCTAATAGTTTGAGGATGGCGGCCATCTTTACGTCAAAATTGATTCCCCCTATTAATTCGAACACGGTGGAACCGAATGAACGAAATTTGGTACAGAGGTAGCACTAGCAAAGGGCACCTCAGTGTCATGTTTTATATCGCCGCCATCTTGACGGAAACGTAATGGCGGCCACACAAATGTTCAAAGCTTAAATCAAATTACGATTAGCCTAATCATCCGATCTCTAGCAAATTTAGCAATAAACATACCTTTATGGAGGAGCATTCTTTGACCAAACTAATAGGTCATTAGCCTAATATTTTGCGGATGGCGGCCATCTTTGTGTGAAAATCGATTCCCCTTATCAATTCGAACACGGTGAAACCGAATGGTACGAAATTTGGTACCGAGGTAGCACTAGCAAAGGGCACCTCATATTCATGTTTAATATCCCTATAGCACGTTGTATTTAAACAAGCTACTACAACCAACATTCAATCATACTCCTTGAAAAGGACAAAGAGTTATAACAATACCCATGCATTTAGGAGAAAGTAGGCTATATGTTCTTTACTGGACATCTTGTTTTTTTTTTTTTTTTTTTTTGTTTTTGTTAAGAAAATAGGTAAATATCCGATTGGCGATTCACTCGGGTTTCGTACGGGCTAAGTGGCCATAGAAAGATATTCTTCTCTTCCGAATTACCTGAGATATCCTTTCTACATGATGGTACAGCTCATTGTTATGCCGTCTCCTGTACTCACCATCGTCTTTCAACGGCCCTAAGATCTTCCTGAGGATCTTCCTTTCCTTGGCTTCCAATTTCTCAACCAGACCCTTGCTATTCATTGCCAGGCATTCTGCTGCGTACAGCGCCTCAGGTCGGATAACTGTACGATAGTGTTTTAGTTTGGCATTGCGGGACACTGTTCGCTTGTTGTACACTCCTTTCGTTTGCTGGTAGGCCACTTCCATCTTGTTCATTCTTGACGTGAAGGCTTCCTTCCCTGATATGTTGGGCTCGATCCACTCCCCTAGGTACTTAAACATTTTGCCTGACGGATCTTTCCATGTTCAACATTTAATTCTTTGACTGCAGGGCTAATATTAGTTATAAACTCGGTCTTCTCAAAAGAAATTTGTAAGCCTGCCTTTGCCGCTTGTATTCTGAGTTGGTTGACTTGTTTTGCGGCTGTGTCTAGGGAATCGAAAAGATTGCTAGATCATCTGCGTTAAAACACAAACAATTTCCATGTTGTTAGTTATCTCTGTCCCTTTCTTTTTTCTTCCCAAAAACCTCTCATATATGCTTCCTCTTTCTCTCTAATATCCACTTAATCCCTGTGTTTTTCGGCGACCCTGAACCCCGATACTCCATACTTTTACGCTTGCCTGCGAGGTCGTACCCCAGGCACCAGGTCTCGTCATTTGTGACGATGGTTTTCAGGACCATTCCATTCCATGGAACATTCACCCTTCTCACTGCCACCCGTCGAACAGATGTGTACGTTAGGTTGCATAAATTCATCCTTCTCACTGCCGCCCGTCTATCAGGTGTGCAAGGCAGGTTGCATAAATTCACGCTTCTCTCTTGCTTGCAATTTACAGTTTTGACGATCCAAACTGAAGGCTATTCCTAAAGAAGACTATGCCAGGAGTTTCCAGGACTTGTTCAGTCGTTCTCTGAAGTGCATAACCATCCACGGGGATTACTTCGAAGGACAGTAACGGCTCTTTCAGGTAAGCCAACAATCCGTTCGTAATATAGCCCATTCACCGTACTTTTCAGACAGAGGGTGTAAATTTAAAAAATTGAAACGTTAAGTGAACGCAAATTTACTATTTTCTACAAGCAGCTGGCCTAAAGCAAATGAAAATGTTACTGAACACTGCTATGTCCAGTCTACCGATCTTTTGCCTTATCGTTAGTAAGGGCAATGACCTCTTAGTTAGCCTCTTTAAATGACACGTCATCATAAATCTGTCGCCAACAACTTTAACCCGAGTTCATTGGGTTTTCTAAATTAACATGACAAAGAGCAAGTAAAAAGGGGCTGCTAATACATATTATTTTAAAGTTATTACTCTCGGCTTTTGTCCCCGTGGTCGCTTTGTCCTGCCTTCAACTGCACGCAACTGTCGAGCCATTGTCTCCCTCACAGCAAGACACGTTAATAAGCCACGAACAACGAGGACGAGATGAAAAGCCTGCCTTTAAACACTTGTAGCTAGGAATTGTAAAACTTACGAGTAAAAAGTCAAGTGTTGTGTTTTGAAAGACATTTCAACATGTTTGTTGCTATACAAGTTAACAGACGACACTCAGTTAGTTGTGAATCAAGACGAAAACATGACGACAATTCCAGACACTTTATAGGCTGTCTTGAAGGACAAGTGTCCTCTGCTTATTGAGCGTTCATCAGCGTCAAGAGGAGAAAGTGACGTTGCATTTTGAAGTTCAAATCCAGTACACTTTCTGTAACAACTAGCATCCCGACCAGGCTTCGCCCGGGAACAGTCATGAATGCATTACGTGATAAGCGCTTTTTTTTTCAATGTCAATGAACAACGACATAATCCGTTTTACATCTCGGCATGATGGGTTAATATCAGTGACTGGATTATGAATTATATTTTCATGGAGTTGCATGTGCAAGATTAAATCTTGTCAGACGTAATTTAGGAATGTCGAGGTGCATGATCCCCCTTCCGTCCAATCTTAACTTGAATGTGAATTTTGCGGAACGAAAAGTCCACAGGCGAAATGAAGAAAAGCCGAGTTGCACTTCCAGGGAATCTCCAAACACAACCACTCTTCTCTAAAGTGTTTAACTCAACACGACTCGACAGTTTGCTGCTGGCTGTATCTGGGGCAATAAGCTCGTCCACTAGCTAAGCTGTAACTGGGGTGATAGACTCCCCCCTAGCTAGCTCGTAAACTGTCGCCTCAGTAAATGAATGGACATTGTTGGAAGAAATCAAAACGTAAAAACACTTATAGTAGGCGATGTTTTGAAGATAGAGATATGATCTCCCGGGCTTTCCTGTAGAACGTTTCATGCTGAACAATTCTTAAACTCATAGTATATAGATATTTTTAACGGTTTGCCCAGCGTAAGCTTAAAAAGCGCACGGACGACAGTTTTTATTTTCGAAATTTTCACTGAAATTGTTACTACTCGGCTTCCTTAGATCATATATAAATTATTTTCTACAGAAAACATCCTCGAGATATCCTTTACAAAATGGTGAAAACCGCATCAAAATCCATCCAGTGGATTTCGAGTTTACCCGTAACATCCAAGAATCGGGGACTTTGTTTTATACTAAGTAGAGATTCTAATATGGTGAATATTTGAGGGTGAAATACTGTATATGGATTTGTGTCCATGTGTCGATATAGCTCTAGGTAGTCTGTGACGTTGGTTCATTCATTCAATCATTTACTTCATTTCCCTGGTGGAAAATTGTACAATTAAAGAAAATTACCAAAAGTAAAATCAAACACACTTATTGTACACAAGTCGCGTTATGGTAACTATATTAATTACTGTACATCGGAATAATTACACAAAATTTCAGTATTCTCTTAAACACATCAATTTAGGATTGGGTTATTGGCCCCTAATGGTTTGGATGATAGTGAAAGATGAGATGAGAATGAAAACTATAACTAATACTAACTACAGACTTACAAACTAGAGGAAGAAATGGTAAACAAATAAAGGATGAGGCAAATAAAGGACAGCAAGAAAAGAAATGCCCTCAATCCTCGAAGAATGAGGATTGAGAGACTTGGAAAGAAGGAGAGCAATGAAAGGCAGATAGGAAAAGGGGGGGGGGGAAGAGGAGTGTGCCCGCCCCAAAGTCAGTGGGAAAAGGGAAATAAACGGACCCAGCTCAGGAATCCCTCGGGATATCCAACTCCCAAACTCACCAGCCGTGAGTCCCTGAAGGTGTAGGACTATCCAGGGTGCACTAGAAGTGGTGGGGCTACATACACCCTGCCTCCTTGGGGGCCTTGTGCAGAAGGCAGGAGATAACATGAAAAGAAAAAGAAGGCTGACCTCTCGCAGAAGGAGGGTATCAGGAAAGATGAGACAAGGGCCAATTAAGGAGGGAAAGGAAGAGACTCCCTAGGCCTCGGATAATCTAATACCGTCGGAGTCGGAAGAGAACAAGAGTTGACCAGGAGGGGGAGCCCGGCACAAGTAAGTGGAAGCAATGCTGGACTCAGCTGGGGTCTCATGGTCGCCAACCCACGTCCCGTTAGATTTGAGCCCCTGGGAGGGGGGGGGGGGGGGGTAGGGAAAGGCTCTAAGATTGAGGCAGGTAATAAGTTCCAAATTAGCAATACCAGGTTTTATGAAAGAATATTTCTCATAATTTTTACTCTGCGGTCGGCACTTAACTTTATGCGGATGATCTGTCCTGCTCAGGTAGATGGTAGTGCCCAGACGTTTGCCTAGATCGTCCCAATAGTATGCAGATGGCGGCCATGTACTGTATGTGTGCAAATCGATTCCCTCTATTGAACGAAATTTGGTACAGAGGTAGCACTAGCAAAGGACACCTCAGTGCCATGTTTTCGGAAAAGTAATGGCGGGCACCCATATGTTCAAAACGTAAACCAAATTACGACTAATCTAATCATCCGATCTCTACCAAATTTTGCGAGGGTGTTTTGACTAAACTACAAGGTCATCAGCCCAATAGTATGCAGATGGCGGCCATGTATGTGTGCAAATCGATTCCCCATATCAATTCAAACACGGTGAAACCGAATTAAATGAAATTTTGTACAGAGGTAGCTCTAGCAAAGGGCACCTCATATTCATGTTCAATATCCGTATAGCACGTTGTATTTCAACAAGCTACTACAACCAACATTGAATCATACTCCTTGAAAAGGACAAAGAGTTATAACACTACCCATGCATTTAGGAGAAAGTAGGCTATATGTTCTTTACTGAACATCTTGTTTTTTTATCATTCAAGCTACACTATTTCTAAGATTAAAGTCGTTGAGAACAGACCTAGCAGCCTTCCTTTGTACCATCTCCAGCTCCATGGTGCATATCGTGGAAGGTATGCATGGGAGCTATTCCAAAATTGGCACACATGTAGATAATACTATTTCATTTTAATTTTCAGGTGGCCATACATTACAGTGCTGCCAAAATATTTTTAAGCCTTCTAATTGGTCCAATTTTTAAATGCATATAACTTCTACACTATTAGTTGGATTTCAATCAAATTTTATATGTAATATGTGTACATAAACAGATATGACTGAGTGTATTCTTAAGAGCCACCAGGGCTGCCAACTGATAATAATTGCTCTCTTTATTTTCTTCATCCAAATACCAATATATCTGAAAGTATGCAAGCCGACAGCTTTAAACTATGCACACGTATCGCACCTGACATTTTAGATTAATTTGGAGTAACGTATATACTTCAGTGTTGACAACATGATTCTATGCCTGCTTATATGTCCAATTTTAAAATACACGTAACTTCTATACTAACAAATGGATTTCATCCAAAAATGGCACAACAAGATATCATAATATATCCAATTATTTCTAACCAGCACACGCATGCCATTGTTGCCAACATGCTTTTACGCGTGCTGATAGATACAATGTCTAACTGCATGTAACGTCCATTGGATTTCAACCAAATTTTGTATTCTGTACCTTAAGAGATGGAACTAAGAATATATTCAGTCACCACGGTTGCCAACTGTAGTGCTCTATTAGGCTACATTATACCATGAATATTTCGAACTAATTAGAAATTTCGATATTAGAAACTTAATTTCGTCATTATTCTAGACTGGTTCATATACTGTAGAATACTCATTGGCATGAAAAGTAGGGTCTTTAGTTCGTCACGGAACTTCTTGTTGTATTGGGGAATCACTGTAACTACAGTAATACTCACATGTTTGTAATAAATAATACTCTAGCTCCCAATCTTTGGATATTAGAAATTTGGAACAGAGTTTATTCCATTCTAGTTAGTTATTGTTTTAACGGAACCACGCCTCCACTATCACAATTATATTCATTTACCCATGATAAGGGTCACGTTTCTCCTAATCCATGATAGATGATCTGAAACGTTTTACTTTTTACTTGCGTTATAAAAAAGGGATCTTCATATTGCTGGATATTGAACCTTTAAAATATAAAATATTTGTGTTGAATTGGATGTTTTTTTTAAGAGGCTAAAAATTGAAGAAACGAAATTGCGAATATATACACACATCAAGAAAAGTTTTGCATCACCTCGGTTCCAAGAGTTCCGGAACCGTTAAATACAAAGGGAATAGAGATCAACACAAACAACATTTCAGCTCGTTTTATTGCTCATGAGACCCACACATTGCATGTTGTACCATCATACAGCTAGACTTTCAGCATTTGTGGTCCAGATTGCAGTACACACCACTACCTCTAATACCCAGTAGCACGTCCTCTTGCATTGATGCATGCCTGTATTCGCCGTGGCATACTATCCACAAGTTCATCAAGACACTGTTGGTCCAAATTGTCCCACTCCTCAACGACAATTCGGCGTAAATCTCTCAGAGTGGTTGGTGGGTCAAGACGTCCATAAACAGCCCTTTTCAACATATCCCAGGCATGTTCGATAGGGTTCATGTCTGGCGAACATGCTGGCCACTATAGTCGAGCGATGTCGTTATCTTGAAGGAACGCATTCACAAGATGTGCACGATGAGGTCGAGAATTGTCGTCCATGAAGACAAATGCCTCTCCAATATTCTGCCGATATGGTTGCACTATGGGTCGGAGGATGTCATTCAGGTATCGTAAAGCCGTTTCGGAGCCTTCCATGACCACCAGTGGCGTACGTCGGCCCCACATAATGCCACCCCAAAACATCAGGGAACCACCACCTTGCTGCACTCGCTGGACAGTGTGTCTAAGACGTTCAGCCTGACCAGGGTGCCTCCAAACACGTCTCCGACGATTGTCTGGTTGAAGGCATATGCGACACTCATCGGTGAAGAGAACGTGATGCCAATTCCGTGGGGTCCATTCAGCATGTTGTTGGGCCCATCTGTACCGCGCTGCATGGTGTCGGGGTTGCAAAGCTGGACCTCGCCATGGACGTCGGGAGTGAAGTTGCGCATCATGCAGCCTATTGCGCACAGTTTGAGTTGAAACACGACGTCCTATGGCTGAACGAAACGCATTATTCAACATGGTGGCATTGCTGTCAGGGTTCCTCCGAGCGGCAATCCGTAAGTAGCGGTCATCCACTACAGTAGTAGCCCTTGGGTGGCCTGAGCGAGGCCTGTCATCGACAGTTCCTGTATCTCTGTACCTCCTCCATGTCCGAACAACATCGCTTTGGTTCACTCTGAGACGCCTGGAAACTTCCCTTGTTGAGAGCCCTTCTTGACACAAAGTAACAATGCGGACGCGATCGAACTGCGGTATTGACCTTCTAGGCATGGTAGAACTACAGACAACATGAGCAGCGTACCTTCGTCCTGGTGGAATGACTGGAACTGATCGGCTGTCGTACCCCCTCCGTCTAATAGGCCCTGCTCATGCATGGTTGTTTACATCTTTGAGCAGTTTTAGTGACATCTATGAACAGTCAAAGGGACTGTATCTTGGATACAATATACACAGTCAACGTCTATATGCCGGAGATCTGGGAACCGAGGTGATGCAAAACTTTTTTTGATGTGTGTATATTTATATTTTTCAGGATTTCCAAACTTTTACTTCTTTTAGAGGTTCAGTGTTTGTAAAGAAGTGTTTCGTCTTATGGTTCTAGGTATAAATGCAATTTCTCATTAAAGCAGGTTAAAGTTGGGAGGTGTTAAAATTCTCTATTAAATGTTCATGTTCTTTCAAAGGCCACGGCCGATACAATACCTATCATCAACTCATTTATAAATAGGCACACTAATATAATCACCAAAATAACACAGGCTGTTAATTAGTTTTTAAATGTCATCATCATCATCATCATCATCAGTTTATCAGCCTGATGATCGGTCTCTCCACCTTATCCGGTCTTCAGCAGCACGTTTCATCAGCTCATAAGATTTATCAATCAAGACGGAATCCATCATCTGAAACCTTCTTCTTCCTCTTGGGATTTGCCTTTGAACTGTCCCTTCTAATGCACTTTTCACCAAACCATCTCTTCTTATGCAGTGTCCAATCCAATTCATTTCTCTTTTCCTTACCTTCTTTAGCATCATTCTGTCTTCTCCTACTTTCTTTAATACTTCCTCATTTCTCACTTTGTCCTTCCAACTTCTCCTCCCCATTCTTCTCCACACCCACATTTCGAAAGCCTCTATTCTTCTGTCGTCTTCATTCCTAAGCGTCCAAGTTTCCGCTCCATACATTGCTACACTCCAAACAAAACATTTCACTAATCTCTTGCTTAGGCTTACTTTCATTGCTCCACAAAATAATTTTCCTTTCTTACTGAAGGCTTCTTTTGATATTGCAGTCCTTGTTTTTATATCTTTAGTGCATATCATTTCTTGTCCAACCCAACTTCCTAGGTATTTAAAACTATCAACTTGTTCAATTTCATCTTCTAATTTTATTGGAATTTTTTCACCTTTTCCACCATTGACCATACATTTTGCTTTTTTAGCCTACTTTTCACATTTTGCAAAAATGAGGAAAAAGTAGACTTATGAGATCGATCCGGGAAAATGTGTGTCTGTCTGTCTGTCTGTCTGTCTGTCTGTCCTTCTGTCTGTCTGGCTGTGTGTGTGTCCCCCCCTATCAACTCCTAAACGACTGCAGCAATCAAAACCAAATTTAGTATGCGTAAAGATGTGCACCGGAATAGCTCACGTCCATATTTGAAAATGATGTCAGTGCTACCAACTGCAGAAAAAACGCACTAGAAATTTGAGCTCTATGTTGGATATCTTGCAAGGTATGCATGGGAGCTATTACAAAATTGGCACACATGTAGATAATACTGTTTCAGTTTAATTTCCAGGAGGCCAACCATGACAGTGTTGCCAAAATAATTTTAAGCCTTCTGATAGGTTCAATGTTTAAATGCACATAACTTCTACACTATCAATTGGATTACAACCAAATTTTGTATGTAATATCTGTACATAAACAGATATGACTGAGCGTATTCTTAATATCCACCAGGGCTGCCAACTGTTAATAATTGCTTTCTCTATTTTTTTAAATCCAAATTCCAATATATCAGAAAGTATGCAAGCCAACAGCTTCAAACTATGCACACGTATATTCTGACTTTTTAGATTAATTTGGAGTAACTTATATACGTCAGTTCTACCAACATGATTATAAGCCTGCTGATAGTACCAATTTTTAAATACATGTAACTTCTATACTATCAGTTGGATTTCAACCAAATTTCGTATGTGATATGTGTACCATAACAGATATGACTATAAGTATTGTTAAGAGAAATCAGGGCTTCCAACTGTTAATAAATGCTGTCTATATTATTTTTACCCTAATATCAATATATCAGAAAGTATGCAAGCCAACAGCTCTATATTTTGCACACGTATAGCACCTGACATTCTAGATTAATTTGGAGTAATTAATACAAGGCAGTGCTGCCAACATGATTGTATGCCTGCTGATAAGTCCAATTTTAAAATACATGTAACTTCTATACTAACAAATGGATTTCATCCAAAATTGGCACAACAAGATATCATAATATTTCAGATTATTTCTGACCAGCACACGCATGGTATTGTTGGCAACATGCTTTTACGCGTGCTGATAGATCCAGTGATTAACTGCATGTAACGTCCATTTGACTTCAGCCAAATTTTGTATTCTGTACCTTAAGAGATGGAACTAAGAATATATTCAGTCACCAGGGCTGCCAACTGTACTGCTCTATTAGGCTACATCATACCAGGTATATTTTGAACTAATTAGATATTTCGATATTACCAACTTAATTTTGTCATTATTCTAGATAGTTTCATATACTGTAGAATAATCATTGACATGAAAAGTAGGCTGTATAGTTCTTCACGGAACTTCTCGTTCTAATTCAATTTTATCCCATATGTTATACAAATTTGATCTAGGTCTTTTCACATATGTGTTGCTTGTCCTTATTTCTCACCCATAACCACCATATCATCTGCAAAACGAATACACTCAAATCTTTTACCTCCTAAGCAAACACCTCATTTTCCATCAAAACATACTTTCATATTTTTTTCTAAATATATATTAAATAGAATATGTGATAATCAACATCCTTGTCTCACTCCTTTTCCCAGTGCTATTTCTTCGCCAATTTTAACTCTTACTTTTTGGTTTAAGTAAAAATCTTTAATAAAGTTTCTTTCATTCCAATTTACGACAAGTTTTTGAAGTATTATGTTTAATTTTTCCCATCTCACAGATTTTTCTCAATCTATGAATATTGCGTATACTTCGTAAATTAGCTTCGGATAAAATAAATATGAATGGATTGTCTTTTTAATGTCCAAATTATTTAATGAACTACTGTCGATAACATCTTGCCGCTTATGGGAGTAGCACCTCCAGAAGTTAGAAGACAAGTAGCGGCAGAAGTAGAGAAGAAAAAGCAAGAAACAGATCCAAGACACCGAATGTATGGACTTTATGTCCATCCACCTAGGCTAAAATCAAGAAAGAGCTTCCTCTAAACAGCAATATCCATTCCCTCCTCAGCTGAAGCGCGCCGAATTGAACTTAGGAAAACAAACCACCGCGAGGATCGTGGGAAATGAAGAAGAAGCCGGCAGCAGGCTACCATTTAAATACGAATCTCGGAAGACGTTAAACAGATTGAGAACTGGTGTGAGTCGGTGCAAAAGCAATTTAATGAAGTGGGGATACAGTACTGAAGAACTTTGTAAATGTGGTGAAAAACAAGACCCTGAGCACCTTCTGAATTGCAGCATGTTACGAAGACCATGTGATATGCAGGACTTGCTAGAAGCCAATGACTGTGCCATTCTAACAGTTGAACACTGGAGAAATGCAATTTAGTGTAATTTATATGTATATTTTTGTATGTGTATTGGACTCGGATAAATAAATAAATAACAAGTAGTTCCGTGAAGAACTATACAGCCTATTTTCATGTATCCTACTTATGTTAATTGCCACTATCAACATACAAAATTTCAGTTTGATTGCTGTAATAGATTCGTAGATATTGAGAACCGACTAAATATTTCGGATGGTCGCCATGTTGGATTTTATATATGTAGGTCTTAAGTTATGTACTGTTACTTGAAGATTATTGTGTACATGTAGCATTCAAACTTCAATCGCATGATTAGGACACAATAAGTAAAAAAGAGATTTAAAATTTCGCACAGCTGCCATCTTGTGGTTATGGAAACAATTGAAATAAATTAGATGCCAGTGGATTAACATTTGTATAAGGTTTTACTGTACCAAGTTTTACTGCACTCGCATGGTTAAATTGCGAGAAACGTTCATGTGAATATTTATACTTCGCGTCGCCACCATGTTCGATTTGTGATCACCAGGTTGTTTCAAGTCCTATAGGCGAACTTAAGTTCATAGCCACTATGAACATAAAAAAAATCAGTTTGATTGCAATAATAGATTCGTAGATATTCAGAGCCGTCTCAATATTTCGGATGGTCGCCATGTTGGATTGTTAAATGTATAGGCCATAGAGTCATGTACCATTAAAGGAAAATTATTGCGTGGTTTTATTATTAAAACTTTCACTTCGATCGCATGATTACGACACAAGAAATATAAATTTAATTTTCGAAATTCGCACAGCCGTCATCTTGAGGTTATGTAAACAATTGAACTAAATTAGATACCAGTGTATTGCAATGTGTATAAACATTTCATGTACCAGATTTCATTGCGTTTGGAACATTAGATCGCGAGAAAGGTCTATTAAAATTTTCAAATTCGCTTGGCCGCCATGTTGTTTTTGTAGTTAACTGGTTTTTAAAGTCTTATTGATGAACTTCCAGTCGTGCCCTTTACCTTCGTACAAAATTTCAGGGTGATAGAGCTAATAGTTTCAGAGATATAGAATGCCGGTGAAATATTTCGCACATCCACCATCTTGTGGTTTTGTAAACATTGAACGAAGTTAGATGTCGCTGCATTACAATGTGTATAAACATATACTGTACCAAGTTTTATTGCGTTTGGTTGGTTAAATCGCGAGAAACGTCTATTTTAAAGTCACAAATTCGCGTGGCCGCCATGTTGGTTTTGTAGTTACCAGTTTTTCAAAAATTACATACGTGAACTTCTAGTAGTTCCCTTTATCACCGTGATAAATTCCAGGGTGATATCGGGAATAGTTTCGGAGATATTGAATGGTGGGGAAATATTTCGCACAGCCGCCATGTTGGATTAGTGAGACGTAACAAAATTTGAAGGGCACGGTCGGGGTCGTCCGGAATAGTGCTATGAACTAACCGAGTTTCATTGAAATCGCTCCACACACACACACACACGCACACACACACACGGACAAAAGGTGATCTCATAAGCCTATTTTTTCAAAATTGAAAATAGGCTAAAAATGAGAAGACCCAATACATGGAACGACACACCTACAATGTACAAACCATGCATACCATATATGGATCCATACAAAGAGTTGAAATATTTAAGTACTTAGGAGAATATATAGGAGGAGGATCAAACAAGGTGTCTAACATAGAACGAACGGAAAGCATACAAACTTACATGGTCACATTATAATAAGAAAAGCCAAAGGCCAAACTTAGACACTACAAAACAGTTGTATTACCAGAAGCATTGTATGCGTCAGAAACGACCACAATTGGAGCATCTGGCATCATAAAAACAGAAAAAATTGGAACGGAAAATTCTGAGAAAAATATTTGGAGCAGTACACAGAGATGGGATATGGATGAAAAGACCTACCAAAGAGCTATATGAACACACAGACAGACTCACAGATATCTTTAGAAAACGCAGACTAACTTCCTACGGTCACATACAGAGAGTGAACAATAAACGACTTACAAACAAAATCTTTGTTGTAGTAAACAGTTCAAGAAGGAAAACAAATTGGTATCATGAAATAGAAGACGACTTAAAGCAATTAGGGGTCAACAAGCAAATGATAGAAGAAAGGGAAACATTCAGAAACAAAATGAAGAACGACAAATTTTAGTAAGTGAAAGGAAGAAGATAGGAACATTGTGGACGGAACGAAGGAAACAGGAACACAGTCAAAGGATGAAGAGATTTGGGAAGAGAAGAAGAAGAAGGGAAAGAAGTGAAAATTGTGACATCATGATATATTTAAGTTCAAACACTGTCCACAAGGGCACAAATGATGTATTAATAATAAATAACAAGATGTTCAGTTAAGAACATATAGCCTACTTTCTCCTAAATGCATGGGTAGTGTTATAACTCTTTGTCCTTTTCAAGGAGTATAATTGAATGTTGGTTGTAGTAGCTTGTTGAAATACAACGTGCTATAGGGATATTAAACATGAATATGAGGTGCCCTTTGCTAGTGCTACCTCTGTAAAAATTTCATTCAATTCGGTTTCACCGTGTTTGAATTGATATGGGGAATGGATTTGCACACATACATGGCCGCTATTTGCAAACTATTGGGCTGATGACCTTGTAGTCAGTCATAAGATGCTTTCCACAAAAAGGCATGTTGTTGCACAATCTGGTAGAGATCAAATGATTAGGATGGTCATAATTTGATTTAAGCTTTTAACATTTGGGTGGCCGTCATTCCGTTTCCTTCAAGATGGCGGCGATATAAAACATGACACTGAGGTTCCCTTTGCTAGTGCTACCTCTGTACCAAATTTCGTTCAATTCGGTTTCACCGTGTTTGAATTTATAGGGGGAATCGATTTGCACACATACTTGGCCACCATCTGTAAACTATTGGGCTGATGATCTTGCAGTTTGGTCAGAATATGCTTCCTACATAAAGGTATGTTGTTGCAAAATTTGGTAGAGACTAGATTATTAGATTGGTCGTAATTAGATTTAAGCTTTTAACATTTGGGTGGCCGCGATTACGTTTCCGTCAAGATGGCGGCGATATAAAACCTGACGTTGAGGTGTCCTTTGCTAGTGCTACCTTTGTACCAAATTTCGTTCAATTCGGGTTCACCGTGTTCGAATTGATAGGGGGGGGGGGGACAGACATTCAGAGTACACACACTCACACACACACAGACAGACACACAATTTTTCGCCCTGTGTTGATCTCATAAGTCTACTTTCATTTTTTGCAAAAATCGAAAGTAGGCTAAAAATGAACTACTTTTCAGAAATGTAATATTTTTCACATTTCTCCCCTTGGGGTCCAACAGCGAGGTCATCTGCCCTTCATGTGTTGTTGACAGAATTCAAGAATAGATAGGGGAGAGAGATAGATCCCCTCACCTTAATAGTGACATGACAAATAGGTGAGGAAAAGTTCACTTTATTAGGAATGTGCAAATTGTCGTGTGTTTATGTAGCGAGCTATCGTTAATCATTGGGATTATATTAAAACGGTCCACAAGTAAGAACATTAGCTGCTATATAGCAAAAAAGGCAGGTCGTTCCACACACGGTCATCAATCATAGTCACACGTAGTGAGGTGTCAAAACTCCCTTCTCTCTCACTCTCTTGAGGATTGTAATCACCAAAGGACCAGTTAGGGGATGTCCAAAACATGTCACCGACACGTGGAGCATTCAAAAAGTTACAATCTGCAGAAATTAAGCACAGATACCGGCAGTTAGCTCTGCACTTCTCCATTCCACTCCCCCGGTATACTCTCTTTCTCTTTATTCGTTTAGTCGATTCTGACTCTCTGTGACTCCATGTACTAAACTACGCCAATTTCGTCTGTCCTGCGCTGACTCCCGAAGATTTTCCAAGCTGGAATTTAGTGCTTCTGTGGTGCCATCCATCCATCTCTTCTTCTTGTGCCTTCTATCTTCCCCAGCATTGAGGTCTTCTCTAATGAATTATGTCTTCTCATGACGTGTCCAAAGTAGCCCAGTTTTTGTTTAAGGATTAAGCCCTCCAAAGATGATGATAATTGTTGTTTTAAGGGGCCTAACATCTAGGTTATCGGCCCCTAATGGTGTGGGTGATCGTGAAGATGAAAACGAAACGTAAACTTATAACTAAAACTAACTAATAACTTATATACTAGAAGAAGAAATGGAAAACAAAAGGAGAGTAAGGCAAATTAAGGACAGGAGGAAAATAAATGCCCTCAGCCCTCGAAGAATGCGGATTGAGGGACTTGGAAGGAAGGAGAGCCATGAAAGGCAGATAGGAAAGTAAAAGAGGAGAGGGTCCACCCTACAGGTAAGGGACAAAAGGGGGAAACCGGACCAAGCTCAGGAATCCCTCGGGGTCGCCAACTCCCGAACTCGCCTGCCGTGAGCCCCTGAGGGTGTAGCAATGTCCGGGGTGCACCAGAAGTGGTGGGGCTACATACACCCGGCCTCCTTGAGGGCCCTGAGCAGAAGGCAGGAGATAATATGAAAAGAAAAAGAAGGCTGACCCCTTGCAGAAGGAGGGTATCAGAAAAGATGAGACAAGGGCCAATTAAGGCGGGAAAGGAAGAGACTCCCTAGGCCTCGGATACCCTAATACCGTCGGGGTCGGAAGAGAACAAGAGTTGACCAAATGAGGTCGACAGGAAAGAAGACTGAGAAGATCACGGCACAAGTAAGTGGAAGCAATGCCGGACTCAGCTGGGGCCCCGTGGTCGCCAACCCACGTCCCACTAGATGTGAGCCGCTTGGGGGTGTCTGTACTCTTACCTGGTACCGTAAGCCTCTTACATTTCTTAAGCATCGGGATATTTGTTGTTCGACGCGTTGCTGCAGAGATGACCGTTAGGCGCACTTGGCAAAAATCACGGAAATAAACTGTGTATGACCTCAACACAACACTTCTAACTGAAACTCGAGCTCAACAATGTTAACAGTCTCTTGGGGAGTGGCTTCCGTAGCGTAGTTGTTAGCATGCTGGGCTTCTATGCCCAAGATCGCGGGTTCAAACCCGGCTGAAGTCGTCGGATTTTTCAAGAGCGTTAAAAATCCCTCTGTATGCCTTCCTTCGGAGGGGAAGTAAAGCCGGCTGTCCCATGTCATAGATTTATGGCATGAAAAATAACCTTCCACTAACTACACTTGTGGAAGCTGAAATTTGTAGGTTAATTTGATAACGCTTTATTAGTTCCAACGTTCGCCGCCAGGTGCTGACTGCGATGGCATTTAGTAGGTTTCGTGGACGGTAGCATTTGGTAGCACAAGTAGGAACTACTTGAAAATATTAATCTCTGCAGTCCTTCTACCAGAATCACAGATAACACACAATAATACAGCCATCACAATTAACACCGGTTATCAGACAGATTCTACACACACCCAAAGTACATGGGGCTACATGACGCCGTTGTCGCAGCCTCTAAACTGAGGAACCAACCAACCAACCAGTCTCTCGGGGACTATGTGGAAAAGTGAACTTACATTGTATGTTGTCATAGCCGTGTTATCGAAGAATACTACGAAAATCGTGGGTAGCAAATGAAGGAACTAAGGATTTCCTAAACCACGATTACTCCTAAACATCCAAAGTCAAATGTTGACATTTTTCAGCCATGTCATCCGGCGAGATGGCATTGAGAAGTGTATCATCCAGGGTAAAGTTGACGGAAAACGACTGAGGGGACCGGTACATTGACCAGATAAAGAGTCTGACTAATCTGCCACTTTAGAAACTAATGCTTACAGCAAAAGACCGCGGTGCATGGCGGGATATTGTTAACAGAATTGCGTGAAGGGTCACGACGTTCGAAATAGAACTACGACCAAGAAGAAAAAAGTGACAGTCAGTCTGAAAGACTAGACTTTGTATCATTTTAAATGCTACAAATGCTGAAAAATGCTAGAAAGGCTGGAGGCTTCTCGCTTCGCTCGAAGCCAAAGACTCTTAACATGTTATAAAATTATCTGCATAATACTTATCTTGCTTATCTTGTTTCAAATTACTCGCGAACGGCAAGTGCAAACCAAGGGCAAAGCAAGGTCAAGCGCGCGGGATGCCGTCACGCTCACCAGAGCGCTGGGGACGTGCCCCTTCCATCCAGTCTAAAAACACTTATAGTGGGCGATGTATTGAAGATAGAGATATGCTCTCGCGGACTTTTCTGTAGAACTTTTCATGCTGACCAATTCTTACGCTTATAGTACGGTATATTGATATTTTTAACGGTTTGCCCAGCGTAAGCCTAAGAAGCGCACAAACGCCAAGTTTGTTTTCGACTTTTTCACCAAAATCGTTACTGCTTGGCTTCCTTTGATCATACATAAATTATTTTCTACAGAATCTTTCCTCGAGATATCCTTTACAGAATGGTGAAAACCGCATCAAAATCCATCCAGTGGTTCTCGAGATTACCCGTGACATCCAAGAATCGGGGTTTTTGTCTTATACTAACGAAGTAGAGATTGTCGGGGTACACATACACCGAGCGGTTCTATGACGTCACACACCTCAGTGCATCTGGGTACATTTCGTCCCGTCACCGTAACGTAACGCCAGACCCCAGCGTAACGACGAAGTCGACAAGATCATGTAAAATGATAAAAGAAGAAGAAGAAGATAGCCGTGTTGCCTATGTGTACTGTATGTGGTTTAATAAAAGGCCATAACTGGGAAGTATAAATTACTTTTTGATTCGCTCTGTGGATTTTTGTCTGATGGCCTGTGTTATTGTGACGTCTGCAGGCTCTAAAGTGTGTATTTGCAATTCAGTTAGGGGTTCGGAAGGAGGTGGCAATTGCCTGAAATTAGGGACCATCCCAGCATTTTCCTGGAGTAGAAGTGGGAAAACTACTTCCAGGATGGCTGAGATGCAGATCGAACCAACCTTTTCTCAGTTTTGCTTCATGACGCTGAATGTACCCCGTTCTAACCTTCACACCAGTATTTAATTTCTTGGCAGAGCCAGGGATCGAACTCGCACATTGGGGCGTCAGCAAAGAATGCTAGCTGGTACACCATGAGGTAGCCAAAGGGAATAAACAATTTAGATTTCGGAATGTCCATGCTAAATTATAGAAGAAAATTACACTTAGTTTTAACTGTCAAATGATTCACTATTACAAAGATGTTAAATTTAGCTGCTGTAAGCTTTAGGTTTCACCTTCTTACTAATCATTAATGCCAACATTATATGTTTCATTGTTATTGTATTAGTACCTAAAATTATGATTCTAGTTTTACATTATGTGACCGAATATTAGAAATCATGCTTCTTTTACTGTTATTGTGACTAGAACTTGTGTATATTTCTTGTTAACAATTTTTGTTTGTTTTTGATGTGTAACATCTTTCATCTCGGTTGCTGGATATTTTTGTGAGAGTTATTTTGAAAAATGGGACGGAAGTGGATCGGACGAAAGTGTGTAAGACGCACTGCCAGCTGGATCGTATCCCTTCTGGACATTCATCAACACACAAAAATCTTTTTTATTTACACACTAATAAAACATAACAATTCCGAGACTCTCTTTTTTTTCTTCACTGCCTACTTGATATTTCTACTCTCGCACTGCCTTCTTGATTTTTCTTGCACTGCCTTCTTGATACCCTGCTGCTAATTCTTCACTGCCTACTTGATATTTCTACTCTCGCACTGCATTCTTGATTGTTCTCGCATTGCCTTCTTGATACTCTGGTGCTAATCATATCAATATGACTCATTTTAACAGAATCCATATGAAATTACGTGTTGGACTGTGAATCAAGAGTTCCGGGAACTGGGCAAGCCTTTCATCTGCACATTGCATTTACTCGCAAGAGGACCTGTTTATAAGGAATTTAAGGTTATGAGCGGTGTCGCGTCTATTAATCTAGTTGATCCATATCGTATTCTTTACTTAGGCTAGTGCAGGTGGAAGCTACAAATCATCTAATAAAATGAGTTCCGTATTATGAACTACAATATCTGTAAAACACTCCCTTTTACAATAGCTTAATATTTGTGCCAATAATAGTATAAAATACCGGTGTATCAACAATTTCACGTGAGATTTCTTCTATGTCAGATGTTACACATCATATGCGACCACTGTAAGGCTCGTAACTTTTATTCAAATTTCAATTATTATTTATTAATTTTTAATTTGTATTTTATATTCTAATGTATTATCTGTGTATAAACAATTGTTTGCTACTGTAATTGGGACACTGTCCTGTTGTGGCAATAAATAAATAAATAAAAATAGAACATGGATGAAGAGGAGAACTCCAGACCCGGTGTGAAGCAAGCAGTTTGAGTGCTGCCTTATGACGCGGCTGGACGGAGTTGTAAGAGGTTGTCAGATATTCGGAGCACCTCAGCTGATTGAACACGCCGCTACAGAGGCAGCGCTGTTGTAGGAGACTCTCTTTGTTTTGTTGTAATCAAGCGAATCAGCTTAAGTTTATCACGTGTGTTAGCTCACAGCGTGGCTCAACGATTCACTGTCTGTGGTCTGGACCATGTCCAACATGGTCCAAGTGTTATCTTCTTAACACAAATACAGAGGTGTGCATATTATTAGAAACGACACCACTTTCCCCAAATTACATTTATACTTTTCACGGCTTAATGCACTAAATATTTTCTTTTAGGGACACTGCGTTGTGCCATTGGGTTATTTTACACAATAAAATTAGCAAATTTAAAAAAACAAATTTCTGTTACTTCCGTTTGGTCAATGGTTGTTAATTTTACACTAAACAAGTATCTAACCTTTCCAAACCACCTGCTAACAATAAATATGAAATATTATTTTCTAATTTTGTACAGCGTGTTCAGAAACAAGGTCACAGAAGACAATTCCGCAAGTTAAGATTTTAGAGATTCTGGTACACTTTTCTCAGGAACTAGTTACAGGCCTGATCTTTTGTAATGTGTTGGTAACAATGTAGTTTTATAGAATAAACAGAAATATATTTAAAATAATCTATATATTTTCAATTTATAAATTAAAAAATCATACATTTTAAGAGGCAAAATATTTTTTGGGTTTGTTAATTTTGAAACGGCTCAAAATATGTTTCCAATCCCTTCATTTTGTCAAGTCACATGTTCTTTACACTTCAGGAAAGAATTAAGTATCCTTGACAAGAAACTTTTCAAGAAAAGTGTACCGAACTTAAGAAATGTACATAGATAAATTGTTTTCTCTGACCTTGTTTTTGAACGCCCTGTACAAGATCAGACAATAATATCTCATAATTATTGTTAGCAGGTGGCTAAGAATGGTTACATATTTGTTTAGTGTAAAATTAACAATCATTGACCAATCGGAAATAACAGAAATTTGTTTTTAAAATTTTCTCATTTCATTGTGTAAGATAAGCCATCGTCACAACCCAGTGTCCTTAAGAAACCCAAAGAATCCCTAGGCTGTCATCCCACAGGGCCAACGTACAATCAGCTAAGGGAAGCAGCAATGAGGAGAGAAGTTCTCATTCCTACCTCAACTTTTCTGTGATTTCCCTTTCCTTAGAAAAGGCTTTTGATAACGTTGACTGGACTAAATTGTTTGATGTTTTGAAAACGATTGGAATAAAGTACAGGGATAGGAGGGTGATCTACAATCTATACAGAAACCAGACAGCAGTCATTCGAGCTGAAGGACATGAGAGAGAAGCTGGTATTCAGAAAGCTGTAAGGCAAGGCTGCAACTTATCACCCATACTTTTCAATATTTACATTGAACACGCAATGAAGGAAAGTAGAAAAAAAATGTGGGAGTGAAGATTCATGCAGAAATAATTTCAACTCTGAGATTTGCCGATGACTTAGTTATCTTAGCCGACACGCCTGAGGATTTGAATGAGATTTTGAATGGTATGGACTCCGTCTTGAGGAAAGAATTCATGATGAAAATTAATGACTGTAAAACAAAAATATTGCAATGCAGCCGAAATAAATCAGAAACCTCTATGGACATCAAATTGGCAGGTGATAAACTACAGGAAGTAGGAGACTTCTGTTACTTAGGAAGCAAAATAACCAGTGATGGACGAAGCAAAGGGGATATAAGAAGTAGGTTAGCAGGCAAGGAAAACATATATACAGAAAAGAAATCTCTTGACATCGAATATAGATTTAGGTATTAGGAAGTCATTTTTGAAGGCCTTTGTATGGAGCGTGGACCTCTATGGAAGTGAAACTTGGACTATTGGTTCATCAGAAAAGAGGAGAATTGAAGCGTTTGAAATGTGGTGTTACAGGAGAATGATGAAGATCAGATGGACAGATAGGGTTACAAACGAAGAGGTATTAAGAAGAGTGGGAGAGGAGAGATGTTTCTGGCGACTGCTAATGAAGAGAAGAGATAGGTTGATAGAACACGTATTAAGACACCCAGGAATAGCAAGCTTAGTTATGGAAGGAGGGGTCGAGGACAAGAACTGTAGGGGTAGACCAAGGTTAGAATATGTTAAACAGATTGCCTCGGATGTAGGCTGTGGTAGCTATGTAGAGATGAAACGATTTGCTCAGGACAGGGAGGCATGGAGTGCTGCATCAAACCAGTCAACAGACTGAAGACTCAAACACACACCCCTTTTCTGCGTCAGTCCTCCTGCTCTCAAAATAAGAACGTAAGTACAAAACAACGTAACCCAAAATCCCCGTAAATTTAATATCCGACTACTGGTCCCTTTTAACATAGCCTACTGTACGAGCTTGAAATGGAGAAGTACTATTATAATATTGTCATTTAGACTTTCACGGCCCGTGTTACTATTTATAATGTTGAATTTTGGGCTTATGCCGTGTTTTATTATACTAAAATTCGACGCGTTTCGAAAGAAACCATGTCTTTCATCGTCAGGAATAATCTGGAAATTCTTCGCCATGTGAAGTTTCATTCCAAGTTCTGCGAATATGAGAGAGCTCTCAAGCAAGATTTCAAGTTTCCATTCTCTTCATACCGCTTCATTATTCTGTCAAGCCGTTCATCATACTTGACATATTTCTTCTTTCTCTTTGAACTTTGAATGTACAATTCGTACTTCATCGGTCGAATTGCGCACATAAACCGCCCTAATTCGTTGTACACAACTCCATGTTACAATACCAAAATGTTTAAAGCCGCACAGTGTGATCGCCACTGATGTTTATGTGGTAATGGTTTACTGGAATGCCCGTCTGACATCAAGTGGTCCTAGCGTAAATATTTGGGGATTACGGGAAAACCATTCTTAGGAAGATAAGGAACTAGGTGGTACGTTATGTCCTCGAAAATCAAGTGTTACGTTTTGTCCGTGGTACGTTATGTCCGGACACCCTAGAAACTAAGTGAAATTAACGGGTACTTAACCATATAGAAGCTACGTCTACAATCTTCAATCACTCCATAAATAATTCTCCAGCTGTATTTGTACATGAGAAATCACTTAACATTCTAGCAAGGTTTATTGCGTTCATTGTGTAAGGGAAACGATGAAATCGTATAATAAAAATAGTGCACTTTCCAGCAATACTGACATGAAAATGTATGAAAGAAATCTTAGTTTAGAAGCACGTATAATAACTAACGTGGCAGAGAATGCTTCCCATTTGAGAGGCCGTGTCAGATGAGAGATAGAGAAATGGACTGGCAGTGTTGTTTTAATGCGACTAGAAGATGGAATGTGTCTCAAATAGGATTACATCCCTTATGAGAGAGAAAAACCAAACAAACGTAGGCTTGTTTAAGCCTTTAATGTGTTTAACTTGACTCGCTGTGTGGTAGAAGAAACTGTCAGACAAGGAAGGGCAAAGGAGAAGCTGTTAATATAGATGGCCTACTGTCAAGTTCAGTTACCCAACGAAAATATATATACACCGCGGACAGGCCAACAAGGACCACGCAAATATCACTTCTTTATAGGTCTAGTTTCCTTCTTCCAGAAGTCTTTCATCCTGGTCGACTGCGCAGCTCTTCTTTCAGCAGTCCATTCTCCTCTGTTGAGATTCTTCTTCTCCCCGACAAGAATTTTGAGGCCAAAATTATTATTTTCTCTTTCAATTCGATTTAGACAATTTTCTTCAGTAATTTGGAATTTTTGCAATTCTTCTTTCATTTGTTTTTTATAGCCTCCTTGCCCTTTATAGTTCCATATTTTATCATTTTTTTTTGTTTAATCTTGAGCAATTCATACGGACCATATGTCGATAGAACTGAAGTCGCCGTTTTCAGATCATCACTTCAAGGTTGTCGATTTAACTATACATTTCTGCATTGGATCTCAGTCTATAACCTTCCTGTCTTTTCCTAGGACCATAAATCTTTCTTAAAATTCTTCTTTCTATCTTGAGCAAATTCTCCATTCCGGTTATATTTGTAGTTTCCATGCCGAACGAGATGACTGGTCTAACAACTGTATTAAAATGTCGTAATTTTGCATTGATAGACAGGTTCTTTTTATTGTATATATTTTTGTACAAAAATTTAATCTTTCCAATTTCCCTTTTTTGGTTCTCAATTGCCAATTTATCCGTCGCATTGCTACTAATTATTTCTCCAAGATATTTAAATCGGTCAGTGACCCTGATGCTCCCATAATTAGTTTTTATCATTTTCTTTGTGTATTTCTGATCACTTATCATCATCTCTGTTTTTACCAACGAAATCTGTAAGACCGCTTTTCCCACCGTTTCTTTTAACTGATCAATTTGGTTAATAGCTTCTTGTTCTGATTCAGCAAACAACGCTACGTCGTCAGCAAATGCTAAACCTTTGACTTTGAGGTTCTTATTCTTTGTACCAATTTTAGCACTCGAATCGTTCTTCTCCCAAAACGTCCTCATGACTTTATCCAAGACCAAATTGAAAAGCAGTGGTGATAGACTGTTCCCTTGTCTTAGCACAGTTTTTATCTCGAAGGGCTCGCTAATATTATAATAGTAATAATAATATCGTATGGCCTAGGGTGCTAGGTGCAAGCTTTGTTATTTGATATCCAGAGGGTAGTTTGCATGTCGAATTTGTTGTTCCTTGAAGCACTATTAAAGTCAAGGAGGTTAGATATCTAAGCTCCTTGAACACTATAGCGCTTTCTAGTAGAGAAATGAGGAACTTTGTGTTGGCGGAAAATCCGGAGATTAATGTTGCCATTATGAACACAGCCGACTGAATTCAAATGGGCTCTTTAACATGCCAACATCGTATGACATGCGTATCGTAATTTTTGCTATCTTTTGAAAATCACTTACCACGGCCAAGAGTGAACCTGCAAGCTTGGGGTTAGTAATCTGACACGATAACCACTCACCCACCGTGGCAAGCATGATAATAGTATTCATAATGTTGAATTTTGGGCTTATGCCGTGTTTTATTATACTAAAATTCGACGCGTTTCGAAAGAAACCATGTCTTTCATCGTCAGGAATAATCTGGAATAAATTAAGGATTAATTGAGCAATACCGAGCAAGTGACCGTGTGGTTAGGGTTTCATGCACCCTAAATACTTCCCACTCTTTCAAGTGGTACGTTATGTCCTATAACCAGTTTCTAAATATATTCAGCAGACATTGATTGTGATTACTGGGGCATTATGTCAACAAATTAATGGTTTCCATACACTGGCTCATTCCTAAATTTGGGACAATATCTATAAGGTGCGTTCAAAAAGTAACGAGTCGGAGGCATAATTATAGAAACCCGTACCTGTATGTTAGAAGTATTGGCCCTGGCTGTTGAGGCACTTGTCCCACTGTGGCACGAGGCGGTGAATGGCTGTCTCATACAATTCTCTGGGCTGCGATGTGAACAAGTTCCGCACGAACAGCTGGACGTCGGCGTCTGAGGTGAATCGTTGGCCTCGCAGAACCTATTTCAGGGGACCAAACATGGCGTAATCACAGGGAGAGAGGTCTGGACTGTATGGAGGGTGGCCGAGAACCTCCCATTTGAATTTCTGCAGGAGTGCCGCGACTGTGTTAGCTGTATGAGGTCGTGCATTGTCGTGGAGCGACCACGGCGGCTATGGCGTTCACTGCCACTCGGCGGTCGTGGGTAATGAGTGCATTAACCACCTGGACGTTGTCATCGGTTATGCAGGGGGGTGCCCCAGACCGGGCATCATCGGCTAACGACACCCGTCCTTCCCTGAAGCGCTTGTGCCACGCCTTGACCCTTGCAAGGGACATGCAGTGTTCGCCGTAAACTTGTGACATTCGGCGATGAATGTTCGTTCCCCCTACTCCTTCCACTGTGAGAAACCGAACAACACCTCTTTGCTCTTCGGTTGACGCCTCCATGTCACTATTTGCAATACGACTGGCAGCGTTGGACGATTGATGCATGCCGCTGCTCGCTTTGTGTCGTCACGTGACGTGCACGCGTGCCTTCTAGCGACGGGCTGTGACCTTCCAGGCTCTGGTCGGAACCACACCTCGTTACACACGCCACGATTAGCCCATGTCGTCACCGGTTTGCGCATTCCAGCCTCCGGCTCGTTACTTTTTGAACGCACCTTATATCTTTGTCCAATGAATTTTCGATAACGGTCGCCTTCTTCGGTGATTGCTGAGGAGGGAATCTAATGTATTTTGCTTCCTGTTGAATGCTGAAAATAGTATACATTACCGAGAACTGGAACGTGCGGAGAAGGAACAGAATGAATTTCTAAAGTTCACCTTTGACACGCCATTGTCCTCTATAACATGTATCAGTCTTCCGTCTTTTGACTGTTTTGATGCAGCCATCCATGCCTCCTTGTCCTGAGTTAATCCTCTCATCTGTACATAGCTACAACACCCTACATCCGAGGCAATGTGTTTAACATATTCTAACCTTGGTCTACCCCTACAGTTCTTGTCCTCGACCCTTCCTTCCATAACTAAGCTTGCTATTCCTGGGTGTCTTAGTGTCCTACCAACCTATCTCTTCTCCTCACCCACTCGTCTTAATACCTGTTTAATTGTTACTCTTATTCATCTGTTATCCCTCCTCCTATAACACCACTTCTCTGCTGCGTCAACAGTCCAAGTTTCACTTCCATAGAGCGCCACGCTCCACAAAAAGGCTTTGAAATATGATTTCCTATTACCGAAATCTATACTTGATATCAACAAATTCCTTTTCTGCAGAAATGTTTTCTTTGCTTCGTCCATCACTGGATATTTAATTCCTAAGTAACGAAAGTTTCCTACTTCCTTTAGTATTTCACCTGACAATTCGACGTCCATAGGAGTTTATTTATTTCCATTAGTTTTGTTTTACATTATTTTATTAATTTTCATCGTGAATTCCTTCATCAAGACGGAGTTCATACCACTCAAAATCTCATTGAAATCCTCTGGTGTGTCAGCTAATGACAATGTTATCAGCAAATCTCAGAGTTAACAAGTAGTTCCGTGAAGAACTATACAGCCTATTTTCATATATCCTACTTATGTTAACTGCCACAATCAACATACAAAATTTCAGTTTAATTGCTGTAACAGATTCGTAGATATTGAGAACCGTCTAAATATTTCAGATGGTCGCCAGGTTGGATTTTTATTTTTGTACTATTACATTAAGATTATTGTGTACGTGTGGTATTCAAACTTCAATCGCATGATTAGACAACAAGAAGTAAAAACGAGATTTTAAAATTACGCACAGCAGCCATCTTGTGATAATGCAAACCATTGAAATAAATTAGATGCCAGTGGATCAACATTTGTATAAGCATTTAACGTGCAACGTTTCACGGCACTCGGATAGTTAATTCGCGAGAAACGTCCATTTAAATATTTATACTTCGCGTCGCCGCCATGTTGGATTTGTGCTCACCAGGTTCCTGAAAGTCCTATACGTGAACATATGTTCATAGTCTCTATGAACATTAAAAAATTCAGTTTGTTTGCTGTAAAAGATTCATAGATATTGAGAACCGTCTCAATATTTCGGGAGCTCACCATTTAGGAGTGTTATGTGTATAGGCCATAGAGTTATGTACCATTCAAGGACAATTATTGCCTAGGTTCATTATTCAAACTTTCACTTCGATCGCATGATTACGACACAAGAAATTAAAACTTAATTTTAAAATTTCGCACAGCCGCCATCTTGAGGTTATGTAAGCAATTGAATTAAATTAGATGGCAGTGCATTACAATCTGCAAAATCAATTACTGTACCACATCTCACTGCGCTCAGAGAGTTAAATCATGAGAAAAGTCTATTAAAATATTTTAAATTCGCTTGGTCGCCATGTTCGTTTCGTACTTTACAGGTTTATGAAATATACATAGGTATACCTGTATCAGTATCCTTTATCACCGTACAAAATTGCAGGGTGATATCTGTAATAGTTTCGGAGATATAGAATGTCAGTGAAATATTTCGCACAGCCGCCATTTTGAGGTTATGTAAACAATTGAACTAAATTAGACTCCAGTGCATTACAATGTGTATAAACATTTGCTGTACCAAGTTTCATTACATTTAGATAGTTAAATCGCGAGAAAAGTCTATTTAAATATCTCAACTTCGCTTGGCCGCCATGTTGGTTTTGTAGTCACCAGGTTCTTGAAAGTCTCATAGGTGAACTTCTAGTAGTGCCCTTTATCACCGTACACAATTTCAGGGCGATATCGGTAATAGTTTCGGAGATATTGAATGCTAGTGAAATATTTCGCACAGCCGCCATGTTGGATTGGAGAGACGTAACAAAATTTGAAGGGCACGGTCGAGGTCGCCGGGAATAGTGCTATGAACTTCCCGAGTTTCATTGAAATCGCTCCAGCCGTTTCGATTTTATTAGGGGGGGACACACACACGAATCACACACACGCACACACACACACACACACACGCACACACACACGGACAAAAGGTGATCTCATAAGCCTATTTTTTCAAAATTGAAAATAGGCTAAAAATTATTACTCCTTGAGTACTCCTACTTAATAAAATTCTCTAATTTCCTTCCTTGCTTATTGAGTGCGTAGGTTGAAAAGTAAGAGTGATAAGTTGCAGCCTTGTAAGAACCACAAATAACTTTTCATTTTTAAGTATTGGCAAGAGCTATTTAAATACTTTGTTGTGGCTATAGAAACGTTGTTAAAAATATGATTGCAAACAAGAAAACGAGATAAGAATCACTGGTACTAGTATTCAGTGTCGATGGTTGAACAGCTTTGTAAATACCAGCATCAAGTTCATAATTGTTGTTTTAAGGGGCCTAACATCGAGGTTATCGGTCCCTAATGATCTGGGTGATAGCGAAAATAATAATGAAATGGAATCCAGAACGAAATTATCTGAGACGGAAAATACGCACAAAAAGGAACTCGGATGGAAACAACTCACAATATGGTCTTACAAAAGGGAATTTAGAACGAAACGTTGCACAAAAAGAATAGATTGAAAAAAGACCCACAAGACGTAGGCGAGATTCAAAATACGTACAAAATGCAATTGAGGTTGAAAACAATCGCGAGATGTAATTTAGATCGAAAAAACATACAAAAAGCAACGTAGATTAAAAATGCCTTAAAAAATCGCTAGAAGGGAATTTAGACACACGGTGAACCAAGTAACAAAAACAGTGCGGGAATCTTAGAGAGAAAACTAAATATAAGGAAAAGAGGAGTGGAGAGGAGAGGAGAGGGGAGGGGAGAGAGGAGAGGGTCCGCCCCAAAGGTAAGGGACAAAAGGGGAAAACGGACCCAGCTCAGGAATCCCTCGGGGTCGCCAACTCCCAAACTCACCAGCCGTGAGCCCCTGAGGGTGTAGCATTATGTAGGGTGCACCTGAAGTGGTGGGGCTACATACACCCTGCCTCCTTAAGGGCCTGGAGCACAAGGCAGGAGGTAAAAGGAAAAGAAAAAGAAGGCTGACCCCTCACAGAAGGAGGGTGTCAGGAAAGATGAGACAAGGGCCAATTAAGGCGGGAAAGGGAGAGACTCCCTAGGCCTCGGATACCCTAATATCGTCGGGGTCGGAAAAGAACAAGAGCTGACCAAGGGAGGTCGACAGGAATGAAGACAGAGAGGAGCCCGGCACAAGTAAGTGGAATCAATGCCGGACTCAGCTGGGGTCCCGTGGTTGCCAACCCACGTCCCACTAGATGTGAGCCCCTGGGGGAGATAGCGAAAATTAAGTTAGACTGAGAATACTTACAAAATGCAATTGAAATTGAAAATACCCAATGCAATTTAGATTGAAAATGCCATATCAGATTCAAAGAACTAACAAAGTGCAATTGAAATTTAAAATACTAAAAAAAAATACGAGCCTTACAGTAGTCGCATATGATGTGTAACATCTGACATGTTATTCGAATAATTCCATATTACTTACTCGCTTTTTTTAAAGAATGAACTCATAGTGCTACCTTGTGCCAGCAAACATGAAAGGATTCTCCAATGCATATGCAGTAGTGACATATACCTGCAACTGTATGCGGGAGCAATCCACTGCCTACTTAATGCGAGCTGCGTTTTATACCGGCCAGTTAGTGAACCCATGCCAGCGGTGTTATTGGAAATGGCCTCTTATTGCCGATATAGCGCACTGCCAAGTATAGGCGCGATTAAAAATTAGGTGTGCAGTAGGTACAGTACATTAAATGCGTCTCTCCCAGTGACCAACGAAGTATCAATTATTGTTAGTAGGCGGTGTTAATATACTGAATTCCTACGTTCTTTGGAGTGTTTTTAGCCTACTTTTCACATTTTGCAAAAATGAGGAAAAAGTAGACTTATGAGATCGGGCAAATGTGTGTCTGTCTGTCTGTCTGTCTGTCTGTCTGTCTGTCTGTCTGTCCTTCTGTCTGTCCTTCTGTCTGTGTGTGTGTGTTCCCCAATCAAATCCTAAACGGCTGGAGCAATCGAATCACAATTTGGTAGGAGTAAAGATCTATACCTGAATATCTCACGGCCATATTTGAAAATGATGTCAGTGCTACCAACTGCTGAAAAATCGCAATTGAAATTTGAGCTTCATGTTGGATATCTTGGAGGGTATGAATGGAAGCTATTTCATAATTGGTACACGTATAGATAATAATATTGCAGTTTAATTTCCAGGAGGCCATACATGTCAGTGTTGCCAAAATGATTATAAGCTTCCTGATAGGTCCAATTTTTAAATGCATATAACTTCTACACTATCAATTGGAATTCAACCAAATTTCGTATGTACTATGTGTACATACACATATATGTACGAGCATATTCTTAAGAGCCACCAGGGCTGCCAACTGTTAATAAATGCACTCCCTATTTCTTTTATCCAAATACCAATATATCAGAAAGTATGCAAGCAGACAGCTTTAAACTATGCACACTCATAGTACCTGACATTATATATTAATTTGGAGTAACTTATATACGTCAGTGCTACCAACATGATTCTAAGCCTGCTGAGAGGTCCAACTTTAAATACACGTAACTTCTATACTATCATTAGGATTTCAACCAAATTTCGTGGGTGCTATGTGCACCATAACAGATATGACTATGCCGATTCTTAAGAATAACCAGGGTTGCCAACTGTTAATACATACCTCTATATTTTTGTTACCCTAATATCAATATATCAGAAGGTATGCAAGCCAATAGCTCTAAACTATGCACAGGTATAGTACCTGGCATTCTAGATTAATTTGGAGTAACTAATATGGGCCTACGCCAGTGCTGCCAACATGATTCTAAGCCTGCTGATAGGTCCAATTTTAACATGCATGTAACTTCTCTACCAACTAATGGATTTCATTCTAAATTGACACAACAATAGATCATATTATTTCAGATTATTTCTGACCAATACATGTATGCAATTGATGCCAACATGATTTTACGCGCGCTGTTAGATGCAATGTTTAACTGCATGGAACGTCCATGCTATCCATTGGACTTCAACCAAATTTTGTATTCTGTACCTTAAGAGATGGAACTAAGAATATACTCAGTCACCAGGGCTGCCAACTGTAGTTCTCTATTAGGCTACATTATGCCAGGTATACAGTATTTCGAACTTATTAGAAATGTCGATATTACCAACTTAATTTCGTCATTATTCTAGATAGATACATTTAGATTAATCATTGGCATGAATCTTAAATTTTAAGAAAAGTAGGCTCTTTAGTTCGTCACGGAACTTCTTGTTTGATGCACTATAGCACTCGAGGTATCGAGTGCTTACATTAAATAAGAATACAGCAAAAGTATGAAGATTTAATAAATCGTAATTGTTTTCAGCAAATATGATAAAATGGATATTTTCACACCAAAGAACGACAACTTGAGGATCATTTATTGTAGGATTTTTTAATGGGGCCTCAAAACCTTGAGGTAAACCGTATGCGATTTGCATTCCACATAGTCACATGGCCTACAGTACGTCGTTGTACCGATCTCCGCCACCGCGCTCGCTCATTGTTTCCGTCCCATGCACTTCCGTCCCTTTTCCAAAATCACTCCCACAAAAATGTCCAGCTACCGAGCGCCACAATAATATCCAGATACCGAGTGGAAAGATGTTACACATCAAAAATGCAATTGAAATTTAAAGCATCAAGTTCAGAAGTCAGATATCCATGATTATAAGTTCTTACGCATAAAGGAGAACATCACGAACATCATACGTTAGCGACAAATATATTCCGCCTTGAGGTACAGAAAGAACAGGTTGTACGTGTTGGAACTTAATTGATTGGCCAGAAGCTTGAAGATGGTGAGGATTGTAAATGAAGCAGTGAGTATGTCCATAATCTTTAAAGCTCGCACACTGGCGTGTTTGAAGCGATGTTGGGCTAATTAATGTATGAAGTCAGAAGGAATATTTATATTGTTCCGTGCTGGTACTTAGTTCGAGTCTCTTGGTCACGCAAGCCACATGGCGTGCATTCCCACGAAGATGCCTGTTTACATTTGCATACGGTTTCTCTAAGTTCTTGCTGCATCTTGATTAACGCTAATGAAGCTGTACAGACTCTTAAACTTTACCGTACACACCATATCCATAAGTCGGCACCATCTCCTTCTGTCTTACGAGATGCCACAGACCCTGTCACGGAAGTACGATTTACACCGAACAGACTGGTACAGTGGAGAACCTTCCTGTCCAGCCGGTATACATCGAAGTCCCACTTGCAGTCATGATGCGCATGGTAACGCTGAGAGCAATTATTAAAAGCATCATCTTCTTTCTCTATAAACTACCATACATCACTCCCACTCGTATGTAGGATCGATGTATCTGACTAAAAGGTGAAAATCATTCAGTGCTGGTTTGGACGAAACTGCACATGGTCCAAAACTCCACACTTGAATTCTTTGAAAACGTCTGTCGTAACGTTGGCACAGTGCGGCCGTGAATGATTTCCACCTTTATCGATAATTGAAGGTTTGGTTGGGCGGCAACGCCTCGCGAAAATGGAAATACTTCAGGAGACTCTCCAGACGCACCCTCCTCAGTGGCGGCAGAATTTCTTGCCGAGGGCATTGGAAAGCAGATGTAACGATACGACAAATGTTTCAATCGTTTTGGCGATTATGTTGAGACATAAGAATAAAACAAGCAAACATTTAGTAGTGAAATCAGTTTGTTATGTCAATGTGTTATTAATAGCCTATTTTTATTTTATGAAAAAAAAAATAGGCTTATGAGGTCAACTTTTGTCCGTGTGCCTGTGTGTGTGTGTGTGTGTATGTGCGTGTGTGTGTGATTCGTGTTGTGCCCGTTTAGACCGGAGTCTGCACGACCACATATGCATTTTACCAAGAATTAGTCAGCACGAGAGTCAAAATATCCCGGGGCGCCAGATGGGTTAAAGCAAATCGCAAAAACGACATCAAATGAAAAAAATGCTTTACTGATTTTTGGCTCAATGCAACAATAAGGATAGAAGGAGATTCAACTGGGCATAACACATCATGTAAAATTATCTCATTTTATTTTGAATTTAAAATTGACTGCAAAAATGCTCAAAGCAGCATCATTCACGTGTGGCGACCCACATCCTATTTACACAATGTACAGAAATTTTCCACATTTGACAATTATCTTTGGAAACACAAGTCCGATTATTAGTCCTGTAGACTGTGTTCCAAAATTATAGATTATTTGTGATTAAATCCAGTTCAAATTTAATTGTCTCTACTGGAAATACTGTAGTTCACTGTTTGAATTTTTACATAATATTAACACTCGTAGAATAAATGTTAATAGAATTTTTAACTTTCACTTATTTTTCCAGTTTCAAAAAATATATATTGTCAAAAAAATATTATTATTTCTGAATCAACACAAATTATGTACACATATTAATAACATCTGAAAAGTATTTGACCTTGAGCATAGCATCGAAGAACTTGTGCGAAGCACAACAAAAATTAATTGTTCTTCCGACATTAAACATTTCGAGAAGTGACTCGATTATGAACTTCAAGTTCCTAACAAAATATATGATTTCTGAATCATCAACTTGATCAATAAATTGTTGAACCATTCAACTATTTATTTTTCCACTTGGAATCATTATTATGAAAAATATTTATATTCATGGCCATTTTAGCAACTTTCACAACTTGCAATTCTTCGACAGAATGCGGAAATAAGAATTGTAGCTTCATAATAAATTCATTTAGTTCATGGCACTAGGATTGAAAACATCCTTCAAATTATTCGTGGTTATAGAATTATTTTTAATTGGCAGTGGCCCATTCTATTATTTTCATAAGAACACAATATTACAACAACAACGGCAAAGGTCTTCCTCTGAAGAAGAATAAACTACTATCATGACAAATCCGGGTTCTAGCAAAATCAAAGTCTTAATGGAATCCGTAAACAAGGTTGAAATAAGAACTGATGGTTTCTAAGAAATAACCTTCGGGTCATTCATACGACGAAATGTGTAGTTCCAGTACTCCTACTATAAACCTGAGCCATCGAACCTGCTATTTGATTGATGCTCGAAAAAATCTCCTCATTCCTGCGACTTAAACATGCGCACCTGGGAATGGCATTTCAACTACTCCACACACATACATTTTCTTCCCAAAATTTATACAATAAATCAAGCCTCTGCTTGTTATCAACACTGGAAGATTTATAAACTGACAAGTTTATTTTATTTTACCATTCAGTTCAACCCGTGAATTTACCATACTTATGAAAATCTTTATTTCACTTTCGAGTGTGTATTTACGTCATGATTTTATATAAATACAAAAATATCCTATTTGATACAAATATCATTTGCTTCCCGTTTCATGCCTCTCCGTGTTATCTGAAAAATATACTTTGCTCATTGCAAATATCAACTGTTCAACCAGAACTGAAATGTTGGTTGAATGCGGGCTTGCGCTAACCACTCTCCTTCGGAAAATCACCTGTTCCAAACTAGAAATGATTAAACTACTTCATAGGCTCTCTCTCAATACATATGATTATTAGAAAATATAATATCCAAGAATTATTTAGAAAAGTTATAAAAATTATTATTATTATTATTAGTGGATTATTATTATTATTATTTGTTATATCATTTGTTATATATTTAATTATTATTTCATTATGTGAGAATCCACATGTTCGAACCTTCGAATATGGAAAAAATATCCATTCCTCAACAAAAATAATTATTAACTTTTACAGTTACATCGGCTGATTACCGTGATTTCCCAAAATTATGAAATATTCAAATAAATGCTCGATATGCTCGGTCATCGATCCTAAACTGTTCTGAGTGCTGAAAATACTCAGAATAACTCTAATATGTCTTGCGTAAATCATTGCAAGATTTAAATACGAAGAAAAATAAATGTGTTGGTCATCTGCCGAAAAATAGTTTGTTCCAATTAGCTAGGCATAATATAAAGTCAAAATGTAGCTTACATTTCTCGTTGATCTTGAAGCGTAGCGAACCTGGTCTGTACCTGATTTATCCATAGACATGCCCTATCGGACAAGCACGTATAATCCTTGTATCGGCCGCCATTATATACCCACAATCCGTCTAGTCAGACATAGTGGTAGTATCTCTTGACGTTTGAAGTAACTGTTGATCCATTTTAATATTGGCTTCTGATAACTCCATAACAGTTTGCTTAAATGGGGTCATATCTACGTGATCTATTCTCAGATATGTCAGTTGTAACATAACTCACGGTAATCTTTTCAGTACAAGAAAACACTGGCAGTCTAACCAATCAACGGCTGTTCTGAAGATCGTTCCCTGGGCATGGCTTCACACCATCTACCATGCGCGAAGCAACATGTAGTTTCCCTACGTTGGCTAATGAACACCACCGTGATAGACTGGTCTTCAATGTACAGATAGATCGGAGTGGTTATCAAGTTACAAATATAAAACTGACTGAAATTGGACTAAAATATCCAAGTATTAGATTATTACTGGACTGTGAAAAAGTACTAATTCTAGACAAAGTCTAGCATATGTCCATGTGAAAATAAAAATATTTCACCAGTGTCCGTCGAAAAATAACTATCACCTTAGTGATTCTCCCTGCCGGAAACTTACTAAGTTCCACTCGTAGCGCAGCACTTTTGTGACTATCACAACTTTGAAAATAACTTCTGCGTAGATCCGGCAACCATGTGCCTTGGCTCAGCGTAGTAGCACCTTGCTAGGCAAATGCTTGTGTCGAAGTGAGCTATTGATGCCTGAGCCAGCCGGCTTTTATTCAAAACTGTCAGGGTCACGCGTCATCACGCTGAAATTTAGAAATCCTCATATCTCTGGTATCCCTGGTCCGATTTACTTGATACTAAGTGCATTCTCTTTCATTTGGCCGTGCCAGTAATCTGATCCAAGTCTCAAGTCTCTGCTCCATGGCTAACTATTTAATCAATCAATAAATAGCCTCGACCTCTGCTATTACTCACTACGTCACTTGACATGCTCTTAGCGGTATATTCTTTCCAATTGCTTCGAGAAGCAATGTAGCGCGATATTCAAATATCTCAACTTTCAAAAGCGGCTGTAGCCTTTCCCTTGATATCTAGGTGTCTGAATCTTGGAATACCCATTCCTAGAGTTGGGCACAGTGTGTATGTCCCACTCCCCGCCAAATAACTTCTAAACGGCTGGAGTGATTTCAATGCAACTCCATAAGATCATAGCACCATTCCGGCCGACCCCGACCGTGCCTTCAAATTTTATTGTGTCTCACCAATCCAACATGGCGGCTGTGCGAAATATTTCACCAGCATTCAGTATCTCCGAAACTATTATAGATATCACCCTGAAATTTTGTACGGTGATAAAGAGCACTACTAGAAGTTTAACTATGAGACTTTCGAAACCCTGGTAACTACTAAACCAACATGGCTGCCAAGCGAAGTTGAGACTTTTAAATATACTTTTCTCGCGATTTAACCACCCAAACGTAATGGAACTTGGTACAGAAAATGTGTATATACATTGTAAAGAACTGGCGTCTGATTGAGTTTAATTGTTTACATAACCTCAAAATGGCGGCTGTGCGAAAAATTTCACTGGCATTCAATATCTCCGAACCTATTATAGATATCACCGTGAAATTTTGTACGGTGATAAAGGGCACTGCTACAAGTTTATCTATGTAACTTTCAAACACCTGTATAGTACAAAACGAACATGGTGGCCAAGCGAATTTGAAACATTTTAATAGACTTTTCTCGTGATTTAACTCTCTGAGCGCAGTGAAATGAGGTACAGTAAATAATTATACATATTGGAATGTACTGGCATCTAATTTAGTTCAATTGTTTACATAATATCAAGACGGAGGCTGTGCGAAATTTTAAAATAAAGTTTTTATTTTTGTGTCGTTATCATGCGATCGAAGTGAATGTTCGAATAATGAACCTACGCAATAATTTTCCTTTTAATGGTACATAACTCTATGGCATATAGTGTACATATAACAATCCAAAATGGCGAGCATCCGAAATATTTCGACAGTTCTCAATATCTACGAATCTATCACAACAATCAAACTGAAATTTTGTATGTTGATAGAGGCAATTAACATGAGTAGGATATATGAAAATAGCCTGTATAGTTCTTCACGGAACTACTTGTTATTAGCCTACTTTTCACATTTTGCAAAAATGAGGAAAAAGTAGACATGAGATCGGGCAAATGTGTGTCTGTCTGTCTGTCTGTCCGGCTGGGTGTTTGTGTGTCCCCCCCCCCCCCCCCCTATCAACTCCTAAACGGCTGCAACAATCGAAACAAAATTTGGTAGGAGTAAATATCTGTACCTGAATATCTCACGGCCATATTTGAAAATGATGACAGTGCTACCAACTGCTGAAAAATCGCAATTGAAATTTGAGCTCCATGTTGGATATCATGGAAGGTATGAATGGGAGCTATTTCAAAATTGGCACACGTATAGATAATAGTATTGCAGATAAATTTCCAGGAGGCCATACATTGCAGTGTTGCCAAAATTATTATAAGCCTGCTGATAAGCCCAAATTTTAAATGCATATAACTTCTACACTAGCAATAGAATTTCAACCAAATTTCGTATGTGCTATGTGTACATAAACAGATATGACTGAGCGTAGTCTTATGAGCCACCAGGGCTGCCAACTGTTGATAAATGCTCTCATTTTTTAAATCCAAATACCCATTTATCAGAAAGTATGTAAGCCGACAGTTTTAAACTATGCACACGTATAGTACCTCACATTCTATATTAATTTGGAGTAAATTATATAAGTCAGTGCTACCAACATTATTCTAAGCCTGCAGAGAGGTCTAACGTTGAATACATGTAACTTCTATACTAACAAATGGATTTCATTCAAAATCGACACAACAATAGATCAGATTACTTCAGATTATTTCTGACCAATACATGTATGCCATTGTTGCCAACATGATTTTACGCGCGCAGTTAGATCCAATGTTTAACTGCATGTAACGTCCATGCTATCCATTATACTTCAACCAAATTTTGTATTCTGTACTTTAAGAGATGGAAGTAAGAATATATTCTGTCACCAGGGCTGCCAACTGTAGTTCTCTATTAGGCTACATTATGCCAGGTATGCAGTATTTCGAACTAATTAGAAATTTCGATATTACCAACTTAATTTCGTCATTATTCTAGATAGATTCATATAGATTAATCATTGGTATGAATCTTAAATTTTAAGAAAAGTAGGCTCTTTAGTTTGTCACGGAACTTCTTGTCTTGTTCTGTTGATATGCAAGCAACGACCCCTCTCATTCAGAAGCAGCCTTCTCAATGCTTCATTGAGGTGCTAGCAGCATCGTTACGAGCTTAAGGCAGGTTTTATTCTAAGACAATATTTAATGTGCGACTCTTATTTTTATTTTGTTCGCAAGCAGCGCAGGGTGAATAAATTATCCAGCCTGTACGCCCTGAGGGCTAACAGTTCCGCAAGTGTACTCCATAAATAATATATGGGAGAATCTTCCATTTACTGCAATGCTGGAACAAGAAAGATGTTGTAAATTCATTTTATTTTACAGACTTGAGACATCTTGGTCATCATCCCAGTGTATTTGGGTGTGTTTAGAACTTGACTGATAACCTGTATTTATAGCTTGCCTCGGTGGGTAAGTGGATAGCGTGTCGGTCTACTAACCCCCAAGATTGCAGGTTCGCTCCTGGCCGTGGTAAGTGTTTTTTTTTTTGAAAGGCGGCAAAAATACGACACGCAAGTCATACGATGTTGGCATGTCAAAGAACCCATTTGAATTCAGTAGGCCGCGTTCATAATGGCAAAATTAATCTCGGGAGTTCCCGTCAACACTAAGTTCCTCATTTCTCTACTAGAAAGCGCTATAGTGTTCAAGAAGCTTAGATATCTAACCTCCTTGACTTTCATAGTGATTTTAGGAACAACGAAATTCGACATGCAAGCTACCCTCTGGGTGTCAAATTACAAAGCTTGCACCCGGCACATGAGGCCATACGATATTATTATTATTACCTGTATTTATGTTATGACTGTAATAGTGTGAATAAATGCATAAAGCTTTATGTTCGACCCTGACTATTATCTGTCAGAAAACTGTACTATAATGAGGCCCATTATAACACTAGTTTTCATTATTAAACAGTTTCTTCCACCAATCAGAGCTCAAGAAATAGTTGTTTGATCAATTAGATAATTAGATGCGCTGAGTTCCACGGCCTTCTAATGTAAATTTCACTGCCTGGCCTAGTGTCATAGTAGAGTAATCGAGGAGGCCATGGTCAAATACAAGGCATTATCTGCGTCTCATGTGCTATGTTCACTACATAAAACTGGCGAAATCTCGACAGATATTTATGAATATTTTTGTTCAAACATAAAATAGTTATAATAATTATCGTCGAACATAAACAGTCGTATGCAACTCGCCTATAATGGTAATTAAGACACTCGTATGGAAATTATAAAACTCGCATACGCTCGTTTTATTAACATACTTGTGTCTTAATTATTGCCATTATAGGCTCGTTGCATAATGTACTATTTTACCATCATATGGGTATTGTCCCCGTGGGTTATTTATGCACAGCGAGGCTTGTCTGAAATTTTGCCCATTTTCTAAAAAAAAAAGGAAGTTTTAGATTTTTCCCTTAAAAAATGTATGTGTCCTTCCTCTTCCAAATAATATAATTACTTACACCGTACCACCATTTTTAAAGCTCCGAGCTGGCAGAACTTTTACAACGCACTGAGAGGTTCAATGAAGAAGCAGGCCTGCGTTTTTACGGCCGGATGGTATTCCTGACACCACCTCTTGACAGGAGTTAATGAGATATGAGCGAGTTAATGAAGATGAATGAAATTAGGCAAGGATGTGGAAAAAAGCGGCCATGGCCTGTCGGAAGGTACCGTCACAGCATTTGCCTGGAGTTGAAAATGGGGAAAACGCGAAAAACCATGTCAAGGACGGCCAACGGTGGGTTTCGAAACCACGTCTACCGAGCTCGGAGGTAGCTTGGCCTCATGGCCTAGCGCTGCGCATCAGTGAGTGTAGCTACCACTGCCGGTAGTTTATAAAATCTGACAATGAATCCATTTATTTTTTCGCAAATGAGCAGGTGTGAGTTGATGAGTGTTACCAACTAAAAATCAATTATTTTACATTATGAAGGAAACTCTGAAATATTATTTTTGTTAAATTTCTGTGACAAGAAATTCAAAAAGCATTTTTCTTTTCTATTTCGAACCGAAGCTCAGTACCCAGGACCCTGAAACCGACCTTCCGCCCCTGACAGCTTCACAGCCAGGAATTTAGCAATAGTTTTTGCTGTTTTAAGGGGAGGAACGGCGGTGTCTTCACGCCCCTAATTTATCAGTGAACTTAGGGCATTACCTACGATAATCTTAAAGTCCTTGAGATGTTTAAATTTTCACTTAGCTTGTCCTAGACACTTATGTAGAGCGTGGCTAACCTGCTAATCAGCTGTTAATTTATGACCCAAAAGAAGTGCAGATCTGGTCTCGTAAGAAAGAAAGTCCTCAATTTGAGTGGAGAGATGAAAAACAGAGCCGCTGGCGAGGCCAGACGTAGGCTATTCCTCCGAGGCGAATTCAAATTAACGCTCTTCAAGCAGAAGAAGTAAGTGCCTATGAAATTGATTGGGTAAACGGAAGTTCTCTTGGGAGAAAGCTTCATTTCTGGAGGGCTTAAATTTCACATGTACTGGGGCCGTTAAAATATATCACGGAGAAGGTAGAAATTTCGTGGCTTATTAGTGTGGAGTAGTTTGTGTTGCTTCATTTAAAGTAGCCTATAAGGCGTGATCAAAACGTTTTCGTTTGACAACCGTACAGTCCATAATTGGTAAGATTGATGATGATAGATGCTGTTTTGAAGGGCCCAACATCTAGGTTATATGCCCCTAAACTAAAACTAAAACCACACTTACAACAAAAACTTACATACTAGAAGAAGAAATGGAAAACAAAGGGAGAATAAGGCAAATAAAGGACAGGAGGAATAGAAATGCCCTCAACCCTCGAAGAATGAGGATTGAGGGACTTGGAAGGAAGGAGAGTCATGAAAGGCAGATCGGAAAAGGAAAGAGGAGAGGTTCCGCCCCAGAGGCGATGGAAAAAGGGGGAAAATCCGGACCCAGCTCAGGAATCCCTCGGGGTCACCAACTCCCGAACTCACCAGCCGTGAGCCCTTGAGAGTGTAGTATTACCCAGGGTGCACCAGAAGTGGTGGGGCTACACACACCAGCCTCCTTGAGGGCCTTGAGCAGAAGGCAGGTGATATGAAGAGAACAGAAGAGGTCTGACCCCTCGAAGGATGAGCGATCAGAAATGATGAGACAAGGGCCAATTAAGGCGGGAATGTGGAAGACTCCCTTGGCCTCGGATACCCTAATACCGTCGGTGTCGGAAGAGAACAAGAGTTGACCAAGGGAGGTTATTTTGATGACATGTTTCGCTCGTCAAGTGAGCATCATCAGATAAAATATTTCAATATTCAAAATTCTAGAAGATGTTAAGAAAATTTTGAGCACTCGATCTTTAGTATAAGACGCTGTTTATTGTTGATTTATTTAGAGGCTTTGAGACATCAGGCTCACCCCCCAGCGTAGCTGCGCGTGTTAATCGGTCAACACGATTGTACCCAATTACAATGAGTGCTTCCCTAAACCTGAAAAGAATGTGTATGCGATTAATAACTTGTTTCGATCGTCAAGCAATCATTATCAGATCCTTCATTGTAGCCAGTGTTAGTGATAGCAGCTGCACGAAAAGGGGTCTGGATCTTAGAGTGTAGGAGTTTTGGTGATTGCGATATGGCCATGCATTTTGTCTTCGAGGTGTTTATCTTCAAAGCGTACTTTTCCGTGGTTGTATTCTAGAATGAAGAAATAAGACAGCAAAGAAAGAAATCTATGAATTACAGATTTTTTCGAAACAAAAGAAAACACGTTCTAGGGATGGATAATGACAGTAACCCGAAGCTTGCCCGTGAATACCTTCCAATTAGAGGAAGAGATATAATAATAATAATAATAATAATAATAATAATAATAATAATAATAACCGACAGTGGTGGCTACGCTCCTTAAACGCAGGGTTACGTCATGGGGCCAAGCTCTCTCCTAAATCGAACCCCACCGTCGGCCATCCTTGAAATGGTTTTCCGTGATTTCCTATTTTAAACTCCAGGCAAATGCCGAGCCGGTACCTTCTGACATGCCGCTTCCTTCCACATCCTTGCCCAGTTTCATTCACCATCATTCATTTCATCTCTCATAAATCCTCTCAAGAGTTTGGCGTCAGGAAGTGCATCCAGCCGTAAAAACCATCCGCCACAAAGAATTCCATCGCATCTCATCACCGACCCCATAGGAAAATGGGAATAATAAGGGGTAGACTTATAATAATAATAAGAAGAAAAAGAAATCAAAAAGATAGAGAGGAACATTATTGGGTTAATCTTAGGAGCAAGATATACCCAAGATGGTTACAGGCTACAACCAATCAAAACAACATAATAATATCCAAACATCGAAATTGATATTAAGAAGAGAAGTTTGAAATTCTTTGGTCATCTCACTAGACTACCAGAAAATTGATTGACGAAAAGGATAATAGATTATTTAAACACACTCAAGAACTCAACACCTTGGCTAGAAGAACTTCGAAAAGACCTCAATAACGCAAACATAAGTTCAACAGACATTTCAGAAAGGGGCACCTTCAGATACTAAGTAAACAAATGGGAAGTTACATCAGAGCATCCAAAACCAAAACAGTACAGACCAAAGTGGCCCGAAGACAGCCTATAGAAACAACAACAACAACAACAACAAGAACCAAAAATAGGTTGATTGAGGTATTTGCTTAACGTCTTCCATTTATTGGGAGGATTCGTTAAAAATAAATAAATAATAATAATAAATCAAAGCGAGCAAGATCATAGGTCCTAAAATCCGAAATAACAAACAAGTTTTCTATAGAAACGACACCCTGTATGTGAAGTCGGAGAGACTTTCAGATACCATAAGGAAAAGAAGGATTGATTTCTACGGACACATCTACCGGATGAATCCTCCCGAATAACCAAGAAAATCTTTGACTTCCTTCCCAAAAAGAAGATCAAACCAAATTGTTTTACGGACGTGGAAAAGGACCTGCTAGAGCTCCAGATTACTGAAATCATGTTGATGAATGGTACAGCCAAAACCGTGACCAAAGACACCACCAAGAAGTTCCAAACCAGAGCCGTCTCCAGAAAACCGATGTAGATATCACAAGAGGAAAGAAAGAGGAGATCAGAGAGAATGAAGAAGTATTGGGAGAAAAGGAGAGCACATGCATTTAAGAAGTGATTGATCTGACGAACCCCAAAGTGGATGACTCGAAAACAAGAAGAAGAATTGGTTTTACTACTCTGGCTTTTAGAGACGCTGGTGTGCCGGAATTTTGGCCCGAAGGGGATCTTTAACGTGCCAGTTAATCTACTGACACGGTTCCCTCGCATTTGCGCACCCTCAAATGCCAGCTGACTGAGCCAGGATTTGATCCTGCAACCTTGGGAACAGCAGGGGAGAACTTGACCGCTGAGCCACGCAGCCAGTCAGAGGTAGAGATATTGGTCGACTCATGAAGCGACGGCTTGAAATCTGAGGTCGAAAGAGACTCGTAGAAAAATCCGTAAGTACGAGTGCATTGCACTTGTAGTAAACTGTATACATGACGTTGCAATCTAACCTATTAACTCCCATAATACTTGAATGAATCATTACGTTACCACTGTTTATGACTGCCAGTAATCATTCCTGGCGACTCATTATAGTACAGTTTTCTGACACATAATATTTGCATTACTCCATGGTCGAACATAAGCACATATCCTTGGTTCGATGTTCTGCACGAACATCCTAATTTTGTGTAATTTGTTTTGACAGAGTCAAGAATTGAATCCGCGGTGGCCGACAAGAACGCTAACCACTATACTGCAAGGCGTAGTTGGTAACACTGAGATACCAGTATTTAATCATGCATGGAAAGCAGTCCGCTTGCTTTTACACTATATTAAATTACACAGTATCACAGGCTAAATGCTGTGTACAAACCAAAGAAGAAGCTCCTTCTGGGCCGAGGCGTTAAGAAGGAACCTAGTAATTCGAACATGTTTCCTGTTTAATTGATGCAGTGTTGGGCCCCGGGCGACAGTGAACAAGCTTTCATCAATACCCACATGGTAACTGGCTCTTCAACGAGTCCATGGCCTCAGGAACATTCAGTTTAAATAACTCGCCCCGAAAGAGATTTACAGACACGTTTAGTCTTCTTCACTCTGCTTGGCGTAGTGACGATTTCATCTGGCTCTCTCGAACAAGGGCGTAGCCTTATTTCATAAAGTGGGGGATTTGTGTTGTTCCAAGAGGTGTGACTTAAGTTCTGGGCCTTCAATATATAAATGTATACATTTAATTGATTACACCTGACCATAGGAGCAGATGACCTCGTAGTTACGCCCCTTAAAACAACAGTAACTAACTAACTAACTAACTAACTAACTAACACGTGACCATGTATAATACCAATGTATTTGCAATGCCGATACTGTACATTATGTAATCTCACAAACGTTGACCCGCATACGATGATTTCAGAATATCTTTTCCAGCTAACATAACACGTTATTACAATTGACTGCAAAATAAATATTATTCACGACACCTCCTTTTGTACGGATTGTCAAAGTATACGTCTGGTCATGCCCTACACGTGGACTAAAGATTTGTTCGAGTCGGTGACCCATGCATCGTATCCTCCCCTTGTTAGCATGACAATATCACTGACTGCGTTACAATTTCTTATTTCTGAATATTACAGCATCTTTCTTTCTTTCTTTCTTTCTTTCTTTCTTTCTTTCTTTCGTCGTTACCTCCCTCTCTGAACTTACTTCCTCCCTTCCTTTTCTTGTTCTTTCCCTACTTCATTCCACCCTTCCAAAGGGAGTAGTATAGATCGCGATACATTACACTAAAAAATTCCACTAGACACACATTTCTGAAAGAAGGCTGACCCCTAGCTGAACGAGGGGATCAGGAGAGATCAGACAAGGGCCAATTAAGGCGGGAAAGGAAGAGATTCCCTAGGCCTTGCATACCCTAATATCATCGGGGTCGGAAGAGAACAAGAGATTACCAAGAGAGGTCGAATGGAAAGGAGACAGATATAAGGTGCGTTCAAAAAGTAACGAGCTGGAGGCATAATTACAGAAACCAGTACCTGTATGTTAGCCCTGGCTGTTGAGGCACTTGTCCCACTGTGACACAAGGCGGTGAATGGCTGTCTCATAAAATTCCCTGAGCTGCGATGTGAACCAGTTCCACATGAACAGCTGGACGGCGGCGTCCGAGGTGAATCGTTGGCACCGCAGAGCCCTTTTCAGGGGACCAAACATGGCGTAATCACAGGGAGAGAGGTCTGGACTGTATGGAGGGTGGCCGAGAACCTCCCGTTTGAATTTCTGCAGGAGTGCCGCGACTGTGTTGGCCGTATGAGGTCGTGCATTGTCGTGGAGCGACCACGGCGGCTATGGCGTTCACTGTCACTCGGCGGTCCTGGAGTAATGAGTGCATCAACCAGCTGGACGTTGTCATCGGTAATGCAGGGGGTGCTCCAGACCAGGCATCATCGGCTAACGACACCCGTCCTTCCCTGAAGCGCTTGTGCCACGCCTTGACCCTTGCAAGGGACATGCAGTGTTCGCCGTATACTTGTGACATTCGGCGATGAATGTCCGTTCCCCCTACTCCTTCCGCTGTCAGAAACCGAACAACACCTCTTTGCTCTTCGGTTGACGCCTCCATGTCACTGTTTGGAATGCGACTGGCAGCGTTGGACGATTGATGCAAGCTGCTGCTCGCATTGTATCGTCACGTGACGTGCACGTGTGCCCTCTTGCGACGGCCTGTGACCTTCCACGCTCTGGTTAGAACCACACCTCGTTACACACGCCACGATTAGCCGATGTAGTCACCGGTTTGCGCATTCCAGCCTCCGGCTAGTTACTTTCTGAACGCACCTTATAGGAGCCCGGCACAAGTAAGTGGAAGCAATGCCAGACTCAGATGGGGTCCCGTGGTCGCAAACCCACGTCCCACTAGATGTGAGCCCCTGGGGGGAGAACTGAAGTTAGACCCAGACCTTTTTAAGTTGATACACAAGATAGTCATACTGACGACGCGACGTGTCGCATAGTAAGGCCATTCTTGGCTAATCAAGTCTGAAGAAGTGAGGGAAAAGAATAAATCTACTACGGAATGATGTCACCAAGGATTTGCTCCTTATGATGTACATCTGGGATTGAAAATGTTTACTTTCCAGCAAATATGCTGAGAATGTGTAAGCGCATGCCCAAATAAATAATAACAAATAATCATAATAGTTTTTCAAAGTATACAAAGGGATATAGAAGAGATAGAAGTAACAGTAGATATTATTCAGGACAGACTACTTTTCAGAAATATGATAAACAAGTAGTTCCGTGAAGAAATATACAGCCTATTTTCAAATATCCTACCTATGTTAATTGCCACTATAAAAATACAAAATTTCAGTTTGATTGCTATAATAGATTCATAGATATTCAGAGCCGTCTAAAAATTTCGGATGGTCGCCATGTTGGATTGTTAAATGTATAGGCCATAGAGTCATGTACCATTAAAGGAAAATTATTGCGTAGGTTCATTATTCAAACTTTCACTTCGATCCCATGATTACGACACAAGAAATAAAAACTTAATTTTAAAATTCGCACAACCGCCATCTTGAGATTATGTAAACAATTGAACTAAATTGGATACCAGTGCATTACAATGTGTATAAACATTTCCTGTACCATGTTTCATTGCGTTTGGAACATTAAATCGCGAGAAAGGTCTATTTAAATTTTTCAAAATTCTCTTTGACGCCATGTTCGTTTTGTAGTTAACCGGTTTTTGAACGTCTTATAGATGAACTTCCAGTAGTGCCCTTTATCTCCGTACAAAATTTCAGGGTGATACAGCTAATAGTTTCAGAGATATAGAATGCCGGTGAAATATTTCGCACAGCCACCATCTTGTGGTTATGTAAACAATTGTACGAAGGTAGATGTCGGTGCATTACAATGTGTATTAACATATACTGTGCCAAGTTGTATTGCGTTTGGTTGGTTAAATCGCGAGAAACGTCCTTTTAAAAGTTACAACTTCGGTTGGCCGCCATGTTGGTTTTGTAGTTACCAGTTTTTCAACCGTCACATAGGTTAACTTCTAGTAGTTCCCTTTATCACCGTAAAAAATCCAGGGAGATATCGATAATAGTTTCGGAGATATTGAATGCTGGTGAAATATTTCGCACAGGCGCCATGTTGGATTGGTCGGGGTCGTCCGGAAGAGTGCTATGAAATTACTGAGTTTCACTGAAATCAGTCCATCCGTTTGGAAGTTATTAGGTGGGACACACACACACGGACAAAAGGTGATCTCATAACAAGGGTTTCAAGGAGAAGGAAATTACGAAGTGGGTTAACATCTGGACGGTAGAGAGAAGAAGGAGTGAAGTAATGAAGAACTACTGGAAGGCAAGAAATGGTAAAGGAAATAAGAGACAGTGAATACAATGGGTTATTTTACGCAGTGATGGCCAAAATCGAGGAAAGATAGAGAAGAAGTAGGCTATAGCTTTTATATCCGTTTTATCCTTCGGGACGTTTATAGACACATGCCGCGGTACTGGAAGTTTATTTCTAAAAGGGATCTTTAATGTGATATAAAATATTATTGGTTTTACGTCCCTGTTAATTATTGAGGCTTTTGGAGACACCGGGGTGCCAGAACGTTGCCCTGGAGGGGATCTTTAACGTGTCAGTATTTATTTAATATTTATTTATCGTGAATATCTATGACTTTAGTCGCTTTTCCAAGTTTTCCCGTATTGATTTTGATAAGTTATGCAACTGTCCACTTTACAATACAAAATTATCTTTTTATATATCACTTGATGTCAATATACATTTTGAGACATGTTTCGGCTCTGTGAGCCTTCTTCAGTCAAAATCACTGAAAAATTCTCCTAACACAGTCTAATGTTTGGTCTCTCATAAAAATTTGTTAAACATTTTTACATCGTCAAGATGATTAAAAGAATTTAAAAAATTTAAAAATGTACACAATTTCGAAACGAATTTCGAATGGATCAACAAGAATGTGGCCCACGTTTCGAAATTGTGTACATTTTTAATTTTTTTAAATTCTTTTAATCATCTTGACGATGTAAAAATGTTTAACAAATTTTTATGAGAGACCAAACATTAGACTGTGTTAGGAGAATTTTGTAGTGATTTTGACTGAAGAAGGTTCACAGAGCCGAAACATGTCTCAAAATGTATATTGACATCAAGTGATATATAAAAAGATAATTTTGTATTGTAAAGTGGACAGTTGCATAACTTATTTATTTATCGTATTGCTTGTAGTGCCGGGAATGTCCGAGGACATGTTCGCCTCACCAGAGGTTGTAGTTGCTTCAAGCGGACACCCATAGAGTGAGCTACAAGTTCCGTTCAATTTAATAAATCTTTATTGCGGCCAAATAGCCAAGATGAAATAGATTTTTTATAAGTTTGCATATTCAGACAATGACTTTGTCCTTTTTGTGCATATTTCGATGTGATAACGATCACATGCCGTTTCACACAGCCTATATTTGGTTCGTGGAAGTTTGTGTTCTTGCATATCAGGTGGTGGAATCCATGGACTGCCAACCTAGTGATGACGTGTCTGATTTCGACGTTCTCCTTTGTCCAATTTGTTCCGTTCAATTTCAAGTAGTTACAACGTTCGTTACCAACTTTGGAACTTTGATAGAGCGTTCCAACGAAATCTAAGTTAGGCATTTAGAATCTCTGTTTCGCGGGCTTATAGGCCGTGTTCCAAGGACATTTTGCCGTCCTGACGTTTCGCTGAATACTGCGTTCAGCATGTTCACGGGTTCATTAAGCGAGGTAAAACAAGTAAATAGTCAACAGCCCACACATAGAGGCTACCATAGCAATGGCGTACCACATAAAAGTAATGCATCAAGGACAGGGCTGCTCTTCTCATTATACACCTATTAACAAACACCTGTAGTCGACTGGTAATTTCGTTGCTAACTTTCCAAGACTCAGATCCATTCAATAATAAATACTGCCTTGACATTACTTCTAAATATCTTTAACTTTGTGTTTGTAGTTATATTAGCCTACTTTCGATTTTTGCAAAAAATGAAAGTAGACTTATGAGATCAACACAGGGCGAAAAAAGCGTGTCTGTCTGTGTGTGTGTATGTGTGTGTGTGAGTCTGTGTGTGTGTATGTGTGTGTGTGAGTCTGTGTGTGTGTGTGTGTGTGTGTGTGTCTGTGTGTGTGAGTGTGTGTACTCTGAATGTCTGTCCCCCCCTATCAATTCGAACACGGTGAATGCGAATTGAACGAAATTTGGTAAAAAGGTAGCACTAGCAAAGGACACCTCAGTGTCATGTTTTATATCGCCGCCATCTTTACTAAAACTGAATGGCAGCCACTCAAACGTTCAAAACGTAAAATCAAATAACGACTAACCAAATCATCCGATCTCTACCAAATTTGGTAACAACATACCTTCATATAGGATGCGTCTTGTGACCAAACTACAAGGTCGTCCGCCATACCATTTCAGGATGGCGGCCGTGCGAATTATGCAAACTTTATAATCCATATCATGGGACCCACTAGTTTCGATTATCGAGCCGAGAATCGTTTTAACTGTTCTAAAGGAAGAGGCACGTTCGAAATTAAAAGTTTATTTTGTAATACTATAGTGCAGACGTGATTTTAAAAAGCTGAACTGATTCAGTAATAAGACAAGATGGCAGCGGATATCTTGTTCCTGACTTATATGTCACTAATTTGAGTATTGCATGCAATATAGCGTACTGATAAAAAATAAATAAACTTTGTATGAAATGCTTTATATATAAATAATATACTCCAGTGATGAAATCGTTTAGTATAAATCATTATTTGCTAACAAGTTCTATGTAAGTCATTTTAAATAGAACGATATTCGTTGACACAATTAGCTCAGTGGTAGAGCGTTAGCCTATCGCTCAAATGCCTATGGTTCAAACCCGATCAGAGCTAGGTTTTTTGCTTGAAATGTTATATGTTTATTGTTTTGTAATGACTCAGATGGTTTAAAATTAAGCGTTATATTGTGCACATTATGGTGTAAAATATATATTTAATTAAAACATAATTCGCCAGCAGATTTACTCGAGACATCTAGCTGCCAAAAAAGTAACTTCCAGATTTTATTGAAAAGTTTCTTCTTCTGGCCGCTAGAATGCACTCGCTCTGTTAGGATTATATTGTTCGATATTTCGCCACTAGATGTCACGACTAGTCTACGTGGGGATCCATTGATTACTATACCATTATCATTCTATGCGCATCGAATTTGAAGAATGACAAGATGATACTAGGATACATTTTAACTTTTTATTTTAAAGGGTTTGTAACAGCCTATTTTGCGTTACTTGAAAATGTTATTAAGCGTTATATTGTGCACATTACGGTGTAAAATATATATCTAATTAAAACATAATTCGCCAGCAGATTTACTCGAGACATCTAGCTGCCAAAAAGGTAACTTCCAGATTTTATTGAAAAGTTTCTTCTTCAGGCCGCTAGAATGCACTCGCTCTGTTAGGATTATATTATCGAAAATATCCACATAGTTTGTATACACACGTCTCTGTAGGGTCATGGAAAGATTTGTTAATTCAATTAGGGTTGTGAAAGCCATGCACAACCAGACGTGTAAAGACATGCCTCAACTCAAAGTTGGATGTTGCCCACGGCAGGTCGTAATAATAATAATAATAATGTTATTGGTTTTACATCCCTTTTAACTACTGCTGCTTTTAGAGACACCTGGGTGCCGGAATTTTGGCCCGAAAGGGATCTTTAACGTGCCAGTAAATGTACTGACACGGCTCCCTCGCATTTGTGCACCCTCAAATGCCAGCTGACTGCGCCAGGATACGAACCTGCAACCTATGGCCCAGCAAGCGAGAACGTTTCCGCTGAGTCACGCCGCCAGTCCGGTCGATTATGTCTCCAGATCCATAACATTCTTGATATACTTCTTATCTTTCTTTCTTTCTTTCTTTCTTCAATGATGGTAGCAGTTTTTATCTAGGTTGTGGCGTTTGGTAGAGGTAAATCGTTTCTAAGGTCTTCAACAAAGAATAGTTCTATTATACTCTTTGATAATAACAACGAGTTATAACTATACTCACACATTTAGGAGAAAGTAGGCTATATGTTCTTTACTGAACATCTTGTTTTTAATTTTCCTAATCGGATACAGTTGTACGAAGGCACCATTTGCTTTTCTAATTCGTTGCCCTACATCATCATCAGCTCCTCCGGTCTTGGTCACTTCGCTTCCAAGGTAAGTAAAACTTCCTACATATTCCAAGTCTTCGTTTTCCAACCTGATAGATTAGGCCCCTTAAAACAACAATAAATTATCAACATCATCATCAATTTTGCCTTCTATAACCAGCTAGTGACATTTCCGGATAAACAGTACCTAATTTACTGACTGTGAGACCCTGAATCGCAAGAAACTACTACTCTCTACCTATTCAGCGCTTTTGAAACATCGTTTCTTTTATCGGTATCGTGATCTTATCGATTCTTAATGAGCTAAAAGCACACAACTAAATTATATTAATGAAGGTGATTAATCATCGTAATGGTGGGCTACTGTTTTAACCTAATTAGATCAAGCTTCACGAAACAAGATATTTATCGTTCAACTATGTGGATTTATTGGATAGAAATCGGCGATCTGGGCGGCTTCGGTGGCGTAGTCGGTAGAATGCTGAGCTTCTATGCCCGAGATCGCGGGTTCAAACCCGCCTGAAGTCGTCGGAGGGAACCGGAACATGTGATAAGCTCAAAAATGTCAATTTTTATTTTTTAGCTTAAAAAAATCTGCCATCTTTCTTGAAGAATTTGGTGTATCAATTATTGTGCTGAAGCGATATTTGACGCAATAATAGTACATTATGCAACGAGCCTATAATGGCAATAATTAAGACACGAGTATGTTTATAAAACGAGCGTATGCGAGTATTTTAATTTCCATACCAGTGTCTTTATTACTATTATAGGCGAGTTGCATACGACTGTTTAATTTCGACGATAATTATTATAACTATTTTATGTTCGAACATAAATATTCATAAATATCTGTCGAGATTTCGCCAGTTTTATGTACTGAACAGAGCGCATGGGACGCAGACAATACCTTGTATTTGACGATGGCCTCCTCGATTACCCTACTATAACATTAGGCCACGCAGTGAAATTTAAATTAGAAGGCCATGCAACTCAGCGAGGTGAGATGCTATCCGTTTCTAATTGGTCAAACAACTGTTTCTTGAGCTCTGATTGGTGGGAGAATCTGTTTCATAATGAAAAATAGTGTTATAGTACAGTTTTCTGACACATTATAGTCAGGGACGAACCTAAAATAATGTTGGCAACATTATCATGCATTTGTTGGTCAGAAATAATCTGAATTTTATGATCTATTGTTGTGCCAATTTTGGATCAAATCCATTTGTTAGTATAGAAGATTGAGAGATGGAAAGCTTACATAGAGAGTTTGTATAAGGGAAAGGAGATTGAGAATCGTGTAATGGAAAGGGAGGAGGAAATCGATGAGGATGCGAAAGGAGATTTAATATTGAGATCAGAATTTGATAGAGCTTTGGAAGACATAAGCAGGAACAAAGCACCAGGCATAGATGATATACCGATTGAGTTGCTACGCTACATAAGAGATGAAGGTCTGATCAGGTTATTTCACTTGGTGTGTAGGATTTATGAGACAGGTGAGGTACCCCCTGATTTCAAGAAGAATGTAATCATCCCTATACCAAAGAAAGTGGGAGCTGACAGATGTGAAGATTACCGTACAATCAGCTTGATTACTCATGCTTCAAAGATCCTGTCTAGAATAATTTACAAGAGGATTGAAAGCCAGATAGAAATGGAGTTGGGTGAAGACCAGTTTAGTTTCAGGAGTAATGTAGGAACAAAGGAAGCTGTACTAAGTCTTAGGCTGATTTTGGAAGGTAGAATAAGGAAAGATAAGAGAACGTTCAAGGCATTTGTAGACTTTGAAAAGGCTTTTGTAACGTTGATTGGACTAAATTGTTTGACATTTTGAAATCTATTGGAATAAAGTACAGGGATAGGAGGGTGATCTACAATCTATACAGAAACCAGACTGCAGTCATTCGAGCTGAAGGACATGAGAGAGAAGCTGCTGTTCAGAAAGGTGTAAGGCAAGGCTGCAACTTATCACCCATACTTTTCAATCTTTACATTGAACAAGCAATGAAGGAAATTAGAGAAAAATTTAAAGTGGGAGTGAAGATTCAAAGAGAAATAATTTTAACTCTGAGATTTGCTGATGACATCGTCATCTTGGCCGACAAGCCTGAGGATTTGAATGAGTTTTTGAATGGTATGGACTCCGTCTTACGGAAGGAATTCATGATGAAAATTAATAATTGTAAAACAAAAATACTAGAATGCAGCCGAAATAAATCAGAAACCTTTATGGACATCAAATTGGCAGGTGAAAAGCTGAAGGAAGTAGGAAACTTCTGTTACTTAGGAAGCAAAATAACCAGTGATGGACGAAGCAAAGAGGATATAAAAAGTAGGTTGGCTCAGGCAAGGAAAGCATTTCTACAAAAAAGGAATCTGTTGACATCGAATATAGATTTAGGTATTAGGAAGTCATTTTTGAAAGCCTTTGTCTGGAGCGTGGCGCTCTATGGAAGTGAAACTTGGACTATTGGTGCAGCAGAAAAGAGGAGAATTGAAGCATTTGAAATGTGGTGTTACAGGAGAATGATGAAGATCAGATGGGTAGATAGGGTTACAAACGAAGAGGTATTAAGACGAGTGGGAGAGGAGAGATGTTTCTGGCGACTGTTAATGAAGAGAAGAGATAGGTTAGTAGGACACATACTAAGACACCCAGGAATAGCAAGCTTAGTTATGGAAGGAAGGGTCGAGGACAAGAACTGTAGGGGTAGACCAAGGTTAGAATATGTTAAACAGATTGCCTCGGATGTAGGGTGTGGTAGCTATGTAGAGATGAAACGATTAGCTCAGGACAGGGATGCATGGAGAGCTGCATCAAACCAGTCAAAAGACTGATGACTCAAACAACAACAACAACAACAACAACGTATTTAAAATTGGACCTATCAGCAGGCTAATGTCATGATAGCTGCACTGACATATAGTAGAAGTAGTTACACCACTAATCACCAATAAATAATTAATATTAAAGCTACAGTACACCAACAGAAGACTTTGTAAACCCCTGTCAGTCTTATTATTCACCTAATTGAGGTCAACAACTTCCATTTGTTGATACCTTGCGTCATTTACTATAATAGTACATTATGCAACGAGCCTATAATGGCTATAATTAAGACACGAGTATGTTCATAAAACGAGCCTATGCGAGTTTTATAATTTACATACGAGTGTCTTAATTACCATTATAGGCGACTTGCATACGACTGTTTATGTTCGACGATAATTATTATAACTATTTTATGTTCTCAGATACATATTCATAAATATCTGTCGAGATTTCGCCAGTTTTATGCACTGAACAGAGCGCATGAGACGCGGAGAATGCCATGTATTTGACCATGGCCTCCTAGATTACCCTACTATGACACTAGGCCAGGCAGTGAAATTTAAATTAGAAGGCCGTGGAACTCAGCGCATCTAATTATCTAATTGGCCAAACAACTGTTCCTTGAGCTCTGATTGGTGGGAGAAACTGTTTCATAATGAAAAATAGTGTTATAATGTCCCTCATTATAGTACAGTTTTCTGACATAGGCTATAATAGTCAGGGTCGAACATAAAATTAGGTTTAAACATAATGTTTTAAGGCTATATTGTAGCTACCTAATAGCCAAATATTCTTTTTGTGTTTACCGTAAGTCATATGTTTGGAAATGTCATGTACCATTTTCTCAGAAACTATTTGACCAATGTATTTGAAACTTTGTAGTCTCTAAGAAACTATATAGATCTAATAGTGGAAGTAAATTTATTTAGTTATCTTTATTAGTTCATGGAGCCCAGCTGGAAAAGCACTGACAATTTTACAGAAAATGTCAGTTTTCAAAAAGGATGTATAAAAAAGATAACCCAGCTCCTGTAATCGATAGAGCAATACCTTTACTTCAGTAGCTCAAAAATGGTTTAAATATTATGGATGCAAAGTTTGATTATTTGCTCAGAAAAAGGGACATGAGTTAAGGGAATTTTTAACGATATATTGCTTTAACATTGTGTTTGTGATGCTCTCTCTGACACAACATATTGAACATAGAAGTTTCAAATTCTACCCAAAGAATGACGATTGTACTCTGAATACACCAAAAGAACATTCAAGGAGATATCTATTGTAGTTCCTGAGATATGTAGGCCTAACTAAACATCGGATCTATCGAACATATATCGATTCACACGTCCCGGTTCTCTTAGAGCGTTAGAAATCCCTCAGTATGTCTTCCTTTGGAGGGGAAGTAAAGTCGGCGGTCCCATGTCATAGATTTATGGCACGATAAAGAACCTTCCACTAATTACATTTGTGTAAAGATAAATTATAGATTATATTTGACTGACGCTCTTAGGTTCCAACGTTCGTCGTCAGGAGCCGACTGCGGGTAACCGAATTCAGAACTAGTTAGTGGCTCGTTGACAGTGGCGTTTGGTAGCAAAAATTGGAACTACTTGAAAATCGAATGTCTGCAGTACTTACTTGAACTTTTTATTATTATTATTATTATTATTATTATTATTATTATTATTATTACCGACAGTAGTGGCTACGCTGGCTAAAGCGCAGCATTAGGTCATGGGGCCAAGCTCTCTGCTGACTCGGTAGACGCGTGGGTTCGAGCCCCACCGTCGGCCGTCCTTGAAATGGTTTTCCGTGGTTTCCCCATTTTCAACACCAGGCAAATGCTGGGACGGTACCTTCTGACAGGCCACGGCCGCTTCCTTCCACATCCTTGCCCAGTTTCATTCACCATCATTAATTTCATCTCTCATTAACTCCTCTCAAGAGGTTGGCGTCAGGAAGGGCATCCGGCCGTAAAAACCATCGCCACAAAGACTTCCATCGCATCTCATCCCCTACCCCGTTGGAAAACGGGATTAATAAGGGGTAGACATACAATTATTATTATTATTATTATTATTATTATTTTATTTTTATTTTTGTTTAGTGGATGGCTTTTAGTGCCGGGAGTGTCCGAAGACATGTTCCGCTCGTCGCCAGAGTTTTGTAGTTGCTTCTATACGAACACCCATTGGATGAGCTACAAGTACCGTCGCGTGTGGAGTGTAGTCTGGGGAGGAAAGTGTTAATGGAAGGACGAGGAATTGGAAGGTTGCGGCTGTGGCCTATAGTTAGGGACTAACCCCGGCATTTGCCTGGAAGGAAGATGGGAAACCACAGAAAACCATCTTCAAGGTTGCCGGCGGGGGGATTCGAACCTCCTCGCCTCCCAGATGTGAGCGACTGCCTGCAGCCACACCGCAACGACCATGGCTAACTCACCCGGTCTTACTTGAATTAAAAAACAGATAACGCACACTAATACAGCCATCACAATTAACACCGGTTATCAGACAGATTCTACACACACCCAAAGTACAGGGGGCTACATGACCGAGTTGTCTCAGCCCCTAAACTGAGGAACCAACCAACCAACAGTTCTCAGTAGCATGTTGAGCTTCTATGTCGAAGATCGCGTGTTCAAACCCGGTCGAAGTCGTCGGATTATTTAAGAGTGTTAAAATCCTTCAGTATGCATTCCTTCGGAGAGAAAGTAAAGCCGGCGGTCCCATGTCATATATTTATGGCATGTAAAAGAACCTTCCACAGACTAAACTTGTGTGAATCTAAATTTGCAGGTTAGAGTTCATTGGAACGCTCTATCAAAGTTCCAACGTTCACCACTAGGTATCAGTTACATCTGGTAGCAAGAGTTGGAACTACTTGAAATTGAACGGAACTTGTAGCTCACCCCATGGGTGTCGGCATTGAAGCAGCTACAGGCTCTGGCGAGCCGAACTTGTCCTCGGACACTCCCGGCACTAAAAGCCATACGCTAAATAAATAAATAAATAAATAAATAAATAAATAAATAAATACCAAATAAATATCAGTATTTAGACCAAACGTGCTGTATGGAAGGGAGAGCTGGGTAGTTTCAGAATTACTTAAACACGTAAGCTGGAGGTAACCGATATGAACACGAATGATTACTAGTTTTGTCCTTAGCTCGAACATTCATCATCCTTTAAATCAGTGGTTCTGAACCCGTAGAAGTCTGCGGACCACTCAGCGTGAAATTGAATCATGTACGGAACACCCCCCCCCCCCCCTTAACACCTTATCTGTTGTAACCCGTTCCTCAATAACACTTATTTTAAATATATTTCAATCCAAAACCTGATAGTCATGGCCGCGAATATATTCGGACGATTCTAGTTCAACGCACATCGTTTCCGAAATCCCCATTTATTGGCCACTTTTCTATACGTGCTGGTGGACCCTTTTCTCCCGCGGACCACCTTTGGTCCACGGACCACCGGTTAATAACCACTACTTTAAATACTAGATACGGCTATTTCTCGAACCTGAAACTGTCCTCTTGCACCATTGAGATAGAATGGAACCACGCCCCGTTCTTTCAAGACGAGATGCTAGCTCATATTTCGTGAAAGAAGGAAACTCCCTAACCATGGCTCTGAATACGTGGGCAGCCCAAAACTCATCCAACGTTAAAAAAAAAAACAGAAAAACAAAGCGAATGTCATGTCCTGGAACATTATTGCCGCCATGATAATAACAGTCGAGATTTGAGCGGCTTACTCCCACCAAAAACAAATGTTAGCATTGTGTGTCCAGCTCCCGTATGGAGCGCTGATTGTCCGTGACGTCATGCAGCGACAGGCAATTGTCTGGCCAGCCCTCCTGCGGCAGTCAATTGAAACAGTCGGTGGTACTGTACTTACATCGTGAAGATGGTCGACAAGATTTCGCGCGCGCGCGCATGCGTGCATTGAACTCTGTGATAGACAATCTTACAGGGAATTTTGTTGTGTTTATTTATTTTTAATGATTATTATTTTTACAAGGCGGCAACGTGTGCGACTAAAATGTATTACACGATTGGAGTGTGTCTGTGTACGTTGTTGTTGTTGTTCAAGAGCATCACTTGGTGTAATAAAATCCATCTTAACAGGACAAGAACAAGAGAAATACCTTCTATCCAACAGTAATTATTGTAGACCTGACTTGTGGAAGATAAAATGCGTTTGTTCTTTCCGTCATCGCTTCCCCGTTGAGATCGATTAGCGCAGTACAACATCTGCTAGCCATTTACACGGGATGGAACGAGATCTAAACTGCATCTGCACAGTGAGATAAGACTAAGAAAAAATCTTGTGTGACCGGTATTTGAACTCAAGACTTGTAAAGGCACCGACATGGAAGGGGGGATTTCCTGCGCAGTATAGGCCTAATACGGCAAGTAACCACAAAATAAATGTTGGATACGATTCTGTTCGTTCGTCAACTTTCATACCAGGATTGAAATGAGATAACATTTTGTTTGTTTTTGACAGAAGGAACTTATTGTGAAACGTAGTTATTGCTGTACGAACTTCGATTGCCCATTGTTGATAGAGCAACTTTTCTCTGAACCAATAAAAAATATTTTCGGAGTTTGCTCAGAGTTTTAAAAGAATATTGGGTGTGTGTAACTACGATGCGCGTCGATATTTGAGCGTGGCAACGTCTTCTCGGACTCATTTCGTTTAACTGTCGCTCTTGCGAAATTTCTGCTTCGTATATATTGTGACCGTCAGCCGGGTGGCAACGGCACATATTTGTGAGTGACCTTCAGAAGTCCTCCGGTAAAGCTGTCAGGATAGCCAACAACCGCGATGACTCTCCTAACATCTCCCCCGTCGGACCTTTAAAAGTTTGCCGTGAGGATCAGGTGAACTTCCTAACAATAGGCCAATGCGGCACGAGGTTCTATAGTCCACGAGGAGCGTGGTACATGGTTGCGATGGTCAAAGACGGCCTAAGGAAAGGTTCACCTCAAAAACTAGACCGTGAAATTAAACATCCAGGCTTATGTAAAACACCGTGAAAATTTATTGTAGATTTCCACAAACCCCTATCCTAGTTCGGAGGGTTATATTCGGCTAATCCGCAAGCTAAAAGTTAATGATAATAAAAGTTCAAGTCCCTAACAATGAAGTTACATTAACCCTCGCGAAAGATCTAATACACAATAAGTAAGCAACAGCAACAACGCTGGGTAAATGGTACGACGCAAAATCCCTAATACAAGTTACATGATCAAGCTAATATGAAGTTACATTTAAGTGAAGGAGAAAAGCAAAGCTAAGTTATGGTGGTACCATTTCCACATTTACATTTAACTTTTCTAGCCAAGTCCTATCAGTTAACATTCAAAGTTACGGCGGTGACGTCCGTAATAGCAAAACAGTTACAATACAAAGCTAAGTGTACAGCCATTTAAAAACAATTAATCTAATCAACAATCATGTGCTAAATAGCACGCAATAAAGGTAACATGGGGAAAAATACAGTTTCATGACATCAATAATTATAGTACATTACAGGTTTTATTATAATGCCTTCCTGCCCCATGGTTAACTCATTGTAAACCATTGTCATCTAGCTTGATAGTAATGTCGGTGATAGCGTAGTTAGAACCACGTCTGACAATCACATGGCCTGCGCTCCACACACTATGAACTAATGGTTCATGTGTGCGCCAGGTCACAACAAAAATGTCTACACTCTCCGTCGTTTCCAATAAAGGAAATCCCTTCATCTGCACGGCCATGTCAGCAGGTTCAAATGTAAGAATGTCAAAGTTTAAATGGAAATAATATGTTAGTTAGATCTTGTTTAAAACAATTATGCGGATGATGTTTATTATGTCGGTTTATGTTCCTTCCGTAGGTTTATGGCGTATTCTGACAAAGGCCTGACAAGGAGTAGTCTTCTAAAGATCATTCTCCCGCAGCAAAACATAGACTCAATAGTCGGAAAACTCAACGAGCAAACTCGGCTCGGACTCACAATAACACGAGTTATCAGCGGTAAATACCTCGCTTTCAACAACTCTCATAATAATGCCTCATAACAACAACAGATGCGCGACTTACATTAATGGCACGTCTTACTCACTCAAGGCACATAATATCATGGGTTACCTGCGGCAAAAACCTCGCATTTAATAACCAAATTGCCTTCATTATAATTTGCCTCTCTCAAGAGGATCGCCAACAATGCATAAAGAAACCTGACAACCCTGGACATGTCGAAATGACATTCCTCGCAGCAAAATATCTAACTAACAGTATGAAAATCCAAGAAAAACAAATGAACAAAAATACAGTAAGAAACACTGGGTTTCATGAGCAATAGCTGCATTGAAAGAAAGAGATGAATGAAATCAACATTCTGTCCTATGTTATCGTAGTTCTGTCTCGCTTTCAAGCATTTGTTTTCAAGGTTACTGGGTCAACAAACCAGTTTATTGGTGACAACTTCACAAATTGCAGTCCTTCACTGACCACATTTTTCAACAGGCAAGGCCGGCTAGTTTTAACATTATATAATACCGTAATATTTGGCCTTGTCATTCTTAGCATATGCTTGGTTCAAAAACCTTATAGAATCCGTGTGCTAAACACGTTACAATTTAACTGTACAATAAAGTATCGCAGTCCTTCATTTCAAAGAATACCGACAGTAGTGGCTGCGCGGGCTAAAGCGCTGCGTTAGGTCAAGGGGCCAAGCTCTCTGCTGACTCGGTAGACGCGTGGGTTCGAGCCCCACCGTCGGCTGTCCTTGAAATGGTTTTCCGTGGTTTCCCATTTTCAACACCAGGCAAATGCTGGGACAGTACCTTCTGACAGGCCACGGCCGCTTCCTTCCACATCCTTGCCCAGTTTCATTCATCTTCATCAATTCCATCTCTCATCCCGACGCGCAGGTCGCCCACGGGCGTCAACTAGAAAGACCTGCACTCGGCCTCTCAGGAGGCTACACGACAAAAAAAAAAAAAAAAAAATTCAAAGAATAGTAAATCACAGACATAACAGCATGTCTCACGAGCTTCTTTGCTCATCAAAGATATAACACTTATTAAGTTCTCAGTATAACATTAACACCTGTGTCCTCATGACAGAAACAAAGTAGTAACAAATTGATAAATATGGCACAGATCTGCAACTCTAGACCTGCATAATGATGCGATAGTGCACTTAGTTCGATGCTTGACATCTACACTTTCTCCAAAATAATAAATCTGTCAGTATTTGACTATAAATTGGCTTCTGAGCGCTTTCAAAAATGAAAATACAGCATATTTTTATAAAACTGGAAACTACAGTTGGTTTCCTAACGATACGACCTATCTAACGAGGTCATAAGTCTCAACAGACTGGTTGCAAAAATTGCAGTTAAATAAAGTGACGATGACATCTGAATGAAACCACGGATAAATATCCTACACATGGCTGAGCAAAATAGCTGCAAATGATTACAGTCATGTTTGGCAGTGGGTCGGCTATAACGTGGTACGACGTCCATCAGGACGGCACCAGGGTTAACCAAAACTGGTCTACCCCACAGGGTGACTCACAATGACTGAAATAAACAACAATTATACTAATTACAACCCTACCTAGCAAATGGCTGACACATAAGTGCGGTTGATTCACAAAAAAAAACTACGATATCTAAATATACCACCGCGGACTATTACAAAAGAAAGGGTGCCCAAACTCACGACTTTTGGTAGCTCTCACATCGGCTCAGACATTCATCGACCAGGGTCGCGAAAAACTCTGCTTGGCTCTCCAGCATGGTCCTGTCCTCCACGGATTCACCAATCTGGACCTCCCAAGCAGCCAGGGTTCGTTCGCCTCCGGATGATGGGCTCCCAAAAAGGTCTGGAATGTGCCTGGAAGTCGGCATCCACGTTCCTTCGTCTGCGTCCTCGGCATCCTGACGTTCCATCAAGCTGGTGGTCTCCATCACGACGTCTCCCTCATACCGGAATGGTATTAGCCCATAATCGTCTTCTTCACCATGGCGTGGAAAAGTTCAATGTCTTGCATGATGTCGAAAATGTCGAAATATCTCTTTCCTCTCGGCGTTTTGACGTGATTATTGTGGACGATGCAAATAATAGTGTTCTCCACAGTATTTTGTAGTTTTCAGCCTGTTGATCCCCGAAATTCAACACGATGCGATGCTTTGCTTGTTAGCACGTGCAATTGTATCACGTTTTATCAATCACGTGGCATCCGCGATAAAATTGATATTTTCAATTCAGAATTTCCGTAGCAATAATGTTGTGATCGTTGGCAGTAATAATCACGTCGTCTTGGCACAATTATCAGACGATAACTCTTATATTTTCGGCGTGGCACTTTGCCCTTCCACTTACACATGGGAAAAATATCTGGCGTATGGCACCAAATACAGTTTGTATAAAATATTGCCTAATATGGCCTTTCGTAGAACAATAATATGTCCACAATGTGTGACAACGTTAGTATAGTTATTTTCAACACACGATGCAGTCGGATGCTCACTTGAGCACAAAAATATTTATAATGTCCACGTCGCGACGGACGGATACTCGAAACACGCCTGTCTGGCGTCAGATCTCCAGATGTAGTGTCGTCACTGACTTTCACTCGGAAGTAGGTCGCCAAAACGAAGTCATTGAGCGACTACTTTCATAGCTCCTTGCGTATCTGCACGTGTTATACCTTACCAAAAACGTAATAATCATTCACCAAAATGATTCAATAATACAGAATGACGAATTAGAATATTCTGAGTCTTATGAAAGGATAAAAGTGATTAACAAGACCTCCAAAGTCAAAATTCAATTGAGCGCTACTTCAAAGAGTATAGCATGAGCTCTCTGCTCCACGTGGTATTCTGGGTATGTTCAAAAGTACTACATCCCATAATAATTATTCCGTCACAAAAATATCACATGAACCATAGCTCAGCGGGTTCATCTGCCTCTCCGTCGTTTCAAAGAAAATGTTGGGACGGCATTTTATTTGCCTCTATAATTCATTCATGTGTGATATTTTTTTAGATTGGCGGCGTTGAAAGTTCCAATACGTTCTCCAGTTCTGATGTCTTCAATGACATAACTCCCATTATTCAACGGCTGTCTAACACGACTAGGGCCGTAATACAAGGAAAGAAATTTCCCGTATACGCGGTCAATTGGATTAGAAATTCCGGGTCTCCTTATAAGCATAAGGTCTCCCTCCTCAAGTGGTTCTCTGAATCTCTGGCGTCTTGTTCTCCTCAAGCGTTTGGCAGCTTGTCTAAAGTATCTTTAGCAGCTAACAGTCTGCTGGCATGCGATGGTTGTAAACAAGGTGGATTTACAATCACGCGGTTCCAGACTCTCAGTGGCATCTGGTTCAAATGCAGGACCAAAGGTATTTGACCAGTGCTTTCATGCACAGTAGAATTAATGCATTTTGCCATCAAAACAAGGACTTCAGTCCATCGCCAGTGTTCCTCCTGACAATACAAACGACAAAATTTTGCAATAGTGGACATAACGCATTCCGCTGGATTGCTCTCAGGGTGTCTTATTGATGACAAAAGATGACCAATCTCTAGTTCCTCCATAGCGTTGGCGAATTCTGCAGAAGTATATTGCGATCCGTGGTCAGTTAATAAGAATTGTGGCTTCCCTGCCTCCGGTATCACTTGTCGTCTTATTCGCTGGATAATTTGATGTGCATTAGCCTTCTGAATAGGATGGAGCATTGTGTATTTTGTAAACACATCTATGGTGACTACAATGTAACGATTCCCACGACGGGCTTTAGGTATAGGACCGTAAAGATCTTGTGCGTACAACTCTCTGGGTTGAGTTGGTAGTATAGGTCTAGGTGGTTCTCTCCATAAGTGTGACGTGTATTTGTTCCGCTGGCATGCGTCACAAGCACGTAAACACTCTCTGACAGTGGTCCCTAACCTTTTCCAGGTGAACGACTCTTTAATGGTGGCAATGGTCTTGTCCGTTCCACCGTGACCAATAGACAAATGTACCATGAGAATGACAGATTCCTGGTACCTTCTGGGAATAACTGCACGCAGTTGGGTGTGATCTTCGTCCACAAATTTATACAAAACGCGACGGTAAATCAGATAGTCATCTGCTATGGCGGCAATCCTTGCATAAAGCTCATCCTGAGGATCCATCTTTCGTTCAAGAAATCGAATGATGTGTCTAAGTTCCTCTTCACGTCTCTGTCCTTCGGGTAGATAACGAAGTCGGCGAAGGTGTTCTTCGCATTCTTCCTCGATGTCAATGGCATTAATAGAAGTTTCAGGATTCCGGCTGAGGATGTCGGCCAATACATTCTCTCTGCCTGGTTTGTAAAAAATCTCCAGATCGAACGTTGGAGAAAAAGAGTCCATCTAGTGATCCTGTCACTTGCCAGTCTTGTTCGTAGGATGAAGGTCAAAGCGTGGTGATCGGTTCTTACGACAATCTTCTGGCCTATCAAAAGTTTCTGCCAGTACTCTAATGCATAGACGACGGCTAGTGCTTCTATTTCTGTTGTAAAATAGTGAGATTCGTGAGCTCTTAAACGTCTGCTCAAGAAAGCGATGTAGTGACGTTTCTTATCATCGTCCTCCTGCAATAATATAGCTCCAATACCAATGGCTGATGCGTCTGTTTCAAGAATGAAATTGCGTGAATAATCAGGATATTCCAACTGGATAGAATTCGCTAGCATCTGCTTAGCCTTCTGGAATGCTGTCTCACTCTCATCATTCCAATTCCATCTACAGTTCTTTTTCAGCAGACTTTGAAGTGGTGCAACAGTCTCTGAGTATCGCTCACAATGAGCAGCAAAAAATTGTCTCACGTGCTTCACACGGGTTGGCGTTGGAAAAGCGGCGACAGTTCTGATTTTTGCTGGATTCGGTCGATATCCATCTCCATTAATAATATGTCCAACAAAATTTACTTCTCTTTGGAGAAATCTGCACTTATCAAACTTGACCTTGAAATTGGCCTGTCGAAGATTTTCAAAAACAAGGCGTAGGGTAGCCAAATGCTCTTCCTCTGTTTCAGAAGCGATGATTATGTCGTCCACATAACATATTACTTTCTCTTTTACCTCTGGAGCTAACTTAGCATCTAGTGCTCTAATCAAAGCAGCTCCAGCATTCTTCAAACCAAATGGTAACTTGCAGAAGACATAGGTGGTTTGATCAAATAAGAAGCCAGTGTACTTCTGAGTATGCTCGGACAGTTTGATGTGATAATATGATTGTACAAGGTCCAATGATGAGAAAATATTCTTCCCTTTAAACTTCCTAAGGATGTCCCTAATCTTAGGCGGTCTGTCGTGCTCGGGAGCCAGGCGTTCGTTTAAAGCCCTTGCGTCGAGACAAAGCCTCAAACTTCCATGAACCTTAACCACAGGTATAATTGGATTCAGAAAAGGAGTCGGTGACTTCTTAATCTTGCCTGCTACTTCCATCTCATGGATCTTCCTTGAAGCTTCCTCGCGGTGTTTTTCAGCAATCGGGTAAATTTTTTTCTGAAATGGAGAGTCGTCTAATAAAATGAGGTCATATTCATAACTCATAATTTCGCCAGGAGCAGTATCGAATATGTCCCAATATTCATTTAGTGTAGTAGCCAAATTCTCTTGCATGGTTGTGGATATTAATCCTGCCTCTCCGTCGGCATCAAGTGTTTCCTCAGTTTCCTTGCTATTAAGTTGCTCGACAACGTCGACTTCGGACAGGAATTCCGGTTCATCTACCACAAGGTTCATCTCTATAGGTTCGTTCGGTTTAAATTCGACAGTATTGCGTCCCATGTCTATAATACCGTCATACTTCCTCATGAAATCAGCCCCTAGTATGACATCATGATGCAAACCTTTCATAACTAAGAATTCGTGCAAATACACGTGGCTTGTGATTCTCAATGTGCACAAAACCTGTATCTTGCACGTCACAACCCGGTCAGGTATCACTCCTCTGACACGAATAGCGGAAACAGGCAGCTCTGTCACCTCAGAGTTAGCCTTCAACTTAGCATAGCAATCTGCAGAGATTACACTGATCATTGCGCCAGTATCGATCAGAATTATAACACTGCATCCATTGAGAGTGGCTACTATTTTGGGTAAACGTGTTGGCTCATAACTGTGGTTCGTCGTTCGTCGTTCGTCGAGTAAATCCTGTTGGATGGGCTCCCAGAGTAAAATATCTGCCGTCACTCTGTGCTCAGCCAAACTAGACTGTCTTAATTTTTCGGCGTTTTTTTTTTTCCTTTGTTGTGACTAGAGGTACCAGGCTGGTTCTGTCCTGCCTCTGACGTCACATTTCTTTCTTCCCTCGAAGTAGGGTTCCTTTCTCCCTCTTCTCTATTTTGGCTCTCTCTCAATTGCTGGAGGTACTCGCGGCTCTCGCGCGCTCTCCCTTCCCAGTCACGGTCCGGATGGTAACGTGGATCACGTCCTCGTTGGTAACCTCCGTTATACCTGTAGTCTCGCCGGATCCTTCCTCTTCCTGACGGACCTTCCTGATTCCCACGAAGGTTATTGTCGTGACGACGGTTGTCGCTCGACCCATTATCGAACCTACGATTCCAATATGTTCTATTGTCTTCTCCCTGGTTCCTTGAATATGGAGTATTACTCCACTCTCTCCAGTTACGGCGGTATTCATTGTTGTATTCTGGCCGAGGATTCCCAGAGTTCTGTGATGCTTCTTGTGTCTGGCTAACTTTGTCCACAGTCGTGACGTTAACGTGACGCTCTTCACGCCTGTCAACCTTCTGTTGACGGTGAGTTGGAAATTGCTCCGCGTTAGCATCAAGACGTCGTAATATCTGATCACACTGTTGAAATGTCGTCGCCCCTGCAGCGATTAGTACTCATTGCACGTCGGCTGGGTATTGCCATACTATGGTATTCACTAAATCCTGCTCCGATAAAGGAGGCTGAAGATTTCTCAATTTAGCAAGCTGGGTTGCAAAGTAATTTGCGTAGCGAGTTGGCATGTTGGAACTGTATCGGCGAGTGTACATTTCAGCCCTTATACTTTGCTGAACGTCACTCGACCAATACGTCCTCAGTAGTGCTTCTTTAAAGTCTTGATACCCGGAGAATGAATATTTAAAAGCCCGATACCAAGTTGCTGCTTGTCCATCCAGAAGACGTTCAATAACTCGAAGTTCTCTTTCAGGAGTTACGAGTGTGTCTCGTAAATAGCTCTCGACTTTCGTGAGAAATTCTACAGGAGTCACTCCGCTTCCTGTGCCAGTGAATTTAGCGGGTTGCTCTTCCCTTGACCTTATCACTGAGACATTACCCTGAGTATTAGCAGTACGGTATGTATTCTGCATGTAGTTGTTTGACGGCGTGTTAGTTTCAGGATACAGTGTATGTATAGCTGGTCTGAACGGGTTAGCATCGTAATTTAACGTCTGGCTTGGCGCTGTTGCATTAAACTGCAAAGGTCGTGTATCGGCATGTACACTTGACTGTTCATTACTAGTCCAAAATTCCGGCGTTTCACGTGTATTTCCCATCGGCGGTTGCAAATCTACTCCCCTCGGAAGTGCTTCTAACCTGTCGAGCCTCTCCTCGATGACTTCTAATTCTTGTATATTCCTGTTGGCGACTTTGCTCCCTAAATCATTTAGTTGCAACTCGATTCGTTCAACTTTACCTTTGAGATTTTGGTCCACCTCACGAATAGCTGATTTGAGGTTACGACTCAACTCGAGCCTATCAATAATCGTTATTTCCTCAATCTTTTTCTGCAATGTTGCAATTTCGTCCTCAACCTGAGATACGCTACTCTGGATATGGTTGATATCATCCTTGACTCCATTTACATTGGCGTCGACTTTAGTTTTATGCTCCACGAATTCGCCTCTCAACATCATCAGGTCGACTTTGTGCTCCTCCCTGTGCACATCTACAGTATCACGTAAGCCTGTGACAGTTTCTTTTAGTTCCGCGATGTCTTTCCGGTTAGAATTAAGTTCCTCCCTAACCTCAAGCATGTTATCCACGATGGTCTTCACGTTGTTATTAACGGCGTTAGCTGCACCTCTCATTAATACCAGTCCTAGGTTCATGGTAGCCATATCCTTTTTTACGTTGTCCATAAAACCTTCTACGTGATTCAGCCTAGTCCCAAATTCTTCTCTGGAGTGCTCGATATCAGCTTGGACGTCTAACTGTACTTTATTTATAGCGGTCTGAATTTGAGCCGTGTGCTCCTCGAGTCGGGTTTGCACATCCTGTCTTGCCCTATTCATTTCTTCCGTTAATGTGTCTACGCGCTGGCTTGCCTCCTGGTGGTGACGAATCACGTCTATCCTTACCGCTGCCAAACCTGCCGTTAAGTCATTTTTCGCTTCTACCCTGTACGAGTCCATTTCGGCCCTGACCTTCGTTAGATCGGTCCTAACGTCTTTAACAGTACGGGTGTTTATCTCTAAATCTAAACGTACTTCATTAATTGATTGGGTATTTACCTCAAGGTTCTGCCTGACATTGTCAACAGACTGAGTGTTTATCTCGAGGTTCTGCCTGACCTGGTCCACATGACCATTTACATCACCTACTTCCTGTCTAACATTGTCAATAGCTTGTGAATTAACCTCTAAGGCTTGTGTATTCACACTCAAGTCACTAGTAAGTTGCTGGAGGTTAGCGTTGACACCTGCCAACATCTCAGCGAACATTCTGCGAATCATATCCTCATCCATTTGACAAGAATTTTTATTAAGAGAAACGAGGGATCAATCATGATGGAAACTTACAGCTATGATAGTAACGTGGTGGTATAAAGCTTGTTTCGACTTAATAAATATCACGAGTACAGCTGGAGTATGCAAACTAAGTGCTTCTACATTTACTAATACAACGGTGAGCAAAGCAAAGTATTACATTTACTTAGGATGAGGCATCATCTAAGAAAAACCCTATCTTTCATTTATTCAATATAAAAACCTCACCCCATGGTCTTCTATCAAATATGAATGCCATGCGGTCTATTGATCTGCAGTACGACTTTCTAAGTTCGTCCCAGTCCTGTCAATTTACCATTATTCAAATATTAAGATCCTCCTAAATATCGGCATAAGAAAATATACAGGGCGCCATCTGATGATCACCATATTGACATCTGGCTCCATGTATAGGGACTCAATCAATGTGTTACCATGTCAACGTCTCTCCCCACGTATAGGGAGCCAATTTATGTGCGACCTATACGTCGGTTTCCACGTTAACACCGTGCACCATGTCAACTTCGTAGCCCCATTAGTTGGGCCGCCATTTTATGTGACCGTCAGCCGGGTGGCAACGGCACATATTTGTGAGTGACCTTCAGAAGTCCTCCGGTAAAGCTGTCGGGATAGCCAACAACCGCGATGACTCTCCTAACATCTCCCCCGTCGGACCTTTAAAAGTTTGCCGTGAGGATCAGGTGAACTTCCTAACAATAGGCCAATGCGGCACGAGGTTCTATAGTCCACGGGGAGCGTGGTACATGGTTGCGATGGTCAAAGACGGCCTAAGGAAATGTTCACCTCAAAAACTAGACCGTGAAATTAAACATCCAGGCTTATGTAAAACACCGTGAAAATGTATTGTAGATTTCCACAAACCCCTATCCTAGTTCGGAGGGTTATATTCGGCTAATCCGCAAGCTAAAAGTTAATGATAATAAAAGTTCAAGTCCCTAACAATGAAGTTACATTAACCCTCGCGAAAGATCTAATACACAATAAGTAAGCAACAGCAACAACACTGGGTAAATGGTACGACGCAAAATCCCTAATACAAGTTACATGATCAAGCTAATATGAAGTTACATTTAAGTGAAGGAGCAAAGCAAAGCTAAGTTATGGTGGTACCATTTCCACATTTACATTTAACTTTTCTAGCTAAGTCCTATCAGTTAACATTCAAAGTTACGGCGGTGACGTCCGTAATAGCAAAACAGTTACAATACAAAGCTAAGTGTACAGCCATTTAAAAACAATTAATCTAATCAACAATCATGTGCTAAATAGCACGCAATAAAGGTAACATGGGGAAAAATACAGTTTCATGACATCAATAATTATAGTACAACACAGTTTTTATTATAATGCCTTCCTGCCCCATGGTTAACTCATTGTAAACCATTGTCATCTAGCTTGATAGTAATGTCGGTGATAGCGTAGTTAGAACCACGTCTGACAATCACATGGCCTGCGCTCCACACACTATGAACTAATGGTTCATGTGTGCGCCAGGTCACAACAAAAATATCTACAGTCTTCGTCGTTTCCAATAAAGGAAATCCCTTCATCTGCACGGCCATGTCAGCAGGTTCAAATGTAAGAATGTCAAAGTTTAAATGGAAATAATATGTTAGTTAGATCTTGTTTAAGACAATTATGCGGATGATGTTTATTATGTCGGTTTATGTTCCTTCCGTAGGTTTATGGCATATTCTGACAAAGGCCTGACAAGGAGTAGTCTTCTAAAGATCATTCTCCCGCAGCAAAACATAGACTCAATAGTCGGAAAACTCAACGAGCAAACTCGGCTCGGACTCACAATAACACGAGTTATCAGCGGTAAATACCTCGCTTTCAACAACTCTCATAATAATGCCTCATAACAACAACAGATGCGCGACTTACATTAATGGCACGTCTTACTCACTCAAGGCACATAATATCATGGGTTACCTGCGGCAAAAACCTCGCATTTATTAACCAAATTGCCTTCATTATAATTTGCCTCTCTCAAGAGGATCGCCAACAATGCATAAAGAAACCTGACAACCCTGGACATGTCGAAATGACATTCCTCGCAGCAAAATATCTAACTAACAGTATGAAAATTCAAGAAAAACAAATGAACAAAAATACAGTAAGAAACACTGGGTTTCATGAGCAATAGCTGCATTGAAAGAAAGAGATGAATGAAATCAACATTCTGTCCTATGTTATCGTAGTTCTGTCTCGCTTTCAAGCATTTGTTTTCAAGGTTACTGGGTCAACAAACCAGTTTATTGGTGGCAACTTCACAAATTGCAGTCCTTCACTGACCACATTTTTCAACAGGCAAGGCCGGCTAGTTTTAACATTATATAATACCGTAATATTTGGCCTTGTCATTCTTAGCATATGCTTGGTTCAAAAACCTTATAGAATCCGTGTGCTAAACACGTTACAATTTAACTGTACAATAAAGTATCGCAGTCCTTCATTTCAAAGAATAGTAAATCACAGACATAACAGCATGTCTCACGAGCTTCTTTGCTCATCAAAGATATAACACTTATTAAGTTCTAAGTATAACATTAACACCTGTGTCCTCATGACAGAAACAAAGTAGTAACAAATTGATAAATATGGCACAGATCTGCATCTCTAGACCTGCATAACGATGCGATAGTGCACTTAGTTCGATGCTTGACATCTACACTTTCTCCAAAATAATAAATCTGTCAGTATTTGACTATAAATTGGCTTCTGAGCGCTTTCAAAAATGAAAATACAGCATATTTTTATAAAACTGGAAACTACAGTTGGTTTCCTAACGATACGACCTATCTAACGAGGTCATAAGTCTCAACAGACTGGTTGCAAAGATTGCAGTTAAATAAAGTGACGATGACATCTGAATGAAACCACGGATAAATATCCTACACATGGCTGAGCAAAATAGCTGCAAATGATTACAGTCATGTTTGGCAGTGGGTAGGCTATAACGTGGTACGACGTCCATCAGGACGGCACCAGGGTTAACCAAAACTGGTCTACCCCACAGGGTGACTCACAATGACTGAAATAAACAACAATTATACTAATTACAACCCTACCTAGCAAATGGCTGACACATAAGTGCGGTTGATTCACCAAAAAAAAACTACGATATCTAAATATACCACCGCGGACTATTACAAAAGAAAGGGTGCCCAAACTCACGACTTTTGGTAGCTCTCACATCGGCTCAGACATTCATCGACCAGAGTTGCGAAAAACTCTGCTTGGCTCTCCAGCATGGTCCTGTCCTCCACGGATTCACCAATCTGGACCTCCCAAGCAACCAGGGTTCGTTCACCTCCGGATGATGGTCTCCCAAAAAGGTCTGGAATGTGCCTGGAAGTCAGCATCCACGTTCCTTCGTCTGCGTCCTCGGCATCCTGACGTTCCATCAAGCTGGTGGTCTCCATCACGACGTCTCCCTCATACCGGAATGGTATTAGCCCATAATCGTCTTCTTTACCATGGCGTGGAAAAGTTCAATGTCTTGCATGATGTCGAAATATCTCGTTCCTCTCGGCGTTTTGGCGTGATTATTGTGGACGATGCAAATAATAGTGTTCTCCACAGTATTTTGTAGTTTTCAGCCTGTTGATCCCCGAGATTCAACACGATGCGATGCTTTGCTTGTTAGCACGTGCAATTGTATCACGTTTTATCAATCACGTGGCATCCGCGATAAAATTGATATTTTCAATTCAGAATTTCCGTAGCAATAATGTTGTGATCGTTGGCAGTAATAATCACGTCGTCTTGGCACAATTATCAGACGATAACTCTTATATTTTCGGCGTGGCACTTTGCCCTTCCACTTACACATGGGAAAAATATCTGGCGTATGGCACCAAATACAGTTTGTATAAAATATTGCCTAATATGGCCTTTCGTAGAACAATAATATGTCCACAATGTGTGACAACGTTAGTATAGTTATTTTCAACACACGATGCAGTCGGATGCTCACTTGAGCACAAAAATATTTATAATGTCCACGTCGCGACGGACGGATACTCGAAACACGCCTGTCTGGCGTCAGATCTCCAGATGTAGTGTCGTCACTGACTTTCACTCGGAAGTAGGTCGCCAAAAGGAAGTCATTGAGCGACTAATTTCATTGCTCCTTGCGTATCTGCAAGTGTTATACCTTACCAAAAACGTAATAATCATTCACCAAAATGATTCAATAATACAGAATGACGAATTAGAATATTCTGAGTCTTATGAAAGGATAAAAGTGATTAACAAGACCTCCAAAGTCAAAAATGCAATTGAGCGCTACTTCAAAGAGTATAGCATGAGCTCTCTGCTCCACGTGGTATTCTGGGTATGTTCAAAAGTACTACATCCCATAATAATTATTCCGTCACAAAAATATCACATGAACCATAGCTCAGCGGGTTCAATATTTTAATTATGTATTTTGCGGAACGGAACGTTCACAGGCAAAATGAAAAAAAGTCGAGTTGCACTTCCAGGTAAACTTCGAACACAACCACTCTTCTCTGAAATTTCAACTCAACACGACTCGACAGTTTGCTGCTAGCTGTATCTGGGGTAATATTTTCGCCCGCTAGCTAGGCTGTAACTGTGATGATAGACTCGACCCTAGCCAGATCATAAACTGTCGCCTCAGTATTTGAAAGGAGATAGTTGGAAGAAATGAAAACGTAAAATCACTCACAGTGGGCGATGTATTAAAGATACAGTAGAGATATGTTCTCTCGGACTTTTTGTAGAACTTTTTATACTGAACAATTCTTACACTCATAGTATATAGATATTTTTACCGGTTTGCCCAAAGTAAGCTTAAAAAGTGCACAGACGCAATGGTTTTTTTTTTCGAATTTTTCACTGAAATCGTTACTGCTCTGCTTTCTTTGATCATATATAAATTATTTTCTACAGAAATATACAAGATATCCTTTACAGAATTGTGAAAACCGTATCAAAATCCACCCCGAGGTTCACCCGTGACTTCCAAAAACGACATTAGCGACACTCGAGCGCAGCAACAGAAGAGAGATAAAACGATATCTTCACCTTTCACTGTAACACTCTTCCACGAACGTCTCTGCATTCCAACAATGTATTTGACGTTGTCGCGTCAAAATGAAATCATTATAGTCTCTATCCATTCCGGATGTCGGCATCCATTTTGACTGTGCATTTTATGTTCAGAACCGTTTGGAATAACTCTTCCGATGTCTTGCGAGTCCAGTCTCTGAGGATTTATAGCCAGGATATTCGTCTCCTACCAACACTTCCCGGGTATTTTTCCTTGCAAAATTTCTTGCAGTAGATGTATCTGCTTCTGTTGCGCGCACAGTGGCGGCCGGTAAAAAGTTTGCAGTGTTGCTCAAGGACCAGATTAATTCAACAAAAATATATTTTTAGTAATAAAAGCTGTACGTTTCCTTTTACATGTACAGGAATTCATAATGTTGTTCTTTAATAATTCAGGAAATCTTATATTAAGTTACTGTGAACTGTCTGAGAAAGCGAAGCGCGCTGTCCAGAAGTGCTCGTTCGTTTGGTCTTTGTCAGCGACAAACACCGACCAGATCTCAATAGAGAAGGGTATGGCAGAGATGCTAGACCGAGTAATCCCCATCCCAACAGTTAAGTCGGCTGGTCGTTGCCCGCTGATTGCAACAAGGGAGCCGAGATGCTCCGTATAGGCTATAGGCAACTTACATTGTTTTGTTCTCGTGAAAGTTGTTATGTATATTAACTTATTTAATCCGTTGGCAATCTGATGTTCTCTGAAATGTGGCATTCGTGATGAATGTGGTACAATACATCTGTTTTATTGGGCAATTGAGTACAGTTTTCTCTGATATCAAGCAGTCTTTTATATCCCCCCCCCCCCCCTTAATGAAAATCGTGCGACACCCACACATTATGTGACCGAGTTATTGCATTTTTCTCGTTTTTTTTTAGCCTATTTTCAATTTTGAAAAAATAGGCTTATGAGATCACCTTTTGTCCGTGTGTGTATGATTCGTGTGTGTGTGTCCCCCTAATAAAATCTAAACGGCAGGAGTGATTTCAATGAAACTCGGAAAGTTCATAGCACTATTCCCGGCGACCTCGACCGTGCCCTTCAAGTTTTGTTACGACTCACCCATCCAACATGGCGGTTGTGCGAAATATTTCACCAGCATTCAATATCTCCGAAACTATTACCGATATTACCCTGACATTTTCTATGGTGATAGAGGGAACTACTATAAGTTCACTTATGTGACTTTTGAAAACCTGGTAACTACAAAACCAACATGGAGGCCAAGCGAATTTGCGACTTTTAAATAGACGTTTCTCGTGATTTGACCAACCAAACGCAATGAAACTTGGTACAGTATATGTTTATATACATTGTAATGCACCGACATCTAGCTTAGCTCAATTGTTTACATAATCACAAGATGGCGGATGTACGAAATATTTCACCGGCATTCTATATCTCTGAAACTATTAGCGGTATTTCCCTAAAATTTTTTACGGAGATAAAGGGCACTACTGGAAGTCCATCTATAAGACTTTCAAAAACCGGTTAACTACAAAACGAACATGGCGGCCAAGCGAATTTGAAAATTTTAAATGGACCTGTCTCGCGATTTAATGTTCCAAGCGCACTGAAACCTGGCACAGGAAATATTTATACACATTGTAATTCACTGGTATCTAATTTAGTTCAATTGTTTACATAACCTCAAGATGGCGGCAGTGCGAATTTTAAAATTAAGTTTTTAGTTCTTGTGATGTAGTCATGCGATCGAAGTGAAAGTTTGAATAATGAACCTACGCAATAATTTTCCTTTAATGGTACATGACTCTATGGCCTATACATTTAACAATCCAACATGGCGATCATCCGAAATATTTAGACGTAACTGAATATCTACGAAACTATTTTAGCAATCAAACTGCATTTCTTAATGTTCATAGGGGCTATGAACTTAAGGTCACCTATAGGACTTTAAATAACCTGGTGATCACAAATCCAACATGGCGGTGACGCGAATTATAAATATTCACATGGACGATTCTCGCAATTTAACCATCCTAGTGCAGTGAAACATGGTACAGTAAATCCTTATACGAATGTTAATCCACTGGCATCTAATTTATTTCAATTGTTTCCATAACCTCAAGATGGCAGCTGTGAAAAATTTTAAAATCTCCTTGTTTTTTCTTGTGTCCTAATTATGCGATTGAAGTTTGAATACTACACGTTCACAATAATCTGCTAGTAACAGTACATAACTCTAGGACCTACATATATAAAATCCAACATGGCGACCATCTGATATATTTAGTCGGTTCTTAATATCTACGAATCTATTACAGCAATCAAACAGAAATTGTGTATGTTGATAGTGGCAATTAACATAAGTAGGACATATGAAAATAGGCTGTATAGTTCTTCACGGAACTACTTGTTTTCAGTGGGCAGTACTTCCATATCCTTTTCCATTATTCGAAGGATCTCGGCATTTTTGAAATGCTCTGTCCATGATACTCTAAGCATCCATCGATAGAGCCATATCTCAAAGGCGTCTAATTAATAATAACGCTTAAGCCTAGCGAATTAATAACGTCAAAATAAGCGAGATTCATTTTATAGCTGAAGGTTTAACACCCACAAGAACAAGTAGTTCCGTGAAGAACTAAATAGCATATTTCTATTATATCCTATTTATGTTAATTGCCACTATCAACATACAAAATGTCAGTTTGATCGTTGTAATACATTCGTAGATATTGAGAACCATCTAAATATTTCGGATGATCGCTTTAATGGATCTTTATTCATGTAAGCCATACAGCTGTTATGTACTATTACATGAATATTATTGCGTAGGTATATAATTCAAACTTCAATCGCATGATTAGGGCACAAGAAATAAAAACGAGATTTTAATATTTCGCACTGCCGCCATCTTGTCGATATGAAAACAATTGAAATAAATTAGATGGCATGTGGATTAAAATTGTATAAGCATTTTACCGTTACCGTACCAAGTTTCACTGAGCTCTGATGGTTAAATCGCGACAAACGTACATGTTGGAATGGACAGCCCTGACCGCCCGAGCACTCAAGGCCGGTGGGAAGCAGCCGCACGCTCCAATCAGCATATACGCCCCGCCTCGCTACTACTCTGAGTGCCACAGGGATGTCCAGTTCCTCCAGCCGTCATGCCAGCGTACCAGAATGTCAGGTACGATTTAGGAGCCTTGCAGTTCAATCTGGAGGCTGATTTTGCCTACGCTGTCGTCTTATAGTACAACGATTGCGTCTACCAAGTTTCAAGATAGGTTTCGACCTGTATTACCTAATACTTCCCTTGTCAGTAATGTTTTCTCCCTTGTTGACTCACAACTATCCCCATAAAGAATTATGTCTGAATGCTTTTAGAATTGGATATACCGAGGGGTACCTGAGCTTTGCCAGTTTTCTATTTTTAGCCTACTTTTCACATTTTGCAAAAATGAGGAAAATGTAGACTTATGAGATCGATCCGGGCAAATGTCAGTCTGTCTATCTGTCTGTGTGCCCCCCCCCCCCCCTATCAACTCCTAAACGGCTGCAGCAACGAGTAAAGATGTATACCTGAATATCTCAAGCCCATATTTGAAAATGATGTCAGTGCTACCAACTGCTGAAAAAACACAATTGAAATTTGAACTCCATATTGGATATCTTGGAAGGTATGCATGGGAACTATTCAAAAATTGGCACACATATAGGCCTAGATAATAATATTTCAGTTTATATTCCAGGAGCCATGCATGGCAGTATTGCCAAAATGATCCTAAGACTGCTGATAGGTCCAATTTTAATTGCATATAACTTCTACACTATCAACTGGATTTCAACCAAATTTCGTGTGTACTATGTGTACATAAACAGATATGACCGAGCGTATTCTTAAAAGCGCCACCAGGGCTGCCAACTGTTAATGCTCTCTCTCTATTTTCTTACCCAAATACCAATATATCAGAAAGTATGCAAGCCGACAGCTTTAAACTATCTACTACTGTATCTATTGGATTTCAACCAACCATAACAGATATGACAATGCTTATTCTTAAGAGCAACCAGGGCTGCCAACTGTTAATAAATGCTGTCTCTATTTTTACACTAATATTAATATATCAGAAAGTATGTCAGCCAACAGCTTTAAAATTTGCACACGCATAGTACCTGACATTCTAGATTAATTTGGAAACTAATAAACGTCATTGCTGCCAACACGACTCTAAGTCTGCTGATAGGTCCAATTTTAAAATGCATGTAACTTCTATACTAACAAATAGATTTCATCCAAAATTGGCACAACAATAGTTCATAATATTTCAGATTATTTCTGACCAACACATGAATGCCATTGTTGCCAACATGATTTTACGCACGCTGATAGATCCAATGTCTAACAGCATGTAACATCCATGTTATCCATTGGACTTCAACCAAATTTTGTATTCTGTACGTTAAGAGATGGAACTAAGAATATATTCAGTAAGCAGGGCTGCCGAAGTTAGTGCTCTATAGGCTACATTATTACTGGTATATTTCCAACTAATTAGAAATTTCGATATTACCAACTTAATTTTGTCATTATTCTAGATAGGTCCATATAAATTAATCATTGGTATGGATCTTACATTTTAAGAAAAGTAGGCTCTTTAGTTCGTCACGGAACTTATTGTTTTTCATTGTCTTTGGTATATACCCTGTAAGTCACGTGATTTAAATCCATAACTCATGAATCTTTGAATAATTCAATAGTGAATAATCAGTAAATTGGCTCAAAAACCCTCAGCTCTAAATTCACACGAAAAGTAGAGTGAAGTAACCAAAACAAAATGTAAATAAGACTCTTGGTTAAACATTGGAAGGAATTTCAGCGCCTTACAAACATATTTAGTGCAAGGGGGCACATACAGCTCAAGGAGCCACAACAATAACAATTTTAATATTATAACAGTGCCTGCCACAAATCTTGTACAACAATGATATACATTTCCAAGGAAACACACACACCTTGCTATTAGAAACAAAGATAAAAATTTTCAGAATTGAAATGATAATTATTTTTATCAATTTTTTCAAAATTGGTTCTTGTTTTGTGCTGACCTTCACCGTTTCCCTGATATCTCCCGTGTTTATAGGGATTTTTAATAAAATATTTATTGCGGCCAATGGCCATAGATAGAAACAACATTATAACATTGTGAACAATAATGAATCAATCGTATACCTAGGTAACACCAGAGACTTGTGTTCATCGAGTCCGTTCACCCATTCCACTGCACTACACTTTGATCAAGACATCATAATCAGTCCTCGTCTAAACAAAACTGAGTGAGTGATACTAGTCTTCTACTGCATTCCATGACGTGATATATATCGCACTGATTGTTGCATAATCGGCAAAAACACTCCTGGCTGGGCTGATGGAAGGACTTCCTAGTATAGATGCGATGGTGGAAGCCATGGATCGCAAATCTGGTCACTAGGTGCCTCAGCTCATACTCCGGTCGCATCCATTCTTTATATAACATTGCATCTGTTACGAAGAATCTTTCTGGGATGGAGTCTCTCTTCCTGCAAAGGGATTTTTGAATTTTTCTTTTTTTAATGTGGGTATTAAACCTTCTGCTACAAAATGAATCTCGCATATTTTCCCATTATTAATTAATTAATTAATTAAGCGTCATTATTTCCATTTTTATTCTGAGCAAACTAAAAAAAAAGTTAAAGTTTCATAGAAAGACTAATTAAAGTCACAACGGTTTTGAGTGAGATTCATTTTGTAGCAGAAGGTTTAACACCCACACTAAAAAAACTCCAAAAATCCCTATAAACACGGGAGATATCAGGGAAACGGTGAAGGTCAGCACAAAACGAGAACCAATTTTGAAAAAATTGATAAAAGTAATTATCAATTGAATTTTGAAATTTTTTAACTTTGCTTCTAATAGCAAGGTGTGTGTGTTTCCTTGGATATGTATATCATAGTTGTACAAGATTTGTGGCAGGCACAGTTATAATATTAATATTGTTATTGTTGTGGCTCCTTGAGCTGTATGTGCCCCCTTTGCCGTGGAAAGATTAAATGTAATTTTGGGAATCTGGCGTCGAGTTTAATAATTTGCACACCTCTGTAACTGCGTCGCTGAAGAATAAATATTCAGCGCAGACTTATGTGGGCCTAGATAAAGCTGCAAAGAGTTCTGAAAAGTTCGAGTTGATAGGTTTGATGACAAGAACAAATCATCATGAAAAGTGAAAACATACGGAGATGCAACAGTGTTGCCAGAAGAGCGTCGTAAAATGACGGTGATTTTGTGCTAGAGATAAGAATAAATCTCAAAATACTTTTGGCTGATCAAAATTTGTAGTTTTAAACTCGGTTACAGCGGCTTCGGTGGCGTAGTTGGTAGCATGCTGAGCTTCTATGCCCAATATTGTGGGTTCAAACCCAGCCGAAGTCGTTGGATTTGTTAAGAGCGTTAAAAATTCCTCAGTATGCCTTCTTTCGGAGGGGAAGATAGTAAACCCTTCGGTCCCACATCATAGATTTATCGCATAAAAAGGAACCTTACCCTAACTACACATGTGGAAGCTAAAATGTGCAGGTTAGTTTGATAACGCTATATTAGTTCCAACGTTCGCCGCCAGGTGCCAATTGCGATGGCATTTAGTAGCCACGTCCGCAGCTAGGTGTTGTGGACGGTAGTGTTTGGTAGCAAAAGGAGGAACTACTTAAAATAATTAATCGTCTGCAGTCCTTCTACCTGAATCACAGATAACACACACTACTACAGCCATCAAAATTAACACCGGTTATCAGACAAATTCTGCACACACCCAAAATACACGGGGCTACATGGACGCGTTGTCGCAGCCCTTAAACTCTGTTACGAAGTGCAGATGATATTGAGGTTCCGCAACCCTTAACAATAATCATCAAACTTACTTACCTACCCTCGTAGTTCTCTGAGGTTGTGCTCAGACAGTTGCCTAACCTGTAACTGTTGACGAACTAACTTGTCAAGTGTCTTGAAACAAAAAATATACGTGTGGAAAGGTTTTTGCTTGTGTAAAGCTCTGAAACACGACTTGGAGTTCCATTAAGAGCTTCGCTCCATTCATAGGGACAGTTCTTTTTGCTCGTTTTAACACGAAACGAGGCGTGACGCTCGGCTCCCATTCCTTTAGGAGTCTCTTGGCTAACATTACAGCGAGTATACACACTTTCACACACTCCACTTATTGGATGGGTTAAGGTCAGCCATGACTGAAGTTTTGTAAAATAAAAAATACATACAGATAGTTGTAACTCTTCAGGTCCGAGGAGAGAAAAGACGCTTCTAATATTTGCTTGTCGCAAACGTTTCAACACATCGATGTAAAGAGTTTGGTTCACTGTTTGACCTTGATTCGACGTCGCCACCCTGCTTTGTGACATTTTTAGATAACTTTTCACATTTTGCAAAAATTATGAAAAAGTAGACTTATGAGATCGGGCAAATGTGTGTCTGTCTGTCTGTCTGTCCTTCTGTCTGTCTGTCTGTCCTTCTGTATGTCTGTCTGTCTGTCTGGCTGTGTGTGTGTGTCCCCCCCCCCCTATCAACTCCTAAACGGCTGCAGCAAACGAAACAAAATTTGGTAAGAGTAAAGACCTATACCTGACTATCTCACGGCCATATTTGAAAATGATGTCAGTGCTACCAACTGCTGAAAAATCGCATTTGAAATTTGAGCTCCATGTTGGATATCATGGAAGATATGAATCGGAGCTATTTCAAAATTAGCACACGTATAGATAATAATATTGCAGTTTAATTTCCAGGAGGCCGTACATGGCAGTGTTGCCAAAATGATTATAAGCCTGCTGACAGGTCCAAATTTTAAATGCATATAACTTCTACACTATCAATTGGATTTCAACCAAATTTCGTATGTGCTATGTGTACATAAACAGATATGACTGAGCGTATTCTTAAGAGCCACCAGGGCTGCCAACTGTTAATAAATGCTCTCAATTAGTTTTAATGCAAATACCCATATATCAGAAAGTATGCAAGCCGACAGTTTTAAACTATGCACACGTATAGTACCTGACATTCTATATTAATTTGGAGTAACTTATATACGTCAGTGCTACCAACATGATTCTAAGCCTGCTGAGACGTCCAACTTTAAATTCATGTAACTTCTATACTAACTAATGGATTTCATTCAAAATTGGCACAACAATAGATCATATTATTTCAGATTATTTCTGACCAATACATATATGGCATTGTTGCCAACATGATTTTACGCGCGCTATTAGATCCAATGTTTAACTGCATGTAACGTCCATGCTATCCATTGGACTTCAACCAAATTTTGTATTCTGTACCCTAAGAAATGGATCTAAGAATATATTCAGTCACCAGGGCTGACAACTGTAGTGCTTTATTAGGCTACATTATGCCAGGTATACAGTATTTCGAACTAATTAAAAATTTCTATATTACCAACTTAATTTCGTCATTAATCATTGGCATGAATCTTAAATTTTAAGAAAAGTAGGCTCTTTAGTTCGTCACGGAACTTCTTGTTAAATTTAGGATTGGTTCTTACTCCTTGACAATGCAAGACCCCATACTGCTTTATCTGTACCCGAGTATCTTGTCCGACATTCTGTTATTGCCATCCCACAACCACCATATTCCCCCGACCTCTCCCCTTGTGATTTCTTCTTGTTTCCGCGAGCGAAAAGGTGACTGAAAGGAAAGATTCATCAAGATATCGCAGACATCCAACGGGCTGTGGCAAGTGAGCTAACAAGCATCCCCTCCAGAATCGTTGGCAGTTGTGTATAAATAGCCAAGGGGACTACTTCGAAGGGAGCTAGGATCATTTCTTTGTAAGTGAATTTTGTCTCCATACTCTGTCCTGGATCAGCGGCTTCGGTGGCGTAGTAGGTAGCATGCTGAGCTTCTATGCCCAATATCGCAGGTTCAAACCCGGCTGAAGTCCGGGTTTTTTAAGAGCGTTAAAAATTGCCTAGTATGCCATACTTTGGAGGGGAAGTAAAGTCGGAGGTCCCATGTCATAGATTTATGGCATGAAAAAGAACCTTCCGCTAACTACACTTGTGAAAGCTAAAATTTGTAGGTTGTTTGATAACGCTATATTAGTTCCAACGTTCGCCGCCAGGTGCTGACTGCGATGGCATTTAGTAGTCATGTCTGCAGGTAGGTACCGTGGATGGTAGCATTGGTTGCAAAAGTAGGAACTACTTGAAAAAGTTAATCGTCTGCAGTCCTTACCTGAATCACAGATACACACACTAATACAGCCATCACAATTAACATCGGTTTATCAGACAAATTCTACACACACCCAAAGTACACGGGGCTACATGACCACGTTGCCGCAGCCCCTAAAATAAGGAACCAACCAACCAACCTGTCCTGGATCTTTTTAGGCACATTACGGTATAATAGATATTTCATCTCAGTATCGTGCATCGTGCAGGCAAAAGAGTAGAATCCAAGCCAGTGACATGAAATTCCTAAGAAGTATGATAGGTAAGACAAGGAAAGACAGAGTGAGGAACGAAGATGTTGGTTGGTTGGTTCTTAAGTTTAGGGGCTGCGACAACGCGGTCATGTAGCCCCCTGTGGTTTGGGTGTGTGTTGAATCTGTCTGATAACCGGTGTTAATTGTGATCGCTGTATTAGTGTGTGTATCTGTTTTTTAATTTAAGTGCAGATTGCAACTTAGAATTTTTCAAATAGTTCCTACTTTTGCCGCCAAACGCCACCGTCAACGACTACTAGGCTTAGTTCAGAACTCAGCTACTAGACGCCACCGCAGTCGGCTCTTGGCAACGAACGTAGAAATCTAAGAGCGTTGTTTACATTCTTAACCTATACAATTTAGTTTCACACAGGTGTAATTAGTGGAAAGTTCTTTAACTTGCCATAAATCTATGACATGGGACCGCCGGCTTTACTTCCCCTCCGAAGGAAAGCACACTGAGGGATTTTTAACGCTCTTAAAAAATCCAACGGCTTCGGCCGGGTTTGAACCCGCTATCTTGGGCATAGAAGCTCAGCATGCTACCGACTACGCCACCTTATGAAGATGTTAGGAAGGAAGTTGGGATGGGAAAACTAAATGAGAGAATTGAGAAGAATAAACTAAGCTGGTTTGGACATGTAAAGAGGATGGAGGAAAATAGAATACCAAGACAGATGCTGGAGGCGAAGTGCAAGGGGAAGAGAGCAAGGGGAAGACCTAGAACAAGGTGGATCGATTCAGTGAAGAACAGCGTGAGAAAAAGAAATCTGGACTGGGACAAGATCGTGGAAAAAGAATTGTGGACGGAAAGAGGAAAGTGGAGAAGTGCCGTAAATACCCCGACCCAGCAGGAGCTGGATAAGGGGAAACTATGATGATGATGATGATGATGATGAACGTCAATCGTAAAACTGACGAAAGCCTCTGTCATAAACATCGCAATTCTAGTTTGATTATGGAGTCTCTCTTGATCTCGCTCTCTGTTTCACTACGAGTACAATGTTTCCTGATTCTCTTCCTCGAATTCCCTTCTAAATAATTCTGGGTCTTCCCAGACCTCGGGCACCCATGTTCTGCCTTTTCTGGAATGTTGTCTCTTACGAGGCGTTTCTCCGAAGAATCTCATTAACAAATCATATTTTGTTGAAGGAAATGACTGCACTGACCAGTGCAACCCCTCTCCCTATCAAAATCAAACTTATAGCATAAGCTTTTTTATTGTTGTAAATATTCTGGTAACCAAATTTAGAAGTACATTCGGGTGATTCGATGAGGCCAAATTACCTAGTAAATTTAGTCATCGGAAAGGGAGAAGGCCAAACTTCGTCTTGTAGATTTGAAGGTCACTCAACAAATCGGATGTACCGGTATTTAAAGCATATGTTTTGTTTTTTAACCAGATTTGTATTGACTTTTAGCCTATTTTCAACTTTGAAAAAATAGGCTTATGAGATCACCTTTTGTCCGTTTATGTGTGAGGTGTGTGTGTGTGTGTGTGTCCCCTCCTAATAACTTCTAAATGGATGGAGCGATTTCAATGTAACTCGGTAATTTCATAGCACTATTCCGGACGAAAAAATGCTGATAAAATTACACTATTTAAAAAACAAAACATGAAAATTCTAAACATTTATTTTCAAATAATCCTGCGTTAAAGCGAGGCAAAAGCAATCCTGATAAAATGCAGTGATTAGTTCCTGAGAAATTAGAAAGTTAACAGGGACAGGATAGGACATTCGACCTCCCGTTAAGTGCACCGTCAATTCGTACCGCTACATTTTCCTCTCCTCTCCTTTCCCTTCCTTCTTTCCCCCTCATCCGCTCTCTTTTGCTTTCCTTTTTTCCCTTTCCTCTCATTTCTTTTCCTTTTTCCTCTCCTCTCCTTTCCTCCCATTTCCTTTCCTTTTTCCTCTCATTTCCTTTCTTTTCTCCTCTCCTCTCCTTTCCTCCCATTTCCTTTCCTTATTCCTCTCATTTCCTTTCTTTTCTCCTCTCCTCTCCTTTCCTCCCATTTCCTTTCCTTTTTCCTCTCCTCTCCTTTCCTTTTCCTCTCCTCTCCTTTCCTTTTCCTCTCCTCTCCTTTCCTCTCATTTCCTTTCCTTTTCCTCTCATTTCCTTTCCTTTTTCCTCTCCTCTCCTTTCCTCCCATTTCCTTTCCTTTTTCCTCTCCTCTCCTTTCCTTTTCCTCTCCTCTCCTTTCCTCCCATTTCCTTTCCTTTTCCTCTCCTCTCCTCTCCTTTCCTTTCATTTCCTTTCCTTTTCCTCTCCTCTCCTTTCCTCCCATTTCCTTTCCTTTTCCTCTCCTCTCCTTTCCTTTCATTTCCTTTCCTTTTCCTCTCCCCTCCTTTCCTCTCATTTCCTTTCCTTTTTACTTTATCCTCTCCTCTTCTTTCCTTTCCTTTCTACTTTTTCCTCTCCTCTTCTTCCCTTTTACTTTTTCCTCTCCTCTCCTTTCCTTTCAACTTTTTCCTCTCCACTTCTTCCCTTTTACTTTTTCCTCTCCTGTCCTTTCCTTTCCTATCTACTTTTTCCTCTCTTCTCGTTTTCTCTCCTTTCCTATCTACGTATTCCTCTTTTCTCCTTTCCCTTCCTCTCATTTCCTTTCCACTCTACTTTTCCTTCCTCTCTTTTCTGTTTTACTTTTGCCTCTCCTTTTCTTTTCTCTCATTCCTTCTCCTTTCCTTTTTAACTCTTCCATTCCTCTCCTTTGCCTTGCTATCCATCGCGACACGTACTCGTGTGGCGAGCGTTAAAATCCAGGCTAGTGGATATAAATCAGAAATGATTTAAAATAGGAGCTCTGAGTAAGTACATCATCGCAACGGTGGACTTAGCTCGAAACCTCATGGTCACCATCAAATTTCTGTAAATATTGACTCACGCTGGCATGTAATATAATTATTGCATTTCATGTCTGCGAATTCAGATCTCCAGAAGAGGGAGATGCAGAAAAAGTAACTAAATGCCATTAGCCTAAGCCTTCTGAATACAAACAAGCTTCTGATCGAAGAAGGCAGAGCCACCTGCAGCAATATAACAAGCGTGAGGCCACGGCCTGCTGGAATACAAATACTGCATGCTTGGTTTATAAGGAAAAGTACGAGTCTTCTCAAGCGACAAGAATTCCAACCTCAGACTTGATGGAAATACAGCAAAAAGATGACGCTCTATATTCAACACGATAGTTTGGAACATCCACTCTACGTAGAACGAGAATGTACAGTGTTGGAAAATAATTATTGCATCACTTGATTGTAGCCTATAATTTTAAATTACGTTGTTTTCCTCCATTTCAAATTTGAACTCAATTCACATGATTTTTAGCCTATTTTCACATATGAAGAACTAAACAGCCTATTTTCATATACAGTGAAACCTCTCTAAAAGACCGCCCCTCTTAAAGACCGATTTTTCTTGGAACCGAGTTAAAACCTCATAAGGACAATGTATTTGCAACCTCTATTTAAGGACCACCCCTCTCCCCGACCAAAGTCTCAGTCTGACCTCTTTCAAAAGACCACTTCTCGTCTGCCTTCCCATTGGAGATGGTGATGAGGGTGATGATGTTAACAATGGTTCTGTTGGCACAGAACTGCATCAGCATACAATGTCATTAGAAAAAGTGTTATGTAACGTATTCAAAATACAAAAAACGGCTCTCCTAGATGATTGTTCGGACCCAGAACAAATGAATGGACTTTCGAACTCACTCAGATATTCTAGAACGTGAAATTGTTTAAAAAAAGTGCTAATCTGAAACAGATCAATTCGTGACTTTTTTAAATAACAGAGCTCAGAAAATAACTAACTTAAGTTAATTGTGATTAATTTGTACTAAATGTGAACCAATGCAGATAAATTGTAATCAAGTATGTGTTCCAACTTTACTTTATTAATCATGCAGTATAGACTTATTTTAATGCCTACCCCTATTAAGAGACCACCCCTCTCAAAGACCAGTTTTCCATGGAACCGTCACTTGTCTCTTAATAGAGGTTTCACTGTATCATACTTATATTAATTGCCACTATCAACATACAAAATTTCAGTTTGATGGCTGCAATAGATTCGTAGATATTGAGAACCGTCTAAATATTTCGGATGGTCGCCATGTTGGATTTTTATATAAGTAGGTCTTAGTGTTATGTACTATTACATGAAGATTTTTGTGTAGGTGTAGTATTCGAACATCAATCGCATGATTAGGACACAAGAAATGAAAATCAGTTTTAAAATTTTGCAGAGCGGCCATCTTGTGGTTATGAAAACATTTGAAATAAAATAGATGCCAGTGGATTAAAATTTGTATAAGCATTTAGCATACAAAGTTTTACTGCTCTCGGATGGTTAAATCACGAGAAACGTTCATTTCAATATTTATATTTCGCGTCGCCGCCATGTTGGATTTATGCTCACCAGGTTATTGAAAGTCCTATAGGTTAACGTATGTCCATAGCCTCTATCTACATACAAAATTTCAGTTTGATTGCTGTCATAGATTGAAAGATATTGAGAACCGTCTAAATATTTTGGTTGGTTGCCAGTATGGATTTTTAGCCTATTTTCAATTTTGAAAAAATAGGCTTATGAGATCACCTTTTGTCCGTGTGTGTGTGCGTGCGTGCGTGCGCGTGTGTGTGTGTGTGTGTGTGTGATTCGTGTGTGTGTCCCCCCCTAATAAAATCTAAACGGCAGGAGCGATTTCAATGAAACTCGGAAAGTTTATAGCACTATTCCCGGCGACCTCGACCGTGCCCTTCAAATTTTGTTACGACTCACCAATCCAAAATGGCGGCTGTGCGAAATATTTCACCAGCATTCAATATCTTCGAAATTATTACCGATATTACCCTGACATTTTCTATGGTGATAGAGGGAACTACTATAAGTTCAGTTATGTAACTTTTGAAAACCTGATAACTACAAAACGAACATGGCGGCCAAGCGAATTTGCGACTTTTAAATAGACGTTTCTCGCGATTTGACCAACCAAACGCAATGAAACATGGTACAGTATATGTTTATATACATTGTAATGCACCGACATCTAACTTCGATCAATTGTTTGCATAATCACAAGATGGCGGATGTGCGAAATATTTCACCGGCATTCTATATCTCTGAAACTATTAGCGGTATCTCCCTAAAATTTTGTACTGAGATAAAGGGCACTACTGGAAGTCCATCTATAAGATTTTCAAAAACCGGTTAACTACAAAAAGAACATGGCGGCCAAGCGAATTTGAACATTTTAAATAGACCTTTCTCACGATTTAATGTTCCAAGCGCACTGAAACCTGGTACAGAAAATATTTATACACATTGTAATCCACTGGTATTTGATTTAGTTCAATTGTTTACATAACCTCAAGATGGCGGCAGTGCGAATTTTAAAATTAAGTTTTTTATTTCTTGTGATGTAGTCATGCGATCGAAGTGAATGTTTGAATAATGAACCTACGCAATAATTTTCCTTTAATGGTACATGACTCTATGGCCTATACATTTAACAATCCAACATGGCGACCATCCGAAATATTTAGACGATACTGAATATCTACAAATCTATTTTAGCAATCAAACTGCATTTTTTAATGTTCATAGGGGCTATGAACTTAAGTTCACCTATAGGACTTTAAATAACCTGGTGATCACAAATCCAACATGGCGGTGACGCGAATTATAAATATTCACATGGACGTTTCTCGCAATTTAACCATCCGCGTGCAGTGAAACTTGGTACAGTAAATCTTTATCCGAATGTTAATCCACTGGCATCTAATTTATTTCAATTGTTTCCATAACCTCAAGATGGCAGCTGTGAAAATTTTTTAAATCTCCTTGTTTTTTCTTGTGTCCTAATTATGCGATTGAAGTTTGAATACTACACGTTCACAATAATCTGCATGTAACAGTACATAACTCTAGGACCTACATATATAAAATCCAACATGGCGACCATCCGAAATATTTAGTCGGTTCTCAATATCTACGAATCTATTACAGCAATCAGACTGAAATTGTGTATGTTAAATAGTGGCAATTAACATAAGTAGGATATATGAAAATAGGCTGTATAGTTCTTCACGGAACTACTTGTTATATACGTAGACCATAGAGTTATGTACTTTTAGATGACGATTTTTGCGTAGGTTCATTATTCAAACGTTCACTCTGATCGCATGATTAATACATGAAAAATAAAAACTTAATTTCGAATTGAGCACAGTCGCCTTCGGTTATGTAAACAATTGAACTAAATTAGATGCCAGTGCATTAAAAAGTGTTTAAACATTTTGCTGTACCAAGTTTTATTGTGTTTTGATAGTTAAATCGCGAGAAAAGTCTATTGAAAACTTTCAACTTCGCTTGGCCACCATGTTCGTTTTGAAGTTAAGTCCCATAGGAGAATTTCTAGTAGTGCCCTTTATCATCGTACAAAATTTCAGGGTGATATCAGTAATAGTTTTGAAGATATAGAATAATGAGGGCTGAAGGAATTGCATAGAAGTAGAGCCATGAAAGGCAGATAGGAATGGGAAAAGAGATATGAGTCTGCTCCAAAGCAACGGATCAGACCTAGCTCAGGAATACCTGGGGGTCGCCAATCCAAAGAACAACAGCTGTTAGCCCTTGTAACACTATCCAGGATGGGGATACACACTCCCTACCTCCCTTAGGGCAATGAGCAGAAGGCAGGAGATACTGTGAGCCCTTAAGGGTGTAGCAGATTCCAGAGTATGGCTACACACACCCTACCTCCCTTAGGGTCTTGTGCAGAATGCAGGAGATACTGTGAGCCCTTGAGGGCGTAGCACTATCCAGGGTGGGGCTACACACACCCTGCCTCCTTTAGGGCCTTGAGCAGAACAGGACATCCTGTGAGCCATTGAGGGTGTAGCACTATGCAGGGTGGGGCTACACACACCCTGCCTCCTTTAGGGCCTTGAGCAGAACACAGGAGATACAGCGAGCCCTTGAGGGTGTAGCACTATCCAGGGTGGGGATACACACACCCTGCCTCCTTCAGGTGCAGAATGCAAGGGATACTGTGAGCCCTTGAGAGTTTAGCACTATCCAGGGAAGGGCTAGACACACCCTGCCTTCTTTAGGACCTTGAACACAATGCAGTAGATATTGTGAGCCCTTGAGGGTGTAGCACTATTCACACACACCTTGACTCCTTTCTATATAATAATGTACAGTTAGAATTGTAGATGAAAAAAAGTCAATTGAACATCTATGCAATTATTATTTCCAGCACTGTACCTGACGCACTCCCTGGGGACAGTGGAATTGCCAACAATGAGGTGAACGTTAGAAATCTGAATTACGTAGAAGCAGGTTGACTCAGTAACCAAGTCGAGGATACGCACAAATCACGGCTACACTGATTGACTGGTTGCTACAGAAAAGGCAGATTGGTTATAACTAAAAGGTAGTCAGTCCATTAGGTTGAAGTCGCTCATCCATCTGGAGACACTGGTCTTGGGAGAGAAATGATGCCGAACTGTCTCAAAAAGTTATAGCTTACTGAGGGAAATAGTATATGGATAGGCAGATACTGGTTTGTGGTATATTTCTCTGGACACAAGGTGTTTTTGTAGGAAGTACTGACATAGCGACCTAGCACTAGAGCCGCCTACAAGAGGCCTTAATAGGTGAGAAGCCGAATCACGATGATGATGATAATTTGTAGATTAAGGCTTTCACGGCCCGGATTATATAAATAATTCATGGTTTTTGGGCTAATGTCATGTGTATTTAGATTATAACCATACGTTTTGGAGAAACCTTGCCTCCTTTTTCAATGGAAATCAAACAATGTGGCCAAAGAATGTATATCAATGAGATTACAAAAATTACAAAAAAATATAGATAAATTCCTCGGTTCGTCACCAGAGAGCAACTGCCAGAAATTACTGTATGGACCATGGTAGAACGGCGGACAGAGTAGTAAGTAAGGAGAAGGTAAAGGGGGCGGGGTGAAATTATAGAGACTCCTCGAAGAATGAGGATGTCCAAAAGAAAAGGAGAAAGAGGAGGGGGGGGGGAGATGCATATAAGGAAACAGGAACAAAAGGGAAGCGTATCTGAACGATACCTAACGTCATGCACTTCCCTTTTGTTCCTGTTTCCTTATATGCATCTCCCCCCCCCCCCCTCCTCTTTCTCCTTTTCTTTTGGAAATCCTCATTCTTCGAGGAGTCTCTATAATTTCACCCCGCCCCGTTTACCTTCTCCTTACTTACTACTCTGTCCGCCGTTCTACCGTGGTCCATACAGTAATTTCTGACAGCTGCTCTCTGGTGACGAACAGAGGAATTTATCTATTTTTTTTTGTAATTTTTGTAATCTCATTGATATACATTCTTTGGCCACATTGTTTGATTCCATTGAAAAAGGAGGCAAGGTTTCTCCGAAACGTATGGTTATAATCTAAATACACACGGCATTTGCCGAAAAAACATGAATTGTTCGTATGATGATAATTGTTGTTTTAAGGAGCTTAACATCTAGGTTATCGGCCCCTAATGGTCTGGGTGATAGCAAAAATGACAGTGAAATGGAAGCCAGAACGAAAATTAGGTGAGACTGAAAATACTTACAAAATGGAACTCAGATTGAAAGTACTCACAAAATGTAGAGTGGAAATACTAACTAAAGGGAATTTAGAAGGAAAATACAAAATGCAAATTATATTGAAAATGCCATATCAAATTCAAAATGCAATTAAAGTTCAAAATAATTACAAAATGCAATTGAAATTGAAAATACTTACAAAATGCAATTTAGACTGAAAATAGCTGCAAAATGTAGTGTAGAGTCAAAATAATTCTCAATATTTAATTTAGATACACGGGAAGCCAATTGACAAAAAAGTGCGGAAATATTAAAGAGAAATGAGGCATCAGGGGAGATGAGAGAAGGGCCAATTAAGGCGGGAAAGGAAGATACTTCCTAGGCCTCGGATACTCTAATACCGTCGAAGTTTGGAAGAGAACAAGAGTTGTCCAAGAGAGGCCGACAGGAAAGAAGACTGAGAGGAGCCCAGCACAAGTAAGTGGAAGCAATGCCAAACTCAGCAGGGGTCCCGTGGTCGCCAACCCACGTCCCACAAGTTGTGAGCCCCAGGGGGGGGGGGGGATGAAACCAAATTAACAAAAGTTCGTAATAACAATAATTCTGAAAGATTGAAAACTGATGGGCCCATAAGAAGGCAAGGAGTTGGGAGCTCGCGGTCTATGTCCTAGAATAATTACGTATAGAAAAACTACGTCGACATTTTTCTTAATAACAATCTATTATCAAAGAGAACAAAACATATCTACAATGGCATTACATATGCCAGTTGCAAGTACCGACGGTAGATGTCGCATTCAACTACCCTTGGTCCAAGGCTAGTAAACTACAGAGGTTGCCTCAATTTTCACTAACCAATCAGCGCTCACAAGGCGGATGACGTCACAAGATACCAAACGCGCCATGCGGGGAACGTAACGAAACTGTCAACATCAGCTGATGAGTACGCAAAGAACAGTTTATTCTCATGAAATTATTGGTAAATGGGTGATAAAATAACTGAATGTAGCCTACTTACATTTTATGTTGTGATCTTCTTGAATTTCTTGGAAATTCGCCTAGACTCGGTAGCAGTATCGTGGGTGTTAGTGACTTCCAATAACCACTTCTTATGCAAGATAGAATTGGAATGTTTCTATCTGATGAAGAAAATTGTTATCACAGCTGCCTCAACTCCACCAGACGGTACATCAGAAACTTCTCTCGACACAAAATCTGTCGTTCTTCTTAGAACGTTCTTGCCTCGTTGAAATCCGTATTTTCCGTGAAATGTGAAATGTGACGAATTTTGCTGAAATGTGCCGGAACTGGTTTAGCCAAGTTTCTGAGGGTTCGGTCATACCACCGTATGACAAGTGTTTAATCCAGGTTGGTAATGCATAATCCTAGTTTGCATTCCATAGGTTAAGTTCCCGTGTTGTGGAAATTTACCTTGGAACTTGTGGGCCACATAACCTGCAACATAGGCCTAAGCCTTGCCATCTTCCTCACTTTGTTCCATGATATTGGCAATGAAGGACTCAGGTTGCACATTGCTCCCTAAGGTTGGTTATGGAAGCACGTTACTTGATTCAGACACTATGCCAGCTTTGTTTAGTGCTTTAGCAACTACATATTCATCTGAATCTGGATCAGCAGTGTTTGTTTGCTTTTGAAAAACTCCTGGATTTTTTTCCTAAAATAATCATCCTCAGTCTGTAAATGCAGTCAAGGGGAGCCACCATGGGTTCGCAATTGTGAAAAAAGGTTTTCCAGTACATCTTGATTTGGCCTATGTGTGAGAATGTACTTTGTATTATGCCTACGGGCCATATCTTGGAACAGAAGTCGAAGGGATTTTATTGAAAGGATGACTGCTTTCTGGAATATTTGCAAATAATTTTTACCAATACAAAGAGAATTACTCATGAAATTTTCCATCTTGTCCAAAAACAAAATACCATGCATGGGCGTATATAAGGGGGGGGGGGGGGTTGAGGGGGCTCCAGATTCTCCCCGAAAAAAACCAACTTGGGTACAACATAAAATGTATTTCACAGTAGTCTACTTTTAAGAAATAATTATCAATTTGTAAAAGAAAATGAGTGTTTGCCTTTCTGCTTTATAAATTGACAAGTAGCCCATTTAGATATTTTCCATTCATACTCCATAGGCTATAATAGAAAATTCATTAAGTACTCACAATTTTCCACGACAGTTAGCCCCCCCTCTCTCGAAAAAAAAATGCATATACGCCCCTGATACCATGTACGAAATATGTCAAAAATATTGACAGCTTTAAAATCATCCTAGCAGGTCATCAAAACTTACGAGTAGGCCAGCTAGGCTCACTTACCATTTGGTTTTAGATTCCTTGGAAATCTTGGCTTTATATTAAGCAATTCGGCCCTGTAGTCTAATAATAAATAATGTTATTGGTTTTACGTCCCTTTTAACTACCCTGGCTTTTAGAGACGCCGGGGTGCCAGAATTTTGCCCCGAAGGGGATCTTTAACGTGCCAGTAAATGTACTGACACGGCTCCCTCGCATTTGCGCACCCTCAAATGCCAGCTGACTGCGTCAGGTTTCGAACCTGCAACCTTGGGCTCAGCAAGCGAGAACGTTACCCCTGAGCCACGCAGCCAGACAATCCCTGTAGTCTAATTCGAAGTCTTCACTCTTAAAGTGCAAGGAACATATCCTACTTGTTTGAGGGTTGCAATGATCTTTTCACTTACATGCAGCAATCCACTGATTGCTAAGGCATGCGTCTTTAGGCATCGTGAAAATCGACACGTCATTTCCAACTTTATAATAACTGTGACAAACTGCCACAGCACATCTTTGGCCTGGCATGATTATAAACAAAAGGGCTTAAAACACGCGTTTAAACCACTGCAATACATACAATATAAGTTGGCTTTCTTTGCATATCTCGTGCCTCGCGCGCTACGAGGAAACGTGTGACGTCACGTCCTTTCCCTTCCCTCCGCGATCCCCTCGCCATTGAGCTCCATATTGAGGCAACCTCTGTAGTTTACTAGCCTTGCCCTTGGTCCCCCCATCCTCCCCACCCTGGTTGATTTCAAGATGAATCACCAGTTGCACCGGTCGGCTGACTCTAGAACCATCGGAGAGACGCAGGATGGCTGTCCTCACTCGGCCATCTCTACCTTTCAGTATATCGTCGACTCGGGCTCTCTTCCACAGGTGATAATCTGATTTTACTGAAGACAATGTTGACATTGCAAGTGGTGCCAGTGGTTGATCAAACGTACAGTACAGCACCAATTGCTATTTCTGAAGCATCGCAGAATACGTGCACTGAAATATTGTCGTTGAATGTAGATATACTCGTACCAATCCATCTTGGAACCCGGGTGGAAGATAAATGCGACAGATTCGAAGTCCAGGCGCAAGATCAACTGGTAAGATGTTTTCGGCACCAATATGTCGTACTGTAATTACGTATTGAAAAACTGCGGCGACATTTTTCTTAATAACAATCTAGTATCAAAGAGAACAAAACATATCTACTGTACAATGGCATTACGTATGCCAGTTGCAGGTACCGATGGTAGATGTCGCATTCGACTACTCTTGGTCCCCCACAGTCTAAGTGACCTTTGCGATGAAGAGAGAATAACAATAATCAGGTAGAAATTAAACGACGACCAGGGTTTTTAAGAAAAAACAAAGTTAAAGTAGGGAAAGATGTGGACGAAAGAAAGTAAAGAGCAACACCGGCAACGTATGAAGGAGCACTGGGCAGAGATCAAAACCCAGAGAAGACTGATGAAATGACGTGTTCCTTAGTAGACCCTAAACCTCATCTACAAAGGAGATCTCGAGAACATCAAGAAGGGTGAGAAAAAAATTATCCGGAAAATATTGGGCCCTAAACTCACACATGATGGGTATCGTCTGCAATCACACACAGTCACAGAGAGATGCTCCAACATCGAGTTAGATTTCCGCAAGCGACGACTGAGATTCTACGGCCACTTTATGAGACTGAATTACGACCAAAAAGCATTTTGACTTACGGAAACTTAAAGAGACAACAGTCTGGGTTACCCAAGTCCAAATTGATCTTAAAAGTGCCAACATCTCACCAATAGACACAGACGATCGAATGACATTCCGACATAAGATCCACAGTTGGGAAGTCACACACGAAGATCGACCATGGAGACCAGGGAAAGGATGGTCGGAGTAACGTCGACACAATGAGATGATGAAGGAGTTCTGTAATATTCGAATGATTATGAGCAGCTGTACACAGTTCTATCTCACGAGGCTGCGTTTGCCCCGTTTCAGCCCTTGGACCAGAATATAATTTCTTAGTAGAGCTGGAGTTCCCAGTCGGCACCTAAGGGGTGACAGTCTTCAGCCTTTGCCTGGTTTCATGCAGCCCCTCCATGCTTCCCTGTCCTGGGCTAATTGTTTCATCTCTACATAGCTACCACACCCTACATCCGAGGCAACTGTTTAACATATTCTAACCATGGTCTACCCCTACAGTTCTTGTCCTCGACCCTTCCTTCTATATCTAAGCTTGCTATTCCTGGGTGTCTTAGTGTGTGTCCTACCAACCTATCTCTCCTCTCCCACTCTTCTTAATACCTCTTCGTTTGTAACCCTATCTATCCGTCTGAGCTTCATAATTCTCCTCTTTTCTGCTGCACCAAAAGTCCAAGTTTCAGTTCCATAGAGCGTCACGCTCTAGACAAAGGATTTCAAAAATGACTTCCTAATAACTAAATCTCTATTCGATGTCAACAGATTCCTTTTCTGTAGAAATGCTTTCCTTGCCTGAGTCAACTTATTTTTATATCCTCTTTGCTTCGTCCATCACTGGTATATTCGATAACTTGAATTAATCTATTAAATGTACCAGCCCGTGTATGAATAAATTGTTGAACACTCATGCTCTAAACTAATCGAATCAATAACTGCTCTGTTTCAGTCTGGCAACACTGCTCTGGGATCTCCCAATCTCTGCTGCGTCTCCAATGAGTGGGTGTATCGATCAGTGCTCCTTTAATAGGAACACCTTGTACTTCATCGTGCCCGACTTGGAATGATTACAAGAGATCACGTGTTCGATCAGAAGTATGTTTTGCATTTTTCTTCAGATCGTGCAAATTCCTTTGTACCGTAGCAACATGCAATCTCTCGTGTTCCACTTGATCATAGTTATCCCCGGCTTTTTATTATTGTGATAAAATGTTGGTATTATCAGAATTGGGTCTGATTTGGAAATCTCATCTTCTTCCCCTTCCTCTTCTTCATTTATCCGTCTCGCTACTGCCAGAAGTCGTGAACTACGGTTGGTTGTTTGATTGATGGCTTGCGTAAGAATACAATAATATTCATCTCCTTGACCCAGAAATGGGAATAATAATATTCTACTGTTCAAATCCTTGTCAGGCCATTGCAAAGGCTATACATCTCTCTCTCACTCCCCAACTCCCAGGGGCCCACAGCTAGTGGGACGTGGGTTGGCGACCACGGGGCCCCAGCTGAGTTCGGCATTGCTTCCACTTACTTGTGCCGGGCTCCTTTCTGTCATCTTTCCTACCGACCTCCCTTGGTCAACTCTTGTTCTTTTCCGACCCTGACGGTATTAGGGTATCCGAGGCCTAGGGAGTCTTTCACTTCCCCGCCTTAATTGGCCCTCGTCTCATCTTTCCTGATACCTTCATTCTTCGAGGGGTCAAACTTCTTTTTCTTTTCATGATATTTCCTGCCTTCTGCTCAAGGCCCTTAAGGAGAAAGGGTGTGTGTAGCCTCACCACGTCTGGTGCACCCTCGATAGTTCTACACCCTCAAGGGCTCACGGCTGGTGACTTCGGGAGTTGGCGACCCCGGGGGATTCCTGAGCTGGGTCTGGTTCCCCCCCCCCCCCCGCTTTTCCATTGCATCTTCTCTTTCACTTGCCTATCTGCCTTTCATGGCACTCCTTCCTTCCAAGTCCCTCAATCCTCATTCTTCGAGGGTCCTCCTGTCCTTTATTTGCCTTATTCTCCTATTGTTTTCCAATTCTTCTTCTAGTATATTCTCTCTACTGTAAAGGAGCTCCCAAAGCTCCAAGTGTAGCCGGGGAAATAAATAAATCTAAGTCAACAAGTAGTTCCTTGACGAACTCAAGAGCCTACTTTTCTTAAAATTGAAGATTCATGCCAATCTATATAGACCTATCTAGAATAATAACGAAATCAAGTTGGTATTACTATCATATCTAAATACTGCAGTTTCAAATACACCTGTAAGGGTATAGCCTAATAGAGTAACTTACTACAGTTGGCAGCCCTGGTGACTCTGAATATATTCTTAGTTCCATCTCTTAAGGTATAGAATGCACATACAAATTTTGGTTGAAGTCCAATGGATAGTATGGACGTTACATCCTTTTTGATATTGGATTTATCAGCGCGCGTAAAATCATGTTAGGAACAATGTCATGTATGTGATTCTCAGAATTAATCTAAAATATTACGATCTATTATAGGGCCAATTTTGGATAAAATCTATTTGTTAGTATAGAAGTTACATGAAATTGAAAATTGATACTATCAGAAAGCTTAGAATCATGTTGGTAGCATTGAGGTATATTAGTTACTCCAAATTAATCTAAAATGTCAGGTACTGTACGTATGCAAAGTTTAGAGCTGATAGCTTGCATACTTTCTGTTATATTGATAATAGGGTTAAAACGTAGAGAGAGCACTTATTAACAGTTTCTTCTTCTTTATATGTTTCACCCAACTTTGGGGCACATGAAATCAATCACTTTTTATTGTTTTGAGCTTTTCCTTTGGCCCAGTATTGCCTCATCCTTTGAGATCTTGATTCCCTTTCTTCGGCAGAGATGTGGATCGTACGCTTTTGTTTGAGTTTCACTTGGAACCGTTGTTTCTTATCCTTGGTGATGGTTTTGGCTGTTTTGTTCATGAGCATGGTGTCTGTAATTTGGAGTTCCACGAGGTCTTTCTCAGTTTCCTTAAACCAAAGAGGTTTTTATTATTACGGAAGTGGTCGGAGATCTTTTTGGTTAATCTATTTGAATTCATCTGGAGGATATGCCCATAAAAATCAATTCTCCGTTTTCTTATAGTGTCCGAGAGTTTTTCAGTTTTTTGGTAAAGAGTTTCGTTCCTGACATGGATTAATTTGTTGTTATGAAATTTGGAGCCTAATATTTTGCGTATTATCTTTCTTTCCTTGACCTCCAGCCCTTCCAGCGGTCCCTGGGTGGTGAGAGACAATGTTTCGGCTGCATATAAGGCTTCTGGTTTAATTACCGTGGTATAATGTTTTATCTTGGTATTAAAGAAAAACACTTTAGCTTAATTTGTGATGAATGAAATAAAAATTGCATTTTAGACCTACTAAGAGCTTTACATTGCACATAAATGAAATATATATTTATGAGGTAGTTGAGAAAACCTAAATAAAATCTTTGGACTAGACTGGTTTTTGCCGAAATCTTAGTTGAACACAAAAATTAAAAATATTTTAATTCTCAAATACGATTAGGTCTATTTATTATGTAAATCCTAACAAAGTACATAGTACATTATGCAACGAGCCTATAATGGCAATCGTTAAGACACGAGTATGTTTATAAAACTAGCGTAGCGAGTTTTATAATTTCCATACGAGTGTCTCAATTACCATTATAGGCGAACTGCATACGACTGTTTATGTTCGACGATAATTATAACTTTATTATATGTTTTAACATAGATATTCATAAATATCTGTAGAGATTTCACCAGTTTTATGTACTGAAGAGAGCGCATGGGACGCAGAGAATACCTTGTATTTGACCAAGGCTTCCCGGAATACCCCACTTTGACACTAGGCACGCAGTGAAATTTAAAATAGGAAGGCCGTGGAAGTCAGCTCCGGTGCGATGCTGTCCTTACCTAATTGGTCACACTACTGTTTCTTAAGCTCTGATTGGTGGAAGAAACTGTCTCATAATGAAAACTTGTACTATAAGTATAATGAGCCTCATTAAAGTACAGTTTTCTGACATACAATATTTACATTTCACCAGGGTCGAACATAAAATTATTATTGAATGCCAAACATTCGAGGTGATTAATTATCTTGAAAAAACATTGCACTTGTCTTATGTTTGTAGAATCCCAAATATTTCACTCTCCTATATAACCCGACCTGTCTGCTTTTTGGAGACACCAATAATATCTATACGTAGAGCTGCCCTTGAAGACGAAAGATGTATTTATCTCCAAAGTCAATTTTTGAACTTTTGTAGGTTGTGGAATGAATAAACTCTTCAAATTTCATGAATTTCAAGAGAAAGTTGTTTTTAAAAAATTGGACGTGATCAAACGAGACTACATATGGGCTTTGTAACTACCCATTAAGGAGGGGGGGGGGGCAGTTTCTCTGTAGTCAAATGGTGGCATATCAGTGTAATTTATTGTCTGTATCTGTTGTTTTATGGTTGTGTTTTATTTTTGTATATGATAGCTTGATTCAAGAGGAATAGTTTAGGCTATGTAGCATTAGGCCACACCTCTCAGGTAACCTTAAGGATTGCATTTTGTTCAGCAAGTCGGAAGAACAAGCGCTCCAGAACGGCTTCAATAATACCGAAGTCAATTGTTGCCTTGTAATGCAGGCTGCATCACGTCGCCCCTACCAATGTTCTGGTGCAGAATTGCGAACTGCTTATAAATTGCAGTCACGGGGAGTAATTAGTGCAAAAAGATTTCTTAGGTTCCTTAAAACAGTTATCATCATGACAATAGTATGCCTCTGTACAAGGGCGATGGTGTTGGTGCAGTATACTGAGGTTATCAGCTGCAATAAGCGTTGGAGATAACAAATTTACTTTCATTTATTCCGATCCTTGTCCTTGAGCGCTCCAGTTCTGTAAAACAAATAAATCCACCGGGCGAAGCCGGGCACTACTGCTAGTACAGTATATACATTTATATTATTATTATTATTAATATTATTATTATTATTATTATTATTATTATTATTATTTTACATCATTATGGCCTTCTCGAATGAACCTGCTTAGCCGATGTGTTGGCCTTCTTTTCCTTCCAAAATCTTTTAATCCTATTCCTGAGCTTCTTATTTCGTTCTTCTGTCCAAGTTATAGTGGCTGTGGTGTTGGGTTTGTCTCCAAATTGGTGATTGTCGATTTTGGTTCTGAATTTACATCTGTCCAATACAATGTCTTCAACTTCCTGGAGAAGAGTTTCAATTTCAATTCTAAGTTTTTAATGAAAGGACCAGGTTGAGAATTCATTTAATCAGTCGGTTATTGTTCATTCTGATAATGTGTCTATACAATTTCAATCGTCTTTTCCGAAAAGTGTGAGATATATTATCAAAACGACGATATATTTCTTGGGATTTTTTTTTCCTCCATATTCCCTCTACTGTATACAAACTGGGCCAAAAAGTTTCCTTTCTCTATGTCTTTGGTTAAAGATCCGACACCAATGATTCAGTTTTCGATGCATATAACGCTTAAGGTTTGATTACTGTACTATAGTGTCTAAGTTTTGCTTCTATGTCCAAGGTTGCGGATTCAAACCCGGCCGAAGTGGTTGAATTTTTTAAGAGTGTTAAAAAATCCCTCAGTATACCTTCCTTCGGAGGAGAAGTATAGCCGGCGGGCCCATGTCATAGATGTATGGCATGTAAAAGAACCTTCCACTAACTAAACTTGTGTGAAGCTAAATTTTGTAGGTTAAGTTTGATTAATGCTCTTAAGTTCCAACGTTCGTCACCAGGCGCTGGTTACGATGTAATCTAGTTTTAGCCAAGTTCACGGCTAGGTGCCGTGTACGGTAGCATTTGGTAGCGAAAGTAGGATTTACTTGAAATTATCGTCTGCAGTCCTTAATTAAATAAATAAAAAAGAACAGATAACACACTCTAATACAGGCATCACCATTAACACCAGTTATCAGACAAATTCTACACACACCCAAAGTGCACGGGGCTACATGACCACGTTGTCACAGCCCCTAAACTGAGGAACCAACCAACCAACCCGAGATATTGACTTTATTATTATACCTGTTCCACGTGATGCTGTTATTATTATTATTTATTATTATTATTATTATTATTATTATTATACAGCCTCCGTGGCTTAGGAAGCAGCACGCCGGCCTCTCACCGCTGGGTCCGTGGTTCAAATCCCGGTCACTCCATGTGAGATCTGTGTTGGACAAAACGGAGGCAGACAGGTTTTTCTTCGGGTACTCCGGTTTTCCCTGTGAAAATTTCATTCCAGCAACACTCTTCACTATCATTTCATTTCATCTGTCATTCACTTAATCATTGCCTCAGACGAGTGCGACAGGATTCGGCAGCCGGCATAGTTCATATCCTCGCCGCTAGATGGGGGCTTCATTCCATTCCCTGACCCAGTCAGTCGACTGGAAGCAGGCTGTGGATTATTATTATTATTATTATTATTATTATTATTATTATTATTATTATTATTATTATTATTATTATTATTATTATTCAACTCGGTGCTATCCACGTGTGGCCACATTCAGATCACTCACCTTTCTTTCATAACTCACGGTTGAAACCCTCTCGGAAACGGTACTTTGCATTCCATGGGCACCTGCGATCCCGATCGCGATGAACGAGATTCGGTACGCCCCCTCTTATTAAATGTTGTTCTTTAGCTCGCATCTCTCAATCATCTGTCTTCAAACGCAAGCATCATATTACCAGGGGCGGCCAACTTGTAGACTGGTGTGATCATCCTTTTCTCGCTAGGAATCGATCGTCTTCGACTTCGTACGATAACATTCACTCGTCTGACTACCTGGTATGCGAGGTCGCTCAGCTCTTGCTTTCTACCTTCCTTCTCCGTCCCTTTCTTTCTTTCTTTCTTTCTTTCTTTCTTTCCTACATGCACCTCCCTTCCTTACTTCCATCTTCGTTTCTTTCTTTCCTACATGCACCTTCCTTCCTTACTTCCATCTTCGTTTCTTACTTTCCTACATGCACCTCCCTTCCTTACTTCCATCTTCGTTTCTTTCTTTCCTACATGCACCTTCCTTACTTCCATCTTCGTTTCTTTCTTCCCTACATGCACCTTCCTTCCTTACTTCCATCTTCGTTTCTTTCTTTCCTACATGCACCTCCTTTCCTTACTTCCATCTTCGTTTCTTACTTTCCTACATGCACCTTCCTTACTTCCATCTTCGTTTCTTACTTTCTACATGCACCTTCCTTCCTTACTTCCATCTTCGTTTCTTTCTTTCCTACATGCACCTCCCTTCCTTACTTCCATCTTCGTTTCTTTCTTTCCTGCATGCACCTCCCTTCCCTACTTCCATCTTCGTTTCTTTCTTTCCTACTTGCACCTTCCTTCCTCTCTTCTTTCTTTTCGTATCTTCCCCCTCCTCCCTCCCTTCTTCTCTTCCTTACATTCTCCTTTCCTGACTTCCTCCCGCACGTTCTTCTTTTCTTTCATTCTTCCTTCCCTACATCCCCCTCCTATCCTTCCACCCTTCCTTTTATCCTTTTCTTACATCCTTACATTCCCCCTCCCTCCTTATTTACTTCCTTTCTTCCTTCCTTTCTTCCCCCCTTCCTTCGTTCCTTCCCTACTTCCCCATTCCATTCTTCGTTCCAATTTTCTTACTTTCTTACTTTCTCCATTCCTTCCTTTCTTTTCCGTTTTTTTTGCTGTGGTAAATTCAATTTAGGGGCTCGGAATATCTTGGCCATTAGCCCCGTGTAGTTGGGTGTGTGTTGAACTTTTCTGATAACTTGTATCCATGTGATGACTGTAGTGCAGCGTGTCCGCAAACTCTCTCCGCAGCGGCTACTACTGAAGAGCGTGTAATTTTAGTGGAAGAGGTTTTCTTTGCTGGTGGAAATATTACGGAGCACAGTGTGATAGTGATGAGTACTTAATTTACTTAATTTAATGTAATTGTTTTCCTTGTAACAACATCGCATGAATGAATTGCCAACCCAACACGTCCCACAAGGCGAGACACGTGCTGCGGAGAGACTTTGCGGACACACTGTAGTATGTGTAACTGTATCAGGGACAGTGATGAGATAGGTGCCCCGGGACTTGAAGAATGGTACTATCGCAGCATTTACCTGGAAATAGTGTGCGAAAATACAAGGGAAAACCACACTTCATTTATGAAAAAATAGGCTTATGAGATCACCTTTTGTCCGTGTGTCTGTGTGTGTGCGTGTGCGTGTGTGTGTGTGTCACCCCGCAATAAAATCTAAACGGCTGGAGCTATTTAAATAAAAGTCGGCGAGGTCATAGCACCACTTTGGCCGACCCAGACCGTGCCCTTCAAATTTTATTACATGTTACCAATCCAACATGGCGGCTGTGCGAATTATTTCACTGGCATTCTATATCTCCGAAAATATTACTGATATCACCTTTCAATTTTGTACGGTGATAAAGGGCACTACTAAAAGTTCTGCCACGAGGTTTTCAGAAACCCTGTTAACTACAAAAAGAACATGGCGGACAAGCAAATTTGAAACATTTGAATAGACTTTTCTCGCGATTTAACTATCCAAACGTAATGCAACTTGGTACAACAAATGTTTATACACATTGTAATGCATTGGTATTTAATTTATTAATTTTTTACGTAACCTCAAAATGGCGGCTGTGCGAAATATTTCACTGGCATTCTATATCTCCGAAACTATTACAGATATCACCCGTAACTTTCGTACGGTGATAAAAGGCTCTGGTACACGTTTATCTATGTAACTTTCATAAACCTGTAAAGTACAAAACGAACATGGCAGCCAAGCGAAGATGAAATATTTTAACAGACTTTTCTCGTGATTTAACTCTCTGAGCGCAGTGAAATGTGGTACAGAAAATGATTATACATATTGTAATGCACTGGCATCTAATTTAGTTCAATTGTTTGCATAACCTCAAGATGGCGACTGTGCGAAATTTTTAAAATAAGTTTTTATTTCTTGTGTCGTAATCATGCGATCGAAGTTAAAGTTTGAATAATGAAACTACGGAAAAATTTTCCATTAGGCCTAATGGTACATAACTCTATGGCCAATACATATAACAATCCAAAATGGCGAGCATCCGAAATATTTTTACGGTTCTTAATATCTACGAATCTTTTACAGCAATCAAACTGAATTTTTTTATGTTGATAGAGGCTATGAACTTAAGTTCACCTATATGACTTTCAGTAATCTGGTGAGCACAAATCCAACATGGCGGTGACGCGAAATAGAAATTTTCTCGCAATTTAACCATCCGAGTGCAGTGAAGCATTGCACGTAAAATGCTTATACAAATGTTAATCCACTGGCATCTAATGCATTTCAATTGTTTTCATAACCACAAGATAGCAGCTGTGCGAAATTATAAAATCCCCGTTTTACTTCTTTTGTTCTAATCATGCGAGTGAAGTTTGAATATCACACGTACACAATAATCTTCATGTAATAGTACATAAATCAAAATCGAACCTGGCGACCATCTGAAATAATTAGACGGCTCTCAATATCTACGGATCTATCACAACCTTCAAACTGATATTTTGTATGTTGATAGAGGTAATTAACTTTAGTAGGATATTTGAAAGTAGGCTCTTTAGTTATTCACGGAACTACTTGTTAAATATTAGTATAGATTATGTTATTATGGATCAGTAACCTAATTCCAACTGAATATTAAAATGCCTTAATCTAGCTAGCGTGTTTGATTACTTGATTGAGTGGGATATTGCTAAACTCTATAAAATATCTGCTATATTTCAACAGAATATCAAATGAACATTTCATTACTATTTGAGTAAAGACGCAATTATCTGTAAAAGCCAGTATATTATGTTTGAAAGGAAAAGTGATTTCAGAATAATTCGTGCCACCGTTCATTTACCCGATGTCGTGATGATGACATTAAAGGAGTTGATGACGTAAGGTAATTCGGCCACTGGAACACTGCTGCCAATTTCAGCGTGACATAAGCGAGCCGAGGTAATTGATCGCAACTTTTGAAATAAAGTAAAATCATTACGTTATTCATAACCCACAAGGAGCAGGACTTCAATTTTTGTGCTGACTGTACCATTCAAATGCTTGGTCAATAGCATGAAATGTAGATTGGAAAATATTCGATGATAATAATAATATAAGTAACGAGCTGGAGGCTGTAATGCGCAAACAAGTGACGACATGGCCTAATCGTGGCGTGTGTAACGAGGTGTGGTTCCGACCAGAGCGTGGAAGGTCACAGCCCGTCGCTAGAGGGCACGCATGAACGTCACGTGACGATACAAAGCGGGCAGCAGCATGCATCAATCGTCCAACCAAGACCAAGACAGTAGGCCATTCGACATGCTTCCTGGAGTGGTTGAAGACTGTGGGGCACCCATTGGGCACACGCTTTCCGCAAGTGCAGTCGTTCCTTCATGATGTTGAGCACACATCCGACGCTCAATCTGACCACGGCGGCTATGGCGTTCACTGACACTCGGCAGTCCTAGCTAATGAGTGCATCAACCGGCTGGACGTTGTCATCGGTAAAGCAGGGGGGTGCCCCAGACCAGGCATCATCGTCTAACGACACCCGTCCTTCCCTGAAGCGCTTGTACCACGCCTTGACCCTTGGAAGGGACATGCAGTGTTCGCCGTACACTTGTGACATTCGGCGATGAATGTCCGTTCCCCCTACTCCTTTCGCTGTCAGAAACCGAACAACACCTCTTTGCTCTTCGGTTGACGCCTCCATGTCACTGTTGGCAATGCGACGGGCTGTGACCTTCCATGCTCTGGTCGGAACCACACATCGTTCCACACGCCACGATTAGCCGATGTCGTCACCGGTTTGCGCATTACAGCCTACGGCTCGTTACTTTTTGAACGCACCTTATACAATTTCGTATAGTCTCGGAAGTCGGGTGCAAGCTTTGTTATTTGCCGCCCAGAGGGCAGTTTTCATGTCGAATTTTATCGTTCCTTGAAACACTATGAAAGTCAAGGAGGTTAGATATCTAAGCTCCTTGAACACTATAGCGCTTTCTAGTAGAGAAATGAGGAATTTTGTGTAGGCGGAAAATCCCGAGATTAATTTTGCCTTTATGAACACGGCCTACCGAATTCAAATTGGTTCTTTAACATGCCAACAACGTATAACAAGCGTGTCGTGTTTTTGTTGCCTTTCAAACATCATTCACAATGTACAGGAGCGAACCTGCAAGCTAGGGGTTGGTAGACCGACACGGTAACCACTCACCCACCGTGGCAAGACTCGATGATGATTATAATTGTCGTTTTAAGGGGCCTAACATCAAGGTTATCGGCCCCTAATGGTTTGGGTGATAGTGAAAGATGAGATGAGAATGTAAACTATAACTAATACTAACTACAGACTTACAAACTAGAAGAAGAAATGGTAAACAAATAAAGGATAAGGCAAGTAAAGGACAGGAAGAAAAGAAATGATCTCAACCCTCGAAGAATCAGGATTGAGGACATGGAAGGAAGGAGAGCCATGAAAGGCAGATTGGAAAGGGGAAAGATGGGAAGTCCCAACCCAAAGTCAGTGGAAAATAGGGAAAATACGGACCCAGATCAGTAATCACTCAGGATCACCAACTCCAGAACTCACCAGCCATGAGCCCTTGAGGGTGTAGCAATATCCAAGGTGCACCAGAAGTGGTGGGGCTACATACACCCAGCCTACTTGAGGGCCTTGAGCAGAAGGCAGGTGATAACATGAAAAGAAAAGGAAGGCTGACCCCACGCAGAAGGAGGGTATCAGGAAAGATGAGACAAGAGCCAATTAAGGCGGAAAGGAAGAGATTCCCTAGTCCCCGGACACCCTAATACCGTCAGCGTCGGAAGAGAACAAATGTTGACCAAGGAATGAAGACGGAGAGGAGCCCGGAACAAGTACTGTAAGTGGAATCAATGCCGGACTCAGCTGGGGCCCCGTGGTCGCCAACCCATGTCCCACTAGATGTGAGATCCTGCGGGGGATCGCAATTAAGGCGTACACAAGAGCGTCGTATATAACATTAGATACATTTATGATGTTACAGTTGATGATAGGGGCTGATGACCTCGTAGTTTCGCCCCTTAAAACAACAATAACTTCATAACTAATAGTTGATGATTTAAACGTGCTGGGATGATTTTCATCGAAAAAACAGGGGAAGCAGTAATTTTCTCGGCATCTTCAACACTATGTAAACACCGCATTTATAGAGTTGGTTGTTTTTAAGTTGCTATAGAAAATCAAAAAACATTCGTGGTTTATTCCTCACCCGACCCGCGCCAAAAGGAATTTGGATGAAAAAGGAATCCCAGGAGCTTAATCAGCATTCGGAGGAATTCTTGGGCACATTCCAGCAAAAGGCGTTTGAAATTCTATGGGCATTTCCAGAATGATTCACAGACTAAATCTTACACTCTGATTGAAAAGTAAGAAAAACTTGTTGTTGTTGTTTGAGGCTTCGGTCTTTCGACTGGTTTGATGCAGCTGTCCATGCTTGCCTGTTCCAAACTAATCGTCTCATCTCTACATAGCTACCACACCCTACACCTGAGGCAATCTGTTTAACATATTCTAATCTTGGTCTACATCTACTGTTCTTATCCTCGACCCTTACTTCTATAACTAAGTTTGCTATTCCGGAGTGTCTCAGTATGTGTCCTACCAACCATTCTCTTCTCTTGATTAGCAGTCGACAAAAAAATCTCCCCTCTCCCAGTCGTCTTAACACCTCTTCATTCGTAACCCTATCTACCCATCTTTTTCATCATTCTCCTATAACACCACATTTCAAACGCTTCAATTCTCCTCTTTCCTGATGCTCCAACAGTCCAAGTTTCACTTCCATAGAGCACCACGTTGGAGACAAATGACTTCCTAATACCTAAATCTACCGTATATTCGATGACAATAGATTCCTTTCCTGTAGAAATGCTTTCCTTGCCTGTGCTAACCTACTTTTTATATCCTCTTTGCTTCGTCCATCACTGGTTATTTTGAAGAAAAAAAACCTTCAAGAAATAGACATTTCAAGTGATATGATAGTCGACAATTTTCAGTCCACACAAACATTACGTCCAACAGAAACTGGATGGAGGTGCGCAGAGCAGAAAGAAAACATAGCGAGAAGATGAAGAAGAGTTTTGAGGAGGATAAGAGAGAAGTATTAAGACGAGTGGGGGGAAGAGAGATAGGTTGGTAGGACACAACCTAAGACACCCAGGAATAGCAAAGTAGTTATGCAAGGAAGGGTCGAGGACAAGAACTGTAGGGGTAGACCAAGGTTAGAAAATGTTAAACAGATTGCCTGGAATGTAGAGCGTGGTAGCTATGTAGAGATGAAACGATTAGCTCAGGACAGGGAGACGTGGAGAGCTGCATCAAACCAGTCGAAAGAATGAAGTCTCAAACACACAAGAAAGCAAGATCAGCTAGTTTCATACGCGCTTCTTCGACGAACATAACGATGTAATTGTATTTCTACCTCTTACACTATGATTCTCGTTTCCGAACGGAGTCGGGGATGAGATGCGATGAGAGTCCATGTGGCAATGGATTTTACGGTCGGAAGTCCTTCCTGACGCCAACCTTATGAGAGAAGTTAATGGGAGATGAAATGAATGATGGAGAATGAAACTGGGCAAGGATGTGGAAGGAAGCGGCGGTGGCCTGTCAGAAGGTACCGTCCCAGCATTTGCCTGGAGTTGAAAATGGGAAACCACGGAGAACCATTTCAAGGGCGGCCGGCGGTGGGGCTCGATCCCACGTCTACCGAGTCCGCGGAGAGCTTGCCGGCATGGCCTGGGCATAACGATGCAATATTAATAGTAATAATAATAATAATAATAATAATTATTATTATTATAATAACATCGTATGGCCTCAGGTGCCGGGTGCAAGCTTTGTATTGTACCCATGTGAGTAATTTCCATGGAAAACATGCTTCTGCCTCCAGCCAGCATCAGTCCTCAGGCGTGTACCGTCCACCCACTGAGCAGTTGCATATTTTTGATCTGAGACTAAAAGGTATCAACTCTACAATAATAAAGCACAACTCTATTCTAAAGACTTTAATTCAGCTCTAAATCATGGCTTCAAACACACAAAAACACAATCCCAACAATATAACACAAAACTAAGTAAATTTACTCCTACAATCCACTAATATTCACACTTTATCCTAGCAAATCCAAATGATTATCCATTCATTTACCATGAGATTGACATCACCATTCATTCTCAAGTGCGCTGATGCACATGTAAATTACACATAAACTGTACTTATAATCTTCTGTCACCTGTTGTGACCTCTTTCATTTCACAAGCTTAATTGTTTACTCTCAACACCTCTTAATTTACATTATGCGTACACTTGTGTTCTGTATCTCTCTTCCCACCAAAATGCTTTACCATGCATTAGTCAATTTATGGGTTGCACATCAAATTTACTTGCAACTCCACAATTATATGTAATCATACCCCGTTCTGCAGTTCCCTTCTGCAGTTCCCTCTTCTACAGTTCCACTGTATGCCGTTGTCATTTCAATTTCAAAGATTCCGTTACCGCTGTGTCGGATGGTAAATTATGCTACCCTTGCGTGGGCATAGCCTATGGCATCTAGTGTCGACCTTTAGAGCTAAGTAACACCGTCAGTATAAAAAAATGTAACTTCCAACAACTCATAAGTTTGCCAAGTATTATGTTATAAGAACGATCCTTAATTAACAATGTGTTTCAAACCACACAAATTCATTACACAATACAACAACGACTCCTTTCATTACAAACAGGGTTTCAAAGTCTGTCCATTCTAAATGTCAACCTTCAAAGGTCGTTTAAAAATCTCCCCCTCGGAGCTTCTTGTATACAATGGGACTGAGTCAGGCGGTCACAACACGTGCGCTGTCTCTCCCTACTCCCTTCTCTGTTTACCTCCAAGCAGTAACTAGATTTTAAATACAATAGTGCAGTCTCAATGACCCTCATATCCCATATGATTTCAACTAAATTGTATGCAAGACAGGTTATGGGCGTGTTTAAATATTTATTCCTAACCTTAGGATATTAATAACTGGCCTCAATAGGTCCATTACATTATTTGAAGGAACGAGATTCATCCTCACTGGTCGAACTGGCTAGCCGGTATCTTATTAAATGCTACGGTCAGGCACATCCTGCCGCCAATTAATTTCACTTCTCAGGAGCTGAATTATTTCAATAACTAGTTCTCGGTCGACATCAGGTTTCATGTTGAGGTTTCCATTGTTATCGTCGCATGCACCACTGGATTCGAACCCGGAACATTTCATGGCAATCCACAGAGCTAGGGTCAATCACTAAAATACGCTCTGGCCATAATAAATATCTCTGTACGCTCTAGGCTATACGAGATTTCACACGTCGAATAGATTACCTGGCTTCCGTGACCATCGTGCTATGATCTCGTCCTTTAATTAGTAAGATAAATCTATCAATTACTCTTACAAGCTTATTCACAAGCTGCAAATTCAATTCTCTATTAAACTCTTCCATTCCCTAGATTCTTGCATATTTATTCCCATTATCATAATATACTCTGATATTAAATTGCTTTCCTTAGCCCTTCATGTATAATATTACTGCTTGGATAGATAAATATTCCAATTAGCATATAAATTTTTCTTACAGCCATTTTCCCTGATGTGTATTCGTTTATTCTTCTTCTTCTTCTTCTTCTTCTTATTATTATTATTATTACTGACATGAATTACAATAACCCGACACAACGTAACCATTTTCAATAACCGAACATCCGTGTTCGTTACGTTACGTTTCTTTATAACTGAATTACCGTTTTACAATAGTGGTAACGATTTATCCACTCAATGATGTACAAAAACATCTCAACTTGACTAAAATCAACACAACAATACTAATTTGAGGCTCTACCTCCTAAAATTGACTCATATTGGCATATTCTATAAATTTTGAAATCACTCAACATACAGTGGACTATAATTGCTATAAAATCATGGTTTTTGGGTACTTACATCGGCTAGTCTGGTGGCTCCAACCGCGCATTTCTTCCAGTAATGCCCGCCATTATTTGCAAAATTAGCAAGGCATTCTTAAACTTATAACACCCATTTTACATAAATTTTGCCTTACAAGACACACGGTACTTTTTCTTTCCATATTGAAGCTGTTGCCTCCTAATTCACACAACACGTTATAGCACTTGTGACACTATTAACTTTACATATATTTAACAAATCATCATTACAATCACACGCTCGCTATTTACATTTCTTATTGGTTGACTATTCCGGGCAAGATATCAGAAATGCAGACGTTGAAGATCTCCTCGCTGCTATCCGCATCCTGATTGAAAGTCTCGATTCTCTGCCTAAGGATTACTATCAGTTCCCCAAACTGTTTATCAATCTCTATCCTTCGATAAATTTCCTGATATCGCATAAATATGCTTGCATATCGTCCTGAGCATTAAGTATATTGGTATTCTTATGAAATTTCACCAATCACATAATAAAGTTTATCTCTACGCAGTCCAACATCCTATAATCTGTCTAACCAATAGTTTACATACTGCGCTCAACCATTGCACATTGTACTTGTACAAATTATCACTCTCAATTGTCCTACCTTGTATATCACACGGTACATTTCCTACGTGCACAATAACAATCGCTCGTAATGCCGACTATACAAATACGGCGCGACTGTCTTTAATAAATGGTATTAATAAATGTCTTACTGTACGGCTCTTCATGTTGAAGTCCGAGCGTCCCTTCTCGACTTCGGTAACGTGCACTTCGCACTAGACTGCGCTTCAACTGATTACATTACTCGTTATTAATTCATGACTTAATGCAGGATTATATGTTGCTGCACTTAGAATGTTAAAGTCTGCGCGTCCCTTCTCTGGGCTTCGGGTGACGTGCTCCCCGCGCTCAAGTATGGTTCGACTGACCCCCTCTGTCCTGGGTCCACCCTTTATATTCGTTTGGAGAGAAAAAGTTGACCGGGAATTTCCCTGCAGTGTCATCTTCTCCCACAGTATGATTCTGGTCTTGAATTAACGTTTATATGGTTCCTTTTTTCCTCGCTGGTCACAGATCTGTATGCGTGCTCGAGGATCGATCGGCCAATTAATTAATATTAATTGCCTTTGCCAGCGCGTGCCCACGCGGCGTCACCTAAAAATCCCCGAAACCATGGTTAGATCTCTCCGCTAACATGTAATTACTGTGTTACTGCGCGTTCCATTAAATCTGCCTCGATTTCAATGTTTAATGGCTTGATAATTAGCCTCCCGGCTAAACATTCACATAGGTGCAAACCTCATGTCACTGCGTTGCTCCAATCACGAGTAATCATTAAATTACGCTGGTATCTTCTCACTCCACTAGCCTCTCTATTCTGAAACGGGGAATAACTTGACAATAATTTAGCCCCCTGATCTGCTCCGGACGACTTAAGTAGGTCACATAGAGTGACACGGCTCCAAGAAACTACGCCCCTTTTCCAGAGTCATTAGACAAATGTCAAGCGCTCCAACTTCTGTGCTCAAGTCCAGAATTGTATGCCTCATACAGCCCAATAATGCCGTATTCTACTAATATTCCCTGCATTATATTAACAAATAATGTCAGCATTAGTTCATATCACAACAGCGATTTAATATGTATTTTCTCTAGGGGTTTTTAGAACTTAAACTTCCTCAAAAGATCTCGTGTTCGTTCCTTGCCGGAACCTCTATTCTGAGCTCATCTATCTCTGATATCCACGTTCGACACCAGTCAGCCTAACCCCGTTGGGTTCAGTATTTGACACCCAAAGGGTAGCTTGCAGGTCGAATTTCGTTGTTCCTTGAATCACTATGAAAGTCAAGGAGGTTAGATGTCTGAGCTCCTTGAACACTATAGCGCTTTCTAGTAGAGAAATGAGGAACTTTGTGTTGGCGGTAAATCCCGAGATTAATTTTGCCATTAGGAACACGGCCTACTGAATTCAAATGGGTTATTTGACATGCCAACATCGTATGACATGCGTGTCGTATTTTTGCAGCCTTTCAAAAATCACTTACCACGGCCAGGAGTGAACCTGCCATCTCGAGGTTCGTAGACCGACACGCTATCCACTCACCCACCGTGGCAAGCTAATAATAATAATAATAATAATAATTATTATTATTATTATTATTATTATTATTATAATCATCATCATCATCAGTTTATCTGCCTGATGGTTGGTCTCTCCACCTTATCCGGTCTTCAGAAGCACGTTTCATCAGCTCATAAGATTTATCAATCCTGATGGAATCCAGCATCTGAAACCTTCTTCTTCCTCTTCGGATTGTCCCTTGGACTGTCCCTTCTAATGCACTTTTCACCAAACCATCTCCTCTTACGCAATGTCCAATCCAATTAATTTTTAGCCTACTTTTCAAAAATGAGGAAAAAGTAGACTTATGAGATCGATCCGGGCAAATGTGTGTTTGTCTGTATGTCTGTCTGACTGTGTGTGTGTCCCCCACTATCAACTCCTAAACGGCTGCAGCAATCGAAACAACTTGTAACGTTTCGCGGCTAGTGCACAGCTTGGCCCATGCTTGGGTGACATGTTGTAACGTTTCATAGCTCGTGATATAAAATGAGTGCAGTAAATAGCTTGGTTAATAGGGCGCCAATCTCCAACAGACGGTTGTGAGATAAATTTATATTTATTAAATTGAGATTCTTTACTTTCGAGGGAGGGGCAGCAGAGGCTAGCTGTAAAACACCTTATTCTATTATCTTGACCTCTGGGAAGTCTAGCATTGAGTAAATATTGACTGAAAGTCATAGAAGTTAAAAATAATTTATTAACAAACAGGATGAGATGAATGACGTCTTGCGACCTTTCAAACAGATAAAATAAAAAGGGGAAGTTATTTCTTTAAATTATTGAAGTTAATAGTATTTACGTCCGACTTGCAATTGACAAATATGCATGAGCTCACCGGGTTGTAGATCTTCCTGGGCGATGTTGGCGGAAGTATCTCGTTCCTGAAGTAGACATCTCGCGTGGTCTTCCATGGTCCCAAGTACCAATCCTACCTGATAAAGCTATCTGCCCACTAATTGCACAGATACTGTCGCCTAGCTGAGTGAATGGAATGGTTTCACTCGTCTTCGATATTCAGCGCAATGCTGGAAATATCCTAGCTAGATCTCCACTGAGTTTACTAGTTGAACTTTATGAAATTTTGTAGTTGAATCTCAACAAGTGAGGCCCAAGTTTAGAATTTGATGTGCTTTCAAGTGAAAACATAATAATATTCTTCCTGTCCATACAGCTCTGTTCCGGCTTATATATGGCAATTATATCTCCCACCAGCAGTAGGGGATCTGCCAATTGCAATATCAAAGTATTGTCTACAGAAAGTGACGCTCCTTCCTTATTGGCCGAAGTAAGTCCTTTGTCACGCACCAAGTGGCTATATTGGGGTGAAGGTCTCTCCCCCAATTGTAGCGGTATCTTCCTTAAAAAATCACAAGGTTGCAGTTTTCTCGTCGTAAAACAATTTATTCTAAAAAGCTGTAGGGTCCATTGTTCCGACATCTTTTAGAATTAGCCTGTTGGCTAACGATGGTCTCTCCAGGTTGCGGCTCCCTTTCCATTCTTCCTGCCTCTTCATAAGCGGTTTATGACGGTTCAAGCGGTATCTATAGTCAGTTGTTAGTTCCGCAAGTGAGCTCAAGAAATATATTTATTGGGGGAGGGGTTGTAAATTTACGGTTTGAAATCTCGGGTTGACGTCTGATTACAAGAATGGATGAAAATGAACATATGATTTTATATTACCCTTAAACACAATAAATATATACATGCACTATCGTTGCAATTGCACATCAATATAGTACTCTTAGTTCAATTGTTTTGGGTGTGGTGTACAAACACCACAAACTTGGTAGGATTAAAGATTTATACCTCGATATCTCAATGCCGTATTTGAAAATGATGTCAGTGCTACCAACTGCTGAAAAATCGCAATTGAAATTTCAGCTCCATGTTGGATATCTTGGAAGGTATGCATGGGGGCTATTCCAAAGTGACACATATATAGATGATAATATTTCAGTTTAATTTCCGGGGGGCATACATGGCAGCGCTGCCAGCATGATTCTAAGCTTGTTGATAGGTCCAAATTTTAAATGCATGTAACTTCTATACTAACAAATGTATTTCAACCAAATTTCATATGTGATTTGTGTACCATAATTAATATGAATATGCATATTTTTAAGAGCTGCCAACTGCAAATAAATGATTTCTCTATTTTTACCCTGATATCCATAAATCAGAAAGTATGCAAGCCAACAGCTCTAAACTTTGGATACGTATAGTACCTAACATTCTAAATTAATTTAGAGCAACTAATATACGTCAGTGCTGCCAACATGATAAGTCCAATTTTTTAACACATGTAACTTATATACTAACAAATGGATTTCATCCAAAATTGGCACAATAATAGATCATAATATTTTAGATTAATTCTTAAATTGTAAGAAAAGTAGGCTCTTTAGTTCGTCACGGAACTTCTTGTTATTTTCCTTATCTTCTTTAGCATCATCCTTTCTTCTCCTACTGTCTTTAATACTTCCTCATTTCTCACTTTGCCCTTCCAACTCATTCTCCTCCACACCCACATTTCAAAAGCCTCTATTCTTCTCTCGTCTTCTTTCCTAAGCGTCCAAGTTTCCGCTCCATAATAATAATAATTTTCTCGGACACAATCGAGAAAAGACGTATGAGATTCTATGGGCAACAATAGACTACCGTAACACAATAATTACTCAATATAAATAATGCACAAAATACGAGGATAAATTAGCCGGAGGAAACAAGGGGGGAGCTGAATGAGCTCAACATCACAGAGAGCATATAGCCTACTTTCTCCTAAATGCATGGGTATTTGTGAGGTTTGAAGCCATTTGTCAGTGTTGCCTAAGTAAACAAAAGTTTGGTGCATTTCAGTCGGTTCATTCATGTTGACCGACTGAAAAGCACCCAACTTTTGTTTTGCATGGGTATTTTTATATATCTTTGTATTTTTCAAAGAGTACAATTGAATGTTGGTTGTAGTATCTTGTTGAAATATAACGTGCTATATGGATATTAAACATGAATATGAGGTGCCCTTTGCTAGTGCTACCTCTGTAAAAAGGAACATTCAATTCGGTTTCACCGAGTTTGAATTGATATGGGGTATCGATTTGCACATATATATGGCCGCTATCTGCAATCTATTGGGCTGATGACCTTTTAGTTCAGTCAAAAGATGCTTCCCACAAAAAGGTATGTTGTTGCAAAATTTGGTAGAGGTCAAATTATTAGGTTGCTCGTAATTTGATTTAAGCTTTTAACATTTGGGTGGTCGCCATTCCGTTTCCGTCAAGATGGCGGCGATATAAAACATGACACTTGAGGGCCCCTTTGCTAGTGCTACCTCGGTACCACGTTTCATGCAATTCGGTTTCGCCGTATTTGAATTGAAAGGGGGAATCGATTTGCACACATACATGGTCGCCATCTGCAAACTATTGAGCTGATGACCTTGTAGATTAGTCAAAAGACGCTAGTCATATAAATATATATTGTTGCAACATTTAGTAGAGATCGGATGATTAGGATAGTCGTAATTTGATTTAAGCTTTGAACATTTGGGTGGCCGCCATTACGTTTCTGGCAAGATGGTGGCGATATGAAACATGGCAATGAGGTGCCCTTTCCTAGTTCTACCTCTGTACCAAATTTCATTCAATTCGTTTTCACCGTGTTCGAATTGATAGGGGGGGGACAGACATTCAGAGTACACACACACACACTGACTCACACTCTGACAGACACACATTTTTTGGCCCTGTGTAGATCTCATAAGTCTAATTTCATTTTTTTTCAAAAATCGAAAGTAGGCTAAAAACCGAGAAATCTTCAGAACCTCAGTAAATAAGCACACATTTAGAGTGAGGACTGGTACAAGAAGTAAGACAGTGAGTTCATGAAGAGATTTGGGGGGAAGAGAAAGGCAAAAGTTATCAAGCCGACTAACAAGATCCAACGCGCTCTTGAATGGGCGTAACGAAGAAAGAAATATAATAATTATAATAATAAAAAGTCTTGCAAGTCAGCAGATTGCCTGTCCCTGTCTGCCTTAGCGGTTACCAACTTATAATGAATAGACGAATTCGTGAATGTGTGAATTGAAGGAGGAACGAATGAGTGAGTGAGTGAATGAGTGAGTGAGTGAGTGAGTGAGTGAGTGAGTGAGTGAGTGAGTGAATGTGTGAATGAGTGAGTGACTGAATGAGTGAGTGAATAGATTAATGAATGAGTGAGTGAATGAGTTAGAGATTGGAGTTAGTGAATTAATGAGTGAATGAATGAATGAGTGAATTAATGTGTGAGTGAGTGAGTGAGTGAGTGAGTGAATTAATGTGTGAGTGAGTGAGTGAATGAATGAGTGAGTGAATGAGTGAGTGAATAGATTAATGAATGAGTGAGTGAATGAGTTAGAGATTGAATGAGTTAGTGAATTAATGAGTGAATGAGTGAATTAATGTGTGAGTGAGTGAGTGAGTGAGTGAATGAGTGAGTGAATAGATTAATGAATGAGTGAGTGAATGAGTTAGAGATTGAATGAGTAAGTTAATTAATGAGTGAATTAATGAATGAGTGAATTAATGTGTGAGTGAGTGAGTGAATGAATGAGTGAGTGAATGAGTGAGTGAATAGATTAATGAATGAGTGAGTGAATGAGTTAGAGATTGAATGAGTTAGTGAATTAATGAGTGAATGAATGAATGAGTGAATTAATGTGTGAGTGAGTGAGTGAATGAATGAGTGAGTGAATGAGTGAGTGAATTGATTAATGAATGAGTGAGTGAATGAGTTAGAGATTGAATGAGTTAGTGAATTAATGAGTGAATGAATGAATGAGTGAATTAATGTGTGAGTGAGTGAGTGAGTGAGTGAGTGAATGAATGAGTGAGTGAATGAATGAGTGAGTGAATGAGTGAGTGAATAGATTAATGAATGAGTGAGTGAATGAGTTAGAGATTGAATGAGTAAGTGAATTAATGAGTGAATGAATGAATGAGTGAATTAATGTGTGAGTGAGTGAGTGAGTGAATGAATGAATGAGTGAGTGAATGAGTGAGTGAATTAATGTGTGAGTGAGTGAGTCAATGAATGAGTCAGTGAATGAGTGAGGAATTAATGTTTGAGTGAGTGAGTCAATGAATGAGTGAGTGAATGTGTGAATGAGTGAGTGAATGTGTGAGTGAACGAATGAGTGAGTGAATGAGCGAATGAGTGAGTGAGTGAATGATGAATGAGTGAGTGAGTGAATGGATTAATGAATGAGTGAATGAGTTAGAGATTGAATGAGTTAGGAATGAATGCGTGAATGAATGAATGAGTGAATTAATGAGTGAGTGAATTCATGTGTGAGTGAGTGAGTCAATGAATGAGTGAGCGAATGAGTCAGTGAATGAATGAGTGAATGAAGCAAAAACATTTAACATATTGAAAAATGCGTTGAGCCTACGTATTAACTTCGATAACTAATTAAATTAATATAAATTACTAGCAGGTGCTCAAAGCTAATTTAATTAGTGAATGAGTGAATTCATTAATAATTAAATGAATAGCTCTTGAGATGAGGTGCTGGGTAAAGAATGGGGACGAATCCGTTACATTGCATTTCTCACTGACACATTATGCGACTGCGCAATCGCCCTATGCAGTAAAATATCACGGTGATGCAAAAGAGGGTGGATAGCTCACGAAAGGTTCCCTACATTTCATTGTATAACTTCTCAGAGATCGTGTCTGCTATTTCAGAAGTGTCATGGAGAAGAAAGTACCTCTTACCCCATTTGACCACCCGCGAGCAGAATTGAAACCATCACAACTACTGTAAACATTTGAAGGCTATCAAAGAATCTCAAGCTGTTGACCCATTAAAATAAAGAAGTCTGTATAATTTAGCAGGCAGTGCTGTTGTATAGTTAAAGGTCTCACCGCCTTCTTGACCTGCCGATTCAGATCATGGCCTGCTCAAGTCGTGCAGCGCGGCGTGACCTGGGGAAACCGCGCCCTCTCTCACGAAGTGGTGACTACTCCAAGGAAAGCGTGGACACACCGTTTCTGACACGCAAAGCCTCTTGCTACTAAAGGGTCAAGACACCCTACTACAAGGTGGTCCAAGCTATGTGGAAATCACTACCACCCTGTGCCCAAAGCCTCCTGCTACTAACGGGTCAAGACACCCTACTACAAGGTGGTCCAAGCTATGTGGAGATCACTACCACTCTGTACACAAAGCTTCCTGCGACTAACGGGTCAAGACGATTACATGACAGTTCCCCACACTGACACTTCCACACTCTGCCCAAAATACTGACAATTCCCCACAGCCCACAGTGGGTCAAAATCGAAATCTAGGGGGACAAAATTATGTTTACGTTTTAATCATGAATTTAGAGAGAAAGCAACGTATATAATTTGTTTACTTCATAATGAAAATGAAAATCCACAGCCTGCTTCCAGTCTCCGACCGGGTCAGGAATGGAATGAATGAAGCCCCCATCTAGCGGCGAGGATATGAACTGTGCCGGCTGCCGAGGCCTGACGCACTCCTCTGGGGCAATGATTAAATGAATGACAGATGAAATGAAATGATAGTGGAGAGTGTTGCTGGAATGAAATTGTGACAGGGAAAACCGGAGTACCCGGAGAAAAACCTGTCTGCCTCCGTTTTGTCCAGCACAGATCTCACACGGAGTGACCGGGATTTGAACCACGGACCCAGCGGTGAGAGGCCAGCGTGCTGCCGCCTAAGCCACGGAGGCTTTTTACTTCATAATAAACATCAGTTAAGACCTTTCTTAAGCTACGGCTACACATGCAAGAAATTGTCTATGACAAGGAGTTGGATAGAGCATTCAGTTATCTCTTCAGAACAATTTGCTACCCTAATTTACTTTTAACAAAGTCACAAACTTCCACTTTTGACATAATCGTCGAACCAAGTGCTTCAAACACTTGTAAACGAGGGAAAACTGGTAGTGCGGCATCTTCTAAAACGTAAAATAACTAAGTAAGTTGCAAAACGATGCAAAACATCTTATAACTGGCGTAAACTACAAGACTTTTTCTACATTTTAACATTAAGTAGAAAGTGACGCAGAGTGACGTGACATACTAAAAATCTAAGTGAAAATATATTTTTAAAAATAATAGTTAAATATGTTATAATGCAAATATAGCTAAAATTACGTAACAATTACGCCCATTAATAACTGAAACACGTTACAAAGATCATACCTTCAGCTGCATGTTCCATCTTAAAGCATCACACTAACCACAAAGACAACCAAACCACAGCCACTTACATTCACCCTCCAATTCAGACTGCTCGATCAGTGGTGACAGATTTACACTAAGATGCGTTTATATCCCAGAATAGTGAGCGGCAATTATATGAGAATGCTGTAAAGTAATATTTTTTTTTTAAATTATGAAAATAAATAATTTTGTCCTCCTAGATTTCTATTTAGACCCGTGTGCAGCCCTAGGACGCGGCTACCTGTTTAATGACTCAGAAATAATCTCGACACACATCCCCCCCCCCCCCCTCCCTTAGGCTATAGGTGATCATCGTTACAGCCGCATCAGTGACAATGCACCTTCACATAATACTCCTTTGTCATTTTCGAACTTTCTCTGTATGTTCTCAATCCGTCCAGTTTGACATATTTTCGTCTTCTTTTTTTTCCCCTTCCATTTTGAGCTCGGACTTGACAAATGCGCTGTTGGTCTTCTCAGCTTCCGTCTTCAACACTTTGACAACCTGTTTTAATTTGGAGTGAGGTCTCCCGACAAGATTGTTGAGTCGGTTGTTCCAGCCCTCAACAGCATTCGTTGTACTGTGTCGTGCTTGGTGGCAGTTCCACATCTCGATGTCTTGGTTATCTAGCCAGTGTATTTCCACCCAACCATCGAACACATCTTCAGGCTTTAAAAACGCAAGTGCTGCGCACATACGGACATGAAGGCTGATTTCGATATTCTCTCGGTACTCCACCGACAATCCGAGATCCTGTACTTTTCTCCATATGTATTTTGTCATACGTGAAAATGACAAACATGTATTTTTGTTGTTGGAAATACGTCATTCAGAGAAAAAATTACAGCAGTTTCAAAATCCACATTTATGCCTTCAACTTGATCGTTTTCATAGTAGCCTTGGTGGTGGGGTGGAGATGTGTGGGGAAGTGTCAGTCGAGATTTTTTCCAAGTCATTAAACAGGTAGCCGCGTCCAAGCGCTGTGGGGAAGTGTCAGTATTTTTTGCAGTGTGTGGAACTGTCCGGACACCGTCAAGACACCCTACTAAAAGGTGATCCAAAGCCTCCTGCTACTAACGGGTCAAGACACCCTACTAAAAGGTGGTCCAAAGCCTCCTGCTACTAACGGGTCAAGACACCCTACTACAAGGTGATCCAAAGCTTCCTGCTACTAACGGGTCAAGACACCCTACTACAAGGTGATTCAAAGCTTCCCGCTACTAACGGGTCAAGACACCCTACTACAAGGTGGTCCAAAGCTTCCCGCTACTAACGGGTCAAGACACCCTACTACAAGGTGGTCCAAAGCCTCCTGCTACTAACGGGTCAAGACACCCTACTAAAAGGTGGTCCAAAGCCTCCTGCTACTAACGGGTCAAGACACCCTACTACAAGGTGATCCAAAGCTTCCTGCTACTAACGGGTCAAGACACCCTACTACAAGGTGGTCCAAAGCCTCCTGCTACTAACGGGTCAAGACACCCTACTACAAGGTGGTCCAAAGCTTCCTGCTACTAACTGGTCAAGACACCCTACCACAAGGTGATCCAAAGCCTCCTGCTACTAACGGGTCAAGACACCCTACTACAAGGTGGTCCAAAGCTTCCTACTACTAACGGGTCAAGACACTCTACTACAAGGTGGTCCAAAGCCTCCTGCTACTAACGGGTCAAGACACCCTACTACAAGGTGGTCCAAAGCTTCCCGCTACTAACGGGTCAAGACACCCTACTACAAGGTGGTCCAAAGCCTCCTGCTACTAACGGGTCAAGACACCCTACTACAAGGTGGTCCAAAGCTTCCTGCTACTAACGGGTCAAGACACCCTACTACAAGGTGATCCAAAGCTTCCTGCTACTAACGGGTCAAGACACCCTACTACACGGTGGTCCAAAGCCTCCTGCTACTAACGGGTCAAGACACCCTACTACAAGGTGGTCCAAAGCCTCCTGCTACTAAAGGGTCAAGACACCCTACGACAAGGTGATCCAAAGCTTCCTGCTACTATCGGGTCAGACACCCTACTAGAAGGTGGTCCCAAGCTTCCTGCTACTAACGGGTCAAGACACCCTACTACAAGGTGGTCCCAAGCTTCCTGCTACTAACGGGTCAAGACACCCTACTACAAGGTGGTCCAAAGCCTCCTGCTACTAACGGGCAAGACACCCTACTACAAGGTGGTCCAAAGCTTCCTGCTACTAACGGGTCAAGACACCCTACCACAAGGTGGTCCCAAGCTTCCCGCTACTAACGGGTCAAGACACCCTACTACAAGGTGGTCCAAAGCTTCCTGCTACTAACGGATCAAGACACCCTACTACAAGGTGGTCCAAAGCCTCCTGCTACTAACGGGTCAAGACACCCTACTACAAGGTGGTCCAAAGCCTCCTGCTATTAACGGGTCGACACCCTACTACAAGGTGGTCCAAAGCCTCCTGCTACTAACGGGTCAAGACACCCTACTACAAGGTGGTCCAAATCCTCCTACTACTAACGGGTCAAGACACCCTACTAAAAGGTGGTCCAAAGCCTCCTGCTACTAACGGGTCAAGACACCCTACTACAAGGTGATCCAAAGCTTCCTGCTACTAACGGGTCAAGACACACTACTACAAGGTGGTCCAAAGCTTCCTGCTACTAACGGTTCAAGACACCCTACTACAAGGTGGTCCAAAGCCTCCTGCTACTAACGGGTCAAGACACCCTACTACAAGGTGATCCAAAGCCTCCTGCTACTAACGGGTAAAGACACCCTACTACAAGGTGGTCCAAAGCCTCCTGCTACTAACGGGTCAAGACACCCTACTACAAGGTGGTCCAAAGCCTCCTGCTACTAACGGGTCAAGACACCCTACTACAAGGTGGTCCAAAGCCTCCTGCTACTAACGGGTCAAGACTCCCTACTACAAGGTGGTCCAAAGCTTCCTGCTACTAACGGGTCAAGACACCCTACCACAAGGTAGTCCAAAGCCTCCTGCTACTAACGGGTCAAGACACCCTACTACAAGCTGGTCCAAAGCCTCCTGCTACTAACGGGCCAAGACACCCTACTACAAGGTGATCCAAAGCTTCCTGCTACTAACGGGTCAAGACACCCTACTACAAGGTGGTCCAAAGCCTCCTGCTACTAACGGGTCAAGACACCCTACTACAAGGTGGTCCAAAGCTTCCTGCTACTAGCCTAACGGGTCAAGACACACTACCACAAGGTGGTCCAAAGCCTCCTGCTACTAACGAGTCAAGGCACCCTACTACAAGGTGGTCCAAAGCCTCCTGTTACTAACGGGTCAAGACACCCTACTACAAGGTGGTTCAAAGCCTCCTGCTACTAACGGGTCAAGACACCCTACTACAAGGTGGTCCAAAGCTTCCTGCTACTAACGGTTCAAGACACCCTACTACAAGGTGGTCCAAAGCCTCCTGCTACTAACGGGTCAAGACACCCTACTACAAGGTGGTCCAAATCCTCCTACTACTAACGGGTCAAGACACCCTACTAAAAGGTGGTCCAAAGCCTCCTGCTACTAACGGGTCAAGACACCCTACTACAAGGTGATCCAAAGCTTCCTGCTACTAACGGGTCAAGACACACTACTACAAGGTGGTCCAAAGCTTCCTGCTACTAACGGTTCAAGACACCCTACTACAAGGTGGTCAAAAGCCTCCTGCTACTAACGGGTCAAGACACCCTACTACAAGGTGATCCAAAGCCTCCTGCTACTAACGGGTCAAGACACCCTACTACAAGGTGGTCCAAAGCCTCCTGCTACTAACGGGTCAAGACACCCTACTACAAGGTGGTCCAAAGCCTCCTGCTACTAACGGGTCAAGACACCCTACTACAAGGTGGTCCAAAGCCTCCTGCTACTAACGGGTCAAGACTCCCTACAAGGTGGTCCAAAGCTTCCTGCTACTAACGGGTCAAGACACCCTACCACAAGGTAGTCCAAAGCCTCCTGCTACTAACGGGTCAAGACACCCTACTACAAGGTGGTCCAAAGCCTCCTGCTACTAACGGGCCAAGACACCCTACTACAAGGTGATCCAAAGCTTCCTGCTACTAACGGGTCAAGACACCCTACTACAAGGTGGTCCAAAGCCTCCTGCTACTAACGGGTCAAGACACCCTACTACAAGGTGGTCCAAAGCTTCCTGCTACTAGCCTAACAGGTCAAGACACACTACCACAAGGTGGTCCAAAGCCTCCTGCTACTAACGAGTCAAGGCACCCTACTACAAGGTGGTCCAAAGCCTCCTGCTACTAACGGGTCAAGACACCCTACTACAAGGTGGTTCAAAGCCTCCTGCTACTAACGGGTCAAGACACCCTACTACAAGGTGGTCCAAAGCTTCCTGCTACTAACGGTTCAAGACACCCTACTACAAGGTGGTCCAAAGCCTCCTGCTACTAACGGGTCAAGACACCCTACTACAAGGTGATCCAAAGCCTCCTGCTACTAACGGGTCAAGACACCCTACTACAAGGTGGTCCAAAGCCTCCTGCTACTAACGGGTCAAGACACCCTACTACAAGGTGGTCCAAAGCCCCCTGATACTAACGGGTCAAGACACCCTACTACAAGGTGGTCCAAAGCCTCCTGCTACTAACGGGTCAAGACACCCTACTACAAGGTGGTCCAAAGCCTCCTGCTACTAACGGGTCAAGACACCCTACTACAAGGTGATCCAAAGCCTCCTGCTACTAACGGGTCAATACACCCTACTACAAGGTGGTCCAAAGCCTACTGCTACTAACGGGTCAAGACACCCTACTACAAGGTGGTCCAAAGCCTCCTGCTAATAACGGGTCAAGACACCCTACTACAAGGTGGTCCAAAGCCTCCTGCTACTAACGGGTCAAGACACCCTACTACAAGGTGGTCCAAAGCTTCCTGCTACTAACGGGTCAAGACACCCTACTTCAAGGTGGTCAAAAGCCTCCTGCTACTAACGGGTCAAGACACCCTACTACAAGGTGATCCAAAGCCTCCTGCTACTAACGGGTCAAGACACCCTACTACAAGTTGATCCAATGCCTCCTGCTACTAACGGGTCAAGACACCCTACTACAAGGTGATCCAAAGCTTCCCGCTACTAAAAGGTCAAGACACCCTACTACATGGTGATCCAAAGCTTCCCGCTACTAACGGGTCAAGACACCCTACTACAAGGTGGTCCAAAGCCTCCTGCTACTAACGGGTCAAGACACCCTACTACAAGGTGGTCCAAAGCTTCCTGCTACTAACGGGTCAAGACACCCTACTACAAGGTGGTCCAAAGCCTCCTGCTACTAACGGGTCAAGACACCCTACCTCAAGGTGGTCCAAAGCCTCCTTCTACTAACGGGTCAAGACACCCTACTACAAGGTGATCCAAAGCCTCCTGCTACTAACGGGTCAAGACACCCTACTACAAGGTGGTCCAAAGCCTCCTGCTACTAACGGGTCAAGACACCCTACTACAAAGTGATCCAAAGCCTCCTGCTACTAACGGGTCAAGACACCCTACTACAAGGTGATCCAAAGCCTCCTGCTACTAACGGGTCAAGACACCCAACTACAAGGTGATCCAAAGCTTCCCGCTACTAACGGGTCAAGACACACTACTACAAGGTGGTCCAAAGCCTCCTGCTACTAACGGGTCAAGACACCCTACTACAAGGTGGTCCAAAGCTTCCTGCTACTAACGGGTCAAGACACCCTACTACAAGGTGGTCCAAAGCCTCCTGCTACTAACGGGTCAAGACATCCTACTACAAGGTGGTCCAAAGCCTCCTGCTACTAACGGGTCAAGACACCCTACTACAAGGTGATCCAAAGCCTCCTGCTACTAACGGGTCAAGACACCCTACTACAAGGTGGTCCAAAGCCTCCTGCTACTAACGGGTCAAGACACCCTACTACAAGGTGATCCAAAGCTTCCTGCTACTAACGGGTCAAGACACCCTACTACAAGGTGGTCCAAAGCCTCCTGCTACTAACGGGTCAAGACACCCTACTACAAGGTGATCCAAAGCCTCCTGCTACTAACGGGTCAAGACACCCTACTACAAGGTGATCCAAAGCCTCCTGCTACTAATGGGGCAAGACACCCTACTACAAGGTGATCCAAAGCCTCCTGCTACTAACGGGTCAAGACACCCTACTACAAGGTGATCCAAAGCCTCCTGCTACTAACGGGTCAAGACACCCTACTACAAGGTGATCCAAAGCTTCCTGCTACTAACGGGTCAAGACACCCTACTACAAGGTGATCCAAAGCCTCCTGCTACTAACGGCTCAAGACACCCTACTACAAGGTGATCCAAAGCTTCCTGCTACTAACGGGTCAAGACACCCTACTACAAGGTGATCCAAAGCCTCCTGCTACTAACGGGTCAAGACACCCTACTACAAGGTGGTCCAAAGCCTCCTGCTACTAACGGGTCAAGACACCCTACTACAAGGTGATCCAAAGCCTCCTGCTACTAACGGGTCAAGACACCCTACTACAAAGTGATCCAAAGCCTCCTGCTACTAACGGGTCAAGACACCCTACTACAAGGTGGTCCAAAGCCTCCTGCTACTAACGGGTCAAGACACCCTACTACAAGGTGGTCCAAAGCCTCCTGCTACTAACGGGTCAAGACACCCTACTACAAGGTGATCCAAAGCTTCCTGCTACTAACGGGTCAAGACACCCTACTACAAGGTGATCCAAAGCCTCCTGCTACTAACGGGTCAAGACACCCTAATACAAGGTGGTCCGAAGCCTCCTGCTACTAACGGGTCAAGACACCCTACTACAAGGTGATCCAAAGCCTCCTGCTACTAACGGGTCAAGACACCCTACTACAAAGTGATCCAAAGCTTCCCGCTACTAACGGGTCAAGACACCCTACTACAAGATGATCCAAAGCCTCCTGCTACTAACGGGTCAAGACACCCTACTACAAGGTGATCCAAAGCTTCCCGCTACTAACGGGTCGAGACACCCTACTACAAGGTGGTCGAAAGCCTCCTGCTACTAACGGGTCAAGACACCCTACTACAAGGTGGTCCAAAGCTTCCTGCTACTAACGGATCAAGACACTTTACTACAAGGTGGTCCCAAGCTTCCCGCTACTAACGGGTCAAGACACCCTACTACAAGGTGGTCCAAAGCTTCCTGCTACTAACGGGTCAAGACACCCTACTACAAGGTGGTCCAAAGCCTCCTGCTACTAACGGGTCAAGACTCCCTACTACAAGGTGATCCAAAGCTTCCCGCTACTAACGGGTCAAGACACCCTTCTACAAAGTGATCCAAAGCTTCCTGCTACTAACGGGTCAAGACACCCTACTACAAGGTGATCCAAAGCTTCCTGCTACTAACGGGTCAAGACACCCTACTACAAGGTGATCCAAAGCTTCCTGCTACTAACGGGTCAAGACACCCTACTACAAGGTGATCCAAAGCTTCCTGCTACTAACGGGTCAAGACACCCTACTACAAGGTGATCCAAAACTTCCTGCTACTAACGGGTCAAGACACCCTACTACAAGGTGGTCCAAAGCTTCCTGCTACTAACGGGTCAAGACACCCTACTACAACCGGGTGAGTTAGCCGAGGTCGTTGCGGCATGACTGTTGGCAGTCGCTCACATCCGGGAGGCGAGGAGGTTCGAATCCCCCCGCCGGCAACCTTGAAGATGGTCTTCTGTGGTTTTCCATCTTCCTTCCAGGCAAATGCCGGGGTTGGTCCTTAACTATAGGCCACAGCTGCTACCTTCCAACTCCTCGACCCTCCCTTCCAACTTCCTCCCCAACAGTACTTGTAGCTCACCCATTGGGTGTCCGTCTCGAAGCAGCTACAAAAACTGGCGAGCCGAACATGTCCTCGGACACTCCCGGTACCAGAAGCCATACGCTGAAAAAAAAACTACTACAAGGTGGTCCCAAGCTATCTGGAAATCACTACCACCCTGTAATAGGTTCCTTTACCGGCTGGGTGGTAGAACGGTGAGGTTTTAGTGGCCCTTCAGTGGCCAGGGTTGCGGTCGGTTGGTATTTATGTTGTTGTTGATTTATATAGGAGCTCTGTGACATGGTGGTCATCAGCTCTATGTACTTGTGTGTGGTCTGATTTGAATTGAGGGGAAGCTTTTGGTAAGAGGCGACCGTGACCTTAACTAAGGTACTATCCCGGCATTCTCTTGCATAAAAGTTGGAAATCGCAGGAAACTACTTCTAGGAAGGTTGCGGTAGGAATCGAACCCATCTCTTCTCAATTATGCCTTCCCGGACCTCCGGCGGATGATTTTATCTTTTCTAAAAAGAAAATTATTTTTATTGAGGTAATTGATGAGAAGTACCTAAGGTGTGTCTACTGATGTATACGCTCCATAACCCGATAAATAAACAATAAGGTGTATCAACTTTTGAAATCGATACACATGAATCTACTCGCGAGCTGAGGTACTTACAGGATATCAAACGATCCTTGGAATTGCCAAATTTATTATTTCACATCAGACAGTAAAAATTCCTTGATCACATCTTTGGCGGCATCCAAGAACCCACACTTTTCACTTAAAGTGGTGATTTCAAATCAGTCGATGCTGTGCAACACTCCCACAACCTTCAGAGAAACTTGAAGCTATTTCAATCAAATACGAACGCCTCCACCACCTCAATCTCTGGCTTTCATCGTTTCATGCTCAATTCTATACCCACTCAACTCGATCCGTCACGTCCAATTGCCCCATCTCGTTAGCACCAAGCCACCTTCGCGTTCTCACAATCACCAACACGTTGATCGGTTGGAGATGTCTTACAATAAACTCAACCAGTAATTAATTTACCTATAGTTCAGTATTGCAATAAACTGAGCTAGGAAATCCTTTAGCCATTGTTTGAATCTTACAATGAATTCAGTAAGAAATTCCTTTATCTATTTGCTAAGTCTTTCAATGAACTCAGCTTGGAATTCCATTACCTATTGTTTGAGTCTTACAATGAACTCAGAAACTCCTTTATTTGCTAAGACTTTCAAAAAACTCAGCTAGGAACTCGTTCAACTACTGGTTGAGGCCACTGTAACGGTGTTGAGAACCTATGGAACTGTTCAGTAGGCCTATTGTACATTACCTCAATTTAGAAGGCACATTGATGCCCATAATATTACACTAAAGCTCATTATTAATAAAAAACAATTAACAATATTATGACTCACATATCTTAAATAACATAAGTTATAAATCGTCCATGTGTTTGGTGCCTCGTGAACAAACTCCTAGCCTAGAAACTAATAAATACAAAATTGCCAACGTTTTAAGTCCATTTGACCATATAGATTTGTTCTACTGATAACATAAGAAACTAGACACTACTAGATAGGCAATAGTGATCTCCAGTGGTCTAGAAGGAAGTACACTCCCTGGTGAATTTATTAGACCCGACGTAAGAACATTCCATTTCTCAATGAGAATGCGTCGCAGAAGTTTGAACTGACTGTTATTTCTAGTTGCGTCAACTTCTTCTTTAACATTAGAACGGCGGAAGAAGTCAAAATGACCACAGCCCTCAATTTTTCTTTTACAACGTGCGCACTGTTATATCGCTTGTCTTCAAATGTCTTGACTTTTCATAGTTTTTCATCGTGTTTACGGTGATGTATCGCACTCAGCAAAACATTCAAATATATACTTAGATTTTTATGTGACATACCCTGGACAGCGGAAGAGGTAATTTTGACACCTGTACAATTCCCTATTACAACGCAAAAGTTTGCTTTTTCAGTCAACAATGTGTACCCAGTCTGGTTTATTAGTATTCTGTTATACAATGACATAAATATGACCATGATAGCTTGTTGACGTATTAATTATAACCAGCATTACCCGTCGCGGCTTCGTCCGCGAATATTCTAGTTGTAAAGAGTACACTTAGCAAAATCTCAATCATGAATGCTATGACTGATTTATCCTTGGTATTAATAATCAGACTTTAACAATTCAGCTACCGGTGCAGTGGTTAGGGGTTTGTCATTCCTTCATAGGTATATCAGAGCGAAGTTAGTTTTCTGGGAATATCACAGACACTGTTAATTTAAGGACCTTTAAATGTGGTTTTCGGAGACCCTTGATAGTCGGGTGAGAAAGACTTTTCGTACCACATTCACACGTGGAAATTGCGTGAAAAAATTCTAGAGTGACCCTTGACCCCTTTTAGCGCATTATGTATTGATGAATTTTACAGCTTAATTTGGTTCAGTGATAACCTTATAACCGTCTGGAAACTTTCACAGTAATGTAATAATTGGAATTGCATTGCGTCTTACAGAAATAGATGGACCTGTGAGATTCTGTTACCAAGGTTATCGTGTTGCATTCTTTCATTATTTCATTGTAAATATACATGTTTTAAGGTATTTATTTAATTGTGAGGCATTTAAAGAGTAAGTGAGTGCGTTTCACGTACGCATTGGGTTATGCTGAACCTGTAGGTATCCCATATGTGTAGGTTGGTGTTAATGGGACCTTATTTTCGGTACAAAACTGGAATGGGATCTTAGAAGAATACTATAGGGAGGGATAACCTATTTATTACCAAAGTTAATATTTAGTACATATAAACCGTACCAGTTTGGGTCACATTGTGCCCATCCTCAGCGCGGTACAGGATAAGTAACTGTGCAGTAACATACAACTTAAAACATTTTTGTCAAAATAGAGGATACTATAAATATTTTTGTTCCAAAGGCTCACAGAGTAAAATTTCAAAAACCTGATCTGTTACAGAAATTTTGTTAATTAAGCATAAAAAAGGCTTGATAAAACAGCGTTGAATTGAAGAGATATGTATGTGAAAATATATATGCTGAATAAGTCTCTACTTAGTATAAAACTAAGTCCCCGATTCTTGGATGTTACGAGTAAACTCGAGAACCACTGGATGGGTTTTGATGCGGTTTTCACCATTTTGTAAAGGATACCTCGAGGAAGGTTTCTGTAGAAAATAATTTATTTATGACCAAAGCAAGGCAAGCACTAACGATTTCAAGGAAAAGGTCGAAAAGAACTGGCGTCCGTGCGCTTTTTGAGCTTACGCTGGGCAAACCGTTAAAAATATCTATATACTATGAGTGTAAGAATTGTTCAGCATGAAAAGTTCTACCAAAAAAAAAGCCCGGGAGAGCATATCTCTATATTCAATACATCGCCAACTATAAGTGTTTTTACGTTTATATTTCTTCCAACAATCTCCATTCAGTTACTGAGGCGACAGTTTACGAGCTAGCTAGGGGCGAGTCTACCACCCCAGTTACAGCTTAGCTAGCAGACGAGCTTATTGTCCCAGATACAGCCAGCAGTAAACTGTCGAGTCGTGTTGAGTTATAAACTTTAGAGAAGAGTGGTTGTGTTTGGAGTTTTCGTGGAAGTGCAACTCGGCTTTTCTTCTTTTCGCCTGTGAACTTTTCATTCCGCAAAATTCACAGTCAAGTTAAGATTGGACGGAAGGGGGATTTGTGATTCATGCACCTCGCCATTCATAAATTACGTATGACAAAACTTTGTTGCACATGCATCTCCGTGATAATATAATTAATAGTCCAGTCAGTGATTTTAACCCATCAAGCCGAGACGTAAAACGGATATTGGTTGTTGTTCTATGACACTGAAAAAAAAAGCGCTTATCACGTAATGCATTCATAACTGTTCACGGGCGAAGCCGGGTCGGTTTGCTAGTTATATATATGCATATATTCGTTTACGGCCTTTAAAAACCACTTTAGGCAACAATTACACATTATTGGAAGCCTTCTTCGCCGCCCTAAATCTTCGCATTCTTTCTCTGGTAGCCTGTTCAACCCCTGTTCAATTTTGGTTCGTTGTGGAATCCTTGGAATTTGTCGATAACTGACCTAAACTTAGCGTGGTTGGAAATGTCTTCCGACTTTAGTCCAACCTGATGAAGATCCTTCGGCACTTCCCTGAACCATTTGTCAGGCACCTTAGGTCTACTGTCGCGTATTCTAAAAGTCCTCTTTGTAAGTCTCCGCTCATCCATTAGAAATAAATGCCCATAGAATTTGATTATAAATTATAATAAAATTAAAAATATAAAATATTGAAATGAATATCTTTACAATGTAAATATAATATAAACTAGCGGACCCGCGCGAGAAATCTCGCAGGTTCATAAACCACACTCCCCCAATAGGTTTATAATGAGAGACTTAAGGAGAAAGGTTGTTATGTTTTTTATGTTCGACTATGTCGAAATGTTAACATTATCTGTCAGTAAACTGTATAGTAATGAGGCTCATTATAACACTATTTTTCATTATGAAACAGTTTCCCCCACCAATCAGAGCTCAAGAAACAGTTGTGTGACCAATTAAGTAAGGATACCTTCACGCATGTGCTCAAAATCCAACATGTCTATATAAATTACCGAAAGGTCACCGTCCATATGATGGCGTAAATAAACTGGTGAATATGAGATAAGAAATATCCCCAATTCCAATTTCTACACAGCGTGTTGCTTTCAAACGACTTGGGTGACAGTTTTACTGAATACTGGTGCACAATCTGCACATATGGCATTGAAGCACACAGAGCGCATGCGTCGGTCGGTCAGAGAGCTTGGAAAACAGAGATATCCTATCCAGCGCTGCACTCCGATCACAAAATTCTAGTGACTGAATCTCAACAGATATTTATGAATATTTATGTTAAAACATATAATAAAGTTATAATTATCGTCGAACATAAACAGTCGTATGCAACTCGCCTATAATGGTAATTAAGACACTCGTATGGAAATTATAAAACTCTCTTACGTTCGTTTTATAAACATACTCGTGTCTTAATTATTGCAATTAAAGGGTCGTTGCATAATGTACTATATTTCTATCAAATGATTATTGAACACTATTTACATTTCAGTTAGAATTCTTCCAAGTTCTACGTTCCCTAACTTAAGAAGCCATTCACTGAAAATTGGATCATCATAACACTCACCGGTTATTCGATATTTTTGAAATTATACGATTTGAATACTCATTCCTTTGATTTACTGTTTCTGAAATCCATACTAAATAATAAAGAAAAAACCTCACAATGTTAAATTGACATGAAACTGGCGTCACAGTGACCAAAATGTGAAGTGGACAGCAATTATGGAGAGTATTTTCCTACAGCAACAGTATCTGTAAATCGCACACTTCGTACTGCCCCCGTAATTGAATTATGTAGAGACCACGGTGGCTATATTTGAAATGATAAGGAGAGTTATGGTTGTCATAGTTATGACGTGGGTAGTCATGACGTAAGAACGGATGACGTAAATGTTATGCCAGCAAGCTACTTGAGCTGAGATTCTCAGTGACGTCAGCATTTAGTCGAGAATGTTCCAAGATTTATGACGCAGTCGCAGGAAACGAGGAATTCTGCTGAGGAAGAAACTATGCTATTGGAGGAGAGGCATGAACCAATGAACGATAGTTTAAAGGAAGACGGAGATTGCTGAAACTATGGTATTTTTATTACTTTTGGAATGCAGAATTGTGGAAATCCATTTGCAGTAATAGCATTGATTTAGAATTTTGGTGAAATTTATTTTCAGTTTTTGAATTTTGAAAATCCGTCATGTATTAACGAAGTTGGAAGTTCTAGCGATGACGCAGTATCACGCTTTGGAAGGGATGGTAACGCCCCTCGTGAAGTTAATAAAAGGGCTTGCGCAGAAGAGAGGAGCCCCTTTCGTTCTCTGATCATTCTGAGATCTCATTCTCAGATCATCGAAGTATATTTGTGAAAGTTCTTTTCTTATACATTCATTATAGTGAGACGTCGAAGTGAACAGCAGTGAAAAGAATCGTCTTTATAACACGTGGCGAGGCCACTATATTAACGAGATCCAAGTCAAACTAGGTGAAGTTGAAACGGACCTTAGAAAGCTTCTACAAGTTTAGCTTCGAACAGTTAGCGGTCTCCGATAAGCTAATTGTATTGTGCAGTGCTACATGCAGTTCTAGAGAAAAGCTGAACAATTTCAACCGATTAGTTCGAACGATATTAGCAGTTTTATACGAATGAGAAAAGTGATTATCTCGCCACAAGAGAAGCACTTTCGTATAGCCAGAATCAACGCAACGGCTGACGCTGCGAGTGGAATAGAAAGACTTCAGATTGCTTGGTTACAGAACAATACGGTATAATGGAGCAATTGAATACGGCAGTTTGTTCTTCTAACACTACAACCGAAGAGCAGATGGAAGGCTAAGGCGCTTATTGCAATTGGGACATACTTCAACGGAGTAAGATAGCGACATGGAACTTCGCTAATTGCTATTCCACACAAGCGAACATGCGGTGAATACCATCTACACCCATGCTTCGTAATTAAAGGCTGAATACCATCGAACAGCCATAGAAACAATTTCATACTCTGAATATGAATAATTTCTTCGGAAATTTCTACAAAACTTCATGGCGATTGTCTACTGGAACTTCAGGGAATTTTTCAAGAGAGGTCAGGGTGGACCCGACTCACAAAGAAGATTATTGCCGGAAGGATGTCTATTCGTCTTCGAGGAGCAGAGCGATTCACGGAGAAGGAAGCAGTTCGATTCTCTGAGGGTGCTATTTCCTATTTCGAGGATGGAGCTCAGCTTTAACGTGGTGAAACGGATCCATCAGCAGTCTTCTTTGGGGAATTTTCCTCTGGAACGTCAATCGGCAGATAAGGTAGTCGTGAACGTTTATTGTATTTGAGTATATTAATGATGTTTGAGCAACCATTTTTCCCATATTTTTATCCTCATGTATTTTTGCCCTATTTTCTTGTTGAGATTCTTATTCTCAGTACACCTTGATGAGTTTTGCATTTTTCGACGATTTATTAAGACATTGTTATGTCATGGGCATAGTTAACGATTTTGAATCAGTTGAGACTGATATTTAGAATATTTCAGTAATTAATATTTTTTGTAGTCACGATTTGACTGTAAGTTAATGATTTTTATGGCAGATTTAAATTCAGACAGCGTGTCATTTTATTAAAGTAATTTAACCCCAGTGTAATTACTTTGACCAATTTCTGTCATCATCAAGAAGGAAGAACATTTAAATGATTTTAGAGCGTTAAAATCTCTTACGTTGTCGACGATCTTGGAAATACTAGTCGTTATTTGAATTGATTGCAACACAGACATTTATCGTCAGTTATGAATGAACATTGCATTATAGACACTTTTGTGAAAGATTAACTTTAATAATGAATTATTGAATGCATTAAAGTCAAGAACTTGTGTTAGGAGTTTTTCTCAATTAGAGAGTTATAGAACGATGTTTGCATTCCCCAGTCTAATGGATTCTATTCGACTACTTTGCATTTAGTCGCACTTTATTTGAAGATAGTATTTTTATACTTCACATTTCTTTTAAGATGCTAATCTTAAATTTTGATAGACCAGACAGGCGTATATAAGCGTATTCACTATTAAATTTGTTTGTGATTGGCAAGGTTTGACTTCATTTCGGTTCATGAATGAAATCTACGAAGGTTAAAAAGAAAAACAGTTTTGAAACAATTAATGATTATAAAAAATTTTAAGTGGAACTATAAATGTATAATCGCTAGTGCAGCGCGTGTTGAAAGTCGCTGAGATATAATGCCCTTGAATATGAAGGAAGTTCCCACAGGAATTAATGTTAAAGAATTATTTGTGGAAGTTTTGTAAGTTATGTGGAAGTTGAATGCCATATAGATTAATATATGATGATTTTGGGCATATGTTTAATGCAGATTGTGCATTAACTTGTTAGCGAAGGATTTTCCGCTGGAGTAAGATTGTCATAGTTCGTTGAAAAGAAATCAAGTGATTTACTGTTATAATTAACACGAGTTTTGAAAGAATTTGAGAAAAGATTTTGAATGAAGGTTGCCGTCACAAATCATTATTAAAACCTTTATTAAACCAGATTGTGACATTAACATGTATAACTAACCTTCATTGGTCGATTATATAAATCACGATTATGAAAATTACCAACCGAATGAACATGTGGTCAATGTATTTCTGAAATTAATAATTTAAACAATTAAAATGTTAAATATTGTAAATAATTGCTGTAAATATTTTTTGAAAATAATGTGAAACGAGAGTGATGTTAAAGGCGTGCTTATAATATTTTTATTGTCTTTGACAAATAGTATAAACAATTTCTAATTGTTATAAATAATTTATGTGATTTTGATATAAACATTTAAGAGCTAATTAAACAATTGGATGAGAAGTTAACACATTTAAGGAATTAATATAATGATTCAATAGGATGTGAGCAAAGTACTTGAAAGATTTGCGTAAATATAATGTGAGTCGTCTTGTAGACATTTAAAAGCTTGAGAGAGCAAGCTGTATGTTACGTAACAGCAGGTGAGAAGGGAGTGCATTTGACCAGGCTGCAACAGGTTCGAGGGTAGCTCGCAGCTGGGCCAACATCTGGTTCACAGAGAGTGAGGTCGTCCATACTCCGGCCTTGCGACTATAAATACCATTCTCATGTTTATTAAAAGGAAACCAAATGCTCTATATATGTCACACCCTGACGTCCTTTTCCAATCCAATAGTGTTATGAATATTACGTTATTTGGAGCTCTTGGGAGCTAAAATGTTTTATATCATGTTGTATGATAATTTTTGCAAGTCCTACTGAGGACGTAGTCAGATTGACTTGGGCTTCTGATAGCCACGTTGATTTTGTTGTGTTAGCAAAATCATACCCTTTATTAGAAATAAAGCTTTTATACAGTTCAAAGTTCTCGTCTTCGTCTTGGCTCATTTTTAAATGTCATGGTGGAGGTTATTGTGTGAACAGACTTTAGTGATCCTGTTGTCAACTCAAACCCCGAGATAATTAAGAGGTAAGTAACGGTAAGTATGAACCCCCGTCTATTTTGGTGTGTTCCACAATGATTTCCTGTGAACTTCTGTGCTCTTATCTCGATAGTATCTGTCAGTGCCATTTTCATTGATGTAACTGTGCCGGTGCGACTGATTATTGGCAATCCGATTGAGGGGGCGGATATCTGACAGCCTACTATCCAGGTAAACGGGGACAGAAAGATTGGCGCCGTCAACGTGTGGGGCTTGTTCAACAACAATGGATCACCAGGTTGAACAATAGAAAGATTGGCGCACCTAATACGTTGGGGCTCGATTCAACATAACTGGATTACCAGGTTGAACGCCAGAAAGAGTGGCAAACCTAAAACGTAGGGTTCGATTAGACTCAAATAAAGAGGTTGATTCTTTATTAGATGTCTAGGCCAATTGTAGTATTTGAGAGTGTGATTATATAGGAATTAAATGTTGTATTGTGTTAGGAAAATTACACTCAGAAAAGATCAGATCTTATACAACTTGAGAAAGGTTAAATAGGCTGTAAACTTAGAAAAATCGCCTATGATCTGGAATCTTATTTTATTTGACCGGCTTATGACATTCTAGTCATATTAAAGATAAAATTAAATTATTTGGATTGTAAATGTAAATTATTTGTGTTAGGATATTTTAAAATGAGCCAGGGAAATTTGAACATGTGCTTGAGTTTGTTTCAACATGAAGTATCTTAGAAGGTTAATTATAAGGTAGTTATAAGTTAGATTTAAGACAGAAAATTGATCAAAATTATATATGGTGAAAAGTGTTGCTCAAATGTTGTTATTTTGCTCTTTTGATGTATGTCCCTACAGCAATCCATTTTGAATAATATTGCAATGGCAGATGAAAGTTTGAAGAAAATGTTAGAGGAGATGTCTGCTAACATGAAGCAGATGATGGAGGAAAATGCTAGTAATTTGTCTGCTAATTTGAATGCAAGGATGGAGGAGAATGCTAGTAATATGTCTGCTAATTTGAATAGTAGTATGAAGGAGATGGAAGCTAGGAATACTAGTCGAATGGAGGAGAATGCTAGTAATTTGAAAGCTGGCATGGATGAAAGTTTGAAGGGTATCCAAACTAGCGCTGCTAATTTGGAGGATAATATGTCGCGTTTACAGATTAATACCCAAGGAATTGAGAATACTGTAAGTGACATCCGCACAAATGTGTCTGATGTTAAAAATGATGTGTCTAAGGTACAGAGAGACCTTACAATGTTAAACCTAGACGTAGCTAATGTCCGAGGGGATATTTCTTGTTCTAGAGCCGAAGTTGTAGTTGTCAAAAACGATGTAGCGACTGTCCAAGACAAGGTCGAGGAAGTCCAAAAAGAAATTCAAAAAGCTAGAACTGATGTATCTAATGTTCAGGTAGACATTAATAACATTCATGCGGATATAACTGAGGTGCAAACTGACATAACTAAGATTCAGGTAGAGGTCAACACAGTTTTCGTAGATATTACTAAAGTCCAAACTGATGTAAATAAAGTCAGGGAAGAAATCGAAAACTCAAAAACTCTTTGTACGCGTAATATAACTGCATTAGCGACTAGGTTAGTCGATGAATCAGTTAGAACAACAACGTCTTTAGCAGAGTTGAAGTATGATGTAGAGGTCATGAGAACACAGGTATTAGACCACAATAGAGTATTAAAAGAGGATATCGAAGTAGACATAGCCGAAATGTTAACAGCAAACGTAGCGGTATGGAAAGACGAGTGGAATAAGTCAAGTGGGGAACATGTAACCCAAATTCAGGAAAGGATTGAAAGAAAACTTGCCAGTACGCAGATAGAAATTAACAATGAAGTAGTACAGATTAGGAAAGATTTAAGCGTCAGGATAAATTCGTTATCCGAAAAACAAGTTGACGATAGAACACAACTAGATCAGGATATGCAAACTTTAAAATCTACATTAGAGGATCAAATTCATAAAGTTGTCTCGGATGTAAATGAAACGACGAGTAAACTGAAAAATTTGAAGTTAGGAGAGGCTAGTTTAATGGAGAACTACAAAGAAGAGATTATCAAGAAAGTCTTAACAGAAATCACCGACAAGGATACAGAAGGCTTAGCTTGTGAATTGAATAGGAATTATGCTAGAAGACATAACCTAGAGCCAGAAGAAAGAGACGTGACTCCTGAAGAACGTGTATCCAGATTCAGAGAGGAGGATGACGAAAGGAATATGGAACCTGAGTGGAATTATAGAGATAGTGGGAAAAACTATCCGGATTCATATCCGAGGAACGTGACGGTCATTAGGAATTTCGAAGACAAACCACAAAAATTCAGTAACACTGATAGTTTGACACCTATAGAGTATGTAAGGAATCTCAAAGATTATTTCATCGAAGCTCACATTCCCAGAGAGAGAGAGATGAAGATAGTAGAGAGATATCTGATTGGAGGACCCCTTGAATGGTTTCGCGCATTTAGATACACATTCAGTAACTTTGACGAGTTTGCAGAGGCATTAATCAAACGATTTTGGTCTATAGAAGCGCAGAATTCGTTAAGAGCGGAGGTGTATTCAAGAAAATACTCAGGTACTCTTCCAACGAGGTACGCTGATTTCTTTACGAGTCAGTTGTCCCGCTTGAGATTTTTGCAACCCCCATTGTCCACGGAGCAACTAATAGATGCAATTTCTCGTATGCTGCCAGTTGAGGTGAGGAGACTTATAATTTCGTCCAACATCAGGGATTTATCCAGCATGGATGAATTACTAAGAAGGTTAGACTACACAAGTCCAATGCCTAACGTAGTCCAGAAAGGTCAAAGGCAGGAGTTTAAGGAAATCAATACGGTATACATGGACCAAGTCCAACAAACTGACAAGCCAGAGGAGGAGGAAAATGACAATGTAGGTCCTCACAGGAATAATCAGTTTAGAAATTACAGATCACAAGGTTACCGACCGTATCAACAGAGAAGAGGTTGGAACTACAACCAAGGAAACTACAATGGAAGAGGCAGATATTACAACAATAATGGGTATAACCGTAACTATAATAGGAATAACCAAAACCAAAATAGAAACCAGAATACTCAAAGTCAGGTTATGACACCCGATCAATATCAGCAAAGAGAAAAGGAAAGCCAGCAATACTTAAAAGAATTAAGGGATAAAGAAGCTGACAATCAAAAGAAAAGGCAGGATGTTGTAATCGATCCTGGGCCTTCTACGAGCCAGCAGAACTTAGAAAATAGAAATACTGGTCAGAAGAGGAATTAGAGAGGAAGGAATACATTAACCACATAAACCCAGAGTAGAAGAGATAATGATTAAGGAACATAGAGGAAATATCATACTAGAGTAAGCCAGTAATAATTCAATTTCGTGTTCAAGAGAGTTGAGATACTTGTAACATTGAGTTTAAAAACAATTTGCAACTGTTTTTAAAACGTGGTGGGAGGAGAATGCCCCCGTAATTGAATTATGTAGAGACCACGGTGGCTATATTTGAAATTATAAGGAGAGTTATGGTTGTCATAGTTATGACGTGGGTAGTCATGACGTAAGAACGGATGACGTAAATGTTATGCCAGCAAGCTACTTGAGCTGAGATTCTCAGTGACGTCAGCATTTAGTCGAGAATGTTCCAAGATTTATGACGCAGTCGCAGGAAACGAGGAATTCTGCTGAGGAAGAAACTATGCTATTGGAGGAGAGGCATGAACCAATGAACGATAGTTTAAAGGAAGACGGAGATTGCTGAAACTATGGTATTTTTATTACTTTTGGAATGCAGAATTGTGGAAATCCATTTGCAGTAATAGCATTGATTTAGAATTTTGGTGAAATTTATTTTCAGTTTTTGAATTTTGAAAATCCGTCATGTATTAACGAAGTTGGAAGTTCTAGCGATGACGCAGTATCACGCTTTGGAAGGGATGGTAACGCCCCTCGTGAAGTTAATAAAAGGGCTTGCGCAGAAGAGAGGAGCCCCTTTCGTTCTCTGATCATTCTGAGATCTCATTCTCAGATCATCGAAGTATATTTGTGAAAGTTCTTTTCTTATACATTCATTATAGTGAGACGTCGAAGTGAACAGCAGTGAAAAGAATCGTCTTTATAACACGTGGCGAGGCCACTATATTAACGAGATCCAAGTCAAACTAGGTGAAGTTGAAACGGACCTTAGAAAGCTTCTACAAGTTTAGCTTCGAACAGTTAGCGGTCTCCGATAAGCTAATTGTATTGTGCAGTGCTACATGCAGTTCTAGAGAAAAGCTGAACAATTTCAACCGATTAGTTCGAACGATATTAGCAGTTTTATACGAATGAGAAAAGTGATTATCTTGCCACAAGAGAAGCACTTTCGTATAGCCAGAATCAACGCAACGGCTGACGCTGCGAGTGGAATAGAAAGACTTCAGATTGCTTGGTTACAGAACAATACGGTATAATGGAGCAATTGAATACGGCAGTTTGTTCTTCTAACACTACAACCGAAGAGCAGATGGAAGGCTAAGGCGCTTATTGCAATTGGGACATACTTCAACGGAGTAAGATAGCGACATGGAACTTCGCTAATTGCTATTCCACACAAGCGAACATGCGGTGAATACCATCTACACCCATGCTTCGTAATTAAAGGCTGAATACCATCGAACAGCCATAGAAACAATTTCATACTCTGAATATGAATAATTTCTTCGGAAATTTCTACAAAACTTCATGGCGATTGTCTACTGGAACTTCAGGGAATTTTTCAAGAGAGGTCAGGGTGGACCCGACTCACAAAGAAGATTATTGCCGGAAGGATGTCTATTCGTCTTCGAGGAGCAGAGCGATTCACGGAGAAGGAAGCAGTTCGATTCTCTGAGGGTGCTATTTCCTATTTCGAGGATGGAGCTCAGCTTTAACGTGGTGAAACGGATCCATCAGCAGTCTTCTTTGGGGAATTTTCCTCTGGAACGTCAATCGGCAGATAAGGTAGTCGTGAACGTTTATTGTATTTGAGTATATTAATGATGTTTGAGCAACCATTTTTCCCATATTTTTATCCTCATGTATTTTTGCCCTATTTTCTTGTTGAGATTCTTATTCTCAGTACACCTTGATGAGTTTTGCATTTTTCGACGATTTATTAAGACATTGTTATGTCATGGGCATAGTTAACGATTTTGAATCAGTTGAGACTGATATTTAGAATATTTCAGTAATTAATATTTTTTGTAGTCACGATTTGACTGTAAGTTAATGATTTTTATGGCAGATTTAAATTCAGACAGCGTGTCATTTTATTAAAGTAATTTAACCCCAGTGTAATTACTTTGACCAATTTCTGTCATCATCAAGAAGGAAGAACATTTAAATGATTTTAGAGCGTTAAAATCTCTTACGTTGTCGACGATCTTGGAAATACTAGTCGTTATTTGAATTGATTGCAACACAGACATTTATCGTCAGTTATGAATGAACATTGCATTATAGACACTTTTGTGAAAGATTAACTTTAATAATGAATTATTGAATGCATTAAAGTCAAGAACTTGTGTTAGGAGTTTTTCTCAATTAGAGAGTTATAGAACGATGTTTGCATTCCCCAGTCTAATGGATTCTATTCGACTACTTTGCATTTAGTCGCACTTTATTTGAAGATAGTATTTTTATACTTCACATTTCTTTTAAGATGCTAATCTTAAATTTTGATAGACCAGACAGGCGTATATAAGCGTATTCACTATTAAATTTGTTTGTGATTGGCAAGGTTTGACTTCATTTCGGTTCATGAATGAAATCTACGAAGGTTAAAAAGAAAAACAGTTTTGAAACAATTAATGATTATAAAATTTTTTAAGTGGAACTATAAATGTATAATCGCTAGTGCAGCGCGTGTTGAAAGTCGCTGAGATATAATGCCCTTGAATATGAAGGAAGTTCCCACAGGAATTAATGTTAAAGAATTATTTGTGGAAGTTTTGTAAGTTATGTGGAAGTTGAATGCCATATAGATTAATATATGATGATTTTGGGCATATGTTTAATGCAGATTGTGCATTAACTTGTTAGCGAAGGATTTTCCGCTGGAGTAAGATTGTCATAGTTCGTTGAAAAGAAATCAAGTGATTTACTGTTATAATTAACACGAGTTTTGAAAGAATTTGAGAAAAGATTTTGAATGAAGGTTGCCGTCACAAATCATTATTAAAACCTTTATTAAACCAGATTGTGACATTAACATGTATAACTAACCTTCATTGGTCGATTATATAAATCACGATTATGAAAATTACCAACCGAATAAACATGTGGTCAATGTATTTCTGAAATTAATAATTTAAACAATTAAAATGTTAAATATTGTAAATAATTGCTGTAAATATTTTTTGAAAATAATGTGAAACGAGAGTGATGTTAAAGGCGTGCTTATAATATTTTTATTGTCTTTGACAAATAGTATAAACAATTTCTAATTGTTATAAATAATTTATGTGATTTTGTTATAAACATTTAAGAGCTAATTAAACAATTGGATGAGAAGTTAACAAATTTAAGGAATTAATATAATGATTCAATAGGATGTGAGCAAAGTACTTGAAAGATTTGCGTAAATATAATGTGAGTCGTCTTGTAGACATTTAAAAGCTTGAGAGAGCAAGCTGTATGTTACGTAACAGCAGGTGAGAAGGGAGTGCATTTGACCAGGCTGCAACAGGTTCGAGGGTAGCTCGCAGCTGGGCCAACATCTGGTTCACAGAGAGTGAGGTCGTCCATACTCCGGCCTTGCGACTATAAATACCATTCTCATGTTTATTAAAAGGAAACCAAATGCTCTATATATGTCACACCCTGACGTCCTTTTCCAATCCAATAGTGTTATGAATATTACGTTATTTGGAGCTCTTGGGAGCTAAAATGTTTTATATCATGTTGTATGATAATTTTTGCAAGTCCTACTGAGGACGTAGTCAGATTGACTTGGGCTTCTGATAGCCACGTTGATTTTGTTGTGTTAGCAAAATCATACCCTTTATTAGAAATAAAGCTTTTATACAGTTCAAAGTTCTCGTCTTCGTCTTGGCTCATTTTTAAATGTCATGGTGGAGGTTATTGTGTGAACAGACTTTAGTGATCCTGTTGTCAACTCAAACCCCGAGATAATTAAGAGGTAAGTAACGGTAAGTATGAACCCCCGTCTATTTTGGTGTGTTCCACAATGATTTCCTGTGAACTTCTGTGCTCTTATCTCGATAGTATCTGTCAGTGCCATTTTCATTGATGTAACTGTGCCGGTGCGACTGATTATTGGCAATCCGATTGAGGGGGCGGATATCTGACAGCCTACTATCCAGGTAAACGGGGACAGAAAGATTGGCGCCGTCAACGTGTGGGGCTTGTTCAACAACAATGGATCACCAGGTTGAACAATAGAAAGATTGGCGCACCTAATACGTTGGGGCTCGATTCAACATAACTGGATTACCAGGTTGAACGCCAGAAAGAGTGGCAAACCTAAAACGTAGGGTTCGATTAGACTCAAATAAAGAGGTTGATTCTTTATTAGATGTCTAGGCCAATTGTAGTATTTGAGAGTGTGATTATATAGGAATTAAATGTTGTATTGTGTTAGGAAAATTACACTCAGAAAAGATCAGATCTTATACAACTTGAGAAAGGTTAAATAGGCTGTAAACTTAGAAAAATCGCCTATGATCTGGAATCTTATTTTATTTGACCGGCTTATGACATTCTAGTCATATTAAAGATAAAATTAAATTATTTGGATTGTTAATGTAAATTATTTGTGTTAGGATATTTTAAAATGAGCCAGGGAAATTTGAACATGTGCTTGAGTTTGTTTCAACATGAAGTATCTTAGAAGGTTAATTATAAGGTAGTTATAAGTTAGATTTAAGACAGAAAATTGATCAAAATTATATATGGTGAAAAGTGTTGCTCAAATGTTGTTATTTTGCTCTTTTGATGTATGTCCCTACAGCAATCCATTTTGAATAATATTGTAATGGCAGATGAAAGTTTGAAGAAAATGTTAGAGGAGATGTCTGCTAACATGAAGCAGATGATGGAGGAAAATGCTAGTAATTTGTCTGCTAATTTGAATGCAAGGATGGAGGAGAATGCTAGTAATATGTCTGCTAATTTGAATAGTAGTATGAAGGAGATGGAAGCTAGGAATACTAGTCGAATGGAGGAGAATGCTAGTAATTTGAAAGCTAGCATGGATGAAAGTTTGAAGGGTATCCAAACTAGCGCTGCTAATTTGGAGGATAATATGTCGCGTTTACAGATTAATACCCAAGGAATTGAGAATACTGTAAGTGACATCCGCACAAATGTGTCTGATGTTAAAAATGATGTGTCTAAGGTACAGAGAGACCTTACAATGTTAAACCTAGACGTAGCTAATGTCCGAGGGGATATTTCTTGTTCTAGAGCCGAAGTTGTAGTTGTCAAAAACGATGTAGCGACTGTCCAAGACAAGGTCGAGGAAGTCCAAAAAGAAATTCAAAAAGCTAGAACTGATGTATCTAATGTTCAGGTAGACATTAATAACATTCATGCGGATATAACTGAGGTGCAAACTGACATAACTAAGATTCAGGTAGAGGTCAACACAGTTTTCGTAGATATTACTAAAGTCCAAACTGATGTAAATAAAGTCAGGGAAGAAATCGAAAACTCAAAAACTCTTTGTACGCGTAATATAACTGCATTAGCGACTAGGTTAGTCGATGAATCAGTTAGAACAACAACGTCTTTAGCAGAGTTGAAGTATGATGTAGAGGTCATGAGAACACAGGTATTAGACCACAATAGAGTATTAAAAGAGGATATCGAAGTAGACATAGCCGAAATGTTAACAGCAAACGTAGCGGTATGGAAAGACGAGTGGAATAAGTCAAGTGGGGAACATGTAACCCAAATTCAGGAAAGGATTGAAAGAAAACTTGCCAGTACGCAGATAGAAATTAACAATGAAGTAGTACAGATTAGGAAAGATTTAAGCGTCAGGATAAATTCGTTATCCGAAAAACAAGTTGACGATAGAACACAACTAGATCAGGATATGCAAACTTTAAAATCTACATTAGAGGATCAAATTCATAAAGTTGTCTCGGATGTAAATGAAACGACGAGTAAACTGAAAAATTTGAAGTTAGGAGAGGCTAGTTTAATGGAGAACTACAAAGAAGAGATTATCAAGAAAGTCTTAACAGAAATCACCGACAAGGATACAGAAGGCTTAGCTTGTGAATTGAATAGGAATTATGCTAGAAGACATAACCTAGAGCCAGAAGAAAGAGACGTGACTCCTGAAGAACGTGTATCCAGATTCAGAGAGGAGGATGACGAAAGGAATATGGAACCTGAGTGGAATTATAGAGATAGTGGGAAAAACTATCCGGATTCATATCCGAGGAACGTGACGGTCATTAGGAATTTCGAAGACAAACCACAAAAATTCAGTAACACTGATAGTTTGACACCTATAGAGTATGTAAGGAATCTCAAAGATTATTTCATCGAAGCTCACATTCCCAGAGAGAGAGAGATGAAGATAGTAGAGAGATATCTGATTGGAGGACCCCTTGAATGGTTTCGCGCATTTAGATACACATTCAGTAACTTTGACGAGTTTGCAGAGGCATTAATCAAACGATTTTGGTCTATAGAAGCGCAGAATTCGTTAAGAGCGGAGGTGTATTCAAGAAAATACTCAGGTACTCTTCCAACGAGGTACGCTGATTTCTTTACGAGTCAGTTGTCCCGCTTGAGATTTTTGCAACCCCCATTGTCCACGGAGCAACTAATAGATGCAATTTCTCGTATGCTGCCAGTTGAGGTGAGGAGACTTATAATTTCGTCCAACATCAGGGATTTATCCAGCATGGATGAATTACTAAGAAGGTTAGACTACACAAGTCCAATGCCTAACGTAGTCCAGAAAGGTCAAAGGCAGGAGTTTAAGGAAATCAATACGGTATACATGGACCAAGTCCAACAAACTGACAAGCCAGAGGAGGAGAAAAATGACAATGTAGGTCCTCACAGGAATAATCAGTTTAGAAATTACAGATCACAAGGTTACCGACCGTATCAACAGAGAAGAGGTTGGAACTACAACCAAGGAAACTACAATGGAAGAGGCAGATATTACAACAATAATGGGTATAACCGTAACTATAATAGGAATAACCAAAACCAAAATAGAAACCAGAATACTCAAAGTCAGGTTATGACACCCGATCAATATCAGCAAAGAGAAAAGGAAAGCCAGCAATACTTAAATGAATTAAGGGATAAAGAAGCTGACAATCAAAAGAAAAGGCAGGATGTTGTAATCGATCCTGGGCCTTCTACGAGCCAGCAGAACTTAGAAAATAGAAATACTGGTGAGAAGAGGAATTAGAGAGGAAGGAATACATTAACCACATAAACCCAGAGTAGAAGAGATAATGATTAAGGAACATAGAGGAAATATCATACTAGAGTAAGCCAGTAATAATTCAATTTCGTGTTCAAGAGAGTTGAGATACTTGTAACATTGAGTTTAAAAACAATTTGCAACTGTTTTTAAAACGTGGTGGGAGGAGAATGCCCCCGTAATTGAATTATGTAGAGACCACGGTGGCTATATTTGAAATTATAAGGAGAGTTATGGTTGTCATAGTTATGACGTGGGTAGTCATGACGTAAGAACGGATGACGTAAATGTTATGCCAGCAAGCTACTTGAGCTGAGATTCTCAGTGACGTCAGCATTTAGTCGAGAATGTTCCAAGATTTATGACGCAGTCGCAGGAAACGAGGAATTCTGCTGAGGAAGAAACTATGCTATTGGAGGAGAGGCATGAACCAATGAACGATAGTTTAAAGGAAGACGGAGATTGCTGAAACTATGGTATTTTTATTACTTTTGGAATGCAGAATTGTGGAAATCCATTTGCAGTAATAGCATTGATTTAGAATTTTGGTGAAATTTATTTTCAGTTTTTGAATTTTGAAAATCCGTCATGTATTAACGAAGTTGGAAGTTCTAGCGATGACGCAGTATCACGCTTTGGAAGGGATGGTAACGCCCCTCGTGAAGTTAATAAAAGGGCTTGCGCAGAAGAGAGGAGCCCCTTTCGTTCTCTGATCATTCTGAGATCTCATTCTCAGATCATCGAAGTATATTTGTGAAAGTTCTTTTCTTATACATTCATTATAGTGAGACGTCGAAGTGAACAGCAGTGAAAAGAATCGTCTTTATAACACGTGGCGAGGCCACTATATTAACGAGATCCAAGTCAAACTAGGTGAAGTTGAAACGGACCTTAGAAAGCTTCTACAAGTTTAGCTTCGAACAGTTAGCGGTCTCCGATAAGCTAATTGTATTGTGCAGTGCTACATGCAGTTCTAGAGAAAAGCTGAACAATTTCAACCGATTAGTTCGAACGATATTAGCAGTTTTATACGAATGAGAAAAGTGATTATCTCGCCACAAGAGAAGCACTTTCGTATAGCCAGAATCAACGCAACGGCTGACGCTGCGAGTGGAATAGAAAGACTTCAGATTGCTTGGTTACAGAACAATACGGTATAATGGAGCAATTGAATACGGCAGTTTGTTCTTCTAACACTACAACCGAAGAGCAGATGGAAGGCTAAGGCGCTTATTGCAATTGGGACATACTTCAACGGAGTAAGATAGCGACATGGAACTTCGCTAATTGCTATTCCACACAAGCGAACATGCGGTGAATACCATCTACACCCATGCTTCGTAATTAAAGGCTGAATACCATCGAACAGCCATAGAAACAATTTCATACTCTGAATATGAATAATTTCTTCGGAAATTTCTACAAAACTTCATGGCGATTGTCTACTGGAACTTCAGGGAATTTTTCAAGAGAGGTCAGGGTGGACCCGACTCACAAAGAAGATTATTGCCGGAAGGATGTCTATTCGTCTTCGAGGAGCAGAGCGATTCACGGAGAAGGAAGCAGTTCGATTCTCTGAGGGTGCTATTTCCTATTTCGAGGATGGAGCTCAGCTTTAACGTGGTGAAACGGATCCATCAGCAGTCTTCTTTGGGGAATTTTCCTCTGGAACGTCAATCGGCAGATAAGGTAGTCGTGAACGTTTATTGTATTTGAGTATATTAATGATGTTTGAGCAACCATTTTTCCCATATTTTTATCCTCATGTATTTTTGCCCTATTTTCTTGTTGAGATTCTTATTCTCAGTACACCTTGATGAGTTTTGCATTTTTCGACGATTTATTAAGACATTGTTATGTCATGGGCATAGTTAACGATTTTGAATCAGTTGAGACTGATATTTAGAATATTTCAGTAATTAATATTTTTTGTAGTCACGATTTGACTGTAAGTTAATGATTTTTATGGCAGATTTAAATTCAGACAGCATGTCATTTTATTAAAGTAATTTAACCCCAGTGTAATTACTTTGACCAATTTCTGTCATCATCAAGAAGGAAGAACATTTAAATGATTTTAGAGCGTTAAAATCTCTTACGTTGTCGACGATCTTGGAAATACTAGTCGTTATTTGAATTGATTGCAACACAGACATTTATCGTCAGTTATGAATGAACATTGCATTATAGACACTTTTGTGAAAGATTAACTTTAATAATGAATTATTGAATGCATTAAAGTCAAGAACTTGTGTTAGGAGTTTTTCTCAATTAGAGAGTTATAGAACGATGTTTGCATTCCCCAGTCTAATGGATTCTATTCGACTACTTTGCATTTAGTCGCACTTTATTTGAAGATAGTATTTTTATACTTCACATTTCTTTTAAGATGCTAATCTTAAATTTTGATAGACCAGACAGGCGTATATAAGCGTATTCACTATTAAATTTGTTTGTGATTGGCAAGTTTTGACTTCATTTCGGTTCATGAATGAAATCTACGAAGGTTAAAAAGAAAAACAGTTTTGAAACAATTAATGATTATAAAAAATTTTAAGTGGAACTATAAATGTATAATCGCTAGTGCAGCGCGTGTTGAAAGTCGCTGAGATATAATGCCCTTGAATATGAAGGAAGTTCCCACAGGAATTAATGTTAAAGAATTATTTGTGGAAGTTTTGTAAGTTATGTGGAAGTTGAATGCCATATAGACTAATATATGATGATTTTGGGCATATGTTTAATGCAGATTGTGCATTAACTTGTTAGCGAAGGATTTTCCGCTGGAGTAAGATTGTCATAGTTCGTTGAAAAGAAATCAAGTGATTTACTGTTATAATTAACACGAGTTTTGAAAGAATTTGAGAAAAGATTTTGAATGAAGGTTGCCGTCACAAATCATTATTAAAACCTTTATTAAACCAGATTGTGACATTAACATGTATAACTAACCTTCATTGGTCGATTATATAAATCACGATTATGAAAATTACCAACCGAATGAACATGTGGTCAATGTATTTCTGAAATTAATAATTTAAACAATTAAAATGTTAAATATTGTAAATAATTGCTGTAAATATTTTTTGAAAATAATGTGAAACGAGAGTGATGTTAAAGGCGTGCTTATAATATTTTTATTGTCTTTGACAAATAGTATAAACAATTTCTAATTGTTATAAATAATTTATGTGATTTTGTTATAAACATTTAAGAGCTAATTAAACAATTGGATGAGAAGTTAACAAATTTAAGGAATTAATATAATGATTCAATAGGATGTGAGCAAAGTACTTGAAAGATTTGCGTAAATATAATGTGAGTCGTCTTGTAGACATTTAAAAGCTTGAGAGAGCAAGCTGTATGTTACGTAACAGCAGGTGAGAAGGGAGTGCATTTGACCAGGCTGCAACAGGTTCGAGGGTAGCTCGCAGCTGGGCCAACATCTGGTTCACAGAGAGTGAGGTCGTCCATACTCCGGCCTTGCGACTATAAATACCATTCTCATGTTTATTAAAAGGAAACCAAATGCTCTATATATGTCACACCCTGACGTCCTTTTCCAATCCAATAGTGTTATGAATATTACGTTATTTGGAGCTCTTGGGAGCTAAAATGTTTTATATCATGTTGTATGATAATTTTTGCAAGTCCTACTGAGGACGTAGTCAGATTGACTTGGGCTTCTGATAGCCACGTTGATTTTGTTGTGTTAGCAAAATCATACCCTTTATTAGAAATAAAGCTTTTATACAGTTCAAAGTTCTCGTCTTCGTCTTGGCTCATTTTTAAATGTCATGGTGGAGGTTATTGTGTGAACAGACTTTAGTGATCCTGTTGTCAACTCAAACCCCGAGATAATTAAGAGGTAAGTAACGGTAAGTACGAACCCCCGTCTATTTTGGTGTGTTCCACAATGATTTCCTGTGAACTTCTGTGCTCTTATCTCGATAGTATCTGTCAGTGCCATTTTCATTGATGTAACTGTGCCGGTGCGACTGATTATTGGCAATCCGATTGAGGGGGCGGATATCTGACAGCCTACTATCCAGGTAAACGGGGACAGTACATTGTTCTAAAGGTCATTTTTTTAAAGAAATTATAGATATTTATGAAATTAGAGTGCAATTCGTCACTGCTAATAACTATTCTCTTTCATTTGAATGCTCATTTGTCACGATCGGTCGCTTGTGAGCGCCACAGGAGGGATCTATGATATTGGGATATTGGGATGAGGATATTGGGCCTCACATTACAGAACTTTCAAAAATAGACATAGAAAAACAAGTAATTTTGTAATAACAAGTGCAACTAAACGAACGTAAATAAAATATTGGGCTTTACATAAAAATTCAAAAAATTCCATATTGAGAATTAAATATAGAAATAAATGCAGAATATCAACAAATAAGTTGCCTGAAAATGAGGGGTCAAAACCGCTGTTCAAGGAATGTACGATTCTCAGCAGTTCTACTACTAACAGAAGTTCCATTACAATCCTAATCTACAAACTGTAGATTTTCAGCTCGCCATTGCAGTCTTGACTCAGCGAAGTTGTGCAGCCCTAATGTCGTGCTCCATTGACTATGGAAATGTGGGCAGCACTTTTCAATAAACCAATACACTTCTTCAAGGAGTGTTCTGATAATGACTGGCGTTATATTATCGACTACCAACTTGTTGCCAATCATTGTGGGAGTGAACCAGATTGCTCCTCTTGGAGATGAGTGATCACATGCTAACCCTCTATACAGAACTGGTGTAGGCGAGGGCCACAGTCAGCATCTTTATAGTTTAAAATTAAAATGTCCCTCGTACTAGTAACAGAGCATACAAAATTTCCCAGAAACCATCAACAGAACATGCAAGGTGTTAAAATGAATGTTCTCTTCATTAGCACTTGCCAGAAACATCTCTCCTCTCCCACTCGTCTTAATACCTCTTCATTCGTAACCCTATCTACCCATCTGATCTTCATCATTCTCCGGTAACACCACATTTCAAACGCTATAATTCTCTTTTTTTCTGCTGCACCATTAGTCCAAGTTTCACTTCCATCGAGTGCCACGCTCCAGACAAAGGCTTTCAAAAATGACTTCCTAATACCTAAATTTATATTCGATGTCAACAGATTCCTTTTCTGTAGAAATGCCTTCCTTGCCTGTGCTACCCTAATTTTTATATCCTCTTTGATCCGTCCATCACTGGTTATTTTGCTTCTCAAGTAACAGAAGTCTCCTACTTCCATTAGCTGTTCACCTCCAATTCTACATCCATAGGGGTTTCTGATTTATTTCGACTGCATTCCAATATTTTTGTTTTACATTTATTAACTTTCATCATGAATTCTTTCCTCAAGGCTGAATCCATACCATTCAAAAACTCATCCCACTCCTCTGGTGTGTCGGCTAAGATGACGTCATCAGCAAATCTCAGAGGTGAAATTATTTCTCCTTGAATCTTTACTCCTATTTTGAATATTTCTCCAATTTCTTGCACTGCTTGTTCAATGTATAGATTGAGAATTAATGGTGAATAGTTACAGTGTTGCCTTACACCTACTTGAGCGATATTCCCATAGTTGGCGATTAATAGTTGATTGTTGAAACCTAATTTAGTCCCTTCCATTTAATTTGTTTTCTCAAACGAAATTCGTACGAGGGCAGATAAAAAATAAGTTGCATTTTCCAGTTCTGTCTGTTAGGTAGTCAGCCCGAAGGCTGGATGGATCCTCAAAAGGCACCACCGTTAGGTTATGTGGGTAGATATCCACACAAACCCAAGGCAGCGCTACATTGAGGCGTACTAGGCAAGAAGAGGAGTGAGGTAGTTTGCCATTGCTTTCCTCACTGTGTCAGTACAGCAGTTCTAACCCTATGAGTAGAACCTTTCACCTTTCCAGTTATGGCCATTTATTACACGTAGAAGCTGACTGCTGGATTGGTGGCCGTGACTTCGCCCGAGACGGGCTGCATCTAAATCGACGGGGCGCTTTTAACCTAGGGAGCCTACATGACAGGGTCGTCGGTTCGTGCCGGCTTTTGTGAGGAGGAGCAGGTCCAGAGGTTGCCAGCCGATGGGAACAGAAGGAGCTATTTCGAGATATTTGCCTCGGAGGTAAGACTCTAAGATTACTGCAGGTTAATTGTCAGAGTTTAGGAAATAAATTAATTGAATTTTGGAATCTTGTAGAGACGTATTCTCCGGACATTGTCATTGCAACTGAATCTTGGTTATATGAGGACATAAATAGTAGCGAAATAATTCAAGGGACCTACGAAATGTACAGAAGGGATCGGGGGAAGCGAGTGGTGGGCTATATATTTGTGTGCGCAAAAATATAGCTAGTTTCTTAAAGTGGGCTGATATGGATCATGAAATGTTATGTGTACAAATTTCGGATAAAGGAAATAAATTCCCTCTTCAGGTGATAGGGACGTATAGAGCACCGAAAGATAACTTTTCTCTCCTCGAAACACTGTATGATAAAACTTGTACGGGTAATGCTATGAAAAAGAGCATAATAATTGCTGGAGATTTAAACCTCCCCAAAGTAGACTGGTCTGGTGAGTCAACTAGCTGTGGTCAAGCTCAGAGCGCTGCAAATAAATTCTTAAGGAAGGGGGAATTTTCCCAAGTAGTTGACTTCCCAACTAGAGACAATAATACCTTAGATGTTTATCTCGTAAGGTCTGTAGAGCTGTATATTAACTGTCTGAAAGTACCAGGAATTAGTGACCATTCTGGGGTTGAATTAAATATTAGATATGGTGACATTACAAAATTAGACTCTGATGTAGCAAAAAAGATCATATTCCAGTATCGCAGGGCGGATCAGGGCAAGTTTCAGGGGTATTTGAATGAGCTATTTGTAGGATGGGCATCGGAAGGAAATCACATTAATATCCTGTGGACTAACTTTTTGAAAATTTTAAATAGCGCTGTTGATAAATTTGTCCCATTTAAATTGCTGAAACAAAACCCAGATCCTGAGTATTACACACGAGAGATTAGGAGTCTAAAACGGAAAATTAGGAAATTATACAATAAAAAACATGATAGTGACAAGTATATGTTGAAATTTAAGTCCTTATCAAGAGAGCTCGTCTTAAAAAAGAGGGCTGCTCATGACAGTTATATGCAAGGTAAATTGGTTCGGGAGGTGATGGGTGGAAAAAAAATTACAGTTATGTTAGGAGAAGAAAGGGAAATTCAAATAATTTGTCGATGATAATGTCCGGTGACGGTAAATTAATTACTGAGAAACAGGCCATTGCTAATGAATTAAATGTCTTTTACGGTAGCGTGTTCAATAAATCCAATAGCTGTGTGTTGGACCTTAACGACGAATCAGGGTCTCCCCTGTTCCAAATAAACCAGTCAGCAATTGTAAAGCTAATACAAAAACTACGTTTCAATGTATCAAAGGGTCCTGATAATATTGTTAGTGAAGTACTTAAACTAGGAGGTAGGGCCGTGGCACGATACTTGGAGGTGATGTTTAATGTGTCCATTAACAATGCGCAAATCCCAGATGACTGGAAAAGAGCTACGGTAGTCCCAATATTTAAGGGAGGGAGCAGACTTGAATTGGGCAACTACAGGCCGGTTAGCCTTACGTCCATCGTTTGTAAACAGATGGAGCATCTCATTTGCGACTACTTGATGGAACAGTGGGAAACATTATCATGGTTTAATGATATGCAACATGGATTTCGGAAAGGTTACTCATGCGAGAGTCAGATGCTATCACTTTTTCAAGACATTAGCGAATCGTTAGACCATGGAGTTTCAGTCGACGCCGTGGTTATAGATTTTGCGAAGGCATTTGATGTTGTGCCGCATGACATGCTACTCCATAAATTAGCTTCGACGAAGATTGATAGAAGAGTAATTTTATGGATCCAAGAATTTTTGACGGGTCGTTCACAGAAAGTGAAAGTCGAAGGCATATTCTCGGATGAAATTACCGTAACGTCGGGTATCCCTCAGGGCAGCGTAATCAGAACTTTGCTATTTTTGGCGTTTATAAACGACTTACCAAATGGGATTCGCAGTGACTGTCGATTGTTTGCGGATGATTGTGTAATATATCGAAAGATACATGACTCACAAGAAAATGCAGTGCTTCAAGAGGACCTGAACCTGGTCTATAAGTGGGCGATTGAAAATAAAATGAAAATAAACACAAGAAAATGTAGTCTCCTAAAAATAGGGAAAGTGCGAAGGCAGGATTTTCAATATAACATTGGCTCGGAAATACTTGTAGAAGAAGATTCTTGCAAATATTTGGGCGTTCACGTAAGGAATGATATGAAATGGAGTAGTCATGTAGGATGTGTAGTTTCAAAAGCTTACAAATCCCTGCACTTTGTAATGAGGGTATTAAAAGGAAGTAGTACCTCTGCTAAAGAATTAGGCTATTTGTCACTTGTAAGACCTATTCTGGAATATGCCTCGGCGGTTTGGGATCTATATCAAGTAGGGCTCATCAATGAGTTGGAAATGGTACAAAGAAAGGCCGCTAGATTTGTGCTCAGTGACTTTAATCCCAGGAGCAGTGTGAGCCGTATGTTAAAGAAACTTGGGTGGGAATCACTGGAGGCTAGGAGGATGAAATCTAGACTCTGCGCTATGTACAACACGTATACAAATCAACCAGCATGGGGTGAGCTTAGCAAACGATTGGGAAAGCCCACTTACATGGGTAGGAGCGATCATCCTTTCAAAGTTAAGGGCCGACCACAGCGATCAAATTATGGTAAATATTCTTTTGTAAACCATGCCATTGATAACTGGAACTCTCTACCCGCCGCAGTCTTAGAGCCTTTTCCCAAACATATAGATGTGTTTAAGAAAAGACTGACTATTTGTGTAAATACTCCAGTTTAATTGTTGTATAATTGTTATTGAATTGTTATGTATAATTATTTATTTGTTATGTATATCCAATTTGCCACCGGGGGACAACCCCCCCCCCATTGCAAATAAATGAATGAATGAATGAATGAATGAATGAATGAATATACAACAGCAACACGCCTATAACAACATACAATGTAACGTCACTTTTCACATAGTTTCCAAGAGACTCCGAACATTTCTGCGAACGCACAACTAACTTGTCGATACCGGATGCATAGAAAGTTCCTCCAGCGTTCTGCAACCACACGGAGACAGCGGCCTTCACCTCCTCATCGGTCTGGAAACGTCGACCACCGAGCTCTGCTTTGAGCTTACCGAACAGATGAAAGTCACATGGCGCTAGGTCGGGACTGTAGGGTGGATGTTGCCAGACCTCCCACTTGAAACGCTACAGCAGTTCGCTCGTTTGGCGGCCGTGTGAGGTGTTGCGTTATCGTGTAACAAAATCACACCGGCGCTTCTCTTTAATCGCTTTACGTTTGATAATTCGACGCCGCGTTGATCGTCGTTCCTTTCGGCATGAATTCCACGTGCAGCAAACCCTCCATGTCGAAGAACACTGTCGCCATAACTTTACCGGCTGAAGGTTGAACCTTGGCCTTCTTTCGTTGTGGTGATGAGGGGTGCACCCATTCCATTGATGTTCTCTTCGTTTCGGGGGGAGGTCTGGCAACAACCACCCTACAGTCCCGACCTAGCGCCATGTGACTTTCATCTGTTCGGTAAGCTTAAAACGGAGCTTGGTGGTCGACGTTTCCAGACCGATGAGGAGGTGAAGGCCGCTGTCTCCGTGTGGTTGCAGAACGCTGGAGGAACTTTCTATGCATCCGGTATCGACAAGTTGGTTGTGCGTTCGCAGAAATGTTTGGAGTCTCTTGGAAACTATGTGGAAAAGTGACGTTACATTGTATGTTGTTATAGGCGTGTTGCTGTTGTATAGGTGGTGTAATAAATGGCCATAACTGGGAAGTGCAAGCAAAAAGCAAGCTTGTAGTTTAACGTGACCGTTAATCTCGAGATCATGAGCCACGGGACCTCCTTTTTACGTGGAATCCGAACCACAGGACATGGCATTTCACTTCGAAAATCTCACATGCATTGACCGGGAATCGAACCCGGACCGCCTTGGTGAGAGGCATACAGCTAGACCGCTGAGCCACCACGCCCCTAACTGGGAAGTGCAACTTACTTTCAGATACACCTTCGTAATTATTAATCTCATGTATTTCTTTCAGGATACAATCGCGTTGACAGACTGAAGAGCAATAAATTTTGATGACGCGGACTATGCAGTATTCTAGCGGACCCGTGCAAGAACTCTCGCATGTGTATAAACCACCCGCCTGGCTTTACTGTCATGCGGGTTTCTATAAATATGTTTATTTGGTTAAACGCACTTTTTAAAAAAATGTCGATTTTCATGAAATCGGAGAGCAATTCATCACTGCTGCTGGTTGCACAATGGGTTGTGTGCGCCCCATGTGTAGTCTACTGTACAGACTACCCACCCGGCATTAGTGCTAAGCGGGCTGTACGCGACGCTGTTCTGCCAGGGGCTATCGTCTTGTTTATTTGTTTAAAAGCATTTTACAAACAAATTTATATATTTCCGTTGACTTTTCAAGAAATACAAGATTTTTCCTGTACAATTGAGACGATTTGGAAGATTTTGGTACAAACCACACCTTCTAACTCCCTCTGGTTTAGGAGCTTGAGTTTTGCGAAACAGACACCTTAGCGTATTGTATACACACCCTCTGTCTGTAAAGTTGTATTGAATATCTCCGTAGTTACAACTACCCAACCCATCTTATGGAATGTAGCGCCAGTCTCATCGGAAAGGCTCCTGGTCTATCTCAACATCATAAACATCCCAAGTAATGGGACCACCTTCCTGAAAGTGCTCATCCACTAATTGAAGGGCGAACTAACTCATTTTCTATGCAAAATTCCAATGCAAATTTCTTGTTGTGCTTTTAATATTCTTGAGGCTATTTGCACTTGCCGCCTAATTTTAGGTCTGGTGACATCGTAAAGTCTGAACAAGTGGGCGAACTAACACCTGTTATAGGGCGAGGCCACTTTAGCCAAAGGGCTTAAAAGACAAGTTCTTATTGAAACATCATTATTAGTGGTCTTCCCCTGTCTTCGGTGTGCTCAGGAATTTCTTCCCACTATAATCTTTATCCCCATTGCTCGACCAATGATGGCTTTCAGAGCGCCTTCTTCGTGTCTTGTTAACTGATGTGTGCTTTGCAATCAGCAATCATGTTTGCTTTTCTACTACCTGATAATCTATCACCTTGCGGTGTATTCAAAGACTGCAATAAAGTGTGCAGCACCCTAAGCTATTTGTTTATCAGTTCATGAGTGCTGGAATGTTCAATTGATTCGTGAGTATTTTAATTAACTGTCCTCATTTCATAACCAAAACACACGATCTGGCTCTACTCTTGAGGATGTTGAACAGTTCTTTCGTCGTAGCTGGGTCTTAACAATGGAATTCAATTCCTGTCAATGCTGGAACTTATCACCAACACTTTTCAATCTGTACATTGAACAAGCAATGAAGGATATTAGAGAAAAAAAAAGAACAAGAAGTTCCGTGACGAACTAAAGAGCCTATTTTTCTTAAAACTTAAGATTCATGCCAATGATTAATCTATATGGATCTATCTAGAATAATGACGAAATTAAGTTGGTTATATCGAAATTTCTAATTAGTTCGAAATACTGTGTACCTGGCACAATGTAGCCTAATAGACCACTAGAGTTGGCAGCCCTGGTAACTGAATATATTCTTAGTTCCATCTCTTAAGGTACAAAATACAAAATTTTGTTGAAGTCCAATGGATAGCAGGACGTTACATGCAGTTAAACATTGGATCTAACAGCGCGCGTAAAATCATGCTGGCAACAACGTCATGCATGTATTGGTCAGAAATAATCTGAAATAATATGATATATTGTTGTGTCAATTTTGAATGAAATCCGTTAGTTAGTATAGAAGTTACATGCATTTTAAAATTGGACCTATCAGCAGGCTTAGAATCATATTGGCAGCATTGACGCATATTACTTACTCCCAATTAATCTAGAATGCCAGGTACTATACGTGTGCAAAGTTTAGAGCTATTTGCTTGTATACTTTCTGATATATTGATATTAGGGTAACAAACAGTTGGCGGCCCTGGTGGCTCTTAAGAATACGCTCAGTCATATCTGTTTATGTACACATAGCACATACGAATTTTGGTTGAATTCCAATTGATAGTGTAGAAGTTATATGCATTTAAAAATTTGACTTATCAGCAGGCTTATAATAATTTTGGCAACACTGCCATGTATGGCCTCCTAAAAATTAAACTGAAATATTATTAACTATGCGTGTGCCAATTTTGAAATAGCTCCCGTTCATACCTTCCAATATATCCAACATGGAGTTCAAATTTCAATTGCGATTTTTCAACAGTTGGTACCACTGACATTATTTTCAAATTCGGCATTGAGATATTCAGGTATAGATCTTTACTCGTACCAAACTTTGTTTCGATTGCTGCAGCCATTTAGGAGTTGATAGGGGGGGGGGGGGACACAGCCAGACAGACACACACACATCTTCCTGGATCGATCTCATAAGTGTACTTTTTCCTCATTTTTGGAAAATGTGAAAAGTAGGCTAATAAATTAGTAGTAAAGATTTAACCCATGAGGGGGCGCGGTCGATAGCACCGGGTTCATTCATTATCACTCGGTATCACGATGACTACTCCCTCAGTATACCTTTGCATGGAATCGTCCTTTGACGGTTACGCTTGGGTCGGGCGATTAAGTTCAATTAGGTTTACCACCAGCCACTATTGTCTGTCGAACTTGTCTTTAAGACAGTGCGCGCCTCCTCCAGTTTTGTTGACCCGGTCAAATACATCAAATTCAAATCCACACAGCGGTCACGTGCGTCAGTTGTGCAAACCACGTCTCAGATATTAGCACTGACGATGACTAGGACGACAACTATTATGGAAAAATTATTATTAAAGATAAATCGCACAAATTGTGCATATTGATGATAACAAACTGTCATTCACAAAACTTCACAATGGATGATCCCCGATTTGCACAAGAAATTACGTGGTATCTACTACATTGCACCCCGCATAATTTGCATACGCAGGATTCATCAGGGTCATGAAAGTATTCGGTATTACACAGTTTATGGTGATACCCATGTATCGCCACCGAATTGCAAAGTGTCGCAAGTCTTGATTTGTGTTCATCCATGTCCTAGTCATCATGGCCTCCGTGGTGTAAAACTCGAACCGGATGTCGTCTCTTTTCTGTATTCTTTCCTGCATTAGATTTTTCCAGGCGTCTGTGGATGGTAGCCCTCTCTTCATCCGCAGGTCCTCAATGAAGAAGGTCTCCCTGGCGAGTTCATATGCTAATCTTGATTTTGTATATTTCGATATCCCCAGGGTAGCCTTCAGAAAGCGCGATTGACTGCTTCAAGCGTCCTCAAGCGTCTGCCAGGGATAATTTCTCCCCTATGATTTCAAGTCCATATGTGGCGATGGGCGTTATTTTCGCGTCGAATAATGTCATAGCAGTTCCCAAAGAGAGGATGACAGGTTTAGTGATTGTTTCACTGGAAACAGTGGTATGTTTTAGTGAATATAGAAACGTACTACTGTAGTTATAAAATCCATGTTAAAAACAAGAAGTCCCGTGACGAACTAAAGAGCCTACTTTTCCTAAAATTAAGATGCATGCCAATGATTAATCAACTGTATATGGACCTATCTAGAATAATGAGGAAATTAAGTTCGTAATATCGAAATGTATAATTAGTTCGAAAGATACCTGGTATAATGTAGCCTAATAGTGCACTACAGTTGGCAGCCCTAGAGAGTGAATATATTCTTAGTTCCATCTCTTAAGGTACAGCATACAACATTTGGTTGAAGTCCAATGGATGTCACATACAGTTAGACATGGGATCAATCAGCACGCGTAAATGAATGTTGGCAACAATGGCATGCATGTGATGGTCAGAAATAATCTGAAATAATATGATCTATTGTAGTGCCAATTTTGACTGAAATCCATTACTTAGTATAGAAGTTACATACACTTTAAAATTGGATCTATCAGCAGGCTTAGAGTCATGTTGGCAGCACTGACGTATATTAGTTACTCAAAATTATTCTAGAATGATAGGTACTATCCGTGTGCCAAGTTTAGAGCTATTGGCTTGCATACTTTCTGATATATTCATATTAGGGTATCACCAATAGATACAGCATTTATTAACAGTTGGCAGCCCTGGTTTCTCTTAAGAATACGCATAGTCATATCTGTTATGGTACACTTAGCACATACGAAATTTGGTTGAAATCCAAATCATAGTATAGTAGTTTCATGTATTTCAAGTTGGACCTCACAGCAGGAACTGACGTATCTAAGTTACTCCAATGCAATATAGAATGTCAGGTACTATACGTGTGCATAGTTTAAAGCTGTCAGCTTGCCTACTTTCTGATATATTGGTATTTGGATAAAAGAATAGAGAGAGCAATTATTAACAGTTGGCAGCCCTGGTGGCTCCTAAGAATACGCTCGGTCATATCTGTTTATGTACACGTACTACATACAAAATTTGGTTGATATCCTATTGATAGTGTAGAAGTTATATGCATTTAAAAATTAGACCTATCAGAAGGTTTAAAATAATTTTGGCAACACTGTCATGTATGGCCACCAGGAAATTAAACTGAACTACTATTATCTACATGTGTGCCAATTTTGGAATACCTTCCAAGATATCAAACATGGAGCTCAAATTTCTAGTGAGTTTTTTCAGCAGTTGGTAGTACTGATATCATTTTCAAATATGGGCGTGAGATATTCCGGTATACATCTTTACTCATACTAAACTTGGTTTTGTTTGCTGCAGCCGTTTAGGAGTTGATAGGGTGGGACACACACACACAGCCAGCCAGCCAGACAGACAGACAGACAGAAGGACAGACAGACAGACTGACAGAAGGACAGACAGACACACATTTTCCCGGATCGATCTCATAAGTCTACGTTTTCCTCATTTTTACAAAATGTGAAAAGTAGGCTAGTAAAGTTGTGTGTGCGGGTATATTTTTATTTTTTCTTAAACCCGGTCTAAACCACCGTGCGCGACTACTCGAGTAATAAATAAGGATGCGCCCTCTCAAGGGCTATGGAGAAATGAACTCAACTCTGATGACATTATCATCTTAGCCGATACACCAGAGCAGCGGTTCCCAATCTTTTTCGACTCGCGAACCTCTTCTACTACGATCTGAGTTAGGTGAACCACTGATGTAGCCTACATGTACTTCTCAATTGGCAACTCCAGCTATCTGATATGACATCTAGCGGTAAAAATGAGAAACTTACCAAGTAGGGTACATTTGTCACGTGGTGACTGTTTGTATATGGTTTCTTGTATTGGTAAACAGATCGTGGTAAATTGTTCGTGTCTTTATACATAAGTAATAAGTTTTATTCGTTGATAGAGTGAAAAATGAGTAAAAGCAAAGTGTATTGCTCAGTTTACGGCTGTAAGTCGATGAATAAGAGGGCTGCGGATATACGTTTTCATCACTTTCCAAAAGATGCAAATAGCAATAGCCGAAATGTGATGATACCTAATACCTAATAATAATACCTTTCCACCCCGGGAAGGATCTAACACTTGTCGAGGTAGGCAGACAGAAGACCTGCGACGTAAAGCCAGCGAAGGTTATTCAGTTTAAAAACAGCTGTTACGATGGGCGCGCTGGTAAGATTGAAGTTACTTGAATAATTAATTAAATAATTAATTATTGGCTGCTTGGTAGGGAGAAGGGATGAGTTTAACTTGTATTAAAACTCGTGGGGCGACAGGAATTGCTTGATTTGGATGGTTAAAAGGTGGGTTTGGTGTTGAATATTTGAATGGTAGCGGAATCACTCATTCTACAGTGCCCACGGGGAGGCAAATTAGGCCTATATGACTCGTAGTGGAATAGCTCGAATATCGAAGAACTTAGCGATTACGAGGTGTAGGCTTGGCGGAAAGGCTGGCGGATCATCAGTTTGACATCAATTCACGATATAAGTCGGAGCTTGGAACAGTGGCGTCTGGTTTGCGTGGATGCTAGTCTCGGAATGATAAAAGTAGCACAGCTTCGGTGTGTTATTTATTTGTTTATGTACCGTATTTCTCTATTTGAATGTCCTCGGCGTTGACTCAGGATCGACATTTACATTATATTGCGCATAATAGTACCGAAATAATGTCGGAAGTGTAGCCCTGTGTAAATTTGAATCAGCTAATCTACATCAACCATAAAAACTGATGCTTGATAATATGCAAATGACACCAAAAAATCCAGTGGAACACACAAATTAGATCACGTGTATCGCACAGTTATACATATATACAATTAAAAATAACACTGTCATTACTTTAGAGACCACATTTACTGATTATAACCGCAGCGCCCCAAGTGTTAGTTTGAGTTGCCAATACGGAACTGTGAATGTAGTGTCTACTGTTGGTCATACATCTTCATTAGCATCTGCAGGCTGATCACCGCCACCAACTGCTTCATTTAAGTCTAATATTCACCATATTAGGTTTAATAATATGTAGACTTATGAGATCGATCCTGCCAAATGTGTGTCTGTCTGTCAGTTCGTCGGTCTGTCCGTCTGTCTGTCTGTCTATCTGAGTGTGTCTCCTCCTATCAACTCCTAAACGTCTGCAGCAATGAAAACAAAATTTGGTAGGAGTGAAGATCTATTCCTGTATATATCAATGCCTTATTTGAAAATAATGTCAGTGCTACCAACTGCTGAAAAATCGCCATTGAAATTTGAGCTCCATGTTGAATATCTTGGAAGGTATGAATGGGAGCTATTTCAACATTGGCACACGTTTAGACAATAATATTTCAGTTTAATTTCCAGGAGGCCATACATGGCAGTCATGCCAAAATGATTCTAAGCATGCTGACAGGTCCAAATTTAAAAGCATGTAACTTCTGTACTATCATTTGGATTTCAACCAAATTTCGTATGTGCTATGTGTACCATAACTGATATGACTATGCGTATTCTTAAGAGCAACTAGGGCTGCCAACTGTTAATAAATGCTGTCTCTATTTTTGTTGCCCTAATATCAATATATAAGAAAGTATGCAAGCAAATAGCTCTAAAATTTGCACACGTAAGTTATAGTACCTGGCGTTTTAGATTAATATGGAGTAACTAATATACGTCAGTGCTGCCAAAATGATTCTAAGCCTGCTGATAGATCCAATTTTAAAATGCATGTTACTTCTATACTGAACCCTTTATCCACAGGCTGTATAAAGGATTCTAATAAATATTCATCATCTTTTGATACTTTTCTACAGACAGCAGATATGAGAGCCAGACGGTGTTGGGAAATATTGAGAAATCAGTGGCCGAGAGGACACAATGGTTTAAGCTCCTGTGGTATTTTAGGAAGTAGCATAAATATTCTTGACACATAGGACAGGTGCAACTTTTAGCGCGGAGACGGCTTGGGTACGCACAATATGGCCTGTTGCTATGAATGTTGGCGCCAAGAAGAAAATCGAATGCTACGAGTTAATTGGTCATTCATCATGTTAACCACTCCCTACGGCAGAAATACATGTAAAAGCGCGCAAAGACATACAAGAGTCCGGGCCAATAATATCAAGACGCCTTGTTTTAGCGGCAACTTGGCTTGGTAACGCACCCTGGTAAATTAACGCGGGAGTTATCTACGGATTAATTCCACGATCGATTCGAGCCAGATACAGCATAATCGTAACCTCCACACTGCTACGAACTCAATGCTACCGATCGCATGCTAGTCTGATAATTATTATGGAATATTTTTTCATAAATCCCCTTCCACACCTACCCTAGTCAGCTTCGAGAGAACACTTGATTTTGTGTGTCTGAGGACGTAACGTAACACTCTTTACTTTGTGCGTCTGAGGACGTGACGTTGATTTCATTTGAGCAGTTGAGGACATAAGGTGTCCGAGGACACGAGGCATACTCTGCTTATTTTCATGTTATTGAACATGGAACATTTTCGTCAAGTTATAAGTGTAACTTCAGTGATTTATTTGTAGTCCCAGCACTACCAGTAGGACCAGATCATCGAAATAATTCACCAAATAGACTGTCAAGGAATTTAGTACTTGATAGGTGAATGTAGTAGGAAATATATCGTGTGTGTATCTGACAAAACTTTATTTAATTCAGCACGAGATGACGTCTAGGAACGAGACCAGATCTCGGAACCAGCAGGACATTTGCCAGAAGATGTCGATGACGAGATAAGCATCTTAAAGGAGATGGCTGCAGACGTTTTCCTTGACGCTGTTTTAAAGGAATGAGTACAAATGAATTTATTTATTTATTAAATCAGCTATGGTATTATGGGACATATTTTGTAGATATTTGTTTGCTTGTTTGGTAATGTATATTCTTAGTTTTTGTTTTACTGACACATTAAATATGGGACAAGCCGAGCGTTGTGTAATTTGTAAATATTGTGATTTTGTGTTGGTTCATCTTTACGGGGCGACGCGCAGCTCGTGCTCGCATTCGCTTGCGTAAATCGCGGTCAAGCATTATTATTCGGAGGTATGCCTTATAACAAAAATGGAACTGAATTAATTTTGAGATTAAAAACAAGATGTTCAGTAAAGAACATATAGCCTACTTTCTCCTAAATGTATGAGTAAGTTATAACTCGTTGTTATTATCAAAGAGTATAATAGAACTATTTTTTGTTGAAGACCTTAGAAACGATTTACCTCTACCAAACGCCACAACCTAGATAAAAACTGCTACCATCATTGAAGAAAGAAAGATAAGAAGTATCTAAAGAATGTTATGGATCTGGAGACATAATCGACCGGACTGGCGGCGTGGCTCAGCGGTAACGTTCTCGCTTGCTGGACCGTATGTTTCAGGTTCGTATCCTGGCGCAGTCAGCTGGCATTTGAGGGTGCACAAATGCGAGGGAGCCGTGTTAGTAGATTTACTGGCACGTTAAAGATCCCCTTCGGGACAAAATTCTGGCACCCCGGCGTCTCTAAAAGCAACAGTAGTTAAAAGGGACGTAAAACCAATAACATTATTATTATTATTATTATTATTATTACAGAATCGGCCTGACGCGGGCAACATCCAACTTTGAGTTGAGGCATGTCTTTACACGTCTGGCTGCGTATGACTTTCACAACCCTAATTGAATTAACAAATCTTTCCATGACCCTACAGAGACGTGTGTATACCTGTCTGTCTGTTTGGTAGTCAGCCCGAAGGCTGGTTGGATCCTCAAAAAGTACCTCCGTTACGTTATGTGAGTAGATACCCACAAAAACCCAAGGCAGCGCTATTTAAAGGCGTTCTAGGCAAGAAGAGGAGTGAGGTAGTTTGCCATTGCTTTCCTCACTGAGTCAGAACAGTAGTCCTAACCCTATGAGTAGAACCTTTCACAGCATTCACAGGCACGGACTGTGCCCCGAATGCCATTACTAAGCACCACCCATACCTCAGTAGCTTCCATATAATCACAGCCATGAGAGAGACTGAGACATCGGTGAAAAGCCACCTTTTACTCTAGCCTGTGCCAACTGACAAATGCAAATGTACTGTATTCATCAAGAGATGGCAAACAAGCCAACTATGTGGATATTTTCGATTGCTATTTGGCTGAAATAAAAGTATTAATTAATATCCTGAACTAGCACCAACGGTAGAGTTCAGATACTATGTGAAATCGTTTTGTTCTTTACTTCAATTAACATTTTCAAATAACGCACAATAGGCTGTTACAAACCCTTTAAAATAAAAAGTAAAAATGTAACGTAGTATCATCTTGTCATTCTTCAAATTCGATGCGCCTAGAATGCCAATGGTATAGTATTCAATGGAGCCCCACGTAGACTAGTCGTGACATCTAGTGGTGAAATATCGAACAATATAATCCTAACAGAGCGAGTGCATTCTAGCGGCCAGAAGAAGAAACTTTTCAATAAAATCTGGAAGTCGGCGTGCAGTTACCTTTTTGGCAGCTAGATGTCTCGAGTAAATCTGCTGGCGAATTATGTTTTAATTAAATATATATTTTACACCATAATATGCACAATATAACGCTTAATTTAAAAACATCTGAGTCATTACAAAACAAAAACATATAACATTTCAAGCAAAAAACCTAGCTCTGATCGGGTTTGAACCATAGGTATTTGAGCGATAGGCTAACGCTCTACCACTGAGCTAAATGTGTCAACGAACATCGTTCTATATAAAATGACTTACATAGAAATTGTTAGCAAATAATGATTTATACTAAACGATTTCATCACTGGAGTATATTATTTATATATAAAGCATTTCATACAAAGTTTATTTATTTTGTATCAGTACGCTATATTGCATGCAATACTCAAATTAGTGAAATATAAGTCAGGCACAAGATATCCGCTGCCATCTTGTCTTATTACTGAATCGGCTCAGCTTTTTAAAATCACGTCTGCACTATAGTATTACAAAATAAACTTTTAATTTCGAACGTGCCTCTTCCTTTAGAACAGTTAAAACGATTCTCGGCTCGATAATCGGAACTGGTGGGTCCCATGATATGGATTATAAAGTTTGCATAATTCGCACGGCCGCCATCCTGAAATAGTACGGCGGATGACCTTGTAGTTGGGTCACAAGACGCATCCTATACGAAGGTATGTTGTTACCAAATTTGGTAGAGATCGGATGATTTGGTTAGTCGTTATTTGATTTTACGTTTTGAACGTTTGAGAGGCCGCCATTCAGTTTTAGTAAAGATGGCGGCGATATAAAACATGACACTGAGGTGTCCTTTGCTAGTGCTACCTTTGTACCAAATTTCGTTCAATTCGCATTCACCGTGTTCGAATTGATAGGGGGGGGGGACAGACATTCAGAGTACACACACTCACACACACACAGACACACACACACACACACACACAGACTCACACACACACATACACACACACACACATACACACACACAGACAGACACACTTTTTTCGCCCTGTGTTGATCTCATAAGTATACTTTAATTTTTTGCAAAAATCGAAAGTAGGCTAATAGAATTTGGAGGGTAAAGATTATTTGTGAGTAGAATTTTATGACGGATCAGGATTATTTTGATAGTTGCTTTTTCAGCAGATCTGAACGGGATGGCACTTTGCACCCGAGTTTTTGTTGTGTATTTTTAGCCTATTTTCAATTTTGAAAAAATAGGCTTATGAGATCACCTTTTGTCCGTGTGTGTGCGTGTGTGTGTGATTCGTGTGTGTGTCCCCCCCTAATAAAATCTAAACGGCTGGAGCGATTTCAATGAAACTCTGTAAGTTCATAGCTCTATTCCAGGCGACCCCGACCGTGCCCTTCAAAGTTTGTTACGTCTCACCAATCCAACATGGCGGCTGTGCGAAATATTTCACCTGGATTTAATATCTCCGAAACTATTACCGATATCACCCTGGAATTTTGTATGGTGATAAAGGGAACTACTAGAAATTCACTTATGTGACCTTTGAAAACCTGGTAACTACAAAACCAACATGGCGGCCAAGTGAATTTGCGACTTTTAAATGGACGTTTCTCGCAATTCAAGCAACCAAACGCAATGAAACTTGGCACAGTATATGTTTATATACATTGTAATGTTCCGACATCTAACTTCGTTCAGTTGTTCACATAACGTCAAAATGGCGGCTGTGCGAAATATTTCACAGGCATTCAATATCTCCGAAATTATTTATGATATCAACTTGAAATTTTGCACGGTGATAAAGAGCACTGCTACAAGTTTATCTATGTAACTTTCAAAAACCTGTAAACTACGAAACGAACATGGCGGCCAAGCGAAGATGAAACATTCTAATACATTTTTCTCGTAATTTAATCATATGAGCGCATTGAAATGTGGTACAGTAAATTATTATACATATTGTCATTCACTGGCATCTAATTTAGTTAAATTGTTTACATAAACTGAAGATGGCGGCTGTGCGAAATTTTAAAATTAAGTTTTTATTCATGTGTCGTAATCATGCGATCGAGTGAAAGTTTGAATAATGATGCTACGCAATAATTTTCCTTTAATGGTACATACCCCTATGGCCTATACATATAACAATCCAAAATGGCGAGCATCCGAAATATTTTGACGGTTCTCAATATCGAAGAATCTTCTCCAGCAATCAAACTGTTTTTTTTTTATGCTCATAGAGGCTATGAACATAAGTTCACTTATATGACTTTCAGTAACCTGGTGAGCACAAATCCAACATGGCGGCGACGCGAAGTATAAATATTTAAATGGACGTTTCTCGCGATTTAACCATCTGGGTGCAGTGAAACTTTGCACGTTAATGCTTATACAAATGTTAATCCACTGGTATCTAATTTATTTCAATTGTTTTCATAACCACAAGATGGCAGCTGTGCGAAATTTTAAAATCTCGTTTTTACTTCTTGTGTCCTAATCATGCGATTGAAGTCTGAACACCACACGTACACAATAATCTTCATGTATTAGTACATAAATAAAAATCCAACTTGGCGACCATCTGCAATATTTAGTCGGTTCTCAGTATCTACGAATCTAAAAAGCCTCCGTGGCTTAGGCGGCAGCACCTCGGCCTGTCACCGCTGGGTCCGTGGTTCAAATCCCGGTCACTCTATGTGAGTTCTTGCTGGACAAAACGGAGGCAGACAGGTTTTTCTCCGGGTACTCCGGTTTTCCCTGTCAAAATTTCATTCCAGCAACACTCTCCACTATCATTTCATTTCATCTGTCATTCATTTAATCATTGCCCCAGAGGAGTGCGTCAGACCTCGGCAGCCGGCACAGTTCATATCCTCGCCGCTAGATGGGGGCTTCATTCATTCCATTCCTGACCCGGTCGGAGACTGGAAGCAGGCTGTGGATTTTCATTTTCATTCAGTATCTACGAATCTAACATAGCAATAAAACTGAAATTTTGTATGTTGATAGAGGCAATTAATATGAATAGGATATATGAAAATAGGCTGTATAGTTCTTCACGGAACTACTTGTTTTTAATGTGTCAATGGACGCAATATTGTTGATCTGTTTTGAGCCGACCCAGTGATATATTTATGAGAGTCAGTCCAAGCTTTTGGGTGCGTAGTGTGATTTTTATGATGTGCTAGCGAGAATACATCATGGTGATTATTCTGACTTGCTCCACGTCAGTCCAGTTCATGACCTCGCGAGGCTGGACTTGTGGTATATATTTTTGTTTTCTTGCCATCCAGGGGATGAATGAGATATGTTGACGTTTCCAGAGGGAAACTGCACCTAGCTTGCGGGACTGAGAGAGATAATTGAGGCAGTGATGACTCATACAAGAGGGGCGCGCTCAAATCAGATAACGCGACTTGTCATTAGTAGCGGGCCAGGATCCTGTACTTCAATTTTAGACGTTGTTTTAAATTCACAAAACCTGATCGGTTATAATGAGTATTTGATTGATCAAATGGGTGTTGTCCATGTTGTAAGGTAGCTTCCGAAACTCCTGTTTGTCTGGCGTTTTATATAAATGTAAACATAGCTATTCAGCCGTTAGGCTTGTATTTTGTTGCTTTTGCTTTAATTTCTTGTGTGTTTATTTTACGCGTTCAATGACTCGTGTGGCATTTGGGTGTGCGAGGCTACGTTTCCAAGTTGTGATGAGAGTGTTTTGGCCTATTTCTGGCGTGCTCTTTTTGTTCATTTATGTGCTCTGTCACCAGCTAGAATCTCAGGGAGATTCTTCATCTTTTTATATGATTAGATCTTGCATGTGTCAGTAGTAATTATAGTGTATTAATTAAGGGTGGGTCCCATAGCCGTTGTGTTATTTAAAAGATGCAACTCCGTAAGCAACATGACTGTTTCAGTTGTAAACGGACTCGCATCAGTACTCAGTTTCTTATTAACGAGCAGTACACCACACATTATATAACTTCTTGACCAGGAAAAATGGACTTGTATCCATTTGTTGTGACGAGCGAGTTCTTTCAGCTCAAATGTTTATGTTATGATTTATCATTTTGTGTGAAGGTGCATTCACATTGTTTTGTTGTGACGAGCGAGTTCCTACCGCTCAGTAATATTATTATTTATTAGGGGGTAAAAGTCAGGGAGGATTTCTTTTATTTATTATTATTATTATGCACATACTTTTCAGCCATTAAATTTCTTTTATTCTATTTGCTATTCATTTTATTTCTAGTATATCTCTGTCATGGACCTTTCTATTCATTAGAGCATGTTGTTTTTATGCGAACTTTGCTGTGTAACGCAGTCTGGACTGAACACGACCCCGTAGATGAATCTTGAGAAAAACCATGTTTTATTGAAGGGTGCAATACTAACTAATGGATTTCATTCAAAATTGGCACAACAATAGATCATATTATTTCACATGATTTCTGACCAATACATGCATAACATTGTTGCCAACATGATTTTGCGCGCGCTGTTAGATCCAATGTTTAACTGCATGTAACGTCCATTCTATCCATTGACTTCAACCAAATTCTGTATTCTGTACCTTACGAGATGGAACCAAGAATTTATACAGTCACCAGGGCTGCCAACTGTAGTGCTCTATTGGGATATATTATGCCAGGTATACAGTATTTCGAACTAATTAGAAATTTCGATATTACCAACTTCATTCCGTGATTATTCTAGATAGATCCATATAGATTAATCATTGGCATGAATCTTAAATTTTAAGAAAAGTAGGCTCTTTAGTTCGTCACGGAACTTCTTGTTTGTTTCCAATATGTTTTTAGCTGATAAGGGATAAAATTTGGTTAATCCCCGAAACATGTACTAAGAACAAGTTTAATAATTAATATGTTCATAGTATTGATTCAGGCGGGTGTATAATTCTTATTAATTAGACTACTATTATAATTTAGACAAAAAAATAGTTTGTTACTGAACACGTCGTCTGATTCAATAAATAGACTATATCTATGACTGTAGCAAATTTATTGTATTTGGTTATTATTTTCACGAATGGTGAATTTAAGTGGTGGGAAGTTCTTGCTTGACCTTTGAATGTGAAATAATTTATAGCTTCAAGATCTAACCTGTGGAACGTGAGAAGAGGCGAAAACCACGACACAGCAATAACACAGGTTATGATATAGATTCTACACCCACCGAAGTGCAATGGACTGGACACTGAATAATGAAAAACAAAAATTCTTCAAAATGATAATACAGTGGCTTTCACGGCCAAGGAATTAAAACTCAGCAATTTTTCTAGGTTTTCGCCGTGTCTTGTGAGGGGTTTCATAAGAAGGGAGGCATCGCGCAGTTTGCACCCCTGTGTGGGTCCGGGCATGGACACCAAGAGCCCACTGATGAGCCTATCTTCGTGTTCCTAGCCGAAACCCTGCACAAGACACGGCATAAACCAAGAAAAATTACTGAGTTTTAATAATTAATTCTTCACTTTCAACAACGATATTTCATTCTCGATAAGCAGCTGTAGTTGATGACGCAATAATAAAGTAGAGTAGAAGACTAGAGCATGTGGTCAGTTGGCCTCCGACCCCTGAAGCACGCAGATTTCTGATTCGAATCTCGCCCGAAGCTTGGGTGTTGTGGGTCACTCCACATTTTAGATCCTATTGTGTGTGTCATTTCCCTATTCGCGCATTGACCAATGCACGTAAGAGCTGCAATCATGCAATTGTTCATAGCTAAATAACAAGTAGTTCCGTGAAGAACTGTACAGCCTATTTTCATATATCCTACTTATATTAACTACCACTATCTACATACAAAATTTCAGTTTGATTGCAGTAATAGATTCGCAGATATTGATAACCGACTTAATATTTCAGATGGTCGCCATGTTGGATTTTATATTTGTAGGTCCTAGAGTTATTTACTGTTACATGAAGATTATTGTGTACGTGTAGCATTCAAACTTCAATCGCATGATTAGGACACAAGAAGTAACAAGGAGATTTTAAAATTTCGCACAGCTGCCATCTTGTGGTTACGGAATCAATTGAAATAAATTAGATGCCAGTGGATTAACATTCGTATAAGGATTTAATGCACCAAGTTTCACTGCACTCGGATGGTTAAATTGCGAGAAACGTCCATGTGAATATTTACATTTCGCCATGTTGGATTTGTGATCACCAGGTTATTAAAAGTCATAGCCCCTATGAACATAAACAAAATCAGTTTGATTGCTATAATAGATTCGTAGATATTCAGAGCCGTCTAAATATTTCGGATGGTCGCTAAGTTGGATTGTTAAATGTATAGGCTATATAGTCATGTACCATTAAAGGAAAATTATTGCGTAGGTTCATTATTCAAACTTTCACTTCGATCGCATGACTACATCACAAGAAATAAAAACTTAATTTTAAAATTCGCACAGCCACTATCTTGAGGTTATGTAAACAATTGAACTAAATTAGATACCAGTGGATTACAATGTGTATAAATATTTCCTGTGCCAGGTTTCAGTGCGCTTGGAACATTAAATCGCGAGAAAGGTCTATTTAAAATGTTCAAATTCGCTTGGCCGCCATGTTCGTTTTGTCGTTAACCGGTTTCTAAAGGTCTTATAGATGAACTTCAAGTAGTGCCCTCTATCTCCGTACTAAATTTCAGGGTGATACCGCTAATAGTTTCAGAGATATAGAATGCCGGTGAAATATTTCGCACATCCGCCATCTTGCGGTTATGTAAACAATTGAACGGAGTTAGATATCGGTGCATTACAATGTGTATAAACATATACTGTACCAAGTTTTATTGCGTTTGGTTGGTTAAATCGCGAGAAACGTCTATTTAGAAGTCGCGAATTCGCGTGGACGCCTGTTGGTTTTGTAGTTACCAATTTTTCAAAAGTCACATAGGTGAATTTTTAGTAGTTCCCTTTATCACCGTAATAAATTCCAGGGTGATATGGGGAATAGTTTCGGAGATATTGAATGCTGGTGAAACATTTCGCTCAGCTGCCATGTTGGATTGGTGAGACGATCGAAAATTTGAAAGGCACGGTCGGGGTCGCCCGGAATGGTGCTATGAACTTACCGAGTTTCATTGAAATCGTTTCAGCCGTTTAGAAATTATTAGGGACACACACACCTCTCACACACACACAGACACACACACACACAAGGACAAAAGGTGATCTCATAGGTCTATATTTTCAAAATTGAAAATAGGCTAAAAATGGGCAATGCAAAATGTAGTTAGTCGAATACAGAGAATGGCTCACGGAAGACACAATGTAATAAAAACAATTTGGCATTGATAAAAAGCAAGTATGAGAACTTATATATTTCTACTAGGGCTGTACTTACCACTACGAATAATTGCTAGTTATGAATTCAAATATTTGAAGAACTCTTATACGAATCAATCACTCAAAATTTTTTGCCTACGTTTCGAATTTTGTAATAAAAATGAGGAAAAAGTAGACTTATGTGATCGATCCGGGAAAATGTGTGTCTGTCTGTCCTTCCATCTGCCTATCTTATCAATTAATGTGATAAAATTGGTCCGGCCAGATCAAACATTAAATGGCAGCGTTTCGCCCCAGTGTGCCGTTGGGGCGAAACGCTGGCATTTTATGTTTGATCTGGCCGGACCAATTTTATCACATTAATTGATAATTTATCTGATCAAACGGAAATAACATCATATTCCTATTGGGAATGTTCATAACCTATTTGGATTGCCAAGTAAGGTTTTTGTTTTATGGAAGGGAGCCTGACTTCCGTGGCACATTGGCATCACTCGTGACGTCAATACTACGTGTATTTTGTGTCTTGCGATGGCCTTCTCAGTATGTGCTAGCCATGCGTATTGGTGAGGTGTGTCTGTACCAACTGACGAGCCCAACGGCACACTGGGGCGAAACGCTGGCATTTTATGTTTGATCTGGCCGGACCAATTTTATCACATTAATTGATAATTCATCAGATCAAACGGAAATAACATCATATTCCCATTGGGAATGTCCATAACCTATCTGTCAATCTGTCTGGCTGTGTGTGTGTGTGTGTGTGTGTGTGTGTGTCCCCTATCAACTCCTAAAGGGCTGTAGCAATCGGACCCAAATTTGGTGTGAGTAATGATCTCTATCTGAATATCTCAATGCCGTATTTGAAAATGATGTCAGTGATACCAACTGATAAAAAAACGCAATTGAAATTTCAGCTCCATGATGTATATCTAGGAAAGTATGCATGGGAGCTATACCAAAATTTGCACACATATTAGTACATTATGCAACGAGCCTATAATGGCTATAAATAAGACAAGAGTATCTTTATAAAACGAGCGTATGCGAGTTTTATAATTTCCATACGAGTGTCTTAATTACCATTATAGGCGAGTTACATACGACTGTTTATGTTCGACGATAATTATAACTTTATTATATGTTTTAACATAAATATTCAAAAATATCTGTTGAGATTGTCACTAGAATTTTGTGATCGGATGTTGCGCTGAGTATAGAATATCTCTGATTTCCAAGCTCCCTGATCGACCGACGCATGCGCTCTGTGTGCTTCTATGCCATATGTGCGCCAGTATTCAGTAAAAATGTCACCGAATGAGTTTGAAAACAACGCGCTGTGTAGAAATTGGATTTGGAGATATAAGGTACAGTGCTATTTCTTGTCTCATATTCACCAGTTTATTTACGTGAACATATGGACGGTGCACTTTCCGTAATTTATACAGATATGTTGGATTTTATGCGCATGCGCGAAGGTATCCTTATCTAATTGCTCAAACAACTGTTTCTTGAGCTGTGATTGGTGGGAGAAACTGTTTCATAATGAAAAATAGTGTTATAATGACCATCATTATGATACAGTTTCCAGACATATAACAGTCAGGGTCGAAGATAAAGATAATAATATTTCAGTTTAATTTCCAGGAGGCCATACATGCCAGTGTTGCCAAAATGATTCTAAGCCTGCTGATAAGTCCAATTTTTACATGCATATAATTTCTACTCTATCAATTAGATTTCAACCAAATTTCGTCTGTACTTTGTGTAGATAGACAGATATGACTGAGCGTAATCTTAATAGCCACCAGGGCGGCCAACTGTTAATAAAAAACTCTCTATTGTTTTTATCCAAATACCAATATATCAGAAAGTATGCAAGCCGGCAGCATTAAACTATGCACACGTATAGTACCTGACATTCTAGATTAATTTGGAGTAACTAATACACGTCAGTGCTTCCATCATGATTCTAAGCCTGCTGATTGGTCCAATTTTAAAATACATGTAACTTCTATACAAATAAATCGATTTCATCCAAAATTGGTACAATAGATCATAATAGTTCAGATTATTTCTGACCAACACATGCATGACATTGTTGCCAATATGATTTTACGCGCGCTGATAGGTCCAATGTCTATCTACATGCTATCCATTGGACTTAAACAAAATGTTGTATTCTGTACCTTAAGAGATAGAACTAAGAATATATTCAGTCACCAGGGCTGCCAACTGTAGTGCTCTAATAGACTACATTATGCCAGTTATATTTCGAACTAATTAAAAAATTCGATATTACCAACTCAATTTCGTCATTATTGTAATTAGGTCCATATAGATTAATCATTGGAATGAATCATACATTTCGAGAAAAGCAGGCTCTTTAGTTCGTCACGGAACTTCTTGTTTCTCTAAATAAGTGGCTTCGGTGGCGTAGTCGGTAGCATGCTAAGCTTCTATGCCCAAGATCGTGGGCTCAAACCCGGCCGAAGTTGTCGGATTTTTTAAGAGCATTAAAAATCCCTCAGTGTGCCTTCCTTCGGAGGGGAAGAAAAGCCGGCGGTCCCATGTCATAGATTTATGGCATGTTAAAGAACCTTCCCCTAATTGCACCTGTGTGAAGCTAAATTGGATAGGTTAAGAATGTAAACAACGCTCTTAGGTTTCTACGTTCGTTGCCAAGAGCCGACTGCGGTGGCGTCTGGTAGCTAAGTTCTTAACTTGGCCTTGTATTCGTTGACGGTGGTGCTTGGCGGCAAAATTAGGAACTATTTGAAAAATTCTAAGTTGCAGTATTTAAATTAAAAAAAAACAGATAACACACACTAATACAGTCATCACAATTAACACCGGTTATCAGACAGATTCTACACACACCCAAAGTACACGGGACTACATGACCGCGTTGTCGCAGCCCCTAAACCGAGGAACCAACCAATCAATCTCCACAGAGTATAAAACAAAGTAACGGGTAATCTCGAGAAGCACTGAATGGATTTTGATGCGGTTTTCACCTTTCTTTAAAGGATTTCTCAAGGAAGGTATTTCTAGAAAAACATTCATTTATACCCAACGGAAGCCGAGCAATAACGATTTCAGTGAATCGAGTTGAAGAAAATCCTGTCGTCCGTGCACCTTTTAAGCTTACGCTGGGTAAACCGTTAAATGGGACCCCAACTGAGTCCGGCATTTCTTCCACTTACTTGTGCCCAGCTCCTCTCCGTCTTCTTCCCTGTCGACCTCACTTGGTCAACACTTGTTTTCTTCCGACACCGACGGTATTAGAGTATCCGAGGCCTAGGGAGTCTCTTCCTTTCACGCCTTAATTGGCCCTTGTCTCATCGTTTCTGATACCCTCCTTCTGCGAGGGGTCAGCTTTCTTTTTCTTTTCATGTTCTCTCCTGCCTTCTGCTCAAGGCCCTCAAGGAGGCAGGGTGTGTGTAGCCCCACCACTTCTGGTGCACCCTGGATATTGCTACATCCTCAGGGGCTCACGGCTGGTGAGTTCGGGAGTTGGCGGCCCCGAGGGATTCCTGAGCTGGGTCCGGTTTTACCCTTTTCTCCCTTCCCTGTGGGGCGGACCCTCTCCTCTTTCAATTTCCTATCTGCCTTTCATGACTCTTCTTCCTTCCATGTGCCTCAATCCGCATTCTTCGAGGGTTGAGGGCATTTCTTTTCCTTCTGTCCTTTATTTGCCTTATTCTCCTTTTGTTTTCCATTCCTTCTTCTAGTATATAAGTTAGTAGTTAGTTTTAGTTATAGTTTACATTTCATTTTCATCTTCGCGATCACCCAAACCATTAGGGGTCGATAACCTAGATGTTGGGCCCCTTAAAACAGCAATTATCATTATCATCACTCAACCGTTAAAAATATCTGTATACTTTATGTTCTACAAAAAAGTTCATCTTCAATACATCGCCCACTATAAGAGTTTTACAACAATCTCCATTCAAATTCTGAGGTGACTGTTTATGAGCTGGCTAGGGGCGAGTCTATCACCCCAGTTACATCCTAGCTAGCGGGCGAGCCTATTACCCCCAGATACAGCCAGCAGCACATTGTCGAGTCATGTTGAGTTAAAACTTCAGAGAAGAGTGGTTTTGTTTGGAGTTTCCCTGCAAGTGAAACTCGGCTTTTCTTCATTTCACCTGTGAACTTCACGTTCCGATAAAATATATAATTAAAATGAAATGAACTAGCAATGAAGGAAATTGGAGAAAAATTTAAAGTGGGAGTGAAGATTCAAGGAGAAATAATTTCAACTCTGAGATTTGCTGATGACATCGAAACGCCTGAGGATTTGAATGAGTTTTTGAATGGTATGGACTCCGTCTTGGGGAAAGAATTCATGATGAAAATTAATAAATGTAAAACAAAAATATTGGAATGCAGCCGCAATAAATCAGACACCTCTATGGACATCAAATTGGCAAGTGAAAATCTGAAGGAAGTAGGAGACTTAGTATGCAAAATAACCAGTGATGAACGAAGCAAAGAGGATATAAAAGGTAGGTTGGCTCAGGCAAGAAAAGCATTTCTAGAAAAAAAGAATCTGTTGACATCGAATATAGATTTAGGTATTAGGAAGTCATTTTTGAAAGCCTTTGTCTGGAGCGTGGTACTCCATGGAAGTGAAACTTGGAGTATTGGTGCAGCAGAAAAGAGGAGAATTGAAGCGTTTGAAATGTGGTGTTACAGGAGAATGATGAAGATCAGATGGGTAGATAGGGTTACAAACGAAGAGGTATTAAGACTAGTGGGAGAGGAGATATGTTTCTGACGACTGCTAATGAAGAGAAGAGATAGGTTGGTAGGACACTTACTAAGACACCCAGGAATAGCAAGCTTAGTTTTGGAAGGAAGAGTCGAAGACAAGAACTGTAGGGATAGACCAAGGTTAGAGTATGATAAACAGATTGCCTCGGATGTAGGGTGTGGTAGCTATGTAGAGAAGAAACGATTAGCTCAGGACAGGGAGGCATTGAGAGCTGCATCAAACCAGTCAAAAGACTGAAGACTCAAACAACAAAGAACGAAGCTGAAATTTAGCAATAGCCACAGTTTTAACAAATCAGTCCGAGAATACGTTGTAACTCTCAAATTTCGTCACGCATCGTAGTTACACACACCCAATTATTCTTTTTATTCATTTTTTCATTTCATTATTCATTTACTTATCTATTTATTTACATTTTCTCCGCAACACACCGAGGTTGTAACCGCGTCAACTCTAACCATAAAACATGCAATAAAAGGAACGACTTGGAGTAATGCCATATAATACTGTATATCTAGTGATGAAATCAGTCCCATCTAATTCCCTTTCAAGATGCGGGGTCGTAGAGTAATGTTTAGCGTGGTGAGTGTGTAGGAATATGATTTGCGAGGAGAAAAAAAAGCCAGAAGGTCAACGTGTCCAAATCGCACGTGTTTATTTTTTATTTTTTAATCCATTCTTTCCAGATCTACATCGGACATCGAACTTGGCTTAGAACCTGATTGGTTGAACCTACATTTGACCTAACAGGTCACCCACATACATTTAAAAGTTGCGCTGTGAAATGAACACGTCAATGTTTGAGATCTTAGGTGGGATATGGCGCGCGCAATGTCTATACTGTGCAATACCTAAACAGGTCCTTTGCGCTACAGGGAGGGACACAAGTAAATTGCCAATACAGAGTGAGAAAAAAGTACCACATGATTCAAATCTGAGATTTTAGGAGGACGTCTTTACTTTTTAAATAAGTTGCCAACATTGCAGTCTTACCACTTATACTGCATCGCTACAAGCATGATGATTTACAGTATGTAATTTCTTTTTTCTTACTTTCAGTTTTGGTCGATTAGGAGCCAATAGATTTGAATGAGGTTTTAAGTGGTATGGACTCGGTCTTGAGGAAGGAATTCATCTTGAAGATCAACTTAAATGAAGAAATAATAATAATCGCAAGCTTTTGTATGGCCAGTACTGTCTCCAACCAAGGGCACACAAGGTCAAATTTTCCCGCTGAATGAAATAATCGATAATACCAGAATTCTTTATTCTCCGAAGAGTCGTTTTAAAGAAAAAAGTGACAGTCAATCTGAAAGACTAGACTTTGTATCAATTTATTTGCTACAAATGCTGAAAAATGCTAGAAAGGCTAGAGGCTTCTCGCTTCGCTCGAAGCCAAAGACTCTTGACATGTTAGAAAATTATCTGTATAATACTTATCTTGCTTTATAATACTTAACCTTGTTTCAAATTACTCGCGAACGGCAAGTGCAAACCAAGGGCAAAGCAAGGTCAGCGCGCGGGGACGTGCCCCTTCCATCCAGTCTAAAAACACTATGTATTGAAGATAAAGATATGCTCTCGCGGACCTTTTTGTAGAACTTTTCATGCTGAACAATTCTTACGCTCATAGTATATTGATATGTTTAACGGTTTGCCCAGCGTAAGCTTAAGAAGCGCACGGACGCCAAGTTTGTTTTCGACTTTTTCACTGAAATCGTACTGCGTGGCTTCCTTTAATCATACATAAATTACTTTCTCCAGAATCTTTCCTGGAGATATCCTTTACAGAATGGTGAAAACCGCATCAAAATCTATCCAGTGGCTCTCGAGATTACCCGTGACGTCCAAGAATCGGGGATTTTTGTCTTATACTAACGAAGTAGAGATTGTCGGGGAACACATGCACCAAGCGGTACTATGACGTCACACACCTCAGTGCATCTGGGTACATTTCGTCCCGTCACCGTAACGTAACGCCAGACCCCAGCGTAACGACGAAGTCGACAAGATCATTTAAAATGATAAAAACCCAGGCTCACTCAAGCCACTACACGTGTCAAGGCAAAGCAGCTCAGGTTTTGGCTGCTGTCCCAACAGCACAACGGGGAAGTTGGGCACAAATGCGCAAATGACAAGAGTTCATGTTTGCTGGCAATAAACTTAGAAATTCTCACTGAGCTGCGAACAACACAGCCAGTTCCGGATGCGGAGCGCAGCGCACGACTAGATACCTCGTTGTGTGGGGACTTGAAATAATTCCTATTGCAAGGCTGACATCTTTAATGCGCTGTATTTGATTGTAGATAATATTATGAAAGTAATTTATTTTAAAATAAAACTATGTTCTACAGCACTTCAGCACATAAGTTTGTTGTAAATATTGAACTTCGGCTTCGATTTGATTGTAAATTATACGTTTTATAAGCTGTAGAAAATTGTGCCATAAACATTGCCTTGAGCACATTGCAAGACACTCTCAATTAACTAGGAGTAGTACATGCTCCCAAGAATTACGGTGAGTTTATAATGAGGATGAGTTAGTATATAAATACTTGTTCTGTTGCTGGTTACTGTCATTGAACTAATTAGAGAGCTCCGTTGTAGACTCACGATATGAGTGCACCAAAACTAAACTAAAACTAATGATCTCTTGCGCTGAATGCTTTGAATTCTTGATTCAGTCACGTCCTGTTAGTAATGTAGCTATTACCATTGCTTGCTGATGAATATATTATGTTCGTCCCCACCCGCCGGCTTGTGTAGGGAGCTTCTGCCTGCACTCGACTGCCTTGAGGAATCCAAGGTGGGTACTGGACGGAGGATGTGACCTCACTTCCCACCCCTGACAACAGAGTTATCACAAACCATTACAATCCTGCTAAAATGTTAAGTTTCGCAGCCAATTTTGTCAGTACTGCCTATACAAACTGTCAAATTATACTTTTCATGTGGTGTTACGAGGTATTTTTTTCAAGTTCCGATGGACTGTATAAAAATAACAGATTGACATACCAAACTGATTTTACTACTAAAACACAGCAATTCTTCTACGTTTGTGCCGTATCTTGTGTGGGGTTTCGCCTAGGACACCAAGTTGGTTCATCAGAGGGTTAAGGTGTCCCCGCCCGGACCCCCACTGGAATAGCGAACTGCACCTCTTTACTGCGAGAACTAAAAGCTCAAGCAGCCTTAACCTCCCTATGAAGGCTTCCAAAAAGATGGTATATTGGCTTTCACGGCCAGGTGCAGTTGCACCTGATAGAAAGGGAGATAGCGCGCAGTTCGCTACTCCAGTTGGGTCCGGGCGGGGACACCAAGAGTCCGCTGATGAGCCAACTTGGTGTCCTAGGCGAAACCCCACACAAGACACGGTACAAACCTAGAAGAATTGCTGAGTTTTACTACTAAATGTTTCCTTGTTTTATTCATATGTCTCAACATAATCGCCAAAATGATTGATACATTTGTTGTATCGTTACACCAGCTTTCCAATGCCCTCGGCAAATCCTGCCGCCACTGAAGTGGGTACGTCTTGAGAGTCTCCTGAAGTCTATAATTCTTAGCGAGGCGTTGCCGCCCAAACATACCTTCAATTCTCAAAAAAGGTGACAATTATACAGTGCTGGTTTGGACTAAACGGCGGATGGTCCAAAACTTCACACTTGAATTCTTTGAATTATATCGACCGTTATCACAGTGCGATCGTGAATGATTTTCACCCTTTTCGAGAATTGAAGGTATGGTTGGGCGGCAACGCCTCGTTAAAAAGAAAGAACTTCAGGTGACTCTCAAGACGTACCCTCCTCAGTGGCGATAGAAGTTTTGCCGAGGGCATTGGAAAACTGGTGTAACGATACGACAAATGTTTCAAATCGTTTTGACGATTATGTTGAGACATAAGAATAAAAGAAGCAAACATTTAGCAGTAAAATCAGTTTGTCAATCTGTTATTTTGACACAATCTGTCGGAATTTGAAAAAAAAAACAGCCCTCGTATAACACTTGTCCTGAAAAAATTACATTAGGTTATTCCCTTCTTTTCAGCCTATTTTCAATTTTGAAAAAATAGGCTTATGAGATCACCTTTTGTCCGTGTGTGTGTGCGTGTGTGTGTGTGTCCCCACTAATAAAATCTAAACGGCTGGAGCGATTTCAATGAAACTCGGAAAGTTCATACCACTATTCCCGGCGACCTCGACCGTGCCCTTCAAATTTTGTTGCGACTCACCAATCCAACATGGCGGCTGTGCGAAATAATTCACCAGCATTCAATATCTCCGAAACTATTACCGATATTACCCTGACATTTTCTACGGTGATAGAGGGAACAACTATAAGTTCACTTATGTGACTTTTGAAAACCTGGTAACTACAAAACCAACATGGCGGCCAAGCGAATTTGCGACTTTTAAATAGACGTTTCTCGCGATTTGACCAACCAAACGCATTGAAACTTGGTACAGTATATGTTTATATACATTGTAATGCACCGACATCTAACTTCGTTCAATTCTTTACATAATCACAAGATGGCGGATGTGCGAAATATTTCACCGGCATTCTATATCTCTGAAACTATTAGCGGTATCTCCCTAAAATTTTGTACGGAGATAAAGGGCACTACTGGAAGTCCATCTATAAGATTTTCAAAAACCAGTTAACTACAAAACGAACATGGCGGCCAAGCGAATTTGAACATTTTAAATAGACCTTTCTCGCGAGTTTAATGTTCCAAGCGCACTGAAACCTGGTACAGGAAATATTTATACACATTGTAATCCACTGGTATCTAATTTAGTTCAATTGTTTACATAACCTCAAGATGGCGGCAGTGAGAATTTTAAAATTAAGTTTTTATTTCTTGTGATGTAGTCATGCGATCGAAGTGAAAGTTTGAATAATGAACCTACGCAATAATTTTCCTTTAATGGTACATGACTCTATGGCCTATACATTTAACAATCCAACATGGCGACCATCCGAAATATTTAGACGATACTGAATATCTACGAATCTATTTTAGCAATCAAACTGCATTTTTAGCCTATTTTCAATTTTGAAAAAAATAGGCTTATGATATCACCTTTTGTCCGTGTGTGTGTGTGTGTGTGTGTGTGGGTGTGTGAGAGGTGTGTGTGTGTCCCCCCCTAATAAAATCTAGACGGCTGGAGCGATTTCAATGAAACTCGGTAAGTTCATAGCAATATTCCCGGCGACCTCGACCGTGCCCTTCAAATTTTGTTACTACTCACCAATCCAACATGGCGGCTGTGCGAAATATTTCACTAGCATTCAATATCTCCGAAACTATTACCGATATCGCCCTGAAATTGTGCACGGTGATAAAGGGCACTAATAGAAGTTCACCAATGAGACTTTCAAAAACCTGGTGACTACAAAACCAACATGGCGGTCAAGCGAATTTGAGACTTTTAATAGACTTTTCTCGCGATTTAACAATCCAAACGTAATGAAACTTGGTACAGCAAATGTTTATACACATTGTAATGCACTGAAGTCTAATTTAGTTCAATTATTTACATAACCTCAAAATGGCGGCTGTGCGAAATATTTCACTGACATTCTATATCTCCGAAACTATTACAGATATCACCCTGCAATTTTGTACGGCGATAAAGGGTACTGATACAAGTTTACCTATGTATATTTCATAAACCTGTAAAGTACAAAACGAACATGGCGACCAAGCGAATTTGAAATATTTTAATAGACTTTTCTCGTGATTTAACTCTCTGAGCGCAGTGAAATGTGGTACAGTAAATGATTTTGCAGATTGTAATGCACTGCCATCTAATTTAATTCAATTATTTACATAACCTCAAGATGGCGGCTGTGCGAATTTTTAAAATTAAGTTTTTATTTCTTGTGTCGTAATCATGCGATCGAAGTGAAAGTTTGAATAATGAACCTAGGTAATAATTGTCCTTGAATGGTACATAGCTCTATGGCCTATACATATAACAATCCTAAATGGCGAGCTTCCGAAATATTTAGACGGTTCTCATTATCTATGAATCTTTTACAGCAACCAAACTGAATATTTTAATGTTCATAGAGACTATGAACATATGTTCACCTATAGGACTTTCAGTAACCTGGTGAGCACAAATCCAACATGGCGGCGACGCGAAGTATAAATATTTAAATGGACGTTTCTCGCGAATTAACTATCCGAGTGCCGTGAAACATTGCACGTTAAATGCTTACACAAATGTGTATCCAGTGGCATCTAATTTATTTTAATTGTTTGCATAATCAAAATACGGCTGCTGTGCGTAATTTTAAAATCTCGTTTTTACTTCTTGTGTTCTAATCATGCGATTTAAGTTTGAATACCACACGTACACAATAATCTTAATGTAATAGTACAAAAATAAAAATCCAACCTGGTGACCATCTGAAATATTTAGACGGTTCTCAATACAGCAATTAAACTGAAATTTTGTATGTTGATAGAGGCAATTAACATTAGCAGGATATATGAAAATAGGCTGTATAGTTCTTCACGGAACTACTTGTTTAATGTTCATAGGGGCTGTGAACTTAAGTTCACCTATAGGACTTTAAATAACCTGGTGATCACAAATCCAACATGGCGGTGACGCGAATTATAAATATTCACATGGTCGTTCCTCGCAATTTAACCATCCACGTGCAGTGAAACTTGGTACAGTAAATCTTTATCCGAATGTTAATCCACTGGCATCTAATTTATTTCAATTGTTTCCATAACCTCAAGATGGCAGCTGTGAAAAATTTTTAAATCTCCTTGTATTTTCTTGTGTCCTAATTATGCGATTGAAGTTTGAATACTACACGTTCACAATAATTCTAGGACCTACATATATAAAATCCAACATGGCGACCATCCGAAATATTTAGTCGGTTCTCAATATCTACGAATCTATTACAGCAATCAAAATGAAATTGTGTATGTTGATAGTGGCAATTAACATAAGTAGGATATATGAAAATAGGCTGTATAGTTCTTCACGGAACTACTTGTTATTTTATCAGTGAATACTTCTTCTTCTAGTTTCGTATAGGCCATCTAAGGACCACGACATTCAACTATTACTTTTGCAGTGGGCTTTGATGTTTGCCCAGTAGTTACGCATCCTCTTGCTGTGTTGTTTCCTCCTCGCCTGTGTCCAGAGGGCACCTGTCTTCTTTCTTGACGGTTTGTTCTGGAACCTCAATTGCTGAAGCATCTTCCTGAGAGATGACCGGTTCTTTATGTCTCTTTCCGTCCCTTCAAGTTCTCGCGGATCTTTGCTCACTTCCCACAACCATGGTGACTTGGTCTTCCGCTTTTGCCAGTAACCGAGGAGCTGGTTGGTCAACGTGGTAGAATGCATCCTGTAGACGTGTCCATAAAATGCTAGACGTCGTTTCCGTGATACATTCACAGTACGTGTAGAGCTCTTGATTAGGTCGCCCCCTGTATTTATTCCCTTCCTTAACAGGCCCCAATATCTTCCTCATTACGTTTCTCTCCTATAATTCGAGTTTGTCCGTGAGTCCCTTCCGGTTGAATACATGACATTCTGAAGCATATACGGCTTCAGGACGTTTAACTGTCTGGTAGTGTCTCATTTTAGGTGGCTTCGGTGGCGTAGTCGGTAGCATGCTGAGCTTCTATGCCCAAGATAGCGGGTTCAAACCCGGCCGAAGCCGTCGGATATTTTAAGAGCGTTAAAAATCCCTCAGTATGCCTTCCTTCGGAGGGGAAGTAAAGCCGGTGGTCCCATGTCATAGATTTATGGCATGTTAAAGAACCACTAATTGCACGCGTGTGAAACTAAATTGGATAGGTTAAGGATGTAAACAACGCTCTTAGGTTTCTACGTTTGTTGCCCAGAGCCGACTGCGGTGGCGTCTAGTAGCTAAGTTCTGAACTTGGCCTAGTAGTCGTTGACGGTGGAGCTTGGCGGCAAAAGTAGGAACTATTTGAAAAATTCTAAGTTGCAGTCTGTACTTAAATTAAAAAGAACAGATACACACACTAATACAGCCATCACAATTAACACCGGTTATCAGACAGATTCTACACACACCCAAAGTACACGGGGCTACATGACCGCGTTGTCGCAGCCCCTAAACTTAAAAACCAACCAACCAACCTGTCTCATTTTAGTCTTTTGGGAGAGACACCACTTCTTATATGTGTTCTTGGGTAGATGATAAGCCATTTCTAACTTGTTAACTCGAGTTGATAATGCCCTTACTTCCGAGAGATTCGGTTCCAGCCATTCCCTATGTACTTAAATCTTTAAGTTTTCCTGATCTCTAGGGGCAGATGACATCGTAGTTCCACCCCTTAAAGCAATAATAACTAACTAACTAACTTGATCTCTCCCTGGTCCAAACGCAGTGTACAAGGAGATTCACTGATGTTTGTGATGTACTGAGTTTTTTCAAATGACACATGTAGTTCTACCTTAGCTGGCTGGTTCCTCAGTTTAGGGGCTGCGACAACGCGGTCATGTAGCCCCGTGTACTTTGGGTGTGTGTAGAATCTGTCTGATAACCGGTGTTAATTGTGATGGCTGTATTAGTGCGTGTTATCCAATTTAATTCAAGTAAGGAGTGCAGACACTCGATTTTCAAGTAGTTCCAACTTCTGCTACCAAACGCCATCGTCAACAACCAACTAGTTCTGAACTTAATCACAAAATGCCACCGCAGTCGACTTCTGGCGACGAACGTTGGAACCTAAGAGCGTTAATCAAATCTAACCTATAATTTAGCTTCACACAATTGTAATTAGTGGAATTAGTTATTTTACATGCCATAAATATATGACATGGGACCGCCGGCTTTACTTCCCCTCCGAAGGAAGGCATACTGAAGGATTTTTAACGCTCTTAAAAAGTCGGACGACTTCGGCCGGGTTTGAACCCATGATCTTGGGCATAGAAGCTCAGCATGCTACCAACATTGTGTATTAATTATTATTATTATTGCTGTTTTAAGGGGCCTAACATTTGGGTAATCGGCCTAATTATTATAAAGCTATTCTATTACCGTATATCAATATTAAGCGCCCAAGGTAGTTGTGTTCCCATTTACATGTTGAACTATAGAGGAACTTCACTGTTGCACACCATCTAACACGATTACACTGAATAAACGGCCTGTAAGTTTTCTTCTTAATTGTATCGTTGGTTGGCGAAGGACAAACTACATGACACTAGAGAACAGCTTAATTGACAGGTAGGATTTTGTGGAATCTTTCGACAAGAGTGTTTGGAGTTCATGACCAGGCAGGAAGAGTTGAGCGGCGCCTGACTTGGCCTGACCAAGATTGATGGAATGCTACCCGATAAGGTTCCCTGCGTGAGTTGAAACATTGCTCAAATTCTGATCTAGTTCAGGTCCAACCGCATTCCCAAGACCAGTTGCACATATTAGGGAACTGTTCAACTTATTAAATGCGAACAAGTGGCACGGTATGAATTATACACTGCTGTTCGTAAATAAAATCGGTCAAGTATGGAGAGCTAGCGGTCTGGACGGAGGGTTTCAGAGTCGAGAATGTGGTTCGGGTTCAGAATCGACAATACGGGAGTCACTCTCTGAAAAGAGATTGTTGAAGACAGACGAGGGATAGGTGACTCTCTACTCCACACCCCCCACCAGAAATAAAGGTAACTGAGCATTACGCCATAGTTTCATACCGGCAATAATAATAATAATAATAATAATAATAATAATAATAATAATAATAATAATAATACATTTCACCCTTTAAAATTCCCGTTTCTACTCCAAACTGATCCCAGAAGGTAAACAAAAAGAACCGATAATTCATTTATTAATTATTTAGCTTATTTATTAATTCTTGCAGTCATTCATTTCATTATCCATTCTTGTATTTATTTATTTATTTATTTATTTATTTATTTACTTCTTCTTCTTCTTTTAAACCAGGCTAAAAAAAGTTTTTCTTACTGATTTTTTTTGTTTCTCAAAAGTCTTAACTTAAATTATTTAAACAAAAATAAAATTAATGTTTTGGAGTTAGGTCCTTTGTATTTTTTTTTTGGGAAATGATAACTACCACATTTAAAATAGGACGTCACCCCGTGTCTTAGGACCCCTCGTACACGTCTGTAACATCATTGGTTCACGAGATATAACAAAAAGTCTAAAATCATGGTTTTACCCCAAAAATGGGGTTTCCTCGTACTCAACACAGGCATCATCGTCAAGAGGACACCGCGAACAAATAATGAATCCAGGAACGTGGTTCTAGCTTCATGAGTTCGTGAGATATTAGCAAAAATGTCAGAAAACACATATTTATCCCAAAAACTAGTTTCCAAATTCCACCCATTTAAAAAAATAACGTCGCCATCAAATAGAGCGGAAAAATACCATTCAAACGATACCACGCAGGTCCCTGTACTACTATGCCTCTCCCCACATTGTTATTCCTTCCTTCACATGGCCGCCAGGGGCTCACAACTTCCTAAGTGAAGCAGCGACGCCAAGTTCACACTACTGGTAGACAGAGAGACTAAAGTTATGAAATTTTTACTGCAGTTTTACTACAACATAACTATCATAAAAATAAAGATACTACGTCGGAAATAAATACTCATTTGGACGCCTCTCAAACAAACATTCTTCCCCGGTAATTTTGGCGGGAAAATTGGTCGATTTTGTGCCGTGATAACTTCCGATTGGAAACACTTCGAGAAAGCGCCTACAGCGTATCCATCACAAACATGTCATGGAGAAAAAAATGCGTAGTCAGAATAACTTGAAGTGTTGCCAATCGGAAGGTATCGTGGAACTAAATTGACCAAATTTGCCGCCAAAATTACCGGGTAGGGAAGTTTGTTTGAGGGGCGACCAAATGAGAAGTATTTTTCCCCCAGGTTGTATTTTTATTATTATGATTGATTATGTTGTAGTAAAACTGCAGTAAAATTTAATAGCTGTAGGACTAGCAGTTTTTGAGAAAAAATAATTTTGGTAGGAAAAACAGGGGTTTAAGAAAGGTAATACATTCCATCTCACAAAGTATTAGAGCTTGACCAGCGAAATTTTAAATTAAAACCCCTCAAGTAAAAGAAAGACTGAATTGCTGTTACTTTAGGACAAATTTACATCAAACGAAATTTAGACCAGTCCCTAATCTTTCTGCAGGCACTGTACATATTCAAAAGTTGATTTTGTATTTATTTATTTATTTTATTATTCATACAGTACATTCTTCTATTTGGTGAATATTAAGGAGGATTTCGCGTGGAAGGTCCTGTACCGAGCAGATCTTCAATCTGAAAACCATACTCCAACTAAAACAAGTAAGGAGTACGAACATCTCTCTGGTTTTCGTCGACTTTGTAAAAGCTTATGATTCCATCGACCGCCACACACTCTTCTCAATACTCCAAGAACGAGGTGTGGATTATAACACACGCACCGTCATCAAACAGACTCTCACGGATACAACCTCTAAGGTGAAGTTCAGAGGAGAACTATCTCGGAGTTTCATGATCAAAACCGAAGTACGACAGGGTGATGGCCTCTCGCCCATTCTGTTTAATCTGGTGCTTGATAAAGTCATCAAGACCTGAGAATGCACGTTGAGGAATCTAGGAATCAAACCAGTTGCCATTGGAGCTGGAACCCGAAGAATCGAGATCAGGTGCCTTGCCTTAGCAGATGACATTGCAATCTTAGCCAATAACTCTAAGGATGCTGGCATAGCTGTCCAAGCCCTGCACGAGATAGCGGTGAAGTCTGGATTACAGATATCTTACGACCAAGTACTTTGAGAATCGGCACTCCGGAAACGCCCCTTTGACGACCATTCATGGAACGATTGGAAGAGTCAATCGCTTTCGTTCTTGGTGAATGGGTCCACCCCAATGGTAGAGATGGCACCTCCATCTTAGCAAGGCATACCGAACTCAACGCAGCATACGAACTATCCGACAATTTGTACAACAAGAAATGCATTTCGAGGAATGCTAAGATCTGTCACTACAGAACTGCTGTCAGACCACAGTTTCTGTATGCCGCAGAGACCCTCTTGATGAACAGAAAAGGCACCATGGATGACCTGGAGAAAGCCGAAAGACGTATCCTCAGGAAAATCCATGGCCCGAGATTGCTCCCAGATGGAACCAACCTAATTCTGACTTGTATCGACAGTTAGAATCAGCCAATACCAGTATGCGACGTAGGAGGCTGAAGTTCTACGGGCACCTACAACGAATGAACAGCAACAGACTTACCAAGAAGATCTTCTCCTTGGTTAAAAGCTACAAGACAGGAAGCCTGTGGCATAATGAAGTACTAAAGGACTTGGATTCGGCTGGAATTGCTGACCTTGATGCAGAAGATCGTTCTAAATTTTGTGCCATGGTAGAATCTTGGACCCCACCACCTAGAGTCCCTAAATGTCGGAAGCCCCTTTCGCAGGAGAGAAAGGAGAAATTATCAGCAGGGCTCATTGAGATATTGGAAACGGAAAAGAGCATCGAAGAACTAGTCATAAGCGGTCCGTAGTGGGCTTAAATCAATCAATCATAATAATAATAATAATAATAATAATAATAATAATAATAATAATAATAATAATTCTATTTAATTATTAGCCTGCATTCAATTTTCCAAAAAATGAAAGTAGACTTATGAGATCTACACGGGTCAAAATTTGTCATTCTGTCTGTGTGTGTTTGTGATTGTGTATGTCTGCCCCCCCCCCCCCCCCTTCATATCAATTCAAACATGACGTAACCGAATTGAACCAAATTTGGTACTGGGGTGGCACTAGCAAAGGACACCTCAGTGTCATGATTTATATCAACACCATCTTATCCAAAACAAAATGGTGGCCATCCAAATGTTCAAAGCTTAAACCAAATTACGACTAAACTATCAATCCGATCTCGACTAAATGTTGAAAAAATACACCTTTATGTGGAAAGCGTCGGTCGCCCAGACTACAAGGTCATCAGCCAAATAAGCTCAGAGTTGCGGCCGTGAATGTGTGAAAGTCGATACCCCCCCTACCATTTCAAACATGACGAAACCGAATTGAACCAACTTGGGTACAGAGGTAGCACTAGCGAAGGACAACTCAGTGTCATGTTTTATATTGCCACTATCTTCACGAAAACGAAATGGTGGCCACTAAAATATTCGAAGCATAAATCAAATTACGACTGATCTAATCATCAGATCTCTACCAAATAACGCAAAAATATACCTTTATATGGGAAGCGTCTTTTGTCCAAACTATAAGGTCATCAGACAAGTAGTTTTATGATGGCGGCCGTACGAATCATGCAAGCATTATAAACTAATCCGTAAGTTATGATCCATCAAGGCCCAGCCTCGCCAAATCCGCTTATCCTACAGACGGTGGTTAACCCATGAATACTTACATCATTCAACAGATGCTCAGTAGTAATAATACGTGAAATTTGCGCATATTTCGAACATTGTGCTAAGACATCAATTAGTTAAATGGTTGAAATTAATATATGTTTCGTATGTAACACTATTTATATACACTGAATCCTCGGTGGTCTTTGGAGTTTAATACGCTAAGTTCCATCTTAAATACAATACAACAAATACAGAAGTCGTTTACTTTGACGTAAATAGCTGTTCGTAATCTCTCCAGCCTCTTATACTGTCTCTGGTTTTTACGAGTTTTTTTAAATAATCTCTCTGAAGTGATGTGACATATCTATAAGGTGCGTTCAAAAAGTAACGAGCCGGAGGCTGAAATGCGCAAACCGGTGACGACATCAGCTAATCGTGGCGTGTGTAACGAGGTGTGGTTCCGACCAGAGGGTGGAAGGTCACAGCCCGTCGCTAGAGGGCACGCGTGCACGTCACGTGACGTTACAAAGCGAGCAGCAGCATGCATCAATCGTCCAACCAAGACCAAGACCAAGACCAAGACCAAGACAGTAGGCCATTCGACATGCTTCCTGGTGTGGTTGAAGACTGTGGAGTACCCATTGGGCACACACTTTGCGTAAGTACAGTCGTTCCTTCATGATGGTGTGTACACTTCCGACGCTCAATCCGACCACGGCGGCTATGGCGTTCACTGTCACTCGGCGGTCCTGGGTAATGAGTGCATCAACCAGCTGGACGTTGTCATCGGTAATGCAGGGGGGTGCCCCAGACCGGGCATCATCGGCTAACGACACCCGTCCTTCCCTGAAGCGCTTGTGCCACGCCTTGACCCTTGCAAGGGACATGCAGTGTTCGCCGTACACTTGTGACATTGGGCGATGAATATCCGTTCCCCCTACTCCTTCCGCTGTCAGAAACCGAACAACACCTCTTTGCTCTTCGTTTGACGCCTCCATGTCACTGTTGGCAATGCGACTGGCAGCGTTGGACGATTGATGCATGCTGCTGCTCGTTTTGTATCGTCACGTGACATGCACACGTGCCCTCTAGCGACGGGCTGTGACCTTCCTCGCTCTGGTCGGAACCACACCTCGTTACACACGCCACGATTAGCCGATATCGTCACCGGTTTGCGCATTACAGCCTCCGGCTCGTTACTTTTTGAACGCACCTTATACATTTGACCCCACCCTGTCAAGGGTACAAGGATAGAGGAAGGCTTCAGTATTCTCTCTGACGTATAATACTGAAACAACCTAATAAATTATTACTGTCAATTATTAAAAATGATGCCGCATATTATGTTCCATTATAATATTACTACATGCGAAATATCTTATTAAACCAAATTGAAACGTATTCCTAGTTAGTATTTAATTGATAATAATTGAGATGATTGACTCGTTGATTTATTGCTTTGGAATCTCCCAGCCTGAGGTTGATTTGATTTGATTTGATTTAATTTTTTAAAAAGCTCAATTAAGTACAATGAAATTGTTTGTTTTCACAAAGTAGACATATCACGCTGCCTGCATATTTTAACCGTTTGATGAGAGAGAGATGACGTGTAATTAAACCCTAACTGTAGCAGCAGAAGAGAAAATACCTGCATTATCGAGTATTCCTTCTCTTTTCTAAAAGATCAGAAAAAATAGAGTTGCCCCAGAATATCAATTGCAATGCTAACGATGTTCGCAAGAAACACGCAGTATGCGATATGATAATGAAGCTTCCCTCACGATTCCATCAGTAATTACAAGCACAGTGTATATGTGCACAGCTGACCCCGGATATCTGAATAATTTGAGTGTGTGTATGTCTCTGCTAAGTATACGGTGGAAGCCGTGTAGTTAACTGTGTGCGATATCGTGATCTAGCAAGTGAGCTTCTTCTTCTTGTGCTTGGCAAAGTAATTATAGAAAACAATACTCTTCTCTGCAGGCGGGAGGGAGAGATCTAGAGGCGAATTATTCAATGTCTAGACTACCCTGACCTCCGTGCAATACCAGCTCAAGTAATGAGCCCAACCTAACGAGGCCAGAACAGAGCAAAAACAATCCTGTGTAAAGTGACTCCAAATTGACAAGGGTTAACTATAAGGTCAGTGAGTCAATTTGTACGGATAATAAGTTATGGGGACCAAGTAGGCTACAAGTCCCCCCGACAGTTACCATTTATATTCTATAGTAATATAAAGTGAAAGTTAGATTACAAAAATAGTTAAGTTATAAATGTCAAATAATGCTATTCTTCTGCTTGGTTTAAGCAAATAAATAAACAAAACAAAAATTAAAACAAAATATAAATGTAAAAGTGAAAAATGAAAAAAAACTATAAATAAATAAATAAAAATTAGAATTAAAAAAAATAAGTAAATAAAAGGAACTACTTCCTATTCTCCGTTTGCTTGCCATCTCTTGATGAATGCAGTACATTAGCATTTGTCTGTTCGCACAGGCTAGAGTATCACCGATGTCTCAGTCTCACTCATGGCTGTGATTATATGGAAGCTACTGAGGTATGGGTGGTGCTTAGTAATGACATTCAGGGCACAGTCAGTGTCTGTTGGCACAGGCTAGAGTATCACCGATGTCTCAGTCTCACTCATGGCTGTGATTATAGGGAAGCTACTAAGGTATGGGCGGTGCTTAGTAATGACATTCAGGGCACAGTCAGTGTCTGTTGGCACAGGCTAGAGTATCACCGATGTCTCAGTCTCACTCATGGCTGTGATTATATGGAAGCTACTGAGGTATGGGTGGTGCTTAGTAATGACATTCAGGGCACAGTCACTGTCTGTTGGCACAGGCTAGAGTATCACCGATATCTCAGTCTCACTCATGGCTGTGATTATATGGAAGCTACTGAGGTATGAGTGGTGCTTAGTAATGACATTCAGGGCACAGTCACTGTCTGTTGGCACAGGCTAGAGTATCACCGATGTCTCAGTCTCCCTCATGGCTGTGATTATATGGAAGCTACTGAGGTATGAGTGGTGCTTAGTAATGACATTCAGGGCACAGTCAGTGTCTGTTGGCACAGGCTAGAGTATCACCGATGTCTCAGTCTCACTCATGGCTGTGATTATAGGGAAGCTACTAAGGTATGGGCGGTGCTTAGTAATGACATTCAGGGCACAGTCAGTGTCTGTTGGCACAGGCTAGAGTATCACCGATGTCTCAGTCCCACTCATGGCTGTGATTATATGGAAGCTACTAAGGTATGGGCGGTGCTTAGTAATGACATTCAGGGCGCAGTCAGTGGCAGTGGATGCTGTGAAAGGTTCTACTCATAGGGTTAGTACTGCTGTTCTGACTCAGTGAGGAAAGCAATGGCGAAACTACCCCACTCCTCTTCTTGCGTAGTACGCCTCAATATAGCGCCTTTGGTCTTTGTGGGTATCTACCCACATAACCTAACGGTGGTACTTTTTGAGGATCCAACCAGCCTTCGGGCTGCGACCTAACAGACAGACAGAAAAAGAATAGTGTCTTGAATATGTTAACGACTTCAAATAATAATAATGTTATTCATAATGTGGAATTTTGGGCTTATGCCGTGTTTATTATATTAAAACTCGACGCGTTTCGAAAGAAACCATGCCTTTCTTCGTCAGGAATAATCTGGAAAACGACAATGATTGCTAAGAGAAAGCAACAAAGAACATATAGAAGGTGCCCAAAGATGGACGCCATTATAGCCCCATGTTAGGGACAACGGAAAGCAGCAGTGAATTACTTTCTCAGGGTTCTGATAATAGGTAGCCAGGATTCACTGAGATTGTAGCCGGTGTCGCGGTTGAAATTATCTGGGTGTTTACGTACTTCAACCGCCTCCCTGATGATTCTGGGACGATATTGCTTTATACGGGCAAGAACATCCACTCCTTGGAACATGACATCATGGCCAGGTGTTAATGCATGATCGGCAACAGCTGATTTATCAGGTTGAATGAGCCTGATACATCATATGTTCCTTAATGCGAGTGCATATTGTTCTCGAAGTCTGCCCGATGTAAACCTTGCCACAAGTACAGGGAACTCTGTAGATACCCGGTTGTTGCAATTTAGGCAAACTGTCCTTAGTTGGTCGCAGGAGTTGCCTAATCTTAACAGAAGTTCCAAATACAGTCCGTATGTTGTACCGACGTAGGATTTTAGCAATACGATCCGTCGTGTTATGTATGTAAGGTAGGTAAGCAGTTCCTCTTACATCTCTTTTCTCAACTGACGTCCTATTATTATTTGTTGGTTTCAGAACCGTAGAGATCAAAGCCTTGCTATAACCGTTGCTCTCAAAGGTGGTTCGCAGGGTGTTAATTTCTTCTTGTAAAGAAGACACTTCACAAATCCTCCTAGCCCGGGTAGTTAGAGTTGTAAGGATACCATGTTTCTGGGCAGGGTGATGGTGAGAACTTGCGTGGAGATATCTATTGGTGTGTGTTGGCTTACGAAAAACGCTGTGTCCTAAAGATCCATCCTCTTTCTTGGTGACGAGAACATCTAAAAACGGTATTTTGCCGTCAGATTCCTTTTCCATGGTGAAACAAATAGAAGGGTGCTGGAGATTAAGGTGATCCAGGAAATGGCTAAGATTTTCCTCACCTTCCGTCCAAACAACGAACGTGTCATCCACATAACGCCACCAGATTTTCGGTTTGAAAGGAGCCGACGACAAAGCTTTCTCTTCAAAGTTCTCCATGAAGAAATTAGCCACAACAGGAGAGAGAGGACTACCCATGGCCACACCATCAGTCTGCTCATAAAAATTCCCATTCCATAGAAAGTAGGAGGAGGTCATGCAGTGATAAAAAAAAGCCTTGTGATGTCTTCAGGAAAAAAAAGCCATTAATGAGAGACATATCACCATCAATAGGTACTCTCGTAAACAGAGACACCACGTCGAGACTCACTAGGATATCACCCGGCTGAAGTGTTATAGCTTTCAACTTTTCCACGAAGTGTGTGGAATCCTTAATGTACGAAGGCGTGTTACCCAGAAGCGGCTGAAGTAGTCTACCTACGTATTTGAAAAGGGCATATGTAGGAGAACCAATCGTACTAACAATAGGTCTAAGAGGAACATCTTCTTTATGTATTTTAGGAAGACCATAGAGTCTCGGAGGAATAGCATCAGTAGTGGTTTTGTACGGGTTCAGATACCTCCTCCTCCTCCCCTCCTCACAAGATGGCGGCAGCCCGATAACTCCCGAACCCGTGGTCGGATTTTGACGAATGAGGTGTCATTGAACTCGGGCTGATACCCCCTTTCCCATGGACAACATATTTCCACCCCAAAATAAAACCTACCCCTACTAGGGGGTGAAATTGAATTTTTTAGAGAATCTCTCTTTCCAATTGCAACATGTGAGAGTTTGAATGCCGATATGGATTTAAACGTTGTTCTACATAAAGTGCATGTGTTCGGTTGATAGCCACTATGAATTAACATGCTTGTTTTTGTTTCTTACGCATGCCCACTCATGGCTTTTGTAAGAGGGTGGGGGAATGGATCCCTATGGATGGGTTATTGTTGACGGGTCATTGTTGGCGGGGTCATTGTTGTCGAGATTCTTGTGGACGAGTCCTTGTGGACAAGTCCTTGTTGACAGGTCCTTGTGGACAGGTCCCTGTGGACGAGTCCTTGTCCCTTTGGACTGATCCCTTTGGACGGGTCCCTTTGGCCTGGTTCCTACGGACGAGCCCATGAATTTATTTAAATTATGTCAAAGGGCCTAACTACATTTGTGTGTGTTGAATTGACGTTGTTCACCAACCCCCACTACTATAATGTGATAACGATATGAAAGGAAAGTGGTGAAATACATGTGAACACGTGTGAGATGACCTTATTACCGTCCTCCTTGTGAAACAAGTCACATCCTGTTTTGCTTCATACGTGAGAAAATGCAAGTTCATGTGTAATATGATCTAACACACAGGTGTTCACCTGTACACGTGCACGATAAGAGCTAACAAGTCACAACCTGTTTTGACAGTGGTGAGAGGTGAAGGGGGGAGAGTTAGTGTAAGATAGAACACAGGTGAAGAGAGAAAGAAATATGTATTTGCTCATAATACATGTATAGCTGAGGACTGTACATAGGACTGTAGGTTAAGTACAACATGAGTAAATAAATAAATACAAGACACACAGGTTCACACAACATGTAATTTATTAATCCAAGAATTAAAGGCTGAGCTAAATCCCAACCATTTTACATATAGTTTATTTCCTTTTTGTTTCAACACTTTTTCCACAAGGTAATGTTTAGGAAACGCTGTCTTTTGAAGTTCTTGAAGATAAAACCTGCCTTTTATGGGTTGATGGTTGAGGTCCTCGAGTAAATAGGTGACTGGACTGTTCAGGTTGACTTGACGAATTCGAAATAGTTCTGTCCCCCAATTTGATGTGTAGCCCTTGTCGAAGACGGACTTGAATTTGCTCACACGAACATGGTCCCCAATGTTAAGGCGATGACGTTTAGGGTCTGCTGTTTTTATGGGGTTAAACAGTTTATCCAGTTGTGGAATATTTTTAGTTACTAGTCGTGGCTTGGTCCCAATGGTTCTGTGTTTGGTGTCGTTGTAACGTGACACTAACTCAGGTAATAAGTCCAACCAGCGATAAGTGCCCTGAGCGGTAAACGCTTTCCACATATGGGTTTTCAATGTTCGGTTGAACCGCTCGACCACGCTGGCTTTGAGATTGCTGTACGTGGTGTAATGGTGAATATCCTTAGATTTGAGAAAACTGGAGAATTCCTTGTTGAAAAATTCTTTTCCCAGGTCGGTTTGTAGCAGCTGAGGTTGACGTTTAGATTGTTGAATAATATGTCGAAAGGCTTTGGTGACTAGTGGACTAGACTTGCGACGCACAGGTTCAACAAACGCCATTTTGGAATAAACATCAATGACCGTCAACATATAGCGTACACCATCGTTAACGTTAGCATAGGGAATCATTTCAACCAAGTCTGCTTGCCAAAGTTCATCCACACCCTGTGAAATCACCTTGAGTCGCTGATAGTTACGTCTAGCTGGACGATGCAACTCGTGAGCAATACCCATTTTAATGGGTGAGGGCTTAAACAATAATTTTGGCATTTCGAAGTTCTTCCTCAATTTCTTGAATTTCCCAATTGTGACCAGTATGGCCGGCTTGACGTGAAGCATGCAACAGCTGTAGTCGCTGGACGAGTTTATTTGGATTGTGCCAGTAGGTAACATCCACAAGGGGTTTTAATGGTTTAAATGTCACCCCTGAAGCGGACACTTTACGACGACCACTTTGACTAGTGGGGAACATTTTTGCAATGATGGTTTTATATTTTTGGGATATATTAGCATTCACTTGTTGAGTGGGATCATACTGTCTTTTGTGAGCATGGGTATCCAATCAAATGGATTTATATTTACTAAGGTCCTCTGACGTATAATCTTGAGATGAGGGAGTCCTAGAGAATAGTAGCTTTAACAGTCTTGGTGTTAATTTATAGTTGATCTTTTTAATGACAGCTTTAGTACGACTAAATTTAATCGATGAATCACCAATTTTAAAACTATCATTCTCATAGCGAACGCCATATGTGGTATCTGTGTTTCCAACAAATAGATTGGTGAAATAGGGTTCCAGTGTTGATCCATAATAATTTATTAAAATGTTTTTCAGTTGAGCTTTATGTTGAGGAGTGGCCAAGAGTTGTGAAAATGGAGACGATCTGGAAGGGCAAGGGGTTTCGACCATGGCCAAGGATTTCCTTTTTCTTAAAAACTCTGCAAGGGGTGATGCCTTTTTTTGAGGCGTAAACACTTGTTCCTCATTATCCTCAACTTCGCTAACACTAGTTAAATCTTCCTATTCCTCTTCATCTTCCTCTTTCTCTTCCTCAGAGTTCTCGTGGTGCGTCTGACAGGCTTGTGAAACGGTAGGTAGCGTTTCAGATGGCTTGATAGAGGGTTTCAACATAGCTTTTAGCGGAGGTGCTAAATGTTGTTGAATAAACAAAGCATGATCCGCACGCGATCGTTTCAATTGACGAAACTTTTGGCGAATAGTATTTTTTGCTCTAATAATATGCTTTTTCAATTGACTCTCTGCTAACGCCATGATGTCGCGACAAATGACTTGAGAGGGAATGATACAGTGCCTTAAATAGCAATAAAATGATCAAACCCTAAGCGATACCGCCCTTGGTTGAGTTCACTTTGTTTGTCAATCACTAAACAGGCATGACGTTGTGTGTTCCAGCACTTGCCACACAATTCTGTAAACATTTGAAAGGTCATATCCGGATTCACATGTTCATTATAAATGTAACGACTGTTCCTCTCGTCCTGGCGAAATAAAACAATGACATTGGCATTGTCACGAATCAACTGTTTGGACATTTTAGAATACGTTTGTCCAAGATAGAAGCAATCGATATGTTTGTGTCGACCCATGCTGAAATAGCTTTGAATGATACCTTGTCGTTCAGTGGATACATCATCGAAAATCATGAGTGAATCAGGCTTTACCTCATCCGGTGAAATAACATTTTCTTGCGTGGAAAATGTAAAATACCCCATATTCTCATTTTTTAATCCAAACATGACTTGATCCAGAAACACGTAGAGGGGTTGGTAGAGAGATTTTGCGAAAACATAAATATTTTGAAAACACAGACCATTGGGCGCTGTAATAAGTGTCAGCAAAAGATTGGTCTTTCCACAGCCGGAAGGTCCCACAATGATGCAGCGAATGGAAGATGGAAACAGTGAACCATGGCGTTGTTCACGTGATGTGGGGCAGAGATGGGAAACCATGTCCCTCACAGGGAATGACTCTTGCTGCTTAATTAGCTTCATTTCAACTAAGGCTTAGAGAGGCTAGCAGGCTGTCTATATACATCGCACCGAGCCTCGTCATAGAAACAGTAGACTCGTATTACAGGTTGACGATGGATGTCTTTGGACGTGCGTTGATGGTCAAAGCTAGGTCTGTTCCCATACATGATCCTAAACAAGAAACAGATCCTGCTAATAAACACTATGTGGATAGGTCAGTAGTGCCACGCACAAAACAAGGAGATTATGACTTTAAAGGAAAGCGGTTAACTCATGTAAAACATCCTCAAGTGTATACAGACGTTACTACAAAAAAGTATGTGGATAACAAGGTGTATGAGTTTTATGATAAAGTGCCTCAGCTTACGGTGGATGGCTATAGCGCTAATCATCACCGCATTATTCACGAGGAAGACCCACAAGAAGATGATGATGTCTGTACCAAGCGATACATGACCTATGAAATGAAAAGGCTTTATAAATATATCCCATCTGTATTTTTAGTGCATCTGACAAATGTAAAACCTGTGAATGAGAGAAACCATATACCGCTAGTTCATGACCAGCACTTGACCTATGTGCTTGCTTCGGGTTTAAGCCACTATCGACTACACTATAATGGAACCATTCACATCAAATATGCCATACCTGATGAGAACCATTTACCAATAGAGATAAATGGTCATAGGATGTTGGTCCATAACCATGAAATGGTCAATGCAGGAGACGAATTATCCTTTCATCTCCTGTTGACATGGAATGAAAAGCAAGCTGGAAAAACCATAAATGATTTCCCACTTTATGTAGAATTGGAATATACAGCCATGAAATAACAATCTAATGTTAGTTGTGACTTAAACTTTCTTGTGAAAGGTTGTTGGTCATCATCATCATGGTGAAACAAAGATATGTGGTGAGAAAGACAAAAAATATGAGCCTGTCCTTGGCAAAGCCTGGGCTTATGACATTCGTGGACAAGCCCTTACGAAAGAAAAAAAGAAAAAATAATGTGTTGACCATAAGGAAAGCTCTTCGAGTAGCACAGAGACATGTCATTCCAAAACGTCAGCGACAGGGTTCAAAACAAGGGCGAGTGATCTCCGTCCCCAAAAGAGCGGGATTTTTACCTGCATTATTCGCCGGTCTGGCTGCTCTAGGTTCACTTTTAGGCGGCGCCAGTGCAGTGGCAAAAACCATTAAAGCCGTGCAACAGGGCAAGCAACAACTCAATGAAAGTCAGCGACACAATGAAACAATGGAGGCCATTGCTATGGGGGCTAGAAATGTCAATTTGAAGCCAGCCTTTTATCAACAAGGATTTGGAATTTCACCTTTTCGAAATTAAAAAAAAAACATCTTTAACCTCAACCATAGCAAGACATGCCCTGACGCATCAGCAAGTGGAAAGCTATGCTAAACAACTGAAGCTTTCTCATTTTCGAGGTGTGTTTATGCGAATCCAATTACCCTCACAACCCGGGAAACATGAATGTGCTGTTGTCAATTTGGATGATCACCGAGGACCTGGAACACATTATGTAGCTTATGTCAAAGAGGGATCTACTGTATGGTACTTTGACAGTTTTGGGAATTTGCCCCCGCCCATGGAACTAGTGGCCTATTTTGGAAACAGGATCAAAATATATTATAATGTGAAACGTGAGCAAACGTTTAACAGCCAACAGTGTGGACGTTTGTGTTTAATTTTTTTTATATAAGACGCAACATACGCAAAAACGTCAACAGTATGTCGGCGGAAAGTAAGACGTTTACACTGCATAGACGTGGACCTGAAGTGAGTCTAGACTTTTACCCACCTATCGAATTGAGTGAAAAACCTTATGGTTTAGGACTTGTTTCTCTTGAAACGTACAATCGAATATACAACATACGTGAAAATGTGAACAACAAGTTTTACTATGATGATTCTGTGCTCACCCTGAACTCTGGTGGATATACGATAGATGACATTTATGAACACATTGATGTGGTGTTGATCAATGAATATGGTTTAAAGTCATTTCTCGATGGAACGCGCAAGTTTGAACTTGTAGGAAATACCAACACTCATCGCTGCAGTATTTTTTCTACATTCAAAATTGACTTTAAAACTCACCCCGATTCCATTGGTCCATTACTAGGATTTAAACCACGTGTGTTAGAGCCCAACAAAAAACATGAATCAGACCATGAAGTGAAATTCATTGAGGACCATCATGTGTCGCTGACGTGTAATATTATTAGTCAAGTGTACACCAATCAAGAACCGTCGCATTCGCTTTATGACTTTATTATAACATCGCCCAATGGCTATATTATTCGTGAAAACCCTCCAGTGGTGCTTTTTCATTCTGTGGCTGTCGATGGTATTAGTAATATAACATTAAGACTGATCAATAGAGAGCAACAACTCATTGATCTAGATTCTACCACACCAGTGACTTACAAGTTGGTGCTAAAACCACTATGAAGTTTGTATATAAAGCAACAGCACCGTCTAGGAATGGTGTTAGTTGTTTACCACGTGAATACACGTTAACATCTCAGAACAAGCAGATTTTACAGCATTTGGTTTACCACATTAACCCCAGCGATGAATTCTATTCTAGAGGTAGCGAACCACATCGAGGAGCAACCAGGAGTGGTAAGAATTGATCTGCATTCTTATCAAGCTCAAACACCTGGACTCAATAACAATGATGAAATTCAATTTGTTATCAACAACCAAGATATTTACACCCTACCGCATGAAAGTGTTATTCAGATTGAAGGTCGACTCACCAAAGCCGATGGTTCTACACCCACTACATCCAAGTTAGCCAACCATGCTTTCGCCTTCCTGTTTTCTGAAGTACGATATGTCATTAACGATATCGTGGTGGATAGCACTCGAAATGTGGGTATTTCCAGTGTCATGAAACTATATCCCTCTTATAGTGAGGAAGAAGCTAAAACACTTTGCATGGCGGGTTGGTGCCCTGACTCGACCAATGACTGGATGGTACACACCGATGGCACCTTCACTGGATATTTACCTCATAAACTGATTTTAGGCTTTGCTGAAGATCACCAGCGCATTGTGGTCAACGCAAGGCAAGTGCTTCATCTAGTGAGAGACAGGAGTGATAATAATGCACTCAAGGGAGTCGACAATGCCCCCATTGATTCTAAAATTCAACTACAACGCCTGCTATGGAAAGTGCCTCATGTGACCCTTAACGATAGCAAAAAACTGGACATACTCAAAATGGTAAAGAGAGATATACCTCTACCCATGGAATTTAGAAGCTGGGCACTCCATGAGTACCCGTTATTGCCCACCACCAACACACACAGTTGGTCTATAAAAACAGCCCGCTATACAGAGAGACCTCTCTACATGATTGTGGGTTTTCAAACGAATCGCAAGTATCAACAAACCAAAGATGTCACGCAATTTGATCACCTGCAATTGAGAAATGCACGTCTTTTCCTCAACGGTGCTGTGTTTCCCTATGAAGGGCTGGATTTAGATTTTTCAAAAAATAAGTTTGCCCCCCTGTACGACTTGTTTTCTAAATTTAGATGGTCGTATTATCAAAAAGAGAATTGTCCAATGTTGTCACCCCAAGCTTTTAAGACAAGGGCGCCACTGATTGTCTTTGACTGTTCCTACTTGGAAGAGTCTGTCAAACCATCCAATATTGACATTCGACTAGATTTTGAAACGCATGACAATGTTCCAGCCAATACCACGGCCTACTGTTTGATTATTCATCACAAACAAGTCAACTATTATCCACTGTCCAACCAAGTGACAAGTGTATAAATAGCAGGTCAACACACATCAAACCACTCAGTCATGTCTTGCTTTCAAGCCTCAAGAGAAGTTATATCCATGAATTTAAAATCTGAGGAACAACGTTTCAAGACCTTTGCGACGTGGCCGGTGCCTTTTATAAACCCTCAAGCCTTAGCAGCCGCTGGATTCTACTATTTAAAAAGAAGAGATGAAGTGAAATGTGTGTTTTGTCCCATCATCTTAGACCAATGGCAAGAGAGCGATGAACCCATGCAGGAACATCAGCGCTGGTCACCTGCCTGCCCCTACCTGTGCAGAATGGAGGTGGGTAATATACCCTGGCATTCAAGTTACCCCTCACTCATGCCTCTGAGTGATGAAAAAAGTTATGATACGTGTGGACTTAATGGTGCCGGCAGTGCTTCAGTGAGCAGCTCACAGTCAAAAACATCCAGTTTAGAGACATTGGGATATCATCGGTGTTATGGACACTATAAACACAAAAGACTTATGTTGTATGAGATGGTACCGCCTCTATCCTAGAATGAAAAAAGAATGTAAAACTTGTTATGCTAATAAAATAATGAAATAAAAAAAATTGGTTGTTGTTGTTATATTATTATTTCTTATGCCCCCCTGTCATATCCTAACCTCTATAGTGACTACTCACCGACAGCAGTGGCTATGCTCGCTAAAAGCGCAGCGTTAGGTCATGGGGCCAAGCTCTCTGCTGACTCGGTAGACGCGTGGGTTCGAGCCCCACCGTCGGCCGTCCTTGAAGTGGTTTTCCGTGGTTTCCCATTTTCAACTCCAGGCAAATGCTGGGACGGTACCTTCTGACAGGCCACGGCCGATTCCTTCCACATCCTTGCCCAGTTTCATTCATCTTCATCCATTCCATCTCTCATCCCGACACGCAGGTCGCCCACGGGCGTCGACTAGAAAGACCTGCACTCGGCCTCTCAGGAGGTCACACAAAAAAAAAAAGTGACTACTCGATGTTTTTCTTTTCTTTTACTAGAATGGAATGTAAGTAAATGACATGGGTACACCTTACTGAACAATTGTCAGTCTGTAGTCAGTTGGACTTGATCCAGACAAGAGTGAACATGTTGCGTACACTGATTGTCGACTGTCAAGGGTTTAAAATTGGAGATATCATCATCATCATCATCATTTCCCCTTATCCAGCTCCTGCCGGGTCGGGGTATTTATGGCACTTCTCCACTTTCCTCTTTCCTTCCACCATTCTTCTTCCACGATCTTGTCCCAGTCCAGATTTCTTTTTCTTACGCCGTTCTTCACTGAATCCATCCACCTTGTTCTAGGTCTTCCTCTTGGTCTCTTACCCTTGCACTTCGCCTCCAGCATCTGTCTTGGTATTCTATTTTCCTCCATCCTCTTTACATGTCCAAACCACCTTAGTTTATTCTTCTCAATTCTCTCATTTAGTTTTCCCATCCCAACTTCCTTCATAACATCTTCATTCCTCACTCTGTCTTTCCTTGTCTTTCCTATCATACTTCTTAGGAATTTCATTTCACTGGCTTGGATTCTACTCTCTTGCCTGCTTGTCAGGGTCCAAGTCTCAGCTGCATAAGTTAATATGGGTACATAATACACTTTATACATTACCTCCTTGCTTTTCCTTGGTACTTCCTTATCCCAAACAAGTTTTCTTACACTTTGATAGAATGCATTGCTCTGCTGTACCCTCCTGCCAATCTCCATGTCCAACCTACCAGTTTGCATCAATTCACTTCCTAGGTATTTGAACGTGTCCACAATTTCCAAACTCTGACTTCCAATTTTCACAGTGCCCTTTCCTTGTCTTTCCCCTCTTGTCATCACCATGGTCTTGCTTTTCTCTATACTGATTTTCAGGCCATACTTCTGAATATTTTCGTTCAGTGCATCTAGTTGTTTTTGCACTTCTTCGGTGTTCCTTCCCCAGACCACAATATCATCTGCAAATAACAGTAACTTCATTTCTTTATGTTCATATGCTTCCTTTGTTTCCTTTACTATTTCATCCATCACCATTATGAACAAGAGAGGTGACAGCACACTCCCCTGTCTTAGTCCAGTCTTGTTCGTAAACCAATCTGTCTTTCCAACTGGGGTCAGTACCCTGCTAACACAGTTGTTGTACATTGCTTGCACCATTTCCAACATTTCTCTTCCCAGTCTCTTCTTAACCATGGTTTCCCATACCTTCTCTCTGGGGACACTATCATATGCCTTTTCTAGATCTATGAAAGTCATGATCAAATCCTCTCCATATTCCCAGTTCTTTTCCATCACCTGCCTCAAGCTAAAGATTGGGTCCACTGTGGATCTTCCACTCCTGAAGCCATACTGTTCCTCTTGCAACTCTCCTTCCACCTTTCTTCTCATTCTTCTTTCTAATATCCTTTCCAGTATTTTTACTATCTGTGATATGAGGGTGATCCCTCTATAGTTATCACACACCTTCTTGTCCCCCTTCTTAAACACTGGTATTATTAGCCCTTTCTTCCAGTCTTCTGGTACACATTTCCATTTCCAAACACACTTTAGCAGTCGATACAGCCATTGCATACCAACAGGTCCAGCAGCCTTTATCATTTCTAAACTGACTTCATCCACCCCTGTTGCTTTTCCCATCTTCATTTTCTGTACTGCTAATTCCACCTCCAGCATTGTTATATCATCTTCTGTTATAGAGTCGTCAGGTTGTGTCACTTCCATCTCACCAGTACCATTGCTCACATTCAAAAGCTTATCGAAATACTCCTTCCATCGTCCCTTTATCTCTTCTGGGTGTGTTAACAACTCTCCATCTTCCTTTTTCACTAGCTTTGTAGTAACTCTTTCTTTCCTCTTACTTCTTAGAAGCCCATACAGCATCCTTTTACTGCCACTTACATCTGTTTCCATTCTTCGTGTAAATTCTTCCCAACTTTTCTTCTTTTCTTCTCCTACCACTTTCTTACACCTCCGTTTGCTGTCGTGATACTTCCTTTTGCTTTCTTCTGTTTGATCTCGGTTCCATTCTTTCCATGCAGACTTCTTTTCTTTCACTGCTTTCCTCACTTCCTCATTCCACCATGGTGTCTCCTTCTCTTTCACTCTTGTTGACGTCCTACCACAAGCACTCTCTGCTGCACCAACAAATGCCTTTTTAAAGTGAGACCATTCCTCTTCTATGTTTTCCACTTCAGTAACTGGGATTTGTTGCTTCAATCTCTCCTGAAAATTTTCCTGTACGGTTTTGTCTTTCAATTTCCATACTTTTATTTTACTTTCTCTGATCTCCTTTAGGTTTTCCAATTTTTCCCATCTAAATTTTGCCACCACAACTCTATGGTCCCCATCAAATGCTTCTCCTGGTAAAGCTGTCACATCTATCAGCTTTCTGCGATTAGTCCTTTCCACCAGAAAGTAGTCAATTACTGATTTTGTTCCTCTATCGCCCCAACCATATCTCGTAATTTTCCTGCTGTTTTTCTTCCGAAACCATGAATTACCCACTATCAGTCCATTCCTTTCACAAAAGTTTACAAGTTCCTCTCCTTCCCGGTTCTTTTTCCCATATCCATATGGTCCAATGACTTCTTCCTTTCCTTGTCTCTCGTTTCCGACTTGTGCATTCATATCTCCCATGATCACCACTTCTACATCTGAAATTACTCTTTCTACATCCTCCAGGAATACTTCAATATCTTCTTCTCTGTTTCCGGTCTGTGGTGCATACACTTGTATGAAGTCCATCACGTCATAAAATTGGAGATAACAAATTTATATTTAAAGATGTGGCCATCATCGATTGTTCCACTTTTTGGATATCACAAGCTACTCATTTGGTGTTTAAACCACCTTATGCGTTTGATTTGTTGTGTGATAAAGACCGTAAACAAACCCAGTGGATTGAAACTCATATGCAACTAGACTGGAAGCAGGAAACCATTTCATATAAGCACCTGGACATGGTCAAGAAAGCCCACTTGTCTTCTGCCCATGTAATATTTGTGAAAGGTAGTGAAAAACGTCAATGGCTACAACCATTTTTAGCGTCTTACTGTCAATGTATCGATTTAATGGACATGGGCTGTCCATCGCTGCAAACACTCATGGATCGCTGCCCCTGTGACAATATTACCCATAAAGCCTTGGCACAGGTGTGGCAATTGTTTCATTGGCTATCCACCAATGCCTGCTGGGAGTTGTTAAATAAAATTAAAACTAAAGGTTTACCTGTGGATGACACCAGTGAGATTTCTACAAGCGACGTGTAAACATCAACGTAATACCATGTAGAAAGGGGATGCTACCGATAAAGCGATTGGAAAGTTCTTTGTGTGTAAAAAGAAACTAGACAGTTTTACTAAAGAAGAATTATTGGCTCTTCCAAAATCATTCATTTATTATGTCGCAGCAAATGCAGTGAAAGAAATCTGGCAACATGTACCAAAATCATGGACTCAAGACCCTGTGTTAAGTGAATTGCAACCATGTGCGGATTATGATCACCATAAGCAAGTGGCTATGGCAAAAATACCCTCTATGCGACAGTGTGCTACTTGTCAGCTAGTCAAACTGTATCATGGTCATAAAAGTCAGTGTAAAGACTTTGTTTCCTCATACCACGGGAGCAATGAAGAAAAAAGCAACAAGAACAAACATCATCCACAGAGGAGGAGGAGGAAGATCAAACCTTTTTACCATCGATGGAAAAGGATATGCCAGACCTGTACTGGCAATGGCGTCATTAACAAAGTAATTCAATACTTGACTTTCGAAATCTACCTACCTGGTTATTATTTGTGTAGTCCTGGAACTTGTCTTGAAGAACCTTTACAGCATAGTGATATACCTATTAATCCTTTGGATCAAGCATGCACCTTTCTTATCACCACAGTCATTCTGCATTAAGACGTGTAGCGGGTAAAGTATCGTTGAAAAGCTAAACAACTTTTAACATTCTGTGATGTCTCAGTGGGTGAGAGGTTGGCAGTCGTCATTGTGATTAGTGTTATAAAAGGAAAGTTAATAATGAGTGGACATGGACATTGAAAAGGATTGAGGAATTGGTATTTCTTTGTATTCTATTTTTGTAAAGCTCTATTTGTTGTGAAATAAAAACAAGGTTTACAAGATCGCAATGTCTTTTATTTAAAAAAAATGGTGATAGCCATTTCATTTTTTTCACACATGAATATTTACAATTTCCACTTTTCATTTTTTTTACATCCCCCTTGTTTAGTTTAAACATTCTGTACATTTTTGTTGTTGTGAAATAAAAACAAGGTTTACCAGATCACAATGTCTTTTAATTCTAAAAATGGTGATAGTCATTTCTTCATTTTCATTTTTTCACACATGAATATTTACAATTTCCACTTTACATTTTTTACATTCCCCTTGTTTGGTTCACACATTCTGTACATTTTTTTTGTGAAATATAAATAAGGTTCACTAAATCACTATATCTTTTATTTTTTTAAATGGTGATAGCCATTTCATTTTTTCACACATGAATATTTACAATTTCCACTTTTCATTTTTTACATTCCCTTGTTTAGTTTACACATTCTGTACATTTTTGTTGTTGTGAAATAAAAAACGAGGTTTACCAGATTACAATGTCTTTTTAATTTTAAAATGGTGATAGCCATTTCACTTTTTCACACATGGATATTTACAATTTCCACTTTACATTTTTTACATTCCCCTTGTTTAGTTCACACATTCAGTAAATTTTTTAAAATCTTTTTCGTAATATACAAAAGCAAACATTTTACACTAAAATGTATTACTTATCTTATTTTTACTAAACTACTGTAGCCTAACATTATACATTCTACTTACAGTTTTTACAAAAAATATTACAATATAAAACACACTACAAATATTACAATATAGTGATCATTAGACTTAAGTAAAGTAATAGTCGTCAATACGACTGTTTCCCCAAGCAAGAGTATTAAATGTGTTGGGTATAATGAATCGTTTGTTGTCTTCATTACTTAAAGCAACTTTGTTCAACAAATTGGTATGTAGCTGATGATTTTTACTTCTAAATACACACATTTTCTTATATAATACAGGTGGGTTACTAACTATACAGTTTTTATAATCACTTATATCTAACCCTTTACTAACAACATTCTTTTTCACTCCTTTTAATTTTTTTACTATTACATCATCAATTGTCATATAGCTGTATGATTTAGATTTTGTGCCTACAAAGGTGTCTATAATAACACCAGCACATTCATCCTTAAATTTCCCAAGAACCTTTTTTTTTTTTTACTAGAGGTAAATGGTAAATATTATCCTTGGGGTAGTCACTTGTATCAAACCTATTTAGCTCAGTTTTGATATCCTCGTAAAAATCATCAGTTTTAAACTCATAAATAAAAGAATCTGTGTCTGTGTAGAGTAACTTAGCATTATCAAGATAGTTTTTCTTTACATAATCATAGTGAAATTCATACATAAGTGTTTTTGATAATTCCAGAATGGTGTAACCCACATATATGGGTTTGTTGTAAGTTACTTTAAGACGATTCATTTGTATTACAACTAAATCCTCATCAATAATTGAACAGCTATGAAAGTTAGGCTTGCTTATGAAGTTGCTCGCACCATACCTTTTACCATCATTCTCCCACTTTGTTATCAGCTTTACATCAACTCGTTTATCAACATTCTCCATAGTCTTTCCAAAAACACTATTATTCATGAGTTTATAAAAATCTTTTTCAAACGCGTTTGTTGACTGCGTTATTAAATTATTGTTTAGATCAATATACGGTTTGAGCCATGCTGACTGATGAAATTGCAATACGCGCTGAATTTTAGTTAATTTCAATCCATGCTGTAGACACTGTTTCAAGTTTTGATAATGTATTACATATTTACATTTATCATTTACATTAGCAATTAACATTTTTGTTCGTGATGTGATGTATGGAGATTTCATATTCTCAGGACAAAATGGTAAATCATTATGATCATCATGTAACTCTTTAGGGTACTCAAGATTTACCTCTAAAATATATCCTTTATCATCGTTATCATTAAGAGTGTCAACATGTAAGACATCAATTTCAGGTTGTGTCAGCCAGCGAAAATCTTTCAGTGGTAGATATTGACTCATAGCCCAACCATATTGGTTATTTGCATCGAGGTAGACAATATACTTTGACTCTTCACAAGGGTTGTAGCTAGGCATGTATTTATTATTCGCTTTAGAGTACCGTCCACTACATTGACTTAATCCACCTCGAATTGATGATTTTATAAAATTGATCATGTCTATATCAGTCATTAATTCTAAATTTACTTTCGTTTTTTTCAACATTGAACTGAAACTTAACCCAGGAGCTGTGAAATACTGACAAGGATCAAGGTCATAAGTTTTCATACAAACATTCCGAAAATTTTCAAAAACATCTGCTAATAACAACACATCTGTCTTCAAATATATGTCTGAAAATTCTCCTAAAGTTTGAATGTGGAACTGTGCCCATACACGTTGTGCATGTAAATATTCCTGATCACTGATATGACTTGTGTTTAAGGAACTGTAAAATGCATTTTTCGGTGGTAAACAACACTCCTCAAGACGTTCCACACAGTTAATATATTCATAAGGGAATATACCCTTTTGACGAATCAAATTAAAATCATCTTCTTTAGGAAAGACACGTTGAATTTCATGAAACTGATCTGATTTTAAATTACTAGCCAGCTTATCAAGACTACTCGACATAAAGCGGAATGAATCTAAAAATCGCAGTTTAATGGTTTTTTATTGTTAGTTTTGACGTATTTTGTGAACGATATGTATTGTTCCTTATTATTTGCAATAACATCAATTTTCACATCTGAAGCTCCAAATTCTTTAACGATAAAGTGGTTATCGTATTTGCTACCATTGTGTAGAATGACCGGAATGAATATACTTACTCTATAATTTAAATTACATTCTTGGTGAGCCGCACCACGATATTTTCCTGTTAAATGGACATGATCGCGAACCCTGTCTGAATATAAACATTCACCACATATAAAACAATTAGTTTCAGTTTCAAAATTCATTTGCTCTGGGGAAGTTAGTGACTCCATTGGAATGATCGTATTTAAAATAGAGTATATACGAATGGCATCTTTCTCAAGCCTTTCCATAAAAACTTTAGGTGCATCAGGTCCTCTATAGAGCTCAAACTTATTTAAAGAGTCATCATAACTACATTTAATATAATATGCAAAGCTAAAAGGTTCATGAATGTGAGTTGTGTTGGTGAAATGTTGGGCTGGATTTGATGAACATGTATTAAATGGTTTTAGCAAAGCCTCGAAGTCAGCATGTATAACAAATGGTACTCGAAGCTGTTTCTCATAATCCTTAAATTTTAGAATGTTATTTTTAGGAGTCGGTAATACCGTACACACATGATTACACCCCCATTTTTGATGTTGAGTTAGTTGATCCTCTTTCTGGAAATGTAGCAAACAGCCATCACACAACCACTTCTTAGATTTATCTTTTGATATCTGACTACCGACAAGTCTACTTAAATGTTTTATCCAACAATAGTGGGCGTTTTCACCTTTAGCTATGTACAGTAAATTTACATGAGCATCCTTTTTTTTCTGAGTATAATATAGAGGACCAACTATACTCTTATTTTCAATTCCATAAACATTAATACTTACATTGTTCAGCTCTTCAAAACGTTGAATGTCTTTTATCACCATAGGAAATTCCATTTCTTTTAAATCTAACACTGTAGAATAGTGAGGATATGATGATGTTCTCATCGTGGCCCTCACTGCTGGATGGAGAGCTGAGGTTACAGCCCATGCAAAGCATGCGTCATCATTATTCATAACGTTTACACAAGCGTGTTTACGTTTGATCCATCCTGGCAAATCAACGTATGATGATGCTCGAAGGGGGTTGTATTTATTCATGTTGGTTTCTAAATAAAGTACTTCAACCAACGCCCAGCCTGACTCCCTTTCCTGGAACTCTTCACTCTTCACGATGATGGCACTTGAAATATTTTGATATATATCACTAATATTAGTTGATTCTCTAACAATTATGTTTTTTGTATTAAAAGATTTGATATCCGTAATTTCACCTTCACTCCCAGTTTTTACATAGAGTCCAAAAAGTTCAAAATTCATTTTAATTGTTTTATGCTCTAATAAAACATTTTCTACTAAGCCAAACACAGTTGGTTGAACATTTTTAAAAAATGATTCAATACTTTGAGTTTTTTCTTTACTGTAAAGTCTATAACTAGCAATTCGACTTTTAAACGCACTACCAATTTGTTGAACATTTCCAGAATTTCTTTCATGGCAAGCGTTATTTTTATGTTGAATACTGCGTAAATGTCCATGAATGATTGAAGAAGGTACATCAATATTACATACATTACAATGGGTTATCGAAGGTTCACCATTCTTTTTTCTTTTTGTTGCACAACTATTTTCACAATCTTGAGAACGTTTACGCTTTTGAGCATCACTTTCGTTTAAAGATTCCGTGCTAGTTGTTGGTTTTACAGATTTCAATTCTTGTTGTTCACCATGCACTTCAACCATGTGGGATTGATATTGCTTTACAGCAGAAAAACCAAGTTCACAAACTGAACATGAAAATGGTGCTGAACTAACATGCTTTAAATTTACATGACGTGTAAGATTATCTTGTCTGTTAAATGTGGTAGCACAATGACTGCACACAAACATTTTAATGTTATGTTTAACATTTGCATGTCGTTGAAGGTTGTCAGGTCTTGAGAACTGTTTCTTACAGTCACCACACTTGAACATGATGATCCCTTTCGAAATTACATATAAAAGAAAGAAATCATAAATGTTAATAAATGATAAAAACAAAGTACAATATATAAATAGTTTAATTATATTCCAGTCAATGGTTATAGCAGGGTATTTAAATCGATCATCTGTGAACTCCTAGCTAGTCTAACTTCATGTAGTTCTAACTGGGGGTTACTATATACCACTGTCACTGACACCTAGCGGTGAACATTGGAACTTGATAGAGTGATAGAAACCAGTGGTCGCCAGTTAAGTGAGCTAGGTGTGACGTCATAGCCAGTCTTAAAGCAAGTCTAAACTTGTAGAAAATGTCACGTGATAGAAACCAGCAGCCACCAGTTAAGTGAGCTAATTGTGATGTCATAGCCAGTCTTAAAACAAGTCTAAACTTGTAGAACATGTTACGTGATAGAAACCAGCAACCACCAGTTAAGTGAGTTAAGTGTGACGTCATAGCCAGTCTTAAAACAAGTCTAAACTTGTAGAACATGTCACGTGATAGAAACCAGCAGCCACCAGTTAAGTGAGCTAAGTGTGACGTCATAGTCAGTTATAAAGCAAGTCTAAACTTGTAAAATATGTCACGTGTCTAGGTTAAGTTAGGTAAAGTTAGGTTATGTTAGGTGAACTGAGGTTAAGACTTTAAATATTCCCTATGTCACTGACACTTAGCAATGAACATTCAGACTTAATAGAGCGGTAATCAAAATCTAACCTACAAAATTAGCTTTACACACCATGGTCAAGTAGTTCCAACTTTTGACTGCCAAATATACCATTTTCACTGACATCTAGTAGTGAACATTGGAAAATATCACTCTAACTGTTTAAAAGTTCTTAGAGGGGCACTTACCTTTTTATAATTTATCAACTGCTGCCACTGAATGAACAGATTGTAGGAATCTGGTAGCCTACTGGTATCCCAATTATCTGTAAACAAAACAATCAAACAATCAATCAATAAATACATTCCAATCAATAACTTCAACATCAATTAGTAATATAAGTCTACAATCCATTAATAATAAGTACTTACCTTGCAAAATAATGTAATGATTTTCTACCAAAACGGATTTTTTTTTACAACTCTTGAGCAGTAATAGAGCACTGTTCACTCAAAGCGAGTAATAAAGACTGACAGTAGGGAGATATAGGACACCTTTCTTATATAAACTCTCATCGCTCGTGTCAGCAGTTTTTTGCAGATCATTACAATTCCTTTCCCAATACAGCTGAGAGTCGAAAGTACACTAGGAACACCTGTGTGGTATCCAATGACTGCTGACTTTGCATGATCATCACCCATTGTCTTAATCAACATTTGGGGTTTCAAATTACTGCAGCGTCAGTCATAGCAACAGCAGTGTGCACTCTCTGGTATGTCAGCAACATGACACCGGAAGGAACACCTGTGTAATATCCAATAACTGCTAACTTTGCATGATCATCATCCATTGTCTTAATGAACACTTGCGGTTTCAAATTACTGCAGTGTTAGTCATAGCAAGAGATCTGTGCGCTCTCTGTCATGTCTGTAATATGACACAGGAAGTAACAAGACGTCTTACTGTACATGCCTTCTCCTCAGTTTTAACATGTATTATTCTCTTTCAACTACAAATGACTCGTTAGAACACGTCCATCCACCAAGTTAGATCCCTTGTATGTTCACATGTATTTCGCCACTTTCCTTTCATATCGTTATCCCATTATAGTAGTGGTGAACAACGTCAATTCAACACACACAAATGTAGTCAGGCCCTTTGACATAATTTAAATAAATTCATGGGCTCGTCCGTAGGAACCAGGCCAAAGGGACCCGTCCAAAGGGATCAGTCCAAAGGGACAAGGACTCGTCCACAGGGACCTGTCCACAAGGACCTGTCAACAAGGACTTGTCCACAAGGACTCGTCCACAAGAATCCCGACAACAATGACCCCGCCAACAATGACCCGTCAACAATAACCCATCCATAGGGATCCACTCCCCCACCCTCTTACAAAAGCCATGAGTGGGCATGCGTAAAAAACAAAAACAAGCATGTTAATTCATAGTGGCTATCGACCGAACACATGCACTTTATGTAGAACAACGTTTAAATCCATATCGGCATTCAAACTCTCACATGTTGCAATTGGAAAGAGAGATTCTCTAAAAAATTCAATTTCACCCCCTAGTAGGGGTAGGTTTTATTTTGGGGTGGAAATATGTTGTCCATGGGAAAGGGGGTATCAGCCCGAGTTCAATGACACCTCATTCGTCAAAATCCGACTACGGGTTCGGGAGTTATCGGGATGCCGCCATCTTGTGAGGAGGGGAGGAGGAGGAGGTATCTGAACCCGTACAAAACCACTACTAGCATCCCCTGGAAGGAGAGTCTTCGCTGCATCCGCTGGAATAGATGATTGCTTGATCAATTTGACGGTGACATTTGAGTAGCGAGTAGTAGGATCACGACTATTAATCCTATATACAGGATCTGATAACAAAGACGAGATCTTGGAATCATAATCAACCTTATCCAACACCACTGTCGCGTTACCCATGTCAGCGGGGAGAACGATAATATCAGAATTGTCCCTTAGATCTTTAAGTGCCCGGCTTTCGCCTTGTTTTAAGTTGGTGTTAGGTGGCTTAGCGTTCTTGAGAACTCTGGAACATTCTTGTCTGGCTTCCTCGGCCTCTTTAGGTGTGAGGTGATGTACCGAGGATTCTACAGATGTAATAAGTTCTTCAATAGGAATTCTTCTAGGCGCTACAGCAAAATTGAGACCTTTAGCGAGAACTGCCTGTTGGGTATCATTTAGGGGCATGCTGGACAAATTTACGACAACCTTGTTAGCATCAAGTCTAATGGCTTGAGATTTCTGCATCTGATATAACCTATCATATTTGGAAATATGTCTTGCCCTCACCTGATCAAGAACGCTGTTAGCTTGCACTGAAGAAATACGATCAAAGATCTTCCATAATTCCTCACTTACGAAGTTCGAGAGGCGTAGATGTAGCTGTAGTAACTCCCTCGAAATAAAATCCAACTGCTTACGTGTATGCTGTAACCTCTCTATCAATAACGCCTTGCTTGCACGACGATAGCTTCTCGTTGCCTTAGGTGTTCTGAAGGTATGCTTCAACATAACAAAATTCGGTAGAATATCATGATCTCGGCATCTTAGGAGAAAAGTGAGTGAAGAGATAAGACACACCTTCTTGCGTCGTAACCTACTAAATCTTGACATCAGTCGGAAAATATCCTCCCCATAGAGGTTTCTAATATTGTCATTTAGACTTTCACGGCCCGGAAACGCGTCGAGTTTTAATATAATAAACACGGCATAAGCCCAAAATTCAACATTATGAATAGTTACACGGGCCGTGAAAGGCTAAATGAAAATAATAATGTTATTAGTTTTACGTCCCTTTTAATTACATGGCTTTAAGAGACACCGAGGTGCCATAATTTTGCCCCCAAGAGGATCTTGAACATGCCAGTAAATCTACTGACACGGCTCCCTCTCATTTGCGTCAGGTTTTGATCCTGCAACCTTGGGCATTTTCAACTTTTGAGCCTTTGAATCCTTGGAACACTTAATACTTTTCTGTTGTTGTTGGTTCATGTAGGGGCTTTGCTACAAACCATGGAGAACCACCTCCAAAATGGCTAATGTGGGATCTGAACCCACCTCTTCTCACGAAGTTTTCTGACAGTGTTTTGTTTTTGGACGCCACATACTTTCTGCGGGAGTCATGGTAGGTTTGGTAGGGTTTTGTGGAGCTACTTGTCTTGTAGATTTGAATCCGATGATGGTAGCTTGACGAGCAAAGCATACTGTATATTCCTTAGTTTCGTCCATTTTCAACAGTCCGAAACAATATACAGAGTGGTTCACCAGCCCCTTATTTCTTTTGGAGGAAGGCAACCCAACCAACGCGTATATCATAGTCATCCTAAAAAGTGACAGTCAGTCTGAAAGACTAGACTTTGTATCATTTTAAATGCTACAAATGCTGAAAAATGCTAGAAGGCGTGTTGGTCTTCTAACCCCAAGATTGCAGGCTCGCTCCTGGCCGTGGTAAGTGATTTTGAAAGGCGGCAAAAATACGACACGCATGTCATACGTTGTTGGCATGTCAATGAACCCATTTGAATTCAGTAGGCCGTGTTCATAATGGAAAAATTAATCTCGAGAGTTTCCGCCATCACTAAGTTCCTCATTTCTCTACTAGAAAGCGCTATAGAGTTCAAGGAGCTTAGATATCTAACCTCCTTGACTTTCATAGTGATTCAGGGAACAACGAAATTCGACATGCAAGCTATCCTCTGGATGTCAAATTACAAAGCTTGCACCCGAGGCCATACGATATTATTATTATTATTATTATCTGAAGTCTTAACTCAAAACGGCTCGACACTTTGCTGCTGTCTGTATCTGGGGTAATAGGCTCACCCGCTAGCTAGGCTGTAACTGGAGTGATAGGCTCACCCCTAGCTGGCTAGTAAACTGTCGCCTCAGTAATTGAATGGAGATTGTTGGAAGAAATAAAAACGTAAAAACACTTATAGTGGGCGATGTATTGAAGATAGTGATATTCTCTCACGGACATTTTTGTAGAACTTCTCATGCTGAACAATTCTTACGCTCATAGTATATTGATATTGTTAATGGTTTGGCTAGCGTAAGCTTAAAAAGCACACGGACGCCAGGTTTTTTTATTTCGACTTTTTCACTGAAATCGTTACTGCTTGGCTTCGTTTGTTCATAAATACATTATTTTCAAGAGAAACCTTCCGTGAGATATCCTTTCCACAATGGTGAAAACCTCATCAAAATCCATCCAATAGTTCTCCAGATTACCTGTGACATCCAAGGATCGGGGACTTGGTTTTATACTAAGTAGATATATCATTAATCGTAATTTATTTTTCACATATTCCAGTAATTGGAATTAATTTGTGATGACCGACTAAAAGTTACATCACCTGAAATAAAGAACAGTATTTGTTCTTTCACGAAATATTTACAGTGACAAAGTTAGCTGAGTCATTCTGTATTATAAAAAAAAGTATGGATGAAATGAATATATTAAGGACAATTGCTCTGCTGCTATGGAGATTAATTCTCTCCATATTTATTACCTTTGACAAGAACAAGCCAATGGATAGGATACTCGTGCATCCCATCGTCGAGATCTCCAAAGTTCCTCGCTTAACATATTATCGAAGTCTCCACATGTTATGCTGTCATGAGTGCTTTTTGTGGGATCGAATAACTAAAACACTTTATCTGAATCGTTTAGGATGCTTCACTTATTGAATTATGACCTTGTTTTTGCTGCCTCTTACAAGACTACACCGTTCCTTGAATAACCAAGTACATGGCGTGAAGCATTAAAACACTTGTTGGGCGGAGGGCACAGTGCTACGCTTTATTTTACAGATTATGTATCTAGAGTACCACAATAAAGTTTGCATACTGGTACTCTTCCAGAAAATTTATGGTTATGACACCACACTGGGAAATGAGCACTAAAAAGAATGGCTTCCGTACTTGTATATACAACATGTTGACAGTACCGAGTGCTCAAGTACTATTCTTTTGCCGTTTAAGGGGGGAATTCCAGTTTAAGAGAGGAATAAAATGTCAATATCCATTCGATTGTTGAACATGCTACAAATATTGTTGACAAATGATACACATATCAGAGTAACGACACGCTTGTGGGAACCAAAAGCAACTTTTATAATGTCAAAATCCTTATCATTAGAGTTTTTTAGAAAATTAAAAAAAATAGCCAAGTTATTTACCATGCATCATCTAAGGAGCAAAATATGAATGTGGGATTTTGATGAAAATGAAGCCACATGAAAGATATCATGGTATTGACAAGTAGTTCCGTGAAGAACTATACAGCCTATTTTCATATATCCTACTCATGTTAATTGCCTCTATCTACATACAAAATTTCAGTTTAATTGCTGTAACAGATTCGTAGATATTGAGAACCGTCTAAATATTTCAGATGGTCGCCAGGTTGGATTTTTATTTTTGTACTATTACATTAAGATTATTGTGTACGTGTGGTATACAAACTTCAATCGCATGATTAGAACACAAGAAGTAAAAACGAGATTTTAAAATTACGCACAGCAGCCATCTTGTGATTATGCAAACAATTGAAATAAATTAGAGGCCAGTGCATCAACATTTGTATAAGCATTTAACGTGCAACTTTTCACGGCACTCGGATAGTTAATTCGCGAGAAACGTCCATTTAAATATTTATACTTCGCGTCGCCGCCATGTTGGATTTGTGCTCACCAGGTTACTGAAAGTCCTATCGGTGAGCATATGTTCATAGTCTCTAGAAACATTAAAAAATTCAGTTTGGTTGCTGTAAAAGATTCATATATATTGAGAACCGTCTAAATATTTCGGAAGCTCGCCATTTAGGATTGTTATATGTATAGGCCATAGAGTTAAGTACCATTCAAGGACAATTATTGCCTAGGTTCATTATTCAAACTTTCACTTCGATCGCATGATTTAGACACAAGAAATAAAAACTTAATTTTAAAATTTCGCACAGCCGCCATCTTGAGGTTATGTAAACAATTGAATTAAATTAGATGGCAGTGCATTACAAACTGCAAAATCCTTTACTGTACCACATTTCACGGCGCTCAAAGAGTAAAATCACGAGAAAAGTCTATTAAAATATTTCAAATTCGCTTGGTCGCCATGTTCGTTTTGTACTTTACAGGTTTATGAAATATACATAGGTAAACTTGTATCAGTACCCTTTATCACCGTACAAAATTGTAGGGTGATATCTGTAATAGTTTCGGAGATATAGAATGTCAGTGAAATATTTCGCACAGCCACCATTTTGAGGTTATGTAAACAATTGAACTAAATTAGACTCCAGTGCATTACAATGTGTATAAACATTTGCTGTACCAAGTTTCATTACGTTTGGATAGTTAAATCGCGAGAAAAGTCTATTTAAAAGTCTCAAATTCGCTTGGCTGCCATGTTGGTTTTGTAGTCACCAGGTTTTTGAAAGTCTCATAGGTGAACTTCTAGTAGTGCCCTTTATCACAGTACACAATTTCAGGGCGATATCGGTAAAAGTTTCGGAGATATTGAATGCTAGTGAAATATTTCGCACAGCCGCCATGTTGGATTGGTGAGACGTAACAAAATTTGAAGGGCACGGTCGAGGTCGCCGGGAATAGCGTTATGAACTTACCGAGTTTCATTGAAATAGCTCCAGCCGTTTAGATTTCATTAGGTGGACACACACATACACACACACACACGGACAAAAGGTAATCTCATAAGCCTATTTTTTCAAAATTGAAAATAGGCTAAAAAATACCTCACATTCCATCAGAAAAGGAGTTTTATGATCACAAATGACAATAGGCTCACAATTTATAATGATAAGATCCACCTTGTCAAACACCAGAAGGTAGTTTACTAATTAAATATATACGTTCATTTTTGGTTATTTCATTGATAACATCTACAGCATGAGAAAATCTTATGAAATTATATCAACAAAGAACTAAAAAGAGAATGGATATCCATACAGACATTCATTAATTTAAAATAATTGAATGAACACATAAAGGAACAATAAAAACATAATATTATAAATCAAATAACCTTGAATAATACATATAGTATGAAGGAAACAATTTTTCATAATTTTACATGAAGATCATTATTTAGGTGCAGTATTCAAGCATCAATCGCATGATTAGGACACAAGAAGTAAAAACGAGATTTGAAAATTTCGCACAGCTGCCATCTTGTGGTTATGAAAACAATTGAAATAAATTAGATGCCAGTTGATTAACCTTTGTATAAGCATTTACCGTACCAAGTTTCACTGCTCTCGGATGGTTAAATCGCGAGAAACGTCCATTGAAATATTTATAATTCGCGTCGCCACCATGTTAGCTTTGTGTTCACCAGGTTATTGAAAGTCCAATAGGTGAACTCATGTTCATAGCCTCTATGAACATAAGAAATTTCAGTTTGATTGCTGTAAACCATTCCTAGATATTGAGACCGTATAATTATTTCGGGTGGTCGCCATTTTGGATTGTTATATGTATAGGACATAGAGTTATGTACAGTTAAAGGAAAATTATTGCGTAGCTTCATTATTCAAACATTCACTTTGATCGTACGATTACGACACAAGAAATAAAAACTTAATTTTAAAATTTCGCACAGCTGTCATCTTCATGTTATGTTAACAATTGAATGAAATTAGATGCTAGTGCATTAAAATATGTATAATCATTTACTGTACCAAATTTCACTGCGCTCAGATGGTTAAATCGCGAGAAAAAACCTATTAAATTGTTTCAACTTCGATTGACCGCCATGCTAGCTTTGTACTTTACAGGTTTTTGAAAGTTACATAGATAAACTTGTAGTTGTACCCTTTATCACCGTACACAATTTGAGGGTGATATCAGCAGTAGTTTCGGAGATATAGAATGCCAGTGAAATATTTAGCACAGCCACCATATTGAGGTTATATAAACAATTGAACTAAATTAGAAGCCAGTGCATTACAATGTGTATGAACATTTGCTGTACCATGTTTGATTTCGTTTGGATGGTTCAATCGCGAGAAACGTCTATTTAAAAGTCTCAACTTTGCTTGGCCGCAATGTTGGTTTTGTAGTTACAAGGTTTTTGAAAGTACCATAGGAGAACTTCTATTAGTGCCCTTTATCACCGTACAGAATTTCAGGGTGATGTGAGTAATAGTTTCGGACATATTGAATGCTGGTGAAATACTTCGCACAGACGCCATGTTGGACTGGTGAGACGTAGTGAAATTTGAAGGGTGCGGTTCGGGTAGGTTGAAATGGTGCTATTGAAATCTCACCATCCATTTAGAAGTTATTAGAGGAGGACACACACTTACACACACGGACAAAAGGTGATATATTTTTATAAAAGAAATAAAAAAATCCTCTCGGCACGCCGGAAGGCGGAGGTAGATTTCACCGGGCAGACAAGAGGATAGGCTAAAATAGGCGAAATATGCAGGATTTCGTAGGTGGGTCAGACCTCATTTATTGCGAGAATGTATTTTACAATTGGAGGTTAATTAAACTTTTTTTCGTCTTTCTATGCATATTTTTAACATTTTATTGTCTTATGGGGATGGTAATATTCTTGTCATATTTGGGGTTCATTTTTTTATACTTGTGATCACACTGTCCTTATTCAAGGTTTGGAACTGATGTGTAACTATCTAACAGTCTGTTACTTCTTCACGCAAAATTTTATCTCCCGCAGAGATGTTGGTTGGTTCCTCAGTTTAGGGGCTGCGACAACGTGGTCATGTAACCCCGTGTACACTGGGTGTGTGTAGAATCTGTCTGATAAACGGTGTTAATTGTGATGACTGTATTAGTCTCTAATTCAGGTAAGGTCTGCAGAAGGTCAATTTTAAGTAGTAGTACCTAATTCTGTACCAAATACTACCGTCAACGACACCTACTGTGAACTTGGCTGCTAGATTCCACCGCAACCAGCAACTTGCAATGAACGTTGGAACTTCCCCTCCGAAGGAAAGCATGATGAGGGATTTTTAGCGATCTTAGAAATTCCGACGACTTTGGCCGGTTTTGAACCAGCGACCTTGGGCATAGAAGTTCAGCATGCTACCAGTTAGCCGCTTCCCACATAGTCAGATGGAACAAGAAGTTCCGTGCCGAACTAAAGAGCCTACTTTTCTTAAAATTAAGATTCATGCCAATGATTAATCTACAGTATATGAACCTATCTAGAATAATGGCGAAATTAAGTTGGTAATATCGGAATGTCTTAATTAGTTCGAAATACTGTATATTAGGCATAATGTAGCCTAATACAGCAATACAGTTGGCAGCCCTGGTGACTGAATATATTCTTTATTCCATCTCTTAAGGTACAGAATACAAGAGTGGTTGAAGTCCAAAGGACGTTACATGGAGTTATACATTGGATCTATCTGCACACGTAAAAGCACGTTGGCAACAAGGTCATGCATATGCTGGTCAGAAATAATCGGAAATATTATGATATCTTTTTGTGTCAATTTTGGATGAAATCCATTTTTTAGTATAGAAGTTATATGTATTTTAAAATTGGAGCTATCATCAGGCATAGAATCCTGTTGGCATCACTGACTTATATTAATTACTCCAAATTAATCTAGAATGTCAGGTGCTATACGTATGCAAAGTATAGATTTTTTGGCTTGCATACTTTCTGATATATTGATATTAGGGTAAAAAATATAGACACCATTTATTAACAGTTGGCAGCCCTAATTGCTCATAAGAATACTTATAGTCATATCTGTTATATTACACATAGCACATACGAAATTTGGTTGAAATCCAACTGAAAGTATAGAAGTTACATGTATTTAAAAATTGGTCCTATCAGCAGGCTTAGAATCATGTTGGTAGAACTGACGTATATAAGATACTCCAAATTAACGTAAAATGACAGGTACTATAAACGTGCATAGTTTAAAGCTGTCGGCTTGCATACTTTCTGATATATTGGTATTTGGATAAAAAGTAGAGAGAGCAATTATTAACAGTTGGCAGCCCGGGTGGTTCTTAAGAATACGCTCAGTCATACCTGCTTATGTGCATATATTACATACATAATTTGGTTGATATCCAATTGATAGAGTAGAAGTTATGTGCATTTAAAATTGGACCTATCAGAAGGCTTTAAATTATTTTGGCAACACTGTCATGTATGGCCTCCTAGAAATTAAACTGAAATAGTATTATCTACATGTGTGCGATTTTTGGAATTGCTCCCATGTATGCCTTCCATGATATCCTACATGGAGCTCAAATTTCTAATGCGTTTTTTAGCAGTTGGTAGCACTGACATCATTTTCAAATATGGGCTTGAGATATTCCGGTATACATCTTTACTCATACTAAATTTGGTTTCGATTGCTGCAGCCGTTTACGAGTTGATAGGGGGGGGGGGCACACACACAGCCAGCCAGACAGAAGGACAGACAGACACATTTTCCCGGATCGATCTCATAAGTCTACTTTTTCCTCATTTTTGCAAACTGTGAAAAGTAGGCTAAAAATGAATGTGATCCCGTCAATGGCGTTGTCTTGGCAACCTCTGATGGCTCATCCCTCATCAATTTAGAAGTGTTGTCATGGTAACCTCTGATGGCACTTGACATTTTCTTGAATTCCGGAATCGTTTTTCTCATCCCTTGGCGTCATGGTGGGTCATATCAAAATTTCTTTCAGACAAATTTTTAGGCAATTATTAGGGGAATATTGTCCATTTTGTACGGTTTTGATATTGTGCCTATTAAGAGAGATATGATTAATATTTCCAGAAAAACCCACTTTTTTTCCACCCCTTTGGTCAACGGTTGGTGCTATCAAAAAACTTATTTGACATAAACTTTTGGCACTTATCCGACACATATTATGAACTGTGAATGGATTCGATATTTCATGTATTAAGAGAGTTATAGCGATATTTCACTTTTTCGAAAAAAGCCCCCCATTTTCACCCCCTTTGACCGATTTTGCCCATTAACGAACTCGACCGAGAATTTAATAGGATACTTATTATGTAAAAAATTCAAAGTGATTGGGGGCAAAATTACGGCAGTTATCGTGTCCACAAGAAACTGATATACATATATATATAAATACATAAATTATATTTAAACTTTTGAACTGACGGTGGTTTTGGGGTCTGAGGGATGTGAAACGCGAAGTTATGTCGAAATATTCCGGAAGTCGAAACATGGGACCCATTGCAATAGTTAGCTTTCTAATGAAATCTACCTAAAATAAAGCAAAATTTAAAAAATGTAAAACAATTATTTTAATATTAAAATAAAAATATGTAATTTAAAAACAATTATAAAAAATTAAAGCATACAAAATTTGCAAAAATATTAAAAATAAAAAAAATAAAAATTTTAAAAAACGTAATTGTTATTAACATTTAAAATAAAAATTATTATTTTATAAAATATGTAAACAAAATTAACAAGAAGTTCCGTGACGAACTAAAGAGCCTACTTTTCATGCCAATGATTATTCTACAGTATATGAACCTATCTAGAATAATCACGAAATTAAGTTGGTAATATCGAAATGTCTAATTTGTTCGAAATATTCCTGGTATAATGTAGCCTAATAGAGCACTACAGTTGGCAGCCCTGGTAACTAAATATATTCTTAGTTCCATCTCTTAAGGTACAGAATACAAAATTTGGTTGAAGTCCAATGGACGTTACATGCAGTTAGACATTGGATCTATCAGCACGCGTAAAAGCATGTTGGCAACAATGGCATGCGTGTGCTGGTTAGAAATAATCGGAAATATTATGATATCTTGTTGTGCCAATTTTGGACGAAATCCATTTATTAGTAGCCTATAGAAGTTTTTTTTTTTTTTGAAATTGGACCTATCAGCAAGCATAGAATCATGTTGGCAGCACTGATGTATATTAATTACTCCAAATTAATCGAGAGTGTCAGGTGCTATACGTATACAAAGTATAGAACTGTTAGCTTGCATACTTTCTGATATATTGATATTAGGGTAAAACAATATAGACAGCATTTATTAACAGTTGGCAGCCCTGATTGGTCTTAAGAATACGTATAGTCATATCTGTTATGTTACACATAGCACATACGAAATTTGGTTGAAATCCAACTGACAGTATAGAAGTTACATGTACTTAAAAATTGGTCCTACCAGCAGGCTTAGGTTCATGTTGGTTGAACTGAAGTATATAAGTTACTCCAAATTAATCTAAAACGTCAGGTACTATACGTGTGCATAGTTTAAAACTGTCGATTTGCATACTTTCAGATATTGGTATTTGGATGAAGAAAATATAGAGAGCATTTATTAACAGTTGGAAGCCCTGGTGGCTCTTAAGAATACTCTCAGTCATATCTGTTTATGTACACATATCACATACAAAATTTGGTTGAAATCCAATTAATAGTGTAGAAGTTATATGCATATTAGAATTGGACCTATCAGAAGGCTTAAAATTATAGTGGCAACACTGTCATGTATGGCCTCCTGGAAATTAAACTGAAATAGTATTATCTACATAGCCTCCGTGGCTTAGGTGGCAGCACGCCGGCCTCTCACCGCTGGGTCCGTGGTTCAAATCTCGGTCACTCCATGTGAGATCTGTGCTGGACAAAACGGAGGCAGACTGGTTTTTCTCCGGGTACTCCAGTTTTCCCTGTCAACATTTCATTCCAGAAACACTCTCCACTATCATTTCATTTCATCTGTCATTCATTTAATCATTGCCCCAGAGGAGTGCGTCAGGCCTCGGCAGCCGGCACAGTTCATATCCTCGCCGCTAGATTGGTGGCTTCATTCATTCCATTCCTGACCCAGTTGGAGACTAGAAGCAGGCTGTGGATTCTCATTTCAGTATTATCTACATGTGTGCCAATTTTGGAGTAACTACCATGCATACCTTCCATGATATCCAACATAGAGTTCAAATTTCTATTGCGTTTTTTCAGCAGTTGGTAGCACTGAAATCATTTTCAAATATGGGCTTGAGATATTCCGGTATACAACTTTACTCATACTAAATTTGGTTTTGATTGCTGCAGCCGTTTAGGTGTTGATAGGGGGGGGGGGGGGGTACGACACACAGACAGACAGACAGGAGGACAGACAGACAGCCAGACAGGAGGACATTTTTGCAAAATGTGAAAAGTAGGATAAAAATTAATAAAATTAAAAATGAAAATAATAAGAATAATAGCCATGGTCTGAACCACCTTCTGTATATGTAATTCTTTTAACTTTGATCCATTTAGGAGATCTACTCTCCAATAATGACGTAACTTACCATATAGCACTGGCAAGTGGCAACAAAACCAGAACTCAATTAAGTGACCTGTGAAATGTATCTTGTAACCTCCAAATAGCCTATGGTTCGAAATGCCTTTTACCTGTATTGCCGAGGATATTTCTCCCCCTAAAAAAAAAAAAAAAAAAAAAAAAAAAAAAAAAAAAAAACCTTCCTTGGGAATCCGACCCGCAAATATGTAATAATGGGACGGGCACACTAGCACTAATTACTATCCGAGGCAGCTAAATTTAATCTACCTCTATCTTTATTAAAATTTAAAAAGAAAGATCAAATATTTATCAATCCGGAGTGATGTGAAACAGAATCTACAGTATATTTAATTCTTCGAGAGTAATAAAAAGCACGTTCTGATTTATTACGCAAGTCCAAGGATCCCACCCTACACAAGTATGGCAGTGTCTGGTATTTTAACGATCCACGTTTCGACATTTTAGTCTTCTTCCCTGACAGAGCTGACAGCCGTCCGCCCTACTCACCTGGCGCCGCGATGACGTCACATAGCGGTCAGTGTGCAGCGGAAATGCTTCTGTGGAATGGAATCAAGTAGCAGCAATTGTAAATAACTGTAGTCTGCCTTCTGAGCATTCGCGGTATACTCAGCCATATGAGACAAAACTGTCAAGCATTAGGTTCAATTCCCGCCTCAGATGTATTCTGCCTTCGGAACTCTCGCGGTATACTCAGCCTTATGAGCTAAAACTGTCAAGCATTGGGTTCGATTCTAGCCTCAGATGTATTCTGCCTTCTAAGCCCTCGCGGCACCCTCAGAGGAGGGGGAAAATGTTTCTGGCGACTGCTAATGAAGAGAAGGGATACATTGGTAGGACTCTTACAAAGATACCCGGGAATAGCTAAAGCCCTGCGTGGATGCGCATATAATTTGATAATAATAATTATGATAATTGTGTTTTAAGGGGCTTAACAGCTAGGTTATCGGCCCCTAATGGTCTGGATGATAGTGAAAGATGAGATGAGAATGAAAACTATAACTAATACTAACTACAGACTTACAAACTAGAAGAAGAAACTGTAAACAAATAAAGGATAAGGCAAATAAAGGACAGGAAGAAAAGAAATGCCTTCAACCCCCGAGGAATGAGGATGGAGGGACTTGGAAGGAAGGAGAGACATGAAAGGCAGATAGGAAAGGGGAAAGAGGAGAGGGCCCGCCACAAAGTCAAAGGAAAAATGGACCGAGCTCAGGAATTCTTCGGGGTCACCAACTCCCAAACTCACCTGCATAGAGCCCCTGAGGGTGTAGCAATATCCAGGGTGCATCAGAAGTGATGGGGCTACACACACCCTGCCTCCTTGAGGGCCTTGAGCAGCAGGCAGGAGATAACAGGAAAAGAAAAAGAAGGTTGACCCCTCGCAGAATGAGTGAATTAATGAGAGAATGAATGAGTGAGTGAATGAGTTGGTGAATGATTTAGTGAGTGAATGAATGAATGAATGAATGAATGAGTGAATGCGTGAGTTAGTGAATGAAGCAAAAAGCAAAATTCAAAACCAAAACCAAAAGCAGAAAACAAAAATCAAGGAACACAAAGCAAAATTCAAAAAAGCAAACCTGAAAACAAACACAAAACCAAGAAAAGCAAAAAGAAAAATCCAAAAGCAAAAGCACAAAGCAAACACAAAACCAAAAACCAAAAACACAAAGTAAAAATAAAAAGTAAAAAAAAAAAACACTAAATATACGCGAGGCAAAGTCCAGAGAAACGTTTCTCATGAAAATGAAATCTTATTCACAAGTGGATTAAACTGGCCGACTCGAATATCCTGTAATGTTTGTAAGACATCGCTCGGAGCGTTTGCTGATGGCCATGACGGTGCGCTTGGCGCCTGCGGGTTGTATCGTCTCCGCGCTCTTTGCTCTGATTTACGAGTCAAAGCGTGTTCCGACTTAAAGTGGACACACCTTGACGTAAAGCTCTCATGATTAGTATTCCAGCATCGCCATTGTCTCTAAAGGCCAGGGTTCGAACCCTGTTCAATATATCTTGTCCTGTTTGATTAGTCATACTAGCCATCATTCTGTACAGTGTGGATGGACTGAGTATAGTCGTATTTTATGAACTACAAGCAATCAGACTCTTTACAACCTGTAATAGTGGACGAGTGAATACTTTCATGGCATGATATATTGCGCAGCTACCACTTAAATTATCTTTATGCATATATATTTAATTATGCATGGAGCAAGATTAATGTTGAAGAGACGGAACTGGGAATCTCTTAAAGAAATGTTCAAGATTCTGAAGGAGAAGAGTGGAAACATGGGAATGAGAATTAATGAAAAGAAAACGAAATACTATATGAAAATGTCAGCGGAAAAAGATAGAAGAGCAAGAGAAAATGTAGAAATTGGTCAGTATATGTTTTAGATTGCAAAATGCTTCAGTTACCTTGGTACTGAGCCCGAATTCACCAATCAGTACCTATATCCGCTGCACTGTAAAGGATTGCAGCAGACACGTAGCTACCCAGCTCACAAACTTACCATTGTCTGCTAAGTAAAAATTGGGAATTCTAGGATCATACAGGGTAGATTTATAAAAGAAAATAGTACTACCAGCCTAGGTACAAATTTCTGCTAGCATTTACATTTAAGCGAATCGAGAAACTCCAATCTCGAGGGGTGATAAGGTCTGTCTATAGTGAGCGCCTGTATCTTACCTAGCAGTACTATTTTCGGCGTTGACAAAATGAAAACGATGTCAGCTAAGATAAAAATTGGCTAATTCGCTAAAAAGCGCCAGCCGTTTATTGTGCTAAGGGAATACACACATGTCCTGGATGCATATCGATGATTAGTGCCTACTTGACACTGCAAGAATTGAAAACTCAAGATAAACTAAACACGTGGCACTTACACATAATGTCCTGAAAATAAAGGATGGAGAATTCGGTACTCCACTGATTCCTTCTTCTCTCATCGGAGAATATAGCATTCCTCTGCCATTACAAAAATTAAACACAAAATATATTACAAACGATAAACTCGAGTGGAGTTACTCAGAACCTCCACTGAAATATGAGAAATTATGAAACGGCGTGATTTCAAACATTACCCTATATTATACATTGCGTTTCATATTTGAACCGTAGTTCCACATCTAAATATGTAAGATCAAGATTTACTCAGTATTAAATATATATCCATATGTACAATGATTTGTGATTCGCACAAATATTCACTTAACTGCGTTGAAGTGATTTAATTTCCTTTAATATACATGAGTCTTTACTACTCAAACTTCCTGAACAAACACCGTAACCCTATCGGTTGAAAGTATAAATACTTGTCTGAATCAAGAGAACATAGGTGACAAACGTTTAAGTTCAGCACTGCTCTAACTTTGTTTTCTCCCATTTGATTATTAAATCTCGAAAAAATCCTGAAATTCTTTGCTCGACTTACATTTTCCTTGATAAACGTGAATATTCGAAGTGCATGGCATTTTACCTTCATTCCACACTTCCATTCCAAAATTATACAACAATCACATTATTTCTTAAACACCCTGTACAGAACTTGCCTCAAATGCAATTAAACAATGTCACATACGCTGTGATCAAAACTAGGAAACATGACTCCTCAGTCTCCTTTTGTGAAAATACGTAACTCATTTACGTCTACGATTCCTTTCTTGCACGGTATTCCAAATCTAAATCCCATTTCAGTGCATTTTCTCAATCAATGCAAAGAAAATCAGTAACTCTATTAAATATCCATGACCATTGTGAATATTGTTCAAGAAACAAACTTTAACAAACTGCTCTATTCTTGTACAAAATTTCCTCGTTCCTATAACTTCAAATCTTTAATTACTTTCCGTACAGTTACTTTTATACCACCCTGTGATTTAACTTTCTTAACTCCTTTTCACGTATTTAAATTCAGTTATTACATTATTGTAACTTTCAAAGAATTGTCAGCAAAAATTCATATTTAAAAATTGTTATAAGTGTGTCCTCTTTTCCTGTGAATACACTTAAGTCTTAACTATCTTCGTGAAATATTTTGTTTAACAAATTTTATCTAGGCTTTTTAATGCTCTGAATGTTTTATTAGACACATATATAAAGGTTCTTGAAACACCCTTGTTACTAGGAAATATGGTTTATTACGTTTACAGCATAGTTCTACATAACTATCTGTTTCATCACAATGAATTTGGTATTCTTTGATTTAATTGTCTATATCAAGTATTTGGACTATCTTTTACCAGATTTAGTGTCGTGTAACAATCCATTTTTGCCCACAGTTGGTTTATAATAAATTTCTGACACTCGAATCAACATCTTGAGTTGTCGAAATTTATTTGACACTTCGTGACATAGCTTTTTAAATATACGGTACTTAAGTTGTTCAATATTGTTTTAGATCCCTTATTTGGGGGTGGTAGGACCTAAAACGGAAGAGTTACTGTATTGATTTTGAATGGAGTGTCTAAAAGGGGGTAGCTGCCTTTGGAGGGGCAAGCTGACCAGTGTGGAGTGTTGTTTAGCGTTAGGAACTAGGGGGCGCTCCTATAAAGACTGTAAATGTGGTTTAAGGGATGTAGCCTTAGCACGCGGGTCGATGTACTAGTCGCCCAGCCGGCTACTTATTATATAATCACCTTGCTAGTGTCAGCGGTTCGGCACGCGCTTCACTTGAGCACGCGAGCCGCTGTGAGGAATACAATGACGTCTGAGTTGGCGTTATTACTACGGTGTGTCACGTCTGACTGTGACGGGAGTAAGGAAGGACGTTGGGACGTGAAGAAGAGTGTAGATCAGTAATGCAAGTGTAAGAGACTGACCAAGTGTTTATTGGTCAGCAATGAGTAACTGTTAGTCCCTTTTAAGGGATCTTGTGATGTTATAATGTGAGTACAAACTGTGGGTGTTAGGTTACAAAAGTAGGATTCTGAACACTGACTGACTGACTCACCTCGGTTGACACTGTCGTTAGCCTCCGGCTGTCTCGTCGAAGCACTGATGATGGAGAGATCCTCGTGACCCACTTAAGGCACCTTTTATACCTTTAGCCTCTGTTCTGTCAGCGCGTTGTGGCATAGTTGAACCAGTTTGTAGTATGTCGCTGTGTGTCATAATTACGCAAGGGTTGAGCTGCTTTATGGAGTAGCCAGCTGCCCTTATAGTATTGATGGATATTGGGTAGGCTTTTAAAGGGTTGCCTTTTATGAGATTTAGACAGATGATGGGGGGGATGATCTCTAAGGGGTGCATACCCCTTGGGTATTGTACAAGCCTCTTCCTCCATTTGGTCGCGTCCTCGCGACCGGGAAGGGCACTTGGGGTTGGGATGTTGTCGTAGTAGTTTTTGAATCCCCCTCGTCTCTTCTGGTGGTGGCGTCGTAAGCGTCGTCGTATGGAACGGGTGTCGTCGTGCAGAAGTGTAGGTGTGCGGTCAGCCCGTGTTCAGAGGGGAGGGTTATGGGGTGTACATAGATATATATGTATATAAATTTTACATTGCATGGTGAAATGTGCATTAACATTGTTGAATAAAGAAAATAATTGCTATTGAGGCACAATCGCCATTGCCGTTGTCGGCATAAAAAAGAAAAAAAACATGGTTATACATGGTTACATAGTTGTGCAGGGAGGAAAAACCCAGGGCCGAACGGATGATTGCGTCGTCCGCCCTATCTTGGGGAAAAAGTGCTCCCTGCAATAAAGAAGATAGGAGAGAATAGAAAAAAATGGGTGTTCCAGGGTATAATTTAAAGGAAATATTCAAAAGTATTTATTTGTGTGGGAAAAACGGAACACCCTGACAAATGGGGAAGTTAGAAGAGAGAAAAATGAAAGAAAACAATTCACAGACATTGGTTACGTGTTACCTTAGCAAACGAAACAAAACAAAACAAAAATATAGACATCGTGTACACGTGAACTTGATAAACAGACAAAAATATATATAGTGTTTAATGTATTATGTGGCGATGCTGACATTTAGGAATTTCCATTGGAATAATTGCCCGTGGGCGCATGAATATGTATGTAGTTTACTCTTTAAAATTATGAACTACAATGACCTTATGTCTACTTAAGCGCGCTAAACCCTTATAATTCTAGTTTTTGTTTGGATCCTCGCGTGCACGCTACCTGTTTGTACGTACGCTTGCCGTATCACGGCTGATCCTATACGGCCACCTCTTGGCACGGTTGAGTGGTCGTACCGCTTGCAGTGTATTCTTAATACCTAGTCTGTGAAGCATCCTCTGTGGGTGAATGCTTGCACACTTGGCCATGAGGGTCGCCGCCACATGCCGGTTGCGCCCTCATCGCCGTAAGCTGCGTCGCATTTTGACGCTTCAAGTGTTTTTGTTTTATGCAGATCTGCCAGCAAGCCTGATGCCCCACAGGCATCATTCCCGCTGTGCAGATTATTGACGTGTAGCTGTAAAAAAAAATGTAGTGAGTGTGTAAGTGGGAATGAATGTTAAATGGAGGTTAGTATGCACAGGTATAATACTACAATAAGGGGGCATTAAATAGCATGTTGCTGCTATCTGGCAGCAAAATCATAATTACACGTGTCATATTCTAGGTGACAATGCCTGCAAAAAAATATGGAGAGGTTAACAAAACATTGAAATTCCCTATTCCATATGCCGCTTCCTGTGGCAGCGTTGCCACAGTCTGAAGCCCCTTTTTACCTGTGAAAAGAATGGCATGGTTATTATTACTCGATATATGGCCGGGCTTACCCTATATGGTGCCGTGACGTCATTTCCTAATGTGTTGTAGTATTGGGCTTACCCTGGCAACGAATTTGGGCCGCCAGGCGCCGAAATTTTACCTCAATATATGTATTAAAAAAAATTGTCTTAAATGTAAGACTATGCTACATTATAATAACTTATCATGAGTTATCGGACTTACCCTGATGACGGATTTGTGGGTCATCAGGCGCCGAACGGCGTTCTCTTATACTACTTATTTAACTTATTGATAAAATTACTTAACTGTAAAACTATTCTGTATTTACATGCCGAGTGGACCTTATTCTAAAGCCGAAATGTGCTGTGCTATTATTAGCAACAGCTGTCAGTAAATTTGCTTACATCTAAGTGACCTTAACATGGCACTATGACTTAAGTACTAAGATTTAGATGGAGGCTGGCCGCTTGATTTCTCTCGCGGGGGCGCCCTTGTAGTACATTGTCGGGACCGGAACCCAACAATGCCTCGTAGTCCCCTCCGTTTTAATACTATTGTCGACATCTATTCTAGGTCTTAATACTAGTACTAACCTATTCGCAGGTGCCTTACGGTGCCACTAAGCTAACCGTTTCGCCCGCCGTAACTTTCGTGTTCATAACCGTGTGCTGTTCCTATTTGACGTAGGTGAGCCGCCCACTTGGCTCCTGTGAGGGGCGCGCAATGCCCCATCTCTTAATGCCCTCTGACTGCCCGATGCGTCGTCATTTATGTGGGCATTGGACAGTGTGGTCCAATGGCATAATATCCTCCGGGAAAAAAGCGTCCGGGGAGTCCTCTTTGCCTGTGTCGGCCGCAATATTTGTATTCATATGTCCTCCGGGAAGTGAGCGTCCGGGGAGTCCTCTTCGCCTTAATCGGCATTGCTGGGTTGGCCCACTGAACCCTTTTGAGTGCCCGCTATGCTACTCATTTAAGAACTCTGGCGACCCGTTGTCGTCCATTTACGTGGGCGCAGGACCGAATGAGCGCGTACATTCCATATATATATATTCATATTTCATTCTGCATTATTGATTACCGTCGTGGTCTTCACCTTCACCTCGCGGGGTAAGGACTTGTCGGATCTAGGATTGGTCCTGCTGAACCCTTGGATCCTGCTTCACTCCTGACGAATAGGAGTCTGACTCCCCGCCATGGAAGTCCTACTTACGTAAATTTAACTAACAGTCTAGTCATAATATGGTCGTCTCTAGGGATAGCTCCCGAGGCCGGCGCGGAGTGAGCTATTTCTCCCGCCATTCTCAGAAAGTCTCCCTGCAGGTCTTGGCTTCGACGACCGTGGCACAAAGTGGGTTTAGCATCCCTTCCTCCCAGGGGCGGTTTATGCGCACCTAGGATTCCAGAGCTTGCCCGACCAGGCCGCGAATGCTTTGACCTTACGTGGTTCGTCTATTTGGTCTAGTCGTCAGTAATTTGATGAGCCAACTGGGGTAAGGGTCCACATCGCCTTCCCCAGCTCTGCTCCTAGTGTTGTGCTTTTGACCTTTGGCTAACGCCGGTATCATCAGCCAGGGTGTTTCAGATTCCCTTTTTTTTTTTTTTTTTTTTAATATAGGTGTAACCTGTGTAAAAAGTGTCAAATGTAAAATACTTCCAGTGTGGTGGGCTGGTAAAACCTCTACATACGTAGACTACTTTAGGCTACCTGTGCTATATCAGCTTCTCCAGCGATAATGCTCTTTTTTAACCTTGATGGAGGTGTTAGTAGGGTCTGTGGCGTCAGGTACCCTGTTATTGTGATCTGGGGGTAGTTATCTGTAGAGTGGGTTAAAGCAGGGTAGGAGGAGGTTGCGCACTTCCGAATTCCGCGTTAGTGGCGGCCTGGAACCGGTTTTTGTGCTGGGATGCTCCTACAGTGAGTGGAACGGGGCAGGTAATTCCCGGGGTTGCAAAAAATAAAATAAAAATCCATGCCGGTCTGATATCAATATCCCCTGGTGAATGGATGGGATATACATGCATGCGTCTGGATATGAGGCGTTTGCACTCATGTATGGATAGGTGTAGGTTGAGGCATAATACTAATATATTTCCCTCTCATGCGGGATGATTTAAATTTAAAAAAAATGGTTAGTATTTATTACTTATGGCCTCATCTCTCATATGGAGATGTGCATTACGCTTAGTTGGTGTTTGCCGACGCACCCCTCTCATTCAGGTGATAGCGGTGGGGCTCAAGGCGTAGCATGCCCTTTCTGTAAACACATGAAGTTTACCAACCCTTATGTATACTTTGTAGTGTAGTGTAGCTGTGCTGGTCGTGTTCATGTGTCTGCGTTGTTTATGTTTGGACGTGAAAAGGTTATGGGAAGGGAGTAGAGTGAGACGCTGTTAGCATGTTCTCTTGTCATCCTTCCTTGGTCCATGTTGGTTTTCTATCCGCGCTTTGGGATAGCGAAGCTTCACGACCTACTCTGGTCCGTTATAGGGCTAAGTCCTAGTCGCCTGGAATGATTTGTTTCGGGACTAGGGTCGCAAAAAGAAGTTGTTAAGGGGAGGTCCCGTTTCCTCAAAGTCCCTATGTTCGCCCCTGATTGGTGAGCGCGTTTGTGTGTGTGTGTGTGTGACTACGCTCCGCTACACCACGCGGACGCCTGGTCTGCTGTAGGGCCAAGTCCTACTGTGTATATTGTGTATGGGTAGGAAGCGCCCGTGGCCTGCCAACGTCTTTACGAACGTGCTACTCTGGGCCTGCGACAAGTTTTGGTCTGTGACGTCTGCTTGTTGATAAATGCTTTCGCAGTGTTGAAAAATGTATAGTGTTATGATTGTTCTGCATTTGTTTATTCATGGTCACTGCCACTACACAATCGCGTTTTGTCATCGACAGTGTTGCAAAGTGGCTAAGTCTGCAAGTCATCAGTTTGTGTGTGTAACTTCAGGCCGGGATTTTATGTAGGTTAACCACTGTTGCGTGTTTTTCTGCACGTATGCCAGTGTGGTCATTGTGTTAAATTCCTGGCGGCCCGATGTGGTAATCCGCCCTGCTACTATTGCCGTTGTGTGGCCATTATTCCGTAAGACCGTTGTCTTACGAAATTTATATGTCTCTGTCTGGAAAGTCCATTTTCCCTGTCAAGTGTATTTCTGGAATTTTATGCCTGTCATTTGGCCGCAGGAATGTAGTATTATCTGTCTAAGCCGTTATATGGGCCAATTTTGGTGTGATTGGAAGGCCGTCTGCTTGTTTTTCCCTGGCGTGCAATTTTCTCTGGGGTTCGAACCCGTGTTCTATGTAATTCTCTGTGTTATATGTCTGCGTTGTTCATGTTCTGCGGGCATTCTGTCTGTATTTTGTTTGTGTTTCTCGTACCGAAAATACCGTTGTTTAGTTAGTTTTCGGTACGAGGTTTTTGTGTGTGGACATGGGTTCGAAGCCGGTTGTCTGTAAAGATTTGGTGGCCATTTCTGTGCCGCCTACTCTATGGCAAATGGGCTGTGTGTTTTTCTATGCGCAACCCCTAGTATACCTTCCTGCGAGGAGTTTGCTTATTTTTGCCCTCTCCTCGTAGTGTAAATTTTGAAGATATAGGGTTCTTGGGTTGGCTATGAATGATTCCGTGCAGTGTGCTTTGGGAACTGTCGTCTGTAAGGCTCGCAGTTTATCACTGAGGTCTGCTTTACTGCTGAGTATGATGGTGTCGGGTTGCAATGTCTTGCGCGCTCGCTTGTTTACTTGTTTCGATAACGCTGTGTATCCGAACATGTGTTCTTAATCAGCCTGCTTTCTGTTAGTGCTCTTCGCATTATAAAAAGGCAAGAGGGGAATTTTGTGGTTTAACGTGACCATTTCTGGAGATCATGTGCCACGGGATTTCCGTTCTACTTGGAATCCAAACCACAGGCCATGGCATTTCACTTCGGAAATCTCATATGCATTGGCCGTCTGCAAAAGAACCTTCCATTGACTACACTTGTGTCCCCGAGTGTTGTGTTATGTATACCTATGTATAAAATATATATATAGTTTATTTGGCCATTTTTCTTTCTTGGGCTAAATGTGTGAAACAAAAAAAAAATTATTTATGCCCCGCTCTGCATTAAGAGAGCACATTGAAAGAAAATAATAGTAGGTGGCGTTAGTCTCTAAAAATTATGTCGTGAGCACTATGTTTTTGAAAAAAAATGGTGATTGGGACCTGAGTGTAGTATTTACCATTTTGGTAACGTGAGTACTACCGTAATCTGGTTACGTCTCAGGGGAATCTACCGACACTGTCTAGTACACCTTAGGAAGGCCATTGCCAGACGTAACTGATACCCTTGTATCCACGTCACGAGCAAAGCCAGTGCACTGTGGGAGTCAAACCTGCCTATCAAAGTAATTGTAACTCACCAAAATGACAGTGTCTCATCCCGGTGTGCAATTGGGCTTTTTAGTTGGTTAAAGCACACCTCCCAAAATTTTTTTTTTTGAAACTAGTTTGAGATTCTTAATTCTTGCCATGCTTACGGTTTTCGCCCGCAACAAGAGAATCTGTCAAACTGTGGAACCATAATGTAGAACGTCTAGTCATTTCTACTTAGAAAGACTCCCTTAAGCTCTATGCTGTGATTTTATGCCTAAGTTGTGTTCAAAATATCTCTTTCCGGCCTTAAGCCTGATGGGCTTTCACTTGGCTTAGTGATGGCCTAATAGAAAGATGCCATGGTTCCCAAAAAAAAAACACAGAAGGATTTAAAATTACTCACTTTTAATTTGGCCATGTTGCCCTGTATATACATAAAATACGAGAAAGAAAAAAAAATGCGCAGTTTATGTTTACTATGTAATTGTCGGTCTATTTTCTGATATCTCCCGCGTGAAAGAACTTGTGTGGCCATTTATGATGGGGGAAGTGATGTTATTTTATTTCTTTGGCCTTGGTGGAAGTCGTTATCGTCTTTCGAGCTTCAGTGCTCAGAAAGGTGAAGGGTTTTGCCCTGTTACGATATTATAGGCCTCTGAAATCCATTGAGGTGTTTCTTTGCTGTTTTCCGGCGGAATTTCTAGCAAAGTAAGCCTTGCCCTACTTCCACCGTAGCGCGTGTTTCTAGGTCTAAGTGTACCTGTATTCAAGGGCGTTATTGCGCTTGGCGCTATCTTAGCAGATTTTGCGGGAGTGTATGTATGTTTGACTGCGAGGTTTTGTGGGGTGGGTAATAATACCTTTCCTAATCCCCGTGTATTGTATGGTAATGCCTGTTTAATCTGTATGTGCGTGTACCGTGCATCCTGAGGGACTAATGCCGGTGTTCGCCGCCGTTCTGGCAAATTTGCCCTTTGAACTGGCGGTGAGGGCCGCTTAAGTGCCTGTTTTTGTCCTGCCAATGTGGTGTCGTGTAGCCTGTCCGCTTTCTGGCCCGTGGCCACGGCAGACTCCTGCCACTGTGTTAGCCTATCTGTGTGAGTGTATGTAGGCTTTATATGTGGTAGGTCAGGCTCTACGTCGTCAGCCCATGACGAGGTTACCTCCTGTTGTCCCTCTGTCGTATTATGTGTGATTGAAGGTCCTGGCTTCAACTCCCTCTCGTTCATCCGGTCCGAGGGGATTGTTCTAGGCTCTTCCCCTCGGCTTGGCAAAATTGCCTTCCGATCCGGAGCTGGAGGACGTGTGTCTGTGTAGGATGTATTCTTTAGTATGTTGGAGCCTAACCTGGCCGTCTCCTGGACTGTGGCCACGGCGAACTCCTGCCACTGCGTGGCAGTACTTGTCGAGAGGGACATCCTCGCAAATTGTCGAGTTAGCGTATCTACGCTTATGTCCTCTCTCGGGTGGGCTGATGGCCCTACCATGAACTCAAAAATGGCCTTATTGGCTTGTAGCTCACGGTATTTGTCCCAAATTTGGGTGTACTGCCTTATTGAGGCTCATGGCCTGCTTGCAAATTTCTGTACTAATGTATTAATGTTTCTGTGCTCTGTATTGTTTTGTGGCCGCTAGTTGGAGAAGCGCTTGGACGCGAATTAGCTCCCTGTATTGGGCGTGTAAACTTGTGTAGTGCACCCTCATTCTCTCGAGGGTTGCATTATCTATTACGGGACCATGTGTGGTGATTAATTGTCGGTATATTCTGTGTCTTTGTATATGGAACCTATTGAGGTGTTCATGTATGTGATTCAAGAGTGTATGTGCGCATCTTAATCGCGCTGTCCTACCCTCTGACGGGGTGTATGGCTGTTTGCCCTGTATTGCCCCGATTTTTGTTTGGAGTGCCCGTATTTGTGTTTGCCGGCCTTGTATGTGCCCTTGGCATCTGAACAATAATGTTAATAATATTGGCGTACCCCTATTGCCTCTATGGCTTGCAATCTCTGCATGAGGTGCCATTCTACTGCAGTGTATGGGCCTACAATAAGAATAAAAAAAAGTCTGTACGTGTTTGACAGTGTATTCTTATATTTCTTTGATTCTGTATGGGGTTAGGGGGTTGGTTTATTAAGAAGTTCCCCTGTGTAGCTAATTTGGAGCACACAAAAAAAATGGTGCTTTTTGTCTGGGGGAAAAATTTTCTCACTAATTTGCTTGGCTTTTTGCGGTACGGAAGGGGTCGTTTTACCTACGAGGGCTCGTTGGTTGAGTCCCTTTTCTCTATGCGTAGGACCCCGCCTCCACCATCTGTTTTAGATCCCTTATTTGGGGGTGGTAGGACCTAAAACGGAAGAGTTACTGTATTGATTTTGAATGGAGTGTCTAAAAGGGGGTAGCTGCCTTTGGAGGGGCAAGCTGACCAGTGTGGAGTGTTGTTTAGCGTTAGGAACTAGGGGGCGCTCCTATAAAGACTGTAAATGTGGTTTAAGGGATGTAGCCTTAGCACGCGGGTCGATGTACTAGTCGCCCAGCCGGCTACTTATTATATAATCACCTTGCTAGTGTCAGCGGTTCGGCACGCGCTTCACTTGAGCACGCGAGCCGCTGTGAGGAATACAATGACGTCTGAGTTGGCGTTATTACTACGGTGTGTCACGTCTGACTGTGACGGGAGTAAGGAAGGACGTTGGGACGTGAAGAAGAGTGTAGATCAGTAATGCAAGTGTAAGAGACTGACCAAGTGTTTATTGGTCAGCAATGAGTAACTGTTAGTCCCTTTTAAGGGATCTTGTGATGTTATAATGTGAGTACAAACTGTGGGTGTTAGGTTACAAAAGTAGGATTCTGAACACTGACTGACTGACTCACCTCGGTTGACACTGTCGTTAGCCTCCGGCTGTCTCGTCGAAGCACTGATGATGGAGAGATCCTCGTGACCCACTTAAGGCACCTTTTATACCTTTAGCCTCTGTTCTGTCAGCGCGTTGTGGCATAGTTGAACCAGTTTGTAGTATGTCGCTGTGTGTCATAATTACGCAAGGGTTGAGCTGCTTTATGGAGTAGCCAGCTGCCCTTATAGTATTGATGGATATTGGGTAGGCTTTTAAAGGGTTGCCTTTTATGAGATTTAGACAGATGATGGGGGGGATGATCTCTAAGGGGTGCATACCCCTTGGGTATTGTACAATATACGTTCCATCGCTGCGCATAAAACAGATTTATTTAATTTAACGCAAGTATCTATAATTCTAAACGACTTTATATTGAAATGATTTAACGTTGACAACAGCAATACGCTAATAAAATTTCGTCCAAATGACGGAAATTTTCAATGAAAATGACTCCTAAGAAAATACTGATATACTGGATTAAAATCTACACAATTTTAAATACAATGACAAAATTATACGATTGGTCAATTTGGATAAACACAGAACATGACTACAATTCTACTAAATATAAATCAATCTCTTCACTACCTTGAGCTGGCGACGATCTCTGATGTATCATGTCTCGTCTGGCAAGACAAATGTGTTTGAGCACAACGCCCACAGATGCGAGAATCGGTTGTGGCGAGGCCTGCTGGATAACCTCACAGTGGGACAAGGTCGATGACATAACTGGGTTAGCGACCTCTCCGAGTACAGCAAGTCTCTCCCTCACTCCTTCGCTCGACTCCCGCAAGTTGTTCGGATCTTCTGACGTTACCCCTTCACTGCGCTGACATCGCTTCTCAAGGTTGAAATTCGATTGTTATATAAGTGTCTTTGAGAGTATACTGGATGTATATGAACTCGTGTTATGAAGTATAGATTTGTTCTGCATTTCTGCGCATCGCGTAGATGTTCAGCTGCGCCGTCCATGTTGTGGAATTCTGGACTCAACTTTTCATTTCTGTAGTCTCTACTTCCCTATAATGTGCATCTTAGCACGAAGTCATAATCAGTTTAATGATTAAACCTGTATAACTTCCCCGTTGCCAATTTATAAACTGCATTATGTATAGTTCCCAAAGATGAGCTGAATTGTATGAGTAATATAGCTCTTTACCTGAAGTGAATTGTTTGCATTTATCTGCGTGATATGTGTAATAGCTTCGTATTGAAATACCGAAGTAACTAGCTGTGTTTCAAATACTCCACAGACTTGCTGTATGAAGCTTCTTTAAAAGTGAGTGTAAATGAACTCAGTCTCGTTCCGATAAGTGTGTTACTAAATCACCAGTCTACATGCTGTGCTGTTCTCAGTCAGAATGTCCCTTACTTCACAAGTCACAGCCTTCTGACTTCACACTCCTATCTCCACTTTCGTTATGCGTGGCACTGTTCTAGAAACAACTCGTTTCTACACTGGCGGTCTTGTCCAGACCCGATCTGAATTAGGAATGACTACTCGTTCTTGCTCTCCGTGTACGGCAAGTTCATCGCGTTTCCTCCCCTCTCGTGGTGTGACGTAGCTCCACAGACTTCCCCTCACTCAGTGTGTCATCAACCTTGATCTCTTCTCCTCCTGCATGACGTTACTCTCAATTCTCGTGGTGTGACACATTCTTGCAATGTAGTCCTCCCTACATTCAGATAATAAATACACAACCATATTTAAATAGTTCCTTCTTTCCTTCCGGCCTTCCGTAATTGTTTAATTAATAATGATGCAAAGTATTACACTCTATTTCATCATAGGTTTTCCATATCTCACAAATTTTTAAGGAATAAGAGATTTTAATTCATTCTTTTATTTTTCCTGGGTCCTAGTTCGTATCCCGTCTGGATCTTTAGTATTGGCCTTAAATAAATTCGGGCGCAGTACTATACTAAATTCAGTATCAGAGGAGATTTATAAACGGATCATGAATGGAAACAGAGCTTACTATGCAAACACTAAGCTCTTAAAATCAAAACTTCTAAGTAGGAACTTGATAGTTAAACCCTACAAGACCAGTGGTGACCTATGGATCTGAGACGTGGACAATGACAACAAATGATGAGAATGATCTTAACATTTTTGTACGGAAAGTTTTAAGAAGGATATATGGTCTGGTAAAGGAGGATGAAGGGTGGCGAATCAGGACAAACAAAGAAATTGAAGAGACAATCAAAGGTGAAGATATTGTGAAATTTATTAAGTCCCGGCGTCTGGATTGGCTGTGTCATGTAGAGAGGATGAATGAAGAGAGAACACCAAGGAAGATATTACATGGAACTATGGAAGGGAAGAGGAGACGTGGACGACCGCACAAAAGATGGCTACAAAACTTAGGAGAAGATCTGAGAACTATGAGGGTTGGAAGACGGTGGGAGGAAACTCATAGAAGGGACGATTGGCGGGAAATCGTGAGAGAGGCCAAAGTCTACCCCAGGCTGTATTGCCGAGGAAGTAAGTAAGTAAGACTGAATTCTTACTTCATTCTTTTCCTTGGTTTTACTCTTCTTGCCTTCCCTCAGGGAAAGATAGCGCTACGGAAAATCAGTTTCGAGGTGAAATGTTACGTCCGTTGGTTTGGAATCCTGGTAAAATATAAATGTCGAGTTTTTTGGTACAGATTTACATAAGTCGGGCCTGCGAGGCCCAGATAAAGTCCATGGAGGAAATACTGGTGTGACGTCAATATTATTAATACGAATGAAATGTGAATGGGGCTTCGGTGGCGTAGTCGGTAGCATGCTGAGCTTCTATGCCCAAGATAGCGGGCTCAAACCCGGTCGAAGCCGTCGGATTTATTAAGAGCGTTAAAATCCCTCTGTATGCCTTCCTTCGGAGGGGAAGTAAAGCCGGCGGTCCCATGTCATAGATTTATGGCATGTTAAAGAACCTTCCACTAATTACACTTGTGTGAAGCTAAATTAGATAGGTTAAGAATGTAAACAACGCTCTTAGGTTTCTACGTTCGTTGCCAAGAGCCGACTGCGGTGGCATATGGTAGCTAAGTTCTTAACTTGGCCTAGTAGTCGTTGACGGTGGCGCTTGGCGGCGAAAGTAGGAACTATTTGAAAAATTCTAAGTTGCAGTCTGTACTTAAATTAAAAAACAGATAACACACACTAATACAGTCATCACAATTAACACCGGTTATCAGACAGATTCTACACACACCCAAAGTACACGGGGCTACATGACCACGTTGTCGCAGCCCCTAAACTTCAGAACCAACCAACCAACCAACCGAAATGTTCTAAAATGGAAATTTAACATCGAAATGAAGAAATAATTGAATAAAATGCGAAAATGTGTGTACCAAAGTGTGATTTTAAAACACCAGGATGAAACCATGGTGTCCTCACATGAAGTATTAAAGAACTATGGTTATTGCCAAGTTTTCTGTCAACATCGACACATCATGTGCTGTACCATACAAGTAGTTCGGTGAAGAACTAAGTTATACAGCCTATTTTCGTATATCCTACTTATGTTTATTGCCTCTATCAACAAACAAATTTTCAGTTTGATTGCTGTAAAAGATTCCTAGATATTGAGAACCGTCTAAATATTTCGGATTGTTGCCATGTTGGTTTTTAATATAGATAGGCCTTAGAGTTATACACTATTAGATGAGGATTATTGTGTAGGTTTCTTATTCAAACGTTCGCTTCGATCGCATGATTAGGACACAAGAAAAAAAACTTAATTTTAAAATTTCGCACAGCGGCCATCTTGAGGTTATGTGGACAATTGAACTAAATTAGATGTCAGTACATTGCAAATTGTATATTCATTTTCCGTACCAAGTTTCACTGCGTTCGGATGATTAAATCGCCAGAAAAGTATATTTAAATGTTTCAACTTCGCTTGGCCGCCATGTTCGTTTTGTATTTAATGGGTTTTTGAAAGTCACAGAGGTTAACTTCTAGCAGTGTCCTTTATCACCATACAAAATGTCAGGGTGATATGAGTAATATTTTCAGAGATATAGAATGCCGGTGAAATATTTCGCACAGTTGCCATGTTGGATTGGTGAGACGTAAGAAAATTTCAAGGGCACGGTAGGAGTGGGCCAACATTATACTATGACCTCAGCGAGTTTCATTGAAATCGCTCCAGCCGTTTAGATGTTATTAGGGGGACACACATATACACAGACATTCACACACACACATGGACAAAAGCTGATCTCATAAGCCTATTTTTTCATCAATGAAAAAGGCTAAAAATGAATAAGTAACCGACTGGTTTTAAAACATGTAAATGTGTGGTAAATTACAATAAAGCTATATTGTTACCCAACTATAAGCAATAATTGTTGATTGGATCTATTACTGCTTTTCTCCTGAACTGTGGGAGGAATATTGGGAATTTCACACTACACTAGAGGTCCGAACACTTTTACCATAAATCAGGGGTCTCCAAACTACGGCCCGGGGGCCACTACCGGCCCGCGGACAGATTTTGTCCGGCCCGCGGAGAGCTAGCATACTTGAAAACTCCTTTTAGAGAACTTTTTTTTATAGCAAATTAAATTTAGTTTACTGAAGTATTCTAATTTTATGTTGAATAATTATTAATATGACATCTACATTGATATGGTCATGGGCTAACTACTCATAACATTGTTGTAGGCTTATTGTTATTGTTTTTGTGATAAGTTGGATAAAGAAACACAGAATTGTAATGAGTAAAGACATGTATAACATGCAGACATATGAAATACTAATGAGATTTATGTAATTGAGATTTTCCACTGACAATAGTTTGTAGTTGTGGACTAATTTTACTTGTACCAATTATTAAAAGAGATTTAAGATGCTCATCAGTTAATTTAGATCTGTAAACATTTTTTGTGTACTTCATTTTGGAGAAGGTCTTCTCACACAAATAAGTAGTACCAAAAACAGAAAACAGCCCACGAGCAAATTTATGCAAATTATCAAATTGTGTCAGTGGAAGACTCTTATAAAATTCCAACAAAGATGAGTTTTGATATTTGTTCTTAATTATATCACTGCACTGTAGTTCAATCATTTCCATTTGAAGTTCTGGGGCTAGGGTTTCAATGTCAGTATCAAAAGGATCCTGAAAAATCTTAATTTGATTCGCAAAGGCATCGAAGTCCGAGAAACGAGTATCAAAATGTATTTTCAAAGCACTCCAAGTTTCGATTGCAAAATCGATAGGAAACTCAGTCTCAGTGGTGTGGCTGAATATTTCACATGTTTTAAAATGTGAAAAACATTTACTTCGTAGTTGTGATTGAAACAGTATCAATTTCTTCCGGAATGATTTGATATTAGTGTATAAATCACGAAGATGCTGGTTTTCTCCTTGCAATCTCAAATTCAGTTCGTTCACATGTTTTGTCAAATCAACATAGAATGCTAACTTCCACAGCCATGCGTTGTTTTGTAATTCAGTAAGAGGGCGATGCTATTCATTCAAAAAAATTTCGATCACTGCTCGAAGTTCAAAAAAGCGCTGAAGGACTTTCCCACAACTAAGCCAACGTACGGCAGTATGATAAGGTAAGTCATTTTCTCCAATCTCTTCAATAAATTGTCGGAATTGTCGGTGATTCAGCCCAAAAGATCTCATAAAATTAACAGTTGATATGACTGGTTTCAGAACTTCAGACATATCCAAACATTTTCCGCACAAAGACTGTTGATGAATGATACAATGTATGACTAATGGTTTTGAACCACCGTCATTTTCTACAGCCTTTGACACAAGAGCGACCATTCCTTTATCTTTCCCACTCATGTTTTTGCCTCCATCAGTTGTAATACATTTCAAGTTTTTCCATCGAAGGTTCTTTTGATTAATGGCCATTTCAACTCCTTTAAAAATATCTGTACCAGTAGTTGCGCCATGAATACTATACATATCAAGAAGTTCTTCATGCACTTCATAGCTTTTATCTACTCCTCGAATATAAATCAACACCTGAGCAGTATCTGACACATCCGTTGACTCATCCAAGGCCAAAGAAAACCACTCAACATCTCCATTTTTGTCGAACAGTTGAGAGGATATATTTTCGGCGATGTTTTCTACCCTTCGAGCCATAGTGTTTGCTGACATACTGACAGTTTTTAATAAATTTACCTTTTCAGGGCACATTTCTTCGGCTGCTGCAATTATGCATTCTTTGATCATTTCTCCGTCGGTGAATGGTTTTCCACGTTTTGCAATTTCAAGAGCCACACGAAAGCTGGCACGAGTTGCAGCCTCTTGTTCGGTTTTGAGTTTTGTAAATGAAGATTGCTGCGATTTCAATCCGCGCTTCATAGCATCGAATTTTTCTGTCCGCAAACTTCCTGTATATTTTGAGTAATTTTGAAAATGTTTTGTTTCATAATGACGTTTAATGTTATATTCCTTGAGAACGGCTATGCTTTCATTGCAAATCAAATATAGCGCGTTGTTACTGGACTCAATTACGAAATACTGAATGTTCCACTCATCTTTGAATTTTCTGCATTCACTATCAATTTTTCGCTTCTTTTCCATACTACTAAATCACACATAAAGCAACAATTCAAATCAAAATACTGTTACAAAGATGTCTTAAACTTAAACACGCACAAACACGTTTTAAGGAGGTACGCACTATTTTATTTCACAACAGTGTCATAGGAACTGACTTGTGGTTGCGCAACTAGCCTTCTTATATATTCCAATTACTGCCATCTAGAAGTGAGTGGAAGACACCAGAACTCTCTCGAACCAACGAGATTACTCTGTACGTGCTATTAGCGCCATCTGCTAGCGATAGAAGGTACTACCTATTTCCGCTTGTGTCCACCAGATGTCGTGTCACGTTACTCCTCATGGCTCGTACTCTACGACTAATCTAGAAATTACAGATAATGACAGGAAAATTAATAATATGCAGTGTTGCCGTTTTGCGGACTTTAGTCCGATTTGCAGCCTTTTTTCAACGTTGCGTACTTTTTCGGACTTTTTTTTCATCAGTGGACTATTTCACTTTTTACCACCGGCAACAATGATAATATGGTTTTGGCCCTCGGAACTTACTGGAGTAATCAGTATGGCCCTAAGGCTGGAAAGTTTGGAGACCCCTGCCATAAATGATTAATACTGTAAGTCACACCCCGTGCCTGGGAGGCCCAGCTTACGCACTCAAGGGTAAAATGAACTCATGTTGTCTAATTGCTGGTGGAAATCTTCGATTCTGACGCAACTTGGGTGAGTTGTATGTCAACGGTACCGCTCTAGTACCTCAAACCAGAATTCAATTTCTTCGTTGAACTGAGATGAGATGTCTGTTGTCGGATATAAAAAATCTCCACAAGGGAATTGTGGGATGCATATTAATGCTCCATAAATATTGTAGAGAAATCAGCCGTACAAAGGACAGTTGTGAGCATCACACATGTGTAATTGATACGAGGGTGTTCAGTTGTGCGGAAAGCAACTCACATATAAATTGCTCAAGTCTGAGGTTCGCTACTTGTCCTCTGTCCGACTGCGCATGCAGGGTTCACCGCGAACTTTACCATTCCATCATTTTCCTTGAGTAGAAGAGGAAAGCCACTTCTAGTATAACAGAGATAGGATCCGAATACAATTCTTCTTAGTTCTGCCGCACGAGGCTTAGTATGACGCGTTCCAGCTCTCAGAACTTTTTTTTTTATGTGTCGAGAATCAAAACCGTGCACCCTCGGTGGCAGCCAAGGATGCTAGCCACTACACCACGCTTATAGCTCAACTAGTACACTTAAAAAGGAAGATTTTAGTTTTACGTGACCGTTAATCGTGCGATCATGAGCCACGGGACCTCTCTTTTACGTTGAATCCGAACCACAGGACATGGCATCTCACTTCGGAAATCTCACATGCATTGACCGGGAATCGAACCTGGGCCACCTTGGTGAGAGGCCAACAACTTGACCGCTGCGCCACCACGGCACCCACCTAGTGCACTTAACTCAAGAATCAATAAATAATATAATGTCGTATGGCCTCGGGTGCTGAGTGCAATCTTTGTTATTTGCCACCCAGATGGCAGCATGCGTATCGGAATATTTTGTTGTTCCTTGGAGCGCTATGATAGTCAAGGATGTTAGATATCTAAGCTTTCTAATAGAAAATGGAGGAACCTTTTGTGTTGGCGGAAAAAAACGAGATTAATTTTGCCATTATGAACAAGGCCTACTGAATTAAAATGGGTTCTTTAACACGCCAACAACGTTATGACATGCGTGTCGTGATTTTTGTCGCATTTCAAAAAAATCACTTACCATGGCCAGGAGCGAACCTGTAAGCATGGGGAATTTATTTCCGAAATAATGCCCATGTTTTTGAAACATCGTGTAGGCTACACCGATAAGATGTAGAAAATGCTGGAAACATAATCTCTCCAGGTAACTCATTAGCGTAATCTCTAGAGACGAAAGAGTTAGGTGGTGATAGATTGCCGCGCGCTCGGGACATCTTGTTGTCGTGGTCATGTGATGCAAGATGAACCAAGGAGATGTAAATTAATGAAGCACGTCATTAACAAGATCACTAGGCCAGATAACCCAGAGTGACGTCACGACCGGTAACGAGCCGACAAAGTCAGCTTCTACTTCTGTGATCCTATACCGAGATGCATTTTGCTACAGCAAATTTCCGCATGTTTGAAATTCTGAGAAAAAAAAGTGACAGTCAGTCTGAAAGGCTAGACTTTGTATCATTTTAAATGCTAGAAATGCTAGAAAGGCTGGAGGCTCCTCGCTTCGCTCGAAGCCAAGGACTCTAGACATGTTAGAAATTTATCTGCATAATACTGTTACGTGCCACCCCCTAGTGGCACTTTTGTTAACTGGATTACGGTGGGGGTACAAAGCACAACACCAATTACTGCTTAAAGAAATAATTAACTTTATTGTGGCCAGAAAATTACACTAATCAGCAAATACAAGCAATTAGGAGCCTTACTCCAGTTTCCTCAAGTCTCTTCCTTGAGCGCTCTTGGCCCTTCCACTTGTCAACAGATCACAGAAGTTAATCCGTCCTAATGAGTACGGTGGCCTTGACAGAAACTACCTGCTCCTCTCCTTTATGTTCACCGACCACAATTACTTACGATCACTTGCTGCAGGCTATTTCACTGTCCACAAGCTGGAGAAACAATGTCACTGGATTTCGTAACTCGCACAGCACTTCGTCACCACACTCCTGTCGCACAAGATAATCGCTCGCACTAGCTCGTAAAACACAACAACAACCACTGCTTCACGGGTCACTCTTATATAGCAGGCCGGTGACTCAATAAATGCTTCTAGATCCATCCAGGGTCCACGGCTTCTCGGGGTTTCCATCGCTGGTCCAGTCACGAATATTCTGGACTATGTCTTTGTCCTAGTAGCCCTGTTGCATAAGGCGCGCGCAATACAGGAGGCAGGGCACAGCCCAGCCCTGGGGCAGTTGTGACTCATGCGGCGAGTGATGACACAAACTCACAGCCGTAACACCACCCCCTTCCTAAAAAGGCTGATCGTCCCGATCAATCATTGGTCCGTCTGTGTCCCTCCGTAGGCTGCCAGGCGATCTCGATGCACGATCTTCATCTTCGCCCTCGGGCTCCGCTGGATCCTGTAGACGACATCGTTGATCCGTTTCACGACTCGGTACGGGCCCTCCCAGAACTTCTGCAGTTTGGGTGACAGGCCTTTCTTCCGTAATGGGTTGAAGACCCAGACCAGGTCGTCCTCGTGGAATCCTCCGGCATCCGTCTGCTGGTCGTATCGGGTCTTCATTCGGTCGGTCTCGATCCGCAGTTTCCTCCTCGCGAACGCGTGCACGTCCTCCAGTTGGTCGACTAGTTCTTGACAATACTGGCTTACCGGGATCGGATCATTCCCAGGTCGGCCGAAGGCAAGATCGACGGGTAGACGGAGCTCCCTCCCAAACATGGCCCGGGCTGGTGTGCACCCGGTGGCTTCATGCACGGCGGCACGGTAGGCCAGGAGTAATAGTGGAAGATGCTTGTCCCAATCCCTCTGGTGCTCGCTGACAACTATTCGGAGATGGTTCTCGATGGTGCGATTGAATCGCTCTACCATCCCGTCGGACTGAGGGTGTAGCGGCGATGTCCTTGTCTTCTGGATTCCCAGCAGCTGGCATAGGTTCTGGAACACCTGCGACTCGAAGATCCTCCCTTGGTCAGAGTGCAGCTCCAGGGGTACTCCGTACCGGCTGACGAATTCCTTCACCAGGGTCTCTGCGATCGTCGCGGCTTCTTGGTTAGGGAGCGCATACGCCTCCGGCCATTTGGTCAAGTAGTCGCTGACGACTAATATGTAGCGGTTCCCTGCCTCGCTTAACGGGAATGGCCCAGCAACATCGATGGCCACTCTCTCCATGGGGCCGCCCACGTTGTAGGTCTTCAGTGGACCCCGTCGTCTTCGTCCTGGGCCCTTGCTAGCTGCGCAATCGTGGCTTTTCGCGCAGTGGTTCTCCACGTCTGTTCGGCATCCGATCCAGTAGAACCGCTCTCTCAGCTTCTCCAGGGTCTTCTTTATCCCTAGGTGTCCACCAGATGATCCTCCATGGACTTCATTCAGGACTTCCTCCGTCATAGCCTTTGGAACGACGACTTGTTCCCGAGATGTCTTCCCGTCGGTGCTCTCCCAGGCGCGGCAGATGAGGCCATCCCTTACAATCAGCGAGTCCCACTGCGCCCAGTAGGACTTAAACTTTGGGCTGCAGTCACTCACAATGTTCCAACCGGGTCTGGGGACACAGGCCCTCTTCCATTCGGCTATCAGTCCCAGGACATCATCTTCTGCTTGTGCCCGCGTGAAAGATTCGCGGCTCCAGTTCCCTTGAAGTTCCACAGTAGTCCTCCGGCACTGTATCCCGGTGTTCTCCTCCCTCCTAGTACATAAGGTGCAGTCTTCGGGGCACGGTCTTCGTGACAGGGCGTCGGCGTTAGAATGCAGTTGGCCTTTCCTGTGCTGAATATCAAAGTTGTACTGTTGAAGCCTCTCTAACCACCGCGCGAGTTGACCCTCGGGCTGCTTGAAGTTCAGGAGCCACCGCAGGGATGCATGGTCGGTCCTGATGAGAAATTCTTGCCCGTACAAGTACTTGTGGAAGTGTTCAATGGTCTTCACGATGGCGAGCAGCTCCTTCCTGGTGACGCAGTAGTTCCTTTCTGGCTTTGACAAGGCCTTGCTGAAGTAGGCCACTACTCTCTCCTCGCCGTCCACTACTTGCGACAGGATCCCCCCTATGCCAAAGCCGCTGGCATCGGTATCGACGATGAACCTTGTTCCAGGTCTGGGGTAGGCCAGAATAGGCGCGGTGCACAGAGCCTGCTTGAGTCGCTCGAAGGCATTGTGGCATTCTGCTGTCCACGTGAAGAGTTGGTCCTTCTCAGTCAGTCGATGTAAAGGTTTGGCGATGTCGGCGAATCCTCTCACGAAGCGACGGTAATAAGTGCAGAGTCCCATGAAGCTTCGTAGTTGGGACTTGTCCTTCGGAACTGGCCACTCCCTCACAGCTGCGGTCTTCTCTGGGTCGGTGCGCACCCCTTCCTCGGAGACGATATGCCCAAGGTACTGGACCCGCTTCTGGAAGAGCTGACACTTCTTGGGGCTCAACTTCAGCTGGGCAGCCCGTAGCTTCAACAAGATCTCCTTCAGGTTGCTGTAGTGCTCCTCGAAGCTTCTCCCCAGAACGATGACGTCGTCTAGGTAGACCAGGCAGGTCTTCCAGTGTAGTCCCCTCAGAATGGACTCCATTAGCCTTTCGAAGGTCGCAGGGGCGTTTCACAGACCGAATGGCATGACGGTGAACTGCCAGAGCCCACTGCCCACAGAGAACGCCGTTTTCTCGCGGTCCTTAGGGTGGACTTCCACCTGCCAGTAGCCACTCTTCAAATCCAAGGTGGAGAACCATCTTGACCCTGATATGGTGTCCAGCGTGTCGTCGATCCGGGGTAGAGGGTAGCTGTCCTTCTTCGTGACATCGTTCACCCGCCTGTAGTCCACGCAGAACCTGGTGGAACCGTCCTTCTTCTTCACAAGCACGACCGGAGAACTCCAAGGACTATGTGATGGCTCGATCACCCCTAGATCCTTCATCTCTTGAACCATCCGGTCGACTTCGGCTTGCTTGGCGAGCGGGACACGTCGGAATGGGGCCCTAATCGGTGCGCTGTCCCCAACGTCGATTCTGTGCTGGACCAAGCTTGTCCTACCGAAGTCTTTGCTCCCCACGGAGAAGACGTCCTGGAATTCGCGTAGCAGGTCCTGAAGTTGGCGTGATTGTTCCTCGTCTAAATGGTCCTGGGATCCTTGGTACAGCTTCTGTAGTTCATCTGGCAGTGTGCGTCTTCTTCGGTTGTCCGTCTGCAGGTGTCCGTCTGTCGTATCTGTGATGCGGGCAATCCAGGTAACGGGCTCGCAGACTCCTAGGTTGGTGTCCCGGTGAACCGTAATGTCGTAGTCGTTCAGGTTGGACAGGCGGACGTACGGCCGAGACGTCGTGTTGATGAGAGTCTTGGCAACTAGCAATCCTTTTGTCTGGATGTCCTCATATTTTGGCTCGATGACAGCCGCCACTCCCTCAGCAGTTCCGTCGACAATTACGGCAGCACTGACCTCCGTCCTGGCGGGAACGATGACGTCTTCTCTCAGCCTTACTCGTCGTGCGGTGATGGACTCGTGCGCAGGTTGCAAAGCAAGTTCCTCACCTCCGAAGTGCAGAGTGTTGGTACTCAGATCCAAGATGATGTTGTTCTGGTCCAGGAAGTCCAGTCCAATGATCACTTCATTTGATACGACAGCCACAAGCACTGGATGCTTTATCGCCCGTCGACCAATGACGAACTCCAGTGATGCTTCGCCATGTACCGGTGCGGTCTCTCTGGTCGCGGTTATTAGCTGGAGGTTCCTTTGTGTGGGTTGCACTCTCCACTTCGGGATCACGGTGGGACTGACGATGGTCCTCGATGCTCCCGTGTCGATTAGCATGGGCCAGCTCTCTCCGTTGGCGACTCCGTCGACCATCAGGCTGCTATTGTCCCTCCGTAACTTCGTCACACGAACCTGGACTGCCGGGGCTTGACGACTGTCACAAGCCAACCTTTGCCCCCCAAGGCTGGCTAATACTCGTTTCCCTGGGTCGCGCGGTTTTCAGACGACTGATTTCCCGTCGGATACCCTCGGCGGCGGCGATCACCGCAGTCCTTGCTCAGGTGGCCTTTCTTACCGCAGGTCCAGCAGGTCGGTAGTCCTCTTCCGGGCCGCCTCTCCGGTTGCCTTCCGGCTGTGTCGGTGCTGGTGGTGCCGCGACTATCGAAGAAACGGCTTAGCGCCTCCATTAATTCGTCGGCCAGGGGCTTGGTCTCGTTGGTTTTTACTGGTTCGTCGACGTCCACTTGACGCACCCGCGCGTGAATTCTGGATGCCTGTTTTGCCGTCTCTAACTCAAGTGCGTGGCTCAGCGCATCTGTCAGGGTCTTATTGCGCGCGAGTCGCAGCGCCTGTTGAGTGTCCGAGTCCCGTAGCCCGTCGGTGAAAGTCTGCGTCGCTATCTGCTCCAGAAAGTCGGCCGGCGCTGTTGGGTAGGCGAGCCTTACGAGGCGTGCGATGTCCATCTCGAACTCCTGCAGGTTTTCCGCGTTCTTTTGTACCCGGGTCCGGAGCTGCATCTGGTAGGCCTGCTGAAGATGGCTATCTCCATATCGGGACTCCATATGGGCGATGAGTGAAGCGTAGTCCTGGGATCCAGTCGGGATGGCCTGAAGGACGTTAAGGGCGTCACCTCTCAGCGCTACAATGAGAACTGTAGCCTTTTCAGTGTTGTTCCAGTTATTTATGGAACAGGCCGCCCCGAACTGACGTAAGTAGGTGCTCCACGGGACCTTTCCGTCGCAGGTTGGGGGCGTCACTCTGCTATGTCCCGTTCCTGATGTTCCCGGTGTAACGGTGGGCGGGCGTTGGCGCAGCTCGGTAACTTCCTCTCGTAGAGCGTTGAATTTCTCTTCCACCCCCGTCAGTGGGCGTTGGCGCAGCTCGGCAACTTCCACTTGTAAGGCGTTGAATTTCTCCTCCACCCCCATCAGCGGGCGTTGACGCAGCTCGGCAACTTCCACTTGTAAGGCGTCGAACTTCTTTTCCACTGCTGCGACTTCCTCACGTAGGCCCTGTTCTAATTTCCTTTGGCTCTCCTCTAATTTCGTCAGCTGACACTCTTCCAGATTTTTCTGGCCATCCAGAAATTTGGCGGTTAGGTCCTCTGCTAACTTATTCTGGCCGTCCTTCAGGTCCTCTGCTAGCTTATTCTGACCTTCTTCTAATTTGGAAGTTAGGTCCTCGGCTAAACTTTTCTGGCTGTCTTCCATCTTCTTCTGGCCATCTTCTAATTTGGCAGTTAGGTCCTTGGTTAAATTCTTCTGGCCATCCTCCATCTTCTTCTGGCCGTCCTCCATCTTCTTCTGGCCGTCCTCTATCTTGGTTTCCATGCCATTTAACTTTTCTAGCAATGCTGCCAATTTCTCCTCCATTTTAGTTGTTTGCCTTGTAAAGGGCATGCACTCACACGAAAATTAGAGAAAATGACCTGCTCGGGTTTTGAAACCAGGACCGCCAGGTGTTGTGCTTGAGTTCGTAATCCGGCTTCTGACACCAGTTTTTACGTGCCACCCCCTAGTGGCACTTTTGTTAACTGGATTACGGTGGGGGTACAGAGCACAACACCAATTACTGCTTAAAGAAATAATTAACTTTATTGTGGCCAGAAAATTACACTAATCAGCAAATACAAGCAATTAGGAGCCTTACTCCAGTTTCCTCAAGTCTCTTCCTTGAGCGCTCTTGGCCCTTCCACTTGTCAACAGATCACAGAAGTTAATCCGTCCTAATGAGTACGGTGGCCTTGACAGAAACTACCTGCTCCTCTCCTTTATGTTCACCGACCACAATTACTTACGATCACTTGCTGCAGGCTATTTCACTGTCCACAAGCTGGAGAAACAATGTCACTGGATTTCGTAACTCGCACAGCACTTCGTCACCACACTCCTGTCGCACAAGATAATCGCTCGCACTACCTCGTAAAACACAACAACAACCACTGCTTCACGGGTCACTCTTATATAGCAGGCCGGTGACTCAATAAATGCTTCTAGATCCATCCAGGGTCCACGGCTTCTCGGGGTTTCCATCGCTGGTCCAGTCACGAATATTCTGGACTATGTCTTTGTCCTAGTAGCCCTGTTGCATAAGGCGCGCGCAATACAGGAGGCAGGGCACAGCCCAGCCCTGGGGCAGTTGTGACTCATGCGGCGAGTGATGACACAAACTCACAGCCGTAACAATACTTATCTTGCTTTATAATACATTAACTTGTTTCAAATTACTCGCGAACGGCAAGTGCAAACCAAGGGCAAAGCTAGGTCAAGCGCGCGGGATGCCGCACCCTCACCAGAGCGCGCGGGGACGTGCCCCTTCCATCCAGTCTAAAAACACTTATAGTGGGCGATGTATTGAAGATAGAGATATGCTCTCGCGGACTTTTTTGTAGAACTTTTCATGCTGACCAATTCTTACGCTCATAGTATATTGATATGTTTAACGGTTTGCCCAGCGTAAGCTAAAGAAGCGTATGGACGCCAAGTTTGTTTTCAACTTTTTCAATGAAATCGTTACTGCTTGGCTTCCTTTGATCATACATAAATTATTTTCTACAGACTCTTTCCTCGAGATATCCTTTACAGAATGGTGAAAACCGCATCAAAATCCATCCAGTGGTCCTCGAGATTACCCGTGACATCCAAGAATCGGGGATTTTTGTCTTATACTAACGAAGTAGAGATTGTCGGGGAACACATGCACCAAGCGGTACTTTGATGTCACACACCTCAGTGCATCTGGGTACATTTCGTCCCGTCACCGTAACGTAACGCCAGACCCCAGCGTAACGACGAAGTCGACAAGATCATTTAAAATGATAAAACACAGAAGGAAGCCGGCACGTGGGACCTACCTGCGAACCCCCCCACCATTATAACTACTGCCTCTTACAATGGCATTATACAATTGCGAGATTAGTTACAGATACGTCAACATGGCTGCTTCAATATCATTATTTCTCCCGTCAAGTACGAGTTACTCAGTTTAGTTCAGTTTCTTCAAACAGAAGGGAATAGCCAAACGGTAATTCATCCAGTTTGAGTTCTTCTAATTCACGATAACGCCCGGCCTCACTGTGCTACAGTAACCTAACAGCTTCTTCAGAAATTTTGATGGAAGGTTTTGAACATCGTCCGGGATGTGTGACACAGGTATTCTCATAAAATGCATAGACAGTAACCATTATGAAGATGGTATTAAATATTACCCGTGTTGACTGAAATTAATCTCAAATTATAACAAGTAGTTCCGTGACGAACTATATAGCCGACTTTTCTTACAATTTAAGAATTAATATAAAACATTATGAACTATTATTTTGCCAATTTTGGATGAATTCCAGTTGTTAGTATAGAAGTTACATGCATTTAAAAATTGAACTTATCAGCAGGCTTTGAATCATGTTGGCAACACTGCCATGTATGGCCCCCTGGAAATTAAACCGAAATATTATCATCTATATGTGTGCCAATTTTGGAATAGCTCTCATGCATACCTTCCATGATATCCAATAGTGAGCTGAAATTTCAATTGCGATTTTTCAGCAGTTGGTAGCACTGACGTAATTTTCAAATATGTCCTTGAAATACTAAAATATATATTTTTACTCATACTAAATTTGGTTCCGATAGCTGCAGCTGTTTAGGAGTTGATAAGGGGGGAAACACAGACAGACAAGACATTTTTCCGGAGCGATCTCATTAGTCTACTTTTTTCTCATTTTTACAAAATGTAAAACGTAGGCTAAAAGCCGCCTTGTCAAACACTAGAAAGTAGTTTAATAATTAAATTAACACGAACATGTTTCGTGATATCAATGATACCTTAGTCTGCGTGAAAAACAAGTAGTTCCGTGAAGAACTATACAGCCTATTTTCATATATCCTACTTATGTTAATTGCCACTATCAACATACAAAATTTCAGTTTGATTGCTGTAAGAGATTCGTAGATAATGAGAACCGACTAAATATTTCGGATGGTCGCCATGTTGTATTTTATATATGTTGGTCGTAAAGGTATGTACTGTTACATGAAGATTATTGTGTACGTGTAGCATTCAAACTTCAATCGCATGATTAGGACACAAGAAGTAAAAAAGAGATTTTAAAATTTCGCACAGCAGCCATCTTGTGGTTATGGAAACATTTGATATCAATTAGATGCCAGTGGATTAACATTCGTATAAGGATTTACTGTACCAAGTTTCACTGCACTCGGATGGTTAAATTGCGAGAAACGTCCATGTGAATATTTATACTTCGCGTCGCCGCCATGTTGGATTTGTGATCACCAGGATATTTTAAGTCCTATAGGTGAACTTAAGTTCATAGCCCCTATGAACATAAAAAATTAGTTTCATTGCTATAATAGATTCGTAGATATTCAGAGCCGTCTAAATATTTTTGATGGTCGCCATGTTGGATTGTTAAATGTATAGGCCATAGAGTCATGAACCATTAGAGGAACCTTATTGCGTAGGTTCATTATTCAAACATTCACTTCGATCGCATGATTACGACACAAGAAATAAAAACTTAATTTTAAAATTCGCACAGGCGCCATCTTGAGGTTATGTAAACAATTGAACTAAATTAGATACCAGTGCATTACAATGTGTATAAACAATTCTTGTACCAGATTTCATTGCGTTTGGAACATTAAATCGCGAGAAATGTCTATTTAAAATTTTCAAATTCGCTTGGCCACCATATTCGTTTTGTAGTTAACCGGATTTTGAAAGTCTTATAGATAAACTTCCAGTACTGCCCTTTATCTCCGTACGAAATTTCAGGGTGATACTGCTAATAGTTTCAGAGATATAGAATGCCGGTGAAATATTTCGCACGTCCGCCATCTTGTGGTTATATACACAATTGAACGAAGTTAAGATGTCGGTGCATTACAAAGTGTATAAACATATACTGTACCAAGTTTTATTGCGTTTGGTTGATTAAGTCGCGAGAAGCGTCTATTGAAAAGTCGCAAATTCGCTTGGCCGCCATGTTGATTTTGTAGTTACTAGTTTTTCAAAAGTCACATAGGTGAACTTCTAGAAGTTCTCTTTATCACCGTAATAAATTCCAGGGTGATATCGGGAATAGTTTCGGAGATATTGAATGCTGGTGAAATATTTAGCACAGCCGCCATGTTAGATTGGTGAGACTTAACAAAATTTAAAGAGCATGGTCGGGGTCGCCCGGAATTGTGCTATCAACTTACCGAGTTTCATTGAAATCGCTCCAGCCGTTTAGAATTTATTAGGGGGGGGGCACACACACACCTCACACACACACACACACACACACACGGACAAAAGGTGATCTCATAAGCATATTTTTTCAAAATTGAAAATAGGCTAAAAATCTTAGAAAACTATCTTAACAAAAAGCAAAAAGAAAATGGCTATCCTTATAAAAAGTCATTAATTTAAATAAATGAAAGGTCACAAAAGAGAATTAATAAATAATTATAGGATGTGTGAAATACTTGGACATTGATATTCCAACCGATAATGAAACGATAATATTGCACCACATGCAACTGAGATATCAGTCACTTCAATAAATTTTGCACATTGGAAAGTTTGCTTCAGGACATATACCTCGAATCTGTTTGTTGGTTATCTCCGTCCGCTGTTCAAAAAGGTTAATGTATATTTGCTAGGTAATTATATAATTATAGGATGTGTGAAATACTTGGACACTGATTTTCCAACCGTAATTAAATGAGATTAGATGAGTTTTCTATGAGGTGGATAACGTGCCGAATGCCCTTTTCATCACAGGAATCAATGAGAATTGAAAAACAAGATGTTCGGGAAAGAACATATAGCCTACTTTCTCCTAAATGTATGGGTATAGTTATAACTCTCTGTCCTTATCATCTCCTAATTTCTTCCTATTTGAAGTGCAAATTGGCACACAGGATTTGAACAGTGGCTTTCAAACCATAGTTTATAATTTACCCCAGCATTCTGCAATTTCATCAACAAACACTCCAAACACCGACTACTTACAATAATTGAAACTTCGTTGCTCTAATAAGGCCCATCTACAATGCGCAGTCGGCAGTCCGTAGTTGGTAGTCCTCGGTCGGCAGTCGCGATCGACTCCGTGTATACTATAGGCACCATACACAACATGAAGTTGCAGTTGGTAACTGGAAGTTGGCAGTCGCGAATTTTATCCTTGACTGCCAACTACCCGACTGCAGCAATGCAATAGCCAATCAGAGCAGATCAGAAACTGACGTCACGTTGTTGTTCTGTGTCGTGTACGAATTATATAGGACTAGGTGAAGTAACTTCGCAACCCGTTAATTTATAGGCTAATCTGAAATACACGGTATAACAAAATAATCCATCTCCAAATCATCCATATTGCAAGTTTTGAGGTTATCAACAACGCCTCTGTGCACAAGGAATAAACGAATGTTACTGTATTATTACTCCTAGCAGTCGTTAAGACTGGGTTCACTAGCTGGCCGGTATAGAGCGCTGCTCGAATCTACAGTTTCTGCATAGTACAACTGAAGGCTGGTAGATGTCACTCCGGTAGAGAATGTCGTTTTTTTAATATATAATTTCCATTGCAAAAAGCACCATATAACGCTTTATTTTATAACGTCTCAGTACTCAAGAAACAATAAATATAAAAAAAAAAGTTTTACTTTGATAGGATTTGAACCCAGGCCAGCCACATGAGAGACGGGAGCTCTAACCACACAGCCAATCGTACACTCATAACTCACGCGTTATCGATCAAATACATATAACGTACTGTATTAGCAAATAATCACTTGGACTGAAGATTTCTTCACTGGAGTGTATTTCAAACCGAGTTCATTTCATATTAAGTTCATATAATTTTTATCAGTAGGTTATATTGCATGCAACATACTGAAATTAGTAAAATATAGGTCAGAACGAGAGATCAGCTGCCATCTTGTCAAATAGCCGAGACGATTCAGATTTTTAAAGTCACTTCTAGATTATAATATTACAATATAAACTTTTAATTTCGAACGAACCACGTCGCATAGAACAGATTAAACGATTCTTGATTCGATAATCGGAACTGGTGGGTCCCATGTTATGGATTATAAATTTTGCATAATTCACACGGCTAGCAGTCGTTAAGACTGGGTTCACTAACTGGCCGGTATAGAGCGCTGCTCGAATCTATAGTTTCTGCATAGTACAACTGAAGGCTGGTAGATGTTACTCCGGTGGAGAATGTCGATTTTTATATATATAATTTCCATTGTAAAAAGCTCCATATAACGCTTTATTTTATAACGTCTCAGTACTCAAGAAACAATAAGTATAAGAAAAACAAGCAAAAAAGTTCTACTTTGATAGGATTTGAACCCCGGCCAGCCACATGAGAGACGGGAGCTCTAACCACACAGCCAATCGTACACTCATAATTAACGCGTTATCGATCAAATACATATAACGTACTGTATTAGCAAATAATCACTTGGACTGAAGATTTCTTCACTGGAGTATATTTCAAACCGAGTTCATTTCATATTAAGGTCATATAATTTTTATCAGTAGGTTATATTGCATGCAACATACTGAAATTAGTAAAATATAGGTCAGAACGAGAGATCAGCTGCCATCTTGTCAAATAGCCGAGACGATTCAGATTTTTAAAGTCACTTCTAGATTATAATATTACAATATAAACTTTTAATTTCGAACGAACCACGTCGCTTAGAACAGATTAAACGATTCTTGGTTCGATAATCGGAACTGGTGGGTCCCATGTTATGGATTATAAATTTTGCATAATTCACACGGCCACCATCCTGAAATGGTACGTTTGATGACCTTGTAGTTTGGGCACAAGACGCGTCCCATATGAAGGTAGGTTGTTACCAAATTTGGTAAAGATCCGATGATTAGTTTGGTCGTAATGCATTATTAAGTTTTGACCATTCGATTGGCCGCCATTACCTTTTGGTAAAGATGGCGGCAATATAAAACATGACACTGAGGTGCTCTTTGCCAGTGCTACCTCTGTACCAAATTTCGTTCAATTCGGTTTAACCGTGTTCGAATTGATAGGGTGAAACCGTCATTCAGAGTACACACACTCACACACACACACACACACACACACAGACTCACACACACACATACACACACACAGACAGACACACAATTTTTAGCCCTGTGTTGATCTCATAAGTCTACTTTCATTTTTTGCAAAAATCGAAAGTAGGCTAATATAAGAAGATTAAAGCTCTCTGAGGAGTTGGAAGAAAGCAGCCGTGTTATAGTATGACGTTACCATCCCGGCATTTGCTTGGAGCAGAATATGGGCATGGGCAACTGGCGATTGGAATCATACCCCTTGCGTCTTAACGCACAGTTTTAGCCTATTTTCATTTATGAAAAATAGGCTTATAAGATCACCTTTTGTCCGTGTGTCTGTGTGAGATGGTGTGTGTCCCCCTAATAAAATCTAAACGGCTGGAGCAATTTTAATGAAACTCGGTAAGTTCATAGCACTATTCCGGACGACCCCGACCGTGCCCTTCAAATTTTATTACGTCTCACTAATCCAACATGGCGGCTGTGCGAAATATTTCACCAGCAATCAATATCTCCGAAACTATAACCGATATCACCCTGGAATTGTGTACGGTGATAAAGAAAAATACTAAAAATTCACCTATATGACCTTTGAAAACCTGGTAACTACAAAACCAACATGGCAGCCAAGCGAATTTGCGACTTTTAAATTGACGTTTCTCGCGATTTAACCAACCGAACGCAATGAAACTTGGTACAGTATATGTTTATACTCATTGCAATGGACCGACTTCTAACTTGGTTCAATTGTATACATAACCACAAGATGGCGGATGTGCGAAATATTTCACCAGCATTCTATATCTCTGAAACTATTAGCGTTATCACCCTGAAATTTTGTACGCAGATTAAGGGCACTACTGGAAGTTCATCTATAAGACTTTCAAAAACCGGTTAACTACAAAACGAACATGGCGGCCAAGCGAATTTTAAAATTTTAAATAGACCTTTCTCGCGATTTAATGTTCCAACCGCAATGAAATCTGGTACAGGAAATGTTTATACACATTGTAATACACTGGCATCTATTTTAGTTCAATTGTTTACATAACCTCAAGATGGCCGCTTTGCGAATTTTAAAATTAAGTTTTTATTTCTTGTGTCGTATTCAAGCGATCGATGTGAAAGTTTGAATAATGAACCTACGCAATAATTTTCCTTTAATGGTACATGACTCTATGGCCTATACATTTAACAATCCTATATGGCGACCATCCGAAATATTTAGACGGCTCTGAATATCTACGAATCTATTATAGCAAACAAACTGAACTTTTTTATGTTCATAGGGGCTATGAACTTAAGTTCACCTATAGGGCTTTAAATAACTTGGTGATCACAAATCCAACATGGCGGTGACGCGATGTATAAATATTCACATGGACGTTTCTCGCAATTTAACCATCCGAGTGCAGTGAAACTTGGTACAGTAAATCCTTATACGAATGTTAATCCACGGGCATCTAATTTACTTCAAAATTGTTTCCATAACCTCAAGATGGCAGCTGTGCGAAATTTTAAAATCTCCTTGTTACTTCAAGTGTCCTAATCATTCAAGTTTGAATGCTACACGTACACAATAATCTTCATGTAACAGTACATAACTCTAGGACCTACATATATAAAATCCAACATGGCGACCATCCGAATTATTTAATCGGTTCTCAATATCTACGAATCTATTACAGCAATCGAACTGAAATTTTGTATGTTAAATAGTGACAATTAACATAAGTAGGATATATGAAAATAGGCTGTCTAGTTCTTCACGGAACTACTTTTTTTTTAAGCGTATGGCTTTTAGTGCCGGGAGTGTCCGAGGACATGTTCGGCTCGCCAGTTGTGTAGCTGCTTCGAGACGGACACCCAATGGGTGAGCTACAAGTACCGTTGGGGAGGGAAGGAGGGAAGGTGGAATGTAAGGACGAGGAGTTGGAAGGTAGCGGCTGTGGCCTATAGTTAGGGACCAACCCCGGCATTTGCCTGGAAGGAAGATGGGAAACCACAGAAGACCATCTTCAAGGTTGCCGGCGGGGGGATTCGAACCTCCTCGCCTCCTGGATGTGAGCGACTGCCATCAGTCATGCCGTAACCACCACGGCTAACTCACCCGGTACGGAACTACTTGTTAATTTTTATTTTAATATTTTGCATTTCTTTTTTGTTTTTCGTTTGTTTTGTTTCTATTTCTAATATTTCCTTTTGTTCTTTATTTTTGATTTTTTTTCGGTCGTTTACCCTCCAGGTTGGTGGAACCCACGGACAGCGAGGAAACTCACCACTACCGCCTCTACGAGCAGTGTCCTAGAGCTGGGAACATCGAATCGGAAGGGATACAGCTGGTGAGGTGGGATTGGCACCTCGCCCAGGCGGCCTCACCTGCAAAGCGAACAGGGGCTTCATGAGGGAAGGTAAGGGATGGTGAGGATGGATAGGTAAGGAAGAGGGAAGGAGGCGGACGTGGCCTTGAAGAAGGTACCATCCCGGCATTTGCCCGATGACGAAGTGGGAAACCACGGAAAACCACTTCGAGGATGGCTGAGGGGGAATCAAACCCCCTCTACTCATTTGGGCCACCCGAGGCAGAGTAGACCCCGTTCCAGTCCTCGTACCACTTTTCAAATTTCGTGGCAGAGGCGGGAATTGAACCCAGGACCTCCGGGGCGGCAGCTAACCATGCTGACCGCTACGCTACGGAGGCGACTGTTTTTATTCAATTGAGTGATATCATGAAACAGTGGAACAAGCCTGTTGTCATTCTGCTGCAGAGCTAAACCCTCTCATAACCGACAGTAGTGGCTACGCTGGCTAAAGCGCAGTGTTAGGTCATGGGGCCATGCTCTCTGCTGACTCGGTAGACGCGTGGGTTCGAGCCCCACCGTCGGCCGTCCTTGAAATGGTTTTCCGTGGTTTCCCATTTTCAACACCAGGCAAATGCTGGGACGGTACCTTCTGACAGGCCACGGCCGCTTCCTTCCATATCCTTCTCCAATTTCATTCACCTTAATCAATTCCATCTCTCATCCCGACGCGCAGGTCGCCCACGGGCGTCGAATAGAAAGACCTGCACTAGGTCTCTGAGGAGACCACAAGAGAAAAAAAAACTCTTGAGTTTTTAACACACCGAGGTCATAAGTCACCAGTGCACTTGGACGCCTAATAAACTTATCTTAAAGAAGATCTCTGGAACATTTACCGGAAACTCGGTCAGTAGAGATGGAAAGATTATCTTCTGTGCGAATGCAAATGTTCTTTCTGCTGTAAGAAGATAGTTATCGTTTCAATCTTCTCCGAGTTTTTCTACACCTCAGTCTGTTATTTACACCACACGTGTGTGAGCAGCCAAGCGTGCAAGGTGCTAATCCTTGCTTGTTGTATCAATTACCTGCACTTGCTGTCACGTGACGGCATTATTTTAATATACAACATGTCCCGACGTTGGCTTGAACCCGGAACTTGTACACACGCTGGCCTACAGAATCATGTGAAAATACGACATTTCATTTCGTTTTGTTGTTGTTGTTGTTGTTGTTCTTGTTGTTGTTGTTGTTTGAGTCTTCAGTCTTTCGACTGGTATGATGCAGCCTTCCATGTCTCCCTGTCCTGAGCTAATCGTTTCATCTCTACATATCTACCACACCCTACATCCGAGGCAATCTGTTTAACATACTCGAACCTTGGTCTACCCCTACAGTTCTTGTCCTCGACTCTTCCTTCCATAACTAAGCTTCCTATACCAGGGTGTCTTAGTATGTGTCCTACCAACCTATCTCTTCTCTTCATTAGCAGTCGCCAGAAACATCTCTCCTCTCCCACTCGTCTTAATACCTCTTCGTTTGTAACGCTATCTACCCATCTGATCTTCATCATTCTCCTGTAACACCACATTTCAAACGCTTCAATTCTCCTCTTTTCTGCTGCACCAACAGTCCAAGTTTCACTTCCATAGAGCGCAACGCTCCAGACAAAGGTTTTCAAAAATGTCTTCCTAATACCTAAATCTATATTCGATGTGAACAGATTCCTTTTCTGTAGAAATGCTTTCCTTGCCTGAGCCAACCTACTTTTTAGATCGTCTTTGCTTCGTCCATCACTGGTTATTTTGCTTCCTAAGTAACAGAAGTCTCCTACTTCCTTTTGTATTGCTGTCCATTATAATTCCTTTACCAAAGGGATGCAGATAGGATAAGATGAGTTTTCTATGATGTGGATAAGGTGCCGGATGCTCTTTTCATCACAGGAATTAATGAGAAGTGAAAAACAAGATGTTCAGTAAAGAACATATAGCCTACTTTCTCCTAAATGTGTGAGTATAGTTATAACTCGTTGTTATTATCAAAGAGTATAATAGAATAATTTCTTGGTTGAAGACCTTAGAAACTATTTACCTCTACCAAACGCCACATCGCACAGTGGGTCAAAATCGAAATCTAGGAGGACAAAATTATTTATTTTCATAATTAAAAAATCAAAATTTATTACTTTTACAGCATTCTCATATGATTGCCGCTCACTATTCCGGGATATAAACGCATCTTAGTGTAAATCTGACACCACTGTTCGAGCTGGAATCTAATCTTATCTCCTGCGCTGAGCTTGCGTTATATCGCAGTCTGAATTGGAGGGTGAATGTAAGTGGCTGTAGTTTGGTTGTCTATGTGGTTAGAGTGATGCTTTAAGATGGAAGATGCAGCTGAAGGTATGATCTTTACATTTGTAACGTGTTTCAGTTATTAATAGGCGTAATTGTTCCGTGATTTTAGCCCTATTCGAATTATATAATATTTAACTATTATTTTTAAAATTATATTTTCACTTTGATTTTTAGTATGCCGCGTCACTCTGCGTCACGTTCTGCTTAATGTTAAAATGTAGATAAAGTCTTGTAGTTTACGCCTGTTATAAGTTTTTTTGCATCTTCTTGCAACTTACATAGTTATTTTACGTTTTAGGAGATGCCGCGCAACCAGTTCTCACAAGTTTACAACTGTTTGAAGCACTGGGTTCGAAGACTGTGTGAAAAGTGGAACTTTGTGAGTTTGTTAAAAGTAAATTAGGGGTAGAAAATTGTTCTGAAGAAATAACTGAATGCTTACAAGGAGATTTAAAGGATTTTGTTGATAATTTTACCAGGCGGTGGAAGCTGGTTCATAGAAATAAATCAAAATTCATTTCAAAATATTCTTATTGGTTAAAAGAGGAGATAACATTTTCGAAAATTGTGTATGATTCTAAATTAACAGAAAATTTAAATCATCCTGCTCCATCCACATCGAAAGTCGGAAGGCCTACGAAGCTTTTTCATGAAAGTAGTTAAAAATCAAAGAGACGAGAAATTCAACCGCTACTCTCTGCACATTCAGAACAAGAACATATTCATGCCACACAAGTATCACTGCACATGTCTGGAAAACGAGATGCTGCAAAAATGGTTCAAGAAACTCTTAAGTCCCCACATAGAGCTACTAAAATTAAAAAATCCTATATATCACCAGCTGTAAAACCTGTACCACTCACCGGTGAAGAGGCTCTATCATTCCTTGTAGATAACAATTACAGCAAAAGCCAATATATGAATATGCGACTTGAATGCAAAAATAGGAACTGTAATATTTTCCCACCTTACCACATCATTAGAGAAACAAAACAGAAAAGCTATCCACCAAGTGAATCAATAACAATAACGGAAACATCAGCCACAATAACATTGCAATCACTGGTCGACCATACAATTGAGCGCCTTGCAGTAGTTCAAGAAGATGTTTTGAAGCAGTCTATCTCTAGCAATGATACAGTTCATATTATATTAAAATGGGGGTGTGATGGTTCAAGCGGACACAGCCAGTATAAGCAGAAATTTACAGATGATGACGGCTGGGACTCTGATATTTTTGTAGTTTCAGTTGTTCCATTACAAATGTATTCTCTAAATGTAGAAAGCAACAATGAAAAGAAAATTCTATGGCAGAACCCACGACCTTCTTCGACACGATTTTGCAGACCTCTTAAATTATTGTTTGAAAAGGTGACTGTCGAATTGACTAGGCGAGTGGTTCAATTAGTTGAAACTGAAATAATGTCCCTCCAACCAAGTAAAATAGAACTTGGTGATCAATCAAACTCTATTGCTGACCATGGTGGATGGAAAAGTCTGCAATTCTATTACAGGATCATCAGCACAAAGGTGTTATGTGTGGGGTGCTGGTCCCAGAATTATGAATAACACACTCCCAAAAACAGTTTGTCCTGAGGAGAGATATAAATTTGGATTATCTACCCTCCATTGTTGGATCCGATTTTTTGAACGCCTGCTACATATATCTTACACAATAGAAATTAAGAAATGGCAAGCAAGAGGGGATGAAGATAAGAGAAAAACGAAAGAAAGTAATACAAAATGAATTTCGATCAGAAATGGGTCTGCATGTTGACAAACCAAGATCTGGAGGCGTCAGAAATTCGAATGATGGCAACACTGCTCTCAGTTTTTTTTAGGATCCAGTCTTGTCATCCAAAATTACGGGTATAAATGAAGAGCTAATCAGACGTTTTTCTACAATTTTGTGTGCTCTTTCTTGTCAGTTCCCTATAAATACACTCGCTTTCAAAACCTACACCCAGGATACAGCAAAATTCTATCTAAATCTATATCCATGGTATTATATGCCAGTCACTGTGCATAAAGTATTAATGCATGGTGCAGATATAATTGATTTTTGTATTATATCTATCGGGCAATTGTCAGAAGAAGCCCAAGAATCATGTAGCAAAGATTTGAGAAAATACAGATTTGGACAATCTAGGAAATTCTCACGAAAACATACAAATGAGGACAAATTACATATGCTTCTGATATCTTCGGACCCCGTAATATCTCATAAAACCAAAATTCAACATAAAAAGAGAAGATCATTATCCAGTGAAAGAACCAGATGTACCGGCTCATCATGAACAGCATGAGGCAGAGTGACGATGATGTTTCAGATGACACATGTGATGAGTCATCAAGGTCAGGGTCATCGAGTGATTAATGATAGTGACTGAAGTGCTGTCGGCAATTATCCACAACTGCAGTCTTCCAAATTAAAGGTAAACTGAGTACAATCTATTGTAGTTTAGTCTCCATCCAACTCCTAGTCATAGACAATTTCTTGCATGTACACGTAGATGTAGCTTAAAAAGGGCTTAACTGATGATTATTATGAAGTAAACGAATTATATACGTTGCTTTCACTCTAATTTCATGATTAAAACGTAAAAATAATTTTGTCCCCCTAGATTTTGATTTTGACCCACTGTGCATCGAAGAAAAAAAAACTGCTACCATCATTGAAGAAAGATAGATAAGAAGTATCTCAAGAATGTTATGGATCTGGAGACATAATCGACCAGACTGGCTGCGTGGCTCAGCGGTAACGTTCTCGCTTGCTGGGCCCTAGGTTGCGGGTTCGTATCCTGGCGCAGTCAGCTGGCATTTGAGGGTGCACAAATGCGAGGGAGCCGTGTCAGTAGATTTACTGGCACGTTAAAGATCCCCTTCGGGCCAAAATTCCGGCACCCCGGCGTCTCTAAAAGCAGCAGTGGTTAAAAGGACGTAAAACCAATAACATTATTATTATTATTATTATTATTATTATTATTATTATTATTACATAATCGACCTGCCGTGGGAAACATCCAACTTTGAGTTGAGGCATGTCTTTACAAGTCTGGTTGAGCATGGCTTTCACAACCCTAATTGAATTAAATCTTTCCATGACCCTACAGAGACGTGTGTATACTAACTATGTGGATATTTTCGATTGCTATTTGCCTGAAATAAAAGTATTAATAACCTGAACTAGCACCAACGGCTATAATTCAGTTACTATGTGAAATCGTTTTGTTCTTTACTTCAAATAACATTTTCAAATAACGCACAATAGGCTGTTACAAACCCTTTAAAATAAAAAGTAAAAATGTATCATAGTATCATCTTGTCATTCTTCAAATTCGATGCGCATAGAATGCCAATGGTATACTATCAATGGAGTCCCATGTAGACCATTCGTGAAATCTAGTGGAGAAGTATCGAACAATATAATCCTAACAGGGCGAGTGCATTCTAGCGGCCATAAGAAGAAACTTTTCAATAAAATCTGGAAGTTAATAAGTAGGCCGGCGTGCAGTTACCTTTTTGGCTGCTAGATGTCTCGAGCAAATCTGCTGGCGAATTATGTTTTAATTAAATATATATTTTCCACCGTAATAAGCACAATGTAACGCTTAATTTTAAAACGTCTGAGTCATTACAAAGCAGTAAATATGTAAAATTTCAAGCAAAAAACCTAACACTAATGGGGTTTGAACCATAGGCATATGAATGATAGACCAATGCTTTACCACGGAGCCATTTGTGCCAACGAACATTGATCTATCTAAAATGACTTACATAGAACTTGTTAGCAAATAATGATTTAGACCTAACGATTTCATCAGTGGAGTATATTATTTATATATAAAGCATTTCATACAAAGTTTATTTATTTTGTATCAGTACGCTATATTGCATGCAATACTCAAATTACTGAAATATAAGTCAGGCACAAGATATCCGCTGCCATCTTGTCTTTTTAGTGAGACGGCTCAGCTTTTTAAAATCACTTCTGCACTATAGTATTACAAAATAAACTTTTAATTTCGAACGTGCCTCTTTCTTTAGCACAGTTAAAACGATTCTCGGCTCGATAATCGGAACTGGTGGGTCCCATGATATTTATTATAAGGTTTGCATAATTCGCACGGCCGCAATCCTGAAATAGTACGGCGGATGACCTTGTAGTTTGGTCACAAGACGCGTCCTATATGAAGGTATGTTGTTACCAAATTTGGTAGAGATCGGATAATTTAGTTAGTCGTTATTTGATTTTACCTTTTGAACGTTTGAGTGGCCGCCATTCAGTTTTGGTAAAGATGGCGGCGATATAAAACATGACACTGAGGTGTCCTTTGCTTGTTCTACCTCTGTACCAAATTTCGTTCAATTCGGTTTCACCGTGTTCGAATTGATAGGGGGGGACAGACATTCAGAGTACACACACTCACACACACACACACACACAGACTCACACACACACACACACACACACACACACAGACAGACACACAATTTTTGGCCCTGTGTAGATCTCATAAGTCAACTTTCATTTTTTGCAAAAATCGAAAGTAGGCTAATATAAGAATATTAAAACTCTGTGAGGAGTTGGTTGGTTGGTTCCTTAGTTTAGGGGCTGCGACAACGTTGTCATGTAGCCCCGTGTACTTTGGGTGTGTGTAGAATCTGTCTGATAACCGGTGTTAATAATTGTGATGGCTGTATTAGTGTGTGTTATCTGTTTAAATTCAAATAATAAAAATAATATTAATATCGTATGGCCTTGGGTGCCGGGTGCAAGCTTTGTAATTTGACACCCAGAGGGTAGCTTGCATGTCGAATTTCGTTGTTCCTTGAATCACTATGAAAGTCAAGGAGATCGGATATCTAAGCTCCTTGAACACTATAGCGCTTTTTAGTAGAGAAATGAGGAACTTTATGTTGCCGGAATCCCCCGAGATTAATTTTGCCATTATGAACACGGCCTACTGAATTCAAATGGGTTATTTGACATGACAATATCGTATGACATGCGTGTCGTATTTTTGCCGCCTTTCAAAAATCACATACCACGGTCAGGAGCGAACCAGCAATCTTGGGGTTAGTACACCGACACGCTATCCACTCACCCACCGTGGCAAGCTAATTCAAGTAAGGACTGCAGACAATAGACACGTAGGTTGCGGACTTGGCTACTAGACGACATCACAGTCTGCACCTGGCGGGGAAAGTTGGAACTAATAGAGCGTTATCAATTCTAACCTACAAATATTGGCCTCACGCAAGTGTAGTTAGTGGAAGGTTCTTTTACATGCCATAAATCTATGACATGAGACTGGCGGCGTTACTTCCCCGCCAAAGGAAGGCATACTGGGGGATTTTTGTCGCTCTTAAAAAATCCGACGACCGGCCAGGTTTGAACCCGGGTCCTTGGGCATAGAACTCGGCATGCTACCAACTACGCCACCGAAGTGTGAGGAGTTGGAAGAAAGCAGCCGTGTTATATTATGACGTTTCCATCCCGGCATTTGATTGGAGTAGAATATGGGCATGGACAACCCCTTGTGCCTTAACTCACTCACTCAGAAGGGACACGATGATCCAGCGCCGATCTCACAAAATGACCCCACTCAACTCTGGTTTGGACGAGTTCCTGCCAGTTGTCCACATTCAGATGCCTACAAAGTTTGGAGATTTCACTTTTCCAGGAACTTCGTGGTCTTCCTACTGGCCTTTTTCCTCTCGGTTCTTCTTTAAAGATTTGCAAGACCATCCTATCGTCTCCTGTCCTTAGTACATGACCAGCCCATTGAAGTGTTCTGGAGTTAACGATGTTGAGTATTGGAGCTTGCTGTGATATTGAGTGTATGTAGTGACCTTTTCCAGCTTTAAGATGCGGGGTCAAACAATGGAGCAACAATTTTCCTATACACTTTATTTTCGAAAACCTACAACTGGTGTTCATCCTGTTTTGATAAACTCCATGATTCTGCACCATAAGTTAGACTTGGCCTAACGATGGTAAGTTATTGTATGTTTTCAATTTTGTATTTCTCGTCAAAAATTTGGATTCCAATAAAGACAGCAGAGAATAGTACATTTTGTTTGCGTCTTAACGAACATTTTATTTCTAATACTTCCAGTTTGCTTTTAATTTTCGATTATTGTGTTTCCTTTTGTTCTTAATTTCATTATTTGTTGTGTTTTTATCAGTATGGTCCCACATGTTAGTGGCGGCTGATATACCAATACTCAGAAGTGGAACTCTGAGTTTAACTCGACTGAAAACTCAGTCAATTATCCAAGTTAATTAACATGAATAGTGCACCTATACTAACATATTACCCCAGTGGGTCAAATCCCACGGTTGAAAACCCGCTTGTGATCTATTCGGAATCTGGGGAGACCACAGTAGTGTGCCATGAGGTAAATCGGAGTGCCTTAAAACCCCGTAAAGACAAAATCAGACCAAATTCAAGACTCTGGTTAATGACTTTTAATGTCAACTCCCTCTTGAAAATGGGAAAACTTAAGAATATTCTTGACAAATCTCGAAAAATCGCTTTTCAAGATTCAAGGTATACTGATGAGCACCCTTTTGACTCGGAAGTGTACAGGGAGCTATGCCAAATTGTCCTCAATTCGGTACTGGATTTCTAGTAGACAAGAGAGTACTTGATTCTATCGTGGACTTTAAATCCTTCTCAGGTCGACTTTCCACCATGACAGTTAAATCAGCTAATAAGATCTACACGCTAGTCAATGGACATGCACCAACCAATATTACCAATAGACAGGATGTTGATAAAGTAGACGAATTCTGGAACTTGTTAAGACGATGTTCTTCAGAGAATCCCAATAAACCATGTTAAGATCCTAATGGGTGATTTCAATGCCCAGATTGGCAAAGAAAAAGAGTATAAATACGGGTTGGTAAATGGTCAGGTCACAAGCAAACTAACAGGAATGGCATGAGACTAATAGAGAAATGCAGGAACCATGATCTATTTTTTAAATCAACATTTTTCAAGGAAAAATCATCAGAAACTAACACTTGGATTTCACGAACTCCACTATTGGGTGAATTTCAGTTGGACCATGTACTGATCTTTCGTTCCAACACGGCGGAAATCATGGAACTTAAAGTCCTCAAAGGATTAGATCTGGACTCTGACCATTACCCCACAAAATTCTCTTTGGACATTATCCCAGAAGGGCAGTTTTTAAAGGACCGACCATTTTGCGTATAATTCTTCTTTCTTATTTATTATTATTATTATTATTATTATATACCAAGTACACGGCTTCCGTGGCTTAGGCGGCAGCACACCAGCCTCTCACCGCTGGGTTCGTGGTTCAAATCCTGGTCACTCCATGTGTGATTTGTGCTGGAGGCAGACAGGTTTTTCTCCGGGTACTCCAGTTTTCCCTGTCATAACTTCATTCTGGCAACACTCTCCACTATCATTTAACTTCATTTAACCATTTCCCCACGGGAGTGTGACAGGCTTCGGCAGCTGGCACAGTTCATATCCTCGCCGCTAGATGGGGGCTCCATTCCCTGACCCGGTCGGTCGACTGGAAGCAGGCTGTGGATTTTCATTTCATATACCAAGTCCAATGTGCTCATAAAGCGTGTTGACATGAATTTGCAAGTCTTAATCGTAATTGGCGAGTGTAATATACATTTTAGAACAGTTTCTCATGTGGTAATGCGTAAATATCATTCCACACTGTTGGCATTTCCGGTGTTTGGTGGCCGTCAGTCGGGCAGATCTTCCAGTGAAAGCCGTGGGTGGCGTATCTTGTGTAGACATGTCTGAGCTCTGACGGGGCTACATGAGCACGTTGTCACAGCCCCTAAACCAGACATGGGCAATATTTTTAGGGACAAAGCCAGATGGATTACAAAATAAAAAGTTTATAATCTATCTGAATTTTAAATCAAACAAAACTTATAGACTACAATGGTAGAAAACTTATGAAAAAGAACACACCTTCTTCTTCTTTGTTTTTTGAGGCCCCTTGGACCAGTGGTTCCTAACTCTGGCGAGCTGGGGTCTGGCGTTACGTTACGGTGACGGGACGAAATATACCCAGATGCACTGAGGTGTGTGACGTCATAGTACTGCTTGGTGCATGTGTTCCCCGACAATCTCTACTTCGTTAGTATAAGACAAAAATCCCCGATTCTTAGATGTCATGGGTAATCTTGAGAACCACTGGATGGATTTTGATGCGGTTTTCACCATTCTGTAAAGGATATCTCGAGGAAAGATTCTGTAGAAAATAATTTATGTATGAGCAAAGGAAGCCAAGCAGTAACGATTTCAGTGAAAAAGTCGAAAACAAACTTGGCGTCCGTGCGCTTCTTAAGTTTACGCTGGGCAAACCGTTAAACATATCAATATACAATGAGCGTAAGAATTGGTCAGCATGAAAAGTTCTACAAAAAGTCCGCGAGAGCATATCTCTATCTTCAATACATCGCCCACTATAAGTGTTTTTAGACTGGATGGAAGGGGCACGTCCCCGCGTGCTCTGGTGAGCGTGGCGACATCCCGCGCGCTTGACCTTGTTTTGCACTTGATTGGCACTTGCCGTTCGCGAGTAATTTGAAACAAGATAAGTATTGTGCAGATAATTTTCTTTGGCTTCGAGCGAAGCGAGGAGCCTCCAGCCTTTCTAGGTACACAGAACAGAAAAGATGACCTATGTGTAATTGTATAATTCTAAACAAAGCCGTGGGCTGGTTTAGACTAGCTGAAGGTCCATGCTTCGCCCATCACTGAGGAACAACGATCTCTGAACTCGAAGTTTGTTCTTTCTTAAGTTTTATTTATTTATTTAGCGGGAATAAGGACTTAAATAGTAAACTTCCAACATTCTTCGCTGAATATAAGTAATTATTTATTTATTTATTTATTTATTTATTTATTTATTTATTTATTTATCGTATGGCTTTTAGTGCCGGGAGTGTCTGAGGACATGTTCGGCTCGCCAGAGGCTGTAGATGCTTCAACCGAACACCCATGGGGTGAGCTACAAGTTCCGTTCAATATCAAGTAGTTCCAATTTTCGCTACCAGATGTCACGGATACCCAGTGGTGAACGTTGTAACTTTAATAGAGCGTTCCAAAGAAATCTAACCTAGAAATTTAGCTTCACACAAGTTTAGTCTGTGGAAGGATCTTTTACATGCCATAAATCTATGACATGGGACCGTCGGCTTTACTTCCCCTCCGAAGGAAGGCATACTGAAGGATTTTAACGCTCATAAAAAAAATTATAGTCAGTCTGAAATACTAGACGTTATATCATTTCAAATGAGGCATGCTACAAATGCTACACATGTTAGAAAGGCTCTGGAGGGCTTCTCGCTTCGCTCGAAGCCAGGGGCGTATATAGAAAAAAATTCGGGGGGAGCAGACTATCCTGGAAAATTGTGAGTATTCTCAGAGGATTGTCACCGCAAAATATCCAGAAATATCAACCAATATCTTAGAGCATATAACTTTGTGTAATTATTTTAGATAAGATTCAAAGTTTATATAGCCTACAATTACTGGCAATACAAAAAAAGTTTTAAAATAAAACACACAACACTCAAATAAAATTTTATGCTTAATGAACTTTGTATTATGATCTGTGGAGTATGAATGGCTAATATCTAAATATTTGTCAATTTACTAAGCAGAAAGGTAAACAGTTTTTTTTACATGTATTTCTCAAAAAACATACTGTGGAATTCACAGCTTTACCTCACAAGGCTGAGTGTACCCGTTCCAGCCCTCAGACTAGAATTAAAATTTCTTGGCAGAGCCGGGAATAGAATTCGGATCTCCTGGGCGGCAGCGAAGAATGCTACCCACTACACCTCGAGTTAGTATAATTTCAATCCTAATATTTTTTATAACCTAGCCAATAAGTTAAGATTAGGGTAGAAGCAAATTTACAATTATTTTACGCTCTTACCAAAGCAGCAATTTCTTAATTTTTATTGGCTTTTTTTCAGGGGGAGGGGGGGGCTGGAGGCCCCTCAGCACCCCCCTTATATACGCCCCTGCTCGAAGCCACATGACTCTTTCAACAGACTCCATTAACCATTAACTTAGGCTTCCCGCGCGGGCCCCTCTTTAAGGGTCACCCTGTATTTGAGCCGGACATCTTTTACAACTCTTTAAGGGTCACCCACTATTTGAATCTGATATCTTGCAAACCTCTTTAAGGGTCACCCTGTATTTGAATTGATTCTAACATACTGTACACCTCGTTAAATGTCACCTTGTAATTTGATTTGACATCCTGCACACCTCTTTAGGAGGCACCCTGTATTCTTATCTGGTATCTTGTATATCTCTTTAGATGTCACCCTGTATTCCTTTCGCTTCGCTCGAAGCCCCAGGTCGCTCGAAGCCCTAGGACTCTTTCAACAGACTCCATTAACTATTAACTTAGGCTTCCCGCGCGGCTGCATGACGTCACAGTCTCCGTCTCCGTAACGCAACCGTCTCCGTTTCGCGTAACGTTAGACCCAAAGCATAACGACGATGTCGACAAGATCATTTGAAATGATAAAATCCGACGTCTTCGGCCGGGTTTGAACCCGCTATCTTAGGCACAACAGTTCAGCTTGCTACCAACCACGCCACCGAAGTCGCAATATAAGTAATTACCTGTCCACATTAGTTTCCTGAGTAGGGCGAGATTCCAGTTTAGCATCACTTTGCTTTATATTTAACGACATGGTTTAGTTAGCATTAATGATGCACTTTATCAACAAGTTGCCCCTGATACAATCACTAAGCTCTCTCCACTCAGTGCCTCATCACGGCTGCACTCTGCGGTAATAATCCTGCTCTAGCGAGGATTTCATCTCAAACGGCCATCATGATGTGTGGCCATTATTCTCTTTCCTTCAGTGTCTGATTAACTGTGCTACGAATGTAACTGAATTGCCAAACACGGCAGTATAATTCATCCTTGTTGAGTATTGGGGTCACATTGCCATTTATTTCTTTATGCATCAATTAGGGCTTTTAAAAGTTTTTTTAACTTAAGTGAAAATACTTATAGAATCGCCTACCTTCACAATGAAAATTATAAATACATGTCCATGGAAACCAAGTTGAAGTAACTACTAAGACTTTGATCAAGGGAATATGTTTGGACTTATTCTTTCTGGAGTCTGACGTAAAAGTCTGATTTTGACAAAAGGGATGGGTATAGTGATTTATCCTTTGTTGAGTCCGAGGTAAAAGTCAGATTTTGACAAAGGGGATAGGTATAGTTATTCTTTGTGGAGTCCGAGAGATTTTGACAAAGGGGATAGGTATGGAGTTATTCTTTGTTGAGTCCGAAATAAAAGGCAGATTTTGTCAAAAGGGATAGGTATGGAGTTATTATTTCGGGAGTCCAAGGTAAAGGTCAGATTCTGACTTAGGGGATAGGTATGGAGTTATTCTTCCTGGAGTCCGAGACAGATGTCAGATTTTGACAAAGGGATGGGTATAATGAGTCATTCTTTCTGGAGACCGAGGTAAAAGCCAGATTTTGACAAAGTGGATAGGTATGGAGTTATTCTTTGTGGAGTACGAGGTAAAAGCCAGATTTTGACAAAAGAGATAGGTATGGAGTTATTCTTCCTGTAGTCCGAGGTAGAAGTCAGATTTTGACAAAGGGATGGGTATAATGAGTCATTCTTTCTGGAGACCGAGATATAAGCCAGATTTTGACAAAGGGGATAGGTATGGAGTTATTCTTTGTCGAGTCCGAGGTAAAAGCCAGATGTTGACAAAGGGATTGGGTACAATGATATATTCTTTCTGAAGACCGAGGTAAAGATCAGATTTTGACAAAGGGGATAGGTATGGAGTTATTCTTTCTGGAGTCCAAGGTAAAAGTCAGATTTTGCCATAGGGGATTTGTTTGGAGTTATTCTTTCTGTATTCCGAGGTAAAAGAAAATTTAACAAAAGGTTAGGTATGGAGTTATTCTTTGTGGAGTCCGAGGTGAAAGTCAGATTTCGACAAATGGGATAGGCATGGCGTTATTCTTGTTCTCGGAAATAAATGCTAAGAAATTTTCAATACAAAGAATTATTTCGGTTGGTTGGTTCCTCAGTTTAGGAGCTGCGACAACGCGGTCATGTATCCCCGTGTACTTTGTGTGTGTGTAGAATCGGTCTGATAACAGGTGTTAATTGTGATGACTGTATTAGTGTGTGTTTATGTTTCTTAATTCAAGTAAGGACTGCAGACTTTGAATTTATCAAGTAGTTCCTACTTTTGCCGCCAAACGCCACCGTCAACAACTACTAGTTCAGAACTTAGCTACTAGACGGCTCCTGGCAACGAACGTAGCAACCTAAGAGCGTTGTATACATTCGTAGCCTATATAATTAAGCTTCATACAGGTGTAATTAGTGGAAGGTTCTTGAACATGCCATAAATCTATGACATGGGACCGCCGAAGGAAGGCATACTGGGGGATTATGTGTTTCCTTACTTCGTAACACAACTTTCCTGTAACATGAAATAACAAAACTTACTTCGGGATCGTCCCTTGTATTAAAAAGAATGAAAAAAACATATTGGTAACTCTCCGATGAGGTATCAACAGTTGGGTTCATCAACAAGCTGCCCCTATTAGAGCATCCGGAACCTTCACCAACAAAGCTAATTTGAGAGGGCACACGATGTTCTTATCCGGATGTCTCCTAACCCCTGGACAACACAAAGGGCCACAGAGCGAGCCACTATTCAATTACATCCTGAAATAACCGGCGAGAGTTTTCTAACAAAATGCAGTATATTTAAAGTAAACATATGGGCACTAGAGGTCGTCGAGTTAAATTATACGTTAGGTGTGTTGATCAAACAGGTTGTTGGGAATCAATTGCAGAGTCGTCACTCACAAACCGTGAATCTGAAACTCGTTAGACCTGACCGGAAGAAGTAGTTATGCTGTTTATTTTACACATTGTGTAATATATGACATGATACTTGTTTGGGTAATTTAAATATTTAACCTTCTGTGCAATGGAAACCCCAGACATGAGTCTAACACCTTCATCGCGGTAAATATTTCATCTCAAAGTTTCTTATTCCAACATCTGTGATTTCCAGGAGAATAAGCATTTTATCATCTTGGCTTACAGGATTGAGCCGCGTCGTATATCCCTTCCTATATTATTCTGCTAAGGTCCCATTCGAGTTTTGTACCGAAAATAAGGTCCCATTAACATCAACCTACACATATGGGGTACCTACAGGTTCAGCATAACGCAATGCGTAAGCGAAACTCACTCACTTACTCTTTAAATGACTCACAATTAAATAAATACCTTTATGTCCGACGATGCCGAAATGTACACATTATGTGACAGAAAACTGTATCATAATGAGGCTCATTATAACACTATTTTTCATTATGAAACAGTTTCTCCCACCAATCAGAGCTCAAGAAACAGTTGTGTGACCAATTAGGTAAGGATACCTTCGCGCATGCGCTCAAAATCCAATATATTTCTGTGTTGGCAACCAAAGTGAATGGTCTCTGCTTTCGGAGTGCCTTGACCACGCATGCGCTCTGTTCACTAACTGAATTAACTGAATCCCACAGATATTTATGAATATTTATGTTAAAACATATAATAAAGTTATAATTATCGTCGAACATAAACAGTCGTATGCAACTCGGCTATAATGGTAATTAAGACACTCGTATGGAAATTATGAAACTCGCATACGCTTGTTTTATAAACATACTCGTGTCTTAATTATTGCCATTATAGGCTCGTTGCATAATGTACTATAAAACAAGTATATTTGCAATGAAGTAATGAAAGAATGCAACACGGTAACCATGGTAAAAGAATCTCACAGGTCCATCTATTTCTGTAAGACGCAATGCAATTCCAATTATTCCATTACTGTGGACGTTTCCAGACGGTTGTAAGGTTATCTCGGAACAAAATTAAGCTGTACAATTCATCAATACATACAGTATAATGCGCTTAAGGGGCTTAAGGGGCACTCTAGAATTTTTAACGCAATTTTCACGTGTGAGTGTGGTACGAAAGGTCTTTTTCACCCGACTATAAAGGGTCCCCGAAAACCACATTTAAAGGCCCTTAAATTAACAGTGTCTGTGATATTCCCAGAAAACTAACTTCGCTCTGATATACCTGTGAAGGAAAGACAAACCGCTAACCACTGCACCAGTAGTTGAATTGATAAAGTCTGATTATTCATACCAAGGGTAAATCAGTCACAGCATTCATGATAACCGATATACGACGCGGCCCAATCCTGTAAGCCAAGATGATAAACTAGACACTGGCCGCGAACGACTACGATCTAATTTGTTCTTTAGTGTTACCAAATTTTATTAAAGGAAGCTTTTCAGTCGGTCAACACAAATTGTGCCCAATTACATTAGGCGGGAAAGCAAGTAATTACTAAGTTTCGGATGTTAAGGAAAAGTCATATTCTTTTCCTGAGCTCATTTTACCCGAAATCTGAAAAATAAGTTTGAATGACGGGTCCCTGACCACGTTTGAAGCAATTTGATGTTGCATATTTAGGCCATTTTCATTGTTTTAGTCATGGTTGGTTGGTTCCTCAGTTTAGGGGCTGCGACAACGCGGTCATGTAGCCCCGTGTACTTTGGGTGTGTCTAGAATCTGTCTGATAACCGGTGTTAATTGTGATGACTGTATTAGTCTGTGTACCTGAAACTTTGAATTATTCAAATAGTTCCTACTTTTGCCGCCAAACGCCACCATCAAGGACTACTAGGCCAAGTTCAGAACTTAGCAACTAGACGCCACCGCAGTCGGCTCTTGGCAACGAAAGTAGCAACCTAAGAGCGTTGTTTACATTCTTAACCTATGCAATTTAGTTTCACACCAGTGTAATTAGTGGAAGGTTCTTTAACATGCCATAAATCTATGACATGGGACCGCCGGCTTTATTTCCCCTCCGAAGAAAGGCATACTGAGGGATTTTTAACGCTCTTAAAAATCCGACGGCTTCGGCCGGGTTTGAACCCGCTATCTTGGGCATAGAAGCTCAGCATGCTACCGACTACGCCACCGAAGCCGCCATGTTTTGGTCATATTTGGTTATAATTTCAGCATTTGTGTTTAAATTGAGGCGTCGTTAACAAGGTACGTGTTATCTGCGTCGAGTTTCAAACACAGGATTTCCGAATAGTGTAGTAGATATATTTTTCTTTCTTTTCCCAGAACAGGCAGTTAGCAGGTTTAGAAGACCTGATTCCAAGAAGGCGCTCCTGTACGGACGTCTTTTAGCACATCTTTCTGGACAAGTTAGATTGCGGCACTGAACGCATGAGGTCACGAAACATGACGATAGAGTGCTTCTCTCTTTCAATAGGATGTAACTCCAGTAGATATATTTAGCTCAGAAGCAATTAGCAGGCAAGGAAATGCCATGTTATGTCTTTTAGGAAAACCGAGCAAGAACTGCATCTCAAGGATATGATACTGAATGAATGTTGAACATTTTAATGTACTGTAGCTCTCTGTCAGTTTGTATGATTAAACATGTCTGGTGTATTATCGCTGATGACGTTTTGGCACTTCAGACGTTTACTGTATGTTAGTGATACTCTACCTACCCAAAAAAAAACATGTCATATTTTATAGTTTTTAGGTCATATTTGGCTTTTTTTTTTTTGCATATTTGCTTGCATATTTTGTACTCCTTTAGGTCTTCAACTCCCGAACCCTAATAATTACCCACCCTAACCTGAAATAAATATTCCATGGGATTATATCGGAAATAAAATACCATAAGTGTTAATTAAATTTAATAAACGTAAGTCAATAGGGAGCATGATGGCGCAGTGGCCTAGCTGCTCGCCTCTCACCCACACGGCCGGGGTTCGAATCTCCGTAACAGCGGGTGGACTTTTCACCTGAAAAATCACGTAACGTCAGGAAGGGCATCCGGCCTTAAATCCCAGGCCAAAACCAGAATGAGCCTGGTTGGCTCCGGCGACCCCCAATTAAGAAGAAAGAATACACCTTAGTCAATAAATAACAAGTAGTTCCGTGAAGAAATACATAGCCTATTTTCATATATCCTATTTATGTTAATTGCCTCTATCAACATAAAAATTTTCAGTTTGATTGCTGTAATAGATTCTTAGATATTGAGAACCATCTAAATATTTCGGATGGTCACCATGTTGGATATATATATATGCCTTATAGTGATATACTATTGCATGAAGAATATTGTGTAGGTGTTTTATTCAAACTTCAATCACATGATTAGGACATAAGAAATAAAAACGAGATTTTAAAATTTCACTCAGCCGCCATTTTATGGTTATGAAAATAATTGAAGTAAATTAGATGCCAGTGGATTACAATTTACATAAGCATTTACCGTTCCAAGTTTCAGTGCGCTGGGATGGTTAAATCGCGTGAAACGTCCATTTGAATATGTAAATTTCCCGTCGCCGCCATGTTGGATTTGTGCTCACTAAATCATTGAACGTCCCATAGGTGAACTTGGTATATAGCCTCTACACACATACAAAATTTCAGTTTGATTGCTGTCATACATTAATAGATATTGAGAGCCGTCTAAATATGTCGGATAGTCGCCATGTTGAATTTTAATATATGTAGGCTATAGAGTTATGTACCATTAGATGAGGATTATTGTGTACGTTCATTATTCAAACATTGATTTCGATCCTCTGGGCGCACCGAAAAGGATGTCATAAAAACTTCGAGTGCCGGTTTTACTATTTTTAGCCTATTTTTAATTTTGAAAAAAAAAAATAGGCTTATGACATCACCTTTTGTCCGTGTGTGTGTGCGTGTGTGTGTGTGTGTGTGTGTGAGGTGTGTGTGTGTGTCCCCCTAATAAAATCTAAACGGCTGGAGCGATTTCAATGAAACTCGGTAAGTTCATAGCACTATTCCCGGCGACCTCGACCGTGCCCTTCAAATTTTGTTACGTCTCACCAATCCAACATGGCGGATGTGCGAAATATTTCACTAGCATTCAATATCTCCGAAACTATTACCGATATCGCCCTGAAATTGTGTACGGTGATAAAGGGAACTACAAGAAGTTCACCTACGTGACTTTAGAAAACCTGGTGACTACAAAACCAACATGGTGGCCAAGTGAAGTTGCGACTTTTAAATAGACATTTCTCGCGATTTAACTATCCAAACGTAATGAAACTTGGTACAGCAATTGTTTATACACATTGTAATGCACTGGAGTCTAATTTAGTTCAATTGTTTACATAACCTCAAAATGGCGGCTGTGCGAAATATTTCTCTGACATTCTATATCTCCGAAACTATTACAGATATCATCATGCAATTTTATACGGTGATAAAGGGTACTGATACAAGTTTACCTATGAATATTTCATAAACCTCTAAAGTACAAAACGAACATGGCGACCAAGCGAATTTGAAATATTTTAATAGACTTTTCTCGTGATTTAACTCTCTGAGCGCAGTGAAATGTGGTACAGTAAATGATTTTGCAGATTGTAATGCACTGCCATCTAATTTAATTCAATTGTTAACATAACCTCAACATGGCGGCTGTGCGAAATTTTAAAATAAGTTTTTATTCTTGTGTCGTAATCATGCGATCGAAGTGAAAGTTTGAATAATGAAGCTAGGCAATAATTGTCCTTGAATGGTACATAACTCTATGGCCTATACATATAACAATCCTAAATGGCGAGCTTCCGAAATATTTAGACGGTTCTCAATATCTATGAATATTTTACAGCAACCAAACTGAATTTTTTTATGTTCATAGAGACTATGGACATATGTTCACCTATAGGACTTTCAGTAACCTGGTGAGCACAAATCCAACATGGCGGTGACGCGAAGTATAAATATTTAAATGGACGTTTCTCTCGAATTAACTATCCGAGTGCCGTGAAACGTTGCACGTTAAATGCTTATACAAATGTTGATCCACTGGCATGTAATTTATTTCAATTGTTTGCATAATCACAATATGGCTGGTGTGCGTACTTTTAAAATCTCGTTTTTACTTCTTGTGTTCTAATCATGCGATTGAAGTTTGAATACCACACGTACACAAAAATCTTAATGTAATAGTACAAAAATAAAAACCCATCCAGGCGACTAGATGAAATATTTAGACGGTTCTCAATATCTACGAATCTGTTACAGCAATTAAACTGAAATTTTGTATGTTGATAGAGACAATTAACATGAGCAGGATATATGAAAATAGGCTGTATAGTTCTTCACGGAACTACTTGTTATTTCTTCAAACCTATCTTCAAATTCTTTATGTTCGACCCTGACTATTATATGTCAGAAAATTGTACTATAATGAGGCTCATTATAACACTATTTTTCATTATGAAACAGTTTCTCCCACCAATCAGAGCTCAAGAAGCAGTTGTTTGACCAATTAGATAATTAGATGCGCTGAGTTCTACGGCCTTCTAATTTAAATTTCACTGCCTGGCCTAGTGTCATAGGAGGGTAATCGAGGAGGCCATGGTCAAATACAAGGCATTCTCCGCGTCTCATGCGCTCTGTTCAGTACATAAAACTGGCGAAATCTCGACTGATATTTACGGATATTTATGTTCGAACATAAAATAGTTATAATAATTAACGTCGAACATAAACAGTCGTATGCAACTCGCCTATAATGGTAATCAAGACCATTACTATGTCTCGCATACGCTCGTTTTATAAACATACTCGTGTCTTAATTATTGCCATTATGGGCTCGTTGTACAGTGAAACCCCTCAAATCCGAACCCCGGAAATCCGAAATCCCGGGTAATCCGAACGAGTTTTCTTCGACAATTTTATGTTTGAAAAACACATGCAAAACAGAGAAACGTATTTATTTAGTCATGAAACAATTACATATTCTACATTATAGCGTTATTTTTCAATAATTAGTTGAAAAATTAACAAAGAAGTAGAGTTAGCTTACGTAACAGAATGTAAATGTGCCTCATACTTATCTCATTCTGGATTGAAAATTGGAAACGTTGGATATTGTAATTTCTTAGCTTAATCACTTTGCAAGAACAATGAAATAACAATAGAAACACACAACATATCACTTAATCTTTCACTTGAAATCGGTTATCTTCAATTGTCGAAGTGACGAAAACCTTCCCGCAGAGGCAATTGCGCACGAACTTGACATCGTTTGGCGTGGCTGCTTCGTGTTCTTCTACGAAGGGCAATGCGACTTCCAGAGCTGATGCAGCCTCAGTATAAGTCACATTGTCTGTCCAAGTTTCTTCTTCCTCTCTGTCACTAGCTACATTGCTGTCATGTTGACTCACTATTTCATGTTCGGTGCATTCTTCATTGACATCAATGTCGTCCACTACTCTAGACAACCTTCTGCAGCATCCTCACAACCTGCTATATGGATATTTTTAGGCTAATCCGAACAAATTCAAATCCGAACTGACTACAGCCCCAATTAGTTCGGATTTGAGGGGTTTCACTGTATAATGTACTGTTAAGCAATGACTGGATCGCCTTTGTGTACTCACTGATGTGTTCATAAGTACTTAAATTCAAGGATTTTAGAGAGGGAAAAATTGTCCCAATTTCCTTCTTGAAGCTGACTTTTAAAAAGCACAAGCTGCAATTTGAAACTTTCAATACGGTCACACATAGTAACTTACTGATTAGTTTATTTTTGCCTTTCAACGAGATATTTAAATCATTTAAATACCCCGTGATATCCTTTATGAAAGCGAGCTCAGCGACCCATTGCTCATCAACCAAGTCTGACTGTGCTACCGCCACTACACGGGGAGGAAAGAGGGGAGTGAGGGGAAAAGCCCCGGTGCCGCTCGGTGTGGCACGGGAACGCACAAGCACTGAGTGCTCGGGTTGGCGTGGCCTGGCCTATTGGAACAACAACAAGAAAAATAAAATAAAAGAGTTAAGTTATTTGCTTAACCTCTTCCATTCATTGGGAGAAATCACTTAAACTTATAATAATAATAATGATAAAATAATTCAGTAACAATAAAGAAGGTAGAAATTTGAATATAACAAATGTTGGTAAGAAATCAGATCTAATTGGAGAGAGTGGGCTTGGGTGTATTCCATGTCTGGTAAATTAACTGGTGACTATGATTACTGAGAACCAGAGTTATAATGACTGTCGTCAGGTTAAATCACACGCACAGTTAGTGGAACAGTTGCCGAGTGGGTTTGGTCATAAAGTGACACCCACTGTTTGACTACCAACTACAACAGATCCTCTGCCTACAGCAACTTTCACTTTTCACGTCGTATGGTATAGCATGTGACTGTGGTAGTTCACGTTAACCCCTTTAGTGCTTTGCCCGTCTATAAACGTCGCAAAAAAACTTTTTCTTTTCCATATTCCCCATTCGCTTTCGAGTGCCTTGTCGATCTCTGGCATTTTCTGCCATCTATTGAATATTATTAGTACTACTTGAGTTTGGATTTTTGCTTCCGGAAGTAACTAACAGAGAATTTCGTGGATGTCTGTCCTCTACGTCTGAGATATAAACAAACATTGCGGAATAAGAAGCAAATTCTTCACGCTACGTTGTGATTTCTGATCAAAGATTGTCAATGTTTGTATTAAGCAAGGAGCACCAAGTATTACTTGTCTACTCATTTTAGGAAATAAAGCTGGCGGACCCTTGTCATAGATTTATGTCACGTAAAAGGAAGACGAGTCCAGAAGCGATTATTTACAGAGAAAGTCACGGGAAGGCACCAAAGGGGAAGGATGAGGATGAGGATGGATGCAGTGAGGGAGAGAATTGAGAAAGAGGAGTGAAAGTGAAGAATGTACTGGAAGAGAGACAAGAGTGGTGGAGAGACAGAAAAGTATGGAAGTCCTTGATACACACCCCGACCCAGATCACTGGAACTGGGAAATGAAGAGAAGAGGAAGAATAAGAAAGGAACCTACCACTACAATTGGTATTCTGTAGCTAAATTATTTGGTTAGAAACGCTCTATCTGTTCCATTGTTGGCGGCTAGGTGTCAGTGACAGTGGCATCTCTGGTAACCAATCTTGGAACTTCTTGAAATTGAACTTGATGGGGAGCTTTTGGGCGTTCATTTAAAATACCCCGCTATGGCCTTTGGCTGTAATTCGAATATAATAATAATGGCGGACACAGCTGGAATTTTACTGTATAAGTTGTGATGTAAATCAAGGATGGTGGGTGGGTTATGGTCAGCGGGGGAGTATATCATTTCCTGATTTCTTCTTCTTCTTCTTCTTCTTCTCCTCCTCCTTCTACAAGTGCCTCGTCGTCCAAGAACATTGGCGATCAGTAGCATGATCTGCTGTTTGTCCATAGCTGTACTAAACAGTGTCACTGTATTAAGTCCGAACGACTGGCTTAAGTTCTTTAGGCAGGATATTCGTCTGTGTCCTGGACCCCTAATGCCATCAATCTTCCCTTGGATAATTAATTGCAAGAGGTGGTATTTGTTGTTGCGCATGAAATGACCAAAGTATTCTAGTTTTATCCTGTTGATGATACTGAGAATTTCAGAGTCTTTGTTCATACGCCGCAGTACTTCCACATTTGTGACTTGAGCTGTCCATGATATCCTTAAAATCCTGCGATACGTCCACATTTCAAATGCTATCAGTTTCTTACTTAAAACCTCAGTAAGTGTCCATGATTCAACTCCATAGAGCAGGACACTAAAAACGTAGCATCGAAGCAGTCGGGCGCGTAATGACAGACTTAAATCACAGCTGGTCAAAACTTTTCTCACTTTCATGAATGAACTTCTGGCCTGCTCAATTCTACAGCGAATTTCTTGACTTAAGTCCAAGCTATCATTGATTTGGCATCCTAAATATTTATATGATGAAACCCTTTCATTACCAAGTGTAAGAATGCCCTGAATTATATCATTGTTTCTACTAACAAGGATTGGCGCAATAATTTTAATTTAGTTTCCTCTCAAAATGAAGAAATTATATAAACATAGAATTTTGAATTTCCATCTCGATAAATAAATACCCAAAACCTTTCGACAATTTAAGCCTCCCCCTCCCTGATAAGTTAAAACATATTCTTTTGATTTTGCTTTTCGAATTTGGCCAACTATGGACCGCAAAGAACTAAAGACATTTTGGCTTTTCCTCTTTTCTCCTCCTAGAACCTATTCATGCGTTCGCTTCTTTTCTTTCTTTCCTCATCGGAAATGATCCGTTTGGGCCTCCTCATTGTCGGTTTCTCCTGAAGTGCTTTTATACTGTCTACTCTCCTTCTAAACTCTCCTCTCTTGTGGACCATCTGTAGTGTGATTCCAACTTCTGTCGCATCCCCTTTCACCTCATCTACCCATTTAGATGTGGCCTTTAACCCCATGATGTAGTTGAAGATCCCTTTGGTCAGTCAGCATTCATCCATTCTTAGTAAGTGTCCGTAGAACTTCAACCTCCGCTTCCTCATTGCGTCCGTGATCTTCTCAATGTATTTGTAGAGTTCTTCGTTTTTCCTCATCCTCCAAGTCCCATCAGCAGTTTTCTGTGGTCCGAGTATTTTCCGCAGAATCCCCCTTTCTTTCTTTTCTAGTTCTTGAAGTTCCCCCTTTTTATTTAAAATAAAGACACTCTGAAGCGTACAATGAAATGAAAGAACTCAACACTTAAAAGTTTAAAGGTGTGAAGACAAAGAAAAACTGGGATGATATTTACCCACAAACACTGGCCTTGAATTCAGACGCTATATAGAAAACATTTCTCGGATAGAGCTGGTAATATGCGATGTTTTAAGTAATCAAAAATTGTAATCAATTAATCGACTGACTGTTCAATCGATTAATTGATTAGTAGACACGAGAAAAGGAAAGAAGATTAAATGAGTGGTCGTCGATTAAGTTGAGTTACGCTAATTTTCGATATGATGTATAGAAATGATGATTTGTCTAAATAGAGTCCACAAAGTTCCGGGTGAGTTAGCCGTGGTCGTTACGGCATGGCTGCAGACAGTCGCTCACATCCGGGAGGCGAGGAGGTTCGAATCCCCCCGCCGGCAGCCTTGAAGATGGTTTTCTGTGGTTTTCCTATCTTCCTTCCAGGCACATGCCGGGGTTGGTCATTAACTCTAGACCACAGCCGCTACATTCCAATTCCCCACCCTTACATTCAAACTTTCCTCCCCAGACAACACTCCACATGCGACGGTACGTGTAGCTCACCCGATGGGTGTCCGCATAGAAGCAGCTACAAACTCTGGCGAACCGAACATATCCTCGGACACTCCCAGCTCTCAAAGCCATACGCTAAGAAAAAGGCCACAAATTGTCATCCCTTGCTTATGTTAATAGTCAGTGATATTGGAAGGACAAATGCCAGTCATATTAGGAAGGGTTTCAAAAAAAAAAGAAAAAGAATGAAACGAAAATTTTTCGGAAAAGATTTTGAAATCTTGTTCAATGTTTACAATCAAGGACAGAAACATTTTTGTTTTACATTTTTAGGCTGTTGAATCCACTTGTGAATAAGAATCATTTTCATGAGAAACGATCCTCTGGACTTTGCCTGATGTATATTTTGTGTTTGTTGTTGTTTTCTACTGTTTGCTTTGTGTTTTTGGTTTTGTGTTTGCTTTGTGCTTTTGATTTTGAATTTTACTTTTTGCTTTTCTTTCTTGGTTTTGTGTTTGTTTTTTGCTTTTGATTTTGAATTTTACTTTTTGCTTTTCTTTCTTGGTTTTGTGTTTGTTTTTTGCTTTTGATTTTGAATTTTACTTTTTGCTTTTCTTTCTTGGTTTTGTGTTTGTTTTTTGCTTTTGCTTTTGAATTTTACTTTTTGCTTTTCTTTCTTGGTTTTGTGTTTGTTTTCTGCTTTTGCTTTATGTTTCTTGTTTTTTGTTTTCTGCTTTTGCTTTGTGTTTCTTGTTTTTTGTTTTCTGCTTTTGCTTTATGTTTCTTGTTTTTTTGTTTTCTGCTTTTGCTGTTTTTGAATTTTGCTTTACCTTAGTGTTTTTTGTTTTGTGTTTGTGTTTGTTTTCTGGAAAATCAAAATAAAACAAAACAAAACAAAATAAACAAAACAAGATCAAAATAAAATAAAACAAAAATAACAAAATAAAAACAAAACAAAACAACAACAAAAACAATTTAAAACAAAATAAAACGAAGTAAAATATACTAATTAAATAAATAATTTTATGTTCGACGATGAAGCCTCCGTGGCTTAGGCGGCAGCACGCCGGCCTCTCACCGCTGGGTCCGTGGTTCAAATCCCGGTCACTCCATGTGGGATCTGTGCTGGACAAAACGGAGGCAGACAGGTTTTTCTCCGGGTACTCCAGTTTTCCCTGTCAAAACTTTCATTCCAGCAACACTCTCCACTATCATTTCATTTCATCTGTCATTCATTTAATCATTGCCCCAGAGGAGTGCGACAGGCTTCGGCAGCCGGCGCAGTTCATATCCTCGCCGCTAGATGGGGGCTTCAATCATTCCATTCCTGACCAGGTCGGAGACTGGAAGCAGGCTGTGGGTTTTCATTTCATGTCCGACGATGCCGAAATGTACACATTATGTGACAGAAAACTGTATCATAATGAGGCTCATTATAACACTATTTTTCATTATGAAACAGTTTCCCCCACCAATCAGAGCTCAAGAAACAGTTGTGTGACCAATTAGGTAAGGATACCTTCGCGCATGCGCTCAAAATCCATTGCCAAGCTCACAGAGCGCATGCGTCGGTCGGTCAGAGAGCTTGGAAAACAGAGATATCCTACCCAGCCCTGCACTCCGATCACAAAATTCTAGTGACAATCTCAACAGATATTTATGAACATTCATGTTAAAACATAAAAGTTATAATTATCGTCGATTATAAACAGTCGTATGCAACTCGCCTATAATGGTAATTAAGACACTCGTATGGAAAATATATAACTCGCTTACGCTCGTTTTATAAACATACTCGTGTCTTAATTATTGCCATTATAGACTCGTTGCATAATGTACTATTACGGCATGATTCTTATTCACAAGTGGATTAAACGAGTTTAGCAACTGGACGACTCAAATAGGCCTAAGATAGCCTACATTTTAATTATTTGTCTGTTTTGCTTCTGTGAGAGCATAACGATAGGAGTGAACTACATCGATTAATCGACAAAACAATAATTCACCTATTTGCCAAATCGATTATTCATTTAGACGACCAATCGATATATAAATTAAACGCGCAATACATTAATTGTCATTTGAGGCAATTAATCGATTTTTTTATTCTTTAATCAATATCTGAAATCAATTGATTAAAAGTCTTATCAGATGAAAGCTTTTGTCTGGAGCGTGGTGCTGTATGGTAGTGAAACTTTGACTATTGGTGCAGCAGAAAAGAGGAGAATTGAAGCGTTTGAAATGTGGTGTTACAGGAGAATGATGAAGATCAGATGGGTAGATAGGATGGCAAACGAAGAGGTATTAAGACGAGTGAGAGAGGAGAGATGTTTCTGGCGACTGCTAATGAAGAGAAGAGATAGGTTGGTAGGACACTTACACTGACACCCAGGAATAGCAAGCTTAGTTATGTAAGGAAGGGTCGAAGACAAGAACTGTACGGGTAGACAAAGTTTAGAATATGTTAAACAGATTGCCTCGGAAGTAGGGGGTGGTAGCTATGTAGAGATGAAACGATTAGCTCAGGACAGGGAGGCATGGAGGGCTGCATCAAACCAGTTAAAAGACTGAAGACTCAATCAACAATATCAGATGGTCCAACGTCTAGGTTATCGGGCCCCAACGATATGCATGAGAATGGATTTTTTCTTTCTTTAGCGTATGGCTTTTAGTGCCGGGATTGTCCGAGGACATGTTTGGCTCGCCAGAGTTTGTAGCCACTTCCATGCGGACACCCATGGGGTGAGCTACAAGTGCCGTCGCGTGTGGAGTGTTGTCTGGGGAGGAAAGTGTGAATGTAAGGACGATCAATTGGAAGGTAGCGGCTGTGGCCTATAGTTAGGGACCAACCCCGGCATTTGCCTGGAAGAAAGATGGGAAACCAGAGAAGACCATCTTCAAGGTTGCCGGCGGGAGGATTCGAACCTCCTCGCCTCTTGAATGTGAGCGACTGTCAGCAGCCACGCAGTAACGACCACCCGTTAAAATGGGAATGGAAACTACTTTGCTATAGCAACTAACTACTTACATCCGCATTGTACACTTAAAGTAGGAATAGACAAAGGAGGAATAATGATGTTGTATTAAGGTGCCTAACATCGAGGTTATCGGTCCTTAATGGTTTGGATGATAGTGAAAGTTGAGATGAGAATGAAAACTATCACTAATATTAACTACAGACCTACATTCTAGAAGAAGAAATGGTAAACAAATAAAGGATAAGAGACAAATCAAGGACAGGGAGAAAAGAAATGCCCTCATCCTTCGAAGAATGAAGATTTAGGGACTTGGAAGGAAGGAGAGCCATGAAAGGCAGATAGGAAAGGGAAAGAGGTGTGAGCCCGCCCCAAAGTCAGTGGAAAAAGGGGGAAAAAACGGACCAAGCTCAGGAATCCCTCGGGATCGCCAACTTACGAACTAACAAGCCGTGAGCCCCTGAGGGTGCAGCAATATCCAGGGTGCAACATAAATGGTGGCTACGAGGGCTGTGTTTTAAGTAAGGGCCGTTATTTTTTCAAATTAACCGAATATTTTATTTTGAAACCACATGTATTTTTAGGTTTTACATACCTTCCTCTATTTTTCTGCATAGTTGCCTTGTTTATTTAGAACTTGTCATACCTTAAAACTAAGTTCTGAAATCTCTCTGCATAAAAGATTGCCGCCTGCTCTGACAACCAAGAATTCACACTTTAGGAAAATCCATTGATAGAGTGGTTATCATGAATCTTCGGTCCTCGTAAATTTTCGTGTCAATTGCAGTCACCAAGTCATCTGTGATTACAGACCTGAGCGTTCACCGTCATGAACATTTTCACGGCCACCTTTGAACTCGCGTATCCATTTTCGCACTTTACCTTCCGTCATTGCATTATCGCCATACACCTCACAAAGCTGACGATAAATGTCTGCAGCCGACATGTTTCTTGCACTCAAGAAACGTATCACAGATCGTACCTCACACGCGGCGGTCGAATCAATAATCTTGAACATTGTAAAGATGCACAGTTCAGCGTACAGGTTAGCTACACAGCTGCAACTGACGCCTGCTTGTTCGCAAAGGATGCCGGGAGGTAGCGCGCATGCTTGTTGCGGCGTGCGCACTAACTACGAGCCCTCGTACACACACCCTGCCTCCTAGAGGGCCTTGAGCAGAAGGCAGGAGACAACATTAAAAGAAAAAGAAGGCTGGCCCCTCGCAGAAGGAGGATATCAGGATATCAAGATATCAGAAGGGCCCATTAAGGCGGGAGAGGAAGAGACACCCTAGTCCTCAGATACCCTAATACCGTCGGGGTCTAAAGAGAATAAGAGTTGACCGAGAGAGGTCGATAGGAAAGAAGACGGAGAAGAGCCCGGGCACAAGTAAGTGGAGGCAATGCCGGACTCAGTTGGGGTTCCGTGGTCGTGAACCCACATCCCACTAGATGTGAGCCGCTGGGGGCAAACAGGAATAAGGCAAATAAAAGTCCTGGGTAAGGTTGTCTGTCACCCATTCATCTCGGGAGTCCACTGATAGCCTGGCTCTATGGCCTTGCGTGTGAGCTCAAGAAAAAAATATAAGTGTTGGAAAAGCTGGCTGAAGAACTCTCACAATATTGGCAAACTTGATAGCAACAGAACTATGACCTTTGACTTGTAAAATATCCCCTACATAAACATTCTGCCAATTTGATAAACATTGAAGATATCAGAGAAACAAACTACTTCTTAATGTCACCACTTGTAGCACCACCGTCTCATCTCAAGAGCATCATTGATGCCGATTGGAGACGCGGGTCCTGCAATGATAGGCATCTACCGCACAGTCCAAGACTGGCTGGCCTGATGATTACGATGGATGACCGTGAGGTACATATCTTCTCAATAATATATAATTCAAGGCGCCCAAATTGTCGCTTCAGAGGTGTGTTCATCACGGAGATTCTCAGTAATAGATCTGCTACGTGTACAAAGGTTAGACCGACATGAAGGACAGAGGTTACTAACGCTGTTTAAATTGTCTGCAGACACGAAGAGGAACGTATCACCTCTCAAGAGATTCTCATACGAGGACTGCGTCTCTGCTTTTACTGTTTGGGACACGTCTTTACTCTATACCTGTATATCAACCACCTACTATAAAAAGAGTCTGTAGACTATTATCAAAGGTGCTAATAGTTGAAACTTTCAACAAAAAAAATTCTTGTACTGTAGATGTTATATTTCTGAAAGGTAAATATTATATCTGTCTCCTTGAACTATGGTGCTGGCTAAAAGAAAACATATTTACAGAATGGACCCAGGGAGATCAACCAACCGGAGAATGAAATTCCTTGCGACCAGGAAAACCACAGCTCGGTGGTATCAGGAGGTGAAGGATCTAGAAGAAATGGCAACATCTGCAGCTGAAATCAACAACAGGGACGAATACAAAGCCAAAATTAAGAATTCACGGGTTTTAAGAGTCGTCCTACATCACGGATCCAGGCACCTTGGACTGAAAAAAGGAGGAGAATGCAGAGCGATAGAATGAAGGAGTCAAGGGCAAAAATAAAGATCCAGAAGCTGAAATCAAATTAACGTGGTCCACAGTCGGCCTAAATAACAGAAGAAAAAGAAGAGGAAGAAGAAGATAAAACACAAATATACAAATAAAAATAAAACACGCTAAAAATTAAAATAAATTCAAGATTATAAAAAAAATATTGAAATCAAAATTAACAATTATAATAAATAAAATAAAAAATTAGAGCTGAAATGAAAATTAAATTAAAACAATTGAAATATAAATTAGAAATATTCAGTCTGTCCTATAAAGGGTTAAATATATCGATACTCGTAGCGTTAGTTTCCTTCACTATGAACCTAAACAATTTATCTTGATTGATTTGAGGTGGCGCTAACTAAGGTTTTGGTGGAAAATATCAAGTTTCTCTTTTTTGATGTTTTGGGTTGTAAGCATATTAAAATATCGTAGGAAGTTTACTTGGAGCAAAAAATGTTAATCTATTTCCGAGGTAAGGGCTTTTGAAGTTTCTTAACTAAGGCAAACATCAACCTGTTCTTTATTAACCCTTAATAGGTTAGTGGTGTATATATTAACCACCTGCTATATTGTCAAATGTGCTGATGGTCTGGGTGATAGTAAAAGAAGAGATGAGTATGAAAACTATAACTAATGCTAATTATAGACTTACATACTAGAAGTAGAAATGGTAAACAAATACAGGATAAGGCAAATAAAGTTCACGAAGGAAAGAAATGGCCTCAACCCTCGATGAATGAGGATTTAGGGACTTAGCAGTAGAGCCATGAAAGGCAGATATGAAAGGGGAAAGAGGAGAGGGCCCGCCCCAAGGTCAGTGGAAAAAAAGGACAAAACGGACCCAGCTCAGGAATCTCTCGGGGTCGCCGACTCCCGAACGCACAAGCCGTGAGCCCCTGAGGGTGTAGCAATATCCAGGGTGCACCAGAAGTGGTGAGGCTACATACACCCTGCCTCCTTGAGGGACTTGAGCAGAAGGCAGGAGATAACATGAAAAGAAAAAGGAGGCTGACCCCTCGCAGAAGGAAGGTATCAGGAAAGATGAGACCAGGGCCCATTAATGCGGGAATGGAAGAAACTCCCTAGGCGTCGGATAGCCTAATACCATTGGGGTCGGAAGAGAACAAGAGTTGACAAAGAGAGGTCGACAGGAAAGATGACGCACAGAAGCCCGGCACAAGTAAGTGGAAGCAATGGCAGACTCAGCTTGGATCCTGTGGTCGCCAACCCGCGTACCACTAGATGTGAGCCCCTGGGGGGAAAGGAGATTGAGATTTAAATCGAGAATACTGTGTCATTTTCAAGTCTTACACAAATAGGCATGACCAATCAAAGTGGGAAATGTTCGTAAAAGTTTTGAAAATAGCATCACTTAAAAAATTACGAGCCTACAGTAGTCGCATATGATGTGTAACATCTGACATAGAAGAAACCTCACGTGAAATTGTTGATACACCGGTATTTTATACTATTATTGGCACAAATATTAATCTATTGTAAAAAAGAACAAGAGTTTAGTGCTTTTCAGTCGGTCAACACGAATGTACCCAAAAGAGATGGGTTATGCCCTAATCCTGAAATAAATTACATGAGATTAATAAAACACTAGGATGACCAGTTTCGATCGTCAAGCGATCATCATCAGATCCAATACACTTAGGCTATAAAATCTATGTTTGAAATACAGGTGAAAATATTTACAATATGTACAATTATTTAGTTGCAGTATTGGTACTGCAACTGTCAGTGTATGCTAAATGCAGTATATATGTTAGGTGAAATGCTAAATGGTGATGGCTATCCGGAGATTGTACTTTAGAGAGATTATATGGTTGTAAACTATGGTTAAACTATAAAATTTTAGGCTAACTACTTATCTGATTGTCTTCCGTACTACAGCTATTCGCAGTTTCCGTGTTCACTTGAACTCGCTGTGCGGTCGACTGCGGTGGTTATCTTAACGACTGGTTTTTCCCTGCCTTCCCCCCCCTGTCCCTACGTGCTGTGGGGAGTGATCGCGATGTGTTTATGTGAGGTGTTGCCAACCTAGATAAGATGTATGTTATTGAATGAGGTGGATCTACAACTATTAAAGACCGTGGATTAGTCCTCGCCACGCGTGGAGCATAACCCATTCGAACTAAGCGTTGACGGTCTTATGAGGACGTCCCGGCACCTTTAATACTGCCTCTAATATGGGCCTTGGTTTATTGCAGAAGAAAAGTACATCGTACACCTGATCCAGATAACATTTACCTATTAAAAACCCCCTAATTTCCCCCCCTTTTTTATCTAGCTTGGCTGTGTCGCTAAATTGTGTTTTGTTTCCGACAGGGTGTGTTTTTTAGTAGCGTGAAGAGGGGTGAGCTCTCCATGAACGTGTGTTCATTTAGATTGTTGGGATTGTTTCGTTTGGCTAGGTGTATCTCGATTGCTTCCTTTATGTCAAGAGCTCTGCCTTTCGATTCGTGATGGATTATTTTAAGGTCCGACTCTATGTTGGTAAAGCTATGCCCTGCGTCACACATATGTTCGCACACGGCTGAATGTGTTCCGTATCTTATCGCATTCCTATGTTCATTATAACGTGTGTCTACTCGCCTTCCTATTGTAAAAAGTGATTGTTTTACAGATATTGTAGTTTATAATACGGAACTCGTTTTATTAGATGATTTGTAGCTTCCACCAGCACTAGCCTAAATAAAGAATACGATATGGATCAACTAGATTAATAGACGCGACACCGCTCATAACCTTAAATTCCTTATAAACAGGTCCTCTTGATTCACAGACCAACACGTAATTTCTTATGGATTGTTAAAATGAGTCATATTGATATGATAAATATCGTTTAAAATGATAATCTGGTAGCAAAAATATCTATCCCATCCGGGTTTCGAACCCAAGATCTCTAGATTCACAGTCATAAGCACTAACCCCACGGCTATTTCGACGACGCAAATCTTGTGCAAAAGATGGTGTTTATTTCCACGTTCCAATAATACTGAATTACGGAATTAAGTTTCATTTATATTTTGCTTGTTTCGATATTGTTCCTGCGCGAAATTGAGTTTAAAATGCCTCATGAATAGGCCCTCTTGTGAGTAAAGAGAATGTATTCAGTAATAGTTCATGAAGGTTTGCTCAATTCTCGTATAACCACAACGATTATACTATATTGATGACTGCATTAACGTTATGTGGGTTAATATTTGAATAGCCATTGCGCAGAAACATAATACCGGCAATGCCGACTACTTACAATATTTGATATTAAGGCATTTTACCATTTAAATACTGATACGAAGACTTCGAACATGTACCATGTCATTTGTTTCAATCACTTGACACCAGAGTTCGCATGAGCGTTTTCCGTTCAGTATGTCATATACTTTCCACTGCCAGCTGGGTCTTACCACTGCTCGCGGGCAGTGCATACTTCCGTTTTCCACCACTGCCAGCTAGTACACTTCCGATCCACTTCCGTCCCCAATTTTCAAAATCACTTCCACAAAACTATCCAGCAACCGAGCGGAAAGATGTTACACATCAAAAATCCAACGACCTCGACCGGGTTTGAACCCGCGACCTTGGGCATAGAAGCTCAGCATGCTACGGCACCGAAACCGCATCAGTGACATTAATTGCTTCATTCTTAAAAAATAACGAGTGTTTTATTACTTGGTCACTGTTAAAAGTACAGTTACTAGTAACGGAGGTTACTCCCCAAATCGTGGAAAGCAGGATGCTATCTGACCAGGACAAAACTGACATATTTACGACATGTTGAGTGAACTTGATTAGTTGACTGAGTGCAATGGTCCCAGGTAAACCACACACACAATGGCTTGGTACCACATTCCAACAGTGCCAATGAAACTGACCACACAGACCTCGCAGATTTATGTGCTTCGCGCTGATTTCAACATCGGAGCGGTTACTCAACCAACAACACAGTCAGCTTTGGAAAGTATCACCGCTACTGATTACTCTTCCAACATGGAACAATCAATGTCACTGTTCTACTCGTTTTTAGCCTATTCGCCTATTTTCGATTTTTGCAATAAATGTAAGTAGACTTATGTGATCTACACAGGACCAAAAATTGTGTGTCTGTCTGTCTGTGTGTGTGTGTGTGTGCTCTGAATATCTGTCCCCCCTATCAATTCGAACACGGTGAAACCGAATTGAACGAAATTTGATACAGAGGTAGCACTAGCAAAGGACACCTCAGTGTCATGTTTTATATCGCCGCCATCTTGGCAAAAACGTAATGGCGGCCACCCAAATGTTAAAAGCCTAAATCACATTACGACCAACCTAATCATCTGATCTCTACCAAATTTTGTAACAATATACCTTTATGTATGAAAATTCTTTTGACCAAACTATAAAGTCATAAGCCCAATACTTTGAGGATGGCGGCCATGTATGTGTGCAAATCGATTCACCATATCAATTCAAACACGGTGAAATAGAATTGAATGAAATTTTGTACAGAGGTAGCACTAGTAAAGGGCACCTCATATTCATGTTTAATGTCCGTATAGCACGTTGTATTTCAAGAAGCTACTACAACCAACATTTAATTATACTCCTTGAAAAGAACAAAGAGTTATAATAATACCCATGCATTTAGGAGAAAGTAGGCTACCGGTATATGCTCTTTACTGAACATCTTGTTTTAATTTACGAAAATTCAGTAAAGAACATATTGCCTACTTTCTCCGAAATGCATGGGTATTGTTATAACTCTTTGTCCTTTTCAAGGAGTATAATTGAATGTTGGCTCTAGTAGCTTGTTAAAATATAACGTGAATATGAGGTGCCCTTTGCTAGTGCTACCTCTGTCAAAATTTTCATTCAATTCGATTTCACCGTGTTTGAATTGATATGGGAATCGATTTGCACACATACATGGCCGCCATCTGCAAAATATTGGGCTGATGACCTTGTAGTTTGGTCAAAGGATGCTTCCCACATAAAGGTATGTTGTTTGCAAAATTTGGTAGAGATCAATGGATTAGGATAGTCGTAATTTTATTTAAACTTTGAACATTTGGGTGGCCGCCATTAAGTTTTGGTAAAGATGGCGGCAATATAAAACATGACACTGAGGTGCCCTATTCCAGTGCTAGCTCTGTACCAAATTTCGTTGAAATCGCTTCCACCGTGTTTGAATTCATAGGGGGGGCGGGGGAGGGACAGACATTCAGAGTACACACACAGACAGACACACAATTTTTGGCCCTGTGTAGATCTCATAAGTCTACTTTCATTTGTTTTTTGCAAAAATAGGCTAAAAATAGGCTTATGAGATCACCTTTCGTCTCTTTCTCTCTCTCTCTCTCTCTCTCTCTCTCTGTATGTATGTATGTATGTATGTATGTATGTATGCGTGTGTCCCCCCTAATAACGTCTAAACGGCTGGAGCGATTTTAATGAAACTCGGTAAGGTCATAGAAATTTTTTAGCCGACTCCAACCTTGCCCTTCAAATTTCATTACGTCTCGCCAATCCAACATGGCGGCTGTGGGAAATATTTCACCGTCATTCTGTATCTCCAAAACTGTTACTCATATCACCCTGAAATATTGTACGGACTTTCAAAAACCTGTTAACTACAAAACGAACATGGCGGCCAAGTGAAAATGGAACATTTAAATAGACTTTTCTCGCGATTTAACCATCCGAACGCAGTGAAACTTGGTATAGCAAATTACTATGCAAATTGCAATGCAGTGACATCTAATTTAGTTCAATTGTTTACATAACCTTACGATGGCGGCTGTGCGAAATTTCAAAATTAACTTCTTATTTCTTGTGTTCTAATCATGCAATCGAAATCAACGTTTGAATAATGAACGTACACAATAATCGTCATCTAATAGTAAATAACTCTATGGCTTACATATATTAATATCCAAATGGCGACCATCCAAAATATTTAGACGGTTCTTAATATCTACGAATCTATTACAGCAATCAAACCGAAAAGTTGTTTGTTGATAGCGGCAAATAATATAAATAGGATATATGAAAATAGGCTTTAGTTCTTCACCAACTACTTGTTTATTCTCACACAGCAATATCCCAAAAATATGAATAAATATATGTATATATAGAAGCCTCCGTGGCTTAGGCGGCAGCACGCCGGCCTCTCACCGCTGGGTCCGTGGTTCAAATCCCGGTCACTCCATGTGAGATCTGTGCTGGACAAAACGGAGGCAGACAGGTTTTTCTCCGGGTACTCCGGTTTTCCCTGTCACAATTTCATTCCAGCAACACTCTCCACTATCATTTCATTTCATCTGTCATTCATTTAATCATTGCCCCAGAGGGGTGCGACAGGCTTCGGCAGCCGGCACACTTCATATCCTCGCCGCTAGATGGGGGCTTCATTCATTCCATTCCTGACCCGGTCGGAGACTGGAAGCAGGCTGTGGATTTTCATATGTATATATATCAGATCCAAATCTACAAGACAAATAGCTCTACCAAACCTACAACCAATCGTGGATCACCCAGTGACTGTCATGGTACAAATGAGAACATGCCTCACGCAAAGTAATGAAGTGATATATTTACGACATCTTGTGTGCTCTATGGGCTGGTTCCACATTACAGCGAGTTAAGCCAGACCACACCAAGTGTGAATGATCCAGATTTATGTACCACGCAGTAATAATTCAAGCATTGGAGCTGGATCTAATTTCAACATGCGGTGCGATGTTATCTGTTGATGTACAAACCTGCCATTCGGTTCAAACAGTGCAAGTTCAAACGTGAACTATTATCTTTATTGGTGTTTACTCCAAGCGCTATTTAATGGTAAAATTCGTATCTTGGAGAATTTTGAAATACATTCCAACACTCACAGGTTGGTAGCCCTTACCTATTCAAATTATCCGTCACTGTGTCTCCATTACTCACTTTATTTATTGCATGGGTGTTTAGCGCTAAAATTCAAATCCATAAGAAAAAACAGATACCCCCTCTTAACCGTCACTTGAATCTCCACGACTCCTCAGTTTGATTATTTCGAGAGTTATTTACCGCCAAAATTCAAATCATGAAGAATTTTAAAACAAACCTCTGTTAATTTCATGACTCACAAGTTGGTACACCCTCTAACTGCCAATGAGTCCCAACGAGCTACTCAATTTAGTTATTCCATGGACAAATAACTGCCAAAATTTCAAATATTACTCCTAAATTCAAGTTTAGGGGATTTTTGGGATTTTTTTTAACACCAATAGGATCGCCTTAGTAAATTAAATTTTAATGCCATTTAATCCGTCAACACGATAGTACCCAAATTGTAAAGACTTGAAAAAAATCAGGAGATTAAAACTAATATATTAAATTAAAATATAATAAAAAAATACACTTTTCAAAAATTATAAATTAAAAAAGCAACCATTAAAGAATTAATAATTCTAAATTCAAAAATAAACAAGTAGTTCCGTGAAGAACTAATGCCTATTTCCATATATCCTACTTATGTTAATTGCCTCTATCAACATACAAAATTTTAGTTTGAGAGCTGTAATAGATCCGTAGATATTGAGAACCGTCTAAATATTTCGGATGGTCGCCATGTTGGATTCTTATATATGTAGGTCTTAGATTTATGTACTATTACCAGAAGATCATTGTGTAAGTGTAGTATCCCAACTTCAATCGCATGATTAGGACACAAGAAATGAAAACAAGAAGTTCCGTGACGAACTAAAAAGCCTACTTTTCATGCCAATGATTAATCTACAGCAGCGGTTCCCAAACTGGATTCCGCGGAACCTTAGGGTTCCGCGAAGGCATCTTACGGGTTCCGCGATAAATCTTAAAAATGAAATTTAAAACTGTTTTTAAAATAAAACCACACGAGGCTAACTATCAGACTGTCTCTAATGGGAAGACAGGTGGAGTTCGTGTTATATACAAAGTCCTATTCGCCAACGTTAAGACTTCTTTTTATGACTTTTATCACAGAAAAATCCATTTGACAACCGAAATAAACCTCACATATCCGTGCCTGACTATGAAGATCTTATTGAAATTCAATGTACCACTGCTTTTAAAACGAAATTTGAATTAGTGCCGTTGAATGACTTTTGGGTAGGACTGATAGACGTATACCCGTCAGTAGCCGAAAAGGTTCTGCTCCCCTTCATGTCCACCTATCGTTGCGATGCAGGCTTTTCTGCTTATGCTTGCACCAAAAACAAATTTAAGAGTAAGTTGAATGCTGCCCCAGATTTACGTATTCAGCTGTCGGACATAAAGCCCGATTTCAAAACTATTTTAAGAACGAAAATGAAACAATTTCATCCATCACATTAGAAATTAGATGGAAATCCAATTCTTATTGTTCTAAAATATTTGTTTATATTTTTGTACCAAAATAAAGGCTTGTAACTATATTTAAAACGTTTTCTCTTTGTTTCCAAACCTACTACATTAGCGTTAGGCTGTACAAAACACCCAGGCAATAAGAATAGATGAAAGCAGGAAGAACGTTGTGGGTTCACAATGCTCAGTAAAAATCACGGATGGAGTTAGGGTTCCGCGGAAAAGACATGACTTCTGAAGGGTTCCGTGACTCAAAAAGTTTGGGAACCGCTGATCTACAGTATATTAACCTATCTAGAATAATGACGAAATTAAGTTGGTAATATCGAAATGTCTAATTAGTTCGAAATATACCTGGTACAATGTAGCCTAATAGAGCACTACATTTGGCAGCCCTGGTGACTGAATATATTCTAAGTTCCACCTCTTAAGGTACAGAATACAAAATTTGGTTGAAGTCCAATGGACGTTACATGCAGTTAGACATTAGATCTATCAGAACGCGAAAAAGCATGTTGCCAACAATACCATGCGTGTGCTGGTCAGAAATAATCTGAAATATTATGATATCTTGTTGTGCCAATTTTGTATAGAATCCATTTGTTAGTATAGAAGTTACATGTACTGTATTTTAAAATTGGACCTATCAGCAAGCATAGAATCATGTTGGCAGCACTTACTTATATTAATTACTCTAAAATTATTCTAGAATGTTAAGTGCTATACGTGTGCAAAGTATAGAGCTGTTGGCTTGCATACTTTCTGATATATTGATATTAGGGTAAAAATATATAGGCAGCATTTATTAAGAGTTGGCAGCCCTGATTGCTCTTAAGAATACTTATAGTCATATCTGTTATGTTACACATAGCACATACAAAATCTGGTTGAAATCCAACTGATAGTATAGACGTTACATGAATTTAAAAATTGGACCTATCAGAAGGCTTAAAATTATTTTGGCAACACTGTCATGTATGGGCCTCCTGCAAATAAAACTGAAATAGTATCATCTACATGAGTGCCAATTTTGGAATAGCTCCCATGCATACCTTCCGTGATATCCAACATGGAGCTCAAATTTCTAGTGCGTTTTTTCAGCAGTTGGTAGCACTGACATCATTTTCAGATATGGGCTCGAGATATTCCGGTATTCATTTCTACTCATACTAAATTTGGTTTAGATTGTTTCAGCCGTTTAGGAGTTGATAGGGACAAACACACACACAGCCAGCCAGACAGACAGACAGAAGGACAGACAGACAGACACACATTTTCCCGGATCGATCTCATAAGTCTACTTTTTCCCCATGTTTGCAAAATGTGAAAAGTAGGCTAATAAGATTTTAAAATTTCGCTGAGTAGCCATCTTGTGGTTATGAAAACAGTTGAAATAAATTAGATGCCAATGGATTAAAATTTGTATAGCATTTGCCACACCGAATTTTACTACGCTCGGATAGTTAAATCGTGAGAAACGTCCATTTAAATATTTATATTTCGAGTCGCCGCCATGTTTAGTTTGTGCTCTCCAGGTTATTGAAAGTCCTATAGGTGAACGTATGTCCATAGTCTCTATCAACACACACAACTTCAGTTTGATTGCAATCATAGATCACTCTTATATATAAAAGTGAAAGTCTGTATGTATGTATGTATGTATGTATGTATGTATGTATGTATGTGGGTTGGTTCCGTATACAAATCTACACCATTCCACCAATCACAACCAAATTTTGCATAAACATAGTTTAGGCCCCAGAAGGAACCGCTGGCTACATGTATTTTCGATAGTCTTTCTCATTCTTCTGATTTCGGTCCTTTTGCACTCAAGCACAGGCTAATCAAATCATAAAATATACTCATGAAGGAATGGCAAGGCAGATAGTTTCCATGGCAACATAGCTCAAGTCGAGACACGGCCGACTGGATGCCAGTTGCGCTCTGCACTACCGGTATAGAAAATGAGGATCTTTACTTGAAATTCTGTTCTTTACTCAACTACTCACACAGCACTGTCAACCGAGTATAGCATAACAAAGACTTGACATTATCTTCTACTATATATTTGTCAAATACCACTCACTCATTCATTCATCACGAAATCTCAGAAACCACTGAACGGATTGGAATGAAATTTGGTACGCAGCTTCCTTAAGGGCCGCAAATGCCCACTAAGAGAGGATTTTTGGCTATTCAGGTTCTAAAGGGGTGTTAAGGGGGTAGAACAGAATTTCATTGAATAGCAGTATCTCCTGATTGGTTTCATTGGGGGATGTGATACTCGGCACATAAACTTATTTTAAAAATAAAAATACACGAGTCTGAGTGTTTTTCGATGTGGTGTATATTATGAGGTGAAAGGGGTGAAAAGTGGGGATTGAAAGATTCCTAATGGAGCGTGTATCTCTTAAACAACATAGGCGAGGAGTTTGAATCTCAACGGGAAAAAAATCAGCATAAAAAATAAGTAAATATGTGTTTGACAGTTTTTTTCATAAATCCAATTTAAGGGGCTAATGGGGAGGGGTGAAATTATGGGGGGGGGGACAGGAAAGAAAGTGTCCTAACTGATTGACTGACTCACTCACTCATCAAACTCAGGGGGGAAAAACTGCATTAAAGTAAGTAAATAGCTGTTCGACAATTTTTTTTGATCAATCAAATTGAAGGGGTTCATCGGGAGGGGTGAAATTCTGAAGGAAAAAAATGAAAGAAAATGTCCTGAGTCATTCACTCACTCATCATCGCCCAGACAAAAATATTGAAGTTGGAAACATGGCATTTTGGGGATATGTTCGTTGTATGTCAAAACCGTACACTAAGGGAGGATTTTTGGAATTCAGGCTCTAAAGGGGTCTTAAGGGGGTTAAACCTGCATTACATTGAATAACAATATCTCACGAGAGGATTAATTTGTGGATGTGATACTCGGCATATAAACTAATCATTAACAAGAAGTTCCGTGAAGAACTATACAGCCTACTTTTCATGCCAATGATTATTCTACAGTATATGAACCTATCTAGAATAATGACGAAATTAAGTTGGTAATATCGAAATATCTAATTAATGCAAAATATACCTGGTATAATGTAGCCTAATAGAGCACTACAGTTGGCAGCCCTGGCGACTGAATATATTCTTAGTTCAATCTCTTAAGGTACAGAATACAAAATTTGGTTGAAGTCCAATGGACGTTGCATGCAGTTAGACACTGGATCTATCAGCACGCGTAAAAGCATGTTGCCAACAATACCATGCGTGTGCTGGTCAGAAATAATCTAAAATATTATGATATCTTGTTGTGCCAATTTTGGATGAAATCCATTTGTTAGTATAGAAGTTACATGTATTTTAAAATTGGACATATCAGCAGGCATAGAATCATGTTGGCAGTACTGCCTTGTATTAATTACTCCAAATTAATCTAGAATGTCAGGTGCTATACGTGTGCAAAGTATAGAGCTGTTGGCTTGCATACTTTCTGATATATTGATATTAGGGTAAAAAAAATATAGACAGCATTTATTAACAGTTGGCAGCCCTGATTGCTCTTAATAATACTTATAGTCATATCTGTTATGGTACACATAGCACATACGAAATTTGGTTGAAATCCAACTGATAGTATAGAAGTTACATGTATTTAAAAATTGGTCGTATCAGCAGGCTTATAATCATGTTGGTAGAACTGACGTATATAAGTTACTCGAAATTAATCTAAAATATCAGAATATACGTGTGCATAGTTTAAAGCTGTTGGCTTGCATACTTTCTGATATATTGGTATTTGGATAAAAAATAAAGAGAGCAATTATTAACAGTTGGCAGCCCTGGTGGCTCTTAAAAATACGCTCAGTCATATCTGTTTATGTACAGATATTACATACAAAATTTGGTTGAAATCAAATTGATAGTGTAGAAGTTATATGCATTTAAACATTGGACCTATCAGAAGGCTTTAAATTATTTTTGCAACACTGTCATGGTTAGCCTCCTGGAAATTAAACTGAAATAGTATTATCTACATGTGTGCCAATTTTGGAATAGCTCCCATGCATACCTTGCATGATATCCAACATGGAGCTCAAATTTCTAGTGCGTTTTTTCAGCCGCTGGAAGCACTGACATCATTTTCAAATATGGACGTGCGATATTACGGTGCACATCTTTACTCATACTAAATTTGGTTTTGATTGCTGCAGCCGTTTAGGAGTTGATAGGGGGGGGGGGTGACACACACAGCCAGACAGACCGACAGACAGACAGACACACATTTTACCGGATCGATCTCATAAGTCTACTTTTTCCTCATTTTTGCAAAATGTGAAAAGTAGGCTAAAAAAAAGCAGACATGTGTCTAAGGGTTTTTCGATGTGGTGTATTATTATGAGGTGAAAGGGGTGAAAAGTGGGGGTTGAAAGATTCCTAACGGAGCGTGTAGGCCTATCTCTTAAACGACATAGGCGAGAAATTTGAAATTCGGTGAAAAAAAACAGCTTAAAATACAAGTAAATAGGTGTTCGACCGTTTTTTCATAAATCCAATTTAAGGGGCCTATGGGGAGGGGTGAAATTCTGGAAGAAAAACGTCCACTAAGGAGAGATTTTTGTATGTTCACTCTCATCGACCAACCCAAACTATTAAAGTTAGAAGAATGATATTTTGGGGATATGTTTGTTGTGTGTCGAAAACATCTACTAAGGAGGGATTTTTGGATATTCAGGTTCTAAAGGGGTGTTAACGGGGTTAAACCTGCATTTCATTGAATAACAATATGACACGACTATGACGCGAGCGAAGCGAGGCTAAAAATGAGATGGTGTTTGTCTGTGTATTACTCAATCACGCAAGTACCACTGGTCCGAATTACATGAATTTTACATGGAAGTCGCTGATTTACCTGGTTAACATATAGGTTACTTTTGATTTCAATACTTTACACTGCTTGCCACGGTGGGTGAGTGATTATAGTGTCGGACTACCAACCCCAAGATTGCAGGTTCGCCCCTGGCCATGGTAAGTGATTTTTGAAGGCGACAAAAATCACGATACTCATGTCATACGTTGTTGGCATGTTAAAGAACCCATTTGAATTCAGTAGGCCGTGTTCAATGGCAAAATTAATCACGGGATTTTCCGCCAACACAAAGTTCCTCCATTCTCTACTTGAAAGCGCTATAGTGTCAAGGAGTTTAGATAGCCTATCTAACCTCCTTGACTTTCATAGCGTTCAAAGGAACGACGAAATTCGACATGCAAGCTACCCTCTGGGTGTCAATTAACAAAGCTTGCACCAGGCACCCGAGGCCATACGATATTATTATTACTTTACACTATTTAAAGATGGCGACCATTTTAGTGACGTCACTACACCCTTTGGTTTAAAACTTTCATAATTCCATTTCAAATAAAAAGAAAACACTAAGAAATAGCAAACTTTTGATGGAATATACGAGGTTTAAAATTACATTTTCTATCCGAATGGTATCTCCAACCGTTAGCGAGTAAAACCTAAATTTGTGCTATAAAACACGGTCAACGCCGATCGGTGTAGTTGGACAAAATGTTCCTTCCTTAATCTCCCTCTGCGCAGCACCTCGCCTATCCCCTGTTTTAACTGTCACCTTCACATTTTAATTTATTTATGACGCGTAGCGAAGCACGGGTACTTCAGCTAGTAATATTATAGTTGTGAAAGTTTGTTAGTTTGTTGCCTCTTCACTCCAAAACGGGTGGACGGATGTGGATGAAATTTGTAATGGTGATAGCTTATACCCTGGATTAACACATAGGCTGCCTTTCATCCAGAAATAATTCATTGTTCCCGTGGAACAGGCACCATGACTGAAAAGTCTCCAAAAATACTTAACTGGGACAAAATATTGAAGTTGTCGCATAAAGACAGATTTTAAGTTTAGCATAACAATTTTGTATATACTTTGATGTTAAGAAATCTGTTTTTTGTAAAAATAAAATTTCTACAACCATGTGAAAGTATTATTTTATTTTGGTTGGTTGGTTCTTAAGTTTAGGGGCTGCGACAATGCGGTCATGTAGCCCCGTGTACTTTGGGTGTATGTAGAATCTGTCTGATAACCGGTGTTAATTGTGATGACTGTATTAGTGTGTGTTATCTGCTTTTTAAATTTAAGTACAGACTGCAACTTAGAATTTTTCAAATAGTTCCTACTTTTGCCGCCAAGCGCCACCGTCAACGACTACTAGGCCAAGTTCAGAACTTAGCTACTAGACGCCACCGCAGTCAGCTCTTGGCAACGTACGTAGAAACCTAAGAGCGTTGTTTACATTCTTAACCTATTCAATTTAGCTTCACACAGGTGTAATTAGTGGAAAGATCTTCAATTATTATATTCTATATACCCCTAAACATTTTCGAATTAGGAGTAAGTTGATTGTAAATCAGTAATTTGATAAATTAACAACGCAATTTTCTAAAAACTTCAAAGAAGGATTTAAACTATTTAGAGGATACAAAAGTGGTACAAAACACATTTTTGTCTGCTGGTAAAATAGGTTTCTCAGATAACACTGTAGTAACATTAGCTTTAGCGGTAGGGTTTGGCAAGTGCCTATTAGGAAAGTTAACTTGCGACCCGCCACTTATCATGTAAAAATAAACTTCCATAAATGAAGACGTTTTACTTCCTCTCATCCTGCTTGGTCTTCCTTAATTCTTTCACCTCCCCTTCTACAGTAATATCCTCACCTTTTCTCTTAACTACTTTATCTCTCCACTGTTTTCAGGCAGTCTTATTGTCAGTATTCCCATCTCTTCCTTTATTCATGTCTTCATCTCCTTAAATTCCTGGCATTGCTATCGTAGAATGTCCCGGATTTGGTCATTTGAGGCGCTTCCTTCAGAATGTCCCTTATTTTTTTCAAGTTTTTGCCAGGCCCTGGGTTTGACTCCACTCCTCCAATTATCAGTAGCCTCGCCACAACCACCGTCGCACAGTGGGTCAAAATCGAAATCTAGGAGGACAAAATTATTTATTTTCATTATTAAAAATCAAAATGTATTACTTCTACAGCATTCTCATATAATTGCCGCTCACTATTCTAGGATATAAACGCATCTTAGTGTAAACCTGTCACCACTGTTCGAGCAGTCTGAATTGGAGGGTGAATGTAAGTGGCTGTGGTTTGGTTGTCTTTGTGGTTAGTGTGATGCTTTAAGATGGAACATGCAGCTGAAGGTATGATCTTTGTAACGTGTTTCAGTTATTAATGGGCGTAATTGTTACGTAATTTTAGCTATATTTGCATTATATAATATTAAACTATTATTTTTAAAATTATATTTTCACTTAGATTTTCAGTATGTTGCGTCACTCTGCGTCACTTTCTACTTAATGTTAAAATGTAGATAAAGTCTTGTAGTTTACGCCTGTTATAAGATTTTTTGCACCTTTTTGCAACTTACTTAGTTATTTTAAGTTTTAGAAGATGCCGCGCAACCAGTTCTCACACGTTTTCAACTGTTTGAAGCACTGGGTTCGACGATTATGTCAAAAGTGGAACTTGGTGACTTGTTAAAAGTAAATTAAGCAAGGTGAACAGACGTGTAGCTGAAACTGCGTAAAAATAAACTTGGTCCCCACTTATAAGAAGGTTGCGCACCTCTGCCTTAGACCGACGAAGGTGTACATAGACAAGTCGCCTCGCGCTCAGCCAGCAGCCACTGTTGACACTCGGCAAGTCTCGGGTTCATGGCCACAATGCCCTGTTTTGGCGACATGGTGCTATATGAGGAAACTTGGAGTCCAAGTGTCTCATCCGCTCGCTCACATTCTCATTTACGGAGTGAACTATTTGAGGTGACGTGCGTCCCAGCCGGTCTAGCTCATCTGTTGTACGCAAATTGCACCGCTATCACTCGGCTAGGCACATGGGGGCCTCTGTTTTCCATGGTTTCCCACTTGTACTTGTACAGTGAGGGCCCTCCCTATAGGCCGGTGTCTCGCAAAGGCCGTGTGGCGGCCAGGGTACTGCGGCGTGTTGAGCGATTATTATTAGGAGCGTGTGATGATACAAATGACAATTGGGTCACAAAATACACACATCAAAAAAAGTTTTGCATCACCTCGGTTCCCAGATCTCCGGCATATAGACGTTGACTGTGTATATTGTATCAAAGATACAGTCCCTTTGACTGTTCATAGATGTCACTAAAACTGCTCAAAGATGTAAACAACCATGCATGAGCAGGGCCTATTAGACGGAGGGGGTACGACAGCCGATCAGTTCCAGTCATTCCACCAGGACGAAGGTACGCTGCTCATGTTGTCTGTAGTTCTACCATGCCTAGAAGGTCAATACCGCAGTTCGATCGCGTCCGCATTGTTACTTTGTGTCAAGAAGGGCTCTCAACAAGGGAAGTTTCCAGGCGTCTCAGAGTGAACCAAAGCGATGTTGTTCGGACATGGAGGAGGTACAGAGATACAGGAACTGTCGATGACAGGCCTCGCTCAGGCCGCCCAAGGGCTACTACTGTAGTGGATGACCGCTACTTACGGATTGCCGCTCGGAGGAACCCTGACAGCAATGCCACCATGTTGAATAATGCGTTTCGTTCAGCCACAGGACGTCGTGTTTCAACTCAAACTGTGCGCAATAGGCTGCATGATGCGCAACTTCACTCCCGACGTCCATGGCGAGGTCCAGCTTTGCAACCCCGACACCATGCAGCGCGGTACAGATGGGCCCAACAACATGCTGAATGGACCCCACAGAATTGGCATCACGTTCTCTTCACCGATGAGTGTCGCATATGCCTTCAACCAGACAATCGTCGGAGACGTGTTTGGAGGCACCCTGGTCAGGCTGAACGTCTTAGACACACTGTCCAGCGAGTGCAGCAAGGTGGTGGTTCCCTGATGTTTTGGGGGTGGCATTATGTGGGGCCGACGTACGCCACTGGTGGTCATGGAAGGCTCCGAAACGGCTTTACGATACCTGAATGACATCCTCCGACCCATAGTGCACCCATATCGGCAGAATATTGGAGAGGCATTTGTCTTCATGGACGACAATTCTCGACCTCATCGTGCACATCTTGTGAATGCGTTCCTTCAAGATAACGACATCGCTCGACTACAGTGGCCAGCATGTTCGCCAGACATGAACCCTATCGAACATGCCTGGGATATGTTGAAAAGGGCTGTTTATGGACGTCTTGACCCACCAACCACTCTGAGAGATTTACGCCGAATTGTCGTTGAGGAGTGCGACAATTTGGACCAACAGTGTCTTGATGAACTTGTGGATAGTATGCCACGACGAATACAGGCATGCATCAATGCAAGAGGACGTGCTACTGGGTATTAGAGGTAGTGGTGTGTACTGCAATCTGGACCACAAATGCTGAAAGTCTAGCTGTATGATGGTACAACATGCAATGTGTGGGTCTCATGAGCAATAAAACGAGCTGAAATGTTGTTTGTGTTGATCTCTATTCCCTTTGTATTTAAAGGTTCCGGAACTCTTGGAACCGAGGTGATGCAAAACTTTTTTTGATGTGTGTATATAAATATATATATGAAAACAAAGAAATGTGAAAAACGGCTTCTCTCCAACCAAGTGATTGTGTCAGGGGTTAAACGATGGAGGTCTTCGAATGATCCAGGAAATGCTCGCAAAGGGCAGTCCTTCACAATGTGCATGATGGTTTGCACTTCAGAACCACAGTCACAAGCAGGAGACTTCAGCCAACCCCTCTGGTGAAGAACAGAAGCACTACTTCCAACACCACAACGTATTCAGCTGGAGCGAGGGAGATTGTACCCAGCCAGTTTTATTGTTGGATCCCTGATAGAAATGCAAGACGAGTATGATTGAGACCATTCTTGTTTCCGTGCCTCCTTAGGTTTGAAAGGCATGGCAGTTAATTCCTTGCCTGTCCTCGGGACTTCAGTCTCGTTACGGCATTTTCGTCTGTGTCCTGATGGATGGTAAGAGAGATATGAAGTATAACATAAATTTCTCGCCAAATCAATACTTTTTACTTACTTAAAAATTCTATAGGTACATGTTTTGAAAACACACAATGTTTTCTTCCTCAGCCCACTTATTGGTGTTAAACATCATAAAACATCGATAACCTCACTAAATAACAAAAACACAGTTCACATTTCTTCTCTTCTTCTTACTTTGTTAGGCCTGTGTCATTCGACACATTAATGTCACTCACGGAATAAACACTTTTAGTTGAAGTAATGAATATTGACACATTGACACATTTACTCAATGCTAGTTTCAACGTGGGTTGCTGAAATGCACACAAGTGGCGTATAACCTTGCCAAAAGCGGAGAAAACAACTAACCAGCACCCAGGAAGGTAATTGGGTGTGGCGTCATGAAAATAAATCGAGTCAGGAATGTATGTTGGAATTAAATTATTGCGGTGGGGGTTGAGGAGGTGGTTTGCGTTTTTTATTATTATTTAAATAATCTGCTAATAAATCTAACAATTCATTCGTTTCAAAATTAACCTCGTTTAGATTATTGCATTCCTTTGACCTCTGATAAGTAATGATATGAATATTTTCCAAAATATTCATATAGCTGCCCTTCGATGCGTAATGCAAAATTTTGACGTCATTATTTATGTCCGTGAACTTATGTCCTGTTTCTTCCATGTGTACCGCCATGGCTGAAAACTTCCTGTGTTTTGTGGCCGAAACATGCTCAGCATAACGAGTACGTATGCTCCTACCCGTCTGTCCCGCATAATTTGAATTGCAAAAATTACATCTGAGCTCATAAACTCCCGATTTTAAATGTTTATCACTACTGTTGACTTTATTGGAGTTGAAAAATTTATTGAAATTAGAATTATTGGTTTTAAAGGCGACGTTCATATTGTGTTTCTTTAGGATGTTGGTTACTGTGTAAATGCTTCGATTTACGTAGGTGAAGGTGGCAAGTGCTTTCTTTGTTGTGTCCTCTCTAACTAATTTTGTTAAGGGTCTGTTTTTCAACTTGTAAATTAATCTGCTGACATAATTGTGGTTGTAACCATTGAGTTTAGCTATTTGATATATAATGTCAATTTCTTGCTTCCGGTCATGATCAGAGGAAGGGATTCTTAACGCTCTATTAATGAGGCTTATGAACGTTGCATTCTTGTGTCCGCCCGGATGGTTAGAATCCTGCCGTATAACTGTACTCGTTTGCGATGGTTTTCTGTAAACTTTATAATGCAGACGATTGTCTTTTTTAATCACAGTTATATCCAGATAATTGATTTTATTATCGACTTCTGAATCTAAAGTAAATTTAATATTGCTGTCATTTATGTTCAAATCATCCAATATTTGCTCTATCGCTTGAACTTGGTTATTGATAATGATGAAGATATCGTCTACATATCTTCCCCAGAAAACGATGCCACTAATTTGGTTAATAATTTTCTCATGTTCAATGTGGTCAAGGTAAATGTTGGCCAAGACACCCGATAATGGAGATCCCATTGCAAAGCCTTCGGATTGTTTATACATTTTCTTGATGAACAAAAAAAAATGTTGTCGGTGACAAAGGTTAAAATTGAAATAAATTCCTCGATTTCCACTTTAGATAATTCACTACTGTTAATTAATCTATCCTGAATGATCTTGATCGTTTTCTTGACCGGGATGTTAGTATACATGTCTTTAATGTCGATCGAATGCATAGTGTTATTCTCGTTTATTTTCAAGTCTATGGTTCTTTCACAGAAATGCATGGAGTTATCGAAAGAACAGTCGGCCTTGAGTTTGTAGTGTTTATTAAGAAACTGTTGGGCAAATTTCGCTAGTTTGTACGTTGGGCTATTCCTGAAGTTTACAATAGGCCTAATAGGGGTGCTAGGTTTATGAATTTTCGGAAGAGATCTCAAAGCGGGAATGCCGGGGTTCATGCTTACTAGCTTATCTGCTTGCTTTTCATCTAAAATAAAAATAGTGTTCTTCAAAAGTTGTTTCAAACGTTTCTGAATGACGTTGGTAGGGTCCTTTTTGACTTCTGTGAAATTGCCAGAATTAAGAAACTCGATTGTTTTATTGACGTAATCGTCTTCGCTCATTAATACTGTTGTGTTGCCTTTATCTGCTTTGGTTATAATAATGTTGTTGTCATTGATTTTGGTGATGAGACTTTTGAACTTGTTGTTTAAATCGCAACATATATTGATCTTTTTCTTGCTTGAATTAATTATCTTCTTAATTTTCTTATTAGTTTCAAACCTAACGGCATTTTGTTCTTCAATGGGCAGTTTCCTAATGGCTGTTTCAGCTTCGGCTACTAGGACGGTTAGATCGTTTTTATTTAGCTTTTGCTCCCAGTTGTGTTTGGGACCCTTTTGGAGAATCTCTAGATCGCTCTGGTGGAAATTGACATTAGTTAAGTTTATAACTGGGCTTTGGAAAATATGGCAATTGTTCACATCAGGTGCGTTTTGGTTACTGGGCATTTTCTGCGAGTTGACTAAATAAAAGAATTTATTGTTTAAAGTATTGACCTTTTTTATAACGCAAGAGTGCGTTATATGACTCACGATTATTTGGTAGTTATCCCATTCTTTCTTATCTATAGAATTAGCTGCCTCTAAGTGGGCGCGGTATAAGGCATTACTGATGTAGTTCTTTTTCATGAAAATAAACTTTATTTCACGACTAAGAATTTTGTTGTTCACCAAGAATTGTGTATGTCTTTCGTATGGGTTGGAATGCCCTTTTCTTTGGTAGCCCTTAAGATGTTGAGGAATTAATTTGTGTTTCTTGCATTTCTTAAGAAAATCGATGTCCTTAATGACGTTAGCCAATTTAACTTTCAGATCTTTGTATTTGTATTTTAACCTGTTGGCCTGGCTAGCCTTATACTTAATTGCACTCATTCCAGGTTCCGTATTGACCATGTTAACATGAAGTATAACATAAATTTCTCGCCAAATCAATACTTTTTACTTACTTAAATATTCTATAGGTACATGTTTCGAAAACACACAATGTTTTCTTCCTCAGCCCACTTATTGGTGTTAAACATCATAAAACATCGATAACCTCACTAAATAACAAAAACACAGTTCACATTTCTTCTCTTCTTCTTACTTTGTTAGGCCTGTGTCATTCGACACATTAATGTCACTCACGGAATAAACACTTTTAGTTGAAGTAATGAATATTGACACATTGACACATTTACTCAATGCTAGTTTCAACGTGGGTTGCTGAAATGCACACAAGTGGCGTATAACCTTGCCAAAAGCGGAGAAAACAACTAACCAGCACCCAGGAAGGTAATTGGGTGTGGCGTCATGAAAATAAATCGAGTCAGGAATGTATGTTGGAATTAAATTATTGCGGTGGGGGTTGAGGAGGTGGTTTGCGTTTTTTATTATTATTTAAATAATCTGCTAATAAATCTAACAATTCATTCGTTTCAAAATTAACCTCGTTTAGATTATTGCATTCCTTTGACCTCTGATAAGTAATGATATGAATATTTTCCAAAATATTCATATAGCTGCCCTTCGATGCGTAATGCAAAATTTTGACGTCATTATTTATGTCCGTGAACTTATGTCCTGTTTCTTCCATGTGTACCGCCATGGCTGAAAACTTCCTGTGTTTTGTGGCCGAAACATGCTCAGCATAACGAGTACGTATGCTCCTACCCGTCTGTCCCGCATAATTTGAATTGCAAAAATTACATCTGAGCTCATAAACTCCCGATTTTAAATGTTTATCACTACTGTTGACTTTATTGGAGTTGAAAAATTTATTGAAATTAGAATTATTGGTTTTAAAGGCGACGTTCATATTGTGTTTCTTTAGGATGTTGGTTACTGTGTAAATGCTTCGATTTACGTAGGTGAAGGTGGCAAGTGCTTTCTTTGTTGTGTCCTCTCTAACTAATTTTGTTAAGGGTCTGTTTTTCAACTTGTAAATTAATCTGCTGACATAATTGTGGTTGTAACCATTGAGTTTAGCTATTTGATATATAATGTCAATTTCTTGCTTCCGGTCATGATCAGAGGAAGGGATTCTTAACGCTCTATTAATGAGGCTTATGAACGTTGCATTCTTGTGTCCGCCCGGATGGTTAGAATCCTGCCGTATAACTGTACTCGTTTGCGATGGTTTTCTGTAAACTTTATAATGCAGACGATTGTCTTTTTTAATCACAGTTATATCCAGATAATTGATTTTATTATCGACTTCTGAATCTAAAGTAAATTTAATATTGCTGTCATTTATGTTCAAATCATCCAATATTTGCTCTATCGCTTGAACTTGGTTATTGATAATGATGAAGATATCGTCTACATATCTTCCCCAGAAAACGATGCCACTAATTTGGTTAATAATTTTCTCATGTTCAATGTGGTCAAGGTAAATGTTGGCCAAGACACCCGATAATGGAGATCCCATTGCAAAGCCTTCGGATTGTTTATACATTTTCTTGATGAACAAAAAAAAATGTTGTCGGTGACAAAGGTTAAAATTGAAATAAATTCCTCGATTTCCACTTTAGATAATTCACTACTGTTAATTAATCTATCCTGAATGATCTTGATCGTTTTCTTGACCGGGATGTTAGTATACATGTCTTTAATGTCGATCGAATGCATAGTGTTATTCTCGTTTATTTTCAAGTCTATGGTTCTTTCACAGAAATGCATGGAGTTATCGAAAGAACAGTCGGCCTTGAGTTTGTAGTGTTTATTAAGAAACTGTTGGGCAAATTTCGCTAGTTTGTACGTTGGGCTATTCCTGAAGTTTACAATAGGCCTAATAGGGGTGCTAGGTTTATGAATTTTCGGAAGAGATCTCAAAGCGGGAATGCCGGGGTTCATGCTTACTAGCTTATCTGCTTGCTTTTCATCTAAAATAAAAATAGTGTTCTTCAAAAGTTGTTTCAAACGTTTCTGAATGACGTTGGTAGGGTCCTTTTTGACTTCTGTGAAATTGCCAGAATTAAGAAACTCGATTGTTTTATTGACGTAATCGTCTTCGCTCATTAATACTGTTGTGTTGCCTTTATCTGCTTTGGTTATAATAATGTTGTTGTCATTGATTTTGGTGATGAGACTTTTGAACTTGTTGTTTAAATCGCAACATATATTGATCTTTTTCTTGCTTGAATTAATTATCTTCTTAATTTTCTTATTAGTTTCAAACCTAACGGCATTTTGTTCTTCAATGGGCAGTTTCCTAATGGCTGTTTCAGCTTCGGCTACTAGGACGGTTAGATCGTTTTTATTTAGCTTTTGCTCCCAGTTGTGTTTGGGACCCTTTTGGAGAATCTCTAGATCGCTCTGGTGGAAATTGACATTAGTTAAGTTTATAACTGGGCTTTGGAAAATATGGCAATTGTTCACATCAGGTGCGTTTTGGTTACTGGGCATTTTCTGCGAGTTGACTAAATAAAAGAATTTATTGTTTAAAGTATTGACCTTTTTTATAACGCAAGAGTGCGTTATATGACTCACGATTATTTGGTAGTTATCCCATTCTTTCTTATCTATAGAATTAGCTGCCTCTAAGTGGGCGCGGTATAAGGCATTACTGATGTAGTTCTTTTTCATGAAAATAAACTTTATTTCACGACTAAGAATTTTGTTGTTCACCAAGAATTGTGTATGTCTTTCGTATGGGTTGGAATGCCCTTTTCTTTGGTAGCCCTTAAGATGTTGAGGAATTAATTTGTGTTTCTTGCATTTCTTAAGAAAATCGATGTCCTTAATGACGTTAGCCAATTTAACTTTCAGATCTTTGTATTTGTATTTTAACCTGTTGGCCTGGCTAGCCTTATACTTAATTGCACTCATTCCAGGTTCCGTATTGACCATGTTAACATGAAGTATAACATAAATTTCTCGCCAAATCAATACTTTTTACTTACTTAAATATTCTATAGGTACATGTTTCGAAAACACACAATGTTTTCTTCCTCAGCCCACTTATTGGTGTTAAACATCATAAAACATCGATAACCTCACTAAATAACAAAAACACAGTTCACATTTCTTCTCTTCTTCTTACTTTGTTAGGCCTGTGTCATTCGACACATTAATGTCACTCACGGAATAAACACTTTTAGTTGAAGTAATGAATATTGACACATTGACACATTTACTCATTGCTAGTTTCAACGTGGGTTGCTGAAATGCACACAAGTGGCGTATAACCTTGCCAAAAGCGGAGAAAACAACTAACCAGCACCCAGGAAGGTAATTGGGTGTGGCGTCATGAAAATAAATCGAGTCAGGAATGTATGTTGGAATTAAATTATTGCGGTGGGGGTTGAGGAGGTGGTTTGCGTTTTTTATTATTATTTAAATAATCTGCTAATAAATCTAACAATTCATTCGTTTCAAAATTAACCTCGTTTAGATTATTGCATTCCTTTGACCTCTGATAAGTAATGATATGAATATTTTCCAAAATATTCATATAGCTGCCCTTCGATGCGTAATGCAAAATTTTGACGTCATTATTTATGTCCGTGAACTTATGTCCTGTTTCTTCCATGTGTACCGCCATGGCTGAAAACTTCCTGTGTTTTGTGGCCGAAACATGCTCAGCATAACGAGTACGTATGCTCCTACCCGTCTGTCCCGCATAATTTGAATTGCAAAAATTACATCTGAGCTCATAAACTCCCGATTTTAAATGTTTATCACTACTGTTGACTTTATTGGAGTTGAAAAATTTATTGAAATTAGAATTATTGGTTTTAAAGGCGACGTTCATATTGTGTTTCTTTAGGATGTTGGTTACTGTGTAAATGCTTCGATTTACGTAGGTGAAGGTGGCAAGTGCTTTCTTTGTTGTGTCCTCTCTAACTAATTTTGTTAAGGGTCTGTTTTTCAACTTGTAAATTAATCTGCTGACATAATTGTGGTTGTAACCATTGAGTTTAGCTATTTGATATATAATGTCAATTTCTTGCTTCCGGTCATGATCAGAGGAAGGGATTCTTAACGCTCTATTAATGAGGCTTATGAACGTTGCATTCTTGTGTCCGCCCGGATGGTTAGAATCCTGCCGTATAACTGTACTCGTTTGCGATGGTTTTCTGTAAACTTTATAATGCAGACGATTGTCTTTTTTAATCACAGTTATATCCAGATAATTGATTTTATTATCGACTTCTGAATCTAAAGTAAATTTAATATTGCTGTCAATTATGTTCAAATCATCCAATATTTGCTCTATCGCTTGAACTTGGTTATTGATAATGATGAAGATATCGTCTACATATCTTCCCCAGAAAACGATGCCACTAATTTGGTTAATAATTTTCTCATGTTCAATGTGGTCAAGGTAAATGTTGGCCAAGACACCCGATAATGGAGATCCCATTGCAAGACCTTCGGATTGTTTATACATTTTCTTGTTGAACAAAAAAAATTGTTGTCGGTGACAAAGGTTAAAATTGAAGAAAATTCCTCGATTTCCACTTTAGATAATTCACTATTGTTAATTAGTTAATTAGAATGGGATAACTACCAAATAATCGTGAGTCATATAACGCACTCTTGCGTTATAAAAAAGGTCAATACTTTAAACAATAAATTCTTTTATTTAGTCAACTCGCAGAAAATGCCCAGTAACCAAAACGCACCTGATGTGAACAATTGCCATATTTTCCAAAGCCCAGTTATAAACTTAACTAATGTCAATTTCCACCAGAGCGATCTAGAGATTCTCCAAAAGGGTCCCAAACACAACTGGGAGCAAAAGCTAAATAAAAACGATCTAACCGTCCTAGTAGCCGAAGCTGAAACAGCCATTAGGAAACTGCCCATTGAAGAACAAAATGCCGTTAGGTTTGAAACTAATAAGAAAATTAAGAAGATAATTAATTCAAGCAAGAAAAAGATCAATATATGTTGCGATTTAAACAACAAGTTCAAAAGTCTCATCACCAAAATCAATGACAACAACATTATTATAACCAAAGCAGATAAAGGCAACACAACAGTATTAATGAGCGAAGACGATTACGTCAATAAAACAATCGAGTTTCTTAATTCTGGCAATTTCACAGAAGTCAAAAAGGACCCTACCAACGTCATTCAGAAACGTTTGAAACAACTTTTGAAGAACACTATTTTTATTTTAAATGAAAAGCAAGCAGATAAGCTAGTAAGCATGAACCCCGGCATTCCCGCTTTGAGATCTCTTCCGAAAATTCATAAACCTAGCACCCCTATTAGGCCTATTGTAAACTTCAGGAATAGCCCAACGTACAAACTAGCGAAATTTGCCCAACAGTTTCTTAATAAACACTACAAACTCAAGGCCGACTGTTCTTTCGATAACTCCATGCATTTCTGTGAAAGAACCATAGACTTGAAAATAAACGAGAATAACACTATGCATTCGATCGACATTAAAGACATGTATACTAACATCCCGGTCAAGAAAACGATCAAGATCATTCAGGATAGATTAATTAACAGTAGTGAATTATCTAAAGTGGAAATCGAGGAATTTATTTCAATTTTAACCTTTGTCACCGACAACAACATTTTTTTGTTCAACAAGAAAATGTATAAACAATCCGAAGGCCTTGCAATGGGATCTCCATTATCGGGTGTCTTGGCCAACATTTACCTTAACCACATTGAACTTGGGAAAATTATTAACCAAATTAGTGGCATCGTTTTCTGGGGAAGATATGTAGACGATATCTTCATCATTATCAATAACCAAGTTCAAGCGATAGAGCAAATATTGGATGATTTGAACATAATTGACAGCAATATTAAATTTACTTTAGATTCAGAAGTCGATAATAAAATCAATTATCTGGATATAACTGTGATTAAAAAAGACAATCGTCTGCATTATAAAGTTTACAGAAAACCATCGCAAACGAGTACAGTTATACGGCAGGATTCTAACCATCCGGGCGGACACAAGAATGCAACGTTCATAAGCCTCATTAATAGAGCGTTAAGAATCCCTTCCTCTGATCATGACCGGAAGCAAGAAATTGACATTATATATCAAATAGCTAAACTCAATGGTTACAACCACAATTATGTCAGCAGATTAATTTACAAGTTGAAAAACAGACCCTTAACAAAATTAGTTAGAGAGGACACAACAAAGAAAGCACTTGCCACCTTCACCTACGTAAATCGAAGCATTTACACAGTAACCAACATCCTAAAGAAACACAATATGAACGTCGCCTTTAAAACCAATAATTCTAATTTCAATAAATTTTTCAACTCCAATAAAGTCAACAGTAGTGATAAACATTTAAAATCGGGAGTTTATGAGCTCAGATGTAATTTTTGCAATTCAAATTATGCGGGACAGACGGGTAGGAGCATACGTACTCGTTATGCTGAGCATGTTTCGGCCACAAAACACAGGAAGTTTTCAGCCATGGCGGTACACATGGAAGAAACAGGACATAAGTTCACGGACATAAATAATGACGTCAAAATTTTGCATTACGCATCGAAGGGCAGCTATATGAATATTTTGGAAAATATTCATATCATTACTTATCAGAGGTCAAAGGAATGCAATAATCTAAACGAGGTTAATTTTGAAACGAATGAATTGTTAGATTTATTAGCAGATTATTTAAATAATAATAAAAAACGCAAACCACCTCCTCAACCCCCACCGCAATAATTTAATTCCAACATACATTCCTGACTCGATTTATTTTCATGACGCCACACCCCATTTACCTTCCTGGGTGCTGGTTAGTTGTTTTCTCCGCTTTTGGCAAGGTTATACGCCACTTGTGTGCATTTCAGCAACCCACGTTGAAACTAGCAATGAGTAAATGTGTCAATGTGTCAATATTCATTACTTCAACTAAAAGTGTTTATTCCGTGAGTGACATTAATGTGTCGAATGACACAGGCCTAACAAAGTAAGAAGAAGAGAAGAAATGTGAACTGTGTTTTTGTTATTTAGTGAGGTTATCGATGTTTTATGATGTTTAACACCAATAAGTGGGCTGAGGAAGAAAACATTGTGTGTTTTCGAAACATGTACCTATAGAATTTTTAAGTAAGTAAAAAGTATTGATTTGGCGAGAAATTTATGTTATACTTCATGTTAACATGGTCAATACGGAACCTGGAATGAGTGCAATTAAGTATAAGGCTAGCCAGGCCAACAGGTTAAAATACAAATACAAAGATCTGAAAGTTAAATTGGCTAACGTCATTAAGGACATCGATTTTCTTAAGAAATGCAAGAAACACAAATTAATTCCTCAACATCTTAAGGGCTACCAAAGAAAAGGGCATTCCAACCCATACGAAAGACATACACAATTCTTGGTGAACAACAAAATTCTTAGTCGTGAAATAAAGTTTATTTTCATGAAAAAGAACTACATCAGTAATGCCTTATACCGCGCCCACTTAGAGGCAGCTAATTCTATAGATAAGAAAGAATGGGATAACTACCAAATAATCGTGAGTCATATAACGCACTCTTGCGTTATAAAAAAAGGTCAATACTTTAAACAATAAATTCTTTTATTTAGTCAACTCGCAGAAAATGCCCAGTAACCAAAACGCACCTGATGTGAACAATTGCCATATTTTCCAAAGCCCAGTTATAAACTTAACTAATGTCAATTTCCACCAGAGCGATCTAGAGATTCTCCAAAAGGGTCCCAAACACAACTGGGAGCAAAAGCTAAATAAAAACGATCTAACCGTCCTAGTAGCCGAAGCTGAAACAGCCATTAGGAAACTGCCCATTGAAGAACAAAATGCCGTTAGGTTTGAAACTAATAAGAAAATTAAGAAGATAATTAATTCAAGCAAGAAAAAGATCAATATATGTTGCGATTTAAACAAGTTCAAAAGTCTCATCACCAAAATCAATGACAACAACATTATTATAACCAAAGCAGATAAAGGCAACACAACAGTATTAATGAGCGAAGACGATTACGTCAATAAAACAATCGAGTTTCTTAATTCTGGCAATTTCACAGAAGTCAAAAAGGACCCTACCAACGTCATTCAGAAACGTTTGAAACAACTTTTGAAGAACACTATTTTTATTTTAGATGAAAAGCAAGCAGATAAGCTAGTAAGCATGAACCCCGGCATTCCCGCTTTGAGATCTCTTCCGAAAATTCATAAACCTAGCACCCCTATTAGGCCTATTGTAAACTTCAGGAATAGCCCAACGTACAAACTAGCGAAATTTGCCCAACAGTTTCTTAATAAACACTACAAACTCAAGGCCGACTGTTCTTTCGATAACTCCATGCATTTCTGTGAAAGAACCATAGACTTGAAAATAAACGAGAATAACACTATGCATTCGATCGACATTAAAGACATGTATACTAACATCCCGGTCAAGAAAACGATCAAGATCATTCAGGATAGATTAATTAACAGTAGTGAATTATCTAAAGTGGAAATCGAGGAATTTATTTCAATTTTAACCTTTGTCACCGACAACATTTTTTTTTGTTCATCAAGAAAATGTATAAACAATCCGAAGGCTTTGCAATGGGATCTCCATTATCGGGTGTCTTGGCCAACATTTACCTTGACCACATTGAACATGAGAAAATTATTAACCAAATTAGTGGCATCGTTTTCTGGGGAAGATATGTAGACGATATCTTCATCATTATCAATAACCAAGTTCAAGCGATAGAGCAAATATTGGATGATTTGAACATAAATGACAGCAATATTAAATTTACTTTAGATTCAGAAGTCGATAATAAAATCAATTATCTGGATATAACTGTGATTAAAAAAGACAATCGTCTGCATTATAAAGTTTACAGAAAACCATCGCAAACGAGTACAGTTATACGGCAGGATTCTAACCATCCGGGCGGACACAAGAATGCAACGTTCATAAGCCTCATTAATAGAGCGTTAAGAATCCCTTCCTCTGATCATGACCGGAAGCAAGAAATTGACATTATATATCAAATAGCTAAACTCAATGGTTACAACCACAATTATGTCAGCAGATTAATTTACAAGTTGAAAAACAGACCCTTAACAAAATTAGTTAGAGAGGACACAACAAAGAAAGCACTTGCCACCTTCACCTACGTAAATCGAAGTATTTACACAGTAACCAACATCCTAAAGAAACACAATATGAACGTCGCCTTTAAAACCAATAATTCTAATTTCAATAAATTTTTCAACTCCAATAAAGTCAACAGTAGTGATAAACATTTAAAATCGGGAGTTTATGAGCTCAGATGTAATTTTTGCAATTCAAATTATGCGGGACAGACGGGTAGGAGCATACGTACTCGTTATGCTGAGCATGTTTCGGCCACAAAACACAGGAAGTTTTCAGCCATGGCGGTACACATGGAAGAAACAGGACATAAGTTCACGGACATAAATAATGACGTCAAAATTTTGCATTACGCATCGAAGGGCAGCTATATGAATATTTTGGAAAATATTCATATCATTACTTATCAGAGGTCAAAGGAATGCAATAATCTAAACGAGGTTAATTTTGAAACGAATGAATTGTTAGATTTATTAGCAGATTATTTAAATAATAATAAAAAACGCAAACCACCTCCTCAACCCCCACCGCAATAATTTAATTCCAACATACATTCCTGACTCGATTTATTTTCATGACGCCACACCCAATTACCTTCCTGGGTGCTGGTTAGTTGTTTTCTCCGCTTTTGGCAAGGTTATACGCCACTTGTGTGCATTTCAGCAACCCACGTTGAAACTAGCAATGAGTAAATGTGTCAATGTGTCAATATTCATTACTTCAACTAAAAGTGTTTATTCCGTGAGTGACATTAATGTGTCGAATGACACAGGCCTAACAAAGTAAGAAGAAGAGAAGAAATGTGAACTGTGTTTTTGTTATTTAGTGAGGTTATCGATGTTTTATGATGTTTAACACCAATAAGTGGGCTGAGGAAGAAAACATTGTGTGTTTTCGAAACATGTACCTATAGAATTTTTAAGTAAGTAAAAAGTATTGATTTGGCGAGAAATTTATGTTATACTTCATGTTAACATGGTCAATACGGAACCTGGAATGAGTGCAATTAATTTGGTAGGAGAGATGTTCATCAGAATCCTCGACCATATTCTAGCAAGGGATCTCTCCCGTCTGATGTAAGGAGGTTCAATGTTGCTCAGAACCGGTAACCACTGGACAGGACTGGGGTGTAATGTACCAGATATAATTCTCATTGAGTGACGTAGCTGGACATCTACCAGTCAAGTGTGGGAGCTATTCAACCATACAGCAGAGCAGTACTCGGCAGTCAAATATAAAAGTGCTAGAGCAGTTATACGAAGCATCTGCATCCCATGTAGCTCCAGCTAATCTACCCAGAAAGATGTTACGGCTTTTAAGTTAAACTGCAAGTTTCTCGAGATGGCATCAATACGTTAAGGGTCTGTCCAACGTTACACCCAGGTATTTGGGGGAGGTATTGAACTGCAGTGTGTGGTTCCTGAACCTGATCATAGGCTGGTAGTTTCGTGCGTATCTATTACTGAGATGGAACGTAGCTACTTCTACCTTAAGCGGGCTAGGCATCAGTCACCATTTAGTGAAGAAATCATTCATTTTTTCGAGGTCTTGAGATAAAATACATTCCGCCTCACTGAAGTCTGTTCTTTGAATGGTGAGATTAATATCATCTGCGTAGATGAACTTACGAGATATAGTTTCAGGAAGGTCATGAATGTACAAGTTGAAGAGACTGGGAGACAGGACTGAACCCTGTGGCAAGCCATTGTTGAGTTTATGGAATCTGCTATGGGCATGTTCTGTATGGATTTGGAAAAATCTGTTGCTAAGCAAGCCCTTAATCAGAGTGAAGATCTTCAGGCATGGTATAGCCCTGATGAGCTTCAGAAGGAGACCTTCCTTCCTTACGGTGTCATAGGCAGCTGTGAGATCAAGGAACACCGATACATTTTTAGCCTATTTTCAATTTTGAAAAAATAGGCTTATGAGATCACCTTTTGTGTGTGTGTGTGTGTGTGAGGTGTGTGTGTGCCCCCCCCCCTAATAAAATCTAAACGGCTGGAGCGATTTCAATGAAACTCGGTAAGTTCATAGCACTATTCCGGGCGACCTCGACCGTGCCCTTCAAATTTTGTTACGTCTCGCCAATCCAACATGGCGGCTGTGCGAAATATTTCACCAGCATTCAATATCTCCGAAAATATTCCCGATATCACCCTGGAATTTATTACGGTGACAAAGGGAACTAATAGAAGTACACCTATGTAACTTTTGAAAAACTGATATCTACAAAACCCACATGGCGGCCAAGCGAATTTGCGACTTTTAAATAGACGTTTCTCGCGATTTAAACAACCAAACACAATAAAACTTGGTACAGTATATGTTTATACACATTGTAATGCACCGACATCTAACATCGTTCAATTGTTTACATAACCACAAGATGGCGGATGTGCGAAATATTTCACCGGCATTCTATATCTCTGAAACTATTAGCGTTATCACCCTGAAATTTTGTACGGAGATAAAGGGCAGTACTGAAAGTTCATCTATAAGACATTCAGAAACCGGTTAACTACAAACCGAACATGGCGGCCAAGCGAATTTGAAAATTTAAATAGACATTTCTCCCGATTAAATGTTCCAAACGCAATGAAATCTGGTACATGAAATGTCTATACACATTGTAATGCACTGGTACCCAATTTAGTTCAATTGTTTACATAACCTCAAGATGGCGTCTGTGCGAATTTTAAAATTAAGTTTTATTTCTTGTGTCGTAATCATGCGATCGAAGTGAAAGTTTGAATAATGAACCTACGCAATAATTTTCCTTTAATGGTACATGACTATATGGATTATACACACATCAAAAAAAGTTTTGCATCACCTCGTTTCCCAGATCTCCGGCATATAGACGTTGACTGTGTATATTGTATCCAAGATACAGTCCCTTTGACTGTTCATAGATGTCACTAAAACTGCTCAAAGATGTAAACAACCATGCATGAGCAGGGCCTATTAGACGGAGGGGGTACGACAGCCGATCAGTTCCAGTCATTCCACCAGGACGAAGGTACGCTGCTCATGTTGTCTGTAGTTCTACCATGCCTAGAAGGTCAATACCGCAGTTCGATCGCGTCCGCATTGTTACTTTGTGTCAAGAAGGGCTCTCAACAAGGGAAGTTTCCAGGCGTCTCAGAGTGAACCAAAGCGATGTTGTTCGGACATGGAGGAGGTACAGAGATACAGGAACTGTCGATGACAGGCCTCGCTCAGGCCGCCCAAGGGCTACTACTGTAGTGGATGACCGCTACTTACGGATTGCCGCTCGGAGGAACCCTGACAGCAATGCCACCATGTTGAATAATGCGTTTCGTTCAGCCACAGGACGTCGTGTTTCAACTCAAACTGTGCGCAATAGGCTGCATGATGCGCAACTTCACTCCCGACGTCCATGGCGAGGTCCAGCTTGGCAACCCCGACACCATGCAGCGCGGTACAGATGGGCCCAACAACATGCTGAATGGACCCCACGGAATTGGCATCACGTTCTCTTCACCGATGAGTGTCGCATATGCCTTCAACCAGACAATCGTCGGAGACGTGTTTGGAGGCACCCTGGTCAGGCTGAACGTCTTAGACACACTGTCCAGCGAGTGCAGCAAGGTGGTGGTTCCCTGATGTTTTGGGGTGGCATTATGTGGGGCCGACGTACGCCACTGGTGGTCATGGAAGGCTCCGAAACGGCTTTACGATACCTGAATGACATCCTCCGACCCATAGTGCAACCATATCGGCAGAATATTGGAGAGGCATTTGTCTTCATGGACGACAATTCTCGACCTCATCGTGCACATCTTGTGAATGCGTTCCTTCAAGATAACGACATCGCTCGACTACAGTGGCCAGCATGTTCGCCAGACATGAACCCTATCGAACATGCCTGGGATATGTTGAAAAGGGCTGTTTATGGACGTCTTGACCCACCAACCACTCTGAGAGATTTACGCCGAATTGTCGTTGAGGAGTGGGACAATTTGGACCAACAGTGTCTTGATGAACTTGTGGATAGTATGCCACGGCGAATACAGGCATGCATCAATGCAAGAGGACGTGCTACTGGGTATTAGAGGTAGTGGTGTGTACTGCAATCTGGACCACAAATGCTGAAAGTCTAGCTGTATGATGGTACAACATGCAATGTGTGGGTCTCATGAGCAATAAAACGAGCTGAAATCTTGTTTGTGTTGATCTCTATTCCCTTTGTATTTAAAGGTTCCGGAACTCTTGGAACCGAGGTGATGCAAAACTTTTTTTGATGTGTGTACATTTAACAATCCAACATGGTGACCATCCGAAATATTTAGACGGCTCTGAATATCTACGAATCTATTATAGCAATCAAACTGATGTTCACAGGGGCTATGAACTTAAGTTCACCTATAGGACTTTGAATAACCTGGTGATCACAAATCCAACATGGCGGCGATGCGAAGTATAAATATTCACATGGACGTTTCTCGCAATATAACCATCCGAGTGCAGTGAATCTTGGTACAGTATATCCTTATACGAATGTTAATCCACTGGCACCTAATTTATTTCAATTGTTTCCATAAGCACAAGATGGCAGCTGCGCGAAATTTTAAAATCTCTTTGTTAAGTCTTGTGTCCTAATCATGCGATTGAAGTTTGAATGCTACACGTACACAATAATCTTCATGTAACAATACATGACTCTAGGACCTACATATATAAAATCCAACATGGCGACCATCCGAAATATTTAGTCGGTTCTCAATATCTTCTAATTTATGACAGCAGTCAACCTGAAATTTTGTATGTTGATAGTGGCAGTTAACATAAGTAGGATAGATGAAAATAGGCTGTATAGTTCCTCACGGAACTACTTGTTCATTTTCCTTTCAAATCCAGTTTCCAGGAAGGTGGTCAAAGCGAGTACCTGATCACAGCAATCTCGACCACATCGAAACCCAGCTTGTTCAACAGGGATGAGACATTCAATAGCAGAAGCTATTCAATTGAGAATCAATCTTTCTAGGAGCTTTTAAGTTACACTTAGTAAGGCAATGGGTCTATAACTTTCAGGTAGTTTGGGATCCTTGCCAGGTTTCAAGATGGCGATAATTTTAGATTTATTAAACAGAGAAGGCAATCGACCTGTTTCCAGATGACGGTGATGATAATTGTTGTTTTAAGGGGCCTAACATCTAGGTTATCGGCCCCTAATGGTTTGGGTGATAGTGAAAGATGAGATGAGAATGAAAACTATAACTAATACTAACTACAGACTTACAAACTAGAAGAAATGGTAAACAAATAACAGATAAGGTAAATAAAGGACAGAAAGCAAAGAAATGCCCTCAACCCTCGAAGAATGAGGATTGAGGGACTTGGAAGGAAGGAGAGCCATGAAAGGCAGATAGGAAAGGGAAAGAGCAGAGGGCCCGCCCCAAAGTCAGAGGGAAAATGGAGCCCATCACTTCCGAGCGAGGCACGCCATGATGCGTGATGGGCTCCATTTCGGCAACGCTGTACAGCATTTCCTGGAGCGGGTAGCAGGTGAACGATGTGTTATTTCCGTCTACAAATACAAACCGATATAAAATAAGTGAGTTAATTTACGTATTTCACAGTCATACAGCATAACTTTTTGATATATAAGGATTACATCGCGACCAAGAACTACATTTTCCAACCACCCCGAGCCGAGAAAAAGTTACCTTGCAAAAATAACAACTTTTTTTCTTGGACACACAAAATTTTAAAATTAATAAACCAATTATACAACATTCCAATGTATATTGTGTTAAAATTTGGATTCGATCTGATGAGGGGTTTTTGAGATAATAATTCTTAAATGTGACGCATGGTTGAAACACGCTTAAAAACGTGCACTTTTTGTGCTGCAACTGCGACAAAACATATTAAAATACAAATTAAAAATTCCAAACCTACATGAACTAACGTACAATACAACGGCGAAAATGATGATGTTATTGGATTTTATGTAGGTCTATTGGTTACTTCACAAACAACCTTCAAACTCGAGTGCACATAATACTTTGGTCGACAGTAGGCTTTGTATGTCGTGTGCTATGTTTAAAATGAATGTTATACAGCCCGAGTTGCAACCCTTTCCTGTTCGGAGTGTTAATTATGCTTAATAACATAATTTGAATGAGATTATCTTAAATCATCATCTTACATTCGTCATGAAAAAAACATAATGGAAAAGTATGATTTGTAATAATTAGGGCCCGGATTTTGATGCTGAAAAAAGGTTTAAAAATGCATTTACATTTTTAAAAAATGACTGCAATAAATGACCTATAAATTTGAAAAATGCAATATAAAATGGAGAAAATGATCTTATAATAATAAACTCACCAATATTTCAAAAATGACATCTGAAGCTCAAACTGAAAAGTCAATCAAAATAGATTTCTAGCACTTAACAAAAGGTTTATGTTCACTAGTCTGAGTTGCACTGCACAACAAATGTTATTCTGATGTTGGTTGTCAAATGTAAATGATCTGCTGTTATCAGCCAACAAGTTTTTATATCTCGATAAGCTGCGTTCAACATCAACTGATGTGATTGGAGCGTTCTTGAAGTGAGGAAAGTCGTTTGCTGCTAAATCCTCCTCAATGCAGTTTTCACCAGAAAGAATGTCCGAGATTTTGCATAATGTTTTATACCCGGTGTTTTAGTCCAGCACTTTTTTCAGTTTTGATGCAATTGTTGCTAAGACTAGTTTCCACTCGCTTGATTAAGGAAATGGAATCAATATTTCAATATTTTAAATTATCTTGTATCAGCTACTAGCTTCTTCCTAACTCTGAGAGACGTAACTCCCTCATATAAAGCTGTGATGTAACTAAATAGGAAAAAGATGACCTTAAAAGGCTAATTTCTCTAAAATAAGAACAAAAAATTCTACCACACTTAAAAAAATGCTCTTAAAATGGAAAATTAGCAAAAGAAGCAAAATAAACATCACTTATTTGAAGACGCGGTGGCCCGTCCGGAGTTTCTATATACTTCAGTATTGTTTTAGACAGCCCAGTGAAAAGATGACGTCATCAACATCCGGGTCCTAGTCATAATAATGATAGCCTAAACAAGTTCCAATTGTAATCTAAAAAATATCAGCAAATTTACTCCAAACATTACCCGCAGCTTATCCGATATCCGCACGGCCATGCAAACTATATCCGCATGGAGATCTTTTTGCGGAAATCCGGTGGTTTATCCGCGGATATTCACATCCGTGCAGTGTCTTATTTATAGAGTTGGCTCTCATTGCATATTCCAGTGCTAGTAAGAGACAACCTGTATACTGTGGCAGTCAGAAAAAAGCTATGCGGACACTAACTCTAATCTAGATTATACAAGTTTCGTCGTAAGTGTCTACAAGTCAAGAGCTGTTATATATCATTGAGGAAGTGCGTATTGAGATAGCGAAGAGTAATAATTCTGCTGATAAGACACTTGTTGTGGCTGCCAAGGACGCTGCAGCAACATCCATCACTTGCAGCAGTGGTCGCTGTGTCCATACAGCAAGTGACGTAGACATAGGGCTCTAGAAACAGTAAGTAGAGTCGCCAACCATTTTGGTTCCATCACTATCATCTCATCAGTGTTACAAACTCAGGTATTCAAAATAAATCCCCAATTAATAGTCAAAATTCGCTTGAATATATTTCTGTAAATTTCGTTCGCGGCCATTAGAAGCTATTTAACCGTGTTGCCTAGTGAGTCAATACAAATTGAAAGATTTATTTATCGTATGACATACATGAAAATTACTCATAAGATGACATCAAGGTTAGAAACAAAGAAGTGCCTGTGGTGTCCCTAGGAAGAAGTCGCTGAATTCACCACTGTAAGATGTTTGCGGGCATTCTTGAACTAGGTGCCGAACAGTCTGTCTTTCAGCACCGCACTCGCAACATGATGAAGATATTTTCCTCCACTTGTACAGGAGATACCCGCATACACCGTAATTGGTCCGGATTCTATTTAATTTTGACCAGGCCTTTCTAGGCTGAGTGAACCCTGGCAACTTCTCAGTTATCCATGGCATTACTGAACTCTCTGGAGGGGCAAACGAATTCCAATCAGAAGACCATCTCTAATGAAGTATAACATAAATTTCTCGCCAAATCAATACTTTTTACTTTACGTAAAAATTCTACAGGTACATGTTTCGAAAACACATAATGTTTCCTTCCTCAGCCCACTAATTGGTGTAAAACATCAAGTTACATCGATAACCTCACACAGTTCACATTTATTCTCTGTGAACTGTGTTTTTGTTATTTAGTGAGGTTATCGATGTAATTTGATGTTTTACACCAATTAGTGGGCTGAGGAAGGAAACATTATGTGTTTTCGAAACATGTACCTGTAGAATTTTTATGTAAGTAAAAAGTATTGATTTGGCGAGAAATTTATGTTATACTTCATGTTAACATGGTCAATACGGAACCTGGAATGAGTGCAATTGACCATCTCTCAGTCAGGTTGAATTTGTTGGTTGCAAGATTCTCCGCTGTGAAGGTAATTTTTTCACATATAGTTCAGTGATGTCTCCATGGATAGGTAGTTGTTTGTTGGTCTGGATCTTTCTATATTCTTTTATCAAAATGTTGCATCGCCGCGAATGAGGTGTTGGGATGTGGCTGAGAATAGCGTAGGAGTTGACATAATTGTTCCTGTTATCATGCGCATGGTGTTATTCTATTGTACATCTATTAATCTTACATGCGGACTATTTATCCACACAGGAGATCAATACTCAGCAACAGAATAAACTAAACCTAGAGCTGAGCAACGAAGACTAGTTGCATTGACACCTCAAGTGGTGCCACATAATTTCCGCAAGATGATGTTTCTTGTCTTTACTTTGGCAGAAGTCATTCGTAGGTGTTCTTTGAATGACAATGTTCTATCCAGTGTTATACCCGAATACTTGAAATACAAATTGAATGAAATATTACATGAGATATTTATCACAAAATAACACGCGTTTAAGTACAAAAATGGGATGATATGTTTCGATCGTCAAGTGATCATCATCAGGTCTTGTTCACGTAGGTTTAGTTAATGTACGAGTATTATTATTATAATAATTATTATAATTATTCATATGCCTCATTCATTAATATAAGTATTAACATAATTAATTTACTCTTTATTGATCATCATAGTGAACTTGTAAGGTATTTATTGTATTTCAAAACTTGTTTCTTATGTACTGGTAGCATATTGCGTGGTTACGTGTAAGAGAGCCCTAACTTCGCCACTACTAAAGACATAAAATAAATAAATAAATAAATAAATAAATAAATAAATAATGAAATAAATAAATACTGGAATAAATAAATAATGGAATAAGGTTATATAGTCATGGTTGATATTGAAATCCTGAGTTTTATACGGAATCCGTTATCGCTCACTGCTCACCTCGGACTGGTTGCTGTGAGCTCTGATAGATTGCTAGTTCGAAAATAGTGGCGCCACCTACTTGTTATTCTGTGCACTGTGTCTGAGTGCAGTGAAGCAAGATGATAAAAAGATGAAACGGTGATGAAAGACGTTCGAAAATTAAACTGTGATGAATGACGTTCCAAAATGAAACTATGACGAAAGACGTTCCAAAATGAAACTGTGATTAAAGACATTCAAAAATGAAACGGTGATTAAAGACATTCAAAAATGAAACGGTGACGGAAGAGTTCCAAAGTGAAACGGTGATGAAAGATGTTCCAAAGTGAAACGGTGATGAAAGACGTTACAAAATTAAACGGTGACAAAAGATGTTGTGTCCAAAACGAATTGCACACGATAAATGTTGGTGACGAATTATTGTACAGTGACGAAGGTTTCGGATCCGCGATAACCAATAGAACGGAATGAAGCATGGAACTAAAATGGCCGCTAAGCATACCTCGTCTGTTCACAGCCTCAGATGGTATCTGTGAGGTTTCGTGGGCCACCGCGGGTCATTGTAACTGGTCAGCGACTGAACCTTGGCCGTCTGGGGATAAATCTCCCGCGAGTCTAGAGATTTGCTTCTCTGATATACTTTCATTATAATAATACTATGCATTTGCATCTTACGATGAACTTCAATGGATCGTATCCTTCACAACCAATTAAATGAAGAATCCAGTCAATGCATGGGCAATGCTTTATACACAGGGTGTTTCAAAATTGAGAAGCCTATTTCTAAAGGAGATGGTTGGTTGGTTCCTTAGTTTAGGGGCTGCAATAACGCGGTCATGTAGCCACGTGTACTTTGTGTGTGTGTAGAATCTATCCGAGAACCGGTGTTAATTGTGATAACTGTAATAGTCTGTGTTATCTGTTTTTAATTCCAGTAAGGACTGCAGACGATAATTTCAAGTAATTCCGAATTTCGCTACCAAATGTTACCGTCCACGACTCTTCTAAAAGAGACTAAATGCACATTCACGGATCAAATTTCATGTCTATCAGTCGGTCAAAACGATAGTACCCATAATCCTGTGGTTAAGGATATTTCAATCCTGAAAACAAATTACATGAGATTAAGAAATACAGCGGCTTCGGTGGCGTAGTTGGTAGCATGCTGAGATTCTATGCCCAAGGTTGCGGGTCCAAACCCAGCAGAAGTCATCGGATTTTTAAGAGCGTTAAAGATCCCTCAGTATGCCTTCCTTCGGAGGGGAAGTAAAGCTGGCGGTCCCACACAAGACACGGCACAAACCTAGAAGAATTGCTGAGTTTTAATATAGAAATAACTTGAGTGTTCCAAACGCAATAGATATGTTACTTTTGCAGGTTGAAGTTCACGGCTAGGAATGAAGGTACAGTAAAGCCGCGTTTACACCAAATTTTGCCAACTTTCGTTGACAACAATGTTGGCGAATATCGAAAATGGTAAGATTTGTTCACAACAATTTAGCTCATTTTTGGCGGTTTTCATTTCCCGCAAAACGTCATTCCAGGCTTAGTTCTTCACGTTATTGTTTTTAAAGTCTGGGTCCATCAGGTTCCAGAGAAATGGTTGCTCACGATAGAGCTCAATCAAATTTAGGACATTATCCCGCGACCAATCGAAATCACTTAAAAGGATGTCCATATTGACTTGCACTTCGACCGTTTGACACCACAAACAGAAGTCCAGTACTACCAGCTACAGCCGTGACTAGAGTGAAGCCGTGTCGGCCAACCACGTGCGCTGGACAGTAGAAGGGGAATTGTTGCCAACATTGTTGCGGGTCACTTTAAGTCCCGTTAACATTGCTGCCAACAAATGTTAACACCACTTGTGTATTGGCTTTCACGGCCGGTGAATTAAAACTCAGCAATTCTTCTAGGTTTGTGCCGTGTCTTGTGTGGCGTTTCACCTAGGACACCAAGCTGGCTCATCGGCGGGCTCTTGGTGTCCCCGCCCGGAGTGACGAACTGCGCGCCACCTCCATTTATATACCATCTTTTTGGAAGCCTTCATAGGGAGGTTAAGGCTGCTTGAGCTTTTAGTTTTCGCAGTCAAGTGGTACAGTTGCACCTAATATAAAGGGAGGTGGCGCGCAGTTCGTCACTCCTGTGGGGGTCCGGGCAGGGACACCAAGAGCCCGCCGATGAGCCAGCTTGGTGTCCTAGGCGAAACCCCACCCAAGACACGGCACAAACCTAGAAGAATTGCTGAGTGTTAACAACACTCTTTGATCTTTACCGACTGCTGGTGGGTAATGTTGCCAACACTTTTTCGGTGTTGACGAAAATTTTAGTTCGATTTTTGTGAATGTTTTCAACATTTGTGGGCAACACTGTTGTCATCTTCGGTGTAAATGCGGCATATGGGACAGAAAAAAAGGGCTGATCAAAACGATAATATAGAGGATTATATAAGCCTCGGGTGTAAGATACCCACGCGCTAGGCCTCGCGGGTTGATGCTCTTACAGCAAGCTTACATCATTTACGCTATGACGCTTTAAGACGAACAGTTATTCCGTGAGACAACTGGTTCAGTAATAAGTTTTCACTATCGAAAGTGAGTGGTAAGCTGTTTCCATTCTCACTTGGTTAAAGAGTGAAAAATAAAAGACTTAAATGAGTGAACATTAGGTCAACGAGTGTAATATGATCTGACCAGGAAGCGTTAGAAGCACGCTAATTGCATCAGAGAGTGGTAGCTCCATCTTCCGTCAGCCATAATTCCTGTTCTCATCTCTAACATACGCTTGATCAGCAGCGGCGAACTGGTTGACCTGCTGGGGGTCTTCAGCTGGAAGAGGCACGTCTGACCCCCGGGGGTCACTCAGGGACCTTGCGAGTAACCTTCGGTAGTCGGGTGGCTCCTGAGTGTCGTACTGTATAGTGCGACCGAGATAGCTTGGTCACATACTAACAAGGGGAGGATACGATGCATGAGTCCCCGATTCGAACCATCTTAAGTACACGTGTAGGGCATGGCCAGGCGTATACCAGGTGCAAGTGGTAAGGTGCGCTTCTCAGCCGTTTCCGAGAAATTAATTAATTGCAATTACAGCGCGGTGTCTATGTGCGTTGTACGCTAGCAAGACTCCAATGAGCGCGTGGATGCAATGGTAAGAGGCCTGCTTCGTGAGCGCGGGATTGCAGAATCGAATCCCACCGGTGAGCTTTTTCAGTCTGTTGTGTTTTTTCTCTCTTTTTTTTGTGAACATTGGCAATTCGTACAACTGTAGGTGTGTTGAATAATGTTTATTTTGCAGTCAATTGTGATAAAGTGTTATGTGAGTGGGAAAAGAGACTCTGAACTCACCGTATGGCAGTCAGCGTTTGTGACATTACATAATGTGCAGTCGAGGCATTGCAAATACATTGTATTATACACGGTCAGGTGTATTCTATTATATGTATACATTTATACACTGAAGGCCCAGTCTGTTCCGTTCATTGCACGTCTGTGAACCATCAGACCACCCCGTACCCCGCAAGCAGTGACTCATGCTATGGTTAGAAATTACCAATGGTTACAAAAACAAAAACAAAAACCCGAATGAAATCAACACGGCTATCCAACAGAATTTTGCTTTTCTCCGTGAGAAAAAGACAAAGGGGGTTTGGTTCAGTGAAGTAGAGAAAGATCTGTTGGAGAATGAAGATATCCAGGAGCGTGGCCCACTTAGGGGAAAACTTCAGAAACATCGAAGTTTTCAAGGAAGATTGTAGTTTTACGTGACCGTCAATCTTGTGATTATGAGCCACGGGACCTCCTTTTTACGTGGAATCCGAACCACAGGACATGGCATTTCACTTCGAAAATCTCACATGCATTGACCGGGAATCGAACCCGGACCACCTTGGTGAGAGGCATACAGCTAGACCGCTGAGCCACCACGCCCCTCTCGGAGTTTTCAGAGTTTTCAACTTAAGCCGAAGCTAAAAACCGGGAAGGCGTGGACGACAGAGAGAAAGGTACAACATAGATTGCGAATGAAGGAGTTCTGGGCCAACATTAAAATGCAGAAGAAACAGTTGACATGACGTGGTCCTTAGTTGGCCGTAACGAAGGAAGAAGAAGAAGAAGAAGAGGGAAGAAAGAAAGAAAGAAAGAAAGAAGAAAGAAAGAAAGAAAAGAAAAAAAACACATTGCAAAGGCTCACCGGTGGGATTCGATCCAGCGAACCCGTACTTACGAAGCAGGGCTCTTACCGCTGCACCACGTGCTCGTTAAATTCTTGCTAGCGTACAACGCACATAGACGCCGCACTGTAATTGCAATTAATTAATTTCTCGGAAACGGCTGAGAAGCGCACCTTACTACTTGCACCAGGTATACGCCCGACTCGTGTACTAAGGATGGTTCGAATCGGTGACCCATGCATCGTATCCTCCCCTTGTGAGGAGATATAAGATAAGCGATATACGATACGCCACACGCACAGATAGATACGTGAAATGTAAAGGGAGGCGATAAAAAAGGTTTACAGCCGGACGATTGCACAACATATCACAAGTGACATCTCTCTCGAAGTACCGCTTGCTGGTTTCTTGAGCGCTTAGTATCGTACGATAGTTCGAGTTTAAACATGATGATGGGAAGAAGAGAAGGCCATAACAAATCTGTAATTTCTTTCATTAATTCCTCGTGACACGAGGCATTTCAGAAAATGAAAATTTTCAGGATTCATTCGATAACACTCCCGAAATTTTGATTCATGTTGAGACAGCTCTCGAGCTATGGTGCATGTTGGTGAGATTCTATTTCCTTCTTCTTCTCTTCATCCTACGCCTGAACCAATAAGCCACTGCAATGTCATCCTCAATTCAGCTCATATTTGTAACTGAAGCAGTGAGAATTGTGTTCCCTCCAATTTTATATCGGCCAGGTAGCGCAAATTTATCGCCTGCTGTCTGTACCGTCCTAGGAATAGATTGTCGCAATGTATTCCTTACGACATATCGCTTATCTTGTATCGGCTCAGTATGAACGAGGCTTAAGGTAATAATAATACTAATATGATATGGCATCGGGTGCCGGGTGCAAGCTTTGTAAATTCACGCCCACAAGGCAGCTTTCATGTCGAATTTTATTGCTCCTTGGAACGCTATGAAAGTCAAGGAGGTTAGATATCTAAGCACCTTGACACTACAGCGCTTTCTAGTAGAGAATGGAGGAACTTTTGTGTTTGCGGAAAATCCCGAGATTAGTTTTGCCATTATGAACACGGCCTACTGAATTCAAATGGGTTCTTTAACATGCCAACAACGTATGACATGCATATCGTTATTTTTGTCGCCTTTCAAAAATCACTTACCATGGCCATGAGAGAACCTGCAAGCTTGGGGTTGGTAGACCGACACGATAACCACTCACACACCGTGGCCTAAGGTGTAAAGTGCGACCAAGATAAGACGAGGCACTTCTGAACCCGACGGGTCACTGAGTAACCTTCGGTAGTCGAGTAGCTTCTACTGTATGGTGCGACCGAAATAAACTGACTGAGTAAACCTAACGGGATAGTGGAGTGGTGATGATGATGATGATAATTGTTGTTTTAAGGGGCCTAACATCTAGGTTATCGGCCCCTAATGATCTGGGTGATAGAGAAAATGATAATGAAACGGAAACCAGAACGAAAATTAAGTGAGACGGAAAATACTTACAAAAAGGAACTCAGATTGAAATAACTCACAAAATGTTCTTACAGAAGGGAATTTAGAACGAGAAGATTCACAAAAGGAATAGATTGAAAAATACCCACAAAATGAAGGCAAGGTTCAAAATACTTACAAAATGCAATTGAAATTGAAAATACACGATGCAATTCAGATTGAAATATCCCAGTTCCAATCCAAATTATTCACGAATTGCAATTGAAATTCAAAATACTTACAAAATGCAATTGAAGTTGAAAATGCTTAGAAAATGTAATTTAGATTGAAAATACTTGACAAAATGTAATTTAGATTCAAAATACCCACAAAATGCAATTTAGATTCAAAATTCGTGCGAAATGTGGTTTTGGCTGAAAATACTTACAAAATGCAATTGAAATTCAAAATTCTCACTAAAAGGCCCGGCTACCTGCAATGAAAGACTTACTAAAAAGCAATTTAGATTGTCAATCTTTACGAAATGCAATTGAAGTTGAAAACAATCGCGAGATGTAATTTAGATCGAAAAAACTTACAAAATGCAACGTAGATTAAAAATACCTAAAAAAATCGCTAAAAGGGATTTTAGATACACGGTGAACCAAGTAACAAAAACAGTGCGGGAATCTTAAAGAGAAAGGAAATATAATGAAAAGAGGAGAGGAGAGGAGAGGAGAGGGGAGAGTCCGCCCCAAAGGTAAGGGACGAAAGGGGAAAACGGACCCAGCTCAGGAATCCCTCGGGGTCGCCAACTCCCGAACTGACCAGCCGTGAGCCCCTGAGGGTGTAGCATTATCTAGGGTGCACCATAAGTGGTGGGGCTACATACACCCTGCCTCCTTAAGGGCCTTGAGCACAAGGCAGGAGGTAAAAGGAAAAGAAAAAGAAGTATGACCCCTCACAGAAGGAGGGTGTCAGGAAAGATGAGACAAGGGCCAATTAAGGCGGGAAAGGAAGAGACTCCCTAGGTCTCGGATACCCTAATACCGTCGGGGTCGGAAGAGAACAAGAGTTGACCAAGTGAGATCGACAGGAAAGAAGACGGAGAGGAGCCCAGCACAAGTAAGTGGAAGCAATGCCGGACTCAGCTGGGGCCTCGTGGTCGCCAACCCACGTCCACTAGAAGTGAGCCCCTGGGGGAGGAGTGGTGATGCGCAGGTCTCCTACTGTATACCACACGCCTCCTGTGCCAGTTGTGCACGCGACAGGTGTAACATACAACATCGTCGTGAGCTGACATTGTTCGAACGGGTTATGGTGGTCGGTGCCTGATGGATGGGAAGTGCGGTTTCGGCAGTGGTGCGGGAATTCGGCTTCACACGGTCAACCGTGTCCAGAATGTATCGTGAATGGTTGAATTCGGGTGTCACCGACCACAACAGACGAACGAACGGCCATTAGTCATTCTCGATGAACCGTGACCGGCTGAGAGCGATCAAGGGAACATACTCGCGTGTGGCGGAGCTCTTTCCGGTCACGGAAAGCTAAGGATAGTAATACAAGATCCACCCACTCGTACCTAATGAGAAGGGAAGACCTGTGGAGCCGTTTTCACCGTGGCCCACAATTGAAACGCGTGTGTAGATCTTGCTGACTTACGAAGAAACCTTGGTTTGCAGATGGGACTCAAACTTATATTAGCCGATGATGCGGTGGCTGCTGATCGCGATATCCGCTTTATAAGTGAGAGTGGGTTAGGGCCAGCAATCTAAATTTTCCAGTGAACATTGACTCAAAGAGTCGTTCTTTTTGGAATTCTGATCTCTTTGTTTTTTCCGTTCATTTTTATTTTTATAATTATGGTTTATTTAATTTTTCTTTTATTAATTTTCGGTCTTTTCAAATTCAGGTGACCACCTCAAAATTTTAAATTCCATTCCAAATTTGTATACTTTAATATGTGTTAAGAGGGGCAGATGACCTCGTAGTTCCACCCCTTAAAACAACAATAACTAATTACCTGACCGTGACCGGCGACACCTGAGACGGATTGACAATAGTGACAGAAGGGCAACAGTGCAACAAATCGCGACTCAATTCAATACAGGCCATGTTAGACAAGGCTCCCAGTGGATAATCCGTAGGAACAAGGGTTCGATGGGGGTGTGGGAGCCTGCGCCACACACGAGTGTCCCAGTTAACCCAACGTCATCGGACACAACGGCGAGCGTTTGTCGCCAATCACCTGGGATCCCAATGGCGTCCAAGTCATAGCAAACACTCGTATTGAGTAGGTTGGCCTTCCCATCCGGAATGTCTCTTCATCGGTGAGTTCGGAGGTGACTATACAGCCCAATGCGGGAGGCACACAATTCGCCGCAGTGATGACAGCTGGTTCCAGGTGGGGCATCTGCGTTCCTTCCATTTCTTCTAATGAGCTCCCTGTCCTTTCTGCGCTGCCTCTTATCTTCTACCGTTCGTCGACGGTTTCTTTCAGAAAGTATTGCACCATGATGGGCATGAAGAGAGATCAAGGGCTATGATTTTAGAGCCCTACGCGGATAAACAAAACGTTATCCGCATCCGCCCCGCATCCGCATCGTATTTCTTAAAATTACCATTATAGGCAAGTTGCATTCGACTGTTTATGTTCGACGATAATTATAAATTTAATATAATATGTTCTTACATGAAAATGAAAATCCACAGCCTGCTTCCAGTCTCCGACCGGGTCATGAATGTAATGAATGAAGCCCCCATCTAGCGGCGAAGATATGAACTGTGCCGGCTGCCGAGGCCTGACGCACTCCTCTGGGGCAATGATTAAATGAATGACAGATGAAATGAAATGATACTGGAGAGTGTTGCTGGAATGAAATTTTGACAGGGGAAACCGGAGTACCCAGAGAAAAACCTGTCTGCCTCCGTTTTGTCCAGCCCAGATGTCACATGGAGTGACCGGGATTTGAACCACGGACCCAGCGGTGAGAGGCCGGCGTGCTGCCGCCTAAGCCACGGAGGCTTCATGTTCTAACATAAATATTCATAAATATCTGTCGAGATTCAGTCGATTGAATTCTTCTCATTGGGAATTGTGTGGCTCAGCATTTGATCTCCACCCAATAACGATCCCCAAGGCTTTGAAACATTGTTTATCCTGAAGTAGCACCAACAGATAGCGCACAGGTACAATGTTGGATCATTTTGTTATTTTGGTCAAATAACACAAAATAGGTTGTTACAAACGCTTTAAAATTAAAATGTATCGTATTATCAACTAGTTATTCTTCAAATTCGATGCGTGTAGAATGTCAACGGAAGGCAAATCAATATTGAGTCCCAAATAGAACAGTTATGACATCTGGCGGAAACGATTCGCATAATACACAGAGCTGGATTCTAATTTCCGTGGAACTAATGTCATTGGCCTGCTTCCTCCATGACGTTTTGGTGTGATTATGTCAACAACAGCATTCACTAAAACTGTAGGCGAAATCTTACGAATGTGTAGAAATTGGAGTTCAGGATATTAAGGTACAGTGCTATTTCTTTTGTTATATTGTCCAGTTTGTTTATGCATTATAACTACAACTTTCACATCATGTCCGTGTGCATTTCGTGTGCATGTCAGAAGCTATCCTTACCTAATTGCGTCGATGAATGAAAATATTGAGCTCTGATTGGTTGGAAAAACTGTGTTATAATGAAAAGTAATACCTTAATGACCCGCGTTATGAAACAGTTTTCTGACATACAATATTTACATATCGACATCGTCGAACATAAGGACAATTAATATGCCGTTAGACAGCTAAAGGTCATCTAAAATGAAAATTATGAAACCCTTAGTGGTTTTCGGCATTCCGGAGCCCTTTAAACGAGAATACATAATAAGCACCATGAGAGAGGGAGTAGCTGGTACTAACTGCCGACATATTTAACTGCGACAAGCTGCGCATGCATACAGCCTCTCCCCGTTGCAGCGTTACTTCTCCTGGCGTGCGAACAATACATTCCAAGTCATTACATTACTGACTCCATTACCGGTTCCTGATACATAACTTTCTCTGTTGCCTGTTCATTTCGAACGTGTTTATACCATTTACACAGCAGAAACCAGTGAAGGCCTTACGTTAATAATTGCAATATTGAATCAACTCACGTACTGGCGATAACTGCACCTCAGCGGTAAGCACCGGACTCGGCAAGCACCTGTGAAAAGAGCAGGACTATAATTGACTGGCATCCTTTGAAGTTATTAGCAACCATTCTAGTTAGAAATACGACCAGTGCTATAAACATCAAGAACAGATTTGATAAGGTGGCTGTTGTTTCAAAGCACTCAACCTCTAGGTCAACTGCCAGAAATAGTGCAAAGAAATATTAAATGTAGATTAAGGCTTTCACGACCCGGATTGCTATACAAATAATTCATGGTTTTTGGGCTAATGCCTTGAAAAATTAAATTAGATACCAGACGTTTCGAAGGAACCTTGCCTCCTTTTTCAATGGAATCAAATTTCGAATTTCTTAAAAACCCCAATAATTTCAACATAGACACTGGATATCAGCTAAGTGACATTTGGCTACCAGTTATTAAGGATCTAGGAAGATAGTTCCTCTCAGTGTCTCTGTTCTTCACCTATTTCAAATTGTACTTTTTTCCTCTATGGCTACAGAGCCTGGATTTGATCTCCTTTGTTCGTCACTGGAGGAGTTTCCATCTGTTTTCGCCGTGCCTGTATGACGTTAGGTATCGTTCAGATACACTTCCCTTTCGTTTCTGTTTCCTTATATGCATCTAACCCTCTCCCCCCACCCTTTTCTCCTTATTTGGACATCCTCATTCTTCGAGGAGTCTCTATATTTTCACCCCGCCCCCTTTAACTTCTCCTTACTTACTACTCTGTCCGCCGTTCTTCTATGGTCCATACAGTAATTTCTGGCAGCTGCTCTCTGGTGACGAACAGAGGAATTTACCTATTTTTGTAATCTCATTGATATACTTTCTTTGGCCACATTATTTGTATAAATATTAAATGAATATTTGTTGCCCAGTGACTTCAATGTGTGTGTGGATGAAATATTGGCTGATGAGCTGCGGTATTGTAATAATAACAACATGATGACGATGATAATTGTTGTTTTAAGGAACCTAACATCTAGGTTATCGGCCCCTAATGGTCTGGCGGATAGCGAAATTGACAATTAATGGCAAAACGAAAACCAAGGTAGGATGAAAATACTTAAAAAATGGAACGTAGATTCAAAAGACGCACAAAATGTAGTGAACCCTTCAGAAAAGCAGTGTTTAATGTAAGAAATCTTAATCAAGGGGTCGCGCTCAGTTCCTATGTGATGTTTACGTTCGCCAAACAACATGCTCTACTGAGGTAAGGGTCATAGGATATAAACTATAAATTAGAAAGAAAGGTGACAAGATGTAAAATAATAACATGATTTAATGACTAATAGTGCATATAAAGAAATAAATAACAAAAAATATAAAAACAATCCTCCCTGAATTTCCCATGATAGGAATATCTATAAAATTTGAGGAGTCAGACGGATCTCCCCTTTATTTTAAAATGTGGATCCTGGTTCCACTACCTTGCAATTTGGGTTTTATGTGCGCGTAATGACTAACTACGAGAAATGAGTACTTTGGATGACTGTTCGTTTACAACGGGTTAACAGCCACGATGCTTACGAACAATCATCTCGTAAATCAACGTTTATGGATATGGAACATGACATTAAATAAAACCCTTAAAAAGTAATGCTGACACACGCACTACAAATATACTATCTACAGGAATCTCTCTCGGGACCCTCATTAGCGCGAAGACGCACTTGACTATGAGCTGCCAACACGGGCCAAATTGCTCAACACAAACGAGGAAATACAGCAAGCATGTGACTCACGGGTCACTGAATAAACTATAAACATGGAATAAACCAACAACAACAAAAGCCTGACTGGCTGACATTACTTTATATGAACAAAACTGCATGTTAAGCTAACGCTTCGGAGATTATCGTGATTCGTAGGCAACTCCCATTTATTTAAACAATTTTTATCATTGATCAGTTCTTATTCTGTATTTAAAGTTATTACTGAGCCACACAGGCACTCTCCTAATGACCTGGCTGGCACCCTTCAGTTCGTCTTGTGCAACATCTCCCCTCTTCCTCACTCACCTGCCATTGTCCCACTCCAGTGTGTATAAATACCTGACCATCTGTGCCGTTATCTCAAGGAATCAACAGCAACAAACTCAACCACTTCAAAATATGGTCAGACATTAATCAAAATATCCAGAATTGCCCTCGCGAGGTCACAATCTGGATTTGTCATCAAGCTGCCAGAAATCAGTCTACGCTGAAATTCCCGCTTGTAATGACACAAAAACACACACTCACACACACACATATTTGGGAATGACAATACTTTTTCACACAGATCGGCTGAATGGATGCTCGCCAACAATTAAAAAAATATTAAAACCTACGATAGAGCTGACTGCTCTTCGTCACAAATCACATTGCCCAAAGGCAATAATCTCATTGAATCTGATCAATAATAAAACAAAAGAAATTAATTACCCTCCAATCTACTGTATAACTATTTTACTTCAGTCCTACTTCTGAAACACAACATATCTCCGAGAGACGTTTTTAACCGCATTGCGTAACATATGCAAACACGGCCGTTCACATAGCTACGTTAGTTAAAAACAACAAACAAGAAAAGAACCTTCTACTAACAATATATGCGAGCTGTTTCCATGCAAAAGGTGTGTCAGACCAAAACTAAATAGACTACGTTAATCACACAAGCAAATTATTTACAAAACACAATATGTCCCATACACCCTAAGTTAATTTATCAGATAATAATAAATATTATTCTGTACTCATCCTCAGCCAGTCACCCGTCAAAGAACATCTGCAGCCATTTCCCAACTGGATTCTTCTTATCTCATCTCAACCATCTTGACGGAGTCTTGATATTTCCAGGCTTCCTCCATGGTCAATGATGTCATCTCTCGTGCTGATTCAAAATTAAATTATTATACACTTGATGTCTGACTACTAAATTCGCCGTTCGGGTACTTCTTTCCCCAAAACAGTTTATTGGCGAATTATCGAAGATACTGCCCCTACAAATATAGTACTGTGACTATCTAACACTGAATTTAACACTCTTTAATAATAATTTCTTTGTCCTTCATGACACGCAAAGTTTAACTGTCAACGTCCTTAGACGCGCAAAGTATAATCAACCTGTGTCCACGAAACACAAAGTATAATCAGCTTACGTCCGTATACGCACAGAATAATAATAATAAGCAAAGTATTGGCTCTTCACACCACTTATAAATGAACTGGCCCTAGGTCTTGATGGGGGGGGGGGATTTTATACAAATATTTCACAAAATAATAGTGGTACAGGAATGAAATAAATATTACTGAACTCGAAAAATAGCGCAGGTCAAGAATATGCCCATTAATCCTAGAATCGATCGTAGAGATTTAGTCTAGGCGATCTCCCGCGTGAATGCTAGCCGAGCGTGCCCACGCTAGACCTGCCGCGCTAAATAGGCATTCTTCTCTCATTGGTTCCCACATTTTCTGTCACTTGGCGGTTTTTAGCATATCTTGGCGTCGTAGGAGTGTCTATTTTCTTCATCAGCCACTCACGTTACTGCATCATATTTCTTATAGGCGCGAACATCACAATGAACATACCAGCCGCATGTCTCACTGCGCGTCGCTTCTATTTTGAGGCAGCCAACACCTGTCCTTCTGACACATCGCTAGGCTATTTCCTTTCACAGCTTAAGTATTTAGCCTTTTGTCAAACAGCTTCAGGTATGTCCCCGCTGTCTCCAACCAATGCTTGAAATTTCCTCATCTCCGTCTGGCTACTTTCATGATTCTGGTGGAAATATTTATTAATTGAAGAAATAAAACATAGAATCATTTATCCAACAGAGGATAAAGGGTTCACAACTCTCCCACTCACAAAATTTCGAACTTCGGAGAAAGTCGATAATTTTAAAAGACTTCCGTAGGCCAATTGTTTTATTTCAGAATCACCCCTTTTCTATTACTTGGTCTAGTCGCTCCTGTCTTGAATGGCATTTACTCGTTTCACATCTTGCTCATAATGACTCTCTCAACTGCTTGCGTGGCGCTGATGACTGGGGCAACACTCTGCTCGCCTCGTTAATGTTTGTCAACACCAACTCTACTTCCTCCTTCCCGTGCCGTACTCAACTGCTCCCCGTGCACTTTGTTGATAGTAGGACGTCCATATATTCAAACTGCATCGTTATTTCGGCGCTCCCATGGTTCACTTCTACGATACTTTTTTAGGTTGGCAGCGTTGTAAACTGACATTGTTCCTGTACTCAATTCTTTCACTCTGTAAGCATTATTTCCAAGGTTTCTTACGATAGAATAGGGTCCTATGAACTTTTCGCAGAATTTACTGAAGATCTTCTTCTCTGGATCCGATGTAGCGGGTCGTTTCACCAAAACAAGCTGGTTGATTTCAAGATCACTGTGAAACCTCTTATTTCTTACTCGCCGTAATCTGCGGTCTGCTTGTTTCCTCATGTAGGCTCTCGTCCTCTCAATTCGCAAGTCATGTGCTATCATTGGATCTTGTGGGCAATTAATGATGCTTTTCCACGATCTCACTGGATACTCGTTTTTGTGTAGGACCATAGGGATCTGTCCTGTTGACTCGTGTCTGATAGAATTCATGCATGTCTCTACATCCTTGATTTTATCCACCCATCTGTGATGTTCATTGGGAATGAAGATTCTCAAGTATGATGTTACACATTTTATTGCTCTCTCACTTGGATTAGCTTGGGCATGTCGGATACTGCTTAAAACGTGTTTTATACCCATGTCCGCCATACCTTTCTTGAATTCGGCGCTTGTGAAATAACTGCCATGATCTGATAATATAAATTCTGGTTTTCCAAGGATTGGAATAACTCTATTCCGAATACGACTGAGTACCTGTTTTGAAGTAGTTTTCTGAATGGGGCATAGTACGACAAACTTAGAAAATACATCAATGCATACTAGTAAGTGTCGGCAACCTCGCCTTCCTTTCGGGATTGGACCGAAACAGTCGAGTGCCAGTAGCTCGCATGGTTTTTGAGGTAGCAGAGGTCTAGGATACTGCCTCATTAAATAATTATTGGGCTTTGTCCTCTGACACGGATCACAAGTTGTAATGACGTCACATATAGTTGTTCTCATACGTGGCCATGTAAATGTCTCTCCTATAGTCGCTTCGCACTTGTCTACGCCCACGTGACCGTAACTTTCGTGCGTATGCCATGTCAATCCTCGTTGTAAAGAAGCAGGTACTAATATGCGTAACTTGGTGTGGTCATTATCTACCCAATTTTGCAGCAAATTGTTGACATAAACATATCTTCCTTCTTTGGCTTTCGCTTCTCGAAATGCAGGTGTTCCTGTAGGTAGTTGCTTTCTGAAGTATTGAATTAATAGCATCATCCATGGTTCCGCTTCTTGTTCTCGCTGTATCTCACGTAACTCCTCCAAGAATTCCCGGTCCTTCGGTGTTAACTCCAAGTGTTGTACCATCGCTGTTTCCTCATTATCAGGTTCTGGGTTCCTGCTGAGTGCATCCGGAATCACGTTCATCTTCCCTGGGCAATGTTCAATCTCAATGCTAAACTGCTGAATATATATAGACCAACGTGTCACACGTTCGCTTCCCATCGACGTCTTAAACAAGAATGTTAATGCCTTGTGATCAGTCCTGACAACAATGGGGTAACCATAGATTATTCGTTTCCATTGTTGTAGCGCATGAAGTATGGCCAACAGCTCTAGTTCCGTTACCGTATAATTGCGCTCGTGCTTACGCAATTTTCGGCTGACAAATGCCAAATATGTTTTATGCTGCAGGTTAGCTGGATCCTCTTGGTAGAGCATAGCACCTATACCCATTAGTGAAGCATCCGCTTGGATTATAAATTTGGGCTTGAAATCTGGATATCCTAATTTAATGCAGTTTTCCAATAGCTGTTTTGTTGCTTGGAATGCCTTCTCACACTCCGCATTCCATAACCATTTATTATTTTTCTTTAACATTTCCTGCATAGGAGCTACAGTCTCCGTATAACCTGGACAGTTTTCCTTAAAGAATCCCGTTACGCCTAAGAAAGCCCGAATGTGCTTGACTCTCGTTGGTGTAGGGAAATTCTTTATCGCTTCGATCTTAGCGGGATTCGGCTTCACTCCCTCCTTGTCAATGATGTGACCCAAATATAAGATCTCGCTCTTGAAGAAATGCGATTTCTTCAGATTTACTTTGAAATTCGATGCATTCAGGTTGCCTAATACTTTATCTAAATTCTCCATGTGAGTTTCAATGTTGTCAGATGCCAGCAAAATGTCATCGATGTAGCGTACCGTCATCTCCTTAACTTCCTCGGTTAGATTCCGGTCCAGGGCTCGGATTAAAGCACAGCCCGCTGTTTTGACTCCAAAGGGCATTCGGTCGAAGCAAAACGTTTGGTTATCGAATAAGAAGCCAGTTAGAAGCTGTGACTTCTCATCCAATTCAATATGGTGGAACGAGCTCGTCAGATCGACTGATGAATAAATGCTTTTGTTTTTAAAGCCTTTTAATACGTCTCTGATAATTGGCGCTCTGTCATACTCAGGAAAAATGAGTCTCGTGTTGAGATTTCTGGCATCTAAACAAAGTCTAATAGATCCTTTTGGTTTTGTGACTGCCAAAATCGCATTTAGATAAGGTGTCGGTGTCTTCCTTATCACTCCAGCTTGTAACATCTCATCTATAATGACCTTGACTTGACAACGATATTTTTCAGGAATTGGATACAACCTACTTTTGAAAGGTGACCAGTCCTCGACTTGCATAGAATATTTGAAATTTAATATTTTCCCAGGTACTGTATCAAATACTGTTTTGTGCTTCCTTAAAATCTCTTCCAATTGCTTTCTGTGTTCGCCCCCAAGTTGAATTTCATTGAGCCGCTCCTGTAGTAACTCTTCAAATTGTGCATCACTGTTATCTCCTTCCGTTAATAAAGACCATATCTCCTGGGATTCACTCTCCTCATCTAGTTCCACAACAGCCCCTTCTATGATGTTATCTTCTGCCTTTCGTACCTCCTCTTCCGTCTCTTCCGATATTGCTTCCAATGCCCAAGAATTTACATCTCTTCCGGTGGTGATTTCATCCATATGCAATCCCACGTTCTTCAGATGATCATACTCTCTAAAACTGACAGTATTCTTGTGCAAATCTATCACTGCTTGATAGTCACAAATAAAATTTGCACCAAGAATTATATTGAAATTCATCTTTGCCATGATAATGAATGTTTGCCCAAAAGTGTGTTCCAATATGTTCAGCTCTACGTATGCCTGACGTTTACAAGTGACGGTGCGTTCAAGAATAACACCCCTCACTTTGAGCTGTGGTACGGGAATTACAGGAATATTTTGACTCCGTCCCAACTCTCGAACCAAGGCCTCCGATACCAGACTGATCTGTGACCCCGTATCCAATAAACATCTTATATTAATTCCACCAATCCTGGCGTAAATAATGGGTAGCTGCCTAATTTCATCGTTCCGTGGTTTCACCGTCTCCTCCAGGCAGTCTTCTGGCAAAGCAATCCATTCTTGTATGTTCGCTACTATCCATCCCTCTTCAACTTCCGACTGTTGCGTTTGTAGGCTGTCTTCTTTATCCAAATTTAACATTTTTTTTTTTAGCTCCGGTGCGACTCCCATCATCCGTTTGTCGCCGATGTCCTTGATATTCCTCTTGTCTCAGTAGACTTCCAGCTTCCTCAGTATGTGTATCAGGATTCTTCATGTTCCCAATGGCTTTTTCCCATCTTCCTAGCTCTCCACCTTGACTAGCGTGTAATTCCTCTAGGTAATTTTGTGATTGAGCGTGCCTATCATCCCAGTCATTTCGATAATTTCGTGGCTCTCCTTGATTTTGGTCTCTTCTTCCTTTCCATCTTTGATTAGCATTGTAATCACCGTATCTTCCATAAGGCCTGTCATTTCTTCGATTTTCACGCCAATGTTGATATCCTCTCTGTTGATACCTATTGTTGCCTTGATATGACCTATTATTGTAGTTATTTTCGTTACGCTGGTATGGTCTGTTTTCTCCTTCTTCCTGGTTTCGCCTAGGTGTGGAAGTGCTTGTATTAGTACCCTGCGTTTTGGTGTTTGCCTGTTTTGGTTTTATGACCTCTGTGGTATTGACTAATTCCAGCTGTCTTCCTCCTCTATAATGACTATGAGATGTAGTCTCATCGATCTGACGTAATATCTGCTCTGCATGTAGGGCCGTACTAACGTTCGCTGCGACTAGTACTTGTTGCACGTTGACTGGCAATTGCCTCGCTATTGTCATCACCAGATCCGCTTCATTTAAAGGGTAATCCAGGTCGCGAAATTTTAACATTTCCATGTTAAAGAAATCTGAGTATTTTGTTTGCTGGGTGGTTTGGTACTTTCTAGAGTAAAGATCCATCCTTAGACTCTGTTGTGTTGCGGGCGACCAATATTTGCGCAGAAACGCCAATTTAAAATCTGACATGGTTCCAAATGTATATTTGAAGCTTAAAAACCATGTAAGGACATTTCCTGATAAAAATCTCTCCATCTTCCTCAATCTACGTGCTTCAGGTACCCCAGTGTCATTGAAATGGTCTTCAATCTCTTTGATAAAAGCTTTAGGTGTTATCCCTGAATTCTCCGTGTATTTCTGTGGTTTATATTCACTTGAGCGAATTACTTGGATAAGTTGTGTAGGCTGATGACCGTCTTGTGGTGTTGAGCTCCTATCGATATTCTTGCGAAACCCTTCCGTGTTTGTTGTTAATGGGCTCTCCGCCTGAGTCTGACTTCCTGCTGTGCTAGTACCCTCCGGGCTATTTGAGTCATCCTGCTTGTCTTTCAATGTTCCTGTTCTTAATATCGACGATTGCTCTAATGACCTGAGTTCGGCTTTAATGATCCTGTCCGTCTGTTCTTTAAGCTTGCTCTTCATTTCTTGCTCTAACGCCTGAATACGAGTATGATTTTCGCCTACTGTTTTTAAGATGGTGGATCTTTCCTCTTTAGAATCGATATTCATTTTTTTCCCAATCTTTTCTTATCTGCTCTTTAATCGTGCTTACTTTCTCTTCAATCTGGCTTTTAGTGTCGTTTAAGGTACTCTTTAAATGCTCCTGATCCGCTTCTAGGCTTTTCCACTGCTCTGCTGATTTTATTTCGAGACGATCCATATCTTTAATTATGCCGGATATATTCTCATCTACCGCTGATAATTGTTGTTGAATTACTTTGCCGCTCTTTTCCATCTCCATAAATCGTCCTTCTAACTTCTCCTGAGGTATCTTGACCTCGCGTGTATTCATAGTGCACGCTATTTCAATTTGCTCTAATTTAGCTAACACCGTTTCATCCAGAATGCTAAGTTTTTGATCAAAAATATTTTCCATTTTCTTAATCTGGTCTAATTGCTTTTCATTATTTTTACTCACATCTAGGGCCAGTAATACCATCTGTTGATTAGTGTGATCTTTCATCTCTGCGGTTAGCGTCTCTAACTGTGAATTGATAGTGTCATTAATTTCACTTTTTAATAACCTAGCTTGTTCCGCCTGATATTCATTCTGTTCAATTCTACTGTTATTTAGTTGTGTACGCAATGATTCACTTTGTTCGGATAATTTGTTTATCGACTCACTTTGTTCTAACATAGTATTGTTTAATGCTTCACTTTGTTCGGATAACTTCGCGTTCAATGCTTCACTTTGTTCTACCATAGTATTGTTTATTTGCTCAGACAATTTCGCGTTTAATGCTTCACTTTGTTCTAACATACTAGTGTTTAATGATTGACTCTGTTCTGATAATTTAGTGTTTATTTGTTCAGATAATTTTGTGTTCAATGATTGACTCTGTTCTGATAATTTAGCGTCCAACAATTCCTGTGTTCTCCTAGGTGCGCTCTCAATGATTTCTTGAATCTGTTCAACCGTTGCCATATTACACACTTTATATGAGACATTAGGGAAATGGCATAAAGCAATGCCCTTTGACACACACATAAAATCCAATGCACATTTAATTTCTTTACCCTACTCAGTTCATTTATTTTTACATTTAATCCCACTAGTCGATTGCATCTCTGAGTAGTTCTAACTTTACTCAATTTAATTTAAACCCGAACACATATTCAGTCATTAAATTGTTATCCTGATCTGATATTAACACTGACAAATTAACAAAGTATTAATTGTCATTTTAGGCTACAGCCTCCTAACATTTTCACGAGTTTGACTTTCTAAACAAATCTAATTTTAACTTTAATCATTGGGCGCCCGGTATCACATATTACCTTTTACTTTAATTCAATAGACAAAAACGTGAACCGTATTTTACTATGCAAACTCCTGATTTTACTTTATATTTCACACATTTGGCGGTATCCTCTTCGCCTCACATACTTTTAATAAAATATCACTTCCCGGTGATTAAAATACTGCCATATCTGCCTGCACTTGCGGCATGTCAGTTTTACTCAAATACGCCACTTAAATGTGTTCCAGCAGCGAACCAGCAATAAAATTACACCTTCATTGTTGCGTCAGTTTGAAAACCCAACTACGCTTACATTGACATGTGCAAAATCTTTGCCGTTACACCACAGTGAACCGCCCCACGCTTGGCCGCCAGTTTACTCCTATGAACCCTTCAGAAAAGCAGTGTTTAATGTAAGAAATCTTAATCAAGGGGTCGCGCTCAGTTCCTATGTGATGTTTACGTTCGCCAAACAACATGCTCTACTGAGGTAAGGGTCATAGGATATAAACTATAAATTAGAAAGAAAGGTGACAAGATGTAAAATAATAACATGATTTAATGACTAATAGTGCATAAAAAGAAATAAACAACAAAAAATATAAAAACAATGCTCCCTGAATTTCCCATGATAGGAATATCTATAAAATTTGAGGAGTCAGACGGATCTCCCCTTTATTTTAAAATGTGGATCCTGGTTCCACTACCTTGCAATTTGGGTTTTATGTGCGCGTAATGACTAACTACGAGAAATGAGTACTTTGGATGACTGTTCGTTTACAACGGGTTAACAGCCACGATGCTTACGAACAATCATCTCGTAAATCAACGTTTATGGATATGGAACATGACATTAAATAAAACCCTTAAAAAGTAATGCTGACACACGCACTACAAATATACTATCTACAGGAATCTCTCTCGGGACCCTCATTAGCGCGAAGACGCACTTGACTATGAGCTGCCAACACGGGCCAAATTGCTCAACACAAACGAGGAAATACAGCAAGCATGTGACTCACGGGTCACTGAATAAACTATAAACATGGAATAAACCAACAACAACAAAAGCCTGACTGGCTGACATTACTTTATATGAACAAAACTGCATGTTAAGCTAACGCTTCGGAGATTATCGTGATTCGTAGGCAACTCCCATTTATTTAAACAATTTTTATCATTGATCAGTTCTTATTCTGTATTTAAAGTTATTACTGAGCCACACAGGCACTCTCCTAATGACCTGGCTGGCACCCTTCAGTTCGTCTTGTGCAACATCTCCCCTCTTCCTCACTCACCTGCCATTGTCCCACTCCAGTGTGTATAAATACCTGACCATCTGTGCCGTTATCTCAAGGAATCAACAGCAACAAACTCAACCACTTCAAAATATGGTCAGACATTAATCAAAATATCCAGAATTGCCCTCGCGAGGTCACAATCTGGATTTGTCATCAAGCTGCCAGAAATCAGTCTACGCTGAAATTCCCGCTTGTAATGACACAAAAACACACACTCACACACACACATATTTGGGAATGACAATACTTTTTCACACAGATCGGCTGAATGGATGCTCGCCAACAATTAAAAAAATATTAAAACCTACGATAGAGCTGACTGCTCTTCGTCACAAATCACATTGCCCAAAGGCAATAATCTCATTGAATCTGATCAATAATAAAACAAAAGAAATTAATTACCCTCCAATCTACTGTATAACTATTTTACTTCAGTCCTACTTCTGAAACACAACATATCTCCGAGAGACGTTTTTAACCGCATTGCGTAACATATGCAAACACGGCCGTTCACATAGCTACGTTAGTTAAAAACAACAAACAAGAAAAGAACCTTCTACTAACAATATATGCGAGCTGTTTCCATGCAAAAGGTGTGTCAGACCAAAACTAAATAGACTACGTTAATCACACAAGCAAATTATTTACAAAACACAATATGTCCCATACACCCTAAGTTAATTTATCAGATAATAATAAATATTATTCTGTACTCATCCTCAGCCAGTCACCCGTCAAAGAACATCTGCAGCCATTTCCCAACTGGATTCTTCTTATCTCAACTCAACCATCTTGACGGAGTCTTGATATTTCCAGGCTTCCTCCATGGTCAATGATGTCATCTCTCGTGCTGATTCACTCGTAGGAGTGTCTATTTTCTTCATCAGCCACTCACGTTACTGCATCATATTTCTTATAGGCGCGAACATCACAATGAACATACCAGCCGCATGTCTCACTGCGCGTCGCTTCTATTTTGAGGCGGCCAACACCTGTCCTTCTGACACATCGCTTAGCTATTTCCTTTCACAGCTAAAGTATTTAGCCTTTTGTCAAACAGCTTCAGGTATGTCCCCGCTGTCTCCAACCAATGCTTGAAATATCCTCATCTCCGTCTGGCTACTTTCATGATTCTGGTGGAAATATTTATTAATTGAAGAAATAAAACATAGAATCATTTATCCAACCGAGGATAAAGGGTTCAGTAGTTTAGATTCGAAATACTTACAAAATGCTATTGAAATTAAAAATACGAACGGGATTTTAGATCGAAAATACCTACAAAATGCAATGTACATTGAAAATACTCTCAAAAGGGAATTTGCATGGAAAAAGACTTACAAAATCTGATTTAAATACACAGGGGCCAATTCACAAAACAGTGCTTCAATCTTAAATATAAAAGGAAATATAATGAAAAGAAAACGAAGGCAGATCCCGCGAAGAATGAGACATCAGGTAAGATGAGAGAAGGGCCAATTAAGGCGGGAAAGGAAGAGACTCCCTAGGCCTCGGATACCCTAATACCGTCGGGGTCGGAAGAGAACAAGAGTTGACCAAGTGAGGTCGTCAGGAAAGAAGACGGAGAAGAGCCCGGCACAAGTAAGTGGAAGCAATGCCAGACTCAGCTGGGGTCCCGTGGTCACCAACCCACGTCTCACTAGTAGTGAGCCCCTGAGAGGATTCATTTATGACCAAAGGAAACCGACCAGTAACGATTTCAGTGAATCGAGTCGAAGAAAAACTTGCCAACCGTGCTCCTTTCAAGCTTATGCTGGGTAAATTGTTTAAGATGCCGGGCGAAGCTGAGGTGGGGTTGCTAGTAAATAATAAAGTAAATATATAAATCAATGAAATAAAAACAAATTGTAAATAAGTTACGAAATAATTTGATTGAAAAAATAAATAAAAACAGAAGCAAGCAAATTATAAATAAATAAAGAAAGAAAGAAAGACATTAGCAAATAAAAAAAACAAGAAGTTCCGTGAAGAACTATACAGCCTACTTTTCATGCCAATGATTATTCTACAGAATATGAACCTATCTAGAATAATGAAGAAATTAAGTTGCTAATATCGAAATTTCTAATTATTTCGAAATACTGTATACCTTGCCTAATAGAGCACTACAGTTGGAGCACTACAGTTGGCAGCCCTGATGACTGAATATATTCTTAGTTCCATCTCTTAAGGTACAGAATACAAAATTTGGTTGAAGTCCAATGAATAGCATGGACGTTACATGCAGTTAAACATTGGATCTAACAGCGTGCGTAAAATCATGTTGGCAACAATGTCATGCATGTATTGGTCAGAAATAATCTGAAATAATATGATCTATTGTTGTGCCAATTTTGAATGAAATCCATTAGTTAGTATAGAAGTTACATGCATTTTAAAATTGGACCTATCAGCAGGCTTAGAATCATGTTGGCAGCACTGACGTATATTAGTTAGTCCAAATGCATCTAGAATGCCAGGTACTATACGTGTGCAAAGTTTAGAGCTATTGGCTTGCATACTTTCTGATATATTGGTATTTGGATAAAATAAATTAGGAGCATTTATTAACAGTTGGCAGCCCTGGTGGGTCTTAAGAATACGCTCAGTCATATCTGGTTATGTATGCATACAACATACGAAATTTGGTTGAATTCCAATTGATAGTGTAGAAGTTATGTGCATTTAAAAATTGGACCAATCAGCAGGCTTATAATCATTTTGGCAACACAGCGATGTAAGGCCTCCTGGAAATTAAACTGTAATATTATTATCTATACGTATGCCAATTTTGAAATAGCTCCCATTCATACCTTCCAAGATATCCAACATGGAGCTCAAATTTCAATTGCGATTTTTTTGCAGTTGGTAGCACTGACATCATTTTCAAATATGGCCGTGAGATATTCGGGTATAGACCTTTACTCCTACTAAATTTTGTTTTGATTGCTCCAGCCGTTTAGGAGTTGATAGGGGGGGACACACACACAGCCAGACAGACAGACAGAAGGACAGACAGACAGACAGACAGACAGACACACATTTGCCCGATCTCATAAGACTACTTTTTCCTCATTTTTGCAAAATGTGAAAAGTAGGCTAATAATCAACTGATAAAATGATTGAATGATGAATGAAATAAATAATATAGTTATGTAATGTATACCGTACTTAACAAAAGTTTAAGACCACTAGCCTATTTCATATAATTCATTAATTTTATCGGAAACCTTTTCATAATTAATTTCTTAATAATGCAGTCTATGAGGCGTCTGTAGAGATAGTGAACATTCGGATATGTCTTTCAGTTTACTAGATATGGAATTTTATTTACAGTACATATATTGAAAAATTTCCATGTCTTTAAATATGGAATAATTTGTGTACCTTAAACGGGCTCGTGTATTTTTGTATGATTTTTAGCCTATTTTCAATTTTGAAAAAATAGGCTTATGAGATCACCTTTTGTCCGTGTGTGTGTGTGCGTGTGTGTATGTGTGTGTGTGTGTGTGTTTGTCCCTAATAAATTCTAAACCGCTGGAGCGATTCCAATAAAACTCGGTAAGTTCATAGCACTATTCCGGGCGACCCCGACCGTGTCCTTCAAATATTGTTACGTCACACCAATCCAACATGACGGCTGTGCGAAATATTTCACCAGCATTCGATATCTCCGAAACTATTACCGATATCACCCTGGATTTTTTACGGTGATAAAGGGAACAACTACAAGTTCACCTATGTGACTTTTGAAAAACTGGTAACTACAAAAACAACATGGCGGCCACGCGAATTTGCGACTTTTAAATAGACGTTTCTCGCGATTTAACCAACCAAACGCAATAAAACTTGGTACAGGATATGTTTATACACACTGTAATGCACCGACATCTAACTTCGTTCAATTGTTTACATAACCACAAGATGGCGGATGTGCGAAATGTTTAACCGACTTTCTATATCTCTGAAACTATTAGCGGTATCACCCTGAAATTTTGTACGGAGATAAAGGACACTACTGGAAGTTCATCTATAAGACTTTCGAAAACCGGTTAACTACAAATCAAACATGGCGGCCAAGTGAATTTGAACATTTTAAATAGACCTTTCTCGCGATTTAATGTTCCAAACGCAATCAAATCTGGTACAGGAAATGTTTATACACATTGTAATGCACTGGTATCTAATTTAGTTCAATTGTTTACATAACCTCAAGATGGCGGTTGTGCGAATTTTAAAATAAAGTTTCTATTTCTTGTGTCGGAATCATGCGATCGATATGAAAGTTTGAATAATGAACCTACGCAATAATTTTCCTTTAATGGTACATGACTCTATGGCCTATACATTTAACAATCCAACATGGCGAACATCCGAAATATTTAGACGGCTCTGAATATCTACGAATCTATTATAGCAATCAAACTGATTTTTTTTACGTTCATAGGGGCTATGAACTTAAGCTCACCTATAGGACGTTAAATAACCTGGTGATCACAAATCCAACATGGGGGCGATGCGAATTATAAATATTCACATGGACGTTTCTCGCAATTTAACCATCCGAGTGCAGTGAAACTTGGTACAGCAAATCCTTACACGAATGTTAATCCACTAGCTTCTAATTTATTTCAATTGTTCCCATAACCACAAGATGGCAGCTGTGCGAAATTTTAAAATCTCCTTGTTACTCCTTGTGTCCTAATCATGCGATTGAAGTTTGAATGCTGCACGTACACAATAATCTTCATGTAACAGTACATAATTCTAGGACCTACATATATCAAATCCAACATGGCGACCATCCGAAATATTTAGTCGGTTCTCAATATCTACGAATCTATTACAGCAATCAAACTGAAATTTTGTATGTTTATAGTGGCAGTTAACATAAGTAGGATATATGAAAATAGGCTGTATAGTTCTTCACGGAACTACTTGTTTTCTTGTATTGTGAGAGGTTTAGGATCATAACGACACCAAAAAATTAATTCCCAAAAATGTCCTTATCGTTTTATAATTTTTTCTTTATTTTTTATCAATCGGAAATAAACGAGTAACTTGTACTACGCGTTTAGACGTGCAAAGCGAGAAAGCTGTTCGAGGAAACTACACGTCACTAACACTGGATGATAGTTCATCTTTTCCTCTACAGATGGCATACACCTAGCCCGGCAGATGGGGTAATTTATGTGAATGTGAAGCCTTTATCTCGAGACAGTAATTGTCAAGGGCTAGAGATTAGTGTTACATGAACTGTGAAAATGGGGAAAAAGTTGTGTCAGAAGGATTGAAATGGCAAATAATTGGTATAATAAAATGGCGAAAGACGCATAGAGTAATCTGTGATGATTTGGGGGTGCATATCCGCTGCAGGAACTGGAATTTTAAGATGTCTTCACAACTTGGATTCACAAAGTTACATTGGAACTATGCCAGAAAACATGCTGCCATCCGCCCACAAGCTTCACAAAGGGTATTTAGCTTACCAGCAGGATAACGCACCTTGCCATAAATCCGCTTCAACAATAGAGTGGTTTGACTGGAATAATATCACATTCTTGGATTGGCTCCCTAGAAGTCCGGATTTGAATCCGATCGAAAACTTGTGGAACATCATAGGCCAGCGCGTAGCTGCTTGCAAACCCAAAGAGGTCCACGAATTGCGTCAGAGGATTTCGGAAGTGTGGAATGACATTACGACCCGGGAATGTCAAAAATTAATCAAGAGCATGAGGAAAAGTGTAAAAATGTACTTGAAACATAAAGGACGTCCTATTGACTACTAAGACACAATGAGTGTGTGGTAATAGTGACATTTTATTTGGAATAACATGAATTCAAAATGCTCTTTTTCCATTCTTCTTATTTTGTGAAGTACCCAGAAAACTTAAAGATGTGTAACAAATGGTCTTAAGTATTATAAATGTGCAATGTAGTGAAAATTCGATTTTGTGTGCAACGTGATTTCGAAATTTTAAGCTCCTTTACATCGTTTCGGTAAAAGTCAATAAATTAGCCCTTAAGTTTAGTAATTTTACAAACAAAAAAGCACGGTATTATGTAGAAGGGTAAAACATAATGTGATGAGTGTTTAATTTTGTTCTGAATAAAACGAAATATATCAACAACAGGGTGGTCTTAAATTTTGTTAAGTACAGAAGAAAGAAAGAAAGAAAGAAAGAAAGAAAGAAAGAAAGAAAGAAAGAAAGGATGAATGAATGAATGAATGAATGAATGAATGAATGAATGAAAGAAAGAAAATAAATGTAGCCTAATTAACTATAAATAAATAATATAAATAAATAGCCTTACAAATCCCATAAGGGCTATGGCCTCCTGCTTTGCAGGGAATTGCTCAGTTTTAACTCATCAGGTGAGCAAGTCCTGAGGAGCATTCGGGGTTATTCTTTCTGATTGGGCCTTCTATATAGATGTGCAGCTGATTAAAGATTAAGTAAATTATATTACGATGGCATAAAATTCGCTACAACAATCTTCATTTCTGAGTATGGCGATATCAAGGCCTCAAATATCCATTAGTATTACGGAAATCAACCAATATCTGGGAGCTTCCCATTGCCACTAAGCACAAAGCTTACCCTGTCTAAGCACTTGAACAATGACAGAAACTGCGAAGTCTTCACTCTTCAGTAAAATCTACGTATATTGAACCGTTTCAAATAGGTCTTTTTAAAATGCAATACAAAACCTTACCGGTGGAGTTTTAACATCTAGTTTGGATGCAGATACCTATACACGTTCTTTAACATCCCACAAATCATTCACTATGTTGTGCACATGTGGTCCCGGAACGAATTAATAAGCGTTTCGCAAGATAGTTGAACCTTTTGAATTCCTTGTGATGCAGTAAGGTTATTTTCCCTATTGAACACGATGAGGTTTCCTCAAATTAGAGCGCGAGACAATGTTCCATTAGTTCTGTCCGCCATGCAAATGACTTCTCACATGTGCTACAAGTGTATTACTTCACTCCAGTATGAACAACAGTGTGCTTCTTGAGGTCACCGCTCTGTGAGAAGCCTTTATTGCACACCAGAGATATGTACCGCTTTGCTGCATGCCCACTGAACGGTGTCTTTCTAGTTGATGCATTGTTTTATTGGTCACTGCATGCGAGTCTCCCTAGGTCTTTCCACTCCTGCCTCATCTTCGCTGTTCTTGTCCATTGTTTTCCTCCCCATTTTACGAACCAGTCTGCCCATCTGATTCTTTGTCTCCCAACGTTTCGTCTTCCTGTTCTTGGGTCCCACATCGTCATTTTGTACGTCCATCGGTTAGGATCTAATCTCGCTACATGTCCACCCCATCTCCATTTGATCTGGTCTGCTGATGTCATAGCGTCTTTCATGCCGGTTCTCCTTCTTAAATCTTCGTTCCGTATTCTATCTCTCAATGAGACATGAAGTATCTTCCTTTCCATTTTCCGTTGACATCTCTGGATCATTTGTCTTTGTTTCGATGTTAATGCCCAAGTTTGGCAACCATATACGAGTATGTAGTAACACCGGTATAACGCGTTTTTCCAGAACTTCAGCCTTTAAAGTGTGTTTTTGGGTCTTGTCAGCCAGTATAAACTTTAGGGACCAAAAGCTCTTCCATGCTTGTCCTATTCTTCGTTTGACCTCTTTCTCTGAACGACTTGAAAATGACATGTTCTGACCGAGATATACATATTCTTCAACATATTCCAGTGTTTCTCCGTTCACATTAATTGGGGCTTCTAACGCATTGGTCATCAGCTTCGTTTTCTTCGGGTTCATTGTAAGGCCCACTTCTTTACTTGTTTTGTCTAATTCTTTTATCATTTGTTCCAGCTCTTTCGCTGATTCAGCCACCAAAACAATGTCGTCTGCGAACCGTAAATGGGTTAGTCTTGTCCCATCGATTCTGATGCCATATTTTTCTTCCCAGTCTAGTTTTCTAAACTGATTTTCCAGCAAACAGGTGAATAATTTTGGTGAGAAGGGGTCTCCCTGTTTTACTCCCCTTTCTATCATGATGTTACATCCTTCTCTTTCTGTCTTTATTCTGGCTTGGTTACCGTCGTAGAGTTTGCCAAGGAGTCTAACGAATTTGTTTGGGATGCCTTGTTTTTCCAGTGCTTCTAAGACGCTTCCCTGTTTACGGAGTCAAATGCTTTGTTGTAATCCACAAATGCGATATACACCTCTAGATTAAATTCCTGAACTTTCTCCAAGTGTTGATTTATTGCTTGCAAGTGGTCTGATGTACTGAAACTCTTTCTGAATCCTGCTTGCTCTATCGGTTGCTGTTCGTCCAGTGCCTTTGTCATTCTATTGGTTAGGATCTTCATAAATAGCTTGTAGAGGTTTACAATTAGGTTGATCGGTCTGTAGTTGTTTATGTCGTCCTTGGCTCCCTTTTTGTGTAGAAGTATGATAATGCTTTGTTTCCACTGCATTGGTATGTCTTCTGATGTGAGTATGGAATTAAATAATGTTGTGATGACTGGGATTAGGTCTTCTTCACCCCATTTTAGAAATTCATTGTAAATTCCATCTTCACCTGGGCATTTTTCGGTTTTCGTTTGTCGAATGGCTGCTCTTACTTCACTGGGTAGTATTGGAGGTGTTTCTTCCTCTAGGTTTTCTTCTGATGTATTCTGGTCCTGATGCAAGTTGGATCTTTGAGAGTTACTTGAGTATAGTGTCCTATAGAACTCTGTCGCTTGCGTCATTATCTCTTCTCTTGAGGCTTGTCTTTTTTCGTTGTTGTCTTTTACTCCCAGCATCCAATGTTTGCCTGGAGTTAATTCTTTTCTAATCTTCTTTATTGATTTTGTGGTATCCATGATTTCTTTGACCACTTTAGTGTTGTGTTCTCTGATGTCTCTTCGGATTTCCCTTTTTGATTGTTTATTGACTTCCGCATATTCCAGCTTTTTGTGTTCGTTTTCTATGGCTTGTGATTTTAGGCGTTCTCTTTCTTCGATCAAACATTTGGTGCTATCCTTAAGTTTTATTCTATTTTTCATACTGTTTCCAGGTGTTGACGATTGTTTGGCTGCGCGGGATATGCAATTTACGAGCTCTGTATAGTGTTGTTGGACTTTTTGCTCCGTTTGCTGGTTGAAGTCTCGTAGGTTTTATTGTAGTGCTTTTACATACTCCGCCCTGTCTATGCATCCTGGATGTGTAGTTTTGTTGTTGAAGTAGTGTCTCCTTTTCTTCTTTATTCTCACTTTCAATCGTACCATTCTGTGATCTGTGTCAAACTTCAGACCATTTATCACTTGTATGTTTTTCACCTCTGTTAGTCTATTGGTTAGGATGAAGTCTATTTCGTTTTTGATTTTCCCATTCGGAGATTTCCATGTCCATTTGCTTTCTGGGCTTTTCTTGTAAAATGTGTTCACAATTTTAAGTCTTTGTCCCAGTGCAAACTGTATTAGTCTTTCTCCTCTTTCGTTCCTTGTTCCGTATCCGTGAAGGCCCATAGGTTCTTCTTCTTCGTATTCCTTTCTTCCTACCTTGCTGTTGAAGTTTCCAATTATGAATGTTGTGTGTGCTTCGCACTCGGCTAGTGTGTCTTCGAGGAGCATATAGAAGTCTTCAATTTCTTCTTCCGTACTTGCTTCTGCGGGAGCATAGACTTGAATTATTATGAACGTGCTGTCATTTAATTTTAGGGATAATACTATGATTCTTTCTGAGATTCCCTTTATTTCTTTTATATTGTGTTTTAAATGACTTTTTATCAAAAAACCTACCCCTTTTTGTCCTTTTGTTTCCCCTATGAAGCTAAAGACATCCCCATTTGTTTTCTCTATTATGTCTTCGCCGTATTACCTCACCTCACTGAGGCCTAATATATCGTACCTTACGTTTTCTAGTGCGTTTTCGAGTTCTATTTCTTTATCTTGGGTTCTTAAGGTTCTAACGTTTAGTGTACCAAGTATGAGTTCTTCTTCCTTGTGTGAACGTTGTTTCATCGTTGTGTTGTGTTGAATTCTTCTTCCCCATTTTTTGAGGATAAGTCTTTCCAGTGCACCCACTGGTCATTTAACAGGATTTTCTGGTATCCAACTCTTACATTGTTATTACCCTTTTCCCTTTCTTCCCTGGCTTTCTGTCGGAGTGATGCTTGGATTTCTCTTTCTTTTATTGAGAGGTCATCATCTATGAATATGTCTTGTCCTCTCAGTTTGTGTTTGTTTCGGACTATTTTTTAGTTTGTCTGCAAAATTTGTGAAACTGACTTTCACTATACCTCTATTGTTTCTGTCTTTACCGACGTAGGTTGATTTTTCTGCCGTCACATCTTTTTCTATCGTGTCCAACTAATGCACCAACAAATAAATAAATTGATTTTTATAAATAAATATGCAAACCAACAAATTAATAGATAAATACAAAGAGGAGTAAGAAATAAGCAAACAAGAAACTACTGTATGATCTAATTATAGGCCTACTTAGTTGCCTCCAGATGAAAATGTCTTCCATGTGTCCAATCCTCAGGCCATACCACTTATGGCAGTACGAGGCGGGACGTGAAGATTATGGTATTTTAATTGTTGCGTCATCCTCTCGAGCAAAGTGAGTGTGAATGACGCATAACCTACATCACCATTTACAGACTCAATTGAGGGATTCTCACTCTCTTGACGTGCCCCTTAATTGCATGCCTAAAGGTCTTACCGCAGCTGGAAGACCCAAGTTCATATCCACCTCTGTTTGTGCCTTTCTATTTCAACATCGCTTCATAATGGCGCGGATAATACTTGGTTCTTACTTGCGCCACGCTCCATACTTTCCATTGGCACTGTTTTCAGTCTGGCGTACACGTCGTTGGCGAGATTACGCAGTTAGGGTAAGAGAGAAAAGGTTGGTTGGTTCCTTAGATTAGGGGTTGCGACAACGCGGACATGTAGCCCCGTGTACTTTGGGTGTGTGTAGAATCTGTCTGATAACCGGTGTTAATTGTGATGACTAGAGCTCGGATTTTTAGGTGATAAAAATCGGGAAAAGATTTATTTTTTATGTATTAAAATACCTGAAATATGTGACAAAAAAGAGAAAATATGTAATTATAAGTTAGTTTATTAATCTTATATAAACAGTATGCAGTACGCACGAATGCAATTTATGCTATGTCTCACTGACTGCTGAAGCATTACAATACACAACGAGATACATCTTCAGGTTGTCCATCACAAATGACCGACGATTATCGCAAAACACTTCCTCTGGAGGCGCGAAACAGCGGCAATATGTTTCTTGCCCTTGAGGTGTTGTGTAACTTGAGATCGCTGTTCAGCCTGGATTCCTTTCCCACATGGTTGGCAGAACAGAACGCTCCCATCAGAAGTAAAATTATCTCTAAATTCTGCAACAGACGATAACTTGTAGTTGTTTTTACTTTAGGCATCGTAGAACTGCCTTACACTGCACAGTGCCAGAAATGAACTGCACGTGAGTGACTCTGGTTCCAGGTAGTTGGGGAGGGAGGTCTAGCACGTGGTGAAATATGGCTATGGACAAGTAAATCCCCGGCTTCCACACCGAGTGGCACGGGGCGACAAGTGAAAAATAAATCAGTAGCAAGCTGACATAAGCTGCATGAAGATGATATAACTCATAGGTTCTTCTCCGTTGAAGTAACATAGAACAAAAATGCAATAAACTGAAAGATCTAGCATACTGATTTTTTTTAAATGAGAATATTATGGTTTTTTATGTGCTAATAAGTGAAAAGCAGGAATGTATGTATTTATTAAAGAAATTCCTAAAATATTTATTTACCTAAAAATCCGAGCCCTAGTGATGACTGTATTAGTGTGTGTTATCTGTTTTTAACTGAAGTAAGGACTGCAGACGATATTTCAAGTAGTTCCTACTTTCACTACCAAATGCTACCATCCAGGACACCTAGCTGTGGACTTGGCTACTACTAGATGCCATCGCAACCAGCGCCTGGTGACGAACGTTGGAACTTAAGAGCATTAATCAAACCTAACCTACAAATTTTGCTTCACACAAGTTTACTTAGTGGAAGGTTCTGTTACATGCCATAAATCTATGACATGGGACCACCGGCGTTTTTAGCCTATTTTCAATTTTGAAAAAATAGGCTTATGAGATCACCTTTTGTCCGTGTGTGTGTGTGTGATTCGTGTGTGTGTGTCCCCCCCCCCTAATAAAATCTAAACGGCTGGAGCGATTTCAATGAAACTCGGAAAGTTCATAGCACTATTCCCGGCGACCTCGACCGTGCCCTTCAAATTTTGTTACGACTCACCAATCCAACATGGCGGCTGTGCGAAATATTTCACCAGGATTCAATATCTCCGAAACTATTACCGATATTACCCTGACATTTTCTATGGTGATAGAGGGAACTACTATAAGTTCACGTATGTGACTTTTGAAAATCTGGTAACTACAAAACCAACATGGCGGCCAAGCGAATTTGCGACTTTTAAATAGACGTTTCTCGCGATTTGACCAACCAAACGCAATGAAACTTGGTACATTATATGTTTATATACATTGTAATGCACCGACATCTAACTTCGTTCAATTGTTTACAAAATCATAAGATGGCGGATGTGCGAAATATTTCACCGGCATTCTATATCTCTGAAACTATTAGCGGTAAAACCCTGAAATTTTGTACGGAGATAAAGGGCACTACTGGAAGTCCATCTATAAGACTTTCAAAAACCGGTTAACTACAAAACAAACATGGCAGCCAAGCGAATTTGAAAATTTTAAATAGACCTTTCTCGCGATTTAATGTTCCAAGCGCACTAAAACCTGGCACAGGAAATATTTATACACATTGTAATCCACTGGTATCTAATTTAGTTCAATTGTTTACATAACCTCAAGATGGCGGCAGTGCGAATTTTAAAATTAAGATTTTATTTATCGTGATGTAGTCATGCGATCGAAGCGAAAGTTTGAATAATGAACCTACGCAATAATTTTCCTTTAATGGTATATGACTCTATGGCCTATACATTTAACAATCCAACATGGCGACCATCTGAAATATTTAGACGATACTGAATATCTACGAATCTATTTTAGCAATAAAACTGCATTTCTTAATGTTCATAGGGGCTATGAACTTAAGTTCACCTATAGGACTTTAAATAACCTGGTGATCACAAATCCAACATGGCGGTGACGCGAATTATAAATATTCACATGGACGTTTCTCGCAATTTAATCATCCAAGTGCAGTGAAACTTGGTACAGTAAATCCTTATACGAATGTTATCCACTGGCATCTAATTTATTTCAATTGTTTCCATAACCTCAAGATGGCAGCTGTGAAAAATTTTAAAATCTCCTTGTTTTTTCTTGTGTCCTAATTATGCGATTGAAATTTGAATACTACACGTTCACAATAATCTGCATGTAACAGTACATAACTCTAGGACCTACATATATAAAATCCAACATGGCGACCATCCGAAATATTTAGTCGGTTCTCAATATCTACGAATCTATTACAGCAATCAAACTGAAATTGTGTATGTTGATAGAGGCAATTAACATAAGTAGGATATATGAAAATAGGCTGTATAGTTCTTCACGGAACTACTTGTTTCTCCTCCAAAGGAAGGCATACTAAGGAATTTTTAACGCTCTTAAAAAATCCGACGACTTTGGCCGGGTTTGAACACTCAACCTTGGGCATTGAAGCTCAGCATGCTACCGACTACGCCACCCAATCCGCCAACAGGGCGCTTGGGAGACTGTAATAATAATAATAATAATAATAATAATAATAATAATAATAATAATGTTATTGGTTTTACGTCCCTTTAAACTACTGTGGCTTTTAGAAACGCCGAGATGCCACTATTTTGCCCCGACGGGGATCTTTAACGTGCCAGTGTATCTACTGACACGGCTCCCTCGCATTTGCGCACCCTCAAATGCCAGCTGATGGCGTGAGGATTCGATCCTGTAACTTTGGAAACACCAGGCGAGAATTTTCCCAATGAAAGGAAGAACAGTTGTTGCTGTTAATTCATTTAGGGGATTTGCGACATCGTGGTCATTTACTCACGTGTACTTGGGTGTTGGTGTAGAATGTGTCCGATAACCAGTGTTATTGTGGTCTCTAGTAGTATTGTTCTACCATGAGTAAGAAAACTCTGAATCAAAAGGCATATTTTATCAGCGGGAAGCTTGAGCAAGGGTGAATATAGGAAACCGCAGTGTACACTTGTACGACGGGCAGGACGTGGCAGCGCCTGATTTGAAAATGAAATTTAACTTTATCCACCATATTGAAATGGTGAAGCATTTCGAAATTGTAATATCACAATTATTCAAATAATTTCACCACGTGATCGTTATTATATATATAATCTGAAAACTTGCAATATCAATCTGCTTTTGTCAAAGCACCTCGAATTACCAGAGTTAATCTTGACATTGCTCGCCACGTTGGGTGAGTGGCTATCGTGTCAGACTACCTTTTCCGAGAATTGAAGGTATGATTCAGCGGCAACGCCTCGCCAAAAAGGAAAAACTTCAGGAGACTCTCCAGACGGACCCACTTCAGTGGCGGCAGAATATTTTGCCGAGGGCATTGGAGAGCTGGTGTAACAATACAACAAATGTTTCAATCGTTTTGGCGATTATGTAGAGACATAAGATTAAAACAAGCAAACATTTAGTAGTAAAATCAATTTGGTTTGTCAACCTGTTGTTTTTATACAGTCCATCGGAAATTGAAGAAAACAAACAGCCCTGGTATATTATGTTGCCACACTGAAAAATTTCGATATCAATCAGGTGTTTACAGTCAACACAGGAATACAGGTTATTAGAAATCCTCTGAAATGAACTAATAACAATTGATTACTTAAACAGCTCAATATAACGCAGGTTGTTTTAACTGTGAACCGATATGAAGGAAGTAAGATGCCCAGTCCGCCCTCTCAGTTGTGAAGTTGTGCTTATAGGAAATAGATCTTGTGAAGGAGGAGATGGATTCTCTGTAGTCACGACCAACCTAGCAGCAAATAAACCACATCACGTAGGAGCTTAACTGGGTAATCTGGAGTTCCATTAACATACCTCAACATATCAAATACGTGAGGGTGAGAGCATCAGTACTACGCCAATCAATTGGGTATGTGTGAACTGTTAACCAGTGTTGCCAACACACAACCTAATAAAAACCTAGACAAATTATCTTCAGTATAATTAAGCTCCAAGTCGCCTCCGTGAGGTAGTGGTCAGCATGCTTAACTGCCACCCCAGAGGTCCACTATTCGATTCCCAGCTCTGCCACGAAAATTGAAAAGAGGTGTGAGGACTGGAACGGGGTGCACTCAGCCTCGGGTGGTCCAAATGAGTCGAGGTGGTTTAATTCCCACCTAAGTCATCCTCGAAGTGTTTTTCCGTGGTTTCCCACTTCGTCTTCGGTCAAATGTTGCAATGGTACCTACCTTGAGCAGAAGGGAGGAGATATCATGAAGAGAACAGAAGAGGTCTGACCCCTCGAAGACTGAGGGATCAGCAAAGATGAGGCAAGGGCCAATTAAGGCGGGAAAGTAACAGACTCCCTAGGCCTCGGATACCCTAATACCGTCGGTGTCTGAAAAGAACAAGAGTTGACCAAGGGTGTCGACAGGAAAGATTACAGAGAGGAGCCTGGCACAATTTAGTGGAAGTAATGCCGAACTCTGCCGAGGTCCCGTGGTCGCCAACCCATGTCCCAAAAGTTGTGAGCACCTGGGGGGAGAGTATTCTAAGATTGAAACTGACCATCTAAATGTATTTATTAATCTCATGTAAAAAAGAAATCAGAATTAGGAAACCACGGTGGGTGAGTGGATAGCGTGTCGGTCTACGAACACCAAGATTACAGGTTCGCTCCTGGCCGTGGTAAGTGATTTTTGAAAGGCGGCAAAAATACGACACGCATGTCATACGATGTTGGCAAGTCAAAGAACCCATTTGAATTCAGTAGGCCGTGTTCATAATGGCAAAATTAATCTCGGGAGTTTCCGCCAACACAAAGTTCCTCATTTCTCTACTAGAAAGCGCTATAGTGTTCAAGGAGCTTAGATATCTAACATCCTTGACTTTCATAGTGATTCAAGGAACAACGAAATTCGACATGCAAGCTACCCTCTGGGTGTCAAATTACAAAGCTTGCACCCGGTACCCGAGGCCATACGATATTATTATTATTATTGTTATTATTATAGGATACAATCATGTTGACCGAATGAAAAACATTAAATTCTGATTATTCTAATAAACAAAAATATGAATTAAGTTTATAATTTACAACAAACACCCTGCCTCCTTAAGGGCCTTGAGCAGAAGGCAGAATACCAAGATTAACGGCCGAGGGAACCCGACGCGCTGATCACCCGTCCCCCCAATATCTGTAGGCCAAATGGCTGGGCAGCGGTCGCTTGGTCGGCCTTATCCCGTCATGGGCTGTCTAGTGCCAGGGGATTACTTTTTTTTTTTTACTATTTAGAACAAAATAAGTACCGCACATAAATCAAATCAAAAAGGAACATGACTCACTTTGGCCTTTCAAATTATGCTAAACGCCCCAATACAACACTGATGCTAGATTGCATTAGCAACATCTTTCTTCATACGGTAGGACAGTTGAATGACTACTTGACGCCATTCACCTGTCATCTCCACATTGCATTGATTGATAACCGATGTTTGACTGGTCATGCGCATTGGCAGCATCTTGTGTCTGTACGTGATGGGAACAGTGATGGCATCCTTAACAAGAACAATTAATCTAACAATTACTGTTGATAGAGACAATTCTGCTGATTCTGCAAGTGAAATGAATAACAGTCTTTAATTTGTTTAACCCGGGAGTCATGGCGCCTACTTGGGCAACGTTAGAGGTGGCACGGGGTCATTTTGACCCATCCCAATTATTTCTCAGTAATAACGACAATTATTTCGTTTATGTTACTGATATGGCATGAAACCATTCACTGAACTAATTAACAAGTATATTTGTCTAAAATGAAAGTCATGCACATATTATAAACGGCTATTCACACTATAATAGAAATGGTACGGGTCTGACAGAAAATCATCTATTTTTATGAAATAACTGATAATTCTTACTTCAGTTTGCCTATTAACAATATCGAAATCAATGATAAGATAAGTTTTAGATAACGTAGGATTCTAGTTTTTAACCAATGACACATTTTAGAGAAGTCTCTTGTTGTATTGTGCTCCATTTTGTAACTGTCTTTTCCAGTAAGGGTACACATCTGCTTAGAATGAGGTATATCATCGTCATTTTCTTCATTTTCTCCTTCTTCTTCTGCATTCTGCTCAGTATCACTTAAAGATTCTGCTATTTATACTTCATCTTCACTATCACTGTTTTCACCTCCTAACATGTATTCCTCTTTGACGTCTTGCAGAAGAGATAAAACCATGGATTCTTGCTCTTCGTAGCTCAGACGATTCATAATATTTTGTTTTAACACTTAACTACAATCAATTCTATTTCGTGATCAGACAGCTACATTCTCATGGAGTACACGTAAGGCTGTTCACTCTGCCAGCGGGACTGGTGGCGCGGGATCTTTCAGAACACATTGCAACATGGCCCTCATCCCTTCCACTAATAGGCTACTGCCCTCAGAGAATAGATAAGGAAGGTAGGGAAAGCTATGTGGCAGGTTTGGTATGTGTGTAGTAAAATGTGGAAACCCCAGCTTAACAAAACTGCGTGGGGTCACCAAGTCCCCCGTGCCACCTCTCCCGGGTTATCATCTTCCTCCAGCTAGAATTTGCCCGGATATTGAGAATACTCCAATATAGAGAATGCGGCCAAAAAGCTTTAACGAACAAGAATTTGGAAATCTAGAAAAATTAGGGACTGCCAAAAGAAGAATTTTGCTAAAAAATACTGAGAGCTAAAATAAATAATAATGCATAATATAGCTTAAGACCAATCAGAGAGCAATTTTTGAAATTTTAAATACTAACTGATGTAATGAGGAAGGGAAGGTTACAGTTTTGTGTGCACATTTACAGAAAGTTCGTCGAAATTGAAAAAGATATGAAAAACAGTGGAATTATAACATACATAATAGAAAACAGAAGTTACTCAAATGGCAGGATTTCAGGAGAGAAAGAAATTATAAACTAGAAGTATCAAGGAAATTTCGAAGCAAAGGAAATCGATTGCAATGAAAAATAGGCAAAGTTGATTAATCGACGTACCCTCCAAATGGATTATTTGAAAGAAGAAGAAGAATGGTTAAAAGCTTGAATAATCGATTGTAACTTTGAATTCTCGAAACTGACAGATTAATTTTGAAGAGAATTTGTCATTTGTTAAATATATGTCTGGTTTATGAAAAAAGTAAAACAATTTGTGAATTTAATAGACAAATATAAGAAATGTAAAAGTAATTCGTGACATTAAAATCTTTGAACAAATGTAAATCAATTCGTAAACTTTAAAAAAATAATTTTATCATACTTTTTAAAAGTAGAGACTTTTCATGAATTAATAATATTTAATTATTTAAATTACTGTGTAAACCTTGTGAAAGTAATAACAATTTTCAAAATGTAAAACCAATTTGCAAAATTAATAATTTATTTTTGCAAAAGTACGTAAAAAAATACTTTTAAAATTTCTTCAATGATGTTAGTAGTTTTTCCGAGGCCCTGGTGTTTCGTAGAGGTAAATAGTTTCTAAGGTCTTCAATAAGAAATGGTTCTCGTGCAAAGAGGTAGACGAATCGTGACCTGGTAGTTTTTGACACTCCGATTGCTTCTTTTATGAATAATGCCTTCACTCTTTCTAGTGATGAAAGGTTCTTTCCTGTTAGGCGTTGCCAAATGACTTCAATGCCATATATTAGAACAGGCATGATTTTATTTCTGTCTCTAAGCTGAGGGTTTTCAATTATCAAATTTCATGCATCGCCCGTACCGCTTGCGTTGATTTCTCTATCACATGGAAGTGAAACATGCAGCACTTGTTTGAGGCGTGATACCCAAATATTTGAATTCCTTTACAATGTTTATTTTCCTCCTCTTGATGAAAATTTCTATCGCTCCTGGAACCTTCCCTCCTTTTCAAAACACCATGAATACCGTTTTTAAAACGTTGATTTCAAATTTGTGATCGGAGCACCATTGTTCCATTTCTGTTAAGGTAGCGTGGTACCACCCACGTCCAGATACCAGTCTCATTCATAAACATACAAGAGATTCCAATGCTAAAATATGGACATCGTTAACCCAAACAATCCTCAATCATAAAGAAATCAATATGAGTGTATGTGGAATCTCCCAAAACTGATGAGCACATCTCAACAATAGCATTACATATGTTGTTTTAGCATAAAATGACAGAGTAGAGGCAGCCCCATCAATACAAGTAGATCAAAGAATAGGTTGAGTCAGCTCATTAATTCTAAGCCAGTAGTTACTTAGATCTGTAATACTATGTAATGAACAACTCCAAGTAGTACCAGGGATATAATCTGATTACTCGTCTGCAATAAGGAAACCGTTTAATAATAATTCACAAATAAGACCTCACTTATCCGTACGCCCCAATTCCAATCAGATATAGTATTTTCACCTCTTCGCTTGTACCGACCTATGACCTTGCGGTTTCAACCACTGTGGTCGAGAATTTAAATCGCCAGTTACGTAAGTGGAATTCCCCCCATATTTGGCGAGATCATGATGGCATTAAAAAAAGAGGAAGGCTTGACCTAAATGGAAGCATACTACTGTTGCATTGCGTGGTTTCGTTTCACATATTACAGTATATCTGTTAGAACGTAATCTGTTTGATGGGATGTCTTGATGTAATCAGGGCAGTTTTAGCTGTGCATACGTATTACATCACAAGTAAACGTATGTGCTGAAAAGGTCTTTAGGGTTAATTTAATAAGACATGCAAGGCAGTAATACAGTATGTAATATGCTCAAGGTACAATTTACCAACCTCTAGAGTTGTGAGCGCTTAAACAAGTACAGTGCTCTCTCGGTAATCCGGAAGATATCGGACCACAGCACTGCCGGATCACCGAAAACGCCGGATTACTGGGAAATATCGAGAAAAACGCAGATATCATTTGAAAATCAGTTTTAATTACATTGAACTATAAAAAGTAAAAAAGTATGAAAGTACATCATATAACTCACGTTATTCCTTGGAAGTAGACGGCTGGAAATGTGCATCAATTGTCTTTTGCTTTTTACGGTTTGAGAACTTGTTCCTGTAACCTCCTTAAAACTAAGACATCGTTAGCAGAATTGTAGCTCGGCCAACACCGTAATCGTTAGCAACACAAGTTAACGTTTTGCCCTTTTCAAGCCGCTTTAGGATTTCATGTTTATCTAACAAAGATAGAGTTTTATGTTTACGTTTTGTTCTGCACGGATGCCATCATCAACACAAAACTACTACAGTACAACTGTCCTACACTAAGCACCTGAGGGGGGCGAGCGTGTGTCATCTCTCTTGGCGCCAATGCATTGTTTACTCAGACACTAGTCTTGTCGCTGCGTGGGAAACATTAAACAGTATTGGGGAAGCATTATCGAATCAAGTGTTGAGCTCCTACTCGAATACAAAACGCCGGATTACAGAGGGAGTACTGTACTGTACCTTGGTTGGTTCTTAAGTTTAGGGGCAGCGACAACGTGGTGATGTAGCCACGTGTACTTTGGGTGTGTGTAGAATCTGTCTGATAGCCGGTGTTAATTGTGATGACTGTATTACTGTGTGTGTTATCTGTTTTTTAAATTTAAGTACAGACTGCAACTTAGAATTTTTCAAATAGTTCCTACTTTTGCCGCCAAGCGCCACCGTCAACGACTACTAGGTCAAGTTCAGAACTTAGCTACTAGACGCCACCTCAGTCGGCTCTTGGCAACGAACGTAGAAACCTAAGAGCGTTGTTTACATTCTTAACCTATCCAATTTAGCTTCACTCAGGTATAATTAGTGGAAGGTTCTTAAACATGCCTTAAATCTATGACATGGGACCGCCATCTTTACTTCCCCTCCGAAGGAAGGCATACTGAGGGATTTTTAACGCTCTTAAAAATCCGACGGCTTCGGCCGGGTTTGAACCAACTGTACCATGAACGGGCTGAAATGCACAAGTCAAATTGTTTTGATTGCAGTCTTCGAGAATTTTTGACGGTCATTCGCAAATGAATTATCAGGGGCTTACCTCGTATGAGGTAATCAGTAGGTAAATAAATATTTTTTATACAAATACATATTTTAATCATTTTTTCTATAAATACACAAATTCCTGCTTTTAACTTATTAGCACGTGTGTGTGTGTGTGTGTGTGTGTGTGTGTGTGTGTGTGTGTATGCTAGATCTTTCAGTTTATTGCAGTTTTGTTCTGTGTTACTTCAACGGGGAAGAACCTGTGAGCTATCTAATCTTCATACAGAGCGTATGTCAGCTTGCTACTGATTTATTCTTAACTTGTCGCTCCGTGCCACTCACTGTGGAATCCAGGGATTTCCTTGTCCATAGCCATATTGCACCACGAGCTAGACCTCCCTCCCCCAGCTACCTGGAACCAGTGTCACACACGTGCAGTTCATTTCTGGCCCTGTGAAGTGTAAGGCAGTTCTACGATGCCTAAAGTAAAAACAACTACAAGTTATCGTCTGTTGCATAATTTAAAGATCATTTTACTTCTGACGGGGGCGTTCTGTTCTGCCAAGCATGTAGGAAAGCAATCAAGGCTGAACAGCGATCTCAAGTTACACAACACGTTAAGGGCAACAGGCATATTGCCGCATTTTCGCGCCTTCAGAAGAAGCGTCGATCATTGGCGATGGGCAACCTGAAGATGTATCTCGCTGTGTATTGTAATGCTTCAGCAGTCAGTGAGACATAGCATAAATTGCATTCGTGAGAACTGCAAATTGTTTATATTCACATTAATAAACTAAATTATAATTAAATATTTTTACTTCTTTGTCACATACTTCAGGTATTTTTAATACATAGAAAATAAATATTTTCCCGTTTTTTGCACCAACAAATTGGAGCCCTAGTAATCACAAAGAGGGATGGGGGATTCAAAGCTTGATGACGATGATGAAAAATCACTTCCAACACGATAATAGTCAAAAAGTTAATTGATTGAGAAATCATGCATTCATTATTTAATCAATCATTCAAAGATTCATTTAATCAATCATTAAATCTCTGCATGAAATAACATAGCCTACTAACGGGAAGGACATGGGGTGCTCACCCCACCACTCTCAGAACTTCAGTCATTATACTGAGATCCTCAGCTGCTGAATATGCAGCACCAGTTTCGCTTTCTTCTCCACATTCCAAAGAGGTGGATATAGCTCTGAATGAGACTTTCAGGATTGTGTCTGGATGTCTCAGACCAACACCACTTCAGAAGATCTACCCTCTTATAGGAATTTCTCCACCTCATGTCCGAAGAATGTTAGCAGCAGCATCGGAGAAGAAACGGCAAGAAACCGATTCAAGGCATCCAATTTTCGGTCAACAACCAGCCCGACAGAGACTCAAGTCCAGAAACAGCTTTTTGAGGGGAGTAACAGCCCTTGAAGGCTCACAAGAAGCTGCCCGTGTGAAGATATGGCAGACAGAGATCACAGACCCAACTATTCCTCTATCAGAAAAAATGGCACCTGGTCACAACTTGCCATGTGGAACTTGGAAATCATTGAACAGGCTGAGGACGGGGGTTTCACGCTGGAAGAGCAATCTCAAGAAATGGAACATGCTCGTCAACAATGATGAGTTGTGCGACTGCATCATGTTACAAGATCCACAACACCTGCTGATCTGCCCCTTGATGGAGGACATATGTTCAAAAGACGATCTTATGGCTGCAAATGCTAATGCTATAACTGTTGCTACTTACTGGCAAAATCTAATTTGATTCGGACACGGAAAACAAATAAATATCATTAAATCATTTGTCAGTCATTAATTCATCCAATCATTTATTCAATCATCAATTCATTCAAGCAATCGATAGGAGGGTGGTTCACAATCTATACATAAACCAGACAGCAGTAATTCAAGCTGAAGGACATGAGAGAGAAGCTGGTATTCAGAAAGGTGTAAGGCAAGGCTGCAACTTATCACCATACTTTTCATTCTTTACATTGAACAAGCAATGAAAGAAATTGGAGAAAAAATTAATGTTGGAGTGAAGATTCAAGGGGAAATAATTTCAACTCTGAGATTTGCCGATGACATCGTCATCTTAGCCGACAAGCCTGAGGATTTGAATGAGTATTTGAATGGTATGGACTCCGTCTTGAGGAAAGAGTTGATGATGAAAATTAATAAATGTAAAACAATAATATTGGAATGCAGCCGAAAAAAATCAGAAACCTCTATGGACATCAAATTGGCAGGTGAAAAGCTAAAGGAATTAGGATACTTCTGTTAGTTAGGAAGCAAAATAACCAGTGATGGACGAAGCAAGGAGGATATAAAATGTAGGGAAGCTCAGGCAAGGAAAGCATTTATACAGAAAAGGAATCTGTTGACATCGAATACACAGTAGATTTAGGTATTAGGAAGTCATTTTGAAAGTCTTTGTCTGGAGCGTGGCGCTCTATGGAATTGAAACTTGGACTATTGGTGCAGCAGAAAAGAGGAGAATTGGCGTTTGAAATGTGGTGTTACAGGAGAATGATTAAGATCAGATGGGTGGATAGGGTTACAAACGAAGAGGTATTAAGACTAGTGGAAGAGGAGAGATTTTTCTGGCGACTGCTAATGAAGAGAAGAGATAGGTTGGTAGGACACATACTAAGACACCCTGGAATAGCAAGCTTAGTTATGGAAGGAAGGGTCGAGGACAAGAACTGTAGGGGTAGACCAAGGTTAGAATATGTTAAATAGATAGTCTAGGATATGTAGGGTGTGGTAGCTATGTATTGATGAAACGATTAGCTCAGGACAGGGAGGCATGGAGAGCTGCATCAAACCAGTCAAAAGACTGAAGACTCAAACAACAACTAATGCTGTAACTGTTGCTACGTACTGGCAAAATGTAATTTGATTCGGACACGGAAAATAAATAAATAAATAAATAAATATCATTAAATCAATCATTAAATCATTTGTCAGTCATTAATTCATCCAATCATTTATTCAATCATCAATTCATTCAAGCAATCGATAGATAGTTCACTTGTCTGGAGCAGATAACTCTGAGCGCTGTGGGAATATAAAACTCGTCAAGTAAAATGTAGTTCTCCCCCACTTGAAACACTGAACGACGGAACTAAACCAGATATGTCATAAATAATTAAAAGCCATAAATAAGACAGTTAAATACAAATGGATATCAAGAAATATTGGAGCTCCAGGTAATAGTTCAAATCGTGTCCAGCTTCAGAAACTCGTTTTCATGTTCTCCGTATATTTTACTTGCTTCATTTCTTTATTTTCTGCTTCGAGAATGCTCTGTCTCGTGAATACATAAATGTTGCATGAGTAATTTTAAATAAAGTTGATCTATATTCTGGTCGGAGGACAATATTCAATTAGAGTCCAGAAACTCTAAACAGGATCACCAAGTAATTTATCTGTCGAAATAAATATCTCCCTCTTTGACCAGTTTGGCTCACACACTCAATCGATATTTACATCGATTGCTAAACACGAGGGAAAAATGAGATCGTGCTGATCCTATACACAATATTTCTTTTTTTATCTCCTTCCGTATTCGGTTTGTCATGAACATTGAGCCAGTATTGGTTGATAGGCTCCTCAGTTTAGGGGCTGCGACAACGTGGTCATGTAGCCCCGTGTACTGTGGGTGTGTGTAGAATCTGCCTGATAACCGGTGTTAATTGTGATGGCTGTATTAGTGTGTGTTATCTGTTTTTTAAATTCAAGTAAGAACGGCGGACATTTAATGTTTCATGTAATTCCTACTTTCGCTACCAAACGCGACCGTCAACGACCAACTAGTTCTGAACTTGGTTACTAGATGCCTCCGCAGTCGGCTCCTGACGACGAACGTTGAAGCCTAAGATCGTTAGTCAAATCAAACCTATAATTTGGCTTCACACAGGCGCAATTAGTGGAAGGTTCTGTATCGTGCCACAAATCTATGACATGGGACCGCCGGCTTTACTTCCCCTCCGGAGGAATGCATACTAAGGGATTTTTAACGCTCTTGCAAAATCCGACTACTTCGGCCGGGTTTGAACCCGCGACCTTGGGCAAAGAAGGTCAGCATGCTACCAACTACGCCACCGAAGCCGTTTGGAGCCTGTATTTATAACAGGGGTAATCAAAATACACTTGTGGAAAATTGGAAAACGGATACCTTGAAACAATGGTCCCATGTGAATTCAGTTTCATTCAAATATTTTACAGACTACGCAATATACGAGGGCGGGTCGAAAAGTCTTGGCCCATATTTTATTAGCCAAAAAATCATCGGTTGGGAAAACCACAAATTGGCCGAGTACTAGGACAGGAGAGGTTACAGTGGTTTGGCCACACCTTTCGAGCTGATGAATCCATCCAAAACAGAGTCCTTCATTCACAACTTGCTAGAAGACGTCCAAGGGGACGTCCCAGGACGCGATGGAAGGATCGAGTATTGGCAATACATCAGCAAGTGGAGCTGAATGCGGTGGAAGATGAATCTAGAGACCGGCAGCTATCTGCAGTGGATACCTCCTCCTTCGTGACTCATTCCTTTGTTATTACTAGGGCTCGGATTCGAGCATATTTGCATATTTTTTTCCTGAATAGTACACATTGAAAGAAGCCTTTCGGTGGTAGTTTCACCTCTCTGGGACCAACAGAATTGAAGTTTATCGAGCATATAAATGCATAAAACCGCGGTTTTCAGAATAGAAGCATATAAATGCATATTTTTGTGATTTTCGTCTAAATAGTTCGTTTTTCTTCGAATTCTCCCCCGAATTCGGGCCCTGACCATCCTTAAGGTTCGAAAACAAAAATAATTATTGAAAAGCCTATCTGGTGTGAATAATAGAACCGCGGGTTTTTAACCTTTAGAGAGGTCGTTCTCGTCATTGAAACTTTTATTGACTGATTTAAGAAAATCATTCAAAACTGAAAACATAGAAAATTTCTTGTTGTACAGACCAATGCAGATCTACTTCATTGACTCGCCTAATTCTGAACATTTTGTAAATGAACTTTTAAACTGAAACTTCTATAAGAGCACTTCTCTTATATATACTTGAAAAATTTGAATGCGAGTATATTGCAGTGTATCATACATACAATTAGAAAATAAAGCTCGTATTTAAAGGTATGTTATTGGTTTTTAGCCTATTTTCAATTTTGAAAAAATAGGCTTATGAGATCACCTTTTGTCCGTGTGTGTGTGCGTGTGTGAGGTGTGTGTGTGTGTCCCCCTAATAACTTTTAAACGGCTGGAGCGACTTAAATGAAACTCTGTAAGTTCATAGTACTATTTCGGGCGACCTCGACCGTGCCCTTCAAATTTTGTTACGTCTCACCAATCCTACATGGCGGCAGTGCGAAATATTTCACCAGAATTCAATATCTCCTAAACTATTACCGATATCACCCTGGAATTTATTACAGTGATAAAGGAAACTACTAGAAGCTAACCTATGTGACTTTTGAAAAACTGGTAACTACAAATCCAACATGGCGGCCACGCGAATTTGCGACTTTTAAATAGACGTTTCTCGCGATTTAACCAACCAAACGCAATAAAACTTGGTACAATATATGTTTATACACATTGTAATGCACCGACATCTAACTTGGTTCAATTGTTTATATAACCACAAGATGGCGGATCAGCGAAATATTTCACCGGCATTCTATATCTCTGAAACTATTAGCTGTATCACCCTGAAATATTATACGGAGATAAAGGGCACTACTGGAAGTTCACCTACAAGACTTTCAAAAAGCGGTTAACTACAAAACGAACATGGCGGCCAAGCGAATTTGAAAATTTTAAATAGACCTTTATCGCGATTTAATGTTCCAAACGCAATGAAATCTGGTACAGGAAATGTATATACACATTGTAATGCACTGGTGGTGTATTCTTGGAATACACGGTTGATAGAGTATTCTTTTTAATGCTCTTTGCATGTTTATTTCTTCCTTTTTATCAAACACTAACAGTGATCTTCTAGTTTCTCTTTGGTGGTTATGTCTCTTATGTTCTTTGTGAGTCTGTTCTAGATATATATCTTCCATGACCCACCTAGCGTCATCTAGCAGCGAATCTCAGAAGTTCCTTAATTCTTCCCTGTACAAGAGGACTTACTTATCAATTTGACCATCAGATCTCGTCGCCATCGCCAGCTATCATCTCTGTGATCAAGAGAACTTCGTCTACCTTTTCACCCACCATGCTGTGCTAGTATCGCCTGCTATCAATTCTTTGAAGACCATTCATCAAGAAGAATCTTTTAGTTTTATAAAGTTGTCTATTCTGTTATGTTCTCCTTTTGTCTCCTACCCCCACTCTTTTCCCTTTCTTGGTCCCTCCACGCTTCGCTGAGCATGTCTCACTTGCACGTCGGCAGTTGACTCAGTCAGTCAAGGCTCAACTAGAGCCAGTCTCCTCAAACCAAGAGGCACTCTCTACATTCTACGCCATGTTGGCACATTAAGTTTATACGTCAAAGGGAACTTCACCTTCGCCATGCAACAAAGATAAGTACATACTTCAGGTTTTAACCTCATCTTCATCGGTTTTACTGTCTTCATGCTTTTAACGATTATTTTATAGGCAGTGTGAGATATTTATTTGTGGCAATAATCATCCTTCGTGGGATTTTCCATGTTGGGCTTCTGTCCAATTAAGCCAATCTTTGTGAAAAGCAGCATTTCTTATGCTTATTAAATGAGAGATCTTCTCACAACGGGGGATATTATAGAATACCCACTGTCTATAAATATTAAGCTTGTTCCACCGCTGGAGTAACTTTGGTCCTATTCTTCCATTAGGATGGTTCTGGAACCTTCCAGAATCTGCACTTTATCTACAAGTCACGCCGTCATGTATCTTTCACTCACTTGTGGGAATGCCATTTCAAACTAAGGAATCTACCTTATAAATTGATGTTCACTGGCTAAATTTTCTTCCACCGTTGGGATTTTTTCTGGCGCATTTAATGATAATCCATAACTTTCTTAAGCAATAGACTTGCGCCTATCTAGTGCAACCAGTCATTTTCCACGATTGCAATAACTTTCTTTGCCACAAACTTTTGCGCTACTACAGTGAACTTTTCATCCATTTCAACGAACTATAGTGATAAACAGTGTTCTTTCAGTATTTCTTTCGCGTCGCGCTCGTCCGATTATTATAAACACGGCCGTAAACATTTACCTTTCATCCCAATTGCTCTTTCCTAAACCTCTTACTAACAACCCATAATAAATTGTTAATTTAGGTCTGTTTCAACGAGGTGTCAATCTAAAGATGTGCCCTCCCATTTTTTCTTATGTGTAATTAATTAACTTCTGCATAACTAAGTGTCTTGTACACGGTTCAAATTATCTTGTTTCTCCCTTCTAATTTAGGGGATACAATTCTTTCAACTTATAAGTGAGTTATTTCTAGGTTTCACGAAAGGGAAACTTGCCCCATTTGTATCGTGATTCCTATCTAAACATAGGAGGTCTAGAACCTTCCTTTTGACTTTCTCTTCAGGTTTCACAGTAAGTGACCTGTCCTATTTGTGTAACTACTAAACGTAATGCTGCTTCAATACAAGAAGTTCTAGGAACTTCTATCTTATTCTTCCTGTTTTTGTTATTGTTATTTTCTAATTTGTTACTCTCTCTAGAACATTCTCTCAGGAATTTCTCAAAGTACACACCTTGTACTCTAGTTGTTGTTAAACTTTAATCACTTTAATTGTCTTTAAAATTTTGCATTTTTATCTTCGCTATTTTAAATCCTTGCGAGGAATTTATAAAGGTTTGAAACCTAATAAATTGTTAATTGCCTGGCGCATATGTTAAATGTTTTCTGAGGTCTGCGACCCCAAAGTTGTTAACCAAATTGAAAATATATATTTGTTAAAGTTATCAACTTCTTTAGAATTGTTAAATAAATTAAATATTTGTTTTTGGATTTATCATTTCGCAAATACAACGGTTAGGCAAGATCCTGGCTTTCCTAACTCTTCCCAGGTTCATGCCCTCGTTAATACGCAATAAATCTGTAACTATTTGTCATGTCAGACCATCACCCTTCCCCATAGTAGGCATATGCATGCTTGAGAGGGAATACGCTAAAGCCATTCTCTGGCAAACCGCCCAAGTCTAAGCTGCGGTTCCCGTTAGCTTCGACCAGGTCCTTACCCACTTTAGGTATCAGAGAGCGGATTTGCAATGGCAACCGCCTTTGAGTGTATTTAAAGTTAAATTTATAACTTTTGTGGGACTCTCCTCCCATTTCTCTATCCTTTCTCTCCAGGCCGAAACCCTCCTCCTTTTCTTTATAATCTTCCCTTGGTGGTTAGGTTATTCCTCAGCCAATAATCTACCCAACTGGTATCTAATTTAGTTCAATTGTTTACATAACCTCAAGATGGCGGCTGTGCGAATTTTAAAATTAAGTTTATATTTTTTGAGTCGTAATCAAGTGATCGAAATGAAACTTTGATTAATGAACCTACGCAATAATTTTCCTTCAATGGTACATGACTCTATGGCCTATACATTTAACAATCCAATATGGCGATCATCTGAAATATTCAGACGACTCTGAATATCTACGAATCTATTATAGCAATCAAACTGATTTTTTTATGTTCATAGGGGCTATGAACTTATGTTCACCTATAGGACTTGAAATAACCTGGTGATCACAAATCCAACATGGCGGTGACGCGAAGTATAAATATTCACATGGACGTTTCTCGCAATTTAACCATCCGAGTGCAGTGAAACTTGGCACAGTAAATCCTTTTACGAATGTTAATCCACTGGCATCTAATTTATTTCAATTGTTTCCATAACCACAAGATGGCAGCTGTGCGAAATTTTAAAATCTCCTTGTTACTTCTTGTGTCCTAATCATGCGATTGAAGTTTGAATGCTACACGTACACAATAATCTTCATGTAACATTACATAACTCTAGGACCTACATATATAAAATCCAACATGGCGACCATACGAAATATTTAGTCGGTACTCAATATCTACGAATCTATTACAGCAATCAAACTGAAATTTTGTATGTTGATAGTGGCAGTTAACAAAAGTAGGGTATATGAAAATAGGTTGTTTAGTTCTTCACAGAACTACTTGTTTTGTTTCATTTTCCTTTCTATAGTTTTTAACGGTGTTTTTCGAGCATATTCTGCATATTTAACAGTATATAATGGGGGTTTCGAGCATATCTATCGAGCATATAATGGGTTTATAATAGGTTTTTCGAGCATATCTATCGAGCATAAAACACATGGTTTTCGAGCATATCTGGAGATTTTATCGAGCATATCGATCCGAGCCCTAGTTATTACTCTTTTTCTAATTTTCTGCTGCTGTAAGTCTTAAAGGCCCATAAGTGCAATAAATATTGATGATGAAAACTACATACAGTTAATTACAAATGAGTCGTCCAGTTGCAAAACTCGTTTAATCCACACGCTTGGCTTGGCTTGGCTTGGCCTCGTCTCGTCTCGTCGTTTTGTTGTTTTGTTTTATTTCGTTTTATTTTGTGTTGAAATGTTTTGTTTAATCTTTTGTTTTGTTTCATTCTATATTTTTATTTTTTGTTTTTTAAATTTTGTTTTGTTTTATTTTGATTTTGTATTATTTTGTTTTCTTTACTATATTTTGATTTTACAGAAAACAAACGCAAACCCAAAAACAAAAAACACCAAGCAAAAAGCAAAATTCAAAAACAAATGCAATAGCATAAAACAAAAAACAAGAAACACAAAGAAAAAAGCAATATTCCAAAAAAGCAAAAGCATAAAACAAACACAAAACCAAGAAAGAAAGGCAAAAGATAAAATTCAAAAGCAAAAGCACAAAGCAAAAACAAGACAAAAACCAAAAACACAAAGCAAAAAGTAGAAAGCGACAAACACAAAAGATACGTGAGGCTAAGTTCAGAGAAACGTTTCTCATGAAAATTATTCTTATTCACAAGTGGATTAAACGAGTTTTGCAACAGGACAACTCAAGTATCCTACTGATCTACGAACCTTACACTTTTTTTTCCACTTTTGTTGAGACATTTGTCCCATCGCACTATATATGAAGTGCCCCTGTGGTGGAATTCAGCCGGCACACTGTGGAACCATCGTCGGACTGCTGTCTTGGCGTCATCGTTGCACGTGAATCGGTGTCCTGCCAGGAACTTCTTCAGCGGACTTAAAACGTGGAAATAACTAGGGGCGAGGTCTGGACTGTATAGTGGGTGGTCCAGACTCTCCCAGTGAAATGACCGGAGTTTGTTGTCGCTTCTGGTTGCCACATGTGGTTTCGCATTGTCAAGGTCCACTGAAGAAGTTCCTGGCAGGAGAACGACTCACGTGCAACGATGACGCCAAGACAACATTCTGACGATGGTTCCACAGTCAGCCGGCTGAATACTACCACAGAGCAACTCAATTTTAGTGCTGCGATGGGACAGATGTGGAGACTATGTGGAACAAGTAGTTCCGTGAAGAACTATACAGCCTATTTCCATATATCATATTTATGTTAATTGCCTCTATCAACATACAAAATTTCAGGTTGATAGCTGTAATAGATTCGTAGATATTACGGATGGTCACCATGTTGGATTTTTATGTATGTAGTGTACCCAACTGGGGTTGGTACAGGATATGAACTTCGGATCTCTGAGATGAAAAGAGGTTCAGTTACAAGCTAGCCATGAGGAAATAAAGAAGTGATTCAGGCGATGACGCATAGCATTGACAAGCCTTATCTGAAGTCACAGGATGCAAGCTGTGTGTGAATCATGAGGACAGTCACGCTGTGATGAATCAACCCGAGCAGATTGGCAGGGGAATCACCGCAGAGTGTTAACGTTAGCATTTTTTGACAACCATGGATTGCCTCCCAACACAGCAAAATTGTGAAATAACCACTTTTCGCGGAAAAACGCAAAATTACATAAATATGTTTACGTAGAACAGATTAATCCAGGGAATTATGAATTAATCAAGACTAAAATCGAATAATTTAGGCCCAGGGAAAAAGCCCTTACGAAGCTGTTACGTCATTAGGCGGAGCTAAGAGGAGGTCTTGGGAAGGACAAAATAAAACTCATTCGCCCACACAGCAGAGGAGCCTTGTAGATTTTATTTAAAATAAATAGACGATCGATTTTCGGGAAACGAGATGATAATGTTACGTTTGAATTATAGGGAACATAATGATATATTTTTCAAAAACGTGCGACGTCTATTTCAAAAGATAGTTCCAAGAAGAAGACAAAAGTAATTTATTTTTGCAAGTTCCCAATATATAGCCGAGGTTTCAACCAGAGAGCATGCAGTATTCGTCAGCCCAGTGAGGCGTTAGGCTGTATCAGAAGCAGTTTCACCATCAGCAAGCGTAGAGGCACTACACGCTGTCTCATAAAATGCAGAAACGCTGCATCACATCAGTCGAAATTCAGTCAAGCCCGGAGAGGCTCAGCGCAAATTTGCACCGTACATAAGTATACAGTACGCAGTATTATCAGGCTACCTGGACGGAAGTCCGTCCTCACGGTAGTAAAAACTCAGGTAATAATTCATCGGTTCGAGACTATAGATAGGTCTTCGTGAAAGTCAAGTAAAAGACGACAGTATTAAGGGTCAGATATTGGAACGAAATCCAAAAATTCAAGTAAATGGACACGGGTTCGAGACCCAAAGGAAATTCAGTGAACTTTAGCGAAGCTACAGTGTGTCAAACAGGGACGTAGCCAGAAAAACATTCTCGTAGGAGAAAGAAGAAAAAGCTTGTCGCAGATATAAAAAGGACAGATTACGGTCAAGAAGTAAGCGGGCCATAGGTTCGATAGACCGCTACATAAGTGTAGGGCAAGTGAAAAATGCAAATCGCTTATAAAAAATACGATAAAGAAAGCCGAAATAGACTGTTAAAAGGACAGGGCAGAGACTAAATCCAGTGAAGAACTAGGAGCCGTTCGAGTTATCACGCGTCCAATGCAGGGTATTAGGATCTCATCAGGGCGTCGATCACCGATAGGAAGTGCCGAAGATCACTGAGATATGGTGGAAAAATAGTGCTGTGTAAATAATTTAAATGATATATGTGTTTAGTGTTAATACAGTGTTTTATAGAATAATAATGTGTTTAAATATAAGTGAAGGTCAATTGGGCCTAAGTGAAATGAAATTCACGAGAGAAAGTGCCACGGAAAAGTGTTAATTATGCCGTAGATGGGTGAATCCTTTTAAGGATAAGCAGGAGAAGCACACTGGTGAGGCATGATTTTTCATTAAAATTTGCAGCCGTACGATGCACTGACCCAGTGAAATCAGTCGTGACTAGGGAGTTTAACGAGTGATTCACTGGGTAGTGAAATGCATTAATGTGATTGAAATGTTGGGATAATAATAAATGACTGCGAGAATGACCTCGCAGAAATAATTATAAAAATGGGATCAGTAATATAAAGTAATAAAAACCCAAGAAATGAAATAATAAGTAATAAATGATTTGGAGGGAGGAACCGAAAATAATTACCTAAATGGCTTAAAATTTTGCCATAATAAAGACAGGTTATGAAATAAATAGGCATCATAATGAAGTCGTTAAAAGTCGATATGATTAGGAAAAATAAAAATAGTTTGATTTTATACCATATAATTAAATGGCAAATAACAAAAGTTGTAATAAAAATAATTGAGATCTGAGGTAATAATAATAATAATAATAATAATAATAATAATAATAACTATTATCGAGTTGTCATACTCTAAAATAAAGTGGTGGTAAAAATTATAATAAGGAACTCAAGTAATGAAAACGGAACGAAATAAATAATATCTTGACGTATTGTTGTCAAAAATGATCAATTAGTAAATCTCTTAAGTAATTGGTGAATAAACACCCAAGGAAAAATGTATTACTGCAGGCTATCAAGCCAAAGTTATGAGAATAAAATAATAGGAAGACCGAGGTCTTGCCGCTATAAATGAAAGATTATATAAGATATTAAATAAACCGCGAATATCCAAGCAAGAAATCGTGTTGCCGAAAAGGCCAACTAATAAAATAAATGAAGCTTCAAGCTAATAAATATGCGTTAATCATGATATTTTTATTCGGGAGATGGAAAGTATCGTCGAAATATTGTGGATGAAAGATTCCCATTAATGTATTGTTGTTGTATGAAAACGTCGTATTATATTGGGTTGGTGAAATTCCCATTAAAGTATTGCCATAGTGAAGCGTCGAAAATAATAGTTACATTGTAAGACCGTGAAGCCATTGTTATAAATAAAGTATGTGAATGTACAAGTAAGACCGTGAAGGCATTGTTATAAATAAAATATTGTAGGCAATAATCGTCGAAATAAAGCATCGTGTGCGAATGTACAAGTAAGTCCTAAAAAGGCATTGTTATGACTATAGTGTTGTGATAACACGTCATACAAGTTATTATTCAAGTTGGGGTAGTCAACTATTATACATCCTCTCCGGAATAAGTAATAAATATCCTGTAAACACGAAATGTAATGATAATAATAATAATATTAAAAGCAGGAACAAATAGCCGCTTTAGAAGTGAAATGTAAGTCTTGGGATAACATTGTAAACGCAAGGCGGTCGGCGAGACGTCATAAATTAAGTGAAGTGTCACAGGAAGAAGGGGTTCGCTGTTAAAACCTGACCTACCATAGCGAGGGAGTGAGATATAAATTTCAACGAGTTCCGCGGTCAATTAGAGTCAAGCACAGACTAGGAATCAAGAGGCCATTATATGAAAGTTTTTATTAAAAGTTGCAAGCTTGAAATAATCAATAAAATCATGATGCTGGGGTTGGGACAATTCTCCAGAATATAAGTTTGAAGCGTTTATATGGATTTTGACGGATGTTGTCAAATACTTTTATCGTTGATAAAAGGATTCCTTCCTCAAAAAGAATGAAATAATGAGTTATGAAACAATGTAGTTTTAAAATGAATAGAGATCCCTCTATAATATATAACACAGTGCATGGTACGCTGCTGAGAAAGATCACCTGATGCATGGAGAGTAACTGGTGGAATAAGGGTTCGATCCACAGACATGGCATGTTCTTTTACAGTATTTTAAATGTTTAAAATCTAAGGCTTTGTGAAGAATTCTTATTAAGGTCCAGAGGACTAAATAAATGATAAATAAATAATATTTATGTAAACATAAAAGAAACCCTGAAGGGTAAAGATTGAATTGAATGTAAATGTCCAACACCTTGGAGAGATTATATGACTTAAATGATAGGCGCGCTCGAAGCCTGAGTAAAATATACTACGAATTGTAATAATTTAATTGATGCAAGACAAAATAGTTACAAAGTTCGTGGAATAATGAAGTGACATTATAGTGAATTTGATGAAATTTTAACAAAGTGATTTTTAGTTTTGAGTGACACTTGAAGAGACTATGCCAAGTGATTGATTTTTGAAATGTTTTCAGTGAATCTATTTTTCTTACATGAAATAAATTATGTAAATTATAATGTTGAGTTTTTCCTCAAATCCTTGTGAACCTTGAGTATTCCATATCGGATGTTAAGTCAGCAGTGGAGGGAACGTTACACGCCCCGATGCCGCAGCAGCAAAAAGCCGAGTGCTGAATAACCATCCTCCGTATAAACGGGCACAGTAGGCCTCATCTCCATACTTGTATTATATAAAACAGTCCGAAGTTCTTTACGCGTTACTGCACACAAAGTGATTTAATTTATGATCTTATCGGCTGATAAGTGATAAGTAAGCATCAACGCCAACTAAATATAACTATAAATAAAGAACCAGTACAACAGGTCAGTCGTTTTAAATATCTTGCTCAGATCTTCACAGAAGACCTACTATGTGAAGTTGAAATCAGGAGCCGTATAGCCATGGCTAAGCAGGCATTCCGTGAAAAGCATTCTCTAATTAGTCAACGCTCGATATCCCTCAGCCTTAGAAAACAACTGGTTAAGACCTACATATGGCCAGTTGCAATGTACTGCAGTGAGACCTGGACAATGAATAGAGGCGACATTAAACGACTAGAAGCGTTTGAGATGTGGTGTTAGCGCCGAATGGAAAAGATCGGCTGGGTAGAGAAAATGACCGACATACGGTGCAGGATCGGATAAAGGAAAAACGGCAAATGATCCGCCAGATCAACAGAAGGAGATCCACCTGGCTTGGCCACAGGTTACGACATGGTGTCCTGATGATCGACATACTAGAAGGCAAAATACCTGGAAAAGGCCACGGAACACTTTCATGAGATCCTTCCTAAATAGCTCTGGCCTACGAAGTTATGAAGTGGTCGAAAGGACAGCACAAGACCGAACAACGTGGAAAAGACTCATTGTAGGGGCAGACCAGTCGCTTGACTGAAAAACATGATGATGATGATGATGATCGGCTGAATATCCACTTCAGGGAATTTGTTTGGAACTTGAATGAAAGTACAACTTATCGTGGTTTTGAATGGTATGAGACATTGAGTTTAGTCTGAAATTCGCGGCTTAGGGGGTGTGGTTGGTAGCATGCTGAGCTTCTATGCCTATGATCACGGTTCAAACCCGGATTTAATAGCGTTAAAATCCCTCGGCATGCCTTCCTTCGGAGGGGAAGTAAAGCCGGAGGTCACATGTCATTGATTTATGGCATGATAAAGGAACCTTCCACCAACTACAATTGTATTGTGTGAAGCTAAATTTGTAGGTTAGATTTGATTAATGCTCTAAGTTCCAACATTCGTCGCCAGGTGCCGGTAGCGGTCACATCTAGTATCCAAGTTCACAGCTAGGTGTCGTTGACGGTAGCATTTGGTAGCAAAAGTAGGAACTTCTTGAAATTGATCGTCGGCAGTCCTTGCCTGAATTACAGATAACACATACTAATACAGCCATCACAATTAACACCGGTTATCAGACAGATTTCACACACACCCAGAGTACCAGCCCCTAAACTGAGGAACCAACCAAACCAGTCTGAAATTTTTGTAGTGTTGCTCTTTTTCTGCTGGCGAGTCTATTATTTAGTTTCGATAAACCCTTGGACGGGTTGGAATTGCTGGAAAAATTAATTGAATCAGTCATTTTAGAAACACCTCATCTCCATTTTTTTTTTTACCGGAATTGAGTTAGACATACAAAATTGTTGGTGACTGTACTGGAGCATATAATCCCTCTCTATATTATTCTGCTAAGGTCCCATTCCAGTTTTGTACCTAGAATAAGGTCCCATTAACACCAACCTACACATATGGGTACCTACAGGTTCAGCATAACCCAATGCGTAAGCGAAACGCACTTACTTATTCTTTAAATGCCTCACAATTAAATAAATACCTTAAAACCTGTATATTTACAATGAAATAATGCAACACGGTAACCATGGTAACAGAATCTCACAGGTCTATCTATTTCTGTAAGACGCAATGCAATCCCAATTATTACATTACTGTGAAAGTTTCCAGACGGTTATAAGGTTATCACTGAACCAAATTAAGCTGTAAAAGTCATCAATACATACAGTATAATTCGCTTAAGGGGGTCAAGGGGCACTCTAGAATTTTTTCACGCGATTTTCACGTGTGTGTGTGTGTGGTACGAAAGGTCTTTTTCACCCGACTATAATGGGTCTCCGAAAACCACATTTAAAGGCCCTTAAATTAACAGTGTCTGTGATATTACCAGATAACTAACTTCGCTCTGATATGCCTATGAAGTAATGACAAACCCCTAACCACTGCACCTGTAGCTGAATTGATAACGTCTGATTATTCATACCAAGGATAAATCAGTCACAGGATTCATGCTTGAGATTTTGCTAAGTGTACTCTTTACAACTAGAATAATCGCAGGCGAAGCCGCGACGAGTAATGCTAGTACGTATAAAACACCACATCTCCAATAAGTAAGCATAGTGATACGAGACGTCCAAACATTCGTTCATCTCCTGGAAATGTGTTGTTTCTCAAATGTCTTAAAATTTGTAGCTGGTGGCAGCACTGCTCCTCCTTATTTTCCGCCAACCTCAAACACTTGTAAATGTGTTTAGATTGTTGTTTGTTGTTGTCACGATTTGTTTCTGAGTATAAATGAGTTTCAGTGGAAGTGATAATACTAATTCTACGCGATTAAAACGTAGAAAAGGGCAGACGCAAGTCGAATATAAGTGTAAAATTCAACATGTCAACCATTATGGAGTTTCATTACTCTAACAAACATATGGATCAAGTTAAAGCAAAAAAAAAGTATGGCCTTATCGTGCATACATATGACTAAAAAGAACGGGGATCCTGTTCACCAGAACTTCCAACAATTTATTATCTCAAGAAACGCAAAGACTATATTCTACAAACAGTGTTGATGAGTTTTATTCAAAACATTATGACTGGTCTACTATTGATAAGGATGAAACTGTACTGATGTAAAAAAACAATGCCTAGAAAATGTTTTAAAATAAACAATGGCAAGAAAATGTATATACTAAGTTAGATTGTAGATTGATCTTAAAATTAGAGATTAGTTTTCATTCATAATGTACCCATTTTAAACAGTTATTTCATGCCTGATGACTTCACACTATGTCAGTCATTTGAGTAACAATACATCTCCCACGACTTTGTGGATTATTATACACATACAAATTTACAATAGTACATTATGCAACGAGCCTATAATGGCTATAATTAAGACACGAGTATTTTTTATAAAACGAGCGTATGCGAGTTTTATAATTTCCATACGAGTGTCTTAATTACCATTATAGGCGAGTTGCATACGACTGTTTATGTTCGACGATAATTATAACTTTATTATATGTTTTAACATAAATATTCATAAATATCTGTTGAGAGTCAGCTACTGGAATTTTGTGATCGCAGAGCGAGCGTTGGGTGTTATAGCTTCGTCTTTCAAGAGCTTTGAACGGCCGACGCATGCGCTCTGCCATATGTTTACATCTGCCGCCCCTCAGTAATATTGTCACCGCAGTCATTTGAAGACAATGCGCTGTGTAGAAATTAGTGTTAGTGATTTTAAGGTACTGTGCTATTTCTTGTCTCATATTCGCCAGTTTATTTACGCGAACATATGGACGGTGGGTATTCCATGTCGGTAATTTATTATAGTTCGATGTTGTGTTTATGTCCGACATGTTGGATTTTGAGCGCATGCGCGAAATTATCGTTACCTAATTGGTCAATGAACGAGCTCTGATTGGCTGGAGAAACTGTATCGTAATGAAAAACGGTGTTATAATGACCATCATTATGATACAGTTTTCAAACACATAATAGTGAGGGTCGAACATAAACATATTTTTTCTTATTATAATTCGCTTACCAAACTCCTGCTCATATACATTAAAAAATGTGAAATATTATCACAGCGAGGTTTGTATTAATTTTTGTGAAAGTTTACTTTTGTGGATATGAGGTGTTTCTCAAGTGATTGATTCAATTATCTTGTATTTATGGTATTTGAAGCCATTTTTCAGTGTTGCCTATATTATCAATTTACTCAGAAAAGTTAATACCCACTCCTACTCACTATATTGTAAGTTATATCTGTCCAGTAACAGCTCACTCACGCACTTATTCCAGGAAACATCACACAGGTCTACAGGCACATCACTTGAAGCGGGCGTAATTAATTTCTATCCGTGATTTTCAATTTCAAACCAACGTGTTAGAGAAAGTGACTTGACAAGGTGTTGAACGCTGTTCGTACAACCATAATTGATTTCAACACTGCCACTTGCTTCCGAATGTTCCAGAACATGTGTGAGAAAACGGGTTGGGAGATTACACATTACTATTTCAGTAAGTAGATGGGTTTTATTTATTTGAACTTGTGAGTTGATGGTAGTTCACAGCCTTCATCATCGCGACTTGAGCTTTCCCACGGATTATGGACTGAAAGTACCTAACTGCATTCCCTTCACCAACTAAAGAAGTTTAAAGTTTCTATTTTCTTTTGTACAGAGTATATGAGCAGTCAGGCGAGGACATACAGCTTAACCCTTTATGAGATAGTGATATCTACATTAACCACCTGTCATAAGGACATTTTATGCTTTCAAACATGCTGATAGTTGAATTTTTAAGCCAAATTTTTCAAAATATTCAACGCCGAAGTGCTAGTATTTCTGAAAATATATTATTCTGCTAAGGTCCCATACCAGTTTTGTACGGAAAGTAAGGTCACATTAACACCAACCTACACATATGGGGTACCTACAGGTTCAGCATAACCCAATGTGTACGCGAAACGCACTCACTTACGCTTTAAATGCCTCACAATTAAATAAATACCTTAAAACATGTATATTTACAATGAAATAGTGAAAGAATGCAACACGGTAACCATGGTAACAGAATCTCACAGGTCCTTATATTTCTGTAAGACGCAATGCAATTCCAATTAATACATTACTATGAAAGTTTCCAGACGGTTATAAGGTTTTCACTGAACCAAACTAAGCTGTAAAATTAATCAATACATTCAGTATAATGCGCTTAAGGGGGTCAAGGGCCACTCTAGAATTTTCTCACGCAATATTCACGTGTGAGTGTGGTACGAAAGGTCTTTTTCACCCGACTATAAAGGGTCTCCGAAAACCACATTTAAAGGCCCTCGAATGAATGACAAACTCCTAACCACTGCACCAGTAGCTGAATTGATAAAGTCTGATTATTCATACCAAGGATAAATCAGTCATAGCATTCATGATTGATGTTTTGTAAGTGTACTCTTTACAACTAGAATGTTCGCGGGCGAAGCCGCGACGGGTAATGCTAGTATAATATGAATAGAGAAATAAACAAGATGTTCAGTAAAGAACATATAGCCTACTTTCTCCTAAATGTATGAGTATAGTTATAACTCGTTGTTATTATCAAAGAGTATAATAGAACTATTCTTTGTTGAAGGCCATAGAAACGATTTACCTCTACCAAACGCCACAATCTAGATAAAAACTGCTACCATCATTGAAGAAAGAAAGATAAGAAGTATCTCAAGAATGTTATGGATCTGGAGACATAATCGACCGGACTGGCTGCGTGGCTCGGCGGTAACGTTCTCGCTTGCTGGGCCCTAGGTTGCAGGTTCGTATTCTGGCGCAGTCAGCTGGCATTTGAGGGTGCACAAATGCGAGGGAGCCGTGTCAGTACATTTACTGGCACGTTAAAGATCCCCTTCGGGCCAAAATTCCGGCACCCCGGTGTCTCTAAAAGCAGCAGTAGTTAAAAGGGATGTAAAACCAATAACATTATTATTATTATTATTGTTTTAATGTGCTAAACGGTTCCAGGCTAGTGTTCAGAAGTAAAGGGGGAGTTTTAGTCGGTAGTCTGCTACTCAGCAGCAGGAGGCCGACACTCTGTGCGTAAATGCATTTCTTCCCCCAAAAAAAAAAAAATATATATTATTATTATTATTATTATTATTATTATTATTATTATTATTATTATTATTACATATACGACCTGCCGTGGGCAACATCCAACTTTGAGTTGAGGCATGTCTTTACACGTCTGATTGTGCAGGGCTTTCACAACCCTAATTGAAAAAAAAGGAAGGAAGATTGTAGTTTTACGTGGCCGTGAATCTTGTGATTATGAGTCACGGGACCTCATTTTTACGTGGAATCCGAACCACAGGACATGGCATTTCACTTCAAAAATCTCACATGCATTGACCGGGAATCGAAAACCCTAATTGAATTAACAAATCTTTCCATGACCCTACAGAGACTTGTGTATACAAACTATGTGGATATTTTCGATTGCTATTTGCCTGAAATAAAAGTAGTAATTAATACCTGAACTACCACCAATGGCTTGAACTCAGTTACTATGTGAAATCGTTTTGTTCTTTACTTCAAATAACATTTTCAAGTAACGCAAAATAGGCTGTTACAAACCCTTTAAAATAAAAAGTAAAAATGTATCGTAGTATCATCTTGTCATTCTTCAAATTCGATGCGCATAGAATGCCAATGGTATATTAATCAATGGAGCCCCACGTAGACTAGTCGTGACTTCTAGTGGTGAAATATCGAACAATATAATCCTAACAGAGCGAGTGCATTCTAGCGGCCAGAAGAAGAAACTTTTCAATAAAATCTGGAAGTTAATAAGTATGTCGGCGTGCAGTTACCTTTTTGGCAGCTAGATGTCTCGAGTAAATCTGCTGGCGAATTATGTTTTAATTAAATATATATTTTACACCATAATATGCACAATATAACGCTTAATTTTAAAACATCTGAGTCATTACAAAACAATAAACTGAACCGTTTTTATCAGGTTCATTATTTTTTGTCATATTATTATTATTATTATTATTATTATTATTATTATTATTATTATTATTATTATCATCATTTCCTTCATGTCGCATTATTGTGACATACGTTTCTCTGTCTTACCTACTGCGTTCAAACTTTGTAATTCTGCGTAAATGTTTCGTCAGATGGTGAAACTTTTCACCCCTACTGACACAGTTTTACCATTGGTTGAAGCATAACTTGTTGCTAAGCTTTGCTTCTCCCATTGGCCCCCTTTATGTTCTGGAGAGGGGATGTTTCTACGACTTATTTTTCTCGGGGCGCGTTACTGCGTTCCTTAAAGGAAAGTGGTCTCCCTTCCAATTTGAGCCGTCAGATAGACGGACGTGTGTGCACGTGTCAGGCCTTTGCCCGCACCCAGAAAGCAACTAAGCGTAAGTACGATTCGATCACTTGACTTATCGGGCATGCTATCATTTTTGAATTTCAGTTTATCCATTTTTTTATTTTATTTTTGTGTCTCCTTTGATTCACTTACAATTTCCCTTTCTTATGATGATGTGAATTCGATCCATGAACACAAGTCCCTTCGCCTTTGTTTACGTTAGTTTAGCGAAGCCTCTGTGTTTATTTGTCATCCCTACCTTTCATGTAATCGGTTTTATTTTTACTCAAATCTCTCAGGTCTGAAATATATGCTATTTTTCTACGAGGCTTTATTATGCTCTGTATTGCGTCACCACCTGGTTCGACGTTCTTTTATGACGACCTCCGGTGGATTGTCGCATCAGAGCCTTGTTTTTATGGATGGAATCAGCGAAGTTACGGAGCTGAGTCTCACGTCTTCAGTCAGATCCTCCCTCTGTTTTATTGAAATGTATGCGAGCGATGGTCATGGTGCTAATCACTGTCCATGCGCCGCATTACTTTCTTTGTTTCATCGTATGTCGTTGTGATTCGGCATTTCTACCTCTGTGTAAGCCTACATCTTCCTACGAAGCATATTTCTTAGCTGATTGATTTTTTTTAATTTCCTTTCCCGGTAATGTCACGTAATTTAATGTAATTTTCATTTCCTTTATTTTTATGTGTTAATTTTGTGTTATTTCCTCTGACTTCGTTATATTACGTAACTCAGTGTCATCCCCCCCCCCCCCCCCGTTTCCCCACATACGCACTCTTCCAATCCCCACCACTTTCACCCCCCTTCCCCATGATTTCACAACATCATGAGCGTCTTAGTTCTGTTTTTGGCGCTGGACATTCTAGTCCAGATCATGTCGTCTCTTTAAGTAGTCGCTCTTGTAATCTATCCCACGAATTTCTTTAATTTCTTTAATTTTGCTTCATCTTTATTAAGTTTTATTATTGAATCGCGTTTCCAATTAGTTGCTTTTATGATTTGAATTTATTTCTAGATTCCTTTTATTTTATATTTAAGTTGCTCGTGTTTTATTTTCATTTCTAATTTGTAATCAGTACACATGTGTTTATTTTATTATTAATATATTTTTATTCAGTAAGTACAATATTTGCTTCTGTCTTATGATTTCTCGTATTTGAGTTCCTCGTTTGTCTTTCGATTCAACTTAGTCTTGGCTTCGCACTGTAGCGAAGTTACGACTAACACGGTCTCTGGAACCCTTGCTCTATTATTTAAGTTTAATTTTTCCTTTTGATTTTCCTTAAACCATTGTTCTGGTTTACTTTCTGTGGAAGTCATCTTTCTTTCGATTCGAAATCTTGGGCCCAGCACGCATCGAAAGAAGTATTCCTTCCTCGTTCCCTACGTAATCCTGTTTAGTTTTTATTGTTTTTACTTCCACTGTATTCCTCATATCTCTGCTATTTTGTTTAACGTAAAAGCACAAGCGGTGCAAAACATAAAACATTTCAAGCAAAAAATCTAGCTCTGTTCGGGTTTGAACCATAGGCATTTGAGCGATAGGCTAACGCTCTACCACTGCGCTAATTGTGTCAACGAATATCGTTCTATATAAAATGACTTACATAGAACTTGTTAGCAAATAATGATTTATACTAAACGATTTCATCACTGGAGTATATTATTTATATATAAAGCATTTCATACAAAGTTTATTTATTTTGTATCAGTACGCTATATTGCATGCAATACTCAAATTAGTGAAATATAAGTCAGGCACAAGATATCCGCTGCCATCTTGTCTTATTACTGAATCAGCTCAGCTTTTTAAGATCACGTCTGCACTATAGTATTACTAAATAAACTTTTAATTTCGAACGTGCCTCTTCCTTTAGAACAGTTAAAACGATTCTCGGCTCGATAATCGGAACTGGTGGGTCCCATGATATGGATTATAAAGTTTGCATAATTCGCACGGCCGCCATCCTGAAATGGTATGGCGGACGACCTTGTAGTTTGGTCACAAGACGCATCCTATACGAAGGTATGTTGTTACCAAATTTGGTAGAGATCGGATGATTTGGTTAGTCGTTATTTGATTTTACGTTTTGAACGTTTGAGTGGCCGCCATTCAGTTTTAGTAAAGATGGCGGCGATATAAAACATGACACTGAGGTGTCCTTTGCTAGTGCTACCTTTGTACCAAATTTCGTTCAATTCGCATTCACCGTGTTCGAATTGATAGGGGGAGACAGACATTCAGAGTACACACACTCAAACACACACAGACACACACACACACACTCACACACACACAGACAGACACACTTTTTTCGCCCTGTAGGGATCTCATAAGTCTACTTTCATTTTCATTCATGGATTACAATTAAAGAAGAAATATAAATATTAAAATAATAAAAGAATTGTGAAAATTATTGTAAAAATCAATTCGAAATTGGTTAATTAATTCAATAAAAATATCAAATTAAATCTATAAGAACATAAATTGAAAATTATAAATAAATAAATAAACATTCAAATTAGAGAAACAAAAAATAACATAATTAATAATTCTAATAATTAATATAAAAAAAATCATTTTTGTTTATTGTGTTTGTTTCTGCTTTTGGCTCGTGTATATTCATTTTGGATTTTGTGTTTGTTTATGCTTTTAGCTTGTGTTTTTGGATTTTGTTTTTGTGTTTGTTTTCTGCTTTTCATTTTGAATTTTGCTTTTTGCTTTATGTTTTTTGTTTTTGTGTTTGTTTTCAGATTTTTGTTTTTGAATTTTGCTTTTTGCTACATGCTTTTTGGTTTTGTGTTTGTTTTCTGCGTTTGTTTTTGAATTTTGCTTTTTGATTTCTGTTTTGATCATGTGTTTGTTATTGCTTTCTCTATTTGTGGGTGGGGAGGGGGTCGGAGGGGGAAGGGAGGGGGGGGGGGGCAGGAAATATTACTATCAATGAAAATAAACCTTCACTTGTGATCTCGAAAGCAATTGATATGTAAAAGGTCGGAAATGAACAGTTTTGGTTGGTCTAACACTAAATGATTCTCAAGTCGTTTGTCATCAATCCGAAAATTGGCTTTTGTTTTACGGTAATAAAAAAATATCAAATTACGTTTTCTTTTCTGGGGAGGGGGGGGGGCAGGAGATTGATCCTTTTATCCCTTTATTGGGCAGAATATTGAAGATATTTCATTTTTTAAATTTAATTTTAATTTTTTATTATTATAATTTCAAATTTTATAAGATTATTTTTAAAAAAAATTTACAACCATCTTTATTTTAATTCTCATTTTTACTATCATCTTTATTAAATTTTAAATTTCAACGTTGTTTTTATTTAAAATATTATTTTTTCAATCACCTTAGGTCAAGGAGGTAAAGTGATAATATTCGGTTTTCAGAAATATTAACACTTCCATAAGAAAATATCGCTGCATGATTCAACCAACAGCATCTTTGACGATATAAATTGTCCTTAGAGTAGGTGATTAATATAGAGACTACTAACCTATAAAGGGTTAATCACCCCGATAGTTACGCCACTGCACCACGATTACACAGGTTATTACCCAAGTACACGGCCACGATGTCCAACCCCTCAAATTATGGAGGGCAGATCCAGCTTAAGAGAGGAATACAATGTCAATATTCATTCGATTGTTGAACATGATACAAATATTGTTAACAAATGATACACATATCACAGTAATGGCCTGCTTGTGGGAACCAAAAGCAACTTTTATAATGTCAAAATTCGTAACATAGGAACTTTTTAGAAAACTTTCAAAATTTGACAATTATTTTACCGTGCAACATCCCATATATCCAAAATTAATAAGAAATTTCCTACTTTCCTATTTTTAAGGCGTGTATTACATCTGCACCTACAAAATATACTTCATTCAGGTCATTAGGATTTATATTTGTTTTTATTATTATTAAAGATAAATCGCACAAATTGTGCATATTGATGATAACAAATTGTCATTCACAAAACTTCACAATGGATGATCCCCGATTTGCACAAAAAATTACATGGTATCTACTACATTGCACCCCGCATAATTTACATACGCAGGATTCATCAGGCTCATGAAAGTATTCGGTATTACACAGTTTATGGTGGTACCCATGTATCGCCATCGAATTGACAAAGTGTCACAAGTCTTGATTTGTGTTCATCCATGTCCTAGTCATCATGGCCTCCGTGGTGTAAAACTCGAACCAGATTTCGTCCCTTTTCTGTATTCTCTCCTGCATTAGTTTTTTCCAGGCGTCTGTGGATGGTAGCCCTCTCTTCATCCGAAGGTTTTTATACACTGTATTTAATCTTAAGGAGGCTGCGTGGCGCAGTCGGTAGAGGCGCTGAGCTTCTAACTGAAAGGGAGTGGGTTCGGTCCCCTCCCAGATAGTGGATTTTAGAAACAAAACTACCCCTTTCGGAAACGCAATTGGCCCTGGGGTTCACACCAGAAATGAGTACCAGGGTAATTACTGGGAGTAAAACGGCCGGGCGTGGAGCTGACAACTCCATCCCATCTAGTGGTAGTCTCTACCTTCCACTACTCCCAGGTCCTCCATGGCCTGTAAGGAGTTGGCTTTGCTTTGTATTTATTCTTAAAAAGAGAACTATTTTCAGCTGCTCTGAATAAAAATAGTTGATTTACAGTTTATGTTAGTGATTGAGATACATTTTGTAGGTGCAGATGTAATAAACACCTAAGGGACACTGGGACTGAGTTTTTGTCATAAATCGCAAAAATATTGATAATTTTATTCTTTAATATAATTATGCCCCTGACTCCAGCGGATAATTTAGTGAAAGTCTTTTCCGAATTCCGTCATATTTAAAGGTCCAGCGAATGTCTAGTGCATGGTATTTAAACGCCCCCTATTCATTGAGGCGAGTATTTCTGTACTTATTTTCCCAATAAGGAGCTCAGAGAAGCAAGAAAGAGGATGTTAACATGTGGTGCTGGGCAGTTTTAGCTGATAAGGTAAGCTGATAACTAACAAGAAGTTCCGTGAAGAACTATACAGCCTACTTTTCATGCCAATGATTATTCTACAGTATATGCACCTATCTAGAATAATGACGAAATTAAGTTGGTAATATCGAAATATCTAATTATTTCAAAATATACCTGGTATAATGTAGCCTAATAGAGCACTACAGTTGGCAGCCCTGGTGACTGAATATATTCTTAGTTCCATCTCTTAAGGTACAGAATACAAAATTTAGTTGAAGTCCATTGGACGTTACATGCAGTTAGACACTGGATCTATCAGCATGCGTAAAAGCATGTTGGCCACAATGCCATGCGTGTGCTGGTCAGAAAAAATCTGAATTATTATGATAACTTGTTGTGCCAATTTTGGATGAAATCCATTTGTTAGTATAGAAGTTACATGTATTTTAAAATTGGACATATCAGCAGGCATAGAATCATGTTGGCAGCACTGACTTAAATTAATTACTCGAAATTAATCTAGAATGTCAGGTGCTAAACGTGTGCAAATATAGAGCTGTTGGCTTGCATACTTTATGATATATTGATATTAAGGTAAAAATAATATAGACAGCATTTATTAACAGTTGGTAGCCCTGATTACTCTTAACTATACTTATAGTCATATCTGTTATGTTACACATTGCACATACGAAATTTGGTTGAAATCCAACTGATAGTATAGAACTTACATGTATTAAAAATTGGTACTATCATTAAGCTTATAATCATGTTGGTAGAACTGAAGTATATAAGTTACACCAAATTAATCTAAAATGTCAGATTATACGTGTGCTTAGTTTAAATCTGTCGGCTTGCATACTTTCCGATATATTAGTATTTGGATTTAAAAAATAGAGAGAACAATTATTAACAGTTGGCAGCCCTGGTGGCTCTTAAGAATACACTCAGTCATATCTGTTTATGTACACATTTTACATACAAAATATGGTTGAAATCCAATTGACAGTGTAGAAGTTATATGCATTTAAACATTGGACATATCAGAAGGCTTAAAATTATTTTGGCAACACTGTCATGCATGGCCTCCTGGAAATTAAACAGAAATAGTATTATCTACATGTGTGCCAATTTTGAAATAGCTCCCAAGCATACCTTGCAAGATATCCAACATGGAGCTCAAATTTCGAGTGCGTTTTTTCAGCAGTTGGTAGCACTGACATCATTTTCAAATATGGACGTGAGATATTCCGGTGCACATCTTTACACATACTAAATTTGGTTTTGATTGCTGCAGCCGTTTAGGAGTTGATAGGGGTGGGGGGACACACACATAGCCAGACCGACAGACAGACGGACACACATTTTCCCGGATCGATCTCATAAGCCTACTTTTTCCTCATTTTCAGCCTACTTTCGATTTTTGCAAAAAATGAAAGTAGACTTATGAGATCAACACAGGGCGAAAAAAGTGTGTCTGTCTGTGTGTGTGTATGTGTGTGTGTGAGTCTGTGTGTGTGTGTGTCTGTGTGTCTGTGTGTGTGTGAGTGTGTGTACTCTGAATGTCTGTCCCCCCCTATCAATTCGAACACGGTGAATGCGAATTGAACGAAATTTGGTACAAAGGTAGCACTAGCAAAGGACACCTCAGTGTCATGTATTATATCGCCGCCATCTTGACGGAAACGTAATGGCGGCCACATAAATGTTCAAAGCTTAAATCAAATTACGACTAACCTAATCATCCGATCTCTACCAAATTTTGCAACAACATACCTTTATGGGGGGAGCATCCTTTGACCAAACTAATAAGTAATCAGCGTAATAGTTTGCGGATGGCGGCCATCTTTGTGTGAAAATCGATTCCCCCTATTAATTCGAACACGGTGCAACCGAATGGAACGAAATTTGGTACAGAGGTAGTAATAACAAAAGGCACCTCAGTGTCATGTTTTATATCGCCGCCATCTTGACGGAAACGTAATGGCGGCCACACAAATGTTCAAAGCTTAAATCAAATTACGATTAACCTAATCATCCGATCTCTACCAAATTTTGCAACAACATACCTCTATAGAGGAAGCATCCTTTGACCAAATAACTAGGTCATTAGCCTAATAGTTTGCGGATGGCGGCCATCTTTGTGTGAAAATCAATTCCCCCTATTAATTCAAACACGGTGAAACCAAATGGAACGAAATTTGGTACAGAGGTAGCACTAGCAAAGGCCACCTCAGTGTCATGTTTTATATCGCCGCCATCTTGACAGAAACGTAATGGCGGCCACACGAATGTTCAAAGCTTAAATCAAATTACGATTAACCTAATCATCCAATCTCTACCAAATTTTGCAACTACATACCTTTATGGAGGGAGCATCTTTTGACCAATCTAATAGGTTATTAGCCTAATAGTTTGCGGGTGGCGGCCATCTTTATGTCAAAATTGATTCCCCCTATTAATTCGAACACGGTGGAACCGAATGGAACGAAATTTGGTACAGAGGTAGCACTAGCAAAGGGCACCTCAGTGTCATGTTTTATATCGCCACCATCTTGACTGAAACGTAATGGCGGCCACACGAATGTTCAAAGCTTAAAACAAATTACGATTAACCTAATCATCCGATCTCTACCAAATTTTGCAACTACATACCTTTATGGAGGGAGCATCCTTTGACTAATCTAATAGGTCATTCGCCTAATAGTTTGCGGATGGCGGCCATCTTTGTGTCAAAATCGATTCTCCCTATTAATTCAAACACGGTGAAACCGAATGGAACGAAATTTGGTACAGAGATAGCACTAGCAAAGGGCATCTCAGTGTCATGATTTATATCGCCGCCATATTGACAGAAACGTAATGGCGGCCACACAAATGTTCAAAGCTTAAATCAAATTACGATTAGCCTAATCATCCGATCTCTACCAAATTTTGCAACAACATACCTTTATGGAGGGAGCATCCTTTGACCAAACTAATAGGTCATCAGCCTAATATTTTGCAGATGGCGGCCATCTTTGTGTCAAAATCGATTCTCCCTATTAATTCAAACACGGTGAAACCGAATGGAACGAAATTTGGTACAGAGGTAGCACTAGCAAAGGGCACCTCAGTGTCATGTTTTATATCACCGCTATCTTGACGGAAACGTAATCGCGGCCACCCAAATGTTAAACGCTAAAATGTAATTACGACCAACCTAATAATCGAGTCTCTACCAAATTTTGCAACACCATATCTTTATGTGGGAAACATATTCAGACCAAACTGCAAGAACATCAGCCCAATAGTTTGCAGATGGTGGCCAAGTATGTGTGCAAATCCATTCCCCGGATCAATTCAAACACGGTGAAACCGAATTGAATGTTTTTTTTTTACAGAGGTAGCACTAGAAATGGGCACCTCATATTCATGTTTAATATCCCTATAGCACGTTGTATTTCAACAAGCTACTACAACCAACATTCAATTATACTCCTCGAAAAGGGCAAAGAGTTATAACAATACCCATGCATTTAGGAGAAAGTAGGCTATATGTTCTTTACTGAACATCTTGTTTGCTACAACATTTGGTCCTTGCGCTTTAGATTTGCTGCTATAATATTGCAAATTTGTATTCATATTCTATATTAATGCATCCATAAGTTCAGTGAATAGTTTTACTGTCGTATTCTTAGTTTTTCCATTAAAAATATTTTAATTTTAAATAATAGGCAATTAATGGGATTAAAAAAATTGAAATGAGTTAATTTATATCTCAACAAATATTCATATGAACTCAAAACCAATCACTAGGATTGCTTTCATACTAAATATCTATATGGGAAAGTCATGATACATGAGCTACCTCTATCTGTTTAACGAAGGACAATTTTCAAAATTTGCATAATTTCTATATAAAAATAATCATATCTCCTAAACGGTTAGAGATAGAAAACTGTAAATCATTAGTATAGTGTATATTAGTATTTGAGTGATGTGTGTAAAATTAGAACAATATCCATGGATAATTGCAGAAATATGAAAACTCAGTCCCAGTGTCCCATAAGAAAAGAAAAGCAGGAAATTTCTTATAAACTGGGGATATATAAGAGAAACGATGAGGCACGGTAAAAAAATTGGCAAATTATGAAAATTTTCTAAAAACTCTTATGATAAGAATTTTGACATTATAAAAGTGGCTTTTGGTTCCCTTAAGCAAGTTATTACTGTGATATGAGTATCATTTGTCAACAATATTTGTAGCATTTTCCACAATCGAATGAATATTGCCATTTTATTCCTCTCTTAAGCTGGATCTCTCCCTTAAAACAACAACAACAAGGTACTAGTGGGCATAGCTCTAATGGGCAATGAATAAAGATGGCCGTTAAACAATAAACCTAGCCTGTATTACCATTGCCAATAAGATGTGCCTTGTTTGACATTTCGCTGTCGGCTTCCCCCGCAGACAGAGCGGATGTTGACTGGATGTGGGTCAGACGGGACGGGACATGGAGTGAAGATGTTCACTTGACCTAATCAGTATGCACACGATCTGAGGAGTACAATGCGTGAAAGGGCGGGGGGGAGGAGACCCCACAGGTAGAGAGAGCCTGCAGGTCGTGATCCATACTGTCTGCCACTGGCAGCCATAATGCTAACCATATAGGTTAATTAATGATGACTTACCGTACTGTATGCCCTGTTTGCCATCTCTTCATGAATGCAGTACATTAGCATTTGTCTGTTGGCACAGGCCAGAGTATCACCGATGTCTCAGTCTCACTCATGGCTGTGATTATATGGACGCTTCTGAGGTATGGGTGGTGCTGAGTAATGACATTCAGGGCACAGTCAGTGCCTGTGGATGCTGTGAAAGGTTCTATTCATGGGGTTAGTACTGCTATTCTGACTCAGTGAGGAAAGTAATGACAAACTACCTCACTCCTCATCTTGCCTAGTACGCCTCAATATAGTGGTTCTCAATATCTACGAATCTACTACAGCAACCAAACTAAAATGTTGTGTCCGAGAGCACTAACGCACTACCTCGTGTCTCGCTGGCATCGGGAGAGCGTGGGTTCAAATCCCACCTCGGCCGTCCTGGAAATGTTTTTCGAGGTTTCCCATTTTCACCACCAGGCAAATGCCGGGACGGTTCCTTTCAATAGGTCCACGGCCGATTTCCTTCCAAAATCCCTTCCTTGACCCGTCCTGAAAAGAAAAGTACATGGCCATTGGCTGCATTAATAAAATTATATAGGCTATTAACATAAGTTCACCTATGAATCATTCAATAATCTGATAAGCACAAAACCAACATGGCGGTTATCCGAAATTTAAATATTTAAATGGATATTTCTCGCGACTTTTCATCCGAGCGCTGTGAAACTTTGCACGTTAAATCTTCAAACAAGCCTTAATATACTGATGTCTAATTTAATGAAATTTTATGAGAACTTAATAATGACGGCTGTGCAACATTTTAAAATCTCGTCTTCATTTCTCGTGTCGTACGTAAGGCCAGTAATAAAATATATGATAATAGGCTATTTAGTTCTTCACGTAACTTCTTGTTCTTTCATTACTTAGGCTTCACAAATCAAAATCAGGCATACAGAACATAATACTCTAAATTCGTGTTGACTTGTGTTATAGATAAAAGGCAACACTGAAAAAATGCTTCTATTGTAATCTAATATAAAAAGAGATGGTGTGTGTCTGTGTATTACTCAATCACGCGAGTACCACTCGTCCGATTTACATGAAATTTTACATGGAAGTAGCTGATTTACCTGGTTATCATATAGGCTACTTTTGATTTCGATACTTGGCATTATTTAAAGATGGCGACCACTTTAGTGACGTCAATACACCCTTTGGTTTCAAACTTTCACATTTCCATTTCAAATAAAAAGAGAACGCTAAGATATAGAAACCTTTTGATGGCATATACTGTACCCGATTGTCATCATGTGAACCATGTGTTCGTATCCCAACTAACTCACGGTCTTTCGAGGTATGGGACGTTCCTGCCCACCATACGACCACATGCTCAGGATTTGAGTCTACCAGGTAACTACTCTACAGGAAATACACAACATTTTCCTAAAGGTAACACATTTACAGGTCTAAAATCAATGGCTACACAACAAATACAAAACAAAGGACAATTTGCATTTAATTCCCACAAATAAAATAGGGTTATTCTGTGAGCTTTCTCTTAAAATAGTGCTGCACTGCACTAAAATCAAATTCTAACATCCTGTCAATGATATTTTCAGACTTCCATGGGTTTCCATAGTGTTCAACAACTAACACAACTTTAGTTAATGGGAGTATCATAACACAAAAATCACATATCACATAAAATGATACTAATAAAACATTTTCCCATTTCTTATGGCATTTACCTTGATTAACATGAATACATTACTTTCTGCAATCATTAACAGATATGTTTTTGTGTTGCGTGAATCGTCTTCCTTCCTTCCATGCATATGAACGCCTTAGGAAAAGTGGTACTTAATTTTATAGTTTCACCATATAACGATTTTCTGGGTCTTGTCGGGCTTATCATTGTTACAAATGTGTCATGTTCTGGGAAGAACACATACCCGTCTGCATAAATTAGCAGGAATGGCAAAATGCACTCTAAAAGAAGATGCCCACATTATTTTGGTTCAGCTTTTCTCCTCAGAGAATAATTGAGCCAAATATTATCTGATTTCTATGATTCAACAACGTATGTGAGTTGCAACCCACCATTTAATTCACTTGGCATCATCAAAATAATCATATCTTACTTGCATATTTAAATATCGAGATTTCTCAGTGTCCTAGTGTGACTAATTTACAAGGGACCGGTCGGACGACCTTCCTCCCCCTTAGCAGGCAAATAAATTCGTTCCAGCCGGCTCTCCAAGATGGCCGCTACAGAAATGGTCTACCATTCCCCTCTCCCTCACTCTGTCAAGATCAAGGTCAGGTTTGTTTACAAAGTGCAGACTAGAGTAACACTGAGTGTGGCTCCTAAATAATTGAGTCAATTAAAATATTTAACATCTATCCTTATAGTGTCTTGGGCTCAAACTGGCTCCATAATTAACATTCATGGCTGGGGTGGCATTCTAGTGATAGTCTTGCCGTTCTATGGTGACGACTAGTGGCTTTTAGACGCGCATCATAGTGAAAATCCAACGACTTGCACCAGCAGCTGTCAATAAAATATAAGGAAACCTGCGTTCCTAAACGACGAATATGATCCTCACCTCACAGGGTGGGTCATTAACACACACATGCTCACAGCGTCTCGACGGACGTCAATAGTGGCATAATTCAAGCAAGCGTTGGATACAGAGAGACTCTGTCCAATTCGCTGCGACATAATACAGTATGCACAAGGGCGATACTACTCGTAGATTTGGCCAACTTCTCACCTAACGTGCAAGCTATACTAGTTGTCCCCGCTATATTTATTACGTAAATCACTGGATTCTACGTTAATTCTGCACGCTTACAAGCGGCTCAAACAATACTTCACATATATGACTCCATTATTAAGGTACCCGCGTTCTCTGTCATACCACTTAAGCCAAAGCTTTACATAGCTCCTAACACAAATGTATCAAAATTTACTGGCTTAATTTACTTTAATGGTCCTCAAACAATAATCCTAAGGATTGAACATATCAAATATTCATTCATATTTCACAGACACTGAAAAAGCTCTCGTATTTCTTTATATTTCACGTTATACTCTCACTGTTTACCAAGTACAGTATCTTTACATTAGACATGACACTATTTGAACACTATTTAGGCCAAAAATGCCTATTACTTTACTGTTTGCCGACCCATAATATTATTTATTATTATCATTTAACGTTACCGTTACATCCATCACTATTTTTGCCTGAATGGCCTCAAACAAATCACCTTCCAAGCCATATTTTATTCAAGACAAGTGGTGAAAACTCGTTCAGTAAGTGACTATTACATCTTACTCAAAGTGATAAATCGTTACATGGTGAACTACTTAGTTATAATTACATTATAAAAAATGGGTACTCACTTTTTTCCTCTTTGCTGGATAGTGCCAGCGCCTCAGCTGTAGCGCTACCATGACGCTTGACTTAAGCCATCATGTTATCCTTGACACACTTAGATTCATACACTTTCCACATGATACACATATTTTTATCAGTGGTTTTTATCATTGCAATACACTGCATATTAATCACTATACACATGAACACTTTAAAACACTATTTCACAATTTATATACATTTATCCACTACTTCACATGTTGATCCTTAAATTGGACTTCTCCTACGCCTGGTCTCAGTAATGCGCTGTAATTATGACAACCGCTGGTCTCCGTGACAATCTAACAGCGTTTTACGGACGTTCAATCCTCATTCCCTGCAATCTTGTTCAGCTCACTATCCAAATTAGGTGGCAATGGTTTCCAAGCTCCCATCATTGTAGTGTTTCTGATGATGCTGTCATATATAATTCTGACAATACCTCCGGGTATCAGAACTGTTCAAAACATTATAAGTTCCTTTTCGCTGTGGCGAATTTATATTTGCGTCAGATAATATGTAAATATCTGTAATACTTTACTTTCGACGCACTTCATGATTATTTACGAAGCTTTATAACTTGCTTCTATTGTTCTCCAACGACGACGCGTTGATACTTTAACATTTGGCGCGCTACTAGCAACGTCTTAGTTACGTGTGTACTGTAGAAGACTGGTGATGAACTTAGAAGAAGACTGTAGAGCAACTGGCTTGGCTTGCCTCGCTCCCTCTATATAAAGGTTTCTCGTACAAAATAGTCCACTGGACACACGAGAGCGACTCCTTTCTTGAAATAATACCTCTTCAGCCGAAATGACATCTACATCTTGTTTATTTAGGTGTGGAGGTTTCAAAAACATTCGCGTGCCGGCGATCGCTTCGGCCAATTAATTACAATTAATTGCCTTAGTTCAGCGCGTGGGCACGCTATCATGGTACTTCCCCGTTGACTGGTCACTAAGTCAATGCTCTTGAGCGTAGGGTAGGTTGTAATGCATTCATTTGGAGATAAAGGCCTTAATTTAGGTGAAAAACCATCCCTAAATTACCTCTCCGTGAATATATTCACCTGGGTGTATATTTCAATGCATTTCAATGCTCCATTTAGCTGTAATCAATTTATTTCCATGTGCAGTCGATCCCGCCATAGCTTGCACCGTTGCCAAGCGGTGGATACCCGAGTCATTAATTCTGAGCTGTCTCTCCGCTCCAGACGTAAGTAGTTCGGTAGGCGCCTAGACTACTCCGCCCACTTGCTAAGGGTCATTTGTAAAACTTCAAACTGGCCTTCTCTCACTTTCGTATGCTCTGAAATTGTATATTTCCTTGCATTTGGCTACAGTTCTTCCCTTAAATTGCTATGATATTCACCTATAGATCGTGAAATCACGCTACCATGTTATACGTCAGTATACCTCTCATTGCTCTTTGGGTTCCCAATAATTGCTCCCCCGCAGAGATCAATGGTTCGACTCTAGGCATAACCATGTGCCTGGTCTTTTCTGATGAGACCTGAGTTCGATGCCAGACTGCCGTGTCCAGTTGGGCACAATACAAGGTTTAAAATTTAATTTTCTAACCGTGTATCCCCAACGGTTAGCGAGTAAAACCTAAATTTGTGCCATAAAACAGGGTCAACGCCGAGCGGTATAGTTGGACAAAATGATCCATCCATACTATTCCTCCATGCAGCACCACGCCTATCCCCTGTTTTAACTGTCACATTCACATTTTAATTTATTTATAGGCCGTAGCGAAGCACGGGTACCTCATCTAGTACCTGAATAAAAACTCTTCTGAATTGCGTTAGTAACGTCTTCACCCTCTCGCCACTATTCAAGCAAAGCAACTGTTACTCAAAATTCAGTTACAAGGAACGTATTGATACGTGCTACCCCTGGTAGCAAGTTCGCTAATTGGATCAGAGTAGGTAAAGCACAACACAAATGGTCCTTTAAAGAAAAATTAGCTTTATTGCAGGTCAGAAAGTTACACCACACAATAATCAAATAGAAACAATTAGCTGTCTTTCTTCGTGTTTGCTCCCTTATGGAGAACACTCACCCTTTCACTTGCTCGCGCAGTTAATCCCTCGCTAATGAGACCGGTGTCCTCGGTAGAAATACCTGCAACACTTCCTTGGGTACACAAGCTACAGTTATTTACGATAGTCTGGTACTCACCACTAAATTCTTGAATACCGCACACTGCTTCACAGTCCACTAGGTTTCGAAATTCACACAGCACTTCACCACAATAACTTCTGTCGCACAGTGAAACACACTCGCTCAAAAACACAGTCCCTCGTCACCGGCCAGGATCGCTCTTTATATATCGGGGCTGATGACTCACAGATGTTTCTAGAGTAGACCAGGGTTCACACCTTCTCGAGAATTCCAACACTAGTTGGGCCACGAACATTCTGGTCCATCCCTTTTGTTCTCGCTGCGCAAGCGGCCGGCCGACACAGAGCTGTGAGTCACGCGCATGGGAATGAAGCAACCCCGCAGCCGTAATGGTATTATTCCCCAACCATGAATTCACCCACACCCTGTATAAGAATCCAGACTATAATTCGAACCTTGTATTCATCATCATCATCATCTTGTCGCTGTAACCATATTTGTATCTCACATGCTGAGCGTTTTAAGTCAGCAAACTGTTTAAATTGAAGTCCAGGCATCACAGAATCCAGATGAGCTTTCCAGGGTCTTCCTCTTCCCTTCTTCTCCAGAACTTTTCCTTCCAGTATGGTGGTCAGGAACTCATAATGTAGGGTGTGGCCAACGAATTTTGCTTTTCTCTTTTCTATAGTAGTGATCAGTTTCCTTGTGTCGTCACCTTCCTTGAGGACCCATTCGTTAGTCTTTTTCTCCGTCCAGCTTAATTTCAGCATCCATCTCCACATCCACATTTCCGCTGCTTCCAGGCGTTGTATGTCCTGTTTCCTTAGAATCCAAGTTTCGTATCCGTATAACAAAACACTCCAGACAAATGTTTTGATAAACAATTTTCTACTTTTAATGCTAATGTGTCAGAAGCTGCCTCTTATTGCTGAAGGTGTTGAGCTTCTATGCCCAAGATCGCGGGTTCAAACACGGCCGAAGTCGTCGGATTTTTTTAAGAACGTTAAAAATCCCTCAGTATGCCTTTCTTCGGAGGGGAAGTAAAACCGGCGGTCCCTTGTCATAGATTTATGGCATGTTAAAGATCCTTCGACTAATTACACCTCTATGAAGCTAAACTATATATAAGTTAAACATTTGACTAACGTTCTTAGGTTCCTACGTTCGTCGTCAAGAGCCGACTGTGGTGGCATCTGGTAGTTAAGTTCTGAACTAGTTGGTCGTTGACGGTGGCGTTTGAGGGCAAAAGTAGGATCTACTTGGAAAAATTGAATGACTGCAGTCCTTACTTGAATTAAAACATATACACTCACTAATACAGTCATCACAATTAACACCGGTTATCAGACAGATTCTACACACACCCAAAGTACACAAGGCTACATGACAGAGTTGTCGCAGCCCCTAAACCAAGGGACCAACCATTATTGCTGAAGGCCTGTTAAGCGAGGGTAATTATCCTTTTGATTTCTGTGGTGCACCTATTATCGTCAGTGAAAATGCTCCTTAAGTAGCAGATCTGACTGCACTCTTGAATGGTTTCACCTTGTATTAGCATAAGCAAAACGCTTCACCAGTTCTCCCACCTATCAGAATCACACTCAACCAATTTATGCCGTTCTGTTCCACATTACGAGGAATCTCTCTCTAGTGGGTGTTCTTCATTAGTCCGATATCGTAAGACAGCAAGACATACATTGGTCGCAATCAGGGGGAAGCCCGTAATTTAGGGCTCAACTGTCTTCATTACGTTCACCCACGTGCACGAGATATGGCCCGAATCATTAAGAGAGAACTATAAAGAAGATGTCTGTTAAATGGTCCTCAATTAGAACCTATCGTCGTCTTGATACGCGTGTCACATTTAATCGAATTCTAAGTTGGTTCTCTGTAATAAAGCCCACACAATTATAGTAAGTTCTCTTTCATAGATCTCGGCCAGGTATGAGATAAGGGGTGCTTTTCTGTCACGTTAGGGACTTGAGCCTTTAACTCGAGAATATTAGTCATCTGCATTACATAAATAAAAGCTAATTGGTACCCCTGACAGCACTTGGTTAGCATAAATCCAAAATCATCATATATATTATTTCAGTAGTATAGATCCCTCCTGTGGCATTCACAAGCGACCGATCGTGAAAAATGAGCATTCAAATGAAAGAGAATAGAAATTGGCCCTGACGAATTGCACTCTAATTTAATAAATATTTATAATTTCATTAAGAAATTACATTAAAAAACTGGACAAAGAATACGGTTTGCAGATACCGTTGCTGCAGGAAGATACGCTCCATAATTGCTTTCCACTTCACATTTTGGCCGCTGTGACGCCATTTTCATGTTATTTTAACATTTTAACATTAACAACAGGGATTATACAGATCTGTTCAAATTATTAGACTCAACACACTAATTTCCTCCATTTTTAAATATATTTCAAGATGGCGGTTCGTGAAAGGGAGTTGGTAGTATAATGCGCAAGAACAGTTCCCACTGGATTTATGGATTCATTCAAGATGTTGGCAACTCTGCTTTGACCTTTAGCTGTTTTGTTTTGAAAGGAGAGTCATTCGCTTCTCTATGACCGAATGTAACAGCTTAAGATAACAATGAAAATTTGAGGTTATGGTCATTGTTGGTGCAATACAGGGGCGAAACAGTTAGTTATTGTTGTTTTAAGGGGCGGAATTACCAGGCCACCTGCCCCCCCCCCCCCCCCTAAGAGGCGAAACAGCCAGTTCATCTGCCCCTAAGTGTAGCTATTATACAATATAATTAAATCGTTGTTTCCTTCCATCATTCAGCGCCGTGAGCAGTAAAATCGGATTGTGTTTGGGTAATGCGGAAAAGCAAAGGCATTTCTTCACGTCAAGTTGCAGTTTTTAATGCTCTGCCAGTTGAAGGAAGGTTTAATAAAAATACTTTAAGTGCTTGAGTCCAATAATTTGAACAGATCTGTAAATTCATGTCAAAGAAAGAAATTTCTACACAAATTATATAAATAATACCACACAACACCTGAATTCAATTCATACTACAAAAAATACACTAGCATATTAAGTAAGGTAATAAGACTAGCAAAGAAAATGCATAAGGTTAATTTTATATCCCAATCATCTAATAAAAACAGGGCTATGTGGTCCGTGATAAAGAAAGAAACTGGAAAATCTGCTAAAATACAAAGGAACATTACACTGACCTGCAATAATAAAGTGATTAATAATTAATTAATTAATAGTTAATAATCCAGAGGAAATAGCAAACATTTTTAATGACTATTTTCTGTAAACCACAAAAATTATTAAACAAATCACAGGTAAATACACTAAATTCTAATAATAAAATAAATATATGCAGTGACTCTTTATTTATAAATCATGTCACAAGTGAAGAGGTAAGAATAGTTATAAAAAAGCTAAAAAATAAATTCTGCGCTGGTATTGATGGTATCCCTGATGCAATTTTAAAGAAATGTGCAGAAAATATAATAAATCCACTTACGCACTTAATAAACAGTTCAATTCTCTCAGAAACTTACCCAGATATTTTAAAGTTATCAAAAGTAATTCCAGTGCACAAAAACGGTTCAGAAGATGAATTAGATAACTATCGTCCTATTACCTTACCAACTGGTATTAAAAAAATTGTGGAAAACATCATGTATAAGATCATGTAAGTTTTATAGTTAAAATAAAATCTATCAAACTCACAACATGGATACAGAACAGAAAAATCTACACAGACAGCAATTTATGAATTCATTAATAGTACACTGAAATTAATTGACAATTAATTGCTGGGAATACTTTTTATTATTATTATTATTATTATTATTATTATTATTATTATTTTCTTTAATTTCTCATAATTATGGTACAACTCAGTTTACAAGATACGGATTTGATAATCAAGTCCCTGTAAACCTATTACTGAGATAAAAATAGCCTAACAATGTGGCACGTATCCAGCAGCACTGCCTTCTGTATTCTGGCAATCAGGTGTTTCATTTTCTGTTCCTCCAAAGCCATTGCCAAAGTCTTTGGAACAACTCCCGTGGAAGAGATCACCACTGGCAAAATCCTCACGCATTTTAGTCCCCATAGTTTTGGTATTTCTTCCGCCAACGGTGCGTACTTGTTTGTCTTTTTAGCTTTGGTAGTTTGCATATTTTTGCTAATGAGGCTCATTATAGTAGAAGTTTTCATTATGAGACAGTTTCTCCCACCAATCAGAGCTCAAGAAACAGTTGTGTGACCAATTAGGTAAGGATAGCATTGCACCTGCACTGACATCCACGGCCTCCTATTTTAAATTTCACTGCGTGGCTAGTGTCATGGTGGGGGTATTCGAGGCAGCCATGGTCGCAATCAAGGTATTCTCTGCGTCCCATGTGCTCTGTTCAGTACATAAAACTGGCGAAATCTCAAGAGATATTTATGAATATTTATGTTCGAATAAAAAATAGTTATAATTATCGTCGAACATAAACAGTCGTATGCAACTCGCCTGTAATGGTAATTAAGACACTCGTATGGAAAATTACAAAACTCGCTTCGCTCGTTTTATAAACACACTCCTGTCTTAATTATTGCCATTATAGGTTCATTGCATAATGTACTAATAATGCTCATTTTCAAGCACGTTGGCAGGCTGGTAATTTTCATTCATTTCGTATAGGTCATCTATGGACCGCGTCATTCCAACTGTCTTCTACTAGCTTTGATGTTGGCCCAGTACGCCTGCATTCGTTCTCGGTGGACTTCCTTCCGTTCCTGGGTACAAATTTTTCCCGTTTTCAGCTTCGGTTTTTCTTGGAAACCTTTGCAAGCTTGAAGTTTCCTTTTGAGTGGGGCGCGCTCCTGAATGTCTGTTGGTGTAATCCCCACTTCTTTCAGATCTTCATCCAGTTCAATGAACCAGGCCCATTTTGTTTTCCTCTCCTGAAAGTAAGTTATGTTGCGGTTGGTCAGTCTCGCTGTGCCCATTCGTTTCACATGTCCTAAAAATATTATCCTTCTCTTCCCCATGACGTCACTTATCTTCTCCACATGAGTATATAGTTCATGGTTATGCCGTCTTCTGTATTCCCCATTGTCTTAGATGGGACCCAATATCTTTCACAACATTTTCCTTTCTTTGACCTCCAGTTTATCGACCAAGCCTTTTTTCGTTCATCGTGAGGCATTCAGAAGCATACAAGACCTCCGGACGGATGACACTGCAGAAATGTTTTAGTTTTGCGTTGAAGGATATTGACCTTTTCTTATAGATGTCCTTAGTTAAATGCTAGGCTATTTCCATTCTGCTCATGCGTGATGTGAATGCTTCTTCCTCTGATAGCCTGGCTGCGTGGCTCAGGGGTAACGTTCTCCCTTGCTGATCCCAAGGTTGCAGGTTCGAAACCTGGCGCAGTCAGCTGGCATTTGAGGGTGCGCAAATGCGAGGGAGCCGAGTCAGTACATTTACTGGCACGTTAAAGATCCCCTTCGGGCCAAAATTCCGGCACTCCGGCGTCTCTAAAAGCCAGGGTAGTTAAAAGGGACGTAAAACCAATAACATTATCTTCCTCTGATACATTAGGTGTTATAATTTCTCCCAGGTAGCCTACTTAAACTTTGCAACTCGCTTAATTTTTCCAGGCTGGTAATTATTATTATATTACTAGCAACCCGATCCGGCTTCGCCCGGGAACAGTTTTGAATGCATTACATGATAAGCGCTTTTTCTTTTCAATGTCAATGAACAATGACCAATATCCGTTTTACGTATCGGCATGATGGGTTAAAATCACTGACTGAACTATTAATTATATTATCATGGAGATGCATGTGCAACAAATTCTTGTCAGACGTAATTTAAGAATGGCGAGTTACATGAAACACAAATCCCCCTCCATCCAATCTTAACTTGACTGTGAATTTTGCGGAAGGAAAAGTTCAGAGGCGAAATGAAGAAAAGACGAGTTGCACTTCCAGGGAAACTCCAAACACAACCACTCTTCTCTAAAGTTTTTAGCTCAACACGACTCGACAGTTTGCTGCTGGCTGTATCTGGGGCAATAAGCTCGTCCGCTAGCTAAGTTGTAACGGCGGTGATAGACTCGCCCCTAGATAACTCGTAAACTTTCGCCTCAGTAACTGAATGGAGATTGATGGAAGAAATGAAAACGTAAAATCACGTATAGTAGGCGATGTATTGAACATAGAGATATGCTCTCCCAGTTTTTTTTAGTTTTTTTTAGAACTTTCATGATGAACAATTCTTACACTCATAGTGTATGGATATTTTTAACGGTTTGCCCAGCGTAGGCTTAAAAAGCGCACGGACGCCAGTTTTTTTTTTCGACCTTTTCACTGTAATCGTTTGTGCTTGACTTCCTTATCTCATAAATAAATTATTTTCTACAGAAACCTTCCTCGAGATATCCTTTACAGAATGGTGAAAGCCGCATCAAAATCAATTCAGTGGTTCTCGAGATTACCCGTAACATCCAAGAATCGGGGACTTTGTTTTATACTAAGTAGAGATTATTATTAGCTAACTATTAGACATCCTGCGTCTGTATGATTTCCGAAGGCCTTGAACTAACTTCACTCTACGTCACGTGACAGAGTAGGTAGCGACACCTGTAGACCTGCAGCGGTAGCTAGCGGCAGGGGGCCGTGGTTCTTATCGCAATTAAGTGGCGCAGAGCCCAGACAATGGCCAGCCTGCAGACACGCCCTAGTGTTGTCTCAGACGCAAGGAGTTCAATAAATCGACACGGCATGGCACTCCTAAAGGGCTCATATTTCACACACACACAATAAACTGAGCCGTGACTGTTTGGCTCTAATGTCTACTGATTTAAGAAGGCTCCCAGCTCAGTGAGGGGCCTCACAGTAGGAAGAAGCAGTCCTAACGTATTTTAACGGGTCATTTGCCGAAACCACAGTCAAGCATTTTTGAAATGGTTCTCCGATGAATTCCCAATTTTAATCTCCTGGCAAATGATATACTGTAGTCACGACGACCAACGCATCCTCAGGCAGTGCCCTCTCATAACCATAAACCATTAAAACAGTAGAAACTCTTTTCAGTCGATCAACACTACTGTCGACCGAAATATCATGTGCACTCGAGTTTGATGGTTGTTTGTGAAGTAACCAACAGACCTACATACAATCCAATAACATCATCATTTTCGTTGTTCTATTTTACGTTAGTTCATGTAGGTTTGGAATGTTTAATCTATATTTTAATATTTTTTATCGCAGTTGGAACACAAAAAGTGCACGTTTTTAAGCGTGTTTCAACCATGCATCACATTTAAGATTTATTATCTCAAAAACCCGTCATCAGATCGAATCCAAATTTTAACACAATATACATTGGAATGTTGTAAAACTGGTTTATTAATTACAAAATTTTGTGTGTCCAAGGAACAAAGTTGTTATCATTTTTGTAAGGTAACTTTTTCTCGGCTTGGGGTGGTTGAAAAATGTAGTTCTTGGTCGCGTTGGAATCCTTATACATCGAAACGTTATGCTGTATGACTGTGAAATACGTAAATTAATTCACTTATTTTATATCAGTTTGTATTTGTAGGGGGAAATAATACATGGTTCACCAGCTAGCCGCTCCAGGAAGAGCTGTACAGCGTTGCCGAACTGGAGCCCATCAAGCATCATGGCGTGCCTCGCTCGGAAGTGATGGGCTCAATCTCAGCAACGCTGTACAGCATTCTCCGGATGATGATGTTATTGGATTGGATTTTATGTAGGTCTATTGGTTACTTCACAAACAACCTTCAAACTCGAGTGCACATAATAATTTGGCCGACAGTACTGTACCAAATTAGATTAATGTGTTAGGTAGTCAGACCGGAGGCTGATTGGATCCTCAAAACGTTCCATCATAGGTTATGTGTAGAGACCTGCGTGGATCAACAAAATGTTATCCCCATCCGCACGTTTTTATTCCAAATCTACTGACCCTACAACAGTATGTTTAGCCTACTTCCATTTATGGAACAAGAAGTTCCGTGAAGAACTATACAGCCTACTTTTCATGCCAATGATTATATATGAACCTGTCTAGAATAATGACGAAATTAAGTTTGTAATATTGAAATATCTAATTAGTTCAAAATATACCTAGTATAATGTAGCCTAATAGAGCACTACAGTTGGCAGCCCTGGTGACTGAATATATTCTTAGTTCCACCTCTTAAGGTACAGAATACAAAATTTGGTTGAAGTCAAATGGACGTTACATGCAGTTAGACACTGGGCCTATCAGCACGCGTAAACGCATGTTGCCAACAATACCATGTGTGTGCTGGTCAGAAATAATCTGAATTATTATGATATATTGTTGTGCCAATTTTGGATGAAATCCATTTGTTAGTATAAAAGTTACATGTATTTTAAAATTGGACATATCAGCAGGCATAGAATCATGTTGGCAGCACTGCCTTGTATTAATTACTCCAAAATAATCTAGAATGTCAGGTGCTATACGTGTGCAAAGTATAGAGCTGTTGGCTTGCATACTTTCTGATATATTGATATTATGGTAAAAAGAATATTGACAGCATTTATTAACAGTTGGCAGCCCTGATTGCTCTTAACAATACTTATAGTCATATCTGTTATGGTACACATAGCACATACGAAATTTGGTTGAAATCCAACTGATAGTATAGAAGTTACCAGTATTTAAAAATTGGTACTATCAGCAGGCTTATAATCATGTTGGTAGAACTGACGTATATAAGTTACTCCAAATTACTCTAAAATGTCAGAATATACGTGTGCATAGTTTAAAGCTATTGGCTTGCATACTTTCTGATATATTGGTATTTGGATTAAAAAATAGAGAGAGCAATTATTAACAGTTGGCAGCCCTGGTGGCTCTTAAGAATACGCTCAGTCATATCTGTTTATGTACAGATATTACATACAAAATTTGGTTGAAATCCAATTGATAGTGTAGAAGTTATATGCATTTAAACATTGGACCTATCAGAAGGCTTAAAATTATTTTGGCAACACTGTCATGATTGGCCTCCTGGAAATTAAACTGAAATAGTCTTATCTACATGTGTTTCAATTTTGGAATAGCTCCCATGCATACCTTGCAAGATATCCAACATGGAGCTCAAATTTCTAGTGCGTTTTTTCAGCAGTTGGTAGCACTGACATCATTTTCAAATATGGTCGTGAGCTATTCCGGTGCAAATCTTTACTGATACTAAATTTGGATTTGATTGCAGCAGCCATTTAGGAGTTGATAGGGGGGGACACACACACAGCCAGCCAGCCAGCCAGACAGACAGACAGACAGACAGACGGACAGACACACATTTTCCCGGATCGATCTCACAAGTCTACTTTTTCCTCATTTTTGCAAAATTTGAAAAGTAGGCTAAAAATAACGTTATGAGATCACCATTTGTCCGTGTGTGTGTCCCCTCGCACTAATAACTTCTAAACTGCGGGAGCAATTTCAATGAAACTCAGTAAGGTCATAGTACTAATTTAGCCGACCTCGACCCGTGTCCTACAAATTTGATTACGTCTCATCAATCCAACTTGGCGGCTGTGCAAATTATTTCACCGACATTTTATATCTCCGAAACTATTACCGATATCACCCTGACATTTCTTATGATGATAAAAAACACTAATAGACGTTCACCTATGTAACTTTCAAAACACTGTTAACTATAATTCGAACATGGCGGCCAAGCGAATTTCTAACATTTAAATAGATTTTTCTCGCGATTTATCCACCCGAACGCAGTGAAAATTGCTACAACAAATTGTAATGTACTGACGTCTAATATTGTTCAATTGTTTACATAAGCTGAAGATGGTGGCTATGCGAATGTTTAAATTAAGGTTTATTTCCTGTGTTCTAATCATGTGATGGAAGTCAACGTTTGAATAATGACCCTACGCTATAATCGTCACCAAATAGTACATAACTCTATGGCCTGCATATATTAAAATCCAACATGGCGACCATCCGAAATATTTAGACGGTTCTGAATATCTATTAATCTATGACAGCAATGAAACTGAAATTTTGTATGTTGATAGAGGCTATGAACATAAGTTCATTTATGGGACTTTCAATAACCAGGTGGGCACAAATAAAACATGGCGGCGACGCGAAATTTAAATAATCAAATGGATGTTATACGCGATTTAACCATTCGAGTGCAGTGGAACTTGGTACGGTATATGCTTATAGGTAAATTTGAATCCAATGGCATCTAATTTATTTCAATTGTTTTCATCAGAAGAAGATGGCTGCTGTGCGAAATTTAAAAGTCTCGTTTTTACTTCTTGTGTCCTAAACATGGGATTGAAGTTTGAATAATACGCCTCCACAACAACCTTAGTGTAATAGTACCTAGATATATATAAAAATCCAACATGGTGACCATCCAAAATATTTAGACGGTTCTCAATATCTACGAATCTATTACAGTAATCAAACTAAAATGTTGTAGGTTGATAGAGGCAATTAACATAAGTAAGATATACAAAAATAGGCTATATATAAGGTGCGTTCAAAAAGTAACGAGCCGAAGGCATAATTACAGAAACCAGTACCTGTATGTTAGAAGTATTGGCCCTGGCTGTTGAGGCACTTGTCCCACTGTGCCACTAGGCGGTGAATGGCTGTCTCATAAAATTCCCTGGGCTGCGATGTGAACCAGTTCCGCACGTACAGCTGGACGTCGGCGTCCGAAGTGAATCGTTGGCCCCGCAGAGCCATTTTCAAGGGACCAAACATGGCGTAATAACAGGGAGAGAGGTCTGGACTGTATGGAGGGTGGCCGAGAACCTCCCATTTGAATTTCTGCAGGAGTGCCGCGATTGTGTTGGCCGTATGAGGTCGTGCATTGTCGTGGAGCGACCACGGCGGCTATGACGTTCACTGTCACTGGGCGGTCCTGGGTAATGAGTGCATCAACCAGCTGGACGTTGTCATCGGTAATGCAGAAGGGTGCTCCAGACCGGGCATGATCGGCAAACGACACCCGTCCTTCACTGAAGCGCTTGTGCTACGCCTTGACCCTTGCCAGGGACATGCAGTGTTCGCCGTACAATTGTGACATTCAGCGATTTCCTCTACTCCTTCCTCTTTGCTCTTTGTTTGACGCCTCCATATCACTGTTTGCAATGTGACTGGCAGTGTTGGACGATTGATGCATGCTGCTGCTCGCTTGATATCGTCACGTGACGTGCACGCGTGCCCTCTAGCGACGGGCTGTGACCATCCACGCTCTGGTCGTAACCACACCTCGTTTCACACGCCACGATTAGCCGATGTCGTCACCGGTTTGCGCATTCCGGCCTCCGGCTCGTTTCTTTTTGTACGCACCTTATAGTTCTTCACGGAACCACTTGCCGATTTATTAAATAAAGCATAGAATATTAAAGCAACACATTTAGACATTTGAGGAGAAAGTCTTCCACCTAGGTTACGCACGCCATGTGCTGTGTTTAAAATGAATGTTATACAACCAGAATTGCAACCCTTTTCAGTTCGGAGCGTTAATTATGCTTAATGACATAATTTGAATGATATTGGCTTAAATCATCGTCATACATTGGTCAAAGAAAAATTATAACGGAAAAAATGTCATATGTCATGATCCGGGTCCTAGTAATGACTTTCAACTAGTTCGGATTGTATTCAATAAACTATCCGCAAATTTACTCCAAACAATATCCGCTATCCACACAGCCATGAGAACTATATCCGCATGATGAAATATGTTGCGGATACCCGCATCAGCGCAGAGCTTTAGTTATATGGTAGAAACCAATAAAACCCAGACATTACTACAAGTGAGGCATTCTTGGCAGATGAGGTGCGAGGTAGTTTGTCATTACTTTCCTCACTGACTCAGTACAGCAGTAGCAACCGTATGAGTAAAGGCACTAGCTGTGCCTCACTCATATCTCAATAGCTTCCTTATTATCACAGCCATGAATGAGATTGAGTCATCAGTGAAAAGCCACATTTTACTCTAGCTTAGGCCAACAGACAAATGCAAAAATTGTGCGGACCTAAAACATGGAAATCACTAGGGGGAGGTCCAGACTCTCCCAGTGAAGTGGCGCTTCTGGTCGCCGCATGTGGTCTTGTATTGTCACGTTCCGGTGAAGAAGTTCCTGACAGGACAGCGATTCACGTGCAACGATGACGCCAAGACAGCAGTCCGACAATGGTGCCACAGTCAGCCGGCTGAATTCTACCGCAGGGGCTCACATCTAGTGGGACGTGGGTTGGCGACCACGGGAACCCAGCTGTGTCCGGCATTGCTTCCACTTACCTGTGCCGGGCTCCTCTCCGTCTTCTTTCCTGTCGACCTCCCTTGGTCAACTCGTGTTCTTTCCGACCCCGACGGAATTAGGGTATCCGAGGCCTAGGGAGTCTTTCACTTTCCCGCCTTAATTGGCCCTTGTCACATCTTTCCTGATACCCACATTCTTCGAGGGGTCAGCCTTCTCTTTCTTTGCATGTTATCTCCTGCCTTCTGCTCAAGGCCCTCAAGGAGACAGGGTGTATATAGCCCCCACCACTTTTGGTGCACCCTGGATATTGCTACACTCTCAGGGACTTACGGCTGGTGAGTTTAGGAGTTGGCGACCCCAAGGGATTCCTGAGCTGGGTCCGTTTGTCCCCTTTTTCCTCTGTCCTTGGGGCGGGCACACTCCTCTTCCCCCCCCCCCCCCTTTTCCTATCTGCCTTTCATTGCTCTCCTTCCTTCCAAGTCCCCCAATCCTCATTCTTCGAGGGATGAGGGCATTTCTTTACTTCCTGTCCTTTATTTGCCTCATCCTTTATTTGTTTACCATTTCTTCTTCTAGTTTGTAAGTCTGTAGTTAGTATTAGTTATAGTTTTCATTCTCATCTCATCTTTCACTATCACCCAGACCATTAGGGGCCGATAACCTAGATGTTAGGCCCCTTAAAACAACAGTTATCATCATCATCATCGTCATCATCATCATCATCATCATCATCTTCCGCAGGGGCATCTCAATTTTAGTGCTGCGATGGGACAAATGAGAAGATTATTTCCAAAAAATACCAAATCCAAAAAGTCGAAATTGAGATTATGATGGAAAACGTACGTTGGCAGGAAGCTCCATCATATGAAAGAAAAATAAATTGCCAAAACGACCTAAATCCATAACAAACAGAGCATTAAAAATCTCGTTTGATGTCAATAAGTACCAAATCCTGTGGCCTGAATGTACCAATACGTACCGTATCCATGCAGCCAATGAGAGGCCATTTCTTTTAGTACTGGATAATATTATCCATTGTCCAGTTCACAAGTTATTTACCATATTCATGTTCTTTAGACACAAGCTACTATCATAATTCCAAAAGTTCAGCACTGGTAAGCAACTTTGTATAATTTTAATTGTTTTGTTCAATTTTATTTTATTTTATTTAAATAATATATGCCTTCACTGTAAATACCTTAAATCTAGTTATTGCATAACTAAATACAATCAGTTTTCTCCAAGATTCTGATGACTGCAGTGAAATTTATGTCTTTCCGTTGATAGTATTTAGAGTGTCTATGCCAAAACGTACCAAATCCATCATTTTCTTTGAATATTTCCTAAACTGCAAAAGCCTAAACAGAAATACTTGGTATAACAATGCATTTATTCTATCTGAACATAATAAAGGTGCTCAAATGGATTTTCAGATGAAATTTTACACTCTGAGCGTTTTTCCTCTCACCTGTAAAATATTGCTATTTGGATTTGGTACATTTTGGAAATAAGCTTCTCATTAATGTCTGAACAAAAGTTAAGACTGTGTGGAAAAATAGTGTAAGGTTCGTAGAACAACACTTATATTTGTAATTACCTGCATGTATTTTTTATTTGGCTAAACAAATTGGGGCTAAGACTTTCGATCCGCCCTCGTATTTTTTTTTTTTTTGTAATTTCCATTTCCACTTGAATGAACCAACGGATTAGCGTTCGTAGTGTACGATTTTCAGGTCTGTTGATATGTTTATGAAACTATGTCCTGTGTCACACATGTGCTCGCATACTGCTGAGTGTTTCCTGTGATTTATGGCATTTCGATGTTCTTTATAACGTGTGTCCATCCTCCTGCCTGTCTGTCCTATGTAATTTGCCAGACACCCTGTTTCTTGGCTTGAGAATAAGTGCACTCCTGATTTTGAGTATAGGTTTTTTCTTCACTAAAATGACCAAATATTCTAGAGTTTTTTTTTTATAAAATGAGATTATTATGACGAGGAAGCGGTTCACACGCTCGAGAAAGGCCCACCCGTGATATCGAGAGATAAGTCACCGGGAAGACGGGATTTGCATACGAGACAACTTAATGTATTCGGGCCCCTAGGGCTTCATTACGCGCCACGCCGTGACAAATTCACTTAGCGAGAAAATTAACAAAAACCAGATCACAATAAGAAGAGTCACACATCTAGTTTAACTCAGGGGTTCACAAACTGATCGCTTGGCGCACACCTAGGCCGTCATTCAGCGTTACAAAACAGTGCCATTGGTACGAGACTCGAGACGAGTTATAGCAGCTGGCAAATTTATTAAACTTCCATTTCTGAATTAAATTGTGGCTCACACAAGTCTGATCTAACCGTTAATTCTCTTTGGTTGGTTGGTTGGTTGGTTGGTTGGTTCTTAAGTTTAGGGGCTGCGACAACGCGGTCATGTAGCCCCGTGTACTTTGGGTGTGTGTAGAATCTGTCTGATAACCGATGTTAATTGTGATGACTGTATTAGTGTGTGTTATCTGTTTTTAATTCAAGTAAGGACTGCAGACTTTTGAATTTTTCATATAGTTCCTACTTTTGCCGCCAAACGCCACCGTCAAAGACTACTAGTTCAGAACTTAGCTACCAGACGCCACCGCAGTCGGCTCTTGGCAACGAACGTAGGAACCTAAGAGCGTTGTTTACATTCTTAACCTATACAATTTAGCTTCACACAGGTGTAATTAGTGGAAGGTTCTTTAACATGCCATACATCTATGACATGGGACCGCCGGCTTTACTTCCCCTCCGAAGGAAGGCATACTGAGGGATTTTTAACGCTCTTAAAAATCCGACGACTTCGGCCGGATTTGAACCCGCGATCTTGGGCATAGAATCTCAGCATTAATTCTCTTTGTGTCAGATTACTGTGTAATGGAAGCAGTGGCGTATGGGAGGGAGGGAGGGAGGGGGGGGGGGAGTGAGTGGAGTCGAATCTCAACTAATTGCGTTTCTTGTTTTGTGTTTGCTGTTTTCTACTTCTTTTCTCTTTGTGTTTTTAATTTTGTGTTATTTTTTTCAGTTTTTTATTTCAATTTTGTATTTTGTCTTTTGATTTCGAATTTTGATTTCTGTTTTTTGTTTCTGGTTTTGAGAATATCTTCAGCTTTTGTTTCCAAATTTTGCTTTTTGCTTTCTGTTTTTTTTTATTTTGCTTTGAATTTCGCTTCTTGCTTTTATTTATTCTTTTGTTTTGTGTTTGTTTTCTGCACTTTTTCTTTCTTTCTGTTTTGGTCGTTTGTTTTGCTTTTTGCTTTGGGTGGGGGGCAAATAAGACAATCAATAAAACAACAAACCTAAACGTTTTCATGTTTTGTTTTTTGAAATCAAAATACTGTACTCAAATAGTGACCAACAGTCAATAAATAGTCAATAAGTATAATAAGTTGTTTAATGTACTGGTTATAGTTTCGACCGCAATGTGATCATCATCAGCAACCTTAACAGTTTATCGGAAAAAACTATTAAATAATAAACTTGGGGTTAATTGAGACTATGTTCGTTTTTTGTGATATATATTTCTATATGTATGCTTCACTTTCGATTTTTACAAAAAAAAAAAAAAAATGCAAGTAGACTTATGAGATCTACGTGGGCCAAAAGTTATCAGTCTGTCTGTGTGTGTATTTGTCGTCCCCCACTGATTATGTTGTTTTAAAATTATTTTGTAGTTTATTTTTGTATGAGTTTTGCACTTGGAATGAATCTTGGAATTAATTAATTAATTAATTTCCTTCCTTCCTTCCTTCCTTCCTTCCTTCCTTCCCTCCTTCCCTCTTTTTTCATCTCTCTCTCTTTTATCATTTGTTTATTTATTTATTTATTTATTTATTTATACATTTCCCTCAGTATTTCATTCTTCCATTATTTCTCTATTTCATTCTTTCTTTCTTTCTTTCTTTCTTTCTTTCTTTCTTTCTTTCTTTCTTTCTTTCTTTCTTTCTTTCCTTCTTTCTTAATTTGCTTATTTTTATATTTTCTATCTTTCTTTTTTACTTTCTTTCTTTCTTTCTTTCTTCATGTCTCTTTTTATTTATTTCTTTATGTATTTCGTCATTTACCTTATTTACTTCTTGATTTATTTATACACCTATGTATCGTTCGCCTAACAGCCATGTACACCACAAGGGATCCAGCACAAGTAAGTGGAAGCAATACCGAACTCAGTGGAGGCCTCGTGGTCACCATACAGTGTGAGTCCCTAGGAAGAAATGATGATGAAGATGATGATAAATGTTTTTAAGGGGCCTAACATCTAGGTTATCGGCCCCTAATGGTCTGGGTGATAGCTAAAATGTCAATGAACTGGAAACCAGAACGAAAATTAAGGGAGAAGGAAAATACTTATAAAAAGGAACTAAGATTGAAACTACTCACAAAATGGAGAACGGTAATACTTACAAAAGGGAATTTAGAACGAAAACACTCACAAAAGGAATAGACTGAAAAATACGCACAAAATGTAGGTTAAGTTCAAAATACGTACAAAAATGCAATGTACAGTCGAAATACTTACAAAATGCAATTGAAATTCAAAATACTTACAAAATGCAAATGAGATTGAAAATTCTTACAAAGGGTAACCTAGATTCAAAATACCCCAAAATGCAATTGAGAATCAAAATTCTTGCCAAATGCCGATGATACAAAATGCAATTTAGATTGAAAATACTTGCAAAAAACCGGTTTAGGTTGAAAATACAAAATGCAATTGAAATTCAAAATACTCACAATTGTCCCGGCCCCGATATTGAAAGACTTACCAAAAAGCAATTTAGATTGTCAATCCGTAAAAAATGCAACTGAGGTTGAAAACACTCGCTAAATGCAATTTAGATCGCAAAAACGTACAAAATGCAACGTAGATTGAAAATACCGACAAAATGATGTTGATGAAAAAAATAATATCTAGGGAATTTAGATACACGGGGGAACAATTAACAAAAGCAGTGCGGGAAACTTAAAGAGAAAAGGAAATTTAATGAAAAGAAAACAAGAGGTCTGACCCTTCGAAGAAGGAGGGATCAGGAAAGATGAGACAAGGGCCAATTAAGGCGGGAAGGTGAAAGACTCCCTAAGCCTCGGATGCCCTAATACCGTCGGGGTCGGAAAAGAACAAGAGTTGACCAAGGGAGGTCGACAGGAAAGAAGACAGAGAGGAGCCCGGCACAAGTAAGTGGAAGCAATGCCGGACTCAGCTGGGGTCCCGTGGTCGCCAACCCACGTCCCACTAGATGTGAGCCCCTGGGGGGAGACCTAGGAAGAAAAGGCTGTTAATTGTGTACAAATGGGAAACCACTCTTACGATGACTTAGACGGGTTTCGAACTCCAATCATCCTCGCTAGTACAGTTACATGTGTACAATTTGGAAACCCCTTATTTAAGAGCAGACAAGCAGACAGACATACTGTATTCAAACCCTGGAGCACAGAACGTGGTCTGAAGATAGAAGACGCGATTAGAAGCTGCAAGGGACATTTCACACCTTACCGTCCTTGAGGGGACAGCTAGATTTACCAGTGCTTTACCACATTCCACCAAGCAGTAATTGAGGACGGAGAGACAATTTTATAATCCATAAATTATAGTATTCCAGTGTGGTCGCTTGAGAAACATTACAGGAAGCCCACTTTTTAATTATTGCTGTCGAGCAGATCTCCTTAAAATGTCAATTAAAATTGAGTCATTATTTCATTATTAACCCGAGCACGATCGGGGTGCATTAAATATACTTATCGTTCATAACTACTCTGAAGCATAACGTTTGATGAATATTCCGCTGCATATTTGGCAACATGAGCATGAGTTGTCTTTTTAAGGTTAAGGAAGAAAGTCCACATTTTTAAACAGATTCCTTTCAAACTTTTACCACATCACACATGAAACCCAGCCATCAACTTTTGTATCAGAAACATTGCTTTCTGTTTCAGTTCTCTGCATATTTCAAAAACAGAATAAAAAACACAATTTTTTCGAAATGCCCTAGAACTACTAAATATTATCATCAACAGCCCTCAAATACAAAGAAAATTAGTTAAAATAAAAAAATAAAAAAGACACCCCAAAAAACAATCGAAATTAGTTAAAATTTGTCAAAGTTAAAAAAGAAAAGAAAAGAAACTTAAAATCTAAAACACAAAAAATTAGTACAGATCAAAAACACAATCACAATAAGTCAAAATTAGTGAAAACCAGCTAACATATTCCGAATGAATAAATAAATTAATTAAATAATTAATTGAAATTCAAAATATAACAAAATACAAAAATCAAACAAAATTATTCAACAAGTAGTTTCGTGAAGAACTGAAGCCTATTTTCATATATCCTACTTATGTTAATTGCCTCTATCTACATACAACATTTCAGTTTGATTGCTGTAATAGATTCGTAGATATTGAGAACCGTCTAAATATTTCGGATGGTCGCCATGTTGGATTTTTATAAATGTAGGTCTTAGAGTAATGTACTATTACATGAAGATTTTTGTATGTTGATAGAAGCAATTAACATAAGTAGGATATATGAAAATAGGTTAAAAACAGAAAGTAGTTAGATTGAGCGATAAACCTGGAACGAGTCGGCAACAAGATGAAGACGTCGCAATCATTGAATGATCAACAACTACAAATGAAATTACGAGTACTTCAAAGAAGCGCAAACCTCGCCAACAAAAGACGATGACAGACGATACTCGTATATTTTCGTTCAAACAATGCATGGACACTAAGCGTTAGACCTACTTTGTCGTATGTAGTTAACTAAATTGATGCAAAGTGAATTATTTCCTTTCTTTTTCGTTATCCTGAAATCTTAATACCTAAGACATATTTTCAACATTAATTTCCTAGCCCGAACTCTGAATTTTTAGCCTACTTTTCACATTTTCAAAAATGAGGAAAAAGTAGTCTTATATGATCGATCCGGGCAAATGTCTGTCTGTCTGTGTGTGTGTGTGTGTGTGTGTGTGTGTCCCATCCCCCCTAGCAACTCCTAAACGGCGGCAGCAATCGAAACGAAATTTGGTTTGAGTAAAGATCTATACCTGAATATCTAAGCCCATTTTTGAAAATTATGTCAGTGCTACCAACTGCTGAAAAACCACAATTGAAATTTGAGCTACATGTTGGATATCTTGGAAGGTATGCATGCGAGCTTTTCTGAAATTGGCACACATATTGATAAAAATATTTAAGTATAATATCCAGGAGGTCATACATGACAGTGTTGCCAAAATCAATCTAAGCCTGCTCATAAGTCCAATTTTTAAATGCATATAACATCTACACTACACTATCAATTGGATTTAAACCAAATTTCGTATGTACTATGTGTACATAAACATATATGACTGAGCGTATTCTTAAGAACCACCAGGTCTGCCAACTGTTGATAAATGCTCTCAATTTGTTTTATTCAAATACCCATATATCAGAAAGTATGCAAGCCGACAGCTTTAAACTATGCACACTTATATTACCTGACATTTTATATTAATTTCGGGTAACTTATATACGTCAGTGCTACCAACATGATTCTAAGCCTGCTGATAGGTCCAATATTAAATACATGTAACTTCGGTACTATAATTTGGATTTAAACCAATTTTCATGTGTGCTATGTGTACCATAACAGATATGACTATGCGTCTTCTTAAGAGCAACCAGGGCTGCCAACTGTTACTAAATACTGTCTCTATTTTTGATACCCTAATATCAATATATCAGAAAGTATGCAAGCCAATAGCTCTAATCTTTGCACACGTATAGTACCTGGCATCTTGGATTAATTTGGAGTAACTAATATACGTCAGTGTTGCCAACATGATTATAAGCCTGCTGATAGTTCCAATTTTAAAATGCATGTAACTTCTATACTAACTAATGGATTTCATTCAAAATAGGCACAACAATAGATCATATTATTTCAGATCATTTCCGACCAACACTTGTATGACATTGTTGCCAACATGACTTTACGCGAACTGTTAGATCCAATGTCTAACTGCATGTAACGTCCATGCTATCCATTTAACTTCGACATAATTTTGTATTCTGCACCTTAAGAGATAAGAATATTTTCAGTAATCAGGGCTGCCAACTATAGTGCTCTATTAAGCTACACTGTGCCAGGAATATTTCGAACTAATTAGAAATGTTGATATTACTAACTTAATTTTGTCATTATTCTAGATAGATCCATTTAGATTAATCATTGGCATGAATCTTAAATTTTAAGAAAAGTAGGCTCTTTAGTTCGTCATGGAACTTCTTGTGCTTCGTTGAAACTGGGCTGATTCAAACCAAATTCTTGACCACATCCCCTTCACTTCCAGCACCCGACACTGAGTAGTCGACGGACTTCTCCAAGCCTAATGCTTACCGTGAACAACAACCTACTTTTAGCTAGAAAAGCCTCCACAAAATTACTCTATTTATCATCCGAGATATCCTCTTAATGAACTCCACCCACTTGGAGATGATCTCACATTATCAGTGAAAAATAATGGTAACTCTTAGGCTGGTTCACAAGGACGGAGAGTAACCGTATCTGCTGGTGGCTATGGATATAGCACACCTCGCAGAGAGCTATGTTGCTGGAGGCGAATAACTCAAGCTCGAGACGTCTGACAGGACATTAGTCATGTTATGAGCGTAATGTACCCCCGATGATAGCATTACAAGAAGATCGAGGGTCGCGCCTTGGGTGGCTTGGCTTGGCTTCGTGCTGACACACTCGGTGTCACTTTGCAATCTTACAGGTTTCTTGGTAAAGCGAATTCAAATATCTGGTCACTGACCAACATGAGGATATGATACTATACCAAGTGCGTGGGGTATATGAGATCAACACAGGGCCAAAAAAATGTGTGTGTCTGTGTGTGAGTGTGTGTGTGTGTATACGTGTGTGTACTCTGTATGTCTGCCCCCCTCCCCCTTTCCACCAGCCTATCAATTGTAACACGGTGAAACTGAATTGAACGAAATTTGGTCCAGATGTAGAACTAGCAAAGGGCACCTCAGTGTCAGGCTTTATATTGCCGCCATCTTTACCAAAACTTAATGGCGGCCACTCAAATGGTCAAAGCGTAATATAACATTACGACCAAACTAATTATCGGATCTTTACGAAATTTGGTAAAAGCATACCTTCATACGGGGCGCATCTGGTGCTCAAACTACAAGGTCCTAAGCCATAGTATTTAAGGATGGTGACCTTGTGAATTATGCAACCATTATAATCAATAGCTTAAGACCCACAACTTCTGATTATCGAGTCAAGGGTGGTTTATGCTATCCTAATGGACGTGATCCGTTATTTATTATAATTTAATATTATAATATTATACTGTATGAGTGATTTTAAAGAGCTGAGCCGTCTCTGTCACATGACAAGATTGCAGCTGACCTCTTGTGCCTGTCCTATATTTTAGTAGTTTGAGTATGTTGCATGCGATGTAGCCTACTGATAGAAATAATATAAGCTTTGTATGAAATTATTTATAATGAAGATGTACTGCAGTGACGAAATCGTTTATTTCAAGACATTATTTGCTAACTTGTTGTATCTAAGTCAGTTTATAACACTGAGGTGTTAAGGACATATTTGGCTCTGGGCTAGAGCGTTAGTCTCTCTCACGGTTGACTGGGGATCGAAAACTACTGGAGTTAACTTTTCTTTTTACTTGAATTCTTTTATAAATGCTGTGAAAGAGCTCTTTACACAGATACTAAATAAAATGCCATTTAGCTCAAATGAGAGGCCGAGATGGAGCCCATCACGCGTCATGGCGCGCTTCTCTCGGAAGTAATGGACTCCATCTCGGCAACGCTGTACAGCTTTCCCTGTATCGGCTAGCTGCGGGACCATGTCTTATTTTCCCTTACAAATACTAACCGATATAAAATAAATGAATTAATTCACGTATTTCACAGTCATACAGCATAACCTTCTGATGTAAAAGGACTACAACGCGACAAAGAACTACATTTTCCAACCACCTCGAGCCGAGAAAAAGTTACCTTACAAAAATGATAACAACCTTCTTCCTACAAAAGACACAATTTTGAAATTCGTACACCAGTTATAAAACATTCCAATGTACATTGTGTTAAAATTTGGATTCGATCTAATGACGGGTGCTTGAGAAATTATTTTTTAAATATGACGCAAGGTTGAAACACGCTTAAAAATGGGCAATTTTTGTGTTCCAACTGCGATAAAAAATATTAAAATATAAATTAAAAATTCTAAACCTACATGAACTAACGTACAGTGGAACGAAAATGATGATGTTCTTGAATTTTATTGGTTAATTCACTAACAACCTTCAATCTCATGTACACATAATATTTTGGTCGACAGTAGTATGAATGTTTAAATAAATAAATAAACAAATAAATGTTTAAATGTTTAAATCAATGAATGACTATAATAAACAGATAAATAAACCTTTAAATATTAGAAACGAAAAAGACTTTTTTGAACAGTGCAGTGCTATGCACTTGCGAGCAGGGTCCCACGAGGCCCGGAAGCCGTCTTATTCTCGAGCGAGTGTTAATTACTAACACCAGCAGTGTCGGTGATGACGTGAGAATGAGTCTGACCCTTACAGGAAGTTTACACATTACCTTGTCAATTAGAAGGATCTGCCGCCCGAGTCTGTGTTCAATGCTCATTTACAACTCAATGAAAATGAGCTTCTACAACTCCGTAAAAATAATTACTTTATGCTAAAGCACGCGTATCAACGTAACTTCTTTAGTTCTCAACACATATACATTTATAATAAATATTAATATATACAGGGCTATAAAATACTACTCGTGGGTTATGTAGTTGATAGCTTTTATTACATATGTTGAGCCTCCGTGGCTTAGGCGGCAGCACGCTGGCCTCTCACCGCTGAGTCCGTGGTTCAAATCCCGGTCACTCCATGTGAGATCTGTGCTGGACAGAACGGAGGCAGACAGGTTTTTCTCCGGGTACTCCGGTTTTCCCTGTCAAAATTTCATTCCAGCAACACTCTCCACTATCATTTCATTTCATCTATCATTCATTTAATCATTGCCCCAGAGGAGTGCGTCAGGCCTCGGCAGCCGGCACAGTTCATATCCTCGCCGCTAGATAGGGGCTTCATTCATTCCATTCCTGACCCGGTCGGAGACTGGAAGCAGGCTGTGGATTTTCATTACATATGTTGAATAGTTGGCAATATCTGTTATCGCGGGAGATAGAACACGTGCGTAGCGAAACACTTGCAGCTACAGAAAGTTCTGACCAATACCCAGTGTTGCCAACCATCGAAGACAAAAGTTTCGTATACAGTTGAACCTCAAAATCTCAAATCTCCATTACTCCTTTTCAAACTGAAAGTTGGCCCAGTCGCAACATACGGCATCCAACTAATAGAATTACCGGTCTAAAGTTTAGGACCACCTAAGGAAATCATGATATGTCATCTAAATTCTATTATTTAAACTACTGTCGACCAAAGTATTATGTGTACTCGAGTTTGAAGGTTGTTTGTGAAGTAACCAATAGACCTACATAAAATCCAATAACATCATCATTTTCGTCGTTCTATTTTACGTTAGCTCATGTAGGTTTGGAATTTTTAATTAATATTTTAATATTTTTTGTCGCAGTTGGAACACAAAAAGTGCACGTTTTTAAGCGTATTTCAACCATGCGTCACATTTAAGAATTATTATCCCAAAAACCCGTCATCAGATCGAATCCAAATTTTAACACAATATACATTGGAATGTTGTATAACTGGTTTATTAATTACAAAAATTTGCGTGTCCAAGAAAATAAGTTGTTAACATTTTTGTAAGGTAACTTTTTCCCGGCTCGGGGTGGTTAGAAAATGTAGTTCTTGGACGCGATGTATTCCTTATACATCAAAAAGTTATGCTGTATGACTGTGAAATATGTAAATTAACTCACTTATTTTATATCGGTTTGTATTTGTAGGCGGAAATAACACGTCGTTCACCAGCTACCCGCTCCAGTAAAAGTTGTACAGCGTTGCTGTGATGGAGCCCATCACTTCCAAGCGAGGCACGCCATGATGCGTGATGGGCTCCATTTCGGCAACGCTGTACAGCTTTTCCTGGAGTGGGTAGCTGGTGAACGATGTGTTATTTCCGCCTACAACTACAAACCGATATAAAATAAGTGAGTTAATTTACGTATTTCACAGTCATACAGCGTAACTTTTTGATGTATAAGGATTACATCGCGACCATGAACTACATTTTCCAACCACCCCGAGCCGAGAAAAAGTTACCTTACAAAAATGATAACAACTTTTTTTCTTGGACACGTAAAATTTTGAAATTAATAAACCAGTTATACAACATTCCAATGTATATTGTGTTAGAATTTGGATTCGATCTGTTGACGAGTTTTTGAGATAATAATTCTTAAATGTGACGCATGGTTGAAACACGCTTAAAAACGTGCACATTTTGTGCTCCAACTGCGACAAAAAAATATTAAAATATAAATTAAAAATACCAAACCTACATGAGCTAACGTACAATAGAACGACGAAAATGATGATGTTATTGGATTTTATGTAGGGCTATTGGTTACTTCACAAACATCCTTCAAACTCGAGTGCACATAATACTTTGGTCGACAGTAGTTGATGATGATGGTTCCGTATTGACGTACTAAATAGTTTTAACAACAAATTGTATATCCGCCTTAGTCAATACATAAACGAAAATAAATTAAAATTACACTTGCTCCTTTTTAACTTAATATGGTGCACCATATAAGTAGGTCACAGAAAAATGTTGAGCAAAACTAAAAATATATGAAACAGCGATGATATTCAGCCATCAAAACACAGAGAACCAGTGGACAGTTCATTCGTGAATCCGCTCCAACACACTGGTCGAAGCTTGAATTGGCAAAAATCACAATACTTCACCATATGCACACAACCAATGAAGAAGCCTTATGCTTAACACTTTTCATAATTGATACCTTGATTTAACCTGAAGTTATGCATTGAGCTAACCCCATTGCTATATGAAGTTGTTCCTTCCACGCTCGTCTAGTTTGTATGCAGGCATTTGATTTGACTTATGGACCTGTGAGACCTACTTATATGGTGCACCATATTAAGTTAAAAAGCCATTTGTTTTTTGAGTGCTACGCTATTTTATATCTTTCTTCGGATATTTGTCTTGGCTGATGAAGGGGACAAAATCCATTAATCCCTGAAACATGTACCAGGAGCAAGAGTAATTATAATTTATTTTCGTTTATGTATTGACTAAGGCGGATATACAATTTGTTGTTAAAACTATGTATGTCACCTAAAACCTAAATTTGTGGCACTAGACCTCTACCCGCAAAAAAAAAAGGGGGTTCTGCATTGTTTCGTAATTTGTATATTTATACCAAAATGATCCCCAACTACTGCTAAGTCTAAAATAGAAAATTGGTGGCAATACCTGCAACCAGTTGGAATATACAATACATTATACACCTGAAAATGGTGATTTTTGGAGTGACCATCCAACAGTAAAAAGGTCATAACGACTACAATAATTGGCCCAATTGAACGAAATCAGGACGTATATATTCTATAAGATGTAAGAGCTCAGTAACAGGATCGCAGAGCTGTAGTAGCACATGTTTAGGTTTTAGGTGACATATCATCATTTCGTTATGTGGTCCTAAACTTTTGACCGGTACTGTATGGAAAAAGCTTAACATACTGTTGTATGGTAGTGAAACCTGGACTCTTAGCTTGGCTGATAAGTAGCCTTTGAAATGTGGTGCTACAGGAAAATACTAAAAATTCCATCGGTGGACAAAATCAGAAATTAAGAAACGCTGAAGAGGATTGGAGAGAAGCTATGTTTATGGAATATGCTTACTCACCGAAGAGACAATTGGATTGGACATATCTTGAGGCATGAAAGTCTTCTGCACACAATACTGGAGGGCAATGTGGAAGGAAAGAACTGTAGAGGTATACCACGGCTGGGATACATAAAACAAATCATTCACGACAAAGGTTGTGATAATTACTTGGACATGAAGAGACTAGCCACGGACCGGAGTTCGTGGAAAGCTGCTACAAACCAATCTTCGGATTGAACACCACAGAAGAAGATCCAACATGAGGAAACTTGAAAGCCTAAAAACGTGATACCTGAAATACATCCTCCAGATTTCCGAATTCACCGAATTATTTATTTAGCGTATGGCTTTCAGTAAACGCCTCCGTGGCTTAGGCGGCAGCACGCCGGCCTCTCACCGCGGGGACCGTGGTTCAAATCCCGGTCACTCCATGTGGGATTTGTGCTGGACAAAGCGGAGGCAGACAGGATTTTCTCCGGGTACTCCGGTTTTCCCTGTCACTATTTCATTCCAGCAACACTCTCCACTATCATATCATTTCATCTGTCGTTCATTTAATCATTGCCCCAGGGGAGTGCAACATGCTTCGGCAGCCGGCACAGTTCATATCCTCGCCGCTAGATGGGGGGCTTCATTCATTCCATTCCTGAACCGGTCGGTCGACTGGAAGCAGGCTGTGGATTTTTAGCCTACTTTTCACATTTTGCAAAAATGAGGAAAAAGTAGACTTATGAGATCGGGCAAATGTCTGTCTGTCTGTCCTTCTGTCTGTCTGTCTGTCTGTCTGTCTGTCCTTCTATCTGTCTGTCTGTCTGGCTGTGGGTCCCTCCCCCCCCCCCCCTATTAACTCCTAAACGGCTGCAGCAATCGAAACAAAATTTGGTAGGAGTAAAGATCTATACCTGAATATCTCACGGCGATAATTTAAAATGATGTGAGTGCTACCAACTGCTGAAAAATCGCAATTGAAATTTGAGCTCCAAGTTGGATATCTGGGAAGGTATGTATGCGATCTATTTCAAAATGGGCACACGTATAGATAATAACAATAAAGTTTAATTTACAGGAGGAAATGCATGGCAGTGTTGCCAAAATGATTATATGCCTGCTGATAGGTCCAAATTTTAAATGCATATAACTTCTACACTATCAATTGGATTTCAACCAAATTTCGTATGTGCTATGTGTACATAAAGATATATTACTGAGCATATTCATAAGAGCCACCAGGGCTGCCAACTTTTAATAAATGCTCTCAATTTTTTTAAATCCAAATACCCATATATCAGAAAGTATGCAAGCCAACAGCTTTAAACTATGCCCAAGTATAGTACCTGATATTCTATATTAATTTGGAGTAACTTATTTACGTCAGTGCTACCAACATGATTCTAAGCCTGCTGAGAGGTCCGAATTTAAATACATGTAACTTCTATACTATCATTTGGATTTCAACCAAATTTCGTGTGTGCTATGTGTACCATAAATGATATGACTATGCGTATTCTTAAGAGCAACCAGGGCTGTCAACTGTTAATAAATACTGTCTCTATTTTTGTTACCCTAATATCAATATATCAGAAAGTATGCAAGCCAATAGCTCTAAACTTTGCACACGTATAATACCTGGCATTCTAGATTAATTTGGAATAATTAACATAGGCCTACGCCAGTGCTGCCAACATGATTCTAAGCCTGCTGATAGGTCCAATTTTAAAATGCATGTAACTTCTAGACTAACTAATGGATTTCATTCAAAATTGACACAACAATAGATCATATTATTTCAGATTATTTCTGACCAATACATGTATGTCATTGTTGCCAACATGATTTTACGCGCGCTGTTAGATCCAATGTTTAACTGCATGTAACGTCCATGCTATAATTGGACTTCAACCAAATTTTGTATTCTGTACCTTAAGAGATGGAACTAAGAATATATTCAGTCACCAGGGCTGCCAACTGTAGTTCTCTATTAGGCTACATTATGCCAGGTATACAGTATTTCGAAATAATTAGAAATTTCGATATTACCAACTTAATTTCGTCATTATTCTAGATAGATCCATATAGATTAATCATTGGCATGAATCTTAAATTTTAAGAAAAGTAGGCTCTTTAGTTCGTCACGGAACTTCTTGTTTTTTCATGGCTTTTAGTGCCGGGAGTGTCCGAGGACATGTTCGGCTCGCCAGAGGCTGTAGCTGCTTCAATGCGGGCACCCATGGGGTGAGCTACAAGTTCCATTCAACTTCACGTAGTTGCAACTTTCGCTACCAGATGTCACTAACACTTAGTGGTGAACGTAGGACCTTTGTTAGAGCATTTCAACGAAATCTAACCTGCAAATTTAGCTTCACACAAGTTTAATTAGTGGAAGGTTCTTTTACATGCCAAAATTCTATGACATGGGACCACTGGCTTTAGTTTCCCTCCGAAGGATGGCATACTGAAGGATTTTAACTCTCTTAAAAATCCGACGACTTCGACTGGCTTTGGACCCGCAATCTTGGGCATAGAAACTCAGCATACTACCGATTACGCCACCGAAGCCGTTTACGAAATAGCCAATGAATCATATTTTGTAAGAACATTTAGTGAGTTGTTTCAATCTGAGTTCCTTTTTGTAAGTATTTTTCGTCTCACTTAATTTTCGTTCTGGTTTCCATTTCATTAACATTTTCGCTATCACCAAGATCATTAAGGGCCGATAACCTAGATGTTAGGCCTCTTAAAACAACAATTATCATCATCATCATCATCATATGAAAGGCGTATATTTTGATATGCATTCAAAATATATTTACATCAATACGGAACATAATAAGCGTCATTATGAATGATGAAACATGTAAGTGTAATTTAATTATTTAACTACTTTCTAGTGCGGCTCTTATAACTTGAAACGTGATCAATTGTAAAAATTGGGGATCACCCGTTGTGATCTAGTGTACAAGTGAGAGGTGAGTGCGCAGGATAATTCAAGTTTGTGATCCATATTATGCACACTACAGACCACTGGAGTAACATTCACCATTCATATTAAGGAAAGAACAGATGCCTCAACAAAAGCTATGTACGAGATACCAAAACTCCACCAGCTATCAATCAACAATGCAATGGCCCTTTCCAAACTGAAAGTTGGCCCAGTGGCAATATACGGCATCCAACTAATGTGGAAACATATCCACATGTGGAAACTTTGAAAGTCTGAAAGCCAGATACCTGAATCGCATCCTCCTGATCTCCAAATTCACCAAAAACAGACTAGCATACGTAATAGCCAATGAATCATTCTTCCTGGATGACATCAAATCTACCTTCAACTTACAGGACACACCTGCCTCCATCCTCGTCCTAGAAGAGAGAAGAGGAAAGGCACGGCAGATTCCAGCGGATATCCACTGCACGGAAGCACTACAGACAGACAGACACATGGAAAGGTCCATACTTCGAGCTTAGACATGTATACAGAAGATTCGCCACCCACGGCTTTCACTGGATGATCTGCACGACTGACGGCCACCACACATCGGATAACAACTGCAATTGCCAACCGTGAGGATTGAAATGTACGCAGTACCACCTGAGGAACTGGTCTAAAAGGACATTACACTCGCCAATTACGCCGAAGACCTATAAATTCGTGTAAACGCGTCTTAAGTGCACATTGTGCTTCGTAAATAATAAAGATTTACTCCAATTTTCGATTTCGTAGTAATTATGATTTCCCGAACTAACTTCCCATAATTTACATGTACGTATATTAAAAATAAATAAATGAAGAAAGAATAGTACGTTTTGCAACAAGTCGATAATGGCAGTTTCGGGGGGCAGATGACCTCGTAGTTCCGCCCCTTAAAACAACAATAACTAACTTGCAGTTTCGTTTACTGAACAGAGCGCACGGGACGCAGAGAGAACCTTGTATTCTACCACGGCCTCCTCGAACACTCCAACATGACACGAGCCACGCAGTGGAATTTAAAATAGCAGGCCGGAGAAGTCTCTGCAGGTGCGAGGCTATCCTTACGTAATTGATCAAACAGCTGTATCGTAATGAAAATCATGAGCTCTGATTGGTGGAGACCTTTATCATAAAGAAACTTTAACTATAATGAGCTGTTTAAGATGCAGTTTTCTGCCATATTAAACCCTTTGGAAAATAGCATGTAGACAAGATTCAAAATTTCGGGGTCGTAATGGATTCTTGTGAATGTGATTTAGAGGTTTTGCTATCAACATAACTTCCAAGGTTCATAAGGTTAACTTATTATTATTATAAAGCCAAGAAAAACAACAGGATCTACTAACAATGAAATTTATTAACTGAATCAAACATAAAAGGTAAACTATAACCACCCTTTTATTGTTCACTCGCGTGAACAGATCTGATACTGACCAGCCTGACGTACCATGACGACACGGTATGACAGCTGTCAACTAGCATTGTGACTGCAATGTCACTTAACTCAAAGTAACAAAAGAAAACGGATCACAAGATCCAAATATAACAAACAAATAAAATAGTACAAAAATTTAATATCTATGAGCGACACGGGTTTTAAGACTAGTTCAAGTAATGAGCATTTTGACGGGCGCTCGTTTCCGACCAAAACAGTTGGTTCGGGAACGGACTCCGTACCGCGAAGGACGAATTACGGAAATGTGGGAACAACAATTACATATTTATACACACTACTGACATGCTCTAACCTTAGATTACCACAACCAAATACACGTGTGTATTATTTAAAATAAGGGCTGCGGAATTACCGACTTATACCTTAAACACTAGGAAGGCATAACATGACATGAACAGGTTTGGACGGTTGCCAAATTATATTTATATGAATACAATGGCCTTGAAAATAAGAGCCAACAACAACAAAATACAACTTTTAATTTTCACGCCGGAAAGTTTGGCGTTTTAAAACAAATGAACAAATAAGTCGTAGTAATGATAAAAGAAACTTGGATCGACAACATGGCAACTTCCCAAATTAAACCAAATAAAATAACCTTAACTCATTAGGCTTTAAAGCAAACATAACGTGTCATAACGAGCTGGAGACAACCGGGCCTGTTATCGCATCACCGAGAGAGTGGCTGATTTCTTCCCCCAAGTAGTAATTAGTGCCATGCTAAATATAGATTCTGGCCCATAGCCAGCGTACAGCACCTTTGCTAATCGCCACCTGTTAAACGCGTACAAATAAATAACACATTATCTCAAAACATCCTCTCAGGGATTTTTAAGAATACATTCCCAGGTCAAACTTATCCCCACGGATAACTAGTTTGCCGGAATGATATCGCAGTCATGGACAGGCTTCACCTCTCCTCATCATCATCACTTACACCCAAAATACGTGGCACATTTCTCGAAGATCTCGTCGTAGCATTAATCAGCACACCTCTCAGATAATGACACACAACATGTCCAAATGACAATAAAAAATAAATAACAGGATCAGTCCTAGCCCGAGTTATCAAAGCAACAAAATGCAAATATTCCCCCCACGTAGTAATTAGTTTAACATATCATTAAATCAGTCCATTTATCATTGTCGTTCCCAGGTTCTCATTCACGGCTACACTTTTTATAGATACGTTAATCGATGCGGCCGTTTCGCAATAAGAATTACGTATACATAAGGAAAACATTTATATTACAAAATTTACTGTACAACATAATTGTCACGCAATGCCAAAATTTACTACACGCATGTCAGTTAAGAAATCAAACCCTGAAATTTAAATTAAACCACACAAATAAAATCTATACAAAGTTCCACACATCTCTCGCGATTCCCCTCGTCCAAAATCAATAAATCAATTTTTTAATACTCATCACTTAAACTGCTTTCCAGAGGCCTCCCGCCTCGTCAATTCCCATCATTAGGCCGTTAGCCCATAACACTGATGGTAATGGAGGATGAAGCTTGCTGTCTTCTCTCCATGGTCGACATTTTGCTGCTGTTAACACACAATTAAATCAAAGTTTTTAAACTGTTCTATCTGCGTTCTAAGTATTTTATTTCCTCAGATCGTCCTATGCAGAATCGTCGACTTTCCCTATTCTATGGCTAATTGCCATCTCACAATTTATGAAAATTTCCAACTTCGTTGCCGACACACAACTATAATTTTAAAACCATATCGTCTTAAGGACGTCTTAAAATGACTGTCGAAGAATAATTAGGAGTGCCCCGATTCATCTCAGACATGTGTATATATACAGAAAGCCTAAAGTTTCAATGGTGGGAGAAAAACAGCTCCTCAATATTTTAAGTAATGGGCCTATAATTATGTGTGACCTCTCAAAATTCTTGTATTTTCTCACAGGTCGCGAATCTGCCGTCGAACAAGCAAACCGATCGCTAGATCTTTTTATATCCGATTGCCGCGCAAAACACACTGACGCTATGTTCTGGCGTCATGTTTTCTTATTGGTCAGATAAGTTGGCGTTGGAGCTCTGACCTTACAAATCCCGCCCTTATTTTGACGTCACGACTATTCTCCTCTCTCTCACTCCTTGCCTTGTACGCAGCATTTTGCCCTTCGATGGTCACGTACGCCACAGCGTCATATCTGATTTTCTCAGAAATCCAAGAATAACATTGGTTGTGAAACTATTGGTCATTTCCAGCCAGCACGTAGCATGTCTTACCAAGTCCAGATTTCTAGCTACATCAATATTACTCAAATATCCAGCATATCATGTATTTAGTATTTCCATCGTTTTTATTAATATGAAACATTATTATTGGACACAATAATAAGGGTTCAATATAATAATTATATTTCGGCATGCTCGAACATAAATTTGTAAGTGATTAAATAAATGAAATCCTTCGTATTATCTAATCCACATTTGCAATACCAACAATGAGTTCCGTGAATAACTAAACATCCTATTTTCATATACTGTATCCTGCTTATGATAATTGCCTCTATCAACATAGCCTACAACATTTCAGTTTGATTGCTGTAATAGATTCGCAGATTTTGAGAATCGTTTAGATATTTCGGATGGTCGCCATGTTGGATTTCTATACATGTAGGCCATAGAGTTATGTACTATTACATGACGATTATTGCGCAGGTTCATTATTCAAACGTTGACTTCGATCGCAAGATTAGGACACAAGAAACAAAATAAATTTTAAATTTTCGCAAAGACACCATCTTCAGGTTATGTAAACAATTGAACTAAATTAAATGTCAGTGCATTGCAATGTGTATAAAAAGTGACAGTCAGTCTGAAAGACTAGACTTTGTATCATTTTAAATGCTACAAATGCTGAAAAATGCTAGAAAGGCTCGCTTCGCTCGAAGCCGAAGACTCATGACATGTTAGAAAATTATCTGCATAATACTTATCTTGCTTTATAATACTGCACCTTGTTTCAAATTATTCGCTAACGACAAGCGCAAACCAAGGGCAAAGCAAGGTCAAGTGCGCGGGATGCCGTCACGCTCACCAGAGCAGGCGGGGACGTGCCCCTTCCATCCAGTCTAAAAACACTTATAGTGGGCGATGTATTGAAGATAGAAATATGCTGTCATGGACTTTTTTGTAGAACTTTTCATGCTGACGAATTCTTACCCTCATAGTATATTGATTAAGCCTCCGTGGCTTAGGCGGCAGCACGCCGGCCTCTCACCGCTGGGTCCGTGGTTCAAATCCCGGTCACTCAATGTGAGATCTGTGCTGGACAGAACGGAGGCAGGTTTTTCTCCGGGTACTCCGGTTTTCCCTGTCAAAAATTTCATTCCAGCAACACTCTCCACTGTCATTTCATTTCATCTGTCATTCCTTTAATCATTGCCCCAGAGGAGTGCGTCAGGCTTCGGCAGCCGGCACAGTTCATATCCTCGCCGCTAGATGGGGGCTTCATTCATTCCATTCCTGACCCGGTCGGAGACTGGAAGCAGGCTGTGGATTTTCATTTTTCATAGTATATTGATATTTTTAACGGTTTGCCCAGCGTAAGCTTAAGAAGTGCACGGATGCCAAGTTTGTTTTCGACTTTTTCACTGAAATCGTTACTGCTTGGCTTCCTTTGATCATACATAAATTATTTTCTACAGAATCTTTCCTCGAGATATCCTTTATGAAATGGTGAAAACCGCATCAAAATCCATCCAGTGGTTCTCGAGATTACCCGTGACATCCAAGAATCGGTGATTTTTGTCTTATACTAACAAAGTAGAGATTGACGGGGAACACATGCACCAAGCGGTACTATGACGTCACACACCTCAGTGCATCTGGGTACATTTCGTCCCGTCACCGTAACGTAACGCCAGACCCCAGCGTAACGACGATAAAATTGCTGCACCATGCTTCACTGAGCTCGGCTCGGAAGGTTAAATTGCGAGGAAAGTCTATTTAAATGTGTAAATTTCGTTTGGCAGCCATGTTCGTTTTTTATTTTATAGGTTTTTGAAAGTCATGTAGGTGAACTTGTAGTAATGCCCTTTATCACCGTACACAATTTCAGGGTGATATCAGTAGCCTAATAGTTTCGAAGATATAGAATGCCAGTGAAATATTACGGACAGTCGCCATGTTGGATTGGTGAGACGTAATTAAATTTGAAGTGCACGGTTGGGGTTGGACAAAATCATTCCATGACCTTACAGAGTTTCATTGAAGTCGCTCCAGCCGTTTGGATTTCATAGGGACACACACACGGACAATTTATGATGTTTATGAATATTTAAACGAATATATTTCGATATTCAATGATATCTTCTTCAGCATTATTAGAGTTTAACATTAATAAAATAAAATAAAGTCGGTTTCCTATCATAATTTGGTTAAAATAAAATCAAAGTTCCACATACAAATTAACATCTTCAAGCACTAGAAGATGTTGTTCTTAAGGAGTTGCGATGGATTCTGGTTAACATGTACACAATGATACAGGAAATTGGGAATTCTACCTTAGACATCTGTCAAAATAAAACACATAGCCCATAAAACCCACAAAACACACAACATTAAACACACAACATCAAACATCAAACATCAAACAAAAAACATAAAACAGAAAACAAAAAACATAAAATATAAAACATATATAAAATATAAAATATAAATATATAATAAATAAATAAATAAATAAATAAATAAATAAAATAAAGAAATGAATGCATTAATGAATAAACGAATAAATGAATAAATAAATAAATAAATAAATTTCTACTTAGTATAAAACCAAGTCCCCGATTCTCGGATGTTACGGGAAAACTCGAGAACCACTGGATGGATTTTGATGTGGTTTTCACCATTCTGTAAAGGACATCTCGAGGATGATTTCTGTAGAATATAATTTATTTATGATTAAAGGAAGCCGAGCAGTAACGATTTCAGTGGAAAAGTCGAAAACAAATTTGGCGTCCGAGCGCTTTGTAAGCTTACGCTGGGCAAATCGATAGAAATACCTAAATACTATGAGTGAAAGAATTGTTCAGCATGAAAAGTTCTACAAAAAAGTCCGTGAGCGCATATGTCTATCTTCAATATATCGCCCCCTATAAGTGTTTTTACGTTTTAATTTCTCCCAACCATGCCCGTTCAACTACTGAGTCTATCACTCCAGTTACAAAAAAAAAACAGTTACAGCTTAGCTAGCGGTCGAGCTTATTGCCCCAGATACAGCCAGCAGCAAACTGTCAAGTTGTGTTGAGTTAAAAACTTTAGAGAAGAGGGGTTGTGCTTGGAGTTTCCTTGGAAGTGCAAATCGGCTTTTAAGATTTGACGGAAGGGGGATTTTTGTTTCATGCACCTCGCCATTCTTAAATTACGTCTGACAAGAATTTGTTGCACATGCATCTCTATGATAATATAATTAATAGTCTAGTCAGTGATTTTAACCCATCATATCGAGACGTAAAACGTATATTGGTCGTAGTTCATAGACATTGGAAAAAAAGCGCTTATCACGTAATGCATTCATAACCATTCCCGGGCGAAGCCGGGTTGGGTTGCTAGTAAATAAATAAATAAATAAATAAAATCAAAGTTCTCATTACGCTTCCCCTCTTTCTGTCAATCAATAACTAGCCCTGACAATCCATAGCACCGTCAATACTTAACGATACTTCCTCCTGTCACTGCCAGTTTAACCTATTACTGCCTGTCCTGGTAAAAGTGAGAACAACCTCGGGATCATTATTGTATACCTGTTGGCTATAAACGCTCCAACCGGTTTGTCATTATCCTCTTCATGGCTAAATTTATCCCAAGATAGAGGTTCCAGTATTATTTAATATTGGGTATCCTTTTCTTGGCCACATTATGTGTAATGTCATCATCACAAGGTATCAGAGTTGGGGACTAACGGGTTAGCCAGCGGTGACCGTTACTTTTATAATAGAACAATCATGACATCTGGCGGAAACGTTTCGCATAAGAAATCCATTTAGTAAACAGAGCGTTGAATTATAATATCCATGGATCTACGCATGCTTCATCCATTATGTTCTGGTGAGTTTATGTCAATAACAACATTCACTAAAATTGTCGGCGAAATCGTACGAATGTAATTGGAGTAGCGGATATTAAGGTAAAGTGCTACATATTTTGCAATATTCCGTAGTTTGATTATACAAAAATTACGGACGGTGCACACTTTTGAGTGTCTTAATTACCATTATAGGCGAGTTGCATACAACTGTTTATGTTCGACGATAATTATTATAACTATTTTATGTTCGAACATAAATACGAGATTTTGCCAGTTTTATGTACTCAACAGAGCGCATGAGACGCAGAGAATGCCTTGTATTTGACCATGGCCTCCTCGATTACCCTACTATGACACTAGGCCAGGCAGTGAAATTTAAATTAGAAGGCCGTGGAACTCAGCGCATCTAATTATCTAATTGGTCAAACAACTGTTTCTTGAGCTCTGATTGGTGGGAGAAACTGTTTAATAATGAAAAATAGTGTTATAATGAGCTTCATTATAGAACAGTTTTCTGACATTTAATAGTCAGGGTCAAACATAATAGTACATTATGCAACGAGCCTATAATGGCTATAATGAAGACACGAGTATATTTATAAAACGAGCGTATGCGAGTTTTATAATTTCCATACGAGTGTCTTAATTACCATTATAGGCGAGTAGCATACGACTGTTTATGTTCGACGATAATTATTATAACTATTTTATGTTCGAACATAAATATTCATAAATATCTGTCGAGATTTCGCCAGTTTTATGTACTGAACAGAGCGCATGAGACGCAGAGAATGCCTTGTAATTGACCATGGCCTTCTCGATTACCTCACTATGACACTAGGCAACGCAGTTCAGAAAGCCTTGGAACTCCACGCAGGTGCGATGCTAACCTTATCTAATTGGTCAAACAACTGTTTCTTGAGCTGTGATTGGTGGGAGAAACTGTTTCATAATGAAAAATAGTGTTATAATGAGCCTCATTATGATACAGGTTTTTAACACATAATAGTCAGGGTCGAACATAAAGATATTTCCAAAACGAGAACTTCCTCGCTCTTGGAAACTGATCAAGGAGTGGTCAGCCGTAACCATGGTAACGTCAGCTCTGTAATAGGGAGTGCCTAGCTCCATTTATCACCTAAAATAGGTGTACAGTACATTTTTGAGATTTTAAATGAGCTACATGATACATTGGGGGAATCAAACTCCGTCTGCCTTGGTGGCATGCACGACTCATGACCACTGCGTGATTACGAGTATAACCTGGATTCACAGCAAGAAACGTTGACGTGCTGAGCTAAACTGGTCAATAAATTATCAATTTCCTGAATGATAAGAAAACCATAAACACAGGTTCCAGTAATGATACATAATGTGGGAGATAGCAACAGATGACTTCAATTAAGGCAGGTATTGGAGGTGTGGTGTAGCCTCTCTGAACCTGATTTGCATGTTACACAGAGTGCTCGCCACTCCTTCCAAAGGTTGTACTTTTAATTAATGTGGATATCAGCCTGACGACAACCACGTTAATTCTGTCGGTAGGGGGTTCCGCTCTCAACTGGAGGGTCATGGGTTCACACACTTAACCTCGCCCCAGTTTCTTCAGCCCATTTCGATGTAATACAAAGCAACGTTACTCTCTCTCCAAGACACTAACCAGTAGAAGTCAGGATCAGATCCGCAGTCGGTGCGAAAATGGTGAGGGTGCCATGTCTGTAAATTTACTGGCACGTTAAAGAACCCCTTCAGAGCAAAATTTCGGTACTCTGGTGACTCTAAAATACACAATATAATTGAGTACACTCGTGTTGACCGACTGATAGACTAACCTTCAATTTCAAATCCATGAAGCCATTTTAAGCGGTGCTTTTGTTACCTAATTAAGATTCACTTTTCAGTTCGACACAGTAATGTACTGAATTTGATTTGGGTGGGGAATGTCTTTTCCACCAAGGATAGTTAAGGACATGAATTTGAAGTAATTTGGCCACGGTCTATCAAAGGCATTCGCCTGGATGTGGGAACTGATGTTAGTAAAACGTATTCGTGATCGCGCTGCGCGCAAACTCTATACAGTACAAATGTAAAACAGAAAAAACTCACACATTAATTTTGTGTATAAATGTCAGAAAAGGATTCTTATATCTCTTTTGTACAATTGAAAAAGGGTATTACAACTTATGTTAATAGATTATATAACATGAATTTGTTTTCTTTGGATTACCCAGATTTTCGTTAATCCAGTTCAGCTCCGGTCGCAATTAATCCAAATAAACGAAGTTCTTGTGTACCTGTAATTACCACACATACTAAGCCAGATATAATAACACTGATTCACTTTTCTAACTTCATGACGAATATGCTGTAGGCAATCTCATTTTCCAAGATGGCAAGAGACGTGTCCACAAAGCAGCAAGATTACGTGACTGGTTTGACGAACACACTGACACCCTGTCGCGCTTCAACTGGCCCACTAAATCACCTGATCTTAATCCCATTTAAAAAATGTCAGATTTTTGTAACAGACGGTTAGACAAAGACATTATCATCCCTCACAATTCGCTGGCCATGCGTTAACTAATGAACAGTGAGAGGCAGATCTGTAAAGACTAGTGGACTCTCTGCATAAAGATGGTTGGTTGGTTCCTCAGTTTAGGGGCTGCGAGAACGCGGTCATGTAGCCTCGTGTACTTTGGGTGTGTGTAGAATCTGTCTAATAAACGGTGTTAATTGTGATGGCTGTATTAGTGTGTGTTATCTGTAATTCAGGTAAGGACGGCAGAGTATCAATTTCAAGTAGTTCCTACTTTTGCTACCAAATGCTACCGTAAACGACACCTAGCTGTAAACTTGGCTACTAGGTGCATCGCAACCGTCACCTGGCTACGAACGTTGGAACTTAAAGAGCGTTAATCAAATCTAACCTACAAATATAGCATCACATAATTGCAGTTAGTGGAATGTTCTTTTACATGCCATAAATCTATGACATGAACTTAACTTCCCCTCTGAAGGAAGGCATACTGAGGGATTTTTAACGATCTTAATAAATCCAACGACTTCGGCTGGATTTGAACCTGCGATATTGGGCACAGCTAAGCATGCTATCAACTACGCCACCGAAGACAGCCATCAGCTGGAGGTAGTGTTACTCCGTATTAGAGCAATGTCTCCAGGGGGTGTCTAATTTCTAGTCCGGTTACCTTATATTGCGATTATCTTCTCTTTGGTTAAAAGATATAAACCTGTGACTGAATCAAGTCCAAAAGACTTGCATCCACTGGGATTTCTGACCTTGATGTTCAGGATCGGTCCAAATTTTGTGATATTGTTAACTCTTGGTCTCCACCACCCAAAGTGTCTAAGTGTCATTTCCCTTCACACAGGAGAGAGAGGAGCCGGACTAAAGAGATATTGGGAACGTAAGAGAGCATCGTAGAAGAGTTAGTGGGCTTAAATCAATAGAAATTGTGATCATCAAGGGTACAGATGATGAATCCAAAAATGTTGCAGCAATTTCAAACAAGTAGTTCCGTGAAGAACTAAAGCAAATTTTCATATATCCTACTTATGTTAATTGCCTCTATCAACGCACAAAATTTCAGTGTGATTGCTGTAATAGATTCGTAGATATTGAGAACCGACTAAATATTGCGGATGGTCGCCATGTTGGATTTTTATATATGTAGCTCTTAGAGTTATGTACTGTTACATGAAGATTATTGTGTACGTGTAGTATTCAAACTTCAATCGCATGATTAGGCCACAAGAAGTAAAAACGAGATTTTAAATTTTCGCACAGCTGCCATCTTGTGGTCATAGAAACAATAGAAATAAATTAGATGCCAGTGGATTAACATTTGTATAAGGATTTACTGTACCAATTTTCACTGCACTCGGAAGGTTAAATTGCGAGAAAGGTCCATGTGAATAGTTATACTTCGCGTCGCGGCCATGTTGGATTTGTGGTCACCAGGTTATTGAAAGTCCTGTAGGTGAACTTATGTTCATAGCCCCTATGAACATAAGAAAATTCAGTTTGATTGCTGTAATAGATTCGTAGATATTGAGAACTGTCTAAATATTTCGGATGGTCGCTATGTTGGATTGTTATATGTATAGGCCATAGAGTCATGTACCATTAAAGTAAAATTATTGCGTAGGTCCATTGTTCAAACTATCACTTCGATCGCATGATTACGACACAAGAAATACAAACCTAATTCTAAAATTCGCACAGCCGCCATCTTGAGGTTATGTATACAATTGAACATAATTACATACCAGTGCATTACAATGTGTATAAACATTTGCTGCACCAAGTTTCATTGCGTTTGTTTGCTTAAATCGCGAGAAACGTCTATTTAAAAGTCGCAAATTTGCTTGGCCGCCATGTTGGTTTTGTAGCTACCAGGTTTTCAAAAGTCACATAGGTGAACTTGAAGTAGTTACCTTTATCACCGTACAAAATTCCAGAGTGATATCGGTAATAGTTTTGGAGATATTGAATGCTGGTGAAATATTTCGCACAGCCGCCATGTTAGATTGGTGAGACGTTACAAAATTTAAAGGGCACGGTCAGGATTGTCCGGAGTAGGGCTATGAAGTTACCAAGTTTCATTGAAATCACTCCAGCCGGTTAGATTTTATTAAGGACACACACACACACACACACACACACAGACACACACGCGTACAAAAGGGGATCTCATCAGCTATTTTTTCATTAATGATAATAGGCTAAAAATCATAGCTCAGGAACTATTTGAGATATTAAAACTAGTATTGTTTTTAAATTCACCATCTCAAAAAATTATTTTTCATTTCATATCATGTTTCTATGGGCACTCGACTGTTTCGTCACTAGTTCGAGAGCGACCGGGGGACTTCTTCACGTCAACGCTGCCAGTTTCCCGAACCTGTTCATACCGTCTAATGCCACTAGCGTGAGGGGGATCGCTACCATAAACACGTCGGAAAGTGAGTTGAACAGTTATAGCAGAATTAAACTCTGCTACCCACAACACACATTGTGCTTTCTGCTGAACTGTCGCCATTGCAATCACACTCACTACTGAAACAGTGGTGTGGCAGCTTCCTGTATGGCACTCATTCTGTGCATTGGCTAAAGGTCACGTGTGGAGTTCAGTCACATCTAAAACTAAAGCTCGACGAGTTTCTGATTATTTTTAAGGTCGAATTATTAATGTGTCTCACTTACAACGGGATATTTTGAAATTGCTGCAATATTTTTCGACGACCCTGTATTACAACGATACCTCTAGTGGATAAGTTATTTCTTGTCCGTTGAGCTCATGAATATTCATCATTAAATAACTTTCTGTGGTCCTGGGACAGTCCATAACAAATCCATTTTGCCACTAAAGGTGGTGGATTGGTGTTCTGTAGCGAGAAATAACCCAAATATACCTCTTAGTTTCTCACAAAAACTGGCACCACTCCACGGAGGCATTAGAAAGTAAGATGCAAATCCTAATTATGGTCACGTGAAATGTTTTTCCACCTATTTTCATTGGCTTTCATTTATTTAGTTGATGATAGAGCAGAGATATAATAATGGGCGCATTAATTCGTAAATTACAGTGGGTCTCGACTTACGAAACACCGTGCACTGGCCGCCAATCATTATGTCTATATAAGGTGTAGGCAGGCCTGCCAACTTTCCCCGCGTCCACACAATAGTGACTGACAAGTGCCTCCTGTCGTGTAAGACGCAAAGCCCTCGGGGCGGTGTGTGTGTGTGTGGAAAGTACAAGCATAGCTCAATCAATTATAATGCACACATTTATTGAGCTCAAATTGACAGCATTAGTCATGTAGAGGCTTGCGTTTAAGTGATTCTCCGTTACTAACATACGTAATATAGATAATGCCCTGCATGGATGTGGATATCTTCGAATAAACCCGCGGACATCCACAAAAACTTTCTCCATGCGGATATAGTCTGCATGGATGTGCGGATAGTTTTAGAATACAAAGCTGAACTGGATTTTTAGCCTACTTTTCATATTTTGCAAAAATGAGGAAAAAGTAGACTTATGAGATCGATCAGGGAAAATGTGTGTCTGTCTGTCTGTCTGTCTGTCTGTCTGTCTGCCTGGCTGTGTGTGTGTCCCCCCCCCCCCTATCAACTCCTAAACGGCTGCAGCAATCAAAACCAAATTTAGTATGAGTAAAGATGTGCAAGGGAATAGGTCACGTCCATATTTGAAAATTATGTCAGTGCTACCAACTGCTGAAAAAATGCACTAGAAATTTGAGCTTCATGTTGGATAACTTGCAAGGTATGCATGGGAGCTATTCCAAAATTGGCACACATGTAGATAATACCATTCCAGTTTAATTTCCAGGAGACCAACCATGACAGTGTTGCCAAAATAATTTTAAGCCTTCTGGTAAGTCCAATGTTTAAATGCATATAACTTCTACACTATCAATTGGATTTCAACCAAATTTTGTATGTGCTATGTGTACCATAACAGATATGACTATTAGTATTGCTAAGAGCAAAAAGCTTGTAGTTTAACGTGACCGTTAATCTGTAGATCATAAGCCACGGGACCTCCTTTTTACGTGGAATCCGAACCACAGGACATGGCATTTCACTTCGAAAATCTCACATGCATTGACCGGGAATCGAACCCGGACCGCCTTGGTGAGAGGCATACAGCTAGACCGCTGAGCCACCACGCCCCGATTGCTAAGAGCAATCAGGGCTGCCAACTGTTAATAAATGCTGTCTATATTATTTTTACCCTAATATCAATATATCAGAAAGTATGCAAGCCAACAGCTCTATACTTTGCACACGTATAGCACCTGACATTCTAGATTAATTTGGAGTAATTAATACAAGGCAGTGCTGCCAACATGATTCTATGCCTGCTGATATGTCCAATTTTAAAATACATGTAACTTCTATACTAACAAATGGATTTCATACAAAATTGGCACAACAAGATATCATAATGATTCAGATTATTTCTGACCAGCACACGCATGGTATTGTTGGTAACATGCTTTTACGCGTGCTGATAGATCCAGTGTAACTGCATGTAACGTCCATTGGACTTCAACCAAATTTTGTATTCTGTACCTTAAGAGGTGGAACTAAGAATATATTCAGTCACCAGGGCTGCCAACTGTAGTGCTGTATTAGGCTACATTATACCAGGTATATTTTGAACTAATTAGATATTTCGATATTACCAACTTAATTTCGTCATTTTTCTAGATAGGTTCATATACTGTAGAATAATCATTGGCATGAAAAGTAGGCTGTATAGTTCTTCACGGAACTTCTTGTTAGTAACGAGTAGCCTACTTTTCTTAAAATTTAAGATTCATGCCAATGAATAATCTATAAATCAGAAATGAGATGCTTCATTGGATCTATCAGCTCTCGTAAAATAATGTTGGCAACTGTGTCATGTATGCGTTATTTATAATTAATCTGAAACATTATAATCTATTATTGTACCAATTTTGGATAACATTCATTTGTTAACATAGAAGTTACAAGTGTTTAAAAAGTGAACCTATCAGCCGGTTTAGAATCATCTTGGCAGCACTCACATATTTATATGGGCTCCTGAAAATTAATCTGGTATGTCATTATCTTTGTGTGTTCCAATTTTGGAACAGTTCGCATGCATAACTTCTGAGATATACAACATAGAGCTCAAACTTCAATTGTGATTTTTCAGCAGTTGGTAGCACTGATGTCATTTCCAGATTTGGTGGTGAAATATTAACGTATAGATACCAAATTTGGTTTTGATAGCTACAGCCGATTAGGAGTTGATAGGGGATGTGAAAAGTAGGCTAAAAATGAGGACAATGTGTTTCTCTCTGTATGTCTGTCTGTCTTTCTGCTTGTGTATGTCCCCCCCCCCCCCCCCATCAACTCCGGAATGGCTGCAGCTATCGAAACAAAATTTAGTAAGAGTAAATACATATACCAGAATATCTCAAGGCCATATTTAAAAATGACGTCAGTGCGACCAACTGCTGAAAATTCGCAATTGAAGTCTGAGCTCTATGTTGGATATCTTGGAAGCTATGCAAGGGAGCTATTCCCAAATTGGCACACATATAGATAATATTTCAGTTTAATTTCGATGAGGCCATACATGACAGTGTTGCCAACATGATTCTAAGCCTGCTGATATGTTCAACTTTTAAATGCATGCAACTTCTACACTATCAATTGGATTTCAACCAAATTTCGTATGAACCATGTGTACGATAACAAATATGACTATGAGTATTCTTAAGAGCAACCAGGGCTTCCAACTGTTAATAGCTCTCTCTATTTTATCCCTGTACCAGTATATCAAAAAGTAGGCAAACCAAGAGCTCCATACTTTGCACATGTATAGTTCATGACCTAGTACCTAGTATACGTCAGTGCTGCCAACGTGATTCTATGCTTTTTGATAAGTCCAAATTTCAAATACGTGTAACTTCTATACTAAGTTATCGGTTTCATTCAAAATTGGCCCAATAACACTATTTTAGATTAAGTATTAATTTTAAGAAAAGTAGTCTCTATAGTTCGTCATGGAACTAGATGTTTTTAAATAATTAATTTCTTGCTAAGTTGTGCGTCTTTTACTTTTCTTGCTATTTCCCAATTTACTTTCGCTTGGCTTTCAGTGTTGCGTGGTTCCTTTCCAGTCGGTGGGTGTATCCGACGACTAAGTGAGTGTTATAATTACTCACCCGCTGTTTCACTTGGCGTTACTCAGAAGGACAGAACTCAGTGAACATTGTCTTGTGATTCTCCTCAATTTGTTTATCTAATATAACAAGTATCTCCGTGACTAAATAGCCTACTTTTCTTAAAATTTACGATTCATGCCAATCTGTACACAACTATCTAGAATAATGACGAAATCCAGTTGGTAATACTAACATTTCTTAGAACTGCAGTTTTAAATACACCTGAAATAGTGTAGCCTAATAGAGCAACTTACTACAATTGGCAGCCCTGGTGACTCTGAATATATTCTTAGTTACATCTTTTAAGGGATAAAATGCACATACAAAATATGGTTGGAGTCTAATGGATAGTATGGACGTTACGTGCTGTTTGATATTGGATTTATCAGTGCGTGTAAAATCATGTTGGGAACAATGTCATGTATGTGATGCTCAGAATTAATCCGAAATATTACGATCTATTTTAGTGACAATTTTTGATAAAATTCATTTGCTAGTATAGAAGTTACATGTAATTAATAATTGAAATTATCAGAAAGATTAGAATCATGTTGGCAGCACTGAGGTATATTAGTTACTCTAAATTAATCTAGAATGTCAGGTACTATACGTGTGCAAAGTTTAGAGCTGTTGGCTTGCATACTTCCTGATATATTTGTATAAGGGCTAAAACATAAAGAGAGCATTTATTAACAGTTGGCAGCCCCAGTGGCTCTTTAGAATACGTATCTTCAGTACTACACAACGTACATACGAAATTTGGTTGAAATCCAATCCATAGTATGGAAGTTACATGCATTTAGAAATTGGACTTATCGGCAGGCTTAGAATCATGCTAGCAACACTGGTATGTATGAACTTCTGAAAATTAATCTGGAATGTTATTATCTACATGTGTGCCCATTTTGGAATAGTTCCTGAGATATCCAACAAAGAGCTCAAATTTCAATTGTGATTTTTCAGCAGTTGGTAGCACTGACGTCAATTTCAAATATGGCCGTGAGATATTAAGGTATAGATATTTATTCTTACCAAATTTAGTTTCGATATCTGCAGCCGTTTAGGAGTTGATAGGGGGGGGGGGGCACACACACAGACAGACAGACAGACATAAATTTCCCCGGATCGATCTCACGAGTCTACATTGTCCTAATTTTTGCAAAATGAGAAAATTAGGCTAAAAATGGGTGGGCTGGCTACGTAGCTCAGCGATAACGTTCTCGCTTGCTGTGCCCAAGGTTGCAGGATCGAATCCAGGCACAGTAAGCTGGCATTTGAGTGTGCTCAAATGCGAGGGAGCCGTGTCTGTAAATACAGACGTGTATATTGGCACGTTCAACATCCTTTTCGTTGCAAAATTCCGTTACCCTGGCGTCTCTAAAAGCCGCAGATGTTAAAGGGGACGTAAAACAAACAACATTATTATTAGATTAGCAGTTTGCCTTTTCTACTACTACGAGCGCTAGTGCGAGTAATTGCAGAGTTTCACTTAAGCCCTTATAACTACTGCGGTGTAAACATTTTCAAAAAAACGCCTGGGGGCATCGAACCAAGGAGCACATTAATGAAAGAATTACGTAAATAGATTAATTTGGCTAGGATTTGAATCAAATAGAAAACGGGAAAAGAAACAAGCGATTTTAGGCTGTTTTTCCGGAACTGCTTTTAGGTCGAAAGTGGGCTTTAAAATTTGATTGTTTAGTTTGATAGAGCTCCCAATATGAAACCTCTCCGGGTCCTTTAGCCCTTCACATTTTGAGGAAATTGCTTAATGTTACTTTTTGTTAAGATGGTGACCATGGCCTCCCCCCTGGAATCCCGAAAATATTTCGATTGTTCATTGTCACACCAGTTTATTTCATAAATTGAAGTTACTGATAGTTAACTGATTTACATGTAGGGATAATTCCACAGTTTAAACTTAGTAATTTGGGATTAATTGAAAATAGAAAATCGGTGAACCGAATTAACATTAGACTACCATTTTTATGAATTGCTTGATTTTTATTTTGTCGATATAACTACCTTTTACCCGTTTTTTACCTCTATGGAGATCAAATTGGCAGGTGAAAAGCTGAGGGAAGTAGGAGACTTCTGTTACTTAGGATGCAGAATAACCAGTGATGGACCAAGCAAAGAGGATATAAAAAGTAGGTTGGCTCAGGCAAGGAAAGCCTTTCTACAAAAAAGGAATCTGTTGACATCGAATATAGATTTAGGTATTAGGAAGTCATTTTTGAAAGCCTTTGTCTGGAGCGTGGTGCTCTATGGAAGTGAAACTTGGACTATTGGTGCAGCAGAAAAGAGGAGAATTGAGGCATTTGAAATGTGGTGTTACAGGAGAATTATGAAGATCAGATGGATAGATAGGGTTACAAACGAAGAGGTATTAAGGCGAGTGGGAGAGGAGAGATGTTTTTGGCGACTGCTAATGAAGAGAAGAGATAGGTTGGTAGGACACATACTAAGACACCCAGGAATAGCAAGCTTAGTTATGGAAGGAAGGGTCGAGGACAAGAACTGTAGGGGTAGACCAAGGTTAGAATATGTTAAACAGATTGCCTCGGATGTAGGATGTGGTAGCTATGTAGAGATGAAACGATTAGCTCAGGACAGGGAGGCATGGAGAGCTGCATCAAACCAGTCAAAAGACTGAAGACTCAAACAACAACAACAACAACAACCACCCGTTTTTTCAAAATTGAACATTATCACGATGATTTAAAAAGCAAAGCAACTTCTAGGGACAAAAAAATCTGAATTTGGAAAAAAATAGTCCTCACATTCATGCCATAAATATTATGTACCCAACGGTTTTAGTGCAGCCAAATGATGAATATCACGAAGCAAGCAGGAAGTGAAACGAAAATTGCGGGGGAGGGTACGTCTCATCATCACTAAGTGACAGGTAGGTAATGAAATCAAAAACTTTACTTGGCCCCCTCCTGGAAAAAATCCATGATGGGGACCCTTTCTTTGTCTGCAAAGAAAATGTTTGCTGCATTAAAACTGTTCAATAGAAGATAATGGATTGGCTTAGAGCAGGAGTTCCCAACTCTTTAGCAACTGCGTACCACTTGAAATTTTTAGAAATTTTGGTATACCAACAGTCCTATATATTTTTAGAAACATATATTTACTATCAGAAAGTGTCTAATAGCTTGTTTTATTTTAATAAAATTACTAAGAAAACTTCATATTAGTTTAAACATATGTTTAGTTTTTATGAGCAAAAGTTCATAAAATCCTCTCTCACAGAAGTGAAAATCCACAGCCTGCTTCCAGTCTCCGACCGGGTCAGGAATGGAATGAATGAAGCCCCTATCTAGCGGCGAGGATATGAACTGTGCCGGCTGCCGAGGCCTGACGCACTCCTCTGGGGCAATGATTAAATGAATGACAGATGAAATGAAATGATAGTGGAGAGTGTTGCTGGAATGAAATTTTGACAGGGAAAACCGGAGTACCCGGAGAAAAACCTGTCCGCCTCCGTTCTGTCCAGCACAGATCTCACATGGAGTGACCGGGATTTGAACCACGGACTCAGCGGTGAGCCTCTCTCTCACAGAAGTAACTGTAACAAATGGCATCAAAAATAGCAGAGCTTGCCGGAATAACATTGGGTACTCGGATTTACATTTGATCAAATAGTGAATTAAAGATGTCTCTTTAAAACTGTCTTTCATTGAAGTATCTTCGGTTAGATGGATAAAACTTTCTTTTAATTTCAACTCATTTCGTGAGGTTTCCGAAAAAGGAATCCTGATCCTGTAAAATTTGGAATGATCTTTGGAGAAATATTTATTAAAACTTTCTTGAAGGGCTTCCAAGTGAACAATGATATAAGCAACCAAATCTGGCATTGGAGATATTTCACTTTCTTCTAAAAATTATGATAGAGTTGTTGTTGTTGTTGTTGTTTGAGTCTTCAGTCTTTTGACTGGTTTGATTCAGCTCTCCATGCCTCCCTGTCCTGAGTTAATCATTTCATCTCTACGTAGCTAACACACCCTACATCCGAGGCAATCTGTTTAACATATTCTAGCCTTGGTCTACCCCTACAGTTCTTGTCCTCGACCCTTCCTTCCATAACTAAGCATGCTATTCCTGGGTGTCTTAATACATGTCCTACCAACCTATGTCTTCTCTTCATTAGCCGTCGCCAGAAACATCTCTTCTCTCCCACTCGTCTTAATACCTCTTCGTTTGTAACCCTATCTACCCATATGATCTTCATCATTCTCATGTAACACCACATCTCAAATGTTTCAATTCTCCTCTTTTCTGCTGCACCAATAGTTCAAGTTTCACTTCCATAGAGCGCCACGCTCCAGACAAAGGCTTTCAAAAATGACTTCCTAATACCTAAATCTATATTCGATGTCAACAGATTCCTTTTTTGTAGAAAAGCTTTCCTTGCCTGAGCCCACCTACTTTTTATGATAGAGTAGGAAATGCAAATAAATTCTCCTCCTGTATCTGTGAACAATCGTGTCACCCACGCCTACCACCTGAAACGGTCCCGCGTACCATCAGTGGTACGCGCACCACCGGTTGGGAACCCCTGGCTTAGAGCATGTAGTCTACATTTTGCATCATAGAAAGCCACAGTAAAAAATGAAATGTATGACTAGTAATCACAGCCATGTTTACCTGCCACATACATAACACGCCTATAATTGACATCTCAGTAACAATTAAGTGAAAGCTATGGACCACTAATTGTATCACTGTACAAGGTTTTTACTCACCACAATTTGATGTAAATACAGGCAGTGCGCAATTTTAATGACGTATGACTCTAACATTATCCTTGGCACACGAATCCAATTTGCACAGTAATAACATTAAAGTTTTATTTGTTTAACCATAAATAAATATTAATGGTAAGAAGATACGAAGGGACACTGGTTCATGCCCCGTTAACAAGTCTATCAATCACAAGGAAGCAGTAGTTCTTGTGTTTTATTTTATAGTTTGTGATTGAGAGAGACTAGACATATTCAAATGGAGTATCGCTATAAATCACGCTAAAGAGAAAATTCTGATGAGGTTAGCTGCTCTCAATAGGTGATATAATCAAGCAATGGATTCAAATCTCTATCTGAACTTGGTCAGGATAGATTAGGATAAGTTAAATTAGGTTATATTAGGGTAACTTATGTTAGGTTAGGATAAATTAGGTTATATTAAGAAAAGATAGGTTAGGTTAGATTAGGGTAAGCTAGAGTAAGTTTGACTAGGGTATGATAGGTTAGATTAGATTAGATTACGGTAAGTTAGGTTAGATTAGGGTAAGTTAGTGTAAATTGGATAAGGGTAACTTAGGTTAGATTAGGGTAGGTTATGTTAGGGTAAGTTAGGTTAGATTAAGGTAAGTTAGGTTAGATTAGGGTAGGGTAGGGTATGTTAGTGTGTTTGATAAGGGTAAATTAGATTAGATGAGGGTAAGTTAAGTTAGATTAGCGTAGTGTACTTAGTTTAGGGTCAGTTAGGTTATATTAGGGTAAGTTAGATTAGGGCATGATGGATTAGATTAGGGTAAGTTAGGTTTGATTACGGTAAGTTACCGCAAGTTATAAAGATAGGTTAGGGTAAGATAGGTTAGGTTAGGGTAAGTTAGCTTAGATTAGGGTTAATTGGGGTAAATTAGGTTAGGTTAAATTAGGGTAAGTAAGGTTAGGTTACGTTAGGTAAGATTAGAGTAAGTTAGGGTAGGTTACACAAGAGAATTGATCTTCAATCGGTCAACACTAGAGTGCCCAAATAGATTGGGTGGAATGTGATGATTAATGTCTCAGCCGATTATCTGAAAGAACCATTACATTTTGGTTATATATTAACTCACTTCTCTAACAAATGCTGGGGGTTTCAGTGGATAACATGCTTCGCTCGTCAGGTAAACATCGTCAGGTCTATATGCTAACCCATAGTATTAGGGTATCGGAAGTCTAGGCTGTCTTTAATTTTCCTGTCTCATCTTTCCTGATATCCTCATTCTTCGAGGGTCAAACCTCCTTTTATTCTTTTCATTGTGACTTATGCCTTCAGCACAAGGTCCTAAAGGATGATGATGATAATTGTTGTTGTAAGGGGCCTAACATCTAGGTTATCGGCCCCTAATGGTTTGGGTGATTGTGAAGATGAAAATGAAATGCAAACTATAACTAAAAACTAACTACTAACTTATATACTAGAAGAAGAAATGGAAAACAAAAGGAGAATAAGGCAAATAAAGGACAGGAGGAAAATAAATGCCCTCAACCCTTGAAGAATGCGGATTGAGGGACTTGGAAGGAAGGAGAGCCATGCAAAGCAGATAGGAAAGTGAAAGAGGAGAGGGTCCGTCCCACAGGTAAGGGAATAAAGGGGGAAACCGGACCCAGCTCAGGAATCCCTCGGGGTCGCCAACTCACGAACTCACCAGCAGTGAGCCCCTGAGGGTGTAGCAATATCCAGGGTGCACCAGAAATGGTGGGGCTACATACACCCTGCCTCCTTGAGGGCCTGGTCCTAAAGGAGGCAGAGTGTGTGCACATTGGTTAGTCCTGCACCATCAAGGAAATATTTGGTCATTATTCAAGAGTCGCATCAAGAAAGCAAATGGGGCCTTTGTACAACTGTATCCTATCTGGAGAAACAGAAACATCTCTAGGAAGACGAAGCTGCGACTTTTTAACACTAATGTAAAGTCCGTCCTACTTTATGGCCGTGAAACCGTGAAGGTCACCAATACTGACCAACTGCAAGTCTTCCTGAATCGTTGCTTGAGATGCATCATCAATCGAAGAAGGCCGGATGTCATCTCAAATGAAGATCTATGGGAGTAATCCAACCAGCAGAAAATGGATACACAAATAAAGGAGAGAAGGTGTCGATGGATATGTCACGCCCTAAGGAAGCCTGCTGGAACGATTGAGAAGACTGCACTCCATTGGAACCCACTAGGGTCCCTAAAACGAGGTCGTCCGAAGAAGACCTAGAAGAGGACGATCGAGGAGGAATGCCTGCAAATGGGGAAGACATGAGGTAGGTGAAGAGGTTGGCCAACAACATGACACGATGGAAGCGTTTCACGGAAGCCCTATGCTCCGAGTCGAGGAACGGGAATGAAGTAGTTCAATCCACTTATCCGGGATAAAAACAAGCTTTCGGCCGAAAAATCAAAACGTTCTGACAGCCTACTTTACTTATAGAAATTTAGCTAAGATGGAATCTATCACACTTTGCTGTGAGTGGCTGTTGTATCGTCGAGAATCGAACCTGCGAAGTTGGATGTCAAGTCACGCACGGTACGTGGGCTCTAAATAGACAGCGGGGCGAGACGATGGAGATAAAGCCAATTACATGAGGATATCATTGTGAGGTGGATGGACTCGTGGCAGTGGGCTGACTGATATCTGTGTCAAGCACCATTAGCATATGAAAAGACAGGCCCAAGCAGGTGTTCAACACTCATATTAACAAATGGTTAATTTAGATAGATACTTGCGATGTCCCTGCCTTGACCACACCCATATCTTTACAATTCGTGCACGATAATGATGATGTTGTTGATGTTTTTCAACTATGTACCGTGGGCATCTCGGTTGTGGAATTCCTTTAACATGGGCATGTTCAAGGTCTGGGGTTCTATCTGTGATTAGGATGGACAAATTTCTGACAAGGCAACACGTGTCCGTCATCTAGGCTCCCTATTTGGTAACCATGGTAACAAACGTTTGTCATCTAAGCCTCCTATATGGTTACCATGGCAACAAACGTTCGTTATCTAAAGGTGCCTGTACACTGAAGAGTGATTTTCATAGAGCAAGTCTTGCTAGACCGCTCTAGCTAAACTGAGTGCGTGTACACTGTAGAGTTATTTTCCCTCGGTAGAACATTCGTAGAGCGGAGATAGACAAATCTACCTAGAGCACTCTCTGAACCTGTGTACACTGTCAAACGTAAATGCACTAGCTAGAGCAGCAATAAACATTTCTGTGAGCAGTGTGAGTCTAGGTTTTCGCGCTGTGATGTGAAGTTAAAATGTCTTCAAGAGAGCTTTTAGTATATGTGGTGGTTGTGTGTCCCTTGTTAAAAAAAGAAAACTATGAAGTGGAAAACAAAAGTTGTGAGTGAGAATACGAGGGAATGCACGCTAAATTATTGCAAGAGTTATGTTGAGAAGATTCTGAAGCTTACAATAACTTTTTATGAATGAGCAGAAATGACTACGGTATTCTTTCAGAGTACAATTCCAAGTTTGTGGATGTTCAATTAATGTTATTGTTTTTTTTCGCGACTCCACACAAATTTAGCCATATTCAAACACTATAATTAACAACAAATAACCCCAACAATCCACCACTGACTCTACATAGAGCACTTTCCAGTATTCAACCGCACGAATAGAGCTAGACTGGTCTAGCTAGGGCACCCAAATACTGTTTACACCGTAGAGTCAGCCGGCCTTAGCTAGAGCTTAGAGCGGTCTCCGCTAGGGTCCTCTACCACCTGTGTACACTGGAGAGGGGCTTAGAGTGCCCTAGCTAGAGCACAGGCACCTTAAGCCTCATATAGCCTAAGGTTCCCATGGCAACAAATGTTCGTCATCAAGGTCTCCTATACGGTTACGAAGTATTCATCATTTATGCTTCGAACATATTCACGTTTCTCGGTGTAGCAGAGGAACGTTTTGTGGTAACGAGGGGGCTGCGAAATTACTAAATAACCAACCTGTGACGCTGATAATTTTTATAGTAAGGCAGTAAGGATAATGTTAGTTTCTTTTTCAAGTTCGAGGAATTTGCAGATTGCATTAAACGGGCAAGGAATGAACAGCGGTGAATAACCTTTAAAGAAAGTCAGCCTGAGTGTTTTATTGATGTTTTATTAAGAACTTGGGACTCCATGGTCATCAGACCGATAACCTGAATGTGTATGGATTTTCATTTCAATTGCGATATTATATTAGGATCTGTGTACAAAATCCTGGCTTTACAACAGGGAAGTGTTGTATGAATTCGAGACTACAATATTGGCATTTCAACCCCGTAGAAGTTACACTATTATCCGCCTATTGCGCTCTGGCTATCAAATGGCATTATTCCTAGTTTCTAAACCGGTGGATACACCCACCTCTGTTTACTACACCCACCTCTGTTTACTAGCTGGTTGCATTATAACGTCGAACACTGCATACACAAAAATTCTGTATACTATTTTCGAGTCTAAATCTATGTAAAAAAGATTTGCTTTGTGCTCATTTTCAATCCAATATATTCCCAATAACAACTTACTCTTCTCTTTTAATGATATTTCTGCTTACGTTTCATTGCTCTTAAGTAAAGTGCAAGGCTCACTACTTTGTATATAATGCATCTTCACTGTTGTTGTTTGAGTTTTCAGTCTTTCGTCTGGTTTGATGCAGCACTCCATGCCTCCCTGTCCTGAGCTAATCATTTCATCTCTACATAGCTACCACACCCTACATCCGAGGCAATCTGTTTAATATATTCTAACCTTGGTCTACCCCTACAGTTCTTGTCCTCGACCCTTCCTTCCATAACTAAGCTTGCTATTCCTGGGTGTCTTAGTTTATGTCCTACCAACCTATCTCTTCTCTTCATTAGCAGTCGCCAAAAACATCTCTCCTCTCCCACTCGTCTTAATACCTCTTCGTTTGTCACCCTATCTACCCATCTGATCTTCATCATTCTCCTGTAACACCACATTTCAAACGCCTCAATTTTCTTCTTTTCTGCTGCACCAATAGTCCAAATTTCACTTCCATAGAGCGCCACGCTCCAGACAAAGGCTTTCAAAAATGACTTCCTAATACCATCTTCACTAAGTAACTTCAATCATTAAGTTAGTAAGCAAGTAAAATATAATTTACAAAACTTTAAAGTTTAAAAAATATAAACTTTTAAAAATAAAAAAATGAACAAAAATTAAACTTAAAATAAAAACTTTAATATAAAAATTGAAAAATATAAAATATAAAAAAATTTAAATTTCGAAATAAAACATAAAAAATTAAGAATTAATAAGAAGTGCAATGTGGCTTCCACAGTGAGTGGCACGGGGCGACAAGTTAAGAGCAACAAGAAGTTCCGTGAAGAACTATACAGCCTACTTTTCATGCCAATGATTATTCTACAGAATATGAACCTATCTAGAATAATGACGAAATTAAGTTGGTAATATCGAAATATCTAATTAGTTCAAAATATACCTGGTGTAATGTAGCCTAATAGAGCACTACAGTTGGCAGCCCTGGTGACTGAATATATTCTTAGTTCCACCTCTTAAGGTACAGAATACAAAATTTGGTTGAAGTCCAATGGACGTTACATGCAGTTAGACACTGGATCTATCAGCACGCGTAAAAGCATGTTGCCAACAATACCATGCGTGTGCTGGTCAGAAATAATCTGAAATATTATGATATTTTGTTGTGCCAATTTTGGATGAAATCCATTTGTTAGTATAGAAGTTACATGTATTTTAAAATTGGACATATCAGCAGGCATAGAATCATGTTGGCAGCACTGCCTTGTATTAATTACTCCAAATTAATCTAGAATGTCAGGTGCTATACGTGTGTAAAGTATAGAGCTGTTGGCTTGCATACTTTCTGATATATTGATATTAGGGTAAAAAAATATAGACAGCATTTATTAACAGTTGGCAGCCCTGATACCTCTTAACAATACTAATAGTAATATCTGTTATGGTACACATAGCACATACGTAATTTGGTTGAAATCCAACTGATAGTATAGAAGTTACATGTATTTAAAAATTGGTACTATCAGCAAGTTTATAATCATGTTGGTAGAACTGACGTATATAAGTTACTCCAAATTAATCTAAAATGTCAGAATATACGTGTGCATAGTTTAAAGCTGTTGGCTTGCATACTTTCTGATATATAGGTATTTGGATGGAAAAAAAATAGAGAGAGTAATTATTAACAGTTGGCAGCCCTGGTGGCCTTAGGGATACGCTCAGTCATATCTGTTTATGTACAGATATTACATACAAAATTTGGTTGGAATCCAATTGATAGTGTAGAAATTATATGCATTTCAACATTGGACTTATCAGAAGGCTTAGCATTATGTTGGCAACACTGTCATGGTTGGCCTCCTGGAAATTAAACTGCAATAGTCTTATCTACATGTGTGCCAATCTTGGAATAGCTCCCATGCATACCTTGCACGATATCCAACATGGAGCTAAAATTTCTAGTGCGTTTTTTCAGCAGTTGGTAGCACTGACATCATTTTCAAATATGGACGTGAGATATTCCGGTGCACATCTTTACTCATACTAAATTTGGTTTTGATTGCTGCTGCCGTTTAAGAGTTGATAGGGGGAACACACACACAGCCAGACAGACAGACAGACACACATTTTCCCGGATCGATCTCATAAGTCTACTTTTTCCTCATTTTTGCAAAATGTGAAAAGTAGGCTAAAAATTATAAATGATAAATAAATAGTAAATAAATTTAAAATACCGTACCTAATAAATACATAAATATAGTCTATAAATAAATATAGTCATATATGTATAAATAATTCCGTACATAAAAAGGAATATTTACATCAATAATATAGACTATCAATAAATAAGATATAGTTAAGTAGATATATAAATAAACAAACCTACCTCTAGAAAGTATTCAAAGCACAACAAAGCTAAGAACATCTGATAAAAACAACAATGCAATATCGGTCACGTTTCAGAGCAAAGATCATAACCTTCCAATATAGCGGTACGTCAACTCAAAACAAAAGACCATAAAAATATTTCTGACATTTATTTACAGAATGCGAAGAGCTAATTCAGAAGAAGAAGAATTCAAATCACTGAGCGGAGACTGTGTATAATATTCTAGTCACGCGATGACAATGAGGAACAGAAGGTGCATCTGCTACTGTCTAAGATGAAGATAAGATCTGTTTGAACACATGTTCAGTGTATGTTTGACCCGGCCGCCAGAGGACTCCAATATCGACACGACGTGAGCATGTCCTCCTGCAACTCCGTCACGTAGCGTGATCTCACGAAGGTACAGAGGAGGGTGTGTTCGTAACAGCGTGCGACACGACTTCAAGGGGCCATGGACAGAGCAGACCTTGCTTTCCCGACAGTTAGAATAAAACAACACAGAGAAAGCAAAAACAAAACGATTTCCTTTAAATCTTGATGTTCTTAGAAACTCTGCTGATGGTCTGGTTATATTGACTGTCTCCGTCCTAAACTTTCTACTTAACTTATTAGAACATAAAGAGAAATGTAGGCAACTTCGTATGATAATCAGCATTATTTTCAAAGATGATAATAATAATAATAATATTAATAATAATAAAAGACAGAAGTAATGTCGAACATCAAGGTTGATACAGCACAACTAAATACCAAATATGGAACGATAAATCGTGTTAATAAATTTAAATATCTTGGGGAATGGATCCAGCAAAATGGTCTTGACAAGGAAGCCATAGAAGCAAGAAGCAAGAAAATGGAAGTCGCTTTTCAAACCACCTGCAATATATATAACAAAAAGTGCTTTTCTATGAACACAAAATTCGTCACTACAACACTATCATCAAACCAGTACCGCTATATGCATCTGAATGCCTTATCCTATCCGAGAAATGTTTGCTCGCGAAGTTAGAGAGAAAAGAAAGAAATATCCTACACAGCATACTTGGTCCAGACTACAAAAATGACATCTACATCAGAAAATCCAGGCAAGAAATTTATTCGAGGATAGAGAAGATCACAGACACAATGCGAAAACGCAGAGTTTGCTTCTACGGTCATATACGATGGATGATGGACTCCCGATGGACGAAACGTATCTTCAGTATCTTTGACTCCAAACCAAAAACGACAATCCCATGGTATGTTAACGTCCAGAAAGATCTTAAAGAAATGGGGAAACGAGCAGAAGATGCACCAAACCGAAATCTTTATAGAGCAGCCATCAAGACGTTTGGGACTTTCCGGGATGAAAAACGGACAACTGGTGCGAAATGGACAGAAGAACGTCGTGCTAAACACAGTGAGCTCATGAAGACAATGTGGATCAAGCGAAAAATAAACAAATGCCAGAATGTAAAATGAGGCTTATCGTGGTCCCTAGTACAACACAGTGAAGAATTCGGCTTGTGTGTGAACGCTTTAAAAACAAAAATGATGGTGTTCTCTAAAAAGACAAAAGAGCAAATCTCACAATAAATATTAATATAGTTGAACAAGTGTCCTCCTTCAAATATTTGGGCACCATATTGAACGAACAATGTGACTCGAAACAAGTAATAAAATCTAGAATTGAACAGGACAGGAAACAATTCTTTACCTTTCGGAAATTCTTTGTACGATCAGATCTCAGCCTACAATTGCAAATCCACAAGATCCGTTGTTACATATTTTCTGTTCTTCTATATGGTTGCGAATGCTGGACCATGGATCCTTCTATTGAAAAACGAATCGATGCCTTTGAAATGTATCTATATCGTCGTCTCCTGCGCATACCTTGGATATTGAAAATTTCAAATGTCGAGGTCCTACATCGGATGAAAAAAGCAAAAAGAACTGCTACATGTTATAAAGCAAAGAAAGACACAATACCTAGGTCCCATCATGCGAAACGAGAGGTACCAATTATTACAGCTAATTATTGAAGGAAAGATACAAGGAAAACGATCCGTTGGGAGAGGCAGAAATTCATGGTTGAAGGACATTAGAAGGTGGCACCGGTGTACATCGGAGGAAGCATTTCATATTGCAATGTCAAGGTCAGAGCAGGCTACGAGGATCGCCAAACTTCGTTTGGAAACGGTGTCTTAAGAAGAAGAAGAAGTTGGTCGATTAGCGAAATTAAATGAAAGGCATTAGGGTTAGTCCAAAACATCTAAAACAAAAAACCTATGTCAAAAAAGACAAAAATTCGGCATTACAACACAGTCATAAAACCAACAACAGTCATTTACGTAAGCGAAACTATGACACTTAACAATGAACATGAACTTGAAGAAATCAAAACAATAGAGAGGATCATTAGGAAAATCTTAGGAGATGGTTACAGGCTACAATCAATCAAAACAACAGAACAGTAATCAAACATCGAAATTATTAAGAAAAGACGAATGAAATTCGATTGACGAAAAGGATAATAGATTATGTAACCTCACTACAGAACTCAACACCTCTGCTAGAAGAACTTCGAAGGGACCTCAAAAACGCAAACATAGGTTCAACAGACATTTCAGAAAGGGACACCTTCAGATACTAAGTGAACAAATGGGAAGTTACATCAGAGCAACCAAAACAGTACAGGCCAAAGTGGTTGTATGAACGTAAACAAGCCTTCTCGGAAAGAATGAAAGCCTATTGGAACAACAAGAAGAACAGAAGAATGTTGATTGGTTAATTTGTTTCACGTCTTTCATTGAAGAAATTGAAGTAAAGGAACGAAAAATGTTAAGAAAAATTCTCGGACCAAAAAAAATGTGTTAACATATAGACTACCGATTACGTAGTAACAAAGAAGTATGTAAAACATGCAGCAGAATCTCAGATACCATATGAAAATGAAGGGTTCAATTCTTTGGACATGTTTCAAGAATGCCTGACGACGACAGACTCACCAAGAAAATGTTTAACCACTTCAACAAGCCCAATATAAAAGGTAACTCTTATGAAAATGGTTTGCTAACACCAAGAAGGATCGACAAGAAATGAATATCACTGATCAAGACATCCGCAACAGAACCACTTTCAGAAATAAGATACACACATTTGAGGGGTTCCTAGAGCCAGAAACAGCGGTCAAGAAGAAACAACATTCGGCAGCCGTGAGCAAGAGTATGAAGGAACACTGGCTCCAAAGAAAACTGAAAACATGAAGAGTTATTTACGCGGTCCATAGTTGGCCAGAATATAATATGATGATGACTTTGGAGAAATGACCACACCCAATGTACCAGAAAAAGAAACCTTTGCATCGCGTGTGAGAAAAATGAAAATGGCTAACCATTTAACCAAAAGGCTTATAACAAACGGTCAATATCCTTCAAGGCAATTATAAATCATTACTGCAGTGTCATCTGTATGGAGGTCTTGTACGCTTCCGAATCCCTCACGATGAACAACAAAGGCTTGGTCAAAAGGAAGGAAATGTTTGAAAAAGATATTGGATACCGTCAAAGAAAGTGGGGAATATAGAAGACGGCATAACCATGAACTGTATAATCATGTGGAGAAGTTAACTGATACCATCCAAAATAGTACGATTAACTTGTATGGACTTGTGAAGCGAATGAGACCAGAGAGACAGAACAACCACATAATTACTACTTTCAGGAGAGGAAAACTGAATGGGCCTGGTTCATTGAACTGGATAGAAAATTTAGGATTACATTAAGTGACATTCAGGAGCGTATGCCACTGTAGAGGAAACTTCAAGCATGTCAAGGTTTCCAAGAGAAACCGAGGCTGAAATTGGGAAAGATGTGGACCCAGAAAGGGAAGGACAACGAATGCGGCCGTACTGGGTAAATATCAAAGCCGGAAGAATGTGACAGGTGGAATGATGCGGTCCATAGATGGCCGATACGATATGAATGAATGAATAAATGAATAAATAATAATAACAATAATAATAATTGACCAGTGTAATACACAGAGCCAGCTCCTGCAAGAAATCAACATAACTGTGTTACCAGCAAGTTAAACAAGGTCTGCAAACCATTAACATCTTTGAATCCGTTATACAAGACAGTCACATTTTCTGGAAAATGTTAAAAGAAGATCCACAGATTAAACTTAAGAAAGGGCAGAGACCATAGAGGTCAGAAGCAGCTGAACAACTACAAAGTCAGAAAATGAAGGAGATATGGGATCTTAAGAACGTCAAACCAATCCCAACTCATCAAGCTGAAAACCATTTTGGTTAACCTACGTAGTCCACAGTTGGCTCATTCGAAGAAAGAGGAAGAATGTTTTTACGACCCTTTTAACTACTGCGGCTTTTAGAGTCGCTGGGGTGCCAGAAGTTTGCCCCGAATGGGATCTTCAACGTGTCAGGAAATGTACTGACACTGCCCCCTCGAATTTGTGCACCCTTAAATGCCAACTGACTGCGCCAGGATTTGATCCAGCCTCCTTGGGAAGAGCAGGCGAGAACGTTACCGCTGTACCACGCAACCAGTCGCATTTCGAAGACGAAGCTGATGTCGGTAGTGAAGGAAATACAAGAAAATAGGCTCACAAGGAGCTAATTTGGAGGAGGGGGGACTAGAGGTGTGCGAATTATTAGAATCAAATAATAGTACAGTATGCAGCGCGCCTATAATGGCTATAATTACCATTATAGGCGAGTTGCATACGACTGTTTATGTTCGACGATAATTATAACTTTATTATATGTTTTAACATAAATATTCATAAATATATGTTCAGTCACTAGAATGTTGTGATCGGGTGCTGCGCCGGGTAGTATATCTCTGTTCTCCAAGCTCTTTGGCCAACCGACGCATGCGCTCTGCGTGCTTCAATGCCATATGTTAACAGATTGTGCACCAGTATTCAGTATAAAACTGTCACCGAAGTCGTTTCAAAAACAACGCGCAGTGTAGAAATTGGATTTGGGGATATTAAGGTACACTGCTATTTCTTGTCTCATATTCACCAGTTTATTTACGCGAACATATGGACGGTGCGCATGCGCGAAGGTATCCTTATCTAATTGGTCACACAACTGTTTCTTGAGCTCTGATTGGTGGGAGAAACTGTTTCATAACGAAATATAGTGTTATAATGAGCCTCATTATGATACAGTTTTCTGACACATAATAGTCAGGGTCGAACAAAGAATTTAAACCAGTCACAATTCTCTATTCAAATCCATTTTATTGACCAACTACTGGTATCTTTTGTTGCCCTACTTAGTAATGTTTTCTCTCCCGTGGAGTTTCATCTTTTCCCATAAGGAATTGCGTCTGGAAACTTTTAGAATTGGGGATTCCGAGGGATACCTGAGCTTCAAACGTTTTCTATATTTTCATTGACTTTGGAAGTCAGGTGATTTCAATCCATAGTTCATGATTCTTTGAATAGCTCAAGGACACCACGTACTCTTGCATGATGAAAAAATCGATTTTTGGATTTTGGCGCCATAAAATTCTTCATTCTTTTCTGAATCCAAATATATATAGATTGTTGGGGTTTGATGTCTAGAACTACCTTAAATTCTATTTTTAAAATTAGCGTCCCATGCTATGAATAATACACTTTTAAATTTACCAGCTGTTTTCCGTTAATACTCATTTTTCATGTTTAGGTACCAATAACTAGTAAACCATTTACGATAGAGGGCTAATTTTTTTTACATTAACTTGTATAATGGATTACTTGAATATTAACCTATTTTTACTTCCAAAACATAGTAGGCATGGATTGGGAAGAGAAAAATTGATACATATTTTTGAATAAATTTAAAAAGAAAGAGTTCGGATTTTTTTTCTTGCATTCTGTCCCAATAATAATGAAACAAAGTGGTTACTCATATGTCATGATCCATTCCAAGTATGTGAACAAAATTTGAGAATATTTGATTGAAAAACAACTGAGAAATGTGTACCTGAAGCAACTTATACAACATTTTCTTGAAAATGTATCTGTCCAAATTTGTATTCATTTCACACATCCTATCAAAGCAAAGTAGCACTACATGGTCAAAAACAGCTCAGAATATACCGCTTCTTATATGTGACAAGAATCATAGCTGTACCTTTAGCATAAACCCAGAAACTACTTAGTAAAGTGATGCCACAAAAATAGACTTTTTCATCGTGTAAGAGTACGTGGTGACCTCAAGAGCTGATCATCAGTAAAATGACTCCAAAACCCTCAGCTCTAAATTCACACGGAAAATAGAGTGAAGTAATCAAAACAAAACGTGTGGCATTTTGCATTAGCAAAGATCCTCTGTTAGTGGATATCTTAAAAAATCATTTTACTTTGAGTTTCTTAAAAGAAAATGTAATTAAGTCTCTTGATTAAACATTGGAAGTAATTTCACCGCCTTCCAAACATAATTAGTGTATTAAGCCGTATATTTCGTATATACAATATATACAAGTAATAAATATCTAGTAACATCCACAAACGAAACTAGAAGTCACAGTTGGATGTCCAGAGCAGTAATCCACTCCACTGCATCATCAGTTGCGTTCTGCAGGTCGTTATATCCTCCCTTGAAGGACCGTGAAGGGCATTCCGACACAAAATGGTGGATTGTCTGCACTGAATCGCCACAATCCAACTGAGGACTAGAAATGTTCCCCCATTTGTGGAGCCAAAAGTTACATCTTCCGTGACCAGTCCGCACTCTGTTCAGTGACGTCCAGATCCTTCTTGGAGGATGGAAACCAGGAGGCTTCCTGCAGGGGTCGGAGATCAATCCTAGCTCATCAGGGTTTGATGTAGTCCATTCTTATCGCCAAGTTTCGTCCATATTGAACTTAGATTCAACAAGCATCTTGCATAGTAGCCATGACGGATGTCGAGATTTTAATCTCCCTTGTTTCTGTGGATTACAGACCTGATGTATGGGTAAGAGATCATTTGCAGCGCATTTTGACCATTCCCTTTTTAGAGCTGTTAGCCTTCGCAGAGGAGGTGGGTGAATGTTGGATAATACTGGTAGCCACTTGAGTGGTGTGGATTTGAGAGTGACCGATATTGTTCTCATTGTATCATTTAACTGGACATCAACTATTCCTACATGTGCACTATTGATCCATTCGCGGCTACAATATTCAGCAACCGAGTATACTAAGGCGAGAGCTGTTGTGCGAAGAACAGTCGCATTTGCTCCCCAACTTGTACCACAGAGTTTGTGAAGGATGTTGTTACGTGTTCTGATTTTAGCTGCTGTTCTGCAGAGATGTTCTTTGTATGTCAAAGAGCAATCCAGCACAACACCCAAATATCTTAGTTGGGTGCAATATTTTAGCTGTTGAAAACTATAATTGGAATTTATGGAAACTGGGGTCGAGTCTAATAATTTGACACCTCTGTAACTACTAGAGGTGTGTACTGTATTTTCTAAAGATGTTTGTTAGTTAGATAGTTATTGCTACTCTAAGGGGGAGAATAGCGAGGTCATCTGCCCCTATTTTCTCTTCTCAGGATGGTCGTATAGTGAAATAAATAGAGTTGAGGGGCCCAGGAGCCAATGCAGTGAGTTCTCAGTTACGATCTACAGTATTCTGCAAGAAAGAAGTTATTATGCTGACGCAACTCTCGCCACATCACTCAGTATTTAGTTCAACCTGGGTGGGTGCAGGGTGTCTGATATGAGGGTAGCATGAATGATTGCTGGGAGCAATGGCAGGAAGGTACACGTAATGAAGTGATGAAGGCTGAACAAGATATTATTATTATTATTATTATTGTTATTAATATTAGCCATTGATAAATCCCATAAAGGGAAAAGGCCTCCTGCTATCAGGGTAGCTCGGAGATATTTCATCAGGTGAGCTAGGCTGATGAACATTTACCTTAATATTATAGCAACTTAAAACTAATTGTCCTGACTATTTACACTCTTATTCATCTTCCTCACAAATGATCGTTTTATGTTAAACATTTTCACTCGTAAAACTTGGACCTAGTTCATATTATCCTGAAGATTTATCTAAGCTGACGATGAGTCTAGGGGTGTTTCAAACTGTTTCGACGACAGTCCTCCACAATTCCGTTGACCTGCCGCTCTCATCCACTGCTTCCCCATCGTCGACTGGAACTCGTCTGACCATCTGGTCTTCGGACGGCCGGGGTTTCTTCTTCCATCTCTGGGCTCCCAAACTGTAGTTGAGTAGGCCCACCTTGCGTGATCCATTCTCAGTACATGGCCTGCCCATGTCCATTTCAGTTTCTTGGCCCTCGTGATGACATCCTCTAGCCGTGTCCTCTTCCTGATTTCCTCGTTAATAATTCAGTTCCTTAATGTAATGTTTAGAAGTTGTCTCTCCATTTTCCTCTGGCACACATCCAACTTCGAAGCTTGCTTCTTAGTTATTGACCACGTTTGTGCTCCATAGTGGAGAACGGGAAGTACACACGAGTCCATCACTCGCCTTTTTGTCTTGAGGCAATGCTCTCTGCTGTTCAATATGAAGGACAGGCTCCAGAATTTTTGCCGTGCTGACGATATCCGCCTGTTGATTTCCTTATCCATATTTTGCTGAAAAGATAGTGACTGACCCAGATAGACAAAGTTTGACACATATTCCACTTCTTTTCCTTTCACCATGAGTTTCTTTGCTTCATGATTTGTCATAACTTTTGTCTTGCTGGGATTGAGGCTCAAGCCCACTTTGTTGCTCTCCTCATGCAGATCTTTTAACATTTCTTCCAGCCTCGAACTCGATTTTGCAAACAGGATCACATCATCGGCGAATCGTAAGTTCGTCATTGTATTTCCATTGATTGTGATTCCGTCTTTGTGCCCCCATTTTAACTTCCGAAATATGTCCTCTAAGACGCTGATATTAGATGATGAAAATCAATAAATGTAAAACAAAAATATTGGTATGCAGTCGAAATAAATCAGAAACCTCTATGGACATCAAATTGGCAGGTGAGGAGCTAAAGGAATTAGGAGACTTCTGTTACTTAGGAAGCAAAATAACCAGTGATGGAAGAAACAAAGAGGATATGAATAGTAGGTTGGCTCAGGCAAGGAAAGCTTTTCTACAAAAAAGGAATCTGTTGACATCGAATATAGATTTAGTCATTAGGAAGTCATTTTTGAAGGCCTTTGTCTGGAGCGTAGCGCTCTATGGAAGTAAAACTTGGACTATTGGTGCAGCAGAAAAGAGGAGAATTGAAGCGTTTGAAATGTGGTGTTACAGGAGAATGATGAAGATCAGATGGGTAGATAGGGTTACAAACGAAGAGGTATTAAGACTAGTGGGAGAGGAGAGATGTTTCTGGCGACTGCTAATGAAGAGAAGAGATAGATTGGTATGACATGTGTAAAGACACCCAGGAATAGCAAGTTTAGTTATGGAAGGAAGGGTCGAGGACAACTGTAGGGGTAGACCAAGGTTAGAATATGTTAAACAGATTGCCTCGGATATAGGGTGTGGTAGCTATGTAGAGATGAAACGATTAGCTCAGGACAGGGAGGTATGGAGTGCTGCATCATACCAGTCAAAAGACTGAAGACTCAAACAACGACATGATCTATAAAATCAAACTAAAAGGAATCAGGAACAATGAACTCCTGTTTAATTACAGTTATTAATGAAGATATAGTCAAGGAAAAAAGTATAACATTTCCTAAACATCCAAACCTTACTTATGATATTAGGGGTGTGGCTAGAAACAAGGTACTGTCTAAGTGTTTGCCTGGAGGTGGTGATCATAATTCCGGGAATACCCACACTCAGGATACACCGGGATTCAAACCTCCAGCTCCCAGCCATGGTTGTTGGGATTAATTTTGCACTCACGGCTACCCAGTGGGGTCCTTGTTACTGAGAGAGGGTGCGTGTCCCTGAACAAAATCCCACGAATCTTTAAGCAACTCATCGTCGTGTTAGGCCTTTAAATTGACCCAGAGTGCACGATCTCTTGGAAACAAAAACAACTTGTGCAGTGTCAAACGTGACCTTCTAAACGACATGCTATCAATGGTGTAGTGTCCCCTTAATGTGGGGTCTTGGAGGTCCCGCGTGACTCACAGGTTGGGGTCAAGCCTAATGAAAGAGCTCACTAACAGTGTGATGAGCCCATTGTCTGATCGTCAGTGACATCTTTTATACACACACGTGATGGATTGGGAAGAATTAATAGACACTGTCACGTTCCCAAAATAAAAGATCCTCACTACATAGCCGTGAGGGGCTTCGGTGGCGTAGTTGGTAGCATGCTGAGTTCTATACCCAAGATCGCGGGTTCAAAACCGGCCGAAGTAGTCAGATTTTTAAGAGCGTTAAAAATCCCTTAGTATGCCTTCCTTCGGAGGGGGAAGTAAAGCCAGCGGGACCATGTCATAGATTTATGGCATGTAAAAGAACCTTCCACTAACTACAATTGTGTGAAGCTAAATTTGTAGGTTCGATTTGATTAACGCCCTGTTAAGTACCAACGTTCGCCACTAGGTGCCAGTTGCGGTGACATCTAGTAGCCAAGTTCACAGCTAGGTGTCGTTGACGGTAGCATTTGATTAGCAAAAGTAGAAACTACTTGATATTGATCACCTGCAGTCCTTACCTGAATTGCAGATAACACACACTAATACAGCCATCACAATTAACACCGGTTATCAGGCAGATTCTGCACGCACCCAAAATGCACGGGCCTACATGATCGCGTTGGCGCAGTTTCTAAGCTGAGGAACCAACCAACTAACCTTTGCCAGCGTTATACATCCCACAGTATGCCTTCCTTCGGAGGGGAAGTAAAGCCGGCGGTCCCATGTCATAGATTTATAGCATGTAATAGAACGTTCCACTAATTACACCTGTGTGATGCTAAATTATAGGCCTACGTTAGATTTGACTAATGCTCTTAGGTTCCAACGTTCGTCGCCAGGAGCAGACTGCAGTGGCATCTAGTAACCAAGTTCATAACTAGTGTTCGTTGACGGTGGCGTTTGGCAGCAAAAGTAGGTACTATTAGAATATTGAATGTCTGCAGTTCTTACCTGAATTACAGGTAACACACACTAATACAGCCATCAGAATAACACCGGTTATGAAACAGATTCTACGCACACCCGAAGTACACGGGGCTACACGACTGCGTTGTGGCAGCCCTTAAACTGAGGAACCAACCATCTAACCTTTGTCTTGGCGATGTGTCAAATGACTTCTCTGTGAAGTCAAAAGACGAAACTTATTTTCGGAATGCTTCTTGTATATTTCGTGGGTGTATAAAAAGTACTGCTGGACTCATGGGTTGGTGACTCCTTAATGTGATGGATTCCATTAGAAACTTGACCGTGTATAAAGGACGGAGAGGAATCCTCACATTTAACTGGCAGTAAGACAGACCTAGGGTCATTAAGGCCACATAAAACCCGTACTAATCACTCACAAGTAGAGGCAGTGTTCAGTCGTAAAGACCAAGTCACGCCCACCTCGATAATTGTTTTTAACGTACAATTGTGGATGCCAGTAATAGACCACTAAAGATCCTTAAGTACAAGCGTTATAGAATATCAAAGCCGAGCGCTTAAAATATTATATTTTTCCTATAAAAAACGTGGGCATTGTGTCTGTAGCAAATTATAATTATGAAATGTATCATTACCAATGCTTCTCTGCTAAAACAAAACCTGGTATATCATTAAGGGGGTCATAATGAAAACGAAACAAGTTCGCATACGAATATAGTCTTTTATTTCCCTGTCCCTGTCCCCTTAAAATAATTCCTTGTGTTTTTCTTCTTCGCTAGTTTTAACCCTGGCCATTTAACGAAGACATTAATTATTATGAAAGTCAAAAAATTTAATGCCTGTCCTTTGTCTCCAGTCCTCTTACTGCGCTTACTGATTCACGGTGTAAAGCTTAACTAGCAGGCAGATTTATTTGGAATCTTGAAGTATATGATTTGCTTACAGGCTCTACTCAGCAAAGAGTAAAATCTAATGGAAAACTACGAGCAAAGCTTTTGAGAACAGCATTTAAACTTGGTATTTCCTATTTTTTTTTATAAAAATATATTTAAAACACAATATTGTTCTTTAAGAAATTCTTGATATGGTCTGAGATGAAAAAAGTGGGTATAAAGGAAAGCGGAAAATCAGGAATCCTTTCACATAAGGAATGAAAAAAGTATTAAACAATTTGTAAAAAAAACAGAAAAAAAAGGATGTTTACGTATTCATTTCCGGTGAAACGCAAGTGAAACTCCTTAAGGTGATTATGTAAAATATTTTAGGCGACTTGTGTCCAGTATTTTAATGTTACCTATGAGAGAAATCTCGAAATTCTATATCAAGAGCGTCAAGTTATTTAAGTTTATACCACAATGGTCATACAAATCGACGCCTACCAAATTTAACTTTAATTATTTGGATGCTCCAGATACACATTACTGTATTTTTGACCAGCTCGTTGAAAGGAAAACGTCCCTTGCGTTGTAAATTTAAATGAAATGAAATTGAATTTAAGATGGAAATATTAATATTCTTTTTGTTACTACAGTATATTTATTTCCTGAAGATTCTCCTCTAACGTGATGTACTGTATTGCACATTGCTTCATTGAGACCTTGCTAACTCCTCAGTATTAGAAATATAAACCTTAAGTCGCTCATTAAATCCTACAACGTCGTATCTCTGAAGTCACCATGTCACAGGAAATGAACTTAAATATTTTATATCAGTCTCATTCCGACAATAAATTATTTTTGAAATCGCTGTTGTTTATTTAGGCAAAGAAAAACGGATTGATTTGACCATCATACAGTTGAAAAACATGCGAAAATAGATTGAACTTGAATGCACGATTTCATCTTCAGGCGTTTGCCCTCTTTTCTTCCAAAAATCTCCTCATCCAGTCGGAATGTTCGTTCTTCCGCTCAGCTGTCCATTTTCTTCCTGGTTGTCGTTATGTTTTTTGCTCAAACTTAACATATTTTATTCTATTCCGGCACTCGGTGTGGTCCTCGAGATTCTGTATGTTCATCTGTTGTAGGTCCCTCTGAACCTCTGTCAGCCATTCCGTGCCGCATTTACTCTTTGATATGATGTTGAGTAGTTTCTTTGCCATTCTAGAGCTTTCCAACCTGTAGATATGTGTGTAAAACTTTGCTCGGCGTTTTCTGACTTCTTCCATTATTGTGTTGGTCTATCAATAGAGTTCGTTGTGAGATGTATTCATCTGAATGCCGTTTTCATTGACTGCCCAGTAATTTTTTCTGAGGATTTTTCGTTCCCGCTTTTCTATGTCCTTAATTTTGGAATTACCGTCGATCACCATTGTTTCGGCTGATTAGGTTGCTTCTGGAAGAATCACTGATTTATAGTGCCTTAATTTTGCGTCTATCGAAATACACTTCTTGTTGTAGTGATATCACGTTAGATTATTATTATTATTATTATTATTATTATTATTATTATTATGTGCGTATGACCCTATTGGATCACGCATTACATTTATGATTCGCCTTTCTAACAGACCATATTGCTTTCATTCTTTCACTGTGCGCTTGTTTCCTTTCTTCTGACCACTTAGTCCCCGATCTTCTGGGGACTTCATTCTCTGGCTGTACCACCCATTTATTTATCTTCTGACGGTAGACATTTCTGTCTAGTATTTCTGATGATTCTATTCGGGCCCTTTCCAGGTTATTTTTAACATCTTGTATCCAAGATACGTTCTTCAGTTTTCCAGAGTATGTAAAAATCTTTGAGTTAACCTTGAAGATGAGAGTCTGTGAACGTGTCCATAGAATTTCAGTCTTCGTTTCCTGATGTCTGCGGCGAGGTTGGATAGTTTTTCCGTGGCTTTGCGTGATTTGAGTCTATACCCTTCTTCACTTTTCTCTGGGCCCAGAATTTTCCTCAAGATCTTTCTTTCCTCCTTCAAGATATTTTCCAGATCATGATTTTTATTATTATTATTATTATTATTATTATTATTATGCCTTTTTCATTAATAAGAGTATTAACAGTTAATTTATTCCTTATTTATCATCATAATTATTCATTACATTTGAAAAATTATTTCATTTATATACTGGTAGCATATTGCGTGGTTAAGTGTATGAGAGTCCTAACTTCACCACTACTAAAATAAATAAATAAATAAATACATGAATAAATAAATATCGATCGATTGATCAATCAATAAATAAATAAACAAATAAACAAACAAGCAAATAAATAAATAAATTTGGAAAACAGAATAAACATCTGGTTTATTTGTTTGTATTCCGTTAAAAACAAAAATGATATATTTCGATACATTTCTCAAACATTTAGTCAAGGGTGACCTCAAGTGTCTATTCGGTTATATTAAAGCCTGTATGCCTGGTTTTATTCCCCAGTTTCCTGATTGCTGGAGTCGGCGCCGTACAGTAATTTCTTCTCCCGGTGCATGAGCTCTTTAAGTACCATGAGCACAGCCTGCGATAAAAAGTTTGTTAGCGACATATTATGATCACCAAGCCATTTCATGAGCACTTGGCCTTACGAGCACAAACTGATAACATTTCCAGACACGTTATAATGAAGGGAAGGAAGGAAGCATTTGGTTTTACGTGACCGTTAATCATGCGATCATGAGCCTCGGGACGTTATAATGCATCAACATCCATAACTCATCAGGGGATATAATCATATTTTTTTCTTTTTTATGATGAAGATGATGCTGATAATTGTTTTAAGTGGCCTAACATCTAGGTCATAGGTGGGCAATGAGAGAGCGCATCTCCTGGAGCCAAGGAGCTGACTGCTCGCTAATAGTTTGTGCTGGAACCACTAGATGGCAATACGCGCAGTCAAGGTGCAAGCGTAGGTACAACATTGTACCGGGCCTATATTATGTGTACGGCTGTACGATAAATATGAATCACGAACAAGCTTAGCACATTTTTATGAACAGTTTTCGCAAACAGATTTCCCAAACATGCACAAAATGACTGCCGAACTTCTATCAATGTTTGGTTCAACATATCTGTGTGAGAAACTGTTCTCCCTAATGAACATAAATAAATCTCCACGAAGAGCCACTCTAACTGACTCACATCTCACTGCCGTTCTTCGAATTGCAAGTGCAAGATCGATCGCTCCAAATGTAACCCTTCTCTTTCAGCGAAAGGATACGCACACCTCATCATCTGCAGAATGACAGTTCAGATATATAAGAACACGTAGGCCTATGTTTTGTTTATGGTGAATAATATTTAATATCATTTGTATTTTTAGCCTATTTTCAATTTTGAAAAAATAGGCTTATGAGATCACCTTTTGTCCGTGTGTGTGTGTGCGTGTATGTGTGTGTGTGTGTGTGATTCGTGTGTGTGTGTCCCCCTAATAAAATCTAAACGGCAGGAGCGATTTCAATGAAACTCGGAAAGTTCATAGCACTATTCCCGGCGACCTCGACCGTGCCCTTCAAATTTTGTTACGACTCACCAATCCAACATGGCGGCTGTGCGAAATATTTCACCAGCATTCAATATCTCCGAAACTATTACCGATATTACCCTGACATTTTCTATGGTGATAGAGGGAACTACTATAAGTTCACTTATGTAACTTTTAAAAATCTGGTAACTACAAAACCAACATGGCGGCCAAGCGAATTTGCGACTTTTAAATAGACGTTTCTCGCGATTTGACCAACCAAACGCAATGAAACTTGGTACAGTATATGTTTATATACATTGTAATGCACCGACATCTAACTTCGTTAAATTGTTTACATAATCACAAGATGGCGGATGTGCGAAATATTTCACCGGCATTCTATATCTCTGAAACTATTAGCGGTATCTCCCTAAAATTTTGTACGGAGATAAAGGGCACTACTGGAAGTCCATCTATAAGATTTTCAAAAACCGGTTAACTACAAAACGAACATGGCGGCCAAGCGAATTTGAACATTTTAAATAGACCTTTCTCGCGATTTAATGTTCCAAGCGCACTGAAACCTGGTACAGGAAATATTTATACACATTGTAATCCACTGGTATCTAATTTAGTTAAATTGTTGACATAACCTCAAGATGGCGGCAGTGCGAATTTTAAAATTAAGTTTTTATTTCTTGTGATGTAGTCATGCGATCGAAGTGAAAGTTTGAATACTGAACCTACGCAATAATTTTCCTTTAATGGTACATGACTCTATGGCCTAGACATTTAACAATCCAACATGGCGACCATCCGAAATATTTAGACGATACAGAATATCTACGAATCTATTTTAGCAATCAAACTAAATTTTTTAATGTTCATAGGGGCTATGAACTTAAGTTCACCTATAGGACTTTAAATAACCTGATGATCACCAATCCAACATGGCGGTGACGCGAATTATAAATATTCACATGGACGTTTCTCGCAATTTAACCATCCGCGTGCAGTGAAACTTGGTACAGTAAATCTTTATCCTAATGTTAATCCACTGGCATCTAATTTATTTCAATTGTTTCCATAACCTCAAGATGGCAGCTGTGAAAATTTTTTAAATCTCCTTGTTTTTTCTTGTGTCCTAATTATGCGATTGAAGTTTGCATACTACACGTTCACAATAATCTGCATGTAACCGTACATAACTCTAAGACCTACATATATAAAATCCAACATGGCGACCATCCGAAATATTTAGTCGGTTCTCAATATCTACGAATCTATTACAGCAATCAAACTGAAATTGTGTATGTTGATAGTGGCAATTAACATAAGTAGGATATATGAAAATAGGCTGTATAGTTCTTCACGGAACTACTTGTTATTTCTGTACTCATAGAGCAAGTTTTCGTTCCTTGTGTTCTAAACAAGCTGTTAGGTTGGCTTATTGTAGTTTCAGGACTATCGGTAGTGGGCAAAGGAGTGTGTACTTATCAGCTGTCAAAGTAATTATTTATGTTTCCTACACAGAAACCTAATGAAAGGAATATAATTAAGTGTAAGTACGTAGCACCATAATCTATTCATCTAATGCACAACAAACAGGGCACAAGTGTAAAGCTGTTGTGATACGCCGCTTGTAACGGGAATCTGTGCGAGCAGCTACAAGGTTAACTTCAGTGAGAGCGCTTCCTCCTGCCGGAGCGGGAGCGGTGCTCAATGAGCCGAATTGTGCCCATCCCTGATCAAGGTTATCGGCCCCTAATGGTTTGGGTGATCGTGAAAATGATAATGAAATGTAAACTATAACTAAAACTAACTACTAACATATAGACTAGAAGAAGAAATGGAAAACAATAGAACAAGGCAAATAAAGGACAGGAGGAAAAGAAATGCACTCAACTCTCGAAAAATGAGGATTGAGGGACTTGGAAAGAAGGAAAGCCATGAAAGGCAGATAGGAAAGCGAAAGCGAAGAGGGTCCTCCCCAGAGGCAATGGAAAAAGGGGAAAATACCGGACTCAGCTCAGGAATTCTCCGGGGTCGCCAACTCCCGAACTCACCAGCGCTGAGCCCTTGAGGGTGTAGCACTATCCAGGGTGCACCAGAAGTGGTGGGGCTACATTCACCCTGCCTCCTTGAGGGCCTTGAGCAGAAGGCAGGAGATAACATGAAAAGAAAAAGAAGGCTGACACCTCGAAGAATGAGGGTATTAGGAAAGATGAGACAAGAGCCAATTAAGGCGGGAAAGTGAAGGACTCCCTAGGACTCGGATACTCTAATACCGTCGGGGTCGGAAGAGAGCAAGAGATGACCAAGGGAGGTCGACAGGAAAGAAGACGGAGATGAGCCCGGCACAAGTAAGTGGAAGCAATGCCGGACTCAGCTGGGGTCCCATGGTCTCCAAACCACGTCCCAGTAGTTGTGAGCCCCTGGGGGTTTTAGGGAGGGGGAGGTGGAGGATGAGAGATGCTATGTCGGGCTCCTGCGTGGCAGATTACCGACTGAAATTCCCTTCGTTACTTCCGAGCACTAGTTTGGAACTGTTTATCACTTTACAAATTATTACACTCGATATCAGTTTTCCATCATTTCCTTATTATTTTTTTCATTTTCAACTGTTCGCCCGGCAACAGTTATGAATGCATTACTTGATAGGCTGAAGATGATAATCTAGGTTATCGGTCCGTAATGGTTTGGTTGCTAGTGAAAGATGAGATGGGAATGAAAACTATAACTAATACTAACTAGACTTACAGACTAGAAGAAGAAATGGTAAACAAATAAAGGAAGGGAAATAAAGGACAGGAAGAAAAGAAATGCCTGAAATCCTCGATGAATGAGGATTGAGGGACCTGGAAGGAAGAAGAGCCATGAAAGGCAGATAGGAAAGGGGAGAAAAGGAGAGGGCCCGCCCCAAAGTCAGTGGAAAAAGGGGGAATAACGGACCCAGCTCATGAATCCCCCGGGATTGCCAACTCTTAAACTCACCAACCGTCAGCCCATGAGGGTGTAGCAAAATCCAGGGTGCACCAGAAGTGGTGGGGCTACATACACCCTGCCTCCTTTAGGGCCTTGTACAGAAGGCAGGAGATAACATGAAAAGAAAAAGAAGGCTAACCCCTCGCAGGAGGGTATCAGGAAAGATGAGACAGGGGTAAATTAAGGCGGGAAAGGAAGAGACTCCCTAGACCTCGGATACCCTAATACCTTCGGGGTCGGAAGAGAACAAGAGTTGACCAAGAGAGGTCGACAGATAAGAAGATGGAGAGAATTCCGGCACAAGTAAGTGGAAGCAATACCGGACTCAGCTGGGGACCCGTGGTCGCCAACCCACGTCCCACTAGATGTGAGCCCCAGGGGGGGACGTGATAAGCACTATTTTATCCAATGTCAATGAACAACGACCAATTTCCGTTTTACGTCTTGGCATGCTGGGTTAACATCACTGACTGGACTATTAATTATATTATCATGGAGATAGCATGTGCATCGAATTCCTGTCTGACGTAATTTAAGAATGGTGAGGTACATGAAACACAAATCCCCCTACCGTCCAATCTTAACTTGACTGTATATTTTGCGGAAGTAAAAGTTCACAGTTTGCTGCTGGCTGTATCTGGGGGTAATAGACTCACCCACTAGCTGCGCTGTACCTGGGGTGATAGGCTCGTCCGCTAACCAGGCTGTAACTAGGGTGATAGGCTCGCCCCTGGCTAGCTCGTAAACTGTAAACTTTCGCCTCAGTTTCAACGAGTTCCACATAAGCTAGCTGCACAGAAATCTTGAAAACCCATTAATTTGATGTATAGCCTACTATCATAAGAAACCCAAAGTGGGAAGCATATATCCCAGTGGCCTCTATAATGAACGTGCTCGCTAGTTCGGTCGTGTTGAGTGAATGCAATGCATTGTTTAACAAAAGAAGGTGTCTATTGAAGATAGGAGATTTGTAAGAGTTGATTTATTATTGAAATATAATGTTAATAATGGTTTTGATCACTTGAGTAAATATATTTCAGCCAGAAAGGAAATAATTAGCCTGTTTAAGGTGTTTGCCATAGAATAGGGGATTTCGTAAATTAATTTTCTGTGTTTTTAGTAAATACTATTTTGAAAATACTGAATTATATTTTGAATATACTAACTTTTAACAATCCAAAATCACTTTTATATTTTTGTGCAGTTTTCGGCAAAGATGTTATAGGTCACTGAACGAGTGTTGCGTGGGAGTTTCGTTTTTTTTAAATTATAGAGCGTGATGTGAATTTTGTATGTACTGTATCACGTTAAATAAACCTCATTATTGAGTGATGAACACAGTATCATCATAATTTGGAGGTGGGAAATTATTACTCCATTGCTCATTTAAGAAAATATTCTGTCGGGTATGGGCAGTGGGATAATTATTTCCCACCCCATATTTGATAAAATAGAATCCACACCTATAAATTGTTGCATATTCCTAATCAGCTATCACCCCCAATTAAATATGTGCAAAAAATATATATATTATACCCCCAGTCATTTGCCCTGAAATGGCTAAAATTGAGCATGGACCGAAAACTCCTGTGGCATAGCATTGAAATATCAGCGGATCACTCGGAGTCATATTCCGTGGACTCCTCGTACACGTCTGTAACATCACTGGTTCGTGAGATATAACAACAAGTTTAATATCATGGTTTTACCCCAAAATGGGTGTTCCCTCCTACTCGACAATCCTCAGCAAGAGGGAAACGCCACAAAAATAATGGCATGTCAACTATTGTTCTAGCCTTATTGGTTCCAGAGATATCGGCAAAAATCTAAAAAAAAAAAAAAGTTTTTTAACCCAAACTCTAGTTTTCAAATTCTACCAATTTAAACAAGTAGTTCCGTGAAGAACTATACAGCCTATTTTCATATATCCTACTTATTTTAATTGCCTCTTATCAACAATCAAAATGTCAGTTTGATTGCTGTAATAGATTCGTAGATATCGAGAAGCAACTAAATATTGCGGATGTTCACCATGTTGGATTTTTATGTATGTAGGTCTTAGAGTTATGTACTGTTACATGAAGATTACCGGGTGAGTTAGCCGTGGTGGTTACGGCATGACTAATGACAGTCGCTCACATCCGGGAGGCGAGGTGGTTCGAATCCCCCCGCCGGCAACCTTGAAGATGGTCTTCTGTGGTTTCCCATCTTCCTTCCAGGCAAATGCTGGGGTTGGTCCCTAACTATAGGCCACAGCCGCTACCTTCCAACTCCTCGACCTTCCATTCCAACTTTCCTCCCCAACGGTACTTGTAGCTCACCCATTGGGTGTCCGTCTCGAAGCAGCTACAAAACTGGCGAGCCGAACATGTCCTCGGACACTCCCGGCACTAAAAGCCATACGCTGAAAAAAAAAAACAAAAAAAAACATGAAGATTATTGTGTACGTGTAGTATTCAAACTTCAATCGCAAGCTTAGGACACAAGAAGTAAAAACGAGATTTTAAAATTTCGCACAGCTGCCATCTTGTAGTTATGGAAACAATTGAAAAAATTGATGCCTTAGGATTAACATTTGTATAAGGATTTACTGTACCAAGTGTCACTGCACTCGGACGGTTAAATTGCGAGAAAAGACCATGTGAATTTTTATAATTCGCGTCGCCGCCATGTTGGATTTGTGATCACCAGGTTAATGATAGTCATATAGGTGAACTTATGTTCATAGCCCCTATGAACATTAAAAAATTCTGTTTGATTGCTGTAATAGTTTCGTAGATATTGAGATCCATCTAAATATTTCAGATGGTCGCCGTGTGGGATTGTTATATGTATAGGTCATAGAGTCATGTACCATTAAAGGAAAATTATTGTGTAGGTTCATTATTCAAACTTTCACTTCGATCGCATGATTACGACAAAAGAAATAAAAACTTAATTTTAAAATTCGCACAGCCGCCATGTTCGTTTTGTAGTTAACCGGTTTCTGAAAGTCTTATAGATGAACTTCCAGCAGTGCCCTTTATCTCCGTACAAAATTTCAGGGTGATACCGCTAATAGTTTCAGAGATATAGAATGCCGGTGAAATATTTCGCACATCCACCATCGTGTGGTTATGTAAACAATTGAACGAAGTTAGATGTCAGAGCATTACAATGTGAATAAACATATACTGTACCAAGTTTCATTGCATTTGGTTGGTTAAATCGCGAGAAACGGCTATTTAAAAGTCGCAAATTCGCTTGGCCGCCATGTTGGTTTTGTAGTTACCAGGTTTTCAAACGTCACATAGGTAAACTTCTAGTCGTTCCCTTTATCACCGTAAAAAATTCCAGGGTGATATCGGTAATAGTTTCGGAGATATTGAATGCTAGTGAAATATTTCGCACAGCAGCCATGTTGGATTGGTGAGACGTAACAAAATTTGAAGGGCACGGTCGGGGTTGTCCGGAATAGTGCTATGAACTTAGCGAGTTTCATTGAAATCTATCCAGCCGTTTAGAAGTTATTAGGGGGGGAGACACACATACCATCACACACACACGGACAAAAGGTGATCTCACAAGCCTATTTTTAGCCAACTTTCGATTTTTGCAAAAAATGAAAGTAGACTTATGAGATCAACACAGGGCGAAAAAAGTGTGTCTGTCTGTGTGTGTGTATGTGTGTGTGTGTGTGTGTGAGTCTGTGTGTGTGTGTGTATGTGTGTGTGAGAGTCTGTGTGTGTGTGTGGCTGTGTGTGTGTGAGTGTGTGTACTCTGAATGTCTGTCCCCCCCTATCAATTCGAACACGGTGAATGCAAATTGAACGAAATTTGGTACAAAGGTAGCACTAGCAAAGGACACCTCAGTGTCATGTTTTATATTGCCGCCATCTTTACTAAAACTGAATGGCGGCCACTCAAACGTTCAAAACGTAAAATCAAATAACGACTAACCAAATCATCCGATCTCTACCAAATTTGGTAACAACATACCTTCGTATAGGATGCGTCTTGTGACCAAATTACAAGGTCGTCCGCCATACCATTTCAGGATGGCGGTCGTGCGAATTATGCAAACTTTATAATCCATATCATGGGACCCACCAGTTCCGATTATCGAGCCGAGAATCGTTTTAACTGTTCTAAAGGAAGAGGCACGTTCGAAATTAAAAGTTTATTTTGTAATACTATAGTGCAGACGTGATTTTAAAAAGCTGAACTGATTCAGTAATAAGACAAGATGGCAGCGGATATCTTGTGCCGGACTTATATGTCACTAATTTGAGTATTGCATGCAATATAGCGTACTGATAAAAAATAAATAAACTTTGTATGAAATGCTTTATATATAAATAATATACTCCAGTGATGAAATCGTTTAGTATAAATCATTATTTGCTAACAAGTTCTATGTAAGTCATTTTAAATAGAACGATATTCGTTGACACTATTAGCTCAGTGGTAGAGCGTTAGCATATCGCTCAAATTCCTATGGTTCAAACCCGATCAGAGCTAGGTTTTTTGCTTGAAATGTTATATGTTTATTGTTTTGTAATGACTCAGATGTTTTAAAATTAAGCGTTATATTGTGCACATTATGGTGTAAAATATATATTTAATTAAAACATAATTCGCCAGCAGATTTACTCGGGACATCTAGCTGCCAAAAAGGTAACTTCCAGATTTTATTGAAAAGTTTCTTCTTCTGGCCGCTAGAATGCACTCGCTCTGTTAGGATTATATTATCGAAAATATCCACATAGTTTGTATACACACGTCTCTGTAGGGTCATGGAAAGATTTGTTAATTCAATTAGGGTTGTGAAAGCCATGCACAACCAGACGTGTAAAGACATGCCTCAACTCAAAGTTGGATGTTGCCCACGGCAGGTCGTAATAATAATAATGTTATTGGTTTTACATCCCTTTTAACTACTGCTGATTTTAGAGACACCGGGGTGCCGGAATTTTGGCCCGAAGGGGATCTTTAACGTGCCAGTAAATGTACTGACACGGCTCCCTCGCATTTGTGCACCCTCAAATGCCAGCTGACTGCGCCAGGATACGAACCTGCAACCTAGGGCCCAGCAAGCGAGAACGTTACCGCTGAGCCACGCCGCCAGTCCGGTCGATTATGTATCCAGATCCATAACATTCTTGATATACTTCTTATCTTTCTTTCTTCAATGATGGTAGCAGTTTTTATCTAGGTTGTGGCGTTTGGTAGAGGTAAATCGTTTCTGAGGTCTTCAACAAAGAATAGTTCTATTATACTCTTTGATAATAACAACGAGTTATAACTATACTCATACATTTTGGAGAAAGTAGGCTATATGTTCTTTACTGAACATCTTGTTTTTTTTCATAAACGAAAATAGGCTAAAAATAACCTCGCCATCAGATAGAGCGGGAAAAATACCCACCTCAGCCATTTTGAAAGTGGTTTCCCGAAGGCTAAAAGACAGGAGGAAAGAAATGCTCTCAACACTCGAAGAATGAGGATTGAGGAACTTCGAAGGAAGGAGAGCCATGCAAACCAGATAGAAAAGGGGAAACAGTCCGCTCAAAGTCAGTAGCAAAAGGGGGAAAATCAAACCCAGCTCAGGGCCCCCATCTCAGCAGAAACGTTAAATTAAGCAATTTCCTCATTTGTGCCAAACGTTGAAGGGATAAAGGGCCCCGAAAGGTTTCAAATCGTGAGTCTTGGGGAGATCTATCAAATTAAGAAACTATTTAACTGTTTTTTATATCTAAATACAGTTCCAGAAAAACAGCGTAAAATCGCTTGTTTCTTTGCTAGTTTTCTTTTTTCATTCAAATCCTAGCTAAATTAACTTATTTACATAATTATTTCTTTAATTTCTTCCTTGATTTAATGCCCTCAGGCTTTATTTTTATTTTTTGAAACATCTTCACACCGGAAGTAGTTATAAGGGCTTAAGAGAAACTCTACATTGACTCACACTAGCGCTCGTAGTAGTAGAAAAAGCAAAAAAGCTTCGGTGGCGTAGTTGGTAGCATGCTGAGCTTCTATGCCCAAGATCGTGGGTTCAAACCCGGCCGAAGACGTCGGATTTTTTAAGAGCGTTAAACATCCCTCAGTAGGCTATGCCTTCCTTCGGAGGGGAAGTAAAGTCGGCGGTCCCATGTCATAGATTTATGGCATGTAAAAGAACCTTCCACTAATTACACCTGTATGAAGCTAAATTATAGGATAAACATTTTACTAACGCTCTTAGGTTCCAACGTTCATCGCCAGGTGGCATCTAGTAACCTTGTTCTAAACTAGAAGTCGTTGACGGTGACATTTGGCGGCAAAAGTAGGAACTACTTGAAAAAATTCAATGTCTGCAGTCCTTACATGAATTGAAAACAGATAACACACACTAATACAGTCATCACAATTAACACCGGTTATCAGACAGATTCTACACACACACAAAGTGCACGGGGCTACATGACCGCGTTGTCGCAGTCCCTAAACTAAGGAACCAACCAACCAACCTAATCGACCGGAACAGTCATCAGTCTACCGCGTGTCAGCACCTCGTAAGAAATGTTTAGTGTGTTCTTTACGTTTGTAAAAGTGGATGATGATTATAACTGTTGATTTAAGGGGCCTAACATCTAGGTTATCGGCCCCTAATGGTCTGGGTGAAAGTGAAAGATGAGTTGAGAATGAAAACTATAACTAATACTAACTACAGACTTACAGACTAGAAGAAGAAATGGTAAACAAATAAATGATAAGAAGACAAGAAATGCCCTCAACCCTCGAAGAATGTGGATTGAGGGACTTGGAAGGAAGGAGAGCCATGAAAGGCAAATAGGAAAGGGGAAAGAGGAGAGGTTCTGCCCCTAAGTCAGTGGAAAAAGGGGGAAAACGGACCAACTAAGAAATCTCCCGGGATCACCAACTTCCGAACTCACCAGCCATGAGCCCTTGAGGGTGTAGCATTATCCAGGGTGCACCAGAAGTGGTGGGACTACACACACCCTGCCTCCTTGAGGGCCTTGAGCAGAAGGCAGGAGATAACATGAAATGAAAAAGAAAGCTGACCCCTCGCAGAAGGAGGGTATCAGGAAAGATGAGAAAAGGGCCAATTAAGGCGGGAAAGGAAGTGACTCCCTAGGCTTCGGATATCATAATACTGTCGGTGTCGGAAGAGAACAAGAGTTGACCAAGAGAGGTCGACAGGAAAGAAGACGGAGAGGAGACCAGCACAAGTAAGTGGAAGCAATGCCGAACTCAGCTGGGGTCCCGTGGTCGCCAACCCACGTCCCAATAGATGTGAGCCCCTGGGGGAAACAAAAGTGGAGAAATATTGTTTAAAAATGCACCAACAACAACAGCAACCGTTTTCTATTCTATGACATGAAAGGATGTTTTCAACATTTTTATGTTGAGTGTATTAAATTGTCCAGATACTGTAGATGGAATTAGCTCCAACATGAGTCGAACAGAGGACTGCAGGAAACGTTCAGGAATGTATAACAGCGAGCCCTTACTTTCAACAGAGCTTGTTGTTACGAAGGCAGAACTGCAAAGAAACACAAATCGCTCGTGACTCGAGTCTTCGCCATATCTCGATATCTCGGGCAAGAAGAAAAGGATAATATCGATAATTCCTTGTGCGACAACAGTTACGACGTCAGGAATGTATTCGCCATTTGCATTCAATGGATTGAGGGAGGGGGGAGCCATGGTGATTTATGTATCATAACAGAGACCCCTCGCGACCTGATGAACTCTGACCCACTTCTCTGCCGACGTTACCTGACTCCCGGATCTATCTGAGATATCCGATAAGATAACGACTCTCATAGGTTACCAGTATTTTAACTGTAGCAACAGCCCGCAACGAGTGAAATATGAAAAACATTTCACTACCAGCATTCGATAATAATAGTAACACTAACAAGTAGTTCCGTGACGAACTATAGAGCCTACTTTTCTTAAAATTATATTATTAAAGATAAATCACACAAATTGTGAATATTGATGATAACAAACTGTCATTCACAAAACTTCACAATGGATGATCCCCCATTTGCACAAGAAATTACGTGGTATCTAATACATTGCACCCCGCATAATTTACATACGCAGGATTCATCAGGGTCATGAAAGTACTCGGTATTACACAGTTTATGGTGGTACCCATGTACCGCCATCGAATTGACAAAGTGACGCAGGTCTTGATTTGTGTTCATCCATGTCCTAGTCATCATGACCTCCGTGGTATAAAACTCGAACCCGATTTCGTCCCTTTTCTGTATTCCTTCCTGCATTAGTTTTTTCCGAGCGTCTGTGGTTGGTAGCCCTCTCTTCATCCGAAGGTCCTCAATGAAGAAGGTCTCCCTGGCGAGTCCATATGCTAATCTTGATTTTGTGTATTTCGATATCCCCATGGTAGCCTTCAGGAAGCGCGATTTGACTGCTTCAAGCGTCCTTAAGTCTGCCAGGGATAATTTCTCCCATATGATTTCAAGTCCATATGTGGCGATGGGCGTTATTTTCACGTCGAGAGACCATATATCAACAGTTGACGGACCTGGCGACTCTAAATATATTCTTAGTTCCATCACTTAAGGTCCGCAATGTACGTGCAAAATGCAGTTATTAATATTATATTATTATTATAAAGGTGCGCCCAAATGGGCATTTCATTACTTTTCTTCACTATAAAAGTAAAGGGATTTGGTTCTGTTCTTGCAGGTCGTAAATTGATACCGTTCACATTTTGTTATTGCATGGTGTACAAAAGCACTGATCGTTGGCACCAGGAAATTTTTTGTTCGCACACAGTTTATGGTGAAAACCATGTATTGCCAGTCTTATGAGAGCATGTCTTTGTATCTGGTTGGTTATGGTCCAGTCTCTGTTGAGCATTGCATCCGTCCCAAAGAAGTTGATGTCGATGTCCTCCGATTTTCGTTTTCGTGCTGCTATGAATTCGTTATACGGTCCAGTAGATGGTAGTTGGAGTTAGGTTCTTAGGTCTTCCAGGAAGAACGTTTCTCTTGTTGGGGCGTATATCATTTGGTTGAGATCCAATAGATAGTATGCACGTTACATGTATTTAAATATTAAATTTATCAGCATGCGTAAAATCAGGTTGGTGACACTCTCATAAATTGGATGCTGAAACTTAAATTGAAATATTATGATTTATCTATGTGCCAATTTTGAAAGAACTTCTTTTATTAGTATGGAAGTTACACGTGATTCTACATTAAACCTATCAGCACGCGTAGAATCATTTTGGCAGCACTGTCGTATATCGGTTACTGAAAATTAACCTACATTTGCAGGTACTATACGTATGCAAAGTTTAGAACTATTGGTTTGCATACTTTCTGATATATTGATATTAGTATAAACATGTATAGAGTGCATTTTTCAACAGTTGACAGCCCTGTTGACACTAAAAAATGCATATTTTATATCTGCTCCGGTGCGCATATCACATACCAAATTTGGTTGAAATCCAATAGATAGTATGGAAGTTACATGCATTTAAAGATTGGACCAATCAACAGGCATAGAACCATGTTGGCAACACTCTCATGTATGGGCTCTTGTAAATTAGTATGATGTAAAATTATCTATGTGTGTCAATTTTGGAAAATTTACATCCATATATTCCGAGATATCCAACATAGACCTCAATTTTCAATTGGGATTTTTCAGCAGTTGGTAGCACTGACGTAATTTTGAAATATGGCATTGTGATATTCATGCATAGCTCTTTACTCATACCAAATTTGGTTTCGATAGCTGCAGCCGTTTAGCAGTTGATAGACACACACACACACACACACACACACACACACACACACACACACAGAAGAACAGACAGTTGAATAGACAGACCGACAGACACACATTTGCCCGGATCGATCTCATAAGTCTATTTGTTGCTGATTTTTACAAAATGTGAAATGTAGGCTAAGAATAGTAATAATAAGGCGATGATAATAATAATAATAATAATAATAATAATAATAATAATAATAATAATAATGGTGTATTGGCTCTCACGACAAAGGAATTAAAACTCAGCTATGTTTCTAGGTTATGCCGTGTCTTGTGCGGGGGTTTAGCCTAGGAACATCATTTTTCTTGTAATTATGTGCAGAATCGATTATATGAACCCGCGCAACGAATAAGGGACTCCACGCCACCTCGGTCTGTTTTGAGATCTCCCCGGCCAGGAATCAAACCTGTGATCACGGGGCCATCACCGATGAAGCTTTCCCAATCTCTGGAAGATGTCAAGAAATAGCTGCACGTATGTGGCGCTCCAGACGAGGTGATCGAGTCCGAGAAACGCTCAGGATTCTGGGAAAGGAAACAATTGAATAGTGCGTCACACCTCGCAGCCTCGCAGTCGACTCATTCCCACAGTGCGACTTGTCTTTTCTTCGAACACCAGATATTCTGAATTAATGTTTCTTGTATTTCAAGTCTCCTCTTCGGAGACCAGTCTTTCTCATCCACGTGGATCCCTTGCAGATAGGGTGTTGTAATAGTACACTATGCAGCGAGCTTATAATGGCAAAAATTAAGACACGTGGATGTTTATAAAACGAGTGAAGCGAGTCTTATAATGTCCATACGAGTGTCTTAATTACCATTATAGGCGAGCTGCAAACGACTGTTAATGTTCGACGATAATTATAACTTTATTATATGTTCTAACGTAAATATTCATAAATATCTGTCGAGATTCTGTCGGTTGACTTCTTCTTCTCTTGGGAATTGTACGGGCTCAGCATTTGATCTCTGCCCAATAACGGATCCCAAAGCATTGAAACTTTGTTTATCCTGAAGTTGCACCAACAGAGAGCGCACAGGTACTATGTATGATCATTTTGTTATTTTGGTCAGATAACAAACAAGTAGTTCCGTGAAGAACTATACAGCCTATTTTCATATATCCTACTTATGTTAATTGCCTCTAGCAACATACACAATTTCAGTTTGATTGCTGTAATAGATTCGTAGATATTGAGAACCGACTAAAAATTTCGGATGGTCGCCATGTTGGATTTTATATATGTAGGTCCTAGAGTTATATACTGTTACATGCAGATTATTGTGTACGTGTAGTATTCAAACTACAATCGCATAATTAGGACACAAGAAGTAACAAGGAGATTTTAAAATTTCGCACAGCTGCCATCTTGAGGTTATGGAAACAATTGAAATAAATTAGATGCCAGTGGATTACCATTCGTATAAGGATTTACTGTTCCAAGTTTCACTACACTCGAATGGTTAAATTGCGAGAAACGTCCATGTGAATTTTTATATTTCGCGTCGCCTCCATGTTGGATTTGTGAACACCAAGTTATTTAAAGTCCTATAGGTGAACTTAAGTTCATAACCCTATGAACAGTAAGAAATTCAGTTTGATTGCTATAATAGATTCGTAGATATTCAGAGCCGACTAAATATTTTGGATGGTCGCCATGTTTAATTGTTAAATGTATAGGCCATAGAGGCATGTACCATTAAAGGAAAATTATTGCGTAGGTTCAATATTCAAACTTTCAATTCGATCGCATGACTACATGACAAGAAATAAAAACTTAATTTTAAAATTCGCACATCCGCCATCTTGAGGTTATGTAAACAATTGAACTAAATTAGATACCAGTGCATTACAATGTGCATAAATATTTCCTGTACCAGATTTCAGTGCGTTTGGAACATTAAATCGCGAGAAAGGTCTATTTAAAATTTTCAAATTCGCTTGGCTGCCATGTTCGTTTTGTAGTTAACCGGTTTTTGAAAGTCTTATAGATGGACTTCCGTAGTGCCCTTTATCTCCGCTAAAGATTTCAGGGAGATACCGCTAATAGTTTCACAGATATGGAATGCCAGTGAAATATTTCGCACATCCGCCATCTTGTGGTTATGTAAACAATTGAACGAAGTTAGATGTCAGTGCATTACAATGTATATAAACATATACTGTACCATGTTTCATTGCGTTTGGTTGGTTAAATCGCGAGAAACGTCTATTTAAAAGTCGCAACTTCGCTTGGCCGCCATGTTCGTTTTGTTGTTTCCAGATTCTCAAAGGTCACATAAGTGAACTTATAGTTGTTCTCTTTATCACCATACAAAATGTCAGGGTAATATCGGTAATAGTTTCGGAGATATTGAATGCTGGTGAAATATTTCGCACAGCTGCCATGTTGGATTGGTGAGTCGTAACAAAATTTGAAGGGCACGGTCGGGGTCGCAGGGAATAGTGCTATGAACTTACAGAGTTTCATTGAAATCGCTCCAGCCGTTTAGATTTTATTAGGGGGGCACACACACACGCACACACACACACGGACAAAAGGTGATCTCATAAGCCTATTTTTTCAAAATTGAAAATAGGCTAAAAATAGGCTGTTACAAACACTTTAAAATTAAAATGTATCGTATTATCAACTAGTTATTCTTCAGATTCGATGCTTATAGAATGTCAACGGAAGGCAAATCAATTTAGTCCCAGATAGTAGAACAGTAACGGTATCTGGCGGAAAAGTTTCGCCTAAGAAATCCATTTACTGAACAGGAATTATAATTTCCGTAGAACTAATGTCATAAGCATGCTTCCTCCATGACGTTATAGTGTGTTTATGTCAACGATAATAATAATAATAATAATAATAATAATGTTATTGGTTTTACGTCCCTTTTAACTACCCTGGCTTTTAGAGACGCCTGGGTTCCGGAATTTTGCCCCGAAGGGGATCTTTAACGTGCCAGTAAATGTACTGACATGGCTCCCTCGCATTTGCACACCCTCAAATGCCAGCTGACTGCGCCAGGTTTCGAACCTGTAACCTTGGGCTCAGCAACCGAGAATTATGTCAACGACTTCGTTCACTAAAATTGTCGGCGAAATCTTACGAATGTGTAAAAATTGGAGTTGCGGATATTAAGGTACAGTGCCCAGTTTGTTTATGCATTGTCAACTTTCAAATCATATAATTCATGTCCGACATGTTGGATTTTCAGTGCATGTCCGAATCTATCCTTTCCTAATTGGTCAATGAATGAAGATATTGACACCCATTATGCTACAGTTTTCTGACATATAATATTTACATTTCGACATCGTAAGTATATTCTGCAACTCGGAGAGTGGTTCAAATGCTTAGAAGATGAAATAGAATATCTGCCAAGGGACTCACAACTTGTGGGACGTGAGTTGGTGACCAGGGGACATTGAGTCAGACATTGCGTCCACTTGTTGGTGCCGGGCTTCACTCATTCATCTTTCCTCTCAATCTTCCTTGGTCAAGTGTGGTTTTCTATCGACCCTGACAGTATTTGGACACCCAAGGCCTAGGATGACTAATTCTCCCACCTTAAACAGTATGAATATCTATGACTTTAGTAATTTTTTCAAGTTTTTCCGTATTGATTTTGATAAGTTATGTACTTGTCCACTATACAATACAAAATATCTTTTTATTTATACATTTTGATACATGTTTCGGCCCTGTGAGCCTTCTTCAGTCAAAATCAAAAAATTCTCCTAGATCATTCTAAAGGTTGGTCTCTCATAAAAAAAATTGTAAATCAAATTTTACATCGTCATGATGCTTAAAATACATGAATATAAAATGCTTAAAGACATTAAAAGATTTAAAAATGCACGAAATTTTGAAACGTGGGCTCCATTCTTGTTAATCTATTTCCAAAACAAGGGACCTGGAACAATAAAATTACCTAATAATCTGTGGTTCTTACTTGGAAACATGAAGAAATGTTGACTTTAGTTATGTAGAAAACTTACCCCATTGCACAAGCATCTTTAAAAAGGAAAGTAGAAATAGGAATCGAACGTTGTTTATTTAGAGCTTGGTCAAAATGTTTTCAACAACCTGTAAAACGAAAAACTAAATGAAAATGAAAAATTGAAAAATTGAAATTATAACAAACAAAAACCCACGCATAAATGACCAATGTTTACATACCGCAGTTTGGAGACCATAAACTATCACCTCACAACTTGAAAGAGCTACTACAAATGTGTCCGTCTTGTTGTTCACCTTGATCACATGTTGACTAGAATACTGCAAGTGTGGGGTCAACGGTCGCAGAAGGGGAGGTGTAGCATACGTCAGAACCTTACGTTATGGAGGAGGGAGGGCCGTTTCTTGTTTATGTCGGTCTCTTCGCCTTAATTTCGAGATCGTGTTAAATAATATGTTGTCGTTGAGAGTTAATTCGTTCAAATTGTTTACAGGGTCTGTTTTTTGGGCGATATAAATTTCTATGTTCTCTAATACATTAAGTTTTTTACTTTTATTAACGATATGTACAATTTCCAAATCCTTATCTATCGAACTGAAATTATGTTTTTTCTCGTCCATGTGGTTCGCCATGGCCGAGAACTTGTTATATTTCAGCGCACTGGTATGTTCCCCGTATCTTACGTTGAACGCTCTACCCGTTTGTCCAAAATAGGTGGAATCGCAATCCTTACATTTTAGTTTGTACACTCCCGATTTGCTGAATTTATTGGTCTTATTTACACTATTATGATGTTCTTGAGACAGCGCTTGCTAATAGTATAGAATCATCCATCATTGGTCATCAACTTAGATGGATTGGACATGTCCAACGGATGGATGATACGAGACTACCACGCCAGGTTCTGTATGGTGAACTCACCTCCGGCACCAGACCTCATGGAGGCCCTAAGAGACGTTACAAGGACCAATTCAAGCAGAATATGAAGTTGACAGGTCTCAATCCACCAGCTTGCTAAAGACCGTTCAACTTGGCGCCAGCCCATCCCGGCTGCTGTCAAAATGTTTGAAGAAGAACGTCGTAGAATTGTTAAGGCCAAGCGACAAGCACGTAAGCTCCGTGCAGCACAGCCACGCCCTCCACCAACAGTTCTGTGTGATCTGTGTGGACGTTTGTTTCATGCACGCATTGGGCTGTTCAGTCACCGCAAACATGCCCACAGACCTCAACCTTAGATTATTTTAGACTGTTTTGGAAGAAGATGTATACTCGGAAACGAGTTAAAGCCGACGACGACGACGATGATTAAAGAAGATGTTGCTGTTATTATTTTGTGTTTTGTATGCAATGTTAATATCAAATTTTCTAATTGAGTTTGTTATTGTATGTGCTTTTGGGTTTACATATGTGAAAGTAGCGAAATTTTGGTTCTTTTTGCGATCTTTTTCTAAAGTTGTTTCAAATTTGTTAATAATCTTATTTTTGATTCTGTTTACGTAATTTTGCGAAAAACCATTTTTCTTTGCGATGTTGGCTATGATTTTTAGTTCCTTGTTTCTTCATGTTTCCAAGTAAGAACCACAGATTGTTAGGTAATTTTATTGTTCCAGGTCCCTTGTTTTGGAAATAGATTAACAAGAATGGAGCCCACGTTTCAAAATTTCGTGCATTTTTAAATCTTTTAATGTCTTTAAGCATTTTATATTCATGTATTTTAAGCATCCTGACGATGTAAAATTTGATTTATAATTTTTTTTTATGAGAGACCAACCTTTAGAATGATCTAGGAGAATTTTTTGATTTTGACTGAAGAAGGCTCACAGGGCCGAAACATGTATCAAAATGTATAAATAAAAAGATATTTTGTATTGTATAGTGGACAAGTACATAACTTACCTTAAACAGTAGTTTTAGAAAGGCCGGCCCCGTGGTTTTAGGGAAACGCGCCTGCCTCTCACCCAGAGGCCCCGGGTTCGATCCCCGGCTCAGTCAGGGATTGTAGAAACTGACGTTAGGGCTGGAACGGGGTGCACTCAGCCTCGTGAGGACAATTGAGTAGCTGTCTGAGAGTGAGGCAGCTTCTCAGTCACGAAAACCAAGATTTTACTATAGTTCTAGAAAATTGTGAATGCGGCTGGGAGCAAAAAAAAAACCCCCACGTGAGTCATCTGGTGGACGTCGATCTATTAAATATTTCTCTATCTTAAAATGTTTGATATATGAACCCGCGCTACGAATAAGGGACATGCGTGTCGTAATTTCTGTCGCCTTTCAAAAATCACTTACCACGGCCAGGAGCGAACCTGCAAGCTTGGGGGGGTTAGTAATCCGATACGATAACCACCCGCCCACCGTGGCAACTTAGTTAATTTTAAGAAACTTACCCAAACGTGGTAGCAATTAATTATACAACGCCGGTTTGTGGGCTTAGCTCGTTTACAATTCTAATGACAGAGACATGAATGAGGAGATCTGTGCAGGGTTGATGACCTTGTTGTTATATTTTACGACGTAGGAGACTAAGCGGGAATGTTGAACATGGAGATAGATCCGGGAGAAGAGAAGTTTCTGTTCTGCCAGTAAGACACATACACAGACGCCTGAGGGAGTGCACGTCCGTGGAGGCACGTCCTTCTCCTCTCATGCTACATTTGCTCTTCTGATGTACGCGAGTCAATAAAAGAAGCACCGTGACTTCTTGACAAAATATGCCCGGGTCATACAACATACCCCACCTGGATATAATCAGAAGCGTGATTCAAATACCAATACACTAAGAACAAATATCCCAGGTACTTTCATTTATTGCAAGCTGTACCCGACATGATGAAGATGATAATGTTGATAATATTGTTGTTTGAAGGGTCCTAACATCGAGGTTATCGGCCCCTAATGGTTTGGGTGATCGTGAAGATGATAATGAAATGTAAACTATAACTAAAACTAACTACTAACTTTTTTACTACAGTAGAAGAAGAAATGGAAAACAATAGAAAATAAGGCAAAAAAGGACAGAAGGAATAGAAACGCCCTCAATCCTCGGAGAATGAGGACTTTGAAGGAAGGAAAGCCAGGAAAGGCAGATAGGAAAGTGAAAGAGGAGAGGGTCCGCCCCAGAGGCAATGGAAAAAGGGAGGGACCCAGCTCAGGAGTCCCTCGGGGTCGCCAACACTATCCAGGGTACACCAGATGCGGTGCGGCTTCGGTGGCGTACTTGTAGCATGCTGAACGACTGTGCCCAAGGTTGAGGGTTCAAACCCAGCTGAAGTCGTCGGATTTTTTAAGTGCGTTAAAAATCCTTCCCTATGCCTTCCTTCAGAAGGGAAGTAAATGATGATGATGATAATTGTTGTTTTAAGGGGCCTAACATCGAGGTTATCGGCCCCTAATGATCTGGGTGATAGCGAAAATGATAATGAAATGGAAACCAGAACAAAATTATCTGAGACGGAAAATACGTACAAAAAGGAAATCAGATGGAAACAACTCACAATATGGTCGGACAAAAGGGAATTTAGAACGAAAAGTTGCACAAAAAGAATAGATTGAAAAAGACCCACAAAACGTAGGCTAGATTCAAAATACGTACAAAATGCAATGTAGCGTCGAAATACTTACAAAATGCAACTGAAATTCAAATAACTTACAAAATGCAAATGAAATCGAAAATACGTACAAAATGCAATTGAGGTTCAAAATACTTACAAAATGCAATTGAAATTGAAAATACACGATGCAATTCAGATTGAAATATCCCAGTTCCAATCCAAATTATTCACAAAGTGCAATTGAAAATCAAAATACTTACAAAATGCAATTGAAGTTGAAAATGCTTACAAAATGTACGGTAGATTCAAACGACTCGTGTGGATTGACAATACTTACAAAATGCAATTTAGATTGAAAATACTTGACAAAATGTAGGGAAGTAAAGCTGGCGGTTCCAAGTCATAGATGTATGGCTTGTAAAAAATCCTTCCACAGACTAAACTTGTGTGTAGCTAAATTTCTAGGTTAGATTTCGTTGGAACGCTCTATCAAAGTTCCAACCTTCACCACTAGGTATCATTGACATCAGGTAGCGAAAGTTGGAACTACTTGAAATTGAATGGAACGTGTAGCTCACCCTCTGGGTGTCCGCTGGAAGCAGCTACAGACGCTGGCGAGCCGAACATGTCCTCGGACACTCCCGGAACTAAAAGCCATACGATAAATAAATAAATATTATATCAAGTACTTTTATTTATCATTAAAGATACAGCACACGAATTGTGCATAATGTTGATTACAAACGTGGATAATCACGCGTCACCTCTCACTTTCACAAAGGATCACAATTGATGATCCCCGATCACGTGATATTGACAGCATTAATCATGAAGATGATAATTGTTGCTTTAAGGGGCCTAACATCTAGGTTATCGGCCCCTAATAGTCTCGGTGACAGCGAAAAAGACAATGAACTGGAAACCAGAACGAAAATTTAAGTGAGACTTACAAAAAGGAACTCAGTGAAACTACTCACAAAATGGAGGGTGGTAATACTTATAAATGGGAATTTAGAACGAAAATACTCGCAAAAGGACTAGATTGAAAAATACGCACACAATGTAGTGTACGTTCAAATTTCGTACAAAATGCAATGTAGATTCGAAATACTTACAAAATGCAATTGATATTCAAAATATTTACAAAATGCAAATGAGATTGAAAATACGTACAAAATGCTATTGATGTTCAAAATACTTACAAAATGCAATTGAAATTGAAAATACACAGAGCAATTCACATTGAAAGCTCCCAGTTCCAATCCAAATTTTTCACAAAATGCAATTGGAATTCAAAATGCTTACAAAATGCAATTTAGATTGAAAATACTTACAAAATGTAATTTAGATTCAAAATACACCAAAATGCAATTGAGAATCAAAATTCTTGCAAAATGTCGACCATACAAAATGCAATTTAGATTGAAAATACTTGCAAAAAGCGGTTTAGGTTGAAAATGCTTGCAAAATGCAATTGAAATTCAAAATACACACAATCGTCCCGGATATTGAAATACTTACAAAAAAAATGCTGAAAACACTCGCAAAATGCAATGTTGATCGAAAAGACTTACAAAATGCAACCTAGATTGAAAATACCTACAAAATGGAGTGTAGATGCAAAAAAAATCACTAAAGGGAATTTAGACACACGGAGAGCCAATTAAAACAAAAACAGTGCGGGAATCTTAAGGAGAAAAGGAAACAAGAGGGCCAATTAAGGCGGGAAAGTGAAAGACTCCCTAGGCCTCGGATACCTAATACCGTCGGGGTCGGAAAAGAACAAGAGTTGACCAAGGGAGGTCGACAGGAAAGAAGACGGAGAGGAGCCCGGCACAAGTAAGTGGAAGCAATGCCGGACTCAGCTGGGGTCCCGTGGTCGCCAACCCACGTCCCACTAGATGTGAGCCCCTGGGGGAGTTTTTTTTACAGCATTGCACACCGCACAACTTACGTAGACAGGAGTGTCAGGGTCATGGATTACTCGGTGTTACACAGTTTGCAATGTATAACAAGTAAATAACACTCCTGGAAAACAGTAGGCTACATAACAGTTATAATCACCAATACAATGCGGCAATTTTAGGATTACAAGTTTCGACCTTCAAGTGCTCATCATCAGATCCTGATCATTGGGTTGATATTTAAATTCATACACAAATTATTAGTCTACTATTATTATTGATTTAAGCCCACTACAGAGCGCTAATGACTAGATATTCGTCGATGCTTCGTTGCCAATATCTCTTGAGCCCTGCTGATAATTTCTCCTTTCTTTCCTGCGAAAGGGGCTTCCGACATTTAGAGACTCTAGGTGGTGGAGCCCAACATTCCACCATAGCACAAAATTTAGAACGATCTTCTAGATCAGGGTCAGCAATTCCAGCCGAATCCAAGTCCAAATATTATCTAACTACATAAAAAGATATAGTGCGTTTCATTGGTGTATATATTATTACGATTCGCTGATTGAATCTCGTTATATAAGGTTAGGTCGATTTTTATAACGGTATAAAAGGCGAGAGCGAGACAACTACACGACCAACTGCTCCGCTGAGATAAGTAACCCTATTTTTAAGAGCGTTAAAAATCCCTCAGTTTGCCTTTCTTCGGAGGGGAAGTAAAGCCGGCGGTCCCATGTCATAGATTTATGGCATGTTAAAGAACCTTTCACGAATTACACCTGTGTGAAGCTAAATTGGATAGGATAAGAATGTAAACAACGCTCTTAGGATCCTACGTTCGTTGCCAAGAGCCGACTGCGGTGTCGTCTGGTAGCTAAGTTCTGAACTTGGCCTAGTAGTCGTTGACGATGGCGCTTAGCGGCAAAAGTAGGAACTATTTGAAAAATTCTAAGTTGCAGTCTGTACTTAAATTAAAAAAAAAACAGATATCACACACTAATACAGTCATCAAAATTAACACCGGTTATCAGACAGATTCTACACACACCCAAAGTACACGGGGCTACATGACCGCGTTGTCGCAGCCCCTAAACTTAAGAACCAACCAACCAACCAACCATAAGTAACCTTATACATAATAGCATTCAAGTGCATGCTCTATTTTCAATTTTAGACTACTTTTCTCATTTTGCAAAAATGAGGAAAAAGTAGACTTATGATATCGATCCAGGAAAATGTGTGTCTGTCTGGCGGTCCTTCTCTCTGTCTGTCCGTTTGACAGTCTGTGTGTGTGTGTATGCCCCCTACCCTTATCAAGCCCTAAACGACTGCAGCAATCGAAACCAAATTTGGTGAGAATAAAGACCTATACCTGAATATCTCACGGCCATATTTGAAATTGACGTCAGTGCTACCAACTGCTGAAAAATTGCAATTGAAATTTGAGCTCTATGTTGGATATCTCAGAAGTTATGCAAGCGAACTATTCCAAAATTGGCACACATTAGGTAGATAATAGCATTCCAGATTAATTTTCAGCACGATTCTAAACCTGCTGATAGGTCCGGTTTTTAAATTCATAAACTTCTATACTAACAAATAGATTTCAACATAATGTCGTATGTGCTTTGTGTACCACAACAGTAATGACTATGCGTATTTGCGAGAACCAGTAGAGTTGGCAACTGTTAATAATTGCTCTATCTATTTGTTTAATCCTAATATCAATATACTCTATCAGAAATTATGCAGTTAACATCAGCCTTTAACTTTGCACACGTATAGTACCTGACATTCTAGATTAATTTGGGGTGACTAATATTCCTCAGTGCTGCCAACATGATTCTTATCTTTCTGATAGTTTCAATATTTAGTTACATGTAACTTCTATACTAACAAACTGATCTAATCCGAAATTGGAACTATAATAGATCGTAATATTTCACATTAATTCTGAGCATCACATAGACTACATGACATTGTACCCAACAGATTTTACACGCACTGATAAATCCAATATCAAACATCAGTTAACATCCATACTATCCATTAGACTTCAACAAAATTTTGTATGTGCATTCTATACCTTAAGAGATGGAACTAAGAATATATTCAGAGTCACCAGGGCTGCCAACTGTAGTAAGTTACTCTATTAGGCTACACTATTTCAGGTGTATTACAAACTGCAGTACTTAGAAATGTTAGGATTACCAACTTGATTTCGTCATTATTCTAGATAGGTCTGATGATGATGATGATAATCGTTGTTTTAAGGGGCCTAACATCTAGCTAATCGGCCCCTGATGGTTTGGGTGATCGTGAAGATGATAATGAAATGTAAACTATAACTCAAACTAACTACTAACCTACATACTAGAAGAAGAAATGGAAAACTAAAGGAGAATAAGGCAAATAAAGGACAGCAGGAAAAGAAATGCCCTCAACCCTCGAAGAATGCGGATTGAGGGACTTGGAAGGAAGGAGAGCCATGAAAGGCAGATAGGAAAGTGAAAGAGGACAGGGTCCGCCCCAAAGGTAAGGGACAAAAGGGAAAAACGGACCCAGCTCAGGAATCCCTCGGGATCGCCAACTCCCGAACTCACCAGCCCTGAGCCCCTGAGGGTGTAGCATTATCTAGGGTGCACCAAAAGTGGTTGGGCTACACACACCCGGCCTCCTTGAGGGCCTTGAGCAGAAGGAAGGAGATAACATGAAAAGAAAAGAAAAAGAAGGCTGACCCCTCGCAGAAAGAGGGAATCAGAAAAGATGAGACTAGGGCCAATTAAGGCGTGAAATAAAGAGACTCCCTAGGCCTCGGATACCCTAATACCGTCGGGGTCGGAAGAGAACAAGAGGTGACCAAGTGAAGTCGACAGGAAAGAAGACTGAGAGGAGCCGGCAAAAGTAAGTGGAAGCAATGCTGGACTCAGCTGGGGCCCCGTGGTCGCCAACCCACGTCCCACTAGATGTGAGCCCCTGGGGGGATAGATAGGTCTATATAGATTGGCATGAATCTTAAATTTTAAGAAAAGTAGGCTCTTTAATTCTTCACGAAACTACTTGTTAATATATTGTGTTGTTCTAATTGTTTCCACTGTACGCCTCTGTATTTGTAATGATTGATCAATCGTGTATATTCCCCCTTAAACAAATGTAGGCTTGTTGGGAAAATGTTGCCCTCCCCTCGAGAAGGAAAAGGAAATAAAAATGTTCATGATGCGAGTGAAGTCATTCAATTGGCGAAGCAAGGTTTGCAATAGATTCCTCATACCGCAACATTCCTATCCCGCGCCGGCAATGACCCCAGGTCCCCGTGTGGTTTCGCGGTGCGGTGTGGCGTGCCGACCACTTTGATCAGCTCTGCTAGCCTTGCGTGTTGACTTAGCTTCACTTCTAACAAGCAACACTGTGATGAAAATTGAATTTGTACGCCTCTGTATTTCTAATGATTGAACTAACATGTATCATTCCGGTATTGGCGCCATTATTATGCGATGCCGTCAAAGGAATGCTATGTGAGGTCAATAAGAATTGCTGGGGAATGGATCAACATTCGTGGGTCGTGTGACCGCACGATATTGCGGACCGGCTCCTTCTTCACTTTAACGGCTTACAGGACACAACTAGTTTTCTCAAATGTTTTCTTTCGTATTAAAAAATAGCAGGTACCTCTTTGTAAACTTTAATGAAATTAATTATTTTCCGACAGTAGTGGCTACGCTGGCTAAAGCGCAGCATTAGGTCATGGGGCCAAGCTCTCTGCTGACTCGGTAGACGCGTGGGCCGTCCTTGAAATGGTTTTCCGTGGTTTCCCATTTTCAACACCAGGCAAATGCTAGGACGGTACCTTCTGACAGGCCACGGCCGCTTCCTTCCACATCCTTGCCCAGTTTCATTCACCATCATTCATTTCATCTCTCATTAACTCCTCTCATGAGGTTGGCGTCAGGAAGGGCATCCGGCCGTAAAAACATCGCCACAAATACTTCCATCGCATCTCATCCCCGACCCCGTTGGAAAACGGGAATAATAAGGGGTAGACATACAATGAATTTAATTATTTTGTATGGACTTTTAAAGTTGTATTCTTAGCCTACTTTTCACATTTTGCAAAAATGTGGAAAAAGTAGACTTATGAGATCGATCCGGGAAAATGTGTGTCTGCCTGTGTGAGTGTCCCCCTATCAACTCCTAAACGGCTCCAGCAATCGAAACCAAATTAAGTATGAGTAAAAATGTATACCGGAATATCTCAAGCCCATATTTGAAAATGATGTCAGTATAACCAACGGCTGAAAAAACGCACCAGAAATTTGAGCTCCAATTTGGATATCTTGGAAGGTATGCATGGGAGCTATTCCAAAATTGGCACACATGTAGATAATACTATTTGAGTTTAATTTCCCTGAGGCCTTACATGACAGTGTTGCCAAAGTAATTTTAAGCCTTCTGATAGGTCCAATTTTTAAATGCATATAACTTCTACACTATCAAGTGGATTTCAATCAAATTTTATATGTAATATGTGTACATAAACAGATATGACTGAGCGTATTATTGAGAGCCATCAGGGCTGCCAACTGTTAGAAATTGCTCTCACTATTTTTTTTAATCCAAATACCAATATATCAGAAAGTACGCAAGCCGACAGCTTTAAGCTATGCACACGTATAGTACCTGACATTTTAAGATTAATTTGGAGTAACGTATATACGTCAGTTCTACCAACATGATTCTAAGCCTGCTGATAGTACCAATTTTTAAATACATGTAACTTCGATACTATCAGTTGGATTTCGACCAAATTTCGTATGTGTTATGTGTAACATAACAGATATAACTATAAGTATTCTTCAGGGCAATCAGGGCTGCCAACTGTTAATAAATGTGGTCTATATTTTTTACCCTAATATCAATATATCAGAAAGCTCTATACTTTGCACATTCTAGTTTAATTTGGAGTAATTAATATAAGTCAGTGCTGCCATCATGATTCTATGCTTGCTGATAGGTCCTATTTTAAAATACATGTGACTTCTATACTAACAAATGAATTTCATCCAAAATTGGCACAACAAGATATCATTATATTTCCGATTATTTCTAACCAGCAAGCTGATAGATCCAATGTCTAACTGCATGGAACGTCCATTGGACTTCAACCAAATTTTGTATTCCTTACCTTAAGAGATGGAACTAAGAATATATTCAGTCACCAGGACTGCCAACTGTAGTGCTCTATTAGGCTACATTATACCTTGTATATTTTGAACTAATTAGACATTTCGATATTACGAACTTAATTTCGTCATTATTATTCTAGATAGGTTCATATTCTGTAGAATAATCATTGGCATGAAAAGTAGGCTCTTTAGTTGTTTTATGTTTTGATTATTTTATTGTTTATTTATGGTTTATTTTAACTCTTCTCGTGAGGTTGCCATAAAGAGGGGCAACATGCCGTAAAATCATCCGCATCATAAAATTTCATCACATTTCATCTCCGGCCCCGGAAAAGTTCTTCTTTATAATTAGTATTATAATTGTTATTGAAGGACATCAACGCGAGGTCAGTTACGCACACTGGGACATGACCCACCACCCGTGTCACCGGACCGCATTCAGAGACTTCTTGGGATGTACCAGTAATTACTTGTATAGTCGGGTATTATCACAGTAGACATGTACGTGCAGAAACAACAAAAGGAGAGAGAGAGAGAGTTGGGAAATGATTGATAGCTACGTCAAGTATTGGCTAGGCTACTTAGTATGCTTCTAAATCTTGTTCTGAAGTTTAGATCACATAATTCAACTATGGATTAATATGATTTATTGGTTTTCACACCCAATGCTCTTTAACCGACAGCCTCCATGTGCGATCTGTGCTGGACAAAACGGAGGCAGACAGGTTTTTCTCCGAGTACTCCGGTTTTCCCTGTCCCAAATTTCGTTCCAGCAACACTCTCCACTATCATTTCATTTCATCTGTCATTCATTTAATCATTGCCCCAGAGGAGTGCGTCAGGCCTCGGCAACCGGCACAGTTCATATCCTCGCCGCTAGATGGGGGCTTCATTCATTCCATTCCTGACCCGGTCGGAGCCTGGAAGCAGGCTGTGGATTTTCATTTTCACTGGTTAACAATTTATGTTCGACCCTGACTATTATATGTCTGAAAACTGTATCATAATGATGGTCATTATAACACTATTTTTCATTATGAAACAGTTTCTCCCACCAATCACAACTCAAGAAACAGTTGTTTGACCAATTAGATAAGGATACCTTCACGCATGCGCTCAAAATCCAACATATCTATATAAATTACCGAAAGTGCACCGTCCATATGTTCGCGTAAATAAACTGGTGAATATGAGACACTGTACCTTAATATCCCCAAATCCAATTTCTACACAGCGGGTTGTTTTCAAACGATTTCGGCGACAGTTTTACTGAATACTGGTGCTCAATCTGCACATATGGCATTGAAGCACACAGAGCGCATGCGTCGGTCGGTCAGAGAGCTTGGAAATCAGAGATATCCTACCCTGCACAAAATTCTAGTGACAATCTCTACAGATATTTATGAATATTTATGTTAAAACATATAATAAAGTTATAATTATCGTCGAACATAAACAGTCGTATGCAACTCGCCTATAATGGTAATTAAGACACTCGTATGGAAATTATAAAACTCGCATACGCTCATTTTATAAAAAATACTCTTGTCTTAATTATAACCATTATAGGCTCGTTGCATAATGTACTATTATAGAATAGCGGCCAATATATTAACCACCTACTATAAAATGAGTTTGTAGGCTATTATCAAACGTGCTAATAGTTGAAACTTTCAGCCTAATTACACCAAAATTTCTTGTAAATGCAATATTTCTGAAAGGAAAATGTTATATCTGTCTCCTTGAACTATGATGCTGGCTAAAATTTCAACTAGTAAATATAATCAAAAATATTAAAATTAAACTAAAAAATAAAACAAAACTATACAAATAAAAATTAAAATTAAAATTAAAAAGTTAGCAAATTATAAAATTAAGGATCATAAATAAATAAAATTAACAATAACTAAAATCAAAATTATAATAATACAAGAAGTTCCGTGAAGAACTATACAGCCTATTTTCATATATCCTACTTATGTTAATTGCTTCTATCAACATACAACATTTCACTTTGATTGCTGTAATAGATTCCTAGATATTGAGAACCGACTAAATATTGCGGATGGTCGCCATGTTGGATTTTATATATGTAGGTCCTAGAGTATCGTAAGTTACATGAAGAGTATTGTGTACGTGTAGCATTCAAACTTCAATCGCATGATTAGGACACAAGAAGTAACAAGGAGATTTTAAAATTTCGCTCAGCTGCCATCTTGTGGTTGTGGAAACAATTAAAATAAATTAGATGCCAGTGGATTAACATTCGTATAAGGATTTACTGTACCAAGTTTCACTGCACTCGGATGGTTAAATTGCGAGAAACGTCCATGTGAAAATTTATACTTCGCGTCACCGCCATGTTGGATTTGTGATCACCAGGTTATTTAAAGTTCTATAGGTGAACGTAAGTTCATAGCCCCTATGAACATAAACAAAATTCAGTTTGCTATAATACATTCGTAGATATTCAGAGCCGTCTAAATATTTCGGATGGTCGCCATGTTGGATTGTTAAATGTATAGGCCATAGAGTCATGTAACATTAAAGGAAAATTATTGCGTAGGTTCATTATTCAAACTTTCATATCGATCGCATGATTACGACACAAGAAATAAAAACTTAATTTTAAAATTCGCACAGCCGCCATCTTGCGGTTATGTAAACAATTGAACTAAATTAGATACCAGTGCATTACAATGTGTATAAACATTTCCTGTACCAGATTTCATTGCGGTTGGAACATTAATTCGCGAGAAAGGTCTATTTACAATTTTCAAATTCGCTTGGCCGCCATGTTCGTTTTGTAGTTAACCGGTTTTTTAAAGTCTTATAGATGAGCTTCCAGTAGTGCCCTTTATCTCCGTACAAAATTTCAGGGTGATACCGCTAATAGTTTCAGAGATATAGAATGCCGGAGAAATACTTTGCACAGCCGCCATCTTGTGGTTATGTAAACAATTGAACGAAGTTAGATGTCGGTGCATTAGAATGTGTATAAACATATACTGTACCAAGTTTTATTGCGTTTGGTTGGTTAAATCGCGAGAAACGTCTATTTAAAAGTCGCGAATTCGCGTGACCGCCATGTTGGTTTTGTAGTTACCAGTTTTTCAAAAGTCACATAGGTGAACTTCTAGTAGTTCCCTTTATCACCGTAAAAACATCCTGGGTGATATCGGTAATAGTTTGGGAGATATTGAATGCTGGTGAAATATTTCGCACAGCCGCCATGTTGGATTGATGAGACATAACAAAATTTCAAGGGCATAGTCAGGGTCGCCCGGAAATGTGCTATGAACTTACCGAGTTTCATTGAAATCTCTCCAGCCGTTTAGAATTTATTAGGGGTGGACACACACACACACACACACACACACGGACAAAAGGTGATCTCATAAGCCTATTTTTTCAAAATTGAAAATAGGCTAAAAAATTAAAATTAGAGCTGAAATGAAAATGTAAACAATACATAGACATCGACAAAGATTTAAAATATCTTGGGAAATGGATCGGCTGGAAAGCGCTAGAGAAAAAGGCAATGGAATCTTGGAGAAATAAAGTTGAATTGGCCTTCCAATTTACGAAGGACACTTATAACAAGAAGTCTCTCTCCTGGAATACCAAGATAAGACATTATAACACGGTAATTAAACCAGAAGCCTTATATGCAGCCAAAACATTGTCTCTCACCATCCAGGGACCGCTTGAAAGGCTGGAGGTCAAGGAAAGAAAGATAATACGCAAAATATTAGGCCCAAGATTTCATAACAACAAATTAATCCATGTCAGGAACGAAACTCTTGACCAAAAAACTGAAAAAAAACCTCGGACACAATAAGAAAACGGAGAATTGATTTTTATGGGCACATCCTCCGGATGAATTCAAATAGATTAACCAAAAAAGATCTTTGACTACTTCCGTAATAAAGAAACAAAACCTCTTTGGTTTAAGGAAACCGAGAAAGACCTCGTAGAACTCCAAATTACAGACACCATGCTCATGGACAAAACCGCCAAAACCGTCACGAAAGATAAGAAGCAACGGTTCCAAGTGAAACTCAAACAAAAGCGTACGATCCACATCTCTGCCGAAGAAAGGGAAGCAAGATCTCAAAGGATGAGGCAATACTGGGCCAAAAGGAAAGCTCAAACCAATAAAAAGTACCCCAAAGTTGGGCGAAACAAATAAAGAAGAAGAAGATTTAAATAAAAGCAATTTAAATACGAACTAGAAGAAATTAGTCTGCCCTTTAAAGGGGTAACTTCAACAAATACTTTCGGTTATTGCACTGTCTGTTGTGGGGGTTACACTGCTTAAATATATTTAAATTGTATAATTAAAGGTTTAACATTGCTAGGAATGCAACAGCCTTCATGCAAGCAACTCAATGTTGAAATGTTTTTATTAAAACAATTGTTTCGTGTACTTTAGGTCAGGGAGATAAAAAGATAATATTGGTTTTTCAGAAATATTAAAACGTCAAAAATATAAAGTGTTGGTATTTGGCTGAATGATCAGCATCATTGGCAATATAAATTGTCCTTATAGTAGGTGGTTAACATACTGACCACTAAACTATAAAGGGAGAGCATAACTACTTCCGGTGTAATGATTTTTCAAAAACTCAAAATCACCTGGGGCTATTGATCCAAGGAACACATCGAAGAAAGAATTAAGTAAATAAGTTAATTTGGGTAGGATTTGAAAAATAAAACAACAAGTAGTTCCGTGAAGAACTATACAGCCTATTTTCATATATCCTACTCATGTTAATTGCTTCTATCAACATACAAAATTTCAGTTTAATTGCTGTAATAGATTCGTAGATATTTCGGATAATCGCCATGTTGGATTTTTATATATGTAGGACTTAAAGTTATGTACTATTACATGAAAATTATTGTGTAGGTGTAGTATTCAAATTTCAATCGCATGTTTAGGACACAAGATATGAAGATCAGATTTTAATATTTCGCACAGTTGCCATCTTGTGGTTATGAAAGCAATTGAAATAAATTAGGTATCAGTGGCTTAAAATTTGTATAAGCATTTACCGTACCAAGTTTTACTGCACTCGAATTTTTGAATCATGAGAAACGTCAATTTCAATAATTATAATTATATTTCGCGTCACCGCCATGTTGGATTTGTGCTCACCAGGTAATTGAAAGTCCCATAGGTGAACTTATGTTAATAGCCTCTATCAACATACAACATTTCAGTTCGATTGTTATCGTAGATTCGTAGATATTGAGAAAAGTGTCCTTGATGACCATACAAAATTTCAGGGTGATATCAGTAATAGTATTGGAGATATAGAATGCCGGTGAAATATTTCACACAGCCGCCATTTTGGATTGGTGAGACGTAATAAAATTTGAAGGGCACGGTCGGGGTCGGCTGAAATAGTATCATGACCTTACCGAGTCTCATTGACACAGACACACGAATCACACACGCACACACACACAATCACACTGACAAAAGGTGATCGCATAAGCCTATTGTTTCATAAAATGTAAATAGGCTAACAAATCCCTCAAACTCTACTCGAAAATCTCCATAGAGTACTTTCTTTACCTTTTCCTATGGTCCACTCCGGCGAGATATTCTAGGAACTTTAGGGCACCTACCTGTCAAATTCACAGGTAAAAAGCTAAAGGAGATAGGAGACTTCTGTCACTTAGGAAGCAAAATAACCAGTGATGGACGAAGCAAAGAGGACATACAACGTAGGTTGGCTCAGGCAAGGAAAGCATTTCTACAGAAAAGGAATCTGTTGACAATGAATATAGATTTAGATATTAGGAAGTAATTTCTCAAAGCCTATGTCTGGAGCGAGGAGCTCTATGGAAGTGAAACGTGGTCTGTTGGAGCACCAATAGTAAAAGTTTCATCAACATGTAGATAAGATATATTTAAATATGGAAAGTCGAGTCAAATCAGCATTTTTCGTGTTACTCATTAAACAGGGATATCCTATTATTTTCACTGCAGAAGAAAAATACTCTTTCACGAAATAATAGAATTTCTGACCGTCAAAACCTGCAATGAAAACACTATTATTCCTAAAAGAAGTATATTGGCTTTCACTGCCAGTGAATTAAAACTCAGATATCTTTGTAGGTTTATGCCGTGCTTTGTGTGGGGTTTCGCCTAGGACACCAAGTTGGCTCATCAGCTGGCTCTTGGTGTATCCACCCGGACCCCCAGAGGAGTAGCGAACTGCGCGCTACCTCACTTTTTATGAAGTGCACCAGCGCCTCTTTACTGCCAGAACTAAAAGCTGGAGCAGCCATAACCTCCCTATGAAGGCTTCCAAAAAGATGGTATATTGGCTTTCATGGCCAGTGAATTAAAACTCTGCAATGTTTTCTAGGTGTCCTAGGTGAAATCCCTCACAAGACACGGCACAAACCTAGAAAAATTATTGAGTTGTAACTATTATTCCGGTTCGTACAACAGAATTTGAATTAATGAAAATATCTCATGGGAGCTTGCGCTCGTGAGCACTTTTTGACTCGTATGACGAGAACACCAAATGTCATTTTAAGAGCACCCTGGTGGGCGCGAGCACTTGGCTGAGAACACCTAGAGTAGAAAATGAATTATTAGCTTTCGCAGCCAAGTACCGGTAATAACAAGGAACAATTATGTCAACTCCTACACAATGGCTTCCTATTCTCAACTACATCCCACCACCTCATTTCCGGCGATACAACATTTTGATAAGAGAATATAGAAAGATCCAGACCAACAGACAACTACCTATCCATGGAGGCATTGCTGATCTCCATGTGAAACTGTTACGTTCAAGACATCTACCTATCTGCACTGCGGAGAATCTTGCAACCAACAATTTCAACTTGACTGTGAGATGGTCTTCTGATTGAAATTCGTTTGCCCCTTCAGAGAGTTCAGTAATGCCATGGATAACTGAGAAGGTACCAGGGTTCACTCAGCCTAGAAAGGCCTGATCAAAATTAAATAGAATCCGGGCCAATCACGGTGCGTGCGGGGATCTCCTGTACAAGTGGAGGAAAAGATCTTCATCATGCTGCGAGTGCGGTGCTGAAAGACAGACTGTTCGGCACCTAGTTCATGAATGCCCACAAACATCTTACAGTGGTAAATTCAGCGACTTCTCCTAGGGACACCACAGGCGCTTCATTATGTTTCTAAACTTGATGAAAATGAAAATCCACAGCCTGCTTCCAGTCTCCGACCGGGTCAGGAATGGAATGAATGAAGCCCCTCCCCCCCTATCTAGCGGCGAGGATATGAACTGTGCGGGCTGCCGAAGCATGTCGCACTCCTCTGGGGCAATGATTAAATGAATGTCAGATAAAATGAAATGAAAGTGGAGAGTGTTGATGGAATGAAATATTGACAGGGAAAACCGGAGTACCCGGAGAAAAACCTGTCTGCCTCCACTTTGTCCAGCACAAATCTCACATGGAGTGACTGGGATTTGAACCACGGACCCCAGAGGTGAGAGGCCAGCGTGCTGCCGCCTAAGCCACGGTGGCTCTCTAACCTTGATGTCAACTTAAAAATATGTTTAGCCTACTTTTCACATTTTGCAAAAATGAGGAAAAAGTAGACTTATGAGATCGAGCAAATGTGTGTCTGTCTGTCTGTCTGTCTGTCTCTGTGTGTGTGTGTGTGTGTGTGTGTGTGTGTGTGTCTATCAACTCCTAAACAGCTGCAGCAATCGAAACAAAATTTGGTAGGAGTAAAGATCTATACCTGAATATCTCACTGCCATATTTGAAAATGATGTCAATGCTACCAACTGCTGAAAAAACGCAATTGAAATTTGAGCTCCATGCTGGATATCTTTGAAGGTATAAATTGGAGCTATTTCAAAATTGGCACAAGTATAGATAATAATATTGCAGTTTAATTTCCAGGAGGCAATACATGGCAGTGTTGCCAAAATGATTATAAGCCTGCTGATAGGTCCAAATTTTAAATGCATATAACTTCTACACTATCAATTGGATTTCAACCAAATTTCGTATGTGCTATGTGTACATAAACAGATATGACTGAGCGTATTCTTAAGAGCCACCAGGGCTGCCAACTGTTAATAAATGCTCTCATTTTTTTAAATCCATATACCCATATACCAGAAAGTATGCAAGCCGACAGCTTTAAACTATGCACACGTATAGTACCTGATATTCTATATTAATTTAGAGTAACATATATATATAACTTATATACGTCAGTGCTACCAACATGATCTAAGCCTGCTGAGAGGTCCAACTTTAAATACATGTAACTTCTATACTATCAGTTGGATTTCAACCCAATTTCGTATGTGCTATGTGTACCTTAAGAGATATGCCTATGTCGATTCTTAAGAGTAACCAGGGCTGCCAACTGTTAATAAATACTGTCTCAATTTTTGTTACCCTAATATCAATATATCAGAAAGTATGCAAGCCAATAGCTCTAAACTTTGCTCACGTATAGTACCTGGCATTCTAGACTAATTTGGAGTAACTAATATAGGCCTACGCCAGTGCTGCCAACATGATTCTAAGCCTGCTGATAGGTCCAATTTTAAAATGCATGTAACTTCTATACTAACGAATGAATTTCATTCAAAATTGACACAACAATAGATCATATTATTTCAGATTATTTCTGACCAATACATGCATGTCATTGTTGCCAATATGATTTTACGCGTGCTGTTAGATCCAATGTTTAACTGCATGTAACGTCCATGCTATCCATTGGACTTCAACCAATGTACCTTAAGAGATGGAAATAAGAATATATCCAGTCACCAGGGCTGCCAACTGTAGTGCTCCATTAGGCTACATTATGCCAGGTATACAGTATTTCGAACTAATTAGAAATTTCGATATTACCAACTTAATTTCGTCATTATTCTAGATAGATCCATATAGATTAATTATTGGCATGAATCTTAAATTTTAAGAAAAGTAGGCTCTTTAGTTCGTCACGGAACTTCTAGTTTATGTTTGCCTTTCGATAAATAAATAAAATACCGGTAATTAAGCTTTTACAAGTGACCTGTTACTTCTCACTGCGCGTGCGATGTGGAGGAATCTGCTGCAGGGTCTCTCTATTGTTGCCTGTTAAACTGTGGAATAACTCCCCGCTCTTAACCCTATGCCCTCTCCTGGAGCCTCCAGCGTTCACCTCACACCCGGCACGTGACCTCTATTGTGTGGATATCCAGTACGAATCTCAATTGATCGTATTTCTTAATATTCCCCTTGACCTTCAGTGTCCAGTGCCATGGCATTTGCAATTACATTCACAACTCTCTAAAGGAGATTCTCCTGCATTTTATTACTCACTGTTCAGTTCTTCTCATGAACTCTCCTCGTAGGCGAGTAGGTCAAGTCTCGAGTAGGGCTTCTACTTTAAATCGATGGTTGGTTGCTCAGTTTAGGGGCAGCGACAACGCGGTCATGTAGCCCCATGTACTTCGGGTGTGTGTAAAATCTTGATGCATTTGATGCATTTTTGTTATGTCACCGAAGTGACGGTTTTGTAAGAGAACCAGTCTCATGCAGACCCCAAGGCATCGGACTCCCCAAAGAAGTCGAAGTCGCCTTTGGGGTGGTTGTTTTCAGGGGCGGAACTACGAGGTCATCTGTGTAGAATCTGTCTGATAACCGGTGTTAATTGTGATGGCTGTATTAGTGTGTGTTAACTGTTTTTATTTCAAGTAAGGACTGCAGACATTCGATTTTCATGTACTTCCAACTTTTGCTACCAAACGCCACCGTCAACGACCAACTAGTTCTGAACTTGGTTACTAGATGCCTCCACAGTTGGCTCCTGGCGTCGAACGTTGGATTTTTTAAGAGCGTTAAAAATCGGTCAGTATGCCTTCCTTCAGAGGGGAAGTAAAGCCGGTGGTCCCATATCATAGATTTATGGCAAGATAAAGAACCTTCCACAAACTACACTTGTTTAAAGCTAAATTATAGGTTACATTTGACTAACTCAAGTTTTAGCTGCAAGACAACATTTTTAAGTACCTTGCACTTAAAAACATAAAAGGAATATAACCCGAAACTATTCTATAAATGATGTAATACTACGTTAGGCGGAAAATCAAAACAGGCATCTTGCGATGATTAGTCGAAAAAATCTGTTTTTCATCCATTTCCCGCCGAGGTGTCAACTTAGCTGAGAGCCGAGGCGCTTTCAGTTTTGTCCCGACGATACGAAAAGGTGCATTTTCGGACAATTATTTAGGAGCCCCGGTTAGGAACTGATCTACTATGGGAATAAGTAGACGGAATCATTGCTGACGGGAATGGTTGACGAGCTATATGGCACGCGTCTTGCTCAACAGTTTGTATACAAAGATCGACGGCAGTCAGTGTTTGACTCTTTTGCTAGACGTTGACATATTTGTTATGTGTTTTATTCATATTCTGAATGTATTTTAATTAGGAATATCTAGGTAGTATAAAACAAAGTCCCCGATTCTTGGATGTAACGGGTAATCTCAAGAACCACTGGATGTAATTTGATGCGGTTTTCACCATTCTGTAAAGGATTTCTCGAGGAAGGCTTCTGTTGAAAAACATTAATTTATGACCAAAGGAAGCCGAGTAGTAACGATTTCAGTGAATCGAATCGAAAAAATAACCTACCGTCCATGCGCCTTTGAAGCTTATGGTGGGTAAAACGTTAAATATATCTATATACTATGAGTGTAAGAATTGTTCAGCATGAAAAGTTCTACATAAAGTCTGAGACAGCATATCTCTATCTTTAATACATCGCCCCCTATAATTGTTTCTACGTATTCATATCTTCCAAAAGTCGCCATTCAGTGGAAATTTAAATTACTAGCTTGAGAGCGAGTTTACGAGCTAGCGAGCGAGACTATTACCCCAACCTCGGCCAGCATCCAACTGCCAAGTCGTGTCAAATTAAGACTTCAGAGAAGAGTATATGTTTTTTGAGTTTCACTGTTCACCTCGGCTTTTCTGAATTGCGTTCGGGACTTGCCGTCCGTGTGCCTTACGCTGGTTAACCGTTTAAGTTACCGGACGAAGTCAGGTGTGGGTTGCTCAAGTAGGCTAATATAATTCATGAATAACGTTCACTAGAACCTCCATGGCTTAGGCAGCAGCACGCCGGCCTCTCACCGCTGGGTCCGTGGTTCAAATCCCGGTCACTCCATGTGAGATTTGTGCTGGACCAAGCAGAGGCAGACAGATTTTTCTCCGGGTACTCCGGTTTTCCCTGTCACAAATTTCATTCCAGCAACACTCTCCACTGTCATTTCATTTCATGTCATTCATTTAATCATTGACCCAGAGGAGTGCGACAGGCTTCGGCAGCCGGCACAATTCCTATCCCCGCTGCTAGATGAGGACTTCATTCATTCATTCATTCAATTACCTGACCCGGTCGGTCGACAGGAAGCAGGCTGTGGTTTTTAAATAATGCTCGCGATCTACTAAATATGTGCTGGCAGTTTCCGGCAGAAGTTCTCGAGGAGTATTTCTCGGTGAAGAAAGTTTGTAAGAAGGGAGTTGGTACAAGATTCTAACAAGGAAGGTTATAAAATGGCGCACCTTAAATATGAAGGACATTTATGATCTTCACTATTATCCCACCCCTTCTTCTTTATGAATGTGTATGTTGTAAAAAATCACTGTCAGACCCGGTCAGCTATAAATTTCACCATAAGAATAAGAGTTCCGGGTGATGACCCCTGGAGTCGAACCCTGGATGTGTGAGGTCTAATTACAAGAGTCTGTGTTAATTAAAATTAGCTTCATTAAGGCCCCTAACTCGACCTGACCTCTGGCGGCGTGACCTGCGGACTACGTGCTCGGACGGGCCAAGCCACAAGTGATGACAGGGTTCTGCATCGTTCCTACAGTCACGATAACACGGAAGTCAGGTGCAGAACGTCAAAAAGCGCCGACATCATTCCTACCAGAAGAGAGAGAGAGGGGGAGGAGTCGTGGATTCAGTTTTTGAGAGGACACATGCCATTTTGTTTCCTCATCAGTAATAGGTTCCACTATGACCGATTAATTATAGGATTTAAATAAAACGTTGTAAGAAATTTAAATTTAGTAACGTTTGAGTGTTTTTCTTTGCTGACACTAATTAGCCTACTTTTCACATTTTGCAAAAATGAGGAAAAAGTAGACTTATGAGATCGGGCAAATGTGTGTCTGTCTGTTTTTCTGTCTGTCTGTCTGTCCCCCTATCAACTCCTAAACGGCTTCAGCAATCGAAACAAAATTTGGTAGGAGTAAAGATCTATACCTGAATATGTCACGGCCATATTTGAAAATGATTTCAGTGCTACCATCTGCTGAAAAAACTCAATTGAAATTTGAGCTCCATTTTGGGTATCCTGGAAGCTATGAATGGGAGCAATTTCAAAATTGGCACACGTATAGATAATAATATTGCAGTTTAATTTCTAGGAGGCCATACATGGCAGTGTTGCCAAAACGATTATAAGCCTGCTGATAGGTCCAAATTTTAAATGCATATAATTTCTACACTATCAATTGAATTTCAACCAAATTTCGTATGTGCTATGTGTACTGAACCCTTATTGATCTTCGATAAATAAGTATTCATATTTATTATTATTATTACTACGGCCCAGGCAGCACATAAGGAAGTCGACTTGGATATTAGGGAGGCCAGCATTTCGTAATGGTTGCAACAGAAGCTGAGTTGGTAGCTATTCCTGGGGGACGGCCAGAATTAGTCGAGTTCAAGGCCAAATTGTGCAACTACTGTACCAAATTGGAGACATAAAGGAAGAATCACGAGGTCCTCTCAACGAACATTCGATTGAATCAGCCAATCGCAAGAGACCAAGCCGTGACCACGAGGGGGACGGCGTCAGTAGTAAAAAGCGCGCGGAAGTGCGTATCTAAGGAACCGCCGAACGGATTAATCTCCGCTCGAGTAATTTGAGACGTTGGATTTATTTGGAGAAGAATGACACTAGCCCCATCTTTGTGAGACAAAAACTCTGGAAGTTTTTATCCGACTCCGCCCCACTCCACCGCCCTTGTCAGTTTCTCATAAATAGTCTGGCCTGACGCCAATCGAAGTACTCAGTTGTGGAGCCTTCAGAGGTATACTCCACGCCAGTTTGAAATGTGATTTTTACGCTCTAAAATCAGTGAAGCTAATTTTATTTTACGAGCTCTGGGAAGCTAAAGTCGCAGCGTTTGCAGTATCGAATTTTAAAAGTTATAATACATTCTGTTCTAAAATCAACTAAGTTGTGTGATCTAAATATTTCACGCCAGCGCGTGATAAACTGTAACATTCTTTTAAAGACGACGAGTTCAACTTTAAGGGGGAAGTATCGTATCACCCTAATTAGCGCTTACCAGAACCGAAGTCCACAAGGCGGAACGGAAATACCGGACGAGATAGCGACTGCTGGTGCAGCCAGGATTTTGAACTTGTTAACGAGCCAGTGGCGCGGACTCGAGATGTATATTTTATGTATAAATTGTGTGTATTGTATATGTGTTTTATAGTGCGTATGTGCGATATAATTAGGGCCAGTCTTCGCTATTAATCGCAGTAGGACAATTGTGGGTGAACTGAGTAGCCTGCAAGCGATTATAGATAGGCAAATATTTAACATTGAACTTTTCTGCCAAGGAGTCGAGACCAAGATGATCAGCACGTGGTTTGATGTTGGGATGAGCTTCAAGAAATCAACGCAGACGACTACGATGAAGTGCTAAATTGTCCATAGGGCAATGGGTTGAGAAGGATGTCCTTAGTCCTACATGCAGAGCGGTGATGTACCAAAATTGGATTATTTCAATTATGTAGTTAGATTTGGCCGGGGAACTTTGTAAATAGTCATGTTTTTCTTTCTTGTTTATAGCTGTTTTTCTTGTACCGACACTATATGTTTAAATGTCCGTTGGCGCGTGGCCAAAGTGTTTGTTGATATTTGATTTTTTCTTGAGTCATGTGTAATGTACGCGGCGTGCGTGCGTGATTTTTATCCTTGCAATTGCGGAACCCGTTACATTCGATAAATGGTGCTTTATTAACGTTAATATTTTGAAATAGGAATGGGAGGAAATGATTGTAAAACATTTTGCTGAACAGGTTATTATTCATGTTAGGGTAGCCGAGTGCACCAACTTAAAAGTAATTATAGAACACCTTCGTTCTAATTTTGATAGATTTTTCTTGAGTCCTTTTCAGGTGACTAGTCACGGCATGGAACGATGGCGCCAGCATGTGGATATTATTTGTGTCTTTTATTTCAGGGTCTGTCACAACCCATACGTGTGATTAAGTGTGTGTTGATGTGTCTAGTGTGTGTTGATTCTACGTGAGGAGGGGGTAGTTGTCCTACCGCCCTTATATATTTTTGCTGCTGTTGTATTTTTAGATGGAAAGACAGAGTGCTCTTGGGAGACTGCTGATTCTTGTCCATATTGTTTTTCTGACACACACGTATTATTGTGCTTTGGGGCACATTTCTTCGAGGTTCGACCCCATGCTCTGGGAGGTCGAGGTTATTGACACGTGGGTTGACAGACATGCAGAGTCCCACAAACCGCCCGTTTTGCCTGTGACTTATTTTGATAGGCAGTCCTTTTGTCCGACTGAACCCTGTAAGCTTTCATGTAGCAAACCTGTTCATTGTGATGGCTAATTTTTAAGCCATAATTAATTGGGGAGTTCGCCATGTGTGTAACGGATTGTTGTACCTTGTATGGATAAGAATATTGTGATTAACGTAAATGTTGGCTGTTTGCCTATTGCTTTGTTGATGACTCGATTTCATGTAATTTTGTTTGTCACACCCGTGTGGTGTAGTGGTAGAGTATTTGTAAATTTTGACAGCGGTCATTTGAGTATTTTCCTATTGGTCACGTGTTAATGTACTTGTGTTGATTTGTGTGAGAAGTCCTAAGTTTTTAGGCAGTAAATGTTGCTACGGCAATTTAAGTCCAATTTCACACGGAAATTTTGTGTTTGTTTATAGTAGATTTAGGAAGTGTCGGTTTAATTTAAGTATTGTAGTTGTGTTCCCTTGTGTCGGTCTAGCTCTAGGAAATGCGGATTCGTTGTTTGAAGGGTCATTCTGAATGATAACGAATCACGCATTCAAAGTACACATCGTGATGCATGTAGAACGGCGTACGCACTTATATGGTCATTTTGTATCTTTTATTTAAGGACACTTGGTCCAGGTAATTAATCTCTCCAGAGATATCGCCTAAGTTTTTGGCATTTTTATTAAGCGGGAGTCAGTTGGGAGTTTTTTGTTGTTGTTAATTGTTTATGTAAATATGGTGATTTGTTATTAAATTCAGTTGTTTTAACCCTGGCTTCACTCTTTCCTGCATGTTATTTTGTTATATGTTACCCTGCAAGTTAATGAAGCGCCCTGACAGCAACTTACGAATATGACCTGTTACGCCCCGAATCTGAGTCTCATATGCTTCTTTGCAAGGGTTCAGTACATAAACAGGAATGACTGAGAGTATTCTTAAGAGCCGCCAGGGCTGCCAACTGTTAATAAATGCTCTCAATTATTTTAATCCAAATACCCATATATCAGAAAGTATGCAAGCCGAAAGCTTTAAACTATGCACACGTATATAACCTGACATTCTATATTAATTTGGAGGAACTTATATACGTCAGTACTATCAACATGATTCTAAGCCTGCTGAGAGGTCCAACTTTAAATACATGTAACTTCTATACTATCGATTGGATTTCAACCAAATCTCGTGTGTGCTATGTGTACCATAACAGATATGACTATGCCCATACTTAAGACTAACCAGAGCTGCCAACTGTTAATAAATACTGTCTATTTTTGTTGCTCTAATATCAATATATCAGAAAGTATCCAAGCCAATAACTCTAAACTTTGCACACGTATAGTACCTGGCATTCTAGATTAATTTGGAGTAACTAATATAGGCCTACGCCAGTGCTGCCAACATGATTCTAAGCCTGCTGATAGGTCCAATTTTAAAATGCATGTAACAACAATAGATCATAATATTTCAGATTATTTCTGAATAATGCATGTATGTCATTGTTGCCAATATGATTTTACGCGCGCTGTTAGATCCAATGTTTAACTGCCTGTAACGTTCATGCTATCCATTGGACTTCAACCAAATCTTGTATTCTGTACCTTAAGAGATGGAACTAAGAATATATTCAGTCACCATGGCTGCCAACTGTAGTTCTCTATTTGGCTACTTCATGCTAGGTATACAGTATTTCGAACTAATTACAAATTTCGATATTACCAACTTAATTTCGTCATTATTCTAGATAGATCCATATATATTAATCATTGGCATGAATCTTACATTTTAAGAAAAGTAGGCTCTTTAGTTCGTCACGGAACTTCTTGTTTTTTATTGATATAACTGATGTTTTAACAAGAAGTTCCGTGGCGAACTAAAGAGCCTACTTTTCTTAACATTTAAGATTCATACAGGGTCATTATGTGTGTGCGCCTGTAAGCACGGCAAGCTAAGCCGGCTGTGACTAGCGCAGATCGCGGCCGCACGCCTCCTGTCCAGCTGGCGGTTGGTGTGCTCCGCTGACTCATATCGTTAATTCACACGTGTTTTGTCATTCATATGGACGTGTATCTGCACAGCTTAGACGTTAGTGTTGCACGTTTAGTGAGTATTGTGATTACTGTGATTGTTGGTCATGCCTTGACACCAATTCACATTGCGCGAACGTGTGTATATCCATAATTCGTATATGACCGAAACAAGACGAAAATTTTGAATCAAGTTTCCAGGAAGACCTGTGCCTAATGCCAGTACAATTAGGAGGCTCGCTAAACGTTTCAAGGAAACAGGCTCCGTAAATAATAAAAGAGTTGACAGACATTCTTTCATCAGAAGATGTCAGGTGTGGGTTTCAAGAGAGGGAGGAAATTTTCAGCATCGCCTATGAGCTCTTTAAGTACACATTATTGAACATGTTTGGTAAAGGTGTGATAGTGGGCGCGCGTAAAATCATGTTGGCAACAATGTCATGCATGTGTTGCCCAGAAATAATCTGAAATATTATGATCTATTGTTGTGCAATCTTTGGATGAAATCCATTTGTTAGTATAGAAGTTACATGCTTTTAAAAATTGGACATATCAACAGGCTTAGAATCATTTTGGTAACACTGTCATGTATGGTCTCCTGGAAATTAAACTATAATATTATTATCTACATGTGTGCCAATTTTGGAATAGCTCCAATGCATACGTACGTAATACAGTGAGTCAGTTTCTTAAAGAAACACCTTGACTAGTCCCGGTGTTTTAGTGGCATTCCTACTAGATTGGCAACATTTGACACACACGCATTGAAATGGGGGGTTATGAAAGAAACACTTTGATAACCCCGGTATTTTTAGTGAGATTCCTACTAGATTGGCAGCACTTGACACACACGCATTGCAGCGAGTCCGTCTCTGAAAGGAACGCTTTGATTAGCCCGGTATTTTAGTGAGATTCCTACTAGATTGGCAACACTTGGCACACACGCATTGCAGTGAGGCGGTTTCTGAAAGGAACACTTTGATTAGCCCGGTAATTTTAGTGAGATTCCTAGTATATTGGCAACACTTGGCACACACGCATTGCAGTGAGGCGGGGTCTGAAAGAAACACATTGATTAGTCCGGTATTTTTAGTGATATTCCTAGTAAATTGGCAACACTTGGCACACACGCATTGCAGTGAGGCGGTTTCTGAAAGGAACACATTGATTAGCCCGGTAATTTTAGTGAGATTCCTAGTATATTGGCAACACTTGGCACAGACGCATTGCAGTGAGGCGGTTTCTGAAAGGAACACATTGATTAGCCCGGTAATTTTAGTGAGATTCCTAGTATATTGGCAACACTTGGCACACACGCATTGCAGTGAGGCGTTTTCTGAAAGAAACACATTGATTAGCCCGGTATTTTTAGTGATATTCCTAGTATATTGGCAACACTTGGCACACACGCATTGCAGTGATGCGGTTTCTGAAGGGAACGCTTTGATTAGCCCGGTATTTTTAGTGAGATTCCTACTAGATTGGCAACACTTAAGGATGTGTAGTTTGTATAGCTTACAAATCCCTGCACTTTGTAATGAGGGTATTAAAAGGAAGTAGTACCTCTGCTAAAGAATTGGGACATTTGTCACTTGTAAGACCTATTCTGGAATACGCCTCGGCGGTTTGCGATCCATATCAAGTAGGGCTCATCAATGAGTTGGAAATGGTACAAAGAAAGGGCTCGTGACTTTAATCCCAGGAGCAGTGTGAGCCGTATGTTAAAGAAACATGGGTGGGAATCACTTGAGGCTAGGAGGATGAAATCTAGACTCTGCGCTAAGTACAACACGTATACAAATCAACCAGCATGGGGTGAGCTTAGCAAACGTATGGAAAAGCCTACTTACATGGGTAGGAGCGATCATCCTTTCAAAGTTAAGGGCCGACCACAGCGAACAAATTATGGTAAATATTCTTTCGTAAACCGTGCCATTGATAACTAGAACTCTCTACTTGCCACAGTCTTAGAGCCTTTTCCGAAACATATAGGCGTGTTTAAGAAAAGACTGACTATTTGTGTAAATACTCCAGTTTAATTGTTATTGAATTGTTATGTATAATTATTTATTTGTTATGTATATCCAATTTGCCACCGGGGGACACACCCCCCCAATTGCAAATAAATGAATGAATTAATGAATGAATGAATGAATACACAGGAAATTACTTAACACACACACACATTGCAGCGAGTTCGTCTCTGAAAGAAGCATTTTGATTAGTCCAGTAATTTTAGTGAGATTCCAACTAGATTGGCAACATTTGACACACACGCATTGCAGTGAGGCGGTTTCTGAAAGGAACGCTTTGATTAGCCCAGTATTTTTAGTGAGATTCCTACTAGATTGGCAGCACTTGACACACACGCATGATCAGTCGAGTACTGTACATCCCTTCAAAGACAGTCGCCGCTACAGCCTGAAGAAGTGGATAGAGAGAATAAGGTGAAAAACATGAACTGGTCCATGGCTATAACCAGTTGAGCGGGGAAATCTCTTTGTATCGGCGATAGATCCTCGGTGCCGATAACTCTCCGTGCGATATGGAATTAGACCGCTTGTTTGGCGTGGGAGAAACCCACAGCATTGTTACACTCTGCCCCCCAGCTTGGCTTACCTTTTTATTGCAGCGTTTATACAGGGTGACCACCTCAAATATCTACAGATCCGTCTAAGATATCGTCATTTTGTTTTCAAATTCTTTAATCGTATTAAGGGGCTCAGACAACATGGTCAATTTTGCTCCCAGTACATAGGCTAAGTATTTACCAAGAAACCGGTAGCAACTTTGGTTTTTTTAATGGGTCTATACTAATTTCACCCTCTAGAGATGTGGGTCTGGGGGCAAATGCTAAAGGTCAGTTGGAATGAAAAAAGAACAAACGAAAGTATACTGCGAGAAATCCAGGGGAATAAACAGCTGATGTTAACAGTACATAGAAGAACAGCTAAATTCATTGGACACACCGAGCGTTATAATACAGGGTCTTTATTTTTGCTTGGCAAGGACATTCACAATCACGCGCTCCGCCAGTGACAGCTCAGTTCCCGGCGACCGCACGCGCGTTTGTACGACAGGGTACAGCGCTTACAATCAGTATCATGCATTTTTACTCACCATGCTTAGTCCTACAGCAGATTCTGAATGGCGTGTCGAGAATAAAGTTCAGAAACTCATTATCTTCCTCCTCCGTACACTTTGGTTCAGGTAACTGCAAGCTTCACAAGCATGCATGATCAATCTTGTTGTGCACGCAGGCTTTAGCGTTTGTAGGATAATTTTACGCAAGCATTTTAATTTTACAAGCAGCTTGAAGAAGGATTGAATTGAAATGATGCAAGCGTGTGTACCAAGGATGTGCCAGCTTGTGCAAGCACCTACAAGCAAACGTCAGTCGTGAGTGAGCTCTACAGGTGGTGACACCATTTCGACCATGTCTAGTGTTTCGAGGATGGTCAACCGTCAATGACCATTATTCGCTACTGACCTATAACTGACGGTTCTTAACCAGTACCATACTTCCTCTATCACTCCAACTCCAATGTACCGCCCTGACGGCCAGCTCGCGTGTCACGTATATGTCAGGTGTCCAGTGTTGCACAGTTGCACACTGTTCTGTCCAGGCTCGCTGCTTGCTCTCAGCGGCTACGGTGTAAAGTTAGCAACACTGTGCCTTGCGCTAGGAAAGCATTGGCTACCAACAGGCATGAAATGTAAACATATCCGCACATGTTCATATTCTTCTTATTAATTAAAGGTGTTACGAGTGACAAAAGGTTCAGATAAGTTTCTTCATTCATTATGATATAATTATGCTAATCACGCGGATATATCTTTAATTCACTCAGCAAATTAACGTGCGAATAGGTATTTCTCTTCAATAAGCACTCTTTGCACCACATATCACGCTTCTTCTTTCGCGTTTTCCTGTTATGGACAAATTAGTAATAGTTGTGGCAAAAGTTCCGCCTAATCAATACCTTTATTTTAATAAATGATCACTTGGTGGTCATTGGGAACATGTTTCGAGGCCTAATTTTTTGGCCCCTTCATCAGCCGATATAGATTTAAATAACAAGGAATACAGTTGGTTGGAAAGCTTAACACTAAAAACATTCCCATCAATAACCCCATTATGGTGCACCATAATGGAAAGGTAGAAGATGCTTACCCCAAAGATACATTCAAAATAAATGACTATATATAAAAAAGAAAGAAAGAAAGAAAGAAAGAAAGAAAGAAAGAAAGAAAGAAAGAAAGAAAGAAAGAAATAGTTGAAATTTGATAAACAAAACACAATATGAACAAACTCTAAAATGTCACTCTTTCCTGCAGATCACTGTATTGTGCACTTTTCATTTGGGAAACAGTCATGTGGTCTAATTGTTCCTTAAAACATGCGGCGAACAATTACAAATATGAAGACGCAACGCTCCACACAAAGGCTTTCAAATATGACTTCCTAATGCCTAAATTTATATTCGATGTCAACATATTTCTATTCTGTAGAAATGCTTTCCTTGCCTGAGCCAACCTACTTTTTATATCGCTCGGGCGTGGTAGCTCATTGGTCAAGCTGTATGCCTCTCTCCAATGCGGAACCGGTTCAATTCCAAGTCAATGCATGTGAGATTTTCGGAGTGAAATGCCATGTCCTGTGGTTCTGATTCACCGTAAAAAGGAGGTCCCATGGCTCATTGTCTACAGATTAACGGCCACGTTAAACTACAAGCTTCCTTCTTTATATCCTCTTTGCTTCGTCCATCACTGGTTATTTTGCCTCCTAAGTAACAAAACATTCCCAGTTTCTTTTGCTGTTCACCTGCGAATTTGACGTCAGATTTATTTCGACTGTATTCTACTATTTTTGTTTCACATTTATTGATTTTTATCATTAATTCTTTCCTCAAGACGTTGTCCATTTCATATAAAAACTCACTCAAATCCTCTGGTGAATCAGCTATGATAAGAATGTCATCAGCAAATCTCATTGTTTAAAGTATTTCTTCCTGAACCTTTAATCCTACTTTAATTTTAACCTACTTTTCACATTTTGCAAAAATGATGAAAAAGTAGACTTATGAGATCGATCCGGACAAATGTGTGTCTGTCTGTCTGTCTGTCCTTCTGTCTGTCTGTCTGTCTGTCTGGCTGGCTTGCTGGCTGTGTGTGTGTCCCCCTATCAACTCCTAAACGAATGCAGAAATCGAAACAAAATTTGGTAGGAGTAAAGATCTATACCTGGATATCTCAATGCCGTATTTGAAAATGATGGCAGTGCTACCAACTGATGAAATATTGCAATTGAAATTTGAGCTCCATGTTGTATATCAAGGAAGGTATGAATGGGAGCTATTTCAAAATTGGCACACGTATAGATAATAATATTTCAGTTTAATTTCCAAGAGGCCATAATTAGCAGTGTTGCCAAAATCATTATAAGCCTGCTGATAGGTCCAATTTTTAAATGCATGTAACTTCTACACTATCAATTGGAATTCAACCAAATTTCGTATGTGCTATGTGCACATTACCAGATAAGACTGAGCATATTCTTAAGAACCAGGGCTGCCAACTGATAATAAATGCTCTCAATTTATTTTATCAAAATACCAACATAACAGAAAGTATGTAAGCCAATAGCTCTAAATTTTGCATACGTATAGTACCTGGCATTCTAGATTAATTTGGAGTAACAAATATACGTCAGTGCTGCCAACATGATTCTAAGCCTGCTGATAGGTCCAAGTTTAAAATGCAAGTAACTTCTATACTAACTAATGGATTTCATTCAAAATTGGCACAACAATAGATCATATTATTTCACATTATTTCTGACCAATATATGCATGACATTGTTGCCAACATGATTTACGCGCGCTGTTAGATCCAGTATTTAACTTCATGTAACGTCCATGCTAACCATTGGACTTCAACCAAATTTCATAGTCTGTACCTTAAGAGATGGAACTAAGAATATATTCAGTCACCAGGGCTTCCAACAGTGCTCTATTAGGCTACATTATGCCAGGTATACAGTATTTCAAACTATTTAGAAATTTCGATATTACCAACTTAATTTCGTCATTATTCTAGATAGATCCATGTCGATTAATCATTGGCATGAATCTTAAATTTTAAGAAAAGTAGGCTCTTTAGTTCGTCACGGAACTTCTTGTTTCTCTAGTATCCTTCATTGCTTGTTCAATGTACAGATTGAAAAGTATGGGTGGTAAGTAGCAGCCTTGCCTTCAACATTGCACGTAACTAGTACTGTAAATTCCTAACGAACTACATCTGACGAAGAGAAATTTGGAAGAAATAGAGTCAAAGCCACTTTCCTCAAAAGAACAATGTGCCTGTCAAAATTCACACGGTCTCGCCTCACCTACGTGCTAGCAAGAGAGCAATTTTTCATCGAAGATCTTCGCCTTAACCAATTGCTAACATAACCGCCGCCTACATAGAACTTGTACAAGAACTCAATGCAAAAAAAACAAGTAGTTCCGTGAAGAACTATACAGCCTATTTTCATATATCCTACTTATGTTAACTGCCACAATCAACATACAAAATTTCAGTTTAATTGCTGTAACAGATTCGTAGATATTGAGAACCGTCTAAATATTTCAGATGGTCGCCAGGTTGGATTTTTATTTTTGTACTATTATAATAAGATTATTGTGTACGTGTGGTATTCAAACTTCAATCGCATGATTAGACAACAAGAAGTAAAAACGAGATTTTAAAATTACGCACAGCAAACCATTGAAATAAATTAGATGCCAGTGGATCAACATTTGTATAAGCATTTAACGTGCAACGTTTCACGGCACTCGGAGAGTTAATTCGCGAGATACGTCCATTTAAATATTTATACTTCGCGTCGCCGCCATGTTGGATTTGTGCTCACCAGGTTACTGAAAGTCCTATAGGTGAACATATGTTCATAGTCTCTATGAACATTAAAAAAAATCAACTTGGTTGCTGTAAAAGATTCATAGATATTGAGAAGCGTCTAAATATTTCGGAAGCTCGCCATTTAGGATTGTTATATGTATAGGCCATAGAGTTATGTACCATTCAAGGACAATTATTGCCTAGGTTCATTATTCAAACTTTCACTTTGATCGCATGATTACGACACAAGAAATTAAAACTTAATTTTAAAATTTCGCACAGCCGCCATCTTGAGGTTATGTAAGCAATTGAATTAAATTAGATGGCAGTGCATTACAATCTGAAAAATCAATTACTGTACCACATTTCACTGCGCTCAGAGAGTTAAATCACGAGAAAAGTCTATTAAAATATTTTAAATTCGCTTGGTCGCTATGTTCGTTTCGTACTTTACAAGTTTATGAAATATACATAGGTATACCTGTATCAGTACCCTTTATCACCGTACAAAATTGCAGGGTGATATCTGTAATAGTTTCGGAGATATAGAATGTCAGTGAAATATTTCACACAGCCGCCATTTTGAGGTTATGTAAACAATTGAACTAAATTAGACTCCAGTGCATTACAATGTGTATGAACATTTGCTGTACCAAGTTTCATTACATTTAGATAGTTAAATCGCGAGAAAAGTTTATTTAAATGTCTCAACATCGCTTGGCCGCCATGTTGGTTTTGTAGTCTCCAGGTTTTTGAAAGTCTCATAGGTGAACTTCTAGTAGTGCCCTTTATCACCGCACACAATTTCAGGGCGATATCGGTAATAGTTTCGGAGATATTGAATGCTAGTGAAATATTTCGCACAGCCGCCATGTTGGATTGGAGAGACGTAACAAAATTTGAAGGGTACGGTCGAGGTCGCCGGGAATAGTGCTATGAACTTCCCGAGTTTCATTGAAATCGCTCCAGCCGTTTCGATTTTATTAGGGGGGACACACACACACGAATCACACACACACGCACGCACACACACACACACACACACACACACACACACGCACACGGACAAAAGGTGATCTCATAAGCCTATTTTTTCAAAATTGAAAAGTGGCTAAAAATACGAGCCTTACCATAGTCGCATATGATGTGTAACATCTGACATAGAAGAAACCTTACGTGACATTGTTGATACATCGGTATTTTATAGGCTACTATTATTGGCACAAATATTAATCTATTGTAAAAGGGAGTGTTTTACTGATATTGTAGTTTATAATACGGAACTCATTTTATTAGATGATTTGTAGCTTCCACCAGCACTAGCCTAAACAAAGAATACGATATGGATCAACTAGATTAAAAGACGTGACACCGCTCATAACCTCAAATTCCTTATAAATAGGCCAACTTGCGAGTAAATGCAATGTGCACAGCAGTAGATCATGAAAGGCTTGCCCAGTTCCCGGACCTCTTGATTCACAGACCAAAACGTAATTTCATATGGATTCTGTTAAAATTAGTTATATTGATGTGATAAATATCGTTTAAAATGATAATCTGGTAGCAATAATATCTATCCCATCCGGGATTCGAACCCGAGATCTCTAGATTCACAGTCAGAGGCGCTAACACAGCGGCTATTTCGACCACGCAAATATAATGCACAATATGGTGACTTATTTCCACGTTCCAACAATACTGCATTACGGAATTAAGTTTCATTTATATTTTGCTTGTTTCGATAATGTTCCTGCGTGAAATTGAGTTTAACATGCCTTATGAATAGGCCCTCTTATGAGTAAAGAGACTGTGTTCAGCAATAGTTCATGAAGGCTTGCCGAGTTCCCGTATAACATGTGCTTCAATGAGTTGACACCAGAGTTCGCATGAGCGTTTACCGTCAGAATGTCAGTGAGCAAATTTACTCCGGAAGTGGATGCCGATAACTTTTATCCAGAGATTGAAAAACAGACTCTTAATTAATCATAATTATTTCCAGCAAATATGATATAATGAATATTTTTACACCAAAGAACGACAACTTGAAGATGATTTATTGTATGAATATTTGTAATTGCGCCTCAAAACCTTGAAGTAATCCGTATGTGATATACATTCCACATGGCCGAGAGTACGTCATGGTATCAATTTCAGACACCGCGCGCTCATTATTTCCCCTTAGCACTGCCAGCTGGATCTTACCACTGCTTCGTACACACTTCCGTCCGATCCACCACTGCCAGCTGGATCGTCCGATCCACCTCAGTCCCATTTTTCAAAATAACTCCCACAAAAATATCAAGCAACCGAGTGGAACGATGTTACACATCAAAAAGCAAGACAAATGGTCAACGTTCTTTTCAACAGATGCCAAGATTTACAGGGATTGGGTTGAAACTGGGTTGAGCTGATTCTTAGTAGCGCAGCTAAATGGTGGTCTGTCAATCTATTTCTGACGCTATTTTTGCGGAACTTCATTGTAGAGAACACCTGTGCTCAGATATATTAAGATGCGAACATGGCAGTTTCTTTTGTGCATGAGATTTCAAGTTTGGGAAGCTTGATAGTGGTAGGGACTTGTACAACTCAATTTTCGAAACGTTGAGGAATAGTTGCTTTAATTCGTTGTTACATTGCAACTCAATAAGTTCTATCTTCAACTCTGATTTTACTGTTTCACAGTCTACATTAAATGGTCCGCTGGAAACGTCCAAGTCCTGTTCAATCACTTTGAAGTCCTGAATTCTTCATTCAAATTCGTGGTAGAGATTTCTCGCATAAAACGATATTACATAAAACACATAAACACAATGAGATTGAAATAGTTTTTCACTTCTAGGAACACAGAACAGGAAATATGACCTACTAGTATTACCCGTAGCGGCTTCGCCCGCGAATATTCTAGTTGTAAAGAGTACACTTAGAAAAATCTCAATCATGAATGCTATGACTGATTTATCCTTGGTATGAATACTCAGACTTTATCAATTCAGCTACTGGTGCAGTGGTTAGGGGTTTGTCATTCCTTCATAGGTATATCAGAGCGAAGTTAGTTTTCTGGGAATATCACAGACACTGTTAATTTAAGGGCCTTTAAATGTGGTTTTCGGAGACCCTTTATAGTCGGGTGAGAAAGACCTTTCGTACCACACTCACACGTGAAAATTGCGAGAAAAAATTGTAGAGTGCCCCTTGACCCCCTTAAGCGCATTATACTGTATGTATTGATGAATTGTACAGCTTAATTTGGTTCAGTGATAATTTTATAACCATCCGGAAACTTTCACAGTAATGTAATAATTGGAATTGCATTGCGTCTTACAGAAATAGATGGACCTGTGAGATTCTGTTACCATGGTTACCGTGTTGCATTCTTGCATTGTAAATATTCATGTTTTAAGGTATTTATTTAATTGTGAGGCATTTAAAGAGTAAATGAGTGTGTTTCGCTTACGCATTGGTTTACGCTGAACCTGTAGGTACCCCATATGTGTAGGTTGGTGTTACTGGGACCTTATTTTCGGTACAAAACTGGAACGGGACCTTAGCAGAATAATATAGGGAGGGATATGTAATTGTAGGAAGTATAACTCGATGTCGCGGGCCGGATTAGACTAGCTCAAGGGCCGCACTTGGCCCGTGCGCCGTACTTTGCTCATGACTGGACTAAGGAGTATATACTACAACTGAGAAGCTTCCAGGAAGTTCAATAGCCAAGAGGAAGGCCAACCAAATTCCGCCTAGGAGACGTCGTCCTAATCCATTCCGCCCACGGCACTTGTGGAGAAAACCCGTGATCGAGGGGCTGCTTCCTGGTAGAGACCAGAATATTCGGACAGTACTTCTTCGCACCTCGGACGGACACAGGATGAGTAGTCCAATACAGCTGGTCATCCATCCCCATGCTTAGAGGTTGACCAGGCTGAGGAGGATGTGAGAAATCCATGACTACACAGCGCATCTGTATTTATGTATTATCCTTGCCTTTGTATATTAACTCGGTGACAGCTGGTATTAAGGATAGTGTGTGAAAGTGGCGTATCGTGATTATTCACGACGTAACAACTGGTATTTCTCCCTCGATGTGACTACAGACTGATGATGATGATGATAATTGTTGTTTTAAGGGGCCTAACATCTAGGTTATCGGCCCCTAATGGTTTGGGTGATCGTGAAGATGAAAATGAAATGTAAACTATAACTAAAACTAACTACTAACTTATATACAAGAAGAAGAATTGGAAAACAAAAGGAGAATAAGGCAAATAAAGGACAGGAGGAAAATAAATGCCCTCAACCCTCGAAGAATGCGGATGGAGGGACTTGGAAGGAAGGAGAGCCATGAAAGGCGGATAGGATAGTGAAAGAAGAGAGGGTCTGCCCCAGAGGTAATGGATAAAAGGGGGAAAACCAGACCCAGCTCAGGAATCCCTCGAGGTCGCCAACTCGCGAACTCACCAGCCGTGAGCCCCTGAGGGTGTAGCAATATCTAGGGTGCACCAAAAGTGGTGGGGCTACACACACCCTGCCTCCTTAAGGGTCTTGAGCACAAGGCAGGAGGTAAAAGGAAAAGAAAAAGAAGGCTGACCCCTCACAGAAGGAGGGTATCAGGAAAGATGAGACAAGGGCCAATTAAGGCGGGAAAGTGAAAGTCTCCCTAGGCCTCGGATAACCTATACCGTCAGGGTCGGAAGAGAACAAGAGTTGACCAAGGGAGGTCGACAGGAAAGAAGACGGAGAGGAGCCCGGCACAAGTAAGTGGAAGCAATGCCGGACTCAGCTGGGGTCCCGTGGTCGCCAACCCACGCCCCACTAGATGTGAGCCCCTGGGGGAAATGCAAAAAGATGCAAAATAAAAAATAACATATTTGAAGACGGGGTGGCCCATCCGGAGTTTCTATGTACTTCAGCATTGTTTTAGATAGCTCAGTAAAAAGATGACATGTCATCAACATCCGGGTCCTAGATATAAGTATAGGTCATTTTCATTTTTCACTATCATCGAACCTAGACGTTAGGCCCCTTTAAACAACAATCATCATCAACATCATTACAACATTAGGGGATTCCAGTTCGACCTTCCACATTTGGTGAGAGTTACCGGTAAGATGCGGTGCCTCCACGTACATGGGAAACATCTCGTGAGTTTCAGAGACGGCTTCCATAAAAGATCTTGATATAGCGTCGCTTGCCTCCATAGCACCTGCTCAAGAAGCTATTAAAACGCACTAATAAATTTGTAACTAAGGAATTACATTGCTTCTTTAGTAGCCCGGGCCACGACCATAGAATAACTTATAGCTTCATTGTGTGAAAGTTTGAACCTTATGATTACTCAGCCATTCAATTAATTCACAATCTCTTGATGTCTTAATAGGAAGCTCTGTTATTATGGAGAACCTGATTTATAGCCACATGACCTCAAGAGTAGAGCCCTGATTGGGGTCGCTAATAATTTGCAAATAATAATAATAACAATAAATTGAAAAAAAATCAGGAAAAAAATAATGCTCAACTCTTTAATTATCCAAAGTGTAACAACTCAATTTTCTAGATTAATTCTGGTAGAGACCTTAAGCTCTGGATTACAAGCCATTTTGTAGATTTAAGTGTCTTACCAGATTGAAATTTCTAATTAAAATTTGCGCTCTACACAAGTACTGCCATTACAGTTATATCATTAATGGTTATGTCTACCAATGGGTAGCCTACTATTGATAACTTGAGTGCAACAGAGGGCTAAGCCTCAAAATAACGTCAGCTAGGTTTATTGCTTACCTGGGGAATATGCCTAACTGTCTAGAAGTTACACTTACATGTAAGCTTTGAAGTTAAACCAGGTGAATCAGCTGCTCCTAATAATGTTGTATTATGCAGCCCAACTAACACTAACTTGTTGACAGGAACGTCGATATTTCTCAGATACGAAAATTAGAAAACTTGTGGCATTTTGCATTAACGAGGCTCCTCTTTTACTGGAAATTCCACAAAATCATTTTACGAACTACAAATTTCCTAAAACAAAATGTAAATAAGACCAATGTTTATACGAAGGGCGTGTGCTTCTGCAACATGACAATGTTTTATACTGTACTGTTTATGTTGTTACGTCCACCTTCTCAACATAATCTCCTTGTAACTTTATGCACTTTTGCCATCGATGTGTCAGTCTCTCCAGACCTTCCTGAAACCATTCTTTTGGAGTGCTGCCTTGACAGCTTTGTCCAGTTCTGCAAAATACGCAAAACGGCGACCATGCAATGGAAGCATAGGGACAGTCCACCACCAAAGAAATGTCGAACAGGGCCATCAGATGGCAAGCGAATGGCGACAGTGTTCTGGGACACAAAGGGCATCATCCCCATTGACTGGCAGGAATTGGGGGCCACAGTTAACAGTGCACCATATGTGGCAACCCTTAAGCGCTTACGTAGTGCCATTCAACCTAAGCAGCAAGTAAAATGGGCTAAAGGTGTACTTCTGCAACATGAGAATGCCCGCTCCCACACTAGCCAATAAACCACCGTTGCCATTGGTCAATTGGGATCTACGGTGCTGCACGACCCTCCATACTCTCCCGACTTGGGAACAAGTGAGTATCGCCTGTTCGGGAACATGAAGAAACCTCTGGACACAGCTGTTAAGGCTTGGGTACGCAGCACCCCGAAGGAATGGCTTCAGAAATGTCTGGAGAGACTGACACATTGATGGCAAAAGTGTATAAAGTTACAAGGAGATTATGTTGAGAGGTGGACGTAACAAGTGATGTGTAATGTACTCCATTTGGGTAGAAAATAATAAATTGTAAAACAATATATTACGCCCCTCGTATATTTGAAACTCCACCATAGCCGGTCCCAAGCCCGGTTGAGAAAGGAGGAGGGAGCCTGGTTACGCCCTGTAAAGATCTAAATTGACAATAGAAGCACAGGGAGTAGCGACGGAAGTAACCAGAAGGTGGGCACAGGCGCTAAGGGGGCAGCCTCCCCCCACCACTGCGCTTTGGAGACTGTAAGCCAATAAGCAGCAACTCAGAGAAAATATTATTACTGAAACTGCAACAGGGAAAAACCGGAGGGATAAAAAGACGCCAATCTTTAGCATGAAACAAGTTACGAAAATTGGATGTTGGAACATGAACAAGCGGGTTTCCGGAGATAGAACCCGCAAGGAACAAGAAAAAGGGGAAGACCTAAGGTGACCTGGAAAAGAAGCGTGGAGGAAGAGATGAGGGAAGAAGGCAAATCCTGGGAGATCTACAACAGATTGCCAGGAGAAGAGACCAATGGAGGAACTTTGTTGCAGCCCTTTGCTCCGACAGGGGACACAGAACATAAGTCTAGTAAGTCAAGTCGTATATTTGAAATAACTTCAGCACCTTTTAAAGCATTAAATGATGAGTATAAATGCAATTTTGGACGACTGGCGTTGAGTCACACAGGACACCGAGTTCAGCATCCAAGCTAGCTGTTCGCCACTGTTCCAAGCTCCGACTTCCATCGTCAACTGATGCAATCGATGCTCCACCAGCCCTGCTTGCCGTGCCTTCGATAACTCCTAGTAGTACTCTCTTTCGGTCAATAATCGCTGTAGCGATTGAAAAATGATAGGAGTCAAGTCAAGTCAAGTTCTCGGGCAGTAACGACCCCTAGCGCGCGGAGCGCGCTAGCGTGCAGTTGCGAGCGCGAAGCGTGAGCAACTGCCCATGGGTCGGTGGCAGGCACTGGTGCTCCTAATGGTGCTCCTTTTAGCCTGTTTGAAGTAATTTCTCAAAATTTAATTATTTTTGTCTCCTCGTTAATGTATAGAGGGGAGAAAAATTTTGGTTTTAAGTTTGTTTTGATTTTAAGTGGGGAATGAATTTATTGTTGGTTTTTTAAGTATATTGTTTAATTTGAAGTGAAAAGAGACTTGAAATGACATTGTTGGATGTACTTAGTGCCATATTAGATGTTCTGCACGTTCGTTCTCTGGCCGACAGCAGCAGCTTCGTAGGTAATAATAATAATAATAATATGGTGAAAATTTTTAATATAATTTGGAAGGTAGTTAATTGATTTAATGGAAGAGAAAGACCTCTAGTGGGTTGATTTCGTTGGAGATGGGGAAATAAAGACCTTAAGTAGGTTAGCAGTTGAAATTAATAATAATAGCAGCCTCAGACATAAATTTTGTGTGTTTAAGTAATGTACTTAAGGGAAGGGCAGTGATTGGTTGAGTTTGAATGTGTTAGTTGAGTGGGCTGGTTTGAAGGTCTGTGATTGGTTGATGTGTTTAGGGCTGTTTGAGTTATTTCGGAGTAAATGTTGTGTGATTTTTTGATTGATTTAAGTATAATGAAGGCGTAGGAATGATATGTGGTAGTTTTTGTGCGGATAATTTGTTATTTGTGAGAAAAAGTTAGTCGGACGTTGTGATGGGAGCCTGTGATTGGCTGGTAGAGTTCTCTGTTTACAGACTGATTTGTAAGTTAATATGCTAATTTTAATGTTAGGCGAGAAAGAAAATGAGTTGTTTGTAAGTTGAAATGTAATTTGGTTTATTAGTAAGTGGATTTTTTAAGTGTAGAAGACTGTTGTTGTTGGTGTAGACATTCCGCGGCGCCCCGTAGCGGGTAATAGGGCTGTTGCCGCATCCCGGGCAGGAGCGCTACGAAGTTGGAGTCCGGTGTTCGATTAGGTAAATGTAGTAGGGGTCGGGATCGAATCCGCAGCCCACAGGGTGCCATGCCGAGTGGGCTGACCGTGGTCAGTCCCCCAGCCAGGCCCCCCCGGGGGAATGCAGGCTGTGTGAATGATGATTTTAGTAGCTGGTGATGTAAGTGGGGATGATCCGTGGGACCGGTCCTGTGTTCGATCTGGGCTGAGTAGTTTGAAGTTGTAGGCGGAGAGTTGTTGTTTTTAGCTGGAATAGGTTAGGTATGGAGCTGATTAATGTTGTAGCGTTGGTTGTGCAGTTAGCGTGATTAATAGCTGTAGGATTTGGTTTAAAGTGTTGGAATTACTTGGTGGAAGTGTTGGAGTGAGGGAAAGAAGTCAGGGGATAGGTTGTTTGAATTGTTGTTGGTTTCTCAATTGCTGTTTTTTGATGGCATGTTTGTAGAACTTGCAACCGTGGTACGAGGCGGCGTGCTTACCTTTACAGTTCGCGCAAGTGGGGCTTTCTTTAGCTACTGTGCATTCGGAATGCCTATGGGGACCACCGCAGCGGTTGCACCTCGCCTCGTACTTACATTCGAATGAAGTATGGTTGAAGCGCTGGCATTGGAAACTTAAAACTACAATTTTTCTCCCCTCTATACATTAACGAGGAGACAAAAATAATTAAATTTTGAGAAATTACTTCAAACAGGCTAAAAGGAGCACCATTAGGAGCACCAGTGCCTGCCACCGACCCATGGGCAGTTGCTCACGCTTCGCGCTCGCAACTGCACGCTAGCGCGCTCCGCGCGCTAGGGGTCGTTACTGCCCGAGAACTTGACTTGAACTCTGGTTAGTCTTCCGAACATCGCTGTCGAGGTAACATCGTCCCCTTCCTTCGCCCACAATCCCTTCCTGCCCCCGCCCACATCCCGTCAAGCAGTCATTTAATTAATTCTAATACAGACTTATCAGCTCACTCATCGTCACAGCTCCAACTGTTAAATCTGGGAACTTTGAGTGACTGGTACGTTTGTTTTTGATTCAGTCTTTCTTTTTCACTGGTCTTCCAAGTATTTGACCACTTTAGTTTCCACCCCTTACACATACATTCCATAACACTTACACAAACATGTCGCCCTCCCCAACTTTGTCTGGCCGCTCTAGCCCCTGCCTATCTTCCCCTGCACAGGAACCGGAGACGGATTGCGGCCCTTTCCCGGAATTTGATTTCGAGGAGGAGCTGCTTTTCACCTCCCCCTGAGCAAATACAGGAACATTAAAAGAACGCTGATCCTAATTCATCCCCCTAATGGCCTTCAGCGCATGCCCTCAGTCAGAGAAGCCATAATCAGCGTTCTCACCCCCGTAGCCAAGTCTGTCTCTACTATCGAGGAACTTGCGTACTCGCAAATTGGCATCAATCCTATGAAAGAGAGCTGCCTTAGCCAAATCACTGATGCACTTGAGAGCCACCCTGCCATTCCCCCCTATTCATTAATTAAGTTCAGACCCACTGAAACTTACCCTACAGTACACAACCTGGATGACTCTGAGTTTGAAATGTCCGCAGAGGACGATTCTGACTCAGAAGAAGAGGATCCACGCAAACAGTCCCGGAGATTAGCGACCACTGGACTCAAACCTCTAAGGCCCTTATTCGGCCTCCCAGCAAACCTAGGAGAAAGAATAAGTGCATCCAGACTGCAGTGGGCCAGCACACACAATCTGATACTACAGCAGCGGCTAATCCCTCAGATAGCTCCGTTACATCTGTGCCCTCAGCATCCCCCCCCCCCCCCTTCTACACCGGTTCAATCAGCGTCCCCCCCCCCCCCCTACTAGACCTTCATTAACACCGGCGTCGCGACGCCCCCCGCACAGACAACATTCTACCCTCATGTCCAATGCTTCCGTTGCCAACGGCTCAACCACTCTGCTCACGAGTGTACACATGATGCCAGGTGTAACCGCTGCGACGAGCCGCACCGGCATAGTGAATGTACAGTGCCTAGGGACTCCCCAACGTGTATAAACTGTAGGGGATCCCATGCCGCGTCCTATTTAGGATGTAAATACATCAAGGACGCGCTAAAACATCAACACTGGCAACGGCAGCGCACAAACAAGCCAAGAAACATTCCCTCCCTTCTCTCCATGCACATTCCCCCTCCAGGCACAAGTAAACTCAATAACCCTGACTTCACAAGCATTCTACACATTCTCCAGCAGCTAATTAGCTCTCTCCACACTCCTGGAATACACTCATAACCCCACTTGCTCCGCGGCTCCGCTGCGCATCTGCTCGGGCGGACGGCCTCGGCCGGCCCCTTCCGGGATGGTGCCTAGTGGTCCGCGGGCCCTCTGCACGCCACTAGATGCGATTACAGCTGTCCTTCTGTTTCTTCTTCTTCTAAGCCTAGGAAACGAGCTCATGCTCTCCTGATTTTATATGCTAGCTGCATTCTACCTCTCCTAACCTTACCCATTCCCAAAATTCCTACTCCTTCGCATCACCCAACCTCAGGTCATATTCTGACCAATTTGATGCAAATGTACCATAACCCACATCCTAAATCATTAAGCTCCAGGTCCAAATTCCCCTTGATAAAGCTCTTATGGCCCCAAAGTGGGTGCCGACAGGCTAAAATTGCACGCAGCGAAGCCGGCGTGGCTTCGTTTGCTTGGGTTCAGGCAGGCTGGTGTTGAGTCTAATAATTTTCACACCTCTGTGAGGTCTTCACTTAGATGCAGCAAGCACGCTAATCAGCAGGCTCATGGTGACCCTGCCCGGACTGCCGCTAGGGTATTGGTCATGTATAAAGCGTGATCAAAAAGATTTCTTTGACGGCTGCACAGTCCATCATCGGTATGCCAATAAGACAAAATCGCCACCGACACACCAGGTTGAAGATCCTCGTGTGGTAAATCACTCTGTCCTGCTGCGTGAAGAAGACCGTAACCGCCTGCTGCACATCCTCGTCTGACAGGAACCGTCAACCCTTCAAGGCCTTTTTTAACGGGCCACGGTGGGTGAGTGGTCAACGTGTCGATCTACTAACCCCAAGCTTGCAGGTTCGGTCCTGGCCGTGGTAAGTGATTTTTGAAAGGCGGCAAAAATTGCGTCACCAAGTCCAATGTTGGCATGTCAATGAACCCATTTGAATTCAGTAGGCCATGTTCATAATGGCAACATTAATCTCGGGAGTTTCCGCCAACACAAAGTTCCACATTTCTCTACTAGAAAGCGCTATAGTGTTCAAGGAGGTTAGATATCTAACCTCCTTGACTTTCATAGTGCTTCAAGGAACAACGAAATTCAACATGCAAGCTACCCTTTAGGCTTAAAAAAACAAAGCTTGCACCCGAAACTCGAGGCCATACGATATTAAAAAATAGGCTGAAGGCGTATTAATCGCATAGGGAGATATCAGGACTATAGGGCGGATACTCGAGTGTGTCCCACTTTAGTTGGGGTACCTTCTGCGTTACGACCTCTGCGGTATGGGGACGTGCGTTATCATGAAGCAGCAGCACGCGTTGTTGCAGTTTTCCCCGACGTTTCGTCTTAATAGCACGCTGTGTTGCACAGTACCGTTCCCCAGTGATGTAGACACCAGAGTCCTTGAAATCAATAAGTAATGGGCCCTTGTAATCAACATCTATGTTTGAGAATACAGGTGAAAAATATTTACAATATGTACAATTATTTAGTTGCTGTGATAGCCTCCGTGGCTTAGGCGGCAGCACGCCGGCCTCTCACCGCTGGGTCCGTGGTTCAAATCCCGGTCACTCCATGTGAGATCTGTGCTGGACAAAACGGGGGCAGACAGGTTTTTCTCCGGGTACTCCGGTTTTCCCTGTCAAAATTTCATTCCAGCAACGCTCTCCACTATCATTTCATTTCATCTGTCATTCATTTAATCATTGCCCCAGAGGAGTGCGTCAGGCCTCGGCAGCCGGCACAGTTCATATCCTCGCCGCTAGATAGGGGCTTCATTCATTCCATTCCTGACCCGGTCGGAGACTGGAAGCAGGCTGTGGATTTTCATTTTCATTTAGTTGCTGTGTTGGTAATGCAACTGCCAGTGTATGCTAAATGTAGTATATCTGATGTTAGGTGAAAAGCTAAAATGGTGATAGAAATCCGGAGTTTGTCTGTTTGGGGTGATTATATGGTTGTAAAAAATCAACTATGGTTATACCATGACGAATAGAAGGAGAAAGTGAGAAGACTCCCGAAGTTCAAGCGCGCCCCGCCGGGCAGCGCTCGAGTGGGTACGTTCCACACTGCAGGGGTCAGCTGGTCTTAGAGATGGTGCTAAGGGAAACGAATTACTTTGTAACTGATACTTTTTTAAAAAGTTATTAGCGGTTCCAATTAAAATACCATGGCAGGGCACACTGGAAAATATAATTCATAGAAATAAGAACTACGGTCTTCATTACATGTTACGGAACGCACAGATTCTTGGAGTATACAGACACAGATTTAAAAAAAATCCCCAGCATATTAAAACAAGCACACATAAACTATTTAAAGTAACACTCTACTTAACAATTTATTTTGTCGGCTACGGTACTGGACTTTCGAAAGCTTGCGTGAAGACTTGGCGGGTGTTCGAGATTGCAAATCTCGGCGGATTTCCTTCGTTCTGAAGAAGAATCGGCACCCAAAATAAACAAGTCTGGGGATAATATCCATGACACGCTGAAGACAGCAGCCAGCTCCTGAAGGATCAACTGAAATTGTTTCGTTGGAATCGATACAATCATAAATATTTCGCTCCAGATCGATTTTGAGTTTAATTTTCCGGTAATTACTTCTCGGCATGGAAAAGAATGCCACATACACTTCTCGAAGGACGTGTTAGATACACTTCATTGTTCATCTTAGGGCACCTTTTTTAGTTTCTTTGTTGCTTTCTCTTAGCAATAATTTAGTCGTATTTCCGTTTATTCCTGATGAAGAAAGACATGGTTTCTTTCGAAACGCGTCGAGTTTGAATAAATAAAACACGGCATAAGCCCAAAATTCTACATTATGGATAAAATGGTATTAGTTGCGTTTGACATTAACCATACCGTGCATAAAACATCACAATAAATTGGTTGAAAAACTGGATCCAGATAGCTTTAAAACCCATCATTTTGCACCATCTGTTTCCTCTGAATTTGGTTAATTAAAGCTTAATAATTGAGTTTAAACACCGGTTTGGTGACCCATCGTTCCAGGCAAGCCGGTAACACCTGTAACTACTCAGGCAGATAGGTCACTTAAACGTAATTTGGAAGTTATTGTGAAGTTATGAATGCATTAGCGGTAGCACTGCCGGAGACGTAATCGGGCTAGGCTATTGCGTTTTTAAATTAGCTCCCGTTTCAGGGTTTTTAGGTTTTGAGTTCGAATAGTTCGTTAAATAGTTGTAAAACAGTAAGGAGAGTATGTTTTGTGTAGGTTTTAAGTTGAATTAAAGTTTATGTCGAGCTGAGAAGTGAATTTGGTGTAGCTTAAAGTGTAGTTTTTTGGTCTGATCTGTTTCCTCTGAATTTGGTTAATTAAAGCTTAATAATTGAGTTTAAATGCCGGTTTGGTAACCTATCGTCCCAGGCAAGCCGGTAACACCTGTAACTACTCAGGCAGGTAGGTCACTTGGCCAGGCGCGGATTCAGGGGGGGGGGGGGGGGGAGTCATGGGGGTCATGACCCTCCCCCCTCCAAACGGAGACCAAATTTTTTTGCAAATTCAAAAAACGAAAACACAATAACCAGACAAATAAAACTTAACGAATTTTAACTGACAAACAGTTTTTTTTTTCATTTTATTCAATACTGAAAATATATTTATTGCAATTTTTATGTTCTGTTACAACTCTACATATTTGCAACTTCATACCTGTTATATAAAAACGATTATTTATTTAACAAAATCAACTCGTCTATTTTGTTTAGCAAACCTTGTGATTACCGAATCGATGTTTATAGTGATGTCACGATGAATGTGCAGCAATGCACGGATAGGAATTTGGGGCTTTTTTCGCACCAAAAAATGTTGCCGACGTCCAAACTGCAAGCTTGGTTGGCAATTTGAGCTGTGACATTCTCCCTTTGTCGGTACCAACTCGACTTGCCGAAACTGTAACGTACCTTGATCCTTTTCTCGAAGCTCGATGTAAAAGTCGCAAAACACGCCGTAGCAATTTGTACGAATATTTTTGGTGCGCTAAACGCATCAAATTTCTATCCATGTAGCTTGCAAAAAAAAATTGATCTGGTTTTGTACGTTTGGATATTTTGTAATTGTGTTTTTAGTGATACCATTTCTCTTAACAATTTCGATTCTCTGACCCCCCCCCAAGCCAAACTCTAGATCCGCGCCTGCACTTGGCCGTAATTTGGAAGTTATTGTGAAGTTATGAATGCGTGTGCGGTAGCACTGCCGGAGACGTAATCGGGCTAGGCTATTGCGTTTTTAAATTAGCTCCCGTTTCAGGGTTTTTAGTTTTTGAGTGTGAATAGTTCGCTTAATAGTTGTAAAACAGTAGGGAGAGTATGTTTTGTATAGGTTTTAAGCTGTATTATGGCTTATGTCGAGCTGAGAAGTGAATTTGGTTTCGCTTAAAGTGTAGTTTTTTGGTCTGTTCTGTAGCCTGGATTTATTAAATTTGTGCTGCTGGCGTGATTAAAAGCTGTAGGATTTGATGTAGAGTGCTAGGATTGCTTGGCGGAAGTGTTGGTGAGAGGGAGAGAAGTGAGGGGATGGGTTTATGGAGTTGTTGCTGTTGTTGCTTGTTTTTCAACTGCTGTTTCTTGATGGCGTGCTTGTAATGCCTACAACCCTGGTACACGTTGTTGGACATTATCGCTTGCAGTGCTTGTAGCGGCGGGACCACAAACTACCGTGCTATAATGGCGGAGTCCTCACACTAGGTCCTTCTATTCGTCATGGTTATACTGTAATAATATAGGCTGATACTTACCCGGTTGTCTTCCTAGCTGGAACTTCAAGCAGATTTTATTGCCTAAGTGTAATGGATCTGACGACGATCGCTTGACGATCGAATCTGGTCATCCTAGTGTATTTACATTAATGTCATGTAATTTATTTCAGGATTAGGACATAACCCAGCTCTTTCTGGGTACATTCGTGTTGACCGACTGAAAAGCACCAAACTTTTGTTTACTTAGGCAACACTGAAAATGGCTTCAAACCCCACAATGTTTCGCTCGTCAAGTGAGCATCATATGAAATATTTCAATATTCAAAATTCTAGAAAATGTTAAGAAAATTTTGAGCACTTGATCTTCAATATAAGATGTTGTTTGTTGTTGATTTATCGCATGGGGAGGGATCAGGACTATGCGCTTGAATTCTATTATGAACACTGAGTGGCTGAAAGTCACGGGAATGATATTCCCATGAGGGAATGTGCCATGGATGACTCCTGAGCATTGCGGTTACCTGCGGCGGAGCAGTGCAGTCTGTCACAGACACGAGTGTAGTGAAGTTGGCAACACGTCACGAGTTGACCGACTTTGAACATGGGATGATCATCGGCGTACGGCGCATGGGTCATAGCATTTTGGAGATTACACGCCAATTCGGCTTTCCGAGGTCAACACTGTCGAGGGTGGATCTTCAGTATCGCGGAGATAATGTTACCATCTGCGTCAACCGCCGCACGGGACGATCACAGGTTTTACACGAACGAACGGACATCATTTCGCCTCAGCAGAACCATACAGAGCTACTGTGAGTCAGATCACCGCCCAGTTGAATGTTGGGAGTCAGGAATCCATTTCTTGTCCAGTCAATGTCTTGCCGTATTTAGGAGCAACTCGATATTAACATCATATTCCGTGTTTTCCCATGAGTTTCGGTCATTCAGTGTATGTAGTTACTTATCCCAGTTCAGCCGTTGGTTGTACAGGTGTCACGCCTTCGCGTGTCTATTCCTCCCAGCAGTGTTTATTTGCTTACTACCAACCCGCCCCAGTTTCGCCCGGTATATTTACCCAGCGTAATCTTAGAAGTCGCACGGATGGCAGGTCCCAGACGTAATTTAGAAAAGCCGAGGTGAACAGCGCAACACCACGCACATATACTCTTCTCTGAAGTCTTAACTCGACACGCTTCGACAGTTTGATGCTGGCTGAAGCTGGGGGTGATAGGTTCACTCCGAAGCTAGCAATTTAAATTTCCACTGAATGGCGATTGTTGGAAGAAATGAAAAAATAGAAACAATTATAGTGAACGATGTATTAAAGATAGAGATATGCTGTCCCGGACTTCTTTGTAGACTTTTCAAGCTTAACTATTCCTACACTCGTAGTATATAGATATTTTTGACGGTTTGCCCAGCGTAAGCTTAAAAGATGCACGCAAGGCAGGTTTTTCTTCGTCTCAATTTACTTAAATCGTTACTGCTCGGCTTCCTTTGGTCATGAATGAATGTTTTTCTAAAGAAACCTTCATTGAGAAATCCATTACAGAATGTTGAAATCCGCATCAAAATCCATCCAGTGGTTCTCGAGATTACACGTTACATCCAAGAATCGGGGACTTTGTCTTACACTATGTGGAGATTGCAATGTAACGCCGCGTCGCCCAGTTATTGGACAAATTTGTGTTGACTGACGGAAGAGTCACAGCTTACAACTGTAACGTAGTTACTATGAGCCGTACGTTGACTGCATCTTGTCGAAATGTAAATCTTATATGTCAAAAAACTGTATCATAATGAGGGTCATTATAGTACTATTCTTCATTAAGAGACAGTTTCTCCAGCTAATCAGAGCTCATTCATTGACCAATTAGGTTAGGATAGCTTCGCTCATATGCTCAAAATCCAACATGTCGGACATGAATTACATGATTTGAAAGTTCAAATTGGTTATAGGATCAACCATTGTAGTTACAATCCCAAACACAAAGACAAAATCAACACAAACCTTTACGGTAACAAGAAAATACGATGGGAGATCAAATATAAACGTGTTTTTTTTTACATTTATTGCATCAATCAAAAAATATACACATATAGAGATGGCTTTTCTACATAGTGTCCTGCCTTCGACACACATTTTCTCCATCGGAACGGTAAGTTTTTAATGCCGTCCTGGTAGAAAGAAGATGGACGTGTACGGAGGCACTTGTACACTTGCATCATCATCGAACCGCTGTCCTCCTAGGTCTTGTTTAAGTGGTCCAAACAAATAGTAGTCGCAAGGCGATAAATCTGGACTGTAAGGAGGGTGTTCCAAAGGTGTCCAATGAATTTCCTCCAGTTTTTCCCGCGTTAAAGCGGCAGTAAGTGGCCTTGCATTGTCGTGGAGAAGAATGACAATTTGTCTGAAGTCGAGCTCATCTCGGATGAGGGTTTGAACACCTCCGTAACTTATTCTTACGGCTAACACAATTTGCGAAATTTTTATTCGCCGATCTTCTTCAATAATGTCATGAATGGCAACAATGTTGTCTGCAGTGATGCTTGTCCGCGGTCTCCTTTCATGAGGTTCATTTTCCACTGTTTCTCTTCCTGCCACAAATTACACTCGAGTCTTTGAAAGTGTTTCTTCCCCAAACTGTGCGCGGAGCAGCCTCAAAATTTCGGAAGGTTTGGTGTCCTCTTTTGCGAGAAATCTGATAATGATGCGTTGCGCAATAGACACGTGTACCTCTTGCTCACTCATAGCGTACAGGAGCAGCCCAGCTCCCTGCCGTGCGTGTGCACGCAAACCCCTTCTTCAGACACTCCCACCAACATTCTGGCAAAGCCCCCCTTTAGATTTGTTGCTAACGGCGGCGGTACATTCAAATTCCCGTTTATATTTGATCCGCCCTCGTACTATGACATATGCAAGGAATTTATGAATCTACGTTCAGAAGTTAGCAACACAGCATCCTTCTACATAAATTACCGACATTACCCTCCCATATGTTCGCGTAAATAAACTGGCGAATATGAGACATGAAATAGCACTGTACCTTAATATCCCTAACTCCAATTTCTACACAGCGCATTACTTTCAAAGGACTTCGGTGACAATATTAGTGAATGCTAGTTCTGATCGGCACTAGACATCATGCAGGCTGTAAACAATAGCATTGCCAAGCAAAGTAAATGGTCTCTGGTTTCGAAATTCTTTGACCCACGCATGCGCTCTGTTCAGTCAGCAAACCACCCAGCGCGCCCTGTTCACTAACTGAAGTTACTGAATCCCACAGATATTTATGAATATTTATGTTAAAACATATAATAAAGTTATAATTATCGTCGAACATAAACAGTCGTATTCAACTCGCCTATAATGGTATTAAAGACTCGCTTCGCTCGTTTTATAAAAATACTCGTTGTCATTATAAGCTCGTTGCATAATGTACTATTAGCCTACTTTATCAATTTGCAAAATGAGGAAAAAGTAGTCTTATGAGATAATGTGTGTCGTCTGTGTGTGTCTGTGTGTGTCCCCCTATCAACTTCTAAACGGCTGCAGCTATCGAAACCAAATTTGGTAAGAGTAAAGAGCTATATCTGAATATTTCATGGCCATGTTTGAAATTGAGGTCAGTGCTACCAACTGTAGAAAAATGAAATTTAAGCTTTATGTTGAATATCTCAGAAGATGTAGATGCTAACTATTCTAAAATTGGCACACATGCAGATAATTACATGCCAGTGTTGCCAACATGATTCTAAGCCTGCGGAAGGTCCAATTTCTAAATGCATGTAACTTCTATACTATCGATAGGATTTCAACCAAATTTTGTACTTACTATGTGTAGCCTACTACGACAGGTATGACTGTGCGTATTCTAAAGAGCAACCAGGGCTGACAACTGTTAATAAATGCTCTCTCTGTGTTTTAATCCTAATGCCAATATGACAGAAAGTATGCAAGCCAACAGCTCTAAACTTCGCACACGTATAGTACCTGACATTCTATCATAGTTTGGTGTAACGTATATACATCAGTGCTGCCAACACGATTCTATGCCTGCTGATATGTCCAGTTTTTAAATGCATATATCTTCTAAACTAACAAATGAATTTCAGCCAAATTTCGTATGTGATTTGTGTACCATAACAGTTATAACTATGCGTATTCATAAGAACCATCAGGGTAGCCAATTGTTAATAAATGCTCTCTCTATTAGTTTAATCCTAATATCAATATATCAGGAAGTATGTAAGCCATTAGCTATCAACTTTTCACACGTAAAGTACCTGGCATTCTAGATTAATTTGGAGTAACTAATATACCTCAGTGCTGCTAACATTATTCTAAGCTTTCTGATAATTTCAATTTTGAATTACATATAAATTCTATACTAACAAATCGTTTTTATCCAAAATTGGCGCTATAATAGATCGTAATATTTCAGATTAATTCTGAGCATCACATACAAGACATTGTTCCCAACATGATTTTACGCGCACTGATACATTCAATATCAAACAGTATGTAACGTCCATACTATCCATTAGACTGGAACCAAATTTTTTATGTGAATTCTATACCTTAAGAGATGGAACTAAGAATATATTCAGAGTCACCAGGGCTGCCAACTGTAGTAAGTTACTCTATTAGGCTAGACTATTTCAGGTGTATTTCAAAACTGCAGTACTTAGAAATTTTAGTATTACCAACTTGATTTCGCCAATATTCTGGATAGGTCTATATAGATTGGCATGAATCTTAAATTAATAAAAGTAGGCTCATTAGTTTGTGACGGAACTTCTTGTTATTTTCGTGAGTGTATTGGACTGAACTCTAATCAAGTGATCGGAATGGGATAATGTATCCAGTAAATTAATACAGTATAATCAGAAAACCCAATGAATAACAATGTAATTAAGCTATTTTTTAACTCAATCTCTTAAACTAGACAGTGTTATGACTCAATTTTGTGGACAAGGAGCGGCTTACCTCGGGGATTACTTCCCAGATCCAATATAATTCGAATTAAAACCCGCCTAAACATAATAATGATATCTTATTAATTTTAATATACCTGTACGAAGACTACCATTAGAGCTACCTCGTCAAGGTATGTTGCCTCATAAATGAATATTTACAGAAGCAATTTGATCATTGATTCTCAATCTCACGCTGTAATAATGAGAGCGGACCTCCCAAGAAACCCTTATTTGAAGAAAAGAAAAATAAATCTAATCCCACCACCCAGCCGAGAACCTTAAGGTGGCACTCACTGAAAAGTTGAATAAACTGTTCAGTTTGTTACTCTGATTCTACCACACAAACTAATGAATCAATGTAGTGAAAATTTATCCATGAACATTACCTTCCTAAGGTAAAAAAAAGTTACAGCAAGTTACTGAAATGGTATTATTATTCGCTGATACCAACAATACAATAAAATTAGTGATTTTTAGCCTCCTTTTCACTTTTTGTAAAAAATGAGGAGAAAGTAGACTTATGAGATCGATCCGGGGAAATGTGTGCCTGTCCATCCGTCCGTCTGTCTGTCTGTCCGTCCATCTGTCTGTCCGTTTGTCCTTCTGTCTGTCTTTCCGTATGTCTGTCCTTCTATCTGTCTGCCTGACTGTGTGTGTGTGTGTGTGTGTGTGTGTGTGTCCCTATCAACTCCTAAACTGCCGCAGATAACGAATTCAAATTTGGTACGAGTAAAGACCTATGGCTGAATATCTCACGGCCATATTTGAAAATGACATCAGTGCTACCAACTGTTGAAAAATCACAATTGAAAATTCAGGTCTATATTGGATATCTCTGAAGATATTCATGGGAATTGTTCCAAAATTGACACGCATATAGATAATATTACATCAGACTAATTTACTGGAGCCCATACATGAAAGTGTTGCCAACATGATTCTATGCCAGCTGATAGGTCCAATCTTTAAATGCACATAACTTTTATACTATCTATTGGATTTCAACCAAATTTGGTATGTGATTTGCGCACCGGAGCAGATATGAATATGCATTCTTTTAGTGTCAACAGGGCTACCAACTGTTGAAAATTGATCTCTATACATTTTTATCCTAATCTCAATATATCAGAAAGTATGCAGGCCAACAGTTCTAAACTTTGCATAGATATAGTACCTGCAAATGTAGGTTAATTTTCAATGATCGATATACGACAGTGCAGCCAACTTGATTCTACGCGTGCTTATAGGTTTAATGTTGAATCACATGTAACTACAATACTAATAAATGTAGTTCTTTCTAAATTGGCACATATATAGATAATAATATTACAATTTATGTTTCAGAATTCCATTTATGGCAGTGTCGCCAACCTAATTTGACGCATGCTGATAAATTCAATATTTAAGTACATGTAACGTGCATACTATCTCTTAGACCTCAACCAAATTTTGTATGTGCATTGTGTACCTTAAGAGCTGGAACTAGGAATATATTTAGAGTCGCCAGGTCTGCCAACTGTTGATATATGGTCTCCATAATTTTAAGAATATTAATTCGTCACGGAACTACTTGTTGAAATCAAAATATCAAGCAAACTGTACATATATGACTAAACTATTAAAGTTAAGGGGGTTGAAAATTAATACAATTGAAGAAGATTTCATGGCTTGCAATCCGAGTTAGAATCATGATTCAACTAGTAGTGCGTGAAACGTTTCATTTGTAAATATTTAGCCTACGTTTCACATTTTGCAAAAATGAGGAATAAGTACACTTATGAGACCGATCCAGGCAAATATGTGTCTGTCTGTCTGTCTGTCTGTGTGTGTGTGTGCGCGCGCCATCCCCTATCAACTCCTAAATGGCTGCAGATATCGAAACCACATTTGGTAAGAGTAAAGATCTATACCTGAATATATCAAGGCCATATTTGAAAAAAGATGTCAGTGCTACCAACTGCTAAAAAATCACAATTGATATTTGAGCTCCATGTCGGATATCCTGGAAGGCATGCATGGGAGCTATTCCGAAATTGGCAAACATAGATAATAATAATTCAGTTTAATTTTCAGGCCATACATGACAGTGTTGCCAAAATGAATCTAAGCCTGCTGATAGGTCCAATTTTTAAATGCATGTAATTTCTGCACTATCAATTTGATTTCAACCAAATTTCGTATGTACTGTGAGTAGGCTACCTTAACAGATATGACTAGACGTATTCCTAAGAGCCACCAAGGCTGCCAACTGTTAATAAATTCTCTCTCCATTTCTTTATTCGAATATCTATACAGTATATCAGAAAGTATGCAAGCCAACAGCTCTCAACTTTGATATATGGCAGTGCTGCCAACATGATTCAAAGCCTGCTGATAGGTCCAATTTTTAGCCTATTTTCATTTTATGAAAAACAAATAGGCTTATGAGATCACCTTTTGTGTGTGTGTGTGTGTGTGTGTGTGTGTGTGTGCGTGTGTGCGTGCGTGTGTGTGTGAGAGGTGTGTGTATGTCCCCTTAATAACTTCTAAACGGCTGGAGCGATTACAATGAAACTCGGTAAGATCATAGCACTATTTTGGCCGACCCCGACCGTGCCATTTAAATTTTATTGTGTCTCGCCAATCCAACATGGCGGCTGTGCGAAATATTTCACCAGCATTCAGTATCTCCGAAACTATTAGCGATATCGCCCTGAAATTGTGTACAGTGATAAGGGCACTACTAGAAGTTCGCCTATGAGGCTTTTAAAAACCTGGTGACTACAAAACCAACATGGCGGCCAAGCGAAGTTGAGACTTTTAAATAGACTTTTCTCGCGATTTAACAATCCAAACCAAATTAAACTAGGTACAGCAAATGTTTATACACATTGTAATGCAACGGAGTCTAATTTAGTTCAATTGTTTACATAACCTCAAAATGGCGGCTATGCGAAATATTTCACTGACATTCTATATTTCCGTAACTATTACAGATACCACCCTGAAATTTTGTACGGTGATAAAGTTTACTGATACATGTTTATCTATGAAACATTCATAAACCTGTTAACTACAAAACGAACATGGCGGCCAAGCGAAGTTGAAACAATTTAATAGACTTTTCTCGTGATTTCACTCTCTGAGCGCAGTGAAATGTGGTAGAGTAAATTATTTTACATATTGTAATGCACTAGCATCTAATTTAGTTCAATTGTTTACATAACCTCAAGATGGCAACTGTGTGAAATTTTAACATCTCGTTTTTACTTCTTGTGTTCTAATCATGCGATTGAAGTTTGGATACCACACGTCACAATAATCTTAATGTAATACTACATAAATAAAAATCCAACCTGGCAACCATCTGAAATATTTAGATGGTTCTTAATATCTACGAATCTATCACAACCTTCAAACCGAAATTTTGTATGTTGATAGAGGCAATTAACATGAGTAGGATATAAGAAAATAGGCTGTATAGTTCTTCACGGAACTACTTGTTTAATACATGTTTATGTTTCATTGGCGTCTGTTGACCATAGTGAAGTGTGTTTTCAAGACTTAAGCCACGTTTTTCCACATCATATTGTGTTATTTTTGACATTCAATTTCCCATCCTTCTTTATGGTGCACGATATAAGGTTTAACAAGGTACTTTTTAGTGTGTTACGCTATAAATTTTGTCGTGTCTTTGACATTTATTTATTCATATTGGCTGATGAAGGGGCTAATAACAATTAGGCCTTGAAACATGTCCCACCTATGACCACACAGTGATCTTTATGTAATAAAAAGTATTGATTAGGCGGAACTTTCAACCTCTCTATTACTCAATTAGTTTATCAATACGGAACCAGAATGAACCTTTTAAAATCTAAAATCTAAGAGCGTTAGTCAAATCTAACCTATAAATTAGCTTCACACAAGTGTAGTTAGTGGAAGGTTCTTTTTCATGCCATAAATGTATGACATGGAACCGCCGGCTTTACCTCCCCTCCAAAGGAAGGCATACTGATGGATTTTAACGCTCTTAAAATCCGACATCTAAGGCCGGGTTTGCAAACAAATGAGAATATAAGAACAAGAAGTTCCGTGTCGAACTAAAGAGCCTACTTTTCATGCCAATGATTATTCTACAGTATATGAACCTATCTAGAGTAATGAAGAAATTAAGTTGCTAATATCGAAATTTCTAATTATTTCGAAATATTGTATACCTTGCATAATGTAGCCTAATAGAGCACTACAGTTGGCAGCCCTGATGACTGAATATATTCTTAGTTCCATCTCTTAAGGTACAGAATACAAAATTTGGTTGAAGTCCAATGAATAGCATGGACGTTACATGCAGTTAAACATTGGATCTAACAGCGTGCGTAAAATCATGTTGGCAACAATGTCATGCATGTATTGGTCAGAAATAATCTGAAATAATATGATCTATTGTTGTGCCAATTTTGAATGAAATCAATTAGTTAGTATAGAAGTTACATGCATTTTAAAATTGGACCTATCAGCAGGCTTAGAATCATGTTGGCAGCACTGACGTATATTAGTTAGTCCAAATGCATCTAGAATGCCAGGTACTATACGTGTGCAAATTTAGAGCTATTGGCTTGCATACTTTCTGATATATTGGTATTTGAATAAAATAAATTAGGAGCATTTATTATCAGTTGGCAGCCCTGGTGGGTCTTAAGAATACGCTCAGTCATATCTGGTTATGTATGCATACACCATACGAAATTTGGTTGAATTCCAATTGATAGTGTAGAAGTTATGTGCATTTAAAAATTGGACCAATCTGCAGGCTTATAATCATTTTGGCAACACAGCGATGTATGGCCTCCTGGAAATTAAACTGCAATATTTTTTTCTATACGTGTGCCAATTTTGAAATAGCTCCCATTCATACCTTCCAAGATATCCAACATGGAGCTCAAATTTCAATTGCGATTTTTTAGCAGTTGGTAGCACTGACATCATTTTCAAATATGGCCGTGAGATATTCGGGTATAGACCTTTACTCCTACCAAATTTTGTTTTGATTGCTCCAGCCGTTTAGGAGTTGATAGGGGGGACACACACAGAGCCAGACAGACAGACAGACAGACAGAAGGACAGACAGGACAGACAGACACACATTTGCCCGATCTCATAAGACTACTTTTTCCTCATTTTTGCAAAATGTGAAAAGTAGGCTAAAAACTACGGGTGCTATGGGTTAAGGCACACATAGGTATTCAAGGCAACGAGCTGGCTAATAAAATTGCAACGGAGGCTGTAAAGTTAAATCAAAGCTGCTACGACAAAATATCCATCATCACAGTAAAAAACAGTCATCTCAGAGAAGATTCTATAAATGAATGGCCTTCAAAAGGAACTATTACAAAGGAATTCTTTCCAACAGTTACAGGCAGACCAAAAATCAAAATCAACGTAACACCAATCATGACAATAATAGTAACCGGACATGGAAATATTGCCTCGTACTTGCACAGACTTAGGATTGTACGCAGCCCCGAGTGTTCCTGTAATAGAAGTCCCCAAACAGCAGCTCATTTAATATTCGAGTGCTGTAAAGTGGAAAGTGATAGAGAAATGTTAATAAACAGTATTGTTATAGTAGGAACAAGTCTGTCCTAATCAATAAGGATTCAAAATCATTTGCAAAATTTATGACCTCTCTAAACTTTCAAGTATTGAAAGAGCGTCACGGTCAAAAGCCATTAATATATGTGTCTGTCAAATGTAATTTATGTTTTAGACACAACTATGTAAGGCTAGTTAAGAGCATGCAGCGAGTCGACACCAAAAATTAAAAATAATAATGATATTTTTTGATCTTTACTTTACTTTTACTTTACGCACATAATGTGGGGATCTTGAGTAGCAGACTACCGACTAAAACTCCCCCGTTACTTCTGAACACTAGCCTGGAACAGTTTATCACATTACTTCTATCCAACAGTCATTTTATATTTGCCGGCAAGGCACTCTTCCGTAGAGAATTAACTTCAGTGGCGATCCAGATCTGCCTTCCTTGTCCGGAGAATATCTTCAACAAAACTTGTTACCAGCTTCCTATTTTCTTCATCTTGTAGCATCACTTCAGCAATATTGTCCGGAGATATCTTCACCTCATTGTGATCTTGAAGAGACTGTCTATTTTGGACCGACCATCCACAAGAGAAGAAGGTGTGATTAACATTATCTAGTTCATTAATACACTACAGTGCATGCAATCTGGTGAATCCACATTCCCCATCTTCTTAAGATAAGAACAGAAGTTCCCATGACCACTCAAGAACTGAGTGAGATAGTAAACAACCTCACCATGTTTCCTCCTTGTCCAAACCTGCACCTGAGGGATCATTCTCTTAGTCCACTGGCTTCGGTCTCCTTGCTCCAATTTGATCTGCCAATTATGAAATGTGTGTACTGTTGCTGTTCGTCTTACATTTTGTAAACCTACCTGAGATTTCCTCTAGTAAGTGTTCTTGCGTCCTTTCGCAAGAAAATAAATTTAGAATAATCCCGGCAATAACAATAACTCTGCACTTGCGCTAGTGACTTCCTATAAATTTCCTTATCCGGGACGTCCGCATATATTTCCGCTCCATACAGAAGAACTGAATGGATGGCTGACATCGGTAATCTTCTCCTAGTAGATTTTGGCCCATCAACTTTGGCCATCAGCCGACTGAGGGACATTACTCCTCTAATCGCCTATCTGCAGTCCGTCTATTTGTTCTTCAAAATTCATTTTATTGTCGATCATGATGCCCAGGTATTATTATTATTATTATTATTATTAATAATAACAATAATAATAATAATAATAATAATAATAATAATAATAATAATAACTAGCGGACCCGTGCAAGAACCCTCACATAATGAGTTGTTTGCGCCCATGAGTATAAACTACCCGCCCGTCTCTAGTGCTATACGGGCTGGACGCGACACAGTTCTGCCAGGGGCCATCCTCTTGTTTTGGCCCCATGTGTACAGACTACTCGCCCGGCTCTAGAGCTATGGGGGCTGTACGCGCGACAGTTCTGCCGGGGGCTATCGTCTTGTTTATTTGTATAAAAGCACTTTATAAACAAATATATTTCCGTTGACTTTTCAAGATATACAAGATTTTTCCTGTACTATTGAGACGATTTGGAAGATTTTGGTACAAACCACACCTTCTAACTCCCTCTGGTTTAGGAGCTTGTGCTTTGAGAAACACACACCTTAGTGTATTATATAATACGACAATAATAACACAGTCATCAAACCAGTACCGCTATATGCATCTGAATGCCTTATCCTATCCGAGAAATGTTTGCTCGCGAAGTTAGAGAGAAAAGAACGAAAGATCCTACACACCATACTTGGCCCGGACTACAAAAGGCATCTACATCAGAAAATCCAGGCAAGAAATTTACTCGAGGATAGAGAAGATCACAGACACAATGCGAAAACGCCGAGTTTGCTTCTACGGTCATATACGACAGATGATCGACTCCCGATGGACAAAACGTACTTTCAGTATATTCGACTCAAAACCAAAAACTACAATGCCATGGTACGTTAACGTCCAGAAAGATCAGAAAGAAATGGGGATACGAGCAGAAGATGCACAAGACCGAAATCTTCATAGAGGAGCCATCAAGACGTTTGGGACTTTCCGGGACGAAAAACGGACAACTGGTGTGAAATGGACAGAAGAACGTCGTGCTAAACACAGTGAGCTCATGAAGACAATGTGGATCAAGCGAAAAATGAACAAATAACGCCAGAATGTAAAATGAGGCTTCTAGTGGTCCCTAGTTGGCCGATTAGTGAAATTAAATGAATGAATATAATAATAGTAATATTAAAGAAAAAATACGAAAGATGGAAAGAGCGTATGAATAGCTACAACAAAAAGTGTTTTTCTAAAGATCTTAAAATACAACACCGTAGTCAAACCGGAATGCCTGAATGCGAGTGAATGTCTCGTACTGAACTACAAATTGGGTAAATTAGAAGCAGTAGAAAGAAGAATTATAAGCAAAATACTCGGTCCTTTAAAAACTGCAGAATTCTGGAAATTAAGATGTAATGATGAAATATATAAAAAAATAGAAAACATATCAGAAACATGATGATGATGATATTTGTTGTTTTAAGGGGCCTAACATCTAGGTTATCGGTCCCTAGTGGTCATATATCAGAAACAATACGGAAGAGGAGATTGCTATTTTTTTTGGACATTTCCACAGGATTGATGACAGCAGGTTAACCAAGCAGATCTTCACATTCCTGAGGAACAAGAAGTCAACAAAAACCTGGGTACAAGAAGTCAAAAAGGATTTGGAAAGAAACATTATCAGAGAAGATACACCACAGAGAGATCTTTTTAGGCAAAAAGTGCTAAAAATGGAGGGATTCCAAGGGAGGAAGGGAAAGAAAACCGGCTCGAAATGGTCCGAGGAAAGGAAGAGGAAACATAGTGAGATGATAAAGGAATACTGGAGGAAGAAGAAGGAACAGCAAAGAAGAAAGCATTGAAATTAGCTCGTGGTCCCTAGACTACCGAAACGGAAATAATAATAATAATAATAATAATAATAATAATAATAATAATAATAATAGGCTAATAATAACAATAATATTATAAATACATAATTTTTGCCCTTATAGACAGTGTTTGAACTTATATCTCATGATGTCACAATTTTCACTTCTTTCCCTTCTTCTGCTTCTTCTCTTCCCAAAATCTCTTCATTCTTTGACTTCGTTCCGTCCACAATGTTCCTATCTTCTTCCTTTCACTTACTAAAAATTTGGCGTTCTTAATTTTGTTTCTGAAATTTTCTCTGTCTTCTATCATTTGCTTCTCGATCCCTAATTGCTTTAAGTCGTTTTCTATTTCATGATACCAATTTGTTTTCCTTTTTGAACCGTTTACTACATCAAAGATTTTCTTTGTAAGTCGTTTATTGTTCATTCTCTGTATGTGCCCGTAGAAAGTTAGTCTGCTTTTTCTGTGAGTGAGAACCAGGGGCCGATAACCTAGATGTTAGGCCCCTTAAAACAACAATTATCATCATCATCATTTTCTGTGAGTTTGTCTGTGTGTTCATATAGCTCTTTGGTAGGTCTTTTCATCCATATCCCATCTCTGTGTACTGCTCCAAATATTTTTCTCAGAATTTTACCTTTCAATTTTTTCTGTTTCTATGATGCCAGATGCTCCAATTGTGGTCGTTTCTGACGCATACAATGCTTCTGGTAATACAACTGTTTTGTAGTGTATAAGTTTGGCCTGCCTTGATACGCTTTTCTTATTATAATGTGACCATGTAAGTTTGTATGCTTTCTGGAGTTTTTCGGTTCGTTCTATGTTAGACACCTTGTTTGATCCTCCTATTTGTATATATTCTCCTAAGTACTTAAATTTTTCAACTCTTTGTATGGATCCATGTATGCATGGTTTGTACATTGTTGGTGTTTCGTCCCATGTATTGGGTCTTCTCATAAGATATCTGTAAACCTGTAATAATAATAATAATAATAATAAGGTAGCGGTAATCCAAATTTGAATGACAGCTGCGCCAGCCCCTGTTTGTCCCACACACGGTCCCAGCCATTAAGGCTCAACACATCCTGTTCATTTTTATATCGTGTTTATGGTTTATTTATCTAGAGCACACGATTGGTTTGATGGACTCATAAAAGTTCAACTAACATTCAAAAATCAGGTTTATTATACTGTACGTATATTCTATGAAGTCGTAACGAGCGACAATCCACTATCTCGAACGACTGTTGTCCTGAATGATTATTGTTGTATGAGGACCTCGCTTTATCGTTTTACGACAGGGACTTTTAACGTTTTGTTATGATGGGTCTAAAGAGCTAAATGGAGAAATGTTTCACAATGTTGCTAGGGTGGGGAAACATTGACATCACTACATATTTATTTATTTATCGTATGGCATTTAGTGTCGGGAGTGTCCGAGGACATGTTGGGCTCGCCACAGTCTGTAGCTGCTTCAAGCGGACACCCATAGGGTGAGCTACAAGTTTCGCTACCAGATGTCACTGATACCTGGTGGTGAACGTTGGAACTTTGATAGAGCGTTCCAACGAAATCTAACCTAGAAATTTAGCATCACGTAAGTTTAGTCTGTGGAAGGATTTTTACATGCCATAAATCTACGAAATGGGACAGCCGGCTTTACTTCCCCTCCGAAGGAAGGCATACTTTAGGATCTTAACGCTCTTAAAAATCCGACGACTTCGGCCAGGTTTGATCCCGCTATCTTGGGCACAGCAATTACAGGGATATCTTGAATATCTGATACACCGTTGTTGTTATTGTTAAAGTCTTCAGTCTTTTGACTGGTTTCATGCAGCCCTCCTTGCTTCCCTGTCCTGAGCTAATGGTTTCATCTCTACATGCCTACCAAACCCTGCAATCTGTTTGACAGACTGTATTCTAACCTTTGTCTAACCATACAGTTCTTATCCTCGACCCTTCCTTCCATAACTAACTTTGCTATTCCTGGATGTCTTAGTATGTGTCCTACCAACCTATCTCTACTCTCGTTAGTAGTCACCAGAAAAATCTCTTCTCTCCCACTAGTCCTAATACTTCATCATTCTCCTGTAACACCACTTTTTAAACGCTTTAATTCTCCTCTTTCCTGCTGCGCCAACAATCCAAGTTTCACTTCCATAGAGCGCCACGCTCCAGAAAAAGGTTTTCAAAAATGATTTCCTAATACCTAAATCTATATTGGATGTCAACAGATTCCTTTTCTGTAGAAAATGCTTTCCTTGCCTGTGCTTGCCTACTTTTTATATCCTCTTTGCTTCGTTATTTTGCTTCCTATGTAACAGAAGTCTCCTACTTCCTTTATCTTTTCACCTGCCAATTCGACGTCCATAGGGGTTTCTGATTTCATTCGGCTGCATTCCAGCTGCATTTATTAATTTTCATCATGAATTCATACCTCAAGACAGAATCCATACCATTTAAAAACTCATTCAAATGCTCTGTGTGTCGGCTAAATGACTCAGAGTTGAAATTATATCTACTTGAATCTTTACTCTTACTTTGAATTTTTCCACAATTTCCTTCATTGCTTTTTCAATGTATATATTGAAAAGTAAGGGTGATAAGTCGGAGCCTTGCCTTACACCTTTCTGAATACCAGCTTCTCTCACATGTCCTTCATCTCGAATAACTGCTATCTGGTTTCTGTTAGGATTGTAGTGCACCCTCCTATCCATGTACATTATTCCAATCTTTTTCAAAATGCCAAACCAATTGCTCCAATCTACGTTATCAAAAGCCTTTTCTAAACCGTTGAAAATATCAATGATTTGTTTTCACTTTTATTAATGGTGTTCAGGGCTCATAGATAAACTTGTGCGTCTATTACGCTGCTTTGTTAATCACTCAGATATCGGTACCAATTTGTATTTTATTTTATGGAATTGTAATGATTTCTCCCACGAGCATGAGAATTACTTTTGATCATAACTTTATTTTTATTTATACCATTTTTAAACCATAAATCATTGATTACTAGGGCTCTGATTTTTGGTGCCAAAATTCGGGAAAATATTTACATTTTATGTAATAAATATTTCTGAAATATGTGACAAAAAGGTAAACATATTTAATTATAATTTAGTTTATTAATGACTATATAAATGATATGCAGTATTTACGATTGCAATTTATGCTATGCCTCACTGACAGCTGAAGAATTACAATACACAACGAGATACATCTTCAGGTTGTCCATCACAAATGACCGACGATTATCGCGAAACACTTCTTCTGAAGGCGCGAAACTGCGGCAATATGTTTCTTGCCCTCGAGGTGTTGTGTAACTTGAGATCGCTGTTTAGAGTTGATTGCTTTCCCATATGGTTGGCAGAACAGAACGCTCCCATCAGAAGTAAAATTATACTTAAATTCTACAACAAACTGCTGCAGACGATAACTTGTAGTTGCTTTCACTTTAGGCATCCCCGACTCGCACAGTGAGTGGGAGGGAGCGACAAGATAAGAAAAACACAGCTGCAATCTGATTAAATAGCTGTCAGGTTCTTCCCCGTTGAAGTAACACAGAACAAGAATGCAATAAACTGAAAGATCTAGCATACAGATTTAAAAATATATAAATATGTCATTTTATGTGCTAATGAGTGAAAAGCAGGAAATTATGTATTTATAGACAAAATTATTAAAATTTGTATTTACATTAAAAACATATTTATTTACCTAAAAATCAGAGCCCTACTGATTACAAAGAACAATAATTTGCTAAAATGTAATCCAATAATAATTTCTTTCGCCCCACGCACAGTAGTTAGTTACTCTCTCAGAACACCACCACAGCCAGGGGGATGACAGTTCATAGGGAGCGCGTGGGTCGGGGTAAGGCCCTGTACTGATTGTTCTGCCAACCAATGAAGAATTAATTTTAACACTAAGGTTCCGTAGTTGGCACTCATGAGCGTTCACATCAAACCGACTGGCGAAGCGGGAATAGTCTGTTTTGATTGATTTTCCTCGTGGTGTTGTTGGTTGTTTTTATTTGTTCAGTATTTTGATTATTTATTTGAATTGAATTGAGAGTCAATCATGCCACTGCAAGGGAGGAAAAATTGCCAAGCACCGGGATGTAAGAATTATAATGATAGTAAGAACAATTCGGCAATTTTCATCTGCCTGGTGTTGACCATGTGAAAAACTAGTGGCAATATGGACTACTCTCGAATAAAAATATATAGAGAATAAATGTGTGCATTTCATCTCTTGTTTGTTTTCTTACCCATTCTCCTTTGCATTGCAATAAAATTTGTGGTTTAGGGCTACGGGGAGGGGTGGGTGGCAACCGGCATGCTAGGCAAAAAGTGAGGTTATAGCAATATAGTGTGCATTTGGACAGTTTTCTTTATATTCATCGAATATCCCAACAATTCTGTAGAGTAAGAGAGCATTTTTAATTAGCCTAGAGGTGAATTAAGCTCTAGAACGGCATAACTGTGTCTTTCGTGACAAATCTATTGCCAACATTGTTATATATCAAAATGTATTATTTTCCTATCTGGACGTATATTTCAGCGCCTAGCGAAAGGCGCAGTTATGTTTGTGTTATTTTCATCAATAATCAGTAACTCATCGCAGAACATACTGTTCATTTACGCGTAATAAAGGCTACATTCATATGGCTTTTTACTTTTTATGTTGCCAGACTTGCCAGTACAACCCATAGCCTCAGGCGGTGTTCTCTCTCGAAAATTCTATAACCAAAAGTGACGAATCTCTTATACTTATATGATCCCCGACCACAGCATAAAGCACACACGTCTGTTCACTATGGTAGATGGGAATCCCCCGGGAGGTTCGCGTGTACTGTCGACTTCTCGGGAATACCCGCGCTCTGGAAATGTCTGAGCTATCTCGACCACTTAGCGATGAGATGACACTCTGATTACTTTAGCCACAATTAATCGATTTTGACGTGGCAAGCCTTTATAGGATCACTTATCGATAGTCGTGGATCTCTGTGGCTAATTGGTCTCCCTCCCCTCTGCGCGGTAAGGCGTCAGTCCAGTCTTGAGTGTGTATCCAAAGTTAGCGACCTCCATAATAACATATTGCTTGTTATTCTTCTTGATTCATTTAGTGGATTGGACATCGTGATCATTTGAAACCTGTATACTTGGGTGACCCAAGCCCCTGAAACGATTTGACCCTACAGTGGTTATGTGGGGGGTACCTGAGAACCCCGGTGTTTAATTTCGTTGAATTTGATTATTCCTAAGTTGGTCATACTGGCATCGGGCTTAGTACCGTCCTACCAGACATAGTCACTTAAAAGTAGCTCAATGTTGATCTTAAAAGACGAAAATCCACGGATTCTCAAACTTTTAAAATTTGTACCCCTAAGTCATGACTAGTTTTCTATTGTACCCCCACTGTGACGTTTTCAAAATTAAGGTTGAAAGTTAGAGACATTATTATCGTAATATTAACAAGTAGTTCCATAAGTCTATTTTCAGATTCCTACGAATGTTAATACCCTACTTCAACATACAAAATTTCAGTTTGATTTCTGTCGTAGATTAGTAGATATTGAGAACCGTCTAAATATTTCTAATGGTCGCCATGTTGGACTTTTATTATATGTAGGCCATAGAGTTATGAACAATTGAACTAAATTAGATGTCAGTGCATTATAATGTGTATAAACATTTTCTGTACCAATTTTCACTGCGCTTGGATGGTTAAATCGCGAGGAAAGTCTATTTAAATGTTTCTACTTCGCTTGGCCGCCATGATCGTTTTGTACTTAATAGGGTTTTGAAATCTACATAGGTGAACGTTTAGTAGCGCCCTTTATCACTGTACAAAATGTCAGCGTGATATCAGTAACAGTTTGGGAGATATAGGCCTAGAATGCTGGTGAAACATTCCGCACAGCCACCATGTTGGATTGGTGAGACGTAATACAATTTTAAGGGCACGGTTGGTGTCGAACAAAATAGTACTATGACCTTACCGAGTCTCATTTAAATCGCTCCAGCCGTTCAGATCTTATTAGGGGACACACACACACGGACAAAAGGTGATATCATAAGCCAATTTTTAGCCTATTTTCAATTTTGAAAAAATAGGCTTATGAGATCACCTTTTGTCCGTGTGTGTGTGTGAGGTGTGTGTGTGTGTGTCCCCCTAATAAATTCTAAACGGCGGGAGCGATTTCAATGAAACTCGGTAAGTTTATAGCACTATTCCGGGCGACCCCGACCGTGCCCTTCAAATTTTGTTACGTCTCACCAATCCAACATGGCGGCAGTGCGAAATATTTCACCAGCATTCAATATCTCCGAAACTATTACCGATATCACCCTGGAATTTATTACGGTGATAAAGGAAACTATCAAAAGTTCACCTATGTGACTTTTGAAAAACTGGTAACTACAAAACCAACATGGCGGCCACGCGAATTCGCGACTTTTAAATCGACGTTTCTCGCGATTTAACCAACCAAGCGCAATAAAACTTGGTACAGTATATGTTTATACATATTGTAATGCACCGACATCTAACTTCGTTCAATTGTTTACATAACCACAAGATGACGGCTGTGCGAAATATTTCACCGGCATTCTATAGAATTTAACAATCCAGTATGGCGACCATCCGAAATATTTAGACGGCTCTGAATATCTACGAATCTATTATAGAAAAAACTGAATTTTTGTATGTCCATAGGGGCTATGAACTTAAGTTCACCTATAGGACTTTAAATAACCTGGAGATCAGAAATCCAACATGGCGGCGACGTGAACTATAAATATTCACATGGACGTTTCTCGCAATTTAACCATCGGAGTGCAGTGAAACTTGGTACAGTAAATCCTTATACGAATGTTAATCCACTGGCAAATAATTTATTTCAATTGTTTCCGTAACCACAAGATGGCAGCCGTGCGAAATTTTAAAATCTCCTTGTAACTTCTTGTGTCCTAATCATGCGATGGAAGTTCGAATGCTACACGTACACAATAATCTGCATGTAACAGAACATAACTCTAGGACCTACATGTATAAAATCCAACATGGCGACCATCCGAAATTTTAGTCGGTTCTCAATATCTACGAATCTTTTACAACAATCAAACTGAAATCATGTATGTTGACAGTGGCAGTTAATATAAGTAGGATATATGAAAATAGGCTGTATAGTTCTTCACGGAACTACTTGTTTCATATACCGTACTACTCTAGTGCAATTAATAGCACTGTACAAGTAGTCTATAATATATATTGACTTATGACTTATGGTTATACAGGGTCTTTATATTTACTTGGCAAGGACATTCTCGCTCACGCGATCCGCCAGTGACACCTCAGTTGCCGGCTTCCACGCGCGCGTATGTACGGCAGAATACGGTTCTCAAAATCAGTATCATGCATTTTTACTCACCATGCTTACAGTAGATGCTGAAAATGTTGCCCAACCGCTGCCAAACCTAATGGGCATCTATTTATGAAGTTTCCGGTTATTCCGGTTAATTTAGACTCGCTAAGGAAATAACAACCTTTACGTCTATTTTTATCGTTTACTGAACCTATACGTTTGAATCTCTTAGCCAGTTTTTTTATTGTGATTGTGTATAGTGCTGCAATGCCTTATGTGAAATATTCGTTACTGCACAATACGTACATAAAGTGCAGGACATCGTGCGCTAGAACAAGAAAAAAGTTTCGAGTGAAATTCCTATAAATCGGACAATAAAACAACTGGGATTCAAACGTACAGGTTCCGTAAACAATAAAAATAGATGTTAAGGTCGTTATTTCCTTACAGAAGCTAAATTAACCGGATTAACCAGAAATTCATAAGGAGATGCCGGTTATGTTTGGCAGCGGATGGGGAACATTTCCAGCATCTACTGTAAGCATGGTGAGTAAAAACGCATGATACTGATTTTAAGCATCCTATTCTGCCGTACATAAGCGCGCGCGGCAGCCGGGAACTGAGGCGTCCGTGACGGAGCGCGTGAGCGAGAATGTCCTTGCCAAGCAAATATAAAGACCCTGTATAAACTTGATTATAATTACATCATCAATAAGGGATCAGGCTATCATGCTCATTTATATGTCATTAGCCTACTTTCGATTTTTGCAAAAAATGAAAGTAGACTTATGCGATCAACACAGGGCGAAAAAAGTGTGTCTGTCTGTGTGTGTGTATGTGTGTGTGTGAGTCTGTGTGTGAGTGTGTATGTGTGTGTGTGTGTGTGTGTGTGTGAGTGTGTGTGTGTTCTCTGAATGTCTGCCCCCCCCCCCCATCAATTCGAACACGGTGAATGCGAATTGAACGAAATTTGGTACAAAGGTAGCACTAGCAAAGGACACCTCAGTGTCATGTTTTATATCGCCGCCATCTTTACTTAAACTGAATGGCGGCCACTCAAACGTTCAAAACGTAAAATCAAATAACGACTAACCAAATCATCCGATCTCTACCAAATTTGGTAACAACATACCTTCGTATAGGATGCGTCTTGTGACCAAACTACAAGGTCGTCCGCCATACCATTTCAGGATGGCGGCCGTGCGAATTATGCAAACTTTATAATCCATATCATGGGACCCACCAGTTCCGATTATCGAGCCGAGAATCGTTTTAACTGTTCTAAAGGAAGAGGCACGTTCAAAATTAAAAGTTTATTTTGTAATACTATAGTGCAGACGTGATTTTAAAAAGCTGAGCCGATTCAGTAATAAGACAAGATGGCAGCGGATATCTTGTGCCTGACTTATATTTCACTAATTTGAGTATTGCATGCAATATAGCGTACTGATACAAAATAAATAAACTTTGTATGAAATGCTTTATATATAAATAATATACTCCAGTGATGAAATCGTTTAGTATAAATCATTATTTGCTAACAAGTTCTATGTAAGTCATTTTAAATAGAACGATATTCGTTGACACAATTAGCTCAGTGGTAGAACGTTAGCCTATCGCTCAGATGCCTATGGTTCAAACCCGATCAGAGCTATTTTTTTTTGCTTGAAATGTTATATGTTTATTGTTTTGTAATGACTCAGATGTTTTAAAATTAAGCGTTATATTGTGCATATTATGGTGTAAAATATATATTTAATTAAAACATAATTCGCCAGCAGATTTACTCGAGACATCTAGCTGCCAAAAAGGTAACTGCACGCCGCTACTTATTAACTTCCAGATTTTATTGAAAAGTTTCTTCTTCTGGCCGCTAGAATGCACTCGCTCTGTTAGGATTATATTGTTCGATATTTCACCACTAGATGTCACGACTAGTCTACGTGGGGCTCCATTGATTACTATACCATTGGCATTCTATGCGCATCGAATTTGAAGAATGACAAGATGATACTACGATACATTTTTACATTTTATTTTAAAGGGTTTGTAACAGCCTATTGTGCGTTATTTGAAAATGTTAATTGAAGTAAAGAACAAAACGATTTCACATAGTATCTGAACTCTGCCGTTGGTGCTAGTTCAGGATATTAATTAATACTTTTATTTCAGCCAAATAGCAATCGAAAATATCCACATAGTTGGTATACACACGTCTCTGTAGGGTCATGGAAAGATTTGTTAATTCAATCAGGGTTGTGAAAGTCATACGCAGCCAGACGTGTAAAGACATGCCTCAACTCAAAGTTGGATGTTGCCCGCGTCAGACCGATTATGTAATAATAATAATAATAATAATAATAATAATAATATCCATATGCAGTTTGGTTTTGATAAGTGCAGAACACAGACTGTTATTAGAGGCTCGCACTCTGCACAAGGAATACATGTTGGAGAAGGACAAAGAAGTATTCAGCCGTTGGAGGAAGGCGCATTGTACAAATATCTTGGGTTCGCCCAGAGTACCCGTCTCAGACATGGTGATATCAAGAAGAACATAACTGAGCAGTTTACTTCACGACTTCGCAGCGTTCTCTCTTCAAAACTTAGCGCTAAACATATCATTAAGGCAGTTAACACATTTGCAATGCCCGTAGTTACATACTCCTTTGGTATAATCAGGTGGACTCAAACTGAACTGCACGATTTGCAACGAAAAACATCGGTGCTTTTATCACGCCATCGTATGCACCATCCGAAATCAGCAACAGAGCGCCTGACTCTACCTCGGTCTGAAGGTGGTAGAGGACTGATAGACATCATGAACCTTCATACAAAACAAGTGACAACTCTGCGTGCATTTTTCCACAACAAAGGAGAAACATCCCCTCTCCATCACACTGTATCTTCAGCTGATGATAATTACACACCGCTCCATCTGTCATCTTTAGATCCACCAGTAAAAGAAATGAAAACTACTGAATACAAGATCGGGAATTGGAAACAGAAGGCGCTTCATGGGAAGTTTCCACATGAGTTGGACCAGCCTCACATCGACAAGTTAGCGTCGCACGCATGGCTGACCCACTCGGTCCTCTTTCCGGAAACAGAGGGATTTGTTGTAGCTATCCAAGACCAAGTTGTTGCTACTCGAAGCTATCGGAAATTTATTATAAAAGATCCAGCAACAGAGAGTGAGAAATGTCGCCGCTGTGGCAAATGTAGTGAGACCATTCAACACGTCATATCAGGTTGTTCCCACCTTGCCAACACTGACTACAAACATCGACACGATCAAGTTGCCAACATTATCCACCAGAAACTGGCATTGAAGTACAAACTTCTTCAAAGCTCCGTCCCCTATTGGAAATACACACCATCTGCAGTACTCGAAAATGCCACACACAAGCTCTATTGGGACAGAGGAGTTGTGACAGATGTCGCAGTCAGTAACAATCGGCCAGATATCATTGTCATCAATAAAGTACACAAAGAGGCATTACTGATAGATATCGCATGTCCCAACACTCAAAACATCCAAACAACAGCTGCTACTAAAATATCTAAGTACACAGAGCTGGCAATTGAGATAAAGCAGATGTGGAAACTTGATTCGGTGACTACCATCCCAATAATTGTATCGTGTACTGGTGTTATACCGAAAACTCTCCATAGTAGTCTATCAATATTGAATCTGCACCCGCAGATATATATTGAACTTCAGAAGGCAGTTCTGTTAAACACATGCCATATTGTTAGGAAGTTCCTTGGTGACAATGCCCTGGCCGGATACTCAGCAAAGCTCGATGATCCAGATGGGAATTTAGCTCATCCTACAAATGAAGGAGACTCGTGAAGACTGCGGGCACGACATGGATGTGAGGTCTCTGAACAGTGTAATCGTAATTATTTCAGTACAGATGGTTCCTTGCTAAGGCCGAACCAGGCTGTAAATGAAAATGTAGCCGGTATTTGCCGTGATAATGTTGTCAAACAATAAACTATAATAATAATAATAATAATAATAATAATAATAATAATAATAATAATAATAATAATGTTATTGGTTTTACGTCCCTTTTAACTACTGTTGCTTTTAGAGACGCCGGGGTGCCAGAATTTTGTCCCGAAGGGGATCTTTAACGTGCCAGTAAATGTACTAACACGGCTCCCTCGCATTTGTGCACCCTCAAATGCCAGCTGACTGCGCCAGGATACGAACCTGAAACATACGGTCCAGCAAGCGAGAACGTTACCGCTGAGCCACGCCGCCAGTCCGGTCGATTATGTCTGCAGATCCATAACATTCTTTAGATACTTCTTATCTTTCTTTCTTCAATGATGGTAGCAGTTTTTATCTAGGTTGTGGCATTTGGTAGAGGTAAATCGTTTCTAAGGTCTTCAACAAAGAATAGTTCTATTATACTCATTGATAATAACAACGAGTTATAACTATACTCATACATTTAGGAGAAAGTAGGCTATATGTTCTTTACTGAACATCTTGTTTAACTTACTAAGTTCACGGGTAATATCTTCTGCCCCACCATCTGAGTCTGCTCATACGAACAGCTTCACCTAGCTTACCGTTTATATCTTCATTGCGAGTACCCTCCTGCCATTGCTCTCATCCATTTGACCCAGCAACTATAATTCTATCCTCATATCAGTTGCCTCTAAGGAAGTAGGAGACTTCGGTTACTTAGGAAGAAAAATAACCAGTGATGGACGAAGCAAAGAGGACATAAAAAGTAGGTTAGCTCAGGCAAGGAAAGCATTTCTACAGAAAAGGAATCTGTTGACATCGATTAGTTATTAGAAAGTCATTTTTGAAGGCCTTTGTCTGGAGCGTGACGCTCTATAAAAGTGAAACTTGGACTATTGGTGCAGCAGAAAAGAGGAGAATTGAAGCGTTTGAAATGTGGTGTTACAGGAGAATGATGAAGATCAGAAGGGTAGATAGGGTTACAAACAAAAGGTATTTAGACTAGAGGGAGAGGAGAGATGTTTCTGGCGTCTGCTAATGAAGGGAAGAGATAGGTTGGTAGGACACATACTAAGACACCCAGGAATAGCAAGCTTAGTTATGGAAGGAAGGGTCGAGGACAAGAACTGTAGGGGTAGACCAAGGTTAGAATATGTTCAACAGATTGCCTCGGATGTAGGGTGTGGTAGCTATGTAGAGATGCAACGATTATCTCAGGACAGGGAGGCATGGACAGCTGCATCAAACCAGTCAAAAGACTGAAGACTCAAACAACAAATCATTTGTTGATCTGTAGGTCGCTGAAAGGAAACCTCAGCAATCGTATGTGGATCAAATACCGTTCTTGATCGATTCATGTGACACACGGACCTTACTGTAGTTGCTGAACAACCCTCGTATGTCTTGCACCAGCGTGCTTGACTGAGTCGCCAGAATGTAAAAGAGCTTATGTAAATTAACGTCTCTAATATTTCACCCCAATAGCGCAGCGCGATGCTCAGCTGTTACAAGCATCGCTACCGGCCAACCCACACATAAAGAACATCGATACTTATCGCTCCATGTATCGTGTGTAACACATGATTTACAGGGTCAATTGTTTTCTGCACTGTCTGTCTGTCTGTACACACAGTTACCAATAAAACTGACTCCTTCATGACATTGGTGTTCTAAGATCTCCTACCTGTCTGACCAACATACCATACAGTACGTAACCACAGGAACATGGAGTATTATATATTGGTTCTTTCGCATTACATCTCTACACAATGCCCAAAAACTACTCCCATATTATAGCTATTATTAGCCTACTTTCGATTTTTGCAAAAAACGAAAGTAGACTTATGAGATCAACACAAGGCGAAAAATTGTGTGTCTCTCTGTGTGTGAGTGTGTGAGTGTGTGTGAGTGTGTGTACTCTGAATGTCGCCCCCCCCCCCCTAACAATTCGAACACGGTGAAACCGAATTGAACGAAATTTGATACAGAGGTAGCACTAGCAAAGGGCACCTCATTGTCATGTTTTATATCGCCGCCATCTTGACGGAAACGTAATGGCGGCCACCCAAATGTTAAAAGCTTAAATCAAATTACGACCAACCTAATCATCTGATCTCTACCAAATTTTGAAACATTATGCCTTTGTGTACGAAGAATCTTTTGACCGAACTACAAGGTCATCAGCCCAATAATTTGTGGATGGCGGCCATGTATGTGTGCAAATTGATTCCCCCTATCAATTCGAACACGGTGAAACCGAATTGAACGAAATTTGGTACAGAGGTAGCACCAGCAAAGGGCACCTCAGTGTCATGTTTTATATCGCCGCCATCTGACGGAAACTGAATGGCGGCTACCCAAATCTTAAAAGCTTAAATCAAATTACGACCAACCTAATTATTTGAACTCTACCAAATTTTGCAACAACATACCTTTTTGCGGGAAGCATCTTTTGACTGAACTACAAGGTCATCAGCTCAATAGTTTCCAGATAGCGCCCATGTATGTGTGCAAATCGATTCACCACATCAATTCAAACACAGTGAAACCGAATTGATTGGATTTTTTTAGAGTGGTAGCACTAGCAAAGGCACCTCATATTCATGTTAATATCCGTATAGCACGTTGTATTTCAACCAGGTACTACAACCAACATTCAAATATACTCCATGAAAAGGACAAAGAGTTATAACAATACCCATGCATTTAGGAGAAAGTAGACTATATGTTCTTTACTGAACATCTTGTTATTATTGTTATTATTATTTTGTTGTTGTTGATTCATTTAGGGGCTTTGCGACATCGTGGTCATGTAGCCTCGTATAGTTGGATGTGTGTTGGATTTTAATACCTGTCTTAATGTTAGGCTGTATTCGTGTGTGCAGTTATAATTCAGATGAGGATTGGGAAGAAGGAGGCCGTGGCCTTAATTTAGGAACCATACCAGCATTCGCCTGGAGTAGAGGTGGGTAAACCACGCAAAACCCACTTCCAGATTGACTGTGTTGGGAATCGAATCCTCCTCTTCTTAGTTTTGCTTCACGAGGCTCAGTGTATCCCGTTCCAACCCTCAGACCAGAAAAAAAAACAAGAAGTTCCGTGACGAACTAAAGAGCCTACTTTTCTTAAAATGTAAGATTCATGCCAATGATTAATCTATATGGATCTATCTAGAATAATGACTAAATTAAGTTGGTAATATCGAAATTTCTAATTAGCTCGAAATACTGTATACCTGGCATAATGTAGCCTAATAGAGAACTACAGTTGGCAGCCCTGGTGACTGAATATATTCTTAGTTCCATCTCTTAAGGTACAGAATACAAAATTTGGTTGAGGTCCAATGGATAGCATGGAGGTTACATGCAGTTAAACATTGGATCTAACAGCGTGCGTAAAATCATGTTGGCAACAATGACATACATGTATTGGTCAGAAATAATCTGAAATAATATGATCTATTGTTGTGCCAATTATGAATGAAATACATTAGTTTGTATAGAAGTTACATGCATTTAAAAAAATTGGAATTATCAGCAGGCTTGGAATCATGTTGGCAACACTTAGGTATATTAGTTACTCCAAATTAATCTAGAATGCCAGGTACTATACGTGTGCAAAGTTTAGAGCTATTGGCTAGCATACTTTCAGATATATTGATATTAGGGTAACAGAAATAGAGACAGCTTTTATTAGCAGTTGGCAGACCTGGTTGCTCTAACGAATACCCATAGTCATATATGTTATGGTACACATAGCCGAGCTGACTGGCCAGCCATATGCCGCGCCTTGGAATGCTTGCCATGGACCCTCCTCGAAACACCTCACCTGGAGTCGGCAATCGGCATGCTGTACGACTGGCTACTTGCCAGCATCAAAGACTTTGTCCCGGTACGGCAGCCTACCAACAGCAAGTACCCGTTCCAGATTTCCCATGAAACTCGGCTGACCATGGGAAACAAGTAGAAGGCCTGGCGGCTTTGGAAGGACTTCCCCAACCCCCACACTCGAAATACTTTCGAGTACATTCACCGACACGCAAGACGTCTGCTCAGGAGAGACTACACGGGGCATATAGAAGCCATCACGGAGAACGTCCGGGAAAATCCCAAGCGCTACTGGTCCGTCATCAACTCGAGAAGGAGAACCGAAAGGATTCCCGTCAGCGTAGAACACCAGGGAACCAAAGCGGAGGGACCAGACCGCAATAAGCTATTCAACAGGCATTTCTTTGAAAACTTGTCCACTCCCACTCCAAATCAACCCCTTCCACCGGTAGAAACAGCAGCAAATTGCACTTTTTCGAAAATAACAACACCACCAAATGAAGTCCTCAGTCTACTTCAATTTCTCCGCACCAACAAAGCTACCGGTCCCGATAATATTGGTCCCATCTTCCTGAAAAACACAGCCACTGTTCTCTGTACACCGCTCTCCAATCTATTCAACAGGTGCTTTGCCAAGGGCTATTTTCCCACAGCCTGAAAACAGGCCAACATTGTCCCTATATTCAAATTTGGGGACAAAAAGAACGTATCATCGTACCGACCAGTCTCTATGCTACCCACACTATCCTTCATATTTGAAAAAAATAATCCACCAACGTCTCCTGTCTTTTACCTTACCATATATTTCAACCAGCCAACATGGCTTCCTTCCTGGAGGCTCGTGCCTCACTAACTTGGCCACTATCCACAGCTATGCAACACATGCCATTGCAGAAACATCCCAGCTCGATATCTGCTACGTAGATATATCGAAAGCATTTGACTCAATAGACCATTCTCTACTACTCCACAAAATCGCTGAACGGTTCAATATACATGGCAATCTCCTAACACTCCTCGCCGGCTCTCTTCAGAACCGACAACAGAGAGTCGTAATATCAGGCACTTCAACCCCTTGGCTACCTATGCTCTCCGGCGTCCCACAAGGCAGTGCCCTTGGCCCACTTTTATTTTCATTATTTATGGATGACCTACCATCGAAACACTCTTACACAGCCGATACCCTACTCTTCGCAGATGACTGCAAGATTTTCAAGGAAATTACGACACCTGCCGACTCCGCACTATTTCAGTCCTCACTTAACGCTCTGTCCGACTGGTGCCGCACATGGAAGTTGAAACCAAACCCAGATAAATGCAGCTTTTTAACAATTACCCTACGCAATTCACCAGTACCTACAACATATTCCTTACTAGACAGGCCCATTACCGCAGTTGTGCATCAGCGAGATCTCGGGGTCATATTCGACAGCCAGCTAAGATTTAAAGAACATATACAACATTCTTTATCCAAAGCCATGAAATTCCTTGGCATACTCTACCGCTTCACAGAAATATCAAATACCGCAGCTCTTTGCCTCTATTACCTCTCAATAATCCAGCCCATTGCAAACTACTACTCTCCCATTTGGACCTCTTCTTGCCCGTCAAACATAGCAAAATTTAACAGAATTCAATCCTTCTTTGCTGCCATTGTAATGAAGAGAATGCCAAGGTTTAGACAATTCACCACTCAGCAGGTACTTTCGGCCATAAACATCCCTCCCCTCAGCACGACCCGCCAGGTGAGTGACCTGTCGTTCCTACATTCAATTTTAAATGGCCATTACCGTTCGGACCACCTGCTGTCACTCTTCAAACTAAGAGCCCCCTCCCGTTCTACCAGGCTCAAAGATATCATGCATATTCCACACACTAAACATTCCTTAATCCAAAGATCCTTCCAAAACCGCATATCATCCCTGTACAATAGAATAGCAAGTAAACGCGAGTTGGACATATCAACAAACAAGAGGACGTTCCTGAAGCAGGTGAAGGAGAACATAAACTGTATTTAGAACTGTCATCTTGGCCATTGACGACACAGCTACGAGCAAGGACATTCTACCGGCTCTTGATATGGACTTGTTATGTTTGGTGATTTGTTAAATTTATTTTATATTTTATCTTAAACTGTTATTTTGTTGTTATTTGTACAAGCGTGAAGGGCTAGCATAGCTGTAGTTTGTGCATTGATTAATAAATAAATAAAAATATGGAATTTGGTTGAAACCCAAATGATAGTATAGAAGTTACGTGTATTTAAAGTTGGACCTCTCAGCAGGCTTAGAGTCATGTTGGTACCACTGACGTATATAAGTTACTCCAAATTAATATAGAATGTCAGGTACTAAACGTGTGGATAGTTTAAAGCTGTCGGCTTGCATACTTTCTGATATACAGTATTTGTATTTGAAGAAAAAAAAATGAGAGCATTTATTAACAGTTGGCAGCCCTGGAGGCTCTTATGAATACGCTCAGTCATATCTGTTTATGTACACATAGCACATACGAAATTTGGTTGAATTCCAATTGATAGTGTAGAAGTTATATGCATTTAAAAATTCCCTGATGGAGAGGGGAATCGAACCCGGGAACTCCGCGTGCGAGGCAGGCGCGCTACCCCAACACCTCGGGGCCGGCAAGCTCTTAAAACAAAGGGAGTTAAAAAGTGGCGTTTGTGCAAACATTTCCAAATAGCGTCAATAGTGCAGGGAAAAAGTCAACGGAAATGTATTTATTTGTTTACAAAGTGCGTTTCAAGATCGCGGGTTCAAACCCGGCCGAAGTCGTCGGATTTTTTAAGAACGTTAAATACCCTCAGTATGCCTTCCTTCGGAGGTGAAGTAAAGCCGGCGGTCCGATGTCATATTAATGGCAGGTTAAAGAACCTTCCACTAATTACACTTGTGTGAAGGTAAATTAATATAGGTTGACTAACGTTCTTAGGTTCCTACGTTCGTCGTCAGGAGCCAACTGCGGTGGCATCTGGTAACTAATTTCTGAACTAGTTGGTCGTTGACAGTGGCGTTTGGCGGCAAAAGTAGGAACTACTTGAAAAAATGCAATGCCTGCAGTTCTTACTTGAATTAAGACAGATAAGACACACTAATACAGCCATCACAATTAACACCGGTTATCAGACAGATTCTACACACACCCAAGGTACACGGGGCTACATGACCGCGTTGTCGTAGCCCCAAAACTGAGGAACCAACCAACCAAAGTGCGTTTAAACAAATAAACAAGACGATATCCCCTGACAGAACTGTTTTACGCCGAGCCCGCAGAACAGTAAAGTCAGGCGGGTGGTTTATACACATGGGAGATTTCTCGCATGGGTTCTCTAGTTATTATTATTATCATCTAAAGAAATTACTTAACCTTCGGGCGGGCGCGCCTTTTGCAATCACACCATTTGGCGCGCTCCGGCATTTTGGCCGCTCTCATTCTCGTTCACTTCTCAAAGCCTGAAGTGTTTGTTTACATGAATTTCATTGGGATTTCAATTGTTACACTAAAGACACATTACGTGAGCAAATAACTTTTATTTTAGAACGAATTTTATCACATCTGCAAACTGAAAAGGAATAACTCAACAAACATCTCAATGAAAATAGTACTGTAAAAGAATAATATTCCAAATATATCACTTGTGTAAAGATGTTATCACATCAAGGTTACAGTGTTATCACACTTCCGTTTGGAATTATACGTCTTCATCCTCTACTTCAGGCTGTGCACATGAGTTGCATGTGATTTCTTGGACTGAATGTTTTTTAAATACATATTTTGCACATTTCTTGCAGGATATCCGAGTCCGATTGTTTTTAGATCTTCCACAATAAAAACAAATTTGTCTTTTTGTGGAAGGTGTTACTTCAACCTGATCGGGTTCTTCCTTATACTTTTCTAGTTACGTAGTTCTCGAGGAAGAGTAGTTATTGTGGCCCGGTATTCTAGATTTTCTTCTTTCTATTTGCGACAGGTTGATACGCCCACAAAGTTTCTCCATCCTTACTGATAAAAAAACGTAGGCTCTCGCTATTTTCAGCGTCTTCTTCACCTTAATTATCAATTTCCACTTCAGACTCACTGTCGTGGTCGTCCACATGTATTTCTTCAGTCTCGAAATCTGGATCGTTCTCTTCGTCTTCCGTCAGACCTTCTAGCTGGTCCATTCGTTCGTCTTCCTCCAACTCTTGAAGAATTGTAGAAATATCCTCAGGTCTGAGGTAATTTTCCCTGAAACCCAAAAGTAAAGATTGAGTAAACCATAGGTATTCATAAAATCCAAGAGAGTAAAACCGAGGGAACGAGTGTGATGAAGGACAGTGAAATAGAGGTCTAAAGCATAAATATTTGAAAAATATATCACACTGAAATATATGATATTTGAGCAAGTCATCATATAATATTATAAATAAAGTAAAAAGTAAAGAAATAAATACTTACATTGAGTGTGTTGGACGGTAAACGTTTAGCACTGTTAGGCGCGCGACGGCAATGTGGCCGGTCGAACCTCCTACCGTGACATAGGTAACTTGAGTAACGAATTGCGCAATCCCTCTACAAGTCTGAGGTGGGGTTGGGCTGCCATCTGACGTCTTAGATAGTAGTTAGAGAATACTTCGGGGCGTGCTTGCCCTTCAAGGGAGTATAACAATGTAGCGCGTCTTTTTTAAAAAACCCGGCCAATTTGCCGCGTGCGCGCCCGCCCGAAGGTTAATGCAGGAAGCAAGATAGAAAGTTATTTCTTCACACTCTTCAACGTAAGCAATTCATCAGCGCGACCAAAAATGGAAATGGCACTTCAGCAGGAAGGAGGCAATCCATTACGACACCCGCCAACACAATGGGGAATTACAAGCCTCCTTGAAAGCTCATGCACGTGGTTGAATAGAATAACTCTGAATGTTCAGTGAAAAGAAAAGCAGAAGCGTCTTTGGCGAAGTGAGAGGTGAACTCAGCTTTCCCCACTAATACAGTATCTGAAGACAAGGGGAGAGCAAGCCAGCTTCTCGAAATACTGTACAGTCAATTACACTGAAATTCCCTCCGCAGGGCAGGCAACGTAGGCTAAGTGTAGCTGGACTCCTCCTCCTCCTCCTCCTCGTCCTCCTCTTCCTTCTTCTTCCTCTTCTTCTTCTTCTTCCTCCTCTCCTCCTCCTCCTCCTCCTCCTCCTCCTCTTCCTCCTTCTTCGTCTTCTTCTTCTTCTTCCTCCTCTTCTCCTTCTTCTTCTTCTTCTCCTCCTCCTCCTCCTCCTCCTCCTCCTCCTCTTCTCCTCCTCCTCCTTCTTCTTTTCTCCTTCTCCATCTTCTCCTTCTTCTTATCCTCCTCCTCCTCCTCCTCCTTCTTCTTATCCTCCTGCCCCTTCTTCTTCTTCTTATCCTCCTGCTCCTTATCCTCCTCCTTCTTCTTCTCCTCCTTGTCCTTCTCATCATCCTCCTCCTCCTCCTTCTTCTTATCCTCCTGCTCCTTCTTCTTCTTCTTCTTATCCTCCTGCTCCTTATCCTCCTCATTCTTCTTCTCCTCCTTCTCCTTCTCATCCTCCTCCTCCTCCTCCTCCTCCTTCTTCTTATCCTCCTGCTCCTTCTCGTTCTTCTTCTCCTCCTTCTCCTCCTCCTCCTCCTTTCCCTTCTTCTTCTCCTCCTCCTTCTTTACCTTCTTCTTCTTCTCCTCCTCCTCCTCCTCCTTCTTCTTCTCCTCCTGCTCCTTCTCCTCCTCCTGCTCCTTCTCCTCCTCCTTCTTCTTCTCCTCCTCCTTCTCCATCTTCTTCTTTTTCTTCTTATCCTCCTGCTCCTTCTTCTTCTCCTCCTTCTTCTCCTCCTTCTTCTTTTCCTTCTTCTTCCCCTCCTCCTCCTCCTCCTTCTCCTTCTTATCCTCCTCCTCCTTCTTCTTATCCTCCTGCTCCTTCTCCTTCTTCTTCTCCTCCTCCTCCTTCTCCTTCTTATCCTCCTCCTACTTCTTCTATCTTCCTCCTTCTTCTCCTCCTTCTCCTTCTTCCTATCCTCCTCCTTTTTCTTCCCCTTCTCCTCCTTGTTCTTCTCCTCCTTCTTCTTCATATCCTTCTTCTCCTTCTCCTCCTCCTCCTCCTTGTTCTTCTTCTTCTCCTTGTTCTTCTCCTTCTTCATATCCTCCTTCTCCTCCTCCTCCTTCTTCTTCTTGTTACCACCAGGTTACAATTTCGATTCGTCCTCCCTAGTTGCTCTTTCCTTCTCTTCTAGTATTCCTTCATTGTTGCGCTATGCTTCTTTTTTCCTGTCCTCAGTCCTCCTAGCAACTGTCTTCTTTTCCTTCCTCCCTTGGAATCCTTCCAGTTGCAAGACTTTCATTCTACAAACCTCTCTTTTCAATAATTTGTCAACTCTTGTGTTGTTCCTTTCCAGATCTTTGACTTCTTGAATCAAAGGTGGTGGTTGATTTCTATTCCAAAGATATTTGAAAATCCGTTTAGTTAGTCTATCGTCATCCATTCTGTAAATATGTCCCAGATACATCAATCTTCTTTTCCTTACTGTTTCTGATAAGCTTTCTATGTTCTGATAAATGTCATTGTTACTTCCTAATTTTCCAAACCCTGCAATTTTTAGAGGACCTACTATTTTTACAATTCATTTTTCTATTATTATTTATTTGTTTATTTATTATTTAATATTTTTAAATATTTAACTTACTAACTGTACCCGGCATGCAATGCGTTGCAATGCCAATCTAAGAAAGTGCTGGCGTTGTAACTTTGTTTGTTGAAGTTCTTTTGGATACACAATTTATTTTTATTTTTCCGTTAACAGCCTCTAAACTATTGTAATAAGGATTTGCTATCTCAGAAATATTCATGGGAGCGTGCCCAACAACTCACCAAAGTTTCATCAAATTCGGAAGAATGGTATATGTACGCATAAGGGACGAACAAACATTCATTTTTAGCCTATTTTCAATTTTGAAAAAATAGGCTTATGAGATCACCTTTTGTCCGTGTTTGTGCGCGCGCGCGTGTGTGTGTGTGTGTGTGTGTGTGTGAGGTGTGTGTGTGTGTCCCCCTAATAACTTTTAAACGGCTGGCGAGATTTCAATGAAACTCGGTAAGTTCATAGTACTATTCCGGGCGACCTCGACCGGTCCCTTCAAATTTTGTTACATCTCACCAATCCAACATGGCGGCTGTGCGAAATATTTCACCAGCATTCAATATCTCCGAAACTATTACCGATATCACCCTGGAATTTATTACGGTTATAAAGGAAACTACTAGAAGTTCACCTATGTGACTTTTGAAAAACTGGCAACTACAAAACCAACATGGCGGCCAAGCGAATTTTCGACTTTTAAATAGACGTTTCTCGCGATTTAACCAACCAAACGCAATAAGTGTATGTTTATACACATTGTAATGCACCGACATCTAACTTGGTTCAATTGTTTATATAACTACAAGATGGCGGATGAGCGAAATATTTCACCGGCATTCTATATCTCTGAAACTATTAGCCTTATCAGCCTGAAATTTTATACGGAGATAAAGGGCACTACTGGAAGTTCACCTATAAGACTTTCAAAAAGCGGTTAGTTACAAAACGAACATGGCGGCCAAGCGAATTTGAAAATTTTAAATAGACCTTTCTCGCGATTTACTGTTCCAAACGCAATGAAATCTGGTACAGGAAATGTTTATACACATTGTAATGCACTGGTATCTACTTTATTTCAATTGTTTACATAGCCTCAAGATGGCGGCTGTGCGAATTTTAAAATTAAGTTTTTATTTCTTGAGTCGTAATCAAGCGATTGAAGTGAAAGTATGAATAATGAACCTACGCAATAATTTTCCTTCAATGGTACATGACTCTATGGCCTATACATTTGACAATCCAACATGGCGACCATCCGAAATATTCAGACGACTCTGAATATCTACGAATCTATAATAGCAATCAAAATGATTTTATTTTATGTTCATAGGGGCTATGAACTTAAGTTCACCTATAGAACTTTAAATAACCTGGTGATCACAAATCCAACATGGCGGCGACGTGAAGTATAAATATCCACATGGACGTTTCTCGCAATTTAACCATCCGAGTGCAGTGAAACTTGGTACAGTAAATCCTTATACGAATGTTAATCCAATGGCATCTAATTTATGTCAATTGTTTCCATAACCACAAGATGGCAGCTGTGCGAAATTTTAAAATCCCCTTATTACTTCTTGTGTCCTAATCATGCGATTGAAGTTTGAATGCTACACGTACACAATAATATTCAGGTAACATTACACAACTCTAGGACCTACAGTACACATATAAAATCCAACATGGCGACCATCCGAAATATTTAGTCGGTACTCAATATCTACGAATCTATTACAGCAATCAAACTGAAATTTTGTATGTTGAACCGGGTAAGTTAGCCGAGGTCGTTGCGGCATGACTGCTGGCAGTCGCTCACATCCAGGAGGCGAGGAGGTTCGAATCCCCCCGCCGGCAACCTTGAAGAAGGTCTTCTGTGGTTTCCCATATTCCTCCCAGGCAAATGCCGGGGTTGGTCCCTAAGTATAGGCCACAGCCGCTACCTTCCAATTCCTAGCCCTTACATTCCAACTTCCCCCTCCCTCCACCCCCCCCCCCCCAACGGTACTTGTAGCTCACCCATTGGGTGTCCGTCTCGAAGCAGCTACAAAACTGGCGAGCCGAACATGTCCTCGGACACTCCCGGCACAAAAAAAAAAAAAAAGCCATACGAAAAAAAAAAAATGTATGTTGATAGTGGCAGTTAATATAAGTAGGATATATGAAAATAGGCTGTATAGTTCTTCACGGAACTACTTGTTTTTTAATATAATAAAAATACCTGAAATATGTGACAAAAAAGTAAAAATATTTAATTATAATTTAGTTTATTAATGAGAATATAAACAATATGCAGTACTCACGAATGCAATTTATGCTATGTCTCACTAACTACTGAAGCATTACAATACACGACGAGATACATCTTCAGGTTGCCCATCGCCAATGACCGACGCTTCTTCTGAAGGCGCGAAACTGCGGCAATATGTTTCTTGCTCTTGAGGTGTTGTGTAACTTAAGATCGCTGTTCAGCCTTGATTGCTCTCCCACATGATTGGCAGAACAGAACGCCCCCATCAGAAGTAAAATTATCTTTACATTTAGCAACAGACGATAACTTTTAGTTGTTTTTACTTTAGGCATCAGAGACTGCCTTACGCTTCACAGTGCCTGAAATGAACTACATGTGAGTGACACTGGTTCCAGGTAGCTGGGGGAGGGGGAGGTCTAGCACGTGGTGCAATATGGCTATGGACAAGGAAACCCCCGGCTTCCACAGTGAGTGGCACGGGGCGACAAGTTAAGAATAACATAGTTGCAAGTTGACCTAAGCTCAGCATGAAGATTAGATAGCTCACAGCTTCTTTCCCGTTGAAGTAACACAGAACAAGAATGCAATAAACTGAGCGATCTAGCATACTGATTATAAAAAGATGTAAATATTATGTCTTTTTTGTGCCAATAAGTGAAAAGCAGGAATTTATGTATTTATAGAAAAAATGCTTAAAATATTTATTTACCTAAAATTCCAAGCCCATTAATAACTGTCAATCACATGTTATTTTTAGCCTAATTTTCACAATTTTGCAAAAATGAGGAAAAGTAGACTTATGAGATCGATCCGGGAAAATGTGTGTCTGTCTGTCTGGCTATGTGTGTGTGTGCCCCCCCCCCCTCCCCCCACTATCAATTCCTAAACGGCTGCAGCAATCAAAACCAAATTTAGTATGATTAAAGATGTATACCGGAATATCTCAAGCCCATATTTGAAAATGATATCAGTGCTACCAACTGCTGAAAAACCGCAATTGAAATTTTAGCTCCATATTGGATATCTCGCAAGGTATGCATGGGGGCTATTCCAAAATTGGCACACATGTAGATAATACTATTTCAGTTTAATTTCCAGGAGGCCATACATGGCAGTGTTGTCAAAATAATTTTAAGCCTTCTGATATGTCCACTTTTTAAAGGCATATAACTTCTACACTATCAATTGGCTTTCAACCAAATTTTAAATGCAATATGTGTACGTAAACAGATATGACTGAGTGTATTCTTAAGAGCCACCAGGGCTGCCAACTGTTAATAATTGCTATCTCTATTCTCTTTATCCAAAATACCAATATATCTGAAAGTATGCAAGCCGACAGCTTTAAACTATGCACACGTATAGTACCTGACATTTTAGATTAATTTGGAGTAACTTATATACTTCAGTTCTACCAACGTGATTCTAAACTTGCTGATAGGACCAATTTTTAAATACATGTAACTTCTATACTGTCAGTTGGATTTCAACCAAATTTCGCAAGTGCTATGAGTAACATAACAGATATGACTATAAGTATTCTTAAGATCAATCAGGGCTGCCAACTCTTAATAAATGCTGTCTATATCTTTTTACCCTAATATCAATATATCAGAAAGTATGCAAGCCAACAGCTCTATACTTTCCACACATATAGCACCTGACATTCTTGATTTATTTGGAGTGATTAATATAAGTCAGTGCTGCCAACATGATTCTGTGCTTGCTGATAGGTCCAATTTTAAAATACATGTAACTCCTATGCTAACAAATGGATTTGATCCAAAATTTGCACTACAAGATATCATAATTATATAAATAATTCATGCTTTTGGACGAATGCCGTGTGTATTTTTAATTTAAACCATACGTTTCGGAGAAACCTTGCCTCCTTTTTCAATGGAAATAAACAATGTGGCCAAAGAAAGTATATCAATGAGATTACAAAAAAATATAGATAAATGCCTCTGTTCGTCACCAGAGAGCAGCTGCCAGAAATTACTGTATGGACCATGGTGGAACGGGGGACAGAGTAGTAAGTAACGAGAAGGTAAAGGGGGCGGTGTGAAAATATAGAAACTCCTCGAAGAATGAGGAGGGGGGGGGGGGAGGTGGGAGGGTTAGATGGATATAAGGAAACATAAACAAAAGGGAAGTGTATCTGAACGATACCTAACGTCATACAGTCAACGGCGAAAAAACAGATGGAAACTCCTCCAGTGACGAACAAAGGAGATCAAATCCAGGCTCTGAGCCCTAGAGGGAAAATGTACAATTTTAAATATGTGAAGAACAGAGAGACTGAGAGGAACGATCTCCCTAGATCCTTAATAACTGGTAGCCAAGTGTCACTTAGCTGATATCCAGTGTCTCTGTTAAAATTATTGGGATTATTACGAATTTCAACTGCCTCCCTTATAATTCTAGACCAGTTGTGCTTAACAAGGGCAAGCGCATGAGCATTCTTGAAACATACATCGTGCCCTGAAGACAGGGCATGTTCAGCTATAGCTGATTTGTCAGGTTGGTTTAGACGGATGTTCCTTTGATGCTCTTTGATGCGAGTTGCAATGGACCGTTTTGTTTGTCCAATGTAGACTTTTCCGCAAGTACATGGGACTTCATACACCCCAGGTTGTAGTATTGGGGGCAATTTATCTTTGTTTAATGCTAAACGTTGACCAATTTTCCGTCATAGTGCCGAAAACAGTTTTTATCTTGTGCTTGCGGAGAATCTTAGCAACGCGGTCAGTGGTGTTGTGAATATAAGGGAGGTAAGCAGTTCCTCTCACGTCGGAGCTCTGAGAAGGTTGTCTATCCCTCCTTCTGGGATGTAGGGACTTATATATAGTGGATTCATTATAGCCATTACCCTTAAACATGGTTTGTAAGGCATGTAACTCTTCCTGAAGAGTTGATGCCTCACAAATACGTTCCGCTCTTTTGGCTAGAGTTGTAATAATTCCTTGTTTTTGTGCTGGGTGGTGGTGGGAGTCCGCATGTAAATAACACTTGGCTACCAGTTATTAAGGATCTAGGGAGATAGTTCCTCTCAGTCTCTCTGTTCTTCACATATTTAAAATTGTACATTTTCCCTCTAGGGCTCAGAGCCTGGATTTGATCTCCTTTGTTCGTCACTGGAGGAGTTTCCATCTGTTTTTTCGCCGTTGACTGTATGACGTTAGGTATCGTTCAGATACACTTCCCTTTTGTTTATGTTTCCTTATATCCATCTAACCCTTCTGTCCGCCGTTCCACCATGGTCCATACAGTAATTTCTGGCAGCTGCTCTCTGGTGACGAACAGAGGAATTTATCTGTATTTTTTTGTAATCTCATTGATATACTTTCTTTGGCCACATTGTTTATTTCCATTGAAAAAGGAGGCAAGGTTTCTCCGAAACGTAAGGTTTAAATTAAAAATACACACGGCATTAGCCCAAAAGCATGAATTATTTATATAATAATCCGGGCCGTGAAAGCCTTAATATGCAAAGATATCATAATATTTCAGATTATTTCTGACCAGCACACGCATGGTATTGTTGACAACATGCTTTTACTCGTGCTGATAGATCCATTGTCTAACTGCATGTAACGTTCATTGGACTTCGACCAAATGTTGTATTCTGTACCTTAAGAGATGGAACTAAGAATATATTCAGTCATCCGGGCTGCCAACTGTAGTGCTCTATTTGGCTACATTATACTAGGAATATTTCGAACTAATTAGACACTTCGATATTACCAACTTAATTTCGTCATTATTCTAGATAGGTTCATATACTGTAGAATAATCATTGGCATGAAAAGTAGGCTCTTTAGTTCGTCACGGAACTTCTTGTTTCACCTGGTTTCACACTTTCCCGGAGCCGGGATTGAACTATTGATGATTGACTGAAAGCCGCAAATATCATTTGTCTAAAGCATACGTACACGAGGTGTGTTACCCACGTTCTGTACGAGTTTTTTAGAACGAAGGTGGGACATATCTACTCAGAAATGTGTAGGTTGTACAGTTGTAAAGCACTATGATTAATATTTATGTTGGCAGTAATTCCATCATTACGCTGTAGCGATCGATGATCACCGCTGCCATTAATCAATCATTCAATAATTACACCTTGGGCCGCACACGCAAGTCCCACCGAGGCAGACATACACTGCGCATGCGCCATACATTCAGCTGATTCCATAATTTATATGCGCCATGTTCTTATCTGGTTAAATCTGCTCGTTGGCCAAAGTTCGTGCTAATATAACTTGCGAGGGAGCTGCCTCTTAAACGTATCCGCGTGAAACTGCTACAACATAAACATTAGTTATCATGAGGATATTCCACTTACTTGTGCCGGGCTCCTCTTCGTCTTCTTTCCTGTCGACCTCACTTGGTCATCTCTTGTTCTCTTCCGACCCCGACGGTATTAGGGTATCCGAGGCCTAGGGAAACTCTTCCTTTCCCGCCTTAATTGGCCCTTGTCTCATCTTTTCGGATACCCTCCTTTTGCGAGGGGTCAGCCTTCTTTTTCTTTTCCTGTTATCTCCTGCCTTCTGCTCAAGGCCCTCAAGGAGGCAGGGTGTAGGTAGCCCCAACCCTTCTGGTGTACTCTAGATATTGCTACACCCTCAGGGGCTCACGGCTGGTGAATCGGGAGTTGGCGACCCCGAGGGATTCCTGAGCTGGGTCCGGTTTCTCCTTTTTGTCCATTAACTTTGGGGCGGACTCTCTCCTCTTTCACTTTCCTATCTGCCTTTCATGGCTCTCCTTCCTTCCAAGTCCCTCAATCCGCATTCTTCGAGGGTTGAGGGCATTTCTTTTCCTCCTGTCCTTTATTTGCCTTATTCTCCTTTTGTTTTCCACGTCTTCTTCTAGTTTATAAGTTAGTAGTTAGTTTTAGTTATAGTTTACATTTCATTATCATCTTCACGATCACCCAAACCATTACGGGCCGATAACCTAGATGTTAGGCCCCTTAAAATAACAATTATCATCATCATCAGGATAATACAATGAGGGCCTTCCCTATAGAACTGTGAGAAGCAAAATTTGTGGGTTAGGTTTGATTAATGCTCTTAAGTTCCAACGTTAGTCACCAGGTGCTGGTTGCGATGGCATCTAGTAGTAACCAAGTTCACAGCTAGGTGTCATGGACGGTAGCATTTGGTAGCGAAAGTAGGAACTACTTGAAATTATCGTCTGCAGTCCTTACTTGAATTAAAAACAGATAACACACACTAATACAGTCATCACAATTAACACCGGTTATCAGACAGATTGGGAGCCTCCGTGGCTTAGGTGGCAACTTGCCGGCCTTTCGCCGCTGGGTCCGCGGTTCAAATCCCGGTCACTCCATGTGAGATTTGTGCTGGACAAAGCGGAGGCAGACAGGTTTTTCTCCGGGTACTCCGGTTTTCCCTGTCTTAATTTCATTCCACGAACACTCTCCCCTATGATTTCATTTAATCATTGCCCCAGGGGAGTGCGACAGGTTTCTTTCTTTCTGTCTTTCTCTCTTTCTTTCTTTCTTTAGGGTAAACATCTTCCATCTTTTCTTATGGTGCACCGTAATAGGTTTATTAATAAGAATGTTTTTAGTGCTAAGCTTTTCAACCACCTGTTTCCTTTGACATTTTTGATCTATGTCAGCTGATGAAGGGGCCAAAACAATTGGCTCGAAACATGTCCCCAATGACCACAAAGTGATCATTCATTAAAATAAAGGTATTGACTAGGCGGAACTTTTGCCACAATTATTACTAGCGCCATATTTCCATGAATGGTACACTTTGACCATGGCGTAACGCGAACAGTTTACAACCGTAGCCGTTTCAGAAATGCTTCCACCCTTGGCCCGAAAGTTAATGTTCATGCCCTTTTGAGCACCAGCTAAATCGCTCCGTGTCCGCATTGCGACAGCGACTCCACTGTGTTCCGCCTCCATTCGACAGCCTTTACACAGGGTCTTTTTATTTGCTTGGCTAGGACATTCTCGTCCACGCGCTCCGAAAGTGACGGCTGCCGCGCGCGCGTATGTTCGGCAGAATACGGTGCTCAAAATCAGTATCATGTATTTTTACTCACCATACTTACAGTAGATGCTGGAAAAGTTCCCCATCCGCTGCCAAACATAATCGGCATCTTCTTGTGAAGTTTCTGGTTAATCCGGTTAATTTAGCTTCAGTAAAGAAATAACGACCTTAACGTTTATATTTATTGTTTACTGAACCTGTACGTTTGAATCTCAAATTAGCCAGTTGTTTTAGTGTCTGATTTATACGAATGGGTCTCCCTGGAAATTTCACTCGAAACATTTTTCTTGAGCACGATTTCCTGCACTTTATGTACGTATTGTGCAGATATACACGTTCAAGTAACGAATACTTCACATAAGGCATTACAGCACTGTACACAATCACAATAAAACAACTGGCTAAGAGGTTCAAATGTACAGGTTCAGTAAACGATAAAAATAGACGTAAAGGTCGTTATTTCCTTAGTGAAGCTTTTTTTTAGTGTGGCCTCCTCAGAGGCCGAGTGCAGGTCTTTCTATTCGACGCCCGTCGGTGACCTGCGCGTCTGGATGAGGGATGGAATGGATGAAGATGAATGAAACTGGGCAAGGATGTGGAAGGAAGCGGCCGTGGCCTATCAAAAGGTACCCGTCCCAGCATTTGCCTGGTGATGAAAATGGGGAAACCACGAAAACCACTTCAAGGACGGACGACGGTGGGGCTCGAACCCACGCGTCTACCGAGTCAGCAGAGAGCTTGGCCCCATGACCTAACGCTGCGCATTAGCCAGCGTAGCCACTGCTGTCGTTAATGAAGCTAAATTAATCGGAGTAACCGGAAACTTCATAAGTGGACGCCCATTATGTTTGGCAGTGGACGGGGAACATTTTCAGCATCTACTGTAATCATGGTGAGTTAAAATGTATGATATTGATTTCAGGCACCGTATTCTGCAGTAGCCTACTTGTGTTTTGAAAGCAGTTGATTTATCCACTACTGGCTTGCTAGACCTATCATAGCTTCACCAGAGCCCCGTTAGCCGTCATATTTGGGTTCCTACAGGGCCTTCACAGCTACCGTAACGGTCCCGGGGCCCACAAAGTCCCCCCTGTACATCACCCCAACTTCATGCCGTTGCCCATCTATCACCGCGTGGACGAGGGGTTGGACTTCTAAGTGTCGAAAGAAAAGGAGTTAATTGGACAACAGTGACAGAAGAGAAGTGTGGATGGACAGAAAACGATGGAGAGGCTTGTGTTCCGAGCAGACCCAACCTGTGGTTGGAAACTGCTCTAGTTAATGATGATAATTCTGCGTGATCGCCATACCACAGCAGTCCAGGCACGAAATCAACTGGAAAATGTCAGAAATGGGAGAGTGAGTGAACGAACAGTAAGAAGAAGGTTTGAAGAAGCTCATCTTTCGCCCCGGAGACCTGCACGTGGACCCGCACTCGAATGACATCACAGAGAGGCGCATCTTCGCTTCGCAAGGCAGCATCTGGGATGGACCCACGAGCAGAGGGCCTCTGTTCTCTTCACTGACGAGAGTCACTCTAACCTTAGATCTCCTGATGGAAGAGAAAGAGTGTGGAGAAGGCGCGGGGAGAGGTACAGCCCTGTTGCTTTCTCCTCCAGGACTCCATTTGGAGGTGACTCGGTTATGGTGTGGGGTGGCATCAACGTTATGGCCCGCACTGAGTTGGTGTGCATCGATCACGGGACGCTCAATTCCCAAAGGTACATCGAAGAGATCCTGATGAACCATGTGATGCCCTTTGCGCCTTTCGTTGGTCAGAATTTCATGCTGATGCAGGATCATGCCCGCCCTCATACTGGGCGCTGTGTTGTACAATATCTGCAGAAAGTGGGGATTCAAACCCTGGACTGGCCAGCTCGTAGTCCTGACTTGAACCCGATCGAACATGTATGGGATATGCTTGGAAGGAACGTCAGACAGCGTGACCACACCACCTTGGCACAACTGAGAACATCGCTGCTGGAGGAATGGGATCGCATCCCGGCAGATGCCATTCGAGGAGTTGTGAACAGTATGCCTGAGCGTTTACAAGCTGTCATAGACGCTAAGGGCGGAAACACTCGTTTTTAGTGACCAGTGTTCTCTTGCAGTGCAGTGCAAAAATGAACACTGTTTTGTTTGGCAATATGTTTGATAACAAGATGTTCAGTAAAGAACATATAGCCTACTTTCTCCTAAATGCATGGGTATTGTTATAACTCTTTGTCCTTTTCAAGGAGTATGATTGAATGTTGGTAGTAGTAGCTTGTTGAAATACAACGTGCTATAGGGATATTAAACATGAATATGAGGTGCCCTTTGCTAGTGCTACCTCTGTACCAAATTTCGTTCAATTCGGTTTCGCCGTGTTTGAATTGATAGGGGGAATCGATTTGCACACATACTTGGCCACCATCTGCAAACTATTGGGCTGATGTTCTTGCAGTTTGGTCAGAATATGTTTCCCACATAAAGATATGGTGTTGCAAAATTTGGTAGAGACTAGATTATTAGGTTGGTCGTAATTACATTTTAGCTTTTAACATTTGGGTGGCCGCGATTACGTTTCCGTCAATATAGCGGTGATATAAAACATGACACTGAGGTGCCTCTTGCTAGTGCTACCTCTGTACCAAATTTCGTTCATTCGGTTCCACCGTGTTCGAATTAATAGGGGGAATCAATTTTGACATAAAGATGGCCGCCATCCGCAAACTATTAGGCTAATGACCTATTAGATTGGTCAAAGGATGCTCCCTCCATAAAGGTATGTTGTTGCAAAGTTTGGTAGAGATCGAATGGTTATGTTAGTCGTAATTTGATTTAAGCTTTAAACATTTGTGTGGCCGCTATTACGTTTCTGTCAATATGGCGGCGATATTAATCATGACACTGAGATGCCCTTTGCTAGTGCTATCTCTGTACCAAATTTCGTTCCATTCTGTTTCACCGTGTTTGAATTAATAGGGGGAATCGATTCTGACACAAAGATGGCCGCCATCCGCAAACTATTAGGCGAATGACCTATTAGATTGGTCAAAGGATGCTCCCTCCATAAAGGTATGTAGTTGCAAAATTTGGTTGAGATCGGATGATTAGGTTAATCGTAATTTGATTTAAGCTTTGAACATTCGTGTGGCCGTCATTACGTTTCAGTCAAGACGGCGGCGATATAAAACATGACACTGAGGTGCCCTTTGCTAGTGCTACCTCTGTACCAAATTTCGTTCCATTCGGTTGCACCGTGTTCGAATTAATATGGGGAATCGATTTTCACTCAAAGATGGCCGCCATCCGTAAACTATTACGCTGATGACCTATTGGTTTGGTCAAAGGATGCTCCCCCCATAAAGGTATGTTGTTGCAAAATTTGGTAGAGATCGGATGATTAGGTTAGTCGTAATTTGATTTAAGCTTTGAACATTTGTGAGGCCGCCATTACGTTTCCGTCAAGATGGCGGCGATATAAAACATGACACTAAGGTGTCCTTTGCTAGTGCTACCTTTGTACCAAATTTCGTTCAATTCGCATTCACCGTGTTCGAATTGATAGGGGGGGACAGACATTCAGAGTACACACACTCACACACACACAGACACACACACAGACTCACACACACACATACACACACACAGACAGACACACTTTTTTCGCCCTGTGTTGATCTCATAAGTCTACTTTCATTTTTTGCAAAAATCGAAAGTAGGCTAAAAACCAGCCCAAAAGAACATTACCGTACTAAAAAATAGAAAATTGTTAGATTTGTGAAATGTAACGAAATGTGTGAGTTAAAGCGTGTTGTAATAGTACATTATGCAACAAGCCTATAATGGCTATAATTAAGACACGAGTATCTTTATAAAACGAGCGTATGCGAGTTTTATAATTTCCATACGAGTGTCTTAATTACCATTATAGGCGAGTTGCATACGACTGTTTATGTTCGACGATAATTATAACTTTATTACAGTATATGTTTTAACATAAATATTCATAAATATCTGTGGAACCGACAGTAGTGGCTATGCTGGCTAAAGCGCAGCATTAGGTCATGGGGCCAAACTCTCTGCTGACTCGGTAGACGCGTGGGTTCGAGCCCCACCGTCGGCCGTCCTTGAAATGGTTTTCCGTGGTTTCCCATTTTCAACACCAAGCAAATGCTGGGACGGTACCGTCTGCCAGGCCACGGCCGCTTCCTTCCACATCCTTGCCCAGTTTCATTCACCATCATTCATTTCAACTCTCATTAACTCCTCTCATGAGGTTGGCGTCAGGAAGGGCATCCGGCCGTAAAAACCATCGCCACAAAGAATCCCATCGCATCTCATCCCCGACCCCGTTGGAAAAACGGGAATAATAAGGGGTAGACATACACACATACATTCATAAATATCTGTGGGATTCAGTTAATTCAGTTATTAGTGAACAGGGCGCGCTGGCTTTGGTGACTAAACAGAGCCCATTCGTGGTCAAGGCACTCCAGAAGCAGAGACCATTCACTTTGCTTGACAACACAGAAATATATTGGATTTTGAGCGCATGCGCGAAGGTATCCTTATCTAATTGACCACACAACTGTTTCTTGAGTTCTGATTGGTGGGAGAAACTGTTTCATAATGAAAAATAGTGTTATAATGAGCCTCATTATGATACAGTTTTCTGTAACATAATGTGTACATTTCGACATCGTTTCGCTATTTTCTGTAGCCAACCATCTAACATTTACATGAATAATGCAAATATTGGAAAACCGATACATTTTAGTGGAATAAATTAAGAAATTACATAAAAAATTGAAGTGTTACACTTTTTTTTGCCGGTCAGTGTTTAGAGACCCTGTGTAGCCTCCAATTCTTCTGCTGTCACTGTGTTCTCGTCGAACATGGGCGAATGTCACACTAATGTGACTGGACGATGTAGATTATATTGCGAGTGTTCCAGAAGTGCTTACGGCTGTAAAGTGTGCACTGATCTCTCACAGAAGCATCGTCCCTAATAACAGACTAGAGCTATTAAAACCGATTGAAGAAGTGAAGGCAAGTGACAGCTTCAAACCTGTTTGCTACCAAAAGTAATTAACAACCGGTTTGGTTTCCAATTTTCTAACATTAAAAGTCGTCTGTGAACGAGCAGATATACTGTATGGTCATTGAAATCTGAACTGACAGTAAGTTACTTCCTATCATGAGACCAGCCACATCTGTGTACTGTAAGTGGCTGGATCTAGAGGAGCTCTTTGTACGAGGCTTCATTGAGGACTGTATGGTAAGTGTTGCATTTTATTTAAGAACTAGCTTCGCCCGGGAACAGTATATTTTCGATGACAATGAACTACGACCTATATCCGTTTTACGTCTCGGCATGATGGGTTAAAATCACTGACTGGACTATTAATTATATCATCATGGAGATGAAAGTGCAACGAATTCTTATCAGACGTAATTTAAGAATGGCGTGGTGCATGAAACACAAATCCCCCTTCCGTCCAATCTTAACTTGACTGTGTATTTTGCGGAACGAAAAGTTCACAGGCGAAATGAAGAAAAGCCGAGTTGCACTTCCAGGGAAACCCCAAACACAACCACTCTTCTCTGAAGTCTTAACTCAACACGACGCGACAGTTTGTTATCTAAGGTAATAGGCTCGCCTGATAGCTAGGCTGTTACTGGAGTGATAGACTCGCCCCTAGCTAACTCGTAAACTGTCGCCTCAGTAATTGAACGGAGATTGTTGGAAGTAATGAAACACGTCTTTTTTTCAGCGTATCGCTTTTAGTGCCGGGAGTGTCCGAGGACATGTTCTATGCGTACACCCATGGGGTGAGCTACAAGTACCGTCGCGTGTGGAGTGTTGTCTGGGGAGGAAAGTTTGAATGTAAGGACAAGGAGTTGGAAGGTAGCGGCTGTGGTCTATAGTTAGGGACCAACCCCGGCATTTGCCTGGAAGGAAGATTGGAAACCATAGAAAACCATCTTCAAGGTTGCTGGGGGGGGGGGGATTCGAACCTCCTCGCCTCCCGGATGTGAGCGACTGCCTGCAGCCACGCCGTAACAATCATGGCTAACTCACCCGGTGTAAAAACACTTATAGTGGGCGATGTATTAAAGATAGAGATATGCTTTCACGGACTTTTTTGTAGAACTTTTCATGCTGAACAATTCTTACATTCATAGTATATTGATATTTTTAACGGTTTGCCCAGCGTAAGCTTAATAAGCGCACGGACGCCAGGTTTTTATTTCAACTTTTTCACTGAAATCATTACTTCTTGGCTTCCTTTGAACCTAAATAAATAAATAAATAATTTCCTACAGAAACCTTCCTCGAGATATCCTTTACAGAATGGTAAAAACCGCATCAAAATCTATCCAATGGTTCTCGAGATTACCCGTGACATCCAAGAATCGGAGACTTTGTTTTATACCTAGTATAGATTTTGAGTAGTGAGTGCAACTACGTTTAATTAACTGAATCTGATATTAAGAGTTGGCACCTCACGATTTAATATAAGCCAGGGCCATCCAGTCATTGCGCTCGGAGAGCACTGGGCAGTCAGACTAGCGCTCCTTCCCCTACCACCACTACACTGTGGCAGCGAGGAGACCTGAGACAGGCGGACGATGCTCGGACAGTGCAGACTAGACACGGACAGTACGTACAGTCGTGTGGCCGACGGCTTTTGAGGGTTGTTGTTGTCATCATATTGATAGAGCTGTTTTGCCATAAAAATATACCACGTAGACTACACAAATCGATTGGCACTCCGATGTATGGAATGTGCAGGAAACGAATACAAGTGTTAAGTAAAGAATATTGTGATGTATTCCTAACTCAAATGTGAACATATTAGAGATGAAAATTCAACATTTTACCAATATGAACAGATAGTACAGGCCTTGAGTGACTTTTGCTCCTTCGTCTTTACGAACTTTTAGTTTTGGAGGAAACAATCTTCTCCAAATTGGGTGCAATATTTCTGGACACAGCTATTCGTAAACAATTGCGCCTAGTTTCTATCGCTCATCGTTGCACGATGTTTACTTTTGGTAAGCTTAAGAACCGAAAAGAAACGCTCACAAATGTACGTTCAGCCAAACACTGCTCCCTTCGGCGCGGCGGACAGACCACGCTCTCAACCAGCCAAGCTCCTCCCACCTCTACCTTCCACCAAAGCGCTCGGAGCACTGGCTTAGAGCGCGCTCGGAGCGCTGTGTGGTTGGCCTTGATGTAAGGTGTCATTCCTCCATTTGCCTAAAGGCAGTGCTGGAAAATGAGCACTTAGTATGTTCTGTAGCACCAGTAATCAAATCTAGGATCTTCGGATTTTCGCCTTCTTCCTGCTTGCCCCCAGTCGTGGTGGTGTTCATAAAATGTGTAACATTTACACCGGACTTGAGACTGCAGCAACATGGTATGCGACAGGGTCATTAGGGAACTGTAATCCTTACATAAACATTGATGTCCTTCAGATGCTGCGGTATTTTAATGTCGAAAGCGATTGAACTGAGCTAAGATCTTGGACCAGTTTATCAGGTTTAGTTATATAGGAATTAAATGTGCACATTTATCGAATTAACCTTGTTGCCGATCATTGCCCCGCTCAGACTCCCACTGTTAAATAATGAACTTAGATTCTGCCAAACTATTAAAAAGATATCCTCATATTGATTGAAACGCCTTCGCCTTCTTCTTCTTGCTTTGCGGCCTTCTAAGGATCACATTCATCCTCCTTAGTTGTCCTTTCCTTTTCTTTCAGCATTCCTTCAATAAAAAACAAAAGTTTGGTGCTTTTCAGTCGGTCAACACGATTGCACCCAAGTGAGATGGGTTATTCCCTAATCCTGAAACACATTGATGATGATGATCAGGTGCCATCAAGTCGGCGTCGACTCCTAGCGACTGCATGGATGGACTGTCTCCATATGATTCGGCCTTCAGCCATATACAGGGTCTTTCATATAAAATAAGAGCGTCAAGCGGCGGCTTTGTTAACCGCGGCTGCGGTCACCTTGGCCGAGCTTGTGGCGCGCCAATACCCCCTGCTTTATGCGTGTGTACAATCCTATATGATGCAGCGGCCTTACTAGCGTGTGTGCAATGCTGAAATCTTACTGTAGTTAGTTAGTTAGTTATTGATGATGAAACCGAAACCCCTACTTGTGCTCATTTTGTGAGTGATTTATTCGGAGACCGTTCAAGATTCTCGCCAATGTCATCTAGCTCATCCTCTGTTAAAACTGTTCGTGTGCGGGCATGTTTTTTATTGAGCACCGAGCCAGTAGTGTCAAACTTATTTGCAATTACGTGAATCTGTGCTAGTGAAGGTGGCACTTCATCAGGAAATTGTTGAACAAATGCATCACGTACCCGCCGAGCCGACTCGTACTTAAAATAAGTTTTACATAAAAAATACGATGTTACAATGATAACTGTCTCACCATGTTAGCACTTGAGGTTTAGACTGCCGACTGAGCACCTGTACACTTATTGCAAGGTCAAGTTTGGTAATGTCAATCTGTTATTTTTACACAGTCCATCGGAACTTGAAAAAAAAAACAGCCATCGTATGTACTATGCGCGCGCTTTCAATACTATAGGGGTTTCGGTTTCATCAACAATAAATAACTAACTAACTAAAGTAAGATTTCAGCATTGTACACACGCTAGGAAGGCCGCTGCATCATATAGGATTGTACACACGCTTAAAGCAGGGGGCCTTGGCGCGCCAAAAGCTCGGCCAAGGTGACCGCAGCAGTGGTTAACAAAGCCGCCGCTTGGCGCTCTTATTTTATATGAAAGACCTTGTACCTCAGATCCTTCACTGACATATTCATATTGGATTTGATGAAGTCGATTCATCTCAATGCTGGCCACCCTCGTCCCCGAGACCCTTCCACCTTTCCAAGCACAATTGTCTTTTCCAACGAATCAGAACGCCTCAATGTGTCCAAAATATGACAGCTGTAATCGTGTTATTAATGCTTCAAGAGACAGATCTGGTTTGATTTTTTGAATCGCCCATAAATTTGTCTTCTTGGCTGTCCAAGGAATACGCAGTATCTTTCTCCAACACCAGAGGTCAAAAGCATCAATATATTTCCTATCTCGTTTCCTTATGGTCCAGCTTTCGCAACCATTTGTAGCTATGAGAAAGACTAGTGCTTAGGCAAAGAAACATCGAAACACTTGAAGATGTTATCCATGCCTTTAAAAGCTGCTTTTCCTAGGGCAAGTCTTCGGCGAATCTATTGACTGCATGAGCCACATTACATGAGATTATTAAATACACTTGGATGACCAGTTTCGATCGTCAAGGGATTATCAACAGATCCATTACACTTAGGCTATAAAATCAATGTCTGAAAGTATGGGTGAAAATATTTACAATATATACACTAATTTAGTTGCAGTTCAGTAAAGTGCAGACAGTGACCAAGTTAATTGCTCTTAACAGGACATTGCACGAGTCAACCAGATAAGTAGCCTGCAGAGTAAAATCTGAATTGACCATTTAACTACAATCACATATTCATTCCAAACAAGCAAGTTTGGAGATCAATCACCACTTCCAGTATTTTAACAGTATCATTTTAGCCTACTTTTCACTTTTCGTATCAGGGCCATCCACACAGCGCTCCGAGCGCGCTCTAAGCCAGTGCTCCGAGCGCTTTGGTGGAAGGTAGAGGTGGGAGGAGCTTGGCTGGTTGAGAGCGTGGTCTGTCCGCCGCGCCGAAGTGAGCAATGTTTGGCTCAACGTACATTTTTGAGCGTTTCTTTTCAGTTCTTAAGCTTACCAAAAGAATACATCGTGCAACGATGAGCGACAGAAACTTGTGCAATTGTTTACGAATAGCTGTGTCCAGAAATATTGCACCCAATTTGGAGAAGATTCTTTCCTCTAAAACTAAAAGCTCGTAAAAACGATGGAGCAAAAGTCACTCAAGGTCTGTACTGACTGTTCATATTGGTAAAATGTTGAATTGTCCTCTCTTATATGTTCACATTTCAATTTGGAATAAATCACAATATTCTTTACCTAACACTTGCGTTCGTTTCTTGCACATTCCATACATCGGTGTACCATTCGATTTGTATATGCAGTATATTTTTTATGGCAAAACAGCTCTATCAATAAGATGTCAACATTCCCACAAAAGCTGTCGGCCGAACGACTGTATTAGTCAGCGCGGTCCGAACATCGCCTGCCTGTCTCAGGTCTCCTCGCTGCCACAGTGTAGTGGTGGTAGGGGAAGGAGCGCTAGTCTGACTGCCCAGTGCTCCCCGAGCCCAATGACTGGATGGCCCTGGTACATATTGTAAATATTTTCAAACATAGATTTAATAGTCAAGTGTAATGGATCTGATGATGCTCGCTTGACGATCGAAACTGGTCATCCAAGTGTATTTATTAATCTCATGTTTTTTTTTTCAGGATTAGGGAATAACCCATCTAATTTGGGTACAATCGTGTTGACCGACTGAAAAGCACCAAACTTTAGTTTCAAAGTCTTCAACTACATTAATATCGTATGGCCACGGGTGCCGGGTGTAAGCTTTGTTAGGCTATTTGAAGCCCAAACGGCAGCTTGCATGTCGAATTTTGTTGTTTCTTGGAACGCTATCAACGTCAAGGAGGTTACATATCTAAGGCCGTTGACACTATAGCGCTTTCTAGTAGAGAAAGGAGGAACTTTAGTGTTGGCGGTGCATCCCGAGATTAATTTTGCCATTATGAACATGGCCTACTGAATTCAAATGGTTCCTTAACATGGCAATATCGTATGACATGAGTTCCATAATTTTTGTCGCCTTTCAAAAATCATTTACCATGGTCAGGAGTGAACCTGCAAGCTTGGGGCTGGTAGTCCTACACGATAACCACTCACCCACCGTGGCAAACTTTAACTACATTCAAACTTAAGAAGTAGCCGCCCACTCTCATGAGGTCCACTGACGGCCCGTCATCGCGTACAATAAGGGAGAGGGTGTAATGCCGTTTGAGAGTTCTTCGCAGATCGACCAGGTCCACACCCTCCAAGAGAATGTGTGTCACGGTATGGTGGGCGCCGCAAGTACACACAGAGGGGGGGGGGAATTCTCTCTTCAGCAAGCGGGAATGCGTAGCAAACCCATGACTGATCCGGAGTCGACAGAGTACCACAGCTTCCTTGCAGCTAGATTGAAAGGAAGATTTCCATACCTTCGTAGTCCCCTTGATGGCTCTCAATTTGTAGGGCAGAGGCGTTTCCTCCCAATACATCTAAATTTTGTACCATGAATTTTAATCTTAGTCTACTCAAAAATGTTCCTTTATGTTCGACAATGTCGAAATGTAAATATTATACGTCAGAAAACTGTATCGTAATGATGGTCATTATAGTACTGATTTTCATTATGAGACAGTTTCTCCAGCCAATCAGAGCTCATTCATTGACCAATTAGGTAAGGATAAATTCGCACATGCGCTCAAAATCCAACATGTCGGATATGAATTACATGATTTGGAAGTTCAAATTGGATATCGGATCAACAATTCAAAACACAAAGACAAAATCAGCACGAAACTTTACGGTAAAAAGAAAATACTATGACATATGCAAGAAATTTATGAATCTACGTCGAGAAGTTATCAACACACCATCCTTCTATATAAATTACCGACATGGAAAATGCACCGTCCATATGTTCGCGTAAATAAACTGGCGAATATGAGACAAGAAATAGCACTGTACCGTAATATCCCAACCCCAATTTCTACACAGCGCATTGCTTTCAAACGACTTCGGTGACAATATTAGTGAATGCTAGAGCTGGACGGCACTGGTCATCATGCAGGCTGTAAACAATAGCATTGCCAAGGAAAGTAAATGGTCTCTGCTTTCGAAGTGCTTTGACCCACGCATGCGCTCTGTTCAGTCAGCAAAGCCAGCGCACCCTGTTCGCTAACTGTATTCCACAGATATGTATTTAATATTTATGTTAAAACATATAATAAAGTTATAATTATCGTCGAACATAAACAGTCGTATGCAACTCGCCTATAATGGTAATTAAGACACTCCTACGTCTTTATTATTATCATTATAGGCTCGTTGCATAATGTACTATTTTGAGCCAGGAATGTCTTCAAGTATGTTCTATTATAAACCAACACTCGCATACGGTTTGGAATTAATTTGGCAATTTCTGTCTCGTAGACAGCTGAAAGAACGGGAAAGCATTAAACCGAGACACCTCAAAAGGGTTCTAGGGGTATCAAAATTTGCTGGATCCCGATACGTTTATGTCTTAGCCTGGGAAACCTTTTTGGTAGAAGGCCTAAGACTGCAAATGCATCTACAGTACATTCCAGCATACAAAGAACTATTACAAGAGCTACGAAGAAAAAGGGACTTCTGCATTTCAAAACGTATGACATGACCTCAATGAAACAAATTGTAGGTGACAATGTCCTCTACAGTTTTGTTTAAAAAACTTTTCTTTAAAATACGTCGATTCAGAGAAAAACACTTTTCAAAAATTTTGATTTTTCCAACAAAATGATCGTGCAAATTATTCTGAAATTTAGAGTTAAGCTTTTTTTGTGCTTTTCTAGCGATTTACTAAAAGCCAACCGTAGCACGGTTTTTGGAACAAAAGGGGTTTCTTCTGTGCAGCTCTACTGTACTGATAAGTGTACATGTGTTTTGTGGGGAGGACAATGTGATGCATATCACGCCATGGAGTGCAAGTGGAGAGCGGTTCCTATGTACCAATTTAGCAATGATTCATTAGCCTGATTTACTGTACATATTTTGCACATTGTGCGCAATAAATTTGTTATTATAAATCAACCTGTGGCGCACCATGCTTGGTAAATTACAGTGAAAATGGATAACTTTGGTTCGAATCCCGACACTGGCAGTGACCATCCAGAGAGTGTTTCCCACCAGGATTGATCCAGACATCTTCCACGTAAATTCCTCCGGGATGGTTTATCATTTCCAGCAGCGGGACACATACCACTAATAGTTACATTCACATAGACTTTTGTATTCACCACAGAAACTCAGGTCGTTAAACAAATACAACACAATGTCAAGTACACGAGGATGATGACCAAGGTGCCCCATATCTATAAAATAACAACAAATAACTATTTCAAATCAAAATATTTCATCACAAATATATATACAGCGTGTTCCGATTCAACACGGAACTGTAAAATTGGTTGCCTACCCACCCGCAATAGGCTTGAAATCTGCTCGCAGCGCGCTAGCGACGGGGCTGAGTTCGATTTCACTGATTGCCGCCTTCTTATGCAGCATTGCAGAGTATTTTGCTCTTTCAAAATATGTCGCATCGGAGACTGATCACAAATTTGTAACACATCATTCCCAAATTGTATCTCGTTTTGTGATATTAGGTTAAAAAGCAATAAATTGTGTTGTAAATAAAATACAACACAAAAACAAGATGTTCAGTAAAGAACATATAGCCTACTTTCTCCTAAATGCATGGGTATTGTTATAACTCTTTGGCCTTTTCAAGGAGTATAATTGAATGTTGGTTGTAGTAGCTTCTTGAAATACAACGTGCTATACGGATATTAAACATGAATATGAGGTGCCCTTTGCTAGTGCTACCTCCGTAAAAAAAATTCATTCAATTCGGTTTCACCGTGTTTGAATTGATATGGTGAATGGATTTGTTCACATACATGGCCGCTATTTGCAAACTATTGGGCTGATGACCTTGTAGTCAGTCATAAGACGATTTCCACAAAAAGGCATGTTGTTGCAAAATCTGGTAGAGATCAAATTATTAGGATGGACGTAATTTGATTTAAGCTTTTAACATTTGGGTGGCCGTCATTCCGTTTCCTTCAAGATGGCGGCGATATAAAACATGACACTGAGGTGCCCTTTGCTAGTGCTACCTCTGTACCAAATTTGGTTCAATTCGTTTTCACCCTGTTTGAATTGATAGGGGGAATCGATTTGCACACATACTTGGCCACCATCTGCAAACTATTGGGCTGATGATCTTGCAGTTTGGTCACAATATGCTTCCCACATAAAGATATGTTGTTGGAAAATTTGGTAGAGACTAGATTATTAGGTTGGAGGTAATTACATTTTAGCTTTTAACATTTGGATGGCCACGATTACGTTTCCGTCGAGATGGCGGTGATATAAAACATGACACTGAGCTGCCCTTTGCTAGTGCTACCTCTGTATCAAATTTCGTTACATTCGGTTTCACCGTGTTCGAATTGATAGGGGGAATTGATTTTCACACAAAGATGGCCGCCATCCGCAAACTGTTAGCCTAATGACCTATTAGATTTGTCAAAGGATGCTCCCTTCATAAAGGTATGTTGTTGCAAAACTTGGTAGAGATCGTAAGATTAGGTTAATCGTAATTTGATTTAAGCTTTGAACATTTGTGTGGCCGCCATTACGTTTCCGTCAAGATGGCGGCGATATAAAACATGACACTGAGGTACCCTTTGCTAGTGCTACCTCTGTACCAAATGTCGTTCCATTCGGTTTCACCGTGTTCAAATTAATAGGGGGAATCGATTTTGACACAAAGATGGCCGCCATCCGCAAACTATTAGGCTGATAACCTATTAGATTGGTCAAAGGATGCTCCCCCTATAAAGGCATGTTATTGAAAAATTTGGTAGAGATCGGATGATTAGGTTAGTCGAAATTTGATTTAAGCTTTGAACATTTGTGTGGCCGCCATTACGTTTCCGTCAAGATGGCGGCGATATAAAACATGACACTGAGGTGTCCTTTGCTAGTGCTACCTTTGTGCCAAATTTCGTTCAATTCGCGTTCACCGTGTTCGAATTGATAGGGGGGGGGGGCAGACATTCAGAGTGCTCACACTCACACACACATAGACACACACACACACACAGACAGACCCACTTTTTACGCCCTGTGTTGATCTCATAAGTCTACTTTCATTTTTTGCAAAAATCGAAAGTAGGCTAATAAATTGTGTTGTAATAAACTATGTTGTATAAAATTTTATTTCATAGAAATGCTCTGCAAAATCCATTATCAGAAGCGTAAAATAACAAGTTCTGAAACAGAAATCGTTCAAACTTATTGTGAAGCCTGTGTAAATACGAGGCACGTCCAGAAAGTAAGTTCCGTTTGGTAATGAAATTAAATTGTGTACAGATACAGAAAAGTTATTTATTGCACAACATTCTACACCTTTTAAACTACTTTTCCACATAACTGCCGAACTTTTGCAGGCATTTGTCATAGCGTGGCACAAGTTTTTGGATACCTTCTTCATAGAAGTTTGCCGCCGACGGTAAACGAGAGTGAAGACTCCCCTGTAAGATATCCAACTGTTTGGCCACCACTGTTACGCAAATTGCGTGCTTACCAGGAGAACTGAGTATGTTTAGGAGTTCCCCTGACCACATACGCAATTTTCCTAACAGTGGTGGCCAAACAGTAGGCTATCTTACAGGGGAGTCTTCACTATCGTTTACGGGCGGCGGCAAACTTCTATGAAGAAGATATCCAAAAACTTGTGGCACGCTATGACAAATGCCTGCAATAGTTCGGCAGTTATGTGGAAAAGTAGTTTAAGAGGTGTAGAATGTTGTGCAATAAATATTGTTTCTGTATCTGTACACAATTCAATTTTATTACCTAACGGAACTTACTTTCTGGACGTGCCTCGTATATGTTGAAACAGCAAAATACTTTGCAATGCTGCATAAGAAGGCGGCAATCAGTGAAATTGAACTCAGCCCCGTCGCTAGCGCTCTGCGAGCAGATTTTAAGCCGATTGCGGGTCGGTAGGCAACCCATTTTGCAGTTCCATGTTGAATCGGAACAGGTTGTACTTTACCCAATGATTTTTGACTAGAAGACAGGACTAGCCCCTAAATGAGGCAACACTTCCTACACTCTGCCGGTTGGTCTGCTGCTCATCTCCCACGGTAATTACTATTGTATTTTTAAACCCATTAACCAATGTCTAATTATCGGGACCTTCGTGTGTGGCTTGGCTCACAAATGACATTTTTATTGGCGTACTCTGGTGTGTTCGAGAATAACTAATTAATTAGTTAATTAATACTGTAGTTCGGAGGCACCTCTTGATGAGGTGACGGCCATATTGGGTCTATGTGGGTGGATGTACTTCAGTATGGCATACGCCCTACTTCTTGTAATTGATTAGTTTTGGGCTGGCAAAAGGGAAGCTTACTAACGTGCTCAGATTTTGCATACATGTTGGTCAGACAGGAAGGAATACAGGAGGAAGCTAAATTTTGTACACCCCGCATTGCACACATTTTCTGGGCCCATATATATATATATATATATATATATCTCGTAAAGCGTCTTCTTCTCCAGACACGCAAAAACACACACATTCTCAGCAGAATGCCTCGTGTCAAAATTTTTAATGATGGGTGTCTTAGTGAAATTAGTTCCACAGCTCAGTATTATGACCCATAATTACGGACTTGCTATACTGGAGCACACTTCTGAATACTTACACATATTTTTAGTGCCATTTCATTGAATTCGGAGTTATATCTCCACTTTTGTGCAATTTTCTTCAATTTTAGTGGGTTTCTTCCGTTTTGTTGCCATATTGTGAGAGTAAAATATTATCAAAATAACTCTTGTCTCCACATTGTCTCGACGGAAGGCGACACATTTTGTACACCCCCCACATATTACACATTTTCTGGCCCATAATATACTTATTTTAAAAGCGCCAGACACACACACAAAACGTCTCCTGTCAATATTTCTCTACTGGCGGTGTTTTAGGAGATTAGTTCCACAGCTCTGTATTATGACTCATAATTATAGCCTTCCTTCTCACAGTCGCAGTGGGCTTGCTGTCTGTGTGTGTGTGTGTGTGTGTGTCCGTACATCATCACCACCGATGGCTTCTTCTCCATTACTGGACATGTCGAGACAGTCTGGTAAGAACCCCGACAGAGTAATTGATTCATTCAGGGGGGTATATATGTCCCACAAATGAAATCATGTCACATATAATATTTGTTTATGAAAAAGACCATTAAAATAAAACCGGAAGCCACATACGCAGCAGAAACATTATTCCATCTACAGGAACATTCTAAAACCGACGGATTACAGAAGATCGAAAGGCGAATTGGAAGAACTTGTATCAATACAAGTTATAACAAGAAGTTCCGTATCGAATAAAGAGCCTACTTTTCTTAAAATTTAAGATTCATGCCAATGATTAATCTATATGGATCTATCTAGAATAATGACGAAATTAAGTTGGTAATATCGAAATTTCTAATTAGTTCAAAATACTGTATACCTGGCATAATGTAGCCTAATAAAGCACTAGAGTTGGCAGCCCTGGTGACTGAATATATTCTTAGATCCATTTCTCAGGGTACAGAATACAACATTTGGTTGAAGTCCAATGGATAGCATGGACGTTACATGCAGTTAAACATTGGATCTAACAGCGCACGTAAAAACATGTTGGCAACAATGCCATGCATGTATTGGTTAGAATAATCTGAAATTATATGATCTACTGTTGTGCCAATTTTGAATGAAATGCATTAATTAGTATAGAAGTTACATGTATTTAAAGTTGGACCTCTCAGCAGGCTTAGAATCATGTTGGTAGCACGGACGTATATAAGTTACTCCAAATTAATATAGAATATCAGGTACTATACGTGTGCATAGTTTAAAGCTGTCGGCTTGCATACTTTCTGATATATGGGTATTTGGGTTTTAAAAAATTGAGTGCATTTAGTAACAGTTGGCAGCCCTGGAGGCTCTTAAGAATACGCTCAGTCATATCTGTTTATGAACACATAGTACACACGGTATTTGGTTAAAATCCAACTGATAGTGTGCATTTAGTAACAGTTGGCAGCCCTGGAGGCTCTTAAGAATACGCTCAGTCATATCTGTTTATGAACACATAGTACACACGGTATTTGGTTAAAATCCAACTGATAGTGTAGAAGTTATATGCAATTAATATTTGGACCTATCAGCAGGCGTATAATCATTTTGGTAACACTGCCATGTATGGCCTCCTGGAAATTAAACTGCAATATTATTATCTATACGAGTGCCAATTTTGAAGTAGCTCCCATTCATACCTTCCATGATATCCAACATCGAGCTCAAAGTTCAATTGCGATTTTTCAGCAGTTGGAAGCACTGACATCATTTTCAAATATGGCCGTTAGATATTCAGGTATAGATCTTTACTCCTACCAAATTTTGTTTCGATTGCTGCAGCCGTTTAGGAGTTGAAAGGGGGGGGGGGTGCACACACACAGCCAGCCTGACAGACAGACAGAAGGACAAACAGACAGACAGACACACATTTGCCCGATCTCATGTCTAACTTTTCCTCATTTTTGCAAATTGTAGGCTAAAAATGATGGGCAATGGCGAATAATACCTAACAATATGGTCTATAACAACCTAGAACCCATTACTGATACCATGCGAAAGAAAAGACTAGGATCCTTTGGGCACATAATGAGAATGCCAGATTCAGGTCTTCTAAAACAACTAGTGCAGTACAATCTTGCTTCAGAAAACACAACAACTAGATGCCGATGGTTAAAAGAAATCAGAGAGGACTTAAAAGAAATTGGCCTAACAACAGACGATGCTACAAATAAGATAAGTTTAACTACGGCACTTAACAAGATGTTCAGTAAAGAACATATAGCCTACTTTCTCCTAAATGCATGGGTATTGTTATAACTCTTTGTCCTTTTCAAGGAGTATAATTGAATGTTGGTTGTAGTAGCTTGTTGAAATACAACGTGCTATAGGGATATTAAACATGAATATGAGGTGCCCTTTGCTAGTGCTACCTCTGTAAAAAATCATTCAATTCGGTTTCACCGTGTTTGAATTGATATGGGGAATGGATTTACACATACTTGGCCACCATCTGCAAACTATTGGGCAGATGATCTTGCAGTTTGGTCAGGATATGTTTCCACATAAAGATATGTTGTTGCAAAATTTGGTAGAGACAAGATTATTAGGTTGGTCGTATTTACATTTTAGCTTTTAACATTTGGGTGGCCGCGATTACGTTTCCGTCAAGATGGCGGCGATATAAAACATGACACTGAGGTGCCTTTTGCTAGTGATACCTCTGTACCAAATTCCGTTCAATTCGGTTTCACCGTGTTTGAATTGATAGGGGGAATCGATTTGCACACATACTTGGCCACTGGAAAAGGTGTACCTTAATGGATGTGGTACATCTTAAGGGATTTCGATAGAATGAGGTTTCAGGCACAAGAGGTGATAACGAAGGACAGTGCGGGAAGAGACCAAAATGTTAAAACTTAGATTTTAATGATATTTATTTATTATAAAGCAAATATTGCAAGGAATGGATACTTTCAAAGAAATTGCCTTAAAATGACAATAAGAAACAGTAACAATTAAAAATTACTCGTTTCTCCAGGAAACGTAAATTGCTTGCAAGCTGTAGCTCCCTATAAAGGATTAAATACAAAATTACTGAATAAAAAGAGCATAATAAAATAACCTACAATAATAATTTAAATTCATCCCAGAGTAGAATTAAAACAAAGTACTCTTATTACGGAAAGAATCCGGGCAGAGTGTATGAAGTGAAAGGGTTACCACCTCTTCTGATGTGTGATACAGGAAGTATCAGATCTCCTTAAACATCTTCCGAAGGTAGGCCGGCTGCCGGAGGACATCAGTAGCTGGTGGTAATTTAGTGCGCCCGCTCGGGGCTTGTGCGAGGTCAGTCAGGCATACTCCAGGGTTCCGGGTTCGGAACTAGAGTTGATGATGGTAGATTCTCCTTATAAAAAGCGACCAGCATAGAGAGTCTCTTGGTAGTAACTCCCTCGGCTGGTGAAGTTATGTCCTTATAATCAAGACTTGCAGAGTAGATCCGTGTTGAAGATTTGGCCGAAGTGAAGGCCGATGAGTTTAGACTGCCCGGGCAGGCAGCCAGGTCCAGAAGAGAGATTTTGACGGTGGAGAAGGGCCTCCGGCTGCAAGAGGTACCCCGAGAGGGCAATAACCCCAGCAGGTACGTAGCGAGCAGTGGTGATCAGTGGAGAAGAGTGGACACTGTAGGCCGGTAGACCTAAGGTATATATAGCGGTAGTGACGTCAACGCGCCGAACCTTCCAGAATGAAGGAGGGGTGAAAGAGCAGCCAATCAAAGCACAGCCCCATGCACATTGCGAGCGTACCGCTGGGGAGAGCTCAGTACCTCGTGAGAAAATGTGACGGTATGGTGCGTCTAGAAAGACACTACAGAAAAAAGGTGAGTTGACATGAATATTACAGAAAAGCAATTAAACTGAAACACCAATACTAAACAAATCAGAACACCGCGTTCAGACTGCAATTAACGAAAATAAAAATAATGGGGCAGAAAAATTGAACGTGTGTTTCACACCGTAAGGGAAACATAGCCAACAAAAAACATTCGCAGAAGCGAACATGCTGGGAGGGGCGAGAAAAAATTGCAGTAAGAAAGCGCAGAAGTTAGGCCTCGCGTGGCAAAGGAGCAATCATGGTGATTGGCCTAAGAAAATGACCAGCAGAAGTCTGCAGTTTTACCACGCGAACCCGACCATCTCTGCCAGGAAAGCACTCAACAACCCTACCCAAATTCCAAACAAGAGGAGGACTAGGGTCTTTCAAAAGCACCAAGTCCCCCACCTGAAGGTTAGAGCAGGAAACAAGCCATTTACCACTCTGCTGAAGCAAACTGAGGTATTCCAACCTCCAGCGGCGCCAAAAATTATTGCGCAAACTTTCAATTTGGCGCCAAGAAATGGCTAAAGAAGATTGAGAATTAGAATATAACAAAGGTGGAGAGGCAGTCAACGGACCACCGATAAGAAAATGGCCTGGCGTTAATGGTAGAAGATCTGAAGGATCATTAGATAAGGGTGATAAAGGACGAGAATTAATTATGCCCTCAATAAAAATAATTAAGGAATTAAACTCTTCATGAGAAAGGGGGGTGTGGCCACAAACACGTCTAAGGTGCTTCTTGGTGAGTTTCACACAAGACTCCCACCGCCCACCTTGATGAGGTGCATAAGGGGGGATGAAGTGCCACTTGAAATTTCTCTGGTGAGCATAATCAGTAATCCTTTCCAGCGCTGAATTTTGAGTAAGAGCTCTCTTAATTTGCTCAGAAGCTCCGATAAAATTTTTAGCATTGTCTGAGAATACTTCTGAAGGAAGACCTCGGCGGGCAGAAAATCTGGCAAAAGCTGCCAAAAAATAAGCAGTAGAGGCGTTGGTAACTAGTTCTAAGTGAACTGCTCCGGTGACCATACATACAAACAGCGAAATATAGAGTTTTCCAAAAATACATTTTTTGGCCTCAGGAGAATTTCTTCTGTAAACAAAAGGCCCGGAATAATCCACCCCCGTAAAGGCAAAGGGTCTAGCAGGCGCAGATCTAAAGTTGGGAAGATCACCCATGAGCTGAGTGGTAATTTTAGGGTTGGATTTAAAACATGGAATGCACTTCCGGATAACAGAGGTAACTTCATGGACTCCGTTTATGGGCCAATACCTTTCACGAATGACAGAAAGTAATGTACGAGTTCCAGCATGAAGATGCTGGTAATGATACTGACGAATGATTAGGGAAGTGACATGATGCTTTGAAGGAAGAATAATTGGGTGTTTTTTATCCTCGGAAAGATCAGCCAAAGATAAACGTCCTCCTACTCTTAGTAAACCATCAGTATCCAAAAAAGGGGCGAGTGAGGAAAGCCTACTCGATTTCTTAAGGGATTGACCTTGGGACAACACCTGGCATTCTTCAGAGAATATTTCTTGTTGAGTAAGCCATAAGATTTTTGTAGTGGCTAAACCTAATTCAGAAAGGGTTAAATATGGCTTAGAAAAAAGGGGTTGTTCTACCACAAAATATTTCCATCGAAGGAGATAAGCCATAACCCTCACCAATTTATGGAAAGAGGAATATCGCTGCAAGAAAAGGGGAGAGTCAGAAACGAGAAGAGAAGATCCAGTAATCTTACCAGCATCCGGTAAGTCTGATAACTCCGGAAGAGGAAAATTTGGCCAAGCGGAAGGTTCTTGCAGAAGCCAAGGGGGACCGTGCCAGTATAATGTCAGGTTAGCCAACATAAGAGGGGAACATCCCCGAGAAATGACATCTGCAGGGTTCTCCTTGCCAGATACATGATGCCATTGTTCAAAGTTAGACAATTGTTGAATTTTGGACACTATTAGCTACAAACACCTGCCAATGCGAGGGAGGTTTGGCAATCCATGCCAACGTGATGGCTGAGTCACTCCAAAAGTAAGTTTTAATAAATCGGATTTTCAAAGATTGGCGGATTTTGACCGATAATTCAACCGCCAGAAGAGCAGCACAAAGTTCCAGTCGTGGCAAGGATAAAGATTTAAGAGGGGCCACCTTTGACTTAGCGCAAATTAAAATGGAAAAGAAATATGACTGGACAAAATTACGGCAAACAATATACGCACAACACCCATAAGCTTTCAATGAGCTATCGGCAAAGATGTGAAGTTCATATCCTCCACAGGAGGGAAAGGGAATAATCACTCGCGGGATAATAACATTGGAGAGATCTTCCAAACTATTTCTATAAGAAATCCAATTTTTTTGCAACTCTGAAGGAACTGGTTCATCCCAACCAGTTTTCAAGGACCAAAGGTCCTGCATGAAAAGCTTTGCTGTGACAATAATTGGCGCCAAAAATTGGAGAGGATCAAATATCTTTGCAATCTCAGACAAAATTTGCCGCTTAGTTTGCGGTTTGATGTCACTGAGATTAATTTTGAAAAAGAAAAAATCCTTTTGAGGACTCCAATAGATGCCTAGAGTTTTGATAGAATTACTTTCTTGAAGAAGCTCTACTGAGTCGTTATAGACTGAAGTTAATGGAAATTTAGAAAGAAATTCTTCCGAATTAGAGTTCCACTTGCACAAGGAAAATCCGCCTCCCAAAAGCAAAGCCGTCAAATCTTTAGAGACTTGCAGTGCTTCAGATACTGACTCAAACTAATGAAGAAAATCGTCAACGTAAAATGATGATTTTAACACTTCAGAAGCCTTAGGAGAATACAACGGGCCATCCTGTTCAGCAAGTAATTTCAACGTACGTATGGCTAAAAAGGCAGAGGGCTTTAGTCCATAGGTTAATGTTTTTAGCCGAAAAATCTTGACAGGTTTAGTAGGCTCGTCGCGCCAAAGAATTCTCTGAAGGTCGCGCTGTTGTTGATCGACCAAAATCTTCCTATACATCTGCTTGATATCAGATATCACTGCGATAGGGAACAAGCGAAAATTCATCAAAACAGAAGAAATGTCAGATTGAATTGGAGGGCCTGATAATAATGTGTCATTCAGAGAAGTTCCATTGGCATCCAATGCAGAGCCATTAAAGACCACTCTTATGTTTTCCTTTGAAATCTCATTCTTCCAAACTGGATGATGATTGAGGTAAATGACTTCAGATGGGGTATAAGAAGCATCATCTTTCTTGGTAACAACCTCCATGTGATCAAGTGCCTCATATTCCTCCATAAATGTGGAGTATTGAGTTTTAACAACAGGGTCACGTTTAAATTTGCTTTCCACAGCATAGAGTGCTCTAAGAGCCCTAGGGTGTGTTTCAAATAAAAGAGGTGGATTATCCACTCGGGGCATTGTTACGACAAATCTACCCTCTGAATTGCGTTTGGTCGTTTCGCGAAACAGCTTTTCACACATTTCATTTTCAACTGAGGAAGGTGAAACTGAATCTATAGTTTCGATTTTCCAAAATCTTTCTAAGTTGTAATCGAGACTTGTATTGACAAAATGACATTGTGAGAAATTTTGAAATGACTTACGAGGGACTTGACCCGTTACTAACCAACCTAGCTTGGTATGATGAGCAAACACTCCTGGTGATATTTTAACCTTAGAGCTAAGGAGAGATTGCCAAAATACTTGGGCACTGAGAAGTATGTCTACCGGAGCGCTCGTATTAAATGTTGGATCTGCCAACTGAATGTTATGAGGAAATTGCCAATTTCTAATTTCAAAAGAATTACTAGGGGTATTACTGCCAATAGTATCAATGGCAAGACAATTCAACTGAAATGTTGTGTTACAATTCACAGCATCTTTGATGTGAACACGAACAAAATGCAAAGATTTAACATTGCTATTGTTAATACCGGTAACCTGAATTAATGTAGGTTGCTTGGGAAGACCAAGTTTCTTAATGAGACGCTCACTTATGAAGTCATGGGTGGCGGCATTATCCAATAAGGCACGTGCTTCAAGCCATCTACCAGAGGAATCTTGAACTTTTAATAACACGGTTGATAGTAGCACCTGGGAACTACGAATTGAGCTAGAGCTCTGAGTATAAGATTGCGCATTGGCTCCTGGGGATATATCTTTAGAACATCCAGGGGAAGGAGCCTGACGTGGCTTTTCAAACCTATGAAGCAAGGTATGATGTTGAGCCTTGCAATGGGAGCAAGTATTTTTAGATAAGCAATCAGGCACCATATGCCTAGTTGACAGACAGTTGTAGCAATATCTTTTTTGAGCTATTAATTTGCGTCTTTCGTCGGTAGAAAGGGCTTTAAAGGCAACGCAGGAATATAACCTGTGAGGTGCTTTACAGAGAATACAATCTGTTGAATTATGTTGAACAGTAAAGACAGTAGATTTGTTTATTTTAGCACCGACTGGCTTCACAACATTAGATTTGTTATCTGCACTTCCTGACATATGACAGGCTACAGCTGACAAAACCTGACATCTATTATTTATAAACGTAAGCAACGAATCATAGGTATATGAAGTGTCATTTGTTAGTTCCCTCTCCCATGCCTTTAAGGTTGATGAATCAAATTTAGAAGTAACCAAGTGAATTAAGAATAGATCCCAATGCTCGACCGGTTGATTCAACCGTGCCAATGCTCTGACATGTAGTTGGACCATGTCACTTAAGGCTCGCAGTGTTGACAAGCTGTCAGCTCGCAAGGTGGGCAGGCTAAATAAGGCTTGAATATGCCTTTGTAAACATAATTTTTCATTGCCATAACGGCCTTTAAGAAGCTCTATAGCAATGTTATAGTTTTCTCCTGTTAAGGGGAGTTCTCTTATAAGTTGAAGGGGTGGTCCCTGCAAAATGGATTTTAAGTAATGAAATTTCTGAATTTCTGGAAGTGTGGCATTATCATGTACTAATGAACTGAATAATTCAAAAATGATTGCCACATCTCTTCCTTTCCTGAAAAATGCGGAATTTCAATTTTAGGTAGCAATGGTTTGATACCATTCCCATGGTCGCTAATTCTTCCTTGAGTTTCCTCTACCTTCAACGCCAGGGTCAAAGTTCTAACTAATGCCACAGCCTGAGCGTGTGTATCAAAGTAATTACTCTCTACTTCTTCCCTATCTGATTGATGTTCTGGATTTTTGATTTCAATTTCAAGTTGCACGAGATCATATTTCTCGTACGCCTGTTCAAAAGCTTTTAAACGCTGAGATATAATATCAAGGTTTTGTTCCTCTTTCGGTAGAGTAGCTAAATATTTTTGAAAACGGGTGAGTTGACCTTTGTAGGCCGCCCGAGAGTTTAACAGTTTATCATCTATTATTGCTGGCATGGCTGGAAAGTTGGAACAACTAACTCACCAAAGATGCGTGTGGCACCAGACAGACCTGCTCTCCGGAAAGAAACCAGTTGTGTAATATGCTGGGATTGTTTCCGCCTTCCCGCAGATCTCCCGCGCTAGCCACGATATACTGAAATGTATAAGACAAATATTAGATTGCACCAGTTTTTTTTTTAGAATATAATTTGTGGTCTCAGAATGAAGGTTCTGGGTTCGATCCGGGGTTGAGGTACCATGGAAAAGGTGTACCTTAATGGATGTGGTACATCTTAAGGGATTTCGATAGAATGAGGTTTCAGGCACAAGAGGTGATAACGAAGGACAGTGCGGGAAGAGACCAAAATGTTAAAACTTAGATTTTAATGATATTTATTTATTATAAAGCAAATATTGCAAGGAATGGATACTTTCAAAGAAATTGCCTTAAAATGACAATAAGAAACAGTAACAATTAAAAATTACTCGTTTCTCCAGGAAACGTAAATTGCTTGCAAGCTGTAGCTCCCTATAAAAGATTAAATACAAAATTACTGAATAAAAAGAGCATAATAAAATAACCTACAATAATAATTTAAATTCATCCCAGAGTAGAATTAAAACAAAGTACTCTTATTACGGAAAGAATCCGGGCAGAGTGTATGAAGTGAAAGGGTTACCACCTCTTCTGATGTGTGATACAGGAAGTATCAGATCTCCTTAAACATCTTCCGAAGGTAGGCCGGCTGCCGGAGGACATCAGTAGCTGGCGGTAATTTAGTGCGCCCGCTCGGGGCTTGTGCGAGGTCAGTCAGGCATACTCCAGGGTTCCGGGTTCGGAACTAGAGTTGATGATGGTAGATTCTCCTTATAAAAAGCGACCAGCATTGAGAGTCTCTTGGTAGTAACTCCCTCGGCTGGTGAAGTTATGTCCTTATAATCAAGACTTGCAGAGTAGATCCGTGTTGAAGATTTGGCCGAAGTGAAGGCCGATGAGTTTAGACTGCCCGGGCAGGCAGCCAGGTCCAGAAGAGAGATTTTGACGGTGGAGAAGGGCCTCCGGCTGCAAGAGGTACCCCGAGAGGGCAATAACCCCAGCAGGTACGTAGCGAGCAGTGATGATCAGTGGAGAAGAGTGGACACTGTAGGCCGGTAGACCTAAGGTATATATAGCGGTAGTGACGTCAACGCGCCGAACCTTCCAGAATGAAGGAGGGGTGAAAGAGCAGCCAATCAAAGCACAGCCCCATGCACATTGCGAGCGTACCGCTGGGGAGAGCTCAGTACCTCGTGAGAAAATGTGACGGTATGGTGCGTCTAGAAAGACACTACAGAAAAAAGGTGAGTTGACATGAATATTACAGAAAAGCAATTAAACTGAAACACCAATACTAAACAAATCAGAACACCGCGTTCAGACTGCAATTAACGAAAATAAAAATAATGGGGCAGAAAAATTGAACGTGTGTTTCACACCGTAAGGGAAACATAGCCAACAAAAAACATTCGCAGAAGCGAACAGCCACCATCTGCAAATTATTGGGCTGATGATCTAGCAGTTTGGTCAGAATATGCTTCCCACATAAAGATTTGTTGTTGCAAATTTTGGTAGAGACTAGATTATTAGCTTGGTCGTAATTACATTTTAGCCTTTAACATTTGGGTGGCCGCGATTACGTTTCCGTCAAGATGGCGGTGATATAAAACATGACACTGAGGTGGCCTTTTCTAGTGCTACCTCTGTACCAAATTTCGTTCAATTCGGTTTCACCGTGTTCGAATTAATAGGGGGAATCGATTTTCACACAAAGATGGCCGCCATCCGCAAAATATTAGGCTAATGACCTATTAGTTTGGTCAAAGGATGCTCCCTCCATAATGGTATGTTGATGCAGAATTTGGTAGAGATCGGATGATTAGGTTAATCGTAATTTGATTTAAGCTTTGAATATTTGTGTGGCCGCCATTACGTTTCCGTCAAGATGGCGGCGATATAAAACATGACACTGAGGTGCCCTTTGCTAGTGCTACCTCTGTACCAAATTTCATTCCATTCGGTTTCACCGTGTTCGAATTAATAGGGGTAATCGATTTTGACACAAAGATGGCCGCCATCCGCAAACTATTAGGCTAATGACCTATTAGATTTGTCAAAGGATGCTCCCTTCATAAAGGTATGTTGTTGCAAAATTTGGTAGAGATCGGATGATTAGGTTAGTCGTAATTTGATTTAAGCTTTGAACATTTGGGTAGCCGCCATTACGTTTCCGTCAAGATGGCGGCAATATAAAACATGACACTTTGGTGCCCTTTGCTAGTGCTACCTCTGTACCAAATTTCTTTCCATTCGGTTTCACCGTGTTCGAATTAATAGGGGTAATCAATTTTGACACAAAGATGGCAGCCATCCGCAAACTGTTAGGCTAATGACCTATTAGATTTGTCAAAGGATGCTCCCTCCATAAAGGTATGTTGTTGCAAAATTTGGTAGAGATCGGATGATTAGGCTAGTCGTAATTTGATTTAAGCTTTGAACATTTGTGTGGCCGCCATTACGTTTCCGTCAAGATGGCGGCAATATAAAACATGACACTTTGGTGCCCTTTGCTAGTGCTACCTCTGTACCAAATTTCTTTCCATTCGGTTTCACCGTGTTCGAATTAATAGGGGTAATCAATTTTGACACAAAGATGGCAGCCATCCGCAAACTGTTAGGCTAATGACCTATTAGATTTGTCAAAGGATGCTCCCTTCATAAAGGTATGTTGTTGCAAAATTTGGTAGAGATCGGATGATTAGGTTAGTCGTAATTTGATTTAAGCTTTGAACATTTGGGTAGCCGCCATTACGTTTCCGTCAAGATGGCGGCAATATAAAACATGACACTTTGGTGCCCTTTGCTAGTGCTACCTCTGTACCAAATTTCTTTCCATTCGGTTTCACCGTGTTCGAATTAATAGGGGTAATCAATTTTGACACAAAGATGGCAGCCATCCGCAAACTGTTAGGCTAATGACCTATTAGATTTGTCAAAGGATGCTCCCTCCATAAAGGTATGTTGTTGCAAAATTTGGTAGAGATCGGATGATTAGGCTAGTCGTAATTTGATTTAAGCTTTGAACATTTGTGTGGCCGCCATTACGTTTCCGTCAAGATGGCGGCGATATAAAACACGACACTGGGTTGCCCTTTGCTAGTACTACCTCTGTACCAAATTTCGTTCCATTCGGTTTCACCGTGTTCGAATTAATAGGGGTAATCGATTTTCACACAAAGATGGCCGCCATCCGCAAACTATTAGGCTGATGACCTATTAGTTTGGTCAAAGGATGCTGCCCCCATAAAGGTATGTTGTTGCAAAATTTGGTAGAGATCGGATTATTATGTTAGTCGTAATTTGAGTTAAGCTTTGAACATTTGTGTGGCCGCCATTACGTTTCCGTCAAGATGGCGGCGATATAAAACATGACACTGAGGTGTCCTTTGCTAGTGCTACCTTTGTACCAAATTTCGTTTAATTTGCGCTCACCGTGTTCGAATTGATAGGGGGGGACAAACATTCAGAGTACACACAGTCACACACACACACACACACACACACACAGAGACTCACACACATACACACACACAGACAGACACACTTTTTTCGCCCTGTAGTGATCTCATAAGTCTACTTTCATTTTTTGCAAAAATCGAAAGTAGGCTAAAAATATGACTTTTGATTTTCCACTAACAAAAAAGAAAATTCCATCAAGTATATTTTCTGCCCAAGAAAGGGCAAGACGATCAATACGCATGAAGAAGTACTGGGAGGACCGCAAGGCTCGTACAGGACCTACAGGTCGACCAACTAATGGTTGGTTAAAGTGATCCTTTGTGTCTCAAAAGGCGAAGAAGAAGAAAACATTTAAGACCAATGCACTTACCATGTACTATTGTTACTAAGCAACATATGGCAACGTTGCAAACCGAGGCGACGGTAGCGTGAAGCAAACAGTGAGACAATCAGTTTGCTCCGATCTTATGTGTAACAAGAAGTTCAGTAAAGAACATATAGCCTACTTTCTCCTAAATGCATGGGTATTGTTATAACTCTTTGCCCTTTTCAAGGAGTATAATTGAATGTTGGTTTTAGTAGCTTGTTGAAATACAACGTGCAATAGGGATATTAAACATGAATATGACGTGCCCATTGCTAGTGCTGCCTCTGTACAATATTTCATTCAATTCGGTTTCACCGTGTTTGAATTGATATGATGAATCGATTTGCACACATACATGGCCGCTATCTGAAAACTATTGGGCTGATGACCTTGTAATTCAGTTAAAAGATGCTTCCCACAAAAAGTTATGCTGTTGCAAAATTCGGTAGAGATCAAATGATCAGGTTGGTCGTAATTTGACTTAAGCGTTTACCTTTTGGGCGGCCGCCATTCCGTTTCAGTCAAGATGGCGGCGATACAAAACATGACACTGAGGTGCCCATTGATAGTGCTACCCCTGTACCAAATGTCGTTCAATTCGGATTCACCGTGTTCGAATTAATACGGGGGGACGGACATTCAGAGTACACACGCTCACACACACACACACACACAGAGACAGACACACAATTTTTGGCCCTGTGTTGATCTCATAAGTCTTCTTTCATTTTTTGCAAAAATCCAAAGTAGGCTAATAACATTACCTCTTATTACTCTCCAGTACCTTCGCTCTTAAGAACCTACCGAGAACAGCAGCAAGTGCCCTTTAAGTGTGTGACAAAAGTCGATAAGTATAAGTTTGTCTGTCTGTCCTTGTATCTACCACCCAACGTAGTTTTCCGAGTTTCAAGAGGTTGAAAACATACTTTAGAAATTCTACTCCTGAAAAGCGACTCAACGGTGTAACATTGTTATCTACTCACTGAGACATACAAACCACTGTCGAAGTTATAAACCAATTTGGTGATGTTTCAAGAAACCTTGACTTAATATTATAGTTTATTTATTTATTTATTGTCCGAGGACAAGTTCGGCTCGCCTGCGTCTGTAACTACTTCCAGTGGACACCCTTAGGGTGAGCTACAAGTTCCGTTCAATTTCAAGTTTTTCCAACTTTCGCCACCAGTTTCAATGATACCTTGATAGATCGTTCCAACGAAATCTAACCTAACAATGTAGCTTCACACAAGTTTAGTCCCTGGAAGGATCTTTTACAAGCCTTAAATCTATGACATAGGACCGCCGGCTTTACTTCCCTCCGAAGGAAGGCATACTAAAGGATTTTTAACGCTCTTAAAAATCCGACGACTTCGGCCGTGTTTGAACCCGCTATCTTGGGAACAGCAGTTCAGCATGCTAACTACTACGCCACCGAAGCTGCAGTGTAAGTTGTAAATCAAAACAGTTAGTTATTGAGGTTTAAAGGGCGTAACAGCAAGGTCATGTGTCCCGAATCAAAACAGTTATGTTAATTCCTTCTAAGTAAATACTACTGTATTCATAAAATGTAACGTAAAATTGTCTCAGTTGTGTTTGACATTGTTGTTTGAGTCTTCAGTCTTTCGACTGGTTTGATGCAGCTCTCCATACCTCCCTGTCCTGAGCTAATCGTTTCATCTCTACATAGCTACCACACCCTACATCCGAGGCAATCCGTTTAACATATTCTAACCTTGGTCTACCCCTACAGTTCTTGTCCTCGACCCTTCCTTCCATAACTAAGCTTGCTATTCCTGGGTGTATTAGTATGTGTCCTACCAACCTATCTCTTCTCTTCATTAGCAGTCGCCAGAAACATCTCTCCTCTCCCACTCGTCTTAATACCTCTTCATTTGTAACCCTATTGATCTTCATCGTTCTCCTGTAACACCACATTTCAAACGCTTCAATTCTCCTCTTTTCTGCTGCACCAATAGGCCAAGTTTCACTTCCATAGAGCGCCACGCTCCAGACAAGGGCTTTCAAAAATGACTTCCTAATACCTAAATCTATATTCGAAGTCAACAGATTCCATTTTTGTAGAAATGTTTTCCTTGCCTGAGCCAACCTACATTTTATGTCCTCTTTGCTTCGTCCATCACTGGTTATTTTGCTTCCTAAGTCCCCTACTTCCTTCAGCTTTTCACCTGCCAATTTGATGTCCATAGAGGTTTCTGATTTATTTCGGCTGCATTCCAGTATTTTTGTTTTACATTTATTAATTTTCATCATGAATTCTTTCCTCAAGGCGGAGTCCATACCATTCAAAAACTCATTCAAATCCTTAGGCGTGTCGGCCAAGATGACGATGTCATCAGCAAATCTCAGAGTTGAAACCATTTTTCCTTGAATCTTCACTCCCACTTGAAATTTTTCTCGAATTTCCTTCATGGCTTGTTCAATGTAGAGATTGAAAAGCATGGGTGATAATTTGCAGCCTTGCCTTACACCTTTCTGAATACCAGCTTAACCAAACATAAAACATCACAACAAATTGGTTGAGAAAGTGATGCCAGATAGCCTTAAAACTCATCATGTTGCACCAAATTGTACAAAAGGTTCCCTGACCTCCATTTCCTTGAGGCCTATTCTATACACGACCCTGCTTCATTGATGTGCGTTTACCGTAATACGAGGGCTGATTTCTTTTCAAGTTCCGAAGGACTGTATAAAAATAACAGAATGGCATACCTAATTGATTTTACTACTAAATATTTGCTTGTTTTATTCTTATGTCTGAACATAATCGCCAAAGCGATTGAAATATTTGTCGTATCGTTACACCAGCTTCCAATGCCCTCGGCAAGAAATTCTGCCGCCACTGAAAACGGCACATGGTCCAAACCTTCACACTTTAATTCTTTGAAAAAGTATATCGTAACGTTGGCACAGTGTGGTTGTAGTGGTAAAATCAGTTTGGTATGACATTCGGTTATTTTTAGGCTATTTTCATTTATGAAAAAAATAGGCTTATGAGATCACCTTTTGTCCGTGTGTCTGTCTGTGTGTGCATGTGTGATGAAGTGTGCCCACCCCCTAATAACTTCTAAACGGCTGGAGCGATATTTAGATAGATCTCAATATCTACGAATCTATTACAGCAATCAAACTGAAATTTTGTATGTTAATACAGGCAATTAACATAAGTAGGATATATGAAGATAAGCTGTATATTTCTTCACGGAACTACTTGTTTTATAATCCATTGGAACTTGAAAAAAATCAGCCCTCGCAAAATTTTCTTTTATTGGTATTCAATATCTTGACCTCGATTACTGAAAATTACAGGAATGTTTATTGTTGTATTTGATTCATTTGGGGGCTTTGCAACATCCTGGTCATATAGCCCCGTGTACTTGCGTGTGCGTGCGCGTGTGTGTGTGTGTAATTTTTCTGATAACCTCTGTTATTGTGATGGCTGTAATAGTATGCGTATTTTGTAATTCACTATACTGTTAGTTTTCATTGAGTTTCTTTGTAAAGTAGTAGTTGTAATGTTGAAGAAATCTTGGCAGACAAAGTAGCACAAACGAAGGGTGAGTTCCAATGGATAAAATATGAAAAAAAAACCAATTTTCAGATTTGTAAACGACGTAAAAGCTGGCACTTTGACGTTTAAAATGATGTATAACACTTGATATGTGTTATTTGCAAAACATGTCTAATATTTATTTCAATAGTGCAGTGCGCGTTGGAAAACATTGATAATTAGAACATACAAAGGCATTTTCTCAGAACTTATTTTTGCACATAAATGTTCCTTATTTTTCAGTTGTTACTTATCACAGAAGTCTCAAATTTTTACCACCGGTAGCGTGGGTCAAAATCGAAATCTAGGAGGACAAAATTATTTATTTTCATAATTAAAAAATCAAAATTTATTACTTCTACAGCATTCTCATATAATTGCCGCTCACTATTCTGGGATATAAACGCATCTTAGTGTAAATCTGTCACCACTGTTCGAGCAGTCTGAATTGGAGGGTGAATGTAAGTGGCTATGGTTTGGTTGTCTTTGTGGTTAGTGTGATGCTTTATGATGGAACAAGCAGCTGAAGGTATGATCATTGTAACGTGTTTCAGTTATTAATGGGCGTAATTGTTACGTAATTTTAGCTATATTTGCATTATATAATATTTAACTATTATTTTTAAAATTAAATTTTCACTTAGATTTTTAGTAAGTCGCGTCACTCTGCGTCACTTTCTACTTTATGTTAAAATGTAGATAAAGTCTTTTAGTTTACGCCTGTTATAAGATTTCTTGCATCTTTTTGCAACTTACTTAGTTATTTTACGTTTTAGAAGATGCCGCGCAAACAGTTCTCACGCGTTTACAACTGTTTGAAGCACTGGGTTCGACGATTATGTCAAAAGAGGAACTTTGTGACTTTGTAAAAAGTCGATTAGGGGTAGAAAATTGTTCTGAAGAGATAACTGAATGCTCTATCCAACTCCTAGTCACAGACAATTTCTTGCATGTGTAGACGTAGCTTAAAGAAAGTCTTAACTGATGTTTATTATGAAATAAACAAATTATATACGTTGCTTTCACTCTAAATTCATGATTAAAACGTAAAAATAATTTTGTCCCCCTAGATTTTGATTTTGACCCACTGTGCACCGGTAGCGTGGCTTGTAAATGAGATTTTAACACAGGGATTTTGTTCTAGCTCAAATACATTAGGAAAAAATGGATATATATCAATTTTTTAAACGAAAAATTTGAGATTAAAGAAAAATAAAATATTCTGGTCCAGTGGCGGCTGGTAATAAATCTCTTGGGAGGTTCAGCAAATTCAAAATTTGCAATCAAGTCGTTCAAACGGTGCAAGTATAGACACTGCATATTTTATGCTATAGGCCTACGTATCAAAATCACTGTATTTAACTGTGTAATTGTACAAGACCCGCAATACAACTTTGACACAATTTCATCGGCCACCGCGAAATAAACAGTTAAATTAAATGAACCAGATGTCCCACCGTCAAGACTACCGTACCTTACATACTAATATAAACTTTGGTAAGGATATCCGCTGCACCCGATATAATTAACACAAAATTAATTTAACGACGCTACTGTGAAACACTTGCCATGCCACCAGACAAGTTAATAAACCTGAGAATTTTTATTTGCGTTCTGATAGGCGTAACTGTGTCACCTACTTAAATCTGCAAAACAAAGGAAAACTTACTCCATAAATGTCGGATTGATACATTATAAATAGGGAAAATTATATTCCTGCCACCAATATGAGTGTGAAAAAGTCGCGAAATGTCTAACAAGAAAGAACAAAAAGCATTGTGTATATATATTGACAAGCATTATTTGGGAACCCTGGGGCTGCGCCCTCTGCATTGTGCTGCCATATGTTGTACTCAGGTGGTTGAAAATATAAATCACTTGAATAAGTTCTAGCTTGCGCTTACATGCTGCACTCTGGTGAATGCGCCACGCGGCTGTTGGCTCTACCTAAAGGCAATCTGTAGCCCAACAGAACACAATACAACACATGCAAAGCCAAGTCAAACAAGCCACTATTGGTACTGAGTCTTATTTTCGGAGGTGGAGCCCGTGTGTCCTGGCTCACGCATTCAGGAAAGCACCGCCAGAGCGTATGGCAGTTCGTGCGCTCGGTCAAATGAATGTAGAATAAATACGCTTGCCATTTCCTTAAAATTAATACAAACTGTTATTGAGGAGGCGCATTGGTGGTGCCATGGCACACCGGCACTACCTCACGGACCGCCCCTGTTCTGGTCACAATAGTAGAAACACCAAACGCCTGTGTTAAAGTACTAAGAATTTATCACTAATTACGGCAATAAAATTTCGTCTAAATCTACTAAATACAGTAGGAACATGATTTTTTTAATATTAACATTAAGAAGGTAGGCCATTGGAACTCCCGTTTAAACAACTTCTTCAACAGTGCCAAACGTTGAAGGGATAAAGGGCCCGGAAAGGATTCCAATTGTGAGTCTTGGAGAGCTCTAGCAAACTAAGAATCAACTTTTTGAAAATCACTTTCGGTCCAAATGCGGTTCCGGAAAAAACAGCTTAAATTGCTTTTTTCTTTACTCGTTTTCTTTTAAATTCAAATCCTAGTCAAATTAGGCCTAACTTATTTACATGACTCTTCCTTTACCGGCAGCGGTGGCCGAGAGTGCTAACGCGCTACCTCGTGTTTCGCTGGCATCGGGAGAGCGTGGGTTCAACCCCACCTCGGCAGTCCTGAAAATAGTTTTCGTGGTTTCCCATTCTCACCACCAGGCAAATGCCGGGACGTTTCCTTTCACACGGTGGCCACTCAAATCGGTCAACGATTTTCCAAGAATTTTCCAGGAGTAATTCTCATTTTTCCAGACTTAAGGGGAGATGTAACCGAAAATGCATAGCCTGAGTTCTCAATATAAAACATAGAGCACTGAAACTTTGTTAAGTTGTCTAATGGTGTTTGATCTATTGCGTGGCGTTCAACAGCTATTTAGGGTGAAAAAATGGCACCAATACAGTCACTGCAAAAAGTTTGTTACATCCTAGGTACACTTTAAAACATAACTATAAAAGATCCTGGCCTGAGCTTTTAACGAGTTTAAATATATGTCACTATCTCCAACTTTATGTAGAATTATCCAAAAACTGTGAAAAGTTATTCATTCATGCTCATTTGAATTTTGGATTCTATAAACCTCAGTGAAAATATGAATGTAAATGCATGCAAATTCTACAAATGGTTAAATAGAAGCATAATTCTACATACATATGTGTATAATCACTCAATAAGCAATCCCTGAAAATTTCAGTTATGCAGCATTTAGGGTCTCAGATAAAAGTGTACCTATGTGGTGGAAAAATTGATATCGAGAAAACAACATTTGAAAGTTGGCTATGTTCTTTTACTCACATTTAAGTAACTTTGTCCATAGGCATGCAGCATCAGATATAAATTTATTTTAAAAATACTTCCATTTGAGTAATGAGCTTGACATTTTTACACGAACTATAAAAGAGGCCATACATAGAGAAAACACATATTTCAAAATGTTGATATCTTGACCCCTCATCGGTTACATCCCCCATTAAAATTAAAAATAAGCGCAAGACCCGGGGGGGGGGGGGGCTTTATACGTTGCCTACTTTAAGACCAAAATAAAGCAGTTGTGTTTGGTTTACTTATACAGATGTTGACAAAAATTAGTGGTGATTGCGTTATTGATACGCAAGCCTACACATAAATGATTTAATTTGTTGTTTAAAAAAGCCTTTGTGACTGACATATCCGCTTTAAAAAAAAGAGAAAAGAATGCCGCCTACAATTTTATTGCGGTGAAGTTGTGTATACTCAATATGTTTTAAAAAAATACTATCGTGTGTTCTCCCACACAGAAACAGGTAGCCTGAGGAGATTTCTTTCGTTAACGATAGAGCGCTCACCCAAAACCGCAGCGGGAGTATGATTTAGGATGGAAAGAATTTTTTAAATTAATAAACAGTGGCTATTTTCCAGGAGTTTTCAAATTTTACACCATTTTCCAGGATTTTTCCAGACCTAATAAAAATCCAGGAGTTTTCCAGGATTTCCAGGTTTTCCAGGAGTAGTGGCCACCAAGTTTCAACAGGTCCACGGCAGATTGCCTTCCAATATCCCTTCCCTGGCCCGTCCTGAAAAGAAAATATATGGCCATTGGCAGCATTAATAAAAAAAATATGAGCCTTTCAGTAGTCGCATATGATGTGTAACATCTGACATGTTATTCAAATAATTCCATATTACTTAGTCGCATTTTTAACCTATTTTCAATTTTGAAAAAATAGGCTTATGAGATCACCTTTTGTCCGTGTGTGAGTGTGTGTGTGTGATGTGTGATGTGTGTGTGTGTGTGTCCCTAATAAAATCTAAACGGCTGGAGCGATTTCAATGAAACTCGGTAAGTTCATAGTGCGATTCCCGGCGACCTCGACCTTGCCCTTCAAATTTTGTTATGTCTCACCAATCCAACATGGCGGCTGTGCGAAATATTTCACTAGCATTCAATATCTCCGAAACTATTACCGATATCGCCCTGAAATTGTGTACGGTGATAAAGGGCACTACTAGAAGTTCACCTATGAGACTTTCAAAAACCTGGTGACTACAAAACCAACATGTCGGTCAAGCGAATTTGAGACTTTCAAATAGACTTTTCTCGCGATTTAACTATCCAAACGTAATGAAACTTGGTACAGCAAATGTTTATACACATTGTAATGCACTGGAGTCTAATTTAGTTCAATTGTTTACATAACCTCAAAATGGCGGCTGTACGAAATATTTCACTGATATTCTATATCTCCGAAACTATTACAGATATCACCCTGCAATTTTGTACGGTGATAAAGTGTACTAATACAAGTTTACCTATGTATATTTCATAAACCTGTAAAATACAAAACGAACATGGCGATCAAGCGAATTTGAAATATTTTAATAGACTTTTCTCGTGATTTTACTCTCTGAGCGCTGTGAAATGTGGTACAGTAAATGATTTTGCAGATTGTAATGCACTGCCATCTAATTTTATTAAATTTTTTACATAACCTCAAGATGGCGGCTGTGCGAAAATTTATAATTAAGTTTATATTTCTTGTGTCGTAATTATGCGATCGAAGTGAAAGTTTGAATAATGAACCTAGGCAATAATTGTCCTTGAATGGTACATAACTCTATGGCCTATACATATAACAATCCTAAATGGCGAGCTTCCGAAATATTTTGATGGTTCTCAATATCTATGAATTTTTTACAGGAACCAAACTGATTTTTTTATGTTCATAGAGACTATGAACATATGTTCACCTATAGGACTTCAATAACCTGGTGAGCACAGATCCAACATGGCGGCGACGCGATGTATAAATATTTAAATGGACGTTTCTCGTGAATTAACTATCCGAGTGCCGTGAAACGTTGCAAGTTAAATGCTTATACAAATGTTGATCCACTGGCATCTAATTTATTTCAATTGTTTGCATAATCACAAGATGGCTGATGTGCATAATTTTAAAATCTCGTTTTTACTTCTTGTGTTCTAATCATGCGATTGAAGTTTGAATACGACATGTACACAATAATCTTAATGTAATAGTACAAAAATAAAAATCCAACCTGGCGACAATCAGAAATATTTAGACGGTTCTCAATATCTACGAATCTGTTACAGCAATTAATCTGAAATTTTGTATGTTGATAGTGGCAATTAACATGAGTAGGATATATGAAAATAGGCTGTATAGTTCTTCACGGAACTACTTGTTTAAAGAATGAACTCATAGTGCTACCTTGTGCCAGCAAACATGAAAGGATTCTCCAATGCATCTGCAGTAGTGACATATACCTGCAACTGTATGCGGGAGCAATCCACTGCCTACTTGATGCGAGCTGCGCTTTATACCGGCCAGTTAGTGAACCCATGCCAGCGATGTTATTGAAAATGGCCTCTTATTTCCGATATAGCGCACTGCCAAGTATAGGCGCGATTAAAAATTAGGTGTGCAGTAGGTATATTAAATGCGTTTCTCCCAGTGATACGTTTAGACCAACGAAGTTTCAATTATTGTTAGTAGTCGGTGTTAATATACTGAATTCCTACGTTGTTTGGAGTGTTGGTTGATGCGATATAGCATTACATAAGAATACAGCAAAAGTATGAAGATTTAATAAATCGTAATTGTTTTCAGCAAATATGATATAATGACTATTTTCACACCAAAGAACGACAACTTGAAGATGATTTATTGTAGGAATTTCTTTAATGGGACCTCCAAACCTTGAGGTAAACCGTATGCGATTTACATTCCACATAGTCACATGGCTTACAATACGTCGTTGTACCGATCTCCACCACCGCGCGCGCTCATTGTTTCCGTCCCATCCACTTCCGTCTCTTTTCCAAAATCACTCCCACAAAAATGTCCAGCTACCGAGTGGAAAGATGTTACACATCAATAAAATCTTTCTTTAATGTGATTCTTGGTTCAACACCCTTTGAGAATTCTTTACGCTGGAAGTAGTTGTAAGGGCTTAAGTGAAACTCTACATTGACTCACACTAACACTCGTAGTGGTAGAAAAGGCAAACTGCTAATCGACCGGATATAGTTGGGTTTCTGGTGAACGATCATCAGCCTACCGCGTGTCATTCTTGGGCTGCACAACGCAGGCTCCGCCCATCCCGCCGTGAGCGCCATCTCTGGGCGGAAGTCCGCAACAGCCTCACCGCCATCTTGGTGTGAAACATTTGTAAACAAAGCTGATGGTAATAATTGTTGTTTTAAGGGGCCTAACATCGAGGTTATCGGATGATAGCAAAAATGACAATGATATGGAAACCAGAACGAAAATTAAGTGAGACAGAAAATACTTACAAAAAGGGAACTCAGATTGAAACAACTCACAAAATGTTCTTACAAAAGGAAATTTAGAACGAAAAGATTCACAAGAGGAATAGATTGAAAAAAACGCACAAAATGTAGGCTAGGTTCAAAATACGTACAAAATGCAATGTAGAGTCGAAATACTTACAAAATGCAATTGAAATTCAAAATACTTACAAAATGTATGGCAGATTCAAACTACTCATTTGGATTGACAATACTTACAAAATGCAATTTTGATTGAAAATACTTGCAAAATGTAATTTAATTCAAAATACCCACAAAATGCAAGTGAGAATCAAAATACTTGCAAAATGCCCACCACACAAAATGCAATTTAGGTTTAAAATTCTTGCGAAATCTGGTTTTGGTTGAAAATACTTACAAAATGCAATTGAAATTCAAAATACTCATTAAAATGCCCTGCTCCTGCATTGAAAGACTTACTAAAGACTGTCAATCTTTACAAAATGCAATTGAGGTTGAAAACAATCGCGAAAAGCAATTTAGATCGAAAAAAACTCCTAAAATGCAACGTAGATTAAAAATACCTACAAAATGAGGTGTAGACGCAAAAAGGGAATTTAGATACACGGGGAGCTAAGTAACAAAAACAGTGCGGGAATCTTAAAGAGAAAAGGAAATATAATGAAAAGAATACAGGAGGTTTGACCCCTCGAAGAAGGAGGAAAGATGAGACAAGGGCCAATTAAGGCGGGAAAGTGAAAGACTCCCTAGGCCTCGGATACCCTAATACCGTCGGGGTCGGAAAAGAACAAGAGTTGACCAAGGGAAGTCGACAGGAAAGAAGACGGAGAGGAGCCCGGCACAAGTAAGTGGAAGCAATGCCGGACTCAGCAGGGGTCCCGTGGTCACCAACCCATGTCCCACAAGATGTGAGCCCCTGGGGGACGTAAACAAAGCGTTGTAGTGTGTGGTGCCTCATCTTTTTTTTATCAGGAATTATGGCGTTTTTGAAGGATTACATCAAGAAATTGACTCAGTTTGATCATGCCCGGTATGAGTTGAAGATTAACGAGTGTGGTTTGAACCCGTACAAGCTTCGGTGGGAAGATATGGGTGAAAATATGGAGGAGTGGCCAAAGATCTCGGGCATGGACCGGATAGATTACCTTGTGACGAGGACCAATTTCGCCCCTAATGCCACTATGAAGAATTTTAAGGCTTGGCATCGGCGTCTCGAAGGTCTTTCCTATTAATTCTTGCAAGTCAAGTATTTCAGAGCGACTACGAGTTAGCGAACATTGGTGGGTTATAACTTTCGGTATATTAAAGAAACGCACTCCTTTCTTGTCGTCCGCGCAAGTCACCATTCTCTAATTTAACTTCAAGATTTGCAAAATCACGGAATAAACAAGCACTGCTCTATGCATAGCCTTTTTTTTTTTGTTTCAGGGGTCTCACACCAAGATGGCGGCGAGGGTGTTGGGGACATCTGCCAAGAGATGGCGCCGCCGTCGCAGGTGCAGAAAATGCAACCTGTGCTGCTGATGCACTCCAAGAAACGTTTGGTGTGTCCATTATGTTTCTAAAAGTGGAGAAAACAACTAAAATCAATTGAAAATGCACCAAAAAAGGAACAGTTTCATGAAAGGTATAGTCTATGACATTAAAGGATGTCGCCAATTTTGAGTTTTTTGCCTGAAGATTGTGGATTTTTGTATGATAACGCGCGTTATTGTGATGACTGTATTAGTGTGTTTATATTTCAGGTGAGGATTGGGAAGTAGGTGGCCGTGGCCTCATATTAGGAACCATCCTGGTATTTGCCAGGAGAAGAGGGAAACCACAGAAAAGAAACTTCCAGGATAATTGAAGTGGGAATCGAAATTCACCTCTTCTAAGCTTTGCCTCACGAATCTGTATGTACCCCGTTCCAGCCCTCAGACCAGAATTATATTTCTTGGCAGAGCTGGGAATCGAGCCCGGACCCCTGGGGTGAAAGCTAAGAATACTACAAATGCGAGGGAGCAGTGTCAGTAGATTTACTGGCTCGTTAAAGATCCCCTTCAGGGCAGAAATTCCGGCACCCCTGCGTCTCGATCTGACTCAAAATAGTTGAAGGGGACGTAAAACAAACATTATTATTATTATTATTATTATTATTATTATTATTAGATACCAAAATACACGGGGCCGAAATGACCCGATATGGAACAACAATGACAGACCTAACTTGAATAAAAATTCTCATGCCCTTTGCTCACGGTAAAATTTTCCTTCAAATTTATAGTACAATAATTTAATTTTATAAAATTTCTGTTGCTCACGGTCAAATTCAAGTTTTATAAAACCTTTGATAAAACTTTCCATAAAATAGGCCATGTTCTATTCCGTAAAATTAATTTTACGAAACGAACCAATCAGGGAAGCTCACATGAAGATGGTGCTGGCGCCACGTAGTCAGAAGATTGTGAAGCTCGCTTGTAAACAAACACTTCGAAAATGGCAGGCTCCGGCTGGACTAAGGAAGCTGTTAGTGTTTTACTGGACGAGTACCAGAAATAACAGTGTTTGTATGAGGTTAAAACGCCCATATACCACAACAGAAATGCAAGAAGGGAGGCAGAAATCTCAATCGCCGAATATGTTTCACATATTTGAGCGAACAAAGCCAGGCTGATGTGAAGGCGAAGATAAACGGGCTCTCAACTCACTTGCAGTCTCATTTCAGGAGAAATGGCTTGCCTCATGTTAGTGTCCTGTCGAATAATTTTGGGACCAACAAGATCTAGGAGTTTTTTTCAAAACTGCTTTCCTCCATTCTTATAAAATTCCTATGTGAATTCTGATCTTCGAACCTCAACTCATTTTCGACCAAGGACAGCATTCCTCTGCTCTTCTCTTCTTTTTATCCATTCCCGAGTCCAGGACTTCCTAGCATTTCTTTTCTTCCTTTTTACCACTGTGAGACATATAATTGTAGCTACAGCAGCAATTTTTGCTTTGTTTGTTGGAGCCATACTCTCAAACCAATGTGTGTTGAACAGCTGATTCTTGGTTCAGAAGTTTATCGGTAGATGGCAATCCTGATACATCCACGGATTTTATAAAATAATTTTACCATGAACAACACAGCTTGCTTTCGTCGAATTTTTATAAAATTAGTTGTAAAATAAATTTTAAGAAACATTTTACCGTGAGCAACGGGCAGGCTGCTTCGGTGGCGTAGTTGGTAGCATGCTGAGTTTCCATGAGCAAGATCGCGGGTTCGAAACCGGCCAAAGTCGTCGGATTTTTCAAGAGTGTTTAAAACCCCTCAGTATGCCTTCCTTCGGAGCACAAGTAAAGCCGGGGGCCCCATGTGATAGATTTATGGCGTGTAAAAGAACCTTCCTATAACTACAATTGTGTGAATCTAAATTTGTAGGTTAAATTTAATTAACGCTTTGTTAAGTTCCAAAGTTCTCCGCCAGGTGACGGTTGTGGTGGTGGCTAGCTGTCGTGGACGTTAGCATTTGGTAGCAAAAGTAGGAACTACTTGAAAATGATCGTTTGCAGTCCTTACCTGAATTACAGACAACAGATAACACACACTAATACAGCCATCACAATTAACACCGGTTATCAGACAGATTCTAAACACACACCCAAAGTACAAGGGGCAACATGACCGCGTTGTCGCAGCCCCTAAACTAAGGAACCTACCAACAAGCCAATAATAATAATATTGTATGGCCAGAGGACAGCTTGCATGTCGAATTTAGTTGTTCCTTCAAGCACTATGAAAGTCAACGAGGTTAGATATCTAAGCTCCTTGTCACTATAGCCCCTTCTAGTAGAGAAATTAGGAACTTTAAGTTGGCGGAAAATGCCGAGATTAATTTTGCTATCATGAACACGGCCTACTGAATTCAAATGGGTCCTTTAACATGCCAACATTTTGCCGCCTTTCAAAAATCACTTACCATGGCCAGGAGTGAAACTGCAAGATTGGGGGTTGGTAGTCAGACACGATAACCACTCAACCACCGTGGCAAGCTAACAAACCAATAAAAATTCCCCGTATTCTCCAAATCACCGAATGGGCCCCACACGGGGATTTGAACCGCGGGCCATGGGCTCACTCATTAAGAAGGTAAGTTAATTGTTTTACGTCTAATTACAGGCCGGAGGGTGCACTGGACCACACAGGCGCTGCGCTGGTATCACCCAGATGAAGTCATACAGAACAATCAGCATACGTCAAGAATAATCAATCTCTTCTTCAATGAGCCGCATGATACACACAATAGCACCCCGCAGGGTCGTTGTGGAGTGAATAGCACTAACGGGACGCTGAGCTGAGTCCGACACGTCGTTACCCACCTCGATAGATCCGTGAGCTAGGCCAGGGTTCAGAAACCTTTTAGTAGTGTTGTGCGGAAATTATGTCGCTAAGTCACCCAACGTGCGAAGCCAACTTTACTCTTTATAGCGTAACATTGTTTTCGAATGTTTTGCTTTGCTTTATGTTACTGTAGGTGTAGAGTCTGCCCATTTTTGTTATTTCCTTGATTTTTTTTTCTCTTTTACTTTGGCTTAGTTTTGGATTCAGATTTGGTTATTTTGGCGTTAGTTCGCATTTTTGATTTTGTTATTGTTATTTCTTTCTTTAATTTTAGGTTTTGTTTTTCCATTTTTGACTTTGTTTTTATTTTTAGGTTTTATTTGGTATTGGCTCTTGTTTTCTTTTTTGTAGTTGTTTTGTGTTCATTAGAATTTTTATTTGTTTTTGATTTTATTTTCGATTTTGAATTTGCTGCGCTTTTTTTCCTTTTGTTTTTATTTTGGCTGTTGATATCAATTCTAACCTACAAATTTTGGCTTCACACAAGTGTAGTTATTGGAAGGTTCATTTACATGCCATAATGCAATGGACATGGGACCGCCGGCTTTACTTCCCCTCCGAAGGAAGGCATACTGAGGGATTTTTAACGCTCTTAAAAAATCTGACGACTTCGGCCGGGTTTGAACCCGCGACCCTGCATAGAAGCTCAGCATGCAGCCACTGAAGTAGCGCCAAATTCTAGTCCTACTTTTTCTAGGTGATACTGTGTAGTTTATCATGTAAGCCTAGGTGATAAACTAGACACCGGCCGCGAAAGCCTACGATCTAATTTTGATACTATGTAGCCTATATAAATATATATTTCAATGATAAATCTGACAGATACCTTAAGTTGCAACCGTTGATGATATTATTCAGCTTTCGCCCAACGGAGGGATAAGAGAATATCGAGAGAATTTAAAAAAAAGATACGTTCCTTACAGTAGTCGCATATGATGTGTAACATCTGACATGTTATCCTACTCGTATACTACACAGCTTGGACATTCTTAAAATGTTAATTTACACTCCATTTCCATACTGGTACTATGATGATGAATGTATAGATTGAATTTGAGATATGCTACTGTCACATTTGTGGCGCAGTGGTCAAGCTGTTAGTCTCTCACCAAGGTAGACCGGGTTTGATTCTCGGTCAATACATGTGAGATTTTCGAATTGAAATGCCATGTCTTGTGCTTCGCATTCGACTTAAAAGGGAGGCACCATGGATCATGACCGGGAGATTAACGTTCACGCAAAACTACAAGCTTCCTTCATTCCTTTTACATTAATAATTCATAATAACAAAGTGACACACAACGTCGACAGTACTCTCAAATACCGTGTGCAAACTCCTCAGTAACTATAACATTCATTATTCTCAAGGCTCTCATACAGTTCGTCGTAAACAATCAAAACATGGCTTCCTACAATCATGAAATGACCTAGTCTCACATATGATGAAAATACAGCTTTTATTCCACTCATATAACAGCATTCTGTTATGCATTTAATATTTGACTAGTCACCCACAGCTTGACTATAATGCTACTTACTTAAATGTCATTTGTTGTGTTTGTCCTACCCCATGTGATATTCAACCTTGAACGTGAAGCTTCATAAACTGCTCAATGACAAATGAAAGTCAGTGAAACATTTGCCACTGTGCTCGTCAAATCAGTGCCTGCTAAATGCACTGCCTACTGTATTGCCATAATATTCTCGCGCTACAGAGCACACACTGCCTTGTTTCCAATACACACATTTTCAATTGTACATCCAGCTGGCAGTGAGTCTTCACTTCCGTCCCATTTTTCAAAATCACTCCCACAAAAGAATATCCAGCAACCCAGTGGGAAGATGTTACACATCAAAAACCTTGAAAAGATTTGACCTTTATATTCCTAAGTCCTCACAACACGTTAAGCATTAAAACGTCATTAAATTTGGAGACGAAATTTGAAGAAACAATCACAGATTAAGGCCAGTGTGTAGACCCTGGCGCCGACACTTAACCGCCAGTATGCAAGGAACGCAATTAACCAGGAACGTCTTGTTTATCGGTTCCCCTGCCGAGTGGCCACACAACGGAGCTTTATTTAGACAATAGCAAGAGCTGGCTTTTGTTATGCTGCACACAATGGGAGTGCTGGCTGGCTCAGCCACACAGTGGCATCACAACACACTCCGACAAGTTCAAAATGAAAATATTACCTGGGCAATTTATTAGTCACTTCATAATACATCTTACACGAAAATGAAAATGCTTTTCGGTCGGTCAACACGATTTTATCCAATATTGTAATGGGTCTTGTTCCCTCATCATCATCATCTTGCACAGTTTCCAGCCACTGGCCGGGTCTGTTTGGAACACAAGCCCCTCCAACGTCTCCTGTCTTCCCACCATCTCTCAACCTCCACCCTTGTCCAGTCTTCTTCCCTCTTCTTCACGCTCTCTTCCACCCCCTTCAGCCACCTGTCTCTCGGTCTCCCTCTCGATCCCTTTCCTTCCCACTTCGTCTCGTGTATCCTCCTGGGAATCCCCTTCTCCTCCATTCGTTTTATATGTCCATACCATCTATGTCTAGAATTCTCTCTACCTTCCTGTAATGGTCCCTCTTTCATTAATTCTCTGGTTCCCCCAGAGGACTGGAAAAAGGGAATAATTTTCCCGATCTTTAAGGAAGTTAATAGAACGGAATGCAGAAACTATCGGGGAATAACACTGATGAGTCATTGTGCAAAGATGTTTGAGAAAGTTTTGGAAAGGAGAATTAGGACAAGGATAGAAGGAGGGATGAGGGAAGAACAACATGGCTTCAGAGCAGAAAGGTCCACAGTGGATTTGATTTTTGCTGTAAGACAGTTACAAGAACAGCACTAGGAGTATGGAACAGATCTACTGCTGGCCTTCCTGGACATTGAGAAAGCATATGACAGTTTATGCAGAAACAAAGTATGGAAGTCCCTGGAGGATAGAGGAGTAGAGAAATGGACTATAAGGAGGATAAAGGAGATGTACAAGGGAAGCATGAGCTGTGTGAAACTGGGAGGAGAGAGAGATCAGACTGGTTGGAACAGAGAAACGGCCTGAAACAAGGAAGTGCACTGTCACCGTTACTTTTCATTGTGGTGATTGATGACATAATGACCAGAGTGGCTCCAGTAATTGGGGAAGGAAAGATGAAAGCAATGGTGTTTGCAGATGATTTGATGATTTGGGGAGATTTGAGGAGATACAGGAACAGTTGGACGTGTGGGAAAGAATAATACAAGGATATGGGATGAAATTTAGCATAAATAAGAGTGAGATGGTGATCACAACAAGGAAGAAGGAAAGAACCACAACGGGAATAACAATTGGTGGGGAAGAGCTGAAGAATGTGGAGCGTTTCAAGTATCTGGGAAGCCTGATACAAGATAATGGAAGAAACGATAGAGAAATAAATGAGCGGGGGAGGCAGGCAGAAGCATTTCGGAGGAGTGTGAGAAGCATGTTATGGAGCAAGGATGTCCCTCAGAACAGCAAAAAGATCATATATCGGACGTACTATGTCACTATCCTGACGTATGCCTCGGAGACCTGGGTTATGAAAGGAAGGGAGAAGAGCAAAATACAGGCCAGTGAGATGAGGTTCTTGAGAAGCAGTATTGGAGCTACAAAGATGGACAGAATAAGAAATGAGAGGTCTTGTTCCCTAAATTATGAAAAATAATTAGGCTATATGAAAATAATTTGGATTACACAAGAACCTCGTTTATCCAGATTTTGTGGGACCAGGACTGATCCGGATTATCGAAAATTCGGATAATCCGGAAAAACTAAATAACAAATTCATGTTATTCACCCTCTGTCTGAAAAGTCCGGTGAATGGGCTATATTACGAACGGATTTTTGGCTTACCTGAAACAGCCGTTACTATCCTTCGAAATAATCCCCGTGGATGGTTATGCACTTCTGAGAACGGCTCTACAAGTCGTGGCATAGTCTTCCTGAGGGATAGCCTTCAGTTTGGGTCATCAAAACTCTAAATTGAAGGCAAGAAGAGAAGCGTGAATTTATGCAACCTGCGTTGCACACCTGATAGACGGGCGGCAGTGAGAAGGGTGAATTTATGCAACCTAACGTGCACACCTGTTCGACGGGTGGCAGTGAGCAGGGTGAATGTTCCGTGGAATGGAATGGTCCTGAAAACCATCGTCACGGGTGACGAGACCTGGTGCCTGAGGTACGACCTCGACGGCAAGCGTCAAAGTACGGAGTATCGAGGTCCAGGGTCGCCGAAAAGCCCTGAAGGGCCAGAGGTTTCCGGACATTTCGGACATTCAACGTAATGTGACGACCCAAATGAAGGCTATCCCTCAGGAAGACTATGCCAGGACTTGTACAGCCGTTCTAAGAAGTGCATAACCATCCACGGGGATTACTTCGAAGGATAGTAACGGCTGTTTCAGGTAAGCCAACAATTCGTTCGTAATATAGACCCATTCACCGAACTTTTCAGACGGTGTATAATCTATTAGCATAAGTTGTAGTCTGTTAGGTAGTCAGCCCGAAGGCTGGTTGGATCCTCAAAAAGTACCGCCGTTAGGTTATGTGGGTAGATACCCGCAAAAACCCAAGGCAACACTATATTGAGGCGTACTAGGCAAGAAGAGGAGTGAGGTAGTTTGTCATTGCTTTCCTCGCTGAGTCAGAACAGCATCACTAACCCTATGAGTAGAACCTTTCACAGCATCCCCAGGCACTGACTGTGCCCTGAATGTCATTACTAAGCACCACCCATACCTCAGTAGCTTCCATATAATCACAGCCATGAGTGAGACTGAGACATCGGTGATACTCTAGCCTGTGCCAACAGACACTGACTGTGCTCTGAATGTCATTACTAAGCACCACCCATACCTCAGTAGCTTCCATATAATCACAGCCATGAGTGAGACTGAGACATCGGGGATCCTCTAGCTTGTGCCAACAGACACTGACTGTGCTCTGAATGTCATTACTAAGCACCACCCATACCTCAGTAGCTTCCATATAATCACAGCCATGAGTGAGACTGAGACATCGGGGATACTCTAGCTTGTGCCAACAGACACTGACTGTGCTCTGAATGTCATTACTAAGCACCACCCATACCTCAGTAGCTTCCATATAATCACAGCCATGAGTGAGACTGAGTCATCGGTGATACTCTAGCTTGTGCCAACAGACACTGACTGTGCTCTGAATGTCATTACTAAGCACCACCCATACCTCAGTAGCTTCCATATAATCACAGCCATGAGTGAGACTGAGACAGTGGTGATACTCTAGCCTGTGCCAACAGACACTAGCTGTGTCCTGAATGTCATTACTAAGCACCACCCATACCTCAGTAGCTTCCATATAATCACAGCCATGAGTGAGACTGAGACAGTGGTGATACTCTAGCCTGTGCCAACAGACACTGACTGTGCTCTGAATGGCATTATTAAGCACCACCCATACCTCAGTAGCTTGCATATAATCACAGCCATGAGTGAGACTGAGTCATCGGTGATACTCTAGCTTGTGCCAACAGACACTGACTGTGCTCTGAATGTCATTACTAAGCACCACCCATACCTCAGTAGCTTCCATATAATCACAGCCATGAGTGAGACTGAGACATCGGTGAAAAGCCACATTTTACTCTAGCCTGTGCCAACAGACAAATGCAAATATACTGCATTCATCGAGAGATTGCAAACAGGCCATGAGTACCTTTGTAGTACCTTTTATCAATTCTACAGAAAATACAGTGAGTCCGGGAATGTTCTCCGTAGTGCCTACATGCGTCTGCGAAAGCAGTTACGTTGGTAGCCCGGCTGCCGCTTGCATCATAACAAATAAACAGTAAACTTTGGACTCACGACAGCCATTCATAATAGATGCTGGAACCATTCACAGTACATCACTCAGTTTCCGTAATCAGTTTGTTGTAATTCATGAACCACGGTAACTTTATAAGGAAAGAACTGATGTTTGTCTCTTACAGCTTTATGTGCTGTCGACTTAGAGATTCCTGTTTGTTGAGCTAATTTTCGTGTTGATTTACTTGGACTACGCAGAGATTTCATCAAGTTATTAATCTGTTTAAAGCGTAGGCCTGCCTGTTCCCGGTACATCGTGAACTGAGCCAGTCACACGAAATGTGCTTATCAAATCCCGAATGATATCACGGTTTGGACACTTTGAATTAGGAAACCGCGCCTGAAATCTTACATTTTCTGTAAACCGATCGCCTTCGCGAAAAACGTATTCCACCAATAACACTCTCTCTTCAGTAGTAAACATTACCGCATTTATACTGTTGCACTCGTCCAAAGTCTATCTGAACGCTCGCTTACCGCAATACACACTGAAGACATACACGCTCGCTTGCACGCTTATCACAGTACACAGTGATGATTCGACAGTCTACAGCCCACACGCTGGAATCTCCCTTTCAAGGACACAGGGCCACCAACTAAACTCATGACGCAAACGCTCGCAGCTGCACGTAGCCACTGCGGTGAACTTTCTCGGGCACCCTGTATAATAACACTTTTCTTACATTTACGACGGTTTAATGCACTAAATTAATATGTGAGTTTTTTCTGTTTAACATTTGTATAGTGTTTCCGCGCAGCACGTTTTACTAACATCAGTTCTCACATCCATGCGAATGCCGGGATGGTACCTTTGATAGACCGTGGCCGAATTACTTCCAATTCCAGTCCTTAACTGTCTTTGGCGGAAATGACATTCAAGAAGAGTTGATTCCGTAAAAGAAATCTTTTAAAAATGTTTCTTTGTTATTCTTTATTTAATATTTCCGATCCGGATTAATGAGGTTCTTGTGTCCTAGTAGGGCTGTACATATCATTCGATACTAGTTTCATGTCTCTAGGATGTCCGTAAATGTCTCATTAATTCATGATAATTTTCAGAGTTTACCTACACATTTCTCCACCTTGGCCATGGTAACGTACACGAGCTTATTAATTTGACCACTCGTAGCGTGGCGGTGCATTTCTCTCCCCAACGCACGGAGTCTATTAGGGTATTTCGATCATTCCTGGTTTAGAGATTTGTATATTCGCAGCCGTCTAGCCACTCCCCATTTATCAACCGTGAGGCTGTGGCTCGAATAATCACAAGTAGAAGTACATTGGACGAGCGCATGTGTGGTCAGGTTGGCCATGCTGTAATGAAGACACAGGGAAGGATCTCATTTGTATAGGACCGGCCAATGTTCCAGTAGATTATTAACTAATTACACAATCCCGTGAAGATATTTGGTGAGAACGATCCTCCCAATGTATGCGTGATGGTTATCTTCTGATACCATCATACCTCCCTGATGGACTGTTACACGAGCCGCCTGGAGCCATTGCCACCATGTCTGGGAACTTGGAACGCCTGCGCAACCAGTACTTGAGTGTTTTATGTAGAAGTTGGCTGTATTTAGAAATTCATTTTATGCTTAGCCAAGCTCACAATTGTCTGTGAACTCACACAATTTGGGGCCCCAATTCACACGAGAGACCAAAAAACAAGGGGGGAGGTACACCTTTACAAGAGTAAAAGCCACAGATATTTAAAAGTTTTCCTCGGTATGCCTTTGTTCTGTTGATATGAAAGTTTGCACACTCCTAGAACTGTCCTTTATCTTCAGTTCTCAACTTGAATATTCTCAATTAACTTTCCCTAGTTATTAAAATAAAAATTTCAAAAAATTGAACTAATTTATACATTGATCACGCTTTTCCTTGATAATTTCCACAAAACTTCACATTTCTGGGAGATTTTTGCTTTAGAATGTTCATAATGCTTGTGTTAACAATGTGAACTAACATCCTTTGCCTATCTTTTGAAATAATATTGTTTTCTCCCTTCTTTATCAGAGTAGATTTTTTTAAACATTTTAATGAGCTATGTTTACTCAGAAAATACAAAAAAAGATCGTTACAGCAATGGTTCCAGTTCACAATCTTAAGACACAAAAGATACATGAGAATACAAAATTTCATCAAAATATCTCAAAAACTTTTCCTCCCATTGGTAAGTTCGACGCTCGTTCCCCAAACTTTCATTTTTTCTTTTGTTTTCCTTTATAACTCAAAGAGTTTATGAGATATTTTGTTGAAATTTTGTATATACATGTATCTCATGTGTCTTAAGAAAGTGAACTAGAACCATTGCTGTAAAATTTGTTTGTTTGTATTTACTGAGTGAGCACAGCTCACTAAAATGTCAAAAGAATGTCAAAAAATCTACTCTTATAAAAAAGGGAGAAAAATATTATTTCAAAAGATAGGCAAAAGATGTTGGTTCACATTGTTAATACAAGCATTATAAACATTCTAAAAAAAATAATCTTCCAGAAATGTGAAGTTTTGTGGAAATTATCAAGGAAAAGCATGATCAATGTATAAATTAGTTCAATTTTTTGATTTTTTTTAATAACTAGCGAAAGTTAATTGCAAATATTCAAGTTGAAAGCTAAAGATAAAGGATCGTTCTAGGAGTGTGAAAACTTTCATATCAACAGAACAAAAGAATACCTAGGAAAACTATTTTAAATATCTGTGGTTTTTACTCTTGTCACATATCTTTTCTATTGAGAGATTTTTCTTATATTCCCACTTTCTGATTTTTAGCCTATTTTCAATTATGAAAACCAGGATGTTCAGTAAAGAACATATAGCCTACTTACTCCTAAATGTATGGGTATAGTTTTACTCTTTGTCCTTATCACGGGGTAGACTATAATTGAATGTTCGTTGTAGTAGCTGGTACTGCAACCTAACGGTGAGTTTTGAATGGGAAGGCAATTTAAAGCAACCAGGAGCCATGCGATCTAGAGCGGTCATGGCTAGAAGTTGAACTAATACAAAATACAGGAGGCCAGGGATCTGCAAAGCGAATGTTTGGAACAATTACCCACGTAACCCGCAAGAGGAGAGCACCGTACAGAGACGTTGAGAAGGCAATGGATGGAAACGCGTCTCTTGTTTTTCTAGTCTCCGTTTTAGCCTATTTTCATTTATGAAGGGTACTACTAGATGTTCACCTATGAGACTTCCAAAAACCTATAAAATACAAAACGAACATGGCGGCCAAGCGAAAGTGAAATATTTTAACAGTCTTTTTTCGCGATTTAACCATCTGGGCGCAGTGAAATATGGTACAGTAAATGTTTATACACATTGTAATGAACTGGCATCTAATTTAGTTCAATTGTTCACATAACCTCAAGATGGCGGCTGTGCGCAATTTTAAAATTAAGTTTTTATTTCTTGTACATTAATCATGTGATCGAAGTGAACGATTCAATAATGAACCTACGCAAAATTCGTCATCTAATAGTACATAATCCTATGGCCTACATATAAACATAACCTGGCTGTTATGAAATGCAGATTAAAGTTGAAGAAACTGAAGAAAAGTCAAAAGCCAAAAAGGTGGGCAATAGACAGACTGAAAGTGAAGGATGTAAACGAAAGATTCAAGACGAGTATAAAGGAAGGACTAATGAAAAACCCTAAAACAACTTCAATTGCAGACGAATGGGCACTTTTGAAGAATGAAATAACAAAATCCGCAGAAGAAAACATTGGTAGGAAAGAAAGAATAGCTAAAAAAACCGTAGATCACTCAGGATATACTAGAATTGATGGATGAAAGGCGGAAACACAAGAATGTAAGAGATGAAAAGGGGAAAGCAGAATACAGACGTCTGAGAAATGAGGTTAACAAGAAGTGCAAGGAAGCGAAAGAAGAATGGTTGAAAGAGAAATGTGCAGGTATAGAAAATTGTCTGAAATTAGGAAAAGTAGACACAGCTTATCGAAGGATTAAGAATACTTTTGGGGAAAAGAAGACTAAGTGCTGTAATATTAAGGACACAAATGGAACGCCTCTAACAGGGAAGAAAAGGTTGAGACATGGAAAGCTTACATAGAGTGTTTGTATAAAGGTGGGTATACACTTGCGCGCCGCGCACTGTGCGCGGTGCATGCGCGGCGCGCGTGTTGCTCGACCAGAATTATTATTTAAACGAACATCTCGCGATCCATAGGAAACCCACGAACATTCACTAGTCAGTTTGGAGTGTGGTAAATATAATCATGTCTCCACCGCACGAGGAAAACCTCGCGATTGCGGTGATGAGTGGTGCGGCTGTTTTAATGGCACGTTTGTGCAAAAAGAAAAAGACATGTTTAAAAAAAAGGAATGGTGCGGAGCTAATGATGGACTTGAAGTCACAAGAAATAAGCGGCCAGTATAAGAATTTTACTCGAATGCCACCTTCTGACTTTGAGAATTTGCTGCAGAATATTGGACGCCACATTTCCAAAGAAGATACGTATTTCCGCCCTGCGATTTATTTTACTTTTTTCAAGCCGGTAGGACGACAGCAGAGATATCACCTTCTTTTTGCATTGGTCCCCAGATACAGTATATCCATCTCAGCTCCTATTTCCCTCCAGGCACCTGCTTTTAGTCTAATGGTTTCTTAAAATGATCCTTATGTTGAGAATCCCACAGAAGAGGCTTTTTGCGATAAGCATCGAAAATTTTATCACAGATTCGTCTGACCACTCCATTATTACCACTCAAACTGCACAAATATTGCAATCAGATGCAATCAGCTTTTCCCGGAGCGGCTAGCTGGTGAAACATGTGTTATTTCCACGTACAAATACAAACCGATATAAAATAAGTGAATTAATTCACGTATTTCACAGTCATACAGCATAACGTATCGATGTATAAGGATTACAATGCAACCAAGAACTACATTTTCCAACCACCCCGAGCCGAGAAAAATTTACCTTACAAAAATGATAACAACTTTGTTTCTTGGACACACACAATTTTAAAATTAATAAACCAGTTATAAAACAGTCCAATGTATATTGTGTTAAACTTTGGATTTGATCTGATGACGGGTTTTTGAGATAATAATTCTTAAATGTGATGCATGGTTGAAACACGCTTAAAAACGTGCACTTTTTGTGTTCCAACTGCGATAAAAATATTAAAATATAAATTAAAAATTCCAAACCTACATGAACTAACATAAAATAGAACGACGTAAATGTTGATGGTATTGGATTTTATGTAGGTCTATTGGTTCCTTCACAAACAACCTTCAAACTCGAGTGCACATAATACTTTGGTCGACAGTAGGTCTTAGGCTGATTTTGGATGGTAGAATAAGGAAACAAGATGTTCAGTAAAGAACATATAGCCTACTTTCTCCTAAATGCATGGGCATTGTTATAACTCTTTGTCCTTTCCAAGGAGTATGATTGAATGTTGGTTGTAGTAGCTTGTTGAAATACAACGTGCTATAGGGACATTAAACATGAATAGGAGGTGCCCTTTGCTAGTGCTACCTCTGTAAAAAAAATCATTCAATTCGGTTTCACCGTGTTTGAATTGATAGGGGGAATCGTTTTGCACACATACTTGGCCACCATCTGCAAACTATTGGGCTGATGATCTAACAGTTTGGTCAGAATATGCTTCCCATATAAAGATTTGTTGTTGCAAAATTTGGTAGAGACTAGATTATTAGGTTGGTCATAATTATATTTTAGCCTTTAACATTAGGGTGGCCGCGATTACGTTTCCGTCAAGATGGCGGTGATATAAAACATGACACTGAGGTGGCCTTTTCTAGTGCTAACTCTGTACCAAATTTCGTTCCATTCGGTTTCACCGTGTTCGAATTAATAGGGGGAATCGATTTTCACACAAAGATGGCCACCATCCGCAAAATATTAGGCTAATGACCTATTAGTTTGGTCAAAGGATGCTCCCTCCATAATGGTATGTTGATGCAAAATTTGGTAGAGATCGGATGATTAGGTTAACCGTAATTTGATTTAAGCTTTGAATATTTGTGTGGCCGCCATTACGTTTCCGTCAAGATGGCGGCGATATAAAACATGACACTGAGGTGCCCTTTGCTAGTGCTACCTCTGTACCAAATTTCATTCCATTCGGTTTCACCGTGTTCGAATTAATAGGGGTAATCTATTTTGACACATAGATCGCCGCCATCCGCAAACTATTAGGCTAATGACCTATTAGATTTGTCAAAGGATGCTCCCTCCATAAAGGTATGTTGTTGCAAAATTTGGTAGAGATCGGATGATTAGGTTAGTCGTAATTTGATTTAAGCTTTGAACATGTGTGAGGCCGCCATCACGTTTCCGTCAAGATGGCGGCAATAAAACATGACACTGAGGTGCCCTTTGCTAGTGCTACCTCTGTACCAAATTTCATTCCATTCGGTTTCACCGTGTTCGAATTAATAGGGGTAATCAATTTTGACACAAAGATGGCCGCCATCCGAAAACTATTAGGCTAATGACCTATTAGATTTGTCAAAGGATGCTCCCTCCATAAAGGTATGTTGTTGCAAAATTTGGTAGAGATTGGATGATTAGGTTAGTCGTAATTTGATTTAAGCTTTGAACATTTGTGTGGCCGCCATTACGTTTCCGTCAAGATGGCGGCGATATAAAACATGACACTGAGGTGTCCTTTGCTAGTGCTACCTTTGTACCAAATTTCGTTCAATTTGCGCTCACCGTGTTCGAATTGATAGGGGGGACAGACATTCAGAGTACACACACTCACACACACACACACACACACACACACACAGACTCACACACACACATACACACACACAGACAGACACACTTTTTTTTCCCCTGTAGTGATCTCATAAGTCTACTTTCATTTTCTTTGCAAAAATCGAAAGTAGGCTAAAAACAAGATGTTCAGTAAAGAACATATAGTCTACTTTCTCCTAAATGTATGAGTATAGTTATAACTCGTTGTTATTATCAAAGAGTATAATAGAATCATTTCTTGGTTGAAGACCTTAGAAACTATTTACCTCTACCAAACGCCACAACCTAGAAAAAAACTACTACCATCATTGAAGAAAGAAAGAAAGATAAGAAGTATCTCAAGAATGTTATGGATCTGGAGACATAATCGACCGGACTGGCTGCGTGGCTCTGCGGTAACGTTCTCGCTTGCTGGGCCCTAGGTTGCAGGTTCGTATCCTGGCGCAGTCAGCTGGCATTTGAGGGTGAACAAATGCGAGGGAGCCGTGTCAGTAGATTCACTGGCACGTTAAAGATCCCCTTCGGGCCAAAATTCCGGCACCCCGGCGTATCTAAAAGCAGCAATAGTTAAAAGGGTCGTAAAACTAATAACATTATTATTATTGTTATTATTACATAATCGACCTGCCGTGGGCAACATTCAACTTTGAGTTGAGGCATGTCTTTACACGTCTGGTTGTGCATGGCTTTCACAACCCTAATTGAATTAACAAATCTTTCCGTGTCCCTACAGAGACGTGTGTATACAAACTATGTGGATATTTTCGATTGCTATTTGCCTGAAATAAAAGTATTAATAACCTGAACTAGTACCAGCGGCTAGAATTCAGTTACTATGTGAAATCGTTTTGTTCTTTACTTCAAATAACATTTTCAAATAACGCACAATAGGCTGTAACAAACCCTTTAAAATAAGAAGTAAAAATGTATCATAGTATCATCCTGTACCGATATTAGACCGTCAGTTAGGGGAATATCAAGCTGGGTTCAGGAAATCAAGATCCTGTCCTGAACAAATTCATAACATTAAGACCATAATTTCCTACTGTACGGTACGATCAAAACCTTATGTTGTGATTTTTGTGGACTTTCAAAAGGCTTATGATTGCATTCATAGAGACACAATAATTAACACCTTACGTGAGTTTGGCCTAGACAATAAATCAATTAATTTGTTCAAAGCAAGCTTAGAAAACACCATTTCTAAGGTCAAATTTCGTGGTGAATTGTCCGAAGCCTTTGCAATCAAGACTGGCTCTAGACAAGGTGATCTGGGATCACCGATGCTGTTCAACTGTGTCTTGGAGAAAATTATAAGAGAATGGTTAACAATCTTACCAAATAATTATGGTATTCGAATTGGTTATAAAAAGAAGACCTGAATATAAACTGTCTCGCTTTTGCAGATGACATTGCTTTGTTCGCTAATTCAATGGAAGAGGCCACTGACCAACTTAATAAACTACAAATCATAGCTGCTAAAACTGGACTTAAAGTGGCCTTCCATAAAACTAATTTTATCACAAATGTCAAAGATGCCTCAAAATTCGTCACGATTGGTCTGCAAAAAATCAGAAAAGTCCGAAAATTTAAATACCTAGGGGAATGGATTACCCCTAATAATTCAGAAATAGCTGCCATTGAGACCAGATGTAACAAATTGGAAGGTGCCTTTCAAACCTGCAAAAACATTTACAAAAGTAAAAGCTTGTCCCGGAATGTCAAACTTTGTCATTATAATACAGTAATTAGGCCGTCAGCACTGTATGCCGCAGAATGCTTACAGATGACAAACAAAGGCCCATTGAGAAAATTAGAACTTAAGGATCGGAAAATTCTAAGGAAAATATTAGGACCTGTTAATGATAATGGTACTTACAGAAGAAGACATAACAATGAATTATTTGAACATATAGAAGAATTGGTGAGTGTGATGAGAAAAAGGAGAATGTCTTTCTTTGGACATTTGGAGCGGATGGAGCATCATCGATTTTCATATCGAATCCACTCATCAATCTCTAAAAAAAATTCCTATTGTAAATGGTCGATGCAAGTTAAAAAGGACCTAACAGAAGCTCGAATCAATCAAGCTCTGGTTTGGGACAGGAACCTGTTCAGAAAGGCGGTTAAATCAACCAGTAATATACACCCTTTAACATCTGTGATGCCTCGCCCTCACTGCAAGTGGACGGAAGAAAGGAGAGCTGACAATTCGTCAAGAATGAAGATCTACTGGCAGACAAGAAAACAAGCTTTACAGTGATCATATGAGTGAAGAACATCGTGGTCCATTGATGGCCGAAACGACTCAAAAAAGTATCATCCTGTCATTCTTCAAATTCGATGCGCATAGAATGCCAATGGTATACTATCAATGGGGTCCCATGTAGACCAGTCGTGAAATCTAGTGGAGAAATATCGAACAATATAATCCTAACAGGGCGAGTGCATTCTAGCGGCCATAAGAAGAAACTTTTCAATAAAATCTGGAAGTTAATAAGTAGGCCGGCGTGCAGTTACCTTTTTGGCTGCTAGATGTCTCGAGCAAATCTGCTGGCGAATTATGTTTTAATTAAATATATGTTTTGCACCGTAATATGCACAATATAAGGCTTAATTTTAAAATGTCTGAGTTATTAAAAAGCAACAAATATGTAAAATTTCAAGCAAAAAACCAAACTCTGATGGGGTTTGAACCATAGGCATATGAATGACAGACTAACGCTTTACCACGAAGCCATTTGTGCCAACGAACATTGATCTATATAAAATGACTTACATAGGTCTTGTTGGCAAATAATGATTTAGACCTAACGATTTCATCAGTGGAGTAAATTATTTATGTATAAAGCATTTCATACTGAACCCATGTACCATGGCCTCAAAGGGAGTCGAATCCATGTATCTTTGAGAAAGGAATGAAAGAATCATACAGTTTCTAAGGGAACGGAGAGAGATTTCAAGCCAGGATTATAGCTTAACATTGTGCAAGCGCTAGGGCCAGGTGTTCCTAAGATGAGCTCATGCCTCTTGACATTCATAAGGAGCCAGTCATGGATATTATTAGAACGAGTGGAAAGTTTGGACTGTAAGACGAAGAAGCCTGACTCGGAAATCGCTCTTACGTTGCAGGAAAATGGCAACCTCGCTGCTGAGTCAGAACAGGAAAAATTAAATTTAACCCGTTTACGAGTATAAAAATAAGTAAACAGACACAGTACGGTGAATCATTTTGGATTAGAGATTTTTGTGTAAAGAAAAACCTTGTAATAATAGTCCAGGAAGAAACTGCAAACGCAAGTATACGTCATTGGGGGTTCACCGGGACCCAAAGAGTGGGAGAATTAAAAATGAACAGCACCACCCACACAGTTGAGGTCGAGAAATTAATTAATATCTCGGAAATGCACGATCGATTTCCTTGCACAGGAAGATTATTTTACGTTTGGAAGACGAGCTTTCTGGAGATATGATTTTTATAATTGTGCGACAATTAGTTCAAAAGTTGGTCACGAAAAGGACTAGGATTTTATCTTTTTGTGACTGAAAGGTATAAAACTCCTGGCCTCACCAAGCCAATCATGCAGTTTTCGATAGCCCAGGGAGGCGTTACGCTGTATCAATGCAGTCTACGAGCATTCCGTGAGCGGAAGTGCTGCACCACATCGTATACGCAGTATTCAAGAGCCCGTGAGGGGGACGTTAAGTTGTATCAGACATCGATCCAGAGCGTGTGGGAGGCTATGCTACAAGTTCGCCGAGTGTAGACCAGTTACGATATAAGTACGCTACGCTGAGGGTTAGCAGTTCGAGACTTTGAAGAGTCCTAAATTATAAAGATCATTAAATATACGGACTTTAAAGCAATATCGCCAAAGTAAGATACAGCGATCAGTAGGGAACTTCGAGTTCCAAAAGAACACTAGTTCAATACAGTTACGAAGTTATAAGAACTCCAACAAATAAACGGCGTTATGTCCAGTAAAGACATTGTTAAGGACATTATGTCCTGTAAAGGACAAGAATAAACAGTAATTACGATCGCGAAAGATAGAAGTTCAAGCGAAAGGAACTTAGGAACTTAGGTTCGAAACCAGAGGGAAAACGTACTCTAGTGAGAAAACGTCAAAAATATACGATAGACAGTATACGGTCCTCGAAGGGAGGCCAAGATATAGAAACTATAGGGTACGATAGACAGTATACGGTCCTCGAAGGGAGGCCAAGATATAGAAACTATAGGGTACGATAGACTGTACGGTCCTCGAAGGGAGGCCAAGATATAGAAACTATAGGGTGCGATAGACCACCATATATTAAATAGAGGTGACGGCAAAGTAAAGACATTTATCGCCTAGTTAAAGCAGATAAAGTAAAGCCGAGTAATAGACAATAGAAGCGGTTTTGAGAGACTGAAACCATTAGTTTCCATTGTAGGAGAGAGAAACTTTGAACGAGTAAAATCACACGTCCAATGCAGGTCGATAGGATTCACATCAGGGATCATCAACAGCCGACAGAAATTGTCAAAATCGTTGAGATACGCCCGTGTGATAGAAGTGAAGTGTAAATATTGTATGAAAAGAAATAAGAGTATCATTTTAAGTGTTTTAGGTAAAGTGAAAGCGTTTTATGCACAGTGATATGTGTTATAATATGTACCAGAGTAATATTTTTTAGTGTTTTAATGTGTGTTCAAAACGGATACACCAGTGTATTAAAAAAAATGTTGTCAGTGTTAAATATAGTGAATATGTGTCAAGAAATTTCTGTACATAAGATGAGATTGTACAATATGGAGTAGGTCAAGAAGGTGGGCCAAAATGTCACATCAAACGAGAATAAAGGTCAGAAAACGGCCTCAGACATGTGAGTAAAGATTTTCATTATGTTTTGGTGTCTGGAAAAATTTTGTGTACAATTCCACCGGAGTTTTGAGCAGAAGGGATGTTTTTAAAGAAATAATAACTAAATAAGAACGCGATCTGAACGAAAATAAAGTTTTAAGAAATAATTATATGAAAGAATAAATCCTGTAGAGGAATGCATGGAATAAAATGTCAGTGTATTTAATGAATGTTATAAAAGCAAGCATAATAATAATAATTATAACAAAGATATTTACATAAAGGTAAATTTGAATTATATGAAAGAAATAGCTTTTGAGCTTTTGTAAGGAATGTAATCATAATAATAACAAGGTAAAGAAATCTAAATAAAGATTAAATTGAATGATATAAAAATATAGAGCGTTGAAGCCTTAACAAATGTATAAGACATGATGTGAATGCATGTTCTTAAAATGGAGCGATTTATTGTCAACGGAAAAGATTAATATAATAATTGAGATATATATCAATTGTTACTATGAAATTTATCAGTTCTTTGGAAGGCATTCGGCCGTAAAGTAATGTGTAGCGTAATGGAACGCAATTAAATAAAAAGTCACGCTAGGAACGCGTAAAAGTTAAAGTACTTGGTAAATTACTTATGGAGGGTAGTTGATTGCAGTGAATTGAGATATGTTGTAAGTCCTCTAAATTGTGACGTGGATCACGAGGCAATGTGTGTGTTATATTGAAAAGGGAGCTAATGTATGGTATTATTGAGCGTAGGTCATGTGGGCCACGGCCGACCTTAAATCGCATTTTGTATAAGTCCTCTGACGTGGAAATGGTTCCCGAGGCATGTTAAGAGATTCGAACCTAGAATCCTTTTGTTGTTAAAGCCCCTTATTATTCGTCGTTGTATGTGTATTACTCTTCCCAATCAATGAGGACCCTCTCATAATTAATAAATGCCAAGGTTACGAAAGTGGGTTAATGAACCAATAATATTGTTGAATGAAAATAAGTGTAGTAAAAGCCAAGTCTCCCCAAGGAACTGAGAATAAAATGAATGTTTGTTTTAAAAGCATTGAAGATAGCTCCAACCGTAGGCTATGCAGGGAGCCGCGCTCCCTTGTCATAAATCACGCTCGAGTATAATGGCCTGACCCTCTTAGAGCGAGGGTGGGTAAAGATCGTTTGTAAGAAGTGTTAAAGATACCGTGAGTGTTTAAAGTTGTTAATGACCCGGGCGTTGAACCGAGGTCCTTGTAGATTTATATTATCGCTTGCCGGTTCAGATCGTAGTTTTCTTATGTGATAATGGTCTTATAAGACAAATGAATTAAATAAAAATCCCTATTGTAATGTGGTATGGAAAATGAGGAATCCACGAGTTTTGTGAAGATAACTAGATTCGGGAGTAATCATAGTTTTTGACTTTGTCAAGTAATCTTTATAACTCTGGAGTACACAGACGGTTTCCCGATCACCGTAGTGAATTTGCAAACTTGAGAGAGATAGTAAATCCTGAGAATATGTGAAATGCCCAAATATTGAAGTGAATAATTAACATGTAATTTTAAATGTAATTATATATTTGTTTTGATGATAAGGAAAGATAAAAATAAATTCTTGAGGTGTACAAAAGTATGACACCATTATTATGGGAAAGTATCGAGCCAAAGGAGCTCGTAGTTATGGAACTTTAAGAGAAGTACTTTATGGAAGTGAAAATAATCATGAATTGTTGGTTTTATAGAAAACCATGTGTTTTATTCTAATATTTGTTTTATTTTTATGCTATTCCTTGTTCACTTTGGACAAGTAGAATGATATTGGTCAGTAGTTTATTTGTTTTATTGTTTGTAGCGCCATAATTTTGATTAATTAACTGTGTTAAAATAGGAGTTGATTTTGTTGTTATTTTTGCAAGTGTATCCTCTATTTAATCCAAAATATGTAAGTCACAGAGTGGGAGAACTTACCGCAGCCCCGAAAAATCCCGAATTGAGCAATGCTGGCATACTGTGATTTGCATATTTCTTGCTGCAAGGGCACAATACTAAGTTTATTTATTTTGTATCAGTACGCTATATTGCATGCAATACTCAAATTAGTGAAATATAAGTCAGGCACAAGATATCCGCTGCCATCTTGTATTCTTACCGAGACGGCTCAGCTTTTTAAAATCACTTCTGCACTATAGTATTACAAAATAAACTTTTAATTTCGAACGTGCCTCTTCCTTTAGAACAGTTAAATCGATTCTCGGCTCGATAATCGGAACTGGTGGGTCCCATGATATGGATTATAAAGTTTGCATAATTCGCACGGCTACCATCCTGAAATGGTACGGCGGATGACCTTGTAGTTTGGTCACAAGACGCGTCCTATATGAAGGTATGTTATTACCAAATTTGGTAGAGATCGGATAATTTGGTTAGTCGCTATTTGATTTTACGTTTTGAACGTTTGAGTGGCCGCCATTCAGATTTGGTAAAGATGGCGGCGATATAAAACATGACACTGAGGTGCCCTTTGCTTGTTCTACCTCTGTACCAAATTTCGTTCAATTCGGTTTCACCGTGTTCGAATTGATAGGGGGCGACAGACATTCAGAGTATACACACTCTCTCTCTCACACACACACACACACACACAGACTCACACACATACACACACACAGACAGACACACAATTTTTGGCCCTGTAGTGATCTCATAAGTCTACTTTCATTTTTTGCAAAAATCGAAAGTAGGCTAATAAGAAAACGTTCATGGCATTTGTAGACTTAGAAAAGGCTTTTGATAACGTTGATTGGACTGAATTGTTTGACATTTTGAATTCTATTGGAATAAACTACAGGGATAGGAGGGCGATATACAATATATACAGAAACCAGACAGCAGTCATTCGAGCTGAAGGACATGAGAGAGAAGCTGGTATTCAGAAAGGTGTAAGGCAAGGCTGCAGCTTATCACCCATACTTTTCAATCTTTACATTGAACAATCAATGAAGGAAATTGGAGAAAATTTTAAAGTGGGAGTGAAGTTTCAAGGAGAAATAATTTCAACTCTGAGATTTGCTGATGACATCGTCATCTTGGTCAAAACGCCTGAGGATTTGAATGAGCATTTGAATGGTATGAACTCCGTCTTGAGAAAAGAATTCATGATAATAATTAATAAATGTAAAACAAAAATACTGGAATGCAGCCGAAATAAATCAGAAACCTCTATGGACATCAAATTGGCAGGTGAAAAGCTGAAGGAAGTAGGAGACTTCTGTTACTTAGGAAGCAAAATAACCAGTGATGGACGAAGCAAAGAGGATATAAAAAGTAGGTTGGCTCAGGCAAGGAAAGCGTTTCTACAAAAAAGGAATCTGTTGACATCGAATATAGATTTAGGTATTAGGAAGTCATTTTTGAAAGCCTTTGTCTGGAGCGTGGCGCTCTATGGAAGTGAAACTTGGACTATTGGTGCACCAGAGAAGAGGAGAATTGAAGCATTTGAAATGTGGTGTTAAAGGAGAATGATGAAGATCAGATGGGTGGATAGGGTGACAAACGAAGAGGTATTAAAACGAGTGGGAGAGGAGAGATGTTTCTGGCGACTGCTAATGAAGAGAAGAGATAGGTTAGTACGACACATACTAAGACACCCAGGAATAGCAAGCTTAGTTATGGAAGGAAGGGTCGAGGACAAGAACTGTAGGGGTAGACCAAGGTTAGAATATGTTAAACAGATTGCTTCGGATGTAGGGTGTGGTAGCTATGTAGAGATGAAACGATTAGCTCAAGAAAGGGAGGCATGGAGCGCTGCATCAAACCAGTCAAAAGACTGAAGACTCAAACACACACATAAACAACCCAACCTGGCGACCACCAGAAATACTTAGAGAGTTCGCATTATATACGAATCTGTTACAGGAATGAAACTGAAATATGCGTTCACCAATGGATCATTCAATAACCTGCTCAGCACCAATCCAACATGGCGTCGACGCGAAATTTTAATATTAAAATGGATTTTTCTCGCGACTTTTCATCCGAGCGCTGTAAAACGTGGCACGGCACATCTCCCTACAAGCTTTAATATAGTGACGTCCAATTTAATGGAATTTGATGAGAACTTACAAATGGTGGGTGTGCATTTTTAGCCAACTTTTCACATTTTGTAAAAATCAGGAAAAAGTAGACTAATGAGATCGATCCTGCAAATTGACTGTCTCTCTGTCTGTCTGTCTGTGTGTCTTCCCCTATCAACTCCTAAACGGCTGCAGCTATCGAAACCAAATTTGGTAAGAGTAAAATTCTATACCTGAATATCTCACAGCCATATTTGAAATTGACGTCAGTGCTACCAACTGCTAAAAAATCGCAATTGTAATTTGAGCTCTATGTTGGATATCTCAGAAATTATTCATGCCATCTATTCCAAATTCCACACACATATAGACAGTAGCATTCCAGATTAATTTTCAGAAGTCCATACATGCCAGTGTTGCCAACATGATTCTAAGCCTGCCGGTAAGTCCGATATCTAAATGCATGTAACTTCTATACTATCGATTGGACTACAAATAAATTTCATATACGTACTATGTGTACTACAACAGATATGACTGTGCGTATTATAAAGAGCCACAAGGGATGCCAACTGTTAATAAATGCTCTCTGTATGTTTTAACCCTAATATCAATATATCAGAAAGTATCCAAGCCAACAGCTCTAAACCTTGCACACGTATATTACCTGACATTCCACTTTAGTTTGGTGTAACTTATTTACATCACTGTCAACACGATTCTAAGCCTGCTGATAGGTCCAGTTTTTAAATGCTTATAACTTCTATACTAAAAATGGATTTCCACCAAATTTCGTATGTGCTTTGTGTACCATAACAGTTATGACTAAGAACCAGCAGGACTGCGAACTATTAATAAATGCTGTCATTATTTTTGTTCAATCCTAATATCAATATAACGGAGAGTATGCAAGCTATCAGCTCTAAACTTTGCACACTTATGGTACCTGGCATCCTAGATTAATTTGAAGTATCTAATATACCTCAGTGCTACCAACATGATTCTAAGCTTTCTGATAGCTTCAATTTTTAATTACATGTATCTTCTATACTAACAAATGGATTTTATCCAAAATTGGCACTATAATAGATCGTAATATTTCAGATTAAGTCTGAGCATCACATATATGACTTTGGTCCCATCATGATTTTACACGCACTGATAAATCCAATAACAAACAGCATGTAACGTCCATACTATCCAATAGATTTCAACCAAACTTTGTATGTGCATTCTATACCTTAAGAGATGGAACTAAGAATATGTTCAGAGTCACCAGGGCTGCCAACTGTAGTAAGTTACTCTATTAGGCAACTCAATTTCAGGTGTATTTCAAACTGCAGTACTTAGACATGTTAGTAATACCAACTTGATTTCGTCATTATTCTAGGTAGGTCTATGTAGATTGGCATGAATCTTAAATTTTAAGAAAAGTAGGCTCTTTAGTTCGTCACGGAACTACTTGCTGGAAATAAGTTTACTACAAAATTTTATTAATTGAACATTAAGACTGATAAGAAACTGAAGAGTCCTGCTGTTTACAACTTTAAGAATCTTTCTAATGACTGCTTTTTATGTTTCATGTTATTTTTTAAATTTGATCTCGTCTTACTTCGGCTATCCTGTAAGTTGCTTTTCGTTGTTTCCCACTTTTACTCCAGGCAAAATGCCAGGTTTGTTCGTAACTTAAGGCCATGGCCGTGTCCTTTCCAATCCTATCCCCAGTTTATAAATACACACAATAAATCAGCCATCACAATAACACAGATTATCACGCAAATACACACACCAAAGTGCATAGGGCTACATGACCACGATGTCGCTAAGTCCCTAAAATAAGCAACAACAGCATCTTCATCTAGCCTGTCTTAGGCGATTGCCATGACTGGTTCATTAGCCTACTTTTCACATTTTGCAAAAATGAGGAAAAAGTAGACTTATGAGATCGATCCGGGAAAATGGGTGTCTGTCTGTCTGTCTGTCCGACTGTCTGTCTATCTGGCTGGCTGGCTGTGTGTGTGTCCCCCCTTATCAACTCCCAAACGGCTGAAGCAATCGAAACCAAATTTGGTATGAGTAAAGATCTATACCTGAATATCTCAAACCCTTATTTGATAATGATGTCAGTGCTACCAACTGCTGAAGAAACAGCTATTGAAACTTGAGCTCCTTGTTGTACATCTTGGAAGGTATGCATGGGAGCTATTCTAAAATTGTCACACGTATAGATAATAATATTTCAGTTTAATTTCCAGGAGGCCATACATCGCAGTGTTGCCAAAATTATTCTGAGTCTGCTGATAGGTTAAGTCTTTAAATGCATATAACTTCCACACTATCAACTGGATTTCAACCAAATTTCGTATGTGCTATGTGTACATAAACAGATATGACAGCGTATTCTTTGAGCCAACAGTGCTGCCAACTGTGAATAAATGCTCTCTCAATATTTTTTTACCAAATACCGATACATCAGAAAGTATGCAAGCCGACAGCTCTAAACCTTGCACACGTATAGTACCTGTCATTCTAGATTAATTCGGAGTAACTAATTTACGTCAGTGCTGCCAACATGATTCTAAGCCTACTAATAGGTCCAATTTTAAAATGCATGTAACTTCTAAATTAACAAATGAATTTCATCCAAAATTGGCACAACAAGAGATCAAAATATATCAGATTATTTCTGACCAACACATGCATGACATTGTTACCAACATGATTTTACGCGCGCTGATAGTTCCAATGTCAAACTGCATGTAACGTCCATTGGACTTCAACCAAATTTTGTATTGCGTAACTTGAGAGATGGAACTAAGAACATATCCAGTCACCAGTGCTGCCAACGGTTGTGCTCTATTAGGCTACATTATACGAGGTATATTTCGAACAAATTAGAAATTTCGATATTACCAACTTAATTTCGTCATTATTCTATATAAGTCCATATAGATTAATCAGTGGCATGAATCTTAAATTTTAAGAAAAGTAGGCTCTTTAGTTCGTCATGGAACTTCTTGTTTTTCACTTAATTTCAGTTTCGTTGGAGTGATAATTGGAGACCATGTTATCACGTCTGGCTGGCTTCAGTGTATTATTATTATTATTATTATTATTATTATTTATTTTTATTTTTATTTGTTTCACCCAACTTTTTATTGTTTTTAGCTCTCCTTTTGGCCAAGTATTGCCTTCGACAGAGATGTGGCTCGTACTATTGTGTTTGATTTTAACTTGGAACCGTTGCTTTTTATCCTTGGTGACGGTTTTCGCTGTTTTGTCCGTGAGCATGGTGTCTGTAATTTGGAGTTCCACGAGGTATTTCTTAGTTTCCTTATACCAAGCCTTTCAAGCGGTCCCTGGGTGGTGAGAGACAATGTTTCGGCTGCATATAAGGCTTCTGGTTTAATTACCGTGTTATAATGTCTTATCTTGGTATTCCAGGAGAGTGACTTGTATAAGTGTCCTTCGTAAACTGGAAGGCCAAATCAACCTTATTTCTCCTAGATTCCATTGCCCTATTCTCTAGCGCATTCCAGCCGATACATTCCCAAGATATTTAAATTCATTGACGATGTCTATGTATCACTTGAAGCTCTTTTGGTGTTTTTTTATGTTCGTCATTATTATTATTATTATTATTATTATAGTTATTATTATTATTATATCGATTGTTTCCCATTAGGAGAGCGATTGAATTTTAATTCACGATTTCATCTTCGGGTATTTTCCCTCTTTTCTTGCCAAAATCTCCTCATCCTCTCGGAATCACCTTCTTCCGCTCAGCTGTCCTTTTTTTTTTTTCAGGTTGTCGTGATGGTCTATCCTCAAACTTAACATGTTTGATTTTATTCTGACACTCGGTGGGTCCTCGAGATTATCTATGTTGACCTGTTGTGAGTCCCCTGGACCTCTGTCAGCTATTCCGTGGTGCATTTACTCTTTTGTTATAAAATGTTGAGTAGGTTTCTGTAGTTCTGGAGTTTTCCAACCAGCAGAGGTGTGTGTAAAACTTCGCTCGGCGTTTTCTGATTTCTTCTGATATTGTGTTGGTCTTTTGATAGTCTTCGCTCTGAGGTCTCTTCATCCAAATACCATTTTTATTGACTGCCCCATAAATCTTCATGAGAATTTTTCGTTTCTGGTTCTTTTTTACCTTGTTGTGCCCTACTCGATTGAACCTGATGTGTTGGCCTTCTTTTCCTCCCAAAATCTCTTCATCGTCTCACTGAGCTTCTTCCTTCGTTCTTCTGTCCACGTTACAGTGGCTTTGGTGTTGGGTTTGTCTCCAAATTGGTGATTGTCGATTTTGGTTCTGAAATTTACATCTGTCTTCCTTTTCCTGGAGATTTGTTTCAATTTCACGAAGCCAGAGCTGTTCTTGGTTTTTAACGAAAGGACCAGGTTGAGAATTCTTTTACTTAGTCTGTTATTGTTCATTCTGATAATGTTTCCATAAAATTTCAATCGTCTTTTGCAAAAATTGTGAGATTTTTTTCAGAATGACAATACATTTCCTGGGATGATATTTCCCCCCAAGTTCCCCCTATAGAAACAGGGCCAAAATGTTTCTTGATTTTTCTTGCCTGTTTCCCTATATTTTCTTCTTCTGCGTTTCGGCCTGCTATGGACCATGTTATTTCAACTGTTTCTGTCTTTGAGCTTTAATCTTTTCCCAGTAGTCCTTCATCCGTTTCCTGTGCGCCTCCTTTCTGTCAGCCGTCCACTTCTGGCCTGTTCTCAGTTTGGGCTCTTCTTGCAATCACTGCTCTGCTCTAAGTTTTTTTTCTGGAGAGGAAGACGTTCCTGATTGTCCTCAAGCGAAATCCCTACTTCTATAAGATCTTTTTCTATCTCAGAGAACCATGGTCCCTTGGTTTTCTTGTCTACAAAGTAGGAAAATATGCGGTTGGTCAGTCTGTGAACTCATGCGTGTCATGTGGCCACAGAAACTAATTTTCCTTTATCGCATCAAGTCCGTTATCCTTTCCACACGTACAGTATATAGAGTTTATTATTATGTCGCCACCTGTACTCTCCATTTTCTCTGACTGGTCCTAGGATCTTTCTCAGGATTTATCGTTATTTGGCCTCTAACTGTCCAAATAAACCTTTCTTATACATTGCAAGGCATTCCGCTACGTACAGAGCTTCTGGACGAATAACTGAACAATATTGCCTAATCTTGGCATTGATGGACACTGATCGTTATTGTAAACATCTCTAGTTAGCTGGTACGCAGTTTCCATCTTGTTGATCCTTGATGTTGTAACGATTCGATCCCATAGCTGTTATATTTAAAGGGTTATTCATTTATTATCATGTTATTATTATTATTATTAACTAGTACATCCATGAGATGATTTTTATATCAGATAATTGTAAGCGGTTTTGATTATTATATTCAATTAGATTTTTATTAACAATTACTTGTAAAGAGACGAAGTATTATATATTGCAACAAGACTGGCGATATGGACTAACCCTGTGCGTCACAAACTGAACGACGTAGTAAGAATTTCACCACGGCAAACTGCGTCATTTTCCTGAGATGTTAAGAAACCCACTATGGTGTAACCAACACGCCATTTTCTACGGTATATACGCGTCAATATATATTGCAAGTTATGAGTCAAGAATGGAGAAGGCTAATAGAGAGGGAAGCTGTGACACCACGTGACAAGGAAGTCATTAGTATTTGTACCTGCAACATCGGACAAGAATGGCATTGATCTACAGCTCTTAATGAAGTAAGGAAGTTGTAACCTTGCTTTCTGGGTCCTAATGGACTGAGCACCGAGAGTCGACACTGAACGATGTCTTGCCGACATCTATATCAATACATAATGGGTTATATCCCTGATCAAGAGTCTTTCTACAGATGGCAACGTACTTAATGAGGATATTTCATAGTAAATGAGATATCACATCATTTTTTTAAACATAAGCGACGTAACATCGAGATCATCGATCATTTCTTAAATATGACGAATCTTCGACTGGGTGAGCCAACAATTCAATAAAACTATCGTCTCTATTATAATTTAACTTCATTTAACTTTCAATTCATTTTAATATTCATTTTCTTTTAAATAATTAATTGCCGCATTGAGTAATTTTAAATTCAATTGTGTGACTATCACTATTCTGTTTTATTAGTATTTTGTTCTTGAGTAAATAAATTCATTTCCTTTAACGTAATGCCTATTTCTTTCATTGTAGTTGGTACTTTAAGGCAATCATACTCCTTGATTAAATACGGATTGGTTAGATGACTTTGTCTCACTACGGCCCGGGTAAGTGGTTCTCGACTCTACTGCTGATAGCCGAGGTTAAATCAATAAATTTCGATTCACTATCTTAAATAGGAATCTGGCGCTCAACAACTTATTATATTACACTATCACAGGTAAGGTCACACCACAGTGTATATTATTTATTCATATCATGTTTGTTTTATTGAACCACAATAGTCATCACCACGTTTTGTTATAACTCATTAAAAATGTTACATTTGGCGCCACAAAGTAGGGCACGAAAACCATTCGGTATTTAGTCAGAGGAGTGTATAATTTCAGTGCAAATTGTCAGTGCTTTTGGGGGACAGTGAAGTGAAGTGAAATTTTGGACGGGCAATTGTTATACGGTGTACTTCAAGATGTCGGAGGAGGAACAGAGGCAGTTGAGAAGTAGGGATGCAGTCAAGAAAGTTAATTATAAGGAGGTTGATAGCGGTAGCGATGTTGAGAGCGTAGAGAATAATACCAAGATGTCGGAGGTAAATCTTGAGAATAATCCTGAGAGTAATCCTGAAAATAATCCTGAGGTTAGCCCTGACATGAATACAGAGATAAATCTTGAGACGGATACAGAGGTACATCCTGAGACTAGTGGTAGTCTAGAGAAAGAAAAGTCTATAGAGATTCCTGAAGATCCATTAACTGCGCTCATAAGGCAGATGAGTAGAGATTTAAGTGCGAAATTTGATGAAAGTATGAATAAAAATAGTGAAGAGAATAAAAGAAATTATTTGGAATTCAATGGTAAATTTGAGAAATTAGATAAAGATATGAATAAAAATAGTAAGGAGATGAGAGAAGAGATGGGTAGGCTAAATCAAGATATGAGTGAAAAATTAAATAAGCATAGTCAGGAGTTCAATGTTAAATTTGAGAAATTAGAAAAGAATTGTCAGGAGTTGAATTTGAAGCTTGATAAGAATAGTCAGGAAATGAGAGAAGAGATGGGTAGACAAAATCAGGAAAGTAGGAAGGAATTTAATGAGAAGTTTGAACAATTGCATAGAAATAGTAAAACGATCAACCAAAAGCTGGAAGAAAATAGTAAAAAGCTAGACAGTGTGGTTAAGGTAAATGAAGGATTGAGTAAGAAGTATGATATGCTACAGGAAAGTATTCAGGGGGTAAAACAGGAGATCAGAGGTGAAATTAAGGAAGTGGTAGAGAAGAAGGCTAAAGATATGGTTGAAAAAATAGATAAACAATTAGAAGCAGTAGAAAATCAAATTAAGGAAGTTGAGATAGAAGTTAATAAGAAAGTAGAATCAGTAAAGACAGCCTTTCAGGAGATTTTAGATGAAAGTAGATCTGAGTCCGAGGAAATTTTAGGTAAAGGTTTTAGCAAATTGATAGAAGCGGAAACTAGGCAGATGAGAGAAGATTTTGGGGATAAGATTAAGGTATTGAGAAATGAATTAATGGATAAAGAGAGTAATTTTCAAGAAATGGAGGCGAGATTAAAGAAGCAGATAAGGGAGGAAGGAAATAAGGATAGAATGAAGTATTTAAGTAGTATGAGAGAGACTGAACTGCCTAAGTTTTCAAACAAACAGGGGTGTCCTATGCAGTTCATGAATCAGGTGGAGGATAGATTTAAAGAAAGGCTAAAGGATGGTCAAATTGAATGGAAGATGGTAGTAGAGCTATTGGACCAGGCTTTTATAGGAGATACTAAGGGATGGTTTTTAGTGTACAAGCATACCTTGATAAATTTTGAAGATTTCAAAAGTAAATTTATTGAAAAATATTGGAATGAGGATATCCAATCACAAATGAGACAGATTATTAATTCTGGCAGGTATCAATCTGGGGAAGGGAGTAATATGACTGATTACTTTCTAGAGTATGTACTCATATGTAAACATCTTGACGGGATGAATCAAGATGGGGATGTGATAAGGCTTCTCCTCAGGCATTTCCCACCCAAGGTAAACGTGGCTGCTTGTATGCAAATGATCACTACAATACAGGAATTAGAGGGATTGTTAAGCAGATTCGATGCACTCGAAGATTCATACGATATGCCCATATTACAGAATAATCCTGAAAATAATTATTATGATAATAATCAGCAGAATTATAATGGCAGGGGCCAATATCAGAATAGTAGATGGTAAGAACTGTGATATGCCAGAGAAAGTAGTGATGCAAATTTATATTACCGATAGTTACTGTTCCGTATGACTTACATATTAAGTAATGAAGTGTTATAGGATTTAACAGAGGTAGATAAGGAACCTGCTGTGTGTAATTTTAATTCAGTCGTGAAGTTAGGATGGTAAGGGGCGCGTAGTGCCTACGCTTATTGATTTAGATTGACTAAAATCATTTAATTTGGAAGACAGAGGTTGTCGTGCTATTGAGCATTTCAGGTAAGTTGAATGTAGGTCCTTAAACTGCAGGTAAGTTGGATGAAGTAAGAATTAAATTTTAAAAATAGGAAGGTTATTACATAGGTAAGTAATCGAAAGAAAGTAATAATTATTATGGCAACCATAATTAAGAATATAATGGTAATAAAGATTTAATTCAAAAGTGAGTGAAGATAAGATGATACAGTGGTAATAAAACTAGTGAGTTGAAGAATTAAGTATTGATTTAATAAAGAAGTTTCAGTTGAGGACAGCGAGGTTATCAGCGGATATATGTTGAGAAATTTATAAGTGGTTTAGAATTGTTAATGGTAATGCGTTGTATGAATTAACCAACATCGGGTTGAAATGAGGAAGTAGTAACTAATTAGGACATCTGGTACTTGTTGACAGATATGTGTGTGTGTATGTGTGTATTTTCACGTAAATGGACGTGAGTTTGAAGAAGTAGGCCAACGAAGGTAATGCCGTTGAGCAATGTGGTTTTAAAGTTTTGGTAAGATGCCAAATGAAGTTTTTTAAGGAGGAAGTTTTGGTAAGATACCAAATGAAGTTGTTTTTTGAGGAAGTTTTTGGTAAGATGCCAAATGGAGTTATAATGGAGGAAGTTTTGGTAAGATGCCAAATGAAGTTTTAAGAAGGTTTTGGAGGATGAAGTAGGTCAGCAAGGTATATTCCGTTGAGCAATGAGATTTTTTATGGTATCTACGGGACTGCGTGAAGTTAATAAGGGAGTTTTTTTTAAAGTATATATGGATGTATGCACACAAGGTAATAAGAGATTACAAAGGTAAGATTGTCCAAGTTTTTGTTACAGTTACGCACGTTTTAAAGATATTACAAGGCTTGTTATCGAGCTAAACCACTTTTAGTAAAAAGTTACTGATGAATAATAACGAATTAATTATGTGGTAGATTGTTGTCCTACACAGGTAAAAGTAAAGATAATAATTATAATTAAAAGGTTGACATAATATTTACTAATATTGAAAGGAATTTGTTATAATTCGACGTTTTGAGGATTTTAAAAGTAAATCATTTTTTTTAGTAGACAGGAAATTAAAGTTTTATTTATGTCATACGGAGTTAGTAAAGATAAGTTAATATTTTGAAGGAAGAATAAGTTGGTAAGATAAGTGTATACCTAAGGGGTAATAATGAAGTTACAATTAAAGGCAGGTGTAAGTTACGCATTTAATTTGATAGAGAAGAAAGTATCTGAACTGTGTTAGAACTCAGAACTTGCTTTATGAAGTGATTATGGGAGAATATTTGCTAATTATGAGTGTCAGTGTTATTGACTGTCAACTGGAACACTGTCATTATTTTAGGAAGACAATAGTTAGGAAAGCTAAGTGTGATGTTATTATTCCAAGGAATTAGTCGAAGCATGTAAGATTTTTTAGCTGAAATTTAGTGTGTTATTGGTCAGTAAGAGGTGACCTGTAACAGTAAGAAGATGTGGGATTATACCACGAATAGGGGAGGTTTTTGTATGTGACGTGTGATGTCACGATGAGTTTTGAGAGATTCTGGTATAGCAAGAGTGAGCTATAGTCCAGGCGGTCAGAACAAGTAGGAAGTGGTGTTTGGAGGACACGGTACTTAATTAAGAGTTTTGAGAGAAAACTAAGGGGGGTTTTTAGGCATTCAGCAAAAAGTCAAATCATGAATAGACTAAGTTCAAAGTATAAGAGCATTAATATTTTGTGGAACGAAATATTTATTCCGAGGAGTTTGTCATGTGTTTTTGTGAAATAGTTTAGTAATATACGTAATTCAGGTATTGAGTAGTATTTTGTCCAAGTCTTAATCATTTTGTTATGGTAAGTAAGGAATGACGTTACGGTAAAGTTATATCTTGACGCTAAGTTAAATTTTATAAAGTGAACGAGAAGTCAGATTTTATGTTTATTGGTGATTTTGAAAATCCAAGTTATTGTTTTCGAGAAGTAGTAAAGAGGAATTATGGTTTTATGAGAAGTTAAGAAGTCGTGGAGACTTAGGAAGTATTAATTTGGAAGGAGGCGGCCGTGGCCTAAGAAAGAATTAAGCCACGAAGGCAGGTGAGTAGTAACTTGGATATTTAAATGAACTGTTTAATAACTGCTTTGAGGTATTTCGATGTCATTATGTATTTGGGGAAATATTTACATGTATGACATATGCACTGAAATAGGAATTGCCTTAGGTGTCTTGCTAAGTTATTTTTTTCTTCAATTATTGAAATTTTACTGCATTTGAGTAATCCCTTTATAAAGACGAAAGGAATATTGTATTGTTTGCATCCTATTATCGTGTGCTGTAATAGTTATTATGGGTTAATCAGCTGGTATTACAACAATGTACTTCTACGCCAGACTGATATACAAAAACTACGTACAAAAGAGATGAAGCCAAAATTGTATGTCATGCATACGATCACCGAAATATAAACGAGTGCAGCGTTGACATATATGTCAAAAATAAAAGTGAAGGGCATTTTATATGTATATTTTTTACAGCTCGTTTAATACATAAAGAAGAATGAACATTATGAACATTTGGAAGAATGAGAAATGATAGTACAAATATGTAAAGTGAAAAGAGTATGTTCTTGTATATTTTTATGTATTGTTGAAGGGTATTATTTGTATGTTGTCGTTATGGGGGTATTAATATTTACATTTGTATTCATTTGTGTAGGATGTGTAGTGATATAAATAATGTTACATTTTATTTTAAATTATTTATATCAGGGGCGATTGTAACGATTCGATCCCATAGCTGTTATATTTAAAGGGTTATTCATTTATTATCATGTTATTATTATTATTATTAACTAGTACATCCATGAGATGATTTTTATATCAGATAATTGTAAGCGGTTTTGATTATTATATTCAATTAGATTTTTATTAACAATTACTTGTAAAGAGACGAAGTATTATATATTGCAACAAGACTGGCGATATGGACTAACCCTGTGCGTCACAAACTGAACGACGTAGTAAGAATTTCACCACGGCAAACTGCGTCATTTTCCTGAGATGTTAAGAAACCCACTATGGTGTAACCAACACGCCATTTTCTACGGTATATACGCGTCAATATATATTGCAAGTTATGAGTCAAGAATGGAGAAGGCTAATAGAGAGGGAAGCTGTGACACCACGTGACAAGGAAGTCATTAGTATTTGTACCTGCAACATCGGACAAGAATGGCATTGATCTACAGCTCTTAATGAAGTAAGGAAGTTGTAACCTTGCTTTCTGGGTCCTAATGGACTGAGCACCGAGAGTCGACACTGAACGATGTCTTGCCGACATCTATATCAATACATAATGGGTTATATCCCTGATCAAGAGTCTTTCTACAGATGGCAACGTACTTAATGAGGATATTTCATAGTAAATGAGATATCACATCATTTTTTTAAACATAAGCGACGTAACATCGAGATCATCGATCATTTCTTAAATATGACGAATCTTCGACTGGGTGAGCCAACAATTCAATAAAACTATCGTCTCTATTATAATTTAACTTCATTTAACTTTCAATTCATTTTAATATTCATTTTCTTTTAAATAATTAATTGCCGCATTGAGTAATTTTAAATTCAATTGTGTGACTATCACTATTCTGTTTTATTAGTATTTTGTTCTTGAGTAAATAAATTCATTTCCTTTAACGTAATGCCTATTTCTTTCATTGTAGTTGGTACTTTAAGGCAATCATACTCCTTGATTAAATACGGATTGGTTAGATGACTTTGTCTCACTACGGCCCGGGTAAGTGGTTCTCGACTCTACTGCTGATAGCCGAGGTTAAATCAATAAATTTCGATTCACTATCTTAAATAGGAATCTGGCGCTCAACAACTTATTATATTACACTATCACAGGTAAGGTCACACCACAGTGTATATTATTTATTCATATCATGTTTGTTTTATTGAACCACAATAGTCATCACCACGATGAACGACTCATTAAAAATGTTACAATGTAAATGCATCTTTCTCAGAGTTGTTTGGTTTTATCCATTTGCCTAAATACTTAAATTTTTCTGCCCGCTTGATTATTCGTTGTTCCGCATATAACTTTCTGGAAGCCTGCCTTTGCCGCTTTGGTTTTATTATTATTATTACTGTGAATAAATCTGGCTTCTAGAAGCTATGAGACACACATCTGGAAGCTAGTTGGACCACTTCATGGACTGAGCTCATAATTTGCTCGAACGGGATGAGCTGCACGCTTGTTCACCTCTGAACCTCAGTTGGCCCCTCACAAGAGGTCACACACTAAATAAAGTTTTATTCTCGTATCTGCTAAAGAGCCCAGTGGGACGTACACATTCCACTTGCTGCGCTTCGTGGGAGTTGAAGGCTCACTGCAATTACATCACCAGCAGGACTAGAATCGATCAAAAAAGATAGTATATTGGCTTTCACGGCCAGTGAATTAAAACACAGCAATCTTTCTAGGTTTGTGCCCTGTCTTGTGTGGGGTTTCGCCTAGGACACCAAGCTGGATCTTGGTTCCCCACCAATATATAAGGCGCATTCAAAAAGTAACGAGCCGGAGGCTGGTATGCGCAAACCGGTGACGACATCGGCTAATCGTGGCGTGTGTAACGAGGTGTGGTTCCAACCAGAGCGTGGAAGGTCACAGCCCGTCGCTAGAGGGCATGCGTGCACGTCACGTGACGATAAAAAGCGAGCAGCAGCATGCATCAATCGTCCAACGAAGACCAAGACAGTGGGCCATTCGACATGCTTCCTGGTGAGGTTGAAGCCTGTGGGGCACCCATTGGGCACACACTTTGCGCAAGTGCAGTCGTTCCTTCATGATGGTGTGCACACTTCTGACGCTCAATCCGACCACGGCGGCTATGGCGTTCATTGTCACTCGGCGGTCCTGGGTAATGAGTGCATCAACCAGCTGGACGTTGTCATCGGTAATGCAGGGGGGTGTCCCAGACCAGCCATCATCGGCTAACGACACCCGTCCTTCCCTGAGGCGCTTGTGCCACGCCTTGACCCTTGCAAGGGACAAGCAGTGTTCGCCGTACACTTGTGACATTCGGCGATGAATGTCCGTTCCCCCTACTCCTTTCGCTGTCATAAACCGAACAACACCTCTTTGCTCTTCGTTTGACGCCTCCATGTCACTGTTTGCAATGCGACTGGCAGTGTTGGACGATTGATGCATGCTGATGCTCGCTTTGTATCGTCACGTGACGTGCACGCGTGCCCTCTAGCGACGGGCTGTGACCTTCCACGTTCTGGTCGGAACCACACCTCGTTACACACGCCACGATTAGCCGATGTCGTCACCGGTTTGTGGATTCCAGCCTCCGGCTCGTTACTTTTTGAACGCACCTTATACCGTCCTATTGGAAGCCTTCATCCTAGGGAGGTTAAGGCTGCTTGAGTATTAGCTCCCACAGTGGAAAGGCGCAGGTGCGCTTCTAAAAAGGGAAGTAGCGCGCAGTTCACTACTCCTGTGGGGGTCCGGGCGGGGACACCAAGAGCCCGGCGATGAGTCAGCTTGGTGTCCTAGGCGAAAACCCACACAGACATGGCACAAACCTAGAGAGATTGCTAAGTTTTAGAATCGATCAGTTACTTCATGAAGAAACGACCTTCGCAAGATGGCGGCGCGTGCCTGCATCAAGGGAAGTGTGCTCCGTGTAATTTTAGTATTTTTAATGGTAAAATGTGCAGTGACTGTGGCAAGAAGTGTTCATTCTGTGACCGTTAATGGTGAACAGGATCTGAGGAATCAACCCCTTATGGAAAAACTTCTGGTGAGTGACAAATGCACAATACATTCCTGGACATGTTGTGGCAGTGAAGGTCTGGGGCTGGCCACCATTAGCCGGCCACGCCGAGCGGGAGGGGGAGATGTCGCAAGGCTACCTGCTACCGGGTTCTCGCTCTGCTGTCTAGCGCTTGCTCTAAGCGGCGACATAGAACTCAACCCTGGACCTTTGCAATGCGCAATATGTGAAAAAATCGGCCGAAAAAATCAGTTATATATTCAGTGCAGTAATTGTAACATGTCGAGTCACAGGACGTGTGCTAAAATCAGTACCTCTGAGTTCCGGTGCATTAAAAAAGGCACGCGAACGTGGACATGTTGGCAATGTGATATGCCGCCGTTTACCGACTCGTTGTGCAACAATACCAGTGATATTCCCAGTGACTCTGTAAATAGTGTAAATAACCTGAATAGTTCACTTGTAAATAAACACTTATCACTGTTCGCCTTCAATGCCCGGAGCATCACGCGGCCGGGACGGAAACAAAACATTCATGCTACAGTAACCGCCCTAGATCCAAGTATCGTGTGTTGCAGTGAAACGTGGCTCTCTGGGGTGGTAGGTGATCGGGAGGTGTTACCAGACACATACCAGCTGTTCCGGAAGGACCGACTGCAGACTTCAGGGGGCGGGGTTCTCATTGCTGTGAAACCTGAGTACAATGCAACTCGCGTCCATCAGCTGGAAACTGACGCTGAAGCCGTGTGGGTGGAGATTCAATGCAGTAACGGTAAATATCTGATCGGATCAGTCTATCGCTCTCCGAAATCGTCCCAGCTGATGAATGATGAGCTGATTCTCTCCCTAAAACGGGTGCAAAACGTTCAACAAAATTATGACGCTGTCTACATTGTTGGTGATTTCAACCTACAAATCACATGGAATAGAAATGCCGCTCCTATCCCAAATAATCCTATATCCAACAACTTCCTTACAGCATTCTATGATCTATTCCTCCATCAACTCATATTTGAAGCTACCCGTATCACTGAGACCTCCCGTTCAACCCTCGATCTCTTCCTAACAAACTCTCCATCCTCAATTCAGTCTCTACAAGTCATCCCTGGATTTTGTGATCACCAAGCCCTCCTAGCTATATTTACCCACAAAAGAACAGTCCAAAATTACAAACCAGAACAGTTTACAATTACTCCCGTACCAACTGGAAACTCCTTTCTGAAATTTTACTTGACAGATTACCGGTCATTACACCTTCAGTCACCAACAGTGTAGATATAGATGGTACCTGGCATACTTGGAAGGAAATCTTTTTTCAGTGCGTCGATGAAGTGATCCCTAAGGTTACAATTAAAAATAAGAAAAAAACACCTTGGATCTCAAAGGACATAATATCCAAAATAAGAAAGAGAAATCAGCTCTATAACAAGTGGAAACAGTGCCCAAGTGACAGCAGGTGGGAAAAGTATAGGCTGGCTAGAAATAGTACCAAATCTGCAATTCGTGAAGCCTACAGTACGTATATGGACAAATTAAGCTTTAATCCCAAGGCAATGTGGACATTCATTTGGAGCAAAAGTGGCAACACCGCACCACAGAGCTTTAAACATAACGGACTTTCTATTTCCAACCCACTAGACATAGCCAACTCGTTCAACTGTAAATTCCAAAGTAACTTCTCTCCACCTGACACCAGTGAAGGAATGTTCCTACCAAGGACATCATCCCCTCTCTTTCCCCTAACCAGTCTGTATTTCACACAACAGGAAGTTCGGGACAGCTTACGGAGAACTAGACCCCATGCCGCGACAGGACCAGACTTAATCCCTGCTCGGATCCTTCACTACTGTGCAGAGGCCCTAGCACCCTCATTGTGCGCACTTTTCAACCAGTCCATTAACACCGGGACGCTACCACAAGAGTGGAAACATGCTAACGTGGTCCCTGTGTTCAAAGATGGTGACAAGGAAGACATGGACAACTACCGCCCGATTTCTCTAACGTCTGGTATCTGTAAATGTATGGAGCGCCTGGTTGCTAAGAACATACTGGAATTCCTGAGTGAGCGAGGCCTGTTAAATCCAAGCCAACATGGCTTCGTTCCGGGGAGATCTTGTACAACTCTTTTGACAAAAGTGATTGATGACTGGCAGAACTATTTGGATCAGACTAACGTCTCCCAAGTGGACTGTGTGGCCCTGGACTTAAGCAAAGCTTTTGATCAGGTGCCTCATCAAAGACTCTTGTTAAAGCTTGGCAAATATGGCATCGGAGGCAAACTGATTACATGGTTGACGTCATTCCTGGTGGGTCGAACGCAGTGTGTCGTGTTTGGCGGGGCCAAGTCACCGAACATAGTGGTAACTTCGGGAGTATCACAGGGGTCGGTGATTGGGCCTTTGTTGTACATGGTTTTTACCCTCGACCTTCCAAGCTGTGTGACGTCCACGATGGCGCAGTATGCAGACGACTCAATAATTTACAGAGCCATTAAAAATAATGATGACGTCAAAGCACTACAGGAAGATCTGGACAGTGTGGCACTGTGGTGTGATGTAAATAAGATGACCTTGAATGTAAACAAGTGTAAATATATTCGGCTAAGTAGGGCCAGACAGCCTATTGCACATAGCTTTTCACTGATCGGCAAAGTTCTTCCCATGTGCAATTCACTGCGAATGCTGGGAATACACATTTCCAGCAATTTGAAGTGGAATGTACACGTTGAAGAATCTAGGTGTAAGGCATTTAGAATTCTAGGATTTGCAAGACGTAATCTTCTGGGATTCAGAAGCCGTGCACTCCGAGCGGTGTATCTCTCCACGATACGGCCCATTCTTCTGTATGGACTTCCTGCCTGGCATCCCACTACCGAGGAAAACATGAGGAAGTTAAGTGCAGTCCAACGTCGAGCAGAGCGACTCATTTACAATCAGGGTAACAAAGTTTTGACAAAACCATTAACATCCATCAATGACATATGTAGCCAAATAGACCTCACCTTTCTCCGAAAATCTCTAGCTGGCACCATTATACTCTACCCATTTCACCGCCTTCAGCTGGCATATCGTTCAGTCCGTAGAGCACAGGGTGTCACCCTTATTCCTCCATTCGCTAGGACAACAGATTATCAATCTGGATTCTACAATCGCTCTGCTCGACTTTGGAATGACCTGCCTCGTGAAATAAAAGACCTTCCTCCACGACAATTTTGCCGCAAAGTGAAGGCTCTAAAGGGACTAAAACCCCATGTAAATTGAATTTATATACTGTATAATGTAACTTTGTGAGTGATTGGGAGTGTGCGCGTGCGTGTATGTATGTATGTATGTATGTATGCGTGTGTGAGCGTGTATATGTGTGCGTGCATGCCTATGTCTTCCCTTTTATTTATGAATTGTATGATATAGACGTCATGTCCAGCAGATTATGTGTATATAGCAAATGTAAAGGTGTAAATTGTATAATGTAACATTTGAGATTTGTTTAGATTTAATGAACGGAGATGGAGACACTGCTGTGTATGTGGGGCTTGCCCTTTCTCTATCTGCCGTCCATAAATTGTAGGCACAATTTTTGGTAAATAAATAATAATAATAATAATAAGATAGTGCGACTATCCCCGTTTACATCAAATGTCGACTTTTCATGAAGTCCCTAGGATTTTTATGAAATGGCGGGTTTTACTATTTGTTAGTTATTGTTGTTTTAAGAGTCGGAACAGCGAGGTCATCTGCCCATGTTCACTGACTGCGACAGATACATGTTTATAATACAAGTCGAAATTTCTTTCCCTATGCTATAACATGTAAAAGGACTTCTCGACCACCCTGTAGAAAATTTTGCATTTTAAATTCCAAATTGAGTGCTTTATAGCACATTTTAGTACAGTATGTCACAAATGAGGCTTTAATGCTTAATGTAGCAAATTCCAAGTGATTTATGGCATTGCCTCCACTGCTGCCTGTCTTCAGCATCTCCCAGATTCGCTCCAAGCCTTCTTGAATCTTCCTTTCACTTGATCGTGGTCTACCAGTGGTCTCGTTCCCAACGGTTGTTCCCTCCACACTCTTTTTAACACCTGGTTCTCTATTCTTCTTTGCATGTTCCCCAATCACCTTAGTTTTCTTCTTCTTCTTCTTCTTCTTCTTCTTCGCGAATGGGTCTCCTAGGACCACGCGGAATCAACACTTATTTCCCTTCATGTTTACCCAATAACTCTTCATGCGCAACGATTGAGTGTGTCTTCGTTGCAGCGACCAGGCGTGTTTCGTAGGTCTTCTTTCTTCTTCCTCAAAACCTCGTGTATGAGTGATTTTCCTAATTTCCTCTTGATCCTTGAGATTGGGAAAATAATAAATGATAATAATTGTTGTTTTAAGGGGCCTAACAGCTAGGTCACCTGCCCATTTTCACTGACTGCGACAGATACATGTATTAAATTTCACGTTGACCAACCCTGTATAGGTCTTTGGGATAATATCTTCTCACTATGTAGCCTATTAATAGAACGGTTTTAGGGAGAAAATCTTCCCACCCCTTTCATTTCAAGCAGTCCCACATGCATTCACAAGCTGGCTGCACAGAAATACTGAAAACCCATTAATTTGATGTATACTGTCATCAGCAACCAAAGGTGGTGCGCTTATATCCCAGTGGTCTCCACAGAGCACGTGCTCGCCAGTTCGGTTGTGTTGAGTGAATGCTATGCATTGTTTTACAGAAGAAGGTGCCTTTATTGAAAATAGGAGATTTGTAAACGTTGGTATATAACTGAAATACAATGTTAATAATGGTTTTGGTCACTTGAGTAAATATATTTCAGCTAGAAAGAAATAATTATCCTGTTTAGGGTGTTTGCCATAGAATAGAAGATTTTAAAAATTAATTTTCTGTGTTTTGAGTAAATACTATTTTGAAATCATTCAGTTATATTCAAACATTGTGGTGTTTGAAGCCATATTTTCAGTGTTGCCTTAGTAAACAAGAGTTTAGTGCTTTTCAGTCGGTCAACACGAATGTACCAAAAAGAGATGGGTTATGCCCTAATCCTGAAATAAATTACATGAGATTAATAAAACACTAGGATGACCAGAGTCGATCGTCAAGTGATCATCAGATCCATTACACTTAGGCTACAAAATCTATGTTTGAAATACAGGTGAAAATATTTACAATATGTACAATTATTTAGTTGCAGTATTGGTACTGCAACTGTCAGTGTATGCTAAATGCAGTATATATGTTAGGTGAAATGCTAAATGGTGATAGCTATCCGTAGATTGTACTTTAGAGAGATTATGGTTAAACTATAAAATTTTAGGCTAACTACTTATCTGATTGTCTTCCGTACAACAGCTACTCGCAGTTTTCGTGCTCACTGGAACTCACTGTGCGGTCGACTGCAGTCGTTATCTTAACGACTGGTTTTTCCCTGCTTTCTCCCCCCTGCTCCTACGTGCTGTGGGGAGTGATAGCGATGTGTTTATGTGAGGTGTTGCCAACCTAGATAAGATGTATGTTATTGAATGAGGTGGGTCTACAACTATTAAAGACCGTGGATTAGCCCTCGCCACGCGTGGAGCATAACCCATTCAAACTAAGCGTTGACGGTCTTATGAGGACGTCCCGGCACCTTTAATACTGCCGCGAAATATACTAACTATAGTAACTTTTAATAAACCTAAATCACTTTTATATTCTTTGTGCAGTTTTCGGCAAAGATGTTATAGGTAACTGAACGTGTGTTGCGTGGTAGTTAGTTTTTCTTTAAATTATAGAGCGTGATGTGTATATTGTACTATATACTATATCGTGGTAAATAAACCTAATTATTGAGTGATAAACACAGTAACATCATAATTTGAAAGTGGAAAATGATTACCCCATTGCTCATTTTAGAAAACATACTGTCGGGTGTGGGCAGTGGGATAATAATTTCCCACCCCGTATTTCTTACAACAGACTCCACGCCTATAAAATTGTTGCATATTCCTACTCATCTATCACCCCCAATAACAAATATGCAAAAAGAAATGTTATACCCCCAGTCTTTTGCCCTGTAAAGTTAAGTTAAAAATGGGAAAGATACAAACTTACTACGTTGCCAAAACACACAATTCTGGAGGAAGTCACGAGTAGTGTGTATAATGTGGATGTGTATGATACGTGACGCCAATGTATTTGTTTTTACAGGGAGACATTGGCGAGTAATCGATTCAGAGAAATTGCTGTCACCGTATCGACAACCTGCTGATGACAGACTACTAATGAAGAGTTTCCAACACACGATTATAGTGTTCACCACAGCCAATGATAGCCTACCATTTCTCGATCAGGCGCACGTACAATGGAGACTCTTTATTTACCTACGTAATTACACGTAATGATGTATTCTCCTCGTGGTAATTAATTCTAATACCATGACAAATAAGGAGCAAATTAAAAAAATTACTAATTGTTTTTTTTTCTTCTATTTCTTCAGCTACAATTTATAATGTTAATAGACCACCCGTAATGACATTATGCAACCCTTGCCAACGAGCAAGGGTAATACTCATCTGTGTTGATAATCAACCGAGTAATTTGCTATATAAATAATTGCAAGCTGAGTGAATCTCATTTAGTAATTTTACGCTCGTTTAGTCGTTTGTAGTTTATATGCGACAGATATGAGCGTACGTGAAGCAATTACACGCTCATGCATTTGCAAAACAAGAAATGTTTGAGTTATTGCTGGAGTGGTGGAATTGGCATCAGTGCCATCTGTCAGCGGTCTTGCTAGACTCTCAAGACACAGCTCTGTGCCATTTATCAGGTTGTGGTGGTTAATCCTTATTTATTTATGTATTTATTTACTTATTTATTTATTTGCGTACATTCCCCTTTAAGGAGAGCGCTACAAACACAAAAATCTAGCTTTTGGTGGTGGCTCTTTTCTTCTTTCTATCTTCCCAAAAACCTTTCATCCGTTCACTTTGTGCCTTCTTCTGTTCATCTGTCCATTTACGCCTATTTCTTTTGGGTTGTGATCTAGAATGAAATTTCTGGTTTCTGATTTTTTCTCTACAAAAGTCTTCCATAGTTTCTTTGTACCAAAAAGTATCCAATTTCGACGTAGAAATTATGTTGAATATTCATTTAGTCAGTCTTGAGTCGTTCTGGCGATGTGTGTAAAGAACTTCACTCTGCGTTTTCTGATGAGTGTCGTGATAGATTCAGTATTTCTGTATAATTCTTCTGTGGATCTTTTTTGACATAAATTAATTTGTCTATTTATCTCATTCATAACAGACAACATTATTTACATTTTTTGTTTCCATCAATCAAGGTCTTAATTGGAGGAAGCCATTGTTGTGTTTAAGTACTAGGGTAGATTCAAAACAAGAAGTTCCGTGAAGAACTATACAGCCTATTTTCATATATCCTACTTATGTTAATTGCCACTATCAACATACACAATTTCTGTTTGATTGCTGTAATAGATTCGTAGATATTAAGAACCGACTAAATATTTCGGATGGTCGCCATGTTGGATTTTATATATGTAGGTCCTAGAGTTATGTACTGTTACATGCAGATTATTGTGAACGTGTAGTATTCAATCTTCAATCGCATAATTAGGACACAAGAAAACACAAGGAGATTTTAAAATTTTTCACAGCTGCCATCTTGAGGTTATGGAAACAATTCAAATAAATTAGATGCCAGTGGATTAACATTCGTATAAGGATTTACTGTACCAAGTTTCACTGCACTCGGATGGTTAAATTGCGAGAAACGTCCATGTGAATATTTATAATTCGCGTCACCGCCATGTTGGATTTGTGATCACCAGGTTATTTAAAGTCCTATAGGTGAACTTAAGTTCATAGCCCCTATGAACATTAAAAAATGCAGTTTGAATGCTAAAATACACACATCAAAAAAGTTTTGCATCACCTCGGTTCCCAGATCTCCGGCATATAGACGTTGACTGTGTATATTGTATCCAAGATACAGTCCCTTTGACTGTTCATAGATGTCACTAAAACTGCTCAAAGATGTAAACAACCATGCATGAGCAGGGCCTATTAGACGGAGGGGGTACGACAGCCGATCAGTTCCAGTCATTCCACCAGGACGAAGGTACGCTGCTCATGTTGTCTGTAGTTCTACCATGCCTAGAAGGTCAATACCGCAGTTCGATCGCGTCCGCATTGTTACTTTGTGTCAAGAAGGGCTCTCAACAAGGGAAGTTTCCAGGCGTCTAAGAGTGAACCAAAGCGATGTTGTTCGGACATGGAGGAGGTACAGAGATACAGGAACTGTCGATGACAGGCCTCGCTCAGGCCGCCCAAGGGCTACTACTGTAGTGGATGACCGCTACTTACGGATTGCCGCTCGGAGGAACCCTGACAGCAATGCCACCATGTTGAATAATGCGTTTCGTTCAGCCACAGGACGTCGTGTTTCAACTCAAACTGTGCGCAATAGGCTGCATGATGCGCAACTTCACTCCCGACGTCCATGGCGAGGTCCAGCTTTGCAACCCCGACACCATGCAGCGCGGTACAAATGGGCCCAACAACATGCTGAATGGACCCCACGGAATTGGCATCACGTTCTCTTCACCGATGAGTGTCGCATATGCCTTCAACCAGACAATCGTCGGAGACGTGTTTGGAGGCACCCTGGTCAGGCTGAACGTCTTAGACACACTGACCAGCGAGTGCAGCAAGGTGGTGGTTCCCTGATGTTTTGGGGTGGCATTATGTGGGGCCGACGTACGCCACTGGTGGTCATGGAAGGCTCCGAAACGGCTTTACGATACCTGAATGACATCCTCCGACCCATAGTGCAACCATATCGGCAGAATATTGGAGAGGCATTTGTCTTCATGGACGACAATTCTCGACCTCATCGTGCACATCTTGTGAATGCGTTCCTTCAAGATAACGACATCGCTCGACTACAGTGGCCAGCATGTTCGCCAGACATGAACCCTATCGAACATGCCTGGGATATGTTGAAAAGGGCTGTTTATGGACGTCTTGACCCACCAACCACTCTGAGAGATTTACGCCGAATTGTCGTTGAGGAGTGGGACAATTTGGACCAACAGTGTCTTGATGAACTTGTGGATAGTATGCCACGGCGAATACAGGCATGCATCAATGCAAGAGGACGTGCTACTGGGTATTAGAGGTAGTGGTGTGTACTGCAATCTGGACCACAAATGCTGAAAGTCTAGCTGTATGATGGTACAACATGCAATGTGTGGGTCTCATGAGCAATAAAACGAGCTGAAATGTTGTTTGTGTTGATCTCTATTCCCTTTGTATTTAACGGTTCCGGAACTCTTGGAACCGAGGTGATGCAAAACTTTTTTTGATGTGTGTAGATTCGTAGATATTCAGTATCGTCTAAATATTTCGGATGGTCACCATGTTGGATTTTTAAGTGTATAGGCCATAGAGTCATGTACCATTAAAGGAAAATTATTGCGTAGGTTCATTATTCAAACTTTCACTTAGATCGCATGACTACATCACAAGAAATAAAAACTTAATTTTAAAATTCGCATTGCCGCCATCTTGAGGTTATGTAAACAATTGAACTAAATTAGATACCAGTGGATTACAATGTGTATAAATATTTCCTGTACCAGGTTTCAGTGCGCTTGGAGAATTAAATCGCGAGAAAGGTCTATTTAAAATTTTCAAATTCGCTGGGCCGCCATGTTCGTTTTGTAGTTAACCGGTTTTTGAAAGTCTTATAGATGGACTTCCAGTAGTGCCCTTTATCTCCGTACAAAATTTTAGGGAGATACCGCTAATAGTTTCAGAGATATAGAATGCCGGTGAAATATTTCGCACATCAGCCATCTTGTGATTATGTAAACAATTGAACGAAGTTAGATGTCGGTGCATTACAATGTATATAAACATATACTGTACCAAGTTTCATTGCGTTTGGTTGGTCAAATCACGAGAAACGTCTATTTAAAAGTCGCAAATTCGCATGGCCTCCATGTTGGTTTTGTAGTTACCAGGTTTTCAAAAGTCACATAAGTGAACTTATAGTAGTTCCTCTATCACCATAAAGAATGTCAGGGTAATATCGGTAATAGTTTCGGAGATATTGAATGCTGGTGAAATATTTCGCACAGCCGCCATGTTGGATTGGTGAGTCGTAACAAAATTTGAAGGGCACGGTCGAGGTCGCCGGGAATAGTGCTATGAACTTTCCGAGTTTCATTGAAATCGCTCCTGCCGTTTAGATTTTATTAGGGGGACACACACACACACACGAATCACACACACACACACACACGCACACACACACAAACAAAAGGTGATCTCATAAGCCTATTTTTTTTTTCAAAATTGAAAATAGGCTAAAAAATAAGGTTCCCACATTTATTAGAAATAGATACCATTTTTTATTTTACTTGAAATGTAATGCTTCTGGGGTTTCATGAATGTGCCGAAAACACCGAGGAATTCTTAGACTCCATTGTCACTGGTGATGAAACGTGATGCCACTACTTCACTCCCAAAACAACAGTCACGACGATTCGAGACGGACGACGAAGTGAAAGAAGATGTGACTGTCACAATAGTCATTCAATAATGATTAAATATGATCATACATTACCAGTTATTCATTCACTATCCCGTTCAAATAAAACAATTTATAAGAGCTGGTTAAGCAACTATTGTCTACAAAGTAACTTAGTGTATACGCCGGTGACAACTCTTTTCTCCTCAACACCCAAACTACTGTACATCGTCAGCCCTTATTAGTTACTAAACTTTTTTAAAACAAGAAGTTCCATGACGAACTAAAGAGCCTACGTTTCTCAAAATTTAAGATTCATGCCTATGATTAATCTTTACTGACCTATATAGAGTAATGACGAGATTAAGTTGGTAATATCGAAATTTCTAATTAGTTCGAAATATACCTAGCATAATGTAGCCTAATAGAGCACTACATTTTGCAGCCCTGGTAAAGAATATATTCTTAGTTACATCTCTTAAGGTACTGTACAGAATACAAAATGTGGTTGAAGTCCAATGGACGTTACATGCAGTTAGACATTGGATCTATCAGCGCGCGTAAAACTATGTTGTCAACAATGTCATGCATGTTTCGATCAGAAATATTCTGAAATATTATGATCTATTGTTGTGCCAATTTTTGATGAAATCCATTTGTTAGTATAGAAGTTGCTTGTATTTTAAAATTGGACCTATCAGCAGGCTTAGATTCATGTTGTCAGCACTGATGTATATTAGTGACTCCAAATTAATCTAGAATGTCAGGTACTATACGAGTGCAAAGTTTAAAGTTGTTGGCTCGCATAGGCCTACATTCTGATATATTGGTATTTGGATAAAAATAGAGAGAGCATTTATTAACAGTTGGCAGCCCTGGTGGCCCTTAAGAATATGCTCAGTCATATCTCTTTATATACGCATAGTACATACGAAATTCGGTTGAAATCCAATTAATAGTTTAGAAGTTATATGCATTTAAAAATTGGACCTATCAGTAGGCTTAGAATCATTTTGGCAACATTGTCATATATGGCCTCCTAAAAATTAAACTGAAGTACTATTATTTATATGTGTGCCAATTTTGGAATAGTTCCCATGTATACCTTCCAGGATATCCAACATGGAGCTCAAATTTCAATTGCGATTTTCCAGCATTTGGTAGCACCGACATCATTTTCAAGTATGGCATTGAGATGTTCCGGTATAGATCTTTGAAATGAAAATCCACAACCTGCTTCCAGTCTCCGACCGGGTCAGGAATGGAATGAATGAAGCCCCTATCTAGCGGCGAGGAATATGAACTGTGCCGGCTGCCGAGGCCTGACGCACTCCTCTGGGGCAATGATTAAATGAATGACAGATGAAATGAAATGATAGTGGAGAGTGTTGCTGGAATGAAATTTTGACAGGGAAAACCGGAGTACCCGGAGAAAAACCTGTCTGCCTCCGTTTTGTCCAGCACAGATCTCACATGGACTGACCGGGATTTGAACCACGGACCCAGCAGTGAGAGGCCGGCGTGCTGCCGCCTAAGCCATGGAGGCTCAGCCGGTATAGATCTTTACTCATACCAAATTTGATTTCGATTGCTCCCGCCGTTTAGGAGTTGATAGGAGGGGACACACACACACAGCCAGACAGACAGACAGACAGACAGGCAGACATACATTTTCCTGGATCGATCTCATAAGTCTACTTTTTCCTCATTTTTGCAAAATGAGAAAAGTGGGCTTAAAAGTACGTTGTTCCTCCGATAACAATGAATACAATCAACATTTCCTTTAGTAAAAAACCTTGGGTTGACCTAAACGGAAACTATCGACTGGTACAACTTCCTACATGTATGAAATGCATGTAAATAGATGTACGCATCCCTTCACCAATTGTGCGTTATAAGAACATTTCACCACTAGACATTAAGATTAAACTCATCCAGACACTAATACTACCAAATCTCGACTAGGCTATCGTGGCATTGTTCTCGTTGACGCGACTCATGGACAAACTACGAAACTTCAACGAGCATTGAACTCTTGTCTACGGTTTGCTTTTAATTCTAAGATACGATGTTCACATAACCCCAAGCAACCGAACTCTTTCTTGGCTTAAACCTGATGAACGTCGTAAATTTCACCTACTGACATCCATCGATCGATTTCTTCATGAAACCCCCTCACGTACTGTGCCCACGTGGAATATCAAAATTAGCTCCTTGTCCTCATATCACAACCGAAACAGTCGATCTGGCTCTTCCTTTGCCATGCCCATCAATCTCTCATCTATGTTCAAATGTTCTTTTGCTGTAGCTGGGTCTCGACTAAGGAATTCAAATCCTGCCAATATAGGTATTGGCTGAAAACTGTGTATTTCCCCAAGTTCTTCAAAGAGTCACATTCCAAGATGTCCTCATGTGATATCCCCAGTTCTTGTAGGTCTTTTTCCACCTCTGTAAACCAGATCCCTTTGGGTTTCTTTCCCACAAAGTAGGCACAGATTCGATTGGACAAGAGAATTACTATTCTCTCTCTCTCTCTCTTTAATCGTATCGGCCAACTAAGGACCACGTTATTTCAACTGGCTTCTCTGGGCTTTGATGTTTGCCCAGTGTTCCCTCATACGTTGCCGGTGTTGCTCTTTTCTTTCTTCCGTCCACATCTTTCGCGTCTTCAACTTCGGTTTTTCTTGAAAACCCTGGTGGTCGTGTGGTTTCTTCGTGAGGGGATTGCGTTCTTGAATATCCCCACAGGTAATTTCCATCTCTTGCAGGTCACTTTCCACCTCTTCGAACCAGGTTGGCTTGGTCTTCTTATTTTTAAAATAGTTAAAGATCCGGTTCGTCAATCGTGTGGGTTTCATTCTAAGCAAGTGGCCATAAAATGCAATCCTCCTTTTCCTCATTACATCAGAGATCTTCTGGACATGAATATACAGCTCATAGTTATGCCGTCGTCTATATTCACCGTTGTCTTTAATCGGGCCAAGAATTTTCCTCAAGATCTTTCTTTCCTTGATCTCCAATTTTTCTACCAGGCCTTTCACGTTCATGGTGAGGCATTCCGCTGCGTACAGAGCCTCTGGTCATATGACAGTGCAATAATGCCTAAGTTTTGCGTTCAGGGATATTGACGTTTCGTTGTAAACGTCCTTGGTGAGTTGGTACGCCATCACTATTATTATTATTATTATTATTATTATTCATATGCCCTATTCATTATTATTAGTGTTGACATAATTAATTGACTGTTTATTGATCAACATAATGAACTTTACAAAAATTGTTATATATGAATTGGTATCATATTGCGTGGTTAAGTGTAAGAGAGGGCCATGAGCCACTACTGAAGACAAAGATTAGAATTAATTTGACATTTGTAACTATAACGTATTACCCAGGCCTGGTTATTGACGTCGTCCCAGACCAGAGAAATTCCTCAAATTCCTTCAACATACCAGTTCCCATATTAAACATTTACTTGAAAACATTCCATTTCTTGAAGACCAAGGCAACGTATCATAAGGTAATATGAGCCTAGCCCTACCGAAAAGTGACAAGCAACCAGGAAGGCCATTACACGCGTGGAAATATAACATAATTCAGTTACCTCATTAAAGCAACAGCCTTGTATCTGAGGAGGTCATCTCTTCACAAAGGTTACCGCAGGGACAGTGCTTAGGTCCTCAGATAATTAATGTCCATAATTTCCCCATGTTCTACATGTGTTCGGTGGAACAGTGCAGATAAATATTCAAATGAACATTCCCTTAAAACTAAATAAATATCAGGCTGCTACTAACTTGCGTCATCTTCATTGTCAACTGGGAATCTTGCCATGAAAACTCCGCACAAGTATATAATGAGACCACGATACATTTATACCTGCTTCTCTACTCGAGGGAACAGGAAGTCTGAATAGAAATCGAATGTTAATGTTTGACGAGGCAGCTTTTATAATTTGAGATTAATATCAGTCAACACGGGTAATATTTAATACCATATTAATAATGGTTAATGTCTAAGCATTTTATGCTTAGCTGTTTGCTTCTACGCTTTCTGTTTCTGATAAATTAAGGGCTTGCTTACATTTTCCTTAGTATGTCTGGATTCTCTCCGTTTTCTGATTTTTGTTTGTTTACAAGTTTTGCTCATATGTTTCTCTTTCATTATCCATTCATTTGTTTGCTTCAATGCTTGTTTATTTCCTAGCTTCAGTTTAAGCATACCTGCCAGTTCCGTAGATCATTCGTTTTCCTGCATGTAAGTCTTTATACTTGTTTTAATGTCCTTTCCGTTTTACGTGCTTGCTATCTCGATTATAGGCTTGTTGACTGGCATGGTATGTTTTATTGGCAATCGCTCATTTGCTAGCTTATCTGCTTGATAATTTCTTGCAAAGCGTGTTTCATTTCGGAATTTTTTGTGTTTATGGTTTTGTATAGTCTATAGACATGAGAGAGAAGCTGGTATTCAGAAAGGTGTAAGGCAAGGCTGCAACTTATCAACCATTCATTTCAATCTTTACATTGAACAAGCAATAAAGGAAATTAGAGAAACATTTAAAGTGGGAGTGAAGATTCAAGGAGAAATAATTTCAACTCTGAGATTTGCTGATGACATTGTCATATTGGCCGACACGCCTGAGAATTTGAATGGGTTTTTAATGGTATGGACTCCGTCTTACGGAAAGAATTCATGATGAAAATTAATAAAGGTAAAACAAAAATACTGGAGTGCAGCCGAAATAAATCAGAAACCTCTATGGACATCAAATTGGCAGGTGAAAAGCTGAAGGAAGTAGGAGACTTCTGTTACTTAGGAAGCAAAATAACCAGAGATGGACGAAGCAAAGAGGATATAAAAAGTAGGTTGGCTCAGGCAAGGAAAGCATTTCTACTAAAAAAAAGGAATCTGTTGACATCGAATATAGATTTAGGTATTAGGAAGTCATTTAGGAAAGCCTTTGTCTGGAGCGTGGCGCTCTATGGAAGTGAAACTTGGACTATTGGAGCAGCAGAAAAGAGGAGAATTGAAGCATTTGAAATGTGGTGTTACAGGAGAATGATGAAGATCAGATGGGTAAATAGGGTTACAAACGAAGAGGTATTAAGACGAGTGGGAGAGAAGAGATGTTTCTGGTGACTGATAATGAAGAGAAGAGATAGGTTAGTAGGACTCATACTAAGACACCCAGGAATAGCAAGCTTAGTTATGGAAGGAAGGGTCGAGGACAAGAACTGTAGGGGTAGACCAAGGTTAGAATATGTTAAACAGATTGCCTCGGATGTAGGGTATGGTAGCTATGTAGAGATGAGACGATTAGCTCAGGACAGGGAGGCATGGAGAGCTGCATCAAACCAGTCAAAAGACTGAAGACTCAAATAACAACATAGTCGATTCTGATTTTTGTAATTTTTGTGCGGAGTGATAAGTTTTGGTCTTCTGTGTTGTTGTTGTTTTTTTTTTTTTTTTTTTGTTTTTTTTTTTTTTGGTTGCGTGGTTTTGTGTTTAGCATTTTATCTTCCTTGTAGTTTTGTATGTCCTGTTTTTGTGGTTTTATGTTTTATGTGAGTGATTTGAATGGTTTTGTATTGTTTAATTTTGTGGTTTATTGGTCTTACGGGTTTTGCGGTTATGTGCCATGTTCTTGTCATCATGTTGCGACTTGCAGAATATTTCTTCGCGTTTCACATCTCCCAGAGCCCAAAACCAACGTCAGTTCAAAAGTTTATATACTGTATAATTTATCTCTCTATCTACATATATAATAATAGCCTAGAATCAAACCGCACTTTCTCCAAAAACATGATTATTCAGTAGAGCCCAAAGACTGATTCCAGCAGAACTCAAAGTTAATTAGTAAAACTGATGAGTGTATATTAAAGGTTTGACTTACGGAACACATTTGCAATACATAAAACCCGATTTTATTGACCTACCTGAATATTTAAGGAGATTTTAATGTTGGAGAAAGTGCACTTTGTCTCTAGGTCATGGATAAAGTGCACTCAGGTGTAAATGTAAATGTAATTTAAGAATATATCACATTTAGAAGATGAAATAAGGCATTTTAGACGTAATACATATCTATTTTACTGAAAAATGCAGACCATTACAAAAATTGTAGTGAATAAGTGGATTTTCAAACCATTGTAATTAAGATGTACATTTTTTACAACACCTTTCATGGACTCCTTAACGTCATAAATTTTGGTGTCCGAACTAACCTTCTTGACAGATGAGTACCTTGATACCAAATCAATGGCGACAAATGGAAGGCTGCCATTGGCTGGGGCTAACTTGGAGTCATTCTGCACTTAAGTGCTGTTCGTCTCCAAGCGGTGATTTTCTGAACTATTTTAACATGGATGTAATGCAGTTTGACACCAACCGACCAGATTATTATATTCTTCAGACAATTCCGCATTGAAACATACAATAATCTCATTTTCGATAATTTTGGAGAAAGTGCAGTTTGATTACTGTATATATCGATATAGATATTTTTCACTTTTTTGTAGATACGATAAATACCGCCAAATTTACACATAAAATATTACCTTATAAATTCTCAGTTGAGTTCGTTAATGTGCACAATTTGGCCGAAGGGGTGAAAAAAAAATTGAAATTTCGCTATAACTTTCATAATAGACTATGTAAAAATCTAATCCATTCAAAGTTCATATTAGTCTTCGGATAAGGGTTTTTGATAGCACCAAAGGGGTGGGAAAAATGGAGTTTGAGAAAAAAATCATACCTCCCTTATTAGGCACAATATCAAGACCGTTTGAAATTGCCAATCGTCCTCTATACATTATCTAAAACTTTTGTCTGAAATAATTTTTGATATAGCTCACCCTTACGCCAAGGGATGAGCAAAATGTTCTCCTTGAAGATGCCAAGTTGATGAGGGAAGAGCTGAGTCGAAGATAGGTATCACAAATTATTACTTACTGTACTACGGATATCATTAAAGCAATATTGTTGTTTAGACAGCCATGTCGTTCTACAGACGAACCAAATATAGCATAATCTCCAACTCCTGTGGGACTGGTCGGCAGTTGTGCTGAGTGCAAGGTAAGTAAGAGTAGACAATATTATAATTATTACAAGATGGGGCTGCTCTTATGCTAAACATGTAGCACGTTTGTAATTATACAACTATTGGCATATTTAGTACATTCAAAATATTTATTTATTTATTTATTTATTTATTTATTTATTTATCTATCTACCTCCGCCTATCGGCGTGCCGAGAGCGATTTCTTTTTTTTTTTATCTTATTAACTTATGGGTTTTACAGTTATGTGTCTTGTTCTTGTGGTTTTCATTCTCTGGTATTTTTGTGGTGTTGGTTTTTGTTCGGTTATATAGTTTTGAAACGTGAATTTTTGTGGTTGTGAACTATTTGCTGTTTTAGGCTTTAGTTTGAGGTTTAACGTATTTAGTGATTTATTGTTTGTATTTGTTCTTGTTTTATGTGTTATGGCAAGGAAATCAGAGTATCCGCTTAACGCTATACGGACATAAAGACAGACAAAAGCTCCAAATCTGTACAGGGATAAACAGTATATGTCTATTCCACATCTACGATATGATCACTTACGATTCAAGGAAGAAGTCAATTAAGCACCTGCAGGTAATTGCTTTCCGAGGATAAATCTGAACCACATCATGTATAATAGAACTGTCGAAGATGTGTTGTCTTAATATATTCACTGTGTCACAGGTCGACCTTCGATAAGTTAGAGCCTGTAATTGTCCCTAAGAGCAGGTAATAGCCACAGCAAGACTGACGGAGCATTTCCATCTCCATAATGACATGTCGTTTGCGGTGTTCACCGAGCACACGCCAAATTGTTCCCAACGAGTGGGCAGATCTTAATTCCTTCAGCAGCGATGGCTACTGGGAAGCGTCACGTCCGTTCAGGGGTGTCCCAAACAAGCATTATATCTGAACCAACTTCTTCAGTAGAACAATGCAATTGCTCACTAAACCTTTAAATAAAGGTGTAATGAGCACAAATTGTCCACCTTAATCAATATATTTATTTATCCATACTAATATATAAAAATGAGAAGGTGTCTGTCTGTCTGTCTGTCTGTCTGTCTGTGTGTTACTCAATCACGCACGAACCACTGGTCCGATTTAAATGAAATTTTGCATGGATGTAGTTGATTTGCCAGGTTAACATACAGGCTACTTTTGATTTCGATATTTTTCACTATTTAAAAATGGTGACCATTTTAGTGACGTTACTAGACCTTTTTGTTTCAAAATTTCATATTTACATTTCAAATAAAAAGAGAACGCTAAGAAATAGCAAACTTTTGATGGCATATACGGGGTCTAAAATTTAATGTTCTATCCGAAAGGTACTTATCACGTTTCGAGTATCTCCAAGGGTTAAAGAGTAAAACCTAAATTTGTGCTGTAAAACACGGTTAACGCCGAGCTATGTTAGTCTATGTTAGTCCCTACATTTATAGAGGTGGTTTGTGGGGTCTGAAACGAGGCGTTTTTTTAAGTCTAATTTTATACTCTTTGTGCCGGTTATTGTATGTGAGTATTTAGAACTTAACGCTGTTTTACGATGTGATAGTACTTTCTACTTTGCACGGTATGCTTTCTTACTTTTTATAGATTTGTTTTTTGTTAAGTGAATATTTCTGTTGGCCAATATTTATCTGCTTTTGTCGTTTTTGTTGTTTTCACAGACGAATGTATCGAAGTCTACCGACTGTCACATTAGTTTATTTAGTTTTTGTAATTAATCTTACTGCAGAATTGGGCAAACTTATTTCAATAAAGTTGGTATTTTGCCTTTCACGGCCAATTAAACCCCGCACAAAACACGGAGTAAACCTTGAAAAGTTGCTGAGTTTTAATTGCTTGCCCCTGAAATTCAATATACAATCATTTTGGAAGCCTTTATAGGGAGGTGAAAGACTGATTTAGCGTTTAGCTCTCGCAGTAAAGTGCCGGAGCTGTTCTAGGTAAGAATTGAGGTATCGCGCAGTTTGCTACTCCTTTGGTGGCCCACAAATGGACCACAGGAGCTCGCTGATGGACCATCTCGGAGTTACTAGGTGAAATCTCGCGCAAGAAACGGCATAAACTTAGAAAATGTGCTGTGATTAAAAATGATTTTGTTATTATTACTTGGGATGATTAAAGTTTGTTTTGTTACTGTTACTCTTTATCATGACATGGTACGTAGTTTCCGCAATATTACATACTGCGGATATGATAATTGATACCATGTTTGATGTATTTTTAGCATACTGTTTATATATTTGAATATAGTATGAAGACGTTAAACGATAGGTGTTCAATTTTAAGAACTTTTACTACATAGAAGCTGATATTTATTTCGAATATATAAATTCACTTTCCTACCTACAAAGCGGAGGCAGACAGGTTTTTCTCCGGGTACTCCGGTTTTCCCCGTCACAATTTAATTCCAGCAGTAATCTCCACTATCATTTCATTTGTCATTAATGTAATCATTAACTCAGGGTAGTGCGACAGGCTTCGGCAGCCGGCACAGTTCATATCCTCGCTGCTAGATGGGAGTTTCATTCATTCCATTCCCTGACCCGGTCGGTCGACTGAAAGCAGGCTGTGGATTTTCACTTTCCTACCTCTGATTAATAATTGGGTGAGTGAAAATGCATGTAGTCTACACATGGAAATAAAATAACTACATTACGAATGTGTGATTACAGTATATTAATGATTTAGGCCAGCAAGTACTAAAAGCCGTTTCAAGAACTGGTACTTCAGCTAGTGATAAATAAATTAACGGCTAGAGAGATTTTCATGAAATTTTGTATGTATGTTTGAGTGGATCCCTGTATGGTTTAGATTCACAATTGGACTCGGTAGGTGGCGTAGTGACCAAAATGTAGGAAGAACACACTTTGAGAACCACAAGATACAGTCAACAAAATAAAAACTGTCGTCATGGAAACCGCTAGCCTTAGTGAAAACTAAAGTCTTTGGATTGTTTGTCTCTGGTAGCAAACTATGTTTCTGCCGCCACAGCAGCTCAACAAGGTCTTCATTCCCTACTAATTCTTCCTAGCCCGTTCCCTTGGCAGTGGTTACTTATGAAACGTTCATAAATCGAATTATTGGTATTTGGCGTAGGCTTCAATGGAAATGATTTGAGTTTTTTCTCAAAAAATCAATGTCAAATGACACTTAGTATAAAGTTCATCGAAAATTCAAATATGTTTGCTGAACCCGCTCTATGTATTCGGGCAGGACAACGTCTATATAACTATACCCTTGCATTTAGGAGAAAGTAGGCTATATGTTCCTTACTGAACACCTTGTTTATAGCATACATTCTATTTTTGCAAAGAATAAAAGTAGACTAATGAGATCTACACAGGGCCAAAAAATTGTGTGTGTGTGTGTGTGTGTGTGTAATGTCTGTTCGCTATGAATTGAAACACGATGAAACCGAATTGAATGAAATTTGGTACAGAGGTAGCACTAGCCAAGGGCACCTCAGCGTCATGCTTTATATTGCCGCCATATTTACCAAACCATAATTGCGGTCACTCAAATGGTCAAATCTTAAAATTAAATTACGGCCTAACTAATCATCGTATCTTTACCAAATTTGGTAAAATCGTACCTTAATATGAGGCTCGTCATGTGCCCAAACTACAAGGTCATCAGCCATACCATTTAAAGATGGTGGCCCTGTGAATTATGCAAGCATTGTAATCAATACCTTACGATCCACCAATTCTGATTATCGAGCCGAGGGTGGTTTAAGCTATCCTAAAGGAGGTGACCCATTATTCATTACACTTTATCAGTGACTTAAAAGAGCAGAGCCGTCTCGGTCACATGACAAGATGGCAGCTGACCTCTGTGCCTGTTCTATATTTCAGTAATTTGAGTATGTTGCATGTGATATAGTCTACTGATAGAAATAATATAAACTTTGAATGAAATTATCTCTAATGAAGAATAATGATAATGTTATTGTTTATGCGTCCCTTTTAACTACTCTGACTTTTAAAGACGCTGGGGTGACAGAATTTTGCCCCGGAGGGGATCTTTGCACACCCTCAAATGCCAGCTGACTGCGCAAGGATACGAACCTGCAACCTTGGACCCAGCAAGCGACAACGTTACCGCAGAGCCACGCAGCCAGTCTATAATGAAGATGTACTGCAGTGAAGAAATCGTTTATTTCAAGAGATCAAGACATCATTTTACTAACACGTTGTATCTAAATCTGTTAATAACACTGAGATGGTATGGGCATGTTTGGTTCTGTGCTAGCGCATTAGTCGGTGACGTGGGCGGCTGGGGTTCGAAACCTATATGAATTAACTTTTCTCTTTTTACTTTAATCTTTTACAAATGATGTGAACGAGCTCTTTCACGGATACTAAATAAAATGGTATTTAGCTCAAAGGAGAGGCTAATGTACACAGAGGTTTATTAATAATCACAGCCCCAGCATATCGCATATAAACAGAACAAATTAGAAAAGGGAGAATAGAAGAACAAGATACACGTAAACATCAACCACAGCCTTCTCAATGCCTCTGTACAGTGCTGTCCTCTTGCGGGTTACGTGGGTAATTGTTCCAAACATTCCGCTTTGTAAATCTCTGGCCTCTTGAAGTATTGCAATTTTGTAATAGTTCAACTTCTAGCCATGACCGCATTCCGATTACCTTTAAGCACTGGCAGCTAGATCGGATCCCTCTAGTTGTTTTAACTGCCTGCCCATGCAACACTCAGAGCCGTACAAGACATAATTAATTCACTGCCATGTTGTAGCACCAACCTACTGTGATCGCCGCAGATTTTTAAAGGGGAAGATACCTGAAACGAAGGATTCATAAGTTTGGAGACTTAATATCGAGATTAACGGACGTGAATGAATTACAATAAGTTAGTAGTTTTGATATGCGATCTTCATAATAGTACATTATGCAACGAGCCTATAATGGCTATAATTAAGACACGAGTATTTTTATAAAACGAGCGTATGCGAGTTTTATAATTTCCATACGATTGTCTTAATTACCATTATAGGCGAGTTGCATACAACTGTTTATGTTCGACGATAATTATAACTTTATTATATGTTTTAACATAAATATTCATAAATATCTGTTCAGTCACTAGAATGTTGTGATCAGGTGCTGCGGTGGGTAGTATATCTGTTTTTCCAAGCTCTCTGGACAACCGACGCATGCGCTCTATGTGCTTCAATACCATATGTTCAGATTAAGACCAACTACATGGCCTTGTTCAGATTGTGCACCAGTATTCAGTAAAACTGTCACTGAAGTCGTGTCAAAACCACGCGCTGTGTTGAAATTGGGTTTGAGGATATTTAGGTACCGGTACAGTGCTATTTCATGTCTCATATTCGCCAGTTTATTTACGCGAACATATGGACGGTGCGTATTCCATGTCGGTAATTTATTATCGTTCGATGTTGTGTTTATGTCCGACATGTTGGATTTTGAGCGCATGCGCGAAGATATCGTTACCTAATTGGTTAATGAACGAGCTCTGATTGGCTGGAGAAACTATATCGTAATGAACAAGATGTTCAGTAAAGAACATATAGCCTACTTTCTCCTAAATGCATGGGTATTGTTATAACTCTTTGTCCTTTTAAAGGAGTATAATTGAATGTTGGTTGTAGTAGCTTGTTGAAATACAACGTGCTATAGGGATATTAAACATGAATATGAGGTGCCCTTTGCTAGTGCTACCTCTGTAAAAAAAATTCATTCAATTCGGTTTCACCGTGATTGAATTGATCTGGGGAATGGATTTGCACACATACATGGTCGCTATTTGCAAACTATTGGGCTGATGACCTTGTAGTCAGTCATAAGATGCTTTCCACAAAAAGGCATGTTGTTGCAAAATCCGGTAGAGTTCAAATTATTAGGATGGTCGAAATTTGATTTAAGCTTTTAACATTTGGGTGGCCGTCATTCCGTTTCCGTCAAGATGGCGGCGATATAAAACATGACACTGAGGTGCCTTTTGCTAGTGCTACCTCTGTACCAAATTTCGTTCAATTCGGTTTCACCGTGTTTGAATTGATAGGGGGAATCGATTTGCACACATACTTGGCCACCATCTGCAAACTGTTGGGCTGATGATCTAGCAGTTTGGTCAGAATATTCTTCCCACATAAAGATTTGTTGTTGCAAAATTTGGTAGAGACTAGATTATTAGGTTGGTCGTAATTACATTTTAGCCTTTAACATTTGGGTGGCCGCGATTACGTTTCCGTCAAGAGGGCGGTGATATAAAACATGACACTGAGGTGGCCTTTTCTAGTGCTACCTCTGTACCAAATTTCGTTCCATTCGGTTTAACCGTGTTCGAATTAATAGGGGCAATCGATTTTCACACAAAGATGGCCGCCATCCGCAAACTATTAGGCCGATGACCTATTAGTTTGGTCAAAGAAAGCTGCCCCCATATAGGTATGTTGTTGCAAAATTTGGTAGAGATCGGATGATTAGGTTAGTCGTAATTTGATTTAAGCTTTGAACATTTGTGTGGCCGCCATTACGTTTCCGTCAAGATGGCGGCGATATAAAACATGACACTGAGGTGTCGTTTGCTAGTGCTACCTCTGTACCAAACTTTGTTCAATTCGGTTTAACCGTGTTCGAATTAATAGGGGTAATCGATTTTGACACAAAGATGGCCGCCATCCGCAAACTATTAGGCTGATGACCTATTAGTTTGGTCAAAGGATGCTGCCCCCATATAGGTATGTTGCTGCAAAATTTGGTAGAGATCGGATGATTAGTTTAGTCGTAATTTGATTTAAGCTTTGAACATTTGTGTGGCCGCCATTACGTTTCCGTCAAGATGGCGGCGATATAAAACATGACACTGAGGTGTCCTTTGCTAGTGCTACCTTTGTACCAAATTTCATTCCATTCGGTTTCACCGTGTTCGAATTGATAGGGGGGGGGACAGACATTCAGAGTACCACACACTCACACACACACACAGACTCACACACAGAGACAGACAGACTTTTTTTCCGCCCTGTAGTGATCTCATAAGTCTACTTTCATTTTTTGCAAAAATCGAAAGTAGGCTAAAAACGGTGTTATAATGACCATCATTATGATACAGTTTTCAAACACATAATAGTGAGGGTCGAACATAAAGTATATAATATTGATTTTGACACTTAGGCCACTGGCTAATTATGAATATAAAAGAAAACAAAAAATCCATGGTGGTGGAGGTGATTGTTTTAGGGGTGAGGACAAAAGAGTTATAAGTATACATTTAGGAGAATGTGGGCTACATGTTCTTCGCTGAACATCTTGTTTCATAAATAAAAATAGGCTGATAAGAGGAAAGGAGGGCACTCACGAGGTCAATTAAATAATTACATAACAATCTTATAAGTGTGCTCTCATGGCCAAAATAACATACGAGTAGTACATTGATGTGGCTGAGGGTAACTTAGCACTGGCCACGTATCTCCAACAATTAACAGGTCAGGAGCTGGATGAGAGTCATGCTTGGATTAGCGCACCCTGATGGTGTTTCATTGAGTTATTGTTGTTTCGTTGGAGGGGTCTAGTCACCGTTGTCATTCAGCCCCGTGAACTTGGGTGTGTGTACAATTTGTCTTATAACGTGCATTATTGAGATGGCTGTATTAGTTTTGTATGTGTATTTGTAATTCACAAGCCTCCGTGGCTTAGGCGGCAGCACGCCGGCCTCTCACCGCTGGGTCCGTGGTTCAAATCCCGGTCACTCCATGTGAGATCTGTGCTGGACGGAACGGAGGCAGACAGGTTTTTCTCCGGGTACTCCGGTTTTCCCTGTCAAAATTTCATTCCAGCAACACTCTCAACTATCATTTCATTTCATCTGTCATTCATTTAATCATTGCCCCAGAGGAGTGCATCAGGCCTCGGCAGCCGGCACAGTTCATATCCTCGCCGCTAGATGGGGGCTTCATTCATTCCATTCCTGACCCGGTCGGAGACTGGAAGCAGGCTGTGGATTTTCATTTTCATTAGACAGATTCTACACACACCCTAAGTACACGGGGCTACATGACCGCGTTATCGCTGCCACTAAAGTAAGGAACCAACCAACCAAAAAGAGGGGAAACCACGGAAAACCACCTCCAAGATGGCTGAGGTGGGAATTGAACCTGCTTCTTAATTTTACCTCACGAGGCTGAGTGTACCCCCTTCCAGCCCTCATGTCAGATTCTTAAATCCCTGATGGAGCCGGATATCGGATGCAAGGCAGGCGCACTACACCAACACCATGGGGCCAGCTAAAATATCTAGGTCATCTACCGTGAACTAAATCAAAAACTAGCTTACTATGCAGTATCTCCACGCTCTACCGGAAGCTGGCGATCAACGCAATACACCGTATCATTAAGAAAGAAGTCTGTTCAACCCACACCATACGAGTATCACTCATACATTCAGGCTACTGATTGCAATGTATTGGAGACAATAACGTTCACCAATTTCCCCTCGATTAGAGATAATTTGCTACGCGGCATCGTAAAGTCATGGCAGTAACTACCGTTTAATGTGAGCTAGGGTGGTGTCGTCAATACACAGCCCCCGAGGGGATTGGGTGTTCCTTCCACCTGTCACCTACATGAGACATACGGGCTCTAACACAGACCAGTTGTTTATTCGTTTTATTCTGGAGATAGGATAGTCTGATTATGAGGGGTGATCACAAAGCCTGCAGAGAAATGTGTACAACCCCCTCAGGGGCTCACATCCAGTGGGACGTGGGTTGGCGACCTCGGGGCCCCAGCTGAGTCTGGCATTCATTCAACTTACTTGTGCCAGGCTCCTCTCCGTCCTCTTTCCTGTCGACTTCACTTGGTCAACTCCTGTTCTTTTCCCCCTTTTATCCATTCCCTCTGGGGCGGACCCTCTCTTCTTTCACTTTCCTATCTGCCTTTCATGGCTCTCCTTCCTTCTAAGTCCCTCAATCTGCATTCTTTGAGGGTTGAGGGCATTTCTTTTCCTCCTGTCCTTAATTTGCCTTATTCTCCTTTTGTTTTCCATTTCTTCTTCTAACTATATAAGTTAGTAGTTAGTTTTAGCTATAAGTTAGTTTACATTTCTTTTTCATTTTCACGATCACCCAAACCATTAGGGGCCGATAACCTCGATGTTAGGCCCCTTAAAACAACAATTATCATCAACTTCAAACGTGTACCCTTTTAGCTTCTTTTCATTTGTGAAAAAAAATTGAGTTATGAGGACACCTTTTGTCCGTGTGTGTGTTTGTATGTGTGTGTGTGCGCGCGCATGAGTTTCCCCCTAATAACTTCTAAACGGTTGGAGTAATTTCAATGAAACTCGGTAAGTTCATAGTACTATTTAGGCCCATCTTGACCGTGCACTTCAAATTTTATTATGTCTCACCAATCCAACATGGCGGCTGTGCGAAATATATCACCGGCATTCTATATCTCCAAACCTATTACTCATATCACCCTGAAATTTTGTACGGTAATAAAGGGAATTACTAGACGTTCACCTATGTGATTTTTAAAAACCTGTTAACTACAAAACGAACATGGTGGCCAAGCGAAGTTGAAATGTTCAAACTGACCATTCTCGCGATTTAACCATCTGAATGCAGTGAAACATGGTCCAGCAAATAACTATACAAATTGCAATGCACTGACTTCTAATTTGGTTCAATTGTTTACATAACTTCATGATGGCGGCAGAGCGAAATATTAAAATTAAGTTTTTATTTCTTGTGTTCTAATCATACGATTGAAATCAACGTCTGGATAATGAACGTACACAATAATCCTTATCTAATAGTGCATAACTCGACGGCCTGCATATATTAAAATCCAACATGGCAACCATCCTAAATATTTACACGGTTCTCAATATCTATTAATCTACGATAGTAATCGAAATGAAATTTTGAATGTGTATACAGGCTATAAGCATATGTTCTCCTATGGGATGTCCAATAACCTGGCGAGCACAAATCAAACATGGCGGCGAAGCGAAATTTAAATATTCAAATGGATGTTTCTAGCGATTTAACCACCCGAACGCAGTGAAACTTAGTACGGTATGTTGAACCCATGTGCCATAGGGTCCAATGAGGGCGAATCCATGCATTTGGGGAAGAAATAAAAGAAACGTATAGTTTCTAATGTAACTTAAAGAAAGATCCAGCTAAGATGCTAGCCTAATATGGTGCAAGAGGCGAGGACCAGGTGTTCGTGAGATGAGATCACCCCTCTTGACATTCAGAAGGGAGCGAGTCATGAGTATTAATAACCGAGTGGAAATTTCCCAAGATTAAACAAGGAAGCCTGACTCGGAAATCGACCTTACGTTGCTGGAAATTGACAACACCGCTTATGCGCCAGAAGAGGAATAATTAAATTTAACCCGTTTACGAGTATAATAATGAGTAAACAAGTACAGTACAGTGAATCATTTCGAATGAGAGATTTTTTAGTAAAGAGAAACCATTTAATAATTGCGCAGGAGAAAACTGCAAACGCAAGACGACGTCATCGGGGAATTACCAAGGCCTGTGTGGAGGGGAGAAAGCAAAAGAAATGCAACACCCACACAATTGAGGACGAGAAATCAATTAATATCTCCGAATTGCACGATCGATTCTTAGGGGCAATGAGATTATTTGACATTGAGAAGACGAGCTTTCGGAAGGTATAATTTTTATAATTGTGCCACCATTATTTTAGAAATTGGCCACAGAAAGGACTAGAGTCTTATCTTTTTGTAGCGAAAAGGTATAAAACTCCTGGCCTCACCAAGCCAATCATGCAGTCATTCCGACAGTCCGTGAGGGGCGTAAGACTACATCACAGCACATCAGTATCCAGACAGCCGTGTGGGGCGTAACTCTGCGTCACATCGAAGACAGTTACTAGTACTCCTTGAGGGGAGAAACGCTGTGTTACACCGCAGAAGTAATATCCGATAGCCATAGGCGTCGCAGTATTAACAACTTGCTTGCCTCCATAAGGAGTGGTAAAGAAGAAATTTAAAGTATCGCCGTATTGAAATATTAGGAAAATCCTAGTTACAGGATTTAGGCCCGACTGTATACAAGTTATAGTGAAAAGTTCGTAAGATATAGTCAGAGCAGGCCGCGAACGTCGGACTTAAGGCGATAGGTCGTTAAATAGACGAACGAATATATCATAACGTACGGAAGTACCGTACCAGAAAGATACACTGTTATCTAAATTAAAGAACCCAAAAAGGGAAGAACAGAATAAGGTTCGGAACGTATTTCAGAAACGTAGGAGTGCTAGAACCGATCAAATAAAGAAGCACGGAGACTATAAACATTATCTCCAGAAAGCAGGCGAACTATTCTAAAAGTACTAGACTCGAGAAGTACTAGCTGCTATAAACTAAATCTATAGGTCATTGAGGAGACCTCGATCCGAATAGACTTTCGCTAGGATCGATAAACATATCTACAAAGAAGCCGTTCAAGCTAGATAAATAGCCGGTCATCCAGGATAGGAGTAGAAGAATTTGGATTCCAGGGAACAGTAGATGTTTCGAGACTTTCGTATTCTGCAGGATAGGAAGCCGACATTGAATAAATTTCACCCTTGGAAACGGGAAATTAAGAGGTCACGTGTGATAGGCTCAGAAATACGGCCTAGTGATCAAGAATTGTGAAGTGTAAATTTATCAAGATTGTGTGTTAAATTAATATTTTTTGAGTGTTTATTATGTGTTCAAAAGGGACACATCAGTGTATAAAAATGTCGTCAATGTTAAGTGTCTTAAATATATGCCAAGAAGTGTTTGTACATAAGATGAATTCCTTTAATATGGAGTAAAAGTTCAAAGTGGGCCCAAAATGAAACACCGCACAAGAATAAAGATCATGGGACGATCTTAAAAACATGTGAGTACTGAATTTCATTCTATTTTGGTGTCAGGAAATGGTTGTGTACAAATCCACCGGAGTTTTGAGTAAAAGGGATGTGTTTTAAGAAATAAATACTGAATAAACAAGAACGCGGTCTGAACAATAATAGAAATTTGAGAAATTATAAATAATTATGTAAAGAATAAATCCTGTAGAGGAAATATGTGAATAAAATGTTAATGTATTTAACGAATGTCATAAGAGCAAGCGAAATATCAGTAATTATTATGAAAGATATTTAAATAAAGTAAAGTTGAGATATGAAAGAAATAGCTTTTGAGCTTGTGTAAAGAATAAAGATAATACTAATAACTAAGTATGGAAATATTAAATGAAGATCAAATAAATTGATGTGAACATAAGAGCGTTAAAGCCTTAATATATGTGTAAGATATGATGTTCAAGGGAATGTTTTAAAAGGGAGCGATTTATCGGCAACGGAAAAGATTAATATAAGAATTAAAAATAATATGAATTGTTACTAATGAGATTTATCAGTTCTTGGGAAGACGTTTCGGCTTAAAATAATGCATAGCGCAAAGGAGCGCAAATAATATTAAAATGTCACGCTAGGAAAGCGTAGAAGTTAAAATACTTGGTAAATTACTTATGGAGGGTAGTTGATGGTAGTGAATTGATAATTGTATAAGTCCTCTATTTGTGACGTAGTATCACGAGGCATTGTGTATGTATTAAAAGGGAGCTAATGTATGGTATTATTGAGCGTATGTCATGTAGGCCACGGCCGACTTTAAATCGCGTCTTGTATAAGTCCTCTATAAGGGAATGGTTCCCGAGGCATGTGAGGAGATTCGAACTCAGAATCCTCTTATGAAAAGCCCCTTAACTCTTCGTCGTCGAATGTGTATTAATCTTCCCCAATCAATGAGGACCCTCTCATAATTAATAAATGCCAAGGTTACGAAAGTGGTCTATGAACCAAAGAATTTGTTTGAATGGATACAGTACAGTAAAAGCCCGGTCTCTCCCCAGAACTGAGTATAATGTGAAGGTTTGTTTTGAAAGCCGTGGAAAGGAGCTGCTAACGTGGGTTAGACAGAGAGTCGCCCGTCACCCTCCGTGTCATAAATCGCGCCCGAGTGTAATGGCCTGGCTCTCTTAGAGTAAGGGTGGGCCGAAACCGTCTCGTAAGATGTAGTAAAGACACCGTGAGTGTTTAAAGTTGTTAACGACCCGGGCATCGAACCGAGGTCCTTGTAGATTGATATTTTCGTTTGCCTGTTCAGATCGTAGTTTCTTATGTGATAATGGTCTTATAAGACATAAGAGATAAATAATAATCCCTATTGTAATGATGTATGGAAGTAGGATTCCACGAGTTAATTGAAGGCAACTAAGTTTCGGGAGTAACTATAGTTTTTTGACTGTGTCAAGTATCTTCACGCTCTGGAGTACACACGTGATTTCCTGATTACCTTAATATATTTGTGAAAATAAAGAGAGATGATAACAGCTGAATGTGTGAACATGCCCAAAATATTGAGTTAGATAATTAACATAAGATTTTAAATGTAATTATACATTTGTTTGGAGGATTAAGAAAATATAAAAGATAGTATTTGAGGTGTACAAGAATGACACCATTATTATGTAAAGCAGGGAGCCAAAAGAGCTCGGAGTTATATAAGACTTACAGTTGATGCTTTATGGAAGTAAGACTAAGTAGGAATTGTTGGTTTATGTGGAAACCATATGTTCGAATACAATATTTGTTTATTATATTTGTGATTCCTTGTTCATTTGGAACAAGTAGATGATTATGGGTCAGTAACTAAATTGTTAAAGTGTTTGTAGCGCCATTAATTTTATTAATTAAATGTGTTAAAATAGGAGTTGATTTTGTTGTTATTTTTGCAAGTGTATCCTGTAATTAATCCAAAATATGTGAGTCACAGAGTGGGGGAACTTACCGCTGCCCCGAAAATTCCGAATTGAGCTACGCTGGTATACTGTGATTGGCATATTTCTTGCTAAAAGGGCACAATATGCTTATATAAATTTTAATCCACTGGCATCTAATTCATTTAAATAATTTTCATAACCACAAGATGGCGGCTGAGCAAAATTTTAAATTCTCGTTTTTTTTCATTTTTTTTTCATGTGCCCTAATTATGCGATTGAAGTTTGAATAAAACACCTACACAATATTCTTCATGTAATACTATATAACTCTAAGGCCTATATATAAAATTCCAACATGGTGACCATCTGAAATATTTAGATGGTTCTCAATATCTACTGATCTATGGCAGCAATCAAATTGAAATTTTGTATGTTGATAGAGGCAATGGACATAAGTAGGATATATGAAAATAAGCTGTGTAGTTCTTCACGGAACTACTTGTATTTCATTCAACCAACACAGCCAACAGATAGTAGGCCTACATACATTAGGTTATTTTTCGGTTTAGGAACTTATCACTTGGGAAGAGTTAAAATATCTCCTCATGGTAAATATTCCGTCCTTGCGTGTTCAGCCACGTCGATTGTCACGAAGGGGTCACCTTCTCGTCTGAAGAAAATCGTTTACCTTCTAAAGTCTGTTCGCCGAGTCGAGATAGTTGAAGTAAACACAGCTGTACACGTGATAGCAGGGCTGCCCGAGAGGGGCGTACAGTGCTGTGTATAGCCTACATGTGAAGCGGGGAGACTTATCGGTTGGTTGGTTGGTTGGTTCCTCAGTTTAGGGGCTGCGACAACGTGGACATGTAGCCCCGTGTACTTTGGGTGTGTGTAGAATCTGTCTGATAACCAGTTTTATGTTCGACCCTGACTATTATATGTCAGAAAACTGTACTATAATGAGGCTCATTATAACACTATTTTTCATTATGAAACAGTTTCTCCCACCAATCAGAGCTCAAGAAACAGTTGTTTGACCAATTAGATAATTAGATGTGCTGATTTCCACGGCCTTCTAATTTAAATTTCACTGCCTGGCCTAGTGCCATAGTAGGGTAAGCGAGGGGGCAATGGTCAAATACAAGGTATTCTCTGCGTCTCATGCGCTCTGTTCAGTACATAAAACTGGCGAAATGTCGAAATATATTTATGAATATTTATGTTCGAACATAAAATAGTTATAATAATTATCGACGAACATAAGCAGTCGTATGCAACTCGCCTATAATGATAATTAGGACACTCGTATGGAAATTATTAAACTCGCATACGCTCGTTTTATGAACATACTCGTGTCTTAATTATTGCCATTATAGGCTCGTTGCATAATGTACTATTAATTGTGATGTCTGTATTATTGTGTGTTATCTGTTTATTTTCTAAATCAAGTAAGGACTGCAGACATTCGATTTTCAAGTAGTTCCAACTTTTGCTACCAAACGCCACCATCAACGACCAACTAGTTCTGAACTTTGTTACTAGATTCCACTGCAGTCGGCTACTGACGACGAGCGTTGGAACCTAAGAACGTTAGTCAAATCTAAACTATAAGTTAGTTTCACTCAAATGTAATTAGTGGAAGGTTCTTTATCATGCCATAAATATTTACTTCCCCTCCGAAGGAAGGCAAACTGAGGGACTTTTAACGCTCTTAAAAAATCCGATGAATTCGGCCGGGTTTAACTTATCGGTTACATGCTACAGCGTGGTTTATTTATTGTTCGTTTATGTATTTAATTAATTAATTAATTAATAACTTTGAGGTGAGCCTTCCTCGTGGTGCTGATTGGTACTAGAGAGAGAGAGAGAGAGTGTGTCACTTGGGTGAATGTTGATAAATAGATAGGCTACAATTTGGTGACTCCGACGTGATATGAAGTAAATATTGGGAACATCACTTCCAGTACCGGGTGAGTTAGCCGTGGTCGTTACGGCATGACTGCTGGCAGTCGCTCACATCCGGGAGGCAAGGAGGTTCGAATCCCCCCGACGGCAACCTTGAAGATGGTCTTCTGTGGTTTCCCATCTTCCTTCCAGGCAAATGCCAGGGTTGGTCCCTAACTATAGGCTACAGCCGCTACCTTCCAACTCCTAGTCCTTACACTTTCCTCCCCAACGGTACTTGTAGCTCACCCATTGGGTGTCCGTCTCGAAGCAGCTACAAAAACTGGCGAGCCGAACATGTCCTCGGACACTCCCGGCACTCAAAGCCATACGCAAAAAAATCACTTACAGTGTTAGTTATCATTCCGTCCTTTATAAGTATCATTCACCTAACGTCATGGCACTCAACGATCAACCAGCGGTGCATCACGTTTCCGTCAAGGTACCCCCGTTTTGGTCTGAAAATCCAGCTCTTAGGTTTGCCCAACTTGAAGGTCAGTTCAATTTAGCTAACGTAACTGCAGACGCTACAAAATATAGTCATCTAGTAGCTAGCTTAAGTGAAAAATTAGCTATTGAAGTTCAGGACATTTTATCGTCGCCGCCAGTTACTAATAAGTATGCCACAATAAAGCAGGCGTTAATCGACCGCTTGTCTCACTCTGATGCAAAACGAATAGAGAAGCTACTGCGAACCGAGGAACTCTTGAGACCGTACTCCATCTCAACTTCTTCGTCGTCTGAATACATTATCCGGTACCACCATGGCTGATGATATGCTTAAGAACATTTAGTTGTCTCGCCTGCCTTCCGATGTACAGAAGATCCTCACAGTTTCAGAAGGTAATCTTGATGGGCTTGCAAAAATCGCCGATAGATTAACTTGAACTATATCCGGCAACACCCAGTACCTCTATAATGGCCTCTACTTCCGAACCTACTACCATTGATTCATTGCAATTCCAAATTAACGAACTGACGAAACTAGTAACCGAGATGTCAACCAGAAACACTCGATCCAGCCGATCAGCTTCGAGACATAGTTCTCCATATCGTAATCGCTCCCCACGATCACCTTCAGTTAACAGGGGCACTTGTTGGTTTCACCGTACGTTTGGCTCTAATGCTCGTCAATGTCGCCCTCCATGTAATCAGGGAAACAAGTTCCCAGAGTCAGTAGCGACGGCAACTGACCCCACACCTTCGAATCGTCGTCTGTTCATGACCGAACGATCAGCAAAAGTTGCCTTCCTGATAGACACTGGAGCTGACGTTTCTGTTTATCCTGCAGCTCGCCTTCCTCGCCGTAGCCTCGAAGAATACCAACTTTTTGCCGCGAACGGTACACCTATCAAGACTTACGGACTTATAGTTCTGAAACTTGATTTTTCCCTCCGCCGTGATTTCACGTGGCGTTTCATTGTTGCCGATGTTACTCGTCCCATCATCGGAGCCGACTTTCTCGCATACTTCGGAATTCTCCCTGATCTTCGTCATAGACGTCTCATTGATTCAACGACCAACTTGACCAGTAATGGTCATATCCGCTGCATCGCTTGCCCATCAATTCGATCTGTAGTCGGCGATTCTCCCTACCACTTGTTGCTTAGTAAATTCGCTGAAATTACTCGTCCATCTTCAACTCTTACACCAATCCAACATTCTACTGTTCATCATATTGTTACCACTCCAGGTCAACCAATTCGATCAAGGCCACGCCGACTGGCACCTGAAAAGCATAACACTGCCAAACGAGAGTTTGAATTCATGTTAGCCCAAGGAATATGTCGACCATCTACAAGTTGTTGCTCATCCCCACTGCAAATGGTCCAAAATAAGAACAATCAGTGGAGACCTTGTGGTGACTATCGTCAGCTGAACTCTCGCACAATTCCTGATCGCTACCCAGTCCCACATATTGAAGACTTCGCCATCAACCTTCACGGACGTCATGTATTCTCCACCATTGACCTTGTTCGTGCTTTTCACCATATTCCCATTGCAGAAGAAGACATTCCCAAAACTGCTGTGAATTTAAATTCATGCTATTTGGCCTATGTAACGCTGTCCAGACATTTCAACGCTTCATGGATGAAGTTACTCGTAATCTTGATTTCTGCAATGTCTATATTGATGACATACTGGTTGCATCTCGTAACGAAACCGAGAATCTCGAGCACTTACATCAGGTATTCACTAGACTTCGTGACTTTGGAGTAGTGATTAATCCAGCAAAATGTGTGTTCGGCTCAGACGAGGTGCAGTTCCTTGGTTATTTGGTGAACTCAAATGGAATATGTCCACCTCCATGTAGAGTTGAAGCAATCACAAACTTTCCAAAACTATCGGCGTTTCATTCGTAATGCAGCAGCCATCTCTGCCCCAATGAACAGATTCTTTCAAGGTAGCTCGAAACCTAAAGACAAACTACCTTGGACCTCTGTTACCGAACAAGTATTTCAGCAACTGAAGGGTGCAGTTGCCAACGCCACCCTCCTCGTGCACCCTTCACCAGATGCACCGCTATCACCAATGGTAGATGCATCGGTTCAGCAACTTACAGGAGGTAATTGGCAGCCATTAGCATTTTTCAGCCACAAATTATCCCCTTCACAGCAATGGTCAGTATATGATCGTGAACTCTACGCAGCGTATGCTTTTGTTAAGAAGTTCAAACACATGCTAGAAGGAAGACATTCCTCTCTGTTCACTGATCACAAGCCTCTTACCTTCGCTTTGAAGCAGAAACCAGAGAAAGCATCACCTCGTCAGTCACGACATTTGGACTATATCGCACAATTTACGACAGATACACGCCACATCGAAGGTGCTAACAATATTCCAGCCGATACTCTCTCCGCATCTCATCCGTTGAAAGGGAAGTGAACTTCAGAGACCTTGCCGAAGCACAACAAACTGATAACGAACTACAGACATTCATTGGTACGAACACAAGCTTGGTTCTGAAAAAGATTTACATTCCGAATTCTGGCGTTCAGTTATATTGTGACACCTCAACATCTTCAGCTCGCCCATTCGTTACGAAGGATTTTCGTCAATAGGATATCGCATCTTTACACAGTTTGTCACATCCTGGAGTGAAAGCTACAACCCGATTGGTGAAGAAATCCTTTGTTTGGCCCAATATTGAACGCGATTGCAGAGAGTCAGTTCGTTCGTAACTGCATTTCCTGCCAGCGCAACAAGGTTACACGGCATGTCATGGGCCCTGATGGTTCATTTGCTCCACCTAACCATCGTTTTGAGCATGTCCACATCGATATTGTCGGACCGCTTCCTCCATCCAATGGATTCACCTACTGCCTAACAGCTATTGATCGGTTCTCACGCTGGCCAGAAGCACATCCCATAGCGGACATCACTGCAGAGACTGTCGCGCGTGCATTTTTCAATAGTTGGATTGCTCGCTTCGGAGTTCCTCAAACAGTCACATCGGATCAAGGACGGCAACTTGAGTCACATCTTTTCAAAGCCCTCAGTGTGCTGACAGGAACATCTCGTATCCGAACAACAGCCTTTCATCCGGCAGCCAATGGAATGGTTGAGCGCTTTCATCGTCAACTTAAAACTGCTATTCGTTGTCATGCTACCGATTCTAGGACTGACAATTTACTTATTGTTCTCCTGGGTATCCGCACTGCGGTTAAGGAGGATATTGGTGCAACAGCTGCTGAGTCAGTTTATGGTCAAACATTGCATCTTCCAGGCGGGTTCTTCACGAACACCAGCAGTGATATCATCGATGAGTCAAACTTTGTCAGAGATCTGCGTACGAGATTCAGGCAGCTGCGTCCAGTCGCTCCCAAGATACACGGTGCTCAACAGGCTTTCATCTTTCGTGACCTAAAATCCTGTTCACATGTGTTCGTACGGCACGACACAGTGCGTAGGTCATTACAGTCCCCGTACGATGGCCCCCTTTAAAGTGTTGCTTCGTGCCGCCAAGACCTACGACATTGATAACAATGGGAAACGATTAGCAGTGTCAATTGATCGACTGAAGCCTGCCTTCATCGCAACGCCAGATGACACCATTCCGCCTAGGTCTTCGACGATTCCAGTTATTCCACAACAGGACTCAGCCAAACCTACACCACAGGCAACTACCTCACCTCACCTTCTCCCGTTATTACCCGTTCCGGACGACGGGTTCGATTTACTGAGAAATATAGTGGAACACTGAGGGGGGAGTATTGAGGTGCCGCTTCCTGGTGGTGCTGATTGGGGAGAGAGACAGCGTGTGGATATATACACACATCAAAAAAGTTTTGCATCACCTCGGTTCCCAGATCTCCGGCATATAGACGTTGACTGTGTATATTGTATCCAAGATACAGTCCCTTTGACTGTTCATAGATGTCACTAAAACTGCTCAAAGATGTAAACAACCATGCATGAGCAGGGCCTATTAGACGGAGGGGGTACGACAGCCGATCAGTTCCAGTCATTCCACCAGGACGAAGGTACGCTGCTCATGTTGTCTGTAGTTCTACCATGCCTAGAAGGTCAATACCGCAGTTCGGTCGCGTCCGCATTGTTACTTTGTGTCAAGAAGGGCTCTCAACAAGGGAAGTTTCCAGGCGTCTCAGAGTGAACCAAAGCGATGTTGTTCGGACATGGAGGAGGTACAGAGATACAGGAACTGTCGATGACAGGCCTCGCTCAGGCCGCCCAAGGGCTACTACTGTAGTGGATGACCGCTACTTACCGATTGCCGCTCGGAGGAACCCTGACAGCAATGCCACCATGTTGAATAATGCGTTTCGTTCAGCCACAGGACGTCGTGTTTCAACTCAAACTGTGCGCAATAGGCTGCATGATGCGCAACTTCACTCCCGACGTCCATGGCGAGGTCCAGCTTTGCAACCCCGACACCATGCAGCGCGGTACAGATGGGCCCAACAACATGCTGAATGGACCCCACGGAATTGGCATCACGTTCTCTTCACCGATGAGTGTCGCATATGCCTTCAACCAAACAATCGTCGGAGACGTGTTTGGAGGCACCCTGGTCAGGCTGAACGTCTTAGACACACTGTCCAGCGAGTGCAGCAAGGTGGTGGTTCCCTGATGTTTTGGGGTGGCATTATGTGGGGCCGACGTACGCCACTGGTGGTCATGGAAGGCTCCGAAACGGCTTTACGATACCTGAATGACATCCTCCGACCCATAGTGCAACCATATCGGCAGAATATTGGAGAGGCATTTGTCTTCATGGACGACAATTCTCGACCTCATCGTGCACATCTTGTGAATGCGTTCCTTCAAGATAACGACATCGCTCGACTACAGTGGCCAGCATGTTCGCCAGACATGAACCCTATCGAACATGCCTGGGATATGTTGAAAAGGGCTGTTTATGGACGTCCTGACCCACCAACCACTCTGAGAGATTTACGCCGAATTGTCGTTGAGGAGTGGGACAATTTGGACCAACAGTGTCTCGATGAACTTGTGGATAGTATGCCACGGCGAATACAGGCATGCATCAATGCAAGAGGACGTGCTACTGGGTATTAGAGGTAGTGGTGTGTACTGCAATCTGGACCACAAATGCTGAAAGTCTAGCTGTATGATGGTACAACATGCAATGTGTGGGTCTCATGAGCAATAAAACGAGCTGAAATGTTGTTTGTGTTGATCTCTATTCCCTTTGTATTTAACGGTTCCGGAACTCTTGGAACCGAGGTGATGCAAAACTTTTTTTGATGTGTGTATATATGTGCCATTCTCCGTGTTTGTATTATTACTGTCCCTTGGGTGAATGTTGATAAATAGATCGGCTACAACTTCTTAACTGCTTATGACTGGCAACCGTATACAGTGCAGCAAGTCTTGTCTTTTCTAGAGCTAAGGCATGACTAATGATCTCGGAGCTTCTTGGCTACCCCTGTCTGGCAGAGCCGATGACGAGAACTGGGTATGTTTCCCTGTCCAGCCAGTCAAGTGACCACGTGCAAGTATTTACGCGCACTATCTCGACTCGGCGAACAGACTTTAGGTGCTCCTTCACGTGAGGAAACAGGTGAAAGTCACATGGAGCGAGGTCCGGGCTGTAGGGAGGGTAGTCAATAATGTGCCATCGAAAATGCTTCAACAACGTGGTGGTCTTCTGGGCAGTATGAGGCCGCGCGTTGTCATGAAGGAAGATGGCGCCCTCGGTGAGAAGTTCTGGCCGCGGTTATAGCCTATGCTTCACCAACATAAATCGAATACTGAGCGGATCTCTTCTCGAGACCAATTTTCCAAACGAGTCGCCATTATTAGCCTATTTTCAGTTTTGAAAAAATAGGCTTATGAGATCACCTTTTGCCCGTGTATGTGTGTGTGTGTCAGTAATAAATGCTAAACGGCTGGAGCGATTTCAATGAAACTCGGTAAGTTCATAGCACTATTCCGGGCGACCCCGACCGTTCTCCTCAAATTTTGTTACGTCTCACCAATCCAAAATGGCGGCTGTGCGAAATATTTCACCAGCATTCAATATCTCCGAAACTATTCCCGATATCACCCTGGAATTATTTACGGTGATAAAGGGAATTACTAGAAATTGACCTATGTGACTTTTGAAAAACTGGTAACTACAAAACCAACATGGCGTCAACCCAAATTTTCGACTTTTAAATAGACGTTTCTCGCGATTTAACCAACCAAACGCAATGAAACTTCGTACAGTATATGTTTATACACATTGCAATGCATCGACATTTAACTTGGTTCAATTTTTTACATAACCACAAGATGGCGGATGTGCGAAATATTTCACCGGCATTCTATATCTCTGAAATTATTAGCGATATCACCCTGAAATTTTTTACGGAGTTAAAGGGCACTTCTGGAAGTTCATATATAAGACTTTCAAAAACCGGTTAACTACAAAACGAAAATGGCGGCCAAGCGAATTTGAAAATTTTAAATAGACCTTTCTCGCGATTTAATGTTCCAAACGCAATGAAATCTGGTACAGGAAATGTTTACACACACTGTAATACACTGGTATCTAATTTAGTTCAATTGTTTACATAACCTGAAGATGGCGGCTGTGCGAATTTTAAAATTAAGTTTTTATTTCTTGTGCTGTAATCATGCGATCGATGTGAAAGTTTGAATAATGAACCTACGCAATAATTTTCCTTTAATGGTAAATGAGTCTACGGCCTATACATTTAACAATCCAACGGCGACCATCCGAAATATTTAGTCGGTTCTCAATATCTACGAATCTATTACAGCAATCAAACTGAAATTTTGTATGTAGATAGAGGCAATTAACATAAGTAGGATACATGAAAATAGGCTGTATAGTTCTTCACGGAACTACTTGTGTGTTTACCGTCAACTAACGCTGTAGGTGGTGGTTGACTGAAACTCTGCACAGTTACCAACCGTATGTATTCGAATTACCCCACACTACCCATTTCTCTATAACATACAAAACTCCAGCAATATCGACCTTGTAACCTTAGTTTCTGATCACCCCTCGCAGCACAACCTTGCTGATGAACTAACTAAGTTTGAAACAAGTCAGAAGATATTTTGTGGAACATTAAACAATATTGACCAATGGATGATATTCGCAATGTAACTGTGCCTAGCAAATGTACTGTATCATTCGCTAGTTCATTAGCGCAGTGCAATTAACTGATACTCTTAACGTCCTCAACTATATAATAAACCCATGCATTTCCATTGTTACACGGGAAGAAATGAAATACTTATTATACAAAAGAAATAAAAACGTAACAGGAGAGACAACTTGTGTTCTTATAGCAACGTATAGAACTAGTATACATAGATGAACAAACAACACGTAACTAAGAGCTTCTGTTGTTATAGCAACATATAGAAGACGCTACGGACTTAGTATACATAAATGAACAAACAGTACGTAACTAAGAGCTTGTGTTCTTATAGCAACGTATAGATGACGCTACTGACCTAGTGTACATAGATGAACAAACAACACGTAACTAAGAGCTTGTGCTCTTATAGCAACGTATAGATGTCGCTACTGACCTAGTATACATAGATGAACAAACAACACGTAACTAAGAGCTAGTGCTCTTATAGCAACGTATAGGTGACGCTACTGACCTAGTATATACAGATGAACAAACAGTACGTAACTAAGAGCTTGTGTTCTTATAGCAACGTATAGATGACGCTACTGACCTAGGATACACAGATGAACAAACAGTACGTAACTAAGAGCTTGAGTTCTTATAGCAACGTATAGGTGACGCTACTGACCTAGTATAGATAGATGAACAAACAACACGTAACTAAGAGCTTGTGTTCTTATAGCAACGTATAGATGACGCTACTGACCTAGTATACTTAGATGAACAAACAACACGTAACTAAGAGCTTGTGTTCTTATAGCAACGTATAGATGACGCTACTGACCCAGTATACATAGATGAACAAACAGTACGTAACTAAGAGCTTGTGTTCTTATAGCAACGTATAGAAGACGCTACTGACCTAGGATACACAGATGAACAAACAGTACGTAACTAAGAGCTTGTGTTCTTATAGCAACGTATAGATGACGCTACTGACCTAGTGTACACAGATGAACAAACAACACGTAACTAAGAGCTTGTGCTCTTATAGCAACGTATAGATGTCGCTACTCACCTAGTATACATAGATGAACAAACAATACGTAACTAAGAGCTTGTGCTCTTATAGCAACGTATAGGTGACGCTACTGACCTAGTATATACAGATGAACAAACAGTACGTAACTAAGAGCTTGTGTTCTTATAGCAACGTATAGATGACGCTACTGACCCAGTATACATAGATGAACAAACAGTACGTAACTAAGAGCTTGTGTTCTTATAGCAACGTATAGAAGACGCTACTGACCTAGGATACACAGATGAACAAACAGTACGTAACTAAGAGCTTGTGTTCTTATAGCAACGTAATGAAGACGCTACTGACCTAGTATACATAGATGAACAAACAACACGTAACTAAGAGCTTGTGTTCTTATAGCAACGTATAGATGACGCTACTGACCCAGTATACATAGATGAACAAACAGTACGTAACTAAGAGCTTGTGTTCTTATAGCAACGTATAGAAGACGCTACTGACCTAGGATACACAGATGAACAAACAGTACGTAACTAAGAGCTTGTGTTCTTATAGCAACGTATAGATGACGCTACTGACCTAGTATACACAGATGAACAAACAACACGTAACTAAGAGCTTGTGCTCTTATAGCAACGTATAGATGAAGCTACTGACCTAGTATACATAGATGAACAAACAGTACGTAACTAAGAGCTTGTGTTCTTATAGCAACGTATAGAAGACGCTACTGACCTAGTATACATAGATGAACAAACAGTACGTAACTAAGAGCTTGTGTTCTTATAGCAACGTATAGAAGACGCTACTGACCTAGTATACATAGATGAACAAACAACACGTAACTAAGAGCTTGCGCTCTTATAGCAACGTATAGATGACGCTACTGACCTAGTGTACATAGATGAACAAACAACACGTAACTAAGAGCTTGTGTTCTTATAGCAACGTGTAGATGACGCTACTGACCTAGTGTACATAGATGAACAAACAACACGTAACTAAGAGCTTGTGTTCTTATAGCAACGTATAGATGTCGCTACTGACCTAGTGTACATAGATGAACAAACAACACGTAACTAAGAGCTTGTGTTCTTATAGCAACGTATAGATGTCGCTACTGACCTAGTATACATAGATGAACAAACAACACGTAACTAAGAGCTTGTGTTCTTATAGCAACGTATAGATGTCGCTACTGACCTAGTATACATAGATGAACATACAACACGTAACTAAGAGCTTGTGTTCTTATAGCAACGTATAGATGACGCTACTGACCTAGTATACATAGATGAACAAACAACACGTAACTGAGAGCTTGTGTTCTTATAGCAACATATAGATGACGCTACTGACCTAGTATACATAGATGAACAAACAACACGTAACTAAGGGCTTGTGTTCTTATAGCAACGTATAGATGTCGCTACTGACCTAGTGTACATAGATGAACAAACATCACGTAACTAAGAGCTTGTGTTCTTATAGCAACGTATAGATGACGCTACTGACCCAGTATACATAGATGAACAAACATCACGTAACTAAGAGCTTGTGTTCTTATAGCAACGTATAGATGACGCTACTGACCTAGTATACATAGATGAACAAACAACACGTAACTAAGAGCTTGTGTTCTTATAGCAACGTATAGATGTCGCTACTGACCTAGTGTACATAGATGAACAAACATCACGTAACTAAGAGCTTGTGTTCTGATAGCAACGTATAGATGTCGCTACTGACCTAGTATACATAGATGAACAAACAACACGTAACTAAGAGCTTGTGCTCTTATAGCAACGTATAGATGACGCTACTGACCCAGTATACATAGATGAACAAACAGTACGTAACTAAGAGCTTGTGTTCTTATAGCAACGTATAGAAGACGCTACTGACCTAGTATACACAGATGAACAAACAACACGTAACTAAGAGCTTGTGCTCTTATAGCAACGTATAGGTGACGCTACTGACCTAGTATATACAGATGAACAAACAGTACGTAACTAAGAGCTTGTGTTCTTATAGCAACGTATAGATGACGCTACTGACCCAGTATACATAGATGAACAAACAGTACGTAACTAAGAGCTTGTGTTCTTATAGCAACGTATAGAAGACGCTACTGACCTAGGATACACAGATGAACAAACAGTACGTAACTAAGAGCTTGTGTTCTTATAGCAACGTATAGATGACGCTACTGATCTAGTATACTTAGATGAACAAACAACACGTAACTAAGAGCTTGTGTTCTTATAGCAACGTATAGGAGACGCTACTGACCTAGGATACACAGATGAACAAACAGTACGTAACTAGAAGCTTGTGTTCTTATAGCAACGTATAGATGACGCTACTGACCTAGTATACATAGATGAACAAACAACACGTAACTAAGAGCTTGTGCTCTTATAGCAACGTATAGGTGACGCTACTGACCTAGTATATACAGATGAACAAACAGTACGTAACTAAGAGCTTGTGCTCTTATAGCAACGTATAGGTGACGCTACTGACCTAGTATATACAGATGAACAAACAGTACGTAACTAAGAGCTTGTGTTCTTATAGCAACGTATAGATGACGCTACTGACCTAGTATACACAGATGAACAAACAACACGTAACTAAGAGCTTGTGCTCTTATAGCAACGTATAGGTGACGCTACTGACCTAGTATATACAGATGAACAAACAGTACGTAACTAAGAGCTTGTGTTCTTATAGCAACGTATAGATGACGCTACTGACCCAGTATACATAGATGAACAAACAGTACGTAACTAAGAGCTTGTGTTCTTATAGCAACGTATAGAAGACGCTACTGACCTAGGATACACAGATGAACAAACAGTACGTAACTAAGAGCTTGTGTTCTTATAGCAACGTATAGATGACGCTACTGACCTAGTATACTTAGATGAACAAACAACACGTAACTAAGAGCTTGTGTTCTTATAGCAACGTATAGATGACGCTACTGACCCAGTATACATAGATGAACAAACAGTACGTAACTAAGAGCTTGTGTTCTTATAGCAACGTATAGAAGACGCTACTGACCTAGGATACACAGATGAACAAACAGTACGTAACTAAGAGCTTGTGTTCTTATAGCAACGTATAGATGACGCTACTGACCTAGTATACATAGATGAACAAACAACACGTAACTAAGAGCTTGTGTTCTTATAGCAACGTATAGATGTCGCTACTGACCTAGTGTACATAGATGAACAAACAACACGTAACTAAGAGCTTGTGTTGTTATAGTAACGTATAGATGACGCTACTGACCTAGTATACATAGATGAACAAACAGTACGTAACTAAGAGCTTGTGTTGTTATAGCAACGTATAGAAAACGCTACTGACCTAGTATACATAGATGAACAAACAGTACGTAACTAAGAGCTTGTGTTCTTATAGCAACGTATAGATGACGCTACTGACCTAGTATATATAGATGAACAAACAGTACGTAACTAAGAGCTTGTGTTCTTATAGTAACGTATAGATGACGCTACTGACCTAGTATACATAGATGAACAAACAACACGTAACTAAGAGCTTGTGTTGTTATAGCAACGTATAGAAAACGCTACTGACCTAGTATACATAAATGAACAAACAGTACGTAACTAAGAGCTTGTGCTCTTATAGCAACGTATAGATGACGCTACTGACCTAGTATACATAGATGATCAAACAACACGTAACTAAGAGCTTGTGTTCTTACAGCAACGTATAGGTGACGCTACTGACCCAGTATACATAGATGAACAAACTCGACAATAAGGTCTGGGTGGCATATCTCAGCGGTACGTTGTCAGTACCTTCCCTATAATTTGCTTCACCTGAACGGAATAGATTATTTCAGGAATATGGATATTTAAAATGAATTAACAATGTGTAAATCAAGTTTAATCTATATATCCTGTATAAAGCTGAATGTTTATCTGTCTGTCTGTATGTGTGTTATTTATACACATCTACACCGTTTCACCTATCTCAACCAAAGTGTGTATACTTACCCTTTGGATGCCGACGAGTAACAATGTCACATGAAATTTAGGACAGACCACTCCATCACCTGCATTTAGGCCCTTGGGCACAAATCCATACCGTTTCACCGATCTGAACTAAAATTTGTATGCTTACTCTTTGGAACCCTGCGAGTAACACTGTCTACATGAAATTTAGGACAGACCTCCCCAATCCCTGCATTTAGGCCCTTTGGCACAAATCTACACCGTTTTACCGATCTCGACCAAATTCTGTATACTTATCCTTTGGAATCCTGCAGGTAACACTGTCCACTTTAAATTTCGGACAGACCACTCCATTACCTGCATTTAGGCCCTTAAGCACAAATCTACACTGTTTCACATAATTGCACCGAATTTTACATACATATCCTATGAAACCCTGCTGGTAACACTCTCCACTTGATATTTTGGACAATCCACTCCATTCCCTACATTTAGAATAACAGAGAAAAGGAACTCAAACCCCACGTTTTAAGGTCCTAGAACCATTCATGTCAGTAGTAGTGTAACTGTAAGAGTAGTTCAATAAGTTGGCAATGCGGGCTGCATCACGTCGCCCCTACAAGTTTCCTGGTGCAGAATTGCGAAAATAGTTACATCTTGCGCTGCTTATAAGTTGCAGTCACGGGGAGTAATTAGTGCAAAAAGATTCCTTAGGCCCCTTAAAACATTTATCATCATGAAAATGTAAGTACACTGGTTTTGGTGCAGTCCACTGTGGTTTTCAGCTGAAATAAGTGTTGGTGCTTTCAAATTTACTTTCATTTATTCCGAGCATTATCCTTTAGCGCTATGAGGCGATAAATGACCCTATTGCTACCTCAGGAGCTCGGGACAACCGACGTTTTCAGGCCCCTTTATTTCACTTACTCCTCTTTCTAATCAACTTTTTCAATTCGTTTGTAAATTACATGTGACAGTACTGTAGTTAGTAAATACCGTTTCCCTATTCATTTTTAGCCTACTTTTCACATTTTGCAAAAATGAGGAAAAAGCAGACTTATGAGATCGGGCAAATGTGTGTGTGTCTGTCTGTCTGTCTGTCTGTCTGTATGTCTGTCTGTCCTTCTGTCTGTCTGGCTGTGTGTGGGTCCCCCCCTATCAACTCCTAAACGGCTGCAGCAATCGAAACAAAATTTGGTAGGAGTAAAGATCTATACCTGAATATCTCACGGCCATATTTGAAAATGATGTCAGTGCTACCAACTGCTAAAAAATCGCAATTGAAATTTGAGCTCCATGTTGGATATCTTGGAAAGTATGAATGGGAGCTATTTCAAAATTGGTACACGTACAGATCATAATATTTCAGTTTAATTTCCAGGAGGCTAAATATGGCAGTGTTGCCAAAATTATTATAAGCCTCCTGATAAGTCCAATTTTTAAATGCATATAACTTCCATACTATCAATTGGAATTCAACCAAATTTCGTATGTTGTATGTGTCCATAACCAGATATGACTGAGCGTATTCTTAAGACCTACCAGGGCTGCCAACTGTTAATAAATGCTCCTAATTTATTTTATCCAAATACCAATATATCAGAAAGTATGCAAGCCGACAGCTTTAAACCATGCACACGTATAGTACCTGACATTCTATATTAATTTGGAGTAACTTATATACGTCAGTGCTACCAACATGATTCTAAGCCTGCTGACAGGTCCAACTTTAAATACATGTAACTTCCATACTATCATTTGGATTTCAACCAAATTTCGTATGTGCTATGTGTACCATAACAGATATGACTATGCGTATTCTAAGGAGCAACCAGCGCTGCCAACTGTTAATAAGTGCTGTCCCTATTTTTGTTACCCTAATATCAATATATCAGAAAGTATGCAAGCCAATAGCTCTAAACTTTGCACACGTATAGTACATGGATTTCTAGACGAATTTGGAGTAACTAATATACGCCAGTGCTGCCAACATGATTCTAAGCCTGCTGATAGGTCCAATTTTAAAATACAAGTAACTTCTATACTAACTAATGGATTTCATTCAAAATTGGCACAACAATAGATCATATTATTTCAGATTATTTCTGACCAATACATGCATGACATTGTTGCCAACATGATTTTACGCGCGCTGTTAGATCCAATGTTTAACTGCATGTAACGTCCATGCTATTCATTGGACTTCAACCAAATTTTGTATTTTGTACCTTAAGAGACGGAACTAAGAATATATTCAGTCATCAGGGCTGCCAACTGTAGTGCTCTATTAGGATACATTATGCCAGGTATACAGTATTTCGAACTAATTGGAAATTTCGATATTTGCAACTTAATTTCGTCATTATTCTAGATAGGTTCATATTCTGTAGAATAATCATTGGCATGAAAAGTAGGCTGTATAGATCTTCACAAAACTTCTTGTTTTCATTATCATTACGGGAAAATGACTTGAATGTTACGTCCATTATACTGTACTACTTATCACCCCCACAACCACCACCACACAAAAAGTTATATTTTTAAAATATTCTTTTTCTCTTAGTTTAAGTACCATGTGCCAGTTCTGCAGTAGTATTAATTACCATCCATAAAACAAATAAATCCACCGGGCGAAGCCGTGCACTACTGCTAGTAATTAATAAATAATAGTCCTCATGACATCCGGTCAGAGGTCTATAACCCGGACCTCAGGAGTGAAGGCCAAGAGTGCTAGCCACTATACCACGATGTGGTCTATAACCCGGACCTCAGGAGTGATGGCTAAGAGTGCTAGCCACTACACCACGATGTGGTCTATAACCCGGACCTCAGGAGTGAAGGCCAAGAGTGCTAGCCACTACACCACGATGTGGTCTATAACCCGGACCTCAGGAGTGAAGGCCAAGAGTGCTAGCCACTATACCACGATGTGGTCTATAACCTGGACCTCAGGAGTGAAGGCCAAGAGTGCTAGCCACTACACCACGATGTGGTCTATAACCCGGACCTCAGGAGTGAAGGCCAAGAGTGCTAGCCACTATACCACGATGTGGTCCATAACCTGGACCTCAGGAGTGATGGCTTATTAAGAGTGCTAGTCACTACACCACCATGTGGTCTATAACTAGAAGGTGTGACAGCCAAAAATGCTAACCTCCGTACCAGACATCTATATATTAGACCTCAGGGGTTGCAGCCAAGAATGCTAGCCACTAAACCATGAGATGTTCTATAACCTAGACCTCAGGAATGATAGTCATTACACCATGAACTGGTCTATAGCCCAAAGGTGCGACAGCAGAGAATTCTAAGACACTAAACCACTAGGTCGTCTGCCGTAGAAGAGATCAGCAAACGTAGGAATGACGGAGAAAGTAGAGGACTGTGCCTGCTAAAAGTGAAGGCCTCAAACGAATACACACACAAAAAAGACAAGAAATGATATTCCTAATCTCTTGCTACACGACAATTAATTACGTAGAAGCGTCTCCCCGCCCAATACGTGATCCATCACCGACAGTCAGAGCAAGCTTCTTGTCCCTGCACACCCAACATTTTAATTAGTCCACAGCTTTTTGTTCGAATCTTGTCCGACAAGACAGGTAATTACAGTTTCAGATTGATACACACTGCTCTGTAATCATAGGTTTAGCGAATACAATGAGACTTTTAATGTGCTGTGGCGCTAATCCAGAATCCTGGAAACCAGCGGCGTAGCCGTGCTCTTTAAATCGTGCACCACCTCGACGAGCGGCTTCGGTGGCGTAGTCGGTAGCATGCTGAACTGCTATGCCCAAGATAGCGGGTTCAAATCCGGTCAAAGTCGTCGGATTTTTTAAGAGCGTTAAAAATCCTTCAGTATGCCTTTCTTCGGAGGGGAAGTAAAGCCGGCGGTCCCATGTCAGATTTATGGCATGTAAAAGATCCTTTCACAGACTAAACTTGTGTAAAGCAAAATTTGTTAGGTTAGATTTCGTCAGAATGCTCTATCAAAGTTCCAACGTTCACCACTAGGTATCATTGATATCTGGTTGCGAAAGTTGGAACTACTTGAAATTGAACGGAACTTGTAGCTCACCCTTTAGGGTATCCGCTGGAAGCAGCTACTGACTCAGGCAAGCCGAGCATGTCCTCGGACACTCCCGGCACTAAAAGCCATACGATAAATAAATAAATAAATAAATAAATAAATAAATACCTCGACGAGGGCATCTACAGCAACTCCGGAGGTCGCATGTTGAAATCCCGGCGCCGACAGCAGCTATCCTGAACATGGTTTTTCCTCGGTATTTTTTCCACACTTCCTCCATGCCGGGATAGTACCATTGTTGCTGATCTTAATTCATTTGAGAAGATTGGAGCATCTTGGCCATCAGCCCCGTGAAGCTGAGTGTTTTGAACTCGTCTGATAACCTGTTTTGCGGTGGTGTAGGGTCTGTGATGAGGACTATCCTGGAAAGGGCTACGCCCTCAAGGGCTTACAGTATCTCCTGCCTTGTTTATAAGGCCCTACAGGAGGCAGGGTGTGTGTAGCCCCCACCCTCGATAGTGCTACACCCTCAAGGGCTAATAGTATCTCCTGCCTTCTGCTCAAGGCCCTAAAGGAGGCAGGGTGTGTGTAGCTCCACCCTGGATAGTGCTGCACCCTCAAGGGCTAACAGTATCTCCTGACTTCTGCTCAAGGCCCTAAAGGAGGCAGGGTGTGTGTAGCTCCACCCCGGATAGTGCTGCACCCTGAAGGGCTAACATTATCTCCTGACTTCTGCTCAAGGCCCTAAAGGAGGCAGGGTGTGTGTAGCTCCACCCCGGATAGTGCTGCACCCTGAAGGGCTAACATTATCTCCTGACTTCTGCTCAAGGCCGTAAAGGAGGCAGGGTGTGTGTAGCCCCACCCTGGATAGTGTTACACCCTCAAGGGTTCACAGTATCTCCTGTCTTCTGCTCAAGGCCCTAAAGGAGACAAGGTGTGTGTAGTCCTACACGGGATAGTGCTACACCCTCAAGGGCTCACGACTGATTAGCTTTGGATTTGGGAAACCCAAGGGATTCCTGAGCTGGGTCCAGTTTTTCCCCTATTCCTGTACCTCTGGGACGGAACCTGTCCTCTTTCCCTTTCCTACCTGTTTCCCATAGCTCTACTTCCTTCTAAGTCCCTCACTCCGGGCCGATAAGAGGGGGGGAGGTGGAAAATGCATTGGGGCCTGTAAGTAAAGTGGTGTACGTTAGTTTCAGTTCATTGTGCCTTGTACGAGGCATTGAAGAGTAAGGATGTCTACAGCTGTGAAGAAGATATCTCATGTTACCGAACCTTTAACTGTCAAGAGAAACGAGGCAGTGTGAAAGTTTTGGCAGAAACCATTCATTTGGTAAATGTAGCAGCCCCTCTACGACTATTCCTTTCTCAACATCATCATTCCTTCCTTCACAAGCCCTCCAGGGGCTCACAACTTCCTAAATGGAGTAGATGTCTTGTTGCCTCACCACTGCACAGTTTTTGTCTTAGAGACCTAAATCTTGGTTTGTGAGTAGAAGGGGCAAAGACCTTTCATTCTTAGTTTCCAAAATATTGCCAATTTTAAAATTGAAGGATTTTGGAAGAAATGTAAAAAATATTAAGTTTTAAGTACACGTTTTTCGGGCTTGTAGGCCGTGGTCCAGACGTTTCACCGGAAACTGCGTCCGGGATTACCAAGGGTTCCGCTCCTTTCCTTGGTCAGCAGTGGGATATTATGTAATATCAAGTATTGTTCTAACGATAAAGGGTATAGAGCCCTTTCGTTTGAGCCATTGCACAACGTTCTATCGTAATTAGTTTTGGAAATATCGCCTACTTTCAAAAACAAAAAATTCCAAAGAAGTTTTAAAACATAACGAGTGGTCCATAGGAAAGGAGGCGTCACCCCAAGTCATACGACATGCCACAAGTTAAAATCCGATTATTGGTTCGCGAGTTATGGACAAAGTTTACGAGCAAGTAAGCTGTGGCTTAGAACACGTCACTCTCTCCTACTATTCCTTATTGACGTATTAATTATAATAAACTATTTATTACCAATTCATAACAACTTCGTCACGCCTATTTCCAAAGTTCTCTCTACAATATTTCTCTACCTGGCAAATACACATCAACCATCATTTATAACCTTACTTATTGAGCATATATATTTTCACATCCACATCTCTTCAATTCAACACTTTTTTATCAAGACTTTTTCATGTATTTCATAGCACATTTTGTAAAAGATCTGGTTTTTGAGATGTTACTTTGTGAGCTTTTGGAACAAGAATATTTTTAGAATCCTTTATGGCAAAATTTTACTAAGCGTATGTTATTGCACATTTACATGTCCTACACTACGCTCAGGAAGGTCTCAATGTGACCTACACCGGTACGGTTTTAATGTACAGTATATTGACTTAAGGTAATAAATAGTTTATTATAATTAAAACTAACTAACTACAGCATACAAACTAGAAGAAGACGAAGAAGAAGAAGAAGAAGAAGAAGAAGACGAAGCAGAAGAAGAAGAAGAAGAAGAAGAGGAAGAAGGAGAGAAAGGGAAATAAAAGGGGAAATAAATGCCCTCAACCCTCTAAAGGAGGATTGAGGGACTTAGGAAGAAGGAGAGCCATGAAAGCCAGATAAGAATGGGGAAAGTGGAGAGGACCCACCCCAAAGGCAATGAAAAAAGGGGGGAAAACCGGACCCAGATCAGGAATCCCTCGGGGGCGCCAACTCGCCAACTCACCAGCAATGAGCCCTTGAGGTTGTACTGTAGCAGTATCCAGGGTGCACCGTAGTCATGGGGATACACACACCCTGCCTCCTTGAGCGATTTTTGCAGAAGCCAGGAGATATAATGAAATGAAGGCTGATCCATCGAAGAATGAGGGATCACGAAAGATGAGGGAAGGGCTAATTAAGGCGGGAAAGGAAGAGACTCCCTAGGCCTCAGATACCCTAATATCGTCGGGGTCGGAAGAGAACAAGTGTTGACCAAGAGAGGAAAGAAGATGGAGAAGAGCCCGGCACAAGTAAGTGGAAGCAATGCCAGACTCAGCTGGGATCCCGTGGTCGCCAACTTTCGTCCCATTAGATGTGAGCCCCCGGCGGGTGAAGAGTATTAAATTCTATATACGTACCCTACTGCATGACTCTGAATTAGGAATTATAACTCGTTAGGAATAATATACTACAATTTAGTGTTGAATCTGCTATCAAACTAATGCGGAGTTTTAAAATGCTCCTTGTTTCCATTACCTACCAGTAATTAAAGTGAAGACTTACAAAATTACAAACATTTTCTCTATGCTTGTTAACTGTAGTAAAAATCCTCACAAATTCGAAATTATTTTTTTCACGTTGCAAACTATATTTCACAAAATAAATACTAAAATATTTTTATTAACACTGCAGTAGTCGCGCGAAATTTTGTAACATTAGTGGTCGCGCGGATTACTATTGTAATCCATTTTAAAATAGATATTTTTAATACTATTTTTTTAATTTATTAGGGCTAAGGGTTTATATATCAGACATAATTTTGGGATAAAATAATGCTATTCAAGATTATAATTTTATATATAAGAAAAATACAAAGTTAAGCTTATGTTTACATATGTTTCCTATGTAGTTGAATATTTTTAAGAAGAAAAAACAATACTGATACAAATCAAGTTTTTCATATAGTAATATTTCGGATAAGAGTAACAAACACAATATGATTGAATATATACAGGTTTCTCCTTGTCGCCTTGTTCGTGAAGTTCTAGGATCCAACGGCTCTATGTACCATCTTGAAGTTCTGTCTTTTCCAAGATAAAATTCTCGGTCAAGCCTATCCAGCTCAATTTCTTGTTTTCTGTCTTCCTGCTCACTCTCTTCTGATCTGCTTCCGCCACTTTCAGTGTGAGGCCTTTCTTCAATGAAGTCATCTTCTTCATCTCCATGAGATACTCCAAGAACACTTTCATTATCACTCTCAGTTTTTGCAAGCCAGTGGCGTATTTGTTCCCTATTTAACTCAGACATTACTCATCGATCAATGTATTGATGATGATGATTGTTGTTTTAAGGGGCCTAACATCTAGGTTATCGGTCTCTAATGGTTTGGGTGATCGTGAAAAATGAGATGAAGCAAATAAAGGATAGGAGGAAAAGAAATGCCCTCAACCCTCGAAGAATGCGGATTGAGGGACTTGGAAGGAAGGAGAGCCATAAAAGGCAGATAGGAGAGGGCCGTCCCACAGGTAATGGATAAAAGGGGGAAAACCGGGACCAGCTCAGGAATCCCTCGGGATCGCCAACTCCCGAACTCACCAGCCGTGAGCCCCTGAGGGTGTACCAATATCTAGGGTGCACCAGAAGTGATGGGGCTACATACACCCTGCCTCTTTGAAAGCCTTGAGCTGAAGGTAGGAGATAACATGAAAAGAAAAAGAAGGCTGACCCCTCGCAGAAGGAGGGTATCAGAAAAAATGAGACAAGGGCCAATTAAGGCGGGAAGGAAGAGACTCCCTAGGCCTCGGATACCCTAATACCGTCGGGGTCGGAAGAGAGCAAGAGTTGACCAAGTGCGGTCGACAGGAAAGAAGACGGAGAAGAGCCCGGCACAAATAAGTGGAAGCAATGGCGGATTCAGCTGGGGCCCCGGGGTCGCCAACCCACGTCACATTAGATGTGAGCCCCTGGGGGCGATCAATGTATTAATTACCACTTAGTCATAATGAAAAATATAAATAACAAGTAGTTCCGTGAAGAACTATACAGCCTATTTTCATATACCCTACTAATTTAATTGCCTCTATCAACATACTACATTTCAGTTTGATTGCTGTAATAGATTCGTAGATATTGAGAACCGTCTAAATATTTTGGATGGTCGCCATGTTGGACTTTTATATATGTAGGTCTTAGAGTTATGAACTGTTACATGAAGATTATTGTGTACGTGTAGTACTCAAACTTCAATCACATGATTAGGACACAAGAAGTAAAAACGAGATTTTAAAATTTCGCATAGCTGCCATCTTGTGGTTATAGAAACAATTGAAATAGATTAGATGCCAGTTGATTAACATTTGTATAAGGATTTACTGTACCAAGTTTCACTGCACTTGGATGGTTAAATTGCGAGAAACGACCATGTCAATATTTATATTTCGCGTCGCCACCATGTTGGATTCGTGATCACCAGGTTATTGAAAGTCCTATAGGTGAACTTATGTTCATAACCCCTATTAACATAAAAAGAATCAGTTTGATTGCTGTAGTAGATTCTTAGATATTGAGAACAGTCTAAATATTCAGGATGGTCGCCATGTTGGATTGTTATATGTATAGGCCATAGAGTCATGCACCATTAAAGGAAAATTATTGCGGAGGTTCATTATTCAAACTTTCACTTCCATCGCATGATTACGACACAAGAAACAAAAACTTGATTGAAAAATTCATACAGCCGCCATCTTGAGGTTATGTAAACAATTGAATTAAATTACATACCAGTGCATTACAATGTGTATAAACTTTTGCTGTACCAAGTTTCATTGCGTTTGGTTGGTTAAGTCACGAGAAACGTCTATTTAAAGTCGCAAATTCGCTTGGCCGCCATGTTGGTTTTGTAGTTACCAGGTTTTCAAAGGTCACATAAGTGAACTTTTAGTAGTTCCCTTTATCACCATACAGATCTCCAGGGTGATATCGGTATTAGTTTCGGAGATATTGAATGCTGGTGAAATATTTCGCACAGCCGCCATGTTGGATTAGTGAGACGTAACAAAATTTGAATGGCACGGTCGGGGTCGCCCGGAATAGTGCTGTGAACTTAATGAGTTTCATTTAAATCGCTCCAGCCGTTTAGATTTTATTAGGGGGGGACACACACACGAATCACACACACACGCACACACACACGGACAAAAGGTGATCTCATAAGCCTTTTTTTTTTTTTTTCAAAATTAAAAATAGGCTAAAAAGCACTAAAAGCACAAAAATAAGAAACTACTTCAGAAACAAAAAAGTCACGTAAAAAGTCGCGCGGATTACTATTGTAATCCGAACAATTTTAACATTCCACCAAAAATCGATGCGTTTGCTTTGAGCGCTGCCACTTGACTGACAGCGGTGCGGGTCTGTGACCGGAAAGTAGATGAAGGCTCAAGGTCATAAGTGTTGCCAATCCTTAATTGCAGCATAAAATGTACCCCTGGATTACAATAGTGTTAACCCAACAATACTAACATACGTAGAATTTACGTGTATGAATAATTTAACTGCTTCGAATTCCCTGTATATCTGTCCCCAGCCAGCAGTGCTTCTACTGGTCTATGGTGGTGATATCAATGCTTTTGGTATTAATGTCAATCAGTTCTAGAGGCATAATCATGGGGCAAAGAATTGCCTGGAAACCATCCTTGAATTTAACAACATATTGCTTTCTCAATGGGCAATAACAAAGAAGTGGGGATGTCATTACTTCACGGGGATTTTAAAAACAACCTCATAAAAAAAGAGACAGTATAAGAGGCTGGAGAGATTACGTACTGCTATTTACGTCAAAGTAAACGACTTCTGTATTTGTTGTATTTAAGTTGGGACTTAGCGTATTAAACTCCAAAGACCACAGAGGATTCAGTGTATATAAATAGTGTTACATACGAAACATATATTAATTTCAATCATTTACCGTAACTAATTGGTGCCTTAGCACAAAGTTCGTAATGCACGTAAATTTAACGTATTATCAGTATTAAGCATCAATTGAATAATGTTGGTATTCGAGGGTTAAATAAGATTTGTGCATCAGATGCTTTTCTTAAAATGACATTGCTTTCCGGAATAGCGGGTAGTGTTAATTGAAAGCATTTCCTGGGGGGACCGGGGGGGGGGGGGAGAGAAAAAAATGCCAGGTGCCCTAAAATCCGCTCGGTGCCCCTGCCATAAGGTTGAGGGCAATCCTTTTCCTGTTGGCTTATTTCCCGTACTCATTTTTTTAGGAAGGATTATTTACTTATTTACATTGCACCCCGCCCAGTCATTGGGCAGATTCATGTTGACCAACTGAAGAGTTACAACTAACAGTATTGGCAACACTGGCTTATTTCCCGTACTCATTTTTTTAGGAAGGTTTATTTACTTATTTACATTCTCGTTGTGCACATTATCTCTTATTATTATCTGTCATTCTTATTCCTTAATATTCATTATATAATACGCCAAGGTGTATGTTTCACAAAACTCAAGCTCCTAAACCAGAGGGAGTTAGAAGGTGTGGTTTGTATCAAAATCTTCCAAATCGTCTCAATACTACAGGAAAAATCTTGCATTTCTTGAAAAGTCAACGGAAATATATTTATTTGTTTATTAAGTGCTTTTATAGAAATAAACAAAATGATAGCCTCTGGGAGACTTGTATAGCGTCCATCCCGGATAGCACTAGGGCTGGGCGGGTAGTCTGTACACATGGGGCGCACACAACCCATTATGCGCCAGTTCTCGTACGGGTCCGCTAGTTATTCTTCTTCGTCTTTCTTTCTTTCTTTCTTTCTTTCTTTCTTTCTTTGTTCGTCATGCCCGACTGAGGAGTGCGATTGAACTTATTTAGCTGATAGCATTGCCTTTCTCTTCTCCCAAAATCTCTTCGTCTTCTCGCTGTGGCTTCTCTTGCGATCTTCTGACCAGGTTTTGTTGGTGAAAGTGCTTGGATGGTCTGCAAGGCGGTGATTATCGACTAATTCTCTGATCTTGGCTCTGTCTAGTGCAATGTCATCTGTGGTGCCTATTTCCTGAACATCTTTTCCAACTTCAAGCAGCCAGGTGTTTTTAACTTTCATTGACAGGGCAAGGTTAAGAATCCTTTTGGTCAGTCTCTGATTGCCCATCCTGAGGATATGCCCGTAAAATTTCAATGGTCTTTTCCTAAAATTGTCTGAGATTTTCTCCGACTGCTGATATAAGTCTTGCGATTTTCATTTCATCCTGATTCCCCCTGTACAGACTGGTCAAAAAAAATTCTTAGGATTTTCCTTTCTTGCTTTTGCACATCTTTAATGAATGATCTGCCCCCAATAATCAGCGTTTCAGAAGCATAACGTGGTAGAGGCTTGATTACAGTGTTGTAATGCCGTGATTTTGCATTTCTGGATATTGATTGTTTAGCCTATTTTCATTTTATGAAAAAATAGGCTTATGAGATCACCTTTTGTCCGTGTGTGTCCCTAATAACTTCTAAACGGCTGGAGCGATTTCAATGAAACTCCGTAAGATCATAGCACCATTAACTTGGTACAGCAAGTGTTTATACACATTGTAATGCACTGACGTCTAACTTAGTTCAATTGTTTACATCACCTCGAAATGGCAGCTGTGCGAAATATTTCACTGGCATTCTGTAACTCCGAAACTATTACAGATATCACCCTGAAATTTTGTACGGTGATAAAGGGCACTGCTATGTAACATTCAAAAATCTGTTAAGTACAAAACGAACATGGCGGCCAAGTGAATATAAACATTTTAATAAACTTTTCTCGTGATTTAACCATCTGAGCGGAGTGAAATGTGGTACAGTAAATAATTATACATATTGTAAAGCAGTGGCATCTAATTTAATTCAATTGTTTACATAACCTCAAGATGACGGCTGTGCGAAATTTTAAAATTAAGCTTTTATTTCTTGTGCGGTAATCATGCGATCGAAGTGAAACTTTGAATAATGAAGCTATGCAATAGTTTTCCTTTGATGGTACATAACTCTATAGCCTATACATATAACACTCCAAAATGGTGACCATCCGAAATATATTGATGGTTCTAAATATCTAAGAATATATTACACAATCAAACTGAAATTTTGTATATTGATAGCGTCAATTAACATGAGTAGGATATATGAAAATAGCCTGTATAGTTCTTCACGGAACTATTTGTTATTGTATCTGTTCCAAGTGAGTCTGTAAGCTTTACATTACATCGCTACGCTCATCTGTGGAGCTCGATAGAGCTTATTTAGCTGTTGATGATTTTCTTCTCCAAAAATCTCTTCACCTGGGCACTGAAAATTTTCCACCGTTCCTCAGTCCATGATGTTTTGTCCTGGCAGTTATTTTCTCAGCTAAATCATGGTTGTTTATTACTGTTTTAGAATTGGAGTCGATCCCGTATAATTTCCTTTGTAATGCCAATTTCATGAAGGTTTTTGTTTCTATTTCACTAACAGAGTTGTTTTTGACTCCCATTGAGAGTGCAACGTTGAGGATCCTTTTGGTGAGCCTGTCATTGTTCATTGTGAGAATGTGGCCGTAGAACGTCAATCACCTTTAACCGAAGGTGTCAGTGATCTTTTCGACAAGCTGATAAAAAACTCCTGTGACTTCTGCTTCATCAAGAGACTGGATTTTATAAAGGCTCGAAGTAAAATTTCAACCTTCCATAATTGAGATAGTTCACAGTTGGGTATCAGGACTTTAGAGAGGTGTACAAATTATCAGGCTCGATAACAGTTTTCCATCATTGGCTTATTATTTTTTTATGATTTTATGCAGTGAAAATGGTTGCAAGGCCTCTTAAATTATTAAAAATATTTAACCAATAACTGTAATTATATTTTCTTTTAAGAAACGTACGGTCAAATGATGTTTCAGAATTTTCACTGAGAGAGGAGTCTTGCTAATGCATTCTAGATTTCGTGTGTATTTAGTGTAGAGAGATTGGAAGTTTTTTATTATGCTGATGGTCGATGAAAACGACTGACAGTCAGTCTGAAAGACTAGACTTTATATCATTTCAAATGCTACAAATGCTGCGTGAACTCAAAGTCCGTTAGCAAAAAAAAAGTGCAAACCAAGGTCAAAGGAGGTAGCTGGCTGGATGACGTCACGCCCTCCAGAGCGCGCGGGGAAAGGAAGAAGCTCAAGCAGTACTATGATGTCACACACCTCAGTGCATTCTTGGTACATTTCGTCCCGTCACCCTTAACGTAACGCCAGACCCCAGCGAAGTCGACATAATAATTTAAAATGATAAAAGAGGAAATGGAACCAGCTTAGGTATCTCTCAGAATCTCCAATTTCCAAAATATCCATGTGCTGTTACTTAACGGGAAAAGTAGTACCTTAAGTCTATAGGGGACGAAATATTAATAAGTGGCGTAAAGAAAATAAAATGAAATTATTTTAAATAAACAATTGTAACTGTACACTGGAGACTATAAATAAATAAATACCTGGAGACTATGATTTGGAGACATCCCTTGTATCTGCTCAATGCTCAAGAGCCGGTGTTCATGGGGAAAAAGATTAGCACTAATAAGAAAGAGCTTCAAGTATCTGTCAATGACGGCTTGATATTGCTTTAGTTACAGAGTGTGAATAGCTCCAACGACGATTATTCTCTGAAAAACTGGAATACCGTACTTATTTCTTCGAAGCAAATAGCTTTTGTTTTGCAATTAAACCTTGAGATATGTTGTTACAGACGAGAGATATTAACAATTATGTGCCTTAAATGAGTTCCAGACGATCTTTCCAGATCACAATAATTACCGTCACTGCTTCTTTGGCGGGGTTCTAATAACTCTCTGAAGATCACAAAGGACGACGACTTGTTTTTCCCCGCCAATACGTCTTTTAACTGCCATGTCTATAGGAATGTTATATGGATGGTCTCCGAACGGAGCGCGCGTCTCGGCGTGGTCCATAAGGTAACAAAGATCAGACAAGATGCCATTAATACTTCATTGATTTCCTTCCTGAGGAACGGACATCTTGTTAATGGCTTCCTTGGTGGGCCACTGGTATATCCCAAGATTGTGGATTCACTTCATGAGTGAGGAAGTGTGGATGTTTTTGATAGCCTGTGTTATTGTTTGTTTATATTTAGGCCTATTAATCTCATGCATTTTTTTTATCAGGATTAGGGTATAACACAACTCTTTTTGGAACATTCGTGTTGACCGACTGAAAAACACCAAACTTTTGTTTACTAAGGCAACACTGAAAAATGGCTTCAAACCTCACAATGTAATTGGTTTTTTTAGGACATAAACTGTCTATGGGTGTCACTGTAGGTATGGGAGTGTTTTGATGATGATGATGATGATGATGATGATGATGATGATAATTGTTGTTGAAAGGGGCCTAACATCTAGGTTATCGGCCCCTAAAGCTTTGGGTGATCGTGAAAATGATAAGGAAATGTAAACTATAACTAAAACTAACTACTAACTTATATACTAGAAGAAGAAATGAAAAACGAAAGGAGAATAAGGCAAATAAAGGACAGAAGGAAAAGAAATGCCCTCAACCATCGAAGAATGAGGATTGAGGGACTTGAAAGGAAGGAGAGCCATGAAGGGCAGATAGTGAAAGAGGAGAGGGTCCGCCCCAGAGGTAACGGATGAAAGGAGAAGGACCCTGCTCAAGAATCCCTCGGGGTCGCCAACTCCCGAACTCACCAGCCGTGAGCCCCTGAGGGTGTAGCAATATCCAGGTTGCACCAAAAGTGGTGGGGCTACACACACCCTGCCTCCTTGAGGGCCTTGAGCAGAAAGCAGGAGATAACATGAACTGAAAAAGAAGGCTGACCCCTCGCAGAAGGAGGGTATCAGAAAAGATGAGACAAGGGCCAATTAAGGCGGGAAAGGAAGAGACTCCCTAGGCCTCGGATACCCTAATATCGTCGTGGTCGGAAGAGAACAAGAGTTGGCCAAGTGAGGTCAACAGGAAAGAAGACTGAAGTGGAAGCAATGCCCGACTCAGCTGGGGCCCCATGGTCGCCAACCCACGTCCCACTAGATATGAACCCCTGGGGGAGGGAGGGTTTTGTAGAGCTATTTGTCCTGTAGTTTTTTGATCTGATGATGCTCGCTTGACGAGCGAAACATTTCATCCCTTAGTCTTCTTCTTCTTCTTCAATAGTTCGTAACAATATAAATATTAATCACAGGTAATTTATTACAGGTTATTTGTTCACATGTCCAGTAATTTGAATTTTGTTTGTTGTCCGAATGAAAGTTATAATATCAATTGTCAGTGCAAAACTGATAGCGTCGATTATCGTTATCTTGTGACAGTTGTAGATCGGTGTCTTATGCACTGGCCTCCACGGTCGCCTACTCTGACCCCGTGTAATTTCCTTTTATGGGGTTTATCAAATACTAGCAGTAGTGCCCGGCTTCGCCCGGTGGAATTATTTGTTTTACAGAACTGGACCGCTCATGGATATGGATCGGAATAAATGTAAGTAAATTTGAAAGGACCAACGCTTATTGCAGCTGATAACCTCAGTATACTGCACCAACACCATTGCACTTATACAGAGGCATAATATTGTCATGATGATAGCTGTTTAAAGGGGCCTAAGAAATCCTTTTGCACTAATTACTCCCCGTGACTGCAATTTATAAGCAGCTCGCAATTCTGCACCAGAACATTGGTAGGGGTGACGTGATGCGGCCCGCATTACAAGGCAACAATAGACTTCGGTATTATTGAAGCCGTTCTGGAGCGCTTGTTCTTCCGACTTACAGAACAAAAATCAATCTTTAAGGTTACCTGAGAGGTGTAGCCTAATGCTACATAGCCTAAACTATTCCTCTTGAATCAGGCTATCATATACAAAAAGAATTTTTCGAATCCGACTGGTAGTTCCAGAGATTAGCGCGTTTAAACACACAAACACACAAACTCTTCAGCTTTATTATATTAGTATTAGCTGTTACCCGCGGCTTCGCTCGCAATAACATTTGGAATCCCGTTATAACATTAGTTAAATAGATAGATAAGCATGGGTCCTAGTGGAAAATAATTCTATCACCTGAAACCAAAAATGCATGGGACGGAAAAAGAACATCAAAATATCATATTGGTTCCGGACCCTAAAAGACGTGAAAAATATAATAAAGTATTAAATAAAAACTATTTTTGGAAATTTCATTCGAATCAATTTTTATGTCATTCCTGGGACTTAGAAAATTCCGGCCAAAAAGTACAAAATAATTAATAACTCCCTAAGTATTCGTCGTATGATGAAATAGCAAGAGACAAAAAAGATGTAATGTGTTATTTTCTACAACATAGGCCATGTATAATTTTACACTCAGACATATTACGTTTCCCCCCTCCCCCATAATTTCAGCCCTCCCCATGGACCCCTTAAATTGGATTTATGAAAAAACGGTCAAACACCTATTTACTTATTTTTTGTGTTGATTTTTTTCCCGCTGAGTTCCGAACTCTTCCCTATGTCGTTTAAGAGATACACGCTACGTTAGGAATCCTTCAACCCCCACTTTTCACTCCTTTCACCTCATAATATACACCACATCGAAAAACCCTCAGACAGTGTCTTCTTATTTTTAATGATGAGTTTATATGCCGAGTATCACATCCCCCAATGAAACCAATCGGGAGATATTTCTATTCAATGAAATGCAGGTCTACCCCCCTTAACACCCCCTTTAGAACCTGAATATCCAAAAATCCTTTCTTAGTGGGCGTTTGCGGCCCTTGGCGAAGCGGCATACCAAATTTCATTCGAATCCGTTCGGTGGTTTCTGAGATTTCGTGATGAATGAATCAGTGAGTGGTATTTGAGCTTTATATAGTAGATAGATGAAGTTGATGTACCACTCATGCCAGTTAATCTTGTTGAACTGAGGAAACAGATCCAAGCGGCTGTAGCTAAAATTGACCATGATATGCTCCAGCGTGTGTGGTCGGAGCTGGACTACCGTATCGATATTTGCCGTGTGGTGAGAAGAGGGCACATCGAGAATTTGTAGCAAGTATACTCAAAAAACTTTATGAGTTTCTCTTTCAGTTTGTATAAGTCATCATGAAGGCAGCAATGAAAGAATATAGTTGGGCAAAGATGAAGTTAATGTTGTTTGTAGACGACGTTGCGATCTGGGGCGAGGATGAGATGGAGGTACAAGAACAGTTAGACGTAATAAATGAAAAGATTGAGCAATGGGCATTGAAGATAAATGTGGAGAAGAGTAAAACAGTGGTGATGAGTAGAGATTAGAAAGAAGGAAAAGGAGTAATCAAAGTAGGAGATAAGGAATTGGAAGTAGTGAAACCCTTCAAATACTTGGGAAGTGAACTGACTGAAGATGGAAGACTAGATTTGGAAATTAGCAGAAGAATACAACTAGGGGGTGCTTTCTACCAACAGGTACGGGGACTAGTATGGAACAAGGATATACCAATTAAGGCTAAATAAGTTATGTACAAAGCATATTATGTTCCTATAATGTCATATGCAGCAGAAACTTGGACAATGACTAAGAGGAATGAGAGCAGCTGAGATGAGATTCCTGAGAAGTATGGTTCAGAAAACGAGGAGGGACAGAGTGAGAAATGAAGATATACGGAAAGAACTGGGAGTACAGAAACTAAATGACAAACTGGAGCAAAACAGATTGAGATGGTTTGGACATGTCAAATGGATGAATGAAGTAAGGCTACCAAGACGAGCACTGGAACGATGGATGACAGGGAAGAGAGGACGAGGAAGACCAAGAATGCGTTGGATGGACTCGGTGGAGAATAGTATTAGAAAACGGAACCTGGAATGGAACACGGTGTCGGAAGAGGAATGGTGGAACGACGGAACAAAGTGGAGAGGAACCATATTTGCCGCCACCCAATGTCAGCTGGAAAAGGGGAAATGAAGATGATGATGATAACCAAACAAACGTTTGGTGCCTTACAGTCGGTCAACACGAATGTACCCAAAAGAGATGGGTTATACCCTAATCGTAAAAAAATACATCAGATTAATAATTGTTTTCAGGATTAGGGTATAACCCAACTCTTTTGGGTACATTCGTGTTGACCGACTGAAAAGCACCAAGCTTTTGTTTACTAAGGCAACACTGAAAAAAGGCTTCAAACCCCATAATGTTGGTATGTGTGTCAAATGCGCTGTAAATGATCTCTTACTCATACATCAGGTCTGTAATCCACAGAAACAAGGGAGATTAAAATCTCGACATCCGTCATGGCAGGTAGGCAAGCTGCTTGTTGAATCTAAGTTCAATATGGACGAAACTTGGCGAGAAGAATGGACTACATCAAACCCTGATGAGCTAGGATTGATCACCGACCCCTGCAGAAAACCTCCTGGTTTCCATCTTCCAAGAAGGATATGGAAGTCACTGAACAGAGAGCGGACCGACCAGGGAAGATGTAACTTTTGGCTCCACAAATGGGGGAAAATTTCTAGTCCACAGTGAGATTGTGGCGATTCAGTGCAGACAATCCACCATATTCTGTCGGAATGCCCTTCGCGGTCCTTCAAGGGAGGATATAACGACCTGCAGAACGCAACTGATGATGCAGTGGAGTTGATTACTGCTCTGGACATCCAACTGTGACTTTAAGTTTCGTTAGTGAATGTTACTAGATATTTATAACTTGTATATATTGTATATTCTGTAGTATTACTGTATCCTCTGTTTGTCATTATCATCAATAAAACAAATAAATAACGTCACCGGGTGAAGCGGGAATACTACTGCTAGTTAACTTATAAATGGATATTTATAACATTTTTCTCCCTATAGCAATTGATTCAAGGCAAATTACAGAGAACTTTTAAGTCCATAAATCATCGCTAATGCTCTGCGATGGTGCAAGAGGCAAAACGTTTTAGAATCTAACCTGAAAAAGTGCGTTTATAATTAACTATTTACGTGTTACTTAGGAGAGTAAAGCACAAAAACTGTTTCACCAAATTACTTATGCTTCATTAAAGTGAACAAACATTTCTTCGTGCTCCCAGCCATAAAAGGCGAAGGGCGGTCAGGAATTTAAACTGTGTAATAGTGTTTAAAAGCGATTTCTAAGGAGATGAATTTATAAGAAGGAACTGCTTGGCATATAAGGAGCTGTATTTACTTGTGCATAAGCAATGGAATGGTAAATATTTAGCTCCAATTTTACGGACTTTAATCCCAGTATAAATAATAATTCTTTCGAATTCTGGGTCTGGAATTAAGATACCATTATTTTTTCTTTTGAAAGTGAAAGCAAAGTGATTTCACGGTTGAACTTACTGTATATTACTGTGGCGTTTCTCAACGTGTGGCATACAAGTGGCTCGCAGAGAGGTCGCAAGTAATTTAGTTAAATAAACAAATAAAGAAACATACGACATTTCAGTTTGATTGCTGTAATAAATTCGTAGATATTGAGAACCGACTAAATAATGCGGAGAGTCGCCATGTTGGATTTATATATATATATATATAGGTCTTAGAGTTATGTACTGTTACATGAAGATTATTGTGTACGTGTAGTATTCAAACTTCAACCGCATGATTAGGACACAAGAAGTAAAAACGTGATTTTAAAATTTTGCACAGCTGCCATTTTGTGGTTATGGGAACAATTGAAATAAATTAGATGCCAGTGGATTAACATTTGTATAAGGATTTACTGTACCAAGTTTCACTGCACTCGGATGGTTAAATTGCGAGAAACGTCCATGTGTATATTTATACTTCGCGTCGCCATGTTGGATTTGTGATCACCAGGCTATTGAAAGTCCTATAGGCAAACTTATGTTCATAGCCCCTATGAACATTAAAAAAATCAGTTTGATTGCTGAAATAGATTCGTAGATATTGAGATCCGTCTAGGTAATTCTGATGGTCGCCATGTTGGATCGTTATATGTATAGGCCATAGAGTCATGTACCATTAAAGGAAAATTATTGATTAGGTTCATTATTCAAACTTTCACTTCGATAGCATGATTAAAACACAAGAATTTTAAAATTCGCACAGCTGCCATCTTGTGGTTATGTAAACAATTGAACTAAATTAGACACCAGTGCATTACAATGTGTATAAGCATTTGCTGTATCAAGTTTCATTGCGTTTGGATTATTAAATCGCGAGAAAAGTCTATTTAAAACTTTCAAATTCGCTTGGGCGCCATGTTCGTTTTGTAGTTAATCGGTTTTTGAAAGTCTCATGGGTGAACTTCCAGTAGTGCTGTTTATCTCCGTGCAAAATTTCAGGGTGATACCGGTAATAGTATCAGAGATATAGAATGCCGGTGAAATATTTCGCACAGCCGCCATTTTGAGGTTATGTAAACAATTGAACGAAGTTAGATGTCGGTGTATTACAATGTGTATAAACATATTGTTACGGCTGTGAGTTTGTTTCATCTCTCGCCGCATGAGTCACAACTGCCCCAGGGCTGGGCTGTGCTCTGCCTCAGTGTATTGCGTGCGCCTTATGCAACAGGACTACTAGGACAAAGGGATGGTCCAGAATATTCCTGACCCACCCAGCGATGGAAACCTCGAGAAGCCGTGAACCCTGGATGGGTCTAGAAGCATTTATTGAGTCACCGGCCTGCTAAAAAAGAGCGACCTGCCAAGCAGTGAGTGTGTGTTTTTTCGAGCTTGTGCGAGCGTTTATCCTGAGCGACAGAAGTGTGGTGACTTGCGAAACCCCTAGCGAAGCCGATTCTCTTGACAGCGAGGAAGTGAGAAGCATAAAGGAGACTGCCTGTGTTTTGAGCGAGTGTGATTTCACTGAGCGACAGAGGTATTGTGGCGAAGTGCCGTGCGAGTTACGAAATCCAGTGACATTGTTTTCCACCTTGCGGACAGCGAAGCAGCGTGTAGCAGGTTATCGTAAGTAACTGTAGTTTGTGCACATAAGGAAGAGGTGCAGGTATTCCACGGGTCTCATTAGTGGAGGATTAGCTGCATGACTAAGTGAAAGGGGCAAGAGCGCTCCATAAGGAAGAGACTTGAGGAAACTGGAGTAAGATTCTAATTGCTTGTATTTGCTGTTGAGTGGTGTATCTTTCTGGCCGCAATAAAGTTAATTATTTCTTTGAAGGAACAGTCTGTGTTGTGCTTCAACCCACCGTAATCCTGTTAACAAAAGTGCCACTAGGGGGGTGGCACGTAACAATATACTGTACCAAGTTTCATTGCGTTTGTTTGGTTAAATCGCGAGAAACTTCTATTTAAATGTCGCAACTTCGCTTGGCCACCACGTTGGTTTTGTGGTTTTGTAGTTTTTCAAAAGTCTCATAGGTGAACTTCTAGTAGTTCTCTTTATCACCGTACAAAATTCCAGGGTCATATCGGTAATAGTATCAGAGATATAGAATGCTGGTGGAATATTTCGCACAGGCGCCATGTTGGATTGGTGAGACTTAACAAAATTTGAAGGGCACGGTCGGAGTCGTCCGGAATAGTGCTATGAGCTTACCGAGTTTCATTGAAATCGGTCCAGCCGTTTATAAGTTATTAGGGACACACACACAGACAGACACGCGGAGAAAACGTGATCCCATAATCCTATTTTTTCATAAATGAGAATAAGGCAAATAAAGGACAGGAAGAAAAGAAATGCCCTCAACCCTCGAAGAATTAGGATTGGGGGACTTGGAAGGAAGGAGAGCCATGAAAGGCAGATAGGAAAGGGGAAAGAGGAGAGGGTCCACCCCATAGTCAGAGGAAAAATGGGACAAAACGGACCCAGCTCAGGAATCCCTTGGGATCGCTAACTCCCAAACTCATCAGCCGTGAGCACTTGAGGGTTTAGCAATATCCAGGGTGCAACAGAAGTGCTAGGGCTACACACACCCTGCCTCCTTGAGGGCCTCGTGCAGAAGGCAGGAGATACAATGAAAAGAAAAAAAAGTCTGACCCCTCACAGAATGAGGGAAACAGGACAGATGAGACAAGGGCCAATTAAGGCGGGAAAGTGAAAGACTCCCTAGGGCTTGGATACCCTAATACCGTCGGGGTCGGAAGAGAACAAGAGTGGACCAAGGGAGGTCGACAGGAAAGAAGACGGAGAGGAGCCCGGCACAAGTAAGTGGAAGCAATGGCGGACTCAGCTGGGGTCCGGAGGTCGCCAACCCACGTCCTACTAGATGTGAGTCCCTGGGGGGTTTAAACAAATAAGTATACAAATATATATGTAAATGTATGAATTCTATTTTAAACAAGCAGTTCCGTGAAGAACTATACAGCCTATTTTCATATATCCTACTTATGTTAATTGCCACTATCAATGTACAAAATTTCAGTTTGATTGCTGTAATAGATTCGTAGATATTGAGTACCGGCTAAATATTTCGGATGGTCGCCATGTTGGATTCTATATATGTAGCTCCTAGAGTTATGTAATGTTTCATGAAGATTATTGTGTACGTGTATCATTCAAACTTCAATCGCATGATTAGGATACAAGAAGTAACAAGGAGATTTTAAAATTTCGCACAGCTGCCATCTTGTGGTTATGGAAACAATTGAAATAAATTAGATGCCAGTGGATTAACATTCGTATAAGGATTTACTGTACCAAGTTTCACTGCACTCGGATGGTAAAATTGCGAGAAACGTCCATGTGAATATTTATACTTCGCGTCGCCGCCATGTTGGATTTGTGATCACCAGATTATTTAAAGTCCTATAGGTGAACTTAAGTTCGTAGCCCCTATGAACATTAAAAAAAAATCAGTTTGATTGCTATAATAGATTCGTAGATATTCAGAGCCGTCTGAATATTTCGGATGGTCGCCATGTTGGATTGTTAAATGTATAGGCCATAGAGTCATGTACCATTGAAGGAATATTATTGCGTAGGTTCATTAATCAAACTTTCACTTCGATCACTTGATTACGACACAAAAAATATAAATTTAATTTTAAAAATTGCACAGCCGCCATCTTGAGGTTATGTAAACAATTGAACTAAATTATATACCAGTGAATTACAATGTGTATGAACATTTCCTGTACCAGATTTCATTGCGTTTGGAAGATTAAATCGCGTGCGCCTTATGCAACAGGACTACTAGGACAAAGGGATGGTCCAGAATATTCGTGACCCACCCAGCGATGGAAACCTCGAGAAGCCGTGAACCCTGGATGGGTCTAGAAGCATTTATTGAGTCACCGGCCTGCTAAAAAAGAGCGACCTGTCAAGCAGTGAGTGTGTGTTTTTTCGAGCTTGTGCGAGCGTTTATCCTGAGCGACAGAAGTGTGGTGACTTGCGAAACCCCTAGCGAAGCCGATTCTCTTGACAGCGAGGAAGTGAGAAGCATAAAGGGGACTGCCTGTGTTTTGAGTGAGTGTGATTTCACTGAGCGACAGAGGTATTGTGGCGAAGTGCCGTGCGAGTTACGAAATCCAGTGACATTGTTTTCCACCTTGCGGACAGCGAAGCAGCGTGTAGCAGGTTATCGTAAGTAACTGTAGTTTGTGCACATAAGGAAGAGGTGCAGGTATTCCACGGGTCTCATTAGTGGAGGATTAGCTGCATGACTAAGTGAAAGGGGCAAGAGCGCTCCATAAGGAAGAGACTTGAGGAAACTGGAGTAAGGTTCTAATTGCTTGTATTTGCTGTTGAGTGGTGTATCTTTCTGGCCGCAATAAAGTTAATTATTTCTTTAAAGGAACAATCTGTGTTGTGCTTCAACCCACCGTAATCCTGTTAACAAAAGTGCCACTAGGGGGGTGGCACGTAACAATATACTGTACCAAGTTTCATTGCGTTTGTTAGTTCGAATGGGTTATGCTCCACGCGTGGCGAGGACTAATCCACGGTCTTTAATAGTTGTAGATCCACCTCATTCAAAGCGCGATTCATCACTAAAGACGACCCTATGCCATTCGTCGACCCACGTCGATCGTTCTCGACACCAGACCAGCCTTACACGTCGCTGTTGTGGGGTCAATGGAACACCTTCTTCAGGGACACGGGATCGTAAGCCAGCTGCACGCAGGCGATTACCAACTGTTTGTTGTGTAACGTGGGGTGCCACAGCTGCTCGAATTTGCGCTGCTGTTGCATGGGGTTCCATCCGGGCCATCCAAACGATGCGGTGATCCTCTCTCACAGTTGTCTGTCGCGCTGGGCCTGTGCCAGGTCTACGAGTGTGGGTAACTTCAATTGACCACTGCTGCCATACACGTTGTACCGTAGATGCCTGTCGGCCAACACGTGCAGCGACAGTCCTTAGCGATAATCCAGCCTCACACAGCCGAATTATCCGAGCCCTCTCAAACGGCGACAGTTGTTGATAGCGTACTCTTCTGTGTCGTCGAGGCATGTTTGATGGGGAACACTTCACTGCACAGACTGCAAGTCAACTACGCTACACCAGAGTCCGTAAACTGGAGTTGGTTCCTCCGCGACCAATCACGTGGGGAGACCTGTAGCAACAATCCAATGGGTCTGAAACTTTGATCGTTTACATTCCTACATGGCATCGTTCCATATCTTGAAAATCAACACAAACGACCAATGCCTTCATGGTGTTGCAATTTCCATTTTCTTCAGTGTACATACAGATATGCGGATGATATAGCTTTGGCATCAAACAACAGAGAAGAGCTTCCACAAGGAATGAACTCTCGTTGAATGGGCAGACAAGAACGAACTACAGTTGAACAGATACAAAACGGCGTTAGTAATATTCAGGAAAGGAGGAAGACTTACCGCTTAAAAGAGCAAACATGTACATATATTTAGGAATATCAATACAGATGACTGCAATATCATTTTCAGTGCAACTTATAGAAAGACTCATTGCGTCAGTGAAAGCAATTAATGGCATTAAACAACTACTCTCCTTGGTAACTGCCATGAGGCTGTTTGAAGCGAAGATACTACTCATCATCTGGGAACATTATTTTGACCGTGAAACCGCTGGAAGATATCGAGCGTCTCAGAGCCAGATTCTTGAAAAGAACTTTGGGCCTGTCTAAGTACACTCCGTCCTGACTGACCTATGTAATGGCAAAAGAAACGTTCCTACTGGAATATCTAATATTAAGACATTTGTTACGGAACAGACAGGAGAAAGAAGGCCAAATATGGGAAGACTTTTACACAGCCAAAGCAGTGATGACTATGGAATGGAGGCAGACAAATCAGGAATTACACGACACATAGTGACCAGGATGGCGGTGCATGGCTTTCACACCACACTGTGCATGAACAAGAAGTTTCACAATCCCAACAGTGATTGTGTGTATGTGAGCTTTGTCTCGAACTATGTGAACGCTACCCCATAAGTGCAAATCACGACAGAAGAGTATTCGTGAATATTCTAAATTATAAGTTTACATTTGAAATTATGAAGTCTTATAATTGGATTTATGTATGGCTATTTGCTGCAATAAATTAGTTATAAATAAATAAACAAATAAATAAATTAAATTAGTTAAATTAAATTACATAATAGTACATTATGCAACGAGCCTATAATGGCTATAATTAAGACACGAGTATGTTTATAAAACGAGCGTATGCGAGTTTTAAAATTTCCATACGAGTGTCTTAATTACCATTATGGGCGAGTTGCATACGACTGTTTATGTTCGACGATAATTATAACTTTATTCTATTTTTTAACATAAATATTCATAAATATATGTTCAGTCAATAGAATTTTGTGATCGGGTGCAGCGCTGGGAAGTATATCTCTGTTTTCCAAGCTCTCTGACCGACCGACGCATGCGCTCTGTGTGCTTCAATGCGTATGTTCAGATTGTGCTCCAGTATTCAGTAAAACTGTCACCGAAGTCGTTTGAAAACAAGCGCTGTGTAGAAATTGGATTTGGGGATATTACGGTATAGTGCTATTTCTTGTCTTATATTCACCAGTTTATTTACGCGAACATATGGACGGTGCACTTTCGGTAATTTATAAAGACATGTTGGATTTTGAGCGCATGCGCGAAGGTATCCTTATCTAATTGGTCACACAACTGTTTCTTGAGCTCTGATTGGTGGGAGAAACTGTTTCATAATGAAAACAAGAAGTTCCGTAACGAACTTAAGAGCCTACTTTTCTTGAAATTTAAGATTCTTGCCAATCTATATAGACTTATCTAGAATAATGACGAAATTAAATTGGTAATGTCGAAATTCCTAATTAGTTCGAAATATACCTCATATAATGTAGCCTAATAGAGCAGTACCGTTGGCAGCCCTGGTGACTGAATATAGGCTATTGTTAGTTGCATCTCTTAAGGTACAGAATACAAAATTTGGTTGAAGTCCAATGGATAGCATGCACGTTACATGCAGTTAGACCTTGGATTTATCAGCGCGCGTAAAATTATGTTGGCAACAATGTCATGCATGTGTTGGTCAGAAATAATCTGAAATATTATGATCTCGTGTTCTACCAATTTTGGATGAAATCCATTAGTTAGTATAGAAGTAACATGCATTTTAAAATTGGACCTAGCAGCAGGCTTAGAATCATGTTGCAGCACTGGCGTAGGCCTATATTAGTTACTCCAAATTAATCTAGAATGCCAGGTACTATACGTGTGCAAAGTTTAGAGCTATTGGCTTGCATACATTCTGATATATTGATATTAGGGTAACAAAAATAGAGACAGTATTTATTAACAGTTGGCAGCTCTGGTTACTCTTGAGAATCGGCATAGTCATATCGGTTATAGTACACATGGCACACACGAAATTTGGTTGAAATCCAAATTATAGTATAGAAGTTACATGTATTTAAAGTTGGACCTCTCAGCAGGCTTAGAATCATGTTGGTACCACTGACGTATATAAGATACTCCAAATTAATCTAGAATGCCAGGTACTATACGTGTGCATAGTTTAAAGTTGTCGGCTTGCATACTTTCTGATATAATGGTATTTGGATAAAATAAATTGAGAGCATTTATTAACAGTTGGCAGCTCTGGTGGCTCTTAAGAATACGCTCAGTCATATCTGTTTATGTACACATACCACATACGAAATTTGGTTGAAATCCAATTGATAGTGTAGAAGTTATATGCATTTAAAATTTGGACCTATCAGCAGGCTTATAATCATTTTGGCAACACTGCCATGTATGGCCTCCTGGAAATTAAACTGCAATATTATTATCTATACGTGTGCTAATTTTGAAATAGCTCCCCTGAATACCTTCCAAGATAACCAACATGGAGCTCAAATTTGAATTGCGATTCTTCAGCAGTTGGTAGCACTGACATCATTTTCAAATATGGCCGTGAGGTATTCAGATATAGATCTTTACTCCCACCAAATTTTGTTTTGATTGTTGCAGCCATTTAGGAGTTGATAGGGACACACACACACACACAGCCAGCCAGACAGACAGACAGACAGAAGGACAGACAGACAGACAGACAGACAGACAGACAGATAGAAGGACAGACAGACAGACAGTTAGACACACACACATTTGCCCGATCTCATAAGTCTACTTTTTCCTCATTTTTGCAAAATGTGAAAAATAGGCTAAAAAATAGTGTTATAATGAGCCTCATTATGATACAGTTTTCTGACACATAATAGTCAGGGTCGAACATAATAGTACATTATGCAACGAGCCTACAGTATAATGGCTATAATTAAGACACGAGTATGTTTATAAAACGAGCTTTAGCGAGTTTTATAATTTACATACGAGTGTCTTAAGAGGGCGCTAAAGTCAGCCGGCCGGCCGCTCGTGGCTGGCTCTGCTTATAGCATTGAGAGAGAGTTAAAATCTTCGTTTTAAATAGGTCAATGGCCGAAATTAAACAAAACTTCACTTTCAAATCACGTAAATACCTTCAATAGCACGTATTAAACTTTTCAAATGAGATTTCATTGATAATAACATTTTGTATCATTGAAACTGAGAAGCAGTTTTCCCATAAGGCAAGGCGTTTTTTTCACCGATTTTACTTCAGAAATTAAAAAACAATGTGACTGTCAAAAGTTATGAAAAGTTACATGGTTGTAAAGGGTATTTGTTTAAGAATGCTTCTATAGAGATGAATCTTGCTTTTCTCCTGCATGTTTCTATAAAACAAGTAGTTTTTAATGCCCCACACTTTCAGTCGTAATGCCGCTGCCGTAGAAGTTCGCTACTTAGCCGCAAGAGCGCAGGCGTAATGGGTCGGTAAGGCAGAGTGACGAGTTATTTTTAGCGCTGAGAACAAGACTTACAGCTCATGTATTGTGTTCATTGAATAGGATTCTACTGTGTTACTTTCGTTTTTAAACGAACTGTTAGTAGGTTAATCTTCTGTATACAGTGTTATTAATTCAACGAGTCTAAGTATAATTTATTGTGAAACATTTTTATCATACACTTATTAATTAAAAGTACAGGGTCCTTCTTTTTTATCCATCTAGCAAGTTTGTTATTGTTTTTTTAAGGGGCGGAACTGCGTGGTCATCTACCCCTGTCCATGTAGCAACATAGCAGCGCTATATCTCTCGCAATGAGTAACCCGACTACGCATGCATTTTGCCGCTGCGCGGCTATGTCGCAAGACCGAAAAAAGTACCCTGTATAAAAATCATATCTATTGTGTTTTCACAGTATTGTCCTACACTAATACTCTGGTAGTTTCTTATATTTTAACTAATTATGAACCTACAGTACAGTATAAGATAAGCGTAGCACTAAAAATATGAGGAAACTCATGGCGAGAAAAAGCTACTCATGGAAAGGAGTGACATCATTAGCGGCGAGAACTGTATTTTTCAGGGTACCGGTACCGTAATGTACGAGATCGGTGAATCAGGGACATAAGTTACTGCATTTATTACCTTGATGAAGCGTAATGTAAGTCAAAACTATACAAGGTCAATGTGCTGGAAAATAAGCGACGTTTCCGGAGGACCGGAAGTTTTGGTTAGGAGGTCGGCTCGAAATGCAACGTCAGTAGTCGCGTGGATTACAATCGTAGGCCAATTTTAATGGGTATTTCATTTGTTCTTTTTTTTTGGTTTAAAATTTTGATTTTCGATTTTATAAGAAGGATGGAGTGTGATGAATATACTAATCATAGACAAATACCATAGAGGAAAGAACCGGAAGGAGATGCCTTCGCTGCGCTGCCTAGAGCAATATAATGTTTTGTTGTTTGAGTCTTCAGTTTTTCGACTGGTTTGATGCATCTCTCCATGCGTTCCTGTCCTGAGATATAATATAATATTAATAAACTCAACCTGCAACAGAATTGCATGGATACAACTTACAACGGTTCAGCATCAATTGATATTGTAACTTTCAAGTATGGTAAATAATCGGCCCACTATATTTTTATGCTTCCTGGTCTGTTCTGTTCTGTCGATTCGTACCACCATAGGCACTACACGCCATTATTAGGAAGAAAAAAAAACTCCGAAATAACCATGCACAATGCTCTACCACATACAAGTCACAGAACACTAGGTTACGCCCACTTTGGACTCAGAGCTTTGCTTCACTGGCACGAGCTCTGGGCAAATCCTCTCTTTCTTTCCTCCATGACAAATACATGAAATACCAAATATTTTGACATAACATGAAAACTTATATAATTCTACATTTGAAAGAAATTTGGCAGTTTCCCGTATTGAGTAAAAACATGAAATATTTGCGAACAGATGAGTATTTTTCTACAATTAAGTGTTCCTTAATATATTCAGTTGCCCAATTCTATAAAATGCTATACAAGCATGGGCACTCGCAGGATTTCTTTCCGGGGGGAGGGAGGCAAGTTGTATTTTTCATTTCTTTACCTACCTGTCACTAGCTGATGATGATACGTACCTCCGCCCCGCAATTTAGTTTCATTTCTTACTTGCTTCGTGTTATTCATTATTTGACTGCTCTAAAACCGTCGGGTACATATCTTCATGGCATGAATGGGAGGAGTTTTTAGCCTACTTTTCACATTTTGCAAAAATGAGGAAAAAGTAGACTTATGAGATCGGGCAAATGTGTGTCTGTCTGTCTGTCTGTCTGTCTGTCTGTCCTTCTGTCTGTCTGTCTGGCTGTGTGTGTGTCCCCCCCTATCAACTCCTAAACGGCTGCAGCAATCGAAACAAAATTTGGTAGGAGTAAAGATCTATACCTGAATATCTCACGGCCATATTTGAAAATGATGTCAGTGCTACCAACTGCTAAAAAATCGCAATTGAAATTTGAGCTCCATGTTGGATATCTTGGAAAGTATGAATGGGAGCTATTTCAAAATTGGCACACGTACAGAACATAATATTTCAGTTTAATTTCCAGGATGCTAAACATGGCAGTGTTGCCAAAATGATTATAAGCCTCCTGATAGGTCCAATTTGTAAATGCATATAACTTCTATACTATCAATTGGAATTCAACCAAATTTCGTATGTTGTATGTGTACCATAACAGATATGACTGAGCGTATTCTTCAGACCTACCAGGGCTGCTAACTGTTAATAAATGCTCCTAATTTATTTTATCCAAATACCAATATATCAGAAAGTATGCAAGCCGACAGCTTTAAACTATGCACACGTATAGTCCCTGACATTGTATATTAATTTGGAGTAACTTATATACATCAGTGCTACCAACATGATTCTAAGCCTGCTGACAGGTCCAACTTTAAATACATGTAACTTCCATACTATCATTTGGATTTCAACCAAATTTCGTATGTGCTATGTGTACCATAACAGATATGACTATGCGTATTCTAAGGAGCAACCAGTGCTGCCAACTGTTAATATGTGCTGTCCCTATTTTTGTTACCCTAATATCAATATATCAGAAAGTATGCAAGCCAATAGCTCTAAACTTTGCACACGTATAGTACCTGGCATTCTGGACGAATTTAGAGTAACTAATATACGTCAGTGCTGCCAACATGATTCTAAGCCTGCTGATAGATCCAATTTTAAAATGCATGTAACTTCTATACTAACTAATGGATTTCATTCAAAATTGGCACAACAATAGATCATATTATTTCAGATTATTTCTGACCAATACATGCATGACATTGTTGCCAACATGATTTTACGCGCGCTGTTAGATCCAATGTTTAACTGCATGTAACGTCCATGCTATTCATTGGACTTCAACCAAATTTTGTATTTTGTACCTTAAGAGACGGAACTAAGAATATATTCAGTCATCAGGGCTGCCAACTGTAGTGCTCTATTAGGATACATTATGCCAGGTATAGAGTATTTCGAACTAATTGGAAATTTCGATATTAGCAACTTAATTTCGTCATTATTCTAGATAGGTTCATATTCTGTAGAATAATCATTGGCATGAAAAGTAGGCTGTATAGTTCTTCACGGAACTTCTTGTTTTCTTTCTTTTGTGAATCATCGTCATAATGTTCATTTCTTAAGAACAAGTAAAATAAAAATCAAGCAGTTCATTAAAATAGTAATGTTAATCCAGTTCGCCGATTTTCTAAATATCTGGAGATATTTTCAAATAATCACAAATTACTTAGTTAATTAAAACTGTGGAATTATCCCTACATCTAAATCAGTTAACTATCAGTATCCTCAATTTATGAAATAAACTGGTGTGACAATGAACAGTCGAAATATTCTCGGGATTCCAGACGGGGCCCATGGCCCCTTTTTTCCCCTCCCCTACGGGCACTCATGAGTAAAGCCCTACGCGGATACGGATATCCGCAACATTTTTCGCCATGCATATATAGTTTGCATGGCTGTGCGGATAGCGGATAAGCTGCGGATAATGTTTTGAATAAATTTGCGGATAGCTTTTAGAATACGATCCGAACTTGTTGAATTTCATTTCTAGGACCCGGATGTTTATGAGATGACATATTTTTTTCCGTTATGTTATTTTCATGAGAAATGTAATTTGATTACTTAAGCTAATATCATTCAAATTAAGTCATTAAGCATAATTAACACTCCGAACTGGAAGTGTTGCATTTCTGGCCGTGTAACATTCATTTTAAACATAGAACTTGACATACAAAGCCTAAAGGAACGACTTTCTTCCCAAATGTGTAAATGTGTTGCTTTAATGCGTTATGCTTTATCTAATTAAAAATATTATAGTAATGCCAGTAGATTCGGATAACAAACGTGCGGATGCGGGACGGATGCGGATAACGCTTTGTTTACCGCGGAGGGCTCTACCCATGAGTTCAAGCGTAGTTCCCCAAATAGTCGAGTGGAATACAATTGACTATGTGGTACACCACTGGCACGCTATATAGTGGCAATTGATGTAATATTTCACGGGGATTGTAATGGGAAGAACTTCTTGGAAAGGTACTGAACAGAATGTACGAAAATCTAGAGTATTATGTTCGTAGATATAAAACAAATGAACCTTGATTACAATAGTAATCTACGCGACCAAAGGAGGGTTAGTATCGAACTCGGAGAAATCTGACCATTGCCGTTCAGGAGAGACACGCTCGTTTTAAACTAAGGTTTACTGAATAATTACTGCCAGACCTCCGTCCACATTCAGTTATTATGGACAATGTGAGCATTTTCTCAGTGCAAATTAACAAAGCTCCGACCTCGAATAACAGAGAGGCTTACATTATCGAGTGGTTGTCTTCTAATGATATTCCCCACAGCCCATCACAAACCAGAGTGGAATTGTTACTTCACAAATCCGCTCATTGTACGTACGAAATTGATGAAATAGCAAGACAACGTGGACACAGGTCCGACGAGAAGGAGGGGCAAATGGGGCTACAGCCCTGGGGCCCGAGCGTACTGAAGGGCCCGAAAGAGAAAACTACTGCTTCTTAATTGCTATATCAGTCTTTTAAATAAGTCCAAGCAAACTCTTGAAAGGTATAGTGAGTAAACTTTAAAACAATGGTGATTCTTGGGCCGTTGTAGAGCGAAAACGTTGGGTCCAATTTCAGTTATTTCTAAAGAACTGTTATTTACCTAGGTATATATTGTAGTCTATTGGCAGCAGGTAAAATTTCAAGCGTTACAGTGCTAAAGGCAACTTAGAAAATGTAAGCACGCTACGAAATTTAAAAGTACAAAATTCACGAATGAATATAAAATGAGATTATGTCCCCGCAAAAGCAGGCCCGGACTTAAGAGATCCAGGGCCCCTAGGCACTTGACATTTGGGTCCCCCACCATCTCGAAGATATTTTGGAAATTTAGCAAATTAATGCACTAGTACAGAACATATAATTCTTAATCGACTTTAATGACTCTAATAAACATCAGAATAATACAGTCTATGTTAGTATTGGTACGTTATTCTGTAAAATGTATAGAATCAAACGACAAACACTCTTCTGTGAAAAAGAATGAATGACGTCATCATAGTCAATTGACTGCATTATTTCTGACTCTATGTACATTACAGAGAGTGAATTGAGCCTGTTCTCTCCTATGTTAGATCTAAAGCAATCCTTTACTCTCTTTAGCGCTGAAATCGACCGTTCTACTGAGCAGTTTGACGATGGTGTACACAACAGCATTCGAAGTGCAATTCCTTCGTTCGGATAAATGTCGAAAAAGCCTTTTTCCGATATGTGTATAGCTTTAGTGACGATAACTCCATAACTTCATCATTCGACGACAAATGAGCTTGCAGGTGCAGACACTCGTATTCCAAAGTCCTATCCAAGTCCCCCGGATAAAAAGTTATAAGGTTTGTGGCTCCTTCACGAATGTCTTTAGATTCCAAACGATGTAGTTTCGTAAGAAAGTCAAACTTTTTACTTAACTCCTCATAAGCAGATAAAATTCCTCCACCGGGGCCCCTAGCCTGGCTGGGCCCCTAGGTCGGGGCCTTGTAGGCCTAGGCAGAAATCCGGCACTGTGTAAAAGGCCTGGTTGGTGAAAATTCAATAAGTTGAATCGCTTCCCTTTCCGATATAATTTCACATAACCAAATATTGAAATTTTAATTTATTTTAAGAAAAAACATGAATATTAGGATTTCACGGAAAGAACTCAAATGTGGGGTGGCAGTCAATACCGTGGGGACCAAGATCGCTCTCTATCGTCGCGGCCCTGCGTGGACATTGTGTAGTTTTGGTACAACCCAATTGTGGGCGCACGTGAAATCTTATGTTGCAAGAAAAAAACAATACCTTCCGAATAGCAGTCGTTTAGAATTACGGACGAAGTGACGATTGACAGCATCACAACATCCCCTTGGGCAGGTTGCGTAAGTCCTGCCGAAAGACTGAGGGAAGAAAACTGAGAAGTCGGCTGAGTGGAGGTTGAATGCTTACTGACTTGCTTCATAGCAATTAGCAACACTGCGGGAAGAGCAGTCTGGCGACATCGCAGTGAGTGTCTCTGTCTCTTTATGTCCAAAACGCTCTCTCTCACCTGCCACCGTACGCGCTCTACTCTGTAGCATGGTCGGTAATGCAGATTAAGCGACAATAGCGCTCACCTCTCAGGTGGCCATTTCTGGAAATAAAAGGCGATTTCCGACCCAAGTTTCGCCCCCTCTTAATTACCATTATAGGCGAGTTGCATACGACTGTTTATGTTCGACGATAATTATAACTTTATTACATGTTTTAACATAAATATTCATAAATATCTGTTCAGTAACTAGAATTTTGTGATCGGGTGGTGCGCTAGGTTAGATATCTCCATGTTCCAAGCTCTCTGGCCGACCAACGCATGCGCTCTGTGTGCTTGCAATGCCATATGCAGGCCATATGTTTACATCTGCCGCCCCTCAGTAATATTGTCACTGGAGTCGTTTCAAGAAAATGCGCTGTGTAGAAATTAGTCTTGGTGATTGTAAGGTACAGTGCTATTTCTTGTCTCATATTCGCCAGTTTATTTACGCGGGTATTCCATGTCGGTAATTTATTATAGTTCGATGTTGTGTTTATATCCGACATGTTGGATTTTGAGCGCATGCTCGAAGGTATCGTTACCTAATTGGTCAATGAACGAGCTCTGATTGGCTGGAGAAACAGTATCATAATGGAAAACAGTGTTATAATGACCATCATTATGATACAGTTTTCTGACACATATTAGTGAGGGTCGAACATAATAGTACATTATGCAACGAGCCTATAATGGCTATAATTAAGACACGAGTATTTTTATAAAACGAACGTATGCGAGTTTTATAATTTCCATACCAGAGTCTTCATTACCATTATAGGCGAGTTGCATACGACTGTTTACGTTCGACGACAATTATAATTTTATTATATGTTTTAACATAAATATTCATAAATATCTGTTGAGAGTCAGCCTCTTGAATTTTGTGATCGAAGAGCGAGCGCTAGGTATATCTCTGTTGGATTGATGAAACATTAAAATTTGAATAGGCACGGTTGGGTTCAGAAGAGGTACCGAGTTCTATTGAAATCGCTTTGGTCGCTTAAATTTATGTACGGACACACACGCACACACACACATACATGGACAAAAGGTGATCTCATGAATGAATGAATGAAAATAGGATAATAATACTCAGAGGTGAGGTTCGTAAAATAAGGCAATTTATGAGAATAAAGCCTGAAAGGTTTAACGCAAAAAGAAATTAGAGAGATAATTTTCTTAATGCAGCCAATGGCCATGTAGTTTCTTTCCAAAATAATATAAGGGAAAGTATTTTGGAAGATATATTGGCCGTGCACCCGTTGAAAGTAACAATCCCGGCATTCGCCTTGCGGTGAAACTGGGGAAACCACGAAAACCATTTTTAGGACGGCCGAGTTGGTATTCGAAGCCACGCTCTCCTGATACCATTGAGGCACGAGGTAGCGCATTATAGCTAGAGCCCTGCGCGGATAAACAAAACGTTATGCGCATCCGCCCCGCATCCGCACGACTGTTATCCTCATCCGCCCCGCACCCTCACGACTGTTATCCGCATCCGCCCAGCATCCGCACGCCTGTTATCCGCATCCGCCCAGCATCTGCACGCCTGTTATCCGCATCCGCCCAGCATCCGCACAACTGTTATCCGCATCCGCCCCGCATTCGCACGACTGTTGTCCGCACCCGCCCAGCATCTGCACGCCTGTTATCCGCATCCGCCCAGCATCCGCACGCCTGTTATCCGCATCCGCCCAGCATCCGCACGACTGTTATCCGCATCCGCCCAGCATCCGCACGACTGTTGTCCGCACCCGCCCAGCATCCGCATGACCGTTATCCGCATCCGCCCAGCATCCGCACGACTGTTATCCGCATCCGCCCAGCATCCGCAAGACTGTTATCCGCATCCGCCCAGCATCCGCATGACCGTTATCCGCATCCGCCCAGCATCCGCACGACTGTTATCCGCATCCGCCCAGCATCCGCAAGACTGTTATCCGCATCCGCCCAGCATCCGCATGACCGTTATCCGCATCCGCCCAGCATCCGCACGACTGTTATCCGCATCCGCCCAGCATCCGCACGACTGTTATCCGCATCCGCCCAGCATCCGCACGACTGTTATCCGCATCCGCACGACTGTTATCCGCATCCGCCCAGCATCCGCACGACTGTTATCCGCATCCGCCCAGCATCCGCACGACTGTTATCCGCATCCGCCCAGCATCCGCAAGACTGTTATCCGCATCCGCCCAGCATCCGCATGACCGTTATCCGCATCCGCCCAGCATCCGCACGACTGTTATCCGCATCCGCCCAGCATCCGCACGACTGTTATCCGCATCCGCCCAGCATCCGCACGACTGTTATCCGCACCCGCCCAGCATCCGCACGACTGTTATCCGCATCCGCACGACTGTTATCCGCATCCGCCCAGCATCCGCACGACTGTTATCCGCATCCGCCCAGCATCCGCACGACTGTTATCCGCATCCGCCCAGCATCCGCACGCCTGTTATCCGCATCCGCCCAGCATCCGCACGCCTGTTATCCGCACGACTGTTATCCGCATCCGCCCAGCATCCGCACGACTGTTATCCGCATCCGCCCCACATCCGCACAACTGTTATCCGCATCCGCCCCGCATTCGCACGACTGTTATCCGCATCCGCCCAGCATCCGCACGACTGTTATCCGCATCCGCCCCACATCCGCACGCCTGTTATCCGCATCCGCCCAGCATCCGCACGCCTGTTATCCGCACGACTGTTATCCGCATCCGCCCAGCATCCGCACGACCGTTATCCGCATCCGCCCAGCATCCACACGGCTGTTATCCGCATCCGCCCCGCATTCGCACGACTGTTATCCGCATCCGCCCAGCATCCGCACGACTGTTATCCGCATCCGCCCCACATCCGCACGCCTGTTATCCACATCCGCCCAGCATCCGCACGGCTGTTATCCGCATCCGCCCAGCATCTGCACGCCTGTTATCCGCATCCGCCCAGCATCCGCACGACTGTTATCCGCATCCGCCCAGCATCCGCACGACTGTTATCCGCATCCGCCCAGCATCCGCACGGCTGTTATCCGCATCCGCCCCTCATCCGCACGACTGTTATCCGCATCCGCCCCTCATCCGCACGCCTGTTATCCGCATCCGCACGACTGTTATCCGCATCCGCCCCACATCCGCACGCCTGTTATCCGCATCCGCCCAGCATCCGCACGGCTGTTATCCGCATCCGCCCAGCATCCGCACGACTGTTATCCGCATCCGCCCAGCATCCGCACGACTGTTATCCGCATCCGCCCAGCATCCGCACGGCTGTTATCCGCATCCGCCCCTCATCCGCACGGCTGTTATCCGCATCCGCCCCTCATCCGCACGACTGTTATCCGCATCCGCCCAGCATCCGCACGCCTGTTATCCGCATCCGCCCAGCATCCGCACGACTGTTATCCGCACCCGCCCAGCATCCGCACGCCTGTTATCCGCATCCGCCCAGCATCCGCACGACTGTTATCCGCATCCGCCCAGCATCCGCACGCCTGTTATCCGCATCCGCCCAGCATCCGCACGACTGTTATCCGCATCCGCCCAGCATCCGCACGACTGTTATCCGCATCCGCCCAGCATCCGCACAACTGTTATCCGCATCCGCCCAGCATCCGCACGACTGTTATCCGCATCCGCTCAGCATCCGCACGCCTGTTATCCGCATCCGCCCAGCATCCGCACGCCTGTTATCCGCATCCGCCCAGCATCCGCACGACTGTTATCCGCATCCGCCCAGCATCCGCACGCCTGTTATCCGCATCCGCCCAGCATCCGCACGACTGTTATCCGCATCCGCCCAGCATCCGCACGCCTGTTATCCGCATCCGCCCAGCATCCGCACGCCTGTTATCCGCATCCGCACGACTGTTATCCGCATCCGCCCCACATCCGCACGCCTGTTATCCGCATCCGCCCAGCATCCGCACGCCTGTTATCCGCATCCGCCCAGCATCCGCACGACTGTTATCCGCATCCGCCCAGCATCCGCAGGACTGTTATCCGCATCCGCCCAGCATCCGCACGACTGTTATCCGCACCCGCCCAGCATCCGCACGACTGTTATCTGCATCCGCCCAGCATCCGCACGACTGTTATCCGCACCCGCCCAGCATCCGCACAACTGTTATCCGCATCCGCCCAGCATCCGCACGCCTGTTATCCGCATCCGCACGAATGTTATCCGCATCCGCCCCACATCCGCACAACTTTTATCCGCATCCGCCCAGAATCCGCACGACTGTTATCCGCACCCGCCCAGCATCCGCACGACTGTTTTCCGCATCCGCCCAGCATCCGCACGCCTGTTATCCGCATCCGCCCCACATCCGCACAACTTTTATCCGCATCCGCCCAGAATCCGCACGACTGTTATCCGCACCCGCCCAGCATCCGCACGACTGTTATCCGCATCCGCCCCACATCCGCACGCCTGTTATCCGCATCCGCCCAGTATCCGCACGCCTGTTATCCGCATCCGCACGACTGTTATCCGCATCCGCCCCACATCCGCACGCCTGTTATCCGCATCCGCCCCACATCCGCACAACTTTTATCCGCACCCGCCCAGCATCCGCACGACTGTTATCCGCACCCGCCCAGCATCCGCACGACTGTTATCCGCATCCGCCCAGCATCCGCACGCCTGTTATCCGCATCCGCACGAATGTTATCCGCATCCGCCCCACATCCGCACGACTGTTATCTGCATCCGCCCAGCATCCGGACGCCTGTTATCCGCATCCGCCCAGCATCCGCACGCCTGTTATCCGCATCCGCACGACTCTAATCCGCATCCGCCCCACATCCGCACGACTGTTATCTGCATCCGCCCAGCATCCGGACGCCTGTTATCCGCATCCGCCCAGCATCCGCACGCCTGTTATCCGCATCCGCCCCTCATCCGCACGACTGTTATCCGCATCCGCCCAGCATCCTCACGCCTGTTATCCGCATCCGCACGACTGTTATCCGCATCCGCCCCACATCCGCACGACTGTTATCCGCATCCGCCCAGCATCCGCACGACTGTTATCCGCATCCGCCCAGCATCCGCACGCCTGTTATCCGCATCCGCCCAGCATCCGCACGCCTGTTATCCGCATCCGCACGACTGTTATCCGCATCCGCCCCACATCCGCACGCCTGTTATCCGCATCCGCCCAGCATCCGCACGCCTGTTATCCGCATCCGCCCAGCATCCGCACGACTGTTATCCGCATCCGCCCAGCATCCGCAGGACTGTTATCCGCATCCGCCCAGCATCCGCACGACTGTTATCCGCACCCGCCCAGCATCCGCACGACTGTTATCTGCATCCGCCCAGCATCCGCACGACTGTTATCCGCACCCGCCCAGCATCCGCACGACTGTTATCCGCATCCGCCCCGCATCCGCACGACTGTTATCCGCATCCGCATGACTTTTATCCAAATCCGCTGATATTTCAATGAAAATGAAAATCCACAGCCTGCTTCCAGTCTCCGACCGGGTCAGGGAATGGAATGAATGAAGCCCCCCATCTAGCGGCGAGGATATGAACTGTGCCGGCTGCCGAGGCCTGACGCACTCCTCTGGGGCAATGATTAAATGAATGACAGATGAAATGAAATGATAGGGGAGAGTGTTGCTGGATTTTCAATATTGTGTTTAATTTATTAGATCAAGCATAGCGTGTTAAACCAACACATTTAGACATTTGAGGAGAAATTCGTTCTTGACAATTTGCTTCATTGCAAGTGAACCCGAGGAGGTTATGCTGACTGGAATCGAACGTGGTTCTCAGAGACTGTGATCTCAGTATAAAAGGTTCCACCAGGGAACGAACCAGAGATCTATAGAGGCAGTTTCATGGTAAAAACCCTTCGAAAGAAGTGTATATTTAATCACTGGTGTGATCTTGGTGCAATGACATTATTTATTAAAATAATGCAGGGAATAATGAGCAGATTACAGCATTATTAGACTACTTGGTGTAGGCTATACGAGGCTTGAAGCACGGAGAGGACAGAGTTGACATTTTACAAATTAGCCCAGAATTGTGGGTGGGGCCCAGTGGAGCCATGTCCATCTCTGTGACCCCATTCTGTCGTCTGGAGCAGGGTGGAGGCCTGAATAATGACCCAGTTATTCCCCGACGGAGAATAGATTTGAGTAGTGGGAGGAGAGATGCCCAGGAAAATCATTGATTACTCGTGATTGGAGTAACGAATTGAGATGAGAGTTGCTCACAGATGAATCTTTTGGCAGGAGGCTAATTTTAGAGCCTTTTACCTGCGAAATTGGGTCATATTTAATGATGTGCGTAAGGACTGTAAAACTACCATTGTGCGCGGATAGATTTGAGAATGTTGCCGGGGAATACCCGTAAGATAGCGTCCCACGCTATGGAGAAAGGAATTAATATTAATTAATTGGACGAGCGATTCCTTTGCACGCAGATAGTTTTGGAATCTGTGAAGAAAGAGGAACCCAATGATCATGGTTTGGAGACCAGATTCACGCTGTGAGAGGAGCCAAGATTACGCGGGAAGATTTCGCCCTACTTTCCGTGGGAATACGATATAAGGGAGTAGACCCTTGGAAGAGCGCCCAGTCTCTCTCAGTTGAAGCTCATTCTACGCGCAGTTCACGTGCAGTTTGCACCCAGTTACAGCCCAAGTTGCAGTCTTACGCAGTCTTCACGACGTTAGAAGTTACCCAGTTGCAGCACAGTTGCAGTAAGTTGCAATCAGTATGCAACAAGTACGAGGGCAGTACGAGACAATATGTAAGCAGTATACAGCAGTCTTCAAGTAAGGTACGAGCAGTCTTCAAGTGAATCTTCAGTCAGGTACAGCCACTTTGAAGCAAGTTCGTCAAGGCAGAACGCATGGCGGTTCTACTCATAATAGACGCCGGACAAAGACTGGTACATGTAAATGAAGCATTTAATAAGCTTGTATGAATGATAGTCGTGCTATAGGCATAATCAGCAGTACGAACTATGCCGTGTTCAGTTACGAAGCACCGTGTAGGCTAATGGCAGAACTATTGTAAATAATTATTTGTGTAAAGTATTGGACAGTGTTGAGCGCAATGTGTATAGTATTGATTGCTCGTATATGTGTAATTACGATGGTATGCGCTAAATGAAACTCTATGACGCGGTTGGTAATGTCATGAGAGTACCAGATGATAACACTCAGAACGGGAGCTAGCATATTTATTCAGCGCAGGACGCTTACCGTAGGAGTAGGAAATATAAAAACTGTTGGTGAATTCCGAAAGCAGGTAAACCAGACTTTCAATCAGGAGTTGATAGGGGCACGGGAGACGCCGTCGACGCCTGCAATTTCGATCTTTGCTAGGGAATTTCAGCATTGAAAAGTGTATAAAGTGACGTGTGTTAAGTGTACAACATATGTAAAATATCCTTTAAAGTAGTGATTAGATAAGTGTTTCATATGTGTGGGAGCAATAGCTTCCTGAGAGGTATGCAACGTGTCGTGTTGTTGATGAAAATTATGTGTTATAAAATGTGTGCATTCAAGATGAATATGTCGCGTTAAACCTACTAATGGCGGGCGACATGGAGAAATATGATTGGTTGGAGCCACCATAGACGCCTATAGAGATGTAAGTACCCCACAAGTTATGATTATGTAGAAATATGGGCCATTGCATGTTGTGATTCCGTAAAGATGCCAGTAAAAATCAGTTTAGGAGGCAGATCCTCCATGTTTAATCATTATTGTGTTGATTTTTATAGAGTTGAGATGTTAATTTGCATCAGTAAGTGGAGTAATTATTCCCACTATGAATTAAGAATGGCAATCAGTTATGTAAATGTGACGAGCACTATTGTTCGAGTTTTTAAGACGTTTAGCTATGTCGGATTTTTGGTAAAGTTATGTGAGAATAATAATAAAGTAATGATTTTTGGTCATTTATGTCAGTGAGATTAATAAGAATAATAAAGTAATGATTTTGGTCATTTATGTCAGTGAGATTAATGGTAATAATAATAATGAATATTAAAAGTATGAATGAACACATCAGGAAACAAATAAATGTCGTAAGCGAGAGATTTACGCTAATTGCAAGACTTGTCAATCTAAGCAGTAAGATGATACAGTAAGATTACATTACAGTAATTAAGGAAAGAAGTTTTATATCAGGATATTGCATATATTCAGTAATGATGCCAGTAATGAAAGAGCTTTTAGTGAATTGAATTTGCAGCTTATATGAGAAGCTTATAGAGTAAAATTGATAGATTTCTCTTAATAATATAGGTCGGAGGTCGTAGCATTGAGTAAGGGGCCAGATGGGCTATTCTACGTATGAAATCTCCTATGTCATGGGCATAAGTGGAGATATAATTTTATGCCAGAGTTGTAGTGTGTACCCTAGCTCTGAGGAAGGATATGAAAGTGTTCCGGGTTGGGATCCTGTGATAGAGACGAGGAAAACGAGGACACCTCGATACTCTATGATTTCCCGAGAACTTATTAATGAGTTATTTCCGCTCGTGGTAGCGAAACTCATGGCGACAGCTGCAGTGAGCGCCTATATTTTACTTGAGACATCGGTCACCCGTTAGACTAATGCATTACGAACCCCGAACCTTCATGTTGAATGGACCCGTGTGAGGCCAGTAATTATTATTATATCCTCTGTGTAGGAGTAATTAAAAAGCTCATTCAATACCTGTTTGCAAAATAGTAAATTGAGATCCTTTGGGATATGTGTGTCGGTCAGACAACAGTATTTGTCTTGTCAATCTTTACTGCTTAGAGAGGAAAGCATTCAAAACCTTTAAGGAGGGTCGAGGTAATTGGTGGAACACCCATCCCACTTTCTATTGTGTGCCGACTCCTCTAGCCGAGGGTCTGCAGGGGCACTCGAGCCGTCAAGGCAAGTTGAAAGGGACAGATTTTAGACCCTGGTAAATGACATATAATGAAAGATTGTTATGTTGAGTAATGTAGCCATGTGGTTTAGGAACACATGGATAATTATAGAATATCCTGATGGTTCATTATTTTAGCTATCTGATGAATAGTTAGATGATGTATTTGTACTGTCACTGAAACCAAGTTTTGAAGTTAGTTACCAGATGCCAATCGCCACGAGAGCGAGGTAATCTATTGTACCATCCGACACCAGCTATAACGTAACGTTTTATGTAGGAATCACATACAGCATGCAATGGAACCATATAAATAGAGGAAGTGGAGGGGTAGCTTACATAAGTATGGAGTTGCACGTTGATTGCGGTGCAACGTCCGAATAGGTAATGCATGAAAGCATTTGTTTGGTGAGAAGAGAAAAATCAAAACACGCACGGCACACATAATTGTTAAAACCAAGAGGTTTAAGGAATAATTAATTTGTGATATTAAAGAAGTCACATTGTATGACTGTTATGTTAATGTACAGTTTGTTTTGAAGTCGTAGGTGCATCAGCGCACTAGAATATCTTTATGTAGTTCACATAAGGGTACAGCTTTATGGTTTAATATGATTTTATTATGATTTCATTTTTGTTTATTTGTGGATTGTGGAAGTAAAATTTTTGTTTACTTTGTTTTTGATTGGTTTTGGGATTGTTTTTGTGTTTGAAGCCATGATTTTCATTTACTGAATTAAAGTTTTAGAATAGAGTTGTGCCTTGATATTGTAGAGTTGTTACCTTATAGCCTCAAATCCAAAATATGCACTGCTCATTTGGGGGAACGGCACGCGCCTGAGACCTGATGCTAGCTGGAGGCAGCTGCATATTTACCATCGAGATTACTCACATGGGTACACAAGGAACTTCAAGTTGGCATTCCAAGGGACTTCAAGTTAGATGACACTTCAGGTTTCTTGACCACCGCTTTAAACAAAGAAAATTGGCTATACATTTTTGGCTACTTTGGCATTTGTGCCTCAGTAAGTTTGATGTGCCCGATTTGTGTCCTGAGTATGAATACACTTTTTTACCGGTAGAACATCTTACTATATCGTTCACCTTTTCCTTTTCGTTGAAAACGTGACCAAATGTCTGCCATATCGTTGACTTGAGCTTTGTTTCACGCGCTATTGAATATTCACCTTGTTTTATTATAATAGATAGTTTATCCATGTTGGTGAAATTATGTTCATACTCACGGTCGCGGTAACATTCACTGCGTGAACTTCTCTTTACGCTTGGAGAAAGGGATTGACATTTGGCCAGAAATTCCAAGTCAGTCATCATCCTTCTGCTTCTGGTCCCATCCATGTTCGCATGATGTCATAGTTGATGTTGCAATATCACAGCCAACGTGCTTCAGTGACTTGTTGGAAATAAATCTACAGATAAATCTGGATCCCGATCTTCCAGGATAGCTTAGAGGGCGAAGTAGCTGACTTGAGGAATGATAATGATGTCACCACGATGAACTAACAAGCGTATTGACAGCATTATATCTCGTACGTATAATGGCAGTGAGAATTGATGATGAGATGTCAGGACCTTCTACTACAAACATACGGTACTTAATAAAATGTAGTTGAAAGCATAGTCTATGAGTAAAATAATCTTCTCGTATATAAGTGCAATACGTGCCTGAATATTCCGTACGCAATAGCCTATAGGAGTATTCCTCTTTTAAGCATGAAGCAATAGATTGGCTTATCAAATATGTAATATTAACGTAAGTTTGTATTCTTAAGACTATCCGCAAATTTACTCGAAACATTATCCGCAGCGTATCCGCTATCTGCACAGGGATGCAAACTACATCCGCGTGGCGAAAATATTTGCGGATATCCGCGGGTTTATCCGCGGATATCCGCATCCACGCAGGGCTTTAATTATAGCCACCGCGGCCGGTATAACTTAGTGGTTAATATAGGTTGCCTCTTTTGAGTGAAAATCAACCCTTGAACTGCTGCAGGTTTATCTGTCAAATGCTGCAGTAAATTACCATAAAGTACACACTAAAGGAAATAGTTATCTGTAAGCAAACTGAAATCATAAATATAACTTATCATACATCAATAGAAAGCTGAAAGACTGTTCTATATTATTATGATAGAGGTGAATCATTCAGAGTCATCAGTTTGAGTTAATGATAAACAAGTATTTGCGTGAAGAAAAAAAAGCCTATGTTCATATATCCTACTTATTTTAATTTCCTCTATCAACATGCAAAATTTCAGTTTGATTGCTGTAATAGATTCGTAGATATTGAGAACCAACTAAATATTGCGGATGGTCGCCATGTTGGATTTTTATATATGTAAGTCTTAGAGTTATGTACGGTTACATGAAGATTATTGTGTACGTGTAGTATTCAAATTTCAATCGCATGATTAGGACACAAGAAGTAAAAACGAGATTTTAAAATTTAGCACAGCTGCCATCTTGTGGTTATGGAAACAATTGGAAAAAAATAGATGCCAGTGGATTAACATTTGTATCAAGATTTACTGTACCAAGTGTCACTGCACTCGGATGGTAAAATTGCGAGAAACGACCATGTGAATATTTATAATTCACGTCGCCACCATGTTGGATTTGTGATCACCAGGTTATTGAAAGTCCTATAAGTGAACTTATGTTCATAGCCCCTATGAACATTAAAAAATTCAGTTTGATTGCTGTAATAGATTCGTAGATATTGAGATCCATCTAAATATTTCGGATGGTCGCCATGTTGGATTGTTATATGTATAGACCATAGAGTCATGCCCCCTTAAAGGAAAATTATTGCGTAGGTTCATTATTCAAACTTTCACATCGATCTCATGATTACGATACATGAAAAAAAAATCACACAGCCGACATCTTGTGGTTATGTAAACAATTGAACTAAATTAGATACCAATGCATTACAAAGTGTATAAACATTTCCTGTACCAAGTTTCATTGCGTTTGGCTCATTAAATCGCGAGAAAGGTATATTTAAAATTTTCAACTTTGCTTGGCCGCCATATTCGTTTTGTGGTTACCAGGTTTTCAAACGTCACATAGGTAAACTTCTAGTAGTTCCCTTTATCACCGTAAAATATTCCAGGGTGATATCGGTAATAGTTTCGAAGATATTTAATGCTGGTGAAATATTTCGCACAGCCGCCATGTTTGATTGTTGAGACATAACAAAATTTGAAGGGCACGGTCGGGGTTGGCCGGAATAGTGCTATGAACTTACCGAGTTTCATTGAAATCGATCCAGCCGTTTAGAAGTTATTAGGGGGACACACACCATCTCACACACACACACACACAGACAAAAGGTGATCTCAAAAGCCTATTTTTTTTTTCATAAATGAAAATAGGCTAAAAAATAGTATTTTATAAAAAAATATATAAGCTTAAAAGTTTTATTGAATTTTCTGCTCTAGAAAACAATATGTCCCCTCCGTAGCGTAGCGGTCAGCATAGTTAGCTGCCGTCCCGGAGGTCCTGGATTCGATTCCCGGCTCTGCCACGAAATTTGAATAGTGGTATGAGGACTGGAACGGGGTCTACTCAGCCTCGGGTGGCCCAAATGAGTAGAGGGGGTTCGATTCCCACCTCAGCCATCCTCGAAGTGGTTTTCCGTGGTTTCCCACTTCGGGAAAATGCCGGGATGGTTCCTACTCTAAGGCCACGGCCGCCTCCTTCCCACTTCCTTGCCTAACCGTCCCATCCCTTCATCAGGCCCCCTGTTCGCTTTGCAGGTGAGGCCGCCTGGAGTAGTGCTGGTCACACACCCCAGTTGTATCCCTGACTCAAGAGTCTCAAGCTCCAGGACACTGCCCTCAGTGGCGGTAGAGGTGGGATCCCTCGCTTAGTCCGTGGGAAAAACCAACCCTGGAGGGTAAAACGATAGCGATAGCGAAAACAATATTGCCAAGTTAAATGTGTGTCGGAGAAGTGTTAAAAGTTTTTGTTACTATTTCAAGATCCAGTTTTAATTTATTCCTGATATTTACTAAAAAGGAAAATTATTTTTACAGCATGACATTTCACGATTTTGCGCATACATGAGAAGCACATAATCGGCGTGGAATTACGGGGAGGCAAGCTGATGATGAACGACAAACGGTGTATTTTTACATGGAAAGTCACTTTCTTCGTGTTGTACAGTGGAACTTGGATAATTCGAACCTCAAGGGACCAGTAAAAATATTCGAATTATCCAGAAATTCGAATTAAGAAAGTTCTTTGAAAAGGGTAGAGAATATATATTGTATTACGTTTACATAATGATTTACGTTCAACAAAGCAGATTAACAGACAACGGTACTTTATAAAGACTGTATCGTGAATAACCTCAAACGTTTTAAATGATAAAATAAAACGACAGTAGTAATCCAGCAATCTAGTTAAATATTAGAGAAATCTACTGGTTTTCAAAAAAGTTTGAGATTTTTACCAGTTTCCTACAATTAGTCTCTTGGCCATCACAAAAGAATCTAACAAATTTAAGGAACGGAAAACAGAATCACTTACGCCATTTCTACTTTCCAAAAAATGCATAAGTTCTGTGATTTGGTTTGTTACTTGGGCTGCACTCGGAACAGTTTTTTCGGGAACTTCCTCCACGAATTCATCGCCGGATGCGTCGTCACCATCTTGTTTTTCGGAGTTCAGTACATCGGCGATGATTTCTGCGTCGGTCAGCTAACCACAAACTGAGACATTTTCGTCCGATCGGATTTTTACACATAAAACTTCGAATTATCCAAAATATAATTCGAATTAACCACGATATTTTAGCATTGATTGTATATAAAATGCTAGGGACCAAGAGAAAAATTCGAATTAAAGAAGATTTCGAATTATAGACGTTCGAATTAGCCGCGTTCCACTGTATATGAGTCCGGTTTACACTTACTCCTTCAAGGCTGATATTTGGCATGTTTACATTGTCTGGAGAAACATGATGAACATCACTTGCATTAATGGGGATTTCCATAACTTGCGAGACATCCTGTTCGCCGGTATCACTGCCAGTACTTTCACCATCTTCATTTTCATACGGTTCCAGACAATAATCACTGTCGACTATCACACGAATCATCAGAAAGCAAGCGCTCAATTTCTGAGTCGTCAACATAGTTGGCTGCCCTTTTTCTCAAAGCAACCTCAATGTAAACATGAAAGTACTTCCACTTCTGCAGCCAAATATTAGCCCACATATTGTCATTTGTTTGCCAAAGACTTTCACTATGAAAGTTAAAAACATCGAGAAACAGCATGACTTGAAATTAGCGCCATCTGATGGTTAACAGTAGTACTATATATGAATTCCGAGACCGTCTCTCGGACGCACATGAGGGAGCCGGGACGTGTGATAGGCTCAAAATTGTCAACATTTATTTTTAGCCTACTTTTCACATTTTGCAAAAATGAGGAAAAAGTAGACTTATAAGATCGGGCAAATGTGTGTCTGGCTGTCTGGCTGTGTGTGTGTGTGGTCCCCCCCCCCCCCCCCTATCAACTCCTGAACAGCTGCAGCAATCGAAACAAAATTTGGTAGGAGTAAAGATCTATACCTGAATATCTCACTGCCATATTTGAAAATGATGTCAGTGCTACCAACTGCTGAAAAATCGCAATTGAAATTTGAGCGCCATGTTGGATGTCTTGGAAGGTATGAATGGGAGCTATTTCAAAATTGGCACAAGTATAGATAACAATATTGCAGTTTAATTTCCAGGAGGACATACATGGCAGTGTTGCCCAAATGAATATAAGCCTGCTGATAGGTCCAAATTTTTAATGCATATAACTTCTACACTATCATTTGGATTTCAACCAAATTTCGTGTGTGCTATGTGTACCATAACAGATTTGACTAAGCCGATTCTTAAGAGTAACCAGGGCTGCAAACTGTAAATAAATACTGTCTCTATTTTTGGTACCCAAATATCAATATATCGGAAAGTATGCAAGCCAATAGCTCTATACTTTGCACAGGTATAGTATCTGGCATTCTAGATTAATTTGGAGTAACTAATATAGGCCTACGCCAGTGCTGCCAACATGATTCTAAGCCTGCTGATAGGTCCAATTTTAAAATGCATGTACCTTCTATACTAGCTAAAGGATTTCATTCAAAATTGACACTACAATAGATCATATTATTTTCGATTATTTCTGACCAATACATGTATGTCATTGTTGCCAACATGATTCTACGCGCGCTGTTAGATCCAATGTTTAACTGCACGTAACGTCCATGCTATCCATTGGACTTCAACCAAATTTTGTATTCTGTACCTTAAGAGATGGAACTAAGAATATATTCAGTCACCAGGGCTGCCAACTGTAGTTCTCTATTAGGCTACATTATGCCAGGTATATAGTATTTCGAACTAATTAGAAATTTCGATATTACCAATTTAATTTCGTCATTATTCTAGATAGATCCATATAGATTAATCATTGGCATGAATCTTAAATGTTAAGAAAAGTAGGCCCTTTAGTTGGTTACTGAATTTCTTGTTTTACTTAAAAAGATCCCCCATCTTTCCTGAAGAATTTGGTGTATCAATTATTGGGCAATAAAATTAGGTCTAAGCATAATGTGTTAAGGATTTACTGTAGCTACAAGCTAAACATTCTTTTTGTGTTTTCCGTAAGTCATATTTTTTGAAACTTCATGTACCATTTTATCAGAAACTAGCTGATCAATGTGTTTGAAACTTGATAGTCTCTAAGACCCTATATAGATTTACTAGTGGAAGTAAATTTATTCAGGTATCTTGATTAGTTCATGGAGCCCAGCTTAAAAAGCACTGACAATTTTACAGAAAACTTCGTTTTCAACTAGGATGTAAAAAAAGTCAACTCCTGTAAACAATAGGACAATACATTTACTTCAGTAGCTCACAAATAGTTTAAATAGTATGCATGCCGAGTTTGTTGGGTCTGGTTTGAGTATTTGCTCAGAAAAAGGCACAGGAGTTAAGGGAATTTTTAACAATATATTTCTTTAAGATTTGTTGGGTGATGCTTTCTCTGACACAAAATATTCTACATAGAAGTTTCAAATTCTACCTAAATAATGATGAATGTACCCTGAATACACCGAAAGAACATTCAAGGAAATATCTATTGTAGTTTCTGAGATATGTAACTAAACATCGGAAATTATAGATTCACACGTCCCACCGTCTTCCTGGAAGACGGTCCGCAATTCAGGGTGCAGCATGCAGGATGTACCAAAATCAAGATAATAAGAGCAAGATTTGCACATGAGGTTATTGTTGTTGTTGATTCATTTAGGAGCTGCCGGGTGAGTTAGCCGTGGTCGTTACGGCATGACTGCTGGCAGTCGCTCACATCCAGGAGGCGAGGAGGTTCGAATCCCCCCGCCGGCAACTTTGAAGATGGTCTTCTGTGGTTTCTCCATCTTCCTTCCAGGCAAATGCCGGGGTTGGTCCCTAACTATAGGCCACAGCAGCTACCTTCTAATTCCTCGTCCTTACATTCAAACTTTCCTCCGCAGACAACACTCCACACGCGACGGTACGTGTAGCTCACCCATTGGGTGACCGCCTCGAAGCAGCTACAAAACTGGCGAGCCGAACATGTCCTCGGACACTCCCGGCACTAAAGGCCATACGCTAAAAAATAGGAGCTTTGCGATATCGTCCTCATGTAGCCCCGTGTACTTGGGTGTGTGTGGAATCAGCCTCATAACCTGAGTCATTGTGATGGCTGCCCGGCTCCGTGGCTAAATGGTTAGCGCGCTAGGCTTTGGCCCAAAAAGCCCCGGGTTCAATTCCCGGCCGAGCCACCAGGGATCTTAATCTCCTGGGGTTAAGGGGTGTTTGTAAGCTGTTTTTGCTCAAAAAGTGGAATTTTAGATTTTATGTTATTTTGATAACCTTACAATGTATAAGGTGCGTTCAAAAATACCAAGCCGAAGGCTGTAATGCGCAAACCGGTGACGACATCAGCTAATCGTGGCGTGTGTAACGAGGTGTGGTTCCGATCAGAACGTGGAAGGTCACAGCCCGTCGCTAGAGGACACGCGTGCACGTCACGTGACCTTCCACGCAGTGGCCGGAACCACACCTCGTTACACACACCACGATTAGCCGATATCGTCAGTGGTTTGCGCATTAGATCCTCCGACTCGGTACTTTTTGAACGCACCTTATACATATGCTTATTTGCTGAAAATGTTAACTAAACGCCATTTATAGGTAATTTAAAGCCACGCCCGCCAGGAAGATCTGTTCCTGAGAACTGGCATATTTTCTTCTTCTCCTGCTCCTTCTTCCCTTTCTTCTTATACTCCTCATTCGTCTCCAGCTCCTTCTTTCTACTTCTCCTCCTTCTCCTGCTCCTCCCTCTCCTCCTCCTTCTTATCCTCTTTCTCCTTCTTTTCTCTCTCTAAATAAGCTAGGAAGTTCAACAGAAACCAGAAGAGGGACAGAGAAGGTGCACATTAAGGTAACACTTACCTTGAAGAGCATTTTTCTTCACTTTTGATTTTTTCGAGGCCAATGTTCCTTTTTCTCAGGAAGTATTAACAATAGCGCTCTGAATTTTTGTTCAGTAATTCAATATGATCAACTAAAGGATTGTATGTTTTTCTGTGATTTTATCCTAAATAGAAAAATAATATTTTATGTTTTCGTAGAGGAAAGAGTTGAAAAATTTAACCTCTGAAAAAAAAAACATACACATTTCCAAAAATAACCATTTAAAGATAGAATATAGATCTAAATATCTGTACGGTTTTGTTTCAATAGGTTAAATACTTAATGAGAAAAAGGAACATGAAGTTGACAAATTTAATATGGCGGAGATAGGGCTTACAACCTCCCCTTATTCCCGTGACTCGGGGATTGGGTGTAAGTGCCGTCTTCATAATTTCTTCATCCTCATTACGACGCGCAGGTCGCCCACGGGAGTCAACTAGAAAGACCTGCACTCGGCCTCTCCAGAGGCCACACGATCATTATTATTGTGATGGCTGTACTAGAGTGTGTCAGGGCTAGGTTTTGGGCAGGAGGAGACCGTGGCCTTAAGCTAGCAACAATCCCAGCACTCACGATAAATAGAAGTGGGGAAAGCCCGGTAAACCACCCATTTCCAGTCCATAGAACAGAATTACATTTTCTTGGTAGAGCCAGGATACGAACTCGGACCTCAGGCGTAACAGTCTAGAATGCTAGCCACTACACCATGAAGGTGTTCATAACCTTGACATCAGGGATGCCAACCAGGAATATTAGCCATTAATTAATTAATTAATTAATTGGTATTCTGCCCGAAGGCAGGTCCGAGCCTCCGAAGACGCTATCCTCAGCCGGAGTTTACGTGCGGCAGGGTGGCAAGGGCATTTCCGCTCCTCCTTATGTTGGCCAACAGCGCACAGTACCTAGAATCAGCATGCCATCCAAGTTCTGACCGCGCCCGATGTTGCTTAACTGCGGAGTTCTCATGGGATCCGGTGTTTCAACACGGCTAGGCCGTTGGCATTAGCCACTACAACACTAAAAGTTCTATAAATCAGACCTCAGGGGCGATAGCCTAGAATACTAACCACTACACCACGAGGTAATTCACAACCCAGATCGCAGGGGTCACAGCCTAGAATACTAGCCACTACACACACGACTTCGGCCGGGTTTGAACGTTAAGTTAGCACACAAATTCTACTGAGCAGTTCTTAAAATATTCCTCAGTTTAGGGGCTGCGACAACGCGGTCATGTAGCCCCGTGTAATTTGGGTGTGTGTAGAATCTGTCTGATAACCGATATTAATTGTGATGACTGTATTAGTGTGTGTTATCTGTCATTCAGGTAAGGATTGCAGACGATTAATTTCAAGTAACTCCTACTTTTGCTACCAAACGCCATCGTCAACGACCAACTAGTTCTGAACTTGGTTATTAGATGCCACCGCAGTCGGCTCCTGTTGACGAACGTTGGAACCTAAGAACATTAGTCAAATTTAACCTATAATTTAACTTAACTTAAGTGTAATTAGTGGAAGGTTCTTTTTCATGCCATAAATCTATGACACGGAACAGCCGGCTTTACTTCCCCTCCGAAGGAAGGCATACTGAGGGATTTTAACGCTCTTATAAAATCCGACGACTTGGGCATAGAAGCTCAGCATTCTACCAACTACGCCACCGAAGCCGGACACCCAAAGTACAAGGGACTACATGACCGTGTTGTCGCAGCCCCTAAACTGAGGAACCAACTAACAAATTATACTGGTCTTGGCTGCATAACTATATCCAAATGGGTCAATTTGTTTATTTTAAACAGCAGTTCTACTGCTTCTAGATTGGCCATAGCAATAATCGTCTAAGCAACTCAGGCGATCTCGGAGTTATCTCGTGAATAAACTCATCTTCACAGTTTTACCAAGAATATTGCCCCTGGAGCAGCGAGCCCTCAGGTGATCTCTGGGGACCATGAGCATTAAATTACACGCTGGATGAGTCTCGTCTCGCTATGCTTACGCCTCGAAACGCGTTAAATTCAGAAATATTCTGTCTGACATAAAAACATACATGTTATTACTGCGTTTCCATTTTTTTATAATTAAAACTACCGTAAACTGGTATTTTTGACGAAAACATCTAATTTACTGATCAAAAAAATTGATAAAGAGAAGTGGAAGTTAAGTCAACAACTTTAGACAGGCGTGACGGGAGCCTGTGAGGCTCACAGACAAAATAAAACCTTCCTTGAACCATTGGGAAATGTCCTCGCACTCTGTTCTAACACACACAGGGTGTTAATAAATTTCCATTGCAGACTTTGAGGGCTTGTAGAGGGGACCTAGACCGTTACCGACTTCCCGCAAAAAACACCACAGCACACGTTCAAACTTCCAGCATTTTCGGCGACACTGATGATGATAATTGTTGTTTTAAGGGGCCTAACATCTAGGTTATCAGCCCCTAATGGTTTGGGTGATCGTGAAGATGATAATGAAATGTAAACTATAACTAAAACTAACTACTAACTTATATACTAGAAGAAGAAATGGAAAACAAAAGGAGAATAAGGCAAATAAAGGACAGGAGGAAAAGAAATGCCCTCAACCCTCGAAGAATGCGGATTGAGGGACTTGGAAGGAAGGAGAGCCATGAGAGGCAGATAGGAAAGTAAAAGAGGAGAGGGTCCGCCACACAGATAATGGAAAAAGGGGAGAAAACCGGACCCAGCTCAGGAATCCCTAGGGGTCGCCAACTCCCGAAATCACCAGCCGTGAGCCCCTGAGGGTGTAGCAATATCCAGGGTGCACCAGAAGTGGTGGGGCTACATACACCCTGCCTCCTTGAGGGCCTTGAGCAGAAGGCAGGAGATAACAGGAAAAGAAAAAGAAGGCTGACCCCTCGCAGAAGGAGGGTATCAGCAAAGATGTTAAAAGGGCTAATTAAGGCGGGAAAGGAAGAGACTCCCTGGCCTCAGATGCCCTAATACCGTCGGGGTCGGAAGAGGACAAGTGTTGACCAAGTGAGGTTGACAGGAGAGAAGACGGAGAGGAGCCCGGCACAAGTAAGTGGAAGCAATGCCGGACTCAGCTGGGGCCACGTGGTCGCCAGCCCACGTCCCACTAGATGTGAGCCCCTGGGGGAACCTTCCTTGAACCATTAGGAAATGTCCTCGCACTCTATTCTAACACATACAGGGTGTTTATAAATTCCCATTACAGACTTTGGGGGCTTGTTGTACAGAGCAGTAAAGAGGTAAGAACTCGCACTGCCGTTGCTAAAGAAGCCTTCAACAGAAAGAAGAGACTATTGTGTGGACGCTTGGACTTGAGGTTAAGGAAGAGGCTTGCAAACTACTTTGTTTGGAGTGTGGCGCTATACGGAGCCGATACCTGGACGCTAAGGAAGGATGATGGAAGAAAACTAGAAGCGTTTGAAATGTTGTTATGGAGGAGGATGGAAGGGATATCCTGGGTGGAAAGGGTCCGGAATGAGGAGGTATTGGAGCGAGTTGGAGAAAATCGGAGGCTGTTACATACCATCCATACAAGGAAGAGGAACTGTCTGCGAAGAGTGGGTTTGCTGAGGGATGCTCTTGAAGGATTAGTAAACGGAAAGTGAGGAAGAGGATGGAGAAGGTACCAGCTGGTGGACAGTGTCAAGATAGCAGCAAATTACCTCCAAACAAAGATAACTGCTGAAGACAGGACTGCATGGAGAGCTGCTGTGTGAAGACCTGCCTAAGGGCAGAATGTAGTGAGGACCAAGATCGTTACAGTCTCCCCGCTACCCACAAACACCACAACACACGTTCAAATCTCCCGCAATTTTGGCGCCACTGACTAGCGTACGTGCGTCATTGAACGATCACCTGATGTCCCACATCCCCTACAGGTTGTACCCCATACCTTATTCCACGAAACCTCACAGGAGCCGCATTCTTGGTATTCTTTGAATCTAAGAGGGCTGTTTTTTAAGTAATGGCCGTACTTTTTAAGCCCGTAGGTAGTGCGCATGCCGCAACAAGCGTGCGCACTACCTCCCGGCATCCTTTGCGAACAAGCAGGCGTCAGTTGCTGCTGTGTAGCTAACCTGTACGCTGAACTGTGCTTCTTTACAATGTTCAAGATTATTGATTCGCCCGCTGCGTGTGAGGTACGATCTGTGATACGTTTCTTGAGTGCAAGAAACATGTCGGCTGCAGACATTCATCGTCAGGTCTGTGAGGTGTATGGCGATAATGCAATGACGGAAGGTAAAGTGCGAAACTGGATACGCGAGTTCAAAAGTGGCCGTGAAAATGTTCATGACGATGAACGCTCAGGTCTGTAATCACAGATGACTTGGTGACTGCAATTGACACGAAAATTCACGAGGACCGAACATTCATGATAAAAACTCTATCAATGGATTTTCCTCAAGTCTGAATTCTTGGTTGTCAGAGCAGGTGGCAAAGGGATTTCAGAACTTAGTTTTAAGGTATGGCAGTGCAACAAAAGAAGTTTAAGCAATATTTTTATCCTGCAGACGAGAGCAATCCGTGTTATATTTGGTTTACACCCTGCAACATATTGTAGGGCTATTTTTTTAAAAATCCGAATAATGTCATAACCAGCACTGTACTTAATTGTTTTATGTATATTAAGAGACAAATTCTAACTGGAAATGCTAATATTATAAATTATTCTGACCTACATTCGTACAACACTAGAAACAGAATGGATGTTTACTGTCAATATTATAGAGGAGCTTTCAGAAAAAAAAGGATCCCTTGTATACTGCCTCGAAATATTTTAAATTGTTGCCCCCAATCCTAAGAAATGTATGCACATTTAAATTGAAATTTAACAAGAAGTTCCGCGACGAACTAAAGAGCCTACTTTTCATGCCAAGGATTATTCTACAGTATATGGACCCATCTGAATAATGACGAAATTAAGTTGGTGATATCGAAATGTCTAGTTAGTTCGAAATATTCCTGGTATAACGTAGCCTAATAGAGCACTACAGTTGGCAGCCCTGGTGACTGAATATATTCTTAGTTCCATCTCTTAAGGTACAGAATAGAAAATTTGGTTCAAGTCCAATGGACGTTACATACAGTTAGACATTGGATCTATGTCTAATGTCATGCGTGTGCTGGTTAGAAATAATCGGAAATATTATGATATCTTGTTGTGTCAATTTTGGATGAAATCCATTTGTTAGTATAGAAGTTACATGCATTTTAAAATTGGACCTATCAGCAAGCATAGAATCATGTTGGCAGCACTGACTTATATTAGTTACTCCAAATTAATCTAGAATGTCAGGTTCTATACGTGTGCAAAGCATAGAGCTGTTGGCTTGCATACTTTCTGATATATTGAGATTAGGGTAAAAAATATAGACAGCATTTATTAACAGTTGGCAGCCCTGATTGCTCTTAAGAATACGTATAGTCATAATTATGTGTTATGTTACACATAGCATATACGAAATTGGGTTGAAATCCAATTAATAGTGTAGAAGTTATATGCACTTTAAAATTGGACCTATCAGAAGGCTTAAAATTATTTTGGCAACACTGTCATGTATGGCCTCCTGGAAATTAAACTGAAATAGAATTATCGACATGTGTGCCAATTTTGGAATAGCTCCCATGCATACCTTCCATGATATCCAACATGGAGCTCAAATTTCTATTGCGTTTCTTCAGCAGTTGGTAGCACTGACATCATTTTCAAATATGGGCTTGAGATATTCCGGTATAAATCTTGACTCATACTAAATTTGGTTTCGATTGCTGCAGCCGTATAGGAGTTGATAGGGGACACACACACACACACAGACAGACAGAAGGACAGACAGACAGACAGACAGACCGACACACATTTTCCCGGATCGATCTCATTTTTGCAAAATGTGAAAAGTAGGCTAAAAATGGCCCACAGACAAGGCAATATATTGCGTAGAAAAATTCGAGGCAATGAGCTCAGAGGAGTGTTTTTTTTCTATATTGATCATTGTATTTAACTGTATCTCTGTAATTATGTATATTATGTATAATTATGTATTTGATGTATATTATGTATAATTATTTATTTTATGATTTGACGACTCCCATATGTATATTAATATATTACCATGGAGAAAGAAAGAAATTAATGAATGAAGGTACTGCATGAATTCTTAATCGATGTGCCAATGCATGTGCGTCAAAATCCGTGATTTCAGCACGATGGTGCACCAACTCATTATTCAATTGCGATCGGCGATCATCTGCGTCACAGATTTGGGCAACAGTGGATAGGTCGTGGTGGCCTGATTGCTTGGCCTACACGTTCACCCGACTTGACACCGCTAGACTACTACCTGTGGGGTCACAAGAAAACCTTGATTCACGCGACCCCTGTGGAATCCGAGGAAGACCTACTGGCGCGGGTTATGGCTGTGGTGGATGTTGGAGGACACGGGATTGGTGATCGAGTGTACCAGAACATGGCGCGTGTGTCGTCACATCGAGCCCCACCAGAAGTTGGACCCAGACCACAGGCAGCAGGAGTAACTGTTTTAAAACAAGCAGTTCCGTGAAGAACTATACAGCCTATTTTCATACATCCTACTTATGTTAATTGACTTTATAAACATACAAAATTTCAGTTTGATTGCTGTAATAGATTCGTGCATATCGAGAACCTTCTAAATACTTCGGATGGACGGCATGTTGTTTTTCTTTTATATATGTAGGTCATAGAGTTATGTTCTATTACATGAAGATTATTGTGTAGGTGTAGTATCCAAACTTCAGTCGCATGATTAGGACACAAGAAATGAAAATCAGATTTTTATATTTCGCACAGCTGCTACCTTGTGGTTATGAAAACAGTTGAAATAAATTGATGGCAGTGGATTAAAACTTCTATAAGTATTTACCGTACCAAGTTTTACTGCGCTCGGTTGGTTAAATCGCGAGAAACGTCCTTTTAAATATTTATATTTCGCGTCACTGCCATGTTGGATTTGTGCTCAGCAAGATTTTGAAAGTACCATAGGTTCATAGCCTACGAACATACAAAATTACAGTTTGATTGCTATCATATATTAATAGATATTGAGTACCGTCTAAATATTTCGGTAGGTCACCATGTTGGATTTTCATGTAGGCCATAGAAGTATGTACTATTAGATGACAATGTATGCGTAGATTCATTATTCAAACGTTCACTTCGTTCGCATGATCAATACACAAGACATGAAAACTTAATTTTAAAATTTCACACAGCCGCCATCTTGAGGTTATGTGAACAATTGAACTAAATTAGATGCCAGTGCATTGCAATGTATATAAACATTTTCTATACGATATCTCACTGAGCTCACATGGTTAAATCGCGAAAGAAGTCGATTAAAATTATTCACTTTCGCTTGGCCACCATGTTTGTTTTGTATTAAACAGGTTTTTGGAAGTCCCATAGCTGAACTTCGAGTAGTGCTCTTTATCCCCGTACAAAATTTCATGGTGATATCAGTAATAGTGATCTAGAATGTCGGTGAAATATTTCGCACTGCAGCCATGTTGGATTGGTGAGACGTAGTAAAGCTTGAAGGGCACGGTCGGAGTCAGTCAGTATAGTGCTATGAACTTACCGTGTTTCATTGAAATCACTCCAGCCGTTTTGAAGTTATTAGAGGTGGACACACACACACACACAAACACACTGACGAGAGGTGATCTCATAAGCCTATTTTTAGCCTACTTTTCACATTTTGCAAAAATGAGGAAAAAGTAGTCTTATGAGATAGGGCAAATGTGTGTCTGTCTGTCTGTCTATCCTTCAGTCTGGCTGTGTGTGTGTGTCCCCCTATCAACTCCTAAACGACTGCAGCAATCGAAACAAAATTTGGTAGGAGTAAAGATCTATACCTGAATATCTCACGGCCATATTTGAAAATGATGTCAGTGCTACCAACTGCTGAAAAATCGCAATTGAAATTTGAGCTCCATGTTGGATATCTTGGAAAGTATGAATGGGACCTATTTCAAAATTGGCACACGTATAGATAATAATATTGCAGTTTAATTTTCAGGAGGCCATATATGGCAGTGTTGCCAAAATGATTATAAGCCTGCTGATAGGTCCAAATTTTAAATGTATATAATTTCTACACTATCAATTGGATTTCAACCAAATTTTGTATGTACTATGTGCACATAAACAAATATGACAGCGAATTCTCAAGTGCCACCAGGGCTGCCAACTGTTAATAAATGCTCTAAATTTTTATCCAAATACCCATATATCAGAAAGTATGCAAGCCGACAGCTTTAAACTATGTACACGTATAGTACCTGACATTCTATATTAATTTGGAGTAACTAATATACGTCAGTGCTACCAACATCATTCTAAGCTTGCTGAGAGGTCCAACTTTAAATACATGTAACTTCTATACTATCATTTGGATTTCAACCAAATTTCGTGTGTGCTATGTGTATCATAACAGACATGACTGTGCTGATTCTTAAGAGTAACCAGGGCTGTCAACTGTTAATAAATACTGTCTCTATTTTTGTTACCCTAATATCAATATATCAGAAAGTATGCAAGCCAATAGCTCTAAACTTTGCACATGTATAGTACCTGGCATTCTAGATTAATTTGGAGTAACTAATATAGGCCTACGCCAGTGCTACCAACATGATTCTAAGCCTGCTGATAGGTCCAATTTTAAAATGCATGTAACTTCTACACTAACTAATGGATTTCATTCAAAATTGACACAACAATAGATCATATTATTTCTGACCTATACATGTATGTCATTGTTGCCAACATTATTTTACGCGCTGTTAGATCCAATGTTTAACTGCATGTAACGTCCATGCTATCCATTGGACTTCCACCAAATTTTGTATTCTGGACCTTAAGAGATGGAATTAAGAATACATTCAGGGCTGCCAACTGTAGTTCTCTATTAGGCTACATTATGCCAGGTATACAGTATTTCCAACTAATTAAAAATGTCGATATTACCAACTTAATTTCGTCATTATTCAAGATAGATCCATATAGATTAATTATTGGCATGAATCTTGAATTTTAAGAAAAGTAGGCTCTTTAGTTCGTCACGGAACTTCTTGTTGATAAAATGAAAATAGGCTAAAAATAAATTGTTTTGTAAAATAGTATTTGGGGCCACCTTGCGCGCCCTCTCGATAAGCTCTGTCTTAATTTCTGTCACTGTCAGTACTTGTAACTAGTTCTACATTTCACCCCTAGATGGGTGAAGTGTGATCTTCACCGCCCGGAGTAGAAAGCTAAGGTAGGAAGCCTTGCATCCTCAAAGCGTGTGTTTATAGCTTTAGAAATGTATGGGTAGCCCTTGAGGGGGAAGAAGCAGGTTTCGTCTGTTCAATGGCGCTCTGAGGATGTCTACTGAGATCCTCAAGTCTCGCTATTGGTTGAATTTAAACCAACACTACGGGCTTACTGATTACTGTTTCGCGCGGATAAATGGATGGTCTGTTTTCAGCGTGTGCACATCTTTGGAGTGGTATTCGATTGTATTGTATTGTGTAATGTGTTGGTAATAGCGCTTTGCGACTAATAATTAATATTAGACCGAGTCTAATATGTGTATCTCAATTTAGCCCAGCTACAATAATTATCTTAAGTTAATAAGTAGCCTATCTTATTACCTCCTAAACATTATAGAAATCAGGAGTCGCTACTGGCATTTAACAACAATCACATAATCACACTAAGCAAGCAAATTTGAACATCAATCACCACTTTGAGTATCTCAACAAAACATTGACTACAGTAGTGGTGTTAGATTACCTAGTCTACTGCAACTAAATAAGTGTACAGTATATATTGTTAATACTATCTCACATACTGTAGATATAGATTTAATAGCTTAAGTGCAATGAATCTAATGATGATCGTTTGACGATCGAAACTTTTCATCCAAGTGGCGTAGTCGGTAGCATGCTGAGCTGCTATGCCCAAGATGGCAGGTTCAAACCCGGCCGAAGTAGTCTGATTTTTTAGAGCGTTAAAATCCTTCAGTATCATTCCTTCGGAGGGGAAGTAAAGCTAGCGGGTCCATGTCGGTTGGTTGGTTCCTCAGTTTAGGGGCTGCGACAACGCGGTCATGTAGCCCCGTGTACTTTGCGTGTGTGTAGAATCTGTCTGATAACCGGTGTTATTTGTGATGGCTGTATTAGTGTGTGTATTCTGTTTATTTCCTAAATCAAGTAAGGACTGTACACATTCGATTTTCAAGTAGTTTCAACTTTTGCTACCAAACGCCACCGTCAACGACCAACTAGCTCTGAACTTTATTACTAGATGCCAGCGCAGTTGGCTTCTGGCGAACGTTAGAACCTAAGAGCGTTAGTCAAATATAACCTATATTTTAGCTTCTCACAAGTGTAATTAGTGGAAGGTTCTTTATCATGCCATAACTATATGACATGGGACCGCCGGCTTTACTTACCCTCCGAAGGAAGGAATACTGAGGGATTTGAAACGCTCTTAAAAAATCCGACGACTTCGGCCGAGTTTGATCCCGCGACCTACGTCCACCAGATGTGAGCCCCTGGGGGAGAAATTTAAATTACTAGCTTCAGAGCGAGTTTACGAGCTAGCGATCAAGCTTATCACCCCACTTTCGGCCAGCATCAAACGTCGAGTCATGTCGAGTTAAGACTTGAGAGAAGAGTATATGTGTTTGGAGATTCACTGTTCAGCTCGGCCTTTCTGAATTGGGTCTGCGACCTGCCGTCCGTGAGCCTTTTAAAAGCTTACGCTGGGTAAACCGTTAATGATAGGGGCGGGTTGCTAGTTGTATTCGAATTGTTCTCCCTAAAAATCCACTTTTTCCCACCCCTTTGGTCAATGGTTGGAGTTATCAAAAAACTTTCCAAGCATACATTTTTGGCCCTTCTCCGACACATAATATGAACTTTGAATGGATTCGATATTTCACACATTAAGAGAGTTATAGCGATATTTCACATTTTCGAGAAAAGACCCCCCCCCCAATTTTTCACCCCTTTGACCGATTTTCCCCATTAACGAACTCGACTTAATATGTAACCCTTAAAAAAATTCAAAGTGATAGGTGCAAAATTGCGGTAGTTATCGTGTCCACAAAGATGATGATGATAATTGTTGTTTTAAGGGGCCTAACATCTAGGTTATCGGCCCCTAATGGTCTGGGTGATAGCAAAAATGGCAATGAAATGGAAACCAGAACGAAAATTAAGTAAGACGGAAAATACCTACAAAAAGGAACTCTGATTGAATCAACTCACAAAATGTTCTTACACAAGGGAATTTAGAACGATAAGAAACACAAAAGGAATACATTGAAAAATACGTACAAAATGCAATGTAGAGTCGAAATACTTACAAAATGCAATTGAAATTCAAAATACTTACAAAATGCAAATGAGATCGAAAATACGTACAAAATTCAATTGAGGTTCAAAATACTTACAAAATGCAATTTAGATTGAAAATACTTGAAAAAATGTAATTTAGATTCAAAATACCCACAAAATGCAAAGAATCAAAATACTTGCAAAATGCCCACCACACAAAATGCAATTTAGATTAAAATTCTTGCGAAATGCGGTTTTGGTTGAAAATACATACAAAATGCAATTGACATTCAAAAACCTCACTAAAATGCCCTGCACCATAATAGAAAGACTTACTAAAAGGCAATTTAGATTGTCAATCTTAAAAAATGCAATTGAGGTTGAAAACAATCACGAAATGCAATTCAGATCGAAAAAACTTACAAAATGCAACGTAGATTAAAAATACCTACAAACTGTAGTGTAAATGCAAAAAAAATACGCTACAGGGAATTTAGATAAACGGTGAGCCAATTAACAAATCCAATGCAGGAATCTTAAAGAGAAAAGGAAATATAATGAAAAGAAAACAAGAGGTCTGACCCCTCGAAGAAGGAGGGATCAGGAAAGATGAGACAAGGGCCAATTAAGGTGGGAAAGTGAAAGACTCCCTAGGCCTCGGATACCCTAATACCGTCGGGGTCGGAAAAGAACAAGAGTTGATCAAGGGAGGTCGACAGAAAAGAAGACGGAGAGGGGCCTGGCCCAAGAAAGTGGAAGTAATACCGGACTCAGCTGGGATCCCGTGGTCGCCAACCCACGTCCTACAAGATGCGAGCCCCTGGGGGATCATATCCACAAGAAAGTGATATACATACAGTACATATACACATACATAAATTATATATAAACGTTTGAACTGACGGTGGTTTTCGGGTCTAGGAGATGTGAAACGCGAAAATATGTCGAAATTTTCCGGAAGTCGAAACATGGTACCCATTACAATAGTTAGCTTTCTAATGAAATCTACCTAAAATCTACCCGTAAATTTACTCCTAACATTACCCGCACCTTATTCCGTAACTGCACAGCCATGCAAACTCTATCCGCATTCCTCACTGTACAATCAGCGAAACAAGAGCGCCATCCTGTGCAATTCTGCCATATGTAATAAATGAAGCACGGAATGCGTTCGTTAAGCAAAGCAAAGCACAGCACACGTGTCATCAATGACATATTCCAGTATTCCAACTTGACAATTGCTCTCGCCTAATTGGATGTTCTAGCTTTGTGAGCGAGTTGATACCACGGGGCGAGTGGTCTCTAACAAGATAAGCGTTACGATAATTGGACCGCCACGTTATTGATGGGTAGCTTTGGTCCCGCTTCCTTCTCATTACAGTAACTACCTGCCTTGGCTGGCTTTGGTTTATCCTCTAGAGACGAGAATTCCGCCAAGACACTTACTTTTGCGAAATAAAATACAAAAGAAGCTATGAGGCTAAAATTGCAAAATCACTCTTTTATTACAGTGCCAATATATTCTAGCGTCATGATATAAATGAGGATTTTAAACAATTTACAGCCAGACCAGTAAAATGGCAATATAACTGGACCACTTGTATTCCACAAGGGAGGTGTTCTATAGTTCTTAAGGTAATTGTAAACATCTGGCAGTAAAAGAATACAGTATATTATAAAAACGTTAAAATAAGCAACAATTATGACGCTGATATTTTATGTTTAAAAGCAAATTGTAAGAATTTGGAATTTAAAGCTAAAAGAACATAACATTTCGCCAGTAACTTTGGGGAGAAGAAACAAAGGCATTGAAATAAGTTGCCTAGCATTTGCAGGCGATTTTACTATATTGTCAGAAAACCTAACAAGTGCAACAACACAAATCAATCTCTTGGAAGAAATAGCCAACAAAACAGGTTTGAGAATCTCCGTAGAAAAAACTAAATTTATTACAAACATCAAGAAAGTTTCAAAATATTTGGCAACAGATATTGGCCCAGTGGAAAAAGTAAAGAAATTCAAATATCTGGGAGAAATAATTCAAGAAAATGGTTTAGAAAAACCTTCGGTAGAAGAAAGGGTACACAAGATGGAAAGAGCATATGCTATCACTAAGAATTTTTATAACAAAAAGTGCTGATCTAAAATTCTTAAAATAAGGCACTACACTACAGTGGTGAAACCGGAATGCCTATACGCAAGTGAATGTCTGGTACTAAACTATACATTAGATAAACTTGAAGTACTAGAAAGGAGAATCATGAGGAAAATTTTAGGCCCAGTGAAAACAGCAGAAGTATGGAAATTAAGATCTAATGATGAAATACACAGGAACATAGAAAATATAACAGAAACGATAAGAAAAAGGAGATTGCAATTTTTTCGGACATATTTACAGAATGGATGATTCCTGATTAACAAAAAGGATATTCAAGTACCTTTGGGAGAAAATTGCAACAACTAGCTGGATTCAAGAAGTAAAGGGGGGCGAGGTGGCTCAGCGGTCTAGCTGTATGCCTCTCACCAAGGCGGTCCGGGTTCGATTCCCGGTCAATGCATGTGAGATTTTCGAAGTGAAATGCCATGTCCTGTGGTTCGGATTCCACGTAAAAAGAAGGTCCCGTGGCTCATGATCTCAAGATTAACGGTCACGTTAAACTACAAGCTTCCTTCCTTCCTTCCTTCCTTCAAGAAGTAAAGAAAGATTTAGAAAGAAATAATATAAGTGAAGAAGAAACGGTGAACAGGGAGATCTTTAGAAAAAGGGTATTAAGTATGAAAGGAATCCAAGAAAGATTACCAAAGAAATCTGGTGCGAAGTGGTCCGAGGACAGAAAGAAGCAGCATAGTGAACGGATGAAGGAGTACTGCAGGGAACGGAAGAGAAAACAACAACAAAGTGTGAAGAATTGAATTTGGCACGTGGTCCCTAGCAGGCCTCATCGGAAAGAAGAAAGAATAATAATAATAATAATAATAAATTAGTTTATACAGAAAACAGGACTGAACTCGGCATCCAATGAAGACAGGATCGCCAAATTGCAGAAAGCATACCGACTTACATGGAACCACAACAATAAAAGAAGTAAGTTATTTCCATCAATGCCAAATTACGACACTATCGTACAGTAGCCTTACCAGAGGCCTTATACGCTTGAGAAACTACAGCAATCAAGGGACGAACAAAAATCAAGGAATTAGGAAAACTAGAGAGAAAAGTTCTGAGAAAGATCTACGGGCCAGTTCAGAAAGAGGGAATATGGATGAAGAGACCGACAATAGAACTGTACAAACAGACAGAGACGATCACAAACAACATAAGGAAAAGAAGGGCGAAATTTTATGGACTTATACATAGGTTGACCGAAGACAGACTGACCAAGGAAAAAATATAGTTACGAATAATACACTAAAAACCAATTGGGTCAGGGGCGTATATATATCATTATTTTTTCGGGAGGGTCTGACTATCTTGGAAAATTGTGAGTCACCGCAAAATACCCAGAAAAATCAACCAGTATCTTAGAGCAGTGTAATTATTTTAGATAGAGTCAATTGTAAAATTCTAAGTTTATACAGCGATACAAAATACAGCACAACAGACAAATAAAATTTTATATTATATATTATTATATTATATTTTCTATTATGATCTATGGAGTTTGAATGGCAAATATCGACATATTTGTCAACTTATTAAGCAGAAATTGATAATTTATTTCTCAGAAGTTGCCACGGAGGGTGAGTGGATATCGTGTCGGTCTACCACCCCCAAAATTGCAGGTTCGCTGATTTTTGAAAGACGGCAAAAATACGACACGCATGTCATACGATGTTGGCATGTCAAAGAACCCATTTGAATTCAGTAGGCCGTGTTCATAGTGGCAAAATTAATATCGGGAGTTTCCACCAACACAAAGTTCCTCATTTCTCTACTAGAAAGCGCTATAGTGTTCAAGGTTAGATATCTAACCTCCTTGACTTTCATAGTGATTCAAGGAACGAAATTCGGCATGCAAGCTACCCTGTGGGTGCAAATAACAAAGCTTGCACCAGGCACCCGAGGCCATACGATATCATTATTATTATTATTATTATTATTATTCTTTCTTCGATTCGGCCAACTAGGGACCACGTCAGTTCAACTGTCTCTTCTTCCGAGCTTTAACTACCGCCCAGTGTTCCCGCATTGTCTCCGGTGTTGTTCTTTTCTCTCTTGGGACCACACCTTCCCTGTCTTCAGCTTCGGCTTTTCCTGGAAACCTTTGTGCGTACGTAGTTTTTCCTGAAGTGAAACACGCTCCTGGATATCTTTAGGGGAAATTTCCATTTCACGTAGATCTTTCTCAACTTCCGTGAACCATGCCCCTTTGGTTTTCTTATCCTGAAAGTACGTTAATATTCGTTTTGATATCCTGCCTGGGCTCATTCGTGTCACGTGGCTATAAAAGGCAATCCTTCTTTTTCGAATCGTGTCACTGATCTTCTCCACGTGCTTGTATAATTCGTGGTTGTGACGCCTTCTGTACTCGCTGTTTTCTTTGATAGGACCCAGGATTTTCCTCAAAATATTCCTTTCTTTCGCCTCTAGTTTTTCCATTAGACCTTTCTTGTTCATTATTATTATTATTATTATTATTATTATTATTATATTTCCCAAAAGTACCGTACTGTGAATCTACCCCGTTCCAACCCTCAGACCAAAATTTCTTGGCAGAGCCGGGAATCGAATTGGGAGCTAGCCGCTACATCACGAACGAGGTAGTCTAATTTCAATCTTAATATTGTTTATAACTTAGCCAATAAGTTAAGATTAGGGTAAAACCAAATGTACAATTATGATTTTACCAAAGCAGCACATTCTTAATTTTTATTGGCTTTTTTCGGAGGGTGCTGGAGCCCCCTCAGCACCCCCCCCCCCCCCTTATATACGCCCCTGAATTGGATAAAGGAAACCCTGGAAGACCTCAAGAAACTAAATATCTCTACAGAAGACATGGCAAACAGGAGCACATACAGAGAAAAACTTAGACAACAGAAGTTTGAGCAAACTCCCAAAGAGAGACAACCGGGAAAAAAGTGGACGGAGGAGAGAAAGAGGAGGCACAATGTGTATATGAGAGGATTTTGGAAAAAAAGAAGAAAGGGCCAGAATAAGACATGAACATTGGTTGTGTGTTGTAACGCTCTCCATATGGGGAATTAACGAATAAATGCGTATCTTGGGGAATGGATGGAACCTAACATGTCCGAAAAAGAAGCCTTTATGTCACGCATGAATAAAATTATGTAACAAACAAGAAGTTCCGTGAAGAACTATACAGGCTATTTTCATATATCCTACTTATATCAACTGCCACTATCAACATATAAAATTTCAGTTTGATTGCTGTAATAGATTCGTAGATATTGAGTACCGACTAAATATTTCGGATGGTCACCATGTTGGATTTTATATATGTAGGTCCTAGAGTTATGTACTGTTACATGATGATCATTGTGTACGTGTAGCATTCAAACTTCAATCGCATGAATAGGACACAAGAAATAACAAGGAGATTTTAAAATTTTGCACAGCTGCCATCTTGTGGTTATGGAAACAATTGATATAGATTAGATGCCAGTGGATTAACATTCGTAAGAGGATTTACTGTACCAAGTTGCACTGCACTCGGATGGTTAAATTGCGAGAAACGTCCATGTGAATATTTATACTTCGCGTCGCCATGCTGGATTTGTGATCACCAGGTTATTTACAGTCCTATAGGTGAACATAAGTTCATAGCCCCTATGAACATAAAAAAAAACAGTTTGAATGCTATAATAGATTCGTAGATATTCAGAGTCGTCTGAATATTTCGGATGGTCGCCATGTTGGATTGTTAAATGTATAGGCCATAGAGTCATGTGCCATTAAAGGAAAATTATTGCGTAGGTTCATTATTCAAACTTTCACTTCGATTGCTTGATTACGACACAAGAAATAAAAACTTAATTTTAAAATTCGCACAGCCGCCATCTTGAGGTTATGTAATCAATTGAACTAACTTAGATATCAGAGCATTACAATGTGTATAAACATTTCCTGTACCAGATTTCATTGCGTTTGGAACATTAAATCGCGAAAAAGGTCTATTTAAAATTTTCAAATTCACTTGGCCGCCATGTTCGTTTTGTAGTTGACCGGTTTTTGAAAGTCTTATAGATGAACTTTCAGTAGTGCCCTTTATCTCCATACAAAATTTCAGGGTTTTACCGCTAATAGTTTCAGATATATAGAATGTGGTTATGTAAACAATTGAACCAAGTTAGATGTCTGAGCATTACAATGTGTATAAACATATACTGTTCCAAGTTTTATTGCGTTTGGTTGTTTAAATCGCGAGAAACGTCTATTTAAAAGTTGCAAATTCGCGTGGCCGCCATGTTGGTTTTGTAGTTACCAGTTTTTCAAAATTCACATAGGTGAACTTCTAGTAGTTCCCTTTATCACCGTAATAAATTCCAGGGTGATATCGGTAATAGGTTCGGAGATATTGAATGCTGGTGAAATATTTCGCATAGCCGCCATGTTGGATTGGTGAGACGTATTAAAATTTGAAGGGCACGGTCGGGGTCGCCCGGAATAGTGCTATGAACCTACAGAGTTTCATTGAAATCGTTCCAGCCGTTTAGAATTTATTAGGGACACACACACACACACACACACACTTCACACACACACACACACACGCACACACACACAGACACACGGACAAAAGGTGATCTCATAAGCCTATTTTTTCAATATTGAAAATAGGCTAAAAATGGTATAATAAAATACATAATCCTTGAATGGAAAAATCAAACATTTCTGCACTGACAGATGTTTTATACGCAGCGGAATGTCTCGCTACGAACAAGAAACGGACGATGAAAGAATTGGAAATCAGGCAAAAGAAGATTTTGAGGAAAACTGCAGGGCTGGTTAAAGAGAATGGTGAGTTTACAAGACTGCATGACCAGGATTTATATAAGTTACTTATACTTATATTTATATGCCTAGGAACATTGCTGACCCGATGCGGAATACACGTATTACGTTTTATGCGCAGGTGGCCCGAATGACATCAATTGACATCGCATATTCAATTGTCTCCGAGAGAAAAAGACCAAGGGAGTCTGGTTCAGTAAGATTCTAAAATATCTGTTCGAGATTGGGATCTCATGTTAAGATATCCAGGAGCGTGGTTGACCAGCTTAAGAGAACATTTGAGTTTCCAAGCTAAGCCGTCGCTGAAAACTGGAAAAACGTGGAGAAAAGAGAGAAAGGAACAACACCGTCTTTGAATGAAGGAATATTGGGCTAATTTTAAAGCTAGAAGGAAACGGATGGTATACTGGCTTTCACGACCAGTGAATTAAAACTCAGAATTTGTCTAGGTTTATGCCATGTCTTGTGTGGGGTTCAACTAGGAACACCAAGCTGGCGCATCAGCAGACTCTTGGTGTCCGCGCCCGGACCCCCACAGGAGTAGCGAACTGCGCTTCATAAAAAGGGAAGTGTCCGGGTGCGAACACCAAGAGCAAACTGATGAGCCAGCTTGGTATAATAATATGGTATGGCCTCGGGTGCCAGGTGCAAGCTTTGATATTTGACTCCCAGAGGGTAGCTTGCATGTCAAATTTCGTTGTTCCTTGAAGCACCATGAATGTCAAGGAGGTTAGATAACTAAGCTCCTTGAACACTATAGCTCTTTCTAGTAGAGAAATGAGGAACTTTGAGTTGGCGGAAACTCCCGAGATTAATTTTGCCACTATGAGCACGGCCTACTGAATTCAAATGGGTTCTTTGACATGCCAACATCGTATGACATGCGTGTTGTAATTTTTCCGCCTTTCAAAAATCACTTACCACGGCCAGGAGCGAACCTGCAAGCTTGGGGTTAGTAGACCGACGCGTTAACCAGTCACTCCTAAGCGAAGCCCCACGCAAGACACGGCATAAACCTAGACAAATTGCTGCGTGGTCCTTAGTTGGCCGAAACGAAACAAGAAGAAGAATTCTGGCTGATCAATTGGTATCGCACAACAGAGCTGGATTTGGTGTTTGTCAGCACGACTTTCTCCTCAAATGTCTATATGAATTGATTTGATACTTTATGTTTTATCTAATAAATTAATAACAAGAAGTTCATTCATTTCACTTACTTCCTTTCGCTCCGTAGGGCATCCAAGAATGATTTCCATCGGGCTTGCTTTGTTGCCAAGTTCTTCACTTCCCTTCAAGTCTTTCCCGCTTTTCTGGCCTCCTCTTCAATGGTGCGTTTCCAGGTGTTCCTTGGTCTTCCCCGTCTCCGAGCCCCTTGAGAATTCCAGTCCAGAGCTCTCCTTTCTACTGCATCATTCTGTTTCCGCAGAGTGTGCCCGATCCAGCCCCATTTCCTCCGTTAAATTTGGACTTCTATAGGTTGTTGGTTAGCCCTTTGCCACAGCTCTTCGTTTGGGATTATATCTGGCCATCGTATACCCAGAATTCGACGCAGACAAAGATTGATGAATACCTGAAGTTGGTGGCTGATAGGATTGGTAACTTTCCATGTTTCACATGCATACAATAGGACAGCTTTCACATTGGTATTAAAAAGTCTGATTTTCGTCTTCCTGGATATGTTACGGTTTCTCCATACTGGATAGAGCTGCACAAAAGCCCCATTTGTCTTTCTTATTCTGCTCTTGACGTCCTCCGCAGCCCCTCCACTTCTCGTTACCACGCTTCCCAAGTAAACAAATGTATCCACCTGTTCTACATCTACTCCTCCCGCAGTGAGACCAGCCTGTACTGTGGAGTTGACTCTCAGCTCCTTTGTCTTCTTTGGGTTTATCTTAAGTCCAACCTTAGCATCTTCAAGTTCTAAGTTTGCCAGTTTTCCCTCTATGTCACTGAAGCGCTGTGCTAGCATCAGCAAAATCAGCAAAATCAAGATCCTCGAACCTGTCTCGAAGTCCCCACTGTATCCCTCTCTTCCTTCCTCTCCCCACCTTCCTAAGGGTATTATCAAGAACAAGAAGTTCCGTGACGAAATAAAGAGCCTACTTTTCTTAAAATGTAAGATTCATGCCAATCTATATAGACAAATCTAGAATAATGATGAAATAAAGTTGCTAATACTAACATTTCTAAGTACAGCAGTTTGAAATACACCTGAATTAGTGTAGCATAATAGAGTAACTTACCACAGTTGGCAATCCTGGTGACTCTGAATATATTCTTAGTTCCATCTCTTAAGGTATAGAAAGCATATACAAAATTTGGTTCAAGTGTAATGGATAGTATGGACGTTTATGCTGTTTGATGTTGGATTCATCAGAGCGCATAGAATCATTTACTGTAGGTAACAATGTCATGTATGCGATGCTCAGAATTAATCTGAAATGTTACGATATATTGTTGTGACAATTTTGGATAAAATCTGTTTGTTTGTATAGAAGTTATATGTAATTAAAAATTGAAACTATCATATTGGCAGCACTGAGGTATATTATTTACTCCAAATTTATCTAGAATATCAGGTAGTATACGTGTACAAAGTTGAGAGCTGATGGCTTGCATACTTTCTGATATATTGATATTAGGATTAATCAAATAGAGAGAGCATTTATTAACAGTTGGCAGCCCCGCTGGTTCATACGAATACGCATAGTCATAACTGTTATGGTACACAAAGGACATACGAAATTTGGTAAAAATCCATTTGTTAGTATTGAAGTTATATGCCTTTAAAAACTGTACCTGTCAGCAGGCTTAGAATCGAGTTGGCAGCACTGATGAATATATGCTACACCAAACTAAGGTAGAATGACAGGTGCTATACGTGTAAGAAGTGTAGAGCTGTTGGCATGCATACTTACTGATATATTTATATTAGGGTTAAAACATAGAGAGAGCATTCATTAACAGGTGGCAGCGCTGGTGGCTCTTTAGAATACGCACAGTCATATATTTTGTAGTACAAATAGTACATACAAAATTTGGTTGAAATCCAATCGATAGTATAGAAGTTACATGCATTTAGTAATTGGATTTATCGGCAGGCTTAGAATCATGTTGGCTACACTGGTATATACGGACTTCGGAAAATTAATCTGGAATGTTAGTATCAATATGTGTGCCAATTTTGGAATAGTTCGCATGCATAACTTGTGAGATATCCAACATAGAGCTCAAATTTCAATTGTGATTATTCATCAGTTGGTAGCACTGACGTCAATTACAAATATGGCCGTGAGATATTTAGGTATAGATCTTTACTCTTACCAAATTTGGTTTGGATAGCTGCAGCCGTTTAGGAGTTGATATTGGGAGGGGGGGGGGGGGCGCGACACTCAGGCAGACAGAGAGACACACATTTTCCCGGATCGATCTAATAAGTCTACTTCTTCCTTTTTCCTCATTTTTGCAAAATGAGAAAAGTAGGCTAAAAAACAAATAAGTGAGAATTGGGAAGGAAGCGGCCGTAGCCATAACTTAGGAACCATCACGGCACTTTCCTGAAGTAGAAGAGGGAAAACCACGGGGAAAAGCATTTCTAGAAGGGCCGATAACCTCGATGTTAGTCTCATTTAAAAACAACAAGAAGTTCCGTGACGAACTAAAGAGCCTACTTTTCTTCAAATTAAGTTTCATGCCAATGATTAATCTGCAGTATATGAACCTATCTAGAAAAATGACGAAATTAAGTTGGTAATATCAAAATGTCTAATTAGTTCCAAATATACCTGGTATAATGTAGCCTAATAGAGCACTACAGTTGGCAGCCCTGGTGACTGAATATATTCTTAGTTCCATCTTTTAAGATACAGAATAAAAAAATGGTTAAGTCCAATGGACGTTACATGCAGTTAGACTCTGGATCTATCAGCACGCCTAAAAGCATGTTGGCAACAATGTCATGCGTGTGCTGGTCAGAAATAGCCTAATCTTAAATATTATGATATCTTGTTGTGCCAATTTTGGACAAAATCCATTTGTAAGTATAGAAGTTACATGTATTTTAAAATTGGACCTATCAGCAGGCATAGAATCATGTTGGCAGCACTGACTTATATTCATTATTCCAAATTAATCTAAAATGTCAGGTACTATACGTGTGCATAGTTTAAAGCTGTCGGCTTGCATACTTTCTGGTATATTGGTATTTGGATAAGAGAATAGAGAGAGCAATTATTAACAGTTGGCAGCCCTGGTGGCTCTTGAGAATACGCTCAGTCATATCTGTTTATGTACACATATTACATAGAAAATTTGGTAGAAATCCAATTGATAGTGTAGAAGTTGTAGGCATTAAAAATTGGACCTATCAGAAGGCTTAAAATTATTTTGGCAACACTGTCATATGGCCTTCTGGAAATTAAACTGAAATAGTGTTATCTGCAAGTGTTCCAATTTTGGAATAGCTCCCATGCATACCATCCAAGATATCCAACATGGAGCTCAAATTTCTAGTGCGTTCTTCAGCAGTTGGTAGCACTGACATATTCAAATATGGACGTGAGATATTCCGGTATACATCATTACTTATACTAAATTTGGTTTCGATTTCCGCAGCCGTTTAGGAGTTGATAGGGGGACACACACACACACACACACACACACACAGCCAGCCAGCCAGACAGACAGGCAGAAGGACCGTTTAGGAGTTGATAGGGACACACACACACACACACACACACACACACAGCCAGCCAGCCAGACAGACAGACAGAAGGACACACACACACACACAGCCAGCCAGACAGACAGACAGACAGGACAGACAGACAGACAGACACACATTTGCCCGGATCGATCTCATATGTCAACTTTTTCCTTATTTTAACAAAATGTGAAATGTAGGCTAACAACAAACTTCTAGGAGAGATAAGATGGGAATCGAATCTACCTTGTCTCAAATTTGCGTCACGAGGCTGAATACACTCCGTTCCAGCCCTCAGACAAAAGTTATCTAGAGATCCAGTTTTCGAACCGGACTTCCACACTGTCAGTCCAGATTGCTAGTCACTATGCCACGAGATAGACGGCCCAAGATTCATCTTGCTGGCCAGTGACTTGGTTGGTTCCTTCGTTTAGGGGATGCGACAATGCGGTCATGTAGCCCCGTGAACTTTGGGTATGTGGAGAATTTGTCTGATAACCAGTGTTAATTGTGATGACTGTATTAGTGTGTGTTATCTGTGATTCAGGTAGAAGGACTGCAGACGATTAATTTTTTCAAGTAGTTCCTACTTTTGCTACCTAATGGTACCGTCCACGACACCTAGCGGCGGACGTGGCTAGCAAGTGCCATCGCAGTCGGCACCTGGAGGCGAACGTTGGAACCAATATAGCGTTATCAAACTAACCTACAAATTTTAGCTTCCACAAAGTTCTTTTTCATGCCATAAATGTATGGCGTGGGACCACCGGCTTTACTTCCCCTCCGAAGGATGGCATACTGAGGGATTCTTAACGCTCTTAAAAAATCCGTCGACTTCGGCCGGGTTTGAATCCACGATTTTGGGCATATAAGCTCAGTATGCTAGCGAACCCGCTCAAGCCCGTAACTTAAGAGCCGTATTGGCTGTGATGCATAGGAAATCTATTGAAAAGACTTTGTGTTGCATTTCTTGAACATCATTTGGCGTGGTACAATTCTAGTTAACTCGGACAGGCAGTACTTGTAACATAGAAGGCCGAGACATATCTTCACTCACTCGCAGACAAGCAAGCGCACGGCCTTCTCAATGTCTCTACCAATAAATTGAGTCCAAGTCAAGTATGCTTATTGTATTGTCGGTCACTTTCACGGAGACAATAGACTGTTGATTAAGTCATGACCTCTTTAAGCACACTGACAATAATGATTATGCTGTTTAATAATATAAATCCCAAACTACATGACTTAACCTGTAAATAAAGCCAATCAGGCTTTTGCTCTCTTCCGTTATCCTCCTACTGTACTCTTAAAAATATATAAGTCATGCTGTTTTCTATCTGATAGGGTATTAAACTGCCATAACAAAGCTTGGTAGTTGCTATGTAAGTATCGATGTATATCGATATAAACGGTTGTCATGGCTTCGTAAGACAGGATTTGTTAATCTTGGCCCCCCGGGAATAAATACTGCTGATTGAACAGTTTATACACGGCCACCTACGTGGCGTATTTCTTTTGTGCGATCCAATCAGGTCAAGAACGAAACGAGGAAGCATTTTACCGTTGTGAAATATCGCCAAAAGTCAGGTTTGTCTCGTTAGGCGATAGAGTTTCTCTACATATCCAGTAACTGGGCCTCAAAATAATGATAGGTAAATATAATGATGAGGATTATTCTTTCAAGGAACAGCAGAATTAGCTGCAATGATTATAAAATATGATTAGGCCTACTACTGTTCTTATTATAAGGTGCGTTCAAAAAGTAAAGAGCCGGAGGCATAATTACAGAAACCAGTACCTGTATGTTAGAAGTATTGGCCCTGGCTGTTGAAGCACTTGTCCCACTGTGACACGAGGCGGTGAATGGATGTCTCATAAATCCCTGGGCTGCGATGTGAACCAGTTCCGCACGTACAGCTGGACGCCGGCGTCCGAGGTGAATAGTTGACCCGCAGAGCCCTTTCCAGGGGACCCTGCATGGCGTAATCACAGGGAGAGAAGTCTGGACTATATGGAGGGTAGCCGAGAACCTTCCATTTGAATTTCTGCAGGAGTGCCGCGACTGTGTTGGCCGTATGAGGTCGTGCATTGTCGTGGAGCGACCACGGCGGCTATGGCGTTCACTGTCACTCGGCGGTCCTGGGTAATGAGTGCATCAACCAGCTGGACGTTGTCATCGGTAATGCAGGGGCGTGCCCCAGACCGGGCATCATCGGCTAATGACACCCGTCTTTCCCTGGAGCGCTTGTGCCACGCCTTGACCCTTGCAAGGGACAAGCAGTGTTCGCCGTACACTTGTGACATTCGGAGATGAATGTCCGTTCCCCCTACTCCTTCCACTGTCAGAAACCGAACAACACCTCTTTGCTCTTCGGTTGACGACTCCGTGTCACTGTTTGCAATGCGACTGGCAGCGTTGGACGATTGATGCATGCTGCTGTTCGCTTTATATCGTCACGTGACGTGCACGCGTGCCCTCTAGCGACGGGCTGTGACCTTCCACGCTCTGGTCGGAACCACACCTCGTTACATACGCCACGATTACCCGACGTAGTCACCGGTTTGCGCATTCCAGCCTCCAGCTTGTTACTTTTTGAACGCACCTTATACAGGTACTTAATAATATAGAGATGTAAAGAGACTTTATTTTAGTTGGTTGGTTGGTTCCTCAGTTTAGGGGCTGCGACAACGCGGTCATGTAGCCCCGTGTACTTTGGGTGTGTCTAGAATCTGTCTGATAACCGGTGTTAATTGTGATGGCTGTATTAGTGTGTGTTATCTGTTTTAATTGAAGTAAGGACTGGAGGCGATAATTTCAAGTAGTTCCTACTTTCGCTACCAAATGCTACCATCCACGACATCTAGCTGTGAATTTGGTTACTACTAGATGCCATCGCAACCAGCGCCTTGTGATGAACGTTAGAACTTAAGAGCATCAATCAAACCTAACCTACAAATTTTGCTTCATACAAGTTTAGTTAGTGGAAGGTTCTTTTACATGCCATAAATCTATGACATGGGCCCAAAGGCTTTACTTCCCCTCTGAAGGAAGGCATACTGAGGGATTTTTAACGCTCTTAAAAAATCCGACGTCTTTGACCGGGTTTGAACCCGCGACCTTGGGCAGAAAATATTTTATACTAATCATTAAGGTTCTGGAATTTAAGACCTAAGGAAACGAGAAATATGCAGTCAAATATGCCCTAAAAGTACTGAAATATGATCCATAAGAGGTACATATTTACATGCTTTCTAAAATCAAGTGTTTATAATGTAGTGAAATGTTATTTTTATTATTGGCCTACTTTTCACATTTTGCAAAAATGAGGAAAAAGTAGACTTATGAGATCGATCCGGGCAAATGTGTGTCTGTCTGTCTGTCTGTCTATCTGTCTGTGTGCCCCCCTCCCCCTATCAACTCCTAAACGGCTGCAGCAATCGAATCCAAATTTGGTATGAGTAAATATCCATACCTGAATATCTCAAGCCCATATTTGAAAATTATGTCAGTGCTACAAACTGCTGAAAAACCGCAATTGAAATTTGAGCTCCATGTTGGATATCTTGGAAGGTATGCATGGGAGCTATTCCAAAATTGGCACACGTATAGATAATAATTTTTCAGTTTAATTTCCAGGAGGCCACACATGACGGTGTTTCCAAAATTATTCTAAGCCTGCAGATAGGTCCAATTTATAAATTCATATTACTTCTACACTCTCAATTGGATTTCAACCAAATTTCGTATATACTATGTGTACATGAACAGAGATAACTGAGCGTATTCTCAAGAGCCACCAGGACTGCCAACTGTCAATAAACACTCTCTCTATTTTTTTAATCCAAATACCAACATATCAGAAAGTATACAAGCCGACAGCTTTAATCTATTCACACGTATAGTACCTGACATTCTATATTAATTTGGAGTAACTAATATACGTCAGTGCTGGCAACACGATTCTAAGCCTGCTGATAGGTCCAATTTTAAAATACATGTAACTTCTATACAATGAATAGGATTTCAACCAATTGATCAACTTTTGATCACTTTTTCCAAGTTTCTCCACTTATCACAGTAATTTTTCCCGTGCCCCTTTAACTTGACTGAAGAAAAAGAGGTCCTAGCTTGTTTTAGTTCTAATCTACTCTCAGAAGAAAGATTTCCGCTATTTAAATAGCGTCCACAGAATTCACTTTGAAACGCAGAAATACTTAATCACCTTGAGATGTAAGCATTAAAAAAGACATTCAAGCCTTAAGGAATTTCAACTCAAGAGCACAGCCGTAACAAGAATTCAAAATAATTATTATTGTTATTATTATTATTATTATTATTATTATTATTATTATTGAGTAACCTATAGAGAAATCACGAGAATATCACTTTCGCCACAAGTACTTCCAAACCACAGTAAGACAAAAGATAAAATTTAGTGCTTTACAATGAAGGAAAATGGTTGCCTTCAAAGTGACGATACCTCGTGGTACCTTTATGCAGAAGCTATTTGCTGCCTAGACCCCGTAATTCTACCCTTGTGATTGGGTTACGATCCGTTTAACAGAAAATGTATAAGGGTTGCCTTTTAGAGCTACGTCACGGCCAGCGGACACAATAAACCGGGAGTTTATACTGTACCCATCGTACTTTTCTACGAGGGAGCTGAGGCCTATTCACAAAATAACGGTGGTTCGGAGAATTACTGTGAAGGTCTGTGCTTCCGGTTATTTCATTTCATTACGTTATTGCCATTAAAGTATGAAATAATTTATGTTGTGTAGGAAGGCTTGAGGATAATGAAATGGGCATGCCTACTAAGTTATTTCACTTGGACGTATTTAAGGATAACTGTCATTCCCTTGAACATCCAATAACTTGTATTAAATACAGTTACGTCTAGCCATAATTCTATTCCCCACTTACCTTCCAATAATTACGGATGTTAGGAGAACTCCAAGTCTAAAGCAGAATGTTTATGACTGACAAGAAATGAAACTCAATTCTTTAAGTTCCCATCATCATTAAAAGTACCGTAATTTAAGTGGATTGTCTCTTGTACTGAAGCATAATACCCTGGTAGATTCAATAACCAAGACTTAGCTGGATACACCGCTGTATCTTGTAATGTGTTTGTCTTCTAGCTTTGTTTCTTTTTTTTAACAATCGTATCGTGGTTTCATCTCCAGGGGGTCTAGAAACACTCATGGCCTCCTCCACTACTATTTCTTTTATCCCGTTTCTATTACTCATCTAGAAGGCTCTGAAGCATGAGCAACGTGCCATCTTAAACGTTAGTGATGTTCTTTTTTATTATTATTATTTAGCTTTGTTGTTGATTTTTCTTTCGTGTTTTGTTTCTTGCGACAATATGAGTAAGCAAGAAAGAGAGAGAGAGATGGGGGTCTATAGAAAGAAATGAAGGGTCCCTATGGATGGCGACATGTCACGTGATTCTCACGTCATTGTATTGCTGTCACAAGCAACCGTAGGAGGGCCATGGAATTCTTGTCATAGAGCGTGCGCAAAGTAACACTTTCTTGTTTTATTTTCTTTGCTTTTTTGAAAGCTCGAAGCTGTAGTTGATTTCTTTTGTGTGTTCTGGTAGAAGTTCGTTGGTCGAAGTCTCGCTAATGTTATACGCCTTTTGAATACGGTGACATACAACAATACCTGCGCCGATTAGCCGTTTAACAATGGAGCATCACGTCCAAGTCAGCCATGTAATTATTAATCCGTTGTTGAAATACCTTTCTCCATGAGCAATGATGTAAATACTCGGGAAAGGTATGTGACTGATACAGGGGTGAGCAAAGCCCAGATATTAGTCACAGACCTCGTAGTTTCTGTGAATATCTATGCTTAGAGCAATAAGAAATCTAAGTGTATCGCAGCCCTGCATTTTTAGCCTACTTTTCACATTTTGCAAAAATGAGGAAAAAGTAGACCTACGAGATCGGGCAAATGTGTGTCTTGTCTGTCTGTCTTTCTGTCTGTCTGTCTGTCTGGCTGGCTGGCTGGCTGGCTGTGTGTGTGTGTGTCCCCCCCCCCCCCCCCCTATCAACTCCTAAACGGCTGCAGCAATCAAAACAAAATTTGGTAGGAGTAAAGATCTATACCTGAATAGCTCACGGCCATATTTGAAAATGATGTCAGTGCTACCAACTGATGAAAAATCGCAATTGAAATTTGAGCTCAATGTTGGATATCATGGAAGGTATGAATGGGAGCTATTTCAAAATTGGCACACGATTAGATAGTAATATTGCAGTTTCATTTCAAGTAGGCCATACAAAGCAGTGTTGCCAAAATGATTATAAGCCTGCTGATAGGTCCAAAATTTAAATGCATATAACTTCTACACTATCGATTGGATTTCAACCAAATTTCGTATGTGCTATGTGTCCATAAGTGTATATGACTGAGCGTATTCTTAAGAGTCACCAGGGCTGCCAACTGTTAATAAATGCTCTCAATTTTTTTATCCAAAGACCCATATATCAGAAAGTATGCAAGCCGACAACTTTAAACCATGCACACGTATAGTACCTGACATTCTATACTAATTTGGAGTAATTTATATACTTCAGTGCTGCCAACATGATTCTAAGCCTGCTGAGAGGTCCAACTTTAAATACATGTAACTTCTATACTATCATTTGGATTTCAACCAAATTGTGTGTGTGCTATGTGTACCATAACAGATATGACTATGCCGATTCTTAAGAGTAACCAGGGCTGCCAACTGTTAATAAATACTGTCTCTATTTTTGTTATCCTAATATCAATATATCAGAAAGTATGCAAGCCAATAGCTTTAAACTTTGCACACGTATAGCACCTGGTTTTCTAGATTAATTTGGTGTAACTGATATATGTCATTGTTGCCAACATGATTTTACGCGCACTGTTAGATCCAATGTTTAACTGCATGTAACGTCCATGCTATCCATTGGACTTCAACTAAATTTTGTATTCTGTACCTTAAGAGATGGAATTAAGAATATATTCAGTCACCAGGGCTGCTAACTGTAGTTCTCTATTATTACCAACTTAATATCGTCATTATTCTAGATAGATCCATATAGATTATTCATTGGCATGAATCTAAAATTGTAAGTAAAGTAGGCTCTTTAGTTCGTCACGGAACTTCTTGTTAATTATTTGGTGAATTTAATTTCCTTTAACCCATACACGGTTAGGTGGGGTGTTGACAACACTCCAAAGCATGTTGAGATATCTATGGGTTGAATAAGTCTTTAGGCTGTTGACTGGCCTGATGCAGCTCTCCACACCTCCCTGCCCTGTGCTGTGCTAATCGTTTCATCTGTACATAGCTACCACACCTAACATCCGAGGCAATCTGTTTAACATATTCTAACCTTGGTCTACCCCTGCAGTTCTTGTCCTCGACCCATCCTTCCGTAATTAAGTTTGCTATTCCTGGGTCCGTAGAGCCTCAGTGGCTTAGGCGCCAGGACGCCTGCCTCTCACCGCTGGGTACGTGGTTCATAACCCGGTCACTCCATGTGAGATTTGTGCTTGACAAAGCGGAGGCAGACCGGTTTTTCTCCGGGTACTCCAGTTTTCCCTGTCAAAACTTTCATACCAGCAACTATCGTATCATATCATCTGTCATTTATTTTATCGTTGCCCCGGAGGAGTGCGACAGGCTTCGACAACCGGCACAGTTCATATCTTCGCCGCTAGATGGGGTCGGTCGACTGGTAGCAGGCTGTGGATTTTAATTCCTGGGTCCCTTAGTACGTGTCCTACCAACCTCTCTCTTCTCTTCATTGACTTAGAAAACCTTGGATAAAATCGATTAAAACTTTTAGGTAAGCTGTTAGGTGGGATGTGGTTGAAAATTATATTTAGCGCGATTTGGCCTATCTGCCATAGGTACGTGCAGTCTATCACGGACAGGATTAGCAATATCAAAACCATATTGAAGTATAATGTCACCGTAGGCAAATCCTTACAATCAGTCAAGGATTCAGTTGGTCTTAACTCTGCTGGAGTATATAAGATTCCATGTTCCTGTGGTTACGTACGCGTATATATTGGTCAGACATGTTGGAGAATCACAACAAGGGTCATGGAACATCGTAGGCATTTACGTCTTTGCCAACGAGAGAAGTCTGGGGTGGCTGAACATGCCTTACAAAATGATCGAATTCTTTTTTATGAAACTTCTGTCATCTGTATGGAGAAACATTTCACAACTCGTATGATTCGGGAGGCGATTGTAATATGTAAACAAGCACACAACTTTAATAGAGGTGATGGTTATCATGGCTGCCCTCTATAGTTCCATTACCAACATCTTCTTGGTCTGAGGAGGTCATGGAGTAACTATGGCTTCCTATCTTATACTATTTATCTATGGTGGCTAAATGCCGGTGTTTACTCTTTCTTTCTTTCTTTCTTTCTTTCTTTCTTTCTTTCTTGACCAACCTTGATAAAGGGACAAGTAGTTGTCTCGAAACGTCGTTGTTTTTTTTTTTTTAAATTTCACTCGACCTAAAAGCCCCAAAGCTATATTATGGAACTAATCGATTCTCTCAGGGATGATTTTCAATATGACGACTCCTCTTCCTCTTCCTCTTCCTCCCCCTCTTCCCCCTCTTCCACCTCCTCTTTCACCTCCTCCTCCTCCTCTTCTTTCACCTCCTCCCCTTCTTTCACCTCCTCCTCCTCCTCTTCCACCTCCACCTCTTCGACCTTCACCCCCTCTTCCACCTCCTCCTATTCTTCCTCCTCCACCACCTCCTCCCCCTCTTCCACCTCCTCCTCCTCTTCTTTCACCTCCTCCTCCTCCTCCTCCTCCTCCCGAACGGATGTAATAACAAGAACTTCTATTGTCAACTGTATGTTTAGGTTAAGTTTTTTCTTTCTTCATTTATTCTATTGTATTTAACCGCCCTCTGAATGAAGAGAGCTGCATAAAGAGGCTTTGTAGCCTCAGTGGCCTGTATAAGAGAAACAATAAATTCAAATTCAAATCACAAAAAAATTCAAATTCCCCTTCTTTCACCTCCTCCTTCTCCTCTTCCTCCTCCTCTTCCACCTCCACCCCTTCGACCTCCACCCCCTCTTCACCTCCACCCCTTTGACCTTCACCCCCTCTCCACCTCCACCCCTTCGACCTTCACCCCCTCTCCACCTCCACCCCTTTGACCTTCACCCCCTCTCCACCTCCACCCCTTTGACCTCCACCCCCTCTTCCACCTCCACCCCCTCTTCCACCTCCACCCCCTCTCCACCTCCACCCCTTTGACCTTCACCCCCTCTCCACCTCCACCCCTTTGACCTTCACCCCCTCTCCACCTCCACCCCTTCGACCTTCACCCCCTCTTCACCTCCACCCCTTTGACCTCCACCCCCTCTTCCACCTACTCCTCTTCCAGCTCCACCTCCTCTCCCTCCTCCATCTACTCCTCCACCTCCTCCTTCTCCTCTTCCTCCTCCTCTCCACCTCCGGCCCTTCGACCTTCACCCCCTCTTCACCTCCACCCCTTTGACCTCCACCCCCTCTTCCACCTACTCCTCTTCCAGCTCCACCTCCTCTCCCTCCTCCATCTACTCCTCCACCTCCTCCTTCTCCTCTTCCTCCTCCTCTCCACCTCCACCCCTTCGACCTTCACCCCCTCTCCACCTCCACCCCTTTGACCTCCACCCCCTCTTCCACCTCCACCCCTTCGACCTCCACCCCCTCTTCCACCTACTCCTCTTCCAGCTCCACCTCCTCTCCCTCCTCCATCTACTCCTCCACCTACTCCTCTTCCTCTTCCACCTCCACCTCCTTCACCCCCTACTCCTCCTCCTCTTCCTCTTCCACCTCCCCCTCTTCCACCTCCTACACCTCTTTCACCGCCTCCTCCTCCTCTTCCTCCTCCTCTTCGACCTTCACCCCCTCTTCCACCTCCACCCCTTCGACCTCCACCCCCTCTTCCTGCTCCACCTCCTCTTCCTCCTCCACCTCCTCTTCCTCTTCTACCTCCACCTACTCCTCTTCCTCTTCCACCTCCACCTCCTTCACCTCCTACTCCTCCTCCTCTTCCTCTTCCACCTCCCCCTCTTCCTCCTCCTCCACCTCTTTCACCTCCTCCTCCTCCTCCTCCTCCTCCTCTTCCACCTCCACCTCCTCCTCTTCATCATCCTTCTCTTCCTCCTCTTACTCCTCCTCCTCTTCCACAACCACCTCCTCCTCCTCCTCTTCCACAACCACCTCGTCCTCCTCCTGCTCCTCTTCCTCCTCCTCTTCCACCTCCTCGTCCTCTTCCTCTTCCTCCCCTCTCTTCCATCTCCTCCTCCTTCTTCTCTTCCTCAATCCTCACTGTATTCATTCAGTTTGTTGTGTGTTACCTTCTATGATCAGAATATTAGGCTATATATCCATAATGCATTGAAAATAAATATATTTTACAATTTTCATAAATCTTTTTTTAAAATTACATAATTGTAACAGCTCTTTGATGAACAATTGAATCTGACAAAATTGAACTACAGTAATTTTTGAAAAACGGACGAATAAAACTATATTACATAAGGAAGAATTATATCTAAAAAAGTCCTCTCGGCACGCCGGAAGGCGGAGGTAGATTTCACCGGACAAACTTGGGGATAGGCGAAAATAGGCAGAATATGCAGGTTTTCGTAGAAGGATCAGACCTCATTTAATGCGAGAAGGTATTTTATAATTGGAGCTTAATTAACTTTGTTTTTCGTCATTTTATGCTTATTTTAAACATTTTATTGTCTTATGGGAACGGTAACCTTCTTGTCATTTGGGGTCCATTTTTATACTTGTGGTCACACTGTCCTTATGCTAGGTTTCGACACTGATGTGTAACTATGTAACGGTCTGTTACTTCTTCACGCAAAATTATATCTACCGCAGAGATTTTGGTTGGTTCCTCAGTTTAGGGGCTGCGACAACGCGGTCATGTAACCCCGTGTACTTTGGGATGGCTGTATTAGTCTGTAATTCAGGTAAGGACTGCAGACGGTCAATTTCAAGCAGTAGTTACTAATGTTGCTACCAGGTACTACCGTCAACGACACCTAGCTGTGAACTTGGCTACTAGATGCCACCGCAACCAGCAACTCGCAACAAACGTTGGAACTTCCCCTCCAAAGGAAAGCATACTGAGGGATTTTTGGCGCTCTTAGAAAATCCGACGACTTCGGCCGGCTTTGAACTCGCGACCTTGGGCATAAACATTCAGCATGCTACCAGTTACGTCACCGAAGCCGCTTCACACTTAGATGGAAATCTGAATCTGATCTCGTGCAAGTGCGTTATCTTGGCAACGTCTGATGGCTCATCCCTCATCAATTTAGTAGTGTTGCCATGGCAACCACTGATAGGTCTTGGCATTTTCTTATAATTCCGAAATTATTTTTCTCATCCCTTGGCATAATGGTGGGTTATATCAAAAATTCTTTCAGACAAAAGTTTTAGGTAATTATTATGGGAATATTGTCCATTTTGTACGGTTTTGATATTGTGCCTATTAAGAGAGATATGATTAATGTTTCCCGAAAAACCCACTTTTTCCCATCCCTTTGGTCAATGGTTGGTGCTATAAAAAAAACTCTTCAAACATACATTTTTGGGCTTTATCCGACACATAGTATGAATGTTGAACGGATTCGATATTTCACATATTAAGAGAGTTATAGCAATATTTCACTTTTTCGAAAAAAAAGCCCCCCATTTTCACCCCCCAACGACCGATTTAGCCCAGTAACGAACTCGACCGAGATTTTATAGGTATACGTATTCGGTAAAAAATTCAAAGTGATTGGTACAAAATTACGGCAGTTATCGTGTCCACAATAAACTGATATACATATACATACATAAATTATATATAACTTTTGAACTGACGGTGGTTTTGGGGCCTGGGGATGTGAAACGCGAAGATATGTCGAAATTTTCCGGAAGTCGAAACATGGTACCCATTGCAATAGTTAGCTTTCTAACGAAATCTACCTCTGGTTGGTTCCTCAGTTTAGGGGCTGCGACAACGCGGTCATCTAACCCCGTGTACTTTGGGTGAGTGTAGAATCTGTCTGATACACGGTGTGAATTGTAATGGCTGTATTAGTCTTAATTCATGTAAGTACTGCAGACGGTCAATTTCAAGCAGTAGTTCCTAATGTTGCTACCAGGTACAACCGTCAACGACACCTAGCTGTGAACTTGGCTACTAGATGCCACCCCAACCATCAACTCGCAACGAACGTTGGAACTTCCCCTCCAAAGGAAAGCATACTGAGGGATTCTAGTGCTCTTAGAAAATCCGACGACTTCGGCCGGCTTTGAAACCGCGACATTGGGCATAGACATTCAGCATGCTACCAGTTACGTCACCGAAGCCGCTTCCCACTTTATCAGGCGGCTTTGGTGGCGTAGTCGGTAACATGCTGAGCTTCTATGCCCAAGATACCGGGTTCAAACCCGGCCGAAGCCGTCGGATTTTTTAAGAGCGTTAAATATCCCTCAGTATGCCTTCCTTCGGAGGGGAAGTAAAGCCGGCGGTCCCATGTCATAGATTTATGGCATGTTAAAGATCCTTCCACTAATTGCACCTGTGTGAAGCTAAATTGGATAGGTTAAGAATGTATACAACGCTCTTAGGTTTCTATGTTCGTTGCCAAGAGCCGACTGCGGCGGCGTCTAGTAGCTCAGTTCTGAACTTGGCCTCGTAGTCGTTGACAGTGGCGCTTGGCGGCAAAAGTAGGAACTATCTGAAAAATTGTTAGTTGCAGTACTTAAATTAACAAACAGATAACACACACTAATACAGTCATCACAATTAACACCGGTTATCAGACAGATTCTACACACACCCAAAGTACACGGGGCTACATGACCGCGTTGTCGCAGCCCCTAATCTTAAGAACCAACCAACCAACCACTTAATCAGATGGAAATACTGAATCTGATCTCGTGCAAGTGCGTTGTCATGGCAACGTCTGATGGTCCATGCCTCATCAATTTAGTAGTGTTGCCATGGCAACCACTGATAGCTCTTGGCATTTTCTTATAATTCCGAAATCATTTTTCTCGTCCCTTGGCGTAATGGTGGGTCATATCAAAAATTCTTTCAGACAAAAGTTTTAGGTAATTATTAGGGGAATATTGTCCATTTTGTACGGTTTTGATATTGTGCCTATTAAGAGAGATATGATTAATGTTTCCCGAAAAACCCACTTTTTTCCACCCCTTTGGTCAATGGTTGGTGCTATCAAAAATCTTATTTGACATAAATGTTTGGCACTTATCCGACACATATTATGAACTTTGAATGGATTCGATATTGCACGTATTAAGAGAGTTATAGCGAAATTTCACTTTTTCGAAAAAAGCCCCCCATTTTCACCCCCTTCGACCGATTTAGCCCAGTAACGAACTCGACCGAGATTTTATAGGTATACATCTTCGGTAAAAAATTCGAAGTAATTGGTACAAAATTACGGCAGTTATCGTGTCCACAAGAAACTGATATACATATATATATACATATATATATATACATAAATTATATATAAACTTTTGAACTGACGGTGGTTTTGGGGTCTGGGGGATGTGAAACGCGAAGATATGTCGAAATTTTCCGGAAGTCGAAACATGGGACCCATTGCAATAGTTAGCTTTCTAATGAAATCTACCTAAAATTTCAGCTTTGTATGTTGGGAAGTTCAGAATAAATAGAAGGAAAATTGTAGGTATCTCGAAAAACATTTTAGCACGAAATTGGAATCAAAGATTTTTCCAGATTTTACAGCGTGTCCGCAAATTCTCTCCGCAGCGGCGAGCTAACGGGTCTCGCCTTGCGGGACGTGTTAGGCTGGCAGTACATTTATGCACGCTATATAGACCTCCGCAGTCTCACCGCAGCGCTTGTTCCGGGTTGACCTTCAACTGTAGCTCATGCCATTACCATGCAGATTCCTCTTCTTCCATTTGAGTCCTAGCATCCATTTTTCTGTTGTTCCTTGCCCCGTTCTCCTTGCTTCTAACGTGGCCTCTTCCTTAAAAGTTTTTTTGTATCTATCGTCTAATATAAATAACAAGTAGTTTCATGAAGAACTATACAGCCTATGTTCATATATCCTACTTATAGTATGTTAATTGCCCCTATCAGCATACAAAATTTCAGTTTGATTGCTGTAATAGATTCGTAGATATTGAGAACCTTCTAAATATTTCGGATGGTCACCATGTTGCATTTCTATATAAAAAGGCCTTGGAGTTATGTATTATCACCTGAAGATTATTGTGTAGCTGTACTATTCACATTTCAATCGCATGATTAAGACACAAGAAATAAAAACGAGTTTTTAAAATTTCGCACAGTCGCCATCTTGTGGTTATGAGAACAATTGAACTAAATTAGATGTCAGTGCATTACAATGCGTATGAACATTTGCTATATCAAGTTTCACAGCGTTCGGATGGTTGAATCGTGAGAAAGATCTATTTAAATGTTTCAACTTCGCTTGGCCGCCATGTTCGTTCTGTAGTTAACAGGTCACATAGGTGGACTTCTAGTAGTGCCCTTTATCACCGTACAAAATTTCAGGGTGATACGAGTAATAGTTTCGGAGATATGGAATGCCCGTGAAATATTTCACACAGCCGCCATGTAGATTGGTGAGATGTAATAAAATTTGAAGGGCACGGTCTGGGTCGGCCAAACTATTTCTATGACCTTACCGAGTTTCATTGTAATCGCTCCAGCCGTTTAGATTTTATTAAGGGGAAACACACGCGGATGATTTGTTATTTAAGTTAATCCAAATGTTTCAATTCGGATTTATGGGAATACATGGTGTCCACAGAATTTTCAATGTTAATTTTCCAGACTTTTCCTGACCATTTTTCAACAAAATTCCTGACTCGCGAAGTCATCGTAACATCGGAAAATAGTTTATTGAGCAACTATATATAGCCTACAGGGTGATTCTTATTAATGTTTATGTTCGACCCTGACTGTTATATGTCTGAAAACTGTATCATAATGATGGTCGTTATAACACTATTTTTCATTACGAAACAGTTTCTCCCACCAATCACAGCTCAAGAAAGAGTTGTTTGACCTATTAGATAAGGATACCTTCGCGCATGCGTTCAAAATCCAACATGTCTGTATAAATCACCGAAAGTCCACCGTCCATATGTTCGCGTAAATAAACTGGTGAATATGAGACAAGAAATAGCACTGTACCTTAATATCTCCAAAACCAATTTCTACACAGCGCGTTGTTTTCAAACTCATTCGGTGACATTTTTACTGAATACTGGCGCTCAATATGGCATAGAAGCACACAGAGCGCATGCGTCGGTCGATCAGAGAGCTTGGAAATCAGAGATATTCTATACTCAGCGCAGCATCCGATCACACAATTCTAGTGAGAATCTCAACAGATATTTATGAATATTTATGTTAAAACATATAATAAAGTTATAATTATCGTCGAACATAAACAGTCGTATGCAACTCGCCTATAATGGTAATTAAGACACTCGTATGGAAATTATAAAACTCGCATACGCTCGTTTTATAAAGATACTCGTGTCTTAATTATAGTCATTATAGGCTCGTTGCATAATGTACTATTAAAACTCTCTATAGCGACGTAGATGGCATTGAGACAAGTAATTTGATATAGGACACATAGAGTCGCAAGTGTCCGGAAATACCTTAAAAGTGAACCACAACTGTTAAACATATGACGTTATCAGGTGACCGCTCTGCTCGAACGGTCCGGCTCGTGCTCTCCTACGCATACCAAAGCAAACGTTGAATATCATATCACTCTGGTTCCGTGTCTTAATGTCAACAATCGATCTGCTTCCACTTGGAAGGAGAAAACAGAGAACAGGGAAAGCTGGTAGTTAAGCCCCGGATTTGAACCTCGAACTCCACGCGCCCAAGTCGCACACGCAGACTCGGAGCCAGAGTGATATGAAATTCAACGTATGCTTTGGATGCTTTGGTGAGCGTCAGAGTGCACAGGCCTGACCGCTCGACCTGAGCCGTCATCTGATGACGTCATATGTTTAACAGTTGTGGTTCACTTTTAAGGTATTTCCGGACACTTGCGACCCTAAGTGTCCTATATCAAATTACTCGTCTCAAGCCATCTACGTCGTTATAGAGAGTTTTAAACGTTAATAAGAATCACCCTGTATATATATATATATCTATCTCTCTTATTTTCAGACTCCACCATCTCCATAGCTGCCCAACGCTCGCCTCTTTATTAATTTAAAAAAGCTCAAATACCACTCACTCACTCACTCACTCACTCACTCACTCACTGATCCATTCATCACGAAATCTCAGAAACCACCGAACGGATTGGAATAAAATTTGGTATGCAGCTTCCTCAAGGGCCGCAAACGCCCACTAAGAAAGGATTTTTGGATATTCAGGTTCTAGAGGGGTGTTAAGGGGGTAGACCTGCATTTCATTGAATAGCAATATCTCCCGATTGGTTTCATTGGGGGATGTGATACTCGGCATATAAACTCATCATTAAAAAAAGAAGACACGTGTCTGAGGGTTTTTCGATGTGGTGTATATTATGAGGTGAAAGGGGTGAAAAATGGGGGTTGAAGGATTCCTAACGGAGCGTGTATCTCTTAAACGACATAGGCGAGGAGTTAGGAACTCAGCCGAGAAAAATCAGCATAAAAAATAACTAAACAGGTGTTTGACCGTTTTTTCATAAATCCAATTTAAGGGGCCCATGGGGAGGGGTGAAATTATAGGGGGGAGGGGGGGGAAACGTAATATGTCTGAGTGTAAAATTATACATGGCCTATGTTGTAGACAATAACACATTATATCTTTTTTGTCTCTTGCTATTTCATCATACGACGAATACTTACGGAGTTATTAATGATTTTGTACTTTTTGGTCGAAATTTTCTAAGTCCCAGGAATGACATAAAAATTTATTCGAATGAAATTACAAAAAATTGTTTTTTTAATACTTTTATTATATTTTTCACGTCTTTTAGGGTCCGAAACCAACATGATATTTTGATGTTTTTTTTTTCGTCCCATGCATTTTTGGTTTCAGGTGATAGAATTATTTTCTACTAGGACCCATGCTTATCTATCAATATAATTAATGTTATAACGGGAATCCCAATGTTAATGCGGGCGAAGCCGCGGGTAACAGCTAGTAATGCAATAATACATAAATCAAAGTACTTAATAACCTAAACTATAGTGATGGGGTCGCCACATCCCTACCCAACGCCAAAAAAGCCTACAAAAAATAGGTAAAAGAGGTTTTTACAATGATGTACTGTAAAAAAGGAAACTTACCATAATGTCCAGTGAGTTATTGCTTGTTATCTTGAGAGGTTAGTTGAACTAGTAACATCAAAATATGACTGTAAAACACAAAATACTGTATGGTTAATATAAAATTCCTGACTTTTTAATACTTCTTGCAATTTTTTCCTGACTCACGCCATTTTTTCACACTTTTTCCTGACGTGTCCTGACCAAAAACAAAATTCCTCACTTTTCCTGACTATGGACACCATGGAATATTGAACTATCGAGACTCGAAATATAGAAATTCTACTGTAATAGACTACAAGAAGTTCCGTGACGTACTAAAGAGCCTACTTTTCTTAAAATTTAAGGTTCATGCCAATGATTAATCTATATGGTCTATAAGAATGACGAAATTAAGTTGATAATATCGAAATTTCTAATTAGTTTGAAATACAGTATACCTGGCAAAATGTAGCCTAATAGAGCACTACAATTGGCAGCCCTGGTGACTGAATATATTGTTAGTTCCATCTCTTAAGGTACAGAATACAAAATTTGGTTGAAGTCGAGTGGATAGCATGGACGTTACATGCAGTTAGACATTGGATCTAACAACGCGCGTAAAATCATGTTGGCAGCAATGTCATTCATGTGTTGGTCAGAAATATACTGAACTAATATGATGTATTGTTGTGCCAATTTTGAATGAAATACATTAGTTAGTATAGAAGTTACATTCATTTTAAAATTGGACCTATCATCAGGCTTAGAATCATGTTGGCAGCACTGACGTATATTAGTTACTCCAAATTAATCTAGAATGCTAGGTGCTATACGTGTGCAAAGTTTAGAGCTATTGGCTTGCATACTTTCTGATATATTGATATTAGGGTCACAGAAATAGAAACAGTTTTTATTAGCAGTTAGCAGCCCTGGTTGCTCTTACGAATACGAATAATCATATCTGTTATGGTACACATAGCACATACGAAATTTGGTTGAAATCCAAATGATAGTATAGAAGTTACATGTATTTACATTTGGACCTGTCAGCAGGCTTAGAATCATGTTGGTAGCACTGACGTATATAAGTTACTCCAAATTAATATTGAACCCTTCAGTATCGCAGTGTCATTGTAATGATCTTCAATTTCTTTAATGAATGCTTTAGGTGTCACCCCTGAGTTCTCCGTGTACTTCTGCGGTTTATAATCGTTCGAGCGAATTACTTGTATAAGTTGTGTGGGCTGATGACCGTCATGTGGCGTGGAACTCCTTTCTACATTCTTGTGAAATCCCTCCGTGTTTGTCGTTAATGGGCTCTCTGTCTGAGTTTGACTTCCTGCTGTGCTTGTCGCCTCCGGGCTACTTGAGTCATCCTGCTTATCTTTAGTTGTTCCCGTTTTAAATATCGAGGATTGTCCCAGCGATCTTAGTTCAGCTTTAATGATCCTGTCTGTTTGTTCTTTAAGTTTACTCTTAATTTCCTGTTCTAATGCTTGAATACGAGTATGATTTTCGCCTACTGTCTTAATGATGGTTAATCTTTCCTCTTTAGAATCGATATTCATTTTTCGCCAATCTTTTCTTATTTGCTCCTTAATTGTGCTTACTTTCTCCTCAATCTGGCTTAGTGTCATCCTGATTGCTTTCTATCTGGCTCAGCCTATCTTCCAATCTCGCGCTATTTTCGTCGATGGTACTCTTTAATTGATCCTGATCCGCTTCTAGGCTTTTCCATTGCTCCGCTGATTTTATTTCGAGACGGTCCATATCTTTAATTATGCCGGATATATTTTCATCTACCGCTGATAATTGTTGCTGAATGACCTTGCCGCTTTTTTCCATTTCCTTAAATCGTCCTTCCATCTTATCCTGAGCTATCTTGACCTCGCTTGTACTCATAGTGCATGCTAGTTCAATTTGCTCTAATTTACCTAAAACCATTTCATCCAGAATGCTAAGTTTTTGATCAAAAATAATTTCCATTTTCTTAATCTGATCTAATTGTTTTTCATTGTTTTTACTAACTTCTAGGGCCAGCAATACCATCTGTTGATTAGTGTGATCCTTCATCTCTGCGGTTAACGAAGCTAATTGGTTCGTGTTTTTAACATTCTGCGCCTCTAACTGCGAATTGATAGTGTCATTGATTTCACTTTTTAATAATCTCGCTTGTTCCGCCTGATATTCATTTTGTTCAATCCTACTGTTGTTTAATTGTGTCCGCAATGATTCACTTTGTTCTAACATTTTTTGCGTTTAATAATTCACCTTGTTCTAACATTTTTGCGTTTAATTTCTCGCTCTGCTCTGACATACTATTGTTTATTGATTCACTTTGTTCAGATAGTTTAGTGTTTAGTGATTCACTTTGTTCGGATAGTTTAGTTTTTAGTGATTCACTCTGCTCAGACAATTTGTTTATAGACTCACTTTGTTCTAACATACTATTGTTTATTTGTTCTGATAATTTAGCGTTTAATGATTCACTCTGTTCAGATAGTTTAGTGTTTAATGATTCACTCTGTTCCACCAATTTAGTGTCCAACAATTCCTGTGTCCTCCTAGCAGCATTTTCAATGATTTCTTGAATCTGTTGCACTGTTGCCATGTTATACACTTTATATGAGACATTAGGGAAATGGCATAAAGCAATGCCCCCTGACACACATATACAATCCTAATGCACATTTAATTCCTTTACCCTACTCGGTTCATTTATAATTTACATTTAATCCCACTAGTCAATCGCATCTCTGAGTGGTTCTAATTTTACTCAATTTAATTTAAACCCAAACACATATTCAGTCATTAAATTGTTATCCTGATCTGATATTAACAACAGACACATTAACCAAATATTAATTGTCTGTTTAAACGCCACAGGCCTTCCTATTACCTTCATGGAGTTTGACTTTCTATCACAAATCTAGTTTTAACTTTTATCATTGGGCGCCCGATATCACGTATATTACTTTTACTTTAATTCAATAGACAAAAACGTGAACCGTATTTTACATTGCAAACTCCTGATTTTAATTTATATTTCACACAGTTGGCGGTATCCTCTTCGCCTCAATTACTTTTAATAAAATATCACTTCCCGGTGATTAACATACTGTCATATCTGCCTCCACTTGTGGCATGTCAGTTTTACTCAAATACGCCAACTAAATGTGTTCCAGCAGCGAACCAGCAACAAAAATACACCTTCATTGTTGCGTCAGTTTGTAATCCCAACTACGCTTACATTGACATGTGCAATTTCTTTGCCGCTACACCACAGTGAACCGCCCCACGCTTGGCCGCCAGTTTACCTCCTATGAACCCTTCAGTATCGCAGTGTTTATATGCAAGAATCTTTTCAAGGAGTCGCGCTCAGTTCATAGTGTGATGTATACGTTCGCCAAACAACATGCTCTACTGAGGGAAGGGTCATAAGATTAAAACTATAATTAAGAAAGGAAGTAACAAGACGTAAAATAATAACATAATTTAATGACTAATGGTGCATAAATGAATATAAATAACAACAATATTATTCCTCCCTGAGTCTTCCCATGACAGAAATATATATATAACGTTGAGGGATCAGACGGATCTCCTCCTCATAAAAATGTGGATCCAAGTTCCACCAACTTGCATCAGGATTTTATGTACGCGTAATGACTAACTACGAGGAATGAGTACTTGGATGACTGTTCGTATACATCGGGTAACAGCCACGGTGCTTACGAACAATCATCTCGTAAATCAACGTTTACGGATATAGGACACAACACTAATAAAAACCTTTAAATTAATGCTGACATACAATCTAATATCTAATATTTACAGGAATCTCCCTCGAGACCCTCTCCCAGTGATAGCTCATCTGACAACGAGCTTGCCTGCAAGGCCAAAATGCTCAAACAAACAAACAAACAAGGAAAACACAGCGCCGCACGTGACCACTCGGAGTCACTGACACAAGACAAGAAATAAACCAACAACAAACAAAAACACATGCCTCACGGCTGACATTATTTTACAAGAATAGAAAAAATTGCCATAAGATAACGCTTCGGAGATTATAATGATTCGTAGACAACTCCCATTTATTTAAACAATTTTTATCATCGATCAGTTCTTATTCTGTATTTCAACTATTAATACGGAGCCAACATGTTCTCCACTAATGACCTCGATGCAGTCTGTTCAACCCTCCTTGTGAAAACAGGTTCCCCCCCTTCCTCTCAACTTTTGTCATCATCCAGCTCCAGTGTGTAAAAATAACTTGGCCAACTGTCCCGTTATCTCGTAGACTCAACAGCAACAAATCTCAACCATATGCACATATGGCAAGACATTAATCGATATAGTCACATACGCCCTCACAAGGTCACGATATGGACTCGTCATCAAGCTGACAGAAATTAGTCTACGCTGAAATTCCCGCTTGTAATGACCAATAAAACACACACACACTCATTACTGGGAATGACATAACACTTTTCACACAGGTCGGTTGAATCAGATGCTCACAAATTATTTAGGAATATTAAAACCTATGAGAGAGCTAAATGCTCTCCGCCACAACTCACATTGCTCCAAAGGCAATAAACTTAATGAATCTGATCAATGATAAACACTACAAAGATCAATTTACCCACCAATCTACTTTATGATTATATTATTTCAGTCCTACTTCTGAAACACAACATATCTCCGAGAGACGTTTCTTAACCGCATTGCGTAAACATATGCGAACACGGTCGCCCACATAGCCACGTTAATTAAAACAAACAAACAAGAACCTACGACTACGAACACTTGTGCGAGCTGTTTCCATGCAAAATGTGTGTCAGACCATAACTAAATACACTACGTTAATCAACACAAGCAAGATATTTACAAAAAATATGTCCCATATACCATAAGTTGATTTGTCAGATAATAAGAATATTATTCAGTACTCATCCTCGGCCAGTCACCCGTCAGCGGACATCTGCAGCTATCTCCCTACTTAATGCTGCTTAGCTCGTCTCGAACATCTCAACGGAGTGTTGACAGTTCCAAACTTCTTCCAAGATAAGCGATGTCATCTCTCGTGCTGATGCAAAAAGTTATAGGTTATTACACACTCGATTTCTGTCTACTAAATTCACCGTTTAAGTACTTATTTCCCCAAAACAGTATGTTGGAGAATTGTCGATGATACTGGCCCTACAAAATTAGTACTGTGACTATCTATCACACCGAATTTACAACACATTTGTCTTAATAAAAATCTGTGTCCTCATGACACGCAAAGTACAAGTGCCTACGTCCTCAGACGCGCAAAATGTAATGTCAACCTGTGTCCTCCGACACACAAAATATCGTCAGCCTACGTCCTCAGACGCACAAAATGTAATGTAATGTTTTGGCTCTTCACGCCACTTATAAATGAACTGGCCCTAGGTATCGATAGAGGGGGAAAATATATAAAAATTTCTCAAAATAATAGTGGTACAGGAATGAAACAAATATCACTGGACTCGTAAAATTGCGCAGGTCAAGAATATGCCCATTAATTCTAGAATCGATCGTAGAGATGTTGTCTAGCCGATCTCCCGCGTTCATAAGCATTCATCTCCTATTGGTTCCACTATTACGTTACCTTCGCGGTTTTTATCAGACCTCGGCCTAGTAGGAGTGTCCAGTAGTACCATCAGCCACTCAAGTTACTGCATTATATTTTTTCTAGGCGCGAATAGTACAATGAACATGCCATAAGCGTGTCTCACCACGCGTCCCTTCTATTTTGAGGTAGCCAGCACCTGTCCTTCTGAATCATCGATAGGCTATTTCCTTTCATATTCCCTAAGTATTTAGCCTTTTGTCAAACTGCTGCAGGTATATCCCCACTGTCTCCCACAATGCTTGAAGTTTCCTCATCTTTGTCTGGCTATTTCATGACGCTGGAGGAAATATTAATTAATTGTAGAAATAAAACATCGAATCATTTATCCATCAGGGGATAAAGGGTTCAATATAGAATGTCAGGTACTATAGCCTACGTGTGCTTATTTTAAAGCTATCGGCTTGTTTACTTTCTGATATATTGGTATGTATGTCTACCCCTTATTATTCCCGTTTTCCAACGGGGTCGGGGATGAGATGCGATGAGAGTCTTGTGGCGATGGTTTTTACAGCCGGATGCCCTTCCTGACGCCAACCTCATGAGAGGAGTTAATGAGAGATGAAATGAATGATGGTGAATGAAACTGGGCAAGGATGTGGAAGGAAGTGGCCATGGCCAGTCAGAAGGTACCGTCCCAGCATTTGCCTAGTGTTGAAAATGGGAAACCACGGAAAACCATTTCAAGGACAACCGACGGTGGGGCTCGAATCCACGCGTCTACCGAGTCAGCAGAGAGCTTGGCCCCATGACCTAATGCTGCGCTTTAGCCAGCGTAGCCACTACTGTGGTATCCCTGGAGCATTGCGTATGGTTTCGCAGCATTCCATAATACGGGCATGGAGACTCTGAACATCTTGTACTGGGGTTAGATACACAAGAGCTTTCAAATGCCCCCAAGATTAATTTTCAGTAAGATAAGGTCTGATATATTGGTATTTTGATAAAATAAACAGAGCATTCATTAACAGTTGGTAGCCCTAGTCGCTCTTGAGAATACGCTCAGTCATATATGTTTATGTACACATAGTACATACGAAATTTGGTTGAAGGAGTTACATGCATTTAAAAATTGGACCTATCAGTAGGCTTAGAATCATTTTGGCAACACTGTCATGTATGGCCTCCTGAAAATTAAACTGAATTATTATTATCTATATGTGTGCCAATTTTGGAATAGTTTCCATGTATGCATTTCAAGATATCCAACATGGAGCTCAAATTTCAATTGCAATTTTTCAGCAGTTGGTAGCACTGACATCATATTCAAGTATGGCATTGAGATGATTCGGTATAGGTCTTTACTCATACCAAATTTGGTTTCGATTGCTGCAGCCGTTGAGGAGTTGATAGCGGGGGTCACACACACACACAGACATACATTTCCCCGGATCGATCTCATAAGTCTACTTTTTCCTCATTTTTGCAAAATGTGAAAAGTAGGCAAAAAATCAAAATGTTGAGACAGAAAGCTGAAGGGATTAGTAAGTAGAAGCTAAATGTTAGAGAATGGTGGTGATGATGAAACTTATCGAGGGGCAAGGAAATACAATATCATAACACTAACAAGATGAGCCCACTTGACCTTTCGCTTGTGTTCTTCGTGTATTCATTAACACTGGCACTGGCAATAGACTGTGTCTGCACAGATCTATTGTGCTCCTCTGTTGTGAATTTCTCTTTTCTTTCTTCATCACTTCCTTGCTTATTCAACACCTTCTTGGAATGATTGACCGATAAGTTGTATCATCAGGGATGTGTAATGTGGCCAGTGAGAGATAGCAGAGATGTGCTGACGGTTAATTAACAACAGGGCGTACAGTTGTTGTCTTACAACCGCAACAAAAATAACAACAATGATAATCTATATACAGGGTGTATCAGAAATGTACGGCATAAAATGCACGACACACACCTCACACGTAGACGAAAAATTATGTTATATGAACATGGGTCCGGAACGCTTTGTTTCCAAGTTATACCTAATTGTCTCCAACTCATTAATTATAGTAAACACACAAGAATAGAACGTACCAGCATACCACATACAACTCTTTCTCACAGGAGATGTTCAATATCCCCTCCGTGCATCAACCCACCGTCGTATTGAATCTCGGACGCGCTGATGTATCCCTGGAGTACTGCGTATGGTTTCGCAGTCTTCCATAATACGGGCACGGAGACTCTGAACATCTTGTACTGGGGTTCGATACACAAGGCCTTTCAAATGCCCCCCAAAATTAAAGTTCAGTAAGTTAAGGTCCGGAGAGCGTGGAGGCCATGCAATTGGTCCACCTCTACCCATCCATCAGTCACCAAATCTGTTTAGAAGCCGTCGGACGTTAACACTAAAATGAGGAGGAGCTCCATCGTGCATGAAGTAGGCTACATATTTTGTCGCACAACTAAAGGCACATCTGCTAAGTCGCTTGGCAACAGGGACGTGTAAAACAAAACACTGGCGGTGCACCTACAATAATGACAACGTAACCAGACGTAACCAAGAGTGCATGTTCCCCATGATTCTAACGTTCTGTTCCTGTGTGTTTCCCATGATTAATGAGTTGGAGACAATGGGGTGTAACATGGAAACAAAGCGTTTCCGGACCCATGTTCATATAACATAATTTCTTCGTCTACGTGTGAGGAATGTGTCCTGGATTTTGTGCCGCACAGTTTTGTTACACCCTGTATATAATACGCTAAGGTGTACGTTTCACAAAACTCAAGCTCCTAAACCAGAGGGAGTTTGAAGGTGTGGTTTGTACCAAAATCTTCCAAATCGTCTCAATAGTACAGGAAAAATCTTGCATTTCCTGAAAAGTCAACGGAAATATATTTATTTGTTTATAAAGTGCTTTTAAACAAATAAACAAGGAGATAGCCCCTGGCAGAACTCTTGCGCGTACAGCCCGCATAACACTAGGGACGGGCGGGTAGTCCGGGGCGCACACAACCCATTAAGCGTGAGTTCTCGGACGGGTCCGCTAGTCTAATAAGGTCTCTGGTGCCTCGGGACCAGAAATAAGGTACTATACTGGTATTTGCCTGGGGCATGCGTGCAAAGGATAGCTGCTGTCGGCAACGATCTCCGGACTTGCTGTTGTGGGATTGAACGGGCATGGTTACACTATATGATGTGTTTTCATTTCTTGTGTTGCACAATCATATATTATTTCAGTAGTATAGATCCCTCCTGCGGCGCTCACAAGCGACCGATCGTGACAAATGAGCATTCAAATGTAAGAGAATAGACATTAGCAGTGAAAAATTGCACTCTAATTTCATAAATATCTATAATTTCTTAAAAAATACTTTTAAAAAATGTACGAAGTGTGCGATTTGCAGATACTGTTGCTGTAGGAAAATGAAAATCCACATCCTGCTTCCAGTCGCCGACCGGGTCAGGGAATGGAATGAATGAAGCCCCCATCTAGCGGCGGGGATATGAACTGTGCCGGCTGCCGAGGCCTGACGCACTCCTCTGGGGCAATGATTAAATGAATGACAGATGAAATGAAATGATAGTGGAGAGTGTTGCTGGAATGAAATTTTGACAGGGAAAACCGGAGTACCCGGAGAAAAACCTGTCTGCCTCCATTTCGTCCAGCACAGATCTCACATGGAGTGACCGGGATTTGAACCACGAACTCAGCCGTGAGAGGCCGGCGTGCTGCCGACTAAGCCACGGAGGCTTGCTGTAGGAAAATGCGCTCCATAATTGCTGTCCACTTCACATTTTGGTCGCTGTGACGCCTGTTTCATGTCATTTTAACATTCAGAGGTCTTTCCTTTATCATTTTGCATGGATTTCAGAAACCGTAAATCAAAGGGATGTGTACCGTACTCAAATCGCATAGCCTAATTTCATAAATATCGAATAACCGGTGAGTGTTATAGCAAAGCTGTCAATCATGGATTCAGCACACAAATGACATTAGCAGTGACGAATTGCATTCTAATTTCATAAATATAGATTTTAGCCTATTTTCATTGATGAAAAAATAGGCTTATGAGATCACCTTTTGTCCGTGTGTCTGTCTGTGTGTGTGGCTGGAACGATTTCAATGAAACTCGTTAAGTTCATAGCACTATTCCGGACGACCCCGTCTCACCAATCCAACATGGCGGCTGAGCGAAATATTTCACCAGCATTCAATATCTCCGAAACTATTACCGATATCACCCTGAAATTTTGTACGGTGATAAAGGGAACTACTAGAAGTTCACCTATGTGGCTTTTGAAAACCTGGTAACTACAAAACCAACATGGTGGTCAAGCGAATTTGCGACTTTTAAATAGACGTTTCTCGCCATTTGACCAACCGAACGCAATGAATCTTGGTACTGTATATGTTTATACACATTTTTATGCACCTACATCTAACTTGGTTCAATTGTTGTAAGAAGTGTGCGATTTGCAAAGTCTCTCATTATAAATCTATTGGGGAAAGTGTGGTTTATGAACATGTGAGATTTCTCGCATGGGTCCGCTAATTATTAAAAATGAAATTATTTTCCTTTCCATGGCTCATTTGTGAACAAACAACTAATTATGAGAGCAGACATTGTCGGTGCCGTGGCCAGACAACCTATGACTCACGAGTCACGGAAGGTCACTAACCAACTCTTGCGAAAGGCGCCTCAATGGAATCGACTAATAAACATTTAAATACAATAAGACAAAGCCCGTCACAGCAGGTGAATGAATACATTGAATACATAACAGAAGGCCTTCAGTAATCTCTGTCCAAACATCGGCGACCGTAGAGACATCACAATAATGTTACTGCACCTCCAGGGGCTAACAACTAGCGAGGCGACCAGGCCCGACGAAACGGGGCTGCAGCCCTGAGGCACAGACTTGTTAAAGGGGCCGGGAAGGCTTACAGCTGACATCATCACTCAAATTCATAATCTTAACTTGAACACAACTTATATCCTTTGGATATACAAAACTTCTAAATTCAGTAGATTTTAATTCACTTCCACCCATCAAGATACTAGATAATAATATTAAATATAGCAACACTGTCAATAATCTCGGAGTGATATTTGATAGAACACTGTCGTGGGCAGAACATACGTCTAATGTGGTAAGGAAGGTTGTATCTCCTGAAAAGAACTGTTTCTTACACCCCTCCTAACATACGTAAAATCTTCGTCCAAACTCTCATTTTTCCAATCATTGATTATGGCTCTGCTGTATACAATGATTTACCAGAAACACAGAACATCAAATTACAAAGAGTCCAGAATGCATGTGTTCGGTACATTCTGGATGTAAGGCGAGATGAACATATCACACCTTACTACGTGCAGCTGAAATGGCTGAAACTCCACGAACGCAGGCAGTTATCAGTTGCCATTCTGACACATAAAATATTACATACCAAGACCCCGTTATATCTCTACAATGCCTTTACACCAATGCATTCTGTTCATAATCGAGAAAATAGATACACAAAATTAACACTCCAGATTCCTATACACCGAACCATGAAGTTCAATAAATCTTTTGTTAGCACCGCCTCACGCCTCTTCAACACCTTCGATTTATATAAGTTCGTCAACATTGCAAGCACTGCAGCTTTCAAAAGATATCTTTCATCCTGCTTCTTGGAGCAGTATACCTCTCACATTTGATTACTGTATTATGTTCAAATACTTTTTTTAAAGTTCAATTATGACACAAGGACAATAGCTGACAACCTGACTGCTTTAATAGCTTTTCTTGTACAGTGTATGGTGTTTGTTTTTCGGGCTGATAGTCTGTATGCACTCTCACTCTTTTGTATATAATGTTTCCATTATCATTAGTAATATTTTTAGCCTATCTTCAATTTTGAAAAAATAGGCTTATGAGGCGTGTGTGTGTGTCCCCCCCCCCCCTAATAAAATCTAAACGGCTGGAGCGATTTCAATGAAACTCGGTAAGGTCATAGCACGATTCCCGGCGACCTCGACCGTGCCCTTCAAATTTTGTTACGTCTCACCAATCCAGCATGGCGGCTGTGCGAAATATTTCACTAGTACTCAATATCTCCGAAACTATTACCGATATCGCCCTGAAATTGTGTACGGTGATAAAAGGCACTACTAGAAGTTCACCTATGAGACTTTCAAAATACTGGTGACTACAAAACCAACATGGCGGTCAAGCGAATTTGAGACATTTAAATAGACTTTTCTCGCGATTTAACTATCCAAACGTAATGAAACTTGGTACAGCAAATGTTGATACACATTGTAATGCACTGGAGTCTAATTTAGTTCAATTGTTTACATAACCTCAAAATGGCGGCTGTGCGAAATATTTCACTGACATTCTATATCTCCGAAACTATTACAGATATCACCCTGCAATTTTGTACGGTGATAAAGGGTACTGATACAAGTTTATCTATGTATATTTCATAAACCTGTGAAGTCCAAAACGAACATGGCGACCAAGCGGATTTGAAATATTTTAATATATTTTTCTCGTGATTTAACTCTCTGAGCGCAGTGAAATGTGGTACAGTAAATGATTTTGCAGATTGTAATGCACTGCTATCTAATTTCATTCAATTGTTTACATAACCTCAAGATGGCGGCTGTGCGACATTTTAAAATTAAGTTTTTATTTATTGTGTCGTAATCATGCGATCGAAGTGAAAGTTTGAATAATGAACCTAGGCAATAATTGTCCTTGAATGGTACATAACTATATGGCCTATACATATAACAATCCTAAATAGCGAGCTTCCGAAATATTTAGACGGTTCTCAATATCCATGAATCTTTTACAGCAACCAAACTGAATTTTTTTATGTTCATAGAGACTATGAACATATGTTCACCTATAGGACTTTCAGTAACCTGGTGAGCACAAATCCAACATGGCGGCGACGCGAAGTATAAATATTTAAATGGACGTTTCTGGCGAATTAACTATCCGAGTGCCGTGAAACGTTGCACATTAAATGCTTATACAAATGTTGATCCACTGGCATCTAATTCATTTCAATTGTTTGCATAATCACAAGATGGCTGCTGTGCGTAATTTTAAAATCCCGTTTTTACTTCTTGTGTTCTAATCATGCGATTGAACTTTGAATACCACACGTTCACAATAATCTTAATGTAATAGTACAAAAATAAAAATCCATCCTGGCGACCAAATGAAATATATAGACGGTTCTCAATATCTACGAATCTGTTACAGCAATTAAACTGAAATTTTGTATGTTGAAAGAGGCAATTAACATGAGCTGGATATATGAAAATATGCTGTATAGTTCTTCACGGAACTACTTGTTATTATTGTATTGTTACTATCTTTTTGTTACTATAATTGTTAGACTATGATTATTTGTATTGTGAATGTAAGTGAAATGTTTTATTTTTTGTATTGTTTATGCAGGGCGCTACTGTAAAGGAGCTCTAAAGCCGTAGCCGTGAAAACAAAATCAATCAATCAATCAAATTCATTTCTTAACCGGCGGCTTCGGTGGCGTAGGCGGTAGCATGCTGAGCTTCTATGCCCAAGATAGCGGGTTCAAACCCGGCCGAAGCCGTCGGATTTTTTATGAGCGTTAAAAATCCGTCAGTATGCCTTCCTTCGGAGGGGAAGTAAAGCCGGCGGTCCCATGTCATAGATTTATGGCATGTTAAAGAACCTTCCACTAATTACACCTGTGTGAAGCTAAATTGGATAGGTTAAGAATGTAAACAACGCTCTTAGGTTCCTACGTTCGTTGCCAAGAGCCGACTGCGGTGGCGTCTGGTAGCTAAGTTATGAACTAGGCCTAGTAGTCGTTGACGGTGGCGTTTGGCGGCAAAAGTAGGAACTATTTGAAAAATTCAAAGTTGCAGTCCATACTTTAATTAAAAATCGATGCACACACTAATACAGTCATCACAATTAACACCGGTTATCAGACAGATTCTACACACACCCAAAGTACACGAGGCTACATGACCGCGTTGTCGCAGCCCCTAAACTGAGAAACCAACCAACCATTTCTAAACCATATTTCTTATATTTCTTTCTTCGTTTGGTATTTTTCATTTTTGTGTATTTCATGTCTATTTGTTTTTATTTTGTTTATGTTTTGTTATTGTTTATTTAATATAATTTGTTTCATTGTTTTCTTTAGTTTTTTTGTGTTTGTTTATTTTTAGCTTACTTTTCACATTTTGAAAAAATGAGGACAAAGTCGTCTTATGAGATCGATCCGGGAAAATGTGTGTCTGTCTGTCTGTCTGTCTATCTGGCTGTGTGTGTGTCCCCCCATATCAACTCCTAAACGGCTGGAGAAATCGAAATAAAATTTGGTAGGAGTAAAGATCTATACCTGAATATCTCACGGCCATATTTCAAAAAGGTTTCAGTGCTACCAACTGCTGAAAAATCGCAATTGAAATTTGAGTTCCATGTTGGATATCTTGGAAAGTATGAATGGGAGCTATTTCAAAATCGGCACGCATATAGATAATAATATTGCTGTTTAATTTCCAGGAGGCCATACATGGCAGTGTTGCCAAAATGATTATAAGCCTACTGATAGGTCCAATATTTAAATGCATATAACTTCTACACTATCAATTGGAATTCAACCAAATTTCGTATGTTGTATGTGTACAGATATCACTGAACGTATTCCTATGAACCACCAGTGCTGACAACTGTTAAAAATGCTCTTAATTTCTTTTATCCAAATACCAATATATATGAGAAAGTATGCAAGCCGACAGCTTTAAACTATGCACACGTATAGTACATGACTTTCTATATTAATTTGGAGTAACTTATATACGTCAGTGCTACCAACATGATTCTAAGCCTGCTGAGAGGTCCAACTTTAAATACATGTAACTTCCATACTATCATTTGGATTTCAACCAAATTTCGTATGTGCTATGTGTATCACAACAGCTATGACTATGCGTATTCTTAAGAGCAACCAGGGCTGCCAACTGTTAATAAATGCTGTCTCTATTTTTGTTACCCTAATATCAATATATCAGAAAGAATGCAAGCCAATAGCTCTAAACTTTGCACACGTATAGTACCTGGCATTCTAGATTACTTTGGAGTAACTAGTATACGTCAGTGCTGCCAACATGATTCTAAGCCTGCTGATAGGTCCAATTTTAAAATGCATGTAACTTCTTTACTAACTAATGGATTTCATTCCAAATTGGCACAACAATAGATCATATTATTTCAGATTATTTCTGACCAATACATGCATGACACTGTTGCCAACATGATTTTACGCGCGCTGTTAGATCCAATGTTTAACTGCATGTAACGTCCATGCGATTCATTGGACTCCAACCAAATTTTGTATTTTGTACCTTAAGAGATGGAACTAAGAATATATTCAGTCATCAGGGCTGCCAACTGTAGTGCTCTATTAGGATACATTATGCCAGGTAAACAGTATTTCGAACTAATTGGAAATTTCGATATTACCAACTTAATTTCGTCATTATTCTAGATAGGTTCATATTCTGTAGAATAATCATTGGCATGAAAAGTAGGCTGTATAGTTCTTAACGAAACTTCTTGTTTTATTTCGTTTCTTCGTTTATGTTTTTCTTTTTTTCTTTTTTGTTTTAAAAATAATTTTATAATAAAAATAATATGTTTTATCAGTGTAAATGCAAACAATGAATAGTATACAAAACATCATAATGAACTAGCTGACCCGTGTGAGAAGTCTCGCATAATGTTTAAACGCACTTTTTAAACAAATTGTGGGTTGTGCGCGCCGCATGTGTACAGACTACCCGCCCGTCTTTAGTGCTATGCGGGCTGTACGGGCTGCCAGGGGCTATCGTCTTATTTATTCGTTAGCACTTTATAAACAAATAAAATATATTTCCGTTGACTTTTCAAGAAATGCAATATTTTTCCTGTACTATTGAGACGATTTGGAAGATTTTGGTACAAACCAAACCTTCGTAGTCCCTCTGGTTTATGAGCTTGAGTTTTGTGAAACATACACCTTGGCGTATTATATAATAAGATTTTATAAATATCCATTGTGTCTTTATCTTCTCAGCCTAGTTGTTAGAGTTGTTCAATTAATTTATAACGTACGGAAATTGACGGTTACCTTTATAAGGCTGCAAGTTTCTAAATCAATCCCTGAAAACTTCCACTATATTCATACATTTCTGAAATAACACGACTTATTCTTGTGAAAATGAAACTTGAAATGTACAGTGATGAATATCTTGAAGTAAAACAGCAAGAAATGAAAGACAAACAGAAGAGTAGCTGAAGTACTGGAAGCCAAGTATACTGATATTCAATATGGAATTGCAAAATTCCACGGAGTTTTTATGGGTTAAGGAAATTTAAGCTTAATCCTTCCAAAATGATGTCACAGGTTGAGAAAAATGGAGGGTCCCGAAAGCCTTCAACCTACGGCCCGTGATAGCTCTTTACGGCCCTGTTGGTGACCACGGGGCCCCAGCTATTGCCTTCACTTACTTGTGCCGGACTCTTCTTCATCATCGTTCTCATCAACCTCCGTTGGTCAATACTTGTTCTACTACAGTTATTGGTTGTGAGTCCATTTTAACTACTGAGGTTTTTAGAGATGCTGGGGTGCCAGAATTTTGCCCCGAATGGGATCTTTAACGTGCTAGTAAATCTACTGACACGGCTTCCTCACATTTGCGCACACTCAAATGCCAACTGGCTGCACAACGATTCAATCCCAGAATCTTGAGCACAGCAGGCGCGAGAACGTTACCGAACCCAATTTTAGTTCTCTTGCGACCCTGACTGTATAAGTCGTATCGGCGTAACGTCACAGAAGTACCGATATTACTTAGAGATCAAGCAGCAGCCATTATAGAGCCCCCCTTGAGTCTGTTTTGTTTATCATACATCCTGTTAACTGCAGGGGAAGGATCACTTTCCCTTCCACCCTTGGACTCCTTCCATTTTTAGTACTTTTTGCCTAAAAATATCTCTCTGTGGTGTATCTCCTCTGATATTGTTTCTTTCCAAATCCTTTTTGACTTCTTGTACCCAGGTTGTTGTCGACTTCTTGTACCACAGGAATGTGAAGATCTGCTTGGTTAACCTACTGTCATCCATCCTATGCAAATGTCCAAAAAATAGCAATCTCTCTATTGTTCCTGATATGTTTTCTATTTTTCGATATATTACGTCATTACTTCTTAATTTCCAGAATTCTGCAGTTTTTAAAGGACCGAGTATTTTGCGTATAATTCTTCTTTCTACTACTTCTAATTCAGTACGAGACATTCAGGCATTCCGGTTTGACTACGGTGTTGTAGTGCTCTATTTTAAGAACTTTGAACACACTTTTTGTTATAGGTATTATTATCATTATTATTATATTTAATTTCTCATAATTAGCCTATGGTACAAATCAGTTTGCAATATACGGATTTGGAATCAAGTATCCTGTAAACTAATTACTGTGATAAAAATAACCTAACAATATGGCACGTATCCAGCAGCACTGCCTTCTGTATTCTGGCAATCAGGTGTTTCATTTGCAGTTCCTCCAAAGCCATAGCCAACGTCTTTGGAACAACTCCCGTGGAAGAGATCACCACTGGCAAAATCCTCACGCATTTTAGTCCCCATAGTTTTCGCATTTCTTCCGCCATCGGTGCGTACTTGTTTGTCTTTTAGCTTGGGTAGTTTGCTGATTTTGGCTAAGTGGGACAGCAACGTCTATCAAGTAGGCCTTTTGGTTCCTTTTGTTGAGATAGACAATATCAGGTCGATTGGCCAAGATTTTCTGGTAGGTTAAAATAGGTCTATCCCATTACATCTTATAATCCTCATTTTCAAGCACGTTCGCAGGCTGGTAATTGTAGTACACCATGCTCATATCCAGAAGTCCAGATTTTATAGCTAGCTCTTGATGTAAGATCTTAGCAACATCATTGTGCCTCTTGGTATACTCTATACCAGCCAGCGTAGAGCAGCCACTGATGATATGATCGATGGTTTCCAGTGCTGAGGTGCATCTACGACATCGGTCATCTGCTACATTCTCTTTAAGGATGTGCTTTCTATAATTTTTGTTGCAATGACACGATCCTGTATCGCAATTACAAAGCCCTCAGTTTCACTGGATAGCGAACCATGTTTCAACCATAAGTTCGACAATGATCGGTCGACATGATGTTGTCTGAGCATGTGAGGGTGTACACCATGCAGTTCTTTTCGTAACCATGCCATCTGGCGCTGTTCAAACGAAGTAACGTGCTCTTTTGTGTCATATTTATTATTATTATTATTATTATTATTATTATTAAAAGTATCACTATTATTTGGCAGTCGAAGCATGCGCAATGGAGGGTAATGAGGCGCGACCTCCCAACGGGAACAGGACTGTCCATGCATACTAACCATGTCGATAGCATCACATACACCTGTTGTAACGACTGAAAAGGTGAGAAAATAAGGCGTGGAATTGATTTCCTGCCAAAAGTCGATCACACAACAAAGGAACAGCTGAGCGCTAGGTTAGTATAAAACGAACATCACGTCCCGCCTTTCTCACGCCTGACCACTTGTTGGCCGGTACTGATCAAGACATCAATGACGGAAGTATTAATGGCTCTCCCCAAACCTAATTGATTTAACGTGAGATTAGAGGGAGAACGCGGAATAATATTAAACTGGCATTCTTGGCTGTCACCACGAAGTACGGGTTCTATTCCCGGCACTGCCAATACATTTAATTCTGCTCGAATGGGGTACACATAGACTCGGCGGCTTCGGTGAAGTCGTTGGTAGCATGCAGAGCTTCTATCCCATGGTCACGGGTTCAAACCCAGCCGAAGCCGTCGGATTTTTTAGGAGCGTTAAAAAACACTGAGTATGCCTTCCTTCGGAGGGGAAGTAAATACGGCGGTCCCATGTCGTAGATTTATGGCATAATAAAGAAACTTCCACTAATTACACTTGTGTGAAGCTAAATTATAGGTTAGATTTGACTAAAGCTCTTAGGTTCCAACGTTCGTCGCCAGGAGCCGACTGCGGTCGCTTACGGTGGCGTCTGGTAGTAAAAGTTGGAACTACTTGAAAATCTAATGTCTGCAGTCCTTACTTGAATTGAAAACAGATAACACACACTAATACAGCCATCACAATTAACACCGGTTATCAGATAGATTCTACACACACACCCAAAGTACACGGGGCTACATACCCGCGTTGTCGCATTCTCTAAACTGAGGAACCAACCAACACTTAGATTAGTGTGGCAAAACTAGGCGGGTTCGATTCCTACCTCTGCCATCCTGGAAGTGGTTGTACATGGTTTCCCACTTCTACTCCAGGTAAATGTTGGGATGGTACCTAACTTAAGGCCACAGCCGCTTCCTACCCAAATAATACCTCAATTATAATAGTCACACCAGTACAGACACCACAGTGACACAGGTTATCAGACAAATTCCACACACACATAGCCTAAGTACAAGGGGCTGCATTACCACGATGTCGCAAAGTCCCTAAAGAATCAACAACAACAACAAAATAAAAACCATCGTCATCAAATATCTATTTTTTAAACACTCTTCTGTAAGAAGTTTGTTGATGTTGTTGTTGTTGTCAAGATTTGAAGCTTTTCAATATTTAAAGACTTCTTTTTCCTAAATTTTCAGAAGATAAAATTGGTTGGTTCGTTCCTCAGTTTAGGGGCTGCGACATCGCGGTCATGTAGCCCCGTGTACTTTGGGCGTGTGTAGAATCTGTCTGATAACCGGCGTTAATTGAGATGACTGTAGTGTGAGTTATCTGTTTTTAATTCAAGTAAGGACTGCATACACTGAACTTTTGCCGCGAAACGTTACCGTCAACGACTACTAGTTCAGAACTTGGTTACTCGACGCTACCGCAGTCGGCTCCTGACGACGAACGTAGGACCTAAGAGCGTTAGTCAAATTTTTAAACCAATAATTTAGCTTCACACAAGTGTAATTAGGCTAGTGGAAGGTTCTTTGACATGCCATAAATCTATGACATGGGACCGCCAGTTTTACTTCCCCTCCGAAGGAAGTCACACTGAGGGATTTATAATGCTCTTAAAAAATCTGACGACTTCGGCCGGGTTTGCACCCGCTATCTTGGGCATAGAAGCTCAGCGTGAAGCTAAACTTAAAGCTGGTATTTTCGTGGGTCCTCAAATAAAGAAACTAATGGCAAGTAAAGAATTTCCACAATTACTCAACACCCACGAAAAACAAGCATGGTACAGCCTTAAATCAGTGATCCATGGTTTCCTTGGAAATAAGAGAGCTGAACATTACAAAGCGCTTATTTCCACGCTGCTTGAGAACTGTAAACTCATGGGTTACATAAAGTACACATGTTACATGCTAACTTGGACCAATTTAAAAATAACTTGGGGACATATTCAGAAGAGCAAGGGGGACGTTTTCACCAAGACGTGATAGACTTTGAGTAACGTTATCAAGGATGATTAGCCTACATTTGCGGGCTAATACGAGAAAGTTCGTATCCTCACAGAAGAAGTACTAAAAATATTCATTTTAAAAGCTTGTTTGTACTATTAGCCTATTTTCATTCATGAAAAAATGAGATCACCTTTGTCCGTGTGTCTGTCTGTGTGTGTGCCCCCCACCCCCCATAATAAAATCTAAATGGCTGGAGCGATTTCAACAAAACTGGGTAAGTAAATTCATAGCACTATTCCGGACGACCCCGACCGTCCCCTTCAAATTTTGTAACTTCTCACCAATCCAACATGGCGTCAGTGCGAAATTATTTCACCAGCATTATATATCTCCGAAACTATTACCGATATCACCCTGGAATTTTGTACGGTGATAAATGGAACTACTAGAAGTTCACCTATATGACATTAGAAAATCTGGTAACTACAAAACCAACACGGCAGCCAAGCGAATTTGCGACTTTTAAATAGACGCTTCTCGCGTCTTAACCAACCAAACGCAATAAAACTTGGTACAGTATATGTTTATACACATTGCAATGCACCGACATCAAACTTCATTCAATTGTTTACATATCCTCAAGATGGCGGCTGTACGAATTTTAAAATTAAGTTTTTTTATTTCTTCTGTCGTAATCATGAGATCGAAGTGAAAGTTTGAATAATGAACCTACGCAATAATTTTCCTTTAATGGTACATGACTATATGGCCTATACATTTAACAATCCAACATGGCGACCATCCAAAATATTTGGTCGCTTCTCAATGCCCACGAACCTATTACAGCAATCAAACTGAATTTTTGTATGGTGATAGAGGCAATTAACATTAGTAGGATATATGAAAATAGGCTGTACGGAACTACTTGTTTTATACTTGCCACGGTGGGTGAGTGGTTATCGTGTCGGACTACTAACCCCAAGCTTGCAGGTTCGCTCCTGGCCGTGGTAAGTAATTTTTGAAAGGTGGGAAAAATTACGACACGCATGGGGATGTTGTTGGCATGTTAAAGAACCCATTTGAATCCAGTAGGCCGTGTTCATAATGGCAAAATTAATCTCGGGATTTTCCGCCATCACAAAGTTCCTCATTTCTCTACCAGAAAGCGCTATAGTGTCAAGGAGCTTAGATATTTGATTTTCATAGTGCTTCAAGGAACAACAAAATTCGACATGCAAATAACAAAGCTTGCACCCGGCACCCGAGGCCATACGATATTATTATACTTCTTCTTTCTTTGATTCGGCCAACCAGGGACCACGTCAGTTCAACTGTTTCTTCTTCCGAGCTCTAACTACCGCCCAGTGTTCCCGCATTCATTTCCGGTGTTGTTCTTTTCTCTCTTGGGACCATGCCTTCTTCAGCTTCGGTTCCTGGAAACCTTTGTGCGTACGTAGTTTTTCCTGAAGTGGAACACGCTCCTGGATATCTTTAGGAGAAATTACCATTTCACGTAGATCTTTCTCAACTTCCGTGAACCATGCCTCTTTGGTTATCTTATCTTGAAAGTACGTCAATATCCGTTTTGATATCCTGCCTGGGCTCATTCGTGTCACTTGGCTATAAAAGGCAATCCTTCTTTTTCGAATCGTGTCACTGATCTTCTCACGTGCTTGTATAATTCGTGGTTATTATTATTATTATTTATTATTATTATTTTTTATTTATAGATTAATGTTAACTATGTTTTGTAACTAAACGTGATATAAATCTCTACTTAGTATAGAACAAAGTCCCCGATTCTTGGATGTTACGGGTAAACTCGAGAACCACTGGATGGATTGAGATGCGGTTTTCACCATTCTTTAAAGGATATCTCGAGGATGATTTACGTAGTAAATATTTTTTTTATATTCAAAGGAAGCCGAGCAGTAACGATTTCAGTGGAAAAGTCGAAAAAAAAACCTGGCATCCGAGCGCTTTGTAAGCTTACGTTGGGCAAACCGTTAAAAATATCTAAATACTATGAGTGTAAGAATTGTTCAGCATGTAAAGTTCCTCAAAAAAGGCCGTGACAGGATATGTCTATCTTCAATACATCGCCCACTATAAGTGTTTTTACGTTTTAATTTCTTCCAACCATGCCCATTCAACAACTGTGGCGACAGTTTACCAGCTAGCTAAGGGCGAGTCTATCATCCCTGTTACAGCCTAGCTAGCGGGCGAACCTCTTGCCCCAGAGACAGCCAGCAGCAAACCGTTGAGTAGCGTTGAGATCAAACTTCTGAGAAGGGTGGTTGTGTTTCGAGTTTCCCTGAAAGTGCAACTCGGGTTTTCTTCATTTCGCCTGTGAACGTTTCGTTCCGCAATATTCACAGTCAAGTTATTGGACGGAAGGGGGACTTGTGTTTCATGCACCTCGCCATTCTTAAATTACGTCTGACAAGAATTGTTTGCACATGCATCTCCATGATAATATAATTAATAGTCCAGTCAGTGATTTTAACCCATCATGCCGAGACGTAAAACGGATATTGGTCGTTGTTCATTGGCATTGAAAAAAAAAAGCGCTTATCACGTAATGCATTCATAACTGTTCCCGGGCGAAGCCGGGTCGTGTTGCTAGTATTATATAAATTAACCTTTGTTTCAGTTTGAACTTATAAACGCCTAGAATTTCCTTCAAATTTGAACTTTCAATTTTAATTTCAAACTTTATTTGGTAAAACTAATTTTTCATTCATTAGTTAGGCTTGACAAATCAAAATCAGACTTACAGAACCCAGACTCAAAATTCCTGTTGACTTGTGTAATCGGGACTAGTGTATTCGGAACGAGCCTCGTAAAGTTGTTGCACTATCAAGTTCGTTAGGAACGTGATCTCATTTAATATGACGTACCATGACAGGATATGAATATGAAAAGACTTTTCGGAACATTTGATGTTCTATTCTGTTGGATTATTGAGTTGGATACGAGGTAGCTGCCTCATCAACATACTCCGGCTTGTGTGCAGGCAATTGTTTCTCGTGTTATCGCCTGCTTCCTGCAGGGGAATGTTGCAGACTCATGCCGAGAGCCTCGGGCAATGATCGGCAGGTGTCTCCACATGTAGGGAGGGGCTCATTCCACGGATAATCCTCCAGGCTTTTTTATTTTATCCTCTCACCTCTTCCTGTCTTTCTCTTTCTATCTTGGACGATAAATACAAGAGTTTTTATACAGGGTGCCGAATATTTGCTCCTCATTCCACTTCAGATTAAATTTTCTTGATAACTTAGTGGTTGGTTGATTCCTCAGTTTAGGGGCGGACAGGGCCGGATTTAAGAGTATGCCGCCTATAGGCTATTGCCGCCCCCCCCCTATTGTTCATATTTGCATAATACATTTGTTTTGTACAACAAAAGGATAGAGTCCATTGGCGTTTTCATCTTTTTTAACAAAAAGTTCATTTAGTTTAGATAAAACTACAAATTTAATGGCTTACATAATAAATGTTATAATGATATTAGTTATGTACTTGTTTTTCACTTACTTCTTTTAAGATTCGTTAAGAAATGAATTGGGTTTCTAACTTAATTAATTAATTTGTTCCTGGAGATCAGTGATCACTATTATACACATATTTTATAGTTTAATGCTAATGACTATCTTTTGCGTAATTGAAGAACTGTGTTCAATTTGAATTAAGTTGTCCTACACGGTGAAATGAAATTGCACAAAATGCAGCTAATTACTGGTTTATTTGTTGAAAAATATACAAACTTATCACCACAAAAAAAAAAAAACCCACGTAATCTTCCTGTTCAAATTTACATAGTTTTCTTACGAGATTTCTTAATGGCAAACTCGTGTGAGTGTTTTTGTTGTATTTGCCTCAATACAAAGTAATGAAAGTGAGTTTAATCGTAGTTCGCAGAGAGTTCTTAACTCTTCTAAGGCAGGAAGAACTGTATAAGGACTAAAACATAATTTTAAGTAACTTCTTAAATTCGTATGGAACGTCTGAAATACTTCATTTTAGCTTTTGAATGAATTGCCAAACTGCCGCCCCTGAAAATTTGACGCTCTAGCCTATTTAGAAATACGGCCCTGGGGGCTGAGACAGCACGGTCATGTAGCCCCGTGTTCTTTGGGTGTGTATAGAATCTGTCTGATAACCGGTGTTAATTGTGATGACTGTATTAGTGCGTGTTATCTGCTTTTAATTCAAGTAAGGACTGCAGACATTCGATTTTCAAGTAGTTCCAACTTTTGCTACCAAACGCCACAGTCAACAACCAACTAGTTCTGAACTTGGTTACTAGATGCCACCGCAATCAGCTCCTGGCGACGAACGTTGGAACCAAAGAGCGTTAGTCAAATCTACCTTATAATTTAGCTTCACACAAGTGTAACTAGTAATAATAATAATAATAATAATATAGTATGGCCTCGGTACCGGGTACAAGCTTTGTTATTTGACACCCAAAGCTACCTTGCATTTCGAATTTCGTTGTTCCTTGAAGCACTATGAAAGTCAAGGAAATTAGATATCCAAGCTCCTTAACACTATAGTGCTTTCTAGTAGAGAAATGATGAACTTTGTGTTGGCGGAAACTCCCGAGATTAATTTTGGCATTATGAACACGGCCTGCTGAATTCAAATGGGTTATTTGACATGCCAACATCATGTGACATGGTGTCGTAATTTTTGCCGCCTTTCAAAAAATCACTTACCACGGCCAGGAGCGAACCTGCAAGCTTGGGTTAGTAGACCGACACGTTGACCACTCACCCACCGTGGCAAGCAGTGTAACTAGTGGAAGGTTCTTTATCATGCCATAGATCTATGACATGGGACCGCCGGCTTTACTTCTCCTCCGAAGGAAGGCATACTGAGGGATTTTTAACGCTCTTAAAATTCCGACGACTTCAGCTGGGTTTGAACCCGTGACCTTGGGCATAGAAGCTCAGCCGCCTGATAACTTTGTGGTGTAGTGATTAGCACTCCTGGCTGTCGCCCAAGAGGTCTCCTAAGTTCAGGACACTGACACCTCCTTAACAATCCTTACCTAATTTCTTGTATTGTTGCGTATTTTAGGGTCTACAACATCGTGGTCATGTAGCCCCGTGAACTTGGTTGTGTTTGAACCGGTATTATTGTGATGGCTGTACTGATATGTGCATATGTAAATTTGAGATAATAATACGAAGGAGGCGACCGTGGCCTACAGTTAGGAACCATCCAAGCATTTTCCTGGAGTAGAAATGGGAGAAACCACTTCCAGGATGGCTGATGTGGGAATCGAATCCACCCCTTCTCAGTTTTGCCTCACGAGGCTGAACGAAACCCTTTTCAGACGTCAAAAACCAGAATTCAAAATTTTGGCAGCGCTGGGAATCAAACCCGAAACTCAAGGATGACTGACAAGAATGCTAGCGACTACTCTGCGTGATAGTCTAGAGGATGATCACCCTACAGCGGCTATGTGTGATGCTCAACACACCCCAGTGTTTGAATTCGTATAATGTCACTATTTCAAAGTTGGTGGGCTCAGAATCCTACTACCAGACAGTCACTTAAATAATGCTCTATATTTTCGTTTTAAATAAGAACTTTATTGCAGCCAATGGCCAAATTAATAAATTAACATTAAAAGACGACAAAAAAAAGATACGAGCCTTACAGTAGTCGCATATGATGTGTAACATCTGACATGTTATCCTACTCGTATACTACACAGCTCGGACATTCTTAAAATGTTAATTTACACTCCATTTTCATAGTGGTACTATGATGAATGTATAGATTGAATTTGAGATATGCTACTGTCACATTTGTGGCGCAGCGGTCAAGCTGTTAGTCTCTCACCAAGGTAGACCGGGTTTAATTCCCGGTCAATACATGTGAGATTTTCGAATTGAAATGCCATGTCCTGTGGTTCGCATTCCACGTAAAAGGGAGGCACCATGGATCATGACCGTGAGATTAACGGACACGCAAAACTACAAGCGTCCTTCCTTCCTTCCTTTTACATTAATAATTCATAATAACAAAGTGACACACAACGTCGACAGTACTCTCAAATACTGTGAGCACATTTCTCAGTAACTATAACATTCATTATTCTCAAGGCTCCCATACAGTTCGTCGTAAACAATCAAAACATGGTCTCCTACAATCATAAAATGATCTAGTCTCACATATGATGAAAATACAGCTTTTATGCCACTCATATTACAACATTCTGTTATGCATTTAATATTTGACTACTCACCCACAGCTTGACAATAATGCCGTGGTCATTTGTCGTCTTTGTCCTACCCCATGTGATGATCAACCTTGGACGTGAAGCTTCATAAACTGCTCAATGACAAATGAAAGTCGGTGAAACATTTGCCACTGTGCTCGTCAAACCAGTGCCTGCTAAATGCACTGCCTACTGTATTGCCATAACATTCTCGCGCTACAGAGCACACACTGCCTTGTTTCCAATACACACATTTTCAATTGTACATCCAGCTGGCAGTGCTTCTTCACTTCCGTCAGATCCACTTCCGTTCGATCCACTTCCGCCCGATCCACATCCGCCCGATTCACTTCCGTCCCCAATTTTCAAAACCACTCCCACAAAACTATCCAGCAACCGAGCGGAAAGATGTTACACATTAAAAAAAAAAGATTGCCTTAGTCTTCACTACAAAACATTGTAAGTGTGACCCATCTTTGTTTGCACAACATCACGTGATACCTATCACACTGCTCTCCACATAGCAAACAGATGCACTGCTGGTCCGGCTGATGAAATCTCTTCTTGGTGCATACTTTAAAGTGAAAACCATGCACCGAAAATCTCGTGACTATATGACGCAAATCGTACAATGCATTTGTCCATTCAGTTGAAAGCCTCGCGTCAGTGCAGTAAAAGTCGTCCCTTATGTCTTCTCTCTTCCTTGTCAATTCTGTCAGTAGAGTCTCATATCCAGGTGTAACGGGCAGCAGTAGGTTCAGTCTCAGGTCTTCAACAAAGTATGGCTCTCTAGCTAGCAGGTAAACCAAACGGGATGGCGTGTACTTTGAAAGACACATGGAGATAGATGGATTTTACTCTTTCCAGATCTGCCAGGTGTTTTCTCTTGAGGTGTATCCATATATTTTGCAATCCATAAGATGCAATTGGTGCTATTTTTACATGAAACAGTTGGATTGCAGTCTTTGGGGACAATTTATGAATCTGTTTTATGTCACTCATCGCTTTCACTGCAGCGGTCAGCTTGTCTCTCATATGGATTGTAAAAACGTTTCCCATAGTCTGCAAAGTTATCCCGAGATAATTAAAATGAGTCACCGAAGGAAGAAGTTTGTCCTTATAGCTTATCTTTCCCCGCTTCCCTACTTTCCTGAATGTCATCATAACTGTCTTGTCCTCGTTTAAGCGTAATTCATTCGTTTTGGTTAGCCCCTGTTTCCTGTCACTTACTGTACCTTCCTTCCTAGCCTTGAACTTCACCCTGCAAAAGAAACATGTCCATAGCTTTTAAACACTCAAGTTATATCTATATTATTTACGGTTGGGTCAGATTTACCCGTGGCGCCACTTTGAAGGCCAATTATACTGTTATACAAATTATTGTTCCGTGAAGAACTATACAGCCAACTTTTCATGCCAATGATTATTCTACAGAATATGAACCTATCTAGAATAATGACGAAATTAAGTTGGTAATATCGAAATGTCTAATTAGTTCGAACTATTCCTGGTATAATGTAACCCAATAGAGCACTACAGTTGGCAGCCATGGTGACTGAATATATTCTTAGTTCCATCTCTTAAGGTACAGAATACAAAATTAGGTTGAAGTCCAATGGACGTTACATGCAGTTAGACACTGGATCTATCAGCACGCGCAAAAGCATGTTGCCAACAATGTCATGCGTGTGCTGGTCAGAAATAATCTTGTTGTGCCAATTTTGGATGAAATCCATTTGTTAGTATAGAAGTTACATGTATTTTAAAATTGGACATAACAGCAGGCATAGAATCATGTTGGCAGCACTGCCCTGTATTAATTACTCCAAATTAATCCACAATGCCAGGTGCTATACGTGTGCAAAGTATACAGCTGTTGGCTTGCATACTTTCTGATATATTGATATTAGGGTAAAAATATATAGACAGCATTTATTAACAGTTGGCAGCCCTGATTGCTCTTAACAATACTTACAGTCATATCTGTTATGGTACACATAGCACATACGAAATTTGATTGAAATCGAACTGATAGTATAGAAGTTACATGTATTTAAAAATTGGTACTAACAGCAGGCTTATAATCATGTTGGTAGAACTGACGTAGGCCTATATATGTTACTCGAAATTAATCTAAAATGTCAGAATATACGTGTGAATAGTTTAAAGCTGTTGGCTTGCATACTTTCTGATATATTGGTATTTGGATTTAAAAAAAATAGAGAGAGAGAGCAATTATTAACAGTTGGCAGCCCTGTTGGCTCTTAAGAATACGCTCAGTCATATATGTTTATGTACAGATATTACATACAAAATTTGGTTGAAATCCAATTAATAGTGTAGAAGTTATATGCATTTAAACATTGGACCTATCAGAAGGCTTAAAATTATTTTGGCAACACTGTCATTGTTGGCCACCTGGAAATTAAACTGAAATGGTATTATCTGCATGTGTACCAATTTTGGAATAGCTCCCATGCATACCTTGCGAGATATCCAACATGGAGCTCAAATTTATAGTGCGTTTTTTCAGCAGTTGGTAGCACTGACATTTTCAAATATGGACGTGAGATATTCCGGTGCACATCTTTACTCATACTAAATTTGGTTTTGATTGCTGCAGCCGTTTAGAAGTTGATAGGGGGGACACACACACACACACACACACAGCCAGACAGACACACACACATTTTCCCGGATCGATCTCATAAGTCTACTTTTTCCTCATTTTTGCAAAATGTGAAAAGTAGGCTAAAAATATAAATACAGTAAACCTCATTTTATATCGGGAATAGTTCATCGGAAGACCCAGGTGTAAAATTACTTTATTAAAATCCGTACGACTACGACAAAAAACACACTATGGGTCAAAATGACCCGGAACCAGTCCTCGTGTTATATTTGAAGCCTATTTTCATTTTATGATAAAATAAGCTTATGAGATCACCTTTTTCCATGTGTCTATGTGTGCGTGTGTGTGATTCGTGTTTGCGTGTGTGTGTGTCGCCCTAATAACCTCTAAACGGCTGGAGCAATTTCAATGAAGCTCAATAAGATCATAGCACCATTCTGGCCAACCCCGACCGTACCCTTCAAATTTTATTGTGTCGCATCAATCCAACATGGCGGCAGTGCGAAATATTTCACCAGCATTCAGTATCTCCGAATCTATTACCGATATCACCCTGAAATTTTGTACGGTGATAAAGGGCACTGCTAAAAGTGTACCTATGAGACGTTCAAAAACTTGGTAACTACGAAACCAACATGGCGGCCAAGCGAATTTGAAACTTTTTAATAGACTTTTCTCGTGATTTAACCATCTGAGCGCAGTGAAATGTGGTCCAGTAAATGATTATACATATTGTAATGCACTGGCATCTAATTTATTTCAATTGTTAACATTACCTCAAGATGGCGGCTGTGCGAAATTTTAAAATGAAGCTTTTACTTCTTGTGTCCTAATCATGCGATTGAAGTTTGAATACCAAACGTACACAATAATATTCATGTAATAGTATGCAAATAAAAATCCAACCTGGTGACCATTTGAAATATTTAAACGGTTCTCAATATCTACGAATCTATCACAACAATAAAATTGAATTTTTGTATGTTGATAGAGGCAATTAATATGAGTAGGATATATGAAAATAGGCTGTATAGTTATTCACGGAACTACTTGTTTCACACCAGTTCTCAAGGGTTATACGATGTAATCATGTGCTGACCACACCTCACGTAACAACTTACGTTCAAGTTCTAATCAATATAGCTTATTTCATTATAACCAAAGTCCAAAGGTGCACACTTGTTTGTTCCCAAAAATCAGCGATTCCTGAACGGCTTGTTTAATAGTATCGTGAAAATAAACATAATAATGATATTTTAAGTCTGCAGATGAAAAAAAATACCGGGAATTATTCAGTACTATTTACCCTTCTCTGTCCTCAAATTTTCTAAATGTTGGTTGGTTCTTAAGTTCAGGGGCTGCGACAACGCGGTCATGTAGCCCCGTGTACTTTGGGTGTGTGTAGAATCTGTCTGATATCCGGTGTTAATATTGTGATGACTGTAATAGTGTGTGTTATCTGTTTTTTAGCCTACTTTCGATTTTTGCAAAAAATGAAAGTAGACTTATGAGATCAACACAGGGCGAAAAATTGTGTGTCTGTCTGTGTGTATGTGTGTGTGTGAGTCTGTGTGTGTGTGTGTGTGTGTGAGAGAGAGAGAGAGAGTGAGTGTACTCTGAATGTCTGTCCCCCCCCTATCAATTCGAACACGGTGAAACCGAATTGAACGAAATTTGGTACAGAGGTAGCTCTAGCATAGGGCACCTCAGTGCCATACTTTATATCGCCGCCATCTTTACCAAAACTGAATGGCGGCCACTCAAACGTTCAAAACGTAAACTCAAATTACGGCTAAACTAATCATCCGATCTCTACCAAATTTGGTGACAACATACCTTTATATAGGACGCGTCTTTCACCCAAACTTCAAGGTCATCGGCCTTGCCATTTCAGGATGGTGGCCGTGTGAATTATGCAACCATTATAATCAATAGCTTAAGACCCACCAATTCAGATTATCAAGCCTAGGGTGGTTTAAGCTATCCTGAAGGTCGTGATCCGTTATTTATTATAATTTAATATTATAATATTATTCTGTATGACTGGCTTAAAAGAGCTGAGCTGTATCTGCCACACGACAAGATGGCAGCTGTCCTCATGAGCCTGTCTTATATTTCAGTAGTTTTAGTATGTTGTATGCGATATACCCTACTGATACAATAATATAAACTTTGTATGAAATGATCTATAATGAAGATGTACTGCAGTGAAGAAATAGTTTATTTCAAGTCATTATTTGCCAACAGGTTGAATCTAATATATCAGTTAAGATCGCCATGATGTTACGGATATGTTTAGCTCTGGGCTAGCGTGTTAGCCTGTCACGCAGTTGACTGGGGATCGAATACTGCTACAGTTGACTTTTTTTTTCTTGAATTCTTTTACAAATGATGTGCACAAGCTCTTTTCACAGATACTGAATAAAATGTCATTTAGCTCAAAGGGGAGGCTAATGTATACACTCGTTTATTAATAAAATCACAGTTCCAGCATTGCACATAAACAGAAGACATTACGAAAAGGAGAATAGAAGAATTAGAGACGCGTTGTTATCAACCACAGCCTTCTTAATGTCTCTGTACGGTGCTGTCCTCTTGTGGGTTATGTGGGTAGTATTGTTCCAAATATACCGCTGTGTCAATACCTGGCCTCCTAAAGTATGGCAATTTTGTAATACTGGTAGTTCGACTATTAGCCACGATCGCGCTCCGATTACCTTTAATGATAGAACGTACAAGGCACTGCCGGCAGGAAGTTAGGTCCTCATTTGAGTACGTAATTCAATTGCTTATATGAGGACGAAGCGTCCTGCTGGCAGGACCGTTCTTTTTTCCATTATATAGAGAGAAATGTAACGAATCAGTGCATGCAAGTCTGAAGTTGGTAGCTCTGACCGTTCAGTAATGGCGGCGATTATACGTAATGGTGACTGTGTTTATGTTTTTGCTACCTATTTCGATGCTCCAAACAGCGGAGATGCATGGAGTCGCTCGTTATTTGCTATTAATTATGATATCAGTAAATGTCATGGTACTGTAGTTTAAATTACGTGTAGTTGTGCAACTGTGCAGTGGGATATTGACAAAAACACAACTAGGCTTTTTTTAATTTATTTATTTATTCGCGCCGTCGCTCATACATTTATTTAGTCTCTGTACTATAAGAAAACACGTTTATACTTTATACGTTTATATATTTTAGAGTCAATATGTTGTTAAGAGACAGTTATTGTATTAGTCAATATGAGTCATATTGAATATTTTAGAATATTTACAGACTTTTATTGTTTACCCAGTACCAGAACTGCAATATTATTACGCTCTGATAACCCAAAGTACTGCCGGAAGGACGCGTCCTGCTGGAAGGCCAGTTCAAACATTTGCCATAAGGGTCCAAAGTCCTGCTGGAAGGACGCACCGCTGTGTACAAAAGTACTTCCGGAAGGTCCTTCTAGCAGGACGAGTGACTGTACGCTCTATCATTAAACACTGCCAGTTGGATCGCTTCCCTCCTGGCTACTTTAAACTGCCTACTCGTTGAACACCCAGAGGCGTACTAGATAAATATGAATTCACTGCTACGTCGCAGCACCAACCTACTGTGATTGGCGCGGATTTTTTAAGGGGAAGGTACCCAAAACGGTAGATCCTTAAGTTTGCAGGCTGGCTTAATATAGACATTAACGGACGTGAATGCATTACAATAAGTTAGTAGTTTTGTTATTCAATCATCATAAAGTATATAATATTGATTTTGACACTTACTGGCTAATTATCAATATAAAAGAAAACAAACACTGCATAGTGGTAGGGGTGGTTTTAGGGATGAGGACAAAGAGTTATAAATATACCCATACATTTAGGAGAAAGTAGGCTATATGTTCTTTGCTGAACATCTTGTTTTAATTTAAGGACTGCAACTTGGAATTTTTCAAATAGTTCCTACTTTTGCCACCAAGCGCCACCGTCAACGATTACTAGGCCAAGCTAAGAACTTAGCTACTAGACGCCACCGCAGTCGGCTCTTGGCAACGAACGTAGAAACCTAAGAGCGTTTTACATTCATAACCTATCCAATTTAGCTTCACACAGGTGCAATTAGTGGAAGGCTCTTTAACATGCCATAAATCTATGACATGGAACCGCCCGCTTTACTTCCCCTCTGAAGGAAGGCATACTGAGGGATTTTAACGCTCATAAAAAATCCGACGGCTTTGGCTGGGTTTGAACCCGCTATCTTGGGCATAGAAGCTCAGCATGCTACCGACTACGCCACCGTAGCCACCAATTTCTAATGTTAAACACAAATTCGGGGAAATTCTAGTAGTTTCTTGAAGTTTGTCATACTTAGCTTAAATAATAGCAAGATTTTTAGCCTACTTTTCACATTTTGCAAAAATGAGGAAAATGTACACTTATGAGATCCATCCGGGAAAATGTGTGTGTGTGTGTGTGTCTGTCTGGCTGCATGTGTACCCCCCCCCCCCCCTTTTTCAACTCCTAAACGGCTGCAGCTATTGAAACCCAATCTGGTAAGGATAAAGATCTATATCTGAATATCTCACGGCCATATTTGAAATTGACGTCAGTGCTATCAACTGCTGAAAAATCACAATTGAAATTTGAGCTCTATGTTGGATATCTCAGAAGTTATGCATGCAAACTATTCCAAAATTGGCAGACATATAGATAATAGCATTCCACATTAATTTTCTGAAGTTCATACCAGCCAGTGTTGCCAACATGATTCTAAGCCTGCCGTTAAGTCAAATTTCTAAATGCATGTAACTTCTATATTATCGATTGGATTTCAACAAATTTCGTATGAACTATGTGTACTACAACAGATATGACTGTGCGTATTCTAAAGAAACACCAGGGCTGCCAACTGTTAATAAATGCTCTCACTATGTTTTAACCGTAATGTAAATATATCACAAAGTATGCCAGCCAACAGTTATAAACGTTGCACACGTATAGTACCTGACATTCTACCCTAATTCGGTGTAACTCGTATACATCAGTGCTGCCAACAAGATTCTAAGCCTGATGATAGGTCGTTTTAAATGCATGTAACTTCTATACTAACAAATGGATCTCAACCAAATTTCGTACGTGCTTTGTGTACCATAACAGTTATGACTATGCGTATTTGCAAGAACCAGCAAGGCTGCCAACTGTTAATAAATGCTCTCTCTATTTGTTTAATCCTAATATCAATATATCAGAAAGGTATACAAGCCATCATTTCTAAACTTTGCACACGTATGGTACCTGACTTTTTAGATTAATTTGGAGTATCTAATATACATCAGTGCTGCCAACATTATTCGAAGCTTTTGGATTGTTTCAAATTTTAATTACATGCAACTTCTATTCTAACAATTATTACCAATTGACACTATAATAGATCGTAATATGTCAGATTAATTCTGAGCATCACATACATGACATTGTTCCCAACATGATTTTACGCGCACTGATAAATCCAATATCAAACAGCAAGTAACGTCCATACTATCCATTAGACTTCAACCAAATTTTGTATGTGCATTCTATACCGTAAGAGATGGAACTAATAATAAATTCAGAGTCGCCAGGTCTGCCAACTGTAGTAAGTTACTGTATTAGGTTACACTATTTTAGGTGTATTTCAAACTGCAGTACTTTGAAATGTTGGTATTACCAACTTGATATAGTCATTATTGTAGATAGGTCTATATAGATTGGCATGAATCTTAAAGGTAACGAAATGTAGGCTATTTAGTTCGTCATGGAACTACTTGTTAATTTTGACTACAGAGAATCGCTTAAAATTTTTAAAACAAAAATCTGCCACAAAAGGACACTAAAAATCGTAAACTAGTTTCTGAAAGATGCAACGTCTTTGTTAACTCAAATATCCTAATGAAAGAATAAAAATATGTCTAAAAGTAAAACCTCTTACGTAACTACAGACCACCTAGCCTCTTACGTAACTACAGAACACCTAGCCTCTTACGTAACTATAGACCACCTAGCCTCTTACGTAACTATAGACCACCTAGCCTCTTACGTAACTATAGACCACCTAGCCTCTTACGTAACTATAGACCACCCAGCATCTTTCGTAACTATAGACCACCCAGCCTCTTACGTAACTACAGACCACCTAGCCTCTTACGTAACTACAGACCACCTTGCCTCTTACGTAACTATAGACCACGTAGCCTCTTACGTAACTATAGACCACCTAACCTCTTTCGTAACTATAGACCACCTAGCCTGTTACGTAACTATAGACCACCTAGCCTCTTACGTAACTATAGACCACCTAGCCTCTTTCGTAACTATAGACCACCTAGCCTACGTAACTATAGACCACCTAGCCTCTTACGTAACTATAGACCACCTAGCCTCTTATGTAACTATAGACCACCTAGCCTCTTTCGTAACTATAGACCACCTAGCCTCTTACGTAACTATAGACCACCTAGCCTCTTACGTAACTACAGACCACCTAGCCTCTTACGTAACTACAGTCCACCTTGCCTCTTACGTAACTATAGACCACGTAGCCTCTTACGTAACTATAGACCACCTAGCCTCTTACGTAACTATAGACCACCAAGCCTCTTACGTAACTATAGACCACCTAGCCTCGTATGTCACTATAGACCACCTAGCCTCTTACGTAACTACAGACTACCTAGCCTCTTACGTAACTACAGACCACCTAGCCTCTTACGTAACTACAGACCACCTTGCCTCTTACGTAACTATAGACCACGTAGCCTCTTACGTAACTATAGACCACCTAGCTTCTTTCGTAACTATAGACCACCTAGCCTCTTACGTAACTATAGACCACCTAGCCTCTTACGTAACTACAGACCACCTTGCCTCTTACGTAACTATAGATCACGTAGCCTCTTACGTAACTATAGACCACCTAGCCTCTTACGTAACTATAGACCACCTAGCCTCTTACGTAACTATAGACCACCTAGCCTCTTTCGTAACTATAGACCACCTAGCCTACGTAACTATAGACCACCTAGCCTCTTACGTAACTATAGACCACCTAGCCTCTTACTTAACTATAGACCACCTAGCCTCTTATGTAACTATAGACCACCTAGCCTCTTATGTAACTATAGACCACCTAGCCTCTTATGTAACTATAGACCACCTAGTCTTTTTCGTAACTATAGACTACCTAGTCTCTTTCGTAACTACAGACCACCTAGCCTCTTACGTAACTATAAACCACTTCAGAATGGTTGATGATGATGATGATAATTGTTGTTTTAAGGGGCCTAACATCCAGGTTATCGGCCCCTGATGGTTTGGGTGATCGTGAAGATGAAAATGAAATGCAAACTTAAAACTAAAACTAACTACTAACTTATATACTAGAAGAAGAAACGGAAAACCAAAGGAGAATAAGGCAAATAAAGGACAGGAGGAAAAGAAATGCCCTCAACCCTCGAAGAATGCGGACTGAGGGACTTGGAAGGAAGGAGAGCCATGAAAGGCAGATAAGAAAGTGAAAGAGGAGAGGGTCTGGCACAAAGGGAAGGGAAAAATGGGGGAAACCGGACCCAGCTCAGGAATCCCTCGGGGTCGCCAACTCCCAAACTCACCAGCAGTGAGCCCCTGAGGGTGTAGCATGATCTAGGGTGCACCATAAGTGGTGGGGCTACATACACACTGCCTCCTTGAAGGCTTTGAACAGAAGGCAGGAGATAACATGAAAATTAAAAGTAGGCAGACCCCTCGCAGAAGGAGGGAATCAGAAAAGATGAGACAAGGGCCAATTAAGGCGGGAAATGAAGAGACTCCCTAGGCCTCGGAGACCCCAATACCGTCGGGGTCGGAAAAGAACAAGAGCTGACCAAGTGAGGTCGACAGGAAAGAAGACAGAGAGGAGCCCGTTACAATCAGGATGGTTGGGCTTATTGTGTATCGACTACGACGCTTACAGTCAAGGGTATGACCCTGACAGTTTGGAACACAGGACACAGACAAGAGATGGGCAGAGTCCACCTCTTGAGCGCTTACAGTTATGAATTATTAATAAAGCCAAAGAGTTTATGACATTAGAAATTCCCAAATGCCGTGAGAAGACGAATACGACTGTGTCACATCAAAAAAGTAAAACAATCCTTCTCGTTGGACATCGGGAGAGGACAAGAATGTGGTCTGGAGGGCGGTGTCGCTGAGGCGCGCCCTATCCGGCTCAATTATTAAGCACATTTATTCCTGGACCACGGAGAATAAATTAATGTGAATTTCCTTTCTTTACTTTAACCTTGGAGGACGAAGCATTTTTATTACCATGCTCTAAACTTCTAGGAGTATAGAATATATATATTAGGGGCTTTTCCATTCCAAACCATGGCATAAATGTTTGGATTATTTATTCTACTCATATGACCATAAATACTACAGTTTCATGTTCCTAGCAAAGTCTTTTATTTATATAGTCCACATCGCCTTAAATATGTTACTAACATGTAACCTTGCCGCTACATGATCACGTTGTCGAAAAAGCCTCTAAAGTAATCAACAACAACGAAACGCTTATTTCCGTATCTTTATCATCTCCGTGAACAAACAAACCTGTAAGTCTGAACATTTGGAATCTTCGACTAGAACTTTTTGACGTGTAATATCTTTCCGCTCGGTTGCTGTATAGTTTTGTGGGAGTGATTTTGAAAATTGGGGGCGGAAGTGGATCGAACGGAAGTGGATCGAACGGAAGTGAAGACGCACTGCCAGCTGGATGTACAATTAAAAATGTGTGTATTGGAAACAAGGCAGTGTGTGCTCTGTAGCGCGAGAATGTTATGGCAATACAGGAGGCAGTGCATTTAGCAGGCACTGGTTTGACGAACACAGTGGCAAATGTTTCACTGACTTTCATTTGTCATTGAGCAGTTTATGAAGCTTCACGTTCAAGGTTGAATATCACCTGGGGTAGGACAAAGACGACAAATGACATTTAAGTAAGCGGCATTATTGTCCAGCTGTGGGTGACTAGTCAAATATTAAATGCATAACAGAATGTTGTTATATGAGTGGAATAAAAGCTGTATTTTCATCATATGTGAGACTAGGTCATTTTATGATTGTAGGAACCCATGTTTTGATTGTTTACGACGAACTGTATGAGAGCCTTGAGAATAATGAATGTTATAGTTACTGAGGAATGTGCTCACAGTATTTGAGAGTACTGTCGACGTTGTGTGTCACTTTGTTATTATGAATTATTAATGTAAAAGGAATGAAGGAAGCTTGTAGTTTTGCATGTCCGTTAATCTCACGATCATGATTCACGGTACCTCCTTTTTACGTGGAATGCGAACCACAGGACATGGCAATTCAATTCGAAACTCTCACATGTATTGACCGGGAATTAAACCCGGTCTACCTTGGTGAGAGACTAACAGCTTGACCGCTGCGCCACAAATGTGACAGTAGCATATCTCAAATTCAATCTATACATTCACTATGAAAATGGAGTGTAAATTAACATTTTAAGAATGTCCAAGCTGTGTAGTATACGAGTAGGATAACATGTCAGATGTTACACATCATATGCGACTACTGTAAGGCTCGTATCTTTTTATATTTATCCCCCTTTCATGAGGGTTCAAAATTAAACATTACAAGGCAGTGAATAAGCCAGGAGCACTGCACGCAGCAGAAACACTAACTATAAATGTTAAGGGCCAAATGGAAAAACTCCAGCTGAAGGAAAGGAAAATTTTAAGAAAAATTATAGGACCAACATTTTAGGAAAACAAGATTATATACACTTGGAATGAAACTCTCTACCAGAAAATTGAAAATCTCTCAGATGCCATGCGAAAAAGGAGGTCATCTTCTGAGAATGGATTCTAATAGATTAACGAAACAAATCTTTGACTTTTTCCGTAATCGTATAACAAAACCCAACTGGTTTAACGAAATTGAAAAAGACCTAGTAGAATTGAAGATGACAGAAACGTCATTACTCGATCGAACAGCCAAATTAGTTACTGAAGACGAAAATATAAGGCTCCAAGACAGAGCTACACTAAAATCCAAACCTATTATCTCGGAAGAAGAAAGGAAAAGAAGATCTGAAAGACTGAAGATGTACTGGACTCTACGGAAAGAACAGCGTACAGGGAAATGAATGATTCCACGTACCCCAAAGAGGGTGAAACAAAAGAATAATAATAATAATAAGGTGTATAATCAAACCTCAGTAAGAAAATTTTTGTTTTACCTAAGACAGGAGGTAAACAGAATTGTAGCGTAAATATATATATATATCTCCCTCATTATTCCCATTTAAAAAATATTACCGTTTCAGTATACAGTACACACAATGCCTGTGTTCATACGCTATAAAAAATTGAGCTATGTAGCTATCATGCTTTCCAAGAAAAAGTACCTATAAATTAACATTGTGAAGAAGGTGATACTATTTCCCCTTATGACAGCACAATAACACAGATTATCGGACAAAAGTTTACTCACACGCAAGTACACGGGTCTGATATAACCCCTAAATGATTGATGATGATGATGATAATTGTAGTTTTATGGGGCCTAACATCTAGGTTATCGGCTCCTAATGGTCTGGGTGATAGCGAAAATGACGATGAAATGAAAACCAGAACGAAAATTAAGTGAGACGGAAGATACTTACAAAAAGGAACTCAGATTGAAACTACTCACAAAATGGAGAGCGGTAATACTTACAAAAGGGAATTTAGAACGAAAATACTCACAAGAGGAATAGATTGAAAAATACAGTACGCACAAAGTGCAATTGAAATTGAGAATGCTTACAAAATGCAATTGAAATTGAGAATGCTTACAAAATGCAATTGAAATTGAAATTAAAAATACACAATGCAATTTAGATTGAGAAAGGCCGGTTCAGATTCAAAATACTCACAAAGTGCGATTGAAATTCAAAATACTTACAAAATGCAATTGAAATTGAGAATGCTTACAAAATGTATGGTAGATTAAAACTACAGTACTCATTTGGCATGACAATATTTACAAAATGTAATTTAGATTCAAAATACCCACAAAATGCAATTGAGAATCAAAATACTTGCAAAATGCCCACCATACAAAATGCAATTTAAATTTAAAATTCTTGCAAAATGCGGTTTAGGTTGAAAATACTTACAAATTGCAATTGAAATTGAGAATGCTTACAAAATGCAATTGAAATTGAGAATGCTTACAAAATGCAATTGAAATTGAAATTAAAAATACACAATGCAATTTAGATTGAGAAAGGCCGGTTCAGATTCAAAATACTCACAAAGTGCGATTGAAATTCAAAATACTTACAAAATGCAATTGAAATTGAGAATGCTTACAAAATGTATGGTAGATTAAAACTACAGTACTCATTTGGAATGACAATATTTACAAAATGTAATTTAGATTCAAAATACCCACAAAATGCAATTGAGAATCAAAATACTTGCAAAATGCCCACCATACAAAATGCAATTTAAATTTAAAATTCTTGCAAAATGCGGTTTAGGTTGAAAATACGCACAAAGTGCAATTGAAATTGAGAATGCTTACAAAATGCAATTGAAATTGAGAATGCTTACAAAATGCAATTGAAATTGAAATTAAAAATACACAATCCAATTTAGATTGAGAAAGGCCGGTTCAGATTCAAAATACTCACAAAGTGCGATTGAAATTCAAAATACTTACAAAATGCAATTGAAATTGAGAATGCTTACAAAATGTATGGTAGATTAAAACTACAGTACTCATTTGGAATGACAATATTTACAAAATGTAATTTAGATTCAAAATACCCACAAAATGCAATTGAGAATCAAAATACTTGCAAAATGCCCACCATACAAAATGCAATTTAAATTTAAAATTCTTGCAAAATGCGGTTTAGGTTGAAAATACTTACAAATTGCAATTGAAATTGAGAATGCTTACAAAATGCAATTGAAATTGAGAATGCTTACAAAATGCAATTGAAATTGAAATTAAAAATACACAATGCAATTTAGATTGAGAAAGGCCGGTTCAGATTCAAAATACTCACAAAGTGCGATTGAAATTCAAAATACTTACAAAATGCAATTGAAATTGAGAATGCTTACAAAATGTATGGTAGATTAAAACTACAGTACTCATTTGGAATGACAATATTTACAAAATGTAATTTAGATTCAAAATACCCACAAAATGCAATTGAGAATCAAAATACTTGCAAAATGCCCACCATACAAAATGCAATTTAAATTTAAAATTCTTGCAAAATGCGGTTTAGGTTGAAAATACTTACAAATTGCAATTGAAATTGAGAATGCTTACAAAATGCAATTGAAATTGAGAATGCTTACAAAATGCAATTGAAATTGAAATTAAAAATACACAATCCAATTTAGATTGAGAAAGGCCGGTTCAGATTCAAAATACTCACAAAGTGCGATTGAAATTCAAAATACTTACAAAATGCAATTGAAATTGAGAATGCTTACAAAATGTATGGTAGATTAAAACTACAGTACTCATTTGGAATGACAATATTTACAAAATGTAATTTAGATTCAAAATACCCACAAAATGCAATTGAGAATCAAAATACTTGCAAAATGCCCACCATACAAAATGCAATTTAAATTTAAAATTCTTGCAAAATGCGGTTTAGGTTCAAAATACGCACAAAGTGCAATTGAAATTGAGAATGCTTACAAAATGCAATTGAAATTGAGAATGCTTACAAAATGCAATTGAAATTGAAATTAAAAATACACAATGCAATTTAGATTGAGAAAGGCCGGTTCAGATTCAAAATACTCACAAAGTGCGATTGAAATTCAAAATACTTACAAAATGCAATTGAAATTGAGAATGCTTACAAAATGTATGGTAGATTAAAACTACAGTACTCATTTGGAATGACAATATTTACAAAATGTAATTTAGATTCAAAATACCCACAAAATGCAATTGAGAATCAAAATACTTGCAAAATGCCCACCATACAAAATGCAATTTAAATTTAAAATTCTTGCAAAATGCGGTTTAGGTTGAAAATACTTACAAATTGCAATTGAAATTGAGAATGCTTACAAAATGCAATTGAAATTGAGAATGCTTACAAAATGCAATTGAAATTGAAATTAAAAATACACAATGCAATTTAGATTGAGAAAGGCCGGTTCAGATTCAAAATACTCACAAAGTGCGATTGAAATTCAAAATACTTACAAAATGCAATTGAAATTGAGAATGCTTACAAAATGTATGGTAGATTAAAACTACAGTACTCATTTGGAATGACAATATTTACAAAATGTAATTTAGATTCAAAATACCCACAAAATGCAATTGAGAATCAAAATACTTGCAAAATGCCCACCATACAAAATGCAATTTAAATTTAAAATTCTTGCAAAATGCGGTTTAGGTTGAAAATACGCACAAAGTGCAATTGAAATTGAGAATGCTTACAAAATGCAATTGAAATTGAGAATGCTTACAAAATGCAATTGAAATTGAAATTAAAAATACACAATGAAATTTAGATTGAGAAAGGCCGGTTCAGATTCAAAATACTCACAAAGTGCGATTGAAATTCAAAATACTTACAAAATGCAATTGAAATTGAGAATGCTTACAAAATGTATGGTAGATTAAAACTACAGTACTCATTTGGAATGACAATATTTACAAAATGTAATTTAGATTCAAAATACCCACAAAATGCAATTGAGAATCAAAATACTTGCAAAATGCCCACCATACAAAATGCAATTTAAATTTAAAATTCTTGCAAAATGCGGTTTAGGTTGAAAATACTTACAAATTGCAATTGAAATTCAATGTCCTCACTAAAATGTACTGCTCCTGCATTGAAAGTCTTACTAAAAAGCAATTTAGATTGAAAACAATCGTGAAATGCAATTTAGATCGAAGAAACTTACAAAATGCTACGTATATTAAATATACCTACAAAATGTAGTGTAGATGAAAAAATCGCTAAAGGGAATTTAAATACACGGGGAACCAATTAACAAAAAGAGTGCGGGAATCTTAAAGAGAAAAGGAACCAGAATGAAAAGAAAATAAACTGAGAGATATAAAAATAAGATTTCAGGCTAAAATAGACAAACGTAATACAGTAAAGAGGGTATTTACAGATGAGGAACGCCTGAGAAGATCAGAGCGAATGAAGAGCTACTGGGTGACTCGGAAAGGAAACTTACTGAAGAAGAGGACAAAGAAATGATTGACTGAAGTGGTCCAATGAGGCCGTAAAAGCAGAAGAAGAAGGAGAAGAAGAAGAAGAAGAAAAGAAGGCTGACCCCTCGAAAAAGGAGGGATCAGGAAAGATGAGACAAGGGCCAATTAAGGCGGGAAAGTGAAAGTCTCCCTAGGCTTCGGATACCCTAATACCGTTGGGGTCGGAAATGGACAAGAGTTGACCAAGGGAGGTCGACAGGAAAGAAGACCGAGAGGAACCCGGCACAAGTAAGTGGAAGCAATGCCCGACTAACAAGGGGACCCTACGGCAATAGGATTTTTGTAATTTTTCCACCTTCGGGTACGTTAAGTTCAGACCTCGAACAATAATTTACCAAAGCCGTTCGATGCCATATTCATAAATTCTCGAGAAAATCGACTTCGAAGTTTTCCGAGCGCATCATATCCAGTAAGGATGTTACAGAGATCGTGCAGGACGCGTGGCTCACCCGGTAACGTTCGGGTTCATTAATCGCCGGGACACTACTGTCGACCAAATTATTATGTGCACTCGAGTTTGAAGGTTGTTTGTGAAGTAACCAATAGACCTACATAAAATCCAATAACATCATCATTTTCGTCGTTCTATTTTACGTTAGGTCATGTAGGTTTGGAATTTTTAATATATATTTTAATATTTTTTATCGCAGTTGGAACACCAAAAAGTGTACGTTACCTTACAACAATGATAACAACTTTGTTTCTTGGACACACAAAATTGTGAAATTAATAAACCAGTTATACAACATTCCAATGTATATTGTGTTAAAATTTGGATTCGATCCGATGACGGGCTTTTGAGATAATAATTCATAAATGTGACGCATGGTTGAAACACGCTTAAAAACGGGCACTTTTTGTGTTCCAACTGCGATAACAAATATTAAAATATAAATTTAAAAATCCAAACCTACATGAACTAACGTAAAATAGAACGAGGAAAATGTTGATGGTATTTGATTTTATGTAGTTCTATTGGTTACTTCACAAACAACCTTCAAACTCGAGTACTCATAATACTTTGGTCGACAGTAGTTCGAGTCTCACTTCGGGTGTTGTATATTTTTTCTTTCAATTCATATACTACTAATGTGATTGAAATATAAAAATCATCAAGTCTGTAGTAATTCGCAGATATGTAATTATAATTTCCAATGAAAAAACGCACGTCTCATTTCTAATTATCTCCCACACAGCTGCTCAAGCACAACGGATTTGTGGGGTATTCCAGGACGGGTGGAGGAGATACTTACCACGCCATTCGCAAGGGATGCCTGTTCGGAGTAGCATTTGGCTGTTGGTTTCCAGAGAAGCAGATGGTGTTTCTTGGCGTGGTGGGTGATTTCTTCTAACATACGATAAAGAAGATCATAATGTCGGGCGTGGAGGACGACAATCCGCCTGATGATGATTTTTATATTTTCATCACATTAGTAGTAGCCTATATGAATTGAAAGAAAAAAAAATATAGCACCCGAAGTGAAACTCGAACTAGCGTCCCGGCGATTACTGGGCCCGAACGTTACCGGGTAAGCCACGCGTCCTGCACGAACTCGGTAACATCTTTACTGGATATGAAGCACTCGGAAAATTTCGAAGTCGATTTTCACGAGAATTTATGAATATGGCATCGAACGGCCTTAGGGAATTATTGTTCGAGGTCTGAACTTTACGTACCCGAAGCGGGGAAAATTACACAAATCCGATTTCCATAGGGTCTCCTTGTAAGCTGGGGTCCCGTGGTCGCCAAGCCACGTCCCACTAGATGTGAGCCCCTGAGGGAAACCCCTAAATGAAATATGCAGCAATAACAACAGCCAGATGCAATAGTTGTGTGAGATTTGAAGAGGGCACATCAAAGGACCGCACGGTTCGTGTATCGGGCGATAAGCGGCGAGATTAACCCAATTAGAAAGGCCACCAATTACAGCGCTGTTAATTAAGCCGTATTGTACTTGTAGGGGCGGCCCTGGACAGAGCAGGTGAACCAAAACACCTCCGACACCACGCTCTCCACGACCTTTGGTATGTTCTGGAACTTTCATACAGCACACAGTTCACAAAACATTCTATACCTCTGCAACTATTTCAGGGATCTCTTTGAATTTTGGCCTAAATGTATATACAGGGTTATTCAAAAAGAAGGAACAGATTTCGGTTGGTTGGTTCATCAGTTTAGGGGCTGCAACAACGCGGTCATTAAGCCCCATGTACTTTGGGTGTGTGTAGAATCTGTCTGATAACCAATGTTAATGTTAATAGATGACTGTATTAGTGTGTGTATCTGTTTTAATTCAAGTAAGGACTTGACATTCGATTTTCAAGCAGTTCCAACTTTTGCTACCAAACTCCACCGTCAACGACCAACTAGTTCTGAACTTGGTTACTAGATGCCACCGCTGTCGGCTCCTGGCGACGAACGTTGGAACCTAAGAGTGTTAGTCAAATCTAAACTACTAGCATTAGCCGTCGCGGCTTCGCCCGCGAATAGTCTAGTTGTAAAGAGTACACTTAGCAAAATCTCAATCATGAATGCTATGACTGATTTATCCTTGGTATGAATAATCAGACTTTATCAATTCAGCAACTGGTGCAGTGGTTAGGGGTTTGTCATTTCTTCATAGGTATATCAGAGCGAAGTTAGTTTTCTCGAAATATCACAGACACTGTTAATTTAAGGGTCTTTAAATGTGGTTTTCGGAGACCCTTTATAATCGGGTGAAAAAGACCATTCGTACCACACCCACACGTGAAAATTGCGTGAAAAAATTCTTGAGCCCCCTTGACCCCCTTAAGCGCATTATACTGTATGTATTGATGAATTTTACAGCTTAATTTGGTTCAGTGATAACCTTATAACCGTCTGGAAACTTTCACAGTAATGTAATAATTGGAATTGCATTGCGTCTTACAGAAATAGATGGACCTGTGAGATTCTGTTACCATGGTTACCGTGTTGCATTCTTTCATTGTAAATAGCTTGCCACGGTGGGTGAGTGGTTATAGTGTCGGACTACCAACCCCAAGTTTGCAGGTTCGCCCCTGGCCATGGTAAGTGATTTTTTAAGGCGACAAAAATCACGATACTCATGTCATACGTTGTTGGCATGTTAAAGAACCCATTTGAATTCAGTAGGCCGTGTTCAATGGCAAAATTAATCCCGGGATTTTCCGCCAACACAAAGTTCCTCCATTCTCTACTTGAAAGCGCTGTAGTGTCAAGGAGTTTAGATATCTAACCTCCTTGACTTTCATAGCGTTCAAAGGAACGACGAAATTCGACATGCAAGCTACCCTCTGGGTGTCAATTAACAAAGCTTGCACCAGGCACCTGAGGCCATACGATATTATTATTATTATTATTATTGTAAATATACATGTTTTAAGGTATTTATTTAATTGTGAGGCATTTAAAGAGTAAGTGAGTGCGTTTCTCTTACGCATTGGGTTATGCTGAACCTGTAGGTACCCCATATGTGTAGGTTGGTGTTAATGGGACCTTATTTTCAGTATAAAACTGGAATGAGACCTTAGCAGAATAATATAGGGAGGGATAATTTAGCTTCATACAAGTGTAATTATTGGAAGGTTCTTTATCATGCCATAAATCTATGACATTGGTCCACCGGCTTTACTCCCCCCGCCGCCCCCCGAAGGAAGGCAAACTGAGGGACTTTTAACGCTCTTAAAAAATCCGACGTCTTCGGCTGGGTTTGAACCCGCGACCTTGGGCATAGGAGCTCCGCATGCTACCAACTTCTGTCAGACGTGGAATAACCAGTTTGATAGGTTATTCCTGTCACAGTTTTCTCCATGAAGAAGAATGGTCCATAAACTTTGTTTACAAATATGGCACAGAAGACGTTAATCTTCGGTAAATTTCGTTCATGTTCAATAATTGACATAGGACTTTCACTTGCCCACATTCTAACGTTATGGTGATTAACTGTACCGGAAAGGTGAAAAGTGGATTCATCAGAAACTAAAAGTTACGTGACGAACTAAAGAGCCTTTTTTTTTTTTTGAGTCGTTTCGGCCATCAATGGACCACGATGTTCTTCACTCATATGATCACTGTAAAGCTTGTTTTCTTGTCTGCCAGTAGATCTTCATTCTTGACGAATGTTCAGCTCTCCTTTCTTCCGTCCACTTGCAGTGAGGGCGAGGCATCACAGATGTTAAAGGGTGCAGATTACTGGTTGATTTAACCGCCTTTCTGAACAGGTTCCTTTCCCAAACCTACGTTTGTTAAAATTTAAGATTCATGCCAATCTATGTAGACCTATTTAGAATAATAACTAAATCAAGTTGGTAATACTGTCATTTCTAAGTACTTCAGTTTGAAATACACCTGAAATAGTGTAGCCTAGCAGAGTAACTTACTACAGTTGGCAGCCCTGGTGACTCTAAATATATTCTTAGTTCCATCTCTTAAGGTATAGAATGCACATACAAAATTTGGTTGAAGTCTAATAGATAGTATGTCCGTTACATGCTGTTTGATATTGGATTTATCAGTGCGTATAAAATTGTGTTGGGAACAATGTCATGTATGTGGTGCTCATAATTAATCTGAAATATTACGATCTATTGTAGTGCCAATTTTGGATAAAATTCATTTGTTAGTATAGATGTTACATGTAATTAAAAATTGAAACTATCAGAAAGCTTAGAATCATGTTGGCAGCACTGAGGTATATTAGTTACTACAAATTAATCTAGAATGTCAGGTACTATACGTGTGCAAAATTTAGAGCTGATGGCTTGCATACTGATATATTGATATTAGGATTAAACAAATAGAGAGAGCACTTATTAACAGTTGGCAGCCCTGTTGATTCTTAGGAATAAGCATAGTCATCTGTTATAGTACACATAGCACATACAAAATTTGATTGAAATCCATTTGTTACTATAGAAGTTATATGCATTTAAAAACTGGACCTATCAGCATGCTTAGAGTCGTGTTGGCAGCACTGATGTATATAAGTTACACTAAACTAAGGTAGAATGTCAGGTACTATACGTGTGCAAAGTTAAGAGCTGTTGGCTTGCATACTTTCTAAATAGGGTTTAAACAGAGAGAGAGCATTTATTAGCAGTTGGCAGCCCTGGTGGCCCTTTAGAATACGTACAGTCATATCTGTTTTAGTACACGTCATAGTACATACGAAATTAGGTTGAAATGCAATCGATAGTATAGAAGTTACATGCATTTAGACATTGGAATTATCAGCAAGCTAAGAATCATGTTGAAACACTGGAATGCATGGACTTATGAAAATTGATCTGGAATATTATTATCAATATGTGTGCCAATTTTGGAATATTTCACATGGTTAACTTTTGAGATATCCAACTTAGAGCTCAAATTTCAATTGCGATTTTTCAGCAGTAGGTAGCACTGACGTCAAATTCAAGTATCGCCGTTAGATAGCTGCAGCCGTTTAGGAGTTGATAGGGGGGGGGGACCGACAGACAGACAGACAGACAGACAGAAAGAAAGACAGACACACATTTTCCGGATCGATCTCATAAGTCTACTTTTTCCTCATTTTTCTAAAATAAGAAAAGTAGGCTGAAAATAGAGGTAATGAATATAAAATATTTGTATCTCAATTTCCCAGTACTCTTAAATGAACTGGCATATGTAGTGGTCCTGTTAAAGACTGTTGGAATGGTTTATATAGAAGTCTTATATCCGTATTTGATTTGAAGCTGATCTATGTTATTTACTTTATCTTATAGTTCTTGATTTACTAGGTTAAATTTAGTTGGGTCTTGTCTTGGAATCTGTGTAGTTTGTCTTCTGTAAAATAATATCTTAAATTTGTGAAGTAATGTTAATTCGTCCTTTAGTTTATATTGATTAGTATTGTCGCTCGTTTTATGGAAATCGTGATTGCCTTCAATATGCAGATATTGAATATTCAATATTTCAGAAAAAAGAACTGTACCGTAGGATTCCAGTTTTCACATCGGCGATATGGTTGGTTTATTCTTGTCTTGAATAGAATTCCCACACTCCAGCTGCCAGTACGGAGCTGAAGTGTCTGACGATACTATTACGATAACTTCCCCACCATATAACCTTTCACTGAACTGCTCCATAATTCATAAAGTTAGCCTACAGCTGCTTTTAAAATTATCAATTTCTCCTGTAAATGGTTGTGCGCTCCCGACGGAAGATAGGAAGGACCAAGTTGTTACATGAGAAGGAAAAACTGTTTATAAAGGCGTCTCGTAGATTGATCTTAAGTACGTGTTCTTGTTCTCCTTGGGACACGACACGTGAGATCTAGAAGGCGGTGAAATAAGTCACATTAAATATCTCGTAGGCAGTGGCTGATTTCTAACCAAAAATGTACTCTAGCTGCACGATTTCAATGCCTTGCTTTATTGGGCAGTTTCTATAATTTCGAACAGTTTCAACGGTTCGATAATCGGAACTGGTTGGTCCCATGTTATGGATTAGGCTGTACAGTTTGCATAATTCACACGGCTGCCATCCTGAAATGGTACGGTTGATGACCTTGTAGTTTGTGCACAAGACGCTCCCCATATGAAGGTATGTTTTACCTACCAAATTTGGTACAGATCCGATGATTATTTAAGGAGAGCGGGAATGTAAGGACGAGGAGTTGGAAGGTAGCGGCTGTGGTCTATAGTTAGGGACCAACCCCGGCATTTGCCTGGAAGGAAGATGGGAAACCACAGAAGACCATCTTCAAGGTTGCCGGCGGGGGGATTCGAACCTCATCGCCTCCCGGATGTGAGCGACTGCCAGCAGTCATGCCGTAACGACCACGGCTAACTCACCCGGTTTTGAATTGATACGGGGGGGATAGACATACCAAATCCCATACACACACAATTTTTCGCCCTGTGTTGAATTCATAAGTCTACTTTCATTTTTTGCAAAAATGGAAAGTAGGCTAAAAATATATCATACTGTATAGTCCACGTCATCAAAATGTAATGCTCTTCAGTCTGTCAACCCGATTGTACGCAATTCTATTGGGTGTTTCCACAATCCTGAAAGAAATACATGAGATTAACAATTATAAATTTCATTTAAGAAGACAAACTTTATGGAAGGGACTAAGTAAGGGTTTCAACAACCAACCATTAATCGCCAACTATGGGAATATCGCTCAAGTAAACAAATGTAAATATTTAAGTGAAATAATTGAACCAGCAGTGTTAAATGAGCAAGTTAACAGAGAATGAACTACAAAAGTACAAAGAGCATACAGAATTACTTGGAACAGTTACAATTTATTTCTCGTGTCGGAAACATACAAATGTACAGTTGCTATACATATAAGGATAAATTTGTCTATTTATATAGCAAGAGCCCAATACTGGACAACATCCAAGGCGCTCGGAGTGGCTAACAGGCGATCTTCCTCTGCACAAGATGAAGGGCACAGAGGGCAATGAAGCATGTGTTTTGTGGTTTGTTCTTGTCCACATTCGCAAGACGAGTCACATGTACTGAGGCCCCATCTCCTCAGATTGTCTCGGGATCTTCCAACTCCTGTTCAGGGATTTCCACACCAACCAGCTTTCGTTGTGTCCGGGTGGTAGTTCTTCAGCTACTGGCAGGGGTGAGGGGGTCGTCTTCTTCCATAAATCCAGCCTTGCCTTCTCCGGTGAGACGGTAAGCATTTCAGATGTCCTCACGAAGGTCTTTCGGGACCTCAGTCGTTGCTGAGGAGGATTATATCCATGCGGTGGGTGGGCGTTTATCTCTTCCATTCTCAGCCTCTCCCTATTGGCTGCCACCTCTCTGGGTACACAAGGTGGTGTTATTCCAGCCAGGTAGTAGAGCTTATCTGTTGGGGTAGGCTTTAAGCAACCTGTTATCAGCCTGCAGGTTTCGTTTCTATAACAACACTGAATGAGACACGATCATACGATAAGATTTACTAAAGTACGGTACTGAAATTAGTTGGGTGGTTGGTTCCACAGTTTAGTGGCTGCGAAAACGCGGTCATGTAGCCCCGTGTACTTTGAGTGTGTGTAGCATCTGTCTGATAACCGATGTTAATAGTGTGGTGAATGTATTAGTGTGTGTTACCTGAAATTCAGGTAAGGACTGCATACGATCAATTTCAAGTAGTTTCTACTTTTACTACCAAATGCTACCGCACCTAGCACCTGGCGACGAACGTCGGAACTTAGAGCGTTAAATCAAATCTAACCTACAACTTTAGTTTCACTCAATTAGTGGAAGGTTCTTTTACATGCCATAAATCTCTGACATGGGCCCACCGGCTTTACTTCCCCTCCAAAGGAATGCATACTGAGGGACATTTAACGCTCTTAAAAATACGACGACCTCGGTCGAGTTCGAACCCACGATCTTGGGCATTGAAGCTCAGCATGCTACCAACTATGCCACGAAATTAGCCAAGAATATCTTTTAAAAATGAATCAGGAGATGATGTAGTAATAGAGGTTTACTCCTCCTCTGACCATCCCCTTTTAGATCACGACTTATATAGTAAAATTCGAGCTGTGTCGGCCATTATACACAAGTACTGTATTGCCAACCCCAACGAAATCCCACCCATACTGTACTAATTTGTATAGGTGGTCTAGGTAGCGTTCTGTGTGGGGTTCAAATGAAAGGAACAGTGGTTTTGACTATGGTTACAGTCTAATACGTCTAATCCAATGGTTTTTAAAATTGTTACAGTCCAACTCGTCCAGATCAACATTGTGTCATATTAATGAAGAGTGTATAAGGGTCACTCATGGACATTTAGCAAGTGAACCCTGCTCTGAATTGAAGCTATAAATGACTTTTGCTTTGAGCAAATTCAATCACGCAGTGTAGCGGATTGTAACAGCGCGCCTGGTGGCAGATGGTAGGTGTTCCCAAGGTCGCGCCCTGTTATGATATTACCCATCAAACCTACAATCTCAATGCGAGACATCGACTATTGACACACTTTCTGTTAACATTTTTACAATGGATGTTTCTAACCGAGCGAATATTGTGTACGCTCGAACTGTAACCTGGCCAGTTATCAGCAATTTATGGAATATTTCAGTGTAGGGTGACTAGGAGGTCACATATTCTTTTCACATTCTCGCATATGTTGTCAGCGAGTGCAGTTTGTTACAGTCATGATATTATTGATCTGAGTAATCATTGGATGGGCCTAACATTTTAGAATGCTATTATTATCACTTGAAGTGAATGATTCTCCGTGTTTTGAGACACGAGGGGTTGGTAACCATTGTTAAGCGGTTGCCGGCAGACCTATGTTTTGGAACAAGTCTAGCTCAGGTTTTTCTCATGGGCTGTAGTACCATGTAGATTACTTTAGTATGGTAACGGTGACTCGTCAGAGCCCGTAGTGTTGTTATTGGCGTGCAGTGTCACGTGTACTTTGTTGTGTGTTTGGTAGCCCACCAGTTTAGAAGCCTTGCATCATTGGTCATCCGTGTAATTAATGAACTCATAAACCGACGATCATAATAATTACTGAACTAAATCATGAAACTCATTATTATAAACCGACAAAGTTAAAACTATCGTTAATTCCTAATCGACTGATTAAATCTTGATCTTCTTTACGTTCAGCAGCCCGATGCATTGAGCTTGGCTGAGATTATTCATGAAGGAATGCTTAGCAGCTGATAGAGATCGCAGGCGAATCAAGAGTTCAGAACTCGTGGGCCGCGACCTCATGCTGAGAATACTGTTATGAGCAGTTCATTCTCGTTTCTTTTCACACACTAGTAGATGACGAATGATAACAAAGAGTTACTCATTCTGTGGTAGGCAGGATTAACAATAATAATATTATTGAGTGTTCCATTTATTATTTGTGTGTAAACCCTACACTCTCTACTACTTTGTTGTAATCACTGTACTGTATCAGATGACTGTAGATTGCCCACTGTCGACCAAAGTATTATGTGCACTCGAGTTTGAAAGTTGTTTGTGAAGTAACCAATAGACCTACATAAAATCCAATAATATCATCATTTTCGTCGTTCTATTTTACGTTAGTTCATACAGGTTTGGAATTTTTAATTTATATTTTAATATTTTTATCGCAGTTGGGACACAAAAAGTGCACGTTTTTAGCGTGTTTCAACCATGCGTCACATTTAAGAATTATTATCTCAAAAACTCGTCATCAGATCGAATCCAAATTTTAACACAAAATACATTGGAATGTTGTATAACTGGTTTATTAATTTCAAAATGTTGTGTTTCTAATAAACAAAGTCGTTATCATTTTTGTAAGGTAACTTTTTCTCGGCTCGGGGTGGTTGGAAAATGTAGTTCTTGGTCGCGTTGTAATCCTTATACATCAAAACGTTATGCTGTATGAATGTGAAATACGTAAATTAATTCACTTATTTTATATCAGTTTGTATTTGTAGGTGGAAATAAGACATGGTTCACCAGCTAGCCGCTCCGGGAAAAGCTGTACAGCGTTGCCGAAAGGGAGCCCATCACGCGTCATGGCGCGCCTCGCTCGAAAGTGATGGGCTCCATCTCATATAAATTAAAAATTCCAATCCTACATGAGCTAACGTACAATAGAACGACGAAAATGATTATGTTATTGGATTTTACGTAGGTCTATTGGTTACTTCACAACCTTCAAACTCGAGTGCACATAATATTTTGGTCGACAGTAGTTTTGTTGCCACGGACGCTTCTCGCCGTAGGTCAGTTCAGACAGGATTAGTTAGAATTAGGTAACGTTAAATGTAAATACGGGGTGGTACCAGTTTGAATTAGTTTTGCTGTCTTGACTTGACATGTTTTTCTGACATGATGTTTTCTTTTCCGAACCATCATCTTTCTCTTGTATCTTCAATCAGGGTTGCTTTTGTACCACTTTCTAAGCTTTGCTGGTATTTAGGACCTGTCGAGAGGGTTAATTTTCATTCATGTTAGGGGTTGTTTTTCTTGTTGATTTTTTAAATTTAGTTAGTGGATTAGCCGATTTCAAACCCTCCGATAGTAGGATAGGGGTTCGGAATTTTCAATTAAACAATTCAACAAATTTTACCTCAGTCTGGTTGTAATTATTTAGTAGTTTGTCTTTTGGGGGTGCATTTATTTGGGTGTCTATGATAATCACTATGATGGGGGACCTGATCCTTTAGGAAGCAGAGTCTTGTGCCGGCTAGTCCTACAAGGAATGCATTTCGATCCTCTCCGGCAATGTGTCTTGAGGATGGGGACATCTGGGAGGTCACACACGGTTGGTGGTGACCAGATAACCTCCTCTAACGGGCACAATACATGTTTCGGCACTTCTATGCCATCATCAGTCGTTCATAGATTGCTAAAATATTACACATTTGACAACATATTTTTACAATAACTAAAATCCTTTTACATACCCGATCGGATTGTCGTCGTGACTAGCGTTAGATATAAAATTCTTAAAAATACAGTTGCTTTATTAAAATCCGGAGTTAAAACTCTTCGTTTCTCAAATACTTTAGGATTAGCTTCTTCTAGAAACTGCTATTTCACGATTCCCAGAACTGTGGAAGACAAAATAAATTGATTCCCAATAGAAACTGCGTAAAACATTACTGAAAATTTATCGAAAAGCTAGTTCACTTCCTTCCACTCAAATGTGTAATATATTTGCCAACTATGAACGACTGATGAAGGCATAGAAGTGCCGAAACATGTATCGTGTAATTTAAAGTAAAAAAAGTGACAGTCAGTCTGAAAGACTAGACTTTGTATCATTTTAAATGCTACAAATGCTGAAAAATGCTAGAAAGGATGGAGGCTTCTCGTATCGCTCGAAGCCAAAGACCCTTGATATGTTAGAAAATTATCTGCATAATACTTATCTTAATTTATAATACTTTTCCTTGTTTCAAATTACTCGCGAACGGAAAGTGCAAACCAAGGGCAAAGCAAAGTCAAGCGTGCGGAGGGAGATGGCTGGATGACGTGCCCCTTCCATCCACTCTAAAAACACTTATAGTGGGCGATGTATTGAAGATAGAGATATACTCTCGCGGACTATTTTGTCGAACTTTCCATGCTGACCAATTCTTACGGTCATAGTATATTGATATGTTTAACAGTTTTCCGAGCGTAAGCTTAAGAAGCGCACGGACGCCAACTTTGTTTTCGACCTTTTCACTGAAATCGTTACTGCTTGGCTTCCTTTGATCATACATAAATTATTTTCTACAGAATCTTTCCTCGGGATATCCTTTACAGAATGGTGAAAACCGCATCAAAATCCATTCAGTGGTTCCCGAGATTACCCGTGACATCCAAGAATCGGGGATTTTTGACTGATACTAACGAAGTAGAGATTGTCGGGGAACACATGCACTATGACGTACACACCTCAGTGCATCAAGGTACATTTCGTCCCGTCACCGTAACGTAACGCCAGACCCTAGCGTAACGACGAAGTCGACAAGATCGACCCGTCCTTCCATAACTAAGCTAGCTATTCCTGGGTGTCTTAGTATGTGTCCTACCAACCTATCTCTTCTCTTCATTAGCAGTCGCCAGAAACATCTCTCCTCTCCCACTCGTCTTAATACATCTTCATCATTCTCATGTAACACCACATTTCAAACGCTTCAATTCTCCTCTTTTCTGCTGCACCAATAGTCCAAGTTTCACTTCCATAGAGTGCGACGCTCCAGATAAAGTTTTTCAAAAATGTCTTCCTAATACCTAAATATATATTCGATGTCAACTGATACCTTTTCTGTAGAAATGATTTCCTTGCCTGGGCCTGCCTACATTTTATATCCTCTTTGCTTCGTCCATCACTGGTTATTTTGCTTCCTAAGTAACAGAAGTCTCCTACTTCCTTTAGTTTTTTCCCCCTGATTTATTGCGGCTGCATTCCAATATTTTTGTTTTACATTTATTAATTTTCATCATGAATTCTTTCATCGAGATGGAGTCCATACCATTCAAAAACTCATTCAAATCCTCAGACGTGTCGGCCGAGATGACGATGCCATCGGCAAATGTCAGAGTTGAAATTATTTCTGCTTGAATCTTCACTCCCACTTTAAATTTCTCTTTAATTTTCTTCATTGCTTGTTCAATGTAAAGATTGAAAAGTATGGGTGATAAGTTGCAGCCTTGCCTTACACCAATAATATTGTTTTATACTAAGTAGAGATAATAATAATAATAATCAAGTCCCCATAGAGCTTCCGTGGCTTAGTCGGCAGCACGCTGGCCTCCCACCGCTGGATCCGTGGTTCAAATCCCGGTCACTCCATGTGAGTTTTGTGCTGGACAAAGCAGAGGCAGACAGGTTTTTCTCCGGGTGTTTCTCGAGATTACCCGTGACTTCCAAGAATCGGGGATTTTTGTCTGATACTAACGAAGTAGAGATTGTCGGGGAACACATGTACTATGACGTCACACACCTCAGTGCATCAAGGTACATTTCGTCCCGTCACCGTAACGTAACGCCAGACCCAAGCGTAACGACGAAGTCGACAAGATCATTTAAAATTATTAAAAAACCAGATTTGTATTGAAAGGTGGAGGTAGATTTAAATACAGGCCAAAAATGGTAATTATGACGAAAGTCATAGATATACATAATTCTGTATTATCCGACAAACTCCAGGTTCAGTTTAGGTCGGATAATCGAGACTCTACTATACATTGTATATTTAAGAGACAGTGGTTCACCGAACTCAGATCGTTGTAGAGGGGGTTCGCGAGTCGGAAAAGATAGGGAACCGCTACTCTATACATAATCCCCCCCGCTGAGGCTTATTAATATTATTCATTATTACTATTGACAACCCACCTACTAAAGGTCTATTAATTTCCTTCTTGCCTACAACAATCAGCCCACTGGCGGCCTTTCTTCTTTCATTAACGAAAACTTAAAGCAATTCAAACAGCAGAATTATTATTATTATCATTAAAATTACTAAAATTCTGAAGCTGTTACTGATGCTTTCGGCCATGGCTACAATGTGGAAAAGACATTAACGGGACACAAAATGTCATGCCTCATTTCCCGCGAGCAGACTGATATATATTCTCCCCCTCCCACGCCCCTACTGTAACTTATTCAACTAATGATAAATTTCCAAACTACTACATTATTAAAATCCACCAACTATACAAATTTAGTACAAACTGTACCATCATTACAGTAAGACTAAATATTAATCACTTTTATATATTACATCACCGCTACTTCCCCCACTAAATAATCTTCCATTCGAGTGAAAGGAGGCACCAGACTCTTCTCCCATTGCTTTCGCAATTACTGCACGAGAATATCCTGTATATGCTCTAGACCAATGTCTTTAGTCACCTCATGTGGTGGTGAATTTTATATTATATCTTACATGTTGGCAGCACTACCGTGACGTGAATGTGTCGCCATACTCACCGCTTGAGCAACATGGCTGCCAACGCTCAATGAACAAGAAGCAAACACACATATTTAGGTAATCTAGCACATAGTGTTAGTAGATAACGTTATCCCCTCAGAAAGGTATGAAAATCATGCATTATCCGTATTAACGTAGTTTTGAGTGTCAAAGGCATGTCACCGTCTTCTATACTAGTAATTTCATTTCTAATCCAGCCTCTCTCTCTTCATTACGAGTACCTTCCTGCCATTGCTCCCATCTTTTTGCCCACGCTATCATTCGTGCTACCGTCACCAATAACATTGTTTATATATTAAGTAGAGATATTAATAATAATAGGAGCCTCCGTGGCTTAGGCGGCAGCACGCCGGCCTCTCACCGCTGTGTCCGTGGTTCAAATCCCGGTCACTCCATGTGAGATCTGTGCTGGACCAAACGGAGGCAGACAGGTTTTTCTCCGGGTACTCTGGTTTTCCCTGTCACAATTTCATTCCAGCAACACTCTCCACTATCATTTCATTTCATCTGTCATTCATTTAATCATTGCCCCAGAGGAGTGCCACAGGCTTCATATCCTCGCCGCTAGATGGGGCCTTCATTCATTCCATTCCTGACCCGGTCGGAGACTGGAAGCAGGCTGTGGATTTCATTTTTTCATTAATAATAATAATAATAATAATAATAATAATATGTTGTTGTTTGAGTCTTCAGTCTTTTGGCTGGTTTGATGCAGCTCTCCATGCCGCCCTGTCCTGAGCTAATCGTTTCATCTCTACATAACTACCACACCATACATCCGAGGCAATCTGTTTAACATACTCTAACCTTGGTCTACCCCTACAGTTCTTGTCCTCGACCCTTCCTTCCTTAACTAAGTTTGCTATTCCTGGGTGTCTTAGTATGTGTCCTACCAACCTATCTCTTCTCTTCATTAGCAGTCGCCAGAAACAACTCACCTCTCCCACTCGTCTTAATACATCTTCGTTTGTAACCCTATCTACCCATCTGATTTTCATCATTCTCATGTAACACCAAATTTCAAACGCTTCAATTCTCCTCTTTTCTGCTGCACCATTAGTCCAAGTTTCACTTCCATAGAGCGCCACACTCCAGACAAAGGTTTTCAAAAATGTCTTCCTAATACCTGAATCTATATTCGATGTCAACAGATTCCTTTTGTGTAGAAATGCTTTCCTTGCCTGAGCCAGCCTACGTTTTATATCCTCTTTGCTTCGTCCATGTGTACTGAGTTCACTGGTGAGCTCTGGCGTTACGAGACGGCAACGTCATCCAGCCAGCTCCCTCCTTTCACCGCGCGCTCCAGCTCCCTCATGACTTGTAACTTTCTAGCGTTCTGATTGTTTCTTGATCATCTAGCATTTTTCAGCTTTTGTTGCATTTAAAATGATATAAAGTCCAATCTTTCAGACTGACCGTCTCTTTTGATGCGGTAAAGGATATCTCGAGGAAGGTTCTTGTAGAAAATAATGTATATATGATCAAAGGAAGCAAGCAGTTACGATTTCAGTGAAAAAGGCGAAAATAAAGCTTACACTGGGGAAACCGTTAAAAATATCAATATACTATGAGTGTAAGAATTGTTCAGCATGCAAAGTTCTACAAAAACTCCGCTAGAGCATATCTCTATCTTCAATACATCGCCACTAGAAGTGATTTTACGTTTTCATTTCTCCCAACAATCTCCATTCAATTACTAGTTTCGAGACAGTTTACGAGCTAGCTGGCTGGCGAGCGAGTCTATCACCCCAGACACTGTACAGTCATGTCGAGTTAAGACTTCAGAGAAGAGTGGATTTGTTTGTGGAGTTTCCCTGGAATTGCAACTCGCCTTTTCTTTACTTCGCCTGTGAACTTTTCGTTCCGCAGAATACACAGCCAAGTTTAGATTGGACGGAAGGGGGATTTGTGTTTCATGCACCTCGCCATTCTTAAATTACGTCTGACAAGAATTCGTTGCACATGCTATCTCAATGATAATATAATTAATACTCGAGTCAGTGATTTTAACCCGTCATGCCAAGACGGAAAACGAATATAGGTCGCAGTTCATTGAAATCGAAAAAAAAAAAAAGTTACGAACCTTACAGTAGTCGCATATGATGTGTAACATCTGACATGTTATCCTACCTTGAAGTTGTTACCGTTTTTATTATCCTTGACATTCATCAACACACAAAAAATATTTTTATTTTTTATACTCTCATAATACACAACAATTCCAAGACTCTCTTTTTTTCTTCACTGCCTACATGATATTTCTACTCTCGCACTGCCTTCTTGATAATAATAATAATAATATCGTATGGCCTCGGGTGCCTGGTGCAAGCTTTGCTATTTGACACCCAGAGGGTAGCTTGCATGTCGAATTTCGTAGTTCCTTGACTATGAAAGTCAAGGAGGTTAGATGTTAGATATCTAATCTCCTTGAACACAATAGCGCTTTCTAGTAGAGAAATGAGGAACCTTGTGCTGGCGGAAACTCCCGAGATTAATTTTGCCATTATGAACTCGGCCTACTGAATTCAAATGGGTTCTTTGACATGCCAACATCGTATGACATGCGTATCGTATTTTTGCCGCCTTTCAAAAATCACTTACCACGGTCAGGGGCGAACCTGCAATCTTGGGGTTAGTAGACCGACACGCTATCCACTCACCCACCGTGGCAAGCTGCCTTCTTGATACTCTGCTGTTACAAAGTAATCCGTATGTGATAAACAATCCACATGGTATCACTGCCAGCTGGATCACAACTGCCAGTGCGTATTACACACTTCCTTCCGATCCACTTCCGTCCCATTTTTAGCCTATTTTCAATTTTGAAAAAATAGGCTTATGAGATCACCTTTTGTCCGTGTGTGTGTGCGTGTGTGTGTGTGTGTGTGTGATTCGTGTGTGTGTCCCCCCCTAATAAAATCTAAACGGCTGGAGCGATTTCAATGAAACTCGGTATGTTCATAGCACTATTCCCGGCGACCTCGACCGTGCCCTTCAAATTTTGTTACGTCTCACCAATGCAAAATGGCGGCTGTGCGAAATATTTCACTAGCATTCAATATCTCCGAAACTATTACCGATATCGCCCTGAAATTGTGTACGGTGATAAAGGGTACTACTAGAAGTTCACCTATGAGACTTTCAAAAACCTGGTGACTACAAAACCAACATGGCGGTCAAGCGAAGTTGAGACTTTTAAATAGACTTTTCTCGCGATTTAACTATCCACACGTAATGAAACTTTGTACAGCAAATGTTTATACACATTGTAATGCACTGGAGTCTAATTTAGTTCAATTGTTTACATAACTTCAAAATGGCGGCTGTGCGAAATATTTCACTGACATTCTATATCTCCGAAACTATTACAGATATCACCCTGCAATTTAGTACGGTGATAAAGGGTACTGATACAAGTTTACCTATGTATATTTCATAAACTTGTAAAGTAGAGAACGAACATGGCGACCAAGCGAAGTTGAGACTTTTAAATAGACTTTTCTCACGATTTAACCATCCAAACGTAATGAAACTAGGTACAGCAAGTGTCTATACACATAGTAATGCACTGGAGTCTAATTTAGTTCAATTGTTTACATAACCTCAAAATGGCGGCTGTGCGAAATATTTCACTGACATTCTATATCTCCGAAACTATTACGGATATTACCCTGCAATTTTGTACGGTGATAAAGGGTACTGATACAGGTTTACCTATGTATATTTCATAAACATGTAAAGTACAAAACGAACATGGCGACCAAGCGAATTTGAAATATTTTAATAGACTTTTCTCGTGATTTAACTCTCTGAGCGCAGTGAAATGTGGTACAGTAAATGATTTTGCAGATTGTAATGCACTGCCATCTAATATAAATCAATTGTTTACATAACCTCAATATGGCGGCTGTGCGAAATTTTAAAATTAAGTTTTTATTTCTTGTGTCGTAATCATGCGATCGAAGTGAAAGATTGAATAATGAACCTAGGCAATAATTGTCCTTGAATGGTACATAATTCTATGGCCTATATATATAACAATCCTAAATGGCGGGCTTCCGAAATATTTAGACGGTTCTCAATATCTATGAATCTTTTACAGCAACCAAACTGAATTTTTTTATGGTCATAGAGACTATGAACATATGTTCACCTATAGGACTATCATTAACCTGGTGAGCACAAATCCAACATGGCGGCGACGCGAAGTATAAATATTTAAATGGACGATTCTCGCGAATTAACTATCCGAGTGCTGTGAAACGTTGCACGTTAAATGCTTATACAAATGTTGATCCACTGGCATATAATTTATTTCAATTGTTTGCATAATCACAAGATGGCTGCTGTGCGTAATTTTAAAATCTCGTTTTTACTTCTTGTGTTCTAATCATGCGATTGAAGTTTGAATACCACACGTACACAATAATCTTAATGTAATAGTACAAAAATAAAAATCCAACCTGGCGACAATCTGAAATATTTAGACGGTTCTCAATATCTACGAATCTGTTACAGCAATTAAACTGAAATTTTGTATGTTGATAGAGGCAATTAACATGAGCAGGATATATGAAAATAGGCTGTATAGTTCTTCACGGAACTACTTGTTCAATATCACTCCCACAAAAATATCCAGCAACCGAGTGGAAAGATGGTACATATCAAAAATACGCTTATCACGTAACAATGAAACAGAGCAACAAATAATTTTTCGATTGTCACAAGAGAGAGACAGAAATAATTCACAAAGACAAACGGAGTCATCCCCAAAGTTCCAATGATACAAGCAGTGCCAGATTAAGGTAAAATGAGGCCCAAGTCCCTCAGATTTTTGGGGCCCCTTTATTTTTTCAAATAATTTTTATTTTTTAGCACCTGTACATTTAATAAAGTATATACAAGGGTTATTTTTCTCAAGTTGAATAATACACTTTTTATTAAATCATACATAGACCTACACATATACATACATTTCAGTTCAAACGATCATCGTTTTTTGGAAAACATTTCAGATGATTTGATGAAGAATTTAACAAATCATACTATTTTTTACTTCTGTAAAATCTAATCAATTTTTCCCCTGTTTTTTCGGTCAATGAAATCTTCTACAATGTCATCAGAATCAATTTCCCGCAGAACATCTGATTCGATGTACATTAAACTTAGCATGTCTAATCGTTCCTGTGACATGATACTTCTTTGCGCACTTTTGATCCGTTTCAATTTTGAAAACGACCACTCCGCAGAACAATTCGTTATCATGAGGGTTAGGAAAATGCGAAAAGCAATTTCAACGTTCGGAAAAACAGACTCAATCTTGTCTCGAATAAGAATTTCGAAAAGTTCAGAATGAGTGAACTCAGTTTTTAAAGGACATTGTAATTTGATATAATGCTGGAACTGTCTTCAGTTCCGGATAAAATTTTTCTAAATCTTCGGAATAAAATTGAACTAAATTGGAAATTGCATGGGGGCCCTAGGGCTGGGCCTAGTCGGGCCTAATGGGTAATCCAGCACTGGATACAGGGAACAAATGATCATGGTTTGTGATCCGATAAAGAGAATTCTGCTATAGGCTTTATGCTTTATGTTTCCTCCATAAATTATATAAATGATGCTTCAGTTTCCGGGTTAGTTATTATATAAAATAATTCTCCACACACCCCAAGTACATGGGGATAAATAACTCATCAATTAAATAATAATAACAACGAACTGGGTAGCTGTTTGCACGAGTCACACACAAGAGGTCCCACTTTCTCACGTAATAACAATTTGTATGCAGCAGACCATGAGAGGATGCCACTGGCGGCAACACGTGAATTAACGAGCTTCACAGCCTCCTAAATTGACTCCGCTTCCACTTCATAAAGATGTTCCGACAAAATGGTCAGGTGAGGTGAGGTGTCTCCTTTTACTTCGATGAGTAATGGTGGCTTCAGCGTGGTCCGATATCGTAGTACAGTACATGTCAATGGTATTTTTACCCTATCACAAATTAAACAATGGCATTGATTCATTCCTTGGTTTGCTTGATTGATTCCTTGATTGGTGATTATTCCGGTTTGATCATGCTTTAGTGTTGTAACGTCTAATTAAGTAGAGGTGAAGCCGATTTTATCATTTTAAATGATCTTGTCGAATTCGTCGTTACGCTAAGGTCTGGCGTTACGTTACGGTGACGGGACGAAATGTACCGAGAATGCACTGAGGTGTGTGACATCAAAGTACGAATTAGCAGCCGAGTACCAAGAAGGCAGTGCGAGAACAATCAAGTAGGCAGTGAAGAAAGGAAATAGAATCTTGAAACTCTGTTCTCGCACTGCCTTCTTGGTACTCGGCTGCTAGCATTTAAAATGATCTAAAGTCCAGTCTTTCAGAATGACTATCCGTTTCGTTTTGTATGCAGGGCTTGAAAGATCCAAGGTCATTTGGCCACCGAAATCACCCTTACTGAGGAAGGAGATTGCTATTGATGTTGTTGTTAATTCAATTGGTCATCATCCCCGTAGCTTGCCACGGTGGGTGAGTGGATAGCGTGTCGGTCTACTAACCCCAAGATTGCAGGTTCGCTCCTGGCCGTGGTAAGTGATTTTTGAAAGGCGGCAAAAATACGACACGCATGTCATACGATGTTGGCATGTCAAAGAACCCATTCGAATTCAGTAGGCCGTGTTCACAATGGCAAAATTAATCTCGGGAGTTTCCGCCAACACAAAGTTCCTCATTTCTCTACTAGAAAGCGCTATAGTGTTCAAGGAGCTTAGATTTCTAACCTCCTTGACTTTCATAGTGATTCAAGGAGCAACGAAATTCGACATGCAAGCTACCCTCTGGGTGTCAAATTACAAAGCTTGCACCCGGTACCCGAGGCCATACGATATTATTATTATCATCCCCGTGTAGTTGGGTGTATGTTGAATTTGTCTGATAACCGGTATTCCTGTGATGACTGCAGTAGTGTGTGTAACTGTATTAGAGACAGGGATAGGATACGTGCCCTTGGATTTGAAGTAAGGTACTAGCCCAGCATTAGCCTGTAGTAGTGTGTATAATTTGAAGCCATACTTTTGCAGTGTTGCCAATATAAAATTGTTAATTTGGAGCTCTTCAGTCGGTCAACCAGATTGTCCCCAATGAATGGGAGGGGGACAAGATATAAATATGTAATGACACTCCCGGAAAAAAAATACAACTACTTAGTTATTGTTTTAAGGGGCGGAATTACGAGGTTTAAAGTATACAAATTTGGAATGGAATTTAACATTTAGAAGTGGAATCCTAAATTTGAAAAGACCGAAAATTAATAAAACAAAAAAAAAAAAAAACTAATAATTATAAAAATAAACAAAACTTACGGAAAAACAAAACAAAATTCTTGATTAAAAAACTAGCAAGACGTTGAGTCAACACAGCCTGCTCTTGATTGGATTTCAAATGTAAATATTACCTTGTAAATCTGAACATTTTATCTATTGAATATGTGTCTCCTCACTCAAATTTTATTTTAATATTTATTGTTCTTTTAGGCTAAATACTAATGTTTAATGTGTTACTTAGCTTGTAATTATGTACAGTAGATGTACCATGCCATACGCTAAATAAATACATATTGATACTGACTCCATATCTTCAAATGGAACGACACAAATTCATATAGCCTAGCTGGCCTAAAATTTCAACGGTGTATAAGTTGAAATACCCTACGTACTGTAAGTATTTGCAAAATCAGACAGTTACTCTTTGAGATAACAATAAGACCAGCATGCCATGCATGCCGCATCAGACAGCGAGCAGTTGGGCAATGACATACTGTATTGACGCGAAAGCAGGTTCCTGGGTTCATACCAAATACACTGACGAGACGTTGTTATGTTCCCGTTATAGCTTTCGTTAGATTCCTTTAGAGTCAAAGTAATTATTTGATTCCTTTTAAAAACACCCACCCTCCCTGTCCGGTCAAGCGTTCGCCTGTCATACACACTTTGCAAACCCATCACATGTGTACGATATGCTTCCATGCCTGGTATCCGTTCTGTGGCAGGAACCTGCTTGCGTGTCAATATGTCCTTGCCCGACTGCACGCTGTCTGATGCGGCATGCTCTCCAAACTTTTTGATATCTCAAAAAGTAACTCTCCGATTTTGAAAATACTTTCTGCGCATATTTCAACTTGTACACAATTGAACTTTCAGGCCAGCTGTAGCCTATAAATTTATGCCGTTCCATTTGGAAATATGGAGTTAGTATCAATATCTCGGTTATTACTAGGGGCAGATGACCTCGAAGTTACGCCCCTTAAAACCTCAATAACTTACTAACTTTGGTTATTACTCACCCTATGAAAATAAGTAGCACATTATTTTCCAAGCCCCTGGGTATCATTTACGAATATGAAAACAGAATACCGATATATTTAATGGTTGAGGCGCTATTTCCGTGTAGCATCTTAGGTGAATAGCCCTGTATAGTAAAATTCCAGCTGTGCCCGCCATTATGCGCGTGAATTATTGTCACATACAGTTTTGCCAACCCTGCGCTTACGGTACTACTGTAAAATTTGTTGAATCCAGACCAATGGCATCTGTCTAGACTCTAGACCAATGAATTACTCTTAGGTAGCAATATATATCCCCCTGGTTTTTGTCACGCACAGTGGGGTAATCAAACACCAATAATGTATAATTAGTGTGGTGTATTTTGCGTCTCGCATGTTGCCAACAATGTGTGCGCTTTGGTGACAGTTTGGGAGACCTCTTGCGCTGTCGTACATGGCTGCCGTTGTTAAATGAACAATAAATTTAAAAAAAAACATTTACGTAATGTACCCATACTTTTCAATCTTTACATTGAACAAGCAATGAAGGAAATTGGAGAAAATATTAAAGTGGGAGTGAAGATTCAAGAAGAAATAATTTCAACTCTGATATTTGCTGATGACATCGTCATCTTGGTCGACATGCCACAGAATTTGAATGAGTTTTTGAATGGTATGGACTCCGTCTTGAGGAAATAATTCATGATGAAAATTAATAAATTTAAAACAAAAATATTGGAATGAAGCCGAAATAAATCAGAAACCTCAATGGACATCAAATTTGCAGGTGAAAATCTAAAGGTAGTAGGAGACTTCTGTTACATAGGAAGCAAAATAACCAGTGATGGACGAAGCAAAGAGGATATAAAAAGTAGGTTGGCTCAGGCCAAGAAAGCATTTCTATTGAAAAGGAATCTAGACATCGAATACAGATTTAGGTATTAGGAAGTATTTTTGAAAGCCTTTGCCTAGAGTGTGGCGCTCTATGGAAGTGAAACATGGACTATTCGTGCAGCAGAAAAGAGGAGAATTCAAGCGTTTGAAATGTGGTGTTACAGGAGAATGAACATCAGATGGTTAGATAGGGTAACAAATAGAGAGTTATTAAGACGAGTGGGAGAGGAGAGATGTTTCTGGCGACTGCTAATGAGAGAAGAGCTAGGTTGGTAGGACACATACTAAGACACCCAGGAATAGCAAGCTTAGTTATGGAAGGAAGGGTCGAGCACAAGAACTGTAGGGGTAGACCAAGGTTAGAATATGTTAAACAGATTGCCTCGAATGTAGGTTGTGGAAGCTATGTAGAGATGAAACGATTAGTTCAGGACAGGGAGAATTGGAGTGCTGCATCAAACCAGTTGAAAGACTGAAGACTCAAACAACAGCCACATTGCCTATATCCGGTGCAGTCGTCGCAGAAGTGACTAGGGTTAGTAATGTCAATTGTAATGTCCCCCAGAATATTAAATAAGGTATGAAAATCAAAATGAAAGTGAGAAGGATGCTTCATTCAGTATCAATTATTATTGTTAATTCAATTCGTTATCAGCCCCGTGTAGTTGGGTGTGTGTTGAACTTGTCTGATAACCTGTATTTATGTGATGACTGTAGTAGTGTAACTGTTTTAGGGACAGGGATGAGGTAGGCACCCCGGAACTTGAAGTAAGGTACTGGTCCGGGATTTGCCTGAAGGAAGTGTGAAAAAATCCGAGGAAAAACCACACTCAGATAGCGCCAAAATTCGAATCTACGATCTCCGAACTTCCTACACCTGCCCTCGAAGCCATGTTGCACGATTTAACGTGCACGGCAACGCCACGGGACTGAAAAAATTGGTTTCTGAGACAGAAACAGAGTGCAGCAACGTTGAGCATTGATTGAGACTTTATGTTCTACGATGTCGAAATGTAAATATTATATGTCAGAAAACTGCATCATAATGAGGGTCACTATAACACTATGTTTCTTTATGAAACAGTTTCTCCAACCAATCAGAGCTCAAGAAACAGTTGAGTGACCAATTAGGTAAGGATAGCATCTCACCTGCGCTGACTTCCACGGCCTTCTATTTTAATTTCACTGCGTGGCTTCTAGTGTCATAGTGGGGTATTCCAGGAGGCCATGGTATTCTCTGCATCCCATGCGCTCTGTTCAGTACATAAAACTGGCGAAATCTCGACAGATATTTATGAATATTTATGTTCGAATATAAAATAGTTAAAATTATCGTCGAACATAAACAGTCGAATGCAACTCGCCTATAATGGTAATTAAGACACTCGTATGGAAATTATGACATTCGTAGGCCCGTTGCGTAATGTACTATTAACGGCATGACGTCACACTCAAACTCTCGTTGGACTGACGTAAGTATGTTTACGGTTAGACGTATACAGTGCGCCCATCCCCAATTAGCATGCGGACAAATAATGCAGGCTACTGTTTCGGTAACAGTACAGAACACCAGAACCGAAGTAAAGAATTCTTAAAACTACTGAAATTAGGAAAAATATCTGGAGATTATATTGTAATAGATGTTTATTCCTCCGCTGTCTGTTACCTACCCAGCCAACCCAAATAGGATCACTACTTATTTAGATGAAATTCCAGCTGACTCCGCCATTTTTAGCAACATGTACAGTATTGCCAACCCCACGCATTCGCTACTATATCGCATCTGGCAACGTTAACTAATATACTGTTAACACCCCTGATTTTTGTCACGCATCAATGATCTTTATCCAGGTCAATGTTTTTGCCTTTTATTTCTTTTATCACATAATTACAAAGTTACGTATGTCGTGTGGTGTATTTTGAACAGGATATGTTGGCAACGCAATATGACATCAATATGTCGGTCACAATCATCTGCCGTCATTGAACAAGCTACAAATAAAAGCTATATTAGTGATATTTGACAGTATTTTCAATTGCTAACGACTCCCAGAAAGGTATGTGAATGATATAATATTCAATAATCTATCACGTTCTGTTTTGGTTCCGGTTCTGGTATTCTAGACAGTTAATAAGCTACTCTTTCTTTCAATATTATCAGTGCCTACTTACTTTGTGATGATTTCCCTGGCCCCCTGCATCGCTGGTTACAGTTGGACCAACACACGCACGCGCACTGTCAATCCACGAAAACTGAACGAAAGTAAATCACAAATAGGCCTACTTCACAAAACCGAGCGCGTCTTGGAGCGGACACGTTTTAAACACGACTGAAGGTTGAGCTCTACAAGTGAGGCAGAACCTTACCCACTGCGCCCGCCAGTTAAATGGGCCCCAAAGAAAATGAATGCGGACTCTTCCTCGGTTATTATCTATTTACAACTCACACTGGCGTACAGCTAACTTACAAACTAGAAAAGAAAAGTGGACAGAATGAAACTTGCTTCATTAAGGTGCACAGTTTCTCGGAAGAAAATAAGTTGAACGGGGAGAGGCTTATTGTATGAAACTGCTATCGAAAACTCCTCTGATTCACAACAATGATTCTCTTTCGAAAATGACACGGATAGTCAGTCTGAAAGACTGGACTTGATATCATTTTAAATGCTAGCAGCCGAGTTTCAAGAAGGCAGTGCGAGAACAGAGTTTCAAGATTCTATTTCGTTTCTTCACTGCCAACTTGATTGTTCTCACACTGCCTTCTTGAAACTCTGTTCTCGCACTGCCTTCTTCGTACTCGGCTGCTACATCGAACTATGACGTCACTCACCTTAGTGCATTCAAGGTACATTTTGTCCCGTCACCGTAACGTAACGCCAGACCCCAGCGTAACGACGAAGTCGATAAGATCATTTAAAATTATTTAAAAAAAACTAAAACAATTGTCGAACGTTCCTGCGTCACAAGTTTACAATTGCAATCCATGTTGTAAACACTGACACCCTAGCGATAGTATCGTGGTGGTTGTTTGGTTCCTTAGTTTAGGGGCTGCGACAACGCGGTCATTTAGCCCCGTGTACTTTGGGTGTGTGTAGAATCTGTCTGATAACCGGTGTTAATTGTGATGACTGTATTAGTGTGTGTTATCTGTTTTAATTCAAGCAAGGACTGCAGACGATAATTTCAAGTAGTTCCTAAATTCACTACCAAATGCTACCGTCCACGACACCTAGCTGTGAACTTGGCTACTACTAGATGCCATCGCAACCAGCGCCAGGTGACGAATGTTAGAACTTCAAAGCATTATTCAAACCTAACCTACAAATTTTGCTTCACACAAGTTTAGTTAGTGGAAGGTTCTTTTACATGCCATAAATCTATGACATGGGTCCGCCGGCTTTACTTCCCTTCCAAAGGAAGGCATACTGAGGGATTTTTAACGCTCTTAAAGAATCCGACGGCTTCGGCCGGGTTTGAACCCGTGACCTTGGGCATAGAAGCACAGCATGCTACCAACTACGCCACGGAATCCGCCAAAATAATATCGTGAATTAAGCATCTCTTTTTTATTTTTATGTTTTAGCGTATGGCTTTTAGTGCCGGGAGTGTCCGAGGACATGTTCGGCTCGCCAGAGTTTGTAGCCACTTCTATGCGGACATCCATGGGGTGAGCTACAAGGGCCGTCGCGTGTGGAGTGTTATCTGGGGAGGAAAAATTGAATGTAAGGACGAGGAATTGGAAGGTAGCGGTTGAGGCCTATAGTTAGGGACCAACCCCGGCATTTGCCTGGAAGGAAGATGGGAAACCACAGAACACCATCTTCAAGGTTGCCGACGGGAGGATTCGAACCTCCTCGCCTCCAGGATATGAGCGACTGCCTGCAGCCACGGCTAACTCACCCGGTTATGCATCATTTATGACAGACGACTCGATCCATCGCTTCAATCCTTGCTACGTACAGCCCTGACAATCAGTCAAGTTGTTGATGCGACAGCGCAGTTATATAGGCCCGTGTATTCGCGCGTGTGTGTGTGTGTGTGTGTGGAATTTGTGTGACAACCTGTGTTATTGTGATGGCTGTACTGGTGTTTTTGTAAATTGGCAATAGGATCGGGGAAGGCGGAGCCTCAGTGGCTTAGGCGGCAGCATGCCGGCCTCTCACTGCTGGGTCCGTGGTTCAAATCCCGGTCACTCCATGTGAGATTTGTGCTGGACAAAGTGGAGGCAGACAGGTTTTTCTCTGGGTACTCCGGTTTTCCCTGTAATAATTTCATTCCAGCAACACTCTCCACTATCATTTCTTCTGTCATTCATTTCATAATTGCCTCAAGGGAGAACGACAGGCTTCGGCAGCTGGCACAGTTAATATCCTCGCCACTAGATGGAGGCTTCTTTCATTCCATTCCCTGACCCGGTCAGTCGACTGGAAGCAGGCTGTGGATTTCATTTCATCCGGAAGGAGGTGGTCGTGATCTTAAGTTAGGCACCATCCCAGCATTTTCCTGGAGTAGACATGGGGGGAAACCACAGAAATCCACTTCCAGGATGGTTGAGATGGGAATCAAATCCACATCTTCACAGTTCTGCCTGAGGAGGCCGAGTGGACCCCGTTCCAGCACTCACACCAGTTGTTTTTCTTTTTTCTTTTTGCAGAGCCGGGAATCGAACCCGCACCTCCGGGCCGACAGCCACTAGGTGGTGGCAATCGGTCACATGCTTAGAACTGTAGTCTAATCGAAAGTATGAGATATATTATCACTAAAGCGCTGCCTATATTAACAGCCTTGTTAAAGGCCACGTCGTGGAGTAGTGGCTAGCGACTATGGCTGTCGCCCCGAAGGTCTTGGTTCGATTTCTGGCTCTATAAAGAAAAAAACTGAGAAGAGGAGGCTTCGATTCTCACCTGGAGGTTGTTTTCCGAGGTTTCCCACTTCTGTGTCAGGCAAATGCTGGGATATTCCCTAACTGAAGGCCATGGCCGCCTCTTTCCCAATCCTCGCCTGAATTACAACTACACACACTAATACAGCCTTCACAACAACACAGGTTATCAGATAAATTGCACGCACACACACCCAAGTACCTGAGTATACATGACCACGTTGTAGCAGAGCCACTTGCTCAAACAGCAATATTAAGATAATCATTGAGCTTTGTGCGTGTTATTGTTTGTGGATTAGAAATGACAGTGTCGTTCAGTTCTTATAAAGAGAGCCCAGCGTGGATAAAGAAAACTTTATCCGCATCCGCCCCGCATCCGCATGTTTGTTATCTGAATCCGCACCGCATCCTCACGATTGTTATCCGCATCAGACCCGCACGACTGTTACCCGCATCCGCCCCGCATCCTCACGACTGTTATCCGCATCCGCCCCGCATCCTCACGACTGTTACCCGCATCCGCCCCGCAACCTCACGACTGTTATCCGCATCCGCCCGGCATCCTCACGACTGTTATCCGCATCCGCCCCGCATCCTCACGACTGTTATCCGCATCAGACCCGCATCCTCACGACTGTTATCCGCATCAGACCCACACGACTGTTACCCGCATCCGCCCCGCATCCTCACGACTGTTATCCGCATCAGACCCGCACGACTGTTATCCGCATCCGCCCCGCATCCTCACGACTGTTATCCGCATCCGCCCCGCATCCGCACGACTGTTATCCGCATCCGCCCCGCATCCTCACGACTGTTATCCGCATCAGACCCGCAACCTCACGACTGTTACCCGCATCCGCCCCGCATCCGCACGACTGTTATCCGCATCCGCCCCGCAACCTCACGACTGTTATCCGCATCCGCCCCGCATCCTCACGACTGTTACCCGCATCCGCCCCGCAACCTCACGACTGTTATCCGCATCCGCCCCGCATCCTCACGACTGTTATCCGCATCAGACCCGCATCCTCACGACTGTTATCCGCATCCGCCCCGCACCCTCACGACTGTTATCCGCATCAGACCCGCATCCTCACGACTGTTATCCGCATCAGACCCACACGACTGTTATCCGCATCCGCCCCGCATCCTCACGACTGTTATCCGCATCCGCCCCGCATCCTCACGACTGTTATCCGCATCCGCCCCGCATCCGCACGATTGTTATCCGAATCCGGCCCCGCATCCTCACGACTGTTAACCGCATCAGACCCGCATCCACACGACTGTTATCCGCATCAGACCCGCACGACTGTTACCCGCATCCGCCCCGCATCCTCACGACTGTTATCCGCATCAGACCCGCACGACTGTTATCCGCATCCGCCCCGCATCCTCACGACTGTTATCCGCATCCGCCCCGCATCCTCACGACTGTTATCCGCATCCGCCCCGCATCCTCACGACTGTTATCCGCATCAGACCCGCATCCACACGACTGTTATCCGCATCAGACCCGCACGACTGTTACCCGCATCCGCCCCGCATCCTCACGACTGTTATCCGCATCCGCCCCGCATCCTCACGACTGTTACCCGCATCCGCCCCGCAACCTCACGACTGTTATCCGCATCCGCCCCGCATCCTCACGACTGTTATCCGCATCAGACCCGCATCCTCACGACTGTTATCCGCATCCGCCCCGCATCCTCACGACTGTTATCCGCATCAGACCCGCATCCTCACGACTGTTATCCGCATCAGACCCGCATCCTCACGACTGTTATCCGCATCCGCCCCGCATCCTCACGACTGTTATCCGCATCAGACCCGCATCCTCACGACTGTTATCCGCATCAGACCCGCATCCTCACGACTGTTATCCGCATCCGCCCCGCATCCTCACGACTGTTATCCGCATCAGACCCGCATCCTCACGACTGTTATCCGCATCCGCCCCGCATCCTCACGACTGTTATCCGCATCAGACCCGCATCCTCACGACTGTTATCCGCATCAGACCCACACGACTGTTATCCGCATCCGCCCCGCATCCTCACGACTGTTATCCGCATCCGCCCCGCATCCGCATGACTGTTATCCGCATCAGACCCGCATCCTCACGACTGTTATCCGCATCAGACCCACACGACTGTTATCCGCATCCGCCCCGCATCCTCACGACTGTTATCCGCATCCGCCCCGCATCCTCACGACTGTTACCCGCATCCGCCCCGCAACCTCACGACTGTTATCCGCATCAGACCCGCATCCTCACGACTGTTATCCGCATCCGCCCCGCATCCGCACGATTGTTATCCGAATCGACTGGCATTACAAAAATGTTTTAATTTAGATCAAGCATTAAATATTAAAGCAACACATTTAGATGTTGTGAGGAGAAATTCGTTCCCTTAGGCTTTGTGTGTCATGTGCTGTGTTTAAAATGAATGATACACAGCCAGAATTACAACGCTTTTCAGTTTGGAGTGTTAATTGTGCTTAATGACATAATTTGAGAGAGATTAGCTTAAATCATCATCTTACATTAATTTTGACATGAAAGAAACATAACGGAAAAATATGTCATAAACATCCGGGTACTAGTAATATTCAACAAGTTCGGATTGTATTCTAAAAATTAATTTACAAATTTGATTGGTTGGTTGGTAGGTTCCACAGTTTAAGGGCTGCGACAACGCGGTCATGTAGCCCCGTGTACTTTGGGTGTGTGTAGAATGTGTCTGATAACCGGTGTTAATTGTGATGGCTGTATTAGTGTGTGTATCTGTTTTTTAATTCAAGTAAGGACTGCAATTGTGAATTTTTCAAATAGTTCCTACTTTTGCCGCCAAACGCCACCGTCAACGTCAACGACTACTAGGCCTAGTTCAGAACTTAGCTACTAGACGCCACCGCTGTCGGCTCTTGGCAACGAACGTAGGATCCTAAGAGCGTTGTTTACCTTCTTAACCTATACAATATTAGCTTAACACAGGTGTAATTAGTGGAAGGTTCTTTGACATGCCATAAATCTATGACATGGGACCGCCGGCTTTACTTCCCCTCCGAAGGAAGGCATACTAAGGAATTTTTAATGCTCTTAAAAATCCGATGGCTTCGGCCGGGTTTGAACCCGCTATCTTGGGCATAGAAGCTCAGCATGAATTTACAAATTTACTCCAAGCATTATCTGCAACTTGACAGGCAAAGCATTCTTCCGTGACGCTCACAGTGTCTTGGCAGTAAAGAAGTTCAAAGTTAAACTGTTACCGAAAATTCCTCGAGTCACAACAATGATTTTATTTCATGAAAAAACTAACATCATTTCCTGAATGCTTCTGCGTCCAAGTCAAACATTGTCGTCCATATTGTCAACACATGGCCCCTAGAGTGAAGCCTTATTTCACTAGACGTGATTGTCAAGGCAGCACGGAAAGGAGCAAAGCGACTGATCAGGTGGGCTGTGTATTTACAGTATGTACGCATTTGTTTTTCCATTTTACTGCACAGCTGCGTGGGGCTATTGTGATGTTCAACGGGATCTCTCGCACGACATTCAGTAAGGAACAAATTATGGTTGATTTCGTTGCCCATTGCGGACCAAATCAAAAAGTATACTTTAATAATAAAAGAAGTTTTTGAAAATCTACATTTAAGGTAAAATGCTCTTTTTTCTCGTTCGGAGAAGATATTTTACAGGCCTCAATCTCCTTAGAGGTCACCTCTACGTACCAGAAGATGGGAGGGGGAAATTACTTCTCTTTAACCCTATAATACTAACATACAGTACGTAAAATTTTCGTGTATGAATAATTTAACTGCTTAGAATTCCCGCTATATCTGTCCCCACCCAGCAGTGCTTCTACTGGTCTATGATGGTGATGTCAATGCTTTTAGTATTAATGCCAATGAATCAATTATAGAGGCATGATCATGGGGCAAAGAATTGCCTGGAAACTATCCTCGAATTTAACAAAATATTGGTTTCTCCATTGCTATAACAACGAGGTGGGGGCATTTGACGTAGATATATCACCACTTCAGAGGCATTATAAAAACCACCTCATAAAAAAACCAGAGACAGTATAAGACGCTGGAGGGATTACGTACTGCTATTTATGTCAAAGAAAACGACTTCTGTAATTTGTTGTATTTAAGATGGAACTTAGCGTATTAAACTTCAAAGAACACAGAGGATTCAGTGTATATAAATAGTATTACATACGAAATATTGTATTAATTTCAACCAAACTGATTGTTGCCTTAGCACAAAGTTCGTAATGTACGTAAATTTAACGTATTATTAGTATTAAGCGTCAGTAGCATAATGTTAGTATTTTAGGTTTAAAATATAAACTTCTAACTCTTTAAAGTAAAGTTATTATTAACCAATTTTATTGCCCCTACATTTTAATGAATACTTAAAAATAATAAAAACAAGCTTTGAAAATCAGCATTTAAGGTAAAATGATTGCCAACCCGTACTGATTCTATTATCGGACACCCGACTAGCGCCTCGCCTTCTTTTGCCATCCATTCCACATAATACGGTATAATTACCGGAACAATCGTCTACTTCGTCAGATAGAAGGGGAAAGAAGTTCAAAGAATTCAGAAATATCACCCTTGCTAGTGTGTGCTTTTACAAGACCCAAAAGAATGTCGGCTGTGTACGCAAATACTATATACTATTTCGAAAAAAAAAGGAAGGGTTCTGCGAGAGATGTTGTTATTACTTCATTTAAGAGCCTTGCGACATCGTGGTTATTAAGCGCCGTGTACTTGGGAGTGTGTAGAATTTGTGTGATAACCTGTGTCATTGCGATGTCTGTACTAGTGCGTGTATTTGTATTTGAGGTAGGAAGTGGCTGTGGCCTTAAGTTAGGTACCATCCCAGCATTTACCTGCAAGAGAAGTGGGGGAGGGAAACCACGGAAAACCACTTACAGGATGGCTATGGTAAAAATCAAACCCGCCTCTTCTCAGTTTTGCCTCACGAGGCTGAATGTACCCCGTTCCAGCCCTCAGACCTGAATTAAATTTCTTAGCAGAGCTGGCTGCGTGGCTCAGCGGTAACGTACTCGCTTGCTGTGCCCAAGGTTGCAAGGTCACATCCTGGCGCAGTCAGCTGTCATTTGAGGGTGCGCGAATGCGAGGGAGCTGCGTCAGTTGATTTACTGACACGATAAAGATCCCCTTCAGGACAAAATTCCGGCACTGTGGTGTTTCTATAAGCCGCAGTAAAGGGACGTAAAAAATAACATTATTATTATTATAGGAAGAGACGAGAATCGTACCCGAACAGCCAAGAATGCTAGCCACTAGGCAACGAGGGGAGGGAAAACAAGCTTACATTATGATACGTCTTTTATCAAATTACCACCGAGAATGTCACTCTTTTAGACAATATTTGCTCTCCTTAAATATGTTAATTATTCAAATTCATTAAACCAAGGATGCCAGAGGTGATTTTCACACTCCAGCCCTTTTAATTAATTTTGTATATTCAGAATATAGGATTCTTGGAAATAATAAAGAGATTTATTCCCACTTTCCTGACAGTAAATAAGATATAAGCTGATAAGTGCTGAAATATTTGATTTCTATCAATCAACTAGAGCTGGGAATAAACACTGTCTTGTGATTTACTTTTAAAAATTATGGACTAAAAATTCAAATATACTACAATAAATGGAACAAAACTGGTGCACGCATATCATTTATGATTTTTTTAGGTACTACAGAATTCAAGAATATCGCTCTTTCGAGTGTGAATTGGAAAAGTATTGAAGTATTTTTGTATATAGGAGTAAGGAAAAATATAGGTAAGAACCTAAGAATCCGGTCTCTAGTTATGATTGCAGTAGTGTGTGTTACTGTATTAGGGACTGGGATGAGGTAGGGGCCTCGGGACTTTAAATAAGGTACTATACCAGCATTTGCCTCAAGATAGTCGCTTTCAGCGCCGGGATTCCAACCTATGATTTCCGGACTTAAAGAGTAACGCCGTGGGACTACCAACATTGAATTCATTGACAGAATCAGTGTGTGGCAGTAATTGAGACTTAAACGGCATGACGTCACCCTCAAACTCTCGTTGGACAGACTTGAGTATGTTTACGGTTAGAAGCCCATCCCCAATGAGCATGCGGACAAAATAATTCATGCTAGTGTTTCTTTCAATATTCTCAGTGCTTACTTACTTTGTGTTGATTTCCACGGCCCCCTGCATCGCTGGTTACAGCTGGACCAACACACGCACGCGCACTGTCAATCCACGAAAACTGAACGAATGTAAATCACAAATACGTCACTAAACCGAGCACGTCTTGAAGCGGACAGGTTTTAAACAGGACTGATGGGGGTTGAGCTTCACTGGCGAGGCAGAACCTTCCCCACTGCGCCCGCCAGTCAAATGGTCCCCAAAAGGAAATGAATGCGGACCCTTTCTTGGTCATCATTATAATCATTATTATAATAAAACTATAACTATTATTGAGTTTCTAATGCATAGAAAGAACACTATTTTTCCTAGCGTATTAGGCTTACAGTTGGAAAATTACAGAAAATGTACTTCTAATACTACAATATACGTAATAACTAATGATGATAATTCTTTTAGGGGCTCTGCGACATCGTGATAATGTAGCCCCATGTACTTGGGTGTGTGTATAATTTGTCATGTCTGTACTAGTGTGTGTGTATAATTTGTCATGTCTGTACTAGTGTGTGTATTTGTAATTGCGGTAGGGTTTTGGTGCAAACCGGTCGTTGCCTTAAGTTAGGTACTATCCCGGTATTTGCCTGGAGGAAAAGTGGGAAACCACGGAAAACCACTTCCAGGATGGCTGAGGTGGGAATCGAAACCCACTTCTTCTCAGTTTTGCCTCATGTGGCCCTCACACCAGAATTAAAATTTCTTGGAAGAGCCAGGAATCGAACCCGGGCCTCTCGGGTGACAGCCAAGAACAATAGCTGCAACAGCAAAACTAAAAAGTTTGACTTACTGCTTTTTCTTTGTAGACCTAATATATCTACGTCACGTAGGCTACTATTCCTCTGAGCGTCTATGCTCAAGGTCGCGGGTTCAAACCCGGCCGAAGTCGTTGGATTTTTTAAGAGCGTTAAAAATCCCTCAGTATGCGTTCCTTCGAAGGGCAAGTGAAGCCGGCGGTCCCATGTCATAGATTTATGGTATGATAAAGAACCTTCCACTAATTACACCTGTGTGAAGCTAAATTATAGGTTATATTTGACTAACGACCTTAGGTTTCAACGTTCGTCACCAGGAGCAGACTGCGGTGGCATCTAATAACGAAGTTCAGAACTAGTTGTTCGTCGACGGTGGCGTTTGGTAGCAGAAGTTGGAACTACTTGAAAATCGAATGTCTGCAGTCCTTACTTGAATTAAAACAGATAACACACACTAATACAGCCATCACAATTAACACCGGTTATCCGACAGATTCTACACACACCCAAAGTACACGGGGCAACATGAACGCGTTGTCGCAGCCCCTAAACTGAGGAACCAACCAACTACTATTCCTTTTGATGAGGGGTAAACTGTTGAAACTCACCTAAACAAGTAGTAAAATTGTTATTGTAGTGATGGAAGCCATTTTTCAATGTTGCCTAATTCTAATTTAATAAAAGCTTTTCAGTCGCTTAAGAGAAATTGTGCCCAATTGCATTAGGGAATATACATACCCTACACACTAACACACGCTTTATTTATTCATTCATTCATTTATTTGCAATTGGGGGTGTGTCCCCCGGTGGCAAATTGGATATATATATAAAAAATAAATAATTATACATAACAATTCAATAACAATTAAACTGGAGTATTTACACAAATCGTCAGTCTTTCCTTAAACACACCTATATGTTTGGGAAAAGGCTCTAAGACTGCGGCAGGTAGAGAGTTCCAATTATCAATGGCACGGTTTACGAAAGAATATTTACCATAATTTGTTCGCTGTGGTCGGCCCTTAACTTTGAAATGATAATCGCTCCTACCCAAGTACGGGCTTTCCCATACTGGACGTTTGCTAAGCTCAGCTCAGCTCATGCTGGTTGATTTGTGTACGTGTTGTACATAGCGCAGAGTCTAGATTTCATCCTCCTAACCTCATGTGATTCCCACCCAAGTTTCTTTAACATACGGCTCACACTGCTCCTGGGACTAAAGTCACTGAGCACAAATCTAGCGGCCTTTCTTTGTACCATTTGCTACTCATTGATGAGCCCTACTTGATATGGATCCCAAACCGCCGAGGCGTATTCCAGAATAGGTCTTACAAGTAACAAATATCCTAATTCTTTAGCAGAGGTACTACTTCCTTTTAATACCCTCATTACAAAGTGCAGGGATTTGTAAGCTTTCGAAACTACACATCCTATATGACTACTCCATTTCATATCATTCCTTGCGTGAACGCCCACATATTTGCAAGAATCTTATTCTACAAGTATTTCTGAGCCAATGCTCCAATACCTACGTAATTTGGCACAATTCATGTTGACCGACTGAAAAGCTTTATTTATTAAAATTGTTGTTGTTAAATCATTATTCGGGGCTAGGGACGTCATGGACATCAGCCCCGTTTAGTTGAATTTGTCTGATAACCTGTATTTATGTGCTGACTGTAGTAGTGTGTGTTACTGTATTAGGGACAGGGTTAAGGTAATGCGCAAGGACTTTAAATAAACTACTATCCCAGCATTTTCCTTAGGATAGTCGTTTTAAGCACAGGGATTCCAACCTACGATCTCCGGACTTACAACAGTTGTTCTCACAGCCATAGAGCACGATCAAGCTAGCACAGCAACCAAAGAGAATATAATACCAGAGTCCCAGCTCCCATGTTAAATAATTTTCTTAAATCCGCCCATAATCCGGCTTCAAAAAAACAATCATTTCTCTTCGGTAGGGGAAACATAAGGAACTAAATCCGTTAGATATCAGCTTATTTTCATGAATATTATACAGAGCTAGTCCCTTTGTGGATCAATTAACATTAATAGCTACTACCTTCGACAATATTAGCTCTGACAAAATGTATCACAAGCAATCAACAATATACTGATACATTATGGAATTTGTTGTCCACTTTGTAATGTTGGTAGTGAACGTACTTATGCAGCTATATATTTTGAAAATTATAATAATGTATTGACGTTAGTTCATCAACTATTCACCGTAAAAATCAATTATCTAACACGTTTTATAAGTTGAATGCTATAAAATGAAATATCGAGTCATGTCTGCTAACATAACCTCCAAATTCCAGAGCATCCCATACCCGCCCCCCCCCCCCTTTTTCGCCCTAACCTACATAACCTCCAAATCTGACTATAGAATAATATAATCACCCTCACCCCCTACCTGCTATCCTACACAGGTTCCAAATTCCTGTTTGAACCCCATGACCCTCTTGGAAATGTGATATGAGAAGGAAGGAGAAAGATAAATGAAAACCATAGGTGATTGAAACATTTTTTTTATTTTTTTTATTATTATTTTGCAATACACAATGTAGAAATAAAATAATTGTATAGATCTAGTATAGAAAGAACGACACTATTGAAATTGCGTTCTCGTCCAGTTCTGCTCTTGCAACTTGCTGTTCACCTGGATCCAGTGGACAGATCTGTAAGAATACAAGCAATAAATACAATAGATGTGGAATGTAACTTATAAGACACTAGACATGGAAAAATGCAGGCTAAGCTTCTCAAGGAAATATTCTGTAAATGGACATGGAGGATTTCAGTTATTTCAGCGATCTCTTTTGACTGCAATCCAATATTCTTGTTTTACATTTATTAATTTTCATCATTAATTCTTTCCTCAAGACAGAATCCATACCATTTAAAAACTCATCCAACTCCTCTGGTGTGTCGGCTAAGATGATGTCATCAGCAAATCTCCGAGTTGAAATTATTTCTCCTTGAATCTTTACTCCTACTTTGAATTTTTCTCCAATTTCCTTCATTGCTTGTTTAATGTATAGATTGAAAATGCCGGCCCAGTGGTGTTGGGGTCCGGAGGCCCCGGGTTCGATTCCCAGCTCTGTCAGGGATTTTAGAAACTGACGTGAGTGCTGGAACGGAGTGCACTCAGCCTCGTGAGAACAACTGAGTAGCTGCCTGACAGTGAGGCAGCGCCCCGATCACGAAAACCAAGATTAACGGCCGAGGGGACCCGATGCGTTGATCACGCATCACCCCAATATCTGCAGGCCAAATGGCTGGGCAGCGGTCGTTTGGTAGGCTTAGGATCTTCATGGGCTGTAGAGCCAGTTATTATTATTATATAGATTGAAAAGTATGGGTGATAAGTTGCAGCCTTGCCTTACACCTTTCTGAATACCAGCTTCTCTCTCATGTCCTTACGCTCGAATAACTGCATATCCTAAGGAGCACAAAACGTGCTACACCTTAAAACAGTAGGCCTATTGGTATGGCACAAAAGTACAGTATATTGAAAGGTAAGTGATTAGTCCCTTGTTCATAAATTTACATGTGTCAAAATTGTTTGGTATCCTTTAAACATGAGTCACTTTCAGTGATCTCAGGAGTAGCCTACATATTGAGACTCATGTCCTAAAGGTCCTGGGTTTTATTGCAAACAAATAATTAATTCTAGTCTGTTTGGAACATGCAAAATTGAGACGTGTTTGGCTTAGTTCACACCACAATCATCGACTCAAATGATGGTTCCTAAATTAAGGCCACGACTGCCTCCTTCCCAATCCTAGTCTCATCTACAAATATGCATATACCACTACATACAACCTATACATACAGTTACCGGGAAGGTAGCTCTGTACTTCCCCATCCCACTCTCCCGGTATACTACTGAAACTTAAAACATTTGCCACACTGAGTGTGTCTGTTTCTGATTGTGACAATCTACTGTCACACACGTCGATGTTCTTAGATAGAGAAGTATTCGGCTTGCTTCCTGCACCACTCTACACCTACCTCTCAAGATCAAGTGCACAGCTGAATGCTGGCATCTGTACACAAGTTGATATGGCTAATGGTGGCAACATTCAAGCAGCAACATCAACAATACTTGATAACATGGTTTTGCAGCAGACACCAATGTCCATCCAAGTTAAAACAGCTCACTGATGATTTGTTCTGAAACAGTTATTTCAATGCTCCCAATAGTAGGCATTTATGTTGTTTTGACAACCTTGACATGAACATTTTCAGGAATACTGTATGCCAGCCATCCTAGTTTCTTATCTGGGTGACACATTAGTTATGCAGTTACAAGCTGAGGTATCTATGACATAAATGTCAAGAAATATGGATCCATAGTAAGTTACAACTATTGTATTATGTAACATATCAACGTGAATATTTAACGGCTGGAGAAAAATATAATTCGATAATAAAATAACATCCAAGTAGGCATTCAAACAATTGGTCTCAATATGTAAGCATCAAAGTTTGATCATACCAACATGTATTTCTCATTTCAATAGCCTGGGACATAGTGTTCATCAGCCCGAGGAACTCGGGTGTATCACTTTTCTGTGATGAGTGTAGTAGTATGTGTAAATGTATTTGGGAGAAGGATGAAATAGTGCCCCAGGATTTGAAATAAGGTACGGTACAATCCCAGCATTTGTCTCAAGGGAGTGTCGAAATTTCACATTTATGATAGCCTCTATCAATGCCAGGATAAACCGTTGATTTCTCGACTTACTGCAGGTGCCTATCACGACCACAGTGCATGACTTAACGAGCATGGCTGCGCTGCAGGATGTCATTCCAACTGAATGGTATCAGAAATTGAAAGAAAAAAAGATTTTTAAACGTTTCTAAAGACTGTCATCGGCTCTAAGAATATGTCATTAATTGTGGAGTTTACCAGAACCGGAACCAAACGAGAACGTGGTAGATTATTGAGCATATACAATTCACTTACTTTCTGGGAGTCATTAAGAATTGAAAATACTGTCAAATATCACTGCTTCATACTAAATATACTGTCAAGAAGGTTTTTATTTGTAGCTCGTTCGCCGACGGCAGATGTTTGTGGCCAAAAAATTGACGTCATATTGCGTTGCTAACATGTCACACAACACACATAACTTTGTAATTATGTGAAAAAAGAAATAATCGGCACAACCACGGGCTTGGATAAAGATTATTGATGCATGACTACCCCCACTGTGCGTGACAAAAACCAGGGGTGAGTGTCTTACTTACCTAACAATTATTGGTCTAGGCGAAAACCATTGGTCAGATGGATGCGATATAGTACCTAATGCGTGGGGTTGGCAACACTGTACACGATGCTAAAAATGGTGGAGTCAGCTGGAATTTCATCTCTATAGGTCGTGATCCTATTTGGCATGGCTGGGTGAGTTACAGACAGCGGAGGAGTAAACATCTATTACTATACTCCTATCATCTCCAGATACCACTACTACAGGTATCTTGGCTAATTTCAGTAGTTTAAGAATTTTTTACTTCGGTTCAGGTAAACTCCACTCTTAACGAATATGTCTCCGATATAATCTTTATTATTAGAGTTGAAAACTCTAGGAAAACAGACTGTTACTGAACCTGAAAGATTCATCACTCCATGGAAGTGTTCCATATGCCTCACCGCTGACTAGCATACACATTGCTGCAAGTGCCCTTCAACCCAGAGGCAGAAGTGATAGCCAGCTAAGGATGCAAGTGAAATAATGTCCTCTTCGGACTAAACAGGATGAAAGCAAAGACAGTAGGCCTACAGATAAGGGTTTACTAGCATTATTAGTTAGAATCACACAGGTTAATTCCTTAGGAAGCAAAGAGGACAGGTGAATGGTTTAGGCCTACAGGTTCTCATTCGCTCTCACAGTGAACCTTTAGTTAGTAAGTTATTGTTGTTTTAAGGGGGAGGAACTACGAGGTCATCTGCCCCTACAGTGAACCTTTGCCACACACAAATGCCAGCCATGTAGTACTGCTCAAATAATCACTATACAAAACTTACATGATAGAATGAGACCTGCAGAATTATATTATTGGTATAACACACTCCAGAAAATTGGATCGAGAGCATTTCAAAACTACAACTGGCGGCGTTCCAGATATGAGGGTTTAGGTTATGTTAAACTTCCACATGACTGACACGCCACAGTTCATCACTAAACAGCATGAACATTTCATTACAAATGACATAATTGCTCATATTTTCCTCCATATTTTCTTTTGCTCACGAATCAACATTATTAAAACATCCACACCATTTACAAATATCCTTAAATAAAACAACCTGCCGTAGTCTGCCATCTTGTAAAAAAAAACGAAATGATAATCGGCAGCAAGGGTTGCCATCATAGTATTAATATAAACAGGTGCAATTCTTTACATATAACTGAATCTTTGCAAGTATATGAGACACTGTAATGATGTTTATGATTATATGCGATCAACTTCTGAAATTCATAACAATAGATTTTGTTTTTAAGGAGTTTAATCTAAGTCTAAAACATAATACGGTTGTAATTCTGTTAGTATCAGTGTAAGCCAATCACATTTAAGACATAAAAAACAGGACGCTAGGTCTACCAACACACATCGTCCGTTCGTGATATTACGTTTCCAAAGTTGCATAACCGGAGCATAATAAAAAACCAGGCCCAAAATAAGGTTTAGCCAATCCCATCTAACTTACGAAGGCCTGACAGCAACGCCGTGGGACTACCGAAATTGTTTTCAATGACAGAAGCAGTGCGTGGCATTAATTGAGACTTAAACCTCATGACGTCATACTCAAACTCTCGTTGGACAGATTTGAGTATGTTTACTGTTAGAAGCCCATCCCCAAAGAGCATGCGGACTAAATAATGCAGGCTACTGTTTCTTTCAATATTCTCAGTGCTTACTTACTTTGTGATGGTTTACACGGCCCCCTGCATCGCTGGTTGCAGCTGGACCAACACACGCACGCGCACTGTCAATCCACGAAAACTGAACGAATGTAAATCACAAATACGTCACTAAACCGAGCACGTCTTGGAGCGGACACGTCTTAAACAGGACTGATGAGGGTTGAGCTCCACAAGCGAGGCAGAACCTTCCCCACTGCACCCGTCAGTTAAATGGTCCCCGAAAGGAAATGAATGCGGACCCTTTCTTGGTTATTATTACTTTCTTTTTACGATGTTATGCCCAGCTAAGGAATGTGATTGAACCTATTTCACAGATGAATTTGAATTAGCTTTCTTGTCTTCCCAAAATCTCTTCATTCGCTCATTGCGAGTTTTCTTCCTTTCTGTTGTCCATGTAGTGGCGCCTCTCATCCGGGGTTTGCAGCCAAGTGATGTTTGTTCGCCAACGAACTGAAGTTAGATCTGTCCCATGAAATTTCGTCTGTTACCCTTATATCACATTTACTGAAGATCCTTGAAAAAATAACAGAAAAGAGAATAGGAAAGATAGTAGAACCACTTCTATAAGAACAACAACATGGATTCAGGAAGCATCGAAGTACAACAGACCTCATCTTCGCAATGAGAATGTTTGCAGAGAAGTATTGGGAGCGTGGAAAAAACCTGGTGATTGTATTTCTGGACATTGAAAAGGCTTATGATAGTGTCCCAAGAAAAAAGATCTGGGAATGTCTGGAAGATATGCATGTGCCAAATTACTTGATTGACACAGTGAAGACGCTAAATCAGAAGTGCTATAGTTGTGTCCAGATAGGAAATGGAAGTTCAATGTGGTTTGAAACACAGAGAGGAGTCCAACAAGGAAGTGCCATATCACCACTTTTATTCATCATATTAATGGATCGGATCCTTAAATCTATTAAGGAAGCTGACAGTGAACCAAACGCCCTTGTATTTGCAGATGACATTCTGATACGGGGAGAAACGGGAGCTGAAGCACGAAGGAAGCTAAATTACTTGAACAACAAGTTTAAGGAGTTCCAGCTAAACATCAGCAAACACAAGACTGTAGAAATGACTATCAACAGAGACGGTACCAATTCTAACATCTTTTTGGAAGGAACTAAATTAGACCCTGTCTTCAACTTCAAATACCGTACCTCGGAAGCACCATCTCAAAGGATAACACTGTTCAGCAAGAAGTACTCAACAGGACACAGAAAGCGTCACATTTTTACAGTCAAGTGAGAAACCTAGTATGGGACAGCAACATACCTCTGAAAGCAAAATTAACCAAGTGCAATACGGTACTTACTTTGTACCAATTCTGGAGTATGGACTGGAGACATGTACTTCACTGGATAAAGACTTTAACAAAATCCAAGCAACAGAAATGAAATTCATTAGAACCATGAATCAAAAGATCAGAAACGAAACACATAGGAAAGAAGCTGGGATACAGGAAACTGTTGCAAATGTTCTAGGAAGCGTAGACTTCAGAGGTATGGACATATGATGCGAATGAATACTACTTCAATAGAGAACTGAAAGGGAAAAAACCGAGAGGTAGACCCTGAAAATAATGGATTGAGACCGTGAAATCAGAAGTGGATAAAAGAGGGCTGAAATGAGAAGAAGCTGTAGAACGAAAGTTGTACAATCACAGAAAGCAGTGGCGAGCGCTTGTTTACCGCACCCGGGAAACTGGAGACGGAAAAGGATGATGAGGATGATTATGTTGATATCTTGAAGGCGATTTTCACTTTCTATTGCCCAGTTATTCTTGGCTTTTAATGAGGCGACATGATTAAATATCATTTAAGTAAGTCTTTCGTGTGTGGGTAACTGTCCGTCATTGCCTGTTCAAATGTAAATGTCCATTCCCATATTTCACACAAAAATAGAAACTCATTTACAAGACATTTTTGTTTAAAACACTAGGTTCGTGACGTTACACTGAGAATTTCTCACAAATTAGATATATTCCCAAAGCCTTGAGGGGACGAAAGAAGCAATATGACATGTCATGAATTACCAATTTCATTATTTCCTTCTCATGGGTAAGAAGTGTTGCCTACTCATAGGGCGCAGTGGTCAGACAGACGCAGGAGATTGCTTCCACTTTAAGGTGAGTCTCTGGCGCCAAACAGACACTCACTATTCAAGCATAATCTCCAACAAGGAATTCCCAGAACCGTCAAATGAGCATTTAAACATGAAGCTGCGTCACCATATTGCCTCTTAATTATTTTTAAGATTCTATTAGATTTTCTTTTGACATCTGTTATTGGCTCGTATTTAACGACCAATAGCGGAGCCGGTCACGGTTCCTTGCCCATGATTTAATGAGTGAGTTAGGAAATACTCTTATTCATGCTAGAGGATTAATACTTCAGATGTTCCCCGTCGGGATAAGTGATAATAATAATAATAATAGTAATAATAATAATTATACGAGCCTTACAGTAGTCGCATATGATGTGTAACATGTGCCATGTTATCCTACTATGTGTGTCCCGGGAGCGCAAATCCCTTGTTAGAGTGAACTCTGTTGGTCATTGAAATAACTACTTGTAAAACTCGAGTGCCAAATCCTGACCGTAATAAATCATAATTGTTTTTGCTAAGTCGTTCTACAGTATCTTTTCCATTATTTGTTGTCTTCACGCTCTGCCACTTCCTTCTTCTGTTCCTCCGGGTAAGATCTCCCACTCCTCACTGACAACTCCCCTGTCCCCTGGAAACCTGCAAACTCCTTCTGTCTTCTTCTGTCACCCCCATCCGATCCATTTCGGCTCCGTCTTCCTCTTCCTGAAGAATTCAATAATCCCCTTCGTCAATTTGTCACTGTTCATCCTCACCAAGTGTCCATAAAACTGTATTCTTTTTTCATTAGGGCTACGACTCCTTCTGTCTTCAGATATACACACATCAAAAAAAAAGTTTTGCATCACCTCGGTTCCAAGAGTTCCGGAACCTTTAAATACAAAGGGAATAGAGATCAACACAAACAACATTTCAGCTCGTTTTATTGCTCATGAGACCCACACATTGCATGTTGTACCATCATACAGCTAGACTTTCAGCATTTGTGGTCCAGATTGCAGTACACACCACTACCTCTAATACCCAGTAGCACGTCCTCTTGCATTGATGCATGCCTGTATTCGTCGTGGCATACTATCCACAAGTTCATCAAGACACTGTTGGTCCAAATTGTCCCACTCCTCAACGACAATTCGGCGTAAATCTCTCAGAGTGGTTGGTGGGTCAAGACGTCCATAAACAGCCCTTTTCAACATATCCCAGGCATGTTCGATAGGGTTCATGTCTGGCGAACATGCTGGCCACTGTAGTCGAGCGATGTCGTTATCTTGAAGGAACGCATTCACAAGATGTGCACGATGAGGTCGAGAATTGTCGTCCATGAAGACAAATGCCTCTCCAATATTCTGCCGATATGGGTGCACTATGGGTCGGAGGATGTCATTCAGGTATCGTAAAGCCGTTTCGGAGCCTTCCATGACCACCAGTGGCGTACGTCGGCCCCACATAATGCCACCCCAAAACATCAGGGAACCACCACCTTGCTGCACTCGCTGGACAGTGTGTCTAAGACGTTCAGCCTGACCAGGGTGCCTCCAAACACGTCTCCGACGATTGTCTGGTTGAAGGCATATGCGACACTCATCGGTGAAGAGAACGTGATGCCAATTCTGTGGGGTCCATTCAGCATGTTGTTGGGCCCATCTGTACCGCGCTGCATGGTGTCGGGGTTGCAAAGCTGGACCTCGCCATGGACGTCGGGAGTGAAGTTGCGCATCATGCAGCCTATTGCGCACAGTTTGAGTTGAAACACGACGTCCTGTGGCTGAACGAAACGCATTATTCAACATGGTGGCATTGCTGTCAGGGTTCCTCCGAGCGGCAATCCGTAAGTAGCGGTCATCCACTACAGTAGTAGCCCTTGGGCGGCCTGAGCGAGGCCTGTCATCGACAGTTCCTGTATCTCTGTACCTCCTCCATGTCCGAACAACATCGCTTTGGTTCACTCTGAGACGCCTGGAAACTTCCCTTGTTGAGAGCCCTTCTTGACACAAAGTAACAATGCGGACGCGATCGAACTGCGGTATTGACCTTCTAGGCATGGTAGAACTACAGACAACATGAGCAGCGTACCTTCGTCCTGGTGGAATGACTGGAACTGATCGGCTGTCGTACCCCCTCCGTCTAATAGGCCCTGCTCATGCATGGTTGTTTACATCTTTGAGCAGTTTTAGTGACATCTATGAACAGTCAAAGGGACTGTATCTTTGATACAATATACACAGTCAACGTCTATATGCCGGAGATCTGGGAACCGAGGTGATGCAAAACTTTTTTTGATGTGTGTAGTTCTTAGTCAGGTTTGAGTTTCCTATCTCTATCCTTGCTTGCCTCGGTGGGTGAGTGGTTAACGTGTCGGACTACCAACCCCAAGCTTGCAGGTTCGCCCCTGGCCGTGGTAAGTGATTTTTGAAAGGCACTAAAAGATATGTTTTGAGGATATAGTTAATTGGGAATGGAACGTAGGGTATACTTCTCCATGACCGTTGCAATGTTTTTCAAGAAGAAAATCATTTTTATAACATTATGAATCTCCTTGTACACAGCATTCGGACCAGGGAGAGTTCAAGAAAACTGACAGATATAAGTACCTAGGAGAATGGCTGGAACCGTATCTCTCGGAAGTAAGGGCATTATCAACTCGTGTTAACAAGTTAGAAATGGCTTATCAACTAACCAAAAGAAGGTACTCTCCCGAAAGACTAAAATGAGACACTACCAGAAAGTTATACGTCCTGAAGCCTTATATGCTTCAGAATGTCTAGTATTCAACCGGAAGGGACTCACGGACAAACTCGAAGTACAGGAGAGAAAGATAATGAGGAAGATATTGGGGTCTGTTAAGGAGGGTAATGAATACAGAAGGCGACCTAATCAAGAGCTCTACACGTACTGTGAAAGAATCACGGATGTTGTTAGGAAACGACGTCTAGCATTTTATGGGCACGTCTGCTGGATGCATCCTACCAGGTTGACCAATCAGCTCCTCGGTTACTGGCAATAGCGGAAGACCAAGTAACCATGGTTGTGGGAAGTGAGCAAAGATCTGCAAGAACTTGGAGGGACGGAAAGGGACTTAAACAACCGGACATCTCTCAGGAAGATGCTTCAGCAAATCAGGTTCCAGGACAAACCGCCAAGAAAGAAGACAGGTGCCCTCTGGACACAGGAGTGGAGGGAACAAGACAGCCAGAGGATGCGTAACTACTGGGCAAACATCAAAGCCCACTCCAAATGTAACAGTTGAATGTCGTGATCCTTAGATGGCCTATACGAAACAAGAAGAAGATTATGACTTGGGTATCTTTTAACAATCAAGTCATAATTTCTTACTTCTGTGACACAATAAATCACTGCTCTTTATTGTATTGCCGAACAAAATATATTGTAACTTTCACAAACCAAACCACTGTACTGTACGACACTAAAGAACAAAATTAAAATGGACGTGAGTCAATGACTGAGGTCCCTCCTTACAAGGGAACATATGGTGTGGTACACCATGATAGAAGGCCGACATTAGGACCGTTTTGACACTCAAATGTGTAGCCTATATACCCTCAGCCAACTGTCCATAAGGGCAAAAATGATATAATAATAATAATAATTTTTTTTTTGTCGTGTAGCCTCCTGAGAGGCCGAGTGCAGGTCTTTCTAGTCGACGCCCGTGGGCGACCTGCGCGTCGGGATGAGAGATGGAATGGGTGAAGATGAATGAAACTGGGCAAGGATGTGGAAGGAAGCGGCCGTGGCCTATCAGAAGGTACTGTCCCAGCATTTGCCTGGTGTTGAAAATGGGAAACCACGGAAAACCATTTCAAGGACAGCCGACGGTGGGGCTCGAACCCACGCGTCTACCGAGTCAGCAGAGAGCTTGGCCCCTTGACCTAACGCAGCGCTTTAGCCCGCGTAGCCACTACTGTCGGTAATAATAATAATAATAATAATACACGACACATCGTTACCGTTATTCACCCGCAGGCGTTATATGCTTCAGAATGCCTGGCGATGAATAAGAAAGGCCTGTAAGAACAACTCGAAGCCAAAGAGAGGAAGATTCTGAGAAATATATTGGGCCCGGTCAAGGAACGAGAAGAGTATAGAAGACGACACAACGGTGAACTTGATCTACATGTGGAGAAAATAACGGTCACCATTCGCAAAAGAAGGCTCTCCTTTTATGGCCATTTAACACGAATAAACTCCGGACGATTGTCCAATCGAATCTGTACCTACTTTGTGGGAAAGAAAACCAAAGGGATCTGGTTTACAGAGGTGGAAAAAGACCTACAAGAACTGGGGATATCACATAGGGACATATTTGAACGTGACTCTTTCAAGAAGAAACTTGGGGAGATACAGAGTTTTCAGCCAAAACCTATATTGAAAACCGGCAAGAAGTGGACCGAAGAACGAAGGGAAGCTCACCGAAGAAGAATGCGCGAACACTGGGCCAATGTGAAAGAACGAGGGAAAAGGCAGATGAAATAACGTGGTCCATAGACGACCGAAACAATAAAAAATAATACACGACAAGACTCCTTATTACAAATACTCTCCAGAAAGTGTGATGGAAAACGAAGATTACAAGCTGTATTGGGATCGTACTATTCAAACTGACAAAACAACTCCTCAAAGACCAGACATAACTTTAACTGATAAGAAGAACCATCACACGTACTTGATTGACATATCTGTTCCGAATGACCATAATATCCACCATAAATACAGAGAGAAGATTGATAAATATACTCCTCTAGCTATGGAGGTGGCTAGAATCTGGAGACAAAATAATGTGACGAGCCTTCTTTTCCTCCTTTCTCCCACTGGCCTGACAACTAAATCCTTTTCAGTAAATCTAGCCACACTGAATCCTACCATACACACTCACACTATTGCACAACAGGCTGCAATTCTGAAGACCTGCAGCATCGTTAGAGGATTTTTGAATACACACTATGATTTTCTTGGACCCTCTCGTGAAAAGGAAACGTGGAAGATAACATTACTGGAAAAGAAAATTAACTGTCAAACGTCTACCTGTAGTTTGAAAATGTATGCTAGAGGCTTTTCAAAGTGTTACTTTACTCATTTTCTTATACGCAATGTACCGATATGAGTCGTGTTACCAACTGTAGGTTGAGTAAATAAAGTTAATAATAAACGGGAGTATTGGGGATTAATGGGGAATGTGGGGGAGAATCCAAATGTGACGCAGGAAAATGCTAATCAATTTTGTTAACCTTGGGAGATGAGAGAAGGATTCAGGCAGCAGAGATGAGATTTGCCAGAGCCATGGTTGCTAAGACAAGAAAAGACAGAATTCGCAATGAGCAGATCAGAGAATTGGTTATAATAATATCGTATGGCCTCGGGTGCCGAGTGCAAGCTTTGTAATTTGACACCCAGAGGGTAGCTTGCATGTCGAATTTCGTTTTTCCTTGAATCACTATGAACGTCAAGTAGGTTAGATATCTAAACGCTTTCTAGTAGAGAAATGAGGAACTTTGTGTTGGCGGAAACTCCCGAGATTAATTTTGCCATTATGAACACGGCCTACTGAATTCAAATGGGTTCTTTATCATGCCAACATCGTATGACATGAGTGTCGTATTTTTGCCGCCTTTCAAAAACCACTTACCACGGCCAGGAGCGAACCTGCAATCTTGGGGTTAGTAGAACGACACGCTATTCACTCACCCACCGCGGCAAGCTAGAGAATTGGTTCAGGTCGACAAACTACAAGATAAAATAACCTTGAAAAGGCTCATGTGGTTTGGCCATAAGTGAAGGATGGATGTTACCAGAATTCCAAAACAAATGTATGAACTACAGCTTCATGACCGAAGACCAAGAGGACGGCCAAGAAGGAGATATGCAGACATGGTAAGAAATGACATCCAATGATTGGGCCAGGACTTGGACAGCATTGAAGAAGAAGAAGAGAAGTACAGAGACAGAAATTGGTGGAGGGGCCTCATTCACCGACCCATCTAATAGATGGAACGACGTGGGATATGTATGTATGTATGTATAAGGTGCGTTCAAAAAGTAACGAGCCGGAGGCTGTAATGCGCAAACCGGTGACGACATCGGCTAATCGTGGCGTGTGTAACGAGGTGTGGTTTCGACCAGAGCGTGGAAGGTCAGAGCCCGTCGCTAGAGGGCACGCGTGCACGTCACGTGACGATACAAAGCGAGCAGCTGCATGCATCAATCGTCCAACCAAGACCAAGACAGTAGGCCATTCGACATGCTTCCTGGTGTGGTTGAAGACTGTGGGGCACACACTTTCCGCAAGTGCAGTCGTTCCTTCATGATGGTGTGCACACTTCCGACGCTCAATCCGACCACGGCGGCTATGGCGTTCACTATCACTCGGCGGACCTGGGTAATGAGTGCATCAACCAGCTGGACGTTTTCATCGGTAATGCAGGGGGGGTGTCCCAGACCGGGCATCATCGGCTAACGACACCCGTCCTTCCCTGAAGCGCTTGTGCCACGCCTTGACCCTTGCAAGGGACATGCAGTGTTCGCCGCCTACTCCTTCCGCTGTCAGAAACCGAGCAACACCTCTTTGCTCTTCGTTTGACGCCTCCATGTCACTGTTTGCAATGCGACTGGCAGCGTTGGACGACTGATGCATGCTGCTGCTCGCTTTGTATCGCCACGTGACGTACTCGCATGCCCTCTAGCGACGGGCTGTGACCTTCCACGCTCTGGTCGGAAACACACCTCGTTACACACACCACGATTAGCCGATGTCGTCACCGGTTTGCGCATTACAGCCTCCAGCTCGTTACTTTTCGAACGCACCTTATATGTATGATTACACAAAACCATTTCTTGGACCAAACTAGAATCTCCAGTTTATTTAATTTTGTTAGGTTACGTTATTGTTCACCTTGATAACTCCGGATACAGTTTCCAGTTAATTATATAAGGTGAACAACCCATGAAATGAAAGTAATATTCTGAGACACAATAATTGCACCAAAAATTGCTACCTTCTCGACCAAAAAATCGATCCTCTATTTGACTGTCAGCTTTCTTCTGTAGTGGCCGACATCTCAATCGCACCTAATGACAGAAAAAATAAACACACTAAGAAAGGAATGAAATTACACCATAATTATGGTGAAGTAATAATGGAAAAATAAATAAGCTATTGAACATCAAAATTATTGATGTTTGAGAGCAGGCATGTTCGAAGATTGCGATAATATTGTTGTCACTTGTCAAAAAATATCAATTTATCATTCTTTTTATCGATAGGAAATTTATAATGAAAATTTGAAGGTCTCTTCTATTAACCCTTCGTGGTATGAGCAATGCATACAAAACTAAAGGCCTTAAGAGGGCATCTCGCAATGTACAGTACTCTAATAAATAAAAATAATAATAATAAGCTAATTAAAGTTCTCGTCAAGTCAACAATGAAATTAAGAGTTTGTTTTGAGAATTACGACCTTGTGACGTCGTTAATTAACCCTTTACTGACAGCCCACTGATTGGGCCACTCCTCGATCGACAGTTGAAACCCCCACATGCGGTCTCAGTACACAATGCTCAGAGCCACCTCCAACTCCACACCCTTGTACATTCCAAAGCTACTACATCACGCAAACTGATTGCTTGATTGATTGATTGCTATTTGCCCCACTTTCAGGAGGAGGAGAAGAATAAGTTTATGTTCTCTTAAGGGGCTTCCTTCCTACCTTCATTAGTCCCTCTCTTGCTTCCTTCCTTGCTTGCGTCTTTTCTTCCTTAGTCCCTTCTCTGCTACCTACTTTTCTTAGTTCATTCCATACTTCCTTGCTTCTTTCCTTAGTCACTTCCTTACCTCCTACCTTCTTTGCTTCCGCCCTTAGTTCCTTCTTTGCTACCTACCTTCCTTAGTTCATTCCATCCTTCCCTGCTTCCTTCCTTAGTTACTTCCTTACTTCCTACCTTCCTTCCTTAGTTCCTTCTTTGCTACCTACCTTCCTTAGTTCATTCCATCCTTCCTTTCTTCTTTAGTGCCTTCTTTGCTACCTACCTTCCTTAGTTCATTCCATCCTTCCTTGCTTACTTTCTTCTTTAGTGTCTTCTTTGCAGCCTACCTTCCGTAGTTCATTCCATCCTTCCTTGCTTCCTTTCTTCTTTAGTGCCTTCTTTGCTACCTACCTTCCTTAGTTCATTCCATCCTTCCTTGCTTCCTTTCTTCTTTAGTGCCTTCTTTGCTACCTACCTTCCTTAGTTCATTCCATCCTTCCTTGCTTCCTTTCTTCTTTAGTGCCTTCTTTGCTACCTACCTTTATTAGTTCATTCCATCCTTCCCTGCTTCCTTTCTCTTTAGTGCCTTCTTTGCTACCTGTCTTTATTGGTTCATTCCATACTTCCCTGCTTCCTTTCTTCTTTAGTTCCTTCTTTGCTACCTACCTTTCTTAGTTCATTCCAACCTTCCCTGCTTCCTTAGTTCCTTCTTTGCTACCTACCTCACTTCCTTAGTTCATTCCATCCTTCCTTGCTTCCTTTCTTCTTTAGTGCCTTCTTTCCTACCTACCTTTCTTAGTTCATTCCATCCTTCCCTGCTTCCTTTCTTCTTTAGTGCCTTCTTTGCTACCTACCTTTCTTAGTTCATTCCATCCTTCCCTGCTTCCTTTCTTCTTTGGTTCCTTCTTTACTACCTACATTTCTTAGTTCATTCCAACCTTCCCTGCTTCCTTAGTTCCTTCTTTGCTACCTACCATCCTTAGTTCATTCCATTCTTCCTTGCTTCCTTTCTTCTTTAGTGCCGTCTTTGCTACCTACCTTTCTTAGTTAATTCCATCCTTCTCTGCTCCTTTCTTCTTTAGTGCCTTCTTTGCTACCTACCTTTATTAGTCATTCCATCCTTCCCTGCTTCCTTTCTTCTTTAGTGCCTTCTTTTCTACCTACCTTCCTTAGTTCATTCCATCCTTCCCTGCTTCCTTTCTTCTTAGGTGCCTTCTTTGCTACTTACCTTTCTTAGTTCATTCCATCCTTCCCTGCTTCCTTTCTTCTTTATTTCCTTCTGTGCTACCTACCTTTCTTAGTTCATTCCAACCTTCCCTGCTTCCTTAGTTCCTTCTTTGCTACCTACCTTCCTTAGTTCATTCCATCCTTCCTTGCTTCCTTTCTTCTTTAGTGCCTTCTTTGCTACCTACCTTTCTTAGTTCTTTCCATCCTTCCTTAGTTACTTTCTTACTTCCTACCTTCCTTAGTTCCTTCCTTAGTTCCTTGCTACCTACCTTCCTTGCTTCTTCATCACTAAAAGAGCATCCCTGCGATTTTCTTCTTATCGACCATCCTACTTGACGCCTACTTGTTCCATAACAGCAGCTACCGAAGAAGATGTAACGAACAACAACTCAACAAATGAACGGAAGGATTGTCTTGTTGCCTTGAAATAGGCCACTAGTTACTTCGCTTTAATACGCCATTGTATTTCTTCAATCATGTGCAAGAGAAATGGCTATCAGTGATACGGTGTATTAGCGTTGTGATATTGTTCTAGCTTCACCAGGGGAGGTATGGAAGCAATATGTCTCGTGTGGAGGCCCCATTTGTAGCCGTCAATCAGCAGATATTGGGATAAGAACTGTCCTACTGTACTGAACGGTAGTTGGCATTGTCTGAACTGCTGTGAACAGTAATACTGGCTACTGCTGTCATGTTCATGTGTGCTCCCATCACATGTGTGCAGTAATACATCCAGACACATTGCTACAATGTCTGGAAATTGGCATTGAGGGGGCTCACACGCGAGTGGGAGTTAACAATTAAATCATAACTTCACTAATATGTAACTTAGAATTATGAGAACTTGCAAAGCTATAGTCAATACACAGGGCTTTTATTTAATATATAAAGGCGAGTCAGAATCCTCTATGGACATCAAATTGGCAGGTGAAAATTAAAGGAAGTAGCAGACTTCTGTTACTTAGGAAGCAAAATAACCGGTGATGGACGAAGCAAGAGGATATAAAAAGTAGGTTAGCTCAGGCAAGCAAGGAAAGCATTTCTACAGAAAAGGAATCTGTTGACATCGAATGTAGATTTAGGTGTTAGGAAGTCATTTTTGAAGGCCTTTGTCTGGAGCGTGGCGCTCTATGGAAGTGAAACTTGGACTATAGGTTGTTAGGACACATACTAAGACACCCAGGAATAGCAAGCTTAGTTATGGAAGGAAGGGTCGAGGACAAGAACTGTAGGGGAAGACCAAGGTTAGAATATGTTAAACAGATTGCCTCAGACGTAGGGTGTGGTAGCTATGTAGAGATGAAACGATTAGCTCAGGACAGGGAGGCATGGAGAGCGGCATGAAACCAAGACTGAACACTCAAACAACAACAAAGGCGAACAGTATATAAAGTATTGCGTGATTTATTGATAGGAAAATATTTGTGATTTCTTAAACGTCATGAATCACAAAAAACACGATTTAACAAGAAATACCGGTCTGAATCGATTTTTTTCCTGTAAAGAAAACACATGAATGTGGAGGATGAAACTCATTCATGAAATTATATATAAAAAAAAGAAATTAATATATAGCCTACTTGTAAATATTTAACAAATAACCATTTTTGAAAGACAAATTAAATATTTTAGGAAAAACATACTATTAATAATTTTATTAATGCAGCCAATGGCCATGTACTTTCTTTTCAGGACGGCCGAGGTGGGATTCGAACCCACGCTTTCCCGATGCCAGCAAGGCACGAGGTAGCGCGTAAGCGCTCTCGGCCACCGCGGTCGGTAAGAAATCATACTATTGACAGTACAAAATTAATGGTGGTTCATCCTCGGTAATCATGTGTTTTCTTTTTTTAAAAAAATCCATTCAGACAGCTACTTCTTGTTGAATCATGATAATTCTGATTCATGACGTTTAAAAATCACAAATATTGTGCTGCCAATAAATCACACAATACTTTATATACTGTTCGTCTTTATATATTAAATAAAATCCCTGTGTATGAACTATAAGTTTGTAAGCTCTCATAATTCTATGTTACATATTAGTGAAGCTATGATTTAATTGTTAACTGTATGCAAAAACTCCCACTTGCGGTGTATGAGCCCCCTTAAATCGTCCTCCAGATACATGGAAACAGCTCCATACAGCCACAGACAACAAGAGGTTCCTCCCATACGTGGTACGACATTAGCGAATAAACACGAGGCGACCGAGAAACTGCAAATAACCCTAAACAGGCCAAGCACTATCTACCAGTCACAGCTACGCCACATTCACCACACTCACATGCACCCAACAGTATTATAAACAGCTCCCACTATCCACAAACACGCAAACAAATTCACATAAAATACTAACTTATTTGACATGTCCTGTGTCTTCTTTCGGAGCAAAGGGCTGCAACAAAGATCCTCCATTGGTCTCTTCTCCTGGCAATCTGTTGTAGATCTGCCCAGTATTTGCCTTCTTCCCTCATCCCTTCCTCCACGCTTCTTTTCCAGGTCAGCTTAGGTCTTCCCCTTTATTTTGTTCCTTGCGGGTTCCATCACCGAAAACCCGCTTGTTCATGTTCCATCACACAGTTTTCGTAACCTGTTTCATGCTAAAGATCGTCGCCTTTTTATCAGTCCGGTATTTCTCTGTTGCAGTTTCAATAATAATGTTTTCTTGGCGATGCGGGTTATTGGTCTACAGTCTCCAAAGCACAGTGGGGAGGGGGGGCTGCCCCCTTAGCGTCTGTGCCCACCTTCTGGTTACTTCACGATTTGATGATCGTCGCTACTCCCTGTGGTTCTCTTGTCAATTTAGATCTCTACAGGGTGTTGCGGAGTTTACATAAAATACACATTTTATTATTAGAGGCGGGAGTTAATGCCTTTTTAAAATGCAATATCCATTTCCGACCTCCGCAACACCTACTACTGGTGTAACTAGAACTATAATAATTTCATCTCTCACTATATGAACCAACCTACTGGAGGTCTATCTTGCTTCAATGTTACATTAAAAAAACATTGCTGCTGCGTAATACAAAACAAATTACCCAAAATCAAGCATGGCGTGCTAGGACTTGAAATTACAACAACTGACAGCATCGGTGGGAAAGTGAAGATCAACAAGATGTTCAGTAGAGAACATATAGCCTACTTTCTCCTAAAAGCATGGGTATTGTTATAACTCTTTGTCATTTTCAAGGAGTATAATGGAATGTTGGTTGTAGTAGCTTGTTGAAATACTACGTGCTATAGGGATATTAAACATGAATATGAGGTGCCCTTTGATAGTGCTATCTCTGTAAAAAAAAACATTCAATTCGATTTCACCGTGTTTGAATTGATATGGGGAATCGATTTGCACACATACATGGCTGCTATTTGCAACCTATTGAGCTGATGACCTTGTAGTTCAGGCAGAAGATGCTTCCCACAAAAAGGTAAGTTGTTGCAAAATTTGGAAGAGATCAGATGATTAGGTTGGTCGCAATTTGATTTAAGCTTTTTACATTTGGGTGGCCGCCATTCCGTTTCCGTCAAGATGGCGGCGATTTAAAACATGACAATGAGGTGCCCTATGCTAGTGCTACCTCAGTACCAAATTATGTTCAATTCGGTTTTACCATGTTTGAATTGATAGGGGGAATCGATTTGCACACACACATGGCCGCCATATGCAAACTATCAGACTGATGACCTTGTAGCTTGGTCAAAGAACGGTTCTCACAAAAAGGTATGTTGTTGCAAAATTTGGAAGAGATCAGATGATTAGGTTGGTCGCAATTTGATTTAAGCTTTTTACATTTGGGTGGCCACCATTACGTTTCCGTCAAGATGGCGGCGATATAAAACATGACTCTGAGATGTCCTTTGCTAGTGCTACCTCTGTAAAAAAATTCGTTCAATTCGGTTTCACCGTGTTTGAAAAGATAGGGGGAATCGATTTGCACACATGTATGGCCTCCATCCGCAAAGTATTAGGCTGATGACCTTGTAGTTGGGTCGAAAGATTCTTCATACAAAAAGGTATAATGTCGCAAAATTTGGTAGAGATCAGATGATTAGGTTGGTCGTAATTTGATTCAAGATTTTAACATTTGGGTGGCCGTCATTACGTTTTCGTCAAGATGGCGGTGATATAAAACATGACATTGCGGTGTCCTTTGCCAGTGCTACCTCTGTACCAACTTTCGTTCAATTTGGTTTCACCATGTGTGAATTGTTACGTAGAATCGATTTGCACACTTACATGGCTGCCATCTGCAAACTATTGGGCTGATGACCTTGCGGTTAAACCAAAAGACGCCGGCGATATAAATATATGTTGTTGGAAAATTTGGTAGAGATCGGATGAATAGCTTAGTCGTAATTTGATTCAAGCTTTGAAGATTTGGGTGGCCGCCATTACGTTTCCGTCAAGATGGCGGCGATATAAAACATGACACTGAGGTGCCCTTTGCTAGTTCTACCTCTGTATCAAATTTCGTTCAATTCGGTTTCACCGTGTTCGAATTGATGTGGGACATTCAGAGTACACACACACACACACACACTCACACACACACATACACACACCTACAGACAGACACACACACACACACACAACCAGACACACAATTTTTGACCCTGTGTAGATCTCATAAGTCTACTTTCATTTTTGCAAAAATCTAAAGTAGGCTAACAACTCCATCTATGAACAATAGTCACTTACCCACCGAACTATACTGTAAGCTGGAAATGGCGCCCTATTCTCAACTCTCCCCTTAGGCCCCGTTCATACTAAGGCGATATAAGAGAAGTAAAGCCCTGCACCGGTTGAGGGTTATTGTTGATAAACACGCGGATATCCGCAACATTTTTTGCCATGCGAACATAGTTTGCATGACTGTGCGGATAATGTTTTGAGAAAATTTGCGGATAGTTTTTATTAGCTCACTTTCGATTTTTGCAAAAAATGAAAGTAGACTTATGAGATCAACACAGGTCGAAAAAAAGTGTGTCTGTCTGTGTGTGTGTCTGTGTGTGAGTGTGTGGGCTCTGAATGTCTGTCCCCCCTATCAGTTCGAACACGGTAAACGCGAATTGAACGAAATTTGGTACAGAGGTAGCAGTAGCAAAGGGCACCTCAGTGTCATGTTTTATATCGCCGCCATCTTGACGGAATCGTAATGGCGGCCACACAAATGTTCAAAGCTTAAATCAAATTACGATTAACCTAATCATCCGATCTCTACCAAATTTTGCAACAACATACCTTTATGGAGAGAGCATCCTTTGACCAAAATAATAGGTCATTAGCCTAATATTTTGCGGATGGCGGCCATCTTTGTTTGAAAATCGATTCCCCCTATCAATTCGAACACGGTGAAACCGAATGGAATGAAATTTGGTACAGAGGTAGCACTAGCAAAGGGCACCTCAGTGTCATGTTTTATATCACCGCCATCTTGACGGAAACGTAATCGCGGCCACCCAAATGTTAAAAGCTAAAATGTAAATACGACCAACCTAATAATCTAGTCTCTACCAAATTTTGCAACAACATATCTTCATGTGGAAAGCATATCCTGACCAAACTGCAAGATCATCTGCCCAATAGTTTGCAGATGGTGGCCAAGTATGTGTAAATCCATTACCCATATCAATTCAAAGACGGTGAAACAGAATTGAATGAATTTTTTTTACAGAGGTAGCACTAGCAAAGGGCTCCTCATATTCATGTTTAATATCCCTATAGCACGTTGTATTTCAACAAGCTACTACAACCAACATTCAATTATACTCCTTGAAAAGGACAAAGAGTTATAACAATACCCATGCATTTAGGAGAAAATAGGCTATATGTTCTTTACTGAACATCTTGTTTTTAGAATACAATCCCACTTGTTGAGTATCATTACTAGGACCCGGTTGTGTATTATGAAAATAACAAGAAGTTCCGTGACGAAATAAAAAGCCTACTTTTCTTAATATTTAAGATTCGTGCCAATGATTAATCTATATGGATCTATCTAGAATAATGAAGAAATTAAGTTGGTAATATCGAAATTTCTAATTAGTTCGAAATACTGTATACCTGGCATAATGTAGCCTTATCGAGAACTACAGTTGGCAGCCCTGGTGACTGAATATATTCTTAGTTCCATCTCTTAAGATACAGAATACAAAATTTGGTTGACGTCCAATGGATAGCATGGAGGTTACATGCAGTTAAACATTGGATCTACAGCGCACGTAAAATCATGTTGGCAATAATGACATACATGTATTGGTCAGAAATAATCTGCAATAATATGATCTATTGTTGTGTCAATTTTGAATGAAATCCATTAGTTAGTATAGAAGTTACATGCATTTTAAAATTGGACCTATCAGTAGGCTTAGAATCATGTTGGCAACGCTGGCGTAGGCCTATATTAGTTACTCCAAATTAATCTATAATGCCAGGTACTATAAGTGTGCAAAGTTTAGAGCTATTTGCTTGCATGATTTCTGATATATTGATATTAGGGTAACAAAAATAGAGACAGCACATATTAACAGTTGGCAGCCCTGGTTGCTCTTAAGAATCGGCATAGTCATATCTGTTATGATACACATAGCACATACGAAATTTGGTTGAAATCCAAATGATAATATGGAAGTTACATGTATTTAAAGTTGGACCTCTCAGCAGGCTTAGAATCATGTTGGTAGCACTGACGTATATAAGTTACTCCAAATTAATATAGAATGTCAGGTACTATACGTGTGCATAGTTTAAAGTAGTCGGCTTGCATACTTTCTGATATATTGGTATTTGGATAAAATAAATTGAGAGGATTTATTAACAGTTGGCAGCCCTGGTGGATCTTAAGAATACGCTCAGTCATATCTGGTTATGTACACATACAACATACGAAATTTGGTTGAATTCCAATTGATAGTGTAGAAGTTATATGCATTTAAGAATTTGACTTATCAGCAGGTTTATAATCATTTTGGCAACACTGCCATGTATGGCCTCCTGGAAATTAAATTGCAATATTATTATCTATACGTGTACCAATTTTGAAATAGCTCCCATTGATACCTTCCATGATATCCAACATGGAGCTCAAATTTCAATTGCGATTTTTCAGCAGTTGGTAGCACTGACATCATTTTCAAATATGGCCGTGAGATATTCAGGTATAGATCTTTACTCCTACCAAATTTTGTTTCGATTGCTCCATCCGTTTAGGAGTTGATAGGGGGACACACACGCACAGCCAGACAGACAGACAGACACACATTTGCCCGATCTCATAAGTCTACTTTTTCCTCATTTCTGCAAAATGAGAAAAGTAGGCTAAAAATCCACAGCCTGCTTCCAGTCGACAGACCGGGTCAGGGAATGGAATGAATGAAGCCCCCGTCTAGTGGCGAGGATATGAACTGTGCCGGCTGCCAAAGCCTGTCGCACTCCCCTGGGTCAATGATTAAATGAATGACAGATGAAATTATAGTGGAGAGTGTTGCTGGAATGAAATTGGTTGACAGGGAAAACCGGAGTACCCGGAGAAAACCTGTCTCACATGGAGTGACCGGGATTTGATTTGAACCATGGACCCAGCGGTGAAAGGCCGACGTGCTGCCCCCTAAGCCACGGAGGCTTAACGCAGATGTTTATTATGACATATCTATTTGCATGACAAATGTAAGATGATGATTTGAGCTAATCTCATTCAAATTATGTCATTAAGCATAATTAACACTCCGAACAGGAAAGGGTTGCAATTCTGGCTGTGTTACATTCATTTTAAACATAGCACTTGATGCTTAAGTAATTTAAGCTTTATATAATTAACAAGTAGTTCCGTGAAGAACTAAACAGCCTATTTTCATATATCCTACTTATGTTAATTGCCTCTATCAACATACAAAATTTCAGTTTGATTGCTGTAATAGATTTGTAGATATCGAGAACCGACTAAATATTGCGGATGGTCGCCATGTTGGATTTTTATATATGTAGGTCTTAAGTTATGTACTGTTAATGAAGATTATTGTGTACGTGTTGTATTCAAACTTCAATCGCATGATTAGGACACAAGAAGTAAAAACGAGATTTTAAAATTTCGCACAGCTGCCATCTTGTGGATATGGAAACATTTGAAAAAAATTAGATGCCAATGGATTAACATTGTATACGGATTTACTGTACCAAGTGTCACTGCACTCGGATGGTTAAATTCCGAGAAACGACCATCTGAATATTTATATTTCGCGTCGCCGCCATGATGGATTTGTGACCACCAGGTTATTGAACGTCCTATAGGTGAACTCATATTCACTGCCCCTATGAATACACAAACATTCAGTTTGATTGCTGTAACCGATTCATAGATATTGAGATCCATCTAAATATTTCGGATGGTCGCCATGTTGGATTGTTATATATTGTACCCGATACCCAGTTGAGGCTATCGGCTACGCCAGCTGACATTAAGCCGTAGTTGAGATTTATGGGAAAAGTTGTAAAGATAGCGCTCACATCGAGTAGAGGAGAATATTAGGAAATGACGTACAAGGCCAAGGATCAAGAAGGCACTGCCAGTCAGGTAGATGGAATTATGGGAGGAATATTAAAGTTTTATTAAGATCTTTATGGAACAGTATATTTAATCATCTCAGAAGAGAAGAGATAACAAGCATTATATATGATAATAACTTGAAGAAAGACAGATAATCCCTTAAGTTATTGTATAACTTAATGGCCGAGATGAAGGTGGTCGAGATTATATTTGTGACGCACGACCGTAGATGGTGGGGGAGAATCACGTGACCGCGCCAGGCTGGAGCTGGTCAATGCAGTTTAGAGAAGTCAGTCGAGTTCAGCCAGCGAGCTGAGTGGTACACATGCGCAGAGCGTACGGTAAAGTCGAGCGGTGAATAGCACTTGTTACGTAAAGCGAAGGCGACAGTATTACTTAACCAAGCAGAGAGCAGGAAGTAGGTCATTGAGCCAAGGCGAGCAACGCAGGGCAGACGGCGAGAAGACCGGTTCCGATGCAAGCTATGCGGGCCGTGTACGGAGGAGAAAAGCCGGGGTTCAGAACAGCATTGTAATACGAGTTTGATAACTTTATTTCGAGCTGCATTTTATAACGCAGAACAGTATAGCAAAGCGGCATGGCGAGGCCGGCTTTAAGCATAGTTCATTCTGGAACAGTGCAGTAGATCAGAGCGGGCTAGTTCTGACTTTTATACGCCGGAAACATTAAAGAAGCTGAACTTCATTTCAACATTCAGTTACAACATTGAGTTGGGACTTGTATTCAGTAATAGAATTGTGCAGGCAGATAGTTACAATATACTGCAATTATGAACTTAGATATTCAAATTACATTACGACTATGCATTTCATAACGGAATATGTAGAGCGACCATGGGGTCCAAACAACATTAACGCTTTTAAGCAAACGAACTGTTACAATTATATGCACTTATGAACATTGGCACGTGCATTATTAGAATTCTTTTTCATGAATTATCATAAAATACCGAGTACGAAAACAGCTACAGGGTGTTTCAAAAACTTATACACTCTCATAAATAAAATTTATTTTCTACAAGTGAGACTTAACCGCTGTGGAGATTGAACTTTTAACAAGCAAACCGAACATTATATGGGACAGTGGCGTAACATAGAAGAGGAATATGGGGTACGCTGCTTTTATGAACATTTACGTAAGGATTTGGACAGTATCCGCTATGGATAACATGCAGTTCATCATGTCGGAGTAAACGAAGACAGAGACGCGATGGCACCACGGAGCGATGGATTCGATTCCTGAAGAAGAGGAGGTCTAACAGCTGATTCACTTGGGATATGAAGGCGATCGTTATCGCATGGGTGATACGATATTCACGTCGATCTTTCGAGAAATTTGTTACACACAAATAATCGACGATCTTTGAAATATAATAACAGCTGATATGAGAAGGTACTGTAAGAGTTATGACTTTCTAATATGATATTTTCATGAACACTGGGCATACATGTATATATTTTTCTAGTAGGAGTTATACGATTATTTAGACATGGCTTAAACATTATTTGATCCGAGTTTTGCTAGAATATGGCGTTACCATATGATATGGCAGGCACCATTATACGAAATTCTCACCATTGGTTGGCTTTATTAAGCAGATGTTTGGTCTTTTAGACATTTTCCAGTAAGGATAGTTTTCCTGGATAGTTATTTTTTGTGACGAGTATTTCGAACTCGTGATCTGCAATTGGATTATTTAAATTACTTCGTCAGTTCATTGCATACTAGCGAGTGTGTATTATTCATCAGTAGGGATTTTTTCCATTGGATTGTTTGGAGATATTAAGATGTTATTCACTCAAGTGAACGAATATCGCTTTTATGTGACAACTAGAGACTTGTTGATTCCAATCTGGTACATTCACTCATGAGACGACGAGATGGGGCCTTTCGTATTTATACGATTGCGTGGTGGTACACATCTTTACCCATCGTTCAGGGCATTATCATGTTAGACGACGGGGCAAGGCTTTTCGTATTTATACGATCGTGTGGTGGTTACTCATCTTACTTGCCATTGAGGAACTCATTTTTATCATCCGAGTGTACTTGAGATTGTAAGAGGATCAAACAAGGAACTACTAGTCACATATCAGTCAAATTTTGTTAAATAAATTAAAAATACATGTCAGCAGGGTTACATTTTGTAATTCTTGTTTGCCAATCCAATATTTTGTTGCTATACTCTTGAGAGTACTTTCATTTAGCAGCTGTTACAGCTGAGGCTTTTGATAATTTTTATGATTGAGTTTGATACCTTTGAGAAGGATTTAAAGTAATTGAATCTTATAAGATGAATCATTAATGGTCAGATTTATTTTAAGGCAGATCAGTATTGCATATTTCGATGTGAGAGATTATAGCACATTGGTGTTTTCTGTGAAGTGAATTATGAGAATTTTAAGAGAATTTATGCTATTTGAAAGCAGATCTTGAATTTGATTTCGATTACTAAGGTAACATTTTTCCTAATTGTTTAAGAAGTTGTCTAGATGTGATCAGATTAATTACAGTTATTGGAGATTGTGTGCGTTGATAATTTGAAGCCAGTTATGTATTTTTGTAGATCATGCAACGTGATTAAGTGAAGTTTGTGATAGGAATTTTGTGGAAGTTGCCAAGTGGAAGTTGCAATATTGCTAATGTATTTTGAAGCAGACATGAGGTTGTCGAACCCAGTCTAGCATAATTTTGAGATTCATGCTGTGCGCTGAATATTTATGGAGTTTTGTGGAATAATTGTGGTATTCAAATGTGATATTTGATAAAGTGAGAATATATAATGTAGTTGTGGATAGTGAGATCCAACGTGAATTTGTGAAGGCAATAATATTTTTTGGCATGATAATTAAATACGAGATATAACTTGGAAGTGATAAAACTGTAAGACAACGTTCTATAAACCATATTAAACAATTTGTTAGGAAATTAAACGAATAAATAAAGTTGATGATACAAAATTTACTGATGATAATAATTAATGAAATAATAATCTGAAATTTAAGCATATTAATGATCTGACCTAATGAAATAAAAATCAGAATGACTAGATGAAATAATAAAAATCTAAATAACTAGATGAATAAAATTTAAATAAATTGATAAATTAAATTTTGGAATAGATCAATGAATTAAATAAATGGATGAATTAAAGATTGAATAAATAAGCTGACTTAAATAAATTAATAGATGATTGAATAGATGATGAATAACTGAATTGGAAGGTGATAATTAATTAAAGAAGCTGATGATTAATAAATTTAAATGGATTTAAATAAATTTATTTGAGATATGATTTGAAGAATTGCAACTTGTGTTGATGAATTAAACAATTAATTTTGATGATGATGATAATTATAACCAATGAATAGTGGATTTTCTGTGATTCACAAATAAGCAATGATTAATGACAGTGTAAATAGTGTAAATTAGTTATTCGATGTTTAGGAGCATTTTACTAACATATTCAGCATTTGAATAATGCCATGCAAGCCATAAATTATGTGATATTTAAAATATGTGATTATAATATGTGTGTTTAGACAGATTAATAATATTTTTACATCCACATTCATGATGTTAATTTAAAGAGAAGTTAGGTCTCAGTTATCACGAATGTCAGTGACGCAAAGACATAGTGCTACGGTGATCCTGAGAACCCAAGAGAACTTTAGAAATTTTTCCTATTTTATGTGGATTAAATACACTTTGAGTAGAATAGAGATGGTTCGATTTTCTGGACAATGACAATTTAACGTTGGCATTCGACCATGCTCTCAGGTAGGATGAGTGTTAAATATGTCTGTCTGACCATCAAAGTTGAATAAATTTGTTTTTATCTTAGTTGTGATCTGATGATGATGTGATTTTCCTATTTCTTTCCTTGTCTTAATTAAGGCTTAACCAGGAAGGATGTGGTTTTCTAGGGATTCAGTTGATGGCGCCCATTTATATTTGCATTTTTTAAAATTAAATTTAAACCCGTAACGACCCTGGAGATACTTTATCTTGTGTTACCCTCAGCTTTTGAGATATTTCAACTGAATTTCCGACACATTCCTTATTTGACTAGGTGTTCATTTAACTCCGCTCTGTCCTGGAAATCCAGGAATGCGATGTAATAGCAGATGGGTCATCGCATCCCCAGGACGAACGGGTACAATATATAGGCCATTATTGCGTAGGTCCATTATTCAAACTTTCACTTCGATCGCATGATTAAGACACAAGAAATAAAAACTTAATTTTAAAATTCGCACAGCCGCCATCTTGAGGTTATATAAACAATTGAACTAAATTAGATACCAGTGCATTACAATATGTATAAACATTTACTGTACCCAGTTTCATTGCGTTTGGATAATTAAATCGCGAGAAAGGTCTATTTAGATTTTTCAAATTCGCTGGGCCGCCATATTGGTTTTGTGCCCTTTATCTCCGTACAAAATTTCAGGACGATACCGTTAATAATTTCAGAGATACAGAATGCCGGTGAAATATTTCGCACAGCCGCCATCTTGAGGTTATGTAAACAATTGAACGAAGTTAGATGTCGGTGCATTACAATGTGTATAATCATATACTGTACCAAGTTTTATCGCGTTTGGTTGGTTAAATCGCGAGAAACGTCTATTTAAAAGTCGCAAATTCGCTTGGCCACCATGTTGGTATTGTAGTTACTAGGTTTTCAAACGTCACATAGGTGAACTTCTAGTAGTTCCCTTTATCACCGTAAAATATTCCAGGGTGATATCGGTAATAGTTTCGGTGATATTGAATGCTGGTGAAATATTTCGCACAGCCGCCATGTTGGATTGGTGAGACGTAACAAAATTTGAAGGGCACGGTCGGGGTCGCCCGGAATAGTGCTATGAATTTACCGAGTTTCGTTGAAATCGGTCCAGCCGTTTAGAAGTTATTAAGGGGGACACACACCATCACACACACACACACACAGACACACGGACCAAAGGTGATCTCATAAGCCTATTTTTTCATAAATGAAAATAGGCTAAAAATATTATTGTACTGCCAGTAGATTCGGATAACAAACGTGGGAATGCGGTAAAAAGTCGTGCGAATGTGGATAACAGTTGGTTTATTCCCGCAGGTCTCTAAAGATAAGCGATATATCGTAAGGAATATATTGCGACGATTTATTCTAGAAAGTTGGGAACACAATTCTCACTACTTCAGTTATAAATATGAGCTCAAGTGAGGAAGACATTGTAGTGGCTTATTGGTTCAGGCGTAGGATAAGGTTGGTTGGTTGGTTCCTGAGTTTAGGGGCTGCGACAACGCGGTCATATAGCCCCACTACAAACACACCAACGTGCACCGTAGCTCGGCCGTTGTTTCTCGAGAGCTGTCTCAACATGAATCAAATTTCAGTGAGTTTTATCGAATGAATCCTGAAAACTTTAATTTCCTGAAAAGCCTCGTGTCACCAGAAATTAATGAAAAGAATCACAGAATTGTCTTCTACTCTTCCCGACACCATGTTTACAGCTCGAACAAAGCACGATACTAATCGCTCAAGAGACCAGCAAGCGGTACTTCGAGATATATGTCACTTGCGATATGTTGTGCAATCGCGAGACTGTGAACCTTGTTTTATCGTCTCCCTTTACATTTTCACGTGTCTGTCTGTGCGTGTGGCGTATCGTATATCGCTTACGACATATCGCCTTAGTATGAACGGGGCCTTATAGTAACAATAAAAATTAAAAACCAAATCACAACAAAAGAACCGTACCATTTTCCTAATTGGCTTAAGACACCTAAAATTCAAAGCCGAGTTATTGTTGTATCCGTAGGGTTTACGCTACCCTCGCCCTATTATTTACATCAATTATTTACCAGGCACCCGAGGTCATACGATATTATTATTATTATTATTTACATCAATATCTAAATACATCTAAATACAGCTACATGATTTCAAGCCCCAATTCCACATATAGTCACAGCTACAAGTTCATTTGAACTCCTATAACCTCAGCAAACCCGAGTAACCTCGCACATGAACTCATACGACCCCTATAGGTGTACCGACCCAATCGGAATGTGCAATTCTGCACACGCTGCAGACCACAAACTATAAAAAAGGCAGGAACCCACGGCTCAGGATGCATACACACGTATCCATCTAGCCTTGTAGTGCCAAACCTTTGAAGGGTGTTTTCACGTCGGGCTGCCATCTAGGTAAGTGTACGGCGGGTCTCATCCTAAACACTCACACTTCCACACTTCCAACCCTTGATTGTTTCTTGTATTTTGACGCATCTGGATCAACAGCACTCAAGCTGATCTGAGAATTAGTAATACTTCTTCATAGAAGTATCCAGTAAAACCAACAGTCTCTACCCCACTGGTCTTTCAGCTCATTTGATTATTTAATAAGATCCTACCCCCTAGACCTTACCCAAGTAGGTTCCACTAGTGTTAATTGTTTAATTGTTTTGAGGAATCAGCTGAACAGTTACTTAGTGCACCGCCACAGAGCTCGCGTCAGCGTATTTGCTTCAGCCTTCACTAACCAGTGCACGCTATCAGTAAGCTGAGTAGCGCCGCAGTACTTTAAATTGTCATTCGTTAAACAACCCTTTCACCGCCATCACACCCCCGAGCTATCCCTACAGTCTGAATACCTGGGAGCTCTCCCTAGAGCTACGTCTACGCCCATAGACAGCTCAGTCTCATACCACACTCTCAACACTAATCCAAACCTCCCCTAACATCATTTAACCCATACACCCTCAAACACAACATTGTACAGGACACACCAGAACCCAAACATTATTAAAAAAAGAACAAGTTATTAAATTCATAATAACACAAAAATTCAACATAATAGAGTATTGCCATTAGTGGTTGTTAAGTGTTTGGTAAGGATATATCGCTGCGGGTTGCAGATGAAAGGGTGCTATGTGGGAAATGTCACTCTACACCTTTTCTCAGAATTTCTACTGGCAGGATCTACTGGTCAGTTATTGTGAAATTAGACAGCAAAGTACGAGTTTATTAATCTTGAATGGTCGTGGAGCTTCCTGTCTATGATAGGTTCATGGATATGAGTATAGAAATATTTGTTACAGAATATGAAATATAAATATTACAATCAGAGGCAGCTCCCCCCTTTAAAACTCACTGCGCTCCCTCCCCCCCCCCCCTCCCCCTCCCCCGTCACTTTGAGGAACCTTTCTCTGGACCATATAAGACTGCTCTCTGAATTGTAATTAGAGTGACTGATCGTTCCAAAAATTGTCCTCGATAGTTAATTATATACCCACAAGAATATTATCTAACAGACCCTTGATTGTGATTTAGAACTTCCTATGGCTGCTAAAGTGTAGATCCAAGGTGGCTCAGTGTGTGACATACCAGCCCAATTTAGTAGCGGCTACATCGGTCTTGTTCTGTTTCTGATCTGTTCTTTATGAATAACTGTTACCGGCTCGATTAATAAAGCCGCACCAAACATTAATGGACGATGTACAAGGCCTCGCAATTTGTACAGACGCGCTCTGAGTTATTCTGCTACATATAAAGACATGACATACTATTATAACTTATGACAAGCAAGCTGAGAGAAATCTCGGGTGCGTTGGCGTGGGTCACACATAGCGCCCACTGGATACATAGTATAGTAACCTTTCACCGCATAGCCGAGGTCACTCGGGCACCTGAATCGTTACCTTTCAGTTTGTCTGTGACTTATGAAGCAAAAACATTAACCATGACGGATTATGTGTTTAATAAACGTTTTAATGTTTGTATTAATTAAGGATCCAAAACAATACCGATTTTAACACTTTCATTGCCACTTTAATATGTTGTACTATTTTTTGAGTGGTCATACTTTAAAAATCACATTTCTTAATAACATTTGTTTATAATTTTTCCATTTTTAGCCTATTTTCAATTTAAAAAAAATAGGCTTATGAGATCACCTTTTGTCAGTGTGTGTGTGCGTGTGTGTGTCCCTAATAAATTCTAAACGGCTGGAGCGATTTCAATGAAACTCAGTATGATCATAGCACCATTCAGGCCGACCTCGACCGTGCCCTTCAAATTTTGTTGTGTCTCTTCAATTCAACATGGCGGGTGTGCGAAATATTTCACCAACATTCAGTATCTCCGAAACTATTACCGATATCACCCTGAAATTGTGTACGGTGATAAAGGGCACTACTAGACGTTGACCAATGAGACTTTCAAAAACCTGGTAACTACAAAACCAACATGGCGGCGATTTAACTATCCAAACGTAATGAAACATGGGACAGCAAATGTTAATACACTTTGTAATGCACTGGCGTCTAATTTGGTTCAATTGTTTACATAACCTCAAAATGGCGGCTGTGCGAAATATTTCACTGGCATTCAATATCTCCGAAACTATTACAGATATCACCCTGAAATTTTGTACGGTGATAAAGGGCACTACTATTAGTTTATATATGTAACTTTCAAAAACCTGTAAAGTACAAAACGAACATGGCGGCCAAGCGACGTTGAAACATTTTAATTCACTTTTCTCGTGATTTAACCATCTGAGCGCATTAAAATGTGGTACAGTAAATGTTTATACATATTATACTGCACTGGCCTCTAATTTAGTTAAATTGTTTACAAAACCTCAAGATGGCGACTGTGTGAAATTTTAAAATTAAATTTGTATTTCTTGTGTCGAAATCATGCGATTGAAGTGAAAGCTTGAATAATGAAGCTACGCAATAATTTTCCTTGAATGGTACATAACTCTATGGCCTATACATATAACAATCCAAAGTGGCGAGCATCCGAATTATTTTGACGGTTCTCAATATCTGCAAATCTTTTACAGCAATCAAACTGTGTTTTTAATGTTCATAGAGGCTATGAACATATGTTCACCTATAGGACTATCAGTAACCTGGTGAGCACAAATCCAACATGGCGGCGACGCGAAGTTTAAATATTTGAATGGACGTTTCTCACGATTTAACCATCCGATTGCAGTGAAACTTTGCACGTTAAATGCTTATACAAATGTTAATCCACTGGCATCTAAATTTATTTCAATTGTTTTCATAACCGTAAGATGGCAGCTGTGCGTACTTTTAAAATCTCGTTTTTACTTGTTGTGTTCTAATCATGGGATTGAAGTTTGAATACCACACGTACACAATAATCTTCATGTAATAGTACATTAAAAAGTCCAACCTGGCGACCAAATGAAATATTTGGACGGTTCTCAGTATCTACGAACCTATCAGAACAATCAAACAGAAATTTTGTGTGTTTGTAGAGGCAATTAACATGAGTAGGATATATGAAAATAGGCTGTATAGTTCTTCACGGAACTACTTGTTATATTGTTTAGAAAGACATTTAAAAGGAGTAAACCCCATTTAAGTGTGATAACTAAGTAATACATGCAATTTTTTTCCAGGAGAGTGTTCACATATTTATAATTTGTACCTAATTCATTGACCGAGCCTCCGTGGCTTAGGCGGCAGCACGTCGGCCTCTCACCGCTGAGTCCGTGGTTCAAATCCCGGTCACTCCATGTGAGATCTGTGCTGGACAGAACGGAGGCGGACAGGTTTTTCTCCGGGTACTCCGGTTTTCCCTGTCAACATTTCATTCCAGCAACACTCTCCACTATCATTTCATTTCATCTATCATTCATTTAATCATTGCCCCAGAGGAGTGCGTCAGGCCTCGGCAGCCGGCACAGTTCATATCCTCGCCGCTAGATAGGGGCTTCATTCATTCCATTCCTGACCCGGTCGAAGACTGGAAGCAGGCTCTGGATTTTCATTTTCACCTAATTCATTGACCGACTGAAACGCAGCAAAAGACAACCATACAAAACCTGAATCAGTTCATGGAAATCATGGAATTAACATCACGGAAAGCAAGCATACCTTAGAATACTACACTATGTATCTACATCACCACTGCTCTCAATTCATCAGTTCCATTGTTTCATGATGATAAACCCTCAATCTCTTCAACGCTGTCATCGAAATCACTAATCGCTGGTCGATTCGTCCACATACCTCTAAATCGTAGCCAGATTTTTAGCCAGGCGGCTTCGGTGGCGTAGTCGGTAGCATGCTGAGCTTCTATGCCCAAGATAGCGGGTTCAACCCCGGCCGAAGCCGTCGGATTTTTTAATACCGTTAAAAATCCCTCAGTACGCCTTCCTTCGGAGGGGAAGTAAAGCCGGCGGTCCCATGTCATAGATTTATGGCATGTTAAAGATCCTTCCACTAATTGCACCTGTGTGAAGCTAAATTGGATAGGTTAAGAATGTAAACAACGCTCTTAGGTTTCTATGTTCGATGCCAAGAGCCGACTGCGGCGGCGTCTAGTAGCTCAGTTCTAAACTTGGCCTAGTAGTCGTTGACGGTGGCGCTTGGCGGCAAAAGTAGGAACTATTTGAAAAATTCTTAGTTGCAGTACTTAAATTAACAAACAGATAACACACATTAATACAGTCATCACAATTAACACCGGTTATCAGACAGATTCTAAACACACACCCAAAGTACACGGGGCTACATGACCGCGTTGTCGCAGCCCCGAAACTTAAGAACCAACCAACCAACCAGATTTTAGCCTACTTTTCACATTTTGTAAAAATGAGGAAAAGGTAGACTTATGAGATCGGCCCGGGAAAATGTGTGTCTGTCTGTCTGTCTGGCTGTGCGTGAGTCCCCCCCCCCTATCAACTCCTAAACGGTTGCAGCAATCGAAACCAAATTTTGTATGAGGAAAGATGTATACCGGAATATCTAAAGCCCATATTTGAAAATGATGTCAGTGCTACCAACGGCTGAGAAAACGTACTAGATATTTGAGCTCCATGTTGGAAGGTATGCATGGGAGTTATTCCAAAATTGGCACACATGTAGATAACAATATTTCAGTTTAATATCCAGGAGGCCATACATGACAGTGTTGCCAAAATAATGTTAAGCCTTCTGATAGGTCCAATTTTAAATGCCTATAACTTCTACACTATCAATTGGATTTCAACCAAATTTTGTATGTTATATGTGGACATAAACAGATATGACTATAAGTATTCTTGAGAGCAATCAGGGTTGCCAACTGTTAATAAATGCTGTCTATATGTTTTTACCCTAATATCAATATATCAGAAAGTATACAAGCCAACAGCTCTATACTTTCCACAAGTATAGCACCTGACACTCTAGATTAATTTGGAGTAATTAATATAAGTCAGTGCTGCCAACATGATTCTATGCTTGCTGATAGGTCCAATTTTAAAATACATGTAACTTCTATACTAACAAATGGATTTCATCCAAAATTGGCAAAACAGGATATCATAACATTTCCAATTATTTCTAACCAACACACGCATGGCATTGTTGCCAACATGCTATTACGCGTGCTGATAAATCCAATGTCTAACTGCATGTAACGTCGATTGGACTGCAACCAAATTTTGTATTCTGTGCCTTAAGAGATGGAACTAAGAATATATTCAGTCACCAGGGCTGCCAACTGTAGTGCTCTATCAGGCTACATTATACCAGGACTATTTCGAACTAATTAGACATTTCGATATTACCAACTTAATTTCGTCATTATTCTAGATAGGTTCATATACTGTAGATTAATCATTGACATGAAAAGTAGGCTCTTTAGTTCGTCACGGAACTTCTTGTTATCGTACGAGCCCGCCATTACAATTTTATCTCAGCTAATACTGTCAAGTATCTATCTAACCAAATCTGAAAAATGAAATGATTTACACTGTCATTTCCTGTTCCAGGTGCGTTCGTAAAGGTTGTCTAATACTCCGTGCCACTGATGATAACCTGCGGAATATATTATCATAAACAACACACAAGGCAAATGTATTAGCGCTGAATATTCCGGAAGAGACATTGTAAGGGTTAGTATTATAACTGTGCCTGAAATAAATCTTGTACAACAATTATATATATTTCCAAGGAAACTCACACATCTTGTCATTAGAATCAAAGTTTCAAATTTCAAAATTCAAATTGTAACTGTTTTTATTCATTTTTAGCCTATTTTCAATTTTGAAAAAATCGGCTTATGAGATCACCTTTTGTCCGTGTGTGTGTGCGTGTGTGTGTGTGATTCGTGTGTGTGTCCCCCCATAATAAAATCTAAACGGCTGGAGAAGTTTCAATGAAACTCGTTAAGTTCATAGCTCTATTCCGGGCGACCCCGACCGTGCCCTTCAAATTTTGTTACGTCTCACCAATCCAACATGGCGGCTGTGCGAATTATTTCACCAGCATTCAATATCTTCGAAACTATTACCGATATCACCCTGTAATTTTGTATGGTGATAGAGAGAACTACTAGAAATTCACCTATGTGACCTTTGAAAACCTGGTAACTATAAAACCAACATGGCGGCCAAGCGAATTTGCGACTTTTAAATGGACGTTTCTCGCGATTTAACGAACCAAACGCAATGAAACTTGGCACAGTATATGTTTATATACATTGTAATGCACCGACATCTAACATCGTTCAATTGTTTACATAACCTCAAAATGGCGGCTGTGCGAAATAGTTCACAGGCATTCAATATCTCCAAAACTATTTATGATATCAACCTGAAATTTTGTACGGTGATAAAGAGCACTGCTACAAGTTTATCTATGTAACTTTCAAAAACCTGTAAACTACGAAACGAACATGGCGGCCAAGCGAATTTGAAACATTCTAATACATTTTTCTCGTGATTTAATCATATGAGCGCATTGAAACGTGGTACAGTAAATGATTATACATATTGTCATTCACTGGCATCTAATTTAGTTCAATTGTTTACATAAACTGAAGATGGCGGCTGTGCGAAATTTTAAAATTAAGTTTTTATTCTTGTGTCGTAATCATGCGATCGAAGTGAAAGTTTGAATAATGAAGCTACGCAATAATTTTCCTTTAATATACATAATTCTATGGCCTATACATATAACAATCCAAAATGGCGAGCATCCGAAATATTTAGACGGTTCTCAATATCTAAGAATCTTTCCCAGCAATCAAACTGATTTTTTTATGTTCATAGAGGCTATGACTTTCAGTAACCTGGTGAGCACAAATCCAACATGGCGGCGACGCGAAGTATAAATATTTAAATGGACGTTTCTCGCGATTTTACCATCTGAGTGCAGTGAAACTTTGCACGTTAATGATTATACAAATGTTAATCCACTGGTATCTAATTTATTTGAATTGTTTTCATAACCACAAGATGGCAGCTGTGCGAAATTTTAAAATCTCGTTTTTACTTCTTGTGTCCTAATCATGCGATTGAAGTCTGAAAACCCCACGTACACAATAATCTTCATGTAACAGTACATAAATAAAAATCCAACCTGGCTACCATCATCAATATTTAGTCGGTTCTCAATATCTACGAATCTAACATAGCAATATATGAAAATAGGCTGTATAGTTCTTCACGGAACTACTTGTTCGAAATTTGGTTCTTGTTTTGTTCTGATCTTTATCGTATCACTGATATTTTCCATATTTCTAGGAATGATTGGAGTTTTATTTTTTAAAGTGGATGTTAAACCTTCAGCCACAATACGAATCTCACACGAATATCTGTGAATTTAATCAGTCTTTCTAAAAACGTTAAGGCTATTATTTGAGTTTGCTCAAAATAAGGACGGAAATATAACGCTTAATTTATTAATAATATGGAAAGGAGGGATAATCTGAATCTAGACCTGTCACATACAATGTTGTATGTCATGTTCAATTTCTATTATCCATTTTTTCTTGGCTTTTAATGCGGAGGCATGATTAAGTATCCTTTTAGTAATTCTTGCATTGTACATTTTCTGAAAAGGCCCTATGTCCAAAAAATTCATCGGAAACCCTTTCAATGAGAGAGAAAAATGTTTTCAAAATAAATCGTCGTACCTTAAGATCAAGGTTGAACATTTAAAATCAATACAATACAATGAATAAAAATGATAATGATAAAAGAAAACAAATATAAGTTATTCTAAAATTGTCTACCAGAAAACTAAAAGAACTACTAAATAAATAAAAGAATTTTAAAGAACTTACGACACCTTAATTGTCACTCTCCGAACTGAACTAGTTGGTCGTTGACGGTGGCGTTTGGCGGCTAACGTAGGAACTACTTGAAAAAATTCATGCCTGCAGTCCCTACTTGAATTAAAACAGATAGACACTAATAGAGGCATCACAATTAACACCGGTTGTCGCAGCCCCTAAACTGAGAAACCAACCAACCAACCAACTCTCCGAATGGTGCAAGTGAAACTGAACTATTAATAGGGAGTTTTTAGGATTTCTTCTGGACTTCAAAATAATTATACAGAACACTTTCTTTGGCCACATTGTTTTAATTCCATTATTCAAGTCGCTGGACAAAATCTAGTCAACACAGAATGCTTCAGGTACCTTGGATCTCGTCTTCAGAGTGATGGCAACTGCAATGATGAAGTAAGGGCCAGGGTAAACGCAACCTGGTTGCGGTGGAAGGAGTTCATGGGTGTGCTTTGCGACAAGAAAATGCCACTTCGTCTCAAATCGAAGATATATCGGACAGTGGTACGGCCAGTTGCGCTGTATGGCGTTGAATGTCGACCATCCGACAACATTTCAGAACGTCGCCTGCACGCCATGGAAATGAGAATGCTTCGTTGGACAATGGGCATCTCCCTTATTGACCATGTCAGAAACGACACAATTCGGGAGCAAATGGGTGTCGCCTCAATTGTGGACAAAATGAGAGAGAAACGGCTTCGATGATATGGCCATGTCCTGCGTGCAGCGCCTGATACTGTTCTGTTACTAACTCTGTCCTTCATTTTGAGGTTGAAGGCCTACGCCCCAGCGTTGGCAAGACACAGCAAATGGTGATTTAAAAATTACCGGCCTAAATCCAGCTGACGCACGAAACCGGACAAAATGGAGGTCAATGACCAAAAAAGCGGACCCTGCACCAGCGGGACAAGGCTAGGAAGAAGAAGAAGAAGAAGATTGTTTTAATTCCATTGAAAAAGGAGGCGAGGTTCCTTCGAAACGTCTGATATTTAACACACGGCCATCGCCCAAAAGATATGAATAATTATACAGAACAATGTTTAAATAAAATACTGGTAAATTTCTATACATATACAGATCTCCGAGCACCGAAAAGTAAACATGCTACAGACCAAATGTCAAAAGAAGGTTCGTAATGACTCGTTTTCAACTGAACCACTTGATGTGCTTGGTTGATATTCCCTTTCATGCGAAACCTGGGTCATCAATCAGTGCCTTACAGTGTCTACTTGTCTAAACCTTCCTTTATTAGTAATTTGGATGTAGAATAGATACATTCACTTACCTGCTGCGGAAAATGCCAACGTATATACGACAATCTGCCCCAAGTTTCACCACAGAGCCACTCCCAAACTTATGGTAAACGTTCCAAACGCCCTTGTATCCAAATACATATTTGTTCAGCGTAACTAATTCCCAATTCCGAACAAGTACGAGTATAATATATCAGTCATATTAAATATAATACTGTGTACCTGAAGGCAGGGGTCCTATGGTATCACAGAAGCCGAGATCTTTCGTCATGCCTCTGAAACACGGTGCGTATATTGTTTTCCAGTGCATTCCCGATGGGGTGCCGCAAGTTAATAACCCAGGCCCACTAGTATCAGATAAGCGGAGCCAGGCATGTTAAGGTAATATCATCTATAACATTTAATGAACACGGTAGGTGGTTTCCTTGCAAACTCTCTCCATCGGTAGCTCTTGTTCATGCTACCTGATCTGTGCCCACCATAGCACCTTACATGACACTCGCCGTGTTCCTCTCAGATATATTGAGACTTGTTCTGTTATTGATTTCATAGCTTGTAACTTTAAATGTACATTTTAATGGTATACCATTCCAATGGTTATATTTTCAAAGCTATTGTTTGATTTCATCGTAAATTAAAGGAGACCTATTTAGAGCAATGACTATTATTCAGCTAAAAATAGAAGCTTGCTTTAATTTTTCAATGCACTCGTGGACGACCAGTCAGTAGAGGAACTGAGCTTCTAACTGTAAGGGAGTAGGTTCGATTCCGAACCAGGTAGTGGATTTTATGATGAAAACTACCAATTTCAGAAACGCAAATGACCATGGGGTTCACTTACAAGGAGACCACGCCTACTCTCGTCATCACCGATATCGTCCAAATTTATGGTATAAGAAGGGCTTAACAAATTCACATTTTGTGCCTTGCAGCGGCCTTCTCAGTACGCACTAGCCACGCGTCTTGGTGAGGTGTACCATACCAACTGAAGAGCCCAATGGTACACTGGGGCGAAACACTGGCAATTTGTTATGAGTTAGCCGGACCATTTTATCAAATTTCGTTGTGAATTTGTCAATGTCTCAATCGGACATTTTACATCCTGTTTCCTTCGGGAACAGATATTCCAATATGCAGGGTTTGACCAGAAGTGAAAGTGATAGAAGTAGAGCCCCAGAAGGCCAAGTGTTTTGAAAAATATGCATTTTTGGCGCGGGTCGAACGAGGCTTGAGCCACGCATAAAATAGCGTAGTTTCCAGGCAGCGGAGAGTGTACAGAAAGGTAATCTGAGGGTCATGGGGTTAGTCCCTATGCAGAAACATTTTTGTCTTGTTTTTATTCTTAATTTGTACGTTACTTACACTGCAAATAAACCGACATAATGCACTATTATATCGTATCAATTAACATTTTCATAACTAATTCATTAATCGTATGGCATACAGTAATATTAGATATCACAAAAGAAAAACATATTTACAAATTAATGTCCAAGTTCCTCAAATAATCAACTAAATCTGGAGTCACACGCACAAAATCCCCGAGAACAATCGCGTACAATACGGGAGATAGTCTGTCTCTTATCACCACGATCACATCCACGAGATGGTAATTTGTTCCATTTGAGCATCGCACAAACACCATGTCCAGTCCGTATTCTGTTCAGTCTAGTCCATGTCCTTCTGGGTGGATTGAATCCAGGGTCCTTCACAGTTACGGATGGGATATCACGGAGCTCTGCAGTACAAGTTAAGTTCCAGTCCGTAGTCCATTGGTTAACCAAACAGGGGCTCAATACACAGCAGCAGAAAATGTTGTTTGAGTCTTCAGTCTTTTGACTGGTTTGATGCAGCTCTCCATGCCTCCCTGTCTTGAGCTAATCGTTTCATCTCTACATAGCTACCACACCCTACATCCGATGCAATCTGTTTTACATATTCTGCTGCACCAATAGTCCAGACAAAGGCTTTCAAAAATGACTTCCTATTACCTAAATCTATATTCGATGTCAACAGATTCCTTTTTTGAAGAAAGGCTTTCCTTGCCTGAGCCAACCTACTTTTATATCATCTTTGCTTCGTCCATCACTGGTTATTTTGCTTCCTAAGTAACAGAAGTCTCCTACTTCCTAAAGCTTTTCACCTGCCAATTTGATGTCCACAGAGGTTTCTGATTTATTTCGGCTGCATTCCAATATTTTTGTTTTACATTTATTAATTTTCATCATGTATTCATTCCGTAAGACGGAGTCCATACCATTCAAAAACTCATTCAAATCCTCAGGCGTGTCGGCCAAGATGACGATGTCATCAGCTAATCTCAGAGTTGCAAATACTAGTATTAGTAATGCTAGACCAATAGCCGAACTCCGAAAGTTTTCATAAAAGTCATGAAACGGAAAGGCAAAGATAGATTAGTGATGGCAAATAAATTTCCAGGAAGGATTTGCAATAAATATAATATTATACTCTGTTGTTGTTGTTTGAGTCTTCTGGCTTTTGACTGGTTTGATGCAGCTCTCCACGCCTCCCTGTTCTCAGCTAATCGTTTCATCTCTTCATAGTTACCACACCCTACATCCGAGGCAATCTGTTTAACATATTCTAACCTTGGTCTACCCCTACAGTTCTTGTCCTCGACCCTTCCTTCCATAACTAAGCTTGCTATTCCTGGGTTTATTATACTCTGTACGCTGCCAGAATGGGACTGACAGTTCTCGCCTCACCATGCGGTCTGACAACGAGGTTGCCAAACTGCTCGCTCCTACCGCGCGTGGGCGAATGAGTTAGTTCATTCAACTCGCTATAATATATTTAATAATTATTTCAGTAATAAGCTACAAAATTATTTAGAATCTAGAATAGTTGCCACAGATGTAGAATATAAAATATCTCCTTATTTTTTAGCCTATTTTCATTCTATGAGATCACCTTATGTCCGTGTGTCTGTGTGTGTGTGAGGTGTGTGTGTGTGTGTCCCTAATAACTTCTAAACGGCTGGAGCTTTTTCAATGAAACTCAGTAAGATCATAGCACCGTTCCGGCCGACCCCGACCGTGCCCTTCAAATTTTATTCTGTTGCACCAATCCAACATGACGGCTGTGCGAAATATTTCACCAGCATTCAGTATCTCCGAAACTATTACCGATATCACCCTGAAATTTTGTACGGTGATAAAGGGCACTACTAGAAGTTTACCTATGAGACGTTCAGAAACCTAGTAACAAAACCAACATGGAGGCCAAGCGAATTTGAGACTTTTAAATAGACTTTTCTCGCGATTTAACCATCCAAACGTAATGAAACTTGGTACAGCGAATGTTTATACACATTGTAATGCACTGACGTCTAATTAAGTTCAATTGTTTACATAACCTCAAAATGGTGGCTGTGCGAAATATTTCACTGGCATTCTATATCTCCGAAACTGTTATAAATATCACCCTGAAATTTTGTACGGTGATAAAGGGCACTGCTAAAAGTTTAACTATGTACCTTTCAAAAACCTTGAAAGTACAAAACGAACATGGCGTCCAAGCGAAGTTGAAACATTTTAATAGACTTTTCTCTTGATTTAACCATCTGAGCACAGTGAAATGTGGTACAGTAAATGATTATACATATTGTAATGCAATGGCATCTAATTTAGTTCAATTGTTTACATAACCTCAAGATGGCGGCTGTGCGAAATTTTAAAATTATGTTCTTATTTCTTGTGTCGTAATCAAGCGATCGAAGTGGAAGTTTGAATAATGAAGCTACGCAATAATGTTCCTTTAATGGTACATAACTCTATGGCCTATACATATAACAATCCAAAATGGCGAGCATCCGAAATATGTTGACGGTAATCAATATCTACGAATCTTTTACAGCAATCACACTGAATTCTTTTATGTTCATAGAGGCTATGAACATAAGTTCAACTACAGGTCTTTCAGTAACCTGGTGAGCACAAATCCAACATGGCGGCGACGCGATGTATAAATATTTAAATGGACGTTTCTCGCGATTTAACCATCCGAGTGCAGTGAAACTTTGAAAGTTATATGCTTATACAAATGTTAATCCACTGGCTTCTATTTTATTTCAATTGTTTCCATAACCACAAGATGGCAGCTGTGTGAATTTTTTAAATCTCGTTTTTACTTCTTGTGTTCTAATCATGCGATTGAAGTTTGAATACCACATGTACACAATAATCTTCATGTAATCTACTATATAAAGCTCAAATACCACTCACTCACTCACGGACTCATTCATTCATCACGAAATCTCAGAAACCACCGAACGGATTGGAATGAAATTTGGTATCCAGCTTCCTCGAGGGCCGCAAACGCCCGCTAAGAAAGGATTTTTGGATATTCAGGTTCTAAAGGGGGTGTTAAGGGGGTAGACCTGCATTTCATTGAATAGCAATATCTCCCGATTGCTTTCATTGGGGGATGTGATACTCGGCATATAAACTCATCATTAACAAGAAGTTCCGTGTAGAACTATACAGCCTACTTTTCATGCCAATGATTATTCTACAGTATATGAACCTATCTAGAATAATGACAAAATTAAGTTGGTAATATCGAAATATCTAATTAGTTCAAAATATACCTGGTATGATGTAGCCTAATAGAACACTACAGTTGGCAGCCCTGGTGACTGAATATATTCTTAGTTCCATCTCTTAAGGTACAGAATACAAAATTTGGTTGAAGTCCAATGGACGTTACATGCAGTTAGACACTGGATCTACCAGCACGCGGAAAAGTATGTTGCCAACAATACCATGCGTGTGCTGGTCAGAAATAATCTGAATTATTATGATATCTTGTTGTGCCAATTTTGGATGAAGTCCATTTGTTAGTATAGAAGTTACATGTATTTTAAAATTGGACATATCAGCAGGCATAGAATCATGTTGGCAGCACTGCCTTGTATTAACTACTCCAAATTAATCTAGAATGTCAGGTGCTATACGTGTGTATAGTTTCAAACTGTCGGCTTGCATACTTTCTGATATATTGGTATTTGGATAAAAACAATAGAGAGTGCATTTATTAACAGTTGGCAGCCCTTGTAGCTCTTAAGATAATCATGTTGGTAGAACTGACGTATATAAGTTACTCCAAATTAATCTAAAATGTCAAAATATACGTGTGCATAGTTTAAAGCTGTTGGCTTGCATACTTTCTGTTATATTGGTATTTGGATAAAAAATAGGGAGAGCAATTATTAACAGATGGCAGCCCTGGTGGCTCTTAAGAATACGCTCAGTCATATCTGTTTATGTACAGATATTACATACAAAATTTGGTTGAAATCCAAATGATAGTGTAGAAGTTATATGCATTTAAACATTGGACTTATCAGAAGGCTTAAAATTATTTTGGCAACACTGTTAGGGTTGGCCTGAAGCCTCCGTGGCTTAGGCGGCAGCACGCTGGCCTCTCACCGCTGGGTCCGTGGTTCAAATCCCGGTCACCCCATGTGAGATCTGTGCTGGACAAAACGGAGGCAGACAGGTTTTTCTCCGGGTTCTCCGGTTTTCCCTGTCAAAATTTCATTCCAGCAACACTCTCCACTATCATTTCATTTCATCTGTCATTCATTTAATCATTGCCCCAGAGGAGTGCGTCAGGCCTCGGCAGCCGGCACAGTTCATATCCTCGCCGCTAGATGGGGGCTTCATTCATTCCATTCCTGACCCGGTCGGAGACTGGAAGCAGGCTGTGGATTTTCATTGTTAGGGTTGGCCTCCTGGAAATTAAACTGAAGTAGTATTATCTACATGTGTGCCAATTTTGGAATAGCTCCCATGCATACCTTGCAAGATATCCAACATGGAGCTCACATTTCTAGTGCGTTTTTTCAGCAGTTGGTAGCACTGACATCATTTTCAAATATGGACGTGAGCTATTCCGGTGCACATCTTTACTCATACTAAATTTGGTTTTGATTGCTGCAGCCGTTTAGGAGTTGATAGGTGGGGGGGGGACACACACACAGCCGGACAGACAGAAGGACAGACAGACAGACAGACAGACACACACATTTTCCTGGATCGATCTCATAAGTCTACTTTTTGCAAAATGTGAAAAGTAGGCTAAAATAAGAAGACACGTGTCTGAGGGTTTTTCGATGTGTTGGATATTATGAGGTGAAAGGGGTGAAAAGTGGGGATTGAAGGATTCCTAACGGAGCGTGTATCTCTTAAACGACATAGGCGAGGAGTTTGGAACTCAGCCGAAAAAATCAGCATAAAAATAACTAAACAGGTTTTTGACGTTTTTTCATAAATCCAATTTAAGGGGCCCATGGGGAGGGGTGAAATTATGGGGGAGGGGGAATCGTAATATGTCTGAGTGTAAAATTATACATGGCCTATGTTGTAGACAATAACACATTACATCTTTTTTGTCTCTTGCTATCATATGACGAATACTTACGGAGTTATTAATGATTTTGTACTTTTTTGGTCGGAATTTTCTAAGTCCCAGGAATGACAAAAATTGATTCGAATGAAATTTCAATTTTTTTTAAATACTTTTATTATATTTTTCACGTCTTTTAGGTTCCGAAACCAACATGATATTTTGATTTTTTTTTCATCCCATGCATTTTTGGTTTCAGGTGATAGAATTATTTTCCACTAGGACCCGTGCTTATCTATCTATATAACTAATGTTATAACGGGATTCCAAATGTTATTGCGGGCGAAGCCGCGGGTAACAGCTAGTAGTACATAAAATCCAACATGGCGACCATCTGAAATATTTAGACGGTTCACAATATCGACGAATCTATCACAACCTTCAAACTTAAATTTTGTATGTTCATAGAGGCAATTAACGTGAGTAGGATATATGAAAATAGGCTGTATAGTTCTTCATGGAACTACTTGTTATATATGTAGGCCGTTGAGTTATGTACTATTAGATGACGATTATTGCGTAGGTTCATTATTCAAACGTCCACTTCGAATGCATTATTAATACACAAGAAATAAAACTCAATTAAAATTTCGCACAGCCGCCATCGTGAGGTTATGAAAACATTTGAACTAAATTAGGTGCCAGTGGTTTGCAATGTGTATAAACATTTACTGTACCATATTACACAGCGCTCAGATGGTTAAATCGCGAGAAAAATCTAAATAAATTATTCATCTTCGCTTGGCCGCCATGTTCAGTTTCAACTTTAGAGGTTTGTGAGGGTTACATGGATAAACTTGTAGCAGTGCCCTTCAGGGTGGTATCAGTAATAGTTTTGGAGATATAGAATGCCGGTGAAGTATTTCGTACTGCCGCCATCTTGAGGTTATGTAAACAATTGAACTAAATTAGATGCCAGTGCATTACAGCATTACAGTGTATATAAACATTTGCTGTATCAAGTTCAATTGCGTTTAAATGGTTACATCGCGTGAAAATCCTATTTAAAAGTTTCAACTTCGGTTGGTCGCCATGTTCGTTTTGTAGTTAACAGGGTTTTCAAGGTCCCATTGGTGAATATTTAGTAGTGCCTTTCATCACCGTACGAAATGTCAGGGTGATATCAGTAATAGTTTCGGAGATATAGAATACTAGTGAAATATATCGCACAGCCACCATGTTGGATTGGTGAGACGTAATAAAATTTTAAGAGCACGGTCGGGGTCAACGAAAATGGTACCATGACCTCACCGAGTTTCATTGAAATCGCTCCATCCGTTTAGAGGTTATTAGGGGAAGGGTGGTGGTGGTGCGAGGAGGGGGGGGGGGGGGCGACGACACATACGCACACACGGACAAAAGTTGATCTCATTAGCCTACTTTTTCATAAATTAAAATAGGCTAAGAATATACGTGGTTCATGCCTCGCCCGACCCCTGCCATGAATGCTACAGAGAGTTTAGTTTGTATGTATCGGAGACCCTCGCTAGACCGCTCGCCCACGGCGCGAGCCTGTCTCCCGCCACGCACTTTGCTGTTATGCGGCGCCCGCCCGGCACTGAGTCATTGAGTATAGGAATTTGTGCTTACCTAGTTCACAGCTGGTGCTGAAAATGTTCGCCATTCACTGCTACACATCGCTGGCACCTTTTTATGAAACTGGCATTTACTCTCTGAAGTTCCTCAGTACCGATTGACTGTATTTCAATGTGAAATGTTATATTTATATCTATGTGTGTTTGAGTCTTCTGTCTTTTGACTGGTTTGATGCAGCTCTCCATGCCTCCCTGTCCTGAGCTAATCGTTTCATCTCTACATAGCTACCACACCCTACATCTGAGGCAATCTGTTTAACATACTCTAACCTTGGTCTACCCCTACAGTTCTTGTCCTCGGCCCTTCCTTCCTTAACTAAGCTTGCTATTCCTGGGTGTCTTAGTATGTGTCCTACCAACCTATCTCTTCTCTTCATTAGCAGTCGCCAGAAACATCTCTCCTCTCCCACTCGTCTTAATATCTCTTCGTTTGTAACCCTATCAACCCATCTGATCTTCATCATTCTCCTGTAACACCACATTTCAAACGCTTCAATTCTCCTCTTTTCTGCTGCACCAATAGTCCAAGTTTCACTTCCATAGAGTGCGACGCTCCAGACTAAGGCTTTCAAAAATGACTTCCTAATACCTAAATCTATATTCGATGTCAACAGATTCCTTTTCTGTAAAAATGCTTTCCTTGCCTGAGCCAACCTACTTTTTATATCCTCTTTGCTTCGTCCATCACTGGTTATTTTGCTTCCTAAGTAACGGAAGTCTCCTACTTCCTTTACATTTTCACCTGCCAATTTGATGTCCATAGAGGTTTCTGATTTATTTCGGCTGCATTCCTGTATTTTTGTTTTACATTTATTAATTTTCATCATGGATTATTTCCTCAAGACGGAGTCCTTACCATTCAGAAACTCATTCAAATCCTCAGGCGTGTCGGCCAAGATGACGATGTCATCAGCAAATCTCAGAGTTGAAATTATTTCTCCTTGAATCTTCACTCCCACTTTAAATTTCTCTCTAATTTCCTTCATTGCTTGTTCAATGTAAAGATTGAAAAGTATGGGTAATAAGTTGCAGCCTTGCCTCACACCTTTCTGAATATCAGCTTCTCTCTCATGTCCTTCAGCTCGAATGACTGCTGTCTGGTTTCTGTATAGATTGTAGATCACCCTCCTATCCCTGTACTTCATTCCAATAATTTTCAAAATTTCGAATAATTTAGTCCAATCAACGTTATCAAAAGCCTTTTCTAAGTCTACAAATGCCATGAACGTTCTCTTATCTTTTCTTATTCTATCTTCCAAAATCATCCTAAGACTTAGTACAGCTTGCCTTGTTCCCACATTTCTCCTGAAACCAAACTGGTCTTCACCAAATTCTGCTTCTATCTGGCTTTTCATCCTCTTGTAAATTATTCTAGACAGGCTCTTTGAAGCATGAGCAATCAAGCTTATTGTACGGTAAGCTTCACATCTGTCAGCTCCTATACTTTTACTTTTATATTTATATTATGCCAATGCTATGCTAGTATCGAAATAATGTGAAATAAGAAATTGATATTTATATTTATATGAATTGAAGAGCCAATTTGGTGAACGAGTTATTTCCAAAGAAGACAAAATAAAACAGGAAATGTCCGGAAGCCGAAAGCCCAGAAGGTGGCAATTTATTATCGAGAAGAATTAGTGTAACTGCTTGGCCAATATAAATCTAATTTGATATCCAGCAAAAAGCAAGCATTTTGTTGCGGCCGTAAAACATAACGACAGCACTGCAAAAGAATAAACGTGATATCATTAGATTAAGCAAAACAAAGGCACATACGATAGGCGTTGAATTAAACGGCACTCAAATTTATTGGCAGTGTAAAGCAATTTAGACGCGTTCTGTTCGCTGTCGTAAAGTCTTGAATAATTCATTATTTATTATGCATTTGAAATTAAAATATATATATTGCGTATTAAAAGGGGGAGAGAGAAATAAAAGGAACAGCCAAACATGATTGGAAGCTGTAAGAATAAATTCAAATACTTTGTCTAACGTTTCAATAAGTATGCAGCGCACGAGTATACAGAGTGTCTCACCAATGACGGGGTGTAACTTCAGGGGTGCTAACAGTAACAAAAATTACAGTCAGTCTGAAAGACTAGACGTTATATCATTTCAAATGACGCAGGCTACAAATGCTACACATGTTAGAAAGGCTCAGGTGGGCTTCCAGGACTCTTCCAACGGACTCCATTACCCATTAACTTAGGCTTCCCGCGCGGGCACCTCGTTAAGTGTCACCCTGTAATTTGCTCTGACATCATGCACACCTCCTTAGGAGGCATCCTGTATTCTTATCTGGCATCTTGTATATCTCTTTAGAAGTCACCCTGTACTCTTGTGTGACATCTTGTGCACCTCTTTAGGAGTCACCCTGTATTCTTCTCTGCCATCGTGTACACCTCTTCAAGAGTCACCTTGTATTCTTATCTGGCATCTTGTATATCTCTTTATGAGTCACCCTGTATTCTTATCTGGCATCTTGTACTGTATTTTGCTCTGACATCCTGCACACCTCTATAGGAGGCACCCTGTATTCTTGTCTGACATCTTGTGCACCTCTTTAGGAGGCACCCTGTATTCTTGTCTGACATATTGTGCACCTCTTTAAGAGTCACCTTTTATTCTTATCTGGCATCTTGTATATCTCTTTAGGAGTCACCCTGTATTGTTATCTATCTTGTACTGTATTTTGCTCTGACATCCTGCACACCTGTTTAGGAGGCACCCTGTATTCTTGTGTGACATCTTGTACACCTCTTTAGGAGTCACCCTGTAATCTTGTCTGACATCTTGTGCACCTCTTTAGGAGTCACCCTGTATTGTTATCTATCTTGTACTGTATTTTGCTCTGACATCCTGCACACCTGTTTAGGAGGCACCCTGTATTCTTATATGGCATCTTGTGTTCGCTTCGCTCAAAGCCCCAGGTCGCTCGACGCCGCAGGACTCTTTCAACAGACTCCAATAACCATTAACTTCTGCTTCCCGCGTGGCTGCATGACGTCACTTCCCGCGCGGCAGCATGACGTCACTTCCGTCTCCGTCTCCGTAACGCATAACGTTGGACCCAAGCATAACGACGAAGTCGACAAGATCTTTTGGAATGATAAAAACGCTCATTACGATTTCGGCTGACGCTATTGTTTCCCATTTATTCTGCGTATTATAATATATGTATTAGAGCACAAAATATGAAATGAATTAAGCAATACTTATCTTTTTCTCGAACATCATAGAAAGAAAACAGAAATTTGGCTGGGCTTTTACAGCACAGATGCGACGACCACCGACAAGTGGGAAGAAGCCAACTACGAATTAGGACAGATAACGACCAGACTAGCCGAGCTATGCTCCACTCGCTTCTCACAGCGATTACTGGGCCAGAACCTTACCGGGTGAGCCACGCGTCCTGCTCGAACTTGGTAACATCTTTACTGGATATGAAGCTCTCGAAAAACTTCGAATTCGATTTTTTCGAGAATTTATGAATATGGCATCGAACGGTTTTCGGAAATTATTGTTCGAGGTCTGAACTTCACGTACCCGAAGCGGGAAAAATTACAAAAATCCGATTGCCGTAGGGTCCCCTTGTGAGTTGTCCAGAAAGGACAATTCCTTTAACTAGGTTCTTACACAAAATGACTGTGAAAAATCTTACACATTATGCGTTTAAAATTAATTAATTAATTAATTAATTAATTAATTAATTATCACTAGTACAAAACTGTGACAGTGATCCCACCGCATTACTTGATATCTGTCACACGCAGAGGGCACACACGCACCTGCGGATTAACCTGAATGCATGAAAGTCCACCACGTTGCGTAGTGGCTAATATTCTTGGCCCGGGTTCGATTCCCGGCCCTGCCAAGAAATGTAATTCTGGTCTGAGGGCAGGAACGAGCTCCACTCAGCCTCATGAGACAAAACTGAGAAGAGGCGACTTAGATTCCTACCTCACCAACCGGGAAAAGGTTTTCCCTGGTTTCTCACTTTAACTCCAGGCAAATGCCCGGATGGTACGTAACTTACGGCCCCGGCCACTTCCTACCCAAATGCTACCTCAATTACAAAATACACACACCCAGGCAAACGGGGCTACATGGCAAGCCCCTAAAAGAATCAAAAACGACATGAATGCATGAAACGGCAGAGATAGAAGCTCATCTTCTGCATCCCGTGGCGTACCATGCTCGTTAAATCGTGCACCACAGCCACGAGGGCAGCTCCAGCAAGTCCTGAGATCGTAGGTTCGAATCCTGGCGCTGACAGCGCCTATCCTTAGTGTAGTTTCTTTCAGGATTTTTTCACACTCCTTCCAGTCAAACGCCTGGATAGTGCCGTATTCCAAGTCCCGGGGTGCCTACCCCATCCCTGTCACTAGTACAGTTACACTACTACAGGCTAATGCTGGGATAGTTGTTGTTGTTTGAGTCTTCAGTCTTTTGACTGGTTTGATGCAGCTGCCCATGCCACCCTGTCCTGAGCTAATAGTTTTATCTCTTCTAGCTACCACACCCTACGTCCGAGGCAATCTGATTAACATGTGGACCATGTTATGCATAAAGGAACCAAGCGCCATTTTTTTTACTGAAATTGAGTTATAAGTGCCATCTTGTGGAGGAAATAATGAACTATCTGCCCAGCAAATATGGTCTTCAGGCATGGAATAATTATTTTACATTTTAAATTTAAGGAAAAGGCTTGTTCTCTATGGCAGATTGGAGAAAACACATGACAGAACCAAGTACCATGCAATCTTAAAGAAAGGTTAAATAAGTGATGAAATGTTTTGAATAACGGAACCAAGCGCCTTGCATATGACGATTTTTATTGCTTTCTGGCTAATTGATTGCAATGAATACGTTTTTTTAAACGTCTCTAATAATATTTTGTATGAAAGAGTAAAAGATAGTAAACAAGTAGTTCCGTGAAGAACTATACAGCCTATTTTCATATATCCTACTAATAATAATTGCCTCTATCAACATACAACATTTCAGTTTGATTGTTGTGATAGATTCGTAGATATTGAGAACCGTCTAAATATTTCAGATGGTCGCCAGTATGGATTTTTATTTATGTACTATTACATGAAGATTATTGTGTACGTGTGGTATTCAAACTTCAATCGCATGATTTGGACACAAGAAGTAAAAACGAGATTTTAAAATTTCGCACAGCTGCCATCTTCTGGTTATGAAGACAATTGAAATAAATTAGATACCAGTGGATTAACATTTGTATAAGCATTTAACGTGCAAAGTTTCACTGCACTCGGATAGTGAAATCGCGAGAAACATCCATTTAAATATTTATATTTCGCGTCGCCGCCATATTGGATTTGTGCTCACCAGGTTACTGGAAGTTCTATAGGTGAACTTATGTTTATAGCCTCTATGAACATAAAAAAATCAGTTTGATTGCTGTAAAAGATTCGTAGATATTGAGATCCCTCAAAATAATTCGGATGCTCACCATTTTGGATTGTTATATGTATAGGCCATAGAGTTATGTACCATTAAAGGAAAATTATTGCGTAGCTTCATTATTCAAGCATTCACTTTGATCGCATGATTACGACACAAGAAATGAAAACTTAATTTTAAAATTTCGCACAGCCGCCAACTTGAGGTTATGTAAGAAATTGAACTAAATTAGATGCCAGTGCATTACAATATGTATAATCAATTATTGTACCACATTTCACTGCGCTCAGATGGTTAAATCACGAGAAAAGTCTTTTAAAATGTTTCAAATTCGCATGGCCGCCATGTTCGTCTTGTACTTTACAGATTATTGAAAGTTAATAGATAAACTTTTAGCAGTGCCCTTTATCACCGTGCAAAATTTCAGGGCGATATCGATAATAGTTTCGCAGTTATAGAATGCCAGTGAAATATTTCACACATCGGCCATTTTGAGGTTATGTAAACAATTGAACTAAATAGGACGCCGGTGCATTACAATGTGTATAAGCATTTGCTGTACCAAGTTTCATTACTTTTGCATGGTTAAATCGCGAGAAAATTATATTCAAAAGTCTCAACTTCGCTTGGCCGCCATGTTGGTTTTGTAGTCACCAGAATTTTGAATGTCCCATAGGTGAACTTCTAGTAGTTCCCTTTATCACCGTACAAAATTTCAGGGTGATATCAGTACTAATTTCGGAGATACTGAATGCTGGTGAAATATTTCGCACAGCCGCCATGTTGGATTGGTGAGACACAATAAAGTTTGAAGGGCACGGTCAGGGTCGGCCAGAATGGTGCTATGATCTTACCGAGTTTCATTGAAATCCATCCAGCCGTTTAGATTTTATTAGGGGGGGACACACACACACACGAATCACACACACACATACGCACACACACACGGACAAAAGGTGTTCTCATAAGCCTATTTTTTTCATAAAATGAAAATAGGCTAAAAATAAGCTACCAAAAGAAATAGTTTATAGCCTAAGTGTAGGCACACTCATAAAAAGAAATACCCAGGATACAGATCCTATTATCCACGTGGTTAGACGGAATTTTATTATTAACCAACAGATCTCGCTTGGAAGATGATGATTGTTGTGTAACAGTGAGGTCTTCTTCCCTTAGACCACTTTCACTGTTATGCACCACATGTGTTAAGAGGAACGTAGCAACCTTGTTTATAAACCAAGATATCAAGCAATTTTCGCCAGTAATTCAAAATCTCAATATATATATATAAAGCTCAATGTTTGTCTGTCTGTCTGTCTGTCTGTCTGTTATGTATACAAATCCACACCGTTTCACCGATCTGAACCAAAATTTGTATACTTACCCTTCGGAACCCTGCGGGTAACCCTGTCCACTTGAAATTTCCGACAGACCACCCCTTTCCCTGCATTTAGGCCCTTTGTTCCAAATCTACACCGTTTCACCGATCTCAACCAAAATTTGTATACTTACCCTTTGGTACCCTGCGAGTAACACTGTCTGCTTGAAATTTCGGAGAGACCACCCCATTTCCTGCATTTAGGCCCTTTGGCAAACTTCTACACCGTTTCACCGATCCGAACCAAAATTTGTATACTTACCCTTTGCAACCCTGCGGGTAACCCTGTCCACTTGAAATTTCGGACAGACCACCCCATTCTCTGCATTTAGGCCCTTTGTTCCAAATCTACACCGTTTCACCGATCAGAACCAAAATTTGTATACTTACCCTTTGGTACCCTGTGAATAACACTGTCCACTTAAAATTGCGAACAGACCACTCCATTCCCTGCACTTAGGCCCTTTGGCACAAATCTACACCGTTTCACAGATCTCAACCAAAATTTGTTATTTACCGTCTGGAACTCTGCGAGTAACACTGCCTGCTTGAAATTTCGGACAGACCACTCAATTCCCTGCATTTAGGCCATTTGGCACAAATCTACACCGTTTCACCGATCAGAACCAAAATGTGTATACTTACCCTTTGTAACCCTGTGAATATCACTGTCCACCTAAAATTTCGGACAGACCACCCCATTCCCTGCATGTAGGCCCTTTGGCACAAATCTACACCGTTTCACCGATCAGAACCAAAATTTAAATACTTACCCTTTGGTACCCTGCGAGTAACACTGTCTGCTTGAAATTGTGGACAGACCACTCCATTCCCGGAAAGAGGACAGGGTCCGTCCCAAAGACAATGGAAAGAAGGGGTAAAACCGGGCCCAGCTCAGGAAACCCTCAGGGTTGCCAGCTCCCGAATTCACCAGCCATGAGCCCTTGAGGATGTAGCACTATCTAGGGTGCACCAGAAGTGGTGGGGCTACATACACCCTGCCTCCTTGAGGGTCTTGAGCAGAAGACATGAGATATTAAGAAAAGAAAAAGAAGGATGACGCCTCGAAGAATGAGGCTATCAGGAATGATTAAACAAGGGCCAATTAAGGCGGGAAAGTGAAAGAGTCGCTAGGCCTCGGATACACTGATACCATCGGGGTCGGAAGAGAACAAGAGTTTGACCAAGGGAGGCCGACAGGAAAGAGAACTGAAAGGAGCCCGGCACCAGTAAGTAGAAGCAATGCCGGACTCCGCTGGGGTCCCGTGGTCGCAAACCCACGTCCCACAAGTTGTGAGACCCTGGTGGGTGGAGGGGGGAGGAGGGGGCAGATGTGAGAATAGCTTACTGATTCATCGCGAGGTGACATGAGAGAAATGTCGAGTCCCCGCCGTGTTACCTGGTATTGCTGACTATGCTGATGTTCATACAGGGTCTTTGCTCAAACCACTGTAGAGTTACGAAAGAATGAGTGATTCACCGGTCAATGTGAATTGGACCGGGAACCCCCCTCCAAACGTCTGTCATCATATTTCGACATCATCTGCGATATTCTCAGGTTTGTGCAGCTTGGACCCGAGCTGTACTCGATAAGCTCTTTCACTACACGCATCGAGTATAGGCCTAAGCCAGAAAATAACGTTCAGACTTTGGAAGACATCGAAGGTAGAGATCTGAATTACCTATATCAGATTTAAAATTACACCATGTTCGTTTAGTAGTCATTTTTCATTACCTTATTATTATCATCATAAGGGCAAATGACCTAGATGTTACGCCCATTATACCACTAATCACCACACACAATAAGTCTTCATCGCCTGTGATTTTTGAAATATTTATTTCTATCACGGTAGTTTGTAAGTTTGTCGTGTCAATTCAACTGTAGTTTTCATTACCATCATCAAAAGGGCAAATGACCTAGATGTTACGTCCATTATACTACTAAGTAACACCACAGTCTTCATCGCCTGCGATTTTTAAAATGCGTATTTCCATTATTTTGTAAGTTTGATATACCCGTTCAGTAGTAGTAGTCTTCATTATCATCCTCATCAAGGGGCAAATGACCTAGATGTTACGTCCATTATACTATTAAGCAACACCAGAGTCTACCTAGCCTGTGATTTAAAAAATATGTATTTCCATTAGTTTGTAAGTTTGATATACCCGTTCAGTAGCAGTCTTCTTCATTATCATCCTCATCAAAAGGGCAAATGACCTAGATGTTACGTCCATTATACAGTACTACTAAGCAACACCACAGTCTTCATCGCCTGTGATTTTTAAAATATGTATTTCCATTAGTTTGTAAGTTTGATATACCCGTTCAGTAGTAGTAGTCTTCATTGTCATCCTCATCAAAAGGGCAAATGACCTCTCATTCCTTTAAAGTATCAATTTTTCCCATTCGTTGATAAGTTACATGTGCCAGTAGTCGCTTCTATGTTCATCATCACTATGTAGAAGATGTTTTGCGTCAGAAGAAAAGACAACTGGATGCTCAGGAACGTTAACGATATATCGACTGCGAAATCTGGAAGCTTCTTGGAGGAATTGCTTGAGACATTTATCGTACAGTTTAAACCTTAACAAGACGAAACTTTTAACCAGATAGCGATCTAAGTGAGAGCTCTGTGGCAAAAAATAATCAAGTCTTTCCCGAAATATGAGTCCTAAAAATAACTTTTTCTATTATTTTCTAAGTTTCATATGTCAGTTATGTAGTAATTTTCAATATCATCCTGATCAGTAGGGCAAATTACCTAGATGTTACGCCCTCAACGTCATTGGGGGCAAATGACCTAGATTTTAAGTCCATTATATTTCTAACCGCCACATAAAGTCTTCTACGACTGAGATGTCACGAATTCTGGGACCGCTAACGACATATCTCGACTCGGACTGAAGACAAATATCACGAGAATGATCATTATTTTACAGAGCCTCCCATAGTGACTTAAGTATAAACATTGTCACTGGATTTGATAATGTAAGAAATGAATACATAAATAAATATAATTAATGACGTTGAGTGTTAAGGAGACTGAAATATTATCATCATTCCACCGGGAGAAGCCGGGTACTACTGCTAGTATATATATATACCTGTAGTACATCCGACCTAGGCTACTAGGCCGGAATTGTGAATTGCCATCAGCAACAAATGATGAAGAGTGAGAAAATATTGCAAAATAAAGACCTTAATTTGCACCCGGATATAGTGGAAACGCGTGTAATCGATGACATTGAAGGGTCTAAAACTTTTATTGATTTTGATGTTGTGAGTGAACGGAATGTGGATTTTCTGTTGCTGGTTCATAAGCACGGTTAATTTTGTATTCCATCACAGTTGCTCGTTTTGTTGATGGGGAATTTATTTATTTATCCGAGTCCAAAACACAAACATATATACATATAAATTACACTAAATTTCATTTCTCCAGTGTTCAACTGTTAGAATGGCACAGTCATTGGCTTCTAGCAAGTCCTGCATATCACATGGTCTTGATAACATGCTGCAATTCAGAAGGTGCTCAGGGTCTTGTCTTTCACCTCATCTACAAAGTTCTTCAGTACTGTATCCCCACTTCATTAAATTGCTTTCGCACCGACTCACACCAGTTCTCAGTCGGTTTAGCGTCTTCCAGGATTCGTATTGTAGGTGGTAGCCAGCTGCAGGCTTCTCCTTCATTTCCCACGATCCTCCTGGTGATTTTGCTTTCCAAAGTTCAATTCGGCTAGCTTCAGCTGAGGAATGAATTGATATTGTTGTTTGGAGGAAGCTCTTTCTTGATATTAGCCAAGGTGGATGGACATAAACTCCTTACATTGGATGTCTTGGATCTGTTTCTTGCTTTTTCTTCTCTACTTCTGCCGCTACTTGTCTTCTAACTTCTGGAGGTGCTACTCCCATAAGCGGCAAGATGTTATCGACAGAAGTTGGACGTAGACAGCCTGTCACAATGCGGCCTGTCTCATGGAGGGCAACATCTACTTGGTTGGCATGAGCAGAGTTCCTCCAGACTGGGGCAGCATATTCTGCAGCAGAGAAACTCAGAGCAAGGGCAGTTGTACGCAGGACACTAGTCTGCGCTCCTCATCTGGTGTTTGTGAGCTTCCGAACGATGTTGTTCCTGGTGCATACCTTCCATTTGATGTCCATACAATGCTGTTTAGATGTTAGCGCGCGATCCAGCTTTACTCCGAAGTATTTAGGATGAACACAGTGTTTCAGATTGTGACCTTCCCAGGTGACATTTAGCTGCCTTCTCGCCTCCCTATTGCGCAGGTGAAACGCGCATATTTGGGTTTTCTCTGGGTTGGGTTTCAAGTAGTTATCATTGGGGAGTAAGATGCATATTAATAATCATAATAATAATAGAAAACTCTTTTGATTTCGTATGAATTTGTACTATTGCATTCAAGAAGAGTGTCATATCCACGCAGGATGTAGCTGACCCGATTATAGTCCCTGGCTGTGCTCAAGGATCACTATTCAGGCGTCCAGAGCCGGTGTTTACATGCGGTAGGGTGGCCAGATCCGTTCCATTCCTCCCCCCTGCCACAGCATCCGGCAGGTGTCCATTTTGCATCACGAGGTTAAGACACCACGTACCAGACCATACCAAGATTTTTAGCCTACTTTTCCCATTTTGCAAAATTGAGGAAAAAGTATACTTATGATATCGGGCAAATGTGTGTCTGTCTGTCCTTCTGTCTGTCTGGCTGTGTGTGTGTCGTGTGTCGTCCCCCCCCCCCCCGATCAACTCCTAAATGGTTGCTGCAATCGAAACAAAATTTGGTAGGAGTAAAGATCTATACCTGAATATCTCACGGCCATATTTGACAATGATGTCAGTGCTACCAACTGCTGATAAATGGCAATTGAAATTTGAACTTCATATTGGATATCATGGAAGGTAAGAATGCGAGCTATTTCAAAATTGGCACACGTATAGATAATACTTTTTCAGTTTAATTTCCAGGAGGCCATGTATGGCAGTGTTGCCAAAGTGATTTTAAGCCTCCTGATAGGTTCAATTTTAAATGCTTATAACTTCTACACTACATTTTGTATGTAATATGCGTACATAAACAGATATGACTGAGCGTATTCTTAGAAGCCACCAGGGCTGCCAACTGTCAATAAATGTTCTCTCTATTCTTTTATCAAATTACCAATATATCAGAAAGTATTCAAGCCGACAGCTTTAACCTATGCACACGTATAGTACCTGACATTCTAGATTAATTTGGAGTAAGTTATGTACGTCAGTTCTACCAACATGATTCTAAGCCTGCCGATAGGACCAATTTTTAAATACATGTAACTTCTATACTATCAATTGGATTTCAACCAAATTTCGTATGTGCTATGTGTACCATAACAGATATGACTATGCTTATTTTAAGAGCAACCAGGGCTGCCAACTGTTAATAAATGCTGTCTGTATTTTCTAACCCAAATATTAATATATCAGAAAGTATGTAAGCCAACAGCTTGAATATTTGCACACGTATAGTACCTAACATTCTAGATTAATTAGGAGTAACTAATATACGTCAGTGCTGCCAACATGACTCTAAGCCTGCCGATAGGTCCAATTTTAAAATACATGTAACTTCTATACTAACAAATGGATTTCACCCAAAATTGGCACAACAAGAGATCATAATGTTTCAGATTATGTCTGACCAACACATGCATGACACTGTTGCCAATATGATTTTACGTGCACTGATAGATCCAATGTCTAACTGCTTGTAACGTCCATGCTATCCGTTGGACTTTAACCAAATATTGTATTCTGTAGCTTAAGAGATGGAACTAACAATATATTCAGTCACCGAGCTGCCAACTGTAGAACTCTAATAGGCTACATGGATATTTCGAACTAATTAGAAATTTCGATATTACCAACTTAATTTCGCTATTTTTCTAGATTGGTTTATATAGATTGGTATGAATTTAAATTTTAAGAAAAGTAGGCTCTTTAGTTCGTCAAGGAAATTCGTGTTTAGTATATTCAAGTAATTTACAAGGGCAAAATAAATATATATATGTAATAAAGTAAAATACACCCCCCCCCCCCTTTACGTAATTATGATATATTCAGATTCCACACGGGTAATAGGAATTAAATATCGAAGGATAACTTTGAGCCTCAATATCTCAGTTCCATCTTGATGGTGGTTGGTTCCTTTATGCATAACATGGTCCATATTCTAACCTTGGTCTACCCCTACAGTTCTTGTCCTCGACCCTTCCTTCCATAACTAAGTTTGCTATTCCTGGGTGTCTTAGTATGTGTCCTACCAACCTATCTCTTCTCTTCATTAGTAGTCGCCAGACACATCTCTCCTCTCCCACTAGTCTTAATACCTGTTAGTTTGTAACCCTATCTACCCATCTGATCTTCATCATTCTCCTGTAACACCACATTTCAAACGCTTCAATTCTCCTCTTTTCTGCTGCACCAATAGTCCAAGTTTCACTTCCATAGAGCGCCACGCTCCAGACAAAGGCCTTCAGAAATGACTTCCTAATACCTAAATCTATATTCGATGTCTACAGATTCATTTTCTTTCAATTCCCGGGGTGCCTACCTCATCCCTGTCACTACTACAGTCATCACATCAAAACAGGTTATCAGACAAGTTTAAAACACACCCAACTACACGCGGATACCTTCCCACAATGTTGTATACACTATATCATGTTAAATAAACCACAGTATCATCATAATTTTTAGTTGGGAAATTATTACCCCATTGCTCATTTAACAAAACATACTGTCGGGTGTGAGAAGGCTCCGTGGCTTAGGCGGCAGCACGCCGGCCTCTCACCACTGGGTCCGTGGTTCAAATCCCGGTCACTCCATGTGAGATCTGTGCTGGACAAAACGGAGGCAGACAGGGTTTTCTCCGGGTACTCCGGTTTTCCCTGTCAATATTTCATTCCAGCAACACTCTCCACTATTATTTCATTTCATCTGTCATTCATTTAATCATTGCCCTAGAGGAGTGCGTCAGGCTTCGGCAGCCGGCACAGTTCATATCCTCACCGCTAGATAGGGGCTTCATTCATTCCATTCCTGACCCGGTTGGAGACTGGAAGCAGGCTGTGGATTTTCATTTTCACTGTCGGGTGTGGGCAGTGGGATAATCATTTCCCACCCCATATTTCATAAAATAGAATCCACACCTACTGTATAAAATTGTTGCATATTCCTACTCATCTATCACCCCCAACTATAAATGTTCAAAAATAAAAATAAAGTATACCCCCAGTATTTTGCCCTATAAAAGGTTAACAAGAAAACCAAGGAGGCGTGGTGGTTCACCGAGGTAAAAGAAGACCTGCGTGAAGTGGGAATAACCCAGGAGAATATCCAGAAACGTGTTCCTCTAAAATCGAAACTCCAAGAACATCATGGTTTTGCCAAATCTAAAAACTGGCAAAACATGGACTGAGGCGAGGAAGGATTGGCATAGGATGATGATGTTTTAAGGGGCCTAACATCTAGGTTATCGGCCCCTAATGATCTGAGTGATAGCGAAAATGATAATGAAAAGGAAACGAGAACGAAAATTAAGTGAGACGGAAAATACTTACAAAATGGAACTCACAAAATGTTCTTACAAAGGGGAATTTAGAACGAAAAAAATGCACAAAAAGAATAGATTGAAAAATACCCGCAAAATGTAGGCTAGGTTCAAAATACGTACACAATGCAATTAAGGTTCAAAATAATTGAAATTGAAAATGCTTACAAAATGAACGGTAGATTCAAACGACTCATGTGGATTGACAATACTTACAAATTGCAATTTTGATTGAAAATACTTGACAAAATGTAATTTAGATTCAAAATACCCACAAAATGCAATTAAGAATCAAAATATTTGCAAAATGCCCACCAAACAAAATGCAATTTAGATTTAAAATTCTTGCGAAATGCGGTTTTGGATGATAATATTTACATAATGCAATTGAAATTCAAAATACTCACAAAGGTCCCTCCACCATATTGAAAGAGTTACTAAAAAGCAATTTAGATTGTCAACCTTTACAAAATGCAATTGAGGTTGAAAACAATCGCGAGATGTAATTTAGATCGAAACACTTACAAAATGAAACGTAGATTAAAAATACCTACAAAAAAATCGCTAAAGCGAATTTAGATACACGGGGAACCAAGTAACAAAAACAGTGCGGGAATCTTAAACAGACAAGGAAATATAATTAAAAGAGGAGAGGAGAGGGTCCGCCCCAAAGGTAAGGGACAAAAGGGGAAACAGACCCAGCTCAGGAATCCCTCGGGGTCGCCAACTCCCGATCTCACCAGCCGTGAGCCCCTGAGGGTGTAGCACTTTCTAGGGTGCACCAGAAGTGGTGGGGCTACATACACCCTACCTCCTTGAGAGCCTGATTGGCATAGGAAACTAATGCGGGATTACTGGGCGAATGTTAAGGCCCAGGTGCAAAGACATGGAAGAGGGCAGTTGAAATAGCGTGGCCCGTAGATGTCTGAAACGACAGCAGGAAGAAAGACTCTAAAGGTGAGACGTCCAGTGTCATATTGAAAGTAGATATTAAAAACGGTTCTGTTAGAAAGGTCACGCTAAATAAGTCCCCAACAAATTCTCAGCGGGATACGTCGCAATGGAATATAATGCTCATGTGAGCCCGAGGAATAAACACAACAAATATTATCCGTATGTCTTGTTTTTATTTTTATTTCACGCGCAAGCTTGTTAAGTTTTAAAGTCTCACAAAGTTATGGTGTTTGTTTTACAGTTTATGTTTCATATACACGTTTGTCACGCTTGATGGTGAAAAGAACCTTGTTCGCGCCTCTATTGGACACTAGCACAAGGACCTCCCGTGAATCGAACAAATGAGCCACAGTGTGTCTCTCACTTAATTGATACATTTCAGTTGGTCTACACCAGCCATATGCAACAGCCAGCCCCCGGATCGTTGGTTCCTTAGTTTAGGGGCTGCGACAACGCAGTCATGTAGCCCCGTGCACTTTGGGTGTGTGTAGAATCTGTCTGATAACCAGTGTTAATTGTGATTACTATATTAGGACTGCAGACAATAATTTCAAGTAGTTCCTACTTTCGCTACCAAATGCTACCGTCCACAACACCAAGCTGTGAACTTCGCTACTACTAGATGCCATCGCAACCAGCGCCCGGTGACGAACGTTGAAACTTAAAAGGGCACCATGACGGGTGAATCGACAGACAAATATAGCTTCCGATGTTAAGTTACTTACCTCAGAAACTACAATAGGTATCTCCTTGAATGTTCCTTTGGTGTATTCAGAGTACATTCATCATTATCTGGGTCGAATTTGAAACGTATATGTTGAATATTTTGTATCAGAGAGAGCATTACAAAAACAATCTTTAAAAAAAATTACGAACCTTACAGTAGTCGCATATGATGTGTAACATCTGACATAGAAGAAACCTCACGTGAAATTGTTGATACATCGGTATTTTATAGTATTATTGGCACAAATATTAATCTATTGTAAAAGGGAGTGTTTTACAGATATTGTAGTTTATAATACGGAACTCATAATACGGAAGTTCCGTGACGAACTAAAGAGCCTACTTTTCTCAAAATTTAAGATTCATGCCAATGATTAAACTATACGGACATATCTAGAGTAATGACGAAATTAAGTTGGTAATATCGAAATTTATAATTAGTTCGAAATATACCTAGCATAATGTAGCCTAATAGATCACTACATTTGGCAGCCCTGGTGACTGAATATATTCTTAGTTCCATCTCTTAAGGTACAGAATACAAAATTTGGTTGAAGTCCAATGGATGGCATGGACGTTAGATGCAATTAGACATTGGATCTATCAGCACGCGTAAAATCATGTTGGCAACATTGGCATGCATGTGTTAGTAAGTAATAATCTGAAATATTCTGATCTATTGTTGTGCCAATTTTGGATGAAATACATTTTTTGGTATAGAAGATAATGGTATTTTAAAATTGGACCTATCAGCAGGCTTAGAATCATGTTGGTAACGCTGACATAAATTATTTGCTCCAAATTTATCTAGAATGTCAGGCACTATACGTGTGCAAAGTTTAAAGCTGTTGGCTCGCATACTTTCTGATATATTGGTATTTGGATAAAAAAAATAGAGAGAGAATTTATTAACAGTTGGCAGCCCTGGTGGCTCTAAAGAATACGCTCAGTAATATCTGTTTGTGTACACATAGTACATACGAAATTTGGTTGAAATCCAACAGATAGTATAGGAGTTATATGCATTTAAAAATTGGACCTGTCAGCAGGCTTAGACTCATTTTGGCAACACTGCCATGTATGGCCTCCTAAAAATTAAACTGAAGTTTTATTATCTATATGTGTGCCAATTTTGGAATAGTTCCGATGTATATATCCAACATTGAGCTCAAATTTCAATTGCTATTTTTCAGCAGTTGGTAGCTTTGACATAATTTTCATCTATGACATTGAGATGTTCCGGTATAGATCATTACCCATACCAAATTTGCTTTCGATTGCTGCAGCCGTCTAGGAGTTGATAGGGGGGGGGGGACACACACAGACAGACAGACAGACATTTTCCCGGATCGATCTCATAAGCCTACTTTTTCCTCATTTTTGCAAAATGTGAAAAGTAGGCTAATTAGCAAATTTTAAAAACAAATTTCTATTATTTCCGTTTGGTCAATGGTTGGTAATTTTACACTAAACAAAGATCTAATCTTTCTAAGCCGCCTGCTAACAATAAATATGAAATATTATTGTCAGATTTTGTACAGGGTGTTCTAAAACAAGGTCGCAGAAAACAATCACAGAGATTCTGGTCCACTTTTCTCAGGAACTACTTAAGTTACAGGCCTGTTACTTTGTAATATGTTGGTAATTATGCAGTTTTATAGAATGAACGGAAATATATTTAAAATAATATTTATGTTTTCAATTTAAAAAAATTGAGAAATCATATATTTAAAAAGGCAAAAATACTTTTTGAGTTGTTAATTTTTAAATGGCTCAAAATATTTATACTAGCCGGCCGAAGCCGTCGGATTTTTTAAGAGCGTTAAAAATCCCTCAGTATGCCTTCCTTCGGAGGGGAAGTAAAGCTGGCGGCCCCTAAACTTAAGAACCAACCTTATCAGACAGATTCTACACACATCCAAAGTATACGGGGCTACATGACCGCGTTGTCTCAGCCCCTAAACTTAGGAACCAACCAACCATATTTATACTAGAAAAAGATACAGTCAGTCCGAGAGACTAGACTTTATATCATTTCAAATGACGCATGCTACAAATGCTACACATGTTAGAAAGACTCTTTGCACTCTGCTGCATGACGTCACGCAATCGCCGTCCCTGTAACGCATAACGCCAGACCCCAGGAGTAAACTCAGACTCAACGACTCCATTACCCTTTAACTTAGGCTTCCCACGCGGGAGTTGCATGACGTCACGCACTCGCCGTCCCTGTATCGCATAACGCCAGACCCCAGGAGTAAACTCAGACTCAACGACTCCATTACCCTTTAACTTAGGCTTCCCACGCGGGAGTTGCATGACGTCACGCACTCGCCGTCCCTGTATCGCATAACGCCAGACCCCAGGAGTAAACTCAGACTCAACGACTCCATTACCCTTTAACTTAGGCTTCCCACGCGGGAGTTGCATGACGTCACGCACTCGCCGTCTCCGTATCGCATAACGCCAGACTCCAGGAGTAAACTCAGACTCAACAGACTCTATTACCCTTTAACTTAGGCTTCCCACGCGGGGGTTGCATGACGTCACGCACTCGCCGTCTCCGTATCGCATAACGCCAGACTCCAGGAGTAAACTCAGACTCAACAGACTCCATTACCCTTTAACTTAGGCTTCCCACGCGGGGGTTGCATGACGTCACGCACTCGCCGTCTCCGTATCGCATAACGCCAGACTCCAGGAGTAAACTCAGACTCAACAGACTCCATTACTCTTTAACTTAGGCTTCCCACGCGGGGGTTGCATGACGTCAGACTCCAGGAGTAAACTCAGACTCAACAGACTCTATTACCCTTTAACTTAGGCTTCCCACGCGGGGGTTGCATGACGTCACGCACTCGCCGTCTCCGTTCGCATAACGCCAGACCCCAGGAGTAAACTCAGACTCACCAGACTCCATTACCCTTTAATTTATTCTTCCCGCCCGGGGGCTGCATGACGTCACGCACTCGCCGTCCCCGTATCGCATAACGCCAGACCCCAGGAGTAAACTCAGACTCACCAGACTCCATTACCCTTTAACTTAGGCTTCCCACGCGGGGGTTGCATGACGTCACGCACTCGCTGCCTCCGTTCGCATAACGCCACACCCCAGGAGTAAACTCAGACTCAACAGACTCCATTACCCTTTAACTTAGGCTTCCCACGCGGGGGTTGCATGACGTCACGCACTCGCCGTCTCCGTTCGCATAACGCCAGACCCCAGGAGTAAACTCAGACTCACCAGACTCCATTACCCTTTAACTTAGGCTTCCCACGCGGGGGTTGCATGACGTCACGCACTCGCCGTCCCTGTATCACATAACGCCAGACCCCAGGAGTAAACTCAGACACAACAGACTCCATTACCCTTTAATTTATTCTTCCCGCCCGGGGGCTGCATGACGTCACGAAATTCGCTTCCTCCGTTCGCATAACGCCAGACCCCAGGAGTAAACTCAGACTTGGTGCATATGCACTGAACAACATGGTGACGTCATACACGCCGTAACCGTAACGCATAACGGTAGACCTAAACATAACGATGATGTCGACAAGATCATTTGAAATGATAAAACCAATCCGTTCATTTTGTCAAGCCACACGTTCTTTACATTCCAGGAAAAAATTAAATATCCTTGACAAGAATGTGACCTTGAATTGATTGGAATTGCACAAGAAGACTCACATCGCTCAGTAATAGACTAACCTTGCTGTGTGGAATTGAGAGCTTGGGAGATTTAGGATATCTGAGACATAAGCTAAAGGTTAGCAAGAATTATAAGGTGCGTCCAAAAAGTAACGAGCCGGAGGCTGTAATGCGCAAACCGGTGACGATATCGGCTAATCGTGGCGTGTGTAACGAGGTGTGGTTCCGACCAAAGTGTGGAAGGTCACAGCCCGTCGCTAGAGGGCACGCGTACACGTCACGTGTTGCCAACATGATTCTAAGTCTGCCGATAGGTCCTATATCTAAATGCTTGTAACTTCTATACTATCGATTGGATTTCAACCAAATCTCGTATCTGTTATGTGTACTATAACAGATATGACTGTGCGTATTCTAAGGAGACACCAGGGCTGCCAACTGTTAATAAATAATCTCTCTATGTTTTAACAGTAATATCAATAAATCAGAAAGTATGCAAGCCAACAGCTCTAAACTTTGCACACGTATAGTACCTGATATTCCACCTAGGTTTGGTGTAACTTACATACATCAGTGCTGCCAACATGATTCTAAGCCTGCTGATTGGTCCAGATTTTAAATGTATATAACCTCTATACTAACAAATGGATTTCAACCAAATTTCGTATGTGCTTTGTGTACCAGAACTGTTATGATTGTGCGTATTCGTAAGAACCAGGAGGGTTGCCAACTGTTAATAAATGCTCTCTGTGTTTGTTTAATCCTAATATCAATATATCAGAAAGTATGCAAGCATCAGCTCTAAACTTTGCACACATATAGTACCGGACATTCTAGATTAATTTGGAGTAACTAATATACCTCAGTGCTGCCAACATGATTCTAAGCTTTCTGATAGTTTCAATTATTAATTACATCTGTAATTTTTATACTAACAAATTGATTTCATCCAAAATTGGCACCATAATAGATCGTAATATTTCAGATTAATTCTGAGCATCACATACATGACATTGTTCCCAACATGATTTTACGCGCACTGATAAATCCAATATCAAACAGCATGTAACGTCCATACTATCCATTAGCCGTCAAGCAAATTTTGTATGTGCATTCTATACCATAAGAGATGGAACTAAGAATATATTCAGAGCCACCAGGGCTGCCAACTGTAGTAAGTTACTCTATTAGGCTAGACTATTTCAGGTGTATTTCAAACTACAGTACCTAGAAATGTTAGTATTACCAACTGGAATTCGTCATTATTCTGGATAGGTTGGTGTATATCCCAGGGGCAGTACCCCTAAAGACCCACCCCTCCATCTTTCATCAAAACCACCCTCATAGGCATACCATAAGCCACATACACTTCAACATCACAAGCAGGCCCGGCAATACTGCTGACAGCCACGCTTACATAATACACACACAAACACACTAACTGGAGCGGCAACAGTGAAGAAACGCTGACCAAGCAGTGGGGGAAGGCCTTAAATGCTATGCCCGGAAGAGCCCCATTATCTGTTCGTAGCCAGCGACCCTGCCATTCCGAGGTCCGTTCCAGCTCTTCACCAGGTGAGAACTAGCCGTGTGCTCAGATTCCGTATCATTGTAACACCTACTCTGAACACTTCTGTATTTTACACCTTGTACTTTATTTTATATCTGTCTAATCACCTAAAAGGGACAGTACATCACAGCTACTGACCAATAAATACTTGGTCAGTAAACACCCACACTTATTACTCATTACGCCCTGTTTTACATCCTCACACCCATCCTGACCTTAGCCCTAATTGCCCCTGACCGTGGAGACCAGAAACTGCATCGTCAGGAATTCTATTGTACTCGAGCAAGCGGCCCGACTGCAGAGTGTCAAGTCACCGACTCTGCACGTGAGCTCGCTGAATCGCTCGCTCTACTTAATTGGCAGGCTAAGTCATTAGCTCGCCTTAAACATTCATCCCCTAGCAGGTAAACGCATCCTGTAGGGACGCCCCCAATAGATTACGTACTCACACCAACACACTACACTGGTAGTCTCCCCCAAGTACGGGAAACTACCCTTATTCGGAAACATCCTTTAAATTAACACATCTACACTACCCTGTTTATCCCACCCCCAACAGAGGGATAAAACATATTGGTGGAGGCGCCACTTCCACGCAAAATAAGGGTAAGGGACTCAAACAACGAGCCCTCGTGGTAGAGCGATCCATACCGAAAGCAGCCAAGCGAGATTTGAATTTTTTTCTCTCTGAAAGCATTGTTTTTCCCCTCCTCTCTGTGAATGTAAGGGAAATTTTAACCCAGCCCCCCCCCCCACTAGGACGGCTGTTCTCTTTTTTTGGTTTCTTTATAACCAACACTGTTAAAAATACATTGATCCTGACAGGACACACTACACTTAAAACAGCATTACATTAAGATTACGCTATGCAGAATGGCACCACATGCAGAAGCAACAGGGGTTGAAAGCCATAGAGGCGATAGGGGTGCACCAGTATTATTCACCTTATTATTAAGGTGTCAGAGGCATATACAAAGGCGACAGGCACAAATACGGGCACTCCAGACAAGGGTTGGAGCAATACAGGGCAAACAGCCATGCACCCCGTCGGAGGGTACAATAGCGCAATTGAGACGCGCACATAATCATTTAAGTAACATACACGAACACCTCAACAGGAGCCGTGTCCTAAGGAACAGGATATATGACCGATTAATCACTACACAAGGCCCTATAATGGATAACACAACCTTAGAGAGGATAAGGGTGCACTACACAATGTTATATGCCCAATACAGGGAGCTTATTCGTGAACAGGCGCTCCTCCAGTTGGCGGACACAGAACTGTATAGGACGCAAACACGTCAACGCAGCAATTTGCGAACAGGTCCATAACTATACACGTACTGCCACACAAGGGAAGGAGTCTGCCGTGGCCATAGGCCAGAAATCGGTCAGGCTAGCCTCCAATACACTACAGGGCCAAACTCACATAGACACACGTCCCTCAGTTCCGGTCCGGGAGGCAATTTTGCCAGACCGAGGGGAAAAACCTACGCCAGCCCCCTCAAAACGAATGAACGAGAGGTAGGTGACGCCAGGGCTCTCAAACACACACGACAACACAGAGAGGAACCTGGAGGAAAATATATCATGGAAGGAGGACGTAGCGAACGTGCCACAGCACGATAAGCCAATACAGACCTGCACAAATAGACAGACGCGAAGGAAGGAGTCTGCCGTGGCCATAGCCCAGAAAAAGGCCAGAATACCCTCCAATACGTTGCAAGGGCGCTCACAGACAATTACACGACCCCTACCGCCAGTTCAGAGGGCGATTTCGCCAGAATGGAGGCGGACACGGACATGTGCGCCTCCAATGCAAAGATATACAGGGGGATTGCTTACAGTTCACCAGGGTGTAACACACACGCCTGCACGTACTATCCTGCCTCCAAAACAAAGTACACGGGGTATAAGGGAAGTTTTGCCGCCCTCCCAACGAGGCCAGGCAGACAGGAGGGCATACACGCGCACAGACACTGATAGGGTAGCGCGGAGCCAATGCAGCCCTTCAGGTGCCAGCACACCTACGCCTATTAGCAGGCACTACGGTGAACGGAGGCTTAGGCTTACTTTACTTAAAACACCCCTGAAAAATAGTAAAGAAGCACCTCAATGGGAGGTGGAGGCCTATACCCTCATAACAGGGCGAAGGTATTCACCCCGTCGACCAACAGCGCTCGGGCGACGATAAATTCATTCACAGGGAAAATTCACTCCCAACTAGACGAAAACTGGCCAAAACTAAGGCAATTCGTAAGTACATTGAAATTAAACCAGGCATATGGACACGGGGACAGACAATCACACGGGCGGCATCGCACAGAGAGCATGAATACACAATCCCATAGAAAAGCCATAGGATCCCATATAGACACTGTGCCCCATAGAGTTATAGCTAAGAATTAAGGCATGCATAATAAGGTTCATAGCATATGTATATGACTGGCATATTATCATTGTGTACACATCTTAAATATACTCTAGGGATGGCATATGAATTGCGCTAATGCCACTCACAGCACAGACATAAACACGGGAAGGTTCTTTTACAAGGTAGATACACCGACACGGGAGTATATAGCAATAGCTTACTGCCCAGAGTCAGCCTCAAGGGCATGACATGGTAACTAAGGGCGGGAACACTGCAAAAAGGAAAGGAAGTGACTCCGCTGGCAGACAGGGCAAGAAAGCCAAGAGATAGCCTTCGAACCCCGAGGACCTCACCAGGATACGATCCTGACACAGACATCTAGCTGCCACACATGCAACCAGAGGCCAGGACACACAAGCACAAAAACGATTGAGCTACACAAGCATGAACACGGGAAGGTTCTTTTACATACATGGGACATACATACAGGGGCGTAGGCCCGTTCTAAGGTACTCGCTATAATAGCCTACTTAGGGCATTAGCGACCCCGGGACTACCAATAGGGGAAGTACCGGGAACACCAGGCCTCTACGGAGACCACAAAATGCTTTTTTTTACCATAGCGCCCGAAATCTGAATACGGGGGACGCCACGGGCACAGACAAACGCTCACACAAAGTAAGTAACACCACATCTCTACGGCCAAAAATCATGGCAATGTAGATTACCCCGGACATAAAATAAAAGAGCAAGACACAATGGGGAAGTAATCACGGAAACAAATTCCCAAACAAGCTTGTGAGCAAAAAAAGGTGACAAGTTAACACGTTGGCCTTTCTAGAATGCAAACACATGTCGACACATGGACAGTGGCGGAAGTCACGTTTTGTTAGCCTTCCTGCATATCATTGAAGACTTTCCGTACACAGGGACATTAAACAAATATACAAAAAAAAACACTGCGCTGAAAATAAGCGAATTCCACCGTGTTGCCACACACTGTTGCCGGAAGAAATTCTTGTAGCAGCAAGACGTGACAATGACATACAGACATGATGACACTATCATAAAAACAATAACAATAACAATATACAGTGACAACACGGATGTTGATACTGGAAGTGTGAGTGGCATTACATTAGGCTCCGCATCCAATATTACACAAATATTGTGGACCGGATTGATCTCGGAAGACAGACTATTATACGCCTATCACTAACGGCACTAGGAACATGTATACAAAGGTGATAACACACAGTACATGGCGCGTGACAAGTAGCCACGCGGAACAAGTTAAGCACTCTCAGATAACGGCACACGCGCCGGTAGGAGTTAGCAGCAGGCAGCTCCATACATACAAGAGCGCATCAATTACAGCCACGGCCGCCTCTCCCCCACACGCGCTCAACACTTAGGGGCAGACAGGCAATTACACGCGAACATACAAACTAATTAGGGGTGGATACAGACAGATTCCATGAGGGAACAGCCCCCCACCCCCTGATAATTTCTTTTGTTTTTTTCTCTCTAAAATCCACTACAGGCAATTATGCTATGCCGATTTATACTCACAGCTACATGCTACCCTATCCCACGTTATGAACAGGGGACCAGATTAGGCCGTGGACGACACAGCGTCACCACACTTAAACATCCTAAGGGCAGCCAGAGGGCGGTGCCCACAGACACAAACATTTTTACACAACGTAGGTATCACAGACCCACGGGCACGCCACAGACTAGTATTTTAGGAGACACTAGGTGCTATATGGCATCTCAACGCAGCCAGCGTAAATCCCAAAGAGCGGGTAGAAAACACATAGCGACCAAGAGAGGATGACACACTACAATAGGAGTAGACGTGGATAATGCCATCAGGATGGCCATGGTACAACTACGGGCTACCATCCCCATACCCTTCCTCCTACATACCCTATTACCTACAACACTATCCAACACAGACATACAGATACATAAAAACACCTACACTACATTGCAAAATATACATCGGGGTTGATAGACTTCATGCTTCTCACAAATTAAGGTTTGCTACACCTTGGACCCGAACGCCTACACCTGAGTATTAGAGGTGATTCGGAAAGAAATATTAAGCGGCGATGCGCATCTCTATATAGAGAGATGAGGCCATACTGATACTAACAAATATTTTATTAAATAATCCCGCATGCAAGGGACATAAACTTATCGTATCCTAGCACACGCATTATCCTCAAATGAGAGCAGATACGCCTCATATCCATCTCACTACATGAGGTATCCTACCCACACACCAGGGATTGTATTACTATTACACCCGCATGACACTTTCAAATTTTGGACACCTGGGAAAAACCCACCCCATCCACTCACAATAAATACCTCCTAACAGCATCATCGGCTCCCGGCCACCATAAACATGGAGTCCAACGATGCACGACCCCCTCCCACCACGCTTTAACCCCATTCAGCAAATAACACCCTCGGATCCTAATAACAAGGGACCAAACGCCCTATAAACCTACTAATACCTCCAGAAAAGTACCAGGGCATCACCTCTGGAAATCCGACACGGCAATGACAGGCCTGAAGTAGTCACTGCATTTCGAAGATTCTACAACCCCAGAACACTAGAAATTTTACATAATTACATAATTATACAGTATCACACTTATTTCCAAAGGAATCTGAAATCACACTAGATGGTGACGAGAAGGTAAACGGAGGGAGCAGAATCTCCACGGAAGGGCAGAGACGGGGCAAAACGCCAACGGATCCTGACCCATTTGAATGACAGATGGACGTAGGGTCGAAGCGCCGATGACTCAGTGTGGGCAAACTTCGGAATCCTGGGAAACCTAGCCTGTTCCCTGGGACGAAGAAACTTACACCCATTATGCACTGCGGTCGTCGAAGCCAGACCTGCAGGGGAGACTTTTGACGGCTAGTAGGAGAATTAGCCAGCTCCACACTAGACTCAGGAGACGAACCTAGAGACGACCAACTTGGACTAGAATTTTGGTTAGTGTGTAATATAAGTTGCGTTCCTAAGGCGGGGAACAAGTCTTCCATTCGCGTGAAGTGAAGCAGTGCCTCAGGATTCAACGGGATCAATCCTAGGCACGCCAAGTCCTCATCCCGGACGGTGAGGTGAAGGTGATTTAACAAATGATATATGATAACCAATGAATGATAAACAATGCGTATGGAATGAATACGGTCATTCGGCCCCGTGCCCACATAAATTGATGACACCGAGTCTCCAGAGCTTAAATGGTAACGCAACGGGCGGCCAGAGATATTAAATGGGTATGCAACGGGCTACCCAAAGGGGTTTTGTGGGCAACACAGTAATAAACATTAATGAATATACAATGGCGAATAATGCCAATATAAGCATGCATAAGACCAATGGAAAGGATATCCGCGCGAAGCGTTTGCTCCTTAGCAACGCAGGTGCACAGGCCTATATTAGTTATTAAGAGGGGAAAGTCGACAGTTAGTTTATAGGAGGGGACTACGGGCTCCTGTCGGGTTCCGGTCCCGGCAGGATGTCCCAAGGGCACCTCGGAAGGGAGACCGACCGGGGGGAGCCTCACGTCAAAATTTTAGTATATAAGATACAGTTGCATTTAGAAGGCAACTTAGATTTAAGCAAATTTAACAAGCACTGTTGTAAAACAGTAGCTACAACATATTTCGGCATTAGGTTAAGGACTATTTCGGCATGTATATACACATATTTTTATAGCATTGATTAATATAATCTAGGTTAAGCACTTTTTATTAAGACAGGGCGTTCGGCACCTGGCAACTAAAAACGTTACCAGTTTATGACCGACAACACATTGCAAAAACAGGCATATGCGACGCGAACGCGACATATGGCGTTCGGCACCTGGCGGCTAGACGTTGCCAGGATAAGGCCGATAAATCGATAAATTACCGATAAAAACATAACAGGACGGAGACACTGAAGCCGTCCGACCCACCAGCGAGGTAAACGGTACAGCCACTGGAGATGACAGACCTCGATGATACACGAGACGCCGAAGAAGTCTTAGGGGCGGTAGCACCGCAACCCGACCCTTAAACGGCGCTGCGCGATAGGTGCGCAAGATATATATTTGGCCAAGGGTATTGCTAACATATTTTATATTTCAGCAAAGAGCTCCAACACTGCACCAAGGAATGGAACCCAAAAATGATCATGGTATAAGGTAAGGTGGACCACTGAACAAACACACACTCATACACTGGTATACACTGGGGAGACATAACAATACACACAAAGTCATAGCTGGCATAAGAAGGTATAGAGTAAGGTAAGATAAGAAGGCGCCAGGCAAAGAACAAGACGGACGACACGAGTGTATTGACAGAGGTAAACTTTGATTTCAGAAAGTATACACGCCGACACAAGAGGCGATACGGAGATTACGCTAATGATTACATGTTTTTTTTTACTTCTCCACTTTACAGATGGCGGCACCAGATACATGACACTGGTGACGATAATTTCACTGCCATACAGCAGCAACATGTTTTTGTGCCAGGTTATTATTATGCACCATCTTTACTCACTAATTTGTACTCATTCTAACATAATGCAACACACTCACCACCATTCTTTTACAGCTACACTCCAGAACACAGAAACCTGAACAACAGGGTTGTTACCTGTGGGGTATCATGCCTATTGACAGATAAAGAAAATAGCGTCAAAGATGTGACGTAACATACGACACTAAGGGCGCAACCGATTTGTGGCGGCGACTCTTACTGTCAAGTGTGGAGGCATTCGCCCACAGAGAATGATCCACAGGATAGGGGTATATCAGCAGCACGACCACTAAACTGCACCGGAAACGGCCGGACAGGTTTAGCCATGAGACGGCACATGAATACAAAGGGTAGCGTGCACGCAAGGTACAGTAGATACGGCCGTCTAGGTATAAACTAATTAAGATAGATATAAGAGAATAAGGTAAAAGAAAATAATGTAATACTGATAAGAGGCACCTTACACAAAATTTGTTACCAATGATGGCACACATTGTAAATACACATATTCTTATTTATCACACACATGTACACACTGACTATCCTTTCTACCCTTCTAAATTAAATTTTGTAAAAATGTCTTACCTCACCTCGAGCAATAAAAGCATATTATATTAAACCATTAATCACACCTTAAGACATTTTTTTCTTCTCTCTACACTATCTTTTTATTTTTATTGTTACATTTTACACCTCACGCAGAAGGCAATTTCTTCATCCAGATGCAAAGCAGCATCACAGCAACCACCGATGTTTTTTTTTCCATTCTGCAAAACAATGAATGAATAATTTCCCACACCATGTATTGTAAACTATGTATTTTTAATTCCAATGTCAAGTTCTATAATGAATAATTTTATGTGAATAATGAACTATGTATATACCCAAAACCCACCCCCTCTGAGCACACGCTAAACACACATCAGCACCAGGACAACACGACATCGACACATCCACACGACACCGAAGAAGGAGAAGAAGAGGGACAAGAAGATGGAGAAGAATCACTACAACGACACGCCTACTCTATTTCCCGTTCGCGAGAACGTGAACAAAGGCCGAGGAGGTCTTGTACAGCCCAGGGGCAGTACCCCTAAAGACCCACCCCTCCATCTTTCATCAAAACCACCCTCATAAGCATACCATAAGCCTCATACACTTCAACAACACAAGCAGGCCCGGCAATACTGCTGACAGCCACGCTTACATAATACACACACAAACACACTAACTGGAGCGGCAACAGTGAAGAAACGCTGACCAAGCAGTGGGGGAAGGCCTTAAATGCTAGGCCCGGAAGAGCCCCATTATCTGTTCGTAGCCAGCGGCCCTGCTATTCCGAGGTCCGTTCCAGCTCTTCACCAGGTGAGAACTAGCCGTGTGCTCATATTCCTTATCATTGTAACACCTACTCTGAACACTTCTGTATTTTACACCTTGTACTTTATTTTATATCTGTCTAAACACCTAAAAGGGACAGTACATCACAGCTACTGGCCAATAAATACTTGATCAGTAAACACCCACACTTATTACTCATTACGCCCTGTTTTACATCCTCACACCCAACCTGACCTTAGTCCTAATTGCCCCTGACCGTGGAAACCAGAAACTGCATCGTCAGGAATTCTATTGTACTCGAGCAAGCGGCCCGACTGCAGAGTGTCAAGTCACCGACTCTGCACGTGAGCTCGCTGAATCGCTCGCTCTACTTAATTGGCAGGCTAAGTCATTAGCTCACCTTAAACATTCATCCCCTAGCAGGTAAACGCATCCAGTAGGGACGCCCCCAATAGATTACGTACTCACACCAACACACTACACTGGTAGTCTCCCCCAAGTACGGGAAACTACCCTTATTCGGAAACATCCCTTAAATTAACACATCTACACTACCCTGTTTATCCCACTCCCAACAGAGGGATAAAACATTGGCATGAATCTTAAATTTTAAGAAAAGTAGGCCCTTGAGTTCGTCACAGAACTACTTGCTAGGTTTTAAAATAGTAATTTTAAGTTTCCAAAAATATAAATTAGCTTTTGTTTTTATTTTTTAATAGGTAGAATAGGTTTTAAAATAGATTTTTATGTTTATAGTGTAGCAAAAGTTTATATAAATTCCGCAAATCTTAAATTTAATGCCTAATTGTTAGTAGAAAATCTGCTTGTAACGAGAGTGTAAATATTTTACATAATGATACCTCTTTTATCAAATTATCAGCGAGAACTTCACACTTTTAGGCCATATTTGCTCTCCTTAAATATGCTAATTATTCAAATTAATACAACCAAGGATGTCAGAGGTGATTTTCACATTCTAGCCTGTTTAATTACCTTTGTTTATTTAGAATATAGAATTCTTGGAAATAATAAAGGGATGTATTCCCACTTTCCTGACAGTAAATTACCAAACAATCTATACTAATATAATAAAGCTGAAGAGTTAGTTTGTGTGTTTAAACGCGCTAATCTATGGAACTACCAGTCGGTATCGAAACGTTATTAGCCTACTTTTCACATTTTGCGAAAATGAGGAAAAAGTAGACTTATGAGATCGGGCAAATGTGTGTCTGTCTGTCTGTCTGTCCTTCTATCTGTCTGTCCTTCTGTCTGGCTGGCTGTGTGTGTGTCCCCCCCCCCCTATCAACTCCGAAACGGCTGGAGCAATCGAAACAAAATTTGGTAGGAGTAAAGATCTATACCTGAATAGCTCACGCCCATATTTGAAAATGATGTCAGTGCTACCAACTGCTGAAAAATCGCAATTGAAATTTGAGCTCCATGTTGGATATCTTGGAAGGTATGAATAGGAGCTATTTCAAAATTGGCACACGTATAGATAATAATATTGCAGTCTAATTTCCAGGAGGCCATACTTCGCAGTGTTGCCAAAATGAATATACGCGTTCTGATAGGTCCAAATTTTAAATGCATATAACTTCTACACTATCAATTGGATTTCAACCCTAATTTCGTATGTGCTATGTGTACATAAACAGACATGACTGAACGTATTATTAAGATCCACCAGGGCTGCCAACTGTTAATAAATGCTCTCAATTTATTTTATCCAAATACCAATATATCAGAAAGTATGCCAGCCGACAGCTTTAAACTATGCACACATATAGTACCTGACATTCTATATTAATTTGGAGAAACTTATATACGTCAGTGCTACCAACATGATTCTAAGCCTGCTGAGAGGGCCAAATTTAAATACATGTAACTTCTATACTCTCATTTGTATTTCAACCAAATTTCGTGTGTGCTATGTGTACCATAACAGATATGTATATGCCGATTCTTAAGAGTAACCAGGGCTGCCAACTGTTAGTAAATACTGTCTCTATTTTTGTTACCGTAATATCAATATATCAGAAAGTATGCAAGCCAATAGCTCTAGACTTCGCACACGTATAGTACCTGGCATTCTAGATTAATTTGGAGTAACTAATATACGTCAGTGCTGCCAACATGATTCTAAGCCTGCTGATAGATCCAATTTTAAAATGCATGTAACTTCTATACTAGCTAATGGATTTTATTCAAAATTGACACAACAATAGATCATATTATTTCAGATTATTTCTGACCAATACATGTATGTCATTGTTGCCAACATGATTTTACGCGCGCTGTTAGATCCAATGTTTAACTGCATGTAACGTCAATGCTATCCATTGGACTTCAACCAAATTTTGTAATCTGTACCTTAAGAGATGGAACTAAGAATATATTCAGTCACCAGGGCTGCCTACGGTAGTGATCTATTAGGCTACAGTATGTCAGGTATACAGTATTTCGAACTAATTAGAAATTTCGATATTAGCAACTTAATTTCGTCATTATTCTAGATAGATCCATATAGATTAATCATTGGCATAGATCTTAAATTTTAAGAAAAGTAGGCTCTTTAGTTCGTTACGGAACTTTTTGTTTTTGTATAAGATAGCCAGTTTCAAGAGGAATATTTAGGCTATGTAGCATTAGGCTACACCTCTCAGTTAACCTTAAATATTGATGTTTGTTCAGTAAGTGGGAAGAACAAGCGCTCCAGAACGGCTTTAATAATACCGAAGTCTATTGTTGCCATGTAATGCGGGCTGAATCACGTCGCCCCTACCCGTGTTCTGGTACAGAATTGCGAGCTGCTTATAAATTGCAGTCACGGTGAGTAATTAGTGCAAAGAGATTTCTTAGGCCCCTACAACAGTTATTATCATGACAATAGTATGCTCTGTATAAGGGCGATGGTGTTGGTGCAGTATACTGAGGTTATCAGCTGCAATAAGCGTTGGTGCTTTCCGATCCTTATCCCTGAGCGCTCCTGTTCTGTAGTAGTATTCATTATCATCCATAAAACAAATAAATCCACCGGGAGAAGCTGGGCACTACTGCTAGTAAGTTATAAGATGATAAGTGATGAAATATTTGAATTTTCTGGCAGCTAGGATTTCTCTCAATCAACTAGAGCTAGGAATAAACAATCACTTCTGGTTTACTTTGAAAAATTATGAACAAAAAATTCAAATTGTATAGACATTGTATGTCTATGTATGTCTACCCCTTATTATTCCCGTTTTTCCTACGGGGTCGGGGATGAGATGTCAAGAAAGTCTTTGTGGCGATTGTTTTTACGGCCGGATGCCCTTCCTGACGACAACCTCATGAGAGGAGTTAATGAGAGATGAAATGAATGATGGTGAATGAAACTGTGCAAGGATGTGGAAGGAAGCGGCCGTGGCCTGTCAGAAGGTACCGCCCCAGCATTTGCCGGGTGTTGAAAATGGGAAACCACGGAAAAAACATTTCAAGGACGGCCGACGGTAGAGCTCGAACCCACGCGTCTACCGAGTCAGCAGAGAGCTTGGCCCCATGACCTAATGTTGCGCTTTAGCCAGCGTAGCCACTACTGTCGGTTCAAATATACTACAATAAATGGAACAAAACTGCAATTAGGTATTTTTAGGTACTCGCATATCATTTAAATTTTGAAGTACTACAGAATTTATAAATATGACTCTTTTGAGTGTGAATCGGAAAAGTATATTTGTATTTAGAAGTTAGGGAAAACAAGTAGTTCCGTGAAGAACTATACAGCCTATTTTTATATATCCTACTTATGTTAAATGCCTCTATCAACATACAACATTTCAGGTTGATTGCTGTAATAGATTCGTAGATATTAAGAACCGTCTAAATATTTCGGGTGGTCGCCATGTTGGATTGTTATATGTATAGGCCACAGAGTTATGTATCATTAAAGGACAATTATTGCGTAGGTTCATTATCAAACTTTCACTTCGATCACATGATTACGACACAAGAAATGAAAACTTAATTTTAAAATTCGCACAGCCACCATCTTGAGGTTATGTAAACAATTGAACTAAATTAGATACCAGTGCATTACAATGTGTATAAACATTTGCTGTATCAAGTTTCATTGCGTTTGGATCATTAAATCGCGAGAAATGGCTATTTAAAACTTTCAAATTCGCTTGGCCGCCATGTTGGATTTGTAGTTATCAGATTTTCCAAAGTCACATAGGTGAACGTCTAGTAGTTTCCTTTATCACCGTACAAAATTGCAGGGTGATATCGGTAATAGTTTCGGAGATATTGAATGCTGATGAAATATTTCGCACAGCCGCCATGTTGGATTGGTGAGACGTAACAAAACTTGAAGGGCACGGTCGGGGTTGTCCGGAATAGTGCAATGAACTTACCGAGTTTCATTGAAATCGCTCCAGCCGTTTAGATTGTATTAGGGAGGGGGACACACACACACACACACACACGCGAATCACAAACATACACACACACACAGACAGACACATGGACAATAGGTGATCTCATAAGCCTATTTTTTCATTAATGAAAATAGGCTAAAAATAGATAAAATCCTAAGAATCCGGTCCGTACATGACTCTGTAAATTTGTATTGATGAATTCAGCTCCCTTCAAATATTGATCATGAATACGCGCCTGACGTGTCCGTGGACTTAGAGCTAATCTTTATACTGAAAGCATGAATGAATGAATGAATGAATGAATGAATGAATGAATAACGGAGGTGTATTTTCTCGTGAGAGCGCATATCCAATATAATTTCAACGGTTTTATTTATACAAAGCAGTTATGTTATTTGGAATATATCCAGTACTTGCGAGCCGATTGTTTCGGTTTATATAATGAAGCTGTGCTTTTTATGAGTGTGGCGTCTTTTGTTTCTCGTTCTGCTTGTGTGGTCTTGAGTGTTAGGAACAAATTGATGAAAGCAAACTCGCATTTTATTAACTATTTCCTTCCACGCGTACAGAACTATGTTGTCAACATTTCTAAAGTGATGCGTTTCAAGGAGTTATTGTATTTGCTCTCAGCTTTATGTTTCATATATAAGTTTGTCACGTTTTATGGTAAAAAGAAACTTGTTCTGCTCCAAGCGTGTGATGTTCGCGCCTCTGGCTGCTCACTGCTGGAGTCAAAAGCATGTTTGCCTTGACTGTAAAAAATATATATATTACATACTAAATATTTAATAGTGCCTTAAGTTTTATTATAGTATTTAACTACCAACCCGCCTCGGCTTCGCCCGGGAACAGTTATGAATGCATTTCGTGATAAGGGAATTTTATTCGATGTCATTGAACTACGACCTATATCCGTTTTACGTCTTGGCATGATGGGAATCACTATAATAATAATTATAATAATAATAATATAGTATGGCCTCGGGTGCCAGGTGCAAGCTTTGTTATTTGACACCCAGAAGGTAGCTTGCATGTCGAATTTCGTTGTTCCTTGAAGCACTATGAAAGTCAAGCTCCTTGAACACTATAGCGCTTTCTAGCAGAAAAATGAGCCAAAATCGTATGACATGCGTGTCGTAAACTTTTGCCGCCATTCAATAATCACTTACCACGGCCAGGAGCAAGCTAGGGGGGTTAGTAGACCGACACGTCAACCATTCACCCACCGTGGCACGCATGTCATACGATGTTGGCATGTTAAAGAACCCATTTGAATTCAGTAGGACGTGTTCATAATGACAAAATTAATCTCGGGATTTTCCGCCAACACAAAGTTCCTCCATTCTCTAGAAGAAAGCGCTGTAGTGTCAAGGAGCTTAGATATCTAACCTCCTTGACTTTCATAATGCTTCAAGGAACAACGAAATTCGACATGCAAGCTACCCTTTGGGTGTCAAATAACGAAGCATAAACATAATAGTACATTATGCAACGAGCCTATAATGGCTATAATTAAGACACGAGTATTTTTTATAAAACGAGCGTATGCGAGTTTTATAATTTCCATACGAGTGTCTTAATTACCATTATAGGCGAGTTGTATACGACTGTTTATGTTCGACGATAATTATAACTTTATTATATGTTTTAAAATAAATATTCATAAATATCTGTTGAGAGTCAGCTACTGGAATTTTGTGATCGCAGAGCGAGCGTTGGGTGTTATATCTTTGTCTTTCAAGAGCTTTGAACAACCGACGCATGCGCTCTGTGTATTTGCAATGCCATATGCAGCCATATGTTTACATCAGCCGTCCCTCAGTAATATTGTCACCGCAGTCATTTGAAGACAATGCGCTGTGTAGAAATTAGTGTTGGTGATTTTAAGGTACAGTGCTATTTCTTGTCTCATATTCGCCAGTTTATTTACGCGAACATATGGACGGTGCGTATTCCATGTCGGTAATTTATTATAGTTCGATGTTGTGTTTATGTCCGACATGTTGGATTTTGAGCGCATGCGCGAAGTTATCGTTACCTAATTGGTCAATGAACGAGCTCTGATTGGCTGGAGAAACTGTATCATAATGGAAAACAGTGTTATAATGACCATCATTATGATACAGTTATCTGACACATAATAGTGAGGGTCGAACATAAACAATCGTATGCAACTCGCCTATTATGGTAATTAAGACACTCGTGCCATTATAGGCCCGTTGCATAATGTACTATATATAACTTGTACCCCATCCAATTCATTGTGCATAATCGTGTTGACCAACTGAAAAGCAGAAAATGACAATACTTATATAAACCCAAACCACGGTAATACAAAACATCCTCTTCTTCAATTCAGTTAAGAAGTACAGTCCAGACTCTATTTAAAAAAAAGAATATATTTGAATTGAGTGAAATTACTCACATTATTTGCATTCACACGCAGGTCCTGCAAAGAAATAAAAGAAAATATATGATTAATTGATTATGTGGTTAATATTGTAGTCCTCAGTTGGTCAATTAATTGTTTATTACCTTCGTATATTATTGTTTTTTATTCATTGTTAGGAACAAAATGATGAAAACAAACTCGCATTTTATTAGTTATTAATTATTTATTTCCACACGTACAAAACTATGTTGTCAACATTTCTAAAGTAATACGTTTCAAAGAGTTATCGTATTTGTTCTCAGCTTTAACTATACTGTTACGGCTGTGAGTTTGTTTTGTCGCTCGCCGCATGAGTCACAGCTCCCCCGGGCTGTGTGTGTGCTCTGCCTCAGTGTTGTATTACGTGCGCGTTACGCAACGGACTGCGAAGTGAAAGGGATGGTCCAGAATATTTGTGACCCACCCAGTGAAGGAAATGTCGAGAAGCCGTGTGTCCTGGACGATTCTAAAATTCATTGAGTCACCAGCCTGCTATATAAGCGGCTTCAACAGTGAGGGGACCGAGTTTTCTGTGGGTGTGTGTTTCTGAGCTAGTGCGTGTTTTCCTGAGCGACAGAAGTGTGGTGACGAAGTGCCGTGCGAGTTACGAAATCCAGTGACATTGTTTCCCAGCTTGTGAACAGCGTGCAGCAAGTTATCGTAAGTAACTGTAGTTGGTGTACATAAGGGAGAGGAGCAGGTAGTTTCTGTCAAGGCCACCGTACTCATTAACACGGTTTAACGTCTGTGGTTTGTTGACAAGTGAAAGGGCCAAGAGCGCTCAAGGAAGAGACTTGAGGAAACTGGAGTAAGGTTCCAATTGCTTGTATTTGCTGATGAGTAGTGTACCTCTTCCTGCAAGCAATAAAGCTAACTTCTCTTTAAAGCAGTAATTGGTGTTGTGTTTTCTACCCTCCGTAATCCAGTTAACAAAAGTGCCACTAGGGGGTGGCACGCAACAATACTAATATAATAAAGCTGAAGAGTTTGTTTGTTTGTGTGTTTAAACGCGCTAATCTCTGGAACTACCAGTCGGATTCGAAATATTCTTTTTGTATATGATAGCCAGATTCAACAGGAATAGTTTAAGCTATGTAGCATTTGGTAACCTAAAAGATTGATTTTTGTTCAGTAAGTCGGAAGAACAAGCGCTCCCGAATAGCTTCAATAATACCTAAATCTATTGTTGCCAAGCAATGCGGGCTACTTGACGTCGCCCCTACTAGTGTTCTGGTGCAGAATTGCGAGCTGCTTATAAATTGCAGTCACGGGGAGTAATTAGTGCAAAAAGTTTTCTTAGGCCCCTTAAAACAGTTATCATCGTGACAATAGTATGCCTCTGTATAAGGGCGATGGTGTTGGTGCTTTCCGATCCTTATCCTTGAGCGCTCCAGTTCTGTAGTAGTATTCATTATCATCCATAAAACAAATAAATCCGCCGGGCGAAGCCGAGCACTACCGCTAGTGTTTCATATAATTATAACTTTGTCACGTTTTATGGTAAAACAAAACATGTTCTGCTCTACGCGTGTGCTGTTGGCGCCTCTAGCTGGTCACTGCTGGAGTCATAAGCATGTTTGTCTTGACTGTAATAAGAGATATTACACGCTAAATATTTAATAGTTAATTTTATTGGATATACGCTCACACGAGAAAATACACCGCCTTTCATTATTTCAAACAAGTCCATTCGGTCTCCATCTCAGATTCCACGAACACGTCAGGCGCTTATTCATGATCAATATATCGGGAGATGCTCAATCCATCAATACAAATTTACCAAATAATGACCGATTTGTATTATTTTATTTTATTCTCGTATCAGAAACATACATACAGGGTCTTTCATTCATAAAGTAAGAACGGCAAGAGGCAGTTTTGTTATTCGCTGCTGCGGTGGCCTTGGCCGATTTTGTGGCGCGCCATGGCCCCCTGCTGTACTATTGAAAGCGCACGCATAGTACATACGAAGGCTGTTTTTTTTTCAAGTTCCGATGGACTGTATAAAAATAAGAGATTGACATACCTAACTGATTTTACTACTAAATGATTCCTTGTTTTATTCTTATGTCTCAACATAATCGCCAAAACGATTGAAATATTTGTCGTATCGTTACACCAGCTTTCCAATGCCCTCGGCAAAATATTCTGCCGCCACTGAAGTGGGTACGTCTGGAGAGTCTCCTGAAGTGTTTCCTTTTTCACGAGACGTTGCCGCCCAACCATACCTTGAATTCTCGAAAAAGGTGAAAATCATTCAGTGTTGGTTTGCACTAAACGGGAGATGGTCCAAAACTTCACACTTGAATTCTTTGATAAAGTCTATCGTAACGTTGGCACAGACTTCTGGTAGGTCCAATTTTTAAATGCATATAACTTCGACACTAACAATTGGATTTCAATCAAATTCAGTATGTAATATGTGTACATAAACAAATATGACTGAGCGTATTCTTAAAAGCCACCAGGGCTGCCAATTGTTGATAATTGCTCTCTCTCTCTTTTTCTTTATCCAAATACCAATACATCAGAAAGTATGCAAGCCGACAGCTTTAAACTATGCACACGTATAGTACCTGACATTTTAGATTAATTTGGAGTAACTTATATAGGTCAGTTCTACCAACATGATTCTAAGCCTGCTGATAGGACCAATTTTTAAATAGATGTAACTTCTATACTATCAGTTGAATTTCATCCAAATTTCGTATGTGCTATGTGTAACATAACAGATATGACTGTAAGTATTCTTAAGAGTAATCAGGGCTGACAACTGTTAATAAATGCTGTCTATATTTTTTACTCTAATATTCTAGATAGGTTCATATACTGTAGATTAATCTTTGGCATGAATCTTAATTTCAAGAAAAGTAGGCTCTTTAGTTCGTCACGGAACTTCTTGATCTCATATCTTTTTGAACTTGGACCTACCAGCGGAGTCTCAGTCGTCCCAATGGTCGCCTGCCTCTGGGTACACCTTCCAAAACTGCTCTTAAATTCAATTCTCTACTTCTTCTATGTACATGACCGGCCCAGCAGAGTCTTTGGCCTTTGGCACGGGCCACGATATCCGGTTCTTTGTAGTGAACCCGATGGGGTTATGCTGACTGGAATCGAACATGGTTCTCAGAGACTGTGATCTCAGTAAAAAGGTTCCACCAGGGAGCGAACCAGAGATCTATACAGGGAGTTTCTTGGTAAAAAAACCCCTCGAAAGAAAATGTATATTTAATCACTGGTGTGATTTTTGATGAAATGGCATTATTTATTAAAATAATGTAGGAAATAATGAGCAGATTATATCATTATAAGACGATTTGGTGTAAGCTATTGGAGGTTTGAAGCACAGAGGAGGGCAGAGCTGACATTTACTAATCGGCCCAGAATTGTGGGTTGGTCCCAGTGGAGCCACGTCCATCTCTGTCACCCCATTATGTCGTCTGGAGCAGGGGAGAGGCCTGAATAATGACACAGTTATTCCCCGACGGAGAATAGATTTGAAGTAGGGGCGGAGAAATGCCCAGAAAAATCATTGATTACTCGTGATTGGAGTAACGAATCGAGATGAGAGTTGCACACAGGTGAATATCTTGGCAAGAAGATAATTTTAGAGTCTTTTACCTGCGAAATTGGTGCATATTTAGTGATGTGCGTAAGGACTGTAAAACGACCATTGTTCGCGGAGGGATGTGAAGATGTTGACGGGGACTTCCCGACTAGGTAGCGTCCCACGCCATGGAGAAAGGAATTAATATTAATTAATTGAACGAGCGATTCCTTTGCACACAGATAGTTTTGGGACCTGTGAAGAGAGAGGAACACAATGATCATGGTTTGAAGACCTGAATCATGCTGTGAGAGGAGCGAAGATTACGCGGGAAGATGTTGCTCTACTTTCTGTGGAAATCCGATATAAGGGAGTAGACCCCAGGAGGAGCCCTCACTTGAATCTCAGTCCTACTCTGTTCTCAGTGTTACTCTGTTCTAGCTCACTTGAAGTCAGTTGAAGCCCAGTTGTAAGCCAGTCGAGACGCAGCCAAGTTCAGTCTACATGCCGCCAAGCGCAGTTACAGTCAGTTATAGTTTTACTCAATTGTCAATTGTAGCACAATGGCAATACGTTGCAATCAGTATGCAGCAAATATGCAGCAGTACGAGACAGCGTGTAAGCCGCAGACAGAAGTCTTCAAATAAGTTACGTGCAGTCTTCGAGTGAAACTTCAGTCAGCTACAGCCAGGTGGAAGCCAGTTCGTCAAGGCAAAACGCATGACGATTCTATTCATCGAGACGCCGAACAAAGACTGGTATGTGTAAAAGAAACAGTAAATACGCTTGTATGAATAATAGTCGTGATACAGGCATAATCAGCCGCACGAACTATGACGTGTTCAGTATGAAGCACCGTATAGACTAACGGTAGCAATATTGTATATAATTATTTGTGAAAGTGTTGAACTTTATTAAGCGCACTGTGTATAGTATTAACTAATCGTATATGTGTAACTACGATAGAATGCGCTAAAGAAACTCTACTAAGTGTTTGGTATTGCCATGAGAGTACCAGATGTTAACGCTTACTGTAGGAGTAATGATCGTCACAAAAACTGTTGGAGAGTTCCGAGAGCAGATAACCAGACTTTCAATCAGGAGTTGATAACGTAAGATGCCGTCGACACCTGCAATTTCGATCTCTGCTAGGGAATTTCAGCATTGAAATGTGTATAAAGTGACGAGTGTTCAGTGTAATGTATATGTAAAAATATCATTTAAAGTAGTGTTTGATGAAGTGTTTCACATGTTTGAGGAGTGATAACTTCCTGAAAGGTATGCAACGTGTCGTGTTGGTGATAGGAATGTGTAATCAAATGTGTGTAAACAAGAGAAATATGTCGCGTTAAACCCATTATGGCGGGCGACATGGAAGAATATGATTGGTTGGAGCCACCTTAGATGCCTATAGAGATGTAAGTACCCCACAAATTATGGTTATAATTATGTAGAAGTATGGACCGATGCATGTCTGTGATTCCGGAAAGGTATTGTGAATTCCTTATAGATGCCAGTAAAAATCAGTTAGGAGGCTGATCCTCCATGTTTAATCAGTATTGAGTTGATTTTTATAGAGTTGAGATGTTGATTTGCATCATTAAGTGGAGTAGTTATTCCCACTATGAATTAAGAATGGCAATCAGTTATGTAAATGTAACGAACGCGATTGTTCGAGTTTAAAACGTCTAGCTATGTCGGAAATTTTGGTAATTTATATGAGAATAATAATAAATAATGATTTTGGTCATTTATGTCAATGAGATTCATAATAATAATCAAGGATGATTTTGGTCATTTATGTCAGTGAGAAATGATGATAATAATAATAATGGTTATTAAGTGTATGAATGAACACATCAGGAAACAAATAAATGGTGTAAGCGAGAATTATTAACGCTAAGTGCAAGGCTTATCAATCTAAGCAGGAAGATGTTACAGTGAGATTACATTTCAGTAATTATGGAAAGAAGCTTTATATCAGAATATTGCATATATTCAGTAATGATACCAGTAATGAAAGAGCTTTTAATGAATTGAATTTGCAGCTTAATTGAGAAGCTTATAGAGTAAATGTTAGATTTCTCTTAATATTAGAGGTCGGAATGTCGTAGCATGGAGCATTAGGGGCCAGATAGTCTATTCTACGTATGAATTCTCCTATGTCGTGGACATTGTTGGAGATATTATTTATGCCAGAGTTTTAGTGAATGGACCCTAACTCTGAAGAAAGGATTGGAATGTGTTCCGGATTGGAATCCTATGATAGAGTCGAGGATAACAAGGACACCTCGCAGCTCTATGATTTCCCGAGAACTTATGATGAGTTATTTACGCTCGTGGGCAGCGAAAACTCAGGGCGACAGTGGTTTTGTGCGCCTATATTATACTTGAGACATCGGTCACCGCCAGGCTCATGCATTACGAACCCCGAACCTTCATGTTGAATGGACCCATGTGAGGCCATTAATTAATCATTATCCTCGACGTAGGAATAATTACAAGAGCTCATTCAATACCTGTTGGCAGAATAGTCAATTAAGATCCTTTGGGAACATGTGTGTCGGTTAGGACACAGTATTTGTCTTGTAAATCTCCACTGCTTAGAGAGAGGGAAGCTTTCAAACTTTTAGAAAGGTCGAGATAATTGGTGGAACGACCCATCCCACTTTCTATTGTGTAGCGATTTCCTTTAGCCGAGGGTCGGTGCCAACCACCCGGACCGCTCAGGCAAGTAAAAGAGGGAAGAGATTCTAGACCTTGTTAAAATGACATATAATGCAAGATTGTTATGTTGAGTATTATAGCCATGTGGTTTGTGAACACATGGATAATTATAGTTAATCCTGATGGTTCATTAATTTAGCTATCTGACGAATAGTTACATGATATATTTGTACTGTCACTGGAGCCAAGTCATGTAGTTGGTTACTAGATGCCAATCGCCATGAGCGCGAGGTAGTCTATCGTACAATCCGACATAAGCTATAACGTAACGTTTTATCTAGGAATCACAGACAGCATGCGGTGAAACCATATAATTGGAGGATGTAGGGGGTAGCTTACATAATTATGGAGTTGCACGTTGATTTTGGTGCAACGTCCAAATAGGTAAATGCATGCAAAGCATTTCATTGGTGAGAAGAAAAATATTAAAACACGCACGGCACACATAATTGTTTAACATAAAGAGATTTAAGGAATAATCCTTGTTGTAATATTAAAGAAGTCACATTGTATGACTGTTATGTTAATGTACATTTGTTTTGAAGTCGTAGGTGCATCAGCGCACTAGTATATCCTTGTGAAGTTCACAGAAGGGTAAAGCATTATGGCTAGATATGACTTTGTTGTGATTTTATATTTGTTTACTTATGGATTGTGGAAGTAAAAATTTTGTTTGCTTTTATTTTATGCTTTTTGGGTATTGTTTTGTGTTTGAAGCCATGATTTATAAATGAATTAAAGTTTTAGAATAGAGTTGTGCCTTATCATTGTAGAGTTGATACCTGTTAGCCTCAAATCCAAAATATGCACTGCAAAATTGGGGTTACCGTACACGCCTGAGAGCTGATGCTAGTTGGAGGCAGATGCATATTATTCAACGAGATTACTCACATGGGTACATGGAAATTGATGTCCTATACTGTGATTTGAGCTAAAGGTACGACTAAAGTCGGTCAGATTTAATGCACACAACTCTATTAAAGTAAGAATTAACGAAGTAGGGTGTGACCGCTCCTAATCCATAGCTAAGTTCCGATACGTATATATAAATTTTGATAGATACCTGTAGACATTATTCTCCATTCATTTATCATGACGCCCATCTGTGGAGTCTATGGTAGTAAAAGCTCTATTAATTTATCATGGCGTGGCCCAAGTGGGGCTTTCGGCAGTAAAAACCACTCCCTGAACAGTTTTTATAGTAAATTAGAATATGGCCGATGTCCTACTAATACCACGACTCATATATAATTTACATGGCGCCCAGAATACGTGGAACTTATGGGATTTAGGGAAAACCCATAGATTTTTTATGGTATTTCATGGGGAAAACCATAGTAATTGTTTTGCCTCAAACTGTGTTTGAGTGATTTTTGAATTCAGTAGGCTTTTTGAGGTAACGCAGAATCTCTCTATTGAGAAGAGAATGGCCTAAGGGTACTAGCGTTACATACCCAATCCACAATCTACCATAATATTATCAGGTTTTGTACGACTTCACAATATGTGTGCAGTGTTTGATGTTTCTCTTCGAAACGTATCCACATATTTTTCCAGGAAGCCTGCCTGCATATTTAAGTGTGTTATTGTAACATGTCAGGTACGGAGGAGATCTTGCAAGTTATTGCAGGACTGAAACAACATTTTGATGCTGCTAACGAGCAGAACAAACTGGAAACCAAGGCGTTCCAGGATAGTATAAACACTCGGTTAGATGAGAACCAGAGAGAGTTAAATAACAGGTTAGATGCCAATCAGGAGGCAATTAATGCAACTCAGGTTGAAATAAACAACCGTTTAGATGCAAATAAAACTGAAATAAACAGTCGGTTAGATGCAAATAAAGTTGAATATAAAGATGAATTAAACAATAAGTTAGGTCAAATGCAAGAAGTCATTAAGACCGAAGTAACAGATACTGTTGTAAGCATTGTATCGGAAATGCAGGTAAAAACGGACAAACGTTTCGAGGCCATAGAAGCCAAACTTGAGGGTAATTTGCAAGCGTGTAGGCATGCTCAGGAGCAAACCAACAGTAAATTAGAGGCGTTGTCTAACGATATTAAGGATATTCAGATCCAAAATGAGGCGAATCTCGAACGCCAAGCGAAACAGTTCGCAGAGTTTACGAAAACAGTAGACCAGAGATTAGAGGAGAACGACTCCAAATGGGACCAGAAATTGAAAAGCTACGCTAGAGCAATTAACGGTGACCTCAAGAAACAGGACCAGAATATATTAGGTCAATGCCAGGAAATAGGCGAAGTTAAGGCTATCGCGCAGGAAAGTAAGGAGCTGGTAGGCAACGTAAAAGGTCAGATGGGTAAAGTTCATAAAGAACTGGACCAAGTTCAGAGTGATATTGTCATAGTCAATAAAAGACAAGAGGAAAATAGAGGCGAGATCACCAAGGTCCGGAATGAATTGTCTAAAGTCAATGGACACATTCAAGATGAAATTAAAGGTCTGAGAGAAGAACTCGAAATAAGAGAAGGCCAGAAAACAGAGGCAAGCGACAAGACCCTTGCTCAAATTAAAGAGGACGTAGAGGATGAAATATCCCATATCAAACAAAGTCTGAAAGAAGACAAGGTGAAAATTTTTCAAGTAGCCGAGGAAAACCGAGATAGGCTTACGAGAATAGAAAAAGAAGTCATCACTCGCCTAGAAAGAGCAGAAATGCGCCATAACCAAATGGAGACTAGGATAATAGCACAGGAGGAGACACTTCTGAAATATCCTAAGTCAAGTGAAGGCAGCATAGAGGATATAAGAAAAACAAGGTGGGCAGACCTAGAAACCCAACCTATAAGCAGAAACGCTGCAGGCGCAGGAGAAAGTCCTTACATGACGCCAGGTGTACCAATTGCGGCATCGACGCCACATGAAAACGCGATGCACACCCAGGTGATAAACGTCATTAGGGCAAGTGAGGAAAAACCTAGGAAGTTTTCAGGTAGTCACTGTAGTATGACACCAAAATATTGGTTAAAGGAAGTGACTGAATATCTCAATGATGCACGAATACCGCAGGAGCGTAGGCTACGTGCTATAGAGAAGTTAACAGAGGGGGAGTGCGCATTATGGTTTCGCAGCTTCCGTTACACTTTTGATACTGTTGAGGAATTCCGCGAGGCATTCTTGAAAAGATATTGGGACGCCGCGACTCAGCAGAATTTACGGCTGGATTTGTATGCCAAAAAGTACAGCACGAACAACCCGACGAAGTACGCAGAATTTTTCATATCGCAGATGTGTCGTTTTAAAGAGCTGGATCAAAAACCTAGTGAACTGGAGCTATGCATTGCTATCGCCAAACAGCTTCCATACGAGATCCAAAGGCTACTAATCTCGGCTAATGCGAAAACGGCTATGGAAATGGAGACAGTTCTAAGGCAACTGGACCTCACCACAGCAAATACTATGCGTCAGAGTCGAACCGTGGAACAAGTCCACGTGACCAACACACAGACTGACCAACAGCAAGCTCCAAGGAACAACAAGGCCACGAGCACAGAAACTTTAGATTCCTATGGACGGCAATGGGAACAGGAACCCAGAAAATGGCAGTCAAGGTACAAAGGAAATGCTAATAAAGCAGGAAGAGGTCGAAGTTCGTGGAATAAACACAATAACAGGGGCAAACCGTACCATAACAATGGAGGTAATAATGGCCAGGAAGGCAATAATAGAAATTGGAGACCCCAAGAGAGAAGAAATAACTTCGATGACGAGGCAGAAGAGCGATATCATGCTTCTTTGCGATACCTCGAAGAAAGGGGAGATGAGCCCCAGAAATCACAAGTCCGCTGGCAAGAAGTCATGCAGAACAGGACATCGCCAGACAGATATGGAGATGGAGCTAAGAGTTTGGAACTACAGCGCAGCGAACAGGAGAGAAGGAACTCCAAAGGGGCGGGCGCTGAAGAAAAAAAAAACGCCAAAATTAGAAGAGCTCGAGACTGATGGATGGAAGTCTATTAACATCATCAATTGGATAGCTAAACCAGAAGAATTGATTGAGGATACAGGAGGACCACAGGTCATGGTCAAGAGAGAATTGCCTATTATAATTGTGAGAGTGGCAGGATTAAAAGTCAGAAGTCTGCTAGACACAGGATCAACAGTGAGCCTGATGACACAAGCTCTATATAATGAAATAGCCCGGAGAGAGAACATTTTGAAGATACCGATCTCCAGTGTCAAAATTAAAGGGGTAATTCCAGACAGAACAATGATATGTAAATACCAGGTATTCCTAGATTTACAGATAGGAGGCTCTATTTTCTCACAGAGTTTTCTGTTAGTAAACAAACTACCTTATAACCTACTTATTGGGGCAGAGTTTATAAGGGAATACAGAGTGATAATTGACCTAGCACAGGACAGGGTTATGTTCCATGTGAATGAAGAAGCTGAAGGCTTAGAGGTCGCACTCAATGAAATTGAACCAGGGTCCAGTGAACAAGTATGGCATACATACAGAGATGTGGCTGATGAAGAAGTATTAGCTATGGAGCAGTTGGAAGCGGAGCTCAAAACACTAGCCACAGACTTGGAAAAAGATCTGGAACCCAAATTGGAAGACTACATTTCGGAGAAGCTAGAAGAAGCGAAAATTGGGCTAAAAGAGAAGGAAAATTTAAAGCAGTTATTGCTGGAACAGAAGGAAGTCTTTGATTCGAGACCTGGTCGGATAAAGAACTTCACTTATGCTTTTCAAGTCAGTGATTGGACACCATTTAGGCAGAAACCCTACCCTATAGCTGAAAAGCATTATGCAAAAGTGAAAGAGGCAATTCAGGAGATGTTGGAGGCCGGTGTTATTGAGAAAACACCTACGCCTTATGTAAGTCCATTGGTAATTGTACCAAAGACAGACGGATCTGTCAGAGTCTGCTTGGACCTGAGACGCTTAAATTTGAGAGTTATTCCGGAATTTGACCAAGTGCCACCTATTAAAGAGATCCTCAGGAAGTTTAAAGGGAGAACTATATTCTCAAACTTGGATATCACATCCAGTTTCCACCATCTTGAATTAGAGAAGAAAACTAGTCTGTTGACAGGATTTATGTTTGATCAACATACATTCACATTTTTAAGGCTACCTTTTGGGTTGAAAACAGCTGGTTCAGCCCTGATAAGAGCGTTAGATCGCAATCTATCAGATGAGGTTAAAGAGAGTACCATCAGATATGTAGACGACATTCTACTCACATCAGAATCTCTGGAGGAGCACATGAGAGACCTGAAGAAGTTGCTAGATGACCTTCGAGAGGCTAACTTTAAGGTCAATATCAAGAAATCGCACTTCTGTCAGAGGGAAGTTAAATTCCTAGGGCATGTTATTGATGCAAATGGAGTGAAGCCTAACCCAGATAAATTGGAGGTAATTCGGAATTTCCCTCGACCCACGAAAGTTAAGCACGTCCGACAGTATTTGGGAGTAATTGGATTCTTTTCGAACCACTGCCCAAACTATACTGCGACAGTAGCACCACTGCAGGACCTATTGAAGAAAGGCGGCAGATGGAATTGGACGGAGCAATGTCAGGAAGCATTAGTGAGGTCAAAACAAATGCTTTTGGAATATGTGAAACTGGGATACCCAGATTATACCCAGAAGTTTATCATACAGACGGATGCATCACTTATTGGGATTGGAGCGATGCTATTCCAGGAAAATGTTGACCAGCCTGAGAAGAAAGTTTTTATCGCCTTTATCAGCAGAAGACTGAGAGCCCATGAGAAAAATTACACGATCACAGAGATAGAATTGCTCGCAATTTTGTACGCGTTGCAATCGTGGCACAAACTCGTGTACGGCTTCCGAATAGTTCTGAGAACAGACCATAAAGCTTTAACATTTTTGTTAAAGACAGATTTGTCTAGTCAGAGATTGACAAGATGGTCCCTGTATATCCAGCAATTTAATGTGGAAATAGAATACTGTCCAGGGAAAGAGAATGTAATACCGGACATATTAAGTCGTTACCCTAGAGAAGAAGAAGTACTAGCGGTCCAGATTGAGAATCGAGATCAGAAGACGTTGGATGACTTAAGGAACATTACCAACCTACAACGCGAAGACCCATGGTTGAAGATGATAATCGATTACTTTGAGGGGCGCTTAGCAAGGGGAACTGCGATATACAGAGAGGCGGAGGCATTGGCAACAGATTATGTATGGTATAATCAGATATTACACAAGTGGGACGATGTGGATCACACACGTCAAAGGATTGTAATTCCTGCATCTTTGCAGAGGAGGTTAGTATGGCTAGCCCACAGAGCATTTGGCCATCCGGGGATTGATAAAATCTGTGCTCTGTTGAAGGAAGCATTTACTTGGCCAAAATTGAGAGAAACGGTGAGAAATGCTATTAGAACATGTGATCTTTGCCAAAGGGTAAAGCCGAATCCCTTTTTAATGAGGCAACGACCTATCCCGTTATTACCAGAGAAGCCAAGGCAGCTATTGAGTATCGACAACTTTGGACCATTGCCTAGAGCACGTAGAGGCAATAGACACATTTTTGTAGCCATGGATGTATTTTCGAAAATGGTGGTGTTGTGCCCCATTCAAAAGACAAGTTCAAAACAGGTCTTGAAGCGCCTGAAAGAGAGAGTTATTCCGATTCTTGGGAAGCCGGATAACATTCTCTCGGACCACGGAAGTTGCTTTACTAGTGCAGAATTTCGTCGAGAACTGGAAACTCTAGGAATTAGGCAGATTTTATCTACCATTCGCCATCCTGAGGCAAGTCCCGTTGAAAGAGTAATGAGAGAGATCCAGAAATACATGAAGATCTACTGTTCTGAAGCGAATTGGCGTTGGATTGAATTTCTAGAAGTAATTGAATACTGTGTAAATAATACTGTACATGAGGCGACAGGTCAGGTTCCCGTTACTCTACATCTGGATCAGAGACCAGAGAGACCGTGGAATGGTGTTATTCCATTACCTGTAGACGCACAGCCCGGTAGAGAATTGAGGATCCAACGAACCTTTGAATATCTCAAAGCACAGGCGGAGAGACGTCAGAGAAGGAATCGTGCGAAGAGGTATCATAAACCGCTTCTCGTGGGACAGAAAGTTTTAATTAAGAAACCCGCCAGTTCAGATCCAGAGGCTCGGAACTATAAGAAGTTTAATTTTTCTTACCACGGCCCGTTCGAGGTGATAAGAGACCTCCAGAACAATGCATACAGGTTAAGGCATTTAGAGAATGGAAACGAGGTCGTTATGAACATAGCCAACTTAAAAATTTATTACTCGCCAGAAGAATTCGATGAACCAGAAGAAGAATTAGTAACGCACACCCAACTCAACGTGGAGAGCGGAGGCAGCCAAGCAGGCAGACCTGAATGTTGGAACGGCGAGACGGGACGAGAAGCAGACAGTTTACCCAGTGTAAGCGGAGAGCAGAAAGAATGCCAGTGTTTGCAAGAATTCTATGAAGAAATGGTCAGAATGGCTAGAGAGGTTGAGGCTGTAAACGCGACCCTTCGCAGGGAGTATAGACAGCTCAGAAACAAGGCCGAGTGTGGAAGGGGGAACACTACTAACCCACTCGCAGCCAGACAAGGTGAAGGACCCCAGACGTAAACACAGACGGTGGTCGACAGTCAGCTGGTTACTTATATAAGCCACTTGCATTGGACTTTTATAAGTTTTGCAAGGGGAACATGAACCCGATGGGGTTATGCTGACTGGAATCGAACATGGTTCTCAGAGACTGTGATCTCAGTAAAAAGGTTCCACCAGGGAGCGAACCAGAGATCTATACAGGGAGTTTCTTGGTAAAAAAAACCCTCGAAAGAAAATGTATATTTAATCACTGGTGTGATTTTTGATGAAATGGCATTATTTATTAAAATAATGTAGGAAATAATGAGCAGATTATATCATTATAAGACGATTTGGTGTAAGCTATTGGAGGTTTGAAGCACAGAGGAGGGCAGAGCTGACATTTACTAATCGGCCCAGAATTGTGGGTTGGTCCCAGTGGAGCCACGTCCATCTCTGTCACCCCATTATGTCGTCTGGAGCAGGGGAGAGGCCTGAATAATGACACAGTTATTCCCCGACGGAGAATAGATTTGAAGTAGGGGCGGAGAAATGCCCAGAAAAATCATTGATTACTCGTGATTGGAGTAACGAATCGAGATGAGAGTTGCACACAGGTGAATATCTTGGCAAGAAGATAATTTTAGAGTCTTTTACCTGCGAAATTGGTGCATATTTAGTGATGTGCGTAAGGACTGTAAAACGACCATTGTTCGCGGAGGGATGTGAAGATGTTGACGGGGACTTCCCGACTAGGTAGCGTCCCACGCCATGGAGAAAGGAATTAATATTAATTAATTGAACGAGCGATTCCTTTGCACACAGATAGTTTTGGGACCTGTGAAGAGAGAGGAACACAATGATCATGGTTTGAAGACCTGAATCATGCTGTGAGAGGAGCGAAGATTACGCGGGAAGATGTTGCTCTACTTTCTGTGGAAATCCGATATAAGGGAGTAGACCCCAGGAGGAGCCCTCACTTGAATCTCAGTCCTACTCTGTTCTCAGTGTTACTCTGTTCTAGCTCACTTGAAGTCAGTTGAAGCCCAGTTGTAAGCCAGTCGAGACGCAGCCAAGTTCAGTCTACATGCCGCCAAGCGCAGTTACAGTCAGTTATAGTTTTACTCAATTGTCAATTGTAGCACAATGGCAATAAGTTGCAATCAGTATGCAGCAAATATGCAGCAGTACGAGACAGCGTGTAAGCCGCAGACAGAAGTCTTCAAATAAGTTACGTGCAGTCTTCGAGTGAAACTTCAGTCAGCTACAGCCAGGTGGAAGCCAGTTCGTCAAGGCAAAACGCATGACGATTCTATTCATCGAGACGCCGAACAAAGACTGGTATGTGTAAAAGAAACAGTAAATACGCTTGTATGAATAATAGTCGTGATACAGGCATAATCAGCCGCACGAACTATGACGTGTTCAGTATGAAGCACCGTATAGACTAACGGTAGCAATATTGTATATAATTATTTGTGAAAGTGTTGAACTTTATTAAGCGCACTGTGTATAGTATTAACTAATCGTATATGTGTAACTACGATAGAATGCGCTAAAGAAACTCTACTAAGTGTTTGGTATTGCCATGAGAGTACCAGATGTTAACGCTTACTGTAGGAGTAATGATCGTCACAAAAACTGTTGGAGAGTTCCGAGAGCAGATAACCAGACTTTCAATCAGGAGTTGATAACGTAAGATGCCGTCGACACCTGCAATTTCGATCTCTGCTAGGGAATTTCAGCATTGAAATGTGTATAAAGTGACGAGTGTTCAGTGTAATGTATATGTAAAAATATCATTTAAAGTAGTGTTTGATGAAGTGTTTCACATGTTTGAGGAGTGATAACTTCCTGAAAGGTATGCAACGTGTCGTGTTGGTGATAGGAATGTGTAATCAAATGTGTGTAAACAAGAGAAATATGTCGCGTTAAACCCATTATGGCGGGCGACATGGAAGAATATGATTGGTTGGAGCCACCTTAGATGCCTATAGAGATGTAAGTACCCCACAAATTATGGTTATAATTATGTAGAAGTATGGACCGATGCATGTCTGTGATTCCGTAAAGGTATTGTGAATTCCTTATAGATGCCAGTAAAAATCAGTTAGGAGGCTGATCCTCCATGTTTAATCAGTATTGAGTTGATTTTTATAGAGTTGAGATGTTGATTTGCATCATTAAGTGGAGTAGTTATTCCCACTATGAATTAAGAATGGCAATCAGTTATGTAAATGTAACGAACGCGATTGTTCGAGTTTAAAACGTCTAGCTATGTCGGAAATTTTGGTAATTTATATGAGAATAATAATAAATAATGATTTTGGTCATTTATGTCAATGAGATTCATAATAATAATCAAGGATGATTTTGGTCATTTATGTCAGTGAGAAATGATGATAATAATAATAATGGTTATTAAGTGTATGAATGAACACATCAGGAAACAAATAAATGGTGTAAGCGAGAATTATTAACGCTAAGTGCAAGGCTTATCAATCTAAGCAGGAAGATGTTACAGTGAGATTACATTTCAGTAATTATGGAAAGAAGCTTTATATCAGAATATTGCATATATTCAGTAATGATACCAGTAATGAAAGAGCTTTTAATGAATTGAATTTGCAGCTTAATTGAGAAGCTTATAGAGTAAATGTTAGATTTCTCTTAATATTAGAGGTCGGAATGTCGTAGCATGGAGCATTAGGGGCCAGATAGTCTATTCTACGTATGAATTCTCCTATGTCGTGGACATTGTTGGAGATATTATTTATGCCAGAGTTTTAGTGAATGGACCCTAACTCTGAAGAAAGGATTGGAATGTGTTCCGGATTGGAATCCTATGATAGAGTCGAGGATAACAAGGACACCTCGCAGCTCTATGATTTCCCGAGAACTTATGATGAGTTATTTACGCTCGTGGGCAGCGAAAACTCAGGGCGACAGTGGTTTTGTGCGCCTATATTATACTTGAGACATCGGTCACCGCCAGGCTCATGCATTACGAACCCCGAACCTTCATGTTGAATGGACCCATGTGAGGCCATTAATTAATCATTATCCTCGACGTAGGAATAATTACAAGAGCTCATTCAATACCTGTTGGCAGAATAGTCAATTAAGATCCTTTGGGAACATGTGTGTCGGTTAGGACACAGTATTTGTCTTGTAAATCTCCACTGCTTAGAGAGAGGGAAGCTTTCAAACTTTTAGAAAGGTCGAGATAATTGGTGGAACGACCCATCCCACTTTCTATTGTGTAGCGATTTCCTTTAGCCGAGGGTCGGTGCCAACCACCCGGACCGCTCAGGCAAGTAAAAGAGGGAAGAGATTCTAGACCTTGTTAAAATGACATATAATGCAAGATTGTTATGTTGAGTATTATAGCCATGTGGTTTGTGAACACATGGATAATTATAGTTAATCCTGATGGTTCATTAATTTAGCTATCTGACGAATAGTTACATGATATATTTGTACTGTCACTGGAGCCAAGTCATGTAGTTGGTTACTAGATGCCAATCGCCATGAGCGCGAGGTAGTCTATCGTACAATCCGACATAAGCTATAACGTAACGTTTTATCTAGGAATCACAGACAGCATGCGGTGAAACCATATAATTGGAGGATGTAGGGGGTAGCTTACATAATTATGGAGTTGCACGTTGATTTTGGTGCAACGTCCAAATAGGTAAATGCATGCAAAGCATTTCATTGGTGAGAAGAAAAATATTAAAACACGCACGGCACACATAATTGTTTAACATAAAGAGATTTAAGGAATAATCCTTGTTGTAATATTAAAGAAGTCACATTGTATGACTGTTATGTTAATGTACATTTGTTTTGAAGTCGTAGGTGCATCAGCGCACTAGTATATCCTTGTGAAGTTCACAGAAGGGTAAAGCATTATGGCTAGATATGACTTTGTTGTGATTTTATATTTGTTTACTTATGGATTGTGGAAGTAAAAATTTTGTTTGCTTTTATTTTATGCTTTTTGGGTATTGTTTTGTGTTTGAAGCCATGATTTATAAATGAATTAAAGTTTTAGAATAGAGTTGTGCCTTATCATTGTAGAGTTGATACCTGTTAGCCTCAAATCCAAAATATGCACTGCAAAATTGGGGTTACCGTACACGCCTGAGAGCTGATGCTAGTTGGAGGCAGATGCATATTATTCAACGAGATTACTCACATGGGTACAGTAGAGATCCCGCAATTCATTATTTGTTCTAATTCTCCACTGGTCATTTTCTACTATCGGTCCGAAAATGCTTCATAGTATTCTATTTTCAAAAGTTACTAATTTCCTTTCAGTTTGCTTGGACGATACGCAGGTTTCTGAGCCGTACGTGACAACAGGAAGTATAATGCGTTTATGTTATTGAAAGGAGAAGGCTAACAAGCAGTTTAAATGTTTTTCGATAATGGTAGACAAAAGTTGAAGATCATATTTTGCTCTTCTGAGGATATCTCTGTCAGTAACTCTATGAGTCCAAGGTATTTTAAGAATTCGTCTATGAATCCACATTTCGAAGGCCTCTAATCGTTTCATGGTGTTGACCTTCCAAGTCCAAACCTCCATACTATACATAAGGTCGACCAGACATAATTTGGAGCCAATCTTTGTCGGAGCTTCAGATTTAAGTTGTCATTGCTGAAGCACGAAGACATTTCCCTACATACACTGCGTGCCATTACAATGCTTGCCAAGGTGGGTGAGTGGATAGCGTGTCGGTCTACTAACCTCAAGATTGCATGTGCGCTCCTGGCCGTGGTAAGTGATTTTTGAAAGGCGGCAAAAATACGACACGCATGTCATACGATCTTGGCATGTCAAAGAACCCATTTGAATTCAGTAGGCCGTGTTCATAATGGCAAAATTAATCTCGGAATTTTCCGCCAACACAAAGTTCCTCATTTCTCTACGAGAAAGTGCTTGAGTGTTCAAGGAGCTTAGATATCTAACATCTTTGACTTTCATAGTGATTCAAGGAACAACGAAATTCGACATGCAAGCTACCCTATGGGTGTCAAATTACAAAGCTTGCACCCGGCACCCGAGGCCATACGATATTATTATTATTATTATTATTATTATTACAATGCGACTTCTGATTTCAATCGTCAGTGATAATATTCCCTAGATATTTGAAATGGTGAACACGCTCGACTAGAAGACCTCTGGTGTTCAAAGCAGCCTGGTCATGAGTTTGGCGACTTAAAAACCATAAATTGTGTCTTACTTAAATTGATTTGAAGTCCAAATTCTTCACATGTTTAAATTTTACAATAAAATTTCGTGTTGACCAACGGAAAACAACAATAATCATCATCATCATTTCCCCTTTTCCAGTTGACACTGGGTGGGGGCAAATATGGTTCCTCTCCACTTTGCTCTGTCGTTCCACCATTCCTCCTCCGACACAGTGTTCCAATCCAGGTTCCGTTTACTAATACTATTCTCCACCGAGTCCATGCAACGCATTCTGGTCTTCCTCGTCCTCTCTTCCCTGTCATCCGTCGTTCCAGTGCTCGTCTTGGTAGCCTTACTTCATTCATCCGTTTGACATGTCCAAACCATCTCAATTTGTTTTGCTCCAGTTTGTCATTTAGTTTCTATACTCCCAGTTCTTTCCGTATATCTTCATTTCTCACTCTGTCTCTCCTCGTTTTCTGGACCATACTTCTCAGAAATCTCATCTCTGCCACCTGTACTCTGCTCTCATCCCTCTTAGTCATTGTCCAAGATTCTGCTGCATATGCCATTATAGGAACATAATATGCTTTGTACAGCGTGTTCTGATTCAACAAGGAACTGTAAAATGGGTTGCCTACCCACCCGCAATCGGCTTGAAATCTGGTCGCAGCGCGCTAGAGACGGGGCTGAGTTCAATTTCACTGATTACCGCCTTCTTATGCAGCATTGCAAAGTATTTTGCTCTTTCAAAATATGTCACGTCGAAGACATCGTTTCCAAATTGTATCTCGTTTTGTGTTATTTGGTTCAAAAGCAATACATTGTGTTGTAAATTAAATAGAACACAAAAGTACATTGTGTTGTAATAAACTATGTTGTATAATCATATTTTATATCATAGAAATTCTCTGCAAAAGCCATTAACAGAAGCGTAAAATAACAAGTTCTGAAACAGAAACCGTTCAAACTTATTATGAAGCCTGTGTAAATACGTATATTTTGAAAGAGCAAAGTACTTTGCAATGCTGCATAAGAAGGCGGTAATCAGTGAAATTGAACTCAGCCCCGTCGCTAGCGCGCTGCGACCAGATGTCAAGCCGATTGCGGGTGGGTAGGCAACCCATTTTACAGTTCTGTGTTCAGTCGGAACAGGCTGTACATAACTCCTTTAGCCTTAATTGGTATATCCTTGTTCCATACTAGTCCCCGTACCTGTTGGTAGAAAGCACTCCCGAGTTGTATTCTTCTGTTAATTTCCAACTACAATATTAATTGTTAATAAGTCAACACTGAAAAATGGCTTCAAAGGTATCTTTTGAATATGTGGTGTCTGGTACAGAGGGGAATATCGGGACACCGTATATTGATGGTTAACCTGAAATACGGCAGTTAATAGCATCGTGACTTGAATAAATGCATTACCCGTATGAATACCTTCTGTTAGAAAAGGTGAGCTATCAAGATAATGTATCCACGTCGTTAATTAGACTAAAGCTCATTTGATTCAAGTTACTTAGTACTATATGAGAAATGTTAAAGGAAATAAAATCATTTAGATAAGCCCTATAAATCCTACATAATAGGGTCCAGAACAAGAACCACTCCAATATTTCACAGGTTTAGAAATGATTCATAAACTGGTTTAAGAAAAAACCACACACATACACACTTAGGCCAACTTGTATACAACAACAACAAAAGTAGCTCACATTTTTTTTGCACACACACATGCGAAACACAATTCGTGAATGCTCTTATACGAACATTATTTTGTCGGTCCAATTCTTCCTTTTTCCCTTCTATAATCCCCTCGCGGTTTAGCTTGAGTTGAATTTGTGATCTCATTAGTAACCGTCGCCTCAGGGCGCATGCGTGAACTGCGCTTGCTTGCTTGCTTGCTTGCTTGTGTGCCAAAGACCTCAGGAAACACAGAGAGCACGCCGACAATGGTTCAGCCTCTGGCAGTACCAGATAACTTCAACAATGAAGGAACGTTTTGTAAGTAAAGAGATCATGTTCAACGTACATTGCCTCAGCAAACAAAAGTATTCACTAACTCTGAGAGCAATATATTTTCGTGGAAGAAAACTGAACAACTTGCCGCGATGATCAATCTTCTGTAAGTCAAATTGTTGCTTCATGCTTACGGGTTTGACTTCTCATATTTATTGCTTGTGATTTGGACCGGTTTAACTTTTAAATAATTGCCAAATAATTTAGCGATGAAAATAAGAATCACACCATGTAGGATAAATCTACCACGTGGTGACAGTTCGTATTGTTTATTGCATTGATGAGCAGAGCGCGTTAATTTGTTTGTGTTTCTATACACAATTAATCAGTTTTACCATCGCTGTCTATTCTCAAGCCGTGCTGTTGGTAGAATTGGCAACACAGGTCCTTAAGTTCTATAAACACGTAAGATCACATGCTAAGTTTTGTTCATAAATATCGTTTATTTTGACTGTCAACATTAAGCTTGGAGGCCTATTGTGACTATGATGAGTGCATCTGTGGACAAAATGGGAAGGATATAGGCTATTATTTAAGGCAGTCTCTAAAGCCGCGTATACACCGGAGTTGACAACAGTGTTGACAACATTTACAAAAATCGCACTATTTTTTTTGTCAACATTGCTGCCAATAACACCGAAAAAGTGTTGGCAACACAGTCAGTAAAGATCAAAGAGTGTTGTTAACATTTATTGGCAGCAATGTTGACGGGACTTAAAAGTGACTCGCAACAATGTTGGCAACAATTCCCTTTCAACTGTCCAGCGCACGTGGATGGCCGACGCGGCTTCACTCTGGTCACGGCTGTTGCTGGTAGTACTGGACTTCCGTTTGTGGTGTCGAACTGTCGAAGTTTAAGTCAATATTGACAAACTTTTAAGTGATTTTTATTGGTGGCGGGATAATGTCCTAAATTTGATCGACCTCTATCATGAGCAATCAGTTCTCTGGAACCCGATGGACCCAGACTTTAAAAACAAAAACCTGAAGATCTGTGCCAGGTATGACATTTCGCGGGAAATGAAAACCATCAGTTTTCTTTTTACCTATGATGACGCACGCTGTTGCTATCGCCGAAAGTTCCTCTAGTGTTGACATCTCGGAATGCAGAATGCAGCTGGCGAAACGCGCCAAAAATGAGCTAAATTGTTGTCAACAAATTTTACCATTCTCGATATTCGCCAACATCGTTGCCGGCATTTGTTGCCAACTTTTGTTGCAACATGTTGGAAACGAAAGTTGGCAACATTTGGTGTAAACGCGGCTTAAGTTCGTTAGAATAGTCTTAAATATTTTTTGAGCGCGTCCATGACGGCAGCAAGAAAAGGAAACTTCAGACATTTGGGCATTGTGGTACAATACAGCCTTTAATTATTACCTTATCGGGAATCGACAGTGCATAGCAAGATAATATGTATCCTTTATTTGTGATATTTGTCTGTAGATTTAGCGGACGTTATGTTCTGTTGTCGGAAACATTTGTCGTCAAAATCTATGTGTTTATGCAGTGGAGACCTCCCAGATGACAGATGGGTGGCGTTGCCAAACGTAATGATACGGCTTGAGAATTGTAGACGGCGATGGTTTTAATCATTGTTAGAATACAGAATGAGTAAAAGCAAAGTATATTGCTCAGTTTACGGCTGCAGCCGATGTATAAAAGAGCTACGGATATAAATGTTCATTATATTCCAAAAGATGCAAATAGCAATGGTCGAAAGGCGGCGATAACGAATAAATATAGAGAACAGGATCGAGTTGGAACACAGTTACTGTGGTCGTTGAGGGACAGTCTAGCCACTTAAGATAATAATAATTATAATAATAGTCTAATAATAATAATATACAGCACAACTAAACACCAAATATGGAATGATAAACCGTATTAATAAATTTAAATATCTTGGAGAATGGATCCAGCAAAATGGCCTTGACAAGGAAGCCATAGAAGCAAGAATCAAGAAAATGGAAGTCGCTTTCCAAACCACCCGCCACATCAAGTGATTTTCTATGAACACAAAAATTCGTCATTACAACACTGTCATCAAACCAGTACCGCTATATGCATCTGAATGCCTTCTTATCCTATCCGAGAAATGTTTGCTTGCGAACTTGGCAATAATCTTCACTTTCCTCTGAGCCCAGAATTCCCTCATTCTCTGTGAGTGGGCCATCTTGCGCTCCGCTGTCCAGGTGGTACCTCGTCTTCTTTTAGGGTTCGGTGTCTCGTCTCGAGTTACCCCATTAGTCAGTATCTTTTTGCGGAAGAGATCTCTATCGAAGGCGTCGTCGGGTTTTAGATGAAGCATTTTGAGGTCGCCTCTGGTATTTATAAACCAGGGCATTGTGGTTTTGGGTTTCCAGTTTTAAGAAATGTAAAATCTGTTTAGTCAGCCTGTTTCCATCCATTCGTTTGAGATGACCGCAATACCGTACCCGCCTTTTACGGATCGTTTCAGAAATTTTTTCTATTTCACTGTAGACTTCTTTGTTGGATTTTTTAAATTATTATTATTATTATTATTATTATTATTATTATTATTATTATTATTATTATTATTATTATTATTCTTTCTTTCTCTGTTAGGGTCTTCTGAGGATCACGAACCGATTTCAATGTTTAGTCCTTTATTGTTATTTCTTCTTCCTCCAGTGCTCCTTCATCTTTTCGCTGTGTCTTCTTTCTCTCTTCCGACCATTTTGAGCCTGTTTCCTTATATTGCCTTCCTTGGAGTCCTTCCATTCCCAATACCTCTGTTTGGAAATTTCTCTCTCTATTTATTAGTATTATTATTATTATCTTTAATTTCTCATAATTATGGTACAACTCAGTTTACAAGGTACGGATTTGTTAATCAAGTATCCTGTAAACTAATTACTGGGATAAAAATCACCCAACAATATGGCACGTATCCAGCAGCACTGCCTTCTGTATTCTGGCAATCAGGTGTTTCATTTTCAGTTCCTCCAAAGACATTGCCAAAGTCTTTGGAACAACTCCCGTGGAAGAGATCACCACTGGCAAAATCCTCACGCATTTTAACCCCATAGTTTTCGTATTTCTTCCGCCAACGGTGCGTAGGCTACTTGTTTGTCTTTTTAGCTTGGGTAGTTTGCTGATTTTGGCTAAGTGGGACAGCAACGTCTATCAAGTAGGCCTTTTGGTTCCTTTTGTTGAGATAGACAATATCAGGTCGATTGGCCAAGATTTTCTGGTCGGTTAAAATAGGTCTATCCCAATACATCTTATAATGCTCATTTTCAAGCACGTTCGCAGGCTGGTAATTGTAGTACACAATGCACGTATCCAGAAGTCCAGATTTTATAGCTAGCTCTTGATGTAAGATCTTAGCAACATCATTGTGCATCTTGGTATACTCTATACCAGCCAGGGTAGAACAACCACCGATGATATGATCGATGGTTTCCAGCGCTGAGGTGAATCTACGACATCGATCATCTGCTACATCCTCTTTAAGGATGTGCTTTATTTAATTTTTGGTTGCATTGACACGATCCTGTATCGCAATTACAAAGCCCTCAGTTTCACTGGATAGCGAACCATGCTTCAACCATAAGTTCGACAATAATCGGTCGACATGATGTTGGCTGAGCGAGTGAGGGTGTACACCGTGCAGTTCTTTTCGTAACCATGCCATCTGGCGCTGTTCAAACGAAGTAACGTGTTGTTTGGTTATTATTATTATTATTATTATTATTATTATTATTATTATTATTATTATTATTATTATTATGTAAGAACAATACTATACATATTGTACTGAGCATGACTTTTAGTAGCGTAATAATGTTTGAGACACGTTATGAAGACAGAACCAAGTTGCAATGTATCTTGATGTCATGATCCTAGAAGCTCCTTATGACTGATAATTTTATCTTCCGCTAGGGGCGTTTGGCAGCTTGACACGACACGCACGCCCCAAGTGGCGGCACAAGAAAGAAAGCGAAGCATAGCAGCCCGTTCCGTGTCTTGTGAAATACCCCGCCCACCTCATCAATAAATCAAAGAGGTAGGCCTCACTGAGCAGGCGCTTTTGCTAGGAACGTAAGACACAAGGATCAGCTTAAATTGGTGGTTGGTTGGTTGGTTTCTCACTTTAGGGGCTGCGACAACGCGGTCATGTAGCCCCGTGTACTTTGAGTGTGTGTAGAATCTGTCTGATAAGAAGTGTTAATTGTGATGGCTGTATTAGTGTGTCTTATCTGTAATTCAGGTAAGATTAATTTCAAGTAGTTCCTACTTTTGCTACCAAATGCTTCCGTCAACGACACCTAGCTGTGAACTTGGCTACTATATGCCACCGCAACCGCCACTTGGTGGCCAACGTTGGAACTTAATAGAGCGTTAATCAAATCTAACCTACACATTTAGCTTCATACAAACGTACTTAGAGGAAGGTTCTTTTACATGCTATAAATCTATCACAGGGGCCCACTGGCTTTACTTCCCTTCCGAACGAAGGCACACTGAAGGATTTTAACGTTCTTAATAATCCGACAAATTCGGCAGGGTTTGAACTCGCGATCTTGGACATAACAATTCAATATGCTACCGAAAACATGGAGGGATAAATTATTATCTGACCCAACTTCTGAATGGGTATTTTCGGTCTTACCTCAAGAAGATGGGAAAAGTATATTCCCAACTGTATTGCTCTGAAGCTATTGATGATGCCCAAGACATATTTTTCTCCTACAAGAGGTGGATTGATGAGGGAATTACAGTAGTTCAAAAGGAGATTGGACAACAGATCTCCCCAGACAACATCGTGGAACTGATGCTTCAAGATGAGTCGCACTGGAGCAATGTAGCTCATTACTAGGGCACGGATGTTGACGACATGTCATCTTTTTACTGAGCTGTCTAAGACAATGCCGAAGTACATAGAAACTCCGGACGGGGCACCCCGTCTTCAAATATGTCATTTTTATTTTGCAACTTTTTGCATTTTTTGCTATTTATCCATTTTAAATGCATTTTGTTTAAGTTTGGTAGATTTTTTGGGTCATATTTTAGAGAAATCGGCCTTCAAAGGTCATTTTTTCCAATGTAGACATGTCAAAGCTTTATATGTGGGAGTTACGACTCTCAGAGTTAAGAAGAAGCTAGTTGCTGATACAAGATAATTCAAAATATTGAAATAAAATATTTCAGTAATGCTATTAGTAGAAAATATATATATATCTTGGACGCAGAAGAACGGTACCGTAGGTATACAGAAGCTCTTGTTTTAGTTGCAAACTAGTTATTAGCGGAATAGAGGTCATCTGTGGCGGGGTAGAAAGGGGAAGGGGTGTTTATTCTTGTCTCAGTTCTCTTGTCCATTTTAAAGTGAATTTTTCAAATTTTCATGTCATTTATTCCAGTGTCGCCTCTGTAGCGTAGCGGTCAGCATGGTTAGCTGCCGCCCCGGAGGTCCTGGGTTCGATTCCCGGCTCTGCCACGAAATTTGAAAAGTGGTATGAGGACTGGAACGGGGTCTACTCAGCCTCGGGTGGTCCAAATGAGTAGAGGGGGTTCGATTCCCACCTCAGCCATCCTCAAAGTGGTTTTCCGTGGTTTCCCACTTCGCCTTCGGGCAAATGCAGGGATGGTACTGTCCCCGTTATCCGGATAGTAGGCTGTCAGATATCCGCCCCCTCAATCGGATTGCCAATAATCAAACGCACCGGCACAGCTACATCAATGAAAATGGCACTGACAGATACTATCGAGATTAGAGCACAATAGTTAACAAGAAAATTATTGTGGAACACACCAAAATATACGGGGGTTCATACTTACCTTTACTTACCTATTAAATTTATCTCGGGGACTGGGTTGTCAACTGGATCACTTAAAGTATGCCCACACAATAACCTCCACCATGATATTTAAAATGAACCATAACGAAGACGAGAAACTTTAAACTGCACAATAATTTATTTCACATAAAGAATGAATTTAACAAAAATAAAACAACAAAATCCACGTGGCAATCAGAAGCCATCGACCACATAACCATGTCCTCCTGTAGGACTGGTATACTCTACATACAATGTTTCAGCTTTCTCAAGCTCAAAATAACGTAATTATAATAATGCACTTGGAATGGAAACGGGATTTGGGACGAGACACATATATCAATTGGTTTGCGTGTTTATATACTTCACATTTTATTTATAGCCACAAGGCGATTATGTAAACGTCCTTGGCCTCTATCATACAGTTGTCCGGGCCAGCTGCAATGCACCTGCATCGTCAAAGTGGACTCACCCCTCCGTTCAACCCTAGCATATGCGAGTTACATCAGAGCTTAGCTCTCCTTTCAAAACACGTTAAATGTCCACATCTCAACTGAAATATTATCACGCAAATGTTTTAAATGCTCCATTCAAACACCAGTGGATTACTCCATTACTCCCAAATCATGTTTAATTGTTCAAACCACTTGTTTAATTAGCGTTGTTTAGAGTATAAAAACAAAACTCCAAATGTTAATAACAAAAGTTCATTATTTATTTATAACAATAATAAATTGTTTATAACAATGTCAAACGACAATTGAAAATTTTAAACACGCCTCTATTAATCCCTTTCATTTCATATTATTTAACAAAGATATTTACATAATTATTTACAATATTATATTGTTTATATTATTTATACAAGAAATACATTAAACCACACGTTTATCCGGTTGATAATTACTCAAATCGTGGTGATATAATCGACCAATGAAGGTTAGTTATATTTAACTGTCAAATTCAGGTTTAATAAGGTTTAATAATAATTATAATTATTTGTGACGGTAACCTCCATTCAAAATCTTTATCTCAAATTATTTAACACTCTTGTTAACTTTAACAGTATTTTCACATGAATAACTTTCAAAGAACCAGGACAATACATTCAGCAGAAACATACTTCGCTCAAAACGCACAAAATTGCTCAATAATAGGCCCAGAATTCATCATATATCTTCATATATATGGCATCAAAATCTTCCAAATTACATACAAAAACCTCCACTCATAAATTCAACAACTTCATTTATTACTGTGGGAACCTCCTTCATTATTCAAGGGCATTACTCATCAGCGACTTTTACAGGTCCACTGAACTAACGATTATACATCCATTGTTCCTCTTCAAAAAATTCTTATATTCATCAATTGTATTAATGTCTGTTATTATTTAACCTTCGTGGGTTTCATTCATGAATCGATATGAAGTAAAAATTTGCCAATCACAAATAAATTTAATAGCAAATACGATTAGACACTCCTCCCTGGTCTATCAAAATTGAGATTAATATCTTCAAAGTAATGCAGTATAAAAATACTATCTTCAATCAAAGTTCATCTAAACTGCATAAATAGTCGAATAGAATACAATTAGACTGTGGAATGCAAACATTATTGTTCCAATCTAGAATTGAGGAAAATTCCTATCAAATGTTCATTACTATAGTGTATTCAATAAATCGTAATCAAAGTTCATATTTCATAAAATTGTCTATAATGCAATGATAAATGTCTATGTTGCAATCATGTTCATAAGACGACTAGTATTTCAAAGATCGTCGATAACGTAATAGATTTTAACGCTCTAAAATCATTTAATCATTCTTCTTTCTTGAGGATGACAGAAAATTGGTCAAAGTAATTTACTGAATAGAATTACTTTAATAAATTGACACGCTGTCTGACTTCAAATCTGCCATAGCAAATCATTAACTTTACAGTCAAATCGTGACTACAAAAATATGCAAATTAGTGAAAGAATCTAAATTATCAGTCTCAACTGATCCAAAATTATTTAACTATGCCAATGACATAACAATGTCTCAACAAATCGTAGAAAAAGGCATAAATCATCGAAGTGTACTGAGTACAGAAATGTTAATCAAGAAAATGGGGCAAAAGATAGGACAAAAAATTATGGGAAAAATGGTTGCTCAGATATCGCTACATGACTCAAATAATACAAGAAACGTTCATGACTACCTTATCTGTTGATTGAAGTTCTAGAGGAAAGTTTTCAAAGAAAACTGCTGTTGGTTCCATTTCACCAGCGTAAAGATGCGCTCCGACCTCGAACCTGGAATCAGCGTCCTCGGAGAATCGAACTGCTTCCTCCTCCGGAAATTGCACTGCTCCATGTATACGAAAGACATCCTTCTGGCAAAATTCTTCTTTGTGAGCCGGGTCCTCCCTGGCCTCTCTTGAAAGTTCCCTGAAGTTCCGGTCGCAAATCGCCATGAAGTTTATTGTAGTTATTTCCGCAGAAATATTCATAATCGTGGAGTATGAAAATATTTCCACTGCCATCTGATATAATTCAGCGATGGATTCACGATGCATGAGTGTAGTTGGATGTTCACTACATGCTCGCTTTTGTAGAATGACGATTAACGAAGTTCCACGCTGTTACTTCACTCCATCGATATATGTCCCAATTGCATTAAAGCCTTAGCCTTCCATCTCAACTTCTGTTATAATCATTGAAAGCACTGCAAGATTATAATGTTCCATAATAGAATGTATCGTTGTATTACCAAACGTATGCTCCAATATCACGGTTGCGATGCACGTGTCAGCCGTAGTGTATAATGTAGAATTTTAAAAGTGCTTCTCAGGTGGCGAGAAAATCACTTTTGTCTGCAGCCTTAAAGTGTCAATATCTTTCAAAGTATAACTGTGAAATTGTTCAAATGTTCTACACACCTCAATGTTGTACTGCCCAATTGAATTATAATAAAGGCAGAAGTTAACTCTTTATATCTTATCTGATAGAAACGTTAATGTGAGCGTTTCAACTTCACCTAGTTTCGAACAGCGTAAAATGGAACTGCTCCGTGTTCGTTCGATGCGCCGGGCTTTAACCACACGCTAAAGACAACTTGCTTCACTTATTCACTCGACAATGACTATCTGACATCAGAAATATATATGCGGTATCAGCGGTATGAGAGATATGAGCGGTATGAGAGCTCCTCTATCCTGTGCACGACCTTTTATCAACTTCTTAAGGGGCGTATCCATCCCTTCCATAGCCTGTTGCTCCGTCATTGCTAGAAGTTTTAACTTTGGCTATACTTGACGGATTTTCAAATTTCAAAAACTCAAAATTAATTTCTTCAAAATTCCAAATCAATGCCATAACTGAAAATAGATTTCCACAAATCTGCATGCCAAAAGCAATCAAATATCGTAGTTTCAGCAATCTCCGTCTTCGTTCCAAACTATCGTTCATTGGTTCGAGTCTCTCCTCCAATAGCGTAACTTCTTCCTTAGCACAATACCTTGTTTCCTGCGACTGCGTCGTAAATCTCAGATCTTTCTCGAACAAAATCATGACGTCACCAAGAATCTCAGCTCAACCAGCCTACTTGCATGAATTCTACGTCAACCGTGCCTACGTCATGAATATACCCGTCACAACTATGACAGCCATAACTTTATTCATATTTGCCAATACAGCCATCGTGGTCTCAATATAATTCAATTTACGGGGGCAGTACCTACTGTAAGGCCACGGCCGCCTCCTTCCCTCTTCCTAGCCTATCCATCCCAATCTTCCATCCCTTCCAATCCCTCATGAGGCCCCTGTTCGCTTTGCAGGTGAGGCCGCCTGGGCGAAGTGCTGACCACACCTCCCCAGTTGTATCCCTCCTGACCAGATGTTCCAAGCTCCAGGACACTGCCCATAGAGGCGGTAGTAGTGAGTTCCCTCACTGAGTCCGTGGGAACCACCAACCTAGAGGGTAAATTGACTAAATAAAAAATAAAAATAAATATATTCCAGTCATTTTTGAAAATTTTAAGTGCATTTTTAAACTTTTTTTCGGCACCAACATCCGAAGAAAACAGATCTAGTTAGTCACGGATGAAAAACAAGATGTTCAGTAAAGAACATATAGCCTACTTTCTCCTAAATGCATGGGTATAGTTATAACTCTTTGTCCTTTTCAAGGAGTATAATTGAATGTTGGTTGTAGTAGCTTGTTGAAATACAACGTGCTATAGGGATATTAAACAAGAATATGAGGTGCCCTTTGCTAGTGCTACCTCTGTAAAAAAAATTCATTCAATTAGGTTTCACCGTGTTTGAATTGATCTGGGGAATGGATTTGCACACATACATGGCCGCTATTTGCAAACTATTGGGCTGATGACCTTGTAGTCAGTCATAAGATGCTTTCCACAAAAAGGCATGTTGTTGCAAAATCCGGTAGAGATCAAATTATTAGGATGGTCGAAATTTGATTTAAGTTTTAACATTTGGGTGGCCGTCATTCCGTTTCCGTCAAGATGGCGGCGATATAAAACATGACACTGAGGTGCGTTTTGCTAGTGCTACCTCTGTAACAAATTTCGTTCAATTCGGTTTCACCGTGTTTGAATTGATAGGGGGAATCGATTTGCACACATACTTGGCCACCATCTGCAAACTATTGGGCTGATGATCTAGAAGTTTGGTCAGAATATGCTACCCACATAAAGATTTGTTGTTGCAAAATTTGGTAGAGACTAGATTATTAGGTTGGTCGTAATTACATTTTAGCCTTTAACATTTGGGTGGCCGCGATTACGTTTTCGTCATGATGGCGGTGATATAAAACATGACACTGAGGTGGCCTTTTCTAGTGCTACCTCTGTACCAAATTTCGTTCCATTCGGTTTCACCGTGTTCGAATTAATAGGGGGAATCGATTTTCACACAAAGATGGCCGCCATCCGCAAAATATTAGGCTAATGACCTATTAGATTTGTCAAAGGATGCTCCCTTCATAAAGGTATGTTGTTGCAAAATTTGGTAGAGATCGGATGGTTATGCTAGTCGTAATTTAACTTAAGCTTTGAACATTTGGGTGGTCGCCATTACGTTTCCGTCAAGATGGCGGCGATATAAAACATGACACTGGGGTGCCCTTTGCTAGTGCTACCTCTGTACCAAATTTCATTCCATTCGGTTTCACCGTGTTCGAATTAATAGGGGCAATCGATTTTCACACAAAGATGGCCGCCATCCGCTAACTATTAGGCTGATGACCTATTAGTTTGGTCAGAGGATGCTGCCCCCATAGAGGTATGTTCTTGCAAAATTTGGTAGAGATCGGATGATTAGGTTAGTCGTAATTTGATTTAAGCTTTGAACATTTGTGTGGCCGCCATTACGTTTCCGTCAAGATGGCGGCGATATAAAACATGACACTGAGGTGTTCTTTGCTAGTGCTACCTTTGTACCAAATTTCGTTCAATTTGCGCTCACCGTGTTCGAATTGATAGGGGGGGACAGACATTCAGAGTACACACACTCACACACACACACAGACTCACACACACACATACACACACACAGACAGACACACTTTTTTTCGCCCTGTAGTGATCTCATAAGTCTACTTTCATTTTTTGCAAAAATCGAAAGTAGGCTAATAGTTGAGGACAAGAAATGTAATCTCCAATTAATCTCCAATGAAAGTTCACGAAACAATTAGAAAATATATAAAAGAACAAGATTAAAAGTTAACTAGTTGAAACCCGTCAAAACATGTCGGACAATGAACAACATATTTACTGAAGAAGTTTCCTATATAAGTTAAATTCTTTCTACGATTATTTTTGGCACTATAGCCGTCAAAACATTGCACTCTCGACATTGCAACATACTACTGGCACAAACCTCACATGGAGTGACCGGGATTTGAACCACGGACCCAGCGATGAGAGAGCGGCGTGCTGCCGCCTGAGCCACGGAGGCTTTCCCAAGAGATAAAATAAGGTATATTGTCGTAATAAAAGAAATATTTCCGGTGCAGCAGTGACAATTCAAATTGAAATAAACTTCTAATGACTCCTGCCTTGAGAAAGTTATGAAAAGGGAGGAGGACCTACTCTCAACAATTAATGAATCTTCCCCTCCTTTATAATTCTTATAAATAACTATCACATTAAAACGCGGTGTGGACATCCGCCATGTCAGTCATGACCAAGCTGATTCTGCGCATTCGCTAGGCCCAATAATTTGGCATTTTTGTTTATAAATTTAACAAGAAGTTCCGTGACGAACTAAAAAGCCTACTTTTCTTAAAATTTAAGATTCATGCCAATGATTAATCTATATGGATCTATCTAGAATAATGACGAAATTAAGTTGGTAATATCGACATTTCTAATTAGTTCGAAGTACTGTATACCTGGCATAATGTAGCCTAATAGAGAACTACAGTTGGCAGCCCTGGTGATTGAATATATTGTTAGTTCCATCTCTTAAGGTACAGAATACAAAATTTGGTTGAAGTCCAATGGATAGCATGGACGTTACATGCAGTTAAACATTGGATCTAACAGCGCGCGTAAAATCATGTTGGCAACAATGACATACATGTATTGGTCAGAAATAATCTGAAATAATATGATCTATTAATGTGTCAATTTTGAATGAAATCCATTAGTTAGTATAGAAGTTACATGCATTTTAAAATTGGACCTATCGGCAGGCTTAGAATCATGTTGGTAGCACTGACGTATATAAGTTACTTCAAATTAATATAGAATATCAGGTACTATACGTGTGCGTAGTTTAAAGCTCTCGGTTTGAATACTTTGTGATATATGGGTTTTTAGATAAAAAAAATTGAGAGCATTTATTAACAGTTGGCAGCCCTGGTGTCTCTTAAGAATACACTCAGTCATATCTGTTTATGTACACATAGCACATACAAAATTTGGTTGAAATCCAGTTGATAGTGTAGAAGTTATATGCATTTAAAATTTGGACATATCAGCAGGGTTATAATCATTTTGGCAACACTGCCATGTATGGCCTCCTGGAAATTAAACTGCAATATTATTATCTATACGTGTGCCAATTTTGAAATAGCTCACATTCATACCTTCCAAGATATCCAACATGGAGCTCAAATTTCAATTGCGATTTTTCAGCAGTTGGTAGCACTGACATCATTTTCAAATATGGTCGTGAGATATTCAGGTATAGATCTTTACTCCTACCAAATTTTGTTTCGATTGGTGCAGCCGTTTAGGAGTTGATGGGGGGGGGGGACACACACACACACACAGACACACACACATTTGCCCGATCTCATAAGACTACTTTTTCCTCATTTTTGCAAAATGTGAAAAGTAGGCTAAAAATATATGGTAACATATTTGTTTATTTTAAAGACACTCTCCAAATATAGAGACCAAGGACTTTCGTCAGAGAGCATTACGAAGTGAATCGGTTCAGCCGTTCTGTCAATCTCGTGGTAACAACAATCACCTTGGCTACTCTACCTTAATGGGCTGTCTATCGGGCGTCACTGCTGAGAGCTTCCAGCCAGTTAGAATGATACGGAACAGCGCATAAAATTTCAGAAAGTTGAAGTCATCCAACCCTGGATAGAATTCTGCCTTCAATGTGTCGAACACTGCACAAACTTCTCTACAAATGGCAAAACTCAACTAACCTCGAAAAAGACAGAGGATCCCCACCTGTTGGCCAGCTCCGTAGAAGTGGCCGTCCAAACGGGCAAATGTCCCAGTAGACCTATTTGTTCATAGCCTGAAGTAATGTGTTAAACGGTTCGAGAAGTCACGGGGGAGTTTTAGTCGGTAGTCTGCCACTCAGGACCCCAACACTATGTGCGTAAATGCATTTCATCCCCTAAAAGAAAATATATTATTATTATTATTATTTAAGCGAAAATTCCCCTACAGGAGAGCGATTAAACTTGATAACATGATGTCATTTGGAGGCGTGTCTCCTCCGCTCCTCCCAAAATCTCTTCATTCTCTCGGAATGTTCCCTCTTCCTCTCATCCGTCCACTTTTTCCCAGGTTGTCGTAATAATCTTGGTTCTAACTTAACATTCGCGATTTTCGTCTGGCTCTCAGTTCGGTCTTCGAAATGTTGTATACTGATCACTTGTAAGTCTCTCTGTACCTCTTTAAGCCATTCTATGCCGCATTTACTCTGTGTTATGATACTAAGTAGTTTCTTGGGCAATCTGGAGGTGGCCATCCTGTGGATGTGAGTGTAAAATTTGGCTCTGCCTTTTCTAATTTCGTCTGTTATCGTAATGGTGTTTTGATAGAGTCAGTACTAGGTCTCTTCATCCAAATGCCGTTTCTGTTGATTGCTCCGTAGATCTTCCGGAGAATTTTTCGTTCCTGCTTTTCCAGTTCCCTAATCTTGGAATGACCAACGATTACTATTGTTTCAGCGGCATTATGTTCTTTCTGGAAGAATAACTGTTTTATAATGTCGTAATTTGGCGTTCGTCGAAATGCATTTCTTGTTGTAATGGACCCACGTTAGCCTGTAGGCCTTCTGGAGCTTAGTGATTCTGTCTTCATTGGCGATTCGATTAAGTCCTGAGGGCTGTATAATTTCGCCAAGGTATTTAGAAGTGCAGACATGTGCGATTTTACCGTATTTGGTGTTTAAAGGGGATTTATTTTCTGGCCTTCTCTCCATATATTTGGTCTTTCCGTAAGAGATATGTAATGCGGTTTGTGCAATCTCATGGAGCTTTTCCACTGCGTAAGTCGCTTCCGATCTGTTGTCTGCGACAATTGCAATATCGTCCGCGAAAGCGAGACATTAGTCTTTAGTTCGGTTCTCTTTTTTAGTACCGATTTGAATTCCCTATACAAGAGGTTCCCATTCCCTAATTATCCTTTCCAGAACAATATTGAAGAGGATTGGGGATAGTCCACCCCCCCCCCCCCCTATTAATATTATTATTATTATTATTATTATTATTATTATTATTATTATTATTATTATTATTATTTACTCATCACCCAAGCTCGGCCGCCGCAAGCTTCTAATTGGAACAGAAACCAGCTTGGCCTTGCTCGAATTTGCACCTGCAATGCGCGGTGAAGTTTCATTCCCTATGGCGTAGAATTAAATGTGCTTTAATTTAAGAGTACTTAATAAGTAATTCACTGGAGTATGTTCGGGCGAGGAATAACCACACGCCAAAGAGCAGATGAGAGGATGCTGGGCGCATTAGTTCCGCGCATTTGTTAGACACGGTGTAAAGATATCGCGGGATCATCTGTCATTCAAACGTTCAAGCTTAGTCATTTGGATTAGCCGGGCCAGAAAATAGTTTCCACATTGCAGCACAGATGCCTGCCTCAATGGGTGATTTATTATGAGTTTTTCACTGGAAGCCCATGAATGGTTTAAGTGATAAATTAATATGAACGTTAATAAATCAATCAAATCAAGCGTCTGTGATTGATTACGGTTTCATTACATTCCTAATGTATGGGTGCTGTATGGTCATGTCGATAGCCACGTGCTGTGTAGCGTACCAAGTATTGAAGATTCCTTATGATGACCAAACTGTGGTCGAAACTAGTCTTTTAAATACCTAATAATAATAATAATTATTATTATTATTATAATGAAAATGAAAATGCAAATCCTGCTTCCAGTCGACCGAACGGGTCAGGGAATGGAATGAATGAAGCCCCCATCTAGCGGCGAGGATATGAACTGTGCCGGCTGCCAAAGCCTGTCGCACTCCCCTGAGGCAATGATTAAATGAATGACAGTTGAAATGAAATGAGAGTGGAGAGTGTTGCTGGAATGCAATTTGTGACAGGGAAAACCGGAGTACCCGGAGAAAAACCTGTCTGCCTCCGCTTTGTCCAGCACAAATCTCACATGGAGTGACCGGGATTTGAACCACGAACCCAGCGGTGACAGGCCGGCGTGCTGCCACATAAGCAACGGAGGCTCAATAATAATAATAATTATAATTCATTAGCAGTCGCCAGAAACATCTCTCCTCTCCCACTCGTCTAAATACCTCTTCGTTTGTAAGCCAATCTACCCATCTGATCTTCATCATTCTCCTGCAACACCACATTTCAAACGCTTCAATTCTCGGATGAATGGAAGAAATCCCATTCCGAAAGGATGAAGGTGTGGTGGGCTATCAAGAAGAAAAACAGTAGTTATCTCGCGGTCTCTAGAAGCCACAACGATAAAAGTAAAGTACGTAAGTAGTAATAATAGACTAATAATAATAATAATAACTGGACTTCTGGATACGAGCATGGTGTACTACAATTACCAGCCTGCCAACGTGCTTGCAAATGAGCATTATAAGATGTATTGGGATAGACCTATTTTAACCGACCAGAAAGTCTTAGCCAATCGACCTGATATTTTCTATCTCAATAAAACAAACCAAAAGGCCTACTTGATAGACGTTGCTGTCCCACTTAGCCAAAATATGCAAACTACCCAAGCTAAAAAGACAAACAAGTACGCACCGTTGGCGGAAGAAATACGAAAACTATGGGGATTAAAATGCATGAGAATTTTGCCAGTGGTGATCTCTTCCACGGGAGTTGTTCCAAAGACTTTGGCAACGGCTTTGGAGGAACTGCAAATGAAACACCTGATTGCCAGAATACAGAAGGCAGTGCTGCTGGATACGTGCCATATTGTTAGGCTATTTTTATCTCAGTAATAGGTTTACAGAGTACTTGATTATCAAATCCGTTCCTTGTAAACTGAGTTGTACCATAATTATGAGAAATTAAATATACTAATAATGATATATTTACTGACTATCGGTGTCTTTATTTAATACAATTTAGATTTCATTTGATAAAATGAACCCATACTTTTCAAACCATACATTGAACGAGCACTGACGGAAATTAGGGAAATATTTTGTTGTTGTTGTTTGAGTCTTCATTCTTTTGACTGGTTTTAATGCAGCCCTCCATACCTCCCTGTCCTGAATTAATCGTTTCATCTCTACATAGCTACCACGCCCTACATCCGAGGCAATCTGTATAACATATTCTAACCTTGGTCTACCCCTACAGTTCTTGTTCTTGAGCCTCCCCTCCATAACTAAGCTTGATATTCCTGGGTGTCTTAGTATGTGTCCAACCAACCTATCTCTTCTCTTCATTAGCAGTCGCCAGAAACATCTCTCCTCTCACACTCGTCTTAATACCTCTTCGTTTGTAACCCTACTCATTTCATCATTCTCCTGTAACACCACATTTCAAAAGCTTCAATTCTCCTCTTTTCTGCTGCATCAATAGTCCAAGTTTCACTTCCATAGAGCGCCACGCTCCAGACAAAGACTTTCAAAAATGACTCCCTAATACCAAAATATACTGTATTAAATATATTCGATGTCAACAGATTCCTTTTTTGTAGAAATGCTTTCCTTCCCTCAACCAACCTACTTTTTATATCCTCTCTGCTTCGGATAATAAACCATTCAGTTGGCAATAAAAGTTCTTAAACTCTTGAGATCCAAGGAAATATTTGTAGCTGAGATATTCCGTTTCTGTATTTCGTATTAAATTCTGGTAGATAACACATAAAGGCTAAAGGACATATTCTTCATAAAATATTGTATTAAAATGTCAGGTTACAATTACCGACGAGGGTTGTTAAAGTCCTAAGTCATAAATGAATAATTTTGGTCTATCTTTGGGTTGTGAAGACGAATGTGTTTGAGCCCAACTGTCAGCTCTCCTTGTAACAGTTTTTCCAGGCGCGGATTCAAGATGGAGCGGGGGTCACTCACGGGGGTCATGACCCCCCCACCAAACGGAGAACAAATTTTTTATTGCAAACACAAAAAACGAAAACACAATAACCAGACAAATAAAACTTAACGAATTTTAACTGAAAAACAGGTGTTTTTTTATTTTATTCAATACTGAAAATATCTATATTGCAATTATTATGTTCTGTAACAACTGTACATATTTACAACTTCATACCTGTTATATAAAAACGATTATTTATATAACAAAATCAACTCGTCTATTTTGTTTAGCAAACCTTGTGATTACCGAATCGATGTTTATAGTGATGTCACGATGAATGTGCAGCAATGCACGGATAGGAATTTGGGGCTTTTTTCGCACAAAAGAATTTTGCCGACGTCCAAACTGCAAGCTTGGTTGGCAATTTAAGCTGTGACTTTCTCCCTTTGTCGGTACCAACTCGACTTGCCGAAACTGTAACGTACCTTGATACTTTTCTCGAAGCTCGATGTAAAAGTCGCAAAACACGCCGTTGCAATTTGTACGAATATTTTTGGTGCGCTAAATGCATCAAATTTCTATCCATGTAGCTTGCAAAAAGATTGGTCTGGTTTTGTACGTTTGGTTACTTTGTGATTGCGTTGTTAGTGATACCATTTTTCTCAAAAAATACGATTCTGTGACCCCCCCCCCCCTCCCCAAAAACAAACTCTAGATCCACGCCTGAGTTTTTGTGGTTACCTATTTTCAACTCCAGATAAAATAGGGGCGGTGCCATTTAATAGGCCTCGCCGCTCCTTGCCCATTTTCATTCATCTCTAATCGATCGCATAAGATATTAAATCTTAATTTTAAAATTTCGCACAGCCGCCATCTTGAGGTTATGTAAATAATTGAACTAAATTAGGTGCCAGTGCATTACAATGTGTATAAACATTTACTGTACCATATTTCACTGCGCTCAGGTGGTTAATTCGTGAGAAAAGTCTATTAAAATGTTTCAAATTTGCATAGTCGCCATGTTCGTTTTGTAGTTAACAGGTGTTTGAAAGTCTCATAAGTGAACTTTAATAGTGCTCTTTATGACCATACAGAATTTCAGGCTGATATCGGTAATAGTTTCGGAGATATAGAATGCCGATGAAATATTTCGCACAGCCACCATTTTGGATAGGTGGGACGTAGTAAAATTCGAAGAGCACGGTCGGGGTCGGTCAAAATGGTGCTATGACGTTACCGAGTTTCATTGAAATCGGTCGAGCCGTTTAGAAGGCATTAGGGACACACACACATACGCACACACATAGGTTACACACACACACGGACAAAAGGTGATCTGATAAGCCTATTTTTTTTCATAAATGAAAATAGGCTAAAAAATATGAAAATCCACAGCCTGCTTCCAGTCGACCGACCGGGTCAGGGATGGAATGAATGAAGCCCCCATCTAGCGGTGAGGATATGAACTGTGCCGGCTGCCGAAGACTGTCGCACTCCTCTGGGGCAATGATTAAATGAATGACAGATGAAATGAAATGATAGTGGAGAGTGTTGCTGGAATGAAATTGTAACAGGGAAAACCGGACAACCCGGAGAAAAACCTGTCTACCTCCGTTTTGTCCAGCAAAAACCCTCTGCAAATGCGGGAATAAAAATGCAGGTAAAATATGACATACCAACTTCTACTGACAAAAACAAAAAATATACGAGCCTTACAGTAGTCGCATATGATGTTTAACATGTGACATGTTATCCTACTAAGTGTGTCCCGGGAGCGCAAATCCCTTGTTGATAGTGAACTCTGTTGGTCATTTAAATAACTACTTGTAAAACTCCGGTGCCAAATCCTGACCGTAATGAATCATAATTGTTATTTACCGTGGAGGAAGCAATCCACTGCCTACTTGATGCGAGCTGCGCTCCATACCGGCCAGTTAGTGAACCCATGCCAGCGATGTTATTGAAAATGGCCTCGTTTTGGCGATCAGCGCACTGCCAAGTATAGGCACGATTGAAAATAATTAGGTGGGCGGAAGTTATATTAAATGTGTTTCTCCCAGTGATATGTTTAGACCAACGAAGTTTCAATTATTATTAGTAGTCGGTGTTAATATACTGAATTCCTACGTTGTTTTGAGTGTTTGTTGATGCGATATAGATTCCACATAGCCACATGGCCGACAGTACATAGAGTGCTTACATTAAATAAGAATTCAGCAAAAGTATGAAGATTTAATAAATCGTAATTGTTTTCAGCAAATTATGATATAATGAATATTTTTACACCAAAGAACAACTTGAAGATGATTTATTGTAAGAATATCTTAAAAGGGGCCTCCAAACCTTGAACTAAACTGTATGCGATATACACTCGCCATAGCCACATGGCCTACAGTACGTCGTTGTACCAATCTCCGCCACCATGCACGCTCATTGATTCCGTCCCATCCATTTCCGTCCCATCCACTTCCGTCCCTTTTCCAAAATCACTCACACAAAAATGTCCAGCTACCGAGTGGAAAGATGTTACACATCAATATTAAACAAGAAGTTCCGTGAAGAACTATACAGCCTACTTTTCATGCCAATGATTATTCTACAGTATATGAACCTATCTAGAATAATGACGAAATTAAGTTGGTAATATCGAAATATCTAATTAGTTCAAAATATACCTGGTATAATGTAGCCTAATAGAGCACTACAGTTGGCAGCCCTGGTGACTGAATATATTCTTAGTTCCACCTCCTAAGGTACAGAATACAAAATTTGGTTGAAGTCCAATGGACGTTACATGCAGTTAGACACTGGATCTATCAGCACGCGTAAAAGCATGTTGCCAACAATACCATGCGTGTGCTGGTCAGAAATAATCTGAATTATTATGATATCTTGTTGTGCCAATTTTGGATGAAATCCATTTGTTAGTATAGAAGATACATGTATTTTAAAATTGGATATATCAGCAGGCATAGAATCATGTTGACAGCACCGCCTTGTATTAATTACTCCAAATTAATCTAGAATGTCAGGTGCTATACGTATGCAAAGTATAGAGCTGTTTGCTTGCATACTTTCTGATATATTGATATTAGGGTAAAAAGAATATAGACAGCATTTATTAACAGTTGGCAGCCTTGATTGCTCTTAACAATACTTATAGTCATATCTGTTATGGTACACATAGCACATACGAAATTTGGTTGAAATCCAACTGATAGTATAGAAGTTACATTTATTTAAAAATTGGTACTATCAGCAGGCTTATAATCATGTTGGTAGAACTGACGTATATAAGTTACTCCAAATTAATCTAAAATGTCAGAATATACGTGTGCATAGTTTAAAGCTGTTGGCTTGCATACTTTCTGATATATTGGTATTTGGATAAAAAAAAAATAGAGAGAGCAATTATTAACAGTTGGCAGCCCTGGTGGCTCTTAAGAATACGCTCAGTCATATCTGTTTATGTACAGATATTACGTACAAAATGTGGTTGAAATCCAATTGATAGTGTAGATGTTATATGCATTTAAACATTGGAACTATCAGAAGGCTTAAAATTATTTTGGCAGCACTGTCATGGTTGGCCTCCTGGAAATTAAACTGAAATAGTATTATCTACATGTGTGCCAATTTTGGAATAGGTCCCATGCATACCTTGCAAGATATCCAACATGGAGCTCAAATTTCTAGTGCGTTTTTCAGCAGTTGGTAGCACTGACATAATTTTCAAATATGGACATGAGCTATTCCGGTGCACATCTTTACTCATACTAAATTTGGTTTTGATTGCTGCAGCCGTTTAGGAGTTGATAGGGACACACACACACACACAGCCAGACAGACAGACAGAAGGACAGACAGACAGACACACATTTTCCCGGATCGATCTCATAAGTCTAATTTTTCCTCATTTTTGCAAAATGCGAAAAGTAGGCTAAAAAGAGAAGGTGCTTATTTGTGTAGCCTGGGTCTGAGGAGGTTAATATAGATGGATGTTATTGGTACATCTGGATAATCGTGGGATTATTGCTGTTGTAAAATGATTCCCTACTACAGCACTATCTTTTAGCATAGATTACACAGGTCTGCAAAAGGAATATATTTGAAAATTGTTTTATTTTTGATAACTTTTATTTATTTATTTATTTATTTATTTATTTATTTATTTATTTATTTATTTATTTATTTATTTAATGCATGGCTGTTAGTGCCGGGAGTGTCCGAGGACATGTTCAGCTCGCCAGAGGCTGTAGCTGTTTCAAGCGGACGCTCATAGAGTGAGCTACAAATTCCGTTCAATTTCAAGTACAGTGAAACCTCTATTAAGAGACCAGTGATGGTTCAATGGAAAACTGGTCTTTTAGAGGGGTGGTCTCTTAATAGGGGTAGGCATTAAAAATAATTATATACTGCATTATTTATAACGTACAGTTGGAACACATACTTGATTACAATTAGTTATTTTCTGAGCTCTGTCATTTAAAAAAGTCACGAATTGATCTCTGTTTCAGATGAGCACACCTTTTTTTTTTTACAATTTCACTTTCTGAGTGAGTTCGAAAGTCCATTAATTTGTTCTGGGTTCGAACAATCTTCTAGGAGAGCGGTTTTTTGTATTTTGAATACGTTACATAATACTTTTTCTAATGACATTGTGTGCTGATGCAGTTCTGTGCCAACAGAACCATTGCTTACATCATCACCATCTCCAATGGGAAGGCAGATGAGAAGTGATCTTTTGAAAGAGGTCAGACTGAGAAAATGCCTGGTCTTTGGTCGGGGAGAGGGGTGGTCCTTAAATAGAGGTAACAAATACATTGACCTTATGAGGTTTGAAATCAGTTCCAAGAAAAATCGGTCTTCAAGAGGGGCGGTCTTTAGGAGGGGTGGTCTTTAAGAGAGGTTTCACTGAGTTCCAACTTTCGCTACCAGATGTCACTGATACCTGGTGGTGAACGTTGGAACTTTGACAGAGAGTTCTAACGAAATCCTACCTAGAAATTTAGCTTCACACAAGTTTAGTTAGTGGAAGGATCTTTTACGTGGCATAAATCTATGACATGGAACCGCCGGCTTTACTTCCCCTTCGAAGGAAGGCATACTGAGGGATTTTAACGGTCATAAGAAATCCGATGACTTCGGCCGGGTTTGAACCCACGACCTTGGGCTTAGAAGCTCAGCATGCTACCAACCATGCCACCTAAGCCGCGATATGTAGTTTTTGGTGCTGATTTCAGAAATGTTGTTGGTTTTTTTCTATTACGTAAGGTTTGTCTACAAAATAATGTAAAACTTTTAGGAAAAATCTTAAAAAGGTTATTTTGATATGAGTATTATTCATGTACAATGTTATTAAACCACATTAAACATTTACAAACGGCATTAGACGACATCAGGAACTGGGCAACATACAACTCTATGGGAATAAATGGCTCGAAAACCAAAGCAATGAAATTCAGGAGAAGAGGCAAACTTGCAAAGGGGGATCATTTCACTTGTGGCAACTCTCCCTTAGAATTCGTAACAAATTTCAAATACTTGGGGGTCACCCTCCAAACTACGGGAATTACGTTTTCACTACACATACAAGAACGAACAGCAGCTGCAGCAAAAACAATATATGACATACCCAAATTACAACTACTGTCAGTTTCAACAGCAATGGCACTATTCAAGATCAAAGTCATGCCGACGGCCACCTATGGAATACTACTAATCTGGAACTACCAGACGGTCGGAAATCTAAGAAAGATGGAAAGCGTTAAATCTAGCTTCCTCAAAAGAGTATTATCCATCACAAAATTCACAAGAAATAGTTATGCGTATATCCTTGCGCAGGAAACTCTCTTCGTAGATGACATAAAACACTGCTTTAGTTTATCGGAGACACAAGCATATACAACCTTCATCGAAGAGAGGAGCAGCAAAGTAAGACAGATACCGGAGGGGATAAGAGAAACAGACGCCATGACATCAGACTGCTGGAAAGGACCAAACTTCCAACTCCGACACCTGTACACACGATTTGCAGTACACGGCTTTCATGGAAAGATTTGCACAGAAAGCACCTACCATGATCCTAAGGAGACCTGCATCTGTAAGCTATGTAATGAACGGTGCCCGAAATATCACCTGCATGAGTGTTAAAAATAGGACTTTATCACTAATTGAGCAATCTAAAGATTGCTGAAATAACGACAATGTAACTTTTCATTTTCTCAGTGCACATTGGGTTTAATAAATATAATATTAAACATAGGTTAATCTTAATCATAGAGTAAGAAAAGTTGATATTACAAGACAATTACAATTCTTTGTAGTGACTTACTTGACGTAATACCTATGTCCCCTCTCGGAGCAAAGGGCTGCAACAAAATTCCTCCACTGATTTTTTCTCCCAGCCAGCCTGTGCAGGTCTGTCCAGGATTTTGCCAGTCGCCTTCCTCTCCTCCTCAACACTTCTTCAAAGTCCTTCCGACGTACTTCACTCAATCCTAGAATGTCTAAATGGTAGTTTCTCATTTCTCCACAGACCTGCTTTAGCCTGCCTGTTTGGCGTAAAGTTCTTATAATCCAGCATCCAATTTTCGTAATCATTTTCATGCCAAAAATCATCAACTGTTTATCAGTCCGGTTACTTTCTGTTGCAGTTTCAGTAATCGAATAAGTTCAGATGTGTGAGTGATTGGCCCACAGCACCCTATCATGGTGGAGGGGCTGCCTCCTCACTGTGTCCATGCTTACAGATGTGGAGTTATATGTTCAACTCTTCTCTAGTTTGGGTTTCCAGAGTGGGACGAAATCTCCACTCCAACCCTCCTCTTTTTCATCCGGGCTTGGGACCGTGCTTAGCGGAGTTAATTCTTTGTAGTAACATTTTCTTTTTCCTTCAAAACTTCTTTTTGTACTGTGGAGTAGAGGATTTTCTCTTTTGAACATCCAACAGTAGTCAGCCATCATGTTAACATCCTAGCATCCTTGATATCTTCGTAATAATTTTTACGCGTTTTAAAAAAGAACTTAAAAGTAAAATATTCAATGTGTGATTTGTGGTTAAACAGAGGGTGATGGAATTTTTTCACTATTAGCCAACTTTCGATTTTTGCAAAAAATGAAAGTAGACTTATGAGATCAACACAGGGCGAAAAAAGTGTGTCTGTCTGTGTGTGTGTATGTGTGTGTGTGTGTGAGTCTGTGTGTGTGTGTGTGTGTGTGTGTGAGTGTGTGTACTCTGAATGTCTGTCCCCCCCTATCAATTCGAACACGGTGAATGCGAATTGAACGAAATTTGGTACAAAGGTAGCACTAAAAAAGGACACCTCAGTGTCATGTTTTATATCGCCGCCATCTTTACTAAAACTGAATGGCGGCCACTCAAACGTTCAAAACGTAAAATCAAATAACGACTAACCAAATCATCCGATCTCTACCAAATTTGGTAACAACATACCTTCGTATAGGATGCGTCTTGTGACCAAACTACAAGGTCGTCCGCCATACCATTTCAGGATGGCGGCCGTGCGAATTATGCAAACTTTATAATCCATATCATGGGACCCACCAGTTCCGATTATCGAGCCGAGAATCGTTTTAACTGTTCTAAAGGAAGAGGCACGTTCGAAATTAAAAGTTTATTTTGTAATACTATAGTGCAGACGTGATTTTAAAAAGCTGAGCTGATTCAGTAATAAGACAAGATGGCAGCGGATATCTTGTGCCTGACTTATATTTCACTAATTTGAGTATTGCATGCAATATAGCGTACTGATACAAAATAAATAAACTTTGTATGAAATGCTTTATATATAAATAATATACTCCAGTGATGAAATCGTTTAGTATAAATCATTATTTGCTAACAAGTTCTATGTAAGTCATTTTATATAGAACGATATTCGTTGACACAATTAGCTCAGTGGTAGAGCGTTAGCCTATCGCTCAAATGCCTATGGTTCAAACCCGATCAGAGCTAGTTTTTTTTGCTTGAAATGTTATATGTTTATTGTTTTGTAATGACTCAGATGTTTTAAAATTAAGCGTTATATTGTGCATATTATGGTGTAAAATATATATTTAATTAAAACATAATTCGCCAGCAGATTTACTCGAGACATCTAGCTGCCAAAAAGGTAACTGCACGTCGACATACTTATTAACTTCCAGATTTTATTGAAAAGTTTCTTCTTCTGGCCGCTAGAATGCACTCGCTCTGTTAGGATTATATTGTTCGATATTTCACCACTAGATGTCACGACTAGTCTACGTGGGGCTCCATTGATTACTATACCATTGGCATTCTATGCGCATCGAATTTGAAGAATGACAAGATGATACTACGATACATTTTTACTTTTTATTTTAAAGGGTTTGTAACAGCCTATTTTGCTTTACTTGAAAATGTTATTTGAAGTAAAGAACAAAACGATTTCACATAGTAGTTTGTATACACACGTCTCTGTAGGGACATGGAAAGATTTGTTAATTCAATTAGGGTTTCGATTCCCGGTCAATGCATGTGAGATTTTCGAAGTGAAATGCCATGTCCTGTGGTTCGGTTTCCACGTAAAAAGGAGGTCCCGTGGCTCATAATAACAAGATTCACGGTTACGTAAATCTACAATCTTCCTTCCTTTTTTTTCAATTAGGGTTGTGAAAGCCATGCACAACCAGACGTGTAAAGACATGCCTCAACTCAAAGTTGGATGTTGCCCACGGCAGGTCGTATATGTAATAATAATAATAATAATAATAATAATAATAATAATAATGTTATTGGCTTTACATCCCTTTTAACTACTGCTGCTTTTAGAGACACCGGGGTGCCGGAAATTTGGCCCGAAGGGGATCTTTAACGTGCCATTAAATGTACTGACACGGCTCCCTCGCATTTGTGCACCCTCAAATGCCAGCTGACTGCGCCAGGATACGAACCTGCAACCTAGGGCCCAGCAAGCGAGAACGTTACCGCTGAGCCACACAGCCAGTCCGGTCGATTATGTCTCCAGATCCATAACATTCTTGATATACTTCTTATCTTTCTTTCTTCAATGATGGTAGCAGTTTTTATCTAGGTTGTGGCGTTTGGTAGAGGTAAATCGTTTCTAAGGTCTTCAACAAAGAATAGTTCTATTATACTCTTTGATAATAACAACGAGTTATAACTATACTCATACATTTAGGAGAAAGTAGGCTATATGTTCTTTACTGAACATCTTGTTTTTTCTTTATTCAACATAATAATCACTATAAGAATTTGAAACAATTATTTCATCGCAGACCTGTGGTATTTGAGTTATAAATGCCGACAACTCTCAAGGGGAGGTTCCGTGATATTATGCAGAATCGCTCTAAAGTATTTATGGGCCACCCATTTATAACACTACAGTTAATTGAACGTATTTTAAGTACACACATCAAAAAAAGTTTTGCATCACCTCGGTTCCCAGATCTCCGGCATATAGACGTTGACTGTGTATATTGTATCCAAGATACAGTCCCTTTGACTGTTCATAGATGTCACTAAAACTGCTCAAAGATGTAAACAACCATGCATGAGCAGGGCCTATTAGACGGAGGGGGTACGACAGCCGATCAGTTCCAGTCATTCCACCAGGACGAAGGTACGCTGCTCATGTTGTCTGTAGTTCTACCATGCCTAGAAGGTCAATACCGCAGTTCGATCGCGTCCGCATTGTTACTTTGTGTCAAGAAGGGCTCTCAACAAGGGAAGTTTCCAGGCGTCTCAGAGTGAACCAAAGCGATGTTGTTCGGACATGGAGGAGGTACAGAGATACAGGAACTGTCGATGACAGGCCTCGCTCAGGCCGCCCAAGGGCTACTACTGTAGTGGATGACCGCTACTTACGGATTGCCGCTCGGAGGAACCCTGACAGCAATGCCACCATGTTGAATAATGCGTTTCGTTCAGCCACAGGACGTCGTGTTTCAACTCAAACTGTGCGCAATAGGCTGCATGATGCGCAACTTCACTCCCGACGTCCATGGCGAGGTCCAGCTTTGCAACCCCGACACCATGCAGCGCGGTACAGATGGGCCCAACAACATGCTGAATGGACCCCACGGAATTGGCATCACGTTCTCTTCACCGATGAGTGTCGCATATGCCTTCAACCAGACAATCGTCGGAGACGTGTTTGGAGGCACCCTGGTCAGGCTGAACGTCTTAGACACACTGTCCAGCGAGTGCAGCAAGGTGGTGGTTCCCTGATGTTTTGGGGTGGCATTATGTGGGGCCGACGTACGCCACTGGTGGTCATGGAAGGCTCCGAAACGGCTTTACGATACCTGAATGACATCCTCCGACCCATAGTGCAACCATATCGGCAGAATATTGGAGAGGCATTTGTCTTCATGGACGACAATTCTCGACCTCATCGTGCACATCTTGTGAATGCGTTCCTTCAAGATAACGACATCGCTCGACTACAGTGGCCAGCATGTTCGCCAGACATGAACCCTATCGAACATGCCTGGGATATGTTGAAAAGGGCTGTTTATGGACGTCTTGACCCACCAACCACTCTGAGAGATTTACGCCGAATTGTCGTTGAGGAGTGGGACAATTTGGACCAACAGTGTCTTGATGAACTTGTGGATAGTATGCCACGGCGAATACAGGCATGCATCAATGCAAGAGGACGTGCTACTGGGTATTAGAGGTAGTGGTGTGTACTGCAATCTGGACCACAAATGCTGAAAGTCTAGCTGTATGATGGTACAACATGCAATGTGTGGGTCTCATGAGCAATAAAACGAGCTGAAATGTTGTTTGTGTTGATCTCTATTCCCTTTGTATTTAACGGTTCCGGAACTCTTGGAACCGAGGTGATGCAAAACTTTTTTTGATGTGTGCATTACTGCTGTAAAGTACTGTTTATAACATGTTAATATATTTTAAAATTGTACTGTTGGAAACATAATTCACCCATAAACTCTGCCTCTCAATTCTAATGAAGCCTTGAAGGTGCAGCCAGTGTTTTCTGTTTCTGCCGCTTTGGAATAGAGACACATAGTGGGCGATCTCTCTGCACCTGCTATGGCTGGAGGCAAGCAATTGCGATAATAATTGTTTCTGTTCATTAACCATTCAAAATAGCCCAAGGTCGGCAGCCTTTATTGTACATTCCTCACGCTGTAATCTATATGTTACTGGTCAGTTAGACTAGACTATTAATGTCTTGCTTTCCTTTTATTGAATACTAGATGGCCTGTGCTAGACACCTCGCATGTGTTAAACCAACTGCCTGAAAGATTTTGGCACAAACCACAACTTTACTAGAGCCATCCTTACTTCCGACTTGAAGTTTCAGTGCTACGTCACAGCTACACTCTAACCAGCCAATTACAAGCAGCCATTCAAATTGATATATTGAGATAAATCGAGTTTCGCTGACTATGTTGCCAGTTAACATATTGCGGTCACACATGTTGTTGTCAGCTGTTGGCATTGTGCTCGGTTAGTTTCATTGGCGGTCTTTGTGTATTCTCGTATTTCTCGAATATTTTTAGTCTACTTTTCACATTTTGCAAAAATGAGGAAAAAGTAGATTTATGAGATCGATCCGGGAAAATGTGTGTCTACCTGTCTGTCTGTGTGTGTGTCCCCCCTATCAATTCCTAAACGGCTGCAGCAATCAAAACCAAATTTAGTTTGAGTAAAGATGTGCACCGGAATAGCACACGTCCATATTTGAAAATGATGTCAGTGCTACCAACTGCTGAAAAAACGCACTAGAAATTTGAGCTCCATGTTGGATATCTTGCAAGGTTTGCATGGGAGCTATTACAAAATTGGCACACATGTGGATAATACTATTTCAGTTTAATTTCCAGGAGGCCAACCATGGCAGTGTTGCCAAAATAATTTTAAGCCTTCTGATAGGTCCAATGTTTGAATGCATATAACTTCTACACTATCAATTGGATTTCAACCTAATTTGGTATGTAATATCTGTACATAAACAGATATGCCTGAGCGTATTCTTAAGAGCCACCAGGGCTGCCAACTGTTAATAATTGCTCTCTCTATTTTTTTCATCCAAATACCAATATATCAGAAAGTATGCAAGCCAACAGCTTTAAACTATGCACACGTATATTCTGACATTTTAGATTAATTTGGAGTAACTTATATACGTCAGTTCTACCAACATGATTATAAGCCTGCTGATAGTACCAATTTTTAAATACATGTAACTTCTTTACTATCAGTTGGATTTCAACCAAATTTCGTATGTGCTATGTGTACCATAACAGATATGACTATAAGTATTGTTAAAAGCAATCAGGGCAGCCAACTGTTAATAAATGCTGTCTATATTCTTTTTACCCTAATATCAATATATCAGAAAGTATGCAAGCCAACAGCTCTATACTTTGCACACGTATAGCACTTGACATTCTAGATTAATTTGGAGTAATTAATACAAGGCAGTGCTGCCAACATGATTCTATGCTTGCTGATATGTCCAATTTTAAAATTCATGTAACTTCTATACTAACAAATGGATTTCATCCGAAATTGGCACAACAATATATCATAATAATTGTTGGCAACATGCTTTTACGCGTGCTGATAGATCCAATGTCTAACTGCATGTAACGTCCATTGGACTTCAACCAAATTTTGTATTCTGTACCTTAAGAGGTGGAACTAAGATTATATTCAGTCACCAGGGCTGCCAACTGGAGTGCTCTATTAGGCTACATTATACCAGGTATATTTTGAACTAATTAGGTATGTCGATATTACCAACTTAATTTCGTCATTATTCTAGATAGGTTCATATACTGTAGAATAATCATTGGCATGAAAAGTAGGCTGTATAGTTCTTCACGGAACTTCTTGTTGTTGTTGTTGTTTGAGTCTTCAGTCTTTTGACTGGTTTGATGCAGCTCTCCATGCCTCCCTGTCCTGTTATGTTATTGATATTATTCTAGTCCGTTGTTATTTAATAGCTTAGTATTTGTTTGTCGCTTGACATAGTGCAGTATAATTACGTCTAGTTGTAGGTTAGCTTCAGGTCAGTGAGTGTTTGTGTTATTTCTGCCATGCGTGTATGTGATAGTGTCATGCCGGGGCTCTAGCACGAGGAAGACAAGAGCCAAGAGATGAAATGATTTGAAGAAATATTGCTGAACAACTTGCATGAGAAGAGCACAATATTGTTATGGACAATGCCCCGTATCATAGTGTCATTCACGACAAAGCTCCAACAATGGCAGCAAGAAAGAATGTGCTCATTGAGTGGCTGACGAGCCACAACATTTCTTCAGACTCCGAAATGAGTGGTGTGTTCCCTTTAAAGGTTTTTTAATACATTTTCTCGAACTCGGATTATCTTCGACCCCGGACGTGAGTAATTTATTATCATTTCAAATGATCTTGTTGACTTCGTCGTTATGCTTGGGTCCAATGTTATGCGTTACGAAGACAGAGACGGAGACGGAAGTGACGTCATGCAGCCGCACGGGAAGTGACGTCATGCAGCCGCGCGGGAACTGAGTGCGTGACGTCATGCAGCCACGCGGGAAGCAGAAGCTAACGGTTATTGGAGTATGTTGAAAGAGTCCTGCGGCGTCGAGCGACCTGGGGCATTGAGCGAAGCGAACTCAAGAATACAGGGTGACTTCTAAAGAGATATACAAGATGGCATATAAGAATACAGGGTGCCTCCTAAAGAGGTGTGCAGGATGTCAGAGCAAAATACAGTTAACAATATGCCAGTTAACAATACAGGGTGACTCCTAAAGAGATATACAAGATGCCAGATAAGAATACAAGGTGACTCTTAAAGAGGTGTACAAGATGGCAGAGAAAAATACAGGGTGACTCCTAAAGATGTGCACAAGATGTCACCCAAGAATACAGGGTGACTTCTAAAGAGATATACAAGATGTCAGATTACAGGGTGCCTCCTAAAGAGGTGTGCAGGATGTCAGAGCAAATTACAGGGTGACACTTAACGAGGTGCCCGCGCGGGAAGCCTAAGTTAATGGGTAATGGAGTTTGTTGGAAGAGTCCTGGGGCTTCTCGCATCGCTCGAAGCCCTCCTGAGCCTTTCTAACATGTGTAGCATTTGTAGCATGCGTCATTTGAAATGCTATAACGTCTAGGCTTTCAGACTGACTGTAATTTTTTTGTTACATTTTTTTCTGCTTCATTATCAGAAATATTCTATTAACCGCAGTATATGTGTGATTTCTGCTACTAGGTACTTATTCACGAGTATGATGTTGTGTGTAAACATGTCTGTTCACATTACGAGTGTTTTGTTAACTTTACGGCTATAATCATGTACGTCAGCTGATTCGCATTATTGGACTGGCAACACCGTACCGCCAGCCGGTGAACTGTCAAGTCGGAAGTACTAGTAACGATGGCGGCAGTATAACTCCCTCTGGTTTAAGATCTTGTTCAGGGAAACCATACAATTTACACCGCGGATGGCAGCCATACTTTGATAAACTACACTTTTATCTGAATCACCACTGCTCTCATCTCCATCAGTTTTATTGCCACTTGATAAACCCTCAATCTCTTCAACACTGTACATTGTACATTCCTCACGCTGCGCTGTAATCTATATTTAATTGGTCAGTTAGACTAGAATAGGGGCTTTCAACCGGGGGGTCGCGACACCCTAGGGAGTCGCAGGATGTGTCTTGAGGGGTCACGAGATACGGAGAAAATGTAAAAAAATGAGTTATTGCTGTAGTTTTTTTTAATTAAAAGAAGAATACACTCAAATTGTGTTAAACTTTTACGTTTCATCATTCTATTAATGTGAAACTTGAGCTTGTTTGGAATTAAGCAATTTTTGAATTAATGTTTATTAATATTAGTTATAAGTGGTTTTTTATGAATAAAACTTAACAATTATTGTAATTTTTTATTTAGCCTACTTTTCACATTTTGCAAAAATGAGGAAAAAGTAGACTTATGAGATCGATCCGGGAAAATGTGTGTCTGTCTGTCTGTCTGTCCTTCTGTCTGTCTGGCTGTGTGTGCCCCCCCCCCCCCCTTATCAACTCCTAAACGGCTGCAGAAATCGAAACCAAATTTAGTACGAGCAAAGAAGTATACCGGAATATATCACGTCCATAATTGAGAATGATGTCAGTGCTACCAACTGCAGAATAAACGCACTAGAAATTTGAGCTCCATGTTGGATATCTTGGAAGGTATGCATGGGACCCATTCCAAAATTGGCACACATGTAGATAATAATATTTCAGTTCAATTTTCAGGAGGACATATATGACAGTGTTGCCAATTAATTTTAAGCCTGCTGATAGTTCCAATTTTTAAATGCCTATAACTTCTACACTATCAATTGGATTTCAACCAAATTGTGTGTGTAATATGTGTACATAAACAGATATGACTGAGCGATTTCTTAAGATCCACCAGGGCTGCCAACTGTTAATAATTGCTCTCTCTATTCTTTTATCCAAATACCAATATATCAGAAAGTATGCAAGCCGACAGCTTTAAACTATGCACACGTATAGTACTTAACATTGTAGATTAATTTTGGACTAACTTATATACTTAAGTTCTACCAACATGATTCTAAGCCTGCTGATAGGACCAATTTTTAAATACATGTAACTTCTATACCATCAGTTGGATTTCAACCAAATTTCGTATGTTCTATGTGTAACATAACAGATATGACTATAAGTATTCTTAAGAGCAATAAATATTTTTTTAAACCTAATATCAATATATCAGGAAGTATGCAAGCCAACAGCCCTATACTTTGCACACGTATAGCACCTGACACTCTAGATTAATTTGGAATAATTAATATAAGTCAGTGCTGCCAACATGATCCTATGCCTGCTGATAGGTCCAATTTTAAAATACATGTAACTTCTATACTAACAAATGGATTTCGTCCAAAATTGGCACAACAAGATATCATAATATTTCAGATTATTTCTGACCAGCCCACGCATGGTATTGTTGGCAACATGCTTTTACGCGTGCTGATAGATCCAGTGTCTAACTGCATGTAACGTCCATTGGACTTCAACCAAATTTTGTATTCTGTACCTTAAGAGGTGGAACTAAGAATATATTCAGTCACCAGAGCTGCCAACTGTAATGCTCTATTAGGCAACGTTATACCAGGTATATTTCGAACTAATTAGACATTTCGATATTACCAACTTAATTTCGTCAATATTCTAGATAGGTTCATATACTGTAGATTAATCATTGGCATGAAACTTAATTTTAAGAAAAGTAGGTTCTTTAGTTCGTCACGAAACTTCTTGTTTAATTATTGTTTTAATGTTAAAATTGCTTAACACGGTGGGTGAGTGGTTATCATGTCGGATTACTAACTCCAAGATTGCAGGTTCGCTCCTGGCCGTGGTAAGTGATATTTGTGTTTTTTCTTCCTTTCCTCTGTCCATTTTTTCCCTGATGTGTCCTTCCTTGTACAATTTTCGTGTTTCTGATTTTATTTCTAAATTGTTCTCTGTCCTTAATGTCGTCTTCAGAGATTTTAAGTAATTCCATGTTTTCATGTACTTCTTTTATCCAACTGGTCATTAATTTACTTGTATTCACGACATTGAAAATCTTCCTAGTGAGTCTGTTCTCCTCCATCCTATATATGTGTCCATAGAACTGCAGACGTCTCTTCCTAAATTTATCTATAATGATGTCTGTATTATTATTATTATTATGTTAAAATTTGGGGGTCGCCAAAATACTCAGCCTAAACAGGGGGTCGCATTATCTAAATGGTTGAGAACCCTTGTAATAGAGTATTAATATCATGCTTTCCTCTTATTGTATACTAGAGTGCCTGTGCTAGACACCTCGCATGTGTTAAACCAACCACCTGAAAGATTTTGGCACAAACCGCAACTTCTAACTCCCTCTAGTTTAAGATCTTGTTCAGGAAAACCATACAATTTACATCGCGGATGGCATACTTTGATAAACTACACTTTTATCTGAATTCCCACTGCGCTCATCTCTATCAGTTCCATTGCCAACTGATAAACCCTCAATCTCTTCAACACTGTCTTCAAATTCATTGCCCCCCAGGGGCTCACATCTAGTGGGACGTTGGTTGGCGACCATGGGACCCCAGCTGAGTCCAGCATTGCTTACACTCACTTGTGCCGGGCTCCTCTCCGTCTTCTTTCCTGTCGACCTCACTTGGTCAACTCTTGTTCTCTTCAGACCCCGACGGTATTAGGGTATCCGAGCCCTAGGGAGTCTCTTCCTTTACCGCCTTAATTGGCCCTTGTCTCATCTTTTCTGATACCCTCCTTCTGCGAGGGGTCAGTCTTCTTATTCTTTTCATGTTCCCTCCTGCCTTCTGCTCAAGGCCCTCAAGGAGGCAGGGTGTATGTAGCCCCACCATTTCTGGTGCACACTGAATATTGCTACACCCTCAGGGGCTCACGTCTGGTGAGTTCGGGAGTTGGCGACCCCAAGTGATTCCTGAGCTGGGTCCAGTTTCCCCCTTTCGTCTATTACCTGTGGGGCGGACCCTCTCCTCTTTCACTTTCCTGTCTTTCATGGCTCTCCTTCCAAGTCCCTCAATCCGCATTCTTCGAGGGCTGAGGGCATTTCTTTTCCTCCTGTCCTTTATTTGCCTTATTCTCCTTTTGTTTTCCATTTCTTCTTGTATATAAGTCAGTAGTTAGTTTTAGTTATAGTTTACTTTTCATTATCATCATCACGGTCACCCATACCATTAAGGGCCGATAACCTAGATGTTAGGCCCCTTAAAACGACATTAATATATATTAAAATATAATAAAACATGATACAAGCCCAAAATTCAACATTATGAAATAGCAAGTATCATCATCATCATCATCATCAAATCATTGTTCAAATCGTCTAAATACCTTCAAATTGTAGCCCACTCAATTTCACTGCTTAAATTGTACATCAGATGATACCGGCATTCTCAAGTATTTACTTATGTATTTCTTTATTTGAGCACAACAGGAATTTCATCCCAATAACAGTGGCATAAAGATTACACAGTATGTTATCTTAAAACTTATACTAACCTGAACTAAACAGTAACTAAAATAAACTAATTAAAATAACTACGTGCGAAATTAAAACAGTATGGTACAAATAATACATGTGTAATACAAGATTGGCTGGGTAGAATGGCAAAGAGGAAAGAATTCATGATTTACAATTTGCAAGGTTTGGGACATTATTTCTGGAATCAAAAATACTGTCAAGGAAGTACTAATATCTATGGCATTATTTTTTTGAGCAACATTGTTGAAAATATTACATAGTTTGTTCAGCGGTGAATGTTTGTGGGCAGATGTCCTAATTCTTTTAATTTCAAATGTGATATTTATCTAATAAATCCTGATAAATGTACCGGTACATGAAATTATTCACGTAGTCTTTTCCGATTCCAGGTGAGTTCGTTCCTGCCACCGTATTTAAATATAAACTAATGATAGCCTGCGGAATATTCCGTATGAGACCCGCAAGTGCGGGAATTTTACTGCGAAATATATCGTCAACGACACTTTATTAGCGCGTAATATTCCGAAAACGGCACAGTAAGGGTTAAATACTAAAGAATATGTATATATTTTACAAATCAGGCAGCAAACAAATTAAATCTCAACACATACTTTTACCAGCTAAAAATTGTGCCGGCAAGAAGAAAGTTAGAGAAGGCCAAACCTCTTCCCTTGTGGAACCCCCCATTTACCACACAAGCAGTGCGACCGCATTTCAGACCAATTTGTTAGCAAGATAATATAGAAATGAGGAAGTAATTTCAAACCGTAAATTGATTGTACCATATGAAACAAGGTACGGTATCGCTAAAACATTCGGTAGCATGCGAGAAAATAATTTCACAGTCGTTCCAATTGGTTCCTGAACATCTCATTTCATGAAGAAAAGAAGTAGAAGAAGTTGCCGACTGACCCTTGGTAAGTTCAAAGGAGTGGTTCAAATGAAGTCTGACCTTCACCTCAGCTGCGGAGCAAGACATGGCATATCCAAGAATTACTGGCCAACACGCCATATATTGGCACACAAGACTGGATCCGTAATTCCATTTCCTTGCTGTCTTCATGTATTCCCTCCCCACACAAATGACCTCTTCAACCTCGACTCAAGAAGAATATGATCTGTCCTCATTGAAAATATAGCGGTTTTGTGGCCACTTAGTTCTCGACAATACCACACAGTCATCGCGCAAGCGTAGGTCGATGAGTGATTAAGTGGAGTTGTAAAATCCCACCAGAACTTGTCACTTAAATATACAGTACAATGCAACTAATATATCGTTCTTCCTTTAAGTACAAGACACGACACAGTAAATTCGATATATTTTTTTTCTCTCATAATTGAGGATATCTTTTTCAAAGAAAAATACAAGTAGTTCCGTGAAGAACTATACAGCCTATTTTCATATAGCCCACTTATTGCAACTATCATCATACACAATTTCAGTTTGATTGCTGTAATAGATTCGTAGATATTGAGAACCGACTAAATAATTTGGATGATAGATAGATAGATAGATAGATAGATAGATTTATTTACCATCAACAGGATAGGCACCCAATTACAGATGATATAATAAAACATAATAAACATTAAATTTACTTAAAAGCAACTATTTAACTAACCTAGAAACAAACATTGATTCAAGCTTATAAACTAAGTTCTCTATACACTTAAATTAAAATAACAATTATTACACACTATATATACAACAAACACCTACGATCTTGAGTTCAAAAATTATCTACGAATTTCCGTAGGCTTCGCAATGTTGGATTTTATATATGTAGGTCCTAGAGTTATGTACTGTTACATGCAGATTATTGTGTACGTGTGGTATTCAAACTTCAATCGCATAATTAGGACACTAGAAGTTACAAGGAGATTTTAAAATTTCGCACAGCTGCCATCTTTAGGTTATGGAAACAATTGAAATAAATTAGATGCTAGTGGATTACCATTCGTATAAGGATTTACTGTACCAAGTTTCACTGCTCTCGGATGGTTAAATTGCGAGAAACGTCCATGTGATTATTTATACTTCGCGTCGCCGCCATGTTGGATTTGTGATCACCAGGTTATTTAAAGTCCTATAAGTGAACTTGAGTTCATAGCACCTATGAACAATAAAAAATTCAGTTTGATTGCTACAATAGATTCATAGATATTGAGAGCCGTCTAATTATTTCGGATGGTCGCCATGTTGGATTGTTAAATGTATAGGCCATAGAGTCATGTACCATTATAGGATAATTATTGGGTAGGCTCATTATTCAAACTTTCACTTCGATCGCATGACTACATCACAAGAAATAAAAACTTAATTTTAAAATTCGCACAGCCGCCATCTTGAGGTTATGTAAACAATTGAACTAAATTAGATACCAGTGCATTACAATGTGTATAAATATTTCCTGTACCAGATTTCAGTGCGTTTGGAGCATTAAATCGCGAGAAAGGTTTATTTCAAATTTTCTAATTCGCTTGGCCGCCATGTTTGTTTTGTATATAACCGGTTTTTTAAAGTCGTATAAATGGACTTCCAGTAGTGCCCTTTATCTCCGTACAAAACTTCAGGGAGATACCGCTAATAGTTTCAGAGATACAGAATGCCGGTGAAATATTTCGCACATCCGCCATCTTGTGGTTATGTAAACAAATGAACGAAGTTAGTTGTCGGTGCATTACAATGTATATAAACATATACTTTACCAAGTTTCAATGCGTTTGGTTGGATAAATCGCGAGAAACGTCTATTTAAAAGTCGCAAATTCGCTTGGCCGCCATGTTGGTTTTGTAGTTACCAGGTTTTCAAAGATCACATAAGTGAACTTATAGTAGTTCCCTTTATCACCATACATGATGTCAGGGTAATATCGGTAATCGTTTCGGAGATATTGAATGCTGGTGAAATATTTCGCACAGCCGCCATGTTGGATTGGTGAGTCGTAACAAAATTTGAAGGGCACAGTCGGGGTCGCCCGGAATAGTGCTATAAACTTACTGAGTTTCATTGAAATCGCTCCAGCCGTTTAGATTTTATTAGGGGGGGGGGACACACACGAATAACACACACACACACGCACACACACACGGACAAAAGGTGATCTCATAAGCCTATTTTTTCAAAATTGAAAATAGGCTAAAAATACAAGTAGTTCCGTGAAGAACTATACAGAATATTTTCATATATCCTACTTATGTTAATTGCCACTATCTACATACAAAATTTCAGTTTGATTGCTGTAATAGATTCGTAGATATTGAGAACCGACTAAATATTTCGGATGGTCGCCATTTGGATTTTATATATGTAGGTCCTAGAGTTATGTACAGTTACATGAAGATTATTGTGTACGTGTAGCATTCAAACTTCAATCGCATGATTATGACACAAGAAGTTACAAGGAGATTTTAAATTTCGCACAGCTGCCATCTTGTGGTTATGGAAACAATTGAAATAAATTAGATGCCAGTGGAATAACATTCGTATAAGGATTTACTGTACCAAGTTTCACTGAACTCGGATGGTTAAATTGCGAGAAACGTCCATGTGAATATTTAAACTTCGCGTCGACGCCATATTTGATTTGTGATCACCAGGTTATTTAAAGTCCTATAGGTGAACTTAAGTCCATAGCCCCTATGAACATAAAAAAATCAGTTTGATTGCTATAATAGATTCGTAGATATTCCGAGCCGTCTAAATATTTCGAATGGTCACCATGTTGGATTGTTAAATGTATAGGCCATAGAGTCATGCACCATTAGAGGAACATGATTGCGTGGGTTCATTATTCAAACTTTCACATCGATCGCATGATTACGACACAAGAAATAAAAACTTAATTTTAAAATTCGCAAAGCCGCCATCTTGAGGTTATGTAAACAATTGAACTGAATTAGATACCAGTGTATTACAATGTGTATAAACATTTCCTGTACCAGATTTCATTGCGGTTTGAACATTAAATTGCGAGAAAGGTCTATTTAAAATTTTCAAATTCGTTTGGCCGCCATGTTCGTTTTGTAGTTAACCGGTTTTTGAAAGTCATATAGATGAACTTCCAGTAGTGCCCTTTATCTCCGTACAAAATTTCAGGGTGACACCGCTAATAGTTTCAGAGAGATAGAATGCCGGTGAAATATTTCACACATCCGCCATCTTGTGGTTATGTAAACAATTGAACGAAGTTAGATGTCGGTGCATTACAATGTGTATAAACATATACTGTACCAAGTTTCATTGCGTTTGGTTGGTTAAATCACGAGAAACGACTATTTAAAGTCGCAAATTCGCATGGCCGCCATGTTGGTTTTGGAGTTACCAGTTTTTCAAAAGTCACATAGGTGAACTTCTAGTATTTCCCTTTATCACCGTGAATAATTCCAGGGTGATATCGGGAATAGTTTCGGAGATATTGAATGCTGGTGAAATATTTCGCACAGCCGCCATGTTGGAATGATGAGACATAACAAAATTCGAAGGGCACGGTCGGGGTCGTTCGGAATAGTGCTATGAACTTACCGAGTTTCATTGAAATCGCTCCATCCATTTAGAAGTTATTAGGGACACACACACTCCTCACACACACACACACACACACACACACACACACACACGGACAAAAGGTGATCTCATAAGCCTATTTTTTCAAAATTGAAAATAGGCTTTAAAAAAATACAAGCAGCGGAGATGAGGCATAGAGGGTAAGACCACAAGTGGTAGAGTTTGAAATGAAGAGATAAGATAAAGGACAGGATAGAAACAACAAAGATAAAGTGGTATGGTCACATGATGTAGATGGAAGAGGAGAGAGTACCAAAGAAAGCTTTTTCCGAAAAGATGACAGGGAAGAGACCACGAGGAATACCCCGAAAGAGATGGACGGATACAGTCTGGGAGTGCATAGAGAAGAGGGGAAGAAAACCTGAAGATGTACATAGAAAAGGAGAGGAGTGGTGGAGATACAGGCAACGATGAGGTCTTTACTTCACAACCCGACCCAGGAAGTTGGAAATGGGAAATGAAGATGATGATCATAAAAATAGTTCGATTATTCGAATAATAGAATTTTTCGATTTTCCAATCTATGTAAACATCCAAATTTTGAAATAAGCTGAATATATTCAAATATTCGAATAACATAAACGAGAAAAGAAAGAAAGGCACAAAGAAAGAAAGAAAGAAAGAAAGAAAGACACAAAGGAAGGAAGGAAGAAAGACAGAAAGGATGGAAGAAAGAAAGAAAGAAAGAAAGAAAGAAAGAAAGAAAGAAAGCGAGGAAGGGAGAAAGAAAGAAAGAAAGAAAGAAAGAAAGAAAGGAAGAAAGAAAGGATGGAAGAAAGAAAGAAAGAAAGAAAGAAAGAAAGAAAGAAAGAAAGGATGGAAGAAAGAGAGAAGGAAAGACAGAAGGAAAGGATGGAAGAAAGAAAGAAAGAAAGAAAGAAAGAAAGAAAGAAAGAAAGAAAGGATGGAAGAAAGAAAGAAAGGAAGGAAGAAAGAAAGCGAGGAAGGGAGAAAGAAAGAAAGAAAGAAAGAAAGGATGGAAGAAAGAAAGAAAGAAAGGATGGAAGAAAGAGAGAAGGAAAGGATGGAAGAAAGAGAGAAGGAAAGACAGAAGGAAAGGATGGAAGAAAGAAAGAAAGGATGGAAGAAAGAAAGAAAGAAAGAAAGAAAGAAAGAATGGAAGAAAGAAAGAAAGAAAGAAAGAAAGAAAAAAAGAAAGAAAGCGAGGAAGGGAGAAAGAAAGAAAGAAAGGAAGGAAGAAAGAAAGGATGGAAGAAAGAAAGAAAGAAAGAAAGAAAGAAAGAAAGAAAGGAAGAAAGAAAGGATGGAAGAAAGAAAGAAAGAAAGAAAGAAAGAAAGAATGAAAGAAAGAAAGAAAGAAAGACACAAAGGAAGGAAGGAAGAAAGAAAGAAAGAAAGAAAGAAAGAAAGGATGGAAGAAAGAAAGAAAGAAAGAAAGAAAGAAAGAAAGAAAGAAAAATAGAAAGAAAGCGAGGAAGGGAGAAAGAAAGAAAGAAAGAAAGAAAGAAAGAAAGGATGGAAGAAAGAAAGAAAGAAAGAAAGAAAGGATGGAAGAAAGAGAGAAGGAAAGACAGAAGGAAAGGATGGAAGAAAGAAAGAAAGGATGGAAGAAAGAAAGAAAGAAAGAAAGAAAGAAAGAAAGAAAGGATGGAAGAAAGAAAGAAAGAAAAAAAGAAAGAAAGCGAGGAAGGGAGAAAGAAAGAAAGAAAGAAAGAAAGAAAGAAAGAAAGCGAGGAAGGGAGAAAGAAAGAAAGAAAGAAAGGATGGAAGAAAGAAAGAAAGGATGGAAGAAAGAAAGAAAGAAAGAAAGAAAGGATGGAAGAAAGAAAGAAAGAAAGAAAGAAAGAGAGAGAGAGAGAGAGAGAAAGAATAGGAAGAAAGCGTATGGCTCTTAGTGCCGGGAGTGTCCGAGGACATGTTCGGCTCGCCAGAGGCTGTAGCTGCTTCATTGCGGACACCCATCGGTTGAGCTACAAATTCCGTTCAATTTCAAGTACCGTAGTTCCAACTTTCGCTACCAGATGAACGTTTTAACTTTGATGAGCATTTCAACGAAACCTAACCTACAAATTTAGCTTCACACAAATGTAGTTAGTGGAAGGTTCTTTTACATGCCATACATCTATGACATGGAACAACCGGCATTACTTCCCCTCCGAAGGAAGGCATACTGAGGGATTCATAGCGCCCCTAACTTCGGCGGCGATCATGGGCATCGAAGCTCAGCATGCTATCAACTAAGCCACTGAAGCCGCTAATTTATTCCATTTTTTTTATCGTAAGGCCTCGGATGCTGGGTGCAAGCTTTGTTATTTGACGCCCAGAGGGCAGCTTGCATGTCGATTTTTGTTGTTCCTTGGAACGCTATGGAAGTCAAGGAGAAAGGAGGAACTTTGTATTGGTGGAAAATCCTGAGAAAAATTTGACATTATGATCACGGCCTAATGAATTCAAATGGGTTCTTTAACATGCCAACAACGTATGACATGCGTTCCGTGACTTTTGTCACCTTTCAAAAATTACTTACCACGGCCAGGAGCGAACCTGCAAGCTTGGGGGTTGGTAGCCCGACATGATAACCACTCACCCACCGTGCATGCCATTTATTCGAAATGAGGAATATTCGAATATGTACAGCCCCATTATACACCAAAGTGCACGGGGCTACATGAGCATGATGACCAAGCCCCTCCTGCTCCAGAGAGGACTGGACCCTCCAGGGAATTTCACTCAGTATGCTCACTGTCAACACCGAGAATTGAACCTCATGCCTTCAGGAACTGAGGCTGTATAATCAGTTTACCACGCCTGTGGAGTCCGAGGCGATCTCTGCTGCACCTGGAAACTAAGAACATCACTTGCCGACATGTTCATTACAACATCGGTTACCTCATTTTAAAAATCCTCTAGTCTAATTAATAGCAGGTATTAAAGTCGATCCCTTTAAGTCGCATTTAGCAATATATTATCTGGTGTGTGGTAAATTGGACGAAACATTGGTAATACGCAAAGCGTTGCCCCAGGCAAAACCATATGCTCTTTCCAGAATATAATCAGCATTCTCAACGGGGAGGAGGTCTTCTCTTATAATGCATTCTGGTCCCTAAAGCACGCATGCACACACCACACGATGGTCCAATGAACATTTCCGAGTTAATCATAGATTCTCTCCTTACAAACAGCATTTACATATATTGGACTTAAAATGGTGGCTTGGTGTTGCGGTACCTATCTAGTTAAAAGGCGGTCGAGTAATACGTGGCCATGATTTACTTTTGCGTGCAAGTGCTGGTTATCAACCCACAAGTCCAATTGAGTTCTCCATGCAGAATTTGCTAGATGAGTTCCTTGTAATGGACTCAGGCCCTAAGCTGCAGTCACTTTTAGGCCCTATATGGAGAGAACGTGAAATTTAATTAGAAACTACTCAATATGGTGGAAATGTTTAATACATAGCTTTTACATTTGCCGATGGCATAATGTCTGTGGGAGAATTTAAAGACCCTCTCTCTTGCCTGACGTCTCCTAAAGACAAGACACTTCTTCACTTAAGGGACACTGGGTCTGAGTTTTCATATTTCTGTAATTATCAACGGATATTATTCTAATTTCACACACATCAGTCAAATACTAATATACACTATACTACTGATTTACAGTTTTCTATCTCTAACCGTTTAGGAGATATGATTATTTTCATATAGAAATTATGCAAATTTTGAAAATGGTCCTTGCGTTAAACAGATAGAGTTAGGTCATTTATCATGACTTTCCCATATAGATATTTAGTATGGAAGCAATCCTAGTGATTGGTTTTAAGTTCATATGAATATTTGTTGAGATATAAATTAACATATTTCACAATTTATTTATCCCATTAATTGCCTATTATTTGAAAATTAAAATATTTTTAATGGCAAAACTATGAATACTAAAGTAAAACTAATCACTGTGCTTATGGATGCAATAATATAGAATATGTATAAAAATTTGCTACATTATAGCTACAAGTCTGATGCATATGAGGCGAATTTCGTTTCAAACAAGTAGTTCCGTGAAGAACTATACAGCCTATTTTCATATATCCTACTTATGTTAATTGCCTCTATCAACATACACAATGTCAGTTTGATTGCTGTAATAGATTCGTAGATATTGAGAACCGACTAAATATTTCGGATGGTTGCCATGTTGGATTTTATATATGTAGGTCCTAGAGTTATGTACTGTTACATGCAGATTATTGTGTACGTGTAACATTCAAACTTCAATCGCATGATTAGGACACAAGAAGTAACAAGGAGATTTTAAAATTTCGTACAGCTGCCATCTTTAGGTTATGGAAACAATTGAAATAAATTAGATGCTAGTGGATTACCATTCCTATAAGGATTTACTCTACCAAGTTTCACTGCACTCGAATGGTTAAATTGCTAGAAACGACCATGTGAATATTTATATTTCGCGTCGCCAACATGTTGGATTTGTAATCACCAGGTTATTGAAAGTCCTACAGGTGAACTTATGTTCATAACCCCTATGAACATAAAAAAGAATCAGTTTGATTGCTGTAGTAGATACGTAGATATTGAGAACCGTCTAAATATTCCGGATGGTCGCCATGTTGGATTGTTAAATGTATAGGCCATAGAGTCATGTACCTTTAAAAGAAAATTATTGCGTAGGTACATTATTCAAACTTTCACTTCGATCGCATGATTACGACACAAGAAAAAAAAATTAAAAATTCGTACAGCCGCCATCTGGAAGTTATGTAAACAATTGAACTAAATTACATACCAGTGCATTACAATGTGTATAAACATTTGCTGTCCCAAGTTTCATTGCGTTTTGATCATTAAATCGCGAGAAAAGTCTATTTAAAACTTTCAACTTTCGCTTGGCCGCCATGTTCGTTTTGTAGTTAACCGGTTTTTTTAAGTCTCATAGATGAACTTCAAGTTGTGCCCCTTATCTCCTTACAAAATTTCAGGGTGATACCGGTAATAGTTTCAGAGATATTGAATGCTGGTGAAATATTTCGCACAGCCGCCAAGTTATATTGGTGAGACGTAACAAAATTTGAAGGGCACGTTCGGGGTCGCCCGGAATAGTGCTGTGAACTTACCGAGTTTCATTGAAATCGCTCCAGCCGTTTAGATTTTATTAGGGGGGGGGGGACACACACACACGCACACACACACGGACAAAAGGTGATCTCATAAGCCTATTTTTAGCCTACTTTCGATTTTTGCAAAAAATGAAAGTAGACTTATGAGATCAACACAGGGCGAAAAAAGTGTGTCTGTCTGTGTGTGTGTATGTGTGTGTGTGAGTCTGTGTGTGTGTGTGTATGTGTGTGTGTGAGTCTGTGTGTGTGTGTGTCTGTGTGTGTGTGAGTGTGTGTACTCTGAATGTCTGTCCCCCCCTATCAATTCGAACACGGTGAAACCGAATTGAACGAAATTTGGTACAGAGGTAGCACTAGTAAAGGACACCTCAGTGTCATACTTTATATCGCCGCCATCTTTACCAAAACAGAATGGCGGCCACTCAAATGTTCAAAACGTAAAATCAAATTACGGCTAAACTAATCATCCGATCTCTACCAAATTTGGTGCCAACATACCTTTATATAGGACGCGTCTTTCACCCAAAATTCAAGGTCATCGGCCATGCTATTTCAGGATGGCGGCCGTGTGAAGTATGCAACCATTTTAATAAATAGCTTAAGACCCACCAATTCCGATTATCGAGCCTAGGGGGGTTTAAGCTATCCTGAAGGTCGTGATCCGTTATTTATTATAATTTAATATTATAATATTATACAGTATGAGTGGCTTAAAAGAGCTGAGCCGTTTGTGTCACACGACAAGATGGCAGCTGTCCTCATGTGCCTGTCTTATATTTCAGTAGTTTTAGTATGTTGTATGTGATATACCGTACTGATACAATAATATAAACTTTGTGTGAAATGTTCTTTAATGAAGATGTACTGCAGTGAAGAAATCGTTTATTTAAAGTCATTATTTGCCAACAGTTTGTATCTAATATATCAGTTAAGAACACCTGACGTCATGGATACGGTTAGCTCTGGGCTAGCATGTTAGTCTGACACGCAGTTGACTGGGGATCGAATACTGCTACAGGTAGGTTTTTTTTTCTTGCATTCTTTTACAAATGATGTGCACGAGCTTTTCCCACAGATACTGAATAAAATGTCATTTAGCTCAAAGGAGAGGATAAAGTATACACTCGTATATTAATAAAATCACAGTCCCAGCATCGCACATAAACAGAAGACATTAGAAAAAGGAGAATAGAAGAACTAGATACACGTTGTCATTAACCACAGCCTTCTTAATGCCTCTGTACGGTGCTGTCCTCTTGTGGGTTATGTGGGTAATATTGTTCCAAACATAACGCTGTGTAAATGCCTGAGCTGGCCTCCTGAAGTATGGCAATTTTGTAATACTGGTAGTTCAACTATTAGCCACGATCGCGCTCCGAATACCTTTAAACACTGCCAGCTGGATCGCCTCCCTCTTGGCTACTTTATACTGCCTACTCATTCAACACCCATAGAACACTGCCATCGTAGTACATTACGATGGCAGTGCATAGGCGTACAAGATAAAGATTAATTCACTGATAGGTCGCAGCACCACCTACTGTGATTGGGGCGGAAGATTCTTAATTTTGCAGGCTGGCTTAATATAGAGATTAACGGACGTGAATGCATTACAATAAGTTAGTAGTTTTGTTATTCAATCATCATAAAGTATATAATATTGATCTTGACACTTACTGGCTTATTATCAATATAAAAGAAAACAAACAATACATTGTGGTTGGGGTGATTGTTTTAGGGATGAGGACAAAGAGTCATAAAGATACCCATACATTTAGGAGAAAGTAGGCTATATGTTCTTTGCTGAACATCTTGTTTCAAAATTGAAAATAGGCTAAAAATGGGAAGCTCAGAAAAATGCGCTTTTATAAAGCCATGCATATTTTTTTAGTATTCAGCTTACCTTATCAGCTAAAACTGCCCAGCACCATATGTTAACACCCTCCTTCTTGCTCTTCTGAGCTCCTTATTAGGAAAATAAGTACAGAAACACTCGCCTCAATGAAAGTCCATGAATAGGGGGCGTTTAGATACCATGCACTAGACATTTCATGAATTCGCTGGACCTTTAAATATGGCGGAATTCGGAAAAGATTTTCACTAAATTATCCGCTGGAGTCAGGGACATAATTATATCAAAGAATAAACAAGTAGTTCCGTGAAGAACTATACAGCCTATTTTCATATAACCTACTTATGTTAATTGCCCCTATCAACATACACAATTTCAGTTTGATTGCTGGAATAGATTGGTAGATATTGAGAATCGACTAAATATTTCGGATGGTCGCCATGTTGGATTTTATATATGTAGGTCCTAGAGTTAGGTAATGTTACATGAAGATTATTGTGTACGTGTAGCATTCAAACTTCAATCGCATGATTAGGACACAAGAAGTAATAAGGAGATTTTAAAATTTCGCACAGCTGCCATTTTGTGGTTATGGAAACAATTGAAATAAATTAGATGCCAGTGGATTAACATTCGTAAAAGGAGTTACTGTACAAAGTTTCACTGCACTCGGATGGTTAAATTGCGAGAAACAACCATGTGAATATTTATACTTCGCGTCGCCGCCATGTTGGATTTGTGATCACCAGGTTATTTAAAGTCCTATAGGTGAACTTAAGTTCATAGCCCCTATGAACAAAAGAAATCAGTTTGATTGCTATAATAGATTGGAAGATATTCAGAGTCGTCTGAATATTTCGGATGGTCGCCATGTTGGATTGTTAAATGTATAGGTCATAGAGCCATGTACCAATGAAGGAAAATTATTGCGTAGGTTCATTATTCAAACTTTCACTTCGATCGCTTGATTACGACACAAGAAATAGAAACTTAATTTTAAAATTCGCACAGCCACCATCTTGAGGTTATGTAAACAATTGAACTAAATTAGATACCAGTTCATTGTAATGTGTATAAACATTTCCTGTACCAGATTTCATTGCGTTTGGAACATTAAATCGCGAGAAAGGTCTATTTAAAATTTTCGAATTCGCTTGGCCGCCATGTTCGTTTTGTAGTTAACCGGTTTTTGAAAGTTTTATAGATGAACTTCCAGTAGTGCCCTTTATCTCCATATAAAATGTCAGGGTGATACAGCTAATAGTTTCAGAGATATAGAATGCCGGTGAAATATTTCGCTCATCCGCCATCTTGTGGTTATATAAACAATTGAACCAAGTTAGATGTCGGTGCATTACAATGTGTATAAACATATACTGTACCAAGTTTTATAGCGTTTGGTTGGTTAAATCGCGAGAAACGTCTATTTAAATGTCGCAAATTCGCGTAGCCGCCATGTTGGTTTTGTAGTTACCAGTTATTCAAAAGTCACATAGGTGAACTTCTAGTGTTTTCCTTTATCACCGTAATAAATTCCATGGTGATATCGGTAATAGTTTCGGAGATATTGAATGCTGGTGGAATATTTCGCACAGCTGCCATGTTGGATTGGTGAGACGTAACAAAATTTGAAGGGCACGGTCGAGGTCGCCCGGAATAGTACTATGAACTGTACCGAGTTTCATTGAAATCGCTCCAGCCGTTTAAAAGTTATTAGGGGGACACACACACACACCTCACACACACACACACACACACACACACACAGATGGACAAAAGGTGATCTCATAAGCCTATTTTTTCAAAATTGAAAATTGCCTAAAAAATCAATATTTTTGCGATTTCTGACAAAAACTCAGTCCCAGTGTCCCTCAACACCGATTAAAGATCTACAGTCATATGTCGCACATTCGATTTGGACCAATAATGTGTAAGAATTTGATTAAGGGTTTTCATACAAGATATTCAGTATTTCTGGAATAATTTCAGTTTTTTTCTGGCATATTGGCAAGTATATTTCTTGGGAGGTTGAAACAGTTCATTTTATTAAAGGAATATAATAGTTCGAATGTAGGAAACTGATATTTAGTCTCTCAAGATTTGCAAAGCTAAACTGGGGTTTAAAGCATACAGCTCTGAAGGTAATATACAAAGGTGGAATCTTACCTCTCATTTTGTATGAAGCACCGGTATGGAGAAAGGGTATAGAAAAAATTTGCTATAGAGTAAAATTGATAAGAGTCCAAAACTGATAAATATCAGAATAGCTAAAGCTTATCGCACTGTATCTAATGAAGCTCTCTGTGTGATAACAGGATTAATTCCAATTAATATTCAAATTGAGGAGACGGTAGCATACTACGATCTTATTAATGTTAATAGTAAAGAAGATCGCTCAATTGGCATGGACATGGAAGTAAATCAATGGTCTCACCCTGCTGACATTGTTAAAATTATTGACGAAAATTATGAACAGATGCATTCTTTCAATGTTTACACTGATGGAAGTAAAAGTGAGGATGGAGTAGGATCTGGAATTGCCATATACAATGGAAACGAGTTCATTCAACAGCTGCAATATAAACTAGACAAACGATGTTCTAATCAAGCAGAACAGCTAGCTATCGTTAAGGCATTGCTACATCTAGAATCCATGGACACGGAGCAGAGAACCGCACTCATTTTCACAGACAGCCAAATTACAATAGATGCACTTAAAAACTACAAAACCGATACATTTCTCATAGAGAAAATTAGAAGAAAAGCAATTGAAATGGAGAAACAGAATTGGGTGATTTTCTTCAGTTGGGTTAAGGCGCATAACGGAAATGAGGGAAATGAATTAGCGGAGCAGCTGGCTAAAGAAGCAGCACAAATCGGTTTAAGTGAGTGCTATAATAGAATTCCAAAAAGTAATATGCTAAAAGAATTAAGTGTGTTTAGTTTGAGAAAGTGGCAGAATGAATGGGACAATACATCCAAGGGCGAAATTACAAAATCATTTTTCCCCAGTGTACAGGACAGACTAAAATTGAAAATGAACATAACGCCCAATTTTACAGTTATGACAACAGGACACGGCAATATTAAATCATACTTATACAGATTTAAAATTATAGATAGTCCAACATGTATATGCAATATCGGTCACCAGACTGTAGATCACTTACTATATGAGTGTAAGTTATTAGGGAAAGAAAGAGATATATTAATAGCACATGTTTTAAGATCAGGCAGCTGGCCTATAAAGAAAGATGAAATTGTTAGAAACTACCTTAGGGAATTCTTTACTTTTGCAAACTCTATCTCATTAGAAACACTAAATAGATAATTTATATTTATATTTTCTTAACTGTTTATCATTTTAGTGACACAAATTTCATTTAACAGCCATAGATATAAAATATTTGTAATATAAATTGTATAGTTTTAGTCTGAAATGATTAATAAGTAATAATGAAGCATGGCCACCTCTTGCTGATGGGCCATTGCAAGGAGTCTAGCGCTTGAGCTAAGAGATTCTTTGTGATGGTCCAGCAGTGGGGTAGAAGGGGTCCTTGCCCCATGGAGTTTCATATCTGTATAGCTATTCTTTTTATATAGTCAGTTGTTCTGATTGTTTTTGTTAAGAATGGAAGGGGTTATGTTTTATGATGGTTTGGGTTATGTGATGATAAATGGAGAGTGTTATGTCTCCTTGTTGGGATGAGATAGTGACATGTTTTGTTAATTGGAGTGGGGTATGTTATGTTTGGAATATAGTAAACTAGCAGTAGTACCCGGCTTCGCCCGGTGGAATGATGATAATGTTTTAAGGTCTCCTTAGAAATATAATGGACTTAAAATCTAAGTCATTTGCCCCCAAAGACAATGAGGGAGTAATATCTAGGTCATTTGCCCTTTTGATAAGGATGATAATAAAAACACGTCAAACTTACAAACTACCGTAATAGAAATACATATTTCAAAATTCACAGGCGAGGAAAGACTTATTGTGTGTGGTGATTAATGGTGTAATGGGCGTAACATCTACTGTAGGTCATTTGCTCTTATGATGAGGATGATAAGGGAAACTACTACCGGTATTGAATTGACACTTCAATGTATAATGTACACAATGTACTGTAATAAAAATAACTATATGGCGGCTTCGGTGGCGTATTTGGTAGCATGCTGAGCTTCTATGCCCAAGATAGCGGGTTCAAACCCGGCCGAAGCCGTCGGATATTTTAAGAGCGTTAAAAATCCGTCAGTATGCCTTTCTTCGGAGGAGAAGTAAAGCCGGCGGTCCCATGTCAGATTTATGGCATGTTATTGAACCTTCCACTAATTACACCTGTGTGAAGCTAAATTGGATACGTAAACAACGCTCATAGATGTCTACGTCCGTTGCCAAGAGCCGACTGCAGTGGCGTCTAGTAGCTAAGTTCCGAACTTGGCCTAGTAGTCGTTGACGGTGGCGCTTGGCGGCAAAAGTACGAACTATTTGAAGAATTCTAAGTTGCAGTTTGTACTTAAATTAAAATACAGATAACACACACTAATACAGTCATCACAATTAACACCGGTTATCAGACAGATTCTACACACACCCAAAGTACACGGGGCTACATGACCGCGTTGTCGCAGCCCCTAAACTTAAGAACCAACCAACCAAAAATAAATATTTTAAAAATCACAGTCGAGAAAGACTTTATGCGGCGGTGATTATTGGTATGATGCGCGTAACATCTAGGTCATTTGCACTTATGATGATAATAGTAAGGTAATGAAAAAATGACTACTAAACGAACATGGTGTTATTTTAAAACTGATATAGGTAATTCAGGTGTCTAGCTTCGATGTCTTCCAAAGTCTCAACCTTATTTTCTGGCTTAGGCCTGTACTGGATGCGTCTAGTGAAAGAGCGTACTGCTCGGCAAAGACAAAGAATATAGGTCCAAGCTGCACGAACCTGAGATGATCGCAGATGATGACGAAATATGATGACACACGTTCGGGGTTCCCCGTCCTATACAGATTGACCGGGAATCACTCACTGTTTCGCAATGGCCCTGTGCTGGCATCAGCATAGACAGCAGGAGATAACACGGCGGGCTCTGGAAAGTACTCTCAAGTCACCTCACGATGAATCAGCAAGCTATTCTCACAACTGACCCCCCCAGGGTCTCACAACTTGTGGGACGTGGGTTGGCGACCACGGAACCCCAGCTGAGTCTGGCATCGCTTGTACTTCCTGGTGCCGGGCTCATTTCAGTTCTCTTTCCTGTCGGCCTCCCTTGGTCAACTCTTGTTCTCTTCCGACCCAGACTGAATTAGGGTATCCGAGGGCTAGGGAGTCTTTCAATTTCCCGCCTTAATTGGCTTTGTCTCATCTTTCCTGATGCCCTCATTCTTCGAGGGGTCTGCCTTCTTTTCCTTTTCATAATATCTCCTGTCTTCTGCTCAAGGCCCTCAAAGAGGCAGGGTGTGTGTAGACCCACCACTTCTGGTACACCCTCAAGGGCTCATGACTGGTGAGTTAGGAAGCTGGCAACTCCGAGGAATGCCTGAGCTACATGCAGGGAATGGAGTGGTATGTCAGAAATTTCAAGTGGACAGTGTTACGCATCGGGTTCCAAAGGGTAAGTATACACACTTTGTTTTCGATCGGTGAACGATGTAGATTTGTACCAAAGGGCCTTAATGCGGGAAATGGAGTGGTCTGTCCGAAATTTCGAGTGGACAGTGTTACTCGTCGAGTTCCAAACGGTAATTATGTAAAATCTGGTTGAGATCGGTGAAACGGTGTAGTTTTGTGCCAAGGGTCAAAATGCAGGGAATGGAGTGGCCTGTCCAAATTTTAAAGTGGACAGTGTTACTCATCGGGTTCCAAAGGGTAAGTATACACATTTTGTTTTCGATCGGTGAACGATGTAGATTTGTGCCAAAGGGCCTAAATGCGTGGAATGGAGTGGTCTGTCCGAAATTTCGAGTGGACAGTGTTACTCGTCGAGTTCCAAAGGGTAATTATGTAAAATCTGGTTGAGATCGGTGAAACGGTGTAGTTTTCTGCCAAAGGGCCAAAAAGCAGGGAATAGTGTGGTCTGTCCGAAATTTAAAGTGAACAGTGTTACTTGTCGGGTTCTACGGGTAAGTATATAAAATTGGTGTCAGAACGGTGAAACGGTGTAGATTTGTGCCAAACAGCCTAAATGCAAGGGATGGAGTGGCCTCGCCGCAATTTCAAGCAGACAGTGTTAGTCGCAGTGTTCCAAAGGGTAAATATACAAATTTTGGTTGAGATCGGTGAAACGGTGTAGATTTGGGACAAAGGGCCTAAATGCAGGGAATGGAGTGGTCTGTCCGCAATTTCAAGCAAACAGTGTTACTCGCTGGGTACCAAAGGGTAAGTTTACGAATATTGGTTCTGATCGGTGAAACGGTGTAGATTTGTGCCCAAGTGCCTAAATGCAGGGAATGGGGTGGTCTGTCCGAAATTTTAAGTGGACAGTGTTACTCGCAGGGTTCCAAAGGGTAAGTATACAAAGTTTGGTTCAGATCGGTGAAACGGTGTAGATTTGTGCAAAAAGGGCCTAAATGCAGGGAATGGCGTGGTCTGTCCGAAATTTCAAGCAGACAGTGTTACTCGCAGGGCACCAAAGGGTAAGAATACGAATTTTGGTTCTGATCGGTGAAACGGTGTAGATTTGGACCAAAGGGCCTAAATGCAGGGAATGGGGTGGTCTGTCCGAAATTTTAAGTGGTCAGTGGTACTCGCAGGGTTCCAAAGGGTAAATATACAAATGTTGGTTGAGATCGGTGAAACGGTGTGGATTTGGACCAAAGGGCCTAAATGCAGGAAATGGGGTGGTCTGTCCGAAATTTCAAGTGGACAGTGTTACTCGCAGGGTTCCAAAGGTTAAATATACAACTTTTGGTTCAGATCGGTGAAACGGTGTAGATTTGTGCAAAAGGGCCTAAATGCAGGGCATGGGGTGGTCTGTCCGAAATTTAATGTTGACGGGGTTACCCGCAGGGTTCCAAAGGGTAAGTATACAAATTTTGGTTCAGATCTGTGAAACGGTGTAGATTTGTATTGAACCCGAGGAGGTTATGCTGACTGGAATTGAACGTGGTTCTCAGAGACTGTGATCTCAGCGTGAAGGTTCCACCAGGGAACGAACCAGAGATCTGTAGAGGCAGTTTCATGGTAAAAACCCCTCGAAAGAAGCGTATATTTAATCACTGGTGTGATTTTTGGTGCAATGACATTATTTATTAAAATAATGCAGGGAATAATGAGCAGATTACAGCATTATTAGACTACTTGGTGTAGGCTATACGAGGCTTGAAGCACGGAGAGGACAGAGTTGACATTTTACAAATTAGCCCAGAATTGTGGGTGGGGCCCAGTGGAGCCATGTCCATCTCTGTGACCCCATTCTGTCGTCTAGAGCAAGGGGGAGGCCTGAATAATGACCCAGTTATTCCCCGACGGAGAATAGATTTGAGGAGTGGGAGGAGAGATGCCCAGGAAAATCATTGATTACTCGTGATTGGAGCAACGAATTGAGATGAGAGTTGCTCACAGATGAATCTTTTGGCAGGAGGCTAATTTTAGAGCCTTTTACCTGCGAAATTGGGGCATATTTAACGAAGTGCGGAAGGACTGTAAAACGACCATTGTGCGCGGATAGATTTGAGAATGTTGCCGGGGGAATTCCCGTAAGATAGCGTCCCACGCTATGGAGAAAGGAATTAATATTAATTAATTGGACGAGCGATTCCTGTGCACGCAGATAGTTTTGGAATCTGTGAAGAAAGAGGAACCCAATGATCATGGTTTGGAGACCAGATTCACGCTGTGAGATGAGCCAAGATTTCGCGGGAAGATATCGCCCTACTTTCAGTGAGAATCTGATATAAGGGAGTAGACCCTTGGAGGAGCGTTCAGTCTCGCTCTGTCTCAACCCAGTCTCTCTCAGTTGAAGCTCAGTCTACGCGCAGTTCACGTGCAGTTTGCACCCAGTTACAGCCCAAGTTGCAGTCTTACGCAGTCTTCACGACGTTAGAAGTTACCCAGGTGCAGCACAGTTGCAGTAAGTTGCAAACAGTATGCAACAAGTACGAGGGCAGTACGAGGCAGTATGTAAGCAGTATACAGCAGTCTTCAAGTAAGTTACGAGCAGTCTTCAAGTGAATCTTCAGTCAGGTACAGCCACTGTGAAGCAAGTTCGTCAAGGCAGAACGCATGGCGGTTCTACTCATAATAGACGCCGAACAAAGACTGGTACATGTAAATGAAGCATTTTATAATCTTTTATGAATAATAGTCGTGCTATAGGCATAATCAGCAGTACGAACTATGCCGTGTTCAGTTACGAAGCACCGTGTAGACTAATGGCAGAACTATTGTAAATAATTATTTGTGTAAAGTATTGGACAGTGTTAAGCGCAATGTGTATAGTATTGACTGATCGTATGTGTAATTACGATGGTATGCGCTAAATGAAACTCTATGACGTGTTTGGTAATGTCATGAGAGTACCAGATGTTAACACTCAAGACGGGATCTAGCATATTTATGCAACGCAGGACGCTTACCGTAGGAGTAGGAAATATAAAAACTGTTGGTGGATTCCGAAAGCAGGTAAACCACACTTTCAATCAGGAGTTGATAGGGGCACGGGAGATGCTGTCGACACCTGCAATTTCGATCTTTGCTAGGGAATTTCAGCATTGAAAAGTGTATAAAGTGACGTGTGTTAAGTGTACAACATATGTAAAATATCATTTAAAGTAGTGATTAGATAAGTGTTTCATATGTGTGGGAGCAATAGCTTCCTGAGAGTTATGCAACGTGTCGTGTTGTTGATGAAAATTATGTGTTATAAAATGTGTGTTTGCAAGATGAATATGTCGCGTTAAACCTGCTAATGGCGGGCGACATGGAGAAATATGATTGGTTGGAGCCACCATAGACGCCTATAGAAATGTAAGTACCCCACAAGTTATGATTATGTAGAAATATGGGCCATTGCATGTTGTGAATTCCGTAAAGATGCCAGTAAAAATCAGTTTAGGAGGCAGATCCTCCATGTTTAATCAGTATTGTGTTGATTTTTATAGAGTTGAGATGTTAATTTGCATCATTAAGTGGAGTAATTATTCCCACTATGAATTAAGAATGGCAATCAGTTATGTAAATGTGACGAACGCGATTGTTCGGATTTTTAAGACGTTTAGCTTGTCGGATTTCGGGTAAAGTTATGTGAGAATAATAATAAAGTAATGATTTTTTGGTCATTTATGTCAGTGAGATTGATAAGAATAATAAAGTAATGATTTTAGTCATTTATGTCAGTGAGATTAATGGTAGTAATAATAATGAATATTAAAAGTATGAATGAACACATCAGGAAACAAATAAATGTTGTAAGCGAGAGATTTACGCTAATTGCAAGACTTATCAATCTAAGCAGTAAGATGATACAGTAAGATTACATTACAGTAATTAAGGAAAGAAGTTTTATATCAGAATATTGCATATATTCAGTAATGATGCTAGGCATGAAAGAGCTTTTAGCGGATTGAATTTGCAGCTTTTATGAGAAGCTTATAGAGTAAAATGTTAGATTTCTCTTAATAATACAGGTCGGAGGTCGTAGCATTGAGTTAGGGGCCAGATGGTCTATTCTACGTATGAGATCTCCTATGTCATGGGCATAAGTGGAGATATAATTTTTTGCCAGAGTTGTAGTGTGTACCCTAACTCTGAGGAAGGATATGAAAGTGTTCCGGATTGGGATCCTGTGATAGAGACGAGGGAAACGAGGACACCTCGAAACTCTATGGTCTCCCGAGAACTTATTTGATGAGTTATTCCGCTTGTAGAAGCGAAACTCATGGCGGCAGCTGCAGTAGCGCCTATATTTTACTTGAGACATCGGTCACCCGTTAGACTAATGCATTACGAACCCCGAACCTTCATGTTGAATGGACCCGTGTGAGGCCAGTAATTATTATTATATCCTCTGTGTAGGAGTAATTATAAAAGCTCATTCAATACCTGTTTGCATAATAGTCAATTAAGATCCTCTGGGATATGTGTGTCGGTCAGACGACAGTATTTGTCTTGTAAATCTTTACTGCTTAGAAAGGAAAGCATTCAAAACCTTTAAGGAGGGTCGAGGTAATTGGTGGAACACCCATCCCACTTTCTATTGTGTGCTGACTCCTCTAGCCGAGGGTCTGCAGGGGCACTCGAGCCGTCAAGGCAAGTTGAAAGAGACAGATTTTAGACCCTGGTAAAATGACATATAATGAAAGATTGTTATGTTGAGTAATGTAGCCATGTGGTTTTGGAACACATGGATAATTATAGAATATCCTGATGGTTCATTATTTTAGCTATCTGACGAATAGTTAGATGATGTATTTGTACTGTCACTGAAACCAAGTTTTGAAGTTAGTTACCAGATGCCAGTCGCCACGAGAGCGAGGTAATCTATTGTAGCATCCGACACAAGCTATAACGTAACGTTTTATGTAGGAATCACATACAGCATGCAATGGAACCATATAAATAGAGGAAGTGGAGGGGTAGCTTACATAATCATGGAGTTGCACGTTGATTGCGGTGCAACGTCCGAATAGGTAAATGCATGAAAGCATTTGTTTGGTGAGAAGAGAAAAATCAAAACACGCACGGCACACATAATTGTTAAAACCAAGAGGTTTAAGGAATAATTAATTTGTGATATTAAAGAAGTCACATTGTATGACTGTTATATTAATGTACAGTTTGTATTGAAGTCGTAGGTGCATCAGCGCACTAGAATATCTTTATGTAGTTCACATAAGGGTACAGCTTTATGGTTTAATATGACTTTATTATGATTTCATTTTTGTTTATTTGTGGATTGTGGAAGTAAACTTTTGTTTGCTTTGTTTTTTATGGTTTTGGGATTGTTTTGTGTTTGAAGCCATGATTTTCATTTACTGAATTAAAGTTTTAGAATAGAGTTTTGCCTTGTTATTGTAGAGTTGTTACCTTATAGCCTCAAATCTAAAATATGCACTGCTCATTTGGGGGAACGGCACGCGCCTGAGACCTGATGCTAGCTGGAGGCAGCTGCATATTTACCAACGAGATTACTCACATGGGTACATGGGATTTGATGTCCTAAACTGTGATTTGAGCTATCGGTACAACTAAAGTCGGTCAGATTTAGTGCACACAACTCTATTAAAGTAAGAATTAACGAAGTAGGGAATGACCGCTCCTATCCTAGCTAAGTTCCGATACGTACATATAAATTTTGATAGATGTGTATGTACAGTTCTACTCCTTTGTAAGTATTTACACTCTTATTATCATGGCTCAAGCAACGTGGGACGGTATTAGTTCATTATGGAACCGCCTGCGTCAGTGCAATATGAGTGATCTTGGCATTGCACATACATGGCATGAATGAATGTACTTACATGAGTCATTTAATTTATCATGGCGCCCAGGTACGTGGAGCTTATGGGATTTAGGGAAAACCCATAGATTTTTTATGGTATTTCATGGGGAAAACCATAGTAATTGTTTTGCCTCAAACTGTGTTTGAGTGATTTTTGAATTCAGTAGGCTTTTTATGTAACGCAGAATCTCTCTATTGAGAAGAGAATTGCCCAAGGGTATGAGCGCTACATACCAGATCCACAATCTACCATAATATTATCAGGTTTTGTACGACTTCACAATATGTGTGCAGTGTTTGATGTTTCTCTTCGAAACGTATCCACATATTTTTCCAGGAAGCCTGCCTGCATATTTAAGTGTGTTATTGTAAAATGTCAGGTACGGAGGAAATCTTGCTGGTTATTGCAGGATTGAAACAGCATTTTGATGCTGCTAACGAGCAGAATAAACTGGAAGCTAAGGCTTTCCAGGATAGTATAAACACTCGTTTAGATGCCAATCAGGAGGCAATTAATGCAACTCAGGTTGAAATAAACAATCGGTTAGATGCAAATAAAGTTGAGATGAATAATAACCAGATTGAATTAAACAATAAGTTAGGTCAAATGCAAGAGGTAATTAAGACCGAAGTAACGGATACTGTTGTAAGCATTGTATCGGAAATGCAGGTTAAAACTGATAAACGTTTCGCGGCTATAGAAGCCAAACTTGAGGGTAATTTACAAGCGTGTAAGCATGCTCAGGAGGAAACCAACAGTAGATTAGATGCGTTGTCTAACGATATTAAGGATATTCAAATCCAAAATGAGGCGAATCTCGAACGCCAAGCGAAACAATTCGCCGAGTTTACAAAAACGGTAGACCAGAGATTAGAGGAGAACGACTCCAAATGGGACCAGAAATTGAAAAGCTATGCTAGATCAATTAACGGTGACCTCAAGAAACAGGACCAGAATATATTAGGTCAATGCCAGGAAATAGGCGAAATTAAGGCTATCGCTCATGAAAATAAGGAGCTGGTAAGCAACGTGAAAAGTCAGATGGGCAAAGTTCATCAAGAACTGGACCAAGTTCAAAGTGACATTGTCATAGTTAACAAAAGGCAAGAGGAGAATAGAGGTGAGATCACCAAGGTCCGGAATGAATTGTCTAAAGTCAATGGACACATTCAAGATGAAATTAAAGGGTTAAGAGAAGAACTCGAAATAAGAGAAGGCCAGAAAACAGAGGCAAGCGACAAGACCCTTGCTCAAATTAAAGAAGATGTGGAGGATGAAATATCCCATATCAAACAGAGTCTGAAAGAAGACAAGGTGAAAATATTTCAAGTAGCCGAGGAAAACCGAGATAGACTCACAAGAATAGAGAAAGAAGTCATTACTCGCCTAGAAAGAGCAGAGATGCGCCACAATCAAAATGGAGACTAGGATAATAGCACAGGAGGAAACGCTTGTGAAAGGTCCTAAGTCAAGTGAAGGCAGCATGGAGGACATGAGGAAAACAAGGTGGGCAGACTTGGAAACCCAACCTATGAGCAGGAATGCTACAGGCCCAGGGGAAAGTCCTTATATGACGCCAGGTGTACCAATTGCGGCATCGACGCCACATGAAAATGCGATGCACACCCAGGTGATAAACGTCATTAGGGCAAGCGAAGAAAAACCAAGGAAATTTTCAGGTAGCCACTGTAGTATGACACCAAAATATTGGTTAAAGGAAGTGATTGAATATCTAAATGATGCACGAATACCGCAGGAGCGTAGGCTACGTGCTATAGAGAAATTGACAGAGGGGGAGTGCGCATTATGGTTTCGCAGCTTCCGTTACACTTTTGATACTGTTGAGGAGTTCCGTGAGGCATTCTTGAAGAGATATTGGGACGCCGCGACTCAACAGAATTTACGGTTGGATTTATATGCAAAGAAATACAGTACTAATAATCCAACAAAGTACGCAGAATTTTTCATATCGCAGATGTGTCGCTTTAAAGAGCTGGATCAAAAACCGAGCGAACTGGAGCTATGTATTGCTATCGCCAAACAGCTTCCATACGAGATCCAAAGGCTATTAATCTCGGCTAATGCGAAAACTGCTATGGAAATGGAGACAGTTCTAAGGCAACTGGACCTCACCACAGCAAATACAATGCGTCAGAGTCGAACCGTGGAACGAGTCCACGTGACCAACACACAGACTGACCAACAGCAAGCTCCAAGGAACAACAAAGCCACGAGCACAGAAACATTAGATTCCTATGGACGGCAATGGGAACAGGAACCCAGAAGATGGCAGTCAAAGTTCAAAGGAAATGCTAATAGAGGAGGAAGAGGTCGAAGTTCGTGGAATAAGCAGAATAACAGGGGCAAACCGTACCATGACAATGGAGGTAATTATGGCCAAGAAGGCAATAATAGAAATTGGAGACCCCAAGAAAGAAGAAGTAACTTCGATGACGAGGTAGAAGAACGATACCATGCTTCTTTGCGATACCTCGAAGAAAGGGGAGATGAGCCCCAGAAACAACAAGTTCGATGGCAAGAAGTCATGCAGAACAGGACATCGCCAGACAGATATGGAGATGGAGCTAAGAGTTTGGAACTACAGCGCAGCGAACAGGAGAGAAAAAAACTCCAAGGGGGCGGGCGCTGAAGAAAAAAAAACGCCAAAATTAGAAGAGTTTGAGACTGATGGATGGAAGTCTATTAACATCATTAATTGGATAGCCAAACCAGAAGAACTGATTGAGGATACAGGAGGACCACAGGTCATGGTCAAGAGAGAATTGCCTATTATAATTGTAAGAGTGGCAGGATTAAAAGTCAGAAGTCTGCTAGACACAGGATCAACAGTGAGCCTCATGACACAAGCTCTATATAATGAAATAGCCCGGAGAGAGAACATTTTGAAAATACCGATCTCTAGTGTCAAGATTAAAGGGGTAATTCCAGACCGAACAATGATATGTAAATACCAGGTATTCCTAGATTTACAGATAGGAGGCTCTATTTTCTCACAGAGTTTTCTGTTAGTAAACAAACTGCCTTATAACCTACTTATTGGGGCAGAGTTTATAAGGGAATACAGAGTGATAATCGACCTAGCACAGGACAGGGTTATGTTCCATGTGAATGAAGAAGCTGAAGGCTTAGAGGTCGCACTCAATGAGATTGAACCAGGATCAAGTGAACAAGTATGGCATACATACAGAGATGTGGCTGAGGAGGGAGTGTTAGCTATTGAGCAGTTAGAAGAAGAGCTTAAAACACTAGCCACAGACTTGGAAAAAGATCTGGAACCCAAATTGGAAGAATATATTTCGGAAAAGCTAGAAGAAGCGAAAATTGGGCTAAAAGAGAAGGAAAATTTAAAGCAGTTATTACTGGAACAGAAGGAAGTCTTTGATTCGAGACCTGGTCGGATAAAGAACTTCACTTATGCTTTTCAAGTCAGTGATTGGACACCATTTAGGCAGAAACCCTACCCTATAGCTGAAAAGCATTATGCTAAAGTGAAAGAGGCAATTCAGGAGATGTTGGAGGCTGGTGTTATTGAGAAGACACCTACGCCTTATGTAAGTCCATTGGTAATTGTACCAAAGACAGACGGATCTGTCAGAGTCTGCCTGGACCTGAGACGCTTAAATTTGCGAGTAATTCCGGAATTTGACCAAGTGCCACCTATTAAAGAGATCCTCAGGAAGTTTAAAGGGAAAACCATATTCACAAACTTGGATATCACATCCAGTTTCCACCATCTTGAATTAGAGAAGAAAACTAGTCTGTTGACAGGATTTATGTTTGATCAACATACATTCACATTTTTAAGGCTACCTTTTGGGTTGAAAACAGCTGGTTCAGCCCTGATAAGAGCGTTAGATCGCAATCTATCAGATGAGGTTAAAGAGAGTACCATCAGATATGTAGACGACATTCTACTCACATCAGAATCTCTGGAGGAGCACATGAGAAACCTGAAGAAGTTGCTAGATGACCTTCGAGAAGCTAACTTTAAGGTTAATATCAAGAAATCGCACTTCTGTCAGAGGGAAGTCAAATTCCTAGGGCATGTTATTGATGCAAATGGAGTGAAGCCTAACCCAGATAAATTGGAGGTAATTCGAAATTTCCCTCGACCCACGAAAGTAAAGCACGTCCGACAGTATTTGGGAGTAATTGGATTCTTTTCGAACCAATGCCCAAACTATACTGCGACAGTAGCACCCCTGCAGGACCTATTGAAGAAAGGCGGCAGATGGAATTGGACGGAGCAATGTCAGGAAGCATTCGTGAGGTCGAAACAAATGCTTTTGGAATATGTGAAGCTGGGATACCCGGATTATACCCAGAAGTTCATCATACAGACGGATGCATCACTTATTGGGATCGGAGCGATGCTATTCCAGGAAAATGTTGACCAGCCTGAGAAGAAAATTTTTATCGCCTTTATAAGCAGGAGACTGAAAGCCCATGAGAAAAACTACACGATCACAGAGATAGAGTTGCTCGCGATTTTGTACGCGTTGCAATCTTGGCACAAACTCGTGTATGGCTTCCGAATAGTCCTCAGAACAGACCATAAAGCTTTAACATTTTTGTTAAAGACAGATTTGTCTAGCCAGAGATTGACAAGATGGTCCCTGTATATCCAGCAATTTAATGTGGAAATTGAATACTGTCCAGGGAAAGAGAATGTAATACCGGACATATTAAGTCGTTACCCTAGAGAAGAGGAAGCGCTAGCGGTCCAGATTGAGAATCGAGATCAGAAGACGTTGGATGACTTAAGGAATCTTACCAACCTACAACGCGAAGACCCATGGTTGAAGATGATGATCGATTACTTTGAGGGACGCTTAGCAAGGGGAACTGCGGTATACAGAGAGGCGGAGGCATTGGCAACAGAGTATGTATGGTATAATCAAATAATACACAAGTGGGACGATGTAGATCATACACGTCAAAGGATTGTAATTCCTGCATCTTTGCAGAGAAGATTGGTATGGCTAGCCCACAGAGCATTTGGACATCCGGGGATAGATAAACTCTGTGCTCTGTTGAAGGAAGCATTTACTTGGCCAAAATTGAGAGAAACGGTGAGAAATACTATTAGGACATGTGATCTATGCCAAAGGGTTAAGCCAAATCCCTTTTTAATGAGGCAACGACCTATCCCGTTGTTACCGGAGAAGCCAAGGCAGCTATTGAGTATAGACAACTTTGGACCATTGCCTAGAGCACGTAGAGGCAATAGACACATTTTTGTAGCCATGGATGTATTTTCGAAAATGGTGGTGTTATGCCCCATACAAAAGACAAGTTCAAAACAGGTCTTGAAGCGCCTGAAAGAGAGAGTTATTCCGATTCTTGGGAAGCCGGATAACATTCTCTCGGACCACGGAAGTTGCTTTACAAGTGCAGAATTTCGTCGAGAACTGGAAACTCTAGGAATTAGGCAGATTTTATCTACCATCCGCCATCCTGAGGCAAGTCCAGTTGAAAGAGTAATGAGAGAGATCCAGAAATACATGAAGATCTACTGCTCTGAGGAGAATTGGCGTTGGATAGAATTTCTAGAAGTCATTGAATACTGTATAAATAATACTGTACATGAGGCGACAGGTCAGGTTCCCGTGACTCTACATCTGGATCAAAGACCAGAGAGACCGTGGACTGGTGTTATTCCATTGCCAGTAGACGCACAGCCAGGTAGAGAATTGAGGATCCAACGAACCTTGAATATCTCAAAGCACAGGCGGAGAGACGTCAGAGAAAAAATCGTGCGAAGAGGTATCATAGACCGCTTCTCGTGGGAGAGAAAGTTTTAATTAAGAAACCCGCCAGTTCAGATCCAGAGGCACGCAAGTATAAAAAGTTTAATTTTTCTTACCACGGCCCGTTCGAGGTGATAAGAGACCTCCAGAACAATGCTTACAGGTTAAGGCATCTAGAAAATGGAAACGAGGTCGTTATGAACGTAGCCAACTTAAAAGTGTATTACTCGCCAGAAGAATTCGACGAACAAGAAGAAGTGTTGGTAACGCACACCCAAATCAACGGGGAGAGCGAAGTCAGTCAAGCAGTTAGACCTGAAAGTTGGAACGGCAAGACGGGACGAGAAGCAGACAGTTTACCCAGTGTAAGCGAAGAGAAAAAAGAATGCCAGTGTCTGCGAGAATTCTATGAAGAAATGGTCAGAGTGGCGAGAGAGGTTGAAGCCATAAACGCGACCCTCCGCATGGAGAATGAACAGCTTAGGAAGAAGGCCGAGTGTGGAAGGGGGAACAGTACTAACCTACTCGCAGCCAGACGAGGTGAAGGACCCCAGATGTAAACATCGACAGTGGTAGACAGTCAGCTGGTTACTTATAGAAAGCCACTTGCAATTGACTTTTATAAGTTTCGCAAGGGGAATATGAACCCGAGGAGGTTATGCTGACTGGAATTGAACGTGGTTCTCAGAGACTGTGATCTCAGCGTGAAGGTTCCACCAGGGAACGAACCAGAGATCTGTAGAGGCAGTTTCATGGTAAAAACCCCTCGAAAGAAGCGTATATTTAATCACTGGTGTGATTTTTGGTGCAATGACATTATTTATTAAAATAATGCAGGGAATAATGAGCAGATTACAGCATTATTAGACTACTTGGTGTAGGCTATACGAGGCTTGAAGCACGGAGAGGACAGAGTTGACATTTTACAAATTAGCCCAGAATTGTGGGTGGGGCCCAGTGGAGCCATGTCCATCTCTGTGACCCCATTCTGTCGTCTAGAGCAAGGGGGAGGCCTGAATAATGACCCAGTTATTCCCCGACGGAGAATAGATTTGAGGAGTGGGAGGAGAGATGCCCAGGAAAATCATTGATTACTCGTGATTGGAGCAACGAATTGAGATGAGAGTTGCTCACAGATGAATCTTTTGGCAGGAGGCTAATTTTAGAGCCTTTTACCTGCGAAATTGGGGCATATTTAACGAAGTGCGGAAGGACTGTAAAACGACCATTGTGCGCGGATAGATTTGAGAATGTTGCCGGGGGAATTCCCGTAAGATAGCGTCCCACGCTATGGAGAAAGGAATTAATATTAATTAATTGGACGAGCGATTCCTGTGCACGCAGATAGTTTTGGAATCTGTGAAGAAAGAGGAACCCAATGATCATGGTTTGGAGACCAGATTCACGCTGTGAGAGGAGCCAAGGTTTCGCGGGAAGATTTCGCCCTACTTTCAGTGAGAATCTGATATAAGGGAGTAGACCCTTGGAGGAGCGTTCAGTCTCGCTCTGTCTCAACCCAGTCTCTCTCAGTTGAAGCTCAGTCTACGCGCAGTTCACGTGCAGTTTGCACCCAGTTACAGCCCAAGTTGCAGTCTTACGCAGTCTTCACGACGTTAGAAGTTACCCAGGTGCAGCACAGTTGCAGTAAGTTGCAAACAGTATGCAACAAGTACGAGGGCAGTACGAGGCAGTATTTAAGCAGTATACAGCAGTCTTCAAGTAAGTTACGAGCAGTCTTCAAGTGAATCTTCAGTCAGGTACAGCCACTGTGAAGCAAGTTCGTCAAGGCAGAACGCATGGCGGTTCTACTCATAATAGACGCCGAACAAAGACTGGTACATGTAAATGAAGCATTTTATAATCTTTTATTAATAATAGTCGTGCTATAGGCATAATCAGCAGTACGAACTATGCCGTGTTCAGTTACGAAGCACCGTGTAGACTAATGGCAGAACTATTGTAAATAATTATTTGTGTAAAGTATTGGACAGTGTTAAGCGCAATGTGTATAGTATTGACTGATCGTATGTGTAATTACGATGGTATGCGCTAAATGAAACTCTATGACGTGTTTGGTAATGTCATGAGAGTACCAGATGTTAACACTCAAGACGGGATCTAGCATATTTATGCAACGCAGGACGCTTACCGTAGGAGTAGGAAATATAAAAACTGTTGGTGGATTCCGAAAGCAGGTAAACCAGACTTTCAATCAGGAGTTGATAGGGGCACGGGAGATGCTGTCGACACCTGCAATTTCGATCTTTGCTAGGGAATTTCAGCATTGAAAAGTGTATAAAGTGACGTGTGTTAAGTGTACAACATATGTAAAATATCATTTAAAGTAGTGATTAGATAAGTGTTTCATATGTGTGGGAGCAATAGCTTCCTGAGAGTTATGCAACGTGTCGTGTTGTTGATGAAAATTATGTGTTATAAAATGTGTGTTTGCAAGATGAATATGTCGCGTTAAACCTGCTAATGGCGGGCGACATGGAGAAATATGATTGGTTGGAGCCACCATAGACGCCTATAGAAATGTAAGTACCCCACAAGTTATGATTATGTAGAAATATGGGCCATTGCATGTTGTGAATTCCGTAAAGATGCCAGTAAAAATCAGTTTAGGAGGCAGATCCTCCATGTTTAATCAGTATTGTGTTGATTTTTATAGAGTTGAGATGTTAATTTGCATCATTAAGTGGAGTAATTATTCCCACTATGAATTAAGAATGGCAATCAGTTATGTAAATGTGACGAACGCGATTGTTCGGATTTTTAAGACGTTTAGCTTGTCGGATTTCGGGTAAAGTTATGTGAGAATAATAATAAAGTAATGATTTTTTGGTCATTTATGTCAGTGAGATTGATAAGAATAATAAAGTAATGATTTTAGTCATTTATGTCAGTGAGATTAATGGTAGTAATAATAATGAATATTAAAAGTATGAATGAACACATCAGGAAACAAATAAATGTTGTAAGCGAGAGATTTACGCTAATTGCAAGACTTATCAATCTAAGCAGTAAGATGATACAGTAAGATTACATTACAGTAATTAAGGAAAGAAGTTTTATATCAGAATATTGCATATATTCAGTAATGATGCTAGGCATGAAAGAGCTTTTAGCGGATTGAATTTGCAGCTTATATGAGAAGCTTATAGAGTAAATTGTTAGATTTCTCTTAATAATACAGGTCGGAGGTCGTAGCATTGAGTTAGGGGCCAGATGGTCTATTCTACGTATGAGATCTCCTATGTCATGGGCATAAGTGGAGATATAATTTTTTGCCAGAGTTGTAGTGTGTACCCTAACTCTGAGGAAGGATATGAAAGTGTTCCGGGTTGGGATCCTGTGATAGAGACGAGGGAAACGAGGACACCTCGAAACTCTATGGTCTCCCGAGAACTTATTTGATGAGTTATTCCGCTTGTAGAAGCGAAACTCATGGCGGCAGCTGCAGTAGCGCCTATATTTTACTTGAGACATCGGTCACCCGTTAGACTAATGCATTACGAACCCCGAACCTTCATGTTGAATGGACCCGTGTGAGGCCAGTAATTATTATTATATCCTCTGTGTAGGAGTAATTATAAAAGCTCATTCAATACCTGTTTGCATAATAGTCAATTAAGATCCTTTGGGATATGTGTGTCGGTCAGACAACAGTATTTGTCTTGTAAATCTTTACTGCTTAGAAAGGAAAGCATTCAAAACCTTTAAGGAGGGTCGAGGTAATTGGTGGAACACCCATCCCACTTTCTATTGTGTGCTGACTCCTCTAGCCGAGGGTCTGCAGGGGCACTCGAGCCGTCAAGGCAAGTTGAAAGAGACAGATTTTAGACCCTGGTAAAATGACATATAATGAAAGATTGTTATGTTGAGTAATGTAGCCATGTGGTTTTGGAACACATGGATAATTATAGAATATCCTGATGGTTCATTATTTTAGCTATCTGACGAATAGTTAGATGATGTATTTGTACTGTCACTGAAACCAAGTTTTGAAGTTAGTTACCAGATGCCAGTCGCCACGAGAGCGAGGTAATCTATTGTAGCATCCGACACAAGCTATAACGTAACGTTTTATGTAGGAATCACATACAGCATGCAATGGAACCATATAAATAGAGGAAGTGGAGGGGTAGCTTACATAATCATGGAGTTGCACGTTGATTGCGGTGCAACGTCCGAATAGGTAAATGCATGAAAGCATTTGTTTGGTGAGAAGAGAAAAATCAAAACACGCACGGCACACATAATTGTTAAAACCAAGAGGTTTAAGGAATAATTAATTTGTGATATTAAAGAAGTCACATTGTATGACTGTTATGTTAATGTACAGTTTGTATTGAAGTCGTAGGTGCATCAGCGCACTAGAATATCTTTATGTAGTTCACATAAGGGTACAGCTTTATGGTTTAATATGACTTTATTATGATTTCATTTTTGTTTATTTGTGGATTGTGGAAGTAAACTTTTGTTTGCTTTGTTTTTTATGGTTTTGGGATTGTTTTGTGTTTGAAGCCATGATTTTCATTTACTGAATTATAGTTTTAGAATAGAGTTGTGCCTTGTTATTGTAGAGTTGTTACCTTATAGCCTCAAATCCAAAATATGCACTGCTCATTTGGGGGAACGGCACGCGCCTGAGACCTGATGCTAGCTGGAGGCAGCTGCATATTTACCAACGAGATTACTCACATGGGTACAGTATACATAACAGACAGACAGACAGACAGACAGACAGACAGACAGACAAACTTTGTGCTTTATATATATAGATGAAGAAAGGCTTTGATAAAAAAAAGTATAGATGATTGTGTTTCCTTGTGGTATAAACGACCACCACCCTCAAATAGTACAAAAGTTACAATTTTTCTTGCATTTTGGCAAGTATATTTCTTGGGAGGTTTGTATAGGAAGAATGGAGTTCTGTGAAATAAGGCAATTCATGACTGTAGGGACCGGTTTTTTAGGTTTTTAAAATTGTCATTTTTAAACATAAAATAGTTTTCTTTTGGTTTTTAATTGATAGAACAGGTTTTTAAACAGGTTCTCACGTTTAAAGTGTAGCAAAAGTTGACATAAATTCCGCAACGCTTAAAATAAATGCCTAATTATTAGACAACGAGAGTGTAAATACTTTACGTAATGATACGTCACCGAGAACTTCCCACTTTTAGGCAATATTTAACCTCCTTAAATATTTAAATCAATCAAATTCAATAAAACCAAGAATGTCAGAGGTGATTTTCACACGCTAGCCCGTTCAATTAATTTTGTTTATTTAGAATATAGGATTTTTGGAAATAATAAGACATTCATCCCCACTTTTTTGATGTTTTATTCGTGTCAGAGGTACCAAAATATACAAACAAGAAATTGAAAAAATCACATAATAGAGCTGTTGCATATAACGTAACACAAGAGCAAGAGAAATGAAACAAGAATTATAATATATACCATATTTACAAGAATTGTGACCAGTATTTGGCTACAGTGACAGCGTTGTTGCCAACCAATGCCCAATCCAACCCGGTGCATGAGTCTGGGCATAGTCGACAGTTCAGAAGTTTGTTCTTCTCCGCACTCACACAGTGTGTCCCCATCATGCAAGATTCCCCATTTCATGAGATTGTCTTTAGATCATGCTACACCGGTGCGCAGTCTGTTTAAGGACTTCCAGGTACACCATCCATCTTCGTGACCAGGTGGTAATTTTTCATCAATTTCAACAAGTTCCGGATGATCAGGATACCTTTGCTTCCATAGCTTAACCCTGGCCTTTTGGGGGTTAGAATCAAGTGGAGGAGAAGACTGTAGAAAACTTTTACTGGACTTCAGTCGAGCTGAAGGTGGCTGATGATCATGAAGGGGATGGGCTAAGATTTTGCAAACCTTATGTCTCTCGATATTAGCGGCCACCTCACGTCTAATATCAGGTAGGGCTATGCCTGCAAGTGAGTACAACTTCTGTGTTGGTGTTGGTTTAAAACATCCTGTGATTAGCCTGCAAGTTTCATTCAAGGCAATGATGACTTTTTTTTGCGTGACCTGACTTAAACTTTTGCCTTGAGTTTGGTGCGGTGTGTATTGATGGGAAATAACCAAACAATAAGATATAAAACTCAGCAATTCTTCTAGGTTTGTGCCGTGTCATCAGCGGACTCTTGGTGTCCCCGCCCGTCCCCCCACAGGAGTAGCGAACTGCACACTACCTCTCTTTATATGCAGTGCAACTGTACCACTTTACTGCGAGAACTAAAAGCTCAAGCAGCCTTAACCTCCCTATGAAGGCTTCCAAAAAGATGGTATATTGGCTCTCACGGCCAGTGAATTAAAACTCAGCAATTCTTCTAGGTTTGTGCCGTGTCTTGTGTGGGGTTTCGCCTAGGACACCAAGCTGGTTCATCAGCGGGCTCTAGGTATCCCCGCCCAGACCCTCACAAGACACGGCACAAACCTAGAAGAATTGCCGAGTTTTAATTCACTGGCTGTGAAGCGAATATACAATAGGATATAAGCTGCAAAGTGCTGAAAATATTTGAATTTTCTGGCAGGTAGGATTTCTCTCAATAAACTAGAGCTAGGAATAAACACTGTCTTCAGGTTTACTTTTGAAAACTATGGCCTAAAAACTCAAATAAACTACAATAAATGGAACGAAACTGCAATTAGGTATTTTTAGGTACTCGCGTATCATTTATTTTATTTGGTACTACATAATTGAGGGGGCTAGTTTCAAACCCAGCAATCTCCATCTTAGATGTTTTTTTAAGCAGAGGCTAGAAACTGTTGCACTAATTCCCCTACATTTTACTGGTGTATGTCTGTTTCTAAAACTTTTTTTTTTTTTACCAATAAGAGTACATTTTCTGATACACGTCTGAAGTAAGCCCTGTTGATATGATGTAATAGGATGTGAGTAGAACCTATCACAGCATCCACAGGCACGTAAACTTTGACGTAAAAAATCATGAAAGAATGAAGGTTTTACGGATATTACTTCATTACTAATGTCCATTATTAATTAATTCTTAATTCATTAAACTGACAACAAACTCCAAATCATGCAACAGTCACAGCACGCTTGCCACAGTTATGTAAACAAACAAGAGTGGAGCATGCTGGGTGGCCGCCATATTGCAGCTCTCATTGGTCTATTCGGAGATTGCTCAGTTTGAAACTCCCATCTTGTGGAGATTGATAGGATTGAAATTGACACGGATTTTTATTAAAGAACATAACATGGATTTTGCCGTGTTTTGCAGGAACAGCGTAGGTTACACCATAAGTAGAAATCAATGCGAAGTTTAACTCTGTAACAATAACTTAATTTACGAAAATGTTGGAGATTGCAGGGATTGAAACTAGTGATTCGGAAAAGTATTATAGTATTTTTCTATTTAGAAGGAAAAATCTAGGTAAGAACCTAACAATCCGGTCCCTGTTATGATTACAAATCCCGAATGTCAAACGAAAAGAGAAATAAGGGTGATAATTTGGTGGTTAATGGGGGTGTATAAGAATGCAGCATTGAGAGAAGTAGGAAAGGAAGACCTTTGCCTTCTTTGTGGAAGGTTAAGGGTGCAGCACACTTGATCAGGGAATGCAATGAAACCAAAATAATAAGATCAACTGAGAAATTATCAAACTTCGTTTATTAAGATAACACTGAAAATGGCTTCAACACCATAAAAAATATCTAATCTTGCAGCAGACTTCAGAAAACGAAGATTGAAATGTTATGGACATGTTCAAAGACTTCTACCGACCAGGCTTACACACAAACCTACCCAGAAGAACTGAAGAATATACCGTGGATTCAGCAAGTCAAACAGGGCTTGTGAAGGCCCAAGTAAGAATAGCGGAAGTCTTTGACAGAAACCTATTCCGATGTAGGGTACATAGATGGATAGTAACACGAGAGAATGACGCTCCAAAGAGACCAGGAACCAAGTGGACTGAGGAAAGGAAGATCCTTAGCTTTTAGTACTTACATGACCGTTAATCATGCGATCATGAGCCACGGGACCTTCCTTTTTTACGAGGAATCCGAACCACAGGACATGGCATTACACTTCGAAAATCTCACATGCATTGACTGGGAATCGAACCCGGTCCACCTTGGTTAGAGGCCAACAGATTGACCGCTGCGCCACCACACCCCCGAAAGGAAGATGGCCCACGAAGAGAGAATGAGTGACATATGGAAAATCAGAAAGCCTAATCATACAATTACTGCATGATCCATCTGGGTCCATTCGCACATAATAATAATAAGAAAAAGAAGAAGTCAAAAAGGGTTTGGAAAGAAGCCATATCAGAGATAAGATACACCACAGAGAGATATTTTTAGGCAAAAAGTGCTAAAAATGGAAGGATTCCAAGGGAGGAAGGGGAAAAAAACCTGCTCGAAATGGTCCGAGGAAAGGAAGAGGAAATATAGTGAGATGACAAAGGAATACTGGAGGAAGAAGAAGGAATTGCAAAGGACAAAGCATTGAAATTGGCTCGTGGTCCCTAGACGACCAAAACGAAAATAATAATAATAATAATAATAATAATAATAATAATAATAATAATAATAGCTGAGTTTGTAGGTGGTAATTTATTAGCTTACTAGCAGAAGTACCCGTTCTTCGAACGGTGTTCGGTGCTAACACCAGACAATATCTATTGAGCTACTGTTGCAATGGTTAGGGGTTTGTCATTCCTTCATAAGTTTATCAGAACGAAGTTAGTTTTCTGGGAACATCACACACACTGTTAAACTAAGGGCCTTAAAATGTGGTTTTCGGAGACCCTTTATAGACTCCCGAATTTTGTGTCTAATATTGAGAAGCGCAACATATGCTTTGGTCGTCCTTCTAGGATAATTTTGTATTTCGCCTATTTCAGCATGTATTTTGAGAAGTTTTCCCTATATCCACCCTTCTACTGTGTGAAAAGTACGGTGAAGAGTTTTATAAATGATTGGTGTATTGACTCATGGTTACCATACCAAACTTTACGATGCACCAAGCATCCGAACACGAGTTATAGGCGTAAATAAAGTTACACAGAAAGACAGACAGACAATTCTATTGTCTACAACGTATCACCCAGATATCCAAATATGGGTATATCTACCACACGTATCAAACAAAATCATCCTTACGATGAACCCGTATGTCGACCAAAAAAAAGATTAGTTAAAATGTGCTCTCAAACTAAATTCACCTAACGAGTACTTCCTGACGTCAAATAGAATTGAAAGCCTCGTAGACGAAACGCAATACATGTCACATAAGAACTTACCCTCTACGTTGGGTTAGGTCCCCATACACAGGAAGACCCCTTTCATAAATTATAAAGGCCTATGGTGCATGAAAATTCAGGTTCTTTAGCCTCAAATGGCCCTAATTCCTAAAAGCCGCAAAAAATGCTGATTCAATTCAGGAATTTTGGGAAATAATGTTGCTGTTTGGAGATATAATAGACCTTCTGTACTATATGTCGCACGTGAAAATTGCATGAAAAAATTCTAGGTTACCACTTGACCCCCTTAATTGCATTGATGAATTATACAGTCTACGTTGGTTCCATGATAACCTTATAGCCATTTGCAAACTTCACAGAAATGTTAACAAATGGCGTGACATTGCTTCTTACAGAAATAGATGTAAAGTTGGATAATGTTGTCATGGTTACCGATTTGCATTCCTTCATTAGTATGTTAAATTCAATTAGTTTTCCGGGAATATTTCAGAAACTGTTGGATTTAGAGCCTTATAATTTAGTTTTCGAGGACCCTTTAGGGCCCCCGAGTTTTGTTTCTGGCACCGAGGGGCTTTGTCTCGTCGTTGTACGCCATAATATAATACTACTACTAATAATAATAATATAATATAGGGATAGGAATATAATAGACCTGCCATACCACACCCGAAGGGGTAAATCGCGTGAAAAAAAATCTAGAGTACCCCTTGACCCCCTTAAGCGTATTATACGTATTGATGAATTTTACAGCTTATTTGGTTCTATGGTAACCTTCTAGCCGTTTGCAAACTTTCACACTAATGTAATTAATGGAATTGCATTGCGTCTTACAGCAATAGATAGACCTCTGAGAATCTGTTGCGTTGGTTACCGGCTTGCATTCGTTCATTAGTTTATTAAATGAAATTAGTTTTCTGGGAATATCTCAAAACATGGTTGGTTTTAGGGCCCTAAAATGTGTTTTTTCCACGAGTTTTGTCTCTCACATGAGGTGCTAAAAATGAGCTTTTTCTCGTCCTTCTACGCCTATTTCAGCATGTATTTTAAGGGGGGTATGCCCCCTTTTATGAGAGGTACGGAGAAGAGTTACATCAATGATTAGTGTCGTGCCTCTGATGGATATCTGTACCAAATTTTACGTTGATAAACCCAGCCGTTCTCGAGTTATAAGGGAACAAATTTGTCCACAGACAAACAAACAAACAGACAGACAGACAAAAAAAATATTTTCGCGCGCATCCATCTTAAAACAGTCTGAAACGCGTAAACAACTCAAATTTCCGTAGAAATTCAGAGAAAAACACACAAATTTTCATTTTTATATATAGAGAGATATACTGCACCGCTCGGTGTTGACCGTGTTTTATTGCACAGATTTTGGTTTTACTCGCTAACCGTTGGAGATATACGAAAAGTGATAAGGACCTTTCGGATAGAAAATTAAATGTTAAAGCTCATGTATACCATCAAAAGTTTTCTATTTCTTAGCGTTCTCTTTTTATTTGAAAAGGAAATATGAAATTTTGAAACCAAAGGGTGTAGTGACGTCACAAATATCAGTTTTACTCGCTAACTGTTGGAGATACACGAAAAGTGATGGGGACCTTTCGGATAGGAAATTAAATTTCAAAGCTCGTATGTGCCATCAAAAGTTTGCTATTTCCTACCGTTCTCTTTTTATTTGATATGGAAATATGAAATTTTGAAACCAAAGGGTCTAGTGACGTCACTAAAATGGTCGCCATTTATTAATAGTGCAAAATTTCGAAATCAAAAGTATCCTATATGTAAACTTTGTAAATCAGCTACATCCATGCAAAATTTCATTTAAATCGGACCAGTGGTTATTGAGTAACAGACAGACAGACAGACAGACAGACAGACACACACCATCTCATTTTTAGCCTATTTTCAATTTTGAAAAAATAGGCTTATGAGATCACCTTTTGTCCGTGTGTGTGTGTCCCCCTAATAAAATCTAAACGGCAGGAGCGATTTCAATGAAACTCGGAAAGTTCATAGCACTATTCCCGGCGACCTCGACCGTGCCCTTCAAATTTTGTTACGACTCACCAATCCAACATGGCGGCTGTGCGAAATATTTCACCAGCATTCAATATCTCCGAAACTGTTGCCGATATTACCCTGACATTCTCTATGGCGATAGAGGGAACTACTATAAGTTCACTTATGTGACTTTTGAAAACCTGGTAACTACAAAACCAACATGGAGGCCAAGCGAATTTGCGACTTTTAAATAGACGTTTCTCGCGATTTGACCAACCAAACGCAATGAAACTTGGTACAGTATATGCTTATATACATTGTAATGCACCGACATCTAACTTCGTTCAATTGTTTACATAATCACAAGATGGCGGATGTGCGAAATATTTCACCGGCATTCTATTTCTCTGAAACTATTAGCGGTATCTCCCTAAAATTTTGTACGGAGATAAAGGGCACTACTGGAAGTCCATCTATAAGACTTTCAAAAACCGGTTGACTACAAAACGAACATGGCGGCCAAGCGAATTAGAAAATTTTAAATAGACCTTTCTCGCGATTTAATGTTCCAAGCTCACTGAAACCTGGTACAGGAAATATTTATACACATTGTAATCCACTGGTATCTAATTTAGTTCAATTGTTTAAATAACCTCAAGATGGCGGCAGTGCGAATTTTAAAATTAAGTTTTTATTTCTTGTGATGTAGTCATGCGATCGAAGTGAAAGTTTGAATAATGAACCTACGCAATAATTTTCCTTTAATGGTACATGACTCTATGGCCTATACATTTAACAATCCAACATGGCGACCATCCGAAATATTTAGACGATACTGAATATCTACGAATCTATTTTAGCAATCAAACTGCATTTTTTAATGTTCATAGGGGCTATGAACTTAAGTTCACCTATAGGACTTTAAATAACCTGGTGATCACAAATCCAACATGGCGGTGACGCGAATTATAAATATTCACATGGACGTTTCTCGCAATTTAACCATCCGAGTGCAGTGAAACTTGGTACAGTAAATCCTTATACGAATGGTAATCCACTGGCATCTAATTTATTTCAATTGTTTCCATAACCTCAAGATGGCAGCTGTGAAAAATTTTAAAATTACCTTGTTTTTTCTTGTGTCCTAATTATGCGATTGAAGTTTGAATACTACACGTTCACAATAATCTGCATGTAACAGTACATAACTCTAGGACCTACATATATACAATCCAACATGGCGACCATCCGAAATATTTAGTCGGTTCTTAATATCTACGAATCTATTACAGCAATCAAACAGAAATTGTGTATGTTGATAGTGGCAATTAACATAAGTAGGATATATGAAAATAGGCTGTATAGTTCTCTCGGAACTACTTGTTATATATTAGTATGATTTCCGAATTTTTCTCATTTGATGAGGTATGTGAGAAATCACATTCGTGCAAATGACTTCAATATCCACTTCTTGAAGAATGTTCTATTGTGTTGGAAATATTATTACAAAATATACAAAACAATCTTTTTGCGATTGTAACTTAATACATAAACTGTTAACAGTCGACTCTCGATGATTTGAAACTTAAGGACAAGAGAAAACGTTCAATTTACCGAGAGTTCAAAATAACAGGAGTTCAAATAACCAAGAGTTTGATTTTCATGATTTTATTACTGTACATACTGATTTTTAGCCTATTTTCATTATGAAAAAATAGGCTTATGAGATCACCTTTTGCCCATATGTGTGTGTGTATGTGTGCGTATGTGTGTGCGTGTGTGTGTGCGTGTGTGTGTGTGTGTGTGTCCCTAATAAAATCTAAACGGCTGGAGTGATTTCAATGAAACTCGGGAAGGTCATAGTACTATTTTGGACGACCCCTACCGTGCTCTTCAAATGTTATTACGTCTCACCAATCCAACATGGCGGCTGTGCGAAATATTTCACCTGCATTCTATATCTCCGAAACTATCACTGATATCACACTGAAAGTTTTTACAGTGATAAAGGGCACTACTACACGTTCATCTATGAAAGTTTCAAAAATCTGTTAAGTGTTTTACTTTACATCTTATGATTACTGTACAAATAAAATGCGTAAACACTTACCATTATGACAATGGTAATAATTAATATCCGTGTTGACTGATAGTACTATACCGCCTTGTCAAACACTGCAATAAAAATAAACTCTTACTGAGTCTTTAAAAGCGCCTGAAGTCTTTACGAACTAGGTCAGGGTCCTGGATATTTCAAAACAAAACGTATTTTTCGTTTAATTACCCATATTTTTCTGAGAATTATTATTATTTTTTTTAATTTAAAAATTTGGGATACTTTTATTTATATTCGGGATGCCGGGACATGCTCCTTTAAGTCGGAACTTTCCCTATTTTTTCGGGACGTATGCTCTCCGTAGGTACAGATGGATGTGGTGATACATTAACGGACGAATCTTCAAAATAAAATTTTAGACAGGCATCCATCAATAACACTAACCGACTTACAACTAACAAGGCGAACATAACCTCACCAGCCATGCAATAATGTTAATTATTATCAGAGCTAAGGCTCGCTTTAAAATCCGTAACTACAAGGATCGTTAAACCACTCATTTACATCATATAATGTACCTGTTTTAAAATGAAAACGTGAGCTAGCTGCAGTTTATTTCTTGTTACATACAGTTAATACCTAATAGAGCGTAAAAAAACTTCATTTTCTCACGCTTGTCAAAAAAGTATTCTCGCGAACTTCAAATAGAACGTGTTTGTTTCTTTTCGTGCTGTGCAAATATCACTCGCTTCATTTACTTTCGAGTCCAAAGAGGAGAGAAAGAAAGACCGAAATCACCGCGTGCTGTTATTTGTACTAATTAATTATCTCTGAAACCCGCCTGCACTAACGCAATCTCGTGACTCTCAATTGAACTAAGGTTAATGACGTTATTAGTCCTCCAAAGCCCCCCACCTCATGGAACTATGGGTGCCTCGTTAATAACATTACCAGATACCCAGGGGGGGCCATGACGCTAGTTTTCAAATGTTTTCCTCTTACAAGAGAATAACATGCTCCTCGCGTGTTTCTCTGTTCTTTTTTCTGTTCTACTATCTCTTTCTCTTTGGATGTGTGTGTGGGTCATGCTAAAGTTTTTACCCATGTAACTGATGTACAACATAATTCATCTTGAACCTGAGACGCATAATTATGTAAATTATGACACATAAATGCATACGTTCCACTGAAGACTCAACACCAATTATGAGGAATTCTTTACACGTGTATGATTTGTTTTAATGAGCTTCTGTTCGCTGTGAAGTGCGTAAAGAACCGACGTAACATATATAAATAGGACAGGTAAATCGGTGTTTGACTATTTCCGTAAAATACGATACAAGAAACTTCTTAAAATAATTGTGCAATAATTGTTGTAAACAAAATGCGTCAAATCTTTCATGGAATTTTAGAAAGTCTAAATTGGTTCTTACGTCAAGGAATGGCTAGCTTCTTATAATTAGGATGTCCTGAGTTATTATACTTTACTGAGATATTAAATGAATTATTTATGTTTAAAGTAGCTTCACCAAATATAATGAAATGCGAAGATATACAACATTATTGTAATTTTCACACCCAAGAAAAACAAATTAAAGTTCTTAAGATACAGGTGATGTCATTTTACGGTCTACGTATAACGGGCATTTGAGGAAAATAAAGTTAAAAGTCTAGTTTATGTTTCCCTAAACTTTGCAGTTTTCAAAAACATTTCATTGTTATTGTTTAGAATGTGTATCGCAGATGTTGGCAAAGTAATTTAATGTTGGTCACATTTCAGTTGCTCAACTCGTGTTGCAGAATGGGCACGCCGTGTCGTGTGCGTGTCAGTAGCGTCATCTATACGTTGCTATAAGAACACAAGCTCTTAGTTACGTGTTGTTTGTTCATCTATGTATACTGGGTCAGTAGCGTCATCTATACGTTGCTATAAGAACACAAGCTCTTAGTTACGTTATGTTTGTTCATCTATGTATACTGGGTCAGTAGCGTCATCTATACGTTGCTATAAGAACACAAGCTCTTAGTTACGTGTTGTTTGTTCATCTACGTATACTAGGTCAGTAGCGTCATCTATATGTTGCTATAAGAACACAAGCTCTTAGTTACGTGTTGTTTGTTGATCTATGTATACTAGGTCAGTAACGTCATCTATACGTTGCTATAAGAACACAAGCTCTTAGTTACGTTATGTTTGTTCATCTATGTATACTGGGTCAGTAGCGTCATCTATACGTTGCTGTAAGAACACAAGCTCTTAGTTACGTGTTGTTTGTTCATCTACGTATACTGGGTCAGTAGCGTCACTTATACGTTGCTGTAAGAACACAAGCTCTTAGTTACGTGTTGTTTGTTCATCTACGTATACTAGGACAGTAGCGTCATCTATACGTTGCTATAAGAACACAAGCTCTTAGTTACGTGTTGTTTGTGCATCTATGTATACTAGGTCAGTAGCGTCATCTATACGTTGCTATAAGAACATAAGCTCTTAGTTACGTGTTGTTTGTTCATCTATGTATGCTAGGTCAGTAACGTCATCTATACGTTGCTATAAGAACACAAGCTATTAGTTACGTTATGTTTGTTCATCTATGTATACTGGGTCAGTAGCGTCATCTATACGTTGCTATAAGAACACAAGCTCTTAGTTACGTGTTGTTTGTTCATCTATGTATACTAGGTCAGTAGCGTCATCTATATGTTGCTATAAGAACACAAGCTCTTAGTTACGTGTTGTTTGTTCATCTATGTATACTGGGTCAGTAGCGTCATCTATACGTTCTATAAGAACACAAGCTCTTAGTTACGTGTTGTTTGTTCATCTATGTATACTGGGTCAGTAGCGTCGTCTATACGTTGCTATAAGAACACAAGCTCTTAGTTACGTTATGTTTGTTCATCTATGTATACTGGGTCAGTAGCGTCATCTATACGTTGCTATAAGAACACAAGCTCTTAGTTACGTGTTGTTTGTTCATCTACGTATACTAGGTCAGTAGCGTCATCTATATGTTGCTATAAGAACACAAGCTCTTAGTTACGTGTTGTTTGTTGATCTATGTATACTAGGTCAGTAACGTCATCTATACGTTGCTACAAGAACACAAGCTCTTAGTTACGTTATGTTTGTTCATCTATGTATACTGGGTCAGTAGCGTCATCTATACGTTGCTATAAGAACACAAGCTCTTAGTTACGTGTTGTTTGTTCATCTATGTATACTAGGTCAGTAGCGTCATCTATATGTTGCTATAAGAACACAAGCTCTTAGTTACGTGTTGTTTGTTGATCTATGTATACTAGGTCAGTAACGTCATCTATACGTTGCTATAAGAACACAAGCTCTTAGTTACGTTATGTTTGTTCATCTATGTATACCGGGTCAGTAGCGTCATCTATACGTTGCTATAAGAACACAAGCTCTTAGTTACGTGTTGTTTGTTCATCTATGTATACTAGGTCAGTAGCGTCATCTATATGTTGCTATAAGAACACAAGCTCTTAGTTACGTGTTGTTTGTTCATCTATGTATACTAGGTCAGTAGCGTCGTCTATACGTTGCTATAAGAACATAAGCTCTTAGTTACGTGTTGTTTGTTCATCTATGTATGCTAGGTCAGTAGCGTAATCTATACGTTGCTGTAAGAACACAAGCTCTTGGTTACGTTATGTTTGTTCATCTATGTATACTGGGTCAGTAGCGTCATCTATACGTTGCTATAAGAACACAAGCTCTTAGTTACGTGTTGTTTGTTCATCTATGTATACTAGGTCAGTAGCGTCATCTATATGTTGCTATAAGAACACAAGCTCTTAGTTACGTGTTGTTTGTTCATCTATGTATACTAGGTCAGTAGCGTCATCTATATGTTGCTATAAGAACACAAGCTCTTGGTTACGTTATGTTTGTTCATCTATGTATACTGGGTCAGTAGCGTCATCTATACGTTGCTATAAGAACACAAGCTCTTAGTTACGTGTTGTTTGTTCATCTATGTATACTAGGTCAGTAGCGTCATCTATATGTTGCTATAAGAACACAAGCTCTTAGTTACGTGTTGTTTGTTCATCTATGTATACTAGGACAGTAGCGTCATCTATACGTTGCTATAAGAACACAAGCTCTTAGTTACGTGTTGTTTGTTAATGTATATATACTAGGTCAGTAGCGTCATCTATATGTTGCTATAAGAACACAAGCTCTTAGTTACGTGTTGTTTGTTCATCTATGTATACTAGGTCAGTAGCGTCATCTATATGTTGCTATAAGAACACAAGCTCTTAGTTACGTGTTGTTTGTTCATCTATGTATACTAGGTCAGTAGCGTCATCTATATGTTGCTATAAGAACACAAGCTCTTAGTTACGTGTTGTTTGTTCATCTATGTATACTAGGACAGTAGCGTCATCTATATGTTGCTATAAGAACACAAGCTCTTAGTTACGTATTGTATTGTTACAAATTTACTTGTTTCATATAAGGTAAGACCCTAAAAAGTGTAAAAATTATCGCGAACGAAAACATGCCATTCTCCTCTAGAACTACTGATGAGAAAAATATGAAGCGTTTTATAAATTCAAGGAAACTCAGAAGTAAATATTATTCCAACCCAAGGCCCCTTATCCATTTTCTCCCAGACAAAATGCATGAGAATGTACTCTTAAACCCCACGCACATATTGGCCATATTTTACACTTGATATGATGTATTCTGCTGCACGACGCGTCATGTCGTTAAGCAGCGTAAGTCAAGCGCTACGACAGCGCGACAAAGCGACTCTTGAACGTGAGTGGTTTGAGCAAGCGTTTCACACAAAAGGTGCGACTGAGGTGAGTTAGTATTCAGAACAACCGCACGTACCATGTTCAAGATCAATATTTTGATTTAAATATTAAATCTAAAGATATGATCACCGCTGAATGGCTCTAAACGATGGTAAATGCGTTTAATATTCAGGGTAAGAATATCTACGGAAGTTTATCACACCGTAGATCTCATGGATGTTACTAACACGTGTTGGATCTGATTTCAACTAAATGTGTGAATCATTATAAGAATAAATCATAATAGCCACGCAGTCGGAAGTTCTCAGAACAATAATGTGCAAGGCTAGGTCAGGAAATCTGTAGGCAGCAAGGTTCATAATAATAATAATAATAATAATAATAATAATAATAATAATAATAATAATAATAATAATAATAATTATAATAATAATAATAATAATAATAATTCATTCATTCAATTTCGCTAATCGGCCAACTAGGGACCACGATAAGCCTCATTTTACATTCTGGCATTTGTTCATTTTTCGCTTGATCCACATTGCCTTCATGAGCTCACTGTGTTTGGCACGACGTTCCTCTGTCCATTTCGCACCAGTTGTCCGTTTTTCGTCCCGGAAAGTCCCAAACGTCTTGATGGCTGCTCTATAAAGATTTCGGTCTTGTGCATCTTCTGCTCGTATCCCCATTTCTTTCAGATCTTTCTGGACGTTAACATACCATGGCATTGTCGTTTTGGGTTTTGAGTCGAATATACTGAAGATACGTTTCGTCCATCGGGAATCGATCATCCGTCGCATATGACCGTAGAAGCAAACTCTGCGTTTTCGCATTGTGTCTGTGATCTTCTCTATCCTCGAGTAAATTTCTTGCCTGGATTTTCTGATGTAATAATAATAATAATAATAATAATAATAATAATAATAATAATAATAATAATAACGTATGGCCTCGGGGCCGGGTGCAAGCTTTGTTATTTGACACCCAAAGGGTAGCTTGCAAGTCGAATTTCGTTGTTCCTTGAAGCACTATGAAACTCAAGCAGGTTAGATATCTAAGCTTCTTGAATACTATAGCGCTTTCTAGTAGAGAAATAAGGAACTTAGTGTTGGCGGAAACTCCCGAAATTGATTTTGCCATTATGAACACGGCCTACTGAATTCAAATGGGTTCTTTGAGATGCCAACATATGACATGGTGTCGTAATTTTTGCCGCCTTTCAAAAATCACTTACCACGGCCAGGAGTGAACCTGCAAGCTTGGGGTTAGTAGACCGACACGATAACCACTCACCCACCGTGGCAAGCTAGCGGCTTCAGGTGGCGTAGTTGGTAGTTGGTAGCATACCGAACTGCTATGCCCAAGATCGCGGGTTCAAATCCGACCAATGTCATCGGATTTTTTAAGAGCATTCAAATCCTTCAGTATGCCTTCCTTCGCAGACGAAGTAAAGACTTCCATATCATAGATGTATGGTGTGAAGAAGAACTTATCAGTACAATTGTAGTGTGTAGCCAAATTTGTAGGTTATATTTCATTACAAACACTCAATCAAATTCCAACGTTCGTCGTTACGTGTAAGTGGCATCTGGTACCCGAAGTTGGAACTACTTGAAATGGAAATTGTCCATTCATCTTCATTCATTTCTTCTCATCCACACGCGACGGTTCTTGGAGCTTACCCCACGGATGTCCAAATAGAAGCAGCTACAAACTGGCGAGCCGAACATGTCCTCGTACACTCCCGGCACTAAAAGCAATACTCTAAAAAAACAAGATGTTCAGTAAAGAACATATAGCCTACTTTCTCCTAAATGCATGGATATTGTTATAACTCTTTGTCCTTTTCAAGGAGTATAATTGAATGTTGGTTGTAGTAGCTTGTTGCAATACAACGTGCTATAGGGATATTAAACATCAATATGAGGTGCCCTTTGCTAGTGCTACCTCAGTACAAAATTTCATTCAATTCGGTTTCACCGTGTTTGAATTGATATGGGGAATCGATTTGCAAACATACATGGCCTCCATCCGCAAATTATTGGGCTGATGACCTTGTAGTTTCTCAAAAGATTCTTTATACATAAAGGTATAATGTTGAAATATTTCGTTGAGATCAGATGATTAGGTTGGGCGTAATTTAATTCAATCTTTTAACATTTGGGTGGCCGCCATTACGTTTTCGTCAAGATGGCGGCGATATAAAACATTACAGTGAGGCGCCCTTTGCTGGTGCTACCTCTGTAACAAATTTGGTTCAATTTGGTTGTACAGTGTTTGAATTGATAGGGGGAATCGATTTGCACACATACATAACCGCCATCCGCAAAGTATTGGGCTGATGATCGTGTAGTTTGGTCAAAATATGCGTCTCACATAAAGGTATGTTGTTGCAAAATTTGGTAGAGATCGGATGATTAAGTAAGACGTAATTTGACTTAAGCTTTGAACATTTGGGTGGCCGACATTACGTATCCGTCAAGAAGGCGGCAATATAAAACATGACACTGAGGTGCCCTTTGCTAGTTCTACCTCTGTACCAAATTTCGTTCAATTCGGTTTCACCGTGTTCGAATTATAGGGGGTGGGGATGGGGACAGACATTCAAAGTACACACACACACACACACAGACACACACACACACAGACAGGCACACACTATTTGGCCTTGTGTAGATCTCATAAGTCTACTTTCATTTTTTGCAAAAATAAATAAATAAATAAATAAATAAATAATTGAAAATGTATGCCCAAAATAATAAGCTGTTTGTTGTTGGGGCATCTTGGTCATAAGCCCCGTGTAATTGGGTGCCCATTGAATCTGTCTGATAACCTGTATTCATGTTATGATTGTAGTATTATGTGTAACTGTATTAGGGATGCGGATGGGGTAATCGCCCCGGGACTTGAAGTAAGGTACTATCCCGGCATTTGCCTTGCAGGAGTGGGGGAAAACCACACTCTTAAGTTCCAACGTTCGTCATCAGGCGCTAGTTGCGATGGTATCTGGTAGTTGCTAAGTTCACAGCTAGGTATCGTTGATGGTAGCATTTGATAGCGAAAGGAGGAACTAATTGAAATTATCGTCTGCAGTCCTTACTTGAATTAAAAACAGGTAACACACACTAATACAGTCATCACAATTAACACCGGTTATCAGACAGATTCTACTCACACCCAAAGTACACGGGGCTACATGACCGCGTTGTCGCAGCCCCTAAACTAAGGAACCAACCACCAACCAACCATTTTTCCCCCTTTTCTCTCTAACTTTCTGGGCTTTTGTTCTTTCATCATTCCTTATTCTTCAAGAGTTGAGGGAATTCTTCCCCCTTTAGATCTCCGGCATGTGCTGGATGTACCTTGCACGTGTTAGTTTCCACTAACATACTTACGATATTATTACGCAAGTGTTTCTACAATACATGCGCTCATTATAAATTGACCCTTGCAAAATATAACTTGTTAGTGATTAATATGTAGTCGTTACCTGCATTTATCATGTATAGCAGCTTATTGGTAAGTAATTACGTCATCAGTTGTAACGTGATCGTGTGTTGGGAATGTGCCACGCTGTTGATCAGCGTAATAAGTACCGCCAGCTCTCAAACCGTGGGGTAAGTCTGAAAATACAATAGTGCGATGTTTGCTTTCTCTTTGGTTTACAAAGAATATGAACCCTTTGAAACTCTTTAAAAAAATACACGGATAGTCAGTCTGAAAGACTGAACTTTATATAATTTCAAATGCTAGCCGCCGAGTACCAAGAAGGCAGTGCGAGAACAGAGTTTCAAGATTCTATTTTGTTTCTTCATGCCTACTTGATTATTCTCACACTGTCTTCTTGAAACTCTGTTCTCACACTGCCTTCTTGGTAATCGGCTGCTACATCGTACTATGACGTCACACACCTCAGTGCATTCTAGGTACATTTCGTCCCGTCACCGTAACGTAACGCCAGACCTCAGCGTAACGACGAAGTCGACAAGATCATTTAAAATGATAAAATCTATGGTTGGCTAAGAAAGTACTGTCTAGTCTCACAAGAATATGGAAAGATCATCAAATTACCAAGGAAACAAAGGAGCGACTGGTTCAAGATTTGGTATTTCCTATCGTCACGTATGACTCTGAGTCCTGGACCATAAATGCTGCATACCGTAGGAGAATCGAAGCCTTCGAGATGACGTGTTATCGAAGAATGCTATGAATTTCGTGCGAAGCAAGAAGAACAAATGAATCTATTCTGAAGGTGCTAAGGATTGCTCCTAAAGCACGCTTTCTCCCAAACATCCAAAGGCAAAGGTTGAGATTTTTCGGCCATGTCATCCAGCGAGATGGCATTAAGAAGTGTATCGTCCAGGGTAATGTTGACGGAAAACAGCTGAGCGGACGCGCCCTGAACCGGTACCTTGACCAGATAAAGAGTCTGACTAATCTACCACTTCAGAAATGAATGCACACAGCTCAAGACCCCGGTGCATGGCGGGGTATTGTTAACAGAATTGCGTGAAGCGTCACGAAATCGGACTACGACCAAGAAGAAGAAGAAGGAGTCATTTTACTTTAACCTGCGAGACAAAAAATTAATCTTTAAATAAATTATTTGAATGACTAATCTTTTATCTTTCATTTGGTGAAAACGAAATAAAAATATCTTCAATACTTCCAAAGATATGCCCCTAAATGTTAGTTGCTGTCGCTTAGTTGTCTCTTTAAATTCTACCCTTAGGTAAGTTTGAAATTGTTTCCCGAAAACGTTATCTTCACACAGCGTATTCATGATAACTCAAATCCTCAAACTCAGCAATATTTCTAGGTTTATGCCGTGTCTCGTGTGGGATTTCATCCATGAACACCAAGCTGGCTCATCAGCGGGCTCTTAGTGTTCCGCGCCCGGACCCCCACAGGAGTAGCGAACTGTGCACTACCTCCCGTCTTATGAAGCGCATATGCGCCTCTTAACTGCGATAACTAAAAGCTCCAGCAGCCTTTCACCACCCTAGAAATATTGCTGAGTTTGAATTCACGGGCCGTGAAAGACAATACACCAACTCAAATACTATTCAAGATATCTCAATGAAATTTTGCATTATTGTGTCTTGAACTAATATGAACAAACATACACCATACTATTTCCCATATCAAGCATACTTCCCATTAAGGGAATATTATTACCCAACAGAAGTAGAACAAGAAGTTCCGTGACGAACTAAAGAGCCTACATTTCTTAAAATTTAAGATTCATGCCAATGATTAATCTATATGGATCTATCTAGAATAATGACGAAATTAAGTTGGTAATATCGAAATTTCTAATTAGTTCGAAATACTGTATACCTAGCATAATGTAGCCTAATAGAGAACTACAGTTGGCAGCCCTGGTGACTGAATATATTCTTAGTTTCATCTCTTAAGGTACAGAATACAAAATTTGGTTGAAGCCCAATGGATAGCATAGACGTTACATGCAGTTAAACATTGGATCCAACAGCGCGCGTAAAATCATGTTGGCAACAATGACATACATGTATTGGTCAGAAATAATCTGAAGTAATATGATTATTGTTCTGTCAATTTTGAATGAAATCCATTAGTTAGTATAGAAGTTACATGCATTTTAAAATTGGACCTATCAGCAGGCTTATACTCATTATGGCAACACTGCCATGTATGGCCTCCTGGAAATTAAACTGCAATTTTATTATCTATACGTGTGCCAATTTTGAAATAGCTCCCATTCATACCATCCATGATATCCAACATGGAGCTCAAATTTCAATTGCGATTTTTCAGCAGTTGGTAGCACTATCATCATCTTTAAATATGGCCGTGAGATATTCAGGTAGGCCGGCCCCGTGGTGTTGGGGTAGCGCGCCTGCCTCTCACCCGGAGGCCCCGGGTTCGATCCCCGGCTCCGTCAGGGATTTTAAAACTGACGTGAGGGTTGGAACGGGGTGCACTCAGCCTCGTGAGGACAATTGAGTAGCTGTCTGACAGTGAGACAGCGCCCCGATCATGAATACCAAGATTAACGGCCGAGGGGACCCGACGCGCTGATCACGCGTCACCCCAATATCTGCAGGCCAAATGGCTGGGCAGCGGTCGCTTGGTCGGCCTTAGCCCGTCATGGGCTGGATAGTGCCAGGGGTTGACTTTTTTTTTTTTGATATTCAGGTATAGATCTTTACTCCTACCAAATTTTGTTTCGATTGCTGCAGCCGTTTAGGAGTTGATAGGGGGGGGGGACACACACACAGACAGACAGACAGACAGACAGACAGAAGTACAGAAGGACAGACAGACAGAGACACATTTGCCCGATCTCATAAGTCTACTTTTTCCTCATTTTTGCAAAATATGAAAAGTAGGCTAAAAATATACATTTAGAGTAAGAATATGAAAAATAAATATTTTGTGAATACCGGTATGTTCATAATTTATTGTAGTGTATGTTGTAGCTGTGAATGTTACCAACAGCTCAAAAGAATATTCAATTACATATTTTAAATTGTGGGGTACTTATCATGTAAAGGCTGTCCAACTGTACAAAAAAAAACAGATGAAAGTTTGGTGGTACAATAATGAGTGAACTGTGTTTAATAATCCTGCGGTTGCAAGTCTTTCCTTTATATTAACCTGAGATAGGAGGGTGATCTACAATCGATACAGAAACCAGACATCAGTCAGTCGAGCTGAAGGACATGGGAGAGAAGCTGGTATTCATAAAGGTGTAAGGTAAGGCTGCAACTTATCACCCATACTTTTCAGTCTTTACATTGAAGAAGCAATGAAGGAAATTGGAGAAAAATGTAAAGTGGGAGTGAAGATTCAATGAGAAACATTTTCGACTCTGAGATTTTCTGATGACATAGTCATCTTGGTCGATACGCCAGTGGATTTGAATAAGTTTTTGAATGGTATGGACTTCGTCTTGAGGAAAGAATCATGATGAAAATTAATAAATGTAAAACAAAATTATTGGAATGCAGCCGACATAAATCAGAAACCTCTATGGACATCAAATTGGCAGGTGAAAAGCTAAAGGAAGTAGGAGACTTCTGTTACTTAGGAAGCAAAATAACCAGTGATGGACGATCAAAGAGGATATAAAAAGTAGGTTGGCTCAGGCAAGGAAAGCATTTCTACAGAAAAGAGGGATCTGTTGACATCGATTATAGATTTAGGTATTAGGAAGTCATTTTTGAAAGTCTTTGTCTGGAGCGTGGCGCTCTATGGAAGTGAAACTTGGACTATTGATGCAGCAGAAAAGAGGAGAATTGAAGCGTTTGGAATGTGGTGTTACAGGAGAATGATGAAGATCAGATGAGTGGATAGGGTAAGAGAAATGAAGAGGTATTAAGAGGAGTGGGAGAGGAGAGATGTTTCTGGCGACTGCTAATGAAGAGAAGAGATAGGTTGGTAGAACACATACTAAGACGCCCAGGAATAGCAAGCTTAGTTATGAAAGGAAGGGTCAAGGACAAGAACTGTAGGGGTAGACCCAGGTTAGAATATGTTAAACAGATTGCCTCGGATGCAGGGTGTGGTAGCAATGTAGAGATGAAACTATTAACTCAGGACAGGGAGGTATGGATGGCTGCATCAAACCAGTCAAAAGACCGAATACTGAAACGCATACAAGCTGTGACTTGCATAGTGTTTCCAAGGTACCTAAATTGTTGTTTCGGCGTTAGTATGTGTTCCCCGCAAACAAGTTTGTCATCTTTCCCCAGTCTTCCTCCTTTTCTGAATGTCATTAATTCAGTCTTGAGAACATTCATCACTACGTAGTTCATTATTTTGTATTAATATCTCGTTTCTTTCAGGTTAGCTTGCCTTGTTTCCCGTCTAATGTAATAAGGCACATTGTGTTGACGACTGGAGAGCCTTCTTTAATATAACTAGGCAACACTGAAAAATGGCTTCTAATACTTCATTTAAGTCACATACATTCCAAAATGTACAGAATATCTTCAAGGTTCGCTCTCCAGTGAAACTGAGTGCTTTGTAATTGCGATACAGGATCGTGTCATTGCAACAAAAAACAAGAAGTTCCGTGAAGAACTAAAGAGCCTACTTTTCTTAAAATGTAAGATTCATGCCAATCTATATAGACCTATCTAGAATAATAACGAAATTAAGTTGGTAATATAGAAATTTCTAATTAGTTCGAAATATACCTGGAATAATGTGGCCTAATAGAGCACTAGAGTTGGCAGCCCTGGTGACTGAATATATTGTTAGTTCCATCTCTTAAGATACAGAATACAACATTTGGTTGAAGTCCAATGGATAGCATGGACGTTACATGCAGTTAGACATTGGATCTATCAGCGCGCGAAAAATCATGTTGGCAACAATGACATACATGCATTAGTCAGAAATAATCTGAAATATTATGATCTCTTGTTGTGCCAATTTTGGATGAAATCCATTAGTTAGTATAGAAGTTACATGTATTTTAAAATTGGACCTATCAGCAGACTTAGAGTAATGTTGGCAGCACTGACGTATATTAGTTACTCCAAATTCATCTAGAATGCCAGGTACTATACGTGTGCAAGGTTTAGAGCTATTGGCTTGCATACTTTCATATATATTTATATTAGGGTAACAAAAATAGAGACAGCACATATTAACAGTTGGCAGCCCGATTGCTCTTAAGAATACGCACAGTCATATCTGTTATGGTACACATAGCACATACGAAATTTGGTTGAAATCCAAACGATAGTATGGAAGTTACATGTATTTAAAGTTGGACCTCTCAGCAGGCTTAGAATCATGTTGGTAGCACTGACGTATATAAGTTACTCCAAATTAATATAGAATGTCAGGTACTATACGTGTGCATAGTTTAAAGCTGTCGACTTGCATACTTTCTGATATATTGATATTTGGATAAAATAAATTAAGAGCATTTATTAACAGTTGGCAGCTCTGGTGGTTCTTAAGAATACGCTCAGTCATATCTGGTTACGTACACATACAACATACGAAATTTGGTTGAATTCCAATTAATAGTGTAGAAGTTATATGCATTTAAAAATTGGACCTATCAGCAGGCTTATAATCATTTTGGCAACACTGCCATGTATGGCCTCATGGAAATTAAACTGCAATATTATTATCTATACGTGTGCCAATTTTAAAATAGCTCCCATTTATACCTTCCAAGATATCCAACATGGAGCTCAAATTTCAATTGCGATTTTTCAGCAGTTGGTAGCACTGACATCATTTTCAAATATGGCCGTGAGATATTCAGGTATAGATACTTACTCCTACCAAATTTTGTTTCGATTGCTCCAGCCGTTTAGGAGTTGATAGGGGGGGACACACACACAGCCAGACAGACAGACAGAAGGACAGACAGACAGACAGAAAGAAGGACAGACAGACAGACAGACAGACATTTGCCCGATCTCATAAGTCTACTTTTTCCTCATTTTTTCAAAATGTGAAAAGTAGGCTAATTATAGAAAGCACATCCTTAGGCCCGTATCACACGACACTTGTTTTCAAGGAAGCTGTTGTGATCGCTGGTATAAAATCTTGTATGATTCTGTTCATCCTCGTCCGTACACCTGCTTTTATGGCTGAAGTGTATCACACGCTAGCATTTCGTGCTCCAAGTTGTAAGAAATAAAACAGTCAATTCGCATTATTAACGCAAAGCGGCCGTGAAACTTGCTTTAAGTACATTTGAAAACATGCCTGGTACTGAATGAATGCATTCCAATCAATATTTAAGATCTAACTGTAATAATTGGTATATAACCATATGCGCTAATAAGGAGCGTAACAAAATACGATAATGTCTGTTGCAAAAGTGTGCAAGTGGTATCGCGCCTACTTACTGATTTGAAGATCCCGGGTTCAAGTCTATCCAACGGCGAAAATTTTTACTTCTTTTTAATTATTTTATTATATCCTCACGTCGTACAACAATATTGCAACTTAGTTTTGTCTACATGATCTACGAGGACGACAGTAAACATGTTTTCTCTCATAAAAAAATCTATTTTCCCTAAATACTGTTTAAAACCATGGCGGATACTATTCGTGATAACTATTAGAATTTATACAGTTCAAAATTTATCCCAGAATAATAATAATATGACACGTTCTGTATTTACTGGATATTCGCGAACTGAATCGAATGTAGGAGGCAGGTCGGTCGCGACAACGGTGATGGACTTCATATAGCCTAATGATTGTGTTGAATGTTGTTGGCAATTCTAGGTGGGCTCTTGTTGAAGGGCAGGCATTTTTAGACGCCAAGCACATAATTATGTGCGGGAAAGTGCTAGGAACAGAAGATTTTATGAGACTTCAAGCTTTATGCTTACAAACTAGTAATTCGAAGGAGTACCTTATCCGATTCAAAATGAAATTCGGTTACCAGTTGCCAAGAAAAAAAAAATTCCAGTAAAATGTAGGCCTAATAAGCGTGGAGTCGGTACATTGCTTTACATACTTCAGTAAGTAGATACAATTAAATTTGGAAGATATACCGGAAGCCTAATACTGTCGAAGTCAATACATCAACGACTGTGGCTTAGCCTACAAGTTGACTACCGTATAAAGATTTTAGCCTACTTTTCACATTTTGAAAAAATGAGGAAAAAGTAGACTTATGAGATCGGGCAAATGTGTGGCTGTCTGTCTGTCTGTCCTCTGTCTGTCTGTCTGTCTGTCCTTCTGTCTGTCTGGCTGTGTGTGTGTGTGTCCCCCCTATCAACTCCTAAACGACTACAGCAATCGAAACAAAATTTGGTAGGAGTAAAGATCTATACCTGAATATCTCACGGTCATATTTGAAAATGATGTCAGTGCTACCAACTGCTAAAAAATCGCAATTGAAATTTGAGCTCCATGTTGGATATCTTGGAGTATGAATGGGAGCTATTTCAAAATTGGCACACGTACAGATCATAATACTTCAGTTTAATTTCCAGGAGGCCAAACATGGCAGTTTTGACAAAATGATTATAAGCCTCCTGATAGGTCCAATTTTTAAATGCATCTAACATCTACACTATCAATTGGAATTCAACCACATTTCGTATGTTTTATGTGTACATAACCAGATATGACTGAGCGTATTCTTAAGACCTACCAGGGCTGCCAACTGTTAATAAATGCTCCTAATTTATTTTATCCAAATACCAATATATCAGAAAGTATGCAAGCCGACAGCTTTAAACTATGCATACGTATAGTACCTGACATTCTATATTAATTTGGAGTAACTTATATACGTCAGTGCTACCAACATAACTCTAAGCCTGCTGAGAGGTCCAACTTTAAATACAGGTAACTTCTATACTATAATTTGGATTTCAACCAAATTTCGTGTGTGTTTTGTGTACCATAACAGATATGTATATGCCGATTCTTAAGAGTAACCAGGGCTGCCAACTGTTAATAAATACTGTCTCTATTTTGTTACCCTAATATCAATATATCAGAAAGTATGCAAGCAAATAGCTCTAAACTTTGCACACGTATAGCACGTGGCATTCTAGATTAATTTGGAGTAACTAATATACGTCAGTGCTGCCAACAAGATTCTAAGCCTGCTGATAGGTCCAATTTTAAAATGCATGTAACTTCTATACTAACTAATGGATTTCATTCAAAATTGGCACAACAATAGATCATATTATTTCAGATTATTTCTGACCAAAACATGCATGGCATTGTTGCCAACATGATTTTACGCGCGCTGTTAGATCCAATGTTTAACTGCATGTAACGTCCATGCCATTCATTGGACTTCAACCAAATTTTGTATTTTGTACCTTAAGAGAAGGAACTAAGAATATATTCAGTCATCAGGGCTGCCAACTGTAGTGCTCTATTAGGATACATTATGCCAGGTATACAGTATTTCGAACTGATTGGAAATTTCGATATTAGCAACTTAATTTCGTCATTATTCTAGATAGGTTCATATTCTGTAGAATAATCATTGGCATGAAAAGTAGGCTGTATAGTTCTTCACGGAACTTCTTGTTTAAATTTTAATAGGCGCCTGATTATAAACTTAAAAGACCAGAGCTTCACAGATTTGAAGCTGCAATGGGGAAAGTTAAAGAAAGACGACCACATGTAGGCCTACGATAAAGCGAACCCTAAAAGTAATTTTTGCCACATGGGAAGAACAGCTGTCAAATCGACCTTGCTAAGTCGCCTAGTTTGTAGTGCAGGGAAGAATGTAGGGTACTGGTTATTGTATTTATTAATATGTAATTCTCCTTTGTAAAATGCCAGCCGCATGCGATCATATCCTTGGAAATCGGCTTTGCGACGCGACGTAATCGACTCCATTCAGTCTGAAAAGTTGTCTTTTTGTGGAAGTAATGCATTGATATGGCAATTACTGTGTGATACACCGGACCGTCAGTTTAGTGTTATAAAGGCATGGATTACTTTCGTACCTTTCAATAAGCGAAGAAATAACCTCATTTGCCCAAGGACGTGACATCCTGTGTTTATGAAATACGTTGCCTTCGAGAAAACGATTAACCAAGATTACTTGGAGATGCTACCGCTAGGATCTCTGCAAGGGCAGATTGGCTCAGGTGCTGAACCCTCCATAAAATCTTCCAGCGAAAATAGCACCTCAACATATGATGCCTGGTAGATCGCGACCGCGATGGGACAGGCGCAAAGCCTCAAAGGGCAATCCTTATCTTTCCAATCCCCTATGCTTTCTCTTCTACTATGTAGACTAACTGCATGTCGGAGGCACCAGTAGTAAGGTCGGGTGCCACGCGGGGGGTGCGGGAAACCATCCCCCCCCCCCCTGAAATAAAAAAAAAAGCACCGGACCAGTTACTGAGTTGCCATGAAGGCTGTCATAGAAGGCAGAATTTAGTATAGAAGGTAGAAATCACACGGTGCTAGACGCGGCTATACCAGCGTGTATACCCGTACTGATAGCAGCTTCCATGCTAGCGAGTGTCGTGTGATACAGGCTTTAAGCCGCCCGTATCACACGACACACGCTAGCATGGAAGCTTCTACCAGTACCTGTATACACGCTGGTATACACGCGTCTATTACCATGTGATTCGTACCTTCTATGCTAGGTTTTGCCTTCCATAATAGCTTCCATACAACTCACGAAATTGAACAGTTGCCATTTTTCCTGGCAGTTTTCATGGAAGTTTGACTACAACAACCAATCGGATTGCTTTTCTCATTCAGGTAGAGATCCTAGGGGCAACATAAACAAATAGATTTGTTATGTAGGCCTACGAATAAATACATCACAATGAAACTATATTTTCTTTAAACGCCGTATGTGTGAAAAGGCTAGCTATAACTAGGCTTGCCATATTTTTGGTGAGTGAAACCGGGACACATTAATATGGGATGGCCTTACCAGGTGGTTTAATCTTTTTTTTTTAAGCCTCGCAAGTGACGGGAGGGAGGAATCTGGCATCCTAAGTATATATGATGTTGGGTGAAATGCTAAAATGGTGATAGAAACCCGGAATTTGTCTGTTTGGAGTGACTGTATAGTTCCACACATCTTTTAAAAATAAAAATAGAAATTTTTGCTACATAAAAATATATAATTTTTACTTTTTAATAATAATTTCTTTCTGGTCTACCATCTAGAAAGAAGCGATAATAAAATATAATTTAAAATACTTACAATTTACTAAGTCTTATTATTTTTGTGAAAAACTACAACTTTTTGTCTAACTACAAAAACAATTACAAAAAACTTTCTTTGTCAAACTAAAAAAAAAACAATTAATTAGTTAACAATGTTAATCTTTGCTTTCAAACCACCCATATTTTTGACTTGAATGTACTTTTTTTCAAAATGTATTTCTTAAGCTTGACCTTTTCATAAAAATCATAGCAAGAAAGGCCAAAATTGATTTTACATACAATCAATGCTCTTGCAGTGGACTCGCTCATTAATGAAGAGTAACCGACTCATAAAAGATTCTTAAACACATAAATTCATTACTTTTTACATCTCACAGCCATTTTCCGGGACATTGATAAAACCGGGCGGGACACCGGGACAAGAGCAAAATACCGGGACTGTCCCGATCAAACCGGGACGTATGGCAAGCCTAGCTATAACCAGTAAATAAAGACCGAGTCATAGTATTATTATTCTGGGATAAATATTGAACTATTTAAATTCAAATAGTTATCACGAATAGTATGGTATCCATCCATAGTTACAGTATTTAGGGAAAATAGAATTTTAAATGAGAAAAAACAACTTTGCTATCGCCCTCATAGATCATGTACACAAAACAAAGTTGCAATATTGCTGTACGACGTAAGGAGGGTATTATAAAATAATTAAAAGGAAGTAAAAATTCGCCGTTGGATAGGCTTGAACCCGGGATCTTCAGATCAGCAAGCGAGCTCGATACCACTACACACTTTTCCAACTGGCAGCATAGCATTTTGTTGGGCTTCTTATTGGCGCGTATTGTTAAATATCCACTTACTACAGTTAGATCTTAAATATTGATTGGAATGCATTCATTCTGTACCACGCATATTTTCAAATAAACTTAAAGCAAGTTTCACGACCGCTTTGCGTTAATAATGCGAATCGACTGTAAATTTTACCCCGAAACGACAACCGTCCTCCATGTTTTATTTCTTACAACTTGGCGCACGAAATGCTAGCGTGTGATACACTTCAGTCATAAAAGCAGCTGTACTGACGAGGATGAACAGAATCATACAGGATTTTATACTAGCCATCACAACAGCTTCCTTGACAACAAGTGTCGTGTGATACGGGCTTTAAAGAGAATATAGCAGATGATCGATGTCGTAGATGCACCTCAGCGCTGGAAACCATCCATCATATCATCGGTGGCTGCTCTACGCTGGCTGGTATAGAGTATACCAAGAGGCACAATGATGTTGCTTAGATCTTACATCACGAGCTAGCTATACATTCTGGACTTCTGGATACGGGCACGGTGTACTACAATTACCAGCTTGCCAACGTGCTTGAAAATGAGGATTATAAGATGTAATGGGATAGACCTATTTTAACCGACCAGAAAATCTTGGCCATTCGACCTGATATTGTCTATCTCAATAAAAGGAACCAAAAGGCCTACTTGATAGACGTTGCTGTCCCACTTAGCCAAAATATGCAAAGCACCCAAGCTAAAAAGACAAACAAGTACGCACCTTTGGCGGAAGAAATACGAAAACTATGGGGACTAAAATGCGTGAGGATTTTCCCAGTGGTGATCGCTTCCACGGGAGTTGTTCCAAAGACGTTGGCTATGGCTTTGGAGGAACTGCAAATGAAACACCTGATTGCCAGAATACAGAAGGCAGTGCTGCTGGATTCGTGCCATATTAACAGGTTATTTTTATCACAGTAATAAGTTTACAGGAAACTTGATTCCAAATCCGTATATTGCAAACTGATTTGTACCATAGGGTAATTATGAGAAATTAAAGATAATAATAATAATAATAATAATAATAATATAAAAGTAATTCCTTTCCTACCACTGACTGGAGCCAAAGGGTGGGCGGTCCCTCTGTAGAGAGCCGCACCATCTCTTGGTCTAAAGGAAGGAAGAATCAGGGAACATGAAGATTATGTGGAGGTGGGGAATGACGGTGTAGAAGTGTTTGAAAAGAAGTAAATAGAGACCTCTTGGCTAAGATGTTAAGAAAGAACATAAGCTTGTAGTTTAACGTGATCATTAATCGCGCGATCATGAGCCACGGTACCTCCTGTTTACGTGGAATCCGAACCACAGGACACGGCATTTCATTTCGAATATCCCACATCTATTGACCGGGAAACGAAGTGAGAGGCAGACAGCTTGACCGCTGCGTCACCACGCCCCCTAAGATGTTAAGATTTAAGAAAAAGTTGTACGTGGGTGTTTTGTAACTTTCTAGTTGTAAGATTATAAGTAGATGGTAGGGTTATTTATTTATTTATTTATTTATTTATTTCAAATAGAAGAAGGAATGAAAATGTGAAGAGAAATATAGACAACGGTTTGAATTGTAAGGTAAGTGGAGAAACGTTATGACAGCTATGGTAAGCAATGAGATGACGTGAATTATGTTTGAAATTAAAAGAGAGAGAAATAGTGTCGAAAGTAGGGAAAAAGTAAGAGAGACAAAGAACAATGGTTGGAAGAGAAAGACAAGTAGAGAAGAGTAGAAATAGAGACAGAGCGATTTCCTTTTTTGAAAACAGAAGAAGAAAAGAAAAAGTGAAATGAAGCAATGGTTTGAAGTAGATGGTAAGAAGAGATATGTATGAAAGCTGTGGTATGTGATAAGATTATGCGAATTAAGTTGAAGATGAAACAGTGACGAGAAAAGGAAAATATAGGAAGAAAAAGTAAGAGAAACAGAAAGCAATGATTGGAAGTAGAGAGAGATAAAGAGAATGAGAAAGAGCAATATTTCCTTTTAGTACATCTTTATATATATATATATATATAGAGAGAGAGAGAGAGAGAGAGAGAGAGAGAGTGTAATTTCATTCCCACCCAGGAAGGGCGGGCGGGCCCCTATAGATGGCCGCACCATCTCTTGGGCCAGAGGAGGGCAGTGAATTGGGAGTTATAGTGTTGTAGCAGAAAGGTGGTGGTGATTTGTATAAATTGTAGAAGGAGAAATGGTTTGACATCTTGGCTAAGATTTAAGTTTTGAAAGTTGTTAAGTTAGAGAAAAATTTCTCTTTTGTGCATTGTACTATTGTAATTTTGGAGTTAGGAGGTTTGTAGTTTTGTGGTTCATGAATTTATTGGTTGGTAAGTAAGAGATTCGGAAAATGTTTGAACTTTATATTGTGGAAGTTTGTGAATGTAGCGAATTTCGAAATTGATGTTTTTTTTTTTTTTTTGTTTGTTGAGAAAACGGTATGATGTATTTTGAGATGGGAGGTGTTGATGATTCTTGTGGAGATGAGAAACGGCGCTGAGAGAAGAAGGGAGGGGAGAATTATGTATGAGAAGGGGGAAATGTATGAGGTTGTTTGAGTGTTGATTTGGATGGGGTGAGGGGATGATATGAGTGAGAGTGATTGTGTACGTTTTTATGATGTTTTTTTTTCATTATGGATGAGATGGAGGATTGCGTTGGAGGTGGAGGTGATGGGTGATGTGGAAGATGGGCGTAGAGTTGAAAAAGAGAGTAGTGTTGTAGGAGAGATAGATAGAAAGAAAGAAGGAAAAAGAAAAATATTTGTGAGTTTAGATGATTTTTTTTATGAGAAAGAGCAAATTTTTCATTTAGTACATCTTTCTACTGTATTTATCCCAGGCAAAGTAACCATATTCGCAGAGGGAGAGTCCCGGATTTCCGATTGATGAACGTGGGTACCCTATTGTTACGTCATATTGTGTATATGAGAAATCGCTCGCATTTGGTTCTGAGAAAGAAAACCACAGCAATGCACATAAACAGACTAATGTTTCTAATTGGACAGAAAGCAACGCTCAGAGCCATCTCGTGACGAGGGGCGGAGAAAACAAATGAAAGCTAAACTGCGCATGAGGTAGGTTAAACAGCAGGTCATGGAAGCATACATACAGACGGCCATGCCATTAAGCCTTCTGTATAATTACCGTTTGTTTCCGTGAGTTTCAGGGGGCCATGCTCACTCATAATGGTGTTTGCAATTACTTTGGAATTGAAACGACTCAATAACGAAGCTGCATTTCTGCGATTCCATTGTTTATCTGCTCCTTTTGCTTTACAGTTCGGGAGGTTGTGAATGTCAGTGACTTATGGCTGGATGTACAGTGAGACGTTTATTTTCCTAATCCAACAGCACAGGATGTTCAATAATACTTGAAACCAGGTTTCGGCAAGTTGCTCTTAAAAAGTAACTAATAGGTTACAGTTGTTGTTGTTGTTGTATGAGTCTTCAGTCATTTGACTGGTTTGATGCAGCCTTCCATGCCTGCCTGTCCTGAGCTAATCGTTTCATCTCTACATACCTACCACACCCTACATCCGAGGCAATCTGTTTAACATATTCTAACCTTGGTCCACCCCGACAGTTCTTGTCCTCAACCCTTCCTTCCATAACTAAGCTTGCTATTCCTGGGTGTCTTAGTATGTGTCCTACCAACCTATCTCTTCTCTTCATTAGCAGTCGCCAGAAACATCTCTCCTCTCCCACTAGTCTTAATACCTCCTCGTTTGTAACCCTACTCATTTCATCATTCTCCTGTAACACCACATTTCAAACGCTTCAATTCTCCTCTTTTCTGCTGCTTCAACCGTCCAAGTTTCACTTCCATAGAGCGCCACGCTCCCGACAAAGGCTTTAAAAAATGACTTCCTAATACCTAAATCTATATTCGATGTCAACAGATTCCTTATCTGTAGAAATGCTTTCCCTGCCTGAGCCAACCTACTTGTTATATCCTCTTTGCTTCGTCCATCACTGGTTATTTTGCTTCCTAAGTAACAGAAGTCTCCTACTTCCCTTAGCTTTTCACCTGCCAATTTGATGTCCATATAGGTTTCTGATTTATTTCGGCTGCATTCCAATACATTTGTTAATTTTCATCATGAGTTCTTTCCTCAAGACGGAGTCAATTCCATTCAAAAACTCATTCAAATCCTCAGGCGTTTCGGCCAAGATGACGATGTCATCAGCAAATCTCAGAGTTGAAATTATTTATCCTTGAATCTTCACTCCCACTTTAATTTTTCTCTAATTTCCTTATAGTTACCGTTACGGAAATAGTAAGAAAGTTACAGTTACATATCCTTTGTTTGGAAACTACAAAAACTGAGTTACCATTACAATCTACGAGGTGCATCCAGAAAGTAAGATTCGCTATTTTTTATTTATTAAGAGAGCATAGTTATATGCAATACTTTATTGGTAACAGGTACGGACAATAATGTGTCGGCTAATTTTCGACACAGGCACCAAACGAATTGAGACACTTGTCAACTATTGTAGTCCTGTGTTATACAAGTCTGCTGCCTGCGAATGGAATCAGTGTCTTCAGCTCTTCGTCAGTGTGGAAATGCTGACCAAAAAACAGGAATTTCTTGAGGTTTAAGGCAATGTGGAAATCACTGGGAGCAAGATCCAATTTTGCTAATTCCGCAAAACGGCGACCGTGCAATGGAAGCATAGGGACAGTCCACTGCCAAAGAAATGTCGAACAGTGCCTTCAGCTGGCAAGCGAATGGCGACAGTGTTCTGGGACACAAAGGGCATCATTCTCATTGACTGGCTGGAATTGGGGGCCTCGATTAACAGTGCAGCAAATGTTGCAACCGTTAAGCGCTAACGTCGTGCCATTCAAACTAAGCGGCCAGGAACATGGGCTAAAGGTGTGCTTCTGCAACATGACAATGCCCGCCTCCACACCAGCCGAGAGACCACCGCTGCCATTGATCAAATGGGATTCACGGTGCTGCAACATCCACCATACTCTCCCGACTTGGCACGAAGTGATTATCACCTGTTCGGGAACATGAAAAAACCTCTGGACACAGGCGTCAAGCTGTCATCACTCCGAAAGAACGGTTTCAGGAAGGTCTGGAGAAACTGACACATGGATGGCAAGAGTGCATAATGTTATAAGGAGATTATGTTGAGAAGGTGGACGTAACAACTGATGTGTACTGTACTTCATTTGGGTAGAAGGAAAAAAAAGAGTGATTGTCTGAAAGACTAGCCTTTATATCATTTTAAATGCTACAAATGCTGAAAAATGCTGGGTGAAAGCCTCATGATCATGCGGCGAACTGCGTGAACTCAAAGTGCAAACCAAGGTCAAAGGAGGTAGCTGGCTGGATGACGTCACGCTCACCGGAGCGCGCGGGGATAGGAAGAAGCTCAATCGGTACTATGACGTCACACACCTCAGTGCATTCTCGGTACATTTCGTCCCGTCGCCGTAACGTAACGCCAGACCTCAGCGTAACGACGAAGTCGACAAGATCATTCAACATGATAAAAAATAAAGTGTACAAAACGTTGTTGAACTTTGATGTGCTCTAAGAATAGTAAAATGTGTGTTATTATTATTATTGTAACTGGTAGTTGCAGTAATTAGACAGAAGCTTACCACACTATTGTTGATGTAGGCCTACCAATTTGAGAAATGTCTTTGGTAAGGCTAATACAGTCGGTATACCTTTCCTGGAAGTAATGACGTAGCTCACCGGCAGAGATATAACGTGGGCACTGTACCTACCGTCAGGCCACGTCCTCCTCCTTCCCTCTTCCTTGTCTATCCCTCCCATTCTTCCCATCCCATCTCTCATGAGGCCCCCTGTTCGCTTTGCAGGTAAGCCCGCGTGGATGAGGCGCTAGTCCTGCCTCCCCAGTGGTATTCTCCTACCCGATATCAAGCTCCAGGACAGTGCCCGTAGAGGCGGTCAAGGTGGGATCCCTCGCTGAGTAAGTGGCAAAAGCCTACCTGGAGGGTAAACTGACTACGAAAAACTAAACGTCCATTCGAAATACCCAAGTACCCGTACCCCGAATATCGAACTCTTTGAACATTCAAATGATTTAATCGAATTTTGAGTTGGTGAAGGGAGATGATGATGATGAAGATGATGATTTGTTTTAAGGGACCTAACATCTAGGTTATCGTTCCCTAATGGTTTGGGTGATCGTGTACATGTAAATGAAATGAAACTAAATCTAAAACGAACTACATACTAACAATCTAGAAGAGGAAATGGGAAACAAAAATAACAATAAGGGAAAGAAATGACAGGAGGAAAGGAAATAACCTCAACTCATGAAGAATGAGAATTAAGGGACTTGGAAGAAAGGAGAGGCAAGAAAGGCAGATAGGAAAGGTAAAGAGGAGAGGGACCGCCCCAAAGGCAAAGGAAGAAGGAGAATAACCGGACCCAGCTCAGGAAGCCCTCGGGGTCACCGAATCCCGAACTCACCAGACGTGAGCCCTCGAGGGTGTAGCACAATCTAGGGTGGACCAAGGTGAAGGGAGAAATTCAATGAATATTCGAACGACATGTCTGGAGCGTGGCGCTCTATGGAAGTGAAACTTGAACAACTGGTGCAGCAGAAAGGAGGAGAATTGAAGCGTTTGAAATGTGGTGTTACAGGAGAATGATGAAGGTCAGATGGGTACAAACGAAGTGGTATTAAGCCGAGTGGGAGAGGAGAGATGTTTCTGGCGACTGCTAATGAAGAGAAGAGATAATAATAATAATAATAATAATAATAATAATAATAATAATAATAATAATAATATCGTATGGCCTCGGGTGGCGGGTGCAAGCTTTGTTATTTGACACCCAGAGGGTAGCTTGCATGTCGAATTTCGTTGTTCCTTGAAGCACTATGAAAGTCAAGGAGGTTAGATATCTAAGCTCCTTGAACACCATAGTGCTTTCTAATAGAGAAATGAGGAACTTTGTGTTGGTGGAAACTCCCGAGATTAATTTTGCCATCATGAACACGGCCTACTGAATTCAAATGGGTTCTTTGACATGCCAACATCGTATGACATGGTGACGTAATTTTTGCCGCCTTTCTAAAATCACTTACCACGGCCAGGAGCGAACCTGCAAGCTTGGGGTTAGTAGACCGACACGTTGACCACTCACCCACCGTGGCAAGCTAAGACAAGAGATAGGTTGCTAGGACACATACTTAGACACCGAAGAATAGCAAGCTTAGTTATGGAAGGAAGGATCGAGGACAAGAACTGTAGGGGTAGACCAAGGTTAGAATATGTTAAACAGATTGCCTTGGTTGTTGTGTATGGTAGCTATGTAGAGATGAAACGATTAGCTCAGGTCAGGGAGGCATGGAGGGCTGCATCAAACTAGTCAAAAGACTGAAGACTCAAACAACAACATGTACAGTAGAGCGCTTCTCTTCCCCACGTGAAATCTTGTGTACAAACCTGGCTCGTCCACAAGAGTGATTCATATCTCCTGAGTATGCTTCCTGTGTTTCCTGAATGCCATTCAAATGAATTAGAATTACAAATATGATGCAATTTGGCATTTTTCCATCGAGGATGAATCACACAAAAGCTACCGCTGTTGCTATCGTTTACATAATTCTGATGAAGGAAGAGTTGAGATGTTGGCATTCCTGTCACAGGCAGCACTCCTACGCGGCTTGGGACAGTGCCAGTGTTCGAGCACACCTAATATAGCCTTTAGCCCAAGAAACACAAGTTCTTGAGGTAATTACGTAATGAAGTAACACAAGACATATGGCAAGAACTCACAATAGTCGTTAGGTTGAGACATAAGAACGGCAAACTTTACACACCCAAGTACTGTACAGGGTGGGCGGGAAATAACTAGGTATTGAAACTGACTTTTATGGCCCCGTGTACTTTGGGTGTGTGTAGAATTTGTCTTAACACCAGTGCTAATTGCGATGAGTAGGGGGCGGATTTATATAACCTAAAAATGTATGAAATATGTATGCATTTATGACCTAAACACATAAAAATATGACCTATAAAATTCAAAATATGACTTAATGAATAGCATCTACGTTACATAGAAACACTATTATCACTCCATCCGTACTGAATATGTTTTCACTTAACTCGTGAACAAAACTTCGCAACTTCCCACAAATTGAGACTTTCGTTTTAGGCAAATTGAAAGAAACCGAATGACTGAAGCTCCCTAATGAGTGACCAAGGTCATTCAGTGTGTTGAAGGTGGAAGGGGGAAGGGGGAAGGGCGAAGGAGAGAGATCAGAACGATGACAAATAACTGCGGAATTACCTTTGCTTCCGTGTAAACAATAGCCCGATTTCCAGGAATTGACCCAGCTAGCAAACAATAGCTCTTACCTGTTAGAAACATTTCATACACTACTTTAGAATGGTTCTTCAGTTGTATATTCCAGTCTATCCTGAACAATAATTTCTGGAGCTTATTCTGATTTTTATAAAACGAAATTGAAATGAAAATTACCAAAATATGCCGTTTATAATGATATTTTGTTCAAAATATGCCATAAAACTTAAGAAAGCCTAAATATGCATTTATATGCCCAATAAAACCTGTTTAATTTTGGTTATCGTGCTTGGAAACGTGTTGAAAATAGAAGACTATAAGATATAATGTTAAGGGGAAAAATATGACTTCTCTTAGAAATCCGCCCCCTAGTGATGACTGTATTAGTGTGTGTTATCTGTGATTCAGGTAGAAGGACTGCAAGCGATTAATTCTTTCAAGTAGTTCGTCATTTTGCTACCAAATGCTACCGTCCACAACATCTAGCTGAGGACGTGGCTACTAAATGGCATCGAAGTCAGCACCTGGCGGCGAACGTTGGAACTAATATAGCGTTATCCAACTAACCTACAAATTATTAGTTGAAGGTTCTTTTTCATGCCATAAATCTATTACATGGGACCGCCGGCTTTAACTTCCCCTCCAAAGGAAGGCATACTGAGGGATTTTTAACGCTCTTAAAAATCCGACGACTTTGACCGGATTTGAACACGCGATCTTGAGCATAGAAGCTCAGGATGCTACCAACTATGTTTGCAGAGTTATTTACTTGAAATTAATGCAGTATGTACACTGTTATATGATGGCATACCATACAATTCCATTACATTTTGATGTTGCCACCTGTGGCGTCGACCAATCTCCTCTAACGACCTGGAGTGGAATCCACAGCTTTCTGGAGGAAGTTGTGTGGGACGTTGCACAGTGGGTCAAAATTGAAATGTAGGTGGACACAATTATTTTTACGTTTTAATCGTGAATTTAGAGTGAAAGCAACGTATATAATTTGTTTACTTCATAATAAACATCACTTAAGACCTTTTTTAAACTACGTCTACACATGCAAGAAATTGTCTGTGACTAGGAGTTGCATAGAGCATTCAGTTATCTCTTCAGAACAATTTTCTACCCCTAATTTACTTTTAACAAAGTCACAAAGTTCCACTTTTGACATAATCGTCGAGCCCAGGGCTTCAAACAGTTGTAATCGTGTGAGAACTGGTTGCGTAGCATCTTCTAAAACGTCAAATAACTATGTAAGATGCAAAAAATCTTATAACAGGCGTAAACTACAAGACTTTATCTACATTTTAACATTAAGTAGAAAGTGACGCAAGGTGACGCGACATACTAAAAATCTATGTGAAAATATAATTTTAAAAATAATAGTTAAATATTCATCATCATTATCTTCATTTCCCCTTTTCCAGTTGACACTGGGTGGGGACAAATATGGGTCCTTTCCACTTTGTTCTGTCGATCCACCATTCCTCTTCCGACACAGTGTTCCAATCCAAGTTCCGTTTTCTAATGCTATTCTCCACCGAGTCCATCCAACGCATTCTTGGTCTTCCTCGTCCTCTCCTCCTGTCATCCGTCGTTCCAGTGTTCGTCTTTGTAGCCTTACTTCATTCATCCGTTTGACATGCAAATATAGCTAAAATTACGTAACAATTACGCCCATTAATAACTGAAACACGTTACAAAGATCATACCTTCAGCTGCATGTTCCATCTTAAAGCATCACACTAACCACAAAGACAGACAAACCACAGCCACTTACATTCACCCTCCAATTCAGACTGCTCGAACAGTGGTGACAGATTTACACTAAGATGCGTTTATATCCCAGAATAGTGAGCGGCAACTGTATGAGAATGCTGTAGAAGTAATACATTTTTTTTTTTTTATTATGAAAATAAATAATTTTGTCGTCCTGGATTTCGATTTTGACCCACTGTTCGTTGGTAAGAACATCACGAATCCGTGCTTCCAATTCGTCCAATGTGCGAGGTTCGTCCAGTGCACCTTCTCTTTTGCCCAGCCCCATAAGAAAAAGTCATAGGGTGGGAAACCACGAAAAATCACTTTCATGTTGGCCGAGGTAGGATTCAAACTCGGGTTTGACTCACGAGGCTGAATATTCATGTTTTGGTCCAACAATGCGACCTTCTTCAGCTAATTAGAATTAAACATTCAATCGTTAGAAATAGTAAACTCGTTCAAATACCTAGGAGTGACTCTACGGGTCTCCGGACTGACTTGCACCAGACACATAGAGGACAAAGCCGTCGCCGCGATAAAGGCCACAATGGAGATCCGAAACTTGAAAACCCTCTCCCATAGAACCGCAATGGCACTATTTAAGCTAAAAGTCGCCCCAGTGGTGTCATATGCCATCGAGATGATATGGCCACACCTAAGCCACAAAAACCTACAGTCTCTCGACAGAGCCAAGGCCAGATACGTAAAGCGGGCTCTCTGCATTTCCAAATTCGCGCCAACCCGACTTGCGTACCAGCTAGCAGGTTGATTGAAGATGTAATGACTACCCACAACCTGGCATCAACCCCAGCCTCCACAAAATTCCTTGAGGAACAACTCCTGAAAACAGAAGAAATAAACCCGAAGTACTATCGAACCCCGGCCATGATCAACAAAGAATGGAAAGAAGCAAACTTGGAGCTACGCCACATCTACACGAGAGGCGCCATACATGGGTTTCATCATCGCATCTGTAACAGGAAGGGCTTTCATGAACCATCCATAGACTGTGTGTGTGTGTGTGTGTGTGTGTGTGTGTGTGTGTGTACACCACCCACCGTATCACCTGATTGAGTGCACACCTCTGTCCCACTATGCAAAAGACTCAGGGTTGCTAACATGATCCTACTTACTGTGTGGCCATTGGCTGCAATAAATTACATTATAATTATAATAAAACATTGAGAAACTAAAACTCAGCAATTTTTCTAGGGTTGTGCCGTGTCTTGTGTGGGGTTTCGCCTAGGACACCAAGCTGGCTCATCAGCGGGTTCTTGGTGTCCCCGCCCGGATCCCCACTGGAGTAGCGAACTGCGTGCTACCTCCCTATGAAGGCTTCCAAAAAGATGATATGTTGATGATAATTGTTGTTTTAAGGGACCTAACATCGAGGTTATCTGTCCCTAATGGTTTGAGTGATAGTGAAGATGATAATGAAATGCAAACTATAACTAAAACTAACTACTAACTTATATACTAGAAGAATAAATGGAAAGCAAGAGGAAAATAAAGAACTGGAGGAAAAAAATGCCCTCAACCCTCCAAAAATGCGGATTGAGGGACTTGGAAGGGAGGAGAGCCCTGAAAGGCAGGTAGGAAAGGGGAGAGAGGAGAGGGCCCGCCCCAAGGTCAGAGGAAAGAGCGGGCCAAATGGACCCAACTCAGGAATCCCTCGGGGTCGCCAACTCCCGAACTCACCAACCGTGAGCCCCTGAGGGTGTAGCAATATCTAGGGTGCACCAGAAGTGGTGGGGCTACACACACCCTTCCTCCTTGAGGGCCTTGAACAGAAGGCAGGAGATAACAAGAAACGAAAAAGAAGGCTGAACCCTCGCAGAAGGAGGGTATCAGAAAAGATGAGACAAGGGCCAATTAAGGCGGGAAAGGAAGAGACTCCCTAGGCCTCGGATACCCTAATACCGTCGCGGTTGGAAGAGAACAAGAGTTGACCAAGTGAGGTCGACAGGAATGAAGACGGAGAGGAGCCTGACACAAGTAAGTGGAAGCAATGCCGAACTCAGCTGAGGCCCCGTGGTCGCCTACCCACGTCTCACTAGGTGTGAACCCCTGGGGGTCCAAAAAGATGGTATATTGGCTTTCACGGTCCGCTGATGAGCTAGCTTGGTGTCCTAGGCGAAACCCCACACAAGACATGGTACAAACCTAGAAGAATTTAGGGCTCACCGATTCAAATACCGGCTCCGAACTTGGGTTATTTATGTGAGCGAATCAAGTCGCTCCGCACATCATTACCATTTATTGGCGAGGTTATGCATTGTAGCTGGGAGCTATCGGCGTGGTGACAGCGCGCATTGTGTACCGCCAACCTGGAGGATTTATAGGGCCATGGCACTGCTTCAATACACAGTGTGCCTCAATACAATGTGTACCGCCAACCTGGAGCATTTATAGGGCCATGGCACTGCTTCAATACACAGTGTGCCTCAATATAATGTGTACCGCCAACCTGGAGGATTTATAGGGCCATGGCACTGCTTCAATACACAGTGTGCCTCAATACAATGTGTACCGCCAACCTGGAGGATTTATAGGGCCATGACACTGCTTCAATACACAGTGTGCCTCAATATAATGTATACCGCCAACATGGAGGATTTATAGGGCCATGGCACTGCTTCAATACACAGTTTGCCTCAATATAATGTGTACCGCCAACATGGAGGATTTATAGGGTCATGCTACTGCTTCAATACAAAGCGTGCCTCAATATAATGTGTACCGCCAACATGGAGGATTTATAGGGCCATGGCACTGCTTCAATACACAGCGTGCTTCAATATAATGTGTACCGCCAACATGGAGGATTTATAGGGCCATGGCACTGCTCCAATACACAGTGTGCCTCTATATAATGTGTACCGCCAACATGGAGGATTTATAGGGCCATGGCACTGCTCCAATACACAGTGTGCCTCAATATAATGTGTACCGAAAACATGGAGGATTTAAAGGGCCATGGTACTGCTCCAATACACAGTGTGCCTCAATATAATGTGTACCGCCAACATGGAGGATTTATAGGGCCATGGCACTGCTTCAATACAAAGCGTGCCTTAATATAATGTGTACCGCCAACTTGGAGGATTTATAGGGCCATGGCACTGCCTCAATACACAGTGTGCCTCAATATAATGTGTACCGCCAACATGGAGGATTTAGAGGGCCATGGCACTGCTTCAATACACAGTGTGCCTCAATATAATGTGTGACGCCAACATGGAGGATGTATAGGGCCATGCTACTGCTTCAATACTCAGTGTGCCTCAATATAATGTGTAATGCCATCCTGGAGGATTTATAGGGCCATGGCACTGCTTCAATGCACAGTGTGCCTCAATATAATGTGTACCGCCAACATGGAGGATTTATAGGGTCATGCTACTGCTTCAATACACAGTGTGCCTCAATATAATGTGTACCGCCAACCTGGAGGATTTATAGGGCCATGGCACTGCTTCAATACACAGCGTGAATTAAAAAAATGGACCTATCAGCAGGCTTTGAATCATGTTGGCAGCACTGACGTATACTAGTTACTCCAAATTAATGTAGAAGGTCATGTACTATACGGGTGCAACGTTCACTGGGGAATGGTACAGCTCAATACTGTAGAAATTACGGCGTACAAATAAGGCGAATCGTCCAAGAAGACAGCGACGAAGGGTGCTGCTGATTCATGATAACGCACGTCCCCATACTGCAAAGGTTTTAACGCAGGTGGAACGCCAACAGAAGTGCGAGACACTGGAGCATGCGCCTTATAGTCCTGAACTCTCCCCATGGGATTATCGCGCCTTCAGTCCCTTAAAAAAAGACCTTGAAGGGTCAACAATTCCTGTCGGACGATGTGCAGCAGGACACGGTGTTTTGCCACAAGGGGATCTTCAACTTGATGCGTCGATTGGATCTTAATCTCCGTTGACCAAAGGGAGAGTTTCCCAGCAGAATACGAGGCTCTAATGAAAAACTTACCATTTCCAAACGAATCCAAAATAACAAACATTCAGCCCTTCAAACAAAATAATATCATCTGTCTAGGAAAACGTCCTCTCCTCCTCGGTGGCATTCAATATAATGTGTGCCGCTAACATAGAGGATTTATAGGGCCATGGTACTCCTTCAATATACAGCGTGTTTCAATATAGTGTAAACCACCAACATTTACGATTCATAGGGCCATGATAATCCTTCAATATACAGCTTTTTCAATATAGTGAGAATCGCCAACATTTACGATTTATATGGCCACTATGCTCATTCTGTATATAGTGTGTTTCTATATGGTGTGAACCACCATCATGTAAGATTTATAATAATAATAATAATAATAACAATAGGCCTAATAGTAATAATAATAAATAATATTAATACAGCAATCAAACCATAACACAGGTCTACACAATTTCTGCTGAATGAAAACTGTTGATATATTCTGATTCCTTACCAGAGGGAAGATCTGAAACCAACCCTACTGTCTAATATTTGAATTGCTTTCCATGATGGTTCCGTATTGACTTACTAGATAGTTTTAAAACAACAAATAAACATTCACCTTAGTCAATACTTAAACGAAAGGAAATATAATTAAATATGCTTCTGGTACATGTTTCAGGGATTAATAGCTTTTATCCCCTTCATACGTTGCCGAGCTGTACAACGTTGCCGAGATGGGCTCCATCACGGGTCATGGCGCGCCTCGCTCGGAAGTGTTGGGCTCCATATCAGCAACGCTGTACAGTGTACAGCATTTCCCGGAGCGGCTAGCTAGTGAACCATGCCTTAATTCCCCGTACAAATACAAACCGATATAAAATAAGTGAATTGATTTACGTATTTCACAGTCATACAGCATAACCTTTTGATGTATAAGGATTACAACGCAACCAAGAACTACATTTTCCAACGAACCCGAGCCGAGAAAACGTTACTTTACAAAAATGATAACAACTTTCGTTCTTGAACACACAAAATTTTGAAATTAATAAACCAGTTATACAACATACCAATATAATATTTTGTGGTAAAATTTGGATTCGATCTGATGAAGGGTTTGTGAGATAATAATTCATAAATGTGACGCATGGTTGAAACACGCTTAAAAACGGGCACTTTTTGTGTTTCAACTGCGATAAAAAATATTAAAATATAAATTAAGAATTCCAAACCTATATGAACTAACGTAAAATAGAACGACGAAAATGATGATGTTATTGGATGTTATGTAGGTCTATTGGTTACTTCACAAACAACCTTCAAACTCGAGTGCACATAATATTTTGGTCCACAGTAGTTTTGTGTCATCAGACTACAGTTTTCAGAAATAGCCCATTTTCTATAATATATCTCGGATTTCTTGCTTAGAGATTATTAAAGGAGAGAAGCATATTAGCATCTGGAACACCTGTTACATTTAAATGGAAACGGGATAAAGATTTCTTACCCTTCTTCTCGCATGCTAATTAACTCGTGTTCTGTAATAACATACCTGGTGTTTCTAATGCTATGAATTCCTCATATAAACCTCCTGAGTGGAGGTTTTTTATTGATAGTTCAATGACAAGTTTAAAGGCAGTTCTGTTCATTTAAAAGAATCATATGGTACTTTGAACGTTCTGCTGGAGAAGGTCAGGTATGCGGAACACCAATGGACTGTTGGTGGCGATCAAAAGTGATCTCTATTCTTCTAGACCAGCAAGAGGGATTACTAAATATCCCTGCTTCCTCTGTGAATGGAACAGTAGGGCTAAATCAGAGCATTGGGACAGAAACAATTGGCCACGAAGCAGCAATTTAGTTCCTGGAGAAATAAACGTTAAGTATGAACCTTCTAATGTCCTCCATATCAAATTAGGCTTGTTGAAACCATTTGTAACTGCTCTGAACAAGTACAGTGATTGTTTCAAATTTCTTGTTACAAAGTTCCAACAGAAAAGTGAAGCTAAGATTACAGCTGATATTTTTGAGGGGCCCCAGAATCATGTGCTTATGCAAGACAAGACCCATCCTCAGTCTGCGGCGGAGTTAGAGAAGTTAGCATGGCTAGCATACAAAAGAGTGACAGAAATCTTTCTTGGCAACAAGAAATCTGAGAACTATAAGGAAATTGTGGAGGAAATGTTATAACATTTTAGAAATCTGGGCTGTAGATTGTGTGTTAAACTGCATTTTTAGCCTACTTTCGATTTTTGCAAAAAAAAAAAAATGAAAGTAGACTTAAGAGACCAACACAGGGCGAAAAAATGTGTGTGTGTGTGTGTGTGTACTCTGAATGTCTGCCACCCCCCCTCCCTATCAATTCGAACACGGTAAAAACCGAATTGAACGAAATTTGGTACAGAGGTAGCACTAGCAAAGGGCACCTCAGTGTCATGTGTTATATCGCCGCCATCTGGACGGAAACGTAATGGCGGCCACCCAAATATTAAAAGCTTAAATTAAATTACGACCAACCTAATCATCTGATCTCTACCAATTTTTGCAACATTATACCAGTATGTATGAATAATCTTTTGACCAAACTACTAGGCCATCAGCCCAATAATTTGGGGATGGCGACCATGTTTGTGGGCAAATCGATTCCCCCTATCTATTCAAACACGGTGGAACCGAATTGAACGAAATTTGGTACTAAGGTAGCACTAGTAAAGGGCACCTCATTGTCATGTTTTATATCGCCGCCATCTTGACTGAAACGTAATGGCGGCCACGCAAATGTTAAAAGCTTAAATCAAATTACGACCAAACTAATCATCTGATCTCTACCACATTTTGTAACATTATACCTTTATGTACGAAAAATCTTTTGACCGAACTACAAGGTCATCAGCCCAATAATTTGTGGATGGCGGCTATGTATGTGTGCAAATCAATTCCCCCTATATATTCAAACACGGTGAAACCGAATTTAACAACATTTTGTACAGAGGTATCACTAGCATAGTGCACCTCAGTGTCATGTTTCATATCGCCGCCGTCTTGACGGAAATGTAATGGCGGCCACCCAAATGTTCAAAGCTTAAGTCAAATTACGACTAACCTAATCATCCGATCTCTACCAAATTTTGCAACATTATACCTATATGTACGAAGAATCTCTTGACCAAACTACAAGGTCATCAGCCCAATAATTTGCGGTTGGCGGCCATGTACGTGTGCAAATCGATTTCCCCTATCTATTGAAACACGGTGAACCGAATTGAACCAAATTTGGTACAGAGGTAGCAATAGCAAAGGGCACCTCAGTGTCACGTTTTATACGACGCCATCTTGACGGAAACGTAATGGCGGCTACCCACATTTTAAAAGCTTAAATCAAATTACGACCAACCTAATCATCTGTTCTCTACTAAATTTTGCAACAATATACTTTTATGTGGTAAGCATCTTTTGACCAAATGACCAGGTCATCAGCCCAATAGCTTGCAGATAGTGGCCATGTATGTGTACAAATCGATCCACCATATCAATTCAAACACGGTGAAACTGAATTGAATGAAATTTTGTACAGAGGTAGCACTACCAAAGGGCACCTAATATTCATGTTTGATATTCGTATAACACGTTGTATTTCAACAAGCTACTACAACCAACATTCAATTATACTCCTTGAAAAGGACAAAGAGATATAACAATACCCATGCATTTAGGAGAAAGTAGGCTATATGTTATTTACTGAACATCCTGTTTGATCTTTATAGTTTTTTCACAGTATAGATATCATTACAGTATGGACACGTAGGCTAAACCGGAAGAACGGATTTTCAAAAAAACAATTGATTAGGGGCCGCAACAATTCACCTGTAAGCCGCTTGGTAGCAGCACCACTTATGGACAAACACATGATAAACATAATTAAATACAAGTTTTTCGGGCTTGTAGGCCGTGGTCCAGACAGGATATCTCCCGACGTTTCACCGGAAACTGCGTCCGGCATTATCAAGGGTTCCGCTCCTTTCCTTGGTCAGCAGTGGAATGAGGAAGAGGCTTGAAATAATGGGTAACGGTTTGTAGTGGGGTATTGTTGTTTGAATATGACTGTTGGTTGGGTGGATCTTGGCGATGAACTAACGGCTAGAAGGTAGTTTGGATCTTCAAATTATCATGGTGAGCCGAGCGTTCTCTTTGCATTCCGGCTGGATCGTCTGATCTCACGTACATGTTGCGGGGTGCGGTGCGTGCTCCGGCTTCGGCGACCGAGCTTGTCAGGGTCACGTGTTCCCTGCGCGACTGCCGGGCTGTAGCGGGAAGGTTCTTCAGGTTGACGTGGCCTTGGTGTTCCTAAGAGCCGGGATCCATGTATTACGCACACGTTCAATTTAAGAAAATAAATACAAAGATAATAGAAAGTGTTGATATTACTGGGTTTTATTTCTAAGAAGTGTGTAATTTAATGTTTAGAACCACATTCCTTCATTCCTGTGGAGTCGTATTGTGATTGCATCGTAACGATGAAAGGTTATGATATGTTTTAAATAATTAAAATACCACGATATATTTAAAAGTGTGGGGGAAATGTGGGTTTTGTTTCTTAAACTTTTGTGGTCAGAGATAATGCAATTCAAGATTTCTACAGTACGGTCAAAGATGCCTCAAAATTCATCACGATTGTTCTGCAAAAAATCAAAAAAGTCCGAAAATTTTAATACCTAGGGGAATGGATTACCCCTAATAATTCAGAAATAGCCTGCCATTGAGAGCAGATGTAACAAATTGGAAGGTGCCTTTCAACCCTGCAAAAACATTTACAAAAGTAAAAGCTTGTCCCGGAATGTCAAACTTTGTCATTATAACTCAGTAATTAGGCCGTCAGCACTGTATGCGCAGAATGCTTACAGATGACAAACAAAGGCCCATTGAGAAAATTAGAACTTAAGGATCGGAAAATTCTAAGGAAAATATTAGGACCTGTTAATGATAATGGTACTTACAGAAGAAGACATAACAATGAATTATTTGAACATATAGAAGATTTGGTGAGTGTGATGAGAAAAAGGAGAATGTCTTTCTTTGGACATTTGGAACGGATGGAGCATCATCGACTTTCATATCGAATACACTTATCAATCTCTAAAAAAAATCCTATTGTAAATGGTCGATGCAAGTTAAAAAGGACCGAACAGAAGCTCGAATCAATCAAGCTCTGGTTTGGGATAGGAACCCGTTCAGAAAGGCGGTTAAATCAACCAGTACTCTACACCCTTTAACATCTGTGATGCCTCGCCCTCACTACAAGTGGACGGAAGAAAGGAGAGTAGAACATTCGTCAAGAATGAAGATCTACTGGCAGACAAGAAAACAAGCATTACAGTGATCATATGAGTGAAGAACATCGTGATCCATTGATGGTCGAAACGACTCAAAAAAAAAAACAGTACGGTAACTATAAATAAGTGTTCATTTTTAATGTTCTCAACTTCCTAACGTAAATATCCGGGCATTGATATTTGTATTTACCGCTCCAATGCCCGAGGAAACTGGAATGCTGGTATGTCCGGTGTGATAAGAACTGCCCAAAGAAATACCGCACAAATGTTGGCTTTCCACATTTCTGCTATTGGTTAAATTGCAAAACACACGGATAGTCAGTCGGAAAGACTGGACTTTATATCAATTTAAATGCTAGCAGCCGAATACCAAGAAGGCAGTGCGAGAACAGAGTTTCAAGATTCCATTTTGTTTCTTCACTGCCTACTTGATTGTTCTCGTACTGCCTTCTTGGTACTCGGCTGCTACATCGTACTATGACGTCACACACCTCAGTGCATTCTCGGTACATTTCGTCCCGTCTCCGTAACGTAACGCCAGACCTCAGCGTAACGACGAAGTCGACAAGATCATTAAAGTTATAAAAAGTAATGGCCTGATGTGTCCATACTGTATACGATTACTAGGGCTCGGATCGATATGCTCGAACACCATGTGTTTTATGCTCGATAAATATGCTCGAAAAAACATTATATGCTCGATATATATGCTCGAAAAACACCGTTAAAAATATAGAAAGAAAAGTGAAACGAAAATAAAAATAAACAAGTAGTTCCGTGAAGAAATATACAGCCTATTTTCATATAACCGACTTATGTTAATTGCCTCTATCTACATACAAAATTTGAGTTTGATTGCTGTGATAGATTCGTAGATATTGAGAACCGACTTAATATTTCGGATGGTCGCCATGTTGGATTTTGTATAGGCTATGTAGGGTTAGAGTTATGTACTGTTTTATGAAGATTATTGTGTACGTGTAGCATTCAAACTTCAATCGCATGATTAGGACACAAGAAGTAACAAGGATATTTTAAAATTTTGCACAGCTGCCATCTTGTGGTTATGGAAACAATTGAAATAAATTAGATGCCAGTGGATTAACATTCGTATAAGGATTTACTGTAGCAAGTTTCACTGCACTCGGATGGTTAAATTGCGAGAAATGTCCATGTGAATATTTAAACTTCCCGTCGCCGCCATGTTGGATTTGTGATCACCAGGTTATTTAAAGTCCTATAGGTGAACTTAAGTTCATAGCCCATATGAACATAAAAATATTCAGTTTGATTGCAATAATAGATTCGTAGATATTCAGAGCCGTCTAAATATTTCGGATGGTCGCCATGTTGGATTGTTAAATGTATAGGCCATAGAGTCATGTACCATTAAAGGAAAATTATTGCGTAGGTTCATTATTCAAACTTTCACTTCGATCGCATGATTCCGACACAAGAAATAAAAACTTAATTTTAAAACTCGCACAGCCGCCATCATGAGGTTATGTAAACAATTGAACTGAATTAGAAACCAGTGCATTACAATGTGTATAAACATTTCCTGTACCAGATTTCATTGCGTTTGGAACATTAAATCGTGAGAAAGGTCTACTTATTTTTTTCAAATTCGCTTGGCCGCCATGTTCCTTTTGTAATTAACTGGTTTTTGAAAGTCTTATAGATGAACTTCAAGTAGTGCCCTTTATCTCCGTACAAAATTTCAGAGTGATACCGCTAATAGTTTCAGAGATATAGAATGCCGGTGAAATATTTCGCACATCCGCCATCTTGTGGTTATGTAAACAATTGAATGAAGTTAGATATCGGTGCATTACAATGTGTATAAACATATACTGTACCAAGTCTTATTGCGTTTGGTTGGTTAAATCGCGAGAAACGTCTATTTAAATGTCGCAAATTCGCGTGGCCACCATGTTGGTTTTGTAGTTAACAGTTTTTCAAGAGTCACATAGGTGAACTTCTAGTAGTTCCCTTTATACCGTAAAATATTGGTGACACGTAACAAAATTTGAAGGGCACGGTCGGGGTCGCCCCGAATTTTGCTATGAACATACCGAGTTTCATTGAAATCGTTCCAGCCGTTTAGAATGTATTAGGGGGGACACACCTCTCTCTCTCACACACACAGACACACACACACACACACACACACACGGACAAAAGGTGATCTCATAAGCCTATTTTTTTTCAAAATTGAAAATAGGCTAAAAATAACATACCTTTATATACGATCGTTATTTTCTAATTGTATGTATGATACACTGCAATATACTCGCATTCAAGTTTCGAGTATGTACAAGAGAAGTTTTCTTATAAAAGTTACAGTTTTAAAGTTCATTCACAAAATGTTCAGAATTAGGCGAGTCAATGAAGTAGATCTGCATTGGTCTGTACAACAAGAATTTTTTCTATGTTTACAGTTTTGAATGATTTTGTTAAATCAGTCAATAAAAGTTTCAATGACGAGAATGACCTCACTAAAGGTTAAAAACCTGCTGTTCTATTATTCGCACCAGACAGGCTTTTCAATAGTTATCTCTGTTTTCGAACCTTAAGGATGGTCAGGGCCCGAATTCAGGGGGGAATTCGTAGAAAAACAAACTATTTAGACGAAAACCACAAGAATATGCATTTATATGCTTCTATTCTGAAAATCATGGTTTTATGCATTTATATGCTCGATAAATTACAATTCTGTTGATCCCAGAGAGGTGAAAATACCACCGAAAGGCTTCTTTCAATGTGTACTATTCAGGGGAAAATATGCAAATATGCTCGAATCCGAGCCATAATGATTACTATACTGTGGTCCTTTGATCTTAGGGAAGTGTTGATTGTTCCCAATCGTCGATTGCCAGCAAATCATCTACTTTTTGCCATGTACAGAATAAAATAAACAGTATGATAATTGATACAATGTTCTATACATTGTAGAACCTGATAAACATAATCCCTGCATTGTAAAATTACCCGTACATCATTGGTAACGAGTGACATGTAGATTAGATAATAGCAGTAATTTTTTCCACAACTTGACGTAAGAACTAGCAGGAAGCAATGCACAAGGAAACAACAAGTAGACTAAATACATTGAAATGGGAGAGCATCTGAACAAAACAACAGAAACAATTCCAGAACAGGTTGATGGAAACTATTTTAGTAATGCAAGTTATACTAATACAAAGATATTGAGAGGAAATATATCACAATTACAATCAAACTACTCACACATCAAGTCAATAATTTAAAGGCTTTCTTTCTTCTAATTGGTTACAATTTATTTATCTGTGGCATGCACTCTACCAGAAGAGTTTTAGCAAAACACAAGTGGCAGTAGGAGAAACCCAATTACTCGAGCACGGCCTTCTCGATCGAGCGACCATTAATCTGGGCCGGGCAAAAGAGTTGCTCCTAATTCAAAGGCCCCTGTAATGACTACATAGGGCCGTGAAATAATACACGACTGACCGTAACCGCCTCGCCGTTTCTCAGCTTGCAGGCTTGAGCACGTGATCAGAACAAACCAATCATTTCACTCCAATCAAATGGAGCAGCGTGATCTTCCTTTATTTGTATTGGAGACAAGCGAAATTCCAGACGATTATTTCTACCTGACTATTAGAGACGCTAGCAATACCATAGCACTGGGAATTATCATGTTTGATAGACGTGGGCAGTCAATAACAAATGGCAATCATTTTGTAGAGCAGTTGAAAATCATTGACTCTATTGTTATTATTATTATATATTTAATCGAATAGCCCTTAATAAAGCACGTTAAATAAATACATCATGTTTTCCTGTAAGATTTCTTCTTGGTCACCCAAAATTGCTTCATTCTTTCAGATTGTAGTCGCCGGAGCTCCTCAATGTTGTGTGGCTGTTTCCTGATTCTCTCTAGTTCCTCCTTGAAGGTGACTGTTATAATTTTGTTCCGAAAGAGTTGTCTATTAGGTATGTCTTCAATTTGTATATTGGCCACTTTAAGGTCATTCAAGGTCTGTTGAAACCAAGCTGGCTGTATCTTAAGTTTCATAATTTTATTGAAAATTTTCTTTGTCAATCTATCATCGTTCATTCTTTGTAAATGTCCAAAAGAAAAAGGATAATCTTCTTCTTCGAATGGTATGTAGCATGTTTTCTACATGCTCATAAATTTCAACATTTGGTCTAGGTCTGTTGTAATCTGCTCCTACTTTTCTAGGGCCAAGTATACTTCTAATTATTTTCCTTTCCATGACCATGATTTTGTTAATTTCGCCTCTATTCATTAATTTGAGCATTTCAGATCCATATAAGGCCTCTGGTTTCACAACAGTATTATAATGTTTAATTTTAATAGAATTAGGTAATGCTTTTTTCTTATAAATGTTCCTTGTGAGCTGGAAAGCTATATTCATTTTCTTTGTTCTAACTGTTAGGCTGATTTTCTCGTTATTATTTATGGTAATCCATTCACCGAGATATTTGAAAGAATTCACTCTTTTGATTTCGTTTTGTTGAATACATAATTTATCAGAACTGTTTTTGACATTGAATATAAATTCTGTCTTTGTGAAGGAAATTTGTAGACCTATTTTATTTTCTTGTTGTATTAAAATATCAATTTGTTTTTTCCGGTGTATCAGTAATTAGGGTAATGGCATCAGCAAAAGCCAAACAATCTATATAGATGTTATCTTGTTGATATCCTAATATAACCCCTTTGGTGTCTGTTTTCCTCCACTCTCGGATCACCTTCTCCAAGGCACAGTTAACAAGAAGTTCCGTGAAGAACTATACAGCCTACTTTTCATGCCAATGATTATTCTACAGTATATGAGCCTATCTAGAATAATTACGAAATTAAGTTGGTAATATCGAAATATCTAATTAGTTCAATATATACCTGGTATAATGTAGCCTAATAGAGCACTACAGTTGGTGACTGAATATATTCTTAGTTCCACCTCTTAAGGTACAAAATACAAGATTTGGTTGAAGTCCAATGGACGTTACATGTAGTTACACACTGGATCTATCAGCAGGCGTAAAAGCATGTTGCCAACAATACCATGCGTGTGCTGGTCAGAAATAATCTGAAATATTATGATATCTTGTTGTGTCAATTTTGGATGAAATCCATTTGTTAGTATAGAAGTTACATGTATTTTAAAATTGGACATATCAGCAGGCATAGAATCATGTTGGCAGCACTGCCTTGTATTAATTACTCCAAATTAATCTAGAATGCCAGGTGCTATACGTATGCAAAGTATAGAGCTGTTTGCTTGCATACTTTCTGATATAACGATAGTAGGGTAAAAACATATAGACAGCATTTATTAACAGTTGGCAGCCCTGATTGCTCTTAACAATACTTATAGTCATATCTGTTATGTTACTCATAGCACATACGGAATTTGGTTGAAATCTAACTGATAGTATAGAAGTTACATGTATTTAAAAATGGCCCTATCAGCAGGCTTGGAATCATGTTGGTAGAACTGAAGTATATAAGTTACTCCAAAATTAATTTAAAATGTCAGGTACTATACGTGTGCATAGTTTAAAGCTGTCGGCTTGCATACTTTCTGATATATTGGTATTTTGATACAAGAATAGAGAGAGAAATTATTAACAGTTGGCAGCCCTGGTGGCTCTTAAAAACACGCTCAGTCATATCTGTTTATGTAAAGATATTACATTCAAAATTTGGATGAAATCCAATTGATAGTGTAGAAGTTATATGCATTTAAACATTGAACCTATCAGAAGGCTTAAAATTATTTTGGCAACATCTATGGGCTTCTGGAAATTAAACTGAAATAGTATTACCTACATGTGTGCCAATTTTGGAATAGCTCCCTTGCATACCTTGCTTGATATCCAACATGGAGCTCAAATTTCTAGTGTTTTTTTTCAGCAGTTGGTAGCACTGACATCATTTTCAAATATGGACGTGAGATATTCCGGTGCACATCTTTACTCATACTAAATTTGGTTTTGATTGCTGCAGCCGTTTAGGAGTTGATAGGAGGGACACACACAGACAGACAGACAGACACACATTTTCCCGGATCGATCTCATAAGTCTACATTTTCCTCATTTTTGCAAAATGTGAAAAGTAGGCTAAAAGGTAATGGTGACAATCCATCACCTTGTCTGACTCCTATGTTTATTTAAAAAGCCTTGGAGAACTCCCCACGAAATCGGACTTTGGACGTGGTATTTGTTAGCGTATCCTGAATAATGTTAGTAGTTTTAGAATCCAAACCAAATTCTTTTAGAATGTTGATGAGAGATTCTCTGTCAGTTATTATTATAATTATTATCTTTTTAAGCCCATTTTCAGTGTTGCCTTAGTAATCGAAATGTAATGCTTTTCAGTCGGTCAACACGATTGTACCCAATTTACGTGAGATAAATAAATACAATTGGAAGACCAGTCTCGTCAAGCGATCATCATCAGTTTCTTAACACTAAGGTTATTTACTTATTTATTTAGCGTATGGTTTTTAGTGCCTGGAGTGTCCGAGGACATGTTCGGCTCGCCAGCTGCTTCAAGCGGACACCCATGGGGTGAGCTACAAGTTAAATTTCAAGTAGGTCCAATTTTCGCTATCAGATGTCACTGACATCTAGTGGTGAATGTTGGAAATTTGATAGAGCGTTTCAACGAAATATAACCTAGAAATTTAGCTTTACACATGTTTAGATAGTAGAAGGATCTTTTACAAGCCATACATCTATGACATGGGACAGCCAGCTTTACTTTCCCTCCGAAGGAAGGCATACAGAAGGATTTTAACGCTCTTCAAAAATCCGACTTCGGCCGGGATTGAATCCGGTAATAATTTTATCAGATAAATGATGGTTGTTGATTAATGTTCTGAAATTGAATCGATTTCATCTGTAATGTCAATTTCTTGAAGGTCTTTTTCTATTTCACCAAGCCAGTTGCTCTTGACTCCCATTTAGATAGCAAGGTTGAGAATCCTTTTGGTGAGCCAGACATTGTTCATTCTGAGAATGTGACCGTAGAACTTCAATCGCCTTTCCCTGAAGGTGTCAGTGATCTTTTCAGACTTCCGTTTCAACCAGGTTCCTACTGAGCAGACTGGACCAAGGATTTTATCATTTTAAATGATCTTGTCGACTTCGTCGTTACGCTTGGGTCTGGCGTTACGTTACGGTGACGGGACAAAATGTACACAGATGCACTGAGGTATGTGACGTCATAGTACCGCTTTGTGCATGTGTTCCCCGACAAGATCTACTTCGTTAGTATAAGACACAAATCCCCGATTCTTGGATGTCACGGGTAATCTCGAGAACCACTGGATGGATTTTCATGCGGTTTTCACCATTCTGTAAAGGATTTCTCGAGGAAAGGTTCTGTAGAAAATAATTTATGTATGATCAAAGGAAGCCAAGCAGTAACGATTTCAGTGAAAAAGTCGAAAACAAACTTGGCGTCCGTGCGCTTCTTAAGCTTACGCTGGGCAAACCGTTAAAAATATCAATATACTATGAACGTAAGAATTGGTCAGCATGAAAAGTTCTACAAAAAAGTCCGCGAGAGCATATCTCTTTCTCTAATATAACGCCCACTATAAGTGTTTTTAGACTGGATGGAAGGGGCACGTCCCCGCGCGCTCTGGTGAGCGTGACGGCATCCCGTGCGCTTGACCTTGCTTTGCCCTAGGTTTGCACTTGCCGTAATTTGAAACAAGATAAGCAAGATAAGTACTATGCAGATAATTTTCTAACATGTCAAGAATCTTTGGTTTCGAGCGAAGCCTCCAGCCTTTCTAGCATTTTTCAGCATTTGTAGCATTTAAAATAATACAAAGTCTAGTCTTTCAAACTGACTGTCACTTTTTACTCTCTTTCCCTTTCTTGATTTTCTACGTCTCTTTCTTCCAGAAGTGTTAGTTTCATATTATATGCATGTAACAGTGTGTGTATACAACACTGAAAGGATGGCATCAACACTTTATATACAATAAATATCTCATGTAATATATTTTCCAGGGTAGGGCGTTTAAATATTTGTATCCCCATCTATAAGGTGCGTTCAAAAAGTAACGAGCCGGAGGCTGGAATGCACAAACCGGTGAGTACATCGGCTAATCGTGGCGTGTGTAACGCGGTGTGGTTCCGACCAGAGCGTGGAAGAAAACAGCCCGTCGCTAGAGGGCACGCGTGACGATACAAAGCGAGCAGCAGCATGCATCAATCGTCCAGCGCTGCCAGTCGCATTGCAAACAGTGACATGGAGGCGTCAAACGAAGAGCAAAGAGGTGTTGTTCGGTTTCTGACAGCGGAAGGAGTAGGGGGAACGGCCATTCATCGCCGAATGTCACAAGTGTGCGGCGAACACTGTATTGAACCCATGTACCATTGGCTCAAAAGGGGTCGAATCCATGTATTTTGTGAAAGGAATGAAAGAAACATACAGTCTCTAATGAAACATAGGGAGATTTCAAGCAAGGATTCTAGCATAACGTTGCGCAAGCAGCTGGACCCAGGTGTTCAGGAAATGAGATCATGCCTCCTGACTCATGGATAAGGAGCCGGTCATAAGTATTTATAGACTGAGTGGAAAGTTTTGGCTGTAAGACAGAGAAGCACGACTCGGAAATCAAGCTTATCTTGCAGTAAAACGGCAACAACGCCGCAGTGCCAGAAGAATAATAATTAAATTTAACCCATTTGCAGGAATAAAAGTAAGTAAATAAATACAGTATTGTGAATCAATTCGGATTAGAGATTTTTGTGTAAAGAAAAAGCTTTTAATAATTGCCCAGGAAAGAAATGCAAACGCAGCATACGTCATCGGGGATTCACTGATACCCGAGGAGTGGGGAATTTAAAAATGAACAGCACCACCCACGCAGCTGAAGACTAAAAATTAATTAATATCTCAGAAATGCACGATCGATTCTTATGCGCAGTGAGATCATTTGACGTTTGGAAGACGAGCTTTCTGGAGATATAATTTTTATAATTGTGCGACAATTAGTTCAAAAGTTGGTCACGAAAAGGACTAGGATTTTATCTTTTTTTGACTAAAGAGTATAAAACTCCTGTTCTCACCAAGCCAAATATGCAGTTATTGTCAGCCTGCGGGCGTAACACTGTGTCAGATACATCGAATGCAGTTTCTGACAGCCCGAGGGGGGCATCAGGCTACATCAGACAGTGAATGCAGAATTCCGACAGTCCGAGAGGGGGCGTCACGCTGTAACACATCGAAGGCAGTTTACCAGTATTCCTTGAGGGGAAAACGCTGTATCACATCGCATAGACATTATCCGACAGCCAAGGGCGTCGCGGTATCAACAACTTACGTGCATCCGTAAGGAGTTGTAAAGAAGAAATATTACAGTATCGCCGTGTTGAGAATTAGGAAAATCCTAGTTACAGGATTTAGGTCCGACAGTAGAAAGTTTACCGTGAAAAGTTCATTAAATACAGTCGAAGCAGGCTGCGAACTTAGAACTCAGGGCGATAGGTCTTTAAGTAAACGACCAAAAGTATCATAACGTACTGAAGTACCGTAACAGCGAGATAAACATTTTATCATATTTAAAGAACCCGAGCAGGGACAGACAGAATAAGGTTCACAAAGTATTCTAGAAGATTAGAAGTTCGAGAACCGAATAAGCGGAGAAGAGAAGGAAACTATAGACATTGTTTCATGGAAGCAGATGAACTATTAGAAGGCACTAAGTTACGAGAAGTATTAGTTGCTAAAAATCCATAGGTCACCGATAGATTATCGAGGGGACCGTGAACAGAACAGACTTTCTCTAAGATTAATCAATAGGATCTAAAAGGGAGCCGTTCGAGTCAGAGAAATAGCAGATCGCCAGGAACGGGATTTGAAGGAGTGCTATTGCAGGGAGGAAGTAGATGGTTCGAGACTTTCATATTCTGCAGGATAGGAAGCCGACATTACTAAATTTCACCCTTGGAGACGGGAGGTTAAGAAGTCACGTGTGATAGGCTTAATAGCAGCCTAGTGATCAGAATTTGTGAAGTGTAAATATATCAAGATTTTGTGTTAAAAGTAATATATTTTCAGTGTTTTTATTGTGTATTCTAAACGGATACACCAGTGTATTTAAAATGATATCAGTGTTAAATGTATACGTGTTAAATATGTGTCAAGATATGTCTGTACATGCAATAAATTTGTACAAGATGGAGTAATTTAAAAGAGTGGGCAAAATGACGCATCGCACGAGAAGGAAGGTCAGGGAACGACCTAAAACATGTGAGTAAAGATTTTCATTATGTTTTGGTGTCGGGGAAGTGTTTGTGTACAAATCCACCGGAGTTTTGAGGTAAAGGGATGTTTCTAAATAACTAATAACAGAATAAGAACGCGATCTGAACAAATAAAATTTGAGAAATTATAAATAATTATGTGAAAGAATAAATCCTGTAGAGGAAATGTATGGAATAAAATGTCAGAGTATTTGACGAATGTTATAAAAGCAAGCGTACTAATAATAATAATAATAATATAAAGGAAATATAAATAAAGATCAAATTGAATGATATGAAAATAAGAGCGTTGGAGCCTTAATAAAAGTATAAGACATGATGTTAATGCATGTTCTTAAAATAGAGCGATTATTGTCAATGGAAAAGATTAATATAAAAATTGAGATATGTAACAATGGTTAATATGGAATTTATCAGTTCTTTGGAAGACGCTAGGCCGGAAAATAATGTATAGCGCAATGGAGCGCAATTAAAATAAAAAGTCACGCTAGGAATGCGTAGAATCTAAATGTACTTGGTAAATTACTTATGAGGGGTAGTTGATTGCGGTATTAGAGCTATGCTGTAAGTCCTCCAATAGTGACGTAGATCACGAGGCCATGTGTGTGTTATTATATTGTAAAAGGGAGCAAATGTATGGTATTATGAGCGTAGGTCATGTAGGCCACGGCCGACCCTAAATCGCATTTTGTATAAGTCCTCCAATGTGGGAATGGTTCCCGAGGCATGTTAAGAGATTCGAACCTAGAATCGTCTTGTTGTTGAAGCCCCTAAGTATTCGTCGTAGAATGTGTATTACTCTTCCCAATCAATGAGGACCCTTCATAATTAATAAACGCCAAGGTTACGAAAGTAGTTTATGAGCCTAATAATGTTGTTGAAAGTAAATAAGAGAAGTAAAATGCCAGGTCTCCCCAGAGAACTGAAAAGAAAGAAAGATTTGTTTTAAAAGCATTGAGTATAGCTCCCACACGCATGCTAGACGAGAAGTTACCCTCACAGTCATAAATCTCGCTCAAGTGTACGGTCAGACCCTAGTAGGAGGAGGGTCGGTGAAGGCCGTCTGCAAGAAGTAATAAATACACCGTGAGTGTTTAAAAGTTGTTAATGACCCGGGATTTGAACCGAGGTCCTTGTAGATGAAATTATCGCTTGCCAGTTCAGATCGTAGTTTTCTTATGTGATAATGGTCTTATAAGACAAATAAATAAATAAAAATCCCTATTGTAATGTTGTATGGACGTAGGATTCCATGAGTTTAATGAAGATAACTAGATTCTGGGAGTAATCATAGTTTTTGACTTTGTCAAGTAATCTTTATAACTCTGGAGTACACAAGTATTTTCCCGATCACTATAGTGAATTTGTAAAACTTGAGAGAGATGGTAATGTTGAGAACATGTGAAATGCCCAAACATTTAAGTAGAGAATTAACATGTATTTTAAATGTAATCATATATTTGTTTTGATGATAAGAAACTATAAAAATAGTATTGAGGTGTACAAAAGAATGACACCGTTATTATTGGAAAGTATCGAGCCAAAGGAGCTCGTGGTTATATGGAACTTTAAGATAGATACTTTATGGAAGTAAAAATAATTATGAGTTGTTGGTTTAAAGGAAACCATTTATTTTAATATAATATTTGTTTAATTCTTATGTTATTCCTTGTTCACTTTGAATAAGTAGAAGGATTTTGGTCAGTAGTTTATTTGTTTTATTGTGTGTAGCGCCATAATTTTGGTTAATTAAATGTGTTAAAGTAGGAGTTGATTTTGTTGTTATTTTTGAAAGTGTATCCTCTATTTAATCCAAAATGTGGAAGTCACAGAGTGGGAGAACATACTGCAACCCCGAAAATCCCGAATTGAGCAATGCTGGCATACTGTGATTTGCATATTTCTTGCTGAAAGGGCACATGGGGGCATAGAAGTAATGTGCTTGGATTAATAACTAGAGGAACACTTAAGACGGTCATATCATGTTAAGTAAAGTAATGATAGGAATAGCTACAACGTAAAAGGTTAACTGACCGCATGGGTCCCTGGAAACTCATACCGAGCAGCCCTGAATAATATAAACAACCCCCCAGCAAACCTCTCTCTTTTTGGCGCCCAGTACGCAGGGATGAGTTTTCCTAGGGAAAACCCGAGTTTTCTCGAAAAATCAAAATTTTCTTAAAAAAAAAAGGTTGTTCGAAATTTTGAATTTTAAATACTTCCATAAAGGTTTATGAGATTGAATAAAGATGTCTAAAGGGTACGTTTTAGTAAATACCCGTACCAAAGTAAAATTTTTGAAGAAATTGGGACACAATGGTTCAGTTGCCATCTCTCAAGCATGTACTAGCGATGTGGCATGAGTAGCCCACTGTATTCTAATATGATGTCATTAAGTGAAGAGAGGCGGAGGCTCTCAGAGGATATAAGAGTAGAGAGTCAAGATAAATGTAGAACCATAGATGATAAAGTGTACCCAAGTAAAGAAAATGTAAAGGTTTCTGTAGAAAGCATGCGTGCACCTGGAGACATAGTACACGAAGAGAAGGTAACATGTCTGCAGACAACAGGGTAACAAGTGAGCCTTTAGAGCTTCAAAAGGAAAAAGAAAAATGTAAACCGATTCCAAGGGAGAATGTAATTAGTACAGAAAATAATAATGGTAAAGAAAATTCAAAGTCTCATGTAGTAATACAGGTTCAAGTAGGCTCGGAAAGCAAAGGGGAAAAGAACGATAGTCCTTGCGCTCAGGATCAGGAAAAAGTAGAAATGGCGACTTGGGATGAAGTAAAAGAATTCTTGGGTATAATTGAAGAAATGCGAAATGAGTATCATGAGATGAAGATTGAACTTTGGAGATTTAGAGATGTGGACTCAAAGACGAAAGAGGAAATTAAGGAACAAAGGGAAAGTATTTCTGAGGAAATAAAGAAGATATTGGAACTCCGTGATAGGGCAAGCAAAAATTGGTATACGATATCCAAACAGGAATTAGAAGAACTATATAAAGAAATTCCTGAGGTCAAAAAGTCATTAAAAGAAACAAAGAAGAAATTTGCGAAACGCATGGAGAAAGAAGGGAAGATGGAATTAGCTCCGTGGGAACAGCTAAGAAAGTTACAGGATGAATTAAGTGAGATAGGGGTTCAACTATGGGAAATAAGAGATAAATGGAATAATAGATGGTGGAAGACCGATTATGGGAAGAAAGATAAACAAAAGTATATTAAGGAACAGACAGATTGGATACTCAAAGAACATGATAAGATGCATTACTGCAGAATGAACATATATGATGAACGAGATATAATAACTATTCAGGAGTTAGCTGAAGTAAGAAAAGTCAAGATTCAGGAATATCAAGAAATATTAGAGGCTGCTCAGAAGATATATGAGGAATATATTGTAGCACAGAATCATCAGTCAGATGAAGTCGTTGCCCAAGCTGAAAAGCAAGTAGAAACTGAAGAAGAAAAAGAAGTAACGATGCCGAAAGAGCCCGAAACTGAAATTAAAGAAAAAGAAGAAAAAGAAGTAGAAATTGTAATGACTCCAGTGGAAACTGAGAAAAACTTTGAAATCCTTCCTGAAGAACAAATGGAGACTCAAGAAGAAATGAGAATTCCGGAACAGGAGGACAGCCGAAATGAAAACGAGCTGCAAAGTGAAGAAGAACATGTTTACGAAAATGTTGAGCTTGAAGAGCAAGAAATAATCCCAGAACAGGAGATAACAAAAGAAACGATAGTTGGAGAGATGGAAATAAAAATTCCTGAAGAAAGGGTGAAAGTAGAAGAAACGATAATAGAAACTATCGTCGAAGCACAATTGGAAGCAGAGGGTCAAGAGTTCATAGAGAGTGAAAAGGAAAACCCAAAAGAAATTCAGAATAAGAAAGATAGGAAACAATTAGAAGAAGAAGAGGACAAATTGAAAGCACAGATCCTTGAATTATTGATAAAATGTCAGGAATGCCGACGACAGAAAAGAGAAATGGACACCGAGGCCAACGAGAGCCAAGAAAACCTAAAAGGAAAAGATGAGATTGTTGGAAATAATGAAAAAATGAGAGGAGATGTCTTTGAAGAAAATCAGGAAAGAGGAAGAAAACCGCAATTGGTAGTCGGCTTACAAGAAAATAGATACCCCATGGAAACTAGGAGAGGAGGAGATACGATGTACAATGCCTTGGAGAAAGAGGACGCACAGGCGTTCTATAGTTGGAAGCTTCGTAAAAAGAAAAGGAATGATAAAAGGAGGAGACAGGAGGGAGATCTGAAGGATCTATGGAATTGGAAGAGCAGAAAAAAAAAAGATTCTTTGAAAATGCCATCTCGATGCGTAGCCAACGGGTTAAGCCACATGCACCCGGTTAAAGAGTACGAGAAATAAGAGAATTTTTCTCGAAATACCATCTCAAAAGGAGATGAGAAAAACGGAAGAAAACCAGGAAGAGTCAGGTGAGGATAGACCGAGCTCTTAAAAACCAAATGAAATTTTACAGACTTGGAGTCTGAAAACAATAATGACGAAGTAACGGGTAAGGCCATTTGCACCCGTAAGGTATTAACAATAGGTCATTAGGTTGACAGTACGTAATGAGAAAAGAGAAATAGACCGGCAGGAAGTCCGTCTTATGAAAAGAGAAAAGAAATAAAGCTGTTTGACTCAAGTTTGGAGAGTGCACACCAGGCTAGGGGAGAATTGTAAACACCCGAACGAGACGAGTAATTTATGACCCTGAGTGTAGTCGACCACTAAGGGGAGATGAATGAATGGGATCTGTGAAAGACCCATTACAAATACAAGCCAGAGAGGAAGGGACTTTAAAGGAATAAAGAAACAGAAGGTACGGATAAACGTTATGAATGGCTTCGACAGTTAAAAGAAAAATAAGATTTTTATGAATAATTGAAATAAATTTCCTCAAAATTTTTCGAAAATTTATTTACCTAAGGAGGGGTGAGATGAACCCATGTACCATTGGCTCAAAAGGGGTCGAATCCATGTATTTTGTGAAAGGAATGAAAGAAACATACAGTCTCTAATGAAACATAGAGAGATTTCAAGCAAGGATTCTAGCATAACGTTGCGCAAGCAGCTGGACCCAGGTGTTCAGGAAATGAGATCATGCCTCCTGACTCATTGATAAGGAGTCGGTCACAAGTATTTATAGACTGAGTGGAAAGTTTTGGCTGTAAGACAGAGAAGCACGACTCGGAAATCAAGCTTATCTTGCAGTAAAACGGCAACAACGCCGCAGTGCCAGATGAAGAATAATTAAATTTAACCCATTTGCAGGAATAAAAGTAAGTAAATAAATACAGTACTGTGAATCAATTCGGATTAGAGATTTTTGTGTAAAGAAAAAGCTTTTAATAATTGCCCAGGAAAGAAATGCAAACGCAGCATACGTCATCGGGGATTCACTGATACCCGAGGAGTGGGGAATTTAAAAATGAACAGCACCACCCACGCAGCTGAAGACTAAAAATTAATTAATATCTCAGAAATGCACGATCGATTCTTATGCGCAGTGAGATCATTTAACGTTTGGAAGACGAGCTTTCTGGAGATATAATTTTTATAATTGTGCGACAATTAGTTCAAAAGTTGGTCACGAAAAGGACTAGGATTTTATCTTTTTTTGACTAAAGAGTATAAAACTCCTGGCCTCACCAAGCCAAATATGCAGTTATTGTCAGCCTGCGGGCGTGACACTGTGTCAGATACATCGAATGCAGTTTCCGACAGCCCGAGGGGGGCATCAGGCTACATCAGACAGTGAATGCAGAATTCCGACAGTCCGTGAGGGGGCATCACGCTGTAACACATCGAAGGCAGTTTACCAGTATTCCTTGAGGTGAAAACGCTGTATCACATCGCATAGACAATATCCGACAGCCAAGGGCGTCGCGGTATCAACAACTTACGTGCATCCGTAAGGAGTTGTAAAGAAGAAATATTACAGTATCGCCGTGTTGAGAATTAGGAAAATCCTAGTTACAGGATTTAGGTCCGACAGTAGAAAGTTTACCGTGAAAAGTTCATTAAATACAGTCAAAGCAGGCTGCGAACTTAGAACTCAGGGCGATAGGTCTTTAAGTAAACGACCAAAAGTATCATAACGTACTGAAGTACCGTAACAGCGAGATAAACATTTTATCAGATTTAAAGAACCCGAGCAGGGACAGACAGAATAAGGTTCACAAAGTATTCTAGAAGATTAGAAGTTCGAGAACCGAATAAGCGGAGAAGAGAAGGAAACTATAGACATTGTTTCAAGGAAGCAGATGAACTATTAGAAGGCACTAAGTTACGAGAAGTATTAGTTGCTAAAAATCCATAGGTCACCGATAGATTATCGAGGGGACCGTGAACAGAACAGACTTTCTCTAAGATTAATCAATAGGATCTAAAAGGGAGCCGTTCGAGTCAGAGAAATAGCAGATCGCCAGGAACGGGATTTGAAGGAGTGCTATTGCAGGGAGGAAGTAGATGGTTCGAGACTTTCATATTCTGCAGGATAGGAAGCCGACATTACTAAATTTCACCCTTGGAGACGGGAGGTTAAGAAGTCACGTGTGATAGGCTTAATAGCAGCCTAGTGATCAGAATTTGTGAAGTGTAAATATATCAAGATTTTGTGTTAAAAGTAATATATTTTCAGTGTTTTTATTGTGTATTCTAAACGGATACACCAGTGTATTTAAAATGATATCAGTGTTAAATGTATACGTGTTAAATATGTGTCAAGATATGTCTGTACATGCAATAAATTTGTACAAGATGGAGTAATTTAAAAGAGTGGGCAAAATGACGCATCGCACGAGAAGGAAGGTCAGGGAACGACCTAAAACATGTGAGTAAAGATTTTCATTATGTTTTGGTGTCGGGGAAGTGTTTGTGTACAAATCCACCGGAGTTTTGAGGTAAAGGGATGTTTCTAAATAACTAATAACAGAATAAGAACGCGATCTGAACAAATAAAATTTGAGAAATTATAAATAATTATGTGAAAGAATAAATCCTGTAGAGGAAATGTATGGAATAAAATGTCAGAGTATTTGACGAATGTTATAAAAGCAAGCGTACTAATAATAATAATAATAATATAAAGGAAATATAAATAAAGATCAAATTGAATGATATGAAAATAAGAGCGTTGGAGCCTTAATAAAAGTATAAGACATGATGTTAATGCATGTTCTTAAAATAGAGCGATTATTGTCAATGGAAAAGATTAATATAAAAATTGAGATATGTAACAATGGTTAATATGGAATTTATCAGTTCTTTGGAAGACGCTAGGCCGGAAAATAATGTATAGCGCAATGGAGCGCAATTAAAATAAAAAGTCACGCTAGGAATGCGTAGAATCTAAATGTACTTGGTAAATTACTTATGAGGGGTAGTTGATTGCGGTATTAGAGCTATGCTGTAAGTCCTCCAATAGTGACGTAGATCACGAGGCCATGTGTGTGTTATTATATTGTAAAAGGGAGCAAATGTATGGTATTATGAGCGTAGGTCATGTAGGCCACGGCCAACCCTAAATCGCATTTTGTATAAGTCCTCCAATGTGGGAATGGTTCCCGAGGCATGTTAAGAGATTCGAACCTAGATTCGTGTTGTTGTTGAAGCCCCTAAGTATTCGTCGTAGAATGTGTATTACTCTTCCCAATCAATGAGGACCCTTCATAATTAATAAACGCCAAAGTTACGAAAGTAGTTTATGAGCCTAATAATGTTGTTGAAAGTAAATAAGAGAAGTAAAATGCCAGGTCTCCCCAGAGAACTGAAAAGAAAGAAGATTTGTTTTAAAAGCATTGAGTATAGCTCCCACACGCAGGCTAACATTAAAGGAAAGGACAAAAACATAAACCAAGTATAATTTTGATATGTTATAAAATTCAATAAACAATACCTACCCTCACAGTCATAAATCTCGCTCAAGTGTACGGTCAGACCCTAGTAGGAGGAGGGTCGGTGAAGGCCGTCTGCAAGAAGTAATAAATACACCGTGAGTGTTTAAAAGTTGTTAATGACCCGGGATTTGAACCGAGGTCCTTGTAGATGAAATTATCGCTTGCCAGTTCAGATCGTAGTTTTCTTATGTGATAATGGTCTTATAAGACAAATAAATAAATAAAAATCCCTATTGTAATGTTGTATGGACGTAGGATTCCATGAGTTTAATGAAGATAACTAGATTCTGGGAGTAATCGTAGTTTTTGACTTTGTCAAGTAATCTTTATAACTCTGGAGTACACAAGTATTTTCCCGATCACTATAGTGAATTTGTAAAACTTGAGAGAGATGGTAATGTTGAGAACATGTGAAATACCCAAACATTTAAGTAGAGAATTATCATGTATTTTAAATGTAATCATATATTTGTTTTGATGATAAGAAACTATAAAAATAGTATTGAGGTGTACAAAAGAATGACACCATTATTATTGGAAAGTATCGAGCCAAAGGAGCTCGTGGTTATATGGAACTTTAAGATAGATACTTTATGGAAGTAAAAATAATTATGAGTTGTTGGTTTAAAGGAAACCATGTATTTCAATATAATATTTGTTTAATTCTTATGTTATTCCTTGTTCACTTTGAACAAGTAGAAGGATTTTGGTCAGTAGTTTAATTGTTTTATTGTTTGTAGCGCCATAATTTTGGTTAATTAAATGTGTTAAGGTAGGAGTTGATTTTGTTGTTATTTTTGAAAGTGTATCCTCTATTTAATCCAAAATGCGGAAGTCACAGAGTGGGAGAACATACTGCAACCCCGAAAATCCCGAATTGAGCAATGCTGGCATACTGTGATTTGCATATTTCTTGCTGAAAGGGCACAGTATGTCCCTTGCAAGGGTCAAGGCGTGGCACAAGCGCTTCAGGGAAGGAAGGATGTCGTTAGCCGATGATGCCCGGTCTGGGGCACCCCCCTGCATTACCGATGACAACGTCCAGCTGGTTGATGCACTCATTACCCAGGACCGCCGAGTGACAGTGTACGTCATAGCCGCCGTGGTCGCTCCACGACAATGCACGACCTCATACGGCCAACACAGTCGCGGCACTCCTGCAGAAATTCAAATGGGAGGTTCTCGGCCACCCTCCATACAGTCCAGACCTCTCTCCCTGTGATTACGCTATGTTTGGTCCCGTGAAAAGGGCTCTGCGGGGCCAACGATTCACCTCGGACGCCGACGTCCAGCTGTACGTGCGGAACTGGTTCACATCGCAGCCCAAGGAATTTTATGAGACAGCCATTCACCGCCTCGTGTCACAGTGGAACAGTGCCTCAACAGCCAGGGCCAATACTTCTAACATACAGGTACTGATTTCTGTAATTATGCCTCCGGCTCGTTACTTTTTGAACGCACCTTATAATTCAATTGGCCAAAATTTGTGTTGGCTGACTAGAAATCTTTCTATAATAGACCTAGGCACACTGAAAAATTGCTTCTAATACTTCAATACCATCCCATTCATGAGAGAAATTTCGCACAACGAGCACTGCTGGTTACTCAGTGGGGAAAGTATAATTATAAGTAAATATCACAAAGTAATTAATGACATGAAATAATCAAACTTTTCCCTACTTTAATTTTATTTGCAGACAATACCTCTACAGATTATTCAATATCCTTTGCCCACTATCTTTCTTCGGCTGAAGTTTGGGTCATATTCTTCTCTCGTGATTTTTCGCAAATCCATTTCCTCAACAGACATATCATTTGTGTGTTGCCGAGATTGGAATGGATCACCGGTTCTCTTCGGAAGCACAGCCTGGCAAATTAAAATGGTTTGAATTCATTATCATGGAGCTTTTCTTTCGAGTACCTTATAGACGATGAGATTGCCGTTCGGAATGTTAACTACACGTTGCTGGTTCTTGCTATATTAAGCTGCACTCCATTACCCTCGCTAACATTGCTACACATTCACCTATGATTAAGTGCAATTAATCTGTTTCGCATGCCATTCCTTTCTTTCTTTATTTCTTTATTTCTTTTCACATTGACATATTTTTGGACTTGGAAAGTTTCCGACACCTGGTTGCCATGGCAACAAATGCAGCGCACTATATTACATTATGCAACGAGCCTATAATGGCAATAATTAAGACACAAGTATGTTTATAAAACGAGCGTATGCGAGTGTCTTAATTACCATTATAGGCGAGTTGCATACGACTGTTTATGTTCGGCGAGAATTGTTATAACTATCTTATGTTCGAACATAAATATTCATAAATATCTGTCGATATTTCGCCAGTTTTATGTACTGAACAGAGCGCATGGGACGCAGAGAATGCCTTGTATTTGACCATGGCCTCCTCGTTTACCCTACTATGACACTAGGCCACTCAGTGAAATTTAAATTAGAAGGCCGTGGAACTCAGCGCAGATGCGATGCTATCCTTATCTAATTGGTCATACAAATGTTTCTTGAGCTCTGATTGGTGGGAGAAACTGTTTCATAATGAAAAATAGTGTTATAATGAGCCTCATTATGATACAGTTTTCCGACACATAATGCTTACATTTCGACATCGTCGAACATAAAATTCCTACTCGTTGAAGCGTGTTACGGCGAGAAATTTCTGAAACCTGGTTGCCATGGCAACAAATGCAAGCGCACTCGTTTTGGATGATAATTGTTTAATTTCAGCTACTAGGAAATTAATTGTAACTCTTCGTCAATTCTAATTGGGTACACTCGTGTTGAAGGACTGAAAAGCTTCTAATAACTTAATAGATTACTATGTCAGCACTGAAAAATGACTTCTAACATTTCAAGACACAGACTGAAGAACAGAAAGAATGATAGACAGACACACAGATAAACATCGAGCCAAATTTATTTCATAAGTCATTGTTTAGATAATTTATGCAACATGTGAAAAGTAGGCTGAAAATTAATTATAATTAATAGAGATTCTAGTAGTGGCATTATTGATATTTTGAAAACAATCTCTATATGTATATAAAAATGAAAGTTTGTTTGTTTTTTCTGAATTTCCACGGAAGTTCGAGTTATTAACGCGTTTCAGACTGGTTTATGACGGTTGCGCGCAAAAACAAAATTTTTGTCTGTCAGTTTGCCTGTTTGTTTGTCTGTGTACAACTTTGCACGCGCATCACTCGAGAACGGCGGAGTGGATCAACGTAAAATTTGGTACAGTTGTCCATCAGAGGCACGAAAGTAATCATTGATGTAACTCTTCTCCTTACCTCTCATAAAAGAGGGCCTATCCCCTTAAAATGCATGCTGAAATGGGCGTAGAAAGACGAGACAAAACTCATTTTCAGCGTCTCAAAGTGAGAAACAAAACTAGGGATCCCTACGGGCCCCGAAAACCACATTTTAAGGCCCTAAAACCAACAGTTTTTGAGATATACCTAGAAAACTAATTTCATTTATTAAGCTATTGAAAGAATGCAAGCCAGTAACCATGGCAACACATTCTCTGAAGTCCATCTATTTCTGTAAGACGCAATGCCATTCCATTTATTACATTACTGTGAACGTTCGCAAACGGCTATAAGGTTATCACGAAACCAACTTAAGCTGTAAAATTCATCAATACGTATATAATGCGCTTAAGGGGGTCAAGGAGTACTCTTGAATTTTTTCACGTGATTTACACGTGCGGGTGTGGTACCAAAGGTCAATTATATCGCTATCCCTATATTAATAAATTATTATTATGATTATAATTATATTATGACGTACAAGGACGAGACAAAACTCATTTTCAGCCCCTCGGTGGCTCGGAGGCTACTACGTTTTAAGGCTCTAAAACTACGTTTCTGAGATATTTCCAGAAAACTAATTTCATTTAATAAACTAATAAATAGATGACAAGTACAGAAGAAGACCAAATCAGGAGCTATATAGATATACTGAGAAAATCACACATGTGGCCAGGAAGAGACGTCTGGCTTTCTACGGACATGTCTCATGAATGAACCCAACAAGGCTAACCAACCGGCTTCTTAACTACTGGGGGAATAGAAAGAGCGTGACACCGTCGCTAACAGTAGTTAATAAGGATATCCAAGAACTGAAGATAATGAAAAGCGATATTCGAAGCCGATCACATCTCAGAAAGATATTTAAACAGAAGAGTTTTCAGGACAGACCACCCTGTAAGAAAACCGGCATCATCTGGACAAAAGAGAGAAAGGAGATACATAGCCAGATAATGCGCGAATATTGGGCAAACATCAAGTCCCTCGCCAAACTGAAAAGTTGAACGTCGTGTTCCTTAGCTGGCCCATCCGAAAGAAGAAGAAGAAGAAGAAGAAGAAACTAATGAAGTAATGCAAGCCGGTAACCATGACAACAGTATCACAAGAAGTGACATCCTACTTTCCATTTATTTCTGTAAGAAGCAATGCCACTCAATTTATTACATTTCTGTGAAAGTTTGCAAATGGCTACAAGGTTATCGTGGAATCAAACATAGACTGTAAAATTCAACAATGCGATTAAGGGGGTCAAGGGGTACCCTAGAATTTTTACACGTGACTTACACGTGCGATATGTTGTACAGAAGGTCTATTAAATCTCCAAACAGAAACATTATTTTCAAAAATTCCCGGATTGGAATAGTGTTTTGCAGCTTTTGGGAATTTGGGCCATTGGAGGCTAAAAATCCAGAATTTTTATGCACCACAAGCCCTTATAATTTATTAAGGGGGTCTTCCTGGGGATGGGGACTTTCCATAACGGTGAGGGTCAGTTTTCATTTGACATATATTGCGTTTCGTCTACGAGGTTTTCAATATTATTGTCACATCAGGAAGTACACGTTAGGTGAATTTAGTTTGAGAGCACATTTTAAGTAATCATATTTTTGTCGACAAACGGGTTCATTGTAAAGATGATTTTGTTTGATACTTTGTGGTTGATATATATTTATGTTTATGTACGCCTATAATTTAAGTTCGGGTGCTTGGAGCATCGTAAAATTAGGTATTGTAACCATGAGTCAATACACCAATCATTTAGAATACTCATCAACGTACTTCTCATAGAAGGGTGGGTATAAGGAACAACTTTTCAAAATACATGCTAAAATAGGCGAAAAATAAAAAATATCCTAGAAGGATGACCAAAGCATATGTTGCGCTTCTCAATGTGTGACACAAAACTAGGGAGTACATAAAGGGTCTCCGAAAACCACATTTTATGGCCCTTAAATAAACAGTGTCTGCGATATACCCAGAAAACTAACTTCGTTCTGATAAACTTATGAAGGAATGACACGCCCCTAACCACTGCAACAGTAGCTCAAATGATAACGTCTGGTTATTAATACCGAAGACCGTTCGAAGAGCGGGTACTTCTGCTAGTCTATAATTATATAAGATGCTAGTAAATTAAGCATGTTAACATATTTCGCATTAATCCGTTAAATAGGCCCTAATTAGCAACATTCATTATTCCGAGTGTCGCCTCCGTAGCGTAGCGGTCAGCATGGTTAGCTGCCATCCCGGAGGTCCTGGGTTCGATTCCCGGCTCTGCCACGAAATTTGAAAAGTGATATGAGGACTGGAACGGGGTCTACTCAGCCTCGGGTGGTCCAAATGAGTAGAGGGGGTTCGATTCCCACCTCAGCCATCCTCGAAGTGGTTTTCCGTGGTTTCCCACTTCGTCTTCGGGCAAATGCCGGGATGGTACCTACTGTAAGGCCACGGCCGCCTCCTTCCCTCTTCCTGGCCTATCCATCCCAATCTTCCATCCCTTCCCATCCCTCATGAGGCCCCTGTTCGCTTTGCAGGTGAGGCCGCCTGGGCGAAGTGCTGATCACACCTCCCCAGTTGTATCCCTCCCGACCAGATGTTCCAGGCTCCAGGACACTGCCCATAGAGGCTGTAGTGGTGAGTTCCCTCGCTGAGTCCGTGGGAACCACCAACCTAGAGGGTAAATTGACTAAATAAAAATAAAATTATTATTCCGAGGGATGGCCATGTTGCTTTCGTATCTATCAGTTTGAATGGAGTTATACAGGAGTGCAATCACGACATTCTGTACATTGAGAAAAAGCGACTTGAACAACACTTAGAAACAATTTCAAATTGTTCATTAACTAATTTAATAATAACGTGTACAGAAGACGACCAATACTACAAGGAGTTTCACAACAACACTAATTTAAATTTAACACATCTTGAATCCTAAACTATAAAGATTTAGCTTCACACAAGTTTAGTCTGTGGAAGGATCTTTTACATGCTATAAATCTATGACATGGGATCGCTGGCTTTATGTCCCTGAAAGATTTTAACGCTCTTAAAAATCCGGCGACTTCGGGTTTTGAACCCGCTATCTTGGGCACAGCAGTTCAGCATGCTACTAACTAGCCACCGAAGCTGTTTTACGGGGCCTAACATCTAGGTTATCGCCCCTAAAGGTTTGGATGATGGTGAAACATGAGAATGTAAGGTAAACTATAACTTAAACTAACCACACACTTACAGACTAGAAGAAGAAATGGAAAACGAAGGGACAATAAGGCAGGAGGAAAATAAATGCCCTCAACCATCGAAGAATGAGGATTGAAGGACTTGGAAGGAAGGAGAGCCTTTTTTTTTTTTGTCGTGTGGTCTCCTGAGAAGCCGAGTGCAGGTCTTTCTATTCGACGCCCGTGGGCGACCTGCGCGTCGGGATGAGAGATGGAATGGATGAGGATGAATGAAACAGGGCAAGGATGTGTAAGGAATCGGCCGTGGCCTATCAGAAGGTACCGTCCCAGCATTTGCCTGGTGTTGAAAATGGGAAACCACGGAAAACCATTACAAGGACGGCCGACGGTGGGGCTCGAACCCACGCGTCTACCGAGTCAGCAGAGAGCTTGGCCCCATGACCTAATGCTGCGCTTTAGCCAGCTGAGCCAATGCTGTCGGTAGGAGAGCCATGAAAGGCAGATAGGAAAGTGAAAGAGGAGAGGGTCCACCCCAGAGGCAATGAAAAGAAAAACATTCGAGCCTTACAGTAGTCGCATATGATGTGTAACATCTGACATGTTATCCTACTATGAAATTGAGATGAAATGTATGTGAAGTCATCTGACATGTTATCCTACTCGTATACTACACAGCTCGGACATTCATAATGTTAATTTACGCTCCGTTTTCATACTGGTACTATGATGAATGTATATATAGATTGAATTGGAGATATGCTACTGTCACACTTATTTGAACAAACATCACATATTATATTGTAAATTAAGAGGAGGAATGAAACCATAGTCTCTAGCCTATAAATAGACTACTAGAAATAATGTTTAATACAATCAAATTTCCCAACTCCTGCTTGGTGCAAACTATTGTAATTAAAATTAGATAAATCGTAATTTCATGTAGATTCTGTTAAAATGACGCATAATGTTATGATAGATATCGTTTAAATCGAAAATCCGGTAGCAAAAATAACTGCCGGGACAGGGGTTGGAAACTGAGACCTCATGATTCGCAGACCACGATGCTAACCACGCACCCATTACAACCACATACATTTAGAGGACAAGACAGTTACTCATTTTCACGTGCCGGTAATAATATGGAAGTATTTTTTCATGCTCCATTAATATTTTGCTTTTTGTTTCGATAATGTTCCTGCGTTGAATTGAGTTTAAATTAGTTATGAATACGCCTACTGGACAGTAAAGGGAATTCCTATAGTGGTCCATGAAACTGAAAGGCTAGCTCAGTTCCCGTATAAGAACATCGATATATATTACATTGATCACTGCATTACCGCAATTTGGGTTAATATCTGTATAGCCATTGTGCAGAAACATAATACCGGCTTTTCCGACTAGTTACAATGTTTCATATTAAAGCATATCATCATTTACCTACTGATACGAAGCCTTTTAACATGTGGTTTGTGTTTCAATCAGTTGACACCAGATTTCGCATGACCGTTTACCGTTCAGTATTAAAGTGTTGAGCAAAGTTACTCGGGGAGTGGAAGCCCATCACTTTTATCCAGGATATAATGCATATCTTTTCACAAAAGAACGACAGCTTGAAGATGATTTATTGTAGAAATATCTGTAATGGCGCCTCCAAACCTTGAAGTAATCCGTATGTGATATACATTCCACATGGTATCACTGCCAGCTGGATCGCATCCCTCATGGCTGATAAAGCAAGTTAGTGGAATCAATGCCGAACTCAGCTGGGGCCCCGTGGTCGCCAACCCACGTCCCATTAGTCGTGAGCCCCTTGGGGAGAACCAATAAAGAAGAAGAGTCCAGGTGTCAAAGCTATTTAATTAATTACACAGCCACCATTAAAAGCAAAATGTGCTGCTTTGACTCAAGTACAGGATCGTAACGATTGATGTAATTGCATAATTTTAGCTACTATTATCGTTGATGTCGATAGTTTACATAATTGAGATTGTTAGCAATATTGTGCACTTGCAGTTCGTAATTTTGCAAACACACTAACAGGTGAACATTAACTAGATTACAAATCATAATGATTTAAAAACACCGCAATTCAGCTCAAGGACACTACCACTAGTGGCATCTACATAATGTATGAGTGTTATGCGACTTTATTATTTATTGGAACATTTTATCAAGATTCGTCGTAGATAATGATGACGATGATGATTTTTGCCAAAATGATTATACGTTTGCTGATATGTTCAATTTTTAAATGCATATAACTTCTACACTCTCAATTGGAATTCAACCAGATTCCGTATGTGCTATGTGTACATAACCGACATGACTGAGTGTATTCTTAAGAGACAACAGGGCTACCAACTGTTAATAAATGCTCTCAATTTCTTTTATCCAAATACCAATATATCAGAAAGTATACAAGCCGACAGCTTTAAACTATGCACACGTATAGTACCTGGCATTCTACATTAATTTGGAGTTACTTATATACGTCAGTGCTACCAACATGATTATAAGCCTGCTGATAGGACGAATTTTTAAATACATGTAACTTCCATACTATCATTTGGATTTCAACCAAAGTTTTTACTCTGTACCTTAAGAGATGGAAGTAAGAATATATTCAGTCACCAGGGCTGCCAACTGTAGTGCTCTATTAGGCTACATTATGCCAGGTATACAGTATTTGGAACTAACTAGAAATTTCGATATTACCAACTTAATTTCGTCATTATTCTAGATAGATCCATATAGAATAATCATTGGCATGAATCTTACATTTTAAGAAAAGTAGGCTCTTTAATTCTTCACGGAACTTCTTGTTAAACTATTAACTTTTGTCTTTAAAGTGCGTAACGACCTGAATGTTTCATCATTTAAAGCAACAACAACAAGAATAAACTGCCATGTGTGGCCTCCTGGAAATTAAACTGAAATAGTATTATCTATACGTGTGCCAATTTTGAAATAGCTCCCATTCATACCTTCCGAGATATCCAACATGGAGCTCAAATTTCCATTGCGATTTTTCAGCAGTTGGTAGCACTGACATCATTTTCACATACGGCATTGAGATATTCAGGTATAGATCTTTACTCCTACCGAATTTTGTTTCTATTGCTGCAGCCGTTTAGGAGTTGATAGGGACACACACACACACAGCCAGCCAGACAGACAGACAGGACAGAAGGACAGACAGACAGACACACATTTGCCCGGATCGATCTCTTAAGTCTAATTTTTCCTCATTTTTGCAGAATGTGAAAAGTAGGCAAAAAAATTGGAAGTGGATACCTAAATAAGAAAAAACAAGTAGTTCCGTGAAGAACTAAATAGCCTATTTTCATATATTCTACTTATGTTAATTGCCTCTATCAACATACAAAATTTCAGTTTGATTGTTGTCATAGATTAGCAGATATTGAGACCATCTAAATATTTCGGATGGTCGACATGTTGGATATTTATATGTAGGCCATAGAGTAATGTACTATTACATGATGATTATTGCGTAGGTGCACTATTCATACGTTGACTTCGATCGCATGATTAGGACACAAGAAGTAAAAAAATAATTTTAAAATTTCGCACAGCTGCCATCTTGAGTTTATGAAACCAATTGAATTATTTTAGATGCCAGTGAATTAAAATTTGTATAAGCATTTACCGTACCAAATTTCACTGCGTTCGGTTGGTTAAATCGCGAGAAAAGGCTATTTAAATGGTTCAAATTTGCTTGGCCACCATGTTCGTTTTGTCCTTAACAGGTTTATGTAAATCACATAGGTACCCTGTATCATCGTACAAACCTTCAGGGTGATATCGGTAACTGATGCGGAGATATAGAATATCGCGCGGCCGCCATGTTGGATTGGTGAAACTTATCATAGTTTAAAAAGCACTGTCGAAGTCGGACTAGGTAGTAGTATGCACTTACCGAGGATCATTGAAATCTCTTCGGCCGTTTAGATTTAATTAGGGGACACACACACACGACAAAAGGTGATCTCATAAGCCTATTTTTAGCCTACTTTTCACATTTTGCAAAAATGAGGAAAAAGTAGACTTATGAGATCGACCCGGGAAAATGTGTGTCTGTCTGTTTGTCCTTCTGTCTGTCTGTCTCTGTGTGTGTGTGTGTGTGTGTGTGTCCTATCAACTCCTAAACGGCTGCAGCAATTGAGACATACCGGAATATCTCAAGCCCACATTTAAAAATGATGTCAGTGCTACAAACTGCAGAAAAAACGCACTAGAAATTTGAGCTCTATGTTGGATATCTTGGAAGGTATGCATGGGAGCTATTCCAAAATTGGTACATATGTAGATAATACTATTTCAGTTTAATTTCCAGGAGGCCATACATGACAGTGTTGCCAAACTAATTTTAAGCCTTCTGATAGGTCCAATTTTTAAATGCATATAACTTCTACACTATCAATTGGATTTCAACCAATATTTGAATGTAATATGTGTACATAAACAGACATGACTAAGCGTATTCTCAAGAGCCACCATGGCTGCCAACTGTTAATAATTGCTCTCTCTATTTTCTTTATCCAAATACCAATATATCTGAAAGTATGCATGCCGACAGCTTTAAACTATGCACACGTATAGTACCTGACATTTTAGATTAATTTGGAGTAACTTATATACTTCAATTCTACCAACATGATTCTAAGCCTACTGATTTTTAAATACATGTAACTTCTTTACTATCAGTTGGATTTCAACCAAATTTCGTATGTGCTATGTGCTATGTGCACCATAACAGATATGACTCTCAGTATTCTTAAGAACAATCAGGGCAACCAACTGTTAATAAATGCTCTATATATTTGTTTACCCTAATATCAATATATCAGAAAGTATGCCAACAGCTCTATACATTGCACACGTATAGCACCTGACATTCTAGATTAATTAGGAGTAATTAATATAAGTCAGTGTTGCCAACATGATTCTATGCTTGCTGATAGGTCCAATTTTATAATACATGTAACTTCTATACTAACAAATGGATTTCATCCAAAACTGGCACAACAAGATATCATAATATTTCAGATTATTTCTGACCAGCACACGCATAACATTGTTGCCAAAATGCTTTTACGTGTGCTGATAGATCCAATGTCTAACTGCATGTAACGTCCAATGGACTTCAACCAATTTTTTATTCTGTACCTTAGGAGATGGATCTAAGAATATATTCAGTCACCAGGGCTGCCAACTGTAGTGCTCTATTAGGCTCCATTATACTAGGACTATTTCGAACTAAGTAGACATTTCGATATTACCAACTTAATTTCGTCATTATTTTCGATAGGTTCATATACTGTAGATTAATCATTGGCATGAAAAGTAGGCTCTTAAGTTCGTTACGGAACTTCTTGTTCCATATTTTTATAAATTAAGATAGGTCAAAAAGCCTAAATCAAACAAAAAATAGAAAAATTAATTATCAAAGTGACAAACACAAATGTGCGGAAAATATACAAGTTAAAAAATTAATTTTAAAATTCAATTTAAAATAAAATAAAAAAGACAAGTTTTTGGAAAATGTAGATTGCTCTTGGGTCAGTATAATTTTGTTGCTGTTGTTATTGTTGGAGTCTTCAGTCTTCTGACTGGTTTTATGCAGCCCTCCATGCCTCCATGTCTTGTGCTGCTTTGTCTAATATAACGTGAGTAAAAGAGATAGGTGTTGGGGTAGCGCACCTGCCTCTCACCCAGAGGCCCCGGGTTCGATTCCCGGCTCCGTCAGGAATTTTAGAAACACTGACGGGGGGGGGGGGGGGTTGGAACGGGGTGTACTCAACCTCATGAAAACAATTGAGTAGCTGTCTGACAGTGAAGCAGCACCCCGGTCATGACCAAGATTTACGGCCGAGGGGATGCGATGCGCTGGCCACGCGTCACCCCAATATCTGCAGGCAAAATGGCTGGGCAGAGGCCGCTTGGTAGGCCTAGGCCCTTCATGGGCTGTAGTGCCAGGGGTTATTACAGTATATTATTATTATTATTATTATTATTATTATTATTATTATTATTAGAGATAGGACAAGAACTGAACAATTAAAACAGTACCCTATGAGCGACTATTGTTTGATATTGATCATAGACTCTTACATGAGATTGCTAACAATTGAACACTTTTAGTTCGCAATTATAACTGACATACACAACGAATGAGAACTAAGCAGATCACAAAAAATATTTGATAACCGCAGTAATTTAATTACTACACGCAACTAAATAATTACAGTATTTGCTAGAGAATTTAGATTGTACCTAGAAAATGAAAATCCACAGCCTGCTTCCAGTCTCCGACCGGGTCAGGAATGGAATGAATGAAGCCCCCATCTAGCGGCGAGGATATTAACTGTGCCGACTGCCGAGGCCTGACGCACTCCTCTGCGGCAATGATTAAATGAATGACAGATGAAATGAAATGATAGTGGAGAGTGTTGCTGGAATGAAATTTTGACAGGGAAAACCGGAGTACCCGGAGAAAAACCTGTCTGCCTCCGTTTTGTCCAGCACAGATCTCACATGGACTGACCGGGATTTGAACCACGGATCCAGCGGTGAGAGGCTGGCGTGCTGCCGCCTAAGCCACGGAGGCTTCAGATTGTACCTAGTAATGATTTAATTCGATCCTCAAATTGTTTCACAAAACATGTCGCAGATAAGGTAACCCAAGCAATGATGGCAGTGCACGAAATAAAATACATCAGATCACTCAGTCTGGAGACAGCAATGTTGCTATTCAAAGTAAAAATTCTTCCAATTCCAATTCTTCCAAACCTATGGCATTGAGATCATCTGGACACATTTAAAAACAAGGAACCTATCCACCTTGGAAGGGGTAAAGCGAACTACACAAAGAGGGTGTTAGGAGTATAAGAAACGACACGATCTAGACTTGTATATCTCCTGGCAAAGGAATCTTTCCTCGTAGATGACCTCGGGACAAGCATACCTCTACCGAGCACAGGTGCATCAGAGAAACTGCTGGCAACTTTGACGGAGAAGAGAGAAGAAGTACAACCAGACTTCTATGGCACAGGGGCCATGATAGACACCGCTCGTGGACAAAAGCTAATTTCGAAATAAGACATGTTGTTCGCTTTTGCGAATAGCTTGGTTTGTGATTTTGTGTATTTCCCTTCGGGTGTGAAATACTTTTTATTTTGACTGCCCCATTATCCTGTTGTTAGATTTCTTCCATGCAGTGGGATCACGGTTACATATATAAAACATGTTATTTCTATTTAATTACTTATTTTGTTCAATGTACTTACCATCTGCTCGGAATGTTATAGAGCACTTCCGCACTTTCCAAAGTTTGAGTCCGGAATGGTTCATCTTCACTGAGGGTCAACTGGGCGTTCTCCGTGTCGGACCGGTGATTGGCTGGTTGGTTCTCCCTACCTGTCTTGGTGACGTATCATCCTGTGACGTCATTTCGGATATATATTGCGAGTGATCTTTCCCGGATGGTCATTCCTGAATTGGCATTCTGAATCTGCCAGATTCTACAGGGATCCCGCATGGGACTCAGGTGGGCCATGGTCCTGGACTCTACATGAGTTTTTTAGACGTCACTTCAAGATCCTGCCAATCTCCTCAACTCGAGGAGGAAGTTCTCCTTTCAACATCATCCAGAATCCCTACCTGGGGTCCCTGGCCTGCTTTGTGGTCGAGGCAAAATTACCACTGATTTCTCTGGCTGTGATGCGGGTGGTCACTGCCGCCTCACGACTGTTGAGTTTCTGTGGGAACGATCTGCCGATGATTGGAGGATCGTCGAGATATTGGATGGCCTAGCAGGGGCTTTTTGTGCAAGCCACGGCCGCCTCATCGCCACTTTCATGGACCAATGAAATAATTACAAACACCAATCAGGAACCATTCAGGATAAGTTGTCAAACATTTACGAACTCTTAAATTTCAATTTTATGAACTTTTTAGTATCTAGGGCTTCTGCTAGCCAGACCCTCACAATTGTTGGTTTACTCCTTATTAGCTTCTTTAGCCTTGTTGCAATTTCTAATTATAATTTGTCCAAAGGAGAATAAACCAACTGTGGTCTATCACATATGTCTCCCTTATCCTCATGTCACTCCTATACTTTTTCTGTCCGTTGAAATCCCTAAAATTGCGGAGGGTCGATCAAGACGCACCCGACCTCTCCCTTTTTCACATGTCATTACAAGATTGTCAGTTCACGGTTTTCACCACCTACTCTGCAAATCCAAACACTTCCATGACACAAGTACAGGGCTATTACAAATGATTGAAGCGATTTCATAAATTCACTGTAGCTCCATTCATTGACATATGGTCACGACTCACTACAGATACGTAGAAAAACTCATAAAGATTTGTTTGGCTGAACCCGCACTTCAGGTTTCTGCCGCCAGAGCGCTCGAGAGCGCAGTGAGACAAAATGGCGACAGGAGCCGAGAAAGCGTTTGTCGTGCTTGAAATGCACTCACATCAGTCAGTCATAACAGTGCAACGACACTTCAGGACGAAGTTCAACAAAGATCCACCAACTGCTAACTCCATTCGGCGATGGTATGCGCAGTTTAAAGCTTCTGGATGCCTCTGTAAGGGGAAATCAACGGGTCGGCCTGCAGTGAGTGAAGAAACGGTTGACCGCGTGCGGGCAAGTTTCACGCGTAGCCCGCGGAAGTCGACGAATAAAGCAAGCAGGGAGCTAAACGTACCACAGCCGACGGTTTGGAAAATCTTACGGAAAAGGCTAAAGCAGAAGCCTTACCGTTTACAATTGCTACAAGCCCAGACACCCGATGACAAAGTCAAACGCTTTGAATTTTCGGCGCGGTTGCAACAGCTCATGGAAGAGGATGCGTTCTGTGCGAAACTTGTTTTCAGTGATGAAACAACATTTTTTCTTAATGGTGAAGTGAACAGACACAATGTGCGAATCTGGGCGGTAGAGAATCCTCACGCATTCGTGCAGCACATTCGCAATTCACCAAAAGTTAACGTGTTTTGTGCAATCTCACGGTTTAAAGTTTACGGCCCCTTTTTCTTCTGCGAAAAAAAAAACGTTACAGGACACGTGTATCTGGACATGCTGGAAAATTGGCTCATGCCACAACTGGAGACCGACAGCGCCGACTTCATCTTTCAACAGGATGGTGCTCCACCGCACTTCCATCATGATGTTCGGCATTTTTTAAACAGGAGATTGGAAAACCGATGGATCGGTCGTGGTGGAGATCATGATCAGCAATTCATGTCATGGCCTCCACGCTCTCCCGACTTAACCCCATGCGATTTCTTTCTGTGGGGTTATGTGAAAGATTCAGTGTTTAAACCTCCTCTACCAAGAAACGTGCCAGAACTGCGAGCTCGCATCAACGATGCTTTCGAACTCATTGATGGGGACATGCTGCGCCGAGTGTGGGAGGAACTTGATTATCGGCTTGATGTCTGCCGAATCACTAAAGGGGCACATATCGAACAATTGTGAATGCCTAAAAAAAACTTTTTGAGTTTTTGTATGTGTGTGCAAAGCATTGTTAAAAGTGCACACTATGTGGAAAAATGTGTGAACGGTACCACATAGAATTCTGTACAAGAAGAACAATGTCTATAAGTGATTATGCAAATATGTAACCCATCAATGTAAGCTATATTTTCAGTTATGGCAATTTGGCTGCGCTAAATATATTATTATTATATCGATCCTCAACACTGATGAATTGTTGAAATACACTCAATCATTCATCTAGTTCCAAGCCTAGGAAAAGTGTGCTAGGAATTTTAAAAATATTATGTGTGTGCAACTACGATGCGCGATGATGTTTGAGCGTCAAAACGTCTTCTCGGACTGATTTGTTTAAACTGTCGTTCTTGCAAAATTTCACCTTCGAATATTTTTTTAAAATTATGTATTTTGCGGAACCGAAAGTTCATAGGCGAAATAAAGAAAAGCCGAGTTACACTTCCAGGGAAATTTCAAACACAACCACTCTTCTCTGAAGTTTAAACTCAACACGACTCGACAGTTTGCTGCTGGCTGTATCTGGGGTAATATGTTCGCCCGCTAGCAAGGCCGTAACTAGGGTGATAGACTCGCCCGTAGCCAGCTCGCAAACTGTCGCCTCAGTATTTGAATGAAGATTGTTAGAAGAAATGAAATCGTATTGACGATAGAGATATATTCTCGCGGACTTTTTGTAGAACTTTTCATGCTGAACAATTCTTACAATCAAAGTATTGAACCCTTATTAATCTGCGATAAATAAGTATTCATGATTTATTATTATTATTACTGCGGCCCAGGCAGTACTTGTGGAAGTTGACAAAGAGGAAGGCAAGTTAGTGTGTTGCAATGATTGCCACAGAAACAGAGCTTGGTAGCTATTCTTGAAAACGGCCGGGTAAGCTGAGTTCAAGGCCAAATTGTGTAACATCATGCACCAAAATTGGAGTCATGAGAGGAGGGTCACGAGTTAGTTGCAACCGACCTACGATTGAATCACCCAATCAGATGAGACCAAGCCAAAACCACGCGATGGGTGGCGTCACTGGTAAAAAAGCGCGCGGAATTGATTATCTAAAGAACCGCCGATCCGAAATATCTCCGCATGAGTGCGCTGAGACGTTTGAATTAAATGATGAAGATTGACACTAGTCCCATGTGTGTGAGATGAAAACTCTAGAAAAATTTTCTTAATTCACCCCACTCCTCCTCACTCTGTCAGTTTCCAATAAATTGATCGATGAGACGCTGTTTCGATGTAATTCGTTTTGAGCTCTGGTGAGCTAACTTCACGCCAGTTTGCGTAGTGATTTTTAAAGCTCTAATTTTATTTGAAGTCATTCGTTTTGAGCTCTGGTGAGCTAACTTCACGCCAGTTTGCGTGGTGATTTTTAAAGCTCTAATATTATTTGAAGTCTAACGTTTTGAGCTCTGGTGAGCTAACTTCACGCCAGTTTGCGTGGTGATTTTAAAACTCTGATATTTATTTTGAAGACAACTATTTTCAGCTCTTAGGGGCAAGACTTGAGTAACATTCCAATTAGCGCTCAACGCGAGCGGAGGTTCACAAGAGCAGTAGAGATTACCGAGCGAGATAACGACTGCGACACAGTTAGATTTAAAACTTGTATTGTCAAGCCAGTGACGATGGGTTTGAAGAGTATAGTTCATGTAAATTTTTATTGTATTTTTCAAGTGTTGTATTGTGCGTTTGTAAGCGAGAGCTAGGGAAAGTCTTCGTTGATTAATCGCATAGGACAATCGTGGGCGAAATTAGTAACTCACAAGCGATTATAGCCAGGTCAATTTATAATAACATTGAACTTTTCTGTCGAGGAGACTACACCAAGATGTCCGACGTGTGGTCAGGAGCCGGAGTGATGTCCAACGCTTCTACGAAGACAACGATGGAGGGCTAATTTCCCGTAGGGAAATGAGCCGAGATGGAAGTTATATGTTCTACAAGCTGATACGGTGATGTACAAAAATTGATTATTCAATATGTAGTTAGATACGGCGGGGGAACTTTGTAAATAGTTCATCTTCTTTTTCTTGTTTTAGATTGTTTTTCTTGCACCGACACTAAATGTTTTAAATGTACGTTGGCGCGTGGCCAAAGTTGTTTGTTGTGTATTATTTTTCTTTGGAGTCATATTTAGTGTACACGGCGCGTGTACGTGATTTTTATCCATGCGAATGCGAAACCCGTTACATTCGATAAGTGGTGCTTCATTAAAGTTCATATTTTGTTGATAGGAAAGGGAGGTAATTACTGTAAGATGTTTGCTGAACAGGTTATTTGTCATATTAGGGTTGCCGAGCGCAACAAATTAAGATGTAATTGTAAAACACCTTAGTTCTAATTTTTTAGATTTTTTGGAGTCCTTTTCAGGTTCGATAGTCACAGGCAAAGAACGGAGGCGCCAGCTGGTGGAAAATATTTATGTCATTTTATTTCATGGTCTGTCAAACCCATACGTGTGATTCTGTGTGTGTTATTGTGTCAGGTGTGTGTTTTGATTCTACGTGAAGAGGGGTAGAGGTCCTACCGCCCTCATATTTTGTTGTTGTTGTATGTTGATGGAAAGGCAGGGTTCTCCGAGGAGACCGCTGTACCTTGTCCATATGCTGATTCTTGGATTTCCTAGGGGAAATGCTGAGATATATTTTGTTCTGACACACACTGTGCCCGTTTAGACCGGAGTCCGCACGACCACATACGCATTTTACCAAGAATCAGTCAGCACGAGAGTCAAAATATCCCGGGGCGCCAGATGGGTTAAAGCTAATCGCAAAAACGACATCAAATGAAAAAAATGCTTTACTGATTTTTGGCTCAATGCAACAATAAGGATAGAAGGAGATTCAACTGGGCATAACACATCATGTAAAATTATCTCATTTTATTTTGAATTTAAAATTGACTGCAAAAATAAAATAAAATGCTCAAAGCAGCATCATTCACGTGTGGCGACCCACATTAATATTTACACAATGTACAGAAATTTTCCAACACATTGGACAATTATCTTTGGAGACACAAGTCTGATTATTAGTCCTGTAGACTGTGTTCCAAAACTATATCCATTATTCATGATTAAATCCAGTTCAAATTTAATTGTCTTTACTGGAAATATTGTAGTTCACTGGTTGAATTTTTACATAACATTAACACTCGTAGAATAATTGTTCATAGAATTTTTAACTTTCACTTCTTTTTCCAGTTTCAAAAAAATATATTGTCAAAAATATTATTATCTCTGAATCAACACAAATTATGTACACATATTAATAACAACATCTGAAAAGTATTTGACCATTGAGCATAGCATCGAAGAACTTGTGCGAAGCACAACAAAATTAATTGTTCTTCTGACATTAAACATTTCGAGAAGTGACTCGATTATGAACTTCAAGTTCCTAACAAAATATATGATTTCTGAACCATCAACTTGATCAATAAATTGTTGGACCATTCAACTATTCGATTTTCCACTTGGAATCATTATTAAGAAAAAATATTATATTTGTGGCCATTTTAGTAACTTTCACAACTTGCAATTCTTCGACAGAATGCGGAAATAAGAATTGTAGCTTCATAATAAATTCATTTAGTTCATGGCACTAGGATTGAAAATATCCTTCAAATTATTCGTGGTTATAGAATTATTTTTAATTGGCAGTGGCCCATTCTATTATTTGTATAAGAACACAACATTCCAACAACAACTGCAAAGGTCTTCCTCTGAAGAAGAATAAAATACTATCATGACAAATCCGGGTTCTAGCAAAATCAGTCTTAATGGAATCCGTAAACAAGGTTGAAATAAGAACAGATGGTTTTTAAGAAATAACCTTTGGGTCATTCATACGACGCAATGTGTAGTTCCAATACTCCTTTAACACTGAGTCATCGAACCTGCTATTTGATTGTTGCTCAAATAAAACCTCCTCATTCCTACGACTTAAACATGCGTACCTGGGAATGGCATTTCAACTACTCTACACACATAAATTTTCTTCCCAAAATTTATACAATAAATCAAGCCTCTGCTTGTTATCAACACTGGAAGATTAATAAACTTACAAGTTTATTTTATTTTACCATTCAGTTCAACCCGTGAATTTACCATACTTATGATAATCTTTATTTCACTTTCGAATGTGTATTTACGTCATGATTTTATATAAATACAAAAATATCCTAATTGATACAATTATCATTTGCTTCCCGTTTCATGCCTCTCCGTGTTATCTGAAAAGTATACTTTGCTCATTGCAACTATTAACTGTTCAACCAGAACTGTAATGTTGGTTGAATGCGGACTTGCGCTAACCACTCTCCTTCGGAAAATCACCTGTTCCAAACTAGAAATGATTAAACTACTTCATAGGCTCACTCTCAATAAATGTGATTATTAGAAAATATAAGATCCAAGAATTATTTAGAAAAATTATGAAGATCATTATTATTATTATTAGTGGATTATTATTATTATTATTATTATTATTATTATTATTATTATTATATTATTTTAAATGTGTTTAATTTTTATTTCATTACGTGAGAATCCACATGTTCGATTCTTCGAATATGGATAAAATATCCATCTCTCAACAAAAATAATTATTAACTTTTACAGTTACATCGGCTGTTTTCCGTGATTACCCAAAAATATGAAACATTCAAATAAATGCTCGTTCTGCTCGGTCATCGATCCTAAACTGTTCTGAGTGCTGAAAATACTCAGAATAACTCTAATATGTCTTGCGTAAATCATTGCAAGATTTAAATACGAAGAAAAATAAATGTGTTGGTCATCTGCAGAAAAATAGTTTGTTCCAATTAGCTAGGCATAGTATAAAGTCAAAAGTGGCTTACATTTCTTGATGGTCTTGAAGCGTAGTGAACCTGGTCTGTACCAGATTTATCCAGATACATGCCCTGTCGGACAAGCACGTCTAATCCTTGTATCGGCCGCCATTATATACCCACAATCTGTCTAACACGACATAGTGGAGATATTTCTTGAAGTATGAAGTAACTGCTGATCCATTTTAATGTTGACTTTAATTAAGTCCATAGCATTTCGCTTAAATGGGGTCAGATCTAAGTGATCTATTCTCAAATATGTCAGTTGTAACATAACTCACGGTAATCTTTTCAGTACAAGAAAACACTGACAGTCTAAACCAATCAACGGCTGTTCTGAAGATCGTTCCCTGGGCATGGCTTATCACCATCTATCATGCGCGAAGCAACATATAGTTTCCCTGCGTTGGCTAATGAACAACACCGTGATAGACTGGCCTTCAATATACTGAAAGATCGGAGTGGTTATCAAGTTACAATTATGAAACTGACTAAATTGGACTAAAATATCCAAGTATTGAATGATTATTACTGGACTGTGACAAAGTACTTTTCTAGACAAAGTCTAGCATATGTCCATGTAGAAATAAAATATTTCACCAGTGTCCGTAGAAAAATATCAATCACCTTAGTGATCCTCTCTTGCCGGAAACTTACTAAGTTCCACATGTAGCGCAGCACTTTTGTGACTATCACAATCTGAAGATAACTTCTGCGTAGATCCGGCAACCATGTGCCTTGGCTCAGCGTAGTAGCACCTTGCTATGCAAGCGCTTGGTTCGAAGTGAGCTGAAGTTGCTTGGGCCGGCCGGCTTTTATTCAAAACGGTCAGGGTCACGCTGCATCACGCTGAAATCTAGAAATCCTCATATCTCTGGTATCCCTGGTCCGATTTACTTGATACTAAGTGCATTCTCTTTCATTTGGCCGTGCCAGTAATCTGATCCAAGTCTCAAGTCTCTACTCCATGGCTAACTATTTAATCAACAAATAGTCTCGACCTCTGCTATTACTCGCTACGTCACTTGACATGCTCTTGGCTGCATATTCTTTCCATTTCCTTCTGGAAGTAATGGAGCGCGATATTCAAATATCTCAACTTTCAAAAGCGGCTGTAGCCTTTCCCTTGATATCTAGGTGTCTGAATCTTGGAATACCCATTCCTAGAGTTGGGCACAACACACGTATTATTGTGCTTTGGGGCACGCTTCTTCGAGACTGGATCCCATGCCTTGGGAGGTCGAGGTTATTTTGACACGTGGGTTGACAGATATGCAGATTTCCACGAATCGCCCGTCTAGCCTGGTGACTTATATTGTTAGGCAGTCCTGTTGTCCGACTGGCCCCTTTAAGCTTTCATTTAGCAAACCTGTTCTTTGTGATGGTTATTTTGAACCATAATTAATTGGGGAGTTCGCCATGTTTGTGACGGATTATTGCATGTCGTATGGATGGAAAGTTGTGTTAATGATGTAAATGTTGGCTTTGAGCCTAGTGATTGTTTATGACTCAGTTCATGTAAGTTAGTGTCTGTGACACCCGTGTGGTGTAGTGGTATTATACTTGTAAAAATGACGGTGGTCATATGTTTATTTTGTGTTGTTGGTCACGTGTTAACTTACTTGTGTTGATTTGTGAGAAGTCTAAATTTTTAGGCAGTAATGTTTTGCTACGGAAGTTTTGATTCCAATTTCATGCGGAAATTATTGTGTTGTTTATTTTAAGTATAGGAAGTGTCGGTTTAGTTTTAAGTGTTGTATAGTTGTTCCCCGCGTCTGTCTAGCTCTAAGTAATGCGGATTCGTCTTCTGAAAGTTTATTCCGGATGATGACGAATCATGCATTCAATTGTACTCATCGTGAAGCATGTAGAACAGCACTCGCGCATACATTGTCATTATTGTTGATTTTTGGGACATTTGGTCCGAGTAATAATCTCTCCTGAGATTTGGCCTAGTTTTGGCAAATTTAATTTATTTAGTGGGAGTCATTATGGGAGTTCTGTTTGTTAATTCATTTTTGTAAATAGCTGATCTGTCATTAAATTCATTTGTTATAACCCTGGCTTCACTTTTTCCTGCATGTTATTTTGTTATATGTTACCCTGCATGTTAATGAAGCGCTTTAACAACAACTTACGATATGGACTGTTACACCCCCCGAAACTGAGTCTCATAAGCTTCTTTGCAAGGGTTCATAAAACAAAAATGGCTGTACAAGTGGGGATTGTTGTTGTTGTTGCTTCGCTGATCTCATATTTATTTCGTTGAGAAATGATGCCAGGTCAAGCGGGCAAAGTAAATTCAGTAAATTGAGGCGATGTTGTACCGCCATGTGCATTAGTAAAATCACTGAGTTCCTAAAGTTAGAAATATTGAACAAGGTTAGAATTTGATATTGTATTTGTTATAAACTTGTTCTGGCGCCCGGCATTAAAATTAGAAAATTTGCATATTATTGAACTCAGTCAAAGCAGGAAGGTGTTGCCTTATATTTGACATTTAATTAGCTTCGGTTAATTGGTGTTGTTCGTAAATTCTGTTGGTTAGGAATTTAAAAGCAGATCACTAGGGAGTTATTTTGTTGTTTGCAAATAAGAGTAATTTATTCAGTAAATTTTGATTATTGAAATTTTTATTAAATTAGAATCAGTAATATTTAAATATTATGACATGTATGCGTGTGTTTGACTGAAATCTCGGTGCATGACCCTGTTTTTCTCTGGTTATATTTGTGTATTGTGCGATGGTGAGTGTTGAAGAAATCAAGGGATTGTTAGAGCAGATGTCGATGCAGATGTCCGCGAAAACGGAAGAACAGTTGGGGCAGATGTCCGCGAAAACGGAAGAACAGTTTGAAATTCAGCGTGAGCACAGTGACAAACAATTATACGAATTACGTGAGAATAGTGAAAAAACAGTTACAAGACATGAGCGGTAATATTACGGTCCAATTACAGGTCCAGAAATTGGATACTGATAAACAATTAAACGAATTGAATCATAAACTATCGGAACAGGCAGTAACACAAACAGAGCAGTTAGAAAAGATCACTCATGACATAAATCAAAGTGCGAGGGAAGTAAAGAAACTGGCAGATGAGGTCGCGGAGAATAACGCAAAACAATTAGGTGAAATTAAAAAGTTGGAATCGAAATTTGACAATAAACTCATACGATTTGATGAAATGGTGGCCGATAAATTAAAGCAAATCGAGGCAGCATGCGTCAACAACACGGCGGGAATAAAGAGCACACAGGATAAATTACAGCAACAGATTAATTCAGTCGACAGCAACGTACTTGAATTAATAAAGGAAATCGATAAATTTGAGACCAAAACAGAAACAGAACGTATGCACTTGCGTGAAAACTTGGAGGACCAATTAGTTAAGACACAAGAGGTTATAAGAGAAGAGGTCGGAGAACAATTAGTTAAAACACAAGAGCAAATACAAGAACAAATACGAGAGGAGCTAGAAAAGAATCAGGAAAGGAGCGAAGAGAAAATTAGCAGTTTGAAGAACAGGATCCGAAGAGATTGGGAGCAGCAGGTCAACGAAACGAAAGAAGACAGGCTGACAATTTTAAAGCGCTTAGGTGAATACAATTCGAGAATGCAGACTTTGGAGGAAAACGCAAAATCCAAACTCCAAGAACACACAGATCTCATAATTAGAAATGTAATCAGGTCATTAGAGAACGCAACTATAATTTCGGCAGAAAATACAGTAGGCAAGCAGGGAACCATTGGTAGTCCGGGGGGCTTGAAGTTGGCTGAGGATAACAGCCGAGGTCAAAGTCCTAAATTAACGAGCAACGCATTCCAACAGTACAGGGGAGAGACGTCCACACCGCAACCCGACTTGGCACCTGCCCAAGTAATTCAGGTCATTAGGGGGAATGATTTCAAACCCGATAAATTCAGGGAGCACACAGGAACCACTCCCAAAGCCTTTTTACGTCAGATGGATGACTATTTTAACGATCAACATATCAGTCCCGCAAAACAGTTGCGACTTGTGGAAAAGTTTTTAGAGGGCCCAAGCTTAATCTGGTTCTTGAGTTTTAAATATACATTCACCGACATGGCACAATTCAGAGAAGCGTTCTTAAAGAAGTTCTGGAGTCCTTCTTTGCAGCAGGGATTAAGAATGGATCTGTACACTAGAAAATATCACAGCACGCATCCTACCAGATTTTCAGAATTTTTTAGCCAACAGCTGGTTAAATTCCGCGATTTTGACGACCCCCTAGTGAAGAAAACATGGTTCTAACCATTGGGAAACAACTTCCTATGAACATTCAACAGCTGTTAGTAGCTGGAAATATTAAGACCGCAGTGCAGGCTGAAGAGTTACTCCGCCATCTAGACGAGACAAGTATGGTTAGTCCACAGACAGGGAGGAGAAACATGGAATGTGTCAACACGGCAGAAGTGGTTCAGGGACACCAAACTAGTCACAACCAGGGTAACCAAACAAAAACCCAATCTACGGGAACGCAGTTTACACCGAGACGGCAAGACTATGATGGCCGAAATCAATTCAACCAGAATAATCGAAATTTTCAAAATCGCCGAGATAACTATAATCAAAACAATCAGAACCAGCAAAATCAATGGACGTACCAGCGAGAGTACACCAACTGGAGGGGAAACCAAAGGCAGGGTAGACCTTACCAAAGGAATGGAGATGGCAGGTGGAACAACACGAGGAACTATCGCCAAGATAATCGGGGAGACTATCGCTACAATTGGGATGAGCGGTACGTCGAATCGCAGAAGTATTTGGATCAGTTAAACGCCGAAGAGAAGTGGGGGCGTGCAATGGCGAATAGGCAGAGCCCGGATAATCACCAAGGAGAGGGGGCGGAAAGTTTATTACGGCAGCAAGAGAGGCGCGATGACAACCGGCGGAACTCAACGAATGGGTCCCGGGATAAAAAAAAACTCAAATGAACCAAAACCTGATAGCCTGAAAATGGAGGACGCCAGGGAGCGGGAAGAGCTGATTGTTGCTAACATAGAAGAGTGGGTAGCATTCCCGGACGATTGCCTGGAGGAAGTGGTGAAGGACCGAGAAAATGTCATCAGACAATTGCCGATTATTTACGCACATATTGGAGGTATGAGGGTGAGATGCTTAATTGAAACAGGTAGCCAGGTGAGCTTAGTCAAAGAAGTATTGGTAAAAGAAATCAGAAGTAAACAAACTGTTCCAATTATGCCTGTACCGTTAATGAAAGTCAGAGGGGTCATTCCTGACAAGACCATAAGTTGTAAGCAGCAAGCATATTTAGACCTGGAAATATTGAACCACACATTTTCACAAACATTCATTGTCATACCGAAGATGAATTATAACATCATTTTGGGAGCCAACTTTATCTGTGATTTTCATGCTGTAATTGACTTACATAACAACACTGTCAGTTTCAAACAAGTTGAGGGGTTGAATCACGTGGGATTAAACATGGAAGAAAGTCCACTAGAGAGAGAGGCGAATACTTGGGTCATTGAAGAATGCACTAATGAGGTGATCAGAGATAAGAACTTGACGGAGGAACGAGTAAGCCAGACAGCAGTGGTTGAAATTGACAGCCGAGATATTTCGCAGGAACTTTGGGTACATTTGGCGGAAGAAGAAATTAGCGGATCCAAATTTGAAATTCTACTTCAGGAGCGGCTTAAGGAGGCAATAGTAGGGGAACCTGATAGAAGAAAACTGGAAGAAATTTTGAGATTTCATAAAGGAGCTTTCGACACCGTCCCTGGAAAAGTTTTAAATTTCCAATATGCCATGCAAGTTACTGACTGGACCCCATTTAAAAGTAAATTGTACCCGATCCCAGAGAAACATTTTGCTCAGGTGAAGGACATCATTAGTAATTTATTAGATTCCGGCATGATAAGAAAAGCAGCAACCCCGTACCTAAACGCAATATTGGCTGTGGCCAAGCCAAATGGATCAATTAGGTTATGCCTAGACGCGCGAGTTTAGAACAGTAAACTGCTAGTTGAGCATGACCAAGCACCTAGGATCAAGGATGTTTTGAAGGGCTTCCGTGGGAAGAAGATTTATTCGAGCGTCGACTTGACAAATAGTTTCCACCATCTTGAACTTGAAGAAAAATCCCAACTATTGACTGGATTTTTATTCGATAGCCAAAGTTATATCTGGTCTCGCATGCCCATTGGTGTAAAAACAGCTGGATGTGCACTGATAAGAGCACTAGATAGGAATCTGACTGAGGAGGTCAAGAGCTTCACTACGAGATATGTTGACGACATATTAATTGCATCTGAAACAATGGATGAACACTTGGTAAACCTAAACAACCTTCTGAATAACTTGAGAACCATGAACTTCAAAATTAATCTAATGAAATCACACTTTTGCCAGAGCGAGATTCTGTATTTGGGTCATATAATTGATGTTGAGGGCGTGAGACCTAATCCAGCGAAAATTGATGCAATCAAGAAATTTCCCACACCAACTAAAGTCAAACATGTAAGAGCGTTTTTGGGAGTGACAGGTTTCTTAAAAGAGAATTTTCCTGGATACACGGAAACAGTAGCACCTATGCAAGAGATGTTAAAGAAGTCAAATCGATGGTCGTGGAATGAGGAGTGCGACAGGTCCTTTAGAGCTACGAAAGACTTACTGGGGAACTGTGTGTAGCTAGGGTATCCAGACATCGAGAAGAAATTTATTATTCAAGCAGATGCTTCATTGATTGGAATCGGTGCTATGCTGTACCAAGAGGACGCTGATGAACCCAAGAAGAGATCATATTTGGCATTTACGAGTCGTAAATTGAGGAAGCACGAGAGGAACTACACTGTGACGGAGCTTGAGCTGCTAGCGATTTTATATTCTCTTCAACAATGGCACAAGATGATTTTCGGTTATTCCATTATTGTCAGAACCGACCACCATGCACTGACATTTCTATTCAAGACGACGATGGCAAGTGAGAGAGTTACGCGGTGGTCCATCTACATACAGCAGTTTGACATTACAATAGAGCATTGCCCTGGAAGGTTGAACATCATACCAGATGCTTTGAGCAGGAATCCTGAAGATGAAAACGAGGTAACAGCGGAAGTTAACCAAATAACACTAACACCTAAGGCTCGTGAGTTTTTGGAGAAACTAAAGGAAATTCGGAAGGAACAAGAAGCAGACCCATGGATGATGATGATGATCAAATTCTACAGGAAGGAATTACAACCAGATTCACCTGAATACCGAGAAGCCCGTGCTAAAGAAGCGAGATTTCACTACTTAAATAACCTTTTGCATAAGTACGTGGATGAGCATCATACCAAACTGCGAATCCTAGTTCCAGCATCACTACAGAGAGGATTGACGTGGCATGTCCACGAGAGCCTAGCACATATCGGCACGGACAAGACAGAAGCTACAATAGGGGAGACTTTTACTTGGCCTAAGATGTGATTCACCATTGTGGAAGTAATAAGAACTTGTGACGCGTGCCAGCGCACTAAACCAAACAACTTCATTATGAAACAACCTCCAAGACCACTATTACCTCAAAAACCATGCGAGATGCCCGCTATCGACTGTTTTGGCCCTCTGGTTAAAGGGAAACGTGGATGCCGACACCTTCTGGTGTGTGTCAATGTATTATCAAAGATGGTAGTGTTATGTGCAATCCAGAAGACGACATCAAAACAAGTCCTCAGTAGAATTCAGAACAAAATTATTCCGATGCTTGGGAAGCCGGAATCCATTTTATCAGACCATGGTACTTATTTCACGAGCAATGTTTTTAGGCAAGGTCTAGAGAGCCTAGGGATAAAACATATATTTTCGAGTATTCGTCATCCTTGTGGGAATGCGAGCGAGAGAACGATTCGCTGTGTTGCCAAGTACTACAGGGTAATGATTCCTAACGATCATAATAAGTGGGTTGACAAAGTAGGAGATATTGAGATGTGCATGAACACCACTAAGCACGAGTCGACGGGTCAAGTCCCACTAATTGTACACCACAACAGGTTGCCAGAGAGATCTTGGAACAAGATTATTCCATGTCCAAGGGATCTACTATTAGCGCATGAGTTGCGAATTCAGCGAACGAGAGAGAACATGAGGAACCAAGCGGACTGAAGACTGAGAAGGTACAGAGGAAAGAAGTTTCACCGGGAATTACAGGAACAAGAACTAGTGCTTGTCCGCAGACAAAGTATTTGCAAAATTCTGTCCAAAATTTATTGGCCCGTTCCGTGTCATTAAGAATCTGGGTAACAATGCTTACAGACTTGAAGAAGTGAGCACTGGTGCTAAATCAGTCTTCAACAGCGCCAACTTAAAACCATATTACAGAAGATGAATAAGCAGGATTATGTGTGCAGAATCATTATTGCAGAATTTTATTTGAGAGCCAACACTCAAATGTACGTGGCCGTGGAGCGCCTGGGAGAGAGCGTGCTTTGTTTGTAAACAACAAGACAGCTGAGACGACAGGAGTGGTAATCACGTGAGGAGAAGGGGAGGTCAAGCGAGACGTATGAATGACATTCCGGCAAGGAGCGCGCACACTAATTGGGTCAGTGGAGTGTACACTCGAGCAGGTGAGCGAGGTATTAAAGAGATGTTGTTGTTACGACTGTGGATATTGTTTTTGAAATCCAAATCAATCACTTGCTTCGAATTTCAAAACCTTGCTGAGGATAAATGAACCCTTATTAATCTGCGATAAATAAGTATTCATGATTTATTATTATTATTATTACTGCGGCCCAGGCAGTACTTGTGGAAGTTGACAAAGAGGAAGGCAAGTTAGTGTGTTGCAATGATTGCCACAGAAACAGAGCTTGGTAGCTATTCTTGAAAACGGCCGGGTAAGCTGAGTTCAAGGCCAAATTGTGTAACATCATGCACCAAAATTGGAGTCATGAGAGGAGGGTCACGAGTTAGTTGCAACCGACCTACGATTGAATCACCCAATCAGATGAGACCAAGCCAAAACCACGCGATGGGTGGCGTCACTGGTAAAAAGCGCGCGGAATTGATTACCTAAAGAACGGCCGATCCGAAATATCTCCGCATGAGTGCGCTGAGACGTTTGAATTAAATGATGAAGATTGACACTAGTCCCATGTGTGTGAGATGAAAACTCTAGAAAAATTTTCTTAATTCACCCCACTCCTCCTCACTCTGTCAGTTTCCAATAAATTGATCGACGAGACGCTGTTTCGATGTAATTCGTTTTGAGCTCTGGTGAGCTAACTTCACGCCAGTTTGCGTAGTGATTTTTAAAGCTCTAATTTTATTTGAAGTCATTCGTTTTGAGCTCTGGTGAGCTAACTTCACGCCAGTTTGCATGGTGATTTTTAAAGCTCTAATATTATTTGAAGTCTAACGTTTTGAGCTCTGGTGAGCTAACTTCACGCCAGTTTGCGTGGTGATTTTAAAACTCTGATATTTATTTTGAAGACAACTATTTTCAGCTCTTAGGGGCAAGACTTGAGTAACATTCCAATTAGCGCTCAACGCGAGCGGAGGTTCACAAGAGCAGTAGAGATTACCGAGCGAGATAACGACTGCGACACAGTCAGATTTAAAACTTGTATTGTCAAGCCAGTGACGATGGGTTTGAAGTGTATAGTTCATGTAAATTTTTATTGTATTTTTCAAGTGTTGTATTGTGCGTTTGTAAGCGAGAGCTAGGGAAAGTCTTTCGTTGATTAATCGCATAGGACAATCGTGGGCGAAATTAGTAACTCACAAGCGATGATAGCCAGGTCAATTTATAATAACATTGAACTTTTCTGTCGAGGAGACTACACCAAGATGTCCGACGTGTGGTCAGGAGCCGGAGTGATGTCCAACGCTTCTACGAAGACAACGATGGAGGGCTAATTTCCCGTAGGGAAATGAGCCGAGATGGAAGTTATATGTTCTACAAGCTGATACGGTGATGTACAAAAATTGATTATTCAATATGTAGTTAGATACGGCGGGGGAACTTTGTAAATAGTTCATCTTCTTTTTCTTTTTTTAGATTGTTTTTCTTGCACCGACACTAAATGTTTTAAATGTACGTTGGCACGTGGCCAAAGTTGTTTGTTGTGTATTATTTTTCTTTGGAGTCATATTTAGTGTACACGGCGCGTGTACGTGATTTTTATCCATGCGAATGCGAAACCCGTTACATTCGATAAGTGGTGCTTCATTAAAGTTCATATTTTGTTGATAGAAAAGGGAGGTAATTACTGTAAGATGTTTGCTGAACAGGTTATTAGTCATATTAGGGTTGCCGAGCGCAACAAATTAAGATGTAATTGTAAAACACCTTAGTTCTAATTTTTAGATTTTTTTTGAGTCCTTTTCAGGTTCGATAGTCACAGGCAAAGAACGGAGGCGCCAGCTGGTGGAAAATATTTATGTCATTTTATTTCATGGTCTGTCAAACCCATACGTGTGATTCTGTGTGTGTTATTGTGTCAGGTGTGTGTTTTGATTCTACGTGAAGAGGGGTAGAGGTCCTACCGCCCTCATATTTGGTTGTTGTTGTATTTTGATGGAAAGGCAGGGTGCTCCGAGGAGACCGCTGTACCTTGTCCATATGCTGATTCTTGGATTTCCTAGTGGAAATGCTGAGATATATTTTGTTCTGACACACACACGTATTATTGTGCTTTGGGGCACGCTTCTTCGAGACTGGATCCCATGCCTTGGGAGGTCGAGGTTATTTTGACACGTGGGTTGTCAGATATGCAGATTTCCACGAATCGCCCGTCTAGCCTGGTGACTTATATTGTTAGGCAATCCTGTTGTCCGACTGGCCCCTTTAAGCTTTCATTTAGCAAACCTGTTCTTTGTGATGGTTATTTTGAACCATAATTAATTGGGGAGTTCGCCATGTTTGTGACGGATTATTGCATGTCGTATGGATGGAATGTTGTGTTAATGATGTAAATGTTGGCTTTGAGCCTAGTGATTGTTTATGACTCAGTTCATGTAAGTTAGTGTCTGTGACACCCGTGTGGTGTAGTGGTATTATACTTGTAACAAGTAGTTCCGTGAAGAACTATGGAGCCTATTTTCATATATCCTACTTATGTTAATTGCCACTATCAACATGCACAATTTCAGTTTGATTGCTGTAATAGATTCGTAGATATTGAAAACCGACTAAATATTTCGGTTGGTCGCCATGTTGGATTTTATATACGGTATGTAGGTCCTAGAGTTTACTGTTACATGCAGATTATTGTGAACCTGTAGTATTCAAACTTCAATCGCATAATTAGGACACAAGAAAAAACAAGGAGATTTAAAAATTTTTCACAGCTACCATCTTGAGGTTATGGAAACAATTGAAATAAATTAGATGCCAGTGGATTAACATTCGGATAAAGATTTACTGTACCAAGTTTCACTGCACGCTGATGTTTAAATTGCGAGAAACGTCCATGTGAATATTTATAATTCGCGTCACCGCCATGTTGGATTTGTGATCACCAGGTTATTTAAAGTCCTATAGGTGAACGTAAGTTCATAGCCCCTATAAACATTAAAAAATGCAGTTTGATTGCTAAAATAGATTCGTAGATATTCAGTATCGTCTAAATATTTCGCATGGTCGCCATGTTGGATTGTTAAATGTATAGGCCATAGAGTCATGTACCATTAAAGGAAAATTATTGCGTAGGTTCATTATTCAAACTTTCACTTCGATCGCATGACTACATCACAAGAAATAAAAACTTAATTTTAAAATTCGCACTGCCGCCATCTTGAGGTTATGTAAACAATTGAACTAAATTAGATACCAGTGGATTACAATGTGTATAAATATTTCCTGTACCAGGTTTCAGTGCGCTTGGAACATTAAATCGCGAGAAAGGTCTATTTAAAATGTTCAAATTCGCTTGGCCGCCATGTTCGTTTTGTAGTTAACCGGTTTTTGAAAATATTATAGATGGACTTCCAGTAGTGCCCTTTATCTCCGTACAAAATTTTAGGGAGATACCGCTAATAGTTTCAGAGATATAGAATGCCGGTGAAATATTTCGCACATCCGCCATCATGTGATTATGTAAACAATTGAACGAAGTTAGATGTCGGTGCATTACAATGTATATAAACATATACTGTACCAAGTTTTATTGCGTTTGGTTGGTCAAATCGCGAGAAACGTCTATTTAAAATTCGCAAATTCGCTTGGCCGCCATGTTGGTTTTGTAGTTACCAGGTTTTCAAAAGTCACATAAGTGAACTTATAGTTGTTCCCTCTATCACCATAGAAAATGTCAGGGTAATATCGGTAATAGTTTCGGAGATATTGAATGCTGGTGAAATATTTCGCACAGCCGCCATGTTGGATTGGTGAGTCGTAACAAAATTTGAAGGGCACGGTCGAGGTCGCCGGGAATAGTGCTATGAACTTTCCGAGTTTCATTGAAATCGCTCCTGCCGTTTAGATTTTATTAGGGGGGGACACACACACGAATCACACACACACACACACACACACGCACACACACACGGACAAAAGGTGATCTCATAAGCCTATTTTTTCAAAATTGAAAATAGGCTAAAAATGACGGCGGTCATATGTGTATTTTGTGTTGTTGGTCACGTGTTAACTTACTTGTGTTGATTTGTGAGAAGTCCTAATTTTTAGGCAGTAATGTTTTGCTACGGCAGTTTTGATTCCAATTTCATGCGGAAATTATTGTGTTGTTTATTTTAAGTATAGGAAGTGTCGGTTTAGTTTTAAGTGTTGTATAGTTGTTCCCCGCGTCTGTCTAGCTCTAAGTAATGCGGATTCGTCTTCTGAAAGTTTATTCCGGATGATGACGAATCATGCATTCAATTGTACTCATCGTGAAGCATGTAGAACAGCACTCGCGCATACATTGTCATTATTGTTGATTTTTGGGACATTTGGTCCGAGTAATAATCTCTCCTGAGATTTGGCCTAGTTTTGGCAAATTTAATTTATTCAGTGGGAGTCATTATGGGAGTTTGTTTGTTAATTCATTTTTGTAAATAGCTGATCTGTCATTAAATTCATTTGTTATAACCCTGGCTTCACTTTTTCCTGCATGTTATTTTGTTATATGTTACCCTGCATGTTAATGAAGCGCTTTAACAACAACTTACGATATGGACTGTTACACCCCCCGAAACTGAGTCTCATAAGCTTCTTTGCAAGGGTTCAGTATAAAGATATTTTCAACGGTTTGCCCAGCGTAAGCTTAAAAAGTTCACGGATGCAATGTGTTTTTTCGACTTATTCACTGAAATCGTTACTGCTCGGCTTCCTTTGATCATAAATCTACAGATGTCTTCCTCGAGATATCCCTTACAGACAGTTTACGAGCTAGCACGTAATGCATTCATAACTGTTTCCGGGCGAAGCCGGGTGAGTTGCTAGTAAGTGTATATATTGTAAATATCATAACCCATACTTGTACACATAGATTTAATAGGCTAAATGTAAAGGATCTGACGATCGAAACTGGTCATCCAAGTGTATTTCTTCTTCATTGTTCGATTTTGGCCTACTTTGGACCACGGGAAACAATTGACTTGCTGATTAGTCCTTTTTTCTGCTCCCAGAAACTCTTCGTCCTTTCACTGTGGATTATCTTCCTTTCTTGCGACCAGATGTTCTTGGCTCTTCTCCTTTGCTTTTCCTGGAATGCCTTGAATGCATCAATCGTACCTCGAAACACCTCTCTATTCCAGATCTCATTTGGACTGACCCCAACTTGCTCCATATCCTTTCTTATTTCATCTACCCATTTTGTAGTCGCTTTTATCTTGGTGATGTAATTAATGATCTTCTTCGTTAGTCGACTATCGCGCATTCTCGTAAGGTGTCCATAGAACTTCAATCTTCTCTTCCGTAAGGTATCTGTGATTTTTTCTGCTTGTCCGTAAAGATCTTTGTTTCGCCTCTTCCGCCATGTACCATCATTTCTATTTTCGGGTCCTAAGATTTTCCTCAAGATTTTTCGTTCTCACTTCTCCAGTTCCTCTAATTCACCTTCCTTGTTCAGTATCAAACATTCTGAACTATACAATCCCTCAGGCTTGACAACCGTGGCATAGTGTCTTATCTTCGCTCCGTAAGATATTGTTCTTTTGTTGTACCTATTCTGTACTAATTTATAAGCTAATTCCATCTTTCTGATCCCCCCTTTGTTTGCTGCATTATCCAGTCCATTATGCTGGATCCATTCACCAAGATATTTAAACTTATCCGACCTCTTGATATCTACAGCGGAGAAGATGGACTTTGGTACGGTGTAGATGGCGGAAGAGGCAACCCTCTACTCAGGGGTTTCGTATGAGTAGGCAAACCACTGCCTTGTGGGTAGAGAAGGGATTCTCAAAGGCTTGGGGACCTGCCCTGAGAGGAAAGGGCTCTGGGGCTTACACCCTCAGTTCTACCCTCGAAAACAGGATATCGTGTTTTCCCAATGACTTCAACAGTTGACATGATGAAACCAATTGTATTTATTAATAGCATGTAATTTTCGTTTCAGGATTAGGGAATCACCCATTAAAATTGGGTAAAATCGTGTTGACCAAGGGAAAATAATTAAATGTCGATTACCAACGCAACACTGAAAGATGGCTTCTAACACGATAATACAGTATTTACAAATCAAATGAGAGACCATCAACATAAACCTTACCATGTTTTGCTCTGAACTTTTGAATAGGTCTCAAGAATTAGCTATTCATTTTAAAATTAGGCGCATCCGCCATGCTGTTTTCATACGTTTCCATTTGTCTTACAATCAGCGTAAAAAGTAAATCCACAACAAGCGGCTTCGGTGGCGTAGTTGGTAGCATGCTGAGCTTCTATGCCCAAGATCGCGGGTTCGAACTCGGCCGAAGTCGTCGGATGTTTTAAGAGCCTTAAAAACTCTCAGTATGCCTTCCTTCGGAGGGGAAGTAAAGCCAGTGGTCCCATGTCATAGATTTTTGGGCATGAAAAAGAACCTTCTACTAACTACACTTGTGGAATTTGTAGGTTAGTTTGATAACGCTTTATTAGTTCCAACATTCGCCGCCAGGTGCTGACTGTGATGTCAATTAGCAGTTAGGTGTCGTGGACGGTACCATTTGGTAGCAAAAGTAGGAACTACTTGAAAAAATTAATCGTCTGCAGTCCTTACCTGAATCACAGATAACACACACTAATACAGCCTTCACAATTAACACCGGTTATCAGGCAGATTCTACACACACCCAAAGTACACGGGGCTACATGAGCACTTGTCGCAGCCCCTAAACTAAGGAACCAACCAACAAATCAATGACAGACCATCAACACAAGTATATTGACCATGTAACTGTGATACATGTACCTTACCATGTTTTGCTATGGACGGTTGAATACGTCTCAAGAATTAGTAATTCATTTTAGAATTAGGTGCATCCGCCATGCTGTTTTCATACTGCACCCGTTCGTCCTGGGGATGCGATGACCCATCTGCTATTACATCGCATTCCTGGAGTTCCAGGACAGAGCGGAGTTAAATGAACCTCTAGTCAAATAAGGTATGTGTCGGAAATTCAGCTGAGTTATCGAAAAAGCAGTGGGTAACACGAGACAAAGTATCTCTAGGGTCGTTACGGGCTTAGGTTTAATAAAAAAAATGCAAATATAAATGGGCGCCATCAACTGAATTCCTAGCAAACCACCTCCTTTCCTGGTTAAGCCTTACTCAAGACAAGGAAAGAAAAAGGAAAATCACATCATCATCAGATCACAACTAAGATAAAAACAAATTTATTTCACTTTGATAGTCAGACAGACATTTTAAAATATACCTCCTACCTGAGAGTATGGTCGAATGCCAACGTTAAATTGTCATTGTCCAAAAATCGAACCATCTCTTTTCTAATCAAAAATATTTCATCCACATAGAACAAGAAAAATCTCTAAAGTTCTCTTGGGTTCTCAGGATCACTGTAGCACTATGTCTTTCGTCACTGACATTTGTGAAACCTGAGACCTAATTTCTCTTTAATTTAACATCATAAATGTGGATTTAAAAAAAGTTATTAATCTGTCTAAACATACACATATTATAATCACATATTTTAAATATCACGTATTTTATGGCTTGCATGGCATAATTTAAATGTTGAACATGTTAGTCAAATGCTCCTAAACATCGAATAATAAATTTACACTATTTACATTGTCATTCATAATTACTTGTTTGTGAATTACAGAAAATTCACTTCTCATTGGTCATCATTATCATCATCATCATCAAAATTAAATATTTCTCACATTAATTCTCATCTCAAAATTCAACATATTCCTGTCAGAATCATTAACTCATCACCATTAAATCATTTAAATGAAAATTATTATCATCACTTCATTATGCTTTCTGATTATTCACACAATCTTATTTTATCATCTACTTCAGATTAAATCATCTTAAATCATCAATACAAATTGTTTAATTCCTCAACTCAAGTTGCAATTCCTAAAATTATATCTCAATTAAATTTATTTTAATTCCATATAAATTCATTAATCATCAGCTTCTTTAATTAATTATCACCTTCTAATTCAGTTATTCATCATCTATCCAATCATCTATTAATTTATTTAAATCAGTTTATTTATCCAATCTTTAATTCATCCATTTATTTAATTAATTGATTTATTCCAAAATTTAATTTATCAATTTATTTAAATTTCATTCTTCTGGTTATTTAGATTTTTATAATTTCCTCTAGTCATTCTGATTTTTATTTCATTAGGCCAGATCATTAATATGCTTAATTTTCAGATTATTATTTCATTAATTATTATTCTCAGAAAATCTTGTATTATCAACTTTATTTATTTGTTTAATTTCCTAACAAATTGTTTAATATGGGTTATAGAACGTTGTCTTACAGTTTTATCACTTCCAAGTTATATCTCGTATTTAATTTTCATGCCAAAAAATATTATTGCCTTCACGACATCACGTTGGATCTGACTATCCACAACTACATTATATATCCTCAATTCTTCAAATATCACATTTGAATACAACAATTATTCCACAAAACTCCATAAATATTCAGCACATACAGCATGAATCTCAACAATTACGCTAGACTGGGTTCAACAACCTCATGTCTGCTTCAAAATGCATTAGCAACATTGCAACTATCACTTGGCAACTTCCACAAAATGCCTATCACAAACTTCACTTAACCATGTTGCATGATCTACAAAAAATATATAACTGGCTTCAAATTATCAACGCACACAATCTCCAATAACTGTAATTAATCTGATCACATCTAGACAACTTCTTAAACAATTGGAAAAAAGATTACCTTAGTAATTCAAGATCTGCTTTCAAATAGCATAAATTCTCTTACAATTCTCATAATTCACATCACAGAAAAACACCAATGTGCTATAATCTCTCATATCAAAATCTGCAATACTGATCTGCATTAAAATAAATCTGACCATTAATGATTCATCTTACAAGATTCAATTACTTAAGTCCTTCTCAAAGGTATCCAACACAATTATAAAAATCATCAAAAGCATCAGCTGTAACAGCTGTTAAACTGAAATTACTCTCAAAAGAGTATAGCAACAAAATATTGGATTGGCAAACAAGAATTACAAATGTAACCCTGATGACATTTATCTTTACTTTATTTAACAAAATTTCGACTGATATGTGACTAGTAGTTCCTTGTTTGATTCACTTACAATCTCATGTACACTCGGATGATAAAAATGAGTCCCTCAATGGCAAGTAAGATGAGTAACCACCGTACAATCGTATAAATACGAAAGACCTTGCCCCGTCGACTAACATGATAGTGCCCTGAACGATGGGTAAGATGAGTAACCACCATACAATCGTATAAATACGAAAGACCCCATCTCGAAGACTATATGAGTGAATGTACCAGATAGGAATCAACAAGTCTCTAGTTGTCATATAAAAGCGATATTCATTCACTAAAGTGAATAACATCTTAATATCTCCAAACAATCCAATGGAAAAAATCCCTACTGATGAATAATACACACTCGCTAGTATGCAATGAACTGACGAAGTAATTTAGATAATCAATTGCAGATCACGAGTTCGAAATACTCGTTACACAAAAAAAAACTATCCATGAAAAATATCCTTGCTGGAAAAATGTCTAAAAGACCAAACATCTGCTTAATAAAGCCAACCAATGGTGAGACTTTCGTATAATGATGCCTGCCATATCATATGGTCACGCCATATTCTAGCAAAATTTGAAGCATATAAAGTCAAAGCCATGTCTTAAACAATCGTATCACTCCTATTAGAAAAATATACATGTGTGCCCAGTATTCATGAAAATAATCGTATCAGGTAGTTATAACTCTTACAGTACCTTCTCATAATCAGCTATTATTAAATTTCAAAGATCGTCGATTTTCCCTATGTAATGAATTTCTCGAAAGATCGGCGTGAATATCATTCCATCCATGCAATGACGATTGCCTTCCAATTCCCAAGCGAATCAGCTGGTAGACCTCCTCCTCGTCAGGAATCAAATCCATCGCTCCGTGCTGCCATCGCGTCACTGTCTGCGTTTACTCCGACATGATAAACTTCTGTTTATCCATAGCGGATATTGTCCAAATCCTCACGAAAAAGTTCATAGAAACAGCGGACCCCCTATTCCTCTTCTACGTTACGCCACTGTTCTAGACAATGTTCAGTTTGAGTGTTGAAAGTTCAATTTCCACAGCGGTTTAGTTTTACTTGTAGAAAATAAAATTGTTTTATCAGAGTGTCTAAGTTTATGAAACACCCTGTATCTGTGTTCATACTCGGTAATTCATAACACTTCTTAAGACTGACTTGCATTAATGCACGAGTTAATGTTCCTAAGTGCATTTGCTTACAACATTCCGTTTGCTTAAAATGGTTACTGTTACTTGGAATGCGCTATGAAATGCATAGTCGTAATGTCATTGAGAAAAACTATGTTCTTTCGAAATTCAAAGTTGCAGTATCACGTAACTATTTGTCTTTATAATTCAAGTGCTGAATAAACGTTCCAACTCAACGTAGTAATGAAGTTCAGCTTCTGTTATAATGCTTGCGTATAATAATGGGAATTAACCCGCACGGCCCTACTGCTATGCCATAATAATCTCCGCATAAAGCTAGCCTCGCCATGTCGTTCTACGTTGAAATGCAGCTTGGAATAAAGTTCTCCAACTACTCGCAATACTGTTTTAGAAAATATCCCGGCCGTCTATGCTTGCTTGCTCCGCAAGTCCGCCTGGCCCACTGACCTACTTGTCGCTCGCCGCTCGGGAGAAGCCGAAACTGTCCCCTGCACTTTCCGTGACAGTTTCTGTTCGCTGCTCGGTGAAGCTGAAACTGTCGCCTGCACTTTCCGTGACAGTTTCAGTTCGCTGCACGATCTATACCATGCGCCTGGCGTGTGTTACTCAGCTTGACTTCCTTGCTTGGCTCACAGAGCTAGACTGACAGTTTCTGCACCGCCTCGACCCTTACCTGCCTGATGCGGTCACGTGACGTCCTCCCCACCACCGTGGTCTTGCGTCACAGATATAATCTCGAACCCCCATCATCTCGGCTATTAAGTTATAAAATAACTTAAGGGTTATCTGACTTCCTTCAAATTATTACCACATATAATGCATGTTATATCTCCTCTTCTAAGATATTTAACTACCATGTTCCATATAGATCTTAATAAAGCTTCATAATTCCATTCATAAATCCATCTGCTTAACTGCGGTCAGCGCCTTCTAAATCCTAGACCTACTACGTCATCCTGACATTCCTCTTGACTCGATCTGAGCGCTATCTTTCCTTAACTCTTCCCAAAACCTCAACTACGGCTTAATGTCTGCTGGCGTAGCCGATAGCCTCAAATAGGTATCGGGTACATCTCTCCCGTACATCTCCTTTTTTTATCAGGATTGAGAAAAAAATACACTCTCAGGCATTCTATATATATATAACACATGTACACGATAGCTCTACAATTCCCTTATTCAACATGATGGTACTTTCTGACTCTCAATAATGATGATTGATTTCCAATGATTAGCATCTTGATTCTGTATTACTTTGATGTCTGTTTCTTCCTTCATTACTCGTGCTTGCTCGATTAACATCTCTGACTGTCTCCTCGAGTGGTGCACTAGGCTGTCTAGTTTCTTGCCTCGATCTCTCGTATTCACGATTATCTCGTCTTTCGTTAGGATCGTTTCTTCGGCCATCCTCCCTGTCGTTCCCATTATACTGTTGACCTTGGCTCCAGTTATTTCTTCCACGATATCTATTGTTGTATCGATTCCTATCTTGATATCTGGAATTCTGGTTATAATTTCTGTATCGGCTATCTCTTGCTTCCTGATCGTATGGCCTCTCATATGGTCCTCTATACCGATCATTTCCACGAACGTTACGGATGTTTCCTCGATTTCCTTCGTTCCTTCTGTTTTCCCAGGAATCTCTTCTGTCCGTTTGAGCTGCGTTATCAACGACTACCGCATTCACCTCTTGCGTGTTCCTATTGTCGTTTCTTGTATTTCTAGGCGTATCTTGAGCGCTTGTATAGTCCAATCGCCGTAAAATGTCGTCATAGTGCTCAAGTGTGGTTGCTCCCGACGCTATGAGTGATCGCTGTACCTCAATCGGTAACTGTCTCGCTATAGCTTGCAAAAGCTCTTCTTCTGGCAATGGAGGAATCAGAAACTGCAATTTAGCCAGCTGTGACGTAAAATAATTGGCATAATGCGTCGGATGTGATGTAGAATAACGCTTCGAATACATTTCTGCTCTTACGTTCAGTTGATCCTCGGCACTCCAAAATCTCCTTAGGAATGCTATTGCAAATTGCTCCATATTCGCAAAATTGCTTCTGAATGCCCTAAACCAAGTAAGCGCAGACTCGTCTAAGGCGCGTTCGACTATCCTTAGCTCTCTTTCTTTGGCTACTCTATGTTCCGACATGTAGTCTCGAATATCTCGCAGAAATTCGACTGGTGTGACCCCTGTATTTCCAGAAAACTTCCTCGGCTTGTCATCCAGATTTCTGATAATGGTAACTGGACCTGAGTATCGTTCGCTTGTACCCAACGTACTCCTATTCGAACTTGGATTATCCTGAGGGGTTGAACTTGCCCTTTCGAATGTCACATTCGGTTGCGTTTGACGGTCTTCTCCCATGCTAACTTCTTGATTACCCATACTGCGGTCTATCGCTGTCTGATTCATCGATATTTCCCATGATGTAGTATTCTGACTGGTGAAACTGATAATCATAGATTCTAGGTTAGTTATCCTATCTTCTGCCAATTTTTCTACGGTCTTGACCTGAGTCTTCAACTCATCTAACGACGTAACATTCTGCGTTTTGTTACTCTCGTCTAAATCGTTTTTCAACTTGTCAATCTTGTCTTCGCATGTATTCTTTACTGACGCGACTTGTTCCTTTAACAGATCAACATCTGTCCTAAATAGAGTTGAATCTATCTTCATCGCCTCCTTGTTCTCCGTAAACCTCGCTTCTAAGTTCGCCATACCTGCGATTAATTTCTCGTCTAATCCTGCACGTTTTTCTTTTGCTTCGGCATCGACCTCACTATACCGTTCTTCCACGATTGCACCGACTCTATTTTTGAATAAAGCTAAGTTTTCATTAACCTTTTGCTCTATATCATCGTCCATCTTCCTAATATATTTCTGCAATTGATTCTCTAATGATTTTAAATTAGAATTAACCTCTCCTAAGACATCCTCTTTAATGGTCCCAATTACTGACTTAAAATCCTTAATCTCATTACCTAGATTCATCTCTAGACCTTTGATTTTAGTCTCGAAAGATACTTCGGTAGACCACTCTTGAATTTTGTCTACATCTGCCACTAAACCATCGATGTCGAATCTCAACTTCGATACATCCGATTTAATGTCTTTCTGTATGGACATAACGTCTGTTCTTAAAGTAAGAATATTTTCTTCTCCCCTACTTTCTAATTCAATAATATTCTTTCTTAATATTTGAACATTTTCCTCTCCTTTCATATTTACTGCAATTATATCTAATTGTAAAGTTTTATGCATTTCATTATTCTTTAAAGTTAAACTATTCTCTAATCTAGTTAACTTGTTTTCTAACTCTGTGTTAGTTTCTTCACTACGAGACTGTAATCTCTTTTCTAATGATTTTAAATTATCCTCACTAGTTGACTGTAATAATTTTACATTAGCTTCGTTACTAATCTGTAATGATTTTAAATTTTCTTCAGTACTAGTCTGTAATCTAGTCTCTAATGACATCAACTCATCTTTACTATTTGACTGTAATAATTTTAAATTTTCTTCAGTACTAGTCTGTAATGCTTGCACATTTTCTTTACATTTAGCTTCTAACCTAGCTTCCGAACTATTTATCTGTTCTTTAACTTCCGTTTCCATTTTAGAAATAGTTTCTGCAATACCAGACATACCACTCTGCAACTCTCCTAACACCTTAGCTAAATCTTCCGGCAACATAATTATATTTTCAATAGACGTTTTATTCAGAGACGTTAGACAACAACACATCACAATGTCTCAATTCCTGCATTCACTTGGGTATAGGAAAAATGACTTATAACTAACATGATATAATACTAATACGATTAACATGAACACTGGAATGGGCACACAAGTATATTGTCTGACTAAGTTTAATAAATTTTATAACACAATTAAATGAACTTGAGATCAATCTCTCAGTAATCTAAATCTGATGTGATTTCATAGAATAAACAAAAATCGAATCCCCACGTTGGGCGCCAATTCTCCCTCTCTCTCTCCACCCGTTCGTCCTGGGGATGCGATGACCCATCTGCTATTACATCGCATTCCTGGAGTTCCAGGACAGAGCGGAGTTAAATGAACCTCTAGTCAAATAAGGAATGTGTCGGAAATTCAGCTGAGTTATCGAAAAAGCAGTGGGTAACACGAGACAAAGTATCTCTAGGGTCGTTACGGGTTTAAGTTTAATAAAAAAATGCAAATATAAATGGGCGCCATCAACTGAATTCCTAGCAAACCACCTCCTTTCCTGGTTAAGCCTTACTCAAGACAAGGAAAGAAAAAGGAAAATCACATCATCATCAGATCACAACTAAGATAAAAACAAATTTATTTCACTTTGATAGTCAGACAGACATTTTAAAATATACCTCCTACCTGAGAGTATGGTCGAATGCCAACGTTAAATTGTCATTGTCCAAAAATCGAACCATCTCTTTTCTAATCAAAAATATTTCATCCACATAGAACAAGAAAAATCTCTAAAGTTCTCTTGGGTTCTCAGGATCACTGTAGCACTATGTCTTTCGTCACTGACATTTGTGAAACCTGAGACCTAATTTCTCTTTAATTTAACATCATAAATGTGGATTTAAAAAAAAGTTATTAATCTGTCTAAACATACACATATTATAATCACATATTTTAAATATCACGTATTTTAAGGCTTGCATGGCATAATTTAAATGTTGAACATGTTAGTCAAATGCTCCTAAACATCGAATAATAAATTTACACTATTTACATTGTCATTCATAATTACTTGTTTGTGAATTACAGAAAATTCACTTCTCATTGGTCACCATTATCATCATCATCAAAATTAAATATTTCTCACATTAATTCTCATCTCAAAATTCAACATATTCCTGTCAGAATCATTAACTCATCACCATTAAATCATTTAAATGAAAATTATTATCATCACTTCATTATGCTTTCTGATTATTTACACAATCTTATTTTATCATCTACTTCAGATTAAATCATCTTAAATCATCAATACAAATTGTTTAATTCCTCAACTCAAGTTGCAATTCCTCAAATTATATCTCAATTAAATTTATTTTAATTCCATATAAATTCATTGATCATCAGCTTCTTTAATTAATTATCACCTTCTAATTCAGTTATTCATCATCTATCCAATCATCTATTAATTTATTTAAATCAGTTTATTTATCCAATCTTTAATTCATCCATTTATTTAATTAATTGATTTATTCCAAAATTTAATTTATCAATTTATTTAAATTTCATTCTTCTGGTTATTTAGATTTTTATAATTTCCTCTAGTCATTCTGATTTTTATTTCATTAGGCCAGATCATTAATATGCTTAATTTTCAGATTATTATTTCATTAATTATTATTCTCAGAAAATCTTGTATTATCAACTTTATTTATTTGTTTAATTTCCTAACAAATTGTTTAATATGGATTATAGAACGTTGTCTTACAGTTTTATCACTTCCAAGTTATATCTCGTATTTAATTTTCATGCCAAAAAATATTATTGCCTTCACGACATCACGTTGGATCTGACTATCCACAACTACATTATATATGCTCAATTCTTCAAATATCACATTTGAATACAACAATTATTCCACAAAACTCCATAAATATTCAGCACATACAGCATGAATCTCAACAATTACGCTAGACTGGGTTCAACAACCTCATGTCTGCTTCAAAATGCATTAGCAACATTGCAACTATCACTTGGCAACTTCCACAAAATGCCTATCACAAACTTCACTTAACCATGTTGCATGATCGACAAAAAATATATAACTGGCTTCAAATCATCAACGCACACAAGCTCCAATAACTGTATTTAATCTGATCACATCTAGACAACTTCTTAAACAATTGGAAAAAAGATTACCTTAGTAATTCAAGATCTGCTTTCAAATAGCATAAATTCTCTTACAATTCTCATAATTCACATCACAGAAAAACACCAATGTGCTATAATCTCTCATATCAAAATCTGCATTACTGATCTGCCTTAAAATAAATCTGACCATTAATGATTCATCTTACAAGATTCAATTACTTTAAGTCCTTCTCAAAGGTATCCAACACAATTATAAAAATCATCAAAAGCATCAGCTGTAACAGCTGTTAAACTGAAATTACTCTCAAAAGAGTATAGCAACAAAATATTGGATTGGCAAACAAGAATTACAAATGTAACCCTGATGACATTTATCTTTACTTTATTTAACAAAAGTTCGACTGATATGTGACTAGTAGTTCCTTGTTTGATTCACTTACAATCTCATGTACACTCGGATGATAAAAATGAGTCCCTCAATGGCAAGTAAGAAGAGTAACCACCGTACAATCGTATAAATACGAAAGACCTCGCCCCGTCGACTAACATGATAGTGCCCTAAGCGATGGGTAAGATGAGTAACCACCATACAATCGTATAAATACGAAAGACCCCATCTCGAAGACTATATGAGTGAATGTACCAGATAGGAATCAACAAGTCTCTAGTTGTCATATAAAAGCGATATTCATTCACTAAAGTGAATAACTTCTTAATATCTCCAAACAATCCAATGGAAAAAATCCCTAATGATGAATAATAGACACTCGCTAGTATGCAATGAACTGACGAAGTAATTTAGATAATCAATTGCAGATCACGAGTTAGAAATACTCGTTACACAAAAAAAAACTATTCATGAAAAATATCCTTGCTGGAAAAATGTCTAAACGACCGAACATCTGCTTAATAAAGCCAACCAATGGTGAGAATTTCGTATAATGATGCCTGCCATATCATATGGTCACGCCATATTCTAGCAAAATTTGAAGCATATAAAGTCAAAGCCATGTCTTAAACAATCGTATCACTCCTATTAGAAAAATATACATGTGTGCCCAGTATTCATGAAAATAATCGTATCAGGTAGTTATAACTCTTACAGTACCTTCTCATAATCAGCTGTTATTAAATTTCAAAGATCGTCGATTTTCCCTATGTAATGAATTTCTCGAAAGATCGGCGTGAATATCATTCCATCCATGCAATGACGATTGCCTTCGAATTCCCAAGCGAATCAGCTGGTAGACCTCCTCCTCGTCAGGAATCGAATCCATCGCTCCGTGGTGCCATCGCGTCTCTGTCTGCGTTTACTCCGACATGATAAACGTCTGGTTATCCATAGCGGATATTGTCCAAATCCTCACGAAAAAGTTCATAGAAACTGCGGACCCCCTATTCCTCTTCTACGTTACGCCACTGTTCTAGACAATGTTCAGTTTGAGTGTTGAAAGTTCAATTTCCACAGCGGTTTAGTTTTACTTGTAGAAAATAAAATTGTTTTATCAGAGTGTCTAAGTTTATGAAACACTCTGTATCTGTGTTCATACTCGGTAATTCATAACACTTCTTAAGACTGACTTGCATTAATGCACGAGTTAATGTTCCTAAGTGCATTTGCTTACAACATTCCGTTTGCTTAAAATGGTTACTGTTACTTGGAATGCGCTATGAAATGCATAGTCGTAATGTCATTGAGAAAAACTAATGTTCTTTCGAAATTCAAAGTTGCAGTATCACGTAACTATTTGTCTTTATAATTCAAGTGCTGAATAAACGTTCCAACTCAACGTAGTAATGAAGTTCAGCTTCTGTTATAATGCTTGCGTATAATAATGGGAATTAACCCGCACGGCCCTACTGCTATGCCATAATAATCTCCGCATAAAGCTAGCCTCGCCATGTCGTTCTACGTTGAAATGCAGCTTGGAATAAAGTTCTCCAACTACTCGCAATGCTGTTTTAGAAAATATCCCGGCCGTCTATGCTTGCTTGCTCCGCAAGTCCGCCTGGCCCACTGACCTACTTGTCGCTCGCCGCTCGGAGAAGCCGAAACTGTCCCCTGCACTTTCCGTGACAGTTTCTGTTCGCTGCTCGGTGAAGCTGAAACTGTCGCCTGCACTTTCCGTGACAGTTTCTGTTCGCTGCACGATCTATACCATGCGCCTGGCGTGTGTTACTCAGCTTGACTTCCTTGCTTGGCTCACAGAGCTAGACTGACAGTTTCTGCACCGCCTCGACCCTTACCTGCCTGATGCGGTCACGTGACGTCCTCCCCACCACCGTGGTCTTGCGTCACAGATATAATCTCGAACCCCCATTATCTCGGCTATTAAGTTATAAAATAACTTAAGGGTTATCTGACTTCCTTCAAATTATTACCACATATAATGCATGTTATATCTCCTCTTCTAAGATGTTTAACTACCATGTTCCATATAGATCTAAATAAAGCTTCATAATTCCATTCATAAATCCATCTGCTTAACTGCGGTCAGCGCCTTCTAAATCCTAGACCTACTACGTCATCCTGACATTCCTCTTGACTCGATCTGAGCGCTATCTTTCCTTAACTCTTCCCAAAACCTCAACTACGGCTTAATGTCTGCTGGCGTAGCCGATAGCCTCAAATAGGTATCGGGTACATCTCTCCCGTACATCTCCTTTTTTTATCAGGATTGAGAAAAAAATACACTCTCAGGCATTCTATATATATATAACACATGTACACGATAGCTCTACAATTCCCTTATTCAACATGATGGTACTTTCTGACTCTCAATAATGATGATTGATTTCCAATGATTAGCATCTTGATTCTGTATTACTTTGATGTCTGTTTCTTCCTTCATTACTCGTGCTTGCTCGATTAACATCTCTGACTGTCTCCTCGAGTGGTGCATTAGGCTGTCTAGTTTCTTGCCTCGATCTCTCGTATTCACGATTATCTCGTCTTTCGTTAGGATCGTTTCTTCGGCCATCCTGCATGTCGTTCCCATTATACTGTTGACCTCTTCCACGATATCTATTGTTGTATCGATTCCTATCTTGATATCTGGAATTCTGGTTATAATTTCTGTATCGGCTATCTGTTGCTTCCTGATCGTATGGCCTCTCATATGGTCCTCTATACCGATCATTTCCACGAACGTTACGGATGTTTCCTCGATTTCCTTCGTTCCTTCTGTTTTCCCAGGAATCTCTTCTGTCCGTTTGAGCTGCGTTATCAACGACTACCGCATTCACCTCTTGCGTGTTCCTATTGTCGTTTCTTGTATTTCTAGGCGTAACTTGAGCGCTTGTATAGTCCAATCGCCGTAAAATGTCGTCATTGTGCTCAAGTGTGGTTGCTCCCGACGCTATGAGTGATCGCTGTACCTCAATCGGTAACTGTCTCGCTATAGCTTGCAAAAGCTCTTCTTCTGGCAATGGAGGAATCAGAAACTGCAATTTAGCCAGCTGTGACGTAAAATAATTGGCATAATGCGTCGGATGTGATGTAGAATAACGCTTCGAGTACATTTCTGCTCTTACGTTCAGTTGATCCTCGGCACTCCAAAATCTCCTTAGGAATGCTATTGCAAATTGCTCCATATTCGCAAAATTGCTTCTGAATGCTCTAAACCAAGTAAGCGCAGACCCGTCTAAGGCGCGTTCGACTATCCTTAGCTCTCTTTCTTTGGCTACTCTATGTTCCGCCATGTAGTCTCGAATATCTCGCAGAAATTCGACTGGTGTGACCCCTGTATTTCCAGAAAACTTCCTCGGCTTGTCATCCAGATGTCTGATAATGGTAACTGGACCTGAGTATCGTTCGCTTGTACCCAACGTACTCCTAATCGAACTTGGATTATCCTGAGGGGTTGAACTTGCCCTTTCGAATGTCACATTCGGTTGCGTTTGACGGTCTTCTCCCATGCTAACTTCTTGATTACCCATACTGCGGTCTATCGCTGTCTGATTCATCGATATTTCCCCTGATGTAGTATTCTGACTGGTGAAACTGATAATCATAGATTCTAGTTTAGTTATCCTATCTTCTGCCAATTTCTCTACGGTCTTGACCTGAGTCTTCAACTCATCTAACGACGTAACATTCTGCGTTTTGTTACTCTCGTCTAAATCGTTTTTCAACTTGTCAATCTTGTCTTCGCATGTATTCTTTACTGACGCGACTTGTTCCTTTAACAGATCAACATCTGTCCTAAATAGAGTTGAATCTATCTTCATCGCCTCCTTGTTCTCCGTAAACCTCGCTTCTAAGTTCGCCATACCTGCGATTAATTTCTCGTCTAATCCTGCACGTTTTTCTTTTGCTTCGGCATCGACCTCACTATACCGTTCTTCCACGATTGCACCGACTCTATTTTTGAATAAACCTAAGTTTTCATTAACCTTTTGCTCTATATCATCGTCCATCTTCCTAATATCTTTCTGCAATTGATTCTCTAATGATTTTAAATTAGAATTAACCTCTCCTAAGACATCCTCTTTAATGGTCCCAATTACTGACTTTAAATCCTTAATCTCATTACCTAGATTCATCTCTAGACCTTTGATTTTAGTCTCGAAAGATACTTCGGTAGACCACTCTTGAATTTTGCCTACATCTGCCACTAAACCATCGATGTCGAATCTCAACTTCGATACATCCGATTTAATGTCTTTCTGTATGGACATAACGTCTGTTCTTGAAGTAAGAATATTTTCTTCTCCCCTACTTTCTAATTCAATAATATTCTTTCTTAATATTTGAACATTTTCCTCTCCTTTCATATTTACTGCAATTATATCTAATTGTAAAGTCTTAAGCATTTCATTATTCTTTAAAGTTAAACTATTCTCTAATCTAGTTAACTTGTTTTCTAACTCTGTGTTAGTTTCTTCACTACGAGACTGTAATCTCTTTTCTAATGATTTTAAATTATCCTCACTAGTTGACTGTAATAATTTTACATTAGCTTCGTTACTAATCTGTAATGATTTTAAATTTTCTTCAGTACTAGTCTGTAATCTAGTATCTAATGACATCAACTCATCTTTACTATTTGACTGTAATAATTTTAAATTTTCTTCAGTACTAGTCTGTAATGCTTGCACATTTTCTTTACATTTAGCTTCTAACCTAGCTTCCGAACTATTTATCTGTTCTTTAACTTCCGTTTCCATTTTAGAAATAGTTTCTGCAATACCAGACATACCACTCTGCAACTCTCCTAACACCTTAGCTAAATCTTCCGGCAACATAATTATATTTTCAATAGACGTTTTATTCAGAGACGTTAGACAACAACACATCACAATGTCTCAATTCCTGCATTCACTTGGGTATAGGAAAAATGACTTATAACTAACATGATATAATACTAATACGATTAACATGAACACTGGAATGGGCACACAAGTATATTGTTTGACTAAGTTTAATACATTTTATAACACAATTAAATGAACTTGAGATCAATCTCTCAGTAATCTAAATCTGATGTGATTTCATAGAATAAACAAAAATCGAATCCCCACGTTGGGCGCCAATTCTCCCTCTCTCTCTCCACCCGTTCGTCCTGGGGATGCGATGACCCATCTGCTATTACATCGCATTCCTGGAGTTCCAGGACAGAGCGGAGTTAAATGCACCTCTAGTCAAATAAGGAATGTGTCGGAAATTCAGCTGAGTTATCGAAAAAGCAGTGGGTAACACGAGACAAAGTATCTCTAGGGTCGTTACGGGCTTAAGTTTAATAAAAAAAATGCAAATATAAATGGGCGCCATCAACTGAATTCCTAGCAAACCACCTCCTTTCCTGTTTAAGCCTTACTCAAGACAAGGAAAGAAAAAGGAAAATCACATCATCATCAGATCACAACTAAGATAAAAACAAATTTATTTCACTTTGATAGTCAGACAGACATTTTAAAATATACCTCCTACCTGAGAGTAAGGTCGAATGCCAACGTTAAATTGTCATTGTCCAAAAATCGAACCATCTCTTTTCTAATCAAAAATATTTCATCCACATAGAACAAGAAAAATCTCTAAAGTTCTCTTGGGTTCTCAGGATCACTGTAGCACTATGTCTTTCGTCACTGACATTTGTGAAACCTGAGACCTAATTTCTCTTTAATTTAACATCATAAATGTGGATTTAAAAAAAGTTATTAATCTGTCTACTGTAAACATACACATATTATAATCACATATTTTAAATATCACGTATTTTATGGCTTGCATGGCATAATTTAAATGTTGAACATGTTAGTCAAATGCTCCTAAACATCGAATAATAAATTTACACTATTTACATTGTCATTCATAATTACTTGTTTGTGAATTACAGAAAATTCACTTCTCATTGGTCATCATTATCATCATCATCAAAATTAAATATTTCCCACATTAATTCTCATCTCAAAATTCAACATATTCCTGTCAGAATCATTAACTCATCACCATTAAATCATTTAAATGAAAATTATTATCATCACTTCATTATGCTTTCTGATTATTCACACAATCTTATTTTATCATCTACTTCAGATTAAATCATCTTAAATCATCAATACAAATTGTTTAATTCCTCAACTCAAGTTGCAATTCCTCAAATTATATCTCAATTAAATTTATTTTAATTCCATATAAATTCAATAATCATCAGCTTCTTTAATTAATTATCACCTTCTAATTCAGTTATTCATCATCTATCCAATCATCTATTAATTTATTTAAATCAGTTTATTTATCCAATCTTTAATTCATCCATTTATTTAATTAATTGATTTATTCCAAAATTTAATTTATCAATTTATTTAAATTTCATTCTTCTGGTTATTTAGATTTTTATAATTTCCTCTAGTCATTCTGATTTTTATTTCATTAGGCCAGATCATTAATATGCTTAATTTTCAGATTATTATTTCATTAATTATTATTCTCAGAAAATCTTGTATTATCAACTTTATTTATTTGTTTAATTTCCTAACAAATTGTTTAATATGGGTTATAGAACGTTGTCTTACAGTTTTATCACTTCCAAGTTATATCTCGTATTTAATTTTCATGCCAAAAAATATTATTGCCTTCACGACATCACGTTGGATCTGACTATCCACAACTACATTATATATGCTCAATTCTTCAAATATCACATTTGAATACAACAATTATTCCACAAAACTCCATAAATATTCAGCACATACAGCATGAATCTCAACAATTACGCTAGACTGGGTTCAACAACCTCATGTCTGCTTCAAAATGCATTAGCAACATTGCAACTATCACTCGGCAACTTCCACAAAATGCCTATCACAAACTTCACTTAACCATGTTGCATGATCGACAAAAAATATATAACTGGCTTCAAATCATCAACGCACACAAGCTCCAATAACTGTATTTAATCTGATCACATCCAGACAACTTCTTAAACAATTGGAAAAAAGATTACCTTAGTAATTCAAGATCTGCTTTCAAATAGCATAAATTCTCTTACAATTCTCATAATTCACATCACAGAAAAACACCAATGTGCTATAATCTCTCATATCAAAATCTGCATTACTGATCTGCCTTAAAATAAATCTGACCATTAATGATTCATCTTACAAGATTCAATTACTTTAAGTCCTTCTCAAAGGTATCCAACACAATTATAAAAATCATCAAAAGCATCAGCTGTAACAGCTGTTAAACTGAAATTACTCTCAAAAGAGTATAGCAACAAAATATTGGATTGGCAAACAAGAATTACAAATGTAACCCTGATGACATTTATCTTTACTTTATTTAACAAAAGTTCGACTGATATGTGACTAGTAGTTCCTTGTTTGATTCACTTACAATCTCATGTACACTCGGATGATAAAAATGAGTCCCTCAATGGCAAGTAAGAAGAGTAACCACCGTACAATCGTATAAATACGAAAGACCTCGCCCCGTCGACTAACATGATAGTGCCCTAAGCGATGGGTAAGATGAGTAACCACCATACAATCGTATAAATACGAAAGACCCCATCTCGAAGACTATATGAGTGAATGTACCAGATAGGAATCAACAAGTCTCTAGTTGTCATATAAAAGCGATATTCATTCACTAAAGTGAATAACTTCTTAATATCTCCAAACAATCCAATGGAAAAAATCCCTAATGATGAATAATAGACACTCGCTAGTATGCAATGAACTGACGAAGTAATTTAGATAATCAATTGCAGATCACGAGTTCGAAATACTCGTTACACAAAAAAAAACTATTCATGAAAAATATCCTTGCTGGAAAAATGTCTAAACGACCAAACATCTGCTTAATAAAGCCAACCAATGGTGAGAATTTCGTATAATGATGCCTGCCATATCATATGGTCACGCCATATTCTAGCAAAATTTGAAGCATATAAAGTCAAAGCCATGTCTTAAACAATCGTATCACTCCTATTAGAAAAATATACATGTGTGCCCAGTATTCATGAAAATAATCGTATCAGGTAGTTATAACTCTTACAGTACCTTCTCATAATCAGCTGTTATTAAATTTCAAAGATCGTCGATTTTCCCTATGTAATGAATTTCTCGAAAGATCGGCGTGAATATCATTCCATCCATGCAATGACGATTGCCTTCGAATTCCCAAGCGAATCAGCTGGTAGACCTCCTCCTCGTCAGGAATCGAATCCATCGCTCCGTGGTGCCATCGCGTCTCTGTCTGCGTTTACTCCGACATGATAAACTTCTGGTTATCCATAGCGGATATTGTCCAAATCCTCACGAAAAAGTTCATAGAAACAGCGGACCCCCTATTCCTCTTCTACGTTACGCCACTGTTCTAGACAATGTTCAGTTTGAGTGTTGAAAGTTCAATTTCCACAGCGGTTTAGTTTTACTTGTAGAAAATAAAATTGTTTTATCAGAGTGTCTAAGTTTATGAAACACTCTGTATCTGTGTTCATACTTGGTAATTCATAACACTTCTTAAGACTGACTTGCATTAATGCACGAGTTAATGTTCCTAAGTGCATTTGCTTACAACATTCCGTTTGCTTAAAATGGTTACTGTTACTTGGAATGCGCTATGAAATGCATAGTCGTAATGTCATTGAGAAAAACTAATGTTCTTTCGAAATTCAAAGTTGCAGTATCACGTAACTATTTGTCTTTATAATTCAAGTGCTGAATAAACGTTCCAACTCAACGTAGTAATGAAGTTCAGCTTCTGTTATAATGCTTGCGTATAATAATGGGAATTAACCCGCACGGCCCTACTGCTATGCCATAATAATCTCCGCATAAAGCTAGCCTCGCCATGTCGTTCTACGTTGAAATGCAGCTTGGAATAAAGTTCTCCAACTACTCGCAATGCTGTTTTAGAAAATATCCCGGCCGTCTATGCTTGCTTGCTCCGCAAGTCCGCCTGGCCCACTGACCTACTTGTCGCTCGCCGCTCGGAGAAGCCGAAACTGTCCCCTGCACTTTCCGTGACAGTTTCTGTTCGCTGCTCGGTGAAGCTGAAACTGTCGCCTGCACTTTCCGTGACAGTTTCTGTTCGCTGCACGATCTATACCATGCGCCTGGCGTGTGTTACTCAGCTTGACTTCCTTGCTTGGCTCACAGAGCTAGACTGACAGTTTCTGCACCGCCTCGACCCTTACCTGCCTGATGCGGTCACGTGACGTCCTCCCCACCACCGTGGTCTTGCGTCACAGATATAATCTCGAACCCCCATCATCTCGGCTATTAAGTTATAAAATAACTTAAGGGTTATCTGACTTCCTTCAAATTATTACCACATATAATGCATGTTATATCTCCTCTTCTAAGATGTTTAACTACCATGTTCCATATAGATCTAAATAAAGCTTCATAATTCCATTCATAAATCCATCTGCTTAACTGCGGTCAGCGCCTTCTAAATCCTAGACCTACTACGTCATCCTGACATTCCTCTTGACTCGATCTGAGCGCTATCTTTCCTTAACTCTTCCCAAAACCTCAACTACGGCTTAATGTCTGCTGGCGTAGCCGATAGCCTCAAATAGGTATCGGGTACATCTCTCCCGTACATCTCCTTTTTTTATCAGGATTGAGAAAAAATACACTCTCAGGCATTCTATATATATATAACACATGTACACGATAGCTCTACAATTCCCTTATTCAACATGATGGTACTTTCTGACTCTCAATAATGATGATTGATTTCCAATGATTAGCATCTTGATTCTGTATTACTTTGATGTCTGTTTCTTCCTTCATTACTCGTGCTTGCTCGATTAACATCTCTGACCGTCTCCTCGAGTGGTGCATTAGGCTGTCTAGTTTCTTGCCTCGATCTCTCGTATTCACGATTATCTCGTCTTTCGTTAGGATCGTTTCTTCGGCCATCCTGCATGTCGTTCCCATTATACTGTTGACCTCTTCCACGATATCTATTGTTGTATCGATTCCTATCTTGATATCTGGAATTCTGGTTATAATTTCTGTATCGGCTATCTGTTGCTTCCTGATCGTATGGCCTCTCATATGGTCCTCTATACCGATCATTTCCACGAACGTTACGGATGTTTCCTCGATTTCCTTCGTTCCTTCTGTTTTCCCAGGAATCTCTTCTGTCCGTTTGAGCTGCGTTATCAACGACTACCGCATTCACCTCTTGCGTGTTCCTATTGTCGTTTCTTGTATTTCTAGGCGTAACTTGAGCACTTGTATAGTCCAATCGCCGTAAAATGTCGTCATAGTGCTCAAGTGTGGTTGCTCCCGACGCTATGAGTGATCGCTGTACCTCAATCGGTAACTGTCTCGCTATAGCTTGCAAAAGCTCTTCTTCTGGCAATGGAGGAATCAGAAACTGCAATTTAGCCAGCTGTGACGTAAAATAATTGGCATAATGCGTCGGATGTGATGTAGAATAACGCTTCGAGTACATTTCTGCTCTTACGTTCAGTTGATCCTCGGCACTCCAAAATCTCCTTAGGAATGCTATTGCAAATTGCTCCATATTCGCAAAATTGCTTCTGAATGCTCTAAACCAAGTAAGCGCAGACCCGTCTAAGGCGCGTTCGACTATCCTTAGCTCTCTTTCTTTGGCTACTCTATGTTCCGCCATGTAGTCTCGAATATCTCGCAGAAATTCGACTGGTGTGACCCCTGTATTTCCAGAAAACTTCCTCGGCTTGTCATCCAGATTTCTGATAATGGTAACTGGACCTGAGTATCGTTCGCTTGTACCCAACGTACTCCTAATCGAACTTGGATTATCCTGAGGGGTTGAACTTGCCCTTTCGAATGTCACATTCGGTTGCGTTTGACGGTCTTCTCCCATGCTAACTTCTTGATTACCCATACTGCGGTCTATCGCTGTCTGATTCATCGATATTTCCCCTGATGTAGTATTCTGACTGGTGAAACTGATAATCATAGATTCTAGTTTAGTTATCCTATCTTCTGCCAATTTCTCTACGGTCTTGACCTGAGTCTTCAACTCATCTAACGACGTAACATTCTGCGTTTTGTTACTCTCGTCTAAATCGTTTTTCAACTTGTCAATCTTGTCTTCGCATGTATTCTTTACTGACGCGACTTGTTCCTTTAACAGATCAACATCTGTCCTAAATAGAGTTGAATCTATCTTCATCGCCTCCTTGTTCTCCGTAAACCTCGCTTCTAAGTTCGCCATACCTGCGATTAATTTCTCGTCTAATCCTGCACGTTTTTCTTTTGCTTCGGCATCGACCTCACTATACCGTTCTTCCACGATTGCACCGACTCTATTTTTGAATAAACCTAAGTTTTCATTAACCTTTTGCTCTATATCATCGTCCATCTTCCTAATATCTTTCTGCAATTGATTCTCTAATGATTTTAAATTAGAATTAACCTCTCCTAAGACATCCTCTTTAATGGTCCCAATTACTGACTTTAAATCCTTAATCTCATTACCTAGATTCATCTCTAGACCTTTGATTTTAGTCTCGAAAGATACTTCGGTAGACCACTCTTGAATTTTGCCTACATCTGCCACTAAACCATCGATGTCGAATCTCAACTTCGATACATCCGATTTAATGTCTTTCTGTATGGACATAACGTCTGTTCTTAAAGTAAGAATATTTTCTTCTCCCCTACTTTCTAATTCAATAATATTCTTTCTTAATATTTGAACATTTTCCTCTCCTTTCATATTTACTGCAATTATATCTAATTGTAAAGTCTTAAGCATTTCATTATTCTTTAAAGTTAAACTATTCTCTAATCTAGTTAACTTGTTTTCTAACTCTGTGTTAGTTTCTTCACTACGAGACTGTAATCTCTTTTCTAATGATTTTAAATTATCCTCACTAGTTGACTGTAATAATTTTACATTAGCTTCGTTACTAATCTGTAATGATTTTAAATTTTCTTCAGTACTAGTCTGTAATCTAGTATCTAATGACATCAACTCATCTTTACTATTTGACTGTAATAATTTTAAATTTTCTTCAGTACTAGTCTGTAATGCTTGCACATTTTCTTTACATTTAGCTTCTAACCTAGCTTCCGAACTATTTATCTGTTCTTTAACTTCCGTTTCCATTTTAGAAATAGTTTCTGCAATACCAGACATACCACTCTGCAACTCTCCTAACACCTTAGCTAAATCTTCCGGCAACATAATTATATTTTCAATAGACGTTTTATTCAGAGACGTTAGACAACAACACATCACAATGTCTCAATTCCTGCATTCACTTGGGTATAGGAAAAATGACTTATAACTAACATGATATAATACTAATACGATTAACATGAACACTGGAATGGGCACACAAGTATATTGTCTGACTAAGTTTAATAAATTTTATAACACAATTAAATGAACTTGAGATCAATCTCTCAGTAATCTAAATCTGATGTGATTTCATAGAATAAACAAAAATCGAATCCCCACGTTGGGCGCCAATTCTCCCTCTCTCTCTCCACCCGTTCGTCCTGGGGATGCGATGACCCATCTGCTATTACATCGCATTCCTGGAGTTCCAGGACAGAGCGGAGTTAAATGAACCTCTAGTCAAATAAGGAATATGTCGGAAATTCAGCTGAGTTATCGAAAAAGCAGTGGGTAACACGGGACAAAGTATCTCTAGGGTCGTTACGGGCTTAAGTTTAATAAAAAAAAATGCAAATATAAATGGGCGCCATCAACTGAATTCCTAGCAAACCACCTCCTTTCCTGTTTAAGCCTTACTCAAGACAAGGAAAGAAAAAGGAAAATCACATCATCATCAGATCACAACTAAGATAAAAACAAATTTATTTCACTTTGATAGTCAGACAGACATTTTAAAATATACCTCCTACCTGAGAGTATGGTCGAATGCCAACGTTAAATTGTCATTGTCCAAAAATCGAACCATCTCTTTTCTAATCAAAAATATTTCATCCACATAGAACAAGAAAAATCTCTAAAGTTCTCTTGGGTTCTCAGGATCACTGTAGCACTATGTCTTTCGTCACTGACATTTGTGAAACCTGAGACCTAATTTCTCTTTAATTTAACATCATAAATGTGGATTTTAAAAAAGTTATTAATCTGTCTACTGTAAACATACACATATTATAATCACATATTTTAAATATCACGTATTTTATGGCTTGCATGGCATAATTTAAATGTTGAACATGTTAGTCAAATGCTCCTAAACATCGAATAATAAATTTACACTATTTACATTGTCATTCATAATTACTTGTTTGTGAATTACAGAAAATTCACTTCTCATTGGTCATCATTATCATCATCATCAAAATTAAATATTTCCCACATTAATTCTCATCTCAAAATTCAACATATTCCTGTCAGAATCATTAACTCATCACCATTAAATCATTTAAATGAAAATTATTATCATCACTTCATTATGCTTTCTGATTATTCACACAATCTTATTTTATCATCTACTTCAGATTAAATCATCTTAAATCATCAATACAAATTGTTTAATTCCTCAACTCAAGTTGCAATTCCTCAAATTATATCTCAATTAAATTTATTTTAATTCCATATAAATTCAATAATCATCAGCTTCTTTAATTAATTATCACCTTCTAATTCAGTTATTCATCATCTATCCAATCATCTATTAATTTATTTAAATCAGTTTATTTATCCAATCTTTAATTCATCCATTTATTTAATTAATTGATTTATTCCAAAATTTAATTTATCAATTTATTTAAATTTCATTCTTCTGGTTATTTAGATTTTTATAATTTCCTCTAGTCATTCTGATTTTTATTTCATTAGGCCAGATCATTAATATGCTTAATTTTCAGATTATTATTTCATTAATTATTATTCTCAGAAAATCTTGTATTATCAACTTTATTTATTTGTTTAATTTCCTAACAAATTGTTTAATATGGGTTATAGAACGTTGTCTTACAGTTTTATCACTTCCAAGTTATATCTCGTATTTAATTTTCATGCCAAAAATATTATTGCCTTCACGACATCACGTTGGATCTGACTATCCACAACTACATTATATATCCTCAATTCTTCAAATATCACATTTGAATACAACAATTATTCCACAAAACTCCATAAATATTCCGCACATACAGCATGAATCTCAACAATTACGCTAGACTGGGTTCAACAACCTCATGTCTGCTTCAAAATGCATTAGCAACATTGCAACTATCACTTGGCAACTTCCACAAAATGCCTATCACAAACTTCACTTAACCATGTTGCATGATCTACAAAAAATATATAACTGGCTTCAAATTATCAACGTACACAATCTCCAATAACTGTAATTAATCTGATCACATCTAGACAACTTCTTAAACAATTGGAAAAAAGATTACCTTAGTAATTCAAGATCTGCTTTCAAATAGCATAAATTCTCTTACAATTCTCATAATTCACATCACAGAAAAACACCAATGTGCTATAATCTCTCATATCAAAATCTGCAATACTGATCTGCCTTAAAATAAATCTGACCATTAATGATTCATCTTACAAGATTCAATTACTTAAGTCCTTCTCAAAGGTATCCAACACAATTATAAAAATCATCAAAAGCATCAGCTGTAACAGCTGTTAAACTGAAATTACTCTCAAAAGAGTATAGCAACAAAATATTGGATTGGCAAACAAGAATTACAAATGTAACCCTGATGACATTTATCTTTACTTTATTTAACAAAATTTCGACTGATATGTGACTAGTAGTTCCTTGTTTGATTCACTTACAATCTCATGTACACTCGGATGATAAAAATGAGTCCCTCAATGGCAAGTAAGATGAGTAACCACCGTACAATCGTATAAATACGAAAGACCTCGCCCCGTCGACTAATCATGATAGTGCCCTAAGCGATGGGTAAGATGAGTAACCACCATACAATCGTATAAATACGAAAGACCCCATCTCGAAGACTATATGAGTGAATGTACCAGATAGGAATCAACAAGTCTCTAGTTGTCATATAAAAGCGATATTCATTCACTAAAGTGAATAACTTCTTAATATCTCCAAACAATCCAATGGAAAAAATCCCTACTGATGAATAATACACACTCGCTAGTATGCAATGAACTGACGAAGTAATTTAGATAATCAATTGCAGATCACGAGTTCGAAATACTCGTTACACAAAAAAAAACTATTCATGAAAAATATCCTTGCTGGAAAAATGTCTAAACGACCAAACATCTGCTTAATAAAGCCAACCAATGGTGAGAATTTCGTATAATGATGCCTGCCATATCATATGGTCACGCCATATTCTAGCAAAATTTGAAGCATATAAAGTCAAAGCCATGTCTTAAACAATCGTATCACTCCTATTAGAAAAATATACATGTGTGCCCAGTATTCATGAAAATAATCGTATCAGGTAGTTATAACTCTTACAGTACCTTCTCATAATCAGCTGTTATTAAATTTCAAAGATCGTCGATTTTCCCTATGTAATGAATTTCTCGAAAGATCGGCGTGAATATCATTCCATCCATGCAATGACGATTGCCTTCGAATTCCCAAGCGAATCAGCTGGTAGACCTCCTCCTCGTCAGGAATCGAATCCATCGCTCCGTGGTGCCATCGCGTCTCTGTCTGCGTTTACTCCGACATGATAAACGTCTGGTTATCCATAGCGGATATTGTCCAAATCCTCACGAAAAAGTTCATAGAAACAGCGGACCCCCTATTCCTCTTCTACGTTACGCCACTGTTCTAGACAATGTTCAGTTTGAGTGTTGAAAGTTCAATTTCCACAGCGGTTTAGTTTTACTTGTAGAAAATAAAATTGTTTTATCAGAGTGTCTAAGTTTATGAAACACTCTGTATCTGTGTTCATACTCGGTAATTCATAACACTTCTTAAGACTGACTTGCATTAATGCACGAGTTAATGTTCCTAAGTGCATTTGCTTACAACATTCCGTTTGCCTAAAATGGTTACTGTTACTTGGAATGCGCTATGAAATGCATAGTCGTAATGTCATTGAGAAAAACTAATGTTCTTTCGAAATTCAAAGTTGCAGTATCACGTAACTATTTGTCTTTATAATTCAAGTGCTGAATAAACGTTCCAACTCAACGTAGTAATGAAGTTCAGCTTCTGTTATAATGCTTGCGTATAATAATGGGAATTAACCCGCACGGCCCTACTGCTATGCCATAATAATCTCCGCATAAAGCTAGCCTCGCCATGTCGTTCTACGTTGAAATGCAGCTTGGAATAAAGTTCTCCAACTTCTCGCAATGCTGTTTTAGAAAATATCCCGGCCGTCTATGCTTGCTTGCTCCGCAAGTCCGCCTGGCCCACTGACCTACTTGTCGCTCGCCGCTCGGAGAAGCCGAAACTGTCCCCTGCACTTTCCGTGACAGTTTCTGTTCGCTGCTCGGTGAAGCTGAAACTGTCGCCTGCACTTTCCGTGACAGTTTCTGTTCGCTGCACGATCTATACCATGCGCCTGGCGTGTGTTACTCAGCTTGACTTCCTTGCTTGGCTCACAGAGCTAGACTGACAGTTTCTGCACCGCCTCGACCCTTACCTGCCTGATGCGGTCACGTGACGTCCTCCCCACCACCGTGGTCTTGCGTCACAGATATAATCTCGAACCCCCATCATCTTGGCTATTAAGTTATAAAATAACTTAAGGGTTATCTGACTTCCTTCAAATTATTACCACATATAATGCATGTTATATCTCCTCTTCTAAGATATTTAACTACCATGTTCCATATAGATCTTAATAAAGCTTCATAATTCCATTCATAAATCCATCTGCTTAACTGCGGTCAGCGCCTTCTAAATCCCAGACCTACTACGTCATCCTGATATTCCTCTTGACTCGATCTGAGCGCTATCTTTCCTTAACTCTTCCCAAAACCTCAACTACGGCTTAATGTCTGCTGGCGTAGCCGATAGCCTCAAATAGGTATCGGGTACAATACGTTTTTCTTAGTCTTACAATCAACGTAAAAAGATCTGGTTCACCTGTACAGAATTGCCCCAAGTGTAGTGATGTAAAATGTCTGGGCATTTATAAGCCTGGGCAAATGCCCAGCATAAATGCCCAAAACCCAAAAATGTCCAGGCGTTTTGGGCATTTACCTCTTTTAAAAACATATTCATAATGCAACGCTTATATAAACATTGTTTTAGCCATATATATATATCTACGTACATATATTCTATATATTTATCCATACAAACAGATATACCGTATATATATACAGCCTACAGTATACATATTAAATATCCAAAATTATTTAATTTACATTGAATGAAACGTAGTTAAGTAGTCCTAATATTTTTCTATAGCCTCTCAACTCAAGTGGATTTTTATACACAATAATTATGCGTATGCCCATGAATGTCGATTGTGTAATTGGGGAAACAAATTCACTTAACACATCAACACATCTTTATAATTCTTAAATGAGTTTGATATTTTACTGACAACTGACTAATACTGAATACATAAGGTATGCTGTTACATTAACTGTATAAGTTAACAAGATGTTCAGTAAAGAACATATAGCCTACTTTCTCCTAAATGTATGAGTATAGTTATAACTCGTTGTTATTATCAAAGAGTATAATAGAACTATTCTTTGTTGAAGACCTTAGAAACGATTTACCTCTACCAAACGCCACGACCTAGATAAAAACTGCTACCATCATTGAAGAAAGAAAGAAAGAAAGATAAGAAGTATATCAAGAATGTTATGGATCTGGAGACATAATCGACTGGACTGGCGGCGTGGCTCAGCGGTAACGTTCTCGCTTGCTGGGCCCTAGGTTGCAGGTTCGTATCCTGGCGCAGTCAGCTGGCATTTGAGGGTGCACAAATGCGAGGGAGCCGTGTCAGTACATTTACTGGCACGTTAAAGATCCCCTTCGGGCCAAAATTCCGGCACCCCGGTGTCTCTAAAAGCAGCAGTAGTTAAAAGGGATGTAAAACCAATAACATTATTATTATTACGACCTGCCGTGGGCAACATCCAACTTTGAGTTGAGGCATGTCTTTACACGTCTGGTTGTGCATGGCTTTCACAACCCTAATTGAATTAAGAAATCTTTCCATGGCCCTACTGAGACGTGTGTATACAAACTATGTGGATATTTTCGATAATATAATCCTAACAGAGCGAGTGCATTCTAGCGGCCAGAATAAGAAACTTTTCAATATAATCTGGAAGTTACCTTTTTGGCAGCTAGATGTCTCGAGTAAATCTGCTGGCGAATTATGTTTTAATTAAATATATATTTTACACCATAATGTGGACAATATAACGCTTAATAACATTTTCAAGTAACGCAAAATAGGCTGTTACAAACCCTTTAAAATAAAAAGTTAAAATGTATCGTAGTATCAACTTGTCATTCTTCAAATTCGATGCGCATAGAATGATAATGGTATAGTAATCAATGGATCCCCACGTAGACTAGTCGGGACATCTAGTGGTGAAATATCGAACAATATAATCCTAACAGAGCGAGTGCATTCTAGCGGCCAGAAGAAGAAACTTTTCAATAAAATCTGGAAGTTACCTTTTTGGCAGCTAGATGTCTCGAGTAAATCTGCTGGCGAATTATGTTTTAATTAAATATATATTTTACACCATAATTTGCACAATATAACGCTTAATTTTAAAACATCTGAGTCATTACAAAACAATAAACATATAACATTTCAAGCAAAAAAACTAGGTCTGATCGGGTTTGAACCATAGGAATCTGAGCGACAGGCTATCGCTCTACCACTGAGCTAATTGTGTCAACGAATATCGTTCTATTTAAAATGACTTACATAGAACTTGTTAGCAAATAATGATTTATACTAAACGATTTCATCACTGGAGTATATTATTTATATATAAAGCATTTCATACAAAGTTTATTTATTTTTTATCAGTACGCTATATTGCATTCAATACTCAAATTAGTGAAATATAAGTCAGGCACAAGATATCCGCTGCCATCTTGTCTTATTAATGAATCAGCTGAGCTTTTTAAAATCACGTCTGCACTATAGTATTACAAAATAAACTTTTAATTTCGTACGTGCCTCTTCCTTTAGAACAGTTAAAACGATTCTCGGCTCGATAATCGGAACTGGTGGGTCCCATGATATGGATTATAAAGTTTGCATAATTCGCACGGCCGCCATCCTGAAATGGTATGGCGGACGACCTTGTAGTTTGGTCACAAGACGCATCCTATACGAAGGTATGTTGTTACCAAATTTGGTAGAGATTGGATGATTTGGTTAGTCGTTATTTGATTTTACGTTTTGAACGTTTGAGTGGCCGCCATTCAGTTTTAATAAAGATGGCGGCGATATAAAACATGACACTGAGGTGGCCTTTGCTAGTGCTACCTTTGTACCAAATTTCGTTCAATTCGCATTCACCGTGTTCGAATTGATAGGGGGGGGGACAGACATTCAGAGTACACACACTCACACACACACACACAGACTCACACACACACATACACACACACAGACTCACACACACACATACACACACACAGACAGACACACTTTTTTCGCCCTGTGTTGATCTCATAAGTCTACTTTCATTTTTTGCAAAAATCGAAAGTAGGCTAAAAATGAAACAAATGAGGACATGAGGTACATATAATTAAATATGAAATTACGCCTGCAGGCCTAACTCAGTAATACAATGTTTTATTCAAACCAAATATACATAATTCCCATTTAGATGTTATTGACAACATTGACACAGGATAATTAAATTATTATTAGCAATATTCAAGCATTACTAGCTTATCCATGAAATGTACCTTTGATTAATGGTCTTTATTATGTTTTAGAAGCTCTAGTGACAATCACAAGTAGTAAATAGTACCAAAAAAAAGTTTTTTGAAATGCCCAGATTTTGGGCGCTTAAAACTGCTATGGGCAAATGCCCATTTATGGATGTCCTGCCCACTGGGCATTTGCCCAGCCCACATCACTACCCAAGTGACATGAATATTATGAGATACTACAGGAACTGAACTATCATAAGAATATGCCATTGCATAATAATTTCATCGAGTATCTTTGATATCGATATCACTAATCAAGATTGTTAACAATTGCTCGTAATTACAGCTTACACACTAACAAGCGAGCGTTAAACAGGTCACAAATCATAACAATTTGAAAGGCACACTTGTCTCAGGAGGGACACACCCTGGTCGGTCTCACAACTGGACTCAAACCACGACCCCGAGGCGCCGGTAACAATATAAACAATTTATAGCAGATCACAAATTAGTCGGCCTTCACAGAGTGACGTAATGGTGTTGACTTAATTATGGTCAATGATACCAACTAGCCTTATTGTTTTGTCGGCTAAGGCGCTGCATTGTTCAAGATCTGCCTCCCAGCGTTCTTCTTGTCCCTTCTCCCTTCATCTTCCTGTCCGTCGACTGCCTCTTTCTTTCTATCCAGCGTTATAGCTTTCCGTCCTTCTTCCTACCTTTCTAGCCTTCTTTCTTTCTTCCTACCTTTCTAGCCTTCTATATTTCCTTCTTTCTTTCTTTCTACCTTTCTAGCCTTCTATATTTCTTTATTTCTTTCTTCCCTTGTTCCTACCTTCCTAGCCTTCCATATTTCTTAATTTCCTTCTTTCATTCTTTCTACCTTTCTAGCCTTCCATATTTCTTAATTTCCTTCTTTCATTCTTTCTACCTTTCTAGCCTTCCATATTTTTTTATTTCCTTCTTTCCTTGTTCCTACCTTTCTAGCCTTCTATGTTTCTTTATTTCCATCTTTCGCTCTTTCTTTCTTTCTACCTTTCTAGCCTTCTATATCTCTTTATTTCCTTCTTTCCTTCTTTCTACCTTTCTAGCCTTCTATATATTTTATTTCCTTCTTTCCTTGTTCCCACCTTTCTAGCGTTCTATGTTTCTTTATTTCCATCTTTCGCTCTTTCTACCTTTCTAGCCTTCTATATCTCTTTATTTCCTTATTTCCTTCTTCCTACCTTTCTAGCCTTCTATATCTCTTTATTTCCTTCTTTCCTTCTTTCTACCTTTCTAGCCTTCTATATCTCTTTATTTCCTTCTTTCCTTCTTTCTACCTTTCTAGCCTTCTATATCTCTTTATTTCCTTCTTTCCTTCTTTCTACCTTTCTAGCCTTCTATATCTCTTTATTTCCTTATTTCCTTCTTCCTACCTTTCTAGCCTTCTATATCTCTTTATTTCCTTCTTTCCTTCTTTCTACCTTTCTAGCCTTCTATATCTCTTTATTTCCTTCTTTCCTTGTTCCTACCTTCCTAGCCTTCTATATTTCTTTATTTCTTTCTTCCCTTGTTCCTACCTTCCTAGCCTTCCATATTTCTTTATTTCCTTCTTTCCTTCTTTCTACCTTTCTAGCCTTCTATATCTCTTTATTTCCTTCTTTCCTTCTTTCTACCTTTCTAGCCTTCTATATCTCTTTATTTCCTTCTTTCCTTGTTCCTACCTTTCTAGCCTTGTATATTTCTTTATTTCCTTATTTCCTTGTTCCTACCTTTCTAGCCTTCTGAGTTTCTTTATTTCTTACTTTCTTTCTTCCTACCTTTCTAGACTTCTATATCTCTTTATTTCCTTCTTTCCTTCTTCCTACCTTTCTAGCCTTCTGAGTTTCTATATTTCTTTCTTTCTTTCTTCCTTTCTGATTATATCTACGGAAAATCCAGAGGTTCCAAGGGTCAGTCAACTCATGGCTTAACCAACATTTCAGGAGAGGTTACCTACCCCCACTCTCTTCCCAAACCAATTAGTGTAAGCTGACTGGACTCTCTGGTTTTAACCCAATTAGCGCAGTTTGGCCATCCCGATTTTAATCACATGTTATTCCTTCAGGTTATTTCTTCATGTGCCTGTAATTGGAATTGTGTTGACCGACTGAATAGCAGCAATATCAATTTTAATCGTGACACGCCATTCTCCTCTACAACAAATAGTTGCAACCATTCAGAAAGACGTAGGCCTAAGCATATCCATAATCCTATGCTTTTCCTTGTATCAGAGAAAATGTACGAATTTTGGTAACTGGCTTGTATTATTGGATTGGCCTAATATATTATTATAAGATGTTAAAGAATACGCCAATCAATGATAAATTAAAACATATCTATTTTAAGTATTAATGATGATACAGGCTTCGACCTACGTTGAGGTCGTATTTCGTCAGTAATAATAACAGATAATTCCGTGAAAGAGCATACTTTTCTTAAAATTTAAGATCCATGACAATCTATATAGACCTATCTAGAATAATGACGAAATCAAGTTGGTAATACTAACATTTCTAAGTACTGCAGTTCGAAATACACCTGAAATAGTGTAGCCTAATAGAGTAACTTACTACAATTGGCAGCCCTGGTGACTCTGAATATATTCTTAATTACATCTCTTAAGGTATAGAATGCACATACAACATTTTTCGGAAGTCTAATGGATAGTATGGACGTTACATGCTTTTTGATATTGGCTTTATCAGTGCGCGTAAAATCATGTTGGGATCAAAGTCATGTATGTGATGCTCAGAATTCGCCTGAAATATTACGATTCGTTTTAGTTCCAATTTTGGTTAAAATCCATTTGTTAGTATAGTAGTTATATGTAATTAAAAATTGAATCTATCAGAAAGTTTAGAATCATATTGGCAGCAATGAGGTATATTAGTTACTCCAAATTAATTTAGAATGTCAGGTACTATAGGTGTGCAAAGTTTAGAGCTGATAGTTTCCATAATTTCTGATATATTGATATTAGGATTAAACAAATAGAGAGAGAGCATTTATTAACAGTTGGCAGCCCTGCTGGTTCTTATGAATACGCATAGTCATAACAGTTATGGTACACAAAGTGAATACGAAATTTGGTTTTAATCCATTTGTTAGTATAGAAGTTATATGCATTTAAATCTGGACCTATCAGCAGGCTTAAATTCATGTTGGCAGCACTGATGTTTATAAGTTACACCAAGATAAGGTAGAATGTCAGGTACTATACGTGTATAAAGTTTAGAGCTATTTGCTTTCATACTTTCTGATATATTGATATTAGGGTTAAAGCGTAGAGAGAGCATTTATTAACAGTTGGCAGACCTGGTGGCTATTTAGAATACGCACAGTCATATCTGTTGTAATACACATATTACATACGAGATTTGGTTGAAATACAGTCAATAGTATAGAAGTTACATTAATTTAGAAATTGGATCTATTGGCAAGCATAGAATTATGTTGGCAACACTGGCATGTATGGACATTTTGCAAATTAATCTGGAATGTAATTACCTATATGTGTGCCAATTTTGGAATAGTTCGCATGCATAACTTCTCAGATATCCAACATAGAGCTCAAATTTCAATTGCAATTTCTCAGCAGTTGGTAGCACTGACGTCAATTTCAAATATGGCCGTGAGATATTCAGATATAGATCTTTACTCTTATCAAATTTGGTTTCAATAGCTGCAGCCGTTTGGGAGTTGATAGGGGGGCAGGCAGACAGACAGACAGACAGACTCACACTCATTTACCCGGATCGATCTCATGAGACTACTTTTTCCTCATTTTTGCAAAATGAGAAAAGTAGGCTAAAAAGTTTGAAATTTCTGAATCAGATATCTTGCTCAGAATCCCATTGAAACAAAAACTACGTCAGATTCATCAAGAGGAAGTAAAACCCAGCAACAGATATGTTCACTCGGATGAATGGAAGAAATCCTATTCCGATAGGTGAAGGCGTGGTGGGCAAACAAGAAGAAAAACCGTTGAGACCTCGCCGTCCTTAGTGGCCATAACGATAAAAATAAAAGTTAGTTAGTTATTGTTTTAAGGGGCGGAACTACGAGGTCATCTGCCCCAAAAGTAAAAGTAAAGTAAGTAAAATGAAATGTGTAAGGAAGGTTCCTTGTTTGTAAGATGTGAAGCTGCAAGCGTAAATGGACTGCAGAATGACATCTGGATTGAAGCCTTTGAAGTTACTGCCAAGTATCGTGGACATACGCATTTACCATCAAATAACGTATAATGAAGTTGAGAAGCAACAAGTAGTTCCGTGAAGAACTATACAGCCTATTTTCATATATCCTACTTATGTTAATTGCCACTATTTAACATACACAATTTCAGTTTGATTGCTGTAATAGATTCGTAGATATTGAGAACCGACTAAATATTTCGGATGGTCGCCATGTTGGATTTTATATATGTAGGTCCTAGAGTTATGTACTGTTACATGCAGATTAGTGTGAATGTGTAGTATTCAAACTTCAATCGCATAATTAAGACACAAGAAAAAACAAGGAGATTTAAAAAATTTTCACAGCTGCCTTCTTGAGGTTATGGAAACAATTGAAATAAATTAGATGCCAGTGGATTAACATTCGGATAAAGATTTACTGTACCAAGTTTCACTGCACGCGGATGGTTAAATTGCGAGAAACGTCCATGTGAATATTTATAATTCGCGTCACCGCCATGTTGGATTTGTGATCACCAGGTTATTTAAAGTCCTATATGTGAACTTAAGTTCATAGCCCCTATGAACATTAAAAAATGCAGTTTGATTGCTAAAATAGATTCGTAGATATTCAGTATCGTCGAAATATTTCGGATGGTCGCCATGTTGGATTGTTAAATGTATAGGCCATAGAGTCATGTACCATTAAAGGAAAAGTATTGCGTAGGTTCATTATTCAAACTTTCACTTCGATCGCATGACTACATCACAAGAAATAAAAACTTAATTTTAAAATTCGCACTGCCACCATCTTGAGGTTATGTAAACAATTGAACTAAATTAGATACCAGTGGATTACAATGTGTATAAATATTTCCTGTACCAGGTTTCAGTGCGCTTGAAACATTAAATCGCGAGAAAGGTCTATTTAAAATGTTCAAATTCGCTTGGCCGCCATGTTCGTTTTGTAGTTAACCGGTTTTTGAAAATCTTATAGATGGACTTCCAGTAGTGCCCTTTATCTCAGTACAAAATTTTAGGGAGATACCGCTAATAGTTTCAGAGATATAGAATGCCGGTGAAATATTTCGCACATCCGCCATCTTGTGATTATGTAAACAATTGAACGAAGTTAGATGTCGGTGCATTACAATGTAAATAAACATATACTGTACCAAGTTTCATTGTGTTTGGTTGGTCAAATCGCGAGAAACGTCTATTTAAAAGTCGCAAATTCGCTTGACCGCCATGTTCGTTTTGTAGTTACCAGGTTTTCAAAAGTCACATAAGTGAACTTATAGTAGTTCCCTCTATCACCATAGAAAATGTCAGGGTAATATCGGTAATAGTTTCGGAGATATTGAATGCTGGTTAAATATTTCGCGCAGCCGCCATGTTGGATTGGTAAGTCGTAACAAAATTTGAAGGGCACGGTCGAGGTCGCCGGGAATAGTGGTATGAACTTTCCGAGTTTCATTGAAATCGCTCCTGCCGTTTAGATTTTATTAGGGGGGGGGGACACACACACGAATCACACACACACACACACACACACACACACGCACACACACACGGACAAAGGGTGATCTCATAAGCCTATTTTTTCAAAATTGAAAATAGGCTAAAAATTGACTGGATCAAACAATGTTCTTTCTGATGAAACTTATGCCAACATATTATAATAGTTAGGTATTTATTCTTTTTGATAGTAGGCCCATTGACAACGCTAATATCCGTATGGTGCTCTGCCTTGCTATATCTCATGTTTTTATGAAGAGGTGTGGTATGAAATTTTGTTGTTGTTTGAGTCTTCAGTCTTTTGACTGGTTTGATGCAGCTCTCCATGCCTCCCTGTCCTGACCTAATAGTTTCATCTCTACATAGCTACTACACCGTACATCCAAGGCAATCTTTTTAACATATTCTAACCTTGGTCTACCCCTACAGTTCTTGTCCTCGACCCTTCCTTCCATTACTACAGTAAGCTTGCTATTCCTGGGTGTCTTAGTATGTGACCTACCAACCTATCTCTCCTCTTCATTATCAGTCGCCAGAAACATCTCTCCTCTCCCACTCGTCTTAATACCTCTTCGTTTGTAACCCTATCTACCCATCTGATCTTCATCATTCTCCTGTAACACCACATTTCGAACACTTCAATTCTTTTCGTTTCTGCTGCACCAATAGTCCAAGTTTCACTTCCATAGAGCGCCAAGCTCCAGACAAAGGCTTTCAAAAATGAATTCATAATACAAATACTATATTCGACGTCAACAGATTCCTTTTTTGTAGAAATGCTTTCCTTGCCTGAGCCAACCTACTTTTTATATCCTCTTTGCTTCGTCCATCACTGGTTATTTTGCTTCCTAAGTAACAGAAATCTCCTACTTCCTTTAGCTTTTCACCATCCAATTTGATGTCCATAGAGGTTTCTGATTTATTTCGGCTGCATGAATTGGTTCATTAAAAATATATATGTATAAGTTATTTATCTTTTTATTTCTTAAGACTATACGACTCAAAGATTTAAAATTATATTTAAAATTATTCTATCAACACAGATCTCTAATCAATACTTTGCTATCAGGGCAAAAGTTATTATTATTAGTGATTTAAGCCCACTAAAGAGCACTTATGACTAGTGCTTCTGCGATGCTTTCCTTGTTTACCAATATCTCCTCAGTGCAGCCAATAACTTGTCCTTCCTCTCCTGTGTGAGGGTCAGTTTTGCCAATTTTGTGTTTTAGCACCCGATCTGGTGTTTCTGATGTTCGTCTGGTGCCAGAAATGTTCTATTAGCGCCATAGCAAAATACTGGTGTTATTTCAATAAACCCAGTGCCAAATCTGGTGCTTAACGGATTTTTCCATGAAATTATCTCCTATGACAAATAAGTAAATCCTGGAAGCCATGTAATAGTTTTAATAAAGTTAATCAATTAAGATAGACAATGTTCAGCCTTACACGTGTCAAGATCAACACTCCAGCTGGGGAAGTCCCTGAAATTCTCATTCGCGTGCGTAAGTGCTAAGTAAGCGCAACATACAGGGCTCAGTGCAAGTGCACTCGTACAAAGAATCCACCTATCATCTATTTTCTTCCCAGCTCCCAGGGGATTTCCTAGTTTCATGCGTAGGCATTTTATGTACTTTCGCTCCCTCACTCTAATGCAGATGTAGGGAGAGTGTTTAGCCAATTTTTCAAAGCAAGGAAATCGAATGAAAGTTCAAAATTGCATTCCATTCGGTGTGTGCGATTTGGACTGAAAACAGAGGGAAAACGCTATCACGACTACGAACTTCCGAAGGATATAATCGTGGCCCAAATTGGAAGTATGCAGTGCTACAGCAGTACTACACCTTCCTGCTCTAAAGATCTAATAGCGGTAGCAGGCTCCGCAAGTGAAGAATACCATTTTTAATGAAAGAAATGTAAGTAAATAGCTGTTTATATATTTATAATTTTTGGTGTTTTTCTAGTGTTTTGAATCATAGAGTTCAGCTGGTGCTTGTCTGGTGTTTTAAAGCATAGGGTTTAGTCCTTTCCCATTTCAAGATTTGGCAACACTGGGTGATCGGGTCTTAATCACTTTGGGTGCTGGGAAACACTATCACAACATTTGCAACGGTCAAGAATATCACAGTCCAAAATGCCAGCGTTATTCAAGTCTTGCTTCACTTCATTAAGCCACAAGCTGCCAGTCTTGTAGCCATTAATCAAGTTGAAGATCTTCTCGATGATTCTATCGTTCCCCACCCGGGAAAGGTGCCCGTAGAATTTCAGTCGTCTCCGTCGCATGGTAGTGGTGGCTGGTTCCAACTGACGGTATACTTCGGTGTTTGCTTTAAGGTACTCATCGCCACTACTGAACCCATTTAATTACAAGTTATCCTATTTTCTTGAAAATGATATCACTGATTCCAAGAATATAAACTAGTGGATTTTTGCCAAAAAGGAAACAAAAATAAAAATTGGTGAAGGGGAGGGGGGGGGGGCGTCGTTTTCAAAGTTTAATTTCAAAAATAACGTGTATTTTTAGGACACGATATCTTCGCTCTTTTTCAACTTAATCGAGTCATTGTTGTTGCAAATTGATCTGCTGTATGTTCAGAATGTTGTATAGCTGAATTGTTTATGTATCATTAGTTGAGGCAAATATATTAGCTTTGTTTTACAATTTACGTTATTTTGATTGAAAAAAATAAATATATTGTGCGGGGGCCACCCCTAATTTCAATTTAACAGCATGATTCTGCTTTACAACATAGCTGCATTATTTGTCTATATTTTAGTTTTTAAATGAAACTAATATCTGCATTCTAAGTGGACATTTTAACTGCCCAAGTTAAGATAAATATTGAAAACAAGTAGTTCCGTGAAGAACTATACAGCCTATTTTCATATATCCTACTTATGTTAATTGCCACTATCAACATACAAAATTTCAGTTTGATTGCTGTAATAGATTCGTAGATATTGAGAACCGACTAAATATTTCGGATGGTCGCCATGTTGGACTTTATATATGTAGGTCCTAGAGTTATGTACTGTTACATGAAGATTACTGTGTAGGTGTAGCATTCAAACTTCAATCGCATGATTGAGACACAAGATGTAACAAGGAGATTTTAAAATTTCGCACAGCTGCCATCTTGTGGATATGGAAACAATTGAAATAAATTAGATGCCAGTGTATTAACATTCGTATAAGGATTTACTGTACCAAGTTTCACTGCACTAGGATGGTTAAATTGCGAGAAACGTCCATGTGAATATTTATACTTCGCGTCGCCGCCATGTTTTATTTGTGATCACCAGGTTATTTAAAGTCCTATAGGTGAACTTGAGTTCATAGCTCCTATGAACATTAAAATATTCAGTTTGATTGCTATAATAGATCCGTAGATATTCAGAGCCGTCTGAACATTTCGGATGGTCGCCATGTTGAATTGTTAAATGTATAGGCCATAGAGTCATGTACCATTAAAGGAGAATTATTGCGTAGGTTCGTTAATCAAACTTTCACTTCGATGGCATGATTACGACACAAGAAATAAAAACTTAATTTTAAAATTCGCACAGCCGCCATCTTGTGGTTATGAAAACAATTGAACTAAATTAGATACCAGTGCATTACAATGTGTATAAACATTTCCTGTACCAGATTTCATTGCGTTTGGAACATTAAATCGCGAGAAACGTTTATTTAAGATTTTCAAATTTGCTTGGCCGCCATGTTTGTTTTGTAGTTAAGCGGTTTTTGAAAGTCTTATAAATGAACTTCCAGTAGTGCCCTTTACCTCCGTACACAATTTCAGGGTGATACCGCTAACAGTTTCAGAGATAATAGAATGCCGGTGATATATTTCGCACATCCACCATCTTGTGGTTATGTAAACAATTGAACGAAGTTAGATGTCGGTGCATTACAATATGTATAAACATATACTGTACCACGTTTTATTGCGTTTGGTTGGTTATATCACGGGAAACGTCTATTTAATAGTCGCAAATTCGCGTGGCCGCCATTTTGGTTTTGTAGTTACCAGGTTTCATAAGTCACATATTTAGACATATTTAGACGGCTCGGAATATCTACGAATCTCTCATAGCAATCAAACTGATTTTTTTTATGTTCATAGGGACTATGAACATAAGTTCACCTATAAGACTTTAAATAACCTGGTGATCACAAATCCAACATGGCGGCGACGCAAAATATAAATATTCACATGGACGTTTATCGCAATTTTTACCATCCGATTGCGGTGAAATTTGGTACAGTAAATCCTTTTACGAATGTTAATCCACTGGCATCTACTTTATTTCAATTGTTTCTATAACCACAAGATGACAGCTGTGCGAAATTAAAAAATCTCCTTGTTACTTCTTGTGTCCTAATCATGCGATTGAATTTTGAATGCTACACGTACACAAAAATCTTCATGTAACAGTACATAACTCTAGGACCTACATATATAAAATCCAACATGGCGACCATCCGATATATTTAGTCGGTTCTCAATATCTACGAATCTATTACAGCAATCAAACTGAAATTTTGTATGTTGATAGTGGCAGTTAACATAAGTAGGATATATGAAAATAGGCTGTATAGTTCTTCACGGAACTACTTGTTTCAAAATTGAAAATAGGCTAAAAAAATGAAGGTAAAGGAAACGTAAGAAGCCTCCGTGGCTTAGGCGGCAGCACGCCGGCCTCTCACCACTGGGTACGTGGTTCAAATCCCGGTCACTCCATGTGAGATCTGTGCTGGACAAAACGGAGGCAGACAGGTTTTTCTCCGGGTACTCCGGTTTTCCCTGTCAAAATTTCATTCCAGCAACACTCTCCACTATCATTTCATTTCATCTGTCATTCATTTAATCATTGCCCCAGAGGAGTGCGTCAGGCCTCGGCAGCCGGCACAGTTCATATCCTCGCCGCTAGATGGGGGCTTCATTCATTCCATTCCTGACCCGGTCGGAGACTGGAAGCAGGCTGTGGATTTTCATTTTTCAAAGGAAACGTAACTTAAAGTTGAGGTACTCATTTAGAGTAAGGAGTCTTTATTTTCTACTCCTGAAAACTGCCTTTTCTTTGGATTTTAGATCAATCTTCTGTATTCCCCGACCCGTGAGTATCTCCTACATTGTTTTAGTTCTGGAGTAGACTGTTTCAAAGCCCGAAATGTGTGCTTTATCTGCTGCACCTAAGCGTCAAAGTGACAGCTGCTGAAAAGCGTGCTCACCGATCATTAAAGTGAATATAAATGACTTAAACAACAATAAAACTAGTATAAACTATATATTTCTGGAAACTAAAGAGGATATACTTTCGAATGAGACAATAAAAAAAACGAAAATTTTCTTGAAAATGACAAATGAAGGGTCGATGAATACCTTAAGTCGATAAGAGTCATCTGGGAGCAAACTTGGTCCATGAATTTTTCGAAGGATATGTCTCTCGACTTTCTCCAACTCATCAATGTTGCCTTTCTTGTTCATCAAGAGGGTCTCTGCTGCGTATAAAAACTGCAAATGTGTTTGCATTGTAATAAATTATTTCCCAATCAACCCTCTAAATGAGCAGTGGAAAGTTTGACCCCTAGTAATGAGTCCATTTAGAGACAGGCTATGATTGTAATCTGTTCTGTAATTTATTACGTTAACACGTTATTAAAATACGAACTGTGAACTGTAGAGCCGGCCGGGTGTATGCATTTCAATTTATAACACTGTCCATAGAGAAAGTGGAGTCCACTCGTGCTGTATCCAGTACAGGTAATTGATTTACACGTTCTTTGCTCTACAATGAGTTATAAACTACCCTCAACACGGGGTGATATATAGCTTCATTCGTGTTCTATTAATTATAATAGCGAGCATTGACTTCTACTGGAGAGTCATGAGTTCATTAACTGGAAATATGAGCAGGACACCAGCTCAGTGCAACTTTGTGCTAGAGCAAGGATCTCCAAAATTTTTGCCAGAGGGCCAGACAGACTCCTAAACATTCTGTAGTTCAAAATTACGCCCAAATTTTGGTTTCGGAACTGGCCGGCGAGTGAGATATTTATGGTGCAGTGCGCGGGTTGTGGACTCCGATCCATTTGCTCGTGGCATTCATTCCACTTTCTACACGACACTACTTATGTCTGTAAAAACATTCTCAACAAGTAGTTCCGTAAAGAACTAAAGCCTATCTTCATATATCCTACTTATGCTAATTGCCTCTATCAACATACAAAATTCCAGTTTAATTGCTGTAATAGATGCGTAGATATTGAGAATCGTCTAAATATTTCGGATGGTCGCCATGTTGTATGTTTTTAAATATAGGTCTTAGAGTAATGTACTATTACATGAGAATTATTGTGTAGGTGAAGTATTCAAACTTCAATCGCATGATTAGGACAATAGAAATAAAAACGAGATTTTAAAATTTCGCTCAGCTGCCATCTTGTGGTTATGAAAACAATTGAAATAAATTAGATGCCAGTGGATTAAAACTTGTATAAACATTTACAGTACAAATTTTGAGTGCACTTGGATGGTTAAATGGAGAGCACACTGCTGGAGATTCCTCGCCCCTGTGTCATTCCACCATAGCTTTTCATAGACCACACCAATTTTTGCTCAATTGTTAAGTCTGACCATAGGCCAGACCAAAACTTTTCAGATCAGTGGAGAGTAAATCCTCCTTCTGTAAACATCTTAAACTCAGTAGGATCCATCCGATCTTCTAGAGCCATCATATCTTGCAGATATAGGTGAGCACTCTTTGCGTAGAAATAGGGACCAGCAGAATGAAAAAAGGTAGCATTTTCTGAACAGAATACAGGTAAAGGTTCCAATCACCAGCACGCTCTGCCTGAATGAATATTTTATGAGAGTACACATGCGAAAATATTGAACCCGCAGTTTTGAATTTGGCTCTTAGGGTTTGGTGAGTCTCGCTTTTCTTCACAAACATGATGAGAGACCGCTCACTTTCAAGTAGCATCATTTCAGTTGCAGTTCTTTCCTCCTCGGTCATTTCTACCTCATCCATAATAATGCCAGCCAGTACTAGCAGAGTTGAATCATATCGACGCTATGATCACACAACAATATTCAAACCAAAATAACACAGCAAAATGATCGCAAATAACTACAAGCCATTATAAGTATTATTATACGTACCAGTATCAACACATCATTTCAGTAAATAATTAATTATTGACACATAAACATTCCCATAATTATGAAACCATTGTTACGCATACGTGGTGTCTGATACGCTCAAAACTTGTTTTAATTGATTTCATCCCATTTCTATTTTTCAAGGTTTTGTGTTACATGCCACTTTTGGGAGAAACACTGGGCCCACAGGTACCCGTTAAAGCTCAAATTAAAGGTAAACAAATAAACATTAAGTTCATTATCAGAGTAATTTATCATAGGGTGAGAACTTTTGACAATATTTGTCCAATTAGGAGAGCAAAACCAATAATATTTGCTTTTTTGAAACAACATCCAATATTAAAATCACAGTATCTCGGGAATTACTATACGTACAGAGTTCGCTAAGGACTCAACATGTAGACAATGTAATATAATTGTAAACAGGTATTCACAATGTTTTCTCTCAGACGCATAGTTTAGACGATATTGAGCAAAATCTGTAAAAAAAAAGTGCAAATATTAGGCTGTTTTTGGCTATTACACAGCTAGAACAGGACTTTCGAAGTTGAAAATTTGTTTTTTAACTATTGGCAGAGGTCCAAACAACATATAAAAACCTTTTACAAGGTCGAGCCCTTTTTATGTCTAATTTGACTAGACTAATACCAATATACCAAATTGTAATCATTTTTACTGTGTGGCCAGCACTTCCCCTAAGACGCAGGTGTGCAGATAAAAACAGGTTTGTGCCATGCAGTGTCGAGTGTTAATTTCACTGCCTTCAAAATCTCTCAATAACAACACTTTAGTTGGCTGTGCCTGCATAATATTACTATGTTACAGTTCCAACTCTCTGTCCTTAATACACAAACACACCCAACAGTTCACTTCATATTCAGTTCATTCTGACTTCGCCAAAGCTTTGGGAAAATACTTCGTACCAAATAGTACTAACATAAAGATGAAACAGTGCAATTTGTGTATTCGTCACATTGAGATATAACAACAATACATTTAGGCACCCAGTTTAAATAGAAACGGTTGGTTTAGAACATGATAACCAAACAGTATAAAAGACAACATCACTAATGAAATTTGTCACCATAATAGTTCAATAGATCATAGGTTCACATAGTTAAACTACATTAATAATAACGCTACAATCATAGAAGTGAACAATAACGTCTGTAAATAAGATTGACGCATTCCACAAGAATTTACGAACTTATATGATCAAAACATCTCTATTTAGTATTTTAAAAAATGTCCCCGATACTTGGATGTCACGGGTAATCTTGAGAACTAATGGATGTATTTTGATGCGGTTTCACCATTCTGTAAAGGATATCTCGAGGAAGATTTCCGTAGAAATTGATTTATTTATGATCAAATGAAGCCTAGCAGTATCGACTTCAGTGAAAATGTCGAAAATAAAACCTGGCGCCCGTGCGCTTTTTAAGCTTAACTGGGAAAACCGTTAAAAAAATCAATATACTAGGAGTGTAAGAATTGTTCAGCATGAAAAGTTCTACAATAAAGTTCGGGGGAGCATAGCTCTATCTTCAATTCATCGCCCATTATAAGTGTTTTTTCGTTTTCATTTCTTCCAACAATCTCCATTAAATTACTGAGGCGACAGTTTACGAGCTAGCTAGGGGTGAGCCTATCACCCCAGTTACAAGGCAGCCTGTGGGTGAGTCTATTACCCCAGATGCAGCCAGCAGCAAACTGTCGAGTCGTGTTGAGTTAAGACTTCAGAGAAGAGTGGTTGTGTTTAGAGATTCCCTGGAAGTGTTTAGGGACAGATGACCACGTAGTTGCTCCTCTTAAAACAACAATAACTAACTAACTCCCTGGGTTTAGGGGCAGATGATCTCATAGTTCCTCCCCTTAAAACAACAATAACTAACTAATTCCCTGCGTTTAGGGTCAGATGACCTCGTAGTTCCGTCTCGTAAAACAAAAATTACAAACTAACAAACTAACTCCCTGGGTTTAGGGGCAGATGACCTCGTAGTTCCTCTCCTTAAAATGACAATAAGTAACTAACTAACTCCCTGGGTTTAGAGGCAGATGACCTCGAAGTTCCTCCCCTTAAAACGACAATAAGTAACTAACTCCCTGGGTTTAGAGGCAGATGACCACGTAGTTCCTCCCCGTAAAACGACAATAACTAACTAATTCCCTGGGTTTAGGGGCAGATGACCTCGTAGTTCCGCCTCCTAAAGCAACAATAACTAACTAATTCCCTGGGTTTAGGGGCAGATGACCTCGTAGTTCTGCCTCCTAAAACAACAATAATTAACTAACTCGCTGGGATTAGGGTCAGCACGTACAATTAAATTGGAGGAAATTAAACCTTAACTACTTGCATCTAAACATTGAAGTGTTGCCTAAGAAAGCTTTCCAATCCGCGGGGAGCACTGAACGAGAGGTCTCAAGTCTCAAATACCAGATAAGTGTAGCCTACTTAACCTTATTCCATTCTATAAACCTGGAAATATTGTTCAGTATTAATTCCCCGGCCCTGAACACCAATATACCAAATTGTAATCTGTTTTACTGTGTGGCCAGCACTTCCCCTAAGACGCAGCTGTGCAGATAAAAACAGGTTTGTGCCACGCAGTGTCGAGTGTTAATTTCACTGCCTTCAAAATCTCACAATAACAACACTTTAGTTGCCTGTGCCTGCATAATATTACTATGTTACAGTTCCAACTCTCTATCCTAAATACACAAACACACCCAACAGCTCACTTCACATTCAGTTCATTCTGTCTTCGCCAAAGCCTTTGGGAGAATACTTCGTATCCCAAATAGTCCTAACAGGAAGATGAAACGGTGCAATTTGTGTATTCGTCACAATGAGATATAACAACAATACATTTAGGCCACCAGTTTAAATAGGAACGGTTGGTTTAGAACATAAATAACCAAACAGTGTAGACCCGCGTTTTCCAAACTGTGGTAGGCGGACCACTGGTTTTACGTTCGTACTGCTGCAGTGGTACGCGCTGATGTTACAAAAATATATATACAAAAAATAGATACGTTACGAAGAATATAAAAATATAAAATTTAAAAATATATAATCTTTGGTCTGTTGCCGGAGGACTTTAAGGCCAACGATGAGGAGCAGTTTTGTGAATTGAATTGTGATTAGGAACTAAGGCAAACGTTTTCAAAAATGACTCTTGTGAACTTTTGGGTTGAGAGACGTGCAGGGTGTCAAAGCAGTTAGATTTTTACTACCCTTTACTACTTCGTATTTGTGTGAGACTGCATTTTCTTCACATGTTTACCGTATCTCAAGAATAAACAAGATGTTCAGTAAAGAACATATAGCCTACTTTCTCCTAAAAGCATGGGTATTGTTATAACTCTTTGTCCTTTTCAAGGAGTATGATTGAATGTTGGTTGTAGGAGCTTGTTGAAATACAACGTGCTATAGGGATATTAAACATGAATATGAGGTGCCCTTTGCTAGTACTACCTCTGTACCAAATTTCGTTCAATTCGGTTTCACCGTGTTTGAATTGATAGGGGGAATCGATTTGCACACATACTTGGCCACCATCTGCAAACTATTGGGCTGATGTTCTTGCAGTTTGGTCAGAATATGTTTCCCACATAAAGATATGGTGTTGCAAAATTAGGTAGAGACTAGATTATTAGGTTGGTCGTAATTACATTTTAGCTTTTAACATTTCGGTGGCCGCGATTACGTTTCCATCAAGATAGCGGTGATATAAAACATGACACTGAGGTGCCCTTTGCTGGTGCTACCTCTATACCAAATTTCGTTCCATTTGGTTTCAGCGTGTTTGAATTAATAGGGGGAATCGATTCTGACACAAAGATGGCCGCCATCCGCAAACTATTAGGCGAATGACCTATTAGATTGGTCAAAGGATGCTCCCTCCATAAAGGTATGTAGTTGCAAAATTTGGTAGAGATCGGATGATTAGGTTAATCGTAATTTGATTTAAGCTTTGAACATTCGTGTGGCCGCCATTACGTTTCAGTCAAGATGGCGGCGATATAAAACATGACACTGAGGTGCCCTTTGCTAGTACTACCTCTGTACCAAATGTCGTTCCATTCGGTTCCACCGTGTTCGAATTAATAGGGGGAATCAATTTTGACATAAAGATGGCCGCCATCCGCAAACTATTAGGTGAATGACCTATTAGATTGGTCAAAGGATGCTCCCTCCATAAAGGTATGTAGTTGCAAAATTTGGTAGAGATCGGATGATAAGGTTAATCGTAATTTGATTTAAGCTTTGAACATTCGTGTGGCCGCCATTACGTTTCAGTCAAGATGGCGGCGATATAAAACATGACACTGAGGTGCCCTTTGCTAGTACTACTTCTGTACCAAATGTCGTTCCATTCGGTTCCACCGTGTTCGAATTAATAGGGGGAATCAATTTTGACATAAAGATGGCCTCCATCCGCAAACTATTAGGTGAATGACCTATTAGATTGGTCAAAGGATGCTCCCTCCATAAAGGTATGTAGTTGCAAAATTTGGTAGAGATCGGATGATAAGGTTAATCGTAATTTGATTTAAGCTTTGAACATTCGTGTGGCCGCCATTACGTTTCAGTCAAGACGGCGGCGATATAAAACATGATACTGAGGTGCCCTTTGCTAGTGCTACCTCTGTACCAAATTTCGTTCCATTCGGTTCCACCGTGTTCGAATTAATAGGGGGAATCAATTTTGACATAAAGATGGCCGCCATCCGCAAACTATCAGGTGAATGACCTATTAGATTGGTCAAAGGATGCTCCCTCCATAAAGGTATGTAGTTGCAAAATTTGGTAGAGATCGGATGATTAGGTTAATCGTAATTTGATTTAAGCTTTGAACATTTGTGTGGCCGCCATTACGTTTCCGTCAAGATGGCGGCGATATAAAACATGACACTGAGGTGCCTTTTGTTAGTACTACCTCCGTACCAAATTTCGTTCCATTCGGTTGCACCGTGTTCGAATTAATAGGGGGAATCGATTTTCACACAAAGATGGCCGCCATCCGCAAACTATTACGCTGATGACCTATTGGTTTGGTCAAAGGATGCTCCCCCCATAAAGGTATGATGTTGCAAAATTTGGTAGAGATCGGATGATTAGGTTAATCGTAATTTGATTTAAGCTTTGAACATTTGTGTGGCCGCCATTACGTTTCCGTCAAGATGGCGGCGATATAAAACATGACACTGAGGTGCCTTTTGTTAGTACTACCTCTGTACCAAATTTCGTTCCATTCGGTTGCACCGTGTTCGAATTAATAGGGGGAATCGATTTTCACACAAAGATGGCCGCCATCCGCAAACTATTACGCTGATGACCTATTGGTTTGGTCAAAGGATGCTCCCCTCATAAAGGTATGTCGTTGCAAAATTTGGTAGAGATCGGATGATTACGTTAGTCGTAATTTGATTTAAGCTTTGAACATTTGTGTGGCCGCCATTACGTTTCCGTCAAGATGGCGGCGATATAAAACATGACACTGAGGTGTCCTTTGCTAGTGCTACCTTTGTACCAAATTTCGTTCAATTCGCATTCACCGTGTTCGAATTGATAGGGGGGGACAGACATTCAGAGTACACACACTCTCTCACACACACACACACACACACACAGACACACACACACACAGACTCACACACACACATACACACACACAGACAGACACACTTTTTTTCGCCCTGTGTTGATCTCATAAGTCTACTTTCATTTTTTGCAAAAATCGAAAGTAGGCTAACAAGATGTTCAGTAAAGAACATATAGCCTACTTTCTCCTAAAAGCATGGGTATTGTTATAACTCTTTGTCCTTTTCAAGGAGTATGATTGAATGTTGGTTGTAGGAGCTTGTTGAAATACAACGTGCTATAGGGATATTAAACATGAATATGAGGTGCCCTTTGCTAGTGCTACCTCTGTACCAAATTTCGTTCAATTCGGTTTCACCGTGTTTGAATTGATAGGGGGAATCGATTTGCACACATACTTGGCCACCATCTGCAAACTATTGGGCTGATGTTCTTGCAGTTTGGTCAGAATATGTTTCCCACATAAAGATATGGTGTTGCAAAATTAGGTAGAGACTAGATTATTAGGTTGGTCGTAATTACATTTTAGCTTTTAACATTTGGGTGGCCGCGATTACGTTTCCATCAAGATAGCGGTGATATAAAACATGACACTGAGGTGCCCTTTGCTGGTGCTACCTCTATACCAAATTTCGTTCCATTTGGTTTCAGCGTGTTTGAATTAATAGGGGGAATCGATTCTGACACAAAGATGGCCGCCATCCGCAAACTATTAGGCGAATGACCTATTAGATTGGTCAAAGGATGCTCCCTCCATAAAGGTATGTAGTTGCAAAATTTGGTAGAGATCGGATGATTAGGTTAATCGTAATTTGATTTAAGCTTTGAACATTCGTGTGGCCGCCATTACGTTTCAGTCAAGATGGCGGCGATATAAAACATGACACTGAGGTGCCCTTTGCTAGTACTACCTCTGTACCAAATGTCGTTCCATTCGGTTCCACCGTGTTCGAATTAATAGGGGGAATCAATTTTGACATAAAGATGGCCGCCATCCGCAAACTATTAGGTGAATGACCTATTAGATTGGTCAAAGGATGCTCCCTCCATAAAGGTATGTAGTTGCAAAATTTGGTAGAGATCGGATGATTAGGTTAATCGTAATTTGATTTAAGCTTTGAACATTCGTGTGGCCGCCATTACGTTTCAGTCAAGATGGCGGCGATATAAAACATGACACTGAGGTGCCCTTTGCTAGTACTACCTCTGTACCAAATGTCGTTCCATTCGGTTCCACCGTGTTCGAATTAATAGGGGGAATCAATTTTGACATAAAGATGGCCTCCATCCGCAAACTATTAGGTGAATGACCTATTAGATTGGTCAAAGGATGCTCCCTCCATAAAGGTATGTAGTTGCAAAATTTGGTAGAGATCGGATGATAAGGTTAATCGTAATTTGATTTAAGCTTTGAACATTCGTGTGGCCGCCATTACGTTTCAGTCAAGACGGCGGCGATATAAAACATGATACTGAGGTGCCCTTTGCTAGTGCTACCTCTGTACCAAATTTCGTTCCATTCGGTTGCACCGTGTTCGAATTAATAGGGGGAATCAATTTTGACATAAAGATGGCCGCCATCCGCAAACTATCAGGTGAATGACCTATTAGATTGGTCAAAGGATGCTCCCTCCATAAAGGTATGTAGTTGCAAAATTTGGTAGAGATCGGATGATTAGGTTAATCGTAATTTGATTTAAGCTTTGGACATTTGTGTGGCCGCCATTACGTTTCCGTCAAGATGGCGGCGATATAAAACATGACACTGAGGTGCCTTTTGTTAGTACTACCTCCGTACCAAATTTCGTTCCATTCGGTTGCACCGTGTTCGAATTAATAGGGGGAATCGATTTTCACACAAAGATGGCCGCCATCCGCAAACTATTACGCTGATGACCTATTGGTTTGGTCAAAGGATGCTCCCCCCATAAAGGTATGATGTTGCAAAATTTGGTAGAGATCGGATGATTAGGTTAATCGTAATTTGATTTAAGCTTTGAACATTCGTGTGGCCGCCATTACGTTTCAGTCAAGATGGCGGCGATATAAAACATGACACTGAGGTGCCCTTTGCTAGTACTACCTCTGTACCAAATGTCGTTCCATTCGGTTCCACCGTGTTCGAATTAATAGGGGGAATCAATTTTGACATAAAGATGGCCGCCATCCGCAAACTATTAGGTGAATGACCTATTAGATTGGTCAAAGGATGCTCCCTCCATAAAGGTATGTAGTTGCAAAATTTGGTAGAGATCGGATGATTAGGTTAATCGTAATTTGATTTAAGCTTTGAACATTCGTGTGGCCGCCATTACGTTTCAGTCAAGATGGCGGCGATATAAAACATGACACTGAGGTGCCCTTTGCTAGTACTACTTCTGTACCAAATGTCGTTCCATTCGGTTCCACCGTGTTCGAATTAATAGGGGGAATCAATTTTGACATAAAGATGGCCTCCATCCGCAAACTATTAGGTGAATGACCTATTAGATTGGTCAAAGGATGCTCCCTCCATAAAGGTATGTAGTTGCAAAATTTGGTAGAGATCGGATGATAAGGTTAATCGTAATTTGATTTAAGCTTTGAACATTCGTGTGGCCGCCATTACGTTTCAGTCAAGACGGCGGCGATATAAAACATGATACTGAGGTGCCCTTTGCTAGTGCTACCTCTGTACCAAATTTCGTTCCATTCGGTTCCACCGTGTTCGAATTAATAGGGGGAATCAATTTTGACATAAAGATGGCCGCCATCCGCAAACTATCAGGTGAATGACCTATTAGATTGGTCAAAGGATGCTCCCTCCATAAAGGTATGTAGTTGCAAAATTTGGTAGAGATCGGATGATTAGGTTAATCGTAATTTGATTTAAGCTTTGAACATTTGTGTGGCCGCCATTACGTTTCCGTCAAGATGGCGGCGATATAAAACATGACACTGAGGTGCCTTTTGTTAGTACTACCTCCGTACCAAATTTCGTTCCATTCGGTTGCACCGTGTTCGAATTAATAGGGGGAATCGATTTTCACACAAAGATGGCCGCCATCCGCAAACTATTACGCTGATGACCTATTGGTTTGGTCAAAGGATGCTCCCCCCATAAAGGTATGATGTTGCAAAATTTGGTAGAGATCGGATGATTAGGTTAATCGTAATTTGATTTAAGCTTTGAACATTTGTGTGGCCGCCATTACGTTTCCGTCAAGATGGCGGCGATATAAAACATGACACTGAGGTGCCTTTTGTTAGTACTACCTCTGTACCAAATTTCGTTCCATTCGGTTGCACCGTGTTCGAATTAATAGGGGAATCGATTTTCACACAAAGATGGCCGCCATCCGCAAACTATTACGCTGATGACCTATTGGTTTGGTCAAAGGATGCTCCCCTCATAAAGGTATGTCGTTGCAAAATTTGGTAGAGATCGGATGATTACGTTAGTCGTAATTTGATTTAAGCTTTGAACATTTGTGTGGCCGCCATTACGTTTCCGTCAAGATGGCGGCGATATAAAACATGACACTGAGGTGTCCTTTGCTAGTGCTACCTTTGTACCAAATTTCGTTCAATTCGCATTCACCGTGTTCGAATTGATAGGGGGGGACAGACATTCAGAGTACACACACTCTCTCACACACACACACACACACAGACACACACACACACAGACTCACACACACACATACACACACACAGACAGACACACTTTTTTTCGCCCTGTGTTGATCTCATAAGTCTACTTTCATTTTTTGCAAAAATCGAAAGTAGGCTAACAAGATGTTCAGTAAAGAACATATAGCCTACTTTCTCCTAAAAGCATGGGTATTGTTATAACTCTTTGTCCTTTTCAAGGAGTATGATTGAATGTTGGTTGTAGGAGCTTGTTGAAATACAACGTGCTATAGGGATATTAAACATGAATATGAGGTGCCCTTTGCTAGTGCTACCTCTGTACCAAATTTCGTTCAATTCGGTTTCACCGTGTTTGAATTGATAGGGGGAATCGATTTGCACACATACTTGGCCACCATCTGCAAACTATTGGGCTGATGTTCTTGCAGTTTGGTCAGAATATGTTTCCCACATAAAGATATGGTGTTGCAAAATTAGGTAGAGACTAGATTATTAGGTTGGTCGTAATTACATTTTAGCTTTTAACATTTCGGTGGCCGCGATTACGTTTCCATCAAGATAGCGGTGATATAAAACATGACACTGAGGTGCCCTTTGCTGGTGCTACCTCTATACCAAATTTCGTTCCATTTGGTTTCAGCGTGTTTGAATTAATAGGGGGAATCGATTCTGACACAAAGATGGCCGCCATCCGCAAACTATTAGGCGAATGACCTATTAGATTGGTCAAAGGATGCTCCCTCCATAAAGGTATGTAGTTGCAAAATTTGGTAGAGATCGGATGATTAGGTTAATCGTAATTTGATTTAAGCTTTGAACATTCGTGTGGCCGCCATTACGTTTCAGTCAAGATGGCGGCGATATAAAACATGACACTGAGGTGCCCTTTGCTAGTACTACCTCTGTACCAAATGTCGTTCCATTCGGTTCCACCGTGTTCGAATTAATAGGGGGAATCAATTTTGACATAAAGATGGCCGCCATCCGCAAACTATTAGGTGAATGACCTATTAGATTGGTCAAAGGATGCTCCCTCCATAAAGGTATGTAGTTGCAAAATTTGGTAGAGATCGGATGATTAGGTTAATCGTAATTTGATTTAAGCTTTGAACATTCGTGTGGCCGCCATTACGTTTCAGTCAAGATGGCGGCGATATAAAACATTGCACTGAGGTGCCCTTTGCTAGTACTACCTCTGTACCAAATGTCGTTCCATTCGGTTCCACCGTGTTCGAATTAATAGGGGGAATCAATTTTGACATAAAGATGGCCTCCATCCGCAAACTATTAGGTGAATGACCTATTAGATTGGTCAAAGGATGCTCCCTCCATAAAGGTATGTAGTTGCAAAATTTGGTAGAGATCGGATGATAAGGTTAATCGTAATTTGATTTAAGCTTTGAACATTCGTGTGGCCGCCATTACGTTTCAGTCAAGACGGCGGCGATATAAAACATGATACTGAGGTGCCCTTTGCTAGTGCTACCTCTGTACCAAATTTCGTTCCATTCGGTTGCACCGTGTTCGAATTAATAGGGGGAATCAATTTTGACATAAAGATGGCCGCCATCCGCAAACTATCAGGTGAATGACCTATTAGATTGGTCAAAGGATGCTCCCTCCATAAAGGTATGTAGTTGCAAAATTTGGTAGAGATCGGATGATTAGGTTAATCGTAATTTGATTTAAGCTTTGAACATTTGTGTGGCCGCCATTACGTTTCCGTCAAGATGGCGGCGATATAAAACATGACACTGAGGTGCCTTTTGTTAGTACTACCTCCGTACCAAATTTCGTTCCATTCGGTTGCACCGTGTTCGAATTAATAGGGGGAATCGATTTTCACACAAAGATGGCCGCCATCCGCAAACTATTACGCTGATGACCTATTGGTTTGGTCAAAGGATGCTCCCCCCATAAAGGTATGATGTTGCAAAATTTGGTAGAGATCGGATGATTAGGTTAATCGTAATTTGATTTAAGCTTTGAACATTTGTGTGGCCGCCATTACGTTTCCGTCAAGATGGCGGCGATATAAAACATGACACTGAGGTGCCTTTTGTTAGTACTACCTCTGTACCAAATTTCGTTCCATTCGGTTGCACCGTGTTCGAATTAATAGGGGGAATCGATTTTCACACAAAGATGGCCGCCATCCGCAAACTATTACGCTGATGACCTATTGGTTTGGTCAAAGGATGCTCCCCTCATAAAGGTATGTCGTTGCAAAATTTGGTAGAGATCGGATGATTACGTTAGTCGTAATTTGATTTAAGCTTTGAACATTTGTGTGGCCGCCATTACGTTTCCGTCAAGATGGCGGCGATATAAAACATGACACTGAGGTGTCCTTTGCTAGTGCTACCTTTGTACCAAATTTCGTTCAATTCGCATTCACCGTGTTCGAATTGATAGGGGGGGACAGACATTCAGAGTACACACACTCACACACACACACACACACACACACACACACAGACTCACACACACACATACACACACACACACACACACAGACACACACACACACAGACTCACACACACACAGACAGACACACTTTTTTTCGCCCTGTGTTGATCTCATAAGTCTACTTTCATTTTTTGCAAAAATCGAAAGTAGGCTAACAAGATGTTCAGTAAAGAACATATAGCCTACTTTCTCCTAAAAGCATGGGTATTGTTATAACTCTTTGTCCTTTTCAAGGAGTATGATTGAATGTTGGTTGTAGGAGCTTGTTGAAATACAACGTGCTATAGGGATATTAAACATGAATATGAGGTGCCCTTTGCTACTGCTACCTCTGTACCAAATTTCGTTCAATTCGGTTTCACCGTGTTTGAATTGATAGGGGGAATCGATTTGCACACATACTTGCCACCATCTGCAAACTATTGGGCTGATGTTCTTGCAGTTTGGTCAGAATATGTTTCCCACATAAAGATATGGTGTTGCAAAATTAGGTAGAGACTAGATTATTAGGTTGGTCGTAATTACATTTTAGCTTTTAACATTTGGGTGGCCGCGATTACGTTTCCATCAAGATAGCGGTGATATAAAACATGACACTGAGGTGCCCTTTGCTAGTGCTACCTCTATACCAAATTTCGTTCCATTTGGTTTCAGCGTGTTTGAATTAATAGGGGGAATCGATTCTGACACAAAGATGGCCGCCATCCGCAAACTATTAGGCGAATGACCTATTAGATTGGTCAAAGGATGCTCCCTCCATAAAGGTATGTAGTTGCAAAATTTGGTAGAGATCGGATGATTAGGTTAATCGTAATTTGATTTAAGCTTTGAACATTCGTGTGGCCGCCATTACGTTTCAGTCAAGATGGCGGCGAAATAAAACATGACACTGAGGTGCCCTTTGCTAGTACTACCTCTGTACCAAATGTCGTTCCATTCGGTTCCACCGTGTTCGAATTAATAGGGGGAATCAATTTTGACATAAAGATGGCCTCCATCCGCAAACTATTAGGTGAATGACCTATTAGATTGGTCAAAGGATGCTCCCTCCATAAAGGTATGTAGTTGCAAAATTTGGTAGAGATCGGATGATAAGGTTAATCGTAATTTGATTTAAGCTTTGAACATTCGTGTGGCCGCCATTACGTTTCAGTCAAGATGGCGGCGATATAAAACATGATACTGAGGTGCCCTTTGCTAGTGCTACCTCTGTACCAAATTTCGTTCCATTCGGTTCCACCGTGTTCGAATTAATATGGGGAATCAATTTTGGCATAAAGATGGCCGCCATCTGCAAACTATCAGGTGAATGACCTATTAGATTGGTCAAAGAATGCACCCTCCATAAAGGTATGTAGTTGCAAAATTTGGTAGAGATCGGATGATTAGGTTAATCGTAATTTGATTTAAGCTTTGAACATTTGTGTGGCCGCCATTACGTTTCCGTCAAGATGGCGGCGATATAAAACATGACATTGAGGGGCCTTTTGTTAGTACTACCTCCGTACCAAATTTCGTTCCATTCGGTTGCACCGTGTTCGAATTAATAGGGGGAATCGATTTTCACACAAAGATGGCCGCCATCCGCAAACTATTACGCTGATGACCTATTGGTTTGGTCAAAGGATGCTCCCCCATAAAGGTATGATGTTGCAAAATTTGGTAGAGATCGGATGATTAGGTTAATCGTAATTTGATTTAAGCTTTGAACATTTGTGTGGCCGCCATTACGTTTCCGTCAAGATGGCGGTGATATAAAACATGACACTGAGGTGTCCTTTGCTAGTGCTACCTTTGTACCAAATTTCGTTCAATTCGCATTCACCGTGTTCGAATTGATAGGGGGGGACAGACATTCAGAGTACACACACTCACACACACACACACACACAGACACACACACGCACAGACTCACACACACACACATACACACACACAGACAGACACACTTTTTTTCGCCCTGTGTTGATCTCATAAGTCTACTTTCATTTTTTGCAAAAATCGAAAGGAGGCTAACAAGATGTTCAGTAAAGAACATATAGCCTACTTTCTCCTAAAAGCATGGGTATTGTTATAACTCTTTGTCCTTTTCAAGGAGTATGATTGAATGTTGGTTGTAGGAGCTTGTTGAAATACAACGTGCTATAGGGATATTAAACATGAATATGAGGTGCCCTTTGCTAGTGCTACCTCTGTACCAAATTTCGTTCAATTCGGTTTCACCGTGTTTGAATTGATAGGGGGAATCGATTTGCACACATACTTGGCCACCATCTGCAAACTATTGGGCTGATGTTCTTGCAGTTTGGTCAGAATATGTTTCCCACATAAAGATATGGTGTTGCAAAATTAGGTAGAGACTAGATTATTAGGTTGGTCGTAATTACATTTTAGCTTTTAACATTTGGGTGGCCGCGATTACGTTTCCATCAAGATAGCGGTGATATAAAACATGACACTGAGGTGCCCTTTGCTAGTGCTACCTCTATACCAAATTTCGTTCCATTTGGTTTCAGCGTGTTTGAATTAATAGGGGGAATCGATTCTGACACAAAGATGGCCGCCATCCGCAAACTATTAGGCGAATGACCTATTAGATTGGTCAAAGGATGCTCCCTCCATAAAGGTATGTAGTTGCAAAATTTGGTAGAGATCGGATGATTAGGTTAATCGTAATTTGATTTAAGCTTTGAACATTCGTGTGGCCGCCATTACGTTTCAGTCAAGATGGCGGCGATATAAAACATGACACTGAGGTGCCCTTTGCTAGTAATACCTCTGTACCAAATGTCGTTCCATTCGGTTCCACCGTGTTCGAATTAATAGGGGGAATCAATTTTGACATAAAGATGGCCTCCATCCGCAAACTATTAGGTGAATGACCTATTAGATTGGTCAAAGGATGCTCCCTCCATAAAGGTATGTAGTTGCAAAATTTGGTAGAGATCGGATGATAAGGTTAATCGCAATTTGATTTAAGCTTTGAACATTCGTGTGGCCGCCATTACGTTTCAGTCAAGATGGCGGCGATATAAAACATGATACTGAGGTGCCCTTTGCTAGTGCTACCTCTGTACCAAATTTCGTTCCATTCGGTTCCACCGTGTTCGAATTAATAGGGGGAATCAATTTTGACATAAAGATGGCCGCCATCCGCAAACTATCAGGTGAATGACCTATTAGATTGGTCAAAGGATGCTCCCTCCATAAAGGTATGTAGTTGCAAAATTTGGTAGAGATCGGATGATTAGGTTAATCGTAATTTGATTTAAGCTTTGAACATTTGTGTGGCCGCCATTACGTTTCCGTCAAGATGGCGGCGATATAAAACATGACACTGAGGTGCCTTTTGTTAGTACTACCTCCGTACCAAATTTCGTTCCATTCGGTTGCACCGTGTTCGAATTAATAGGGGGAATCGATTTTCACACAAAGATGGCCGCCATCCGCAAACTATTACGCTGATGACCTATTGGTTTGGTCAAAGGATGCTCCCCCATAAAGGTATGATGTTGCAAAATTTGGTAGAAATCGGATGATTAGGTTAATCGTAATTTGATTTAAGCTTTGAACATTTGTGTGGCCGCCATTACGTTTCCGTCAAGATGGCGGCAATATGAAACATGACACTGAGGTGTCTTTTGTTAGTACTACCTCTGTACCAAATTTCGTTCCATTCGGTTGCACCGTGTTCGAATTAATAGGGGGAATCGATTTTCACACAAAGATGGCCGCCATCCGCAAACTATTACGCTGATGACCTATTGGTTTGGTCAAAGGATGCTCCCCCCATAAAGGTATGTCGTTGCAAAATTTGGTAGAGATCGGATGATTACGTTAGTCGTAATTTGATTTAAGCTTTGAACATTTGTGTGGCCGCCATTACGTTTCCGTCAAGATGGCGGTGATATAAAACATGACACTGAGGTGTCCTTTGCTAGTGCTACCTTTGTACCAAATTTCGTTCAATTCGCATTCACCGTGTTCGAATTGATAGGGGGGGACAGACATTCAGAGTACACACACTCACACACACACACACACACACACAGACACACACACACACAGACTCACACACACACATACACACACACAGACAGACACACTTTTTTTCGCCCTGTGTTGATCTCATAAGTCTACTTTCATTTTTTGCAAAAATCGAAAGTAGGCTAACAAGATGTTCAGTAAAGAACATATAGCCTACTTTCTCCTAAAAGCATGGGTATTGTTATAACTCTTTGTCCTTTTCAAGGAGTATGATTGAATGTTGGTTGTAGGAGCTTGTTGAAATACAACGTGCTATAGGGATATTAAACATGAATATGAGGTGCCCTTTGCTAGTGCTACCTCTGTACCAAATTTCGTTCAATTCGGTTTCACCGTGTTTGAATTGATAGGGGGAATCGATTTGCACACATACTTGGCCACCATCTGCAAACTATTGGGCTGATGTTCATGCAGTTTGGTCAGAATATGTTTCCCACATAAAGATATGGTGTAGCAAAATTAGGTAGAGACTAGATTATTAGGTTGGTCGTAATTACATTTTAGCTTTTAACATTTGGGTGGCCGCGATTACGTTTCCATCAAGATAGCGGTGATATAAAACATGACACTGAGGTGCCCTTTGCTAGTGCTACCTCTATACCAAATTTCGTTCCATTTGGTTTCAGCGTGTTTGAATTAATAGGGGGAATCGATTCTGACACAAAGATGGCCGCCATCCGCAAACTATTAGGCGAATGACCTATTAGATTGGTCAAAGGATGCTCCCTCCATAAAGGTATGTAGTTGCAAAATTTGGTAGAGATCGGATGATTAGGTTAATCGTAATTTGATTTAAGCTTTGAACATTCGTGTGGCCGCCATTACGTTTCAGTCAAGATGGCGGCGATATAAAACATGACACTGAGGTGCCCTTTGCTAGTACTACCTCTGTACCAAATGTCGTTCCATTCGGTTCCACCGTGTTCGAATTAATAGGGGGAATCAATTTTGACATAAAGATGGCCTCCATCCGCAAACTATTAGGTGAATGACCTATTAGATTGGTCAAAGGATACTCCCTCCATAAAGGTATGTAGTTGCAAAATTTGGTAGAGATCGGATGATAAGGTTAATCGTAATTTGATTTAAGCTTTGAACATTCGTGTGGCCGCCATTACGTTTCAGTCAAGATGGCGGCGATATAAAACATGATACTGAGGTGCCCTTTGCTAGTGCTACCTCTGTACCAAATTTCGTTCCATTCGGTTCCACCGTGTTCGAATTAATAGGGGGAATCAATTTTGACATAAAGATGGCCGCCATCCGCAAACTATCAGGTGAATGACCTATTAGATTGGTCAAAGGATGCTCCCTCCATAAAGGTATGTAGTTGCAAAATTTGGTAGAGATCGGATGATTAGGTTAATCGTAATTTCATTTAAGATTTGAACATTTGTGTGGCCGCCATTACGTTTCCGTCAAGATGGCGGCGATATAAAACATGACACTGAGGTGCCTTTTGTTAGTACTACCTCCGTACCAAATTTCGTTCCATTCAGTTGTACCGTGTTCGAATTAATAGGGGGAATCGATTTTCACACAAAGATGGCCGCCATCCGCAAACTATTACGCTGATGACCTATTGGTTTGGTCAAAGGATGCTCACCCCATAAAGGTATGATGTTGCAAAATTTGGTAGAGATCGGATGATTAGGTTAATCGTAATTTGATTTAAGCTTTGAACATTTGTGTGGCCGCCATTACGTTTCCGTCAAGATGGCGGCGATATAAAACATGACACTGAGGTGCCTTTTGTTAGTACTACCTCTGTACCAAATTTCGTTCCATTCGGTTGCACCGTGTTCGAATTAATAGGGGGAATCGATTTTCACACAAAGATGGCCGCCATCCGCAAACTATTACGCTGATGACCTATTGGTTTGGTCAAAGGATGCTCCCCCCATAAAGGTATGTCGTTGCAAAATTTGGTAGAGATCGGATGATTACGTTAGTCGTAATTTGATTTAAGCTTTGAACATTTGTGTGGCCGCCATTACGTTTCCGTCAAGATGGCGGTGATATAAAACATGACACTGAGGTGTCCTTTGCTAGTGCTACCTTTGTACCAAATTTCGTTCAATTCGCATTCACCGTGTTCGAATTGATAGGGGGGGACAGACATTCAGAGTACACACACTCACACACACACACACACACACAGACACACACACACACACACACACAGACTCACACACACACATACACACACACAGACAGACACACCTTTTTTCGCCCTGTGTTGATCTCATAAGTCTACTTTCATTTTTTGCAAAAATCGAATGTAGGCTAACAAGATGTTCAGTAAAGAACATATAGCCTACTTTCTCCTAAAAGCATGGGTATTGTTATAACTCTTTGTCCTTTTCAAGGAGTATGATTGAATGTTGGTTGTAGGAGCTTGTTGAAATACAACGTGCTATAGGGATATTAAACATGAATATGAGGTGCCCTTTGCTAGTGCTACCTCTGTACCAAATTTCGTTCGATTCGGTTTCACCGTGTTTGAATTGATAGGGGGAATCGATTTGCACACATACTTGGCCACCATCTGCAAACTATTGGGCTGATGTTCTTGCAGTTTGGTCAGAATATGTTTCCCACATAAAGATATGGTGTTGCAAAATTAGGTAGAGACTAGATTATTAGGTTGGTCGTAATTACATTTTAGCTTTTAACATTTGGGTGGCCGCGATTACGTTTCCATCAAGATAGCGGTGATATAAAACATGACACTGAGGTGCCCTTTGCTAGTGCTACCTCTATACCAAATTTCGTTCCATTTGGTTTCAGCGTGTTTGAATTAATAGGGGGAATCGATTCTGACACAAAGATGGCCGCCATCCGCAAACTATTTGGCGAATGACCTATTAGATTGGTCAAAGGATGCTCCCTCCATAAAGGTATGTAGTTGCAAAATTTGGTAGAGATCGGATGATTAGGTTAATCGTAATTTGATTTAAGCTTTGAACATTCGTGTGGCCGCCATTACGTTTCAGTCAAGATGGCGGCGAAATAAAACATGACACTGAGGTGCCCTTTGCTAGTACTACCTCTGTACCAAATGTCGTTCCATTCGGTTCCACCGTGTTCGAATTAATAGGGGGAATCAATTTTGACATAAAGATGGCCTCCATCCGCAAACTATTAGGTGAATGACCTATTAGATTGGTCAAAGGATGCTCCCTCCATAAAGGTATGTAGTTGCAAAATTTGGTAGAGATCGGATGATAAGGTTAATCGTAATTTGATTTAAGCTTTGAACATTCGTGTGGCCGCCATTACGTTTCAGTCAAGATGGCGGCGATATAAAACATGATACTGAGGTGCCCTTTGCTAGTGCTACCTCTGTACCAAATTTCGTTCCATTCGGTTCCACCGTGTTCGAATTAATAGGGGGAATCAATTTTGACATAAAGATGGCCGCCATCTGCAAACTATCAGGTGAATGACCTATTAGATTGGTCAAAGGATGCTCCCTCCATAAAGGTATGTAGTTGCAAAATTTGGTAGAGATCGGATGATTAGGTTAATCGTAATTTGATTTAAGCTTTGAACATTTGGGTGGCCGCCATTACGTTTCCGTCAAGATGGCGGCAATATAAAACATGACACTGAGGTGCCTTTTGTTAGTACTACCTCCGTACCAAATTTCGTTCCATTCGGTTGCACCGTGTTCGAATTAATAGGGGGAATCGATTTTCACACAAAGATGGCCGCCATCCGCAAACTATTACGCTGATGACCTATTGGTTTGGTCAAAGGATGCTCCCCCATAAAGGTATGATGTTGCAAAATTTGGTAGAGATCGGATGATTAGGTTAATCGTAATTTGATTTAAGCTTTGAACATTTGTGTGGCCGCCATTACGTTTCCGTCAAGATGGCGGTGATATAAAACATGACACTGAGGTGCCTTTTGTTAGTACTACCTCTGTACCAAATTTCGTTCCATTCGGTTGCACCGTGTTCGAATTAATAGGGGGAATCGATTTTCACACAAAGATGGCCGCCATCCGCAAACTATTACGCTGATGACCTATTGGTTTGGTCAAAGGATGCTCCCCCATAAAGGTATGACGTTGCAAAATTTGGTAGCGATCGGATGATTACGTTAGTCGTAATTTGATTTAAGCTTTGAACATTTGTGTGGCCGCCATTACGTTTCCGTCAAGATGGCGGCGATATAATACATGACACTGAGGTGTCCTTTGCTAGTGCTACCTTTGTACCAAATTTCGTTCAATTCGCATTCACCGTGTTCGAATTGATAGGGGGGGACAGACATTCAGAGTACACACACTCACACACACACACACACACAGACACACACACGCACAGACTCACACACACACACATACACACACACAGACAGACACACTTTTTTTCGCCCTGTGTTGATCTCATAAGTCTACTTTCATTTTTTGCAAAAATCGAAAGTAGGCTAACAAGATGTTCAGTAAAGAACATATAGCCTACTTTCTCCTAAAAGCATGGGTATTGTTATAACTCTTTGTCCTTTTCAAGGAGTATGATTGAATGTTGGTTGTAGGAGCTTGTTGAAATACAACGTGCTATAGGGATATTAAACATGAATATGAGGTGCCCTTTGCTAGTGCTACCTCTGTACCAAATTTCGTTCAATTCGGTTTCACCGTGTTTGAATTGATAGGGGGAATCGATTTGCACACATACTTGGCCACCATCTGCAAACTATTGGGCTGATGTTCTTGCAGTTTGGTCAGAATATGTTTCCCACATAAAGATATGGTGTTGCAAAATTAGGTAGAGACTAGATTATTAGGTTGGTCGTAATTACATTTTAGCTTTTAACATTCGTGTGGCCGCCATTACGTTTCAGTCAAGATGGCGGCGATATAAAACATGATACTGAGGTGCCCTTTGCTAGTGCTACCTCTGTACCAAATTTCGTTCCATTCGGTTCCACCGTGTTCGAATTAATAGGGGGAATCAATTTTGACATAAAGATGGCCGCCATCCGCAAACTATCAGGTGAATGACCTATTAGATTGGTCAAAGGATGCTCCCTCCATAAAGGTATGTAGTTGCAAAATTTGGTAGAGATCGGATGATTAGGTTAATCGTAATTTGATTTAAGCTTTGAACATTTGTGTGGCCGCCATTACGTTTCCGTCAAGATGGCGGCGATATAAAACATGACACTGAGGTGCCTTTTGTTAGTACTACCTCCGTACCAAATTTCGTTCCATTCGGTTGCACCGTGTTCGAATTAATAGGGGGAATCGATTTTCACACAAAGATGGCCGCCATCCGCAAACTATTACGCTGATGACCTATTGGTTTGGTCAAAGGATGCTCCCCCATAAAGGTATGATGTTGCAAAATTTGGTAGAAATCGGATGATTAGGTTAATCGTAATTTGATTTAAGCTTTGAACATTTGTGTGGCCGCCATTACGTTTCCGTCAAGATGGCGGCAATATGAAACATGACACTGAGGTGTCTTTTGTTAGTACTACCTCTGTACCAAATTTCGTTCCATTCGGTTGCACCGTGTTCGAATTAATAGGGGGAATCGATTTTCACACAAAGATGGCCGCCATCCGCAAACTATTACGCTGATGACCTATTGGTTTGGTCAAAGGATGCTCCCCCCATAAAGGTATGTCGTTGCAAAATTTGGTAGAGATCGGATGATTACGTTAGTCGTAATTTGATTTAAGCTTTGAACATTTGTGTGGCCGCCATTACGTTTCCGTCAAGATGGCGGTGATATAAAACATGACACTGAGGTGTCCTTTGCTAGTGCTACCTTTGTACCAAATTTCGTTCAATTCGCATTCACCGTGTTCGAATTGATAGGGGGGGACAGACATTCAGAGTACACACACTCACACACACACACACACACAGACACACACACACACAGACTCACACACACACATACACACACACAGACAGACACCCTTTTTTTCGCCCTGTGTTGATCTCATAAGTCTACTTTCATTTTTTGCAAAAATCGAAAGTAGGCTAACAAGATGTTCAGTAAAGAACATATAGCCTACTTTCTCCTAAAAGCATGGGTATTGTTATAACTCTTTGTCCTTTTCAAGGAGTATGATTGAATGTTGGTTGTAGGAGCTTGTTGAAATACAACGTGCTATAGGGATATTAAACATGAATATGAGGTGCCCTTTGCTAGTGCTACCTCTGTACCAAATTTCGTTCAATTCGGTTTCACCGTGTTTGAATTGATAGGGGGAATCGATTTGCACACATACTTGGCCACCATCTGCAAACTATTGGGCTGATGTTCTTGCAGTTTGGTCAGAATATGTTTCCCACATAAAGATATGGTGTAGCAAAATTAGGTAGAGACTAGATTATTAGGTTGGTCGTAATTACATTTTAGCTTTTAACATTTGGGTGGCCGCGATTACGTTTCCATCAAGATAGCGGTGATATAAAACATGACACTGAGGTGCCCTTTGCTAGTGCTACCTCTATACCAAATTTCGTTCCATTTGGTTTCAGCGTGTTTGAATTAATAGGGGGAATCGATTCTGACACAAAGATGGCCGCCATCCGCAAACTATTAGGCGAATGACCTATTAGATTGGTCAAAGGATGCTCCCTCCATAAAGGTATGTAGTTGCAAAATTTGGTAGAGATCGGATGATTAGGTTAATCGTAATTTGATTTAAGCTTTGAACATTCGTGTGGCCGCCATTACGTTTCAGTCAAGATGGCGGCGATATAAAACATGACACTGAGGTGCCCTTTGCTAGTACTACCTCTGTACCAAATGTCGTTCCATTCGGTTCCACCGTGTTCGAATTAATAGGGGGAATCAATTTTGACATAAAGATGGCCTCCATCCGCAAACTATTAGGTGAATGACCTATTAGATTGGTCAAAGGATGCTCCCTCCATAAAGGTATGTAGTTGCAAAATTTGGTAGAGATCGGATGATAAGGTTAATCGTAATTTGATTTATGCTTTGAACATTCGTGTGGCCGCCATTACGTTTCAGTCAAGACGGCGGCGATATAAAACATGATACTGAGGTGCCCTTTGCTAGTGCTACCTCTGTACCAAATTTCGTTCCATTCGGTTCCACCGTGTTCGAATTAATAGGGGGAATCAATTTTGACATAAAGATGGCCGCCATCCGCAAACTATCAGGTGAATGACCTATTAGATTGGTCAAAGGATGCTCCCTCCATAAAGGTATGTAGTTGCAAAATTTGGTAGAGATCGGATGATTAGGTTAATCGTAATTTTATTTAAGATTTGAACATTTGTGTGGCCGCCATTACGTTTCCGTCAAGATGGCGGCGATATAAAACATGACACTGAGGTGCCTTTTGTTAGTACTACCTCCGTACCAAATTTCGTTCCATTCGGTTGCACCGTGTTCGAATTAATAGGGGGAATCGATTTTCACACAAAGATGGCCGCCATCCGCAAACTATTACGCTGATGACCTATTGGTTTGGTCAAAGGATGCTCACCCCATAAAGGTATGATGTTGCAAAATTTGGTAGAGATCGGATGATTAGGTTAATCGTAATTTGATTTAAGCTTTGAACATTTGTGTGGCCGCCATTACGTTTCCGTCAAGATGGCGGCGATATAAAACATGACACTGAGGTGCCTTTTGTTAGTACTACCTCTGTACCAAATTTCGTTCCATGCGGTTGCACCGTGTTCGAATTAATAGGGGGAATCGATTTTCACACAATGATGGCCGCCATCCGCAAACTATTACGCTGATGACCTATTGGTTTGGTCAAAGGATGCTCCCCTCATAAAGGTATGTCGTTGCAAAATTTGGTAGAGATCGGATGATTACGTTAGTCGTAATTTGATTTAAGCTTTGAACATTTGTGTGGCCGCCATTACGTTTCCGTCAAGATGGCGGTGATATAAAACATGACACTGAGGTGTCCTTTGCTAGTGCTACCTTTGTACCAAATTTCGTTCAATTCGCATTCACCGTGTTCGAATTGATAGGGGGGGACAGACATTCAGAGTACACACACTCACACACACACACACACACACACAGACACACACACAGACTCACACACACACATACACACACACAGACAGACACACCTTTTTTCGCCCTGTGTTGATCTCATAAGTCTACTTTCATTTTTTGCAAAAATCGAATGTAGGCTAACAAGATGTTCAGTAAAGAACATATAGCCTACTTTCTCCTAAAAGCATGGGTATTGTTATAACTCTTTGTCCTTTTCAAGGAGTATGATTGAATGTTGGTTGTAGGAGCTTGTTGAAATACAACGTGCTATAGGGATATTAAACATGAATATGAGGTGCCCTTTGCTAGTGCTACCTCTGTACCAAATTTCGTTCGATTCGGTTTCACCGTGTTTGAATTGATAGGGGGAATCGATTTGCACACATACTTGGCCACCATCTGCAAACTATTGGGCTGATGTTCTTGCAGTTTGGTCAGAATATGTTTCCCACATAAAGATATGGTGTTGCAAAATTAGGTAGAGACTAGATTATTAGGTTGGTCGTAATTACATTTTAGCTTTTAACATTTGGGTGGCCGCGATTACGTTTCCATCAAGATAGCGGTGATATAAAACATGACACTGAGGTGCCCTTTGCTAGTGCTACCTCTATACCAAATTTCGTTCCATTTGGTTTCAGCGTGTTTGAATTAATAGGGGGAATCGATTCTGACACAAAGATGGCCGCCATCCGCAAACTATTAGGCGAATGACCTATTAGATTGGTCAAAGGATGCTCCCTCCATAAAGGTATGTAGTTGCAAAATTTGGTAGAGATCGGATGATTAGGTTAATCGTAATTTGATTTAAGCTTTGAACATTCGTGTGGCCGCCATTACGTTTCAGTCAAGATGGCGGCGAAATAAAACATGACACTGAGGTGCCCTTTGCTAGTACTACCTCTGTACCAAATGTCGTTCCATTCGGTTCCACCGTGTTCGAATTAATAGGGGGAATCAATTTTGACATAAAGATGGCCTCCATCCGCAAACTATTAGGTGAATGACCTATTAGATTGGTCAAAGGATGCTCCCTCCATAAAGGTATGTAGTTGCAAAATTTGGTAGAGATCGGATGATAAGGTTAATCGTAATTTGATTTAAGCTTTGAACATTCGTGTGGCCGCCATTACGTTTCAGTCAAGATGGCGGCGATATAAAACATGATACTGAGGTGCCCTTTGCTAGTGCTACCTCTGTACCAAATTTCGTTCCATTCGGTTCCACCGTGTTCGAATTAATAGGGGGAATCAATTTTGACATAAAGATGGCCGCCATCTGCAAACTATCAGGTGAATGACCTATTAGATTGGTCAAAGGATGCTCCCTCCATAAAGGTATGTAGTTGCAAAATTTGGTAGAGATCGGATGATTAGGTTAATCGTAATTTGATTTAAGCTTTGAACATTTGGGTGGCCGCCATTACGTTTCCGTCAAGATGGCGGCAATATAAAACATGACACTGAGGTGCCTTTTGTTAGTACTACCTCCGTACCAAATTTCGTTCCATTCGGTTGCACCGTGTTCGAATTAATAGGGGGAATCGATTTTCACACAAGGATGGCCGCCATCCGCAAACTATTACGCTGATGACCTATTGGTTTGGTCAAAGGATGCTCCCCCATAAAGGTATGATGTTGCAAAATTTGGTAGAGATCGGATGATTAGGTTAATCGTAATTTGATTTAAGCTTTGAACATTTGTGTGGCCGCCATTACGTTTCCGTCAAGATGGCGGTGATATAAAACATGACACTGAGGTGCCTTTTGTTAGTACTACCTCTGTACCAAATTTCGTTCCATTCGGTTGCACCGTGTTCGAATTAATAGGGGGAATCGATTTTCACACAAAGATGGCCGCCATCCGCAAACTATTACGCTGATGACCTATTGGTTTGGTCAAAGGATGCTCCCCTCATAAAGGTATGTCGTTGCAAAATTTGGTAGAGATCGGATGATTACGTTAGTCGTAATTTGATTTAAGCTTTGAACATTTGTGTGGCCGCCATTACGTTTCCGTCAAGATGGCGGCGATATAAAACATGACACTGAGGTGTCCTTTGCTAGTGCTACCTTTGTACCAAATTTCGTTCAATTCGCATTCACCGTGTTCGAATTGATAGGGGGGGACAGACATTCAGAGTACACACACTCACACACACACACACAGACACACACAAACACAGACTCACACACACACATACACACACACAGACAGACACACTTTTTTTCGCCCTGTGTTGATCTCATAAGTCTACTTTCATTTTTTGCAAAAATCGAAAGTAGGCTAACAAGATGTTCAGTAAAGAACATATAGCCTACTTTCTCCTAAAAGCATGGGTATTGTTATAACTCTTTGTCCTTTTCAAGGAGTATGATTGAATGTTGGTTGTAGGAGCTTGTTGAAATACAACGTGCTATAGGGATATTAAACATGAATATGAGGTGCCCTTTGCTAGTGCTACCTCTGTACCAAATTTCGTTCAATTCGGTTTCACCGTGTTTGAATTGATAGGGGGAATCGATTTGCACACATACTTGGCCACCATCTGCAAACTATTGGGCTGATGTTCTTGCAGTTTGGTCAGAATATGTTTCCCACATAAAGATATGGTGTTGCAAAATTAGGTAGAGACTAGATTATTAGGTTGGTCGTAATTACATTTTAGCTTTTAACATTTGGGTGGCCGCGATTACGTTTCCATCAAGATAGCGGTGATATAAAACATGACACTGAGGTGCCCTTTGCTAGTGCTACCTCTATACCAAATTTCGTTCCATTTGGTTTCAGCGTGTTTGAATTAATAGGGGGAATCGATTCTGACACAAAGATGGCCGCCATCCGCAAACTATTAGGCGAATGACCTATTAGATTGGTCAAAGGATGCTCCCTCCATAAAGGTATGTAGTTGCAAAATTTGGTAGAGATCGGATGATTAGGTTAATCGTAATTTGATTTTAGCTTTGAACATTCGTGTGGCCGCCATTACGTTTCAGTCAAGATGGCGGCGATATAAAACATGACACTGAGGTGCCCTTTGCTAGTACTACCTCTGTACCAAATATCGTTCCATTCGGTTCCACCGTGTTCGAATTAATAGGGGGAATCAATTTTGACATAAAGATGGCCTCCATCCGCAAACTATTAGGTGAATGACCTATTAGATTGGTCAAAGGATGCTCCCTCCATAAAGGTATGTAGTTGCAAAATTTGGTAGAGATCGGATGATAAGGTTAATCGTAATTTGATTTAAGCTTAGAACATTCGTGTGGCCGCCATTACGTTTCAGTCAAGATGGCGGCGATATAAAACATGATACTGAGGTGCCCTTTGCTAGTGCTACCTCTGTACCAAATTTCGTTCCATTCGGTTCCACCGTGTTCGAATTAATAGGGGGAATCAATTTTGACATAAAGATGGCCGCCATCCGCAAACTATCAGGTGAATGACCTATTAGATTGGTCAAAGGATGCTCCCTCCATAAAGGTATGTAGTTGCAAAATTTGGTAGAGATCGGATGATAAGGTTAATCGTAATTTGATTTAAGCTTTGAACATTAGTGTGGCCGCCATTACGTTTCCGTCAAGATGGCGGCGATATAAAACATGATACTGAGGTGCCCTTTGCTAGTGCTACCTCTGTACCAAATTTCGTTCCATTCGGTTCCACCGTGTTCGAATTAATAGGGGGAATCTATTTTGACATAAAGATGGCCGCCATCCGCAAACTATCAGGTGAATGACCTATTAGATTGGTCAAAGGATGCTCCCTCCATAAAGGTATGTAGTTGCAAAATTTGGTAGAGATCGGATGATTAGGTTAATCGTAATTTGATTTAAGCTTTGAACATTTGTGTGGCCGCCATTACGTTTCCGTCAAGATGGCGGCGATATAAAACATGACACTGAGGTGCCTTTTCTTAGTACTACCTCCGTACCAAATTTCGTTCCATTCGGTTGCACCGTGTTCGAATTAATAGGGGGAATCGATTTTCACACAAAGATGGCCGCCATCCGCAAACTATTACGCTGATGACCTATTGGTTTGGTCAAAGGATGCTCCCCTCATAAAGGTATGATGTTGCAAAATTTGGTAGAGATCGGATGATTAGGTTAATCGTAATTTGATTTAAGCTTTGAACATTTGTGTGGCTGCCATTACGTTTCCGTCAAGATGGCGGCGAGATAAAACATGACACTGAGGTGCCTTTTGTTAGTACTACCTCTGTACCAAATTTCGTTCCATTCGGTTGCACCGTGTTCGAATTAATAGGGGGAATCGATTTTCACACAAAGATGGCCGCCATCCGCAAACTATTACGCTGATGACCTATTGGTTTGGTCAAAGGATGCTCCCCCCATAAAGGTATGTCGTTGCAAAATTTGGTAGAGATCGGATGATTACGTTAGTCGTAATTTGATTTAAGCTTTGAACATTTGTGTGGCCGCCATTACGTTTCCGTCAAGATGGCGGTGATATAAAACATGACACTGAGGTGTCCTTTGCTAGTGCTACCTTTGTACCAAATTTCGTTCAATTCGCATTCACCGTGTTCGAATTGATAGGGGGGGACAGACATTCAGAGTACACACACTCTCACACACACACACACACAGACACACACACACACACAGACTCACACACACACATACACACACAGAGACAGACACACCTTTTTTCGCCCTGTGTTGATCTCATAAGTCTACTTTCATTTTTTGCAAAAATCGAAAGTAGGCTAACAAGATGTTCAGTAAAGAACATATAGCCTACTTTCTCCTAAAAGCATGGGAATTGTTATAACTCTTTGTCCTTTTCAAGGAGTATGATTGAATGTTGGTTGTAGGAGCTTGTTGAAATACAACGTGCTATAGGGATATTAAACATGAATATGAGGTGCCCTTTGCTAGTGCTACCTCTGTACCAAATTTCGTTCAATTCGGTTTCACCGTGTTTGAATTGATAGGGGGAATCGATTTGCACACATACTTGGCCACCATCTGCAAACTATTGGGCTGATGTTCTTGCAGTTTGGTCAGAATATGTTTCCCACATAAAGATATGGTGTTGCAAAATTAGGTAGAGACTAGATTATTAGGTTGGTCGTAATTACATTTTAGCTTTTAACATTTGGGTGGCCGCGATTACGTTTCCATCAAGATAGCGGTGATATAAAACATGACACTGAGGTGCCCTTTGCTAGTGCTACCTCTATACCAAATTTCGTTCCATTTGGTTTCAGCGTGTTTGAATTAATAGGGGGAATCGATTCTGACACAAAGATGGCCGCCATCCGCAAACTATTAGGCGAATGACCTATTAGATTGGTCAAAGGATGCTCCCTCCATAAAGGTATGTAGTTGCAAAATTTGGTAGAGATCGGATGATTAGGTTAATCGTAATTTGATTTAAGCTTTGAACATTCGTGTGGCCGCCATTACGTTTCAGTCAAGATGGCGGCGATATAAAACATGACACTGAGGTGCCCTTTGCTAGTACTACCTCTGTACCAAATGTCGTTCCATTCGGTTCCACCGTGTTCGAATTAATAGGGGGAATCAATTTTGACATAAAGATGGCCTCCATCCGCAAACTATTAGGTGAATGACCTATTAGATTGGTCAAAGGATGCTCCCTCCATAAAGGTATGTAGTTGCAAAATTTGGTAGAGATCGGATGATTAGGTTAATCGTAATTTGATTTAAGCTTTGAACATTCGTGTGGCCGCCATTACGTTTCAGTCAAGATGGCGGCGATATAAAACATGACACTGAGGTGCCCTTTGCTAGTACTACCTCTGTACCAAATGTCGTTCCATTCGGTTCCACCGTGTTCGAATTAATAGGGGGAATCAATTTTGACATAAAGATGGCCTCCATCCGCAAACTATTAGGTGAATGACCTATTAGATTGGTCAAAGGATGCTCCCTCCATAAAGGTATGTCGTTGCAAAATTTGGTAGAGATCGGATGATTACGTTAGTCGTAATTTGATTTAAGCTTTGAACATTTGTGTGGCCGCCATTACGTTTCCGTCAAGATGGCGGCGATATAAAACATGACACTGAGGTGTCCTTTGCTAGTGCTACCTTTGTACCAAATTTCGTTCAATTCGCATTCAAGTGCGCGGGATGCCGCACGCTCACCAGAGCGCGCGGGGACGTGCCCCTTCCATCCAGTCTAAAAACACTTATAGAGGGCGATGTATTGAAGATAGAGATATGCTCTCACGGACTTCTTGTAGAACCTTTCATGCTGACCAATTCTTACGCTCATAGTATATTGATATTTTTAACTGTTGGCCCAGCGTAAGCTTAAGAAGCGCACAGACGCCAAGTTTGTTATCGACATTTTCACTGAAATCGTTACTGCTTGGCTTCCTTTGATCATACATAACTTATTTTCTACAGAATCTTTCCTCTAGATATCCTTTACAGAATGGTGAAAACCGCATCAAAATCCATCCAGTGGTTCTCGAGATTACCCGTGACATCCAAGAATCGGGGAATTTTGTCTTATACTAATGAAATAGCGATTGTCGGGGAACACATGCACCAAGCGGTACTATGACGTCACACACTTCAGTACATTTTGTCCCGTCACCGTAACGTAACGCCAAACCCCATCGTAACGACGAAGCCGACAAGATCATTTAAAATGATAAAAAGTGTGGGAAACACTGGTGTAGACAACATCACTAATGAAGTTCGTCACCATAATAGTTCAATAGAACATAGGTTAACATACTCTAACTACATTAATAATAACGCTACAACCATAGAAGTGAACAATATCATCTGTAAATAAGATTGACGCTTTGCACAAGAATTTACGAACTTATATGCTCCAAACATCTCTATTTAGTATTATAAAAAAGTCCCCGGGTTTCACCATTCTGTAAAGGATATCTCGAGGACGGTTTCTGTAGAAAGCAATTTATTTATGATCAAATGAAGCTAAGCAGTATCGACTTCAGTGAAAAAGTAGAAAATAAAACCTGGCGTCCATGCGCTTTTAAGCTTACGCTGGGCAAACCGTTAGAAAAATATCAATATACTAGGAGTGTAAGAATTGTTCAGCATGAATTGATGGGGTCGCCATGGGCAGTCCCCTGAGTCCAGTGATCGCGAATTTCTTCATGGAAAAATTTGAACAAACAGCACTCGAGACCGCACCTTTGAAACCTTCGGTGTGGCTAAGATACGTGGACGATACTTTTGTAATATGGGGCCATGGTAAAGATCAATTAAATCTGTTTTTACTACATCTAAACAGCCTGAACTCTAACATTGAGTTTACCATGGAGTTAGAGAATGAACAGAAAATCGCTTTTCTCGACGTTATGGTAACGAAGACCGCCGATCTAACCTTGGGACGTACAGTTTACAGTTTACCGTAAGCCGACCCATACAGACCGATATTTACATAAGACGTCCAACCACCACCCACGACAGAAATACGGAGTGATAAAAACACTGGCTGACCGCGCGAAAAGAATTTGTGAAAAGCAGTGCCTAAACCAAGAAATTAAACACCTCAACGAGGCCCTACGTGCCAATGGGTACAGCCAGAAAGATATCCGGCGAGCACTCCATCCAAGACGTCTAACTACAAGGGTAATTGGAGACAAGCAGCCCCTGGCTAGAGCTTTCCTTTCATATATAAAAAAGGTCATGGACCATATACAGGCCTACGCGAAAAATCAAGGACATGTTTAGGTCCGCTAAAGATAAGTGACATCCTCATACCGCGGCAGGGGTTTATAAAATCCCGTGTGATTGTGGCCAAGTATATATTGGAACAACGAAAAGAAGTATTACCACTCGCCTCAAGGAGCACGAACGACACAGCCGGCTGGGACAAACTGATAAATCCACTGTTGCAGCACACTCGCTACTCGCAGGTCACGACATAAGATATGGAGACACCGAAGTTCTGTCCACCACGGTGTCTTATCATGCCAGGCTACAAAGGGAGGCCATTGAAATCCTAAAGCATACTAACAGCTTCAATCTTAAGGAGGAAGCACAACGTGTGAACAGAGCTTGGCTTCCAGTCCTTAATCCCCTCAAGCCTGCCCTCATTGACCGTCGTAGACGAGAAGATGCAACAGACGAGCAGCCCTGTCCTTGTTGGATTACTTTTATGTGGTACGCCGTTGCTATGGTAGCCTCTATGTGTGGGTTGTTGACTATTTATATATCTTCTGTTTACTTGTTTTACCTCGCTTAATGCAACATGTGAACATGCTGAAGGCAGTCTTCAGCGAAACGTCAGGACGACAAAATGTCCCTAGAACACGGCCTATAAGCCCGCGAAACAGAGATTCCTATTTGTATTTCTTGTGTCCTAATCATGCGGTCGTGAAGTCTACGTTTGAATAATGAACCTACTCATTAATCCCCATTTAAGAGTACATAACTCTATGGCCTACATGTATTAACATCCAACATGGCGACCTTCCGAAATATTTAGTCGGTTCTCAATATATTTTAATCTGTGACAGCAGTAGTGTGGTAAGGAGAGAGCTGCCTCACTTTTTATTGAGCCACCCTCGTATTTGCCCCGAACCTGATATCTCGCTAACCAAACATGGGATTAGAACATACAGGGTGTCCTAGCACTGCTAGTAATGCCCCCTACTTTCCTATAGGCTCTTTATTTAATGAAAAGACCAAAACTAAAAGGTCATTCGCGAGTAGTGGGGTAGTGTTGGTTTCCTGAAGTCGCGCTCGTGCTTGAATATGTATGCCTATGTTGGGAAAGGGTTAGGTGGTGGGGGAGGAGTAGGGTCGAGTGAGGGGTCGTTTAGATGGTATTTTTTCCGCTCTAGATGATGGTGAGGTTATTTTTTAAAAATGGATGGAATTGGGAAACGCCATTTGGGGTAAACATGTTGTTTTTTGACATTTTGGCGATGAATGTTTTTAATACGCATGCGCACTTGAGGAGTTTTGTAAAAGAGCGGGCTTTTTAAATGATGATTTATAAATGAGTGTTTTTTTAATATGTATTGAAATAAACCAAAAAAACTAATAGGTCATCGGCTTTTTACTATCTCGCTAACCAATAATCGGATTTAAACGTATGAGGTGTCGTAGGACTCGTGGTGAACTCTCTTTTTCTATTGAAGGGGTATATACACTCCAAAATAAAAACTACCCTTACCCGGGGGATGAAATAGTAATTTATTTTTGTATACCTACGAACTTGGCGGTTTTTGTAAAAGAGCGGGCTTTTTAAATGATGATTTATAAATGAGTGTTTTTTTAATACGTATTTAAATAAACCATAAAAACTAATAGGTCATCGGCTTTTTACTATCTCGCTAACCAATAATCGGATTTAAACGTATGAGGTGTCGTAGGACTCGTGGTGAACTCTCTTTTTCTATCGAAGGGGTATATCCACCCCAAAATAAAAACTACCCTTACCCGGGGGATGAAATAGTAATTTATTTTTGTATACCTACGAACTTGGCGGTTTTTGTAAGAGGGCGGGCTTTTTAAATGATGATTTATAAATGAGTGTTTTTTTTAATACGTATTTAAATAAACCAAAAAAACTAATAGGTCATCGGCTTTTTACTATCTCGCTAACCAATAATCGGATTTAAACCTATGGGGTGTCGTAGGACTCGTGGTGAACTCTCCTTTTCTATGGACGGGGCCATATCCACTCGAAAATAAAAACTACCCTTACCCGGGGGGTGAAATAGTATTTTTTTTTTGTATGTGCGCGCACGGACGGGTTTTTTCAAAAGGACCTAAGTACACGTTTGTTAATATTTTCTGAATCCCTCATGGAATTTTGCCATAGGCAGTATTCTAACCCTGGGGGTGACGCCCCGTTTTTGAATGTAGGATTCATTTTTGTCGAAAGGGCCTAACGACACTTTTGTTCATATCTCGCGAACCAATCATGCTAGGGACTTGTATGAGGGGTCCTAGCACTTGGGGCAATATTCCCTGTTTGGGGGTGAAACTACCCCCTAAAATTGAAAAATCCATATCTCGGAAACGAAGAAGCCTAAAATTAGGTGTGATAGCTTAAAAAATAGGGGATGATATGGGCTTTTACCTCGATGGATCATTTCACCCCTAAAACAGTAAATAAATATTTTATGGGGGAAAAAACGTGTTAAACACCTAAAAATGATAAATGAACCTAAGATCTTTTGTTTTTGATGAAAAATAGCAGGGGGGTGAAACTACCCCCCCAAAATTGAAAAATCCCTATCTCGGAAACGAAGAATCCTAAAATTAGGTGTGATAGCTTAAAAAATAGGGGATGATATGGGCTTTTACCTCGATGGATCATTTCACCCCTAAAACAGTAAATAAATATGTTATGGGGGAAAAAACGTGTTAAACACCTAAAAATGATAAATGAACCTAAGATCTTTTGTTTTTGATGAAAAATAGCAGGGGGGTGAAACTACCCCCCCCCCCCCAAAATTGAAAAATCCCTATCTCGGAAACGAAGAATCCTAAAATTAGGTGTGATGGCTTAAAAAATAGGGAATGATATGGGCTTTTACCTCGATTGATCATTTCACCCCTAAAACAGTAAATAGTCATGTTATGGGGGAAAAACGTGTTAAACACCTAAAAATGATAAATGAACCTAGGATCTTTTGTTTTTGATGAAAAAATAGCAGGGGGGTGAAACCACCCCCCTCCCAAAATTGAAAAATCCCTATCTCGGAAACGAAGAAGCCTAAAATTAGGTGTGATAGCTTAAAAAATAGGGGATGATTAGGGCTTTTACCTGGATAGGTCATTTCACCCCTAAAACAGTAAATAGTCATGTTATGGGGAAAAAACGTGTTAAACACCTAAAAGCATAAGCATCTTTGTGAAACCATGCTTTAATGCACATGTGTATGGAGGATGATTGTTGTTATTATTATTATTAGGTAATTATGGATTAATGTGCGGATAGATAACTAACCTGTGGGGAGCGTGATGGCGCAGGTGCTTAGCTGCTCGTCTTTACCTGGACGGCTGGGGTTCAAATCCCGGTGACAGCGGGGGTTGGAATTTTCACCTGAAAAAATCACGTGGCATTCGGCCTTAAATCCCCGGCCAAAACCAAAATGAGCCTGGTTGGCTCCGGCGACTCAAACTAATAGGGAAAAGCCGAAGAAAGAAAGGTACCGTAACTCACCAGTAATAGTAAACATTGGTTGGAGGTGTTGAAGAAGTCAGGATGGGCAACCCTTTGCCATGGTTCACGAATGCACCCCAAAAAGTTTTACCTGTCAAGACACAGTCTACCCTGTTGCAGCCTTTAGAAAAAAAATCGAACCGGGGCCTCTGTGGTGACAGTGGACTTATTTTCATGATGATTTTTAAACAAACCTAGGCTTGCCTACTACCGCTGTGTTGAATCTGCACAGAGACTCTGGCTTTGGTTTGCGTAGTGTGCCTTGCTGATAACAGCACAGCGACCTTGTCAGTAAGTTTCATATTACTCATTTGCTTGATAGCGGACATGCTATGCACATGACTAGATCGTTGTTAGGTTTGACAAAGGCTTAGTGAAGCTTATGGCAAGCTTGAAATGAATGTCATGGTATAGTCGGGGTTGGAAGCCAAGACCTTAGGGTTGACAACCAAGTAGGTTAACCACTACACGGTGAGATGGTGAAATAATAATGTAACAGAACATATAGAAACGTTTTCTATAGTTTAACGAATTGGCATACCATGAGAGGTGTAGGTAATGGAAATTGAATCCTTAGCTGATGATTATACTACTTTCCATGCGCACGTTTAAGCTATCATGTTAGAAAAAGAATGGTATGGCTTGTTTTAAACGGAGAATAATCATTGTGTTTACTGTGAAACACAAATCTGAATTTAAAATTAATTTAAAATAATTAATTTAAAATTAACTAATTTAAAATTAGTTTAGTACGCTGAAGTTAAAATGAATAATGATCACGTTACAGACAGCCAGTTTCAAAGCCATGAGAACTAAGTGAACAAAGTATAAAATTCATGAGCCAGTGAGGAATTCAACATGCTGTCCTTTGGACAAGAGAGAAGCGTTCTACAGCGACCCTCAATGGTTTGGGACATCGTAAAGATGAAAATTAAATCTAAGCTACTACACTCTTATATACTAGAAGAAGAAATGGAAAACAATAGGTCAAATAAAGAACAGAAGGAATAAAAAATGGCCCTCAACCCTCAAGCATGTGGATTGAGGGAGTTGGAAGGAAGGAGAGCCATGAAAGGCAGATAAAAAAGTATACTAGGAGAGGCTTTGTCCCAGAGGTAATGGATAAAGAAGAGGTAAACTGGACTCAGCTCAGAAATCCCTTGGGGTTGCCAACTTCCAAACTGATCAGCCCTTGAGGGTGTAGCCATAGGCAGAGTGCACCGCAAGTGGTGGGGCTAAATACACCCTACCTTCTTGAGGGGGGCATGAGCAAAAGACAGGAAATAACATGAAAATAAAAACAAGGCTGCCTCCTCAGGATATCAGAAAAAATAAATAAACCAGGGCCAATGAAGTTGCAAAAGGAAGAGACTCCCTAGGGCTCGGATACTCTAATCATGTTGGGGTCGGTAGAGAACAAGAGTTGAGCAAGTGTGGTCGACAGGAAATAAGAGAGTGAGGAGCCTAGCACAAGTTAGTGGAAGCAATGACGGTCTCAGCTGGAACTCCGTGATCGTCAACCTACATGACACTAGATATGACGCCCAGGGGTGGAATTAAAGACCTCTTTTGTTTTATATCACATGGCATGTCTTATAATGCAATACTGGTCCTAGGGTATGCAAAAAGGTATTAAAAACTCAGCTAATAATAGTGTGCTTGCCCATGATTATTTTCCCAAGGACTGATAACCATGATTTCCAAGCCCCTAACTAAGACAAAAAACAAATGATTTTCATTTTTCCAATGAGTTGGGGTGAGGTGAGGTGAGTTTTCTATACACCAAACTGATGTGGTTTCCCACTTCTACTCCAGGCAAATGCACATTTGATGTTATGAATAGTCAAATGGTTTGCAACTGCCCAATGCTAGGACCTGATTAGTGGCTTTTAAAAAATGGAATGGAATGGAGTACACTTTCCCCAAAACCAACAAGAGGAGTGTTCGATCCCTCACAACAACCATTCTTAAAGTCAATATAAATGACTATGCACTTCAGCTCATGACGGTCTCCTCTATTGTATGGCTTGTTTTAAACGGAGAATAATTGTGTTTACTGTGAAACACAAATCTGAATTTAAAAAAAGTCCTCTCGGCACGCCGGAAGGCGGAGGTAGATTTCACCGGACAAACTTGGGGATAGGCAAAAATAGGCAGAATATGCAGGTTTTCGTAGAAGGATCAGACCCCATTTATTGCGAGAAGGTATTTTATAATTGGAGCTTAATTAACTTTGTTTTTCGTCATTTTATGCTTATTTTAAAAAATTTATTGTCTTATGTGGAACGGTAACCTTTTTGTCATTTGGGGTCCATTTTTATACTTGTGGTCACACTGTCCTTATGCAAGGTTTCGACACTGATGTGTAACTATGTAACGGTCTGTTACTTTTTCACGCAAAATTATATCTCCCGCAGAGATTTTGGTTGGTTCCTCAGTTTAGGGGCTGCGACAACACGGTCATGTAACCCTGTGTACTTATGAATGGCTGTATTAGTCTGTAATTCAGGTAAGGACTGCAGACGGTCAATTTCAGGCAGTAGTTCCTAATGTTGCTACCAGGTACTACCGTCAACGACACCTACCTGTGAACTTGGCTACTAGATGCCACCACAACCAGCAACTCGCAACGAACGTTGGAACTTCCCCTCCAAAGGAAAGCATACTGAGGGATTTTTAGCGCTCTTAGAAAATCCGACGACTTCGGCCGGCTTTGAACTCGCAACCTTGGGCATTGACATTCAGCATGCTTGCTACCAGTTACGTCACCGAAGCCGCTTCCCACTTAGTCAGATGTCAAAGTCAACCCCTGGCACCATTCAGCCCATGACGGGCTAAGGCCGACCAAGCGACCGCTGCCCAGCCATTTGACCTGCAGATATTGGGGTGAAGCGTGATCAGCGCGTCGGGTCCCCTCGGCTGTTAATCTTGGTATTCGTGATCGGGGTGCTGTCTCACTGTCAGACAGCTACTCAATTGTCCTCACGAGGCTGAGTGCACCCCGTTCCAACCCTCACGTCAGTTATAAAATCCCTGGCGGAGCCGGGGATCGAACCCGGGGCCTCCGAGTGAGAGGCAGGCGCGCTACCCCAACACCACGGGGCCGGCTTAGTCAGATGGAAATACTGAATCTGATCTCGTGCAAGTGCGATGTCATGGCTACGTCAGATGTCTTATCCCTCATCAATTTAGTAGTGTTGCCATGGCAACCTCTGATAGCTCTTGGCATTTTCTTATAATTCCGAAATCATTTTTCTCATTCCTTGGCGTAATGACGGGTCATATCAAAAATTCTTTCAGACAAAAGTTTTAGGTAATTATTAGGGGAATATTGTCCATTTTGTACGGTTTTGATATTGTGCCTATTAAGAGAGATATGATTAATGTTTCCCGAAAAACCCACTTTTTCCCACCCCTTTGGTCAATGGTTGGTGCTATAAAAAACTCTTTAAACATAAATTTAATATATGCTATTTGCTAATAGGATTCGACACTGGAATTATTTTACAAGTAGTTATTTTAATGACCAACAGAGTTTAATGTTAACAAGGCACAGCTCTATTTGAAATTTTGAATAACATGTTGCATGTCATACATCATATGCAACTACTGTAAGGCTTGTGATTTATTTAATGCCTTTAACCCTATATTAAACACGCAGTTTGCAATACTAATAACTGCAATGTTAGTGAAAAAAAATTGAAACAAAACAAAAATCAGCATTGAAAAACCAAAAAGTGGTTGAGCATATATATAGTGGGGAAAAGAAAAGTTTTGTAAACACTAATGTCCAACAAGACTAATTAAATCAGTAACTGTCAGAGTGGCCGAGTGGTTAAGGCGTTTGACTTAAGATCAAATTTTCCAAATATATAAGAAAGCAAGGGTTCAAATCCCTTCCCTGACATAACTATTGCTTGAACATGCAAGAAAACAAGAAATATACACAAACTATGTTTATCAATTTAATCAATTAATTTTTTTACAAGAGATAGACACACAGAATACAGCCCTTTTGGTTTATCAGTTCTTTTAAACATAACACTTGTTGAAAATTATTTTTTAGGGGATGGGGGTGTTGCTACGTTGACCCATTACACAATAATAGCAGCTTTACGAAGTTCATTTTCTATATTTAATAGCTCTTTCTCATAACCAATATGGCCAAGCTGTTTACAGGCATGCAAGAGCTGTAGACGTTCGACTAATATATTAGGATCGTTCCATTTACTATTTTTTATGAATGGTTTCAGAATCTCGGGAAGCAGTTCATCATTATCACCATCATTATGATTATCATTCTCTTTATTATAATCATTTTCATAATGATGATCATTATCATCGTTATCATTACCATGATAATTTCCACCTGTGTCCACAGTCTGTTCAATGGTTTGAGTTGTCTTTGATAGTGTTGAAAGCTTCTTTTTAGATGTGCTAGAATGCTTTAACATTGTTATGTTATTTTTACCACTATTACCTTTCCCCACTAACTTTTTGATGGGGTATATTGTCTCTGATAGGGTTGAGGGCTTTTGAGATGTGGGTGCATGTCTGATCATGGGTTTCACAGGAGGTGTTAAAGGTTTCTCATTAAACAACTCGCTAACAGCATGAGTGCGTTGTAGTGTATTAATCTTGAGGTTAATATTATCTTGAGCAGTACTATCTTTCTCTTGGACTTGGTTTCTTGCTTTGGTTTGGGTTTTCCTTACATTTAGACTAGCGTGATTATTAAGTTTACATTCATGATTGTTTGAAGAAAGTACGTCCAATTCTTTTGTTTTAAGCATTCCTCGACACTGTTTCGATCGTTGCTTTGAACAGCGCCAAATAACAGTTCCATTTTTATTGCTTCGTTTCACAATATATGAATATCCTTTATAGTATGCATAAGGCTTACCATACCTAGTCACTGATACTTCCATATCAACTGTCAAGCACAAACTAATCTCTAGTAAAGACAACTTGGTAATAACAACAATAGTTTAATGTGGGAGCATATATACATGCAAAAAGTGGGAGCAAAGGTGGGGGGTAAAAAGTGGGAGCAAATGTGGTAGCAAATGTGGGAGAAAAAAATAACTGTGAGCAAAAAGTGGGAGCAAATATGGGATAAAATGTGGGAGCAAAGCAAATATAAAAAAAAGTGGGAGCAAATATGCTAACAAATATGTCAACAAATATACCAGCAAAAGTAAATACACAAGTCAAGATAGATTAAAGTGCAAAGAAAATATGAAAGCAAATATGAGAGCAAAAAGGGTGATTTTCTAAAACAACTAGACATAACAAACTTAGTCATAACCTAACCTCACCTAACCTAACCTCACCTCACCTAACCTAACCTAACCTCACCTCACCTAACTTCACCTAACCTAACCTAACCTAACCTAACCTATCCTAACCTAACCTAACCTAAACTAACCTCACCTAACCTAACCTCACCTTACCTAACTTCACCTAACCTAACCTAACCTAACTTCACCTAACCTAACTTGAGTGAACTTTACCTAACCTAACCCATCATAACTTCACCTAACCTAACTTTACCTAATCTAACTTCACCTAACCTAACTTTCAACTCTCAGATCAAAATTAAATTCTAGGCATAGTTGAGTTGGAAGCCAAGACTTTAGGGATAACACACAAGTATACTAGCCACTACACCGCAAAATAGGCAAATTATCATGCAACACAACATAAAGTAAAAGTTTCCTGTAGTGTAACTCATTGGCTGTCAACCATAGTTTGGGAATTCAAACCCAAGACCTCAGGACTTTTGTTTTGAACATTATCAGAAATATTATTCCATTTACATTTTTCTGCTGCTGCTTATAGTTATAAGAGTTGGCATTAATATGGAAAGCAAAAAAAAAAAAATGTGGGAGCAAAAAGTGGGAGGAAAACGTGTAAGCAGAAGTGGGAGCAAATATGAGAGCAGAAAGTGGGAGCAAATGTGAAAGCAAAAGTGGGAGCAAAAAGAGCAAGCAAACGTGAGTGCACAAAGTATGAGCAAAATGTGTGAGTAAAAAGTGGGGGGGCAAATGTGGTGTTTTACTAAAACAATCTCCCCTAACCTAACCTAAACTAACTTCACCCAACCTAATTTCACCTAACCTAACTTCACCTAACCTAACCTTCCAACTCTCAGATCAAAAATTAAATTCTGGCCATAGTCGAGTTGGAACCCAAAACCTCTGGGATAACACTCAAGTATACTAGCCACTACATCGTGAAATGGGCAAATTATCATGCAACACATCACAAAAATAAAAAGTTTTCTGTAGTGTAACTCATTGGCTGACAATCATAGTTGAGAATTCAAACCCAAGACCTCAGGACTTTTGTTTTGAACATTATCAGAAATATTATTCCATTTACATTTTGCTGTTGCTTATAGTTATAAGAGTTGGCATTAATATGGGAGCAAAAGTAAAAGCAAAAAGTGGGTGCAAGCATGGCTGGTTGTAGAGACTTTCATATCAACAAATACACATAAATTAAATTTTAGTAAAGTGACTTGGCTGATAATAATAATAATATTAACAGTTTAAAAAAAATTCAAGGGGATTGATGTTTTTCAGGATGTAATTTCCAAAGTACCGTCAAGAATAATAATTACATGAACAGATTCCAAGAACTCTAGAGTGCTTTTAAGGTTAATGATTGGCTAGGAGTGAGATAGAGCTAGCTAACCTAAGTTAACCTCAGCTCAGTAAACCTAACCTTGTCACATGGCATGTTCTACAAGTATAGACTTGCTTTGAGACTGGCTATGACGTCACAGATGAATGGCGGTGGGAGGCTGGACGTGACTTTTTATTACCCAAAAACATTTTCCTTTTTGCCAGCCTCCCACCGCCATTCATCTGTGACGTCATAGCCAGTCTCAAAGCAAGTCTATACTTGTAGAACATGCCATGTGACAAGGTTAGGTTTACTGAGCTGAGGTTAACTTAGGTTAGCTAGCTCTATCTCACTCCTAGCCAATCATTAACCTTAAAAGCACTCTAGAGTTCTTGGAATCTGTTCATGTAATTATTATTCTTGACGGTACTTTGGAAATTACATCCTGAAAAACATCAATCCCCTTGAATTTTTTTTAAACTGTTAATATTATTATTATTATCAGCCAAGTCACTTTACTAAAATTTAATTTATGTGTATTTGTTGATATGAAAGTCTCTACAACCAGCCATGCTTGCACCCACTTTTTGCTTTTACTTTTGCTCCCATAGTAATGCCAACTCTTATAACTATAAGCAACAGCAAAATGTAAATGGAATAATATTTCTGATAATGTTCAAAACAAAAGTCCTGAGGTCTTGGGTTTGAATTCTCAACTATGATTGTCAGCCAATGAGTTACACTACAGAAAACTTTTTATTTTTGTGATGTGTTGCATGATAATTTGCCCATTTCACGATGTAGTGGCTAGTATACTTGAGTGTTATCCCAGAGGTTTTGGGTTCCAACTCGACTATGGCCAGAATTTAATTTTTGATCTGAGAGTTGGAAGGTTAGGTTAGGTGAAGTTAGGTTAGGTGAAATTAGGTTGGGTGAAGTTAGTTTAGGTTAGGTTAGGGGAGATTGTTTTAGTAAAACACCACATTTGCCCCCCCACTTTTTACTCACACATTTTGCTCATACTTTGTGCACTCACTTTTGCTTGCTCTTTTTGCTCCCACTTTTGCTTTCACATTTGCTCCCACTTTCTGCTCTCATATTTGCTCCCACTTCTGCTTACACGTTTTCCTCCCACTTTTTGCTCCCACATTTTTTTTTTTGCTTTCCATATTAATGCCAACTCTTATAACTATAAGCAGCAGCAGCAAAATGTAAATGGAATAATATTTCTGATAATGTTCAAAACAAAAGTCCTGAGGTCTTGGGTTTGAATTCCCAAACTATGGTTGACAGCCAATGAGTTACACTACAGGAAACTTTTACTTTATGTTGTGTTGCATGATAATTTGCCTATTTTGCGGTGTAGTGGCTAGTATACTTGTGTGTTATCCCTAAAGTCTTGGCTTCCAACTCAACTATGCCTAGAATTTAATTTTGATCTGAGAGTTGAAAGTTAGGTTAGGTGAAGTTAGATTAGGTAAAGTTAGGTTAGGTGAAGTTATGATGGGTTAGGTTAGGTAAAGTTCACTCAAGTTAGGTTAGGTGAAGTTAGGTTAGGTTAGGTTAGGTGAAGTTAGGTGAGGTGAGGTTAGGTTAGGTGAGGTTAGTTTAGGTTAGGTTAGGTTAGGATAGGTTAGGTTAGGTTAGGTTAGGTTAGGTGAAGTTAGGTGAGGTGAGGTTAGGTTAGGTTAGGTGAGGTGAGGTTAGGTTAGGTGAGGTTAGGTTATGACTAAGTTTGTTATGTCTAGTTGTTTTAGAAAATCACCCTTTTTGCTCTCATATTTGCTTTCATATTTTCTTTGCACTTTAATCTATCTTGACTTGTGTATTTACTTTTGCTGGTATATTTGTTGACATATTTGTTAGCATATTTGCTCCCACTTTTTTTTATATTTGCTTTGCTCCCACATTTTATCCCATATTTGCTCCCACTTTTTGCTCACAGTTATTTTTTTCTCCCACATTTGCTACCACATTTGCTCCCACTTTTTACCCCCCACCTTTGCTCCCACTTTTTGCATGTATATATGCTCCCACATTAAACTATTGTTGTTATTACCAAGTTGTCTTTACTAGAGATTAGTTTGTGCTTGACAGTTGATATGGAAGTATCAGTGACTAGGTATGGTAAGCCTTATGCATACTATAAAGGATATTCATATATTGTGAAACGAAGCAATAAAAATGGAACTGTTATTTGGCGCTGTTCAAAGCAACGATCGAAACAGTGTCGAGGAATGCTTAAAACAAAAGAATTGGACGTACTTTCTTCAAACAATCATGAATGTAAACTTAATAATCACGCTAGTCTAAATGTAAGGAAAACCCAAACCAAAGCAAGAAACCAAGTCCAAGAGAAAGATAGTACTGCTCAAGATAATATTAACCTCAAGATTAATACACTACAACGCACTCATGCTGTTAGCGAGTTGTTTAATGAGAAACCTTTAACACCTCCTGTGAAACCCATGATCAGACATGCACCCACATCTCAAAAGCCCTCAACCCTATCAGAGACAATATACCCCATCAAAAAGTTAGTGGGGAAAGGTAATAGTGGTAAAAATAACATAACAATGTTAAAGCATTCTAGCACATCTAAAAAGAAGCTTTCAACACTATCAAAGACAACTCAAACCATTGAACAGACTGTGGACACAGGTGGAAATTATCATGGTAATGATAACGATGATAATGATCATCATTATGAAAATGATTATAATAAAGAGAATGATAATCATAATGATGGTGATAATGATGAACTGCTTCCCGAGATTCTGAAACCATTCATAAAAAATAGTAAATGGAACGATCCTAATATATTAGTCGAACGTCTACAGCTCTTGCATGCCTGTAAACAGCTTGGCCATATTGGTTATGAGAAAGAGCTATTAAATATAGAAAATGAACTTCGTAAAGCTGCTATTATTATGTAATGGGTCAACGTAGCAACACCCCCATCCCCTAAAAAATAATTTTCAACAAGTGTTATGTTTAAAAGAACTGATAAACCAAAAGGGCTGTATTCTGTGTGTCTATCTCTTGTAAAAAAAAAAAATTGATTAAATTGATAAACATAGTTTGTGTATATTTCTTGTTTTCTTGCATGTTCAAGCAATAGTTATGTCAGGGAAGGGATTTGAACCCTTGCTTTCTTATATATTTGGAAAATTTGATCTTAAGTCAAACGCCTTAACCACTCGGCCACTCTGACAGTTACTGATTTAATTAGTCTTGTTGGACATTAGTGTTTACAAAACTTTTCTTTTCCCCACTATATATATGCTCAACCACTTTTTGGTTTTTCAATGCTGATTTTTGTTTTGTTTCAATTTTTTTTCACTAACATTGCAGTTATTAGTATTGCAAACTGCGTGTTTAATATAGGGTTAAAGGCATTAAATAAATCACAAGCCTTACAGTAGTTGCATATGATGTATGACATGCAACATGTTATTCAAAATTTCAAATAGAGCTGTGCCTTGTTAACATTAAACTCTGTTGGTCATTAAAATAACTACTTGTAAAATAATTCCAGTGTCGAATCCTATTAGCAAATAGCATATATTAAATTTATGTTTAAAGAGTTTTTTATAGCACCAACCATTGACCAAAGGGGTGGGAAAAAGTGGGTTTTTCGGGAAACATTAATCATATCTCTCTTAATAGGCACAATATCAAAACCGTACAAAATGGACAATATTCCCCTAATAATTACCTAAAACTTTTGTCTGAAAGAATTTTTGATATGACCCGTCATTACGCCAAGGAATGAGAAAAATGATTTCGGAATTATAAGAAAATGCCAAGAGCTATCAGAGGTTGCCATGGCAACACTACTAAATTGATGAGGGATAAGACATCTGACGTAGCCATGACATCGCACTTGCACGAGATCAGATTCAGTATTTCCATCTGACTAAGCCGGCCCCGTGGTGTTGGGGTAGCGCGCCTGCCTCTCACTCGGAGGCCCCGGGTTCGATCCCCGGCTCCGCCAGGGATTTTATAACTGACGTGAGGGTTGGAACGGGGTGCACTCAGCCTCGTGAGGACAATTGAGTAGCTGTCTGACAGTGAGACAGCACCCCGATCACGAATACCAAGATTAACAGCCGAGGGGACCCGACGCGCTGATCACGCTTCACCCCAATATCTGCAGGTCAAATGGCTGGGCAGCGGTCGCTTGGTCGGCCTTAGCCCGTCATGGGCTGAATGGTGCCAGGGGTTGACTTTGACATCTGACTAAGTGGGAAGCGGCTTCGGTGACGTAACTGGTAGCAAGCATGCTGAATGTCAATGCCCAAGGTTGCGAGTTCAAAGCCGGCCGAAGTCGTCGGATTTTCTAAGAGCGCTAAAAATCCCTCAGTATGCTTTCCTTTGGAGGGGAAGTTCCAACGTTCGTTGCGAGTTGCTGGTTGTGGTGGCATCTAGTAGCCAAGTTCACAGGTAGGTGTCGTTGACGGTAGTACCTGGTAGCAACATTAGGAACTACTGCCTGAAATTGACCGTCTGCAGTCCTTACCTGAATTACAGACTAATACAGCCATTCATAAGTACACAGGGTTACATGACCGTGTTGTCGCAGCCCCTAAACTGAGGAACCAACCAAAATCTCTGCGGGAGATATAATTTTGCGTGAAAAAGTAACAGACCGTTACATAGTTACACATCAGTGTCGAAACCTTGCATAAGGACAGTGTGACCACAAGTATAAAAATGGACCCCAAATGACAAAAAGGTTACCGTTCCACATAAGACAATAAATTTTTTAAAATAAGCATAAAATGACGAAAAACAAAGTTAATTAAGCTCCAATTATAAAATACCTTCTCGCAATAAATGGGGTCTGATCCTTCTACGAAAACCTGCATATTCTGCCTATTTTTGCCTATCCCCAAGTTTGTCCGGTGAAATCTACCTCCGCCTTCCGGCGTGCCGAGAGGACTTTTTTTAAATTCAGATTTGTGTTTCACAGTAAACACAATTATTCTCCGTTTAAAACAAGCCATACAATAGAGGAGACCGTCATGAGCTGAAGTGCATAGTCATTTATATTGACTTTAAGAATGGTTGTTGTGAGGGATCGAACACTCCTCTTGTTGGTTTTGGGGAAAGTGTACTCCATTCCATTCCATTTTTTAAAAGCCACTAATCAGGTCCTAGCATTGGGCAGTTGCAAACCATTTGACTATTCATAACATCAAATGTGCATTTGCCTGGAGTAGAAGTGGGAAACCACATCAGTTTGGTGTATAGAAAACTCACCTCACCTCACCCCAACTCATTGGAAAAATGAAAATCATTTGTTTTTTGTCTTAGTTAGGGGCTTGGAAATCATGGTTATCAGTCCTTGGGAAAATAATCATGGGCAAGCACACTATTATTAGCTGAGTTTTTAATACCTTTTTGCATACCCTAGGACCAGTATTGCATTATAAGACATGCCATGTGATATAAAACAAAAGAGGTCTTTAATTCCACCCCTGGGCGTCATATCTAGTGTCATGTAGGTTGACGATCACGGAGTTCCAGCTGAGACCGTCATTGCTTCCACTAACTTGTGCTAGGCTCCTCACTCTCTTATTTCCTGTCGACCACACTTGCTCAACTCTTGTTCTCTACCGACCCCAACATGATTAGAGTATCCGAGCCCTAGGGAGTCTCTTCCTTTTGCAACTTCATTGGCCCTGGTTTATTTATTTTTTCTGATATCCTGAGGAGGCAGCCTTGTTTTTATTTTCATGTTATTTCCTGTCTTTTGCTCATGCCCCCCTCAAGAAGGTAGGGTGTATTTAGCCCCACCACTTGCGGTGCACTCTGCCTATGGCTACACCCTCAAGGGCTGATCAGTTTGGAAGTTGGCAACCCCAAGGGATTTCTGAGCTGAGTCCAGTTTACCTCTTCTTTATCCATTACCTCTGGGACAAAGCCTCTCCTAGTATACTTTTTTATCTGCCTTTCATGGCTCTCCTTCCTTCCAACTCCCTCAATCCACATGCTTGAGGGTTGAGGGCCATTTTTTATTCCTTCTGTTCTTTATTTGACCTATTGTTTTCCATTTCTTCTTCTAGTATATAAGAGTGTAGTAGCTTAGATTTAATTTTCATCTTTACGATGTCCCAAACCATTGAGGGTCGCTGTAGAACGCTTCTCTCTTGTCCAAAGGACAGCATGTTGAATTCCTCACTGGCTCATGAATTTTATACTTTGTTCACTTAGTTCTCATGGCTTTGAAACTGGCTGTCTGTAACGTGATCATTATTCATTTTAACCTCAGCGTACTAAACTAATTTTAAATTAGTTAATTTTAAATTAATTATTTTAAATTAATTTTAAATTCAGATTTGTGTTTCACAGTAAACACAATGATTATTCTCCGTTTAAAACAAGCCATACCATTCTTTTTCTAACATGATAGCTTAAACGTGCGCATGGAAAGTAGTATAATCATCAGCTAAGGATTCAATTTCCATTACCTACACCTCTCATGGTATGCCAATTCGTTAAACTATAGAAAACGTTTCTATATGTTCTGTTACATTATTATTTCACCATCTCACCGTGTAGTGGTTAACCTACTTGGTTGTCAACCCTAAGGTCTTGGCTTCCAACCCCGACTATACCATGACATTCATTTCAAGCTTGCCATAAGCTTCACTAAGCCTTTGTCAAACCTAACAACGATCTAGTCATGTGCATAGCATGTCCGCTATCAAGCAAATGAGTAATATGAAACTTACTGACAAGGTCGCTGTGCTGTTATCAGCAAGGCACACTACGCAAACCAAAGCCAGAGTCTCTGTGCAGATTCAACACAGCGGTAGTAGGCAAGCCTAGGTTTGTTTAAAAATCATCATGAAAATAAGTCCACTGTCACCACAGAGGCCCCGGTTCGATTTTTTTTCTAAAGGCTGCAACAGGGTAGACTGTGTCTTGACAGGTAAAACTTTTTGGGGTGCATTCGTGAACCATGGCAAAGGGTTGCCCATCCTGACTTCTTCAACACCTCCAACCAATGTTTACTATTACTGGTGAGTTACCTTTCTTTCTTCGGCTTTTCCCTATTAGTTTGAGTCGCCGGAGCCAACCAGGCTCATTTTGGTTTTGGCCGGGGATTTAAGGCCGAATGCCACGTGATTTTTTCAGGTGAAAATTCCAACCCCCGCTGTCACCGGGATTTGAACCCCAGCCGTCCGGGTAAAGACGAGCAGCTAAGCACCTGCGCCATCACGCTCCCCACAGGTTAGTTATCTATCCGCACATTAATCCATAATTACCTAATAATAATAATAACAACAATCATCCTCCATACACATGTGCATTAAAGCATGGTTTCACAAAGATGCTTATGCTTTTAGGTGTTTAACACGTTTTTTCCCCATAACATGACTATTTACTATTTTAGGGGTGAAATGACCTATCCAGGTAAAAGCCCTAATCATCCCCTATTTTTTAAGCTATCACACCTAATTTTAGGCTTCTTCGTTTCCGAGATAGGGATTTTTCAATTTTGGGAGGGGGGGTGGTTTCACCCCCCTGCTATTTTTTCATCAAAAACAAAAGATCTTAGGTTCATTTATCATTTTTAGGTGTTTAACACGTTTTTCCCCCATAACATGACTATTTACTGTTTTAGGGGTGAAATGATCAATCGAGGTAAAAGCCCATATCATTCCCTATTTTTTAAGCCATCACACCTAATTTTAGGATTCTTCGTTTCCGAGATAGGGATTTTTCAATTTTGGGGGGGGGGGTAGTTTCACCCCCCTGCTATTTTTCATCAAAAACAAAAGATCTTAGGTTCATTTATCATTTTTAGGTGTTTAACACGTTTTTTCCCCCATAACATATTTATTTACTGTTTTAGGGGTGAAATGATCCATCGAGGTAAAAGCCCATATCATCCCCTATTTTTAAGCTATCACACCTAATTTTAGGATTCTTCGTTTCCGAGATAGGGATTTTTCAATTTTGGGGGGGTAGTTTCACCCCCCTGCTATTTTTCATCAAAAACAAAAGATCTTAGGTTCATTTATCATTTTTAGGTGTTTAACACGTTTTTTCCCCCATAAAATATTTATTTACTGTTTTAGGGGTGAAATGATCCATCGAGGTAAAAGCCCATATCATCCCCTATTTTTTAAGCTATCACACCTAATTTTAGGCTTCTTCGTTTCCGAGATATGGATTTTTCAATTTTAGGGGGTAGTTTCACCCCCAAACAGGGAATATTGCCCCAAGTGCTAGGACCCCTCATACAAGTCCCTAGCATGATTGGTTCGCGAGATATGAACAAAAGTGTCGTTAGGCCCTTTCGACAAAAATGAATCCTACATTCAAAAACGGGGCGTCACCCCCAGGGTTAGAATACTGCCTATGGCAAAATTCCATGAGGGATTCAGAAAATATTAACAAACGTGTACTTAGGTCCTTTTGAAAAAACCCGTCCGTGCGCGCACATACAAAAAAAAAATACTATTTCACCCCCCGGGTAAGGGTAGTTTTTATTTTCGAGTGGATATGGCCCCGTCCATAGAAAAGGAGAGTTCACCACGAGTCCTACGACACCCCATAGGTTTAAATCCGATTATTGGTTAGCGAGATAGTAAAAAGCCGATGACCTATTAATTTTTTTGGTTTATTTAAATACGTATTAAAAAAAACACTCATTTATAAATCATCATTTAAAAAGCCCGCCCTCTTACAAAAACCGCCAAGTTCGTAGGTATACAAAAATAAATTACTATTTCATCCCCCGGGTAAGGGTAGTTTTTATTTTGGGGTGGATATACCCCTTCGATAGAAAAAGAGAGTTCACCACGAGTCCTACGACACCTCATACGTTTAAATCCGATTATTGGTTAGCGAGATAGTAAAAAGCCGATGACCTATTAGTTTTTATGGTTTATTTAAATACGTATTAAAAAAACACTCATTTATAAATCATCATTTAAAAAGCCCGCTCTTTTACAAAAACCGCCAAGTTCGTAGGTATACAAAAATAAATTACTATTTCATCCCCCGGGTAAGGGTAGTTTTTATTTTGGAGTGTATATACCCCTTCAATAGAAAAAGAGAGTTCACCACGAGTCCTACGACACCTCATACGTTTAAATCCGATTATTGGTTAGCGAGATAGTAAAAAGCCGATGACCTATTAGTTTTTTTGGTTTATTTCAATACATATTAAAAAAACACTCATTTATAAATCATCATTTAAAAAGCCCGCTCTTTTACAAAACTCCTCAAGTGCGCATGCGTATTAAAAACATTCATCGCCAAAATGTCAAAAAACAACATGTTTACCCCAAATGGCGTTTCCCAATTCCATCCATTTTTAAAAAATAACCTCACCATCATCTAGAGCGGAAAAAATACCATCTAAACGACCCCTCACTCGACCCTACTCCTCCCCCACCACCTAACCCTTTCCCAACATAGGCATACATATTCAAGCACGAGCGCGACTTCAGGAAACCAACACTACCCCACTACTCGCGAATGACCTTTTAGTTTTGGTCTTTTCATTAAATAAAGAGCCTATAGGAAAGTAGGGGGCATTACTAGCAGTGCTAGGACACCCTGTATGTTCTAATCCCATGTTTGGTTAGCGAGATATCAGGTTCGGGGCAAATACGAGGGTGGCTCAATAAAAAGTGAGGCAGCTCTCTCCTTACCACACTACTGACAGCAATCAAACTGAAATTTTGTATGTTGTTAGAAGCTATTAACATAAGTAGGATATATGAAAATAGACTATACAGGGTGTCCCACCTAACTCTGCGACCTCAAATATTATCGAAATGAAACAAGATTTGAAAAATCTACTTGCACAGGAATGTAGCCACGTCAGGGGGTCACACAATGGGAGGATATGCACAATCCAGGAAATTATAACAATATCATTTTCAACGCAAAGTTACCTTTTTTAAAATGTAACATACATGTTTTTTTCTAGCAAAATCATAAGTAAACATACAATTATTGATAACAGAATTGGTTTCACTTCTCTAAACCTCGTACTTTCTGAAATAACTTAAGTTGTAGAGGACGGTAAAGGAGACACTGTTTGGTGCGGTATCATTGGCAAGTGTATTGTAGGTCCCTATTTTTATCAGGGAACACTAAACGGACAGCGATATGCATCATTTTTTTCAAGACACGTTACCCCTTCTCATGGAGGGCGTGGGATTGGAAACTCGTGTATCAATGTGGTTCCAGCACAGTGGTTCTGAACCCGTAGAAGTCTGCGGACCACTCAGCCTAAAATTGAATCATGTACGGACCACCCCCTCCCCCCCCCCCCCCCCCCTCCCACCCAATACACCTTATCAGTTGTAACCGTTCCTCAATAACCCTTATTTTAAAGATATTACAATTCAAACCCTGATAGTCATCGCCGCGAATACATTCGGACGATTCTCGTTCTACGCATATCACTTCCGAAATCCCCATTTATTGGCCACTTTTTTTATACGTGCAGGTGGACCCTTTTCATCCGCGGACCACTCCCGAGGCACTCGTGGACCACCGGTTAAGAACCACTGTTCCAGCATCATGGGTGCCCCGCACATTTCGCACGTGTTGCCAGAGATGTAATAGATGGGAAGTTTCCAAATTGGTGGATAGGACGTGGTGGTCCTGTGAGATGGCCAGCACAGTCCCCGGATTTGACGCCATTAGACTACATTCTCTGGGGCGCATTGCAAGATAGTCTATCAGGAAGTCCCAACTACAATGGCGAATATGCAACAGCGTATTACTGCGGCGTGTGAGGAAATATCTGTTGAAACACAGGAGTCAGTACAACGCTCTCTTGTTCACCGTCTACAGAAGTGCATTGATGCAAACGGTGGTCAGATTGAACATCTGCTGAAGTGACACAGTTTCATCAGTTAAGATGTTACTGCTTACTTGTGAATGCCTTTTCCTTGCTGGATGTAATTTAAAAACATGGCGTTCCTTTAAGCTATAGGCCACAAGTTTGTTTAGGAAATCAGTAATTGTACCTTTTGTACAATGTGTACAGTTCTACACTTGTGTCAAGCTTGACAAACAGTGTCTCCATTGCCATCCTCTACAACGTTAGTTATTTCAGAAGGTACGAGGTTTAGAGAAGTGAAACCAATTCTGTTATCAATAATTGTATGTTTACTTTCGATTTTGCTAGAAAAAACATGTATGTTTCATTTTAAAAAAGGTAACTTTGCGTTGAAAATGATATTGTTAAAATTTCCTGGATTGTGAATATCCTCCCATTGTGTGACCCCCTGACGTGGCTATATTCCTGTGCAAGTAGATTTTTCATATCTTGTTTCATTTCGATAATATTTGAGGTCGCAGAGTTAGGTGGGACACCCTGTATAGTTCTTCACGGAACTACTTGTTGTACATAAAAGCTACGGAGCGCTCATGACTAGTTCTTCTTCAATGCTGTTTTCCGTTCCCAATATTTCTTGAACCCTACTGATAATTTCTCCTTTCTCTCCTGTGACATTTAGGGACTCAAGGTGGTGGGGTCCAAGATTCTACCATAGCACAAAATTTAGAACGATCTTCTGCATCAAGATCAGCAATTCAAGCCGAATCAAAGTCCTTTAGTACTTCATTAAGCCACAGGCTTCCAGTCTTGTAACTTTTTACCAAGCCTCCTACGTCTCATACTGGTATTGGCTGATTCTAACAGCTGTTGATACAGGTCAGAATTAGATTTCAAACGGTAGGTTCCATCTGGGAGCAATCTCGGGTCATGGATTTTCCATAGGATACGTCTTTCGGCTTTCTCCATGGAGCCGTTTCTGTTCATCATATAAGTGTGTTTATTTCAGGTTAGGGCATGTAAATACTTGTTTCCCGGATAAAATAATTGGGCACAATTTGTGTTGACCGACTGAAAATCCTTCCATGATAGAACGAGGCAACACTGAGAAATGGCTTCCATCACTACAAAAACAAACTTAGGTATTATTTAGGACCGGAAACAACCTTTCCATTACAAAATAAACAAGTAGTTCCGTGACGAACTAAACAGCCTACTTTTCTTAGAATTTATGAATTAATCTAAAATGTTACGATCTATTATTGTGCCAATTTTGGATGAAATCCATTTGTTAGTGTAGAAGTTACATGTGTTTAAAAATTGGACTTATCAGCTGGCTTAGAATCATGTTGGTAACTCTGTCATGTATGGCCTCCTGGAAATTAAACTAAAATATTATTATCTATACGTGTGCCAACTTTGGAATAGCTCTCATGCATACCTTCCATGATATCCAACATGGAGCTCAAATTTCAATTGCGATTTTTCAGCAGTTGGTAGCACTGACATCATTTTCAAATACGGCATTGTGATATCCAGATTAGATCTTTACTCCTACCAAATTTTGTTTTGTTTGCTGCAGCCGTTTAGGAGTTGATAGGGGGTGACACACTCACAGCCAGACAGACAGACAAACACAAGGACAGACCGACACACATTTGCCCGATCTCATAAGTCTACTTTTTCCTCATTTTTGGAAAATGTGAAAAGTAGGCTAAAAATTTCATTGATGTCACTGAAAGGAGAGGGCCCAAGTTTGATCCCAGGAGCCTCGATCACTCTCTGCGGCCCTGCTATTGCAGATCACCCACCACACCTACAGTATGACTACTGTAGTAGCGGAACACGTTTGGGAAACGATTTACATACAGCGCTACTGGCACCCCGGGTGTATGACGTCACAGTAGGTAACGGGACTGGGTGGGCGTCAAGGTCGTGTATAACTCTCACTGTCCGAGCGAGGCGCCTACCATCGCTCAGTGATCAAGATCCTTTATGATCGATACTCAATACACACCCGTCTCTTGGATGGGCGATTTCGGTGGCATAGTTGGTAGTAGCATGCTGACCTTCTATGCCCAATTTCGCAGGTTCAAACCCAGCCGAAGTCGTCGGATTTTTTAAGAGCGTTAAAACTCCTCATTATGCCTTCTTTCGGAGGGGAAGTAAAGCCGGCGGTCCCATGTCATAGATTTATGGCATGAAAAACAACCTTCCGCTAATTACACTTGTGTGAAGCCAAAATTTGTAGGTAAGAATTGATAACGCTATATTAGTTCCAACGTTCGCCACCAGGTTCTGACTGTGAAGCCAAGTCCGCAAGCAAAAGTACGAACTACTTGAAATTACTGTCTGCAGTCCTTAGTTGAATTAAACAAATAGTTCCGTGAAGAACTATACAGCCTATTTTCATATATCCTACTTATACTAATAGTCTCTATCAACATACAAAATTTCAGTTTCATTGCTGTAAAAGATTCATAATCAGAACCGTCTAAATATTTCGGATGCTCGCCATTTAGGATTGTTATATGTATAGGCCATAGAGTTATCTACCATTCAAGGACAATTATTGCGTAGGTTCATTATTCAAACTTTCACTTCGATCGCATGATTACGAAACAACAAAAATTAAAACTTAATTTCAAAATTTCGCACAGCCGCCATCTTGAGGTTATGTAAACAATTGAATTAAATTAGATGGCAGTGCATTACAATCTGCAAAATCATTTACTGTACCACATTTCACTGCGCTCGGAGATTTAAATCACGAGAAAAGTCTATTAAAATATTTCAAATTCGCTTGGTCGCCATGTTCGTTTTGTACTTTACAGGTTTATGAAATATACATAGGTAAACTTGTATCAGTACCCTTTATCACCGTATAAAATTGCATGATGATATCTGTAATAGTTTCGGAGATATGGAAAGTCAGTGAAATATTTCGCACAGCCGCCATTTTGAGGATATGAAAACAATTGAACTAAATTGGACTTCAGTGCATTACAATGTGTATAAACATTTGCTGTACCAAGTTTCATTACGGTTGGATAGTTAAATCGCGAGAAATGTCTATTTAAAAGTCTGAATTTCGCTTGACCGCCATGATGGTTTTGTAGTCACCAGGTTTTTGAAAGTCTCATAGGTGAACTTCTAGTAGTGCCCTTTATCACCGTACACAATTTCAGGGCGATATCGGTAATAGTTTCGGAGATATTGAATGCTAATGAAATATTTCGCTCAGCCGCCATGTTGGATTGGTGAGACTTAACAAAATTAGAAGGGCACGGTCGAGGTCACCGGAAATAGTGTTATGAACTTACCGAGTTTCATTGAAATCGCTCCAGCCGTTTAGATTTAATTAGGGGACACACACACACACACCTCACACACACACACACACGCGCACATACACACGGACAAAAGGTGATCTCATAAGCCTATTTTTTTTTTCAAAATTGAAAATAGGCTAAAAAACAGATAACACACACTAATACAGTCATCACAATATTAACACCGGTTATCAGACAGATTCTACACACACTCAAAGTACACGGGGCTACATGACCGCGTTGTTGCAGCCCCTAAACTGAGGAACCAACCAACCGTCTCTTGGATGGGATTTTGAGCTGGGGTTTTACCTGGAATTACTGTGGACACATTTCCAATACTTAGTTAACTGTATTTCGTAGCTCTTCTATCAGTCAACGCGAATTTCCCCAATGTATAACATGTTATGTGAATAACACTCCTGGTAACAATTACATGTCGGAATGAAAGAGAAGAGTTCAGGACAAGAAAAATGAAGCATTGCCATACTCAGCTGGGATTGCGTGGCCGCTAACCCACGTCCCACTAGGTGTTAGCCCCTGAGGAGGGTTGATCCAATGAGGTGAATCGAATTGAATGTAAAGGAAGCTGTTGTGGATAAAACCCTGTGCGGATACGCTGGGGATAATGTTGGGAGAAAATTTGCGGATAGTTTTTAGAATACAATCTGAACTTGTAGACTTAGAAAAGGTTGATTGGACTAAATTGTTTGACATTTTGAAATCGATTGGAATAAACTACAGGGAAAGGAGGGCGATATACAATATATACAGAAACCAGACAGCAGTCATTCGCGTTGAAGGACATGAGAGAGAAGCTGGTATTCAGAAAGGTGTAAGGCAAGGCTGCAACTTATCACCCATACTTTTCAATCTTTACATTGAACAAGCAATGAAGGAAATTAGAGAAAAATTTAAAGTGGGAGTGAAGATTCAAGGAGAAATAATTTCAACTCTGCGATTTGCTGATGACATCGTCATCTTGGCCGACACGCCTAAGGATTTGTAAGAGTTTTTGAATGGTATGGACTCCGTCTTACGGAATGAATTCATGATGAAAATTAATAAATGTAAAACAAAAATACTGGAATGCAGCCGAAATAAATCAGAAACCTCTATGGACATCAAATTGGCAGGTGAAAAGCAGAAGGAAGTAGGAGACTTCTGTTACTTAGGAAGCAGAATAACCAGTGATGGACGAAGCAAAGAGGATATAAAAATTAGGTTGGCTCAGGCAAAGAAAGCATTTCTACAAAAATGGAATCTGCTGACATCGAATATAGATTTAGGTATTAGGAAGTCGTTTTTGAAAGCCTTTGTCTGGAGTGTCGCACTCTATGGAAGTGAAACTTGGACTATTGGTGCAGCAGAAAAGAGGAGAATTGAAGCATTTGAAATGTGGTGTTACAGGAGAATGATGAAGATCAGATGGGTAGATAGGGTTACAAACAAAGAGGTATTAAGACGATTGGGAGAGGAGAGATGTTTCTGGCGACTGCTAATGAAGAGAAGAGATAGGTTGGTAGGACACATACTAAGACACCCAGGAATAGCAAGTTTAGTTTTGGAGGGAAGGGTCGAGGACAAGAACTGTAGGGGTAGACCAAGGTTAGAATATGTTAAACAGATTGCCTCGGATGTAGGGTGTGGTAGCTATGTAGAGATGAAACGATTAGCTCAGGACAGGGAGGCATGGAGAGCTGCATCAAACCAGTCAAAAGACTGAAGACTCAAACAACAACAACAACTTGTTTAATATCATTATTAGAACCCGGATGTTTATGACATATCATACTTTTCCGCTATGTTTTTTCATGACAAATGTAATATGATGATTAACGCTAATCTCATTCAAATTATGTCATTAAGCATTATTAACACCCCGAACAGGAAAGGGTTGCAATTCTGGTTGTAAAAAATGCATTTCTAACATAGCACACAACGTACAAAGCCTAAGGGAACGACTCTTTCCTCAAATGTTTACATATGTTGCTTTAGTAATTTTATGTTCGACCCTGACTATTATATGTCAGAAAACTGTACTATAATGAGACTCATTATAACATTATGAAACAGTTTCTCCCACCAATCAGAGCTCAAGTAACAGTTCTTTGACCAATTAGATAAGGATATCATCGCACCTTCACTGAGTTCCACGGCCTTCTAATTTAAATTACACTACGTGGCCTAGTGTCATAGTAGGGTAATCGAGGAGGCCATGGTCAAATACAAGGCATTCTCTGCGTCACATGCGCTCTGTTCAGTACATAAAACTGGCGAAATCTCGACAGATATTTATGAATATTTATGTTCGAACATAAAATAGTTATAATAATTATCTTCGAATATAAACAGTCGTATGCAACTCGCCTATAATAGTACATTATGCAACGAGCCTATAATGGCTATAATTAAGACACGAGTATTTTTATAAAACGAGCGTATGCGAGTTTTATAATTTCCATACGAGTGTCTTAATTACCATTATAGGCGAGTTGCATACGACTGTTTATGTTCGACGATAATTATAACTTTATTATATGTTTTAACTTAAATATTCATAAATATCTGTTCAGTCACTACAGTAGAATGTTGTGATCGGGTGGTGCGGTGGCTAGTATATCTCTCTTGTCCAAGCTCTCTGGACAACCGACGCATGCGCTCTGTGTGCTTCAATACCATATGTTCAGATTGCGCACCAGTATTCAGTAAAACTGTCACTGAAGTCGTGTCAAAACCACGTGCTGTGTAGAAATTGGTTTTGGGGATATTAAGGTGCCGGTACAGTGCTATTTCTTGTCTCATATTCGCCAGTTTATTTACGCGAACATATGGACGGTGCGTATTCCATGTCGGTAATTTATTATAGTTCGATGTTGTGTTTATTTCCGACATGTTGGATTTTGAGTGCATGCGCGAAGGTATCGTTACCTAATTGGTCAATGAACGAGCTCTGATTGGCTGGAGAAACTGTATCATAATGAAAAACGGTGTTATAATGACCATCATTATGATACAGTTTTCTAACACATAATAGTGAGGGTCGAACATAAAGGTAATTAAGACACTCGTATGGAAATTATAAACCTCGCATACGCTCGTTTTATAAACATACTCGTGTCTTAATTATTGCCATTATAGGCTCGTTGCATAATGTACTATATGCTTTATCAAATTGAAACTATTATTGTTATGCAAATAGATTCGGATAACAAACGTGAGAATAAGGAAAAAAATCATGTGGATGCGGGGCGGATGTGGATAACAGTCGTGTGGATGCGGGGCGGATGTGGATAACGGTCGTGCGGATGCGAGCCGGATGCGGATAACGGTCGTGCGGATGCGGATAACGGTCGTGCGGATGCGAGCCGGATGCGGATAACGGTCGTGCGGATGCGGATAACAGTCGCGCGGAGACGGATAAGGTTTTGTTTATCCTTGCAAGGCTCTAGCTGTGGTTCTTTAGAACGCATCGGCCCAGCATTTGCATGGAATTGAATTGGGAAAAACCTCGGACGGTGAGGTTCGAACACACTGGTCTTGGTAATCCGGAGATAGCCTTGTGCGTTAACACGTGCAGCTATCCCGAAAGGTGATTATAATGCAATGGGTTTTCTGTCCCTTTTAACTACTGAGGCTTTTAGTGACGCTGGGGTGGCGGAATTTCCCCCCGAAGGGGAATGTTAACCTTCCAGTAAATCTACTCCCTCACATTTGCGCACCCTCAAATGCCAACTGACTGCTTCAGGATTCGATCCCGCTATCTTGGGATCAGCAGGCGAGAACGTTACCGCTGAGCATCACAGCCAGTCAACATTACTGTTGATGAGGGATCTGGAATGTGCGGATAAGAAGGAAGACAGGTCAGTCGGTGAGAAATGGTTTCACCCAAACAAAAGCGCTCACCCCTCCGGCAAAAATACCTGCTCATTAGAAGACAGTGATTGATGAACAATCATGATATCGCTAATTAATCACACAATTGGTTCTTACCATTCCCAGGAAAACAAAAGCTATTGGGAATTTCAACCCGGACCACTTTGTGTACAGATGAGCCGTTCATTCGTGGCCGGTCGTAAGCGCGTGAGAATTCTTCTAAAAGCCCGAGTAGAACACTGAGGCTTGCCACGGTGGGTGAGTGGTTAACGTGTCGGTCTACTAACCCCAAGCTTGCAGCTTCGCTCTTGGCCGTGGTAAGTGATTTTTGAAAGGCGGCAAAAATTTACGACACACATTTCATACGATGTTGGCATGTCAAAGCACCCATTTGAATTCAGTAGGCCGTGTTCATATTGAAACTACTTGAGCTATGCATGGGTTTCTATTGTATCAGTTAAACACGGGATGAAAGGATTAAAATACACGAACACATGTTGACTTAGATTGTAATGAACAAGACACTGTGATACAGGGTACAGAGTACAGTAACTTATACAGACAAAAAAGGCAAAGAACATAATGCCAAAGAATATACATTTGACAAAAGACAAACGATATTTACATGCAAGCGAGACTAGAAAGTACGAGAAATATTCATTCTCTTCAACACTCTCCCTTAATCGAGCAATGCTGCACTTAGGACAACCCAATGCCAGTAACACATTTCACATGACTATGAATTGGCAGACCTTTTGTCAATACATCAGCAAACATTTCAGCAGTAGGCATATAGGACAACTTTACTTTGCACTTCTTTAAGATGTCCCTAATGAAATGATAGCGCACATCTATGTGTTTTGTTCTCTGATGAAAACCTTCATTCTCAGCCAACCTCTGAGCACTCTGACTGTCATTACAAAACTGAATTGGACATCCTCTCTTACACAACTCAAAGAAGAAACCTCTAAGGAACAGAGCTTCTTTACATGCTAAAGTCAGACCTATGTATTCTGCTTCAGTGCTAGACAATGCCACAACTGGCTGGTTCTTACTTTCCCAACTTATTGGGCCTTCTGCATATTTAAATACATAACCACTCACAGATTTCCTGTAAGTTAAGTTATTTCCAAAAGAAGCATCAACAAAACCCTTGACATCACATTCTGATTATTCATACATGATACCAACATCCGCCGTACCCTTCAAGTATCTGTACACTCTCTGGACACATCTCCAATGTTCCTTACCATAGAAATTATTGAACTCACTCAAATAATTAGTTACATATGCAATATCTTCCCTGGTACAAATGGAAAGCTATAACAAAGCACCAATGGCCTGTTGATAGGGATAGGATTTATCACAGGATGTGGATTTCGCCAACAACAAACCTGTTTCCATTGGAGTTTTCACAGGAGTACAATCTGACATGTTAAACCTATCCAACACATCTAACAGATAACACTTCTGATCCAATCTAATACAATCTTCGCTTCATTGAACTCTCATCCCCAGACATTCTGAGACTTGTCCCAAATCTTTGATCTTAAAATGAGAATGCAACACAGACTTCAGTTTCTCCACTTGGACATGATTGTTAAAAAATACAAAAAAATCATCAACATAGAGGGCAATAACAACAAAAGATGATGAATCTTTACAGTAATATACACATGGTTCATACAGAGACTTCTTAAAACCAATTTCAGTAAAAATTTCATGAACCCTCTCATACCAAGTGCGAGATGCTTGCTTCAAGCCATAAACAGCTTATCGAAACTTACAAACTTTAGAACTGTCACACTCATAGCCTTCTGGGGGGTACATATAAATATCATTTTTAAGAACGCCATTCAAAAAAGCTGTTGAAACATCAAGGTGATGAACTTCCAGATCCATATTTACAGCAAGAGCAAAAAATAATCTCAATGTACTATACCGCACTACAGGTGCAAAAGTTTCCAGATAATCAACTGCGTACCGTTGAGAACAACCTTTAGCCACTAACCGTGCTTTAAATTTAGACACATTACCTTCAGTATTACGTTTCACTTTAAACACCCATTTGCATCTTACAATATTTGTTCCATCAGGTTTCTCAACTAATGTCCATACATCATTATCATGAAATGACTTGAGTTCTTCCTCCATCGCCTTTTTCCATTGCATGCCATCCTTACCGCTAAGTGCTTCAGACACAGTGGTTGGTTCCACATAACCACCACTTTCAGCAAAATAGGCCTCATTATCAGGAAATTGTTTTGGGCGTCTCTCCCTCAAAGGGTACCTCCTACCCGCATTTTCTGGAACACCAACCTGGTCAATCTCATAATTTTCATCATCATGAATTACAACAATGTCTTCATTAACCTGAGCAATACCTGGAACATCAATGTTGTCACTAACCTGACCAGCAACTGAAACTTCAACGGTTGGCAGGTTATTATCCTGTCCAATTCTGTTTTCATCATCATTTACAATGTCATGCAACGGACAATACATTACATCGCTTATTTCAACATTTTTCTCAGCATATCTGGTGAATTTATGTTCTACTAATTTAACACTGTGCTCTACAAATATATCTTTAGGTTTAGTGGGATCAAACAGACGGTAACCTTTATTTTCCCCATCATACCCAACAAACACAAAACATTTGCTTCTGGGTTCCAATTTGCCAGTACGCACCTGTTTTGGAACATGGGCATAAGCATCGCAACCGAATATTTTCATATTCTCATGACTTACAGCTTTACCAGTCCACAATTCCTCTGTTATGGCATTATCAACTTTACTATGAGGACACCTGTTCAAAATATACACTGCCGTATTGGCTGCTTCCGCCCAGTTTTTCAGAACATCCTGCTGTAAACAACATGCATCTAACCCTTTCCATAATAGTACGATTGTGACGATCGGCTACGCCAATTTGTTCAGCTGTATACCTTACAGTTTTCTGTTGCACAATCCCTTTTTCCGTGAAATATTTGTTCAGGTCAGAATTGACAAATTCCTTACCATTGTCAGATCTAAAAATCTTTGGTGTCTTACCTTTCTGAGTTTCACAATTTGCAACAAAATCCTTGACTTTCTCCTTGGTTTCAGATTTTTGTTTAAAAAATAAACAAAAATCTTCCTGGAAAAATCGTCAATTATTTTCATCATATATTTGACACCATTCCAGTTCTCAGGGAGCGGCCCACACAAATCAGAGTGCACCAAGTCCAAAAGACTTTCACTCCTCGAGTGACTTACTTGTGGAAATGACTGCCTTTGCTGCTTCCCGAGAACACATGGTTCACACAATTCCTTTGGTATTTCCTTAAATTTAACAACATCAGACATTTGACTTAAGATCTGTAACTTCTGTTGCCCAACGTGGCCCAACCGCCGATGCCACAAATTGTAATCAGAAACATCACCAACAAGGGCAGATATATCTTGGTTAACATTCAGAAAATACAGACCATTCAGAACTGAACCAGTAGCTAGCACGCTACCATTCACTGAGCAATTCACTGAATCCAAGATTTCACATCCATTTTTGTTAAACACAACAACAGCACCCCTTGTAATCATCTGACTTACCGACAGCAAGTTAACACTCAGTCCTGGAACATGCATCACGTCTGACAGATTATTAATACTGTCGCTTACATTCAGTGCAATGTCACCAACTCCTTGTACAGACAACTTATCATTAATACCAATTACAATGTTTATATCAGGATCATCATTGCATTTATAATTTGGCATACGTTTAACATTAGGGGACATGTGAGCACTACAACCAGAATCAATCAAGAAACAATTCTTTGGTACGTGAGCAGTTAAAGCACAAAACGGACTTTTATTGGATTTTGGACACTTCGGTGCACTTTGAACTTTTTTCTTCTGTGGACAAGTGTCACTTCCGTGACCCTTTTCACCACAAATCCAACACTTCCAACGACTCTTGTCGACCGCTTTTTCACTACCGGTAGAGCTCTTTGGTTTCCTTACATACCTGACTTCCTTCTTGGTGTTGCTGTACAGGGCTGCCCCATCAGCTGACTTCTCACCTTGACTTCGGCGAAAGCTTTCATCCAACAAGATAGACTTGATGCGGTCCAACTGTAGTTCCTCCGATGTTGAGGTTACGGTCATAACTAAGTTATCGTATTCATCAGGAAGACCTCGAAGTATCATAGCAGCAACAAACTTATCAGCGACAGGTTCATCAACAGCTGCTATCTTCTGTGTAAATGACATAACTTCACTTGTCCATGGAATCGAAATCTGATAACTTGAGCGAGCACAGATTTCGCATCAGCGTGATATACCTCCACTTTCCTTTATCTTCAAAAGCCTTTTCAAGGGCAAGCCAGGCATCCTTAGCTTTTGCACAGCCTCGAACATGGGGATAATTGTGAACAGCCACCATGAGACATATATCCGCCAGCGCTCTCTCATCACGCCGTTCATGTCCCTCGGACCCTGGCCCACAATCCATAATTTGACATTACATTATTTAAATGACTCATGGTGGTTCCGTATTGATATGTTAGAATAGTTATTAACAAGAAATCAACATCCGCCAGAATCAATACTATACATATGAAAATTCCACAGCCTGCTTCCAGTCTCCGACCGGGTCAGGAATGGAATGAATGAAGCCCCTCATCTAGCGGCGAGGATATGAACTGTGCCGGCTGCCGAGGCCTGACGCACTCCCCTGGGGCAATGATTAAATGAATGACAGATGAAATGAAATGATAGTGGAGAGTGTTGCTGGAATGAAATTTTGACAGGGAAAACCGGAGTACCCGGAGAAAAACCTGTCTGCCTCCGTTTTGTCCAGCACAGATCTCACATGGAGTGACCAGGATTTGAACCACGGACCCAGCGGTGAGAGGCCGGCGTGCTGCGGCCTAAGTCACGGAGGCTACTATACAGATAAAATTAATTATTTAACTTGTTTTCAGTTTCAGTACATGTTTCGAGAATTAATTACATTTTATCCCCTTCATCAGTTATTGAAAAAACAAAAAACAAAGCGTAGCACGGTAATAAGATGCGTATTTAAAACCTAATATGGTTGGTTGGTTGGTTCCTTAGTTTAGGGGCTGCGACAACGCGGTCATGTAGCCCCGTGTACTTTGGGTGTGTGTAGAATCTGTCTGATAACCGGTGTTAATTGTGATGACTGTATTAGTGTGTGTATCTGTTTTTTTTTAATTCAAGTAGGGACTGCAACTTTGAATTTTCAAATAGTTCCTACTTTTGCCGCCAAACGCTACCGTCAACGACTACTAGGCCTAGTTCAGAACTAGCTACTAGACGCCACCGCAGTCGGCTCTTGGCAACGAACGTAGCAACCTAAGAGCGTTGTTTATATTCTTAACCTATCCAATTTAGTTTCACACAGGTGTAATTAGTGGAAAGATCTTTAACATGCCATAAATCTATGACATGGGACCGCCGGCTTTACTTCCCCTCCGAAGGAAGGCATACTGAGACCTAATATGGTGCACCATAAAATTTAGGTTATAAGAATAGAATAAAATGAAATGAATTAGATGGTGACGGTGATCAGTTGCTCATGACAAATAGTAGTTCCTTGAAATGGTAGATATGTAACACCAATTCTTTACCAATCCGTGTAGCTCTATAACCAATGAAGAGCCTGTATGCTTAAAGATCCAAATATAGCCTTTTCAAAACAAAGTGGGCTTCAGAAACCCGACGTGATGGAAAGTGATCATAGGTTAGTTTAAAGCATATGGTGTATGAGGATAGGACAACGTTACATTTAGTGTTTCTGAAATCCATGCAAAATGATAAAGGAAAAACCTCAGAATGTTAAAATGACATGAAACAGGCCAAAATGTGAAGTGGACAGCATTATTATGGAGCGTACTTTCTTACTGCAACAGTATCTGCAAATCGCACATTTCGTACATTTTTAAAGTCATTTTTTGAAGAAATTATATATATTTATGAAATTACAGTGCAATTCGTCACTGCTAATGTCTATTTTCTTTCATTTGAATGCTCATTTGTCACGATCGGTCGCTTGTGAGCGCCATAGGAGGGATCTATACTACTGAAATAATATATATGATGATACGTATATAACACCTATGCACTTATTTTTTGACTTAAACACTTGTTCTTGATTAACGTGGAATTTACGGATCTCGTGGTCAACTTTCTATGAAGGTCTGATGACTTGTTTTAAATAAAGATAATTCCTCTATTTATTTAATTATCTTTTATCTGTTTTTTGTATTTATTTATTTATTTATATTTTATTTCTTTATTTGTTTTAACTTTCCATTTAATTTTTGTAAATTTTTCATTATTCAATTTATATTTTCATTTTTTTTTCTTGATGTTCTTTTTGATGTTTTAGATTTTATGCATTTTTAGCCTACTTTCGATTTTTCCAAAAATTTAAAGTAGACTTATGAGATCAACACAGGGCAAAAAAAAGTGTGTGTGTGTGTATGTATGTGTATGTGTGTGTGTATGTGTGTGTGTGTGTGTGTGTGTGTGTACTCTGAATGTCTGTCCCCCCCACCCAATCAATTCGAACACGGTGAACGCGAATGGAACGAAATTTGGTACAAAGGTAGCACTAGCAAAGGCCACCTCAGTGTCATGTTTTATATCACCGCCATCTTGACGCAAACGTAATCGCGGCCACCCAAATGTAATTACGACCAACCTAATAATCTAGTCTCTACCAAATTTTGCAACAACATATATTTATGTGGGAAGCATATTCTGCCCAAACTGCAAGATCATCAGCCCAATAGTTTGCAGATGGTGGCCAAGTATGTGTGCAAATCGATTCCCCCTATCAATTCGAACACGGTGAAACCGAATTGAACGAAATTTGGTACAGAGGTAGCACTAGCAATGGGCATCTCAGTGTCATGTTTTATATCGCCGCCATCTTGACGGAAACGGAATGGTGGCCACCCAAATGTTAAAAGCTTAAATCAAATTACGACCATCCTAATAATTTGAACTCTACCAGATTTTGCAACAACATGCCTTATTGTGGAAAGCATCTTATGACTGACTACAAGGTCATCAGCCCAATAGTTTGCAAATAGTGGCCATGTATGTGTGCAAATCCATTCCCCATATCAATTCAAATACGGTGAAACCGAATTGAATGAAATTTTGTACAGAGGTAGCACTAGCAAAGGGTACCTCATATTCATGTTTAATATCCGTATAGCACGTTGTATTTGAACAATCTACTACAACCAATATTCAATTATAACTTACTCCTTGAAAAGGACAAAGAGTTATAACAATAACCATGCATTTAGGAGAAAGTAGGCTATATGTTCTTTACTGAACATCTTGTTTATTATTATATTTATTTTAATTTTAATTACCGTAATTGGTTCTAATTTTTAAAATTTTATTTTTTTTATTATTATTTTGATTTTTTAATCCTATGGTTGTTATTATTTCGATTTGTATTGCTGTAGTTAATTTTAATTTTAATTTAAATCTTAATTTTTTTTTATTTTTTTAAATATTTTTGATTGAATTTTTAATTTTAGTTTGAACTTTATAAATTAAATATGTTAATTTTATTTTCGCAAAATTCAGCTGATGTTATGTCGGTAATACAGTGCTGTGGACTCCGTAGTTACCATTGTAAGGTCGCAGCTTGTTTGTGGTTCTAAACACTTCACCACCGACTGGTCAAGGAATGTTGCGGTATTGGGACGAGGTCGGTAAATCAGTACCGGCCCCTATATACCTACAGGGCGCACCTCACGAGTCTGAGATCAGATCGGGGCAGCGGCACCAATTAGATTTATTGCGTGATTTATGAATAGCCAGATGAGTGGATAAGTTAATTGAATAACAGCCCGTTACAAATGAGAGCCACACTATATCCGGCACAAGTTGGTTTATGTGGAGCGACTTCGCTGATAACACTGGCATTTATTGAGCTCCTTGTTCTTGAGACAAATGAGAGGGGGGATTAGAATGATCTTCCAAGAAAAGCATGCAATTTCTTCTCTTAGGTCGTCAACTTGCGATATAGGAAACTTAGAGAGAACATGCATTAATAGTGCCAGATTAATTCTCTTCGATCTTCAACTTGCGATATAGGAGTCTTAGAAAGAGCGCGCGATTCCCTCTCTTAGATCTTCAACTTTCGATATAGGAGACTTAGCTTCCATGAAGAGTGCGTAATTCCTTCACTTAGATCTTCAAGTTGCGATATAGGAGACTTAGAAAGAGCATCCATGAAGAGTTCCTGATTTCTTCTCTTACAAAGGTCTCCAAGATTCGACATAGGAAGAAAGAGCTTTCATGAAGAGCACACAATTCCTTCTCTTAGGCATTCTACTTGCGATTTAGGAGACTTAGAAAGAGCTTCCCTGAAGACTGCGCAATTCCTCCTCTTAGGTATTCTACTTGCGATTTTGGAGATTTGAAAGAACATCCATGAAGTGTGCCTAACTACTTCTCTTAGGTCTTCAACTTGCGATATAGGCCTACTCAGAATTAGAAGGAGCTTCCATGAAGAGCGCACAATTCCTATGCTTAGCTCTTCAAGTTGCGATATATGAGACTTAGAGCTTCCCTGAAGAGCAAGCAAATTTTTACTTCGACGTTCTGTATTGACTTTTACATATTCATAAACAAATCTATTGATCTATCCGACTAATCAATACTTTATTATGCAGTAAAATTTAAAATAGTTTTGTGGACATGTTTCGGCTTTAATTAAAGCCTTATTCAGCATAATAATACCAGCTTAAACCTAAATATATAATTCTTCAAATACAATTATTGTATATTGTTTTGCATGGTTCATTCTCAAAATTCAGAAGCTTAAAAGAAAACCATAAAAGCTATAAGAAAGGATTATAAGACCAATAATCATCAGCGTCGTGTGTCGGTTATCGTTTCTCGGCGTTGCGGCTGTCATTGCAGCAGCCTTATTCATGGTCACGTGTTCGTGTCTGTAATCAAACTGACTGTTTGTTGTCAGTCGGACGTGCCTCCTTGATCGCCATTGACGTCATGCTGCTCCTGATTGGACCGAGACGCAGCCAGTCACGGGCTGAGAACTATCCACGTGTTGCTAAGCCTGAATTCTTCTTCTTCCCGATTGAAATTATTGGGATGTTTCACAATCTCTATTGCTCCTCTAAATATTCTGTTTTGATATTTAGGAACTTCTGCAACAGTTTCAGCCTTATCGAACTCGAACGCGAATCACCCTCAAACGAAGTCGGGATAATAAACTAGACAATTATCATTAATTAATACGATCAAATGTTAAGATTATAAAACTTGAGGTTATTTAATTGGTGTTTATAACACTGCAACTGAACAAATCACAGAATTCCCATATTTGGCTAGTGTGATAACCTGTAATAACAAGCGCCTGTCAGAAATCAAAAAATGAATAGTGGTATCAAAACAAGCCTTACGAAATAAAAACAAGAAGTTCCGTGACGAACTAAAGAGCCTACTTTTCTTAAAATTTAAGATTCATGCCAATTATTAATAATTGGATCTATCTAGAATAATGACGAAAATAAGTTGGTAATATCGATATTTCTAATTAGTTAGAAATACAGTATACCTGGCATAATGTAGCCAAATAGAGAACTACAGTTGACAGCCCTGGTGACTGAATATATTCTTAGTTCCATCTCTTAAGGTACAGGATACAAAATTTGGTTGAAGTCCAATGGATAGCATGGATGTTACATGCAGTTTAACATTGGATCTAACAGCGCGCGTAAAATCATGTTGGCAACAATGACATACATGTATTGGTCAGAAATAATCTGAAATAATATGATCTATTGTTGTGTCAATTTTGAATGAAATCCATTAGTTAGTATAGAAGTTACATGCATTTTAAAATTGGACCTATCAGCAGGCTAAGAATCATGTTGGCAGCACTGGCGTACGCCTATATTAGTTACTCCAAATTAATCTAGAATGCCAGGTACTATACGTGTGCAAAAGTTAGAGCTATTGGCTTGCATACCTTCTGATATATTGATATTAGGGTAACAAAAATAGAGACAGTATTTATTAACAGTTGGCAGCCCTGGTTACTCTTAAGAATCGGCATAGTCATATCTGTTATGGTACACATAGCACACGCGTAATTGAGTTGAAATCCAAATGATAGTATAGAAGTTACACGTATTTAAAATGTGGACCTCTCAGCAGGCTTAGAATCACGTTGGTAGTATTGACGTATATAAGTTACTCCAAATTAATCTGGAATGTCAGGTACTATACGTGTGCATAGTTTAAAGCTGTAGGCTAGCATACTTTCTGATATATGGGTATTTCGATTTTAAAAAATGAGAGCATTTATTAACAGTTGGCAGCCCTGGAGGCTCTTAAGAATACGCTCATTCATATCTGTTTACGTACACACAGCACATACGAAATTTGGTTGAAATCCAATTGATAGTGTAGAAGTTATATGCATTTAAAATTTGGACATATCAGCAGGCTTATAATAATTTTGGCAACACTGCCATGTATGGCCTCCTGGAAATTATACTGCAATAGTATTATCTATACGAGTGCCAATTTTGAAATAGCTCCCATTCATACCTTCCAAGATATCTAACATGGAGCTCAAATTTCAATTGCGATTTTCAGCAGTTGGTAGCACTGACTTCATTTTCAAATATGGCCGTGAGATATTCATGTATAGATCTTTACTGCTACCAAATTTTGCTTCGATTGCTGCAGCCGTTTAGGAGTTAATAGGGGGGGGGACACACTCACAGCCAGCCAGCCAGCCAGCCAGACAGACAGACAGAAGGACAGACAGACACACATTTGCCCGACCTCATAAGTCTGCTTTTTCCTCATTTTTGCAAAATGTGAAAAGTAGGCTAATAACATATTGCTAAAGTATCACCTGCTAAAGCACAGCAGTATATCATGGGGCCCTGCTGACTCGGTAGACGTGTGGGTTCAAACCCCACCATCAACCGTTCTTGAAATGGTTTCTGTGGTTCTCCATTTTCCACACCAGGCAAATGCTGTGACGGTACCTTCTGACAGGCCATGGCCGCTTCCTTCCACAACCTTGCCCAGTTTCATTCACCATCAATCATTTCATCTCTCATTAACTCCTCCCAAGAGGTTGGCATCAGGAAGGGCATCCGGCCGTAAAACCATCCGCCACATTAGAATTTCATCGCTTCTCATCCCCGAACCCGTTGGCAACAGAAATTGTAAGGGGTAGACATACATACATTAGCTTGCCACGGTGGGTGAATGGATAGCGTGTCTGACTACCAACCCCAAGATAGCAGTTTTGCTCCCGGCTGTGGTAAGTGATTTTTGAAAGGCGGCAAAAATACGATACGCAAGTCATACGATGTTGGCATGTTAAAGAACCCATTTGAATTCAGTAGGCCGTGTTCATAATGGCAAATTTAATCTCGGGAGTTTCCGCCAACACAAAGTTCCTCATTTCTCTACTAGAAAGCGCTATAGTATTCAAGGAGCTTAGATATCTAACCTCCTTGACTTTCATACTGATTCAAGGAACAACGAAATTCGACATGCAAGCTACCCTCTGGGTGTCAAATTACAAAGCCTGCACCCGGCCGCCGAGGCCATACGATATTAATATTATTATTATCATAGCCTACATACATTTTAAGTGGTTTCGGTGGCGTAGTTGGTAGCATGCTGAGCTTCTATGCCCAAGATAGCGGGTTCAAACCCGGCCAAAGTCGTCGGATTTTTAAGAGCGTTAAGAATACCTCAGTGTGCCTTCCTTCGGAGGGGAAGTAAAGCCGGCGGTCCCATGTCATAGATTTATGGCATGTTAAAGAACCGTCCACTAATTACACCTGTCGGAAGCTAAATTGTATAGGTTAAGAATGTAAACAACGCTCTTAGGTTGCTACGTTCGTTGCCAAGAGCCGACTGTGGTGGCGTCTGGTAGCTAAGTTCTTAACTAGTAGTCGTTGACGGTGGCGTTTGGCGGCAAAAGTAGGAACTATTTGAAAATTTTTAAAAAAAGTCTGCAGTCATTACCTAAATTAAAAAAACAGATAACACCCTCTAATACAGACATCACAATTAACACCGGTTATCAGACAGATTCTACACACACCCAAAGTACACGGGGCTACATGACCGCGTTGTCGCAACCCCTAAACTAAGAACCAACCAACCATACATACATTACAATCACCTCAGTTTGAGGACTAGAAAGTCATTTCTCAAGACCGTTGTTTGGAGTGATTTACTGTATGGATGCGAAACCTGGACATTAGAGACACTGGAGGAAACAAAACTCAAGGCTGCAGAAATGTGGTTTTGGAGAAGAATGACAAGAGCAAGTTGGATGGACAGGAAAACAAATGATCTTGTTCTGCTGGACGTGGAAGAGAATCGATGGTTGTTGTTGTTGTTGTATGAGTCTTCAGTCTTTTGACTGGTTTGATGCAGCTGTCGATACCTCCCTGTCATGAGCTAATCGTTCCATCTCTACATAGCTACCACACCCTACATCCGAGGCAATCAGTTTAACATATTCTAACCTTGGTCTACCTCTACAGTTCTTGATGATGATGATAATAATTGTTGTTTTAAGGGGCCTAACATCTTGGTTATCGGCCCCTGATGATCTGGGTGATAGCGAAAATGTCAATGACATGGAAACCTGTACGAAAATTAAGTGAGACAGAAAATACTTACAAAAAGGAACTCAGATTGAAACAACTCACAAAATGTTCTTACAAAAGGGAATTTTGAACGAAAAGATTCACAAAAAGAATAGACTGAAAAATTCCCACAAAATGTAGGCTAGATTCAAAATACGCACAAAATGCAATGTAGAGTCGAAATACTTACAAAATGCAATTGAAATTCGAAATACTTACAAAATGCAAATGAGATCGAAAATACGTATAAAATGCAATTGAGGTTCAAAATACTTACAAAATGCAATTGAAATTGAAAATACACAATGCAATTCAGATTGAAATATCTCAGTTCCAATCAAATTATTCACAAAGTGCAATTGAAATGCAAAATACTTACAAAATGCAATTTAGATTGAAAATATTTGACAAAATGTAATTTAGATTCAAAATACCCACAAAATGCAATTGAGAATCAAAATATTTGCAAAATGCCCACCAAACAAAATGCAATTTAGATTTCAAATTCTTGCGAAATGCTATTTTGGTTGAAAATACTTACAAAGTGCAATTGACATTCAAAATACTCACTAAAATGCCCTGAACCTTCATTGAAAGGCTTACTAAAATGCAATTTAGATTGTCAATCTTATACAAACTGCAATTGAGATTGAAAACAATCGCGACAGGTAATTTACATCGAATAAACTTACAAAATGCAACGTAGATTAAAAATACCTACAAAAGAACGCTAAAGGGAATTTAGATGCACGGGGAACCAAGTAACAAAAACAGTGCGGGAATCTTAAAGAGAAAAGGAAATATAATGAAAAGAAAACAAGAGGTCTGACCCCTCGAAGAAGGAGGGATCACGAAAGATGAGACAAGGGCCAATTAAGGCGGGAAAGTAAAAGACTCCCTAGGCCTCGGATACCCTAATACCGTCGGGGTCGGAAAAGAACAAGAGTTGACCAAAGGACGTCGACAGGAAAGAAGACAGAGAGGAGACCGGCACAAGTAAGTGGAAGCAATGGCGGACTCAGCTGGGGTCCCGTGGTTGCCAACCCACGTCCCACAAGATGTGAGCCCCTGGTGGGTCTACAGATTTTGTCCTCGACCCTTCCTTCCATAACTAAGGTTGCTATTCCTGGGTGTCTTTAATACGTGTCCTAACAACCTATCTCTTTTCTTCATTAGCAGTCGTCAGAAACAACTCTCCTCTCCCACTCGTCTTATTACCTCTTCGTTTGTAACCCTATCTACCCATCTGATGTTCATCATTCTCCCGTAACACCACATTTCAAACGCTTCAAGTCTCCCCTATTCTGCTGCACCAATAGTCCAAGTTTCACTTCCATAGAGTGCCACGGTCTAGACAAAGGCTTTCAAAAATGACATAAATCTTTTTCTGTAGAAATGCTTCCCTTGTCTGAGCCAACCTACTTTTTATATCACTGGATATTTTGCTTCCTAAATAACAGAAGTCTCCTTTGTTTTTGTTTAGCCTATATTTTTAGCCTATTTTCATTTTATGAAAAAATAGGCTTATGAGATCACCTTTTGTTCGTGTGTCTGTGTGTGTGTTCGTGTGTGTGTGTGTGTGTGTGTGTCCCAAATAAATTCTAAACTACTGGACCGATTTCAATGAAACTCGGTAAGGTCATAGCACCATATTGGCCGACCCGGACCATGTCTTCCAAATTGTATTACGTCTCACCAAACCAACATGGCGGCTGTGCGAAATATTTCACCGGCATTCTATATCTCCGAAACTAATACTGGTATCACCCTGAAATTTTGTGCGGAGATAAGGGGCACTACTAGACGTTCATCTGTGAGACTTTCAAAAACCTGTTAACTACAAAACGAACATGGCGGCCAAGCGAAGCTGAAAGTTTCAAATAAACTTTTCTCGCGATGTAATCATCCAAAACGCAATAAAACTTGGTAAAGGAAATGTTTATACACATTGTAATGCACTGGCATCTAATTTAGTTCAATTGTTTACATAACCTCAAGATGGCGGCTGTGCGAAATTTTAAAATTATTTTCTTGTTTCTTGTGTCGTAATCATGCAATCGAAGTGAAAGTTTGAATAATGAAGCTGCGCAATAATTTTTCTTCATTGTACATATCTATATGGCCTATCCATACAACAATCCAAAATGGCGACCATCCGAAATATTTAGACGGTTCTCAATATCTACGAATCATTTACAACAAATTGACTTTCTATAACCTGGTGGGCACAAATCCAACATGGCGGCGACGCGGATGATGAATATTTAAGTGGACTTTTCTCGCGATTTAACCATCCGAGTGCAGTGGAACTTTGCAGAGTAAATGCTTATACAAATGTTAATCCACGTGCTTCTAGTCTATTTCAATTGTTTTCATAACCACACGATGGCAGCTGTGCGAAATTTTAAAATCTCTTTTCTACTTCTTGTGTCCTAATCATACGATTGACTTTTGCATACCACACGTGCACAATAATCTTCATGTAATAGTACATAAATAAAAATCCAACATGGTGACCATCTGAAATATTTAGACGGTTCTCAATATCTACGAATCTATCACAACAATCAAACTGAAATTTTGTATGTTGATCGTGGCAACTAACATAGGTAGGATATATGAAAATAGGCTGTATAGTTCTTCACGGAAGTACTTGTTGATTATTGAACACAATAAAGAAGAGGAAAACGAAATTCCTTGGACATGTATTCAGGCACGACTCTCATCTCCAAACCACTATCCAGGGCAAAGTATTGGGAAAGAAACCTAGGGGACGTCCAAGGCTATCGTGCATCAAGAACTCCATTGTGGTTCTTATGGCAGCATCAAGAGACTAGCAGACTGCACCGTTGCTGCGACAAGGCTTTGCCATAAGTTAATTATGATGATATAACATTTAGCAGCCAAGGCTGCGTGTAACTTCACCAAAAGCGGGAAAAAGTCGCCTTTACTGTGCGGAAGTAGCCTACGCTATGCTCAGGAACACAGGTGATGCGTTACTCGCGAGCATTTCAATATTCTGCCAGGGAATGCAAATGGAACCATCACAGACGTTTGTTTGGTCAGCAACCGCTTATCGCACGCACATGGTAACATATTCACACGAAAGGAATGTAACAAAAATAATATTCCACACAGTTCGTCCTTTCCTTTGTTCTATTTTATTCTTATTTGTCTGTATGATCATATTGCAACTTTTCACTCGGGCAACACTTTACTTTAGAATCACAATTACCAGGACATATGAAAAATGAACCTGAAAAAAAATCACGTGATTAACCCGTTGAATGCTTCGCCCAACTAAAAAGGTTCAAAATGACTTATTAGCTTATTTACATTTTATGAAAAAATAATGTTATGAGATCACCTTTTGCCCGTGTGTCTGTGTGTGCATGCGTGTGTTTGTGTGTGTGTGTCCACCCTTATAAATTCTAAACGGCTGGAGCGATTTCAATGAAACTCTCTAAGATCATAGCACCATTCTGGACGACCCTGACTGTGCCCTTCAAATTTTATTGTCTCTCACCAATCCAACATGGCGGATGTGCGAAATATTTCACCAGCATTCAGTATCTCCAAAGCTATTACAGATATGACCCTGAAATTTTGTACGGTGATAAAGGGAACTACTATAAGTTGACCCATGACATTTTCAAAAACCTGGTGACTACAAAAACCAACATGGCGGCCAAGTGAATTTGAAACATTTTAATATACTTTCCCCGTGGTTTAACCATCTGTGCGCAGTGAAATGTGGTACAGTAAATGATTATACATATTGTAATGCACTTGCATCTAATTTAGTTCAATTGTTTACATAACCTCAAGATGGCGGCTGTGCGTAATTTTAAAATTAAGTTTTTATTTCCAGTGTCGTAATCATGCGATCGAAGTGAAAGTTTGAATAATGAAGCTACGCAATAGTTTTTCTTTAATGGTACATAACTCTATGGCCTAGACATATAACAACCCAAAATGGCGAGCATCAGAAATATTTTGACGGTTCTCAATATCTACGAATCTATCACAAGAATCAAACCGAAATTTTGTATGTAGATAGAGGCAATTAACATGAGTAGGATATATGAAAATAGGCTGTATAGTTATTCACGGAACTACTTGTTTTTAATTCATATTCCCAATTCGCTTTCGAGTGCCGAGTCGATTTCTGGCATGTTCTGCCATCTATTGAGCATTATGTCTTACTACTTGAGTTTGGATTTTTGCTTCCGGAAGTAACTAACAGAGCATTTCATTATTATTACTATACATGATTTTTAAAATGAGAATGAAAAAACTCAGCACTAAAAAGGTTAAGGCGCTCCGGAATGCTGAAAATCTTCAACATTTTTTTTATGTGTAACATATTTCCACTCAGTTGCTGTATATTTTTTGTGGAGGTGATTTTGGAAAAGGGACGGAAACAATGAGCGCGCGCGGTGGCGGAGATTGGTACCACGACGTACTGTCGGCCATGTGGCTATGTGGAATGAATATCGCATACGGTTTACTTCAACGTTTGGAGACCCCTTTTAAGATATTCCTAAAACAAATAATCTTCAAGTTATCGTTCTTTGGTGTGAAAATATTCATTATATCATATTTGCTGAAAACAATTATGATTTATTAAATCTTCATACTTTTGCTGTATTCTTATTTAATGCAAGCATTCGAGGTACTGTGGGCCAACATACAGCCCTATGTGGAATGTGTATCGCATATGGTTTACTTCAAGGTTTGGGGGCGCCATTAAAGATATTCCTACAATAAATCATTGGCACTGGAGTTTTACAAGTAGTAATTTCAATGACCAACAGAGTTCACTGTTAACAAGGGATTTGCGCTCCGGGCCGACACAAAGTAGGATAACATGTCAGATGTTACACATTATATGCGACTACTGTAATGTTCGTAATTTTATCTTCATTTTTACGTCATTAGCTAAGGGCATGTGGCTTTCTAGCGATACATTTATTTTCTTCATGGCTCATTTTAAGCCTACACTTTCCCACAACCTTGGGTGCTAATAGTAAACCCACAATGGAGATTTTTATTTCTCTCTTTATTTTTAGCCTACTTTTCACATTTTGCAAAAATGAGGAAAAAGTAGACTTATGAGATCGATCCGGGAAAATGTGTGTCTGTCTGTCTGTCTGGCTGTGTGTGTGTCGACCCCCCCCCCCCCTATCAACTCCTCAACGGCTGCAGCAATCAAAACCAAATTTAGTATGAGTAAAGATGTGCACCGGAATAGCTCACGTCCATATTTGAAAATGATGTCAGTGTCACCAACTGCTGAAAAAACGCACTAGAAATTTGAGCTCCATGTTGGATATCTTGGAAGGTATGCATGGAAGCTATTCCAAAATTGGCACACATGTAGATAAGACTATTTCACTTTAATTTCCAGGAGGCCAACCATGACAGTGTTGTCAAAATAATTTTAAGCCTTCTGATAGGTCCAATGTTTAAATGCATATAACTTCTACACTATCAATTGGATTTCAACCAAATTTTGTATGTAATATCTGTACATAAACAGATATGACTGAGCGTATTCTTAAGAGCCACCAGGGCTGCCAACTGTTAATAATTGCTCTCTCTATTTTTTTTCAAATACCAATATATCAGAAAGTATGCAAGCCAACAGCTTTAAACTATCCACACGTATATTCTGACATTTTAGATTAATTTAGAGTAACTGATATACGTCAGTTCTACCAACATGATTATAAACCTGCTGATAGTACCAATTATTAAATACATTTAACTTCTATACTATCAGTTGGATTTCAACCAAATTTCGTATGTGCTATGTGTACCATAACAGATATTACTATTAGTATTGTTGAGAGCAATCAGGGCTGCCAACTGTTAATAAATGCTGTCTATATTTTTTACCCTAATATGAATATATCAGAAAGTATGCAAGCCAACAGCTCTATACTTTGCACACGTATAGCACCTGACATTCTAGATTAATTTGGAGTAATTAATACAAGGCAGTGCTGCCAACATGATTCTATGCCTGCTGATATGTCCAATTTTAAAATGCATGTAACTTCTATACTAACAAATGGATTTCATCCAAAATTGGCACAACAAGATATCATAATATTTCAGATTATTTCTAACCAGCACACGCATGGTATTGTTGGCAACATGCTTTTACGCGTGCTGATAGATCCAATGTCTAACTGCATGTAACGTCCATTGGACTTCAACCAAATTTTGTATTCTGTACCTTAAGATATGGAACTAAGAATATATTCAGTCACCAGGGCTGCCAACTGTAGTGCTCTATTAGGCTACATTATATCAGGTAAGTTATATTTTGAACTAATTAGATATTTCGATATTACCAACTTAATTTCGTCATTATTCTAGATAGGTTCATATTCTGTAGAATAATCATTGGCATGAAAAGTAAGCTGTATAGTTCTTCACGGAACTTCTTGTTTTTCAATTGATATTTCTCGAAACTGTTAGTTTTCTCTCTGTTAGACATTAGACATTAACACATTTTTAAGAAATCAAAACAGGTGGTAACAGAGAAATCCTCGTCCTACAACCAAAACTGTCGTCGTGTCCTCAGCCAGCGGAAATCAAAGCTGATTACATTTTTTTGCTAAAATATACTTCTGAATAAAACAAGTAATTCCGTGAAGAATTATACAGCCTATTTTCATATATCTTATTTATGTTAATTGCCTCTATCAACATATAAAATTTCAGTTTGATTGCTGTAATAGATTCGTAGATATTGAGAACCATCTAAATATTTCAGATGGTCGCCATGTTTGATTTTTATATATGTAGGATTTAGAATTATGTACTATTACACGAAGACTATTGTGAACAGGTGTTGGTGTCGTATTCAAATTTCAATCGCATGATTAGGCCACAATATATGAAAATCAGATTTCAAAATTTCGCACAGCTGCCATCTTATGGTTATGAATGCAATTGAAATAAATTCGATGCCAGTGGATTAAAATTTGTACAAGCATTTACCGTGCCGTGTTTTGCAGCGCTCGGGGGGTTAAATAGCGAGAAACGTCCATTTAAATATTTATATTCATATTTCGCGTCACCGCCATGTTTGATTTATGCTCACCGGGTTATTGAAAGACCCATAGGTGAACTTATGTTCATAGCCTTTATCAATATACAAAATGTTAGTTTGATTGTTGTCATAGATTAGTAGATATTGAGAACCGTCTAATTATTTCGGTTGGTTGCCATGTTGGATATTTATATATGTAGGCCATAGAGTTAAGTGCTACTAGATGACGATTCCTGCGTAGGTTGGTTATTCAAACATTCACTTCGATCGCATGATTAATACACAAGAAATAAAAACTTAATTTTAAAATTGCGCACAGCCGCCATCTTAAGATCATGTGAACAATTGGACTGAATTTGATGCCAGTGCATTACAATGGGTATACATATTTACTATACCATATTTCACTGCACACAGATGGTCAAATCACGAGAAAAGTCAATTAAAATGTTTAACATTCGCTTTGCCGCCATGTTCGTTTTGTATTGTACAGATGTTTAGAAGTCACATAGCTGAACTTCTCGTAATACGCTTTATCACCGTACAAAAGTTTAGGGTGATATCAGTAATAGTTTCGGAGATATTAAAAGCCGGTGAGATATTTCGCACAGCCGCCATGTTGGATTGATGAGACGTAATGAAATTTGAAGGGAACGGTCGGGGTCAGCCATAATAGTACTATGGGCTTACCAAGTTTCATTGAGATCGCTCCAGCCGTTTAGAAGTTATTACGGGGACACTCATACACACAGACAGACACACACACACTCACGGACAAAAGGAGGTCTCATAAGCCTATATTTTCATAAAATGAAAATAGGATGATAATTAATTATTAATAAAAATAATAAATTAAAAATTAAAAATTAAAAACAATAAATAATGAATAATGAATAATCAATAATAATTAACAATTAGTTCAATGCCACTCACTATTTGGCGACTCATTTGCCTGTCCCTGATCGAAATCATTTACATTCTGCTTATGTCCAACAACCGTGAATAGTAAAAGGCTCGCACAGGAAACTTCATTCACACACCAAAGAGTTTGTGACTGATTTCATAATGAGACAAACAACAAACATTGGACAGATGTTATCGGCCTCTCCTGTGACTAGGATAACTAACACACAAGACACAATCTTCGATTCACTTAGCTCCTCCAACGGAAGTTGGGATTGCGTCGAGCGTGCCGCATGAAATACAGATGTAGTCGGTTAAGAAACACCACATAGTCTAACAATGGAACATCGAAACATTTCATAATAACCTCGAACATTTGCTCCCCTGCACGAAAAGCAGAGATTCACGGATATGCTCAAGACTTTCTGAAATCTGAGCTTCTTTGAATCCTTCAAATGCTTTGTACTATTCTGCTTCGGTAGTTATAGAGGAAAATGGTGTGTCAAGGATAATGTTTTGATACTCATCCTCTTCCTTCTCCGCACGCTCATTTTCAGGATAATTTTTTACACATTTTATGACACAAATAAATTCATAACGTAACTAACAGCTTGCGTACTAATAGCAACGTATAGATGACGCTACTGACCTAGCATACATAGATGAACAAACAACACGTAACTAAGAGCTTGTGTTCTTATAGCAACGTATAGATGACGCTACTGACCTAGTATACATAGATGGACAAACAACACGTAACTAAGAGATTGTGTTCTTATAGCAACGTATAGGTGACGCTACTGACCTAGTATACATAGATGAACAAGCAACACGTAACTAAGAGCTTGTGTTCTTATAGCAACGTATAGATGACGCTACTGACCTAGCATACATAGATGAACAAACAACACGTAACTAAGAGCTTGTGTTCTTATAGCAACGTATAGATGACGCTACTGACCTAGCATACATAGATGAACAAACAACACGTAACTAAGAGCTTGTGTTCTTATAGCAACGTATAGATGACGCTACTGACCTAGTATACATAGATGAACAAACATCACGTAACTAAGAGCTTGTGTTCTTATAGCAACGTATAGATGACGCTACTGACCTAGCATACATAGATGAACAAACAACACGTAACTAAGAGCTTGTGTTCTTATAGCAACGTATAGATGACGCTACTGACCTAGCATACATAGATGAACAAACAACACGTAACTAAGAGCTTGTGTTCTTATAGCAACGTATAGATGACGCTACTGACCTAGCATACATAGATGAACAAACAACACGTAACTAAGAGCTTGTGTTCTTATAGCAACGTATAGATGACGCTACTGACCTAGCATACATAGATGAACAAACAACACGTAACTAAGAGCTTGTGTTCTTATAGCAACGTATAGATGACGCTACTGACCTAGTATACATAGATGAACAACCATCACGTAACTAAGAGCTTGTGTTCTTATAGCAACGTATAGATGACGCTACTGACCTAGCATACATAGATGAACAAACAACACGTAACTAAGAGCTTGTGTTCTTATAGCAACGTATAGATGACGCTACTGACCTAGCATACATAGATGAACAAACAACACGTAACTAAGAGCTTGTGTTCTTAAAGCAACGTATAGATGACGCTACTGACCTAGTATACATAGATGAACAAACATCACGTAACTAGAAGCTTGTGTTCTTATAGCAACGTATAGAGGACGCTACTGACCTAGTATACATAGATGTACAAACAACACGTAACTAAGAGCTTGTGTTCTTATAGCAACGTATACATGACGCTACTGACCTAGTATACATAGATGAACAAACAACACGTAACTAAGAGCTTGTGTTCTTATAGCAACGTATAGATGACGCTACTGACCTAGCATACATAGATGAACAAACAACACGTAACTAAGAGCTTGTGTTCTTATAGCAACGTATAGATGACGCTACTGACCTAGTATACATAGATGAACAAACATCACGTAACTAAGAGCTTGTGTTCTTAGAGCAACGTATAGATGACGCTACTGACCTAGCATACATAGATGAACAAACAACACGTAACTAAGAGCTTGTGTTCTTATAGCAACGTATAGATGACGCTACTGACCTAGTATACATAGATGAACAAACATCACGTAACTAAGAGCTTGTGTTCTTATAGCAACGTATAGAGGACGCTACTGACCTAGTATACATAGATGTACAAACAACACGTAACTAAGAGCTTGTGTTCTTATAGCAACGTATAGATGACGCTACTGACCTAGTATACATAGATGAACAAACAACACGTAACTAAGAGCTTGTGTTCTTATAGCAACGTATAGATGACGCTACTGACCTAGCATACATAGATGAACAAACAACACGTAACTAAGAGCTTGTGTTCTTATAGCAACGTATAGATGACGCTACTGACCTAGTATACATAGATGAACAAACATCACGTAACTAAGAGCTTGTGTTCTTATAGCAACGTATAGATGACGCTACTGACCTAGCATACATAGATGAACAAACAACACGTAACTAAGAGCTTGTGTTCTTATAGCAACGTATAGATGACGCTACTGACCTAGTATACATAGATGAACAAACACCACGTAACTAAGAGCTTGTGTTCTTATAGCAACGTATAGATGACGCTACTGACCTAGCATACATAGATGAACAAACAACACGTAACTAAGAGCTTGTGTTCTTAAAGCAACGTATAGATGACGCTACTGACCTAGTATACATAGATGAACAAACATCACGTAACTAAGAGCTTGTGTTCTTATAGCAACGTATAGAGGACGCTACTGACCTAGTATACATAGATGTACAAACAACACGTAACTAAGAGCTTGTGTTCTTATAGCCACGTATAGGTGACGCTATTGACCTAGTATACATAGATGAACAAACAACACGTAACTAAAAGCTTGTGTTCTTATAGCAACGTATAGGTGACGCTATTGACCTAGTATACATAGATGAACAAACAACACGTAACTAAAAGCTTGTGTTCTTATAGCAACGTATAGATGACGCTACTGACCTAGTATATATAGATGAACAAACAACACGTAACTAAGAGCTTGTGTTCTTATAACAACGTATAGATGACGCTACTGACCTAGTATACATAGATGAACAAACAACACGTAACTAAGAGCTTGTGTTCTTATAGCAACGTATAGATGACGCTACTGACCTAGCATACATAGATGAACAAACAACACGTAACTAAGAGCTTGTGTTCTTATAGCAACGTATAGATGACGCTACTGACCTAGTATACATAGATGAACAAACATCACGTAACTAAGAGCTTGTGTTCTTATAGCAACGTATAGATGACGCTACTGACCTAGCATACATAGATGAACAAACAACACGTAACTAAGAGCTTGTGTTCTTATAGCAACGTATAGATGACGCTACTGACCTAGTATACATAGATGAACAAACATCACGTAACTAAGAGCTTGTGTTCTTATAGCAACGTATAGAGGACGCTACTGACCTAGTATACATAGATGTACAAACAACACGTAACTAAGAGCTTGTGTTCTTATAGCAACGTATAGATGACGCTACTGACCTAGTATACATAGATGAACAAACAGCACGTAACTAAGAGCTTGTGTTCTTATAGCAACGTATAGATGACGCTACTGACCTAGCATACATAGATGAACAAACAACACGTAACTAAGAGCTTGTGTTCTTATAGCAACGTATAGATGACGCTACTGACCTAGTATACATAGATGAACAAACATCACGTAACTAAGAGCTTGTGTTCTTATAGCAACGTATAGATGACGCTACTGACCTAGCATACATAGATGAACAAACAACACGTAACTAAGAGCTTGTGTTCTTATAGCAACGTATAGATGACGCTACTGACCTAGTATACATAGATGAACAAACACCACGTAACTAAGAGCTTGTGTTCTTATAGCAACGTATAGATGACGCTACTGACCTAGCATACATAGATGAACAAACAACACGTAACTAAGAGCTTGTGTTCTTAAAGCAACGTATAGATGACGCTACTGACCTAGTATACATAGATGAACAAACATCACGTAACTAAGAGCTTGTGTTCTTATAGCAACGTATAGAGGACGCTACTGACCTAGTATACATAGATGTACAAACAACTCGTAACTAAGAGCTTGTGTTCTTATAGCCACGTATAGGTGACGCTATTGACCTAGTATACATAGATGAACAAACAACACGTAACTAAAAGCTTGTGTTCTTATAGCAACGTATAGGTGACGCTATTGACCTAGTATACATAGATGAACAAACAACACGTAACTAAAAGCTTGTGTTCTTATAGCAACGTATAGATGACGCTACTGACCTAGTATACATAGATGAACAAACAACACGTAACTAAGAGCTTGTGTTCTTATAACAACGTATAGATGACGCTACTGACCTAGTATACATAGATGTACAAACAACACGTAACTAAGAGCTTGTGTTCTTAAAGCAACGTATAGATGATGCTACTGACCTAGTATACACAGATGAACAAACAACACGTAACTAAGAGCTTGTGTTCTTGTAGCAACGTATAGATGACGCTACTGACCTAGTATACATAGATGTACAAACAACACGTAACTAAGAGCTTGTGTTCTTATAGCAACGTATAGATGACGCTACTGACCTAGTATACATAGATGAACAAACAACACGTAACTAAGAGCTTGTGTTCTTATAGCAACGTATAGATGACGCTACTGACCTAGTATGCATAGATGAACAAACAACACGTAACTAAGAGCTTGTGTTCTTATAGCAACGTATAGATGACGCTACTGACCTAGTATACACAGATGAACAAACAACACGTAACTAAGAGCTTGTGTTCTTATATCAGCGTATAGATGATGCTACTGACCTAGTATACACAGATGAACAAACAACACGTAACTAAGAGCTTGTGTTCTTGTAGCAACGTATAGATGACGCTACTGACCTAGTATACATAGATGTACAAACAACACGTAACTAAGAGCTTGTGTTCTTATAGCAACGTATAGATGATGCTACTGACCTAGTATACACAGATGAACAAACAACACGTAACTAAGAGCTTGTGTTCTTGTAGCAACGTATAGATGACGCTACTGACCTAGTATACATAGATGTACAAACAACACGTAACTAAGAGCTTGTGTTCTTATAGCAACGTATAGATGACGCTACTGACCTAGTATACATAGATGAACAAACAACACGTAACTAAGAGCTTGTGTTCTTATAGCAACGTATAGATGACGCTACTGACCTAGTATGCATAGATGAACAAACAACACGTAACTAAGAGCTTGTGTTCTTATAGCAACGTATAGATGACGCTACTGACCTAGTATACACAGATGAACAAACAACACGTAACTAAGAGCTTGTGTTCTTATATCAACGAATAGATGACGCTACTGACCTAGTATACATAGATGAACAAACAACACCTAACTAAGAGCTTGTGTTCTTATAGCAACGTATAGATGACGCTACTGACCTAGTATACATAGATGTACAAACAACACGTAACTAAGAGCTTGTGTACTTATAGCAACGTGTAGATGACGCTACTGACCTAGTATGCATAGATGAACAAACAAAACGTAACTAAGAGCTTGTGTTCTTATAGCAACGTATAGATGACGCTACTGACCTAGTATGCATAGATGAACAAACAACACGTAACTAAGAGCTTGTGTTCTTATAGCAACGTATAGGTGACGCTACTGACCTAGTATACATAGATGAACAAAAAACACGTAACTAAGAGCTTATGTTCTTATAGCAACGTATAGATGACGCTACTGACCTAGGATACATAGATGAACAAACAACACGTAACTAAGAGCTTGTGTTCTTATAGCAACATACAGATGACGCTACTGACCTAGTATACACAGATGAACAAACAACACGTAACTAAGAGCTTGTGTTCTTATAGCAACGTATAGATGAGGCTACTGACCTAGTATACACAGATGAACAAACAACACGTAACTAAGAGCTTGTGTTCTTATAGCAACGTATAGATGACGCTACTGACCTAGCATACATAGATGAACAAACAACACGTAACTAAAAGCTTGTGTTCTTATAGCAACGTGTAGATGACGCTACTGACCTAGTATACATAGATGAACCAACAACACGTAACTAAGAGCTTGTGTTCTTATAGCAACGTGTAGATGACGCTACTGACCTAGTATACGTTGATGAACAAACAACACGTAACTAAGAGCTTGTGTTCTTATAACTCGACACGACTCGACTGTTTGATGCTGGCTGAAGCTGGGATGATAGGCTTGCTCGTTAGCTCGTAAAATCGCTCCACTGAATGGAGATTGTTGGAAGAAATGAAAACGTAAAAATACTTATCACTATATGTACTAAAGGTAGAGATATGCTGCCAAAGACTTTTTTTGTAGAACTTTTCATGCTGAAGAAATTCTTACACTCATAGTATATATTTGTTTGTAGAAGCAAAGATGATATTCAGGGCATTCTTACACTTGGTAATGAAAGAATTGAAAGGGTTTCATCATATAAATATTTAGGATGTCGAATCAATGACAACTGGCACTTAAGTCAAGAAATTCGCTGTAGAATTGAGCAGGCCAGAAGTTATTTCATGAAACTGAGAATAGTTTTGACCAGTCATGATTTAAGTCTGTCATTACGCACCCGACTGCTTCGATGCTACGTTTTTAGTATCCTTCTCTATGGAGTTGAATCATGGACACTTACCGAGGTTTTAAGTAAGAAACTGACAGCATTTAAAATGTGGACGTATCGCAGGATTTTAAGGATATCATGGACAGCTTAAGTCACAAATGTGGAAGTACTGCGGCGTATGAACAAAGACTCGGAAATTCTCATTATCATCAAAAGGAGAAATCTAGAATACTTTGGTCATTTCATGTGCAACAACAAATACCACCTCTTGCAATTAATTATCCTTGGGAAGATTGATGGCATTAGGGGTCCAGGACGCAGACGAATATCCTGGCTAAAGAACTTCAGCCAGTGGTTTGGACTTAATACAGTGTCACTGTTTAGAACAGCTATGGACAAACAGCAGATCATGCTACTGATCGCCAATGTTCTTGGAGGACGAGGCACTTGAAGAAGAAGAAGAAGAAGAAGAAGATAGTATACAGATAATTTTAACGGTTTACGGAGCGTAAGCCTAAAAGGCACACGAAGGGCAGGATTTCTTCGACTCGATTCACTTAAATCGTTACTGCTCGGATTAGTTTGGTCATAAATGAATGTTTTTTTCTTCAGAAACCTTCCTTGAGGTGAAAACCGCATCAAAATCTATCCAGTGGTTCTCGAGATTACCCGTTACATCCAAGATGATGATGATAATTGTTGTTTTAAGGGGGCCTAACATCTAGGTTATCGGCCCCTAATGGTTGGGATGACCGTGAAGGTGAAAATGAAATGTAAACTTATAACTAAAACTAACTACTAACTTATATACTAGAAGAAGAAATGGAAAACAAAAGGAGAATAAGGCAAATAAAGGACAGGAGGAAAAGAAATGCCCTCAACCCTCGAAGAAGGCGGATTGAGGGACTTGGAAGGAAGGAGAGCCCTGAAAGGCAGATAGGAAAGTGAAAGAGGAGAGGGTCCTCCCCACAGGTAAGGGACAAAAGGGGGAAACCGGACCCAGCTCAGGAATCCCTCGGGGTCGCCAACTCACCAGCCGTGAGCCCCTGAGGGTGTAGCACTATCCAGGGTGCACCAGAAGTGGTGGGGCTACATACACCCTGCCTCCTGGAAGGCCTTGTGCAGAAGGCAGGAGATAACATGAAAAGATAATGAAGGCTGACCACTCGCAGAAGGAGGGTATCAGAAAAGATGGGACAAGGGCCAATTAAGGCGGGAAGGGAAGAGACTCCCTAGGCCTCGGATACCCTAATACCGTCGGGTTCGGAAGAGAACACGAGTTGACCATTACATTCAAGAATCGAATACTTTGTTTTATAGTAGGCCTATGTGGAGATGTGTGAAAAGTTTTACCAATCTTTTCTCCAAGACCAATGAAACTTTTATACACAGAGCTCAATTTGTCACTAAAAAAGAAAGATCGAAGAGACCTCAACCTCGAAAGGATCTGTTATGAGAGAAATACTTTTATGTTCGACCCTCACTATTATGTGTCAGAAAACTGTATCATAATGATGGTCATTATAACACCGTTTTTCATTACGATACAGTTTCTCCAGCCAATCAGAGCTCGTTCATTGACCAATTAGGTAACGATACCTTCGCGCATGCAGCCAAAATCCAAAATGTCGGACATAAACACAACATCGAACTATAATAAATTACCGACATGGAATACGCACCGTCCATATGTTCGCGTAAATAAACTGGCGAATATGAGACAAGAAATAGCACTGTACCGGTACCTTAATATCCCCAAAACCAATTTCTACACAGCGCATGGTTTTGACACGACTTCAGTGACAGTTTTACTGAATACTGGTGCGCAATCTGAACATATGGTATTGAAGCACACAGAGCGCATGCGTCGGTTGTCCAGAGAGCTTGGACAAGAGAGATATACTACCCACCGCAGCACCCGATCACAACATTCTAGTGACTGAACAGATATTTATGAATATTTATGTTAAAGTTATCGTCGAACATAAACAGTCGTATGCAACTCGCCTATAATGGTAATTAAGACACTCGTTTTATAAAAATACTCGTGTCTTAATTATAGCCATTATAGGCTCGTTGCATAATGTACTAATATTTCATGAGGTTCCAAGTAAAATACTTGATCGGAACATTGTGCTTATTCAATTCTTAATACGGTACAAATTATAAATTTGATTTATAGCCTACTTTTCACATTTTGCAAAAATGAGGAAAAAATAGACTTATGAGATCGGGCATATGTCTGTCCTTCTGTCTGTCCTTCTGTCTGTCTGTCCTTCTGTCTGTCTGGCTGGCTGTGTGTGTGTCCCCCCTATCAACTCCTAAACGGCTGCAGCAATCGAAACAAAATTTGGTAGGAGTAAAGATCTATACCTGAATATCTCTCGTACATATTTGAAAATGATGTCAGTGCTACCAACTGCTGAAAAATCGCAATTGAAATTTGAGCTCCATGTTGGATATCTTGGAAGGTATGAATGGGAGCTATTTCAAAATTGGCACACATATAGAAAATAATATTGCAGTTTAATTTCCAGGTGGCCATACATGTCAGTGTTGCCAAAATTATTATAAGCCCGCTGATAGGTATAAATTTTAAATGCATATAACTTCTACACTATCAATTGGATTTCAACCAAATTTCGTATGTGCTATGTGTACCATAACAGATATGACAATGCGTATTCTAAAGAGCCACCAGGGCTGCCAACTGTTAATAAATGCTCTCAATTTTTTAATTCCAAATACCCATATATCAGAAAGTATGCAAGCCGACAGCTTTAAACTATGCACACGTATAGTACCTGACATTCTAGATTAATTTGGAGTAACTAATATAGGCCTACGCCAGTGCTGTCAACATGATTTTAAGCCTGCTGATAGGTCCAATTTTAAAATGCATGTAACTTCTATATTAACTAATGGATTCCATTCAAAATTGGCACAACAATAGATCATATTATTTCAGATTATTTCTGACCAATACATGTATGTCATTGTTGCCAACATGATTTTACGCGCGCTGTTAGATCCAATGTTTAACTGCATGTAACCTCCATTCTATCCATTGGACTTCAACCACATTTTGTTTTCTGTACCTTAAGAGATGGAACTAAGAATATATTCAGTCACCAGGGCTGCCAACTGTAGTTCTCTATTAGGCTACGCTATGCCAGGTATACAGTATTTCGAACTAATTAGAAATTTTGATATTACCAACTTAATTTCGTCATTATTCTAAATAGATCCATAATATAGATTAATCATTGGCATGATTCTTAAATGTTAAGAAAAGTAGGCTCTTTAGTTCGTCACGGAACTTCTTGTTACAGATATCTTACGATAAAACCAAGTACTTTGAGAATCGGTACTCCGGAAACACCCCTTTGACGACCATACATGGAACGATTGGAAGAGTCAATCGCTTTCGTTATCTTGGTGAATGGGTCCACCCCAATGGTAGAGATGGCACCTCCATCTTAGCAAGGCGTACCAAACTCAACGCAGCATACCAACTATCCCACAATTTGTACAGCAAGAAATGCATTTCGAGGAATGCTAAGATCTGTCACTACAGAACTGCTGTCAGACCACAGTTTCTGTATGCCGCAGAGACCCTCTTGATGAACAGAAAAGGCACCATGGATGACCTGGAGAAAGCAGAAAGACGTATCCACAGGAAAATCCATGGCCCGAGATTGCTCCCAGATGGAACCTACCGTTTGAAATCTAATTCTGACCTGTATCGACAGTTAGAATCAGCCAATACCAGTAGGGCCTATGCGACGTAGGAGGCTAAAGTTCAACGGACACCTACAACGAATAACAGCAACAGGCTTACCAAGAAGATCTTCTCCTTGGTGAAAAGCTACAAGACTGGACGCCTGTGGCTTAATGAAGTACTAAAGGACTTGGATTCGGCTGGAATTGCTGACCTTGATGTAGAAGATCGTTCTAAATTTGGTGATGTGGTAGAATCTTGGACCCCACCACCTGGAGTCCCTAAATGTCGCAGGAGAGAAAGGAGAAATTATCAGTAGGGTTCAAGAAATATTGGGAACGGAAAGGAGCATTGAAGAAGAACTAGTCATGAGCGCTCTCTAGTGGGCTTAAATCAATAATAATAATAATAATAATAATAATAAATTTGATTTATTATGCAGTGATTTTAAGAAGCGTTTTACTCAACCCAAAGATGAAAAGTTATGAATGGAAGAAAAGAGGTAATTTTATAAAATGTGAATATTTAGGCATTTTTAGCCTACTTTCAATTTTGAAAAAATAGGCTTATGAGATCACCTTTTGTCCGTGTGTGTGTGATGATGTGTCTGTGTCCCCCAAATAACTTCTAAACGGCTAGAGCGATTTCAATGAAACTCGGTAAGTTCATAGCACTATTCCGGACGACCTTGACCGTGCCCTTCAAATTTTGTTACGTCTCACCAATCCAACATGGCGTCAGTGCCAAATATTTCACCAGCATTCAATATCTCCGAAACGATTACCGATATTACCCTGGATTTGTTTTACGGTGATAAAGGGAAATACTAGAAGTTTATCTATGTGACTTTTCAAAACTGGTAACTACAAAAACAACATGGCGGCCAAGCGATGTTGCGACTTTTAAATAGACGGAAGGGGGATTTGTGTTTGTTTCACGAACCTCGCCATTCTTATTAAATTGAGTCTGACAAGAATTCGTTCCTCATTCGAAGCCGGGACAGGTTTCCAGTATATTATTTAATGTTATGGTGTACGGTTCCATAGAAATGGGTTGTGATAGGAATTCAGAAGAAAGTGGTCATGATCTGTGATACAGGTACCATCCCTGGCATTTATCTGGATTTGAAATGGAAAACCACTTCAATCCGGCAAACGGTGGAATGCAAATCCACAAGCCCCGATAATCAGAGCTTAGTATTCTAGTTATCTTGCGTCGGAAGGATACGGCTTTCGTATGCGGACGCGTCGTCTGCAAGATCTCGTATTTGGCAAAACCGATGACTTGCGGATATACGGTTTGCGAGATTACGCACACAATGTGGCCGCAGACAAAAGCCATACCCTTCACAAGCCTTGAAAATTATTATCGGCTTAATTATACCGCGAGAATTATCCAAAACATACGAGTGTTTATAATTAAAAGTCACAATGCTCTTAGCATTGACTTATATACTCTATTTTTATGAAACTGTAAGAACGATATAATTATTTTTCGCCGAACGATATAGTAGCCTATGGCCAAACTAGAAAAGTTTGGAGGTATTTCGATAGTTTCTTATCCGCTTCGCGTTGATGAAACTCGTATGATGATTTTGAAGCCAACTCTTATTAGTAGTTCAAATGATCTACGTTGAAGCACACTTGACGTTACAGACAGCCAGGAACGTGGCTACGAGTAGCGGAGCAAGCCGAAGTTACACGATTGATTACGATAGACAGCGATTCACCACACACACAGTAGTTTTACATGGATGAAGCTACGATACGAGTAACTGCACTGCCATCGCAATGTCATTAGGATGCGCCAGCCTTGTTATATTTGGTGTTCTGTGTTGTTGATAACATGGTGGCTCCACATGCTTGAAACACGTTACGGTAACTGTTCATTATCCTGATTTTGAGAGATATTAAGTCACTTATACTGCTCGAGTCTAAGCTGCGTGGACCTGAGTGGAATGTGCATCGCAGACTATTAGTAGTGGTGGTGACGAGTGATGCGGTTTCTCGGTCCTTGCGTAGTAACAGAAGCAAATACATTAGTCGGTGACTCAGTCACTCATTCCCAAAGCCACACTGGTTTCAGAAAAGACCCATGTTAGCAGTATTGGAATAGACGAGAATGTCAGGTAACATGGCGGGCTGTCGACAGGCTTCTCAATTCTCGCCTGCTCCTACCCTGCCTCTGCCCTTCATCCGGCAAGTTCACAGAGCTTGGAACCGAGCAGTACGTTCAAACTACCCACAATGGCAAATATTGTTCCTGGGCAACACGATATTGTCGTATTTCTGAAGCTTATAATCTTGCTCTATACTTTTCATTCGTAAACCGTATTTGTCAAATTCGGGTGTTGCTCACGCCGAAGAATATGAGTCATACGACATCGGCATGAACAGATCTGAATAAAACCAACCAGTCCAAAGTCTCAAGTTGGTGCGATTTTTAGCCTACTGTTCTCTTTTTGCAAAAATGAGGAAAAAGTAGACTTATGAGATCGATCCGGGAAAATGTCTGTCTGTCTGGCTGTGTGTGTGTGTGTGTGTGTGTGTGTGTGTGTGTGTGTGTGTGTGTGTGTGTGTCCTATCAACTTCTAAACGGCTGCAACTATGGAAACCAAATTTGGTATGTGTAAAGAACTATGCCGGAATATCTCAACGCCATATTTAAATATGATGTCAGTGCTACCAACTGCTGAAAAATCGCAATTGAAATTTGAGTTCAATGTTGGATATCCTGGAAGGTACTGTATGCATGGGAGCTATTCCAAAGTTGGCACAAATATAGATAATGATATTTCAGTTTAATTTCCAGGAGGCCATACATGACAGTGTTACCAACATGATTCTACGCCAGCTAATGTGTCTAATTTTTAAATGCATATAGCTTCTACACTATCAATGGGATTTCAAGCAAATTTCGTATGTACTATGTGTACAATAACAAATATGACTGTGCGTATTCTTTAGAGCACCCAGGGCTGCCAACTGTTAATAAATGCTTTCTCTATTATTTTATCCTAATACCAATATATCAGAAAGTATGCAAACCAAGAGCTCGAAACTTTGCACACGTATAGTACATGTCCTTCTACATTAATGTGGAGTACCTAGTATACGTCAGTACTGCCAACATGATTCTAAGCTTGTTGATAGGTCCAAATTTTAAATGCATGTAACTACTATACTAACAAATGCATTTCAACCAAATTTCGTATGTGACTTTTGTACCATAACTTATATGAATATGCGTATTCTTAAAAGCCAGCAGGGCTGCCAACTGTAAATAAATTCTCTCTCTCTATCTTTTTACCCTAATATCTATAAATCAGAATATATGCAAGCCAACAGCTCTAAATTTTGTATACGCATAGTACCTAACATTCTAAATTAATTTGGGGTAACTTATGTACGTCAGTGCTGCCAACATTATTTAATCCTTCTAATAAGTCCAATTTTTTAATGCAAGTAACTTCTAAACCAGCAAATGGATTTCATCCAAAATTAGCACAATAATAGATCATAACATTTTAGATTAATTCATAAATTCTAAGAAAAGTAGGCTCTTTAGTTCGTCACGGAACTACTTGTTAAAAATGGAGATGTGTCCTTAAATAAAATTCGGATTGAAGTGGCCCAGTTAAATAAAATAAAAACATAAAATGAAAACACATTTGGGAGATAATATCTCCATACTGGTAGTTGGCTGCCACACCACTAGGCGTGCTTCAGTAGCTTCTTGTCGATGTGTTACATCTTTCCGCTCGGTTACTGGATAGTTTTGTGGGAGTGATTTTGAAAATTGGGGACGGAAGTGGATCAGAACGATCGAGCTGGCAGTGGTGGATCGAACGGAAGTATGCACTGCCCGCTCGATCGATCGAACGGAAGTGTACTCGCTGGCAGTGGTGGATAACGGAAGTATGCACTGTCCGCTCGATCAATCGAACGGAAGTGTACTAGCTGGCAGTGATGGAAAACGGAAGTATGCACTGCCCGATCAATCGATCGAACGGAAGTGTACTAGCTGGCAGTGGTGGAAAACGGAAGTAAGCACTGCCCGCTCGATCGATCGATCCAGCGGGCAGTGGTACGAGAAACAATGAGCACGCAGTGTCGAAAATTGATACCATGACGTACTCACGGCCATGTGGAATGTATAATTATGACATGGGCCTACTGAACGGAAAACGCTCATGCGAACTCTGGTGTCAAGTGATTGAAACAAATGACATGGCACATGTTCGAAGTCTTCGTATCAGTATTTAAATGGTAAAATGCCTTAATATCAAACATTGTAAGTACTCGGCATTGCCGGTATTATGTTTCTGCACAATGGCTATTCAAATATTAACCCACATAACGGTAATGCAGTCATCAATATAATATAATCGTTGTGGTTATACGAGGATTGAGCAAGCCTTCGTGAACTATTACTAGGCATTTTAAACTCAATTTCACGCAGGAACATTATCGAAACAAGAAAATATAAATGAAACTTAATTCCGTCATGCAGTATTATTGGAACGTGGAAATAAGTCACCATCCTGTGCACAACATTAGCGTAGTCGAAATAGCCGTGGGGTTAGTGCTTATGACTGTGGATCTAGAGATCTTGGGTTCGAAACCAGGACGGGATAGATATTTTTGCTACCAGATTATTATTTTAAACGGTATTTATCATATCAATATGACTCATTTTAACAGAATCCATATGAAATTACGTGTTGGTCTGTGAAAGAAGAGGACCTATTTATAAGGAATTTAAGGTTATGAGCGGTGTCGTGTCTATTAATCTAGTAGATCGATATCGTATTCTTTATTTAGGCTAGTGCTGGTGGAAGCTACAAATCATCTAATAAAATGAGTTCCGTATTATAAAGTACAGAAGCCTCCGTGGCTTAGGCGACAGCACGCCGGCCCCTCACCACTGGGTCCGTGGTTCAAATCCCGGTCACTCCATGTGAGATCTGTGCTGGACAAAACGGAGGCAGACAGATTTTTCTCCGGGTACTCCGGTTTTCCCCGTCAAAAATTTCATTCCAGCAACACTCTCCATTATCATTTCATTTCATCTGTCATTCATTTAATCATTGCCCCAGAGGAGTGCGTCAGGCCTCGGCAGCCGGCACAGTTCATATCCTCGCCGCTAGATGGGGGCTTCATTCATTCCATTCCTGACCCGGTCGGAGACAGGAAGCAGGCTGCGGATTTTCATTCATTATAAACTACAATATCTGTAAAACACTCCCTTTTACAATAGATTAATATTTGTGCCAACAATTGTATAAAATAATACCGGTGTATCAACAATTTCACGTGAGGTTTCTTCTATGTCAGATGTTACACATCATATGCGACTACTGTAAGGCTCGTATTTCTTTCCCATGCTTTACCAGGCACCATTCACTTCTATTATAGCCTATCTGATGTCCTGTGGCTTTACAATCGGTTACGACGCGAGGAAGGTATATCCTGTTTGTTTATATGTGCGCATCGCTTCTCATGTTATTGTGCCAGAGCTTATCAATATTTACGACACTTTTTTAAATGTAAAATACTGTAGTGTATTCAACATTTCATATTCTCAGAATGCATTACGTTGAAGTACTTCCATCTTCGGTTCCTCGCAGGTTGACCTTTTGGTTTAGGGCAGCGGTTCCCAACCTTTTTAGCCTATTTTCAATTTTGAAAAAATAGGCTTATGAGATCACCTTTTGTCCGTGTGTGTGTGCGTGTGTGTGTGTGTGTGTGTGAGGTGTGTGTGTGTGTCCCTAATAAAATCTAAGGGCTGGAGCGTTTCAATGAAACTCGGTAAGTTCATAGCACTATTCCCGGCGACCTCGACCGTGCCCTTCAAATTTTGTTACGTCTCACCAATCCAACATGGCGGCTGTGCGAAATATTTCACTGGCATTCAATATGTCCGAAACTATTACCGATATCGCCCTGAAATTGTGTACGGTGATAAAGGGCACTACTAGAAGTTCACCTATGAGACTTTCAAAAACCTGGTGACTACTGTGCCCAATCGGTCACGGCAGATTGGCATCGAACTCAGGTCCTATCTGAGAAGACCAGGCACATGATTCTAACTAGAATCGAACCATTGATCTCTGAGGGGGAACAGTTTTAGGTAACCCGAAGAGCAATGCGTTAAATAATGATATATAATAATGTAACATGATTTCACGCCCAGTATGTGAATATCATAGCAGTTTAAGGTGAAGAATTATAAGCAAATGCAAGCAAATATAAGTTTTCGAAGCATGCAAGCACGAGAGCAGGCCAGTTTGACGTTTTACTAATTGGAGTTGGCAAGTGGGTGGAGATTGTAGGCGCCGAGATAACTACTTTCGTCTGGACCGAGAAGACAGCTCAAAATTAATGACTCGGGTATTCACCGCTTGACAACGATGGAACCTATGGTGAGGATGACTGCCCACGGAAATTAATTAATTACAGCCAAGTGGAGCATTGAAATGGAGTGAAATGAACTCCCAGGTGAATATATTCAAGGAGAGATAATTTAGGAGGGGTCTGAACACCTAAATTAAAGCCTATATCTCTAAATGAGCGTGTTAACACCGAGCTTACGCTCGAGAGGAGTGATTTGGTGACCAGCCAGAGGGGAATCACCATGGTGGCGTCCTGACGCGATGGAATAAGGCAATTAATTGTAATTAATTGGCCGAAGCGATCGCCGGCACGCGAATGTTTATGAAACTTCCACGCCTAAATAAACAAGGTGTATATGTCATTTCGGCTGAAAATGTATTATTTCAAGGAAGGAGTCGCACCCGTATGTCCGGTGGACTAGTTTTTACGAGAAACCTATATAAGGGGGAGTAATGCATACCAAGCCAGTTGTCTTTGGTTGTCTTCAGTCTGTTCTCAAGTTCTTCTCCAGTATACACGTAACTAATACGCTGCCAGTAAGCGCGCGAAATGTTACAGTATCGACGCTCAGCAATTGAAGAACAATGGAAGCGCAGCATACAGCTTCATAAGTATAATCATGAAGTGCGTCGAAGTTAATTTAATACAGATATTTATCCATTATCTGAAGCAAATATAAATTCGCTACAGCGAAAAGGTAAATAATAATGTTTTTGGACATTACATATACCAGGAGGTCTTGTCAGAGTTGTATATGACATTTTCATCAGGATCACTACAATTATGGGAGCCTGGGAGGCATCGCCAATTAACCTTGACAGTGAACTGAACGATATTGAAGGTGACGAGGATCGAACGCCCGTAAACGCAGTTAGACTTTCACGGAGACCAGCGGTTGGCGTAATTGCATCGCATCTCTGAGGTCAGGCGTAGGAGGAGTCCGATTAAGGATCAACCAGTGAAATAGTGAGAAAGTGTACATAAATTGTGTTATAGTGATTTAACAAGTGTTCATGTGTATTGTGATTAATATGTATTGTGTAAAAGTGAAAGAAGCCACTGATAAGAGTATGTTTATCATGTGGGAAATATGTGAAATCAAGTGTCGTGTCAGATACAGCATGATGGCTTAAATCAAGCGTCATGGTAGGCCTGGAGCTGAAATGCTGGTATCATCCAGCGAAAATAAAAAGTGAGTACCAATTTACAATGTTATTCTAACTAAATAGTCCACCATACAACGATGCATCACTTTGAGACTAAGATGTAACAGTCACTTATTGAACGAGTTTTCACCACTCGTCTTGAATAGAATATGTCTTCGAAGGTTATTTGTTTATGGCCAGTCAGGCCTAAAATAGTGATGGATGTAACGGTAACGTTAAATGATAAATAATAATAATAATAATCTGGGGTTGGCAACAGTAAAGTAATAGGCATTTTTGGCCTAAATAACGTTCAAAGTGTGTCATGTCTAATATAAAGATACTGTATTTTGGTAAACAGTAAGAAAGTAACGTGGAATATAGCGAGATACGAGAGTTTTTCAGTGTCAAGTGAAGTGTTGAATGAATAGTTGATATGGTAAATTCTTAGGATTGTATTTGAGGATCATTAAGGTAATGTAAGCCAGTAAATTTATACTTGTTATTAGGAGCTATTTAAAGCTTTGGCTTAAGTGTTATTACAGAGAGAACGCGGGTGCCTTAATAATTGAGTCATCTATGAGAAGTATTGTTTGAGCCGCATATAGCATGCAGAATTAACGTAGAATCCAGTGATTTACGTAAATAAATATTGCGGGGACCAAACTAGTATAGCTTGCGCGTTAGGTGAGAAGTTGGCTAATCTACGAGTTAGTATCGCCGTTGTGCATACTTTATTATTCGCAGCGAATTGGACAGAGCCTGTCTGTATCCATCGCTTGCATGAATTATGGCCACGAGTGACGTCCGACGAGACTCCGTGAGCACCTGTAAAAATGATCTACCCTGAGAGGTAAGAATCATATTCGTCGTTTAGCAAACGCAGATTTCCTTATTATGTTATTATTGAGACAGCTGCTGGTGAGAATCTTGTGTTCTCATTATGATGCGCGTCCAAAGCCACCAGTATTCACCATAGAACGGCAAGACTATCACAGGATCCATCCCCAGCCATGAATGTTAATAAGGAGCCGAGTTGAGCCCAATACACTATAAATATAGGTGTTCAATAATTAGAATGACTCAATTACTTAAGAACAACACTTAGCGTATCTCTACTGTACTGCGATTGTAAACAAAGTTGACCTTGACAGCAGATGAGAAGGAGTGGGGTAGCCCACTGAGACGAGCGGCCATCTTGCACGGCCTGCCGGAACTAATTTTATTGCCTGCAGGGGGAAGGGGACGTCGGTCCGCCAGTCCTTTAAATTAGAGTCATAGTGGGACACTGAAGAATCTCGATATTTCAATATGCAATTAAGATATGAGTGTTATGATGATGCCAATTGAATTAAATGATGTGTTTCAGCACACATACGTTGTTGGATCAATGAAATCGGATAATATTTGGCCCAGTTATTCTCTGAGGAGGAACACTGAACCAAATAAATTGTTAGGCATCTTTTTAGAATGCATTTTGCCAGTTCACGCTAATTTATGCAGACGGGTATGTGATTTCTAAGAACATGACACGTTTGTAACGATAATAAGCCCGACAAGACCCAGAAAATCGTTGTATGGTGAAACTATAAACATTTCTATCCATGTCTATTTTGGAAGGGAAACGTACCACTTTTTAAGCGTTTCATATTGATGGAAAAGAAGGAAGATGATTCACACGACACAACAAATATTTGTTAATTAAGGCTTAAAATAATGAATTTATGCTAATCAAAGTAAATGCCATAAGAAACGGAGTAATGTTTTATTTTTACAGTATTAATGTCATTTAGATGTGATATGTGACTTTTTGTGTTGTGATACTCCAATTATGTAAATTGTATCACATGATGAACACTATGGAGACTCGTAGAAGTCTGAAAGTATCAATGATAGGATGCTAGAAATAGATTTGAGTGCAGTGTAGCACTAATTAAGAAGAGACTCACAAAATAACCCTGATTTTAATTGTGGGAATTAAATATAATTTATCCTTTATTTGTACTTGTTGTATAGCCATGATTTTTATACCAGTAAATGTTTTATTATAGGAATATGTTGTTTATTTCATGTAGAGTAGTTACCTGGTAGACTCAAATCCTGAGCATGTGGTCGTATGGTGGGCAGGAACGTCCCATACCTCGAAAGACCGTGAGTTAGCTGGGATACGAACACATGTTCCACATGATGACAATTGGGTACATGGAGGAGATGTCTCAGTACTAGGATTGAGTCACAGGTGCTACTAAAAGTCGGCCAAGATATTAATGCTAGAAGCAAATACAGTATAGAAATTAGGATATAATAGGAAAAGGCCGCGTCCCATTTGTTAATAAGCCTTCACGTCAAAATAAATGTTGATAATCCTCCATAAGACATGCTTAAATGTAAATGTAACTTGTCACCACTTTACACACAACCCCTTTTATTATCATGTCACCCAGATGTGTGGGGTAAAGCAAAGCATAAGTGTAACCACTCTCGATTTTTGTTTATCATGACGCTGATACGTGGGGACAGTTTAAAACACAGGTCACCACCATAAAGCGCATAAGTGTGTCCACCCACCACTTCTCTTTTTTTAATCATGGCCCAAGCAACGTGGGACGGTATTAATTCATTATGGAACCGCCTACGTCAGTGCAATATGAGCGATTTTGGCATTGCGCAAACCGGCCAAAGCATGGACACCCACCACTTCTTTTTTTATCATGGCGCCCAACGTGGGGATTATGGGATTCAGAAAACCCCATAATAATATCATGGTTTTCATGGGGAAAACCATAATAATAGTATTTTTCCTCAAACTCTGTTTGAGCGATTGTGAGTCTTTCTAGAAGATATTCAGACGTCAGACACTGTTGTCAGACGGGTACGTGGGTCTATACCCATTCCATAGGTGGTTTTGGCACTTTGTAATATGTTGTTGTTGTTGTCGCGGGATCGGAATAATTTTCTTTCCAATAGAACGCGCCAGCATGTTCAGCTGCGGCCTACCTGAATCTCAAATTAAGAAATACAGGCTGGCTGGAACTGAGGACGTACTCAGGTGTATCGCTGAGTTAAGAGAACATTTTGATGATACTAATGCTAATAGGAAGGAAGAATCTAAAGCATTTAAAGATGAAATAGCGGGTAGATTGGATGCCAATCAAGCTGAAATAAACACTAGATTAGAGGCTAATCAGTTAGAGGTCAATAGAAAAATGGATGACGTTAAAGAGTCTGTTCAGCTTGAAGTAACTAAGAATATTGTTAGCGTGGTCTCAGAGAAGCAAGGTGATAACGATAAACGCTTTGAGTCTATAGAGCTAACACTAGAGAATAATCTGCAAGCGTGCAGAGAGTCACAGAGTGAGATTAACGATAGCTTAAGCAGTATGTCCATGGAGCTTAAAGACATTCAAAGTCAGAATGAAGCGAATACTAAACGTCAACTAGAGCAATTTAATACGTTCACTCAGACCGTGGATCAAAGGCTCGAGGACAGCGACGTAAAATGGAATACGCGAATGGCAGGCTACGAAAAGGCGGTAGACGAAGCCTTAAGAAAACAGGATCAGAATATCCTTGAGCAATGCAAGGAAATCCATGAAATAAAAACTTCTGATCAAGAGAATAAAGAAATAATGTCAAATATGAAGAGGCAGGTCGGGAAGGTGCAGAAAGAGTTAGAACAAACTCATAGCGACCTAGCAGTTATTCATAAAAGGCAGGATGAGGACCAGGGAGAAATCACGAAGATAAGGACTGAAATCTCTCATATGCAGGGTCTCATTCAAAAGGAAGTTACAGGCTTACGAGAAGAATTAGAACTTCGAGAAGGCTTGAAGACTGAAGCCAGCGATAAGACTCTTGCCGAGGTAAGAGAAAGTCTAGCGGGGGAAATTACCCACCTGAAGGAAAACCTTAAGGATGATAAGGAAAAGGTATTTTCTATGGCAGAAAGAAACCGAGATCGCCTAGAGAAAATAGAACGAGAGGTATTAGCTCGTTTGGAAAGGGCAGAAAATAGGCACAGCCAAATAGAAACTAGAATGATCGCACAGGAGGAATCCAAGTTGCGGAATCCTAGGTCTAGCGAAGGAAGTATAGACGAGAATAGGAGAAATAAATGGGCAGAGATAGAAATACAGCCCACTCCAAAGAATGCAGCCATGCCAAGTGACAGCCCGTATACCACACCTGGTATGCCAATTGCCATGTCAACACCGCATGAAAATGCTGTTCAAAATCAAATAGTCACTGTTGTAAGGGCTAGTGACGAGAAACCAAAGAAATATTCTGGGAGTAATTCTAACATGACACCCAAGTACTGGCTTAAAGAAGTTTCCGAGTACTTGAATGACGCGAAGGTACCGCCAGAGCGAAGGTTGAGAGCGATTGAAAAACTGACTGAGGGCGAGACTGCCTTGTGGTTTAGTAGTTTTCGGTACACGTTCGACACCGTTGACGAATTTCTCCAGGCATTTTTAAGCAAGTACTGGAACGCAAGTATACAACAGAACCTCAGATTGGACTTGTATTCCAGGCGTTATAGTACTAATAATCCGACGAAGTATGCGGAGTTTTTTGTGGGTCAATTGTGCCGTTTCCGCGAACTTGATGAAGGAATTAGAGAGACAGATTTGTGCATAGCGATAGCCAAGCAGCTACTGTATGAAGTACAACGTCTATTAATCTCAGCAAACGCCAAAACTGCGATCGATATGGAGGAGGTGCTGAGACAACTCGATCTGACCACAGCGCAGCACACAAGGCAAAGTCGGAACATGGAACAAGTCAACATGACGACTACACCGACTGAACCGACCAAGGTGCAGACAAAAAGTAAGTCTACGAGCACCGAAACGGAAAAATCAGACTGGCAACGTGAAGGAAGGGAAAACCAGAACTGGAGGCCAGCATATCGAGGAGGATCGAACCGTGGAAACCGAGGAAGGAAAGCCTGGAATCAGCGCGGTACAAGAGACCAGCAGCCTGATAACAGAAGGAATTACGGCCGAAATGGGAACAACCAAGGATGGAGATCCCAAGAACAGAGTCGCGGGTTCGATGAAGAGGCGGAAGAACGCTATCATGCATCTTTAAGATACATAGAAGAGCGTGGAGACGACCAAAGACAATCGCGAGTTCATTGGGATGAAGCGATTAAGAATCGAAGGTCACCCGACATCTATAAAAATGATGACGGTGCCAAGAGTCTGGAACTTCAGCAGTATGAAGACAGACAGAAGAACTCCACAAAGAATGGAGCAATCGAAAAAAAAAACACCAAAATTAAATGACCAAAGAGAGATAAGTTCAGGATGGAATACAGTGAATGTAGTTAACTGGATTGCCAAACCTGAGGAGCTTATCGAAGACCTAGATGAAGGGACGGTCAATGTGAGAAGGGAACTACCCATTATTATTGTAAACATTGCAGGCATGAAGATAAGAAGTCTCATAGATACAGGGTCAACAGTGTGTTTGATAACCCAGGCATTATATAATGAAATCCAAAGTAAAATCCACGTATTGAAAATACCTATTTCAAGCGTGAAAATAAAAGGTGTGATACCAGATAAAGTTATGATATGCAGATACCAAGTATTTTTAAATTTGCAGATAGGGAACTCTACATTCTCACAGAGCTTCCTACTTGTGAATAAGCTGCCTTTTAACATTATTGTTGGCATGGATTTCATAAGAGAATACAAAGTTATTATAGATCTCTCGCAAGACATTGTTATGTTTCGTGCAAGTGAGGGAAAGGAAGATTTAGAACTCTCATTAAAGCACAATGAGACGAGACCAGAAGAGTACGTATGGCATACAAACGGAGATATGACTGGGGATGCAGTATTGACAACAGAAGACATCGAGGAAGAGTTGGCAACACTGGCCGCAGACATTGAAAAGGACCTCGAACCAAAATTTGAAGAATGCCTGGAAGAAAAGATAGAGGAAGCTAAAATTGGGCCAGAGCATAAGCAAATGCTAAGGGAACTGCTATTTGAGTATAAAGGAGTCTTCGATTCGAGACCTGGCCGGATCAAGAATTTCCAATATGCGTTCCAAGTCAGCGATTGGACACCATTCAGACAGAAGCCGTATCCCGTAGCCGAGAAACATTATTTAAAGGTCAAAGAAGCATTACAGTAAATGCTAGAGGCAGGCGTCATTGTGAAGACAGCCACACCTTATGTCAGCCCACTGGTAGTTGTACCTAAACAGGACGGAAGTGTAAGGATATGCCTGGACCTACGAAATTTGAATTCCAAGGTCATACCAGAATTTGACCAAGTGCCGCCCATTAAGGAGGTCCTCAGGAGGTTCAAAGGAAAGACTGTGTTCTCAAATCTTGACCTGACGGCAAGTTTTCACCATCTTGCTCTGGAGGAGAAAACAAGCTTATTAACTGGGTTTTTATTTGACCAGCACACGTATTCTTACGTACGTCTCCCATTTGGATTGAAAACAGCAGGTTCAGCGTTGATACGAGCGCTAGATCGGAACCTGTCTGAAGAAATAAAAGCAACAACCATATGCTACGTAGATGATATACTACTGACATCTGAAACAGTCGAAGAACACGTCAGAGATCTACGCAAGTTGTTATATGACCTAAGTCAGGCTAACTTTAAGGTCAATATAAAGAAATCTAACTTTCGTCAGAGAGAAGTTAAATTTCTAGGCCACGTAATAGATGCACAAGGAGTTAGACCTAATCCGGGAAAATTGGAAGTCATTAAACATTTCCCGAGACCAACGAAGGTAAAGAACGTCAGGCAATATCTAGGCGTTATTGGATTCTTTTCAAGCCATTGCCCGAAGTATACCGAGACCGTAGCACCACTCCAAGACTTACTTAAGAAAGGAGAAAGATGGCGGTGGACGGAAAAATGCGAGGAAGCCTTCTTGAAATCTCAACAGATGCTGTTAGAATATGTAAAATTGGGATATCCTGACTACACTCAGAAATTTATTATCCAGACAGACGCATCATTCATAGGTATTGGAGCAATGTTATACCAGGAAAATGTGGACAGGCCAGAGGAGAAAACTTACATTGCATTCACAAGTAGAAGGTTGAAACCTAATGAAAAGAATTATACGGTCACGGAGATCGAATTACTCGCGATACGGTATGCCTTACAGTATTGGCGAAAGCTAATTTATGGTTTTAGAATTATATTAAGAACAGACCATAAAGCCCTGACGTTCCTGTTGAAAACTGACTTGTCGAATCAAAGACTGACGAGGTGGTCCCTGTACATACAGCAATTTCAAGTGGAAATCGAGTATTGCCCGGGGAAGGACAATATCATACCTGACTTGCTAAGCAGATACCCGACAGCTGATGAAGAGGAAGTTCTAGCTATCGAGATAGAAGATAGAGACCAGAAGACCTTAGATGATCTGAGGAACATCACCGTTTTTCAACGTGAAGATCCCTGGATACGGTTGATGATTAATTACTTCGAGGGAAAGCTGGACAGAGGAACCCCGATGTATGTGGAAGCCGAAGCACTATCAACGGAGTATCTATGGTTTAACCAGATGCTACATAAATGGAGCGACTCAGATCACACTCGATCCAGGATTGTTGTACCACCAGCATTGCAGAGAAGGCTAGTTTGGTTAGCACACCGAGCTTTTGGTCACCCCGGCGTAGATAAGTCTGTTGCCCTGCTTAAAGAAGCATTTATTTGGCCAAAACTTCGAGATACAGTCAGGAATACAATCAGGACATGTGATATTTGCCAACGAGTAAAGCCTAACTCGTATTTAATGAGGCAAAAACCTATACCACTCTTACCAGAGAAGCCATGTCACCTTCTGGCACTGGACAACTTTGGGCCGCTTCCTAGAGCTAGAAGAGGAAATAGACACATCCTAGTTGCACTAGACGTGTTTTCTAAAATGGTAGTCCTGTGTCCAATTCAGAAAACCAGTACGAAACAGGTACTTAAGAGGCTGAAGGAAAGAATCATTCCTATATTAGGGCAGCCGGAGAACATATTATCTGATCATGGGAGCTGTTTTACCAGCGTGGAATTTCGCAGGGAGTTGGAAAATCTGTGTATAAGACAGATTTTGTCCACAGTTCGACACCCGGAGACGAATTCTGCTGAAAGAGTAATGAGGGAACTGCAAAAGTACATGAAGATATACTGCTCTACGGAGAATTGGAAATGGATCGTCGTACTTGAGATTATTGAATATTGTATCAACAATACCGTGCATGAAGCGACAGGAGAAGTGCCAGTGAGCCTACATCTTGAGAGAAGACCAGAGAGGCCATGGAATAATGTCATTCGGACACACGTCGATGCACAGCCTGGACGTGAGTTGAGGAACCAGAGAACATTCGAGTATCTGAAGAAACAAGCAGACAGACGGCAGCGGAGAAACAGGAGGAAACGCTATCATAGACCATTACTCGTGGGGGAGTATGTCTTATTGGAAAAAAAACGCTAGTTCAGATCCAGAGAGCAGGAAATATAAAAAATGTCAGCATAGCTATCACGGACCCTACCTGATTATAAGGGACCTGCAAAATAATGCATACCGAATCAAAGACGAAGCAACAGGTAGAGAAGTTGTTGTAAACACAGCTAATTTGAAGTTATATAGTCCACCAGAGGATTATGATACGAGGGAAGAGCAAGCAATGCACACCCAAATGGACGGGGAGTCATTACGTATGCACGCAAAGACACTTGAGAAAATCTTGCAGACCCAGGAAGAAACGGAGCGAGGCGAGCGGTTCGCAGACCCAAGGGACACGAGGGGCGAATGCAGCTGTCAACTGAAGGAACTTTACGACCAGTTGAGGGAGGCCGCTACAGAAATAGAGGAGATGAATGAACAACTGAGAAGGCAGAACAAGAGTATGCGACGGCAGACAGAGTGGAATGGGGGAACGAGACATCCCGTTGCCGAGAGCACTGACCACTTAAAATAAATACTGCTTGAGTCAATGCCATCTGAAGGGCCCGAAAAATTCACCTGTGAAATGAATTTTCCGAGCTTAGCAAGGGAAAGATGTGCCCAATCGGTCACGGCAGATTGGCATCAAACTCAGGTCCTATCTGAGAAAACCAGGCACATGATTCTAACTAGAATCGAACCATTGATCTCTGAGGGGGAACAGTTTGAGGGAACCCGAAGAGCAATGCGTTAAATAATGACATATAATAATGTAGCATGATTTCACGCCCGCCCAGTATGTGAATATCATAGCAGTTTAAGGTGAAGTATTATAAGCAAATGCAAGCAAATATACGTTTTCGAAGCATACAAGAACGAGAGCAGGCCAGTTTGACGTTTTACTAATTGGAGTTGGCAAGTGGGTGGAGATTGTCGGCGCCGAGCTAACTACTTTCGTCTGGACCGAGAAGACAGCTCAAAATTAATGACTCGGGTATTCACAGCTTGACAACGATGGAACCAATGGTGGGGATGACTGCCCACGGAAATTAATTAATTACAGCCAAGTGGAGCATTGAAATGGAGTGAAATGAACTCCCAGGTGAATATATTCAAGGAGAGATAATTTAGGAGGGGTCTGAACACCTAAATTAAAGCCTATATCTATAAATGAGCGTGTTAATACCGAGCTTACGCTCGAGAGGAGTGATTTGGTGACCAGCCAGAGGGGAATCACCATGGTGGCGTCCTGACGCGATGGAATAAGGCAATTAATTTTAATTAATTGGCCGAAGCGATCGCCGGCACGCGAATGTTTATGAAACTTCCACGCCTAAATAAACAAGGTGTATATGTCATTTCGGCTGAAAATGTATTATTTCAAGGAAGGAGTCGCACCCGTATGTCCGGTGGACTAGTTTTTACGAGAAACCTATATAAGGGGGAGTAATGCAGACCAAGCCAGTTGTCTTTGGTTGTCTTCAGTCTGTTCTCAAGTTCTTCTCCAGTATACACGTAACTAATACGCTGCCAGTAAGCGCACGAAATGTTACAGTATCGACGCTCAGCAATTGAAGAACAATGGAAGCGCAGCATACAGCTTCATAAGTATAATCATGAAGTGCGTCGAAGTTAATTTAATACAGATATTTATCCATTATCTGACGCAAATATAAATTCGCTACAGCGAAAAGGTAAATAATAATATTTTTGGACATTACATATACCAGGAGGTCTTATCAGAGTTGTATATGACATTTTCATCAGGATCACTACAATTATGGGAGCCTGGGAGGCATCGCCAATTAATCTTGACAGTGAACTGAACGATATTGAAGGTGACGAGGATCGAACGCCCGTAAACGCAGTTAGACTTTCACGGAGACCAGCGGTTGGCGTAATTGCATCGCATCTCTGAGGTCAGGCGTAGGAGGAGTCCGATTAAGGATCAACCTGTGAAATAGTGAAAAAGTGTACATAAATTGTGTTATAGTGATTTAACAAGTGTTTATGTGTATTGTGATTAATATGTATTGTGTAAAAGTGAAAGAAGCCACTGATAAGAGTATGTTTATCATGTGGGAAATATGTGAAATCAAGTGTCGTGTAAGATATAGCATGATGGCTTAAATCAAGCGTCATGGTAGGCCTGGAGCTGAAATGCTGGTATCATCCAGCGAAAATAAAAAGTGAGTACCAATTTACAATGTTATTCTATCTAAATAGTCCACCATACAACGATGCATCACTTTGAGACTAAGATGTAACAGTCACTTATTGAACGAGTTTTCACCACTCATCTTGAACAGAATATGTCTTGGAAGGTGATTTGTTTAGGGCCAGTCAGGCCTAAAATAGTGATGGATGTAACGGTAACGTTAAATTTTAAATAATAATAATAATCTGGGGTCGGCAACAGTAAAGTAATAGGCATTTTTGGCCTAAATAACGTTCAAAGTGTGTCATGTCTAATATAAAGATACTGTATTTTGGTAAACAGTAAGAAAGTAACGTGGAATATAGCGATATACGAGAGTTTTTCAGTGTCAAGTGTAGTGTTGAATGAATATTTGATATGGTAAACTCTTAGGATTGTATTCGAGGACCATTAAGGTAATGTAAGCCAGTAAATTTATACTTGTTATTAGGAGCTATTTAAAGCTTTGGCTTAAGTGTTATTACAGAGAGAACGCGGGTGCCTTAATAATTGAGTCATCTATGAGAAGTATTGTTTGAGCCGCATATAGCATGCAGAATTAACGTAGAATCCAGTGATTTACGTAAATAAATATTGCGGGGACCAAACTAGTATAGCTTGCGCGTTAGGTGAGAAGTTGGCTAATCTACGAGTTAGTATCGCCGTTGTGCATACTTTATTATTCGCAGCGAATTGGACAGAGCCTGTCTGTATCCATCGCTTGCATGAATTATGGCCACGAGTGACGTCCGACGAGACTCCGTGAGCACCTGTAAAAATGATCTACCCTGAGAGGTAAGAATCATATTCGTCGTTTAGCAAACGCAGATTTCCTTATTATGTTATTATTGAGACAGCTGCTGGTGAGAATCTTGTGTTCTCATTATGATGCGCGTCCAAAGCCACCAGTATTCACCATAGAACGGCAAGACTATCACAGGATCCATCCCCAGCCATGAATGTTAATAAGGAGTCGAGTTGAGCCCAATACACTATAAATATAGGTGTTCAATAATTAGAATGACTCAATTACTTAAGAACAACACTTAGCGTATCTCTACTGTACTGCGATTGTAAACAAAGTTGACCTTGACAGCAGATGAGAAGGAGTGGGGTGGCCCACTGAGACGAGCGGCCATCTTGCACGGCCTGCCGGAACTAATTTTATTGCCTGCTAGGGGAAGGGGACGTTGGTCCGCCATTCCTTTAAATTAGAGTCATAGTGGGACACTGAAGAATCTCGATATTGCAATATGCAATTAAGATATGAGTGTTATGATGATGCCAATTGAATTAAATGATGTGTTTCAGCACACATACGTTGTTGGATCAGTGAAATCGGATAATATTTGGCCCAGTTATTCTCTGAGGAGGAACACTGAACCAAATAAATTGTTAGGCATCTTTTTAGAATGCATTTTGCCAGTTCACGCTAATTTATGCAGACGGGTATGTGATTTCTAAGAACATGACACGTTTGTAACGATAATAAGCCCGACAAGACCCAGAAAATCGTTGTATGGTGAAACTATAAACATTTCTATCCCTGTCTATTTTGGAAGGGAAACGTGCCAATTTTTAAGCGTTTCATATTGATGGAAAAGAAGGAAGATGATTCACACGACACAACAAATATTTGTTAATTAAGGCATAAAATAATGAATTTATGCTAATCAAAGTAAATGCCATAAGAAACGGAGTAATGTTTTATTTTTACAGTATTAATGTCATTTAGATGTGATATGTGACTTTTTGTGTTGTGATACTCCAATTATGTAAATTGTATCACATGATGAACACTATGGAGACTCGTAGAAGTCTGAAAGTATCAATGATAGGATGCTAGAAATAGATTTGAGTGCAGTGTAGCACTAATTAAGAAGAGACTCACAAAATAACCCTGATTTTAATTGTGGGAATTAAATATAATTTATCCTTTATTTGTACTTGTTGTATAGCCATGATTTTTATACCAGTAAATGTTTTATTATAGGAATATGTTGTTTATTTCATGTAGAGTAGTTACCTGGTAGACTCAAATCCTGAGCATGTGGTCGTATGGTGGGCAGGAACGTCCCATACCTCGAAAGACCGTGAGTTAGCTGGGATACGAACACATGTTCCACATGATGACAATTGGGTACATGGAAGAGATGTCTCTGTACTAGGATTGAGTCACAGGTGCTACTAAAAGTCGGCCAAGATATTAATGCTAGAAGCAAATACAGTATAGAAATTAGGATATAATAGGAAAAGGCCGCGTCCCATTTGTTAATAAGCCTTCACGTCAAAATAAATGTTGATAATCCTCCATAAGACATGCTTAAATGTAAATGTAACTTGTCACCACTTTACACACAACCTCTTTTATTATCATGTCACCCAGATGTGTGGGGTAAAGCAAAGCATAAGTGTAACCACTCTCGATTTTTGTTTATCATGACGCTGATACGTGGGGACAGTTTAAAACACAGGTCACCACCATAAAGCGCATAAGTGTGTCCACCCACCACTTCTCTTTTTTTTTATCATGGCCCAAGCAACGTGGGACGGTATTAATTCATTATGGAACAGCCTACGTCAGTGCAATATGAGCGATTTTGGCATTGCGCAAACCGACCAAAGCATGGACACCCACCACTTCTTCTTTTTTTATCATGGCGCCCAACGTGGGGATTATGGGATTCAGAAAACCCCATAATAATAGCATGGTTTTCATGGGGAAAACCATAATAATAGTATTTTTCCTCAAACTCTGTTTGAGCGATTGTGAGTCTTTCTAGATGATATTCAGACGTCAGACACTGTTGTCAGACGGGTACGTGGGTCTATACCCATTCCATAGGTGGTTTTGGCACTTTGTAATATGTTGTTGTTGTTGTCGCGGGATCGGAATCCTTTTCTTTCCAATAGAACGCGCCAGCATGTTCAGCTGCGGCCTACCTGAATCTCAAATTAAGAAATACAGGATGGCTGGAACTGAGGACGTACTCAGGTGTATCGCTGAGTTAAGAGAACATTTTGATGATACTAATGCTAATAGGAAGGAAGAATCTAAAGCATTTAAAGATGAAATAGCGGGTAGATTGGATGCCAATCAAGCTGAAATAAACACTAGATTAGAGGCTAATGAGTTAGAGGTCAATAGAAAAATGGATGACGTTAAAGAGTCTGTTCAGCGTGAAGTAACTAAGAATATTGTTAGCGTGGTCTCAGAGATGCAAGCTGATAACGATAAACGCTTTGAGTCTATAGAGCTAACACTAGAGAATAATCTGCAAGCGTGCAGAGAGTCACAGAGTGAGATTAACGATAGCTTAAGCAGTATGGCCATGGAGCTTAAAGACATTCAAAGTCAGAATGAAGCGAATACTAAACGTCAACTAGAGCAATTTAATACGTTCACTCAGACCGTGGATCAAAGGCTCGAGGACAGCGACGTAAAATGGAATACGCGAATGGCAGGCTACGAAAAGGCGGTAGACGAAGCCTTAAGAAAACAGGATCAGAATATCCTTGAACAATGCAAGGAAATCCATGAAATAAAAACTTCTGATCAAGAGAATAAAGAAATAATGTCAAATATGAAGAGGCAGGTCGGGAAGGTGCAGAAAGAGTTAGAACAAATTCATAGCGACCTAGCAGTTATTCATAAAAGGCAGGATGAGGACCAGGGAGAAATCACGAAGATACGGACTGAAATCTCTCATATGCAGGGTCACATTCAAAAGGAAGTTACAGGCTTACGAGAAGAATTAGAACTTCGAGAAGGCTTGAAGACTGAAGCCAGCGATAAGACTCTTGCCGAGGTAAGAGAAAGTCTAGCGGGGGAAATTACCCACCTGAAGGAAAACCTTAAGGATGATAAGGAAAAGGTATTTTCTATGGCAGAAAGAAACCGAGATCGCCTATAGAAAATAGAACGAGAGGTATTAGCTCGTTTGGAAAGGGCAGGAAATAGGCACAGCCAAATAGAAACTAGAATGATCGCACAGGAGGAATCCAAGTTGCGGAATCCTAGGTCTAGCGAAGGAAGTATAGACGAGAATAGGAGAAATAAATGGGCAGAGATAGAAATACAGCCCACTCCAAAGAATGCAGCCATGCCAAGTGACAGCCCGTATACCACACCTGGTATGCCAATTGCCATGTCAACACCGCATGAAAATGCTGTTCAAAATCAAATAGTCATTGTTGTAAGGGCTAGTGACGAGAAACCAAAGAAATATTCTGGGAGAGTAATTCTAACATGACACCCAAGTACTGGCTTAAAGAAGTTTCCGAGTACTTGAATGACGCGAAGGTACCGCCAGAGCGAAGGTTGAGAGCGATTGAAAAACTGACTGAGGGCGAGTGTGCCTTGTGGTTTAGTAGTTTTCGGTACACGTTCGACACCGTTGACGAATTTCTCCAGGCATTTTTAAGCAAGTACTGGAACGCAAGTATACAACAGAACCTCAGATTGGACTTGTATTCCAGGCGTTATAGTACTAATAATCCGACGAAGTATGCGGAGTTTTTTGTGGGTCAATTGTGCCGTTTCCGCGAAATTGATGAAGGAATTAGAGAGACAGATTTGTGCATAGCGATAGCCAAGCAGCTACTGTATGAAGTACAACGTCTATTAATCTCAGCAAACGCCAAAACTGCGATCGATATGGAGGAGGTGCTGAGACAACTCGATCTGACCACAGCGCAGCACACAAGGCAAAGTCGGAACATGGAACAAGTCAACATGACGACTACACCGACTGAACCGACTAAGGTGCAGACAAAAAGTAAGTCTACGAGCACCGAAACGGAAAAATCAGACTGGCAACGTGAAGGACGGGAAAACCAGAACTGGAGGCCAGCATATCGAGGAGGATCGAACCGTGGAAACCGAGGAAGGAAAGCCTGGAATCAGCGCGGTACAAGAGACCAGCAGCCTGATAACAGAAGGAATTACGGCCGAAATGGGAACAACCAAGGATGGAGATCCCAAGAACAGAGTCGCGGGTTCGATGAAGAGGCGGAAGAACGCTATCATGCATCTTTAAGATACATAGAAGAGCGTGGAGACGACCAGAGACAATCGCGAGTTCATTGGGATGAAGCGATTAAGAATCGAAGGTCACCCGACATCTATAAAAATGATGACGGAGCCAAGAGTCTGGAACTTCAGCAGTATGAAGACAGACAGAAGAACTTCACAAAGAATGGAGCAATCGAAAAAAAAACACCAAAATTAAATGACCAAAGAGAGATAAGTTCAGGATGGAATACAGTGAATGTAGTTAACTGGATTGCCAAACCTGAGGAGCTTATCGAAGACCTAGATGAAGGGACGGTCAATGTGAGAAGGGAACTACCCATTATTATTGTAAACATTGCAGGCATGAAGATAAGAAGTCTCATAGATACAGGGTCAACAGTGTGTTTGATAACCCAGGCATTATATAATGAAATCCAAAGTAAAATCCACGTATTGAAAATACCTATTTCAAGCGTGAAAATAAAAGGTGTGATACCAGATAAAGTTATGATATGCAGATACCAAGTATTTTTAGATTTGCAGATAGGGAACTCTACATTCTCACAGAGCTTCCTACTTGTGAATAAGCTGCCTTTTAACATTATTGTTGGCATGGATTTCATAAGAGAATACAAAGTTATTATAGATCTCTCGCAAGACATTGTTATGTTTCGTGCAAGTGAGGGAAAGGAAGATTTAGAACTCTCATTAAAGCACAATGAGACGAGACCAGAAGAGTACGTATGGCATACAAACGGAGATATGACTGGGGATGCAGTATTGACAACAGAAGACATCGAGGAAGAGTTGGCAACACTGGCCGCAGACATTGAAAAGGACCTCGAACCAAAATTTGAAGAATGCCTGGAAGAAAAGATAGAGGAAGCTAAAATTGGGCCAGAGCATAAGCAAATGCTAAGGGAACTGCTATTTGAGTATAAAGGAGTCTTCGATTCGAGACCTGGCCGGATCAAGAATTTCCAATATGCGTTCCAAGTCAGCGATTGGACACCATTCAGACAGAAGCCGTATCCCGTAGCCGAGAAACATTATTTAAAGGTCAAAGAAGCATTACAGGAAATGCTAGAGGCAGGCGTCATTGTGAAGACAGCCACACCTTATGTCAGCCCACTGGTAGTTGTACCTAAACAGGACGGAAGTGTAAGGATATGCCTGGACCTACGAAATTTGAATTCCAAGGTCATACCAGAATTTGACCAAGTGCCGCCCATTAAGGAGGTCCTCAGGAGGTCCTGACGGCAAGTTTTCACCATCTTGCTCTGGAGGAGAAAACAAGCTTATTAACTGGGTTTTTATTTGACCAGCACACGTATTCATACGTGCGTCTCCCATTTGGATTGAAAACAGCAGGTTCAGCGTTGATACGAGCGCTAGATCGGAACCTGTCTGAAGAAGTAAAAGCAACAACCATATGCTACGTAGATGATATACTACTGACATCTGAAACAGTCGAAGAACACGTCAGAGATCTACGCAAGTTGTTATATGACCTAAGTCAGGCTAACTTTAAGGTCAATATAAAGAAATCTAACTTTCGTCAGAGAGAAGTTAAATTTCTAGGCCACGTAATAGATGCACAAGGAGTTAGACCTAATCCGGGAAAATTGGAAGTCATTAAACATTTCCCGAGACCAACGAAGGTAAAGAACGTCAGGCAATATCTAGGCGTTATTGGATTCTTTTCAAGCCATTGCCCGAAGTATACCGAGACCGTAGCACCACTCCAAGACTTACTTAAGAAAGGAGAAAGATGGCGGTGGACGGAAAAATGCGAGGAAGCCTTCGTGAAATCTAAACAGATGCTGTTAGAATATGTAAAATTGGGATATCCTGACTACACTCAGAAATTTATTATCCAGACAGACGCATCATTCATAGGTATTGGAGCAATGTTATACCAGGAAAATGTGGACAGTCCAGAGGAGAAGACTTACATTGCATTCACAAGTAGAAGGTTGAAACCTAATGAAATGAATTATACGGTCACGGAGATCGAATTACTCGCGATACTGTATGCCTTACAGTATTGGCGAAAGCTAATTTATGGTTTTAGAATTATATTAAGAACAGACCATAAAGCCCTAACGTTCCTGTTGAAAACTGACTTGTCGAGTCAAAGACTGACGAGGTGGTCCCTGTACATACAGCAATTTCAAGTGGAAATCGAGTATTGCCCGGGGAAGGACAATATCATACCTGACTTGCTAAGCAGATACCCGACAGCTGATGAAGAGGAAGTTCTAGCTATCGAGATAGAAGATAGAGACCAGAAGACCTTAGATGATCTGAGGAACATCACCGTTTTTCAACGTGAAGATCCCTGGATACGGTTGATGATTAATTACTTCGAGGGAAAGCTGGACAGAGGAACCCCGATGTATGTGGAAGCCGAAGCACTATCAACGGAGTATCTATGGTTTAACCAGATGCTACATAAATGGAGCGACTCAGATCACACTCGACCCAGGATTGTTGTACCACCAGCATTGCAGAGAAGGCTAGTTTGGTTAGCACACCGAGCTTTTGGTCACCCCGGCGTAGATAAGTCTGTTGCCCTGCTTAAAGAAGCATTTATTTGGCCAAAACTTCGAGATACAGTCAGGAATACAATCAGGACATGTGATATTTGCCAACGAGTAAAGCCTAACTCGTATTTAATGAGGCAAAAACCTATACCACTCTTACCAGAGAAGCCATGTCACCTTCTGGCACTGGACAACTTTGGGCCGCTTCCTAGAGCTAGAAGAGGAAATAGACACATCCTAGTTGCACTAGACGTGTTTTCTAAAATGGTAGTCCTGTGTCCAATTCAGAAAACCAGTACGAAACAGGTACTTAAGAGGCTGAAGGAAAGAATCATTCCTATATTAGGGCAGCCGGAGAACATATTATCTGATCATGGGAGCTGTTTTACCAGCGTGGAATTTCGCAGGGAGTTGGAAAATCTGTGTATAAGACAGATTTTGTCCACAGTTCGACACCCGGAGACGAATTCTGCTGAAAGAGTAATGAGGGAACTGCAAAAGTACATGAAGATCTACTGCTCTACGGAGAATTGGAAATGGATCGACGTACATGAGATTATTGAATATTGTATCAACAATACCGTGCATGAAGCGACAGGAGAAGTGCCAGTGAGCCTACATCTTGATAGAAGACCAGAGGGGCCATGGAATAATGTCATTCGGACACCCGTCGATGCACAGCCTGGACGTGAGTTGAGGATCCAGAGAACATTCGAGTATCTCAAGAAACAAGCAGACAGACGGCAGCGGAGAAACAGGAGGAAACGCTATCATAGACCATTACTCGTGGGGGAGTACGTCTTATTGAAAAAAAAACGCTAGTTCAGATCCAGAGAGCAGGAAATATAAAAAATGTCAGCATAGCTATCACGGACCCTACCTGATTATAAGGGACCTGCAAAATAATGCATACCGAATCAAAGACGAAGCAACAGGTAGAGAAGTTGTTGTAAACGCAGCTAATTTGAAGTTATATAGTCCACCAGAGGATTATGATACGAGGGAAGAGCAAGCAATGCACACCCAAATGGACGGGGAGTCATTACGTATGCACGCAAAGACACTTGAGAAAATCTTGCAGACCCAGGAAGAAACGGAGCGAGGCGACCGGTTCGCAGACCCAAGGGACACGAGAGGCGAATGCAGCTGTCAACTGAAGGAACTTTACGACCAGTTGAGGGAGGCCGCTACAGAAATAGAGGAGATGAATGAACAACTGAGAAGGCAGACCAAGAGTATGCGACGGCAGACAGAGTGGAATGGGGGAACGACACATCCCGTTGCCGAGAGCACTGACCACTTAAAATAAATACTGCTTGAGTCAATGCCATCTGAAGGGCCCGAAAAATTCACTTGTGAAATGAATTTTCCGAGCTTAGCAAGGGAAAGATGTGCCCAATCGGTCACGGCAGATTGGCATCGAACTCAGGTCCTATCTGAGAAAACCAGGCACATGATTCTAACTAGAATCGAACCATTGATCTCTGATGGGGAACAGTTTGAGGGAACCCGAAGAGCAATGCGTTAAATAATGACATATAATAATGTAGCATGATTTCACGCCCAGTATGTGAATATCATAGCAGTTTAAGGTGAAGTATTATAAGCAAATGCAAGCAAATATACGTTTTCGAAGCATACAAGAACGAGAGCAGGCCAGTTTGACGTTTTACTAATTGGAGTTGGCAAGTGGGTGGAGATTGTCGGCGCCGAGCGAACTACTTTCGTCTGGACCGAGAAGACAGCTCAAAATTAATGACTCGGGTATTCACAGCTTGACAACGATGGAACCTATGGTGGGGATGACTGCCCACGGAAATTAATTAATTACAGCCAAGTGGAGCATTGAAATGGAGTGAAATGAACTCCCAGGTGAATATATTCAAGGAGAGATAATTTAGGAGGGGTCTGAACACCTAAATTAAAGCCTATATCTCTAAATGAGCGTGTTAACACCGAGCTTACGCTCGAGAGGAGTGATTTGGTGACCAGCCAGAGGGGAATCACCATGGTGGCGTCCTGACGCGATGGAATAAGGCAATTAATTGTAATTAATTGGCCGAAGCGATCGCCGGCACGCGAATGTTTATGAAACTTCCACGCCTAAATAAACAAGGTGTATATGTCATTTCGGCTGAAAATGTATTATTTCAAGGAAGGAGTCGCACCCGTATGTCCAGTGGACTAGTTTTTACGAGAAACCTATATAAGGGGGAGTAATGCAGACCAAGCCAGTTGTCTTTGGTTGTCTTCAGTCTGTTCTCAAGCTCTTCTCCAGTATGAAAGTAACTAATACGCTGCCAGTAAGCGCGCGAAATGTTACAGTATCGACGCTCAGCAATTGAAGAACAATGGAAGCGCAGCATACAGCTTCATAAGTATAATCATGAAGTGCGTCGAAGTTAATTTAATACAGATATTTATCCATTATCTGACGCAAATATAAATTCGCTACAGCGAAAAGGTAAATAATAATATTTTTGGACATTACATATACCAGGAGGTCTTGTCAGAGTTGTATATGACATTTTCATCAGGATCACTACAATTATGGGAGCCTGGGAGGCATCGCCAATTAATCTTGACAGTGAACTGAACGATATTGAAGGTGACGAGGATCGAACGCCCGTAAACGCAGTTAGACTTTCACGGAGACCAGCGGTTGGCGTAATTGCATCGCATCTCTGAGGTCAGGCGTAGGAGGAGTCCGATTAAGGATCAACCTGTGAAATAGTGAAAAAGTGTACATAAATTGTGTAGTGATTTAACAAGTGTTCATGTGTATTGTGATTAATATGTATTGTGTAAAAGTGAAAGAAGCCACTGATAAGAGTATGTTTATCATGTGGGAAATATGTGAAATCAAGTGTCGTGTAAGATATAGCATGATGGCTTAAATCAAGCGTCATGGTAGGCCTGGAGCTGAAATGCTGGTATCATCCAGCGAAAATAAAAAGTGAGTACCAATTTACAATGTTATTCTAACTAAATAGTCCACCATACAACGATGCATCACTTTGAGACTAAGATGTAACAGTCACTTATTGAACGAGTTTTCACCACTCATCTTGAATAGAATATGTCTTGGAAGGTGATTTGTTTAGGGCCAGTCAGGCCTAAAATAGTGATGGATGTAACGGTAACGTTAAATGATAAATAATAATAATAATCTGGGGTCGGCAACAGTAAAGTAATAGGCATTTTTGGCCTAAATAACGTTCAAAGTGTGTCATGTCTAATATAAAGATACTGTATTTTGGTAAACAGTAAGAAAGTAACGTGGAATATAGCGAATTCGAGAGTTTTTCAGTGTCAAGTGAAGAGTTGAATGAATATTTGATATGGTAAATTCTTAGGATTGTATTTGAGGACCATTAAGGTAATGTAAGCCAGTAAATTTATACTTGTTATTAGGAGCTATTTAAAGCTTTGGCTTAAGTGTTATTACAGAGAGAACGCGGGTGCCTTAATAATTGAGTCATCTATGAGAAGTATTGTTTGAGCCGCATATAGCATGCAGAATTAACGTAGAATCCAGTGATTTACGTAAATAAATATTGCGGGGACCAAACTAGTATAGCTTGCGCGTTAGGTGAGAAGTTGGCTAATCTACGAGTTAGTATCGCCGTTGTGCATACTTTATTATTCGCAGCGAATTGGACAGAGCCTGTCTGTATCCATCGCTTGCATGAATTATGGCCACGAGTGACGTCCGACGAGACTCCGTGAGCACCTGTAAAAATGATCTACCCTGAGAGGTAAGAATGATATTCGTCGTTTAGGAAACGCAGATTTCCTTATTATGTTATTATTGAGACAGCAGCTTGCCACGGTGGGTGAGTGGATAGCGTGTCGGTCTACTAACCCCAAGATTGCAGGTTCGCCCCTGACCGTGGTAAGTGATTTTTGAAAGGCGGCAAAAATACGATACGCATGTCATACGATGTTGGCATGTCAAAGAACCCATTTGAATTCAGTAGGCCGAGTTCATAATGGCAAAATTAATCTCGGGAGTTTCCGCCAGCACAAGGTTCCTCATTTCTCTACTAGAAAGCGCTATTGTGTTCAAGGAGATTAGATATCTAACATCTAACCTCCTTGACTTTCATAGTCAAGGAACTACGAAATTCGACATGCAAGCTACCCTCTGGGTGTCAAATAGCAAAGCTTGCACCAGGCACCCGAGGCCATACGATATTATTATTATTATTATTTATTGAGACAGCTGCTGGTGAGAATCTTGTGTTCTCATTATGATGCGCGTCCAACGCGACCAGTATTCACCATAGAACGGCAAGACTATCACAGGATCCATCCCCAGCCATGAATGTTAATAAGGAGCCGAGTTGAGCCCGATACACTATAAATATAGGTGTTCAATAATTAGAATGACTCAATTACTTAAGAACAACACTTAGCGTATCTCTACTGTACTGCGATTGTAAACAAAGTTGGCCTTGACAGCAGATGAGAAGGAGTGGGGTAGCCCACTGAGACGAGCGGCCATCTTGCACGGCCTGCCGGAACTAATTTTATTGCCTGCTAGGGGAAGGGGACGTCGGTCCGCCAGTCCTTTAAATTAGAGTCACAGTGGGACACTGAAGAATCTCGATATTGCAATATGCAATTAAGATATGAGTGTTATGATGATGCCAATTGAATTAAATGATGTGTTTCAGCACACATACGTTGTTGGATCAATGAAATCGGATAATATTTGGCCCAGTTATTCTCTGAGGAGGAACACTGAACCAAATAAATTGTTAGGCATCTTTTTAGAATGTATTTTGCCAGTTCACGCTAATTTATGCAGACGGGTATGTGATTTCTAAGAACATGACACGTTTGTAACGATAATAAGCCCGACAAGACCCAGAAAATCGTTGTATGGTGAAACTATAAACATTTCTATCCATGTCTATTTTGGAAGGGAAACGTACCACTTTTTAAGCGTTTCATATTGATGGAAAAGAAGGAAGATGATTCACACGACACAACAAATATTTGTTAATTAAGGCATAAAATAATGAATTTATGCTAATCAAAGTAAATGCCATAAGAAACGGAGTAATGTTTTATTTTTACAGTATTAATGTCATTTAGATGTGATATGTGACTTTTTGTGTTGTGATACTCCAATTATGTAAATTGTATCACATGATGAACACTATGGAGACTCGTAGAAGTCTGAAAGTATCAATGATAGGATGCTAGAAATAGATTTGAGTGCAGTGTAGCACTAATTAAGAAGAGACTCACAAAATAACCCTGATTTTAATTGTGGGAATTAAATATAATTTATCCTTTATTTGTACTTGTTGTATAGCCATGATATTTATACCAGTAAATGTTTTATTATAGGAATATGTTGTTTATTTCATGTAGAGTAGTTACCTGGTAGACTCAAATCCTGAGCATGTGGTCGTATGGTGGGCAGGAACGTCCCATACCTCGAAAGACCGTGAGTTAGCTGGGATACGAACACATGTTCCACATGATGACAATTGGGTACACTACAAAACCAACATGGCGGCCAAGCGTAGTTGAGACATTTAAATAGACTTTTCTCGCGAGTTAACTATCTAAATATAATGAAACTTGGTACAGCAAATGTTTAAAACATTGTAATGCACTGGAGTCTAATTTAGTTCAATTGTTTACATAACCTCAAAATGGCGGCTGTGCGAAGTATTTCACTGACATTCTATATCTCCGAAACTATTACAGATATCACCCTGCAATTTTGTACGGTGATAAAGGGTACTGATACAAGTTTACCTATGTATATTTCATAAACCTCTAAAGTACGAAACGAACATGGCGACCAAGCGAATTTAAAATATTTTAATAGACTTTTCTCGTGATTTAACTCTCTGAGCGCAGTGAAATGTGGTACAGTAAATGATTTTGCAGATTGTAATGCACTACCATCTAATTTAAATCAATTGCTTACATAACCTCAAGATGGCGGCTGTGCGAAATTTTAAAATTAAGTTTTAATTTCTTGTGTCGTAATCATGCGATCGAAGTGAAAGTTTGAATAATGAACCTAGGCAATAATTGTCCTTGAGTGGTACATAACTCTATGGCCTATACATATATCACTCCTAAATGGCGAGCTTCCGAAATATTTAGACGGTTCTCAATATCTATGAATCTTTTACAGCAACCAAACTGACATTTTTTATGTTCATAGAGACTATGAACATATGTTCACCTATAGGACTTTCAGGAACCTGGTGAGCACAAATCCAACATGGCGGCGACACGAAGTATAAATATTTAAATGGACGTTTCTCGCGAATTATCTATCCGAGTGCCGTGAAACGTTGCACGTTAAATGCTTATACAAATATTGATCCACTGGAATCTAATTTATTTAAATGGTTTGCATAATCACAAGATGGCTGCTGTGCGTAATTTTAAAATCTCGTTTTTACTTCTTGTGTTCTAATCATGCGAATGAAGTTTGAAAACCACACGTACACAATAATCTTAATGTAATAGTCAAAAATAAAAGTCCAACCAGGCGACCATCTGAAATATTTAGACGGTTCTCAATATCTATGAATCTGTTACAGCAATTAAACTGAAATTTTGTATGTTGATAGATGCAATTAACATGAGCAGGATACTTGAAAATAGGCTGTATAGTTCTTCACGGAACTACTTGTTTTTTCCTCTCGTACCCCTAAAATAGAACCCCCTTAAAGCAAACTTTTTAAACGTTTAATATTTTATGGGAAATAAGTACATAACTTAATAAAAACATTATTCATAAAAACTAACTTACAACTATTTTAAGCCTATTTTCAATTTTGAAAAAATAGGCTTATGAGATCACCTTTTGTCCGTGTGTGTGTGTGTGTGTGTGTGTGTGTGTGTGTGTGTGTGTCCCCCCCCTAATAAATTCTAAACGGCTGGAGCGATTTCAATGAAGCTCGGTAAGTTCATAGCACTATTCCGGGCGACCTCGACCGTGCCCTTCAAATTTTGTTACGTCTCACCAATCCAACATGGCAGCTGTGCGAAATATTTCACCAGCATTCAATATCTCCGAAATTATTCCCGACATCACCCTGGAATAGTTTACGGAGATAAAGGGAACTACTAGAAGTTCACCTATGTGATTTTTGAAAAAACTGGTAACTACAAAACCAACATGGCGGCCACGCGAATTTGCGACTTTTAAATAGACGTTTCTCGCGATTTAACCAATCAAACGCAATAAAACTTGGTGCATTGTATGTTTATACACATTGTAATGCACCGACATCTAACTTGGTTCAATTGTTTACATAACCACAAAATGGCGGCTGTGCGAAATATTTCACCGGCATTCTATATCTCGGAAACTTTTAGCGGTATCACCCTGAAATTTTGTACGGAGATAAAGGGTTCTACTGGAAGTTCATCTATAAGACTTTCGAAAACCGGTTAACTACTAAACGAACATGGCGGCCAAGCGAATTTAAAATTTTTAAATAGACCTTTCTCGCGATTTAATGTTCCAAGCGCAATGGAATCTGGTACAGGAAATGTTTATACACATTGTAATACACTGGTATCTAATTTAGTTCAATTGTTTACAAAACCTCAGGATGGCGGCTGTGCGAATTTTAAAATTAAGTTTTTATTTCTTGTGTCGTAATCATGCGATCGATATGAAAGTTTGAATAATGAACCTACGCAATAATTTTCCTTTAATGGTACATGACTCTATGGCCTATACATTTAACAATCCAACAAGGTGACCATCCGAAATATTTAGACGGCTCTGAATATCTACGAATCTATTATAGCAATCAAACTGAATTTCTTTTATGTTCATAGGGGCTATGAACTTAAGTTCACCTGTAGAACTTTAAATAACCTGGTGATCACAAATCCAACATGGCGGTGACGCGAAATATAAATATTCACATGGACGTTTCTCGCAATTTAACCATTCGAGTGCAGTGAAACTTGGTACAGTAAATCCTTATAGGAATGGTAATCCACTGGCATCTAATTTATTTCAGTTGTTTCCATAACCACAAGATGGCAACTGTGCAAAACTTTAAAATCTCCTTGCTACTTCTTGTGTCCTAATCATGCGATTGAAGTTTGAATGCTACACGTACACAATAATCGTCATGTAACAGTACATAACTCTAGGACCTACATATATAAAATCCAACATGGCGACCATCCGAAATATTAAGTCGGTTCTCAATATCTACGAATCTATCACAGCAATCAAACTGAAATTTTGAATGTAGATAGAGGCAATTAACATAAGTAGGATATATGAAAATAGACTGCATAGTTCTTCACGGAACTACTTGTTACATTTATTTTATCTCTTGAAAAGATTCAAAAAGTGTATATTAGAACCTTAGAACGTTTTTTTTTTGTTCGTGCGAGACTTGTAGCTTCTTATACCGGTAGTATAAATACATAGTTTGAGGCAGGAACGGTGCGTCATTATGAGCCCTGCCCACCCAAGACCGTTAGGCAGCATTGCAAAGAATTTGTTTAATTAATGTTTTTTTTTAAATTACTTTATATTGCAGATACTCCTTAAAATAAGTATTTTACCCTTCTAGAATCTCTAAATAACTCATCCCTAGGTTGAGATCCTGACAGTATCGTACGGTGTATCGTCATAGCGAAGGCCGGTCCACAGAAAGTCCCATGTGAAGTACAGTATATGTCTTGATGGGCCATGTGAGGAAACAGTGGACATAGCACTGTCTTGCGCGCGAATTCTTCAGTGCTATGAAGGGAATTTTCTCTCTCTTCAAGGGCCAGCAGATTGGGCCCATAGCGTTGCTTTGAAGCGAAACAGAAGATCTCATCATTTCACTTCATGCTTCTGTCTCTATTAAATACGGGAGAAGGGTCAACCCCACCCCACGCCCTTCAACAGGTATTCAGCCATTGTTTGCAGCTTTCTGACATTAGACAAAACTATATTTATACATTTTCAGATGTCTGAAGTTAATTTCTACTGTATAAATGTGTTTTTAACTTTTGTGGCACGGTACGTAGTTATTTAATATGCCGATTGTATGCGACATAGGAAAATGAAACTGGAATATTTATTAACAAATCCATTTTCTTCTATAGCTCTGAACACAAAGTTAGAAATTAAATAATTGTGACCTCATCAACCAAGCTGATTGATAAATTTGCTTCATCCACGCACAGGAGAGAATATATTTATCAATAAAGAGCCATGTGAGTACAGTTTTTAATGCATCAACTTATCATTAAAACTTGTTTCAAATGTTGTGTTGTGTGGAATTATGATAATGGCAATATTGGCAACAATGAATGCCAAATATAAAACAATATTTAAAATGAAACAACAATAATATCATCTTGCCCAGCCAAAAATTGTAATCAGGAGCCGCCCCTTGTTTGAGGTCAAATGCTTTTCTTTTAGTCGGTTTACCCTCCAGGTTTAGCCTGTAGCTCTGTTATTAAGGATCTAGGAAGATAGTTCCTCTCAGTCTCTCAGTTCTTCACCTCTTTCAATTTGTACTTGTTTCCTCTATGGCTTCAGAGCCTGGATTTGATCTCCTTTGTTCGTCACTGGAGGAGTTTCCATCTGATTTTTCGCCGTTGCCTGTATGACGTTAGGTATCGTTCAGATGCACTTACCTTTTGTTTATGTTTCCTTATATCCATCTAACCCTCCCACCTCCCCCCCCCCTTTTTTTCTTTTGGTAATCCTCATTCTTCGAGGAGTCTCTATATTTTCACCCCGCCCCCTTTACCTTCTCCTTACTTACTACTCTGTCCGTCGTTCTACCACGGTCCATACAGTAATTTCTAGCAGCTGCTCTCTGGTGACGAACCGAGGAATTTATCTATATTTTTTTGTAATTTTTGTAATCTCATTGATATACTTTCTTTGGCCACATTGTTTGATTTCCATTGAAAAAGGAGGCAAGGTTTCTCCGAAACGTATGGTTCTAATCTAAATACACACGGCATTAGCCCAAAAAACATGAATTATTTATATAATCCGGGCCGTGAAAGCCTTAATATAATGATAATGGTTGTTATGGGAATATTCCACAGTCATTGAGAGCCTAAAGGTTGGGAAACACATGCCCTAGTGTGCATCTAAAATAGATGTGAGCTCTTCATTAGCGTGGCAACACTTGGTGTGCCCACGTCACGCCTTCAATCAAACCCACGTCCTCCTCACAATAGCTCCATATATCATGTACCAGGTGGTCCAACATCACATTACACTGGAGTCGCAATAGGGTGGCAGCACTGCTTCAATAACTATGCATCATGTTCTTTTGGGCTTTTATATGAAATATCCGAAAAGAATCACGAGGAATCTTCTTCCTGCTTTGTCAATATAATATCTGGGTCCGTGGAGGATTGAAGTTCCTCTTTCCGTCAGTAGATGACTCACTGGAGTCCCAGCTTAAAGTTTACGCCAATGTTAAGGAAGGGGGGAAGAAAGGAAGGAGGGAGGGAAGGAAGGAAGGAGGGAGGGAAGGAGGGAAGGAAGGAAGGAAGGAAGGAAGGAAGGTAGGAGGGAAGGAAGGAAGGAGGGAAGGAAGGAGGGAAGGAAGGAGGGAAGGAGGGAAGGAAGGAGGGAAGGAAGGGGGGAAGGAAGGAAGGAAGGAAGGTAGGAGGGAAGGAAGGAGGGAGGGAAGGAAGGAAGGAGGGAAGGAAGGAGGGAAGGAAGGAAGGAAGGAGGAAAGGAAGGAGGGAAGGAAGGAAGGTAGGAGGGAAGGAAGGAAGGAGGGAAGGAAATAAGGAGGGAAGGAAGGAAGGAGGGAAGGAAGGAGGGAAGGAGGGAAGGAAGGAAGGAAGGAGGGAAGGAAGGAGGGAAGGAGGGAAGGAGGGAAGGAAGGAGGGAAGGAAGGAAGGTAGGCGGGAAGGAAGGAAGGAGGGAAGGAAGGAAGGAAGGAGGGAAGAGAGGAGGGAAATAATTAAAATTATGAAGGTAAACAATTGATAATAAAATTAGAATTAACAAGTAATTCCGTGAAGAACTATACAGCCTATTTTCATATATCCTACTTATGTTCATAGCCCCTATCAACATACAAAATTTCAGTTTGTTTGCTATAATAGATCAGTAGATATTGAGATCCATCTAAATATTTCGGATGGTCGCCATGTTGGATTGTTATATGTATAGGCCATAGAGTCATGTACCATTAAAGGAAAATTATTGCGTAGGTTCATTTTTCAAACTTTCACTTCGATCGCATGATTAAGACACAAGAAATAAAAACTTAATTTTAAAATTCGCACAGCCGCCATCTTGAGGTTATATAAACAATTGAACTAAATTAGATACCAGTGCATTACAATGTGTATAAACATTTCCTGTGCCAAGTTTCATCGCGTTTGGATCATTAAATCGCGAGAAAGGTCTATTTAAATGTTTCAATTTCGCTTAGCCACCATATTCGTTTTGTAGTTAACCGGTTTATGAAAGTCTTATAGATGAACTTACAGTAGTGCCCTTTATCTCCACACAAAATTTCATGGTGATACCGCTAATAGTTTCAGAGATATAGAATGCCAGTGAAATATTTCGCACAGCCGCCATCTTGAGGTTATTTAAACAATTGAACGAACTTAGATTTCGGTGCATTACAATGTGTATAAACATATACTTTACCAAGTTTCATTGCGTTTGGTTGGTTAAATCGCGAGAAACGTCTATTTAAAAGACGCAAATTCGCTTGGCCGCCATGTTGGCTTTGTAGTTACTAGGATTTCAAATGGCACATAGGTGAACTTCTAGTAGTTTCCTTTATCACTGTAAAATATCCCAGGGTGATATCGGTAATAGTTTCGGAGATATTGAATGCTAGTGAAATATTTCGCACAACCGCCATGTTGGCTTGGTGCGACGTAACAAAATTTGAAGGGCACCGTCGGGGTCGTCCGGAATAGTGCTATGAACTTACCGAGTTTCATTGAAATCTCTCCAGCAGTTTAGAAGTTATTAGGGGAGGACACACACCATCAATCACACCATCACACACGCACACACGGACAAAAGGTGATCTCATAAGCCTTTTTTTTTTTCATAACTGAATATAGGCTAAAAATTGGATATCACAGAAAGAAAAATTTTGAGGAAGATCACAGGGCCTAAGTTCCAAAATAACAAACAAGTTTTCTATAGAAACGACATCCTGTATGTGAAGTCGGAGAGCCTTTCAGATACCATACGGAAAACCTAATTGGTTTACGGAAGTGGAAAAGGACCTGCGAGAGTTCCAGATTACCGAAATCATGTTGATGAATGATACAGCCAAAACCATGACTAAAGACAACACCAAGAAGTCCCAAGCCTGAGCCGTCTCCAGAAAACCAGTGCAGATATCACAAGAGGAAAGAAAGAGGAGATCAGATAGAATGAAGAAGTAATGGGAGAAAAGGAGAGCACACGCATCTAAGAAGTGGTTGATCTGACGTACCCCAAAAGGGCTGATTCGAAAAGAAGATGAAGAAGAAAATTAACAAATGAAAATAGGCTATGTCAGAAACCTAAATTAACATACCCAAAGTAGAATATAATATAGAACTTAATGATTATAATTAACAAGAAGTTCCGTGACGAACTAGACAGCCTACTTTTCATAAAATTTAAGATTCATGCCAATCCATATAGACCTATCTAGAATAATAACGAAATCAAGTTGGTAATATCGAAATTTCTAATTAGTTCGAAACATAGCCTACCTGTAGCCTAATAGAGCACTACAGTTGGCAGGCCTGGTGACTGAATATATTGTTAGTTCCATCTCTTAAGATACAGAATACAATATTTGGTTGAAGTCCAATGTATAGCATGGACGTTACATGCAGTTAGACATTGGAATTATCAGCGCGAGTAAAATCATGTTGGCAACAATGTCATGCATGTGTTGGTCAGAAATAATCTAAAATATTATGATCTCTTGTTGTGCCAATTTTGGATGAAATCCATTTGTTAGTACAGAAGTTACATGCATTTTAAAATTGGACTTATCAGCAGGCTTAGAGTCATGTTGGCAGCACTGACGTATATTAGTTACTCCTAATTAATCAAGAATGTTAGTTACTATACGTGTGCAAATTTTAAAGCTGTTGGCTTACATACTCTCTGATATATTAATATTTGGGTTAAAAAAATAGTGACAGCATTTATTAACAGTTGGCAGCCCTGGTTGCTCTTAAGAATAAGCATAGCCATATCAGTTATGGTACACATAGCACATACGGAATTTGGTTGAAATCCAATTGATAGTATAGAAGTTCAAATATTGGACCTATCAGCAAGATTAGAATCATTTTGGCAACACTGCCACGCATGGCCTCCGGAAATTAAAATGAAATACTTGTATCTATAAGTGTGCCAATTTTGAAATAGCTCCCATTTATACCTTCCAAGATATCCAACATGGAGCTCAAATTTCAATTGCGGTTTTTCAGCAGTTGGTATTGCTGACATAATTTTCAAATATGGGTTTGAGATATTCAGGTAGGCTATAGATCTTCACTCCTACCAAATTTGGATTCGATTGCTGCAGCCGTTTAGGAGTTGATAGGGGACACACACACACACACAGACAGGCAGACAGAAATTTGCCCGGATCGATCTCATAAGTCTAATTTTTCCTAATTTTTTACAAAGTGTGCAAAATAGGCTGAAAACCAATTACAATTAAAATTAGTGATATCAAAATTAATAAATAGAAATAATAAAATAGTAACTGCCCTTATTCCAATATAATTTAGGGACGGCGTGACGTCCTGGCATCTCTGCGACTAAGGAGGTCCCTACACGGCACATTGAGGTAGAATGTGTTGCGTTACATTCCACCCACGCTGATTATGTGTCGTGACCCGTACGGCCCGTAGAGTGACCCAGGAATTATCAGAGCCGGGTGATGAAACCTAATGCTCCATTTGTTTCGTGGCATGCCTCGAGCATGGCAGCCTAATAAAATCGACCGTATCAATCATGGGATGGCGTGCCAAATTTGATATGCAACACTGATCTCTCCACTGGCTACCGTCCAGGCATTCTCTCTCTAAGCGAGCGACAGAACGAAATCGCCCATCCAAAAGTACTTATTTCTTTACCAGAGTCTTTTGACTGGATTGATGCAGCCCTCCATGCCTCCCTGTCCAAAGCTGGTTGGTTCGTTGGTTCCTTAGTTTAGGGGCTGCGACATCGCGGTCTTGTAGCCCCGTGTATTTTGGGAGTGTGTAGAATCTGTCTGATAACCGGTGTTAATTGTGATGACTGTATTAGTGTGTGTATCTGTTTTTTTTAAGTCAATTTCACCCTCCAGGTTGGTGGTTCCCACGGACTCAGCGAGGGAACTCACTACTACTGCCTTCCTAGGCAGTGTCCTAGAGCTGGGAACACTTGGACGGATTGGATACAACTGGGGAGGTGTGATCAGCACTTCACCCAGGCGGCCTCGCCTGCAAAGCGAACAGGATCCTCATGAGGGATGGGAAGGGAAGGGAAGATTGGGATGGATGGGCAAGGAAGAGGGAAGGAGGCGGCCATGGCCTTACAGTAGGGACCATCCCGGCATTTGCGCGAAGACGAAGTGCGAAACAACGGAAAACCACTTCGAGGATGGCTGATGTGGGAATCGAATCCCCTCTACTCACTTGGACCACCCGAGGCTGAGTAGACTCCGTTCCAGTCCTCATACCACTTTTCAAATTTCGTGGCAGAGCCTGGAATAGAACCCAGGACCTACTGCAGACATTCAAGTTTTCCAAGTAGTTCCTACTTTTGCCGCCAAACGCCACCGTCAACGACTAACTAGTTCAGAACTTAGTTACCAGATGCCACCTCAGTCGACTCTTGACGACGAACGTACGAACCTAAGAACGTTAGTCAAATATCTAACCTATATATAATTTAGCTTCACACAGGTGTAATTAGTGGAAGGTTCTTTAACATGCCATAAATCTATGACATGGGACCGCCGGCTTTACTTCCCCTCCGAAGGAAGGCATTGTGAGGGATTTTTAACGTTCGTAAAAATCCACGACTTCGGCCGGGTTTGAACCCGTGATCTTGCTCAGCATGCTACTGACTACGCCACCCAAGCCTCTCCAGAGCTAATCGTTTCATCTCTACATAGCTGCTGTACCTTACATCCCAGGCAATCTATTTCATATACTATATTCAAACCTTGGTCTACCCCTACAGTTCTTGTCCTCGACCTTTCCTTCCATAACTAAGCTTGCTATTCCTGGGTGTCTAAGTATGTGTCCTACCAACCTATCCCTTCTCTTCATTAGCAGTCGCCAGAAACATCTCTCCTCTCCCACTCTTAATAACTATTCATTTGTAACCCTATCTACCAATCTAATCTTCATCATTCTCCTGTAACACCACATTTCAAACGCTTTAATTCTCCTCTTTTTTGCTGCTCCAACAATCCAAGTTTCACTTCCATAGAGCACCACGCTTCAGACAAAGGCTTTCAAAAATGACTTCCTAATCCCTAAATTTATATTTGAGTCGTCCAGTTGCAAAACTCGTTTAGTCCACTTGTGAATAAAGATCATGTCGTAAAATTATTTATTTTATTATTTTATTTTGTTTTATTTTAATTTGATTTGATTAATTTTTTGTATTGTTTTTTGTTTAATTTATTTTGCTTTTATTTTGATTTTGTTTCGTTTATATTTTTGGTTTTTTAATTTTGATTTTCCAGAAAACAAACACAAAAAAAAACGAAACAAAAAGCAAAATTCAAAAACAAAAACACAAAGCAAACACAAAAGATACGGGAGGCAAAGTTCAGAGAAATGTTTCTCATGAAAATAATTCTTATTCACAAGTGGACTAAACGAGTTTTGTAACTGGACGACTCATTTGATGTCAACAGATTCCTTTTCTGTAGAAATGCTTCCTTGCCTGTGCTAACCTACTTTTTATATCCTCTTTGCTTCGTCTATCACTGGTTATTTCACTTCTTAAGTAAGAGAAGTCTCCTACTTCCTTTAGCTTTTCATTTGCCAATTTGACGTCAATAGGTGTTTCTGATTTATTTCGGCTGCATTCTCATCATGAATTCTTTCCTAAAGACTGAATCCATACCATTTAAAAACGTATGCAAATTCTCTGGTGTGTCGGCTAAGATGAAGATGTCATCAGCAAATCTCAGAGTATAAATTATTTATCTTTGAACAGAACAACAGAATTTTTGCGCAATGTCACGGGTTCAAACCCGGCCGAAGTCGTCGGATTTCTAAGAGCGTTAAAAATCCCTCAGTATGCCTTCCTTCGGAGGGGAAGTAAAGCCGGTGGTCCCATGTCATAGATTTATGACATATAAAAGAACTTTCCACTTGTGGGAAGAAAAATTTGTAGGTTAGGTTTAATTAATACTCTAAGGTTCAAACGTTCGTTACCAGGTGCTGGTTGCGATGGCATCTACTAGTAGCCAAGTTCACAGCTAGGTGTGTGGACAAAAGCGAAAGTAGGAACTAAAAGGAAGATTGTAGTTTTACGTGACTGTTAATCTTGTGATTATGAGCCACAGTACCTCCATTTTACGGGGAATCCGAACCACAGGGCATGGCATTTCACTTCGAAAATCTCACCTGCATTGACCAGGAATTCAAAGTAGGAACTACTTGAAATTATCGTCTGCAGTCCTTACTTAAATTTAAAAATGTGACAGTCAGTCTGAAAGACTAGACTTGGTATCATTTTAAATGCTACAAATGCTGAAAAATGCTAGAAAGGCTGGAGGATTCTCGCTTCGCTCGAAGCCAAAGACTCTTGACATGTTAGAAAATTATCTGCTTAATATTTATCTTGCTTTATAATACTTTACCTTGTTTCAAATTACTCGCGAACGGCAAGTGCAACCCAAGGGCAAAGCAAGGTCAAGCGTGTGAGATGCCGTCACGCTCACCAGAGCGCGCGGGGACGTGCCCCTTCCATCCAGTCTAAAAACACTTATAGTGGGCGATGTATTGAAGATAGAGGTATGCTCTCGCAGATTTTTTTGTAGAACTTTTCATGCTGACCAATTCTTACACTCAAAGTATATTGATATTTTTAACGGTTTGCCCAGCGTAAGCTTACAAAGCGCACGGACGCCAAGTTTGTTTTTGACTTTTTCACTGAAATCATTACTGCTTGGCTTCCTTTGATCATACATAAATTATTTTCTACAGAATCTTTCCTCGAGATATCCTTTACAGAATGGTGAAAACCGCATCAAAATCCATCCAGTGGTTCTCGAGATCCAAGAATCGGGGATTTTTGTTTTATACTAACGAAGTAGAGATTGTCGGGGAGCACATGCACCAAGCGGTACTATGACGTCACACACCTCAGGGCATCTGGGTACATTTCGTCCCGTCACCGTAACGTAACGCCAGGCCCCAGCGTAACGACGAAGTCGACAAGATCATTTAAAATGATAAAACAGATAACACACACTAATACAGCCATCACAATTAACACCGGTTATCAGACAGAATCTACACACACCCAAAGTACACGTGGCTAAATGACCGCGTTGTCGTAGCCCCTAAACTGAGGAACCAACCAACCAATTTTTTACCTTGCCTGGTGAAAATTTTATGAAAGGTGCGGGATATTTTAAAAACAGCAAGTTTCCTCGTCGCTACCTGTTTGCTTTCTAATGACATCCACTCCTAATGGAATTGAGAGGAGGAGGCGGGGACAGTTTTTTTTCAGTTCAGCGGGACAAGTTTGAAAAAAAGAATTCATTAAGGTTTACCGATAATTGGTAGCTACCATGTCACTGATGGATTTTGTTTGGCTGAAACCCGCTTAATGTATCTGCTAGTAAACGCTATTAGTCTGAAGTAGCCTTTAATGATACGGGAACTCAGATAGCAAGTCTCCGTCAATCATTGGATGTTTACGACAAAGAGATGTCCTATGAGCGGCCTTCGTTAGAAGAGGCAGGTTAGGTTGCCTGGCTTGTAATCAGCCTTGCATATCAAATTTGGCACGCCATGCCGTTGTATGATTAATATGGTGGTTTCATTAGACTGCTATGTTTGAATCTATAGCTCGTCTCGAGATAAATGGAGCATCCTCATGTGCTGTGACCTTTACAAGGTGGTCTTACAGCACAGGATCATAGGTCAGGAGTAGCTCACAATAACACAATCAGCGGTGTGCAATTCTGTTTTCACCTAGACAGTATTTTCAAATGCCGGCCTCATGATGTTGTGGAAGTGAGCCTGCCGGCACTGACAAGGATTTTAGAAATTGACGTGGGGCTGGAACGGGGTGCACTCAGCATTGTGAGGACAATCGAGTAGCGGTCTGACAGTGAGGCAGTGCCCCGGTCATTGAGACCATGATTAACGGCCGAGGGGACCACGCATCATTGCATAATCTCCAGGCCAAATGGCCGGGTACTGGTCGGTTGATAGGCCCAGGTCCTTCTTGGTCTGTAGCGACACGGGGTTTGCTTTTCGTTTTGGGTTAGGCATTATCAAATAGGAGAGTTCACTAAGCGGTTTCAAAAAATTAATTATTATTAATTATTATTTAATTTAATTATAACAAAGTTAACCGTTACTTACCAAAAATAACAATTAATTTACCCGTTACTTACTAAAATAATAACTTAATTACTCTCACAGTTTTTTTTTTACCAAAATAATAACTAAATTACCGTGACAGTTACTTACTAAAATATTAACTTAATTACTCTCAAAGTTTTTTTTTACCAAAATAATAACTAAATTACCGTGTCAGTTACTTACCAAAATAATAACTAAATTACCGTGACAGTTGCTTACCAAAATAATAACTAAATTACTCCGACAGTTACTTACCAAAAATAATTATCTAGTTACCAAATAAAATCCTGAAAATAATTACACCATGTAATAAAACTCATTAATTCTTCTAGATTTGCTGAGTTGTAATTCACTGGCCGTGAAAGCCAATATCATGTTGTGTGAATGCAACCTCAGGGACCATGTGCAGTACTATTTTCTTTGCGGAAAGGTTTGATAGTTAGTCCCTGGTACGCGAGGAGAAACCCAGTCCAGACGTATAAAATCGATCAAACTCTCGGTTAACTGTTTCTGTCCTCGTCTAATGACGAGTTTGATGGAGAACCTTAACAGCAGACATTCCATCATTTCATTGCCCACAATAATCTAATAACGTTTGTTGAACCGTGTTCAGGTGCGTGTGAACTCTACTCCATGGCCGCGCGCATGCGCAAGATGTGCCAGGGAGGAACATTCTGAGGCTTTATCCACTAAGAAATCTTCAGAAATAGCTAACTTCCTCTGTTGCTGTGCCAATTTTAATTTAAATACTGTAGTTCCACCTCGTGATGCAGTGTCTAGCATTTTTGACTGAAACCCGGAAGTCCCGCTCTGCCAAATATTTACATCTACACTGAGGCCTCGAACGGGATTTTCCTAAGATCTGCAAAGTATGAGAAATAGAATTATTTCGTAGATATTCTAGAAGTCATGAAATCGTTATTACGTTCTGTTGAACTGGCATTACAGCCCATGAAAGACCTAACCAAACGACCACTGCTCAGCCATTTGGCCTGCAGATATTGGGGTGACGCGTGGTAAGCGCGTCGGGTCCCCTCGTACGTTAATCTTGGTTTTTCGTAACCGGGGGCGTTGCCTCACTGTCAGACAGCTACTCAATTGTCCTCAGGAAGCTGATTGCACTCCGTTCCAGCCCTCACGTCAGTTTCTAAAATCCCTCAAAGAGCCAGGAATCGAACCCGGGGACACCGGGTGAGAGGCAGGTGCGCTACCCCAACACCACAGGGCTGGCTAGTTGACTGAAGCCATGAAGTTAGGCTTCGGTTTCCCGCTCTGCCAAGATATTTACATCTACGCTGAGGCCTCGAACTGGATTTCTTAAGATCTGAAAAGTTTGAGAAATAGAATTAGTTCATAGATATTTTAGAAGTCAACAAAAACAAGAAGTTCCGTAACGAACTAAAGAGCCTACTTTTCTTAAATGTAAGATTTATGCCAATGATTAATCTATATGAACCTATCTAGAATAATGACGAAATTAAGTTAGTAATATCGAAATGTCTAATTAGTTCGAAATATACCTGGTATAATGAAGCCTAATGGAGCACTACAGTTGGCAGCCCTGGAGTCTGAATATATTCTTAGCTCCGTCTCTTAAGGTACAGAATACAAAATTTGGTTGAAGTCCAATGGACGTTACATGCAGTTAGACATTGGATTTATCAACACCCCTAAAAGCATGTTGGCAACAATGTCATGCGTGTGCTGGTCATAAATAATCTGAAATATTACGATATCTTGTTGTGCCAATTTTGGATGAAATCCATTTGTTAGTAAAGAAGTTACATGTATTTTAAAATTGGCATAGAATCATGTTGGCAACACTGACTTATATGTATTACTCCAAATTAATCTGGAATGTCTGGTGCTATACGTGTGCAAAGTATAAAGCTGATGGTTTGCATACTTTCTGATATATTGATATTAGGGTAAAAAATATAGACAGTATTTATTAACAGTTGGCAGCTCTGATTGCTCTTAACAATACTTATAGTCATATCTGTTATGGTACACATAGCACATACGAAATTTGGTTGAAATCCAACTGATAGTATAGAAGTTACAAGTATTTAAAAATTGGTCCTATCAGCAGGCTTATAATCATGTTGGTATAACTGACATATATAAGTTACTCCAAATTAATCTAAAATGTCAGGTACTATACGTGTGCATAGTTTAAAGCTGTCGGCTTGCATACTTTCTGGTATATTGGTATTTGGATAAAACAAATAGAGAGAGCAATTATTAACAGTTGGCAGCCCTGGTGGCTCCTAAGAATACGCTCTGTCATATCTGTTCGTGTCCACATATTACATACGAAATTTGGTTGAAATCCAACTGATAGTGTAGAGGTTATATGCATTTAAAAAATTGGACTTATCAACAGGCTTAGAATCATTTTGGCAACACTGCCATGTATGGCCTCCTGGAAATTAAACTGAAATATTATTATCTATATTTGTGACAATTTTCGAATAGCTCCCATTGATACCTTCCAAAATATCCAACATGGAGCTCAAATTTCTAGTGCATTTCTTAAGCAGTTGGTAGCACTGACATGATTTTCAAATATGGGCTTGAGATATTCAGATATACTGTAGATTTTTACTCGTACCAAATTTGGTTTCGATTACTGCAGCCGTTTAGGAGTTGATAGGGGGGGGGGGACTCACACACAGACAGACAGACGGACAGACAGAAGAACAGACAGACAGACGGACTGACTGACTGACTGACTGAGAGACAGACAGACTGACACACATTTTCCCGGATCGATCTCATAAGTCCACTTTTCCTCATTTTTGCAAAATGTGAAAAGTAGGCTAAAAAATAGCGTTCAGTTGAAACGTTCTACTCCAGGCTAACGCTGGGATAGTTCCTAAACTAAGACCACGGCTGCCTCCTTCCTAATCCTCAACTGAATTGCAAATATCAGCCAAATTCTACACACATCCAAGTACACAGAGCTAAATGCCTACGATGTCCAAGCTCGTAAAATGCAACAGCAACAAATCACTTAGCGAGATTTATGAATGATGTTGCACTGATAAAGACAAAGCCATCTTAAATAAGTTACTAGAAAACAAATATGGCTGCCACTTTTGTTGTTGCCAACTTACATCATTTAACTCCAAAAAGTCACCAAACAAATCCATGTAACGCGTATGCCAAATGATCCAAACAAAATAAAGACTTTCTTACAAAAATACATTTTACATAATGTTGTGAGGCAGTCCTGGTTCAAGTTAGGAACATCTTGGTCATCGGACCTCAGTGATCAAATTTATAAGCAGTATTATGGTAGCGAAGTTAAAGTTAATTTTGCTCTTCTAGGTAGCCTTTTTAACTACAGGGTCCTTATATTTGCTTGGCTAGGACTTTCTCGCTCACGCGCTCTGCCAGTGATGCCTCAGTTGCCGGCTGCCGCGTGCGCGTATGTACGGCAGAGTTGGTGCTTACAATCAGTATAATGCATTGTTACTCACCATGCTTACAGCAGATGCTGAAAATGTTGCCCAACCACGGCCAAACATAATCGGCATCTCCTTATGAAGTTTCCGGTTATTCCGGTTAATTTAGCTTCACTAAGGAAATAACGACAATTACGTCTATTTTTTCGTTTACTGAACCTGTACATTTGAAACTCGTAGCCAGGTGTTGTTTTAGGTAGATTTCATTAGAAAGCTAACTATTGCAATGGGTCCCATGTTTCGACTTCCGGAAAATTTCGACATATCTTCGCGTTTCACATCCCCCAGACCCCAAAACCACCGTCAGTTCAAAAGTTTATATACAGTGTGGTCCACCCGCCCCTTATTATTTAGTTTTATGAAACCCAACTAACATCTCAATTCTCCCGATGGTCGATATTGCTCTGCGCTCTGACTGTGTGACAGCAATGTAATTGAGTCATGTAGCAAAGAAAAACCGACCTTAAACTTTTCCCCGCCAAATACTATGGCCCATTCTACTAACATATGACTTACTGCTCCTTGAAATAACACACACACACGCAATACGATCGAAGCAATAGCTTACGCCACGTGATCTGTAATAGTAAAAATTTAAATCAACACCATAAACCGTGACTGAAGACTTTGACATGAACTTAAACGTTTGAGATGGGACGGCTACAGTAACAACTGCACGTTTAGCGTGCGGTATATTCCATGTGTTGGTGGATGAGAGGTTTAAAGCCTGACCGTACGTGGTGGGCGCGAGCGGGTAGAACGGTGCTTCGAATCCAGTAGTAGGCATACTTTTTTGAACGAAAACCCACACTTCATTTTAGTTGGGATGTAACTACATTGCCACATTTATTGCCTTAAGACGTATTTTTGTGAAGAGTACGTTGAATTTTGATGATTTATAAAGAAAATACGATCGAATTGGTACGATGTGCCACGTGACCTGCAATGGCAGAAAACTAAAAAACTGGCATGAATATTAACATAACATATCGAAGTGTTGCTCCGGTGGTCCGGGTTCGATTTCCAGCTCTGCCAAGAAATGTAATACTTGTCTGAGGGCTGAAATTGGGTACACGTAGCCTCGTGAAGCAAATATGAGAAGAAGTGGGTTTGATTCCCACCTCAGCCACCCTGGAAATGGTTTTCCGTGGTTTCCCACTTCTACTCCGGCCAAATTCCGGGACAGATTCTATCTTAAGGCCACGGCTGCCTCCTTCCCAATCCTTAATTGCAAATACACACATCATTACAAGCCCGCAATAACTCAGGTTATCAGACAAATTCTACACACACACCCCCAAGTAAACGGGGCTAAATGGCCGCGATGTTCTAGCTCCTCAAATGAAACAAAACAACAACATATCGAAGGATATTCTGATCACCAGTGCTTGCATCGAAGTATACGTATTCCTTAGAAATTCCCATGGTATTATTAGCATACTTTCAATTTTTGCCAAAGATGAAAGTAGACTTATGAGATCTACACATGGCCAAAAATTGTGTGTCTGTGTGTGTGTGTGTGACTGTGTGTCTGTGTGTGTGTATGTGTGTGTGTGTATGTGTGTGTCTGTCTGTGTGTGTGTGTCTGAGTGAGTGTACTCTGAATGTCTGTCCCCCTTTATCAATTCGAACACGGTGAAACCGAATTGAACGAAATTTAGTACAGAGGTAGCACTAGCGTAGAACACCTCAGTGTCATGTTTTATATCGCCACCATCTTGACGGAAACGTAATGGTGGCCACCCAAATTTTCAAAGCTTAAATCAAATTACGACTAACTTAATCATCCGATCTCTACCAAATTTTGCAACAACATATACTTGTATGGCGAGCGTAGTTTGACTGAACTACAAGGTCATCAGTCCATTAGTTTGCAGATGACGGCCATGTATGTGTGCAAATCGATTCCCCCTATCAATTCAAACACGGTGAAACTGAATTGAACGAAATTTGGTACAGAGGTAGCACTACCAAAGGGCACTCCAGTGTCATGTTTTATATTGCCACCATCTTGACGAAAACGTAATGGCGGCCATCCTAATGTTAAGAGCTTGAATCAAATTACGACCAACCTAATAATCTGATCTCTACCAAATTTTGCAACAACATACCTTTATGTATAGAGAATCTTTTGACCACAATACAAGGTCATCAGACCAATAATGTGCGGATAGCGGCCTTGTATGTGTGCAAATCGATTCCCCTTAGCTTTTCAAACACGGTGAAACCGAATGGAACGAAGTTTGGTACAGAGGTAGCACTAGCAAAGGCCACCTCAGTGTCATGTTTTATATCGCCGCCATCTTGACGGAAACGGAATGACGGCCACCCAAATGTTAAAATCTTAAATCAAATTACGACCAACCTAATCATTTGATCTCTACCAAATTTTTCAACAACATACCTTTTTGTGGGAAGCATCTTTTGACTGAACTACAAGGTCATCAGCCCAATAGTTTGCAGATAGCGGCCATGTATGTGTGCAAATCGATTCCCCACATCAATTCAAACACGGTGAAACCGAATTGAATGACATTTTTTACAGAGGTAGCACTAGCAAATGGCACATCATATTCATGTATAATACCCGTATAGCACGTTGTATTTCAAGAAGCTACTACAACCAACATTCAATTATACTCCTTGAAAAGGACAAAGAGTTATAACAATACCCATGCATTTAGGAGAAAATAGGCTATATGTTCTTTACTGAACATCTTGTTTTGTTATGAAATTTTAACAAAAAGTCATAGCATATCTTTAGGCCCGTATCACACGACACTCGCTGGCAAGGTTGATGATGATGATAATTGTTGTTTTAAGGGGCCTAACATCTAGGTTATCGGCCCCTGGCAAGGAAGCTGCTGTGATCGCTGGTACAAAATCCTGTATGATTCTGTTCTCTTCGTCAGTACACCTGCTTGTATGACCGAAGTGTATCACACGCTAGCATTTTGTACGCTAAGTTGTATGAAATAAAACCGAAGGGCTGTCGTTTGAGGGCATTATTTGCAGTTATGTCGCCTTATTAACGTAAAGTGGTCGCGAAACTTACTTTAAGTAAATTAGAAAACATGCCAGGTACTGAATGAATGCATTCCAATCAATATTTAAGATCAAACTGTAATAATTGATTATTTTACCATACGCGTTAATAAGAAGCGCAATAAAAACCTCCAGAGTGTGTTGGAAATGTGTGCAAGCGTTATTGCGTCCGCTCGCTCTTTCGAAGATCCCGGGTTCAAGACTATCCAACGGCAGATCTTTTAAATTCTTTTTAACTATTTTATCATACCCTCCATACCTCGTACAGCAAGATTTCAACTGGGGTTTGTTCACATTATCTACGAAGACGATAGGGAAAGTTATTTTCTTGTCTCATTTAAATGGCTATTTTCCCTAAATACTGTTCAAAACCATGGATGGATTCTATTCGTTATTATTATATTTTTAGTTGATTTTACCCTCCAGGTTAGGTTTTCCCACGGACTCAGCGAGGGATCCCATCATTACCGCCTCTACGGGCAGTGTCCTGGAGCTTGAAACATCTCGTCTGGGGGATACAACTGGGGAGGTGGGATAAGCATCTCGCCCAGGCGGCCTGCAAAGCGAACAGGGTCCTATTGAGGGATGGGAAGGGAGGGGCAGATCGGGAGGGATAGGCAAGGAAGAGGGAAGGAGGCGGCCGTGGCCGTACGGTAGGTAACATCCCGGCATTTTCCCGAAGGCGAAGTGGGAAACAACGAAAAACCACTTTGAGGATGGCTGAGGTGGGAATCGAACCCCCTCTACTCATTTGGACCACCCGAGGCTGAGTAGACCCCGTCCCAGTCCTCATACCACTTTTCAAATTTCTTGGCAGAACTGGGAATCGAACCCAGGACGTCCGGGGTGGCACCTAATCACGCTGACCACTACGCAACGGAGGCGACTCTATTCGTGATAGTTAGAATTTTAATACAGTGGAACGTGGCTAATTCGAACTTCTTTAATTCGAATTTTTCTCTTGGTCCCTAGCATTTTGTATACAATCAATGCTAAAAATCGTGGTTAATTCGAATTATATTTTGGATAATTCGAAGCTTTTAGTGTAAATAGCCGATCAGAAGCCAAACAGTTAGGTAAGTTCCCGAAAAAAAACTGTTCCGAGTGCAGCCCAAGCAACAAACCACATCACAGAACTTAAGCGCTTTTTTTTAAGTAGAAATGACGTAAGTGATTCTGATTTCCGTTCCTCAAATTTGTTAGATTCTTTTGTGATTGCTGAGAGATTTAATTGTAGGAAACAGGTAAGAATCTCAAACTTTTTTGAAAAACAGTAGATTTCTCAAAGACTTTAACTAGATTGCTGGATTACTGCTGTCGTTAAATAGGAGAATAGTACATTTTGGTTTTATTTTTCATTTGAAACTTTTGAGGTTGTCTGTTAATCTGCTTTGTGGAACGTAAATCATTATGTAAACGTAATACAATATATTTTCTCCACCCTTTTCAGACAACTCTCTTAATTCGAATTTTTGTATAATTCGAATCTGTTTACTGGTCCTTTGAAGTTCGAATTATCCAAGTTCCACTGTAGTTCAATATTTATAATAATATGACACGTTCTGTAATTACTGCCTTGCTGCGAGGCTCAGCGGTAACGTTCTCGCTTGCTGTGCCCAAGGTTTCATGTTCGTATCCTGGCGCAGTCAACTGGCATTTGAGATTTACTGGCACGTTAAAGATCCCCTTCGGAGCAAATTTCCGGCACCCCCGACGTATCTAAAAGCCGGAGCAGTTAAAAGGGACGTAAAACCAATAATGTTATAATTATCTGTATTTACTGCATGTTTGGGGCAGATGATCTCGTAGTTCCGCCCCTTAAAACCTCACTAACTATTATTGTAAGTGTATAGCAAGCGCTTTTCGCACAGACGCCGTTGAAAGAAATTATAGTTTCGGTCAGATATATTTATTCGTGAGCCTACCCACATAACAAATCTATTTGTCGTCTGAGTCGGAGTTTTCCTTTAAACAAAGGTGGTCAAAATTTCGAAGTACGTTGAATATACAGGATACCTTGCTTTCGTTCTACAGATTATTATGTCGTCCAATCTGGCTGCATACCATCGGATAAGTACGGTGCTTTTGAGGACCAAATAAAAAATCACTCGTTGGAACAGATAGATATGCGTCCATAATACATCCACAATAAACGACATTAAGCAAAAAAAAAATGTTCTAGTTCAAGGTTCGAACCTACTACAATGCGGCTTCGTTGACGCTACTCAAGCAATTCTTGATTTAGCCACCGTAGCTACCGAGAGCCATGGTGTGTTGCTGGCACTTATTGAAACTATTCGTCGACACTTCCTGTTCAAACGTAAGAAAGTGTTATTCGGAGCTCTAATCGTTTCAATCATGAATTATATTTGAGGTCATTGAAAGAACACTGCCACTATTAATTTCTACTATATTCGCGAGGATGTACTCAACGTTAAAGTTGTACAATGGACGTAAAGGAGCAGGTTCTAATGTTTTCAGGATGACTGTGATATACGCGTTAGTTGGGTTGCCTTCCTCCAAAAAAAATAAGGGGCTGGTGGACCACACTGTATAATTTATGTATGCATATATATATCAGATTTTTGTGGACACGATAACTGCCGTAATTTTGCCCCAATCAGTTTGAATTTTTTGCATAATAAGTATCCCATTAAAATCTCGGTCGAGTTCGTTAATCGGCAAAATCGGTCGAAGGGGGTGAAAAAGGGGGGCTTTTTTCGCTAAAGTAAAATTTCGCTATAACTCTTTTAATACGTGAAATATCGAATCCATTCAAAGTTCATAATATGTGCCGGATAAGTGCCAAAAATTTATGTCAAATAAGTTTTTCGATAGCACCAACCATTGACCAAAGGGGTGGAAAAAAGTGGATTTTTTGGGAAACATTAAACATATCTCTCTTAATAGGCACAATATCAAAACCGTACAAAATGGAAAATATTCCCGTAATAATTACCTAAAACTTGTGTCTGTTTTTTTTTATATGACCCACCATTACGCCAAGGGATCAGAAAAATGATTTCGGAATTAAAGAAAATGCCAAGTGCCATCAGAGGTTACCATGACAACGCTTCTAAATTGATGAGGGATGAGCTATCAGAGGTTGCCAAGACAACGCCATTGACGAGATCACATTCATTTTTAGCCTACTTTTCACACTTTGCAAAAATGAGGAAAAAGTAGACTTATGAGATCGATCCGGGAAAATGTCTGTCTGTCCTTCTGTCTGTCTATCCTTCTGTCTGTCTGTGTATCCCCCTATCAACTCCTAAACGGCTGCAGCAATCGAAACCAAATTTAGTATGAGTAAAGATGTATACCGGAATATCTCAGGCCCATATTTGAAAAAGATATCAGTGCTACCAACTGCTAAAAAAACGCACTAGAAATGTGAGCTCCATGTTGGATATCTTGGAAGGTATACAAGGGAGCTATTCCAAAATTGGCACACATATAGATAATAATATTTCAGTTTAATTTCCAGGAAGCCACACATGACAGTGTTGCCAAAATAATTTTAAGCCTTCCGATAAGTCAAATTGTTAAATGCATATAACTTCTACACTATCAATTGGATTTCAACCAAATTTTGTATGTAATATGTATACATAAACAGATATGACTGAGTGTATTCTTAAGAGCAACCAGGGCTGCCAACTGTTAATAATTGCTCTCTCTATTTTTTATCCAAATAGCAATATATCAGAAAGTATGCAAGCCGACAGCTTTAAACTATGCACACGTATATTACCTGACATTTTACATTATTTTGGCGTACCTTATATACGTCAGTTCTACCAACATGAGTCTAAGCCTGCTGATAGGACCAATTTTTAAATACATTTAACTTCGATACTATCAGTTGGGTTTCAACCAAATTTCGTATGTGCTATGTGTAACATAACAGATATGACTATGAGTAATCTTAAGAGCAATCAGGGCTGCCAACTGTTAATAAATGGTGTCTATATTTTTTACCCTAATATCAATATATCAGAAAGTAAGCAAGCCAACAGCTCTATACTTTGCACACGTATAGCAGCTGACATTCTATATTAATTTGGAGTAATTCATATAAGTCAGTGCTGCCAGCATGATTCTATGCCTGATGATAGCTCCAATATTAAAATACATGTAACTTTTATACCAACAAATGGATTTCATACAAAATTGGCACAAAAAGATATCATACTATTTCAGATTATTTCTGACCAGCACTCGCATGACATTGTTGCCAACATGCTTTTATGTGTACTAATAAATCCAATGTCTAACTCCATGTAACGTCCTTTGGACTTTGGGCCGATAACCTAGATGTTAGGCCCCTTAAAACAACAATTATCATCATCATCACCTTTGGACTTCAACCACATTTTGTATTCTGTACCTTAAGAGATGGAATTAAGAATATATTCAGTCACCAGGGCTGCCAACTGTATTGCTCTATTAGGCTACATTATGCCTAGTATAGAGTATTTCGAACTAATTAAGACATTTCGATATTACCAACTTAATTTCGTCATTATTCTAGATAGGTTCATATACTGTAGATTAATCATTGGCATGAATCTTAATTTTAAGAAAAGTAGGCTCTTTAGTTCGTCACGGAACTTCTTGTTCCATCTGACTATGAGGGAAGCGGCTAACTGGTAGCATGCTGAACTTCTATGCCCAAGGTCGCTTGTTCAAAGCCGGCCAAAGTCGCTGGATTTTCTAAGAGCGCTAAAAATCCCTCAGCATGCTTTCCTTCGGAGGGGAAGTTACAACGTTCGTTGCAAGTTGCTGGTTGCGGTGGCATCTAGCAGCCAAGTTCACAACTAGGTGTCGTTGACGGTAGTATTTGGTACAAAATTAGGTACTACTACTTAAAATTGACCGTCTTCAGATCTTACCTGAATTACAGACAAATACAGTCATCACAATTAACACCGTTTATCAGACAGATTCTACACACACCCAATGTACACGGGGTTACATGACCACGTTGTCGCAGCCCCTAAACTGAGGAACCAACCAACATCTCTGCGGGAGATAAAATTTTGCGTGAAGAAGTAACAGACTGTCAGATAGTTACACATAAATTCCAAACCTTGCATAACGACAGTGTGATCACAAGTATAAAAATGAACCCCAAATGACAAGAAGGTTACCATCCCCATAAGACAATAAAATGTTAAAAATATGCATAGAAAGACGAAAAAAAAGTTAATTAACTGCCAATTTTAAAATACTCTCTCGCAATAAATGAGGTCTGATCCTCCTACGAAAACCTGCTTATTTTGCCTATTGTAGCCTATCCCCTAGTTTGCCCGGTGAAATCTACCTCCGCCTTCCGGCGTGCCGAGAGGATTTTTTTTTTATTGAGTATTGTGCCCTTTCAGCAAGAAATATGCAAATGACAGTATGCCAGCAATGCTCAAATCGGGATTTTCAGTGTTATGGTAAGTTCTCCCGCTCTGTGACTTACATATTTTGGATTATATAGAGGATACACTTCCAAAATAAATAAATAAATAAATAAATAAATAAATAAATAAATAAATAAACAAAATCAACTCCTACTATAAAACATTTAATTAACCAAATATATGGCGCTACAACAAAATAAACAAATAAAATACTGACCAATACTTCTAACTTGTTCAGAGTGAACAAGAAATACATAAAATAAAACAAATGTTCAATCAGAATAAATGGTTTCCTACAAACCAACAAACTTATAATTCTTTTCACTTCCATAAAGTATCCAGTTTAAAATTCAATATAATCACGAGCTCCCAACGGCTCGATACTTTTACATACTGTGTGTTATTCTTATACAACACCTCACTTCCTATTATATGAGTATCTTATAATCAAAACAATATGTAATTCTTATTAAAGTACTGTTACTCCTTCACTTAAAATTTTTGGGCTTTTCACAATGTTCTTATGTTACCACCTCTCTCAAATTAACAAATTCACTACAGTGATTGGGAAAACACTTGTGCACTCCCGAGTTATAGAAGACTACTTGAACATGTCAAAAATTATGATCACTCCCGAAATCTAATTATCTTCACTGAACTCGTGAAATCCTACATCAAATATAACATTACATTAGGGATTTATATTTATTTGTCTTAAAAGACCATTATCTCATAAGAAAGCAACGATCTGAACTTGCAAGCGGTACATTTCATCTACAAGAACCTCGGTTCGAATCCCGGGTCATTAACAAACTCTAAACATTCATGGTGTATTATTACTTCAAACAGACGGTCACCCGACCTACCGCACTTCCGTTAATAGTAGGGGTCGGACCGTCCCACTCAGCGTGATTTATTGTCCAGGAGCAGGAACCCCAAGTCTCGCCACAGAGACAGGCTACTCTCTGCTTATACAGCTATTTCTTATACGCAGTTCTTTGAACAGACCTGGCTTTTCATTCATTTATTTTAACAACATTATTCAGGTTCATAGACCACTCTCGAAACCTTGGCATTTATTAATTATGAAGTGTCCTCATTGATGGGTAAGAATAATTCAATACAACAACAATATTTAGGGGCTTCACACAAACGAACCTGGGTTCGATTCTTTCACTGCCTCGGGAACCACATCCCATACTGGAGGACTTATACAACATTCGCGACTTAGGGCGACCTTTGTCTAAACTGTGCTCATAATACAATAAATAGCACCCTTTTATAAAATACACACAACGGCCTCGTGATCATATCACTATATGGAGGACTTATCATAGTTCAATTACCGCAATCAACTGCCCCTCATAATTAATTTACCAAGTATATTTAGGTTCAACGCCTTCCTAGCGTGACAAATTACTTCAATGCGCGACATGCGCTATACACTACTTTACGTCCAAATGTCTTCCAAAGAACTGATAAATTCGAAATCAACATTTGATCTACATCTCAATTTTCATATTAATCCTCTCCCGTGGCAATAATCGCTATACTTTAAGACCATGTATTCACAACATGTATATATTCTTTTACAGGAGCTCAAAAGCTACTACTTTCATAATATTCAACTTAATCTTCATTTATATAATTGTTATTATTATTATTATTATTATTATTACGCTTGCTTTCATAACATTAAATCATTTATCAAATACACTGATATTTTATTTCATACATTTTCCCTCAGGGATTTATTCATTTCACATAATCATTTTATACTTTCTCAATTTGTATTTGTTCAGATCGCTCTCTTATTCTGTTATTTGTTATTCAAAAAGATCCCTATTTTCTCATTCTCAGGTGGATTGTACACAAATATTTCCCAACACATAACATAATGAAATGGTTACTCACATGATAGAACGGTCCTCGACCGTATTTTCCAACGATGTTTCATTTCGCCCACTATTAGTGTTTAAGCCATCTTGATTATTTCCATGTCACACATTGACATTTCTTGACACACATATAACTTATATACCTTAAACACTGGTAACATTTTTGAATACAATTCTGTATTCTTCTATTATACACAAATAAAGTCACTGAAAATTACTATACTAACACAAATTTTATATATTTACATTACACTGCTTCTAATCACTGAGGCTTTGATTAGGCCTTACACACGTGATTTCTTGCTTCCCGTTTCCAAGGGTGAAACTCTTAGATGTCGGCTCCCTATCTGGTAAGAAATTGAAAGTCTCGATCAATCTACCCCTCCCTGGAACGGTAATTCTTCATATCCGGTTTCCTGACTATTCGGCTTTATTTTTAACTAGCTCGAAGTCGTTGCTCTCTAGACACTATTTAGGTTGTCTAGATACAGTTTGTCCTATTTACGGCCTCTCGAATATTTATCGGTGACCTATGATTCTCTAGCATTTACTGCTCTTCCTTACTGCTTTTAATCACTGTTCGTTTGTCTCCAGTGAGACAATGTCTTGGATTAACTTTTCCCTTCTTAATTTCTTCGCTCTAGACCCTATATTATTCAGAATACTAAGCGGCACTTACTTCGTCTGACCCTGATCGGGTTCTTTAACTTTGCTAGAAATGTTCGTTTCTCTATCGTTGGTACTTCAAACGTTACGACACTTTCAGTCGTTTTACTAAACTGTTATTTGAAGACCTATCGCCTGTTCTTTTAAGTTCGCAGCCTATTTTGACTGTAATACGGAACTTTCACTATAAGACTGATACTGGCGGAACTAAATCCTGTACTAGGATTTTCCTAAGTCTTCACACGGCGATACTATGATGATACTTCTCGTACTATGACCTGGACACTGTGATGCAGCATCTCCCCACGAGGTCTGCTGTAAACTGCATGATTTGCCTGGCACAGCCAGGGCTTTTATACAAATCGGCGACTAAAAGATAAATTTCTTGTCTTTTTCAGAACCAACTTTTGAAGTAATGGTCGCACACATTTGGAAATTATATCTCTGGAAAGCTTGTTTTCTAAACGTTAACTGATTTCTTTGTACGTGAAAATCGATCGTACAATTCCGAGATATTAAATGAAATTTACTCTTGAGGTACGTGGGTGTTGAGGTTGATTTTGAATCCCCTCCATCTCGGGTCTCGGGGAACTTTTTATGACGTATGGCCACGTTTGCACTTCTTTTCTAGGCCATTATTAAAACCTTTTTCTCCACACAAAAATCTCTATTCCGAAATGATTCACAATGATGTATTTCTTTAGTTAATTATATGCTCGTAAGTGCTTTAAATCTAATTATTCTTCTTCTTGCACAACTGCGACGATGCCAATTTACTGCAACGTAAGATCAATTTCCGAAACATGCTTGCAGTCACTCCGACGGAAAGTTCCACTCGTTCTAATTATAGCCATGATCGGCTCCTATCGGTGCGTCATGCGTGATATCATTTCCTGGCCACCTGGACCCTCATTTCTTGCACAACGTTATGCTCGCCCTCCTGTATAAAATCTTTCTATGTTCCACTGAAGACTGTATATTTCCTTCCTTCTTTTTACCATAAAACATGGATTCGACCCCTTGAACCAATGGTACATGGGTTCAGTATAGTGCTGCAATGCCTTATGTGAAATATTCGTTACGTGAACGTGTATATCTGCACAATAGACTACGTACAAACTAAATTGTATAGGTTAAGAATGTAAACAACGCTCTTAGGTTGCTACGTTCGTTGCCAAAAGCCGACTGCGGTGGCGTCTAGTAGCTAAGTTCTGAACTAGGCCTAGTAGTCGTTGACGGTGGCGATTGGCGGCCAAAGTAGGAACTATTTGAAAAATTCAAAGTTGCATTCCTTACTTGAATTAAAAAACAGATACACACACTAATACAGTCATCACAATTAATACCGGTTATCAGACAGATTCTACACACACCCAAAATACACGGGGCTACATGACCGCGTTGTCGCAGCCCCTAAACTAAGGAACCAACCAACCAGACTACGTACATAAAGTGCAGGAAATCGTGCTCTAGAACAAGAAAAAAGTCTCGAGTGAAATCTCCAGGGAGACCCATTCCTATCAATCGGACAATAAAACAACTGCCTAATTTGAGATTCAAACGTACGGGTTCAGTAAACAATAAAAATAGACGTTAAGGTCGTTATTTCCTTACTGAAGCTAAATTAACCGGATTAACCAGAAACTTCTCAAGGAGATGCCGATTACGTTTGGCAGCGGATGGGGAACATTTTCAGCATCTACTGTAAACATAGTGAGTAAAAATACATGATACTGATTTTAAACATCTTATTCTGCCGAACATACGCGCGCTTGGCAGCCGGCAACTGAGCTGTGGCTGACGGAGCACGTGAGCGAGAATGTTTTTGCCAAGCAAATATAAAGACCATGTATTGTATAAAATGCATAACTACAGACACATTAATACTTACTCAAGTTTTTTTCAGTTTTCCCATCTTCATAATTGTTATGCTGTGTATGCTCCCGTTTTCAACAGACATATTCACAGGGCTGCAAGCATACGTACCTACAGACACGCTGTTGCATTTAACCTGGCCCATGAAATCACTCGATCTTAATCCCTTATGAAATATGTGAGATTAATTGCAATAAAGGGTGAAACAGAGATCTAATTGTTAGCGAATGCTTTTAACTAGATATGACACACCCTGTGGACTCCCTTTTACACCGGTGGCTTCAGTGGTGTAGTTGGTAGCAAGCTGAGCTTCTATGCCCAAGGTCGCGGGTTCAAACCCGGCCGAAGTCGTCAGATTTTTAAGAGCGTTAAAAATCCCTCAGTACGCCTTCCTTCGTAGGGGAAGTAAAGCCGGCGGTACCATGTCATAGATTTATGGCATGAAATAGAACCTTCCATGAACTGCACTTGTGTGAAGCCAAAATTTGTAGGTTAGGTTTAATTAATGCTCTTAAGTTCCATCGTTCGTCACCCAACGCTGGTTGCAATGGTATCAAGTAGTAGCTAAGTTCACAGCTAGGTGTAGTGGACGTAGCATTTGGTAGCGAAAGTTGGAACTACTTGAAATGATCGTCTGCAATCCATACTTGAATTAAAAACAGATAACACTCACTAATAGACTCATCACAATTATCAGTTATCAGAGAGATTCTACACACACACAAAGTACACGGGGCTACACGACCGCGTTGTCGCAGCCCCAAAACTAAGGAACAAACCAACCGTTTTACACCGAATCAAGGCTAGAGGCGGTGTTTCTAGGGAAAAGAAACTAATTTTAGTTCAGTGAGCTTATAATGTCTGAATGGCCAGCAATTTCTACAGCGCTGTCGAAATGTATTTTGCACAAGGCGTATTGTTCAATAGTACTCATTCCTACCTCACGATATAACAGGTTGGCTGAGCCTGATCGTGAGCCAAGACTCGGAATGCTCTGTTTGGACTCGACTATATTCATAATGTAGGATTACGCTGTGGATATCTTTATCTACTACCATGCATGACACCTTTCTAATTCTGTTCGTAAGATTTGCAGCAAGGTCACTGAACCACTTTGCACATTAGATTGCATCAAGACTCAGTATTTACAAAGTGAACTTACTATAACTTCGTAATAATGCGGTGGTAAATTTGTTTTGCTGGTTTATTTAAGCGGATTAACCTCCTTCTGGAATTCAGAGCAGGAACGAGGTGAGGAATTTTTCTGCATAGTTGGACAAGTTAAAGAACTCATTAGGCTTTCTCGATAATTGGAGCAGAGGCGTTGCTTCTGGAGGGGGGACTTAGCGGAGTCAAATATGAACTAACTGCGTTTTTTGGTTTCGTGATCGTTGTTTTCTGCTTTTGATTTTGAATTATGTTTTTTTGCTATGTGTTTCTTTGGTTTTGTGTTTGTTTTCTGCTTCTTCTTTTGTTTTTTGTTGTGTCATTCTTTTGTTTTGTTTTGTGTGTGTGTGTGGTTTTTCTTTTTTGCAATCATACTCGCATAATTATAACAGTGCACATAAAGTATTAATTTCAAATAAATAACTCAGCAAACATAAAAGTTATTCGTCAATACCAATACTTACTGGTTACTTCCCGTCCACACTGTATAGATAAACATATATTTCAATGGTTAATCTGACAGAATAGTTACGCCTGACGGAGTGTTAAATTATGGAAGGAAGGGTCGAGGATAAGAACTGATAAGAATAGGCGAAAGTTAGAATACTGTTAAACAAATTGCCTCTGATATGGGCTGTTGTGTTTATGTAGAGTGGAAATGATTAACTTGGAACTGGGAGACATGGAGAGCTTCATCAATTTAGTCTCAAGACTCAGACACAGTATAGTTGTTAAAAGAAATTAATCTTGATATGTATCCAGCACTCCTGTTACATAAAGAATGTTCAAAGAATTCCATTTGGACATATCTTACAATCCCCCTTAAGTTATAATACGCAACAGGCTGCCTTAATTAGCAGATCTTCCTGTTCCGAAAATCAAATTATGATTATGCGCTAAAAAGAAAGATACACAAAATGAAATAGTTATAAGCGCGGTTGGGACGTGACGACTTTACTAATACGCAGGTTATAAATTATTCCAAGATAACTAGACGCTAAAATTTGTTAATACCCTCGCTATGTTCTTGTTTCGTGGCCTTGTCGTATCTTAATCTTCATTTTGTTGGTGTCCTGGTCAGGTGAGATCCGCCAAGTTGTCTGACGAGCCTTTCTTTCGTAGCTTGTGGTCAGGGTTCATGTGTTAGGTCTGCGTGAAGATGGTAATCACGGTGCTGTCCCTGCGGCTCATCAAGATATGGAGGGAGCACATTTGGTTGGTGTTAACATTGGGATGCTCTGGGATTTAATAAGTGGATCACCGACTAGATTTCGGAATTGAACATTGAAGTAGATTACGTGTTACTCTACGGAAATACAAGGTAAGAAGAATAGAAGTAAGTAGGAAAGAAAGTGAGGAAGGGAAAGGGATGGCAGTGGGGAAAGAAAAAGGAATTAAAGAGGTGAAATAGTAAATGGGAAAGAAAGAAAGAAAGAAAGAAAGAAAGAAAGAAAGAAAGGTGGGAAAGATGTGGTAATAATATCGTATGGCCTCGGCTGCCGGGTGCAAGCTTTTTTATTTGACGCCCAGAGCGCATCTTGTATGTCGATTGTTTTGTTCCTTGGAACGCTTTGAAAGTCAAGGAGGTTAGATATTTAAGCTCTTTGAACACTATAGCGGTTTCTAGTTGAGAAAGGAGGAACGTTTTTGTATTAGCGGAATAACCCGAGATTCAATTTGCCATTATGAACACGGTCTACAGAATTCAAATGGGTTTTCAAGCTTGCCAACATTGTATGACATGCGTGTCGTGTTTTTTGGCACCTTTTAAGAATCACTTATCACGGCCATGAGCGAACCTGAGCGCTTGGGGTTGGTAGACAAACACGATAACCACTCACCCACCATGGCAAGCTGAAAGATGTGGTGAAGGAAGAGAAGAAGAAGGGGAGGATGTAGTGAGGTAGGAAAGGAAGTAGGGAAGTATAGACGGATGGAGTGAGGTAGGAAAGGAAGTAGGGAAGTATAGAAGGATTTAGTGAGGTAGGAAAAGAAGTAGGGAAGAATAGACGGATGGAGTGAGGTAGGAAAGGAAGTAGGGAAGAATAGAAGGATTTAGTGAGGTAGGAAAAGAAGTAGGGAAGAATAGAAGGATTTAGTGAGGTAGGAAAAGAAGTAGGGAAGTATAGACGGATGTAGTGAGGTAGGAAAGGAAGTAGGGAAGAATAGAAGGATGTAGTGAGGTAGGAAAGGAAGTAGGGAAGAATAGAAGGATGTAGTGAGGTAGGAAAGGAAGTAGGGAAGAATAGAAGGATTTAGTGAGGTAGGAAAAGAAGTAGGGAAGAATAGAAAGATTTAGTGACGTAGGAAAGGAAATAGGGCAGTATAGAAGGATGGAGTGAGGTAGAAAAGGAAGTAGGGAAGTATAGAAGGATGTAGTGAGGTAGGAAAGGAAGTAGGGAAGTATAGAAGGATGGAGTGAGGTAGAAAAGGAAGTAGGGAAGTATAGAAGGATGTAGTGACGTAGGAAAGGAAGTAGGGAAGTATAGAAGGATGGAGTGAGGTAGAAAAGGAAGTAGGGAAGTATAGAAGGATGTAGTGACGTAGGAAAGGAAGTAGGCAAGTATAGAAAGATGTAGTGAGTTAGGAAAGGAAGTAGGGAAGGATGGAAGGATGTAGTGAGGTAGGAAAGGAAGTAGGGAAGTATAGACGGATGGAGTGAGGTAGGAAAGGAAGTAGGGAAGTATAGACGGATGGAGAGAGGTAGGAATGGTAGGAATGGAAGTAGGGAAGTATAGACGTATGTAGTGAGGTAGGAAAGGAAGTAGGGAAGTATAGACGGATGTAGTGAGGTAGGAATTGAAGTAGGGAAGTATAGACGTATGTAGTGAGGTAGGAAAGGAAGTAGGCAAGTATAGAAAGATGTAGTGAGTTAGGAAAGGAAGTAGGGAAGGATGGAAGGATGTAGTGAGGTAGGAAAGGAAGTAGGGAAGTATAGGCGGATGTAGTGAGGTAGGAAAGGAAGTAGGGAAGTATAGACGGATGGAGTGAGGTAGGAAAGGAAGTAGGGAAGTATAGAAGGATGTAGTGAGGTAGGAAAGGAAGTAGGGAAGAATAGAAGGATGTAGTGAGGTAGGAAAGGAAGTAGGGAAGAATAGAAGGATTTAGTGAGGTAGGAAAAGAAGTAGGGAAGAATAGAAAGATTTAGTGACGTAGGAAAGGAAGTAGGGCAGTATAGAAGGATGGAGTGAAGTAGAAAAGGAAGTAGGGAAGTATAGAAGGATGTAGTGAGGTAGGAAAGGAAGTAGGGAAGTATAGAAGGATGGAGTGAGGTAGAAAAGGAAGTAGGGAAGTATAGAAGGATGTAGTGACGTAGGAAAGGAAGTAGGGAAGTATAGAAGGATGGAGTGAGGTAGAAAAGGAAGTAGGGAAGTATAGCAGGAGGTAGTGAGTTAGGAAAGGAGGTAAGTAGGGAAGGATGGAAGGAGGTAGTGAGGTAGGAAAGGAGGTAAGTAGAAGGAAGAATGGAAGGAAGGAAAGGAAGTAAGGACGGATGGAAGGTAGATAGGAAGAAAGTAGGAAACAATTGATATATAGAGATGATTTTAATGGCATGTTCCCACAGACATATCCATAAAGAAGTTCAGCGATCTCTGCGATCAACTTAGTGAGTTAAGGCAAGTTTGAGATGTATTCATTTGAAAAATTGGTAAGAGGGCGTGATTTATTTTAACGTCCGGTGAATAAATGCAATACCATTTACAATTTATGATGATACATTTCGAATCTCTGTCCATCCTGCACATCACATTCTCTGCCATCCCACGTAAAATATTCTGGCGACGCTACTGCTGGAAGGGCTCCGGACCCAACGGACTCCCAACATCAGTCAGGGGCGTCTATAGATTTTTAGCCAACTTTTCCCGTTTTTTTTTATTAGGAAAAAGTAGACTTATGAGATCGATCCGGGCAAATGTCTGTCTGTCAGTCCTTCTGTATGTGTGTGTGTGTGTGTGTGTGTGTGTGTCCTATCAACTCCTAACCGGCTGCAGCAATCGAAACCAAATTTGGTATGAGTAAAGATCTATACCTGAATATATCAAGGCCATATATGAAGATGATGTCAATGCTACCAACTGCTGAAAAATCATAATTGAAATTTGACCTCCATGTTGGACATCTTGGAGGGTATGCATGAGAGCTATTCCAAAATTGGCACGCATATAGGTAATATTATTTCAGCTTAATTTCCAGGAGCCCATATATGACAGTGTTGCCAAAATGATATAGGCCTGCTGATAGGTCCAATATTTAAATGCATAAAACTTCTACACTATCAATTGGATTTCATCCAAATTTCGTATGTTATATATGTACCATAACCGATATGACTATGCGTATTCTTAAGAACCACCAGAGCTGCCAACTGTTAATAAATGCTGTCTCTATTTTTTTACCCTAAACCAATATATCAGAAAGTATGCAAGCCAACAGCTCTAAACTTTGCATACGTATAGTACCTGACATTCTAGATTATTTTGCAGTAACAAATTTACATCAGTGCTGCCAACATGATTCTTAGCTTGCTGATAGGTCCAATTTTAAAATACATGTAACTTCTATACTAACTAATAGATTTCATCCAAAATTGTCACAACAATAGATCATAATATTTCAGATTATTTCTCACCAACACATGCATGGCATTGTTGCCAACATGATTTTACGACGGCTGATAGATGGAATGACTAACAGCATGTAACGTTCATGCTATCCATTGGAATTTTAAAAAGAGTTGTATTCTGTACATTAAGAGATCGAACTAAGAATATATTCAGTCATCAGGGCTGCCAACTTTAGTGCTATCTTAGGCTAAATTAAGCCAGGTATATTTCGAACAAATTAGTAATTTCGATATTACCAACTTAATTTCATGATTATTCTAGATAGGTCCATATAGATTAATCATTGGCATAGATGTTTTTTTTTTAAGTAGTATCTTTGGTTCGTCACGGAACTTCTTGTTTTCCTTTGGGGGGGGGGGGACTGATTATCCTGGAAGATTGTTGAGTATTCTCAGGGGATTTTAGGATTTAAAACATTAATTTTAGTTCCGTATTGGTATGCTAATTATATTTTTAATGGGCTATGGTTCCCCCTGAATCAATACCTTTATTGAAAATCATCACTTATGTGGTCAGTAGAAATGGTACATGTTTCGAGGACTAATAGACATTTTTATCCCCTTCATCAGCCAATACTAAGCACTAAATGAGAAAATTATTTGATTCTCATAGCACTGAAATGTTAATAGCCACTGAACCTAATATGGTGCACCATATAGATAGATAGATAGATAGGATATTTGAAATTATTAAGGCACAATTAAAACACGTTCTCAGAGGATTGTCTCCGAAAAATACCGAGAAATATCAACCAATATCTTAGAGCATATAAATTTGTTTAATTATTTTAGATACGAGTTAATAGTAACATTTTAAGTTTATACAGCCTACAATTAGCGGCAATACAAACAAGAAGTTCCGTGAAGAACTATACAGCCTACTTTTCATGCCAATGATTATTCTACAGTATATGAACCTATCTAGAATAATGACGAAATTAAGTTGGTAATATCGAAATATCTAATTAGTTCAAAATATACCTGGTATAATTTAGCCTAATAGAGCACTACAGTTGGCAGCCCTGGTGACTGAATATATTCTTAGTTCCATCTCTTAAGGTACAGAATACAAAATTTGGTTGAAGTCCAATGGACGTTACATGCAGTTAGACACTGGATCTATCAGCACGCGTAAAAGCATGTTGCCAACAATACCATGCGTGTGCTGGTCAGAAATAATCTGAAATATTATGATATCTTGTTGTGCCAATTTTGGATGAAATCCATTTGTTAGTATAGAAGTTACATGTATTTTAAAATTCGACATATCAGTAGGCATAGAATCATGTTGGCAGCATTGCCTTGTATTAATTACTCCAAATTAATCTAGAATGTCAGGTGCTATACGTGTGCAAAGTATAGAGCTGTTGGCTTGCATACTTTCTGATATATTGGTATTTGGATAAAATAAATAAATAAATAAATAAATAGAGAGAGCAATTATTAACAGTTGGCTGCCCTGGTGGCTCTTAAGAATACGAACGCGCAGTCATATCTGTTTATGTACAGATGTTACATACAAAATTTGGTTGAAATCCAATTGATAGTGTAGATGATATATGCATTTAAACATTGGACATATCAGAAGGCTTAAAATTATTTTGGCAACACTGTCATGGTTGGACCCCTGGAAATTAAACTGAAATAGTCTTATCTACATGTGTGCCAATTTTGGAATAGCTCCCATGCATACCTTGCAAGATATCCAGCATGGAGCTCAAATTTCTAGTGCGTTTTTTCAGCAGTTGGTAGCATTGACATCATTTTCAAATATGGACGTGAGATATTCCGGTGCACATCTTTACTCATACCAAATTTGGTTTTGATTGCTGCAGCCGTTTAGGAGCCAGACAGACAGACAGACAGACACACACATTTTCCCGGATCGATCTCATAAGTCTATTTTTTCCTCATTTTTGCAATATGTGAAAAGTAGGCTAATAAAATTTTATACTTAATGAATTTTCTATCATGGCCTCTGGAGTATGAATGGTGAATATCTAAATATTTGTCAATTTACTAAGCAGAAAGGTAAACAAGCGGTTTTTTTTTTTTTTTTTTTTTTTTTTTACAAGTTGATAATTTATTTCTCAGAAGTACCGTAGAGTGGAATTCAAAGCTTTGCCTCATAAAGCTGTGTGCAACCTGTTCCAGCCCCCAGACCAGAATTAAAATTTCTTGGCAGAGCCAATGCTAGCCACTATACCACAAGGTAGTCTAATTTCAATCTTAATATTGTTTATAACTTAGCCAATAAGTTAAGATTAGGGTACAACCAAATTTACAATTATTTTATGCTTTCACCAAAGCAGCACTTTCTTAATTTTATTGGTATTTTGGGGGGTTGCTGGTGCCCCCACAGCTCCACCATTATATACGCCCATGACGTCAGTGGACCCCTGTATTTACATCACCAACCCCCGCTCAAGTGCCATCGTCTCGCAGTGCGACTATTCGCAAAATCGATATAACTAATCGTAAAATCTATATAACAATCGATTTTACGAATAGTCTCGCTGTGAAATGAAATTCTCTATCTGGTAGGCAATGCAGGTTGGTTTTTGATCCTCTGAAGAAGAAACAAGTAGTTCCGTGAAGAACTATACAGCCTATTTTCATATATCCTGCTCATGTTAATTGCCACTATCAACATACAAAATTTCAGTTTAATTGCTGTAACAGATTCGTAGATATTGAGAACCGTCTAAATATTTCAGATAGTCGCCTGGTTGGATTTTTGTTTTTGTACTATTACATTGAGATTATTGTGTACGTGTGGTATTCAAACTTCAATCGCATGATTAGAACACAAGAAGTAAAAACGAGATTTTAAAATTACGCACAGCAGCCATCTTGTGATTATGCCAACAATTGAAATAAATTAGATGCCAGTGGATCAAAATTTGTATAAGCATTTAACGTGCTACGTTTCACGGCACTCGGATAGTTAATTCGCGAGAAACGTCCATTTAAATATTTATACTTCGCGTCACCGCCATGTTGGATTTGTGCTCACCAGGTTACTGAAAGTCCTATAGGTGAAAATATGTTCATAGTCTCTATGAACATTAAAAAAAATCAGTTTGATTGCTGTAAAAGATTCATATATATTGAGAACCGTCTAAATATGTCGGAAGCTCGCCATTTAGGATTGTTATATGTATAGGCCATAGAGTTATGTACAGTACCATTCAAGGACAATTATTGCCTAGGTTCATTATTCAAACTTTCACTTCGATCGCATGATTACGACACAAGAAATAAAAACTTAATTTTAAAATTTCGCACAGCTGCCATCTTGAGGTTATGTAAACAATTGAATTAAATTAGATGGCAGTGCATTACAATCTGCAAAATCATTTACTGTACCACATTTCACTGCGCTCAGAGAGTAAAATCATGAGAAAAGTATATTATTATTATTATTATATTAAAATAATTCAAATTCGCTTGGTCACCATGTTCGTTTTGTACTTTACAGGTTTATGAAATGTACATAGGTAAACTTGTATCAGTACCCTTTATCACCGTACAAAATTGCAGGGTGATATCTGTAACAGTTTCGGAGATATAGAATGTCAGTGAAATATTTCGCACAGCCGCCATTTTGAGGTTATGTAAACAATTGAACTAAATTAGACTCCAGTGCATTGTAATGTGTATAAACATTTGCTGTACCAAGTTTCATTACGTTTGGATAGTTAAATCGCGAGAAAAGTCTATTTAAAAGTCTCAATTTTGCTTGGCCGCCATGTTGGTTTTGTAGTCACCAGGTTTTAAAAGTCTTATAGGTGCACTTCTAGTAGTGCCCTTATCACCGTACACAATTTCAGGGCGATATCGGTAATAGTTTCGGAGATATTGAATGCTAGTGAAATATTTCGCACAGCGCCATGTTGGATTGGTGAGACGTAACAGAATTTGAAAGGCATGGTCGAGGTCGCCGGGAATAGTGCTATGAACTTTCCGAGTTTCATTAAAATCGCTCTAGCCGTTTAGATTTTATTAGGGGGACACACACACACACCTCACACACACACACACACGCACACACACACGCGGACAAAAGGTGATCTCATAAGCCTATTTTAGCCTACTTTCGATTTTTGCAAAAAATGAAAGTAGACTTATGAGATCAACACAGGGCGAAAAAAGTGTGTCTGTCTGTGTGTGTGTGTGTGTGTATGTATGTGTGTGTGTGAGTCTGTGTGTGTGTGTGTATGTGTGTGTGTGAGTCTGTGTGTGTGTGTGTGTGTGTGTGTCTGTGTGTGTGTGAGTGTGTGTACTCTGAATGTCTGTCCCCCCCTATCAATTCGAACACGGTGAATGCGAATTGAACGAAATTTGGTACAAAGGTAGCACTAGCAAAGGACACCTCAGTGTCATGTTTTATATCGCCGTCATCTTTACTAAAACTGAATGGCGGCCACTCAAACGTTCAAAACGTAAAATCAAATAACGACTAACCAAATCATCCGATCTCTACCAAATTTGGTAACAACATACCTTCGTATAGGATGCGTCTTGTGACCAAACTACAAGGTCGTCCGCCATACCATTTCAGGATGGCGGCCGTGCGAATGATGCAAACTTTATAATCCATATCATGGGACCCACCAGTTCCGATTATCGAGCCGAGAATCGTCTTAACTGTTCTAAAGGAAGAGGCACGTTCGAAATTAAAAGGTTATTTTGTAATACTATAGTGCAGACGTGATTTTAAAAAGCTGAGCCGATTCAGTAATAAGACAAGATGGCAGCGGATATCTTGTGCCTGACTTATATTTCACTAATTTGAGTATTGCATGCAATATAGCGTACTGATACAAAATAAATAAACTTTGTATGAAATGCTTTATATATAAATAATATACTCCAGTGATGAAATCGTTTAGTATAAATCATTATTTGCTAACAAGTTCTATGTAAGTCATTTTATATAGAACGATATTCGTTGACACAATTAGCTCAATGGTAGAGCGTTAGCCTATCGCTGAAATGCCTATGGTTCAAACCCGATCAGAGCTAGGTTTTTTGCTTGAAATGTTATATGTTTATTGTTTTGTAATGACTCAGATGTTTTAAAATTAAGCGTTATATTGTGCATATTATGGTGTAAAATATATATTTAATTAAAACATAATTCGCCAGCAGATTTACTCGAGACATCTAGCTGACAAAAAGGTAACAGATTGTATTGAAAAGTTTCTTCTTCTGGCCGCTAGAATGCACTCGCTCTGTTAGGATTATATTGTTCGATATTTCATCACTAGATGTCACGACTAGTCTACGTGGGGCTCCATTGATTACTATACCATTGGCATTCTATGCGCATCGAATTTGAAGAATGACAAGATGATACTACGATACATTTTTACTTTTTATTTTAAAGGATTTGTAACAGCCTATTGTGCGTTATTTGAAAATGTTAATCGAAGTAAAGAACAACACGATTTCACATAGTATCTGAACTCTACCGTCGGTGCTAGTTCAGGATATTAATTAATACTTTTATTTCAGCCAAATAGCAATCGAAAATATCCACATAGTTGGTATACACACGTCTCTGTAGGGTCATGGAAAGATTTGTTAATTCAATTAGGGTTGTGAAAGTCACACGCAGCCAGACGTGTAAAGACATGCCTCAACTCAAAGTTGGATGTTGCCCGCATCAGGCCGATTATGTAATAATAATAATAATAATAATGTTATTGGTTTTACGTCCCTTTTAACTACTGTTGCTTTTAGAGACGCCGGGGTGCCAGAATTTTGTCCCGAAGGGGATCTTTAACGTGCCAGTAAATCTACTAACACGGCTCCCTCGCATTTGTGCACCCTCAAATGCCAGCTGACTGCGCCAGGATACGAACCTGAAACATACGGTCCAGCAAGCGAGAACGTTACCGCTGAGCCACGCCACCAGTCCGGTCGATTATGTCTCCAGATCCATAACATTCTTGATATACTTCTTATCTTTCTTTCTTCAATGATGGTAGCAGTTTTTATCTAGGTTGTGGCGTTTGGTAGAGGTAAATCGTTTCTAAGGTCTTCAACAAAGAATAGCTCTATTATACTCTTTGATAATAACAACGAGTTATAACTATACTCATACATTTAGGAGAAAGTAGGCTATATGTTCTTTACTGAACATCTTATTTCAAAATTGAAAATAGGCTAAAAATTACGACATTCTACTTATGTATATGTGATTGAAATTCTGTGAAAAGTGATACGGGTAAACATTTTACCAGTGATTTTTAGCCCACTTTTCACATTTTGCAAAAATGAGGAAAAATTAGACTTATGAGATCGATCCGGGAACATGAGTGTCTGTCTGTCCTTTTGTCTGTCAATCTGTCTGTCTGGCTGTGTGTGTCCCCCCCCCCCCCCTATCAACTCCTAAACGGCAGCAGCTATCGAAACCAAATTTGGTAAGAGTAAAGATCTATACCTGAATATCTCAAGCCCATATTTGAAAATTATGTCACGGCTACCAACTGCTGAAAAACCGCAATTGAAATTTTAGCTCCATGTTGGATATCTTGGAAGGTATGCATGGGAGCTATTCCAAAATTGTCACACTTATAGATAACAACATTTCAGTTTGATTTCCGGAAGTCCATGCATGGCAGTGTTGCCAAAATGATTCTAAGCCTGCTGATAGGTCAAATTTTTAAATGCATGTAACATCTACACTATCAATTGGATTTCAACCAAATTTCGTATGTACTATGTGTACATAAACAGATATGACTGAGCGTATTCTTAAAAGGAACCAGGGCTGCTAACTGTTAATAAATACTCTCTCTCTATTTTCGTATCCAAATATCAATATATCAGAAAGTATGCAAGCTGACAACTTTAAACTATGCACTCGTATAGTACCTGACATGCTAGAATAATTTGGAGTAACGTATGTACGTCAGTGCTACCAACATGATTCTAGGCTTGCTGATGGGACCAATTTTTAAATACATGTAACGTCTATACTATCAATTGGATTTCAACCAAATTTCGTATGTGCTATGTGTACCCTAACAGATATGACTATGCTTATTCTTAAGAGCAACCAGGGTTGCCAACTGTTAATAAATGATGTCTCTATGTTTTACCCTTATATCAGAAAGTATGTAAGCCAACAGCTTTAAAATTTGCACACCTATAGTACCTGACATTTTAGATTAATTTGGATAAACTAATACACTCCAGTGCTGCCAACATGACTAAGCCTGCTGATAGGTCCAATTTTAAAATACATGTAACTTCTATACTAACAAGTGGATTGCATCCAAAATTGGCACAACAAGAGATCTTAATATTTCAGATTATTTCTGACCAACACATGCATGACATTGTTGCCAACATGATTTTACGCACGCTGATAGATCCAATGTCTAACTGCATGTAACGTCCATGCTATCCATTGGACGTCAACCAAATTTTGTATTTTGTACCTTAAAAGATGGAACTAGCAATATATTCAGTCACCAGAGCTGCCAACTGTAGTGCTCTATTAGGCCACATTATACCAGGTATATTTCGAACAAATTAGAAATTTCGATATTACCAACTTAATTTCGTCATTATTCTAGGTAGGTCTATGTAGATTGGAATGAATCTAAGATTTTAAGAAAAGTAGGCTCTTTAGTTCGGCACGGAACTACTTGTTTTATTATTCATCAACGTTTCCATTATTATACACACTGCGTTTTTAATGAAATTTGGCGCATTTTGTATATCTTCGGATTTTATTTCAGATAAAGCAGTGCTAAAATTGGAATTTCTTTTGATATTTTAAATATCTGACTAATCATCCATTATACTTCTACTGGGTACTTATATGTAAAAAACCTATTATCTTATTCTCTATTTTTTCCTGAATACATTGATATATAATATGCCATATATAGCTTCAAATTTTTAATTATTACAATTTTTTAAAAATATATCTGCACGCTGTCTTAAAAATGCTTGGGACTTAAGAGTGAAACGTTCTGCACTGGGAGGGTTAATATATTCCACTACCTTGCCAATTTAAGAGCACGTGCTGTTGGTTTATTGTGTCTGGTCATAAGATGTGAACTCCTCGTATAAGAGATGTATGTTTTACTACCTCTATACCTCGCAGCACTAGTTTTTGAATGTGTGATTGGAAGCGTCTGCTCCCTATGATTTGAATAAGGAGTACCAACAACCTTGTCCTCCATAGTATCTGTAGGCGGAAGACAGTTGAGAGTCACAGGGCGTGTCCTCGCTTGCTCAAACCTCGCAAGCAAGCCTCAATGAGTTGCGACATTGTATTCGTTACAAGGCTGCGTTGGCACTCGTCTTCCCGGTGGTGTAGGCTCGCTCAATGCCGGCCGGGAGATAAGCCTGCTTGTTTGGGAAACGCCAAGAGCCTACACAATTCCTCAGCTCTGGCCTGGGACCAGGAATGTTCATCCGTTAAAGCAACCCATGACCGAATTGTGAAAAATCTCCTGTTTTTTTCTTTCTCACAGCAGTGTAAAATAAGTCAGGTTTTCCTGTATTCAAAATGTCCATTTTCTGCTTCCGGGCAATTTTTAGCCTACTTTTCACATTTTGCAAAAATGAGGAAAAAGTAGACTTATGAGATCGATCCGAGAAAATGTGTGTCTGTCTGTCTGTCTGTCCTTCTGTCTGTCTGTATATCCTTCTGTCTGTCTGGCTGGCTGGCTGTGTGTGTGTGTCCCCCTATCAACTCCTAAACGGCTGCAGCAATCGAAACCAAATTTAGTATGAGTAAAGATGTATACCGGAATATCTCGCGCCCATGTTTGAAAATGATGTCGGTGCTACCAACTGCTGAAAAAACGCACTAGAAATTTGAGCTCCATGTTGGATATCTTGGAAGGTATGCATGGGAGCTATTCCAAAATTGGCACACCTGTAGATATTACTATTTCGGTTTAATTTCCAGAAGCCCATAGATGACAGTGCTGCCAGAGTAATGTTAAGCCTTCTGATAAGTCCATTGTTTAAATGCATATAACTTGTACACTATCAATTGGATTTCAACCAAATTTTGTATGTAATATGCGTACATAAACTGATATGACTGGGCGTATTCTTAAGAGTCACCAGGGCTGCCAACTGTTAATAAATGATGTCAATATTTCCTTACCCTAATATCAATATATTAGAAAGTATGCAAGCCAAAAGCTCTATACTTTGCACACGTATAGCCCCTGACATTCTAGATTAATTTGGAGGAATTAATACAAGTCAGTGCTGCCAACATGAGTCTATGCCTGCTGATAGTTCTAATTTTAAAATACATGTAACTTCTATACTAACAAATGGATTTCATCCAAAATTGGCACAACATGATATCATAATATTTCAGATTATTTCTGACCAGCACACGCATGACATTGTTGCCAACATGCTTTTACTCGTGCTGATAGATCCAATGTCTAACTGCATGTAACGTCCATTGGATTTCAACCAAATTTTGTATTCTGTACCTTAAGAGATGGAACTATGAATATATTCAGTCACTAGGGCTGCCAACTGTAGTGCTCTATTAGGCTACATTATACCAGGAATATTTCGAACTAATTAGACATTTGGATATTACCAACTTAATTTCGATATTATACCAGATAGGTTCAGGAACCAAGTACCCTTAAATGGGATGAATTTTTTTTTTTTATTTTTTTTTTTCACTTTCATGCTGAGGGATGTCTAATAAATGTAATTCTAGAGTTTCATATCCTAAATCCATCTGGAAATGTCTCATTTTTAACAATTAGTGCATGCTTGTAACCTTGGTGACGCCCCTTTTCATATGAAGTTCACTTTATCAACTTCTATTCCGTTACTTTTTGTGTCAGATTGATGTGCGTACCCTCGTTTTAAAGAGGAATTAACGTAGCTGAAGTTGGTCCTACTGTCTTTATGTCACCTTTTGTTTTTACACAGGGAGTTGGTATATTTTGATCCATAACACAGGGAGTTATTTGTTTTGATACAAACCATATTATCTTGTTTGCCGGAGAAAAATGGGTAATGTTAAGAAATTTGGCCGAAGAAAAACTCATGGAAATCAGTATAAGAACAAGAATACATCTTTAAGGAGTAATAAATGTAGTGGTGCAGGTAGTGGAAGTGTAAGAAACAGTGAAGGAAATAATATTCAAAGTGAGGTTAGGCCTACAAGCAACAGTGGGTCCACTCTGACTGTACAGATAGTCCAACAAGTGCATCAAGGAGGAAAATTTCTTCTTCAAGATCTATGTTTAATAAATTTGGCAACAGTAATACAGATGTAAATAAAGTGACCACAGGTTTTCAGTTTGTAGATATTGAACTGCTGTCTGAAGCTTTGAGACAATTTGTAGAGTGTAAGTTTTGTAATCATGTGGATTGCATATCTGTGCATGAAAACACTGACAATCGAATGGGCCTTGCTAGTGTCATATGTATAAAATGTGATTATTGGGAAAGAGAGTATCAATAAGAGAAAATGTGCATGACTTGGAAAAGATGAGAAAAGCAGTGTGGTGCACATATTTTCATAAGCTCTCGACAGACAATCAACCTCAACATGGACTCTGCCCAACAGATTCATGGTGTAAGTATAATTCTTCTGAAAGGGCAAACTACAAGCACCAAGGCCTTCCTGAGCCTATTTTACATGCCATAAAACCCATATATCGGGATTTGGCTCACCCAGACCTGCTAAGAAAATGCTTACATGGCAAAATCCAGAACCCGAATGAGTCGTTTAACAACATTATATGGACTATAATACCCAAGAATGTGTTTGTTGGGTATGATACCCTTAAAATTGGGGTGCTGGAATGTGTTCTGTGCTTCAACATGGGAAACATTGGAAAAGCACAAGTGCTTGCCCACCTAGGGATTGAACCAGGCCTTAACACCATACATCAGCTTCAGAAAATGGATGACGTGCGTGTGAAAAATGCTGATCGACAGGCACAACAGATGACCAAATTAGCAAGAAAGAAAAGGAGAGGAGCCAAACGGAGAAAGGAAGACATGGATGATCCAGAGTATGGAGTTGGAAAGTTCTAAACCACAAAAAGTGCATGTTCTTTTCTAACTTAACTTTGAAGTTAAATATCTGGAAACATTATTTTTTTTTGGTGTGGGGTGCTCATCTTGGAAACTACGAAAGATACAAGGGTAAAACTAATACCACTTTTGAAACTAACACTGATCTCCATGTTAAACACAAATTCATTATAAAATAATTCATACTTTGCTCATAAAAAAATTATGTGCAAGAAAAAAATTAGTTTTTTTTACTTACATGAAAAAAGTAAAATATAAAATAAAATGGATGAACTAATTTTGTTTAAAATGCATTTAACACAGAGATAAAGGCGACTGTTACAACAATATCAAATTTCACTGCTCTATCTGCAATACTTTGGAAGATGAGCACCCCCAAGTTTTACTAAATTAACATTGTTCGTATAGGGAGTACTTGGTCCCCTTAAGAGATGGAACTATGAATATATTCAGTCACTAGGGCTGCCAACTGTAGTGCTCTATTAGGCTACATTATACCAGGAATATTTCGAACTAATTAGACATTTGGATATTACCAACTTAATTTCGATATTATACCAGATAGGTTCATATACTGTAGATTAATCATCGGCATGAAAAGTAGGCTCTTTAGTTCGTCACGGAACTTCTTGTTTTTGTTTCTCCGCAGTGATGAATTATTCTCAGATTCAGAAACTCCCTGCACGCCACTGTTTTATGACTCCGAAAATCATCAGTTTAGTAGCATTTTATTGCTTAAGAGGAAGGTGGAGAAAAGGAGAGCTGCGGCTGATCTTCTATGCCCAAGGTCGCGGGTACAAACCCAGCCGAGGTCGTCGGATTTTTTAAGGACGTTAAAAATCCCTCAGTAAGCATTCCTTCGGAGTGGAAGTAAAGCCGGCCGTCCCATGCTATAAATTTATGGCATGATAAAGAACCTTCCACTAACTACACTTGTGTGAAGCCAAAATGTGTAGGTTAGAATTGATAACGCTCAATTAGTTCCAACGTTCGCCGCCAGGTGCTGACTGCGATGCCATCTAGTAACCAAGCTAGGTGAGCATTTGGTAGCAAAAGTAGGAACTACTGGAAATTAGCACATCGTCTGCAGTCCTTACTTGAATTTAAACAGATAACACACACTAATACAGCCATCACAATTAACATCAGTTATCAGACAGATTCTACACACACCCAAAGTACACGGGGCTATATGACCGCGTTGTTGCCGCCCCGAAATTAAGGAACCAACCAACCAAAAAGTGTACATTTTCTGCTTCCAGGCAATTCTTTTGTTTATTTCTACGGAGAGTTTAATTATTCTCAGATTCTGAAACACCCTACACGCCACTGTTTTATGACTCCGAAAATCATCAATTTATTAGCATTTAAATGCTTAAGAGGAAGTTGGAGGAAACGAGAGCAGTAGAGCTGAAGACCTCTCGTATTAACCAAGAAGATTCTGATGTGAATTTATGCATCCAATTATTCATTGCTAATTTCCTTCTATGTATTTTCCCATAAAATAATAGACTGATAAAACATTCTGCACAAGTTCAGACAAGTGCAGCAATAAACTAATACCCTTGATATTTTGATGAGTACAATTTTTGTAGTATTCACTTTAATTGATATAACTAAGAGTGCATTATATTATTTTAGGGAATTTGGGGGGAAATAGGGTAACAAGGAAGGAAAGTAGGAAGTTGATAAATAATGATGATAATTGTTGTTTTAAGGGGCCTAACATCTAGGTTATCGGCCCGAAAGTAGGAAGGAGAGAAGGAAAGATGGAAGGCAGGAAAGAAGGAATGCAGGAGAGGAGGTATGAAGTAGGTAATTAAGGAATGGGAGTAGGAAAGGAGGAAGGAGAGAATGGAAGAAGAAAGGTAGGAAAGATTATGATGATGATGATGATGATGATAATTATTGTTTTGAGGGGCCTAACATCTAGGTTATCGGCCCCTAATGGTCTGGGTGATAGCGAGAATGTCAATGAAGTGGAAACCAGAACGAAAATTAAGAGAGAAGGAAAATACTTAAAAAAAGGAACTCAGATTGAAACTACTCACAAAATGGAGAGCGGTAATACTTACAAAAGGGAATTTAGAACGAAAATACTCACAAAAGGAATAGATTGAAAAATACACACAAAATGCAGGTTACGTTCAAAATACGTACAAAATGCAAGTGAAATTCAAAATACATACAAAATGCAAATGAGATTGAAAATACGTACAAAATGCAATTGAAGTTCAAAATACCTACAAAATGTAATTGAAATTGAAAATACACAATGTAATTTGGATTGAAAAAAGCACATTTCAGATTCCAAATAATCACAAAGAGCAATTGATATTCAAAATACTTACAAAATGCAATTGAAATTGAAAATGCTTACCAAATGAACGGTAGATTCAAACTAATCAATTGGATGGACAATACTTACAAAATGCCATTTAGATTGAAAATGCTTACAAAATGTAATTTAGATTGAAAATGCTTACAAAATGTACGGTAGATTCAAACTACTCAATTGGATGGACAATACTTACAAAATGCAATTTAGATTGAAAATACTTACGAAATGTAATTTAGATTCAAAATACCTACAAAATGCAATTGAGAATCAAAATACTCACCCTACAAAATGCAATTTAGATTGAGAATACTTGCAAAAAGAGGTTAAGATTGAAAATACAAAATGCAATTGAAATTCAAAATACTCACAAAAGTCCCAGCCCTTTTATTGAAAGACTTACTAAAAAGCAATCCTTACAAAATGCAATTGAGGCTGAAAACACTTACAAAATGCAATTTAGATCGAAAAGACTTACAAAATGCAACGGAGATTGAAAACACCTACAAAATGGAGTGTAGATGAAAAAAAAATCTAAATGGAATTTAGGTACACGGAGGTCCAATTAACAGAAACAGTGCGGGAATCTTAAAGAGCAAAGGATATACAGTATAATGAAAAGAAAACAAGAGGTCTGACCCCTCAAAGAAGGAGGGATTAGGAAAGATGAGACAAGGGCCAATTAAGGTGGAAAGTGAAAGACTCCTTAGGCCTCAGATACCCTAATACCGTCGGGGTCGGAAAAGAACAAGAGTTGACCAAGTGAGGTCGACAGGAAAGAAGACGGAGAGGAGGCCGGTACAAGTAAGTGGAAGCAATGCCGGACTCAGCTGGGACCCCGTGGTCGCCAACCCACAATTAAGGAAGGGGAGTAGGAAAGAAGGAAGGAAGGAAAGAATGAAAGAAGAAATGTAGGAAAGAAGGAAGGCAGGAAATATGGAAGTTTTAATTTTACGCGACCGTCAATCTCTCGATTATAAGCCATGGAACCTCAGTTTTACGTATAATTCGAACCACATGATGTGATATTTCACCCCGAAAATCGCACATACATTAACAGGGAATAGAACCCAGTCCTTCTTGGTGAGAGGTAAGCACCTTTCTCATGAGGGCATTGATGACTGTGATACCCTGAGTAACGGCATTCCACAAGAAACAAAGCATACGGGAATGGTATCTATAAATCCATACAGCTCGTCGTTAAAAGTGGCTGACGTAAGCCGAGCTTCATTCACTGCATCTGAAGGCTATCGTTACTATGAAACACAAGGTTATTACAGGGAGCGACTGTTTACATACTGTAACTTGGCTTTCAACATCACAGCCATTACTGTATACCGTAATAGAATATCGCACAATATGCTGTGTGCATAGCTCAACGAGACAAATTGTTCTTAATCATTATAGTGCCAAGGCCGACCTATTGGGCTCCTTTTTAGCCTACTTTCGATTTTTGCAAAATAAGAAAATAGACTTATGAGATCAACACAGGGCGAAAAATTGTGTGTCTGTCTGTGTGTGTGTGTGCGAGTGAGTGTACTCTGAATGTCTGTCCCCCCCTATCAATTCAAACACGGTGAAACTGAATTGAACGACATTTGGTACAGAGGTAGCACTGGCAAAGGGCACTTCAGTGTTATGTTTTATACCACTGCCATCTTGATGAAAACGTAATGGCGGCCACCCAAATGTGCAAAGCTTAAATCAAATTACGACCAACCTAATCATCTAATCTCTACTAAATTTTTCAACAACATACCTTTATGTAGTAAGCATCGTTTGACCCCATCTACAAGGTCATCAGCCCAATAGTTTGCAGATAGCGGCCATGTATGTGTGCAAATCGATTCTCCCTATCAATTCAAACAGGGTGAAACCGAATTGAATCTATTGTACAGAGTTAGCACTAGCAAAGGACACCTCATATTCATGTTGAATATCCCTATAACACGTTGTATTTCAACAAGCTACTACAACCAACATTCAATTATACTCCTTGAAAAGGGCAAAGAGTTATAACAATACCCGTGCATTTAAGAGAAAGTATGCTATATGTTCTCTACTGAACATCTTGTTAAGCCTACTTTTCACATTTTGTTGTTTGAATCTTCAGTCTTTTGACTGGTTTGATTCAGCTCTCCATGCCTCCCTGTCCTGAGCTAATCGTTTCATCTCTACATAGCTACCACACCCTACAACCGAGGCAATCTGTTTAACATATTCTAACCTTGGTCTACCCCTACAGTTCTTGTCCTCGACCCTTCCTTCCATAACTAAGCTTGCTATTCCTGGGTGTCTTAGTATGTGTCCTACCAACCTATCTCTTCTCTGCATTAGCAGTTGCCAGAAACATCTCTCCTCTCCCACTCGTCTTAATACCGCTTCGTTTGTAACCCTATCTACCCATCTGATCTTCATCATTCTCCTGTAACACCACATTTCAAATGCTTCAATTCTCCTCTTTTCTGCTGCACCAATAGTTCAAGTTTCACTTCCATAGAGCGCCACGCTCCAGACAAAGGCGTTCAAATATGACTTCCTAATACCTAAATCTCTATTCGATGACAAACAGATTCCTTTCTTGTAGAAATGCTTTCCTTGCCCGAGCCAACCTACTTTTTATACCCTCTTTGCTTCGTTCATCACTGGTTATTTTGCTTCCTAAGTAACAGAAGTCTCCTACTTCCTTCAGCTTTTCACCTGCCAATGTGATGTCCATAGAGGTTTCTGATTTTTTCGGCTGCATTGCAATATTTTTGTCACATTTTGTAAAAATGACGAAAAGGTAGGCTTTATGAGATAGATCCGCCTGTGCGTCTGTCTGTCTGTGTGTATCAACTGCTAAACGGCTGCAGCAATCGAAATCAAATTTGGTATGAGTCAAGACCTATAACTGAATGTCTCACGGCCATATTTGAAAATTACGTCAATGCTACCAACTACTGAAAAATGGCAATTGAAAGATTATGTCTATGTTGAATATCTCGGAAGATATGCTTGGGAATTGTTCAAAAGTTGACACACATGTAGATAATATGACATCAGACTAATTAACAGGATCCCATACATGAGAGTGTTGCCAACTTGATTCTATGCCTGCTGAGAAGTCCAATCTTTAAATGCATGTAACATCCATACTATCTATTGGATTTCATCCAATTTTGGTATGTGATTTGCGCACCAGAGAAAATATGAATATGCGTTTTATTTAATGTCAACAGGGCTGCCAACTGTTTAAAAATGCACTCTATGCATTTTTATCATAATCTCAATATATCAGAAAGTATGCATGTGAACAGTTCTAAACTTTGCATACATATAGACCTGCAAATGTGTGTTAATTTTCAGTAACCGATATACGACAGTGCTACCAACATGATTCTACGCGAAATGATAGGTTTAATGTTGAATCACACGTAACTTCCATACTAATAAATGCAATTCTTTCAAAATTGGCACATATATAGATCATAATATTTCAATTTAAGTTTAAGCATCCCATTTATGGCAGTGTCGCCAACCTGATTTTAGGTATGCTGATAAATTCAATATTTAAATACATGTAACGTGCATACTATCTATTGGACCTCAACCAAATTTTACATGTGCGTTGTTTACTCTAAGAGATATAACTATGAATATAGAGTTGTCAGGTCTGCCAACTGTTAATATATGGTCTGTATAATTTAAAAAAAACAATATTATTTAGTTTTATTTTAAAATTTTATTTATTATTTGTTATTTTTTTATTTTTTATTTTTTATTTTAAATTTTAAATTTTGAATTTTAAATTTTAAATTTTGAATTTTGAATTTTCAATTTTTATTTTTAATTTTTAATTTTTAATTTTTAATTCTTAATTTTTAATTTTTAATTTTTAATTTTAAATTTTAAATTTTTAATTTTGAATTTTGAATTTTGAATTTTGAATTTTGAATTGTGAATTTTGAATTTTGAATTTTAAATTTTGAATTTCAAATTTTCAATTTTAAATTTTCAATTTTAAATTTTTAATTTTTAATTTTACATTTTTAGTTTTACATTTTTAGTTTTACATATTTAGTTTTTAATTTTTAATTTTTAATTTTTAATTTTTAATTTTTAATTTTTAATTTTTAATTTTTAATTTTTAAATTCTTTTTATTTATTTTTTAATTTTTTAATTGTATTTTTTTTTTTTAATTTCAAGGCTGAGTTAGTTATTGTTGTTTTAAGGGCCGGAACTATGAGGTCATCTGCCCCTGAAAAGAAGGCTCTTTTGTTCGTCAAGGAACAAATTGTTTTATTAATATTATTATTTCCAGTCACGCAGTGCCATCAGTATTATAACCAAGACAATGCGGGAATCATTCGCCCTGGATTTATCAATGTGTTTAAGTTCCGTGAATAATTGATTTCATATAAATGCTCTTTGCACAGTCAGCTGAACTCCCGCACGCATGTGTTATTTCTGAAGCCATGTTTGTTTGTAGAGGCCGATAACCTAGATGTTAGGCCCCTTAAAACATGAAGAATTGTTTGTAGAAATTGTTCGTATACGAAACTTATTTTATCGAATTGCTCTAAACTCGGGATAGTTATACGAAATTCTAAAGTATCAACAATAAAATAACACAATATATTATTTAGAGTAGATTGGCTGTCGAAGTTATATTTACTATTTATATTTTTAGCCTATTTTCATTTATACAAAAAATAGACTTATGAGATCGGGCAAATGTGTGTCTGTCTGTCTGTCTGTCTGTCAGTCTGTCTGACTGTCCGTCCTTCTGTCTGTCTGTCTGTCTGGCTGGCTGTGTGTGTGTCCCCCCCCTATCAACTCCTAAACGGCTGCAGCAATCGAAACAAAATTTGGTAAGAGTAAAGATCTATACCTGAATATCTCACGCCCATATTTGAAAATGATGTCAGTGCTACCAACTGCTGAAAAATCGCAATTGAAATTTGAGCTCCATGTTGGATATCATGGAAGGTATGAATAGGAGCCATTTCAAAATTGGCACACGTATAGATAATAATATTGCAGTTTAATTTCCAGGAGGCCAAACATCGCAGTGTTGCCAAAATGAATATACGCCTTCTGATAGGTCCAAATTTTAAATGCGTATAGTTTCTACACTATCAATTGGATTTCAACCAAATTTCGTATGTAATATGTGTACATAAACAGACATGACTGAACGTATTATTAAGATCCACCAGGGCTGCCAACTGTTAATAAATGCTCTCAATTTATTTTATCCAAATACCAATATATCAGAAAGTATGCCAGCCGACAGCTTTAAACTATGCACACGTATAGTACCTGGCATTCTATATTAATTTGGAGAAACTTATATACGTCTGTGCTACCAACATGATTCTAAGCCTGCTGAGAGGTCCAACTTTAAATACATGTAACTTCTATACTATCATTTGGATTTCAACCAAATTTCGTGTGTGCTATGTGTACCATAACAGATATATATATGCCGATTCTCAAGAGTTACCAGGGCTGACAACTGTTAGTAAATACTGTCTCTATTTTTGTTACCCTAATATTAATATATCAGAAAGTATGCAAGCCAATAGCTCTAAACTTTGCACACGTATAGTACCTGGTATTCTAGACGAATTTGGAGTAACTAATATATGTCAGTGCTGCCAACATGATTCTAAGCCTGCTGATAGATCCAATTTTAAAATGCATGTAACTTCTATACTAACTAATGGATTTTATTCAAAATTGACACAACAATAGATCATATTATTTCAGATTATTCTAACCAATACATGCATGGCATTGTTGCCAACATGATTTTACGTGGCTGTTAGATCCAATGTTTAACTGCATGTAATGTCCATGCTATCCATTGGACTTCAACCAAATTTTGTATTCTGTACCCTGAGAAATGGATCTAAGAATATATTCAGTCACCAGGGCTGCCAACTGTAGTTCTCTATTAGGCTACAGTATGCCAGGTATACAGTATTTCGAACTAATTAGAAAATTCGATATTACCAACTTAATTTCGTCATTATTCTAGATAGATCCATATAGATTAATCATTGGCATAGATCTTAAATTTAAAGAAAAGTAGGCTCTTTAGTTCGTTACGGAACTTCTTGTTAATTTATTTTATTTACAGCATGCCCCATTACAATGTAGTAATACTACGTGCTTAAGTATTACTTATTAATCATTTCAGACTAAAACTATACAATTTATATTATAAATATTTTATATCTATGGCCTGTTAAATGAAATTTGTGTCACTAAAATGATTAACAGTTATGAAAATATAAATAAAAATTAACTATTTAGTGTTTCTAATGAGATAGAGTTTGCAAAAGTAAAGAATTCCCTAAGGTAGTTTCTAACAATTTCATCTTTCTTTATAGGCCAGCTGCCTGATCTTAAAACATGTGCTATTAATATATCTCTTTCTTTCCCTAATAACTGTACGCAACTTAAGATGAAGTAATAGAAATAAACATATACTTACGTACGCAGCAGACGTCAGTGGAAACGTAGCTGAAGCTCTTCCCCTATCCCCGAAGAAATATAAAATAAAAATAAAATAGAAGAAAGAAAAACGGGGAGATCGCAGTCTTGTTTGGCTTTCGCTGGGCCCAAATTTTAAAAGGCAAACCAGAAAGCAATCCCAAAAGAAAGGGGGAAAGCTAATTAAAATTAAACTACAGTAAAATCCAAAGATGAACAAATTTATATCAGAGGCCGTGTAGGTCGTATTAACGTCACAAGTACGCTAATAAGACCGACAAACCAAAATGTAGTAAAAACCAGACAAAACTCGAAGAAGGTAACTAAAATTAAAATAAGACGTGACGCAAAAGCAGAGATACTTAGGCAAAGATAAAATGTATTTAAATAAGAACCACAATGTACAACGATCCCAGAGATATTAAAAGCAAGAAGAGAAATGACCAACAAATTAAACACAAAATTAATTTACCGCAAGAAAAATACAAGTTAGGAAGAAAATCGAAAATATACTAAATTAAATTATATTAAAATGAAATAAAATAAGATAAGTTAAGGTAACGTGTTCAAGGCAAGATGAAACGATGACTAAATGTAAGTATGTCGTAATAATTAGATAAAAAAGACAATACTCAGAAACGACTACACTCTACGAAGTCAAGATACGTTCTAAAAATTTAGACAGAGCGTGTCAAAAGGGATGAACAAAATAGGAGGGGGGGGTGCAATGGTTCAGAACGGGGTGGAGAGGGGTGAGAGGGAGGGGAGGAATGAGGAAGAAAGACGCCGAGGCACATGCAAGATCTAGTGAGTTACGAGAAAAATAGGAATTTAGACAAAAGTAAAAATTACATTAAATTATCGGCAAAGCCGAAAATATACTTTAAAAATTGAAAGTATGCGTAGGAGATAAGGGCACACAAAGACGACGAAAATATGTGATGCGCAAAATATGGGCATTCACAGACACAAGAATATCACAGGTTAGGTCACCAGAAAAATAGCAATAGTGAGACCTCCTTTTGTGAATTCTTTAAGATAAAGAACAAAGCATTACGGGAAGCAAGAAAAATAATCTCCAATCCCGTTATGTTGTTCTACGATAAGATACACTCTGGATGACAGACCCAAAGATGCCCCCTACAAGGTAGGCAAACCCACCGTCAAGCACACCAGAGTAAAGCGAAGACAGCCCAGCCCACATACATGACTTTCAACCCTTAAAGTACAAAAACTACGTTATCAAAATAAATGAAAATAACACTATCATACAAAACAAAACTCACCAGCAATTACACGCACACAAAGGGCGGAGGGAAAATATCGGGAGGGGGCGAGTACACGCGACCAAAAGAAAATAACACAGAAAAAGAGTTTTAAATTGCCGAAATATGAAACTGAACTATAGTAAAGCAATATAGTTTACGACATACAGACACCTCGCCATGGTTTCACCTTGAACGCGGGCACTTCCCCAAGAATATCGGAATACGTCTAGCCTACTTGGCTGCAAGAAAGAAATGCCTCGAAACAAAGCAAATGACGACGCAACACAAAGGTAACTGCGTGCTAAAATTTGATTGGTCACGACCCCTTCCAAAATATAAATCACTGGCCAATAAGGGGACAAGATGCAGATATGTCCATATATGGTATTAAGACATCAGAGGGCTATTAATAGCTTCACAGCCAAGGTTTCACAAAGGCGTGCATTGATCACGTCAGATAAAAATGGCACAAAGGAGTAACTTATATATCTCATAAAAATGGCTCATAACTTACACTCAAATAGTAAGTGATCTACAGTCTGGTGACCGTTATTGCATATACATGTTGGACTATCTATAATTTTAAATCTGTATAAGTATGATTTAATATTGCCGTGTCCTGTTGTCATAACGGTAAAATTGGGCGTTATGTTCATTTTCAATTTTAGTCTGTCCTGTACACTGGGGAAAAATGATTTTGTAATTTCTCCCTTGGATGTATTGTCCCATTCATTCTGCCACTTTCTCAAACTAAACACACTTAATTCTTTTAGCATATTACTTTTTGGAATTCTATTATAGCACTCACTTAAACCGCTTTGTGCTGCTTCTTTAGCCAGCTGCTCCGCTAGTTCATTTCCCTCATTTCCGTTATGCGCCTTAACCCAACTGAAGAAAATCACCCAATTCTGTTTCTCTAGTTCAATTGCTTTTCTTCTAATTTCCTCTATGAGAAATGTATGGGTTTTGTAGTTTTTAAGTAAATCTATTGTAATTTGGCTGTCTGTGAAAATGAGTGCGGTTCTCTGCTCCGTATCCATGGATTCTAGATGTAGCAATGCCTTAACGATAGCTAGCTGTTCTGCTTGATTAGAACATCGTTTGTCTAGTTTATATAGCAGCTGTTGAATGAACTCGTTTCCATTGTATATGACAATTCCAGATCCTACTCCATCCTCACTTTTACTTCCATCAGTGTAAACATTGAAAGAATGCATCTGTTCATAATTTTCGTCAATAATTTTAAGAAAGTCAGCAGGGTTGATTTACTTCCAAGTCCATGTCAATTGAGCGATCTTCTTTACTATTAACTTTAATAAGATCGTAGTATGCTACCGTCTCCTCAATTTGAATATTAATTGGAATTAATCCTGTTATCACACAGAGAGCTTCATTAGATACAATGCGATAAGCTTTAGCTATTCTGATATTTATCAGCCTTTGGACTCTTATCAATTTTACTTTATAGCAAGTTTTCTCTGTAACCATTCTCCATACCAGTGCTCCATACAAAATGACAGGTAAGATTCCACCTTTAGGTATTACCTTCAGAGCTGTATGCTTTAAACCCCAGTTTAGCTTTGCAAATCTTGAGAGACTAAATATCAGTTTCCTACATTTTTCAGTCATATAGTTAATGTGCTCTCTAAATGTAAGTTTGTGGTCGAAAATAATTCCAAGATATTTAACGATGTCCACCTGATCCAAGGTTTTGTAATTAAGATAAATTTTAATCTCTTTTTCATCTCGACAAGACCATAACTTTTGATTTCTGTTCATTAAATCTGATCTTATTGAGTTTAGCCCTAATTGAAATTTTGTCCATTTCTATATTAGTATAATTTTCTGCCTCTTTAATAGATGTTGCTTTAACAAGCAGTAATACATCATCTGCAAATGCAACTACCTTCGTGCGATTTGTATACTGCAATGTAAGAAGAGAATTGTATTGTATATTCCAACAAGATGTTCAGCAAAGAACATATAGCCTACTTTCTCCTAAATGTATGGGTATATTTATGACTCTTTGTCCTCATCCCTAACACAATCACCTCTACCACAATGTATTGTTTGTTTTCTTTTATATTGATAATTAGCCAGTAAGTGTCTCAATCAATATTGTATACTTTATGATGATTGAATAACAAAACTACTAACTTATTGTAATGCATTCACGTCCGTTAATCTCTATATTAAGCCAGCCTGCTAAGTTAAGAATCTTCCGTTTTGGGTATCTTCCCCTTTAAAAATCCACGCCGATCACAGGAGGTTGGTGCTGCGACCTATCAGTGAATTAATCTTTATGTTGTACGCCTATGCACTGCCATCGTAATGTACTACGATGGCAGTGGCCTAAGAGTGTTGAATGAGTAGACAGTTTAAAGTAGCCAAGAGGGAGGCGATCCAGCTGGCAGTGTTTAAAGGTAATCGGAGCGCGATCGTGGCTAATAGTTGAACTACCAGTATTACAAAATTGCCATACTTCAGGAGGCCAGGTATTTACACAGCGGTAAGTTTGGAACAATATTACCCACATAACCCACAAGAGGATAGCACCGTACAGAGGCATTAAGAAGGCTGTGGTTAATGACAACGTGTATCTAGTTCTTCTATTCTCCTTTTCCTAATGTCTTCTGTTTATTTGCGATGCTGGGGCTGTGATTTTACTAATAAACGAGTGTATACATAAGCCTCTCAAGTGAGCTAAATGACATCTTATTCAGTATCTGTGGAAAGAGCTCGTGCACATCATTTGTAAAAGAATTCAAGAAAAAAAAGTTAACTGCAGCAGTACTCGATCCCCAGTCGACTGCGTGATAGACTAACACGCTATGCCAGAGCTAATCCTATCCTTAACAACATGGTGTTCTTAACTGACATTAGATACAACCTGTTGGCAAATAATGACTTTAAATAAACGATTTCTTCACAGCAGTACATCTTCATTAAAGATAATTTCATACAAAGTTAATATTATTGTATCAGTAGGGTATATCACATACAACATACTAAAACTATTGAAATATAAGACAGGCACATGAGGACAGCTGCCATCTTGTCGTGTGACACAGACAGCTCAGCTCTTTTAAGCCACTCATACAGTATAATATTATAATATTAAATTATAATAAATAACGGATCACGACCTTCAGGATAGCTTAAACCACCCTAGGCTCGATAATCGGAATTGGTGGGTCTTAAGCCATTGATTAAAATGGTTGAATAATTCACACGGCCGCCATCCTGAAATGGTACGGCCGATGACATTGAATGTTGGATGAAAGACGCGTCCTATATAAAGGTATGTTGTCACCAAATTTGGTAGAGATCGGATGATTAGTTTAGCCATGATTTGATTTTACGTTTTGAACGTTTGAGTGGCCGCCATTCTGTTTTGGTAAAGATGGCGGCGATATAAAGTATGACACTGAGGTGCCCTTTGCTAATGCTACCTCTGTACCAAATTTCGTTCAATTCGGTTTCACCGTGTTCGAATTGATAGGGGGGGGGACAGACATTCAGAGTACACACACTCACACACACACACACACACAGACTCACACACATACACACACACAGACAGACACACTTTTTTCGCCCTGTAGTGATCTCATAAGTCTACTTTCATTTTTTGCAAAAATCGAAAGTAGGCTAAAATCCAGGACCACAGCATGAAACTTGCGGACAACCTTAAGTAAGTCTTCTCTCAATCTTGTTGCTATTAATGGACATGAAAGCTGTTCTTCCTTGGAAATAGTCTTGAGTGAGTTTGTATGTGTATGTGTGTGTGCGTCCGTGTGTGTGTGACCCCCTAATAACTTCAAAACGGCTGAATCGATTTCAACAAAACTCAGTAAGGTCATAGTACTATTTTGGTCGACCCCGACCGTGCCCTTCTAATTGTATTACGTCTCACCAATCCAATATGGCGGCTGTGCGAAATATTTCACCGACATTCTATAACTCCAAACCTATCACTCATATCACCCTGAAATTTTGTACGGTGAAAAAGAGCACTACTAGATGTTCACCTATGACACTTTCAAAAATCTGTTAACTACAAAACGAACGTTGCGGCCAAGAGAAGTTGAATCATTTAAATAGACTTTTCTCTCGATTTAATCATCCGAACGCAGTGAAACTTGGTACATCAAATGACTATGCAAAATGGAATGCACTGACATTTAATTTAGTTCAATTGTTTACTTAAGCTCAAGATGGCGACTGTGCGAAATTTCAAAATTAAGTTTTTAGTTCTTGTGTTCTAATCATGCGATCGAAATCGGCGTTTTAATAACGGACCTACACAATAATCCTCATCTAATAGTAGTCTACATAACTCTATGGCCTACATATATTAAAATCCAACATGGCGATTATCCGAAATATTTAGACGATTCTCAATATCTACGAATATATACAGCAATCAAACTGAAAATGTGTATGTTGATGGAGGCAATTAATGTTCGGTAAGTAGATATATGAAAATAGGCTATTTAGTTCTTCACGGAACTACTTGTTTAAAAGTATTTTAATAAACAAAATATTAATTATTTGGCATTTGCTACGTTTACAATTTATTTTAATAATCGACTGTCGAAATACTCGAGAACTCCTAATTACTGTAATTGAATATTCGAATGATACAGTTTGTACAGCCCTAATAGGCCTGTGTACCTTGAGAAGGAAGATCTCTTCAGTAGAGACATGTTAGTGGATCTTCCCGGTCAGTGTGTTATGTTGACAGACAGTTGAATCTTATTTACAAGTGGCTGGTCGAATTATTTAAAAGAGACCTTGTCATGCCTTGGCCGCCCACAGCTGCCTGTTTCCAATTTCTCAAGACCAACCAAGTATTTGAGGTCACTCGGCCCTATCTCCTTCCTCATCTCAGGCGCTTGGCTTGGCATGTGGGAGTTCACGCTCCGGGGCGGACATAGGTGTTACCACTGGCTTCATGTGTGGCACAACAGCTTAGCTGCTAAACAGACAGGAAATGCTCTATGTTGCACTCTATATCTCACCAGAGTGTACCAAAAATGTGAGTGAGGAAAGATTGCTAAGTGTTGGTTGGTTGGTTGGTTGGTTGGTTGGTTGGTTGCTCAGTTTAGGGGCTGCGACAACGCGGCCATGTTGCCCCGTGTACTTTGAGTGTGTAGAATCTGTCTGATTTATTATTAACTAGCAACCCGACCCGGCTTCGCCCGGGTGAATGCATTGCGTGATAAGCATGTGCGACAAATTCTCGTCAGACGTAATTTAAGAATGGCGACGTGCATGAAACACAAATCCCCCTTCCGTCCAATCTTAACTTGACTGTGAATTTTTCTGAACTAAAAGTTCACAGGCGTAATGAAGAAAACCCGAGTTGCACTTCCAGGGAAACTCCAAACACAACCACCCTTCTCAGAAGTCTTAACTCAACACGACTCAATGATTTGCTGCTGGCTGTATCTGGGGCAATATGTTCGCCCGCTAGCTAGGCTGTAACAGGGATGATAGATTCGCCCTTAGATAACTCGTAAACTGTTGCCTCAGTATCTGAATGGACATGGTTGGAAGAAATTAAAACGTAAAAACACTCATAGTGGGCGATGTATTGAAGATAGACATATGCTCTCGCGGACTTTTTTGTAGAACTTTTCATGCTGAACAATACTTACACTCATAGTATTTAGATATTTCTAACAGTTTGCCCAGCGTAAGCTTACAAAGCGCTCGGACGCCAGTTTTTTTTTCTAATTTTCCACCGAAATCGTTACTGCTAGGCTTCTTTTGATCATAAATACATTATTTTCTACAGAAATAATCCTCGAGATATCCTTTTCAGAATGGTGGAAACCGCATCAAAATCCATCCAGTGGTTCTCGAGTTTACCCTTAACAAACACAAGTCGGGGACTTTGTTTTATACTAAGTAGAGATTTATCGTATGGCTTTTAGTGCCGGGAATATCCGAGGACATGTTCGGCTCGCCTGAGTCTGTATCTGCTTCCAGCGGACACCCATAGGGTGAGCTACAAGTTCCGTTCAATTTCAAGTAGTTACAACTTTCGTCACCAGATATCAGTGATACCTAGTGGTGAACGTTGGAAGTTCGATTGAGCATTCCGACGAAATCTAACCTAACAATTAAGTCTGCGGAAGGATCTTTTACATGCCATAAATCTATGACATGGACCGCCGGATTTACTTCCCCTCCGAAGGAAGGCATAGGCTACTGAAGGATTTTAACGCTCTTAAAAATCCGATCACATCGGCCAGGTTTGAACCCTCTATCTTGGGAACAGCAGTTCAGCATGCTACCGACTACGCCACCGAAGCCGCTGATAACCGGTGTTAATTGTGATGACTGTATTAGAGTGTGTTATCAGTTTTTGTTTCAAGTAAGGACCGCAGACATTCAATTTTCAAGTAATTCCTACATTTGTTACCAAACGCCACCGTCAACGACTACTAGTTCTGAACTTGGTTACTAGATGCCACCGCAGTCGGCTCCTGGCAACGAACATTGGAACCTAAGAGCGCTAGTCAAATCTAACCAATAATTTGGATTCACACAAGTGTAATTAGTGGAAGGTTCTTTTACATGCCATAAATCTGTGACATGGGACCGCCGGCTTTACTTCCCCTGCGAAGGAAGGCATACTGAGGGATTTAACGCTCTTAAAAAAATCCGACGACTTCGGCCGGGTTTGAACCCGCGATCTTGGGCATAGAAGCTCAGCATGCTACCAACTACGCCATCGAAGCCGCCTATGTTAAGTCTATTCATCTCGGAAAAGAGGGGAAAATCCCGTCCAAGTCAGTGTAAATCGCGTGACCAACAACTGCTACTTGTCAAAGTTCCTCCACTGAATCAAACCGAAGCTATCGATAGATCTATTTGATATCAATTGATACCTTATAGAATACGCCCCAGCTCGAGGCTACTCCACTTCTACCAACTATGCGGCGTAAATCAGTGTTCAGTGACTGGCTGATCTCCAGCCTAAGATATCGCCAAGATCTTTCTCTTTTTTTTCTCTTATTTTTCATCTTGCATCAGGCGATATCAATATAGGTATTAGCTCCTCGATACATTGTGAGCAGAAAATAGGGAATATCTCTTCATTAATTGCCTCGAAATATTCAACAGTAATCCTTTGAAGTATCCATATGCTGTCAATTGTAATTCGACAGATACTCCTGGTGTACAGTACTGGTAAAAAGTTTAACGTCACTCTTAACAAGTAATTCCGTGAAGAACTAACTATACAGCCTATTTTCGTATATCCTACTTATGTTAATTGCCTCTATCAACATACAAAATTTCAGTTTGATTGCTGTAATAGATTCCTAGATATTGAGAACCGACTAAATATTTCGGATGGTCGCCATGTTGGATTTTATATATGTAGGTCTCAGAGTTAAGTACTGTTACATGAAGATTATTGTGTACGTGTAGCATTCAAACTTCAATCGCATGATTAGGACACAAGAAGTAACAAGGAGATTTTAAAATTTCGCTCAGCTGCCATCTTGCGGTTATGGAAACAATTGAAATAAATTAGATGCCAGTGGATTAACATTCGTATAAGGATTTACTGTACCAAGTTTCACTGCACTCGGATGGTTAAATTGCGAGAAACGTCCATGTGAATATTTATACTTCGCGTCGCCGCCATGTTGGATTTGTGATCACCAGGTTATTTAAAGTCCTATAGGTGAACTTAAGTTCATAGCCTCTATGAACATAAACACATTCAGTGATTGCTATAATAGATTCGTAGATATGCAGAACCGTCTAAATATTTCGGATGGTCGCCATGATGGATTGTTAAATGTATAGGCCATAGAGTCATGTACCATTAAAGGAAAATTATTGCGTAGGTTCATTACTCAAACTTTCACTTCGATCGCATGACTACGACACAAGAAATAAAAACTTAATTTTAAAATTCGCACAGCCGCCATCTTCAAGTTATGTAAACAATTGAACTAAATTAGATACTAGTGCATTACAATGTGTATAAACATTTCCTGTACCAGATTTCATTGCGTTTGGAACTTTAAATCGCGAGAACGGTCTATTTAAAATTTTCAAATTCGCTTGGCCGCCATGTTTGATTTGTAGTTAACCGGTTTTTGAAAGTCTTATAGATGAACTTCCATTAGTGCCCTTTATCTCCGTACAAAATATCAGGGTGATACCGCTAATAGTTTCAGAGATATGGGATGCCGGTGAAATATTTCGCACATCCGGCATCTTGTGGTTATGTAAACAATCGAATGAAGTTTGATGTCGGTGCATTACAATGTGTATAAACATATACTGTACCAAGTTTTAATGCGTTTGGTTGGTTAAATCGCGAGAAACGTCTATTTAGAAGTCGCAAATTCGCGTGGCCGCCATGTTGGTTATGTAGTTACCAGTTTTTCAAAAGTCACATAGGTGAACTTCTAGTAGCTCCCTTTATCACCGCAAAAAATCCAGGGTAATATCGGGAATAGTTTCGGAGATATTGAATGCTGGTGAAATATTTCGCACAGCCGCCATGTTGGATTGGTGAGACATAACAATATTTGAAGGGCACGGTCGGGGAGGTCCGGAATAGTGTTATGAACTTACTGACTTTCATTGAAATCGCTCAAGCCGATCAAAAGTTATTAGGGGGACACACACACACCTCACACACACACACACACACACACACGCACACACACACGGACAAAAGGTGATCTCATAAGCCTATTTTTTCAAAATTGAAAATAGGCTAAAAATAAAAAGAATGGTTGTGTGTTGATGAATGTCAAGGATAATAAATAACAACTTCAAGGTAGGATAACATGTCAGATGTTACACATCATATGCGACTACTGTAAGGTTCGTATCTTTTTATCATATATCCTGAAAATCCACAGCCTGCTTCCAGGCTCCGACCGGATCAGGAATGGAATGAATGAAGCCCCCATCTAGCGGCGAGGATATGGACTGTGCAGGCTGCCGAGGCCTGACGCACTCCTCAGGGGCAATGATTAAATGAATGACAGATGAAAGGAAATGATAGTGGAGAGTGTTGCTGGAATGAAATTTTGACAGGGAAATCCGGAAATCTGATTTGTCCAGCACAGATCTCACATGGAGTGACCGGGATTTGAACCACGGACCCAGCGGTGAGAGGCCGGCGTGCTGCCGCCTAAGCCACGGAGGCTTCTATCATGTATCCTACTTATGTTAATTGCCACTATCAACATAACAAATTTCAGTTTGATTGCTGTAGTAGTTTCGTAGGCATTTAGAAACGTCTAAATATTTCGGATGGTCGCCATGTTAGATTCTTATATATGTAGGCCATAGAGTTATGTACGTAGGTCCATTAATCAAACGTTCACTTTGATCGCATTATTAATACAGAAGAAATAAAAACTTAATTTTAAAATTTCGCACAGCCGCCATCTTGAGGTTATGAGATCAATTGAACTAAATTAGATGTCAGTGCATTACAATGTGTATAAACATTTACTGTACCATATTTCACTGTGCTCAGATGGTTAAATCGCGAGAAAGTCTATTAAAATGTTTCACCTTCGCATGGCCGCCATGTTCGTTTTGTATTTTACAGGTTTTCAGAAGTCTCATAACTGAACTTCAAGTAGTACTCTTTATCACCGTACAAAATTTCACGACGATATCAGTAATAGATTCGGAGATATAGAATGCCAGTGAAATATTTCACATAGCCGCCACGTTAGATTGGTGAGACGTAATAAAATTTAAATAGCACGGTCGGGGTCGGTCAAAATAGTACTATGAACTTACCGAGTTTCATTTAAATCGCTCCAGCCGTTTAAATGTTATTAGTGGGGGTGACATGCAGACAGACACACACACACATGGACAAAAGGTGATCTCATAAGCCTTCTTTTTTTTTCATAAAATGAAAATAGGCTAAAAATTAAAAATCTCTCTCGGCACGCTGGAAGGTGGAGATAGATTGCACCCGGCAATTCACTAAATTCGCCAATTCTTAAATACCTACAAATGTTCCACATGTTTACCATGTTTTCTTACATAAGGTGCGTTCAAAAAGTAACGAGCCGGAGGCTGGAATGCGCAAACCGGTGACGACATCAGCTAATCGTGGCGTGTGTAACGAGGTGTGGATCCGACCACAGCGTGGAAGATCACAGCCCGTCGCTAGAGGGCACGCGTGCACGTCACGTGACGACAGAAAGCGAGCAGCAGCATGCATCAATCGTCCAACGCTGCCAGTCGCATTGTAAACAGTAACATGGAGGCATCAACCGAAGAGCAAAGAGATGTTGTTCGGTTTCTGACAGCGGAAGGAGTAGGGGGAACGGACATTCAAGTGTACGGCGAACACTGCATGTCCCTTGCAAGGGTCAAGGCGTGGCACAAGCGCTACAGGAAAGGACGCACAGTGGTCCGGATTTGAAAAAAAGCGGACAAAAATACTTTCCGCTAAATGAAATGAAATACTTTTGTATAAAACTTAAAATTAGATGTTACTATTAGGTAAATTTGTCTTAGTACAAAAAATTACTTATTCATCCTCTGATCCGGATGAGTCGACTTCTTCTTCCCCTTCCTGCTCCGTCTCGTCCTCGGGTATTGACAATAAATTACCCACCTCCTGAGGCAACTGTCTTCATTTCTTCTTCGGCAGACTTTCCGTGCTTGAGATTACTGGATCAGAGCTTAGCAATAGTCTATGGAACAAGTCAAAATTATTGGAAATTCTTGAGGATTTTCTGGTATGGTCTTCTCTATATTTTCTTACGTCTTGGTTTCTAGACTCTAAGACCTCTTCTGAAAGTTCTCCAATCGGCAAAATAGCTGCTTCTATAATGAAAGATCCATGGATAAGTATTTTATGGAGTGTTAGAGGCATGTAACACTACGGATATAGCCGTACATATAAGCTTGCTGTTTCGCAGCAGTAGGAATTGAACTCTGAACTATTAATTTCATGACCAGAGGAAATTGCTTTTAAAATTATTCCAAAACGAGTTATTAACTCACAGTCTACCCCTGTTATTTCGGATGCTACTTGAGGTTGATCAAAAAACCTTCGGGCAGTGTTGCCATCACTGGTTGTTCCATATCCAGGCTTCGGAATATCAACTAGAAGACCTACTCTCGTTCTGAATGAGTCTTGCACAATTTTTTCTTTCTTTCGAATAAGTCTCGATTACCATCTTTCACGCTCACTTTCCACTTTTTAAAACCCAGGCGGTACGAAATATGCAGGAGACATTCAAAAAATCGAAAGTGGGCGTGTGGAACTGAAATTCCAAACTCAAGTTGTAAATTGTCGACGAGCTTTTGTGCCACTTATGTAGATTTTTCATTTCTGAAAAATTCTCACCATTCGTTTGCCCCTTGTTGGTGTAGTCGTGGTAGCTTCTTTTGAGCTTGGCTGATGAATCGTCTCCCTCTGCCCTTAAATTCATAACGGTCGCATAGGCAAGCTCTGATGAACTGGCACTCGCCCTTAGGTCTTTAATTTTCCTTATTTTGCTCCTCTCCGTTAGCTCTTGAAATTCTTTTGGAGGACGACCTCGATCTACTGATTATGCGGAGCCAGGAATGCTCGGAATTGATATCACAATTTCTGTTTTCAACCAGTCTGAATATTTCTTTAAAAAAAAAACCTGTTCTAAGAAGTTACACTTTCTCCACCGGTCAACATACGGCAAAAAGAAAAGGTTCTTATATTATTATACACTGTTTTCACTACACTGTCGTCAACATTTAATTGGAATTTGTTAAGGAGACCACAAACTTTCCTTGACGCGCGCGAGACTGATTTTTGTTCTCTCGAATCTTGTTAATAAGTTCACTGCGACTAACAAGGAAAATTCATTTTTCACTCATCACAACACACACAACTACTACTAATCAATTACTTCTCGTGATTGAAGATTATTTTGGTTTCCTGGCCTCGAGATATCCCTTGCGTAGCATAAACAAATGTCACAACAGGCCCTTATCTCGCGCGAGTGTTTATCCTCAGAGCGCGCAGTAATGTTCTCTCCCTTCTCAATCACGCATCTGGCGGGTTCTGGCGATGAAACCTTTATGGATATATTCTCCAGTCTTCATTTTAAAACTTGCATAAGTTTCATGGTATACATATGTATACATTTTTTGTAGGTCAAGAAACATTTATTTTTCTTGAAGAAAATAAAGCACTATAAAAATAAGTATAACAGTCCTCATAAGTGATCTGAAATCGAAAATCATGCTATAATCGAATATATCAGATCACAAACTACATACAGATACAGTATTATAGACCCCGAGTTTCGTTTTGAAGTTAGAATGATATTTCAAAGTTTACTTAATGGAGCGCGGAATTCAGAAACGAAGAGTTGTATCACTTTTGTAGTATTATATCTGAGAAACACAGAAGCAATTTCCAAAGAAAAAGTGAAATTAATGTACACTGATTAACATACTTCACTTGGGAGTTGGTTTGGCCTTTCTAATGTAAAGTTGAAAAATCTATTTTTGTCCGCTTTTTTACGGATCCGGACCACTGTGGGACGGGTGTCGTTAGCCGATGATGCCCAGTCTGGGGCACCCCCCTGCATTACCGATGACAACGTCCAGTTGGTTGATGCGCTCAATACCCAGGACCGCCGAGTGACAGTGAACGCCATAACCGCCGTGGTCGCTCCACGACAATGCACGACCTCATACGGCCAACACAGTCGCGGCACTCCTGCAGAAATTCAAATGGGAGGCTCTCGGCCACCCTCCATACAGTCCAGACCTCTCTCCCTGTGATTACGCCATGTTTGGTCCCCTGAAAAGGGCTCTGCGGGGCCAGCGATTCACCTCGGACGCGGACGTCCAGTTGTAAGTGCGGAACTGGTTCACATCGCAGCCCAGGGAATTTTATGAGACAGCCATTCACCGCCTCGTGTCACAGTGGGACAAGTGCCTCAACAGCCAGGGCCAATACTTCGAACATACAGGTACTGGTTTCTGTAATTAGGCCTCCGGCTCGTTACTTTTTGAACGCATCTTATAAGTCCGCTAATATTTTGCTCTTGGCGTAAAAGTGGGTTTTATCACAATTATTTCAGACAAAATTTTGGGTATTTTTTGGAGTAATATTGACCATTTTTAATGGTCTTGATATTAAAACTCAGCAATGTTCTAGGTTTGTGCCGTGTCTTGTGTGGGGTTTCGCCTAGGACACCAAGCTGGCTCATCAGCGGGCTCTTAGTGTCCCCATCCGGACCCCCGCAAAAGTAGCAAACTGCGCGCTACCACCCTTGTCATGAAGCGCACTGATTTTTAATTCACTGGCCGTGAAAGCCAATATACCATGGTTTTGATATTGTGTCTCTTAAGGGAGGTATGATTCTTTTTCTCTTAAAGAAAACCTCCATTTTTCTCACCCCTTTGATCAATGGTTGGTGCGATCAAAGAAAAACGTTCCTGAGATAAGTTTTTGGAACTTACAAGGGGAGGATACGATGCATGGATCACCGATTCGAACCATCTTTAGTACATGTGTAGGGCATGACCAGGCGTATACCAGGTGCAAGTAGTAAGGTGCGCTTCTCAGCCGATTCCGAGAAATTAATCATTAATTATTCGTAATTGCTGTACGGCGTTCATGTGCGCTGTACGTTAACATGAAGGCAAGGAGCGCGTGGTGCAGCGGTAAGAGCCCTGTTTCGTAAGCGCGGGATCAGTGGATCGAATCCCACCGGTGAGCCTCTTTTTTCTCTTCTAACATAGGCAATTCGTACAACTGTAGGTGTCGTGAATAATGTTCATTTTGCAGTCAATTGTAATAAAGTGTTTTGTGAGCGGGAAAAGGGATTCTGAAATCATCGCATGGGGGTGAACGTTTGTGACATTACATAATGTACAGTCGGGGCATTGCAAATACATTGGTATTATACACGGCCAGGTGTATTCTGTTATATGTATACGTTTATACACTGAAGGCCCAGTCTGTTCCGTTCATTGCACGTCAGTGAACCATCAGACCACCCCGTACCCCGCAAGTAGTGTCTCATGCTATGGGTATTGGTTGGAAAGTGTTCGGACCTGGCGAGGTCACCTGCACACAAACTAACAATAACGGTGGGCAGTTGTACTAACAGCAACTACTGTGAATAAAGGTATTCTTTCATCAATATCCTATACGATTTATCCTCCCCTTGCCGAGGAATAGAACTAACTCTGAATGGATTCAATTTTCCACTTACTAAGAAAGTTATAATGCCCCTGAGTAACCGACAACTACTAGGATATTATATTTTTGCCTTCAGAGCTATATGAATATATTTTCAAGCACTTGGTTGAGGAATAACGACCTACTTATAACACCGTTACTGGTATTTCAGTATCTGTAACGCACTAACTAGTGACCGTTGCTTTACGATAACGTTACAATTTAAATTCTGTAACTGTGAAGCGGGATTTTTTTCAAGATGGAGCAATCAGTGTCACCGGCGTTTACCATTTTATTTTGAAAAATAAATGTTTTTCTTTTGATATGTTATTAGCATTATCTCAAAATGAAACTTTAACAAGAATGTGTGCACCTTTAAAAATGGCTTTTACCTCAGATTCCAGAAAGAATAACTCATTTACTTCCCTTTAATTAACAGTGTCTTTTGGCAATTTACAACAACAGGAAGGTATTGCATTTCTTATTGCTTTATCTGTATCAGAAGATGGTCAATCGAATAATACATTTGTATGTCTACCCCTTATTATTCCCGTTTTCCGACTGGGTCGGAGATGAGATGCGATGGAAGTCTTTGTGGCGATGATTTTTACGGCCGGATGCCCTTCCTGACGCCAACCTCATGAGAGGAGTTAATGAGAGATGAAATGAATGATGGTGAATGAAACTGGGCAAGGATGTGGAAGGAAGCGGCCGTGGCCTGTCGGAAGGTACCGTCCCAGCATTTGCCTGGTGTTGAAAATGGGGAAACCACGGAAAACCATTTCAAGGACGGCCGACGGTGGGGCTCGAACCCACGCGTCTACCGAGTCAGCAGAGAGCTTGGCCCCATGACCTAATGCTGAGCTTTAGCCAGCGTAGCCACTACTGTCGGTGCAATCGAATAATACATTTACACAAAAAAAAACTCACAACAAATTATATTATGTTGAACTTTTGTATAGCTTTTGAACATTTAATAATAATCATATCTCAAAAAGCAAAGGGCAGTAGGAACTCAGTGAAAGTTTTCGAAAAACTTAATAGAATATGTAAATCCTCAGAATTAAATTATAAATTCTCATAGCACTTATAGCCGTATTTTGGGTTCCAGGAGTTGTTGTTTGATTATCCACAGTGCTTTCAACTTTTGGCCAGCACTGTATTCGTGCGTTGTAAAATAGATCGTCGTCCGTGGGCACAATAAATGAGGTATCTGTTTGGTGCCAATAAACAATATTTGTCCTGATTAGAATGTTAGATATGTGGATTCCTATCGCACTTGGAGATACTCGTTAGAGGAATCAGGAATGTTGACTTAAAAGCTAATCCCTAAGTCAATTTGTCAAATATATCCTGCGACACTAGAGCACGGATAAATAATAAAGGTCAGGACATTATTATTCACTTCAGACACCACTTTGATATAGTGGACTAATCCTTGAATTTGCACCTTTCTTTGCGAAGAAGGCCGACCGGGTTAGCCAGTGGTAGGGGGGATGTCGACTAATATGCATATGCATATACATTGAAAGAAACATGAAGTATCCTCCATACCGCTACTCAGATTGGCATGGAATTTAATATGCCCATTAATAGTACAACAAAATAAATGTCTGTATTTTTTCAGATTTCCATCTTAAAATTTGGAGTATGGTTGGTTGGTTCCTCAGTTTAGGAGCTGCGACAACGTGGTCATGTAGCCCCGTGTACTTTGGGTGTGTGTAGAATCTGTCTGATAACCGATGTTAATTGTGATGGCTGCATTAGTGTGTGTATCTGTTTTTTAATTCAAGGAAGGACTGTACTTTGAATTTATCAAATAGTTCCTACTTTTGCCGCCAAACGCCACCGTCAACGACTACTAGGCCTAGTTCAGAACTTAGCCACTAGACGCCACCGCAGTCGGCTCTTGGCAACGAACGTAGGATCCTCAGAGCGTTGTTTACATTCTTAACCTATACAATTTAGCTTCACACAGGTGTAATTAGTGGAAGGTTCTTTAATATGCCATAAATCTATGACATGGGACCGCCGGCTTTACTTACCGTCCGAAGGAAGGCATACTGAGGGATTTTTAACGCTCTTAAAATATCCGACGGCTTCGGCCGGGTTTGAACCCGCTATCTTGGACATAGAAGGTCAGCATGCTAGGAACTACGCCACCGAAGCCGCTAATTTGGAGTTTATATTGAAATTCCAAATTTTGGTTTTGAATACCAATTTATGTATCTTTTATCCAATAAATCTGTATACCGAATTTTCTGTAAATTGAGATTTAATGTCACCAACAGTGTATAAGCAAATATGCGCAAGGGTTTTTTCTTGGTATAATATCAACGTATTTATAACATTTAAAAATGTTGCATGCAAAAATAGTGAAAAAGATGCAAATAAATGCTTTATAAAATGTTAGTTCTGCTAATATAAGATTTATGATGTAGTAAAATATGTAGTCTTATTATTTGTTAAGTGTAAAAAGTTTCATTCAGTTCCCTTTCATAGTTTCTGAAAAACAGGAACATTTGTTTAAAAAAATATCAAGTGCGGTAATTCATCAAATTTTATTTTTTACTCACGTGTCGGAAACATAGAAATGTAGAGTTGCTGTACAGTAAAATTATCTATTCATCACCGGGTGGGTTAGCCGAGGTCGTTGCGGCATGACTGTTGGCAGTCGCTCACATCCGGGAGGCGAGGAGGTTCGAATCCCCCCGCCGGCAACCTTGAAGATGGTCTTCTGAGGTTTCCCATCTTCCTTCCAGGCAAATGCCGGGGTTGGTCCCTAACTATAGGCTACAGCCGCTACCTTCCAACTCCTCGACTCTCCCATCCAACATTCCTCCCCAACGGTACTTGTAGCTCACCCATTGGGTGTCCGTCTCGAAGCAGCTACAAAACTGGCGAGCCGAACATGTCCTCGGACACTCCCGGCACTAAAAGCCATACGCTAAAAAAAAAAACTATTCATCAATGAAAGTTTGTCATTCATATAACTCTAATTCATAGGCTAAATGCTCCAGAACTGTAGTCTTTTGTCTTTCTCATCTTCTGCTCTTCTCTTTTCATCCCTTTTATATTGACTTCTTCGTTTCATTCCAGTCAGAATTTCAGTTTCAGGTGCAGCAACACGATTTTTGGTCGATAATTCTGAGTATTACTGTAGGCATCTTTAGGCCACAGTCCTGAAGCCCATTTTTAGAATAGTAGGTTTCAACCTGTCTTAACGATACTTCCCTTGTAAGCATATTTGTTAGGTGTTTCTTTTTTATTGCATTTTTAGCCTTTGCAAAAATGAGGAAAAAGTAGACTTATGAGATCGATCCGGGAAAATGTGTGTCTGTCTGTCTGTCTGTCTGTCTGTCCTTCTGTCTGTCTGGCTGTGTGTGTGTGTGTGTGTGTGTGTGTGTGTGTGTGTGTGTGTCCTATCAACTCCTAAACGGCTGCAGCAATCAAAACCAAATTTAGTATGAATAAAGATGTGCACCGGAATAGCTCACGTCCATATTTGAAATTGATGTCAGTGCTACCAACTGCTGAAAAAACGCACTAGAAATTTGAGCTCCATGTTGGATATCTTGCAAGGTATGCATGGGAGCTATTCCAAAATTGGCACACATGTAAATAATACTATTTCAGTTTAATTTCCATGAGGCCAACCATGACAGTGTTGCCAAAATAATTTTAAGCCTTCTGATAGGTCCAATGTTTAAATGCATATTACTTCTACACTATCAATTGGATTTCAACCAAAATTTGTATGTAATATATGTACATAAACAGATATGACTGAGCGTATTCTTAAGAGCCACCAGGGCTGCCAACTGTTAATATTTGCTCTCTCTATTTTTTTTATCCAAATACCTATATATCAGAAAGTATGCAAGCCAACAGCTTTAAACTATGCACACGTATATTCTGACATTTTAGATTAATTTGGAGTAACTTATATACGTCAGTTCTACCAACATGATTATAAGCCTGCTGATAGTACCAATTTTTAAATACATGTAACTTCTATACTATCAGTTGGATTTCAACCAAATTTCGTATGTGCTATGTGTACCATAACAGATATGACTATAAGTAGTGTTAAGAGCAATCAGGGCTGCCAACTGTTAATAAATGCTGTCTATATTATTTTTACCCTAATATCAATATATCAGAAAGTATGCAAGCCAACAGCTCTATACTTTGCACACGTATAGCACCTGACATTCTAGATTAATTTGGAGTAATTAATACAAGGCAGTGCTGCCAACATGAATCTATGCCTGCTGATATGTCCAATTTTAAAATAAATGTAACTTCTATACTAACAAATGGATTTCATCCAAAATTGGCACAACAAGATATCATAATAATTCAGATTATTTCTGACCAGCACACGCATGGTATTGTTGGCAACATGCTTTTACGCGTGCTGAGAGATCCAATGTCTAACTGCATGTAACGTCCATTGGACTTCAACCAAATTTTGTATTCTGTACCTTAAGAGGTGGAACTAAGAATATATTCAGTCACCAGGGCTGCCAACTGTAGTGCTCTATTAGGCTACATTATACCAGGTATATTTTGAACTAATTAGATATTTCGATATTACCAACTTAATTTCGTCATTATTCTAGATAGGTTCATATTCTGTAGAATAATCATTGGCATGAAAAGTAGGCTGTATAGTTCTTCACGGAACTTCTTGTTCTCTAATTTTGTGGAATGGGGCATTTTAGGGGATTGTATTGCAATTTTATGCATTTTTCAATACTTATCGGGGTTTATTGAATTTTGTATGCATTTAAAGTACTTCTTGGGTGTACTTTACTTCTCTATGTATGTCTACCCCTGTTTATACGGGTATGGGATGCGTTTAATTTATATGTGACGGATGGTTCTTACAGCCGGATGTCCTTCCTGACGCCAACCTTGTGAGAGGAAATGAATGAGGAGTTGGAAGGATGTGGCCGTGGCCTATTAGAAGGTTTGATCCTGGCGTTTGAGTTGGTCTGAAAATGGGAAATCGTGGAAAACCATTTCAAGGACGGCCAACGGTAGGGTTCGAACCCATTTGCAAACCGAGTCCGTAGCAACCTGGACCCATAGCCTTTGTGCCTCAGCACGCATAGCTACCACGGCCAGTTTCATATTTTAAATTAATAAGTTATTTACATTGCTTAGTTCTTTACTTTCGGTAACTTCATTAACTCTAGCGCATCGCAACGGTGACGACTACGATTCTAGAAACTGCTAGTAAATACCACTTACGTCAACTTTTATTTCACTCTCGAGGTTAGCAGAGTGCAGACTTTTTTTGAATAATTTTGTTTGATTTTTGTTGTTTTTCTTTAATTTCAATAATTTTTATTTATTTATTTTGAATTTTTGAACTGGTTATCACTAACTTAATTTTTACTACCTTAATTGTGATCGTTTTCCTTTTGGATTTTGACTAATTTAGATTTTTTGTGATTTTGTTTACATTTTAAGTATTTTTTGTTCTTTCTTCACTTTTTTAGTTTTATTTTTACACAAATTTTGGCAAATTTTGATTGTATTTTGTAGTTTTATGGATTTGGACAAATTTTGTTTTCTATATTTTTTTTTTAATTATTTTATTTTGCTAATTGTGATTGTTTTCTTTTTGAATTTTGACTAATTTTGATTTATGGTGTTTCTGTAGATTTTAAGTTTTTTTTTTTTTTTTTTTTCACTGTTTGAGTTCTTTCTGACAAATTTTAACTAATTCTGACTCTTTTTGAAGTTTTATGGATTTTTAACTAATTTTGTTTATTTGTGATTTTTATTTCTATTTTCAAATAATTATTTTATTTTGACTAATTGTGACAATTTTCTTTTTGGATTTGGATAACTTTGATTTTTTTTTGTGTTTTTGTTTTTGCTATTAGGTGTCTTTTGTTTTTCCTTCACATTTTGAGTTCTTTTTAGCAAATGTTGACTGATTTCGATTGTTTTTGTACTTTTATGGATTTTGACTAGTTTTGATATTTTTAAGTTTTTTATTATTTCATTTTGACTAATTGTAATTGTTTTCTTTTTGGATTTTGACTATTTTTAATTTTTGTGCATTTTTAAGTATTCTTTTCATATTCTTCTCTTTTTGAGATTATTTGACAAATTTTGACTTAATTTGGATTGATCTTTGGAGTTTTATAGATTTTGACTAATTTTAATTGTTTTGTGTTTATTTTTTAGGTTTTTGTTTTTCTTAACTTTTAGAGTTTTTTTTTTGACAAATTGTGACTAATTTTGATTGTGTTTTGGAGTTTTATGGATTTTGATTAATTTAGATTTTTTGTGTTTTTTATTTTTATTTTTTTATTATTTAATTTTGACTAATTTTGATTTTATGTTCTTTTTAGATTTTTAGTTTTATTTTGTTTTTTTCTACACGTTTTGAGTTTTTATTGACAAAGTTTGATTGTTTTATGGATTTTTATGGTTTGACTAATTTTGTATTTTGTGTTTTTTATCTTTTGTTTTTTTTATTATTATTTTATTTTGACTGATTGTGATTTTTTCGCTTTTGGATTTTGATTAATTTTGATTTATTGTGTTTATGTTTTTAGATTCTGTCCAATTCCTACCAGTTTTTGGTAGTCCTAAAATACAAAGCAAATTAGTCAAAATAAAATAATTTAAGGAAAACACAAAAATCAAAATAAATTAGTCAAAATCCATAAAACTCCAAAAAAGAAACAAAATTAGTGAAGAGAGAACATCTGCTTCCCCCACTAAACGGTACTACAGTATTTTATTCTTCATGATTTTGAATTTATATTCATTTTGTCAGTTTTATAATGTTTTTTTGTTGTTGTTGAGATTTGTAGGTCATAACTGCATTTGTCATTGTTTTATAGGACATTAAAATCCTAACCCTAGTAATAACTCCTGTTTTACGACTGTATTTATAAAATCATATTGTGTGTTATTCTGTCTTGTTTGGCAAACCCCCTAGCGTTTTGACAAATAAATAAAATAAATATGAACTTTCATTATTTATTTTGGTTTACGGTGCCCCTTTATAACGGATCCTGGAAGTGCCACGTGCACTCAGACAGCAGACTGCAAGCTATAACAGTGTATAGGGAAAATGAACAAATACAATAAATATTCAGTGTAATATAGTTCGCACACTTTCCTCGTTAACGAGCGGCTCGCCTTTGAAACTTAGCTGGGCGGATATGTTAACATTCCATGTCTGTGGGCAGTTGAGGCTTTCCCAGCGCGAGGCACAGCGTTGTCAACTTTCCACTGTAGCCACTGAGAGAAACCATCGAGACTGGACAGAACTACGTGCAACTGTGCAACACTAGACACCTGACACGCGAGCTAGCCGTCAGGGCCGTACTTTGGAGTCCACGTGGAGAGGTAGAGGAAACATCAGCAGTGAACATTGGTTAATATCAGCGCGTGCTAATGCCTTAACATTGAGTCGCTGGTCGTTAACCAGAAAAGTGAGAGAACTATATCAAAAACACAACAGGAATAAAATAATCTAAAATAAAAATTATAGAAACTATTTATTTTTAAATTAACACTGCCTTAAAATACACATTTCAGTCTAATACAATATGAAGCGTTTTTCAAACGTATGGCAGCACATATATAACAACTCCTTCGTGTTGGACACAGACATTCACAACCTGGAAATAGCTTACATTTGAACTTCATCTTGTACAATTGCTTCCTCATAGTTTCACAAGAAGAACACCATACTTGAACCAAAACCGGGAAAAGGAAATGCCGTGTTTTATGTTTGAAGAGGCGCAAGGGAGGAAAACTTAATTCATAATATTTTTAAAAATATAAAAAGATTTCAGAAAATAAATCGTATTTTATCATTATTAACATTTCAATTGAAAAATGTTCGCCACCAATTTTTCTTCTTCAAACATCCTGAGGTCACGCTTCCCTGCTTCACGGGGAAATAGTAAATAGCCTACATCTGTTACATTAAGGTAGTCAACCTGATGTGGTTATGTGGTTCGAAATCCCAAAGCATACTTGGCAATGTGAGGAGTGAGGTTGTTTGCTGTTGCTTTCCTCGGTGAGCACTGCGGACATTCACAGTATTCACAGACACTGTACCTCAGCAGCTTCCATATTATTACAGTCACAAATACTCGCGCCAATACACCACTGCTCTGTATTGATTCAACAAGTATCTATAAATGTTCTTCTTCAACAACAAAATGAATTGATAATTTTCCTATGGAAGCAACGAAGGAAGAATGGATGGAAGAAAGAAAGAAAGAAAAAAGAAAGAAAGAAAGAAAGGAAAAATGGAGGAAGAAAGGAAGGAATAAAGGAAGAAAGGAAGCAAGAAAGGAAGAAAGAGAGGAAAAAAGGAATAAAGGAAGGAAGGAAGCAATGAAGGAAGAAAGAAAGGAAGACATAAAGAAAGAAAGAAAGAAAGAAAGAAAGAAAGAAAGAGAGAAAGACAGAAAGAAAAAAGAAAGAAAGAAAAAATAAAGAAAGGAAGCTCATATGTTTCGAGTTGAACATAGAATGCTTTTCAGTGGGTCAACACGTTTGTGCCTAATTATATTAGGCGGAGAGTACAAATATTTCAACGCCATAACCTCAAAGAAATATTACTTTATCACTTACTTATCACAAAAACAAGGGGGATGCCATGTTCCAACCGTCACGTGATCATCAACAGATCCTAGGCTTAGCGGATATCTTTACACTTAAGTACAACAATATTTACAATCGATTATATAAAAGGTTCTTTAGAACGTGTCGTTCTTATTTACAGACAAGGCATCACTGAAGGATGGCGTCTAATAGTTCAATTTTACGTGTCTGTTAATCCCGCGATCATAAGTTACGAGACCTCCTTTTTACGTAGAATTATACCCACGGGATGTGACATCTCACTTCGAAAATCTCATGTACATTAACCGGGAATTGATCCCAATCCGCCTTGGTGAGAAGCAAGCAACGTAACGACTACGCCATAACACCAAATAAACGTGCCAAAATGCAACTATTTAACATTCACAGTACGCTAAGAAATATTGCCTTGAATTATTAATAATAATTGCAATTTCTTGATGAATGAAGTATGTTTTGCATTTCTTTGTTGACACAGGCTAGAACAAAATGTGGCTTTTGACGCATATCTCAATCATATTATATGGAAGCTACTGTGTTACTTATAGGGTTAGATTTGTTACACTCAGGAAAGTAATGACAAACTACCCCTCTCCTCACTAGTATAATTCAAAACAGCACTGACTTGCGTTCTTGAGGATTCTCCTCACATAACCCACGGCGGTATATTCTGAGAATCCAACCAGCCTTCGAGTTGAGTAGGCTACAGAGTTGTAATACATGACGTCTAAGAGTGAGCAATTGTACCAAACATACAACAACTTAATACTAGACAGCTACATGACACAAGGAATATTGCACTCACTCTAATGATATGTTTAATAAGACTGGCAATCAGGACTTCATTGCTCACAAATACCACTCACACTGTCAAACAAATAAATACCTACAAATATTACTAGGGGGAGGGGGGCAGAGGGCTATACTTGATTAGAAAAACACCAAGTTAACATATTTTATGTTCGACCCTGACTATTATATGTCTGAAAACTGTATCATAATGATGGTTATTATAACACTATTTTTCATTATGAAACAGTTTCTACCACCAATCACAGCTCAAGAATCAGTTGTTTGACCAATCAGATAAGGATACATTCGCCCATGCGCTCAAAATCCAACATGTCTATATAAATTACCGAAAGTGCACCGTCCATATGTTCGCGTAAATAAACTGTTGAATATGAGACAAGAAATAACACTGTACCTTAAGATCCCCAATTCCAATTTCTATACACAGCGCGTGGTTTTGAAACGACTTCGGTGACTGTTTTACTGAATACTGGAGCACAATCTCAACACATGGCATTGAAGCACACAGAGCGCATGCGTCGGTTATCCAGAGAGCTTGGAAAACAGAGATAGGTATATTACCCACCGCAGCACCCGATCACAACATTCTAGTGACTGAACATATATTTATGAATATTTATGTTAAAACATATAATAAAGTTATAATTATCGTCGAACATAAACAGTCGTATGCAACTCGCCTATAATGGTAATTAAGACACTCGTATGGAAATTATAAAACTCGCATACGCTCGTTTTATAAAAACACTCGTGTCTTAATTATAGCCATTATAGGCTCGTTATATAATGTACTATTATGTTCGACCCTGACTATTATATGTCTGAAAACTGTATCATAATGATGGTCATTAGAACACTATTTTTCATTATGAAACAGTTTCTCCCACCAATCACAGCTCAAGAAACAGTTGTTTGACCAATTAGATAAGGATACCTTCGCGCATGCGCTCAAAATCCAGCATGTCTATATAAATTACCGAAAGTGCACCGTCCATTTGTTCGCGTAAATAAACTGGTGAATATGAGACAAGAAAGAGCACTGTACCTTAATATCCCCAAATCCAATTTCTATACACAGCGCGTTGTTTTCAAACGACTACGGTGACAGTTTTAGTTTCACTGAATACTGGTTCACAATCTGCACATATGGCATTGGAGCACACAGAGCGCATGCGTCGGTCGACCAGAGAGCTTGGAACACAGAGATATCCTACCCAACGCAGCACCCGATCACAAAATTCTAGTTACTGAACAGATATTTATGAATATTTATGTTAAAACATATAATAAAGTTGTAATTATCGTCGAACATAAACAGTCGTATGCAACTCGCCTATAATGGTAATTAAGACACTCGTATGGAAATTATAAAACTTGCTTCACTGGTTTTATAAACATACTCGTGTCTTAATTATAGCCATTATAGGCTCGTTGCATAATGTACTATTTAAACACGCTTTACATGCATATGTTTTTAGGCTCGTGGTCTACTGAAACTAACGTCACTAATATCCAAACACCATGGTAACCATGGCAACCATTGTTCGTCATCTACAGTATGTATACTAGATCAGTGGGTGAGTGGTTATCGTGTCGGTCTACTAACCCCAAGATTGCAGGTTCGCTCCTGGCCGTGGTAAGTGTTTTTTTTTTTTTGAAAGGCGACAAAAATCACGACGTGCATGTGATACGTTGTTGGCATGCTAAAGAACCCATTTGAATTCAGAAGGCCGTGTTCATAATGGCAAAATTAATCTCGGGATTTTCCGCCGACACAAAGTTCCTCATTTCTCCACTAGAAAGCGCTGTAGTGTTCAAGGAGCTTAAATATTAAACATTTAATGCAGCCAAGTGGCCATAGGTTTACAAAATACAATTTATATAAACTTGATTGATTCGCATAATCACTGATTGTCCTTGTTCTTTTTGTACAGATTTCCAAGTGGTCATTGTGATCGCATGTATGTCCACACAGTTGACAGTTGCATGTAATTTAAGGTGTCTTGTTGTGACAAATGATGAGATGGAAGCCGTGTACTGCCATTCTTGTATAGACGTGACGCATTTCAAAGTTTGCTTTCGTCCATGATCGATCAATCATGGCGCCAGATGCAAAGAACTCCGGATATACGAAGGAGCTTAAATATCTAACCTCCTTGACTTTCATAGTTCTTCAAGGAACAACAAAATTCGACATGCAAGCTACCCTCTGGGTGTCAAATAACTAAGCTTGCACCCGACATCCGAGGCCATAAGATATTATTATTATTATTATTATTACCAACCCCAAGCTTGCAGGTTCTCTCTTGGCCATGTTAAGTGAAGAACCTATTTGAATTCAATAGGCCGTGTTCATAATGGCAAAATTAATCTCGGGATTTTCCGCCAACACAAAAGTCCCTCATTTCTCTACTAGAAAGCGCTGTTGTGTTCAAGGAGCTTAAATATTAAACATTTAATGCAGCCAAGTGGCCATAGGTTTACAAAATACAATTTATATAAACTTGATTGATTCGCATAATCACTGATTGTCTTGTTCTTTTTGTACAGATTTCCAAGTGGTCATTGTGATCGCATGTATGTCCACACAGTTGACAGTTGCATGTAATTTAAGGTGTCTTGTTGTGACAAATGATGAGATGGAAGCCGTGTACTGCCATTCTTGTATAGACGTGACGCATTTCAAAGTTTGCTTTCGTCCATGATCGATCAATCATGGCGCCAGATGCAAAGAACTCCGGATATACGAAGGAGCTTAAATATCTAACCTCCTTGACTTTTGTAGCGTTTCGATGAAAGACTAAATTCGACATGCAAGCTGTCCTCTAGGTGTCAAATAAGAAAGCTTGCACCCTGTACCCGAGGCCATACAGGACTGTAGTGTCCCGACCATGGTAACCATAGCAACCAGTGTTCGTTGTCATCTGTGTATAAGTTACTAGGTCAGTAGCGTCATCTATACGTTGCTTATAAGTAGGGGGCAGATTTCTATGACCTAAAAATGTATGAAATATGTATGCATTTATGACCTAAAAACATGAGAATATGACCTATAAAATTCAAAATATGACTTCATGAATAGCATCTACGTTACATAGAAACACTTTTTTTACGATTGCTACAGGCTGCAATTAATTAAGAATTTAAAAAGTTTTAATTCTTCGAAATCCTTAACCCAAAATCAACTAAAATGATGAATATTTCATGAACTCGAGTGCAGAATATCTAGTTACACAATTCTTATGTTTTGCTGTATTACAGTGTTGTAGCACAGAGAAGCGTTTTTTGGCAGTAACTTCTACATCACACAATTTACAAAATAATATCAATCCATCCGTACTGAATATGTTTTCACCGAACTCACGAACAAAACTTCGCAACTTCCCACAAATTGAGACTTTTGTTTTAAGCATATTGAAAGGAACTGAATGACTGAAGCTCCCTAATGAGTGACCAAGGTTATTCAGTGTGTTGAAGGTGGAAGAGGGAAGGGCGAAGGAGAGAGATGAGAACGATGACAAATAACTGCTGAATTACCTCTGCTTCCGTGTAAACAATAGCCCGGTTTCCAGGAATTGACCCAGCTAGCAAACAACAGCTCCTACATGTTGGAAACATTCCATACACTACTTTAGATTGGTCCTTCAGTAGTATATTCCAGTCTATCCTGAACAATAATTTCTAGAGCTTATTCTGATTTTTATAAAACTAAATTCAAATGCAAATTACCAAAATATGTCATTTATAATGATATTTTGTACAAAATATGCCATAAAACTTAAGAAAGCCTAAATATGCATTTATATGCCCAATACAACCTGTTTAATTTTGATTATCATGCTGGAAACGAGTTGAAAATACAAGACTATAAGATATAATGTTAAGGGAAATAATATGACTTGCCATAGAAATCCGCCCCCTACGTATAAGAATACCTACTGTGCATGTGTCCTGAAGACTTGAAATATTGTATCATACCATTGTTTGTCTGCACGGGGTGTAGGAAAAATCCCGAGTAAGGCTGGGATTGAAACCTCCAATATCCCGACTGGAGACGCGGTTCGTGACTCAACAAGCCACGCTAAACCGCTTTACATTAAATCAATATGTGTGAAAGTACAGACTAATGTATAATTATATGGTGCACCTTGTAAGCTGGCAAGTGTAGGAAATAATAATAAAAAAAAAAGACCCCTGGTAGTGTAGGTGGTGAACGTGTAGTCAAGGCCGGCTACTACTGGTACCTGTGGCGTGCGCCCGGCCGTCATAGCCGGTTCACTCACGCACACAGACACACGTCAACAAATTATGTGTACGTAACATGGCGCTTCAATGGTTCGATCCCTTCCTCGACGCGTCAGTGGGTTTGAATTTTTAATTTTGTTCGGAATTTTGAAGGCAAGAAAAAATCTACGACACTCCATGTCCGGCAAGGTTGGCTCGTAAAAGATCACTCATATCACATTTGATAATTACATTTGAGCCTCAGTTCACCCAGTAAATTTCTGTTTTCGCTGCCATATAGTAGCGTTAAATCGAACGTCAAGATTGGAGAGCAGATCGCCTCAATGGTGTTTTAGGGACTTGGGGCATCGTAGATGGGTGTGTGAAATCTGACCGATAACTTGTCTTAGTGAAACGATCTATTTACACAGCCTCACCCATTATTTCGAGTTGTGTGCTGTAATTTCTCATCAAACTCAGTGACCGTCTGGAATATGGCAGCTTCGAGCTTCCTGGAGGAGAGACTGAGTGCATAATAATAATATTAATGATGATAATAATAATAATAATAATAATAATAATAATAATAATATAAGTCGTATGTGTATCCCTTAATATTCCCGTTTTCAAGATGCAATGAAAGTCTATATGGCGGATGTTTTTTGGCCGGATGCCCTTCCTGACGCCAACCTGAAGAGAGGAGTTAATGAGAGATCAATTGAATGAAATGATGAAGCTGAGCAAGGATATAGAAGTGGCCTGTCAGAAGGTACTGTCCCAGTATTTTCTTGGAGTTGAAAATGGGGAAACCACGAGAAATAAAAATATTTAAAGGATAGCCGACGGTGCGGCTAAAACACACGTCTACCGAATCCGCAGATAACTTGACCCCATGGCCTAGTGCTGCGCTTTAGCGAGCGTAGCCACCACTGTCGGTCCATAATAATAATAATAATAATAATAATAATAATAGAAAAATGGGATATTCGTTCTTAGTGGTGACGGCTGAGGCCAATATATTACATTGTGTTGCTATTGACTGCAATTCCTGTACTTCCGGTACTTCATTTGTTCGCAGGCGCGAGCCCACCGTGCCCATGCGCCTTCGCATTGGAGTAGCCTATCTTACGGACTTTTAATAGATTGGCCTCAGCCGTCACCACTAAGAACGAATATCCTAAAAATGAACATATGTTTTAGTGTTTATTAGCCTATTTTCAATTTTGAAAAAAATAGGCTTATGAGATCACCTTTTGTCCGTGTGTGTGTGCGTGTGTGTGTGTGTGTCCCTAATAAAATCTAAACGGCTGGAGCGATTTCAATGAAACTCGGTAAGTTCATAGCACTATTCCCGGCGACCTCGACCGTGCCCTTCAAATTTTGTTAAGTCTCACCAATCCAACATGGCGGCTGTGCGAAATATTTCACTAGCATTCAATATCTCCGAAACTATTACCGATATCGCTCTGAAATTGTGTACGGTGATAAAGGGCACTACTAGAAGTTCACCTATGAGACTTTCAAAAACCTGGTGACTACAAAACCAACATGGCCGCCAAGCGAAGTTGAGACATTTAAATAGACTTTTCTCGCGATTTAACTATCTAAATGTAATGAAACTTGGTACAGCAAATGTTTATACACATTGTAATGCACTGGAGTCTAATTTAGTTCAATTGTTTACATAGCTTGCCACGGTGGGTGAGTGGATAGCATGTCGGTCTACTAACCCCAAGATTGCAGGTTCGCCCCTGACCGTGGTAAGTGATTTTTGAAAGGCGGCAAAAATACGATACGCATGTCATACGATGTTGGCATGTCAAAGAACCCATTTGAATTCAGTAGGCCGAGTTCATAATGGCAAAATTAATCTCGGGAGTTTCCGCCAGCACAAAGTTCCCCATTTCTCTACTAGAAAGCGCTATTGTGTTCAAGGAGATAAGATATCTAACATCTAACCTCCTTGACTTTCATAGTCAAGGAACTACGAAATTCGACATGCAAGCTACCCTCTGGGTGTCAAATAGCAAAGCTTGCACCAGGCACCCGAGGCCATCCGATATTATTATTATTATTATTGTTTACATAACCTCAAAATGGCGGCTGTGCGAAATATTTCACTGACATTCTATATCTCCAAAACTATTACAGATATCACCCTGCAATTTTGTACGGTGATAAAGGGTACTGATATAAGTATACCTATGTATATTTCATAAACCTCTAAAGTACGAAACGAACATGGCGACCAAGCGAATTTAAAATATTTTAATAGACTTTTCTCGTGATTTAACTCTCTGAGCGCAGTGAAATGTGGTACAGTAAATGATTTTGCAGATTGTAATAAACTGCCATCTAATTTAATTCAATTGCTTACATAACCTCAAGATGGCGGCTGTGCGAAATTTTAAAATTAAGTTTTAATTTCTTGTGTCGTAATCATGCGATCGAAGATAAAGTTTGAATAATGAACCTAGGCAATAATTGTCCTTGAATGGTACATAACTCTATGGCCTATACATATAACACTCCTAAATGGCGAGCTTCCGAAATATTTAGGCGGATCTCAATATCTATGAATCTTTTACAGCAACCAAACTGAATTTTTTTTATGTTCATAGAGACTATGAACATATGTTCACCTATAGGACTTTCAGGAACCTGATGAGCACAAATCCAACATGGCGGCGACGTGAAGTATAAATATTTAAATGGACGTTTCTCGCGAATTAACTATCCGAGTGCCGTGAAACGTTGCACGTTAAATGCTTATACAAATGTTGATCCACTGGCATCTAATTTATTTCAATGGTTTGCATAATCACAAGATGGCTGCTGTGTGTAATTTTAAAATCTCGTTTTTACTTCTTGTTGTCTAATCATGCGATTGAAGTTTGAATACCACACGTACACAATAATCTTAATGTAATAGTACAAAAATAAAAATCCAACCTGGCGACCATCTGAAATATTTAGACGGTTCTCAATATCTACGAATCTGTTACAGCAATTAAACTGAAATTTTGTATGTTGATAGATGCAATTAACATGATCAGGATATATGAAAATAGGCTGCACAGTTCTTCACGGAACTACTTGTTTTTTAATTATGTTTCTATGATTTAATTTTCTAATATATTTATTGGAGGGAAGGGGTAGTTTAACGGTTTTCCGTGAATAATTGTGTTTCTTTTTCATTAACTACAAACTGTCGTCTGTTTTGTGCTTCTCTAGATTTGACTTATAAGGTTCTTCTTACTTTTAAGTATACTTCTCTGAAGCCTGTTCTTGTTTCATTTTTGAATAACGTATGTTCTTGTGTTTTGTAATTTCAATATTTCTTGTTTAGGAACATCCTGGGCCCAAAGATAAAAGATGTAGGGAGCAGACTAAGACCAAACAAAGAATTGCACTAGAAAACTGAACATATGGTTCAACTGAAGTAGAAGAGGAGGAGATAGACACCTCCTGAGAATGGATGCCAACAGTCTGACAAAAATAATTTTCGATTTTTTCAGGAAGAGAAAGACAGAGCTCGAATGGTTTCGAGAAGTGAGAACGGACCTAGCCAAGATAGGGGTCCAAGAAGACGACATAGCAGATAGGGATACATTTAGACAACTAAGAAGTACAGAGGTTTCCAGGAGACGGGGGAGGAACCACTGACAAATAAAAGAACCTACACAGATGAACAGAAGAGGTAAGTAGGCGAAACAATGAGAAGATACTGGCAGAGAAGGTAAAACATATGGCCAAGTCGAAAATAAATTACAATATTCCTCGCATTCTTCTTCGGCATCTCAATTTGTTAAACCTACATAGCATTTGCTCTATAAATGTCTATGTTCGATCAGGTTGGTAGGTGGAGAAAGGAGGAATTTATCTATCCTTTTAAAACCCGCCTGGAATTGAAATTCTGGCTACGACACCAAAAAAAAACAACGGGGTAGACATACATAGCCTAATATTACCTTGTAAACTGACAAGTGTAGGACAAAAAATAAAATAAATGGCCTCCTGATAGCGTAGGTGGTGAATGTGTAGTCAAGGCCAGCTACTGCTGTGGCGTGCGCCCGGCCGTCATAGCCGGCTCACTAACACACGGCCAACAAATGATGTGTGCTTAGCATGGCGCTTCACTAGTTCAATAACCTACCGCTAGTCTCACCATTAGGAGATAACGTGAGATGAAATTGCTTTTTAAAAGTAACCAGAGGAGTTAATGACAAATGAAAAGAATAACACTGAGATGGGGTAGGAAGGAAGCACCCGTGGCCTATTATAATGTACTGTAACGGCGCTTGCCTGGAGTTGAAATACAAAACCACGGAAAACCACACTCGTCTCTCGAGACTGGAGATAACCTCACCCCATGACGTGCCTAAATCGGTTGGTATTATGATAAGTCAGAGAAACTCTACACACAGACACAAGCACAGGGGGGATGATGTCCACGATGTTCCTATCTTCTACTGTAGCTCCACTGTTCTTTGACTGACTCTGTGGGACAGTGGTAACGTTATCGCCTGCTGATTCAAACTTTCAGGATCGCAGGATGCGCAAATGTGAGGGAGTCGTGTCAGTAGATTTACGATTTACTGGCTCGTTAAAAATCCCCTTCAGGGTAAATTTCCTGTGCCCTGGCGTCTATAAAAACCGGAGTAATTAAAAGGGGCATACAACCAATGCAAGGACGTATTATTATTATTATTATTATTAGTAGTAGTAGTAGTAGTAGTAGTATTAGCGTGTCAGTGACATGTGGTAGCGAAAGTTGGAAGTACTTGAAATTGAACGGAACTTGTAGCTCACCCCATGGGTGTCCGCTCGAAGGAGCTACAGCCTCTAGCGAGCCGAACATGTCCTCGGACACTCCCGGCACTAAACGCCATACGCTAAATAAATAAATAAATAAATAAATAAATAAATAAATAAATAAATAAATAAATAAATAAATAAATAAATAATTGCCTCTCTGATCAGGCAGCTATTCAATTGTCCTCACGAGTCTAAGCATACCCCATTCCAGCTCTCACGTCAGTATACAAATCTCTGACATAGCCCAGATAAGGCACACAAGAAGCAAACTTGTCATGTTTCGTGACCTTTCAACTCGCGTTCATAAGTCACTTGAAACCACTGAAAGCGACTTTTCACCCGGAAAACCTCAATTATATTAATTGGGAATCAAATCCGATTCACATTGGTGAGGAGTGATTGAAGATGATGATGTTGAAGATGATGATGATGATAATTGTTGTTTTAAGGGGCCTAACATCAAGGTTATCGGCCCCTAATGGTTTGGGTGATCGTGAAGATGATAATGAAATGTAAACTATAACTAAAACTAACTACTAACAAAAGGAGAATAAGGCAAATAAAAGATAGGAGGAAAAGAAATGCCCTCAACCCTCGAAGAATGCGGATTGAGGGACTTGGAAGGAAGGAGAGCCATGAAAGGCGGATATGAAAGTGAAAGAGGAGAGGGTTCACCCCACAGGTAAGGGACAAAAGGGAAACCGGACCCAGCTCAGGAATCCCTCGGGGTCGCCAACTCCCGAACTCACCAGCCGTGAGCCCCTGAGGGTGTAGCAATATCCAGGGTGCACCAAAAGTGGTGGGGTACATACACCCGGCCTCCTTGAGGGCCTTGAGCAGAAGGCATGAGAGAAAATGAAAAGAAAAAGAAGGCTGACCCCTCGCAGAAGGAGGGAATCAGAAAAGATGAGACAAGGCCCAATTAAGGCAGAAAATGAAGAGACTCCCTAGGCCTCGGATACCCTAGTACCGTCGGGGTCGAAAGAGAACATGAGTTGACCAAGGGAGGTCGACAGGAAAGAAGACAGGGAGGAGACCGGCATAAGTAAGTGGAAGCAATGCCGGACTCAGCTGGGGTCCCGTGGTCACCAACCCACGTCCCACTATATGTGAGCCCCTGGGGGGAGTGATTGAAGAAGGAACTTCCTAGGCACACTGTGGAATGTACGCCACACCTCATGCGAGGACTAGTCTATAGTACTACGCGAGCTAGAGTTTTACGACTCTGCAATACAACACAATACACGGCAGAGAGGAAATATTAATGGTTTGAAACCTATTATGCGCATACCATACTCTGTCTCCCTCCAGAGAGCTCAGAAGCTGCAATATTCCAGACAGTCACTGACTTGGTAAAAAAAAATACATCACACTACTCACAATATTCCCTGTGTAAATAGATCGTTTCACTTAGAAACAGTTTATCGGACAGAATTCAAAAACATATCCACGATGTCGAAAACCCATAAAAAAGACCCAACAACAACATACTCCGAAAGAGTTCAATAGTTAGCACTAACAAAAGCAATCAGTCTGTTGGTCTACGTAAGTTTAATAATAGTAATAATATCGTATGGCCTCGGGTGCCAGGTGCAAGCTTTGTCATATGACGCCCAGAGAGCAGCTTGCATGTCGAATTTTGTCGTTCCTTGGAGCGCTATAAAAGTCAAGGTGGTTAGATATCTAAGCTCCTTGATACTATAGCGCTTTCTAGTAGAGAATGGAGGAATTTTCTGTTGGCGGAAAATCCCGAGATTAATTTCGCCATTATGACCACGACCTACTGAATTCAAATGGGTTATTTAACATGCCAACAACGTGATTTTTGTCACCTTTATAAATCACTTACCACGGCCAGGAGCGAACCTTGGAAGCGAAGCTTGGGGTTAGTAGTCCAACACGATAACCACTCACTCACCGTGGCAAGCTACGTAAGTATAAATAGCGTGAACAGAATCGTAATGGCGAACAGATTATAATGAAATGCAAACAGCAGGACATTGCCTTCCATTATTTAAGAATATCCCATGTATCGGCCACGATTCGAACCACAGGCACCTTGGCGAAAATCATTCAACAGAACTCGTTCGTTAACCGCCGAATCCTATTAAAATGGGAGTTTTTCTGCACTCACTCCTTCCAGACAGAAATTCATATAATATAATCGTATCGATTCCCGATTTACCTTCTTTATTACTAACCCAAATAATAGTCTACTACTAATAATAATATTTAATTATGTCTCAACATGAAAAACCCAGAATAACTGGATGATAGAAATTGAAAATGATCGTCAATAAATCAACGTAACAGACAGATCTACCTTCAGAACGTTGGTGAACAAACATCACGTTGAGAAATTGAAGAGATTTTGGAAAGAGGAGAAAGATAATTCTAATTCAGCTGCGAAATAGGTTCAATAGCTCTCCTTAGTTGGGTGTATCGTCGTAAATAATAATAACAATAATAATAATAATAATAATAATGATAAACATCAAATTCAGAGTAATTTTCTTTTATGGGAATATCTCTTAATAGGTCATCGACTTAGATCAGGATCGAGCCCGCGTATTTGAGCTCAAGAAACAAGCCTACTCGGTTGATACAGTCACATCAGAAACTATACATGCTTACGTAAACGCCTGTTAAAGATAGGAGGAGAGGATCGAACCCAACTTCGAGCTTTTTTTATTTTTTAATATTTTTTTTTGTCGTGTGGCCTCCTGAGAGGCCGAGTGCAGGTCTTTCTAGTCGACGCCCGTGGGTCACCTGCGCATCGGGATGAGAGATGGAACGGATGAAGATGAATGAAATTGGGCAAGGATGTGCAAGGAAGCGGCCGTGGCCTGTCAGAAGGTACCGTCCCAGCATTTACCTGGTCGTGAAAATGGGATACCACGGAAAACAATTTCAAGGACGACCGATGGTGGGGCTCGAACCCACGCGTTTATCGAGTCAGCAGAGAGCTTGGTCCCATGACCTAACGCTGCGATTTAGCCAGCGTAGCCACTACTGTCGGTACTTCGAGCTGATTAACGTATAAATACTGCGTCTAATGACCACGGTGTCCAATCCCCTCAAATGAAACCAACAACAAAGCAAATAATGGCAATTAAGAGACAACTGAATCTATGAAATTCACACAAACATTGTGGTATTCTACAGTCCATAAGAAGTAGTCCACTATTGCAAAACCAGTGAAATTCATGAGTCAATATAGGCTACATGTTCTTTAATTCGCCTTTCTCCTCTTTTGAAGTTATGAAAGGCACTTCTATAAACGAGGAAGGAGCAATATTCAAAATAAACAGACAATCTGATTTGACACTCTAGAATGGGAGAGAAACGAATCAAAGAGACCGTTATTAAAGTCCATTTTTTGTGAATTCTTCTCGTGGTCTGCCGTAGTTATGGACGGCATTTTCGACGCAAAAACCACAATCTGTTGATGTTAAGTAGCTTGGAATTCAGTGGCTGATCAAGAACTTCAACAGAAACTCCAGGCTAAATAAACCTTTACGAGGAGACTTTCACATTCATGCGTCCTTAAAGGTCATTGACCTAGATCAAACTCGAACCCTCATCCTTGAACAAACTCACTCACATTGTGATGTAGGGGCTAGCATTACTGGTCGTCTCCACACGGAAATCCAGATCGATTTCCGGCCCTACTAAGAAATTTAGTTCTAGTCTGAGGTTCGATTACTACCTCAGCCATCCTACAAAGGATTTTCCGTGGTTTTCCCACTTCTACTCTAGGAGAATGCTGGGATGGTACCTAAATTAAGGGGCAACGTCCATCTCCTTCCTAATCCTCACCAGAATTACAAATACACACACAATCATCACAATAAGACAGGTTATCAGATACATTCCACACACACCCAAGTACACGGAGATACATGAACATGATGTCGCAAAGCTCTTAAATAAATCTACAACAACAACAACAAATAAGCCCGACGAGAGGGCTGCAGCCCCGGGGCCGGAGATGGTTTACAGTTGATAACTTAATTCACATTCATTTCTAAACCATTTTGGAATTTTTTGATAAGACTATGCTCAACGTAAATGCAACAATTGGTGCCCGCAGGGAGAGGGGGGGGGGAGGAGGGACCGTGCCCTCTCCCCCCACCTGAAATCCTGAGAATATTTCGATTGTTTATTTCATAAATTGAAGTTACATATAGTTAACTGATTTAGATGTAGGGATAATTCCACAGTTTTATTTAACTCAGTAATTTGGGATTATTTGAAAATATCTCCAGCTGTTAAGAAAATCGGCGAACTGGTTTAACATGACGATTTTAATGAACAGCTTGATTTTTATTTTTGTCGATACGTGGTGATACAACTACTCTTTACTTGCTTTTAAGGAATGAACATTGTGACGATGATTAACAAAGAAAAGCGAACTCCTATGGACAAAAACTCTGAACTAAAAAAACTTTTCCTGCCATTTTTGCCATAAAGATAATGTGCCCAACGGATTCAGAGCAGCCAAATAATAAATATTACAAAACGAGTAAGAATTGGAACGAAAATTGCGGGTGGGGGGTCTCATCATCACCTAGTGACAAGTAGGTGATGAAATGAAAAATATTACTTCACCCCCCCCCCCCTTGAGAAAATCCTTCGGGCGTCCATGAATTCAACCCATGAATAGTATCCCAACACATTACAAGCAGAACTATAATGAATGTTATAAATATCCATTGTGTTTTTTGCTTCTCAGCCGGGTTGTTAGGCCTAAGAGTTGTTCATTTAATTTATAGCGTATAGAAGTTTATTATGTTTATAAGGTGGCAAGCTTCTAATTCAATCTTTGAAAATGTTCACTACAGTACATACTTCATACGTTTCTGAAATAAGCACGACCTATTCTTTTGGAACTCTAAAGATACAAAGAAAATGAAATTTTAAATGCACAGCTATCAAAATCTTGAAGTAAAACAACAAGTAGGCTAAAGATCAACAAAAATAAGAGTGACTGAAGAACTGAAAACTAAATAATCTGATATTCAATATGGACATGCTAAATTCCACAGAGTTTTTTTCTATGAGTTAATCAACAATTCAAGCTTAATACTCCCAAAACAATATCACAGGTGAAAAATGTGGCCCCTGGATCTAGGGGCCGTGATCGCTCTCTATGGCCCTGACAACAAACGGTATTGTAGAGGCAAGAATTCCCAAAAGGGAACTTCAATATCGATAGTGACAGTGAAGGTGTAAAGTTGTGCAAGTGGCCTACTGAATTATGCTATTCATGGTGACATGGTGAGATATTTGTGAGCAATATTCATACTTACAAACCATGTTGCGGCAACACAGTGCCGACATTAACCCTCAAACAAACAAACAAACAAACAAACAAACAAACAAACAATCAAACAAACAATCAAACATACTGTGTCATGGAGTCAAACAATGTTCGCTGAAATCCGAATCACCGAAATAAGGATGGCACAAGTCGGTGTCATCCAAATCCTGAAGTGAATGGGGAGTAAGGCACTGATCACTGAGGTCTGAGTTCAAAGCCAGAGAGTCCGTATCAGAGCCCAGGAACAGACAGTCCAGATCTGAAAGAGGGCCCAGTTCAGGTTCTGGAGTTTTGAGCGCTTGGCTGAGTGCTGCGATGTATTTCATAGCGAGTCTCAGAGTGGTGATCTTGGTCAACTTCTCATTACCACTGCACGCTTCTGATAAGTGCGGGACAGCGCGTCTTAGAGACTCAAAGGCGGCGTTGATTTCTCTCATTCGGTCACGTTCACGTGCGTTCGCTGTCTTCCTCCTGTACTTGCTGAGTGGGGGAGGTTTCTGCTTCGCACGACCACCACCCCCACCATTGTTCTTACTACTTCTACCACCACTCTTTCTAGAACCTTTACTTTCAGCTACTTGCTTACGCTGTTCAGTTTCTAAACGCTTCTGGATTGATCGTGGTCTTAAAGAATATTTATCTGATTTTCTTGGTGGTAGATCAGTCACTTCAACAATCTTGTCCCCACTATCCAAGTGATCTTCTTCCCCAGCACCAGTAGAACTATTACCACTACTGTTATTGTTAGAATCCGTGAGGTCTAAGCTCGATTCTAAATGAAACATCGGATCGTCCATCAATACCTCATCAATTAAGGATAACCTTGGATTCATCCCCATTGCATCACTCATAATCCTTTGCATACAGGAATTCATCTTGACTAAATAAAAATAGTAATGGCTAATTATTCAAAATTGAACTATTATAGCATTCTCTGACTTCCATGCATTGAAGTTTCCAAACCGTCACTAGCATAGTTCAAACTCACTTCATCACTTTCTTTAAACAAAACAGACTAAAAATACTGAGTATAAAAAGAAATCTTACACAAATGACTGTTAAACTACAGTGTAACTTCTAGGGATTGCATTCTTTGAACTGAATAATTAGCATAATACAAAAGCTTTCGCAATAGCATGAGAAAGCGAATCAATGTAAAAAAGGAACCTTCATATAAATTGCGTTTTGAAACTTGATTATTGTCAATAACTTAGAGAATCGGGGGATAAACCGTATCACCAAGCATTTAAGTCTTGAAACTGTTATCTACTTGAGAAAATAAACTTGGTCGGTTTGTAAACAAAAATCAAACATGTAAAGGAATTCAGCAAACAGAGCAGGTAGCTGGTTAGAATGGACAGCGTCCCTCTTATCTCATTGGTCGGCTACTGTTCCAGATGCAGTAGGAGATAAAACACTTTCACTTTAGCATTCACAACACATAACGTTTGTGGTAATGTACGTAGCAATCAAGTCAGCAGAAACACTTTATCTGATCTGATGGGGGAAGGAAACAATCGAAATTCATAGTATTACTTCGCTACCTGGCAATATAGCACTCGAGTCTCGTCATCTATAATTTATGGGAGTTTGTGAAAATCGCACAGTGCAGAAGATTTATGGTGTGGAATATGTAATAAAACAAGCAGCAACCACTACTACAGTACAAGGAAGTTACTAGCAAAAGCAATTTATAATCCAGTATATTGATACATAATCAATTTACTAAAGAATGCAATCAAAACTCACGCTTATGTTGTTGATCTTTGTACTATAAAAGTAATTAACCACGTCGTTTCAATTAGTTTATAGCTCAAAATATGAAACAACTGATAACAGACGTACATTGATAATAACAGAAACAATTTACAACCACACAATCAATTAACTAATCAATCCAATCCCACGATATGAGTGACTTATTATAGAGCTACTGCGTTTTCAATTACTATCTTGTTCAACCACAACGCTTTAAATAGTATCAAACTCATGCTTTGTTACCAATATTATTCAATGGAAACCACTAATTAGGTTTAGATAACTCTCTGAATACTATCATCAAAGCTTTACTGGAATAATCTAGCGCGGAATGATATTATATGCATATAGTATAACACTTTTTCACCTGTAGTTACAATAATTGTGAAGGCTCCGGTATTATCAAGCAGACTGGTTGGATCGTTAGATGTCTCTCCTGCTGTGTTCTTCGAGTTATTGCCTTTCAATGAATGATGATCCTTGAAATGATGTTAGCTGCTTTGATCAGCCACTCCCCGTTCAACTGCATCCACACGCTTATCTTCACACGTGATTAATAAGCAAGGTTTCAGCAAACAAGCGATGATCTATTATCAATACAAGTTTGTTAATGTAGTATTACCGAACACGGTAAGAAATGAGATGGTAATTTGATGCAAATCTCAAAACCATATCTTCGACGAATATATTTGTGAAGTCAAAGCCTTGCTATTAGTTACTCTCAAACAAATATTTACTTTGATCACCACAATAATATCGTTACGTCAGAATACTATTTCCTCAGGACATGAAAGTTCATTGAGGATTATAGCAAGGCAGTTATGTGATGCAGCCTAGTGCTATCGCTTCAAAGCGGGCTCTTTGAAGTCTCCAAATTGTGATTGTCACAAATCAAATATTTACCAGAAAATTAAAATTGTTACGATGATTTAGCATCTATCTTGAACCAGTTGAAGAATAATTATGGTATCGTACTTCACTGTAATCAGTCGTGTCTCGAAGAATCGCCCAAGTCTACGAAAGAAAAAACACATTGAAATTACCACCAGATAAGAATGCCATTAACTATTTTGGAACAGAATTATGTTCTTTCTTAAATTTCAAATCCTTAGACATACTGTATTGTAATTTTATTGACGTCATCTAATAATAGTAATACTACCCTTTTCTACATTGACGTTTAATAAAGTTGCAGATAATTTTATAAGATGCTGTTCAACAGGCAAATAAGTGTTCAACAAACTAATCTAATTACACTAAGTACCCCCTTAATTAATGGTCTAATAATGATAATACAAATATATCTTCACTCGTATCAAAGACCATAGCTGACATTCTCTTCAATAATAATATATGATTTTACCAGCATTCCATAACTGCGAATGGATATACGATTATATTAATTGAAAGGAATTTATTTTCTAGAGAGCTGTACAAAAATACTAATGGAACGGTTAATTCTTGGGATATCTGATGTATGATTTTGAATAAATAATAATAGTTGTAATAATAACATTAATAATAATGATAATAATAATAATAATAAAATTCAATAAAAATGGTTAGGTTCGTCCTCTACCCAAGCATTGAAGTCACTGCAAGCTTTCAACAGCCGAAAGTATTTTTTTGCAATTAACTTTTAAGTAGAGTATGAACAACAGCTAAAGAATCATATAAAATCACTTACGGACAGTATAATTATTTTATCGTCACGTCAACTAAAAAAATGGTCCGAGCATGACTCACTGACACACGTACACACTGAGATTAGTTGGAACGCTCCGCTGATGTGCAGACTTGGCTGGACCGCTCTACACTGATGCTGGTCTCTCGGAGATTCCTCCTCCTCCTCCTCTTCGTTCTCTCTGTCTGTCTTTGGTTAGCTAGCGGGCACGCTCTGCGCACGCGCGGACTCGCTTTAGACACAGACCGCGCGATGTCTGCTGGATACGTCCAATGAAGCTAGACGTTCATTCTCCCTCTTCGTGGACCCCCCCCCCCCCTCCTCCTCCACCTCTGGGACGGCGTGGTGCAGCGTAACGCCGGCTCGGAGGGGAGCCAGTACACAGTCACTCAGGAAAAAAGGCTTTCTTCCAACGGGATTTTACAGCAACTTTCGCGTAATTCTTCTCCCCTCTAGTATTAACGGTTACCACCCATACAACGAAAGTGTTACTACAACAGCTCAGTCTTCTAATTAGTCGTAAGGTATGCATTTAACATCTGTATTACACTACACAGTTACTTTCACACAAATTTGTGAGACCAACTCCTCCAACCCTAGAACGAGGACTTGCGGGCGTATCCATATTTGTTCAAACTATCCCCAACGGAAACATGCGTCGTAAATAATAATAATAATGATAATAATAATAATAATGATAACAATAATAATAATAATAATCTCCAAGAGAATAAAACACGGGGAGCCTGGTTCAGTGACATAAGCTACAGAATTATCTGCATGACATTGGGATCTCATGTGAAGATATCCAGAAGCGTGGTGGAACATTAGAGTTTCCAATCCAAGCCGACGCTGGAAACTGGAAAGGCGTGGATGAACGAGAGAAAAGAACAACACCGTCTACGAATGAAGGAGCACTGGGCTAATCTATTTTCTCTATACATAAATATGAAAGTTTGTCTGGTTTTTTTTTCTGAATTTATACGTAAATTTGCGTTATTTACGCATTTCGGTCTGTTTTATGACGGATTCGCGCGAAAATAAAATGTTTGTCTGCCTGTACGTCTGTCTGTTTGTTTGTTTGTCTGTCTGTGGACACCTTTGTTCCCTTATAACTCCAGAACGGCTGGGTGTATCAACGTAAAATTTGGTACAGATATCCTTCAGAGGCACGACACTAATCATTGATGTAACTCTTCTCTGTACCTCTCATAAAAGGGGGCCTACCCCCTAAAAACACTTGCTGAAATAGGTGTAGACGGGCGAGACAAAGCTCATTTTCAGCCCCTCAATGTGAGAAACGAAACTCGGGGAGCCCTAAAGGTACCCCGAAAACCACCATTTTAGGCCCTAAAACCAACAGTTTTTGAGATATTCCCAGAAAACTAATTTCATTTAAGACAATAATGAAAGAATGCAAGCCGGTAACCATGGCAACAAAACGTCACAGGTTCATCTATTGCTGCAAGACGCAATACAATTCCATTTATTACATTACTGAGATAGTTTGCAAACGGCTATAAGGTTATAACGGAACCAAGTTAAGCCGTAAAATCCATCAATACATATAATGCGCTTAAGGGGGTCAAGGGGTGCTCTAGAATTTTTTCACGCGATTTACCCGTGTGGGTGTGGTACGGAAGGTCTATTACGTCCCTATCCCTATATTGTTATATTATTATTACCGGTATAATTATTATTAATATTATACTACGGCCTACAACAACGAGACAATGCTTATTTTCTGCCCCTTGGTGTCAGAAACAAAACTCGGGGACCCTAAATAGCCGTAAAGGGTCCCCAAAAACTACATTTTAAGGCTCTAAAACCAACAGTTTCTGATATATTCCCAAAAAAACTAATTTCATTTAATATACTAATGAAGGAATGCACGCCTGTAGCCATGACAACAGCATCTCAAAAGGTGACATCCAACTTTCCATCTATTTCTGCAAGAAGTAATGCCACTCCATTTATTAAATTTCTGTGAACGTTTGCAAATGGCTATAAGGTTATCACGGAACTAACTAAAACTGTCAAATTCATCAATGCGCTTAAGGGGGTCAGGGGTTACCATATATTTTTTCACACGACTTAAACTTGCGATATGTCGTACAGAAGGTCTAAGTTATTATACGGTATCTCTAAACAGCAACATTATTTTCAAAAATTCCTGAATTGAAATAGTATTTTTTTTCTTGCTTTTAGGAATTTGGGCCATAGGAGGCTAAAAAAAATTGAATTTTCATGCACCACAAGCCTTTATAATTTATTAAAGGGGTCTTCCTCTAGATGGGAACTTGACACAACAGTGAGGGTCAGTCTTTATGTGACGTGTATTGCGTTTCGTCTACGAGGTTTTCAATTTTATTTTCACGTCAGGAAGTACACGTTAGGCAAATTTAGTTTCAGAGCATATTTTAACAAATCATGTTTCTTTGTCGACAAACAGATTCCAAGCCCCTAACCATTGCAACAGTAGCTCAATTGATTACGTCTGGCTATTAATACCGTTCGAAAAATGGGTACTTCTGCTAGTTTTAAAGCTAGAAGGGGTCAGTTGAAATGGCGTGGTCCTTAGTTGGACGAAACGAAACAAGAAGAACAGTAGGAAAGACAGGTTCGTTTTCCAATCTAGTATTCATGTCACTGCACTTCAGCATTTGATGATTGTAATAATGATAATAATAATAATAATAATAATAATAATAATATTGTATGTCTGCCCCATTATAACCGTTTCTAAAAGGTCAGGGTTGAGAACTGATGAGGTTGTATGTAGTGGTTTTTACGGCCGGTTGCCCTTCAGGACGCCAACCTCAAGAGAGGAGTTAGTGACAGATTAAATGATGAAGTCGAATGAAACTGGACAAGGAGATGGAAGGAAGCAGCCGTGGCCTATTAGAAGGAAGTCTCTAGTTTTACGTGACCGTTAATCTCACGATCATGAGCCACGGGACCTCCTTTTTGCGTAGAATCCGAACCATGGGACATGAAATTTCACTTCGAAAATCTCACATGTATTGACCGGGAATTGAACCCGGTCTACCTTGGTGAGAGGCAAACAGCTTGACCACTGCACCACCACACTTCCTGGTCTATTAGAAGGCAACGTCCCTGCATGTGCCTGGAGTTAAATTGGATAATTACGGAAATAATTTCTGGAACGGCTGACGGTGGGGTTCGAACCACTGAGTCCGCAGATAGCTTCGTTCCATAGCCTAGCAAGCGTAGCTACTGCTTTCGGTAATAATAATAGTGATGCAATAATAATGCATTAATAATAATATTAATAATAATACAATAACGGCATAACAACGAAGTCCACCTGCACATTGAGAGAATAACGGGCACCATTCGGAAAAGGAGGATTCAATTTTATGGCCACATAACACGCATGAGCTAGCAGAGACTGACCAACAAGATCTTTTCCTACTTAGTTAAGGGGGATGTAACCGAAAATGCATAGCTGGCTTTAAAAGTTCATTGAGTTCATAATATAAGACATAGAACATTGAAAATTTGTACAGTTGTCTAATGGTGTTTGATATACTAGCATTACCCGTCGCGGCTTCACCCGCGAATATTCTAGTTGTAAAGAGTACACTTAGCAAAATCTCAATCATGAATACTATGACTGATTTATCCTTGGTATGAATAATCAGACTCTATCAATTCAGCTACTGGTGCAGTGGTTAGGGGTTTGTCATTCCTTCACAGGTATATCAGAGTGAAGTTAGTTTTCAGGGAATATCACAGACACTGTTAATTTAAGGGCCTTTAAATGTGGTTTTCGGAGACCCTTTATAGTCGGGTGAAAAAGACCTTTGGTACCACACTCAAACGTGAAAATTGCGTGAAAAAATTCTAGAGTGTCCCTTGACCCCCTTAAGGCCATTATACTGTATGTATTGATGAATTTTACAGCTTAATTTGGTTCAGTGATAACCTTATAACCGTCTGGAAACGTCCACAGTAATGTAATAATTGGAATTGCATTGCGTCTTACAGAAATAGATGGCGGCAAAAGTAGGAACTATTTGAAACATTTAAAGTTGCAGTCCTTACTTCAATTAAAAAACAGATGCACACACTAATACAGCCATCACAATTAACACCGGTTATCAGACAGATTCTACACATACCCAAAGTACACGGGGCTACATGACCGCGTTGTCGCAGCCCCTAAACTGAGGAACCAACCAAACAACCATGTGAAGATATCCAGAAGCGTGGTTGACCAGCTTAGGGGAACGTTAGAGTTTCCAACCTAAGCCGACGGTGAAACCTGGACAGACATGGATGAACGAGAGAAAAGAACAACACCGTCTATGAATGAGGGAACAATGGGCTAATTTTAATGTCTTACTGACATTATGAGAAATAGATGGACCTGTGATATTCTGTTACCATGGTTACCGTGTTGCATTCTTTCATTATTTCACTGTACATATACATGTTTTAAGGTATTTATTTAATTGTGAGGCATTTAAAGAGTAAGTGAGTGCGTTTGGCTTACGCATTGGGTTATGCTGAACCTGTAGGTACCCCTTATGTGTAGGTTGGCGTTAATGGGACCTTATTTTCGGTACAAAACTGGAATGGGACCTTAGCAGAATAATAAAGGGAGGGATTACGTGGCAAGCAACGGCTATCTTGGGTGGCAAAATGGCACCATTACAGTCACTGCAAAAAGTTTGTTACATCCTCTTATTTAGGTACATTTTACAACATAACTATATATGTCACTAACACTAACTTTATGTAGAATTATCCAAATACCATAAAAAGTTGTTTTTATGGTCCTTTGAATTTTGGATTCTGTAAACGATCTGACATCGAACTATTGTACTCGGAGTGGCGTAGTTATTTGCAAACCTTCAAAAAAAAACAATCTTCCTCAGACGGGAATCAAACAGGCGACCTCTTGCTCATTAGGCGCTCACTCCACCACTGACCCATCAAATGATCATGGCAATAGTGAATGGAAATAGCCTACTGTAAGCACACGTGACTACCGACCACGCTTTCTCCAACTCCTAAGCAAAACAACACCAAAAAAGCTAATGTTTTTCTATAAATTTCGTGAAGTGATCCACTTCTTTTTTATTACCAATCTCTGGTAGAAGCCGTTCAGCCCACATATTATACGGCAGAACATCTATTAGCCGGAATGTGATGCCAGGTGCCCTCGAGAAATGTCCATCATCTTCGAAACAAGGCTTTCAAAGCAGCCACATTTTTCATCCGATCCAAAAGAAATAAAATTAAAAAATGTGACAAAGTTGCTTCGCTGTTATCGAGACCGGATGCTGTATGTCAAGAACGATTCTCCCGATGTAGCATCAAGGCATATTTAAATACAACCTTGGCGGGAATTCTCTGTACGTAGGAGGTGGAAGACACTCATTTCATTCACAGAAGCGACAGACAAGTGCTTCACTTCCTTCATAGCAGCTTATTAAACTAGTAATAAGAGGATATAAAAAGTAGGTTGGCTCAGGCAAGGAAAGCATTTCTGCAAAAAAAAAGGAATCTGTTGGCCTTGAATATAGATTTAGGTATTAGAAAGACATTTTTGAAAGCCTTTGTCTGGAGCGTGGCGCTCTATGGAAGTGAAACTTGGACTATTGGTGCAGCAGAAAAGAGGAGAATTGAAGCGTTTGAAATGTGGTGTTACAGGAGAATGATGAAGATCAGATGGTTTAGGGTTACAAACGACGAGGTATTAAGACGAGTGGGAGAGGAGAGATGTTACTGGCGACTGCTAATGAAGAGAAGAGATAGGTTGGTAGGACACCTACTAAGACACCCAGGAATAGCAAGCTTAGTTATGGAAGGAAGGGTCGAGGACAAGAACTGTAGGGATAGACCATGGTTAGAATATGTTCAACAGATTTCCTCGGATGTAGGATGTGGTGGCTATGAGGAGATGAAACAATTAGCTCAGGACAGGGAGGAAAGGAGTGCTGCATCAAACCAGTCAAAAGACTGAAGACTCAAACAACAACAATAACAACAACTTTTCTGAATTAAAATGTGTAAAATTTTGAAGCCATTCTATTCGTGTTTCCCCCCAGGGACGAGGATGGGCGACCACGGGACCCCAGCTGAGTCCGGCATTGCTTTTACTTACTTAATTGTAAGTTAATGTTATTGGATTTACGTCACTTTTAACTAATGCGGCTTTTAGAGACTCCGAAGGGGATCTTTAACGTGCCAGTAAATCTACTGACACGTTTCCCTCGCACTTGCACACCATCAAATGCCAACAGGCTGTATCAGGATTCAATCCAGCAACCTTGGGCACAGCAAGCGAGCTCCCTCTGGTTTAGGAGCTTGAGTTTTGTGAAACATACACCTTAGCGTATTATATAATAAGATACTTTCAACAAACTTCACCTCACACCTTTAAAGGTTTACCCAGCGTAAGCTTAAAAGGCGCGCGGACGGCTGGTCCCAGACACAATTCAGAAAAGCCGAGGTGAACAGCGAAACTCCAAACACGTACACTCTTCTCTGAAGCCTTACCTCGACACGACTCGACAGTTTGATTCTGGCTGAAGTTGGGGTGATAGGCTTGGTCTGAAGCTAGTAATTTAAATTTCCACTCAATGGAGAATGTTGGAAGAAATGAAAACGAAGAAGCACTTAAAGTGGTCGATGTATAATAGATAGGGATATGCTGTCCTGGACTTTTTTTGTAGACCTTTTCATGCTGAATAATTCTTACATTCGTATTATATAGATATTTGTAACGGTTTACCCAGCGTAAGCACGGACGGCTGTTTTCTCTTCGACTCGATTCACTGAAATCGTTACTGCTCGGCTTTCTTTTGTCAGATCGCCGGTTCAAACCCGGCCAATTTCGTTGGATTTTAAGAGCGTTAAAAATTCCCCAGTATGGCTTCCTTCGGAGGGGAAGTAAAGCCAGCGATCCCATGTCAAAGATTTATGGCATGAAAAAGAACCTTCCACTAATTACACTTGTGGAAGCTAAAATGTATAGGTTAGTTTGATGACGCTCTATTAGTTCCAACGTTCGCTACCGGATGCGAACTGCGATGACATTTAGTAGCCATGTCCGCAGCTAGGTGACGTGGACGGTAGCATTTGGTGTCAAAAGTAGGAACTACTTGAAAAAAATTAATCGTCTGCAGTCCTTCATACTAAATCACAGATAACACACACTAATACAGTCATCACAATTAACACCGGTTATCACACAAATTCTTCACACACCCAAAGTACACGGGGCAATATGACCGCGTTGTCGCAGCCCCTAAACTAAGGAACCAATCTTTTTTTTTTTTTTTGTCATAATGGATGTTATTCAACAGAAACCTTCCTCGAGAAATCCTTTACAGAGTGGTGAACCCCACATCAAAATGCATCCAGTGATTCTCGAGATTACCCGTTACATCCAAGAATCGGGGACTTGGTTTATACTATTGTATGTAGAAATTCGGCTCTGATTGATTCCCCTGATCACTCCTAGTAGTTACGCCACTGTCCCACGGACCACAAGTTAGGAACCTGCGAGCTAGGTGGATAAGAGCGAGTCGCAAGTTCCCTGACTTGCCGCTATGCATAATAGCGCCACGTTACGGTGCGGCTGTACCTGTTCTAGACAAGACTGGCTAAAGAAAACAAAAGTCGGCTTGGCCGCTAAAGGCACCATCTTACATCATTGCTGAAGGGCTCTAAGAATAAAATAAAAACTGGATAATATTAATATCATACCTTCTAAGAGCAGGTGCAAAGTGGAATCCCATTTATACTCTCGCTAACCGGTTGTGGGAAAAACTCCAGTGAAGTGAAATTTTATCGCACAAACATTCCTCATTTCGCTTTTTATTGGACCCATAAATATAACACGTCTTGCACTGCTTTCTGTTATTTGCGTTTAGTGCCATGTAAAATGCACTCTAAGTGCGCTTTTCGCTATTTGTGGTGAGTTGTAGCCTACTTACGTTCAATGCGAAGCTGCAGAGTGAGATATCACTTATAACTCCGTTCCTTTAAGTAGCAACGACTTTACTAATCAAATTAAGTAACTGCTATATTAAAGCCGTTAGATTTGTGGTTAGGGCTTTACTAATTAAATTTAGTGACTGCGACAGTAACGCCCTTAATTTTGGGGTAACGTCTTTACTAATTAAATACAAGTAGTTCCGTGAAGAACTATACAGCCTATTTTCATATATCCTACTTATGTTAATTGCCACTATCAACATACAAAATTTCAGTTTGATTGCTCTAATAGATTCGTAGATATTGAGAATCGACTAAATATTTCGGATGGTCGCCATGTTGGATTTTATTTATGTAGGTCCTAGAGTTATGTACTGTTACATGAAGATTATTGTGTACGTGTAGCATTCAAACTTCAATCGCATGATTAGGGCACAAGAAGTAACAACGAGATTTTAAATTTTAGCACTGCTGCCATCTTGTGGTTATGTAAACAATTGACCGAGGTCAGATGTACAGCAATGTGTATAAACATATACTGTACCAAGTTTTATTGCGTTTGGTTAGTTAAATCGCGAGAAACGTCTATTTAAAAGTCGCAAATTCGCGTGGCCGCCATGTTGGTTTTGTAGTTACCAGTTTATTCAAAAGTCACATAGGTGAACTTCTAGTAGTTCCCTTTATCACCGTAAAAAATTCCAGGGTGATATCGGGAATAGTTTCGGAGATATTGAATGCTGGTGAAATATTTCGCACAGCCGCCATGTTGGATTGGTGAGATGTAACAAAATTTCAAGGGCAGAGTCGGGGTCGCCTAAAATAGTGCTATGAGCTTACCGAGTTTCATTGAAATCGCTCCAGCCGTTTAGAAGTTATTAGGGGGACACATACACACACGGACAAAAGGTGATCTCATAAGCCTTTTTCTTTTTAAATTGAAAATAGGCTAAAAATGACTGCGACTGTATCGGCGTTCATTTAGCGGAAACGACTTTACTAATTAAATTAAGTGACTGCGGCAGTAACGCCATTAGTTTTGTGGTTACGACTTTACTAATTAACTCAAACGACTGCGACAGTCACGCCGTTCTTTTAGCGGTAACGACTTTACTAATTAAATTAAGTGACTGCGGCAGTAACGCCCTTAGTTTTGCGGCAACGACTTTACTAATGAACTCAAATGACTGCGACAGTCACGCCATTCTTTTAGCGGGAACGACTTTTCTAATATAATTAAGTAACTGCGACTGTAACGCCATTAGTTTTGCGGTAACGACTTAATAATTAAATTAAGTAACTACGACAGTGACGCCGTTTCTTTAGTGGTAACGACTTTACTAATCAAATTAAGTAACTGCGACAGTGACGCCGTTCCTTTAGCGGTAACGACTTAACTAATCAAATTAAGTAACAGCGTCAGTGACGCCGTTCCCTCAGCGGTAACGACTTAACTAATCAAATTAAGTAACTGCGACAGTGACGCCGTTCCTTTAGCGGTAACGACTTAACTAATCAAATTAAGTAACTGCGACAGTGACGCCATTCCTTCAGCGGTAACGACTTAACTAATCAAATTAAGTAACTTTGTCAGTGACGCCGTTCCTTTAGCGGTAACGACTTTACTAATCAAATTATGTATAGTTCTTCACGGATCTACTTATTTTGATTTCAAATTCCAATTTTTGTCTTCTGTATATTTTTGTCATAGCCTAGTTATTAATTTTATTTCATTTCGTATTTTATTATTATTAGGAATCCACCTCTAAATTTGTATTTTTAAACCTTGTTACGAGGGGAAGATGACCTCACTGTTCCTCCCCTTAAAACAACAACAACAACAACAACAACAACAACAACAACAACAACAATCGCTCCACAGGCTAATATAAGAATGAGTATTCTGCAAACCATAGTTTCTTCGTTGATCAGCAAAATCCACACAGCTAAAATGTTGGCCACGGTGAATACGGCTCGACAGGTACAAAGTTGGGAGGGGGGTCTTCCCTTCTCATCAGGCACTGTACAAGCTCCGGAAGGAGCTTCGCCACACGCGAGTAGTTCCCATGATCCTCAATCAGCTAGTCATCGAGATTCATGTCATTCGCTCGAGTGGCATTGTCGCCAACCAAAAAGAAACAGAGATAAATTAAACTGGGGATGTATTTGGTCACTATACAACCCGTCCTGGAGGTATACAATGTTCGAATTGTTCAGAGAGGAAGTTTACTTTCTTAATACGCTAGAGATGAGGGATTTTAAAGTAATAATAATAATAATAATAATAATAATATATGGAGAGAAGGCCAGAAAATAAATCACTCTTACGGTTCCTACGTTCGTCGCCAGGAGCTGACAGCGGTGGCGTCTAGTAGCTAAGTTCCAAACTAGTAGTTGTTGACGGTGGCGTTTGGCGGCAAAAGTAGGAACTACTCGTACATGAAATTCAATGTCTGCAGTCCTTACTTGAATTAAAAACAGATAACACACACTAATACAGCCATCACAATTAACACCGGTTATCAGACAGATTCGACACACACCCAAAGTACACGGGGCTACATGACCATGTTGTCACAGCCCCTAAACTAAGGAACCAACCAACCACAAATGTCCGTCGCACAAAGTTTGTGAACAACCACCCTGTACAGTATAACAACGCCCTGTTTGTAAAGCTATGAAGTATGATCACTCATCAACTCATGACATTGCATTCATAAGAAAACACCTTGCTACCTCCACGCACAAACATTCCACACAACCCACTGGCAGAAATGTTAATGAATACAAAGAACAAAAGAAATAGATCTCGCGCAATGGATTAAACTCAGCACAGGAACATTCAAAAGCGTGCTGCTACAATCTGAAATGGCATCAGAGTGCGCGCGGCGCGCCACGGACACGTGACTAACGCTCTCGTAATTGGCGAGAAGTGATTCCAACTCCACGTTCATTGCTGTTGTTGTTGATTCGTTCAATGAACGAAGGAAAGAAACAAGAAAAGAACGAAAGAAAGAAAGAAAGAAAGAAAGAAAGAAAGAAAGTAGGTAAGTAACTTAGATAAGTAGTTAAGTCAGTAAGCAAGGAAGTACGTAAGTAGGTTAGTCAGTAGGTACAAGATGATGATGATAATTGTTGTTTTAAGGGGCCTAACATCTAGGTTATCGGCACCTAATGATCTGGGTGATAGCGTAAATGACAATGAAATGGGAACGAGAACGAAAATTAAGTGAGACTGAAAATAATTACAAAATGGAACTCAGATTGAAACGACGCACAAAATGGAGAGTGTTAATGCTTACAAAAGGGAATTTAGAAGAAAAATACTCACAAAAGGAAGAGATTGAAAAAATACGCACAAAATGTAGATTAGTTTAATAATACGTACAAAATGCAATGTAGAGTCGAAATACTTACAAAATGCAAGAGAAATTCAAAATACTTACAAAATGCAAATGAGATTGAGAATACGTACAAAATGCAATTGAGGTTCAAAATACTTACTAAATGCAATTGAAATTGAAAATACACAATGCAATTCAGATTGAAAACCGCCCATTTCAGATTCTAAATACTCAGAAAGTGCAATTGAAATTCAAAATGCTTACAAAATGCAATTTAGATTGAAAATACTTACAAAATGTAATTTAGATTCAAAATACCCACAAAATGCAATTGAGAATCCAAATACTTACAAAATGATCTCCATACACAATGCAATTTAGATTGAAAATAAGTGCAAAATGCGGATTAGGTTGAAAATACCTACAAAATGCAATTTAATTCAAAATACTCACTAAAATGCAACTTAGATTGAAAATACCCACAAAAATGTAGCGTAGATTCAAAAAATTCGCATAATATAATTTGAATACACGGGGAGCGGAAATCTTAAAGAAAAAAGGAAATATAATGAGAAGAAAAAGACGGCTGAAGGAGGGACCAGGAAAGATGAGAGAAGGGCCAATTAAGGCGGGAAAGTGAAGAACTCCCTAGGCCTCGGATACGCTAATACTGACGGGGTCGGAAAAGAACAAGAGTTGACCAAGGGAGGTCGATAGGAAAGATGACAGACAGGAGCCCGGCACAAGTAAGTGGAAGCAATGCCAGACTCAGCAGGGGTCCCGTGGTCGCCAACCCACGTCCCTAGTCGTGAGCTTGGGGGCAGTATAAAAGTAATTAAGTACTGTACTAAGTAAGTAAGTAAGTAAGTAAGTAGGTAAGTATGTAAAATTGGAGGACTGAAAGAAATAGGAAACAAAGATAATGGGAAGATAGAAAGAAAGAAAGAAAATTAGATAGATAATTAACACACGAGTATCTTTATGAAACAAGCGAAGCGAGTTTTATAATTTCCATACGAGTGTATTAATTACCATTATAGGCGAGTTGCATACGACTGTTTATGTTCGACGATAATTACAACTTTATTATATGTTTTAACATAAATATTCATAAATATCTGTTGAGATTCTGTCACTAGAATGTTGTGATCGGAGTGAGAGCGCTGGGTAGGATATCTCTGTTTTTCAAGCTCTCTGACCGACCGACGCATGCGCTCTGTGTGCTTGGCAGTTTATTTACGCAAACATATGGACGGTGCACTTTCGGTAATTTATATAGACATGTTGGACTTTGAGCGCATGCGCGAAGGTATCCTTCCTAATTGGTCACACAACTGTTTCTTGAGCTCTGATTGGTAGGAGAAACTGTTTCATAATGAACAAGAAGTTCCGTGTGAAGAACTATACAGCCTACTTTTCATGCCAATGATTATTCTACAGTATATGAACCTATCTAGTATAATGACGAAATTAAGTTGGTAATATCGAAATATCAAATTAGTTCAAAATATACCTGGTATAATGTAGCCTAATAGAGCACTACAGTTGGCAGCCCTGGAGACTGAATATATTCCTAGTTCCATCTCTTAAGGTACAGAATACAAAATTAGGTTGAAGTCCAATGGACGTTACATGCAGTTAGACACTGGATCTATCAGCACGCGTAAAAGCATGTTGCCAACAATACCATGCGTGTGCTGGTCAGAAATAATCTGAAATATTATGATATCTTGTTGTGCCAATTTTGGATGAAATCCATTTGTTAATATAGGAGTTACATGTATTTTAAAATTGGACATATCAGCAGGCATAGAATCATGTTGGCAGCATTGCTTTGAATTAATTACTCCAAATTAATCTACAATGTCAGGTGCTATACGTGTGCAAAGTATAGAGCTGTTGGCTGGCATACTTTCTGATATATTGATATTAGGGTAAAAAAATATAGACAGCATTTATTAACAGTTGGCAGCCCTGATTGCTCTTAACAATACTTACAGTCATTCTGTTATGGTACACATAGCACATACGAAATTTGGTTGTAATCCAACTGATAGTATAGAAGTTACATGTATTTAAATATTGGTACTATCAGCAGGCTTATAATCATGTTGGTAGAACTGACGTATATAAGTTACTCAAAATTAATCTAAAATGTCAGAATATACGTGTGCATAGTTTAAAGCCGTTGGTTTGCATACTTTCTGATATATTGGTATTTGGATTAAAAAAATAGAGAGAGCAATTATTAACAGTTGGCATTCCTGGTGGCTCTTAAGAATACGCTCAATCATATCTGTTTATGTACACATATTACATATAAAATTTGGTTGAAATCCAATTGATAGTGTAGAAGTTATATGCATTTAAACATTGGACCTATCAGAAGGCTTAAAATTATTTTGGCAACACTGTCATTGTTGGCCTCCTGAAAATTAAACTGAAATAGTATTATCTGCATGTGTACCAATTTTGGAATAGCTCCCATGCATACCTTGCGAGATATCCAACATGGAGCTCAAATTTCTAGTGCGTTTTTTCAGCAGTTGGTAGCACTGACATCATTTTCAAATATTGGACGTGAGATATTCCGGTGCACATCTTTACTCATACCAAATTTGGTTTTGATTGCTGCAGCCGTTTAGGAGTTGATAGGGGGGGGGGACACACACACACAGCCAGCTAGCCAGACAGACAGACACACATTTTCCCGGATCGATCTCATAAGTCTACTTTTTCCTCATTTTTGCAAAATGTGAAAAGTAGGCTAAAAATAGTGTTATAATGAGCCTGACAAATGTTTGCATTTCGACATCGTCGAACACAAAAATTAATAATGTAATGGGTATTATGTAATTTGTGGGTACCCACTACCATTGGTGATGTTTCCGCTCTTCCTCCAATACTGAAATGGTGGCCTATTTCAGGTCAAGGGGCACCTACACCAAGTGCACGGGACCGATCAAAGCCACCCGAGAGCAACTAAAGGAAGACCAGATATTCAGTAACATGATGGTAGGATGATAAGTTGTCTCAAGTGGGTAACTTGATGGTCGCAATTTACTCTGCACAAAGAAACCAGCCCTATTAAAAGACGAAACAAACATATAACAATGGAAAGTCAGACGTGCGCAAGAAAGTCGGCTACATTCCGTCAAGTGCATCGATATAATCTTAGCATTCGCTTAAAGTTACTCGAGAGTAGGACCTACTTGACACGTCGCATATTACAGATGATGATCATGATGATTGCTGGGCACAACATCGAGGTTATCAGCCCCTAATGGTTTGGATGAAAATTAAGGTGATGATGAAATGAAAACCTTGAACTTAAGCTAACTAAAGACTTAATAATTGTTGTAGTTATTATTGTTGATGTATTTAGAGGCATTACGATGTCATGATATAGCCCTGTGTACTTTGTGTGTGTGGAATTAAACTGATAGCCTATCAGTAATGAGAGTAACTCCAAACAATTTATTCCTTGTCCAAACTTTTTCTTTGAATACTCAATTTTCCTCGATTATATTTTCATAGTAACATCATCACAAATTCTTTCTCAAACACATGATTTTATCAATTCCAAACTCACAATTTCTACGCATAAACTATATAATATCCACATTAGTGATACGTTCAACATCAAGCTTTTTTTTCTTCAAGGACTATATATTTCAACTCTGATTGGTTGGATTTTTCAGTTTAGGGGCTGCGACAACGTGGTTATGTTGCCCCGTGTACTTTGGGTGTGTGTAGAATCTGTCTGATAACCGGTGTTAATTATTGTGATGGCTGTGTTAGTTAGTGTGTGTTATCTGTAATTTCAAAGAGTTCCTACTTTTCATACTAAAGAATACCGTCAACGACACTTAGCCACGAACTAGGCTGCTAGATGCCACCACAACCGGCACCTGGTGGCGAACGTTAGCACTAATAGAACGTCAATCAAATTTAGCTTCACACAATTGTAGTTAGTGGAAGGCTCTTTTACATGGCATATATCTATGTTATTTGCCCGTCGGCTTTACTTCCCCTCCGAAGGAAGGCATACTGAGGGATTTTTAATGAGCTTAAAAATTCCGACGACTTCGAACGAGTTTGATCCAACGATCACGGGCATAGAAGCTCAGCAGGCTACCAACCTCGCATCCGAATTCGACACTCTTTTGACATTTTAACAGATCTGATTTTTTAGAATCTTAATATGTTTTCAGCCTTTAAAACAACTAGTATTTTGAGAAATATTTTTGAGAACAACATTTTTAGGAAATATATTTGAAAACAACATTTTTAGGAAATATTTTTGAAAGCAACATTTTTAGGAAATATTTTTGAAAACAAATTTTTTTAGGAAATTTTTGAAAACAAAATTTTTTAGGAAATTTTTGAAAACAACATTTAGTATGAAATATTTTTGAAAACAACATTTTTTTAGGAAATAATTTTGAATGTAAGACTTGCAACTTCACTAATATTATATTTGCCGCTGTGGAAAGTCACAATGTGGCCGAAACCTGTACTATAATTAAAAGTACTTATTATTGACTTAATTTATTAATTTTCAGATTATATTATAACCTATGTTATTGAGATGTCTGTATTAGTGTGTGTATTTATAATTAAGGTGAGGATTGGGAAGGAGATGGCCGTGGCCTTAAGTAAGGAACCATCCTAGCATTTGTCTGCAGTAGAACTGGGGAAACCATGAAAAAACATTCAAGGATGGCTGAATTGCGAATCAAACCAATCTCTTCTAAGTTTTGCCTCACGAGGCTGAATGTACCCCGTTCCAGCCCTCACACCAGAATTAAATTTGACTGTCTGCGTGGCTCAGCGGTAACATTCTCGATTGCTGTGCCCAAGATTGCAGGATCGAATCCTGGCACAGTCAGCTGACATTTGAGGGAGCGCAAATGCGGGGGAGCCGTGTCAGTAGATTTACTGGCACGTTAGAGATCCCCTTCCGGCCAAAATCCTGGCACCCCAGCGTCTCTAAAAGCCAGAGTAGTTAAAAGGGACGTAAAACATATAACATTATTCTTCTTATTTCTTCGTTTTGCCCACTTAGGGAGCGCGTTTGAACTTGTTGACTCGGCTTGATGGTGTTTTCCTCGTCTTCTCCTCCCAAAATCTCCTCATGAACTCACTGCCCCTTCTTACGTTCCTCCGTCCATTTCTTTCCAGTGGTCTTTTTAGCTTTTTCGGTGAAAGAGCAATTTGTAACTAGAGTTCCAAAATCCTTGCGATTCATAATGATATCTTCTGTGATATTTATTTCTTTTAAGTCCTGTTTGATCTCTTCTAACCAACTGATTTTAGCCTTCTTATATCAAGCAGATTTATTTTTTTGCATCTCTGGTGTTATCCATTCTGCAGATGTGACCATAGAATTTCAAACGTCTCTTACTCACTTATTGATTACTGTGTACAAGTCTGTGGTTTTCCTTTTAATCCATTTACCATTAACATAAACGGGGCCATATATTTTCCTGAGCACATAATAACAGTATTATTATTTATGTATTCGTTAATTCCCCATAAGGAGAGCGTTACAACATAATCAATGTTCATGTTTTATTCTGGCACTTTCTCCTTTTTTTCCAAAAACCTCTCATATATACACTATGCTTCCTCTTTCTCTCCTCTGTCCACTTCTTTCCCGGTTGTCTCTCTTTGGGAGTTTGCTCAAACTTCTGTTGTCTACGTTTTTCTCTGTATGTGCTCCTTTCTGCGATGTCTTCTGTAGAGATTGTTAGTTTCTTGAGGTCTTCCACGGTTTCCTTTACCCAATTAGTTTTTAGTGTTCTGTTCGTAACCATATGAAAAATTTCCTTGGTCAGTCTGTCTTCGGTCATCCTATGTATACAGTATGTCCACAAAATGTTGCCCTCCTTTTCCTTATGTTGTTTGTGATCGTCTCTGTCTGTTTGTACAGTTCTATTGTCGGTCTCTTGATCCATATTCCCTCTTTCTGAACTGGCCCGTAGATCTTTCTCAGGATTTTTCTCTCTTGTTTTTCTAATTCCTTGATTTTTGTTCGTCCCTTGATTGCTGACGTTTCTGAAGCGTATAAGGCCTCTGGTAAGACTACTGTACGGTAGTGTCGTAATTTGGCATTGATACTTCCTTTATTGTAGTGGTTCCATGTAAGTCGGTATGCTTTCTGCAATTTAGCGATCCTTTCTTCATTGGATGCCAAGTTCATTCCTGTTTTCTGTATTATTATCATTATTATTACTATTATTATTATATATGATTCTCTGGGGCCATCAAGGACCACGTTAAGTCTTGTTGCATTTGACCTTCTTCAGAGCCCAGATTCCCCTCATTCTTTGTGAGTGGGGCTGCCTACGCTCCTCTGTCCAAGGGGCACCGTGTATTCACTTCGGTTGCTCGTCTGGGTTTAGCCTGTTCGTCAATATTTTCTTGCGGAAGAGATATCTTCAGCTGAGATATGTAGCTTTTGCAGGTCTGCTTTGGTATTTCTAAACCAGGGAATTGTGGTTTTGGGGATTGAATCAAGAAAGAGAAAGATCTCTTTAGATAACTTTCTTCCGTCCATTCCTTTTAGGTGACCGTAAAATCCTGCCCGTCTTTTCCGGATTGTGTCGGTAATTTTCTCTATTTTGCTGTAGATTTCCTCGTTGGATCTCTTTTGATGGATTCCATTCTTCTTCTTCTTCTTCTTCTTCTTTCTTCGATTCGGCCAACTAAGGACCACGTCAGTTCAACTGTCTTTTCTTCCGAGCTCTAACTACCGCCCAGTGTTCCCGTATTCGTCTCCGGTGTTGTTCTTTTCTCTCTTGGGACCACACCTTCCCTGTCTTCAGCTTCGACTTTTCCTGGAAACCTTTGTGCGTACGAAGTTTTTCCTGAAGTGGAACACGCTCCTGGATATCTTTAGGGGAAATTTCCATTTCACGTAGATCTTTCTCAACTTCCGTGAACCATGCCCCTTTGGTTTTCTTATCTTGAAAGTACGTCAATATCCGTTTTGATATCCTGCCTGGGCTCATTCGTGTCACGTGGCTATAAAAGGCAATCTTTCTTTTTCGAATCGTGTCACTGATCTTCTCCACGTGCTTGTATAATTCGGGTGTGACGCCTTCTGTACTCGCTGTTTTCTTTGATAGGACCCAGGATTTTCCTCAACATCTTCCTTTCTTTAGCCTCTAGTTTTTCCATCAGACCTTTCTTGTTCATTATTAGAGTCTCGGCCGCATACAGAGCCTCTGGTCGAATAACAGTGCAGTAATGTCTAATTTTGGCGTTTAAGGATATCGATCTCTTATTATTATTATTATTATTATTATTATTATATAATTAAATTCCTTGGCAGAACCAAGAATCGAACTAATTCTTATAAATTGTCCAGTGCATTAAGCAAGTCGAGCAAAGCTTTATTGTAGGTCTGAATACATAAATAAGGCTGCGTGCACCGTATTGTTCCAACAAGTAAGATGGTTCCGGACGATTATAGCTGACATGAACTCAATAATAAAGCCAATTAACCGGCAAATCCTGTGCAGGCTGAGAAGATCCTCTTGCGGTATCGCAAAGAATTAAACCATTTGTTTAGGATCTCCATGTCCCTCGGTCGTGTTTTACAATGTACATACACTTGCTTCAGAGTCATACATTATTCATCATTAGAGGCTGGATGAATAGGGGAATGTCACCGCTTCCACACAAAGACTGGAGGACTCTTATCAGATATGTTCCTATCGACGTCACCCATCTCGAGCCGGGGATTGTCCACCTTAATGGCGGCCGGCACAACAAGTTTTAAGCTGCGACCAGAAAAGAATCGCTTGACTTTACCAAATATAAGATGAGTGGCGGACCCGTGCGAGAAGCCACACTTTCCCCAATAGGTTTACAATGAGAGACTCAAGGAGAAAGGTTGTTATGTCTTTATTTCAACCAAATGACTATAGAACACTATTTACATATCAGTTAGAATTCCCTAACTTACGAAGGCAATCACTGAAAATTGGATCATCATAACACTCACCGGTTATTCGATTTTATGAAATTATACGATTTGAGTACTCATTCCTTTGATATACTCTGTTTATGAAATCCATTCAAAATGATAAAGGAAATACCTCGGAATGTTAAAATGACATGAAACAAGCGTCACAGCGGCCAAAATGTGAAGTGGACAGCAATTATGGAGCGTATTTTACTATAGCAACAGTATCTGCAAATCGCAACACGGACTACAGAATTCAAATGGGTTCTTTGACATGCCATGGTGTCGTAATTTGTACAGCCTTGTCAAACACTAAAGACTGTGGTCTAATTACTGCTTATACGATGACGAGGGTGTCATTGAACATATACTGTTTATAGCATGGGAGTAATGTTAATTGGTTTCTTTAAGTGAAACAATGTCATGTAGAATGATAATACACCCATAAACTGCGTAAACATTAACTACACACATCAAAAAAAGTTTTGCATCACCTCGGTTCCCAGATCTCCGGCATATAGACGTTGACTGTGTATATTGTATCCAAGATACAGTCCCTTTGACTGTTCATAGATGTCACTAAAACTGCTCAAAGATGTAAACAACCATGCATGAGCAGGGCCTATTAGACGGAGGGGGTACGACAGCCGATCAGTTCCAGTCATTCCACCAGGACGAAGGTACGCTGCTCATGTTGTCTGTAGTTCTACCATGCCTAGAAGGTCAATACCGCAGTTCGATCGCGTCCGCATTGTTACTTTGTGTCAAGAAGGGCTCTCAACAAGGGAAGTTTCCAGGCGTCTCAGAGTGAACCAAAGCGATGTTGTTCGGACATGGAGGAGGTACAGAGATACAGGAACTGTCGATGACAGGCCTCGCTCAGGCCGCCCAAGGGCTACTACTGTAGTGGATGACCGCTACTTACGGATTGCCGCTCGGAGGAACCCTGACAGCAATGCCACCATGTTGAATAATGCGTTTCGTTCAGCCACAGGACGTCGTGTTTCAACTCAAACTGTGCGCAATAGGCTGCATGATGCGCAACTTCACTCCCGACGTCCATGGCGAGGTCCAGCTTTGCAACCCCGACACCATGCAGCGCGGTACAGATGGGCCCAACAACATGCTGAATGGACCCCACAGAATTGGCATCACGTTCTCTTCACCGATGAGTGTCGCATATGCCTTCAACCAGACAATCGTCGGAGACGTGTTTGGAGGCACCCTGGTCAGGCTGAACGTCTTAGACACACTGTCCAGCGAGTGCAGCAAGGTGGTGGTTCCCTGATGTTTTGGGGTGGCATTATGTGGGGCCGACGTACGCCACTGGTGGTCATGGAAGGCTCCGAAACGGCTTTACGATACCTGAATGACATCCTCCGACCCATAGTGCACCCATATCGGCAGAATATTGGAGAGGCATTTGTCTTCATGGACGACAATTCTCGACCTCATCGTGCACATCTTGTGAATGCGTTCCTTCAAGATAACGACATCGCTCGACTACAGTGGCCAGCATGTTCGCCAGACATGAACCCTATCGAACATGCCTGGGATATGTTGAAAAGGGCTGTTTATGGACGTCTTGACCCACCAACCACTCTGAGAGATTTACGCCGAATTGTCGTTGAGGAGTGGGACAATTTGGACCAACAGTGTCTTGATGAACTTGTGGATAGTATGCCACGGCGAATACAGGCATGCATCAATGCAAGAGGACGTGCTACTGGGTATTAGAGGTAGTGGTGTGTACTGCAATCTGGACCACAAATGCTGAAAGTCTAGCTGTATGATGGTACAACATGCAATGTGTGGGTCTCATGAGCAATAAAACGAGCTGAAATGTTGTTTGTGTTGATCTCTATTCCCTTTGTATTTAACGGTTCCGGAACTCTTGGAACCGAGGTGATGCAAAACTTTTTTTGATGTGTGTATTATGACAATGGTAATAATTAATATCCGTGTTGACTGATAATACTATGTTCAAAACAGCCTGGTCAAACACAAAAGAATGTATGTACTGAATGAAAGTAATGTTGATTTATTTTAGTGATCGTTCTTTTTGGCCGGTCAGTGTGTATTGCAGACAGACACCCACTGGAAACCAAGTATGGAAAAATAAAGCTAGTGGAAAGTTTCAAATACCTGGAAGAGATTATACAGAAAACAGGACTGAAGTTGGCATCCAATGAAGAAAGGATCACAAAATTACAGAATGCATACAGGCATAAAGGCTTCCAAAAATATGGTGTTTTGGCTTTCAATGTGGCATCCTTTTGTAAGCCTTTATAGGGAGGTAGTACACAGTTCGCAACTACAGTGGGGGTCCGGGCGCGGAACACCAAGAGCCCGCTGATGAGCCAGCTTGGTGTTCCTGGGCGAAACCCCACACAAGACACAGCACAAACCAAGAAAAATTGCTGCGTTTTTAGACTACTTTTCACATTTTGCAAAAATGAGGAAAAAGCAGACTTATGAGATCGATCCGGGCAAATGTCTGTCTGTCCGCCTGTCTGTCCTTCTGTCTGTCTGTCTGTCCGTCTGTCTGGCTGTGTGTATGTCCCCCCCCCCCTATCAACTGCTAAATGGCTGCAGCAATCGAAACCAAATTTGGAACGAGTAAGGATCTATACTTGAATATCTCAAGCCCATATTTGAAAATATGTCAGTGCTACGAACTGCTGAAAACCCGCAATTGAACTTTCAGCTCCATGTTGGATATCTTGGAAGGTATGCATGGGAGTTATTCCAAAATTGTCACACATATACATAATAATATTTCAGTTTAATTTCCATGAGGCCATGCACGGCAGTATTGCCGAAATGATTCTAATCCTGCTAATGGGTCCAATTTTAAATGCATATAACTTCTACACTATCAATTGGATCTCAACCAAATTTCGTATGTACTATGTGTACATAAACAGATATGACTTGGCATATGTTTAAAAGCCACCAGGGCTGCCAACTGTTAATAAATGCTCTCTCTGTATATTTCTTTTCCAAATACCAATATATCAGAAAGTATGCAAGCCGACCGCTTTAAACTATGCACACGTATACTACCTGATATTCTAGATTAATTTGGAGTAACTTATGTACGTCAGTGCTACCTACATGATTCTAAGCCTGCTGCTAGGGCCAAGTTTTAAATACATGTAACTTCTATACTAGCAAATGGATTTCATCCAAAATTGGCACAACAAGAGATCATAATATTTCAGATTATTTCTGACCAATACATGCATGACATTGTTACCAACATGATTTTACGTGCGCTGATAGATCCAATGTCTAACTGCATGTAACGTCCATGCTATCCATTGGACTTCAACCAAATTTTGTATTCTGTACCTTAAGACATGGAACTAACCCTATATTCGTCACCAGGGCTGCCAACCGCAGTGCTCTATTAGGCCACATTATACCAGGTATATTTCGATATCACCAACTTAATTTCGTCATTATTCTAGATAGGTCTAAATAGATTAGCATGAATCGTAATTTTAAGAAAAGTAGGCTTTTTAGTTCGTCACAGAACTTCTTGTTTGGATCTACTTTAGTTAGTTAGTTATTGTTGTTTTAAGGGGCGGAACTACGAGGTCATCTGCCCCTTTGGATCTACTTTGTCTGCAAAGATATGTTTTAAACATTATATCCCGTGAGTGCAGCCCCTGGTGCATAAAACAACTTTACGGCTGTTTTAAAGTGCCCTATTGGTTGCGGTACAAGACAATTTTGAATATCCTGTTTATTTTAGACAGTGTGCATGCACATGAGTTATTGCACGGGGCTTCTCATTGTTTCCAAGTAACTCAGTCATGCACCATTGTGCTGCGATACAAGCATTGGTCTTGTTCGGTAAACACATTACCATGAACCCGCGCTCTAAGTCAATCTCCCTGCTCACCAGTTTATCCCGTACTTCACAACCATTTCTTTATGTATTCGGGCAGCTGCGGGAGGAAATTCAAAAGTTGTTGCTATCTTTAGAGGCATCTATAATCATCGGCCCTGTGTATTAAAGTAAATGTGGTATTTGTCTGCAGTGTAGTGGTAGACTATCACGTATCATATGAATTGTTTTTCTGAAAAGCTATTCATTGAATTATTTGGATATTTCTGATCAAAATGACATGTAATTTATAAAGAGAAACCATTTAGAACCATTAAATTTTATTTTTTAAGGACACAAGGTAGGTTATCATAATTAATTTGCAGCCCATTATGTGCAAAATTCAAACTAATACACCTGGGCACCTATTTATAAAAGGTTGATGAAATGTTCGCCATATACTTGTCGAGTGTTGTTGACTGTGATAGTAGTCTTCTTCTTCTTCTTCTTCTTCTTCTTCTTCTTCTTCTACCTTATCCGATACGGACGTTGGCTACCACCATGGCTAACACCTTCTTATCCTGTGCAATCCTGAAGAGTTCCGTGGAAGACAGCCCAAACCACGTTTTTAAATTATCCATCCAAGTTATTCGTCTCCTTCCTGGTCCACGCCGTCCTTCAATTTTACCCTGAAGTATAACTTGGAGCAGACGGTATTTTGGATTCCTCATCATGTGTCCCAAGTATTCCAATTTCCTCTTCTTAATTGTGTTTAACAGCTCAGGTTGGCTGCTCACACGCTGAAGAATCTCGGCATTACTCACATGTTCTGTCCACGAAATTTTAAGAATCCGCCGGTATATCCACATTTCAAAAGCTCGAATCTTCTTTTCTATAGCTACGGACAAGGTCCAAGCTTCAACACCATAAAGAAGGGTGGAGACAACATAACACTTCACAATTCTTTTCTTAAGCGTCATACTGAGATCTCGACAGCATAGTAGTTGTTTCATTGTCATAAAGATGGATCTAGCCTTCTCTATACGGCATCTTATTTCAACCGAAGGATCCCAATTCTCATTAATATTCTGTAGTCTACATTTCAAAAATCATAATGCAATTAGTTCACCTACAATATATATTTTTCCAAAAGTCAAACAAATAATTTTGTTCCGTGCAGGCTGATTTTTAGATTACATGACAGTTCCCCACACTGACACTTCCACACACTGCCCAAAATACTGACAATTCCCCACAACCCTTGGACGCGGCTACCTGTTTAATGACTCAGAAATAATCTCGACTGACAGTTCCACACACATCCCCCCCCCGCTATGGCTATAGGCTTCAGCGATCATCGTTACAGCCGCATCAGTTACAATGAACCTTAACATAATACTCCATTGGAGTGAAGAAAAGCGCTCGGTCTATGCACTTCATTATCATTATTAACACGGTCTCGAAAATATCATTGTGATGTAGTGTAGTTTCCATCAAAATAAAATAAATGCAGAGTCTGATTTCCATCACACTTTATCCAGGCTGTGGACTGGCAAAATAATAACAAAACCGGTCTTTTTGGTGTGTTTAAAATCAGCTTTCTAGGCTTCGTCAGTTTTTTTTTTTGTTCAACAATAATATTAACATACTCCATTTTCTGTAAATAGGCAACTGTCTTCAGAAAAAAAATCATTTTTTGGTCATTTTCGAACTTTTTCTGAATGTCCTCAATCCAGTTTGACATATTTTCGTCTTCTTTTTTTTTCCTTCCATGTTGAGCTCGGACTTAACAAATGCGCAGTTTGTCTTCTCAGCTTCCGTCTTCAACACTTTGACAACCTCTTTTAATTTGGAGTGAGGTCTCCCGACAAGATTGTTGAGTTGGTTGTTCCAGCCCTCAACAGCATTCGTTGTCCTGTGTCGTGCTTGGTGGCAGTTCCACATCTCGATTGGAATGTCTTGGTTATCTAGCCAGTTGTCAACGAAGTAGTCAAAAAACTGGCGAAGTTTGGGACTTTCTGGAGCTTGAGATTGTATTTCCACCCATCCATCGAGCACATCTTCAGGCTTTAAAAACGCAACTGCTGCGCACATACGGACATGAAGGCTGATTTCGTTATTCTCTCGGTACTCCACCGACAATCCGAGATCTTGTACTTTTCTCCATAAGTATTTTGTCATGTGTAAATGACAGCCATGTATTTTTGTTGTTGAAAGTAAGTCTTTCAGAGAAGCAATTACAGCAGCTTCAAAATCCGCATTTATGTCTTCAACTTGATCGTTTTCATAGTAGCCTTGGTGGTGGGGTGGAAATGTCAGTCGAGATTATTTATGAGTCATTAAACAGGTAGCCACATCCAAGGGCTGTGTGGAAATGTCAGTATTTTTTGCAGTGTGTGGAAGTGTCAGTGAGGGGAACTGTCCGGACACCGATTTTTAGGTACACTTTTCTCAGGAACAGCTTGAGATATAATTCTGAGATTTTCTATGTTATCTCTTGGGACCACCCTCGGAATGGTGAATTAAATTTTATATCAATTTAAGTGAACATATTTCAGTTATCAAAATTAATATTAATAAAATATTATTGCAAAATAAATTATTATCATTTTAAATGATTATGTCGACTTCGCTGGCGTCTGGCGTTACGTTACGGTCACGGGACGAAATGTACCGAGAATGCACTGAGGTGTGTGACGTTATAGTACTGCTTGAGCTTCATCCTTTCCCCGCGCGCTCCGGTGAGCGTGACGTCATCCAGACAACTACCTCCTTTGACCTTGGTTTGCACTTTACTTTTGTCTTTTAATTTTCTTTATTTATTTATTTATTTATTTTTTTATTTTTTTTATTTTTTTTTTTGCTAACGGACTTTGGGTTCACGCAGCATTTGTAGCATTTAAAATGATATAAAGTCTAATGGAGCCTTCGTGGCTTAGGCGGCAGCACGCCGGCCTCTCACCGCTGGGTCCGTGGTTCAAATCCCGGCCACTCCATGTGAGATCTGTGCTGGACAAAACGGAGGCAGACAGGTTTTTCTCCGGGTACTTCGGTTTTCCGTCACAATTTCATCCCAGCAACACTCTCCACTATCATTTCATTTCATCTGTCATTCATTTAATCATTGCCCCAGAGGAGTGCGACAGACTTCGGCAGCCGGCACAGTTCATATCCTCGCCGCTAGATGGGGGCTTCATTCATTCCATTCCTGACCCGGTTGGAGACTGGAAGCTGGCTATCAGTGTTTTATTTTTATTTTGAAACATTATTTTGCTAAGTAATAGGTGATTTAAAAATAATATTTCATTCAATAGATCACATTTCTTATGTTATATCCTCTCTACAAGTTTGATGCATGTAGATTTGTAAATTTCATTGGTCTGGTAGAGTTCTTCCCTTCCACGTGTATTCATTTACCAATAAATGCAGATTATTTATTTCAAATATATTATTAATAACTACAGCAACAACAACAACAACAATAAGGAAATATTGAAGTAACGTAAAATCTCTCTGAAGTTAAGAAACCAATACTTTTCTCAGTGTGTTGTGAGCAAGGATCGTGCTTCACTCTCCTTAGGTCCCAATGACTTACCCAAGCTAATTTAGAGAATTTTATTATCCATTTAAAATGTTGGCAGGCGTGATCGCTCCGAGTCTGGCATAACATGTGAATATATAATATTCTACTCCACACACTCTCCATCACAGCATTCCCAACCCAATAATAAGAACTTCGAGGCAGTAGTGATTGCTGTTTTAAGGGGAATGATGACTGAAATTTCCAACTTCTACACTTTTGCAGATATCAACACAATATTTGGTCAGCATATTCATACAGTAAATATTACGTGTCATAAAAAGTTTCTAATCAATAGGTTGATTCAAACTCCTCTACTTAAGATATATGAATCGCAGCCAATGGTCATAGCTGGGTATTTTGATTGAACGACCGAGGGCTCCCAACAAGTTCTCTTTTCCCATGAATTTGTTGCAGTATGCCGGTGTTAATCCTCTTTTCAATCCATTTAACCCGTAATATTCTCCGTCAGACCCACATCTCAAACGCTTCAAGTCGCTTCCAATCCTGACCTCTGATCGTCCAGGAATCACATCCATACAGAAGCACATTCCACACAAAGGACATGACAAATTCCTTTTTAATTTCAACATTGTGGGGTTTGAAGCCATTTTTTCAGTGTTGCCTTAGTAAACAAGAATTTAGTGCTTTTCAGTCGGTCAACACGAATGTACCCAAAAGAGCTGGGTTATTCCCTAATCCTGTAATAAATTACATTAGATCTAGAGTGGTCGACCACACCTGGAGTTACAGTGAACACGAAACTGCGCGTAGCTCCAGCAAGGAAGACAACCAGATAAGTAGTAGCCTGTAATATTACATAGTTGATTTTACTACCATATAATCACTCCAAAGTACAAACTCCGGATATCTATCACCAGTTACCATTTCAGCTAACATCATATATACTGCATTTAGCATACACTGACAGTTGCAGTACCAATACTGCAACTAAATAATTGTACATATTGTAAATATTTTCACCTGTATTTCAAACATAGATGTTATAGCCTAAGTGTAATGGATCTGATGATGATCGCTTGACGATCAAAACTGGCCATCCTAGAGTATTTATTAAGCTCATATAATTTATTTCAACATTAGGGCACAACCCAGCTCTTTTGGGTACATTCGTGTTGACCGACTGAAAAGCACTAAACTCTTGTTTTAATTTCAATATCCCCTATGGACATCAAATTGGCAGGTGAAAAGCTAAAGGAAGTAGGAGACTTCTGTTACTTAGGAAGCAAAATAACCAGTGATGGACGAAGCAAAGAGGATATAAAAAGTAGGTTAGCTCAGGCAAGGAAAGCATTTCTACAGAAAAGAGAGATCTGTTGACATCGATTATAGATTTAGGTATTAGGAAGTCATTTTTGAAAGCCTTTGTCTGGAGCGTGGCGCTCTATGAAAGTGAAACTTGGACTATTGGTGCAGCAGAAAAGAGGAGAATTGAAGCGTTTGAAATGTGGTGTTACAAGAGAATGATGAAGATCAAATGGGTAGATAGGGTTACAAACGAAGAGGTATTAAGACGAGTGGGAGAGGAGAGATGTTTCTGGCGACTGCTAATGAAGAGAAGAGATAGGTTGGTAGGACTCTTACTAAGACACCCAGGAATAGCATGCTTAGTTATGGAAGGAAGGGTCGAGGACAAGAACTGTAGGAGTAGACCAAGGTTAGAATATGCTAAATAGATTGCCTCGGTTGTAGGGTGTGGTAGCTATATAGAGATGAAACGATTAGCTCAGGACAGGGGGCGTGGAGAGCTGCATCAAACCAGTCAAAAGACTGAAGACTCAAACAACAACATCCAAATTTGCATTAATCAAAAGTTTTTTCATATTATTGAATGCCTGTTTTGCGAGTGATATCCGCCTTCTAATCTCATTACTACACTTGTCATTGGTGATGACTAGGGCCCGGATGTTGAAGACATGTCATCTTTCTACTGAGCTGCCTAAAACAATGCTGAAGTACATAGAAACTCCGGACGGGCCACCCCGTCTTCAAATATGTCATTTTTATTTTGCATCTTTTTGCTATTTTTCCATTTAAGGAGCATTTTTTAAAGTTTGGTAGATTTTTTGGTCTTATTTTAGAGAAATCGTCCCTTTTAAGGTCATTTTTTTAAATTTAGTCATGTCACTGCTATATACACACATCAAAAAAAGTTTTGCATCACCTCGGTTCCCAGATCTCCGGCATATAGACGTTGACTGTGTATATTGTATCCAAGATACAGTCCCTTTGACTGTTCATAGAAGTCACTAAAACTGCTCAAAGATGTAAACAACCATGCATGAGCAGGGCCTATTAGACGGAGGGGGTACGACAGCCGATCAGTTCCAGTCATTCCACCAGGACAAAGGTACGCTGCTCATGTTGTCTGTAGTTCTACCATGCCTAGAAGGTCAATACCGCAGTTCGATCGCGTCCGCATTGTTACTTTGTGTCAAGAAGGGCTCTCAACAAGGGAAGTTTCCAGGCGTCTCAGAGTGAACCAAAGCGATGTTGTTCGGACATGGAGGAGGTACAGAGATACAGGAACTGTCGATGACAGGCCTCGCTCAGGCCGCCCAAGGGCTACTACTGTAGTGGATGACCGCTACTTACGGATTGCCGCTCGGAGGAACCCTGACAGCAATGCCACCATGTTGAATAATGCGTTTCGTTCAGCCACAAGACGTCGTGTTTCAACTCAAACTGTGCGCAATAGGCTGCATGATGCGCAACTTCACTCCCGACGTCCATGGCGAGGTCCAGCTTTGCAACCCCGACACCATGCAGCGCGGTACAGATGGGCCCAACAACATGCTGAATGGACCCCACGGAATTGGCATCACGTTCTCTTCACCGATGAGTGTCGCATATGCCTTCAACCAGACAATCGTCGGAGACGTGTTTGGAGGCACCCTGGTCAGGCTGAACGTCTTAGACACACTGTCCAGCGAGTGCAGCAAGGTGGTGGTTCCCTGATGTTTTGGGGTGGCATTATGTGGGGCCGACGTACGCCACTGGTGGTCATGGAAGGCTCCGAAACGGCTTTACGATACCTGAATGACATCCTCCGACCCATAGTGCAACCATATCGGCAGAATATTGGAGAGGCATTTGTCTTCATGGACGACAATTCTCGACCTCATCGTGCACATCTTGTGAATGCGTTCCTTCAAGATAACGACATCGCTCGACTACAGTGGCCAGCATGTTCGCCAGACATTAACCCTATCGAACATGCCTGGGATATGTTGAAAAGGGCTGTTTATGGACGTCTTGACCCACCAACCACTCTGAGAGATTTACGCCGAATTGTCGTTGAGGAGTGGGACAATTTGGACCAACAGTGTCTTGATGAACTTGTGGATAGTATGCCACGGCGAATACAGGCATGCATCAATGCAAGAGGACGTGCTACTGGGTATTAGAGGTAGTGGTGTGTACTGCAATCTGGACCACAAATGCTGAAAGTCTAGCTGTATGATGGTACAACATGCAATGTGTGGGTCTCATGAGCAATAAAACGAGCTGAAATGTTGTTTGTGTTGATCTCTATTCCCTTTGTATTTAACGGTTCCGGAACTCTTGGAACCGAGGTGATGCAAAACTTTTTTTGATGTGTGTATGAGGGAGTTACGTCTCTCAGAGTTAAGAAGAAGCTAGTAGCTGATACAAGATAATTTAAAATATTGAAATATTGATTCCATTTCCTTAATCAACCGGGTGGAAACTAGTGCATGGATGGGATTGAAGAGAATTTAGCAGCAAACGACCTTCCTCACTATAAGTACGCTCCGATCACATCAATTGAAGTTGAACAGAGCTTTTCGAGATATAAAAACTTGTTGGCTGATAACAGCAGATCATTTACATTTGACATCAGAATGACATTCGTAGTGCAGTACAACTCAGACTAAAGTGAACATAAACCTTTTGTTAAGTGCTAGAAATCTATTATGATTGACTTTTCAGTTTGAGCAAGATGTCTTTTGAGAAATATTGGTGAGTTTATTATTATAAGATCATTTTGTCCATTTTATGTGCATTTTTAAACTTTTTTACGTCATCAACATCCGGACCCTAGTGATGAGACTTCTCAAATAAGAGAAATTGCCATCGAGTCTAATAATTTGCGCTGCTCTGTAGCCTAAGCACATACTGTAAGCTGAAGGAGATCGAAAACATGTTCCAATAAAGATTTAGAGCATATTGAGTATTAGCAGGGGTAAAACAGCTTTAATAAGACGACTAAAGAAAGGTGTTACTACATTTTCGCTTCAAGAAATATTTTTATTACAATCCACTATTTTTGTTCCTCCTGAAAATGATTACTTTCTGGACTTAGGACATTTTCGAAATCACCGGTTCAATTGAAATGACCTAATAGAACTACTGAAATATGAGCACCTGTTTAAATTGACTGAGATGAGACAGGTAATTTCTCTTCTGTCCATTATGAAAGAGCTTGTGATTGTGTAATGCAGTAAAGCACCTAAAGAGACTTGATTAGTCTCGGTCACATTATCACTTGACTCGTGATTTTTCACTTGAAAAGGTGGAGGGTGGGGGGGAGGAGAAGTGGGAGTGAGAGAAATATCTCTCCCACCAAACTGAGTGTATCAAGCAAGACCTTCTTGAAGAACCATTGGCTCCATAATATGCCCCACTGACAAAATCTCTTTCTCCACTGGCACTATATATAATGTTTAGCTTGACTTTCCTTTACTCCCCCTACTTCTCTCTCTCGGTCTCTTCTTCCCCCACTATCCATTCCTTCTTCCTCTGTCTCACTCCCTCCGCTGCTGTTGAGAGAAGTGTGGCTGGCAGGCACAACGAACTCACACCAGGACTGGAGAAGAGAATCTGACCAGTCGCGGCCTCGCGGTCCACGAAGAAGGTAACCCACACACTCACACACGAGAAGATTGTGCTGCAGCATCTTCTGAGCCCAGCTCGTCTTCATCTCCACGGACGGACGGACACACACACACACACGCCTGGCAGCACGCGCGGCGCGGATGCACACGCACTGACATTCTGCAAACACACAGCGGGATACTTGCGTTCCTAACATACTCCTGCCGTCAACCACCTGTCAAGGAGCAACAAAAAAATTAACCTCTCTACATCAATAATGCAGAGCAGAAGAATTTCATCTTGAAAATAACTTCTGACAGAGTAATGCCTTCAAGTCAACGAGGTCACCAGCCAACTAATATTAATTCTTAATTGGTTCCAGAGAGAGAAGAGCTTCAAGATTTCAACCACACCTATTGAAGATAAAGCTTCAACACCTCCATCACTCAGACGTCATCTGCCCTCACCCGCTGCACTACATACTTTAGACCGTGTTTATCAGATCCCGCATCAAGCAAAGTACAAGTTGAAGCCATCAGTGAATTTCCTTTTTCATAGTATCAATCAAAAGTACTCAATTCATCCACGTAATAATATAACCACAGAACATCGAGAGAAAAAGTCATCGCATCTCGACGGTCGATTCCAAACTGTAAAATCAGTCACTGGAATGGGAATTTAATTGAGTAATTCTACAATTTGTTGCAGTGAAAGGAAGACATCATTTTGACAATATAAAGCATAACTGATAAATATTCCTTTTGGTTCATTAACAGCTTTCAATAACTGTGGATAAAAATTGAAATTTATGTGTAATTATCTTGCACGTGACAGAAATAATTACAACAAAACCTACCGGATAAGAAGCAGTAAAAACAGAAGAGAAATATCAACTTCATACCAGGTGAATTCAAATCTTAATGAGACCATATTAAATTTCTTGCAGAGTGGAAGATTAACATCTGCAGTGGCACTTGAACTAGTCCATGTAATAAATCTTAAATACTTCACGTTTTTATTTAATCTTCAAGTCATAATTTCAAGCCATCTTCTGTGCGTGGACCCTATTATTAAGCCTACAGGAACTGGCTAACAAATGAAGAACGTTGAGCAAGAGTCCTATCTTTTGTGTGCAATTACCATCATCGAGCAAATAATTTATCTCGCTCCGCCGAAAATTAATTTTTAAAAAACTGTGCTGATCGTGGACATTTATATCAACCCTGTGGTTGTTAGGATTAAAAGAGATTAAGATATGATCTTTTCTCGGAAAGTACAATAAATATATATCAGTGTTTAACAGGTTGGAAAATAGAATACTGTGTTTGGACAAGGATTTCAAGTGACTTAAAAATACCTCGAAGTGATGTGATAATTTTCGGAAAATAATTATCAATTACTGTGCCTCTGAAACCTATGGACCCATCATGGAGTTTTGTTTTTAATTCTTTAATGCCAATTATCTGTATGCAAAATTTCAATCTGATTGCTCAAAACTGCTGTTGGAAATAGTGCCTCGGTAAAAAAAAAAAAAGAACGAGCAATGTTTGGTGAGAGAATCTAAACTGTTGTGGTGTTGAAATATTAAAGTGTTTTGCATGTGAATGAGGTAAAAAAGGAACTGTCACGCCTGAAGGAGCTGTCATCAAAGGGATGTGATATAGCTTGAACACGATCGTGTGCCAGCTGGTACACACGCGAGAGATGTAGCTGTCTAGTGAGACTTCAACACGCGAATAAGACACGAGCAACAGCATTGGACTACACCACAAGTAGGTACGTAGCTGCATTTATCTCATATTATTACCGTAATCTAAACAATATCATTTGCAAGGTGGTTTCAGGATCCATTCTACAGATTTTTTAAAATCATTTTTCTAGAATTAAGCATTATAAACCGTTACGCGTAGGGAAAGACATCTGATTTTAAACTTTAGAGTGATATAGACGAAACGGTTCGTCGCTAGGTGTTCGCCTATGACGTTCCACATTTCAGCTGTTTGAGGCGATGTCATTTGAAAGTAAACTGATCTACTCTTTTGTAATAGTCCATAGAACCATTTATTTTACATTTTTTATCTAGTTGGTTGGTTCCTCAGTTTAGGGGCTGCGACAACGCGGTCATGTAGCCCCGTGTACTTTGGGTGTGTGTAGAATCTGTCTGTTAACCGGTGTTAATTGTGATGGCTGTATTAGTGTGTGTTATATGTAATTCAGGTAAGGATTGCAGAGATCAATTTTCTAGTATTTCCTACTTTTGCTACTAAAATCTACCGTCAACGACATCTGACTGCGGACTTGGATATTATATGCCACCGCAACCGACACCCGGTGACGAACGTTGGAACTCCTAGAGTGTTTACAAATCTAACCTACAAATTTAGCTTCACAAAAGCGTAGTTAGTGGAAAGTTGTTTTACATGCCATAAATCTATGACATGAGCCCGCCGGCATTACTTCCCCTCCGAAGGAAGGCTTACTGAGGGATTTTAACACTCTTAAAACATCCGACGACTTCAGCCAGGTTTGAACCCGCGATCTTGGGCATAGAAGCTCAGCATGTTAACAACTACCCATTTTTATGATGATGCAAATTCGCTATTCGTTTGTTCAAAGAGATGACTCCTGGTTTACTTCTGGCTGAGAACAGAGCAAGTAGAAGTTCGAATAGTGGTGCTTCTAAACAACGTAGGCTACCTAGGAGGGAGGATAGAGGATCTATCCCCTTAAAGAGTGTTGTCACCCCTAGTGAGAGGACGTTTGGCAGTCTATACCTACATCCAAATATATCATCCGATCTCTCCCCCACAAATTTTTCTCTGAGAACGCCAAATGAAGAAAACTTATTCAAGTAAATGTGTGTAAAATGTAACCCAATGTAAAATTAGAACCAATAGGAGATGGGAGAATATTAATTAAAATGTTATCTAATGAATAGTTAAATAAATGATAATCCACCTTAAAGTCAATAATGTATTGAAACTAATTATAATGTAATACCAGCCTTGTAACCTTCTTCAGTTACACTAAGAATAAAAATATTAAACTATGAGCATCAATCTAACATTAACATTCTATGCAAAAAGAGATGAAGAGTAGAAATCGTAGACTAATCTTCAAATATAAAAAAATTATGTTAAAAATATTGTTAATTATAATCGAAAATACTGTCTAATTAGAAAAAATCGTTAAAATATGGAAAACTAATTAATGTAAATTTTCTATAAAAATCAGATCTGTTACAATTGAATTATCATATATATTATTTCAGTAGTATAGATCACTCCTGCGGCGCTCACAAGCAACCGATCGTGACAAATGAGCATTCAAATGAAATAGAATTGACATTAGCAGTAACGAATCGCACTCTAATTTCATAAATATCTAGCCTATAATTTCTTTAAAAAATGACTTTAAAATAAACGAAGTGTGCGATTTTCAGAGACTGTTGCTGTAGAAAACAAAGCTCCATAATTGCTATCCACTTATCATTTTGGTTACTGTGACGCCTGTTTCATGTCATTTTAACGTTCTGAGGTATTTCCTTTATCATTTTGCATGTATTTTAGTAACAGTAAAGCAAATGGTATAATTTCATACATATCGAATAAGCGGTAAATGTTATGATTTCAGTGATTGCCTTCTTAAGTTAGTGAACGTACAACTTGGAATTCTAACTGAAACGTAAATAGTGTTCTATAATCATTTGGTTCAAATAAAAACATAACAACCTTTCTCCTTAAGTCTCTTATTATAAGCCTATTGGGGAAAGTGTGGTTTAAGAACATGCGAGATTTCTCGCACGGGTTCGCTAGTTACTTATTTATTCGTTTACGGCTTTTAAATACCACGTTAGGCAACAATTACACATTATTGGAAGCCTTTTTAGCCGCCCAAAATATTCGCATTCTTTCTCTGGCAGCCTGTCCAACCCCTGCTCATTTTTGGTTCGTCGTGGAATTCTTGGAATTTGTCGATAACTGACCTAAACTTAGCGCGGTTTGCAATGTCTTCCGACTTAAGTCCAACCTGATGGAGATCCTTCCGCACCTCCCTGAACCATTTGTCAGACACCTTGGGTCTACTGTCGAGTATTCTAAAAATCCTCTTCTTAAGTCTTCGCTCATCCATTCGAAATAAATGCTCACAGAATTTGAGTGCCCGTTTTCTCATCGATTCCATCAGCCTTTCATTGCCCTGGTAGAGATCTTCCCTTCCTCACAACCTATATTGGCCGTCCACAGTCTTTAGATCCATTACTTTGCGAAGGAACTTTCTTTCGAATTTCTCAGCGTCCCCCAAACCCGCCTTCCCTCTCAAGTGGAGGCATTCACTAGCATATTATAATGCCGTAATTTAGCCCATTTCGAGATGGCTTTTTCTTGTATAAAGTGTATGTTCTGCAGAAAACCACAGCCATCCTGTCCCGTCTGGTATTATTGGCCTCCCTTTCGCTAGTTTTCAACTGCACGATTTCACCCAGGTACTTAAAGCTGTCAACTCTGTCTATCTTACCATGCTCGGTCTGCAGGTGACAAGGAGCTGTTTTGATGTTAGTCATATACCTTGTTTTTTGAAAATAAATTTGTAAATTTTGAAATTAAAAAGAAAAACTATGATTATAGGGGCCAAATACCGACATTATACCACAGTTGTAAAACCCGAGGGATTATATGCGTCCGGAACTTTGACCACGAATAGTAAAGGTCAAGCTGACCAACTGGAAAAAAGAGAGCGCAGGATACCAAGAATAATCCTAGGTAATAGATGGGTTGATGGACAGTGGCGAATGAGAGCAAATAAGGACTTGTGCAACAAAATAGACCCTATCACAGCATCAATTCAGAAGAGACGGCTACTATTTTACGGTAACCTCTTCTGATCGATTAACGAAAAGAATATAGAGTCTAAGGCAACAAGGCCGAGATGGTTCGAGGAATGCGGAAAAGATCTCAGGCAAATTGGTATTCCAGACCGAGAAATTCCTGACAGGAACAAATTTAGAAGATTGGTGAATAACTACCAAGGTTTTAAAATGGTATCAATTTCCGGAAGACGGAGATGACCTTTGTCCGAAGAACATAAACAGGCACTCGTCGCTGGGGTCAGAAGATACTGGCAAGAAATCTTCATAAGGTTGACAATGAAAATTCACAGCCTGCTTCCAGTCGACCGACCGGGTCTGGGATGGAATGAATTAAGCCTCCATCTAGCGGCGAAGATAAGTTATGAACTGTGACGGCTGCCAAAGCCTGTCGCACTCCTCTGAGGCAATGATTAAATGAATGACAGGGAAAACCGGAGTACCCGGAGAAATACCTGTCTGCCTCTGTTTTGTCCAGCACAGATCTCACATAGAGTGACCGGGATTTGAACCACGGACCCAGCGGTGAGTCTCCGGCGTACTGCCACGGAGGCTTCTCTTTATAAGGTTAATAAAGTTTATTAATAAACCTGGTTTAAGACAGAGCTTGAGTTTTGTGTAACATACGTCTTATGTATTTTTCAAGATTTTAGGGAAAGGGCAACGAAACTAAAGACGCTGCAATGTTAACTACGAATCAGGGATTTTAGAAGCACGTATTTTTTCAGGGACTTGAAGCCCGAACACCGAAAAACACAACGGTTTATAATAAACATGTCGCGGGTTCGTGTCCCGCATGGATCATTTTTTTAAATCTATTCTCCATCTAAAGACGATATAACACCTGAAAGTTTTAATTCACATATTTCCATTTATCACGACACAAATAAGTCATGAAGATCTGAGTAGGCTACTAGGTTATTGAATATGCTAGCTTGCTGTGCTAATAAAGCAATCAAAAAGCTTGATAGAAGTTTTCTAATTACCGTATACAGAAAAAGTGTTTAGCCATGTATAAATCAGAGCAGCAGTTAGTTATCAGTTCAATAAATCGATTCTGGGCCGTAATAATAAATAACCTGGCATCGGAAGCTAAAATGAATGCAGTATTAGATGCTGGTGTCGTGTTCAGTCCACTGAGGTAGGCTACATCTTATCTCACATAAAGAATTTACCAGCGTTTAGCTTAAGAGTAGGGAATGGAGTTTGGGGGTTCTTAAATTGTCATTTTAGGTTTTCAAAAACATAAAATAGTTTTCTTTGGGTAGGATAGGTTTTCAAAATAGGTTTTTATGTTTAAAGTGTAACAAAGGTTGACATAAACTGCGCAAAGCTCAAAATTAATGCCTAAATGTTAGCAGACAATCTGATTATAACGAGAGTGTAAATATAATTTTTAAAAACTTATCCTGGAGCACTAAATTAAGGCACTAACAAACAGTGGTCAGACCAGAAACTCTGTAAGTGGCAGAAACATTTAAATTAACAAGATTTGGTGATTTAGACAAATTAGAGTAGACTGAAAGACGAATTCTGAGATGATGATGATAATTGCTGTTTTAAGGGGCCTAACATCTAGGTTATCGGCCCCTAATGGTTTGGGCGATCGTGAAGATGATAATGAAATGTAAACTATAACTAAAACTAACTACTAACTTATATACTAGAAGAAGAAATGGAAAACAAAAGGAGAATAAGGCAAATAAAGGACAGGAGGAAAAGAAATGCCCTCAACCCTCGAAGAATGTGGATTGAGGGACTTGGAAGGAAGGAGAGCCATGAAAGGCAGATAGGAAAGGGGAATAGGAGAGGGTCCGTCCCAGAGGTAATGGATAAAGGGGGTAAAACCGGACCCAGCTCAGGAATCCCCGGGGTCACCAATTCCCGAACTCACCAGCCGCGAGCCCCTGAGGATGTAGCAATATCTAGGGTGCACGAGAAGCGGTGGGGCTACACACACCCTGCCTCATTTAGGGCCTTGAGCAGAAGGCTGGAGATAACAGGAAAAGAAAAAGGAGGCTGACCCCTCGCAGAAGGAGGGTATCCGAATTCTGAGAAAAATACTGGGAGCTAAATGAAATAATAACGCAGAATATAGGTTACGACCAAATAGAGAGTTATATTTCAAATTTGAAAAATTAACTGATGTAATGAAAAAGAGAAGATTAGTTTTTTCGGGCACATTTATAGAATAGAAAATACTACACTAACTAAACAGATCTTCATCTTACTGAATAACTACAAATCCAAACCCACATGGTTCATTGAAATTGACAGTTTGCCACGGTGGGTGAGTGGATAGCGTGTCGGTCTACTAACCCCAAGATTGCAGGTTCGCTCCTGGCCGTGGAGAGTGATTTCTGAAAGGCGTCAAAAATACGACACGCATGTCATACGATGTTGGCATGTTAAAGAACCCATTTGAATTCCGTAGGCCGTGTTCATAATTGCAAAATTAATCTCGGGAGTTTCCGCCAACCCAAAGTTCCTCATTTCTCTACTAGAAAGCGCTATAGTGTTCAAGGAGCTTAGATATCTAACCTCCTTTACTTTCATAATGATTCAAGGAACAACGAAATTTGACATGCAAGCTACCCTATGGGTGTCTAATGACAAAGCTTGCATCCGGCATCCGAGGCCATACGATATTATTATTATATTATTGAAATTGACAAAGACTTGACAAACCCCAGAATTAAGACAGACACAATAGCAAACAGATCACTCTTCAGAGAAGCTATTCAAAAGGCAGAATTTCAAGAAAGAAAGAAAGAAAGAAAGAAAGAAAGAAAGAAAGAAAGAAAGAAAGGAACAACTCGCAGAAAGTGGACTCAAGAGGAGAAAGATTGACACTTTAGAAGGATGAAGGAAATTTGTAAACAAAGAAAATTGAATACAATGAACAATAGCCAAAGTTGATTCATCGAAGCCTGCAAATGGGTTATTCGAAAGTAGAAGAAGAAGAAGAAGAAGAATAAACTTCTTTATCAAATTATCACCGAGAACTTCACACTTTGCTCTCCTTAAATGTGTTAATTATTCAAATTCAATAAAACCAAGGATGTCAGAGGGGATATTCACACTGTAGGCCGTTTAATTAACATTGTTTATTTAGAATATAGGGAACATGGAAATAATAAGAAATGTGTTCCCACTTTCCTGACAGTAATAACCAAGCTGAAAAGTGCTGAAAATATTTGAATTTTCTGGCAAGTAGGATTTCTCTCAATCAACTACAGCTAGGTTTACTTTTAAAAATTATAAACTATAAATTCAAATATACTACATTAAAAGGAACAAAACTGCAATTAGGTAGTTTTAGGTACTCGCATATCATTTAGGTTTTTATTAAGTACCACAGAATTCATGAGTTTTGAGTTTGATTCGGAAAAGTATGAAAGTATTTTGTTTTTGTATTTAGAAATAAGGAATAAAAGGTAAAAACCTAAGAATCCGGGTTCTACTTATGAGGTTCACCACTGCAGTGTTGTCAATGGCGCCGTCACAGTAATTCACGCAGGGTGGGCAGGAAGTCAATCTTTTTAAAATTTAGAATTAAGAACAACGTTTGTAGAGAAGGGAGACACAAACAAATTAGAAAGTGAAAATGAATGTCACACTTAAATAGAATTACTAAATAGAGGATGGAGGAAGCCAGGTAAATTAGCGAGTGGAATATGGGCTAGGAAAGTGACGATGATGAATGATGAACGTGTGGCCCCCGGAGAGGGGAGTGCAGGTCTTTCTAGTTGACCCTCGTAGGCGCGTCGTAATGAGGATGAAGACGTCACGTACACTCAGTCTCCGTGCCACGAGAATTAACCCCAGGAGATTAAAATCCCTCATTGCTCGGCCAAACCTTAGCGCGCTAACCATTTAGCCACGGAGCCGAACAGGAAAGTGATATATAAGCAACACGATAAATGTGCATGTGAAACAAGGGTGCAGAAGACGGTCTCTTAAACTATGAAACTTAGTTAGAGTCGAAGATAGCATCTCTGTATCAATTAGGTTAAGGTGCACTTTATAAAAAGGAATGTAGCGCCCAGTTCGCTACTTCTGTGGGGGTCCAGGTGGGGACACCAAGAGCCCGCTGATGAGCCAGCTTGGTGTCCTAGGTGAAACCCCACACAAGACACGGCACAGACCTAGAAAAATTGCTGAGTTTTAATCATGCTAGTCACTACACCACGAGGTGTATAATTGAGACTGCCAATATCGATCGAGTACTACTGTAAATGGATTGAAGAGCATCGGTAGATGGGACACCTTAGCTCTTGTACAGTCGCTGCGTGTGGCAAGGTGCCTCTTGTCCCCTCAGGTTACACAATACCCTAGCGGACTGGAATTATGGCTGCACGACTGAGCATAGCATTCCCGTGTACCTCAGTGGAATCAATATCACAAGGAACTAATCTTATTCGATGCTCTCTCAACTTATGACTTGTTTATCTTCTTCCTCACTTGTGTGACTTACTACCGACTGACCAGTGTCTGCCTCAAGCTACAACGAGCAGCACAAAATGTATTTATAATGTATGTTACGGTGCGCGTTTAACTCATGACTACCTGGGAATGGACGAGCGAAGGTCCTTACTTGCCGTCATCTAACAAGTAGCTGGCTCGGTGGACCAGTGGCAAAGTTCGTCTTGTGATTCCAAAAATACGAGAGCACTCCGAGTCGTACGGCGGCTTCGGTGGCTTGCTCAGCTTCTATGCCCAAGATCCTGGGGTCAAACCCGGCCGAAGTCGTCGGATTTTTTTAAGAGAGTTAAAAATCCCTCAGTATGCCTTCCTGCGGAGGTAATGTAGGCTATAGCTGGCGGTCCCATGTCAGAGATTTATGGCATGAAAAAGAACCTTCCACTAACTACACTTGTGTGAAGCCAAAATTTGTAGGTTAATAATAATATAATAATATCGTATGGCCTCGGGTCCCGGGTGCAAGCTTTGTAATTTGACACCCAGAGGGTAGCTTGCATGTCGAATTTCGTTGTTCCTTGAATCACTATGAAAGTCAAGGAGGTTAGATATCTAAGATCCTTGAACACTATAGCGCTTTCTAGTAGAGAAATGAAGAACTTTGTGTTGGCGGAAACTCCCGAGAATAATTTTGCCATTATGAACACTGCCTACTGAATTCAAATGGGTTCTTTGATATGCCAACATCGTATGACATGCGTGTCGTATTTTTGCCGCCTTTCAAAAATCACTTACCACGGCCAGGAGCGAACCTGCAATCTTGGGGTTAGTAGACCGACACGCTATCCACTCACACACCGTGGCAAGCTATTTGTAGGTTAATAACGCTCTATAGTTCCATCGTTCGCCACCAGATGCTGACTGCAATGCCATCTAGTAGCCGCAAACAGGTGTCGTGGATGGTAACATTTGGTAGCAAAAGTAGGAACTACTTGAAATTACTGCCTGCAGTCCTTACTAGAATTGAAACAGATAACACACACTAATACAGTCATCACAATTAACAGCGGTTATCAGACAGATTCTACACACAGCCAAAGTACACGTGCCTACATGACTGCGTTATCGCAGACCCTAAACTAAGGAACCAACCAATCTGAGTCCTACGATGTTGACTCGTGTCACATTTGATGATTGCAAGATAAAATTGATTAAGAGGTTTAACAGTATTGACAAAATATGCAATATCTCCGCAGATATTCCAAGTATCTTCCTGAATTCTAACCCGAATGTGCCTATACCTTGATAGTTTTCTATAGCACGGGCAAAAATATTTTGTGTGAGGCGATTGGTTTTTTATTTATTTTCATACATGTGTTGTCTTTTCTTTTCAAAGAAACTCAACCCAAGTGTAGCAAAATAAGATTTTTTTTGAACGCTCATGAAAGCAAAGGTTTTATTCCAGGGATGAATCACCATGAGATTGACAAGTAAGGCTAAGTGGAGAGTGCAATCAAAAACTGGTCTCCTTGCGACATTGTTGTACTGATTAATGTATGTACATTGTGCTTGTTTCATTAATGATAATTTATTGGGAAACCAGAAATTTACTTAAGGGGATATGGAACCGATGAGGAGTCAAAATATCAAAAATTTTGAAATATGTATTTGTTGTATGTATGGTCTTTTTTACACATTGTGTAAAACTTTCAAGCTGATAACTAAACTGGAAGTTTTTTTTTCAATAATTAATATCTGATGCTGTATGCCTAGAGCCACGTGCCATTGGGGATGTAACCCCCTTGAGGTCAGAATTTTGGAAAACAATTGTGGTTTTTATCATTTTAAATGATCTTGTCGACTTCGTCGTTACGCTGGGGTCTGGCGTTACGTAACGGTGACGGGACGAAATGTACCCAGATGCACTGAGGTGTGGGACGTCATAGTACTGCTTGGTGCATGTGTTCCCCGACAATCTCTACTTCGTTAGTGTAAGACAAAAATCCCCGATTCTTGGATGCCACGGGTAATCTCGAGAACCACTGGATTGATTTTGATGCGGTTTTCACCATTCTGTAAAGGATATCTCGAGGAATGACTCGGTAGAAAATAATTTATGTATGATGAAAGGAAGCCAAGCAGTAACGATTTCAGTGAAACAGTCGAAAACAAACTTGGCGTCCGTGCGCTTCTTAAGCTTACGCTGGGCTAACCGTTAAAAAAAAGCATTATACAATGAGCGTAAGAATTGGTCAGCATGCAAAGTTCTACAAAAAAAAAAAAAGTCCGCGAGAGCATATCTCTATCTTCAATACATCGCACACTGTAAGTGTTTTTAGACTGTATGGAATGGGTACGTCCCCGCGCGCTCTGGTGAGCGTGACGGCATCCCGCGCGCTTGACCTTGCTTTGCCCTTGGTTTGCACTTGCCGTTCGCGAGTAATTTGAAACAAGGTAAAGTATTATAAAGCAAGATAAGTATTGTGCAGATAATATTCTAACATGTCAAGAGTCTTTGGCTTCGAGCGAAGCGAGAAGCCTCCAGCCTTTCTAGCATTTTTCAGCAGTTGTAGCATTTAAAATGATACAAAGTCTAGTCTTTCAGGCTGACTGTCACTTTTTTTCATTGGTTATCATGTTTTCTTCAATGTGTTAAAATTTGAAAATTATAAGAACACTGGAAGTACATAAAAATAACTAGATATATATAAACGTAAATGAACTTCCATTTCCACAAAAAAAAAACAAATAATGTTTTCCACAACTTACATTTTCCAGTATTTATGTTCCATTTTCTCGGAAACTACTGAGTGCAATTGCATGACATTTTCAGGGCCTCTTCTTTACATACTCTTACATCTTTTCTTCTCGAATTAATTCAAACAGAATGCTAGTAACTGAATTATGGTTCATAAACCACTCCAAATTTTAGTGCAAAAAATCCAAAATTAAAAAAAAAATATGGTTCTTACATCAAAGGATTTAGATCGAAGCACTTATAAAGAGGCTATAAGATAACAACATGAAAACTAACGGAATTCCTCTATGGCTTACAGAGAAAAATAAACATTTTGCTTTTTCGTTTTTGAAAAAAATCTTAATAACCTATGCAGTATTCCCAATTTGCAATATAGTTTAAATTAATATGGTATATAGTTATTATTTTACTGAAATTTCATCGATTTATGTTTAAGAATGGAGACACAGGAATTATTTCAATATTTTGATGCTTTACGGGTACAACCCCCCTTAAACAAACAAACAAACAAACAAACAAACAATGAAAATGAGAAGAAAAAAAGAAACAATTAGCTTCTTAGTGAAAGAAAATTAATTTTTCATTTGCTGCTATTTTATTCCGCAACGAACCATCACCGGGAGTAATATTTTTTAACAAAATTCCGTATGCTATTTTTATCCAAGTAGCTGAGCTATGAGCGATCGTGCCAATTGGAGCTTCTATGCAGCCTTCACAAATCAGCGCACGCGAGGAATCCTTGCTTGATGGAGCTGTCTCGTGTAAAACCAGTTGGAGACTTTAACACGCGAGTAAGACACAAATCTGGTTCAGATCCTTCCACAAGAATAAATCCTTCACAGACCGATCATGATAGCGCGGCGTGTTAGGAAGGCCACTGTCCAATGTTGGCCAATGTTTCATCATTTTTTACTCAGAGTACAGGTTCATCTTTACCCTGGGATTTGTTATAAGTAGGGACCGGATTTTTAGCCTATTTTCATTTATGAAAAAAATAGGATTATGAGATCACCTTTTTTCCGTGTGTCTGTGTGTGTGTGTCCCCCCCTAATAACGTCTAAAAGGCTGGACAGATTTCAATGAAACTCGGTAAGGTCATAGCACCATTTTGGCCGACCCGGACCGTGTCCTTCAAATTTTATTACGTCTCACCAATCCAACATGGCGGCTGTGCGAAATATTTTACCGGCATTCTATATCTCCGCAACTATTAGCGATATCACGCTGAAATTTTTTACGGTGATAATGGGCACTACTAGAAGTTCACCTATAAGACTTTCGAAAATTTTTTAACTACAAAATCAACATGGCGGCCAAGCGCAGTTGAAACTTTTAAAGAGATATTTCTCACGATTTACCATTCAAACGTAATGAAATATGGTACAGGAAATGTTTATACACATTGTAATGCACTGGCATCTAATTTATTTCAATTGTTCATATAACCTAAAGATGGCGGCTGTGCGAAATTTTAAAATTAAGTTTTATTTATTGTGTCATAATCATGCGATCGAAGTGAAAGTTTGATTAATTAACCTACGCAACAATTCTCATTTAATGGCACATAACTCTATGGCCTATACATATAACAATCCAACATGGCGACCATCCGAAATATTTAGACGGTTATGGATCTATTACAGCAATCAAACTGAAATTGTCTATGTTGATAGAGGCAATTTACATAAGTAAGATATATGAAAATAGGCTGTATAGTTCTTCACGGAACTACTTGTTTCTTCTTCAGAACTTCTTGTTAGGTTTTTAAATTGCCATTTTAAGTTTTCAAAACCAAAAAAATAGTTCTTTGTGGGTTTTTAATAGGTGGAATAGGTTTTGAAATAGGCTTTTATGTTTAAGGTGTAGCAAAGGTTGACAAAAACTGTGCAAAGCTTAACATTAATGCCTAATTGTTAGTAGAAAATCTTATTGCAACAAGAGAGTAAATATTTTACATAATGATACGTCCTCAAATTATCACCGAGAACTTCACACTTTTAGGCAATTTTGCTCTACTTAAATAACCTATGTTAATTATTCAAATTCGATAAAACCAAGGATGCCCGAGTTGATCTTCACACTCTACCCCGTTAAATTAACTTTATTTAGAATATGAGGAACTTGGAAATAATAAGAGATTTATCCCCACTTTCTTGACGGTGAATAACCAAACATTAAGACATAATGAAGGAAATTGGAGAAAAATTGAAAGTGGGAGTGAAGATTCAAGGAGAAATAGTATCAACTCTGAGATATGCCGATAACATAGTCATCTTGGCCGACACGCCTGAGGATTTGAATGAGTTTTTGAATGGTATGGACTCCGTCTTACGGAATGAATTCATGATGAAAATTAATAAATGTAAAACAAAAATACTGGAATGCAGCGGAAATAAATCAGAAACCACTAGGAACATCAAATTGGCAGGTGAAAAGCTAAAGGAAGTAGGAGACTTCTGTTACTTAGGATGCAAAATAACCAGTGATGGACGAAGCAAAGAGGATATAAAAATTAGGTTGGCTCAGGCAAGGAAAGCATTTCTACAAAAAAGGAATCTGTTGACATCGAATATAGATTTAGGTATTAGGAAGTCATTTTTTAAAGTCTTTGTCTGGAGCGTGGTGCTCTATGAAAGTGAAACTTGGACTATTGGTACAGCAGAAAATACGAGAATTGAAGCATTTGAAATGTGGTGTTACAGGAGAATGATGAAGATCAGATGGGTAGATAGGGTTACAAATGAAGAGGTATTAAGACGAGTGGGAGAGGAGAGATGTTTCTGGCGACTGCTAATGAAGAGAAGAGATAGGTTGGTAGGACACATACTAAGACACCCAGGAATAGCAAGCTTAGTTACGGACGGAAGGGTCGAGGACAAGAACTGTAGGGGTAGACCAAGGTTAGAATATGTTAAACAGATTGCCTCGGATGTAGGGTGTGGTAGCTATGTAGAGATGAAACGATTAGCTCAGGAGATGGAGGCATGGAGCGCTGCATCAAACCAGTCAAACAACTGAAGACTCAAACACCTACAAGACATAAGCTGAAAGGTGTTGAAAATATTTGAATGTTTGGATTATAATTCTTTAAATCAACTAGAGTTAAGAATAAACACTATCTTCAGAGTTACTTAAAATAAAATAAAACAGTGACTAAAAACTCAAATATACAATAATGGAACAATACTGGAATTAGGTATTTTTTAGGTACTCGCATATTATTTTCCTTTGTTTAGGTACTACAGAATTCATGAATATGGCTCTTTTGAGTGTGATTTGGAAATGTATTTAGAAGTAAGAAAAAGTAAGAACCTTAGAATCCGGTCCCTAGTAATAAGCAAAACGTTCACGGCCGAAGTAGTCTAATTGGCTGTACATATTCAATCAGCAAATTATACGATTTGTTCGAATTATTTTGAATACTAACATTTGATTCGAACATACCAATATATTGGTTAGTTCAACTATTCGTATTACAGTATTTGATAGTAGCAATAAATAATACTCTCGCCCCAATCTCTGGTTATCCGAGATTTGCAACAGAGAGCATTATATCTTATTCTATTCTATTCTATTCGAACCTTCAAATATTTGAATTGTTACAATTTCCAACCTATTTGAACATTGACATTTTGAAATATTCCGATTGGTGAATAACCCGGTTATTTAGTCACTAATAATCAAATAATTATAATGTATATAGAAATAAAAGAGTAAAGAAACCATAAAGAAAGAAAGAAAGAAAGAAAGACAGAAAGAAAGGACTCCACGTGGAGTCAGACAGAAAACAAGCTATTGGTCAGCAACAACCAATAATTATTGTCGGTGCGTGTCACTGCTTAACGGCTGAGTCGCCGGTCGTTAACCAGGAAAGTGAGTGAAAAATACATGTGTATTCACCTGTCGATCGATCGAGTACTGGTACAGAACTCCGCCATAAAGGAAATGGTTTTGTTGTTGATTCATTCAGGGGCTTTGTGACATCGTGGTCATGTAACCCCGTGCACTTGGGTGTGTGTGTGTGTGTGTGGAATTTGTGTTATTATGATGGCTGTATTCGTTTGTGTGTGTTTTAATTCAGACGAGGATTGAGAAGGAAGCTGTCGAGGCGTTGATTTAGGCACCATCCCTGCATTCACCTGGAGTAGAAGTGGGAAACCACAGAAAACCACTTACAGGATGGCTCAGGTAGGATTTGAACTCACTGCTTCTCAATTTTACTTCACGTGGCTAAGTGTACCCCGTTCCAACCCTCAGACAAGAATTAAGTTTCTTGGCAGAGCCTGGAATCTAACCCGGGCCTCCGCGGTTACAGCCAAGAGTGCTAGCCACTACACCACGAGGTGGACGTAAATGGAGGCTAGGATGGGCAACTAGAAGACAAAAGTGGGTGTGCGAAGGTGATCGAGTGAGGGTACATTGTCAAGGTGATTATACTGTATTACGTTGAACTTAGCAGACTCTGTGTCTGGCTAAGTGGTGGCCTTCAGTCCTCAAGATTGCACGTTCGATTCCCACTCAGCCAAATGGGATTCAAAGATGCTCAAATGCGAACGCTTAGTGACAGCATAGTTACTAGCAAATAAAAGAACTTATTCCAATAAAAATCCGTCTAAATAAATCATTAGAAGTTACTGAAAATAATAATAATAATAAATCCTAGTCACAAGTTGTTATGGGACCGATCTGTTATTACTGATAAAACCATACCAGCAAACCGGCCAGATATCGTTCTTGTGGACAAGGTGCAGAAGAGAACCTTCCTCATTGATATCGCAGTGCCCAATTCCCATAATCTGCAACAAACCTGCTGTGGTAAGATCACCAAATATCTGCCCTTGGCTGAGGAAATACGGGAAATTTGGAGACAGGAAAGTGTAGTGGTTCTGCCTATAGTAATCTCTTCTACCAGCATCATCCCTAAATCATTGGCTAGTAACCTAGAAACATTGGGAATACATCCTGGTCTACATATCACCATATCGCCGTCATCTTGGAGACCTGTTCCATTGTTCGTTCCTTTCCTAATATGCCACCCTGAAAGAAGTTGTCAAACCCTCTTGCGATATGTTAATTTGTCCCACTTATGTGGCGAAATGAATGTGATTGCAATAATAATAATAATAATAATAATAATAATAATAATAATAATAATAATAATAATAATAATAATAATAATAATAATAATAACTTATAGATACCGCCTGTCCCAACACTCAAAACATCCAAACAACAGCTGCTAATAGAATATCTAAGTACACAGAGCTGGCAATTGAGATAAAGCAGATGTGGAAACTTGAGTCGGTGACTACCATACCAATAATTGTATCGTGTACTGGTGTTATACCCAAACTCTCCACAGTAGTCTATCAATATTGAATCTACACCCGCAGATATATATTGAACTACAGAAGGCAGTTCTGTTAAACACCTGCCATATTGTCAGGAAGTTCCTTGGTGACAATGCCCTCGTCGAACACTCAGCAAGGCTCGAAGATGATTCAGAAGGAAATTTAGTTCATTCTATAAATGAGGGAGACTCGTGAAGAGTCCAGACACGAAATTAATGTAAAGTGAGGTTCCTATAATTTACATACATTGTATTTCAGTACAGATGGTTCCTTGCTAAGGCCCGACCAGGCTGTAATATAAAATGTAACCGGTATCTGCCGTGTTAATGATGCCAAAGAAATAAACAATAATAAAAATAATAATAATAATAATAAATGTTGAAGTTCTTACGCTAAACTGAAGAACATCGAATCAAGGTGTATGTTATTATTATTATTATTATTATATAATACTTTTGGCCCTCTAAGGACCACGTAGAACCATTATTTAGCATTGTTCTTCTTGTTCTTCTTATCTTCCCAAAACTTCCTCATCTTTCGCTTTGTGCCTGTCTTCTTTCTTGTGTCCATGGAGCTTTCCGTCCGGTAGGGAGCTTGGGTGGAAACTTATATGAATTTACTTTCTGTCTATATACACTCCGTGTCGTTGTTAGTGGTATGGTATGGAAATGAAAATGCTGCGTTGGTCCATGGGTATTAAAAGACTTGACCATGTCAGAAATGAACATGTAAGGAAACAAATGGGAGTTAAAACAATTAAAGACAAAATGAGGGGAGCACATCTTTGCTGGTATGGGCATGTCACTAGAAGTGATGAGAACTCTGTGATAAAAACGGCCCTCCGATACGATCCAGGAAGGCTTCAACCCCGTGGGCACCCAAAGAAACGCTGGTGTGCAGTCTAAACCCTGAAGATGCCGTTGACAGGAAGAAGTGGCGAACAAGAACCAAGCAAGCGGACCCTGCGTCAACGCGGGACACACGCTAGGAAATAAGAAAAATCAAAATAGGTTCACCATCTCTGATAATTGGAATATGATAAAGAAGGTTGGTTGGTTCCTCAGTTTAGGGGCTGCGACAACGCGGTCATGTAGCCCCGTGTACTTTGGGTGTGTGTAGAATCTGTCTGATAACCGGTGTTAATTGTGATGGCTGTATTAGTGTGTGTTATCTATGATTCAGGTACAAGGACTGCAGACGATTATCTTTTTCAAGTAGTTCCTACTTTTGCCACCAAATGCTACCGTCCACGACACCTAGCTGCGGACATGGCTACTAAATACTAAATACCACCTGGTGGCGAACGTTGGAACTAATAAAGCGTTATCAAACTAACCAACAAATTTTAGCTTCCACAAGTGTAGTTAGTGGGAGGTTCTTTTTCATGCCATAAACCTATCACATGGGACCGCCGGCTTTACTTCCCCTCGGGAGGAAGGCGTACTGAGGGATTTTCAACGCTCTTAAAAAATCCGACGACTTCGGCCGGGTTTGAACCCGCTATCTTGGGCATAGAAGCTCAGCATGCTGCCAACTACGCCTTGAAAATCCCTCAGTATGCCTTCCTTCGGAGGGGAAGTAAAGCCGGCGGTCCCAAGTCATAGATTTATGACATGTTAAAGAACCTTCCACTAATTACACCTTTGTGAAGCTAAATTGTAGGTTAGGTTAAACATTTGACAAACGCTCTTATGTTCCGACGTTTGCCGCCAGGAGCCGACTGCGATGACATCTGGTAACCAGTTCTGAACTAGTAGTCGTTGACGGTTGCGTTTGGCGGCAAAAATAGGAACTACTTGGAATGATTCAATTTCTGCAGTCCTCACTCGAATTAAAAACAGACACTCACACTAATACAGACATCACAATTAACACCGGTTATCAGACAGATTCTACACACACCCAAAGTTCGCTGGGCTACATGATCGCGTTGTCGCAGCCCCTAAACTGAGGAACCAACCAACCTATCTACTACGCCATCGAATCAGCACCATCTCTGATAATTGGAATATGACAAAGAAGGATCTACCGTATGCAGAAGGTTGTGACTGCAATTCCAGCGTTCTGACACGGGTATCTTATAAGAGAAACGCATAATATAAACACTATATCCAGTAATTTTAACCCATTGAGAGTCAATGAACGTACAACATAAAGTAGCCACCTTGTGAATGGGCTAAGTGTGGGATTATTATACACGAAGTACTCTACTATAAGTACAAGACATGCTAATATAATATAAAATAAAAGCAAGGTAGCCAACATTACAAATAGACTACCAGTGTTCCAAGCAGTGGGTGTACTTGCGGAATAACTCAGGCAACGGAACACTCTATGAATAACAAAACAGGTAGGCTACATTTTTAATGTTAAACGGATGAGCTATGGAGTATCATGCGTAGCCAACGCCCTCCATTAACTATAAATTAAAGTAATCTATAACATGATTCAGTTCGCAATGTTGCAGGGGCAAAGATTTATTTTACTGGAAGAGTTTCTGATATCCATGTACCGGTATTGTTTTCCAATATTTGAAACGATAATGATGCGGAGATGACAATGTGACACTACGTAAACTACTGTCGACCTAAGTATTATGTGCACTCGAGTTTGAAGGTTGTTTGTGAAGTAACCAATAGACCTACATAAAATACAATAACATCATCATTTTCGTCGTTCTATTTTACGTTAGCTCATGTAGGTTTGGAATTTTTAGTTTATATTTTAATATTTTTTGTCGCAGTTGGAACACAAAAAGTGCACGTTTTTAAGCGTGTTTCAACCATGCATCACATTTAAGAATTATTATCTCAAAAACCCGTCATCATATCGAATCCAAATTCTAACACAATATACATTGGAATGTTGTATAACTGGATTATTAATTTCAAAATTTTGCGTGTCCAAGAAAAAAAGTTGTTATCATTTTTGTAAGGTAACGTTTTCTCTGCTCGGGGTGGTTGGAAAATGTAGTTCTTGGTTGCGATGTAATCCTTATACATCAAAACGTTAAGCTGTATGACTGTGAAATACGTAAATTAACTCACTTATTTTATAACGGTTTGTATTTGTAGGCGGAAATAACACATCATTCACCAGCTACCCAGAAAAGCTGTACAGCGTTGCCGATATGGAGCCCAACACGCATCATGGCGTGCTTCGCTCGGAAGTGATGGGCTCCATCACAGCAACACTGTACAGCTCTCCCGGGAGTGGGTAGCTGGCGAACGATGTGTTATTTCCGCCTACAAATACAAACCGATATAAAATAAGTGAGTTAATTTACGTATTTCACAGTCATACAGCTTAACCTTTTGATGTATAAGGATTACATCGCGACCAAGAACTACATTTTCCATCCACCCTGAGCCGAGAAAAAGTTACCTTACAAAAATGATAACAACATTTTTTCTTGGACACGCAAAATTTTGAAATTATTAAACCAGTTATACAACATTCCAGTGTATAATGTGTTAAAATTTGGATTCGATCTGATGACGGGTTTTTGAGATAATAATTCTTAAATGTGACGCATGGTTGAAACACGCTTAAAAACGTGCACTTTTTGTGTTCCAACTGCGACAAAAAATATTAAAATATAAACTAAAAATTTCAAACCTACATGAGCTAACGTAAAATAGAACGACGAAAATGATGATGTTATTGGATTTTATGTAGGTCTATTGGTTACTTCACAAACAACCTTCAAACTCGAGTACACATAATACTTTGGTCGACAGTAAGTCATTAACGTCCAAAACCATCTGCCTAGACTAATTGATCACAGTAAGGAGGCCTATGACTGACATTTTCCGATCTTTGAATTAACTTTTACTTTTTGTTTATAACTAGACACCGAATTTTTAGCTTCTAAAAACATGATTTTGAATTTTTTGTCTTTAATATGTAGAATATGTTAGGGTTTTATATTTGAAGTGTAGCAAAAGTTGGCATAAACTGCGCAAACCTTAAAATTAATGCATAATTATTAGGGGGAAATCTGATAGTAACGAGAGTGAAAATACTTTACATAATTATACGTTTTTTTTATCAAATTATCACCGAGAACTTCACTTTTTTAGGCAATATTTGCTCTCCTTAAATATGTTAATTATTCAAATACAATAAAACCATGAATGTTAGAGGTGATTTTCAGCTTTTAATTAACTTTGTTTATTTTGAATATAGGAAGCTTGGAAATAATATGTGATTTATCCCCACTTTCCTGACAGTAAATAACCAACAATAAGATATCAGATGAAAAGTGCTGAAATATTTGAATTTTCAGGCAGGAAGGATTTCTCTCAATCAACTAGAGCTAGGAATAAACACTGTCTTGTGGTTCACTTTTAAAAATTATAGACCAAAATTCAAATATACTAGAATAAATGGAACAAAACTGCAATTAGGTACCGTATATTAGGTTCTCGAATAGCCTATCATTTAGGTTTTTTAGGTACTAGTAGGAGACTTCTGTTACTTGGGAAGCAAAATAACCTGTGATGGACGAAGCAAAGAGGATATAAAAAGTAGGTTAGCTCAGGCAAGGAGAGCATTTCTACAGAAAAGGAATCTGTCGACATCGAATATAGATTTAGGTATTAGGAAGTCATTTTTGAAAGCCTTTGTCTGGAGCGTGGCGCTCTATGGAAGTGAAACTTGGACTTTTGGTGCAGCAGAAAAGAAGAGAATTGAAGCGTTTGAAATTTGGTGTTACAGGAGAATGATGAAGATCAGATGGGGTTACGAATGAAGAGGTATTAAGACGAGTGGGAGAGGATAGATGTTTCTGGCAACTGCTAATGAAGAGAAGAGATGGGTTGGTAGGATACATAGGCCTACTAAGACACCCAGAAATAGCAAGCTTAGTTATGGAAGGAAGGGTCAAGGACAAGAACTGTAGGGGTAGACCAAGGTTAGAATATGCTAAACAGATTGCCTCGGATGTAGGGTGTGGTAGCTATGTAGAGATGAAATGATTAGCTCAGGTCAGGGAGGCATGGAGAGCTGAATCAAACCAGTAGAAAGACTGAAGACTTAAACAATAACAACAGGTACTACAGAATTCATTTTTTTGAGTGTGTTTCGGAAAAGTTTTAAAGTATTTTTGTATTTCGAAGTAAGGAAAAAATAGGTAAAAACAAGATGTTCAGTAAAGAACATATAGCCTACTTTCTCCTAAATGCATGGGTATTGTTATAACTCTTTGTCCTTTTCAAGGAGTATGATTGAATGTTGGTTGTAGTAGCTTGTTGAAATACAACGTGCTATAGGGATATTAAACATGAATATGAGGTGCCCTTTGCTAGTGCTACCTCTGTACCAAATTTCGTTCAATTCGGTTTCGCCGTGTTTGAATTGATAGGGGGAATCGATTTGCACACATACTTGGCCACCATCTGCAAACTATTGGGCTGATGTTCTTGCAGTTTGGTCAGAATATGTTTCCCACATAAAGATATGGTGTTGCAAAATTTGGTAGAGACTAGATTATTAGGTTGGTCGTAATTACATTTTAGCTTTTAACATTTGGGTGGCCGCGATTACGTTTCCGTCAAGATAGCGGTGATATAAAACATGACACTGAGGTGCCTCTTGCTAGTGCTACCTCTGTACCAAATTTCGTTCATTCGGTTCCACCGTATTCGAATTAATAGGGGGAATCAATTTTGACATAAAGATGGCCGCCATCCGCAAACTATTAGGCTAATGACCTATTAGATTGGTCAAAGGATGCTCCCTCCATAAAGGTATGTTGTTGCAAAGTTTGGTAGAGATCGAATGGTTATGTTAGTCGTAATTTGATTTAAGCTTTAAACATTTGTGTGGCCGCTATTACGTTTCTGTCAATATGGCGGCGATATTAATCATGACACTGAGATGCCCTTTGCTAGTGCTATCTCTGTACCAAATTTCGTTCCATTCTGTTTCACCGTGTTTGAATTAATAGGGGGAATCGATTCTGACACAAAGATGGCCGCCATCCGCAAACTATTAGGCGAATGACCTATTAGATTGGTCAAAGGATGCTCCCTCCATAAAGGTATGTAGTTGCAAAATTTGGTTGAGATCGGATGATTAGGTTAATCGTAATTTGATTTAAGCTTTGAACATTCGTGTGGCCGCCATTACGTTTCAGTCAAGACGGCGGCGATATAAAACATGACACTGAGGTGCCCTTTGCTAGTGCTACCTCTGTACCAAATTTCGTTCCATTAGGTTCCTCCGTGTTCGAATTAATAGGGGGAATCAATTTTTACATAAAGATGGCCGCCATCCGCAAACTATTAGGCTAATAACCTATTAGATTGGTCAAAGGATGCTCCCTCCAAAAAGGTATGTTGTTGCAAAGTTTGGTAGAGATCGGATGGTTATGTTAGTCGTAATTTAACTTAAGCTTTGAACATTTGTGTGGCCGCCATTACGTTTCTGTCAATATGGTGGCGATATAAAACATGACACTGAGATGCCCTTTGCTAGTGCTACCTCTGTACCAAATTTCGTTCCATTCGGTTTCACCGTGTTTGAATTAATAGGGGGAATTGATTTTCACACAAAGATGGCCACCATTCGCAAACTATTAGGCTAATGACCTATTCATTTGGTCAAAGGATGCTTCCTCTATAAGGGTATGTTGTTGCAAAATTTGGTAGAGATCGGATGATTAGGTTAGTCGTAATTTGATTTAAGCTTTGAACATTTGTGTGGCCGCCATTACGTTTCCGTCAAGATGGCGGCGATATAAAACATGACACTGAGGTGCCTTTCGTTAGTACTACTTCCGTACCAAATTTCGTTCCATTCGGTTGCACCGTGTTCGAATTAATAGGGGGAATCGATTTTCACTCAAAGATGGCCGCCATCCGTAAACTGTTACGCTGATGACCTATTGGTTTGGTCAAAGGATGCTCCCCCCATAAAGGTATGTTGTTGCAAAATTTGGTATAGATCGGATGATTAGGTTAGTCGTAATTTGATTTAAGCTTTGAACATTTGTGAGGCCGCCATTACGTTTCCGTCAAGATGGCGGCGATATAAAACATGACACTGAGGTGTCCTTTGCTAGTGCTACCTTTGTACCAAATTTCGTTCAATTCGCATTCACCGTGTTCGAATTGATAGGGGGGGACAGACATTCAGAGTACACACTCACACAGACTCACACACACACATACACACACACAGACAGACACACTTTTTTCGCCCTGTGTTGATCTCATAAGTCTACTTTCATTTTTTGCAAAAATCGAAAGTAGGCTAAAAACTAAGAATCCGGTCTCTAATAATAACAATTGGCTCTATTCCTTCAGTATCAGATAATGATTTTCTTAAAATTGCGCAAGTGTTAAAGGTGGTAAGGATGCATAATGCAGGACAGTTTTGAAGTGTACTGGGGATATTCTAGGCTTGAAATCCGTGTCTTCCCGCGTACTAGTTTTCTACCACATTGCTTTCTATAAAAAGCGTTTCTATATTACGAAGTATAGCAATAGCAACACAAATGAGAAAGGTTATTTTTTCCTCCTTCAAGACCAAGGTAATGTCTGGCCTGTTACTTTCTGCAGGATTATCAGTGGCTATTCTCCCATTCTAGTAGAGCTCTGCACTGTTGTTCTCATGCGTTACCCCAGCAATTGTGACAAGTCTAGGAGGGAAAAGGCGCTTACTCTTAATCTCACAGTTTATGACAAATGGTTCAGCGAGGAGCGGAAGTATCTTCATCGGGTCGGACTAAAGTCGGAAGACATTTCAAACCGCGCTAAGTTTAGGTCAGTTATCGACATATTCCAAGGATTCCATGACGAACCAAAAGTGAACAGGCGTTGGAAAGAATGCGAAGATTTTGGGCGGTGAAGAAGGCTTCCAATAATGTGTAATTGTTGCCTAACGTGGTCTTTAAAGGCCTTAAACGAATATATATAAATCCTCTTGATATTATTCTGCTAAGGTCCCATTCCGGTTTTGTACCGAAAATAAGGTCCTGTTAACACCACCCTACACATATGGGGTACCTACCGGTTCAGCATAACCCCATGTGTGCCCGCAACGCACTCACTTCCTCTTTAAATGCCTCACAATTAAATAAATACCTTAAAAAATGTAAATTTACAATGGGAGCTCCATAACCTAGCGAGCCTGCCGCTAGAGCGCAGGGCAGCGCGGAGGCGGCAGCCATCTGGCGGGAGCGCGCGGTACTGCTATCTGAGGAGTCTATCAGCAGATGGCTCCGGTGTGGTCTCGCCAAGACTTTCTCTAGGGTTCAATCCTTTGCAAATGTAAAAATTGCTGTAGAATAAACTCCCGAGCAGACAATAGCCGATGAATTCGTTGTAACATCGAATATTGTCTACAAAGAGGTGCTGTGAGTAGTACAAAACACCGTTCTACATAATTCTTTGTGTTCTTCTCATGTACGTACGCCGTTTAACAACAATAAATACATTTCTTCAATATTTAAAACTTCGTCCTCCCACATTCTTCCATAATACCCCATAAACCTACATTCACGCGTACGGGCCCACTAGTTATTATTATTATTATTATTATTATTATTATTATTATTATTATTATTATTATTATTATTATTATTATTATACCACCCCTACAGCTTAGTCTCTTGTTAGGAGCCCAGCATTTTAAATCCAATGTTCCTCCCAAACTAAGCCCCAGATAGTTTAAGGTATTATCTACCTTTACTCCAATGTACAACTTCTACCAACACTAACAAGCATCCCATTGTAAGAAATACGAAGAGCGGGTTCTTGAGAACGAGTTCACGTATGGATCATTGTTCTATGCAAAGTGCGCGCTGCTCGTCGATGCTATCTTAATACCCTTGACCAATCAAGTATGCGCCAATGTTACGGCACCTCTATCGGGATCTTAATAATTAAAGAACCTTGCACGTTCAATCATAAGAATTATTCTCAAATTGAGTGTCGGTCGCTATCATTGATATTGAATTAGGAATAAAAGGTTTTGATATGGAATCTATTTCTTTCTCATATTCCTTATTACAACTTCCTTGCAAGCTTGGTCATTTTTCAATTCGTTACAAACCCTAGCCACTTGCACGACCGTAAAATCTTGGATCTTCGCACTTGGCAAATGTATCTTTTGGCTAAGTACGTATAACATTCAATGCCACACATTCCCAATGGAATGCCATAGCCCAACTCTATTATTTTCGTATTAGCAATCGCTTTGAAGTTTACCAAACTCTTCTTATTTCTCTCTCTCAGTTCTGGAATAACGTGTTATTCATGAAGAAACAAGTACAGATAAGTTCTGACCGAATTCGTGACGAACGCACATGAGTTTTCATGACCGTTGTGTTCGTGTGTTCTGAAAACCTTTTATTAGTTTGGTAGATTATGAGAATTAAATGATCACTTATCATATGTTGGTTAATTGGTAATATGCATATCCCTATCTCATTCAGAGTCTGTACCGTATTCGGCTCCAGGCGTCCTTGCACGAGATTAGGTGTTGGAGAACGTGTACTGGAGTTCACATTCCTCACGTTTAATTAATGCGTTAGGTTCGATACCCGGTCACTACGATTACTCCCAATCGTTCATAGAAGATTACTGAATACGGAGAGCCTAGGTTTCATTCCTGACTTCGCCAATGAATTTAATCTAATTATGATCCGAGGGCTGGAAAGGAATACTTGGTTGGTTGGTTCCTTAGTTTAGGGGCTGCTACAACGCGGTCATGTAGCCCCGTGTACTTTGGGAGTGTGTAGAATCTGTCTGATAACCGGTGTTAATTGTGAAGACTGTATTACTGTCGACCAAAATATTATGTGTACTCGAGTTTGAAGGTTTTTTGTGAAGTAACCAATAGATCTACATAAAATCCAATAACATCATCATTTTCGTCGTTCTATTTTACGTTAGTTCATGTAGGTTTGGAATTTTTAATTTATATTTTAATATTTGTTATCGCAGTTGGAACACAAAAAGTGCCCGTTTTTAAGCGTGTTTCAACCATGCGTCACATTTAAGAATTATTATCTCACAAACCCGTCATCAGATCGAATCCAAATTTTAACACAATATATATTGGAATGTTGTATAACTGGTTTATTAATTTCAACAATTTTTGTGTCCAAGAAACAAAGTTGTTATCATTTTTGTAAGGTAACTTTTTCTCGACTCGGGGTGGTTGGAAAATGTAGTTCTTGGTTGCGTTGTAATCCTTATACATCAAAAAGGTATGCTGTATGATTGTGAAATACGTAAATTAATTCACTTATTTTATATCGGTTTGTATTTGTACGGGGAATTAAGATATGGTTCACCAATCAGCCGCTCCGGTGAAAGCTGTACAACGTTGCCAAGATGGGCTCCATCACGCGTCATGGCGCGCCTCACTCGGAAGTGATGGGCTCCATCTCAGCAACGCTGTACAGCTTTTCCCGGAGCGGCTAGCTGGTGAACCATGCCTTATTTCTCCGAACAAATACAAACCGATATAAAATAAGTGAATAAATTTACGTATTTCACAGTCATACAGCATAAACTTTTGATGTATAAGGATTACAACGCAACCAAGAACTACATTTTCCAACGACCCCGAGCCGAGAAAAAGTTACCTTACAAAGATGATAACAACTTTCGTTCTTGAACACCCAAATTTTGAAATTAATAAACCAGTTATACAACATTCCAATGTATATTGTGTTAAAATTTGGATTCGATCTGATGACGGGTTTGTGAGATAATAATTCTTAAATGTGACGCATGGTTGAAACGCGCTTAAAAACGGGCACATTTTGTGTTCCAACTGCGATAAAAATATTAAAATATAAATTAACAAGAAGTTCCGTGAAGAACTATACAGCCTACTTTTCATGCCAATGATTATTCTACAGTATATGAACCTATCTAGAATAATGACGAAATTAAGTTGGTAATATCGAAATATCTAATTAGTTCAAAATATACCTGGTATAATGTAGCCTAATAGAGCACTACAGTTGGCAGCCCTGGTGACTGAATACAGTATATTCTTAGTTCCACCTCTTAAGGTACAGAATACAAAATTTGGTTGAAGTCCAATGGACGTTACATGCAGTTAGACACCGGATCTATCAGCACGCGTAAAAGCATGTTGCCAACAATACCATGCGTGTGCTGGTCAGAAATAATCTGAATTATTATGATATCTTGTTGTGCCAATTTTGGATGAAATCCATTTGTTAGTATAGAAGTTACATGTATTTTAAAATTGGACATATCAGCAGGCATATAATCATGTTGGCAGCACTGCCTTGTATTAATTACTCGAAATTAATCTAGAATGTCAGGTGCTATACGTGTGCAAAGTATAGAGCTGTTGGCTTGCATACTTTCTGATATATTGATATTAGGGTAAAAAGAATATAGACAGCATTTATTAACAGTTGGCAGCCCTGATTGCTCTTAACAATACTTATAGTCATATCTGTTATGGTACACATATCACATACGAAATTTGGTTGAAATCCAACTGATAGTATAGAAGTTACATGTATTTAAAAATTGGTACTATCAGCAGGCTTATAATCATGTTGGTAGAACTGACGTATATAAGTTACTCCAAATTAATCTAAAATGTCAGAATATACGTGTGCATAGTTTAAAGCTGTTGGCTTGCATACTTTCTGATATATTGGTATTTGGATAAAAAAAATAGAGAGAGCAATTATTAACAGTTGGCAGCCCTGGTGACTCTTAAGAATACGCTCAGTCATATCTGTTTATGTACAGATATTACATACAAAATTTGGTTGAAATCCAATTGATAGTGTAGAAGTTATATGCATTTAAACATTGGACTTATCAGAAGGCATAAAATTATTTTGGCAACACTGTTATGGTTGGCCTCCTGGAAATTAAACTGAAGTAGTATTATCTACATGTGTGCCAATTTTGGAATAGCTCCCATGCATACCTTGCAAGATATTCAACATGGAGCTCAAATTTCTAGTGCGTTTTTTCAGCAGTTGGTAGCACTGACATCATTTTCAAATATGGACGTGAGCTATTCCGGTGCAGAACTTTACTCATACTAAATTTGGTTTTGATTGCTGCAGCCGTTTAAGAGTTGATAGGGGGGACACACACACAGCCAGACAGACAGAAGGACAGACAGACAGACAGAAGGACAGACAGACAGACAGACAGACATTTTCCCGGATCGATCTCATAAGTCTACTTTTTCCTCATTTTTGCAAAATGTGAAAAGTAGCCTAAAAATTCCAAACCTACATGAACTAACGTAAAATTGAACGACGAAAATGATGATGTTATTGGATTTTATGTAGGTCTATTGGATACTTCACAAAAAACCTTCAAACTCGAGTGCACAGAATATTTTGGTCGACAGTAGTGTGTTTTTTCTGTTTTCAATTCAAGTAAGGACTGCAGACAATAATTTAAAGTAGTTCCTACTTTTCCTACAAAATGCTACCGTCCACGACACCTAGCTGTGAACTTGGCTACTACTAGACGCCATCGCAATCACCGCCTGGTGACCAACGTTGGAATCAAACCTAATTTACAAATTTTGCTTCACACAAGTTTAGTTAGTGGAAGGTTCTATTACATGACATAAATCTATGACATGGACCGCCGGCTTCACTTCCCCTCCAAGGGAAGGCATACTGAGGGATTTTTAAAGCTCTTAAAAAATCCGACGACTTCGGCCGGGTTTGAACCCGTGACCTTGGGCATAGGAGCTCAGCATGCTACCAACTACGCCACCGAAGCCGACTGGAAAGGAATACTCTCAGCCTCGTGAGGCAATATTGAGAAGTCATCCTGTAAGTGTTCTTCCGTGGATTCCCACTTCTACTCCTGGCGAACACCGAGATGGTTCTTAATTTTAGACCACGGCCGCCTCCTTCCCAATCCTCACCTGAATTACAAATACACACATTAATGCAGACATCCTTGGGGTCGTGATGATGCTGTGGTCAAGCTGCTTGCCTCTCACCAATGTGGACCGGGTTCAATTTCCGGTCAATACATGTGAGATTTTTGAAGTGAAAATATCACGTCCTGTGATTCGGATTCCACGTAAAAATGTAGGACCCATGGCTGATGATCGTGAGATTAACGGTCACGTAAAACTACAGACTTCCTCCCTCCCTTCCTTCTTACCAATAGAGGTCATCACAATAACACAGGTTATGAGACAAAAATTCACACACATAAAATGGCATCTCCTGCCTTCTGTAAGACATCCTAAAGGAGGCCGGGAGTGCGTAGTCCCAGTTCACACGGTGCACCCTGGATAACGCTACAGTTGGCAGCCCTGAGGAATTTAAGGGATGGATCCGGATTTTCCCATCTACATCGTGACTTTGGAGCGGGAGATATGGAACTACGCCCATAATCAGTGGTATTTCCAGATCCTTTTAATTAGGCCGATTGAACTGTCTCCCACCACTAGCTTCTGCACTGCTGAGAATAAGAGGTAGTCCTCCGTCCCGATAAGCAACTGTACTATGGGCCTCCAGGAATGGCAGCTAATCATACTAACCACTACACCACAGAGGCGAATAATAATGATAATAATAATAATAATAATAATAATAATAATGATGATGATGATGATGAAAATCCACAGCCTTTTTCCAATCATTGGACCGGGTCAGGGTTGGAATGAATGAAGCCCCCATCTAGCGGCGAGGATAGGCATTGTGCCGGCTTCCGAAGCCTGTCGCACTCCTCTGGGACATTGATTAATGTATGACAGATGAAATGAAATGATAATGATAATGTAGAGTGTTGTTGGAATGAAAGACGACAGAGAAAACTGGAGTACCCGGAGAAAAACCTGTCCCGCCTCCGCTTTGCCCAGCACAAATCTCACATGGAGTGACAAGGATTTGAGGCACGGAACCCAGCGGTGAGGGGCCGGCGCGCTGCTGCCTAAGCCACGGAGGCTACACTAATAATAATAATAATAATAATACAACTCTCTCTAATCCGCCATAAATAACTACCCCTCTAGTTCTGTTATACAATAAAAAAAATATAATAATCTTCTAAATGGTAAGATTACCTCAAACTAGATTATAAAACATTTGCAATAACAAAACTATTTTTAAAATATGGTTAGGTTGTCGAAAACATCCCAATGTATCAGTTAATGCTAATATTGCTCGAACAAAAATTAAATATTAGTGTGTTTTGAAAACTGTACCTGTTTTATGTATCCCAGGCCAACACTAATCTCTTGTCCGCAATCTGGACAGGGTATATTTAGTTGTTCGCAATCTGGACGGTTTTTGACTTGTTCGCAATCAAGACACAACCGATTTGAAATTAGTCATTTCAAATTCACACCACTCGACACAACATAATTCGGTAGATGGTTGGAGGGAGGGAAGCTACCTGACCGCTCTCAATGGACGCAGTTCCACAGCCAATTTTTGAAGGCTGATGCTAATGAACAGGGTCATTAGTGAAGATTGGGCGCAGTTCCATACAACCCTTTGGAGCGGACCCTCACCTCTTTCCCTTTCCTGCCTTTCATGGCTCTACTTCCTTTAACCCTTTAGCGTTCGTCTACGCGACGATAGCGGGATTCACTCGTGCTTTCCCCACTTCTCCTTTTTGTCCAATTCCCACCAGTGTTTGGTAGTCATAAAAACAATGTTAATTAGTAAAAAAGAAAAAATAGTCAAAATCTATAAAAAAATCTATCAAAATTATTAAAAAAAAGCTCAAAAAGCAAACAAAAATAATCCAATTAGTCAAAATTAGTGAAAACCAGCTCAAAAATCCCAAATAAATAAATAAATAGGTTGGTTGGTTCCCCAGTTTAGGGGTTGCGACAACGAGGTCATGTAGCCCCGTGTACTTTGGGTGTGTATAGAATCTGTCTGATAACCGGTGTTTATTGTGATGACTGTATTAGTGTGTGTTATCTGTAATTCAGCTAAGGACTGCAGACGATCAATTTCAAGTAGTTCCTACTTTTGCTACCAAATGCTACCGTCAACGACACCTAGCTGTGAACTTGGCTACTAGATGCCACCGCAACCAGCACCTAGCGACGGACGCTGGAAATCAATAGAGCGTTAATCGAAAGTCTTTGTGGCGGATGGTTCTTACGAACGGTGCCAACCACATGGGAGGAGTAATAATAATAATATCGTATGGCCTCGGGTGCCGGGTGCAAGCTTCGTAATTTGACACCCAGAGGGTAGCTTGCATGTCGAATTTCGTTGTTCCTTGAATCACTATGAAAGTAAATGAGGTTAGATATCTAAGTTCCTTGAACACTATAGCGCTTTCTAGCAGAGAAATGAAGAACTTTGTGTTGGCGGAAACTCCCGAGATTAATTTTGCCATTATGAATACAGCCTACTGAATTCAAATGGGTTCTTTGACATGCCAACATCGTATGACATGCGGGTCGTATTTTTGCCGCCTTTCAAAAATCACTTACCACGGCCAGGAGCGAACCTGCAATCTTGGGGTTAGTAGACCGACACGTTAAGCACTCACCCACCGTGGCAAGCTATGAGAGGAGTAATTAAGATACTGTGTGAAATAAATTATGCTGAATGAAACTGGGCAAGGATGTGGAAGAAAGCGGCCGTTACCTGTTTGAGCATTTTCCTGGAGTTGAAAATGGGGAAACCACGGAAAACCATGTCAAGGACGGCCGGTGGTGGGGCTCAAACCCACGTCTACCGAGAACGCCGAGAGCTTGGCCCCATGGCATAGCGCTGCGCGTTAGCCAGCGTAGTTGCCGCTGTCAGTAGAATTTCTTTCCATGAGTAACCTTGCCAAATCATTCGAATCTAATGTCACAGCAATTCTGCAGATCGCAATATAAAATAGTGTGATGTAACTATCTTTAATCAGCGTCACATTTCGTCACCAAGAGATTGTTATTCTATAATCATTAAATAATAAAATTGCATCCACGAATAATTTTATTGCTGTCTCGTTTTACATTTTATGCACCATTCCCAGTCCTCGAGGCGGTGGTTGTCTTCTATTTTCCATTAGTGCTATTCAATTAGAATCGTTATAATTATACGGTGTTTCCTAATGGCTTGCTACATAATTACCACAATAAAGCAATCCTTTGACGTTGTTGTTTTTGTTAATTGAGGCGTTTAGAAGCAATGGGGGGCGAGTTTTGGCTCAGAAGCATGGGATAATGATCCTTAAAACATACCTCCCTAAGGGTGATTTTTAATTAGCCAACTTTTCACATTTTGCAAAAATGAGGAAAAAGTAGACTTATGAGATCGTGCAAATGTGTGTCTGTCTGTCTGTCTGTCTGTCCTTCTGTGTGTCTGTCTGTCTGTCTGTCTGTCTGTCTGTCTGTCTGTCTGTCTGTCTGTATGTCTGTCTGTCCTTCTGTCTGTCTGTCTGTCTGTCCCCCCTATCAACTCCTAAACGGCTGCAGCAATCGAAACAAAATTTGGTAGGAGTAAAGATATGTACCTGAATATCTCACGGCCATATTTGTAAATGATGTAAGTGCTACCAACTGCTGAAAAATCGCAATTGAAATTTGAGCTCCATGTTGGATATCTTGGAAGCTATGAACGGGAGCTATTTCAAAATTGGCACACGTATAGATACTAATATTGCAGTTTAATTTTCACGAGGCCATACCTGGCAGTGTTGCCAAAATGATTATAAAACTGCTGATAGGTCCAAATTTTAAATGCATATAACTTCTACACTATCAATTGGATTTCAACCAAATTTCGTATGTGCTATGTGTACATACACAGATATGAAAGAGCGTATTCTTAAGAGCCACCAGAGCTGCCAACTGTTAATAAATGCTCTCAATTTTTTCATCCAAATACCCATATATCAGAAAGTATGCAAGCCGACAGCTTTAAACTATGCACACGTATAGTACCTGACATTCTATATTAATTTAGAGTAACTTATATACGTCAGTGCTACCAACATGATTCTAAGCCTGCTGATAGGTCCAATTTTAAAATGCATGGAACTTCTATACTAACTAATGGATTGCATTCAAAATTGACACAACAATAGATCATATTACTTCAGATTATTTTTGTCCAATACATGTATGTCATTGTTGCCAACATGATTCTACGCGCGCTGTTAGATCCAATGTTTAACTGCATGTAACGTCCATGCTATCCATTGGACTTCAACCAAATTTTGTATTCTGTACCTTAAGATATGGAACTAAGAATATATCCAGTCACCAGGGCTGCCAACTGTAGTTCTCTATTAGGCTACATTATGCCAGGTATACAGTATTTCGAACTAATTAGAAACTTCGATATTACCAACTTAATTTCGTCATGATTCTAGATAGATCCATATAGATTAACCATTGTCATGAAACTTAAATTTTAAGAAAAGTAGGCTCTTTAGATCGTCACGGAACTTCTTGTTTTCTTTATTATTTTAAATGATCTTGTCGACTTCGTCGTTACGCTGAGGTCTGGCGTTACGTTACGGTGACGGTACGAAATGTAGCGAGAATGCACTGAGGTTGTGACGTCATAGTACGATGAAGCAGCCGAGTACCAAGAAGGCAGTGCAAGAACAATCAAGTAGGCAGTGAAGAAACAAAATAGAATCTTGAAGCTCGGTTCTCGCACTGCCTTCTTGGTACTCGGCTGCTAGCATTTAAAATGATATAAAGTCCAGTCTTTCAGACTGACTATCAGTCTCTTTTTTATTTAGTTGGTTTACCCGCCAGGGTTGACTTTTCCCTCGGACTCAGCGAGAGATCTCACCATTACCGCCACTGAGGGCAGTGTCCTGGAGCTTGAAACATCGGGTCGGGGGATACAACTGGGGAGGTGTGATCAGCCCTTCACCCAGGCGGCCTCACCTGCAAAACGAACAGGGGCCTCATGAAGGATAGGCAAGGAAGAGGGTAGAAGGCGACCGTGGCCTTACATTAAGCACCATCGCAGCATTTGCCCGGAGACCAAGTAGGAAACCACGGAAAACACTTCGAGGATGGCTGAGGTGGGAATTGAAGCACCTCTACTCATTTAAACAACCCGAGGCTGAGTAGACCCCGCTCCAGTCCTTATACCACTTATCATATTTCGTGGCAGAGCCAGGAATCGAACCTCGCGCCTCTGGGGTGGCAGCTAACCACGCTGACCACTACAGTACACCACGGAGGCGATTTTACAAGTGAAATAATATGTCTCTTTGTATTTGAGCGCGCCCGCTACGTTGCGTAGCGGTTCTGCCAAGAAATAATGTTATTGGTGTCGGCTTCGGTGACGTAGTTGGTAGCATGCTGAGCTTGTATGCCAAAGGTCGTGGGTTCAAACCCTGTCAAAGTCGTCGGATTTTTTAAGAGCGTTATAAAAAATCCCTCAGTATGCCTTCCTTCGGAGAGGAAGTAAAGCCGGCGGTCCCATGTCATAGATTTATGGCATAAAAGAGAACCTTCCACTAACTAAGCTTGTGTGAAGCAAAATTTGTAGACGCTGGTTGCGATGGCATCTAGTAGTAGCCAAGCTCACAGCTAGTTGTCGTGGACAGTAGCATTTGGTAGCGAAAGTATGAACTACTTGAAATTACGGTATCGTCTGCACTCCTTGTTTGAATTAAAAACAGATAACACACACTAATACAGCCATCACAATTAACACCGGTTATCAGACAGACTCTATACACACGCATAGTACACGGGGCTATATGACCGCGTTGTCGCAGCACCTAAACTGAGGAACCAACCAACCAATGTTATTGGTTTTACGTTCCTTTAACTACTATACTGTGGCTTTTGGAGGCGTCGGGGTGACGGAATTCGGTCCCGAAGGAGATCATTAACGCGCCAGTAAATCTACTGACACGGCTTCCTCCCATTTACGCACCCTTAAATGCCAACTGATTGCTCCAGGATTTGATCCTGCAACCTTGGGATCAGTAGGCGAGAACGCTACCTCTGAGCCACGCAGCCAGTCATATTTAATTCTGGTCTGAGGGCTGGAACGGGGAACACTCATAAGGAGAGGTCGCCATATGGTTTACTAGAAAAGTGTTCAAATTTGGAGGGTTTGCTCTTCATAAAAAAATATTTTGCCCCTGTTCGAGCGTTTTTGCCAATGGGCCTTAGTGTGTTCAAAATTGAACGTTCAAAATCAATCCTCAAACTTTTGTAGTCCTAATCCCGCACACGTTCCCGAATCGTCTCCGTGGCCTAGTCGCTAGCGTGTTGGCTTGGGGAATTGAAGGTTCGAGTTCGAGTCAGACCTTGGTCGCCACTTTTTATCATTTTAAATGATCTTGTCGACTTCGTCGTTACGCTGAGATCCGGCGTTACGTTACGGTGACGGGACGAAATGTACCGAGAATGCACTGAGGTGTGTGACGTCATAGTACGATGTAGCAGCCGAGTACTAAGAAGGCAGTGCGAGAACAGAGTTTCAAGAAGGCAGTGCGAGAACAGTCAAGTAGGCAGTGAAGAAACAAAATAGAATCTTGAAACTCTGTTCTCGGCTGCTATCATTTAAAATGATATGAAGTCCAGTCTTTCAGACTGACTATCCGTGTCTTTTTTTGATGTGTAACATCTTTCCACTCGGTTGATGGATATTTTTGTGGGAGTGATTTTGAAAAATGGGACGGAAGTGGATCGGGCGGAAGTGGATCGGACGGAAGTGAAGACGCACTGCCAGCTGGATGTACAATTGAAAATGTGTGTATTGGAAACAAGGCAGTGTGTGCTCTGTATCGCGAGAATGTTATGGCAATTGAGTAGGCAGTGCATTTAGCAGGCACTGGTTTGACGAGCACAGTGCCAAATGTTTCACCGACTTTCATTTGTCATTGAGCAGTTTATGAAGCTTCACGTTCAAGGTTGAATATCACATGGGGTAGGACAAAGACGACAAATGACATTTATGTAAGCGGCATTATTGTCAAGCTGTGGGTGAGTAGTCAAATATTAAATGCACAACAGAATGTTGTTATATGAGTGGAATAAAAGCTGTAATTTCATCATATGTGAGACTAGGTCATTTCATGATTGTAGGAAGCCATGTTTTGATTGTTTACGACGAATTGTATGAGAGCCTTGAGAATAAAGAATGTTATAGTTACTGAGGAATGTGCTCACAGTTTTTGAGAGTACTGTCGACATTGTGTGTCACTTTGTTATTATGAATTATTAATGTAAAAGGAAGGAAGGAAGCTTGTAGTTTTGCGTGTCCATTAATTTCACGATCATGCTCCACGGTATCTCCCTTTTACGTAGAATGCGAACCACAGGACATGGCATTTCAATTCAAAAATCTCACATGTATTGACCGGGAATCAAACCCGGTCTACCTTGGTGAGAGACTAACAGCTTGACCGCTGCGCCACAAATGTGACAGTAGCATATCTCCAATTTAATCTATACATTCATCATAGTAGAAAATGGAGCGTAAATTAACATTTTAAGAATGTCCAAGCTGTGTAGTATACGAGTAGGATAACATGTCAGATGTTAAACATCATATGCGACTACTGTAAGGCTCGTATCTGTTTTTCTTTTACTGATACATCCCTTATTGTCTTTTGGGTTATCTATATTGTATTTGCTGTGGTCCCTTTTGTTTTGGAGCTATGTAGAAATCATCCCACCACATTGCACCCCGTTCGGCCAACTATGCGATATCTACTTTTTACGACAAGTAAGTAGACTAATAAAATATAAGTGCGTCTAATGAATACTTCGCTTATCATATGAAATAAAGGCGTAAGCATACTCTGTTTTGTGTTTGCAGGTCAAAGGTCTCATTTTGAAACTTCAAAACACGGTCCATGCTGTACACGGGGACAAAGAGGGAAGAGTCTATCAAAATCCATTCACTGATTCATCACCAACTTTCTTCTAATGCTTTCGTAGACATGATAAAATATGCTTTCATTGCAGAAAAGTTAACGGACGAAAGAACAGTGTTCGGAAATGTGAACATCATCTGTTTTCCGCGTGAAGTAATGGGGTCAAGGTGCTATTCTTGCTCTTCACCTGTATTTAATAAATATGCTCGTTGTCGCAAAATGCTTTGCTTTCAATGTTTTTATGAAAAATACCACCCAAATAAGTGCAAAAATTGGTCAAGTTCAAGCGATTCATTGTCGGACGAACCGTGAAAATGTGACAAATAGTGTAGATAATGTAAACAATAACGTAAATATTCATTTATTAATATTGTAAGTAGAAAAAGCAACAACAAATAATAGAGTATTTGATATAATCTGCCGACTTAAATATTTCACCACAAGCATAAAATAAAAGGAAAAATGTCAAAGAAAGAAAAAGAAAAAGAATTAAAAAACGATTAAGGTAGGTTTTTATCACGGTAGCTTCCATTCTCAACGTCAACACGCTAGTGACTACGCCACGGAGACAAAAAGGGAACGTGTGTGGGAATAGGACCACAAAAGTTTGAGGATTGATTTTAAACGTTCAATTTTGAACACACTTGAGGCCCATTGGCAAAAACGCTCAAACAGGGGTAAAATATTTTATCATTCTAAATGATCTTGTCGACTTCGTCGTTACGCTGGGGTCTGGGGTTACGTTACGGTGACGGGACGAAATGTACCCAGATACACTGAGGTGTGTGACATCATAGTACCGCTTGGTGCATGTGTTCCCTGACAATCTCTACTTCGTTAGTATAAGACAAAAATCCCCGATTCTTGGATGTCATGGGTAATCTCATGAACCACTGGATGGATTTTGATGTGGTTTTCACCATTCTGTAAAGGATATCTCGAGGAAAGATTCTGTAGAAAATAATTTATGTATGATCAAAGGAAGCCAAGCAGTCACGATTTCAGTGAAAAAGTCGAAAACAAACTTGGCGTCCGTGCACTTCTTAAGCTTACGCTGGACGAACCGTTAAAAATATCAATATACTATGAGCGTAAGAATTGGTCGGCATGAAAAGTTCTACAAAAAAGTCCGCGAGAGCATATCTCTATCTTCAATACATCGCCCACTATAAGTGCTTTTAGACTGGATGGAAGGGGCACGTCCCCGCGCACTCTGGTGAGTGCGGCATCCCGTGCGCTTGACCTTGCTTTGCCCTTGGTTTGCACTTGCCGTTCGCGAGTAATTTGAAACAAGGTAAAGTATTATAAAGCAAGATAAGTATTATGCAGATAATTATCTAACATGTCAAGAGTCTTTGGCTTCGAGCGAAGCGAGCATTTAAAATGACACAAAAGTCTTTCAGATTGACTGTCACTTTTTTTATGAAGAGCATACTCACCAAATTTGAACACCTTTCTAGTAGACCCCACGGCGACCTCTCCTTGTCAGCCTCGTGAAGCAAAACTGAGAAGAGGTGGTTTCGATTCCCACCTCAGCCATCCTGAAAGGGTTTTCCGTGGTTTCCCCACTTCAACTCCAGGCAAATGCCGGGATGCTTCCTAACTTGAGACCACAGCCGCTTCCTACTAAAATCCTACCTCAATTACAAATTCATACACTAGTACAGACATCGCAGTGACAGAGGTTGTCAGACACCTTTTACACACACCAAAGTTCACGGGGCTACATGACCACAATGTCACAAAACCCCATCAACAACAGCTGCAACAGCCAGCATTTCAGCGTAGTGGCTAGCATTCTTGGCTGTCATCGCGGGTTCGATTCCTGGAAGTGGTTTGCCACTACACCACGAGGTAAACCAGGCTCATTGACCCAGTCTGAGTGTAAAAGAAAAAGGCACAGGAACTAGTTTGTTATGGTAAGTGTTATCACATTAAACGATTAAGTAGATCTATTTATGAGCCTATAGAGTGCTGCAGGTGCAATGTAAACGAGTTCAGATAGTGCAACCAACATAGAAAGAGAAATGTAATGGTTTTCTTTTCAGTTGATCAATACGACTGTATCTAATTGTAATGGGAGATTCCGTAATCTTGAAGAAAAAAAATACATAAGTTGTTATTTTTAGTCGGTTTACCCTCCAGGTTGGCTTTTCCTTCAGATCCCACCATTACCACCACCAGAGCAGTGTCCTGGAGCTTGAAACACCTGGCAGGGAATACAACTGGGGAGGTGGGACCAGCACCTCGCCCAGGCGGCCTCACCTGCAAAGAGAACAGGGGCCTCATGAGGGATGGGAAGGGAGGGGAAGATTGGGATGGATAGGCAAGGAAGAGGGAAGAAGGCGGCCGTGGCCTTAGGATAGGCACCATCCCGGCATTTGCCCGGAGACGAAGTGGGAAACCACGGAAAACCATTTCGAGGATGGTTGAGGTGGGAATCGAAACCCCTCTATACATTTGGACCACCCGAGGCTGAGTAGATCCCGTTCCAGTCCTCATACCACTTTTTAAATTTCGTGGCAGAGCCGGGAATCGAACCTGGGAACTCCGGGTGGCAGCTAAGCACGCTGACCACTACACCACGGAGGCGACCATAAGATTAATACACACATCAAGAAACGTTTTTGATATTGCTGGCAAAGAATTTTAGTGGTCTCAAACCCATTAGTCGTTCTTCCGTGCGTGAATATCGGCTGTGTACACTCGCCTGTGTCAATGAGGATAGATCTGTGCGAGTGTGGAGACCACCCGGTGAACGTATGCACGACCAATACCAACAGGGAGGAGATGGTGGCATCATGTATGGTCACCGAACCCCTCGTGTAATCCCTATGGCAGGGATACTATCCTGGCATCTGTAGTGAAAGGCTATGCTGACAATTTCAGCCCAAATTTCACTTTCGTGGACGATAACGTTCCGCACTGAGCTGGCATTCTTCAGGAGAATGGCCTGCCTAATCTCTAGATCTCAATTGTGTAGAGCAGGCGTGGACACTGCTTAAGAAATAAGTCCGTCCTTGATGTGCCCCATGCCAATATGCAACACTTTCTTTTTTGATGTGTGTAAATACACTTGGATGACCAGTTTCATTCGTCAAACGATCAGATCCATTTCACTTAGGCTATGAAATCTATGTCTAAAAGGACGGGTGATGCCATTTACAGTACGTAGGCTACACTTATTTAGTTGCAGTAATTAAACTACCACAACTATCCTGTGCGGATAACTGCGGATATTGATAAGAGTAAATTTGCGGATAGTTTCTAGAATACGATGTTGAACTGGACTTTTTTTAAATTATTTTATTTTTTTGCTAAGTTCTGCGTCTTTCAGGTTTCTTGTTATTTCCCTATTTGCTTTCGCTTGGATTGTGTGATGATAATAGAGAAGTGAGAGCAGCCAGTCATGGAAATACCATCAATTAGTGTTGACTTATGCCCCCTCCTCCCACACACACAAAAAAAGTTCTTTATACCTGCGCTTGCTTGTGAGGATTATATCCGATGACTACGTAAGGGCTATAATAAGCCACCCGCTGTTTCACTTGCCGTTACTCAGAGGGTCAAAACTAAGTCAACATTGCCTTGCAATTCACACAAAGCCTAGGGGAAGGAATTTCTCCTCAAATGTCCAAAGGTGTTGCTTTAATACTTTACGCATTATCTAATAAATTAAAAGTATTACGGATTTGGACAACAAACGTGCGGATGCGGGGGTGGCCAACCCTAGGCCTGCGAGCCAAGTAATGGCCCGTCAAGACATTTTGATTCACCCACCGATAGCGCAAGATCCGAAGTGAATCTATTTATCACTATATAACTTCTTTCGCGATTTCTAGTCAACTAAGATTTTGGCAAAAACCAGATTAGTCCAAAGTTCTTTTAGGTTTCCTGAACGACCTCATAAAATATATTTCCTTTGTGTGCATTGTAAAGCTGTTAGTGAGACTATAGTGGGTCTAAAAGCAATTTTTATTTCAATCAGCAGAAATGAAGCTATACTATTTTCTTTTTGAGTTTCTGAACAATTTAATTACTGAATTAGAAACGGCGTTATCCGTTCGTTAGCTGTTACGAGTAAAGTGTTACTGTGATCTGGAGTACGCATGAGAGAATTAGATTCTTGGAGCTGGCAGCATCCATCGCATCGTTTGCGCGGTTCAGGTGGGTAGTCTGGACAGACAGACTGACACACCTCTCAGCTCACACTAACTCACCTGCTGGCCGCGAGAGAGCAGCACTCAGCAGGATCATAACTACATTATTGCTCTGTTGAAAACGGGAGAAAAGAATGAGTTCCAATCCCTCTAAAATGAGAGTAGGGGGGCTATTGATATTACTGAGTAGTTGTTTGGTGTCCACGGGACCCAACCTGAGTGTGGCATTGTTTCCACTTACTTACTTACTTGTCCTGGTTTAGAAACACGAAGAGATACCTCCAAATGCTATATGTCAGATCAGAGGACGCCCTTGACAGTGATCTCTTCCGCCACCGCAACCGTCAAGTGTCGAATGGGGTAAACCGAGATGAGCAACCTTGGATGAAGGACAAGAGTTCCCGTACAGACGCTCTAGTTTTCTTCAGTTTACTATATGGTATGTAGACTTCCTCGTTGGATCTTCCCTTTTATATAGGCTAAAGTAGATATCTATGAAAATAATAATAATGTTGTTTTACATCCCTTTTAACTACTGTGGCATTTAGAGACGCCTGGATGCTGGTATTATGCCCTGAAGGAGATCTTTAACGCGCCAGTAAATCTACTGACACAGCTCCCTCCCATTTGCGCGCCCTCAAATTCCAACTGACTGCGCCAGGATTCGATTCTGCAACCTTGGGCCCAGCAAGCGGGAACGTTACCGCTGAGCCACGCAATATAAAAACAAGTAGTTCCGTGAAGAACTATACAGCCTATTTTCATATATCGTACTTATGTTAATTGCCACTATCAACATACAAAATTTCTGTTTGATTGCTGTAATAGATTCGTAGATATTGAGAACCGACTAAATATTTCGGATGGTCGCCATGTTGGATTTTATATATGTACTATAGGTCCCAGAGTTATGTACTGATACATGAAGATTATTGTGTACGTGTAGCATTCAAACTTCAATCGCATGATTAGGACAAAAGAAGTAACAAGGAGATTTTAAAATTTTGCTCAGCTGCCATCTTGTGATTAAGGAAACAATTGAAATAAATTAGATGCCAGTGGATTAACATACGTATAAGGATTTACTGCACCATGTTTCACTGCACTCGGATGGTTAAATTGTGAGAAACGTCCATGTGAATATTTATACTTCGCGTCGTCGCAATGTTGGATTTGTGATCACCAGGTTATTTAAAGTCCTATAGGTGAACTTAAGTGCATAGCCCCTACGAACATAAAAAAATTCAGTTTGATTGCTATAATAGATTCGTAGATATTCAGAGCCGTCTAAATATTTCGGATGGTCGCTATGTTGGATTGTTAAATGTATAGGCCATAGAGTCATGCACCATTAAAGGAAAATTATTGCGTAGGTTCATTATTCAAACTTTCACTTCGATCGCATGACTACGACACAAGAAATAAAAACTTAATTTTAAAATTCGCATAGCCGCCATCTTGAGGTTATGTAAACAATTGAACTAAATTAGATACCAGTGCATTACAATGTGTATAAACATTTCCTGTACCAGATTTCATTGCGTTTGGAACATTAAATCGCGAGAAAGGTCTAATTGAAAAAGTGAAAATCCACAGCCTGCTTCCAGTCTCCGACCGGGTCAGGAATGGAATGAATGAAGCCCCCATCTAGCGGCGAGGATATTAACTGTGCCGGCTGCCGAGGCCTGACGCACTCCTCTGGGGCAATGATTAAATGAATGACAGATGAAATGAAATGATAGTGGAGAGTGTTGCTGGAATGAAATTTTGACAGGGAAAACCAGAGTACCCGGAGAAAAACCTGTCTGCCTCCGTTTTGTCCAGCACAGATCTCACTTGGAGTGACCGGGATTTGAACCACGGGCCCAGCGGTGAGAGGCCGGCGTGCTGCCGCCTAAGCCACGGAGGCTTACCGAGAAAGGTCTAATTAAAATTTTCAAATTTCCTTGGCCACCATGTTCGTTTTGTAGTTAACCGGGTTTTCAAAGTCTTATTGATGAACTTCCAGTAGTGCCCTTTATCTCCGTACAAAATTTCAGGGTGAGGCCGCTAATAGTTTCAGACATATAGAATGCCGGTGAAATATTTCGCACATCCGCCATTTTGTGGTTTTTGAACGAAGTTTGATGCCGGTGCATTACAATGTGTATAAACATATACTGTACCAAGTTGTATTGCGTTTGGTTGGTTAAATCGCGAGAAACATCTATTTAAAAGTCGCAAATTCGCGTGGCCGCCATGTTGGTTTTGTAGTTACCAGTGTTTCAAACGTCACTTTGGTGAAATTCTAGTAGTTCCCTTTATCACCGTAAAAAATTCCAGGGTGATATCGGGAATAGTTTCGGAGATATTGAATGCTGGTGAAATATTTCGCACAGCCGCCATGTTGGATTGGTGAGACGTAACAACATTTCAAGGGCACGGTCGGGGTCGTCCGGAACAGTGCTATGAACTTACCGAGTTTCATTGAAATCGCTATAGCCGTTTAGAAGCTATTAGGGGGGACACACACACCTCACACACACACACACACACACACACACACACACGCACACGCACACACACACGGACAAAAGGTGATCTCATAATCCTATTTTTTCAAAATTGAAAATAGGCTAAAAATGAATGTTACGTGGTAGTCTGTCTGTTTGTCCCGAATGCGACGAAAGTACGTCTAATTGTTGTGCTAACTCCCGCGGAGGTTTATGAAATACACACATCAAAAAAAGTTTTGCATCACCTCGGTTCCAAGAGTTCCGGAACCTTTAAATACAAAGGGAATAGAGATCAACACAAACAACACTTCAGTTCGTTTTATTGCTCATGAGACCCACACATTGCATGTTGTACCAGCATACAGCTAGACTTCCAGCATTTGTGGTCCAGATTGCAGTACACACCACTACCTCTAATACCCAGTAGCACGTCCTCTTGCATTGATGCATGCCTGTATTCGTCGTGGCATACTATCCACAAGTTCATCAAGACACTGTTGGTCCAAATTGTCCCACTCCTCAACGACAATTCGGCGTAAATCTCTCAGAGTGGTTGGTGGGTCAAGACGTCCATAAACAGCCCTTTTCAACATATCCCAGGCATGTTCGATAGGGTTAATGTCTGGCGAACATGCTGGCCACTGTAGTCGAGCGATGTCGTTATCTTGAAGGAACGCATTCACAAGATGTGCACGATGAGGTCGAGAAGTGTCGTCCATGAAGACAAATGCCTCTCCAATATTCTGCCGATATGGTTGCACTATGGGTCGGAGGATGTCATTCAGGTATCGTAAAGCCGTTTCGGAGCCTTCCATGACCACCAGTGGCGTACGTCGGCCCCACATAATGCCACCCCAAAACATCAGGGAACCACCACCTTGCTGCACTCGCTGGACAGTGTGTCTAAGACGTTCAGCCTGACCAGGGTGCCTCCAAACACGTCTCCGACGATTGTCTGGTTGAAGGCATATGCGACACTCATCGGTGAAGAGAACGTGATGCCAATTCTGTGGGGTCCATTCAGCATGTTGTTGGGCCCATCTGTACCGCGCTGCATGGTGTCGGGGTTGCAAAGCTGGACCTCGCCATGGACGTCGGGAGTGAAGTTGCGCATCATGCAGCCTATTGCGCACAGTTTGAGTTGAAACACGACGTCCTGTGGCTGAACGAAACGCATTATTCAACATGGTGGCATTGCTGTCAGGGTTCCTCCGAGCGGCAATCCGTAAGTAGCGGTCATCCACTACAGTAGTAGCCCTTGGGCGGCCTGAGCGAGGCCTGTCATCGACAGTTCCTGTATCTCTGTACCTCCTCCATGTCCGAACAACACCGCTTTGGTTCACTCTGAGACGCCTGGAAACTTCCCTTGTTGAGAGCCCTTCTTGACACAAAGTAACAATGCGGACGCGATCGAACTGCGGTATTGACCTTCTAGGCATGGTAGAACTACAGACAACATGAGCAGCGTACCTTCGTCCTGGTGGAATGACTGGAACTGATCGGCTGTCGTACCCCCTCCGTCTAATAGGCCCTGCTCATGCATGGTTGTTTACATCTTCGAGCAGTTTTAGTGACATCTATGAACAGTCAAAGGGACTGTATCTTTGATACAATATACACAGTCAACGTCTATATGCCGGAGATCTGGGAACCGAGGTGATGCAAAACTTTTTTTGATGTGTGTAGTAAATCCTATGAACAAGGGTGGCTCACAATGAGTGTATTTCATACAGTTTTGTGGCAGTTTGTGTGTTTCCAAATGTTTGCAATTTCCAGCGCGCCATTGTTTGGTTATTTGCAGTCACGAAAGTGTTAGTAAGATTGTAGTTTTAAGTGACCGTGAGTCTTGTGATTATAAGCCACGGGACCTCCATTTTGCTTCGAAAATTTCACATGCATTGAACGGGAATCGAACCCAGTCCACCTTGGTGAGAGGACAATAGCTTGACCGCTGCTCCACCACGCCCCGTCCCGAAAGCGGGGATAAATTTCTTATTGTTTCCTATATTCTAAATAAACAATGTTAATTAAACGGCCTACAGTGTGAAAATCCCCTCTGACATCCTTGGTTTTATTGAATTAGGATAATTAACATATTTAAGGAGAGCAAATATTGAGCCTCCGTGGCTTAGGCGGCAGCATGCCGGCCTCTCACCGCTGGGTCCGTGGTTCAAATCCCGGTCACTCCATGTGAGATCTGTGCTGGACAAAACGGAGGCAGACAGGTTTTTCTCCGGGTACTCCGGTTTTCCCTGTCAAAATTTCATTCCAGCAACACTCTCCACTATCATTTCATTTCATCTGTCATTCATTTAATCATTGCCCCAGAGGAGTGCGTCAGGCCTCGGCAGCCGGCACAGTTCATATCCTCGCCGCTAGATGGGGGCTTCATTCATTCCATCCTGACCCGGTCGGAGACTGGAAGCAGGCTGTGGATTTTCAAGGAGAGCAAATATTGCCAAAAAGTTCTCGGTGATAATTTCTTGACGTATCATTGTGTAAAATATTTAATCTCGTTGCAATTAGGCATTAATTTTAACCTTGGCGGAATTTATGTCAACTTTTGCTACACTTTAAACATATAATAATAATAATAATAATAATAATAATAATAATAATAATAATAATAATAATAATAATAGCGCAGGACCTCGGAAGCCGAGTACAAGCTTTGCTATTTGACACCCAGAGGGCAGCTTGCATATCGAATTGCATCGTTCCTTGGAACGCTATGAAAGTCAAGGAGGTTAGATATCTAAGATCCTTGACACTATAGCGCTTTCTAGTAGATAATGGAGGAACTTTGTGTTGGCGGAAAATCCCGAGATTAATTTTGCCATTATGAACACGGCCTACTGAATTCAAATGGGTTTTTTAACATGCCAACAACGTATGACATGCAGGTTGTGATTTTGTCGCCATTCAAAAATCACTTACCACGCCCTGGAGCGAACCTGCAATCTTGGGGTTGGTAGTCCGACACGATAACCACTCACCCTTCGTGGCACTTAAAAACTTATTTAAAACCCTATTATATCTATTAAAAACAAAAACAAAACTATTCACGGAACATCGATATATCCAGCGAGATAAAGAATCCCTCGTTGTCTTGATTGCAACACTGATAGCACTACATGTCTAGAAATAATACTAATAATAATAATAATAATAATAATAATAACAAACAAGTACGCACCGTTGGCGGAAGAATTACGAAAACTATGGGGACTGAAATGCGTGAGGATTTTGCCAGTGGTGATCTCTTCCACGGGAGTTGTTCCAAAGACGTTGGCAATGGCTTTGGAGGAACTGAAAATGAAACACCTGATTGCCAGAATACAGAAGGCAGTGCTGCTGGATACGTGTCATATTGTTAGGTTAATTTTATCTCAGTAATAGGTTTACAGGGACTTGATTATCAAATCCGTTCCTTGTAAACTGAGTTGTACCATAATTATGAGAAATTCAAGATAATAATAATAATAATGAAGATTGTATAAATAACGTGGCACTTGAAGTTCTGGAGTTGAGTTGGTGGGGCTGACGACGCACGGCGGGCGGGTGTGTCCCGGTCCCGATACGAGCCGTTAGCTGTGTGTCGGTCAGTCAGTCCCCAGCTGATCTCAAGGTCGGAGACACACACACATGGACCAGCTGTGGGCTCCACTCAACCGCAACCAAGAGGGTGTAATTAGACTCACGGTTCCGCTTCATGACCACGGCTACTGTGATGCGTAACGCACAGGGGCATTGACGTTCGGAGATCCTAGGTTCAAGAGTTATTATGCAGAGGGGCATATCCTCTACGGATTTTTAACACGGATCTTGGGTTGGAGGGGGCTACGTGGAATTAGCGTCATCTTTTTCTATACGTTGCTATAAGAACACAAACTCTTAGTTACGTGTTGTTTGTTCATCTATGTATGCTAGGTCAGTAGCGTCATCTATACGTAGCTATAAGAACACAAGCTCTTAGTTACGTGTTGTTTGTTCATCTATGTATGCTAGGTCAGTAGCGTCATCTATACGTTGCTAGAAGGACACAAGCTTTTAGTTACGTGTTGTTTGTTCATCTATGTATGCTAGGTCAGTAGCGTCATCTATACGTTGCTAGAAGGACACAAGCTTTTAGTTACGTGATGTTTGTTCATCTATGTATGCTAGGTCAGTAGCGTCATCTATACCTTGCTATAAGAACACAAGCTTTTAGTTACGTGTTGTTTGTTCATCTATGTATGCTAGGTCAGTAGCGTCATCTATACGTTGCTAGAAGGACACAAGCTCTTAGTTACGTGTTGTTTGTTCATCTATGTATGCTAGGTCAGTAGCGTCATCTATACGTTGCTATAAGAACACAAGCTCTTAGTTACGTGTTGTTTGTTCATCTATGTATGCTAGGTCAGTAGCGTCATCTATACCTTGCTATAAGAACACAAGCTTTTAGTTACGTGTTGTTTGTTCATCTATGTATACTAGGTCAGTAGCGTCATCTATACGTTGCTAGAAGGACACAAGCTCTTAGTTACGTGTTGTTTGTTCATCTATGTATGCTAGGTCAGTAGCGTCATCTATACGTTGCTAGAAGGACACAAGCTTTTAGTTACGTGTTGTTTGTTCATCTATGTATACTAGGTCAGTAGCGCCATCTATACGTTGCTATAAGAACACAAGCTCTTAGTTACGTGTTGTTTGTACATCTATGTATACTAGGTCAGTAGCGTCATCTATACGTTGCTATAAGAACACAAGCTCTTAGTTACGTGTTGTTTGTACATCTATGTATACTAGGTCAGTAGCGTCATCTATACGTTGCTATAAGAACACAAGCTCTTAGTTACGTGTTGTTTGTTCATCTATGTATGCTAGGTCAGTAGCGTCATCTATACGTTGCTAGAAGGACACAAGCTTTTAGTTACGTATTGTTTGTTCATCTATGTATGCTAGGTCAGTAGCGTCACCTATACGTTGCTATAAGAACACAAGCTCTTAGTTACGTGTTGTTTGTTATATATTTATTGATCGCAGTCAATGGCCATACAAGAAAAGAATGTCTTAAAAATGAAAAGCCTCCCCTCGGTTACACAGCTGTCATTCCTTTTGCACACAATGTGCATTATTGGTTAGCGTAATCACACTATGATTTCGATCGATTTTTGCAAAATTGCAAGTGGTATCTGCCACACCGAACATCACACAGTTTACACACACACGAATCACAAGGTTCATGAAATCGCTTATTGGTGCAGACCGCATGATGGAAACCATGGCATTCAAACCTGGTGACAACTTGTCTCAACTCGTAGTTAGTCTGAGTCCAGTGCCTATTCATCATCGCATCAGAGCTGTAAAATTCCCACCATACGTCTGCTCTTTTTTGTTCTCGTCTGCTTACAGTGTCTTGGAAAGCGGTCGTTGATGGCAGAAACATTCTATTTCTGATCTCTTGTACCAGATAGTCTTCCTTAGATAGTATATATACGAGTCTTGAACGAGTGAATTTCGAGACACCAAGCGTTCTCTTGAGGAAAGAGGCCTTCACTTTCTCTAGAGTTTCTAGATCACTCACTTTCAATTGATCCCATATAAGCTCAATTCCATAAGTCAAACCCGGTATTATTTTTGCTCGAAAGAGTTTCATTTTGGTAGTCAGGGACAGTTTTTCTGGTTTTGGAATGTCTTTCATAGCTCTAATCGCTGCTGTTGCCTTTTCTCTAACATGAAAAGAGAAGGTGGTCCGTGTAGTTTGGAGGCAAATGCCTAGATATTTGAACTGATTCACAATGGCTAATTTGTTTCCTCCTAGGTACAATTGGTCTTGTTATAAGGGGCGGAACAGCGAGGTCATCTGCCCCATGTGTCTTAATTACGTATTGTTTGTTAAGTTACAAATGTCTTTTCTATAATGTTGAACGCTGAACATTGTAAAAATTCCCCCAACGCATCATTCTCCTCAACAACTAACATTGCTTAGAACTACAAAGCGGTTCAAGGATTGAAAGAAGCTATCAATCATTCTATGTTTTTCTGTGTAACGAAGAAATGTACAAGATTTTCTAAGGCAACTCCAGCATTTACCTCCACCTACTTACAGAACAACTAATAGGTCTTGTGCTCATTAGATTCCAACCCATTTATAAAACCCCGAGGCACCACTGTAACAGTCCGAATACTTCCCCTTAATTTATATGTTTTATAAGCAGCAAAATTATTATTATTATTATTATTATTATTATTATTATTATTATTATTATTATTATTATTATTATGTATATTTTAATTATCATATCGATTCTAGATTTATTCCATAATTTCTTTATATATATAGAAGGGGTTTAATTATTGTTTGGCGGAAGTTATAAAATGGAGATTTTAGTTGGATTCGTTATAGGTTATATTTTATACAAGACTTGATTGGGAAATATGTCGTTCAACGTGTCGTCAGTTTCGCCACGGGTAGTCCGCCAAAAATAGACTTGACTTTCGAGATATATGTACAAACATTCCGGGGACGCGAGACTTCAAGACAAAGCAAGTTGGTCAGTTAGCGCTGACGTCACGAATTCTCGGAAGAACACCGCATCAGGACGCTGATTTAAAATTACTTCAGAAGCAACCCCACGTGGTTAACCCAACTAATGAAGAGGCATGATCAGAACTTAGGGATCTGGAGTGGGGAGCTACGTCATCAGGATACCTAATTGATTGGTCGAGAAATACTGCAGAGTGGGGAAGTTCTTCTTCCATAAAAACCGATGGTCATCTACTCTCAAGCCCCAATCTTCTCAGATTTTCTGAATCTTCACGTCTATCAGACATCTTCGCTGCGAGATCGCAACTTATCAGTTCAAGAAGTTTTAAAATTAATACTACTGACGTGAATATGATCGTGTCCTTGATCATATTCACAAAAGTGAATTTTGGAGCAAAGCCATTCACATATGTCAGTCGGGAGACGGGACAAATTGGTTCCCTGCCCGTATCAAGATAAGGATCTATACAATATTGAGGCAGAACCAAACAACATCCGCCAGCAAGATCAGAGGGAAAACCAGACTACCACTATGAAGAAGACGGCCGTGAGTTCCTTTACTAAATCCAATCAAGTCTCTGTAATTCTGTTTATGGCAAATTAGAATCCAGCTTTTGTTTAAATTTAATTCATATTCCATTTTGTAACTCTCGCCAATTTAATATAACTTCCAGATTTTTTTTAAATTCATTTGTTTCTCTTTTTACGTCTTTTGCTGCTTTAAATTTTGATCAATTAAATTTTGTTCTTAAGTAATGGTAGGACTTTCATTTCCAGTAGCTAGCTTTAGACATAATGCATACCTTCTCCCAGTAGCGATAAGACAATTGGTTAATGGCTCAGCTATACCACGGCTTGAGAGAAAGACATTTCGAGTGCTCTATCACTATTTTAATTAAATACTTTGGCACATCTAAAGTAAATGTTAGGTGTCCTGGCGCCCACACGAGCTGATTATAATCATTGCTAATGAACAGGTAAGAGGTAAGTATGCTATTGGTGGTGTGAGTAAAGCGGTGCTTGTTCTTGTTGCGATTCTTCTACTGTACTCCAGGAGAACGCAATATTGGAGCCCCGCCAGGAACGTAACCTTTGGTCACTTAGAAGGACCGGGAACGTTACATTTGACGCCCAACTGTGGAGATTTTGATATATGTATGTTTACCTGCAAGGTTGGTAACGAAACGTTACATTTGGCGCCCAACGTGGGGCCGAAAACCAATTGTTTGTCGTGAAGGGAAAAGGATATATTTCAGTGCAAGTATTTTTGGGGGTGATAATAAGTTTCTTTGTGTGTGTCGGTATGGCGGATAAAGATAAGATGAAGCTGCGAAGTGGTATAGAGGTGACGGGAGATGGTGAAGAGAATGGTCGTAGCGTGAATCTGGAGAAGGAGATAGACGAAGCTAGGAATTTAGCGGAGGTAAATTCTAATGCGACTAGTGTAGAGGGTAGTTCATCGGAGATGTCAGCACAGGATAGCATTTTGAGTATATTAGTTCAAATGAGACAGGAAAATAATAATAAATTTGAGCAACTAAATAAAGAATTAAAACATGAAATGGAAAGTAATAATCAAAAATTAAATAAAGAATTAAAACATGAAATGGAAAGTAATAATCAAAAATTAAATAAAGAATTAAAGCATGAAATGGAAAGTAATAATCAAAAATTAAATAAAGAATTAAAACAGGAGATGGAAAGTAATAATCAAAAATTAAATAAAGAATTAAAACAGGAGATGGAAAATAATGGTCAGAAGTTAAATAAAGAATTAAAACAGGAGATGGAAAGTAATAATCAAAAATTAAATAAAGAATTAAAACAGGAGATGACGAAATTAAATCAGGGACTAAAGCATAATAGTCAGAAAGTAGATAAGGTCGTCAAAGAGACAGAGAGGTTAGGTAAGATGTATGAGCAGCTTGAAGTAGATATTATAACATTTAAAGAAACAGTGAAGGAAGACATTCAGAGGTACATGAAGGTGGAAGCAGGTCAAATAAGGGTAGAAATTGAACAAAAGTTACAGGTGGTAGGAAATGAAATTAGGGAGCTTAACCAGCAGATAGGGGAGAAAGTTAAGGAAGTAACGGTTGAGATAAAAGAGCATAGTAAGAGAGAGGAGAAGAGAATTAATGAAAAGATAAGAGTAGAAATAACGAGGATAAGGAAAGTAGTAAATACTCAGGAGATGAAAATGCAGAAAGCCATTGATGAAGAAAATAGACGGACGAAAGAAGAATTCAATGTTAGCATAAAGGAATCACTGCAGGAGATGAGGAAGAGCTTTCAGAGAATGGTAGATGAAAGAATGAACATTAAATTAGCTGGGATGGAGAAACGTATGTTGGATCGAATGCAACAAGGGGTCTCAGACAAGCACGAAAAACAGAAGGTGGAAGGGGGGAAGGCCAGGAAGGGAAGGAAGGAGAAAAAGCAGAATATTACGGTAGAGAAGACATTAGTTGAAAATAGAATAGATGTTGAGGAGGGGCAGGAAATAGATGAGAGTAGAGAAAAAGAGCAGCAGTTAACGAAGACGTTAGAGAAAAATCGTGTAGAGGATGAAGAAATGCTGGATGTTGGAAAGAGGAGTTTAGAGGTAAGTAACGAGCAGATTATCGAAGTTAGAAGTCCTAGGAGTAGAAAGGAAGTAGAGAAACAGATTACGATGCTAGAAGAAATGGAAGGAAGATTGAAAGAAAGAGATAAAGAATATAGAATGCAATGGCTTACAGTAGTGGCTATGGTAGGTGAAACTAGGGGAGAGGGGAAGTGTAGTTTTGTGGTTGATAAGAGTAGTACTGAGGAGGGAGAAACTATCGTTCTTAGAAGAGAAGAAATAATTACAGTGAAACGAGAGAAAGAAAAAGAGGAGGATGATAAAAAGTTAGGAAGGCACGGTAGGGCATTCATGTAATGCGAGGTCAGATTTCCAGTCGTGGATATTCCCAGCCAATACTCTATTTAGTGGTTATGACCTAAATGTAAGAGATGATCTCTTGTGCGATTATGATGAAAAGGTGACAAAACCTAGTGATATTGAAAATTTAAATTCCGTCATTAGCATAAATGTGTTGAGGGCGCGTATAGATACGCTTATAGATACAGGGTGTGTCAAGAGTTGCATTAGCTTGTCATTTTATAATAGGATGAGAGACGAAGGTGTAATATTTCAAGAAATCCCTATCAAATCAACTTTTGTAATAACAGCTGTAGGTAAAAAGTCTCATGTCATTTCTAAGCAGGTTCTGGTGGAAATTTGTATTAATAATGTAATAGGTATGCAGGTATGTTTGGTGATCCCAAACCTTGTGGTTTCCTTGATATTGGGTACTGATTGGTTGTCTGCTAATCAGGTTCAGGTGTGTTACGATGAGAGGTGTATTAGAATGAAATGGGGGAAGAAAGCTGTGATTATTGCATTTAATGAGCCAGGTAAGAGTGATTATTCTCAAAGAGTGTGCGTTATTAAAGTGATTTTGTCAGGTGACAATAAGGTGGGAAGTAGTGACGATGGTTTTAATTTTATTGGCAGTTTGCTGACTAATGACAATCTAGAGGATGCATTATGTCAGGCTGTGGAAGAAAGTTCTTTAGGCATTGATCAGAGGGATCAATTATTGGATGTTTTAGTAAGGAATAGTAGAGTTTTTGAGAATCGGATTGGCGAGGCCAATTGCTACACACACTCATTAAATGTAATTGATCGCAAAGTCTTTGTAGGTAATAGATACCCTATCCCATTTAAATACCAAGAGGCAGTACAACAGCAGATTGACGACATGTTAAGAGATAAGATCATTGAACCATCCTTAAGCCCATATGCTAACTCCTTAAGTACCGTACCTAAAGATGAGTACACCCTTTAAGAAAATACGTGGAATGAGTCAGGTAAGGACTCGTGTGTAACGGAACAACATGTGTCAATGCCCTGGTATACAATTAGTAGTTTTAAAGAGATAGGTAACTAAGTTTACAAGAGGCATATCCGACTGTTGACACATATACTGGAATGAGTGAGTTATCTGAATCAGATAAGCGAAGGGTGACCTAGTACCTTATATTTTGGAATTAATGGGGTAACTTGCACTCAAATATTATGCCTATGTATAAAACTATGCTTTCTTGTTTTATGTGATGTAGGTAAAATTTTGTAAATTCATTACAGAGTACTTGCGAGGAATCAAGTATGCAGGATTATCACATGCGTGTGATGTGTCGTGTGATGAATTAGTGAAGGCAATATTTATTATAATTATTCTGGAGACAAGAAAAATAACGATTTGAATTAAAACGATACAAGTCTCTCAGAATATCAGCCTAACAAACGAGTGTTAGTATGAATGAAATCATACATATCAGGAAGAAAGAAATGAACATTGACGCTTTAAAGCAACAACAAAGTATTCATTGTTGTAAATATTGAAGGGTATATATGTATATTTTTAGTGTTGAAGGGTATAATTTTGTTTGATGCTGTTAATTGTTAGGTTAAATGTGTATATAATTTGTTCGCCCAAATCTAAGATTGGACAAAAAATTCTAAGGGCGATGTAACAGTCCGAATACTTCCCCTTAATTTATATGTTTTATAAGCAGCAATTATTATTATTATTATTATTATTATTATTATTATTATTATTATTATTATTATTATTATGTATATTTTAATTATCATATCGATTCTAGATTTATTCCATAATTTCTTTATATATATAGAAGGGGTTTAATTATTGTTTGGCGGAAGTTATAAAATGGAGATTTTAGTTGGATTCGTTATAGGTTATATTTTATACAAGACTTGATTGGGAAATATGTCGTTCAACGTGTCGTCAGTTTCGCCACGGGTAGTCCGCCAAAAATAGACTTGACTTTCGAGATATATGTACAAACATTCCGGGGACGCGAGACTTCAAGACAAAGCAAGTTGGTCAGTTAGCGCTGACGTCACGAATTCTCGGAAGAACACCGCATCAGGACGCTGATTTAAAATTACTTCAGAAGCAACCCCACGTGGTTAACCCAACTAATGAAGAGGCATGATCAGAACTTAGGGATCTGGAGTGGGGAGCTACGTCATCAGGATACCTAATTGATTGGTCGAGAAATACTGCAGAGTGGGGAAGTTCTTCTTCCATAAAAACCGATGGTCATCTACTCTCAAGCCCCAATCTTCTCAGATTTTCTGAATCTTCACGTCTATCAGACATCTTCGCTGCGAGATCGCAACTTATCAGTTCAAGAAGTTTTAAAATTAATACTACTGACGTGAATATGATCGTGTCCTTGATCATATTCACAAAAGTGAATTTTGGAGCAAAGCCATTCACATATGTCAGTCGGGAGACGGGACAAATTGGTTCCCTGCCCGTATCAAGATAAGGATCTATACAATATTGAGGCAGAACCAAACAACATCCGCCAGCAAGATCAGAGGGAAAACCAGACTACCACTATGAAGAAGACGGCCGTGAGTTCCTTTACTAAATCCAATCAAGTCTCTGTAATTCTGTTTATGGCAAATTAGAATCCAGCTTTTGTTTAAATTTAATTCATATTCCATTTTGTAACTCTCGCCAATTTAATATAACTTCCAGATTTTTTTTTAATTCATTTGTTTCTCTTTTTACGTCTTTTGCTGCTTTAAATTTTGATCAATTAAATTTTGTTCTTAAGTAATGGTAGGACTTTCATTTCCAGTAGCTAGCTTTAGACATAATGCATACCTTCTCCCAGTAGCGATAAGACAATTGGTTAATGGCTCAGCTATACCACGGCTTGAGAGAAAGACATTTCGAGTGCTCTATCACTATTTTAATTAAATACTTTGGCACATCTAAAGTAAATGTTAGGTGTCCTGGCGCCCACACGAGCTGATTATAATCATTGCTAATGAACAGGTAAGAGGTAAGTATGCTATTGGTGGTGTGAGTAAAGCGGTGCTTGTTCTTGTTGCGATTCTTCTACTGTACTCCAGGAGAACGCAATATTGGAGCCCCGCCAGGAACGTAACCTTTGGTCACTTAGAAGGACCGGGAACGTTACATTTGACGCCCAACTGTGGAGATTTTGATATATGTATGTTTACCTGCAAGGTTGGTAACGAAACGTTACACCACTGAGCATGACTTATGATAATAATATGGTCAAACCCGATTATTTTAAGTGACAAAGTTGCAACCCTGTTAGGAAGAATGTCTTTAAAATATTCCTAGTGTTCTGTAATGATCAAACTAGCCATTAAACAGTATTTATATCCGATGTACTTATAGTTAATTGCAATCCAACATTCCTCAGTGGACAGCATCATAAAACCATGAAATGGCATGTCCTCATACTTTATATAGGTTTCTTCTATCGATAAAGATCAAGCCATTGAAAACATTATGGCGTCTGCATTTTCATTTTTTGCAAACCTTCATCATTCTTGAGGTAATTATTAAGCTCAAAGAAAAGCATATTAGCTCTGATTATCGTCATTAGAGTTTAATTACATCAATTAATCTTGTTGCCAAAAGCTTGTGATAAAAAGAGTTTCAAATCCTTCCTCGTAATTGCATTAGCGTTGTGCGCAAGCGCAATAATGAGTGGTGTGATTGTCGCTCCGTGAGTTCAATATCCTGTGACAAACCGCCTGGCAGGGGCGGGGAGTAACAGGTTACTTTGGGTGGTAATGACGTTACTTCTATAGGTAGATCATCTTCAGTCGGTCAACACGGTTGTACCCAATTAGATTAGGTGGGAAGTTACAGTTAATTTCCGAGAGCCTGAAATACAAGTAAATAAGTATTATTATTATTATTATCTTTAATACCGACAGTAGTGGCTGCGCTTGCTAAAGCGCTGCGTTAGGTCATGGGGCCATGCTCTCTGCTGACTCGGTAGACGCGTGGGTTCGAGCCCCACCGTCGGCCGTCCTTGAAATGGTTTTCCGTGGTTTCCCCATTTTCAACTCCAGGCAAATGCTGGGACGGTACCTTCTGACAGGCCACGGCCGCTTCCTTCCACATCCTTGCCCAGTTTCATTCACCATCATTCATTTCATCTCTCATTAACTCCTCTCATGAGGTTGGTGTCAGGAAGGGCATCCGGCCGTAAAATCATCCGCCACAAAGACTTCCATCGCATCTCATCCCCGACCCCGTAGGAAAAACGGGAATAATAAGGGGTAGACATACATTATTATTATCTTTAATTTCTCATAAATTATTATAGTGCAACTCAGTCTAGAAGATACGTATTTGATAATCAAGTATCCTGTAAACCTATTATTGAGATAAAACTGTAAACCTATTATTGAGATAAAAAAAAACAGCCTAACAATATGGCCAGCAGCACTGCCTTCTGTATTCTGGCAATCAGGTGTTTCATTTGCAGTTTCTACAAAGCCATTGCCAACGTCTTTGGAACAACTCCCGTGGAAGAGATCACCACTGGCAAAATTCTCACGCATTTCAGTCCCCATGGTTTTCGTATTTCTTCCGCCAACGGTGCGTACTTGTTTGTTTTCTTGGCTTGCGTAGTTTGCATAGGCTATTTGGTATAAGTGGGACAGCAACGTCTATCAAGTAGGCCTTGTGGTTTCTTTTATTGAGAGAGACAATATCAGATCGATTGGCCAAAAATTGTGCCTACAATTTATGGACGCCAGATAGAGAAAGGGCAAGCCCCACATACACCGCAGTGTCTCCATCTCCGTTCATTAAATCTATACAAATCTGATATATTACATACAATATATACAAGATACAAGTTTACATTGCTATAAACACATAATCTTCTGAGATATGTATACACTTCTCACTCCAAAGGAGGGTAACTCCTTACAGGTTTAGTGGTCAGTATATTAACCACCTAGCAAAAGGACAATTATTTATATTGTCCAAGAGGCAGATGGTTGATCTTTCACTCATATTTCAACTAATTCTTGTGGAAGTGTTAATGTTTCTGTAAGCCAAATGTTATTAGTTTATCTCCTTGACCTAGGGTGATAGATAAACAATTAAAATAAGAAAGTATCAAGCTGGATTTCAGAAAGGTAGATCTTGTTCAGAACAAATATTTAACTTAAAATCCATAATTCGCCATAGAATACTGAATTCAAAGGCCATAGTTGTGACTTTTATAGATTTTAAAAAGGCCTTTGACTCGGTTGATAGAGAAACCATAGATAAAACAATTCGTGAATTTGGAGTGAAAACTAAATTGGCAAACCTAATACGTGAAACCCTTACTGACACGATTTCAAAAGTAAAATTTATGGGTGAGATATCAAAATCTATTAAGATAAATACAGGTGTACGGCAAGGTGATGGTTTATCACCCCTTCTGTTCAACTGTGTTTTAGAGAAAATTGTAAGAATTTGGAATTTAAAGCTAAAAGAACATAACATTTCGCCAGTAACTTTGGGGAGAAGAAACAAAGGCATTGAAATAAGTTGCCTAGCATTTGCAGACGATTTTGCTATATTGTCAGAAAACCTAACAAGTGCAACAACACAAATCAATCTCTTGGAAGAAATAGCCAACAAAACAGGTTTGAGAATCTCCGTAGAAAAAACTAAATTTATTACAAACAATCAAGAACGCTTCAAAATATTCGGCAACAGATATTGGCCCAGTGAAAAAAGTAAAGAAATTCAAATATCTGGGAGAAATAATTCAAGAAAATGGTTTAGAAAAATATTCGGTAGATTAAAGGGTAGGGCCTACACAAGATGGAAAGAGCATATGGTATCACTAAGAATTTTTATAACAAAAAGTGCTTATCTAAAAATCTTAAAATAAGGCACTACACTACAGTGGTCAAACCGGAATGCCTATACGCAAGTGAATATCTGGTACTAAACTATAGATTAGATAAACTTGAAGTACTAGAAAGGAGAATAATGAGGAAAATTTTAGGCCCAGTGAAATCAGCAGAAGTATGGAAATTAAGATCTAATGATGAAATATACAGGAACATAACAGAAACGATAAGAAAAAGCAGATTGCAATTTTTTGGACATATTTACAGAATGGATGATTCCAGATTAACAAAAAGGATATTCAAGTACCTTTGGGAGAAAACGGCAACTACTAGCTGGATTCAAGAAGTGAAAGATTTAGAAAGAAATAATACAAGTGAAGAAGAAACGGTGAACAGAGATATCTTTAGAAAAAGGGTATTAAGTATGAAAGGAATCCAAGAAAGATTACCAAAGAAATCTGGTGCGAAGTGGTCCGAGGACAGAAAGAAGCAGCATAGTGAACGGATGAAGGAGTACTGGAGGGAACGGAAGAGAAAACAACAAAGTGTGAAGAATTGAAATTGGCACGTGGTCCCTAGCAGGCCACATCGGAAAGAAGAAGAAGAAGGTAAAAGATTAAAAAATGGTAATAAAAATAATGCATTTTTAATTTTAATTGTTTACTATTTTCTATTGTTTAATAATGCTTAATATGGCCCTAAATTTTTAAAATAAATCAGCTTAAAAAATGAAATTTGTAATAATTTTCCATCTTAATAATTGTAAAATTATAAAAGTAATTATGAGCTTTAAATTGTTTAAGAAAAATTAAAATGAAGTATAATTATAATCAGGCTAGAATACTTAAATGAATACTACAATACTATTCTGCCCCATAAATAGTTAACCCTAGAATGGTAGCGTTCGTCTCCACAACGAAAATTGGATTCACTTCTGTTTCCCCCACTTTCCCCCTGTCCAATCCTTACCAGTGTTTGGCAGTACTAAAATACAAAGCAAATAAGTGAAAATAAAATAAATGAAAGCACAAAAAATCAAAATGAGTCAAAATCCATAACCGCCCCCCCCCCCCAAAAAAAAAAACAATCAACATTTTCAAATGCAAAACAAAATGCTTAAAATCTAAAACAACACAAAATCAAAATCAGTCAAAATTAAAAAAAAACCAATGAAAATCACTCAAAATCTCTTAAAACCCCCATAAACAATCAACATTTGTCAAAGGTAAAAAAGACGAAAAAATGCTTAAAATCAAAAACTACACAAAAATCAAAATCAGTCAAAATACAAAAACAATAATCAAAATTAGTGAAGAAAAAGCTCAAAAAGTAAAAAAAAAATGAAATTAGTCAAAATCCAAAAAGAAAACATCACAGTAGCCAAAATTAGTCAAAAACCAGATCAAAAACAAGATGTTCAGTAAAGAACATATAGCCTACTTTCTCCTAAATGCATGGGTATTGTTATAACACTTTGTCCTTTTCAAGGAGTATAATTGAATGTTGGTTGTAGTAGCTTGTTGAAATACAACGTGCTATAGGGATATTAAACATGAATATGAGGTGCCCTTTGCTAGTGCTACCTCTGTAAAAAAATTCATTCAATTCGGTTTCACAGTGTTTGAATTGATCTGGGGAATGGATTTGCACACATACATGGCCGCTATTTGCAAACTATTGGGCTGATGACCTTGTAGTCAGTCATAAGATGCTTTCCACAAAAAGGCATGTTGTTGCAAAATCCGGTAGAGATCAAATTATTAGGATGGTCGAAATTTGATTTAAGCTTTTAACATTTGGGTGGCCGTCATTCCGTTTCCGTCAAGATGGCGGCGATATAAAACATGACACTGAGGTGCCTTTTGCTAGTGCTACCTCTGTACCAAATTTCGTTCAATTCGGTTTCACCGTGTTTGAATTGATAGGGGGAATCGATTTGCACACATACTTGGCCACCATCTGCAAACTATTCGGCTGATGATCTAGCAGTTTGGTCAGAATATGCTTCCCGCATAAAGATTTGTTGTTGCAAAATTTGGTAGAGACTAGATTATTAGGTTGGTCGTAATTACATTTTAGCCTTTAACATTTGGGTGGCCGCGATTACGTTTCAGTCAAGATGGCGGTGATATAAAACATGACACTGAGGTGGCCTTTTCTAGTGCTACCCCTGTACCAAATTTCGTTCCATTCGGTTTCACCGTGTTCGAATTAATAGAGGGAATCGATTTTCACACAAAGATGGCCGCCATCCGCAAAATATTAGGCTAATGACCTATTAATTTGGTCAAAGGATGCTCCCTCCATAATGGTATGTTGATGCAAAATTTGGTAGAGATCGGATGATTAGGTTAATCGTAATTTGATTTAAGCTTTGAATATTTGTGTGGCCGCCATTACGTTTCCGTCAAGATGGCGGCGATATAAAACATGACACTGAGGTGCCCTTTGCTAGTGCTACCTCTGTACCAAATTTCATTCCATTCGGTTTCACCGTTTTCGAATTAATAGGGGTAATCGATTTTGACACAAAGATGGCCGCCATCCGCAAACTCTTAGGCTAATAGCCTATTAGATTTGTCAAAGGATGCTTCCTCCATAAAGGTATGATGTTGCAAAATTTGCTAGAGATCGGATGATTAGGTTAGTCGTAATTTGATTTAAGCTTTGAACATTTGTGTGGCCACCATTACGTTTCCGTCAAGATGGCGGTGATATAAAACATGACACTGAGGTGCCCTTTGCTAGTGCTACCTCTGTACCAAATTTCATTCCATTCGTTTTCACCGTTTTCGAATTAATAGGGGTAATCGATTTTGACACAAAGATGGCCGCCATCCGCAAACTCTTAGGCTAATGACCTATTAGATTTGTCAAAGGATGCTCCCTTCATAAAGATATGTTGTTGCAAAATTTGGTAGAGATCGGATGATTAGGTTAGTCGTAATTTGATTTAAGCTTTGAACATTTGGGTGGCCGCTATTACGTTTCCGTCAAGATGGCGGCGATATAAAACATGACACTGGGGTGCCCTTTGCTAGTGCTACCTCTGTACCAAATTTCATTCCATTCGGTTTCACCGTGTTCGAATTAATAGGGGTAATCCATTTTGACACAAAGATGGCCGCCATCCGCAAACTATTAGGCTAATGACCTATTAGATTTGTCAAAGGATGCTCCCTCCATAAAGGTATGTTGTTGCAAAATTTGGTAGAGATCGGATGATTAGGTTAGTCGTAATTTGATTTAAGCTTTGAACATTTGTGTGGCCGCCATTACGTTTCCGTCAAGATGGCGGCGATATAAAACATGACACTGGGGTGCCCTTTGCTAGTGCTACCTCTGTACCAAATTTCATTCCATTCGGTTTCACCGTTTTCGAATTAATAGGGGTAATCGATTTTGACACAAAGATGGCCGCCATCCGCAAACTCTTAGGCTAATGGCCTATTAGATTTGTCAAAGGATGCTTCCTCCATAAAGGTATGATGTTGCAAAATTTGCTAGAGATCGGATGATTAGGTTAGTCGTAATTTGATTTAAGCTTTGAACATTTGTGTGGCCACCATTACGTTTCCGTCAAGATGGCGGTGATATAAAACATGACACTGAGGTGCCCTTTGCTAGTGCTACCTCTGTACCAAATTTCATTCCATTCGTTTTCACCGTTTTCGAATTAATAGGGGTAATCGATTTTGACACAAAGATGGCCGCCATCCGCAAACTCTTAGGCTAATGACCTATTAGATTTGTCAAAGGATGCTCCCTTCATAAAGATATGTTGTTGCAAAATTTGGTAGAGATCGGATGATTAGGTTAGTCGTAATTTGATTTAAGCTTTGAACATTTGGGTGGCCGCCATTACGTTTCCGTCAAGATGGCGGCGATATAAAACATGACACTGGGGTGCCCTTTGCTAGTGCTACCTCTGTACCAAATTTCATTCCATTCGGTTTCACCGTGTTCGAATTAATAGGGGTAATCCATTTTGACACAAAGATGGCCGCCATCCGCAAACTATTAGGCTAATGACCTATTAGATTTGTCAAAGGATGCTCCCTCCATAAAGGTATGTTGTTGCAAAATTTGGTAGAGATCGGATGATTAGGTTAGTCGTAATTTGATTTAAGCTTTGAACATTTGTGTGGCCGCCATTACGTTTCCGTCAAGATGGCGGCGATATAAAACATGACACTGGGGTGCCCTTTGCTAGTACTACCTCTGTACCAAATTTCGTTCCATTCGGTTTCACAGTGTTCGAATTAATAGGGGCAATCGATTTTCACACAGAGATGGCCGCCATCCGCAAACTGTTAGGCTGATGACCTATTAGTTTGGTCAAATGATGCTGCCCCCATATAGGTATGTTGTTGCAAAATTTGGTAGAGATCGGATGATTTGGTTAGTCGTAATTTGATTTAAGCTTTGAACATTTGTGTGGCCGCCATTACGTTTCCGTCAAGATGGCCGCGATCTAAAACATGACACTCAGGTGTCCTTTGCTAGTGCTACCTTTGTACCAAATTTCGTTCAATTTGCGCTCACCGTGTTCGAATTGATAGGGGGGGACAGACATTCAGAGTCCACACACTCACACACACACACACACACACACACACACACAGACTCACACACATACACACACACAGACAGACACACTTTTTTTCGCCCTGTAGTGATCTCATAAGTCTACTTTCATTTTTTGCAAAAATCGAAAGTAGGCTAAAAATACCAACTATATAAATACCGTAAATAATTTAAAAAAATGAATTTATTTAACAAAATACAGAAGTCAAACAAAATTATTCAATAAAAGTCTCCACTCCGCTAGACTGGAGAGTGAAATAAAAGTTGATGTAATTGGTATTTGTTATCAGTTTCTAGAATCGTAGTCGTCGCCGATGAGAGGTGCTACCGATAACAACGTTGGAATTAGCGCTACCATTCTAGGGTTAATATGATGATGGCTAGTTAGGTCCGTCAAGGTAACAGGTTTTTAAATTTTTAAATAGGTTGAATAGGTATTTTAAGTGTAGCAAAAGGTGACATAAACTGCGCCAAGCTTACCATTAATGTCTAATTGTTAGTAGAAAATCTGATTATAACGAGAGTGCAAAGATTTTACACAATCAAATTAGAAAATAAAAGGAAATATACGGTCCTGAAGATCTGTATTTTACGTATTTGATTGCATTAGTGTTTGAAGCGTTGTATTTTCACTTATTACTGTGTAAATGCTCAAAAACTAATAATTTTGTTGATACCGTATTGGCCCGAAAATAAGCCGCACGTTTTATTAAAACTATTTGGGTAAAAAATCTGGGTGCGGCTTATATTCGCTACCTTATGTCATGTACTGTTTAAACAGGAATACTCATTAGCAAGAACAAAGCAACAATACAGCCCACAAGAGAAACTAGCGGCATTTAATGACAACAATGTGAACTTTTGTTTTAGCGGTGACATTGTTATTGGGTAATACGGTATTGTTTCGAAAGCTAGAATAATCTACAATAGCTTAGTCTCAGTAAGAACTATAAGAAAGCCTGTTTAACGCAAAAATGAGCGACCATTTACCGGTAGAGCGAACGGCTTCATCAAGCAAAGGAATTCGGCGCGCTTAATTTCGGTCATAAACTATTTCTCAATTCTCCTCTTCAAATATTAAGGGTGCGGGTTATTTTTGGATCAATACGGTACTTGTATTAAATTATAAAATCCAGTTTTCTTCGTGAAATCATCTGATCCTTTCTATTCCCCGACATTGAATGAATATTAATAAACTACAACTAATGTTTAACATAAAACAGAGGGCATGGTGGCGCAGCGGTCATGCTGTATGCCTCTCACCAAGGCGGATCGGGTTCGATTACCGGCCAATACATGTGAGATTTTCGAAGTGAAATGACATGCCCTGTGGTTCGGATTCCACGTAAAAAGGAGGTCCCGTGGCTTATGATCGCGAGATTAACGGTCACGTTAAACTACAAGCTTTTAACATAAAACAGCAATAAAAGTAAACACAACGATACCCACACTCGGATACTACCTAGTGGAAAGAGATGAACGTTCCATTTTAAAAACAAGTGTTCAACTTTTTTTTTAATATCATTTAAGCCGGAGGTAATTTTCAAAATTTTACTTTTAGTCCATGCTAGAGCTTTTTGAAACACGAATTTTGACACATTCCCGGGTCTTCTAGATTTTCAACTTTTGGCACAATTATAAAATTTGCTTAATTTTATGTTTTTACTCTTGGTGTCATTCAAAATATCTTTTTAACATTAAAAATGGCTTCAAAACTTCACACACACCCAAGTTCACGGGGGATGAATGACCTCAATGTCCAAGCCCCTCAAATGAAACAACAACAGCAACACTGTGCCGCATATTCTCTTTTTGTACAGCAACAGCTAGGTTTCAGTTGTCTTCCTTATAAATACGACAATTAACCATTAGCTCTCTCCGCGCAGACACTTGAGTGAGCCTAGAATGGAATAACGCCATCGGCAGCAGGCAATATCCTACACCACGAGAAGTCTTCTTATTTGATTTCTTTCCTCCGCCGCATCGCATCTGGAATGCTGTACAAATGACCACACATTGAAGTCACCTGCTTCTATCACATACTTCACTTCTTTCTCACAGTTGTAAGGCCGCGTGATCTGGGTTCGGATTCGCAACGCGGCACAGCAAATTACAGCAGGGCATTTCTGGGCTAAGGCACATTTCACTCACATAGCACTTTTTAAGTCTTAATATTCACACCCCTCACGATTAGTGGGGGCATGGGTTGGCGACCATGGGATCCCAGCTGAGTCCGGCATTGTTTCCACTTACTTGTGTCGGGCTCCTCTCTATTGTCTTTCCTGTCGACCTCCCTTGGTCAACTCTTGTTCTTTTCCGACCCCGACGGTATTAGGGTATCCAAGGCCTAGGGAGTCTTTCACTTCCCCACCTAAATTGGCCTTTGTCTCATCTTTTCGAATCCCTCATTCATCGAGGGGTCAGACCTCTCGTTTTCTTTTAATTGTGCTTATATCTCCTGCCTTCTCAAGGAGGCAGGGTTTGTGTAGCCCCTCCACTTATGGTGCACCTTGGATTGTGCTACACCCTCAAGGGCTCAAGTCTGGTGAGTTCAGGAGTTTGTTATGTGATTTGCGCACCGGAGCAGATATGAATATGCCTTTTTTAGTGTCAACAGGGCTGCCAACTGTTGATAAAAGCACTCTATACATTTTTATCCTAATCTCAATACAGTATGTCAGAAAGTCGCCTATGCAGGGCATCAGTTCTAAACTTTGCATACATATAGTACCTGCAGACATACAATATACGACAGTGCTGCCAACATGATTCTACGCGTGCTGTTAGGTTTAATGTTCAATCGCATGTAACTTCCATACTAATAAATGAAGGTCTTTCAAAATTGTCACATATATAGATCATAATGTTTCAATTTAAGTTTGAGCAATCCATTTATGGCAGTGTCGCCAACCTGATTTTACGCATGGTGATAAATTCAATATTTAAATACATGTAACGTGCATACTATCTATTGGACCTCGACCAAATGTTGAATATATTTAGAGCCGCCAGGTCTGCCAACTGTTGATATATGGTCTCTATAATTTTAAGAAAAGTAGGCTCTTTAGTTCGTCACGGAACTAAACCTACCTGTTTCTTATTGGAAAAATCAGAGTTCCAGAATCGCCAAAAAACATCATTAGCAGTTATAGACCTTAAGGCAGCTTATGACACTGTTTGGAGAGAGGATGTAATTTATAAATTACTTCAAGTTATCCCTTGTAAGACACTGGCTCGTCTTGTAAGCAACATGCTGAATGATAGAAGCTTCCAGGTCATCATGGGCAGTGAAATTAGCAAACCAAGTAAATTAAATAATGGACTTCCTCAAGGATCAGTGCTTGCCCCACTCTTGTTCAGCCTCTATATATCAGATTTGCCCTCCACAAAATCGAGGAAGTTTGGATATGCTGACGACTGGGCAATTGCTACTAGAGATCCATGTTTCGAAAGTATAGAAGAGACGCTGACAAATGATCTTTCTGCGCTGGGAGTTTATTTTCGCAAATGGAGACTTCAGCCAAGCACAACTAAGACCGAAGTTGCTTGCTTCCACCTGAACAATAAGATGGCAACAAGGGAACTTACGGTTTACTTCAATAACATCCTCCTCCCCCATAACAGACATCCCAAGTATTTGGGTATAACACTGGATAGAACATTGTCATTCAAAGAACACCTACGAATGACTTCTGCCAAAATGAAGACAAGAAACAATATCTTACGGAAATTATGTGGCACCACTTGGGGTGCCAATGCAACTACTCTCCGTTGCTCAGCTCTAGGTTTAGTTTATTCTGTTGCTGAGTATTGATCTCCTGTGAGGATAAATAGTCCGCATGTAAGATTAAGAGATGTACAATTGAATAACACCATGCGCATGATAACAGGAACAATTATGTCAACTCCTACACAATGACTTCCTATTCTCAGCCACATCCCACCATCTCATTTGCGGCGATGCAACATTTTGATAAGAGAATATAGAAAGATCCAGACCAACAAACAACTACCAATCCATGGAGACATTGCTGATCTACATGTGAAACGATTACGTTCAAGACATCCACCTATCTGCACAGCGGAGAATCTTGAAACTAACAAATTCAACCTGACTGAGAGATGGTCTTCAGATTGGAATTCGTTTGCCCCTCCAGAGAGTATAGTAATGCCATGCATAACTGAGCAGGTGCCAGGGTTCACTCAGCCTAGAAAGACCTGGTCAAAATTAAATCGAATCCGGACCAATCACGGTGTATGCGGCGATCTCCTGTACAAGTGGAGGAAAAAATCTTCGTCGTGTTGTGAGTGCGGTGCTGAAAGACAGACTGTTCGGCTCCTAGTTCAAGAATGCCCACAAACATCATACAGTGGCGACTTCAGCGACTTCTTCCTAGGAACACCACAGGCACTTCATTACGTTTCGAAACTTGATGTCAAATTGTAAATAATTTTCATGTATGCCATACGATAAATAATTGGAAAAATCTGTGCTTCGTGGGAATAGAATGAAATATAGTGAGCACTAGAATCTGATATTAGAACAAAGATAGCGTACTGTATAACACTCGCGAGGTGCGGTCGATATCAAAGTGAAGTATAAGGTATCGACCAGAAGATGTAAAACACTTGAAACCGTCACAAACAAGTACATTGCGAGCTACTTTCTATGGATGAGATGGGCAATAAGACGCGGGCTTGAACTCGTAACTCTCCACGATTTATATGATCGCCACTGTACGGAGTGACTTGACACCAGCTCGCCTGTTCCGGACGTGATGCCCATACGGGCGGCCGGGAGAAAATCGTCACATCCAACAGATTTCTAAACCAGTCTTCTTATTTCTTTATCGACTATACCCAATTGCATTGGATGTTTTAACCTAACCCTGAACAAAATTACATTACAATATTAATTCCACGTAGGTACAACAAATATTAATATCATGCAATTAAAATGTTAATAAATATTAATCTCAGGTAATGTTAATAAATATTAATCTAATGTAATATTAATAAATATTAATCTAATGTATTGCTAATAAATATTAATCTAATGTAATGTTAATAAATATTAATCTCAGGTAAATAAATATTAATCTCAAGTAATGCTAATAAATATTAATCTCAGGTAATGTTAATAAATATTAATCTCAGGTAATGTTAACAAATATTAATCTCAGGTAATGTTAATAAATATTAATCTAATGTAATGTTAATAAATATTAATCTCAGGTAATGTTAATAAATATTAATCTCAGTAATGTTAATACATATTAATCTAATGTAATGTTAATAAATATTAATCTAATGTAATGTTAATAAAATATTAATCTAATGTAATGTTAATAAATATTAATCTAATGTAATGTTAATAAAATATTAATCTAATGTAATGTTAATAAATATTAATCTCAAGTAATGTTAATAAATATTAATCTCAGGTAATGTTAATAAATATTAATCTAATGTAATGCTAATAAATATTAATCTCAGGTAATGTTAATAAATATATATCTCAAGTAATGTTAATAAATATTAATCTAATGTAATGTTAATAAATATTAATCTCAGGTTATGTTAATAAATATTAATCTCAGGTAATGTTAATAAATATTAATCTAATGTAATGTTAATAAATATTAATCTCAGGTAATGTTAACAAATATTAATCTCAGGTAATGTTAATAAATATTAATCAAATGTAATGTTAATAAATATTAATCTCAGGTAATGTTAATAAATATTAATCTCAGTAATGTTAATAAATTTTAATCTAATGTAATGTGAATAAATATTAATCTAATGTAATGTTAATAAAATATCAATCTAAATAATGTTAATAAAATATTAATCTCAAGTAATGTTAATAAATATTAATCTCAAGTAATGTTAATAAATATTAATCTAGTGTAATGTTAATAAATATTAATCTCAGGTAATGTTAATAAATATTAATCTCAGGTAATGTTAATAAATATTAATCTAATGTAATGCTAATAAATATTAATCTCAGGTAATGTTAATAAATATATATCTCAAGTAATGTTAATAAATATTAATCTAATGTAATGCTAATAAATATTAATCTAATGTAATGTTAATAAATATTAATCTCAGGTAAATAAATATTAATCTCAAGTAATGCTAATAAATATTAATCTCAGGTAATGTTAATAAATATTAATCTAATATAATGTTAATAAATATTAATCTCAGGTAATGTTAACAAATATTAATCTCAGGTAATGTTAATAAATATTAATCTAATGTAATGTTAATAAATATTAATCTCAGGTAATGTTAATAAATATTAATCTCAGTAATGTTAATAAATATTAATCTAATGTAATGTTAATAAATATTAATCTAATGTAATGTTAATAAAATATTAATCTCAGGTAATGTTAATAAATATTAATCTCAAGTAATGTTAATAAATATTAATCTAATGTAATGTTAATAAATATTAATCTCAGGTAATGTTAATAAATATTAATCTCAGGTAATGTTAATAAACATTAATCTAATGTAATGTTAATAAATATTAATCTCAAGTAATGTTAATAAATATTAATCTAATGTAATGTTAATAAATATTAATCTCAGGTTATGTTAATAAATATTAATCTCAGGTAATGTTAATAAATATTAATCTAATTTAATGTTAATAAATATTAATCTCACGTAATGTTAACAAATATTAATCTCAGGTAATGTTAGTAAATATTAATCAAATGTAATGTTAATAAATATTAATCTCAGGTAATGTTAATAAATATTAATCTCAGTAATGTTAATAAATATTAATCTAATGTAATGTGAATAAATATTAATCTAATGTAATGTTAATAAAATATCAATCTAAATAATGTTAATAAAATATTAATCTCAAGTAATGTTAATAAATATTAATCTCAAGTAATGTTAATAAATATTAATCTAGTGTAATGTTAATAAATATTAATCTCAGGTAATGTTAATAAATATTAATGTCAGGTAATGTTAATAAATATTAATCTAATGTAATGCTAATAAATATTAATCTCAGGTAATGTTAATAAATATATATCTCAAGTAATGTTAATAAATATTAATCTCAAGTAATGTTAATAAATATTAATCTAATGTAATGTTAATAAATATTAATCTCAGGTAATGTTAATAAATATTAATCTCAGGTAATGTTAATAAATATTAATCTAATGTAATGTTAATAAATATTAATCTCAGGTAATGTTAACAAATATTAATCTCAGGTAATGTTAATAAATATTAATCTAATGTAATGTTAATAAATATTAATCTCAGGTAATGTTAATAAATATTAATCTCAGTAATGTTAATAAATATTAATCTAATGTAATGTGAATAAATATTAATCTAATGTAATGTTAATAAAATATCAATCTAATGTAATATTAATAAAATATTAATCTCAAGTAATGTTAATAAATATTAATCTCAAGTAATGTTAATAAATATTAATCTCAGGTAATGTTAATAAATATTAATCCCAGGTAATGTTAATAAATATTAATCTAATGTAATGTTAATAAATATTAATCTCAGATAATGTTAATAAATATTAATCTCAAGTAATGTTAATAAATATTAATCTCAAGTAATGTTAATAAATATTAATCTCAGGTAATGTTAATAAATATTAATCTCAAGTAATGTTAATAAATATAAATCTCAGGTAATGTTAATAAATATTTATATAATGTAATTAAAATGTTAATAAACTCGTAAGACAGTAATATGTATAAACAAAATTGAATTGAAAAATGATTATAATAAAAAGAATTGAATTTCAAACAAAATAAACTCGTACATTTTCTCCGCTACACGAAAAGCAGAGAAAAATGGATATGTTTATGACTTCTGGACTTCTTTGAATCCTTACAACTCTTTGTACTTTTCTTCATCGGTAGTTGTACAGTGTCTCGAGGATCAATGTTTTAAGCGTATTCTCTTACTTATCCGCACATTTCCATTCCAGGTAATTTTTAAACTTTTCAGCGTTCATCATTATACATAGCAAACACATTCGTAACGAAGCAAACCACATGTAACTAAGAGCTTGCGTTCTTTTAGCAACGTATTGTTGACGTTGGTTGGTTGGTTCCTTAGTTTAGGGGCTGCAACAACGCGGTCATGTAGCCCCGTGTACTTTGGGTGTGTGCAGAATCTGTCTGATAACCGGTGTTAATTGTGATGACTGTATTAGTGTGTGTTATCTGTTTTTAATTCAAGCAAGGACTGCAGACGATAATTTCAAGTAGTTCCTACTTTCGCTACCAAACGCTACCGTCCACAACACCTAGCAGTGAACTTGACCACTACTAGAGCCATCGCAACCAGCGTCTGGTGTCAAACGTTGAAAATTAAGAGCATTAATCAAACCTAACCTACACATTTTGCCCTAGACAGGTTTAGTTAGTGGAAGGTTCTTTTACATGCCATAAATCTATGACATGGGACCGCCGGCTTTATTTCCCCTCCGAAGGAATGCATACTGAGGGATTTTAACGCTCTTAAAAATCCGACGACTTCGTCCGGGTTTGAACCCGTGATCTTGGGCATAGAAGCTCATCATGCTACCAACTACGCCACCGAAGTCGCCCTGATGTCGCGAAATTGGTTGCAATTGAAATCAATGTTACGTGATAGTCTGCCTTTATGTATGTCTATGTGCTCACATACCATTCATCCGATTGCGATGAAACTTCGGTGAGTTGTTGTGTGCACTCCACGGAAGGTCTCTAGCTACAAATTATTTATGTAACACAAAAGGGTGAGGGACTTAACAGGAACCCTTAAATCCCACAGTAACCCAATTGCACAATCTGTATACTTACCACATCGCAATGCCAGGTGAGAGAATAGCTTGCTGTTTCATCGCGAGGTGACATGAGGTGACTGTCAAGAGCCCACCGAGTTATCTGGTATCGCTGTCTTCTTCTTAATATTCCTTTCTTTCTTTCTTTCTTTCTTTCTTGAGCTGCCAGCGTGGCTCAGCGGTAACGTTCCCGCCTGCTGTGACCTGAGATGCAGGATCGAATCCTGGCGCAGCCAGTTGGCATTTGAGGGTGCGCAAATACGAGGGGACCGTGTCAGTATATTTACTGGTACGTTAAAGATCCTCTTCAGGTCAAAATTCCGTCACCCCAGCGTCCTTAAAAGCCGCAGTTGTTAAAAGAGTCGTAAAACCAATAACACTATTATTATCAACTTCCTGTACGTCATTGATTGGCGTTGCAAAGCATGCCGGGTAGAGCTAGTACTGTAGGATAATTCCAGATGGACCCACGTCCCAAAAACATCCAATAAAGGAGGGAAATCAAGAAGGCCCACATGTAACACATGAAAAAATAGAAACAAGTAGTTCCGTGACGAACTTAAGAGCCTACTTTCTTTAAATTATAGAGTCCATATATCAACAGTTGGCAGCCCTGTAGACACTAAAAAAAATTCATATTGACATCTGTTCCGGTGCGCAAATCACATACCAAATTTGGTTGAAATCCAGTAGATAGTATGGAAGTTACATGCATTCAAAGAGTGGACCTATCAGCAGGCATAAAATCTTGTTGGCAACGCTCTTATGTATGAGCTCCTGTAAATTAGCCTGATGTAATATTATCTATATCTGTGTCAATTTTGGAACAATTCACATGCATATCTTCCGAGATATCCAACATAGACTTCAATTTTCAATTGTGATTTTTCAGTAGTTGGTAGCACTGAGGTAATTTTCATATATGGCCGTGAAATATTCAGGCACAGGTCTTTACTCACACAAAATTTGGTTTCGATAGCTGCAGCCGGGAGAAAATCGTCACATCCAACAGATTTCTAAACCAGTCTTCTTATTTCTTTATCGATTATACCCAATTGCATTTGGTGTTTTAACCTAACCCTGATCAAAATTACATTACAATATTAATTCCACGTAGGTACACCAAATATTAATATCATGCAATTAAAATGTTAATAAATATTAATCTAATGTAATATTAATAAATATTAATCTAATGTATTGCTAATAAATATTAATCTAATGTAATGTTAATAAATATTAATCTCATGTAATGTTAATAAATATTAATCTCAGGTAAATAACACATGAAAAAATAGAAACAAGTAGTTCCGTAACGAACTTAGAGCCTACTTTCTTTAAATTATAGAGTCCATATATCAACAGTTGGCAGCCCTGTAGACACTTAAAAAATGCATATTGACATCTGTTCCGGTGCGCAAATCACATACCAAATTTGGTTGAAATCCAATAGATAGTATGGAAGTCACATGCATTTAAAGATTGGACCTATCAGCAGGCATAAAATCTTGTTGGCAACGCTCTTATGAATGAGCTCCTGTAAATTAGTCTGATGTAATATTATCTATATCTGTGTCAATTTTGGAATAATTCACATGCATATCTTCCGAGATATCCAACATAGACTTCAATTTTCAACTGTGATTTTTCAGCAGTTGGTAGCACTGAGGTAATTTTAAAATATGGCCGTGAAATATTCAGGCACAGGTCTTTACTCATACAAAATTTGGTTTCGATAGCTGCAGCCGTTTAGGAGTTGATAGGGACACACACACACACACAGACTGACAGAAGAACAGACAGACACACACACACACTTGCCCTAATCGATCTCGTAAGTCTACTTTTTTTCATTATTTTTACAAAATGTGAAAAGTAGGCTAAAATAATAAGTTACAGTTCGCTTTTATATGGAATGAAACGCATAGCTTTGTGTTAAAGCAATCCAAAGTTCATCGCTTGAATGAGAGATATAATCAATTACAAATTCTCGCTAATATAAACCATTCGTTTCTGTTGAAATAACGTCATCATGAGGACATATTCTGTGTGTGCTGCAATAGTTGAGTTAATGGCACAAGGCTATCATCATTTGATGTAATATAACTGCTATCTTATAAGTCAATTACCATGTTTCCACCGTGTCACGATCAAACCAAATCAAATGTTTTCTACTACTCACCGTGAAGGTGCTGAAGTTGGATTGATGCTAGGAAAGCCTTCCCATGACCAAATACTGCACGCGGGAGATGATGATATTAATAGTATAATAATACTATTATTAGTTTTGTTATTATTATTATTATTATAAATTATGACTTAATTAAGACAACACTTAACTGAATTTAGGTAAAGTGCCTTGATGATCGAGTGCTATCGACCATAAAGGTCATCGGCAACTAGAACTGGCTCTCACGGTGGTAAACTCGAAGGAGATGAAGACCAAACAATTGAATCTCAAGTCCCGTCCATCAATTTGAATTTGTATTTATTGTTGTTCTTGTCCAGGCCACTTTGGGGAGGAATGTCGTGTATTGCCACTCTTAATAGTTTCCATAAGTACAGTAATTATAATTACTTTTAGAAACTGACGTGAGGGCTGGAACGGGGTGCACTCAGCCTCGTGAGGACAATTGAGTAGTTGTCTGACAGTGAGGCAGCGGATCACGAAAACCTATATTAACAGCCGAGGGGACCCGATGCGATGACCACGCCTCACCCCAATATCTGCAGGCCAAATGTCTGGGCAGTGTTCGCCCTTTATTGGCTGTTGTGCCAGGGATTATTATTATTATTATTATTATTATAATTACTTCCTATGGACAAAAAGTCGGCGAGAAACACACTCGGAATATCCGTTATCAACGCCGGGTATCGAACCTCCAATCTCAGGACTTAATGTAGCGCTCCTTCACTGTCATGGGGCACAATTTCACGTGGAATACCGGATATCGAACCCGGATTTCAGGGAAGACAGCCAAGAATGCTAGCCACTACTCTACGAGGTGGTTTATAACCCAGACCTCAGAGGGTGACATTTAAGAATGCTAGCCACTAGTCTACGAGGTGGTTTATAACCCAGACCTCAGAGGGTGACATTTAAGAATGCTAGCCACTATTCTACGATGTGGTTTAAAACCCAGACCTCAGAGGGTGACATTTAAGAATGTTAACCACTAGTCTACGTGGTGGATTATAACCCAGGCCTCAGAGGGTCACAGCTAAAAATGCTAGCCACTACACTACGAGGTGGTTTATAATATAACCCGGACCTCAGAGGGTCACAAAAAGCAAGATTGCAGTTTTACGTGACCGTGACTCTTGTGATTATAAGCCACGGGACCTCCTTTTTACGTGGAAACCGAACCACAGGACATGGCATTTCACTTCGAAAATCTCACATGCATTGACCGCGAATCAAACCCAGTCCACCTTGGTGAGAGACCAACAGCTTGACAGCTGTGCCACCACGCTCCTTCAGAGGGTCACAGCTAAGAATGCTAGACACTACCTCTTTTAGCGTGGAATGTCGCGTATTGTCACTCTATAATATTTTTCAGAAGTAATTGTAATTGAAGTGTTTATTCCAAAAACCAGACGAGTCGAAAAATTGATTTTTTGAGATAAATACATCTTCTTCCTCTTCAAGGCCAGCTCTACTAATAGATATTATTGCTGTCTGCAAAAAGCAGACGGGTCAGGTTATATACGAGTGAGGAATATTGGGGATTCTACACGAATAATACAAGTCCAATGCTTTTACAAGAGAGTTATTTACCTGGAATGTTTGGCATTCAATAATGGTCTGTACTTTGTTAGGATTTACATAATACATAATCGTATTTGAGGTTTACAATTCATTTTTGTATTCAACTGAGATTTCGTCAAAAACCAGACTAGTCTAAAGGTCTATTTAGGGTTTCTCAACCATCCTCATAAAATATATTTCCTTTCTGTGCAATGTAAAGCTGTCAGAGAGACTATAGTAGGTCTAAAAGCAATTTTTATTTCAATCAGCACAAATAAAGCTAAAGTGTTTTTTCTTTTTTCTTTTTGAGTTTCTGACCAATTTAATTTTTGGATTTGTCTGGTACTTGGAATGCACCTTCAATTACTTTCTATTGATAATGAAGACATCAATTACTTTTGCCTTGAAAAATAACGCATGATTTGAAGTCTCCATTTTAACGTTATATTTATGTTTGAATTCTCTTGAAGATAAATGAATGTCTGTTCACTGAAGTCTTTAACTTCATCTAATACACATATCCATTTCTCTTTCCAGGTCCCCACACACGAGGACTTGAAACCAGAAGAAAAGAAACAAGGAGGAAAGAAGAAGCGAGAGAGATGAACGCTGTCTTCTCCAATTTAGCGCCACGCTGATTAAATACATTCTCCTATTTTTTTAAGGCAAACAAATGGGAGGTTTTTAAAAACGACCACCCCGGCGCTAGTTACAAGCTTTCAGAATATCTTTAACAAGCCATATTCATGTTGTTGTTTTGTATTCTTCACGCAGCCACGGACATTGAGAAATAGCTCAAGTTGCCTTAAAGACCTAACATGACTTTGGTTATCACTGTCTGCTCGGTATAATGTTGTCAACTTGTATTTGCTTATGACATGAATGTTAATGTGATGGTCACTTTGGGTGGTCTCTTGTTTTAAAACGTGTTAAATGTTAAACCCTATGGCCTCAAGAGGATCCAACAGTGGTATCACCACATCTGCTTACGCTTCATCGCTTCACTACTGCTACAACATGGGGCAACAGCAACAACAGCAGCAGCAGCAGCAACAGATAGCAAAGCAAGAGACTGATACCAATAACAATGCTGGTGGACTTACATCCAGACAAACACTGCCTCTGACGGCAGATTTAGGAATGTCTTTAAGACAAATGACCAACGAGTGTATGGTGCAACCAAGCGTTGGTATTCCTCCTCAACCAAGGCAACAGTTACCTTCGTTGGTAGTGCAAAAAAGTTTAGGAATACCTCACAAACTAAACAGTCTAGGGATTATTCACAAGCAGACTGGGAATAATCTAGTAATGCCCCATAAAACAGTAGTGAATAACGTGTGTTTGCTTCCAGATAATAGTCTAGGTCTGTTAAATAGATTGCCATCAAGCAGTCAACGTTTGGTTATTGGTGGTGCTACTGATATTTCTAGGGACCATCTTGTAGTGAATAATAGTTTAGTACAAAGAAGTTTGAGTGAAGTGAAGATGCCTCAAAGGCCGGTGATTCTAGGTTTAGGTACAGTGGAAGATCAAAGCAGTAACCTGGTGGTTCATTCTAGTTTAACTAATCTCGATTTAGCACAGAGACAATTGATTAGTGATCCAACATTGGTGCAGGCTAGTATAGGTGAATATAGACAGTTACATGAGCCATCCAGCAGTGAGAGTTCAGGCCTCCTATCGCAGTCATCAGCTCAAATCTGTCTTAGCAGTACACTGTCACCATTGACTAGTGAAGAAGGATCACTGTCAAGCCATGAAGGTTTAGTGCAGAGTTCTTCAGGGGAAGGTGTGTCTTCTAAAGCAGGAGATGTGTTGCAACAAACAGGAAGTGAGCATACTGATTCGAACAATAACAGCAGTAGTACCACTGAGAATGCTGCTCAGGGAGCGGCGAAACCTGAGGTGACTCCTCCTCCTCCTCCTCCTAGAAAATCAGATAAATATTCTTTAAGACCACGATCAATCCAGAAGCGTTTCGAGACAGAGCAGAGGAAGCAAGTGGCTGAAACTAAGAGTACTAGGAGGGGAGGTGGTGGTAGCAGCAAGAGTTCTGGTGGTGGACGTCCAAAGCAGAAACCACCCCCACTCAGCAAGTACAGGAGGAAGACAGCGAACGCACGAGAACGTGACCGAATGAGAGAAATCAACGCCGCCTTTGAGTCGCTAAGACGCGCTGTCCCGCACTTATCAGAAGCGTGCAGTGGTAATGAGAAGTTGACCAAGATCACCACTCTGAGACTCGCTATGAAATACATCGCAGCGCTTAGCCAAGCGCTCAAAACTCCAGAACCTGAACTGGGCCCTCTTTCAGATTTGGACTGTCTGTTCCTGGGCTCTGACACTGATTCCTTGGCGATGCACTCGGACCTCAGTGAACACTGCCTCACGCCCCATTCGCTGCAAGACTTGGACGACACTGATCTATGCCATCCTTGCCTTGGGGACACCGGTCAGGCCTTCACACCCCCAGATTCAAGAAACCCCTTCACAACCCCGGACTCGGGACATCCCTTCACTCCACCTGAACTGGAAGACCTGTTCTCATGACACCAAGCCCACGGTGTAAAAATTGTATTTAAGATAGGTGGTGTCCTCTTAGACTTAGTGTCCTGAAAATAAGACAATGGTACAAACTATGATACGCATATTTTAAACTTTACTCTGTTAGCAAATTCAAATTTAGAGAGAACAGCCGTCAGAGCAATGGAAGCGCTTTTACTTTTAAAATTATAGTCCCAACATGTCTTGCCTCTTGTCCTGGTATCCTGGGATAGAACATAGAAGAAATATTATCAATGTATTAGCATAAATACTCACAAAAATTAAATATTAATAAGCTTTACTACTGTGTAGTTTAAGGCTTTCACGGCCCGGATTATTATTAATAGTATCCATAGTTTTGGAATTACGCCGTGTGAAATAAAAATATCAAAATGCCTATACGAAGGTCCCTCACGAAATGTAGGCATTTTAATTATTCTTTTATTATTTCACACGGCGTAATCTCAAAAATTAATTAATTGCACATTTGATGTAGTTTAAAACTCGACTCATCGTGGTTTCCAAATTGGTTTGCCTGGCAGGACTACAGTCATTTGGATTTTTGCCACTGGTTACGTCTCAAAACTCACACAGCTAAATATAGTAGCAAATAGTATATCAAAACTCACGACCACAAACAAGTAGCTAAATTAACATTCTAATAAGTCTCAAAATTCCCTACTCCGGAGAGCACGTGCCTGCGATAACCGCAGGATAAACTGCACGGTAACTCACAGTGCCCTTTAACCCATGTTTTTCCACCCATTTTTAGCATGGGATTTTCGATGTATTTTATACAGTAATGTTATCATCCTGGCACAGGCCAAATTCTCCAACCATAACTCTGATCTTTACTCGGTTATTCTGCTTGTGTGGGTTACACGACAGGCTCACCTGTTGATGAGAGAGCTGCCAATTACAAGCGGACACGCAATTCCAGCTGACACTACAAATGGACCTTTTCGCGCAATTCCGATTAAATTTTCAAATATCTAGAGTCATTATGTGGGTAGAATGGGCATTTCTCTATTCAAAGAAGAACTGGCCCGGCTTGTGAATTTTGCGATTGTCCCGGATTTTTAAAAAATCGGTTAGAACCCACTCTTACTAATCCTTGGAATTCGTGAATTTTGATACTTGTGAGTTTTAAGACTCTGAGATGTCACGTTGCCACCCACCATTCGTTATATTTCTGCTGATGTTCCATTGTCGTTACGGTAAAGTTTGAAAACTTATGCTCAAACATTTTCCGTAACTATTCCCATACACCCTTTAGAGTTGGCCTCATATTTATTCTATGAATACCAATAAAGAAAATCACTAGTTTCAATACCTTCCTTGCGTCCAGAGAAGACCAGTAGTCAGGTCAAGTTAATATATGCAGCGACAAAATTCAATCTAATAATTTAAATAAATAATATCTATCTTACGTTAATTGACGAAATAAATACCAAAATATTTCACTTAGGGATTCTTGAAATATGAATATTCATCACATAACAGAGGACAAATTACACAAGTCAACACGAATTATGAGTCTGTGTTCTGACTTTGATTTGTCAAGCCTAACTAATGAAAGAAAAAAAGAACAAAAGTTCAAATTTGAAGGAAATTCTCTGCTTGTATAAGTTCAAACGAAAGCAAACGTTAATTTATATGGTATTTACATCACGTTCATTTACAAATACATAGTTAATATTAATCTACAAATCAATAAAACAATACAAACAAGCTTTAAAAATGAATATTTTTGGTAGGCTACTTCTTCTGTGTGGGTACAAACTTTCTCGTATTAGCCTCCAAATGTAATCACCCATCATGTTCTCTTTATATTGCTCTTTGTAACGTTGCTCAAAGTCCATCAACGTTCCCTTTGCTTTTCTCAATATGCTCCCAAGTTTTCTTTAAATTGGTCCATGTAAGATGTCTACTTTAAATAACCCATGAGTTTACAGTTCTCAAGCACAGTGGAAATAAGCTCTTTGTAATGTTCAGCTTTCTTATTTCCAAGGAAGCCATGGATCACTGCTTTAAGGCTGCGCCATGATTGTCCTTCGTGGGTGTTGAGTAATTGTGGAAATTCTTCACCGACCATTAGTTTCTTTATTTGAGGACCGACGAAAATACCAGCTTTAATTTTAGTTTCTGACAATTTAAGAAAGAAAGTCTTAAAATACTGAAAAGCTTCAGAATCTTGACGAAGAGCCTTTACAAACTGCTTCATGAGGCCTAATCTTATATACAACGTTATTTATCATTGCATAAAGTACTAAAGCGAACTTTATTAATTATGAATAGCGTATTCAGTTACTGTTCGATGAAGACAGTCAGAATATATGTTTTGTTTGTTGACTTGTGTTATAAATATTGTTGGGAATTACCCTTGCATGTTATTTTATCAGTTTCATATGTTTACCAAAAACATCAATGCTATCGCAAATAATGACTCATTTTGTGATTGGCCATACAGCCAGTGATGGGAAGTAATTGAAAAGAATGATTTCAAAACTCGCTCAGCAAATCTGTCGCTGTGAATTCTTTATTGTTTCTATTCTGCCAGTTTGGAATGATGTACTGTATTCCTAAATGCATGATAAATGGAGTTGACCGTAGCCTACCTTGTGCACCAAATTATTATTACTATATACAGTATTACCGCAATGAAATCTGTGACCACAATACAATACGTGGCTAATTTATCACATGCAAGCTTTACAAATTCTATTTTACAAGGAGAAAAGTCCTGAGACTTTTCCAGACTTGTCTTATCAATGAAATACTCTTTGTTACACTGTTGTTCAGTTCAGTATAAAATATAAAAAACAGTAATGGAAGCAATAGTTACTTAACTTATAAATCACAAAACTTGCTTGTTCATATCTTGACAATAAAATGAGATTTGATAGCCGGAGAAAGTTCAAAACCTGATATTATTACCAACAAAACTAATAATAATAATAATACAGCAATATATTTGCTACTAGCCCGGTATCTTAAACGGTTTACCCAGCGTAAGCTTAAAAGGCGCACGGACGGAAGGTCCCAGACGTACTTCAGAAAAGCAGAGGTGAACAGCAAAACTCCAAACACATATACTCTTCCCTGACGTCTTAACTCGACACGAAGCTGGGGTGATAGGTTCGCTAGTTCGTCAACTTGCTCCGAAGCTAGTAATTTAAATTTCCACTGAATGGAGATTGTTGGCAGAAATGAAAACGTAAAAACACTTATAGTGGGTGATGTATTAAAGATGAAGATATGCTGTCACGGACTTTTTTGTAGAACTTTTCACGCTGAACAATTCTTACACTCATGGTATATACTGTAGATATTTTTAACGGTTTACCAAGTGTACGCTTAAAAGTCGCCAGGTGTTTCTTCAACTCAATTCACTGAAGTCGTTACTGCTCAGCTTCCTTTAGTTGTAAATGAATATTTTTCTACACGAACCTTCCTTGAAAAATGCTTTACAGAAAGGTGAAACCCGCATCACAATCCATCCAATGGTTCTCGAGATTCTCCGTTACTTCCAAAAATCAGGGACTTCTGTGTCGAGATTATTGGACCCAAAATTGAAACTACTGCTAAAGGATTTTTCAACAACAACAAATGTGTGCTCGAGTCCAGTAATATGGCCATGTACTGTAAGTTAAAGAAATACATTATCCACTCTGTTCTGTTTAAAATAAGGGTATTATTGTACCTGCCTACCTCGCCATCAAATGGCAACTTTTATGTAGAAGTGTTCTTCAGAACACATTCCTATGACATAGAATAGTGATATTATTATTATTATTATTATTATTATTATTATTATGGACGTGCTAAGAGATGTTCTGTGTAAGATGATTATTTAAAAGACAGTTGTGCCAAGTACTGTATAATCAATGTATAAGAATATAATATATATATATACCATACCATGCAATAAATCAGTGTGTTTCATTCCATTATCAAACAGTAAATGGTAAAAAGAATCCACTTCCTTATCCCGTTCCCTATCAATTGTTATAAACATTCTAGTTAGTTGCTTATTTTTGTTGTAAGGGGGCGGGACATCACGGTCATCTTCCCCTTTATAAACATTCTATTGATGATATGCATGGAATATCGACTGATAAAAGGATTATTATTATTATTATATTTTTATGTTTTTAATTATTTTTAGCGTATGGCTTTTAGTGCCGGGAGTGTCCGAGGACATGTTCGGCTCGCCAGTTTTTGTAGTTGCTTCGAGGCGGACACCCAATGGGTGAGCTACAAGTACCGTCGGGGAGGAAAGTTGGAATGGAAGGACGAGGAGTTGGAAGGTAGCGGCTGTGGCCTATAGTTAGGGACCAATCCCGGCATTTGCCTGGAAGGAAGATGGGAAACCACAGAAGAACATCTTCAAGGTTGACGGTGGGGGGATTCGAACCTCCTCGCCTCCCGGATGTGAGCGACTGCCTGCAGCCACGCCTTAACGACCACGGCTAACTCACCCGGTATTATTAGTAGACTTCAAGAAGATTTCAATAACATCTCAAAATGGTGTCATGACAATAATTTGTATATAAATACAACCAAATCTAAAATAATGCACATTAGAGTTGATCACTTCAATAATAATAATAATAATGTTATTGGTTTTACGTCCCTTTTAACTTTGATCACTTCACTCAAGAAAAACACAAACTAATGCACCACAGCATATGATGCATACACCAAAACATCCTTACAGGTTGCAAATGTAACACCTTTATAAATAGTACTTCGACACTAACATGTCTAAGAATTACCCTTGATGAACACTTTAAAATGCTGGCCCCGTGGTGTTGGGGTAGCGCGCCTGCCTGTCACCCGGAGGCCCCGGGTTCGATTCCCGGCTCCATCAGGGATTTTAAAACTGTCGTGAGGGTTGGAACGGTGTGCACTCAGCCTCTTGAGGACAATTGAGTAGCTGTCTGACAGTGAGGCAGCGCCCCGATCACGAAAACCAAGATTAACGGCCGAGGGGACCTGATGCGCTGATCACGCGTCACCCCAATATCTGCAGAGCAAATGGCTGGGCACCGGTCGCTTGGTCGGCCTAGGCCCTTCATGGGCTGTATAGTGCCAGGGGTTGACTTTTTTGAACACTTTAAAATGAACACACACACGATAAACATGATAAAAAAAAAGACCTGAGAGCAAACCACCTTCTACAATCTCCCATTCTATATGGATAAAAATACTTGCAAAACCATTTATAGTGCTCTGATTGAAAGCAAATTAAGATATGCTATAGCAGCTTGAGGAAATCAAAACACAACTATAATTAATCATCTTTAGATAGCCAAAACAGGTTCTTTAATATTAAAATAATGGATAACAGTGAAATATTTAAAGAGTTGTTTCAAATTACTGTACTGAATCTCTAATACCATGATGCAAGCTTCAGGCATAAGGTCTCTCACAGCATACAAACAAGAGCCATAACAAGTACTAAATATGTAAAACCTTTATGTATAAATACCTATGGATTCAAGAGACTAATAGTACATTATGCAACGAGCCTATGATGGCAATAATTAAGACACGACTATGTTTATAAAACGAGGGTATGCGAGTTTTATAATTTCCATAAGAGTGTCTTAATTACCATTATAGGCGAGTTGCATACGACTGTTTATAATCGACGATAATTATAACTTTATTATATGTTTTAACATAAATATTCATAAATATCTGTTGAGATTCAGTCACTAGAATGTTGTGATCGGAGTGAGAGCGCTGGGTAGGATATCTCTGTTTTCAAAGCTCTCTGACCGACCGACGCATGCGCTCTGTGTGCTTGGCAGTTTATTTACGCAAACATATGGACGGTGCACTTTCGGTAATTTATACAGACATGTTGGATTTTGAGCGCATGCGCGAAGGTATCCTTACCTAATTGGTCACACAACTGTTTCTTGAGTTCTGATTGGTGGGAGAAACTGTTTCATAATGAAGAATAGTGTTATAATGAGCCTCATTATGATACAGTTTTCTGACATATAATGTTTGCATTTCGACATCGTCGAACATAAATTATATTACAGTAGTGGCTACGCTGGCTAAAGCGCAGCATTAGGTAATGGGGCCAAGCTCTCAGCTGACTCCGTAGACGCGTGGGTTCGAGCCCCACCGTCGGCCATCCTTGAAATGGTTTTCCGTGGTTTCCCATTTTCAACACCAGGCAAATGCTGGGACGGTACCTTCTGACAGGCCACGGCCGCTTCCTTCCACATCCTTGCCCAGTTTCATTCACCATCATTCATTTCATCTCTCATTAACTCCTCTCATGAGGTTGGCGTCAGGAAGGGCATCCGGCCGTAAAAATCATCGCCACAAAGACTTCCATCGCATCTCATCCCCGACCCCGTTAGAAAACGGGAATAATAAGGGGTAGACATACATACATACATACATACATACATGCATACACCATCACTACTTAATGAACTACCACCTGGATTGTCCAATATGAACAGCAAACAACTAGCTACACTTCGCATTAAAAACTATTACGGTACCTAAATAAACATAAACTCATAATATAAATGATGATGTTTGAAGCCATTTTTCAGTGTTGCCAGTAAACAAAAGTTTTATGCTTTTCAGTCGGTCAACATGATTGTTCCCAAATGAGATGGGCTATTCCCTAATCCTGAAAAAAAAATACCTGAAATTAATAAATACACTTGGATGACCAGTTTCGATCGTCAAGTGGCCCCCTGCTTTAAGCGTGTGTACAATCCTATATGAAATATTACCTTATAAAAGATGCTGGAAGTGTCGTCCTTCCTGGGTTGTACAGGCATTGTATCTGGTAACCACATTCTGGCTGACGCGAGTGAGTCCTGCCACTGTAAAATTCCTGATCTTTTATGTTCGACCCTCACTATTATGTGTCAGAAAACTGTATCATAATGATGGTCATTATAACACTGTTTTTCATTACGATACAGTTTCTCCAGCCAATCAGAGCTCGTTCATAGACCAATTAGGTAACGATACCTTCACGCATGCGCTCAAAATCCAACATGTCGGACATAAACACAACATCGAACTATAATAAATTACCGACATGGAATACGCACCGTCCATATGTTCACGTAAATAAACTGGCGAATATGAGACAAGAAATAGCACTGTACCTTAATATCACCAACACTAATTTCTACACAGCGCATTGTCTTGAAACGACTCCGGTGACAATATTACTGAGGGACGGCAGATGTAAACATATGGCCTGCATATGGCATTGCAAGCACACAGAGCGCATGCGTCGGTCGTTCAGAGATCTTGAAAGACAGAGATATCATACTTAGCGCTCGCTCTCCAATCACAAAATTCAAGTGGCTGACTCTCAACAGATATGTATGAATATTTATGTTAAAACATATAGTAAAGTTATAATTATCGTCGAACATAAACAGTCGTATGCAACTCGCCTATAATGGTAATTAAGACACTCGTATGGAAATTATAAAACTAGCATACACTCGTTTTATAAAAATACTCGTGTCTTAATTATAGCCATTATAGGCTCGTTGCATAATGTACTGAGCCAGTAGTGTCAAACTTATTTTCAATTACGTGAATCTGTGCTAGTGAAGGTGGCACTCCATCGGGAAATTGCTGAACAAACGCAATCACGTACCCGGCCAGCCGACTCGTACTTAAAATAAGGTTTATTTACAACAAGTAGTTCCGTGAAGAACTATATAGCCTATTTTCATATATCCTGCTCATGTTAATTGTCTCTATCAACATAAAATTTCAGTTTAATTGCTGTAACAGATTCGTAGATATTGAGAACCGTCTAAATATTTCATATGGTCGCCAGGATGGATTTTTATTTTTGTACTATTACATTAAGATTATTGTGTACGTGTGGTATTCAAACTTCAATCGCATTATTATAACACAAGAAGTAAAAACGAGATTTTAAAAGTACGCACACCAGCCATCTTGTGATTATGCAAACAATTGAAATAAATTACATGCCAGTGGATCAACATTTGTATAAGCATTTAACGTGCAACGTTTCACGGCACTCGGATAGTTAATTCGCGAGAAACGTCCATTTAAATATTTATACTTCGCGTCGCCGCCATGTTGGATTTGTGCTCACCAGGTTACTGAAAGTCCTATAGGTGAACATATGTTCATAGTCTCCATGAACATAAAAAAAATCAGTTTGGTTGCTGTAAAAGATTCATAGATATTGAGAACCGTCTAAATATTTCGGAAGCTCGCCATTTAGGATTGTTATATGTATAGGCCATAGAGTTATGTACCATTCAAGGACAATTATTGCCTAGCTTCATTATTCAAACTTTCACTTCGATCGCATGATTACGACACAAGAATAAAAACTTAATTTTAAAATTTCGCACAGCCGCCATCTTGAGGTTATGTAAACAATTGAATTAAATTAGATGGCAGTGCATTACAATCTGCAAAATCATTTACTGTACCACATTTCACTGCGCTCAGAGAGTTAAACCACGAGAAAATTCTATTAAAATATTTCAAATTCGCTTGGTCGCCATGTTCGTTTTGTACTTTACAGGTTTATGAAATATACATAGGTAAGCTTGTATCAGTACCCTTTATCACCGTACAAAATTGCATGATGATATCTGTAATAGTTTCGGAGATATAGAATGTCAGTGAAATATTTCGCACAGCCGCCATTTTGAGGTTATGTAAACAATTGAACTAAATTAGACGCAAGTGCATTACAATTTGTATAAACATTTGCTGTATCAAGTTTCATTACGTTTGGATAGTTAAATCGCTAGAAATGTCTATTTAAATGTCTCAATTTCGCTTGACCGCCATGTTGGTTTTGTAGTCACCAGGTTTTTGAAAGTCTCATAGGTGAACTTCTAGTAGTGCCCTTTATCACCGTACACAATTTCAGGGCGATATCGGTAATAGTTTCGGAGATATTGAATGCTAGTGAAATATTTCGCACAGCCGCCATGTTGGATTGGTGAGACGTAACAAAATTTTGAAGGGCACGGTCGAGGTCGCCGGGAATAGTGCTATGAACTTACCGAGTTTCAATGAAATCGCTCCAGCCGTTTAGATTTTATTAGGGGGACACACACGCACACACACACGGACAAAAGGTGATCTCATAAGCCTATTTTTTTTTTTTCAAAATTGAAAATAGGCTAAAAATACGATGTTGTAATGATAAGTGTCTCACCATGTTAGCAGCTGAGGTTCGGACTGAACACATGCACGCTTATACTATGCGCGCGCTTGCAATACTACAGCAGGGGGCCGTGGCGCCCTACAAGCTATATGAAAGACCCTGTAGACTATATCATGAAAGAAAAGAGAATATTAAAACAAAGGGAAATTTAAAAAAACAATAATTATGATTAAAATACCAAAAAATCTGTTCTGGTTTTGCCGTCAGATTCGTGAGACAAATCACATTAATGTAATATCAATAGTATTTAATAAATACATTATTATTATTTTATTTATTTATTCGTTAATTCCCCAAAAGGAGAGCGTTACAACACAATCAATTTTCATGTTTCATTCTGGACCTTTCTTCTTTTTTCCCAAAAACCTCTCATATACACACTATGTTTCCTCTTTCTCTCTTCTGTCCACCTCTTTGCTGGTTGTCTCTCTTTGGGAGTTTGCTCAAACTTCTGTAGTCTAAGTTTTTCTCTGTATTTGCTCCTGTCTGCGATGTCTTCTGTAGAGATGTTTAGTTTCTTAAGGTCTTCAACGGTTTCCTTTACCCAATTGGTTTTTAGTGTGCTATTCGTAACTATATTAAAAATTTTCTTGGTCAGTCTGTCTTCGGTCATCCTATGTATATGTCCATAAAATTTTGCCCTTCTTTTCCTTATGTTGTTTGTAATCGTCTCTGTCTGTTTGTACAGTTCTATTGTCGGTCTCTTCATCCATATTCCCTCTTTCTGAACTGGCCCGTAGATCTTTCTCAGAATTTTTTTCTCTTGTTTTTCTAATTCCTTGATTTTTGTTCGCCCCTTGATTGCTGTCGTTTCTGAAGCGTATAAGGCCTCTGGTAAGACTACTGTACGGTAGTGTCGTAATTTGGCATTGATGGAAATACTTTTTTTTATTGTAGTGGTTCCATGTAAGTCGGTATGCTTTCTGCAATTTAGCGATCCTGTCTTCATTGGATGCCAAGTTCAGTCCTGTTTTCTGTATAATCTCTCCTAGATATTTGAAACTTTCCACTTGTGTTATTTTTCCATACTTGGTTTCCAGTGGGTGCTTGTCTGTAGATTTTGTGTCCATGGACTGTGTTTTTTCGTATGAGATTTGAAACCCTGTTTTGGCAGAGATTTCATGTAGCGTCTCTAGAGCTTCTTTTCTGTTATTTGTTATAATCGCTACATCATCGGCAAAGGCCAGACACTTAATGTTGACTGTCCTTTTCTGGTGTTTTGCCATTTTTATGCCTTTGACTCCTTTTTCCCATGTCTTGATTATTTTATCCAAAACTGAGTTGAATAGATTGGGTGATAAACCATCACCTTGTCGCACTCCTGTATTAATTTTGAAGGGTTCCGAGATCTCTCCCATGAATTTAACTTTGGATATTGTATTTGTTAATGTTTCTTGGATTAGTTTTCTGGACTTATTGTCGACCTTCATTTCTTCTAATGTGTTAAAAAGTGTTTCTCTATCTATGGAGTCGTACGCTTTTTTGTAGTCGACAAATGTGATTGTTGTGTTCCTGGTTTTTCTCGTTGCTAGTATTGTTCTCAGGCACCAAATCTGCTCACTGCACGATCTTCCCTTCCTGAACCCTCCTTGGTATTCTCCTATCTGTGGATCTATCTGAGGCTCTATCCGTTTTAACAGGGCTTTGGAGAAAATTTTGTATGCGACGGGTAATAGTGAAATCCCTCTATAATTATTAGGGTTCGTTTTGTCTCCCTTCTTGTGGAGGGGGTGTATTAGAGCTGACTTCCATTCTTCTGGTACCTTCCCTGTTTCCCAGATGTTTTCGATGATTTTGTGTATTTTTGGTGTAACATTTTCGTGGTCTAATTTGCAGATTTCCGAAATCAATCCGTCTTCTCCAGGCGCTCTATTGTTCTTTAGTGATTTTATTATTTCCACGATTTCTTCAAGTGTTGGAGGTTTGGAATCAATGTTAGGTTCTGGCTTTTCGAACTGTAATCTGTGTGTTGGTTTATCACAGTTAAGCAGTGAGTCAAAATATTGTGCCAGTATCGTACAGTTCTTTTTCGGGTTTGTCTCCAGTGTTCCGTCTTGTCTTTTGAAGCATAAGCTCGGTGGTCGATATCCAGTCATATTCTCTCTGAATGTTCTATAGAAGTTTCGTGTGTTATTTTTGGTAAAATCCTCTTCTATCTCCTTGAGTCTGTTGTTATCGTAGTTTCTTTTTTCTCTGCGGATTATTCTCGAAGAGTCTTTTTGTATCCTGTTGAATTCTTCCCATTTTTCTGGTGTTCTATGGCTGTTAAATTTTTTCCAGGCTTGTATTCTATCCTCTATGGCTCTGTCACATGTCACGTTCCACCATCTGTGCTTCCTTTTCCTCGGGGGCTGCCCCATTTTTATCAGTTCTTTCATGTTTTCGGACAGTTCCGTCCAGTTGTTACTCTCAATTTTCTTAAGTCCTTGTGTTATTTCTTTCTTGTTTAATTGTAAATACTCTGGGTCTGTTCTGAAAATTCTGGTTGTTCTCTTAGTTTGTCTGTTTGGTATAAACTTAGCCTTGATTTGTAGTAGATGATGATCAGATTCGAAAAAACCTTTTCTCGTTCGTATATTCATAACTTCTCTGGTGTTTTTTGTAGATATCGCAACGTGGTCTATCTGAAATTCTCCGAGGGCGCTGTTTGGAGATTTCCATGTCCATAGTTTCTTGTAGGGTTTCTGGAATTGTGTTGACATGATTTTGAAGTCAAAATTCCTACAGAAGTTTATCAAATTCTCTCCATTCTTGTTTGTCCTCTGGTGCGCTGTATGTTTTCCTGTTGTGTCTCTGAATTTTCTTTCGCGGCCTAATTGTGCATTAAAATCACCAAGCAATAATTTAACATGCTTAGTGGGGATTTTGTAATAATTATTTATAATAATTATTATTATTATCATTGCCCGTTTTCTTGAGGAACTATTGTATTTATACTGGGTCTCGACCCACGTCTCACACACAATCCCATGTGATGGAATTTGAAGTCACTTGGCGCTTTTCAAAAAATAAGTGACTACAGCTCGGTAGATGTGAGACAGCGGGAAGACCAGTTAATTCCCGAATTCCTCATCTTGCTTGGTTGAGGCTTGAGAAGTGACACGGAGGCTCAATGTGCTATCAATTCGGATTTATAGGAGCCTCGCCGCTAATAATGGTAATTAAAAAATAAGAAGAGACAGACTGCAGTGAACCAGTTATCCTGCGAGCGAAACAGGTGCTTTGCTCCATCTAGCGGCAGCACAGCGAACTGACTACAGTGTGCTGTGTGCTTCCTCCATCCAGCGAACGATATAAATCTCACATAAGCTTCCTGTTGTTGCTGTTGTTGTTAATTCATTTGGAAATCTTGGTCATCAGCCCCGTGTGGTTGTGTGTGTGTGTCCAGCTTCTCTGAGAAACCTACATTTAGTCTATGTATTGATGGGAGCCAGAGAGAAACATTGCCAAAACGTGCCTCCCACCCCTACCCTCTCGCTTTCGTTCACAAGCTTCAGTATATATCTGCGTTTCTGAAAACGTCGTCCATTGCAGTCGCACGCTGACATATTATTTATTTATTTATTTATTTATTTATTTATTGTATGGCTTTTAGTGCCGGGAGTGCTTGCCACGGTGGGTGAGTGATCAACGTGTCGGTCTACTAACCCCAAGCTTGCAGGTTAGCTCCTGGCCGTGGTAAGCGATTTTTTTGAAAGGCGCCAAAAATTACGACACCATGTCATACGATGTTGTCATGTCAAAGAACCCATTTGAATTCAGTAGGCCGTGTTCATAAAGGCAAAATTAATCTCGGGAGTTTCCGCCAACACAAAGTTCCGCATTTTTCTACTAGAAAGCGCTATAGTGTTCAAGGAGCTTAGATATCTAATCTCCTTGACTTTCATAGTGCTTCAAGGAACAACGAGATTCGACATGCAAGCTACCCTCTGGGTGTCAAATAACAAAGCTTGTACCCGGCACCGAGGCCATACGATATTATTATTATTATTATTATTATCAGTATAGTGCCGGGAGTGTCCGAGGACATGTTCGGCTTGCCAGAGGCTGTAACTGCTTCAAGCGGACACCCATAGGGTGAACTACAAGTTCCGTTCAATTTCCAGTAGTTCCAACTTATCACTGATACCTAGTGGTGAAAGTTGGAACTTTGATAGAGCGTTCTAATGAAATTTAACCTAGAAATTTAGCTTCATACAAGTTTAGTCTGTGGAAGGATATTTTACAAGCCATAAATCCATGACATGGGACCGCCGGCTTTACTTCCCCTCCGAAGGAAGGCATACTGAAGGATTTTAAAGCTCTTAAAAATCCGACGACTTCGGCCGGGTTTGAACCCGCTATCTTGGGCACAGCAGTTCAGCATGCTACCGACTACGCCACCGAAGCCGCTACGCTGACATATGAGAGAGGGAAAAATAATGCAGCCGACAGACCTGCCTAAAGCTTACTTTCTTTATCTTTAATCTTACTGCGTTTGAAATCCAAGAAATACTGTATTTATATAATAAAGTTAATAACGGCAGCTCTTTCCTTAATAACAATAACAAGATATCCAATGCAGTTCAAATAAACAGTTGTAATAATAATAAGTCGTTATTCAAGGAGTGCATGCTAGAGGTTGCAGGGTCGAGTCTCGGTACCCGATCGGATCATTAAGTGATTTGTCTTAGTTGCAAAATTGTAATGTAGCTCCTACGGTTATAGTAAAATAAAATGTGTAGTTTACCAGTATGCCGGCCCTGTGGTGTTGGGGTAGCGCGCCTGCCTCGATTCCCGGCTCCGTCAGGGATTTTAGAAACTGACGTCGAGGCACGCAGCCTCGTGAGGACAATTGAGTAGCTGTCTGGCAGTGAGGCATCGCCCCGGTCACGAAAACCAAGATTAATGACCGAGGGGACCCGACCACGCATCACCCCAATATCTGCAGGCCAAATGGCTGGGCAGCGGTCGCTTGGTAGGCCTAGACCCTCATTGGCTGTAGTGCCAGGGGTTATTATTATTATACTATACCAGTGTAGACACTTTCTACCAGTCAACAGCTCTAAGGACGAAGTCAAGTAAAGGTGAAGTAAAATGATAGAACATTAAACCAGATTGAAACAATGTGTTTATAATAATAACTGGATACGTCACGAATTCTGTCGAATACTTTTAGGAAGGGCCATAGCTGAGTGACAGGCTCGATAGAGAAAGCTGCTTCCCGTCCCGCTAGTCAACTCTTCAGCTTGCATCAATAGTAGTGTGCGTAGCTGAATTAGGGATGAGGTAGGTACCGCGAGGGGAGCCTCCATGTCTATAGAGCATCCAGCGTTTAGAAAAGACTGTGGGTCTTATGGGCTTTTACTTTTAACGGAAATCCCCCCTACACTGGTTTTGTTGCCTCAACTTTTATCATGGAGGAACTCTGAACATATATATTTTTCGTCATAATAGCTTCCTACAATTATCTGCCAATTGATTACCTTTGTTATTGCATACAAGTATCGTTTATATTACGTCTTAGTAATTTAAAAATTTTCGAGATTAGCACGCTGGAAAGAAGAGCCTCGTCCTGTGCTGCATGCTCGCACGGAGTGGAGCACGTGCTCAGTTCCGTCGGCAACATAAGTTCTGAAGCACTATCCGTCATTTGTTTATTGTTGTGTGTCTGTTTTATTTTCTGTTCGATCGAATCATGGCTGTCGACAGTGGGGTTCGAACCCACTATCTCCCGAATGCAAGCTCACAGCTGCGCGCCCCTAACCGCACGGCTAACTCACTACAATATTACAAATATTAATCTAAACAAAACAACAAGAATAAAATTGAAAGAAACTAAATTACAGCCTAACTAATAACTAAAGAGGTAATGATCAACAGTATTGCTGACGTAAAAATTGTTAACATCGTCTGCATACATCCGAGAAGGAAGGAAGGGTTGTGCTCTCGACATCTGTCAATCAGTAATGCGTCATATCACAACGAAATGAATGTCGTTATTGGTTCTCTTCGCATACGGTATCCTTAATACTGGTCCAATCCTACACCTGCAAAACTGCTCCTTCCTGGGCGTGTTCTATTTCAGTTAGCAGCTGGGGTTGTGGTTGTCTCGCTAGCTTATGAAAGAGCAGTACTCGAAGCGGGTGAACATAACGTATGACGTCAGCGCTACCTCTGCCTAGAGTTAGCAACACTGTCGCCATAAGGCTCCACCGTCTTTTCTAAACGCTGGATGCTCTGCGTCTCACCGGCGCACAGTGTGAGATTTTGCCCACCCAGGGGAACTTAATTCACTGGCTAATGTAAACTTATCTGTGGCAGATTTTGGTTACCTCTACAATTAAAATAAAGTTTTTAATTTGTAGTTAGAGATTAACAATATTTTATTTGAATTTTTGTCAAAAAAATAAAAAAACAAGAAGTTCCGTGACGAACTAAAGAGCCTACTTTTCTTAAAATTTAAGATTCATATCAATGATTAATATATATGGATCTATCTTGAATAATGACGAAATTAAGTTGGTAATGTCGAAAATTCTAATTAGTTCGAAATACTGTATACTTGGCGTAATGTAGCCTAATAGAGTACTAAAGTTGGCAGCCCTGGTGACTGAACAAATTCTTAGTTCCATCTCTAAAGGTACAAAGTACAACATTTGATCTAACAGCGCGCGTAAAATCATGTTGGCAACAATGTCATGCATGTATTGGTCAGAAATAATCTGAAATAATCTGATCTATTGTTGTGCCAATTTTGAATGAAATCCATTAGTTAGTTTAGAAGTTACATGTATTTTAAAATGGACCTATCAGCAGGCTTAGAATCAATTTGGCAGCACTGACGTATATTAGTTACTCCAAATTAATCTAGAATGCCAGGTACTATACGTGTGCAAAGTTTAGAGCTATCGGCTTGCATACTTTCTGATATATCGATATTAGGGTAACAAAAATAGAGACAGTATTTATTAACAGTTGGCAGCCCTGGTTACTCTTAAGAATCGGCATAGTCATATCTGTTATGGTGCACATAGCACACACGAAATTTGGTTGAAATCCAAATGATAGTATAGAAGTTACATGTATTTAAAGTAGGACCTCTCAGCAGGCTTAGAATCATGTTGGTAGCACTGACGTATATAAGTTATTCCAAATTAATATAGAATGTCAGGTACTATACGTGTGCATAGTTTAAAGCTGTAGGCTTGCATACTTTCTGATATATGGGTATTTGGCCAAAAAAATGAGAGCATTTTTTAACAGTTGGCAGCCCTGGTGGCTCTTAAGAATACGCTCAGTCATATCTGTTTATATACACATAGCACATACGAAATTTGGTTGAAATCCAATTGATAGTGTAGACGTTATATGCGTTTAAAATTTGGACCTATCAGCAGACTTTTAATCATTTTGGCAACACTGCCATGTATGGCCTCCTGGAAATTAAACTGCAATATTATTATCTATACCTGTGCCAATTTTGAAATAGCTCCCATTCATACCTTCCATGATATCCAACATGGAGCTCAAATTTCAATTGCGATTTTTCAGCAGTTGGTAGCACTGACATCATTTTCAAATATGGCCATGAGATATTCAAGTATAGATCTTTACTCCTACCAAATTTTGTTTCGATTGCTGCAGCCGTTTAGGAGTTGATAGGGGGTGGGGGGGGGGCACACACACAGCCAGACAGACAGAAGGACAGACAGACAGACAGACACACACACACACATATTTGCCCGATCTGATAAGTCTACTTTTTCCTCATTTTTAAAAAATTTGAAAAGGAGGCTAATAACACACATGTTTGACAAACGTAAGACACAAATTTGGCTAGTGTTACCGTCAAATATACAAAATATAAATTGCTCTTGGCTTTCGATGCAGCCAGATTCATTGAGATTAAACTTTGGTGACAATGGGAACTAAACAATTTTTGGTCCATAAAATTAAAACGTAATAACAAGGTACGGCACTAAACATGCGCAAACACAAAGGAAAGTTATCTGATCTAGTCTGTATCACTGCAGCTATCATCAGAGTGATTCTCCGAAGCATTTACAACAGGATCCCTTAATAGTTCTAAAACTTCGGGCATGACTGCCGAACGTTTCGTTTTCGGAGAAGCACGTAAACTAGTAGACTAATATATGGATCGGATGTAATAAGCAATCTATGAACCAAGTCCGTGTTGGTATGAATTCTGGACTCATCGAACATAGTACGCCACGAAAACACGGGTGCCATTCTGAAACAGACAGGACGTTTGGTCGTTATCGCGCAAACTTGCGCAGGATATTTCGATCGTTGCTAGTATTATACTTAATAAGCTCTAATGTGAAATAAATTTCAGGTCGGAACACGATGGAACACCTGAGTAGAATCCTCTTTGAATTTTAAGAAACTACAGTAGTTTTTGTTCACGACAAGCCTCTTTTCAAAACAACATTGTAACCTAACCCTTCAATTAAATTTTAAGTTAACATACAAAATCTTACCTTCAGATATCAGCAATAACATAGAAGCGCAGCACTGACCACTCTGCGTCACAGCGCTCGGCACCAGTCGAATAAACATACTGTTGGCTACACTGCACGGCTGTTGCAGGGCTCTGAGAGCGCACGCGTCATTGCTTTGTTTCAAGCCCCATTTGACAGACGTTGCGGGTGACCATTGTACAAGTGCGTAGCATTTTCTTTTGACTTGGATATTTAGCGAACTAAATGGCATGTATTTTGAGAAAAATAACATGGTCGGGAAATTGAGCAAAGTTCTCCTAGATAGGTAAAATCTCACAATGTGCGCTGGGTCCGTGGTTCAAATCCCGGTCACTCCATGTAAGAGTTGTGCTGGACAAAGCGGAGGTAGACAGGTTTTTCTCCGGGTACTCCAGTTTACACTGTGCCCCGGGGCTTGAAGTAAGCTACTAGACCGGCATTTTCCTGGAGGAATTGTGGTAAACCCGGGGAAATAGCCACACTCAGGATAGCCTCTGTCAGCACTGGGATTCGAACATACGATCTCCGGTCAGCCCTCGCGGTCGTGGAGCACGATTTTTTGTTTTGTTGTTGCTTCATTTTTGAGGCTTGGATATCGTGGTTATTTAGCCCCGTGTAGCCTGCCACGGTGGGTGAGTGGTTATCGTGTCGGACTACCAACTGCAAGATTGCAGGTTCGCTCCTGGCCGTGGTGAGTGACTTTAAAAGGCAACAAAAATCACGACACGCATGTCATACGTTGTTGGCATGTTAAAGAACCCATTAGAATTCAGTAGGCAGTGTTCATAATGTCAAAATTAATCTCGGGATTTTCCGCCAACACTAAAGTTCCTCCTTTCTCTACTATAATATTGTACGGACTCGGGTACCGGGTGCAAGCTTTGTTATTTGCCACCCAGAAGGCAGCTTGCATGTCAAATTTTGTTGTACCTTGAAGCACTATGAAAGTCAAGGAGGTTAGATTCTAGTAGAGAAATGAGGAAGTTGGTGTTGGCGGAAAATCCCTAGATTAATTTTGCCACTATGAACACTTGGCCACCTGGAGCTGTATTGTTTTACATCACACATCAGCTGTTAAGTCCACCTTCTCAACAAAATCCCTTTGTAACTTAATGCACTTTTGGCATCGATGTGTCTGTCTCTCCAGACCTTCCTGAAACCATTGTTCCGGAGTACTGCGTACCCATGCCTTGACAGCTGTGTCCAGAGGTTTCCTCATGTTCCCGAACAGGTGGCAATCATTTGGTGCTAAGTCGGGAGATTATGGTGGCTTTGGCAGCACCATGAATCCCATTTGAACAATGGCAGCGATGGTTTCTCGGCTAGTCTGGGGGCGGGCATTGTCATGTTATAGAAGCACACCTTTAGCTAATTGTCCTGGCCGCTTAGTTTGAATGGCACGACGTTAGCCCTTAAAGATTGCCACATATGCTGCACTGTTAATCGTGGCCCCCAATTCAAGCTAGTCAATGAGGATGATGCCCTTTGTGTCCCAGAACATTCGCTTGCCGACTGAAGGCACTGTTAGACATTCCCTTGGCGGTGGACTCCCCCTATGCTTCCATTGCACAGTCGCTGTTTTGTGGATTTTGCAGAACTGGACACAGCTGTCAATGCATGGGTAGGCAGCACTCCGGAATAATGGTTTCAGGAAGGTCTGGAGAGACTGACAAAAAGTGCATAAAGTTACAAGGAGATTATGTTTAGAAGGTGGACGTAACAGCTGATGTGTGATGTACTTCATTTGCGTAGAAAACAAGAAGTTCCGTGACGAACTATACAGCCTACTTTTCATTCCAATGATTAATCTACAGTATATGAACCTATCTAGAATAATGACGAAATTGAGTTGGTAATATCGAAATGTCTAATTAGTTCGAAATATTCCTGGTATAATGTTGCCTAATAGAGCACTACAGTTGGCAGCCCTGGTGACTGAATATATTCTTAGATCCATCTCTTAAGGTACAGAATACAAAATTTGGTTGAAGTCCAATGGACGTTACATGCAGTTAGACATTGGATCTATGCCTAATGTCATGCGTGTGCTGGTTAGAAATAATCGGAAATATTATGATATCTTGTTGTGCCAATCTTGGATGAAAATCCGTTAGAATAGAAGTTACAAGTATTTTGAAATCATGTTGGCAGCACTGACGTATATTAGATACTCCAAACTGATCTAGAGTGTCAGGTGCTATACGTGTGCAAAGTATAGAGCTATTGGCTTGCATACTTTCTGATATATTGATATTAGGGTAAAAAATATAGACAGCATTTATTAACAGTTGGCAGCCCTGGTGGCTCTTAAGAATACACTCAGTCATATCTGTTTATGTACACATATTACATACAAAATTTGGTTGAAATCCAATTAATAGTGTAGAAGTTATATGCATTTAAACGTTGGACCTATCAGAAGGCTTAAAATTATTTTTGCAACACTGTCATGTATGGCCTCCTGGAAATTAAACTGAAATAGTATTATCTGAATGTGTGCCATTCAAATTTCTAGTGCATTTTTTCAGCAGTTGGTAGCACTGACATCATTTTCAAATATGGGTTTGAGATATTCCAGTATACATCTTTACTTATACTAAATTTGGTTTCGATTGCTGCAGCCGTTTAGGAGTTGTTAGGGGGGGGGACCACATACAGACAGACAGAAGGACAGACAGACAGACAGGCACACATTTTCCCGGATCGATCTCATAAGTCTATTTTTTCCTCATTTTTAGCCTACTTTCGATTTTTGCAAAAAATGAAAGTAGACTTATGAGATCAACACAGGGCGAAAAAAGTGTGTCTGTCTGTGTGTGTGTATGTGTGTGTGTGAGTCTGTGTGTGTGTATGTGTGTGTGTGAGTCTGTGTGTGTGTGTGTGTGTGTGAGTGTGTGTACTCTGAATGTCTGTCCCCCCCTATCAATTCGAACACGGTGAATGCGAATTGAACGAAATTTGGTACAAAGGTAGCACTAGCAAAGGACACCTCAGTGTCATGTTTTATATCGCCGCCATCTTTACTAAAACTGAATGGCGGCCACTCAAACGTTCAAAACGTAAAATCAAATAACGACTAACCAAATCATCCAATCTCTACCAAATTTGGTAACAACATACCTTCGTATAGGATGCGTCTTGTGACCAAACTACAAGGTCGTCCGCCATACCATTTCAGGATGGCGGCCGTGCGAATTATGCAAACTTTATAATCCATATCATGGGACCCACCAGTTCCGATTATCGAGCCGAGAATCGTTTTAACTGTTCTAAAGGAAGAGGCACGTACGAAATTAAAAGTTTATTTTGTAATACTATAGTGCAGACGTGATTTTAAAAAGCTCAGCTGATTCATTAATAAGACAAGATGGCAGCGGATATCTTGTGCCTGACTTATATTTCATTAATTTGAGTATTCCATGCAATATAGCGTACTGAAACAAAATAAATAAACTTTGTATGAAATGCTTTATATATAAATAATATACTTCAGTGATGAAATCGTTTAGTATAAATCATTATTTGCTAACAAGTTCTATGTAAGTCATTTTATATGGATCAATGTTCGTTGGCACAAATGGCTCAGTGGTAAAGCGTTAGTCTGTCATTCATATGCCTATGGTTCAAACCCCATCAGAGATATGTTTTTTGCTTGACATTTTACATATTTGTTGCTTTGTAATGACTCAGACGTTTTAAAATTAAGCGTTATATTGTGCATATTACGGTGCAAAACATATACTTAATTAAAACATAATTCGCCAGCAGATTTAATCGAGACATCTAGCTGACAAAAAGGTAACAGATTTTATTGAAAAGTTTCTTCTTCTGGCCGCTAGAATGCACTCGCTCTGTTAGGATTATATTGTTCGATATTTCACAACTAGATATCACGACTAGTTTTTATATTTATTGTTTCTTGAGTACTGAGACGTTATAAAATAAAGCTTTATATGGTGCTTTTTGCAATGGAAATTATATATTAAAAAAAACGACATTCTCCACTGGAGTGACATCTTCCAGCCTTCAGTTGTACTATGCAGAAACTATAGATTCGAGCAGCGCTCTATACCGGCCAGTTAGTGAACCCAGTCTTAACGACTGCTAGGAGTAATAAGACAGTAACATTCGTTTATTCCTTGTGCACAGAGGCGTTGTTGATAATCTCAAAACTTGCAATATGGATGATTTGGAGATGGATTATTTTGTTATACCGTGTATTTAAGATTAGCCTATAAATTAACGGGTTGCGAAGTTACTTCACTTAGTTCTATATCATTCGTACACGACACAGAACAACAACGTGACGTCAGTTTCTGATCTGCTCTGATTGGCTATTACATTGCTGCAGTCGGGTAGTTGGCAGTCAAGGATAAAATTCTCGACTGCCAACTGCCAGCTACCAACTGCAACTTCATGTTGTGTATGGTGCCTATAGTATACACGGAGTCGATCGCGACTGCCGACCGAGGACTACCAACTACGGACTGCCGACTGCGCATTGTAGATGGGCCTTATTAGAGCAACGAAGTTTCAATTATTGTAAGTAGTCGGTGTTTGGAGTGTTTGCTGATGAAATTGCAAAATGCTGGGGTAAATTATAAACTATGGTTTGAACGCCACTGTTCAAATCCTGTGTGCCAATTTGCACTTCAAATAGGAAGAAATTAGGAGATGATAAGGACAGAGAGTTATAACTATACCCATACATTTCGGAGAAAGTAGGCTATATGTTCTTTCCCGAACATCTTGTTGCAAAATGTGAAAATTAGGAAAAAATAAAGAGTTAAACATACGCCATTCGTATTTTGCTGCTACCCACTTGCATAACCCGTTCTGTAGCATTCAGACCGTTCTTCCTATTTGTCTATGGGTGTATATTTTGAAATGTCACTTTTTCCCCCCAGAGAGCTCGTGTCGTGAGGTAGCTCTGAATAATGGGACGGGAGCAGTTCTAAGTGCCCCATTACCACCGTGTAGTGTTACACTCCGTTAATCACGTGTCACTGAGGAGCTCAATGATATACTGCGGGGAATACCATTACACCACTGAGACCCACACAACACTATCCAACGTCAGTGGCGGTTCTTGAGTGGGGGTTACACTTTGGGTGTTAAACTATCCAATGGCGGGGGCTAATGAGATTAATCGTGAACAGCGCAATGTATTTCCCTGGAATGTGCAACTAGGCTATATTCACCATCAACTGAATTTAACCTAAACTGGTTGGTTCCTCAGTTTATGGGCTGCGACAACACACTCATGTAGCCCCGTGTACTTTGGGTGTGTGTAGAATCTGTCTGATAACCGGTGTTAATTGTGATGGTTGTATTAGTGAGTGTTATCTGTTTTTAATTCAAGTAAGGCCTGCAGACATTCGATTTTCAAGTAGTTCGAACTTTTGCTACCAAACGCCACCGTCAACGACCAACTAGTTCTGAACTTGGTTACTATATGCCACCACAGTCGGCTCCTGGCAACGAACGTTAGTCAAATCTAACCTATAATTTAACTTCACGCAATTGTAGTTAGTGGAAGGTTCTTTATCATGCCATAAATCTATGACATGGGACCGCCGCACTGTCTTTACTTCCCCTCCGAAGGAAGGCATACTGAGGGATTTTTAACGCTCTTAAAAATCCGATGACTTCGGCCGGGTTTGAACCCGCGACCTTGGGCATAGAAGCTCAGCATGCTACCTACTACGCCACCGAAGCCGCTTTAACCTAAACTGTAGCATAGTTTTATTTATTTATTTAATTATTTTTAAGACCGACAGTAGTGGCTACGCTGGCTAAAGCGCAGCATTAGGCCATGGGGCCAAGCTCTCTGCTGACTCGGTAGACGCGTGGGTTCGAGCCCCACCGTCGGCCGTCCTTGGAATGGTTTTCCGTGGTTCCCATTTTCAACACCAGGCAAATGCTGGGACGGTACCTTCTGACAGGCCACGGCCGATTCCTTCCACATCCTTGCCCAGTTTCATTCACCATCATTCATTTCATCTCTCATTAACTCCTCTCCTGAGGATGGCATCAGGAAGGGCATCCGGCCGTAAAAACCATCGCCACAAAGACTTCCATCGCATCTCATCCCCGACCCCGTTGAAAAAACGGGAATAATAATGGGTAGACATACATACATTAAATTATTTTTAAGACATTATTTAATTGAATTTTCACTCAATCAATGGTTTCTTCACTCATTAATAAATAAATTAATTATTTACTTATTAATTAATTTATTTATTTATTTATTTTCGATTTATCTATTTATCACGGGGACGTAGAAGCCTTCGTGGCTTAGGCGGCAGCACGCCGGCCTCTCACCGCTGGGTCCGTGGTTCAAATCCCGGTCACTCCATGTGAGATCTGTGCTGGACAAAGCGGAGGCAGGCAGGTTTTTCTCCGGGTACTCCGGTTTTCCCTGTCAAAATTTCATTCCAGCAACACTCTCCACTATCATTTCATTTCATCTGTCATTCATTTAATCATTGCCCCAAAGGAGTGCGTCAGGCCTCGGCAGCCGGCACAGTTCATATCCTCGCCGCTAGATGGGGGCTTCATTCATTCCATTCCTGACCCGGTCGGAGACCGGAAGCAGGCTGTGGATTTTTTTTTCATCACGGGGACGTGGTGGCGCAGCTGTCAAGCTCTTTTGCCTCTCAAACAGATTTTCGGTCAATGCATTTGAGATATTCGAAGCAGAAAGACAACAACTTGAAACCAACGTTGGTTCATTAACTCCAGACAATTATCATCGAAATTACGCTAAAGAACCAGAATAGCTTAGACAAGGTGTGGTTTGTACCAAAATCTTCCAAATCGTCTCAATAGTACTGGAAAAATCTTACATTTTTTGAAAAGTCAACGTAAATATATTTATTTGTTTATAAAGTGCTTTTAAACAAATAGGCTAAACAAGACGATTGCCCCTGACAGTACTGTGTCGCGTAAATCCGTATAGCACTAGAGCCTGGCGGGTAGTCTGTACACATGGGGCGCACACAACCAGCAGCAGTGATGAATTCCTCTCTTGATTTCATAAATACCGATAATTTGTAAAAAAAAAAAAAGTGCGTTTAAACAATTAAACTTATTTATAGAAGCCTGCATAACAGTAAAGCCAGGCGGGTGGTTTATACACATACGAGAGTTCTCGCTCGGGTCCGCTAGTATGTTCTAAAGCTATTTCTAATTTAAAGAAACAATTCAGCAAGGAAATATTTTAAGAAGTTTGCTAATAGATATGAATACCCTTCCCCGGTACAGCTAAGAGGAATGTCGTCGATTCCCTCGCTCGAATACCAGCCAGTTCATAAAGAGACGGAGTGGAATGCGTGGTTCATCGGAGACGAGCAGTGGTCACAATCACACTCGCATTCTATTCATGAGCCGCTCGCAAACAAACTTAAAAAGTAGCCAATGAGGGACAAAAAGAAACGTGAATCACTTTTCTTGGAACCTGACCACACGTTAACATTCCTCGATATCCGGGGGCTTTCAAACAGTGGCACGTGACTGCTTGGTATGAGAATAGTCATAGACCAAACATTTTTGCACGTTTACCTTTGAGAACTGGCGTCAAAAAATATAACACGAGGACTGGCGCCGGGTCATTTTGACCCATGGTGTGTCGCTCCCTTTTTGTCGTAGTCGTACGAATTTTAATGAAGTAATTTTACATCTGGTGTTTTCCTATGAACTATTCCCAATATGAAATGACGTTTAATTATAGTTTTCAAAATTAACATGCAGAGAAATGAAAATAATTTTCGTAACCTTGATAGTGGCGATTTCGTTTTTTTTTTTTTGGAACAAAGGATCTGATGACCTAGGTGTCCCTAGACCTTAAACAGGGATCAACAAGAACGTGAGTAATGTGATTGTGCTGCACCAAATATTTAGATTTTCCCCCTTACTTTTTACAGATTGTTCCGACTAACGTAAACCAAAAATTGTCACTTAATGACTGGCGCCATAGGTAAATCTGACCCGACCGTAAATCATATAGAAATAATTTGAGTGTTCAAAAAGCTATGGACATGTTTCATTTTCAGGGCAAAGTTCGAGGCTAGGAAGGAAGGCACTGTAAGCAACAGGAAATAAGGGCTGACCAAAACGAAAATATAGAGCATTATTTAACCCCCAGATTTAAAAAATACCCATGCGCCTGTCCTCGCGGGCTAACTCCTCACATTTATCGTTTAACCCGTAAGGAGTGTGGAAAATAAATTCACAGTTCTAGCTATCCCACTAGGCTAGGAACTTAATGTTCAAAATATGACATGGGAATTACCATTTCAGGATAATAAAAGGTAAAGAATCGAAAGAAATAATAAGAAAATCAAACTTTAATTTCATTTAAATCTGTAGAACAAGTTTCATTTTGAAAACAATCGCTAACCGACTCGTTCCGGGTTGGTCGCTTAACATTTCAAAACGCAAAGCTAAAATTTTTAGATGCAATTCGTCCTAATATGTGTTATATATTAACTCGTCCATATTTCAAAATTTCGTCCCTGAAAAAAATCTATTACATCCTGTTAATATTTTCTGAGAAAATGGTGATTTAAAAGTCAGAAATTAGCGTGTTAATTCCAGAGCAACAGGTAGGCTCTTTAGTTCGTCACGGGACTACTTGTTCTGTCTTAAGACTTTTGTTTCTTTGCTTCGGTGATAGGATATAACAGTCTTTATCTACTTTGTGAAACCGTGAACGATGAGTACAGGAAACAAGTGGTGCTGCCCCCCTCTTGGCGCTGAACAAGTATGGTTGATATTGGTCGACACACTTTCACCCCGCCCAACAATTAGCACTTCACACCAAGTGCCAAATGGACAGATTAACAAGCGAACCACCTTTCACCGTCCATGCGCGCTTCCGGACTACGTAATCATATTGCGAGCAAAACAACAGCCTTGAACTTGTCCGTGGCCCTTAAGGTATTAATATGTTTTTAAGAAATTTACATGATTTTAATCCAAACCTTTTGACATTTTTTAGTCGTTAACTAGAAAGTAAACAAAGGCCATCAGAATGGTTAGTTTACACTTTTTGAAGATTTTCAGCTTTCTAAAGTCCCTTAAATAAATAAATAATAAATTCTTTGGACATCAGACGAGGAGTACGACAAGGCTGTATTTATCCCCATTATTATTCAACATCTATTTGAGCTGTTTTTCAGGCAGTAGAAGATACAGAAGTGGGAATCAAGGTCAGTGGGGAAATTAATACACACACTTAGATATGCTGATGACACAGTACTTCTTGCCAGTAGTATTGAAAGTCTACAACTGTACATTGATAAGCTTAATATAGTTGAAGAAGACGATCAATACCAAGAAAACAAAACTTATGGTTTTCAGTCGAAGAAGAGATAAAGTAATTCTGAAAGGACAACAAATCCAACAAGTTGATACATTTGGTTGTTGGTTGTCAGAGGATTTGAAAAGCAAAAGGAAGCTTGCAGTTTAACGTGACTGTTAATTTCGCGATCATAAGCCACGGGACCTCCATTTTACGTGGAATCCGAACCACAGGCCGTGGCATTTCACTTCGAAAATCTCACATGCTTTGACCGGGAATCGAACCCGGTCCACCTTGCTGAGAGACATATAGCTTGACCGCTTCGCCACCACGCCCCTCAGAGGATTTGAATTCAGACCTTGAAATTAAACCCGTATATAAATGGCAAGATCAACTTGTAAGAAAATGAGACCTTTATTGTGCGATGATGCCTTAAATTTAAAACTAAGGCAGCGTATTGTAGAATGTTTTGTTTGGTCCGTTTTGCTTTATGTAGTGGAAGCCTGGACTATGAAATCATTAAGAGGCTCTGGAAATGTGGTTTCATAGAAGGATGCTGAAAGTCTCTTGGATAGATCATGTCTCAAATAACCACGTACTGCTGAGGGCAAATTCTCAACGAGAGCTACTGACCACCATCAAATGCAGGAAAATTGCATACCTGGGTCATGTGTTACATGGTGAAAAATATACAATATTACATCTCATTTTAAAAGGCAAAATTGAAGGGCAACGAAGAGCAGGAAAGAAAAGGACGTCTTGTCTTCGGAACCTTCAAGATTGGACTGGAACAAGATCTATTGAACAGCTCTACCGCTCTGCTGAAGATAGACAAACACTGTCCACATTGGTCGCCAACGTCCGGCAGACTGGGCAGGGCACATAGAAGAAGAATAAATAAATAAATAAATAAATAAATACAGGATCACTACTTGGAACAGGTACAGTATAATAAAAATCAATATCTGGGAAAGTGAAACTTAGACACAACAATACCCACCTCAGTCATCGTGTGATGTTGAGTCTTCAGTGTTTCGACTGGTTTGATGCAGCTCTCCGTGCCTCCCTGTCCTTAGCTAATCGTTTCATCTCTACATAGCTACCACACCCTACATCCGAGGCAATCTATGTAGCATATTCTAACCAGTTCTTATCCTCGACCCTTCTTTCCATAACTAACTTTCCTATTCCTGGTTCTTAGTATGTGTCCTACCAACCTACCTCTTCTCTTCATTAGCAGTCGACAGAAACATCTCTCCTCTCCCACTAGTCTTAATACCTCTTCGTTTATAACCATATCTACCCATCTGATCTTCATCATTCTCCTGTAACACCACATTTCAAACGCTTCAATTCTCCTCTTTTCTGCTGTTCCAACAGTCCAAGCTTCACTTCCATAGAGCGCCACATTCCAGGCAAAGGCTTTCAAAAATGACTTCCTAAAATCTATATTCGATATCAACAGATTCCTTTTCTGTAGAAATGCTTTCCTTGGCTCTGCTATCCTCTCTGCTTCGTCCATCACTGGTTATTTTGCTTCCTAAGTAACAGAAGTCTCCTACTTCCTTTAGTTTTTCACCTGCCGAATCGACGCCCATACGGGTTTCTGGTTTCTTTCGGCTGCATTTCAATATTTTTGTTTTACATTTATTAATTTTCATCATGAATTCTTTTCCTCAAGACAGAATCCACACCATTTAAAAACTCATCCAACTCCTCTGGTGTGTCGGCTAAAATGACAATGTCATCAGCAAATCTCAGAGTTGAAATTATTTCTCCTTGAATGTGTGATTTTCAAAGGCAAATGCCATGCCCTGTGGTTCGGATTCCACGTAAAAGAAAGGAGGTCCCGTGGCTCACGAGATTAACAGTCACGTAAAACTACAATCTTCCTTTTTTTAGCCTATTTTCATTTATGAAAAAATAGGCTTATGAGATCACCTATGTCCGTGTGTTTGTCTGTGTGTTGCGTATGTGATTCGTTCGTGTGCCCCCCCCCCCCCCCTAATAAAATATAAACGGCTGGGTCGATTTCAATGAAACCTGGTAAGTTCATAGCACTATTCCGGACGACCCCGACCGTGCCCCTCAAATTTTGTAATGTCTCACCAATCCAACATGGCGGCTGTGCGAAATATTTCACCAGCATTCAATATCTCCGAAACTAATACTGATATCACACTGGAATTTTGTACGGTGATAAAGGGAACCACTAGAAGTTCATCTATGTGACATTTGAAAACATGTTAACTACAAAACCAACATGGCGGCCAAGCGAAATCGCGACATTTAAATAATGTTTCTTGCGATTTAACAAACCAAACGCAATGAAACTTGGTACAGCAAATGTTTATACTCATTGTAATGCACTGGTATCTAATTTAGTTCAATTGTTAACATAACCTCAGGACGGCGCCTGTGCGAATTTTAAAATTAAGTTTTTATTTCTTGTGTCGTAATCATGCGATCGGAGTGAAAGTTTGAATAATGAACCTACGCAATAATTTTCCTTTAATGGTACATGACTCTATGGCCTATGCATGTAACAATCAAACATGGCGACCATCTGAAATAATTAGACGGTTCTCAATATCTACGAATCTATTACAGCAATCAAACTGAGTGTTTTTATGTTCATAGGGGCTATAAACATAAGTTCACCTATAGGACTTTCAATAACCTGATGATCACAAATCCAACATGGTGGTGACCCGAAGTATAAATAATGACATGGACGTTTCTCGCAATTTAACCATCCGAGTGCAGTGAAACTTTGTGCAGTAAATCCTTATACAAATGTTAATCCATTGGCATCTAAGTTTTTCAATTGTTCAAATAACCAGAAGATGGCAGCTGTGCGAAATTTTAAAATCTTATTTTTACTTCTTGTGACCTAATCATGCGATTGAAGTTTGAATACTACACGTACAAAATACTATTCATGTAACAGTAGTCTACATAACTCTAAGACCTACTTATATAAAAAACCAACATGGCGACCATCCGAAATATTTAGTCAGTTCTCAATATCCTCGAATCTATTACAGCAACCAAACTGAAATTTTGTATATTGATAGTGGCAATTAACATAAGTAGGATATATGAAAATAGGCTGTATAGTTCTTCACGGAACTACTTGTTATTTCTCCTTGAATCTTTACTCCTACTTCAAATTTTTCTCCAATTTCCTTCATTGCTTGTTGCCAGACAAAATTACACACTCACAACCATGTACAAGGGGATAAATGACGACGAAGTCCAAGCCCCTCAAATGAAACAACTATTTAATTTTTCCAAAATGATGGTATATAGGCTTTCATGGCCAAGGAATTAAAACTCAGCAATGTTTCTAGGTTTATGCCATGTTTTGTGAGGGGTTTCGCCTAGGACACCAAGCTGGCTCATCAGCAGGCCCTCGGTGCCCTTGCTCGGATCCTCACTGATGAGCCAGCTTGGTTTTCTAGGTGAAACCACACACAAGACACGGCATAAACCTAGAAAAATTTCTGAGTTTTAATCCACTGGCCGTGAAAGCCATCATAGATACCATCCATTTTATTCTTCTTCTTCTTCTTCTTCTTCTGCTTCAAGTGCCTCGTCCTCCAAGAACATTGGCGATCAGTAGCATGATCTGCTGTTTGTCCATAGCTGTTCTAAACAGTGACACTGGATTAAGTCCAAGCCACTGGCTAAGTTCATTATCCAGGATATTCGTCTGAGTCCTGGACCCCTAATGTCATCAATCTTCCCAAGGATAATTAATTGGAAGAGGTGGTATTTGTTGTTGCGAAATTTAAGCGGACACATTAACGCGTAGGCCAACTAAATATTAATTCTTCGAAAGGAAGCTTATTGTAAACAGCCAATGACCGGTGTGAGATTAGAAATGAATGACCTTGGTATTTCTCCACGCATACCTGTGGAACATAAGATACTGCACATTATATAGCCTCGCCGCGCGCAAGACAGACACGCACGCAAGTCATTCATAGATTCCACATCGGCTCTTGTGGTTTCTCAACCGCGGTGAGGTGTAGAGTGTGTAGTGCCACACACAGCCGCGTGGGGCAGCACTGTCCAGACAACAACTCAAACAGGTGAGAGCATTGGCTCCAACAGTGCAGGTAGTCGGGACATGGTTTTTAGCCTACTTTTCACATTTTGCAAAAATGAGGAACAAGTAGACTTATGAGATCAGGCAAATGTGTGTCTGTCTGTCTGTCCTTCTGTCTGTCTGGCTATGTGTGTGTGTCCCCCTATCAACTCCTAAACGGCTGCAGCAATCGAAACAAAATTTGGTAAGAGTAATGATCTATACCTGAATATCTCGCGGCCATATTTGAAAATGATGTCAGTGCTACCAACTGCTGAAAAATCGCAATTGAAATTTGAGCTCCATGTTGGATATCTTGGAAGGTATGAATGGGAGCTATTTCAAAATTGGCACACGTATGGATAATAATATTGCAGTTTAATTTCCAGGAGGCCATACATGGTAGTGTTGCCAAAATGATTATAAGCCTGCTGATAGGTCCAAATTTTAAATGCATATAACTTCTATACTATCAATTGGATTTCAACCAAATTTCGTATGTGCTATGTGTACATAATCAGATATGACTGAGCGTATTCATAAGAGCCACCAGGGCTACCAAATGTTAATAAATGTTTTCAATTTTTTTAATGCAAATACCCATATATCAGAAAGTATGCAAGCCGACAGCTTTAAACTATGCACACATATAGTACCTTTCATTCTATATTAATTTGGAGTAACTTATATACGTCAGTGCTACCAACATGATTCTAAGCCTGCTGAGAGGTCCAACTTTAAATACATGTAACTTCTATACATCATTTGGATTTCAACCAAATTTCTTGTGTGCTCTGTGTACCATAACAGATATGACTATGTCGATTCTTAATAGTAACCAGGGCTGCCAACTGTTAATAAATACTGTCTCTATTTTTGTTACCCTAATATCAATATATCAGAAAGTATGCAAGCCAATAGCTCTAAACTTGGCACCCGTATAGTACCTGGCATTCTAGATTAATTTGGAGTAACTAATATAGGCCTACGCCAGTGCTGCCAACATGATTCTAAGCCTGCTGATAGGTCCAATTTTAAAATGCATGTAACTTCTATACTAACTAATGGATTTCATTCAGAATTAACACAACAATAGATCATATTATTTCAGATTATTTTTGACCAATACATGCATGTCATTGTTGCCAACATGATTTTACGCGCGCTTTTAGATCCAATGTTTAACTGCATGTAATGTCCATGCTATCCATTGGACTTAAACCAAATTTTATATTCTGTACCTTAAGAGATGGAACTAAGAATATATTCAGTCACCAGGGCTGCCAACTGTAGTTCTCTATTAGGCTACATTATGCCAGGTATACAGTATTTCTAACTAATTAGAAATTGCGATATTATCAACTTAATTTCGTCATTATTCTAGATAGATCCATATAGATTAATTATTGGCATGAATCTTACATTTTAAGAAAAGTAGGCTCTTTAGTTCGTCACGGAACTTCTTGTTAGGTATTAAAATTGACATTTTAGGTTTCCAAAAGCATAAAATAATTATTTTTAGGCTTTATTACGGTTTTTATGTTTTAAGTGTAGTAAAAGCAGACAAACATTGCAAGGAGAGTGTAAATATTTTAAATAATAATACGTCATGATCTGAACTTAAATCATTACAGCAGAAGAAGGAGAAGAAGAAGAAGAAGAAGAAGAAGAAGAAGAAGAAGAAGAAGAAGAAGAAGATACGTCTTTCATCGAATATCACCGAGAACTTTTAGGCAATATTTGCTCTCCGTATATATGTTAATAATGAAAATGAAAATCCACAGCCTGCTTCCAGTCTCCGACCGGGTCAGGAATGGAATGAATGAAGCCCCCATCTTGCGGCGAGGATATGAACTGTGCCGGCTGCCGAGGCCTCTGGGGCAATGATTAAATGAATGACAGATGAAATGAAATGATAGTGGAGAGTGTTGCTGGAATGAAATTTTGACAGGGAAAACCGGAGTACCCGGAGAAAAACCTGTCTGCCTCCGTTTTGTCCAGCACAGATCTCACATGGAGTGACCGGGATTTGAACCACGGACCCAGTGGCGTGCTGCCGTCTAAGCCACGGAGGCATATGTTAATAATAATGATATTTATTGCAACCAATGGTCAAATACAATAATAATTATAATTGCACACAATGAAGTCATGTACAGAATTCTGTTAATGTCAATGTTCTCTTGCTACAAACTTTTGTGTGATATCTTTCACACGACTTTCCACACAATTCACACCTACAGTTCTCGTCTGGGTTGTGGTAGACCTTCTTGCAGCACAGCTTGAAATGAAAACCATGAACAGCGAAACGTGTCATGAAATGGCGTAGTTCATATATAGAATTCCTCCACTCTGAGGTCATCATGGCATCTGTTTGGTAGAAATCCCTCCAGATTTTGGCTTTCTTCTCTTGAAGTTCTTGCAGTATTAACTGATATTGCTTTGTAGAAGGCAGAAACATTCTTATACGTAACTCTTCTATGTAAAATGGTTGTCTCATTAGTTCATAGGTCGTCCTTGACGGTGCATTTTGTCCTAGACACAGAATCTTTTTCATGTATATGGCCTTTACCCTTTCTATCTGAGCAAGATCGTTTTTCGAGAGATGCTCCCATATTAATCCTATTGCATATGTCATGATTGGAGAAATTTTTATGTGAAAGAGTTCTAATGCAGTCTGTATGGAGAGTTGTCTTATTAGTTTTATCTCATTCATGGCTATAACCGCGGTAGCAGCTCTATCTTTTACATGTTTGGAGAAATTCCGTCCAGTCGTTTGGAGTATCAGGCCAAGATACTTGTAGGAGTTTACCCTTGTTAGCTCCACAATGCCATACATGATTTTCACTGATGCTGGTAACCTACCTCCATTCCTGAACGTCATGTGTACTGTCTTATGTGGATTAAGCTTGAGGTCATTACTGTCTGCCCATCTTACAAGTTTATCGAACGCCTCTTGTAACATTTGCTGCTAGATCGACGTTATTGCCATATCATCTGCGTATATATATAAATGTTTACTCCTGGTGTTTCTATGGCATCGACAACATCTCGAACTGCGATATTGAACAGCAACGGACTTAATGGATCGCCCTGTAGGACTCCTGTTATATATGTTAATTATTCAAATTCAATAAATCCAAGGATACCAGAGGTGATTTTCACACTCTAACTTAACTTTGTACATTTAGAATATAGGATTCTTGGAAATAATAAGAGATGTATCCCCACTCTCCCGACAGTAATAACCAAACAATAAGATATAAGCGGAAAAGTGCTGAAAATATTTGAATTTTCTGGCAGGAAGGATTTCTCTCAATCAACTAGAGGTAGCAATAAACACTATTTTCAGGCTTACTTTCACCGACGCTTGCTAAAGCGCAGTGTTAGTTCATGGAGCCAGGCTCTCTGCTGACTCGGTAAACGCGTGGGTTCGAGCCCCACCGTCGGCCGTCCTTGAAATGGATTTTCCGTGGTTACCCATTTTCAACACCAGGCAAATGCTGGGACGGTACCTTCTAACAGCCACGGCCGCTTCCTTGCATGTCCTTGCCCAGTTTCATTCATCTTCATTCATTTCATCTCTCATCCTGTCGCGCAGGTCGCCCACGGGCGTCGACTACAAAGACCTGCACTCGGCCTCTCAGGAGGCCACACGACAAAAAAAGCTTACTTTCAAAATGATGGACTAACAAGTAAATCCGTGAAGAACTATACAGCCTATTTTCATATATCCTACTTATGTTAATTGTCACTATCTACATACAAAATTTCAGTTTGATTCCTGTAATAGATTCGTAGATACTGAGAATCGACTAAATATTTCGGATGGTCACCATGTTGGATTTTGTATATGTAGGTCCTAGAGTTATGTACTGTTACATGAAGATTATTGTGTACGTGTAGCATTCAAATTTCAATCGCATGATTAGGACACAAGAAGTAACAAAGAGATTTTAAAATTTCGCACAACTGCCATCTTGTGGTTATGGGAACAATTGTAATAAATTACATGTCAGTGGTTTAACATTCGTATAAGGATTTACTGTACCAAGTTTCACTGCACTCGGATGGTTAAATTGCGAGAAACGTCCATGTGAATATGTATACTTCGCGTCGCCGCCATGTTGGATTTGTGATCACCAGGTTATTTAAAGTCCTATAGTGTCCTTGATCACCGTACAGAATTGTAGGATGATATAGGTAATAGTTTCGGAGATATTGAATGCTGGTGAAATATTTCGCACATCCGCTATGTTGGATTGGTGAGACGTAAAAAAAAAATTGAAGGGCACGGTCGGGGTCGTCCGGAATAGTGTTATGATCTTACCGAGTTTCATTGAAATCGCTCCAGCAGTTTAGAAGTTATTAGGGGGGATATATACACACACACACGAATCACACACACAGACACACAGACAAAAGGTGATCTCATACGCCTTTTTTTTTTCATAAATGAAAATAGCATAAAAATAAAAATTAATAAGAATACAGTAATTATAAAAATTAAAACTACAGTATAATAGACTGTTAATATAATATCAAAGCTACAAAAAAGATAAAATAATCCCAATGAAAAATGAAAATCCACAGCCTGCTTCCAGTCTCCGACCGGGTCAGGAATGAAATGAATGAAGCCCCCATCTAGCGGCGAGGATATGAACTGTGGCGGCTGCCGAGGCCTGACGCACTCCTCTGGTGCAATGATTAAATGAATGACAGATGAAATGAAATGATAGTGGAGAGTGTTGTTGGAATGAAATGTTGACAGGGAAAACCGGAGTACCCGGAGAAAAACCTGTCTGCCTCCGTTTTGTCCAGCACAGATCTCACATGGAGTGACCGGGATTTGAACCACGGACCCAGCGGTGAGAGGCCGACGTGCTGCCGCCTAAGCCACGGTGGCTTATAAAATAATCACAATAAAGATTACAATAAAACAAATGCAAATAAAAGAAACCTGGCATCTAATGTAGCAAGCCATATTTGAAAACCTGTACATTTTCTATAAAGCGCTATCGGAAGCTGTTGTTGTTTCATTTGATGGCCTTGGATATTTAGCCCCATGTACTTGGGCCTGTGTAGAATTTGTCTCTAACCTGTACACCTCATGGCTGTCACCCCTAAGGTCCGGCTTCAATTTCCGGTTCACTTTCAATCTATTATTATCAGTAATTAAATAATCGATTAATCGAAGCAGAAACATCGATTAATTTCTACAAATAACGATTAATGTATGTAATCCATTAATTGATTAGTCGAATAATTAATCAGTGTAGTTCTCTCGCAGGAGCAAAACAGACATTCAATTAATCGAAATATATTGTATCATATATTTGTAAATAAGTCGCCTCCGTAGCAGCATGGTTAGCTGCCGCCCCGGAGGTCCTGGGTTCGATTCCCGGCTCTACCACGAAATTTGAAAAGTGGTATGAGGACTGGAACGGGGTCTACTCTGCCTCGGGAGGTCCAAATGAGTAGAGGGGGTTCTATTCCCACCTCAGCCATCCTCGAAGTGGTTTTCCGTGGTATTCCAGTTCGTCTTCGGGCAAATGCCGGGATGGTCCCTACTGTGAGGTCACGGCCGTCTCCTTCCCTCTTCCTTGCCTATCCCTCCTAATGTTCCCCTCCTTCCCCTCATGAGGCCACTGTTAACTTTGCAGGTGAGGCCGCCTGGTCGGGGTGCTGGTCACAACTCCTCAGTTGTATTCACTCGAATCAGATGTTCCCAATTCTAGGACACTGCCCGTAGAGGCGGTAGAGGTGAGTTCCCTCGCTGAGTCCGTGGGAGCCACCAAAATGGAGGGTAACCTCGATTTTTAAAAATATATATAATGTACTTTCGTTGTGAAAATTAGGCGAAAACAATGTAAAGCAAAAATATTATATTATATCGATCCGGGAAAATGTGTGTCTGTCTGTCTGTCTGTCTGTGTGTGTGTCCCCCCCTATCAACTCCTAAACGGCTGCAGCAATCAAAACCAAATTTAGTATTGTACCCGTTCGTCCTGGGGATGCGATGACCCAACTGCTATAACATCGCATTCCTGGAGTTCCGGGACAGAGCGGAGTTAAATGAACCTCTAGTCAAATAAGGAATGTGTCGGAAATTCAGCTGAGTTATCGAAAAAGCAGTGGGTATCACGAGACAAAGTATCTCTAGGGTCGTTACGGGCTTAAGTTTAATAGAAATAATGCAAATATAAATGGGCGCCATCAACTGAATTCCTAGCAAACCACTTCCTTTCCGGATAAGCCTTACTCATGTCTTTCGTCACTGACATTTGTGAAACCTGAGACCTAATTTCTCTTTAATTTAACATCATCAATGTGGATTTGAAAAAAAGTTATTAATCTGTCTAAACATACACATATTATAATCACATATATTAAACATCACGTAATTTATGGTTTGCATGGCATAATTTAAATGTTGAACATGTTAGTCAGATGCTCCTAAACATCGAATAATTAATTTACACTATTTACATTGTCATTAACAATCTCTTATCTGTGAATTACAGAAAATTCATGGCTCATTGGTCATCGTTATCGTCATCATCAAAATTAAATATTTCTCACATTAATTCTCACTTCAAAATTCTACATATTCCTGTCAGAATCATTAATTCATCACCATTACATCATTTAAATTTTGAACTCAAGTTGCAATTCCTTCAAATTATCTCTCAATTAAATTTATTTACTTCCATATAAATTCATTAATCATCAGCTTCTTTAGTTAATTATCACCTTCTCATTCAGTTATTCATCGTCATTACAATCGTCTATTAATTTATTTCAATCGGTTTATTTTATCCAATCTTTAATTCATCCATTTATTTAATTCATTGATTTATTCCAAAATTTAATTTATCAACTTATTTAAATTTCAATCATCTGGTTATTTAGTTTTTATTATTTCATCTAGTCATTCTGATTTTTATTTCATTAGGTCAGATCGTTAATATGCTTAAATCTCAGATTATTATTTCATTAATTATTATTTTCAGAAAATCTTGTATTATCAACTTCATTTATTTGTTTAATTTCCTAACAAATTGTTTAATAAGGTTTATAGAACGTTGTCTTACAGTTTTATCACTTCCAAGTTATATCTCGTATTTAATGTATCATGCCAAAAAATATTATTGCCTCCACGACATCACGTTGGATCTAACTATCCACAACGACATTACATTTCCTCAATACTTCAAATATCACATTTGAATACAATAATTACTCCACAAAACTCCATAAATATTCAGCACATACAGCATGAATCTCAACAATTACGCTAGACTGGGTACGACGACCTCATGTCTGCTTCAAAATACATTAGCAACGTTGCTATTATCACATGGCAACTTCCACAAAATGCCTATCATAAACTCCACTTAACCATGTTGCATGATCTACAAAAAATATATAACTGGCTTCAAATTATCAACGCACACAATCTCCAATAACTGTAATTAATCTGATCACATCTAGACAACTTCTTAAACAATTGGAAAAAATATATTACCTCAGTAATTTAAGATCTGCTTTCAAATAGCATAAATTCTCTTACAATTTTCATAACTCACATCACAGAAAAACACCAATGTGCTATAATCTCTCATATCAAAATCTGCAATACTGATCTGCCTTAAAATAAATCTGACCATTAATGATTAATCTTACAAGATTCAATTACTTTAAATCCTTCTCAAAGGTATCAAACACAATTATAAAAATCATCAAAGCATCAGCTATAACAGCTGTTAAACTGAAATTACTCTCAAAAGAGTATAGCAACAAAATATTGGATTGGCAAACAAGAATTACTAAACGCAATCCTGCTGACATTTATCGTTACTTTGTTTAACAAAATCTCGACTGATATGTGACTAGTAGTTCCTTGTTTGATTCACTTACAATCTCGCGTACATTCGGATGATAAAAATGAGTCCCTCAATGGCGAGTAAGATGTGTAACCACCGTACAGTCGTATAAATACGAAAGACCTCGCCCCGTCGACTTGGATGATATTGCCCTGAACGATGGGTAAGATGAGTACCACCATACAATCGTATAAATACGAAAGACCCCATCTCGTAGACTATATGAGTGAATGTACCAGATAGGAATCAACAAGTTTCTAGTTGTCATATAAAAGCGATGTTCATTCACTAAAGTGAATAACTTCTTAATATCTCCAAACAATCCAATGGAAAAAATCCCTACTGATGAATAATACACACTCGCTAGTATGCAATGAACTGACGAAGTATTTTTAGATAATCAATTGCAGATCACGAGTTCGAAATACTCGTTACACAAAAAAAAACTATTTATGAAAAATATCCTAGCTGGAAAAATGTCTAAAAGACCAAACATCTGCTTAATAAAGCCAATCAATGGTGAGAATTTCGTATAATGATGCCTGCCATATCATATGGTCACTCCATATTCTAGCAAATTCGAAGTATATAAAGTCAAACCATGTCTATATAATCGTATCACTCCTATTAGAAAAATATACATGTGTGCCCAGTATTCATGAAAATAATCGTATCAGGTAGTTATAACTCTTACAGTACCTTTCATAATCAGCTGTTATTAAATTTCCAAGATCGTCGATTTTCCCTACATAATGAATTTCTCGAAAGATCGGCGTGAATATCATTCCATCCATGAAATGACGATTGCATTCGAAATCCCAAGTGAATCAGCTGGTGGACCTCCTCTCGTCAGGAATCGAATCCATCGCTCTGCGGTGCCATCTTGTCTCTATCTGCGTCTACTCTGACATGTTGAACTTCGGATTACCCATAGCGGATATTGTCCAACTCCTCTCGAAAAAGTTCATGGAAACAGCGGACCCCCTACTCCTCTTCTAAGTTACGCCACTGTTCCATTAAATGTTCAGTTTGAGTATTGAAAGATCAATCTCCAACAACTGCTAAGTTTCACTTTCGTAAAATAAAATTTTACTTGAGAGTGTCCAAGTTTACGAAACACCCTGCAGTTGTCTGTATTTGGTAATTCATGAAACTGCATAAGAAATAAATTTCATTAATGCACGATCTAATGTTCATCAGTGCCTATGCTAACAACATTCCGCTTGCTTGAAATTGTTAAAGTAACTTTGAATGCGTTATAGAAAAGCATAGTCATAATATTGTTCATAAAAGCTGTGTTCAAACTGCGTTGAAATGTAGCTTGTAATAAAGTCTCCAACTACTTGCAGTGCTGTTCTAACATATCCCGGCCGTCTGTGATTGCTTGCTCGGCAAGTCCGCCTGGATCAATGACCTGCTTGGCGTTCGCTGCTCGGCGATGCTGAAACTGTCGCCTACACTCTGCCGTGACAGTTTCGGTATGCTACGCGACCTTCACCGTGCGTCTCGCTTGCGCTACAGAGCTCGACCCTACTTGCTCGACTGACAGAGCTCCACTGAATGTGCTGGCACTGTCTTCTCTCTTATCTGCCTGGCGCAGACACGTGGTGTTGTCCCCCACCACTGTGCTCTCGCGTCACGATTATAGTCTCGAACCCACATCATCTCGGCTATTCCGTTATAAAATAACTTAAGGGTTATCTGACTTCCTTACAATTATTTCCACATATAATGCATGTTATATATCCTCTTCTAAGATGTTTAATTACCATATTCCATACATATTTCAATAAAACTTCACATCTCTATCCATAATTCCATCTTCTTACAGATGTCAGTGCCTCCTTGATCCTAGACCTCCTACGTCATCTTGACATTCTTCTTGACTCGATCGGTGCGCTATCTTTTCCTAACTCTTCCCAAAACCTCAACTACGGCTTAATGTCTGCTGGCGTAGCCGATAGCCTAAACTAGGTATCGGGTACATCTCTCCCGTACATCTCCTTTTTTTTAAATCAGGATTGAGAAAAAAAATACACTCTCAGGCATTCTATATATAATACATGTACACGATAGCTCTAGAATTCCCTTACTCAGCATGATGGTTCTTTCTGACTCTCAATAATGATGATTGACTTCCAATGATTAGCATCTTGATTCCGTGTTATTCTGACGTTTGTTTCTTCCTTCGCCACTCGTGCTTGCTCGATTGACATCTCTCACTGTCTCCTCGAGTGGTGCACTAGGCTGTCTATCTTCTTGCCTCGACCTTTCATGTCCACGATTATCTCGTCTGTCGTTAGGATCGTTTCTTCGGCCATCCTGCCTGTCGTTCCCATTATACTGTTGACCTTGGCTCCAGTTATTTCTGCCCCGATATCTATTGTTATATCGATTCCCGTCTTGATATCTGGAATTCTGGTTATAATTCCTATATCGGCTACCTCTTGCTTCTTGATCGTATGGCCTCTCATATGGTCCTCTATATCGATCATTTCCTCGAGCGTTACGGATGTTTCCTCGATTCCCTTCGTTCCGTCGGTTTTCCCAGGAATCCCTTCTGTCCGTTTGAGCTGCATTGTCTACGACTACCGCATTCACTTCTTGGTGTTTCTATTGTCGTTTCTGGTATTTCTAGGCGTAACTTCTGCGCTTGTATAGTCCAATCGCCGTAAAATGTCGTCATAATGCTCAAGTGTATTGGCTCCCGACGCTATTAGTGATCGCTGTACCTCAATCGGTAACTGTCTCGCTATAGCTTGTAAAAGCTCTTCTTCTGGCAATGGAGGAATCAGAAACTGTAATTTAGCCAGCTGTGACGTGAAATAATTGGCATAATGCGTCGGATGTGACGTAGAATAGCGCTTTGAGTACATTTCCGCTCTTACGTTAAGTTGATCCTCGGCACTCCAAAATCTCCTCAAGAAAGCTATGGCAAATTGCTCCATGTTCGCAAAATTGCTTCTGAACGCTCTAAACCAAGTAAGCGCAGACCCATCTAAGGCGCGTTCGACTATCCTTAGCTCTCTTTCTTTGGCTACCCTATGTTCCGCCATGTAGTCTCGAATATCTCGCAGAAATTCGACTGGTGTGACTCCTGTATTTCCCGAAAACTTCCTCGGCTTGTCATCCAGATTCCTAATAATGGTGACTGGACCTGAGTATCGTTCGCTTGGACCCAACGTACTCCTATTCGAACTTGGATTATCCTGAGGGGTTGAACTGGCCCTTTCGAATGTCACATTCGGTTGCATTTGACGGTCTTCGCCCATGCTCGCTTCTTGATTAGTCATACTGCGGTCTATCGCTGTTTGATTTATCAATGTTTCCCCTGATGTTATATTCTGACTGGTGAAACTGTTAAACATGGATTCGAGTTTAGTTATCCTGTCTTCTGCTAATTTCTTGACCTGAGTCTTCAACTCATCTAGCGACGTAACATCCTGCGTTTTGTTACTCTCGTCTAAGTCGCTTTTTAACTTGTCAATTTTGCCTTCGCACGTGTTCTTTACTGACGCGACTTGTTCCTTTAACAGAACAACATCTGTTCTAAATAGAGTTGAATCTATCTTCATCGCTTCCTTGTTCTCCGTAAACCTTGCTTCTAAGTTTGCCATACCTGCGATTAATTTTTCATCTAACCCTTCACGTTTCTCTTTTGCTTCGGCATCGACCTCACTATACCGTTCTTCCACAATTGCACCGACTCTATTTTTGAATAAAGCTAAGTTTTCATTAACCTTTTGCTCTATATCGTCGTCTATCTTCCTAATATCTTTCTGCAATTGATTTTCTAATGATTTCAAATTAGAATTAACCTCTCCTAAGACTTCCTCTTTAATGGTCCCAATTACTGTCTTTAAATCTTTAATCTCATTACCTAGATTCGTTTCTAGACCTTTAATCTTAGTCTCGAAAGATACTTCGGTAGACCACTCTTGAATTTTGCCTACATCTGCCACTAAACCATCGATGTCGAATCTCAACTTCGATACATCTGATTTAATGTCTTTCTGTATGGACATAACGTCAGTTCTTAAAGTAAAAATATTTTCTTCTCCTCTACTTTCTAATTCAATAATATTTTTTTTAAATATTTGAACATTTTCCTCTCCTTTCATGTTTACTGCAATTATATCTAATTGTCAAGTCTTCAGCATTTCATTATTCTTTAAAGTTAAGCTATTCTCTAATCTAGTTAACTTGTTTTCTAATTCAGTGTTAGTTTCTTCACTACGAGCTTGTAATTTCTCTTCCAACGATTTAAAATTATCCTCACTATTTGATTGTAATTTTTCTTCCAATGACTTAAAATTATCCTTCAAGTTAGCTTCACTAGCTTTTAAATAACTTTCAGTACTAGTCTGTAATCTAGTTTCTAATGACTTCAACTCATCTTTACTATTTGACTGTAGCCTTTCTTCTAATGACTTAAAATTATCTTCACTATTTAACTGTAACCTAGTCTCTAATAACATCAACTCATCTTTGCTATTTGACTGTAACCTAGTCTCTAATGACTTTAAATTATCTTCATTACTAGTTTGTAATGCTTGCACATTCTCTTTACATCTAGCTTCTAATCTAGCTTCTGAATTATTAATTTGTTCTTTAACTTCCGTTTCCATCTTATAAATAGTTTCTGCAATACCAGACATACCCGTCTGTAACTCTCCTAACACCTTAGCTAAATCTTCTGGCAACATAATTATATTTTCAATATACGTTTTATACAGAGACGTTAGACAACAACACATCACAATGTATCAATTCCTGCATTCACTTGGGTATAGGAAAAATGTCTTATAACTAACATGATATTACTAATACGATTAACATGAACACTGGATTGGGCACACAAGTACATTGTCTGACTAAGTTTAATAAATTTTGTAACACAATTAAATGAACTTGAGATCTATCTCTCAGTAATCTAAATCTGATGTGATTCCATAGAATAAACAAAATCGAAGCCCCACAAGTTGGATAAAGCCAATTCTCCCTCTCTCTCTGTACCCGTTCGTCCTGGGGATGCGATGACCCATCTGCTATAACATCGCATTCCTGGAGTTCCGGGACAGAGCGGAGTTAAATGAACCTCTAGTCAAATAAGGAATGTGTCGGAAATTCAGCTGAGTTATCGAAAAAGCAGTGGGTATCACGAGACAAAGTATCTCTAGGGTCGTTACGGGCTTAAGTTTAATAGAAATAATGCAAATATAAATGGGCGCCATCAACTGAATTCCTAGCAAACCACTTCCTTTCCGGATAAGCCTTACTCAAGACAAGGAAAGAAAAGGAACATCACACCATCATCAGATCACAACTAAGATAAAAACAAATTTACTTTACTTTGATATCAGACAGACATTTTAAATATAACTCCTACCTGAGAGTATGGTCGAATGCCAAAGTTAAGTTGTCATTGTCCAAAATCGAACCATCTCTTTTCTAATCCAAAATTATTTCATCCACATAACAAGAAAAATCTCTAAAGTTCTCTTGGGTTCTCAGGATCACTGTAGCACTATGTCTTTCGTCACTGACATTTGTGAAACCTGAGACCTAATTTCTCTTTAATTTAACATCATCAATGTGGATTTGAAAAAAGTTATTAATCTGTCTAAACATACACATATTATCTCTTATATAAAAACAAGTGTCCTGACTGACTGACTGACTGACTGACTGACTCATCATCGCCCAGCCAAAACTATTGAAGTTAGAATCATGAAATTTTGGGGATATGTTCGTGGTAAGTCGAAAACGCGCACTAAGGAAGGATTTTTGGATATTCAGGTTCTAAAGGGGTGTTAAGGGGATAGGCCTGCATTTCATTGAATAACAATATCTCCCGATTGGTTTCATTGGGAGATGTGATACTCGGCATATAAACTCATCATTAAAAATAAGAAGACACGTGTCTGAGGGTTTTTCGATGTGGTGTGTATTATGAAGTGAAAGGGGTGAGAAGTGGGGGTTGAAGGATTCCTAACGGAGCGTGTATCTCTTAAACGGCATAGGCGAGGAGTTTGAAACTCAGTGGAAAAAAATCAGCTTAAAAAGTAAGTAAATAGGTGTTTGACCGTTTTTTCATAAATCCAATTTAAGGGGGTCTTGGGGAGGGGTGAAATTCTGAAAAAAGGAAATTGAGAGAAAAGTCCTGACTCACTCACCATCGCCCAGCCAAAATTATTGAAGTTAGACACATGACATTTCGGGGAATATGATCATTGTATGCCGGAACCGTCCACTAAGGGAGGATTTTCGGATATTCAGGGGGTCTTAAGGGGGTTAAACCTGCATTTCATTGAATAACAATAACTCCTGATTGGTTTCATTGGGGGATGTGTTACTCGGCATATGAACACATAAAACATAAGAAGGCATGTGTCTGAGGGTTTTTCGATGTGGTGTATATTATGAAGTGAAAGGGGTGAAAAGTGGGGGTTGAAGGATTCCTAACGGAGCGTGTATCTCTTAAACGACATAGGCGAGGAGTTTGAAACTCAGCGGAAAAAATCAGCTTAAAAGATAAGTAAATAGATGTTCGATCGTTTTTCTTCTTAAGTTCAATTTACGGGGCTCATGGGGAGGGGTGAAATTCTGGGGGGGACCGGAAAGAAAGTGTCCTAACTGATTGACTCACTCACTCACTCTTCAAACTCAGGGAGAGAAAACTGCTTAAATATAAGTAAATAAGTGTTTGACAGTTTATTTTTTATAAATCAAATTTAAGGGGTTCATTGTGAGGGGACAAATTCTGAAAAAGAAATGAAAGAAAATGTCCTGACTCACTCACTCACTCACTCATCATCGTCCAGCCAAAATTATTGAAGTTAGAAACATGACATTTTTGGGATATGTTCGTTGTAAGTCAAAACCGTACACTAAGGGAGGATTTTCGGATATTCAGGTTCTAAAGGTGTCTTAATGGGGTTAAACTTGCATTTTATTGAATAACAATATCTCGTGAGTGGTTGCATTTGTGGATGTGATACTCGGCATATAAACTAATCATTAAAAATAAGCAGACATGTGTCTAAGGGTTTTTCGATGTGGTGTATATTATAAGGTGAAAGGGGTGAAAAGTGAGGGTTGAAGGATTCCTAACGGAGCGTGTATCTCTTCAACGACATACGCGAGAAGTTTGAAACTCAGCGAAAAAAACAGCTTAAAAATAAGTACATCGGTGTTCGACCGTTTTTCCATAAATTCAATTTAAGGGGCCAATGGGGTGGGGTGAAATTCTAGAAAGAAAAAAATAGGAGAGAAAGTGTCCTGACTGACTGACTAACTCACTCACTCATCAAACTCAGGGAAAAAGACAGCTTCAAATATAAGTTAATAGGTGTTCGAGCGTTTCTTCATAAATCCAATTTAAGGGGCGCATGGGAAGGGCGTAAAATTCAGGTAAAATAATTGAAAGAAAATGACCTGACTGACTCTCTTACTCATCATCGCCCAGCGAAAACTATTGAAGTAGGAAACATTAAATTTTGGGAATATTTTCGCTCTATGTCGCAAACGTCAACTAATGAAGGATTTTTGTTTATTCGGGTTCTTAAGAGGTGTTAAGGGGCTAAATGTGCATTTCATTGATTAACGATATCTCATGAGTTGTTTCTTTGGGGATGTGATATTCGGCATATAAACTAATCATTAAAATTAAACAGACATATGTCTAAGGGTTTATCGATGTGGTGTATATTATGAGGCGAAAGGGGTGAAAATTGGGGGTTGAAGGATTTTTAACGGAGCGTGTATCTCATAAACGACATAGGCGAGAAGTTTGACATTCAGCGAAAAAAAAAACCAGCTTGAAATATAGGTAAATAGGTGTTCGACCGTTTTTTCATAAATCCATTTTAAGGGGCCCTTGGAGAGGGGTGAAATTCTGGGGGGGGGGGGAAGGAAAGATAGTGTTCTAACTGATTATCTCACTCACTCATCAAACTCAGGGGAGAAGAATAGCTTAAAAAGAAGTAAATAGGTCTTCGACCGTTTTTTTAATCATAAATCCAATATAAGGGATTCATGAGAGGGGTGAAATTCTGAAAAATAAATGAAAGAAAATGCCCTGACTTACTCACTCACTCATCATCGCCCAGCCAAAATGATAGAAGTTAGAAACATGAAATTTTGGGGTTGTGTTCGTTGTATGTCGAAAACGTCCACCAAGGGAGGATTTTTGGATATTCAGATTCTAAAGGGGTGTTAAGGGGGTAGACCTGCATTTAATTGAATAGCAATATCTCCCGATTGGTTTCCTTGGGGGATCATTAAAAATATGAAGACACATGTCTGAGGGTTTTTCGATGAATTGTATATTATGAGGTGTATGTGTGAAAAGTGGGGGTTGAAGGATTCCTAACGGAGCAAGTATCTCTTAAAAGACAGAGGCATAAAGTATGAAACTCAGGGGGAAGAATCAGCTTGAAAAATAAGTAAAAGATGGTCGATCGTTTTTTTTTTTCATGAATCCAATTTAAGGGGCCAATGGGGAGGGCTGAAATTCTGGAAGAAAAAGTCCACTAAGGAGGGATTTTTGGATATTCAACCTTATCGACCAACCAAAACTATTAAAGTTAGAAGAATGATATTTTGGGGATATGTTTGTTGTGTGTCGAAAACATCTACTAAGGAGGGATTTTTGGATATTCAGGTTCTAAAGGGGTGTTAATGAGGTTAAACCTGCATTTCATTGAATAACAATATGACACGACTATGACGCGAGCGAAGCCGCGGGTACCTGCTAGTAATCACATATATTAAACATCACGTAATTTATGGTTTGCATGGCATAATTTAAATGTTGAACATGTTAGTCAAATGCTCCTAAACATCGAATAATTAATTTACACTATTTACATTGTCATTAACAATCTCTTATCTGTGAATTACAGAAAATTCATGGCTCATTGGTCATCGTTATCGTCATCATCAAAATTAAATATTTCTCACATTAATTCTCACTTCAAAATTCTACATATTCCTGTCAGAATCATTAATTCATCACCATTACATCATTTAAATTTTGAACTCAAGTTGCGATTCCTTCAAATTATCTCTCAATTAAATTTATTTAATTCCATATAAATTCATTAATCATCAGCTTCTTTAGTTAATTATCACCTTCTAATTCAGTTATTCATCGTCATTACAATCGTCTATTAATTTATTTCAATCAGTTTATTTTATCCAATCTTTAATTCATCCATTTATTTAATTCATTGATTTATTCCAAAATTTAATTTATCAACTTATTTAAATTTCAATCATCTGGTTATTTAGTTTTTATTATTTCATCTAGTCATTCTGATTTTTATTTCATTAGGTCAGATCGTTAATATGCTTAAATCTCAGATTATTATTTCATTAATTATTATTTTCAGAAAATCTTGTATTATCAACTTCATTTATTTGTTTAATTTCCTAACAAATTGTTTAATAAGGTTTATAGAACGTTGTCTTACAGTTTTATCACTTCCAAGTTATATCTCGTATTTAATTTATCATGCCAAAAAATATTATTGCCTCCACGACATCACGTTGGATCTAACTATCCACAACGACATTACATTTCCTCAATACTTCAAATATCACATTTGAATACAATAATTACTCCACAAAACTCCATAAATATTCAGCACATACAGCATGAATCTCAACAATTACGCTAGACTGGGTACGACGACCTCATGTCTGCTTCAAAATACATTAGCAACGTTGCTATTATCACATGGCAACTTCCACAAAATGCCTATCATAAACTCCACTTAACCATGTTGCATGATCTACAAAAAATATATAACTGGCTTCAAATTATCAACGCACACAATCTCCAATAACTGTAATTAATCTGATCACATCTAGACAACTTCTTAAACAATTGGAAAAAATATATTACCTCAGTAATTTAAGATCTGCTTTCAAATAGCATAAATTCTCTTACAATTTTCATAACTCACATCACAGAAAAACACCAATGTGCTATAATCTCTCATATCAAAATCTGCAATACTGATCTGCCTTAAAATAAATCTGACCATTAATGATTAATCTTACAAGATTCAATTACTTTAAATCCTTCTCAAAGGTATCAAACACAATTATAAAAATCATCAAAGCATCAGCTATAACAGCTGTTAAACTGAAATTACTCTCAAAAGAGTATAGCAACAAAATATTGGATTGGCAAACAAGAATTACTAAACGCAATCCTGCTGACATTTATCGTTACTTTGTTTAACAAAATCTCGACTGATATGTGACTAGTAGTTCCTTGTTTGATTCACTTACAATCTCGCGTACATTCGGATGATAAAAATGAGTCCCTCAATGGCGAGTAAGATGTGTAACCACCGTACAGTCGTATAAATACGAAAGACCTCGCCCCGTCGACTTGGATGATATTGCCCTGAACGATGGGTAAGATGAGTACCACCATACAATCGTATAAATACGAAAGACCCCATCTCGTAGACTATATGAGTGAATGTACCAGATAGGAATCAACAAGTTTCTAGTTGTCATATAAAAGCGATGTTCATTCACTAAAGTGAATAACTTCTTAATATCTCCAAACAATCCAATGGAAAAAATCCCTACTGATGAATAATACACACTCGCTAGTATGCAATGAACTGACGAAGTATTTTTAGATAATCAATTGCAGATCACGAGTTCGAAATACTCGTTACACAAAAAAAAACTATTTATGAAAAATATCCTAGCTGGAAAAATGTCTAAAAGACCAAACATCTGCTTAATAGAGCCAATCAATGGTGAGAATTTCGTATAATGATGCCTGCCATATCATATGGTCACTCCATATTCTAGCAAATTCGAAGTATATAAAGTCAAACCATGTCTATATAATCGTATCACTCCTATTAGAAAAATATACATGTGTGCCCAGTATTCATGAAAATAATCGTATCAGGTAGTTATAACTCTTACAGTACCTTTCATAATCAGCTGTTATTAAATTTCCAAGATCGTCGATTTTCCCTACATAATGAATTTCTCGAAAGATCGGCGTGAATATCATTCCATCCATGAAATGACGATTGCATTCGAAATCCCAAGTGAATCAGCTGGTGGACCTCCTCTCGTCAGGAATCGAATCCATCGCTCTGCGGTGCCATCTTGTCTCTATCTGCGTCTACTCTGACATGTTGAACTTCGGATTACCCATAGCGGATATTGTCCAACTCCTCTCGAAAAAGTTCATGGAAACAGCGGACCCCCTACTCCTCTTCTAAGTTACGCCACTGTTCCATTAAATGTTCAGTTTGAGTATTGAAAGATCAATCTCCAACAACTGCTAAGTTTCACTTTCGTAAAATAAAATTTTACTTGAGAGTGTCCAAGTTTACGAAACACCCTGCAGTTGTCTGTATTTGGTAATTCATGAAACTGCATAAGAAATAAATTTCATTAATGCACGATCTAATGTTCATCAGTGCCTATGCTAACAACATTCCGCTTGCTTGAAATTGTTAAAGTAACTTTGAATGCGTTATAGAAAAGCATAGTCATAATATTGTTCATAAAAGCTGTGTTCAAACTGCGTTGAAATGTAGCTTGTAATAAAGTCTCCAACTACTTGCAGTGCTGTTCTAACATATCCCGGCCGTCTGTGATTGCTTGCTCGGCAAGTCCGCCTGGATCAATGACCTGCTTGGCGTTCGCTGCTCGGCGATGCTGAAACTGTCGCCTACACTCTGCCGTGACAGTTTCGGTATGCTACGCGACCTTCACCGTGCGTCTCGCTTGCGCTACAGAGCTCGACCCTACTTGCTCGACTGACAGAGCTCCACTGAATGTGCTGGCACTGTCTTCTCTCTTATCTACCTGGCGCAGACACGTGGTGTTGTCCCCCACCACTGTGCTCTCGCGTCACGATTATAGTCTCGAACCCACATCATCTCGGCTATTCCGTTATAAAATAACTTAAGGGTTATCTGACTTCCTTACAATTATTTCCACATATAATGCATGTTATATATCCTCTTCTAAGATGTTTAATTACAATATTCCATACATATTTCAATAAAACTTCACATCTCTATCCATAATTCCATCTTCTTACAGATGTCAGTGCCTCCTTGATCCTAGACCTCCTACGTCATCTTGACATTCTTCTTGACTCGATCGGTGCGCTATCTTTTCCTAACTCTTCCCAAAACCTCAACTACGGCTTAATATCAGCTGGCGTAGCCGATAGCCTAAACTAGGTATCGGGTACAGTATGGGTAAAGATGTGCACCGGAATATCTCACGTCCATATTTGAAAATGATGTCAGTGCTACCAACTGCTGAAAAAACGAACTAGAAATTTCAGCTCCATGTTGGATATCTTGCAAGGTATCCATGGGAGCTATTCCATAATTGGCACACCTGTAGATAATACTATTTCAGTTTAATTTCCAGGAGGCCAACCATGACAGTGTTGCCAAAATAATTTTAAGCCTTCTGATAGGTCCAATGTTTAAATGCATATAACTTCTACACTATCAATTGGATTTCAACCAAATTTTGTATGTAATATCTGTACATAAACAGATATGACTGAGCGTATTCTTAAGAGCCACCAGGAATGTCAACTGTTAATAATTGCTCTCTTTATTTTTTATCCAAATACCAATATATCAGAAAGTATGCAAGCCAATAGCTTTAAACTATGCACACGTATATTCTGACATTTTAGATTAATTTGGAGTAACTTATATACGTCAGTTCTACCAACATGATTATAAGCCTGCTGATAGTACCAATTTTTAAATACATGTAACTTCTATACTATCAGTTGGATTTCAACCAAATTTCATATGTGTTATGTGTACCATAACAGATATGACTATAAGTATTGTTAAGAGCAATCAGGGCTGCCAACTGTTAATAAATGCTGTCTATATATTTGTTTACCCTAATATCAATATATCAGAAAGTATGCAAGCCAACAGCTCTATATTTGCACACGTACAGCAGCTGACATTCTAGATTAATTTGGAGTAATTAATACAAGGCACTGCTGCCAACATGATTCTATGCCTGGTGATATGTCCAATTTTAAAATACATGTAACTTCTAAACTAACAAATGGATTTCATCCAAAATTGGCACAACAAGATATCATAATATTTCAGATTATTTCTGACTAGCACACGCATGACATTGTTGGCAACATGTTTTTACGCGTGCTGATAGATCCAGTGTCTAACTGCATGTAACGTCCATTGGACTTCAACCAAATTTTGTATTCTGTACCTTAAGAGATGGAATTAAGAATATATTCAGTCACCAGGGCTGCCAACTGTAGTGCTCTATTAGGCTACATTATACCAGGTAAGTTATATTTTGAACTAATTAGATATTTCGATATTACCCACTTAATTTCGTCATTATTCTAGATAGGTTCATATACTGTAGAATAATCATTGGCATGAAAAGTAGGCTATATAGTTCTTAACGGAGCTTCTTCTTTTTTTTTTTTTTTTTTTACTCTTCCCAATTGATGTTTGTCCTTCCACGGTCACTGACTCTAATTTGGTTATTGTTAACATAAACAAGGAAGGACACTTGGGCAAAACGTAATTTCTATAGATTTCTATACAACATTCCGAAAATAAGCGTAACTCAACTTAAGCGATGACTTCTCATGTAAACCTCTTTTCTTACCTTGTGTCTACTAATAAATTAATAGATTCTTTCGTTAGCCAAATAACCTATTATTTGGTTAGTCGATTAACCAACAATATAAATGTTCACGTGTATATTAACTCAAAGAATCTGCTCTTTTTGTGAAATTCTTAATTTTTGTTTATTATTACAATTGTTAGTTTTCATTTTCCCTTTTTTAATTTAATAATTTTAGGATATTTTCCTCATATTTAGGCGTCCAACTCTAAATATTAAATTCATCTAAATTTGTATCGTTTTATCTTTGTTAAGAAGGTCAGATGACCACGTTCTTCCATCCCTTGACCCTTTATGGGATTAACCACCTGTCATAAGGACAGTTAATGCTTTCAAAGATGCTGATAGTTGAATCTTTCAGCCAAATTTCAGAGAAATGTCATGCCGAAGTGCTAGTATTTTTTCTAAAAATCAAATATTATTTAACTATCTATCTGACGTAATATGTTAGATAAAACTTTAAAAAAACTAAAACTAAAAACATTATCAATTAAAGTGTAAAGAAATATAGAATAAAAATCATAAAATTACAATTATAAAAATTAAAATAATAAACATAATAATTCAGAATGTTTGATACTGAACAAGAAAGGTGAATTAGAGTAACTGGAAAAAAAGAAAGACAAATCTTGAGGAAGATCTTAGGACCCGAAAATACACACATCAAAAAAAGTTTTGCATCACCTCGGTTCCAAGAGTTCCGGAACCGTTAAATACAAAGGGAATAGAGATCAACACAAACAACATTTCAGCTCGTTTTATTGCTCATGAGACCCACACATTGCATGTTGTACCATCATACAGCTAGACTTTCAGCATTTGTGGTCCAGATTGCAGTACACACCACTACCTCTAATACCCAGTAGCACGTCCTCTTGCATTGATGCATGCCTGTATTCGCCGTGGCATACTATCCACAAGTTCATCAAGACACTGTTGGTCCAAATTGTCCCAATCCTCAACGACAATTCGGCGTAAATCTCTCAGAGTGGTTGGTGGGTCAAGACGTCCATAAACAGCCCTTTTCAACATATCCCAGGCATGTTCGATAGGGTTCATGTCTGGCGAACATGCTGGCCACTGTAGTCGAGCGATGTCGTTATCTTGAAGGAACGCATTCACAAGATGTGCACGATGAGGTCGAGAATTGTCGTCCATGAAGACAAATGCCTCTCCAATATTCTGCCGATATGGGTGCACTATGGGTCGGAGGATGTAATTCAGGTATCGTAAAGCCGTTTCGGAGCCTTCCATGACCACCAGTGGCGTACGTCGGCCCCACATAATGCCACCCCAAAACATCAGAGAACCACCACCTTGCTGCACTCGCTGGACAGTGTGTCTAAGACGTTCAGCCTGACCAGGGTGCCTCCAAACACGTCTCCGACGATTGTCTGGTTGAAGGCATATGCGACACTCATCGGTGAAGAGAACGTGATGCCAATTCTGTGGGGTCCATTCAGCATGTTGTTGGGCCCATCTGTACCGCGCTGCATGGTGTCGGGGTTGCAAAGCTGGACCTCGCCATGGACGTCGGGAGTGAAGTTGCGCATCATGCAGCCTATTGCGCACAGTTTGAGTTGAAACACGACGTCCTGTGGCTGAACGAAACGCATTATTCAACATGGTGGCATTGCTGTCAGGGTTCCTCCGAGCGGCAATCCGTAAGTAGCGGTCATCCACTACAGTAGTAGCCCTTGGGCGGCCTGAGCGAGGCCTGTCATCGACAGTTCCTGTATCTCTGTACCTCCTCCATGTCCGAACAACATCGCTTTGGTTCACTCTGAGACGCCTGGAAACTTCCCTTGTTGAGAGCCCTTCTTGACACAAAGTAACAATGCGGACGCGATCGAACTGCGGTATTGACCTTCTAGGCATGGTAGAACTACAGACAACATGAGCAGCGTACCTTCGTCCTGGTGGAATGACTGGAACTGATCGGCTGTCGTACCCCCTCCGTCTAATAGGCCCTGCTCATGCATGGTTGTTTACATCTTTGAGCAGTTTTAGTGACATCTATGAACAGTCAAAGGGACCGTATCTTTGATACAATATACACAGTCAACGTCTATATGCCGGAGATCTGGGAACCGAGGTGATGCAAAACTTTTTTTGATGTGTGTAGAAACGATGGTACATGGTGGAAGAGGCGAAACAAAGATCTTTACGGACAAGCAGAAAAATCACAGATACCATACGGAAGAGAAGATTGAAGTTCTATGGACACCTTACGAGAATGAGCGATAGTCGACTAACGAAGAAGATCTTTAATTACATCACCAAGATAAAAGCGACTACAAAATGGGTAGATGAAATAAGAAAGGATATGGAGGAAGTTGGGGTCAGTCCAAATGAGATCTGGAATAGAGAGGTGTTTCGAGTTACGATTGATGCATTCAAGGGAGTCCAGGAAAAGCAAAGGAGAAGAGCCAAGAACATCTGGTCGGAAGAAAGGAAAAGAATCCACAGTGAAAGGATGAAGAATTTCTGGGAGCAGAAAAAAAGACTAATCAGCAAGTCAATTGTTTCCCGTGGTCCAAAGTAGGCCAAAATCGAACAAAGAAGAAGCATAACTATAAAAGAATTATGAAAATTGTAAATAAACAATTCTATATTAGTTAATTAATTAATTGAATAAGAATATCAAAATTAAATCAATAAGAACATAAATTGAAAATTAACAAGTAGTTCCGTAAAGAACTATACAGCCTATGTTCATATATCCTACTTATGTTCATTGCCCCTATCAACATACAAAATTTCAGTTTGATTGCTGTAATAGATTCGTAGATATTGAAAACCGACTATATATTTCGGATGGTCACCATGTTGGATTTTATATATGTAGGTCCTAGAGTTATGTACTGTTACATGAAGATTATTGTGTACGTGTAGCATTCAAACATCAATCGCATGATTAGGACACAAGAAGTAACAAGGAGATTTTAAAATTTCGCACAGCTGCCATCTTGTGGTTAAGGAAACAATTGAAATAAATTAGATGCCAGTGGATTAACATTCGTATAAGGATTTACTGTACCAAGTTTCACTGCACTCGGATGGTTAAATTGCGAGAAACGTCCATGTGAATATTTATACTTCGTCGTGGCCAGCATGTTGGTTTTGTAGTTACCAGTTTTTCAAAAGTCACATACTTGAACTTCTAGTAGTTCTCTTTATCACCGTAAACAATTTCAGGGTGACATCGGTAACAGTTTTGGAGATACTGAATGCTGGTGAAATATTTTGCACAGCCGCCATGTTGGATTGGTGAGACATAATAAAATTTGAAGGGTACGGTCAGGGTCGGCCAGAATGGTGCTATGAACTTACCGAGTTGCATTGAAATCTCTACAGCCGTTTAGAAGTCATTAGGGACACACACACACACACACACACACACACACACACACACACACACACACACATACGGACAAAAGGTGATCTCATAAGCCTATTTTTTTTTCATAAAATGAAAATAGGCTAAAAATAAATAAATAACCATTAAAATTTGAGAAACGGGAAGAAACATAATTAATAATTATAATAATTAAAAAAAATTCAAATAAAAGTAAAAAATAGTTTTGCCATATAAATTGTTAAAACAACAATAACTAACTAACTACCTCGAATAAGCAATTGAACGATCAGTGAGTTAGTCGATTAGTAATATACGATTAATTTCAAATGATTCGATATATCGATTATTTATCGGTTATCCGAACATCGCCTATCACCAGCTGTACTCACTGAGGGTTCTATCTCTGAATTAACAAGCACGCTGCCTAATACAAATGGAAGCAACACTGATCTCACAACCCCACGCCCCACAAATGTCTGCCATTTGTCTCATAGTGCATAGCAAATCTGTTTCCATTTGCCCCGTGGTCACTACCGAGAGGTGTTACGTCAAGAAGAGTAGGGAACTCATAAACTAGCACACAATTAGGTTCTCCTCATGCTTACCACGCAACCCAATTCCTTATACGAGAATTTTCAATTTATTTTCTGAACCGGCGAATTAGGAGACTGATTGCCGGCTTTGTCAAGCTCCCGGCTCGGTTTGGCTCGATTAGCGAGCCGACTCGGTTAGTCAAAGTCAAGCGTGCCGGCTTACTGGGGAGGATGAGAAGGACAGAGGGTAGCAGAAGATGGCGTTTACCGTCAGAATTCATAACTAACTGTTCATGGCTCTGATAGATGTGTTTTTGTTAAAAAAAAAGAATGAAGAGGTTGAGTAAGACGACGACGTGGTTGTTTTAATACCTGTGCGTTATATGTCAGGTGTCGTTCTCAGGGTAGTGCCACTGTGCCATGTCACTGCCCTCTCTATCTCAATCTCAGTTTGTATTTGAATTTGAATTTGAATTTTCATTTTTTGTTTTTTATTTTTCTTTATTTTCAAAATTACAAATAATCCAACCATCAATGACAATAATAAAACAACTGAAAAGGCTCTCCACATACTTAAAGAAAATTTCAAGTACCAGTAGTTTTTAGCCTACTTTCGATTTTTGCAAAAAATGAAAGTAGACTTATGAGATCTCTACAGGGCCAAAAAAGAAGTGTGTCTGTCTGTGTGTGTGTGTGTGTGTGTGTGAGTGTGTGTACTCTGAATGTCTGCCCCCCCCCCTATCAATTCGAACACGGTGAGCGCAAATTGAACGAAATTTGGTACAAAGGTAGCACTAGCAAAGGGCACCCCAGTGTCATGTTTTATATCGCCGCCATCTCGACGGACACGTAATGGCGGCCACACAAATGTTCAAAGCTTAAATCAAATTACGACTAACCTAATCATCCGATCTCTACCAAATTATTCAACAACATACCTTTATGGAGGGAGCATCCTTTGACAAATCTAATAGGTCATTAGCCTAAGTTTGCGGATGGCGGCCATCTTTGTGTCAAAACCGATTACCCCTATTAATTCGAACACGGTGAAACCGAATGGAATGAAATTTGGTACAGAGGTAGCACTAGCAAAGGGCACCTCAGTGTCATGTTTTATATCGCCGCCATCTTGACGGAAACGTAATGGCGGCCACACAAATATTCAAAGCTTAAATCAAATTTCGATTAACCTAACCATCCGATCTCTACCAAATTTTGCATCAACATACCATTATGGAGGGAGCATCCTTTGACCAAACTAATAGGTCATTAGCCTAACATGTTGCGTGTAGCGGCCATCTTTGTGTGAAAATCGATTCCCCTATTAATTCGAACACGGTGAAACCGAATGGAACGAAATTTGGTACAGAGGTAGCACTAGAAAATGCCACCTCAGTGTCATGTTTTATATCACCGCCATCTTGACGGAAACGTAATCGCGGCCACCCAAATGTTAAAGGCTAAAATGTAATTACGACCAACCTAATAATCTAGTCTCTACCAAATTTTGCAACAACAAATCTTTATGTGGGAAGCATATTCTGACCAAACTGCTAGATCATCAGCCCAATAGTTTGCAGATGGTGGCCAAGTATGTGTGCAAATCGATTCCCCCTATCAATTCAAACACTGTGAAACCGAATTGAACGAAATTTGGTACAGAGGTAGCACTAGCAAAAGGCACCTCAGTGTCATGTTTTATATCGCCGACATCTTGACGGAAACGGAATGACGGCCACCCAAATGTTAAAAGCTTAAATCAAATTTCGACCATCCTAATAATTTGATCTCTACCGGATTTTGCAACAACATGCCTTTTTGTGGAAAGCATCTTATGACTGACTACAAGGTCATCAGCCCAATAGTTTGCAAATAGCGGCCATGTATGTGTGCAAATCCATTCCCCAGATCAATTCAAACACGGTGAAACCGAATTGAATGAATTTTTTTACAGAGGTAGCACTAGCAAAGGGCACCTCATATTCATGTTTAATATCCCTATAGCACGTTGTATTTCAACAACCTACTACAACCAACATTCAATTATACTCCTTGAAAAGGACAAAGAGTTATAACAATACCCATGCATTTAGGAGAAAGTAGGCTATATGTTCTTTACTGAACATCTTGTTTTTTTTTACGAGGAAGTGCAAAAAATCTTGCACAAGACCTTGAGAATGTGGGATTCTTACCCACTAAAAAACCACACCCTGTCCCCTTGACAAAACCCATCCCGGGACCACTTTCGTATTACTTCAGGATGGAGCCATTTTCTTTGCTTCACAAGCACCATCTTACTTCTCAATTCATAGTCCACGGATCGCAGACTTAATCTACTAAATCGAGCAAGACCCCATCCGACTTCTTCTGACGAAGGACCACCTCAACAAAGAAAGCGACCGTATCCCAGCGGAGCTCGTTCCTCAGCATAATTCCAACTATATTGTCCGACGTTATTGGACCAACCTCAGCTTCAAGTCGTTGTTTTTCCGCTGCCCAACGAGTGCAGACGAAGAACGTATGATATACGTCATCTCGTTCGTTCTCGCAGTAAATACATACTGGACTCCTTACTTTGGCCCTACGATGAAGGTAACACCAAAAGTAGCCATGACCTGTCAACATCTGAGTCAGAAAGTAATTAGTTTCTCCATGTTTTCTACTTGTCCAATCTACCAGACTCGGCATCAGCCGAGCTGACCATCTTCCTCTGAGATCGTCATTCCACCTCTGCTGCCAAAGCTCCATCTTGCGTGCTACGGCTTCCTTCCGGGCTTGAGCCTTGCCCAGTTCTACTCGTCGGAAGTATACGTCTTTACGTTCTTGCGCGAGTAAGACTATTGGCGCAACACCTGAGACAACCAGAACTGCAGGTTCCGAAACTGTACGGTAGGCGCACGCCACCCTCAGAGCTCCTCTCCTCTGAATTGCAGGCAGGCGTTTCCTATACTTCTGTATCCTCAGCGAATCAGATCAAATCTCCGCTCCATACAGGAGAATAGACTGCGCTGTGGACAACAGTAGTCGACGCTTGCTTTGTCTAGGACCAGTAGTAAAACTATTTTTCATTCTAATAACTTGTTCACGGCTGTATGTTTTGTATTTTATGTTGTAGCTTTGGCGCAGATGACCTCGCTGTTCCGCCCATTAAATCAACAATAACTAACTAAGTTGCAGCAGGCTGAAAAATAGTTCAAAAGGACTTAAAGACACTTGCTTCATTTAAAAAAGAAATCACCATCATTATCTGTCCCGGTCGCCCCCCAAACCAACTTTATACCTGGGGATGAGACAAGCAGCCACTACACTTCACAGATCAGTGAGAAGAAGGAATATAAATACCTGAGGCAGCTAAGATCCTTTCTTGCTTTTATATCACACCGTAAATACCACGCAGCCGCAAGGCAATGCTCCTCCATTTATATAATCATGGTCAAAATTCGTGGTAAAAGGAATCTTTTATACTCCCTTCACTTCGTGCAAGTAGCCGAAAATTCTCTGGGTACAGCAAGATTTATTATGGGACTAGCAATAGTAACCTGCCTCTTCTTTCCCCTCCCGAGATCACCTGTCTGTGGAAATGTCACTCTGCTATATCAAACATAGTTGTCATCGCCCATCACTGCTGAGTTCATACTAGGACTGTCGGCCGCGGTGGCCGAGAGCGCTAACGTGTTACCTCATGCCTCGCTGGTATCGGGAGAGCGTGGGTTCGAATCCCACATCGTCCGTCCTGAAAATGGTTTTCGTGGTTTCCCATTTTCACCACCAGGCAAATGCCGGGACGGTTCCTTTCAATAGGTCCACGGCCGATTTCCTTCCAATATCCCTTCCCTGACCCGTCCTGAAAAGAAAAGTACATGGCCATTGGCTGCATTAATAAAATTATTATATCATGGACCCGACTGTATGGAACAATAACTCGTCTCTAACAAGTAGATCCATGACGAACTAAAGAGCCTACTTTTCTTAAAAGCACAGAGACCATATATCAACAGTTGGCAGACCTGACGACTCTAATTATATTCTTAGTTCCATCTCTTAAGGTCCACAATGCATATGCAAACATTGGTTGAGGTCCAATAGATAGTATGCACGTTACATGTATTTAAATATTGAATTTATCAGCATGCGTAAAATCAGATTGGCGACACTTAAATTGAAATATTATGATCTATATATTTGCCAATTTTGAAAGAAGTTCATTAATTAGTATGGAAGTTACATGTGATTCAACATTAAACCTATCAGCACGCGTATAATCATGTAGGCAGCACTGTCGTATATCGATTACTGAAAGTTAACCTACATTTGCAGGTACTATATGTATGAAAAGTTTAGAAATGTTGGCCTGCATACTTTCTGATGTATTGAGATTAGGATAAAAATGTATAGAGTGCATTTTTCAACAGTTGGAAGCTCTGTTGACTCTAAAAAGATGCATATTCATATCTGCTCATGTGCGCAAATCGCATACCAAATTTGGTTGAAATCCAATAGATAGTATGGAAGTTACATGCATTTAAATATTGGACCTATCAGCAGGCATAGAATCATGTTGGCAACACTCTCATGTATGGGATCCTGTAAATTAGTCTGATGTAAAATTATCTATATGTGTGTCAATTTTGAAACAATTCCCATGCATATCTTCCGAGATATCCAACATAGACCTCAACTTTCAATTGCAATTTTTCTGCAGTTGGTAGAACTGACGTCATTTCCAAATATGGCCGTGAGGTATTCAGGCATAGATCTTTACTGATACCAAATTTGGTTTTGATAGCTGCGGTAGTTTAGGAATTGACACAGACAGAGAGCAGGGCAGTTAGACGGATAGAAGGACAGACACACATTTGCCCGGATCGATCTTATAAGTCTACTTTTTCCTCATTTTTATAAAATGAGAAAATTATGCTAAAAATAGATGTGAATGGACATTGAAGAGGCAGAACTACGTTCAAGTAGAAAGAAAAATAGCAATGTATTTTCTTACGGGTCGTTTTCTGCCGCCTTGGATGTAAGATCCGGAACGCGATGCGAGTCTTAAGTGTTGATGTTATCGGCAGCGTTCAGTACGTGATGTACAATCTATATGACCGAGTTACATTGACCAGTAGCCATGTCAACCGTTTGATGAACTAAACAAGGATCCCAGCTGGACTCCCTTCTTCATACACCAAGAATCATGGAATATAACTAGGCTACTGTATTTATTCTCTAGCGACAATAACATCTTCATCTAAATTGCCATAATCAGGATGTACAGGGACTTTCATATAAAGTAAGAACGGCAAGCGGTGGCCTTGGCTGAGCTTGTGGCGCGCCATGGCCCCCTGCTTATATGAAATATTACCTTATAAAAGATACTGGAATTGTGTCGTCCTTCCTGGGTTATACAGGCATTGTATCTGGTAACCACATTCTGGCTGACGCGAGTGAGTCCTGCCACTGTAATGTTTCTGATTTTTAATTGTATGCTTTTTATTGAGCACTGAGTCAGTAGTGTCAAACTTATTTACAATTACGTGAATCTGTGCTACTGAAGGTGGCACTTCATCAGGAAATTGCTGAACAAATGCATCACGTACCCGCCGAGCCAACTCGTACTTAAAATAAGTTTTACATACAACAGAAATGCGATGTTGTAATGATAACTATCTCACCATGTGAGCATCTGAGGTTCAGACTGGCGACTTACCTGCACGCTTATTGCAAGGTCAAATGTATACTGTACAATACGCGCGCTTTCAATACTAAAGCAGAGGGTCGTGGCGCGCCTCAACTCGGCCGAGGCCACTGCAGCAGCGGATAACAAATCCGTCGCTCTCCGTTATTACTTTATATGAACGACGCTGTAGATGGCGTAAAGAATAACCTGACAGGTTTCTACAGCCACTCTGCACGGTTATGGAACACACTGCCAGGGGATGCCAAGAACTTGGCTTGTCGAAGTTTCAAGCCGTTCATAAGAAAGTACATTGCGTAAATGAACTTCTGTATGAGTGATGCTAAATCGTGGTTGGTTCCGTAGTTTAGGGGCTGCGACAACGTGGTCATGTAGCCCTGTGTACTTTGGGTGTGTGTAGAATGGATCTGATAACCGGTGTTAATTGTGATGGCTATATTAGTATATGTTATCTGTTTTAATTCTAGTAATAAATAATAATAATAATAATGCTATGAATGTCAAGGAGGTTAGATATCTAAGCTCCTTGACGCATTACCGCGCTCTAGTAGAGAAATGAGGAACTTTGTGTTGGCGGAAAATCCCGAGATTTATTTTGCCATTATGAACACGGCCTACTGAATTCAAATGGGTTCTTTAACATGCCAACAACGTATGACATGAGTATCGTGATTTATGTCGCCTTTCAAAAATCACTTACCATGGCCAGGAGCGTACCTGCAATCTTGGGGTTGGTTTATTTTGTCGTGTGGCCTCCTGAGAGGCCGAGTGCAGGTCTTTCTGGTCGACGCCCGTGGGCGACCTGCGCGTCGGGATGAGAGATGGAATGGATGAAGATGAATGAAATTGGACAAGGATGTGGATGGAAGCGGCCGTGGCCTGTCAGAAGGTACTGTCCCAGCATTTGCCTGGTGTTGAAAATGGGAAACCACGGAAAACCATTTCAAGGACAGCCGACGGTGGGGTTCGAACCCACGCGTCTACCGAGTCAGCAGAGAGCTTGGCCCCGTGGCCTAACGCAGCGCTTTAGCCCGCGTAGCCACTACTGTCGGTTGGGGTTAGTAGACCGACACGATAACCACTCACCCACCGTGGGAAGGACTGCAGACAAGAATTTCAAGTAGTTCCTACTTTTGCTACCAAATGCAACCGTCCACTTGCGGACTTGGCTATTAGATGGCATTGCAGTCAGCACCTGGTGGTGAACGTTGAAACTAAAAGAGCGTTATCAATTCTAACCTACAAATTTGGGTTTCACACAGGTGTAATTAGTGGAAGGTTCCTTTTCATGCCATAAATCTATGACATGGGACCGCCGGCTTTACTTGCCCTCCGAAGGAAGGCATACTGAGGGATTTTAACGCTCTTAAAAAATCCGACAGAGGAATTGCACTGGAAAGCAACACCTTCAAGTTACTGACAAGAATTCTAACCAACAGGATAGTATACGAAGTCGACTCCAAGATACCGGAGGAACAATTCGGCTTTAGACGAGGAAGAGGAACCTTGCACGCAATTCAAAATTTGTTAAATGACATAGAGGAAGCAAAACGACTCCAAAAGAGAAAGTTTTATGCAGTCTTTATAGACTATACAAAGGCCTTCGACCTAATTGACAGAAGAAAGCTCACATCGAAACTTCAAAATATCATCGGAAATCACAATCCTTTAACAATCTTAGTAAAAAATATCCTGGCATACAACCAGATCACCATCGATAATGCAGTATGCAAAACAAAGGAAATCACCCAAACTAATGGAGAGTTGCAAGGTGACCCCCTCAGTCCCATACTGTTCAATATTGCCACAGCCGATGTAACAACAGCAATCCGAGAGAAATCAAAGGACGCAGTGATCTACATATATGCGGACGACATGGTCCTAGGATCACCAAATAAGGAAGAACTCCAACGCGCCTTCTCAGCACTGGTAGAATGGGCAGGAAATAACAGTCTGAAAATAAACTGGACAAAATCCCAACAGATGGTTTTTCGGAAAGGTGGGCGTGTAGCAGCAAACGACAACTTGCAATATGAAGAGGTCAAAGTGGAAATAGTAAATGCAGTTAAATACCTTGGGATCACTTTACAGACTACCGGAACATTCAGACTACACATACAAGACAGAGCAGTGGCTTGCTTGAAAGCCATACACGACATTATCAATCTACAGCCGCTATCCTTAAAAAAAAGCTATGCATCTGTTTGACGCAAAGATCCTACCAATTCTCACGTACGGGATCCACTTGATATGGGACCCCAGTGATATATCCACCATCGAAAGAGTTAAAGCCCAATTCCTGGAAACCTTAATGGGCATCTCAAAATACACGCGCTCCCGCCTAACATATGAATTAGCACGGGAACCCTTCCTCGTCGAAGAAATAAGAACAAAATTACAGCTTCCATCAACAAAGAATGCTGAAGCGCACCTAGCAGAGAGAAGAGATAAGAGAGAAGGCATTCCGCTAGAATTTTACAGCACGGATGCCATGATCAACCGGAACTGGACCAGCGCCAATCAGAAACTAAGACATGTGGTGATAAAGTTAGCAGTGCATGGGTACCACCATAAAATATGTAAAAACATGTCCTACCACGCCCCAAATGAACTCTGCGTGTGCTCGTTATGTGACCAGTTCTCTGACACATATCACATCACACGATGTAAAAATAACCAGAAATCACTCTGTGATTATAGCAAGGACTAACATTTAAAATGAACAAGGCATCATTAAGTGTTGCTCTATTTCACAAATAACATTCAATTCACAATATCATGACTGGTCATGAATGAATGCTTTAATGCACATATTCCTGATTGATTACTGGATCATGATGTTTTTCACATCAATTACCTCTTTTGTAACATGTTTGTTTCACTAGTGTAAATCTATGTTATGCACATTCGTGCGCTTTTCTGTTAATAATAAATGTGAGGGAGTCGTGTCACTAGATTTACTGGCACGTTAAAGATCCCCTTTGGGGCACAATTCCAGCAACCGGGCGTCTCTAAAAGTCACAGTAGTTAATAAGGACGTAAAGCTAATAGCATTATGTTTTATTACATCGTTCTACCCAACTTTGGAGCACGCTAGATGTTATCCCTTCTCCGATAAGCTGTTCATCTGGGCACTGAAAATATTCCACCGTTCTTCAGTCCATGATTTTTTGGTACTGGTAGTAATTTTCTTAAAAATTACGGTTGTTGATTTAAGTTCTGAACTGGGGATGATCTTGTATAATTTCCTCTGTAATGTTAATTTCTTGAAGGTGTTTTTCTATTTCACTAAGACAGTTGTTCTTGACGTGCAATGAGAGAGCGAGGTTGGGAATCCTTTTGGTGAACCTGTCATTGTTCATTGTGAGAATGTAGCCGTAGAACTTCAATCGCCTTTTCCTGAAGGTGTCAGGATGCTGATAAAGCTCCCGAGACTTCCGTTTCATCCAGATTCCTTCTGAGCAAACTGGTCCACGGATTTTTCTCAAATTTTCCTTTCTTGTTTCTATAAGTCTTTGGTTGGTTCCTTAGTTTAGAGGCTGCGACAACGCGGTCCTGTAGCCCCGTGTACTTTGGGTGTGTGTAGAATCTGTCTGATAACCGGTGTTAATTTTTACACCGAATGAAAAGTGTGACATTCTGCATTTCCAGGTGAGTTAGTTCGAATCCCCCCGCCGGCAACCTTGAAGATGGTCTTCTGTGGTTTTCCATCTTCCTTCCAGGCTCGCCAGTTATGTAGCTGCTTCGAGACGGACACCCAATGGATGAGCTACAAGTAGGCCTACCGTGCGTCCTCGGACACTCCCGGCACTAAAAGCCATACGCTAAAAAATAAAAAAACAAATAAAAAAAACCAGGGCTACTATTTTAGTGGAAATCATAGAAAATCATTATAGTCAATTTCTAGGAAAATGTTATTAAGTCTAATTAAACGTTTCAAATAATTTCACCACCTTGCAAAAATTTTATTGCATTATTTCTTTCTTTCTTACTTACTTACGAACTTGGTCACACGAACCGAAGTCGGGTCATTGCCTCACTTTTAGCCTCTTCTATTGCTTTCTGTCTCCGGCCATATTCTCGTTGGCTCCCAGGGCCTCCATGTCATTCCTGACTCCATCCTGCCTTCTCAACTTTGGTCTGTTTCCATGTGGTTTTCCTTCTAGCACTCTTCTTACCGTCCCTTCTTCCCTTCTCAGTACATGTCCCAGCCATTCTATTCTTCTGCTCCTTATTACTCCTATCACATCCGGTTCGTTATATAAGGTGCGTTCAAAAAGTAACGAGCCGGAGGCTGGAATGCGCAAACTGGTGACGACATCGGCTAATCATGGCGTGTGTAACGAGGTGTGGTTCCGACCAGAGCGTGGAAAGTCACAGCCCGTCGCTAGAGGGCACTCGTGCACGTCACGTGACGATACAAAGCGAGCAGCATCATGCATCAATCCTCCAACCAAGACCAAGACAGTAGGCCATTCGACTTGCTTACTGGTGTGGTTGAAGACTGTGGGGAACCCATTGGGCACACACTTCCCGCACGTGCAGTCGTTCCTTCATGATGGTGTGTACACTTCCGACGCTCAATCCGACCACGGCGGCTATGGCGTTCACTGTCACTCTGCGGTCCTGGGTAATGAGTGCATCAACCAGCTGGACGTTGTTATCGGTAATGCAGGGGGGGTGCCCCAGACCGGGCATCATCGGCTAACGACACCCGTCCTTCCCTGAAGCGCTTGTGGCACGCCCTGACCCTTGCAAGGGACAAGCAGTGATCCCCGTACACTTGTGACATTCGGCGATGAATGTCTGTTCCCCCTAATCTTTTCGCTGTCAGAAACCGAACAACACATCTTTGCTCTTCGTTTGACGCCTCCATGTCACTGTTTGCAATGCGACTGGCAGCGTTGGACGATTGATGCATGCTGCTGCTCGCTAGATATTGAACCACATTTATGAAATTATCTTAAAAAATAATTGAGATGTACTTGGAAAATTAAACCAATGTTCATTTTTAGCCTATTTTCAATTTTGAAAAAAAAGGCTTATGAGATCACCTTTTGTCCGTGTGTGTGTGCATGTGTGTGTGATTCGTGTGTGTGTCCCCCCTAATAAAATCTAAACGGCTGGAGCGATTTCAATGAAACTCGGAAAGTTCATAGCACTATTCCCGGCGACCTCGACCGTGCCCTTCAAATTTTGTTACGACTCACCAATCCAACATGGCGGCTGTGCGAAATATTTCACCAGCATTCAATATCTCCGAAACTATTACGGATATTACCCTGACATTTTCTATGGTGATAGAGGGAACTACTATAAGTTCACTTATGTGACTTTTGAAAACCTGGTAACTACAAAACCAACATGGCGGCCAAGCGAATTTGCGACTTTTAAATAGACGTTTCTCGCGATTTGACCAACCAAACGCAATGAAACTTGGTACAGTATATGTTTATATGCATTTTAATGCACAGACATCTAAATTCGTTCAATTGTTTACATAATAACAAGATGGCGGATGTGCGAAATATTTCACCGGCATTCTATATCTCTGAAACGATTAGCGGTAAAACCCTGAAATTTTGTACGGAGATAAAGGGCACTACTGGAAGTCCATCTATAAGACTTTCAAAAACTGGTTAACTACAAAACGAACATGGCGGCCAAGCGAATTTGAAAATTTTAAATAGACCTTTCTCGCGATTTAATGTTCCAAGCGCACTGAAACCTGGCACAGGAAATATTTATACACATTGTAATCCACTGGTATCTAATTTAGTTCAATTGTTTACATAACCTCAAGATGGCGGCAGTGCGAATTTTAAAATTAAGATTTTATTTATTGTGATGTAGTCATGCGATCGAAGTGGAAGTTTGAGTAATGAACCTACGCAATAATTTTCCTTTAATGGTACATGCCTCTATGGCCTATACATTTAACAATCCAACATGGCGACCATCCGAAATATTTAGACGATACTGAATATCTACGAATCTATTTTAGCAATCAAACTGCATTTTTTAATGTTCATAGGGGCTATGAACTTAAGTTCACCTATAGGACTTTAAATAACCTGGTGATCACAAATCCAACATGGTGGTGACGCGAATTATAAATATTCACATGGACGTTTCTCGCAATTTAACCATCCGCGTGCAGTGAAACTTGGTACAGTAAATCCTTATACGAATGTTAATCCACTGGCATCTAATTTATTTCAATTGTTTCCATAACCTCAAGATGGCAGCTGTGAACAATTTTAAAATCTCCTTGTTTTTTCTTGTGTCCTAATTATGCGATTGAAGTTTGAATACTACACGTTCACAATAATCTGCATGTAACAGTACATAACTCTAGGACCTACATTTATAAAATCCAACATGGCGACCATCCGAAATATTTAGTCGGTTCTCAATATCTACGAATCTATTACAGCAATCAAACTGAAATTGTGTATGTTGATAGTGGCAATTAACATAAGTAGGATATATGAAAATAGGCTGTACAGTTCTTCACGGAACTACTTGTTTGAAAGACAAATTTGATATTTTTTCAATATAACATTCATGGTGGTTCATCCTCGCTATTTATGCGTTTACTTTACATGAGAAAAAAAATCCATTCCATTCTGACTGGTATTTCTTATTAAATCGTGTTTTTTTATTCATGGAGTTTAAAAAATCACGAATATGGTCCTTTCAATAAATCACGAAATACTTTATATACTTTTCCTCGCTCTAAATTAGATGAAAGCTCTATGTATTTACTATACATAACTCTATGTTACATATTAGTGAAGCTATGGTATGATTCGTAACTGTACGCGGAAATTCCTACTGACGGTGTATGAGCCCCCTTAACACTTTAGCTGTCCTTTTTAGTTCCTCTTCATTCTGTGTTAATTCATAAAAGAGTAAAAATGAAATGTTGGGAAACTGGTGTTCAGTCTAATAATGTGCACACCGCACGGCTATGGAGGTAGACGGACCACTCCAGATGAGAATACACGTGTCAGATCGGATGCTACCGTAGCCCAGCCCGAACCAATCACTCGGCGATTACTGGGCGCGATAAAAGCTAGCGCGTTGGTGTAGTGCTCTATAATTTAATCGCCATTAGCGCCTTGTCAATCTCACACTAACGGCCGTTTAATTAATGGCGTCTCCCCTCTATTAAAAGAGAGAGGAAAGGGTTCGTAAAAAAAACTAGACCACGAGACGAGTTCGGCCCCCTTCAAAACGTGAGCTAACTATTCTTTTCAAGCTAGACTGACTTCACATTAAAGAAAATATACTTCAGTAGCCCTTAGCATTCACCGCGGTGTTGAGCGCCCGATACACAGCAGACTTCGGCCACAGTGATGGGAGTATTCGGATTGCAGTAACGATTACTTTTTGGGCGTATTTACTTGTAATCGCTACTGTTTGAAAAAAAGGTTACGAGCCTTACAGTAGTCGCATATGATGTGTAGCATCTGACATAGAAGAAACCTCACGTGAAATTGTTGATACAACGGTATTTTATAGTATTATTGGCTCAAATATTAATCTATTGTAAATGGGAGTGTTTTACAGATATTGTAGTTTATAATACGGAACTCATTTTATTAGATGATTTGTAGCTTCCACCAGCACTAGCCTAAATAAAGAATACGATATGGATCATCTAGATTAATAGACGTGACACCGCTCATAACCTTAAATTCCTTATAAACAGGACCTCTTGATTCCAGACCAACACGTAATTTCATATGGATTCTATTAAAATGAGTCATATTGATATGATAAATATCGTTTAAAACGATAATCTGGTAGCAAAAATATCTACCCCCTCCAGGATTCGAACCCGAGATCTCTAGATTCACAGTCATAGGTGCTAACCGCACGGCTATTTCGACTACGCAAATATTGTGCACAAGATGGTGACTTATTTCCAGGTTCCAATAATACTGCATTACGGAATTAAGTTTCATTTATAATTTGCTTGTTTCGATAATGTTCTTGCGTGAAATTGAGTTTAAAATGCCTCATGAATAGGCCCTCTTGTGAGTAAAGAGAATGTATTCAGCAATAGTTCATGAAGGCTTGCTCAATTCTCGTATAACCACAACGATTATATTATATAGATGACTGTATTACCGTTATGTGGGTTAATATTTGAATAGCCATTGTGCAGAAACATAATACCGGCAATGCCTACTACTTACAATGTTTGATATTAAGGCATTTTACCATTTAAATACTGATACGAAGACTTCGAACATGTACCATGTGCATTGTTTCAATCACTTGACACCAGAGTTCGCATGAGCGTTTACCGTTCAGTATGTCATATACATTCCACATGGCCGAGAGTACGTCATGGTATCAATTTCTGACACCGCGCGCTAATTGTTTCTCTTACCACTGCCAGCTGGATCTTACCACTGCCAGCTGGATTGATCGATCGAGTTGGCAGTGCGTCTTACACTTCCGTTCCGTTCCGATCCACTTCCGTCCCATTTTTCAAAATCACTCCCACAAAAATATCCATCAACTGAGTGGAAAGATGTTACACATCAAAAAACTCGTGATTCAAAACGCAATAACATTTGACATGGTCTATTGGCTTTCATGGCCCATGAATTAATACTCAGCAATTGTTGTAGGTTTATGCCGTGTCTAGTGTGGAGTTTCGCCTAGGGTCACCAAGCTCGTTCATCAGCGGTGAAAGATTGCTTGAGCTTTTAGCTCGTGCAGTTAAGAGGCGCACGTGCGCTTCATAAGAAGGGAGGTAGTGCACTGATCGCTACTCCTGTGGGGATCCGGGCGCGGACAACAAGAGCTCGCTGTTGAGCCAGCTTGGTGCTCCTGGGCGAAACCCCACACAAGACACGGCATAAACCTAGAGAACTTGCCAAGTTTTAACATTTAACATGTTAGGATATGTTTGATATTTTCAGTATTGACTAATAATAGAAAACCTTTAAAATATAAGGTGCGTTCAAAAAGTAACGTGCCGGAGGCTGGAATGCGCAAACGGGTGATGACATCGGCTAATCGTGTCGTGTGTAACGAGGTGTGGTTCCGACCAGAGCATGGAAGGTCACAGCCCGTCCCTAGAGGGCACGCGTGCACGTCACGTGACGATACAAAGCGTGCAGCAGCATGCATCAATCGTCCAACGCTGCCAGTCGCATTGCAAACAGTGACATGGAGGCGTCAACCGAAGAGCAAAGAGGTGTTGTTCGGTTTCTGACTGCCGAATGTCACAAGTGTACGGCGAACACTGCATGTCCCTTGCAAGGGTCAAGGCGTGGCACAAACACTTCAGGGAAGGACGGGTGTCGTTAGCCGATGATGCCCGGTCTGGGGCACCCCCCTGCATTACCGATGACAACGTCCAGCTGGTTGTTGCACCCATTACCCAGGACCGCCGAGTGACAGTGAACGCCATAGCCGCCGTGGTCGCTCCACGACAATGCACGACCTCATACGGCCAACACAGTCGCGGCATTCCTGCAGAAATTCAGATGGGAGGTTCTCGGCCACCCTCCATACAGTCCAGACCAGTCCCTGTGATTACGCCAGGTTTGGTCCCCTGAAAAAGGCTCTGCAGGGCGAACGATTCACCTCGGACGCCGACGTCCAGCTGTACGTGCGGAACTGGTTCACATCGCAGCCCAGGGAATTTTATGAGACAGCCATTCACCGCCTCGTGTCACAGCGGGACAAGTGCCTCAACAGCCAGGGCCAATACCTCTAACATACAGGTACTGGTTTCTGAAATTAAGCCTCCGGCTCGTTACTTTTTGAACGCACCTTATATAACGCCTATCAATACAACATTAAGAACAACTATTCTAATTTTGAATATGTATGCAATCGTTGGTAAATGTTTCAACGTTCCACTGAGGTCTTCATCAGCCAAATTGTTTATATCTGATTCTTAAAGCTAGTCAAACAATCATTCATATAACGAATTGGATGTCCGTACAGTTTTCATTTGGGCCTACACAAACGTTCCTTATTCATAAATTCTTTGAGTGATGGTTTAGCGATGAAATATTTCACTAACAACAAGAAGTTCCGTGACGAACTAAAGAGCCTACTTTTCTTAAAATTTAAGATTCATGCCAATTATTAATCTATATGGATCTATCTAGAATAATGACAAAATTAAGTTTGTGATATCGAAATGTCTAATTAGTTCGAAATACTGTATACCTGGCATAATGTAGCCTAAATAGAACATTACAGTTGGCAGCCCTGGTGACAGAATATATTCTTAGTTCCATCTCTGAAAGTACAGAATACAAAATTAGGCTGAAGTCAAATGGATAGCATGGACGTTACATGCAGTTAAACATTGGATTTAACAGCGCGTGGAAAATCATGTTGGCAACAATGTCATGCATGTATTGGTCAGAAATAATCTGAATTTCGAATGAAATCCATTAGTTAGTATAGAAGTTTCATGCATTTTAAAATTGGACCTATCAGCAGGCTTAGAATCATGTTGGCAGCACTGACGTGTAGAATGCCAGGTACTATACGTGTGCAAAGTTCAGAGCTATTGGCTTGCCTACTTTCTGATATATTGATATTCGGGTAACAAAAACAGAGACAGCTTTTATTAACAGTTGGCAGCCCTGGTTGCTCTTAAGAATACGCATAGTCATATCTGTTATGGTACACATAGCACATACGAAATTTGGTTGAATTCCAATTGATAGTGTAGAAGTTACATGCATTTAAAAATTGGACTTATCAGCAGGCTTATAATCATTTTGGCAACACTGCCATGTTTGGTCTCCTGGAAATATTACTGAAATATTATTATATATACGTGTGCCAATATTGAAATAGCTCCCATTCATACCTTCCAAGATATCCAACATGGAGTTCAAATTTCAATTGTGATTTTTCAGCTGTTAGTAGCACTGACATCATTTTTAAATACGGCAATGAGATATTCAGGTATAGATCTCCACTCCTACCAAATTTTGTTTCGATTGCTTTAACCGTTTAGGAGTTGATTAGGGACACACACACACACACACACACACACACACACACAGAGCCAGCCAGACAGAAGGACAGACAGACACACATTTTCCCGGATCGATCTCATAAGTCTACTTTTTCCTCATTTTTGCAAAATGTGAAAAGTAGGCTAAAAATTTTGGAAGCTTTGATGGAAAAAGAGGTGTTTGCTTATGGGGTAAAAGATTTGAGTGTTAATTATAATGTTATGGGTTTTACGCCCCTTTTAAGTACTGTGGCTTTTAGAGACGCCGGGGTGCCGGAATGTTGCCCCGAAGGGAATCTTCAACGTGCCATTAAATCTATAGACTCGACTCCGTCGCATTTGCGCACCCTCAAATGCCAGCTGACTGCGCCAGGATACGAACCTGCAACCTAGGGCCCAGCAAGCGAGAACGTTACCGCTGAGCCACGCAGCCAGTCGAGATATGAGTGTGTTCGTTTTGCAGATGATATGAAAGTGAAGGACAAGCAACACACATATTGAAAGACCTAGATAAAATTTGTAAAATATATGGCAAGAAAATAAATGAGAAATAAACAACAAAATGTATGGTCATAGGTGGGAAAGGTGAAAAAATTACAATATAATTAGAAGATGAAATTGAACGAGTAGATTGTTTTAAATATCTAGAAGTTGGGATACACAAGAAATAAAAACAAGTATTGCAAAAGAAGCCTTCAGTAAGAAAGGAAAATTATTTTGTGGAGCAATGAAAGTTAGCCTAAGGAAGAGATTAGTGAAATGCTTTGTTTGGAGTGTAGCAATGTATGGAGCGGAAACTTGGACGCTTAGGAAAGAATACGAGAAAAGAATAGAGGCTTTCGAAATGTGGGTGTGGAGCAGAATAGGGGGAATTAGTAGGAAGGACAAAGTGAGAAATGAGGAAGTATTAAAGAAAGTAGGAGAAGAAAGAATGACGCTAAAGAAGATAAGGAAAAGAACAAGTAGTTCCGTGATGAACTATACAGCCTATTTTCATATATCCTACTTATATTAACTGCCACTATCAACATACAAAATTTCAGTTTGATTGCTATAATAGATTTGTAGATATTCAGAGTCGTCTGAATATTTCGGATGGTCGCCATGTTGGATTGTTAAATGTATAGGCCATAGAGTCATGTACCATTAAAGGAAAATAATTGCGTAGGTTCATTATTCAAACCTTCACTTCGATTGCTTGATTACGACACAAGAAATAAAAACTTAATTTTTAAATTCGCACAGCCGCCATCTTTAGGTTATGTAAACAATTGAACTAAATTAGATACCAGTGCATTACAATGTGTATAAACATTTACTGTACCAGATTTCATTGCGTTTGGAACATTAAATCGCGAGAAAGGTCTATTTAAAATTTTAAAATTCGCTTGGCCGCCATGTTCGTTTTGTAGTTAAATGCTTTTTGAAAGTCTTATAGATAAACTCCCAGTAGTGCCCTTTATCTCCGTACAAAATGTCAGGGTGATACAGCTAATAGTTTCAGAGATATAGAATGCCGGTGAAATATTTCGCTCATCTGCCATCTTGTGGTTATGTAAACAATTGAACCAAGTTAGATGTCGGTGCATTACAATGTGTATAAAGATATACTGTACCGAGTTTTATTGCGTTTGGTTGGTTAAATCGCGAGGAACGTCTATTTAAAAGTCGCAAATTCGCGTGGCCGCCATGTTGGTTTTGTAGTTACCAGTTTTTCAAAAGTCACATAGGTGAACTTCTAGTAGTTCCCTTTATCAACGTAATAAATTCCAGGGTGATGTCGGTAATAGTTTCGGAGATATTGAATGCTGGTGAAATATTTCGCACAGCCGCCATGTTGGATTGGTGAGATGAAACAAAATTTGAAGGGGACGGTCGAGGTCGCCCGGAATAGTCCTATGAGCTTACTGAGTTGCATTGGAATCGCTCCAGCCGTTTAGAATTTATTAGGGGGGACAAACACACCTCACACACACACACACACACACACACACACACACACACACACACACACACACACGGACAAAAGGTGATCTCAAAAGCCTATTTTTTTTTTCAAAATTGAAAATAGGCTAAAAATGAATTCGATTGGAGACTGCCTAAAAGGAGATGGTTTGGCGAAAAGTGCATTAGAAGGGACAGTCCAAGGGAAGAGGAAGAAGAAGGTACCAGATGCTGAATTGATAAATCTTATGAGCTGATGAAAGGTGCTGGTGAAGACCGGATAAGGTCGAGAGACCGACCATGAGGAAACCTGCCATCAGGCAGATAATCTGATGATCATGATGATGATGATGATGATGGTCCATCTAAAACTGTGTCAGTGAAGATTGCGAGGCTTGATGACACAGTTTTAGATGGACAAACTCAAAAAATATTCATTTCTTGCAGTTGCCCCTTATATTAAGTTATGATTGTACCACCTGGTGTCTTCCAGCCCTCCGAGGAAACTGCACTATGAGTTTCCCCGGAGGCAATTGCTTATGAGTCTCGTTGTCAGCAAGGTTCTTCACACACTGTCCTTTCAGTCACAGACCGCAACCCTCGATCCCAATGCACCCCCACCACACTACTCCAGAAATACCAACGTGACTAGTGGTGTAAACGGGACAAAACAAAGCCAGAGTCCAAGGTTTACAATTGGTACCTCGAATATCACCCCACACAGTTAGTGCGTAGAATCTTCCCAGGAGTTGACATGTTACACAATGTTCTTGCGAAATATTTTCTTAGAACAAGAGCTTGGCCAAATATAGCTGACAGGGAGTGTTCACATTTCCAATGTTCACAGATACAAAGCTTGATTTATCTCCATCGACAAGTTTCCATTAGCGATAATACTTTAAGTGGCAGGACACACAAAGGGTAGAAATCCTGGCAGAAAAGGGCTTGGCGAACCACTTCACCAACAGTCAGGTGCCGGAGGGGCGAAAGGAATTCCCTGAAAAGGCTTGGTGTATGCTCCCATGATAATCCGGTCAGACCTGGAGTTCTTACTGCGTCTCGAAGATAAAGATGAATATGTACTGATTTACAAAATCGGTACAATGATGATGATGATGATCATCATCATGGTCCATCTAAAACTGTGTCAGTGAAGATTGCGAGGCTTGATCACACAGTTTTAGATGGACAAACTCAAAAAATATCTGGTAGTAAAATATTTTATCGCTAAATCCAGCACTTGAAGATATTATGAATAATAATAATAAAATGGGCCAGTTCAGAAAGACGGGTAAAGAGACCGACAATTCAGGGTGGCGTCGTACGTAAAGCCTCTAATGCTTCGTCTTCTTCCTTCAATTCGTCTTCGCCATCCTGAGTGATTCTGTCCTGACACTGTTCGCTGAGAATAAGGATGTCTGCCCCCAATCGCATAGGTCATCTGTGTCAATAGCTCATTGGCAGTTTGACTCCTGTGCATATTCGCCTGAAGATTCGGCATCATTTGCCACTATGTTTGGCCTTTTCAAGAGCTTCACGAAACACGATGCACTCGCCTGAGCCAGGACACATGGTTTCGTTTTGCATCTTCAACATCCTTGTCTGCACAAGGTATGGATCGTGGATTTACTTTGCAACCTACTGCCTTATGGCCAGATTCTCCGCACATGAAGCAAAGCTTACTTCTGTCCGCAAATTTGCAGTTTCGTGCATGATGTCCGTACGATAGACATTGAAAGCATCGAGGCACTACGGTTCATCTTAGTACTTTGCAGTATAACAATCCAATTATAATTTTATCTATCTCCAAGAGTTTACAAGACTCTCTATCTTCTATCTCTATAATGGCAAGTTTTTGCCCCCTGCTGTTCGGATTTAACATTGAGACTTTCAGATCTCCATTGGGACTCCCAAGATCTCGTTCTACTGCTTCCTCCACATCTAAAACAGTGGTGACACTGTCCATGTCCCGGAATTCTAGTGTTGTAAGAGAGATCAAGCCTTCACTTCACATTCCTGTCCTTGGGCATCTCGACGAGATTTATTGAAATTGTCCCTGTTCTCGTTGTATGTGGCTTTATTGAATTCGAGAAGAATTGCTCCAGCTGTTCTTCGGATTGACCGAATGCCCGTCCCAGTGTCTTTAAGATTTATCTTGCACAGGATATTCGTCAAAACATCCGCAAAGATCTTGCCATTCATAGAGAGATCTACAATAGAACTACACAAACAGACAGAAACGAGTACAAACAACATCAGAAAAAAGAAGGGAAACGTTTTATGGACACAGACATAGGACGAATGAAGGCAGATGACCAAGAAGATTTTTAACATAGTTATGAACAGTACACTGAAAACTAATTGGGTAAAGGAAACCGTGAAAATCTAAAGAAACTAAACATCTCCACAGAAGACAGGAGCACATACAGAGAAATACTTAGACAACAGAAGTTTGAGCAAACGCCCAAAGAAAACAAGTAGTTCCGTGAAGAACTATACAGCCTATTTTCATATATCCTATTTATGTTAATTGCCTCTATCTACATACAAAATTTCAGTTTGATTGCTGTAATAGATTCGTAGATTTTGAGAACCGACTAAATATTTCGGATGGTCGCCATGTTGGATTTTATATATGTAGGTCCTAGTTATGTACTGTTACATGAAGATTAATGTGTAAGTGTAGCATTCAAACTTCAATCGCATGATTAGGACACAAGAAGTAACAAGGAGATTTTAAAATTTCGCACAGCTGCCATCTTGTGGTTATGGAAACAATTGAAATAAATTACGATGCCATGGATTAACATTTGTATACGGATTTACTGTACCAAGTTTCACTGCACTTGGATGGTTAAATTGGGAGAAACGTCCATGTGAATATTTATAATTCGCGTCGCTGCCATGTTGGATTTGTGATCGCAAGGTTATTTAAAGTACTATAGGTGAACTTAAATTCATAGCACCTATGAACATAAAAAAATTCAGTTTGATTGCTATAATAGATTCGTAGATATTCAGAGTCGTCTAAATATTTCGGATGGTCGCCATGTTGGATTGTTAAATGTATAGGCCATAGAGTTATGTACTATTAGAGAAGAATTATTGCGTAGGTTCATTATTCAAACTTTCACTTCGATCGCATGATTACGACACAAGAAATAAAAACTTAATTTTAAAATTCTCACAGCCGCCATCTTGAGGTTATGTAAACAATTGAACTAAATTAGATACCAGTGCATTACAATATGTATAAATATTTCCTGTACCAGATTTCATTGCGTTTGGAACATTAAATCACGAGAAAGGTCTATTTATTTATTTATTTATTTATTTATTTTCAAATTCGCTTTGTCGCCATGTTCGTTTTGTAGCTAACAGGTTTTTGAAAGTCATATAGATCAACTTCCCGCAGTGCTCTTCATCTCCGTACAAAATGTCAGGGTGATACCGCTAATAGTTTCAGAGATACAGAATACCGGTGAAATATTTCGCACATCCGCCATCTTGTGGTTATGTAAACTATTGAACGAAGTTAGATGTCGGTGCATTACAGTGTGTATAAACATATACTGTACCAAGTTTTATTGCGTTTGGTTGGTTAAATCGCGAGAAACGTCTATTTAAAAGTCGCAAATTCGCATGACTGCCATGTTGGTTTTGTGGTTACCAGTTTTTCAAAAGTCACATACGTGAACTTCTAGTAGTTCCCTTTATCACCGTAATAAATTCCAGGGTGATATCGCTAATAGTTTCGGAGATATTGAATGCTGGTGAAATAATTAGCACAGCCGCCATGTTGGATTGGTAAGACGTAACAAAATTTGAAGGGCACGGCCGGGGTCGCCCGGAATAGTGCTATGAACTTACCGAGTTTCATTGAAATTGCTCCAGCCGTTCAAAAGTTATTAGGGACACACACACACCTCACACACACACACACACGGACAAAAGGTGATCTCATAAGCCTATTTTTTTTTTTTTCAAAATTGAAAATAGGCTAAAAATTTGAGCAAACGCCCAAAGAAAAAAAGGAAGACATGAATAAAGTGGAACGAAGAGAGAAAGAAGAAACATAGTGAATATACGAGAGGTTACTGTGAGGAAAGAAGAAAGGGACAGAAAAGAAAACATGAAAATTGATTGTGTTTTAACGCTAAGGAGGAATTAACGATAATAATAATAATAATAATAATAATAATAATAATAATAATAACACGGCGAGTTCCGTAGACGCCACAACCACGAGTTGTACACTCACGTAGAGAAAATAACTGACGTGATGAGGAAAAGGAGGATTTCTTTTTATGGACATACAACCCGAATAAAATCAACACGGCTATCCAACAGAATTTTTGCTTTTCTCCGTGAGAAAAAGACAAAGGGGGCCTGGTTCAGTGAAGTAGAGAAACTCTGTTGGAGACTGGGATAACATGTGAAGATATCCAGGAGCGTGGCCCACTTAGGGAAATACTTCAGAAACATCAGAGTTTTCAACCTAAGCCGAAGCTAAAAACTGGGAAGGGGTGGACGACAGAGAGAAAGGTACAACATAGATTGCGAATGAAAGAGAACTGGGCCAAAATTAAAATGCAGAAGAAACAGTTGACATGACGTGGTCCATAGTTGGCCATAACGATGGAAGAATAACAGTAATAATAATAATAATAATATTGTTGAGAGAGGATGGTGAACACAGGAGACGGCATAACAATGAGCTGTCCCATCATGTAGAAAGGATATCTCAAGTAATTCGGAAGAGAAGAATATCTTTCTATGGCCACTTAACTCGTATGAAACCCGAGAGAATCGCCAATCGGATATTTACCTATTTTCTTAACAAGAAAACCAAGGGGCCCTGGTTTTGAGAGGTAGACAAGGATTTGCAAGAAGTAGGGATCATTCACGCAGACATTATGGAACGTGATCTTATGAGGTTGGTTGGTTGGTTGGTTGGTTCCTCAGTTTAGGGGCTGCGACAACGCGGTCATGTAGCCCCGTGTACTTTGGGTGTGTGTAGAATCTGTCTGATAACCGGTGTTAATTGTGATGGCTGAATTAGTGTGTGTTATCTGTTTTTTAATTCAAGTAAGGACTGCAGACGATAAATTTTCAAGTAGTTCCTACTTTTGCCGCCATATGCCACCGTCAACGACTACTAGTTCAGAACTTAGCTACTAGACGCCACCGCAGACGGCTCTTGGCAACGAACGTAGGAACCTAAGAGCGTTGTTTACATTCTTAACCTATATAATTTAGCTTCACACAGGTGTAATTAGTGGAAGGTTCTTTAACATGCCATGGGACCGCGGGCTTTACTTCCCCTCCGAAGGAAAGCATACTGAGGGATTTTTAACGCTCTTAAAAAATCCGACGACTTCGCCCGGGTTTGAACCCGCTATCTTGGGCATAGAAGCTCAGCATGCTACCGACTACGCCACCGAAGCCGCCCAAATCTTATGAGGGAAAAGCTTGGAGCACTCCACCAATTCCAAGAAAAAGCGAAATTAAAAACTGGCAAGAAGTGGTCTGATGAAAGAAGGGAGTCTCACAAGCAGCGAATGCGTGAACACTGGGCTAAGATCAAGACCCAAAGACGGAAGCAGATGAAATGACGTGGTCCATAGCTGGCCTAAACGAAGAAAGAAGAAGAATGTAATTTGATTCACGTCCCTTTTGTCATTTTAAATGATCTTGTCGACTTCGTCGTTACGCTGGGGTCTGGCGTTACGTTACGGTGACGGGACGAAATGTACCCAGATGCACTGAGGTGTGTGACGTCATAGTACCGCTTGGTGCATGTGTTCCCCGACAATCTCTACTTCGTTAGTATAAGACAAAAATCCCCGATACTTGGATGTCGCGGGTAATCTCGAGAACCACTGGATGGATTTTGATGCGGTTTTCACCATTCTGTAAAGGATATCTCGAGGAAAGATTCTGTAGAAAATAATTTATGTATGATCAAAGGAAGCCAAGCAGTAACGATTTCAGTGAAAAAGTCGAAAACAAACTTGGCGTCCGTGCGCTTCTTATTAAGGTTGCGCTGGGCAAACCGTTCAACATATCAATATACTATGAGCGTAAGAATTGGTCAGCATGAAAAGTTCTACAAAAAAGTCCGGGAGAACATATCTCTATCTTCAATACATCGCCCACTATAAGTGTTTTTATACTGGATGGAAGGGGCACGTCCCCGCGCGCTCTGGTGAGCGTGACGGCATCCCGCCCGCTTGACCTTGCTTTGCCCTTGGTTTGCACTTGGCGTTCGCGAGTAATTTGAAACAAGATAAGCAAGATAAGTATTATGCAGATAATTTTCTAACATGTCAAGAGTCTTTGGCATCGAGCAAAGCATTTGTAGCATTTAAAATGATACAAAGTCTAGTCTTTCAGACTGACTGTCACCTTGTAACTACTGCGACTTTTAGAGACGCCGGGGTTCAGGAATTTTGCCCCAAAGGGCAGTATATCTACTGACATGGCTCCGGCGCATTTGCGCACCCTCAAACGCCAACTGATTGCGCAACGATTCGATCCTGCAACCTTGAACATAGCAGTTGAGAACGTTACCGCTGAGCCACGCAGCCAGTTGATTGAAAAGAGTTGATTAGAAAACACATGTCAAACATTCTAATGACAGAACACAACAATAATAACCTCTTCATTTAACGCACGAACATCGCGTGTTCCTCTAATGACCACACGCCATAAAACAGGTGACACACGCACCCCGGGCCTTTCATCCAGTCCTCACATAACCTCACTTAACAACCCAATCCAACTCAGGGGTTCACAAACAACGTTGCCGAGCGGCTTCGGAGGCGTAGTTGATAGAATGCTGAGATTCTATGCCCAATTTCCCGGGTATAAACCCGGCCGAAGTCGTCAGATTTTTAAGAGCATTAAATATCTCTCATTATGCCTTCCTTCGTAATGGAAGTAAAGCCGGCGGTCCCATATCAGAGATTTATGGCGTGAAAAAGAACCTTCCACTAACTACACTTGTGGAAGCTGAAATTTGTAGGTTAGCTTGATAACGCTATATTAGTTCCAACGTTCACCGCCAGGTGCTGACTGCACTGGCATTTAGTAGCCACGTCGCCAGCTAGGTGTCGTGGACGGTAGAATTTGGTAGCAAGAGTAGGCACTACTTGAAAAAATTAATCGTCTGCAGTCCTTACCTGAATCACAGATAACACACTCTAATACAGCCATCACAATTAACACCGGTTATCAGACAGATTCTACACACACCCAAAGCCAAAGTACACGGGGTTACATGACCGCGTTGTCGCAGCCCCAAAACTAAGGAACCAACCGACCAAACAACTTTGCCAAATTCTCCAGTCAAGATTCGGGGATATAAGCGATTATCATGAATACAGAAACACGCAAGAAATTAATATATTTGAATTGCAGCCAATGGCCATAGCAGGGTAGGTTCCCCATCAAGTTCAATATGAAGTGTAAGGTGCGTTCAAAGAGTAACGAGCCGAAGGCATAATTACAGAAACCAGTACCTGTGTGTTAGAAGAATTGGCCCTGGCTGTTGAGGCACTTGTCCCACTGTGACACGAGGCGGTGAATAGCTGTCTCATAAAATTCCCTGGGCTGCAATGTGAACCAGTTCCGCACCTACAGCTGGACGTCCGAGGTGAATCGTTGCCCCGCAGAGCCCTTTTCAGGGGATCAAACGTGGCATAATCACAGGAAGAGAGGTCTGGACTGTATGGAGGGTGGCCGAGAACCTCCCATTTGAATTTCTGGAGGAGTGCCGCAACTGTGTTGGCCGTATGAGGCCGTGCATTGTCGTGGAGCGACCACGGCGGCTATGACGTACACTGTCACTCGGCGGTCCTGGGTAATGAGTGCATCAACCAGCTGGACGTTGTCATCGGTAATGCAGGGGCGTGCCCCAGACCGGGCATCATCGGCTAACGACACCCGTCCTTCCCTGAAGCGCTTGTGCCACGCCTTGACCCTTGCAAGGGACATGCAGTGTTTGCCGAACACTTGCAACATTCGGCGATGAATGTCCGTTCCCCCTACTCCTTCCGCTGTCAGAAACCGAACAACACCTCTTTGCTCTTCGGTTGACGCCTCTGTGTCACTGTTTGCAATGCGACTGGCAGCGTTGGACGATTGATGCATGCTGCTGCTCGCTTTGTATCGTCACGTGATGTGCACGCGTGCCCTCTAGCGACGGGCCATGACCTTCCACGCTCTGGTCGGAACCACACCTCGTTACACACGCCACGATTAGCCGATGTAGTCAGCGGCTTGTGCATTCCAGCCTCCGGCTCGTTACTTTTTGAACGCATCTTATAGTTCCAACTTTGGCTGCCACTGTCACTGACACCTAGCGGTGAACGTTGGACCTTGATGGGGCGATTCTTACCAATAATATATCGTATGGCCTCGGGAGCCGGGTGCAAGTTTTGTTATTTAACGCCCAGAGGGCAGCTTGCATGACGAATTTTCTCGTTCCTTGGAACGCTATGAAAGTCAAGAAGTTTAGATATCTAAGCTCCTTGACTCTGTTCCGCCCCTTAAACCAACAACATCTCCTTGACACTATAGCAGTTTCTAGTATAGAAAGGAGGAACTTTGTGGTGGCAGAAAATCCCGAGATAAATGTTGACGTTATTAACGCGGCCTACTGAATTCAAAGAGGTTCTTTAACATGCCAACAATGTAACAAAAAATAAAAAATTGTAGTTTAACTTGACCGCAAATCGCACGATCATGAACCACGGGACCTCCTTTTTACGTGGAATCCGAACCACAGGACATGGCATTTCACTTCGAAAATCTCACATGCATTGACTGGGAATCGAACCCGGTCCGCCTTGGTGAGAGGCAGACAGCTCGACCACTGAGCCACCACGCCCCCCAACAATGTATGACATACATGCCATGTGATGGCTGTTTTAGTCTGCAATTCAGGTAAGGACTGCAGACAGTCAATTTCAAGTAGTAGTTCCGAATTTTGCTACCAAATGCTACCGTCAACGACACCTAGCTGTGAACTTGCCTACTAGATGCCACTGCAACTGGCACCGAACGTTGGGACTTCCCCTCCAAAGGAAGGGTTACTTAGGGATTTTTAACGCTCTTAAAATATCCGACGACGTGTTTTACTCACTTCAAGCACTGAGTTAAAATATTTGTTGATATTCGGCACTCGTTTTCCTAAATTATGTAATTGTCTATATTTCTGAATTTTTAATATAAAGCCCAATATTTTATTTACACTTACTATTACAAAATGTCTTATTTTTAGCCTATTTTCATTGTATACAATAAATATGGATATGAGATCACCATTTGTCCGTGTGTGTGTGTGTGTGTGTGTGTGCGTGTGTGTGTGTGTGTGTATGTGTGTGTGTGTGTATGTATGTATGTATGTCTGTCTGTGTGTGTTCCCACCTAATAACTTCTAAACGGCTGGAGCGATTTCTATGAAACTCAGTAAAGTTTTAGTACTACTTTGGCCGACCCCGACCGTGCCCTTAAAAGTTTATTACATCTCACCGATCCATCGTGGCGGCTGTTCGAATTATTTCTCCGGCATTCTATATCTCCGAAACTATTCCCGATATCACCCATAAATTGTGTACGGTGATAAAAGGCTCTGCTAGAATTTCATATATGAGACTATTGTTACGTGCAATGCCCGTCCCAACGTTTTTAAAATCCATCTTCCCTGTATACTTGTGTTCCTTGCCATTTTAAACGACCGCCTGATGACTTGGTTCCGATTGTGAACACAATATGACAGTATCTGTCGGACTTCGGCGCTTCTAGCCGAGCTTGTATCTTCCACCGATAGAGTGTGTTTGTGGTGTCTTCTGGTTTCATCCTATTCGAGTCATTCTTGAAGGCTATTTATTATATTCTACGTCATGCAACAAAAGACTGTATATACATGATACCGCCAAATTAATTACATAATAATCACATTGTTGCTTGATGTGTCAAGCTGTGATTGGACAATTACATTAACATGAATGCAATGCTGTTTCTGACTTGTGATTCTCCGCCATCTTGTGATCTTCATTGTCTGCCGTCAAGAGAACAACAAGCCGGCTGCTGGTCAAAGAGTATCGCTCCGTGTGCTGGGGGCTGTGGCCCCTAGCTTTTACGAAAAATGAATACATATTCGAGAAAAGGAAACGCCTGTGCTACATAAGAATTTAATTTCTTCCTTTCGCCTGGGAGAATGAAAGTGATATATTATCGTATCTCGAGGCAGACAGGAGTGCTTGTGACTTCAAACGAAGCATGTGCTGGGTGGGCCATTTTCAGGCAATCTAGTGCCGTATTACGTTATTTGGTTTGTGTGTTAATTATTTTATTTTTATTGTGTTTCCACAGAAAAGTTTTAAGGTACGTTATTAATTTTTATATATTTTGTTATGGAGCTCCAATATTGGCCTTATATTAATGTTTTAATTCTGTATTTTGTTTCACCTGGTAGGCCTAATTTTTCACCTTTACTAATGTTACCAGATATGAAAAATTTTATTGTTTTCTTCGTACCTTTGGAGACACGCTTCTAGTTTATTTTACGTTGTGAATTTTTTATTTATTTAGTTTTTGGGTAGTCTTTGGGATTGCCCTATTATTAATTTAATTTACGATCCGATGCACCAGCCTCATGTCAATAGTGTTAAAGCGTAATTCATTCCTCCTTTTTATTTCTCTCTGGCGATTTTAAAATTAAATTATGCTAATTGTCTGCCGTAATTCGATCGGACATGCGGTCATCTAATTGGTGGCCATGTTTGTTTTTTGTTTGGCCCGAGTGCATTCTGGTCTTGAGAGTGCAGTCTCTTGGCGCCGACCGGGAAACTCAAACATGTTGTGGTGTTAGCTTAATATGTTTTTTATTAACCTTGTTGGTTTAACCTTGTGTTTTTTGTGAATGTTCCTGTGTTTTTTCTCAGTCAGGAATGTGTGGATTTCTTAATTGATCATATTTTATTTTATTAATTTAATTTTAAATTTTTCGTTTTGCGTCGTGGCCTGCATCTCTGCATGTCGGATCGGTATTGCGTTCTAGTACATTATCAAGCCCTTCCTCATTTAATAATGCCTGTCTACTGGTTTTCTTCCTTTGGGCTTAATGATTTTTTTTTAAATTTAATGTTTTCGTTTTGGTTCAGCAAGCAAGCATGTAAAGCCTTATGTAGTTTTCTAAGATAATTGTCTTTTTGGCCTTAAGCCACGTGCATCTTCAGAGGGTGCTTTGGCCATAGAGTTTCTTCCTTTTTTTTTAATAATTTTGTTAAATTTTTCTTTTTTTTCTTGCATCCTTCTGATAATTAAATTTTATTTTAAATTTTTAAGCAACTGTTGTGGCATTATTTCGTCGGCGACAGTTCTCTTAGTTATTGGGGGGTGTCTGTAGTCGAGCCTGTGTCATCCCCTTCTCCACCTTCCTTCCACCCCTTTTGGTGTTCTTCTGTTGGGGCATGTCATCTGGAGGTGATTTTGCTGTGGAAGCGATGCGGACCTCTGAATAAAAGGTAAGTAGGCCCATCCACGCTGGCCTTCCCCCGGTGTCATTTTGGTAGCAAACCGAGCTCGTGTTCGCTTCTCCTTTCCCGCAGGCTCGTTTTATGGACCCTTCTGGTGCTGATGGAGCGGTTGTTGATGGGATCTGTCATGCCAGTGCACTTGATGTTGTTAAATGCTAATCCTTGTCGTTTGTTTGATTTCATGTTTACCTCTGAAGACAGGTAAGTAGGCCCATCCACGCTGGCCATCCTCCCGTGTCAACTGTAAAAAACCTGGTAAGTGCAAAACCAACATGGCGGTCAAGCGAAGTTGAGATTTTTAAATAGACTTATCACGCGATTTAACCATCCAAACGCGATGAAACTTGGTACAGCAAATGTTTATACACATTGTAATGCACTGGCATCTAATTTAGTTCAATTGTTTACATAAACTCAAGATGGTGGCTGTGCGAAATTTTTAAAATGTAAGATGTCATTTCTTGTGTCGTAATCATCCAATCCAGGTGAAAGTTTGAATAATGAACCTACACAGTAATCTTCTTTAATGGTCCATAACTCTATGGCCTATACATATACAAATCCAACATGGCGACCATCCGAAATATTTAGACGGTTCTCAATATCTACGATTATTTTACAGCAATCAAACCGATATTTTTTATGTTCATAGTGGCAATTAACATAATTAGGATATATGAAAATAGGGTTTAGTTCTTCACGGAACTACTTGTTCTCACTGTATTTTGAAAATTTAATGTGAAACCGAATATTATATTTTATTTTATTTATTTACAATTAATATTACATTGTGAGAATATCTTATTAGCCTACTTTCGATTTTTGCAAAAAATTAAAGTAGACTAACTTATGAGATCTACACAGGGCCAAAAATTGTGTGTGTGTGTACTCTAAATGTCTGCACCCCCCCCCCCCCCCCCTCCCTATCAATTCGAACACGGTGAAACTAAATTGAACAAAATTTGGTACAGAGGTTGCACTAGCAAAGGGCACCTCAGTGTCATGTTTTATATTGCCGCCATCTCGACGGAAACGTAATGGCGGCCACCCAAATGATAAAAGCTTAAATCAAATTACGACCAACCTAATGATCTGATCTCTACCAAATTTTTCAACAACATACCATTTTGTGGGAAGCATCTTTTGACTGAACTACAAGGTCATCAGCCCAATAGTTTGCAGATAGCGGCCATGTATGTGTGCAAATCGATTCCCCATATCAATTAAAACACGGTGAAACTGAATTGAATCAATTTTCTTTACAGAGGTAGCACTAGCATAGGGCACCTCATATTCATGTTTAATATCCCTATAGCACGTTGCATTTCAACAAGCTTGGCTACTACAACCAACATTCAATTATACTCCTTGAAAAGGACAAAGTGTTATAACAATACCCATGCATTTATGAGAAAGTAGGCTATATGTTCTTTACTGAACATCTTGTTTTCCTTGAAGCACTATGAAAGTCAAGGAGGTTAGATATCTAAGATCCTCGAACACTATAGCGTTTTCTAGTAGAGAAATGAGGAACTTTGTGTTGGCGGTAAATCCCGAGATTAATTATGCCATTATGAACACGGCCTACTGAATTCAAATGGGTTCTTTGACATGCCAACATCGTATGACTAGGTGTTGTAATTTTTGCCGCCTTTCAAAAATCACTTACCATGGCCAGGAGCGAGCCTGCACGCTTGGGGTTGGAAGTCCAATACGATAACCACTAACCCACCGTGGCAAGCTATGTGTCAAATAAAAACCACTGTATTGTGACGATAATCACTTGATTTGCACCAGAAACCAATCAGACAAGAAAGCATCCGAGCCCTAATTATCACTAATACTTAAATTAGATATTTTTCAAAAAGTATTGATAGCGTATTCTTTAACATCGTATAAAGCGACAGTATTTGGGGGTAATGCTGGGCAACAAAATGGGCTGGTACCCACATATGCAACACCTGGACATTAAAGTGATGAAAATCAGGAACAACTTAGTGAGATGTTCCAAAGCATCTTGGGGCATGTCTTTTCATAATTTGATGACGATATACAATCATGCTATTTTACCCGTCATAATGAATGCCGCAGAAGTATGGAGCATCTCCTTATCAAAGTGAAACTGCAACAAATACAAAGATATTTTCTGATTTTTGCGACAAAGGCATACAGAAGAGTCTCTAACAATGCTTTGCAGGCTATAGCCTCCGCTATGCCCATAGACGCAGCCATACTTTTACATAATAACATCAAAGCCATTTCCAGAAGTCGGCCTACAAGCGCTGTAGTTCCCTCGCTAAAAGAAACAGAAATCCCGAAAAGATCAAGTTTATACCATCCGAGCGAGAATTATATAAACTTGATTATTTCAGGAGCTGTAGAAAAAGCAGACGTCCTCATCTTCACAGACGGATCGAAAACACAAAACCATGTTGGAGCAGGAATGGTAGTCGAGAGAAACTCAAAAGAAATCTGTATTGGTATAAAAAGGTTAGATATTAATTGCTCAGTTTTCCAAGCGGAATTAATGGGTATCATCATGCCAGTTGAATGGATTGAACTACAGAATAATTTGCACTTTAAATTATGCTATTCTTGTGGACTCAAGAGCTGCAATCTTCGCTATAGCCAACAGAAAAAATACCCATCCTCTCTCCACTGAAATAAGAGACAAAATTATTGCCCTCAACAAGTTGAACAAGATTACTTTTCAATGGATTAAAGGACACACAGGACTCTGGAGTAATGAGAGAGCTGACTATCTCGCCAGGATTGCTGCCAGCCATAGAACTGCAATAGATTATAGATCACCACCCCTAAACCAGGCAAAAAAAAGTACTAACTGAGCTTTATACAAATATATGGAACTCCATATATACCAATTCAGAAGACTCCTTACATACAAAATTATTCCTTCCTAATATACCACACAGACTTTCATCATCTCTCTGGCCCAACTTCATAACCACCCAGTTTATTACAAATCATGGTCGCTTCAAATCCTATCTTCATAAAATGAACATTATTGATTCACCAATTAGCAGCTGCCAGGAAAAATCTCAACAGACGGCTCGTCACCTGTTGACTGAATGCACCACGTACTCGGGAGAACGACCAATTGTACTACGATCATTACCACTGCATACCATTATGAAACACCACTGGAATATTGTCGAAATAACAGAATTTATAAAAGAAATCTTCCACTCACTTCAATAATATTATTCATGTTAATTTTGCATTTAAAACTGTAAATACCCCGTGATATACCTGTTGGTGAAACACGGCTTGTAACTATATTAAATAAATTTAAAAAAGCGACAGTATAGAAATAATTTCACGTAAAGCCCGAAGCAGCCACTGGAAATTCCTTGGAGCGAGAAAGGGCAGACAGAATCTGCCCCAAGCAAACCGGCTCGGCTCCTGTAACTTTACATCTGTTCTCTTGCTGTAATGAATCAATGTGCTTCACGCACACTTCATTAGCAGAAACCTTGACGACACAGGCCCCTGACCTCTGGCCAGACATATGAGGAATTATTAACAAGTCCGCCATTTATTTGTCTCGCCTAACGTAGATATTATTATTCTCAGCATCTCGTGTAAACACGCCAAGGGGTAGTAATCTCCATGTTAACAGCACCCATAGCCTGCTTGTCTGGGGAAAATACATTAATCAAACTCGCAATATTAACTGTCTCGTATCCATAGGAACATCACAATTGACTGTCTAGCCTTTGCCGATGATCTTGCAATCATTTCTGATTCATTAGAGACAGCCACGGAACAGATTAATCAGCTTAGTGCAAAAGCAGCGAAGGCAGGACTCCAGATCTCCTTTGAGAAGACTGTGTTCATAACTAATATCGTACCGGCGCCCAAACACCTTGCTGTGGAACAAGGAAAAGTTAAGCGAGTTGCCAAGTTTAAGTACCTGGGAGAAATTATAACACCTAATGTATCAGAGAAAGAAGCATTCACATCACGCATGAGCAAAATGGAAATGGCCTACCATACCGTCCGGAGGTCTTGTATGCTTCTGAATGCCTTACGATGAACAAAAAAGGCTTGGTTGAAAACCTGGAGGCCAAAGAAAGGAAAATTTTGAGAAAGATATTGTGTCCCATCAAAGACAACGGGGAATACAGAAGACTGCATAACCATGAACTACTGATATCGCGCCAGGAGTTGGCAGTCGGGTTTGAACTGCAGAGGTCTTCCCGCTCACTGCATATCGCTCATTCCAAAAACATTATGTTGGTCACTACTTGCTTCACTCACTCAGCACATTCCTTCTTTCCCTGAGTGAGTGTCACCTGCTGCAATGACAACCATTGGCATGCGGGAAGCTGATATATTTAAGTTAGGAATAGGCGGACCGCGCATGCGTGCTGCAAGACCCCCCGCACCCCGTCGCAGCGTGTTCAACAGCCATCTCCTGCCGCGATAACAATATATACCGATGTGGAGATAAGTGACGTCATCCAGAAAAGAAGGATAACATTTTTTGGACATGTGAAACGAATGAGCCCAGCGAGACTGACCAACCGCAACATAACTTACTTTCAGGAGAGGAAAACAAAATGGGCCTGGTTCATTGAACTGGATAAAGATCTGAAAGAAGAGGGGATATCACCAACAGACATTCAGGAGCGCGCCCCACTCAAAAGGAAACTTCAAGCTAGCAAAGGTTTCCAAGAAAAACCGAAGCTGAAAACGGAAAAGATTTGGACCCAGGAACGGAAGGAAGTCCACCGAAAACGAATGCGGGCGTACTGGGCCAACATCAAAGCTAGTAGAAGACAGTTGGAATGACGCGGTCCATAGATGGCCTATACGAAATGAATGAATGTCTCGTATCCATAGGCTACATGCACGAGACAAAATACAGTACCGTAGCCATTATAACAAGTTGGACTGTTATGAATTAATTGCTCCTAACACTTTATGGGATAATGGTCTCTATATTAACCACCTGTCATAAGGACAGATTTTGCTTTCAAAGATGCTGATAGTTGAATCTTTAAGCCAATTTTCGGTGAATTTTTGATGCCGAAGTGCCAGTATTTTCTAAAAATCCGGTCCGGGTTCGATTCCCGGTCAATGCATGTGAGATTTTCGGTGTGAAATGCCATGTCCTGTGGTTCGGATTCCACGTAAAAAGGAGGTCCCGTGGCTCATGATCTCGCGATTAACGGTCACGTTAAACTACAAGCTTCCTTCCTTCCTTTTTCTAAAAATCAAATATTTTTACGTGTCTACTTGACGTAATGTGTTGGATAAAAAATTAAACAATTTAAAACTAGAAACATTAACAAGTAGAGTGTAAAAATTATATATTTTTATAGAAATATCTTATATATAAAAGTGAAAGTATGTATGTATGTATGTATGTGGATCTGTTCCGTATACAAATCTACACCGTTCCACCAATCTCAACCAAATTTTGCATACATATAGTTTAGGATCCAGAAGGAACCGCTGGCTACATGAATTTTCGATAGTCTTTCTCATTCTTCTGATTTCGGCCCTTTGGCACTCAACCACAGGCTAATCAAATCATAAAATATACTCATGAAGGAATGGCAAGCCAGACAGTTTCCATGGCAACATAGCTCAAGTCGAGACACGGCCGACTGGATGCCAGTTCTGCTCTGCACTACCGGTATAGAAAAAGAGGATCTTTACTTGAAATACCGTTAGTTACTCAACTACTCACACAGCACTGTCAACCGAGTTTAGCATAACAAAGACTTGACACTATCATCTACTATATATTTGTCAAATACCACTCACTCACTCATTCATTCATCACGAAATCTCAGAAACCACCGACGGATTGGAAAGAAATTTGGTATGCAGCTTCCCAAAGGGCCGCAAATGCCCACTAAGAGAGGATTTTTGGATATTCAGGTTCTAAAGGGGTGTTAAGGGGGTAGACCTGCATTTCATTGAATTGAAATATCTCTCGATTGGTTTCATTGGGGGATGTGATACTCGGCACGTAAACTCATCATTAAAAATAAGAAGACACGAGTCTGAGGGTTTTAGGATGTGGTGTATATTATGAGGTGAAAGGGGTGAAAAGTGGGGGTGGAAGGATTCCTAACGGAGCGTGTAGGCCTATCTCTTAAACGACATAGGCGAGAAATTTGAAACTTAGCGAAAAAAAATCAGCTAAAAAATTAAGTAAATCGGTGTTCGACCGTTTTTTCATAAATTAATTTAAGGGGCCAATGGGGTGGGGTGAAATTCTGGGGGGATAAAGGAGAGAAAGTGTCCTAACTGACTGACTAACTCACTCACTCATCAAACTCAGGGGAAAAAGACAGCTAAAAAATAAGTTAATAGGTGTTCAAGCGTTTTTTCATCAATCCAATTTAAGGGGCCCATGGGGAGGGGTGATATTCTGGTAAAAATAATTGAAAGAAAATGTCCTGTCTGATTCACTCACTCATCACGCCCAGCGAAAACTATTAATGTTGGAAAAATGAAATTTTGGGAATATGTTCGCTGTATGTCAAAACGTCAACTAAGGAATGACTTTTTTAGCCTACTTTTCACATTTTGCAAAAATGAGGAAAAAGTAGACTTATGAGATCGGGCAAATGTGTGTCTGTCTGTCTGTCTGTCTGTCTGTCTGTCCTTCTGTCTGTCTGTCTGGCTGTGTGTGTGTCCCCCCCCTATCAACTCCTAAACGGCTGCAGCAATCGAAACAAAATTTGGTAGGAGTAAAGATCAATACCTGAATATCGCACGGCCATATTTGAAAATGATGTCAGTGCTACCAACTGCTAAAAAATCGCAATTGAAATTTGAGCTCTATGTTGGATATCTTGGAAAGTATGAATGGGAGCTATTTCAAAATTGGCACACGTACAGATCATAATATTTCAGTTTAATTTCCAGGAGGCCAAACATGGCAGTGTTGCCAAAATGATTATAAGCCTCCTGATAGGTCCAATTTTTAAAAGCATATAACTTCTACACTATCAAGCGGAATTCAACCAAATTTCGTATGTTGTATGTGTACATAACCAAATATGACTGAGCGTATTCTTTAGACCTACCAGGGCTGCCAACTGTTAATAAATGCTCCTAATTTATTTTATCCAAATACCAATATATCAGAAAGTATGCAAGCCGACAGCTTTAAACTATGCACACGTATAGTACCTGACTTGCTATATTAATTTGGAGTAACTTACATACGTCAGTGCTACCAACATGATTCTAAGCCTGCTGACAGGTCCAACTTTAAATACATGTAACTTCCATACTATCATTTGGATTTCAACCAAATTTCGTATGTGCTATGTGTACCATAACAGATATGACTATGCGTATTCTAAGGAGCAACCAGGGCTGCCAACTGTTAATATGTGCTGTCCTTATTATTGTTACCCTAATATCAATATATCAGAAAGTATGCAAGCCAATAGCTCTAAACTTTGCACACGTATAGTACCTGGCATTCTAGACGAATTTGGAGTAACTAATATACGTCAGCGCTGCCAACATGATTCTAAGCCTGCTGATAGGTCCAATTTTAAAATGCATGTAACTTCTATACTAACTAATGGATTTCATTCAAAATTGGCACAACAATAGATCATATTATTTCAGATTATTTCTGACCAATACATGCATGACATTGTTGCCAACATGATTTTACGCGCGCTGTTAGATCCAATGTTTAACTGCATGTAACGTCCATGCTATCCAGTGGACTTCAACCAAATTTTGTATTTAGTACCGTAAGAGACGGAACTAAGAATATATTCAGTCATCAGGGCTGCCAACTGTAGTGCTCTATTAGGATACATTATGCCAGGTATACAGTATTTCGAACTAATTGGAAATTTCGATATTAGCAACTTAATTTCGTCATTATTCTAGATAGGTTCATATTCTGTAGAATAATCATTGGCATGAAAAGTAGGCTGTATAGTTCTTAACGGAACTTCTTGTTTTATTCGGGTTTTAAAGAGATGTTAAGGGGGTAAACGTGCATTTCATTGAATAACGATATCTCATGAGTTGTTTCTTTGGGGATGTGATATTCGGTATATAAACTAATCATTAAAAATAATCAGACATATATCTAAACGTTTATCGATGTGGTGTATAGTATGAGGTGAAAGGGGTGAAAATTGGGGGTTGAGGGATTCTTAACGGAGCGTGTACCTCTTAAACCACATAGGCGGGAAGTTTGAAATTCTGCGGGAAAAAACAGCTTAAAATACAAGTAAATATGTGTTAGACCGTTTTTTTTTTCATAAATCCAATTTAAGGGGCCCTTGGAGAGGGGTGAAATTCTGGGGGAAAAAATAACAGGAAAGAAAGTGTCCTAACTGATTGACTCACTCACTCATCAAACTCAGGGGGAAAACAGCTTTAAATAAGTAAATAGGTGTTCGACCGTTTGCTTCATAAATCCAATTTAAGGGGTTCATGGGGAGGGGTGAAATTATCAAATATAAATGAAAGAAAATGTCCTGACTGACTCACTCACTCATCATCGCCCAGCCAAAATTATTGAAGTTGGAAACATTAGAGTTTGGGGATATGTTCGTTTTATGTCGAAAACGTCCACTAAGGAAAGAGTTTTGAATATTCAGGTTCTAAATAGGTGTTAAGGGGGTAAACGTGCATTTCATTGAATAAAAATATCTCACGAGTGGTTTCATTTGGGGATGTGATACTTGGCATATATACTAATCATTAAAAATAAGCTGACACATGTCTAATGGTTTTTCGATGTAGTGTATATTATGAGGTGAAAGGGATGAAAAGTGGGGGTTGAAAGATTCTTAACGGAGCGTGTATCTCTTAAACGACATAGGCGAGGAGTTTGAAACTCGGAGGAAATCAATCAGCTTAAAATAAATAAATAAATAAATAAAATAAATAGGTGTTCGACCTTTTTTTCATAAATCCAATTTAAGGGGCCTATGGGGAGGGGTGAAATTCTGGAAGAAAAACGTCCACTAAGGAAGGATTTTTGGATGTTAACTCTCATCGACCAACCAAAACTATTAATGTTAGAAGAATGATATTTTGGGGATATGTTTGTTGTGTGTCGAAAACATCTACTAAGGAGGGATTTTAGGATATTCAGGTTCTAAAGGGGTGTTAACGGGGTTAAACCTGCATTTCATTGAATAACAATATGACACGACTATGATGCGAGCGAAGCGAGACTAAAAATGAGATGGTGTGTGTCTGTGTATTACTCAATCACGCAAGTACCACTGGTCCGATTTACATGAATTTTACATGGAAGTAGCAGATTTACCTGGTTAACATACAGGTTACTTTTGATTTCAATACCTTGCACTATTCAAAGATGGCGACCATTTTAGTGACGTCACTCTACCCTTTGGTTTTAAACTTTCATATTTCCATTTCAAATAAAAAGAGAACGCTAAGAAATAGCAAACTTTTGATGGCATATACGAGGTTAAAAATTGCATTTTCCATCCGAAAGGTATCTCCAACCGTTAGCGAGTAAAACCTAAATGTGTGCTATAAAACACGGTCAAGGCAGAGCGGTGTAGTTGGACAAAATGTTCCATCCTTAATCTCCCTCTGCGCAGCACCTCGCCTATCCCCTGTTTTAACTGTCACCTTCACATTTTAATTTATTTACGACGCGTAGCACGGGTACTTCAGCTAGTAACAAAAAAATAAAATAAATATAAAAAAATGAAAATAATTGTAAAAAACATTTTGAATTTAGTTAATATCAAAACTAAATCTATAAGAAAATATTTTGAAAATTAAAAATAAATACATAAACATAACAAGTAGTTCCGTGAAGAACTACACAGCCTATTTTCATTAATCCTACCTATGTAAATTGTCTCTATCAACATACACAATTTCAGTTTGATTGCTGTAATAGATTCGTAGAAATTGAGAACCGTCTAAATATTGCGGATGGTCGCCATGTTGTATTTTATATTATGTAGGTCTTAGAGTTATGTACTGTTACATGAAGATTATTGTGTACGTGTAGCATTCAAACTTCAATCGCATGATTAGGACACAAGAAGTAAAAACGAGATTTTAAAATTTTGCACTGCTGCCATCTTGTGGTTATGGAAACAATTGAAATAAATAGATGCCAGTGGATTAACATTTGTATAAGGATTTACTGTACCAAGTTTCACTGCACTCGGATGGTTAAATTGCGAGAAACGACCATGTGAATATTTATAGTTTGCGTCGCCGCCATGTTGGATATGTGATCACCAGGTTATTGAAAGGTCCGATAGGTGAACTTATGTGGGAAATTATAAGGAAACTAGCGGACCCGTGAGAGAACACTCGCATAATATTAATGGGCTGTGTGCGCCCCATGTGTACAGGCTACAAGCCCACCTCTAGTGCTATGCGGGCTGTACGCAATGCCAGGGGCTATCGTCTTACTTATTTGTTTAAGCACTTTATAAACAAATATCGTACATATATTTCCGTTGATTTTTCAAGAAATGCAAGATTTTTCCTGTACTATTGAGCCGATTTGGAAGTGCTGGTATTAACTGCCTCAGAACTAATTGACCCTTGTGAAAATCTAGTAGGAAGCTGAAGAAATAGTCTGCTTTTCTCAGCCTGCTGGGTGCAGTCCGCTGCGTCACCCGTCAGTCGTCAGAAGTACACTCTGTTCCCGCAGCAACTGTCACTCACTCACACGATAACAACCATTATTTATTTCACTTGTTACAAACTGTATTAGGTGATTAGAATAATTAAATGACACTATTACGTGTAATGGAATAATATTGTAACGAAAATATTATGATTATATAATTCAGCACTGTACTGTTAATAATCAACCATTCTTTCGGCGTGTTGTGGTACGATGCGTTGCCAATAACAAGCACTGAGTTGCGTGCCAAATGAGGGTTCAACTTTTCTTTTAACCAACGAATATAATATTCACTGTTCATATCTTTGTGATAGTCCTCACTTCTTTTATGTGACTGGTAAATAAGTAGCACGTTGGGAACAACTGGCTGACTGTACCTCTCTGTTATAAATCTGTCACAAGAAGCAGCCTTTCTTCCTTCGCCCCTTCCCAACCCTCTTCTGCATTGCAAGCTGTCATTGAACTTGAGGTAGGTCCGGTCGCCAGCTTCAGTTTCTAACTCACGGGTCAATTTGTTTCGAGGGACTTATACAAACCACACCTTCTAATTCCCTCTGGTTAGGAGCTTGAGTTTTGGTGAAACATAGACCTTAGCGTATTATATAATAAGATAAGTTTTAGGAATAATCCATACCGTTACAAAGCAAATGGTCCTCAGCTTAATATGACTCATACAATTTAATTTCCAAAGTTTTGATGATTTTCCGCATTCGGAGCCCCTGTGGCATGTACTGAATGATGTCAATCTGCGAGAGTAGGTGGCACTACTTCTAAAAAGATCATGTTACCTTTCAACAGAAAACGTAATCTTCAACTCCTCAGCACTTAGTGGCTTTTCCCCACAAATTGGCGACAATGCTCTGCCTTATGGCCTTTAGCCGCTCGACAATGCTACATAATCCAAATAGCAACAAAGGAGACCTGGCACAAAGTCTTTCGTGAATGCACATAAGAAGATTAGCGCTAACAAGTGGGCCACAACACCAGTCATTGGAAACAACGCCAACAAAGGATAAGACCTTAAGTACCTGAGATTTACATAAGAAAGAAGAACACTCTTAAATGGAGATTATTATACAAGGCGTTAAATCACTGTTGAAGTGACTCATAGGTCAAATGTTTTGTTTACGTCTGGACAGGCGACTGCTACTCCAAACAAGGAATACATTAAGCAACGAATGAAGACTTGCCTACATGTCGATGTCATGAAGAAAACAATCCCAATGTATTCGATGAAACAACTTCTGATTGTGCATATTCTACAGACCCGAGGTCAGTTACCTTCCGGAGAATGGTTGTACTTCTGTGCTTCAAGTGACCAGGTTATGGAAGTACTCTCCAGATGGAAGAAAAGAGATTGGTTGGTTGGTTCCTTTGTTTAGGGGCTGCGACAATGCGGTCATGTAGCCCCATGTACTTTGGGTGTGTGTAGAATCTTCTGATAACCGGTGTTAATTGTGATGGCTGTATTAGTGTGTGTTATCTGTAAATCAAGCCTCCGTGGCTTAGGCGACAGCACGCCGGCCTCTCACCACTGGGTCCGTGGTTCAAATCCCGGTCACTCCATGTGAGATCTGTGCTGGACAAAACGGATGCAGACAGGTTTTTCTCCGGGTGCTCCGGTTTTCCCTGTCAAAATTTCATTCCAGCAACACTCTCCACTATCATTTCATTTCATCTGCCATTCATTTAATCATTGCCCCAAAGGAGTGCGTCAGGCCTCGGCAGCCGGCACAGTTCATATCCTCGCCGCTAGATGGGGGCTTCATTCATTCCATTCCTGACCCGGTCGGAGACTGGAAGCAGGCTGTGGATTTTCATCTGTAAATTAGGTAAAGACTGCAAAGGATTAATTTCAAGTACAGTATTTCCTACTTTTACTACCGTCAATGACACCTAGCTGTGAGCTTGGCTACTAGATCCAACCGGCACATGGCGGCGAACGTAGGAACTTAATGAGCGTTTGTCAAATCTAACCTATAAATTTAGCTTCGCACAAGTTTAGTTAATGGAAGGTTCTTTTTCAAGCCATAAATCTATGACATGGGACCGCCGGCTTTACTTCCCCTCCGAAAGAAGGCATACTGAGGGATTTTAACGCTCTTAAAAATCCGACGACTTCGGCCGGGTTTGAACCCGCGATCTTGGGCACAGAAACTGAGTATGCTACCCACTACGCCACCGAAGCCTCTAGAAAAGTAATTAAGAATTTAAGAATTTAAGACTCAAGATTTAGAGTTGTTGATGATTCATTTAGGGGATTGCGATGAAATGAGGTCAGTGGTCTTACCCAGTAGCGACCGTTGGCTTTAGAAGAGTGCAGTAATGTACAGTTGGCAGCATTGCCTTTTCCAATATGATGATTAAACAGTAGTTTTCCTCAGTTTATTTCTGTCTTGTTAAAGTGAAAATGCAGTCCTTTCTGAAAGCAGTTAGGCTCGGTAAGTACAAACAACTTTAAGAATGATACGCACAGAAACACTAATTATGGAAAAACGGTTGGATTTTTAGCCTACTTTTCACATTTTGCAAAAATGAGGAGAATTGAGACTTATGAGATCGATCCGGGAAAATGTGTATCTGTCTGTCCTTCTGTCTGTCTGTTTGTATGTCTGTCTGTCTGTCTGTCTGTCTGTGTGTGTGTGTGTGTGTGTGTGTCCTATCAACACCTAAACGGCTGCAGCAATCGAAACCAAATTTAGTATGAGTAAAGATGTATACCGGAATATCTCAAGCCCATATTTGAGAATGATGTCAGTGCTACCAACTGCTGAAAAACCGCAATAGAAATTTGAGCTCCATGTTGGATATCATGGAAGGTATTTCAAAATTGGCACACGTATAGATAATAATATTTCAGTTTAATTTCCAGGAGACCATGCATGGCAGTGTTGCCAAAATAATTTTATGCCTTCTGATAGGTCCGATTTTTAAATGCAATAACTTCTACACTATTAATTGGATTTCAACCACATTTTGTATGTACAGTAATATGTGTACATAAACAGATATGACAGAGTGTATTCTTAAGAGCCACCAGGGCTGCAAACTGTTAATAATTGCTCTCTCTATTTTCTTCATCCAAATACCAATATATCTGAAAGTATGCAAGCCGACAGCTTTAAACTATTCACACGTATATCACCTGACACTAGATTAATTTGGTGTAATTAATATAAGTCAGTGCTGCCAACATGATTCTATGCTTGCTGATAGGTCCAATTTTAAAATACATGTAACTTCTATACTAACAAATGGATTTCATACAAAATTGGCACAACAAGATATAATATTACCGATTATTTCTAACCAGCACACGCATGACATTGTTGCCAACATGCTTTTACGCGTGCTGATAGATCCAATGTCTAACTGCATGTAACGTCCATTGGACTTCAACCAAATTTTGTATTCTGTACCTTAAGAGATGGAACTAAGAATATATTCAGTCACCAGGGCTGCCAACTGTAGTGCTCTATTAGGCTACATTATACCAGGAATATTTCGAACTAATTGGACATTTCGATATCACCAACTTAATTTCGTCATTATTCTATATAGGTTATATACTGTATAATAATCATTGGCATGAAAAGTAGGCTCTTTAGTTCGTCACGAAACTTCTTGTTAAATACTGCAAACCACGAACTTTATCCATAATGGATTTGTTCAGATGTCGTTAAGAATATGAATTGCCTACACGGGGAAATGGGACAGGCGGCAGAATATCCGAATCCTGTTAACAAACTAGGACTAACAACATCTCAGAAAAAAAGTAGCGAAATCAAGCATGTCTGTGGAAATACAGAGGGATATAATTCTGAAAGGGAAGCTAGATAAAGGCACCGCGTATCGGCACTTCAAACAGAATAATATTAAGGCTTTTCTAGACGAACAATTGGTATGGCATTTTATCGCTAACACAGATCAGTTATGGCATTTAAAAAGGTCTTTCAAGTTACCCACTGTTTTTTTCTTTTAATTATCATTCCGCTCATCGAAAATGATCCACTGAATCATTATTATGTGTGCAAATGAATGTCAGAATATCGCATTATCACGTAATGTGGCAGCTGAGTTATGTAGTTGAACTTAAATAAACGAGATAGCTTTTATTCATCGCTCACGAGAGGAATGTCGGGAACTGTTTCCTATTGGCCACACAGAGTGCAGCACCAGGGGAAGACAAAACACACACTTTGAAAAAAAAAAAAGTACGTCCTTGCCCGAAAATGTATTATTTCCGAGTGGATTTTTAATTGTTCTATTTTGTCTTTTAATCTTATGCTAAGAAGGGGAAAAGGAGAAGATGGCGTAAGGTAATGCGTTTGATCTGTCAAGGATGTGTAGCGCTGGTCGGTCAGTATATTGTATGCAAATATGGTGGCATTCCGCAATTCAGGGGTGGACAATCATGTCACGTGGTCTTAAAGAACTGTGGAATGCTGATGGCTAGGATCAGTATTTCTATGCAAGGGAAACTCGCATTTTATGCGTGGCCAAGTTTCCCAGACGTCCCGGTTACCAGGACAGTCCCGAATTTTTAGCCTACTTTTTTAAATTTTGCAAAAATGGGGAAAAGGTAGACTTATGAGATCGATCAAGGAAAATATGTGTCTGTCTGTCAGTCTGTCTGTGTGTCCCTCCTCCCCCCCCCCCCCCCTCCTATCAACGCCTGCCTCTCACACGAACATAGTCTTGGTACAAGGTCAAAAAATGATTCACTCATGCTCATACCTATACACCGTACGGTACGCTACACTAACTCCGTCGTAGTTTCTACTGCACGATTGAGGAACCACCTGCCGCGCTCTGTCAGAGGAGCAACCCCGTCTAGCTTCAGGCAGCAATGCCAGCTGTACATATCACAAAAGAAATGAAAGCTGAACTCAACACGTCAAATACACCTAAACGGCTGCAGCTATCGGAACACAGAAAAGATCTATACCTGAATATCTCACGGCCATATTTGAAACTGATCTCAGTGCTACCAACTGCTGAAAATCGCAATTAAAATTTGAGCTCTATGTCGTCTATCTCAGAAAATATGCACGCGAACTATTCCAAAATTAGCACAAGTCCATACATGCCTGTGTTGCCAACATGATTCTAATCTTGCCGATAGGTCCAATTTCTAAATGCATGCAACTTCTATACTATCGATTGAATTTCAACCAAATTTCGTATGTACTATGTGTACTACAACAGGAATGACTGGGCGTATTCTAAAGAACCTCCAGGGCTGTCAACTGTTAATAATGTAAATGCTCTCTATATTCTTTGACCCTAATATCAATATATCAGAAAGTATGCAAGCCAACAGCACTAAACTTTGCACGCGTATAGTACCTGACATTCTACCTTAGTTTGGTGTAACTTATATACATCAGTGCTGCCAATACGATTCTAAGCCTGCAGATAGGTCCAGTTATTAAATGCATAAAACTTCTATACTAACAAATGAATTTCAACTAAATTTCCAAATGGATTTCAACTAAATTTCGTATGTGCATTGTGTACCATAACAGTTATGACCATGCATATTCGTAAGAACCAGCAGGGCTGCCAAATGTTAATAAATGCTCTCTATATTTGTTTAATCCTAATATCAATGTATCATAAAGTACGCAAGCAATCAGCTCAAAACTTTGCACACGTATAGTACCTGAAATTCTAGATTAATTTGGAGTAACTAATTTCCTCAGTGCTGCCAACATGATTCTAAGCTTTCTGATAGTTTCAATTTTTAATTACGTGTCACTTCTATTCAAATAAATGGTTTTTATCCAAAATTGACACAATAATAGATCGTAATATTTCAGATTAAGTCTGAGCATCACATACATGACATTGTTTCCAACATGATTTTACGCGCACTGATAAATCTAATATCGAACAGCATGTAACGTCCTTACTATCCATTAGACTTCAACCAAAATTTGTATGTGCATTTTATACCTTATGGGATGGAACTAAAAATATATTCAGAGTCGCCAGGGCTGCCAATTATAGTAAGTTACTCTATTAGGTTACACTATTTCAGGTGTATTTCAAACTGCAGTACTTAGAATTGTCAGTATTACCAACTTGATTTCGTCATTATTCTAGATAGGTCTATATAGATTGGCATGAATCTTAAATTTTAATATAAGTAGGCTCTTTAGTTCGTCACGGAACTACTTGTTAATATTACTAAGCCAAGTCTCAGCAAACGCTTTTCGAAAGTGTTAATGCCACGATTTCCCTCTTATCTCAAACTATAAGGTGCGTTCAAAAAGAAACGAGCCGGAGGCTGTAATGCGCAAACCAGTGACGACATGGGCTAATCGTGGCGTATGCAACGAGGTGTGGTTCCGACCAGAGCGTGGAAGGTCACAGCCCGTCGCTAGAGGGCACGCGTGCACGTCACGTGACGATACAAAGCGAGCAGCAGCATGCATCAATCGCCCAACGCTCCCAGTCGCATTGCAAACAGTGACATGGAGGCGTTAACCGAAGAGCAAAGAGGTGTTGTTCGGTTTCTGACAGTGGAAGGAGTAGGGGAAACGGACATTCATCGCCGAATGTCACAAGTGTACGGCGAACACTGCATGTCCCTTGCAAGGGTCAAGACGTGGCACAAGCGCTTCAGGGAAGGACGGGTGTCGTTAGCCGATGATGCCCGGTCTGGGGAACCCCCCTGCATTACCGATGATAACGTCCAGCTGGTTGATGCACTCATTACCCAGGACCGCCGAGTGACAGTGAACGCCATAGCCGCCGTGGTCGCTCCACGACAATGCACGACCTCATACGGCCAACACAGTCGCGGCACTCCTGCAGAAATTCAAATGGGAGGTTCTCGGCCACCCTCCATACAGTCCAGAATTCTCTCCCTCTGATTACGCCATGTTTGGTCCCTTGAAAAGGGCTCTGCGGGGCCAACGATTCACCTCGGACGCCGACGTCCAGCTGTTCGTGCGGAACTGGTTCACATCGCAGCCCAGGGAATTTTATGAGACAGCCATTCACCGCCTCGTGTCACAGTGGGACAAGTGCCTCAACAGCCAGGGCTAACATACAGGTACTGGTTTCTGTAATTATGCCTTCGGCTCGTTACTTTCTGAACGCACCTTATACTTTTCAAAGAATTCAAGTGTGAAGGTTTGGATCATCTACCGTTTAGTCCAATCCAGCACTGAATGATTTTCACCTTTTTCGAGAATTGAAGGTATAGTTTGGCCAAAAAGGAAACACTTCAGGAGACTGTCCACACGTACCCTCCTCAGTGGCGGCAGAATCATTTGTCGAGGGCATTGGAAAGCTGGTGTAACGATACGACAAATGTTTCAATCGGTTTGGCGATTATGTTGAGACATAAGAATAAAACAAGCAAACATTTAGTAGTAAAATCAGTTTGGTATGTCAATCTGTTATTTCTATACAGTCCATCGGAACTAGAAGAAAAACAAGATGTTCAGTAAAGAACATATAGCCTACTTTCTCCTAAATGCATGGGTATTGTTATAACTCTTTGTCCTTTTCAAGGAGTATAATTGAATGTTGGTTGTAGTAGCTTGTTGAAATACAATGTGCTATAGGGATATTAAACATGAATATGAGGTGCCCTTTGCTAGTGCTACCTCTGTAATAAAATTCATTCAATTCGGTTTCGCCGTGTTTGAATTGATCTGGGGAATGGATTTGCACACATACATGGCCGCTATTTGCAAACTATTGGGCTGATGACCTTGTAGTCAGTCATAAGATGCTTTCCACAAAAAGGCATGTTGTTGCAAAATCCGGTAGAGATCAAATTATTAGGATGGTCGAAATTTGATTTAAGCTTTTAACATTTGGGTGGCCGTCATTCCGTTTCCGTCAAGATGACGGTGATATAAACATGACACTGAGGTGCCTTTTGCTAGTGCTACCTCTGTACCAAATTTCGTTCAATTCGGTTTCACCGTGTTTGAATTGATAGGGGGAATCGATTTGCACACATACTTGGCCACCATCTGCAAACTATTTGGCTGATGATCTAGCAGTTTGGTCAGAATATGCTTCCTCACAAAGATTTGTTGTTGCAAAATTTGGTAGAGACTAGATTATTAGGTTGGTCGTAATTACATTTTAGCCTTTAACATTTGGGTGGCCGCGATTACGTTTCCGTCAAGATGGCGGTGATAAAAAACATGACACTGAGGTGGTCTTTTCTAGTGCTACCTCTGTACCAAATTTCGTTCCATTCGGTTTCACCGTGTTCGAATTAATAGGGGGAATCGATTTTCCCACAAAGATGGCCGCCATCCGCAAAATATTAGCCTAATGACCTATTAGTTTGGTCAAAGGATGCTCCCTCCATAATGGTATGTTGATGCAAAAATTGGTAGAGATCGGATGAATAGGTTAATCATAATTTGATTTAAGCTTTGAATATTTGTGTGGCCGCCATTACGTTTCCTTCAAGATGGCGGCGATATAAAACATGACACTGAGGTGCCCTTTGCTAGTGCTACCTCTGTACCAAATTTCATTCCATTCGGTTTCACCGTGTTCGAATTAATAGGGGTAATCAATTTTGACACAAAGATGGCCGCCATCCGCAAACTATTATGCTAATGACCTATTAGATTTGTCAAAGGATGCTTCCTCCATAAAGGTATGTTGTTGCAAAATTTGGTGGAGATCGGATGATTAGGTTAGTCGTAATTTAATTTAAGCTTTGAACATTTGTGTGGCCGCCATTACGTTTCCGTCAAGATGGCGGTGATATAAAACATGACCCTGAGGTGCCCTTTGCTAGTGCTACCTCTGTACCAAATTTCATTCCATTCGGTTTCACCGTGTTCAAATTAATAGGGGTAATCGATTTTGACACAAAGATGGCCGCCATCCGCAAACTATTAGGCTAATGACCTATTAGATTTGTCAAAGGATGCTCCTTTCAAAAAGGTATGATGTTGCAAAATTTGGTAGAGATCGGGTGATTAGGTTAGTCGTAATTTGATTTAAGCTTTGAACATTTGGGTGGCCGCCATTACGTTTCCGTCAAGATGGCGGTGATATAAAACATGACACTGGGGTGCCCATTGCTAGTGCTACCTCTGTACCAAATTTCATTCCATTCGGTTTCACCGTGTTCGAATTAATAGGGGTAATCGATTTTGACACAAAGATGGCCGCCATCCGCAAACTATTAGGCTAATGACCTATTATATTTGTCAAAGGACGCTCCCTCCATAAAGGTATGTTGTTGCAAAATTTGGTAGAGATCGGATGATTAGGTTAGTCGTAATTTGATTTAAGCTTTGAACATTTGTGTGGCCGCCATTACGTTTCCGTCAAGATGGCGGTGATATAAAACATGACACTGAGGTGCCCATTGCTAGTGCTACCTCTGTACCAAATTTCATTCCATTCGGTTTCACCGTGTTCGAATTAATAGGGGTTATCGATTTTGACACAAAGATGGCCGCCATCCGCAAACTATTAAGCAAATGACCTATTAGATTTTTCAAAGAATGCTCCCTTCATAAAGGTATGTTGTTGCAAAATTTGGTAGAGATCGGATGATTAGGTTAGTCGTAATTTGATTTAAGCTTTGAACATTTGGGTGGCCGCCATTACGTTCCCGTCAAGATGGCGGCGATATAAAACAAGACACTGGGGTGCCCTTTGCTTGTGCTACCTCTGTACCAAATTTCATTCCATTCGGTTACACCGTGTTCGAATTAATAGGGGTAATCGATTTTGACACAAAGATGGCCGCCATCCGCAAACTATTAGGCTAATGACCTATTAAATTTGTCAAAGGATGCTCCCTCTATAAAGGTAAGTTGTTGCAGAATTTGGTAGAGATCGGATGATTAGGTTAGTCGTAATTTGATTTAAGCTTTGAACATTTGTGTGGCCGCCATTACGTTTCCGTCAAGATGGTGGCGATATAAAACATGACACTGGGGTGCCCTTTGCTAGCGATACCTCTGTACCAAATTTCGTTCCATTCGGTTTCACCGTGTTCGAATTAATAGGGGCAATCGATTTTCACACAAAGATGGCCGCCATCCGCAAACTATTAAGCTGATGACCTACTAGTTTGGTCAAAGGATGCTGTCTCCATAAAGGTATGTTGTTGCAAAATTTGGTAGAGATCGGATGATTAGGTTAGTCGTAATTTGATTTATGCTTTGAACATTTGTGTGGCCGCCATTACGTTTCCGTCAAGATGGCGGCGATATAAAACATGACACTGAGTTGTCATTTGCTAGTGCTACCTTTGTACCAAATTTCGTTCAATTTGCGCTCACTGTGTTCGAATTGATAGGGGGGGGGGACAGACATTCAGAGTACACACACTCTCACACACACACACACACAGAGACTCACACACACACATACACACACACAGACAGACACACTTTTTTTCGCCCTGTAGTAATCTCATAAGTCTACTTTCATTTTTTGCAAAAATCGAGAGTAGGCTAAAAACAGCCCCCGTATAACACAAGTCATAAAAAGTGGGTGAACACTCCCGGATTTACCTTAACACTTGTGTGGAACGTAATTTTTAGCCTACTTTCGATTTTTGCAAAAAAAAAAAGTAGACTTATGAGATCAACACAGGGCGAAAAAAGTGTGTCTGTCTGTGTGTGTGTATGTGTGTGTGTGAGTCTGTGTGTGTGTGTGTATGTGTGTGTGTGAGTGTGTGTGTGTGTGTGTGTGTGTCTGTGTGTGTGTGAGTGTGTGTACTCTGAATGTCTGTCCCCCCTATCAATTCAAACACGGTGAATGCGAATTGAACGAAATTTGGTACAAAGGTAGCACTAGCAAAGGACACCTCAGAGTCATGTTTTATATCGCCGCCATCTTGACGGAAACGTAATGGCGGCCACACAAATGTTCAAAGCTTAAATCAAATTACGACTAACCTAATCATCCGATCTCTACCAAATTTTGCAACAACATACCTTTATGGGGGAGCATCCTTTGACCAAACCAATAGGTCATCAGCGTAATAGTTTGCGGATGGCGGCCATCTTTGTGTGAAAATCGATTCCCCCTATTAATTCGAACACGGTGCAATCGAATGGAACGAAATTTGGTACAGAGGTAGTACTAACAAAAGGCACCTCAGTGTCATGTTTTATATCGCTGCCATCTTGACGGAAACGTAATGGCGGCCACACAAATGTTCAAAACTTAAATCAAATTACGACTAACCTAATCATGCGATCACTACCAAATTTTGCAACAACATACCTTTATGGGGGAGCATCCTTTGACCAATCTAATAGGTTATTAGCCTAATAGTTTGCGGATGGCGGCCATCTTTATGTCAAAATTGATTCCCCCTATTAATTCGAACACGGTGGAACCGAATGGAACGAAATTTGGTACTGAAGTAGCACTAGCAAAGGGCACCTCAGTGTCATGTTTTATATCGCCGCCATCTTGACTGAAACGTAATGGCGGCCACACGAATGTTCAAAGCTTAAATCAAATTACGATTAACCTACTCATCCGATCTCTACCAAATTTTTCAACTACATACCTTTATGGAGGGAGCATCCTTTGACCAATCTAATAGGTCGTCGGCTTAATAGTTTGTGGATGGCGGCCATCTTTGTGTGAAAATCAATTTCCCCTATTAATTCGAACACGGTGCAACCGAATGGAACGAAAATTGGTACAGAGGTAGTACTAACAAAAGGCACCTCAGTGTCATGTTTTATATCGCCGCCATCTTGACGGAAACGTAATGGCGGCCACACAAATGTTCAAACCTTAAATCAAATTACGAATAACGTAATCATCCGATCTCTACCAAATTTTGCAACAACATACCCTTATAGAGGAAGCAACCTTCGACCACATGAATAGGTCATTAGCCAAATAGTTTGCGGATGGCGGCCATCTTTGTGTGAAAATCAATTCCTCCTATTAATTCAAACACGGTGAAACCCAATGGAACGGAATTTGGTACAGAGGTAGCACTAGCAAAGGGCATCTCAGTGTCATGTTTTATATCGCCGCCATATTGACAGAAACGTAATGGCGGCCACACAAATGTTCAAAGCTTAAGTTAAATTACGACTAACATAACCATCCGATCTCTACCAAACTTTGCAACAACATACCGTAATGGAGGGAGCATCCTTTGACCAATCTAATAGGTTATTAGCCAAATAGTTTGCGGATGGCGGCCATCTTTATGTCAAAATTGATTCCCCCTTTTAATTCGAACACGGTGGAACCGAATGGAACGCAATTTGGTACAGAGGTAGCATTAGCCAAGGGCACCTCAGTATCATGTTTTATATCGCCGCCATCTTGACTGAAACGTAATGGCGGCCACACGAATGTTCAAAGCTTAAATCAAATTACGATTAACCTAATCATCCGATCTCTACCAAATTTTGCAACTACATACCTTTATGGAGGGAGCATCCTTTGACTATTCTAATAGGTTATTAGCCAAATAGTTTCTGGATGGCGGCCATCTTTTTGTCAGAATCGATTCCCCCTAATAATTCAAACACGGTGAAACCGAATGGAACGAAATTTGGTACAGAGATAGCACTAGCAAAGGGCATCTCAGTGTCATGATTAATATCGCCGCCATATTGACAGAAACTTAATGGCGGACACACAAATGTTTAAAGCTTAAATCAAATTACGACTAACATAACCATTCGACCTTTACCAAACTTTTGCAACAACATACCTTTATGGAGGGAGCATCCTTTGACCAATCTAATAGGTCATTAGCCTAATAGTTTGCGGATGGCGGCCATCTTTATGTCAAAATTGATTCCCCCTATTAATTCGAACACGGTGGAACCGAATGAACGAAATTTGGTACAGAGGTAGCACTAGCAAAGGGCACCTCAGTGTCATGTTTTATATCACCGCTATCTTGACGGAAACGTAATCGCGGCCACCCAAATGTTAAAAGCTAAAATGTAATTACGACCAACCTAATAATCTAGTCTCTACCAAATTTTGCAACACCATATCTTTATGTGGGAAACATATTCTGACCAAACTGCAAGAACATCAGCCCAATAGTTTGCAGATGGTGGCCAGGTATGTGTGCAAATCCATTCCCCACATCAATTCAAACACGGTAAAACCGAATTGAATGAAATTTTTTACAGAGGTAGCACTAGCAATGGGCACCTCTTATTCATGTTTAATATCCCTATAGCACGTTGTATTTCAACAAGCTACTACAACCAACATTCAATTATACTCCTTGAAAAGGACAAAGAGTTATAACAATACCCATGCATTTAGGAGAAAGTAGGCTATATGTTCTTTACTGAACATCTTGTTCTTAGATGAATTAAATAGCATAAGAAGAAACCAGAGTAGTAGTTGTTGTTGTTGTTGATGTTACTTGTGGTAATGTAGTAAAAGAGATATTTTCTTTCTTTAATATTAAGAATTTTTCCATGCCTGTCTCGTTTGAACTGGTCCGTGACGTCAATCAAGATACCAAAAATAAAGGAATAAAAAGAATTGTGGTAAAGCGAAGCTGTCACATTAACCTCTCACGTTACAGAATAATGTTCTAACCACGCTGTTCATGATTACCGTAATTAAAACACAAGACTCAAATTGTTAATCGTGAATAATTATGCAGAAAATGTCAGCTGAAAAACAGATGAAGCCATATTCGGCGACATAGCACACGAGCTGAGCTCATTACTCATTGGAAACATTTTAATCGATTGAATACGTTTTATAGAGAATCGATTATATTTTACATGGACTTGTGCTCTGTCATGTTTCTGTTCGATTCGTTCAAGTTGTCGAATTGTTGTTGTTGTTTGTGTATTCAGTCTTTTGACTGGTTTGATGCAGCGCTCCATGTCTCCCTGTCCTGAGCTAATAGTTTCATCTCTACATAGCTAGCACACTTTAAATCCGAGGAAATCTGTTTAACATATTCTAGCCTTGATCTACCCCTACAGTTCTTGTCCTCGACCCTTCCTTCCATCACTAAGCTTGCTATTCCTGGTAGTCTTAGTATGTGTCCTACCAACCTATAACTTGCCACTGTGGGTGAGTGGTTAACGTGTCGGTCTACTAACCACAAGATTGCAGGTTTGCTCCTGGCCGTGGTAAGTGATTTTTGAAAGGCAGCAAAAATTTACGACACGCATGTCATACGATGTTGGCATGTTAAATAACCAATTTGAATTCAGTAGGCTGTGTTCATAATGGCAAAATTAATATCGGAAGTAGCAATGCGTATCATTACAGGGTGCATCCGACCTACTAACACACACTGGCTTCACACCCTAAGCCACATACCACCTCCATCCCTAAGAAGATCACAGTCACTGCTTAACTTATGGAAGAAAATAGAAAACAATCCTCAACTCCCTATTCATTCTGATATAGCAGCTTCTCCAACCAAACGACTGAAATCAAGACACCCTTCTTGGCGTACTGCAATGATTCTACAGGACACCTCCTTTAATGTATCGGACGCCTGGAAAGAACAATGGCATCTGCAATCCTCGTTACCAAACCATCACATCATTAAGAACCCCTGCAAGTGCCCTGATGGATTTTCCCTTCCTAGACGACAGTGGAGGACGCTAAACCGTATTAGGACCGGCCAAGGTAGATGTGGAGCCACTCTCTTCAAATGGGGATGGAAGGCATCACCTCAATGTGACTGCGGAGAAGAGGAACAGACAGTGGACCACATTACATTCGAGTGTCCTTTACGTGCATATAGAGGCTCTATAGAAGACTTACACTGTGTCTCAAGCGAAGCCCTTCTCTGGCTCTCAAATTTAAGCATAGAACTCTAGTTATGAACTTGAGATGGTAGATGTACTGTATATATTGTATATAATATTGTATTCATCATACGCTAAATAAATAAATATCGGAAGTTTCCGCCAACACAAAGTTCCTCATTTTTCTACTAGAAAGCGCTATAGTGTTCAAGGAGCTTAGATATCTAACCTCCTTGAATTTCATAGTGATTCAAGGAACAACGAAATTAGCCATGCAAGCTACCCTCTAAAAAGATGGTACATTGGCTTTCACGGCCGGTGAATTAAAACTCAGCAATTCTTCTAGGTTTGTGCCGTGTCTTGTGTGGGGTTTCGCCTAGGACACCAAGCTAGGCTCATCGGCGGGCTCTTGGTGTCCCCGCCCGGACCCCCACAGGAGTGACGAACTGCGCGCCACCGCCCTTTATATAAGGTGCAACTGCACTCCTTGACTGCGAGAACTAAAAGCTCAAGCAGCCTTAACCTCCCTATGAAGGCTTCCAAAAAGATGGTATATTGGCTTTCACGGCCGGTGAATTAAAACTCAGCAATTCTTCTAGGTTTGTTCCGTGTCTTGTGTGGGGTTTCGCCTAGGACACCAAGCTAGGCTCATCGGCGGGCTCTCGGTGTCCCCGCCCGGACCCCCACAGGAGTGACGAACTGCGCGCCACCTCCCTTTATATAAGGTGCAACTGCACCACTTGACTACGAGAACTAAAAGCTCAAGCAGCCTTAACCTCCCTATGAAGGCTTCCAAAAAGATGGTATATTGGCTTTCACGGCCGGTGAATTAAAACTCAGAAATTCTTCTAGGTTTGTGCCGTGTCTTGTGTGGGGTTTCGCCTAGGACACCAAGCTAGGCTCATCGGCGGGCTCTTGGTGTCCCCGCCCGGACCCCCACAGGAGTGACGAACTGCGCGCCACCTCCCTTTATATAAGGTGCAAATGCACCACTTGACTACGAGAACTAAAAGCTCAAGCAGCCTTAATCTCCCTATGAAGGCTTCCAAAAAGATGGTATATTGGCTTTCACGGCCGGTGAATTAAAACTCAGCAATTCTTCTAGGTTTGTGCCGTGTCTTGTGTGGGGTTTCGCCTAGGACACCAAGCTAGGCTCATCGGCGGGCTCTTGGTGTCCCCGCCCGGACCCCCACAGGAGTGACGAACTGCGCGCCACCTCCCTTTATATAAGGTGCAACTGCACCACTTGACTACGAGAACTAAAAGCTCAAGCAGCCTTAACCTCCCTATGAAGGCTTCCAAAAAGATGGTATATTGGCTTTCACGGCAGTTGAATTAAAACTCAGCAATTCTTCTAGGTTTGTGCCGTGTCTTGTGTGGGGTTTCGCCTAGGACACCAAGCTAGGCTCATCGGCGGGCTCTTGGTGTCCCCGCCCGGACCCCCACAGGAGTGACGAACTGCGCGCCACCTCCCTTTATATAAGGTGCAACTGCACCACTTGACTACGAGAACTAAAAGCTCAAGTAGCCTTAACCTCCCTATGAAGGCTTCCAAAAAGATGGTATATTGGCTTTCACGGCCGGTGAATTAAAACTCAGCAATTCTTCTAGGTTTGTGCCGTGTCTTGTGTGGGGTTTCGCCTAGGACACCAAGCTAGGCTCATCGGCGGGCTCTTGGTGTCCCCGCCCGGACCCCCACAGGAGTGACGAACTGCGCGCCACCTCCCTTTATATAAGGTGCAACTGCACCACTTGACTACGAGAACTAAAAGCTCAAGCAGCCTTAACCTCCCTATGAAGGCTTCCGAAAAGATGGTATATTGGCTTTCACGGCCGGTGAATTAAAACTCAGCAATTCTTCTAGGTTTGTGCCGTGTCTTGTGTGGGGTTTCGCCTAGGACACCAAGCTAGGCTCATCGGCGGGCTCTTGGTGTCCCCGCCCGGACCCCTACAGGAGTGACGAAGTGCGCGCCACCTCCCTTTATATAAGGTGCAACTGCACCACTTGACTACGAGAACTAAAAGCTCAAGCAGCCTTAACCTCCCTATGAAGGCTTCCAAAAAGATGGTATATTGGCTTTCACGGCCGGTGAATTAAAACTCAGCAATTCTTCTAGGTTTGTGCCGTGTCTTGTGTGGGGTTTCGCCTAGGACACCAAGCTAGGCTCATCGGCGGGCTCTTGGTGTCCCCGCCCGGACCCCCACAGGAGTGACGAACTGCGCGCCACCTCCCTCTATATAAGGTGCAACTGCACCACTTGACTACGAGAACTAAAAGCTCAAGCAGCCTTAACCTCCCTATGAAGGCTTCCAAAAAGATGGTATATTGGCTTTCACGGCCGGTGAATTAAAACTCAGCAATTCTTCTAGGTTTGTGCCGCGTCTTGTGTGGGGTTTTGCCTAGGACACCAAGCTAGGCTCATCGGCGGGCTCTTGGTGTCCCCGCCCGGACCCCCACAGGAGTGACGAACAATTTTTTTCCAAAATCTCTTCATCCTCTCGCTGAGCGCCTTTCTTCGGTCGTCCAAGTTATGGTGGCCCTGGTGTTGGGTTTGTCTTCAAATTGGTGATGGTCGATTAGGGTTCTGAATTTGCATCTGTCCTGTATAATATTGTCTGAAATGTTGATTTCCTGGAGATCTGTTTCAATTTCACGTAGCCAGCTGTTCTTGGTTTTTAGTGAGAGGACCAAGTTGAGAATTCTTTTAGTCAATCTGCCATTGATCATTCTGATAATGTGCCCGTAAAATTTCAATCGTCTTTTCCGAAAAGTATGAGACATTTTTTCACATTGGCGATATATTTCCTGGGATGACTTTTTCCTCCAGATTCCCTCTATAAAAACTGGGCCAAAAATGTTTCGTTAAATTTTCCTTTCTTGTTTTTCAATCTCTTTGGTTAAAGATTTGCCACCAATGATTAAGGTTTCTGATGCATATAACGCCTCCGGTTTGATTACTGTATTATAATGTCTAAGTTTTGCTTTCCAAAATATTGATTTTTTGTTATACCTATTCCAAGTAATTCTGTAAGCTTTCTGTAATTTGGAAATTCTCTCTTTATTTGCTTCACGGTTTAAACCAGAGGGCTGAATAATTTCTCCCAGATATTTGAATTCGTTCACTTGAAAGATTTTGCCGAATTTAGTTCTCATAGGTTGTCCGTTTAAGTATCGTGAGGTTCCTTCCATGTACTAAGTTTTCTCATAAGAAATTTGAAGTCCCGTTTTGATGGCAATTTCATGTAATTTCTCAATGGAATGAATTGCTGCTTGCCTGTTATTAGAAAGGATTGCTATGTCATCAGCAAAGGCCAAACAATGTACATGAATTCTATCTTTGAGTAGTCTGCCAAGGGTTATTCCCTTAGTTTCCTTTTCCCAGGTCCTGATTATCTTCTCAAGTACGAGGTTGAACAGTAACGGAGATAATAATAATAATAATAATAATAATAATTATTATTATTATTATTATTATTAGTCTATTATTATCAACCTATCTCTTCTCTTCATTAGCAGTCGCCAGAAACATCTCTCCTCTCCCACTAGTCTTAATACCTCTTCATATGTAACCCTATCTACCCATCTGATCTTCATCATTCTCCTGTAACACCACATTTGTAACGTTTCAGTTCTTCTCTTTTCTGCTGCGCCAATAGTCCAAGTTTCACTTCCATAGAGCGCCATGCTCCAGACAAAGGCTTTCATAAATGACTTCCTTACACCCAATCTTATATTTCATGTCAACAGATTGCTTTCTTGTAGAACTTGATAATTGTGAACACTGTTGTACATTAAAAAAACTAACCCCGTGGCACTACAGCCCTTGAAGGGCCCTAGGCCTACCGCGCGACCGCTGCCCAGCCAATTGGCCTGCAGATATTGGGGCGACGCGTGGTCAGCGCGTCGGGTCCACTCGGCCGTTAATCTTGGTTTTCGTGACCAGGGCGCTGCCTCGCTGTCAGACAGCTACTCAATTGTCCTCGCGAGGCTGAGTGCACCCCGTTCCAGCCCTCACATCAGTTTCTAAAATCCCTGATGGAGCCGGGGATCGAATCCACTGAACCTAAAATAAGCTTAAGTGAATTGATCTGATGATGTGCGCTTGGCCTACGAAACTAGTCATCTAATTAAACCCCCTGTTTGTGTAATAAGTGTTTTATTAAGTGTATAAATAATTCATGTATTTAATTTCCGGAGCTAGGAAATGTATTATTAATATTTATTCTTCTTCTGTCGATGTCGGCCTACTGTGGACCGCGTTGAACAATCGGACGACTTGCCAATCTTTCTTCTCCTCCCAGAATTTCTTCATGAGTTCGCTGGGTCTCCTCCTTCTTTCTTCAGATCAGATGACCTTGGTTTTATCATTTTAAATGATCTTGTCGACTTCCTTGTTACGCTGGGGTCTGGCGTTACGTTATGGTGACGGGACGAAATGTACCCAGATGCACTGAGGTGTGTGACGTCATAGTACCGCTTGGTGCATGTGTTCCCCGACAATCTCGCCTTCGTTAGAATAAGACAAAAATCCCCGATTCTTGGATGTCACGGGTAATCTCGAGAACCACTGGATGGATTTTGATGCGAGTTTCACCATTCTGTAAAGGATATCTCGAGGAAGGATTCTGTAGAAAATAATTTATGTATGATCAGAGGAAGCCAAGCAGTAACGATTTCAGTGAAAAAGTCGAAAACAAACTTGGCGTCCGTGCGCTTCTTATTAAGGTTGCGCTGGGCAAACCGTTCAACATATCAATATACTATGAGTGTAAGAATTGGTCAGCATGAAAAGTTCTACAAAAAGTCCGCGAGAGCATATCTCTATCTTCAATACATCGCCCACTATAAGTGTTTTTAGATTGGATGGAAGGGGCACGTCCCCGCGCGCTTGACCTTGCTTTGCCCTTGGTGTGCACTTGCCGTTCGCGAGTAATTTGAAACAAGATAAGCAAGATAAGCATTATGCAGATAATTTTCTAACATGTCAAGAGTCTTTTGCTTCGAGCAAAGCGAGATGCCTCCAGCCTTTCTAGTATTTTTCAGCATTTGTAGCATTTAAAATGACACAAAATCTAGTCTTTCAGACTGACTGTCACTTTTTGAGCTAGGTCTTTCCTGAAACCCTTTAAATTGATCAACCTTCCTTCGAAACAGTGATTTGTTGAGAATATCTTCTTGAGTGACGCCAACTTCTTTGAGATCTGCTAGTGTTTCCTCAACCAATTTTGTGGTGGACTTTAATATGCTAATGAGGGTGAATATCCTTTTGGTTAACCTATTGTTACTCATTCGTGTGAGGTGGCCATACAATGTAATCCTTCTCTTACGCATCGTGTCCGTAAGTTTATCCGCCTGGTTGTACAAGTCACTATTCCTTCGTCTTCTCCATAAGCCATCTGCTCTCTGTACTGGCCCCAATATTTCCCTTATGATTCTTCGTTCTTTTTTTTTCTAACTCCTCTATCTGTCCTTTCTTGTTTAAAATAAGGCATTCAGAACTATAAAGAGCTTCCGGTATTAATCTTCCCGATTTTCTTATCTCAAAATACAGGGTCATCGAAAAATAATGCCAACATTTAAAAAAATTATAGCACCGAAACACTTTATGTTAAACGTGTAATTCTTTCACTGAACGTTAGCTGGTTAAAGTAAGTTTTGTTGTGGAGTAGGCGTGACCTTGCTATGCGCACACTAGATGCGCAGTAGCCGAGGTCGGCCGGGGGCGCGCCATAACTGCACCGCCCGACCGCCGCGTCGTTCAGTGTCATGTTTTCTGGGAATACATTATAGTACATTATGCAACGAGCCTATAATGGCTATAATTAAGACACGAGTAGTTTTATAAAACGAGCGTACGCGAGTTTTATAATTTCCATACGAGTGTCTTAATTACCATTATAGGCGAGTTACATACGACTGTTTATGTTCGACGATAATTATAACTTTATTATATGTTTTAACATAAATATTCATAAATATCTGTTGAGAGTCAGCCACAAGAATTTTGTTATCGGAGAGCGAGCGCGAGACAACTCTCTGTCTTTCAAGATCTCTGAACGACCGAAGCATGCGTTCTGTGTGCTTGCAATGCCATATTATGCAGGCCATATGTTTACATCTGCCGTCCCTCAGTAATATTGTCACCGGAGTCGTTTGAAGACTGTGTAGAAATTAGGGTTGATGATATTAAGGTACAGTGCTATTTCTTGTCTCATATTCGCCAGTTTATTTACACGAACATATGGACGGTGCGTATTCCATGTCGGTAATTTATTATAGCTCGATGTTGTGTTTATGTCCGACATGTTGGATTTTGAGCGCATGCGCGAAGGTATCGTTACCTAATTGGTCAATGAACGAGCTCTGATTGGCTGGAGAAACTGTATCGTAATGAAAAACAGTGTTATAATGACCATCATTATGATACAGTTTTCTGACACATAATAGTGAGGGTCGAACATAAAAAAAATTGTGTATGCAGAAACAATTCGGGATTTGGAGCACCTGCGGGAGCGAATGTCTGCCGCCATCTTGACAGTTACTCCTGAAATGATTGCACGTACGTGGCAAGAAATCGACTACAGACTAGACATTTGCTTGGCTACGAACGGTGCACATATCGAAACATATTAAGGTCTATTTTTTACCGCACATTTTAAGATTAAAACAATTGAATTACCTCGAATAGTTTTTTATAACAGTTATTTTAAATGTTGGCACAGTTCAGAATAAGTTACGTTTTGCATGTTACAGGAATATTAGCCATCGCCTTACCACAAAACAAGAAACTGCCTGATGCTCAAGAGTGGGATAGTGGTCTCTATGTTAACCACCTGTCATAAGGGCAGTTTATGCTTTCAAAGATGCTAATAGTTGAATCTTTATAAATATAGAAATAAAATTACAATTATAAGAGAAATATAAAAAATAACATTATAAACATAGATATACGAAAGGGTGGAAGACCTGCAAACAACAATTAGGAAAAGGCGTTTACGTTTCTATGGACATTTGGTTAGAATGGATCCAATAAGAATAAATAAACACATTTTTGATAAAATGTATAAACTGAAGAGCCAAGGGGGTTACACCAAGCATACGAAGGAAGAACTCCGGAGGCTAGGAATTACATATGACGACTGTCGAGACAGAACACAAATCAGGGAAATACTTTCCAACATAAAGGTTCTTGTGGGAGAAATGAGAGAACGCAGGGGAGGAAGGTGGACAGCAGAGAGGAAGGCGCAACACTCTGAAATAATGAAGGAAGTGTGGAGGAAGAGAAAGGACGAAAGAACTATGAGAAGGAAATAAAATGATATTCGCGTGGTCCTTAGTTTTGGCCGCTTCGCATAATGTAATGTAAACATAACTATGCTAGAATAAATGAAAATAATTGAAAATATCAAATCGAAATTAGTTAATTAATTAATTCAATAAAAATATCAAAATTAAATCTATAAGAACATAAATTGAACATTAGAAATAAATATATAGACATTAAAATTATAGAAGCAAAAAATAACATTATTAATAATAATTGTTACGTGCAAAAGCCCGTCCCAACGTTATTAAATATGTTTCTCCCCTATATATGGGTTACCAACCTTTAAAACGACCGCCTGGTTGGCTTGGTTGGGCTTATGAACTAGAGATGGCAGCATCTATTGGCCTCTAGCCGAGCTTGTATCTTCGACCGCTAGAGTGAGTTTGTGATGTCTTCTGATCTCATCCTAGTCGAGACATATTTGAAGGATATTGTATTCTACGTCATTGAACAAAAGACTATATACACATCATGCCGCCAAAATAATTATATAATATGCACATTGTTACTTGGTGTGTCAATCTGTGATTGGACAATTACAATTAACATTAATGCAGTGCAGTTTTTGACTTTGGATTCTCTGCCATCTTGTGATCTTAATAGTCTGTCGTCAAGAAAGCAAGAAGTCAGCTGGTGTGAAAGAGTATCTCTCCGTGTGCTGGGGGCTTGGCCCCTAGCCTTTACGAAATATGAATATATTCAAGAAAAGGAAACGCCTGTGCTCCTAAGGATTTAATTTCTTCTTTTCGCCTTGAAGATGAACTGTGGTATACTTATTTTGACTGGCTACAAGAAGAGAAGCTTCATGGGTGATCGAAAACGGCGTGTGTGCTCTCGTGGCCATTTTGAGGCAGTTCATGTCTTTTAAATCATTTAAAATGTGTTAGTTTATTGTTCTTTGTGTCTCCACTTAGCAGGGATGTAAGGTACGTTGCATAAAATATTTATATTTAATTTTTGTTATGGGAGCTCCGATATTGGTCTTATGTTGGTGTTTTGATACTGTATTTTGTTTTGTTTTATAGGCCTAATGTTTCTGTTTGTCAACGTTGCCTGATGTGTAAATATTGGTTTTTCTGTGCCTTCCGGAGACACGTTCCTAGTTGCCGTACCTTGTAAATTATTATTTATTTGGTTTTTTTTCTTTTGGGTGATCTTTGGGAATGGCCAATTATTAATTTGATGTAAGATCCGTAGCAGCCTAAATCGCCTCGTGTTAATGGTGTTTAGATGTAATAATTTTCCTCCTTTCATTTCTCTCTGGAGACGTTCTATTTTAATAAAAGTAATTGTTTGCCGTAATTTGATTGGACATGCGGTCATCTGTTTTGGTGGCCATGTTTGTTTTTTGTTTTGCCCGAGTGCATTCTGGTCTTGAGAAGGCATTCTCTAGGCGTCGAGCGGGAGACTCAAACGAGTTGTGGTGCTCGCTTAGTATGTTTTTGTTAATCTTGTTGGTTTAACTTTGTGTTTTTGTGAGTGTTCCCGAAGTTTTCTCCGTCATGATAATTGTGGATTTGTTAATTGATTCTTTTTTATTTTATTAATTTAATTTTAAATTTTTCGTTTCATCGTGGCCTTGATGTCTGCATGTCGGGTCGGTATTGCACACCTTAGTAAATTATCAAGTCCTTTCTCATTTGGTAATACCTGTCTTCCTGTTTTTTTTTAATCTTATGGGCATTATTATTTTAATTTTAAATTAAATGTTTTCATTTCGCTCAGCAAGCATGTTAAACCGTCTCTTGCCTATTTATGTAAATAACTTATGTTGGCCTTAAGCCATATGCATCACCAGAGAGAGGTTGTTGTGGCCATGAGTTTCTTCTTTTTTTAATGATTTTGTTAAATTTTTATTTTTTCTTGACCCCTTTTGGTAATTAAATTTTCTTTTAATTTTAAGCAACTGTTGTGGCATTATTTCGTGGGTGACAGTTCTATTGGTAATCGGGTCTGTCCGTAGACGAGCCTGTGCGTTTCCCTCTTATCCACCTTCCTGCCTCCTATAGGTGTTCTCCTGTTGGTCGTGTCATCTGGCGGTGATTTTGCGGTAAGCGCTGCGGACCTCTGAAATAAGGTAAGTAGGCCCAACCACCCCGGCCCGGCGTAGCAGACCGAGCTCGTGTAGCGCTTCTGCAGCCATCCCCTCCTCCATACCCGCAGGCTCGTTTTATGGACCCTTCTGGTGCTGGTAGAGCAGTTGCTGATGGTATGTGTCATGTCAGTGCACTTGATGTTATTTAATGCTAATCCTTGTCGTTTGTTTGATTTCATGTTTGCCTCTGAATATCCATGTGGTGATATGTAAGTGACCTGTTCCAAGCGAGGTTTGTGTGCTGAATTTTTATCCTGTTTGTGATGCAACATTCCCGGTGAAAAATGAAGCTTTGTAAGTGGCTGGCATGTGTTCTTGGCATGGGAAATGTGGGTTTCTTGATTTTCTGATAGCCTAGATGCTACTAGTGAAGGCATCGAGGAGCCCTGTCTGGAGCTGTTCGCCATGTGGTTTGTGGCAATTTTTGTAATTTAGCTTCCTGTTCTCGAGCCAAACAAGCGATGACGTCTGCAGTTCTGGTTAGCATTGTGCATGATTTTGTATAGTATTGTGGCTGTGTTCGAGTGTCAACCTAATCTATGGTGTTGGTAATTGGTAGTTTATGGTATTGTTGTGAAAGTGTAAACTGTCCTCGTAATTCCTGAAATTTGTTTCTTTCTGTATTGTCTGCCTGCATTCTGTGTTTTTCAAAATGGCCGACAATAATAGTGCTTTTGATTTAATTGACTTAAGAGATAACCTTGTGAATTTGGAGCGATCTTCTGGGGTTGAACGTGAATCAGCTCTGTTTACTAGGTCTGAGGATTTGGGATCGATTACCGGTAGTGGTTTGCCTGGCCCTCTATTGGCTGGTTCTGGCTCGTCCAGACCTCTTACCCCTGGATACGGTCATTCTTCTCATGTTAGGTCACCTACTGATTTCCTGGGTCCGGCCGACCCATTGCATCCCAGTTTTTTCCCTGGCAATGTAAATGTTTTGTCTCCTGTAGAGGGTGTGCGAGCGAGCTACCCTGGTAATAATGTCTCTTATCCGAATGCTACGTACTCGCCTACCGTTAATTATGGGTCGATTCCTCACCCTATTTCTAGTTTCTTAACTAAGTTGAAGCATTTCAACCTAGATGACGTTACCCAGGTGGTCCTATTTTTAAAGCAAGTGGTCGAATTGGGTAACCATGCCTCGATTTTTGGAATGTCGGAAAATCAGATTTTCCAACTGTTGTATCCTGTTGCATCCGGTATCTGCGCGATAAGCTGATTGAAGCTATCCACCTCCGCATGTCCTTAGCCATGTTCATGAGGGAAGTGTTGTGGTTTTTTGTACCTGCGAGTGTCCTTTGTACTGTCGAGCAAAAGTTCTTATATCGTGTCCAAAGGTTGGACGAGTCACTTAGCGACTATGTCAGTGACATTAAGGTGTATGCCCAGGTATTCGCGTCCCCTTTAACTGAACGACAGTTGGTGTCATCTATTGTAAATGGGTTTTCGCCTCAATATAGGTCATACATGACTATGTGTACCAGGCCTTCGTCATTTGTCGAGCTAAAACAGGTCGTTATAGAGGCTATGGCTGTGAAACATGCAGATTCCCTTCGTGTAGCTAATGTTCCTCCTCCTTCCTTGATGTCTCGTCCCCCTCCTTCCTTGATGTCTCGTTTCCCTCCTAAGGTTATGTTTCATCCAAGACCCAATGTTAAGTGCCACACGGGCGGTGGCGTGAGACATGTTAAGAAGGTGTGTCCGAATAACCAAGTTGTGTATCGCCAATGACGGGATATTTTGGAGACCAATTCGGATGTTACTTCTAAGGATATTTCTGTGCATGAAAATTTGGGAAAACCGTGTGAAGTTTCTGGTCGCCCTACTAATGAAAATCTTGATAACTCTTTGAAAACTAAATCATCACGTGCTAATTCTGCTTATGTCTCTGACCTACCTAACCTGTCGGTGAGCAATGTCGTGGCAAGTCAGCCTAATTCGAAACATAATGTGAAACCTGTGGTGCGGGTGACCTCGCCATCTAATTGTAATCGTTTTAGAGTGAATAATGATTTAGGAATTTCTCCTGTGGCTAAAGGAATATCCCCGTTTATTGAAATTTGTGTTAATGACGAGCCCGTTTCTGCATTGCTTGATTCTGGTAGTGTTGCATCCTTTATAAGCGAGGTCTGGTTTTTATCTATGAAGAGTGTTTGCAATCTACCTGAGTTAGATCCTAACAATGAATCTTTTATTTCGGCAAATTGTTCAAACTTAAATATGTTGGGTAGCATGACAGTCAAAATCCATATTCTAAATTTTTCTTGGAAGTTTAAATTTTTTGTTGCCAGAAATCTTTCTTGTTCTGTGGTCAGTGGAGCTAATTTCATGTCCCACGTTGGTATGCTTCTTGATTTTGGTGCTCGCAACTTATGGTTTAAGTTTAATCCGCAAATTAAATTATCGTTTAACCCGGTTTTATCTTCTCCTGCTGTCAATTCAGTTAGTGAACCTGTGACTATTGAGGATCTCGATCTGGAAAATTTAACGAGTCCTCAAAAGGATGCCATAAAGAGGTTATGTCAGGAGTATAGTGATGTATTTACTGACAAGTTGGGTGTAACCCATTTGATGGAATACAAGATTGAGCTAACCGATTCTGTGCCGGTGCGTTCCAGCCCGTATCGCCTTGCCCCGACCAAGATGGCTGAACATCGGTAGATTATTGACAAGATGTTGGAAGAAGGTGTAATCCAACCCTCTATCTCTGCCTACTCATCCCCTGTATTCCTAGTGCCAAAACCTAACGGTGGTTTTCGGCCTGTGGTCGACTATAGGGCTCTTAATCAAAAAGTTGTTTTACACTCCATCCCTTTGCCGGACCTTCATACATACTTTAGTTGGTTTCGCAACGCGAAGGTGTTCACGATCCTCGATTTGAATTCTTCTTACTTCCAAATTCCCCTCTCTCCGGAATCCAGGCATGTTACTGCTTTTTCCACTGACTGGAACCTGTTTGAGTATGCCCGTGTCCCGTTTGGCCTATCCACCGGAGCCGCTGTGTTGAGCAGACTTCTCGACATGGTGTTTTCAGAAATTAAATTCAAATTTGTGTACCACTATCTTGATGATGTGGTGATCTATTCTGATTCCTTCGAGGAACACGTTGATCATCTGAAGGTTGTACTTGATCGGTTGCGTGACGCTGGCTTTACAGTCAAATTGTCCAAGGTTTCCTTTGCCAAGCCCAAAATTTCCTTCTTGGTACATATTGTTTCCGAATCTGGTATCTCCGTGGACCAGTCTCGTACGCAGGCCATCAGAGATTTTAAACCACCCAAGAACGCCAAGGGTGTTGCTCGTTATATTGATATGGTGAACTTCTTTCGTAAGTTCATCAGTAACTTTGCCGACCGTGCTGCTCCTCTAAATCAATTACGCAAAAAGGCTGTGAAGTTTGAGTGGGGTCCCTCTCAGCAGGCAGCCTTCGAAGATCTAAAGCTTGCGCTCTCTAACGCCCCTGTATTAGCCATTCCGGATTTTGGGAAGCAGTTCATTGTACAGACTGATGCGTCTGGTCGTGGGGTTGGTTGTGTCCTACTGCAAGAGACTGATCTGGGTAGGCAACCCATTGCATACGCTTCTCGTACCTTAACGGACTCAGAGAGGAAGTATTCCATATACGAACTTGAGGGTTTAGCAGTGTTGTTCGCCCTGGAAAAATTCCGTATGTATCTTGAGCACTCTAAGTTTCTCCTCGAGACCGATAACCAGGCCTTGAGCTGGGTGTTAGGGAAACCCCGTAAAACTGGTAGGATTGCCAGATGGGCACCTAGGATCCTGCCATTCCAGTTCACGGTCCACCATATTCGTGGGTCTGAAAATGCGGTAGCTGATTCTTTAAGCCGCATGTATGAGGAAACATCAGAAGAGGAAATTCAAAAATGTGAACCCGCAAAACTTGTATCTCCTGTAAATTATGTCAATGTCGTTCTCAGCAATTCCCCTGTGCTTTTTGAAGATGTGAGGAGATTCCAGAAAGAAGATCCCTCCTTATCTAGCCTAATTGACCGAATCAATTCTGGGGAAGTGATCAAGCTCTACTCTCTAAAGGATGGTGTATTGTGTTGTTTGTCTCGTCATGACCGTCTTCCTAAAATTGTGCTCCCGTCGGTCCTCATTCCAGAAATCTTTCTTTACTATCACGAATCTCCTATTGGTGGCCACCTAGGAGTATTCAAGACCCGAGCTAAGATCAGACAGTTCTTCATTTGGAAAAGTATGGATGGCGACATCAGGAGGCTCATTAGAAATTGTGCTTCATGTAGTATTAGCAAACCTCCGGTTTCTACTAAGGTTGGCCTGTTGTCATCTGAACCGGCTTCTAGACCCATGGAGAGGCTTTTTATCGACCATGTTGGCCCATTCCCTCGATCTGGTCGGGGAAACCAATTTGCGCTTGTTTGCACTGACGGTTTCACCCGGTTTAGTTGGATATCCCCACCAGACAGGCTACGACCAGTTCCGTCATAAAGTGTCTTAATTCCATCTTTTCATCTTTTGGGCCATGTCAGTTCCTGGTGTCAGATAATGCCAAGTGCTTTGTATTACATCAGTTCCGTCAATTCTTATTTGATTATGCTATTTCGCATGTAACCACCACTCCCTATTTTCCTAACCCGTCTCTCGCTGAGCGAGTCAATCGTAATCTCCGTTCTGCTTTGATTGCTTTCCACCACGACGGCCATTCCAAGTGGGATTCTAATTTGCATTGGCTCAATTTTGCTTTCAACACCGCCGTGCATGAGAGCACGCAAGCCACCCATTTTTCGTTAATGTTTTCCTTTATGGCTAATTCTCCGTTGTCTAATCTGTGGAACCTGCACGATCTCCTTCCAGACAGTTTCACGCCCCAGGATATGAGGGCGAAATTCGACAAGGCTAGAGAGTGTATTAAGGTATCACATGACCAACTTGCCAAGCGACACAATGCCTGTCGCAAGCCAACTGATTTGGAAATTGGTGATGTTGTGTACGTCCGCAATTTCGAGCCCAAGGGCGTCAGTAATCTAGTTTCTAGCAAGTTGACCCCTCGCTTCAAAGGCCCATGTTATGTAGAGGCATTCTTAACACCCGTTACTCTTCTTATTCGAAACCCTAAGGCCAACAACATTTCCAGAGTGCATCTGTCGCACATAAAACGATGTGGAGACGTTTGTAATGAGGAAATGCTACCATAAAAATTGTAAACCGATTTTGTATAATGTAGAGTATCCCTAACCTTCATTGAAGCCTTCAGGCATCTGTTCCTTCTGGAATTTTGAATTGGGTTTTAAAAACTCAACTGGGATACTACTTGTAACTGTTGGGTAATTCCCATTTAATGGTAAATTGTAAAATTGTAACTAATTTTGATGTTCTCGTAGAAGATACTAGCATGTAAGTTGGACTCGGTGGGAGACCTAACTCATGGTGATATTGTATAACTGTTTCCTTGGGAATTTGAGTGGTCATTCCTCTACCGTAGTTCCTTTTAAATGTATGATCGTACAACGCGTGTAATCTTGAAAGGTACTACTAGCCTGTAAAAAGGTAACCTTGTTATTTAATTAACTATTGTGAGCACGGATCTAGGGCATGGTCAGGATTTTCTTCATATAAATTCAAATTTATTTCTCATTTATAAAATGTATTAAGAGTTAGTAATTTCTGTAAACTTTTATTTTTGAAGTAAGATTAACGTCTGTTTTGTAAATGGCTGCCCACTCGTCGCATGATATCTTGCACATTGCTTCCACCTACTTCGTCTAAGGCTAACAACATTGGACTTATTGAAAATTTACCTAACGTGTCTCGGACTCTGAAAGCACTGCAGGGGCTGGTGTTCTGCGTTTCAGAAGACTTATGGACACAGTGATGCTGTTGACTAAGTGGTTTGCGAGGTGATCAATTATCCCATCACTGATAATCTGACCCTGCACTCTTCCTAACCAAAACGATGCGGTTTTTATCCATCAATTGGAGTTAACTGGTGAACATTATCTTCTGGAAACATGCTTTGTGAATCGACTAGTTATGGAGTACTGCCTATGCCTAGGCATATTCGTGAACGGTGTTCACGCTTAAGGGAGGGAGACTGTTACGTGCAAAAGCCCGTCCCAACGTTATTAAATATGTTTCTCCCCTATATATGGGTTACCGACCTTTAAAACGACCGCCTGGTTGGCTTGGTTGGGCTTATGAACTAGAGATGGCAGCATCTATTGGCCTCTAGCCGAGCTTGTATCTTCGACCGCTAGAGTGAGTTTTTGGTGTCTTCTGATCTCGTCCTAGTCGAGACATATTTGAAGGATATTGTATTCTACGTCATTGAACAAAAGACTATATACACATCATGCCGCCAAAATAATTATATAATATACACATTGTTACTTGGTGTGTCAATCTGTGATTGGACAATTACAATTAACATTAATGCAGTGCAGTTTTTGACTTTGGATTCTCTGCCATCTTGTGATCTTAATAGTCTGTCGTCAAGAAAGCAAGAAGTCAGCTGGTGTGAAAGAGTATCTCTCCGTGTGCTGGGGGCTTGGCCCCTAACCTTTACGAAATATGAATATATTCAAGAAAAGGAAACGCCTGTGCTCCTAAGGATTTAATTTCTTCTTTTCGCCTTGAAGATGAACTGTGGTATACTTATTTTGACTGGCTACAAGAAGAGAAGCTTCATGGGTGATCGAAAACGGCGTGTGTGCTCTCGTGGCCATTTTGAGGCAGTTCATGTCTTTTAAATCATTTAAAATGTGTTAGTTTATTGTTCTTTGTGTCTCAACTTAGGAGGGATGTAAGGTACGTTGCAAAAAATATTTATATTAAATTTTTGTTATGGGAGCTCCGATATTGGTCTTATGTTGGTGTTTTGATACTGTATTTTGTTTTGTTTTATAGGCCTAATGTTTCTGTTTGTCAACGTTGCCTGATGTGTAAATATTGGTTTTTCTGTGCCTTCCGGAGACACGTTCCTAGTTGCCGTACCTTGTAAATTACTTTTTTTTTCTTTTTTTTTCTTTTGGGTGATCTTTGAGATTGGCCAATTATTAATTTGATGTAAGATCCGTAGCAGCCTAAATCGCCTCGTGTTAATGGTGTTTAGATGTAATAATTTTCCTCCTTTCATTTCTCTCTGGTGACGTTCTATTTTAATAAAAGTAATTGTTTGCCGTAATTCGATTGGACATGCGGTCATCTGTTTTGGTGGCCATGTTTGTTTTTTGTTTTGCCCGAGTGCATTCTGGTCTTGAGAAGGCATTCTCTAGGCGTCGAGCGGGAGACTCAAACGTGTTGTGGTGCTCGCTTAGTATGTTTTTGTTAATCTTGTTGGTTTAACTTAGTGTTTTTGTGAGTGTTCCCGAAGTTTTCTCCGTCATGATAATTGTGGATTTGTTAATTGATCCTTTTTTATTTTATTAATTTAATTTTAAATTTTTCGTTTCATCGTGGCCTTGATGTCTGCATGTCGGGTCAGTATTGCGCACCTTAGTAAATTATCAAGTCCTTTCTCATTTGGTAATACCTGTATTCCTGTTTTTTTATATTTTGGGCATTATTATTTTAATTTTAAATTAAATGTTTTCATTTCGCTCAGCAAGCATGTTAAACCGTCTCTTGCCTATTTATGTAAATAACTTATGTTGGCCTTAAGCCATATGCATCACCAGAGAGAGGTTGTTGTGGCCATAGAGTTTCTTCTTTTTTTTAATGATTTTGTTAAATTTTTATTTTTTCTTGACCCCTTTTGGTAATTAAATTTTCTTTTAATTTTAAGCAACTGTTGTGGCATTATTTCGTGGGTGACAGTTCTATTGGTAATCGGGTCTGACCGTTGACGAGCCTGTGCGTTTCCCTCTTACCCACCTTCCTGCCTCCTGTAGGTGTTCTCCTGTTGGTCGTGTCATCTGGCGGTGATTTTGCAGTAAGCGCTGCGGACCTCTGAAATAAGGTAAGTAGGCCCAACCACCCCGGCCCGGCGTAGCAATAATAATAATTATGTATAATAATTTAAAATTTAAAAAATTCCTCTCGGCACGCCGGAAGGCTGAGGTAGATTTCACCGGGCAAACTTGGGGATAGGCGAAAATAGGCAGAATATGCAGGTTTTCGTAGAAGGTTCAGACCTCATTTATTGCGAGAAGATATTTTATAATTGGAGCTTAATTAACTTTGTTTTTCGTCATTTTATGCATATTTTAAACATTTTATTGTCTTATGATGACGGTGACCTTCTTGTCATTTGGGGTCCATTTTTATACTTGTGGTCACACTGTCCTTATGCAAGGTTTCGACACTGATGTGTAACTATGTAACGGTCTGTTACTTCTTCACGCAAATCTTTATCTCCCGCAGAGATTTTGGTTGGTTCCTCAGTTTAGGGGCTGCGACAACGCGGTCATGTAACCCCGTGTACTTTGGGATGGCTGTATTAGTCTGTAATTCAGGTAAGGACTGCCGACGGTCAATTTCAAGCAGTAGTTCCTAATGTTGCTACCAGATACTACCGTCAACGACACCTAGCTGTGAACTTGGCTACTAGATACCACCGCAACCAGCAACTCGCAACGAACGTTGGAACTTCCCCTCCAAAGGAAAGCATACTGAGGGATTTTAGCGCTCTTAGAAAATTCGATGACTTCGGCCAGCTTTGAACCCCCGACCTTGGGCATAGAAGTTCAGCATGCTACTAGTTACGTCACCGAAGCCGCTTCCCACTTAGATGAAAATACTGAATCTGATCTCGTGCAAGTGCGTTGTCTTGGCAACGTCTGATGGCTCATCCCTCATCAATTTAGTAGTGTTGCCAAGGCAACCTCTGATAGCTCTTGGCATTTTCTTATAATTCCGAAATCATTTTTCTCATCCCTTGGCGTAATGGTGGGTCATTCAGACAAAAGTTTTAGGTAATTATTAGGGGAATATTGTCCATTTCGTACGGTTTTGATATTGTGCCTATTAAGAGAGATATGATTAATGTTTCCCGAAAAAAAAACACTTTTTCCCACCCCTTTGGTCAATGGTTGGTGCTATAAAAACTCTTCAAACATACATTTTTGGGCTTTATCCGACACATAGTATGAACTTGGAACGGATTCGATATTTCACATATTAAGAGAGTTATAGCAATATTTCACTTTTTCGAAATTAAAAAAAAAAGCCATTTTCACCCCCTTCGATCGATTTAGCCCAGTAACGAACTCGACCGAGATTTTATAGGTATACATATTCGGTAAAAAAAATTCAAAGTGATTGCAACAAAATTACGACAGTTATCGTGTCCACAAGAAACTGATATACATACATAAATTATATATAAAATTTTGAACTGACGGTGGTTTTGGGGTCTGGGGGATGTGAAACGCGAAGATATGTCGAAATTTTCCGGAAGTCGAAACATGGGACCCATTGCAATAGTTAGTTTTCTAATGAAATCTACCTAAAACGCATAAAAATTAAAATAGTTTTGCCCTATAAAGGGTTAAGGTTGTGGTGCGTGACGTAACGCCTCTGGGTGAACGCACTCCTACAAGAACAAAACAAAAAACCTATTTAAAAGCTTTCATGCTGAAGCATAATTAGAGTCAGAATATATGACGATCATAATTTCTAGAACAAAAATTGGCGGCAATAAAAAACAATATACAGTGCAGTAGAACTATTCGAAATGCTGATGATGTTATCATAATAAACGTAGTTAAGCTTAATTAATTTTTTAGAGAAGTTGGTAATATTAATGAGCGCCTTACTTTACGATCTCTAAATACTACGAGTGAACCTGTTACCCCACGTTTTCTGGAGTAACATGAAGACTGCCCCGGAATTCATTTGGAGCTTGTGTTCTATTTATTTTGTGAAGCAATTCTATTATTTAAATCACTCATAATGGTTCCGTATTGATGTTCTTGAATAGTTTTAAGAAAGGTTTATATTCCGGCGGTCCCATGTCATAGATTTATGGCATGTTAAAGAACCTTCCACTAATTACACCTGTGTGAAGCTAAATTGTATAGCTTAGGAATGTAAACAACGCTCTTAGGTTCCTACGTTCGTTGCCTAGAGCCGACTGCGGTGGCGTCTAGTAGCTAAGTTCTGATCTAGGCCTAGTAGTCGTTGACGGTGGCGTTAGGCGGCAAAAGTAGGAACTATTTCAAAAATTCAAAGTTCCTTACTTGAATTTAAAAAAGTCCTCTCGGCACGCCGGAAGGCGGAGGTAGATTTCACCGGACAAACTTGGGGATAGGCGAAAATAGGCAGAATATGCAGGTTTTCATAGAAGGATCAGACCTCATTTATTGCGAGAAGATATTTTATAATTGGAGCTTAATTAACTTTGTTTTTCGTCATTTTATGCTTATTTTAAACATTTTATTGTCTTATGGGAACGGTAACCTTCTTGTAATTTGGGGTCCATTTTTATACTTGTGGTCACACTGTCCTTATGCAAGGTTTCGACACTGATGTGTAACTATGTAAAGGTCTGTTACTTCTTCACGCAAATCTTTATCTCCCGCAGAGATTTTGGTTGGTTCCTCAGTTTAGGGGCTGCGACAACGCGGTCATGTAACCCCGTGTACTTTGGGATGGCTGTATTAGTCTGTAATTCAGGTAAGGACTGCCGACGGTCAATTTCAAGCAGTAGTTCCTAATGTTGCTACCAGATACTACCGTCAACGACACCTAGCTGTGAACTTGGCTACTAGATGCCACCGCAACCAGCAACTCGCAACGAACGTTGGAACTTCCCCTCCAAAGGAAAGCATACTGATGGATATTTAGCGCTCTTAGAAAATCCGACGACTTCGGCCGACTTTGAACTCGCGACCTTGGGCATAGACATTCAGCATGCTACCAGTTACGTCACCGAAGCCGCTTCACACTTAGTCAGATGAAAATCTGAATCTGATCTCGTGCAAGTGCGTTATCATGGCAACGTCTGATGGCTCATCCCTCATCGATTTAGTAGTGTTGCCATGGCAACCTCTGATAGCTCTTGGCATTTTCTTATAATTCCGAAATTATTTTTCTCATCCCTTGGCGTAATGGTGGGTCATACCAAAAATTCTTTCAGACAAAAGTTTTAGGTAATTATTAGGGGAATATTGTCCATTTAGTACGGTTTTGATATTGTGCCTATTAAGAGAGATATGATTAATGTTTCCCGAAAAACTCACTTTTTCCCACCCCTTTGGTCAATGGTTGGTGCTATAAAAAAACTCTTCAAACATAAATTTTTGGGCTTTATCCGACACATAGTATGAACATTAAACGGATTCGATATGTCACATATTAATAGAGTTATAGCAATATTTCAATTTTTCGAAAGAAGCCCCCCATTTTCACCCCCTTCGACCGATTTAGCCCAGTAACGAACTCGACCGAAAATTTATAGGTATACATATTCGGTAAAAAATTCAAAGTGATTGGCGCAAAATTACGGCAGTTATCGTGTCCACAAGAAACTGATATATATATAAATTATATATAAACTTTTGAACTGACGGTGGTTTTGGGGTCTGGGGGATGTGAAACGCGAAGATATGTCGAAATTTTCCGGAAGTTGAAACATGGTACCCATTGCAATAGTTAGCTTTCTAATGAAATCTACCTCTGGTTGGTTCCTCAGTTTAGGGGCTGCGACAACGCGGTCATCTAACCCCGTGTACTTTGGGTGAGTGTAGAATCTGTCTGATAAACGGTGTGAATTGTAATGGCTGTATTTGTCTTAATTCAGGTAAGGACTGCAGACGGTCAATTTCAAGCAGTAGTTCCTAATGTTGCTACCAGGTACTACCGTCAACGACACATAGCTGTGAACTTGGCTACTAGATGCCACCCCAACCAGCTACTCGCATCGAACGTTGGAACTTCCCCTCCAAAGGAAAGCATACTGAGGGATTTTAGCGCTCTTAGAAAATCCGATGACTTCGGCCGGCTTTGAAACCGCGACCTTGGGCAAAGACATTCAGCATGCCACCAGTTACGTCACCGAAGCCGCTTCTTACTTAGTCACATGGAAATACTGAATCTGATCTCGTGCAAGTGCGTTGTCATGGCAACAATGATGGCTCATCCCTCATCGATTTAGTAGTGTTGCCATGGCAACCTCTGATAGCTCTTGGCATTTTCTTATAATTCCGAAATCATTTTTCTCATCCCTTGGAGTAATGGTGGGTCATATCAAAAATTCTTTCAGACAAATGTTTTAGGTAATTATTAGGGGTATATTGTCCATTTTGTGCGGTTTTGATATTGTGCCTATTAAGAGAGATATGATTAATGTTTCCCCAAAAAAAAAAAATTCCCACCCCTTTGGCCAATGGTTGGTGCTATTAAAAAAACTCTTCAAGCATAAATTTTTGGGCTTTATCCGACACATAGTATGAACGTTGAACGGATTCGATATGTCGCATATTAAGAGAGTTATAGCAATATTTCACTTTTTCGAGAAAAAAAAGCCCCCCATTTTCACCCCCTTCGACCGATTTAGCCCAGTAACGAACTCGACCGAGATTTTATAGGTATACATATTCGGTAAAAAAATTCCAAGTGATTGGTGCAAATTATGGCAGTTATCGTGTCCACAAGAAAGTGATATACATATATATATATATATATACATACATAAATTATATATAAACTTTTGAACTGACGGTGATTTTGGGGTCTGGGGGATGTGAAACGCGAAGATATGTCGAAATTTTCCGGAAGTCGAAACATGGGACCCATTGCAATAGTTAGCTTTCTAATGAAATCTACCTAAAACAGATACACACACTAATACAGCCATCACAATTAACACCGGTTATCAGACCGATTCTACACACACCCAAAGTACACGGGGCTGCATGCCCGCATTGTCGCAGCCCCTAAACTGAGAAACCAACCAACCAAGGTTTATATTACCGCCTGAATCAATACTTTAATTGAAAAAATATCAACTAAGTTGTTCTTAGTTCATCTTTCAGGGACTAATGAACAATTGTTGTCCCCTTCATCAGCCAAAGCTAAAGCATTAAATAAGGAAATTATGATAAAGCGTATCACTAAACCATCAATGGTCATTTAACCTAATATGGTGCACCATACCTATGTATAGATTGTTGAAATAGATCAAAATAAAGTAGTTGTTGACGGTTTGCAAATGTTATTGAAAATGCATGAAGCAACCAGTATTCGGTGCATACATTGAATTATCATAGAATTCATCTCCAGCTATTGACCAATGCTTAAAGATGTCGGCTTGCATACTTTCTGATATATTGGTATTGGGTAAAAGAATAGAGAGAAGATGTCTTGGCAGTTGATGGCCCTTAAGAATACGCTCAGTTATATCTGTTTATGTACACATAGTACATACGAAATTTGGTTGAAATTCGATTGATAGTGTAGAAGTTATGTGCATTTAAAAATTGGACTTATCAGCAGGCTTAGAATCATTTTGGCAACACTGCCATAGATTGCTTCCTGGAAATTAAACTGAAATATTATAGTCTATATGTGTGCTAATTTTTGAATAGCTCCCTTGCATAACTTCCAAGATATGCAACATGGAGCTCACATTTCAAGTGCGGTTTTTCAGCAGTTGGTAGCACTAAAATCATTTTCAAATATGGGCTTCAGATATTCAGGTATATATCTTTACTCATACCAAATTTAGTTTCGATTGCTGCAGCCGTTTAGGAGTTGATAGGGGGGGGGGGCGCACAGACAGACGAGAGAGACAGACAGACAGACACACGCACATTTTCCCGGATCGATCTCATAAGTCTCCTTTTTCCTCATTTTTGCAAAATGTGAAAAGTAGGCTAAACAACCCTTAGGAAGGGAAGTAAAGCCAGCGGTCCCATGTCATAGATTTATGGCATGTAAAAGAACCTTCCACTAATTACACTTTTGTGAAGCTAAATTGTAGGTTAGATTTGACTAACGCTCTTAGGTTCCAACGTTCGTCGCCAGGAGCTGAATGCGGTGGCATCTAGTAACCAAGTTCAGAACTAGTTGTTGTTGACGGTGGCGTTTGGTAGCAAACGTAGGAACTACTTGAAAATTGAATGTCTGTAGTCCTTACTTGAATTAAAAACAGATAACACACACTAATACAGCCATAACAAGTAACACCGGTTATCAGACAGATTCTACACACACCCAAAGTACACGGGGCTACATGACCACGTTGTCGCAGCCCCTAAACTGAGGAACCAACCAACCAAAAGAGAGGAAAAGGAGATGGATTGGCAATACACTCGGAAGAGGTCCACAGCACATCCCAAAGGAGGCGCTGGACTGTTATCCACAAGAAAAAAGGCGAAAGGAAAGAGAACAACCTGGAGAAGAACCATTGAATCTGAGGTGGAGAGGACAAACTTCAAGGGAACAGCAGCGAACTCTAGTGTGTGCCCTTTGCCCCACATTGGAGTAACGGGAATTAAGTCTGTAAGTCAGTAGTAGAAACGACCCCTACCGTACCGCATACAGCCAAGCGAGACTGGGAATAATTTTTTTTAAATCCCAAATTACGTCCCACACTTTTTTTCTGTTACATAGGAGTTTGTATTATCACCCCCACCCCCATCTGTCCCATAGTGCAAAGTCAGTGGAAATTAAATGTCCACATTTAGAACCACACTAAGAGACTTTGCGCACCATTTGTCGGCTAGTACAACTCCACTCCTGCCGAAGCTAAAAATTAAGAACAGTGACTTAATAACTGACCAGACTGCAGTACAACTTCTTAGGGAACTCGAATTCAAGACATCAGAGATCCGCGCTCAACACCCTGCAGCGGCGGCACAAGTTATACACTTTACACGATCCCAGGCCAGTGAACACAGACAAGAGTCACCAATATCCAGCGCTAGTGAAGTAGATTGCCTGCCAACACTCCAGCCCCTATTGTTGCAGCAACTGCAAATCACAGAGCAGAAAACTGGTAATCTGCTCGAGCGCATTACAGAGTTACTAGAGACAGACACGGTTAAGTCAGATAATCACACGACAGAGGCAGTTCTAGACATCCACACTATTCTGGAAACAGTGAAACAGGATTTAGACAGGACTGTACACGTAGTCAAATCCACACAATACGACAACACGCCATCAATCAGTACCGACATATCAGGTGACGAGCCACCTGGTAACGTAACACAAGTGTCGTACACGGGAAGCGAGGCTAATTCCCCTCTAAATAGCCCAAACACCTCGGCACAAGATAGCGGTGCGAACAGCATAGACAGATCACAATCACTACACAGCCAACAACAGACAGCTGAACACGAGATGAACAGACACACTGAGTACCCCATGATCCACCCCACAAAGTTCACGGGGGAAGGCCGGGACCCCTAGGAATACCTCAAGGCCTTCAATAGAACGGCTCGGATCAATGGTTGGAGCGAGGAAGTTAGAAAACGGCTCCTTCCTGCTTACCTCACAAAGGCGGCTATGACATGGTATGAGCTCCATGAGGACACACTAGAAGCTGCCACATGGGAGGAAATCACTTTATTGTTGAAAAGTGAATTCCAGCTTATACCAGATGATGACGACCTGTACGACCAAATTAGACAGAGGTCACAGGGACCTAAGGAAAGCGCCCAGGCATACATCAACGTAAAGTTGATAATGTGCGACAAATATAACGCAGCTATGACGAACAAGCAGAAAGTCAAGCTGTTAATGCAGGGCCTCAGACCATCCATAGTGGACAAGTTGTGTATTATGAACAACCCCACGGTCCAACACATGTTGAACAACATAAAGACCATAGAGGAAGGGAAAAAGATCACGGAAAAAGCTACGGAGAAAGCCGTGGATCAGCACTTTCAGACACAAAAGGACGACACTAATCATAAAATGGACGAATTAGTGGACAGGATGGAGAAATTGACCATAACTGCCATCCAAGCAGGCGGGAGACCGCTAAGGGATGAACACGTAGACACACAAGAGCGCTACTATCCTGAAAGGGATAGGGGGTACACTGAGAGGAGACACTACGGGAGGGAGGAAAATTACTACCCTCCACAGCGGCCAACAACACCTCACCCACAGGATAGGCCACACTACCCTCCTCGGTATTCACCGGTATCGTACACGGACACAGAGCCGACATACCCCACACGGCGACCACCATCCCCCGACGAAACAGCCCGCCACCAAGTAGACAGGCCTACGCTGCCCCACAATACAGGGCAGACAGGGAGTACCGGGAAAACTCACCCCCAAGCAGGCAAGGCTATGCAGCCCCGCAGTACAGGGGAAATGGGGAATATCGGGAGAACCCGCCCCCACGCAGGCAAAGCTATGCACCCCCACAGTACAGGGGAAATGGGGACCGTCGAGGAAACCCACCCCCGACCAGACAGGGGTATGCAGCCTCCCGGTACAGGGAAAAGGGGAATCGACGGGAAAACCCGCCCCCGCAGCAGCAGACATACACACCACCCTGGCGGAGACAGGACAACGGACCACCGGGCAATAACCGACAGGCAAGAAAACCTACAAGAGGACGGGACAATACAGATACATACACAAAGGGCCCGGAACACTACCCCCTCCCCGACGAACACCCGAGGGAGTTCAGGGATGAGGCACCCCGCCGGACAGACAGGGGGGTAATACTCCCCACGCCTAGCCACACACCGCAGGCGGGGAGCTGGCGCAGCCACCCCGAGGGGGGGCGCACATACAGTACAGGGAGGCGCACACCTACGTTTCAAAAAAAAACGCCTAAACGGGGAGGTTCGGCCAGCTGATGAAGCGGCTGAGGTTCCTCCCCCAACACAACACCAGAAAGGCCCCTCCCCCAAACAAACGCGTAAGAGTAAAGGGAAAAAGCAGCCAGCTAAAGCCAAGGCTGACGATCCGCCCCCGGACCGTTTCCAGACACACCCCGTACAAGGAGACGGCAACTGCCTGTTTAGGACTATAAGCTTCCTGGTTCGGCATAACGAGGACCATCATAAGGAATACAGGCAGGAAACGGTCAAACATATCCTGGCCAACTGGAAAGAGTACCGGGACTTTGTGTCGGACGAGCGGGAAAACCCATTCCAGACCGGGGCGGATTACAAAAAATACATGGGTAGGGACGGCACCTATGCCAGCGCCGTAGAGGTGACCGCTCTCGGCAAGGTGCTTAAAGCAAATATCCACGTATACACTGACGTGCACTCGCCCCCGTATTTACCACTGCGGGATTTGACAGGGACCTGCACATACTTTTTACAGGGAACCCTAAGGCGGGACATTATACACCTCTCATAATTACGCACAAACAGACTGAGAATAAACCCACACCCTCCAAACAGAAAACCATACCCCCTACACCACAACGCAGGGTGGGAAGTGACCACACACAGGCGCAGGACGCGAGCTCACTCGGCACTGGGAAGCCAGCAACAGGAGTCGAACTCGTGACCGCCTGGAACAAAAAACGGGGTAACAAGGGCAAGCTCAGGGTCACATTCGCAGACACACCTTCCCAAGAGGAAGAAAACAACAGCACACCTACACAAAAGCTGGGAACGGTCAGTGCATTAAACGTTCGCCAGCAGACTTCTATTTTCACAGCGCGAGCGGTTAAGAGAGCTGGCAATGTACTTGGTGAGCGCACTTTGCTGACCGAGCCAAAGTACTCGGGACAGGATGTAAGCCGAGAGGCGAAGCGTGCCAGGTACGATAAGCGGACAGCTCCGTGCCTTCCCAGCACAGATGTTACGCCAGTAGCAACAACAACAACATACATCCTACACAATACATCGGTGCAGGGCAATGGATTCCAGGTATCGGCCCTCACGATACACGCCAACATAAACGGGCACAGAGTGCAGGCCCTAATTGACACTGGGGCAGCGGTAAGTTGTGTAAATAGCAGACACGTTACCGAAGGCCAAATACACAATGTCACGGGTGGCATCCGGCTGGTAGCGGCCAATGCTCAGACGCTAGAAAACACGGGGGTGGCAAACATACATCTTAGGCTAGACCATTTTGCCACAACACACCCCATGTTCGTTATAGAACATCTTTCTGCGTCAGCCATAATTGGCATGGATTTCCTCGCTAAGTATGAGGCTAGCATAAATTTCGCTAGCGGTAAGATGCTTTTAAAGCACGACCAGAGGCTCACCACACATCCCATGATATACACCAGGAACACAGATGGGATTCGAGCGGAGCGAGAAATTCACGAGCACCAGGCCTCTGCACTGCACACTATCAGCCAACACACAGACACACACACAGATAAGGCGGCCAAACACCCCCACAGACAGGACCTGACTCCGGAGCAAAATAAAAGGCTCACGGAGCTCCTGGAGACCAACAGGGATATTTTTGCCCATTCGATGAAGGATCTCGCTGTGACAGACCTCATCGAACACCACGTCACACTCACCAGTGACCGGCCAGTACACCAGCCTCCCTTCAGGGTGAGCCAGAAGGAGAGACACGCCATCGACGCTCAGATCACGGAGATGCTCGAGGCAGGAGTCATTGTCCCCGTTATTTCAAGTTACAGCTCTCCAGTTTTGCTGACCAAAAAAACGGGACGGATCCCACAGGTTTTGTACTGATTACCGTAGGCTCAATAAGTTAGTCGAAAATGATAGTTATCCACTACCAAGGGCAGACACCAATTTGGATGCCCTTGGCGGAGCTAGCTGGTTCAGTTCGATGGATTGTTATAGTGGGTTCTATTCAATCCCCGTCTATGAACCGGATAGGCACAAGCTGGCGTTCGTTACAGAGAACGGGCTATATACCTACACAAGGTTACCGATGGGCCTCCGTAACGCCAGCCAAACCTTCCAAAAGCTAGTGGATAAGACATTTTCAGGTCTAAAATGGCGTTCCGTATTATTCTACGTGGACGACATAACGGTCTTCTCCAACACCTTTGACGAGCATATCGTACATTTGGAGGAGGCTTTCGCAAGGATCAGAGAAGCCAAACTAAGGCTTAAACCTGCGAAATGTCAATTTGCCAGACTGCAGATTAACATATTGGGCCACATTGTAAACAGAGAGGGCATTATTCCCGACCCTGCGAAAACTGACGCAATAACGGACATCCCAATGCCCACAAATTTGAAACAATTGCGCAGTTTTATTGGGCTGGCCTCGTATTATCGCAAGTATATCCACAGGTTTGCGCACATCGCCCACCCCTTAACCGAACTCACACGTGAAAAGACGCCCTTCAGCATTCGATAGGAACACATAGATGCCTTCAACGCACTGAAGCAACTATTGACCTCACCACCATTACTGCAACACTTCCATAGTGATAGGACCACCTTCTTACACGTGGATGCCAGCCAGTACGGGCTGGGGGCGGCCCTATTACAGGAAGACGCAGAAGGGCGCATACGGCCCGTGGCTTATGCTAGCAGGAAACTAACGACCGTTGAGACTAGATACTCTGCCACAGAGCGGGAAATGCTGGCATTTTCATGGGGAGTGAACTACTTTCGGGTATACCTCTATAGTATCCAGTTCACGGTAGTGACTGACCACGCGAGCCTGCTTTTTTGGGACAAATTTAAAAACCCAAATTCGCGGCTCAATAGGTTTATATTCCGCCTGTATGAATATAACTTCGTGGTCAAGCACAAGAAAGGCGCTACACACCTAGATGCTGACTGGTTATCTAGGCTGCCAGTAGCCGACCCCCCAGATGACAGTAAGGACCACGAATGGGACGACATGCCCACTTTTGCCCTGACGGTGGTTAACATCCAGCAGGAGCAAGAACGTGATCCGTACTTGAAACAGATTCTAATGGCACTAGAAAACTTGGATAGAGTGGACTCCAAGACGGCACGGCTGTCTAGGCGATTTTTCCTAGACAAAGACGGGGTACTGAAATTTAAGCCCACAGCCATGCACGATAATGCACCAATAGCGGTTCCGGAGTCATTGAAAGAGAATATAATGATCGGACACCACAATAGCCCACTGGCAGGGGCACATTTAGGTACGCATAAAACATACCTTAGAATCCGCGACAAGTATTATTGGGTAAACATGAGGGCTGACATAGACACCTTCGTAAAGACATGTCACACTTGCCAGCGATTTAAAACAAGGCCTGACAAGCCTCATGGACTACTGAACCCAATTCCCGTAGGAGAGCTATTTCACAGAGTCGGAATAGATGTTAAAGGCCCTATTACGACATCTCAGAAAGGCAACAAATATATACTGGTCGCCACCGAGTATCTCACCCGATACATGATTACGAAGGCTGTTCCCAAAGCAGACACGAACAGCATAGCCGAATTCTTATTTGACATAGTTACACAATATGGCCTATTCCAAACCTTACTATCCAACAGAGGTACTATTTTCACCTCGAGAGTGCTCCAACAGTTTTTGGAGATACTCAGGATTAAGGCATACACTACCACGAGTTTTTCCCCGCAAACCAACGGACTCACGGAGAGTATGAATAAAATACTTGGAATAGCGCTGGCTAAATTCACAGGGAACGCAGGGACAGACTGGGATGATTATCTGCAGCCTATCACTTTTAGTTATAACACTTCCATATCCACGGCTACAAAACACTCTCCATACTTCCTACTGCACGGATACACGCCCAGAAGTCCCATTGACAATATATGCATCCCACAGGACACTCACACAGACAATGCCGCCCGGCTAGAGCACTTGCAGATAGCTCGCATGGACGCTAGAAAGAACATAGCCGCGGCGCAGAGAAAACAAAAAGAACGGTACGATCGGCATAGAAAGACCGTGGAATACACACCCGGGCAATTGGTTATGGTTTCCAATTCCGCCCGTAAGAAGAATGTCTCTGAGTTCCTCCTGCCACGTTGGTCAGGTCCCTTCAAAGTCTGCAGGAAGGTATCTGACCTAAACTATATCGTTAACGTGCGCCATGGACGCAAGCTCATTAAAGACACTATTCACGCCCGCCGTATGAAGGCATATCATACACGCAAAGCTCCCACACCCACACGTAAAGGTGGAAACACTGTCAAGAGGAAGGGAAGTGATCCCACTGGCAGACGTGGAAAGAAGGCCAAGAAATAGCCTTCGGACCTCGCTGACCGCACCGAGATACGACCCTAACACTTGACAGAACTGTCCAGAAGACACAAGCCTGAATGGCACCAGAAATAATTACCCTGGTTAAAGACGGTCTCGAACCCGTAACCTCCTGAATGCCAGGAGTGCAAAGTCGGGTAATTATCCAATATGGAAGGATATAATAATAAAGGACAGTTCCACTAACGCATACACATACGAACGAAACAATCAAATCACCTCCGACACCTAGTCACCAAGCACGCGACTAGCGGCCCGAAGACACTTGTGCATAGAGACAGCCAAGTGCCACTAAGAGGGACATATTCGACCCACACTTACGTTACCACAAAACTTGGGAACACGAATGTACTTAGTGGAAGGTTCTTTTATATTACGGAAAGCCCTACTCGCAACTACAGTGATAGCACTCTGGCCCAGACACACACACGTGCCGGACACGGAGCATTGTCAAACAAGTAATACGATATCGCACACGTTAATGAAACTAGAGACTATCGCCGTCAGCGATAAGACACTCGTGACTGGGCAACCTTCACACATACAGACAGCAGTATGCATGCGGCACTGAGAGCGGAACAAACGCCATCATTCACGTCAGATCCAAAACCTTATAACTCCCGAAATTACAATACGAGGACCATTCACAGAGACACAAACTCTTCACAGGAATGCGTATTTTCATCTGCGCATTTCAAATACACGGTACATGTGCCATGGTATATACGGCACAGATATCGTCATACCAGGTCCTTACAGCAAGCCGGGTCCGAACCCACGACCACACAACACAGTCGTGCCAAAAACTAACTAACCAATGGTATTTTTGGCACGAAATACACAATCAAAAACCACACTGGGGACAACTAAATCCCAAAACACAACGCAGACATAGAACACGGAGAATTACATGATCACGGGTCCGAATCCCAGCAAAAATTGGACGCCATGGGAAACAAAAATCCAGACGCCCAATTACACTGAAGTTGGCCACAGATAAGTAAATAACTGGGTCAGACACATGCCTATAGACACAGGAGGTTTTTTTCTCTCTTTTTTTCTCTCTTTTTGCCCATACATAATGGAGCATAGATTCGCCCCAGGGTACTCGCTACAACAGCCTACCTCGGCAGTGGCGACCCTGGAATTCCCAACAAGAGGGCGTACCGCAAATTCTAGGCCTCCAAGGGGATCTCAATAGACTTCCCAGACATGGATTACACATGGTTACACAAAACAAAGTCTTGCGAAAGCAGTGTACACGTAACATCGATTAACAAAAGCGGGACAGATTAGCACACTGGCACTCCCGGAATCTCAAGCAATAACAACATGCCGACGTTCGCAAAAAGGCACGTTCCGACAGCCGACATACGTGACGTCAGAGCCTGCCCTTACACAAGTAATAACATTGACTTGCACATTCTAGAAGCATTGCGACACTAACATACAGGACACATGGATACTGACACAGAATTCTACAATGTTACAATAGGCCTGGCATTTAGCAATATGCAGATACTGTGGGTCATATTATCTTAGGCCCATGGGAACATGTTTACAGAGATGGTGACAGGCCACACGCACCTCCTGCCCATACACGCGACACAAGATAGGACTTAGGCTATAACAGCCCACCCGCCCGCGTGGTGTAACGGGACATAGTCACACACAAGCGCTCACTAATCAGGGGCGAATAAAGACAGGGACTCTGAGGGAACAGACCTCCCCAATAAACAATTCTCTTCTTACTTTTAAATCCTAACACCATCATAGACGGACAGGACATGACCAGTCGCACTACGACCACTGGCTGCATTAACATTGCAACTGAGTGACCAGATTAGGTCGTGACGTTATAGCGTCACCATACTTTACTATCCCAAGGAGCGGATAGTAAACAGATTGACCAGGTGAGGATGACAGGAGCACAGGTGGATAAGGCCAGCCAGACAGCCAATATACCGCCTACAGTCCAACATAGTACCACCTCATCCTTCCATAACCCTCCCAATTACAACATTAGCCAACACAGACACATAAACACATAAAAACAGATAAACTACATGACAAAATACACATCGGGGTTGACAGACTTCATGCGTTTAAAGAGAGGGCTTACTACGCCCTGGATCTCAATGCTAACACCTGAATATTAGGGGTGTGTCGGAAAACGACAATTAAGCGTAATGCGCATCTCCAAGTAAGAGATGAGGCCAAAATTATATACTAACAATTCTTTTTTATTAAATAATCCCGCATGAAAGGGACATAATATTATTATACACTGACCGATACCCATCCTTCAATGAGTGCGGGTACGCCTCATATCCAGACACATGCATGGAATATCCCATCCACATACCAAGGGTTATTACTATTGAACCTGCATGACACTTTGTTAAAATTTTTGCAATCCCGGGAAATACCTACCCCCGTCCACTCATTGTAGAAGCATCCCAGCAGCATCACCGGCACCAGGCCACCATTAAGATGGAGCCCAAAGATGCGCAACCCCATCCTACCATGCTTTAAACCTATTCAACGGATAATACCCCCGGATCCTAATAACAGGGAACCTAATGCCATAAACCCTACTAACGCCTCCATGAAAATCAACAAAGCATTACAGCTGGAAATCCGACATAGCACAGTAGACCTAAAGTAGTCTATGCACTTAGAATTTTCTACAACCCCAAAACACATGAAAAATTTTACATTTTATACACAATAAATTATTTACACAATACACTTATTTTTTCCGTATATAAAAAGGAATCTGTGACACGCTGATTGATGATGACAGCGTAAGCTGAAGGGAAGAGGCACCACACAGAAGCAGAGCTGGGTAAGGCGATGTTGAGCCTTACCCTAGTTAACATACTGACCCAGACCAAACAGACGAACTACGTAAGGTTGAGGCATTCATGGCCTGGCACGGGCAAACTTCGGAGTCCCAGGGGGCCTAGCCTGTTCCCGGGACGAAGAGATGTTACACCCACTATGTGCCACGGTCGTCGAAGCCAAGACCTGCAGGGGAGACTTTCTGAGGATGGTGGGAGAAATAGCCAGCTCCACACCGGACTCAGGAGATGACCCTAGGGACGACCCAACTAGGACTAGACTTTTAGTTAGATATAAGTAAGTAGGGCTTCTAGAGCGAGAAGCAAGACTCCTATGCACAGGAGTGAAATATTATTGATGCCAACAAGGGCGAAGAGGATACTACTAATGCCAATAAGGGCGAAGAGGATACTATTAATGCCAATAAGGGCGAAGAGGATACTATTACTGCCAATAAGGGCGAAGATGATATTATGCCATTGGACGATGTCCAATGCCCACATAAATGGTGACGCAGCGGGCAACCAAGGGCATTAAATGAGGAGCATGGCGAGCAACTCACAGGGGTTAAAGTGGGCAGACCCAACAACGACAACATATGCAAAGGCAACGGCAATGAGCAGGCAAATACAGCGGGCGAAGCGGTTTGCTTAGTGGCACCGTAAGCCGCCTGCGACTATATTAATACTAGTTAATAATCATTAGCATAAATGTCGACAACTAGTATTAAGGGAGCGGAATCCGGCGATTCTAGAGACAACCGGTGTTTCTAGGATACGTGCGGGTGGTGATCTGGGGAGGTAAAACTGCCCCGGGCGATCGCTCTGGTCAAAATTTTAGCGTGTAAGACAGTTGCATTTTGGTACGCAACTTAGAATTAAGCAAATTTTATAAGCGCTGTTGCTAAATAATAGCACGGCATATTTCGGCAATAAAGTAAGGGCCACCATTCGGCTTATAAATAGCAAACATTTTTACTTACCATAATTAAGGTAACGATTTCGGCACCTGATGGCCAACAAACCCTTCATCAGGGTAAGCCCGATAACACATAGGTTAACAATAGACTAAGGTAGAATATTCTGGCACTTGGTCACCAAAAAATCGGTACCAGGGTAAGCCCGACAACACTAGGTTAAGGCAATATTTGGAGCCACTTTTTATATATCCCTAAGAGTAGTAGACATAAGGTTAGTTGAGCGACAGGAGTACACTATCACGTTGGTAGACAGGAGTAAACATAAATATGGACAGTGATATTAATCATATATATGCTTGCCTTACAGCCATGAGCTCCAACGTGGGACACCCGCTCCCAATATAGGGTGCTCCATCATTATGGACACTTATTTTTGTCAGCATAGAGAGTGGCGCCAATATGGGCACTCTCCAGATTTTATATGGCAATATCATTATTATACTGTGCTTACATATCATGTTATATTTTCTTGCACCCCTCCAGGTATCGGTCCAGCGCCGACAACCGACCACTGGGTACAGGCAACCGCTACCATGTAGCAACCACGTGTTGAGCACCATGCTCATACTGTCATGTTTTACAGGCCAATACACAGGATGACAAGGGTAAACACCCTATACATATACATATATGTCCAATAATTTCTTTTCTTTACCAACAGGTGGCGACATTGTATATAGCCCTCTGTAAATATTTTGCCCACGCCCATACACGTCTTGCTAACCCCCACTCACACACACAATTTCCCCCCCCCCCCCTCTACACACCTCAATAAATTTTGCTACCAGGTAATAAATCCGCACCACGGGGGAGATATGCCTGTGGGATATACCCCACCGCAGGTCGGATCAACGTTTAATGAATATCTCACCTAATATGAGAGGTGACATACGGCCTCACAACGCGGACTCCTCATGTACAGGACGGGTTGTGTCGCCATGATAGTCGCGCCCACCCACAGGGGGCAACGTTATTAGCATAAGTTTGTTAGAAATGATGACGATGAGGTACCACATAGATTAGAATAACAGAAATTTAGCGCGCTTAGTTAGTCCGTAAGATAATCGTAAATTGTAAATTAGCACAAAGTAATGCGCCCACGGGCAGTTATTCTTCTATAAATGTATAAATAATACTTCGCACCCCCACATTGTCTGCGGAGGGGATAAATGGTATTCATAAATCTTAATATATGCGCATATCAAAATTACATATTAAACAGTATACTCTCTACATTAATATCACATGTACACAATGATTATGATTTGTTTCTTTCATTTTCTTTCTTCTAACGTCCAAATTTGTGAAGGTGTTCCGTTTTATCCCAAAACAATAAACATATTTTAAATATTTCCCCTAACGTATACCTTGGAACACCTATTTTTTCTACTTCTTCTATCTTTCTCATTGCAAGGAGCAATTTTTTCCCCAAGATAGAGCCGGACGGCACAATCACCCGTCCAGCCCTGGGTTTTTTCCTCCCTGCACAACAACAATATATTATCAAAACCATGCATTTTTGGAACTTTTTATATATTGCAAATGTCAATTTTTTTTCTCATGAACTGTTTTAAAATGTCAAATGTATATGTATATCCCAAAACCCACCCCTCTGAACACGAGCTGATCTCACATCTACACGACATCGCTACATCAACACGACATCACTACCTCTACACGACACAGAAGAAACAAAGAAGAGATACAAGGAAGATTCAGCAATAACCTAATACATCGACACCCCAACTCCACGTTCCGTTTCCGTTCGCGGGGACGCGAACTAATCAGAGGAGGAGGCTTGTACAGGCCCCAGGGGGCTGCACCCCCTGAAGCCACCCTCCATCATCTATCAAAACCACCCCTAACTGGCAGACATAATAAAGCCAGAACAGTATCTTTTACACAGCAAGGGCGGCCGACCAGCTTGGAAGGCTTGCCAAACTCTTGCATCACACTCATAAACATCTACACTATAACTAACTGGGGCAGCTATGCCAATGGAACGCTGACAGTACAACACCAAAGCCTATAAGAGGAAGGCCTTAATGAGGACACACTCTCTCTCGATTATCAGTCATACAGTGTGTCAGCCGGAGGCCCTAGCTGTTATCATCAGGTGAGGCAGCAGTGTTCAGATATCCTATACTCTGTAAAACCTACCCCACAAACTTGTACACATAATTTTCACTATTGTTCACATTTCCCTAAAAGGGACATACAATTTCATACATCACTGACCAATAAATACTTGGTCAGTAAACTACACCTTGTATTCGTAATTACACGCCACGTCCCAACACCCTTCCCGACCTCTCGTCACGAGTAAGCGTGACAACAGTAGCCTGTAATCGCCGGCTGAAGTTCTATTGTGTCTCTCACACGCGACCGCTGGCCGCATGCCGCCAGCGTAGCTGACACAAGCAGGTCTGTTATATAATTCCTACCGACCAGCTGGGAGCCCAGTGCATTAACCTGGCTCAAAGGATCATCCCCTAATCGACGCTTACGTCTTCATAGGAGCACCCCCTATCATTTAAACATCATACAACACTCTACACTGGTGAGCTTACCCAGCTACGGTAAGCTGCCCTCTCTAGGAATCACCTTCCAAATCAGTACACTAACACTATTGTTTTAGACCTAACCACCCCCAACTAAGGGATCTAAAACACTATTATCGCAGAAGAATAAGATTCAGCTATACATGACACAAGTACGGCCGGTAATTTTGTATAGTTGTGAAACCTGGTCGATGTCAGCAACAACCGAAGGACCCATTTCTGCCTTCGAGAGGAAGGTAATTCGAAATATTTATGGACCCATTTTCAATGCCATGGAAGGTAAATGGGAACGAAGAACGAAGGATAACCTATATCAGCGGTTTGGAAAACACAAATTGGCCGAGTACTAGGACAGGGGTGGTTACAGTGTTTTTCCACATCTTTCAAGCTGATGAATCCATCCAAAACCGAGTCCTTCATTCACAACCTGCAGGAAGACACCCAAGGTGACGTCCCAGGACGCGATGGAAGGATCGGGTATTGACAATACTTCAGCAAGTGGAGCTGAATGCGGTGGAAGATGAAGCGTGAGACTGGCTGCTATCTGCAGTAGATAGATCCTCCTTCGTGACTGATTCATTTGTTAACTCAGCACTTTTTATCTTCATTTTCTTTCTTTTGTTCTTCTGCTGTAGGCCTTAAAGGCCCATAAATGCAATAAATGATGATGATGATGATGATGATGATGATGATGATGATGATGATGAAGTCAGAAGTGATTGCAGCTGTAAATACACTGAAGAAAATGGAAACTACAACACCCAGAAGGAGTGGTGCTACATTGCTGCAATTGAACATGCAGGACGAGTGAGTCTATGATTACACTTTCAGGTCCCTCTGACCGCAAGTTTGGACAACAATCAATACAGGATGTGCCCACCATCAGCTACAATGCATTGATGAATTCGTCGAGGCATGGAGTCAATAAGGCCCTGGATCGCTTCCTGAGGAATTGTGGCCCATGCTTGCTGCACTGCATGGGTCAGTTGTTCCAGAGTTGTGGGTGGCTCAGGACGGTTGGCCAGCTGTCGACCCATCATGTCCCACACATGCTCAATAGGACTGAGGTCCGGGGATCTGGTGGGTCATTCTAAGGTTGTGATGTCATGGAGAGCTTCTTTGGAGATGCGTGCAGTGTGAACCCGGGCATTGTCCTGCTGAAACGTCCCATTAGCAATGTTCGCCATCATAGGGACAACCACTAGATTGAGTACCCTATCAACGTACTGTCGAGCAGTCATAGTGCCCTCAACAAGCACTAATTGTGATTTCACATTAAAGCCAATAGCTTACCAGACCATAATGCTTGGTGTTGGCCCTGTGTGCCTCTCGACAAAAAGGTCTGGGCGGCCCCTCTCCCCAGTACTTCGACGCACACGATTCCGGCAATCACTGCGGGCAAGACATAAGAGCGATTCATCACTAAAGACGACCCTATGCCATTCGTCGACCCACGTCGATCGTTCTCGACACCAGGCCAGCCTTAAACGTCACTGTTGTGGGGTCAATGGAACACCTTCTGCAGGGACACAGGATCGTAAGCCAGCTGCAAGCAGGCGATTACCACACAGCCCAATTATCCGAGCTCTCTCAAACGGCGACAGTTGTTGGTAGCGTGCTCTTCTCTGTCGTCGAGGGATGTTTGACGGGGAACACTTCACTACCAGACTGCAAGTCAACTACGCTACACCAGAGTCCGTATACTGGAGTTGATTCCTCCGCGACCAATCACGTGGGGAGACCTGTAGCATTAATCCAATGGGTCTGAAACTTTGATCGTTTACATTCATACATGGCATCGTTCCATATCTTGAAAATCAACACAAACGACCAATGCCTTCATGGTGTTGTAATTTCCATTTTCTTCAGTGTATTATGCTTGGGGTTGGGGTAAGTCTCGGGAAATGAAATTAGATCATATCCGGGCATTTCGCCTGGAGTTGGGTGAAAACGTGACTCACTTGACATATGTCCTGTGACCCCTATCGGAGCAAAGGGCTACAACCAAGATCCTCCATTGGTCTCTTCTACCGGCAATCTGTTGTAGATCTTCCCTCATCTCTTCCACCACGCTTCTTTTCCAGGTCACCTAAGGTCTTCCAATTTTTCTTGCTCCTTGCGGGTTCCATGTAAGTGCTTCTTTCTCTATGGCATCCTCTTTTCTCAGACAGTGACCTATCCATCCCCATTTTCTCCTTTTAATCTGATGTTTTATGTGGTCTCTCCTGTCCTCTTCAAGAGTTCCTCGTTTATAATGGTCTCTGGCCAATGTATCCGCAGGATTCTCCTGAGGCAACGCTTGATGAAAACCTGCAAACTCCTGTTGATCAGTGTGGTTGCTTTCCAGGTCTCGCATCCATACAGGAGGACTGCTTTTACATGTGTGCGGAAAATTCGTAGTTTGGTCTTAGTTGAAAAATCACGTGCTTTCCATATTGCATATACGTAGTTGGAAAACGCAGGGGAAAATCGCACTACAATTTGATCAGTCGGCGCCTGCAATCAAACCTTGTCTGGTGATAATGGTGTCCGGACATAACGTACCACGGACAAAACGTACCACTTGATTTTCGAGGACATAACGTACCACTTGAGTAGTGGTTTTTGGGGGGTTCTACACCCTCCACCTCCACATTCCTCCACACAAGATGGCGGCGGCGCGATATCTCTCGAACGCATGGTCGTATTTTGACGAATGAGGTGTCATTGAACTCATGCTGACGTCCCCTTTCCACTGAACAACATATTTCAACCCCAAAATAAAACCTACCCCTACTAGAGGGTGAAATTTAAATTTTTAGAAAATCTCGCTTTTCAAGTGCAACATGTGAGAGTTTGAATGCCAATATGGAATTAAACGTTGTTCTACATAAAGTGCATGTGTACGGTGGATAGCCACTATGAATTAACATGCTGGTTTTTTGTTTTTACGCATGCCCACTCATGGCTTTTGTAAGAGGGTGGGGGGAGCGGTTCCCTGTGGACGGGTCCTTGTTGACAGGTCATTGTTGACAGGTCATTGTTGACAGGTCCTTGTGGACAGGTCCTTGTGGACAAGTTCTTGTTGACAGGTCCTTGTGGACGGGTCCTTGTTGACGGGTCCTTGTTGACGGGTCCTTGTTGACGGGTCCCTTTGGCCTGATCGCTACGGACTAGCCCATGAATTTATTTAAATTATATCAAAGGGCCTAACTACATTTTGCGTGTAAAGCAGTGTGTTGAACTGACGTTGTTCACTAATCCCCCACTACTATAATGTGATAACGATATGAAAGGAAAGTGACGAAATACATGTGAACACGTGTGAGATGTCATTATTACCGTCCTCCTTGTGAAACAAGTCACATTCTGTTTTGGTTCATACGTGAGAAAATGCGAGTTCATGTGTAATATGACCTAACACAGAGGTGTTCACCTGTACACGTGCATGATAAGAGCTAACAAGTCACAACCTGTTTAGTTCGTACGTAACGTTAGGGTTAATGCACACACACCCTAGTACACGAGGCACATGCCATTTGAGGGCAGGTCAAGGGATCTAACTTGGTGGATGGATGTGTCATTTGTAGTTGAAAGAGAATAATACATGTTCTTAAGATGATAAAACTGTGGAGATGGTGCGTGCAGTAAACTAACTTGTTATTTCCTGTGTAATATTACAGACATGTCAGAGAGCGCACAGTTCTGTTGCTATGACTAACGCTGCAGTAATTTGAAACCCCAGGTGTTCATCAAGACAATGGGTGATGATCATGCAAAGTTAGCAGTCATTGGATATTACACAGGTGTTCCTTCCGGTGTCATGTTGCTGACATGGCAGAGAGCGCACAGTTCTATTGCTATGACTAACGCTGCAGTAATTTGAAACCCCAGGTGTTGATCAAGACAATGGGTGATGATCATACAAAGTCAACAGTCATTGGATACCACACAGGTGTTCCTAGAGTACTTTGGACTCTCAGCTGTATTGGAAAAGGAATTGTAATGATCTGCAAAAAACTGCTGACACGAGCGATGAGAGTTTATATAAGAGAGGTGTCATATATTCCCCTACTGTCAGTCTTTATTACTCGCTGTGAGTGAACAGTGCTCTATTACTGCTCAAGAGTTGTAAAAAGCCTTTTGGTAGAAAATCATTAAATTATTTTGCAAGGTAAGTACTTATTATTAATGGATTGAAGTCTTTTATTACTAATTGAAGTTGAAGTTATTGATTGGAATGTATTTATTGATTGATTGATTGATTGATTGATTGATTTGTTTACAGATAATTGGGTACCTGTAGGTTACCAGATTCCTACAATCTGTTCATTCAGTGGCAGCAGTTGATAAATTATAAAAAGGTAAGTGCCCCTCTAATAACTTTTAAACAGTTAGAGTGATATTTTCCAATGTTCACCACTACATGCCAGTGAAAATGGTATAGTTGGCAGTCAAAAGTTGGAACTATTTGATCATGGTGTGTAAAGCTAAATTTGTAGGTTAGATTTTGATTACCGCTCTATTAAGTCCGAATGTTCATTGCTAGGTGTCAGTAACATAGGGAATATTTAAAGACTTAACCTCAGTTCACCTAACATAACCTAACTTTACCTAACTTAACCTTGTCACGTGACATGTTTTACAAGTTTAGACTTGCTTTATGACTGACTATGACGTCACACTTAACTCACTTAACTGGTGGCTGCTGGTTTCTATCACGTGACATGTTCTACAAGTTAAGACTTTTTTAAGACTGGCAATGACGTCACACTTAGCTCACTTAACAGGTGGCTGCTGGTTTCTATCATGTGTCATGTACTACAAGTTTAGACTTGTTTTAAGACTGGCTATGACATCACACTTAGCTCACTTAACTAGCGATCGCTGGTTTCTATCACGTGGCATGTTCTACAAATTTAGACTTGCTTTAAGACTGGCTATGACGTCACACCTAGCTCACTTAACTGGCGACCGCTGGTTTCTACCACTCTATCAAGTTCCAATGTTCACCGCTAGGTGTCAGTGACAGTGATATATATATATACTAACCCCAAGTTAGAACTACATGAAATTAAACTTGCTAGGAGTTCACAGATGATCGATTTAAATACCCTGCTATGACCATTGACTGGACTGTAATTCAACTATTTATATTTTACTTTGTTTTATCTTTTATTAACATTTATGATTTCTTTCTTTTATAGGTAATTTGGAAAGTGACCATCATGTTCAAGTGTGGTGACTGTAGGAAACAATTCTCAAGACCTGACAACCTTCAACGGCATGCACATGCTAAACATAACATTAACATGTTTGTGTGCAGTCATTGTCCTACCACATTTAACAGACAAGATAGTCTTACACGACTTGTAAATTTAATGCATGTCCGTTCATCACCTTTCCCATGTTCAGTTTGTGATCTTGGTTTTTCTGCTGTAAAGCGATATCAATCCCACATGGTTGAAGTGCATGGAGAACAACAGGAGTTGAAATCTGTAAAACCATCAACTAGCACGGAAACTTTAAACAAATGTGATGCTCAAAAGCGTAAACGATCTCAAGATTGTGAAAATAGTTGTGCAACAAAAAGAAAGAAGAATGGTGAACCTACGATAACACATTGTGATGTATGTAATATTGATATACCTTCTTCAATCATTCATGGACATTAACGCAGTATTCATCATAAAAATAACGCTTGCCATGAAAGAAATTCTGCGAATATTCAACAAATTGGTAGCGCGTTTAAAAGTCGAATTGTTAGTTACAGACTTCATAGTGAAGAAAAAACTCAAAGTATTGAATCATTTTTAAAGACTGTTCAACCTAGAGTGTTTGGCTTGGTAGAAAATGTTTTAGTAGAGCATAAATCATCTAAAATGAATTTTGATCGCTTTGGGCTGTATGTAAAAACTGGAAGCGAAGGTGAAATCACGGATATCAAATCTTTTAATACAAAATACATAATTGTTATTGAATCAACTAATATCAGTGATATGTACCAAGATATTTCAAGTGCTATCATTGTGAAGAGTGAAGAGTTCCAGGAAAGGGAGTCAGGCTGGGCGTTGGTTGAAGTACTTTATTTAGAAACCAACCTGAATAAATATAACCCCCTTCGAGCATCATCATACATTGATTTGCCAGCATGGATCAAACGTAAGAAAGCTGTTGTGAACGTTATGAATAGTGATCAAGCCTGTTTTGCGTGGGCTCTCCATCCAGCAGTGATGCATGAGAATAGAACGTCATCTTATCCTCACTATTCCTCAGTGTTAGATTTAAAAGAAATAGAATTTCCTATGGCGATAAAAGACATTAAACGTTTTGAAGAGCTGAACAATGTAAGTATTAATGTTTATGGAATTGAAAATAAGAGTATAGTAGGTCCTCTATATTATACTCAGGAAAAAAAGAATGCTCATGTAAATTTACTGTACATTACTGAAGGTGAAAATGCCCACTATTGTTGGATAAAACATTTCAGTAGACTTGTTGGTAGTCAAGTATCAAAAGATAAATCTAAGAAGTGGTTGTGTGATGGTTGTTTGCTATATTTCAGAAAAGAGAATCAACTAACTCAACATCAAAAATGGGGTTGTAATCATGTTTGTACGGTATTACCGACTCCTAAAAATAACATTCTAAAATATAAGGATTATGAGAAACAGCTTCGAGTACCATTTGTTATATATGCTGACTTCGAGGCTTTGCTAAAACCATTTAATACATGTTCATCGAATCCAGCCCAACCTTTCACCAACACTACTCACATTCATGAACCTTTTAGCTTTGCATATTATATTAAATGTAGTTATGATGACTCTTTAAATAAGTTTGAGCTCTATAGAGGAGCTGATGCACCTAAAGTTTTTATGGAAAGGCTTGAGAAAGATACCATCCGTATATCCTCTATTTTAAATACGATAATTCCAATGGAGCCACTAACTTCATCAGAGCAAATGCATTTTGAAACTGAAACTAATTGTTTTATATGTGGTGAATGTTTATATACAGACATGCTTCGCGATCATGACCATTTAACAGGAAAATATCGTGGTGCTGCTCACCAAGAATGTAATTTAAATTATAGAGTAAGTAAATTCATTCCGGTCATTCTACATAACGGTAGCAATTACGATAACCACTTTATCGTTAAAGAATTTGGAACTTCAGATGTGAAAATTGATGTGATTGCAAATAATAAGGAACAATACATATCGTTCACAAAATACATCAAAACTGTCAATAAAAAAACTATAAAACTGCGATTTTTAGATTCATTCCGCTTTATGCCGAGTAATCTTGATAAGCTGGCTAGTAATTTAAAATCAGATCAGTTTCATGAAATTCAACGTGTCTTTCCTAAAGAAGATGATTTTAATTTGATTCGTCAAAAGGGTATATTCCCTTATGAATATATTAACTGTGTGGAATGTCTTGAGGAGTGTTCTTTACCACCGAAAGATGCATTTTACAGTTCCTTAAACACAAGTCATATCAGTGATCAGGAATATTTACATGCACAACGTGTATGGACACAGTTCGACATTCAAACTTTAGGAGAATTTTCAGACATATATTTGAAGACAGATGTGTTGTTATTAGCAGATGTTTTTGAAAATTTTCGGAATGTTTGTATGAAAACTTATGACCTTGATCCTTGTCAGTATTTCACTGCTCCTGGGTTAAGTTTCAGTTCAATGTTGAAAAAAACGAAAGTAAATTTAGAATTAATGATCAATTTTATAAAATCATCAATTCGAGGTGGATTAAGCCAATGTAGTGGACGGTACTCTAAAGTGAATAATAAATACATGCCTAGCTACAACCCTTGTGAAGAGTCAAAGAATATTGTCTACCTCGATGCAAATAACCAATATAGTTGGGCTATGAGTCAGTATCTACCTCTGAAAGATTTTCGCTGGCTGACACAATCTGAAATTGATGTCTTACATGTTAACACTCTAAATGATAACGATGATAAGGGATATATTTTAGAGGTAAATCTTGAGTACCCTAAAGAGATACATGATGATCATAATGATTTACCATTCTGTCCTGAGACTATGAAATCTCCGTACATCACATCACGAACGAAAATGTTAATTGCTAATGTGAATGATAAATGTAAATATGTAATACATTATCAAAACTTGAAACAGTGTCTACAGCATGGATTGAAATTAACTAAAATTCATCGCGTATTGCAATTTCATCAGTCAGCATGGCTCAAACCGTATATTGATCTAAACAATAATTTAAGAACACAGTCAACAAACGCGTTTGAAAAAGATTTTTATAAACTCATGAATAATTTAATAAATTCATGGGCTTGTCCGTAGCGATCAGGCCAAAGGGACCCGTTAACAAGGACCTGTCAACAAGGACCCGTCAACAAGGACCCGTCAACAAGGACCCGTCTACAAGGACCTGTCAACAAGGACTTGTCAACAAGGACTTGTCAACAAGGACTTGTCAACAATGACCTGTCAACAAGGACCCGTCAACAAGGACCCGTCTACAAGGACTTGTCAACAAGGACTTGTCAACAAGGACCCGTCAACAAGGACCCGTCAACAAGGACCCGTCTACAAGGACCTGTCAACAAGGACTTGTCAACAAGGACCTGTCAACAATGACCTGTCAACAATGACCTGTCAACAAGGACCCGTCCACAGGGAACCACTCCCCCCACCCTCTTACAAAAGCCATGAGTGGGCATACGTAAAAAACAAAAAACAAGCATGTTAATTCACAGTGGCTATCCACCGTACACATGCACTTTATGTAGAACAACGTTTAATTCCATATTGGCATTCAAACTCTCACATGTTGCACTTGAAAAGCGAAATTTTCTAAAAAATTACAATTTTACCCTCTATAAGGGGTAGGTTTTATTTTGGGGTTGAAATATGTTGTTCAATAGAAAGGGGGTGTCAGCCTGAGTTCAATGACACCTCATTCGTCAAAATCCGACCATGCGTTCGAGAGATATCGCGCCTCCGCCATCTTGTGTGGAGGAATGTGGAGGTGGAGGGTGTAGAACTCCCCCAAAAACCACTACTCACTTGATGTCAGACGGGCATTCCAGTTACAGGCGATCATACTGTGCTTCTTTAAACATTTTGGTATTGAAACATACGCCTTCATGAAGTACGAATTGTACATTGAAAGTTCAAACAGAAAGAAGAAATATGTCAAGTAAGATGAACGGCTTGACAGAATAATGAAGCGGTATGAAGAGAATGGAAACTTGAAATCTTGCTTGAGAGCTCTCTCATATTCGCAGAACTTGGAATGAAACTTCACATGACGAACTTGCTATTCGCTAGGATATAAAACCCACAAAAAACAATAAAAAAAATAAAAATAAAAAATAAAAAAAGAAAGGTAAAAAAACTAAATGAAAAATGACGAGAGCTTAACCACAGCTGATTTTAAACACGCCAAAATGTTTATAAACAAGCCTGGATAAATTGTGATGGGAATCCAAAAGCTTATCGTATTTTATGTTATTTTATGTTATGATGTTGTCCACGTATTTATTACCAGGATTAATTGAGCAAAACCGAGCAAGTGGCCGTGCACCCTAAAGTGGTACGTTACGTCCTATAACCGGTGATAATAGTACATTATGCAACGAGCCTATAATGGCGAGTTGCATACGACTGTTTATGTTCGACGATAATTATAACTTTATTATATGTTCTAACATACATATTCAGAAATATCTGTCGATATTCTGTCGGTTGAATTTTTCTTCTTGGGAATTGTGTGGGCACAGCATTTGATTTCTACCCAATAACGAATCCCACAGCTTTGAAACATTGTTTATCCTGAAGTAGCACCAACAGATACCGCACAGGCACTATGTATGATCATTTTGTTATTTTGTTCAAATAACACAAAATAGGCTGTTACAAACGCTTTAAAATTAAAATGTATCGTATTATCAACTAGTTATTCTTCAAATTCGATGCGTATAGAATGTCGACGGAACGCAAATCAATTTAGTCCCAAATAAAACAGTAACGGTTTCTGGTGGAAAAGTTTCGCAAAAGAAATCCATTTACTGAACAGAGAGGTAGATTATAATTTTCGTGGAACTAATGTCATACGCCTGCTTCCTCCGTGACGTTCTGGTGTGTTTATGTCAAAAACAGCATTCACTAAAATTGTCGGCGAAATCTTACGAATGTGTAGGAATTGGAGTTGTGGATATTAAGGTACAGTGCTATTTCTTGTGCAAAATTGCCCAGTTTGTTTATGCAGTGTAACTACAATGGTTGATCCAATATAGGCTACATTGTCAACTTTCAAATCATGTAATTCATGTCCGACATGTTGGATTTTGAGTGCATGTCAGACGTTGTCCTTACCTAATTTGTCAATGAATGAAAATATTAAGCTCTGATTGGTTGAAAAAACTGTGTTATAATGAAAAGTAGTATTTTAATGACACCCATTATGATACGGTTTTTAGACATATAATATTTACATATCGACATCGTCGAACATAAAAAAGAAATGATAATGTTAATTATGAGGAACACGTTTGTTATTTTAAGTGGAGGAACATGCAGGTCAAGTAATAACAGTAAAATTGTGGCCATAAGCAGCTGTGATTGACACGTATGTTCTGGATAGCTCACTAATCTATACATAGGCCTAAGTCAAACAGTCACAATAAAGGTAGTTAATCAATTTCTTGAGAGGTTGGTAATATTAATGAGCTTATTATCAGTTTACGACCTTGATATAATTATTTGAGTGAACCAGTTCTTCCGTGCTTTCACGATAATTATACCGTAAATACGTCACGAGCGGGGCAATTATACGGCTATAAGTGATATACTAGTTTGGAACGTGAGTTTTATTCTAATATTAATCCCAGTAAATTTCTGATTGGTCACGGTATCATAGGACAGCAGAGGGTTTTAGGAGAGAGGTAGCTTATAAGCGAAGATGCAAGGCCACACTAATCTCAAATGTTCAGACACTAAGAAGCGCGAACAGCTTCTTGTTAGCTTTTAGGATGATGATTAACATGAATATGTTTTTAAGCTGGGGTTGTATCTGTAATTACCGTCATCAATTTCCTGACACCACGTTAACCATGACAACTAGTGTTCGCCATCTGCTAGGTCAGTATCGTCATCAATTCCCTGTCACCATGGTAACCATATCAACCAGTGTTCGCCATCTGCTAGGTCAGTATCGTCATCAATTCCCTGTCACCATGGTAACCATGTCAACCAGTGTTCGCCATCTGCTAGGTCAGTATCGTCATCAATTCCCTGTCACCAAGGTAACCATGTCATCCAGTGTTCGTCATCTGCTAGGTCAGTATCGTCATCAATTCCCTGTCACCAAGGTAACCATGTCAACCAGTGTTCGTCATCTGCTAGGTCAGTATCGTCATCAATTCCCTGTCACCATGGTAACCATGACAACTAGTGTTCGTCATCTGCTATGTCAGTATCGTCATCAATTCCCTGTCACCAAGGTAACCATGTCATCCAGTGTTCGTCAACTGCTAGGTCAATATCGTCATCAATTCCCTGTCACCATGGTAACCATGTCATCCAGTGTTCGCCATCTGCTAGGTCAGTATCGTCATCAATTCCCTGTCACCATGGTAACCATGTCATCCAGTGTTCGTCATCTGCTAGGTCAGTATCGTCATCAATTCCCTGTCACCATGGTAACCATGCCAACCAGTGATAATCATCTGCTAGGTCAGTATCGTCATCAGTTCCCTGTCACCATGGTAACCATGCCAACCAGTGTTCGTCATCTGCTAGGTCAGTATTGTCATCAGTTCCCTGTCACCAGGGTAACCATGTCAACCAGTGTTCGTCATCTGCTAGGTCAGTAGAGCCATCAATTCCCTGTCACCATGGTAACCATGTCAACTAGTGTTCGTCATCTGCTAGGTCAGTATCGTCAACAATTCCCTGTCACCAGGGTAACCATGTCAACCAGTGTTCGTCATCTGCTAGGTCAGTAGAGCCATCAATTCCCTGTCACCATGGTAACCATGACAACTAGCGTTCGTCATCTGCTAGGTCAGTATCGTCATCAGATCCCTGTCACCAGGGTAACCATGTCAACCAGTGTTCGTCATCTGCTAGGTCAGTAGAGCCATCAATTCCCTGTCACTATGGTAACCATGTCAACCAGTGTTCGTCATCTGCTAGGTCAGTATCGTCATCAGTTCCCTGTCACCAGGGTAACCATGTCAACCAGTGTTAGTCATCTGCTAGGTCAGTAGAGCCATCAATTCCCTGTCACCATGGTAACCATGTCAACCAGTGTTCGTCATCTGCTAGGTCAGTAGAGCTATCAATTCCCTGTCACCATGGTAACCATGTCAACCAGTGTTCGTCATCTGCTAGGTCAGTATCGTCAACAATTCCCTGTCACCAGGGTAACCATGTCAACCAGTGTTCGTCATCTGCTAGGTCAGTATCGTCATCAGTTCCCTGTCACCAGGGTAACCATGTCAACCAGTGTTCGTCATCTGCTAGGTCAGTAGAGCCATCAATTCCCTGTCACTATGGTAACCATGTCAACCAGTGTTCGTCATCTGCTAGGTCAGTATCGTCATCAGTTCCCTGTCACCAGGGTAACCATGTCAACCAGTGTTCGTCATCTGCTAGGTCAGTAGAGCCATCAATTCCCTGTCACCATGGTAACCATGTCAACCAGTGTTCGTCATCTGCTAGGTCAGTATCGTCAACAATTCCCTGTCACCAGGGTAACCATGTCAACCAGTGTTCGTCATCTGCTAGGTCAGTATCAACAGTTCCCTGTCACCAGGGTAACCATGTCATCCAGTGTTCGTCATCTGCTAGGTCAGTAGAGCCATCAATTCCCTGTCACCAGGGTAACCATGTCAACCAGTGTTCGTCATCTGCTATGTCAGTATCGTCATCAGTTCCCTGTCACCATGGTAACCATGACAACTAGTGTTCGTCATCTGCTATGTCAGTATCGTCATCAATTCCCTGTCACCAGGGTAACCATGTCAACCAGTGTTCGTCATCTGCTATGTCAGTATCGTCATCAATTCCCTGTCACCAGGGTAACCATGTCAACCAGTGTTCGTCATCTGCTATGTCAGTATCGTCATCAATTCCCTGTCACCAGGGTAAACATGTCATCCAGGGTTCGTCATCTGCTATGTCAGTATCGTCATCAATTCCCTGTCACCAGGGTAACCATGTCAACCAGTGTTCGTCATCTGCTAGGTCAGTATCGTCATGAGTTCCCTGTCACCACGTTAACCATGACAACTAGTGTTCGTCATCTGCTAGGTCAGTATCGTCATCAATTCCCTGTCACCAAGGTAACAATGACAACTAGTGTTCGTCATCTGCTAGGTCAGTATCGTCATCAATTCCCTGTCACCACGTTAACCATGACAATTAGTGTTCGTCATCTGTTAGGTCAGTATCGTCATCAATTCCCTGTCACCACGTTAACCATGACAACTAGTGTTCATCATCTGCTATGTCAGTATCGTCATCAGTTCCCTGTCACCAAGGTAACCATGTCAACCAGTGTTCGTCATCTGCTAGGTCAGTATCGTCATGAGTTCCCTGTCACCACGTTAACCATGACAACTAGTGTTCGTCATCTGCTAGGTCAGTATCGTCATCAATTCCCTGTCACCAAGGTAACCATGACAACTAGTGTTCGTCATCTGCTAGGTCAGTATCGTCATCAATTCCCTGTCACCAAGGTAACCATGTCAACCAGTGTTCGTCATCTGCTAGGTCAGTATCGTCATCAATTCCCTGTCACCAAGGTAACCATGTCAACCAGTGTTCGTCATCTGCTAGGTCAGTATCGTCATGAGTTCCCTGTCACCATGGTAACCATGTCAACCAGTGTTCGCCATCTGCTAGGTCGGTATCGTCATGAGTTCCCTGTCACCACGTTAATCATGACAACTAGTGTTCGTCATCTGCTAGGTCAGTATCGTCATCAGTTCCCTGTCTCCAAGGTAACCATGTCAACCAGTGTTCGTCATCTGCTAGGTCAGTATCGTCAAGAGTTCCCTGTCACCATGGTAACCATGACAACTAGTGTTCGTCATCTGCTAGGTCAGTATCGTCATCAATTCCCTGTCACCATGGTAACCATGTCAACCAGTGTTCGTCATCTGCTAGGTCAGTATCGTCATCAATTCCCTGTCACCAAGGTAACCATGTCAACCAGTGTTCGTCATCTGCTAGGTCAGTATCGTCATGAGTTCCCTGTCACCATGGTAACCATGTCATCCAGTGTTCGCCATCAGCTAGGTCAGTATCGTCATCAGTTCCCTGTCACCATGGTAACCATGTCAACCAGTGTTCGTCATCTGCTAGGTCAGTATCGTCATCAATTCCCTGTCACCAAGGTAACCATGTCAACCAGTGTTCGTCATCTGCTAGGTCAGTATCGTCATGAGTTCCCTGTCACCATGGTAACCATGTCAACCAGTGTTCGCCATCTGCTAGGTCAGTATCGTCATCAATTCCCTGTCACCATGGTAACCATTTCTTTTAGTGTTCGCCATCTGCTAGGTCAGTATCGTCATCAGTTCCCTGTCACCAAGGTAACCATGTCAACCAGTGTTCGTCATCTGCTAGGTCAGTATCGTCATCAGTTCCCTGTCACCAAGGTAACCATGTCAACCAGTGTTCGCCATCTGCTAGGTCAGTATCGTCATCAATTCCCTGTCACCATGGTAACCATGTCAACTAGTGTTCGTCATCTGCTAGGTCAGTATCGTCATCAGTTCCCTGTCACCATGGTAACCATGTCAACCAGTGTTCGCCATCTGCTAGGTCAGTATCGTCATCAATTCCCTGTCACCATGGTAACCATGTCAACCAGTGTTCATCATCTGCTAGGTCAGTATCGTCATCAGTTCCCTGTCACCATGGTAACCATGTCAACCAGTGTTCGTGATCTGCTAGGTCAGTATCGTCATCAGTTCCCTGTCACCATCGTAACCATGTCAACCAGTGTTCGTCATCTGCTAGGTCAGTATCGTCATCAATTCCCTGTCACCATGGTAACCATGTCAACCAGTGTTCGTCATCTGCTAGGTCAGTATCGTCATCAATTCCCTGTCACCATGGTAACCATGTCAACCAGTGTTCGTCATCTGCTATGTCAGTATCGTCATCAATTCCCTGTCACCATGGTAACCATGTCAACCAGTGTTCGTCATCTGCTAGGTCAGTATCGTCATCAGTTCCCTGTCACCATGGTAACCATGACAACTAGTGTTCGTCATCTGCTAGGACAGTATCGTCATCAGTTCCCTGTCACCATGGTAACCATGACAACTAGTGTTCGTCATCTGCTAGGTCAGTATCGTCATCCGTTCCCTGTCACCATGGTAACCATGACAACTAGTGTTCGTCATCTGCTAGGTCAGTATCGTCATGAGTTCCCTGTCACCACGTTAACCATGTCAACCAGTGTTCGTCATCTGCTAGGTCAGGAGAGCCATCAATTCCCTGTCACCATGGTAACCATTTCTTCCAGTGTTTGTCATCTGCTAGTTCAGTATCGTCATGAGTTCCCTGTCACCACGTTAACCATGACAACTAGTGTTCGTCATCTGCTAGGTCAGTATCGTCATCAATTCCCTGTCACCATGGTAACCATGTCAACCAGTGTTCGTCATCTGCTAGGTCAGTATCGTCATCAATTCCCTGTCACCATGGTAACCATGTCATCCAGTGTTCGCCATCTGCTAGGTCAGTATCGTAATCAGTTCCCTGTCACCATGGTAACCATGACAACTAGTGTTCGTCATCTGCTAGGTCAGTATCGTCATCAGTTCCCTGTCACCATGGTAACCATGACAACTAGTGTTCGTCATCTGCTAGGTCAGTATCGTCATGAGTTCCCTGTCACCACGTTAACCATAACAACTAGTGTTCGTCATCTGCTAGGTCAGTATCGTCATCAATTCCCTGTCACCATGGTAACCATGTCAACCAGTGTTCGCCATCTGCTAGGTCAGTATCGTCATCAGTTCCCTGTCACCATGGTAACCATGACAACTAGTGTTCGTCATCTGCTAGGTCAGTATCGTCATCAGTTCCCTGTCACCATGGTAACCATGTCAACCAGTGTTCGGCATCTCCTAGGTCAGTATCGTCATCAATTCCCTGTCACCATGGTAACCATTTCTTCCAGTGTTCGTCATCTGCTAGGTCAGTATCGTCATCAGTTCCCTGTCACCACGTTAACCATGACAACTAGTGTTCGTCATCTGCTAGGTCAGTATCGTCATCAGTTCCCTGTCACCATGGTAACCATGACAACTAGTGTTCGTCATCTGCTAGGTCAGTATCGTCATCGGTTCCCTGTCACCATGGTAACCATGACAACCAGTGTTCGTCATCTGCTAGGTCAGTATCGTCATCAATTCCCTGTCACCATGGTAACCATTTCTTCCAGTGTTCGTCATCTGCTAGGTCAGTATCGTCATCAGTTCCCTGTCACCATGGTAACCATGTCAACCAGTGTTCGTCATCTGCTAGGTCAGTATCGTCATCAATTCCCTGTCACCATGGTAACCATTTCTTCCAGTGTTCGCCATCTGCTAGGTCAGTATCGTCATCAGTTCCCTGTCACCATGGTAACCATGACAACTAGTGTTCGTCATCTGCTAGGTCAGTATCGTCATCAGTTCCCTGTCACCATGGTAACCATGTCAACCAGTGTTCGTCATCTGCTAGGTCAGTATCGTCATCAATTCCCTGTCACCATGGTAACCATTTCTTCCAGTGTTCGTCATCTGCTAGGTCAGTATCGTCATCAGTTCCCTGTCACCATGGTAACCATGTCAACCAGTGTTCGCCATCTGCTAGGTCAGTATCGTCATCAGTTCTCTGTCACCAAGGTAACCATGTCAACCAGTGTTCGTCATCTGCTAGGTCAGTATCGTCATCAGTTCCCTGTCACCATGGTAACCATGACAACTATTGTTCGTCATCTGCTCGGTCAGTATCGTCATCAGTTCCCTGTCACCATGGTAACCATGTCAACCAGTGTTCGTCATCTGCTAGGTCAGTATCGTCATCAATTCCCTGTCACCATGGTAACCATTTCTTCCAGTGTTCGTCATCTGCTAGGTCAGTATCGTCATCAGTTCCCTGTCACCACGTTAACCATAACAACTAGTGTTCGTCATCTGCTAGGTCAGTATCGTCATCAATTCCCTGTCACCATGGTAACCATTTCTTCCAGTGTTCGTTATCTGCTAGGTCAGTATCGTCATCAGTTCCCTGTCACCATGGTAACCATGACAACTAGTGTTCGTCATCTGCTAGGTCAGTATCGTCATCAGTTCCCTGTCACCATGGTAACCATGTCAACCAGTGTTCGTCATCTGCTAGGTCAGTATCGTCATCAATTCCCTGTCACCATGGTAACCATTTCTTCCAGTGTTCGCCATCTGCTAGGTCAGTATCGTCATCAGTTCCCTGTCACCATGGTAACCATGACAACTAGTGTTCGTCATCTGCTAGGTCAGTATCGTCATCAGTTCCCTGTCACCATGGTAACCATGTCAACCAGTGTTCGTCATCTGCTAGGTCAGTATCGTCATCAATTCCCTGTCACCATAGTAACCATTTCTTCCAGTGTTCGCCATCTGCTAGGTCAGTAACGTCATCAGTTCCCTGTCCCCATGGTAACCATGTCAACCAGTGTTCGTCATCTGCTAGGTCAGTATCGTCATCAATTCCCTGTCACCAAGGTAACCATGACATCTAGTGTTCGTCATCTGCTAGGTCAGTATCGTCAACAATTCCCTGTCACCAAGGTAACCATGTCAACCAGTGTTCGTCATCTGCTAGGTCAGTATCGTCATCAATTCCCTGTCACCAAGGTAACCATGTCAACCAGTGTTCGTCATCTGCTAGGTCAGTATCGTCATGAGTTCCCTGTCACCACGTTAACCATGTCAACCAGTGTTCGTCATCTGCTAGGTCAGTATCGTCATCAGTTCCCTGTCACCAAGGTAACCATGTCAACTAGTGTTCGTCATCTGCTAGGTCAGTATCGTCATCAATTCCCTGTCACCATGGTAACCATGTCAACCAGTGTTCGTCATCTGCTAGGTCAGTATCGTCATCAATTCCCTGTCACCATGGTAACCATGTCAACCAGTGTTCGTCATCTACTAGGTCAGTATCGTCATCAGTTCCCTGTCACCAAGGTAACCATGTCAACTAGTGTTCGTCATCTGCTAGGTCAGTATCGTCATCAATTCCCTGTCACCATGGTAACCATTTCTTCCAGTGTTCGCCATCTGCTAGGTCAGTATCGTCATCAGTTCCCTGTCACCATGGTAACCATGTCATCCAGTGTTCGTCATCTGCTAGGTCAGTATCGTCATCAGTTCCCTGTCACCATGGTAACCATGTCGACCAGTGTTCGTCATCTGCTAGGTCAGTATCGTCATCAGTTCCCTGTCACCACGTTAACCATGTCAACCAGTGTTCGTCATCTGCTAGGTCAGTATCGTCATCAGTTCCCTGTCACCACGTTAACCATGACAACTAGTGTTCGTCATCTGCTAGGTCAGTATCGTCATCAGTTCTCTGTCACCATGGTAACCATGCCATCCAGTGTTCGCCATCTGCTAGGTCAGTATCGTCATCAGTTCCCTGTCACCAAGGTAACCATGTCAACTAGTGTTCGTCATCTGCTAGGTCAGTATCGTCATCAGTTCCCTGTCACCAAGGTAACCATGTCAACTAGTGTTCGTCATCTGCTAGGTCAGTATCGTCATCAGTTCCCTGTCACCACGTTAACCATGTCAGCCAGTGTTCGTCATCTGCTAGGTCAGTATCGTCATCAGTTCCCTGTCACCAAGGTAACCATGTCAACTAGTGTTCGCCATCTGTTAGGTCAGTATCGTCATCAATTCCCTGTCACCATAGTAACCATGTCAACCAGTGTTCGTCATTTGCTAGGTCAGTATCGTCATCATTTCCCTGTCACCACGTTAACCATGACAACTAGTGTTCGTCATCTGCTAGGTCAGTATAGTCATCAGTTCCCTGTCACCACGTTAACCATGACAACTAGTGTTCGTCATCTGCTAGGTCAGTATCGTCATCAATTCCCTGTCACCATGGTAACCATGTCAACCAATGTTCGTCATCTGCTAGGTCAGTATCGTTATCAGTTCCCTGTCACCATGGTAACCATGTCAACCAGTGTTCGTCATCTGCTAGGTCAGTATCGTCATCAATTCCCTGTCACCATGGTAACCATGTCAACCAGTGTTCGTCATCTGCTAGGTCAGTATCGTCATCAATTCCCTGTCACCATGGTAACCATGTCAACCAGTGTTCGCCATCTGCTATGTCAGTATCGTCATCAATTCCCTGACACCAAGGTAACCATATCAATCAGTGTTCGCCATCTGCTATGTCAGTATCGTCATCAATTCCCTGTCACTATGGTAACCATGTCAACCAGTGTTCTTCATCTGCTATGTCAGTATCGTCATCAATTCCCTGACACCAAGGTAACCATATCAACCAGTGTTCGCCATCTGCTATGTCAGTATCGTCATCAATTCCCTGACACCAAGGTAACCATATCAACCAGTGTTCGCCATCTGCTAGGTCAGAATCGTCATCAATTCTTTGTCACCATGGTAACCATGGGAACCAGTGTTCGTCATCTGCTAGGTCAGTAGCGTCATCAATTCCCTGACACCATGGTAACCATGTCAACCAGTGTTCGTCATCTGCTAGGTCAGAATCGTCATCAATTCCTTGTCACCATGGTAACCATGGGAACCAGTGTTCGTCATCTGCTAGGTCAGTAGCGTCATCAATTCCCTGTCACTGTGGTAACCCAGGTAACCAGTGTTCATCATCTGCTAGGTAAATAGCGTCATTCAGGGGATACCGTTACGAGCTCTATTATAGTTACCTTGAGCGTCATTAATTCCTTGTCCGTGCGTCTTTTAAGCTTACGGTGGGTACACCGTTAAAGATACCGGGCGAACACGGGGCAGGTTGATAGTTTTAAATTAAGTCGAATGTACCCTCGACACTTCAATTCATAGCTGCACGAAAAATCAGGTGAGGAAATATTTACGACATTGTTAAATTTAAAGATACCCGATCAGAGAACACGAAGCTTCATTGATAATGGGCTACAATTCTGTTTTCAGAATGGGTAATTATTTGTTCTCAATAGCAAGGCAGTTGTATGCAATAAAAGAAACATATTCAGCTGTTATCAGACAATGTATGGTAGGCTTTATTTACTGGAAGCCACTCTTCGTATCGTTTGTTCGGCTGTATCGACTGCTATCGCCAATTATAATAATGTAGAAAACCAATAAATAAAGCTTGGGTGACGTTGATCTTCCATGATGCAATTTGAGATTGCAGCCGAGTTGTTCCAGATTATTGGTAGCGATCGACAAGGCCGTGAAATATAAGCTGACGATTTTCAGGTACCATACTACTTGTTATCGTGTCGACTGGCTACTTTATGTGTAGACAGAGACTTCTTGACTGGCTGCGACCTACACAGTCATTTCCTTGTATTGGCTTTCTCGAAGCTCCTATTCTCTTACTTACTAATCTACTTGTTTTTTAAACAAGTTGTTCCGTTATGAACTATACAGCCTATTTTCATATATCATACTTAAATTAATTGCCACTATCAACATACAAATTTTCAGTTTGAATGCTGTAATAGATTCGTAGATGTTGAGAACCGTCTAAATATTTCGGATGGTGACCATGTTGGATTTTTATATATAGGCCTTAGAGTTATGTAGCGTACTATTACATGAAAATTATTGGTTACGTGTTTAATTCAAACTTCAATCGCATGATTAGGACACAAGAAATAAAAACAAGAAGTTCCGTGACGAACTAAAGGGCCTACTTTTCTTAAAATTTAAGATCCATGTCAATGATTAATCTAAATTGATCTATCTAGATTCTAGAATTATGACGAAATTAAGTTGGTAATATCGACATTTCTAATTATTTCGAAATACTGTATGCCTGGCAATATGTAGCCTAATAGAGCACTAGAGTTGGCAGCCCTGGTAACTGAATATATTCTTAGTTCCATCTCTTAAGGTACAGAATACAAAATTTAGTTGAAGTGTAATGGATAGCATGGACGTTACATGCAGTTAAACATTGGATCTAACAGCACGCGTAAAATCATGTTGGCAACAATGTCATGGATGTGTTGGTCAGAAATTATCTGAAATAATATGATCTATTGTTGTGCCAATTTTGAATCAAACCCATTACTTACAGTAGTTTAGAAGTTACGTGCATTTTAAAATTGGACCTATCAGCTGGCTTAGAATCATGTTGGCAGCACTGACGTATATTAGTTACTTCAAATTAATCTAGAATGCCAAGTACTATACGTGTGCAAAGTTTAGACCCATTGGTTTTGCATACTTTCTGATATATTGGTATTTTGATAAAAGAAATAGAGAGCATTTATTAACAGTTGGCAGCCCTGGTGGCTCTTAAGTATATGCTCAGTCATATATGTTTATATACCCATAGTACATACGAAGTTTGGTTGAATTCCAATTGATAGTGTAGAATTTATATGCAATTAAAAATTAGACCTATCAGCAGACTTAGAATCATTTTGGCAACACTGGCATATATGGCCTCCTGGAAATTAAACTAAAATATTATTATCTATACGTGTGCCAATTTTGAAATAGCTCCCATGCATACCTTCCAAGATATCCAACATGGAGCTCAAATTTCAATTGCCATTTTTCAGCAGTTGGTAGCACTGACATCATTTTCAAATACGGCATTGAGATATTCAGGTACATATCTTTACTCATACCAAATTTTGTTTCGATAGCTGCAGCCGTTTAGGAGTTGATAGGGGGGGGGGGACACACACAGCCAGGCAGACAGACAGACAGACAGACAGACTGACACACATTTGCCCGGATCGATCTCATAAGTCTACTTTTTCCTCATTTTTGCAAAATGTGAAAAATAGGCTAAAAGTTCCTCTCGGCACGCCGGAAGGTGGAGGTATATTTCACCGGGCAAACAAGGGGATAGGCGAAAATAGACAAAATGTGGAGGTTTTCGTAGAAGGATCAGACCTCATTGCGAGAAAGTATTTTACAATTGGAGCTTAAAAACTTTGTTTTTCGTCTTTTTATGCATATATTTAATATTTTATGGGGACGGTAATCTTCTCGTCATTTGGGCTCCATTTTTATACTTGTGGTCACACTGTCTTTGGTTGGTTGGTTCCCCAGTTTAGGGGCTCTGCGACAACGCGGTCATGTAGCAGAATCTGTATGATAACTAGTGTTAATTGTGATGGCTGTATTAGTGTGTGTTACCTGTAATTCAGGTAAGGACTGCAGACGATCAATTTCCTACTTTTGCTACCAAATGTTACCGTCAACGACACCTAGCCACGAACTTGGCTAATATATGCTACCGCGACCGGCACCTGGCAGCGAACGTTGGAACAAATAGAGCGTTAATCAAATCTAACCTAGAAATTAAATTCACACAATTGTATTAGTGGTAGGTTCTATTACATGCCTTAAATCTATGACATGGGACCAGCGACTTTACTTTCCCTCCGAAGAAAGGCATACTGAAGGATGTTTAACGCTCCTAAAAAATCGGACGACTTTGGCCGGGTTTGAACCCGCTATCTTGGGCATAGAAGCTCAGCATGCTACCAACTACGCCACCGTAGACGCCTTACCAATATAAATGAAAATCCACAGTCTGCTTCCAGTCTCCGACCGGGTCAGGAATGGAATGAATGAAACCCCTATCTAGCGGCGAGGATATGGACTGTGCCGGCTGCCGAGGCCTGACGCACTCCTCTGGGGCAATGATTAAATGAATGACAGATGAAATGAAGTGATAGTGGAGAGTGTTGCTGGAATGAAATTTTGACAGGGAAAACCGGAGTACCCGGAGAAAAACCTGTCTGCCTCCGTTCTGTCCAGCACAGATCTCACATGGAGTGACCGGGATTTGAACCACGGATTCAGCGGTGAGAGGCTGGCGTGCTGCCGCCTAAGCCACGGAGGCTCCGCCTTACCAATATCATTAAACCAAATAAGAAGAAAATTAAATAAATCTATTTAATTTTTTTTAAAGAAGTTTGATGCCTTTTTCAGTATTGCCCATTTGACAATTGATATTGCAACTTTCAGTCGGTCGACAGAAATTAATTCCAATTACTGAAATATGTGATTAAGATATATATTGTTATGGACTATTGAATAAGGAGAAAACTACGCGATGATATGTTTCGCTCGTCAAGCAAGCATCATCAGATCCAAATCTACAATACAAACTTAGTAAGTGTGTTAGCAATCAAAAGTCCATAAAAATATATACAGTATAAATAATTAATGTTTCTTGGGCTAATGCCGTGTGTATTTAGATTAGAACCATACGTTTCGGAGAAACCTTGCCTCCTTTTTCAATGGAATCAAACAATGTGGCCAAAGAAAGTATATCAATGAGATTACAAAAAATTACAAAAAATATAGATAAATTCCTCGGTTCGACACCAGAGAGCAGCTGCCAGAAATTACTGTATGGACCATGGTAGAACGGCGGACAGAGTAGTAAGTAAGGAGAAGGTAAAGGGGGCGGGGTGAAAATAAGAGACTCCTCGAAGAATGAGGATGTCCAAAGAAATGGGGGGAGGGGAGAGGGGGAGGGGGAGGGGTGGAGGGGGGAGGGTTAGATGGATATAAGGAAACGTAAACAAAAGGGAAGTGTATCTGAATTATACCTAACGTCATACAGGCAACGGCGAAAAAACAGATGGAAACTCCTCCAGTAACGAACAAAGGAGATCAAATCTAGGCTCTGTAGCCATAGAGGAAAAAAGTACAATTTGAAATAGGTGAAGAACAGAGAGACTGCAGGGAACTATCTTCCTAGATCCTTAATAACTGATAGCCAAGTGTCACTGTTAAAATTATTGGGATTTTTACGAATTTCAACTGCCTCCCTTATAATTCTAGACCAGTTGTGCTTAACAAGGGCAAGCGCATGAGCATCCTTGAAACATACATACAGTAAATCTTAATCAAGCGTATTGTCAGGTTATTTGTCGTATATTGATTTACTGAAAGTGATAATAACAATATCAATTTCATTTTCTTCCAGTTTGCCAGTTACAAAGAACAGAGAATTGCTACGATTGGCGCTACGATCCTCTGAGGACCTTGGCCTTCTTCATCAAAGACTTCCAGTCATCTCGATCTTCACTCCAGGAGCTCTCAGGTCGGCTTCCACATCTTCCAAACGTCTCACACGGGGCTGCCCTCTCCTTCTTCTACACAGAGTTTATTTTGTATCTGACGGAGACCCTCGCTTGCCCGCTCGCCCGCGGCGTGAACCTGTCACCCGCCGAGCACTTGGCCGTAATCCGCTTCTTGGCGCCACAAGTTTCCCTCCTTTGCACTCTGCTGAGAGCTTTAACAGTGTGGGGTTCAGTTTCGTCAATTGTTCACGTGTTTAGTGCGCAGTGTGCTGTTCCAATGCGAATTTCATTACGTGAACGTGTATATATATATATATATATATATATATATATATATATATAATACCGTCATAAAGTACAGGAAATCTTGTGCGAAAACACGACGGAAATTCCGTCAGAAATTTCCAAACAGACCCCTGCCTAAAGTCAATACAATAAAAGATCTAGCAAAAATGTTCAAACAGACAGCTTAAAGACTATATTACAGCTGAAATACAGTCAATCGGTGCTTAGGAACTTCAGAAAGTAAATGCCAGTTTCATAAAAAGGTGCCAGCGATGTGTAGCAGTGAATGGTGAACATTTTCAGCACCAGCTGTGAACTAGGTAAGTACAAATTCCTATACTCAATGAGTCAGTGCAGCACGGGCGCCGAATAACGGCAAAGTGCGTGGTGGGATACAGGCTCGCGGAGCGGCGCGGGCGAGTGGGCAAGCGAGGGTCTCCGTCAGATACAAAATAAACTCTTTGTATCTCCAGGATGTCCTATTAGCTTCTTTTTCAGGAGCCTTCATTCGTCTATCCGTTGTACATGTCCTAACCATCTCAACCTTCCCATTTTGACTCAGGCTATCAAATCAGGTTCTTTGTTTCAGGACCTTAAATCTTCATTAGGTACAAACCCGGCCGAAGTCGCCGGATGTTTTAAGAGCGTTAAAAATCCCTAAGTATGTCTTCCTTCGGAGGAGAAGTAAAGCCGGCGGTCCCATGTCATAGAGTTATGATATGTTAAAGAATATTTGACTAACGCTCTTAGGTTCCAACGTATGTCGACAGGATCCGACTGCGGTGGCATCTAGTAACCAAGTTCTGAACTAGTAGTCGTTGACGGTGGCGTTTGACGGAAAAAATAGGAACTACTTGAAAAAATGCAATGTCTGCAGTCCTTACTTGAATTGAAAACAGATAACACACACTAATACAACCATCACAATTATCACCGCTTATCAGGCAGATTATACACACTCAAAGTACACGGGGCTACTTGACCGCGTTGTCGCAGCCCCTAAACTGAGGAACCAACCAACTATCTTCATTAGTTCTAATTCTCCATACCTCCCCTTATTTAACAGGTCCAAAAATCTTCCTCAGCACTTTCCTTTCCCAGATGTTTAGCTTCTTCTCTATAGCCTCAGTCAGTACTCATGCCTCACTGCCATCATTGTTTTGTAAAGAGTCAGCTTTAATTTCCCGCTTTTCAGTAGAGATCTGTATGATCTATTAGCAGTGTTGATTCGATTTCCTATATCTGCCTCCACTTTTTTCTCTGATGTTATTACTGAGTCAAGATATGTGAAATGGTCTACTCTTTCAAAGATGTTCTCTTCTAACTGGAGATCGTCTATGTTTCTCCTAGCTCTTTCTCTCTGTTACCATGTAGCCTACTTAGATTTTGTCTCGCTAATCTTTAAACCAAGGTTCTTGGCCGCGTCTTCAAACTCTTCGAATGCTGACTTAAGCGCCACTGTACTTGTAGCACTTATTGATGATGTTGATAATTTTTTAAGGGGCCTAACATCTAGGTTATCGGCCGCTAAAGGTCTGGGTGATAGCGAAAATAACAAGGAGATGAAAACCATGAAGACAATTACGTTAGACTGAAATCACTTACAAAATGGAACTCAGATTGGAAAATACGCACAAAATGTAGAGTGGAAATACTTGTATGTATGTCTACCCCTTATTATTCCCGTTTTCCAACGGGGTCGGGAATAAGATGCGATGGGAGTCTTTGTGGCGATGGTTTTTACGGCCGGATGCCCTTCCTCACGCCAACCACATGAGAGGAGTTAATGAGAGATGAAATGAATGATGGTGAATGAAACTGGGCAAGGATGTGGAAGGAAGCGGCCGTGGCCTGTCAGAAGGTACCGTCCCAGCATTTGCCTGGTGTTGAAAATGGGGAAACCACGGAAAACCATTTCAAGGACGGCCGACGGTGGGGCTCGAACCCACGCGTCTACCGAGTCAGCAGAGAGCATGGCCCCATGACCTAATGCTGCGCTTTAGCCAGCGTAGCCATTACTGTCGGTGAGTGGAAATACTTACATAAGGTAATTTATAAGGAAAATACTCACAATAGGAATAGATTGAAATATACGCACAAAATGTAGTTTAGGTTCAAGAGAATTACAAAATGCAATGAAGATTCGAAATACTCACAAAATGCGATTGGATTCAAAATACTTACAAAATGCAATTAAAATTGAAAATACTTACAAAATGCAATTTAGACTGAAAATACTTGCAAAATGCAATTGAAATTCAGAGAACTCCCAAAAATGGTACCCCTACATTCAAAGATTTACTAAAAAGCAATTTAGATTGTCAATCCTTGAAAAATCCAATTAGGGTTGAAAATAATCGCTAAATGCAACTTGATTGAAAATACAAAATGTTACATGATTGAAAATACTCACAAAATGTAGTGTAGGGTCAAAATATGCACAAAATGGAATTTAGATACACGGAGAGCCAATTCACAAAAACAGTGCGGGAATCTTAAAGAGAAAAGGAAATATATTGAAATTAAAAAAAAAAAAACAGTCCCTAGAAGAAAGAGGAATCAGGAAAGATGAGACAAGGGCCAATTAAGGCGGGAAGGGAAGACACTCCCTAGGCCTCGGATACCCTAATACCGTCGGGGTTGGAAGAGAACAAGAGTTGACCAAGAGAGGTTATAGAAAATAAGACAGAGAGGAGCCTGGCACAAGTAAGTGGAAGCAATGCCGGACTCAGCTGGGGTCCCGTGGTCGCAAAACCACGTCCCACTACATGTGCTAGCACTTATTACATCATCATCTGCATAGGCTAAAATTTGAGGAAGTCTGCTATGGATATTGCCTCTTGGGTTTATGGTTATTGATCTTACTGCGTTCTCTAAGATTAGGTTGAATAAATTAATATCGTATGGCCTCGAGTGCCGGGTTCAAGCTTTGTTATTTGACACCCAAAGGGTAGCTTGCATGTCGAATTTCGTTGTTCTTTGAAGCACTATGAAAGTCAATGAGGTTAGATATCTAAGCTCCTTGAACACTATTAGCAGTGAAATGAGGATCTTTGTGTTGGCGGAAACTCCCGAGATGTATTTTGCCATTATGAACACGCCCTACTGAATGCAAATGGGTTGTTTGACATACCAACATCGTATGACATGGTGTCGCAATTTTGCCGCCTTTCAAAATTCACTTACCACGGCCAGGAGTGAACCTGCAAGCTTGGGGTTAGTAGACAGACACGTTGACCACTCACCCACCGTGGCAAGCTACCAGGTTGAAGAATACTGCTACACAGTTGATAATCTATTCCAACTGAAAAATGGCATAAAAACGAATGTTCTGGTTAGCTTCTATCACGTAGTTTGGCCACTCGAAGTGAATAAGCCAATCTACTTATAGTGAATGTTTCCTTGCAGATACAATCACAAGGAATGGTGCCAGTATATCCATCATTTCGCAAATCCAATTTACTTTGAACGTTACTTTCGATAAACAGGATAACCGCCACTTCTTGTTAGCGATCATCCAGCGCACCTGAACAAACACCAATTCTATAAATCGTTTCTTGGCCTTTTATTACAAATCCAGTGCAGATATTTATGATATTTCTCATCTGATTGCTACAGGGAGAAAGTCACATACGGACATTTCTGGAAGAAGGGCCTATAGATATATCATTTTATTTCAACCACCATGTTGTATAGAATATTCCCTCAAATGTTTAGCCTATTTTCCTTTCATTGAAACTTTTATATAGACTTTTCTCGTGATTCAACCATCCAAACGCAATGAAACCTGGTACATAAAATGTTTATACACATTGTAATGCACTGTCATCTAATTTAGTTCAATTGTTTACATAACCTCAAGATGGTGGCTATGCGAAATATTTCATCGGCATTCTATATCTCCGAAATTATTACCGATATCACCCTGAAATTTAGTACGGTGATAAAGGGTACTATTAGAAGTTCAGCTATGAGACTTCCAAAAACCTGTAAAAAACAAAATGAACATGGCGACGAAACGAAGGTGAAACATTTTAATAGGCTTTTCTCGCAATTTGACCATCTGAATCTCACAGTGAAATATGGTACATTAAATGTTTATACATATGGTAATGTTCTGGCATCTAATTTAGGTCAATTCTTCATATAACCTCAATATGGCGGCTGTGCGAAATTTTGAAATTAAGTTTTTATTTACCTACATATATAAAATCCAACATGGTGACCATCCGAAATATTTAGACGGTTCTCATTATCTACGAACCCATTACAGCAGTCAAACTGAAATTTTGAATGTTAATAGTGGCAATTAGCTTAAGAAGGATGTATGAAAATTGGCTGTATATTTCTTCAAGGAACTAGGCTATTTGTTATTATTTGAATTTCACAATTTCAATCCATGGCTGCACTTTTTGATTACTCCTGTGATAATGATTATACAGCTAATATGCCTAGTGAGATTTTCTAAAGTTTGTGAGAGTATATTTTATAGAAATAAACGTAAAATGGACAATGATAGCAAGAATAGGAAAATAAAATAGGCCTACTGCAACAACAGTTTGAAGGAAAAGAATCTAAAATGAAGCTATCACACCGTGAGAAATAAAACTCATAGAAAATCTTCAATAAAAATTGATTTTTCAGAGGAAATGGGGAAAAGCAATCTAATATCGTAATCATTTTGTTTGGAATATAACTATAAAAGTATAGAAGATGAAGCAATAATATTCTACAACACTGTATATTGGAAATTATAACAAAGTCCAAGTTCTGGTCCGCAAAGTTTCTTAATAATTGACACTTCGAACAGAATCTCTAACTAACCATAATAATGTAACAGATCTGATTTCATTTCTTTTACAATTTATTAATCACGGCAGGTAACATTTACCATAATTCATTCAATTTCGCTAATCGGCCAACTGGGAACAACGATATGCCTCATTAGCCTACTTTCGATTTTTGAAAAAATGAAAGTAGGCTAATGAGATCCACACAGGGCGAAAAATTGTGTTTCTGTCTGTGTGTGTCTGTGTGTGTGGTGTGAGTGTGTGTACTCTGAATGTCGCCCCCCCCCCTCCCCCATATCAATTCGAACACGATGAAACCGAATTGAACGAAATTTGGTACAGATGTAGCACTACCAAAGGGCAACTCAGTGTATTGTTTTATATCGCCGCCGTCTAGACGGAAACGTAATGGTGGCCACCCAAATGTTTAAAGCTTAAATCAAATTCCGACTAACCTAATCATCCGATCTCTACCAAATTTTGCAAAAACATATATTTATATGGCGAGCGTCATTTTACTAAACTACAAGGTCATCAGCCCAATTGTTTGCAGATGGTGGCCATGTACGTGTGCAAATCGATTCCCCCTATCAATTCAAACACGGTGAACCCGAATTGAACGAAATTTGGTACAGAAGTAGCATTAGCGAAGGGCACCTCAGTGTCATGTTTTATATTGCCGCCATCTTGACGAAGACGAAATGGCGGCCACCCAAATGTTAAAAGCTTAAATCAAATTACGACCAACCTAATCAACTGAAATTTGCCAATTTTTGCAACAACATACCTTTATGTATAAAAAATCTTTTGACCAAACTACAAGGTCATCAGCCCAATAATTTGCGGATGGCGGCCATGTATGTGTGCAAATCGATTCCCCCTATCTATTCAATAACGGTGAAACTGACTTGAACGAATTTTGGTACAGAGGTAGCTCTAGCAAAGGACACCTCAGTGTCATGTTTTATATCGCGGCCATCTTGACCAAAACGTAATGGTGGCCATCCAAATGGAAAAAGTGTAAATCAAATTACGACCAACCTAATCATTTGATCTCCACCAATTTTTAACATTATACCTTTAAGTACGAAGAAACTTTTGACCGAATAACAAGGTCATCAGCCCAATAACTTGCGGATGGCGGCCATGTATGTGTGCAAATCGATTCACCATATCAATTCAAACACGGTGAAACCGAATAATATGAAATTTTGTACAGAGGTAGCACTAGCAAAGGGCACCTCATATTCATGTTTAATATCCGTATAACACGTTGTATTTCAACAAGCTACTACAACCAACATTCAACTATACTCCTTGAAAACGACAAAGAGTTATAGCAATACCTATGCATTTAGGAGAAAGTAAGCTATATGTTCTTAACCGAACATCTTGTTTTACATTCTGGGATATGTTCATTTTTCGCTTGATCCACATTGTCTTCATGAGCTCACTGTGTTTAGCACGACGATCTTCTGTCCATTTCGCACCACTTGTCCGTTTTTCGTCCCGGAAAGTCCCAAACGTCTTGATGGCTGCTCTATAGAGATTTCGGTCTTGTGCATCTTCAGCTCGTATCCCCATTTTTTTAAGATCTTTATGGACGTTAACGTACCATGGCATTATCGTTTTTGGTTTTGAGTCAAAGATACTGAAGATAAGTTTCATCCATCGGGAGTCGATCAATCGTCGTATATGACCGTAGAAGCAAACTCTGCGTTTTCGCATTGTGTCTGTGATATATCTTGCCATGATTTTCTGATGAAGATGGCATTTTTGTAGTCCGAGACAAGTATGTTGAGTAGGATCGTTCTTTCTTTCTTTCTTTCTTTCTTTCCTTATTACTTCCATTTCTCTCTAAATTCGCGAGCAAAATTTTCTCTGATAGAATAAGGCATTCAGATGCATATAGCGGTACTGGTTTGATGACAGTGTTGTAGTGACGAATTTGTGTGTTCATAGAAGAGCACTTTTTGTTATATATGTTGCTGGTGGTTTGGAAAGCGACTTCTATTTTTTTGATCCTTGCTTTCATGGCTTCCTTGTCAAGGCCATAATATGGCATAATATCCCTCCCTATATTATTCTGCTAAGGTCCCATTCCAGTTTTGTACCGAAAATAAGGTCCCATTAACACCAACCTAAACATATGGGGTACCTATAGGTTCAGCATAACCCAATGCGTAAGCGAAACGCACTCACTTACTCTTTAAATGCCTCACAATTAAATAAATACCTTAAAACCTGTACATTTACAATGAAATAATGAAAGAATGCAACACGGTAACCATGGTAACAGAATCTCACAGGTCCATCTATTTCTGGAAGACGCAATGCAATTCCAATTATTACATTACTGTGAAGTTTCCAGACGGTTATAAGGTTATCACTGAACCAAATTAAGCTGTAAAATTCATCGATACATACAGTATAATGCGCTTAAGGGGGTCAAAGGGCACTCTAGAATTTTTTCACGCAATTTTCACGTGTGAGTGTGGTACGAAAGGTCTTTTTCACCCGACTATAAAGGGTCTCCGAAAACCACATTTAAAGGCCCTTAAATTAACAGTGTCTGTGATATTCCCAGAAAACTAACTTCGCTCTGATATACCTATGAAGGAATGACAAACCACTGCACCAGTAGCTGAATTGATAAAGTCTGATTATTCATACCAAGGATAAATCAGTCATAGCATTCATGATTGACATTTTACTAAGTGTACTCTTTACAACTAGAATATTCGCGACGGGTAATGCTAGTATTATTTATTTATCTGTATAGTTTGCGCCCACATTGGAGCACTTAAATAAAACCAAATACATTTAAGTAAGTTAATTTAATAATTGTCAGGGAATTTAGCTGTCGTCATCCTCTTCCTCTCCCAAAACTTCTTCATTCTGTTTGCCTTCCCTCATCAGATATGACATATGTTTACACGTCTTATATGTTTGTTCGTCAGAATGCGGATTTCTTCTCTATTAGTAATTTTTTGCATTGTATTATTGAACTCATTTTGAACTTCTTTCAAACAATTATTTTTAATTTTTATTTTCCAAAAATAGTTAGCTGTTTTAATAATCTATTGTCATGTAATCTCGATAAATGACAGAAAAATGCATTTCTCCACTTTTCCCATCGTGTATATTATTGAATCACTTTTCCGATAGACAACTCCATTAGGCAACAATCTGTATTGTCCATTTACCTGCGGTATATCTCTACTTAGTGTAAAACAAAGTCCCCGATTCTTGGATGTGACGGGTTATCTCGAGAACCACCGGATGGATTTTGATGCGGTTTTCACCATTCTGTAAAGGATATCTCGAGGAAGGTGTCCGTAGAAATTATTTATTTATGACCAAAACAAGCCAAGCAGTAAGGATTTCAGTGAAATAGTCGAAAGGAAACACCTGGCATCCTTGCGCTTTTTAAGCTTACGCTGTACAAACCGTTAAAAGTATCAATATAAGTTACTATAAGCGTACGAATTGTTCATAATAAAAAGTTCTACAAAGAAGTCCACGACACCATATCTCTACCTTCAATATATTTCCCACTGTAGGCCTAAGTGTTTTTACGTTTTCGTATCTTCCAAACATCTCCATTCAATTACTAGCTTCGAGACAGTTTATGAGCTAGCTGGCTGGTGAGCGGGCCTATCACCCCAGACACTTTAGAGACGTGTCGAGTTAAGACTTCAGAAAGGAGTGGATGTTTCTGAAGTTTCCCTGGAAGTGCAACTCGGCTTTTCTTTACTTCGCCTGTGAACTTTTCTTTCCGCAGAATACACAGTCAACTTTAGATGGGACGGAAGGGGGATTTGTGTTGCATGCACCTCGCCATTCTTAAATTACGCCGGACAAGATTTCATTGCACATGCATCTTCAAGATAATATAATTAATAGTCCAGTAAGGGATTTTAATCCCTCATGCCGAGACGGAAAAAGGTTATAGGTCGTTGATCTTTGAAATCGAAAAAAATACTCTTATCACGTAACAATGAAACTGAGCAACAAATTATTTCTCGATTGTCACAAGAGAGAGAAAGAAAGAAAGAATTCACAAAGACAAAGGGAGTCTTCCCCAAAGTTCCAATGAATCAAGGAAAAAATGTTCATGGTTTGCGGTCCGATAAAGAGAACTCTGCTATGAATTATTATTCCTCCATAAATTATACAAATGATGCTTCAGTTTCCGGGCAAAGCCGGGGCGGGTTGCTAGTTATATCTCTTCTTAGTATAAAACAAAATCCCCGATTCTTGGATGACTCGGGTAATCTCGAGAACCACTGAATGGATTTTGATGCGTTTTTCACCATTCTGTAAAGGTTATCTCGAGGAAGGTTTCTGTAGAAAATAATTTATTTATGACCAAAGGAAGTCAAGCACTAATGCTTTCAGTGAAAAGGTCGAAAAAAAACTGGCGTCCGTGCGCCTTTTAAGCTTACGCTGGGCAACCTGTTAAAAATATCAATATACTATGAGTGAAAGAATTGTTCAGCATGAATAGTTCTACAAAAAAGCCCGGGAGAGTATATCTCTATTTTCAATACATCGCCTACTATAAGTGTTTTTACGTTTTAATTTCTTCCAACAATCTCCATTCAGTTACTGAGGCGACAGTTTGCGAGCTAGCTAGGGGCGAGTCTATTATCCCAGTTACAGCCTAGCTAGCGGACGAGCTTATTGCCCCAGATACAGCCAGCAGCAAACTGTCGAGTCGTGTTGAGTTAAAAACTTTAGAGAAGAGTGGTTGTGTTTGAAGTTTCCCTGGAAGTGCAACTCGGCTTTTCTTCATTTCGCCTGTGAACTTTTCGTTCGGCAAAATTCACAGTCAAGTTCAGATGCACCTCGCCATTCTTATATTACGTCTGACAAGAATTTGTTGCACATGCATCTCCATGATAATATAATTAATAGTCCAGTCAGTGATTTAACCCATCATGCCGATACGTAAAACGGATATTGGTCGTTGTTAATTGTCATTGGAAAAAAGCGCTTATCACGTAATGCATTCATAACTATTCCCGGGCGAAGCCGGGGCGGATTGCTAGTTATAATATACAGAAGAATTCAGTTCAAAGGTAGATAGGTCTTATTTATATTTAGATCCAATATATAGCTTGGTTTAATGAGTTCATAAGTTATGTACTTGTCCACTATACAATACAAAATATACAAAATGGATATTTTGTATTGTATAGTGGACAAGTACATAACTTATCAAAATCAATACGGAAAAACTTGAAAAAATGACTAAAGTCATAGATATTCTTAATGAGTTCATATTGTTTTCATTTTAGATGTTTAAGAAGGTTATTTATCAGATTCTTAAATGTTATAGTTAATGTTTTCTTTTATTCCTTTCATTAACGGTTGTATTATCACAAGTCACTTAGATACTCCAAGTGTTATTTTAATGTCAAATTCAATTATATTTCCACGTCAACTTTTAACATCATTATCAATACGAATATGTGCTGATGAATATTACATCGTAATTGTAATTTAGTTTCATTTGAGTATTGATTAGGAGTACAATAAACCTGTTTCATTAATTAAGTTCTACCCTGGAAATACATGCTAACAAGAACGGAATATTAACCCTTTACAGGTTGGCCATTATAATAACGACCTATTGCTAGGACATTTATATTGTCAACGATGCTGATGGTTAAATCTTTCAGCCATATTTCGACGAATTTACAGAAGGAAATGCTAGTATTTCTAGAATGCAAATGTTATGTAGGCCTATGCATCTCCTTGACCTGAAGAGCTGGATAAAATTTTAATAATGTACGTATAAATAAAAACAAAAAAATTAAAGTGTAAAAGTGAAGCAAAATATAAATATAAGCTAGATATTAAAATTATTAAAATATACAATGAAAATAAAAGTTATACAAAATAATTATAAAGATACAAATTTCGATTACAAAATGAAATATAAATATTACAATAATAAAGCTGGTCTAAATATAGAAATAAATATTATGAAAATAATATTATCAAATGTAACGAAATAATTTAATTAATCATAAATATTAAAATTAAACATAATCAAAATTGAAATGTGAATGGCCTACACATGAAAATAGAAATAAGAAAGAAATTGTTTTGCCCTGTAAAGGGTTAACCCTTTCACTTTCAAGCTGATGGATGTGTGAAAACTGTCAGACATATTCACCAAGCTGTGCTCACACTTCTTTTAAAGATATTAATATAAATTTTGTGATCATAGAGTGTATAAATCTTTTGTTAATAGTAACAAGAAGTTCCGTGAAGAACTATACAGCCTACTTTTCATGCCAATGATTATTCTACAGTATATGAACCTATCTAGAATAATGACGAAATTAAGTTGGTAATATCGAAATATCTAATTAGTTCAAAATATGCCTGGTATAATGTAGCCGAATAGAGCACTGCAGTTGGCAGCCCTGGTGACTGAATATATTCTTAGTTCCACCTCTTAAGGTACAGAATACAAAATTTGGTTGAAGTCCAATGGACGTTACATGCAGTTAGACACTGGATCTATCAACACGCGTAAAAGCATGTTGCCAACAATGTCATGCGTGTGCTGGTCAGAAATAATCTGAATTATTATGATATCTTGTTGTGCCAATTTTGGATGAAATCCATTTGTTAGTATAGAAGTTACATGTATTTTAAAATTGGACATCTCAGCAGGCATAGAATCATGTTGGCAGCACTGCCTTGTATTAATTACTCCAAATTAATCTAGAAAGTCAGGTGCTATACGAGTGCAAAATATAGAGCTGTTGGCTTGCATACTTTCTGATATATTGGTATTTGGATTAAAAAATAGAGAGAGCAATTATTAACAGTTGGCAGCCCTGGTGGCTCTTAAGAATACGCTCAGTCATATCTGTTTATGTACAGATATTACATACAAAATTTGGTTGAAATCCAATTGATAGTGTAGAAGTTATATGCATTTAAACATTGGACCTATCAGAAGGCTTAAAATTATTTTGGCAACACTGTCATGGTTGGCCTCCTGGAAATTAAACTGAAATAGTATTATCTACATGTGTGCCAATTTTGGAATAGCTCCCATGCATACCTTGCAAGATATCCAACATGGAGCTCAAATTTCTAGTGCGTTTTTTCAGCAGTTGGTATCACTGACATCATATTCAAATATCGACGTGAGCTATTCCGGTGCACATCTTTACTCATACCAAATTTGGTTTTGATTGCGGCAGCCGTTTAGGAGTTGATAGGGGGGGGGGACACACACACAGCCAGACAGAAGGACAGACAGACAGACAGACAGACAGACAGAAAGACAGACAGACAGACAGACACACATTTTCCCGGATCGATCTCATAAGTCTACTTTTTCCTCATTTTTGCAAAATGTGAAAAGTAGGCTAAAAATAAGCGATGTCTTCACGATGTAGCGGTTCGGGCTGGGCTGAAGATCAACATTGGGAAGACTGAATTCATGACTAACATCAAGGAAGCCCCGTCCACAATTCCACTTGAGGGGGTCTTCATCCGAAAAGTCCCTGCGGTCAAGTACCTAGGAGAGTGGATCTCGGCAAACCAGAGTGAGAATCTGGTCATAGATACCAGGTGCACCAAGTTCGAGAGGGCCTACCACTCCTGCCGCAGCATATACGCATCGAAGTTCCTCTCCAAAAACCCAAAACTCAGACACTACAATTCAGTAGTAAAACCATCTGTTCTGTACGCCTCTAAATGCCTCGTGATGGCCAGGAAAGGTCCACTCAGGAAACTTGAACTCAAGGAGAGGAAGATCGTGCGGAGGATACTAGGACCTATACGGGAAGAGGGAGGCACCTACAGAATTCGGCACAATGATCTGCTTTACAGCCATCAAGAAGGCATTGTGACTTGTATAAGAAAGTGGCAATTGGCCTTCCATGGACACTTGACCCGCTTGATCCCTCGCCGGCTCACCAGTAAGATCTTCACAGTGGCAGGAAGAAGGAAGGCCTCTAGGTCCAAGTGGATCTCTACGGTCAGGACGGATTTATACCACCTAGGGATCCCACTTCATTCCATACAGGACCGCCAACAATTCCGGCAAGCCATCCGACAGGGAGTTTTTCCTGTGTCACTGACAGCTAAGAAGAACACTGGAGTCAGCAGACCACCATGGACGGAGGAAAGAAAGCTGGCTCATAGTTAGATGATGAAAGAGTACTGGAAAAAGAGAAAAGACAAACCGACGAGGAGATACGAGCCCCGTGGTCCTCAGTAGGCCCAAACGACGACGAAGAAGAAGAAGCGATGTCTCTGAGCCATGTGATTTCAATGTAATAAAAAACAAAAGACATGGAAAATAAAATTACAAATTTCAGATTTGAAATATTTGAAGTAATTTTGGGAAAAGGAATTCACTTATCAAGTCTACTATTCATGTTTAAAGAAACTCGATATTATTTGATAGCGTGGTAAAAGTCAAGATTCCAAAACTACCAACAAAAACTGAGAAGAATACACGCAAGTTTGTCACCAACCATGTTTCTGACTCTAACAATTAATATAAATACCGATTGTCAGAGGTTCCCGCGGAATATGAACGTGAGTACAAATTGTTTTCAGCATATTTCCTGAAAACAGCTGCTATTAAGCGAAAAAAATAACGAAATAATCAATAATAAAGGCCAGTAACGATGGTTCGTTACCCCGACACTTTTGGCACGAACATCATAACGACTGATCGTTACCTTGAAAGTCAAAGGGTTAATACAGGAAGGTAACGAAATACAAATACATATAAACAAGTTCAGAATCAATCAAAATTATTGGAGAAAAACCTGTCTTTGGGCAAATAACTAACAGACAGAGAGAGTTAGGTATATAAATAAAAACTATGTGAAGTCCATCCTTCAAGCAAACAATGGGAATGACAAGAAAACTGTAAATGAAAACCAGGTGATCGCTTAATTGGAACCTGTCCATTCTATTCAGTCAGGCATATCGGAGCAGCAAACAATCGGTCGTCAAATACAATACATTCAATCGATGTTCTAGATCATGTCCATTATCACTTGCCAACAGACCGGATACACTGCCAAAGAAATGACCAACGTTCGTGGTGAAGCAGTACCCAAGAACAATACCAACTAGTTCCATACGGAACGGAAGGGAATTTCAAATTCTTGCAATCATCATCATCATCATCATCAAATTCCATCTCCAGTCGCTCTGGAGCTGTTAACGTGTCCTCGCCACCTTTTTCTGTCCATGAAGAATAGGACTTCACGAGTCTTTCTCCAGTCTAGCCCTTTGTCTTCAAGATCATCCTTGATTTGATCCATCCATCTCTTCTTTGGTCTTCCTACTGGTCTTTTTCCTGTGATAATCTTGTTGAAGTAAGCTTTTGGCATCCTCTCGTCTCCCATTCTTTGAAGATGGCCATACCATCCTAATCGTTGCTTGTATCACTTATATCTATGCCAGCCTCTGTCCTCTTTGTTTCATTTCGGATGCCTGGATACTACTCTTTTCTCTTCTGGACAGGGTGCATGATTTCTCCGTGTGGGTGTGCGTGTGTGTGTGTGAAGGTGTGTGTGTCCCCTTAATAACCTCTAAACGGCTGGAGCGATTTCAATGAAACTCGGTAAGATCATAGCACCATTCTGGCCGACTCCGACCGTGCCCTTCAGATATTATTGTGTCTCACCAATCCAACAAGGCAGATGTGCAAAATATTTCACCAGCATTCAGTACCTCCGAAACTATTACCGATATCACCCTGGAATTGTGTACGGTGATAAAAGACATTACTAGAAGTTAACCTATGAGACTTTCAAAAACCTGGTAACTACAAAACCAACATGGTGGTCAAGTGAATTTGAGACTTTTAAATAGACTTTTCTCGCGATTTAACCATCCAAACGTAATGAAACTTGGTACAGCAAATGTATATACACATTGTAATGCACTGGCGTCTAAGTTAGTTCAATTGTTTACATAACCTCAAAATGGCGGCTGTGCGAAATATTTCACTGGCATTCTATATCTCCGAAACTTTTACAGTTATCACTCCGAAATTTTGTACTGTGATAAAAGGAAGGAAGGAAGCTTGTACTTTAACGTGACCGTTAATCTTGAGACCATGGGCCACGGGACCACTTTTAACGTAAAATCTGAACCACAGGACAAGGCATTTCACATCGAAAATACGTATGGTGATAAAGGGCACTGGTACAAGTTAATCTATGTAACTTTCAAAAACCTGTAAAGTACAAAACGAACATGGCGGCCAAGCGAAGTTGAAACATTTTAATAGACATTTCTCGACATTTAACTCTCTGAGCGCAGTGAAATGTGGTACAGTAAATGATTATACATATTGTAATGCACTGGCATCTAATTTAGTTCAATTGTTTACATAACCTCAAGATGACGGCTGTGTGAAATTTTAAAATTAAGCTTTTTTGGTTGTGTCGAAATCAAGCGATCCAAGTGAAAGTTTGAATAATGAAGCTACGCAACAATTTTCTTTTAATGATACATAACTCAATGGCCTATACATATATCAATCAAAAATGGCGAGCAACCGAAATATTTAGACAGTTCTCAACATCTATGAATCTTTTACAGCAATCGAACTGATTTTTTTTTCTATGAACATAAGTTCACCTATAAGACTTTCAGTAACCTGGTGATCACAAATCCAACATGGCGGCGACGCGAATTATAAATATTTAAATGGAGGTTTCTCGCGATTTAACCATCCGAGTGCAGTGAAATTTTGCACGTTAAATGCTTATACAAATGTTAATCCACTGACTTCTAATTTATTTGAATTGTTTTCAAAGCCACAAGATGGCAGCTGTGCGAAATTTAAAAATCTCGGTTTACTTCTTGTGTACTAATCATGCGATTGAAGTTTGAATACCACACGTAAACAATAATCTCCATGTAATAGTACATTAAAAATCCAACCGGGTGACCATCTGAAATATTAAGACGGTTATCAATGTCTACGAATGTATCACAACAATCAAACTGTGATTTTGTATGTTGATAGAGGCATTTAACATGAGTAGTATATTTGAAAATAGGCTGTAAAGTTCTTCACGAAACTACGTGTTTTTAAATTATGGTCAAACCTTTAAATTGTCATTATCTCAAAGTGTGCAATTTGTGACTCACCAACTTTTCGCAGTAAGCCGACGGTATGTCTCTATAACGGATTATTTTCATCACAAACTCTGTGAGATTCTAGTTATTTGACCTGCAAGCTGATGTATTACACATTTTAAGTGATATTATGTATTTTTATTTGATTAATACCACATGAACAAGTGAAATATCTTTAGTCCAATGTGCTTGGAACAATTATAACGTGTGGAAGGCTTGAGTGAAGTCTTGGATAAAAAACAAGTAGTTCGGTAAAGCCTATCTTCATATATCCTACTTATGTTAATTGCCTCTATCAACATACACAATTTCAGTTTGATTGCTGAAAATAGATTCGTAGATATTGCGAAACGACTACATATTGCGTATGGTTGCCATGATGGATTTTTATATATGTAGGTCTTAGAGGAATGTACTGTTACATGAAGATTATTGTGTACGTGTAGTATTAAAACTTCAATCGCATGATTAGGACACAACGAAGTAAAAACGAGATTTTAAAATTTCGCACAGCTGCCATCTTGTGGTTATGAAAACAATTGAAAAAATTAGATGCCAGTGGATTAACATTTGTATAAGGATTTACTGTACCGAGTGTCACTGTTCTCGGATGAATAAATTGCGAGAAACCACATGTGAATATTTATGCTTCGCGTCGCCGCCATGTTGGATTTTTGATCACCAGGTTATTCAAAGTCCTATAGGTGAACTTATGTTCATAGCCCCTATGAGCATAAAAAAATCAGCTTGATTGCTGTAATAGATTCGTAGATATTGAGATCCAGCTAAATATTTCGGATGGTCGCCATGTTGGATTGTTATATGTATAAGCCATTGAGTCATGTACCATTAATGGAAAATTATTACGTAGGTTCATTATTCAAACATTCACTTCGATCGAATGATTCCGACAAAAGAAATAACAACTTAATTTTAAAATTCGCACAGCCGCCATGTTGAGGTTATGTAAACAATTGAACGAAGTTAGATGTCGGTGCATTACAATGTGTATAAACATATACTGTACCAATTTTTATTGCGTTTGGTTGGTTAAATCACGAGAAACGTCTACTTAAAAGTCGCAAATTCCCTTGGCCGCCATGTTGGTTTTATAGTTACCAGATTTTCAAACGTCACATAGGTGAACTTCTAGTAGTTACCTTTATCAACGTACAAAATCCCAGGGTGATATCCGTAATAGTGTCGGAGATACTGAATGCAGGTAAAATATTTCGCACAGCCGCCATGTTGGATTGGTGAGACGTAACAAAGTTTGAAGGGCACGGCCGGGGTCGTCCGGAATAGTGCTATGAATTTAACGAGTTTCATTGAAATCGGTCCAGACTTTTAGAAGTTATTTTTTCATAACTGAAAATAGGCTAAAATTACCAATTCCGTCGTATTATTTCCAAGTCTAGTAGAGAAACACACTGTTTTATCTTTCGATTTTTACTACCTGGAATAGTTACTTGAGATTTCCAAGAGCTTTGAATCAAACAATATAAGATTGCATTGAGGCAATGTTTTGAAGTCGCTGCATTAGCATTTTGTGGAAAGAAATATGAGTGTGTAATTTAATAACAGCTGCTTAGGCCACAGCTAACTTGATTTTCATGTGTATAAAATTTACAAGGCAGTGAACACGTGGTGTTGCTCCGCAGAAACATGTTTTATTCTGCTAAGATGTGAATGATGTGCCAAGGTCAGACGCTATTTCTGAAATGATTGCAATAAGCGAGACGACTGGATTATAACAGAAGGCCAAGCCTTGACTCGCAGAATGTCTTGGATTCGAAGGAATGAACCAGATCACGGCCAGCTTGACGCTGCAAATTACATTTCATATCAGAGTAACTTTGTCAACTTCAACTGTAAGCATAATGTGTTAAGAGGAGCCTCAGGCCATGATTTAATACTACGCTATGTTATTTTTAGCCTATTTTCATTTTATGAAAAAACAAGAAGTTCTGTGAAGAACTAAAGAGCCTATTTTTCTTAAAATGAAAGATTCATGCCAATCTATATGGACCTATCTAGAATAATAACGAAATTAAGTTGGTAATATCGAAATTTCTAATTATTTCGAAATAACCTGGTATAATGTGGCCTAATAGAGCACTACAGTTGGCAGCCCTGGTGACTGAATATATTGTTAGTTCCATCTCTTAAGATACAGAATACAAAATGTGGTTGAAGTCCAATGGATAGCATGGACGTTACATGCAGTTAGACATTGGATCTATCAGCGCGCGTAAAATCATGTTGGCAACAATGTCATGCATGAGTTGGTCAGAAATAATCTGAAATATTATGATCTCTTGTTGTGCCAATTTTGGGTGAAATCCATTTGTTAGTATAGAAGTTACATGTATTTTAAAATTATATAATAATAATAATAATAATAATGTTATTGGTTTTACGTCCCTTTTAACTACCCTGGCTTTTAGAGACGCCGGGGGGCCGGAATTTTGCCCCGAAGGGGATCTTTAACGTGCCAGTAAATGTACAGACACGGCTCCCTCGCATTTGCGCAACCTCAAATGCCAGCTGACTGCGCCAGGTTTCGAACCTGCAACCTTGGGTTCAGTAAGCGAGAACGTTACCCCTGAGCCACGCAGCCAGACTATTTTAAAATTGGACCTACCAGCAGGCTTAGAGTAATGTTGGCAGCACTAATGTATATTAGTTACTCCAAATTCATCTAGAATGCCAGGTACTATACGTGTGCAAAGTTTAGTGCTATTGGCTTGCATACTTTCTGATATATTGATATTAGGGGGGGAAAATAGAGACAGTATTTATTAACAGTTGGCAGCCCTGGTTGCTCTTAAGAATACGCATAGTCATATATGTTATGGTACACAAAGCACATACGAAATTTGGTTGAAATCCAAATGATAGTATGGAAGTTACATGTATTTAAAGTTGGACCTCTCAGCAGGCTTAGAATCATATTGGTAGCACTGACGTATATAAGTTACTCCAAACTAATATAGAATGTCAGGTACTATTAATAAGTGTGCATATTTTAAAGCTGTCGGCTTGCATAATTTCTGATATATTGGTATTTGGATAAAAGAAATTAAGAGCATTTATTGACAGTTGGCAGCCCTTGTGGTTCTTAAGAATACGCGCAGTCATATCTGGTTATGTACACATACAACATACGAAATTTGGTTGGATTCCAATTAATAGTGTAGAAGTTATATGCATTTAAAAATTGGAACTATCAGCAGGCTTATAATCATTTCGGCAACACTGCCATGTATGGCATCCTGGAAATTAAACTGCAATATTATTATCTATACGTGTGCCAATTTAAAAATAGCTCCCATTTATACCTTCCAAGATATCCGACATGGTGCTCAAATTTCAATTGCGATTTTTCAGCAGTTGGTAGCACTGACATCATTTTCAAATATGGTCGTGAGATATGCAGGTATAGATCTTTACTCCCACCAAATTTTGTTTCTATTGCTCCAGCCGTTTAGGAGTTGATAGGGGGGGGGGGACACACAGACAGACAGACAGACAGACAGAAGGACAGACAGACACACATTTGCCCGATCTCATAAGTCTACTTTTTCCTCATTTTTGCAAAATGTGAAAAGTAGGCTAAAAAATAAGCGTACGAGATAACCTTTTGTCCGTGTGTGTGCGCGCGTGTGTGTGATGGTGTGTGTGTGTGTGTGTGTCACCCCTAATAACTTCTAAACGGCTGGAGCGATTTTAATGAAACTCTGTAAGATCATAGCACCATTCTGGTCGACCCCGACCGTTCCCTTTAAATTTTATTGTCTCTCACCAATCCAGCATGGCGGCTGTCCAAAATATTTCACAAGCATTCAGTATCTCCGAAACTATTACCTATATCACCCTGGAAGTGTGTACGGTGATAAGAGACACTACTAGAAGTTCACCTATAAAACTTTCAAAAATAAACATGGCGGTCAAGCGAATTTGAGACTTTTAAGTAGACTTTTCTCGCGATTTAACCTCTCAAACGCAATGAAACTTGGTACAGCAAATGTTTATACACTTTGTAATGCACTAGCATTAGTTCAATTGTTTACATAACCTCAAAATGGCGGTTGTGCGAAATATATCACTGGCATTCTATATCTCCGAAACATTTACAGTTATCACCCTGAAAGTATTTACGGGCCACTGGTACAAGTTAATCTATGTAACATTCATAAACCTGTAAAGTACAAAAGGAACTTGGCGGCCAAGCGAAGTTGAAACATTTTAATAGACTTTTCTCGACATTTAACTCTCTGAGCGCAGTGAAATGTGGTACAGAAAATGATTATTCATATTGTAATGCACGGCATTTAATTTTGTTCAATTGTTTTTATAACCTCAAGATGGCGGCTGTGCGAGATATTAAAATTAAGCTTTTATTTCTTGTGTGGTAATCATGTGATCGAAGTGAAAGTTTCAATAATGAAGCAACGCAATAATTTTCCTTTAATGATACATAACTCTATGGCCTATACATATATCAATCCAAAATGGCGAGCATCCGAAATATTTAGACAGTTCTCAATATCTATGAATCTTTTACAGCAATCGAACTGAATTTTTTACGTTCGTAGAAGTTAAGTTCACCTATAGGACTTACAGTAACCTGGTGATCACAAATCCACATGGTGGCGACGCGAATTATATATATTTAAATGGACGTTTCTTGCGATTCAACCATCCGAGTGCAGTGAAACTTTGCACGTTAAATGCTTATACAAATGTTAATCCACTGACATTTAATTTATTCCAATTGTTTTCATAACCACAAGATGACAGCTGTGCGAAATTTTAAAATATAGTTTTTACTTCTTGTGTACTAATCGTGCGATTGATAGAGGAAATTAACATGAGTAGTATATTTGAAAATAGGCTGTATAATTCTTCACGGAACTACATGTTTTTAAATTATGGTCAAACTTTTGATTGCCATTATCTCAAAATGTGCAATTTGTGCCTTACCAACTTTTCGCAGTAAGCCGACGGTATGTTTCTATAGCGGATTATTTTCATCTCAATCTCTGTGAGATTATAGTTATTTGACCTGCAAGCAGATGCAGTATATTACACATTTTTCTTAAACGATCCCTTTTATTTGATTAATACCATATGAACAAGTGAAACAAGTCCAATGTGTTTGGAACAATTACAATGTGTGGAAGCCCTCATTGAAGTCTTGGATAGAAAAAAAATACCAACTCCGTCGTATTATTTCCAAGTGTAGTGGAGAAACACACTGTTTTATCTTTCGATTTATACTACCTGGAATAGTTACTTGGTCTGGCTGCGTGGCTCAGGGGTAACGTTCTCGCTTGCTGAACCCAAGGTTGCAGGTTCGAAACCTGGCGCAGTCAGCTGGCATTTGAGGGTGCGCAAATGCGAGGGAGCCGTGTCAGTACATTTACTGGCACGTTAAAGATCCCCTTCGGGGCAAAATTCCGGCACCCCGGCGTCTCTAAAACCCAGGGTAGTTAAAAGGGACGTAAAACCAATAACATTATTTATTAATAGTTACTTGAGATTTCCAAGAGCTTTGAAACAAACAATATAAGATTGCATTGAGGCAATGTTTTGAAGTCGCTACATTAGCATTTTGTGGATAGAAATATGAGTGTGTAATTTAATAACAGCTGCTTAGTCCACAGCTAACTTGATTTTCATGTGTATAAAATTTACAAGGCAGTGAACACGTGGTGTTGCTCCGCAGAAACCTGTTTTATTCTGCTAAGATGTGAATGATGTGCCAAGGTCAGACGCAATTTCTGAAATGATTACAATAAGCGAGACGACTAGATTATAACAGAAGGCCAAGCCTTGACTTGCAGAATGTCTTGGATTCGAAGGAATGAACCAGATCACGGCCAGCTTGACGCTGCAAATTTCGTTTCATATCAGAGTAACTTTGTCAATTTCAACTGTAAGCATAATGTGTTAAGAGGAGTCTCAGGTTATGATTTAATACTACGCTCTGTTATTTTTAGCCGATTTTCATTTTAAGAAGAAAAAAGCTTATGAGATCATATTTTGTCCGTGTGTGTGTGCTTATGTGTGTGATGGTGAGTGTGTGTGTGTGATCCCTAATAACTTCTAAATGGCTGGAGCGGCTTTAATGAAACTGGGTAAGATCATAGCACCATTCTGGCCGACCCCAACCGTGCCCTTCAAATTTTATTGTGTCTCACCAATTCAACATGGCGTCATACAAAATATTTCGCCAAAATTCAGTATCTCCGAAACTATTACCGATATCTCCCTGGAATTGTGTACGGTGATAAAAGACACAACTAGAAGTTCACCTATGAGACTTTCAAAAACCTGGTAACTACAAAATCAACATGGCGGTTAAGCGAAGTTGAAATTTTTATGTAGAATTTTCTCGCGATTTAACCATCCAAACGTAATGAAACTTGGCACAGCAAATGTTCATACACATTGAAATAAACTGGCGTCAAAGTTAGTTCAATTGTTTACATAACCTCAAAATGGCGACTTTGCGAAATATTTCACTGGCATACTATATCTCCGAAACTTATACAGTTATCACCCTGAAATTTTGTACGGTGATAAAGGGTACTAATACAAGTTAATCTATGTAACATTAATAAATCTGTAAGTTACAAAACGAACATGGCGGCCAAGCGAAGTTGAAACATTTTAATAGACTTTTCGCGAGATTTAACTCTCTGAGCGCAGTGAAATGTGGTACAGTAAATGAATATACATATTGTAATGCACTGGCATCTAATTTAATTCAATTGTTTACATAACCTAAAGATGGCGGATGTGCGAAATTTTAAAATTAAGTTTTTATTTCTTGTGATGTAATCATGCGATCGAAGTGAAAGTTTCAATAATGAAGCTACGCAATACTTTTCCTTTAAGGATATATAACTCTATGGCCTATACATATATCAATCCAAAATGGCGAGCATCCGAAATATTTAGGCAGTTCTCAATATCTATGAATCTTTTACAGCAAACGAACTTAATTTTTTTATGTTCATAGAAGCTATGAACATAAGTTCACCTATAGGACTTTCAGTAACCTGGTGATCACAAATCCAACATGGCGGCGACGCGAATTATAAATATTTAAATCTATGTTTCTCGCGATATAACCATCCGAGTGCAGTGAAATTAGCACGTTAAATGCTTATACAAATGTTAATCCACTGACATCTAATTTATTTCAATTGTTTTCATAACCACAAGATGGCAGTTGTGCGAAATTATATAATCTCGTTTTTACTTCTTGTGTACTAATCATGCGATTGAAGTTTGAATACCACACGTACACAATAATCGTCATGTAATAGTACATTAAAATATGGTACGAGCTTTGCAGTAGTCGCATATGATGTGTAATATCTGACATAGAAGATACCTCACGTGAAATTGTTGATACACCGGTATTTTGTACTATTATTGGCACAAATATTAATCTATAGTAAAAGGTAGTGTTTTACAGATATTGTAGTTTATAATACGGAACTCATTTTATTAGATGATTTGTAGCTTCCTCCACCACTAGCCTAAATAAGGAATACGATATGGATCAACTAGATTAATAGACGCAACACCGGTCATAACCTTAAATTCCTTATAAACAGGACCTCTTGATTCACAGACCAACACGTAATTTCATATGGATTCTGTTAAAATGAGTCCTATTGATATGATACAAATCGTTTAAAATGATAATCTGATAGCAGAAATATCCACCCCGTCCGGGATTCTAACCTGAGATTTCTAGATTCACAGTCATAGGCGCTAACCCCACGGCTATTTCGACTTCGCAAATATTGTGCACAAGATGGTAACTTATTTCCACGATCCAATAATACTGTATTACGGAATTAAGTTTAATTTATAGTTAGTAGTGTGTTTTGGCCGGTTCTGGCCCCACCTCCACCCCCCCCCCCCCCCACCTCACAAGATGGCGGCAGCCCAATATCTCTCGAACGCATGGTTGGATTTTGACAAATGAGGTGTCATTGAACTCGGGCTAACACCCCCTTTCCAATGGACAACATATTTCAACCCCAAAAGTAAAATCTACCCCTACTAGGGGGTGAAATTGTAATTTTTTAGAGAATCTCTCTTTCCAATTGCAACATGTGAGAGTTTGAATGCCGATATGGAATTAAACGTTGTTCCACATAAATTGCATGTGTACGGTGGATAGCCACTATGAATTAACATGCTTGTTTTTTGTTTTTACGCATGCCCACTCATGGCTTTTGTAAGAGGGTGGGGGAGTGGTTCCCTGTGGACGGGTTATTGTTGACAGGTCCTTGTTGACAAGTCATTGTTGACGGGTCCCTGTGGACTGGTCCCTGTGGACTGGTCATTGTTGACGAGTCCTTGTGGACGAGTCCTTGTGGACGAGACCTTGTCCCTTTGGACCGATCCCTTTGGACCGATCCCTTTGAACTGGTCCCTATGGACTGGCTCATGAATTTATTTAAATTATGTCAAAGGGTCTAACTACATTTGTGTGTGTTGAACTGACGTTGTTCACCACTACTATAATGGGATAACGATATGAAAGGAAAGTGCCGAATTACATGTGAACAAACAAGGGATCTAACTTGGTGGATGGATGTGTTCTAACGAGTCATTTGTAGTTGAAAGAGAATAATACATGTTCTTAAGATGTTAAAACTGAGGAGATGGTACGTGCAGTAAGACGTCTTGTTACTTCCTGTGTCATATTACAGACATGATAGAGAGCGCGCAGATCTGTTGCTATGACTAACACTGCAGTAATTTGAAACCGCAAGTGTTCATTAAGACAATGGATGATGATCATGCAAAGTTAGCAGTTATTGGATATTACACAGGTGTTCCTTCTGGTGTCATGTTGCTGACATACCAGAGAGCGCACACTGCTGTTGCTATGACTGATGCTGCAGTAATTTGAAACCCCATATGTTGATTAAGACAATGGGTGATGATCATGCAAAGTCAGCAGTCATTGGATACCACACAGGTGTTCCTAGTGTACTTTGGAATCTCAACTGAATTGGGAAAGGAATTGCAATGATCTGCAAAAAACTGCTGACACGAGCGATGAGAGTTTATATTAGAGGGGTGTCATATATCTCCCTACTGTCAGTCTTTATTACTCGCTTTGAGTGAACAGTGCTCTATTACTGCTCAAGATTTGGTAGAAAATCATTAAATTATTTTGCAAGGTAAGTACTTATTATTAATGGATTGTAGTCTTTTATTACTAATTGATGTTGAAGTTATTGATTGGAATGTATTTATTGATTGATTAATTGATTGATTGATTGATTTGTTTACAGATAATTGGGTACCTGTAGGATACCAGATTCCTACAATCTGTTCATTCAGTGACAGCAGTTGATCAATTATAAAAAGGTAAGTGCCCCCCTCTAATAACTTTTAAACAGCTAGAGTATTATTTTCCAATGTTCACCACTACATGTCAGTGAAAATGGTATATTTAGCAGTAAAAAGTTGGAACTACTTGACCATGATGTGTAAAGCTAAATTTGTAGGTTAGATTTTGATTACCACTCTATTAAGTTCGAATGTTCATTGCTAGGTGTCAGTGACATAGGGAATATTTAAAGTCTTAACCTCAGTTCACTTAACTTTACCTAACTTAACCTTGTCATGTGACATGTTTTACAAGTTTAAACTTGTTTTAAGACTGACTATGACGTCACACTTAGGTCACTTAACTGGCGATCGCTGGATTCCAATATGTGACATGTTCTACAAGTTTAGACTTGTTTTAAGACTGGCTATGACATCACACTTAGCTCACTTAACTGGTGATCGCTGGTTTCTATCACGTGACATGTTCCACAAGTTTAGACTTGTTTTAAGATTGGTTATGACGTCACACTTAGCTCACTTAACTGGCGATCACTGGTTTCTATCACTCTATCATGTTCCAATGTTCGCCGATAGGTGTCAGTGACAGTGGTATATAGTAACCCCCACTTAGAACTACATGAAGTTTGACTTGCTAGGAGTTCACAGATGATCGATTTAAATACCCTGCTATAACCATTGACTGGAATGTAATTAATCTATTTATATTGTACTTTTGTTTATCATTTATTAACATTTATGATTTCTTTCTTTTATAGGTAATTTCGAAAGGGATCATCATGTTCAAGTGTGATGACTGTAAGAAACAGTTCTCAAGACCTGACAGCCTTCAACGACACGCAACTGTTAAACATGACATTAAAATGTTTGTGTGCAGTCATTGTGCTACCACATTTAACAGACAAGATAATCTTGCACGTCATGTAAATTTAATGCATGTTTGTTCAGCACCATTTTCATGTTCAGTTTGTGAACTTGGTTTTTCTGCTGTAAAGCGATATCAATCCCACATGGTTGAAGTGCATGGTGAACAACAAGAATTAAAAACTGTAAAACCAACAACTAGCACGGAACCTTTAAATGCATGTAATGCTCAAAAGCGTAAATGTTCTCAAGATTGTGAAAATAGTTGTGCATCAAAAAGAAAGAAGAATGGTGAACCTTCAATAACACATTGTGATGAATGTAATATTGATATACCTTCTTCAATCTTTCATGGACATTTACGCAGTATTCAACATAAAAATAACACTTGCCATGAAAGAAATTCTGGAAATGTTCAACAAATTGGTAGTGCATTTAAAAGTCGAATTGCTAGTTATAGACTTCATAGTGAAGAAAAAACTCAAAGTATTGAATCATTTAAAAAAAATGTTCAACCTACTGTGTTTGGCTTGGTAGGTAATGTTTTATTAGAGCATAAAACATTTAAAATGAATTTTGAACTTTTTGGCCTCTATGTAAAAACTGGGAGCGAAGGTGAAATTACGGATATCAAATCTTTTAATACAAAAAACGTAATTGTTAGTGAATCAACTAATATTAGTGATATATATCAAAATATTTCAAGTGCTATCATCGTGAAGAGTGAAGAGTTCCAGGAAAGGGAGTCGGGCTGGGCATTGGTTGAAGTACTTTATTTAGAAACCAACATGAATAAATATAATCCCCTTCGAGCATCATTTGATTTGCCAGCATGGATCAAACGTAAGAAAGCTGTTGTGAACGTTATGAATAATGATGACGCATGCTTTGCATGGGCTGTAACCTCAGCTCTCCATCCAGCAGTGGGACATGTGGAGAGAACATCATCATATCCTCACTATTCCTCAGTGTTAGATTTAAAAGAAATGGAATTTCCTATGGCGATAAAAGACATTAAACGTTTTGAAGAGCTGAACAATGTAAGTATTAATGTTTATGAAATTGAAAATAAGAGTATAGTAGGCCCTCTATATTATACTCAGGAAAAAAAGGATGCTCATGTAAATTTACTTTACATAACCGAAGGTGAAAATGCCCACTATTGTTGGATAAAATTTTTAAGTAGACTTGTTGGTAGTCAGATAACAAAAAGAGAACATAAGAAGTGGTTGTGTGATGGCTGTTTGCTATATTTCAGAAAAGAGGACCAACTAACTCAACATCAAAAATGGGGGTGTAATCATGTGTGTACGGTATTACCGACTCCTAAAAATAACATTCTAAAATTTAAGGATTATGAGAAACAGCTTCGAGTACCATTTGTTATATATGCTGACTTCGAGGCTTTGCTAAAACCATTTAATACATATTGTCATTTAGACTTTCACGGCCCGTGTTATTATTCATAATGTTGAATTTTGGGCTTATGCCGTGTTTTATTATATTGCAATTCGACGCGTTTCGAAAGAAACCATGTCTTTCATCGTCAGGAATAATCTGGAATACGACAATGTTGCTAAGAGAAAGCAACGAAGAACATATAGAAGGTGCCCAAAGATGGACGCCATTATAGCCCCATGTTAGGGACAACGGAAAGCAGCAGTGAATTACTTTCTCAGGGTTCTGATAATAGGTAGCCAGGATTCACTGAGATTGTAGCCGGTGTCGCGGTTGAAATTATCTGGGTGTTTACGTATTTCAACCGCCTCCCTGATGATTCTGGGACGATATTGCTTTATACGGGCAAGAACATCCACCCCTTGGAACATGACATCATGGCCAGGTGTTAAAGCATGATCGGCAACAGCTGATTTATCAGGTTGAATGAGCCTGATACATCTATTATGTTCCTTAATGCGAGTGCATATTGTTCTCGAAGTCTGCCCGATGTAAACCTTGCCACAAGTACAGGGAACTCTGTAGATACCCGGTTGTTGCAATTTAGGCAAACTGTCCTTAGTTGGTCGCAGGAGTTGCCTAATCTTAACAGAAGTTCCAAATACAGTCCGTATGTTGTATCGACGTAGGATTTTAGCAATACGATCCGTTGTGTTATGTATGTACGGAAGGTAAGCAGTTCCTCTTACATCTCTTTTCTCAACTGACGTCCTATTATTATTTGTTGGTTTCAGAACCGTAGAAATCAAAGCCTTGCTATAACCGTTGCTCTCAAAGGTGGTTCGCAGGGTGTTCATTTCTTCTTGTAAAGAAGACACTTCACAAATCCTCCTAGCCCTGGTAGTTAGAGTTGTAAGGATACCATGTTTCTGGGCAGGGTGATGGTGAGAACTTGCGTGGAGATATCTATTGGTGTGTGTTGGCTTACGAAAAACGCTGTGTCCTAAAGATCCATCCTCTTTCTTGGTGACGAGAACATCTAAAAAAGGTATTTTGCCGTCAGATTCCTTTTCCATGGTGAAACAAATAGAAGGGTGCTGGAGATTAAGGTGATCCAGGAAATGGCTAAGATTTTCCTCACCTTCCGTCCAAACAACGAACGTGTCATCCACATAACGCCACCAGATCTTCGGTTTGAAAGGAGCCGACGACAAAGCTTTCTCTTCAAAGTTCTCCATGAAGAAATTAGCCACAACAGGAGAGAGAGGACTACCCATGGCCACACCATCAGTCTGCTCATAAAAATTCCCATTCCATAGAAAGTAGGAGGAGGTCATGCAGTGATAAAAAAGTCTTGTGATGTCTTCAGGAAAAAGTCCATTAATGAGAGACATAACACCTTCAATAGGTACTCTCGTAAACAGAGACACCACGTCGAGACTCACTAGAATATCACCCGGCTGAAGTGTTATAGCTTTTAACTTTTCCACGAAGTGTGTGGAATCCTTAATGTACGAAGGCGTGTTACCCAGAAGCGGCTGAAGTAGTCTACCTAAGTATTTGGAAAGGGCATATGTAGGAGAACCAATCGTACTAACAATGGGTCTAAGAGGAACTTCGTCCTTATGTATTTTAGGAAGACCATAGAGTCTCGGAGGAATAGCATCCCCTGGAAGGAGAGTCTTCGCTGCATCCGCTGGAATAGATGATTGCTTGATCAATTTGACGGTGACATTTGAGTAGCGAGTAGTAGGATCACGACTATTAATCCTATATACAGGATCTGATAACAAAGACGAGATCTTGGAATCATAATCAACCTTATCCAATACCACTGTCGCATTACCCTTGTCAGCGGGGAGAACGATAATATCAGAATTGTCCCTTAGATCTTTAAGTGCCCGGCTTTCGCCTTGTTTTAAGTTGGTGTTAGGTGGCTTAGCTGTCTTGAGAACTCGGGAACATTCTTGCCTGGCTTCCTCGGCCTCTTCAGGTGTGAGGTGATGTACTGAGGATTCTACGGATGTAATAAGTTCTTCAATAGGAATTCTTCTAGGCGCTACAGCAAAATTGAGACCTTTAGCGAGAACTGCCTGTTGGGTATCACTTAGGGGGTTGCTGGACAAATTTACGACAACCTTGTTAGCATCAAGTCTAATGGCTTGAGATTTCTGCAACTGACATAACCTATCATATTTGGAAATATGTCTGTCCCTCACCTGATCTAGAACGCTGTTAGCTTGCACTGAAGAAATACGATCGAAGATATTCCATAATTCCTCACTTACGAAGTTTGAGAGGCGTAGATGTAGCTGTAGTAACTCCCTCGAAATAAAATCCAACTGCTTACGAGTATGCTGTAACCTCTCTATCAATAACGCCTTGCTTGCACGACGATAGATTCTCGTTGCCTTAGGTGTTCTGAAGGAATGCTTCAACATAACAAAATTCGGTAGAATATCATGATCCCGGCATCTTAGGAGAAAAGCGAGTGAAGAGATTAGACACACCTTCTTGCGTCGTAACCTACTGAATCTAGACATCAGTCGGAAAATATCCTCCCCATAGAGGTTTCTAATATTGTCATTTAGACTTTCACGGCCCGTGTTATTATTCATAATGTTGAATTTTGGGCTTATGCCGTGTTTTATTATATTGCAATTCGACGCGTTTCGAAAGAAACCATGTCTTTCATCGTCAGGAATAATCTGGAATACGACAATGTTGCTAAGAGAAAGCAACGAAGAACATATAGAAGGTGCCCAAAGATGGACGCCATTATAGCCCCATGTTAGGGACAACGGAAAGCAGCAGTGAATTACTTTCTCAGGGTTCTGATAATAGGTAGCCAGGATTCACTGAGATTGTAGCCGGTGTCGCGGTTGAAATTATCTGGGTGTTTACGTATTTCAACCGCCTCCCTGATGATTCTGGGACGATATTGCTTTATACGGGCAAGAACATCCACCCCTTGGAACATGACATCATGGCCAGGTGTTAAAGCATGATCGGCAACAGCTGATTTATCAGGTTGAATGAGCCTGATACATCTATTATGTTCCTTAATGCGAGTGCATATTGTTCTCGAAGTCTGCCCGATGTAAACCTTGCCACAAGTACAGGGAACTCTGTAGATACCCGGTTGTTGCAATTTAGGCAAACTGTCCTTAGTTGGTCGCAGGAGTTGCCTAATCTTAACAGAAGTTCCAAATACAGTCCGTATGTTGTATCGACGTAGGATTTTAGCAATACGATCCGTTGTGTTATGTATGTACGGAAGGTAAGCAGTTCCTCTTACATCTCTTTTCTCAACTGACGTCCTATTATTATTTGTTGGTTTCAGAACCGTAGAAATCAAAGCCTTGCTATAACCGTTGCTCTCAAAGGTGGTTCGCAGGGTGTTCATTTCTTCTTGTAAAGAAGACACTTCACAAATCCTCCTAGCCCTGGTAGTTAGAGTTGTAAGGATACCATGTTTCTGGGCAGGGTGATGGTGAGAACTTGCGTGGAGATATCTATTGGTGTGTGTTGGCTTACGAAAAACGCTGTGTCCTAAAGATCCATCCTCTTTCTTGGTGACGAGAACATCTAAAAAAGGTATTTTGCCGTCAGATTCCTTTTCCATGGTGAAACAAATAGAAGGGTGCTGGAGATTAAGGTGATCCAGGAAATGGCTAAGATTTTCCTCACCTTCCGTCCAAACAACGAACGTGTCATCCACATAACGCCACCAGATCTTCGGTTTGAAAGGAGCCGACGACAAAGCTTTCTCTTCAAAGTTCTCCATAAAGAAATTAGCCACAACAGGAGAGAGAGGACTACCCATGGCCACACCATCAGTCTGCTCATAAAAATTCCCATTCCATAGAAAGTAGGAGGAGGTCATGCAGTGATAAAATAGTCTTGTGATGTCTTCAGGAAAAAGTCCATTAATGAGAGACATAACACCATCAATAGGTACTCTCGTAAACAGAGACACCACGTCGAGACTCACTAGAATATCACCCGGCTGAAGTGTTATAGCTTTTAACTTTTCCACGAAGTGTGTGGAATCCTTAATGTACGAAGGCGTGTTACCCAGAAGCGGCTGAAGTAGTCTACCTAAGTATTTGGAAAGGGCATATGTAGGAGAACCAATCGTACTAACAATGGGTCTAAGAGGAACTTCGTCCTTATGTATTTTAGGAAGACCATAGAGTCTCGGAGGAATAGCATCCCCTGGAAGGAGAGTCTTCGCTGCATCCGCTGGAATAGATGATTGCTTGATCAATTTGACGGTGACATTTGAGTAGCGAGTAGTAGGATCACGACTATTAATCCTATATACAGGATCTGATAACAAAGACGAGATCTTGGAATCATAATCAACCTTATCCAATACCACTGTCGCATTACCCTTGTCAGCGGGGAGAACGATAATATCAGAATTGTCCCTTGGATCTTTAAGTGCCCGGCTTTCGCCTTGTTTTAAGTTGGTGTTAGGTGGCTTAGCTGTCTTGAGAACTCGGGAACATTCTTGCCTGGCTTCCTCGGCCTCTTCAGGTGTGAGGTGATGTACTGAGGATTCTACGGATGTAATAAGTTCTTCAATAGGAATTCTTCTAGGCGCTACAGCAAAATTGAGACCTTTAGCGAGAACTGCCTGTTGGGTATCACTTAGGGGGTTGCTGGACAAATTTACGACAACCTTGTTAGCATCAAGTCTAATGGCTTGAGATTTCTGCAACTGACATAACCTATCATATTTGGAAATATGTCTGTCCCTCACCTGATCTAGAACGCTGTTAGCTTGCACTGAAGAAATACGATCGAAGATATTCCATAATTCCTCACTTACGAAGTTTGAGAGGCGTAGATGTAGCTGTAGTAACTCCCTCGAAATAAAATCCAACTGCTTACGAGTATGCTGTAACCTCTCTATCAATAACGCCTTGCTTGCACGACGATAGATTCTCGTTGCCTTAGGTGTTCTGAAGGAATGCTTCAACATAACAAAATTCGGTAGAATATCATGATCCCGGCATCTTAGGAGAAAAGCGAGTGAAGAGATTAGACACACCTTCTTGCGTCGTAACCTACTGAATCTAGACATCAGTCGGAAAATATCCTCCCCATAGAGGTTTCTAATATTGTCATTTAGACTTTCACGGCCCGTGTTATTATTCATAATGTTGAATTTTGGGCTTATGCCGTGTTTTATTATATTGCAATTCGACGCGTTTCGAAAGAAACCATGTCTTTCATCGTCAGGAATAATCTGGAATACGACAATGTTGCTAAGAGAAAGCAACGAAGAACATATAGAAGGTGCCCAAAGATGGACGCCATTATAGCCCCATGTTAGGGACAACGGAAAGCAGCAGTGAATTACTTTCTCAGGGTTCTGATAATAGGTAGCCAGGATTCACTGAGATTGTAGCCGGTGTCGCGGTTGAAATTATCTGGGTGTTTACGTATTTCAACCGCCTCCCTGATGATTCTGGGACGATATTGCTTTATACGGGCAAGAACATCCACCCCTTGGAACATGACATCATGGCCAGGTGTTAAAGCATGATCGGCAACAGCTGATTTATCAGGTTGAATGAGCCTGATACATCTATTATGTTCCTTAATGCGAGTGCATATTGTTCTCGAAGTCTGCCCGATGTAAACCTTGCCACAAGTACAGGGAACTCTGTAGATACCCGGTTGTTGCAATTTAGGCAAACTGTCCTTAGTTGGTCGCAGGAGTTGCCTAATCTTAACAAGACTTTTTTATCACTGCATGACCTCCTCCTACTTTCTATGGAATGGGAATTTTTATGAGCAGACTGATGGTGTGGCCATGGGTAGTCCTCTCTCTCCTGTTGTGGCTAATTTCTTCATGGAGAACTTTGAAGAGAAAGCTTTGTCGTCGGCTCCTTTCAAACCGAAGATCTGGTGGCGTTATGTGGATGACACGTTCGTTGTTTGGACGGAAGGTGAGGAAAATCTTAGCCATTTCCTGGATCACCTTAATCTCCAGCACCCTTCTATTTGTTTCACCATGGAAAAGGAATCTGACGGCAAAATACCTTTTTTAGATGTTCTCGTCACCAAGAAAGAGGATGGATCTTTAGGACACAGCGTTTTTCGTAAGCCAACACACACCAATAGATATCTCCACGCAAGTTCTCACCATCACCCTGCCCAGAAACATGGTATCCTTACAACTCTAACTACCAGGGCTAGGAGGATTTGTGAAGTGTCTTCTTTACAAGAAGAAATGAACACCCTGCGAACCACCTTTGAGAGCAACGGTTATAGCAAGGCTTTGATTTCTACGGTTCTGAAACCAACAAATAATAATAGGACGTCAGTTGAGAAAAGAGATGTAAGAGGAACTGCTTACCTTCCGTACATACATAACACAACGGATCGTATTGCTAAAATCCTACGTCGATACAACATACGGACTGTATTTGGAACTTCTGTTAAGATTAGGCAACTCCTGCGACCAACTAAGGACAGTTTGCCTAAATTGCAACAACCGGGTATCTACAGAGTTCCCTGTACTTGTGGCAAGGTTTACATCGGGCAGACTTCGAGAACAATATGCACTCGCATTAAGGAACATAATAGATGTATCAGGCTCATTCAACCTGATAAATCAGCTGTTGCCGATCATGCTTTAACACCTGGCCATGATGTCATGTTCCAAGGGGTGGATGTTCTTGCCCGTATAAAGCAATATCGTCCCAGAATCATCAGGGAGGCGGTTGAAATACGTAAACACCCAGATAATTTCAACCGCGACACCGGCTACAATCTCAGTGAATCCTGGCTACCTATTATCAGAACCCTGAGAAAGTAATTCACTGCTGCTTTCCGTTGTCCCTAACATGGGGCTATAATGGCGTCCATCTTTGGGCACCTTCTATATGTTCTTCGTTGCTTTCTCTTAGCAACATTGTCGTATTCCAGATTATTCCTGACGATGAAAGACATGGTTTCTTTCGAAACGCGTCGAATTGCAATATAATAAAACACGGCATAAGCCCAAAATTCAACATTATGAGCATTTAATACATGTTCATCGAATCCAGCCCAACCTTTCACCAACACTACTCACATTCATGAACCTTTTAGCTTTGCATATTATATTAAATGTAGTTACGATGACTCTTTAAATAAGTTTGAGCTCTATAGAGGACCTGATGCACCTAAAGTTTTTATGGAAAGGCTTGAGAAAGATGCCATCCGTATATCCTCTATTTTAAATACGATCATTCCAATGGAGCCACTAACTTCATCAGAGCATATGAATTTTGATAATGAAACTAATTGTTTTATATGTGGTGAATGTTTATGTACAGATAGGGTTCGCGATCATGATCATTTAACAGGAAAATATAGTGGTGCTGCTCACCAAGAATGTAATTTAAATTATAGAGTAAGTAAATTCATTCCGGTCATTCTACACAACGGTAGCAAATACGATAACCACTTTATCGTTAAAGAATTTGGAGCTTCAGATGTGAAAATTGATGTTATTGCAAATAATAAGGAACAATACATATCGTTCACAAAATACATCAAAACTAGCAATAAAAAAACCATTAAACTGCGATTTTAGATTCATTCCGCTTTATGTCGAGTAGTCTTGATAAGCTGACTAGTAATTTAAAATCAGATCATTTTCATGAAATTCAACGTGTCTTTCCTAAAGAAGATGATTTTAATTTGATTCGTCAAAAGGGTATATTCCCTTATGAATATATTAACTGTCTGGAACGTCTTGAGGAGTGTTCTTTACCACCGAAAGATGCATTTTACAGTTCCTTAAACACAAGTCATATCAGTGATCAGGAATATTTACATGCACAACGTGTATGGGCACAGTTTGACATTCAAACTTTAGGAGAATTTTCAGACATATATTTGAAGACAAATGTGTTGTTATTAGCAGATGTTTTTGAAAATTTTCGGAATGTTTGTATGAAAACTTATGACCTTGATCCTTGTCAGTATTTCACAGCTCCTGGGTTAAGTTTCAGTTCAATGTTGAAAAAAACGAAAGTAAATTTAGAATTAATGACTGATATAGACATGATCAATTTTATAAAATCATCAATTCGAGGTGGATTAAGCCAATGTAGTGGACGGTACTCTAAAGCGAATAATAAATACATGCCTAGCTACAACCCTTGTGAAGAGTCAAAGTATATTGTCTACCTCGATGCAAATAACCAATATGGTTGGGCTATGAGTCAATATCTACCACTGAAAGATTTTCGCTGGCTGACACAACCTGAAATTGATGTTTTACATGTTGACACTCTTAATGATAAGGATGATAGAGGATATATTTTAGAGGTAAATCTTGAGTACCCTAAAGAGTTACATGATGATCATAATGATTTACCATTTTGTCCTGAGAATATGAAATCTCCATACATCACATCACGAACAAAAATGTTAATTGCTAATGTAAATGATAAATGTAAATATGTAATACATCATCAAAACTTGAAACAGTGTCTACAGCATGGATTGAAATTAACTAAAATTCATCGCGTATTGCAATTTCATCAGTCAGCATGGCTCAAACCGTATATTGATCTAAACAATAATTTAAGAACACAGTCAACAAACGCGTTTGAAAAAGATTTTTATAAACTCATGAATAATAGTGTTTTTGGAAAGACTATGGAGAATGTTGATAAACGAGTTGATGTAAAGCTGATAACAAAGTGGGAGAATGATGGTAAAAGGTATGGTGCGAGCAACTTAATAAGCAAGCCTAACATTCATGGCTGTTCAATTATTCATGAGGATTTAGTTGTAATACAAATGAATCGTCTTAAAGTAACTTACAACAAACCCATATATGTGGGTTACACCATTCTGGAATTATCAAAAACACTTATGTATGAATTTCACTATGATTATGTAAAGAAAAACTATCTTGATAATGCTAAATTACTCTACACAGACACAGATTCTTTTATTTATGAGTTTAAAACTGATGATTTTTACGAGGATATCAAAACTGAGCTAAATAGGTTTGATACAAGTGACTACCCCAAGGATAATATTTACCATTTACCTCTAGTAAACAAAAAGGTTCTTGGGAAATTTAAGGATGAATGTGCTGGTGTTATTATAGACACCTTTGTAGGCACAAAATCTAAATCATACAGCTATATGACAATTGATGATGTAGTAGTAAAAAAATTAAAAGGAGTGAAAAAGAATGTTGTTAGTAAAGAGTTAGATATAAGTGATTATAAAAACTGTATAGTTAGTAACCCACCTGTATTATATAAGAAAATGTGTGTATTTAGAAGTAAAAATCATCAGCTACATACCAATTTGTTGAACAAAGTTGCTTTAAGTAATGAAGACAACAAACGATTCATTATACCCAACACATTTAATACTCTTGCTTGTGGAAACAGTCGTATTGACGACTATTACTTTACATAAGTCTAATGATCACTATATTGTAATATTTGTAGTGTGTTTTATATTGTAATATTTTTTGTAAAAACTGTAAGTAGAATGTATAATGTTAGGCTACAGTAGTTTAGTAAAAATAAGATAAGTAATACATTTTAGTGTAAAATGTTTGCTTTTGTATATTACGAAAAAGATTTAAAAAAAATTACTGAATGTGTGAACTAAACAAGGGGAATGTAAAAAATGTAAAGTGGAAATTGTAAATATCCATGTGTGAAAAAGTGAAATGGCTATCACCATTTTAAAATTAAAAAAGACATTGTGATCTGGTAAACCTTGTTTTTTATTTCACAACAACAAAAATGTACAGAATGTGTAAACTAAACAAGGGGAATGTAAAAAAATGAAAAGTGGAAATTGTAAATATTCATGTGTGAAAAAATGAAAATAAAGAAATGGCTATCACCATTTTAAAATTAAAAGACATAGTGATTTAGTGAACCTTATTTATATTTCACAAAAAATGTACAGAATGTGTGAACTAAACAAGGGGAATGTAAAAAAATGTTAAGTGGAAATTGTAAATATTCATGTGTAAAAAAATGAAAATGAAGAAATGACTATCACCATTTTTAGAATTAAAAGACATTGTGATCTGGTAAACCTTGTTTTTTATTTCACAACAACAAAAATGTACAGAATGTTTAAACTAAACAAGGGGAATGTAAAAAAAATGTAAAGTGGAAATTGTAAATATTCATGTGTGAAAAAAATGAAATGGCTATCACCATTTTTTTAAATAAAAGACATTGTGATCTTGTAAACCTTGTTTTTATTTCACAACAAATAGAGCTTTACAAAAATAGAATACAAAGAAATACCAATTCCTCGATCCTTTTCAATGTCCATGTCCACTCATTATTAACTTTCCTTTTATAACACTAATCACAAAGACGACTGCCAACCTCTCTCCCACTGAGACATCACAGAATGTCAAAAGTTGTTTAGCTTTTCAACGATACTTTATCCGCCACACGTCTTAATGCAGAATGACTGTGGTGATAAGAAAGGTGCATGCCTGATCCAAAGGATTAATAAGTATATCACTATGCTGCAAAGGTTCTTCAAGACAAGTTCCAGGACTACACAAATAATAACCAGGTAGGTAGATTTCGAAAGTCAAGTATTGAATTACTTTGTTAATGACGCCATTGCCAGTACAGGTCTGGCATATCCTTTTCCATCGATGGTAAAAAGGTTTGATCTTCCTCTTCCTCTGTGGATGATGTTTGTTGTTGTTGCTTTTTTTCTTCATTACTCCCGTGGTATGAGGAAACAAAGTCTTTACACTGACTTTTATGACCATGATATAGTTTGACTAGTTGACAAGTAGCACACTGTCGCATAGAGGGTATTTTTGCCATAGCCACTTGCTTATGGTGATCATAATCCGTACATGGTTGCAATTCACTTAACACAGGGTCTTGAGTCCATGATTTTGGTACATGTTGCCAGATTTCTTTCACTGCATTTGCTGCGACATAATAAATGAATGATTTTGGAAGAGCCAATAATTCTTCTTTAGTAAAACTGTCTAGTTTCTTTTTACAGACAAAGAACTTTCCAATCGCTTTATCGGTAGCATCCCCTTTCTCCATGGTATCACGTTGATGTTTACACGTCGCTTGTAGAAATCTCACTGGTGTCATTCACAGGTAAACCTTTAGTTTTAATTTTATTTAACAACTCCCAGCAAGCATTGGTGGATTGCCAATGAAACAATTGCCACACCTGTGCCAAGGCTTTATGGGTAATATTGTCACAGGGGCAGCGATCCATGAGTGTTTGCAGCGATGGACAGCCCATGTCCATTAAATCGATACATTGACAGTAAGACGCTAAAAATGGTTGTAGCCATTGACGTTTTTCACTACCTTTCACAAATATTACATGGGCAGAAGACAAGTGGGCTTTCATGACCATGTCCAGGTGCTTATATGAAATCGTTCCTTGCTTCCAGTCTAGTTGCATATGAATTTCAATCCACTGGGTTTGTTTACGGTCTTTATCACACAACAAATCAAACGCATAAGGTGGTTTAAACACCAAATGGGTAGCTTGTGATATCCAAAAAGTGGAACAATCGATGATGGCCACTTCTTTAAATATAAATTTGTTATCTCCAATTTTAAACCCTTGACAGTCGACAATCAGTGTACGCAACATGTTCACTCTTGTCTGGATCACAGGGGGGGCATAAGAAATAATAATATAACAACAACAACCAATTTTTTTATTTCATTATTTTATTAGCATAGCAAGTTTTACATTCTTTTTTCATTCTAGGATAGAGGCGGTACCATCTCATACAACAAAAAAGTCTTTTGTGTTTATAGTGGCCATAACACCGATTATATTCTAATGTCTCTAAACTGGATGTTTTTGACTGTGAGCTGCTCACTGAAGCACTGCCGGCACCATAAAGTCCACACGTATCATAACTTTTTTCATCACTCATAGGCATGAGTGAGGGGTAACTTGAATGACACGGTATATTACCCACCTCCATTCTGCATAGGTAGGGACAGGCAGGTGACCAGCGCTGATGTTCCTGCATGGGTTCATCACTCTCTTGCCATTGGTATAAGATGATGGGACAAAACACACATTTCACTTCATCTCTTCTTTTTAAATAGTAGAATCCAGCGGCTGCTAAGGCTTGAGGGTTTATAAAAGGCACCGGCCACGTCGCAAAGGTCTTGAAACGTTGTTCCTCAGATTTTAAATTCATGGATGTAACTTCTCTTGAGGCTTGAAAGCAAGACATGACTGAGTGGTTTGATGTGTGTTGACCTGCTATTTATACACTTGTCACTTGGTTGGATAGTGGATAATAGTTGACTTGTTTGTGATGAATAATCAAACAGTAGGCCGTGGTAATGGCTGGAACATTGTCATGCGTTTCAAAATCTAGTCGAATGTCAATATTGGATGGTTTGACAGACTCTTCCAATTAGGAACAATCAAAGACAATCAGTGGCGCCCTTGTCTTAAAAGCTTGGGGTGACAAAATTGGACAATTCTCTTTTTGATAATACGACCATCTAAATTTAGAAAACAAGTCGTACAGGGGGGCAAACTTATTTTTTGAAAAATCTAAATCCAGCCCTTCATAGGGAAACACAGCACCGTTGAGGAAAAGACGTGCATTTCTCAATTGCAGGTGATCAAATTGCGTGGCATCTTTGGTTTGTTGATACTTGCGATTTGTTTGAAAACCCACAATCATGTAGAGAGGTCTCTCTGTATAGCGGGCTGTTTTTATAGACCAACTATGTGTGTTGGTGGTAGGCAATAACGGGTACTCATGGAGTGCCCAGCTTCTAAATTCCATGGGTAGAGGTATATCTCTCTTTACCATTTTAAGTATGTCCAGTTTTTTGCTATCGTTAAGGGTCACATGAGGCACTTTCCATAGCAAGCGTTGTAGTAGAATTTTTGAATCAATGGGGGCATTGTCGACTCCCTTGAGTGCATTATTATCACTCCTGTCTCTCACCAGATAAAGCCCTTGCCTTGCGTTGACCACAATGCGCTGGTGATCTTCAGCAAAGCCTAAAATCAGTTTGAGAGGTAAATATCCAGTAAAGGTGCCATCGGTGTGTACCATCCAGTCATTGGTCGAGTCAGGGCACCAACCCGCCATGCAAAGTGTTTTAGCTTCTTCCTCACTATAAGAGGGATATAGTTTCATGACACTGGAAATACCCACATTTCGAGTGCTATCCACCACGATATCGTTAATGACATAACGTACTTCAGAAAACAGGAAGGCAAAAGCATGGTTGGCTAACTTGGATGTAGTGGGTGTAGAACCATCAGCTTTGGTGAGCCGACCTTCAATCTGAATAACACTTTCATGCGGTAGAGTGTAAATATCTTGGTTGTTGATAACAAATTGAATTTCATCATTGTTATTGAGTCCAGGTGTTTGTGCTTGATAAGAATGAAGATCAATTCTTACCACTCCTGGTTGCTCCTGGATGTGGTTCGCTACCTCTAGAATAGAATTCATCGCGGGGGTTGATGTGGTAACCCAAATGCTGTAAAATCTGTTTGTTCTGAGATGTTAACGTGTATTCACGTGGTAAACAACTAACACCATTCCTAGACGGTGCTGTTGCTTTTTATACAAACTTCATAGTGGTTTTAGCACCAACTTGTAAGTCACTGGTGTGGTAGAATCTAGATCAATGAGTTGTTGCTCTCTATTGATCAGTCTTAATGTTATATTACTAATACCATCGACAGCCACAGAATGAAAAAGCACCACTGGAGGGTTTTCACGAATAATATAGCCATTGGGCGATGTTACAATAAAGTCATAAAGCGAATGCGACGGTTCTTGATTGGTGTACACTTGACTAATAATATTACACGTCACCGACACATGATGGTCCTCAATGAATTTCACTTCATGGTCTGATTCATGTTTTTTGTTGGGCTCTAACACACGTGGTTTAAATCCTAGTAATGGACCAATGGAATCGGGGTGAGTTTTAAAGTCAATTTTGAATGTAGAAAAAATACTGCAGCGATGAGTGTTGGTATTTCCTACAAGTTCAAACTTGCGCGTTCCATCGATAAATTACTTTAAACCATATTCATTGATCAACACCACATAAATGTGTTCATAAATGTCATCTATCGTGTATCCACCAGAGTTCAGGGTGAGCACAGAATCATCATAGTAAAACTTGTTGTTCACATTTTCACGTATGTTGTATATTCGATTATATGTTTCAAGAGAAACAAGTCCTAAACCATAAGGTTTTTCACTCAATTCGATAGGTGAGTAAAAGTCTAGGTTCACTTCAGGTCCACGCCCATGCAGTGTAAACGTCTTACTTTCCACCGACATACTGTTGACGTTTTTGCTTATGTTGCGTTTTATATTAAAAAAAAGTAAACATAAACGTCCACACTGTTGGCTGTTAAACGTTTGCTCACGTTTCACATTATAATATATCTTGATCCTGTTTCCAAAATAGGCCACTAGTTCCATGGGCGGGGGCAAATTCCCAAAACTGTCAAAGTACCATACAGTAGATCCCTCTTTGACATAAGCTACATAATGTGTTCCAGGTCCTCGGTGATCATCCAAATTGACAACAGCACATTCATGTTTCCAGGGTCATGAGGGTAATTGGTTTCGCATAAACACACCTCGAAAATGAGAAAGCTTCAGTTGTTTAGCATAGCTTTCCACTTGCTGATGCGTTAGGGCATGTCTTGCTATGGCTGAGGTTAAAGATGATTTTTTTTTATTTCGAAAAGGTGAAATTCAAAATCCTTGTTGATAAAAGGATGGCTTCAAATTGACATTTCTAGCCCCCAAAGCAATGGCCTCCATTGTTTCATTGTGTCGCTGACTTTCTTTGAGTTGTTGCTTGCCCTGTTGCGCGGCTTTAATAGTTTTTGCCACTGCACTGGCACCGCCTAAAAGTGAACCCAGAGCAGCCAGACCAGCGAATAATGCAGGTAAAAATCCAGCTCGTTTAGGGACGGGAATCACTCGTCCTTGTTTTGAACCCTGTGGGTAGATTATAGGTTAGGGAATAACCCACCCACCAAGGGAAGATGATGAAGAGAAGGAAGTAGATTTTGGAATTGGAAAAGAAGGATAGAAGAATAGGAGGAGAGTCCCACAAAAGTAATAAGTTGAAGTTTAAATACACTTAGAAGAAGTTGCCAATAGAAATTAACTCTCGGATACCTAAAGTAGGTACGAGCTTGGTCTAGGCTAACGGGAACCGCAGCTAGAACTTGAGCGGTTTGCGAGAGAAAGGCTTTAGTATGTTTCCTCCCAAGCACGAATGAAAGTACTATAGGGAAGGGTGATGGTCTGGCAAGACTGAGAGAAACAAATTTACTGTATGCCTTCTCAAAGAAATTAAGTTTTTCAAAGTGATTCGAAGAATGCCAATGATTTAACTCAGGTTGGGTATTTTCAATTTCCAAAATTATGGAGTTCCTGTAAGGGCGACCAAGTATCTCTAAGAAGAAATATGATAAAAGATTATGCCTTATTGGGTAATCTTGATAAATGAACCAATGGTTGCATTGGGCAATGGCTAAGCTTTTACTCAGCGAGGAGCCGGCTAAAAGTTTAGACAAAAAGAAACACTTATTTTTTAGAAAACTGACCATAAGTTTTCGGAGAGGGTCTCCACAAGCAGGTAGTTGGCTGAGCGAACTTTACTTGCCTTACTGGCCAATTAGAATTAGCTATTATCGCTAAGAAGAACTTTAGTAAGGTGAAAATTAAGAGTTCTTGCTCAAATGCAACAAATGGTGAAAGCCCTATTACAGATTTTAATATCATTGAGTGAGGAGAGTCAAGGAAGACAGGATTTTGCCTAAACTTTATATTCGAAAATGAAAAAGCAAAGGGAAAAGATTTGTTTATTTTACAATTAGAAAAAGTTGAGGAAATTAACAATTATGTAATATAATTTTAATTAACATAGTTAATTTGAACTTTTTAATAAATAGGGTCGCAGACCTCTCTACATTAAACGGTTGCTCCAGGCAATTGATAATTTGCAAGGTTTCAAACCTTACAGGTTTCTAAAATCTTTATAAGATTTGAACAAATGAACAATAAAATAATTAAAGCTTGAACGTGAATTGAAGTACCAAAAGTGCACCTTAAGAAATTCCGGAGAGAATGTTCTAGAGAAAGTGACAACTTTGAAAATAACAATAATAACAACGTGAAAAATAAAATAGAAGTTCCTATAACTTCTTATATTTATACAGAGTTAACATGAGAATTATGCAAAGAGGGCAGGTCACTTACTGTGAACCTGAAGAGTTAATCAGAAGGAAGGTTCTAGACCTCTGATACTTTGAATAAGACTCGCCAGTCAAATGAGGCAGTTTTCATTTAGCGAGACCAAAAAATAACTCACTCAAGAGTTGAGAGAATTGTTTTCCCTGCTTTTGAAGGGAGGAACAATTTAAGTTTGAAACGTGTGCTGGACACGTATCATAAAGATTATACAGAAATACTTAATGATAAACCAACAAAAATGGAAGGGCACTTCTTAGAATGACACCTTATAGAGAAGTTCAATTTTATAAATAATGGTTGTTAGTAGAAGGTTAAGGAAAGATCATTGGGATATAGGATCAATGTTCATGGCCGTATTTAATATAACCGGACGAGCGCGACGCGGTAGAAACGTGGAGAAAGCACTGTTTATCACTGTAGTCTATGAAGATGGATTCAAAGTTCACTATGGAAACACTAAAGTTTATGAGAAAAAAAGTTATTGCAATTATGGAAAGAATTGATTGCACTATATAGATGAGAGTCTATTTCTTGAAACAGTTGTGATTTACAATTGAATGCGCCATAGAAAGTTCCAGCGGTGGACGAAAATTCACTATTGTAGTAATTTAGTTTTAAACAGAATTCTCCCAAGTACATGAGAAATGCATGACGGCAGGACTCGTAGATTGAGTACCGAATCTGGAAAGTTCCAGAACAATCTTAGTAGTAAAATGGGGTTAAAGTAAATCCAGCGGAGGAACTTGCTTTGTAAGTTATAGACAGTGGGTATTAGATAATATCCCACGTAGTGAGAAGATTTCTCATTTGGCGAGCATAAGAAATGCTGCTTTTCACTGAGATCAGCTTGATTAAACAAAAGCTCAACATGGAAAATCCCGCGGAGGATGATTTTGCCCCAAAATAAGTAATTTCACACTGCCTATAAAAGATAGTTAAAACACGAGGAAGTTAAAACCATGAAGATGAGGTTAAAACTTTGAAGAAGGTACTTATCTTTGTTGCATGGCGAAGGTGAAGTTCCTCACTGATGCTTTAATGCGCCAACATGGCGTAGAACGTAGAGAGTGTCTCTTGGTTTGAGGAGACCGGCTCTAGGTGAGCCCTGACTGATCAAGTCAACTGCCGACTGAGAAGTGAGTGAAGCTCAGCGGAGCACGGAGGGTCCAAGAAAAAGGGGAAAGAGAGGGGGTAGGAGACAAAAGGAGAACATATAAACATAGCCAACATTACAAAAAAAATTGATCTTCTCTTGCTGAGCTGGTCTTCAAGGAGTTGATAGATGATACTAGCGCAGCATGGTGAGCAAAGAAGTAGACGTAGTCCTCTTGCTCAAGGAGAAAATAGCTGACGATGGTAACGAGATCTGGTAGCCAAATGGATAAGTAAGTCCTCTTGCACGATGAGGAATTGAGTAGCTTCAGAGGTTCGCTACTAGATAGCGCTAGGTGGATCACAGAAGTTATATATCTGAAACATACTTATGAAGACATAAGAGACATGCTCAACAGGGAGAAAACAGATGATCACTGTTGGTGTTTGGCAAGGAGGAAGGAAAAAATGAACATGCAAAGAGCAATAGACATTATATCTCTCGTACCGTGTATTCAAAGAATACACCATACTGGGGGGACAAACACCAACAGCGAGCAAGAAAGCAGTTACACATTTATTGGAAGCGGAGCGATCAAAGACAGTGGTCTTGTGATCGGTCCATTTGTAGTCAAGATTCTGGCCACCCTGACTCTCCCATCTCTTCCAGGGTAACATTGGGTCACCCTACCAGAAATCCATACTAGGGGGGGTGAAATATCTCTAACCAAGACCAAGTCCCCTACTTTAATGTCGGGACTGGAAAGAAACCACTTCTGCCTCCGTTGCAAGGAAGTTAAATATTCCAAGTTCCACCTTTTCCAAAAAGAATTACGGAGGGCTTCAAGTTTCCGCCAAGCGATAGGTAGATTAGAATCCCTGTAAGAATTAGGAAGAGGAGGGGCAGAAAGAGAAGTGCCGATAAGGAAGTGACCAGGGGTGAGTGGAAGTAGGTCATCAGGGTCATTGGAAAGTGGAGTTAAAGGGCGAGAGTTGACAACACCTTCAATCAAAACAGACAGAGAATTGAATTCTTCGTAAGTCAGAATTCGATTACCTAAGACTTTTCTTAAATGACGTTTAGTGAGCTTTACGCAAGATTCCCACCTACCACCATGATGCGGAGCGTAAGGAGGTATGAAGCGCCATTTGAAACCTTTTAAATAGGAAAAATTAGAGATTTGTTCCATGGCAGGAGAGGAAGTGAGAGCTTTCTTCCACAGGGAAGCTGCGCCCTGAAAGGTGGAAGCGTTATCAGAGAACATCTCAGAAGGAACACCACGCCTAGCGGTGAAACGAGAGACAGCTGATAAAAAATAAGAAGTAGAAGCATTCGTCACTAGTTCCAAGTGGATTGCGCCGGTAACCATGCAAACAAAGAGAGAAACATAAAGCTTACCAAACAATTTGCGTTTAGCTTCAGGAGAGTTTTGTTGATATTGGAACGGACCCATATAGTCCACTCCAGTTAAAGCAAATGGGCGTATTGGAGAAGAACGAAAAGAGGGCAGATCGCTCATTAATTGAGTGTTGATTTTAGGTTTCGCTTTGAAACAAGGAATGCACTTATGAATTACAGAAGAAACTTCATGAATTCCATTTATAATCCAGTACTTTTCTCTTAAGAGACAGAGCAGAGTACGTGTACCAACATGAAGATTACGATAATGAAAGTCACGTATAATTAAAGAAGTAACGTGATGTTTGGAAGGCAAAATAACGGGATGCTTTTTGTCCTCAGAGAGTAAAGATTGCGAGAGCCTTCCACCTACCCTAAGTAATCCATGGTCATCAAGGAACGGGGCTAAAGCACGAAGACGGCTGGATTTGGGAAGATCTCTTTTAGAAGAAAGCAATGAAAATTCAGAAGAAAAGGCTTCTTGCTGTGTCAGTTGTAAAATCTTAATAGTAGCAAGATTCAATTCATGATTGGTAAGGTGTGGTTTAGGGAGAAGAGGCTGGTCAACCACAAGATATTTCCATCTAAGGAGATAGGCGATAATTCGTAGTAATTTATGAAAGGAAGAATAGCGTGACAACAAAGGATGAGATGCGTTGGAAACAAGACACGAAGCAATGGGTAGAGGTACTTTAGCGTCAGGCAAGTTGGAGTTTGTAGCAGGGGGTTTAGAAGGCCATGAGGAAGATTCGTCGATTAGCCACGAGGGCCCATGCCAGTATAATTGGGAAGCTGCCAATTGAGAGGGTAAACAACCACGAGAGATGATATCAGCTGGATTATCCGCACTGGGAACATGCCTCCATTGACATCCAGAAGAAAGAGTTTGAATTTTGGAAACCCTGTTTGCGACAAAAGTTTGCCAGTGAGAGGGGTTTTTGGCAATCCAAGAAAGGGCGATCATAGAATCGCTCCAGAGATAGATTTGCGAGAATTCGACCTTTAATACTTCCCGTAATTTATTGACAAGTTCTGCAGCCATTAGTGCAGCGCACAGTTCGAGCCTAGGTAAAGTGATAGTTTTAAGAGGAGCGACCTTCGATTTGGCACAAACAAGGTTAGAAACTGGAGATCCATAAAGTGAATCGTGATAAACTAAATATGCACAGCAACCATAAGCTTTTTCGGAACTGTCCGCGAACACGTGAAGGAAAAAAGATGCATTAGAATGAGAGCTGATTAAATTCCTGGGAATTTCAATAAGGGAAAGATCCAGCAAATTGCTGCGAAACGAGAGCCAACGATTAAGAAAAGAAAGAGGGACAGCGTCATCCCATTCACATTTAAGTGACCACAGCTCTTGCATGAAGAGTTTGGCTATAACAATAACTGGGGCAAGAAATTGAAGCGGATCAAAAATTTTTGCAATTTCAGAGAGGATTTGTCTTTTTGTATTAGGAAGCTCTTCTGCGAGCGTAACTTTATAGATAAGAGTGTCAGTGCTAGTGCACCAGTGAACTCCTAGAGTTTTTACAGATTCAGAGTTTCCACAAATTTCGACAGAAGAGGGATCTACGTCATCGATGGGAAATTGGGCGAGAAACTCAGGGGAGTTGGAGTTCCACTTGTGAAGTGGGAAACCTCCATTCCTTAGTAATGCTTGAAGTTCTAAAGATACAAAAGAAGCTTCCTCCAAAGAAGGGAAGGATTGCAAATAATCGTCAACATAGAAGGACGTAGTTAGTGCTTCAGAGGCTTTGGGGTTAAATAAATGACCATCTTGTGAGGCAAGCAAGTGTAGGGATCGGATAGCAAGGAAAGCAGAGGGTTTTAAGCCATAGGTAACCGTTTTCAAGCGAAATACCTTAATGGGCTTATTGATTTCATCACGCCACAAGATTATTTGAAGATCTCGTTGTTCTGGTTGAATTAACACTTGACGGTACATCTGTTTTATGTCGGCTATGACAGCTATGGGAAATAATCGAAAGTTTAAAAGTATAGCAGATAAATCTGATTGAATAGCAGGACCAGAATAAAGAGTGTCATTAAGGCTGTTGCCATTAACGTCGGGTGATGAACCATTGAAAACAACTCGGATTTTATCTTTTACAAAAGGGTTTTTCCACACAGGATGATGATTTAAATAAACCGTTTCGATTGGGGGGTGCAATTCATCATCAGATTTGTTAACAACCTCCATATGATCTAAGCTTTCATACTCATCCATGAACTCAGTGTACTGCTTTTTGACGAGGGGTTCCTTTTTAAATTTGCTCTCGATAGCAAAGAGAGCTTTTCGAGCTTTAGGCTGAGAGTTAATAAGTTTGGGGGGATTATGTAATCTTGGCATTTGAACAACGAACCGGCCATCAGAAGAACGAGTGGTCGTGTTCAAAAAAAGTTGCTCACAGAATTCATTTTCTGAAGAAGTTACATTAGGAGAATCAACATTTTCAAGCCTCCAAAACTGTTCCAGGTCAGTATTGGAGAAGTAACATTGCGATGCAGGTTGAGGAGAATAATGGGGAAGTTGCCCTGTGACAATCCATCCAAAATTAGTGTCTCTAGCGACCACGTTTGAGGATAGCTTGCGAACCTGTTTCCGAAGGCAGTTCCAAAAGACATTGGCACTAAAAAGTATGTCAATGGGATTTTGTATGTTAAACGAAGGATCGGCTAACCTTAAATGCGAGGGAATGTTTAACCCCGAAATATCAACCGAATGACTAGGAGTGTCTTCTCCAATGCTATTGAGAATTAGACAATTAAGTTTAAGAAAGTTGTTTCTATGACAAGTATCTCTTATGGTTAGTTTTGAAAATTGTAAAGCTTGCGATTTTGAGCTGTTGATGCCTGACACATTGATAGAAGTGGGGTTTACGGGTAGGCCTAGTTTTTTAATCAGGGAATTAGATACAAAATCATGAGTTGCCGCTGAGTCTAGAAGACCGCGGGCACGGACCCAGTTGCCAAAGTTATCCTGAACGTCAATTTGGACAGTAGACATCAATACTTGAGCACTGCGAATAGACTTAGCATTTTGAATGTATGATGAAGCATTAGAACTGTTAACACTATCATTTTTAGGAGAAGTGGGTGCTGTTGATGACCTTGCCTGATCATGACGATGTAGCAGAGTATGATGAGCCTTTTCACAATGGTAGCAAAGTCTTGTGGACTTACAGTTAGAAGCAGAATGCGTAGGCGCTAGGCAGTTGAAACAATGTTTGTTTTGAGCGACTAATTTTCGTCTGTCATCGACTGACATTTCTTTAAAGGATTTGCAGAGGTATAGGGCATGGGGATCTTTACAAAGTATGCACTTTACAGGTTCGTTTAAACTTTTGCGAGGTTCACCTTGCGTGTTTAAAACAATAGAGCTAGCAACACGACGTTCACTAGAACTAGTTGGGTAACCAGTAATGTTTGGTTTGAATTTGGATGAGCTGGACCCGGGTTTTTGGGTATTGGACGCTGAGCGTTCGTTTTTGGGTTTGATGGACATTAATTCGAATTTGGAACTGGGAGATGAAGGTTCGCTCTGATTAGCTAGCGCGGTTAAAAGTTGGCATCTAGCGTTTATGAAAGTGACTAAATGCTCGTAAGAGTAGTCGTCTTCCTTAGAAAGTTCAATTTCCCAAGCTTTGAGGGTAGCAGCATCAACTTTAGAAACTACTAAATGTATTAGGAAAGTATCCCAATGTTCCGTAGGCTGCTCTAATTGGGACAAAGCTTTGACGTGGAGTTGGGTAGTGTCAATTAAAGTACGCAAACTAGTGACGTCATTGTGCTGTGACGCAGGTAGGTTAAATAGAGCCTTAATATGGCGTTGAATACGTAAACGTGAATTTCCATATCTTTCTTTTAATAAGTTAAAGGCAATGGGGTAATTTTCGGCACGCAGAGGAAGTGCTTCAACTAACTGCAAAGCTTGACCTCGAAGGATAGATCTCAAGTAATGAAACTTGTAAATGACTTGAATGTCTTCATTGTCATGAACAAGGGAGCAAAATAATTCATAGAAAGAATCCCAAGTGGATTCATCTCCAGAAAAATGGGGTAAATCAATTTTCGGTAAAGTAGGTTTGGGCTTGTGAGTGCCTTCACGGAAAGAAGTTTGGGGTTCATGAAGGGAACCAAGAACAGAAGCGTCCTTTTTCTGCTCCTCTTCGAGTTGGCGTATTATTCTGAAAGCAGAACCTATGCCTTCGTAATATAAGTTCTCTACTTCGACACGATCTTCTGTTTGATTGAGCATACAAGTTTCAATTTCAGTTTGAATGTTACAGTAGTTTTCATAAGAACGTTCAAAATCCTTTACACGATGTTTCAACAAATCTAATTGCGCATCTGAGGGATCTAATTCTTTTATGTACCTTCTGAATCGGGTAATTTGCCCTTTATAGGATGCTCGTTTAGAAGTAAGTTTTTCATCCTTATCCTTATCAGTGGGAGCCATATTAAGGAAGATAAATGAAAATGTAACTCACGAAACCGTGGAACCTTGGAAATGCTGTCAAGCTGGCAGCAGCGAATGAGTAGAAAGAATGGGACACACCAAAGGAGACAGGAGCGGCCTCTTTCCCGTTCACAGGCTTTGCACGATGTGGTTATAGCTGAAATATTCAACACAGATATTAGAAATATGCAAAGTATTGTCAAATGACACTATTTTAAAAAGAGAAAAGAAAAAATGGGCTCTCCCGGGTTTCGGCACCAAATTTTGGGTAGATTATAGGTTAGGGAATAACCCACCCACCAAGGGAAGATGATGAAGAGAAGGAAGTAGATTTTGGAATTGGAAAAGAAGGATAGAAGAATAGGAGGAGAGTCCCACAAAAGTAATAAGTTGAAGTTTAAATACACTTAGAAGAAGTTGCCAATAGAAATTAACTCTCGGATACCTAAAGTAGGTACGAGCTTGGTCTAGGCTAACGGGAACCGCAGCTAGAACTTGAGCGGTTTGCGAGAGAGAGGCTTTAGTATGTTTCCTCCCAAGCACGAATGAAAGTACTATAGGGAAGGGTGATGGTCTGGCAAGACTGAGAGAAACAAATTTACTGTATGCCTTCTCAAAGAAATTAAGTTTTTCAAAGTGATTCGAAGAATGCCAATGATTTAACTCAGGTTGGGTATTTTCAATTTCCAAAATTATGGAGTTCCTGTAAGGGCGACCAAGTATCTCTAAGAAGAAATATGATAAAAGATTATGCCTTATTGGGTAATCTTGATAAATGAACCAATGGTTGCATTGGGCAATGGCTAAGCTTTTACTCAGCGAGGAGCCGGCTAAAAGTTTAGACAAAAAGAAACACTTATTTTTTAGAAAACTGACCATAAGTTTTCGGAGAGGGTCTCCACAAGCAGGTAGTTGGCTGAGCGAACTTTACTTGCCTTACTGGCCAATTAGAATTAGCTATTATCGCTAAGAAGAACTTTAGTAAGGTGAAAATTAAGAGTTCTTGCTCAAATGCAACAAATGGTGAAAGCCCTATTACAGATTTTAATATCATTGAGTGAGGAGAGTCAAGGAAGACAGGATTTTGCCTAAACTTTATATTCGAAAATGAAAAAGCAAAGGGAAAAGATTTGTTTATTTTACAATTAGAAAAAGTTGAGGAAATTAACAATTATGTAATATAATTTTAATTAACATAGTTAATTTGAACTTTTTAATAAATAGGGTCGCAGACCTCTCTACATTAAACGGTTGCTCCAGGCAATTGATAATTTGCAAGGTTTCAAACCTTACAGGTTTCTAAAATCTTTATAAGATTTGAACAAATGAACAATAAAATAATTAAAGCTTGAACGTGAATTGAAGTACCAAAAGTGCACCTTAAGAAATTCCGGAGAGAATGTTCTAGAGAAAGTGACAACTTTGAAAATAACAATAATAACAACGTGAAAAATAAAATAGAAGTTCCTATAACTTCTTATATTTATACAGAGTTAACATGAGAATTATGCAAAGAGGGCAGGTCACTTACTGTGAACCTGAAGAGTTAATCAGAAGGAAGGTTCTAGACCTCTGATACTTTGAATAAGACTCGCCAGTCAAATGAGGCAGTTTTCATTTAGCGAGACCAAAAAATAACTCACTCAAGAGTTGAGAGAATTGTTTTCCCTGCTTTTGAAGGGAGGAACAATTTAAGTTTGAAACGTGTGCTGGACACGTATCATAAAGATTATACAGAAATACTTAATGATAAACCAACAAAAATGGAAGGGCACTTCTTAGAATGACACCTTATAGAGAAGTTCAATTTTATAAATAATGGTTGTTAGTAGAAGGTTAAGGAAAGATCATTGGGATATAGGATCAATGTTCATGGCCGTATTTAATATAACCGGACGAGCGCGACGCGGTAGAAACGTGGAGAAAGCACTGTTTATCACTGTAGTCTATGAAGATGGATTCAAAGTTCACTATGGAAACACTAAAGTTTATGAGAAAAAAAGTCATTGCAATTATGGAAAGAATTGATTGCACTATATAGATGAGAGTCTATTTCTTGAAACAGTTGTGATTTACAATTGAATGCGCCATAGAAAGTTCCAGCGGTGGACGAAAATTCACTATTGTAGTAATTTAGTTTTAAACAGAATTCTCCCAAGTACATGAGAAATGCATGACGGCAGGACTCGTAGATTGAGTACCGAATCTGGAAAGTTCCAGAACAATCTTAGTAGTAAAATGGGGTTAAAGTAAATCCAGCGGAGGAACTTGCTTTGTAAGTTATAGACAGTGGGTATTAGATAATATCCCACGTAGTGAGAAGATTTCTCATTTGGCGAGCATAAGAAATGCTGCTTTTCACTGAGATCAGCTTGATTAAACAAAAGCTCAACATGGAAAATCCCGCGGAGGATGATTTTGCCCCAAAATAAGTAATTTCACACTGCCTATAAAAGATAGTTAAAACACGAGGAAGTTAAAACCATGAAGATGAGGTTAAAACTTTGAAGAAGGTACTTATCTTTGTTGCATGGCGAAGGTGAAGTTCCTCACTGATGCTTTAATGCGCCAACATGGCGTAGAACGTAGAGAGTGTCTCTTGGTTTGAGGAGACCGGCTCTAGGTGAGCCCTGACTGATCAAGTCAACTGCCGACTGAGAAGTGAGTGAAGCTCAGCGGAGCACGGAGGGTCCAAGAAAAAGGGGAAAGAGAGGGGGTAGGAGACAAAAGGAGAACATATAAACATAGCCAACATTACAAAAAAAATTGATCTTCTCTTGCTGAGCTGGTCTTCAAGGAGTTGATAGATGATACTAGCGCAGCATGGTGAGCAAAGAAGTAGACGTAGTCCTCTTGCTCAAGGAGAAAATAGCTGACGATGGTAACGAGATCTGGTAGCCAAATGGATAAGTAAGTCCTCTTGCACGATGAGGAATTGAGTAGCTTCAGAGGTTCGCTACTAGATAGCGCTAGGTGGATCACAGAAGTTATATATCTGAAACATACTTATGAAGACATAAGAGACATGCTCAACAGGGAGAAAACAGATGATCACTGTTGGTGTTTGGCAAGGAGGAAGGAAAAAATGAACATGCAAAGAGCAATAGACATTATATCTCTCGTACCGTGTATTCAAAGAATACACCACCCTGTCGCTGACGTTTTGGAATAACATGTCTCTGTGCTACACGAAGAGCTTTCCTTATGGTCAACACATTATTTTTTCTTTTTTTCTTTCGCAAGGGCTTGTTCACGAATGTCATAAGCCCAGGCTTTGCCAAGGACAGGCTCATATTTTTAGTCTTTCTCACCACATATCTTTGTTTCACCATGATGATGATGACCAACAACCTTACACAAGAAAGTTTAAGTCACAACTAACGTCAGATTGTTATTTCATGGCTGTATATTCCAATTCTACATAAAGTGGGAAATCGTTTATGGTTTTTCCAGCTTGCTTTTCAGTCCATGTCAACATGAGATGAAAGGATAATTCGTCTCCTGCATTGACCATTTCATGGTTATGAACCAACATCCTATGACCATTTATCTCTATTTGTAAATGGTTCTCATCAGGTATGGCATATTTGATGTGAATGGTTCCATTATAGTGTAGTCGATAGTGGCTTAAACCCGATGCAAGCACATAGGTCAAGTGCTGGTCATGAACTAGCGGTATATGGTTTCTCTCATTCACAGGTTTTACATTTGTCAGATGCACTAAAAATACAGATGGGATAAATTTATAAAGACTTTTCATTTCATAGGTCACGTATCGCTTGGTACAGATATCATCATCTTCTTGTGGGTCTTCCACGTGAATAATGCGGTGATGATTAGCGCTATAGCCATCCACCGTAAGCTGAGGCACTTTATCATAAAACTCATACACCTTGTTATCCACATACTTTTTTGTAGTAACGTCTGTAGACACTTGAGGATGTTTTCCATGAGTTAACCGCTTTCCTTTAAAGTCATAATCTCCTTGTTTTGTGCGTTGCACTACAGACCTATCCACATAGTGTTTATTAGCAGGATCTGTTTCTTGTTTAGGATCATGTATGGGAACAGACCTAGCTTTGACCATCAACGCACGTCCAAAGACATCCATCGTCAACCTGTAGTACGAGTCTACTGTTTCTGTGACAAGGCTCGGTGCGATGTATATAGACAGCCTGCTAGCCTCTCTAAGCCTTAGTTGAAATGAAGCTAATTAAACAGCAAGAGTCATTCCCCGTGAGGGACATGGTTTCCCATCTCTGCCCCACATCACGTGAACAACGCCATGGTTCACTGTTTCCATCTTCCATTCGCTGCATCATTGTGGGACCTTCCGGCTGTGGAAAGACCAATCTTTTGCTGAACCTTATTACAGCGCCCAATGGTCTGTGTTTTCAAAATATTTATATTTTCGCAAAATCTCTCTACCAACCCCTCAAGGTGTTTCTGGATCAAGTCATGTCTGGATTAAAAAATGAGAATATGGGATATTTTACATTTTCCACGCAAGAAAATGTTATTTCACCGGATGAGGTAAAGCCTGATTCACTCATGATTTTCGATGATGTATCCACTGAACGACAAGATATCATTCAAAGCTATCTCAGCATGGGTCGACACAAACATATCGATTGCTTCTATCTTGGACAAACGTATTCTAAAATGTCCAAACAGTTGATTCGTGACAATGCCAATGTCATTGTTTTATTTCGCCAGGACGAGAGGAACAGTCGTCACATTTATAATGAACATGTGAATCCGGATATGACCTTTCAAATGTTTACAGAATTGTGTGGCAAGTGCTGGAACACACAACGTCATGCCTGTTTAGTGATTGATAAACAAAGTGAACTCAACCAAGGGCGGTATCGCTTAGGGTTTGATCATTTTATTGCTATTTAAGGCACTGTCTCATTCCCTCTCAAGTCATTTGTCACGACACCATGGCGTTAGCAGAGAGTCAATTGAAAAAGCATATTATTAGAGCAAAAAATACTATTCGCCAAAAGTTTCGTCAATTGAAACGGTCGCGTGCGGATCATGCTTTGTTTATTCAACAACATTTAGCACCTCCGCTAAAAGCCATGTTGAAACCCTCATTCAATCCATCTGAAACGCTACCTACCGTTTCACAAGCCACTCAGACGCACCACGAGGACCCTGAGGAAGAGGAAGAGGAAGATTTAACTAGTGTTAGCGAAGTTGAGGATAATGAGGAACAAGTGTTTACGCCTCAAAAAAAGGCATCACCCCTTGCAGAGTTTTTAAGAAAAAGGAAATCCTTAGCCATGGTCGAAACCCCTTGCCCTTCCAGATCGTCTCCATTTTCACAACTCTTGGCCACCCCTCAACATAAAGCTCAACTGAAAAACATTTTAATAAAATATTATGGATCAACACTGGAACCCTATTTCACCAATCTATTTGTTGGAAACACAGATACCACGTATGGTGTTCGCTATGAGAATGATAGTTTTAAAATTGGTGATTCATCGATTAAATTTAGTCGTACTAAAGCTGTCATTAAAAAGATCAACTATAAATTAACACCAGGACTGTTAAAGCTACTATTCTCTCGGACTCCCTCATCTCAAGATTATACGCCAGAGGACCTTAGTAAATATAAATCCATTTTATTGGACACCCATGCACACAAAAGACAGTATGATCCCACTCAACAAGTGAATGCCAATATATCTCAAAAATACAAAACCATCATCGCAAAAATGTTCCCCACTAGTCAAAGTGGTCGTCGTAAAGTGTCCGCTTCAGGGGTGACATTTAAACCATTAAAACCCCTTGTGGATGTTACCTACTGGCACAATCCAAATAAACTCGTCCAGCGACTACAGCTGTTGCATGCTTCACGTCAAGCTGGTCATACTGGTCACGATTGGGAAATTCAAGAAATTGAGGAAGAACTTCGAAATGCCAAAATTATTGTTTAAGCCCTCACCCATTAAAATGGGTATTGCTCACGAGTTGCATCGTCCAGCTAGACGTCACTATCAGCGACTCAAGGTGATTTCACAAGGTGTGGATGAACTTTGGCAAGCAGACTTGGTTGAAATGATTCCCTATGCTAACGTTAACGATGGTGTACGCTATATGTTGACGGTCATTGATGTTTATTCCAAAATGGCGTTTGTTGAACCTGTGCGTCGCAAGTCTAGTCCACTAGTCACCAAAGCCTTTCAACATATTATTCAACAATCTAAACGTCAACCTCAGCTGCTACAAACCGACCAGGGAAAAGAATTTTTCAACAAGGATTTCTCCAGTTTTCTCAAATCTAAGGATATTCACCATTACACCACGTACAGCAATCTCAAAGCCAGCGTGGTCGAGCGGTTCAACCGAACATTGAAAACCCATATGTGGAAAGCGTTTACCGCTCAGGGCACTTATCGCTGGTTGGACTTGTTACCTGAGTTAGTGTCACGTTACAATTACACCAAACACAGAACCATTGGGACCAAGCCACGACTTGTGACCAAAAATATTCCACAACTGGATAAACTGTTTAACCCCATAAAAACAGCATCGCCTTAACATTGGGGACCATGTTCGTGTGAGCAAATTCAAGTCCGTCTTCGACAAGGGCTACACACCAAATTGGGGGACTGAACTATTTCGAATTCGTCAAGTCAACCTGAACAGTCCAGTCACCTATTTACTCGAGGACCTCAACCATCAACCCATAAAAGGCAGGTTTTATCTTCAAGAACTCCAAAAGACAGCGTTTACTAAACATTACCTTGTGGAAAAAGTGTTGAAACAAAAAGGAAATAAACTTTATGTAAAATGGTTGGGATTTAGCTCAGCCTTTAATTCTTGGATTAATAAATTACATGTTGTATGAACCTGTGTGTCTTGTATTTATTTATTCACTCATGTTGTACTTAACCTACAGTCCTATGTACAGTCCTCAGCTCTACATGTATTATGAGCAATACATATTTCTTTCTCCCTTCACCTATGTTCTCTCTTACACCAACCCCCCACCCCTTCGCCTCCCACCACTGTCAAAAACAGGTTGTGACTTGTTAGCTCTTATCGTGCACGTGTACAGGTGAACACCTGTGTGTTAGATCATATTACACATGAACTCGCATTTTCTCACGTATGAACCAAAACAGGATGTGACTTGTTTCACAAGGAGGACGGTAATAAGGTCATCTCACACGTGTTCACATGTATTTCGTCACTTTCCTTTCATATCGTTATCCCATTATAGTAGTGGTGAACAACGTCAGTTCAACACACACAAATGTAGTTAGACCCTTTGACATAATTTAAATAAATTCATGAGCCAGTCCATAGGGACCAGGTCAAAGGGACCGGTCCAAAGGGATCAGTCCAAAGGGACAAGGACTCGTCCACAAGGACTCGTCAACAATGACCAGTCCACAGGGACCCGTCAACAATGACTTGTCAACAAGGACCTGTCAACAATAACCCGTTCACAGGGAACCACTCCCCCACCCTCTTACAAAAGCCATGAGTGGGCATGCGTAAAAACAAAAAACAAGCATGTTAATTCATAGTGGCTATCCACCGTACACATGCACTTTATGTGGAACAGCGTTTAAATCCATATCGGCATTCAAACTCTCACATGTTGCAATTGGAAAGAGAGATTCTCTAAAAAATTACAATTTCACCCCCTAGTAGGGGTAGGTTTTATTTTTGGGGTTGAAATATGTTGTCCATTGGAAAGGGGGTGTCAGCCCGAGTTCAATGACACCTCATTTGTCAAAATCCAACCATGCGTTCGAGAGATATCGGGCTGCCGCCATCTTGTGAGGTGGGGAGGTGGAGGTGGGGCCAGAACCGGCCAAAACACACTACTATAGTTTGCTTGTTTCGATAATGTTCCTGCGTGAAATTGAGTTTAAAATGCCTTATGAATAGGCCCTCTAATGAGTAAAGAGAATGTATCAATTTCCGACACCACGCGATCATTGGTTCTCTTACCACTGCCAGCTGGGTGTTACCACTGCCCGCTGGATCGAGAGAATGTATCAGTTTCCGACACCGCGCGCTCATTGTTTCTCTTACCACTGCCAGCTGGGTCTTACCACTGCCCGCTGGATCGATCGATCGTGTTGGCAGTGCATCTTATACTTCCGTTCGATCAACCACTGCCAGCTCGTACACTTCCGTTCGATCGACGCAGCGGGCAGAGCATACTTCCGTTCCATCCACCACTGCCAGCTCGATCGTTCCGATCCACTTCCGTCCCCAATTTTGAAAATCACTCCCACAAAACTACCCAGCAACCGAGCGGAAAGCTGTTACAACCAAAACAAGATGTTCAGGAAAGAACATATAGCCTACTTTCTCCTAAATGTATGGGTATAGTTATAACTCTTTGTCTTTATCATCTCCTAATTTCTTCCAATTCGAAGTGCAAATTGGCACACTGGATTTGAGGAGTGGCGTTCAAATAATTTACCCAGCATTTTGCAATTTCATCAGTAAACACTCCAAACAACGTAGGTATTCAGTTTATTAACACCGACTACTTACAATAATTTAAACTTCGTTGCTCTAAACGTAGCACTGGGAGAAACATATTTAATATACCTATTACTGTACACAGCTAATTTGTAATCGCGCACGGCTAACGAGAAAGACAGGCCATGGCGCGTAAACCAAACCCTTCTGTGACGTAGGCAATGTACCGGTACTGCTTGATGATGCTTGTACGTTTAAGTCGAGAGCAATTCATAAGCAGCAGAAATGCAATATTTTATATCAATCTTCATAAAATGGACGCAGTTAAGATGTTCCTTGTGTTTTCAAACACGATAAATTATACTGTATAGCTTTGCAAAACTACGCCTATTGAAGTTACTCCTTACAAAAATCCACGCGAACTAGGATTCAAGGGTTCGTTGTGTCTTTAATAGCTGCAACGAACAGGCTACATTAAGTCGAGTTGTAGATTCTGTGACCTTCGTTGTGAGTTAAATTATGTGCACATTAGTATAATTAGATCAAATAATCTTGCAGCACAGTATATATATCATTAACTTATTGTTGTTTCAAGGGGCGGAACATAAATTAATTCGTTTATAGAAGAGATCTGCGGAATACACTACCCACCGACTAACGACTTGTATCAATACCTTCTATGAAGACAAGTGATAAATGAATACCAACGTTTATACAGGTTAAATGATGTAGACAAGATGACTAGGTACCACACCGGCAGTAAAACGAAGACCAGGCAGTGCTGCAACAGACCTACATTGCTGACGTCACGAAAACTCACTAGAGCCAGTCATTCTCGTTGGCCGTGATAATCGCGCCTTATCTTCGGGATGTGTAACCTCTATCGGCAAAAATAATAACCTTCGCAATTATACTGTAGACATGGGTTCACTAACTGGCCGGTAGAGAGCATAGCTCGCCTCTAGAAGGCTGTGGTTACCAATAACATAGTTCAAGTAATTACTCTTAGATGTCACTCCGGTGGTGAATGTTGTTTTAATTAAATATATATTTTCCATTTCAAAATGCACCATATAATGCTTTATTTTATAACGTCTCAGTACTCAAGAAATAATAAATATAAAAAAATCAAGACAAAAAGTCTATCTCTGATAGGATTTGAATAGGATTTGAACCACGGCCAGCCTGATGAAAGACTAAAGCGCTGACCACTCAGCCAATCGTACACACTCTAATAGATCGTTAAGAACCAATACATATACCACGTTATAGCAAATCATGACTTGGACTAAACGTTTTCTTTGCTGGAGTATATTTTAAACCGAGTTCATTTCATAGAAAGTTCATATATTTGTTACCTCTAGCCTATATTGCATGCAACATACTGAAATTAATAAAATAAAGGTCAGAACGAGAGATCAGCTGCCACCTTGTCAAATAACCGAGACGACTCAGCTTTTTAAAATCACTTCTAGACTATAATATTAAAATATAAACTTTTAATTTCAAACGGGCCACGTCGATTCAAACAGATTAAACGATTCTTGGTTCGATAGTCGGAACTGGTGGGTCCCATGTTATGGATTATAAAGTTTGCATAATTCACACGGCCGCCATTCTGAAATGGTACGGTTGATGACCTCGTAGTTTGGGCACAAGACGCGCCTCATATAAAGGAACGTTGTTACCAAATATGGTTAAGATCCGATTATTAGTTTGGTTGTAATGCATTATTACGGTTTGACCATTTGAGTGGCCGCCATTAAGTTTTGGTAAAGATGGCGGCAATATAAAACATGACACTGAGGTGCCCTTTGCCAGTGCTACCTCTGTACCAAATTTCGTTCAATTCGGTTTCACCGTGTTCGAATTGATAGGGGGGGACAGACATTCAGAGTACACACACACACACACACCCACACACACACAGACTCACACACACACATACACACACACAGACAGACACACAATTTTTGGCCCTGTAGTGATCTCATAAGTCTACTTTCATTTTTTGCAAAAATCGAAAGTAGGCTGAAAATCCAACTTGGCGACCATCTGAAATATTTATACGGTTCTCAATATCTACGAATGTATCACAACAATCAAACTGTGATTTTGTATGTTGATAGAGGCAATTAACATGAGTAGTATATTTGAAAATAGGCTGTACAGTTCTTCACGGACTAATTGTTTTATAAATTATGGTCAAACATTTACTTTGTATTATCTCAAAATGTGCAATTTGTGACTTACCAACTTTTCGCAGTAAGACGACGGTATGTGTCTATAACGGATTATTTTCTTCTCAAACTCTGTGAGATTCTAGTTATTTGACCTGCAAGCAGATGCAGTGTATTACCCATTTTTAGTTAAACGATGACTTTTTATTTTATTAATACCACATGAGCAAGTGAAATATCTTTAGTCCAATGTGTTTGGAACAATTACAATGTGTGGAAGGCTTGAGTGAAGTCTTGGATAAAAGACGCGGATAGTCAGTCTGAAAGACTGGACTTTATAAATCATTTTAAATGCTAGCAGCCGAGTACCAAGAAGGTAGTTCACGAACAGAGTTTCAAGATTCTATTTTGTTTCTTCACTGCCTACTTGATTTTTCTCGCACAGCTATCTTGAAACTCTGTTCTCGCACTGCCTTCTTGGTACTCGGCTGCTACATCGTACTATGGCGTCACACACCTTAGTGCATTCTCGTTACGTTTCGTCCCGTCACCGTAACGTAACGCCGGACCCCACATAAAGTCGACATAATCATTTAAAATGATAATAAAATTTACCAACTCCGTCGTATTATTTCCAAGTGTAGTGGAGAAACACACTGTTGTATATTTCGTTTTATTCTACCTGGAATAGTTACTTGAGATTTCCAAGAGCTTTGAATCAAACAATATAAGATAGCATTGAGACAATGTTTTGAAGACGCTGCATTAGCATTTTGTGGAAAGAAATATGAGTGTGTAATTTAATAACAGCTGCTTAGGCCACAGCTAACTTGATTTTCATGTGTATACAATTTACAAGGCAGTGAACACGTGGTGTTGCTCCGCAGAAACCTGTTTTATTCTGCTAAGATGTGAATGATGTGCCAAGGTCAGACGCTATTTCTGAAATGATTACAATAAGCGAGACGACTAGATTATAACAGAAGGCCAAGCCTTGACTTGCAGAATGTCTTGGGTTCGAAGGAATGAACCAGATCACGGCCAGCTTGACGCTGCAAATTTCATTTCATATCAGAGTAACTTTGTCAATTTCAACTGTAAGCATAATGTGTTAAGAGGAGTCTCAGGCCATGATTTAATACTACACTAGGTTATTTTTAGCCTATTTTCATTTTATGATGTATTAATAATAAATAACAAGATGTTCAGTAATGAACATATAGCCTACTTTCTCCTAAATGCATGGGTATTGTTACAACTCTTTGTCCTTTTCAAGGAGTATAATTGAATGTTGGTTGTAATAGCTTGTTGAAATACAACATGCTATAGGGATATTAAACATGAATATGAGGTGCCCTTTGCTAGTGCTACCTCTGTAAAAAAAAATCATTCAATTCGGTTTCACCGTGTTTGAATTGATCTGGGGAATGGATTTGCACACATGCATGGCCGCTATATGCAAAATATTGGGCTGATGACCTTGTAGTCAGTCATAAGATGCTTTCCACAAAAAGGCATGTTGTTGCAAAATCCGGTAGAGATCAAATTATTAGGATGGTCGAAATTTGATTTAAGCTTTTAACATTTGGGTGGCCGTCATTCCGTTTCCGTCAAACTGGCGGCGATATAAAACATGACACTGAGGTGCCTTTTGCTAGTGCTACCTCTGTACCAAATTTCGTTCCATTCGGTTTCACCGTGTTCGAATTAATAGGGGGAATCGATCTTCACACAAAGATGGCCGCCATCCGCAAAATATTAGGCTAATGACCTATTAGTTCGGTCAAAGGCTGCTCCCTCCATAATGGTATGTTGATGCAAAATTTGGTAGAGATCGGATGATTAGGTTAATCGTAATTTGATTTAAGCTTTGAATATTTGTGTGGCCGCCATTACGTTTCCGTCAAGATGGCGGCGATATAAAACATGACACTGAGGTGCCCTTTGCTAGTGCTACCTTTGTACCAAATGTCATTCCATTCGGTTTCACCGTGTTCGAATTAATAGGGGTAATCGATTTTGACACAAATATGGCCGCCATCCGCAAACTATTAGGCTAATGACCTATTAGATTTGTCAAAGGATGCTTCCTCCATAAAGGTATGTTATTGCAAAATTTGGTAGAGATCGGATGATTAGGTTAGTCGTAATTTGATTTAAGCTTTGAACATTTGTGTGGCCGCCATTACGTTTCCGTCAAGACGGCGGTGATATAAAACATGACACTGAGGTGCCCTTTGCTAGTGCTACCTCTGTACCAAATTTCATTCCATTCGGTTTCACCGTGTTCGAATTAATAGGGGTAATCGATTTTGACACAAAGACGGCCGCCATCCGCAAACTATTTGGCTAATGACCTATTAGATTTGTCAAAGGATGCTTCCTCCATAAAGGTATGTTGTTGCAAAATTTGGTAGAGATCGGATGATTAGGTTAGTCGTAATTTGATTTAAGCTTTGAACATTTCTGTGGCCGCCATTACGTTTCCATCAAGATGGCGGTGATATAAAACATGACACTGAGATGCCCTTTGCTAGTGCTACCTCTGTACCAAATGTCATTCCATTCCGTTTCACCGTGTTCGAATTAATAGGGGTAATCGATTTTGACACAAAGATGGCCGCCATCCGCAAACTATTAGGCTAATGACCTATTAGATTTGTCAAAGGATGCTTCCTCCATAAAGGTATGTTGTTGCAAAATTTGGTAGAGATCGGATGATTAGGTTAGTCGTAATTTGATTTAAGCTTTGAACATTTGTGTGGCCGCCATTACGTTTCCGTCAAGACGGCGGTGATATAAAACATGACACTGAGGAGCCCTTTGCTAGTGCTACCTCTGTACCAAATTTCATTCCATTCGTTTTCACCGTGTTCGAATTAATAGGGGTAATCGATTTTGACACAAAGATGGCCGCCATCCGCAAACTATTAGGCTAATGACCCATTAGATTTGTCAAAGGATGCTTCCTCCATAAAGGTATGTTGTTGCAAAATTTGGTAGAGATCGGATGATTAGGTTAGTCGTAATTTGATTTAAGCTTTGATCATTTGTGTGGCCGCCATTACGTTTCCATCAAGATGGCGGTGATATAAAACATGACAATGAGATGCCCTTTGCTAGTGCTACCTCTGTACCAAATTTCATTCCATTCCGTTTCACCGTGTTCGAATTAATAGGGGTAATCGATTTTGACACAAAGATGGTCGCCATCCGCAAACTATTAGGCTAATGACCCATTAGATTTGCCAAAGGATGCTCCCTTCATAAAGGTATGTTGTTGCAAAATTTGGTAGAGATCGGATGATTAGTTTAGTCGTAATTTGATTTAAGCTTTGAACATTTGTGTGGCCGCCATTACGTTTCCGTCAAGATGGCGGCGATATAAAACATGACACTGAGGTGCCCTTTGCTAGTACTACCTCTGTACCAAATTTCGTTCCATTCGGTTTCACCGTGTTCGAATTAATAGGGGCAATCGATTTTCACACAAAGATGGCCGCCATCCGCAAACTATTAGGCTGATGACCTATTAGTTTGGTCGAAGGATGCTGCCCCCAAAAAGGTATGTTATTGCAAATGTTGGTAGAGATCGGATGATTAGGTTAGTCGTAATTTGATTTAAGCTTTGAACATTTGTGTGGCCGCCATTACGTTTCAGTCAAGATGGCGGCGATATAAGACATGACACTGAGGTGTCCTTTGCTAGTGCTACCTTTGTACCAAATTTCGTTCAATTTGCGCTCACCGTATTCGATTTGATAGGGGGGGACAGACATTCAGAGTACACACACTCACACACACACACATACACACACACACAGACAGACACACTTTTTTTTCGCCCTGTAGTGATCTCATAAGTCTACTTTCATTGTTTGCAAAAATCGAAAGTAGGCTAATAAGCCTGTGCGATCACATTTTGTCCGTGTGTGTGTGTGATGGTGTGTTTGTCCCCCAAATAACTTCTAAACGGCTGGAAGTATTTCAATGAAACTCGGTAAAATCATAGCACCATTCTGGCTGACCCCGACCGTGCCCTTCAAATTTTATTGTGTCTCACCAATCCAACATGGCGGCTGTGCAACATGTTTCACCAGCTTTCATTATCTCCGAAACTATTACAGATATCACCCTGGAATTGTGTACGGCGATAAAAGACACTACTCGAAGTTCACCTATGAGACTTTCAAAAACTTGGTAACTACAAAACCAACATGGCGGTCAAACGAATTTGAGACTTTTAAGTTGACCTTTCTCGCAATTTAACCATCCAAAAGTAATGAAACTGGGTACAGCAAATGTTTATACACATAGTAATACACTGGCGTATAAGTTAGTTCAATTGGTTACATAACCTCAAAATGGCGGCTGTCCGAAATATTTCACTGGCATCCTATATCTCCGACAATTTTATAGTTCTCACCCAGAAAGTTTGTACGGTGTTATACGGCACTAGTACAAGTTAATCTATGTAATTTTTATAAACCTGTAAGGTACAAAACGAATTAGAAACATTTTAATAGAATTTTCTCGAGATTTAACTCTCTGAGCGAAGTGAAATGTGGTACAGTAAATGATTATACATATTTTAATGCACTGGCATCTAATTTAGTTCAATTGTTTACATAACCTCAAGATGGCGATTGTGCGAAATTTTAAAATTAAGTTTTATTACTTGTGTCGTAATCATGAGATCGAAGTGAAAGGTTGAATAATGAACCTACGCAAGAATTTTCCTTTAAGGATACATAACTCTATGGCCTATACATATATCAATCCAAAATGGCGAGCATCCGAAATATTTAGACAGTTCTCAATATCTATGAATCTTTTACAGCAATCGAACTGAATTTTTTATGTTCATAGAAGTTATGAACATAAGTTCACCTATAGGACTTTCAGTAACCTGGTGATCACAAATCCAACAACCGGCGACGCGAATTATTAATATTTAAATGGACGTTTCTCGCCATTCAACCATCCGAGTGCAGTGAAACTTTGCACGTTAAATGCTTATACAAATGTTAATCCACTGACATTTAATTTATTCCAATGGTTTTCTTAACCACAAGATGTCAGCTGTGCGAAATTTTAAAATCTCGTTTTTACTTCTTGTGTACTAATCATGCGATTGAAGTTTGAATACCACACGTACACAATAATCTTCATGTAATAATACATTAAAAGAATCCAACCTGGCGACCATCTGAAATATTTAGACGGTTCTCAATATCTACGAATTTATCACATCAATCAAACTGTGATTTTGTATGTTGATAGAGGCAATTAACATGAGTAGTATATTTGAAAATAGGCTGTATAGTTCTTCACGGAACAACTAGTATTTAAATTATGATCAAACCTTTAAATTGTCATTATCTTAAAATGTGCAATTTGTGACTTACCAACTTTTCGCAGTAAGCCGACGGTATGTTTCTATAACGGATTAATTTCATCTCAAACTCTGTGAGATTCTAGTTATTTGACCTGCAAACAGATGCAGTGTATTACACATTTTTAGTTAAACGATGTTATTTTATTTGATAAATACCACTTGAACAAGTGGAATATCTTTAGTCCAAAGTGTTTGGAACAATTACAATGTGTGGAAGGATTGAGTGAAGTCCTGGATTTAAAAAAAATACCAAGTCCGACGTATCATTTCCAAGTCTAGTGGAGAAACACGCTGTTTTATCTTTCGTTTTATACTACCTGGAATAGTAACTTGAGATTTCCAAGAGCTTTGAATCAAACAATATAAGATTGCATTGAGACAATGTTTTGAAGACGCTGCATTAGCATTTTGTGGAAAGAAATATGAGTGTGTAATTTAATAACAGCTGCTTAGGCCACAGCTAACTTGATTTTCATGTGTATACAATTTACAAGGCAGTGAACACGTGGTGTTGCTCCGCAGAAACCTGTTTTATTCTGCTAAGATGTGAATGATGTGTCAAGGTCAGACGCTATTTCTGAAATGATTACAATAAGCGAGACGACTAGATTATAACAGAAGGCCAAGCCTTGACTTGCAGAATGTCTTGGGTTCGAAGGAATGAACCAGATCACGGCCAGCTTGACGCTGCAAATTTCATTTCATATCAGAGTAACTTTGTAAATTTCATCTGTAAGCATAATGTGTTAAGAGGAGTCTCACGCCATGATTTAATACTACACTATGTTATTTTTAGCCTATTTTCATTTTAAGAAAAAATAAACTTATGAGATCACCTCTTGTCCGTGTGTGTGTGTGTGTGTGAGTGTGCCCCCCCCCTAATAACTTCTAAACGGCTGGAGCGATTTCAAGGAAACTCGGTAAGATCATAGCACCATTCTGGCCGACATCGACCGTGCCCTTCTAATTTTATTGTGTCTCACCAATCCAGCATGGCGGCTGAGCAAATTATTTCACCAGCATTCAGTATCTCCGAAACTATTACCGATATCACCCTGGAATTGTGTACGGTGATAAAAGACACTACTAGAAGATTACCTATGAGACTTACAAAAACCTGGTAACTAAAAAGCCAACATGGCGGTCCAGCGAATTTGAGAATTTACGTAGACTTTTCTCGCGATTTAACCATCGAAACGTAATAAAACTTGGTACAGCAAATGATTATACATATCGTAATGCACTGGCGTCTAACTTAGTTCAATTGTTTACATAACCTCACAATGGCGGCTGTGCGAAATATTTCACTGATATTCTATATCACCGAAACTTTTACTGTTATCACCCTGAAATTTTGTACGGTGATAATGGGCACACGTATACGTTAATCTATGTAACCTTGATAAGTTTGTAAAGTACAAAACGAACATGGCGGCCAAGCGAATTTGAAACATTTTAATAGACTTTTCTCGAGATTTAATTCTCTGAGCGCAGTGAAATGTGGTACAGTAAATGATTATACATATTGTAATGCACTGGTATCTAATTTAGTTAAATTGTTTACATAACCTCAAGATGGCGGCTGTGCGAATTTTTTTATTTTTATTTCTTGTTTCGTAAACATGTGATCGAAGTTAAAGTTTGAATAATGAAGCTACGCAACAATTTTCCTATAATGATACATAACTCTATGGCCTATACATATATCAATCCAAAATGGCGAGCATCCGAAATATTTAGACAGTTCTCAATATCTATGAATCTTTTACAACAATCGAAATGATTTTTTTATGTTCATAGAAGCTATGAACATAAGTTCACCTATTGGACTTTCAGTAACCTGGTGATCACAAATCCAACAACCGGCGACGCGAATTATTAATATTTAAATGGACGTTTCTCGCCATTTAACCATCCGAGTGCAGTGAAACTTTGCACGTTAAATGCTTACACAAATGGTAATCCACTGACATCTAATTTATTCCAATTGTTTTCATAACCACAAGATGGCAGCTGTGCGAAATTTTAAAATCTCGTTTTTACTTCTTGTTTACTAATCATGCGATTGAAGTTTGATTTCCAAACATACACAATAATCTTCATGTAATAGTACATAAAAACTGACAGTCTGAAAGACTAGACTTTGTATAATTTTCTAATATAGTTTAAAGTAATCTTATATATATAAAGGAATGTCTGTGTGTTCGTCTTTTATGTGTTCATAAACCATTCATCCGATTGCGATCAAATTTTGGTGAGTTGTTGTAATCACTTCCGGGATGATCATAGGCATAGTTAATTCATTTCACAATAGATAGCGTGCGAGTAGTTTAAACAAATGCGTAATGGCGATGCGTTCAAATTTTGGTGAGTTGTTGTGCACAGTCCCGGAAAAGTAATAGGTGTAGTAAATCCAATTTACAATAGATGGCGCGAGTAGCTTCAACAAAATGGCATGCGTTTGTTTCAAGAAAGTCCCACATGTGTTCATATACCATTCATCAGGCCTAAGAAAGTCCATACTACTTTCTCCGTCCGTTAGATAATTATTCTTTTGTTTGGGCCCGAACTCGGTAACAGTTTTGTAACCAACTTTGTTTGCTTGTTTGTCACTAGATTTTAGGGGCTTTCCGTTCATTTTGTTGGTCCTTGGGAAAATTATATTTCCATGGCAACGTGAACATGGACGGTGAATGGATACATGTGATGAGTAGTTCGCAAATCAAGATGATTATTACGTCTCGACATTTGGTGATTTACAGAAAGGTAATGGTAGTTTCAGTCGATAAAATGCCTGTATATTGTTGGTTGATTGTGTGTGAATTAAGTTCTGTTTTAGGTCGTGCTAAGTTTATAATAATTGAGACATAATGAGATCCTGTATAGGTTAACTGATCTTAAGCTCTTCAATATTTGAGAAGTAATGATGGATGTGATGTGTGTTGCTCGTAATCCAGCCATCGGCTAGAAGTTTAGAAAATCTGCCCGCGTATGAATGAGAAATTATTATAGGCTATATATTGAAAATGTGTTAACACATACAGTACCAGTAGACTTTTTCTATTGGGATTAATGGTGTACATTATATTTAGGGGAAGGATGAACATCCTCTTTATTCTCTACATGTAGCCTACATTCTCAAACCTTTGTTTCACTTGTTCATGATGAATAGTCTTGTCACTTTATTGCAGAATTACCATGCTGGCAAGAAGGTCGTGTACTGCTGTGAATTGTGATGGCGACATCTAACCAGCATAGGCACCTGCGTGGATTTCCCTTGGATGACCGTATGGTAGTAGTTTTATACAAATCCTTTGTATAAACCAGGTACAGTATTGTCCATTTTAGTCACCTTTATCTGTGATGTAGATTTGTGTCTGTTCATCCCTGCAGTTAGGCTATTATCAGTCAGGTAGTTGAGGTTTTAAGGGGCAGAACTACGAGGTCAACTGCCCCTATTAGTAGATAGCATAAGCTTCACCCAGATGTTCTCCATGAGGAAGGTTTGTTTCTGGTTTGACAAATCATGATCATTATGTCTACGGTATGGTGACACCTTGAAAGAATTATAAATGTAATTGCAAGTTTCCACGGTTAACATAGAGTCAAAAAATTAGGCTTGTGACTGTTTGGAGTGTGATAAGTTATCAGCAGGGCCTGGATAATCGTGTACTTAACTCCCTCCTCCCAAATGCCTTGCTGTTTGGTGGGTTGTAATATCTGGACGTGTAGCGATGAATTCATAGGCTTGCTATTATTGCGAAATGCCTCTGGAGCTTTGTCTCTTCAGAGGTAGAAAAGTCTTAATTGGAACAACTGTGAATGTGGATGCCATTGCTATTGTAAACCGGATACCAATTGCCTGATCAGGTATACTGTACTGCCACTTGTCGCACATCAACTATGCACAGTGACCATATACATAACTTCTTTTGTGCCTCATTGTGTAGTGGCTAGTACTCCTGGCTGTCACTGCGGAGCCCCGGGTTCGATTCCCAGCTCTGCCAAGAAGTTTAATTCTGGCCTGAGGGTTGCGCAAAAACTGAGAAGAGGCAAGTTCCAATCACACCTCAGCCATCCTGGAAGTGGCTTTCTGTGGTTTCCCCACTTCTATTCCAGGCGTATGCTTAATTAAGACCACAGCCGCCTCCTTCTTAATCCTCATCTGAGTTACAACTACACACACTAATACAGCCTTCACAATAACACCGGTTATCAGACAAATTCCACACACACCTAAGTACACGGGGCCACTTGACCACAATGTCGCAAAGCCCCGAAATGAATCAACAACACAAAATAATTTCTTTAGGTGGCTTCAACACTGCAGCCCCCTGAGGGTGGGGGTTTAGACTACACCCATGGTATCCTCTGGCTATCGTACAAGGCGACTAAAAGGAGCAACCTTGGCTATTCTTTGAGGCTTCCTACTTGTCATATGAACTGCCCCCCTCAAGGGTGGGAGGGATGGAATACACCCACAGGCAGAGTTGGACAGTTGGCACACGTGCTGTGAAAGTATTCTGGAAATATATATAATCTGGTGTAACAGTATGTTAATGTTGTAGTAATTTCTAAACATTGCACTTTGTCAGTACATGTGTGTGTACTGTATATAGTTTAATGTAAAGTTTTTTTCATATTTGGTAGCTGCAATCATGTAAGTGCAGTGCTAGGCCATGGGGTCTATCTATCTGGTGACTGGTTTTGGATTTTTTTCTGGTCAGGTTTACCATTTTCAACATCCCCCAATGGCCTGGACGGTACCTTGCTTCATTCTAACTGCTTGGTCATATTCATTTATTTCATCCTTTTATCAGCTCCTTGTGATGTTGCCATCTATTACGACATCCGGCTGTACACATTGGCTGGGTGGAACCGCATCGACTTAAATTAATGCAATATTTCAATGGTGGTATTGTATTGGATGGCGGTTCACTGAAATCTTGTTTCAATTTTTATAGCAATTCATTGTATCTCATCTCCGATCCCTCTGAAAGAATAATAATTAGGTGTAGGTATGCCAGCAGCTAAAGCGCAGCGTTTGGCCGTGGACCCAAGCTCTCGGTGGACGTGGTTCGAACCCCACCGTCGCCATCCTTGAAATGGTTTTCCGTGGTTTCCCATTTTCAACTCTAGGCAAATGCTGGGACGGTACCTCTGACAGGCCACGGCCGCTTCCTTCCACATCCGTGCCCAGTTTCATTAAATCATCTCTCATTCCGGTGCGCAGGTCGCTCACGGGCGTTGACTAGAAAGACCTGTACTCGGCCTATCAGGAGGCCACATGACAAAAAAGATGACAGGGGGTAGATATACGTGCACATGTTTTGAACTTCACCAGTCCTCTTCAACAAAGCAACGTCATCATTGCCTAACTTTAAAACGATAGATTTTAGCATTTAATGTGCACATTTCAAAACACACATGTTGTGAGATAATGGGTGAAGTTAAAGTCCAATGTAAATTTATATTTAAAGGGCATAGAGTATTTTCAAGAATATTAACAACTTGTCTGTAGGACACACTCTTTCCCAGCGGCTTCGGAGGCGTAGTTGGTAGCATGCTGAGCTTCTATGCCCAAATAGCGGGTTCAAACCCGGCCGAAGCCGTTGGATTTTTTAAGAGCGTTAAAAGTCCCTCAGTATGCCTTCCTTCGGAGGGGAAGTAAAGCCGGCGGTCCCATGTCATAGATTTATGGCATGTTAAAGAACCTTCCACTAATTACACCTGTGTGAAGCTAAATTGGATAGGTTAAGAATGTAAACAACGCTCTTAGGTTTCTACGTTCGTTGCCAAGAGCCAACTGGGGTGGCGTCTAGTAGCTAAGTTCTGAACTAGGCCTGGTAGTCGTTGAGGGTGGCGTTTGACGGCAGAAGTAAGAACTATTTGAAAAATTCTAATTTGCTGTCTGTACTTACATTAAAAAACAGATACACACACAAATACAGCCATCACAATTAACACCGGTTATCAGACAGATTCTACACACACCCAAAGTACACGGGGCTACATGACTGCGTTGCCGCAGCCCCTAAACTGAGGAACCAACCAACACTCTTTCCCCTCTCTCTTTTAAATCAATGGGCACAAGAATCCCAAGATCAGATTTTTTTCTGTGTATTTAACAGTATTATGATGTGGCTTCGTACATTTGGCCTGCAGGGGTCCTTTTAACATGCCCGAAACAGGAGGTTTTAATTGCCATTTAACTGAGGTGGGGGGTATTAAATGTCATTGGTAATGTGTTGCACCATTACGTTCAACCACATCTTCCAAATGTCCCCTCCCTCTTATTTCTTGCAAGAAATGCTGCGTTAACTGGAATTGTGTTGCTTTACAGGCTGAAAATTCATGTTCACCAAAAATAATCCTCTTTGAGTTTACAGCTTCTTCAGCCTGAGGATTGATCGAAGCTAGCCAAGAGGCTTTCCTGCGTTGGAGTGTACTTGGCTGTGGGTGATCAGTTGTTTTCCACCGTCCTGCAGCATAGCCGATCATCTGAGTGCAGCCCGGCATGGTCTTCTTCAATCCTGTCTCCAGTCGACTAAGCCATTGACGTTCACACGTCAGAAGTTATGACTCACATGTGAAAGAATGTACAATGTGTACAGTGATTGAACATAAATTAATAAATCAATTGAAACTGTCTGGAAAATCAGCTTTCTCATTTCCTTGAAGACAATCCTCAACCCTGCCTATATTTTTTTCTGTAGATACAGTTGAAAATCATTTAATCATTGAGGCCAAGTTAATTGTAATGAAATGACATTATTGGGCATATACAATTTATTTAGAGAAGGAGGTATAGCAGATAAGAAATCGGCCATAGTGGCGTACTGGGTCGGAATAGGGGTACGGTAATTTTGAGGTTATGGTATCTTAATATTGCAAACTTGCATGAAACTTAATGATTTATTTATTTTTATCGTTGAAACTTCAAAAAGACCTTTCCCTTGTACTTAAACGTCTTAAAAGGGCGAAGCAACTGAAAAAAGTAGGAAATAAAACAACGACCGTCCTTTTTTTTTCTTCTCATCATACCAACGTCATAGACCACTACGGACGTATGAAATTCAAGTTTACGGTGTCCGTTGCCTCTTAATATTCAATCTAAGGAATATATTGGCGTTCAAAAATAAAACGTAGTTGCTTTAAAGCAACAATAACGATGTGGATCCAGCTTAATCAAACTCTATTCGATTTCCTCTCATTTCGTAAGTTGGGTAACGTACTCGGCGAAAGCAACCTAGATCCTTCGGTCACTTATATTTCTTGCACAATATACGGCCAGTTATTGCATCTCAGTGGCGTTGGAATTCGCCACGTGGTGCGCACTATGCAACGATTTTTAGTAGCTTTGCGCACCACGTGCGTTTGAGTTGGAGCCCAAACAATGACGCAATCGCTGAATTTAACGGAACGCAGAAATAGCAGAGAGTCCCTACTCTGTTATTATATGCTCCTTGCCATTCATCCCATTGCGTTGAAACTTGGGTGAGAGGTTGTGTACACTACAGGCAAGGTTTCTGGCTTAGTAAATCCATGTTTTAATAGGTAGCGCACGAGTAGATTCAACAAATATGCGACGACGCTCGAAGCGTTTCAACAAAGTCCCGTATGCGTTCATATACCATTCGTCTGATAGCGATGAAACTTGGGAGAGATGTTGTGTACACTACAGGGAAGGTTTTTGGCTTAGTAAATTCAGTTAACAATAGGTATCGCACAAGTAGATTCAACAAATGAGCGACGACGGGCGAAGCGTTTCAAAAAAAGACCAGTATGCGTTCACATACAATTCGTCCGATAGCGATGAAACTTGGGTGAGAGGTTGTGTACACTACAGGCAAGGTTTCTGACTTAGTAAATCCATATTATAATAGGTAGCGTTCGAGTAGATTCAACAAATGAACGGCGACGCGCAGGCGTTTCAACAAAGTCCCGTATGCGTTCATATACTATTCGTCTGATAGTGATGAAACTTGGCTGAGATGTTGTGTACACTTCAGGGAAGGTTTCTGGGTTAGTAAATCCAATTAACAATAGGTATCGCACAAGAAGATTAAACAAATGAACGACGACGCGAGAAGTGTTTCAACATAGTCCCGTATGCGTTCATATACCATTCGTCCGATAGCGACTAAACTTGGGTGAGATGTTGTGTACACTCCAGGGAAAGTTTTAGGCTTAGTAAATCCATTTTTCAATGGGTAGCGCACAAGTAGATTCAACAAATGAGCGAAGTCGTGCGAAGCGTTTCAAGAAAGTCCCCTATGCGTTCATATACCATCGTCCGATAGCGATGAAACTTGGGTAATATGTTGTGTACTCATCAGGGAAGGTTTCTGGCTTAGTACGTCACATTTACAATAGGTATCGCACAAGTAGATTCAACAAATGAGCGACGGCACGCGAATCGTTTCAACCAAGTCCCGTATGCGTTCATATACCATTCATCCGATTGCTATGAAACTTTGGGGAGTTGTTGTGAACACTTCCGAAATCATTATAGGCATAGTCAATCCAATTTACAATGGACAGCGCGCGATTATTTTAAACAAATAAGTGTTGGCGATGCGTTCATATAGCCTACAATTCATCCGATTGCGACCAAATTTTGGTGGGTTGTTTGGCACATTTCCGGGATGGTTATAGGCATAGTTAATCCAATTAACAATAGGTAGCGCACCAGTATTTTAAACAAATGAGTGTTGGTGATGAGTTCATATACAATTCATCCGATTGCCATCAAATTTCGGTGAGTTGTGCATACGCCAGGAAAAGTTATAGGCATAGTAGATCCAATTAACAATAGATGGCGCGTGAGTAACTTCAATCAAATGGCGTGCGTTTGTTTCAACAAAGTCCCACATGCGTTCATATACCATTCACCCCAATGCGATGAAACTTGGGTGAGATGTTGTTTACACTCAAGGAAGGTTTCTGGCTTAGTAAATCCACTTAACAATAGGTAGCGCGCGAGTAGATTCAACAAATGAGCGACGACGCGCGAATTGTTTCAACAAAGTCCGGTATGCGTGCATATACCATTTGTCCGATAGCGATGAAACGTGGGTGAGATATTGTGTACACTTCAGGGAAGATTTCTAGCTTAGTAAATCCATGTTACAATAGGTAGCGCACGAATGGATTCAACAAATGAGCGACGACTCGCGAAGTGTTTCGACAAAGACCCGTATGCACTCATATACAGTCGTCCGATAGATATGACACTTTGGTGACTTGTTGTGTTCACTCCAGGGAAGGTTTCTGATTTAGTAAATCCATTTTACAATTGGTAGCAAACGGGTAGATTTAACTAATAAACGACAGCGCGTGAATCGTTTCAATAAAGTCCCGTATGCGATCATATACCATTCATCCTAGTGTGATACAACTTTGGAGAGTTGAGTACAGTCCTGCGAAGGTTCATGAATTAGCAAGTCCGTTTTTCAATGGGTGGCACACAAGAAGATTCAACAAATGAGTGACGGCGTGAATCGTTTAAACAAAATCCCGTATGCGTTCATATGCCATTCATCAGATTGCGATGAAACTTTGATGAGTTGTTGTGTACTCGCCAGGAAAGGTTTTCGAGTTAGTAAATCCATATTACAATAGGTAGCGTACGAGTATATTCAACAAATGGGTGACGGCGCTCTAATCGTTTCAGCAGTCCCGTATGCGTTCATATACCATTCATTTCATTGCGATCTAACTTTCGTGAGTTGTTGATCACGCTCCCGTGAATGTTTCTGAGATAGTAAATTATTTTTTATAATAGTTTAGAGGTGGTTAACGGAAAAAGAAAAAAATATTGAAAATCCAAAAGCACTGCAACTAACAAAGTCAAAACCCCAACACTTTCTTTGATTGGCATTGCAACGCATGCCGGGTACAGCTAGTAGTACATAAAAAATTCCAACCTGGTGACCAACTGAAATATTTAGACGGTTATCAATATCTACGAATTTTACACAACAATCAAACTGTGATTTTGTATGTTGGTAGAGGCAATTATCATGAGTAGTATATTTGAAAATAGGCTGTATAGTTCTTATGAGATCACCTTTTGTCTGCATGTTTCAACTCTGGACGACAGAATTGGGATGTAGTATGTCTTAAATCGTATAGGCTATGTTTACACTTCCTGGGCACCTTATTATCCCACAGTAGTGTTCTAACTTGTGCATAGACGGTGGCTGCATTCATTTTCATCTCCTAGCGTTTGTCCCGCTTTGGAGCAGGGTCCGCTACTTTACATGCCGATCTCTACTTATGTCGGTCAAGGGCATCATGCGGACACGGATTAACTTGTCGCATGTCTTCTTTAAGGCGATCAAGCCACCTCTTCTTAGGTCGCCCACGAGGTCGTTTACCATTCGGGTTGAGGCACAAGGCAGTTTTTACCACTGATTGTTCGTGACTACGTATGACGTGGCCGTACCAGCGCAGACGAGCCTCCCGCATTTTATCCTGTATGTGCAAAACTCCCATCCTCCCTCGGACATCGCAATTCTTGATATGGTCAAGTCGCGTCAGACCAAGCACCGAACGAAGCATGCGCATCTCTATAACATGCAGGGCTTGCTCGTGTTTAACAGAGGCTGGCCAGAATTAAGAACCATAGAGGGCGACTGGGCGCACGACGGTCTTGTAAATCTTTGCCTTAAGATAGGTGGGTATCCTGCGGTAGAAGAGGACTCCAGTTACCTCCCTCCATTTGAACCGACTGGCACTCACACGAGCTCGGGCATCCGGGAGGGTGGCACCATGATCTTGACTACCTACAAGGATAGTGCCAGGTGTCGGTGACTCACAGTCCATATACACGGTTTTCTGGACATAATAAATAAACAGAAATTGTGACAGAGCTGATCCTTGACGGACACCGACTTGAATGGGGAAAGGAGATGTAATTCCCGCGGGACATCGCACAACACTACTGCACTTACGATACAGAAGTTGTGGCTGCATAACTAGTCCTATTTGTTACTTCACTGTTGCTGTTGTTATCCTTACTCAGTGTGCTACCAGGATATTTAAGTTGATCAATAATTCGTAGAGGCTGATTATTCAAGTAAATGGTTGCATTAGACAGTCATGTTGCCATCTCTACTTGACTTATATTCAACCAGTATTCCTTGAAGAGCTCGTCCCATGCATCCAGTTTTTCTTGTACCTCCCTGGCACTTTCTCCCCAAATCATGACGTCATCTCCAAAGACAAGGGCGTTTATTTCCCTAAAATTTTCTTATTTATTCTCTTCAGGATTATGTCCAGCCCTGTGATGAATTGTAATGGAGACAGTGAACTTCCTTGTTAGACTCCTTGGCATCAACTAACAAATATTGACTGGTTGTGTTGGTTTAACCACTACTGCAACTAAATATGAGTACTTTTAGACAGAGATTTAATAGCCTAAGTGTAATGGATCTGATGATGATCGCCTGACGATCGAAACTGGTCACCCAAGTGTATTTATGTTCGACGATGTCGAAATGTAAATATTAAATGTCAGAAAACTGTATCATAATGAGGGTCATTATAGTACTATTCTTCATTATGAAACAGTTTCTCCAGCCAATCAGAGCTCATTCATTGACCAATTAGGTAAGGATAGCTTCGCGCATGCGCTCAAAATCCAACATATCGTATATGAATTACATGCTTTGAAAGTTCAAATTGGATATCGGATCAACCATTGTAGTTACAACCTCAAACACAAAGACAAAATCAGCTCGAACCTTTACGGTAACAAGAAAATACTATGACATATGCAGGAAATTCGTGAATCTACGTCCAGAAGTTAGCAACACAGCATCCTTCTACATAAATTACAGACATGGAAAGTGCACCGTCCCATATGTTCGCTTAAATAAACTGACGAATATGAGACAAGAAATAGCACTGTACCTTAATATCCCCAACACCAATTAATACACAGCGCATTGCTTTCAAACGACTTCGGTGACAATATCAGTGAATGCTAGTTCTGATCGGCACTAGACATCATGCAGGCTGTAAACAATAGCATTGCCAAGCAAAGTAAATGGTCTCTGCTTTCGAAATTCTTTGACCCACGCATGCGCCCTTTTCAGTCAGCAAACCACCCATCGCGCTCTGTTCACTAACTGAAGTTACTGAATCCCATAGATATTTATGAATATTTATGTTAAAACATATAATAAAGTTTGGGAGAAGAACGATTCAAGTACTAAAATTGGTACAAAGAATCAGAAAGGCAAAGGTTTAGCATTTGCTGACGACGTAGCGTTGTTTGCTGAATCAGAACAAGAAGCTATTAACCAAGTTGATCAGTTAAAAGAAACGGCGGAAAAAGCGGGCTTACAGATTTCATTGGTAAAAACAGAGATGATGACAAGTGATCAGAAATACACAAAGAAAATGATAAAAACAAATTATGGGAGCATCAGGGTCACTGACCGATTTAAATATCTTGGAGAAATAATTAGTAGCAATGGGACGGATAAATTGGCAATCGAGAACAAAAAAGGGAAATTGGAAAGATTAAATTTTTGTACAAAAAATATATACAATAAAAAGAACCTGTCTATCAATGCAAAATTACGACATTTTAATACAGTTGTTAGACCAGTCATCTTGTACGGCATGGTAACTACAAATATAACCGGAATGGAGAGTTTGCTCAAGATAGAAGAATTTTAAGAAGGATTTATGGTCCTAGGAAAACACAGGAAGGTTATAGACTGAGATCCAATGCAGAAATTTATAGTAAAATCCATAACCTTGAAGTGATGATCAGAAAACGGCGACTTCAGTTCTACGGACATATGGTCCGCATGGATTGCTCAAGATTAAACAAACAAATTTTTGATAAAATCTGGAACTATAAAGGGCAAGGAGGCTATGTAAAACATATGAAAGAAAAACTTCAAAAATTCAAAATTACTGAAGAAGATTGTCTAAATCGAATAGAGTACAGAAAAAAAATGTTTGGCCTCAAAATTCTTGTCGGGGAGAAGAAGAATCTCAACAGAGGATAATGGACTGCTGAAAGAAGAGCTGCGCAGTCGACCAGGATGAAAGACTTCTGGAAGAGAAAGAAGGAAACTAGACCTACAGTATAAAGAAGTGATATTTGCGTGGTCCTTGTTGGCCTGTCCGCGGTGTATATATAAGGTTATAATTATCGTCGAACATAAACAACCGTATGCAACTCGCCTATAATGGTAATTAAGACACTCGTATGGAAATTATAAACATACTCGTGTCTTAATTATTGCCATTATAGGCTCGCTGCATAATGTACTATTATAATCTCATGCAATTGTTTTTTGAGGATTAGGGAAACACCCAATACAATCGTGTTGACCGACTGAAAGACATGAATTGTGATTACTAAGGCAACACTGAAAGTTGGTTTCAAACACCATTACTACATGCCCATTTACAAATAAATCATCCATCTATGTTTAGTCCCAGACCTTTGGAATTCTACCCGGTATAATTTGTCTTTAGAACAAGGAAAGTGTTATAGAGCTCGAAATTAGTGGTCTCTAATCTTAATAATCAGTTTGTGCACCCCTGGAGGCACAGCAGTAATTGAGTGATGTTATCAGCCTCGTCTCCTCCCACCACTCCAGATAGTTTTACATAACATGAGCGGGCACTTCTTAACACCTTCATTCCGCTTGCCATAACACAGTACTGTCTTCGGTATTGCTTTGATTATGAGAATATCATCAACATGTTCAATCACAGCCGACTCCAGCAATCGCTTTGCTGCTTTCTCTGTTTTCTCATCTGTCACGTAATAATAATAATAATATCGTATGGCCTCGGGAGCCGGGTGGAAGCTTTTTGACAACCAGAGGGAAGCTTGCTTGTCGAATTTCGTCGTTCCACGAGATCGCCAAAGGCCTTCGTTTAATGCTTCCTTTAACATGAATATGTTTTGGACTGGAGGTCTATCAAAAATTTACGTAATAAGATCCAACAATGTGACGGTTATCTAGGCCTCCTATATGGTTACCAAAGCAAAAAGAATTCAACATCTAAATCTGAAGTGTAATGATGATGATGATAATTGTTGTTTTAAGGGGCCTAACATCTAGGTTATCGGCCCCAAATCTGAAGTCTAAAGACCATATAGGCGTTCTATATGGTTACCAAGGCAACAAGTATTCATCATCTAAATCTCAAGTGTAAAGGTCATCTAGGCCTCCTATGTGGTTACCAAGGCAACAAGTTGTTTGTTGGAGTCTTCAGTCTTTTGTCTGGTTTAATGGCAGCGCTGCATGTTTCCATGTCCTGGGCCAACTGTTGACTCTACACAGCTACCACACCCCATATCCGAGACAAACTGTTTAACATATTCTAACCTTGGTCTACCCCTACAGTTCTTGTCCTCGACTCTTCCGGGGTGACTTAGATTCTGTCCTTCTAACTTATTCCTTCTCTTCATTAGCAGTCGCCAGAAACATCCCTCCTCTCCCACTCGTCTTCACACCTCCTCGTTTGCTACTCTACCTAGCCATCTGATGATCATTCTCCTGTAACACCGCATTTCTAACTCTTCTATTCTCCTTCTTTCTGCTTTTAGGGGCAGATGACCTCGTAGTTCCGCCCCTTAAAATAACAATAACTAACTCCTTTCTGCTGCTCCAACAGTCCAAGTTTCCTTTCCATAGAGCGCCACGCTCCAGGCAAATATTTTCAAATCTGACTTCCTAATACCTAAATCTATATTTAATGTAAACAAATGTATTTTCTGTAGAAATGCTTTCCTTGCCTGAGTCCACCTGCTTGTCATATCCTCTTTGCTTCGTCCATCAGTGGTTATTTTGATTCCTGAGTAGCAGATGTCTCCTACTTTCTTTGGCTTTTCACTTGAGAATTTAACGTCAATATTGGTTTCTGATTTTTTCGGCTGCATTCCAGTATTTTTGTTTACATTCATTGATTTTCATCATGAATTCTTTCCACAAGACTGAGTCCAAACCTTTTAAAAACTCGTTCAAATCCGGCTAAGATGACAATGTCATAACAAAATCTCAGAGTTGAAATTGTTTCTCCTTGAATCTTCAATCCTACTTAAAATGTGTCTCTAATTTCCTTCATTGCTTGTTCAATGTATATAATGAAAAGTATGGGTGATAAGTTGTAGCCTTACCTTTCACCTTTCTGAATACCCACTTCTCTCTCATGAGGCAGAACTATAATCTTATATATATACAGTATATAAAATGATGTTCGTTTGTTCGTCTTTTAAGCGTTCATAAACCATTCATCCGATTGCGATCAAATGTTGGTGAGATGTTATGTACACTTCAGGTAAGGTCCTGGCTTAGTATTCCACTTAACAATAGGTAGCGCACGAGTAGATTTAACAAATGAGCGACGACGGGCGAAGCGTTTCAACAAAGTCCTGAATGCGTTCACATACCATTCGGCCGATAGCGATGAAACTTGGGTGAGAGGTTGTGTACACTACAGGGAAGGTTTATGGCTTAGTAAATCCACATTACAATAGGTATCGCACAAGTAGATTAAACAAGTGAGCGACGACGCGATAAGTGTTTCAACATAGTCCCTATGCGTTCATATAGGCTACCGTTCGTCCGATAGCGACTAAACTTGCGTGAGTTGTTGTGTACACTCCAGGGAAGGTTTCTGGCATAGTAAATCCACTTTGCAATAGGTATCGCACAAGTAGATTCAACACATGAGCGACGGCACGTGAATCGTTACAACAAAGCCCCGTATGCGTTCATATACCATTCATTGCATTGCGTTGAAACTTTGTTGAGTTGTTGAGCACGCTCCCATGATTTTTTGAGACAGTAAATCAATTTTACAATAGTTTAGAGGTGGTTAACGTAAAAAGAAAAAATATTGGGTATCCAAAAGCACTTCAACAAACAGAGTTACAACGCCAACACTTTCTTTGATTGGCATTGCAACGCATGCCGGGTACAGCTAGTAATAATATATTTAACGCAGCCAATTAGCCATAACTGAAAATATAGCTTACATTGATGGGTTACATATTTGCATAATCACTTATAGACATCGTTCTTCTTGTACAGAATTCTACGTGGTACCGTTCACACATTTGTCCACATAATGTGCACTCACAGTCTATACTTGTGTCATGGAAGTGTTTTGATTTGCAGAGTAGATGGTGAAAACCGTGAACTGACTATCTTGTAATGACATGTCTTAGTTCGAAATTAGCTTTTGTCCACGAGCGGTCTATCATGGCCCCTGTGCCATAGAAGACTGGTTGTACTTCTTCTCTCTTCTCCGTCAAAGTTGTCAGCAGATTCTCTGATGCACCGGTGCTCGGTAGGGGTATGCTTGTTCTGAGGTCATCAACGAGGTAATATTCCTTTTCCACGAGATATACAAGTCTAGACCGTGTCGTTTTTGACACCCCTATCTCCTTCTTTATGTAGTTGGCTTTCACCCTTTCCAAGGTGGATAGGTTCCTCGTTCTTAAATGTGTCAAGATGATTTCAATGTCATAGGTCATTATTGGAAGAATTTTTACTCTGAATAGCAACATCGCTGTCTCCAGAATGAGTGATCTTATGTCTTTTATTTCGTGCATTGCCATCATTGCTTGGGTTACCATATCTGTGACATGTTTTGTGAAACAATTTGCGCTCGATTGCAGAGTGATGCCTAAATATTTCAAGTCTGGAACTATCTTTAATTTTTTTTATCCCGACTGAAAATCTCTGCTGAGGCGGGTACTCTCCCTCCTTTCCAGAAGATCATGGTGTCTGTTTTTGAGATGTTGATGTCCAGCTTGTGTTCGGAGCACCATTTTTTAAAGTCATTTACAGTTTCCTGGAGTTTTGTTAAATCTCTGGAGCCAATTACAATGTCATCAGCATATGCGCAAGAGAATACTTCCTCCTTTTGGGCTATTTTTTGGATGTCTGTGGTTGATAATATAAACAGCAAGGAGCTCAGCGAGTCTCCCTGTAGGACTCCGTTTGATTGGGCAATCGGTTCTGATAGAGTGAGGTTGTCCGAAATTCGTACATCGTTCCATTACAGTATTGATATGATGATATTGGCCCATATGTTGTTCATGCCTAGCATCTTTTCTGTCATTAGCTTTCTATTTATCAGGTCGAAAGCCTTTGTGAAATCTATGAAAATGGTGTAATATTTTCCGTTGTCCTCTAAGGCATCCCATATTTGGTTTAGCAGGAGTTCAAATAGCGTTTAGGGTAGATCGTCCCCTTCTAAACCCAAACTGGTTCTCTGGCCGAAGCACGTTTATTTCCTCATTTATTTTTCCTGTTATATGTTGGTGAAGATTTTGAAGGGTCAGTTTTCCAGTGCTATTGCCTCTGTAATTATTGGGATATCTTGGATTTCCTTTCCCTTTACATAACACTATAATATGGAAATGGCTTTAGGGAAACGTTCTCCTAGGAGAGGTCATATCTTTCAGGTTCAGAATTTGGCACAGCATTGTCAGTTTGTTTCTCCTAAAACTGATTAAACATAAGTTGGAATTTACCTACCAGATGGCCTTGCCCTTTATAGGGCAGAATAGTACACTAGTACATATATTTTAATTGTATTTTTATATTTAGGCTAATTATTTTAGCCTAATTATAATTATTAATTTTAAATATAGGTTTCTTAAACATTTAAATGCTCATAATTACTTTTATGTTCGACCCTCACTATTATGTGTCAGAAAACTGTATCATAATGATGGTCATTATAATACTGTTTTTCATTACGATACAGTTTCTCCAGCCAATCAGAGCTCGTTCATTGACCAATTAGTTTAACGATACCTTCGCGCATGCGCTCAAAATCCAACATGTCTGTCATAAACACGACATCGAACTATAATAAATTACCGACATGGAATACTCACCGTCCATATGTTCGCGTAAATAAACTGGCGAATATGAGACAAGAAATAGCACTGTAACTTAATATCACCAACCCTAATTTCTACACAGAGCATTGCTTTCAAACGACTCCGGTGACAATATTACTGAGGGACGGCAGATGTAAACATATAGCCTGCATAATATGGCATTGCAAGCACACAGACCGCATGCGTTGGTCGGTCAGTCAGAGAGCTTGAAAGACAGAGATATCATACCCAGCGCTCGCTCTCCGATCACAAAATTCAAGTGGCTGACTCTCAACAGATATGTATGAATATTTATGTTAAAACATATAATAAAGTTATAATTATCGTCGAACATAAACAGTCGTATGCAACTCGCCTATAATGGTAAGTAAGACACTCGTATGGAAATTATAAAACTCGCGTAGCGAGACATACTCGTGTCTTAATTACCATTATAGGCTCGTTGCATAATGTACTATTATAATTTTACAATTACGATGTTAATATTATTAGAAATTTCATTTTATAAGCTTTTTTATTTTCAAATTTTAGAGGCATATTAACATTTAAAAAGTAAAGAAAATTAGGATAATAAAAATAAAATTCAAAATGCATTATATTTACTTTTTTAAATTGAAACATTTATCTAGCCCCTAAATCCAGGAGATAAACTAATAATATTAGGTTTACGGAAACATTAACATTTCTACAAGAATTAGTTGATGTATGAGTAAAAGATTCAACCATCTGCACCTTTGGCAAAGGGTTAAAAAGTCGAGCACTTGTGCTAAGTTGGCAGCACTGGGAAGAGAGTCGTGGTGATATTTCTCTTACAGATACTAACATGTAACAAATGACTACGCCCCTCCCGCAACTTCATCCATCATCTCAGAGAAATTCACGGCAAATTTTAATTACTCGGCAATAAATTATCTCCGCTGAAATCATTAACAGTGTTCATTACGACTTAATTACACGAGTCCCATCTGACTACAGTGCGCTAAGTCGCCGGCCACCAGCGACGAAAGTTCCTTCCAACAAAACATCTGTCTTCTGTCAGAGCCAAGCTAATGATCATTATGATGATGTTGATAATACTGATCATTATGATGGACGTAATAGACATTTTGCAAAGACTAATTCTAGAAACCTCAATTTGCTCATCGTGAATACCATATAATTAGAGGCGGGCCCTAATGGAGATCGCGATAATTACGACATATTAGATATACAATTGATTTTAACAAGGATAGGCCTATGATTATTTTGGGCTGCGGTTCTATCTGGAATTAGTGTGTGCTAGAAAGTAGGCCTATTGCATGGACAGTTTACTGTGGTCATATTTCTAATACGTAGTTACCATAGCAACAACGGCAAGCGTACTTATCCCCGACGCGTGCTCACTGATAAACATCCGAAAACTAGTTAACATGGCAACAACGGCAAGCGTACTTATCCCACTCGAAGCGTGCTTAGTGACAAATATCCCACACCTAGTTACCATGGTAACAATGGCAAGCCATCTTATCCCAGTCAGAGTGAGCCCAGTGACACATATCCGAGAACTAGTTACCATGGCAACAACGGCAAGCGTACTTATCGCACTCGAACTGTGCTCAGTGACAAATGTCCGGCACCCAGTTACCATGCCAACAGGGCCAAGCGAACTAATCCCAGTCGAAGCGTGCTCAGTGACAAATATCGAATGCTAGTTACCATGGCAACAATGGCAAGCGTACTTCTTCCACTCGATGCGTGCTCAGTGACAAATATCCGAAAATTAGTTACAATGGCAGCAACGGCAAGCGAACTTATCCCACTCGAAGCGTGCTCAGTGACAAATATCCGACACCTAGTTTCCATGGCAACAACGGCAAGCGTACTTATCCCACTCGAAGCGCACACAGTGACAAATATCCGAAAATTAGTTACCATGGCAACAAGGCCAAGCGAACTTATCCCATTCGAACTGTGCTCAGTGACTAATATCCAAAACCTAGTTACCATGGCAACAAAGCCAAGCGAACTTATCCCAGTCGAAGCGTTCTCAGTGACAAATATCTGACACCTGGTTACCATGGCCACACGACCAAGCGAACTTATCCCAGTCGAAGCGTGCTCAGTGAAATATCCGACACCTAGTCACCATGGCAACAAGGCCAAGCGAACTTATCCTAGTCGAAGCGAGCTCAGTGAAATATCCGACACCTAGTTATCATGGCAACAAGGTCAAGTGAACGTATCCCAGTCGAAACATGCTCAGTGACAAATATCGAATCCTAATTACTATGACAACAAGTGCAAGCGCACTTAACTCACTCGAACTGTGCTCAGTGACAAATATCCAACAATTAGTTACCATAACAACAAGCAGAGGCGGCCCGTGCTATTGGACTCAAGGACGCCGCCCCTCCACTGCCTCCTGCAATCGCAATGTTCTTTCTGCTCTCCGCTAAGGAGCACTCAATGATTTGCCATCGCAACCAAGTTCCTCTTCTCGCCGGAAGATGGCTCCTGAACTCGTTTGGACTCGGTAGAAATCGCCCACTGGATAATTTACGTTGCTATGACAACGAATTCCTCCGGTATCCCCTCTCCCCGCTACGTCAGGCAGGAAGTGGACTCAGTGTGCTTGAGTCTCAGCCGAGCTAACGACAGGCAGGGAGTGAGCGCATGGATTGTATTGGCACCAACATGAAAGTGCGGGGACTTAAAGACACTGTGTTTAGCTCATTGAGCTTACCTGAAAAAGTTGACTTTAAGAACAGTGGTCGTCCAGTGCCAGTATTGAATATAACGCAAGTTCAAGCTGCGTGTAGGGCCCGTGGCGCGTTTACTCGTAAATTTGATGCGTCCGTATATGATAAATGTTTTTGGTTGTGTGGGTGTGAGGACAGCAACGCTTTCTTCTGCTTTGTGTGTTTACTGTATGGAGGTGATGACAATTGGACAAAAGAAGGAGTAAATGATTTGAAGCACCTAGATGTGAAAATAAAGAAACATGAGAAATCAACTAGACATCAGAATAATACTGTCAGTTTCCAACTTCTCGGCAGATGTAACATTGCCGAAAGTTTAAGTAGTGCGCATATGGAGGCTGTTCGTGCTCATAATGAATTGGTTACAAAAAATAGGGAGGTTCTGTCAAAAATAATTGATATTCTGAAATTGTGTAGTGCGTGTAATCTGCCTCTTCGTGGCCACGACGAATCGGCTTCCTCGCATAATAAAGGTGTATTTTTGGAGTTAATAGAATACAGCAAGAATCTTGATCCACTGTTACGTACACATTTTGAAAATGCAAAAGTTTTTAAGGGTACTTCAAAAACAATTCTAAACGAACTCCTGGAATGTATGTTTCAAGTTTGTAGAGATTTCATAACAAACTAAATCAGACAGTCATCATTCTTAGCCTGTATGGTTGATGATACTACAGATGTATCGACTCGGACCCAGACAGTGATTGTGTTTCGATACGAATTGAACGGAACGGTACACGAGTGTTTCTGGGGATTTTTCAATGCAGAAAACCATACTGCAGTAGGTTTATCAAAATGCATTTTACAAGAATTGCAACTTTTATTACAAGACCATCCCTAAAAATTGATTGCACAAACATATGATGGCGCTGCAGTATTTCGAGGACATTTAGGTGGTGTCAATGTCATAGTAAAAAATGTCTATAAAAGTGCGCATTATTTTTACTGCTATGCACATCAGTTGAACAGGCTCCTGGAAAAGGCATCATCGAGTGTTTCCAGTGTAAAAGTTTCTTTTGTTAATCTCAAAGGCATGTCAGTTTTCTTCTCGAATTCTCCAGAAAGAACAGCCGCACTCGATGACGTATGCAGCGTAAGAATACCAAGAGTGTGCGAGACCAGGTGGAATTTTCGTTCGAGGTTGGTAAGGACATTTTTTGAGAATAAAGACTCAATTCTGCAGTGCTTTGAAAACATTCAATCTGAGGCGTCAAAACCTCATACCGCTGAAACAGTGTCACAAGCTGCTGGATTTATTAAGTGGCTGAATGATGATACCTTCTTATTCTGGTTGAATTTCTTCAATAAAGTGATGCCTCATGTGGACATTTTATATGCTCAGTTGCAAAAGGTCGAAACAGACGTTGTAAAAATACAACATGCACCGCATTGTTTTGAGTCTACATTGCAGAATATCAGACACAGTTTGTCGAGTTCAATCCAGACAACACAAGAGCCATTACCAAAAAAGCGATGTGGAAGCTCCGCACAAGATTTAAATGCCGCCGCAAGAGAAATATATGATTACATGCTCGCCGAGGTGAAAGATAGATTTGAGTCCAGAAATCATCTTTCAGGAGCCAAATTGTTCCTGCTTGAAAACTATGAAGACTACAGGAAACGGCTGCCTGTTGAAGATGTAAACCGTTCTTGAGATGTTTTTCCTGTAATTGACAGAGATGATTTCGAACACGAATTGGGTGTTTTCTACTCACGGCCAGAGTTCTCTCCAAATGGCAACATAACCGGGTGTTTAAAAACTCTTGATTTCCTTATTTTATTAGGACTAGATACTACTGTTTATAAGGAAATAACAAAGGCATTAAAAATATTAGTGACAATGCCAATGACAACATGTGAAACTGAAAGATGTTTTTCGACCCTGAAGTTGATAAAATCATATCTACGTAATTCTATGGGGGAGGACAGATTAACATCTTTAGGGATGCTGTCAATTGAGAAACAAATGGTGAAAGAAATTCCTAACTTTAACAATAAACTGATAGAGAAGTTCATTAGTGATACTGACAAGTGCAGAAGAATGGAGTTCCACTACAAATGAGAGCTTTTGTGAGGTAAATAGAATTATAGGCTATTGAAATATGCGTATTTAATATGGTTGAGTCCCCCTCGGTAAAATTCACGAGCCGCTACTGGCAACAAGGGCAAGTGTACCTAGCCCTATCGACGCGTGCTGAGTGACAAATATCCGACACCTAGTTACCATGGCAACAATGGCAAGCGTACTTATTCCACTCGAAGCGTGCTTAGTGACAAATATCCGATACCTAATTAACATGGCAACAACGGCAAGCGAAATTATCCCAGTCAGAGCGTGCTCAATGACAAATATCCGACACCTAGTTACCATGGCAAAAAGGCCAAGCGAACATATCGCAGTCGGAGCGTGCTCAGAGACAAATATCCACCACTTGTTACCATGGCAACTAGGGCAAGCGTACTTAACCCAGTCGAAGCGTGCTCAGTTACGAATATCCGACAACTACTGTTGTTACCATGCCAACAAATGCAAGCGTAAATATCCCAGTCGAAGCGTGCTCAGCGGGAAATATACGACATCTACTGCAGTTACCTTGGCAACAACGGCAAGCGTAATTATGCCATTCGAACTGTGCTCAGTGACTAATATCCGAAACCTAGTTACCATGGCAACAAGGCCCAGCGAACTTATCCCAGTCGAAGCGTGCTCAGTGAAATATCCGACACCTACTTACGATGGCAACAAGGCTAAGCGAACTTATCCCAGGCGAAGCGTGTCAGTGACAAATATCTGACACCTAGCTACCATGGCAACAAGGTCAAACGAACTTATCCCAGTCAAAGCGTGTTCATTGAAAAATATCTGACACCTAGTTACCATGCGAAAAAGGGCAAGCGTACTCATCCCACTCGAAGCGTGTTCTGCGCTAAATATCGACTGCTAGTTATCATGGCAACAAGGGCAAGCGTACCTAGCCCTCTCGAAGCGTGCTCAGTGACAAATATCCGACACCTAGTTACCATGGCAACAATGGCAAGCGTACTTATTCCACTCGAAGCGTGCTCAGTGACAAATATCCGACAACTAGTTACCATGCCAACAAGGCCATGCGAACTTATCCCAGTCGAAGCGTGCTCAGTCACAAATATTTGACACCTAGTTACAATGCGAAAAAAGGCAAGCGTACTCATCCCACTCGAAGCGTGTTCAGCGCTAAATATCGACTGCTAGTTACCATAGCAACAAGGGCAAGCGTACTTATCCCACTCGAAGCCTGTTCAGTGCTAAATATCGACTGCAAGTTATCATGGAAAAAGCGCATGCGTACTTATCCCAGTCGAAGCATTCTCAGTTACAATTATCGACTCTTAGTTACCATGGCAACAAGGCCAAGCGTACTTAACCCACTCGAAGCGTGCTCAGAGACAAATATCCGACAACTACTGTTGTTACCATGCCAACAAATGCAAGCGTAAATATCCCACTCGAAGCGTGCTCAGCGGGAAATATACGACATCTACTGCAGTTACCTTGGCAACAATGGCAAGCGTAATTATCCCATTCGAACTGTGCTCAGTGACTAATATCCGACACCTAGTTACCATGGCAACAAGGCCAAGCGAACTTATCCCAGGCGAAGCGTGTCACTGACAAATATCTGACACCTAGTTACCATGGCAACAAGGCCAAGCGAACTTATCCCAGTCGAAGTGTGCTCAGTGACAAATATCCGACACCTAGTTACCATGGCCACAAGGCCAAGCGAACTTATCCCAGGCGAAGCGTGTCACTGACAAATATCTGACACCTAGTTACCATGGCAACAAGGCCAAGCGAACTTATCCCAGTCAAAGTGTGCTCAGTGACAAATATCCGACACCTAGTTACCATGGCAACAAGGCCAAGCGAACTTATCCCAGGCGAAGCGTGTCAGTGACAAATATCTGACACCTAGCTACCATGGCAACAAGTCCAAGCGAACTTATCCCAGTCGAAGCGTGCTCAGTGACAAATATTTGACACCTAGTTACAATGGCAACAAGGCCAAGCGAACTTATCCCAGTCGAAGTGTGCTCAGTGACTAATATCCGACACCTAGTTACCATAGCATCAACGGCTATCGTATTTATCTCACTCGAAGCGTTCTCAGTGTCAAATATCCGACAACTACTTCAGTTGCCATAGCAACAAAGGCAAGCGTACGTATCCAACTCGAAGCCTGTTCAGTGCTAAATATCGACTGCAAGTTATCATGGCAAAAGGGCAAGCGTACTTATTCCAGTCAAAGCGTATTCAGTGAAAAATATCTGACACCTACTATCGGATTTTTAGCCTACTTTCGATTTTTGCAAAAAATGAAAGTAGACTTATGAGATCAACACAGGGCGAAAAAAGTGTGTCTGTCTGTGTGTGTGTGTGTGTGTATGTGTGTGTGTGAGTCTGTGTGTGTGTGTGTGTGTATATACGTGTGTGTGTGAGTCTGTGTGTGTGTGTGTCTGTGTGAGTGTGTGTGAGTGTGTGTACTCTGAATGTCTGTCCCCCCCTATCAATTCGAACACGGTAAATGCGAATTGAACGAAATTTGGTACAAAGGTAGCACTAGCAAAGGACACCTCAGTGTCATGTTTTATATCGCCGCCATCTTGACGGAAACGTAATGGCGGCCACACAAATGTTCAAAGCTTAAATCAAATTACGACTAACCTAGTCATCCGATCTCTACCAAATTTTGCAACAACATACCTTTATGGGGGGAGCATCCTTTGACCAAACCAATAGGCCATCAGCGTAATAGTTTGCGGATGGCGGCCATCTTTGTGTGAAAATCGATTCCCCCTATTAATTCGAACACGCTGCAACCGAATGGAACGAAATTTCGTACAGAGGTAGTACTAACAAAAGGCACCTCAGTGTCATGTTTTATATCACCGCCATCTTGACGGAAACGTAATGGCGGCCACACAAATGTTCAAAGCTTAAATCAAATTACGATTAACCTAATCATCCGATCTCTACCAAATTTTGCAACAACATACCTCTATAGAGGAAGCATCCTTTGACCAAATAACTAGGTCATTAGCTTAATAGTTTGTGGATGGCGGCCATCTTTGTGTGAAAATCAATTCCCCCTATTAATTCAAGCACGGTGAAACCGAACGCAACAAAATTTGGTACAGTGGTAGCACTAGCAAAGGGCATCTCAGTGTCATGTTTTATATCGCCGCCATATTGACAGAAACGTAATGGCGGCCACACAAATGTTCAAAGCTTAAGTTAAATTACGACTAACATAACCATCCGATCTCTACCAAATTTGCAACAACATTCCTTTTTGGAGGGAGCATCCTTTGACCAATCTAATAGGTTATTAGCCTAATAGTTTGCGGATGGCGGCCATCTTTATGTCAAAATTTATTCCCCCTATTAATTCGAACACGGTGGAACCGAATGAACGAAATTTGGTACAGAGGTAGCACTAGCAAAGGGCACCTCAGTGTCATGTTTTATATCGCCGCCAACTTGACAGAAACGTAATGGCGGCCACACAAATGTTCAAAGCTTAAGTTAAATTACTTCTAATATAACCATCCGATCTCTACCAAACTTTGCAACAACATTCCTTTATGGAGGGAGTATCCTTTGACCAATCTAATAGGTTATTAGCCTAATAGTTTGCGGGTGGCGGCCATCTTTATGTCAAAATTGATTCCCCCTATTAATTCGAACACAGTGGAACCGAATGGAACGAAATTTGGTACAGAGGTAGCACTAGCAAAGGGCACCTCAGTGTCATGTTTTATATCGCCGCCATCTTGACTGAAACGTAATGGCGGCCACACGAATGTTCAAAGCTTAAATCAAATTACAATTAACCTAATCATCCGATCTCTACCAAATTTTGCAACTACATACCTTTATGGAGGCCATTCGCCTAATAGTTTGCGGACGGCGGCCATCTTTGTGTCAAAATCGATTCCCCCTATTAATTCAAACACGGTGAAACCAAATGGAACGAAATTTGGTACAGAGATAGCACGAGCAAAGGGCATCTCAGTGTCATGATTTATATCACCGCCCTATTGACAGAAACGTAATGGCGGCCACACAAATGTTTAAAGCTTAAATCAAATTACGACTAACATAACCATCCGATCTCTACCAAACTTTGCAACAACATACCTTTATGGAGGGAGCATCCTTTGACCAATCTAATAGGCCATTAGCCTAATAGTTTGCGGATGGCGGCCATCTTTATGTCAAAATTGATTCCCCCTATTAATTCGAACACGGTGGAACCGAATGAACGAAATTTGGTACAGAGGTAGCACTAGCAAAGGGCACCTCAGTGTCATGTTTTATATCGCCGCCATCTTGACGGAAACGTAATGGCGGCCACACAAATGTTCAAAGCTTAAATCAAATTACGATTAGCCTAATCATCCGATCTCTTGCAAATTTAGCAACAACATACCTTTATTTAGGGAGCATCCTTTGACCAAACTAATAGGTCATCAGCCTAATATTTTGCGGATGGCGGCCATCTTTGTGTGAAAATCGATTCCCCTTATCAATTCGAACACGGTGAAACCGAATGGAACGAAATTTGGTACAGAGGTAGCACTAGCAAAGGGCACCTCAGTGTCATGTTTTATATCACCGCTATCTTGACGGAAACGTAATCGCGGCCACCCAAATGTTAAATGCTTAAATGTAATTACGACCAACCTAATAATCTAGTCTGTACCAAATTTTGCAACACCATATCTTTATGTGGGAAACATATTCAGACCAAACTGCAAGAACATCAGCCCAATAGTTTGCAGATGGTGGCCAAGTATGTGTGCAAATCGATTCCCCCTATCAATTCAAACACGGTGAAACCGAATTGAACGAAATTTGGTACAGAGGTAGCACTAGCAAAGGGCACCTCATATTCATGTTTAATATCCCTATAGCACGTTGTATTTCAACAAGCTACTACAACCAACATCCAATCATACTCCTTGAAAAGGACAAAGACTTATAACAATACCCATGCATTTAGGAGAAAGTAGGCTATATGTTCCTTACTGAACATCTTGTTTTATTATGGATACTCGAGTTTAGGCCTTAATTACAACCAAACCAACAGACCTATTGAAAAACGAGTTATACCAATATTTTCCTTGTTTAATTCTGCGTTCGACTATATAAGCCAATTATTATCAAGTTTATTATTTATTTATTTATTTATTTGTGGTTGTATGAAAAATTGTCCGTGTTTTTGATGTCTTTTCTAGGAACCGCTCACTTAAAACTCTATACATGGAAAACTACTTGGCTGAGGGTAATTAAATTTTTATATGTCATAGACACAAGTATTGGTAGTGCAAACCTCAAGTTTAAATTTTTTTCAACTAACCGATAAAAAGTTCTTATACTTTTTCTGACGTAACGTTTTCTCAGCCCAGGATAAACGTACAGCAGGAAACTTGGTCTCATTTTGAAGCTCTCATTCGTGATTATCGGAAACTACGACCACTGTAAACGTACAGTGTGATGACGAATTTATGAAGAGTAATATTAATGGGAGGTTTTGTGCGTTCCGGTCCGTGCGATTAAAAGCGGGCGAGCCGGTGAATTCGAGTGCAGCGTTGCCGGGCAGTTGTTTACCTTGATGTGCCTGTACACCAGTTTTCAATGTGATATTTGAAGTAACTGTTCAGCTGGAGCATTTTTTTAGGCTTATCGAATTTTAAATTTTAAATTGTAAGTGTTAATTTCTCAGAACGTTCTGTTGCTATTTTCCTGAAAATTGGTATATGGCCTTATTTTACCATCAGGATAGTACACACCAAATTTCATTCAATTCTATCAATAATTATTATTTTTCATAAATTCAGTCCCAGCCTCCCTTAATATTTAGTCTTCCATTTCAAAATTTAAATATACTGTATATTTGACATCTTATATATTAAAATAGTTTTCAAAAATTTCGCCCTTTACTAAAACTGAAATATCTTGGGAAGTATTTGCGCTACGACGACGTTTGTTGTCTTAAAATGCAATGCCCGTCAAGCACCGTCGATTGATACCCACCTTACTTGATTATATCATTCGAGTATTAAAATAATTGCGAATATTACTTCCTTCAAGGTCTCACGAAAATAGAATCGAATGACTTGACGGACATATTGTCGCTAGGCGACAACGACTAACACTGTATTATGATATTCAACGCCGCCCCAATAATAAATCTAACTTGATGTTAACAGAGAGTTCCCTAATTACGTCTTGATATTGTTAACTTCTACCTGCTCCACTCGGGCGCTAATGTCGCATGTATCCATACATGATATCGTTAACTTCTACCTGTTCCACTCGGGTGCTAAGGTCGCATGTATCCATACAACAAGTGGAAGGGGATTCTGTGCACATAATTTAATTAACACTTCTCAAAGAATGGATTACTTTGTGACTGAAATTCTCATGCACAATCAGTAGTCATTTTGCTAATGACAGTGTCATGCCAACATCTCTTTGAATGAAAACAAATACTGTATACGAAAGACAACTAATTTCACGAAGATGCCGCTACATTCGAATGTTGGAACCGCCATTTTGTATTGTGTATCCTATCTTTCTGTTGTATAGTCTTTGGTCTCGCCAGCTACAAACTGTCTTCTTTTCGTTTCATCATTCGTCCTTATAGGTTGTGTGCTCAATCAATACAATGATTCATATTATGATGAATGAGAGGCGACACTCAATTACAAATGTTATAAAGATTAAAGGTGACGGTAATTGTCTGTTCAGGTCATTGGCATATTGTGAGTACAACAATCAGAGTTTATTTACACAGGTTAGAAAGCGAATTGTAAAACATGTTACAGACAAGTGGAATAAGTATTCTTCCTTTATTGTTGGCAACAGCGATATGTACGAAACTGCTATCAATACGAGCGATGATTACAAAATGTATATGTCTATGAATGGTGTTCATGGAGGTCATGTTGAGTTAGTTGTCGCTGCTCAAGTTTGCAAAATGGATATTTATTCGTGGATTACTACTGTCGTATGGAAGGTGACCGGTTAAAATATATACGTCATCAACAAACTAAGTTACGAGTTGATACATATGCCGGTTTAGCAGTCGCCTTGCAAGTACGAGCAGAAAACAGAAAATAAAAATCTCAGAGTCGGTCGTATTGTAGTTTTGCCATATTCTTTTACAGGTAGCCCAAGGAAAATATTGCAAAATTATCAGGATGCGATGGCGATAGTGAGGAAGTTTGGAAAGCCAGATTTATTCATTACGTTCACCTATAATGCGGGTTGGCCAGAAATACTTAACAGCATTCATCTCTGGGAAACGGCTAATAATAGGCCTGATATTGAAGTGAGAGTTTTCCATTGCAAAGTAAAGGAATTGCTACGATTGATTAATGTTAAAGAAATTTTCGGTAAAAGCATATCTATTGTACCCGATTGTCATCATGTGGACCATGTGTTCGTATCCCAACTAACTCACGTTCTTTCGAGGTATGGGACGTTCCTGCCCACCATACGACCACATGCTCAGGATTTGAGTCTACCAGGTAACTACTCTACAGGAAATACACAACATTTTCCTAAAGGTAACACATTTACTGGTCTAAAATCAATGGCTATACAACAAATACAAAACAAAGGACAAATTACATTTAATTCCCACAAATAAAATAGGGTTGTTCTGTGAGCTTTCTTCGTAAAATAGTGCTGCACTGCACTCAAATCTAATTCTAACATCCTGTCAATGATATTTTCAGACTTCCATGGGTTTTCATAGTGTTCAACAACTAACACAACTTTAGTTAATGGGAGTATCATAACACAAAAATCACATATCACATAAAATGATACTAATAAAACATTTTCCCATTTCTTATGGCATTTACCTTGATTAACATGAATACATTACTTTCTGCAATCATTAACAGATATTTTTTTTTGTGTTGCGTGAATCATCTTCCCTCCTTCCATGCATATGAACGCCTTAGGAAAAGTGGTACTTAATTTTATAGTTTCACCATATAACGATTTTCTGGGTCTTGTCGGGCTTATCATTGTCACAAATGTGTCATGTTCTGGGAAGAACACATACCCGTCTGCATAAATTAGCAGGAATGGCAAAATGCACTCTAAAAGAAGATGCCTACATTATTTTGGTTCAGCTTTTCTCCTCAGAGAATAATTGAGCCAAATATTATCTGATTTCTATGATTCAACAACGTATGTGAGTTGCAACCCACCGTTCAATTCACTTGGCATCATCAAAATAATCATATCTTACTTGCATATTTAAATATCGAGATTTCTCAGTGTCCTAGTGTGACTAATTTACAAGGGACCGGTCGGACGACCTTCCTCCCCCTTAGCAGGCAATAAAATTCGTTCCAGCCGGCTCTCCAAGATGGCCGCTACAGAAATGGTCTACCATTCCCCTCTCTCTCACTCTGTCAAGATCAAGGTCAGGTTTGTTTACAAAGTGCAGACTAGAGTAACACTGAGTGTGGCCCCTAAATAACTGAGTCAATTTAAATATTTAACATCTATCCTTACAGTGTCTTGGGCTCAAACTGGCTCCTTAATTAACATTCATGGCTGGGGTGGCATTCTAGTGATAGTCTTGCCGTTCTATGGTGACGACTAGTGGCTTTTAGACGCGCATCATAGTGAAAATCCAACGACTTTCACCAGCAGCTGTCAATAAAATATAAGGAAACCTGCGTTCCTAAACGACGAATATGATCCTCACCTCACAGGGTGGGTCATTAACACACACATGCTCACAGCGTCTCGACGGACGTCAATAGTGGCATAATTCAAGCAAGCGTTGGATACAGACAGGCTCTGTCCAATTCGCTGCGAAATAATACAGTATGCACAAGGGCGATACTACTCGTAGATTTGGCCAACTTCTCACCTAACGTGCAAGCTATACTAGTTGTCCCCGCTATATTTATTACGTAAATCACTGGATTCTACGTTAATTCTGCACGCTTACAAGCGGCTCAAACAATACTTCACATATATGACTCCATTATTAAGGCACTCGCGTTCTCTCTGCCATACCACTTAAGCCAAAGCTTTACATAGCTCCTAACACAAATGTATCAAAATTTACTGGCTTACTTTACTTTAATGGTCCTCAAACAATAATCCTAAGGATTGACCATATCAAATATTCATTCATATTTCACTGACACTGAAAAAGCTCTCGTATTTCTTTATATTTCACGTTATACTCTCACTGTTTACCAAATACAGTATCTTTACATTAGACATGACACTATTTGAACACTATTTAGGCCAAAAATGCCTATTACTTTACTGTTTGCCGACCCATAATATTATTTATTATTATCATTTAACGTTACCGTTACATCCATCACTATTTTTGCCTGAATGGCCTCAAACAAATCACCTTCCAAGCCATATTTTATTCAAGACGAGTGGTGAAAACTCGTTCAGTAAGTGACTATGACATCTTACTCAAAGTGATAAATCGTTACATGGTGAACTACTTAGTTATAATTACATTATAAAAAATGGGCACTCACTTTTTTCCTCTTTGCTGGATAGTGCCAGCGCCTCAGCTGTAGCGCTACCATAACGCTGGAATTAAGCCATCATGTTATCCTTGACACAACACTTAGATTCATACACTTCCCACATGATACACATATTTTTATCAGTGGCTTTTATCATTGCAATACACTGCATATTAATCACTATACACATGAACACTTAAAATCACTATTTCACAATTTATATACATTTATCCACTACTTCACATGTTGATCCTTAAATTGGACTTCTCCTACGCCTGATCTCAGAGATGCGCTGTAATTATGACAACCGCTGGTCTCCGTGACAATCTAACAGCGTTTTACGGACGTTCAATCCTCGTTCCCTGCAATCTTGTTCAGCTCACTATCCAAATTAGGTGGCAATGATTTCCAGGCTCCCATCATTGTAGTGTTTCTGATGATGCTGTCATATATAATTCTGACAATACCTCCCGGTACAAGAACTGTTCAAAACATTATAAGTTCCTTTTCGCTGTAGCGAATTTATATTTGCGTCAGATAATAGGTAAATATCTGTAATACTTTACTTTCGACGCACTTCATGATTACTTATGAAGCTTTTATAACTTGCTTCTATTGTTCTCCAACGGCGACGCGTTGATACTTTAACATTTGGCGCGCTACTAGCAACGTCTTAGTTACGTGTGTACTGTAGAAGACTGGTAAAGAACTGGTGACGAACTGCAGAAGACTTGTGATGAACTTTGAAGAAGATATGGTTTGGCTTGCCTCGCTCCCCATATATAAAGGTTTCTCGTACAAAATAGTCCACTGGACACACGAGAGCGACTCCTTTCTTGAAATAATACCTCTTCAGCCGAAATGACATCTACATCTTGTTTATTTAGGTGTGGAGGTTTCAAAAACATTCGCGTGCCGGCGATCGCTTCGGCCAATTAATTACAATTAATTGCCTTAGTTCAGCGCGTGTGCACGCCATCATGGTACTTCCCCGTTGACTGGTCACTAAGTCAATGCTCTTGAGCGTAGGTTAGGTTGTGATGCATTCATTTGGAGATAAAGGCCTTAATTTAGGTGAAAAACCATCCCTAAATTACCTCTCCGTGAATATATTCACCTGGGTGTATATTTCAATGCATTTCAATGCTCCATTTAGCTGTAATCAATTTATTTCCATGTGCAGTCGATCCCGCCATAGCTTGCACCGTTGTCAAGCGGTGGATACCCGAGTCATTAATTCTGAGCTGTCTCTCCACTCCAGATGTAAGTAGTTCGGTAGGCGCCTAGACTACTCCGCCCACTTGCTAAGGGTCATTTGTAAAACTTCAAACTGGCCTTCTCTCACTTTCGTATGCTCAGAAAATGTATATTTCCTTGCATTTGGCTACAGTTCTTCCCTTAAATTGCTATGATATTCACCTATAGATCGTGAAATCACGCTACATTCTTATATGTCAGTATACCTCTCATTGCTCTTTGGGTTCCCAATAATTGCTCCCCCGCAGAGATCAATGGTTCGACTCTAGGCATAACCAGGTGCCTGGTCTTTTCTCATGAGACCTGAGTTCGATGCCAGACTGCCGTGGCCAGTTGGGCACATTTTTCCCCTGCTAAGCTCGGAAAATTCATTTCATAAGTGAATTTTTCGGGCCTTTCAGATGGCATCGACTCCATGCAATATTTACTTTAAGCGGTCAGTGCTCTCGGCAATGGGATTTCTCGTTCCCCACTCCACTCTGTCTGCTTCCTCGTAGACTCTCGTTCTGCCTTCGCAATTGTTCATTCATCCCCTCTAGCTCGGTAGCGGCTTCCCTCAACTGGTCATAAAGTTCCTGCAGTTGACAGCTGCACTCTCCCTTCGTAACCGTTAGGTCTGCGAGCTGGTCGCTTCGCTCCGTCCCTTCCTGAGACTGCAAGCTTTTCTCAAGATTCTTTCCGTGCATACGTAATGATTCCCCATCCACTTGGGTGTACAATGCTTGCTCCTCTCTTGTCTCATAGTCTTCTGGTGGACTATATAACTTCAAATTAGCTGCATTTACAACAACTTCTCTACCTGTTGCTTCGTCTTTGATCCGATATGCATTATTTTGCAGATCCCTTATAATCAGGTAGGGTCCGTGATAAGCATGCTGAAATTTCTTATATTTCCTGCTCTCTGGATCTGAACTGGCGGGTTTCTTCAATAAGACGTATTCTCCTACGAGTAACGGTCTGTGATACCGTTTCCTCCTGTTTCTTCGCTGCCGTCTATCTGTTTGTTTCTTGAGATACTCGAACGTTCTCTGGATCCTCAGCTCACGTCCAGGTTGTGCATCGATGGGTGTCCGAATGACATTATTCCATGGCCTCTCTGGTCTTCTATCGAGATGTAGGCTCACTGGCACCTCTCCTGTTGCTTCGTGTACGGTATTGTTAATACAATATTCAATAATCTCAAGTACGTCAATCCATTTCCAGTTCTCAGTAGAGCAATATATCTTCATGTACTTTTGCAGTTCCCTCATAACTCTTTCTGCGGAATTCGACTCCGGGTGTCGAACTGTGGACAAAATCTGTCTTATGCCCAGATTCTCCAACTCCCTGCGAGATTCTATGCTGGTAAAACAACTCCCATGATCCGATAAGATGTTTTCTGGCTGTCCTAACATAGGAATGATTCTTTCCTTCAGCCTCTTAAGTACCTGTTTCGTACTGGTTTTCTGAATTGGACACAGGACTACCATTTTGGAAAACACGTCTATTGCAACTAGGATGTGTCTATTTCCTCTTCTAGCTCTAGGAAGCGGCCCAAAGTTGTCCAGTGCCAGAAGCTGACATGGCTTCTCTGGTAAGAGCGGTATAGGTCTCTGCCTCATTAAATACGAGTTAGGCTTTACTCGTTGGCACATATCACAAGTCCTGATAGTATTCCTGACTGTCTCTCTAAGTTTAGGCCAAACAAATGCTTCTTTAAGCAGGGCAACAGTTTTATCTACACCGGAGTGACCAAAAGCTCGGTGTGCTAACCATACTAGCTTTCTCTGCAATGCTGGTGGTACGACTATCCTAGGTTTGGTGTGGTCTGAGTCGCTCCATTTGTGTAACATCTGGTTAAACCATAGATATTCCGTTGATAATGCTTCAGCTTCCACATACATCGGAGTTCCTCTATTCATCTTTCCCTCGAAGTAATTAATCATCAACCGTATCCAGGGATCTTCACGTTGAAAAACGGTGATGTTCCTCAGATCATCTAAGGTCTTCTGATCTCTATCTTCTATCTCGATAGCTAGAACTTCTTCTTCATTAGCTGTAGGGTATCTGCTCAGCAAATCAGGTATGATATTGTCCTTCCCCGGGCAATATTCTATTTCCACTTGAAATTGCTGTATGTACAGGGACCACCTTGTCAGTCTTTGACTCGACAAGTCAGTTTTCAGCAGGAACGTTAGGGCTTTATGGTCTGTTCTCAATAGAATTCTAAAACCATAGACTAGCTTTCGCCAATACTGCAAGGCATACAGTATCGCGAGTAATTCGATCTCCGTGACCGTATAATTCTTTGCATTAGGCTTCAACCTTCTGCTGATAAATGCAATGTAAGTTTTCTCCTCTGGCCTGTCCACATTCTCCTGATACAACATAGCTCCGATCCCTATAAATGATGCGTCAGTCTGGATAATAAATTTCTGAGTGTAGTCAGGATATCCCAATTTCACATAATCTAACAACATCTGTTTAGATTTCACGAAGGCTTCCTCGCATTGTTCCGTCCAGCGCCATCTTCCTCCCTTCTTACATTGACCGTCCTTTCATCGAGGTCTTCGATAAGCTCCTCAGGTTTGGCAATCCAGTTAACAACATTCACTGTGTTCCATCCTGAACTTTTCTCTCTTTGGCCATTTAAATTTGGTGTTGTTTTTTTTTTTCAATTGCTCCATTCTTTGTGGAGTTCTTCTGTCTGTCTTCATGCTGCTGAAGTTCCAGACTTTTGGCACCGTCATCATTTTGATATATGTCGGGTGACCTTCTATTCCTAATCGCTTCATCCCAATGAACTCGCGATTGTCTTGGATCATCTCCGCGCTCTTCCATGTATCTTAAAGATGCGTGATAACGTTCTTCCGCCTCTTCATCGAACCCGCGACTCTGCTCTTGGGATCTCCATCCTTGGTTGTTCCCAATTCGGCCGTAACTCCTTCTGTGATCAAGCTGCTGGTCTCTGGTACCACGCTGATTCCAGTTTTTCCTTCCTCGGTTACCACGGTTCGATGTTCCTCGATACGCTGGCCTATAATTTTGGTTTTCGCGTCCTTCGCGTTGCCAGTCGGATTTTCCTGTTTCGGTGCTTGTAGATTTGCTTTTTGTCTGCACGTTGGTTGGCTCAATCGGTGTAGTCGTCATGTTTACTTGTTCCGCATTTCGACTTTGTCTTGTGTGCTGCACTGTGGTTAGATCAAGTTGTCTCAGTACCTCCTCCATATCAATTGCAGTTTTGGCGTTTGCCGAGATTAGCAGACGTTGTACTTCATACGGTAGCTGCTTGGCTATTGCTATGCACAAGTCTGACTCTCTAAGCCCTTCGTCAAGCTCTCGAAAACGGCACAATTGATTCACAAAGAATTCCCCGTACTTAGTCGGATTACTAGTACTGTAACGTCTGGAATACAAGTCCAATCTGAGGTTCTGTTGTACGCTCGCGTTCCAGTATCTGCTTAAAAATGCTTGGCGAAATTCTTCAACGGTGTCGAACGTGTATCGAAAACTCCTAAACCATAGGGCACACTCCCCCTCGGTTAGTTTTTCAATCGCTCTCAACCTGCGCTCTGGCGGTACTTTCGCATCATTCAAGTACTCGGAAACCTCTTTAAGCCAGTACTTGGGTGTCATGTGAGAATTACTCCCAGAGTATTTCTTTGGTTTCTCATCACTAGCCCTTATAACTGTGACTATTTGACTTTGAACAGCATTTTCATGGCAATTGGCATACCAGGTGTGGTATACGGACTGTCACTTGGCATGGCTGCATTCTTTGGAGTGGGCTGTATTTCTATATCTGCCCATTTATTTCTCCTATTCTCGTCTATACTTCCTTCGCTAGACCTAGGATTCCGCAACATAGATTCCTCCTGCGCGATCATTCTCGTCTCGATTTGACTGTGTCTATTTTCTGCCCTTTCCAAACGAGCTAATACCTCTCGTTCTATTTTCTCTAGGCGATCTCGATTTCTTTCTGCCATAGAAAATGCCTTTTCCTTACCATCCTTAAGGTTTTCCTTCAGGTGGATAATTTCCCCTGCTAGACTCTCTCTTACTTCGGCAAGAGTCTTATCACTGGCTTCAGTCTTTAAGCCTTCTCGAAGTTCTAATTCTTCTCGTAAGCCTGTGACTTCCTTTTGAATGTGACCTTGTATATGAGAGATTTCAGTCCTTATTTTCGTGATTTCTCCCTGGTCCTCGTCTTGTCTTATGGATAACTGCTAAGTCGTTCTGAGTTTGTTCCAACTCTTTCTGTACTTTCCCGACTTGCCTCTTCATATTTGACATTATCTCCTTATTCCCTTGATCAGAAGTTTTTATTTCTTGAATTTCCTTGCATTGGTCAAGGATATTCTGATCCTGTTTTCTTAAGGCTTCGTCTACCGCCTTGGCGTAACCTGCCATTCGCGTATTCCATTTTATATCGCTATCCTCGAACCTTTGATCCACGGTCTGAGTGAACGTATTAAACTGCTCTAATTGACGTTTAGTATTAGCTTCATTCTGACTCTGAATGTCTTTAAGCTCCATGGACATACTGCTTAAATTATCGTTAATTTCACGCTGTGACTCTCTGCACGCTTGCAGATTATTCTCTAATTTTAATTCAATAGACTCAAAGCGTTTATCGTTATCACCTTGCATTTCTGAGATCACGCTAACAATATTCTTAGTTACCTCACGCTGGACAGACTCTTTAACGTCATCCATTTTCTTATTAACCTCTATTAGGTTTGACTCTAATTGCGTGTTTATTGTAACTTGATTAGCCTCTAATTGAGTATTGACTGTAGCCAACATCTGGCTTACCTCAGTTTGACTAGCATCCAATCTAGTATTTATTTCGGTTTGATTGGCATCCAATCTACCCGCTATTTCATCTTTAAATTCTCTAATTTCTTCCTTTCTCTTAGCATTAGAATTATCAAAATGCTCCCTTAACTCAGCAATGCACCTGAGTACGTCTTCAGTTCCAGCCATCCTGTACTTGTTAATTTGAGATATAGGTAGGCCGCAGCTGAATATGCTGGCGCGTTCTATTGGAAAGGAAAGGATTCCGATCCCACGACAACAACAACAACATATTATAAAATGTCAAAACTAACTATGGAATGGGTATAGACCATCGTACCCGTCCGACAACAATGTCTGACGTCTGAATATCATTTAGAAAGACTCACAATCGCTCAAACAAAGTTTGAGAAAAAATATCATTTCTATGGTTTTCCCCATGAAAACCATGCTATTATTATGGGGTTTTCTGAATCCCATACGCCATCCACGTACTGGGCGCCATTGATAAAGATTAATGTATTGATGCTTACCCTCATGTGCCTATGGTGACCCGTAATTTCAACAGGCCCCACTCACGGGCGACATTGATAATGATGAGGGTAATATATAGGGATATAACACGCTTTGCCCCACACACCTGGGTGACATGATAATTAAAGGGGTCTGTGGGTAAGTTACATTTACATTTAAGCATGTTTTATGGAGGATTATCAATAATTTATATCACGCGATGGCTTATTAACAAATGGGACGCGGCCATTCCTATTCTGTCCTAATTTCTATGCTATATTTGCTTCTACCATTAATATCTTGGCCGACTTTTTAGCAGTACCTGTGACTCAATCCCAGTACAGAGACATCTCCTCCATGTACCCGATTGTCATCATGTGGACCATGTGTTCGTATCCCAACTAACTCACGGTCTTTCGAGGTATGGGACGTTCCTGCCCACCATACGACCACATGCTCAGGATTTGAGTCTACCAGGTAACTACTCTACAGGAAATATACAACATTTTCCTAAAGGTAACACATTTACTGGTCTAAAATCAATGGCTATACAACAAATACAAAACAAAGGACAAATTACATTTAATTCCCACAAATAAAATAGGGTTGTTCTGTGAGCTTTCTTCGTAAAATAGTGCTGCACTGCACTCAAATCTAATTCTAACATCCTGTCAATGATATTTTCAGACTTCCATGGGTTTTCATAGTGTTCAACAACTAACACAACTTTAGTTAATGGGAGTATCATAACACAAAAATCACATATCACATAAAATGATACTAATAAAACATTTTCCCATTTCTTATGGCATTTACCTTGATTAACATGAATACATTACTTTCTGCAATCATTAACAGATATTTTTTTTTGTGTTGCGTGAATCATCTTCCCTCCTTCCATGCATATGAACGCCTTAGGAAAAGTGGTACTTAATTTTATAGTTTCACCATATAACGATTTTCTGGGTCTTGTCGGGCTTATCATTGTTACAAATGTGTCATGTTCTGGGAAGAACACATACCCGTCTGCATAAATTAGCAGGAATGGCAAAATGCACTCTAAAAGAAGATGCCTACATTATTTTGGTTCAGCTTTTCTCCTCAGAGAATAATTGAGCCAAATATTATCTGATTTCTATGATTCAACAACGTATGTGAGTTGCAACCCACCGTTCAATTCACTTGGCATCATCAAAATAATCATATCTTACTTGCATATTTAAATATCGAGATTTCTCAGTGTCCTAGTGTGACTAATTTACAAGGGACCGGTCGGACGACCTTCCTCCCCCTTAGCAGGCAATAAAATTCGTTCCAGCCGGCTCTCCAAGATGGCCGCTACAGAAATGGTCTACCATTCCCCTCTCTCTCACTCTGTCAAGATCAAGGTCAGGTTTGTTTACAAAGTGCAGACTAGAGTAACACTGAGTGTGGCCCCTAAATAACTGAGTCAATTTAAATATTTAACATCTATCCTTACAGTGTCTTGGGCTCAAACTGGCTCCTTAATTAACATTCATGGCTGGGGTGGCATTCTAGTGATAGTCTTGCCGTTCTATGGTGACGACTAGTGGCTTTTAGACGCGCATCATAGTGAAAATCCAACGACTTTCACCAGCAGCTGTCAATAAAATATAAGGAAACCTGCGTTCCTAAACGACGAATATGATCCTCACCTCACAGGGTGGGTCATTAACACACACATGCTCACAGCGTCTCGACGGACGTCAATAGTGGCATAATTCAAGCAAGCGTTGGATACAGACAGGCTCTGTCCAATTCGCTGCGAAATAATACAGTATGCACAAGGGCGATACTACTCGTAGATTTGGCCAACTTCTCACCTAACGTGCAAGCTATACTAGTTGTCCCCGCTATATTTATTACGTAAATCACTGGATTCTACGTTAATTCTGCACGCTTACAAGCGGCTCAAACAATACTTCACATATATGACTCCATTATTAAGGCACTCGCGTTCTCTCTGCCATACCACTTAAGCCAAAGCTTTACATAGCTCCTAACACAAATGTATCAAAATTTACTGGCTTACTTTACTTTAATGGTCCTCAAACAATAATCCTAAGGATTGACCATATCAAATATTCATTCATATTTCACTGACACTGAAAAAGCTCTCGTATTTCTTTATATTTCACGTTATACTCTCACTGTTTACCAAATACAGTATCTTTACATTAGACATGACACTATTTGAATACTCTTTAGGCCAAAAATGCCTATTACTTTACTGTTTGCCGACCCATAATATTATTTATTATTATCATTTAACGTTACCGTTACATCCATCACTATTTTTGCCTGAATGGCCTCAAACAAATCACTTTCCAAGCCATATTTTATTCAAGACGAGTGGTGAAAACTCGTTCAGTAAGTGACTATTACATCTTACTCAAAGTGATAAATCGTTACATGGTGAACTACTTAGTTATAATTACATTATAAAAAATGGGTACTCACTTTTTTCCTCTTTGCTGGATAGTGCCAGCGCCTCAGCTGTAGCGCTACCATAACGCTGGAATTAAGCCATCATGTTATCCTTGACACAACACTTAGATTCATACACTTCCCACATGATACACATATTTTTATCAGTGGCTTTTATCATTGCAATACACTGCATATTAATCACTATACACATGAACACGTAAAATCACTATTTCACAATTTATATACATCTATCCACTACTTCACATGTTGATCCTTAAATTGGACTTCTCCTACGCCTGATCTCAGAGATGCGCTGTAATTATGACAACCGCTGGTCTCCGTGACAATCTAACAGCGTTTTACGGACGTTCAATCCTCGTTCCCTGCAATCTTGTTCAGCTCACTATCCAAATTAGGTGGCAATGATTTCCAAGCTCCCATCATTGTAGTGTTTCTGATGATGCTGTCATATATAATTCTGACAATACCTCCCGGTACAAGAACTGTTCAAAACATTATAAGTTCCTTTTCGCTGTAGCGAATTTATATTTGCGTCAGATAATAGGTAAATATCTGTAATACTTTACTTTCGACGCACTTCATGATTACTTATGAAGCTTTTATAACTTGCTTCTATTGTTCTCCAACGGCGACGCGTTGATACTTTAACATTTGGCGCGCTACTAGCAACGTCTTAGTTACGTGTGTACTGTAGAAGACTGGTAAAGAACTGGTGAAGAACTGCAGAAGACTTGTGATGAACTTAGAAGAAGATATGGTTTGGCTTGCCTCGCTCCCCATATATAAAGGTTTCTCGTACAAAATAGTCCACTGGACACACGAGAGCGACTCCTTTCTTGAAATAATACCTCTTCAGACGAAATGACATCTACATCTTGTTTATTTAGGTGTGGAGCTTTCAAAAACATTCGCGTGCCGGCGATCGCTTCGGCCAATTAATTACAATTAATTGCCTTAGTTCGGCGCGTGTGCACGCCATCATGGTACTTCCCCGTTGACTGGTCACTAAGTCAATGCTCTTGAGCGTAGGTTAGGTTGTGATGCATTCATTTGGAGATAAAGGCCTTAATTTAGGTGAAAAACCATCCCTAAATTACCTCTCCGTGAATATATTCACCTGGGTGTATATTTCAATGCATTTCAATGCTCCATTTAGCTGTAATCAATTTATTTCCATGTGCAGTCGATCCCGCCATTGCTTGCACCGTTGTCAAGCGGTGGATACTCGAGTCATTAATTCTGAGCTGTCTCTCCGCTCCAGACGTAAGTAGTTCGGTAGGCGCCTAGACTACTCCGCCCACTTGCTAAGGGTCATTTGTAAAACTTCAAACTGGCCTTCTCTCACTTTCGTATGCTCAGAAAATGTATATTTCCTTGCATTTGGCTACAGTTCTTCCCTTAAATTGCTATGATATTCACCTATAGATCGTGAAATCACGCTACATTCTTATATGTCAGTATACCTCTCATTGCTCTTTGGGTTCCCAATAATTGCTCCCCCGCAGAGATCAATGGTTCGACTCTAGGCATAACCATGTGTCTGGTCTTTTCTCATGAGACCTGAGTTCGATGCCAGACTGCCGTGGCCAGTTGGGCACACTATATACAGTGGAATTTCAAAAACGAGGTCTCCCGCACATCCATTTACTCTTAACATTAACGGAAGATTGTAAGTTTCGAAAATTTCTGACATTGACAGTGTGGTGTCAGCCGAAATACCAGATCTCGAGAATGAAGCGCTATACGTGTTGGTAAGGCGTCATATGGTACATGGTCGTCGCGGATCTTTGAATCCTTCTTCAGTCTGTATGAAAGATGGCGTATGTAAGAAAGATTTCCCTAAACAGTTTCAGGAAGAACCCAAAGATAATGCCAATGGTTATCCTTCGTATAGGAGAAGAAATAATGGACGGATTATTATAAAAACAATTCGAGGCATTGACATTGAAATCGATAGTCGATTCATTGTTCCCTACAATCCATTTCTTTTACTTTACTTGCAAGCTCATATTAATGTTGAAATATGCTCAAGTGTTCGGAGTGTTAAATACATCCACAAATCTATTATATATAATCCAAAATTGACTCATCAACGCAGGGCTCAAACCACTAGACCTAGAAAGCTGAAAGTTTGCATGTTGGTTGATCCGAGTATGTAGCGGCTCACTAAGAAACGGTTTTTTAAAATTCAATTTGTAAGTGACCTTTTTCGGCCCTTTGGCACTGAGCAAGGACAGTCGGTACAAATATCGGATTTAGCTCATTTTAAGCCGCCAGATACGAGAAACAATACTCGGAGGTCCTGTAGGGACCCCGAAACACACTTTTTAAGTTCCTAAAATGAACGGTTTCGGAGATATTCCCAAATAACTGTGTTCCCTCGAAGAAACAGATCAACGTTACTATGGCAACCACTGAAATTTCGCAGACCGGGGATAGTTTTCTGGCAATATCTCGAAAACCGTTCGTTTTAGGGCCTTAAAACGCGGGGTTCGGTTTACGAACTTTGCTCCTCGCATTGATACGCGTAAAATGAGATATATTTTATCAATAGAGGTGGTTTTTCGGGTCGGATACGAGCGTGATATAGTCTTTGAGCTGGTTATTGTAAGCGAGCTTTCGTATCTTTACGCTAATTTACTGTGTCTAGATGCTTACTATTTTGCACGGTATGCTTTCATTTTCTTTATAAATTTGTTTTTTGTTAACTGTATATTTCTGTTTGCCAATATTGATCTGCTCTATTTCGGTTTTTACCATGATCAGCAACCCATAATCACTGACGGATAAGTCGTATTCTACCGGGTGTCACATTAAATTATTATTTTTTCTTAATTATTCTTACTGAGGAATTGGGCAAACTTATTTCAATAAAGTTGGTATTTTGTCTTTCACGGCCATTGAATCCCCGCACTAGGCACGGCTTAAACCTAGAAAAGTTGCTGAGTAGGACTTATGGACTAATGGTGCAGCAGAAAAGAGGAGAATTGAAGCGTTTGAAATGTGGTGGTACAGGAGAATGATGATCAGAAGGGTAGATAGGGTAACAAATGAAGAGGTATTAAGACGAGTGGGAGAGGAGAGATGTTTCTGGTGACTGCTAATGAAGAGAAGAGATAGGAGGGTAGGACACATATTAAGACACCCAGGAATAGCAAGCTTAGTTATGTATGGGCGGGTCGAGGACAAGAACTGTAGGGGTAAACCAGTATTAAACAGATTACCTCGAATGTAGTGTGTGGTAGCTATGTAGAGATGAAACGATTAGCTCAGGAGAGGGAGACATGGAGGGCTGCATCAAACCTGTTAAAAAACTGAAGACTCAAACAACAACAATAGGCAATTTTAATTATTTAGAGAGGCATGTGAAGTGTTTTGGAGAATTTCAATCCCTGGGATGTAACACTGGAAGAGACTGCATAATATACTGTACATCAGCGGCCAAGGTGAGAGATATTTAACTATAGGTCTATTAATAGCGATATGTTGACGTACAAATCATCAATAAGTATGGCAAAATTACATCCAGAATAGCTTAAGGAAGAATACTTTTAATTCCCCATATTCCGATAGATTTGCCATTCCGGTGTGCAAGAGTACAGTTCCCTCTTCAAAAAATATTCGCAATTTCTTTACAAAGCGCAATGACACACACTTAACAGTAGCACGTATACATTTAGACAAAAACATTTTTTCCCTTGGGCAACTGTAAGTGGCGTGCTCGCGAGCATTCGGACAACAAAATCGTTATGTCTCAGCAGAAGACGTAATTTTAAAATGTGTTAGCATAATGTAACATCGAACCCTGCAGACTTTCACAACTCTATGAAATTCCCACATTGCTGATCATATCAATATACTGTATGTAGCAGAATATTCAGAATTAAAATGGACCCCTGTAGCTGCGATTGCTGTAATAGAATAGACCAATTATCAACAATAATGCATCGTCCCCATTGTCTTGATCGCGGGCGAAGCCGCGGGTACCTGCTAGTTTGTATAATTTAATCTATGTTAAGAGGGGCAGATGACCTCGTAGTTCCGCCCCTTAAATCAACAATAACTAACTAGAGTCGCTGTCCATCATGATCAATTGGATCGCCCATCTTCAGAGGCGGGCGGCGTCTTAAGAAGAAGACTTTCCCTTGGCTACGATGCTGAGCAGAACGATCACGAGCTGAACAGAAGCGCGTTTTTTGTCTCACCGCAACTATAAATATACTAATGGCGTGGAAGTTCCGTCTAGAATACCAGAGATATTCGTGTTGTGCGTGATACCTGGTCTGATCGATAACCGATCATAATTTAATATACTTGTTCGTGATTTGGCTGGAAAGTCTTAATTGCATCCGGTGGGATTGTTGCTAATGAAATAATTAGCAGGACTAATGACATTGTGTGCTATGCGCATGCTCGCAGGCTGTTGTCCCTGATGGATGTAGTTATTCTTTGAGGACCGGCTCATTAGCCTTGTCTTCCAGCCAGCTGCTACAATTAATTGTTCTATCTCTATACGGTGGCTGCAGTTGCGGATGTACCCTGGTACCCGTGAGCAAGGCAATGTCCTCGCTGAGGGGTCGCGGCATTTCTGAGATTGTAATAATAATAATAATAATAATAATAATAATAATCATAATAATAATAATAATAATAATAATAATCAAGGAGGCAGTGACTCAGTAGGTCAGCTCGCAACGATGCTCCCGAATTTGTTCATTTTATATGGTTATTTTGCGCTACTAAGGTTATTTTACAGTTTAGATGTTAATTTTGGATGATTTACTACCGGTATACATGACTTCGGAGTGTTTGAGAGTGTTTTTATGCTCATATTTGACATATTTGAACAGCATGACATTTTGTTTACCTGGTTGCTTAGAAATAAGAAGGTCTACAACCAGGTTAGGTTATGTAAGTTGTCATAAGTACGTCGCTGTCTCTGTTAGATTTGAACCATATGTTGCGTGCTTATAACTTCTTTCATCCAGACTCTAAATGAATTTGGCACAGATATTGCTGCAAAATACATTGTTGAATGGAGTTATGCTACATACCGCAAGTTGTGCAAATTAAGTGTCGGCTGGTGTGACATCAATGAAACCCAGGATCTACGAGTATAAATTGTAACCTTAGTTTACTAGCACAGCTAGTTGCTTTCGCCCCTCCTGTCACAGTGAGTATTTATGCATTTCTATTATTGCTTGCATGTGCTCAACTTTGGTGAATTGCGTAAATATTTAACACGAAGAGGTCGATTAAGATCTGACAGTTCCAATGCAGGTTAAGGATAACTCGTCTCATACTCTTTCGATATCAGCTTCAAAAGCGTCGGCAAAATTTACAAGAAACGATTATTAGACTATTAATCATTTAGGGTAGGTAGGACTCTTCAGCCGTAGTGAAGGCAACCTGCCTAGGGGATGAATACCCCGAAATCAAACTCATTGCAGCAGCGTCTGTCCCGCAGCGGGCGGCTGCTAACGACGTCTGTTCCCCATGTTAGGGGCGGTCGAAATTATATCCTGGCCGTAGGTATAAAAGGCACACCATCATCATGATGAGATCAAATAAGAAAAGTGGAAATAAAAGGCCGCTACCCGAGGAGCGTCGGGGCACCCTTGGAGCCATCGCTGGGGGTGACAGCATACAAGCCGGTGGTGATCAGGAGCTGAACAGGCGGGCCCTGATCGGGGAACACCCCGAACATGTTACAACCGATGTCGATAGTAGCATCCTAACAGCATTCAACGCTACACCTGCTCCTAGTGTTTCTTCTGATACTCAGGAGACCACAAGAGCAGGCAAACCGAGAAAGCGCATGAAATGGACAAATGAAATGAATATGTACATCATGCGTTCATATTATCAGATAACGAATGTGGAAACTGACACTACTGCATATAGACACAAGTTGCACGCTGCATTCTGCCAGAAATTCCCTGAAATTAATGTTACGGAACAGAGAATAGCAGATCAGCGCCGTGCTATAGTTTTGAAGAAACTTATCCCAGAACATCATCTCAAGCTGCTAATGGTTGACGTAGCTGCCGACAATACTCATACCTCTGTAGACGAATCCATAGATCAGGAGAGTACACGTTTGGTCAATGAACAAAGGCACACCGATCATCGTTCAGATGACAAAGATGTAAGAATATCGCCGGAAGCACTCGGAGATCCAGTGCGGAAACAACTCGAAGATGAATTTGGGAAGGCTCTCATAGAATTTGAAGGGACTGATCCAATAGAGCGGCCCATGATCACGAACCAACATTGCTCTAAGAAACTTGCTACCACTGTTGTAACAATGAACGACATTCTCTCTCAGCATCTGTCCCAGAAATCATATTGTTTCAACCATGTTCAGACTGCAATTTACGCTGGAGCGATAGCTGTGATACGAGTGACAGGAGGTAGATTATGGCGACCTAAATATACGTCAGGTCGACAGAAGAAGATGCCAGCTTGGGAGATACGTTTACGAAAGTCTGTTGATGAACTGAGAGTAAATATCGGAAGAATGCATCAGTAAGTTGCAGGCAATAGAAGTAAGAAGGTTGTTCAATGTGTTAGAATGTTGAGCCATACGAAGAGTAAACATGCAAAGTATAATCCTCCGAACTGTAGCCCCCTTGAGATCCTAGACACATTAAAGCAGCACCTTGAGGCAAAGGCACAGAGATTACGTCGATATAAAGAATCGAACGAACGAAAGCAACAGAACAAGCTATTTGTTACCAGTGAGAAACGGTTCTATAGGAATCTTGACGATCCTGGAACTCAAATGGGCAGTTCACCGCAAAAAGAAGAGGTAGTGAATTTCTGGTCATCCCTATGGTCGAATGCTGGAGATTATAACAGCAGCGCTAAATGGATTACGGAGGAGGAGGAGAGAATGTCAGAAATTGACACGATGAGTGACTCTTCGGTATCAACTGAAGATGTGGCCCGTGTGGTTAAGGAGACCCAAAATTGGAAAGCGGTAGGACCAGACAACCTCCACAACTTTTGGATCAAACGTTTCACTTGTACTCATGAGCATCTTGCCCGCTGCTACACAGATTTCATCCAAAATCCACAGCTTATCCCCTCTTACTTGATGCGAGGTAAAACATACCTTCTGCCAAAAGGTGATAGAACCAATGATCCTTCCAAATATCGACCTATCAGCTGTCTGTGCACCCTGTATAAGATATTTACATCTTGCATTGCACGTAAGATTTGTGAACACATAAATCATAATAACATCCTGGCTGAAGAGCAGAAGGGGTGCATGAAGAAGTCTCAAGGTTGCAAAGAGCAACTTGTAATCGATGCAGTTACTATGGAACAAGCTGGAAAGATGATGCGTAACCTCTACATGACCTTTATTGATTACAAGAAAGCTTTCGATTCAGTGCCACATTCCTGGTTAATCCAAACCCTGAAGATATATAAAGTTGATCCTGCCATCATTATAAGTCTGCAACATATGATGTCCCATTGGGGGACCAATTTATTAATGTCTATTGGAGACTCATGTATGGAATCAGGATTTATTCAAATCAAAAGAGGTATCTTTCAGGGTGACAGCTTGAGCCCTCTATGGTTCTGTTTGGCGCTCAATCCACTATCATCATTGCTGAACAATGCAAAGTGTGGTTTTCCAATTAAGCACCATGGTATAGTCAAATACAAAATTTCTCATTTGATGTATATGGATGACATTAAACTATATGCATCCTCTGAGAGACACATCGACAATCTAATTGCAATTACTGCTTCATTTTCTTCTGATATTGGAATGTCCTTCGGATTAGATAAGTGTCGCACCCTCACCATTAGGCGTGGAAAATTAGAGGCCCGAGCATTTCAACTTGATGACGGTTGTTTCATAAAGCCTATGGAAGGTAATGAGACCTACAAATATCTTGGTCTCCTGCAATCTAATCGAATTGATCATAAAGGTATTAAAGATAGAACCGTAGCTATCTACAATCAACGCCTTAACAAGATTTTAAAATCAAAGTTGAATGGAAAGAACACCTTTAAGGCTATTAATACCTATGCTATTCCTGCTCTGACATATACTTTCGGTATTATCAAATGGACGCAGACTGACTTGGACAACATCCTAATTAGGACACGCACCATCTTAACAAAACACAGATGTCTCCACCCTAAGTCAGCTGTTGAGCGATTGACAATCCCGCGTCAAAGAGGTGGACGAGGGCTCACGGACATTATCCAATTGCATGCAAGGCAAGTGAGGAACCTTCAGAGATATTTTCTGGGAAGACATGACTCTCCCATACATCAAGCCGCTGTGAAGGCAGATGACAAGTGCACACCGCTGGATCTTCTTCACGTAAGGGATATACAGTTAGCCACTGATGAGGAATGTTCAGCCATCAAGCTTCAGCAGTGGACGCAGAAAGCTCTGCACGGTCGTCATCCGTATGATCTCAACCAGAAACATGTCGACATTGATGCGTCGAACAGCTGGTTGACTCATGCGGACCTATTCACTGAGACTGAGGGATTCATGGTTGCAATCCAGGATCAAGTTGTGGCTACCAAAAACTACCTGAAATATATAGTTAAGGCAAATATTCAGGATGATAAATGCAGAAGATGCCAACTAGAACCGGAAACAATTCAACATATCACAGAAGGCTGCCAAGCAATCTCCTGTACTGATTACATGAAAAGGCACAACCAAGTGGCCAAAATAATGCACCAACACCTTGCTCAAAAGCATTTATTATCTGATAATATTTTGCCTTACTATCAGTATGTTCCTGACGCCGTTTTGGAGAATCCCAGTCATAAGTTGTTATGGGACCGATCAGTTATTACTGATAAAACCATACCAGCAAACCGACCAGATATCGTTCTTGTGGACAAGGTGCAGAAGAGAACCTTCCTAATTGATATTGCAGTGCCCAATTCCCATAATCTGCAACAAACCTGCTGTGATAAGATCACCAAATATCTGCCTTTGGCTGAGGAAATACGGCAAATGTGGAGACAGGAAAGTGTAGTGGTTCTGCCCATAGTAATTTCTTCTACCGGCATCATCCCCAAATTATTGGCTCGCAATCTACAAATATTGGGAATACATCCTGGTCTACATATCACCATGCAGAAGGCCGTCATCTTGGAGACCTGTTCCATTGTTCGCTCGTTTCTCAATGTGCCACCTTAAGAGAATTAGCCATACCGTCTTGCAAACAAGCCGACGATATGTTGATATGTCCCACTTATGTGGTGAAATGAATGTAGAAATAATAATAATAATAATAATAATACGGTCATATACGACGGATGATCGACTCCCGATCGACAAAACGTATCTTCAGTATATTCGACTCAAAACCAAAAACGACAATGCCATGGTATGTTAACTTCCAGAAAGATCTGAAAGAAATGGGGATACGAGCAGAAGATGCACAAGACCGAAATCTTTATAGAGCAGCCATCAAGACGTTTGGGACTTTCCAAGACGAAAAACGGACAAGTGGTGTGAAATGGACAGAAGAACGTCGTGCTAAACACAGTGAGCTCATGAAGACAATGTGGATCAAGCGAAAAATGAGCAAATGCCAGAATGTAAAATGAGGCTTATCGTAGTCCCTAGTTGGCTGATTAGCGAAATTGAATGAAAATAATAATAATAAGATTTCTGTAGAAACACACAAAATTTATGACAAATACTAACAAGAAGTTCCGAGACGAACTAAAAAGCCTTTATTTCTTAAAATTTAAGATCCATGCCAATGATTAATCTATATGGATCTATCTAGAATAATGACGAAATTAAGTTGGTAATATAGAAATTTCAAATTAGTTGGAAATACTGTATACCTGGCATAATGTAGCCTAATGTAGCCTAATAGAGCACTACAGGTGGCAGCCCTGGTGACTGAATATATTCTAAGTTCAATTTCTTAAGGTACAGAATACAAAATTTGGTCCAAGTCCATGGGATAGCACGGACGTTACATGCAGATAAACATTGGATCTAACAGCGCGTGTAAAACCATGTTGGCTACAATGTCATGCATTTATTGGTCAGAAATAATCTGAAATAATACGATCTATTGTGTATATACAGGCTTTTACGGCCCGGATTATATAAATAATTCATGTTTTTTGGACTAATAATCTAAATACACACGGCACTAGCCCAACAAACATGAATGATTAATACGATCTATTGTTGTGGCAACTTTGAGTGAAATCCATTATTTAGTATACAAGTTACATGCATTTTAAAATTGGACCTATCAGCAGGCTTAGAATCATGTTGGCAGCACTGACGTATATTAGTTTCTCCAAATTAACCTAGAATGCCAGGTACTATACGTGTGCAAAGTTTAGAGCTATTGGCTTTCATACTTTCTGATATATTGATATTAGGATATAAAAAAATGAGAGAATTTATTAACAGTTGGCAACCCTGTTGGATCTTAAGAAAACGCTCAGTTATATCTGTTTATGTACACATAGCACATACAACATTTCGTTGAATTCCAATTGATACTGTAGAAGTTATATGAATTTACAAATTGGACCTATCAGCAGGCTTATAATCATTTTGGCAACACTGCCATGAATGGTCTCCTGGAAATTAAACTGAAATATTATTATCTATACGTGTGCTAATTTTGAAATAGCTCCCATTTATACCTTCCAAGATATCCAACATGGAGCTCAAATTTCAATTGCGATTTTTCAACAGTTGGTAGCACTGACATAATTTTCAAATACGGCTTTGAGATATTCAGGTATAGATCTTTACTCCTACCAAATTATGTTTCGATTGCTGCAGCCGTTTAGGAGTTGATAGGGGGACACACACACACAGCCAGACAGACAGAAGGACAGACAGACAGACACACATTTGCCCGGATCGATCTCATAAGTCTACTTTTTCCCTTTTTTGCAAAATGTGAAAAGTAGGCTAAAAATGCTCCAGAAACCCTAATAACAAAAATTGGTCAAATTAAGAGGGTAGATAAGTTCAAATATTTGGGGGAAATAATTCAGAAGAATGGCTTAGAAAAACTGCTGTAGAAGAAAGAGTGCACAAGATTCCAAGAGCATATGGTAATACCAGGAATATCTATAACAAAAAAAAGTTTAGCTAAGAAATTGAAAATACAGCACTATAGAACAGTAATTAAACCAGAATGCTTATATGCCAGTGAATGTCTAATACTAAATTATAAGGCTTGCCACGGTGGGTGAGTGGTTATAGTGTCGGACTACCAACCCCCAAACTTGCAGGTTCGCTACTGGCCATGGTAAGTGATTTTTGAAGGCGACAAAAATCACGACACTCATGTCATACGTTGTTGGCATGTTAAAGAACCCATTTGAATTCAGTAGGCCGTGTTCAATGGCAAAATTAATCTCGGGATTTTCCGCCAACACAAAGTTCCTCCATTCTCTACTTGATAGCGCTGTAGTGTCAAGGAGTTTAGATATCTAACCTCCTTGACTTTCATAGCGTTCAAAGGAACGACGAAATTCGACATGCAAGCTACCCTCTGGGTGTCAATTAACAAAGCTTGCACCAGGCACCCGAGGCCATACGATATTATATTATTACTAAATTATAAATTGGATAAATTAGAAGTATTAGGAAGAAAAATTATACGCAAAATTCTCGGTCCATTAAGAACTACAGAGTTTTGGAAATTCAGAAGTAACGAAGAAATATATCGGAACATTGAAAACATAACGGAGACAATAAAGAAGAGCCGATTGTTATTTTTCGGACATTTATATAGAATGAATGATAGCAGGTTAACCAAACAGATTTTCAAATATCTTTGGAAACAGAAATCGACAACAGCCTGGTTTCAAGAAGTAAAGAAAGATTTAGGAGGAAACAATGTAAGAGAAGAAGATGCACTAGAGAGAATTTTAAAAAAATGGTATTGGGAATGGAAGGACTCCAAGGAAGGAAATATAAGAAAACAGGCTCAAAATGGTCGGAAGACAGAAAGAAGACACAGCGAAAAGATGAAGGAGCACTGGAGGAAGAAGAAATAAGAAAGACTAGACATTGAAATTGGTTCGTGGTCCTCAGAAGACCCTAACGGAGAGAGAAAGAAGAAGAATATTTCAGGTTGTCGCCATTTTGCAGCGACAGAATATAGGAAGGGACATGATTTTGATGCCACGACAGTACCTCAAGAACTGGCTATACACCTTCAACTGCTGAGCCAAGAGAAAGTGCGGTACTATCCTAGGTAAATATACCCCTGAAAGAGCGTTAAAAATCCCTCAGTATGCCTTCCTTCGGAGGGGAAGTAAAGCTGGCGGTCCCATGTCAGAGATTCATGGCATGATAAAGAACCTTCCACGAATTACACCTGTGTGAAGATAAATTATAGGTTATCTTTGAGTAACGCTTTTAGGTTCCAACGTTCGTCGCCTGGAGCCGACTGCGGTGGCATCTAGTAACAAAGTGCAGAACTAGTTGTTCGTTGACGGTGGCGTTTGGTAGCAAAAGTTGGAACTACTTGAAAATCCAATGTATGCAGTCCTTACTTGAATTAAAAATAGATAACACACACTAATACAGCCATCACAATTAACACCGGTTATCAGACAGATTCTATACACACCCAAAGTACTCGGAGCTACATGACTGCGTTGTCGCAGCCCCTAAACTGAGGAACCAACCAACCAAAGTGTACTGGGAAATAACAACTTTACGTTGTACTGGGATCGTACGGTATTGACAAACCAGTCAGCCGTGCACAACAGACCTGATCTGGTTCTTGTTGACAAATGCATAAGGCACAAAGCATGATGAAAAGCTGTCAAAATACACAGAGTGTTCAGAACTGATAAGGAAGCAATGGCACATGGCACAAGTCAGGACAGTTCCTATAATCATCTCCAGCGCTGGCGTGATTCCCAACAACTTGAATCTCTCACAGAGACCCAGGCTTTTTCAAACTGATGCAGAAAACAGTTATACTTTCGACGTATCGCGGAGTGAGGCTGTTCTTGGGCAATCAGGCCTGAAGGAGAGAGGGAAAAGTGTAAAGCAACTACTGAATGCAGTTAACAAGAATTTGCTCCTTATGATGTAGCCTATATCTGGGATTGTAAATGTTTTCTTTCCAGCAAATATGCTGAGAATGTGTAAGCGCACGCGTAAAATAAATAATAGGAAGAACGAGGCACACGGAAAGCATCGCTGTCTCAATGCGCAAACGACATCTGATTTGAATGGGCGGGAACCGTTTGACGAAGAAAGTCTTCGAGTACATTGTTAAAAATTGTCTGCAATATTTATTTAAACGTTTGTTTCCTCCGACTTACCGTTCCAAAGTTATAGCGCAGCAAATGCAACGCTGCGTAGTCAAGGCTACTATTGTTACTGCGGAGAGAGCGGTGGGCATAGTTTAGACAGGGACCGGTGTCGGACAATTTTCACACTTTGGCAGACTATAACTTTGGAACGGTAAGTCGGAGGAAAATGTGTTTCAATAAATGTTGTAGACAATTTTGAGAGGAACAAATTTCTGATTCGCTCTTTTGTGAACAAAACATTTTTTCTATGACAAACATTGAAAAAAAAAAACTTTTTTGGAAACTTTGGCGCCTCCTATCTTCTGCATTTCAAAACGTATGACATGACCTCAATGAGACAAATTGTAGGTGACAATGTCCTATACATTTTTTGTTTAAAAAACTTTTCTTTAAAATACGTCGATTCAGAGAAAAACACTTTTCAATTTTTTTTTTAGTTTTCCGACAAAATGAGCGTGCAAATTGTTCTGAAATTTGGAGTTAAGATTTTCTTGTGCTTTTCTAACGATTTACTAAAAGCCAACCATAGCACGGTTTTTGGAACAAAAGGGTTTTCTTCTGTGCAGCTGTACTGTACTATGGGGTGATCTCTCTCTTCCCGCACGTCTCGCAGTAGGCCGCGCTGCAAAAGGTGGTTGTGCAGGCTATTGACGGGTGGTCACATTAATGCAGGCCACGCCAACTCGACCACTTAGTGCTTGCGCGCCCCGCTGCCACACCGACGGCACCGCTGCTTTCCCCTCCCTCCCCTCTTTCACCCCAGTCAGACTTGGAAGATGAGCAATGGATCGCTGACCTCGCTTTACGAAAGACAACACGGGGTATTTAATTATTTAAATATCTCGTTGCAAGGCAAAAATAAATTAATCAGTACTATGTCTGACCGTATTGATAGTTTCAAATTTCAGCTTGTGCTTTTAAAAGTCAGATTCAAGAAGGGCATTGGGACAATTTTCACTCTCTAAAATCCTTGAATCCCGAGGATTCATGCCCTTCTCCTGAAATGTGTTGCTATAATCAGAACAACGTTCGTTTGGGAACAAATGTTTTCAATTATAACTATTGACAAAACAAAAACAAGGTCATGTTGTCTGATGATTCCTTGGAAGCTATACTTTGGATTGCAACTGCCAGAATGATTGATACAAATATCGGAAAATTAATGGCTTCAAAGCGATGCCAAAGATAAACAAAGAATGTTGAAAATTAGTGCAAAATCAGGAGCGATATAAAACTATTATTTCTATCGGTACACACAATTAGGCATTATTATTATTATTATTATTATTATTATTATTATTATTATTTTATTTGATCCGAATTCTCCCAATACATAGAAGACGTTAAGCAAACGACTCAATCAACTTTCCTTTTGGTTCCTCTTGTTGTTCCAATAGACTTTCATTCTTTTCGGGAAGGCTTGTTTGCGTTGTTCCGACCACTTTGGTCTGTACTGTTTTCGTTGTGGTTGCTCTGATATAACTTCCTATTTTTTAACTTTGTGCCTAAAGGTATCCCTTTCTAAAATGCCAGGTGAACTTATGTTTGTGTTTTTTGAGGTCCTTTCGAAGTTCCTCTAACCAAGGTGTTGAGTTCTTGAGTGTGATCAAATAATCTATTATCCTTTTCGTCAATCGATTTTCTGGTAGTCTAGTGAGATGTCCAAAGAATTCGTCTTTTCTTAATGTCAATTTCGATGTTTGAATACTTTTCTGTTGTTTTTATTGATTGTAGTCTGTAACCATCTTGTGTATATCTTGCTCCTAAAATTTTCCTAATGATCTTCCTCTCTTCCTTTTTGATGTGTTCATGTTTACTGTTAAATGCCAGAGTTTCGCTTGCGTAAAGGACTGTTGGTTTTATGACTGTGTTGTAGTGCCGAATTTTTGTGTATTTTGACAAAGATTTTTTGTTGTAGATGTTTTGGACTAACCCTAATGCTGTTTTGACTTTTTGGAGACGATTTTGTCGCGAGATTTTTTCAAGGCCTGTCGGTTCGATAAATTCTCCGAGGTATTTAAAGTGCAGTACCCTTTCGATGTTACCATATTGTGTTTTCAGGCTCATGATATCTGTCTTTGAACAGAAGAATTTCGTTTTCTCAAACGAGATCTCTAGTCCCACCTTTTCTGCACTTTCTTTAAGTATCTCGAGCTGACCGCGGGCGTGAATTTTTAGCACTTTTTATCTTCATGGTATGGTTTTGTACAGGGACTGTATGTGTAATGTCTCCTCATCCTCGATTAGTATCGCCAGATCATCCGCAAATGCGAGGTATGGTATGTAGAGGTTGTTTATGGGAAATCCCAGTCGGATTGGCTTCCAAAATTCACATTTCTTGTGTTCCTTCTCGCATTCTTCCATAACCTTGTCGAGGACGACGTTGAACAGAATAGGAGAGAGTCCATCACCTGTTTGAATGTAGAATGGTTCTGAGATTATCCCTGGCGCGCGCTGATTTGCCCAGCCCCATTCACCAAACAACAACACGACTCTCTCCTCGCTGAGCGCTGCCACTACACGTTCCTTCCTACAGCAGAGCACCGGTGCTTTTGCCGGTGCCGGTCGGTGCTCACCAAGCACCCGAGTTGGCGTGGCCTGCATTAATGTGACTGGACTGTGCATTTCTGCTATTTTCTTTCCAACCCTCGTAATTTTCTTATATGTGCCCTAGGACGACACAGTGGTTGCACATCTCTCAAGTGTGGAATCAGTCTCCACGAAGTGGAACTGACCTCCACATCGCTATTGTTCCCCTCGTGACTCCTCAGAGTGATAGCACGTTCTCCGAGAGCGTTGTACTATTTGCATATCGCAAGCTGCACTTAATGTGCCGTCAGACGATTAGACCGAGACCACGACAAGTTTTATGGCGGAATATTAACTACTGCACGCCAGTGCCATATACCTCACACCATGACACCCTCCACAGGCACCGGGACGTTTGCTATGAATGATTAATAATAATAATAATTTTTATTTATTTTATTTATTTAGTTATTTACTAATTATTAGATACAACCATGAATAGGTCATTTTACACTAATATTTTAACAATTTTAAATAATATTAATAAAAACAACAACAACAATAACAGGTAACAAATGGCAGTGATATATAAATAATTCATGCTTTTCAGATAATGCCGTGTGTATTTTTAAAAATACACACGGCATTATCCCAAAAGCATGAATTATTTATATAATAATCCGGGCCGTGAAAGCCTTAATATCCAAAATGGCAGTGATGGCAGCAAGGAACAAATCTCGGAAAGACGCAGGGAATGAGTGGGGTAGTGGGTGATTAGGAGGGTGAGGGGGTAGGGATTGAGGATGAAAAGGATCTTCTAATGTTATGTTTGAATGTTCTATAGGGAGAGAATATGTCAATATTTGGAAGGGAGTTGCTAAGGGTAGGTAGAGCGCTTCTGTACTTCAAGACGTGGGCGAGGTATGTGGTGTAAATGGTTCTGAGGAGTTGAACGGGAGGGGATATTGAGTGGGAAGTAGCTTAAGAGCATGTTACATTTTGTGTAACCATTCATAATTTTATGTAGGAAACACAGGTCAGTAAATTGTAGACGGCTTTTCAGGTCGAGTACATTGAGGTGATTTAAAATGTCGGATTTGGCAAAGTGCCTTAGTGAAGGATTGCAAGCTCTGACTATTGATATGAAGAAATTAAAGACACTGTTCAATTTAGGAATGTTGGTTATAGCCGAGGTAGGCCAAATTGGAGAAGAGAAATCTAGGATAGGGAGAGCAAATGTGGTGAAGTATAATTTAAGTGCAGTGAGGTCTTTAATTTCTGTGAATCTGTATAGAATGCCGAGACTGCGCATTGCGCGAGATTTTATATGGTCAATGTGGGGAGAGAATGTCAGTTGATCATCGTGAATAATACCTCAATCTCTTACCTGAGAAGCCGTATCCAATTTATTTCCACAAATTTTATAGTCCGCCTGATTTCCAGGTTTCAGTAGTGAGAAAGACACATTGAAGCACTTTTTGGGATTTGGAGATAACCTCCATTTGTTGAACCAATCATTACATGCATTCACTGCTTCCTGGAGCTCAGCGCGGTTGTCAGAACTGGAAATGTTTCTGAATATCTTGAGGTCATCCGCGTACAGAAGAATGGAACACGCAGAATTTTGCACACATGTGTTTATATCTTCCATATACAGCACGAAGAGAAGGGGTCCCAGGATACTGCCCTGAGTTAATAATGCTACATATCTCAGCAGAAGACGCCCTTATCAGAGATCTCTTCCGCAAGAAAATCTTGACGAAGGGGCTAAACCGAGACGAGCAACCAAAGAGAAGACACGGTGCCCCTTGGACAGAGGAGAGTAGGCAACCCCACTCACAAATAATGAGGGAAATCTGGGCTCTGAAGTCAAATGCAACAAGACTTATCGTGGTTCTTGATGGCCGCAGCGAATTATATATAACATATACAATGACTGCACCGCCCGAAAAACTGCACCTGATTACAAAGCTGTCATTCGATGGTTTAATCAGTTTAAGGAAACAGGGACTGTAGAGAAAAAATCTAGGCCAGTCCGACCACCAACATCAGCATTGAACGCACGCTTTCCCAATGGCTGGATTGGTACGTGCAGTCATTTCAGGAGTAACTGTCAAGATGGCGGCAGAAATTCGCTCCCGCAGGTGGTCCAAAACCCGAATTTTTTCTGCATACACAATGTTTTTTATTGTACTCCCAGAAAAAAATCCTAAGGGGTGACGTCAGGACTCCATAGGCGCGCGCGCCCCCGGACGACCTTGGCTACTGCGCATCTAGTGTGCGCATGGCAAGGTCACGCCTACTCCACAACAAAACTTACTTTAACCAGCTAACGTTCAGTGAAAGAATTACACGTTTAACATAAAGGGTTTCGGTGCTATCATTGTTTTTAATGTTGGCATTATTTTTCGATGACCCTGTATATAATAATATCGTATGGCCTCGGGTGTCGGGTGAAAGCTTTGTTATTTGACACCCAGAGGGCAGCTTGCATGTCGAATTTTGTTGTTCCTTGGAACGCTATGAAAGTCAAGGAGGTTAGAGAAAGGAGGAACTTTTTTGTGTTGGCGGAAAATATCCGAGATTAATTTTGCCATTATGAACTCGGCCAGCTGAATGCAAATGGGTTCTTTAACATGCCAACAACGTATGGCATGGATGTCGTGATTTTTTTCACCTTTCAAAAATCACTTACCACGGCCAGGACCGAACCTGCAAGCTTGGGGTTGGTAGTCCGACACGATAACCACTCACCCACCGTGGCCAGCTGCTAAGAATGATTAATTATTTGTGATCAGTTAACGCACAACAAATACCCCTACAGATATGCCAGAAATTCCAAGCATCATCAAATTGTAACTACGGTAAATTTGCTAGTTCAAAACAAGAATGATTGTTAACAATACGCAAAATTTATTGACGGCAGAAGCAAGAATAGTTCGATACAAATAAAGTATTCACCATGATCTGCTGTAAAATGTCCATGAGCTGCAAATGTAATGGCCACTGGCCGCTCTGTAGGCCTATATTGTGTGTGGACGTAGATACATTTATTTATTATTTATGTATGTATGTATATATTTATTTATTTATTTATTTATTTATTTATTTATTTATTTATTTATTTATTTATCACGTTTGATTTCACAGGAAAATAAAATACATATCTACATGACCTTTGGTGAGACCTGTGGTCCTATAGGGCTGTAAGACCTGGGCCACGCCTCAAACACTTGAGGAACGCCTCTGTGTTTTTGAAAGGAAGGTCTTGCGCAAAGTGCAGGGTGCCTCAAAAAATGTACTAACACTCTGAATGACTATAAAATGAGTATTTATGAACATAGATACAATTTTAAGGGCTTCAATTATAGAAGAGATACAGTATGAAATTAAAGACTCATGTTCGCAAATGTTCAAATAATATTGGTCCCCGTCAGTGTCCAGGAGTTCGACAAACCGCCACCAACGCACCGGACCATTGCTCGCATCAGAGATAAATTTGAAACAGTTCGAAGTGTTCACAACGTCAACAAGAAACGTTCTGGATGACCACGGACATCCACCAGTCCTAGTAAAGAAGACCAGGTGCAGGAAGCCCTCACTCGATCCCCACCGAAATCACTACGACAAACGGCTCGAGAGACACACATCTCAAAAGATAGCGTCCATCGCATCATGAAGCGTCTGAGCTGGAAATCCTACATTCCAACACGAAATTGGAAATTGACAGACAATATCACGAAATTCCAAATGAACTTTGTCGTAACGTGTGCGAATCCATTGCTTCGCGTTATCAGCTTTGTCTGGACACTGAACATTTGCGAACATGAGTCTTTAATTACATGTCTCCTCTATAACTGAAGCCCCTAAACTTGTCTCTATGTTCATACATAATCATTTTATAGTCATTCAAAGTGTTAGTACATGTTTTGAGACGTCCTTTATATGGTCCACTATACAATGCAGAAACAGAAAGGTGAGAAAGAAGATCTCACCAAGACCTTTATTAGTACAGGACAGCTGCACAGGAAAAAACCCTTTTGTTCCAAAAACTGTGCTATGGTTGGCTTTTTGTAAATCGTTAGAAAAGCACAAAAAACGTAACTCTGAATTTTAAAATAATTTGCACGATCATTTTGTCGGAAAACTAAAAAAAATTGAAAAGCGTTTTTCTCTGAATAGACGTATTTTAAAGAAAAGTTTTTTGAACAAAAAATGTAGAGGACATTGTCACCTACAATTCGTCTCATTGACGTCATGTCATACGTTTTGAAATGCAGAAGCTAGGTGGCACCAAAGTTTCCAAAAAAGTGTTTTTTCACTTTTTGTCCTAGAAAAATTGTTTTTTTTTTTTTTCACAAAAGAGCGAATCAGAAATTTGTTCCTCTCAAAATTGTCTACAAAATTTATTGAAACATTGTTTTCCTCCGCCTTACCGTTCCAAAGTTATAGTCTGCCGAAGTGTGAAAATTGTACTATTCAGATGGCACAAAGGTTTAAATAGATATGATTGTTTGAGCTAATTAACAAACACAGCCCGCGTCCTGTTTGACCGAGCCTTAGGCAGCTGTCCGACACCGGTCCCTGTCTAAATTATGCCCACCGCTCTCTCCGCAGTAACAATAGTAGCCTTGACTACGCAGCGTTGCATTTGCTGCGCTTTAACTTTGGAACGGTAAGTCGGAGGAAACAAACGTTTAAATAAATGTTGCAGACAATATTGAGAGAGGAACAAATTTCTGATTCACTCTTTTGTGAAAAATCTATTTTTTCCCGGACAAAAAGTGAAGAAACACTTTTTTGGAAACTTTGGCGCCACCTAGCTTCTGCATTTCAAAACGTATGACATGACCTCAATGAGACGAATTGTAGGTTACAATGTCCTCTACATTTTTTTGTTTAAAAAACTTTTCTTTAAAATACGTCGATTCAGAGAAAAACGCTTTTCAATGTTTGTTTTTTTTAGTTTTCCGAAAAAATGATCGTGCAAATTATTCTAAAATTTAGAGTTAAGCTTTTTTTGTGCTTTTCTAACGATTTACAAAAAGCCAACCATAGCACAGTTTTTTTGGAACAAAACCATTCCAGCTGTACTGTACTATTATCAACGCTTTGGGAAGACGAGCATCAACCGGATTCTGGAGAGGAGGAGGTTGCAATGGTTGGGACATGACATTTGAGCTGAGGATTCCATATCCAATCGTGTTTTCAGCTCGACACCAACTGGGAGACGATCGAGAGGCCACCGTAGAACAAGATGGAAGGACCGAGCGATAATGTCACTGGTAAAGGTGGCACCAACAGCAACTGTGGAGGATGCAAGGGACAGAGAAAGGTGGGAGATCATCTGCGACCGATACTTGTGAAGAGTCTCAGTCCCTCCTCTTGTAATGCCTGTGTTATTTTATATATTAGTTTTTGTGTTTTACGCTCTTATTGTCTGTCCTGGGTCTTAATGGCCTGTTAATGCAATACATGATGATGATGATGATGATGATGATGATGATGATGATGATGACGACGATTCATTTATTTATTTATTTATTTATTTAATAGCAGTAGTGCCCGCCTTCACCCGGTGGATTTTTAGCCAATTTTCAATTTTGAAAAAATAGGCTTATGAGATCACCTTTTGTCCGTGTGTGTGTGTGTGTGTGTGTGGGTGTGAGTGTCCCTAATAATTTCTAAACGGCTGCAGCGATTTCAATGAAACTCGGTAAGTTCATAGCAATATTCCGGACGACCCCGACCGTGCCCTTCAAATTTTGTCATGTCTCACCAATCCAACATGGCGGCTGTGCGAAATATTTCACCAGTATTCAATATCTCCGAAACTATTCCCCATATTACCCTGGAATTCTTTACGGTGATAAAGGGAACTACTAGAAGTTCACCAATGTGACTTTTGAAAAACTGGTAACTACAAAACCAACATGGCGGCCACGCGAATTTGCGACTTCTAAATAGACGTTTCTCGCGATTTAGCCATCCGAGTGCAGTGAAACTTGGTACAGCAAATCTTTATACGAATGTTAATCCACTGGCATCTAATTTATTTCAATTGTTTTTATAACCACAAGATGGCAGCTGTGCGAATTTTTAAAATCTCCTTGTTACTTCTTGTGTCCTAATCATGCGATTGAAGTTTGAATGCTACACGTGCACAATAATCTTCATGTAACAGTACATAACTCTAGGACCTACATATATAAAATCCAACATGGCGGCCATCCGAAATATTTAGTCGGTTCTCAATATCTATGAATCTATTACAGCAATCAAACTGAAATTTTGTATGTTGATAGAGGCAGTTAACGTAAAGAGGATATATGAAAATAGGCTGTATAGTTCTTCACGGAACTACTTGTTTTATTTGTTTTATGGATGATAATGAATGCTACTACTGAACTGACACATCAAACTTACAAACTAACAGAAAAAAAGAAGTTCCGAGAGGATCTATAAAATCTATTTTCCTTTACAGCCAATTTTCATATATCCTACTCATGATAATTGCCACTATAAGCATTAAAAATTTCAATTTGATTGCTGTAATAAATCCGTCGATATTGAGAACCGTCTAAATATTTCGGATGGTCGCCATGTTAGATTTTTTAATATGAAGGTCTTAGAGTTATGTACTATTACATGAAGATTATAGTGTAGGGGTAGTATTCAAACTTCAATAGCATGATTAGGGCACAAGAAATAAAAGTATGATTTTAAAATATCGCGCAACTGCCATATTGTTGTTATGAAAACAACTGAAATGAATTAGGTACCAGGGGATTAAAATTTGTATAAGCATTTACTGTACCAAGTTTCACTGCACTTGGATGGTCAAATCGCGAGAAACATCCATTTAAATATGTATATTTTGCGTCACCGCCATCTTGGATTTGTGCTCATCAGGTTATAGAAAGTCCCATAGGTGGACTTATGTTCATAGTCTCTATGAAAGTAAAAAACTTCAGTCTGATTGCTGTAATATATTCGTAGATATTGAGAACCGTCTAAATATTTCGGATGGTCACCGTGTTGGATTGTATAGGCCATACAGTTATGTACCATTAAAGGAAAATTATTGCGTACCGCAGGTTCATAATTCAAACTTTCACTTCAATCGCATGATTACGACACAAGAAATAAAACTTAATTTAAAAATTTCGCGCAGCCGCCATCTTGAGGTTATGTAACCAATTAAAATAAATTAGATGCTAGTGCATTACAATGTATATAAACATTTACTGTACCATATTTCACTGCGCTCAGAGAGTTAATTCGCGAGAAAAGTCTATTTAAATGTTTCAAATTTGCTTGGCCGCCATGTTCGTTTTGTAGTTAACAGGTTTTTGAAAACCTCACAGGAGAACTTCTAGTAGTGCCCTTTATCACCGTATACAATTTTAGGCTGATATCAGTAATAGTTTCGGAGATATATAGAATACCAGTGAAATATTTCGCACATACGCCATCTTGAGGTTATGTAGACAATTGAACTAAATTAGATGCCATTGCATTACAATGTGTATAAACATTTTCTGTACCACGTTTCATTGCGTTTGGATGGTTAAATTGCGAGAAAGGTCTATTTAAATATCTCAAATTCGCTTGGCCGCCATGTTGGTTTTGTAGTTACCAGGCGTTTGAAAATCTCATATGTGAACTTCTAGTAGTGGCCTTTATCACCGTTCAAAATTTCAGGGTAATATCGGTAATAGTTTCGGAGATATAGAATACCGGTGAAATATTTCACACAGCTGCTATGTTGGATTGGTAAGACGTAATAACATTTGAATGGCACGGTCGGGGTCGGCCAAAATGGTGCTATGACCTTACCGAGTTTCATATAAATCACTCCAGCCGTTTAGAAGTTATTAGGGACACACGCACACACATACGCACATTTCTGCTTATTTTCGTGCAACTTTGTATCTGTTAATCAAGGTACTCCCGCGTGGCAAGGCGTCGAGAATGAAGGTCTACTTGAAAATAATGAATATCTTACAGGGTAAGTGAAACCTGCCACATATGGACATGAGATTATAAAGACACTAAGACAGCTAGGCAGGTGGCTTGCACCTTGCCATGAATACAAACTATACTGTACAGCTTTCTGTTTTCTTATCACAAACGTAACTTTGAACCATTTAAGGTAAACGTTTCACCATTAAAGTTTCAAGGATTACAGTAGTCAGACTTTTGTTGGCAGCAAGTCTGGAGAACTGATCCTAATAAGAATCTACTGCGTGGCTTCTGCTTTTGTTGATGCAGGGAGATCTCGGTCATCACTTTCATTTTCTTTTTTCATTCATTCATTTACTTGATCTGCAAATGGTGGTAATTCCTCGGTGGAAAATTGTACACTTAGAGAAAATTACCAAAAATAATAAAATAAACACACTTACTGTACTCAAGTTGCGATTTGGGAACTATAGGAATTATTATTACTTATCGTAAGATGATACAGAGTTAAAATAAAAGTTATATATACTACATATAAAGTTATATATACAGTTATATACATAGTCATAAATACAAGTTCTTGCTTTAAACTTCTAAGTCCAGGCCATCAATTCACTGAAGTGCCTCAGAACATGCATGATGAATGTCACCAACTGATCCTTGGAACGCTCGTTGCGGACATTCACCAACAATATGTTCGATGGTTTGCAGGGTAACTCCACAATCGCAGTTAGCAGAAGTAACCCAACCCCATTTGTGAAGTAGGAATCCACATTTGCCTTGTCCTGTACGGATCCGGTTAATGATTCTCCATTGGCGTCTGGGGAGTTTGAAACCTTCTATCCGGTTGGAAAGGTTTTCAATCAGATGTGCATTGAATACTGATGAATCTTTCCACATTGTTTTCCATGCTTCTGAGATGTTAAATGAAGAGTCTTCAAGAAGTACTGCAGAGCGCCAAGGTGGTTTTCTTGACATCAACCGTTGATTACCGGCTTTTGCTACATGGGTAGCTGGGGATTCTTCTGAAAGGTTCTCCAGATCTTCAGGAGAGCCTCTGATCTTCGAAGAGCTGGAGGTTGGATGTTACTTAGAACAGGTTGTAGGAATTACATCGTAGTATTTACACAAAATTGCAATCTTCTGTTAAACACATCAATGTGTTTGGGGAAAGGCTCTAAGACTGTGGCAGGGATGAGTTCCAATTATCAAGAACATTTCCCATTATTTGTACGTTGTGGTCAGCCTTTAACTTTGTGTGGATAATCTGCCCTTCTCAGGTAGGAGGAATTTCCCAGACGTTTTCTTAGTTCTCCCCACGCTAGCCGATAGCTCACTATGACTCGCGGTAAGGCCAAGTTTTTGGCAACTACAGTTACTGCGGGTCACCAGTCCAAGAAGAGGGTCCATGAATTTAAATATCTAGGAGCGCTTTTCACAGGCGCGGATTCAAGGAGGGGGAGGGGTCACGGGGGTCATGAACCCCCACCCCAAACGGAGACCAAATTTTTTTGCAAACTCAAAAAACGAAAACACAATAACCAGACAAATAAAACTTAACGAATTTTAACTGAAAAACAGTTTTTTTTTTCATTTTATTCATTACTGAAAATATCTTTATTGCAATTATTATGTTCTGTTACAACTGTACACATTTACAAATTCATACCTGTTATATAAAAACGATTATTTATATAACAAAATCAACTCGTCTATTTTGTTTAGCAAACCTTGTGATTACCGAATCGATGTTTATAGTGATGTCATGATGAATGTGCAGCAATGCACGGATAGGAATTTGGGGCTTTTTTCGCACCAAAAAAATTTGCCGACGTCCAAACTGCAAGCTTGGTTGGCAATTTAAGCTGTGACTTTCTCTCTTTGTCGGTACCAACTCGACTTGCCGAAACTGTAACGTACCTTGATACTTTTCTCGAAGCTCAATGTAAAAGTCGCAAAACACGCCTTTGCAATTTGTACGAATATTTTTGGTGCGCTAAACGCATCAAATTTCTATCCATGTAGCTTGCAAAAAAATTGGTCCGGTTTTGTACGTTTGGTTATTGTGTGATTGCGTTTTTAGTGATACCATTTTTCTTAACAATTTCGATTCTTTGAACCCCCCAAAGCCAAACTCTCGATCCGCGCCTGGCTTTTCACGGAGAACTCATCACGTGAGGTAGAGATCAACGCCAGGATCCAAGCAGGAAGCAGGAAGCCTAACACAGCTTGTTCGGTCCAGATATCTCTCCAGACAGTTCAAAATTCGTCTGTATAAAACTCTGATCCAACCCGTTGTACTATATGGCTGTGAGACATGGAGTATCTGAAAACAACACTTTCATAAACAACTCGTGTTTGAGAGAAACGTTCTTCGAAAGATCTATGGACCGGTGAGGGATGTACAGACGGGTGAATGGAGGATTAGACACAATCATGAAATAGAGGACCTGTACCATGATGCCAACAGTGCTGGAACCATCAAAACCCGAAGACTGCAGTGGGCTGGACATGTAGCCCGGATGGAAGACCACCGATGGCCACGGAACCTATTGGATTTCATCCCCACAGGAAGAAGACCACCAGGGAGACCAAGGAAGCGGTGGAGTGATGGACTCCATGAAGATCTGCAACAGGCAGCGATACGTGTGGACAGTTGGCGGATGGCAGCTATGACACCTTTGGGGGTCCGGGCGGGGACACCGAGAACCCGCTGATGAGCCAGCTTGGTGTCCTAGGCGAAACCCCCCCAAAAAAACACGGCACAAACCTAGAAAAATTGCTGAGTTTTAATAATATAACATTGCTAATCAAAACTCAAGCGAGACATATTTGCCGTGTCTTTTGAGGGGTTTCGCCTAAGTGCACCAAGCTAGGCTCGTCAGCGGCCATATTTGTTACAGATTTGTTTTTGGTTGGTTGGTTTGTTCCTCAGTTTAGGGGCTGCGACAACGCGGTCACGTAGCCCCGTGTACTTTGGGTGTGTGCAGAAACTGTCTGATAACCGGTGTTAATTGTGATGGCTGTATTAGTGTGTGTATCTGTTTTTTAATTTAAGTACAGACTGCAACTTAGAATTATTCATAATTCCTACTTTTGCCGCCAAACGCCACCGTCAACGACTACTAGGCTTAGTTCAGAACTTAGCTACTAGACGCCACCGCAGTCGGCTCTTGGCAACGAACGTAGAAACCTAAGAGCGTTCCTTACATTCTTAACCTATCCAATTTAGCTTCACACAGGTGTAATTAGTGGAAGGTTCTTTAACATGCCATAAATCTATGACATGGGACCGCCGGCTTTACTTCCCCTCCGAAGGAAGGCATACTGAGGGATTTTTAACGCTCTTAAAAAATCCGACGGCTTCGGCCGGGTTTGAACCCGCTATCTTGGGCATAGAAGCTTAGCATGCTACCAACTACGCCACCGAAGCCGCATAGATTTGTTTTTAATTATTTTTATAAAATTTTTCATAGGAATCCCAAATAAGATATGAATAACAAAGCTTTGCTCGCAATTACTTTACTTTCTTTATAACATCGCCGAAGAAGGTTTATGATATGGCTGAAACTGGTACAATTTATTAATGAATTTAATTATTATTGATTAAGGTGCAATACATTTATTAAATACCGTATTGGCATTCATTTAGACTAGAGTAATATATGATGAAAAAAAGTTCCAAAAAATATATATATTATCCAATTTTTCATGATAGTAATCTACAAAAAATAAAAGATTCCGGCAAAACTACCCATGATATTCAATGGTATTTTTGTTTTAGCGTAGTAAATCACCTGTAGTAAAGGATGAACAAGTATATATACTGTGGAATTATTAATAAAATTTCTATATATTTTAAAGTTTCTGTATGGTAAAATATCCGATTTTTCCTTCATCTATCAATGGTTTACTGATTTTCTAATTGTTTATAATTATTTTAGTAAGTCCTCTAGATAAATGAAATCGGCTGTCATGAAGAAACTTTTCAAGACAGAACAAAATTCATAACTTTAATTCATAAACACAAATTTTCTGAGAAGCCCACCCGACAAAATACAGGATGGACAGGACAGCGTAAAAGGGAACACAGCAAGAGGATGAAGAGATATTGGGAAGGATAGAAGAAAAAGTGCTAATAAGTTCAAAAGCTCTCCTTAGTTGTGCACAACGAATCAATAATAATAATAATAATAATAATAATAATAAATTCAAGTATTTAAGAGAAGTAATTCAGCCATGTGGATTGAATCGTGAAGCAAATAAATAGAGAATTTCAAAATTAAAGAAGGCCTATAGAATTACCTGCAACAGATACAACACAAAATCATTATCCCGGAATGCTAAATTACGACATTATAACACAGTCATCAAACCTGGACCATTATACACCTCAGAAACTTTGCTCGTTAGAGGCAGATCTCTTATTAAACCGCACACAGAGAAGCAAGAGAGGAAAATATTGAGGAAAATCTTTGGTCCAGTCTGCGAAGAGGGATTCTGGATGAAACGGGAGTCTCAGGAGCTCTATCATCACTCTGAAAGGATCACCGACACATTCAGGAAAAGGCGATTAAAGTTCTATGGCCACATTCTTCGCATGACCGATGACAGACTGACGAATAGTATTCTCAACCATGGTCTCTCAATGAAAGTCAAGACCAACTGTCTTAAAGAAATAGAGGAAGATCTTCAGGAAGTTGGCATTGTGGAGGAAATCACACAGGACAGATCCAAATTCAGAACAGTTGTCAACAACTAACATTTTGCGGAGAAAATCAGTACCAGTACCAGGAAACCATGGACTGAAGAACGGAAGAAAATCTTCAGTGCCCAGATTAAGAGATTTTGGGAGAAGAGAAGATAAACATGATTTGCTAAATGAGTTCTCTCGCGCTTCTTAGATGGGCATAACGATGTGGGAAGAACGATACGAGCCTTACAGTAGTCGCAGATGATGTGTAACATCTGACATGTTATCCTACTCATATACTACACAGCTTGGACATTCTTAAAATGTTAATTTACGCTCCGTTTTCATACTGGTACTATGATGAATGTATAGATTGAATTGGAGATATTCTACTGTCACATTTGTTTGAACAAACATCACATATTATATTGTAAATTAAGAGGAGGAATGAAACCACAGTCTCTAGCCTATCTATAGACTACTAGAAATAGTGTTCAATACAATCAAATTGCCCAACTCCTGCTTGGTGCAAACTATTGTAATTAAAATTAGATAAATCGTAATTTCATGTAGATTCTGTTCAAATGACGCATAGTGTTATGATAGATATCGTTTAAATCGATAATCCGGTAGCAAAAATAATTGTCGGGACTGGGGTTCTAACCTGAGACCTCATGATTCGCAGACCAAGATGGTATCCACACAGCCATTACAACCACCGAAATTAAGAGTACAAGACAGGTATTCATATTCACGTGCCGGTAATAATATGGAAGTATTTTTATGCTCCATTAATATTTTGCTTTTTTTCCGATAATGTTCCTGCGTGGAATTGAGTTTTAAATTAGTTATGAATACGCCTACTGGACAGTAAAGGGAATTTCTATAGTGGTCTATGCAAGGCAAGCTCAGTTCCCGTATAAAACATCAATATATATTGCATTGATCACTGCATTACCGCAGTGTGGGTTAATATCTGAATAGCCATTGTGCAAAAACATAATACCGGCTTTGCCGACTAGTTACAATGTTTCATATTAAAGCATATACGGTAATCATTTAAACACTGATACGAAGTCTTTTAGCATGTAGTTTGTGTTTCAATCAGTTGACACCAGAGTTCGCATGAGCGTTTACCATTCAGTATGAAAGTGTTGAGCAAAGTTACTCGGGGAGTGGGTGCCCATCACTTTTATTCAGAGATTGAAAAACTGACTTTAATAAATCATAATTGCTTTCAGAAAATATGATATAATGAATATTTTTAGCCTACTTTTCACATTTTGCAAAAATGAGGAAAAAGTAGACTTATGAGATCGGGCAAATGTCTGTCTGTCTGTCTGTCTGTCTGTCTGTCTGTCTGTCCTTCTGTCTGTCTGTCTGTCTGTCTGTCTGTCCTTCTGTCTGTCTGGCTGTGTGTGTGTGTCCGCCCCCCACCCCTATCAACTCCTAAACCGCTGGAGCAATCGAAACAAAATTTGGTAGGAGTAAATGTCTACACCCGAATATCTCACGGCCATATTTGAAAATGATGTCAGTGCTACCAACTGCTAAAAAATCGCAATTGAAATTTGAGCTCCATGTTGGATATCTTGGAAGGTATGAATGGGAGCTATTTCAAAATTGGCACACGTATAGATAATAATATTGCAGTTTAATTTCCAGGAGGCCATACATGGCAGTATTGCCAAAATGATTATAAGCCTGCTGATTGGTCCAATTTTAAATGCATATAACTTCTACACTATCAATTGGAATTCAACCAAATTTCGTATGTTGTATGTGTACATAACCAGATACGACTGAGCGTATTCTTGAGACCCACCAGGGCTGCCAACTGTTAATAAATGCTCCTAATTTATTTTATCCAAATACCAATATATCAGAAAGTATGCAAGCCGACAGCTTTAAACTATGCACACGCATAATACCTGACATTCTATATTAATTTGGAGTAACTTATATACGTCAGCGCTACCAACATTATTCTAAGCCTGCTGACAGGTCCAACTTTAAATACATGTAACTTCCATACTATCATTTGGATTTCAACCAAATTTCGTATGTGCTATGTGTACCATAACAGATATGACTATGCGTATTCTTAAGAGCAACCAGGGCTGCCAACTGTTAATATGTGCTGTTCCTATTTTTGTTACCCTAATATCAATATACAGTATCAGAAAGTATGCAAGCCAATAGCTCTAAACTTGGCACACGTATAGTACCTGGCATTCTAGATGAATTTGGAGTAACTAATATACGTCAGTGCCGCCAACATGATTCTAAGCCTGCTGATAGGTCCAATTTTAAAATGCATGTAACTTCTATACTATCTAATGGATTTCATTCAAAATTGGCACAACAATAGATCATATTATTTCAGATTATTTCTGACCAATACATGCATGACATTGTTGCCAACATGATTTTACGTGCGCTCTTAGATCCAATGTTTAACTGCATGTAACGTCCATGCAAGTCATTGGACTTCAACCAAATTTTGTATTCTGTAATTTAAGAGATGAAACTAAGAATATATTCAGTCATCAGGTCTGCCAACTGTAGTGCTCTATTAGCCAACATTATGCAAGGTATACAGTATTTCGAACTAATTAGAAATTTTGATATTAGCAACTTAATTTCGTCATTATTCTAGATAGGTTCATATACTGTAGAATAATCATTGGCATGAAAAGTAGGCTCTTTAGTTCGTCACGGAACTTCTTGTTACACAAAAGAACGACAATTTGAAGATGATTTATTGTAGAAATATCTGTAATGGCGCCTCCAAACCTTGAAGTTATCCGTATGTTATATACATTCCACATGGTACCACTGCAAGGGATGCGATCCAGCTGGCAGTGCGTCTTGCACACTTCCGTCTGATCCACTTCCGTCCCATTTTTCAAAATCACTCCCACAAAAATATCCAGCAACCGAGTGGAAAGATGTTACACACCAAAAAGATAATTAGAAGGTCTCCTTTCTTGGTTTACATAATTTCACGTAATTACATTAATAAACAACCAAGGTAGCGAGTTTTGTGGGGATGGCTCTGTATGAGCCCCAATAACAACAATTATCAGAAAACTAATCTCACCACATTCCCGAGGCTGCAGAAACGAGAATGCCAAGGAATGTCGGGGCACACTGTAGGCGCCGACATCAAAGCCGTCCGCTCGCACATTTAAGAATGAAGACCTACCGATCATGTTGTCAACGTCACAAAGACTGGTTGAGCAATTCAAAGTCGACCATCATAACTCGAAATAACCATGAATACTGAAGATACCGTCATAACAAAGAGTAACATTTCGACTGCACGTCAAGTCGACCAATGATCTCAGGCATGAATTGAAACCAGTATCAGATGGGAGAGAGCTACCTCGCCTCGTGATGCTTCTCTCAACCACAAAGACATTACTAACATCAAACATCAAATAAGTTAAAGCCGGTCAATAATGACGTGTGATTTCCGAAGAGACCTGGTGCTGGTAGTCTACACGTCGTGGTGAGGACAAATGGAATGACGTAGACGTCACCAACACCCAGTCCACGAGGTAAGGGAATTAACCAAATCAAGTTTAAATCCCACGACCTTCCAGAGAATCGAACACGAAGTCCCCCTTACCAAAGATAAACGCTCTACTGTACCTACTTGTCCAGACGATCAGATTATTAGTTGTGGTTAGTTAGGGACAAGTGGCATCTTGGTCATCAACTCCGGTATTTGGGTGTCTGTTGACTTTGACTGATAACCTGTACTTCTGACTATTTCCTCATGCGTTATTATTTCTATATTGACCAATAGTGTATAAGAATCTAAGCAAAATAAACAAATTAATGTGCTGTATTTTGATAACAAGGCACCTTCGTATTATTCCTGAACTCTTGTCACACATTACGTTTCGCTTTCCGTAGTTCTTTTGTTCACAAGGAACATCAACAAAGGATTAGTCTTTTGGTCAGGGACTAGATAATACAGGTAACCATGGAACAAACAATAATGTACCGTCCAAGGAACAAACGATAATGTGATGATGATGATGATGATGATGATAATTGTTGTTTTAAGGGGCCTAACATCTAGGTTATCGGCCCCTAATGGTCTGGGTGATAGCGAAAATGTAAATGAAATGGAAACCAGAACGAAAATTAAGATTGAAGGAAAATACTTACAAAAAGGAACTCAAGATTGAAACTACTCACAAAATGGAGAGCGATAATACTTACAAAAGGGAATTTAGAACGAAAATACTCACAAAAGGAATAGATTGAAAAATACACACAAAATGCAGGTTAAGTTCAAAATACGAAAAAAAATGCAATGTGCAGTCGAAATACTTACAAAATGCAAGTGAAATTCAAAATACTTACAAAATGCAAATGAGATTGAAAAGACGTACAAAATGCAATTGAAGTTCAAAATACTTACAAAATTTAATTGAAATTGAAAATACACAATGCAATTTGGATTGAAAAATGCACATTTCAGATTCCAAATAATCACAACGTGCAATTGATATTTAAAATACTTACAAAATGCAATTGAAATAGAAAATGCTTACAAAATGTATGGTAAATTCAAAATACCCACAAAATTCAATTGGGAATCAAAATGTTTGCAAAATGCGCACCCTACAAAATGCAGTGTAGATTGAAAACTTGCAATAAGAGGTTTAGGTTGGAAATACAAAATGCAATTGTAATTCGAAATACTCACAAAAGTCCCAGTGAAATACTTACTAAAAAGCAATTTAGATCGTCAATCCTTACAAAATGCAATGGAGGTTGAAAACACTCACAACATGCAATTTTGATCGAAAAGACTTACAAAATGCAACGGAGATTGAAAATGCCTACATAATGAAGTGTGGATGCAAAAAAATCGCTAAATGGAATTTAGATACACGGGGAGCCAATTCACAAAACCTGTGCGGGAATCTTAAAGAGCAAAGGAAATATAATGAAAGGAAAACAAGAGGTCTGACCCCTCGAAGAAGGAGGGATCAGGAAAGATGAGACAAGGGCCAATTAAGGCGGGAAAGTGAAAGACTCCCTAGGCCTTGGATACCCTAATACCGTCGGGGTCGGAAGAGAACAAGAGTTGACCAAGGGAGGTCGACAGGAAAGAAGATAGAGAGGAGCCTGGCACAAGTAAGTGGAAGCAATGCCGGAGTCAGTTGGGGTCCCGTGGTCGCCAACCCACGTCCTACTAGATGTGAGCCCCTGGGGGAGGAACAAACAATAATGGACCGTCCAAGGAACCAACAATAATGGACCGACCGAGTGAACTAAGGAACAAACAATAATGGACCGTCCAAGAGAACAAAGTAACCAACAATAATGGGCCATCCAAAGAACCAACAATAATGGACCGACCGAGTGAACTAAGGAACAAACAATAATGGACCGTCCAAGTGAACTAAGGAACAAACAATAATGGGCCGTCCAATGAAAACAAGGAACAAACATTAATGGACCATCCAAGTCAATCAAAGAACTGATAATAATGGACCGACCAAGTGAACCAAGGAAGAAACAAAGAAATGTGGGAATAAATCAAGGAGCGAATATTAAATTGCATGGAATTACAAACAGACAGACAGACAAGAAGAAAGAATAATACAGTGAGTCAAGGAAGCAACCAGGATCTAAAATAGGTTACAGTCCCTCACTGATTATCTGCCTACCTTTGGTACTGAATTAGGTAAATGGCATAATCCGTATTACTTCTAGGATCCTGTTAGGTCCAGAAAGATTTATTGCTGAATCCTGCTAATGAGATATTACAGTAGTTAATTCCGTTATATACCTCTTAAATAGAATACTTAGCAATATGAGCGAGCTGGTGCAGCTTAGAACTATTAAAGCCAGAACGTGCTTAAAACATAATGTTGCAACAAATACTCTAATACCATGAAATTTACATCGATTGAATATTAATTTATGTGTAAGACCATGTACTTTCTTTTTAATAATGATCTTTGTAATAAAATTACGTTACTTTGTAACTACCTCGATAAACCAATAGTCTGCGATCCTTATTAAACCCCATCATTATAGCTTGTACTGTTGCACGGTAATATAACAATTATTGAGAAAGAAAAAACTACGAGGATTATATGCTGGTAATAATTATAGCATTAAAAATTGGAACAGCATGAGGTAGGTTAGTCTCCAAGGCAATTGACTGTCTCATAAAAAATAATAACCAATCTACAGGACATTGGTGTTATGGTGGGTGTCATCCAGAATTCTCAAAAAAAAAGTCCTTTTTATTTGATAGGATTTTCTTTGTTTATACAAAGAACTTTTATACTTTGACGGTCGATTATTGTCCGTTTTTGGTTCACTTTGACGGTCCATTATTGTCTGTTGTTTGGTTCACATTGACGGTCATTGTCTGTTCTTTGGTTCACTTTGACGGTCCATTATTGTCTGTTTTTGGTTCACTTTGACGGTCAATTATTGTCTGTTCTTTGGTTTACTTTGACGGTCGATTATTGTCTGTTTTTGGTTCACTTTGACGGTCCATTATTGTCTGTTTTTGGTTCACCTTGACGGTCAATTATTGCCTGTTCTTTGGTTTACTTTGACGGTCGATTATTGTCTGTTTTTGGTTCACTTAGACGGTCCATTATTGTCTGTTCTTTGGTTCACATTGACGGTCATTGTCTGTTCTTTGGTTCACTTTGACGGTCCATTATTGTCTGTTTTTGGTTCACCTTGACGGTCAATTATTGTCTGTTCTTTGGTTTACTTTGACGGTCGATTATTGTCTGTATTTGGTTCACTTTGACGGTCAATTATTGTCTGTTCTTTGGTTTACTTTGACGGTCCATTATTGTCTGTTCTTTGGTTCACTTTGAAGGTCAATTATTGTCTGTTCTTTGATTCACTTTGACGGTCCATTATTGTCTGTCCTTTGGTTCACTTTGACGGTCAATTATTGTCTGTTCTTTGGTTTACTTTGACGGTCAATTATTGTCTGTTCTTTGGTTTACTTTGACGGTCAATTATTGTCTGTTCTTTGGTTCACTTTGACGGTCAATTATTGTCTGTTCTTTGGTTTACTTTGACGGTCAATTATTGTCTGTTCTTTGGTTTACTTTGACGGTCAATTATTGTCTGTTCTTTGGTTCACTTTGACGGTCAATTATTGTCTGTTCTTTGGTTTACTTTGACGGTCAATTATTGTCTGTTCTTTGGTTTACTTTGACGGTCAATTATTGTCTGTTCTTTGGTTCACTTTGACGGTCAATTATTGTCTGTTCTTTGGTTTACTTTGACGGTCCATTATTGTCTGTTCTTTGGTTCACTTTGACGGTCAATTATTGTCTGTTCTTTGGTCCACTTTGACGGTCAATTATTGTCTGTTCTTTGGTTTACTTTGACGGTCAATTATTGTCTGTTCTTTGGTTTACTTTGACGGTCAATTATTGTCTGTTCTTTGGTTCACTTTGACGGTCATTGTCTGTTCTGTGGTTCACTTTGACGGTCCATTATTGTCTGTTCTTTGGTTCACTTTGACGGTCATTGTCTGTCCTTTGGTTTACTTTGACGGTCCATTATTGTCTGTTCTTTGGTTCACTTTGACGGTCCATTATTGTCTGTCCTTTGGTTCACTTTGACGGTCATTGTCTGTTCTTTGGTTCACTTTGACGGTCCATTATTGTCTGTTCTTTGGTTTACTTTGAAGGTCATTGTCTGTTCTTTGGTTCACTTTGACGGTCCATTATTGTCTGTTCTTTTTTCCTCTTAGACGGTCCATTATTGTCTGTTCTTTGGTTTACTTTGACGGTCATTGTCTGTTCTTTGGTTCACTTTGAAGGTCAATTATTGTCTGTTCTTTGATTCACTTTGACGGTCCATTATTGTCTGTCCTTTGGTTCACTTTGACGGTCAATTATTGTCTGTTCTTTGGTTTACTTTGACGGTCAATTATTGTCTGTTCTTTGGTTTACTTTGACGGTCAATTATTGTCTGTTCTTTGGTTCACTTTGACGGTCAATTATTGTCTGTTCTTTGGTTTACTTTGACGGTCAATTATTGTCTGTTCTTTGGTTTACTTTGACGGTCAATTATTGTCTGTTCTTTGGTTCACTTTGACGGTCAATTATTGTCTGTTCTTTGGTTTACTTTGACGGTCAATTATTGTCTGTTCTTTGGTTTACTTTGACGGTCAATTATTGTCTGTTCTTTGGTTCACTTTGACGGTCAATTATTGTCTGTTCTTTGGTTTACTTTGACGGTCCATTATTGTCTGTTCTTTGGTTCACTTTGACGGTCAATTATTGTCTGTTCTTTGGTCCACTTTGACGGTCAATTATTGTCTGTTCTTTGGTTTACTTTGACGGTCATTGTCTGTTCTTTGGTTCACCTTGACGGTCCATTATTGTCTGTTCTTTGGTTCACTTTGACGGTCAATTATTGTCTGTTCTTTGGTTTACTTTGACGGTCCATTATTGTCTGTTCTTTGGTTCACTTTGACGGTCAATTATTGTCTGTTCTTTGGTTTACTTTGACGGTCAATTATTGTCTGTTCTTTGGTCCACTTTGACGGTCAATTATTGTCTGTTCTTTGGTTTACTTTGACGGTCATTGTCTGTTCTTTGGTTCACCTTGACGGTCCATTATTGTCTGTTCTTTGGTTCACTTTGACGGTCCATTATTGTCTGTTCTTTGGTTCACTTTGACGGTCAATTATTGTCTGTTCTTTGGTTTACTTTGACGGTCCATTATTGTCTGTTCTTTGGTTCACCTTGACGGTCAATTATTGTCTGTTCTTTGGTTTACTTTGACGGTCAATTATTGTCTGTTCTTTGGTTCACTTTGACGGTCATTGTCTGTTCTTTGGTTCACTTTGACGGTCCATTATTGTCTGTTCTTTGGTTCACTTTGACGGTCATTGTCTGTCCTTTGGTTTACTTTGACGGTCCATTATTGTCTGTTCTTTGGTTCACTTTGACGGTCCATTATTGTCTGTCCTTTGGTTCACTTTGACGGTCATTGTCTGTTCTTTGGTTCACTTTGACGGTCCATTATAGTCTGTTCTTTGGTTTACTTTGAAGGTCATTGTCTGTTCTTTGGTTCACTTTGACGGTCCATTATTGTCTGTTCTTTTTTCCTCTTAGACGGTCCATTATTGTCTGTTCTTTGGTTTACTTTGACGGTCATTGTCTGTTCCTTGGTTCACTTTGACGGTCAATTATTGTCTGTTCTTTGGTTTACTTTGACGGTCCATTATTGTCTGTTCTTTGGTTCACTTTGACGGTCCATTATTGTCTGTTCTTTGGTTCACTTTGACGGTCCATTATTGTCTGTCCTTTGGTTTACTTTGACGGTCATTGTCTGTTCTTTGGTTCACTTTGACGGTCCATTATTGTCTGTTCTTTGGTTTACTTTGACGGTCATTGTCTGTTCTTTGGTTCACTTTGACGGTCCATTATTGTCTGTTCTTTTTTCCTCTTAGACGGTCCATTATTGTCTGTTCTTTGGTTTACTTTGACGGTCATTGTCTGTTCTTTGGTTCACTTTGACGGCCCATTATTGTCTGTTCTTTGGTTCACTTTGACGGTCCATTATTGTCTGTTCTTTGGTTTACTTTGATGGTCAATTATTGTCTGTTCTTTGGTTCACTTTGACGGTCAATTATTGCCTGTTCTTTGGTTTACTTTGACGGTCATTGTCTGTTCTTTGGTTCACTTTGACGGTCCATTATTGTCTGTTCTTTGGTTCACTTTGACGGTCATCGTCTGTTCTTTGGTTCACTTTGACGGTCCATTATTGTCTGTTCTTTGGTTCACTTTGACGGTCATTGTCTGTTCTTTGGTTCACTTTGACGGTCCATTATTGTCTGTTCTTTGGTTCACTTTGACGGTCATTGTCTGTCCTTTGGTTTACTTTGACGGTCCATTATTGTCTGTTCTTTGGTTCACTTTGACGGTCCATTATTGTCTGTTCTTTGTTTCACTTTGACGGTCCATTATTGTCTGTTCTTTGGTTCACTTTGACGGTCCATTATTGTCTGTCCTTTGGTTCACTTTGACGGTCATTGTCTGTTCTTTGGTTCACTTTGACGGTCCATTATTGTCTGTTCTTTGGTTTACTTTGACGGTCATTGTCTGTTCTTTGGTTCACTTTGACGGTCCATTATTGTCTGTTCTTTTTTCCTCTTAGACGGTCCATTATTGTCTGTTCTTTGGTTTACTTTGACGGTCATTGTCTGTTCTTTGGTTCACTTTGACGGTCCATTATTGTCTGTTCTTTGTTTCACTTTGACGGTCCATTATTGTCCGTTCTTTTTTCCTCTTAGACGGTCCATTATTGTCTCTTCTTTGGTTCACTTTGACGGTCCATTATTGTCTGTTCTTTGGTTTACTTTGACGGTCAATTATTGTCTGTTCTTTGGTTCACTTTGACGGTCATTGTCTGTTCTTTGGTTCACTTTGACGGTCCATTATTGTCTGTTCTTTGGTTTACTTTGACGGTCATTGTCTGTTCTTTGGTTCACTTTGACGGTCCATTATTGTCTGTTCTTTTTTCCTCTTAGACGGTCCATTATTGTCTGTTCTTTGGTTTACTTTGACGGTCATTGTCTGTTCTTTGGTTCACTTTGACGGTCCATTATTGTCTGTTCTTTGGTTTACTTTGACGGTCTATTATCTGTTCTTTGGTTTACTTTGAAGGTCATTGTCTGTTCTTTGGTTCACTTTGACGGTCCATTATTGTCTGTCCTTTGGTTCACTCGGACGGTACACTATAGACTGTTCTTTGGTTTACTTGAACGTCATCACCCTACATCGTAGCCATGCCCATTAAGTCGCATATGGCGACTGCAAGGGGGTTGTGGTGGGCATCAAGAACTGACATGTTGGAATCATTAAAACTCAGCAAGTTTTCTAAGATTTTGCCGTGTCTTGTGTGGGGTTTCGCCTAGGACACCAAGCTGGCTCATCAGCGGGCTCTTGGTTCCCCGCCCGGACCGCCACAGGAGTAGCCAGCTGCACGCTACCTCCCTTTTTATGAAGCTCACCTGCGCCTCTTTACTGCGAGAACTAAAAGCTCACGCAGCCATTAGCAGTTTTTAGTTCTCTTAGTAAAGAGGCGCAGGTGCGCTTCATAACAACGGAGGTAGCGTGCAGTTCGTTACTCCTGTGGGGGTCCGGGCGGAGACACCGAGAGCCCACTGATGAACCAGCTTGGTGTCCTAGGCAAAGCCCCACACAAGACACGACACAAACCTAGAAAAATGGTTGAGTTTTAATTCACTGGCCGTGAAAGCCAATATACCATCTTTTCGGAATCATTAGCTTCAAGAGGACAGCCTACATCTGAGCAAGAAAGCCGAATTGTGCCTGCTTACGCTGAGACTTTCTCTCGGTGATATTTTATGAAACTGGTCTTAATTTACCGCTCAATACTCATAATCACTCTCTTACTATTCCGCGAGAGTCGCCTTTGTTCTTGCTAATTGTCATCACAGATTACGAGCAGGTGGTTGGTGGAGCAGGACTGTCATCTGGAGAATGGAGCAGCACGGTGGCGCATGTGCGGAATACATAAACAGGCGCTCAGCATTGCAAACCTCAAAAATATTTCATATCAAGAGTTTTTTTAAGCCACATCAACTGATATAATGTACGTGATGCAACCTCATTCCTTTCACGATGTTTCTAAAGACAGTCTCGTAACATCTTCCTGCGTGAGAGAATAAACCTGTACAGGTCGCACTTACAACTGTTTTGCTGTGGTTGTTGCTGTCATGGAGCGTGGTCACGCAGTGGTCAAGCTGTTTGCCTCTCAAAGTGGACTGGGTTCGATTCCCGGTCAATGCATGTGAGATATTTAAAGTAAAATGCCTTGTCCTGTGGTTCGGATTCCGCGTAAAAAGGAGATCCCGTGGCTCATGTTAGCGATATTAATGGTCACGTAAAACTACAAGCTTCCTTCCTCTTTGTTGTTGCTGCTGTTGTTGTTTCAGATGATGATGATTGTGTTTTAAGGGACCTAACAACTAGGGTGTCGGCCCCTAATGGTTTGATGCAGCCCTCCATGCCTCCCTGTCCTGAGCTAATCGTTTCATCTCTACATAGCTACCACCGGGGCACTCTGTTTAACATATTCTAACCTTGGTCTACCCCTACAGTTCTTGTCCTCAACCCTTCCTTCCATAACTAAGCCCGCTATCCCTGGGTGTCTTAGTATGTGTCCTACCAACCTATCTCTTCTCTTCATTAGCAGTCGCCAGAAACATCTCTCCTCTCCCACTCGTCTTAATACCTCTTCGTTTGTAACCCTATCTACCCATCTGATCACATTTCAAACGCTTCAATTCTCCTCTTTTCTGCTGCACCAATAGTCCAAGTTTCACTTCCATAGAGCGCCACGCTCCAGACAAAGGCTTTCAAACAAAACTTACATTGTTGTTGTTATTATTATTGTTTCATTTAAGAGACTTGGACTTCATGGTCATTTATCCCTGTGTACTTGGGTGTGTGTATATATAGAATGTGTCTGATAACCCGGGGAAAACTACACTCGGGATAGTCCCTGTTAGCGCCGAAATTCAAACTTCTGATCTTCTGATTTTCTACAGCTGCCCACGTGGCCGTGGTGCATAATTTAACGCGCACGGATACGTTACGAGACATGAATTTATAAGGTGCGTTCAAAAAGTAACGTGCCAGAGGCTGGAATGCGCAAACCGGTGACGACATCGGATAATCGTGGCGTGTGTAACGAGGTGTGGTTCCGACCAGAGCGTGGCAGGTCACAGTCCGTCGCTAGAGGGCATGCGTGCACGTCTCGTGACGATACAACGCGAGCAGCAGCATGCATCAATCGTCCAACGCTGCCAGTCGCATTGCAAACAGTGACATGGAGGCGTCAAACGAAGAGCAAAGGGGTGTTGTTCGGTTTCTGACAGCGGAAGGAGTAGGGGGAACGGACATTCAACGCCGAATATCACAAGTGTACGGCGAATACAGCATGTCCCTTGCAAGCGTCAAGGCGTGGCACAAGCGCTTCAGGGAAGGACGGGTGTCGTTAGCCGATGATGCCCGGTCTGGGGCACCCCCATGCATTACCGATGACAACGTCCAGTTGGTTGATGCACTCATTACCCAGGACCGCAGAGTGACAGTGAACGCCATAGCCGCCGTGGTCGGATTGAGCTTCGAAGTGTGCACACGACTGCACTTGCGCAAAGTGTGTGCCCAATGGGTGCCCCCACAGTCTTCAATCACACCAGGAAGCATGTCGAATGGCCTACTGTCTTGGTCTTGGTTGGACGATTGATGCATGCTGCTGCTCGCTTTGTATCGTCACGTGACGTGCACGCGTGCCCTCTAGCGACGGGCTGTGGCCTTCCACGCTCTGGTCGGAACCACACCTCGTTACACACGCCACGATTATCCGATGTCGTCACCGGTTTGCGCAATACAGCCTCTGGCTCGTTACTTTTTGAACGCACCTTATATTAATCTCATGCATTTTTTTTTTCAGATTTAGGGAACAACACCCACTACAATTAGGTACAATCGTATTGACAGATTGAAAAGCATTACAAATTTCATTTACAGTTTATCAGACACACCCAAGTACGCTGGAATAAATGACCACAATGTCCAAACCACTCAAAATAAACAAGAAAACACACTAATACAGAAGTTGCCGTTCCCTTATTGGAAATTTGTGCACTCTAATTCCAGATATCTTCTACCCCCAGCCACAGACGTATCCATTCTAATTTAAATTTAAGTTCGTTCGCTTTTTTGTCCCTAACTGCCAATAACCCTTGAGTGAATAAGTCAGGCCTACGAGGCCCGGGGACTGGTTTATTAATCATGTGTGATAAAAGTGTTCGGACCTCTAGTGTAGTGTGAAATTCCCAATATTCCTCTCACAGTTAAGGGTTAAGAGAACCGGAAGTGTGAAGCGACAGAAAAGTGCAGCTTCCTATATTAGACAGTGTGTATCACAAAGTATTTCACATATTTCCTTAAACCTTTCCTGGAACATAAACGACGCTTGTACAATTATATGTAGAGGGTTTCAGTAGCGTGTGATTGTCAAAATAACAGAAGCAATTTTTATAGAAAGACTTAAATATAATTCCGAATAATACATTGTTATTTGCAGGTACAGTCCACTCTCGATTATTTGAAGCTCAAGGGATCAGAGAAAAAGTTTAATTTACCGAGAGTTCGAAATAATACGAATTCAAATAACCAAGAGTTTGAATTTCTTAATTTCATTTCTAGCCTATTTTCATTTATGAAAAATAAAACACAGGCTTAAGAGATCACATTTTCTCCGCGCGTGTGTGTGTGTGTGTGTGTGTGTGTGTGTGTGTGTGTCCTAATAACCTCTAAATGGCTGGAGCGATTTAAATGAAACTCGGTAAGGTCATAGTACTATTTCAGCCGACCGCGACCGTGCACTTCAAATTTTATTACGTCTCACCAATCCAACATGGCGAATGTGTGAAATATTTCACCGGCATTTTATATCTCCGAAACTATTACCATGGTGGCAAAGCGAAGTTGAAACTTTTAAATAGACTTGTCTCGCGATTTAAGCATCCAAACGCAATGAAACTTGGTACAGCAAATGTTTCCACACACATTGTAATGTACTGGCATCTAATTTCGTTCAATTGTTTACATAACCTCAAGATGGCGGCTGTGTGAAATATTTCACCTGCATTCTATTATCTCCGAAGCTATTACTGATATCACCCTGAAATTTTGTACGGTGATAAAGGGTACTACTAGAAGTTCAGCGATGGGACTCCAAAAACCTGTAAAATACAAAACGAACATGGCAGCTATGCGTAGGTGAAACATTTTAGTACACTTTTCTCGCGATTTAACCATCTGAGCGCAGTGCAATATGGTACAGTAAATGTCTACACACATTGCAATGCACTGGCATCTAATTTAGTTCAATTGTTCACATAAGCTAAAGATGGCGGCTGTTAAAAATTTTAACATAAGTTTCTATTTCTTGTGTATTAATCATGTGAACGTTTGAATAATGAACCTACACAAAAATCGTCATCTAATAGTACATAAATGTATAGCCTACATATACAAAAATCCAACATGGCGACCATCCGAAATATTTAGACGGTACTCAATATCTACTAATCTATGATGGCAATCAAACTGAAATTTTGTATGTTGATATAGGCTATAAACATAAGTTCACCTATGGAACTTACAATAACCTGGCGAGCACAAATCCAACATGGCGGCAACGCGAAATATAAATATTTAAATGGTCATTTCTCGGAATGTAACCATCAGATCGCAGTAAAACTTGGTAAGGTAAATGCTTATACAAATTTTATTCCATTGGCATCTAATTTAATTCAATTGTTTTCATAACCACAAGATGGCAGCTGAGCAAAATTTTAAAATATGTCTTCATTTCTTGTGTCCTAATCATGCGATTGAAGTTTGTATACTACACGTACACAATAATCTTCATGAAATAGTACATAACTCTAAGACTTACATATATAAAAATCCAACATGGTGACCATCCGAAATATTAGACGGATCTCAATACAGTGAAACCTCTCTACAAGACCACCCCTATTAAAAGAGCACCCCTCTTAAAGACCGATTTTTCTTGGAACCAATTTAAAACCTCATAAGGTCAATGTATTTGTTATCTCTATTTAAGGACCACTCCTCTCCCCGACCAAAGACCAGGCATTTTCTCAGTCTGACCTCTTTCAAAAGACCACTTCTCGACTGCCCTCCCATTGGAGATGGTGATGATGTAAACAATGGTTCTGTTGACACAGAACTGCATCAGCATACAATGTCATTAGAAAAAGTGTTATATATCGCATAAAAATACAAAAAACTGCTCTCCTAGATGATTGTTCGAACCCAGAACAAATTAATGGAATTTCGAACTCACACATAGATATTCTAGAAAGTAAAATTGTTTACAAAAAGATGTGCTAATCTGAAACAGATGAATTCGTGACTTTTTTTAAATGACAGAGGTCAGAAAATAACTAATTGTAATTAATTTGTACTAAATGTGAACCAATGCAGATAAATTTTAATCAACTGTACTTTATTAATAATGCAGTATAAAATTATTTTTAATGCCTACCCCTATTAAGAGACCACCCCTCTAAAAGACCAGTTTTCCTTGGAACCGTCTCTTAATAGAGGTTTCACTGTATCTACGAATCTATTACAGCAATCAAACTGAAATGTTGTATGTTGATTGAGGCAATTAACATAAGTAGGATATATGAATAGAGACTGTATCAGATGACCTCGTAGTTCCGCCCCTTAAAACAACAATAACTAACTAACTAACTAACTAACTTCTTCACGGAACTACTTTTTAAAGATATTTCATTGGTTCGTGTACCTAAATATGTTACATTTTAGCATTGGATGAATAGGACATTCGTAACCTCCAAGGTCCCCTTACATTTTCGCGTAGTCTCCCCCCTTAAGGCACTGACATTAGCAGCTCGTTGAGATTGTTGGACCACATTATACAAGGACATTTCACGACTCATAAAAATACGTGGGAACGGTTGGGAGACCTCCTATGTTGGCACCATTATCTATGGACAAGGAATTAACGAAAACTTGTAATCAAGATATTATAATTTGATAATTAAAAAACTGAACCCTAGTTCGTACAGAGTTGACCACCGTGAGCTTAATAGCTACCTGGTGTCTCTATAGCCCTGGCTGGATACATACTGATGAGATGGGACCACTTAATAGAGACATTTCCAATAGCAGCGTTGGGAGTATTGCGTTACTAGTAACGATAACGAGAGGGTGATGATGATAATTGTTGTTTTAAGGGGCCTAACATCTAGGTTATCGACCCCTAATGGTTCGAGTGATAGTGTAAGATGAGGTGAGAATGAAGAAACTATCTCTTCTATACGCTATGCTATAACTAATACTAACTAGTACTAACAACAAACTTATATACTACAAGAAGAAATGGTAAACCAATAAAGGAAGAAAAGAAATGCCCTCAGCCCTCGAAGAATGCAGATTGAGGGCCTTGAGCAGAAGGCAGGAGATAACATGAAAAGGAAAAGAAGGCTGACCCCTGGAAGAATCAGGAAAGATGAGACAAGGGCTAATTAAGGCGGGAAAGGACGCCTTCTTGTAAAGTTTCCAGGACATATATCGCCGATCTCAGCATTGCATAGTTACGGGAGGGACAATTGTTGATAGAACTTTATTGTCACAGGTTGAATATAAACATTAAAATTAAGGAAACAAAAATAACATTAAAGATAATTATAATAATTAAAATAAAAAACAAGTAGTTCCGTGAAGAACTATACAGCCTATTTTCATATATCCTACTCATGTTAATTGCCTTTATCAACATACTACATTTCAGTTTGTTTGCTGTAATAGATTCGTAGATATTGAGAACCGACTAAATATTTCGGATGGTCGCCATGTTGGATTTTATATATGTAGGTCCTAGATTTAAGTACTGTTACATGAAGATTATTGTGTACGTGTAGCATTCAAACTTCAATCGCATGATTAGGACACAAGAAGTAACAAGGAGATTTTAAAATTTCGCACAACTGCCATCTTGTGGTTATGGAAACAATTGAAATAAATTAGATGCCAGTGGATTAACATTCGTATGAGGATTTACTGTACCAAGTTTCAGTGCACTCGGATGGTTAAATTGCGATAAACCTCCATGTGAATATTTATACCGCCATGTTGGATTTGTGATCACCAGGTTATTTAAAGTCCTATAGGAGAACTTAAGTTCCTAGCCCCTATAAAAAATTCAGTTTGATTGCTATAATAGATTCGTAGATATTCAGAGCCTAAATATTTCGGATGGTCGCCATGTTGGATTGTTAAATGTATAGGCCATACAGTCATGTACCATTATAGGAAAATTATTGCGTAGGTTCGATATTCAAACTTTCACTTCGACCGCATGATTACGACACAAGAAATAAAAACTTAATTTTAAAATTCGCACAGCCGCCATCTTGAGGTTATGTAAACAATTGAACTAAATTAGATACCAGAGCATTACAATGTGTATAAACATTTCCTGTACCAGATTTCATTGCGTTTGGAACATTAAATAGCGAGAAAGGTGTATTTAAAATTTTCAAATTCGCTTGGCCGCCATGTTCGTTTTGTAGTTAACCGGTTTTTGAAAGTCTTATAGATGAACGTCTAGTAGTGCCCTTTATCTCCGTACAAAATTTCAGGATGATACCGCCAATAGTTTCAGAGATATAGAATGCCGGTGAAATATTTCGCACATCCGCCATCTTGTGGGTATGTAAACAATTGAACGAAATTAGATGTCGGTGCATTACAATATGTATAAACATATACCGTACCAAGTTTTATTGCGTTTGGTTGGTTAAATCGCGAGAAACGTCTTTTTAAAAGTCGCGAATTCGCGTGGCCGCCATGTTGGTTTTGTAGTTACCAGTTTATCAAAAGACACATAGGTGAACTTCTAGTAGTTCCCTTTATCACCGTAATAAATTCCAGGGTGATATCAGAAATAGTTTCGGAGATATTGAATGCTGGTGAAATATTTCGCACAGCCGCCATGTTGGATTGGTGAGACGTAACAAAATTTGAAGGGCACGGTCGGGGTCGCCCGGAATAGTGCTATGAATTTACCGAGTTTCATAGAAATCGCTCCGTCCGTTAAGACGTTATTAGGGGGACACTCACACACACTCCTCACACACACACACACACACACACGCACGCACACTCACACGGACAAAAGGTGATCTCATAAGCCTATTTTTTTCAAAATTGAAAATAGGCCAATAAAAACATGAAAATAAAAAATAGTTTTGCCCTATAAAGGGTCAAAGGGTTGAGATTATAATTGAAGAAGATTTCATGACTTGCAATCCAAATTCAGTGCTTCAAACCTTTTATTTGTAACTTTATCTTTGATAAGTTTAAAAAGCGCAATAATTTATGACATTATAAGTTTTAAGAAATTACTTTCGAAGAAATGTCTGCAAAAGTCGTTGTATAATGACTTGGTAATGTTTGGCAACATTGATTGTGTAGGCCTAATGTGCGTATGTATATACCCCTTATTATTCTCGTTTCCCCAACGGGGTCGGGGTTGGTTGGTTGGTTCGTCAGTTTAGGGGCTGCGACAACGCGGTCACGTAGCCCCGTGTACTTTGGGTGTGTGTAGAATCTGTCTGATAACCGGTATTAATTGTGATGGCTGTATTAGTGTGTGTATCTGTTTTTTAATTCAAGGAAGGACTGTACTTTGAATTTATCAAATAGTTCCTACGCCAAACGCCACCGTCAACGACTACTAGTTCAGAACTTAGCTATCAGACGCCACCGCAGTCGGCTCTTGGCAACGAACGTAGGAACCTAATAAGAGCGTTGTTTACATTCTTAACCTACAGAATTTAGCTTCACACAGGTGTAATTAGTGGAAGGTTCTTTAACATGCCATAAATCTATGACATGGGACCACCGGCTTTACTTCCCCTCCAGAGGAAGGCATCCTGAGGGATTTTTAACGCTCTTAAAAAATCCGACGACTTCGGCTGGGTGTGAACCCGCGACCTTGGGCATAGAAGCTCAGCATGCTACCAACTACGCCACCGAAGCGGCAGGGTCGGGGATGAGATGCGATGGAAGTGTTTGGGTGGCGGACGGTTTTTACGGCCGGATGCCCTTCCTGACGCCAATCTCATGAGTCGAGTTAATGAGAGATGAAATGAATGATGGTGAATGAAACTGGGCAAGGATGTGGAAGGAAGCGGCCGTGGTCTGTTAGAAGGTACCATCCCAGCATTTGCCTGGAGTTGAAAATGGGGTAACCACGGAAAACCATTTCAAGGACGACCGACGGTGGGGCTCGAACCTACGCGTCTACCGAGTCAGTGGAGACCTTGGTCCCATGACCTAACGCTGCGCCTTAGCAAGCGTAGCCACTGCTGTCGGTAATGTTTGCTAATGTTGATAAACTTTGAGAAACCTTATCTCGGAAACATAATAATACTCTTCCTCCGAACTAACTTCCTATATGCTGAGAACCCAAAACATCAGAAAAGTGAGAATTGATGATAATGATGCTGATGATAATTGTTATTATCATTTAGACTTTCACGGCCCGTTATACTATTCATGATGTTCTTTGTTGCTTTCTCTTAGCAATCTTTTGTCGTATTTCAGATTATTCTTGACGAAGAAGGGCATAGTTTCTTTCGAAACTCGTCGAATTTTAATATAATAATACACGGCATAAGCCCAAAATTCAACATTATGAATATGATGAGAGTTGTTGTCTTAAGGGGCCTAACATCTAGAATATCGGCCCCTAATGGGTTGGATGATAGTGATAACTGAAAATGAATAATGGCATGAAACCTACAATTAAAGTAACTACTCACCTACCAACTAACTTACATACAACAAGAAGAAATTAATGGAAGATGAAAAGGAAAATATACGAAATAATGGGCAGGAGGAAAAGAAATTATGATTGAGGGACTTGGAAGGAAGGAGGTCCATGAAAGGCAGATAGAAAAGGGAAAGAGGAGAGGGCCCACCCCAAAGTCAGTGGGAAAAGGAGAAGAAACGTACCCAGCTCAGGAATCACTCGGGGTCGCCAACTCCCAAACTTGAAGGTGTAGCACTATCCTGGGTGCACCAGAAGTGGTGGGGCTACATACACCCTGCCTCTTTGAGGGCCATGAGCAGAAGGCAGGAGATAACATGATGATGATGATAATTGTTGTTTTAAGGGACCTAACATCTAGGTTATCGGCCCCTAATGGTCTGGGGGATAGCGAAAATGACAATGAGACGGAAACCAGAACGAAAATTACGTTAGATTGAAAATACTTACAAAATGTTCTTACAAAAGGGAATTTAGAACGAAAAGATTCACAAAAGGAATAGGTTGAAAAAAAGACGCACAAAATGCAGGCTAGGTTCAAAATAAACAAAATGCAATGTGCAGTCGAAATACTTACAAAATGCAATTGAAATTCAAAATACTTACAAAATGCAAATGAGATCGAAAATACGTACAAAATGTAATTGAGGTTCAAAATACGTACAAAATGCAATTGAGGTTCAAAATACGTACAAAATGTAATTGAGGTTCAAAATACGTACAAAATGTAATTGAAATTGAAAATACACAATGTAATTCAGATTGAAAGATCCCATTTCCAATCCAAAATATTCACAAAGTGCCATTGAAATTCAAAATACTTACAAAATGCAATTGAAATTCATAAAACTCACTAAAATTCCCGGCACCTACATTGAAAGACTTACTAAAAAGCAATTTAGATTGTCAATATTTACAAAATGCAACTGAGGTTGAAAACAATCGCGCAATGCAATTTAGATCGAAAAAACTTACAAAATGCAACGTAGATTAAAAATACCTACAGAATGTAGTGTAGATACACGGGGAGCCAAGTTACAAAATCAGTGCGGGAATCTTAAACAGAAAAGGAAATATATTGAAAAGAAAACAAGAGGTCTGACCCCTCGAAGAAGGAGGGATCAGGAAAGATGAGTCAAGGGCCAATTAAGGTGGGAAAGTGAAAGACTCCCTAGTCCTCGGATACCCTAATACCGTCGCGGTCGTAAAAGAACAAGAGTTGACCAAGGGAGGTCGACAGGAAAGAAGACGGAGAGGAGCCCGGCACAAGTAAGTGGAAGGAATGCCGGACTCAGCTGGTGTCCCGTGGTCGCCAACCCACGTCCCACAAGATTTGAGCCCCTGGGGGAAACATGAAAAGGAAAAGAGGTCTGACCGCTCTATGAATGAGGGTATCAGGAAGTATGAGACAAGGGCCAATTAAAGCGGGAAATTGAAAGACTTCCTAGGCCTCGGATACCCTAATACCATCGGGGTCAAAGGAGAACAAGAGATGACCAAGTGAGGCCGACAGGAAATATAACTGAAAAGAACCCGGCACCAGTAAGTGGAAGCAATGCCGGACTCAGCTGGAGTCCCATGGTCGCCAACCCACGTCTCACAAGTTGTGAGCCCCCTTATGGTAAAAGAGAAAATTTAATATTTCAACCGAAACCTAATTTAGCGCCACCTTAAAGTAAATTCAGGACCTAAGAAGCCATTTTCGAGTGTTGCCTTGTTAGCAATCGATAATGTAACTTTCGATTCGTTTCACTCGCAGTAACGGTAACGACATTACTTTGAAGAGTCACGAAAAAACTATATTGCTTATTACTTTATCAGGATGGAGTAATTACTGTCACTGGTGTATCCCATTTTATTTTCAATATTATTTATAATGAGTGATGAAGGAGTCCAAAATGGAATCAGACTTGGTCACAAGAATAAGAACCTATCAATTGACTGTCTAGCCTCTGCAGATGACCTTGCGGATTTTGCGGATTCATTGAATACGGCCAGGAAACAGATCAACCAGCTTCAAACACAAGCGGCAAAGGCGGGCCTCCTGATCTCTTCCGAGAAAACAGAATGTATTACTAATATCAAAACGGCTCCAAAACATATTGAAGTAAATCATGGGAAAATCAAATGGGTTGAGAAATTTAAGTATCTTGGTGAATGGATGGACCCTACAATGTCCGAAAACAAGGCTTTTGCGTCACGCTTGAATAAAATAGAAATGGCTTGCCATCTAACTAAGAATGTGTACAACAAAATACCTATATCCCTGAATGCAAAACTGAAACACTACTGCATGGTCATCCGGCCAGAAGCTTTGTATGTAGCGGAATGTCTCTCCATGAATAGAAAAGGCATAATGGAAAATCTGGAGACAATGAAAGGAAGATATTGAGAAAAATCCTAGGTCCAGTCAAAGAACACGGCGAGTTCCGAAGACGCCACAACCAAGAGTTGTACGAACACGTAGAGAAATTAACTGAAGTGATGAGGAAAAGGAGGATTTCTTTTTATGGACATATAACCCGAATGAAATCAACACGGCTATCCAACCGAATTGTTGCTTTTCTCCGTGAGAAAAAGACAAAGGGAAGTAGAGAAAGATCTGTTGGAGATAGGGATAACATGTGAAGATATCCAGGAGCGTGGGACAACAGAAAGACATGTGCAACATCGATTGCGAATGAAAGAGTACTGGGCCAATATTAAACGGCAGAAGAAACAGTTGACATGACGTTGGCCGTAACGAAGGAAGAAGAATTGATTTTGAAATAAAATTCTATTTCTATTGAAATATTATCAGCATACTTTCTCCCGAAGGAAACATCTTCTTAAGACGTCGTCTCCGTTCTAGTGGTTCTCGAGGTTACCCGTAACATACAAGAATCGGGGACTTGGTTTTATACTAAGTAGAGATGGTTGGCAGCGTATCAGCTGGAGTTCTGAGCATAATAAGCCACTCACAGAAATACTCAGTCCAGGTGCCTACACAACTGAATCCATATTGTAATTCCCATGTCACACATAAATAGGCTTGCCATATTTTTGGTGAGTGAAACCGGGACACATTAATATGGGATGGCCTTACCGGGAAATAAGGTATTTAAAAAAAAATTAGAAGCAGTTTTAGAGTTTTAAGCCTTTTTTTAAGCCTCGCAAGTGACGGGAGGGGGGAATCTGGCACCCTAAATTGTTAGTTCTACACACATTTTAAAAATAAAAAGGAATTTTTGCTACATAAAAATATATAATTTTTCCTATTTAATGATATTTTTTCTGGTCTACCATCTAGAAAGAAGTGTTAATAAATTACAATTTAAATACGTCATAAAATTGTTTAATTGAACAATAACTAAGTCTTATTATTATTATTATTTTAAAAACTACAACTTTTTGAACTTGTTGAAAAGTAACCGATTGATAAAAGATTCTTAAACACATAAATGCATTACTTTTTACATCTTACAGCCGTTTTCCGGGACATTGATAAAACCGGGCGGGACACCGGGACAAGAGCAAAATACCGGGACGTATGGCAAGCCTACACATAAAGAACGTAATTCAACTGCGTTTCACCCCAACTTCGGAATAAAATACACATCTATATATATAAAGCACAAAGTTTGTCTGTCTGTCTGTCTGTCTGTCTGTCTGTCTGTCTGTCTGTCTGTCTGTCTGTCTGTCTGTTATGTATACAAATCTACACCGTTTCACCGATCTGAACCAAAATTTGTATACTTACCCTTTGGAACCCTGCGGGTAACCCTGTCAACATTAAATTTCGGACAGACCACCCCATGCCCTGCATTTAGGCCCTTTTGCACAAATCTACACCGTTTCACCGATCTGAACCAAAAGTTGTATATTTAACCTTTGGAACCCTGCGAGTAACACTGTCCACTTGAAATTTCGGACAGACCACCCCATTCCCTGCATTTAGGCCCTTTGGTCCAAATCCACACCGTTTCACCGATCTCAACCAAAATTTGTATATTTACCCTTTGGAACCCTGCGAGTGACACTGACCATTTAAAATTTCGGACAGACCACCCCATTCCCTGCATTTAGGCCCTTTGGTCCAAATCTACACCGTTTCACCAATCAGAACCAAAATTCGTATTCTTACCCTTTGGTGCCCTGCGAGTAACACTGTCTGCTTGAAATTGCGGACAGACCACTCCATTCCCTGCATTTAGGCCCTTTGGCCCAAATCTACACCGTTTCACCGATCTCAACCAAAATTTGTATATTTACCCTTTGGAACACTGCGACTAACACTGTCTGCTTGAAATTGCGGAGAGGCTACTCCATCCCCTGCATTTAGGCCCTTTGGCACAAATCTACACCGTTTCACCGATCTGAACCAAACTTTGTATACTTACCCTTTGGAACCCTGCGAGTAACACTGTCCACTTAAAATTGCGGACAGATCACTCCATTCCCTGCATTTAGGCCCTTTGGCCCAAATCTACACCGTTTCACCGATCTCAACCAAAATTTGTATATTTACCCTTTGGAACACTGCGACTAACACTGTCTGCTTGAAATTGCGGAGAGGCTACTCCATCCCCTGCATTTAGGCACTTTGGCACAAATCGACACCGTTTCACCGATCAGAACCAATATTCGGAAAATTACCCTTTGTTACCCAGCGAGTAACACTGTCTGCTTGAAATTGCGGACAGACCACTCCATTCCCTGCATTTAGGCCCTTTGTCCCAAATCCTCACCGTTTCACCGATCTCAACCAAAATTTGTATATTTACCCTTTGGAACACTACGACTAACACTGTCTGCTTGAAATTGCGGCGAGGCCACTCCATCCCTTGCGTTTAGGCTGATTGGCACAAATCTACACCGTTTCACTGATCTGACCCCAATTTTATATACTTACCCGTAGAACCCGACAAGTAACACTGTTCAATTTAAATATCGGACAGACCACACTATTCCCTGCTTTTTGGCCCTTTGGCAGAAAACTACACCGTTTCACCGATCTCAACCAGATTTTACATAATTACCCTTTGGAACTCGACGAGTAACACTGTCCACTCGAAATTTCGGACAGACCACTCCATTCCACGCATTTAGGCCCTTTGGCACAAATCTACATCGTTCACCGATCGAAAACAAAATGTGTATACTTACCCTTTGGAACCCGATGAGTAACACTGTCCACTTTAAAATTTGGATAGGCCACTCCATTCCCTGCATTTTGGCCCTTGGCACAAAAATACACCGTTTCACCGATCTCAACCAGATTTTACATAATTACCGTTTGGAACTCGACGAGTAACACTGTCCACTCGAAATTTCGGACAGACCACTCCATTTCCCGCATTAAGGCCCTTTGGTACAAATCTACATCGTTCACCGATCGAAAACAAAGTGTGTATACTTACCCTTTGGAACCCGATGCGTAACACTGTCCACTTGAAATTTCTGACATACCACTCCATTCCCTGCATATAGCTCAGGAATTCCTCGGGGTTGCCAGCTTCCTAACTCACCAGTCATGAGCCCTTGAGGGTGTACCAGAAGTGGTGGGTCTACACACACCCTGCCTCTTTGAGGGCCTTGAGCAGAAGACAGGAGATATTATGAAAAGGAAAAGAAGGCAGACCTCTCGAAGAATGAGGGTATCAGGAAAGATGAGACAAAGCCAATTAAGGCGGGAAATTGAAAGACTCCCTAGCCCTCGGATACCCTAATACAGTCTGGGTCGGAAGAGAACAAGAGTTGACCAAGGGAGGCCGACAGGAAAGAGAACTGAAATGAGCCCGGCACCAGGAAGTAGAAGCGATGCCAGACCCAGCTGGGGTTCCGTGGTCGCCAACCCACGTCCCACAAGTTGTGAGACCCTGGGGGGGGTCAGTTGTGAGAATAGCTTGCTGATTCATCGCGAGGTGACTTGAGAGTACTTTCCAAAGCCCGCCGTGTTATCTCCTGCTGTCTATGCTGATGCCAGCACAGGGCCGTTGCGAAACAGTGAGTGATTCCCGGTCAATCTGCATAGGACGGGGAACCCCGAACGTGTGTCATCATTTTTCGTCATAATCTGCGATCATCTCAGGTTCGTGCAGCTTGGACCTATATTCTTTGTCTTTGCCGAGCAGTACGCTCTTTCACTAGACGCATCCAGTACAGGCCTAAGCCAGAAAATAAGGTTGAGACTTTGGAAGACATCGAAGCTAGACACCTGAATTACCTATATCAGTTTTAAAATAACACCATGTTCGTTTAGTAGTCATTTTTTCATTACCTTATTATTATCATCATAAGTGCAAATGACCAAGATGTTACGCGCCTGATACCAATAATCACCGCCGCATAAAGTCTTTCTCGACTGTGATTTTTAAAATATTTATTTTTGGTTGGTTGGTTCTTAAGTTTAGGGGCTGCGACAACGCGGTCATGTAGCCCCGTGCACTTTGGGTGTGTGTAGAATCTGTCTGATAACCGGTGTTAATTGTGATGACTGTATTAGTGTGTGTTATCTGTTTTTTAATTTAAGTACAAACTGCAACTTAGAATTCTTCAAATAGTTCGTACTTTTGCCGCCAAGCGCCACCGTCAACGACTACTAGGCCAAGTTCGGAACTTAGCTACTAGACGCCACTGCAGTCGGCTCTTGGCAACGGATGTAGACATCTATGAGCGTTGTTTACCTATCCAATTTAGCTTCACACAGGTGTAATTAGTGCAAGGTTCTTTAACATGCCATAAATCTGACATGGGACCGCCGGCTTTACTTCCCCTCCGAAGAAAGGCATACTGACGGATTTTTAACGCTCTTAAAATATCCGACGTCTTCGGCCGGGTTTGAACCCGCTATCTTGGGCATAGAAGCTCAGCATGCTACCAAATACGCCACCGTAGCCGCCATATAGTTATTTTTATTACAGTACATTGTGTACATTATACGTTGAAGTGTCAATTCAATACCGGTAGTAGTTTCCCTTATCATCCTCATCATAAGAGCAAATGACCTACAGTAGATGTTACGCCCATTACACCATTAATCACCACACACAATAAGTCTTCCTCGCCTGTGAATTTTGAAATATGTATTTCTATTACGGTAGTTTGTAAGTTTGACGTGTCAATTCAACAGTAGTTTTTATTATCATCCTTATCAAAAGGGCAAATGACCTAGATATTACTCCCTCATTGTCTTTGGGGGCAAATGACTTAGATTTTAAGTCCATTATATTTCTAAGGAGACCTTAAAACATTATCATCATTCCACCGGGCGAAGCCGGGTACTACTGCTAGTATTTTATAATTTCAAATGATCCTGTCGACTTCGTCGTTATGCTTTGGGTCTAGCGTTAAGCGAGACGGAGACGGTGACGTCATGCAGCCGCGCGGGAAGCCTAAGTTAATGGGTAAAGGACGGCGAGTGCGTGACGTCATGCAGCCATGCGGGAAGCCTAAGTTAATGTTAATGGAGTCTGTTGAAAGAGTCCTGGGGCGTCGAGCGACCTGGGGCTTCGAGCGAAGCGAAAAGAATACAGGGTGGCTCCTAAAGAGGTGTACAAGATGCCAGATAAGAATACAGGGTGACTCCTAAAGTGATATACAAGACGCCAGATAAGAATACAAGGTGACTCTTAAAGAGGTGCACAAGATGTCAGAAAAGAATACAGGATGACTCCTAAAGAGGTGTACAAGATGTCACACAAGAACTTTTAAAGAGATATACAAGATGCCAGATAAGAATACAGGAGGTGTGCAGGATGTCAGAGCATAATACAGGGTGACACATAACGAGGTGTACAGTATGTTAGATTCAATTCAAATACAGGGTGACCCGTAAAGAGGTTTGCAAGATATCAGATTCAAACAATGGGTGGCCCTTAAAGAGTTGTAAAAGATGTCAGACTCAAATACAGGGTGACCCTGTGGGACCCAGGGTGGACAAGATGTCAGATTGAAACCTTTAACCCCTTATTGGATGGAACTAATTGTTGAAATATTTTGTTCAAATTCGTAATGCAGTCTGTTGAAAGAGTCCTGGGGCTTCGAGCGAACCGAGAAGCCCTCCTGAGCCTTTCTAACATGTGTAGCATTTGTAGCATGCGTCATTTGAAATGATACAACGTCTAGTCTTTCAGACTGACTGTACTTTTTTTAATGTCTGGGGAACAAAACAGCACTCGTGTTATATAAATATTCGAGTAATAAAACTTTGCCACGAAATTAAAATTACTTCGATATATATAAGTTCGACTGTGTGTCTTTGTATTTTCCCTGAGTTTGGAAAGGTCACAAAGGAAGGGAGGTGTTCTGACCAAGTAGGTCATTCTCCCCCTGGATCCAATCCTCAGGTCACGGAGTTGTATTCATAGAAACAGTGGATGTGAGAAGAATATTCCTAATGAAATATGAACCGCAACAGGTAACCTGACTACTCGTGTGACGTGGTGGCCGAGAAACACAGCAGGGAGCCGGACGTGCGGAAACTCGACACTGCTGGAGCAATTACAGGGCGATGTTGGTAGCACTGCTCCTGTGCTACTGCTGCTAGGTCTCTTCTTCAAGTTTCAGAACCCACCTTCTGTGGTCTGTTGTTGGATCTATGCAAAAAGTAGTTTTTCAACCGATCAACGCGTTAATTTCGCTGTTGTAGCGTAAAAGAAAATATTTATGGACTGCGACACCATGGTCTTATAGCCCCGTGTATTTGTGTGATAACCTGTGTTATTGAGATGGCTATGCTAGTGGGAGTGGGGTTTAGGGGCAGATGACCTCGTAGTTTCGCCTCCTAAAACAACAATAACTAACTACAGTAACTAACTACCTGGGTTTAGGGGCAGATGACCTCGTAGTTCCGGCTCCTAAAGCAACAATAACTAACTAATTCCCAGGGTTTGGGGGCAGATGACCTCGTAGTTCCTCCCCTTAAAACAGCAATAACTAACTAACTCCCTGGGATTAGGGGCAGATGACCTCGTAGTTCCGTCTCCTAAAGCAACAATAACTAACTAATTCCCTGGGTTTAGGAGCAGATGACCTCGTAGTTCCTCCCCTTAAAACAGCAATAACTAACTAACTAATTCCCTGGGTTTAGGGGCTAGTGGGAGTGTTTGTGAAGTATTATAATATTAACGAATGACCCCAACGAGACTGAACAACCGCAGCATAACTTACATTCAGGCGAGGAAAACAAAATGGGCCTGGTTCATTGAACTGGATAAAAATCTGAACGAAGTGGGGATTACCCCAACAGACATTCACGAGCGCGCCCCACTCAAAAGGAAACTTCAGGCTTGGAAAGTTTTCCAAGAAAACCCGAAACTGAAAACGGGAAATATTTGGACCCAGGAAAGGAAGGAAGTCCACAGAGAACGAATGCGGGCAAATATCAAAGCCTGTAGGAGACAGTTGGAATGACGCGCTCCATAGATGGCCTATACCAGTGTTTCCTAATCTTTTTTGTGTGTGTACCACTTTAAGACATGAGAATCTCTCGCGTAGAACCTAATGGTTGGGATATATAGACTACTGTCGACCAAACTATTATGTGTACTCGAGTTTGAAGTTTGTTTGTGAAGTAACCGATAGACCTATATAAAATCCAATAACATCATCATTTTCGTCGTTCTATTTTACGTTAGATCATGTAGGTTTGGAATTTTTAATTTATATTTTAATATTTTTTATCACAGTTGGAACACAAGAAGTGCCCATTTTAAGCGTTTTTCAACCATGCCTCACATTTAAGAATTATTATCTCACAAACCCGTCATCAGATCGAATCCAAATTTTAACACAATATACATTGGAATGTTGTAGAACAGGTTTATTAATTTTAAAATTTTGTGTGTCCAAGAAACAAAGTTGTTATCATTTTTGTAAGGTAACTTTTCCTCGGCTCGGGATGGTTTGAAAATGTAGTTCTTGGTCGCGTTGTAATCCTTATACATCAAAACGGTATGCTGTATGATTGTGAAATACGTAAATTAATTCACTTATTTTATATCGGTTTGTATTTGTACGGAGAATTAAGACATGGTTCACCAGTTAGCCGCTCCGGTGAAAGCAGTACATCATTGCCAAGATGGGCTACATCACGCGTCATGGCGCGTCTCGCTCGGAAGTGATGGGCTCCATATCAGCAACGCTGTACAGCATTTCCCGGAGCGGCTAGCTGGTGAACCATGTCTTAATTCTCCGTACAAATACAAACCGATATAAAATAAGTGAATTAATGTACCTATTTCACAGTCATACAGCAAAACTTTTTGATGTATAAGGATTACAACGCAACCAAGAACTTCGTTTTCCAACGACCCCGAGCCGAGAAAGAGTTACCTTACAAAAATGATAACAACATTCGTTCTTGAACACACAAAATTTTGAAATTAATAAACCAGTTATACAACATTCCAATGTATATTGTGTTAAAATTTGGATTCGATCTGATGACGGGTTTGTGAGATAATAATTCATAAATGTGACGCATGGTTGAAACACGCTTAAAACGGGCACTTTTTGTGTTTCAACTGCGATAAAAAAATATTAAAATATAAATTAAAAATTCCAAACCTACATGACCTAACGTAAAATCGAACAACAAAAATGATGATGTTATTGGATTTTATGAGGTATATTGGTTACTTCACAAACAACCTTCAAACTCGAGTGCACATAATATTTTGGTCGACAGTAGTAATTAAAACCCCTCACCACCTCCACCACCACTACGTAACAGACCAAATGACGGATTGTAAATTGCGTTTGTTAAACTGTTGGAGTTAAAGTTCAGATAATAAAAAGTGTGTGCAGTTTGTTTATTATGTATTATAATAAGTATTCAATTCAAACATTCAGAAATGACACTGTACAAATAATATTAATAAAAGAACTCTTTAATAATTAAACATTTAAACCAATGTTCTACTAACAACTTCAGTGTGAAGGATGAACTTGAAGATTAGAAGTCAACGTAAGAATGTCGCGTTTAAGATTGCTCAGTCTCAAACTAAGATCGTTTTCCATTGTAAGGAGCCTATTCCGGTATTTATTCTTGAGATACGGTAAACAAGTGAAGAAGATGCAGTCTCACACAAATACGAAGTAGTAAAGGGTAGTAAAAATCTAACTGCTAGGACAGCCTCCACGCTTCTCAACCCAAAAGTTCACAAGAGTCATTTTTGAAAACGTTTGCCTTAGTTCCGAATCACTGCTCCTCATCGTTGGCCTTAAAGTCCTCCAACAACAGACCAAAGATTATATATTTTTAAATTTTATATTTATATATTTTTCGAAACGTATCTATTTTTGTATATATATATATTTGTAACGTCACCGCGTACCACTGCAGCAGTACGAACGTAAAACCAGTGGTACGCCTACCACAGTTTGGTAAACGCGGGTCTACACTGTTTGGTTATTTATGTTCTAAACCACCGTTCCTATTTAAACTGGTGGGCTAAATGTATTGTTCTTATATCACAATGTGACGATTACAAAAATTGCACTGTTTCATCTTTCTGTTAGAACTATTTGGGATAAGAAGTATTTTCCCAAAGTTTTGGCGAAGTCAGAATGAACTGAATGTGAAGTGAGCTGTTGGTTGTGTTTGTGTATTAAGGATAGAGAGTTGGAACAGTAACATAGTAATATTATGCAGGCACAGCCAACTAAAGTTTTGTTATTGTGAGATTTTGAAGGCAGTGAAATTAACACTCGACACTGCACGGCACAAACCTGTTTTTATCTGCACACCTGCGTCTTAGGGGAAGTGCTGGCCACACAGTAAACCAGATTACAATTTGGTGTATTGGTATTCAGGGCCGGGGAATTAATACCCGGCAATTTTTCTGGGTTTATAGAATGGAATAAGGTTTTGTAGGCTACACTTATCTGGTATTTGAAACCTGCGACTTCTCGTTCAGTGCTTCCCGCGGATTGGAAAGCTTTCTTAGGCAACACTTCAATGTTTAGATGCAACTTGTTAAGTTTTAATTTCCTCCAATTTAATTGTACGTGCTAACCCTAATCCCAGGGAGTTACTTAGTTATTGTTGTTTTAAGGAGAGGAACTACGAGGTCATCTGCCCCTAAACCCAAGACATTAGTTTGTTAGTTATTGTTATTTTAAGGGGTGGAACTACGAGGTCATCTGACCCTTAACCTACGGAGTTAGTTAGTCAGTTATTGTTGTTTTAAGGGGAGGAACTACGAGGTCATCTGCCCCTAAACCCAAGGAATTAGTTAGTTCTTGTTGTTTTAAGGGGAGGAACTACGAGGTCATCTGCCCCTAACCCTAGGGAGTTAGTAAGTAAGTAAGTAAGTTAGTTAGTTAGTTAGTTAGTTAGTTATTGTTGTTTTAAGAGGAGCAACTACGTGGTCATCTGTCCCTAAACACTTCCAGGGAATCTCTAAACACAACCACTCTTCTCTGAAGTCTTAACTCGACACGACTCGACAGTTTGCTGCTGGCTGCATCTGAGGTAATAGACTCACCCACCAGCTGCGATGAAACTGGGGTGACAGGCTCGCCCCTAGCTTGTTCATAAACTGTAGCCGCAGTAATTGAATGGAGATTGTTGGAAGAAATGAGAACGTAAAACACTTATAATGGGCGATGAATTGAAGATAAAGATATGCTCTCGCGGACTTTATGTTTGAACTTTTCATGCTGAACAATTCTTACACACGTAGTGTATTGAAATTTTTAACGGTTTGCCCAGCTTAAGCTTAAAAAGCGCACGGACGCCAGGTTTTATTTTCGACTTTTTCACCGAAGTCGATATTGCTCGGCTTCATTTGATCATAAATAAATTACTTTCTACAGAAACCTTCCTCGAGATATCCTTTACAGAATGTTGAAACCGCATCAAAATCCATCCATTGTTCTCAAGATTACCCGTGATATCCAAGAATGGGGGACTTTTTTAAATACTAAATAGAGATGTTTAGATCATATATGTTCGAAAATACTTGGGCAATGTATCAATCTTATTTACAGATGTTCTTGTTCACTACACTATTTGGTTATTTATTTTCTAAACCAACCCTCCTATTTTAACTGGTGACCTAAATGTATTGTTGTTATATCTCAATGTGATAAATACACGTATCGCACTGTTTCATCTTTTTGTTAGGACTATTTGGGATACGAAGTATTTTCCCAAGGGCTTTGGCGAAGTCAGAATGAACTGAATGTGAAGTGAGCTGTTGGGTGTGTTTGTGTATTAAGGATAGAGAGTAGGAACTGTAACATAGTAATATTATGCAGGCACAGCCAACTAAAGTGTGGTTATTGTGAGATTTTGAAGGCAGTGAAATTAACACTCAACACTGCACGGCACAAACCTGTTTTTATCTGCATACCTGCGTCTTAGGGGAAGTGCTGGCCACACAGTAAAACAGATTACAATTTGCTATATTGGTATTCAGGGCCGGGGAATTAATACTCGGCAATTTTTCTAGGTTTATAGAATTGAATAAGGTTATGTAGGCTACACTTATCTGGTATTTGAAACCTGAGACTTCTCGTTCAGTGCTCCCTGCGTATAGGAAAGCTTTCTTAGGCAACACTTCAATGTTTAGATGCAAGTAGTTACGTTTTAATTTCCTCCAAATTAATTGTACGTGCTAACCCTAATGCCGGCAATTAGATTTTTATTGTTGTTTTAAGGGGAGGAACTACGAGGTCATCTGCCCCTACACACAGGGAGTTAGTTAGATACTGTAGTTATTGTTGTTTTAGGAGGCGGAGCTACGAGGTCATAGGGGAGGAACTACAAGGTCATCTGCCCCTAAACCCAAAGAATTAGTTAGTTATTGTTGTTTAAAGGGGAGGAACTACGAGGTCATCTGCCCCTACACACAGGGATTTAGTTAGATAGTTATTGTTGTTTTAAGGGGAGGAACTACGAGGTCATCTGCCCCTAAACCCAGGGGATTAGTTAGTTATTGTTGTTTTAAGGGGAGGAACTACGAGGTCAACTGCCTCTAAACCCAGGGGATTAGTTAGTTATTGTTGTTTAAGGGGAGGAACTACGAGGTCATCTGCCCCTAAACCCAGTGAATTAGTTACTTGTTGTTGTTTTAAGGGGAGGAACTACGATATCATCTGCCCCTAAACCTAGGAAAATAGTTAGTTATTGTTGTTTTAAGGGGAGGAACTACGAGGTCATCTGCCCCTAAACCCAGGGGATTAGTAAGTTATTGTTGTTTTAAGGGGTGGAACTACGATATCATCTGCCCCTAAACCTAGGAAAATAGTTAGTTATTGTTGTTTTAAGGGGAGGAACTACGAGGTCATCTGCCCCTAAACCCAGGGGATTAGTTAGTTATTGTTGTTTAAGGGGTGGAACTACGAGGTCATCTGCCCCTAAACCATCTGCCCCTAAACCCAGGGAATTAGTTAGTTATTGTTGTTTAAGGGGTGGAAATACGAGGTCATCTGCCCCTAAACCCAGGGGATTAGTTAGTTATTGTTGTTTAAGGGGTGGAACTACAAGGTCATCTGCCCCTAAACCCAGGGAGTTAGTTAATTATTGTTGTTTTAGGATGCGGAACTACGAGGTCATCTGTCAGTCAGGGACGGTGGCAGTCAGAACTTTTGGAGGGGGCCCTAAGCCCATAAGGAGGGGGGAGGGGGAGGCATCCGTCCTCTTTTTATATAAGTTACAGTAGGCTATATTTAATTTTTACTGGTAGCATGTCGCATAATATCATAACGACTGAAATTCATATAATAACCTATTAGTTTTATAAAAATCGAGGAGAGGGTCGAATAGACTCTAGAAAGAGAACACACATAATAAAATTGTAATCTGTTTATTGTAGGTATCTGATCAAAGAACAAAATCCAATCGCCTTGTCTTCATTTTGGCAAACTGATCAATTACTTTCTCCACACTGACTTTCGTTGACCGATGGCAATGTAACAGAGCCAGACCGGTTAGCCTTTCTTCCGGCATTCGGGACCGTAGCCAGTCCTTCAGCCGTCGCAATGTCGGGAGTGGCGTTACTCACAGACAACGTCGCCAAAACCTGCAGGAGAGTGTTGACTGTAGGTGTCAAGCTTTGAGAAGCAGCTACCATTGACTCAATTGTAGTTGATGGCAATTTCTTCCCTCCCGACTTCAATCTCAATCATCGCTGTCTCCATACAACATACTCTCCCTGCAAGTGGCACCCGTCGGAAATTAGCAAAGGCTGATACTTGATACGAAGAGCCTCCAAACATTGCACCACTGTTGGGTTTTCAGTCGGTTTGTCAACGCAGATTGCAGGCATCAAGTCGAATGCGGCCAAAGATTCATTTGGAAATTGTTCCTTGAGATCCTGCACCACATGCTCGACCAGCGGAATGAAGACAGTTCGGCGGTAAAACTCTTCGGGTGCGTCAATGTCAGCTGGAACGTTGGGCCGCTTCCTCCTTCCTGCTCTTCGGGGCAACGCCACCTCAAACTCCAGTTCTTCCGCAAAATATTATCTCGAAGTACGGTTCAGCATTCTCACGTGCAGTCGAAAGCGCCGCGATGGTGTCCATGACACCCGCGGAAGCCATCACCAAGTCCAATGAATCGTCCTGACGAAGAAGGCTCAAAGGCCGGGTTTTACCTAGGACGTCCCACAGACACAACATTGAAACCACAAATTGCGTATCACACAATGATTGAATGAGGGATTCGGCGGCACTCGATGTGTCGCTGTCCTCCCATTCTGCTATGATTTCTAAAGCTCGAATTATCTTAACTAAGAGTCTCTCGACCTGTAAATGGCCATCATGTTTTTCACTCCACCTCGTTTCACACAGTTTGCCAAAGTCTTCGCCTAAAACTGACAAAACAAGAAGTTCCGTGACGAACTAAAGAGCCTACTTTTCTTAAAATTTAAGATTCATGCCAATGATTAATCTATATGGATCTATCAAGAATAATGACGAAATTAAGTTGCTAATATCGAAATTTCTAATTAGTTCGAAATACTGTATACTTGGCATAATGTAGCCTAATAGAGCACTACAGTTGGCAGCCCTGGTGACTGAATATATTCTTAGTTCCATCTCTTAAGGTACAGAATACAAAATTTGGTTGAAGTCCAATGAATAGCATGGACGTTACATGCAGTTAAACATTGGATCTAACAGCACACGTAAAATCATGTTGGCAACAATGCCATGCATGTATTGATCAGAAATAATCTGAAATAATATGATCTATTGTTGTGCCAATTTTTAATGAAATCCATTAGCTAGTATAGAAGTTACATGCATTTTAAAATTGGACCTATCAGCAGGCTTAGAATCATGTTCGCGGCACTGACGTATATTAGTTACTCCAAATTCATCTAGAATGCCAGGTACTATACGTGTGCAAAGTTTAGAGGTATTGGCTTGCATACTTTCTGATATATTGATATTAGGGTAACAAAAATAGAGACAGCACATATTAACAGTTGGCAGCCATGGTTGCTCTTAAGAATACGCATAGTCATATCTGTTATGGTACACACAGCACACACGAAATTTGGTTGAAATCCAAATGATAGCATGGTAGTTACATGTATTTAAAGTTGGACCTCTCAGCAGGCTTAGAATCATGTTGGTAGCACTGACGTATATATGTTACTCCAAATTAATATAGAATGTCAGGTACTATATGTGTGCATAGTTTAAAGCTGTCAGCTTGCATACTTTCTGCTATATTGGTATTTGGATAAAATAAATTAAGAGCATTTATTAACAGTTGGCAGCCCTGGTGGGTCTTAAGAATACGCTCAGTCATATCTGGTTATATACACATACAACATACGAAATTTGGTTGAATTCCAATTGATAGTGTAGAAGTTATATGCATTTAAAGATTGGACCTATCAGCAGGCTTATAATCATTTTGGCAACACTGCCATGTATGGCCTCCTGTAAATTAAACTGCAATATTATTATCTATACGTGTGCCAATTTTGAAATAGCTCCCATTCATACATTCCAAGATATCCAACATGGAGCTCAAATTTCAATTGCGATTTTTTAGCAGTTGGTAGCACTGACATCATTTTCAAATATGGCCGTGAGATATTCAGGTAAAGATCTTTACTCCTACCCAATTTTGTTTCGATTGCTCCAGCCGTTTAGGAGTTGATAGGGGGGGGGGACACACACACACAGCCAGACAGACAGACAGACAGACAGGACAGACAGACAGACAGACAGACAGACAGAAGGACAGACAGACATTTGGCCGATCCCATAAGTCTACATTTTCCTCATTTTTGCAAAATGTGAATAGTAGGCTAAAAAAGCTTTGTATCTTTTAGGAGATGATCTAGCAAAGTTAATTGTATTTTTCATCAATGCTGTACCATTACGAGTGAGCACTACTTTTGAAGTTTTCGCTAAGCTGCTATTAAGGGCGTGATTGTAGCATGGACACCTAGAACCGCAAGGTGCCGCTTTCAGAAGTTCCTTTACTGCACCTTTCGTTTCCGATGACATCACCGAACAGTTATCCGTGCCTACCCCAACACAAAGCTTAAGATCGAGTGAGAGCTTTGTAGTGAGATCTTGTACAACGTGACCAAGAGCAAAGCCTGACAATTTTGGTTCCCCGCCTTGAATATCGTCCTCTCTAATAGACTCGTAGGCGTCCGCAAATGTCAAAAAATCTTCGTGCACCTTCTCTTCGTGGACGTAGCGAAGTGACAATGCAAGCTGTTCTTCTAGGGAAATGTCTGATGTCTCATCGAACATGTCGGAAAACATGCCTGCTACTTTCACCTTCCGGACAATATCTTCTTGGATTTCCTCACGACAGCACTTAATCAGTTCATTTTGTGTTCTATTACTAATATACGTAGCCCGTGCTGATGCATTTTCAAGGTGGCTACGAAGAGTTTCGTCGCCGCTTTCGACTCGAAACCGAAGGAGTTCACGGAAGTTTCCTTCATTTTCTAAGGGGTCTGGAGGGCTGGTCTCACTCTCACAGGCAGGTCCTGTGGTGTCAAAATTGGAACTGTCAAGTCAAACCTTTGCTCTCTTCCCTCTCTCTCCTCTGCCTTTCTCTTTCTCATTTTCTTTTTTTCTTTCTATTTTTGAAGACCGTTTGGGGGGGCCATGGCCCCCCTGCCCCCCCCCCCCTTGGGACCGCCCCTGCTGTCAGTAAACACTTCCAGGGAATCTCCAAACACAATCACTCTTCTCTGAAGTCTTAACTGAACACGACTCGACAGTTTGCTGCTGGCTGCATCTGGGGTAATAAACTCACCCACTAGCTGCGCTGTAACTGGGGCGATAGGCTCGCCCCTAGCTAGCTCATAAACTGTCGCCTCAGTAATTGAATTGAGACTGTTGGAAGAAATGAAAACGTAAATACTCTTATATTGGGCGATGAATTGAATATAGAGATATGCTCTCCCGGACTGTATTGTAGAACTTTTCATGCTGAACAATTCTTACACTCCTAGAATATTGATTTTTAACGGTCTTCCCAGCCATTGCTTAAAAAGCACACGGACATCAGGTTTATTTTCGAGTTTTTCACTGAAGTCGATACTGTTTTGCTTCATTTGATCATAAATAAATTATTTTCTACAGAAATCTTCCTCGGGATATCCTTTACAGAATGGCGAAACCGTATCAAAATCCATCCATTGGTTCTCAAGATTACCCATGACATCCAAGAATCGGCGACTTTGTTTTAATACTAAATGGAGATATTTAGATCACATAAGTTCTTAAATTCTTATGGAATGTGTCAATCTTATTTGTTCACTTCTATGTTTGTTACGTTATTATTACTATAGTTTATAATCTATTGATTTATTATGATGACGAGCTTCATTAATGATGTTGTCTACAGGTCTACACTGTTTGGTTATTTATGTCCCAAACCAACCGTTCCTATCTAAACTGGTAGCCTAAATGTATTGTTGTTATATCTCAATGTGACGAATACACAAATTGCACCGTTTCATCTTTCTGTTAGGACTATTTGGGATACGAAGTGTTATCCCAAAGGCTTTGACGAAGTCAGAATGAGCTGAATGTGAAGTGAGCTGTTGGGTGTGTTTGTGTATTAAGGATAGAGAGTTGGAACTGTAACATAGTGTTACGGCTGTGAGTTTGTGTCATCGCTCGCCGCTTGAGTCACAACTGCCCCAGGGGCTGGGCTGTGGCTTGCCTCCTGTATTGCGCGCGCCTTATGCAACAGGGCTACTACAGACAAAGGGATAGTCCAGAAGATTCGTGACTGGACCAGCGGTGGAAACCTCGAGAAGCCGTGGACTCTGGATGGATCTAGAACCATTTATTGAGTCACCGGCCTGCTATATAAGAGTGACCCGTGAAGCAGTTGTGGTTGTGTTTTACGAGCTAGTGTGAGCGTTTATTCTGAGCGACAGAAGTGTGGTGACTTGCGAAACCCCTAGTGTAGCGGCGAAGTGAGGAACATACAGGGGACTGCCGTGTTCTGAGTAAGTGTGCTTTCACTGAGTGTCAGATATTGTTGTGTCGAAATCCAGTGACATTGTTTCTCCCAGCTGGTGAACAGCGCGCAGCAAGTGCTCGTAAGTACTGTAGTAGGCGCACATTAGAAAGAAGTTGCATGTAGTTCTGTCAAGGCCACTAGGCTCATTAGCGGCAGGATTAACTTCTGTGGTTTGTTGACAAGTGAAAGGGGCCAAGAGCGCATAAGGAAGAGACTTGAGGAAACTGGAGAAGGCTCCTAATTGCTTGTATTTGCTGATTAGTGTAATTTTCTGGCCACAATAAAGTTAATTATTTCTTTAAGCAGTAATTGGTGTTGTGCTTTGTACCCCCACCGTAATCCAGTCAACAAAAGTGCCACTAGGGGGTGGCACGTAACAACTGGTGTCAGAAGCCGGATTACGAACTCAAGCACAACACCTGACGGTCCTGGTTTCAAAACCCGAGCAGGTCATTTTCTCTAATTTTCCTGTGAGTGCATGCCCTTTACAAGACAAACAACTAAAATGGAGGAGAAATTGGCAGCATTGCTAGAAATGTTAACTGGCATGGAAGACGGCCAGAAGAAATTAGCCAAGGACCTGAAGGATGACCTGAAGAAGATGGAAGACGGTCAGAAGAAGATGGAAGACGGCCAGAAGAAATTCGCCAAGGACCTGAAGGATGACCTGAAGAAGATGGAAGACGGCCAGAAGAAGATGGAGGACGGCCAGAAGAAGATGGAGGACGGCCAGAAGAAGTTAGCAGAGGACCTGAAGGACGGCCAGAATAAGTTAGCAGAGGACCTAACCGCCAAATTTCTGGATGGCCAGAAAAATCTGGAAGAGTGTCTGCTGACGAAATTAGAGGAGAGCCAAAGGAAATTAGAACAGGGCCTACGTGAGGAAGTCGCAGCAGTGGAGGAGAAGTTCAACACCTTGCAAGTGGAAGTTGCCGAGCTGCGCCAACGCCCGCTGATGGGGGTGGAGGAGAAATTCAACGCCTTGCAAGTGGAAGTTGCCGAGCTGTGCCAACGACCGCTGATGGGGGTGGAAGAGAGATTCAACGCTCTACAAAAGGAATTTGCTGAGCTGCGCCGACTCCCGCCGACAGGGATGGAAGATAGATTCAAAGCCCTACAAGAGGAAGTCGCCGAGCTGCGCCGACGCCCGCCGACCGGGGTGGATGAGAGAGTCAAAGCCCTACAAGAGGAAGTTGCCGAACTGCACCAACGCCCACTCACGGGGGTGGAAGAGAAATTCAACGCTCTTCAAGAGGAAGTTGCCGAGCTGCGCCGACGCCCGCCCACAGGTACACCGGGGACATCAGGAACGGGACAGAGCAGAGTGACGCCCCCAACCTTCGACGGAAAGGTCCCGTGGAGCACCTACTTACGTCAGTTCGAGGCGGCCTGTTCCATAAATAACTGGAACAACACAGAAAAGGCTACAGCTCTCATTGTAGCGCTGAGAGGTGACGCCCTTAACGTCCTTCAGGCCATCCCGACTGGATCCCAGGACTACGCTTCCCTGATCGCCCATATGGAGTCCCGATATGGAGATAGCCATCTTCAGCAGGCCTATCAGATGCAGCTCCGGACCCGGGTACAGAAGAACGCGGAAACCCTGCAGGAGTTCGAGATGGACATCGCACGCCTCGTAAGGCTCGCCTACCCAACAGCGCCGGCCGACTTTCTGGAACAGATTGCGACGCAAACCTTCACCGACGGACTACGGGACTCGGACACTCAACAGGCGCTGCGACTCGCGCGCAATAAGACCCTGGCAGATGCGCTGAGCCACGCACTTGAGTTTGAGACGGCGAAACAGGCATCTAGAATGCACGCGCGGGTGCGTCAAGTGGACGTCGACGAACCAGTAAAAACCAGCGAGACCAAGCCCCTGGCCGACGAATTAATGGAGGCGCTAAGCCGTTTCTTCGATAGTCGCGGTACCACCAGCAAAAACGTAGCCGAAGGACATCCGGAGAGGCGGCCCGGAAGAGGACTACCGACCTGCTGGACCTGCCGTAAGAGAGGCCACCTGAGCAAGGACTGCGGTGATCGCCGCCGCCAAGGGTTTCCGTCGGGACAGTCAGTCGTAGGGAAACCGCGCGGCCCAGGAAAGCAAGTATCAGCCAGCCTAGGGGGGCAAAGGTTGGCTTGTGACAGTCGTCAAGCCCCGGCAGTCCAAGTTCGTGTGACGCAGTTACGGAGGGATAATAGCAGCCTGATGGTCGACGGAGTCGTCAACGGAGAGAGCTGGCCCATGCTAATCGACACGGGAGCATCGAGGACCATCGTCAGTCCCACCGTGATCCCGAAGTGGAGAGTGCAACCCACACAAAGGAACCTCCAACTAATAACCGCGACCGGAGAGACCGCACCGGTACACGGCGAAGCATCACTGGAGTTCGTCATTGGTCGACGGGCGATAAAGCATCCAGTGCTTGTGGCTGACGTATCAAATGAAGTGATCGTCGGACTGGACTTCCTGGACCAGAACATCATCATCTTGGATCTGAGTACCAACACTCTGCACTTCGGAGGTGAGGAACTTGCTTTGCAACCAGCACACGAGACCGTCACCGCACGACGAGTAAGGCTGAGAGAGGACGTCATCGTTCCCGCCAGGACGGAGGTCAGCGCTGCCGTAATTGTCGACGGAACTGCTGAGGGAGTGGCGGCTGTTATCGAGCCAAAATATGAGGACATCCAGACAAAAGGATTGCTAGTTGCCAAGACTCTCATCAACACGACGTCTCGGCCGTACGTCCGCCTGTCCAACCTGAACGACTACGACATTACGGTTCACCGGGACACCAACCTAGGAGTCTGCGAGCCCGTTACCTGGATTGCCCGCATCACAGATACGACGGACGGACACCTGCAGACGGACAACCGAAGAAGACGCGCCCTGCCAGAAGAACTACAGAAGCTGTACCAAGGATCCCAGGACCATCTAGACGAAGAGCAATCACGCCAACTTCAGGACCTGCTACGCGAATTCCAGGATGTCTTCTCCGTGGGGAGCAAAGACTTCGGCAGGACAAGCTTGGTCCAGCACAGAATCGACGTTGGGGACAGCGCACCGATTAGGGCCCCATTCCGACGTGTCCCGCTCGCCAAGCAAGCCGAAGTCGACCGGATGGTAGAAGAGATGAAGGAGCAAGGGGTGATCGAGCCATCACATAGTCCTTGGAGTTCTCCGGTCGTGCTAGTGAAGAAGAAGGACGGTTCCACCAGGTTCTGCGTGGACTACAGGCGGGTGAACGACGTCACGAAAAAGGACAGCTACCCTCTACCCCGGATCGACGACACGCTGGACACCATATCAGGATCAAGATGGTTCTCCACCTTGGATTTGAAGAGTGGCTACTGGCAGGTGGAGGTCCACCCTAAGGACCGCGAGAAAACGGCGTTCTCTGTGGGCAGCGGGCTCTGGCAGTTCACCGTCATGCCATTCGGTCTGTGCAACGCCCCTGCATCCTTCGAAAGGCTAATGGAGTCCATTCTGAGGGGACTACACTGGAAGACCTGCCTGGTATACCTAGACGACGTCATCGTTCTGGGGAGGAGCTTCGAGGAGCACTACAGCAACCTGAAGGAGATCTTGTTGAAGCTACGGGCTGCCCAGCTGAAGTTGAGCCCCAAGAAGTGTCAGCTCTTCCAGAAGCGGGTCCAGTACCTTGGGCATATCGTCTCCGAGGAAGGGGTGCGCACCGACCCAGAGAAGACCGCAGCTGTGAGGGAGTGGCCAGTTCCGAAGGACAAGTCGCAACTACGAAGCTTCCTGGGACTCTGCACTTATTATCGTCGCTTCGTGAGAGGATTCACCGACATCGCCAAACCTTTACATCGACTGACTGAGAAGGACCAACTCTTCACGTGGACAGCAGAATGCCACAGTGCCTTCGAACAACTCAAGCAGGCTCTGTGCACCGCGCCTATTCTGGCCTACCCCAGACCTGGAACAAGGTTCATCGCCGATACCGATGCCAGCGACTTTGGCATAGGGGGGATCCTGTCGCAAGTAGTGGACGGCGAGGAGAGAGTAGTGGCCTACTTCAGCAAGGCCTTGTCAAAGCCAGAAAGGAACTACTGCGTCACCAGGAAGGAGCTGCTCGCCATCGTGAAGACCATTGAACACTTCCTCAAGTACCTGTACGGGCAAGAATTTCTCATCAGGACCGACCATGCATCCCTGCGGTGGCTCCTGAACTTCAAGCAGCCCGAGGGTCAACTCGCGCGGTGGTTAGAGAGACTTCAACAGTACAACTTTGAGATTCAGCACAGGAAAGGCCAACTGCATTCTAACGCCGACGCCCTGTCACGAAGACCGTGCCCCGAAGACTGCACCTTCTGTGCCCGAAGGGAGGAGAACACCGGGATACTGTGCCGACGGACTACTGTGGAACTTCAAGGGAACTGGAGCCGCGAATCTTTCACGCGGGCACAAGCAGAGGATGATGACCTGGGACTGATAGCCGAATGGAAGAGGGCCTGTGTCCCCAGACCCGGGTGGAACATTGTGAGTGACTGCAGCCCAAAGTTTAAGTCCTACTGGGCACAGTGGGACTCGCTGATTGTAAGGGATGGCCTCATCTGCCGTACCTGGGAGAGCACCGACGGGAAGACATCTCGGGAACAAGTCGTCGTTCCAAAGGCTATGACGGAGGAAGTCCTGAAGGAAGTTCATGGAGGATCATCTGGTGGACACCTAGGGATAAAGAAGACCCTGGAGAAGCTGAGAGAGCGGTTCTACTGGATCGGATGCCGAACAGACGTGGAGAACCACTGCGCGAGGTGCCACGATTGCGCAGCCAGCAAGGGCCCAGGACGAAGACGACGGGGTCCACTGAAGACCTACAACGTGGGCGGTCCCATGGAGAGAGTGGCCATCGATGTTGCTGGGCCATTCCCGTTAAGCGAGGCAGGGAACCGCTACATATTAGTCGTCAGCGACTACTTTACCAAATGGCCGGAGGCGTATGCGCTCCCTAACCAAGAAGCCGCGACGATTGCAGAGACCCTGGTGAAGGAATTCGTCAGCCGGTACGGAGTACCCCTGGAGCTGCACTTCGACCAAGGGAGGAACTTCGAGTCGCAGGTGTTCCAGAACCTATGCCAGCTGCTGGGAATCCGGAAGACAAGGACGACGCCGCTACACCCTCAGTCCGACGGGATGGTAGAGCGATTCAATCGCACCATCGAGAACCATCTCCGAATAGTCGTCAGCGAGCACCAGAGGGATTGGGACAAACATCTTCCACTATTTCTCCTGGCCTACCGCGCCGCCGTGCATGAAGCCACCGGGTGCACACCAGCCCGGGCCATTTTTGGGAGGGAGCTCCGTCTACCTGTCGATCTTGCCTTCGGCCGACCTGGGAATGATCCGATCCCGGTAAGCCAGTATTGTGAAGAACTGGTCGACCAACTGGAGGACGTGCACGCGTTCGCGAGGAGGAAACTGCGGATCGAGACCGACCGAATGAAGACCCGATACGACCAGCAGACGGATGCCGGCGGTTTCCACGAGGACGACCTGGTCTGGCTCTTCAACCCATTACGGAAGAAAGGCCTGTCACCCAAACTTCAGAAGTTCTGGGAGGGCCCGTACCGAGTCGTGAAACGGATCAACGATGTCGTCTACAGGATCCAGCGGAACCCGAGGGCGAAGATGAAGATCGTGCATCGAGATCGCCTGGCAGCCTACGGAGGGACACAGACGGACCAATGATTGATCGGGACGATCAGCCATTTTAGGAAGGGGGTGGTGTTACGGCTGTGAGTTTGTGTCATCGCTCGCCGCTTGAGTCACAACTGCCCCAGGGGCTGGGCTGTGGCTTGCCTCCTGTATTGCGCGCGCCTTATGCAACAGGGCTACTACAGACAAAGCGATAGTCCAGAAGATTCGTGACTGGACCAGCGGTGGAAACCTCGAGAAGCCGTGGACTCTGGATGGATCTAGAACCATTTATTGAGTCACCGGCCTGCTATATAAGAGTGACCCGTGAAGCAGTTGTGGTTGTGTTTTACGAGCTAGTGTGAGCGTTTATTCTGAGCGACAGAAGTGTGGTGACTTGCGAAACCCCTAGTGTAGCGGCGAAGTGAGGAACATACAGGGGACTGCCGTGTTCTGAGTAAGTGTGCTTTCACTGAGTGTCAGATATTGTTGTGTCGAAATCCAGTGACATTGTTTCTCCCAGCTGGTGAACAGCGCGCAGCAAGTGCTCGTAAGTACTGTAGTAGGCGCACATTAGAAAGAAGTTGCATGTAGTTCTGTCAAGGCCACTAGGCTCATTAGCGGCAGGATTAACTTCTGTGGTTTGTTGACAAGTGAAAGGGGCCAAGAGCGCATAAGGAAGAGACTTGAGGAAACTGGAGAAGGCTCCTAATTGCTTGTATTTGCTGATTAGTGTAATTTTCTGGCCACAATAAAGTTAATTATTCCTTTAAGCAGTAATTGGTGTTGTGCTTTGTACCCCCACCGTAATCCAGTCAACAAAAGTGCCACTAGGGGGTGGCACGTAACAATAGTAATATTATGCTGGCACAGCCAACTAAAGTTTTGTTATTGTGAGATTTTGAAGGCAGTGAAATTAACACTCGACACTGCATGGCACAAACCTGTTTTTATCTGCATACCTGCGTCTTAGGGGAAGTGCTGGCCTCACAGTAAAACAAATTACAATTTGGTATATTGGTATTCAGGACCGGCGAATTAATACTGGGCAATTTTTCTAGGTTTATGGAATGGAATAAGGTTATGAAGGCTACACTTATCTGGTATTTGAAACTTGAGACCTCTCGTTCATTGCTCCCCGCGGATTGGAAAGCTTTCTTAGGCAACACTTCAATGTTTAGATGCAAGTAGTTAAGTTTTAATTTCCTCCAAATTAATTGTACGTACTGACCCTAATCTCAGGGAGTTATTTATTGTTGTTTTTAGGGGAGGACCAACGAAGTCATCTGCCCCTAAACCCAGGGAGGTAGTTAGATATTATTGTTTTAAGGGTAGGAACTACGAGGTCATCTTCCCCTAAACCCAGGGAGTTAGTTAGTTACTTATTGTTGTTTTAAGGCGAGGAACTACGAAGTCATCTGCCCCTAAACCCAGGGAATTAGTTGGTTGGTTCCTCAGTTTAGGGGCTGCGACAACGCGGTCATGTAGCCTCGTGTACTTTGGGTGTGTGTAGAATCTGTCTGATAACCGGTGTTAATTGTGATGACTGTATTAGTGTGTGTTATCTGTTTTTTATTTAAGTACTGCAACTTAGAATTTTTCAAATAGTTCCTACTTTTGCCGCCAAGCGCCACCGTCAACAACTACTAGGCCAAGTTCAGAACTTAGCTACTATACGCCACCGCAGTCGGCTCTTGGCAACGAACGTAGAAACCTAAGAGCGTTGTTTACATTTTTAACCTATCCAATTAAGCTTCACACAGGTGCAATTAATGGAAGGTTCTTTAACATGCCATAAATGTATGACATGGGACCGCCGGCTTTACTTCCCCTCCGAAGGAAGGCATACTGAGGGATTTTTAACGCTCTTAAGAAATTCGACGGCTTTGGTCGGGTTTGAACCCGCTATCTTGGGCACAGAAGCTCAGCATGCTACCGACTACGCCACCGAAGCCGCTCCCAGGGAATTAGTTAGTCATTGTTGTTTTAAGGGGAGGAACTACAAGGTCATCTGCCCCTAAACCCAGGGAATTAGTTAGCTAGTTATTGTTGTTTTAAGGGGAGGAACTACGAGGTTTTCTGCCCCTAAACCCAGGGAGTTAGTTGGTTAATTATTGTTGTTTTAGGAGGTGGAACCACGAGGTCATCTGTCATTAAACACTTCCAGGGAATCTCCAAACACAATCACTCTTTTCTGAAGTCTTAAATGAACACAACTCGACAGTTTGCTGCTGGCTGCATCTGGGGTAATAGACTCACCCACTAGCAGCGATGTAACTGGGGTGATAGGCTCACCCCTAGCTGGATCATAAACTGTCACCCCAGTAATTGAATGGAGATTGTTGGAAGAAATGAAAACGTAAAACCACTGATATTGGGCGATGAATTGAAAATAGAGATATGCTCTCCCGCACTTTATTGTAGAACTTTTCATGCTGAACAATTCTGACACTCCTAGTATATTGATATTTTTAACGGTTTGTCCAGCGTAAGCTTAATAAGCGTACGGACGAAGTGTTTTATTTTCGACTTTTTCACTGAAATCGATACGGCTTGGCTTCATTTGATCATAAATAAATCACTTTCTACAGAAACCTTCCTCGAGATATCCTTGACAGAATGGTGAAACCGCATCTAAATCCATCCATTGGTTCTAAAGGTTACCCTGACATCCAAGACATTGTTTTATACTAAGTAGAGATGTTTAGATCACAAGTTCATAATTTCTTGTGCAATGCGTCAATCTTATTTACAGATGATATTGTTCACTTCTATGTTTGTTGCGTTATTACTAATGTAGTTTAACTATGTCAACATGTAATCTATTGATTTATTATTATTATTGTGAATAACGTCAGTAGTGATATTGTCTGCACTATTCTGTTGTTTATGTTCTAAACCAACCGGTCATATTTAAACTGGTGGCCTAAATTTATTGTTGTTATATCTCAATGTGACGAATACACAAATTGCACTGTTTCATCTTTCTGTTAGGACTATTTGGGATAAGAAGTATTTTCTAAAAGGCTCTGGCAAAGACAGAATGGGCGGCTTCGGTGGCGTAGTCGGTAGCATGTTGACCTCCTATGCCCAAGATAGCGGGTTCAAACCCGGCCGAAGCCGTCGGATTTTTTAAGAGCTTTAAAAATCCCTCAGTATGCCTTCCTTCGGAGGGGAAGTAAAGCCGGCGGTCCCATGTCATAGATTTATGGCATGTTAAAGCACTTTCCACTAATTACACCTGTGTGAAACTAAATTACATAGGTTAAGAATGTAAACAACGCTCTTAGGTTGCTACGTTTGTTGCCAAGAGCCAACTGCGGTGGCATCTAGTAGCTAAGTTCTGAACTAGGCCTTGTAGTCGTTGACAGTGGCGTTTGGCGGCAAAAGTAGGTACTATTTGAAAAATTCAAAGTTGCAGTCCTTACTTGAATTTAAAAACAGATACACACACTAATACAGTCATCACAATTAACACCGGTTATCAGACAGATTCTACACACACCCAAAGTACACGGGGCAACATGACTGCGTTGTCACAGCCCATAAATTAAGGAACCAACCAACCGAAGTCAGAATGAACTGAATGTGAAGTGAGCTGTTGGGTGTGTTTGTGACTTCTGTCTCGGGACAGGCGGATGAGGAGCCGCAAAGTTGCGCGCGCACCCGGCAGCGAGGAGCATTTGAATAGCGCCGACTTGAAATGCTCCTCGCTGTCTCATTGTTACCTACAACAACAAAAACAACAAATCAACGACACTGAAAAAAGTGAACACAAAAAAAAACGATTTAGCGATAAAAAAATAAATTGATTCATTCGTAGTTATCATTTCCACACCACTTATTGAAGTAGATAACTCGGTCGGGGTCCATGCACGGATGAGCCAGCTTGGTGTTCCTAGGCAAAACCCCACACAAGACACCGCATAAACCTAGAAAACTTGCTGAGTTTTAAGATTCCCATTCCTTGTAATATATCCACATAGCAACATTTCTGCAAAGGTCGGGATCAACGGCGAATTCAGCCGAGTGTTAGACGCAGCCTGGAGCAAATGAAATTCATGAGAAAACAGTCCAAGGAGATGAAATTGGGTGAAGAAGACGCCATAAGAGAAAATGAAGGGAAACATATGGTTCTGGGGACTTTTAGACAGTGGGTGAAGAAGAAAAACATTCTAATGTTTTAAAATTGTTTTGCTGCACAATTCATTTTTTGAACTTTACACCAACTATTCAGTAGCAAATATTAACCAATCTCAATAATATTTTTGTAGCATGTGAAGATATCCATCTCCCATAATTCTGTGCATCCATATTAGTTAAAATAGTTATCGTTTATTATTAAATAATTTTTAACTTTAATTTTTGGAAATAAAAGTTAATTTTGTGAAATATTTTTTTTTTTATTTCAGGAACTATTTTATCTTTTTCCAAGCCCATGCACAGAATTATTAGTCTGTGAAATGAGTACATAGTGTAAAAAGATTGTAAAGTATCAGTAATTTTTAGTGGTAAATAGTTGGTATAATTTTTTTAAGGAAAATACTATCTTTTAGTAATTTCTGCCCATACTGATCAACTGAAAGGAATAATTTTTCACTTTTTGCTTTATGAAAGATGTTGGTCGTATGGTAATAAAATTTAGTGCAGTTTGGATCACTGGGAACAAAAGAATTTTTTTTGGGTAGCCTATAGTGTCCCCTTAAAGAACCTTCCACAAATTACACATGTGTGAAGCTAGGTTAGGAATGTAAACAACGCTCTTAGGTTTCTACGTTCGTTTCCAAGAGCCGACTGTGGTGGCGTCTAGTAGCTAAGTTCTGAACTAGGCCTAGTAGTCGTTGACGGTGGCGTTTGGCGGCAAAAGTAGGAACTATTTGAAAAATTCAAAGTTTCAGTGCTTACTTGAGTTAAAAAACAGATACACACATTATTACAGCCATCACAATTAACACCGGTTATCAGACAGATTCTACACACACCCAAAGTACACGGGGCTATATGACCGCGTTATCGCAGCCCCTAAAATAGGCTAATATTATTATTCTGGGATAAATTTTGAACTATTTAAATAGTATTTAGGGAAAATAGAATTTTAAATGAGAGAAAACATGTTTACTATCGTCCTCGTAGATCATATAGACAAAAGTTGCAATATTGTTGTACGACGTGAGGAGGATATAATAAAATAATTAAAAAGAAGTAAAAATTTTCGGCCTTGGATAGCCTTGAACCCGGGATCTCCAAAACAACAAGCGAGCGCGATACATCTTGCACACTTTTCCTGCAGACTATTTCGAATTTTGTTACGCTCCTTATTAGCGCGTATGGTTAAATATCCAAGTATTACAGTTAGATCTTAAATATTGATTGGAATGCATTCAATCTGTACCAGGCATATTTTGAAATGTACTTAAAGCAAGTTTCACGACCGCTTTGCGTTAATAATGCAAATCGACTGTAAATGTTACCCCGAAACGACAACCGCCCTCCATGTTTTATTTCTTACTCGCTGCCCGGTGCGCGCGCATCTTTGCGGCTCCTCATCCGACTGTCCCGAGACAGAAGTGTGTTTGTGTATTAAGGATAGAGAGTTGGAACAGTAACATAGTAATATTATGCAGGCACAGCCAACTAAAGTTTTGTTATTGTGAGATTTTGAAGGCAGTGAAATTAACACTCGACACTGCATGGCACAAACCTGTTTTTATCTGCACACCTGCGTCTTAGGGGAAGTGCTGGCCACACAGAAAAACAGATTACAATTTGGTATATTGGTATTCAGGGCCGGGGAATTAATACTCGGCAATTTTTCTAGGTTTATAGAATTGAATAAGGTTATGTAGACTACACTTATCTGGTATTTGAAACTTGAGACCTCTCGTTCAGTGCTCCCCGCGGATTGGAAAGCTTTCTTAGGCAACGCTTCAATGTTTATATGCAACTTGTTAGGTTTTATTTTTCTCCAATTTAATTGTATGTGCTAACCCTAATCAAAGGGAGTTAGTTAGTTATTGTTGTTTTAAGGGGAGGAACTACGAGGTCATCTGCCCCTAAACCCAGGGAGTTAGTTAGATAGTTAGTTATTGTTGTATTAAGGGGAGGAACTACGAGGTCATCTGCCCCTAAACCCATGGAATTAGTTAGTAGGTTATTGTTGTTTTAAGGGAAGGAACTACGAGGTCATCTGTCCCCAAACCCAGGGAATTAGTTAGTTAATTAGTTATTGTCGTTTTGAGGGGAGGAGCTACGAAGTCATCTGCCCCTAAACCTAGGGAATTAGTTAGTTATTGTTGTTTTAAGGGGAGGAACTACGAGGTCCTCTGTCCCTAAACACTTCCAGGGAATCTCCGAACACAACCACTCTTCTGTGATGTCTTAACTCAACACGACTCAACAGTTTGCTGCTGGCATTATCTGGGTTAATAGACTTACCCACTAGCTGCGCTGTAACTGTGGTGATAGGCTCGCCCGTAGCTAGCTCATAAGCTTTCGCCTCAGTTATTGAATTGAGATTGTTGGAAAAAATGAAAACTTAAATACACTTATAGTGGGCGATGAATTGAAGATAGAGCTATGCTCCCCCGAACTTTATTGTAGAACTTTTCATGCTGAATAATTCCTATACTCATAGTATATGGATATTTTTAATGGTTTGCCCAGCGTAAGCTTAAAAATCGCACGGACGCCAGGTTTTATTTTCGACTTTTTCACTGTAGTCGATACTGCTTGGCTTCATTTGATCATAAATAAATCACTTTCTACAGAAACCTTCCTCGAGATATCCTTTACAGAATGGTGAAACCGCATCAAAATCCATCCAGTGGTTCCCAAGGTTACCCGTGACATCCAAGAATCGGGGACTTTGTTTTATATTATACGATCGTAAATTCCTGTGCAATGCGTCAATCTTATTTACAGATATTATTGTTCTCTTCTATGGTTGTTGCGTAATTATTAATGTAGTTTAAGTATGTTAACCTGTGAACAATTGTGACTATCTTCAGGAATGTTGTTGTCTGCAATACTTTGTTATTTATGTTCTAAACCTACCGTTCCTATTTAAACTGGTGGCCTAATTGAATTGTTGTTATATCTCAATGTGACGAATACACAAACTGCACTGTTTCATCTTTCTGTTAGTACTATTTGGGATACGAAGTATTTTCCAAAGGCTTTGGCGAAGTCAGAATGAGCTGAATGTGAAGTGAGCTGTTGGGTGTGTTTGTGTATTAAGGACAGAGAGTTGGAACAGTAACATAGTAATATTATGCTGGCACAGCCAACTAAAGTTTTGTTATTGTGAGATTTTGAAGGCAGTGAAATTAACACTCGACACTGCATGGCACAAACCTGTTTTTATCTGCATACCTGCGTCTTAGGGGAAGTGCTGGCCACACAGTAGAACAGATTATAATTTGGTATGTTGGTATTCAGGGCCGGTGAATTAATACTGGGCAATTTTTCTAGGTTTATAGAATGGAATAAGGGTTTGTAGACGATATGAATGAGATTAATAATACTATTGGTTTTACGTCCTTTTAACTACTGAGGCTATTAGAGACCCAGGGGTACCGGAAATTTGCGCCGAAGGGGATCTTTAACGTGCCAGTAAATCTACTGATACGGCTCCCTTGCATTTGCGTACCCTCAAATGCCAGCTAACTGCACGAATATTTGATCCTGTAACAATGGACGCTGCAAGCGAGAACGTGTCATATTATTATTATTATTATTATTATTCTGGGATAAATATTGAAGCACTGAGAAGGAGGGAATAGCCCATCACAATCACGTGTTGACCAACTGAAGAACATCAAATTTCGGTTTTTGCTTTAATTGAGAATCCCCCTCGATATGTTGAACCTATATTTGTCTTGACCAGTGATTTAGTTGAAAAAGTATACAAAACTCATCTAATTAAATCCGTAATACAGTGAAACTCTGATATTTCTTGGTCCCCACCACCAAAAAAGACTACGTCTCGGAAAGTCATTTCACATGGGAGAGAGGAAACATTATCAGCCAGGCTCAAGAGATATTGGGAACGAAACAAAGCATCGAAGAAGAACTAGTCATAAGCGCTTTCCTTAGTGGGCTTAAGTCCATAATAATAATATATTTTTTTACTAGGGACTGTGGAAAATCTTCAAAAGACACTTGTGAAGGGTCCGTACTCCACAGTAGTGTGGGATTCTTACCCACTAAAAACCACCTCCCTTTTCCCACGATGTGTTCATCACCCCGGAACCGCTCTCGCATTACTTCAGGGTGATGTCGTGCTTACTTAGCCATTCAGACTTCTTCTTTCTTCATTTTTCTTATGGATGTTCGTACGCACCCATTTCCCTCTTCTTCTGGCGCAGGACACCTTCTATGTACATAGCTGTCTGATTCCATGTTTGATCATTTCGGAGCATCATCTGTAGGATGTTGTCCAGCGTGATTACCCCTCCAGTAGAGAAGCTTGCAGATCTCTTCTATATGTTGACCAACGTTCACACACAAAGAATGTGTGGAGCGCATCATCCTCTTCATTACAATAATGACACAAAGAGCTATTGGCCACGCCAATGTGATGCAGGAATCTCAGAAAATATCCATGGCCTGTCAGGAACTGTGTCAAATAATAATTGACCTCTCCGTGGTTTCGATCAACCCAGTCGGCCAGACGCGGAATAAGTTACTTTGTCCATCGACCTCGTGTCTCATCATCCCATTTCTGTTGCCATCGTTCCATACAATGGTTGTGTGCAGACGTCTTTGCCTGGTGTATGCCCAGTTCTCCTTTGGTGCGCCAAACTTCCTGACGCTCTAAGGCAAGTAAATCAATTGGTGCTACTCCCGCTACCGCTAGAACAGCAGGCTCTGAAACAGTGCGATATGCACATGAGATCCTCAGTGCTCCTCTCCGTTGTACTGCTGCTATCCTTTTGCGATACTTCTCGAACCGTAAGGACTCAGCCCAGATCTCAGCTCCATAGAGTAATATGGACTGGACTGTTGTCATCAGGAGACGTCGTTTGCTAGGCTTCGGACCTTTAATATTACGCATTAATCGGCTCAAAGTGGTCAAGACATTTGCTGCTTTATCCGTCGCTCTTTGAATATGGGCCCACAATGTGAGCTTCGTATCTAGCGTCACACCCAAGTACTTCGTACTCCTTGATGAATAAATCATCGTCTGTCCCACTTGCATTGATACAAGAGCGTTGATTCTCCTTCTCGTCAGCACAACAATCTCCGTTTTATGGTCTGCTAATGACAGCTTATGTTCCGTCATCCAATCTGTGACACGTCACATTACCTGATTGAGTTTCAGTTGCGCCAGCTCTATATCACGAGCCACAATCAGAACAGCAACATCATCAGCATATCCTACCAATATTGCGTCTTCGGGCATCTTCAGCCGAAACAGGCCATCGTATGCAATATTCCAGAGATCTGGCCCAAGAATAGATCCTTGAGCAGCCCCAGCGGTTAATCTTTTAGTCCTATGTCCTTCCTCGGTATCGTACTGCAAAATACGGTCCTTTAGATAATCCCTCATTATCCGCATGAGGTATCTCGGTAGTCTAAATTTATCTTGAAGTGCCACCAAAATGTCACTCCACTGGGCAGAGTTAAAGGCATTCTTCACATCTAGAGTCACGAGTAGCGTAACTTGACGTGAGTAATGGTTACCCATCTGAGCTCTGTTTGCAGTCTCTACAACTACCCGCACTGCATCAATAGTCGAGTGCCCTTTCCGAAAGCCGTATTGTTGGGCAGATAGATCTCCAGCTGATTGAACTGCCATCAATATTCTAGGCTGTAATAGTTTTTCTAATCCTTTTCCAGCCGTATCCATCATACATAATGGCCTGTATGATGAAGGCAAATTTCCTCCCAATTTCCCTTTGATAATAATAATAATAATAATAATAATAATAATAATAATAATAATAATAAAATGACAGCTTTACGTTGTACTGGGATCGTACAGTATTGACAGGCCAGTCAGTTGTGCACAACAGAACTGATTTGGTTCTCGTTGAAAAATGCATGAAGCACACCACCTTCATAGATGTGGCAATCCCAAACAGTGGCAACATACTAACAAAGCATGTTGAAAAGCTGTCAAAATACACAGAGCTTTTAGAACTGATAAGGAAGCAATGCCACATGGCACAAGGCAGGACAGTTCCTATTATCATCTCCAGCGCTGGTGTGATTCCCAACAACTTAAAGGAATCGCTCACTGAGTTGAAATTAGACCCAGGCCTTTTCAAACTGATGCAGAAAACAGTCATACTTTCTACGTGTCGCGTAGTAAGGCTGTTCTTGGGCAATCAGGCCTGAAGGAGTGAGGGTTAAGTTTAAAGCTACTACTCAATGCAGTCACCAAGAATTTGCTCCTTATGATATGTACGGTATCTGGGATTGTAAATGTTTCCTTTCCAACAAATGCTGAGAATGTGTAAGCGCATGCGCAAAACAAATAATAATAATAATAATAATAATAATTTTTGGGCCAGTTTGTATACACGGAATATGGAGGGAAAAATCATCCCAGGAAATATATTGTCATTCTGAAGAAATCTCTTACACTATTCGGAAAAGACGATTGAAATTTTATGGACACATTATCAGAATGAACAATAGCAGACTGACTAAAAGAATTCTCAACCTGACCCTTTCATTAAAAACCAAGAACAGCTGGCTTCGTGAAATTGAAACAGATCTCCAGGAAATAGAACACATTGTACGGGACCGATGTAAATTCAGAACCACAATCGACAATCACCAATTTGTAGACAAACCCAACACCAGAGCCACTGTAACTTGGACAGAAGAACGAAGGAAGAAGCTTAGTGAGAGGATGAAGAGATATTGGGAGGAAAAGAAGGCCAACACATCAGCTAAGCAGGTTCAACCGAGTAGGGCATAACCATGTAAATAATAATAATAATAAGAAGAAGAAGAATACAGAAGTAATAATGATACAGCACAACTAAACACCAAATATGGAACGATAACCCGTGTTAATAAATTTAAATATTTTGGGGAATGGATCCAGCAAAATGGCCTTGACAAGGAAGCCATAGAAGCAAGAATCAAGAAAATGGAAGTCGCTTTTCAAACCACCAGCAACATATATAACAAAAAGTGCTTTTCTATGAACACACAAATTCGTCACTACAACACTGTCATCAAACCAGTACCGCTATATGCATCTGAATGCCTTATCCTATCAGAGAAAATTTTGCTCGCGAAGTTAGAGAGAAAAGAAAGAAAGAAAGAAATAAAGAAAGATCCTACACATCATACTTGACCCGGACTACAAAAATGCCATCTACATCAGAAAATCCAGGCAAGAAATTTACTCGAAGATAGAGAAGATCACAGACACAATGCGAAAACGCTGAGTTTGCTTCTACGGTCGTATACGACGGATGATCGACTCCCGATGGACGAAACATATCTTCAGTATATTCGACTCAAAACCAAAAACGAAAATGCCATGGTATGTTAACGTCCAGAAAGATCTGAAAGAAATGGGGATACGAGCAAAAGATGCACAAGACCGAAATCTTTATAGAGCAGCCATCAAGACGTTTGGGACGAAAAACGGACAACTGGTGCGAAATGGACAGAAGGACGTGCTAAACACAGTGAGCTCATGAAGACAACGTGGATCAAGCGAAAAATGAGCAAATGGCAGAATGTAAAATGAGGCTTATCGTGGTCCCTAGTTGATCGATTAGAGAAATTGAATGAATAATAATAATAATAATAATAATAATAATTCTTTAATCGTATCGGCAAACTAAGGACCACGTTATTTCAACTGGCTTCTCTGGGCTTTGATCTTTGCCCAGTGTTCCTTCATACGTTGCCGGTGATGCTCTTTTCTTTCTTCCGTCCACATCTTTCCCGTCTTCAACTTCGGTGATGGTCGTGTGGTTTCTTCGTGAGGGGATTGCGTTCTTGAATATCCCCACAGGTAATTTCCATCTCTTGCAGGTCACTTTCCACCTCTTCGAACCAGGCTGGCTTGGTCTTCTTATTTGTAAAATAGTTAAAGATCCGGTTCGTCAATCGTGTGGGTTTCATTCTAAGCAAGTGGCCATAAAATGCAATCCTCCTTTTCCTCATTACATCAGAGATCTTCTGGACATGAATATACAGCTCATAGTTACGCCGTCGTCTATATTCACCGTTGTCTTTAATCGGGCCAAGAATTTTCCTCAAGATCTTTCTTTCCTTGATCTCCAATTCTTCTACCAGGCCTTTCTTGTTCATGGTGAGGCATTCCGCTGCGTACAGAGCCTCTGGTCGTATGACAGTGCAATAATGCCTAAGTTTTGCATTCAGGGGTATTGACTTTTTGTTGTAAACGTCCTTGGTGAGTTGGTACGCCATTTTCATTTTGTTCATGCGCGAAGTAAAGGTTTCTTTCTCACATACGTTGGGTTCTACCCACTCGCCAAGATATTTAAACTTATCTGTCCGTTTGATTTTCCCCTGGTTTATTATTATTATTAGTATTATTATTAGTATTATTATTAGTATTATTATTGATTTAAAGATTGATTGGTTGAAGAGTAGAGGAGTCACCTATTTTTGTGTCTATCTTACTCCAAATGAAACAATGGGAAAATTTCGTCAGAAAGTCAACTCTCTGGAAGATGCCATTCTTAATACAACTGGAGCAATCATTGTAGCTGGGGATTTCAATGCCAGGGCAGTGGAATGGGGTATGCCACATACCAATTCCCGAGGTAAGTTCATTCTGGAAATGGCATCAAGGACAGGGCTTTTGATCTTAAATATAGGCGCAGTGTCAACCTTTCGGCGTCCGGGTTATACAGAGACCATTCCGGATATCTCCATGGCTTCTGAGACGTTAGTACCACACATCAAGGAATGGAAGGTTATAGAAGACTACACTGGTAGTGATCATCAGTATATTAATTTTGATGTGTGCAGTAATATAAGTGGGAAGAACTTATCTACTCAGAAACAACGGAGATGGAATTTGAATAAGATCCATCTTGATGCATTTAAGGAGGCGTTAGCCAGTGGTGTAGAACTAATTGAGGATATGGAGCCTGACGGAGAGGCTGATGTTGAGAATCTCGTTTCCTCAACTATGAATCTTTTTACATTGGCTTGTGATACCTCAATGCCAAGTTTAAGATCACACCATCGGAAGAGCCCTGCATATTGGTGGACACATGAAATTGCAGAATTGAGCCGGAATTGCCTTAGACTCCGACGTGCTGCACAACGGACAAGAAATCTGGATGATGCCAATGCCTTATCAGCCGAACATAGAGATGCAAAGAAGCTACTTCGGAAAACCATAAATCAAAGCAAAGCTGAGAGCTGGAGGAAGCTATGTGAGGATATTGACACTGATCCATGGGGATTGGATTATAAAATTGTCAGAAAGAAGCTTGGGTCACAAAGAACACCGTGCGTCATGGATGCAAACAGTATGGCCATTATTGTCCAAACTCTTTTCCCAACACATCCAACAATCCCTGAGCAGAATTTCGATGTAGATGTTGAAATTCCTCTTTTTATTGAGGATGAGTTGAGTAGGGCTACTCAGTCTCTGCGAAGCAAAAAATCCCCTGGTCCTGACGGCATCTCAAATGAGATTCTCAAATTAATAATCGAGTTACATCCACAATTAATATTACGAATGTTCAACGAGTGTCTAAAAGCAGGAGTGTTCAGCATCTGCTGGAAGGTCTGTCGTCTGGCGCTCATTAATAAGGGTAAGGGAGACCCGGATTTACCATCATCATACCGCCCTCTGTGTTTGCTCGATACAACAGGGAAGCTCTTTGAGAAGCTTCTGAGGGTCAGGTTGCGCCAAGCGATCATGGCAGCGGGCGACTTATCACCAAGACAATATGGATTTCGAACAGGAAGATCGACCCTGGATGCGATACAAGAAATTGTTGCAGCTGTCCAGCGGGCGGAGAATTACAATCACCACTCTCGTCGTGTGGTTCTCTTTGTTACTCTTGACGTAAGAAATGCATTCAACTCTGTCAAGTGGAGTGACATGCTGAATGCGTTGGATAATACATTTCATGTTCCAAATTATCTCTTACGGATGATAAATTCCTACTTGAAAGATCGTTCGTTGATTTATAACACGACAGAAGGACAACGCAGGGTATGGGTCTCAGCCGGAGCAGCACAGGGTTCGATTTTAGGACCAGATCTATGGAATATCACATATAATAGCTTGCTGAGATCTGAAGTCCCTGATGAAACTATCCTAGTAGGTTATGCAGATGATGTTGCTGCTCTTGTAGCAGGAAGAAGTGTCGAGCAGGCACAGTTGCGACTCAATATGGTAATGCGTACAATCAATAGTTGGATGGAGGAACATGGTCTGTCTCTAGCACTTAGTAAGACAGAAATCGTAGTCCTAACAAAGAAGAGAATTCAGACAATACTCCCAATACAGGTAGGAGACATACAAGTAGAGACGCGGCCAGCAGCAAAATATCTGGGCCTCATGATCGACAATAAATTGCATTTTGGAGAACAAATTAGACGGACTGCGGATAAGGCGGCAAGAGGAGTAACGTCTCTCAGTCGGCTAATGGCCAATGTTGGTGGGCCAAAATCTAGTAAGAGGAGATTACTGATGACAGCCATCCATTCAGTTCTGCTGTATGGAGCGGAAATATGGGCGGATGCCCTGGATAAGGAAATTTATAGAAAGTCACTAGCACAAGTGCAGAGGCGGGGTGCTTTACGCGTGGCATCTGCTTATCGCACTGTCTCTGAAGAAGCAGTTCTTGTTATTGCTGGGATAATTCCAATTTTTTTTCTATCGAAAGAACGCAAGTACATTTACTGGAGGGAATCGGAAGTAGGTTTACAAAATGCAAGACGAACAGCAAGAGCACAAACCTTTCACAATTGGCAGATCAAATGGGAGCAAGGACACCGAAGCCAGTGGACTAGGAGAATGATACCCCAGGTGCAGGTTTGGACAGAGAGGAAACATGGTGAAGTTGGTTATTATCTCACTCAGTTTTTGACTGGCCATGGGTACTTCAGTTCTTATCTTAAGAAGATGAGGAAAGTGGATTCACCAGATTGTATCTACTGTGTTAATGAGGTAGATAATGTTAATCACACCTTCTTCTCTTGTGGATGGTGGGTCCAAAGTAGGCAGTCTCTTCAAGATGAAATTGATGTAGAGATATCTCCTGACAATATTGTTGCGGTAATGCTACAAAATGAAGAACATTGGAAACTTGTAGCAAGTTTTGTTGAAGATATCCTCCGAACAAAGAAGACGGATCTGGATCGCCACTGAAGATAATTCATTACGGAAGAGTGCCCTACGGGCAAATATAAAATGACTCTAGCCTGAAGTAATGTGCTAAACGGTTCCAGGCTAGTGTTCAGAAGTAGCCTAAAGGGGGAGTTTTAGTCGGTAGTCTGCTACTCAGTAGCAGGAGCCCGACACTCTGTGCGTAAATGCATTTCTTCCCCTAAAAAAAAAAAAAAAAATTGATTTAAGCCCACTACGGAGCGCTTATGACTAGTTGTTCTTCGATGCTCTTTTCCATTCCCAATATCTCTTAAGCCCTGCTGATAATTTCTCCTTGATTTTTTAAGAAAGTTAAAAATCCCTCAGAATGCCTTCCTTCGGAGGGGAAGTAAAGCCCGCGGTCCCATGTCATAGATTTGTGGCATTTTAAAGAATCTTCCACTAATTACACCTGTGTGAAGCTAAATTATATATAGGTTAAACATTTGACTAACGTTCTTAGGTTTTTACGTTCGTCGTCAAGAGCCGACTGCGGTGGCATCTGGTAACAAAGTTCTGAACTAGTTGGTCGTTGACGGTGGTCTTTGGCGGCAAATGTAGGAACTACTTGAAAAATCCATGTCTGCAGTCCTTACTTGAATTAAAACAGACAACACACACTAATACAGTCATCACAATTAACACCGGTTATCAGACAGATTCTACACACACCCAAAGTACACGGGGCTACATGACCGCATTGTCGCAGCCCCTAAACTGAGGAACCAACCAACTATCTCTCCTGCGAAAGAGGCTTCCGACATTTAGGGACTCTTAAGTGGTGGGGTCCAAGACTCTACCATAGCACAAAATTTAGAACGATTTTCTACATCAAGGTCAGCAATTCCAGCCGAATCCAAGTCCTTAAGTACTTCATTAAGCCACAGGCTTCCAGTCTTGAATAATAAAAAAAGTTACGAGCCTTACAGTAGTCGCATATGATGTGTAACATCTTACATGTTATTCGAATAATTCCATATTACTTACTCGCATTTTTAGCCTACTTTCGATTTTTGCAAAAAATGAAAGTAGACTTATGAGATCACTACAGAGCCAAAAATTGTGTGTCTGTCTGTGTGTGTGTGTGTATGTGTATGTGTGTGTGTGTGTGTGTGAGTGTGTGTACTCTGAATGTCTGTCCCCCCCCCCTATCAATTCAAACACGGTGAAACCGAATTGAACGAAATTTGGTACAGAGGTAGAACAAGCAAAGGGCACCTCAGTGTCATGTTTTATATCGCCGCCATCTTTACCAAATCGGAATGGCGGCCACTCAAACGTTCAAAACGTAAAATCAAATAGCGACTAACCAAATTATCCGATCACTACCAAATTTGGTAATAACATACCTTCATATAGGACGCGTCTTGTGACCAAACTACAAGGTCATCCGCCGTACAATTTCAGGATGGCGGTCGTGCGAATTATGCAAACTTTATAATCCATATCATGGGACCCACCAGTTCCGATTATCGAGCCGAGAATCGATTTAACTGTTCTAAAGGAAGAGGCACGTTCGAAATTAAAAGTTTATTTTGTAATACTATAGTGCAGAAGTGATTTTAAAAAGCTGAGCCGTCTCGGTAAGAAGACAAGATGGCAGCGGATATCTAGTGCCTGACTTATATTTCACTAATATGAGTATTGCATGCAATATAGCGTACTGATACAAAATAAATAAACTTAGTATGAAATGCTTTATACATAAATAATATACTCCACTGATGAAATCGTTAGGTCTAAATCATTATTTGCTAACAAGTTCTATGTAAGTCATTTTATATAGATCAATGTTCGTTGGCACAAATGGCTCCGTGGTAAAGCGTTAGTCTGTCATTCATATGCCTATGGTTCAAACCCCATCAGAGTTTGGTTTTTAACTTGAAATTTTACATATTTGTTGCTTTGTAATGACTCAGACATTTTAAAATTAAGCCTTATATTTTGCATATTACGGTGCAAAACATATATTTAATTAAAACATAATTCGCCAGCAGATTTGCTCGAGACATCTAGCAGCCAAAAAGGTAACTGCACGCCGGCCTACTTATTAACTTCCAGATTTTATTGAAAAGTTTCTTCTTATGGCCGCTAGAATGCACTCGCCCTGTTAGGATTATATTGTTCGATATTTCTCCACTAGATTTCACGACTGGTCTACATGGGACTCCATTGATAGTATACCATTGGCATTCTATGCGCATCGAATTTGAAGAATGACAGGATGATACTATGATACATTTTTACTTCTTATTTTAAAGGGTTTGTTACAGCCTATTGTGCGTTATTTGAAAATGTTATTTGAAGTAAAGAACAAAACGATTTCACATAGTAACTGAATTCTAGCCGCTGGTACTACTTCAGGTTATTAATACTTTTATTTCAGGCAAATAGCAATCGAAAATATTCACATAGTTTGTATACACACGTCTCTGTAGGGACACGGAAAGATTTGTTAATTCAATTAGTGTTGTAAAAGCCATGCACAACCAGACGTGTAAAGACATGCCTCAACTCAAAGTTGGATGTTGCCCACCGCAGAGCCACGCAGCCAGTCCGGTCGATTATGTCTCCAGATCCATAACATTCTTGAGATACTTCTTATCTATCTTTCTTCAATGATGGTAGTAGTTTTTTTCTAGGTTGTGGCGTTTGGTAGAGGTAAATAGTTTCTAAGGTCTTCAACCAAGAAATGATTCTATTATACTCTTTGATAATAACAACGAGTTATAACTATACTCATACATATTGTCATTTAGACTTTGACGGCCCGTGTTACTGTTCATAATGTTGAATTTTCAACCGCGACACCGGCTACAATCTCAGTGAATCCTGACTACCTATTATCAGAACCCTGAGAAAGTAATTCACTGCTGCTTTCCGTTGTCCCTAACATGGGGCTATAATGGCGTCCATCTTTGGGCACCTTCTATATGTTCTTCGTTGCTTTCTCTTAGCAACATTGTCGTATTCCAGATTATTCCTGACGATGAAAGACATGGTTTCTTTCGAAACGCGTCGAATTTTAGTATAATAAAATACGGCATAAGCCCAAAATTCAACATTATGAATATACTCATACATTTAGGAGAAAGTAGGCTATATGTTCTTTACTGAACATCTTGTTTAAAGAATGGACTCATAGTGCTACCTTGTGCCAGCAAACATGAAAGGATTCTCCAATGTATCTGCAGTAGTGACATATACCTGCAACTGTATGCGGGAGCAATCCACTGCCTACTTGATGCGAGCTGCGTTTTATACCGGCCAGTTAGTGAACCCATGCCAGCGGTTTTATTGAAAATGGCCTCTTACTGCCGATATAGCGCACTGCCAAGTATAGGCGCGATTAAAAATTAGGTGTGCAGTAGGTATATTAAATGCGTTTCTCCCAGTGATACATTTAGACCAACGAAGTTTCAATTATTGTTAGTAGTCGGTGTTAATATACTGAATTCCTACGTTGTTTGGAATACAGCAAAAGTATGAAGATTTAATAAATCGTAATTGTTTCCAGCAAATATGATATTGTTACGGCTGTGAGTTTGTGTCATCGCTCGCCGCTTGAGTCACAACTGCCCCAGGGGCTGGGCTGTGGCTTGCCTCCTGTATTGCGCGCGCCTTATGCAACAGGGCTACTACAGACAAAGGGATAGTCCAGAAGATTCGTGACTGGACCAGCGGTGGAAACCTCGAGAAGCCGTGGACTCTGGATGGATCTAGAACCATTTATTGAGTCACCGGCCTGCTATATAAGAGTGACCCGTGAAGCAGTTGTTGTTGAGTTTTACGAGCTAGTGCGAGCGATTATCTTGTGCGACAGAAGTGTGGTGACGAAGTGCTGTGCGAGTTACGAAATCCTGTGACATTGTTTCTCCCAGCTTGTGAACAGCGTACATCGAGTGCTCGTAAGTAACTGTACTTTTTGTACCTGGAAGAGGGGCAGGTAGCTTCTGCCAAGGCCACCGGACTCATTAGGACGGATTAACTTCTGTGGTCTGTTGCAAGTGAAAGGGGCTAAGAGCGCATAAGGAAGAGACTTGAGGAAACTGGAGAAGGCTCCTAATTGCTTGTATTTGCTGATTAGTGTAATTTTCTGGCCACAATAAAGTTAATTATTTCCTTAAGCAGTAATTGGTGTTGTGCTTTGTACCCCTACCGTAATCCAGTTAACAAAAGTGCCACTAGGGGGTGGCACGTAACAACTGGTGTCAGAAGCCGGATTACGAACTCAAGTACAACACCTGACGGTCCTGGTTTCAAAACCCGAGCAGGTCATTTTCTCTAATTTTCCTGTGAGTGCATGCCCTTTACAAGACAAACAACTAAAATGGAGGAGAAATTGGCAGCACTGCTAGAAAAGTTAAATGGCATGGAAACCAAGATGGAGGACGGCCAGAAGAATTTAACCAAGGACCTAACTGCCAAAATGGAAGACGGCCAGAAGAAGATGGAGGATGGCCAGAAGAAGTTAGCAGAGGACCTGAAGGACAGCCAAAATAAGTTAGCGGAGGACCTGAAGAAGATGGAGGACGGCCAGAAGAAGATGGAGGACGGCCAGAAGAAGTTAGCCGAGGACCTAACTGCTAAATTAGAAGATGGCCAGAAGAATTTAACCAGGGAGCTAACTTGCAAATTAGAAGACGGCCAGAAGAAGATGGAAGACGGTCAAAATAAGTTAGCGGAGGACCTGAAGAAGATGGAGGACGGCCAGAAGAAGATGGAGGACGGCCAGAAGAAGTTAGCCGAGGACCTAACTGCTAAATTAGAAGATGGCCAGAAGAATTTAACCAAGAAGATAGAGGACGGCCAGAAGAAGATGGAAGACGGGCAGAATAAGTTAGCACAGGACTTGAAGAAATTTGAACTGGGTCTGCGTGAGGAAGTCACGGCAGTGGAAAAGAAGTTCGACGCCTTAAAAGAAGAAGTTGCTGAGCTACGCCGACGCCCGCTGACGGGGGTGGAAGAGAGATTTAACGCTCTACAAAAGGAATTTGCTGAGCTGCGCCGACACCCGCCGACAGGGATGGAAGATTGATTCAAAGCCCTACAAGAGGAAGTCGCCGAGCTGCGCCGACGCCCGCCGACCGGGGTGGATGAGAGAGTCAAAGCCCTACAAGAGGAAGTAGCCGAACTGCGCCAACGCCCACTCACGGGGGTGGAAGAGAAAGTCAACGCTCTTCAAGAGGAAGTTGCCGAGCTGCGCCGACGCTCGCCCACAGGTACACCGGGGACACCAGGAACGGGACAGAGCAGAGTGACGCCCCCAACCTTCGACGGAAAGGTCCCGTGGAGCACCTATTTACGTCAGTTCGAGGCAGCCTGTTCCATAAACAACTGGAACAGCACGGAAAAGGCTACAGCTCTCATTGTAGCGCTGAGAGGGGACGCCCTTAACGTCCTTCAGGCCATCCCGACCGGATCCCAGGACTACGCTTCACTGATCGCACATATGGAGTCCAGATATGGGGATAGCCATCTTCAGCAGGCCTACCAGATGCAGCTCCGGACCCGGGTACAAAAGAACGCGGAAACCCTGCAGGAGTTCGAGATGGACATCGCACGCCTCGTAAGGCTAGCCTACCCAACAGCGCCGGCCGACTTTATGGAGCAGATTGCGACGCAAACCTTCACCGACGGACTACGGGACTCGGACACTCAACAGGCGCTGCGACTCGCGCGCAATAAGACCCTGGCAGATGCGCTGAGCCACGCACTTGAGTTTGAGACGGCGAAACAGGCATCTAAAATGCACGCGCGGGTGCGTCAAGTGGACGTTGACGAACCAGCAAAACCCAACGAGACCAAGCCCCTGGCCGACGAATTGATGGAGGCGCTAAGCCGTTTCTTCGATAGTCGCGGCACTACCAGCAACGAAACAGCCGGAAGACAACCGGAGAGGCGGCCCGGAAGAGGACTACCGACCTGCTGGACATGCGGTAAGAAAGGCCACCTGAGCAAGGACTGCGGTGATCGCCGCCGCCGAGGGTATCCGACGGGAAGTCAGTCGTCTGAAAACCGCGCGGCCCAGGGAAACGAGTATTAGCCAGCCTTGGGGGGCAAAGGTTGGCTTGTGACAGTCGTCAAGCCCCGGCAGTCCAAGTCCGTGTGACGAAGTTACGGAGGGACAATAGCAGCCTGATGGTCGACGGAGTTATCAACGGAGTGAGCTGGCCCATGCTAATCGACACGGGAGCATCGAGGACCATCGTCAGCCCCACCGTGATCCCGAAGTGGAGAGTGCAACCCACACAAAGGAACCTCCAGCTAATAACCGCGACCGGAGAGACCGCACCGGTACATGGCGAAGCATCACTGGAGTTCGTCATTGGTCGACGGGCGATAAAGCATCCAGTACTTGTGGCTGACGTATCAAATGAAGTGATCATCGGACTGGACTTCCTGGACCAGAACAACATCATCTTGGATCTGAGTACCAACACTCTGCACTTCGGAAGTGAGGAACTTGCTTTGCAACCAGCACACGAGGCCGTCGCCGCACGACGAGTAAGGCTGAGAGAGGACGTCATCGTTCCCGCCAGGACGGAAGTCAGCGCTGCCGTAATTGTCGACGGAACTGCTGAGGGTGTGGCGGCTGTCATCGAGCCAAAATATGAGGACATCCAGACAAAAGGATTGCTAGTTGCCAAGACTCTCATCAACACGACGTCTCGGCCGTACGTCCGCCTGTCCAACCTGAACGACTACGACATTACGGTTCACCGGGACACCAACCTAGGAGTCTGCGAGCCCGTTACCTGGATTGCCCGCATCACAGATACGACGGACGGACACCTGCAGACGGACAACCGAAGAAGACGCGCCCTGCCAGAAGAACTCCAGAAGCTGTACCAAGGATCCCAGGACCATCTAGACGAAGAGCAATCACGCCAACTTCAGGACCTGCTACGCGAATTCCAGGATGTCTTCTCCGTGGGGAGCAAAGACTTCGGCAGGACAAGCTTGGTCCAGCACAGAATCGACGTTGGGGACAGCGCACCGATTAGGGCCCCATTCCGACGTGTCCCGCTCGCCAAGCAAGCCGAAGTCGACCGGATGGTAGAAGAGATGAAGGAGCAAGGGGTGATCGAGCCATCACATAGTCCTTGGAGTTCTCCGGTCGTGCTAGTGAAGAAGAAGGACGGTTCCACCAGGTTCTGCGTGGTCTACAGGCGGGTGAACGACGTCACGAAGAAGGACAGCTACCCTCTACCCCGGATCGACGACACGCTGGACACCATATCAGGATCAAGATGGTTCTCCACCTTGGATTTGAAGAGTGGCTACTGGCAGGTGGAGGTCCACCCTAAGGACCGCGAGAAAACGGCGTTCTCTGTGGGCAGCGGGCTCTGGCAGTTCACCGTCATGCCATTCGGTCTGTGCAACGCCCCTGCAACCTTCGAAAGGCTAATGGAGTCCATTCTGAGGGGACTACACTGGAAGACCTGCCTGGTATACCTAGACGACGTCATCGTTCTGGGGAGGAGCTTCGAGGAGCACTACAGCAACCTGAAGGAGATCTTGTTGAAGCTACGGGCTGCCCAGCTGAAGTTGAGCCCCAAGAAGTGTCAGCTCTTCCAGAAGCGGGTCCAGTACCTTGGGCATATCGTCTCCGAGGAAGGGGTGCGCACCGACCCAGAGAAGACCGCAGCTGTGAGGGAGTGGCCAGTTCCGAAGGACAAGTCGCAACTACGAAGCTTCCTGGGACTCTGCACTTATTATCGTCGCTTCGTGAGAGGATTCGCCGACATCGCCAAACCTTTACATCGACTGACTGAGAAGGACCAACTCTTCACGTGGACAGCAGAATGCCACAGTGCCTTCGAACAACTCAAGCAGGCTCTGTGCACCGCGCCTATTCTGGCCTACCCCAGACCTGGAACAAGGTTCATCGTCGATACCGATGCCAGCGACTTTGGCATAGGGGGGATCCTGTCGCAAGTAGTGGACGGCGAGGAGAGAGTAGTGGCCTACTTCAGCAAGGCCTTGTCAAAGCCAGAAAGGAACTACTGCGTCACCAGGAAGGAGCTGCTCGCCATCGTGAAGACCATTGAACACTTCCACAAGTACCTGTACGGGCAAGAATTTCTCATCAGGACCGACCATGCATCCCTGCGGTGGCTCCTGAACTTCAAGCAGCCCGAGGGTCAACTCGCGCGGTGGTTAGAGAGACTTCAACAGTACAACTTTGAGATTCAGCACAGGAAAGGCCAACTGCATTCTAACGCCGACGCCCTGTCACGAAGACCGTGCCCCGAAGACTGCACCTTCTGTGCCCGAAGGGAGGAGAACACCGGGATACTGTGCCGACGGACTACTGTGGAACTTCAAGGGAACTGGAGCCGCGAATCTTTCACGCGGGCACAAGCAGAGGATGATGACCTGGGACTGATAGCCGAATGGAAGAGGGCCTGTGTCCCCAGACCCGGGTGGAACATTGTGAGTGACTGCAGCCCAAAGTTTAAGTCCTACTGGGCACAGTGGGACTCGCTGATTGTAAGGGATGGCCTCATCTGCCGTACCTGGGAGAGCACCGACGGGAAGACATCTCGGGAACAAGTCGTCGTTCCAAAGGCTATGACGGAGGAGGTCCTGAAGGAAGTTCATGGAGGATCATCTGGTGGACACCTAGGGATAAAGAAGACCCTGGAGAAGCTGAGAGAGCGGTTCTACTGGATCGGATGCCGAACAGACGTGGAGAACCACTGCGCGAGGTGCCACGATTGCGCAGCCAGCAAGGGCCCAGGACGAAGACGACGGGGTCCACTGAAGACCTACAACGTGGGCGGCCCCATGGAGAGAGTGGCCATCGATGTTGCTGGGCCATTCCCGTTAAGCGAGGCAGGGAACCGCTACATATTAGTCGTCAGCGACTACTTTACCAAATGGCCGGAGGCGTATGCGCTCCCTAACCAAGAAGCCGCGACGATTGCAGAGACCCTGGTGAAGGAATTCGTCAGCCGGTACGGAGTACCCCAGGAGCTGCACTCCGACCAAGGGAGGAACTTCGAGTCGCAGGTGTTCCAGAACCTATGCCAGCTGCTGGGAATCCGGAAGACAAGGACAACGCCACTACACCCTCAGTCCGACGGGATGGTAGAGCGATTCAATCGCACCATCGAGAACCATCTTCGAATAGTCGTCAGCGAGCACCAGAGGGATTGGGACAAACATCTTCCACTATTTCTCCTGGCCTACCGCGCCGCCGTGCATGAAGCCACCGGGTGCACACCAGCCCGGGCCATGTTTGGGAGGGAGCTCCGTCTACCTGTCGATCTTGCCTTTGGCCGACCTGGGAATGATCCGATCCCGGTAAGCCAGTATTGTCAAGAACTGGTCGACCAACTGGAGGACGTGCACGCGTTCGCGAGGAGGAAACTGCGGATCGAGACCGACAGAATGAAGACCCGATACGACCAGCAGACGGATGCCGGCGGATTCCACGAGGACGACCTGGTCTGGCTCTTCAACCCATTACGGAAGAAAGGCCTGTCACCCAAACTGCAGACGTCCTGGGAGGGCCCGTACCGAGTCGTGAAACGGATCAACGATGTCGTCTACAGGATCCAGCGGAGCCCGAGGGCGAAGATGAAGATCGTGCATCGAGATCGCCTGGCAGCCTACGGAGGGACACAGACGGACCAATGACTGATCGGGACAATCAGCCTTTTTAGGAAGGGGGTGGTGTTACGGCTGTGAGTTTGTGTCATCGCTCGCCGCTTGAGTCACAACTGCCCCAGGGGCTGGGCTGTGGCTTGCCTCCTGTATTGCGCGCGCCTTATGCAACAGGGCTACTACAGACAAAGGGATAGTCCAGAAGATTCGTGACTGGACCAGCGGTGGAAACCTCGAGAAGCCGTGGACTCTGGATGGATCTAGAACCATTTATTGAGTCACCGGCCTGCTATATAAGAGTGACCCGTGAAGCAGTTGTTGTTGAGTTTTACGAGCTAGTGCGAGCGATTATCTTGTGCGACAGAAGTGTGGTGACGAAGTGCTGTGCGAGTTACGAAATCCTGTGACATTGTTTCTCCCAGCTTGTGAACAGCGTACATCGAGTGCTCGTAAGTAACTGTACTTTTTGTACCTGGAAGAGGGGCAGGTAGCTTCTGCCAAGGCCACCGGACTCATTAGGACGGATTAACTTCTGTGGTCTGTTGCAAGTGAAAGGGGCTAAGAGCGCATAAGGAAGAGACTTGAGGAAACTGGAGAAGGCTCCTAATTGCTTGTATTTGCTGATTAGTGTAATTTTCTGGCCACAATAAAGTTAATTATTTCTTTAAGCAGTAATTGGTGTTGTGCTTTGTACCCCTACCGTAATCCAGTTAACAAAAGTGCCACTAGGGGGTGGCACGTAACAATATAATGAATATTTTCACACCAAAGAACGACAACTTGAAGATCATTTATTGTAGGAATTTCTTTAATGGAGCCTCCAAACCTTGAGGTAAACTGTATGCGATTTACATTCCACATAGTCACATGGCCTACAGTAAGTCGTTGTACCGATCTCCGCCACCGCACGCGCTCATTGTTTACGTCCCATGCACTTCCGTCCCATCCACTTCCGTCCCTTTTCCAAAATCACTCCCCCAAAAATGTCCAGCTACCGAGTGCCACAAACATATCCAGATACCGAGTGGAAAGATGATACACATCAATAATAAGAATAAGAATAATAATAACAATTGCATTGTAATTATGACCTTGCTTCTTATTTCCATGCAAAGAAATTAAAGCGAATTTGAGGCAATGTGCATGATGCACAGGACAAGATGTCAGAATGCATTCAAGAGCAAATATCCAGAAACGGATGACACCTACTCAGGTCAACTTCACCCAGCTGTTGCGACAAACATTCCAACGCTCTTTTCACTTTGTTGATCCTAGCATATTAAATAGTTGCAGAACGCGACATTCCTGGATTGCAGCGCAATTTTCTGCTTACAAGACTCCTTTTTCAAGGAAACTTTGCATACTATGCCCGGTACAAATTATGTCTAATAAAATACAGATTGCTCACCTCAAGTCCTGGCTGACTCAACATTCCTTCATCATGAAACTCCAATCTGTTCGCTGGCTTCACGACACCTGTCCTTGTCTCACTTAAACTCCCATTACTCCTCGCTAGTTCACCCCTGGTTCGAGTCCCAGGCTGCATTCTGTATACGATGTCTCAGTGGTGAATCTCGAAGGGGCACGCGGAGCATGAGACCCGTATAGGGCACATAAATAATTAATTAAATCTCTACATAGTTTAAAACAAAGTCCCCGATTCTTGGGTGTAACGGGTAATCTCGAGAACCACTGGATGTATAAGGTGCGTTCAAAAAGTAACGAGCCGGAGGCTGGAATGCGCAAACCGGTGACGACATCAGGTAGTTGTGGCGTGTGTAACGAGGTATGGTTCCGACCAGAGCGTGGAAGGTCACAGCCCGTCGCTAGAGGGCACGCGTGCACGTCACGTGACGATACAAAGCGAGCAGCAGCATGCATAATCGTCCAACGCTGCCAGTCGCATTGCAATCAGTGACATGGAGGCGTCAAACGAAGAGCAAAGAGGTGTTGTTCGGTTTCTGACAGCGAAAGGAGTAGAGGGAACGGACATTCATCGCCGAATGTCACAAGTGTACGGCGAACACTGCATGTCCCTTGCAAGGGTCAAGGCGTGGCACAAGCGCTTCAGGGAAGGACGGGTGTCGTTAGCCGATGATGCCGGTCTGGGGCACCCCCATGCATTACCGATGAAAACGTCCAGCTGGTTGATTCACTCATTACCCTGGACCGCCGAGTGACAGTGAACGCCATAGCCACCGTGGTCGGATTGAGCGTCGGAAGTGTGCACACCATCATGAAGAAACGACTACACTTGCGGAAAGTGTGTGCCCAATGGGTGCCCCACAGTCTTCAACCACACCAGGAAGCATGTCGAATGGCCTACTGTCTTGGTCTTGCTTGGACGATTGATGAATGCTGCTGCTCGCTTTGTATCGTCACGTGACGTGCACGCGTGCCCTCTAGCGGGCTGTGACCTTCCACGCTCTGGTCAGAACCACACCTCGTTACACACGCCACGATTAGCCGATGTCGTCACCGGTTTGCGCATTCCAGCCTCCGGCTCGTTACTTTTTGAACGCACCTGATATTTCGATGCGGTTTTCACCATTCTGCAAAGGATTTCTCGAGGAAGGTTTCTGTAGAAAACATTCATTTATGACCAAAGGAAGCCGAGCAGTAACGATTTCGGTGATAAGATTCGAAGAAAACCATACCGTCCGCGCGCCTTTTAAACTTACTCTGGGTAACCCGTTAAAATATCTATATTCTATGAGTATAAGGATTGTTCAACATCGACCACTATAAGTGTTTTTACGTTTTCATTTCTTCCAACAATCTCCATTTAGTGGAAATTTAAATTAATTGCTTCGGAGAGAGTTTACGAGCTAGCGAGCGAGCCTATCACTCTAGCTTCGGCCAGCATGAAACTGTCGAGTTAAGACTTCAGAGAAGAGTACATGAGTTTGGAGTTTCGCTGTTCACCTCGGCTTTACTGAATTGTGTCTGGGACCTGCCGACCGTGCGCCTTTTAAGCTTACGCTGGTTAAACCGTTAAAGATACCGGGCGAAGCCGGGGAGGGTAGCTAGTTACAATATAACGTAAAGTAACTTTGCAATAAACGTCCTTACAATTTCAATGAGAAAATATTTTTTCAGCTACTCAAATCCAAAAAGCAAATGAACGCAATCGCGATTTACATTGAGAACATCAATTCACGTTAACAATGAAAGATGAAATCAAATTACTTCATCAATTAATTTAAGAGTAACATTTACAGAAGACATCCTATAACTGAAACCCTTCGTGGATAGCGGGTAATGTTTGGAGAAACTTTGCGGATAGTTTTTAGAATACAATACGACCCGGATGTTTATCACCTATTTGTCCGATATGCTGTTTTTTTTTTAATTTATTTTTCATGACAAATGTAGAATCATGATTTACGCTACTCTCATTCAAATTATGTTATTAAGCATAATTAACATTCCGAACAGGAAAGGGTTGCAATTCTGCCAGTATAACATTCATTTTAAACATAGCACATGCCTAACAAAGCCTAGGGGAATGATTGTTTTCCTCAAATGTCATAATATGTTCATTTAGTAATTTATGCTTTATCTACAGTCATTAAAAATCATATATATTATTTCAGTAGTATAGATACGTCCTGAGGCGTTCACAAGCGACCGATCGTGACAAGTGAGCATTCAAATGAACGATAATAGACATTAGGAATGACGAATTGCACTCTAATTTAATAAATATCTATAATTTCTTTATGTTCGACCCTCACTATTATATGTTTGAAAACTGTATCATAATGATGGTCATTATAACACCGTTTTTCATTACGATACAGTTTCTCCAGCCAATCAGAGCTCGTTCATTGACCAATTAGGAAACGATAATTTCGCGCATGCGCTCAAAATCCAACATGTCGGACATAAACACAACATCGAACTATAATAAATTACCGACATGGAATACGCACCGTCCATATGTTCGCGTAAATAAACTGGCGAATATGAGACAAGAAATAGCACAGTACCTTAAAATCACTAACACTAATTTCTACACAGCGCATTGTCTTCAAATGACTGCGGTGACAATATTACTGAGGGACGGCTGATGTAAACATATGGCTGCATATGGCATTGAGAGCCCACAGAGCGCATGCGTCGGCCGTTCAAAGCTCTTGAAAGACGAAGGTATAACACCCAACGCTCGCTCTGCGATCACAAAATTCCAGTAGCTGACTCTCAACAGATATTTATGAATATTTATGTTAAAACATATAATAAAGTTATAATTATCGTCGAACATAAACAGTCGTATGCAACTCGTCTATAATGGTAATTAAGACACTCGTATGGAAATTATAAAACTCGCATACGCTCGTTTTATAAAAAATACTCGTGTCTTAATTATTGCCATTATAGGCTCGTTGCATAATGTACTATTAATAAATCACTTTTAAAAAATGTACGAAGTGTGCAATTTGCAGTTACTGTTTCTGTAGTAAAATACGCTCCATAATTGCTGTCCACGGGCCGCTGTGATGCCTGTTAATGTAATTATAACAATCTGAGGTCTTTCCTTTATCCTGAAATGTAAATAGTGTTTAAGAACATAACAACCTTTCTCCTTAAGTCTCTCATTATAAACCTATTGGGGAAAGTGTGACTTCTCGCACGGGCCCGCTAGCATTATTACAATGCCAGTAGATTCGGATAAAAAAACGTGTGAATGCGGCAAAAGTCGTGCGGATGCGGGGTAGAAGCGGATAACAGTTGTGCGGATGTGGGACGGATACGGATAACGGTTGTGCGGATGAGTGGGGAATGCGGATAACAGTCGTGCGGATGCGGGGCGAATGTGGAAAACGTCGTGCGGATGCGAGGCGGATGCGGATAACGTTTGTTTATCCGCATAGAGCTCTTCCTATTGAGTTCACAACAAGACTCAAAGATATTTAAATTTGAAATCGAACTTGCTGGGAGCCTACGGGGATTCAATTAAAATACCCTGCTATGGCCATTGACTGCAATTCATATATAATCATAATTAAATTTAACAACCAATGAATCCACAACTACAAAGATGAATAAAATAACAAAACAGCAACTTCAAATCGAACATAATACTTCGCTAGTAACAATTCCCACAGACTTTAAACAGGATCACTACACGATACAGTTCGTTAGAGATTACTTGGAAATCAAGATACAAAATTAATATAGAACAACACTTCTATATATTTGCTTTTTGGATTTCCCAAGGACATCATTTCAAAAGTATGTTAAGTTACACCCTCTGTCTGAAAAGTTCGGTGAACGGATTGTTGGCTTACTTGAAACAGCCGTTACTATCCTCCGAAGTAATCCCCGTGGATGGTTATACACTTTTGAGAACGACTGAACAAGTTCTGGAAATAGGAATAGCCTTCAGTTTGGGTTGACAAAACTCTCAATTGAAACCAAGAGAGAAGTGTGAATTTATGCAACCTGCCTTGCACACCTGAGAGACGGGTGGCAGTGAGAAGGGTGAATTTTTGCAACCTTACGCGCACACCTGTTCGACGGGTGGCAGTGAGAAGGGTGAATGTTCCGTGGAATGGAATGGTCCTGAAAACCATCGTCACGGGTAACGAGACCTGGTGCCTGAGGTACGACCTCGAAGGCAAGCGTCAAAGTATGGAGTATCGCGGTCCAGGGTCGCCGAAAAGCCCTGAAGGGCCAGAGGTTTTCGGACATTTCGGACATCCAACGTAATGTGATGATCCTACTGAAGGCTATCCGTCAGGATGACAATGCCAGGACTTGTGCAGCCGTTCTAAGCAGTGCATAAACATCCACGGGGATTTCTTAGGAGGACAGTAACGGCTGTTTCAGATAAGCCAACAATCCCTTCGTGATATAGACCCATTCACCGAACTTTTCAGACAGAGGATGTATATTGTAATTCTGTTCATCAAACAGCTAATGTAGTGCTAAGCTAAGCTGACGAAGGTCCCACTGAAGGGCCGAACACATGTTTCAACAATAAAGTAGAAGACATTTTATGAATTAACAGGTGATCAAAGCAAATTTAATTAGTTAGGGGTAGATGACCTAGATGTTTCACCCCTTAAAACAACAATCACCACTAGCTGTATAAAAGGGCACAGTTCATTAGAGTTCTCGATTGTTAAACTGTCTTGGTATTCTCGCTAGAAAGCATCGCGTCGCTCCGGTGAAAGTATTACAATGGACAAGTTTGCAAAACAATCGGCTGCCGGAAACCTGTGTTGTCGAGCCATGTTAGGGGACATAATGGCCTCATTCTCATTGAGAGAAGCTTTCTTTCCTTTTAATGAATTTAAACCTTCAGATGCGAGCGATGAGCTTGTGTTTGTCAGTTCAGCGAGGCTCAGCGAAGTCCTTTCTGTAATAGGATAGTTTCCACTTTCCTGGTTTATTTCATCATTTTAAATGTTCTTGTCGACTTCGTCGTTACGCTGGGGTCTGGCGTTACGTTACGGTGACGGGACGAAATGTACCCAGATGCACTGAGGTGTGTGACGTCATAGTACCGCTCGGTGCATGTGTACCCCGACAATCTCTACTTCGTTACTCTAAGACAAAAATCCCCGATTCTTGGATGTCACGGGTAATCTCGAGAACCACTGGATGGATTTTAATGCGGTTTTCACCATTCTGTAAAGGATATCTCGAGGAATGATTCTGTAGAAAATAATTTATGTATGATCAAAGGAAATATCTGTTCCCGAAGGAAACAGGATGTAAAATTGTCCGATTGAGCTATGTACATTAACAAATTAGTGCCTTGCAGCGGCCTTCTCAGTATGTACTAGCCATGCGTCTTGGTGAGGTGTACCATAACCAACTGAAGAGCCCATTGGTATACTGGGGCGAAACGCTGGCAACTATTTTGAGCTAGCCGGACCATTTTATCAAATTTCTTTGTGAATTTGTTAATGTACATAGCTCAATCGGACAATTTTACATCCTGTTTCCTTCGGGAACAGATATTTCCATTATGGATTAGCAAGGTAAGCTAACATTATTTTTGAAAGGAAGTTTTGGCTTCCGTAGTACATTGGCGCTGCTCGTGGCGACATTTAGTGCCTTGCAGCGGCCTTCTCAGTATGTACTAGCCATGCGTCTTGGTGAGGTGTACCATAACCAACTGAAGAGCCCATTGGTATACTGGGGCGAAACGCTGGCAACTATTTTGAGCTAGCCGGACCATTTTATCAAATTTCTTTGTGAATTTGTTAATGATCAAAGGAAGCCAAGCAATAACGATTTCAGTGAAAAAGTCGGAAACAAACTTGGCGTCCGTGCGCTTCTTAAGCTTACGCTGGGCAAACGGTTAAAATATCAATATACTGTGAGCGAAGGAATTGGTCAGCATGAAAAGTTCTACAAAAAAGTCCGTGAGAACATATCACTATCTTCAATACATCGCCCACTATAAGTGTTTTTAGACTGGATGAAAGGGGCAAGTCCCCGCGCACTCTTGTGAGCGTGCGGCATTCCCCGCGCTGGACCTTGCTTTGCCCTTGGTTTGCACTTGCCCTTCGCGAGTAATTTGAAACAAGATAAGCAAGATAAGTATTATGCAGATAATTTTCAAACATGTCAAGAGTCTTTGGCTTCGAGCGAAGCCTCCAGCCTTTTCAGCATTTGTAGCATTTAAAATGATGCAAAGTCTAGTCTTTCAGACTGACTGTCACTTTTTTTTTATTTAATCGATTGTTCCCTTTTAGGAGAGCGATTGAACTTGAATACATGATTTTATCTTCTGGCGTTTTCTCGCTTCTGTTCCCAAAATCTCTTCATCCTCTCAGAATGCTCCTTCTTCCGCTCAGCTGTCCATTGTCTTCCAGGCTGTCGTGATGGTCTATGCTCATACTTAACATTTTTGATTTTATTCCGGCACTCGGTGCGGTCCTCGAGTATTTTCAATGTTGACCTGTTGTAGGTCCCTCAGGACCTCTGTCAGCCACTCCGTGCCACACTTACTCTGTGTTATAACGTGGAGCAATTTCTTCGCCGGTATATTGGCTTTCACGGCCGGTGAATTAAAACTCAGCAATTCTTCTAGGTTTGTGTCGTGTCTTGTGTGGGGTTTCGCCTAGGACACCAAGCTGGCTCATCGGTGGGCTCTTGGTGGGGACCGGGCGGGGACACCAAGAGCCCGCCGATGAGCCAGCTTGGTGTCCTAGGCGAAACCCCACACAAGACACGGCACAAACCTAGAAGAATTGCAGAGTTTTATTTTCTTCGCCGTTCTGAAGTTTTTCATCCGGTACCGGTAAATGTGTTTATGTTCGACCCTGACTATTATATGTCAGAAAACTGTACTATAATGAGGCTCATTATAAAACTATTTTTCATTATGAAACAGTTTCTCCTATCAATCAGAGCTCAAGAAACAGTTGTTTGACCAATTAGATAATTAGATGCGCTGAGTTCCACGGCCTTCTAATTTAAATTTCACTGCTTGGCCTAGTGCCATAGTAGGGTAATCGAGAAGGCCATGGTCAAATACAAGGCATTATCTGCGTCCCATGCGCTCTGTTTTGTACATAAAACTGGCGAAATCTCGACAGATATTTATGAATATTTATTTTCGAACATAAAATAGTTATAATCATTATCGTCAAACATAAACAGTCGTAAGCAACTTGCCTATAATGGTAATTAAGACACTCGTATGGAAATTAAAAAACTCGCATACGCTCGTTTTATAAACATACTCGTGTCTTAATTATCGCCATTATATGCTCGTTGCATAATGTACTAGTATAAAAAAGTGTTCAGCGTTTTCTGATTACGTCTGTTATCTTCTGGATCTTTGGGTAGAATTTGTTTCGCGGTCTCTTCATCCAAATACCGTTATAATTAACTGCCCCGTTTATTTGTTTATTTCATTACTTATCTATTTATTTATTTATTTACCGAGTTAGGTTTGTATTTATTTTTTATTTAATTATTATTTATCTATCTATTTACCTATTCATCGGCGGTTTCGGTGGCATAGTGGTTAGCATGCTGAGCTTCTATTCCCAAGGTCGCGGGGTCGAACCAACCAAAGTCGTCGGATTTTTAAGAGCGTTAAAAATCCCTCAGTATGTCTTCCTTCGGAGGGGAAGTAAAGCTGGCGGGCCCAAGTCATAGATTTATGGCATGGAAAAGAACCTTCCACTAACTACACTTGTGTGAAGCTAAAATTTGTAGGTCAGATTTGATAACGTTATATTAGTTCCAACATTCGCCACCAGGTGCCGGTTGCGGTGGCATTTAGCAGCCTAGTTCACAGCTTGGTGTCGTTGACGATAACATTTGGTAGCAAAAGTAGAACTACTTGAAAATTGATCGTCTGCAGTCCTTCTACCTGAATCACAGATAACACACACTAATACAGTCATCACAATTAACACCGGTTATCAGACAGATTATACACACACCCAAAGTACACGGGGCTACATGACCACGTTGTCGCAGCCCCTAAACTGAGGAACCAACCAACCACTACCTATTTATCTATTTAACTATATATTTATCTATTTAATTTATTTATTTAATTATTTATCTATCGATCTAACTATTTATTGATTTATTAATTTATTTATTTATACCAGGTGGCCCATTTGTGCCGTGCAATCTACTTATAAGTGTCCCGCATGCACTAGTGATGAACGGGAGGTCTAATAACTGAATTGCTAAGGGGTAACCTTGCATGCAAGCAGATTACGTCAGAATGCCAAGAGATAACAACCAGACAGCCGCACGCTGCATGATCCTCAGTGTTCCCGTCTAATGTGCCCCATAGCGGTATGAAGCCTCGCTGGCGAGTGCAGAATAGTAGCTTTGTACCTGGTACAGTAGTATTAAAGTTGCTATCAACACATCGACAATGGCTGAGGTTTTAACCAAAATCGAACACACACACATAATTTAAATCTATGGAGAATCTGGGGCCTGTTCCACGAATGAACTTTGCAACTTTTCACTTTGCACTTTGCACTTTTCAGTTCACATTTTGTTCCACCATCACTTTTCAGATTTGTCTTGCAAAGTGAAGAGTGAAAAAAAGTTAGGAATCTTTTCACTTTTGAAGACTGTTATGTTCCTCCATTGGTGCAGAAATGCAAAGTGCAAAGGAATGATTGAAAAGTTTTCAGAATTCTTTGCAAAGAGACGATTCTCTTTTCAGCTGTTAATGAACAAGTCTCTACACTAGTTTCTCGGCGCAGAATTTGGTTTAGTGTTATAAATATGTTACGCAGGAGCTTTTGTTATCATCAAGTGAGGATAGTGATGAAGAATCCAACAAGAAGACGGATAAAGACGGGATGAATTTTCATAACCTCACTTTGGTATAAACAGGTTAAAAGTCCCGCCTGATCAATACTTTTATTAATTAAGATCACTGTGTGGTCATTAGTGGGACATGTTTCACCATGAAAAATAAAGCATTAAATCATGGAATAAATATACAGTTTGTTCATGGAATAAACATGATCGGATCATTCCTATGCAAAGACTTTTCACTTTGCAAAGAAATTGAAAAGTAATACATAGATCATGGTGGAACAGAAAGACTTTGCACTTTGCAAGAATTGGAAAGTGCAAAGTGAAAAGTGAAAAGTTGCAAAGTTCATTCGTGGAACAGGCCCCTGGCCACAATCTAACCAAAGCTCGCTCATTATTTGCACAGGAGATTCCAAATAGACGCCTGCCTTCTGTACACGTATTTCCCCGAACAGAGCTGAAATTATGAGCTAATGGATTGTTGAAGCACATACCAGCATGGCTAGACCCGTCTGCAACAATTCTGATGTAGTGCATACTCTACATCACCATTGTGATCGAAGCCTTCACTAGGTACGTCGAATTACACCGTACTGAAATAATGAGTCGTTGTTGATTCTTAGGGGCTTTGCAACATAGTGGCCATGTATCCCCGTGTACTTGAGTGTGTGAAGAATTTGTCCGATAACCTGTGTCATTATTGTTATTTTATCATTACAGTCTAGTGCAGACATCATACTGACAACAATAATAATATGAATCCTGTTAGAGTACTTGTGTAGTACATTTACTGCTAAATTGTTGCACAACATCCAACATATTATATACTACTTTGTAACGCTCCTTTACAAACAGCGATTTGTAAATACGCCGAAGATGCAGAAAAGAAAGTTTAATAACACTAAAATTTGTACATGTAGGCTACATACATTCCACTCTACAATAGCATTGCTTGCTATATGGACAATATCCTACATATTATTGCTTCAAAGCTTAGAAAATAAAATAAATTAAAATGTCACACTTGGACAGCTGTTCATAATGAATATGCTCAAAGACATGTCCCTGGTGGCGAATACAATGCTTAAACGTCCCGCAGTGACTGCATGGACACGTCGTAACATTTCAAGTGTCACTGCAACATAGGCCTCACCAATGCGTTTTTTTAATTGGTCAACATTTTCTGGCACCTTTTCTTAGACTTTTGATTTTATTTTTGGTTAGATCAGGCGATCGTGGTGGCCACTGCCCAAGTCCTCCACGACCTATCTACCGTTCAGGATATCGAGCATTCAAATATTCCGTAACGGCACGGAGGAGCACCATATTGCTGGTACCAATGTTGTAATACAACCTGGAGTTGAATATCTTCTAGAAGGTTTCCCAAAGAAAAGTCGGTTTGTAGAAATTCAAGATAATTCCTACCTGTGAGTCTGGGGGTTATAATAGCAGACCCAATTATGCAGCCTCCCGGAATACCACACCACACATTAACCCCCCAGTATATCTCAATATGCTGTGCTTGAACCCAGTGGTAGTTCACTGGAGCCCAGTAATTAAGATTGTGAGTATTGACGTTGACATCATTGGCAAAGTAGCATTCATCACTCCACAAAATATTCCGGGCAAAATGTGGATCTTGTTGTAATGCAGCGGCCATTCTTAGGCAATCGAAATCAGTTGTTGGTGTAGTTGCGGCTTATACGGATGCCATTTTCGCTCCTTCAGGATCCCCTGTATTGTATTTCGTGGCACTCCTATCTCCCTTGCAGTTAATATAATTGCAGCTCTGTTCGGTGAGATACTTGTCGAGACGGCAGCCGTCTATCTGGAAACACCAGTGCATACCGTCTACGAGCATCAACGGCATTACAACCAGCTTCTCCATGGATTAGTATAATGTCCGTGTACTCATCGATGCTGAATACTCCAGCCATCGTCAATATGTTGCCAGCAACTGTCGTGTTGTTGTACCACATATTATGTATGAGTTCATTACGCTCTCAAATGCGAGACTCCAAAAGGCAATGGGGTGCATTAGACGGGTAGCACTGAGGATCATGCAGCTAGCGGCCGTCCGGTTGTTATTTCTTCGTATTCTGACGTAATCGGCCAGCATGCAGTGTGACCCGTGTGAAAATCAGTAATCAGACATCCCATACAGCATTAGTGTATGCGGGACACCTAAAAGTAGATTGCACGGGGTAAACGGGCCACCTGGTATATACTAAATGCGTTTGGCCATCTAAGGAGCACGTAGACACATTATTTAGCATTGGTCTTCATCTTGTTCTTCTCTTTCGCTATGTGCCTGTCATCTTTCTTGTGTCCATGCAGCATTCCGTCCCGATGGGAACTTGGGTGGAAACTTATATGAATTTACTTTCTGTCTATTTACAGTCCGTGTGATTGTTAGTGGGTCATTGTTGATTACAGTTAGTTTTTTTGAGCGTCTGCTATTTATTTATTTATCTATTTACCTATTTGTCTATTTATTTGACTATTTATTTAACTACCAATTTATGTATTTATTCAATTATTTATTTATATATTATTCTATTTACTGGAGTCTGGAGGATTCTCCCAAATGAAACTGTCTATCGTGAGATTGATCCAATCACCAGCACAATGAAGGAGAAAAGAATTTCATGATTTTTTTTTCACATCTTATGGCTTCCAGAAAACAGAATTGTACGCCAACTAGTGATGAGAAAGCTAGGAAAGAAAACTGGAGGAAAATGGATCCAAGAAATCCAACAAGATCTCAAAGCAGTTGGACTCAAGATAACAGATGCCGAGGAGAAAAATAAAATTAACACCATTCTTAAAACTCACAAATTTTCTGCAGAAATGACACTTAGAAAACTTATGGAGATTTCAGATGAGTTGAGAAAATCCTGATCAGAAAGAATGAAAAAGTACTGGAAAGAGCGCAAGAACCAAGCAGTACTACCTTCAAAGAAGAAGTGATTGTGGATTAATAATAATGAAAATCCACAACCTGTTTCCAGTCTCCGGGTCAGGAATGGAATGAATGAAGCCCCCATCTAGCGGCGAGGATTTGAATTGTTAAGTTATATATTTATTTTTAATTTAATTTATTAGATTTATTTATTCACTTAGTAAATCATTCGGTTTATTTATTTATTTATTTATTTATTTATTTACATACATACAGTAATAATAATAATAATAATAATAATAATAATAATAATAATATCGTATGGCCTCGGGTGTCGGGTGCGAGCTTTGTTATTTGACACCCAAAGGGTAGCTTGCATGTCGAATTTTGTTGTTCCTTGAAGCACACGCTCCTTGAACACTATAGCGCTATCTAGTAGAGAAATGAGGAACTTTGTATTGGCGGAAACTCCCGAGATTAATTTTGCCATTATGAACTCGGCCTACTGAATTCAAATGGGTTCTTTAACATGCCAACACCGTATGACATGGTGTCGTAATTTTTGCTGCCTTTCAAAAAAATCACTTACCACGGCCAGGAGCGAACCTGCAAGCTTGGGGTTAGTACACCTACACGTTGACCACTCATCCTCCGTGGCAAGCTACATACAGTACATACACCCAAGTACACGGGGCTAATTGACCCTCAAATGAAACGTGTTTTCAAGTCGTGATTTTGATTTTCTTCCACAGTGAACCATGCGAAAGAGCCTTCCTTATTTGTCTTCTGAATTGTGTCTACAGGGTCTTTCATATAAAGTAAGAACAGCAAGCGGCAGTTTTGTTATTCGCTACTGCGGTGGCCTTGGCCGAGCTTGTGGCGCGCCATGGCCCCCTGCTGTACTATTAAAGGCGCGCGCATACCTTCAATTCTCGACAAAAGGTGAAAAGCATTCAGTGCTGGTTTGGACTAAACGGCAGATGGTCCAAAACTTCACACTTGAATTCTTTGTAAAAGTCTATCGTAACGTTGGTACAGTGTGGTCGTGAATAATTTTCACCTTTTTTTTTTTTTTTTTTTTTGAAGGTATGGTTGGGCGGCAACGCCTCGTCAAAAAGGAAACACTTCAGGAGGCTCTCCAGTCGTACCCACCTCAGTGGCGGCAGAATATTTTGCCGAGGGCATTGGAAAGCTGGTGTAACGATACGACAAATGTTTCAATCGTTTTGGCGATTATGTTGAGACAAGAATATAACAAGCAAACATTTAGTAGTAAATTCAGTGTGGTATGTCAATGTGTTATTTTTATACAGTACATCGGAACTTGAAAACAAAACTGCCCTCGTATGTAGGCTACTATGCGCGCGCTTTCAATAGTACAGCAGGGGGCCATGGCGCGCCACAAGCTCGGGCAAGGCCACCTCAGCAGCGAATAACAAAACTGCCGCTTGCTGTTCTTACTTTATATGAAAGACCCTGTAGATGTAATAGTAAACTGCGATTGAAGATCATCTGGTTCACCGCCCTGTTGGAATACACTTTCGTCTAATGTGTCTAGTTTTATACCATCTCCTCGTGCAATAAAATGACAAATCTTACTTTAGAAACTTCCCTCGTAGATTATTATGCAATGTTGTTGTTTGAGTCTTCAGTCTTTTCACTGGTTTCATGCAGCTTTCCATGCCTCCCTGCCCTGAGCTAATCGTTTCATCTCTACATAGCTAACACACCCTACACCCAAGGCAATCTGTCCAACTTATTCTAAACTTGGTCTACCCCTACAGTTCTTGTCCTCGACCCTTCCTTCCGTAACTAAGCTTGCTATTCCTTGGTGTCTTAGTATATGTCCTACCAACCTATCTCTTCTCTTCATTAGCAGTCGCCAGAAACATCTCTCCTCTCCCACTCGTCTTAATACCTCTTCGTTTGTAACCCTATCCACCCATCCGATCTTCATCATTCTCCTGTAACACCACATTTCAAACGCTTCAATTATCCTCTTTTCTGCTGCACCAATAGTCCAAGTTTCACTTCCATAGAACGCCACGCTCCAGACAAACGCCTTCAAAAATGACTTCCTAATACCTAAATCTATATTCGATGTCAACAGGTTCCTTTTCTGTAGAAATGCTTTCCTTGCCTGAGCTAACCTACTTTGCTTCGTCCATCACTGGTTATTTTGCATCCCAAGTAACATAAGTCTCCTACTTCCTTTAGTTTTTCACCAGCCAATTTGATGTCCATAGACTTTCTGATTTATTTCGGCTGCATATTTTTGTTTTACATTTATTAATTTTCATCATGAATTCTTTCCTCAAGACGGCGTCCATACCATTCAAAAACTCATTCAAATCCTCAGGCGTGTCGGCCAAGATGATGATGTCATCGGCAAATCTCAGAGTTGAAATTATTTCCCCTTGAATCCTTACTCCCACGTTAATTTTTTCTCCGATTTCCTTCATTGCTTGTTCAATGTAAAGATTGAACAAGAAGTTCCGTGACGAACTAAAGAACCTACTTTTCATGCCAATGATTATTCTACAGTATATGAACCTATCTAGAATAATGACGAAATTAAGTTGGTAATATCGAAATGTCTAATTAGTTCGAAATATTCCTGGTATAATGTAGCCTAATATAGCACCACAGTTGGCAGCCCTGGTGACAGAATACGTATATTCCTAGTTCCATCTCTTAAGGTTCAGAATACAAAATTTGGTTGAAGTCCAATGGACGTTACATGCAGTTAGACATTGGACCTATCAGAACGCGTAAAAGTATGTTGGCAACAATGTCATGCGTGTTTTGGTTAGAAATAATCGGAAATATTCTGATATCCTGTTTTGCCAATTTTGGATGAAATCCATTTGTTAGTATAGAAGTTACATGTATTTTAAAATTGGACCGATCAGCAAGCATAGAATCATGTTGGCAGCACTGACTTATATTGAAATATAATGAAAATCCACAGCCTGCTTCCAGTCTCCGACCGGGTCAGGAATGGAATGAATGAAGCCCCCATCTAGCGGCGAGGATATGAACTGTGCCGGCTGCCGAGGCCTGACGCACTCCTCTGGGGCAATGAATAAATGAATGACAGATGAAATGAAATGATAGTGGAGAGTGTTGCTGGAATGAAATTTTGACTGGGAAAACCGGAGTACCCGGAGAAAAACCTGTCTGCCTCCGTTTTGTCCAGCACAGATCTCACATGGAGTGACCGGGATTTGAACCACGGATCCAGCGGTGAGAGGCCGGCGTGCTGCCGCCTGAGCCACGGAGGCTTTACTGACTTATATTAATTACTCCAAATTAATCTAGAGTGTCAGGTGCTATACGTGTGCAAAATATAGAGCTGTTGGCTTGCATACTTTCTGATATATTGATATTTGGATGAAGAAAATAGAGAGAGCAATTATTAACAGTTGGCAGCTCTGATTGCTCTTAAAAATACTTATAGTCATATCGGTTATGTTACAAATAGCACATACGAAATTTGGTTGAAATCCAACTGATAGTATAGAAGTTACATGTATTTAAAAATTGGTCCTATCAGCAGGCTTAGAATCATGTTGGTAGAACTGAAGTATATAAGTTACTCCAAATTAATCTAAAATGTCAGGTACTATACGTGTGCATAGTTTAAAGCTGTCGGCTTGCATGCTTTCAGATATATTGATATTTGGATGATGAAAATAGAGAGAGCAATTATTAACAGTTGGCAGCCCTGGTGTCTCTTAAGAATACACTCAGTCATATCTGTTTATGTGCACATATTACATACAAAATTTGGTTGAAATCCAATTAATAGTGTAGAAGTTAAATGCATTTAAAAATCGGACCTATCAGAAGGCTTAAAATTATTCTGGCAACACTGTCATGTATGGCCTCCTGGAAATTGATCTGAAACTGAAACAGTAGTATCTACATGCGTGCCAATTTTGGAATAGCTCCCATGCATACCTTCCATGATATCCAACATGGAGCTCAAATTTCTAGTGCGTTTTTTCAGCAGTTGGTAGCACTGACATCATTTTCCAATATGGGCTTGATATATTCCGGTATGCATCTTTACTCATACTAAATTTGGTTCCGATTGCTGCAGCCGTTTAGGAGTTGATAGGGTGGGGGGGGGGGGGGGGGACACACACACAGCCAGACAGACAGAAGGACAGACAGACATATAGACACATATTTTCCCGGATCGATCTCATAAGTCTACTTTTTCCTCATTTTTAGCCTACTTTCGATTTTTGAAAAAAAAAATGAAAGTAGACTTATGAGATCAACAAAGGGCGAAAAAAGTGTGTCTGTCTGTGTGTGTGTGTGTGTGTGTGTGTGTGTGTGTGTGTGTGTGTGTGTGTGTGTGTGTGTGTGTGTGTGTGTGTGTGTGTGTGTGTGTGTGCTCCGAATGTCTGTCCCCCCCTATCAATTCGAACACGGTGAACGCGAATTGAACGAAATTAGGTACAAAGGTAGCACTAGCAAAGGACACCTCAGTGTCATGTTTTATATCGCCGCCATCTTGACGGAAACGTAATGGCGGCCACCCAAATGTTCAAAGCTTAAATCAAATTACGACTAACCTAATCATCCGATCTCTACCAAATTTTTCAACAACATACCTTTTAGGGGGGGGGGGACATCCTCTGACGAAACTAATAGGTCATCAGCATAATAGTTTGCGGATGGCGGCCATCTTTGTGTCAAAATCGATTCCCCCTATTAATTCAAACACGGTGAAACCGAATGGCACGAAATTTGGAACAGAGGTAGCACTAGCAAAGGGCACCTCAGTGTCATGTTTTATATCGCCGCCATCTTGACAGAAACGTAATGGCGGCCACACAAATGTTCAAAGCTGAAATCAAATTACGACTAACATAATCATCCGATCTCTACCAAATTTTGCAACAACATAACTTTATGGATGGAGCATCCTTTGACCAATCTAATAGGTCATTAGCCTAATAGTTTGCGGATGGCGGCCTTTTTTTTGTCAAAATCCATTCCCCCTATTAATTCGATCACGGTGAAACCGAATGGAACGAAATTTGGTACAGAGGTAGCACTAGCAAAAGGCACCTCAGTGCCATGTTTTATATCGCCGCCATCTTGACGAAAACGTAATGGCGGCCACACAAATGTTCAAAGCTTAAATCAAATTACGATTAACTTAATCATCCAATCTCTACCAAATTTTGCAACAACATACCTTTATGTGGGAAGCATATTCTGACTAAACTGCAAGATCATCAGCCCAATAGTTTGCAGATGGTGGCCAAGTATGTGTGCAAATCGATTCCCCCTATCAATTCAAACACGGTAAACCGAATTGAACGAAATTTGGTACAGAGGTAGCACTAGCAAAGGGCACCTCAGTGTCGTGTTTTATATCGCCGCCATCTTGACGGAAACGGAATGATGGCCACCCAAATGTTAAAAGCTTAAATCAAATTACGACCATCCTAATAATTTGATCTCTACCAGATTTTGCAACAACATGCCTTTTTGTGGAAAGCATCTTATGACTGACTACAAGGCCATCAGCCCAATAGTTTGCAAATAGGGGCCATGTATGTGTGCAAATCCATTCCCCATATCAATTCAAACACGGTGAAACCGAATTGAATGAAATTTTTTTCAGAGGTAGCACTAGTAAGGGGCACCTCATATTCATGTTTAATATCCCTCTAGCACGTTGTATTTCAACAAGCTACTACAACCAACATTCAATTATACTCCTTGAAAAGGACAAAGAGTTATAACAATACCCATGCATTTAGGAGAAAGTAGGCTATATGTTCTTTACTGAACATCTTGTTGCAAAATGTGAAAAGCAGGCTAAAAATATGGGTGATAAGTTGCAGCCTTGCCTTACACCTTTCTGAATACCAGCTATTGTGCAACAGATATTTAAAAAAAATTGGTCCCTCATCGTTCGTCCAGCATTCCATCCGCGTTTCACAGCCTGTTTCTATTTCTGTCTTTTTTCGTAAGTTTAGACGTTGCCCTGGGCCATGGTTTAGTTGGCCTGCTGCTTGGCAGGTTGTTGACTCACCTTGTGATGGATATAATAATCCCAAGCAAGCTGGTTAGCTCTAAACCATATGAACCGTGACAAAAGGTCTGCTGTATCCAAACGACCCACGGCATTGCCATGTTAAATTATTCAAAAGGGCAAACTGTTTTTTAATTGATTACACTACCACTAGCTCGCAGCATCACCAAACAGCAAGCAATTATGTATATATTTTAATTTTACAATTATGACGAGGCCATAAATCTTGTTGACTTGGAATATGCATGACTCTCTGGTATGCGTTTACGAGGGTCGATTCTCTTATTTTCTCATCCCTTAACGCGTAATTTTACATTTTCAAATAAAACAAACAACCAAAATGAAGCAAATAAAATTACCATAAAAGATAATTTCCTTTCGCGTGCAGTGAGCTGACTTCACATGCATAGGCTAATATCTACAAAACGCAAACACAGCTGTCTATTCCTGTCGTAGCGTTTCTCATGAATTTTGCACACAGCCCTGGCATCTTCGTCGTGATCTCACTCATCTTGTTGATGATGATGATGATGATGATGATAATTGTTGTTTTAAGGGGCCTAACATATAGGTTATCGGCCCCTAATGGTCTGGGTACACCATAACGAACATTAAGTGAGACTAAAAATACTTGCAAAATGGATCTCAGATTGAGACTCACAAAATGTAGAGTGGAAATACAAAAGGTAATTTAGAAGGAAAATACTCTCAAAAGGAATAGATTAAAAATGTAGGCTAGGTTCAAAATACGTACAAAATGCAATGAAAATTGAAAATACACAGATTGAAAAAGGCCGGTTCAGATTCAAAATAATCACAAAGTGCAATTGAAATTCAAAATAACTTACTTGAAAATCCACAGCCTGCTTCCAGTCTCCGACCGGGTCAGGAATGGAATGAATGAAGCCCCCATCTAGCGGCGAGGATATGGACCGTGCCGGCTGCCGAGGCCTGACGCACTCCTCTGGGGCAGTGATTAAATGAATGACAGATGAAATGAAATGATAGTGGAGAGTGTTGCTGGAATGAAATTATGACAGGGAAAACCGGAGTACCCGGAGAAAAACCTGTCTGCCTCCGTTTTGTCCAGCACAGATCTCACTTGGAGTGACCGGGATTTGAACCACGGACCCAGCGGTGAGAGGCCGGCGAGCTGCCGCCTAAGCCACGGAGGCTTTTGTAGCTAAATCCTTGTGAATACAAATTAGAGACAATAACTATCAATAATCAACAGTACCGGTGCTTACGCTGTGGACAGAAGTCGTCTTCACAAAAATGCAGACTGCACGCTGTCATGTAACGTGTAACACGTTTTCCAATTGACAGCGCCGAAGCCCATCTTTCTCTCTGAACTTTTTATACAGGAAAGTAGTGAAGAGATTTCGTACCCATTTTATACGATTTGCAACCGTATACAGAGCAGTATCTCCTCGAATTTGAGAAATTCCTTTCTGTTTCCATCACGACATCAATGCTTCACCATGAAAATAAACCTCACCAGTCACTATGTTACAGCTTCAACATTCTACCGCGTGGCTGCGCCATCCAACTTTTCTGACGATGACCTACGATGCGTATATCGTCGTGTAGGGCAGGGGTTCTCCACCTGTGGTACGCGTACCCCTAAAGGGGTACGCGGCAGGCCATCCTTCTACCCGATCCACATGCGCAGCGAGCTTCGTGCCGTGACTACTGTGCGAGTTATTTACGGCGCTCGAAAAGTGGAGTGATGAATAATCAGTCCAGCTTTGTCTGTAGCCACCCCTCTCCGCTAACCACTCCTATAGCTGACAGAGAGCAGTCGAGTGGATTGCCAATCAGTACAGCGTTACCTGAGTGCCTGACTTGTTCGTCACTTTTGTTGTATTAACCTGCCGTCACTCAACCGTGCTCAACAGTTTCCAAGTTTTTTACCGTGAATATTGTTGTGTGAATATCGAAGTGAACAATAACAATGGATTAGTGGCTCCAAACAAAAAGACCTTACATCAACGTCACAAAATATAAGCAGGCATACGCCTACATGTACTGATAATAATGTGCAACCAGAATGTAAAAAGAAAAAATCTGAAAAAATAGAACAGGCTGTAAGTTGGAAAGAAAAAAGGAAATATGACGAGTCATACTTAAAATTCGGTTTTACTTGGACCGGAAGTTCAGACGAGCCTAATCCACAATGCGTGGATTGTTCGGAAATCTTATCAAACAATTCTATGAAACCGTCCCTTTTGAAGCGCCATTTCGAAAGCAAACATGACAATTTAATTTTAAAAAAACGTATTAACTAAAAATCTTTTACATTTTTTAAATAACCATTATTACTACCTAAGAAAGGTCAGTAGGGGGGTATGCAGGATATTTTTTTTAAGGGGTACGATGGTTGAAAAAGGTTGAGAACCCCTGGTGTAGGGTATCCAACGCCTTTTTGGATGTCCTGGAGGTCTTTGTCCATCAGGCTCGAGAGCAAGTGACTTCCTTACAATGGACTCTGTATTTGCTCGGGCTACATGCCCGGTGTCGTGCCGGATGCGACCGTGCCGGATGCGACCCACCAATTTGCCATCGTGCCACTAGCGACCCAAGCACTAATGTATCGGTGGAATCTGGGAATTTCTAACATACCTTTCTGGGGGAGGCGGGAATACCCCGTCATGTAGACGGGGATCTCATAAGCCTATTTCTTCATAAATGAAAATAGGCTACAAATCATTGGGAGGAAGATATTGAAGTGCAAGTTGTAAACAGCCATAAAACTTGTGATTCATTAAACATTGATGATGATATTCCTGGTGATGAATTGTAAGTGACTTACTTGTAAACCAATGTGTGTAAGTCTACCCCTTATTATTCCCGTTTTCAATGGGGTCGGGGATGAGATGCGATGTGGTGGGTGGTTTTTACGGACAGATGCCCTTGCCAACGCCAACCTCATGAGAGGGGTTATTGAGGGATGAAATTAATTAAACTGGGCAAGGATGTGGAAGGAAGTGGCCGTGGCCTATCACAGCAATTACCTGGAGTTGATAATGGGAAACCACAGAAAACCATTTCAAGGGCAGCCGACGATGGGGCTCGAACCAACGTCTACCGAGTCCGCAGACAGCTTGGCCCCATGGCCTAGCGCTGAGCGTTAGCGAGTGTAGCTACCACTGTCGGTGACTTAAAACCAATGTATAATTGTAAATAGATAAACGCAAATAATAAAAGAACATTGAACAACTTAACAATAATCTAAAAATGACGAAAAAAAGAGCTGCTATTGGAGGTTCAAAGCCCTCATGAGAAAAGCTGATTGAAAATGTTTTTCACGTCTTCTTAATACCATTTGCTTGAATTAATGAAGTTAATGACAAGTTAATTTTCAATACCCAAGGAAAGTGCCCATGTAATTCCGAGTGAGGCGCGGCATGTCGCGTGGGGTTACCGGTACTCCATCGCGGCAACGCTGTGCTATCCCGTACAAATACAAACCGATATAAAATAAGTAAATTCATTTACGTATTTCACAGTCCTACAGCATAGCCTTTTGATATATAAAGATTACAACGCGACCAAGAACGCAATTTTCCAACCACCCCGAGCCGAGAAAAAGTTATCTTAGAAAAGTGACAACAACTTTGTATCTTGGACACACAACATTTTGAAATTAATAAACCAGTTATAAAATATTCCAATGGTCATTGTTTTAATACTTGGATTCGATCTGATAACGGGTGTTTGAGAAACTAATTCTTAAAGGTGACGCATGGTTGAAACACGCTTAAAAACGGGTACGTTTTGTGTTCCAGCTACGATAAAAAATATTAAAATATAAATGAAAAATTCCAAACTTACATGACTTAACATGAAATAAAACGACAAAAATGATAATGTTATTGGATTTTATGTAGGCCAGTTGGTTACTTCACAAACAACTTTCAAACTCGAGTGTACATAATATTTTGGTCAACAGTAGGAGTAAATTAAGTTAAAACAGCGCACCGTAAAAATTCTTCTCTCGAACAATGGGTCGCATGCGGCACTGTAAGCTACTAGCAGGGTCGCATCTGGCACGGTCGCAACCATGCCCGTACCAACGCAACCGAGTCTCCCTCATTTTGGCTGGAATAGGGGCAATTCCAAGAGTATTGCGGACGTCTTCGTTCTTAATATGATCCAGCCGTGTAATTCCCAAGGACCATCGTAGCATCCGCATCTCCATTGAGTGCAAGGCTTGTTCATGTTTCTTTGTATTAGGCCAACATTCGGCTCCATACAAAGCAACAGGGCGGATGACTGTTTGATAGATCTTAGTTTCGAGGCGCAAAGTGATCTTACGGTCAGACAGAACGCTTGTGACCTGACGCCACTTCATCCACTCTTGCATGGGCATCCGAGACTGTGTCACCATCAGGTCTCACAACGGAGCCAAGGTATCGGAGATGTGAAGCCTTTGGTAGCGGGTTGCCATTTACCATGATGGTCCCATCTGTCTGGGAACCACATTCAAGATACTCAGTCTTAGTGAGGTTGAGCCGTAGTCCAAATTCACAGAGCATCGCATTCCAGAGGTTGACCAAGTGTTCTAGATCTAGATCATTACGGGTCTCGCTTGCAATCATCATCATCATCATCACAATTCTGGTTCTCAACCCTTCCTTCTATAACTAAGTTTGCTATTTCTGGGTGTTTCCGCATGTGTCCTACCAACCTATCTCATCTATTCATTAGCAGTCGCCAGAAACATCTCTCCTCTCCCACTCGTCTTAATACCTCTACGTTTGTAACCCTATCTACCCATCTGATCTTCATCATTCTCCTGTAACACCACATTTTAAACGTTTCTACTCTCCTCTTTTATGTTGCGCCAGTGTCCAAGTTTCATAGAGTGTCGCGCTCCAGACAAAGGTTTTCAAGATTAACCTATCGCATTTTCACCTTTCTACAAGATAAAAAGACAAAGCGAGCCAAGTAGTGTGAGATACAGAAAAGTTCTGCACGAGATTGGGATCTCAAGTGAAAATATCCACGAGCAGAGAATATTTTACAGTTTCTAAGCTAAGCCAACGCTTAAAACTGGAATGGCTGGGATAAACGAGAGAAAAGAACAACACCGTCTACTAATGAAGGAATACTGGGCTAATTTTAAAGCTGAAAGGAAACTGTTGAAATGACGTGGTCCTTAGTTGGCCGAAACGAAATAAGAAGAATATCATCTTAATTGGGATCGTACCATATTGACCGAGCGGACAGTCTCCCATAACAGGCCAGATATGGTAGTCGGGATAAGAAGGTTAAGGAACCCGTCCTGGTTGATGTAGCACTTCCCAATGGCAACAACTTAAAAGCAAAGCACGAGGAAAATATATCTTAATATAAAGACCCAGTGGAAGCAATGGCAGATTGGAAAGATGGACACTAAGGTGTTGACACCAATTTATAGAAGTCAATGAAAAATGCATTCATCATTGAGACAACCAGATTACTTAAAAAATTCATGGACTAGTGAAATAGTTTTTTAAAGGTGGTGATTATGCTCTGATTTCTTATAATCTGTACAGTTGCAATATATTAGCAAGATAATGTTCTGAGAGTTAAGAAATGAAAATAATAATAATAACAATTTCTATTAGGACTAAACTACAACACTATCAAACAGTAATTCAACGAGAGTGCCTGTATGCTTCGGAATGTCTAGGACTAACAACTAAAAAAAGACATTGAAGAAATTGAAAACAAAAAATCACGAGCCTTACAGTAGTCGCATATGAAGTGTTACATCTGACATAGAAGAAACCTCACGTGAAATTGTTGATACACCGGTATTTTATACTATTATTGGCACAAATATTAATCTATTGTAAAAGGGAGTGTTTTACAGATATTGTAGTTTATAATACGGAACTCATTTGTTAGATGATTTGTAGCTTCCACCAGCACTAGCCTAAATAAAGAATACGATATGGATCAACTAGATTAATAGACGCGACACCGCTCATAACCTTAAATTCCTTATAAACAGGTCCTCTTGATTCACAGACCAACACGTAATTTCATATGGATTCGGTTAAAATGAGTCATATTGATATGATAAATATCGTTTAAAATGATAATCTGGCAGCAAAAATATCTACCCCGCCCCGGATTCGAACCCAAGATCTCTAGATTCACAGTCTTATGCAATAACCCCACGGCTATTTCGACTACGCTAATATTGTGCACAACATGGTGACTTATTTCCACGTTCCAATAATACTGCATTACGGAATTAAGTTTCATTTATATTTTGCTTGTTTCGATAATGTTCCTGAGTGGCATTGAGTTTAAAATTCCTTATGCCAATGCAATGCCGACCACTTACAATGTTTGATATTAAGGCATTTTACCATTTAAATACTGATACGAAGAGTTCGAACATGTACCATGTCATTTGTTTAAATAACTTGACACCAGAGTTCGCATGAGCGTTTTCCGTTCAGTATGTCATATACATTCCACATGCCCGAGAGTGCGTCATGGTATCAATTTTCGACACCGCGCGCTGATTGTTTCTCTTACCACTGCCAGCTGGATCGATCGATCGAGTTGGCAGTGCGTCTTATACTTCCGTTCGATCCACCACTGCCAGCTAGGGCACACTTCCATTCGATCGATCGAGCGGGCAGTGCATACTACCGTTGTCCACCACTGCCAGCTAGTACACTTCCGTTTGATCGATTGAGCGGGCAGTGCATACTACCGTTGTCCACCACTGCCAGCTAGTACACTTCCGTTTGATCGATCGAGCGGGCAGTGCATACTTCCGTTGTCCACCACTGCCAGCTAGTACACTTCCGTTTGATCGATTGAGCGGGCAGTGCATACTACCGTTGTCCACCACTGCCAGCTAGTACACTTCCGTTTGATCGATTGAGCGGGCAGTGCATACTACCGTTGTCCACCACTGCCAGCTAGTACACTTCCGTTTGATCGATCGAGCGGGCAGTGCATACTTCCGTTTGATCCACCACTGCCAGCTCAATCGTTCCGATCCACTTCCGTCCCCAATTTTCAAAATAACTCCCACAAAACTATCCAGCAACCGAGCGGAAAGATGTTACACGTCAAAAAGGAACGACCAAGAAGTTCCGTGACGAACTAAAGAGCCTACTTTCCTTAAAATTTAATATTCATGCCAATGGTTATTCTATATGAACCTATCTAGAATAATTACGAAATTAAGTAGGTAATATCGAAATTTCTAATTAGTTCAAAATATATCTGGCATAATGTAGTCTAATAGAGCACTACAGTTGGCAGCCCTGGTGACTGAATATATTCTTAGTTTCTTCTCTTAAGGTACAGAATACAAAATTTGGTTAAAGTCCAATGGATAGCATGGACGTTACATGCAGTTAGACATTGGATCTATCAGAGCGCGTAAAATCATGTTGACAACAATGTCATGCATGTGTTGGTCAGAAATAATCTGAAATATTATGACCTATTGTTGTGCGAATTTTGAATGAAATCCATTTGTTAGTATAGAAGTTACATGTATCTTAAAATTGGACCTATCAGCAGGTTTAGAATCATGTTGGCAGCACTGACATATATTAGTTACTCCAAATTAATCTAGAATGCAAGGCACTACACGTGGGCAAAGTTTAGAGCAGTTGGCTTCCATACTTTCTGATATGTTGGTATTTGGATAAAAGAAAACAGAGAGAGCATTTATTAACAGTTGGCTGCCCCGGTGGCTCATAAGAATACGCACAGTCATATCTGTTTATGTACACATAGTACATACAAAATTTGGTTGAAATCCAATTGATAGTGTGGATGTTATATGCATTTAAATACTGGACCTATCAACAGACTTAGAATCATTTTGGCAACACTGCCATGTATGGTCTCCTGGAAATTAAACTGAAATATTATTATCTATACGTATGCCAATTTTGGAATAGCTCCCATGCATACCTTCCAAGATATCCAACATGGAGCTCAAATTTCAATTGCGATTTTTGAGCAGTTGGTAGCACTGACATCACTTTCACATACGGCATTGAGCTATTCGGGTAGAGATCTTGATTCATTCCAAATTTTGTTTCGATTGCTGCAGCCGTTTAGGAGTTGATAGGGGACACACACACACACATATAGACAGATAGACACACATTTTCCCGGATCGATCTCATAAGTCTACTTTTTCCTAATTTTTGCAAAATGTGAAAAGTAGGCTAAATATTTTAAGAAAAATTCTCGGACCAAAAAAATGTGCTGATACTTACCGATTACGTAGTAACAAAGAAGAATATAATACATGCAGCAGAATCTGAGATACCACACGAAAACAAAGGACTAAATTCTTTGGACATGTTTCAAGAATGCCTGAAGACAGACTTAACAAGAAAATTTTAGCCACTTTAACAAGCCCAATAGGAAAGGTGACTCTTATGAAAAATGGTTTGCTAACACCAAGAAGGATCTACAAGAAATGAACATCACTGATCAAGACATCCGCAACAGAACCACTTTCAGAAATAAGATATGCTACACACATTTGAGGGGTCTATAGGTAGATCCAATACTCACGTTCTCCACTTTTTCTAATTTTACAGGAACTAAAAAAAAATCTTAAATGTATGTAACTAATGGAATCTCTAAAACACTTTGTTTTTGTTGGAGGCAATACTTAATTACACCTTCTTGTATAAACTAGGTTTCATTATTTATATTAATTTATCAGAAATATAGGTTTTAATTTTGGAGAATGTGACTTTTGCATCCAAACATCGGAGACTGTGAGTTTTGTGTCGGAACAAGTTGGAGAATGTTACTTTTGACAGTCAACAACATTAATTACTTCAGACTAAACAACAGGCAAGATGGCCAAGTTTGTGAAAAATTTAGACAAATGAAACCAATTGCATTGTTGGAATACACTTATATTATGTATTTATTATGTAGAGGTTACGAGTTGAACAGACAATAATAATATTATTGGCTTGCAGATGTAAAAGGTCACATGACCAGAAGCTGTCTTGTGATTGGCCAACAGGGAGAATGTGCTCTTCGCAACTAAACAGTGTGGAGAATGATAGTTTTGCATCTAAATTTAGTTTTTGGCATTTGAAAACCACTGGATATTGTGAGTTTGGCTTTTCTGCACTAAGATAGTCGTGTGTAGTTTGGAACGAAGAATAAGAATGCCTTGCTAACTCAATTTCGGACAAGAATGGAGAATGTGAGTTTTGCATCTAGACCAGTGGTCGCCAAACTTTTAAGTGACTGAGCTACCTTACAGCTCATAAACCTTACCGTGAGCTACCCAACAAATTAGGGTATCTGCAGCTTCTAAAAACGCCTCTTTGATTAATTCGTAAGGTTTCTTATTTCGAGCAATACTTTTGGAAAAAGACGCCTGAGTTGCTGCTTTGTTTCTGTCTAATTTCTTGTAAAAAGTAGATTGTTGAGCATTTAATTGAGATTCCAGTTGTATTACCTTCTCTTTCTTTAAGGAAGAATTCTGAGGGAAATCCTTTTAAATACTGGAGTGAACGGTTTTGTAATGACGTTCGACATTTGACCTCTTCCCAACTGCTACACTTGCATTACAAAGTAAGCACACACATTTGTCCTTTACCTGGGTAAAAAATAATCAGTTACTTAATCAACATGAAAATGATAATTTTTTGTGTTTTGCTAAAACTCGCAATAATTAGAACCGTCCGTAGTCCGCAGTATGCATAAAATACAAGAAAAATAAAAAAAACTACACTGACGATCACACACGAGACACTGACTGACAGACCCGCGTAGTGGGAATCAGGGGGATGAGCAGTGCAGATTAGCGAACTCAAGCGCTGCGTCTGAAATTTCCCCGCGAACTACCAAAAATTTACCTGCGAGCTACGGTTTGGCGACCACTGATCTATCATTTGAGGGGTTCCTAGAGCCAGAAACAGCGACCAAGAAGCAACAACAGCTGTGAGCAAGAGAATGAAGGAATATTGGCGCCAAAGAAAACTGAAATAATGAAGAGTTATTTACGTGGCAAAAATCGATTATGATGAAGAATAACAACGCTATTCATGTGTGACATAGGCCACGTGTATACCATTGACACTAAACGAAATTATACTTCCTGTTGGTTATTTCCAATTGCGTGATACAACATTTAAATGCATATTATGCAGTTTTATCTTACGTACAAGAGTGTGAATCACGTTGATTCATGACAAACATTGACACCAGAAAAGGAAGAGGACGCGGTAGCAGGAAAACAAAAGAGTAACTTACGAGCGTACGATATGACGCCAAACATTAGCATAGTGTCCCGCTGGTAAGGTCAAACCAGCGGCACTTCAGTAGACAGTCGCATGCGCAATAAGCCCATACAAGGACAGTTTTGGGGCGAGACCATAAATCATGAGACATAAACAAGAAGCCATATTTATCATAAATAAAATATAATACCCGCCATAAGTAGATCACAGCGGACGATTACGGAAATAATTCTTAATGAATGTCAGGTAAAGATAAAATTCATAAACCTCCCAAAACACATTAATCTAACCAGTGCAGTGGTGGTTAGTGATTTCCATTCTTGGGTGAACATTATGAGTGTTTTCTTAATACTGGTACTAGAGTGGCGTGGATTAATGATCCTTTCCTTTAAATACTCCAAGTCCGGCTCGTTTAGCCTATGAGCAAAGAAAAATAAAGCAAAAGACAAACTTCTAAGTGGCGGCGCGTGGTATTACCTCCTCTATGTTGCTGGAACCCCTGAAGAAGTATGAAAATCATATATTCTCCAAGTGGAAGTGTAAACGTCAGTTTCAAGGTCTCGGGTTCAAACCCGGCCGAAGTCGTCGGGTTTTTTAAGTGTTAAAAATCCCTCAGTATGTCTTCCTTCGGAGGGAACGTAAAGTCGGCGTTCATAGATTTAGGGCATGTAAAAGAACCTTCTAGCCGGCCCCGTGGTGTTGGGGCAGAGCGCCTGCCTCTCGCCCGGAGGCCCCAGATTCGATTCCCGGCTCCACCAGGGATTTTAAAACTGACGTGTGGGTTGGAACGGGGTGCACTCAGCCTCGTGAGGACAATTGAGTAGCTGTCTGACAGTGAGGCAGCGCCCCGATCACGAAAACCAAGATTATCGGCCGAGGGGACCCAGTGCACTGATCACGCGTTACCCCAATATCTTCAGGCCAAATGGCTGGGCAGCGGTCGCTTGGTCGGCCTAGGCCCTTCATGGGATGTATAGTGCCAGGGGATAACTTTTTTTTAAGAACCGTCTACTAAGTACACTTGTGTGAAGCTAAATTATAGGTTAGATTTGACTAACGCTCTATGTTCCAACGTTCGTCGCCAAGAGCCTACTGCGGTGGCATCAGGTAACCAAGTTCAGAACTAGTTGTCGTTGACGGTGGCGTTTGGTAGCAAACGTAGGAACTACTTGAAAATTGAATGCTTGCAGTCCTTACTTGAATTAAGAACAGATAACACACACTAATACAACCATCACAATTAACACCGGTTATCAGACAGACACACCCAAAGTACACGGGGCTACATAACCGCGTTGACGCAGCCCCTAAACTGAGGAACCAAACCAAAGAAACGCCAGGTTCTCGTCTTCTTCACAATTAATTATATTACTACTTCAGGAGACGTAAACATGCCTTTGACACTCAAAACTACGTTAATACGGATGATAAATGATTTTCATACCTTTTAGGGGACAACACAAATTGTAATTGCAGTCAAGTATATGTGCTAAATTACGTAAATATGTGTGTTCGTTTCTTGCCCATTGAACGACGACAGCCATGTTCTTCAAGCGGTGAGCATTCGCCAATTGTTACATGGGCGGAGATATTGACGAGACATGACGACTCATTCACGTCACGGTAGTGCTGCCAACATGAAAGATATAAAATACACCTCCACATGAGGTCTGTCATATGCGTGACTAAAACCATTGGTCTAGAGCAGAGGTGGTCAATCAGCACTCCGGGCGCGCTAATACATTGGCTGCACTCCAGCGTGCTTCTGGCACACACGCGTATAGGCCTATATATTTTAAACATTTTTATTATGTAATTCATAAAATAAACCGGTAGCAGCAGAGTATCAAGAAGGCAGTGCGAGAGTAGAAATATCAAGAAGGCTGTGAAGAAATAAAAGAGTCTTGGAATTGTTTTTATTATTCTTGACATTCATCAACACACAACAATATCTTTTATGTTCGACCCAGACTATTATATGACAGAAAACTGTACTATAATGAGGCTCATTATAACACTATTTTTCATTATGAAACAGTTTCTCCCACCAATCAGAGCTCAAGAAACAGTTGTTTGACCAATTAGATAATTAGATGCGCTGAGTTCCACGGCCTTCTAATTTAAATTTCACTGCGTTGCCTAGTGTCATAGTAGGGTGATCGAGGAGGCCATGGTCAAATACAAGGCATTCTCTGCGTACCATGCGCTCTGTTCAGTACATAAAACTCGCGAAATCTCGACAGATATTTATGAATATTTATGTTCGAGCATAAAATAGTTATAATAATTATCGTCGAACATAAACAGTCGTATGCAACTCGCCTATAAAGGTAATTAAGACACTCGTATGAAAATTATAAAACTCGCATACGCTCGTTTTATAAACACACTCGTGTCTTAATTATTGCCACTATAGGCTCGTTTCATAATGCACTATTTATTTACACTCTCATAATAATAACAATTCTACGACTCTTTTTTTTCTTCGCTGCCTACTTGATATTTCTACTCTCGCACTGCCTTCTTGATACTCTCCTGCTACAAACCGTCAAGACAATAACGGGATTCACCGTTGAAGAAATACAACCAAGACGAACTACTACAATACTGTAGTAGCAACTTAAATTAAATTAAGTATTTACGGTAGAGATAATCTACACACATCAAAAAAAGTTTTGCATCACCTCGGTTCCCAGATCTCCGGCATATAGACGTTGACTGTGTATATTGTATCCAAGATACAGTCCCTTTGACTGTTCATAGATGTCACTAAAACTGCTCAAAGATGTAAACAACCATGCATGAGCAGGGCCTATTAGACGGAGGGGGTACGACAGCCGATCAGTTCCAGTCATTCCACCAGGACGAAGGTACGCTGCTCATGTTGTCTGTAGTTCTACCATGCCTAGAAGGTCAATACCGCAGTTCGATCGCGTCCGCATTGTTACTTTGTGTCAAGAAGGGCTCTCAACAAGGGAAGTTTCCAGGCGTCTCAGAGTGAACCAAAGCGATGTTGTTCGGACATGGAGGAGGTACAGAGATACAGGAACTGTCGATGACAGGCCTCGCTCAGGCCGCCCAAGGGCTACTACTGTAGTGGATGACCGCTACTTACGGATTGCCGCTCGGAGGAACCCTGACAGCAATGCCACCATGTTGAATAATGCGTTTCGTTCAGCCACAGGACGTCGTGTTTCAACTCAAACTGTGCGCAATAGGCTGCATGATGCGCAACTTCACTCCCGACGTCCATGGCGAGGTCCAGCTTTGCAACCCCGACACCATGCAGCGCGCTACAGATGGGCCCAACAACATGCTGAATGGACCCCACGGAATTGGCATCACGTTCTCTTCACCGATGAGTGTCGCATATGCCTTCAACCAGACAATCGTCGGAGACGTGTTTGGAGGCACCCTGGTCAGGCTGAACGTCTTAGACACACTGTCCAGCGAGTGCAGCAAGGTGGTGGTTCCCTGATGTTTTGGGGTGGCATTATGTGGGGCCGACGTACGCCACTGGTGGTCATGGAAGGCTCCGAAACGGCTTTACGATACCTGAATGACATCCTCCGACCCATAGTGCAACCATATCGGCAGAATATTGGAGAGGCATTTGTCTTCATGGACGACAATTCTCGACCTCATCGTGCACATCTTGTGAATGCGTTCCTTCAAGATAACGACATCGCTCGACTACAGTGGCCAGCATGTTCGCCAGACATGAACCCTATCGAACATGCCTGGGATATGTTGAAAAGGGCTGTTTATGGACGTCTTGACCCACCAACCACTCTGAGAGATTTACGCCGAATTGTCGTTGAGGAGTGGGACAATTTGGACCAACAGTGTCTTGATGAACTTGTGGATAGTATGCCACGACGAATACAGGCATGCATCAATGCAAGAGGACGTGCTACTGGGTATTAGAGGTAGTGGTGTGTACTGCAATCTGGACCACAAATGCTGAAAGTCTAGCTGTATGATGGTACAACATGCAATGTGTGGGTCTCATGAGTAATAAAACGAGCTGAAATGTTGTTTGTGTTGATCTCTATTCCCTTTGTATTTAAAGGTTCCGGAACTCTTGGAACCGAGGTGATGCAAAACTTTTTTTGATGTGTGTAATTAATAAATGTATTTTTTTTTTCAGGAGTGTGGTTACATATTATGCATATCTTGTACCCCACCCATTCATTGGGTACAACCGTGTTGACCGACTGAAGAGCAGCAAATTAATAATCTTGCCCATAATTCACGCGGATAATGGCCGACATAGCTGGAATCTTACTGTATAAGTCGTAATCTAAAAGGGGGATTGTGGGTGCGTTATAGTCAGCGGATGAGTGAACTACATCCTTTCCAGGACGGTGGGTGGGTTAACATTGGCGAGATAGGCATTTGTCTCACCTTAAAAGAGTCGGCTGCTCATGTGAGGTCAATGTCGTTACTTCCTTGCAGTTTGTATTCCAGGTGGAGTTGATTGAAGTCCCGAAAATTTGTCAAACAGTCAAGTGGGCCGCGAGTGAAAAAAAAATAATATCAAGTCTCATTATCTTGACTCACACAACACGAATTACGTTTCACGACACTTTCACTGTATAAAAACATCACATCAATACCTCGAAAGGGTCACAAACACGCGAAACTACGCGATAAAGCGTGAGAATCCCGCGACCTACACGAACATGAAGCGTGTAGACGGCGAACTGGCGGACGGATACAAAGATATTCGATGTTAAAGATATGAACCTCAGGCGTCAAAGAAGTTTTACTGATATCCATTCGATGGTTGGTTGGTTCCTCAGTTTAGGGGCTGCGACAACGCGGTCATGTAGCCCCGTGTACTTTGGGTGTGTGTCTGACAACCGGTGTTAATTGTGATGCCTGTATAATGCCCGTTGCTCACGGTAAAATTTTCCTTCAAATTTATTGTACAATAATTTATTTTGATAAAATTTCTGTTGCTCACGGTCAAATTCAAGTTTTATAAAACCTTTCATAAAAATTTCCATGAAATAGGACATGTTCTATTCCGTAAAATTAATTTTACGAAACGAACCAATCAGGGAAGCTGGCATGAAGATGATGCTGGCGCCACGTGGTGAGAAGATAGTGACGCTCGCTTGTAAACAAACACTTCGAAATTGGCAGGTTCCGGCTGGACTAAGGCAGCTGTTAGTGTTTTACTGGACGAGTACCAGAAATATCAGTGTTTGTATGAGGTTAAAACGCCCATATACCACGATAGAAATGCAATAGAAATGTTTCACAAATTCGACCGAACACAAGCCAGGCTGATGTGAAGGCGAAGATAAACGGGCTTCGAACTCACTTGCAGTCTCATTTCAGGAGAAATGGCTTGCCTCATGTTAGTGTCCTGTCGAATAATTTTGGGACCAACAAGATCTAGAAGTTTTTTAAAACTGCTTTCCTCCATTTTTATAAAATTCCTATATGAATTCTGATCTTCTAACCTCAACTCATTTTCGACCAAGGACAGCATTCCTCTACTCTTCTCTTTTTTTTTATCCATTCCCGAGTCCAGGACTTCCTAGCATTTCTTTTCTTCCTTTTTACCACTGTACGACATATAATTGTAGCTAAAGCAGCAATTTTTGCAATTTTTTTTGTTGGAGCCATACTCTCAAACCAATGTGTGTTGGTTGAACAGCTGATTCTTGGTTCAGAAGTTTATCGCTAGATGGCGATCCTGATACATCCACGGATTTTATAAAATAATTTTACCGTGAACAACACAGCTTGCTATCGTCAAATTTTTATAAAATTTGTTGTAAAATAAATTTAAAGAAACATTTTACCGCGAGCAACGGGCATTAGTGTGCGCTCCTCTTTTTTAATTCAAGTAAGGACTGCAACTTTGAATGTTTCAAATAGTTCCTACTTTTGCCGCCAAACGCCACCATCAACGACTACTAGGCCTAGTTCAGAACTTAGCTACTAGACGCCACCGCAGTCGGCTCTTGGTAACGAACGTAGGAACCGAAGAGTTTACATTCTTAACCTATACAATTTAGCTTCACACAGGTGTGATTAGTGGAAGGTTGTTTTACATGCCATAAATCGATGACTTGGGCCCGCCGGCTTTACTTCCCCTCCGAAGGAAGGCATACTGAGGGATTTTTAACGCTCTTAAAAAATCCGACGTCTTCGGCTGGTTTGAACCCGCGACCTTGGGCATAGAAGCTTAGCATGCTACCGACTACGCCACCGATATCTTTTCACTTCGACTGTGGGAAGCATTTTTAGTGTATCAACATGAGCCACAGCCTTCTGAATCAACGGCAAGAATGTTCCCTGAGTCGTCACTGATTATGAATTGACTATGTCGTCTTTGATCTCCAGTTTGAATTATTCCTACAGCAGTTTTAGGCTACCACGAATACAACCGCGTGAGTTAGCCGTGGTTATTACGGCGAGGCTGCAGGCAGTCGCTCACATCCGGGAGGCGAGGAGGTTCGAATCCCCCCGCCCGCAACCTTGACGATGGAGATGGTCTTCTGTGGTTTCCCATCTTCCTTCCCAGACAACACTCCACACGCACCGGTACTTGTAGCTCACCCCATGGGTGTCCGCCTAGAAGCAGCTACAAACTGGTGAGCCAAACATGTCCTCGGACACTCCCGGCACTAAAAGCCATACAAAAAAAACACGAATACGAGTACTAAACCGTAGCCTACATTTAAAGATTTTATTAATGCAGCCAATGAAAATTGTTTTTTTTAGGGGCCGATAACCTAGATGTTAGGCCCATTAAAACAAGAATTATCATCATCATCATCATCATCATCATCATCGTCACCATAATATTTTCTTTTCAGGAAAGGTCAGGGATAGGATTTTGGAAGGAAATCGACGGTAGACCTATTGAAAGGAACCTTCCAGGTACTATGTAAACCGGAAGAACGTGTGTTCGAGCACCTCATGTGTCGTACATTTAATATTTCTCTACCTTCCATCTATATGCGACTAGTAATCTTGGCTGTCACCCCGGAGGTTCGGATTTGATTTCCGGCTATGCCAAGAAATTTAATTCTGGTCTGAGGACTGGAACGGGGTACACTCCGCCTTGTGAGGCTGAACTGAGAAGAGGTGGGTTCGATTCCATTCTGGAAATGGTTTTCTGTGGTTTCCCACTTCTACTCCAGGTGAATGCCTAAGGCCACGGCCGCCTCCTTCCACATCCTTACCCCCCAATTACAAATATACACATTACTACAGCCATCACAATAACACAGGCTATCCACTCTCTCCCAAGTACTGTACACGGGGCTAAATGACAACGATGTCGAAGCCCCTCAAATGAGGCATCACCTTCTATATGGCTTGTTTTTTCTCCAACTGGTTGTTGTTTCATTTAAGGTGCTTGGACATCGTGGCCATTTAACCACGTGTACAGTAGTTGGCTGTGTGTAGAAATTTGTGTATGATAATCTGTGTTATTGTAGTGTCTGTAGTTGTAGTAGTGGGTTCTTAGTAATTCAGGTGAGGATTGGTAAGGAGGTGGCCATGGCCACATGTTAGGAACCATCCCAGCATTTTCCTGGAGTAGAAGTGGGGAAACCACGGAAAGACACTTCTTCTCAGGTGTGGCTCAAGAGGCTGAGTGTTCCCCGTTCCAGCCCTCAGACCGAAATTAAATATATTTGCAGAGCCAGGAATCGAACCCGTACCGACAGCCAAGAATGCTAACCGCTACACCCGGAAGTGGTCACCGAAATCCAATTCACGATAGTTGTCTTAAGGTCCCTAAGACCTAACTCACCAGGCACTAATAGGATGATGTCCAACTCATTGCGTAGTTGTTAGCATTCTTGGTAGTCACCGCGGAGGCCTGGGTTCGATTCCCGGTTCTGCTAAGAAATCTAATTCTGGTTGGAGGGCTGGAACGGGGTACACTCAGCCTCCGTAGGCTAATTTTCACTTGTCTCCATGTCCACTAAAGATGGCACCATTGAGTGCCGAAACAAATACCATAAAATGTATATTAACTGACTTGATTTTATTCTTTGTGGCTTAGGCAGGAGCACGCCAGCCTCTCACCGCTGGGTCCGTGGTTCAAATCCCGGTCACTCCATGTGAGATCTGTGCTGGACAAAACGGAGGCAGACAGGTTTTTCTCCGGGTACTCCGGTTTTCCTTGTAAAAATATCATTCCAGCAACACTCTCCACTATCATTTCATTTGTCATTAATTTAATCATTACCTCAGAGCAGTGCGACAGGCTTCGGCAGCCGGCACAGTTCATATCCTCGCCGCTAGTTGGGGCTTCATTTATTCCATTCCCTGACCCAGTCGGTCGACTGGAAGCAGGCTGTGGATTTTCATTGATTAAGGCGTATCATTTACCTGAGTCAGTTAGTCTCTCCATCATATTTCTCTGAACAAATAGGATATTCAGAAAATTACCGGGCAAAATATGTTTTCTAATAATAATAAAATGGCTACCGGTACTCACTTGCGCCTGGTTCTGCTCTTTCAATTTTCCTGTAGACGCGACGGTATCCGAGACCTAGTTATTCTTCTATTTTCATCTCCCTTCTCTTTTCATTTCCCAATACCTTCATTTTTCGAGGGTAGTAACAAGTGAAAGAATTTTGTTATCTCGGTAGTATAATCACAGAAGACAATCGATGCTTAATGGAAGTGAGGAGAAGGATTGCATTGGCAAAACAGGCACTTACGACTAAGCAAACATATGAATATAGAGGTAAGAAAATCCTTTGCAAAATCATTTGTATGGAGTACACTGCTCTATGGAAGTGAAAGTTGGACTCTGGGTAAATTGGAAAAGAATCGACTTGAAGCTGTTGAAATGTGGATATGGCGGAGAATGACAAGAACGAGCTGGATGGAAAGAAACACCAACCTGGGAATCTTAAGGGAAGTCAAAGAAGAGAGAAGATTAATGAAGGAAAATGGGAAGAGAAAAATGACATTTATTGGACATGTCATCAGACACAACACTTTCATCGTTAACATTCCTAAAGGGAAAATGCTGGGGAAGAAAGGAAGAGGACGGCCTAGGACGAAGTATTTGGAAGACATCAAGAATAGAATGGGATGTGACAATTACATGGAACTGAAACAAACCGCCAACGACAGAAGCGTGTGGTTGCATCGACAAGGCATAGCTTGCCACGGTGGGTGAGTGGTTAACGTGTCGGACTACCAACCCCCCCAAGCTTGCAGGTTCGCTCCTGGCCGTGGTAAGTGATTTTTTTGAAAGGTGGCAAAAATTACGACACCCATGTCATACGATGTTGGCATGTCAAAGAACCCATTTGAATTCCTTAGGCCGTGTTCATAACGGCAAAATTAATCTCGGGATTTTCCGCCAACACAAAGTTCCTCATTTCTCTACAAGAAAGCGCTATTGTGTCAATGAGCTTAGATATCTAACCTCCTTGAATATCATAGTGCTTCAAGGAACAACAAAATTTTACATGCAAGCTTGCACCCGGCTCCGAGGCCATACGATAAAAAAAACAATCGACAAGGCATCAGCCTTTTAGAATATGAATGAATGAAGTGACCCTTCCCTTTTCCCTTCTTCAACAGTGTAATTTTGTAGTTAAGAGAGACAGTGTAACCACGATGTTCCACCCCTTAACCCTGTATAGGGCAAAACTATTTTTTATGTGTTTTTACATTTTAATTTATTTTAATTATTATAATTATTAATAATGTTATTTTTAGTATTAAGATTATTCATGTTTTTTTGGGCGGTGGCCGTGTGAAAATAAAACAAGAAGTTCCGTGAAGAACTATACAGCCTACTTTTCATGCCAATGATTATTCTACAGAATATGAACCTATCTAGAATAATGACGAAATTAAGTTGCTAATATCGAAATTTCCAATTAGTTCGAAATACTGTATACCTGGCATAATGTATCCTAATAGAGCACTACAGTTGGCAGCCCTGATGACTGAATATATTCTTAGTTCCGTCTCTTAAGGTACAAAATACAAAATTTGGTTGAAGTCCAATGAATAGCATGGACGTTACATGCAGTTAAACATTGGATCTAACAGCGCGCGTTAAATCATGTTGGCAACAATGTCATGCATGTATTGGTCAGAAATAATCTGAAATAATATGGTCTATTGTTGGGCCAATTTTGAATGAAATCCATTAGTTAGTCTAGAAGTTACATGCATTTTAAAATTGGACCTATCAGCAGGCTTAGAATCATGTTGGCAGCACTGACGTATATTAGTTACTCCAAATTCGTCTAGAATGCCAGGTACTATACGTGTGCAAAGTTTAGAGCTATTGGCTTGCATACTTTCTGATATATTGATATTAGGGTAACAAAAATAGGGACAGCACATATTAACAGTTGGCAGCACTGGTTGCTCCTTAGAATACGCATAGTCATATCTGTTATGGTACACATAGCACATACGAAATTTGGTTGAAATCCAAATGATAGTATGGAAGTTACATGTATTTAAAGTTGGTCCTGTCTGCAGGCTTAGAATCATGTTGGTAGCACTGACGTATATAAGTTACTCCAAATTAATATAGAATGTCAGGTACTATACGTGTGCATAGTTTAAAGCTGTCGGCTTGCATATTTTCTGATATATTGGTATTTGGATAAAATAAATTAAGAGCATTTATTAACAGTTGGCAGCCCTGGTAGGTCTTAAGAATACGCTCAGTCATATCTGGTTATGTACACATACAACATACGGAATTTGGTTGAATTCCAATTGATAGTATAGAAGTTATATGCATTTAAAAATTGGACCTATCAGGAGGCTTATAATCATTTTGGCAACACTGCCATGTTTAGCCTCCTGGAAATTAAACTGAAATATTATGATCTGTACGTGTGCCAATTTTGAAATAGCTCCCATTCATACTTACCAAGATATCCAACATGGAGCTCAAATTTCAATTGCGATTTTTTAGCAGTTGGTAGCACTGACATCATTTTCAAATATGGCCGTGAGATATTCAGGTATAGATCTTTACTCCTACCAAATTTTGTTTCGAGTGCTGCAGCCGTTTAGGAGTTGATAGGGGGGGACACACACACAGCCAGACAAAAGGACAGACAGACAGACAGACAGACACACATTTGGCGATCTCATAAGTCTACTTTTTCCTCATTTTTGCAAAATGTGAAAAGTAGGCTAATAAAATAGGGTAAACTGTACAGTCATTGGCACTCTGACAGTTATTGGCACTGATTACATTTATTTGAAAATAATAGTATTTTTACAAAAAATATCATTGCCACAGAGTGTTTTATCTTTTCATTCTATTACTCCTTGGCCTCTATACTTCATCTTACCGCCACCAGGTGAACAGTTTTGAAATGAATGTTGGAACAAGTTGGTGTTGTTCAGCACTGCTGGTATTTTGTTGACATCTTACAGTTTTGTTCAGGTTACTAGTTCCAAACTTCGATGTTTGGAGCTCAGTATGCAAACTGTATTTTAAGGGTAAGTGCGAAAGCATGTTGAATACGCCTTAATGTATTTGTTCTGTGTTTATGAAGCACTCTAACCTATACTTATTCTGTGTATTGGGGGTGCCAATTACTGTGTTAAAAATAACGATAAAATGCCGTACCGTACTCGGCATCCTGTGCCAATAACTGTGATTTTGGTTTTCACAGTCTTGTTCCATGTCCAAGGTCTTGAGCAATGCGTTTCAAGTGGGAAAGAATATTGTTGTTCTACATGTTTGTATTAAAACAGGAGGCACACAAAGAAATGAAAGGTGCCAAGAACTGTACCCGACCAAGGTGCCAAGTAGTCTACCGTCTGTTTGCTCACTTAATATTTCATAACCGATTTATAATATGTTAAGGCTCTATATTTAGTCGTCGGATTTCTTAAGAGCGTTAAAAATCCCTCAGTATGCCTTCCTTCGGAGGGGAAGTAAAGCTGGCGGTCCCATGTCATAGATTTATGGCATGTTAAAGAACCTTCCACTAATTGCACATGTGTGTAGCTAAATTGGATAGGTTGAGAATGTAAACAACATTCTTAGGTTTCTACGTTCGTTGCCAAGAGCCGACTGCGGTGGCGTCTAGTAGCTAAGTTCTGAACTTGGCCTAGTAGTCGTTGAAGGTGGCGCTTGGCGGCAAAAGTAGGAGCTATTTGAAAAATTCTAAGTTGCAGTACTTAAATTAAAAAAATTCCTCTCGGCACGCCGGAAGGCGGAGGTAGATTTCACCGGGAAAACTAGGGGATAGGCTATAATAGGCAAAATATGCAGGTTTTCGTAGGAGGATCAGACCTCATTTATTGCGAGAAAGTATTTTACAATTGGAGGTTAGTTAACATTTTTTCGTCTTTCTATGCATACTTTCAACATTTTACTGTCTTATGGGGATGGTAACCTTCTTGTCATTTGGGGTTAATTTTTATACTTGTGATCACACTGTCCTTATGCAAGGTTTGGAACTAATGTGTAACTATCTAACAGTCTGTTACTTCTTCACGCAAAATTGTATCTCCCGCAGAGATGTTGGTTGGTTCCTCAGTTTAGGGGCTGCGACAAGGTGGTCATGTAACCCCGTGCACATTGGGTGTGTGTAGAATCTGTCTGATAAACGGTGTTATTTGTGATGACTGTATTCGTCTGTAATTCAGGCAAGGTCTGCAGACGGTCAATTTTAAGTAGTAGTACCTAATTTTGTACCAAATACTAACGTCAACGACACCTAGCTGTGAACTTGGCTGCTAGATGGCACCGCAACCAGCAACTTGCAACGAACGTTGTAACTTCCCCTCCGAAGGAAAGCATGCTGACGGATTTTAGCACTCTTAGAAAATCCGGCGACTTTGGCCGGCTTTGAACCAGCACCTTGGTCATAGAAGTTCAGCATGCTACCAGTTAGCCGCTTCCCTCATAGTCAGACGGAACAAGAAGTTCCGTGACGAACTAAAGAGCCTACTTTTCTTAAAATTAAGATTCATGCCATAGATTAATCTACAGTATATGAACCTATCTAGAATAATGACGAAATTAAGTGGGTAATATCGAAATGTCTTAATTAGTTCGAAATAAGGTATACTAGGCATAATGTAGCCTAATAGAGCAATACAGTTGGCAGCTCTGGTGACTGAATATATTCTTACTTCCATCTCCTAAGGTACAGAATACAAAATGTGGTTGAAGTCCAAAGGACGTTACATGGATTTATACATTGGATCTATTAGTACACGTAAAAGCATGTTGGCAACAATGTCATGCGAGTGCTGGTCAGAAATAATCTGAAATATTATATATTTTTGTGCCAATTTTGGATGAAATCCATTTGTTGGTATAGAAGTTACATGTATTTAAAAATTGGTCCTATCAGCAGGCTTAGAATCATGTTGGTAGAACTGACGTATAAAAGTTACTCCAAATTAATGTAAAATGTCGGGTAATTTACGTGTGCATAGTTTAAAGCTGTCGGCTTGCATACTTTCTGATATATTTGGATACAAAATAGAGAGCAATTATTAACAGTTGGCAGCCCTGGTGGCTCTTAAAAATACACTCAGTCGTATATGTTTATGTACACATATTACATACAAAATTTGGTTGAAATCCAATTGATAGTGTAGAAGTTATATGCATTAAAAATTGGACATATCAGAAGGCTTAAAATTATTTTGGCAACGCTGTCATGCATGGCCACCTGGAAATTAAACTGAAATAGTATTATATACATGTGTGCCAATTTTAGAATAGCTCCCATGTATACCTTCCAAGATATCCAACATGAAGCTCAAATTTCTAGTGTTTTTTTTAGCAGTTGGTAGCACTGGCATCTTTTTCAAATATGGGCCTGAGATATTCCGGTATACATCTTTACTCATACTAAATTTGGTTTCGATTGCTGCAGCCGTTTAGGAGTTGATAGGGGGGGGGGACACATACACACAGACAGAAGGACAGACAGACAGACAGAAGGACAGACACATTTTCCCGGATATATCTTATAAGTCTACTTTTTCCTCATTTTTGAAAAGCGTGAAAAGTAGGCTAAAAATGAATGTGATCTCGTCTAGTGCGTTGTCTTGGCAACCTCTGGTAGAACATCCCTTATCAATTTAAAAGCGTTGTTATGGTAACCTCTGATAGCTCTTGGCATTTTTAAAAATTCCGAAATCATTTTTCTCATCCCTTGGCGTAATGGTGGGTCATATCAAAAATTCTTTCAGACAAAAGTTTTAGGTAATTATTATAGGAATATTTTCCATTTTGTACGGTTTTGATATTGTGCGTATTAAGAGAGATATGATTAATGTTTCCCGAAAAACCCACTTTTTTCCACCCCTTTGGTCAATGATTGGTGCTATCAAAAAACTTATTTGACATAAATTTTTGGCACTTATCCGACACATTATGAACTTTGAATGGATTCGATATTTCACGTATGAAGAGAGTTATAGCGAAATTTCACTTTTTCGAAAAAAGCCCGCCATTTTCACCCTCTTCGACCGATTTTGCCCATTAACGAACTCGACCGAGATTTTATAGGGATACATATTATGTAAAAAATTCAAAGTGATTGGTGCAAAATTACGGCAGTTATCGTGTCCACAAGAAACTGATATATATATATATATATATATATATATAGATAGATAGATAGATAGATACATACATACATAAATTATATATAAACTTTTGAACTGACGGTGGTTTTGGGGTCTAGGGGATATGAAACGCGAAGATATGTCGAAATTTTCCGGAAGTCGAATTAAATCTACCTAAAACAGATAACACACACCAATACAGTCATCACAATTAGCACCGGTTATCAGACAGATTCTACACACACCCCTAAACTTAAGAACCAACCAACGATTTTTATTTCTATATTATTTTTCCATTTTAATGGTTAATGTTTTTAGTTTCAAATTTTTAAAAATGTTATTCAATTTATGATTTTATGGATTTAAATTTGATATTTTTATTAAATTAATTACGGTAATTAACTAATTTCGAATTGATTTTTACAATTATTTCCATAATTCTTTTATAGTTTTTTTTATTATTTTAATTTTTGTATTTCTTCTACAATTGAAATTTTATTTTTATTATGTCTCTTTCCTTATTTATATTTTATTTTTACTCTTTAATTGTTAATGTTTTTAGTTTTTTTTTTAATTTATCTAACGCATTATGTCAAGTAGATGCGTATATAATATTTGATTTTTAGAAATACTAGCACTTGGGCATGAAAATTCTCCGAAATTTGGTTTAAAGATTCAGCTACCAGCATCTTTGAAAGCATAAACTGTCCTTAGGCTGTGTCCCAATACTCAAGTTGTCTGCTATTGACTAGCTGCTAGCTACTCTGTGCTATGTGCTATGCACTACGGAGATTTGGGACATGTCTGCTTGATCACAGCCTCCTTCATAGACTTGTATTCTGAAACGCACTGGACTTATATGCTGGTGCCAAACCGACACTCAAGATGGCGGTGATCTGCTACTCCTTGTAAGCTCCTTGCGCTTTCATCAGCTGTTTTAAATAAACAATACCTGAACGATACGATCATGGATGCGCCAAGATGATCACTTTTTAGCCGAGCCCTAATTATGGTTTGTGTTTGGCTTAGTCAAAGACAACCTACAATTTACATAACCTGCAATACCGATAAGCTACAATTTCTATAACTTCCTTGACGTAGTCGGCCAATCTAGCAAGCACTTTCGTTCACTAGCTACTACAGACTTGATTGCTATGTGCTAAGCAGTATTGGATCACGACTTCTGACGTAACATCCGGTAAAGTAGTCGACTATCTAGTTCACTACGGCTGAAATTGTACTATTGGGACACAGCCTTAATATAGACAGCACTTATGCACGAGAATGAGAATTTCCGGGACTTCCCCAGCTGGAGTGTTGACCTTGACACTTGTAAGGTTGAACATTGCCTATTTTAATTGATTAACTATATTAAAACTATTACATGGCTTCCAGGATTTACTTATTTGTCATAGGAGACAATTTCATGGAAAAATCCGTTAAGAGCCAGATTTGGCACTGGGTTTATTGAAATAACACCAGTATTTTGCTATGGCGCTATTAGAACATTTCTGACATCATATCTGGTGCTAAAAACAAAAATTGGCAACACTGGTCAGCTGACGTGTCGTGGTTCCTTTTTTGTTTCATATAGGCTAGGTTCAAGGGGTATCGAAATTTGCTCGATCCCGGTACGTACAGTATATGTCTTAGCACGGGAAACCTTTTTGACACAAGACCTAAGACTTAAAATACATCTGCAGCACACTCCAGCATACAAAGAACTGTTACAAGAGCTACGAGGAAAAGGGGACTTGATCGAACAAATCTTCTACAATACAGGCGGAATGATCAACGAGGATTGGATGAAGGAGGAATCCGAGAAGAGACACTTGATGACACGATTTGCGATGTACGGTTTTCATCATCGTATTTGTGCACGGAAATCCTTTCACCAGGCTAGCCAGGAGTCAGGGGCGTATATAAGGGGGGTGTTGAGGGGGCTCCAGGCCCCCCCCCCCGAAAAAAAGCCAATAAAAATTAAGAAAGTGTTGCTTTGGTAAGAGCACAAAATAATTGTAAATTTGGTTGTACCCTAATCTTAACTTATTGGCTAAGTTACAAACAATATTAAGATTGAAATTATACTAACTGGTGTAGTGGCTAGCATTCTTGGCTGCCGCCCCGGAGTCCCGAATTCGATTCCCGGGTCTGCCAAGAAATTTTAAATCTAGTCCGAGGGCTGGAACGGGGTACACTCAGCCTTGTGAGGCAAAACTGTTAATTCCACAGTAACTTACGGTACTCTTGGGAAATAAATTATCAACTTGTAAAAAAAAAAACTGTTTACCTTTCTGCATAGTAAATTGACAAATATTTAGGTATTTGCCATTCATACTCCATGGATCATAATAGAAAATTCATTAAGTAAAAAATTTTATTTTGTGTGTTGTGCTTCATTTTACTTTTTTGTATTGCCAGTAATAATTGAATCTTATCTAAAATAATTACACAAAATTATATGCTCTAAGATATTGGTTGATATTTCTGGGTATTTTGCGTTGACAATACTCACAATTTTCCAGGATAATCAGCCCCCCCCCCCCCCCGAAAAAAATGTATATACGCCCCTGCCAGGAGTGTACATATGTTTTGTGTGGAGAACAGTGCGATACATATCACTCAATGGAGTGCAAGAAGAGAGCGGTCTCTCTGATTCAATTTTGCTCTGATTTTTGAGTTAAGTGTTACTAGCATTCATTACCCGTCGCGGCGTCGCGAATATTCTAGTTGTAAAGAGTACACTTAGCAAAATCTCAATCATGAATGTTATGACTGATTTATCCTTGGTATGAATAATCAGACTTTATCAATTCAGCTACTGGTGCAGTGATTAGGGGTTTGTCATTCCTTCATAGGTATATCAGAGCGAAGTTAGATTTCTGGGAATATCACAGACACTGTTAATTTAAGGGCGTTTAAATGTGGTTTTCGGAGACCCTTTATAGTCGGGTGAAAAAGACCTTTCGTACCGCACTCACACGGGAAAATTGCGTCAAAAAATTCTAGAGTGCCCCTTGACCCCCTTAAGCGCATTATACTATATGTATTGATGAATTTTACAGCTTAATTTCGTTCAGTGATAACCTTATAACCGTCTGGAAACTTTCACAGTAATGTAATAATTGGAATTGCATTGCGTCTTACAGAAATAGATGGACCTGTGAGATTCTGTTACCATGGTCACCGTGTTGCATTCATTCATTCATTCATTCATTGTAAATATGCATGTTTTAGGGTATTTATTTAATTGTGTTGGCCTGTTTGCCATCTCTTGATGAATACAGTACATTTGCATTTGTCAGTTGGCACAGGCTAGAGTAAAAGGTGGCTTTTCACCGATGTCTCAGTCTCACTCATGGCTGTGATTATATGGAAGCTACTGAGGTATGGGTGGTGCTTAGTAATGGCATTCAGGGCACAGTCAGTGCCTGTGAATGCTGTGAAATGTTCAACTCATAGGGTTAGGACTACTGTTCTGACTCTGTGAGGAAAGCAATGGCAAACTACCTCACTCCTCTTCTTGCCTAGAACGCCTCAATATAGCACTGCCTTGGGTTTTTGTGGGTATCTACTCACATAACGTAACGGCGGTGCTTTTGAGGATCCAACCAGCCTTCGGGCTGACTACCTAACAACAAACATTTAATTGTGAGTCATTTAAAGAGTAAGTGAGTGCGTTTCGCTTACGCATTGGGTTATGCTGAACCTGTAGGTACCCCATATGTGTAGGTTGGTGTTAATGGGACCTTAATTTCGATATAAAACTGGAATGGGACCTTAGCAGAATAATATAGGGAGGGATTTAGCCTGATGTATATATTTTGCACATTGTGCGTAATAAATTCGTTGTTATGCAGTACATTTGATCGTACCGATACGTCGATTACATTATAAAAAAATTAAGATGCCAATTTCTTGAGTAGCATACGGATGTTCTAATAGGCAGGCGAGGAACTCACAAAAGCTCAATTTCCACAGGTTGGATGGTTGGTTCCTCAGTTTAAGGCCTGAGACAACGGTCATGTAGCCCCGTGTACTTAGGGTGTGTGGAATCTGTCTGAAAACCGATGTTTATTGTGATCTGTATTAGTGTGTGTTATCTGTCTTTAATCCAAGTAAGGACTGCAGACATTCAAATTTCAAGTACTTCCTACTTTTGTTACCAAACACCATCGTCAACGACTACTAGTTCTGAACTCGGTTACTAGATTCCACCGCAGTCGGCTCCTGGCGACGAACCTAAGAGCGTCAAATATAACTTATAATTTAGCTTCACACAAGTGTAATTAGTGGAAGGTTCTTTTACATGCCATAAATCTATGACATGTGACCGCTGGCTTTACTTCTGTTCCAAAGGAAGGCATACTGAGGGATTGTTAATGCTCTTAAACATCCGACGACTTCGGCCGGGTTTGAACCCGCAATCTTGGGCATAGAAGCTCAGCATGCTACCAACTACTGCTCGGGTCCTAGCTCTATGAACTTGCGGGGTGAGGGGAAAGAGCAGGGAAGGATCGGGCGAGAAGAGAAGGATCTGTCAACAGCCCACCGTGATATTTGGTATTCCTTTCTATTCCAATACTGCTAACATTGGACCGTTGCTCAAACCACTGTGGTGTTAGCAATGAGTGAGTGAGTCACCGACCAATGTATTTGGTTCTGTACTATGCACGAACCGAGAAACCTCATCACTCGTTAACACCACTACTCCTAGTCCGCGATGCACATTCCTCTCAGGTTCACGCAGCTTAGACCCAAGCATACGCCACCGAAGCTGTCCCATTTCCACAGGTAAGCAACGTCTCCGTACAACGTTATAAATATGCTGATTTACGTTTACTTTATTTTCGAATTGAGATTTGTAATCTGCGTTTATGGATACATCTTACAACTCATTTTGACATAATAGGCGTAAATACAAGGCGCGTCCAGAAAGTAATTTTCCCTATTTTTTTATTGTTAAGTAAACGTATTTAGTGGGAAATTTGCGCATGCTTGACAGATCTAATGACGTAGCAAGCATATACCAGCCAGACAGGTCCCGCCTGGTGCCAGTAGCGCGGCATCCGTGGCCCGAAATTGCGGCTCTAATTCCTTCTTCCGACGCGTGCGAAACACTAAAAAACACTGCGGAAATTACGACGTGCCATTCAAAACAAGTAGGAGTCCGCGCAGCACGACCTGCTTTTGATGAGACCGTGGCGTAGCAGAAAGGGGCCAGCAAGATGGGTTATAATCTCAAACAACAACTTCGTTGGCGGCAGGGCCTGCGGAATTGCATTTCGGACCTTCGACCCGATTGCGAGGAAATGTTGGAAAATTATAAAATGTTATTCTAGGCAATGCTGACACCATCACATGGTTATGAAAGCCGGACGTCCTCGGAAGTGGAATATATCTTACTGCTGTAAATACATGATTCAACTTATTGAAAAGGTTAAAACGAGTTATTATAGATAATTTTCCGTAGAATTCAATTAGGCCATCAGTTGAATTTTTTACCAGTTATTATATGCATTTGGGCCCCATTTTTTTTCAAAAACCAAAAACATTTAATATCATCAAAACGGTGAGAGATATCAAAATATGATAAGGGGTAGAAAAGTTGCAAATCACTGATATCTTACACCTGTAGATTTAGCTTTTTTTGATAGGATCGACGCTTTCTGAGATATAACGATTCGAAAAAAAGAATGAAATTCACGGCCCCAAAAAAGGAAAATGGTGAGAGATATCAAAATATCATAAGAGTTAAAAAAGTTGCTAATCAATGAGATCCTATATTTGTAGATTTTACTTCGTTCGAAACGGCCAACCGTTTCCCAAATATAACGGTTCGAAAAAAAAGGAAGAAATTCAGGGCCGCAGAAAATCAAAACGGTGAGAGATATCAGAAAATCTTGAGGGTTGAAAAAGTTGCAAATCACTGAGACCATACACATGAAGATTTAACTTTGTTAGATACGGCCAACCGTTTCCCAGATATAACGGTTCGAAAAAAAAGGAAGACATTCAGGGCCCCAGAAAAGGAAAACGGTGAGAGATATCAAAACATCATCCGGGGTAAAAAAAAGGATGAAATGCAGGGCCCCAAAGAAAGGTCCGGCCCTGCACCAATATTAACGCCCGAAAACAGAATTCCTCACAGGCCCGATTTCTTTCCCCGTACCACATTTCAGCTCGATATCATGAAAATTCCGACCAGTAGTTTGCTAAACGTAAAAACGACACGCCCATACGTACATTTTCACGGCCCCAAAAAAAGACAACGCTGAGAGATATCAAAAAATCGTTATGGGTAAGAAAGTTGCATACCGCGGAGATTTTAGACCTGTGTATTTAACTTTTTTCGATATGACCAACCGTCTCCGAGATATATCGATTCCAAAAGATTTTCAAATTCAGGGCCCCCAAAAATGATCCGGCCCTGCACCAATTTTAACGCCCAAAAATAAGGTTCCTCATAGGCTCTAGCTCTTTTACCGCTGATTCCCGGTCAATGCATGTGAGATTTTCGAAGTGAAATGCCATGTCCTGTGGTTCGGATTCCACGTAAAAAGGAGGTCCCGTGGCTCATAATCACAAGATTCACGGTCACGTAAAACTACAATCTTCCTTCCTTCCTTCTTTCTTTTACCGCTCCAAATTTCAGCTTGATATCTTGAAAATTGAGACCTGTACTTTGCTAAACCCGAAAACGACACGCACATACGCACATCTTCAGGGCCCCAAGAAAGAAAACGGTGAGAGATATCAAAAAATAGTACTGAGTAAAAAAGTTGCATACCGCGACGATCTTTCACCTGTACATTTAACGTTTTTCGATACGACCAACCGTTTCCGAGATATATCGATTCCAAAAAAATGTTTGAAATTCAGGGCCCCCCGAAAAGATTCGGCCCTGTACCGTCTTTAACGCCCGACAATTGGTTTCCTCACAGGGTCTAACTCTTTCACCGCACCAAATTTCAGTTCGATATCTTGAAAATTGCGACCTGTACTTCGCTAAAACCAAATATGTCACGCACAATGGACATCTTCAGGGCCCCAAAACGGAAAACGGTGATAGATATCAAAAAATCGTTTTGAGTAAAAAAGTTGCATACCGCGGAGATCTTACACCTGTACATTTAACATGTTTCGATACGACCAACCGTTTCCGAGATATATCGATTCTAAAAAAAGTTTAAAATTCAGGGCCCCCCAAAAGATCCGGCCCTGCACCGATTTTAACGCCCAACAATAGGATTCGTCACAGTCACTAACTCTTTCACCGTACCAAATTTCTGCTTAACATCTTGAAAATTGCGACCAGTACTTTGCTAAACTCAAAAACGTCACGCACAATGGACATTTTCAGGGCCCTAAAAAAAGAAAACGGTGAGAGATATCAAAAAATCACTTTGGGTAAAAAAGTTGCATACCGCGGAGATCTTACACCTGTACATTTAACATGTTTCGATACGACCAACCGTTTCCGAGATATATCGATTCTAAAAAAAGTTTGAAATTCAGGGCCCCCAAAAAGATCCGGCCCTGCACCGATTTTAACGCCCAACAATAGGATTCGTCACAGTCACTAACTCTTTCACCGTACCAAATTTCTGCTTAACATCTTGAAAATTGCGACCAGTACTTAGCTAAACGCAAAAATGTCACACACAATGGACATTTTCAGGGCCCCAAATAAAGAAAACGGTGAGAGATATCAAAAAATCGTCTTGAGTAAAAAAAGTTGCATACCGCGGAGATCTTACACCTTTACCTCTAACATTTTTCGATACGATCAACCGTTTCCGAGATATATCGATTCCAAAAAAAAAGTTTGAAATTCAGGGCCCCCAAAAAAGATCCGGCCCTGCACCGATTATAACGCCCAACAACAGGCTTCCTCACAGGGTCTAACTCGTTCACCGCTCCAAATTTCAGCTCGATATCAAGAAAATTAAGACCTATACTTCGCCCAACCCAAAAATGTCATGCACAATTGACTTTTTCAGGGCCCCAAAAAATCAAAACAGTGAGAGATATCAAAAAATCGTTTTGAGTAAAAAAGTTGCATACCGCTGAGATCTTACACATGTAGATTTAAAGTTTTTTGATAAGACCAACCGTTTCCGAGATATATGGATTCCAAAAAAAATAATTGAAATTCCGGGCCCCAAAAAAAAGATTCGGCCCAGCACCGATTTTAACGCCCAATAATAGGATTCGTCACAGTCACTAACTCTTACACCGTACCATATATCAGCTTCATATCTTGAAAATTGCGACCAGTACTTTGCTAAACGCAAAAGGGCACGCACAATGGACATTTTCAGGGCCCTAAAAAAAGAAAACGGTGAGAGATATCAAAAAATCGTTTGGAGTATAAAAGTTGCATACCGCGGAGATCTTACACCTGTACATTTAACATTTTTCGATGCGACCGACCGTTTCCGTGATATATCGATTCCAAAGAAAAGTTTGAAATTCAGGGCCCCCAAAAAAGATCCGGCCCTGCACCGATCTTAACGCCCAACAACACGATTCGTCAAAGTCACTAACTCTTTCACCGTACCAAATTTCAGTTTCATATCTTGAAAATTGCGACCAGTACTTAGCTAAACGCAAAAATGTCACGCACAATGGACATTTTCAGGGCCCAAAAAATAGAAAACGGTGAGAGATATCAAAAAATCGTTTTGAGTAAAAAAGTTGCATACCGCGGATATCCTACACCTGTACATTTAACATTTTTCGATACGACCAACCGTTTCCGAGATATATCGATTCCAAAAAACTGTTAGAAATTCAGGGCCCCCAAAAAAGATCCGGCCCTGCACCGATTTTAACGGCCAACAATAGGATTCATCACAGTCACTAACTCTTTCACCGTACCAAATTTCAGCCTAATATCTTGAAAATTGCGACCAGTACTTATCTAAACGCAAAAATGTTACACACAATGGACATTTTCAGGGCCCCAAATAGAGAAAACGGTGAGAGATATCAAAAAATGGTTTTGAGTAAAAAAGTTGCATACCGCGGAGATCTTACACACATACATTTAACATTTTTCGATACGATCAACCGTTTCCGAGATATATCGATTCCAAAAAAAAGTTTGAAATTCAGGGCCCCCAAAAACGATCCGGCCCTGCACCGATCTTAACGCCCAACAACAGGATTCGTCACATTCACTAACTCTTTCACCGTACCAAATTTCAGCTTAATATCTTGAAAATTGCGACCAGTACTTAGCTAAACGCAAAAATGTCACACCCAATGGACATTTTCAGGGCCCCAAAAAAAGAAAACGGTGAGAGATATCAAAAAATCGTTTTGAGTAAAAAAGTTGCATACCGCGGAGATCTTACACCTGTACATTTAACATTTTTCGATACGACCAACCGTTTCCGAGATATATCGATTCCAAAAAAAAGTTTGAAATTCAGGGCCCCCAAAAAAGATCCGTCCCTGCATTGATTTTAACGCCCAACAACAGGATTCGTCACGGTCACTAACTCTTTCATCGTACCAAATTTCAGCTTAATATCTTGAAAATTGCGACCAGTACTTAGCTAAACGCAAAAATGTCACGCACAATGGACATTTTCAGGGCCCCAAAAAAGAAAACGGTGAGAGATATCAAAAAATCGTTTTGAGTAAAAAAGTTGCATACCGCGGAGATCTTACACCTGTACATTTAACATTTTTCGATACGACCAACCGTTTCCGAGATATATCGATTCCAAAATACAGTTACAAATTCAGGGCCCCCAAAAAGATCCGGCCCTGCACCGATTTTAACGCCCAACAATAGGATTCGTCACAGTCACTAACTCTTTCAACGTACCAAATTTCAGCTTCATATCTTGAAAATTGCGACCAGTACTTAGCTAAACGCAAAAATGTCACACCCAATGGACATTTTCAGGGCCCCAAAAAAAGAAAACGGTGAGAGATATCAAAAAATCGTTTTGAGTAAAAAAGTTGCATACCGCGGAGATCTTACACCTGTACATTTAACATTTTTCGATACGACCAACCGTTTCCGAGATATATCGATTCCAAAAAAAAGTTTGAAATTCAGGGCCCCCAAAAAAGATCCGTCCCTGCATTGATTTTAACGCCCAACAATAGGATTCGTCACGGTCACTAACTCTTTCATCGTACCAAATTTCAGCTTAATATCTTGAAAATTGCGACCAGTACTTAGCTAAACGCAAAAATGTCACGCACAATGGACATTTTCAGGGCCCCAAAAAAAGAAAACGGTGAGAGATATCAAAAAATCGTTTTGAGTAAAAAAGTTGCATACCGCGGAGATCTTACACCTATACCTGTAAAATTTTTCGATACGACCAACCGTTTCCGAGATATATCGATTCAAAAAAATAGGATGAAATTCAGGGCCCCAAAAGAAGGTCCGGCCCTGCACCGATTTTAACGCCCAACAATAGGGTTCGTCACAGGCCCCAACTCTTTCACCGTACCAAATGTCAGCTCGATATCTTGAAAATTGCGACCTGTACTTTGCTAAACGCAAAAACGTCACGCACATACATACAGACAGACTTTTTCCTATATACCACGGCTATATGAAAGCCTATAGGATCTTTAGATCCGGCTTTCATAACAAGGGGCGTGGAATCCTTACTTCTGCTGTAGTGCTGCTCCATGACAATGTTCATCCACACAGCAACTGTTCTGCAGGAGTTCGGCTGGGAACTGTGTGATCACCGCCATACAGTCCTGATCTTGCTCCCAGCGATTTCCATCTGCACCTCAATAAATTTAAATTACTGTCCTCCGGGGAGCGATTTCACAACGACAAAGATCTGAACACGACTGTCACACGCTGGTTCCATTCACAGGCGACAGACTTGTATGTCACAGGACTACAATAGTTGATACCACGCTATAACAAGTGTCTCAATTCGTTTGATGCCTGTGTCGAAACATCGCTGACACATTGCTGCACCTGTTGGCAATGAAATTTGGCATATAACTATACTCCCTTTATTTTTATAAAATAGGGAAACTTACTTTCTGGATGTGCCTCGTAGTATATGACTAATACATGTAGGCCCTATTACTCGTATAGGTTATAATGATCTATACGGTGCGTTCAAAAAGTAACGAGCCGGAGGCTGGAATGCGTAAACCGGTGACGACATCGGCTAATCGTGGCGTGTGTAACGAGGTGCGGTTCCGACCAGAGCGTGGAAGGTCACAGCCCGTCGCTAGAAGGCACGCGCGCACGTCACGTGACGATACAAAGCGAGCATCAGCTTGCATCAATCGTCCAACCAAGACCAAGACAGTAGGCCATTCGACATGCTTCCTGGTGTGGTTGAAGACTGTGCAGTCGTTCCTTCATGATGGTGTGCACACTTCCGACCACGGCGGCTATGGCGTTCACTGTCACTCGGCGGTCCTGGGTAATGAGTGCATCAACCAGCTGGACGTTGTCATCGGTAATGCAGGAGGTGCCCCAGACCAGGCATCATCGACTAACGACACCCGTCCTTCCCTGAAGCACTTGTGCCACGCCTTGACCCTTGCAAGGGACATGCAGTGTTCGCCGTACATTTGTGACATCGGCGATGAATGTCCATTCCCCCTACTACTTCCGCTGTCAGAAACCGAACAACACCTCTTTGCTCTTCGGTTGACGCCTCCATGTCACTGTTTGCAAAGCCACTGGCAGCGTTGGACGATTGATGCATGCTGCTGCTCGCTTTGTATCGTCACGTGACGTGCACGCGTACCTTCCTCGCTCTGGTCTGAACCACACCTCGTTACACACGCCACGATTAGCCAATGTAGTCACCGGTTTGCGCATTCCAGCCTCCGGCTCGTTACTTTTTGAACGCACCTGATACATAAGGGGTTCGAAGTGGCATCCATCATTTCCCAAGCAGAGAGGCACTCGTCGCATAAAGTTCTCTCTTGCGTTCGACATCTGAGGAGTAATTTCCGCAAAGGCTTCGGTAATGACGAGCTCCAATTCTTCGGGTGATATTGATCTTAAAAATACTCTCGACCTGACGTAGCCCAAATGAAGAAATCCAGGGCTTTGCAATGCTGCATAAGGCGGCAATCAGTGAAATCGAACTCAGCCCTGTCGCTAGCGCGCTGCGAGCACATTTCAAGCCGATTGGGGGTGGGTAGGTAACTCATTTTACAGTTCCGTGTTGAATCGGAACAGGCTGTACGAACTTACATCATCCTTGCTTACGTATATGTCAAACAAACCTCTGAGTCTCTACCAGGCCGTAACTGGTCGCACCAAACACCGCACTTGGCTCCCAGTATTACCCAAGAGTTCAACATACACATCCATCAGTATTTAGTCCTACAATTGAGTTGTTACGATACTCCTTCATATTCTGCGGTCCCTCGCAGTAGTCTTTATTGCCACATATCAGTCCGCCCTCTTCAGTGAAACCTTCTCCTAGTCTGCAATAAATCTAAATAGTCATAAATAAATTGCATTTTAAAAGATAAAGGCTAAAGAGTGGATTAATTTTGCAGAGTAGGAGAACATCCCTTTTCGTAACTTTTAATAAGGTAGATTATTGAAAATATATCATTTATGACTTACATACCTTTCTTGGAGATGTTGGGAGTCGTTTCACAATTTCAATTGCCACTGCTGCACCGGAATTAATTATTTTTAACGTAAATAAAGCATTATTGGTCGTGTTCATTTGAACAAGGTAGGCCATTTCACATTCACACCGGACCCTTCGTCATACCCTCGGGACACGTTGCCAACGTGAATAATGAAATTAAAGGCAAACCATTGGCCTGGATAAAGATTATTGATGCGCGACTTCCCCCACTGTGCGTGACAAAATCCAGGGCCGCGCTATCAATCCACCATTGGTCTGGACGAAAATATTGGTCTAGGCAAAACCATTGGTCTGACGGATGCGATATAGTACCGAATGCGTGGAGTTGGCATTATGGACTCCTTGACAAACATTCACAAAAATGGCCGTCAGAGCAGCAATTTCAACTATATAAGTCGTGCTCCTAATAGGGCAGCGGACGAGTCAACATCTATTAGTATCTCCAGAAACCATTACAACAGGTATTTTGGCCAATTTCATTACTTACAATGTTTATACACATGTTCTCCTACTCTGCAGCGCAACCAAGAGTGGTTGGATGAACTGGAGGAAACTGAGTGTATAAGAAGTTCATCTGCTGGCTGAAAGGAAAGCTAAACAAATCTGTGTTCAGTGGCGTCAGGCGGATAATTGTTCAGGGCGATGCACTATTTTCATTCAGGAGGGAGGTGGTAAGGTATAAGACTGCTTGATATCAGAGAACTCTGTATTCAATTGCGCGGTAAAACGAATGTACCTCATTCATCACGAATGCCGCAGTTCAGAGAACATCACATTGTCATCGGATTACATGAAAACTTTCAGGACAACAAAACAACGTAAGTTATATAAGAGGGCGAGAAAGAACCACAAGTACGAGCAAATTACATTGCATTTATAGTGGGCGATGTATTGAAGATCGAGATATGCTCTCGCGGACTTTTTTGTAGAACTTTTCATTCTGACCAATTATTACGCTCATAGTATATTGATATGTTGAACGGTTTGCCCAGCGTAAGCTTAAGAAGCGCACGGACACCAAGTTTGTTTTCGACTTTTTCACTGAAATCGTTACTGCTTGGCTTCCTTTGATCATACATAAATTATTTTCTACAGAATCTTTCCTCGAGGTATCCTTTAGAGAATGGTGAAAACCGCATCAAAATCAATCCAGTGGTTCTCGAGATTACCCGTGACATCCAAGAATCGGGGATTTTTGTCTTATACTAACGAAGTAGAGATTGTCAGGGAACACATGCACCAAGCGGTACTATGACGTCACACACCTCAGTGCATCTGGGCACATTTCGTCCCGTCACCGTAACGTAACGCCAGACCCCAGCGTAACGACAAAGTCGACAAGATCTTTTAAAATGATAAAATATTATTACGGTATTAATTGTTTTTCTTGGCTTAATCTGGTCGTTGTGCAACACTGCAACCTTAATACCGCCCGCCACTGTCTGTGATGAGGCCTGCGATGCTCTAGTGCAGAAACGTGGCCAAAAACAGAAGCCCAAGAGAGAAAGATATATGTGGCAGAATTGAGAATGTTAAGTTGGATGAGTGGAGTGACAAGAAAGGATAGAGTAGGCGTAAGTAATGATAGAGGAGCAGTGAAAGTGGGACCAATAGGAAATAAGGTTCTCAGCATGTGCTGAGAAGAGAGGAGGACTACGTGGGGAAAAGAGTTGGAAATTGAGGGGTCAGGAGGAGACTTGACTTACTTCATGGTGTCCACAGAATTTTCAATGTCAATTTTCCTGACTTTTCCTGACCATTTCTCAACAAAATTCCTGACTCGTGAAGTCATCGTAACATCGGAAAAAGGTTTATTGAGCAAGCAAATATGTTTTTATTTTTTATTTGCAACCTCCACCATCCCCATAGCTGTCCAACGCTCTATTTATTCATTTAAAATAAAAATAATAGTACATTATGCAACGAGCCTATAATGGCTATAATTAAGACACGAGTATGTTTATAAAACGAGCGTATGCGAGCTTTATAATTTTCATACGAGTGTCTTAATTACTATTATAGGCGAGTTGCATACGACTGTTTACGTTCGAGTATAATTATTATAACTAATTTATGTTCGAAGATAAATATTCATAAATATCTGTCGAGATTTCGCCAGTTTTATGTACTGAACAGAGCGCATGAGACGCAGAGAATGCCTTGTATTTGACCATGGCCTACTCGACTACCCCACTATGACACTAGGCAACGCAGTTTAGAAAGCCTTGGAACTCCACGCAGGTGCGATGCTAACCTTATCTAATTGGTCAAACAACTACTGTTTCTTGAGCTGTGATTGGTGGGAAAAACTGTTTCATAATGAAAAATAGTGTTATAATGACCATCATTATGTTACAGTTTTCTGACACATAATAGGCAGGGTCGAACATAATAGTACATTATGCAACGAGCCTATAATGGCTATAATTAAGATACGAGTATTTTTTATAAAACGAGCGTATGCGAGTTTTATAATTTCCATACGAGTGTCTTAATTACCATTATAGGCGAGTTGCATACGACTGTTAATGTTCGACGATAATTATAACTTTATTATATGTTTTGCCATAAATATTCATAAATATCTGTTCAGTCACTAAAATTTTGTGATCGGGTGCTGCGCTGGGTAGTATATCTCTATTTTCCAAGCTCTCTGGTCGACCGACGCATGCGCTCTGTGTGCTTCAAGGCCATGTGTTCAGATTGTGCACCAGTATTCAGTAAAACTGTCACCGAAGTCGATTGAAAACAACCCGCTGTGTAGAAATTGGATTTGAGGATATTAAGGTCTAGTGCTATTTCTTGTCTCATATTCACCAGTATATTTACGTGAACATATGGACGGTGCACTTTCGGTAATTTATATAGACATGTCGGAATTTGAGCGCATGCGCGAACGTATCCTTATCTAATTGGTCAAACAACTGATTCTTGAGCTGTGATTGGTGGGAGAAACTGTTTCATAATGAAAAATAGTGTTCTAATGACCATCATTATGATACAGTTTCCAGACATATAATAATGAGGGTCGAACATAAAGTAAATTATAATGCAATAATAGTCTACATAAATCAAAGTAGACCTACTTAATAACCTAAACTATAGTAAATTCACACAACATAATATTTATATTTATGGAAGCATTAAACATGTTTAAAACTTAACAATTAAATGAAAAGATTCTACAATGTCACAGTTCCTGAAGTAGAACTTGAAGGAGTAGAACACACTTCTTGAGTAGAATTTACTTGATTTGGTACCTCACTAGAACTTTCAGTAAAAGGTCCCTACGCCAACGCCAAAAAAAAAAAAAAAAAAAAAAGTTAAAGAGGTTTTTACTATGATGTACTGTAAAAATGGAAACTTAGTCCAACCATAAGGTCCAGTGAGTTATGGCTCTAAAACACAATATACTGTATGGTTAATATAAAATCCCCGACTTTCTAATACTTTTGGCCATTTATTCCTAACACACGTCGTTTTTTCACACTTCTTCCTCACCATAAACAAAATTCCTGACTTTTCCTGTCTGTGGACACCATGTACTTAGTTCCTCCAATGCTAGGTAGCATATCGGGCAACAAGTTTCTTCCAGCGAACTCTATCAGCTGCCAGGTTTTCAGCTTCCTCCCAGTTCATATCCATGCATTCAAGATCCTTTGCAAAAGTTCGTTTCCAGGTGTCGCGAGGTCTTCCTCTACTTCGGTATCCTTCCGTTGGTTTCCACAACAGTGCTGATTTGGGTATCCTTCTATCATTCATACGTAGAACATGTCCCACGAACCTCATTCTTCTTTGAGCTACGATTTTGTGCAGGCTGCGTAGACCAGTTCTTCTCAGTACTTCATCATGTGTTATGAGGTCACGATAATTGATTTTCAAAATTCGCCTCAAGCATCGTTGGTGAAAAACGTTGAGAAGGAGAGGAAGACCAAAAAAGAGGTGTAAAAACAAGGTTGCAGGGGACCTTCGAGAAAAGAAAAAAAAGATACGAGCCTTACAGTAGTAGCATATGATGTGTAACATGTGATCCTACTATGAAATTGAGATGCAATGTATGGGAAGTCATCTGTTATCCTACTCGTATACTACACAGCTTGGACATTCTTAACATGTTAAATTAATTTTCCTGCGTGGAATTGAGTTTTAAATTAGTTATGAATACGCCTACCTGACAGTAAAGGGAATTCCTATGAAAGGCTAGCTGAGTTCCCGTATAAACAAATCGATTTTAATAATATTGATCACTGCATTACCGCGATTACGAAGAATTTGAACATGTGGTTTTCGTTTTAATTAGTTGACACCAGAGTTCGCATGAGCGTTTACCGTTCAGTTTGAAAGTGTTGATCCAAAGTTACTCGGGGAGTAACCATCAAGTTTACACAGAGATTGGAAAAGATATCATAATTGTTTTCAGTAAATATGATATAATGAATATTTTTACACCAAAGAACGACAACTTGAAGATGATGTACTGTAGGAATATTCTTAATGGCGCCTTCAAACTTTGAAGTAATCTATATGTGATATACATTCCACATGGCCGGCAGTGCGTCATGGTACCAATCTCCAACACTTGCGCGCTAGCAGTGCGTCTTACAAACTTCCGTTCGATCCATTTCCGGCCGATCCACTTCCGTCCCATTTTTCCAAATCACTCCTACAAACTTATCCAGCAACCGAATGCAAAGATGTTACACATCAAAAGAATGGAAGAGGGAGGAAGCATGGGATACATTTATGGAAGATAAGAATCCAACAAAGTAACGCTGACCCTACGTGACGTGGGAACAGGCTGAGATAAAGAAGAAGAACAGAGAAACAAGGGATTAGTAAATTAAACACTTGATAACACATAATGATAATCACTCATTTATTGATTATACATTATAGAGGATAAAACACATCGCATTTCCCAACACACACACACTGTTCACACTATTCGCAAAAGAACTGCTGACATTCCACACAATTGTTCAACTTCCAGCCAATAAAAACATAACAAGGCAAGACGATGCTGGCATGACAGAGATTCATTATGTATAAGTCTTTATGTAAATACACTTTAACTCTCAGGCAAATGTATCACTATTTTGTGCTTTCGTTTCATAAATATTTTTCCATGATAAGACTACTTACATAAATCTAATAAATATCAGACTTCCATTTCAACTGGTGAAAATCAATGTAAGGGACAGGATCAATTTTGGGAAACGCAGCGAAGATTTCACAGGTCACTAACCGGCGGTCGAGCCCTCAGTAGCCCAGCTGTCTCCCAAGCGTGGCCGATAAATAAATACCGTAAACAAATAATGAAATATGTAGATTAAGGCTTTCACGGCCCGAATTATTAAAATTATTCATGTTTTTGGGGCTCTTGCCGTGTGAAAATAAACATTTTACCAGACGTTTCCGCCACTACCTGTATGATGTTGGGCATCTTACAAATACACGTTCCTTTTGTTTCAGTTTCATTATATCCATCCAATATACTGGTCATCATATTTAGTAGATTTATACCTAAACATTAACGTGAAGAAGACAGAAATATTAGTTGTAAGTAAACATCCTGAGCGAAATCACACCAAAATCAGGCTTGCAAACTAAGTAGTGGAACAAGTCACCAGTTTCCCTTACTTCGGAAGTTTAATCACAGATGATAACCGCTGCAGCAAAGAGATAAGAAGAAGAATAGCGCTTGCCAAACAAGCATTTAGCAACAAAAGACCAATAAACATCTAGATATTGAGATCAGGAAAAATGTTGTACTGTCATTTGTGTGGAGCGTACTCTTATATGGTTGTGAATCTTGGACAATTCGTGAACAGGATAGGAAACGGCTTGAAGCGTTTGAGATGTGGGTCTGGAGGCGAATGATAAATGTCAGTTGGACTGAAAAAAGAACAAACGAAAGTATACTGCGAGAAATCCAGGGGAAGAAACAGCTGATGGTAACAGTACATAGAAGAACAGCAAAATTCATTGGACACACCGAGCGTCATAATACCATTCTAACCAATCTACTAGAAGGGACAAGGTCGACCTAGGAAGCAATTCCTCCAAGTATTGATGCAAAACGTAGCATGTGTTTCATATTGTGAGATGAAAAGACAAGCTGAAGACAGAAGACAATGGTTGAATCGACAAGGCAGTGCCTTTAGACATTGATTGATTGATTGATTGATATCCATCCAACCTCCCGCCCTCATAATTTGGACATCCTGATTCTTCGAGGAGTCCCAATATTTCCCCCCCCCCCCCCCTCCGTCCCCTTTACCCTCTCCTTCCTTACTACTTTGTCCGCCGTTCTAATTAATATGGCGCAGTACTTTCTGGCAGCTGCTCTCTGGTGACGAACAGAGGAATTTCTCTAGTTTTTTGTAATCTCATTGATACACTTTCTTTAGCCACATTGTTTTAATTCCATTGAAAAAGGGAGGGGGGGGGGAGGTTCCTCTCGAAACGCCTGGTAAAATTTTAGTTTCACACGGCAATAGCCCAAAATACATGAATAATTTTAAACAATAAAATATTTCGTTAAATGTAAAATTTCTCCTTCTTACTGAAGATGATGTAAGCGTTGTTCTCGAGGAAACCCGTCGTGAATTCTTTCAGTCTTCCTTGATGTACGGCTTTTATTTAACTATGAACTAACTTACGCCGAGTCAATGTGAACTTTATCCCCAAATGTTAGCAATGCATGAAAACCGAGAACAACACTCCCTGCTTCTTCTGCAAAGACATGGAAAGGAAAGAGTACATTTTAACAATATACTGTACATTCCTTTTTCTCCCCTCGCATGGCAGGCAGCTGGGCTGTTGAGAGCTTGACCGCTTGTTAGTAACCTGCGAAATCATCGGTGCGTATACGAAAGTAAACCCCGTATATCCTAACAGCTTTCTGAGAAAGTACGTCCTGGGGAGAGAATCCGACATTCGCCGGCGAATTAATTCCGTGATATTCTACAATATTAGAATACTCGAGCCATAATTGGAAGAAATGGCAGCAGAGTGATCCTCTTAGTGTCACTTTTAGTGGGCAAATGGTCTGACAGTCCTTGAACGACAACTTTGGACGAGTAGTCTAAGTTGGACTCAAACAGGCCCTTCACGCAAGTGTTATGACATAGCGACCGGACTCTAACTGACGTCTACACGGTCAGAGGACGTGCTCAATAATGTTCGAGGTGACGTCACTGCGTATAACGAGGCAGACTTTCTAGGAAGGCGGTTAGGATATATTCGAAGACCCTCACAGTCCAATCGTTCATTAGCCACACCATTAAGAAAACACATGAATGAATAAACTACATATAACTATGGGACGCTACGTTACGGGCATCTACAGGACAATAGTTAACTTAAATAAATTCCCACTATCTTCAATAACTAATTATCCTTAGTGATTACAGAGTAACTCAAATATTACCGATCAGTTTTCACCAGAAATATGTATAAGAGATCACATCGCATTTGGTTATTGTCTGCAAGACGTCATGGGCTTGCTATTCCTATTAAAGCTTAAAATTGGTAAATTTCTTACCATTACCAACATGATTGGTAACATCGGAGCTAAACGGAAGAAGTTTTCTCTTCTTTAATCGCACTGAGAGAGCTACCCCAATTCCACAGTTGGATAGCACGTTGATCGAATTAAAATGTGTGTGTATAGGAAAAGGTATCAGATCACAAAATCTAGTTAAGTTAAAAGTACCGTAATAAATCTTTAAATTAATACAGTATATTTATCATGAGTAGCCTATTTGCATTCCTCTGACTCAATACTAAACGCATGCACCAGCAGAAGTAATAATCGGTATAAATACTCACAACAAACCAGAGGGACTCGATTTGCCTCGACGTACGTGGAAGATCGCCAACAGGATTCGCACAAACCGAGGAGTGTGTAAGGACTTACTCTACAAGTGGAACTAAGTTCCCGATCCTGCATGTGTTGGCGGAGCGACACCCCAGACCATACAACACATTGTCCAGCAGTGTAGTATTACATCATACTCGGGGATTTTAAGGATTTTCTTGTGTTGACTTCAGCTGCTGTTAAGTAGATAGACAATTTAAATTTTACATTATAAGTGCCAATTGTGACTGTAGGTTACGCTAATATTCCCTGTTTTGCTTTTATTGTAATAAAGTCCTTGAATTTTTGCTGGTATGTATTCTGAATATTGTTGTGTTTTACAATGTGTTGCCATACGCTAAATAAATAAATAATACTAAACGCAGACTAAATGTTAAAGGAAAGCGCCAATGTACGAAGTTAAGGGACCATACCACCGAAATTTCTTGGGAATGCTACTTCTCAAAACGCTTGCTTTAAATATTCACCGGGATATAAAATATCAGCTGAAAACATCATTTTCCGAATCCGAAGGAAGCTAATTACAAAAGCATCTTTTGGATCAATCAAACGGAACCGCGGTATTTTTTTTTCAAAACAACCGAATGTATTCAGCCAAAGTTCAAGCAATATTTGAAAATTAATAGGATTCGTAGTCAGGAGATGCAACCAGGTCGAAGAATATGATTCCTCCTCACCCATGACTATAACGACTCAGAAGATCGGGAGTGATCTGTATTTACATTGATTTTTCTGGCAATTTTGCTACACCATTACGTCGTTTGAAGCCATTTTCAGTGTTGTCTTAGTAAACGAAAGTGTGTTTTTTTTTTCTTCAGGATTTGAGAATAACCCTCCTTTGGGAAAAATCGAGTTAACTGGCTGAAAAGCATCAACCTTTCGCTTTCTATACCACAAATAACTATACAAACAGCTATCTAGATACAGACGTACTCAACAACTAAACCGTGTTCATATACACACACATACTTATCGAGGGCTTTGTAATACAACGATATTACTAAAGCAACTCTTCTGGTGAAAGACATGATCATTGATCTATGACATTACTCAGATATCATAAGACAACATCGCAGTACGTGTAAACAAAATAAAAAAATAAATAGGCATAACAGTTCAGTATAATATTATTATTATTATTCAGTTGACGACTGTCAACTACTAGCTATTTAATAATGAGTAAATGGACGTAGAAACATTTCTACACACTAAGCAACTTTTAAAACATTTGTGTGTTCAATTATTATTTTCTACAAAGAATTTGTCATTGCTGGCTCAGACAGCTTAAGTCTAATTCTAAACATTCGTTAACAGATTCGATTCTTTCTTTCCGGCTGCAGAGACTTAACTCCCGTCACAGAATAACGAGGGAAAGGTACGAAGTCGGTCACCAAAATTCGAATATATAATATACAACAGATTACCTGGCCAACATATAAGAAACAGTCTCTTTCGATTAATGCTAAACTTCGACATTACTTCTCCGTCGTTAAGCCAGTAGCAACATATGCAAGTGAAACTTTATTTAAACTAAACACCCGATCAACAACTGACAAACTACAGAAGGTTGATAGACGGATTCTTTGGACAATAGTCAATAAAAAACACCAGGGAGGGCCAGTGGAGACTTTTGCCCAATTCAATACTTTACAAGGAAAATGAATCTATCATTGACACGATGCGAAAACGAAGGATCGCGTTTTTGGACACTTATCCCGCTTGCCAAATACTAGACTCCTGAAACAAGTTTTTGACTTCTTTTGGAACAGTAAAACAAAAATCACATGGTGTAAAGAAATACAAATGGATTTAGACGAATTGAAAATAACTCAACATCAAATTGAACATAGAGAGGAGAAACGGCTTCTGAATAACAAATACACTCGACTAACATTCAAAATTTCACAGCGTAAGAAATATGTTATATCAGCAGAAGAACGAGCTGCAAGATCTTCCAGAATGAAGAAGTATTGGGAAAGGAAAAAATTATCAAGAATTAAGAACTGAACTTATTATTTGAAATATTGAAAGACTTTGTATATAAGGTTTGATTTTGGTGCTCCAATGTGGGCGTAAACAGTGTAAATAAATAAATACAAAATATTCATGAAGATATCTTCATGTTGAAACAGGTTTTTTGGGGGCTCTAATATTTCGCCAGTTGTTTCAAAGGGGAGATTCAGATGCTCCGTACTCTGAATAGAAGCCGCTACATGTCAGCGCACACAGCCAGCGACCTTATCTTTCTGGAAAGCGTAGCTGGGCCCATCCCCTGGCCACGACATTGCAAGGAACATGCATATTTCAACGAATGCAAACATGACTATGAACATAAGCAAATAATTCAGCAGGTCATTCCGGATGTGTACAGATGAACAAAGCATTCTTTTAGTGATAAATAGTTGGAAGTGAACAGAATAACGTCGTGACAAGAACGAAGGTACTGAATCCTTTCAATTTAAGAAATCTTTTTGCACTGATTACTCTTCGTGACTGTAATTTATAAGCAGAATACTGCATACTGGCAGGATGTCAAAGCTGGCAAACGAACAAGATCTACTCGTTACTGAAATGTGATTGGTTGTTAAAACGTAGTCTTTAGAGGCTCAATTCGGATGTAATAAAGTCAGACCTGAATGTCTGTATGCAGCGGAAACACTAGACATGATTGGGAAGGGTAGCCTCGAAGAGAAAGGAAAATGCTCCTAAAAGTCCTAGGTCCAAATATCAAGGATGGAGAGAGGAGATTCAAACCTAACAAACAGCTATACCGGAAGACAGAAAAAGTCGTAACCCTTATGAGAAAAAGGAGAATACAGTTTTATGGACACTTGATGAGGATGAACAGTGCAAGATTGACGAAGAGGATTTTTGAATTCTTCAGGAAGAGGAAGACGGAGCCGAAATAGTTTCGGGAAGTGAGATTGGACTTGGATCGGATGGGGGTGAAAGAAGCAGACATAAAGGACTGAGAGCGATTTAGACGACTGGTTAAGGAGTTTGCAGGTTTCCAGGAGACAGGGGAGTTGTCAGTGAGGACAGGAAGATCTCACACGGAGAAACAGGAGAGAGAGGATGAAGAGATACTGGCAGAGAGTGAAGACAACAAATAATGGTCCACAGTTGGCCGTAAGGAATAAATATATAATAATAATAATAATAATAATAATAATAATATAAATATAGAGAAAGCTGCGGTAGGCGATAGGATCTCAAAAATTGAGAGAGCATATGGGCTTACAAAAAACATCTATAACAAGAAATGCATATCCTGGAACGTCAAAATAACGCACTACGACACTGTCGTCAAAACAGAATGCATTTACGCCTGTGAATTACTTTCAATGAACTATAGGCTAGAGAAGTTGGAGGTTCTGGAAAGGGGAATCCTCCGGAAAATCATGGGCCCAATCCACACGGAAACAGGATGGAAACTTCGGAGCAACGCCGAAGTCTACCAGAATGTAGAATAAATCTCTGCGACCATGAAGAAACGGAGGCTAATATTTCTTGGACACATGTACAGATTGGGCAACTCCAGATTAACCAAGCAGTTGTTTGACTACTTCTGGAACAAAAACAACAACAACTACATCATGGATAAAATAAACTCGAAAAGACCTTGAAAGATCTGATATCCCGGAGGCCCAAATGTTGGAAAGGGATACGTTTCGAAACCGCATACACAATTTGGAAGGGTTTCATGACGAGAGACGAAAGACCGGAAGAGCTTGGACGGCCGAACAACGGCAGCAGCACAGCATTCTCATGAAGGAGGACTGGAGGCAGAGGAAATTACAACTGAAACAGTGAAATTGTAGCGTGATCCTGAGTGGTCAATTCGCAATATATATATATATATATATATATATATATAAATTAACCACTGTAAATAAGTACATACTGTATTTAGGGTGAAATCTATCAGCAGGACTGGTACAAGATGGACAGAAGAACGCAAGAACCAACACGGTGAGTTCATGAAGTGATTTTGGGAGGAGAAGAAGAAGAAGGAAGGAAGGAAGCTTGTAGTTTAACGTGACCGTCAATCTCTAGATCATGAGCCACGGGACCTCCTTTTTAAGAGGGTAATTCCAAAAGTAAGGTCCGATTCGCCGTAAATATTTGAAAGCGGCGCCAAGGGCAAAACACGCATGCGCGCTGACTCCTGGCATGCCTTGCGCGGCAAAAGCCGCCAGTAGCGTTGTTATTGTCGCTGTGTGCTGTTGATAGTGTCAGTTCACAATGTTTAAGACAATTAATCAGCCCGCCGATTGTGAAGTAAGGGCAGTGATACGGTTCCTGTCTGGAAGAATCATTTCTGCGGCAGAAATTCATCGGCAGATTACTTATGTGTTCTTGTCGCATGACAATGCCAGACCCCATACTGCGAATGACACGCAAACTCTAATCAAGAAATTTGGATGGGAACAGATGGACCACCCACCGTACAGTCCGAACTTGGCGCCAAGTGATTTCCACCTGTTCCGCTACCTAAAGGAGTTTCTTGGCGGCAAGCGCTTCGACACAGATGATGAAGTGAAAGAAGCTGTTAAAGACTGGTTAGCTTCACAGGCGGCCGAGTTCTACGACTTAGGCATTCAAAAGCGTGTGGAACGATGTGACAAATGTGTAAATAAGTATGGAAAGTATGTAGAAAATTAGAGAAAGACGTAAGGAATGTCAATAAAACAATTTTGATTTTGGCTGTTTTTTTTTACCGGACCTTAGTTTCGGAATAACCCTCGTACGTGGAATCCGATCCACAGGACATGGAATTTCACTTCGAAAATCTCACATGCATTGACCGGGAATCGAACCCAGTCCACCTTGGTGAGAGGCATACAACTTGACCGCTGAGCCACCACGTCCCCAAGAAGAAGAAGAAAAAGAAGAAGAAGCAGAAGGAGGCGAAACTCATGAAGCCGATAAACAAGTTACAACGCGCTTTATGAATTGGCATAACGATGAAAGAAAATAATATAATATAGTGTGTGCCCTTCGGAGAGGTCTGGTTTCGAGTTGACGCCTGTGGGCCACTTGTGCGTCGTGGTGATGATAGAACAAATGATGAAGACGTCGCAAACATTCAGCCTCCAAGTCAAGGAATAAGTATAAATAAACACGTCACTATCTGAAGCTTGATTGTTCGTTTCACACACGATTAGAATTCAACAGATGATTAAGACGCCGGCCGCTCCCCGCCGTTAAGTCTTCTCGATGGAACATCTGTAAAAATGTTCACAGCTATTAAAACAGCCTCTATTGTTTTTGTAATCGATTAGCCACACCAAATGAATATGACGTTTTGCAAATGAAAGACACTTAAAACACAGCGACGTTTCGTAAGCAGTCCTTTTAATGGCTTCCTATATGACATCGTAACCAATAAACGTTTGAGGAGCGGCAACAAAAAGTAGCTGAAGGAGATAGGTAAGATGACAATAAAAAGTGAATGTCTGTTAAATACACATTTCCCTTAGATTACGTTACATAAAAGGAAATGTCCATTCATTCTTCCTTATCTTCGCTGAAGAGGTGAAACAGAGAATTTAACCTTTTCTGTTGAGTAGGTGGAGACAAGTTTTTCACGAGCACTATCTGAATTGGTTTTGCAACACGAAAGATGAGGGAGAGGGCACAAACGTTGATACCAGGTTTACGGAAAAGTCACTTTTCCCAACCACAATCACGTCTCCATCAACATAAAACATGTCTATATTAGCAAAAAAAAAAAAAAAAAACTACAAATCACACGTTGCTATGCGGTCATGCTGATTTGCTATTATTTATACTTATTTACCAACCAGGGTAGCTGCGCCCGTTAAGGCACAAGGCCATAGATGCAGGTTATCTCCGAACTCGGAGACGAGTAGTTCGAACACTACCGTCCCGTCGCACAGTGGGTCAAAATCGAAATCTAGGAGGACAAAATTATTTTATTTTCATAATTAAAAAATCAAAATTTATTACTTCTACATCATTCTCATATAATTGCCGCTCACTATTCTGGGATATAAACCGTAAACGCATCTTAGTGTAAAACTGTCACCACTGTTCGAGCAGACTGAATTGGAGGGTGAATTAAGGTGGCTGTGGTTTGGTTGTCTTTGTGGTTAGTGTGATGCTTTAAGATGGAACATGCAGCTGAAGGTAAGATCTTTGTAACGTGTTTCAGTTATTAATGGGCGTAATTTTAGCTATATTTGCATTATATAATATTTAACTATTATTTTTAAAATTATATTTTAGCTTAGATTTTTAGTATGTCGCGTCAATCTGCGTCACTTTCTACTTAATGTTAAAATGTAGATAAAGTCTCGTAGTCTACGACTGTTATAAGATGTTTTGCAACTTTTTGCAACTTACTTAGTTATTTTACGTTTTAAAAGATGCCGCGAAACCAGTTCTCACACGTTTACAACTGTTTGAAGCACTGGATTCGACGATTATGCCAAAAGTGGAACCTTGTGACTTTGTTAAAAGTAAATTAGGGGTAGAAAATTGTTCTGAAGAGATAACTGAATGCTCTATCCAACTCTTAGTCATAGACAATTTCTTGCATGTGTAGACGTAGCTTAAAAAAGGTCTTAACCGATGTTTATTATGAAGTAAACAAATTATATAATGATTAAAACGTAAAAATAATTTTGTCCCCCTAGATTTCGATTTTGACCCACTGTGCGTCGGCCGTCATGGAAATAAATTTCCATGGTTTTCCATTTGCTTCCAAGCAATTACCGGGACGGTATCTTCTATACGCCACGGTCACTTCCTCCTAACTCCTCGCGTACTTTCATTCATCGTCATTAATTCCACTCACGAGTTTGGCATTAGAATGGGCATTCAGCAGTAAATACTAACTGCAACATCTCACCTCATTCCAACCCTGTAAAAGTAAGATAATAAGAGGTAGAAATTAATTAATTTACATATTTCTTCGCCAAACGGTCTTATATGAAATCCGCCAAGACGATGATCGCAAAACCAAGAGGTCTCAAGTCCCGCTGTGAACAAACCAGCTCCATAAAATCATGGGAAACAAATACTATAAAAAGACAATACTGGAAAGTAGCTGATTTAAGATGTAGCTACAAACAAAACGCTTGGCGACAAGCTGAAGGGGCGCATCCTAGCGGACAGGTCTTACAACTAACGGAACAGTGCTTACAGGGCACATTCTTGTTTTTCTACAAATACTCGTAATTTGCAGTACATGTGAGTAAAAACGCGCAATATGATCGACGTGTTCATGGCTAGCTAAGCGTATTCCTTGGAGAATCGCGCAATAAGATCGATATTTTCATGGCTATCTAAGCGTATCCCTTGGAGAATCGCGCAATAAGATCGATGTGTTCATGGCTATCTAAGCGTATCCCTTGAAGCATCGCGCAATAAGATCAATGTGTTCATGGCTAGCTAAGCGTATCCCTTGGAGCATCGCGTAATAAGAGCGATGAGTTCATTGCCAGCTAAAAGTATCCCTTGGAGCATCGCGACATAAGATCAATGTGTTCATGGCTAGCTAAGCGTATCACTTGGAGCATCGCGTAATAAGATCGATGAGTTCATGGCTAGCTAAGCGTATCCCTTGGGGCATCGCGCAATAAGATCGATGTATTCATGGCTAGCTAAGCGTATCCCTTGGAGCATCGAGCAATAAGATCGATGTGTTCATGGCTAGCTAAGCGTATCACTTGGAGCATCGCGTAATAAGATCGATGAGTTCATGGCTAGCTAAGCGTATCCCTTGGGGCATCGCGCAATAAGATCGATGTATTCATGGCTAGCTAAGCGTATCCCTTGGAGCATCGCGCAATAAGATCGATGTGTTCATTGGCTAGCTAAGCGTATCCCTTGGAGCATAGCGCAATAAGATCAATGTGTTCATGGCTAGCTGAAAGTATCCCTTGGGGCATCGCGCAATAAGATCGGTGTGTTCATGGCTAGCTAAGCGTATCCCATGGAGCATCGCGCAATAAGATCGATGAGTTCATGGCTAGCTAAGCGTATCCCTTGGGGCATCGCGCAATAAGGCCAATGTGTTCACGGCTATCTAAGCGTATCCCTAGAAGCATCGCGCAATAAGATCAATGTGTTCATGGCTAGCTAAGCGTATCCCTTGGAGCATCGCGTAATAAGAGCGATGAGTTCATTGCTAGCTAAAAGTATCCCTTGGAGCATCGCGACATAAGATCAATGTGTTCATGGCTAGCTAAGCGTATCACTTGGAGCATCGCGTAATAAGATCGATGAGTTCATGGCTAGCTAAGCGTATCCCTTGGGGCATCGCGCAATAAGATCGATGTATTCATGGCTAGCTAAGCGTATCCCTTGGAGCATCGCGCAATAAGATCGATGTGTTCATGGCTAGCTAAGCGTATCCCTTGGAGCATAGCGCAATAAGATCAATGTGTTCATGGCTAGCTGAAAGTATCCCTTGGGGCATCGCGCAATAAGATCGGTGTGTTCATGGCTAGCTAAGCGTATCCCATGGAGCATCGCGCAATAAGATCGATGAGTTCATGGCTAGCTAAGCGTATCCCTTGGGGCATCGCGCAATAAGACCAATGTGTTCACGGCTAGCTAAGCGTATCCCTTGGAACATAGCGTAATAAGATCAATGTGTTCATGGCTAACTAAGCGTATCCCTTGGAGCATCGCGCAATAAGATCAATGTGTTCACGGCTAGCTAAGCGTATCCCTTGGGGCATCGCGCAATAAGACCAATGTGTTCACGGCTAGCTAAGCGTATCCCTTGGAGCATCGCGTAATAAGATCGATGAGTTCATGGCTAGATAAGCGTATCCCTTGGGGCATCGCGCAATAAGATCGATGTATTCATGGCTAGCTAAGCGTATCCCTTGGAGCATAGCGCAATAAGATCAATGTGTTCATGGCTAGCTGAAAGTATCCCTTGGGGCATCGCGCAATAAGATCAATGTGTTCATGGCTAGCTAAGCGTATCCCTTGGGGCATCGCGCAATAAGACCAATGTGTTCACGGCTAGCTAAGCGTATCCCTTGGAACATAGCGTAATAAGATCAATGTGTTCATGGCTAGCTAAGCGTATCCCTTGGAGCATCGCGCAATAAGATCAATGTGTTCACGGCTAGCTAAGCGTATCCCTTGGGGCATCGCGCAATAAGATCAATGTGTTCACGGCTAGCTAAGCGCATCCCTTGGATCATCGCGCAATAAGATCGATGTGTTCATGGCTAGCTAAGCGTATCCCTTGGGGCATCGCGCAATAAGATCGGTGTATTCATGGCTAGCTGAAAGTATCCCTTAGAGCATCGAGCAATAAGATCGATGTGTTCATGGCTAGCTAAGCGTATCCCTTGGGGCATCGCGCAATAAGATCGGTGTGTTCATGGCTAGCTGAAAGTATCCCTTGGAGCATCGAGCAATAAGATCGATGTGTTCATGGCTAGCTAAAAGTATCCCTTGGAGCATCGCGTAATAAGATCAATGTGTTCATGGCTAGCTAAGCGTATCCCTTGGAGCATCGCGCAATAAGATCGATGTGTTCATGGCTAGCTAAGCGTATCCCTTGGAGCATCGCGTAATAAGATCAATGTGTTCATGGCAAGCTAAGCGTATCCCTTGGGGTATCGCGCAATAAGATCGGTGTATTCATGGCTAGCTGAAAGTATCCCTTGGAGCATCGAGCAATAAGATCGATGTGTTCATGGCTAGCTAAGCGTATCCCTTGGGGCATCGCGCAATAAGATCAATGTGTTCATGGCTAGCTAAGCGTATCCCTTGGAGCATCGAGCAATAAGATCGATGTGTTCATGGCTAGCTAAGCGTATCCCTTGGGGCATCGCGCAATAAGACCAATGTGTTCATGGCTAGCTAAGCGTATCCCTTGGAGCATCGCGCAATAAGATCGAGGTATTCATGGCTAGCTAAGCGTATCCCTTGGAGCATCGCGCAATAAGATCAATGTGTTCACGGATAGCTAAGCGCATCCCTTGGAGCATCGCGCAATAAGATCGATGTGTTCACGGCTAGCTGAAAGTATCCCTTGGAGCATCGCGCAATAAGATCGATGTGTTCACGGCTAGCTGAAAGTATCCCTTGGAGCATCGCGCAATAAGATCGATGTGTTCATGGCTAGCTAAAAGTATCCCTTGGGGCATCGCGTAATAAGATCGATGTGTTCATGGCTAGCTGAAAGTATCCCTTGGAGCATCGCGCAATAAGATCGATGTGTTCATGGCTAGCTAAAAGTATCCCTTGGAGCATCGCGTAATAAGATCAATGTGTTCCTGGCTAGCTAGGCGTATCCCTTGGAGCATCGCGCAATAAGACTTCAAACAGGACCTCTACATGATCCAATTCGTTAGAGATTACCTGGAAATCAAGATACTAAATTTATATATTGAATAACATCTGCTTTTCGGATTTGAATACCCGAAATATATTTTCTAATTAAAATTGTAAGAAGGTCCATTTCAAAGTAATGTTAAATTACTGTGTATTGTCATTTGTTTCATCAAATACCATATGTAGTGTTAAGCTAAGCAACTAAAGCTAACGAAGACCCCACTGAAGGTGTTACATCAAAGAGAAGAGACCACTTTAAGTATTATCAGGTGTCAAAGCAATTTAATTAGTTGCCATGAGCTGGTGCCTTATTATGGCAAAGTAAGTTTCATCCACACAATAATTCTTAACACAGGAGATTACAGATGACCTGGAGAATGAAGACTTTCGAGAAAATCACCACCAGACTGTGTTGTACTCTTTACCACATATTGTCCTTTTATAATATTTGTAGGTAGGTGCAGCAACTTGATACCACTAGCTACAAGCATTATTTGTCTTCTGGAGGGGGAGTGATATGAGGGGTACATGTCTCCTACATATTGTATCTGTAAAGCCATATGCTAAATAAATAAATAAATAAATAAATAAATGAATAAATACATTTGTAGGTAATTCAACATCAAGATCATAAACAAAGCATAGCTTCACACAATCTAAATTAAAGTAAATACCAAATGTTATTAAATATATTTAATCCACCTTAATCAATAATGTTATAATTAATACGACAATTAATTAGTACCAGTTTAGGCCTTCTTCAGCTGTGTGTAGATACATATTAAACCAAATGCGAGCAATGTAATACAATTTGATCGAAATATTTTGGAACAAGTAAGCCTCCGTGGCTTAGGCGGCAGCACGCCGGCCTCTCACCGCTGGGTCCGTGGTTCAAATCCCGGTCACTCCATGTGAGATCCGTGCTGGACAAAACGGAGGCAGACAGGTTTTTCTCCGGGTACTCCGGTTTTCCCTGTCAAAATTTCATTCCAGCAACATTCTCCACTATCATTTCATTTGTCATTCATTTAATCATTGCCCCGGAGGAGTGCGTCAGGCCTCGGCAGCCGGCACAGTTCATATCCTCGCCGCTAGATGGGAGCTTCATTCATTCCATTCCTGACCCGGTCGGAGACTGGAAGCAGGTTGTGGATTTTCATTTTGGAACAAATTGGAAACTAATAATCTAAAAAATATCTTAAAATAAAAATAAATTAAAAAATCAGATCTGTTACAATTAGTGAAGTTAATTTTAGCTTTGTATTGGAAATTACGGAACAGTAATAGCTCAAATGACTAAGAGTAAATTTCGAAAATGTTAAAATAATATCCGTATACTGTACAGGTATATAAAATGTTTCGAATGCGTGGAGATTTCTGGATGAATGAAAGTACTGTATGTCTAAGATGCACAATCTTGATGTAGGTTGAAATAATTTGGTGCTAATAAATTAATTAATTTTCATAGGTGGATTAAATATAATGAATAGGTAATTACTTTAATTTTAAATCAATAAGGACACTAAAAACCAGATATGATTAAGTTCCTATCTCTACGTATTCGCACTGCCTATCAGTCGTTGCCATAGCAACTGCTTCATGCTACTCTGCAGCCTTTCCGTAATCAATTCGCTTATTCATTGTTTAACTTTGATAAAACATAAAAAGGATTTCTTCATATTATATAGAGTTCGAAAACAGTTTTTTATTTCGCCTACTACCATAATTCATTTAATTTACCTCCTTATACGGACATTTTTGCAACAAAATCTAAGCCATATTCGGCCATCGGGATTAATGCTTTTTTAGACAAAATATTTTCTTCTTAGTTTTTGTCGCAGATTACGTCCTTTCAAAACGGCTAATTAATTATGCTAAACCCAGTAAAAATTGGCATCGGTCTTTAGAACAGGGTAGATTCAAAAACTTCAGTATTGCCTATTAATACTATTAAACGAAATACATCAATATAGCTTGTCAAATATCCAAAAACAAGTTGATTAAATAACGGTCTATGAAATACAGCTTAACCTGAAGAATTGGAGACCTCCCTCAAAGAAGCTTGTATATCACATTTTTTGACATTGAGGTAACTCTCAATCGGCTATGACCAACATACTGTAATAGTTAAATTACCTACGAATGGTTAAACTAGTTTTATTCCACCGAAGTCAATACTATAATTAAACTAAATTACTTATATAGGACTAGTTTCGGTTAACTTGTAACCATCCTCACCTAAAATCAAGTTGGAGTAAAATTAAAATATGAGAATCATATAATCTAAGAATTATCAGTCTATAAATTAAAAAAAAAGAATTACACACTAAAATAAAAGTAGCGACTACAAAATAAATTCAGTATCTGTTGAATAACCATCCAAATGAAATCTGCATGAAATTATGTTTGAAAATGAAAAGAGAAAATTCATGATTTAATCGTAATGGCGTTGTTTCTGATTCTAACATTATTTTAAGAAGATTTCATTTTATATTTGGAAGTTATTCAATGGATACTAAAAATTCTTTTTAGTGAATATTTTTATATTAATGCTTAATTTTTATTTATACGGGGGGAAGTTAAAGTAAATTTCGTTATTTTATTGCACGTGCAGATGGTACACCAGGTGACACTAACAATCGCCATTAGAATCCACACCCGTGGCTGGTTCAACGACGAAAGGAGCTACAGTGGAGGGGGAATGATGCATACGTAGAACGCTGACGAAGAGAGAGGAGCAGCAGACCGGCGTGCTCGATGTCATTCTAGTCCAACTCACGATGGCAGACAGATATGTAATGGCAACGTGGTCACCAATGGAAGTGCGTGCTGTTATCCGGTATGAATGGTCAAATGGTCGGTCGCTGATGTTGTGTGTTCAGTGAAGGACGGCAGAGTGTGGAGGATGAAGATTGAAGGAGGCGTCCCTCCACATCCACGAATGAAAACAACATTGCTCGAGTACAGGACGTGGCGTTAGCAGACAGGCCATTAACGGTGGCAGACGTTGGGTCCACACTGTGTATTGGTTGTGCCCGGGCCTATCACATGCTCCAAGTATCCCGGAGCAGGCTGTGCGACAATTCGTTGCATGACAGGGCACAGAGTTTTACCAGTTTCAAACTATAATAATAATAATAATAATAGAAAGAAACAATATAAGAGAAGAAGATGCAATAGAGAGAGAAATGTTTAGGAAAAAAGTGTTGGGAATAGAAGGGTTCCAAGGAAGGAAGGAAGGAAACGAAAAGAGGCTCAAACTGGTCCGAAGAGAGAAAGAAGATGCATAGTGTGAAGATGAAGGAGTCCTGGAGGAAGAAGAAGGAGACCTGGAAGAAGAAGAAAGAACACCAAAGGACTAAACATTCAAATTGGCTCGTGGTCCTTAGAAGACCGTAACGGAGAAAGAAAGAATAATAATAATAATATCGTATGGCCTCGGTTGCCGGGTGCAAGCGTTGTAATTGACACCCAGAGGGCAGCTTGCAGGTCAAATTTTGTTGTTCCTTGGAGCGCTATGAAAGTCAAGGAGGTTAGATATCTAAGCTCCTCGACTTTTCTGTTGGCGGAAATTACCGAGCTTAGTTGTGTCATTATGAACACGGCCTACTGAATTCAAATGGGTTCTTTGACTTGCCAACACGTATGACATGCGTGTCGTCATTTTTGTCGCCTTTCAAAAATCACTTACAAAGGCCAGGAGCGAACATGCAAGCTTGGGGTTGGTAGACCGACACGATAACCACTCACCCACCGTGGCAAGCTGATTGCACGCTACGACAAGTGTCTCAAAGTCGGTGGCGACTAGGTCAAAAACTAGTGCAAGCTGTATAGGTTCATGACACCATGGTGTCTGTCAGTTTGGCAACAAAGAGTCCGTTGGGGGGGGGGGAAATGACGAAACTTATTTTCGGACCTTCCCTCGTAGATTGATTACGCTTAGTCACTCCACGTGGGGAACAACAAGAAGCTGTCATTCAGCATTTTCACGAACTCTATTCGCTGGCTACCGCAGTGCTCTCATTGGCCCGGTGAGAGGCATAGAAATGGCGGAACAAAAGAAATATATTGAAGTATTAGAATCCATTTTTCAGTGTTGCCTAGGACTTTATCATATAATGCTTTTCAGTCGGTCAACATGATTGTGTCCAATTATATTAGGTGAAGAGTACAAATGTTTAAACACCCTAACCTGGAAGATATATTACATGAAATATTTAACACTTACTTAGCACACAAACAGGAGGAGGAGGAGGGGGGGGAATTAATAGGATGACAGGTTTCGATCGTCATGCGATCATCATCAGATCTGCTTACATAGGCTTAGATAAGATACGGCGACTATGTTTACACTTATGTACAAATATATTCATTAAATTATTAATTACTAGGTGAAGTACCCGTGCTTCGCTACGGGTCATGAGAAAATTACAATGTGAAGGTGACAGTTAAAACAGGGGAGAGGCGAGGTGCTGCGCAGAGGGAGATTAAGGATGGAACATTTTGTCCAAGTACACCGCTCGGCGTTGGCCGAGTTTTATAGCACGACTTTAGGTTTTACTCGCTAACAGGTGGAGATACACGAAAAGTGGTAAAGACCACCTTTCGGATAGAAAATTAAATTTTAATCCCCGTATATGCCATCAAAAGCTTGCTATTTCATTGCGTTCTCTTTTTATTTGAAATGGAAATATGAACGTTTGAAACTGAAGGGTGTAGTGACGTCACTAAAATGGTCGCCATCTTTAAATAGTGCAAAGTATCGAAATCAAGAGTAGCCTGTGTTAACCAGGTAAATCAGCTACTTCCATGCAAAATTTCATTTAAATCGGACCAGTGGTTTTGCGTGCTTGAGTATTACAAAGACACACACCATATATATTAGTATAGATAGATTAAAATATATAAGTTTTTTATAACTTATGTAGCATGCCGTTCTTATTTACAGGTATTGTTGCTCAGTTGTTCTGAAGCACTTCTATAAATGTTTGGAATGACTGCGTGACTCAGCGGTAATGTTCTCGCCTGCTGTTCCCAGGGTTGTAAGATCGAATCCTGGCGCTGCTAGTTGGCATTTGAGGGTGCGCAAATGCGAAAGTAGAATTATCGGCACGTTAAAGATCCCCTTTGGGGCGAAATACCGGCATTCCGGCGTCTCTAAAAGCCGCAGTAGTTAAAAGGGACGTTAAACCAATAACATTACAATCTATAAACTAACAACCCGTCCCAGCTTCACCCGGTATCTTTAACGGTTAACCCAGCGTAAGCTTAAAAGGCTAATTTTTTTCGATTTCAATGAACTACGACCTATATTAATTTTCCGCATCGGCATGATGGGTTAAAATCACTGACTGAGCTATTAATCATATTATCATGGAGATGTATGTGCAACGAATTCTTGTCAGACGTAATTTAAGAATGGCGAGGTGCATGAAACACAAATCCCCTTTCCATCCAATCTTAACTTGACTGTGTATTCTGTGGAACGAAGGATGAAACTGGGATGATAGGCTCGCTCGCTCGCTCGCTAGCTCTTAAACTTCTCTCCGAAGCTAGTAATTAAATGGAGACTGTGGAAGAAATGAAATCGTAAATACACTTATAGTGGGGTCACAGGACGTTTTTGTAGAACTTTTCATGCTGAACAATTCTCACATTCATAGTATATAGATATTTTTAACTGCTTACCCAGCGTAAGCTTAAAAGGCGCACGGACGGTAGTTTTTTCTTCGACTCGATTCACTGAAATCGTTACTGCTCGGCTTCCTTTGGTCATAAATAAAATAATTTCTACAGATACCTTCCTCAAGAAACACTTTACAGAATGGTGAAACCAGCATCAAAATTCATCCAGTGGTTCTCGAGATTACCCTGAACATCGGGGGCTTTGTTTTATACTAAGTAGAGATGTTGCGTCGTTAATATTGTTTGCGTTTGTCAACACTTTGATTTCATGAGGACCAAGTATAGAAGTCCCCATTGTTGGTCACCAACTCAGATGGATTGGGCATGCTACGCGCATGAGTGATGACTAGGGACCGGATTTTTTGAAAATGCATATGCGCATATGCACATTTTGGGGGTTTATTGGATGTTTTGCATATTCTGAATATAACAGCATATTTTAGCATATACAGTTGAAAGTATAATTTAAAACATCTTGAACAAAATGGGTTTCGCCTGCGTGTTGGCCATCCCTTGTAAGCAACATTCTGGGCAACAGATTAATAACTTAATACTTTACGCAATGCTGCCACACTATTTGGAGAAGGGAATGGTGTGGGACATTCCTTTCACCATCTCGACAGTCAGTATCTCGGGGTTAGTTCTGTGAGGAGTTTCTTCAGTTTATGTGTTACTTTCTTCTTCTTTCCGATGAGGCCTGTTAGGGACCACGTGCCAATTTCAATTCTTCACAGTTTGTTGTTTTCTCTTCCGTTCCCTCCAGTACTCCTTCATCCGTTCACTATGCTGCTTCTTTCTGTCCTCGGACCACTTCGCACCAGGTTTCTTTGGCAATCTTCCTTGGAATCCTTTCATACTTAAGACCCTTTTTCTAAAGATCTCTCTGCTCACCGTTTCTTCTTCACTTATATTATTACCGATAGTAGTGGCTACGCGGGCTAAAGCGCAGCGTTAGGTCGAGGGGCCAAGCTCTCTGCTGACTCGGTAGACGCGTGGGTTCGAGCCCCACCATCGGCTGTCCTTGAAATGGTTTTCCGTGGTTTCCCCATTTTCAACACCAGGCAAATGCTGGGACAGTACCATCTCGACAGGCCACGGCCGCTTCCTTCCACATCCTTGCCCAGTTTCATTCATCTTCATCCAATCTATCTCTCATCCCGACGCGCAGGTCGCCCACGGGTGTCGACTAGAAAGACCTACACTCGGCCTTTCAGGAGGCTACACGACAAAAAAAACTTATATTATTTCTTTCTAAATCTTTCTTTACTTCTTGAATCCAGCTATTTGTTGTTGCCCTTTTCTCCCAAAGGTACTTGAATATCCTTTTTGTTAATCTGGAATCATCCATTCTGTAAATATGTCCAAAAAATTGCCATCTCCTTTTTCTTATCGTTTGTTATATTTTCTATGTTCCTGTATATTTCATCATTAGATCTTAATTTCCATACTTCTGCTGTTTTCACTGGGCCTAAAATTTTCCTCATGATTCTCCTTTCTAGTACTTCAAGTTTATATAATCTATAGTTTAGTACCAGACATTCACTTGCGTATAGGCATTCCGGTTTGACCACTGTAGTGTAGTGCCTTATTTTAAGATTTTTAGATAAGCACTTTTTGTTATAAAAATTCTTAGTGATAGCATATGCTCTTTCCATCTTGTGTACCCTTTCTTCTACCGAAGATTTTTCTAAACCATTTTCTTGAATTATTTCTCCCAGATATTTGAATTTCTTTACTTTTTCCACTGGGCCAATATCTGTTGCCAAATATTTTGAAGCGTTCTTGATGTTTGTAATAAATTTAGTTTTTTTTTTTCTACGGAGATTCTCAAACCTGTTTTGTTGGCTATTTCTTCCAAGATATTGATTTGTGTTGTTGCACTTGTTAGGTTTTCTGACAATATAGCAAAATCGTCTGCAAATGCTAGGCAACTTATTTCAATGCCTTTGTTTCTTCTCCCCAAAGTTACTGGGGGAAATGTGTTACTTTATTCTTCGTCTGCATATCCTTAACTCAAAATGCCTGAAGAGAAGAGCAGCAGAAAGTATTTATTAAAACAGTGGGTGTAGGGGGGAATAAAGCACAAGAAACGTACAACTGATGGGTCGGGAGCGGACATTTATGCACTGAAAACGATTAAAATAGACGTAATTTGTCTCCTGAAAACATTGAAACACTTGCATTTGTCTATTGTGATGCTTAGTGAATGATACATGATACATCTAGATAGGTGGGCAAAGGACAACAAGATGAAAATAAACACAGAGAAAACAGTAAAAATGACATTTCAGAAAGGAGGCAGAGAGGCTTCAGGAGACAGGATATACCTAGAAACGACGCCCCTTAAGTCAGTCAATAAATTTAAATATCTAGGATTGACAATGCAAACAACAGCAAGAGCCTACAGAGTCCACATAAAATCTCGAGCAATAGCCGCTACCAAAGCCATATATGACATCAAAACAATCACGAAGCTCTCTTTGGGAACTGCTATGACATTATTCGACGCGAAAATAACGCCCATCGCCACATATGGACTTGAAATCAATGCGAGAAATTATCCCTGGCAGACTTGAGGACGCTTGAAGCAGTGAAATCGCGCTTCCTGAAGGCTACCCTGGGGATATCGAAATATACAAAATCAAGATTAGCATATGACCTCGCCAGGGAGACCTTCTTCATTGAGGACCTTCGGATGAACCATCCACAAACGCCTGGAAAAGACTAATGCAGGAAAGAATACAGAAAAGGGACGAAATCTGGTTCGAGTTTTACACCACGGAGGCCATGATGATTAGGACATGGATGAACATAAATCAAGACTTGCGACACTTTGTCAATTCGGTGGCGGTACATGGGTATCACCATAAACTGTGTGATACCGAATACTTTCATGAGCCTGATGAATCCTGCGTATGTAAATTATGCGGGGTGCAATGTAGTAGATACCACGTAATTTCTTGTGCAAATCGGGGATCATCCATTGTGAAATTTTGTGAATGACAGTTTGTTTCCACCAATATGCACAATTTGTGCGATTTATCTTTAATAATTAAGTGAGTGAATAAGATCGGCTTATTGTTAAGTGCATATTTTTCAATTCTTAATGCATATTTTCTACATTTTTAGTGCATAATTGCTTGCATATTAGAATCGTTTTCAGTGCATAAATGTCCGATGACCGACTTCCTCGACGGATCCTGTATAGTGAAATTAGTACAAGCAAGGGACCTTGTGGCACCCCTCTAACACGCCATAAGGACCATCTTGAGGGGTACTTGGAGAGCCACTGCGGAGGATCGTCCTCGCTATGGTAGTTGCAGTCGCACATTTTGAGCTGTAGATAAACGTCAAAGGCATAAACTACGCCAGGTTCAACCACGACCTCCACCCTCTATACAATGCAACCAATGTGGTCGAAAGTTTCATGCCCGGATAGGTTTGATTAGCCACCAAAGACAACTCCATGCCTGATAATCGCTATTGCACAATTGCATGAGAGAAATGAATACTCAGACACGAGTTTCTACTTCAGATACGAATATTGTCAACACTTTTTAGTTAATGCCCATTAGCCCAGTCACTTGGTGCTCAGAAGTGCCTGTTTCAAAAAAAAACTTAGGGTAGGTTTCTCGACGGATTCTTATGTTTTTCGGTGTGCAGAATCCGAATCTGAAGTTTGCAAAAAAAAATGTCGGCTTCACAGTGAAAATCGCAAAAAAAAAACGGACTTTTTTCACAGAATCGCTTATAAGTTGAAAAATATGCAACCTAGTGAATTTCTCATTATTTACAAAATTAAAGTAGACAAATTTTCTTTCAAAATGCACTGGGTACTTTTAGTTTTTGAGTGCAGGGTACCGCCGCTAGAGCGCGCTAAAAAAGAGTGACGTTTTAGCACTTAGGCAAAATCGAGAGAAACTCAGCCCTAACTAGCCCCAGACACTTTCTAATCGTGTTTCCTCCATGAATACGTGTTTTATTCATGTTCTATGGTGGTAACATGATTGCAAGTTCGTTGAAAAACAAATTGATAAATTAATATATTCAAGTTAAGCTGGAGTATGTCCATCTGTATTTATCCACCTAATGGTAAAGTGTGAAAGTGATGAGGTGAGTAATGTAAAACAGTTTTTGTGATTTTTCACTCAACATCTCACCATGTCACACATATCTCACACATTCCTAAAGAGATATATTTAATATATTGATAGTGTGAAACCGGAGTCGTTTCCCCTTTGTGTGAAATGTTCACCCTCAAGCCCTCAATAGGAAGGGTACCTCTTTTGCCGACACATCTGTCCTTGATAGGTCCCCCTCCATGCCTCCGGCCAAGTCCTCTGCCATTCGAGTTTAGTTTGCTCTCTCCTCCTCGTGGGACAGCTAAGCATTCTTCTTCGGGTTTCTGCCGTTCGTTCAGTGTTTTCAAGTGAACTAATGTTGTTATTAGTGAATATGTGAGGGACGAAAATGTCGCGTCGTGAATGTGCAATTTGTGAGGAGCCTCTGGATGAACTCGAACTTTCTTTCAAACGACAAGAACAAGAGTAGATTCAGAGAGCTCCTCAGGAGTAGACTGAGTGAGGCAGGGATTGAGGATGCTGATGCTCAATCCATAGCTTCCACGCATGGCACAGTTGCAGTGGTGGGAGAAGATGATGACCTTCTCGTCATCATGATAGGCATCCTAACGTGTTCTTCCTGAAACCAGGAAAAGGAAAAGTACCACTGACGCTATATACCCTGGCAGCTCGCTAGAGGAGCCTCTGAGCCACCATATTTTATTCGTCCACGCTGTCAGTGGTTGTGACTCCACATCTGCCATGTTCAACCAGGGTAAGACGAAATTCTTGAAGACCCTCAAGAAGAACCCAGATCTTGTAAACTACCTAGAGCATTACATGGACCCCACAGCACAAGTCGAGGAGCTAGTGAATGCTGGCGAAATATTTCTAGTGGCCTTATATGGTGGTAACCACCATACCACTCGTCTAAACGAACTGAGGTGCAAGCTGTACCACAATACAGCATATTAAGTCACCGGAAACATGGCCTCGATCCCTCCCACTGAAGCTGCAGCCCGTGAGCACATTCTGCGAGTTTACCACCAGATTCAGCAGTGGCTCGACAATCAGCTCAACCCAGAACAGTGGGGGATGGAAGCCGTCGAGGAACGGCCTCATCCTCACGAGAACAGCTAAGGCCCCAGCTCCTGACAAGCTTCTCCTCAAGGTCTCTTGCAAATGCAAAGGCGACTGTCGAGGAAGCTGCAGTTGTCGACGTGTGGGTCTATATTGCTCTAGGCTTTGTACCATCTGCGAGGGAAACTGTCTGAACGTTGACAACTCATGCGACATCGACAATGAAGGTGACCCTGATGGCCCTCCTCCGGTTGAGTCACCACCTACAATCCTGGAGACATCAGCACAAGGTAAATAGCATGTTTGTACACCACTTTATTCCAATGGGGTTTGCTTACTTCACCCTCTAATGTATTCGTACGATTTCTTTTTTTAGAGGTGCCCGAGAATTCTGACGATTCCATCCCGGTCGGATCACCAACGACGATAGCGGGGACTTCAGCAGAAGGTAAACTGCATGTTTGTAATACACCCTATTTCACTGGGTTTTGAACAGTTTTCCAACTAGACACCTGAAAGTATTGTGTACAATAATATATACAATTCCTTTTCCAGTGGAGTTACCGACCGATAGTGGTCAACAGGGGTCTTCTACTCGGCAACCGGAGGCTGCTCCATCGAGGCCACAAAGGAGGAAGCTCAATTAAAGAATTGAAATTAATTGTAATGTATTAATAGTTTCCTTTTCATTATATTCATATCATTTAATTTTTGAAATACATAATAAAACGGCTTGATCGGTCCTTTATGAATTCCTACCACTCCGTGGGCAATGTTTTTCAAAGGCTCCGTAATCTTGTAACCAGCATAGAACATGAATAAAACACATATTCATGGAGGAAACACGATAAGAAAGCGTCTGGGGCTAGTTAGAGCTGAGTTTCTCTCGTTTTTGCCTAAGTGCCAAAAAGTTGCTCTTTTTCAGCGCGCTCTAGCGGCGGTGCCCTGCAATCAAAAATTAAAAGTGACCAGTGAATTGTGAAGGAAATTTTGGCTACTTTAATTTTGTAAATAGTGAGAAATTCACTAGGATGCATACTTTTCATCTTATAAGCGATTTTGTGAAAATAGTCCGACATATTTAGTTTTTTTCTGCTATTTTCACTGTGACGCCGTCATTTTTGTTCTTGGCAAACTTCAGATTCGGATTCAGCACACCGAAAAACATAAGAATCCGTCGAGAAACCTCTACCCTAATTCTTTTTGATCTAAACTACCATTTGACTGGGCTACATTACTATTTAACGTTCTTATTAACCTTATCTAATCCTAGGTGAACAGGATTTGATGATGACCGCATGACGATCGAAACGTGTCATCCAATTATTTACCCCTCTCCCTTGTTTCTTTGTGGGGGAGGTGCCCTACAATGGGGATGATTTGGAGGAAGTTAAAATGTGTGTGGAGAGGGTAGAGTGAGTGAGCTGTCTGAAGGCAAAGACGTAGCTCTGTGTACGAGCTTCCCGTTGGCTCGGATTGCCGGGAGCGCTCGGGAGTGTAAAAGAGGTATTGGGGGAGGTTTAGCAAATAAGACTTTAAACGAAGCGGTTGCTATTTCAGGTTATGGTGTTTAAATATGTGTACCCCTCTCCTAATATAATGGGGCACAGCCATGTTGACCGACTGCAAATTATTATATAATAGAGAACTATGCAACACTGAAAAATGGTGAAACCATTCAATAGGGCAGTCTGTTCTGCTACTTCGGACGCATTGTCACCGACGATAATAGGTGCACCACAGAAATCAAAAGGAGAATTGCCCTCGATAAACAGGTCTTCAGCAATAACAGATGGTTGGCTAGTCGGTTCTTAAGTTTAGGGGCTGCGACAACACGGTCATGTAGCCCCGTGTACTTTGGGTGTGTGTAGAATTGGTCTGATAACCGGTGTTATTGAGCAGACTGTATTAGTGTCTGTTATCTGTTTTCTAATTCAAGTAAGGACTGCAGACTTTTGAATTTTTCAAATAGTTCCTACTTTTGCTGACAAACGCCACCGTCAACGACTACTAGTTCAAAACTTAGCTACCAGACGCCACCGCAGTCGGCTCTTGGCAACGAACGTAGGAACCTAAGAGCGTTCTTTACATTCTTAACCTATACAATTTAGCTTCACACAGGTGAAATTAGTGGAAGGTTCTTTAACATGCCATAAATCTATGACATGGGACCACCGGCTTTACTTCCCCTCCGAAGGATTTTTAACGCTCTTAAAATATCCAACGCCTTCGGCCGGATTTGAAGCAATAACAGACAGCTTCTGACAAGCAGGCACATTAGCATTAAAACTAGAAAATCGGTTATCAAAACATTTGTCTGGAGTTTTTCGTTATACGGATGCGAAACTTGGATTCTAAGGAAACAGGACATACAACGCCTGGTGGCAGCGGAAATGTGGTTGTGGAGAAGGATGCTGAAAATAAGCTGGGCGGAGAAAAAGACTAACGAATGTGTCCTCAACGAAGTGGACGAAACAAGGAAGAGGAAATCAAAATTCGTTGGCATAATGAGTTTCTGACCACCATACTGGAAGGAAAAGTTCTGGGGAAGAAAGCAAGAGGAAGACCGCGCGGAAGGCTCATCTGTATTCTGTGATGCATGGACTTCAATTTAAAAAGTATGCTCTCTTAAAACGTTCAGCAAGTGAGAGACAAATGTAGTTGCAGCATCAAGGCCTAGCATTTCGATGATGATGATGATGAAGAAGATGATTATGATGATGACTTCATTATCTTTCTTTTGTTCCACTATTTATTTGCCTCTCACCACGCCAATGAGGGCACTGCGGTTATTTAATTGGAGATGATCAAATGTATAATGTAACTAGCTGTACCCGGCATGCGTTGCAATGCCAATCAAAGAAAGTGTTGGCGTTGTAACTTTGTTTGTTGAAGTGCTATTTGGAGTCCCATTATGTTTTTTCTTTATCCGCTAACCACCTCTAAACTATTGTAAAATTGATTTACTATCTCAATATAATCATGTGAGCGTGCTCAACAACTCATCAAAGTTTCATCGCAATGAAATGAATTGTGTATGAATGCATACGGGACTTGGTTGAAACGATTCGAGCGCCGTGCTTATTTATTGAATATACTCGTTCGCTACCTATTGTAAAATGGATTTACTAAGTCGAAAACCTTCCCTGGCGTGTACACAACAACTCATCAAAGTTTCATCGCAATCGGATGAATGGCATATGAACGCATAAGGGATTTTATTTAAACTATTCGCGCGCCGTCACTCATTTGTTGAATCTACTTGTGCGCCACCCATTGAAAAACGGATTTACTAATTCATACACCTTCGCAGGACTGTACTCAACTCACCAAAGTTTTATCACAATCGGATGAATGGTATATGAACGCATAAGGGACTTGGTCGAACCGATTCACGCGCTGTCACTCATTAGTTGAATCTACTCGTGCGCTACCAATTGTAAAGTGGATTTACTAAGCCAGAAATCTTCTCCGAAGTGTACACAACATCTCACCCAGGTTTCATCGCAATGGGATGAATGGTATATGAACGCATGTGGGACTTTCTTGAAACAAACGCACGCCATTTTGTTGAAGCTACTCGCACGCCAACTATTGTAAATTGGATTTACTACGCCTATAACTTTTCCGGGACTGTGCACAACAACTCACCAAAATTTGATCGCAATCGGATGAATCGTATATGAACGCAACGCCAACACGCATTTGTTTAAACTACTCGCGCGCCATCTATTGTAAATTGGATTAACTATGCCTATAATGATTTTGAAAGTGTGCACAACAACTCACCAAATTTTGGTCGCAATCGGATGAATGGTTTATGAACGCATAAAAGACGAACAAACGAACATCCTTTTTTATATATACTTGTATATAAGATTGTAACAGACCATGCTTTTGTAATATTTTTTATAGTGCCAGCGAAACAGGTCCTGATGATTATCGCATGATGTGCTAATTTGTTATGTGCTAATTAAGTGTTATTTCATGTATTATTCCTTTCAGGTTAGGCTGTTTAAATATTTGTACTCCCCAACTAATATAGTTGAGCACAATCGTGTTGAGAGACTGGAAAGCATCAAAGCCATGAAAAGCATTGATATACAACGATCTCTGAGGGAAGTCGTGGTGACTTATCGGAACGAGGTGCTATACAGTATCGAGCGAGATCTAGTAGGGCGGTGGGGGCGGCATCAGGCCAGGTCCGGGGATGTGCGCCGGTACTTGAACGAGCCGCAGTCTGGTACAGGCGCTGCCCCCAGCAGAGCGCCGTCCTCCAGCTCGTTCTCCTCCAGCAGCGGGACGCCTGCACAGAAACACACACACATGTATTGTAAAGGGCCGTCCACATATTAAGTCATCATTTTTGATCAATTCCCCACCCCCACAGCCATGTAATCACGCGTAATCATTGCATTGACCTCCTGTGCATTACGCAATCACAAAGCAATATGTAAAATTTCTGATTCATCGCGATTTATCCGTATAAATAAATGAAACAAGGTGTGTAGGGGGGAATAAACGTACAAAAAATTGACGAAAGCCATCAAAAATATTTCTGTGAACAAGATAAAGCTTCTTCAAATTTTATAAGTAAAACAAAAATGGCCTTTGAATTTAACTTGTAAGGTAAAGCTTCTGCTAATTTTATAACTAAAACAAAAATGACCTCTACATTTAACTTGTAACGTAAAGCTTCTGCTAATTTTATAACTAAAACAAAAATGGCCTTTACATTTAACTTGCAAGTTAAGCTTCTGGTAATTTTATAAGTAAAACAAAAATGGCCTTTATTTTTAACTTGTAAGTTAAAGCTTCTGCTAATTTTATAAGTAAAACAAAAGTGGCCGTTACATTTAACTTGCAAGATAAAGCTTCTGCTAATTTTATAACTAAAACAAAAATGGCCTTTACATTTAACTTGTAAGGTAAAGCTTCTGCTAATTTTATAACTAAAACAAAAATGACCTTTACATTTAACTTGTAAGGTAAAGCTTCTGCTAATTTTATAACTAAAACAAAAATGGCCTTACATTTAACTTGCAAGATAAAGCTTCTGCTAATTTTATAACTAAAACAAAAATGACCTCTACATTTAACTTGTAACGTAAAGCTTCTGCTAATTTTATAACTAAAACAAAAATGGCCTTTACATTTAACTTGCCAGTTAAGCTTTTGCTAATTTTATAACTAAAACAAAAATGACCTTTACATTTAACTCGCAAGGTAAAGCTTCTGCTAATTTTATAAGTAAAACAAAAATGGCCTTTACATTTAACTCGCAAGATAAAGCTTCTTGTAATTTTATAAGTAAAACAAAAATGGCCTTTACATTTAACTTGCAAGATAAAGCTTCTGGTAATTTTATAAGTAAAACAAAAATGGCCTTTACATTTAACTTGTAAGGTAAAGCTTCTGCTAATTTTATAACTAAAACAAAAATGGCCCTTACATTTAACTTGCAAGTTAACCTTTGGCTAATTTTATAAGTAAAACAAAAATGACCTTTACATTTAACTTGCAAGGTACAGCTTCTGCTAATCTTATAAGTAAAACAAAAATGGCCTTTACATTTAACTAGCATGTTAAGCTTTTGCTAATTTTATAACTAAAACAAAAATGACCTTTACATTTAACTTGTAAGGTAAAGCTTCTGCTAATTTTATAAGTAAAAAAAGGCTTTTACATTTAACTTGCAAGCTAAGCTTCTGCTAATTTTATAAGTAAAACAAAAATGACCTTTACATTTAACTTGCAAATTAAGCTTCTGGTAATTTTATAATTAAAACAAAAATGGCCTTTACATTTAACTTGTAAGTTAAAGCTTCTGCTAATTTTATAAGTAAAACAAAAATGGCCGTACATTTAACTTGCAAGATAAAGTTTCTGGTAATTTTATAAGTAAAACAAAAATGGCCTTTACATTTAACTCGCAAGATAAAGCTTCTGGTAATTTTATAAGTAAAACAAAAATGGCTTTTACATTTTACTCGCAAGATAAAGCTTCTGGTAATGTTATAAGAAAAGCAAAAATGGCCTTTACATTTAACTTGCAAGATAAAGCTTCTGCTAATTTTATAAGTAAAACTAAAATGGCCTTTACATTTAACTCGCAAGATAAAGCTTCTGGTAATTTTATAAGCAAAACAAAAATGGCCTTTACATTTAACTTGCAAGATAAAGCTTCTGGTAATTTTATAAGTAAAACAAAAATGGCCTTTACATTTAACTCGCAAGATAAAGCTTCGGGTAATTTTATAAGTAAAACAAAAATGACCTTTATATTTAACTTGCAAGATAAAGCTTCTGCTATTTTTATAAGTAAATCAAAAAAGGCCTTTACATTTAACTTGTAAGGTAAAGCTTTTGCTAATTTTATAAGTAAAACAAAAATGACCTACACATTTAACTTGCAAGATAATGCTTCTGCTAATTTTATAAGTAAAACAAAAATGACCTTTACTTTTAACTTGCAAAATAAAGCTTCTGCTAATTTTATAAGTAAAACAAAAATGGCCTTTACATTTAACTTGCAAGTTAAGCTTCTGCTAATTTTATAACTAAAACAAAAATGGCCTTTACATTTAACTTGCAAGTTAAGCTTCAGCTAATTTTATAACTAATACAAAAATGACATTTACATTTAACTTGCAAGTTAAGCTTCTGCTAATTTTGTAACTAAAACAAAAGTGGCCTTTACATTTAACTTGCAAGATAAAGCTCCTGGTAATTTTATAAGTAAAACAAAAATGGCCTTTACATTTAACTCGCAAGATAAAGCTTCTGGTAATTTTATAAGTAAAACAAAAATGGCCTTTACATTTAACTTGCAAGATAAAGCTTCTGCTAATTTTATAACTAAAACAAAAATGGCCTTTACATTTAACTTGTAAGGTAAAGCTTCTGCTAATTTTATAACTAAAACAAAAATGACCTTTACATTTAACTTGTAAGGTAAAGCTTCTGCTAATTTTATAACTAAAACAAAAATGGCCTTACATTTAACTTGCAAGATAAAGCTTCTGCTAATTTTATAACTAAAACAAAAATGACCTCTACATTTAACTTGTAACGTAAAGCTTCTGCTAATTTTATAACTAAAACAAAAATGGCCTTTACATTTAACTTGCCAGTTAAGCTTTTGCTAATTTTATAACTAAAACAAAAATGACCTTTACATTTAACTCGCAAGGTAAAGCTTCTGCTAATTTTATAAGTAAAACAAAAATGGCCTTTACATTTAACTCGCAAGATAAAGCTTCTTGTAATTTTATAAGTAAAACAAAAATGGCCTTTACATTTAACTTGCAAGATAAAGCTTCTGGTAATTTTATAAGTAAAACAAAAATGGCCTTTACATTTAACTTGTAAGGTAAAGCTTCTGCTAATTTTATAACTAAAACAAAAATGGCCCTTACATTTAACTTGCAAGTTAACCTTTGGCTAATTTTATAAGTAAAACTAAAATGGCCTTTACATTTAACTCGCAAGATAAAGCTTCTGGTAATTTTATAAGTAAAACAAAAATGGCCTTTACATTTAACTCGCAAGATAAAGCTTCGGGTAATTTTATAAGTAAAACAAAAATGACCTTTACATTTAACTTGCAAGATAAAGCTTCTGCTAATTTTATAAGTAAAACAAAAAAGGCCTTTACATTTAACTTATAAGGTAAAGCTTTTGCTAATTTTATAAGTAAAACAAAAATGACCTACACATTTAACTTGCAAGATAAAGCTTCTGCTAATTTTATAAGTAAAACAAAAATTACCTTTACTTTTAACTTGCTTCTGCTAATTTTATAACTAAACCCTCTTACGGTGCAGGGACACGGATACAATTCCTAAGTTTATTAGGATGAAGAGGAATTTCGGCTCAGCACATGTTCACCGTATATACGACAGAGCTGAGCGCTCAATGCTGCGAGAACAGATACATGCTACACGCAGGGACTTAGCTACGACTGACCGGGACCTCATATCAGTGCATCTCCGACTCACGCCTACGCTCTCAAGGGAGGATTGGGACAACATCGACCACATCACGCACTATTCTATGCGCTCCACCTTCGACCAGTCGACGCATCGCCAGAAAAAGAAATTTGAGCTATGTCAGGACCTCAAGACGATAACTGCAACCACATCTGCGCCGGACTCGTCTCGCACTGTAGTAAACCTGACTAACCGTCGTCTATCGCCAGGGGAAACTTCACTTTTGGCGAAAGGTCAGAACTTCTCTGTCACCCCACCTTCTGTGCCTGTAGAAGACATTATAAGCAACATTGAGGCTGCCATACACCGTTTACCCAGGGAGCAGGCCGAGGAAATCCGCTCAGAGGCCTCGCGCATCCTTCGTAAAGCTCCAGCACCCATCAGTAACCTCACACTTCAAGAGAAGAATGCCTTTAAAACCCTTAACAGGGATAGAAGCATCATCATTCTACCTGCAGATAAGGGCAACGCGACTGTAGTCATGTCATCGGAAGACTACGACACTAAGATCCTGTCGCTACTAGAACCTCAGACATACCGAAAACTCACGAAATACCCCACAACACGGATACTTAGAGAGACCAACAGGTTAATCAAGGCCTCTTCACTACCAGACCACGTGAAGAAGGATACATGCAAGAGTGAAGCTCTACCTCCCAGGCTGTACGGTCTACCCAAAGTACACAAAACTGACATTCCACTGAGACCTATCGTGAGTGCTATCGGCTCTCCAAACTACACCATCGCCAAGCATCTCTCCATCATTCTACAACCGCACATCGGTAACACTGAGACTTACGTCAGGGATTCAGGCCATTTTATTGAGAAATTGCAGAACATACGTCTAGAACCTGAAGACCGCCTAGTCAGCTTTGACGTAGTATCCCTCTTCACGAAGGTGCCTATGAATGAATCCATAAACCAGATTGCCGAGCTCTTCACGGAAGACATCACTGACTTGTTTCGCCACTGCCTCGCCACGAGCTACTTCCTATGGCGCGAGAACTTCTACGAGCAAATAGAGGGAGTTGCCATGGGTAGCCCACTAAGCCCTGTGATTGCGAACTTCTACATGGAAAAGTTCGAGCAGTTGGTGATCGAGACTGCACCCCTCAAACCGAAAGTATGGCTACGTTATGTTGACGATACCTTCGTAGTCTGGAGCCACGGAGAGGAAGAGCTGGAACGTTTCCTGGACCACCTTAACAGCCTCAACACCAGCATAAAATTTACTATGGAGAAGGAGAAAGACAACTGCCTGGCCTTTCTTGACGTGCTGATCACCAGGACTAATGACCTGCGCTTGGGGCACACCGTATACCGGAAACCCACACACACCGACCGGTATCTACACAAGACATCCAATCACCACCCCCGACAGAAACACGGAGTTATTAAAACATTGGTAGACCGTGCTATGAGAATCTGTGAGCCATCCAACCTCAACCAAGAGCTGAAACATGTAAAGAGGGCCCTATGCGCCAACGGATACAGCAATAAGGAGATTGAGCGAGCCTCTCATCCCAGGCGCCGGAGCACGAGGAAAGATTCTGAGGAAACTCCGGTGGCCACCGCATTCCTGCCGTACGTGAAGAAGGTGACGGACAGGATAGGCAAATTACTGAAGACCTATGGGGTGAAGACAGTTTATAAACCCACCGCCAAAATTCGGGACTTGCTGCGATCCGCTAAAGACAAGCGCCACCCACACTCCACTGCAGGTGTCTACAGAATCCCGTGTTCCTGTGGGAAGGTGTACATAGGAACGACGAAGAGGAGCGTGACCACCAGACTCAAGGAACATAACAGACACAGCCGCCTGGGTCAAACTGAGAAATCGTCAATCGCTGAGCATTCTCTCTTGCCCGGTCACGATGTACAGTACGGGGACACGGAGGTACTCTCCACGACCACTCACTACCACGCCAGGCTGCAACGGGAAGCCATAGAAATCTTCAAACACCCCGACAATTTCAATCGGAAGGAAGAAATTGAACGTGTGCGTAATACTTGGATCCCGGCTCTTAGGAACACCAAGGCCAAGAAATCACTCACACGTCAACCTGAAGAACCTTCCCGCTACAGCCCGGCAGTCGCGCAGGGAACACCTGACCCTCACAAGCTCGGTCGCCGAAGCCGGAGCACGCACCGCACCCCGCAACATGTACGTGAGATCAGACGGTCCAGCCGGAATGCGAAGAGAACGCTCGGCTCACCATGCTAATTTGAAGATCAAAACTACCTTCCAGCCGTTAGTTCATCGCCCAGATCCACCCAACCAACAGTCATATTCAAACAACAATACCCCACTACAAACCGTTACCCATTATTTCAAGCCTCTTCCTCATTCCACTGCTGACCAAGGAAAGAAGCGGAACCCTTGATAATGCCGGACGCAGTTTCCGGTGAAACGTCGGGAGATATCCTGTCTGGACCACGGCCTACAAGCCCGAAAAACTTGTATTTAATTGCAAAATAAAGCTTCTGCTAATTTTATAAGTAAAACAAAAATGGCCTTTACATTTAACTTGCAAGTTAAGCTTCTGCTAATTTTATAACTAAAACAAAAATGGCCTTTACATTTAACTTGCAAGTTAAGCTTCAGCTAATTTTATAACTAATACAAAAATGACCTTTACATTTAACTTGCAAGTTAAGCTTCTGCTAATTTTATAACTAAAACAAAAACGGCCTTTACATTTAACTTGCTAATTTTATAACTAAAACAAAAATGACCTTTACATTTAACTTGCAAGATAAAGCTTCTGCTAATTTTATAAGTAAAACAAAAATGACCTTTACATTTAACTTGCAAGATAAAGCTTCTGCTAATTTTATAAGTAAAACAAAAATGGCCTTTACATTTATCTTGCAAGTTAAGCTTCTGCTAATTTTATAAGTAAAACAAAAATGGCCTTTACATTTAACTAAGGCATTATTTGGGTGAAAGTTTGTAATATTATTTCAGGGGCCATGGAGACGCACTCCATTCAGCGATTCGTTAAGTGATTACGTACTAATTTCGATTACCCTCCCTCCCCCTCACCCCCTCCCCCTTTTTTTGTGATTACGTAATATGTGGACAGCCCATAAGGTTGGAAACAATACTCAAGCATGTAGTTTTAGTTTCAGCCCATGCAGAGTAACTTAGACACTACAGTGGAACAATGTTTACAAATGTTCCCAGACACCTTTTAATTCACATGTATAATTCAAATGCACATCAACAACAAAAATAGTAAGTTGACCTTCCATGTGTTTCGAGGCAAACTATTCACATCTATACATCTACACTTCCTGCCATTTGTCTTGAATGAAGCAGTGAATTCCTCACCCATGGACATACTACTGATTTCGGTAATTAACAACCTGCTGAGAGAGAGTCCTTGAGGAAATTAGAAACTGTCAAACCTATCACAAGTAGAATAAGAGTACCGTGGTAAACTCCATGCAATACTTACCATGAATTATCGTTCACTAAGGTTACAAAGAAGCATGCATGAGCAGGCTAGCCGCCGTGGGTAGGTCAATGTACAGAAACACAATACCTCGTTCAGATAACCGGAGCTTATCTAGACTAGCACTAATAAGCGTCATCAACGATCGATGAAAGAGGAAACCTAGTACTTCTCAAACCACGATAATGACGTTCAGGCGCCGGACTCAGAAAGTCTTCTCCCGGGAAGGAAGTTTCCAAGTATTCTACTAGGATTAGTAATAGTTGTGGCAAAAGTTCTGCCTAATTAACATCTTTATTTTGATAAATGATCACTTGGTGGTCATTGGGTACGTGTTTCGAGGCCTAATTGTTTTGACCCCTTCATCGGCCGATGTAGATTTAAACATCAAGGAAACAGGTGTTTTTTTTGTCGTGTGGCCTCCTGAGAGGCCGAGTGCAGGTCTTTATAGTCGACGCCCGTGGGCGACCTGCGCGTCGGGGTGAGAGATGGAATGGATGAAGATGAATGAAACTGGGCAAGGATGTGGAAGGAAGCGGCCGTGGCCTGTCAGAACGTACCGTCCCAGCATTTGCCTGGTGTTGAAAATGGGGAAACCACGGAAAACCATTTCAAGGACGGCCGACGGTGGGGCACGAACCCGCGCGTCTACCGTGTCAGCAGAGAGCTTGGCCCCATGACCTTACGCTGCGCTTTAGCGTTCGTAGTCACTGCTGTCGGTAACAGGTGGTTGGAAAGCGTAACACTAAAAACCTTCACAGCAATAACCATATTATGGTGCACCATAATGGAAAAGTGGAAGATGCTTACCCCAAAGACACATTAAATATAAGTGACTGAATAGAAAGAAAGAAAGAAAGAAAGAAAGAAAGAAAGAAAGAAAGAAAGAAAGAGTTGAAATTTGAAAACCAATCCACAATATGAACAAACTCTAAAATGTCACCCTTTCCTGCATTCTTCATTTGAGAAACAATTCGACGCATGTTTTTCGGAAGAATTGGACCACATGACTGTTACATACAGGGTCTTTCATATAAAGTAAGAACGGCAAGTGGCAGTTTTGTTATTCGCTGCTGGGGTGGCCTTGGCCGAGCTTGTGGCGCGCCATGGTCCCCTGCTGTACTATTGAAAGCATGCGCATAGTAAATACGAGAGCTGTTTTTTTTTTCAAGTTCCGATGGACTGTATAAAAATAACACATTGACATACCAAACTGATTTAACTACGAAATGTTTGCTTGTTTTATTCTTGTCTCGACATAATCGCCAAAACAATTGAAACATTTGTCGTATCGTTACACCAGCTTTCCAATGCCCTCGGCAAAATATTCTGCCGCCACTGAAGTGGGTAAGTCTGGACAGCCTCCTGAAGTGTTTCCTTTTTGGCGAGGCATTGCCGCCCAACCATACCTTCAATTCTCGAAAAAGGTGAAAATCATTCACAACCACACTGCACCAACGTTACGATAGACTTTTACAAAGAATTCAAGTGTGAAGTTTTGGACCATCTCCGTTTAGTCCAAACCAGCAATGAATGGTTTTCACCTTTTTGTTGGGCGGCAACGCCTCTTCAAAAAGGAAAAACTTCAGGAGGCTGTCCAGACTTACCCACTTCAGTGGCGGCAGAATATTTTGCCGAGGGCATTGGAAAGCTGGTGTAACGATACGACAAATGTTTCAATCGTTTTGGCGATTATGTTGAGACATACGAACAAGCAAACATTTAGTGGTATGTCAATCTGTTTTTTATACAGTCCATCGGAACTTGAAAAAAAATCAGCCCTCGTATGTAGCATGCGCGCGCTTTCAATAGTACAGCAGGGGGCCATGGCGCGCCACAAGCTCGGCCAAGGCCACCGCAGCAGCGAATAACAAAACTGCCGCTTGCCGTTCTTACTTTATATGAAAGACCCTGTATATGTAATGTATCTTTGGGGTAAGCATCTTCCACCTTTCCATTATGGTGCACCATAATAGGGTTATTGATGTGGATGTTTTTAGTCTTAAGCTTTCTAACCAACTGTTTTCCTTGATATTTAAATCTACATCGGCTGATGAAGGGGCCAAAACAATTAGGCCTCGAAACATGTACCCAATGACCACCAAGTGATCCATTATCAAAATAAAGGTATTGATTAGGCGGAACTTTTGCCACAACTATTACTAATTAGTTCATCAATACGTAACCAGCATGGACCTTTCGAATACTAAAATTCTACTAGGATGTAAAATAAAACACGTGCGTGGATCATTAACATATTCTGAGTCTGGCCTATGCTGATGACTTGGTTGTAATGGATTGTAAGCCAGCATGCTAGAATTTGAACAGAAATGTAGGGAGTGTAGTATGAAGATGAGTATTTCAAAGGCGAACGTTATGTCGGTTGGGAATAAAAGCAAGAAAATAGAATTCCAGGTAGAAGGAATTATAAGGTGCGTTCAAAAGGTAACGAGCCGGAGGCTGGGATGCGCAATCGGCTAATCGTCCAACGCTGCCAGTCGCATTGCAAACAGTGACATGGAGGCGTCGACCGAAGAGCAAAGAGGTGTTGTTCGGTTTCTGACAGTGAAAGGAGTAGGGGGAACGGACATTCATCGCCGAATGTCACAAGTGTACGGCGAACACTGCATGTCCCTTGCAAGAGTCAAGGCGTGGCACAAGCGCTTCAGGGAAGGACGGGTGTCGTTAGCCGATGACGCCCGGTCTGGGGCACCCCCCTGCATGACAACGTCCAGCTGGTTGATGCACCCATTACCCAGGACCGCCGAGTGACAGTGAACGCCATAGCCGCCGTGGTCGCTCCACGACAATGCACGACCTCATACGGCCAACACAGTCGCGGCACTCCTGCAGAAATTCAAATGGGAGGTTCTCGGCCACCCTCCATACAGTCCAGACCTCTCTCCCTATCATTACGCCATGTTTGATCCCCTGAAAAGGGCTCTGCGGGGCCAACGATTCACCTCGGACGCCGACGTCCAGCTGTACGTGCGGAACTGGTTCACATCGCAGCCCAGGGAATTTTATGAGACAGCCATTCACCGCCTCGTGTCACAGTGGGACAAGTGCCTCAACCACCAGGGCCAATACCTGTAACATACAGGTACTGGTTTCTGTAATTACGCCTCCGGCTCGTTACTTTTTGAACGCACCTTATAGATTGGAACAGATGGAACAATTTTAAGTACTTGGGATGTGTATGGTCACAGTATGGGGAAGAAAATAGAGTCGAGGTGTAGAAAAGCAAATGCAGTGAGTTCTGATTTGCGATCTGCAGTATACTGCAAGAAAGAAGTTAGCAATGAAACTCTCCCTACATCGCTCAGTATCTAGACCAACCTTGCTGTATGGAAGTAAGAGCTGGGTAGATTCAGGATATCTGATACATAAACTAGAGGTAACTGATATGATGCTAGTACGAATAATTACTGGGACAAATAGATGGGAGCAATGGCAGGAAGGTACTCGTAATGAGGAGATAAATACCAAGTTAGAAATGAAGCTGTTCGTATGAGCCGACTCACATGGTGGGGTCATGTGATGAGAATGGGGAGGAGAGATTTGGTTGGTTCCTTAGTTTAGGGGCTGCGACAACGCGGTCATGTAGCCCCGTGTACTTTGGGTGTGTGTAGAATCTGTCTGATAACCGGTGTTAATTGTGATGACTGTAATAGAGTGTGTTATCTGTTTTTTTTAATTTAAGTACTGCAACTTAGAATTCTTCAAATAGTTCCTACTTTTGCCGCCAAGCGCCACCGTCAACCACTACTAGGCCTTCAGAACTTAGCTACTAGACGCCACCGCAATCGGCTCTTGGCAACGAACATAGAAACCTAAGAGCGTTGTTTGCATTCTTAACCTATCCAATTTAGCTTCACACAGGTGCAATTAGGGGAAGGTTCTTTAACATGCCATAAATCTATGACATGGGACCGCCGGCTTTACTTCCCCTCCGAAGGAAGGCATACTGAGGGATTTTTAACGCTCTTAAAAAATCTGACGGCTTCGGCCGGGTTTGAACCCGCTACCTTGGGCATAGAAGCCACCGAAGCCACCAAACGCGCAGGTACCATACACGATGTCTGAGCACGAGATCCACCCCTTGATTGTGCAACGCAATGTCTTACTAGTGAAGGCGTGAAGAAGACGAAACTTTTCCGCATTTTGAAGATCAAACACGTTTAAGGCTTCGTATCCAAGGAAGGCTACGCTCGTCGACCACGGACAAACATCACGGAGCAGAATATTCGTGACCTTCTTGAAAGTGATCGAAGTTTGAAGGTTTCCAAAATTAGTTTTCAGATCGGAATAAGTTATGGGAGCAGTGTTACTGAGTGCGGTTGGACGTGTTTATCTCCGCACAAGACGTGACAAAATTAATGAGACAAGTGATTCTCTTCCATGACAACGCTCGACCGCATACTGCAACCCTTACTCACGGAATACATACCCTCATTATAGCTCTCACTAATCGTCCTGCGATTTACATTTCTTTAGGCCAGCATCAAGCACTGATGACAACCCTGCTCTTTGTACGATTAAGGCATCAAAGAGCCAATAAAATAGGAGGTTATGTAGAATAGTGATATATATGTACCTGACTATTTTGAAACATAATCTTTTAAGGGAAATGCAATTTATATTATCTACCTCCGTAGCAAATATAGAACGGTATACAATGATGTTTGAGTCATCTAGTGTCGAAATCGGTTAATCACATCAGATCGTAAGGTTCACTTTGGTAGATATGTGTCCTATTTCAAAGCGCTGAATCAATCTGTGCTGTTATTTTGCTACAAAAAGGACGTCTATTACTTGTCTAAAAAAGAAATCATCTCTTTTACGATCGGATATAGATCTTGAAGCAATAAATCTCTTGGAGATCTAAATATTGACACGCGTTCTGATCACGTAAGCACACTGATTAGAAAATATTTGAAAAAAATGATCAAAAACGACGAAGTGAGACCATTACGTTGCCCGTTTAATGAAGAGGGAGGAGGTAGGACAAATAAGTATAGAAATGAGAAAGTAGACAAGAATTCACATGTTGATAAAATCAAAACTTCCAGGCGTCTTCATCGGTCCATGCCCCATGCAAACAGACAAAATATAACCGACCATGCATTCTAAATAACACCGTGAATTTCAAATGCAATGCCACTTGTTAGCGTTGTCACGAATTACACGGCTATGTAAAAAAGCATACTGCAGATGGATCTAAAAGCAAAACATCTCTCTTAAACTAGATGTTCGAGCTGGGCCTGTTTCTAAAATGAAGATATGGAAATGCATTGAGCATATTATACACACATCAAAAAAAGTTTTGCATCACCTCGGTTCCCAGATCTCCGGCATATAGACGTTGACTGTGTATATTGTATCCAAGATACAGTCCCTTTGACTGTTCATAGATGTCACTAAAACTGCTCAAAGATGTAAACAACCATGCATGAGCAGGGCCTATTAGACGGAGGGGGTACGACAGCCGATCAGTTCCAGTCATTCCACCAGGACGAAGGTACGCTGCTCATGTTGTCTGTAGTTCTACCATGCCTAGAAGGTCAATACCGCAGTTCGATCGCGTCCGCATTGTTACTTTGTGTCAAGAAGGGCTCTCAACAAGGGAAGTTTCCAGGCGTCTCAGAGTGAACCAAAGCGATGTTGTTCGGACATGGAGGAGGTACAGAGATACAGGAACTGTCGATGACAGGCCTCGCTCAGGCCGCCCAAGGGCTACTACTGTAGTGGATGACCGCTACTTACGGATTGCCGCTCGGAGGAACCCTGACAGCAATGCCACCATGTTGAATAATGCGTTTCGTTCAGCCACAGGACGTCGTGTTTCAACTCAAACTGTGCGCAATAGGCTGCATGATGCGCAACTTCACTCCCGACGTCCATGGCGAGGTCCAGCTTTGCAACCCCGACACCATGCAGCGCGGTACAGATGGGCCCAACAACATGCTGAATGGACCCCACGGAATTGGCATCACGTTCTCTTCACCGATGAGTGTCGCATATGCCTTCAACCAGACAATCGTCGGAGACGTGTTTGGAGGCACCCTGGTCAGGCTGAACGTCTTAGACACACTGTCCAGCGAGTGCAGCAAGGTGGTGGTTCCCTGATGTTTTGGGGTGGCATTATGTGGGGCCGACGTACGCCACTGGTGGTCATGGAAGGCTCCGAAACGGCTTTACGATACCTGAATGACATCCTCCGACCCATAGTGCAACCATATCGGCAGAATATTGGAGAGGCATTTGTCTTCATGGACGACAATTCTCGACCTCATCGTGCACATCTTGTGAATGCGTTCCTTCAAGATAACGACATCGCTCGACTACAGTGGCCAGCATGTTCGCCAGACATGAACCCTATCGAACATGCCTGGGATATGTTGAAAAGGGCTGTTTATGGACGTCTTGACCCACCAACCACTCTGAGAGATTTACGCCGAATTGTCGTTGAGGAGTGGGACAATTTGGACCAACAGTGTCTTGATGAACTTGTGGATAGTATGCCACGACGAATACAGGCATGCATCAATGCAAGAGGACGTGCTACTGGGTATTAGAGGTAGTGGTGTGTACTGCAATCTGGACCACAAATGCTGAAAGTCTAGCTGTATGATGGTACAACATGCAATGTGTGGGTCTCATGAGCAATAAAACGAGCTGAAATGTTGTTTGTGTTGATCTCTATTCCCTTTGTATTTAAAGGTTCCAGAACTCTTGGAACCGAGGTGATGCAAAACTTTTTTTGATGTGTGTAGCTAAGCTATCGTTTCGGCATGAGAAGGACTTACACTTTAAATTTTGAGATTTTTGATTTTTCTTGTTCAGCTGCAAAAAATAAAATACTACTTCAAACCTGCTGAAAGAAAAATGTAATCATATTTCAAACAATTATAGAGCATTACAAAATTAAATGCTGCATAGAGCATTTACATTCAACATTCATAATATACACGATATTTCAGAATGAATACGACAAACTCGTTGCAAATGAACAACAACAAAACATGCCCATACGTCCGCATCACAGTGTTCCCAATCACTTGTAGCATCTGGATATCGATCGATAGACAAATACAATCCGATAGGCTGGCCCACCAGATCACCCAACCTCAATTCACTGGGGTTATCTGAGAGGTATTGTGTATGAGCACTGCTCATAGACAGCAAAATCTACTTAGAATATCAATAGCCTGTGATCACATACGCCATATTGTTTTGAAATAAAAATAAAATTAAAAATTAAATTAAATTAAATTAATAAATAAAAGTAAAATAAAAATATAATAAAATATAATAAAGGTGAGCTAAAATAAAAAGCAAAATAAAATACAAATTAAATCAAGGTAAAATAAAAATAAAAATATAATATAAACAGATAAAAAAAGAATAAAACAAAATAAAATAAAAATACAATAAAAGTAAAATAAAATATAAATTAAACAAAAAACAAAATAAAATACAATTTAAATAAAAGTAAAATAAAAATAAAAGAACATGTAAAATAAAATAATAAACAAGAAGTTCCGTGAAGAACTATACAGCCTACTTTTCATGCCAATGATTATTCTACAGAATATGAACCTATCTAGAATAATGACGAAATTAAGTTGCTAATATCGAAATTTCCAATTAGTTCGAAATACTGTATACCTGGCATAATGTATCCTAATAGAGCACTACAGTTGACAGCCCTGATGACTGAATATATTCTTAGTTCCATCTCTTAAGGTACAAAATACAAAATTTGGTTGAAGTCCAATGAATCGCATGGACGTTACATGCAGTTAAACATTGGATCAAACAGCGCGCGTAAAATCATGTTGGCAACAATGTCATGCATGTATTGGTCAGAAATAATCTGAAATAATATGATCTATTGTTGTGCCAATTTTGAATGAAATCCATTAGTTAGTATAGAAGTTACATGCATTTTAAAATTGGACCTATCAGCAGGCTTAGAGTCATGTTGGCAGCACTGACGTATATTAGTTACTCCAAATTCGTCTAGAATGCCAGGTACTATACGTGTGCAAATGTTAGAGCTATTGGCTTGCATACTTTCTGATATATTGATATTAGGGTTAACAAAAATAGGGACAGCACATATTAACAGTTGGCAGCCCTGGTTGCTCCTTAGAATACGCGTAGTCATATCTGTTATGGTACACATAACACATACGAAATTTGGTTGAAATCCAAATGATAGTATGGAAGTTGCATGTATTTAAAGTTGGACCTGTCAGCAGGCTTAGAATCATGTTGGTAGCACTGACGTATATAAGTTACTCCAAATTAATATAGAATGGCAGGTACTATACGTGTGCATAGTTTAAAGCTGTCGGCTTGCATACTTTCTGATATATTGGTATTTGGATAAAATAAATTAGGAGCATTTATTAACAGTTGGCAGCCCTGGTAGGTCTTAAGAATACGCTCAGTCATATCTGGTTATGTACACATACAACATACGAAATTTGGTTGAATTCCAATTGATAGTGTAGACGTTATATGCATTTAAAAATTGGACCTATCAGGAGGCTTATAATCATTCTGGCAACACTGCCATGTTTGGCCTCCTGGAAATTAAACTGAAATATTATGATCTGTACGTGTGCCAATTTTTAAATAGCTCCCATTCATACTTTCCAAGATATCCAACATGGAGCTCAAATTTCAATTGCGATTTTTTAGCAGTTGGTAGCACTGACATCATTTTCAAATATGGCCGTGAGATATTCAGGTGTAGATCTTTACTCCTACCAAATTTTGTTTAGATTGCTGCAGCCGTTTAGGAGTTGATAGGGGGGGACACACAGACAGACAGACAGACAGACAGACAGACAGACAGACACACATTTGCCCGATTTCATAAGTCTACTTTTTCCTCATTTTTGCAAAATGTGAAAAGTAGGCTAAAAATTCACACTAACTCCTGAGCCACCAAGTAATAGATCTTTTGCTTCCTTGCATCTTCGAGAACGATGCGATCGGGATGGTCGAGGATGTTCAGCAAATTTGTCGCCTTCATTCTGAATCACCCAGTATATCCTCCGGGTCTCACTCAAAGTACCGTTACACACGCATACACAATTCTATATTATTCATATTTACTCCCACGCATTTTCGGAAACGAACTAGATGTATTTCACTGAGGATAGAGGTTAAAAAGGAGAAATAAAGGAAATAAGACCACGAATTTCCCATTAATATCGCCATAACATAGTTACGTAGAAAAACGGCAAAATTCTTTTTTAGATAATACAGCGTGAATCAAAAGAATTAGGTATAATCTATTCAAATAAAACAATAAAACTACCTATACCAAAGAAAGTGGGAGCTGACAGATGTGAAGATTACCGTACAATCAGCTTGATTACTCATGCTTCAAAGATTCTGTCTAGAATAATTTACAAGAGGATTGAGAGCCAGATAGAAACGGAGTTGGGTGAAGACCAGTTTAGTTTCAGGAGAAATGTAGGAACAAGGGAAGCTGTACTAAGTCTTAGGCTGATTTTGGAAGGTAGAATAAGGAAAGATAAGAGAACATTCATGGCTTTTGTAGACTTAGAAAAGGCTTTTGATAACGTTGATTGGACTAAATTGTTTGACATTTTGAAATCAATTGGAATAAAGTACAAGGATAGGAGGGTGATATACAATCTATACAGAAACCAGACAGCAGTCATTCGAGCTGAAGGACATGAGAGAGAAGCTGGTATTCAGAAAGGTGTAAGGCAAGGCTGCAACTTATCACCCATACTTTTCAATCTTTACATTGAACAAGCAATGAAGGAAATTAGAGAAAAATGTAAAGTGGGAGTGAAGATTCAAGGAGAAATAATTTCAACTCTGAAATTTGCTGATGACATCGTCATCTTGGCCGACACGCCTGAGGATTTGAATGATTTTTTGAATGATATGGACTCCGTCTTGAGGAAAGAATTCTTGATGAAAATTAATAAAGGAAAAACAAAAATATTGGAATGCAACCGAAATAAATCAGAAACCTCTGTGGACATCAAATTGGCAGCTGGAAAGCTGAAGGAAGTAGGAGACTTCTGTTACTTAGGAAGCAAAATAACCAGTGATGGACGAAGCAAAGAGGATATAAACAGTAGGTTGGCTCAGGCAAGGAAAGCATTTCTACAAAAACGGAATCTGTTGACACCGAATATAGATTTAGGTATTAGGAAGTAATTTTTGAAAGCCTTTGTCTGGAGCGAGGCGCTCTATGGAAGTGAAACTTGGGACTATTGGAGCAGCAGAAAAGAGGAGAATTGAAGCATTTGAAATGTGGTGTTACAGGAGAATGATGAAGATCAGTTGGGTAGATAGGGTTACAAACGAAGAGGTATTAAGACGAGTGAGAGAGGAGAGATTTTTCTGGCGAATGAAGAAGAGATAGGTTGGTAGGACACATGCTAAGACACCCAGGAATAGCAAGCTAAGTTATGAAGGGAAGGGTCGAGGACAAGAACAGTTAGAATACGAAGTACGTCCAGAAAGTAAGTTCCGTTTGGTATTAACATTAAATTGTGTACAGATACAGAAAAATTATTTATTGCACAAAATTCTACAACCCTTAAACTACTTTTTCACATAACTGCCGAAATGTTGCAGACATTTGTCGTAGCGTGGCACGAGTTTTTGTATACCTTCTTCATAGACGTGTGCCGCCTGTGTCTTCAACTAGTTGTACGTTCCGCTGCAGCGGTTACAGAACAACTGGTTCACGCGATTGATGACAAGATCCGGGAAAACCGCAGGTTTACAATTAGTGCTCTCGCTATGGAATTTCCCCAAATCTCACGATCACTAATTCATGAAATTGTTACCGAAAAACTGAACTTTCGTAAACTTTGCCGACGTTGGGTACCAAAGATTCTTAGGGAGCAACACAAAACAAAAGGGATGGGTAGCGCACTTCAGTTTTTGACCCGTTACAATGAAGGCGGCGAAGAATTTCTGACACAGATAGTCACAGGTGATGAAACTTGGGTTTCTTACGACACCCCTGAAAGTAAGCGGCAATCAATGGAATGGAGGCACACTTCGTTCCCAGCAAAGGTTAAGCCGAAACAAATCTTGACACCTCGGAAAATGATGTTTCCAACTGGTTGAAGACACAGGCGGCAAACTTCTATGAAGAAGGTATACAAAAACTTGTGCCACGCTATGACAAATGCCTGCAAAAGTTCGGCAGTTATGTGGAAAAGTAGTTTAAGAGGTGTAGAATGTTGTGCAATAAATGTTTTTTCTGTATCTGTACACAATTTAATTTTATTACCAAACGGAACTTACTTTCTGGACGTGCCTCGTATGTTCAACAGATTGCCTCGGATGTAGGGTGTGGTAGCTATGTAGAGATGAAACGATTAGCTCGGGACAGGGAGGCCTTGAGAGGTGCATCAAACCAGTCAAAAGACTGAAGACTCAAACAACAACCTGCCATCAGGCAGATAAAGTGACTTACCCTCGGTGTTGAGCACGGAACTGGTGTCGAAGGAGGCCAGGCTGCCGCAATTGGCCCGACACGACGCTGTCTGGGAGCCGCTGCTGCACGTGTCCAGCGTCACATTTGTCGACACCTCGCTGGGCGCCATAGTATCCGTGGAGCCCATGGAGTCCCCAGTAGACACAGAGTGGGACGTGCTGCGAGGGCAGACAAGCACACGTACGCTTATCCTGGGCAGAGAACAAGTATAAGAACGTCTTATTGGGTAGTTGAGTAGCCCTCTCATCATCACCATCCCTCCCTATATCATTCTGCGAAGGTCCCATTCCAGTTTTGTACCAAAAATAAGGTCCCATTAACACCACCCTACACATATGGGGTACCTACAGGTTCAGCATAACCCAATGCGTACGCGAAACGCACTCACTTACTCTTTAAATGCCTCCTCCTCCTCCTCTTCTTCTTCTTCTCCTTCAAGTGCCTCGTCCTCCAAGAACATTGGCGATCAATAGCATGATCTGCTGTTTGTCCATAGCTGTTCTAAACAGTGTCACTGTATTAAGTCCGAACCACTGGCTTAAGTTCTTTAGCCAGGATATTCGTCTGCGTCCTGGACCCCTAATGCCATCAATCTTCCCTTGGATCATTAATTGCAAGAGGTGGTATTTGTTGTTGCCCATGAAATGACCAAAGTATTCTAGTTTTTGTCCTTTTGATGATACTGAGAATTTCCAAGTCTTTGTCCATACGCCGCAGTACGTCCACATTTCAAATGCTGTCAGTTTCTTTCTTAAAACCTCAGTAAGTGTCCATGATTCAACTCCATAGAGCAGGACACTAAAAACGTAACATCGAAGCAGTTGGGTGCGTAATGACAGACTTAAATCACGGCTGGTTTTTCTCATTTTCATGAAAGAACTTTTTGCCTGCTCAATTCTACAGCGAATTTCTTGAGTTAAGTCTCAGTTATCATTAATAAATACAGTGGAACGTCGTTTATCCGAAATAAGACCGAAATTATTCCGGATAACGATTTTTCCGGATAATCGAACATGTATTTATTTCATAGTACAACCATACTACAATAACGCAGTTTCTAATGCAGTAAAAGCTTCTCCATGACTTGGTCTGCCTTGATCTTTCCCATCTAGACTTTCATCCTTTTCGTCTTCCCCACTTACTTCTTGCACCAAAGAAGTAATTTCGTCATCATCTAAGATTTGAAAACCTGAGTCACTGTCACTTTCCAACCAAGCTTGTGCGCCTTCTCTATCACAGTCGGAAAATCCAGCAACTAGGGGGGAATAACTCACTTGTCACTGCATCCAAATCTTCATCAACAGTGTCAGTGGTCTTAACGGTCTCTTGTTCTCATACCAATTCAATGCATTTCGCAGATCCTGTGGTGTTAAAGTGTTCCATCCATTAGCGATCAAGTAACACTAGTCCTTAATAGGAAGCTTTTTTTTTAAGATATCACACTCTCCTCATCTTCTGCCAACAGTAAACGACGTAAAACTTCCTTCTTGTACACCTTCTTAAGCCTTTTTTTAATTTTTATTTCCTCGTCCGGATAATTGACGTTCCGGGTGTTTGACGTCCGGATAAACGACGCTGTACTGTACCTTAAAACATGTATATTTACAATGAAATAATGAAAGAATGCAACACGGTAACCATGGTAACAGAATCTCACAGGTCCATCTATTTCTGTAAGGCCGGTATTACACTATCAAGGAAATTTGTCAAAGATCTTTGATAAAAGATCTTTTATAAACGATATGACAAGTGTAATGGGGAAATCTTTTATAAAAAGGTGGTTTTATAAAATTTCTTTTATTAAATGTACGAGCATTATGCTATCTTTGATAAAAGATTCAAACCAAAATGGCGGATCATAACAGCTGGAATATTACCAAAGCAAAGATGCTCATATCAGAGTGTGAAATGCATTGAATGTTACATAATATGTTACATAATGAATGGTATACAATGTAAAACATAGCGCTGCTCATAAAGGGGGCAGAGTTCAGGACATAAAGAGGAATTAGTTAAATAGGCTGAAATAAGCCGTGATTTAGTGTGTATTATTTATTTATTTACATATGTTACGCCCTCATTGGAGCATTTAACCAAAACAAGTATATACATATCTCAAAAACAATATTAAAGATTCAGCTTCTTATTTTTCTTCTTTTCCCAAAACATTATTTTCATTCTAGTCGACCTTGCCGCTCTCTCTGCATCGCTTATGGTGTACGTTTTGTGGGTAAAGTTTTTTAAGGGAAGTCGGATGTTCTTGTTTTTCAAGATATTCTTCTCATCTTTTTTAGCAATTTGGGACATTGTCAAGCCGAGTTCATCCAGATCATTTTGAATTTCCATAAACCAAGAGTTCTTTGTTTTACTTTTGAAAAAATAATTAAATAATACTTTTAATTGTCTGGTATCCGGCAGGCGTGACAGATGACAAAAAAAAGCAATTCGCCTTTTTCGCAAAGTATCGACTATAGACTCAGTTTCTTTATAAACCACTTCATTTGGTAATAGACGCCATTGACCATCCACCTGATGTTTTTTATTAAGTATAGTTCTGAGAATTCTTCTATCAATCTTCTGTAATGTGTCAGTAACTGATCGAGTGTTTAACTTGAAAAGTGTTTCACAAGCATATATTGCTTCCGGTTTAATAACTGATTCGTAATGTCGTAGTTTGGCATTTATGGAGAGTGTTTTTTTTTTTTTTTTTGTAACTATACCAAGTAATATATTGCGCTTGTCTAACTTTGTTGTTCTATTTTCGATTGACGCTTTCTCATTCAAATTCCATGTTATAATCTCCCCTAAATATTTGAATTTATGTACAACTTTAATTTCTTTATTGTTGATCAATGTAATAGCTTGTGTTTCCACATCAAAGGATGCCATTATTTCAGTCTTTTCAAATGAAATTTGAAGTCCTACTTTTGCTGCAATAGACCCAAGTTCTTCAATTTGGTGTTTAGCCTCATCTATACTGGTTGCAAGCAGTGCAAGGTCATCCGCAAAGGCCAAGCAATTCAGTTTTATATTAGTACCAATCTTTACATTTGGAGGACAAGTTTTGTTCCACTCACGCATGATCTTTTCAAGAACACAATTAAATAATAACGGTGATAGACCATCTCCCTGTCGAAGTCCAGTCCGGATATCAAATGGTTCAGACAAGGCACCTCGAAATTTAACCTTTGATTTAGTATATTTCAAAGTAACGCCGATGAGGTTGATAAGCTTTTGATGTAACCCAAATTCCCTAAGGATGTTAAGTAATGACCCTCGATGGATACTATCATAAGCTTTCTTAAAATCCACAAAAGTAATGACCAAATCCTTTTGTCTCATTCTATGATATTTCATTATCCATTTCAGACTGATGATCTGATCCGGACAGCTGCGACCTGGTCGGAACCCTCCTTGATATTCTCCTAGTTCTTGATCGAGTTGTTGTTGAATTCTTGACAAGATAATTCTAGATAGAATCTTGTATGTTACATCAAGCAAAGAAATCCCACGGTAGTTGTTCGGGTCTGATCTATCACCCTTTTTATGAATTGGGTGGATTACAGCCATTCTCCATTCCTCTGGTATTTGTTCCGAATTCCATACATCGATGAGGCGTTTATGGAGGTTGGAGATGGTTTGTTCATTTGCATATTTCCATAGTTCTGCTACCAATGAATTTTCTCCTGCTGCTCTATAATTTTTGAGCCAATTAATCGCTGCACATACTTCAGTCAAGTATGTATGTGTATTATATTATAATATGATTCGTTAATTTAACTTATGTTATTACAAGCAAGTGTAAATAAGCACTTTATCATTACCAGTGCGTAATAGCCTTACATGTAACCAACCTCCGTAAGCATGTGCATAGTTGGCCGAACGAGTAGAGCGCTCGACTCCGGACCGAATTCGAATCTCACCTAATGCATACTTTTTTACTTGGTATGTTTCAATTTTATTTGGCCGGGTAGTGGTTGTTTCGAACGTCATCATCAATTATTTCATCATACGTATTAATAATTAAATAATAATGTAATTTTCAAGTCTTCATACTGCAGCTCGTTCACCAAGATTTTTCTCGTATCTTTCCTGTCATATGGGCGATCCATGTTTTAAACAATAGACGTTTAGATTATTTTTCCGTTCCTTTTACATACCGGTATTGCCACTACGGAATTTCAACTACCGTAATACAGTATACTGAACAAGGAACTGTCCTTGATCCATTTTGCTGAACTATGATACAATATTTGATGTAGTGTAATGGAGTGATTATTGCTTTGTATAACTTTTATAAAAGTTCAGTTTTATAAAATATTTTAAAACATTTCTTAGACAAACTTCTTTGATAGTGTAATACCGGCCTTAGCCAAAATCTAGGAACACACGTATGGGGCCAAGTTTCCTGCTGTACGCTTATCCTGGGCAGAGAAAAAGTATAAGAACGTCTTATTGGGTAGTTTAGTAACCCTCTCAAGGACGGTATTTCGGGTTCATCACCATATATATTATATCAGTAGTAGCCTATAGATCCCTCCTGCGGCGCTCACAAGCGACCGATCGTAACAAATGAGCATTCAAATGAAAGAGAATAGACATTAGCAGTGACGAATTGCACTCTAATTTCATAAATATTTATAATTTCTTTTGAAAAATGCTTTAAAAATGTACGAAGTGTGCGATTAGCAGATACTGTTGCTGTAGGAAAATACGCTCCATAATTGCTGTCCACTTCACATTTTGGCCGCTGTGACGCCTGTTTCACGTCATTTTAATATTCTGAGGTCTTTCCTTTATCATTTTGCATGGATTTCAGAAACAGTAAATCAAAGGAATGATCACTCAAAATAATTTCATAAATATAGAATAACCGGTTAGTGTTATGATGATCCAATTTTCAGTGATTGCCTTCTTATAGGGAACGTAGAACGTGGAATTCTGACTGAAATGTAAATAGTGTTCTATAATCATTTGGTTGAAATAAAAACATAACAACCCATCTCCTTAAGTCTCTCAGTATAAACCTATTGGGGAAAGTGTGGTTTATGAACATGCGAGATTTCTCGAACGGGTCCGCTAGTATTACCCTTCACGAATTGATTGCCGGCGGTCGAGATGGGAACTATTCTTTATTTAGGCCTACTTGTGTCACACGTCAGCCTGCTTCGTTGACAGGTACAGTTGAGCGAGTAGGATATGACTCAGATCCAGTACCCTGGTCATCGTTTAACAACTGCCCATGGTGACATAAGCTCCTGTCAGGCTTATCTGACGAAATACTGCTTTACCTATGTGCAGAACTCACTCTGTGCTCTGCCGCGCGGGGCTCCTGCTACAATAATCAACAAGATGTTCAGTAAAGAACATATAGCCTACTTTCTCCTAAATGCATGCGTATTGTTATAACTCTTTGTCCTTTTCAAGGAGTATAATTGAATGTTGGTTGTAGTAGCTTGTTGAAATACAACGTGCAATAGGGATATTAAAAATGAATATGAGGTGCCCTTTGCTAGTGCTACCTCTGTACCAAATTTCATTCCATTCGGTTTCACCGTGTTCGAATTAATAGGGGTAATCGATTTTGACACAAAGATGGCCGCCATCCGCAAACTATTAGGCTAATGACCTATTAGATTTGTCAAAGGATGCTCCCATCATAAAGGTATGTTGTTGCAAAATTTGGTAGAGATCGGATGATTAGGTTAGTCGTAATTTGATTTAAGCTTTGAACATTTGGGTGGCCGCCATTACGTTTCCGTCAAGATGGCGGCGATATAAAACATGACACTGGGGTGCTCTTTGCTAGTGCTACCTCTGTACCAAATTTCATTCCATTCGGTTTCACCGTGTTCGAATTAATAGGGGTAATCGATTTTGACACAAAGATGGCCGCCATCCGCAAACTATTAGGCTAATGACCTATTAGATTTGTCAAAGGATGCTCCCATCATAAAGGTATGTTGTTGCAAAATTTGGTAGAGATCGGATGATTAGGTTAGTCGTAATTTGATTTAAGCTTTGAACATTTGGGTGGCCACCATTACGTTTCCGTCAAGATGGCGGCGATATAAAACATGACACTGGGGTGCTCTTTGCTAGTGCTACCTCTGTACCAAATTTCATTCCATTCGGTTTCACCGTGTTCGAATTAATAGGGGTAATCGATTTTGACACAAAGATGGCCGCCATCCGCAAACTATTAGGCTAATGACCTATTAGATTTGTCAAAGGATGCTCCCTCCATAAAGGTATGTTGTTGCAAAATTTGGTAGAGATCGGATGATTAGGTTAGTCGTAATTTGATTTAAGCTTTGAACATTTGTGTGGCCGCCATTACGTTTCCGTCAAGATGGCGGCGATATAAAACATGACACTGAGGTGTCCTTTGCTAGTGCTACCTTTGTACCAAATTTCGTTCAATTTGCGCTCACCGTGTTCGAATTGATAGGGGGGGACAGACATTCAGAATACACACACTCACACACACACACACACACACACACACACACACACACACACACACACACACAGACACACACACACACACATACACACACACAGACAGACACACTTTTTTTCGCCCTGTAGTGATCTCATAAGTCTACTTTCATTTTTTGCAAAAATCGAAAGTAGGCTAACAAACACTGGCGCAGCCATGATCAGCGGCAATCAAATCTTAAATGGATGTATTAATTTTCATTTTACGGCTTTGGTCATTACGTATTCTGTTTCCTTTAATGAGCTTTTTATTTGTTTTTGGCATTTGTTTCTTACATTCTTACATGCAAATAACACAACATACTTCGGTCGGTACAATGTGCAATATATAACCCGCGCCCTCCTTGCATGGATCAGCTATTCACCGAGTTCTTCAGGAGGGTTTTGGATCAGTTAGCCACTGAGTTTTTAGGGGACTTGGATCAGCTAGTCGCTCAGTTTTCTAGGGGTTTTTGGATCAGTTAGCCACTGAGTTTCCCAGGGTTTTTTGGATCAGCTGGCCTCTCAGTTTTGAAAGGGTCTTGAATCAGTTAGCCACTGAGTTTCCCAAGGATTTTGGGATCAGCTGGCTTCTCAGTTTTCAAAGGGTCTTGAATCAGCTAGCCACTGAGTTTTCCAGGAGGGTTTTGGATCAGTTAGCCTCTGAGTTTCCAGAGGAATTGGATCAGCTAGTTTCTCAGTTCTCCAGGGGTTTTTGGATCAGCTAGCCATTGCATTTTCCGGGGAGTTTTGGATGAGCTAGCACTGACTTTTCCAGGGGGGTTGGATCAGCTAGCCATTGAGTTTTCCAGGGGGTTTTAAGATCAGCTAGCAACTGAATTGTCCAGGGGTTTTTGGATCAGCTGGTCACTGAGGTTTCCAGGGGGTTTAGGATCAGCAAGCCTCTCAGATTCCTAGAATGCTACGAGGTAGAGTCTGCGCTGAGATATCCGGTATCTGAACAAATCTATCGGTACGTGTCATTAAAATGAAAGATAAGCTTGAAATTTAAGTGGGTCATAACCACGCGATCATAAATCCTGGAACCCTATTCTCTTGTCGTGAATTCAAAACTTCGAAAATCTCAAATGAATTAACCGGGAAACAAAACCCGGCCAGCCTAGGTAAGATGATGTTGATTCATTGATAGGTTTTGAGACATCGTGATCATATTATAGCCCCGTGTACTTAAGGGTGTGTGTGATATCTGTCAGATAATCCGCGTCAATATAATGGTTGTAATAGTGCGTGTAAAATTGGGCACAAGATTTGGGCTTAACGTAGCCGTGGCCTTACGTTTAAGGGCAGAAGTAATAATATAGGGATAAACCATTTCCAGGATGGCAGAGTTGGGAATTGAACGTTCCTCTTCTCAGTTTTGCCTCACGAGGCCGAGTGTACCCCGTCCCAGCCCTCGGACCACAATTATATAAGGTGCGTTCAAAAAGTAACGAGCCGGAGGCTTTAATGCGCAAACCGGTGGCGATATGGGCTAATCGTGGCGTGTGTAACGAGGTGTGGTTCCAACCGGAGCGTGGAATGTCACAGCCCGTCGCTAGAGGGCACGCGAGCACGTCACGTGACGATACAAAGCGAGCAGCAGCATGCATCAATCGTCCAACGCTGCCAGTCGCATTGCAAACAGTGACATGGAGGCGTCAAACGAAGAGCAAAGAGGTGTTGTTCGGTTTCTGACAACGAAAGGAGTAGGGGGAACGGACATTCATCGCCGAATGTCACAACTGAACGGCGAACACTGCAAGTCTCTTGCAGGGGTCAAGGCGTGGCACAAGCGCTTCAGGGAAGGACGGGTGTCGTTAGCCGATGATGCCCGGTCTGGGGCACCCCACTGCAATACTGATGACAACGTCCGGCTGGTTGATGCACTCATTACCCAGGAAAGCGGCTTCGGTGGCGTAGTCGGTAGCATGCTGAACTGCTGTGCCCAAGATAGCGGGTTCAAACCCGGCCGAAGTCGTCGGATTTTTTAAGAGCGTTGAAAATCCTTCAGTATGCCTTCCTTCGGAGGGGAAGTAAAGCCGGCGGTCCCATGTCATAGATTTATGGCATGTAAAAAATCCTTTCACAGACTAAACTTGTGTAAAGCAAAATTTGTTAGGTTAGATTTCGTCAGAACGCTCTATCAAAGTTCCAACGTTCACCACTAGGTATCATTGATATCTGGTGGCGAAAGTTGGAACTACTTGAAATTGAACGGAACTTGTAGCTCACCCTTTAGGGTATCCGCTGGAAGCAGCTACAGACTCAGGCGAGCCGAACATGTCCTCGGGAAGCAGCTACAGACTCAGGCGAGCCGAACATGTCCTCGGACACTCCCGGCACTAAAAGCCATACGATAAATAAATAAATAAATAAATAAATTACCCAGGACCGCCGAGTGACAGTGAACGCCATAGCCACCGTAGTCGGATTGAGCGTCGGAAGTGTGTACACCATCATGAAGGTGTACACTTGCGCAAAGTGTGTGCCCAATGGGTGCCCACAGTCTTGAACCACACCAGGAAGCATGTCGAATGGCCTACTGTCTTGGTCTTGGTTGGACGATTGATGTATGCTGTTCGCTTTGTACCGTCACGTGATGTGCGCGCGTGCCCTCTAGCGACGGGCTGTGACCTTCCACGCTCTGGTCGGAACCACACCTCGTTACACAGGCCACGATTAGCCCATGTCGTCACCGGTTTGCGCATTACAGCTTCCCGCTCGTTACTTTTTGAACGCACCTTATTATTCATTGGCAGAGCCTGGGACGACAGCCAAGAATGCTAGCCGCTACACCACGAGGTCGTCAGATACACTGGGTACGCATTATTTGGGAGTGACTGTATCACAGAGTCAATCATGCATGTTTATATTACAACAGTACTAATCACACTGCAATTGAAAGCCAAGCACTCGCTAATAGGAGCTTCACAAATAAGTGATTTACACATATCAACACGAATTTTGAGCCTGATTTTGATTTGTCATGCTTCGGTGGCGTAGTCGGTAGCATGCTGAACTGCTATGCCCAAGATAGCGGGTTCAAACCCGGCCGAAGTCGTCGGATTTTTTAAGAGCGTTGAAAATCCTTCAGTATGCCTTCCTTCGGAGGGGAAGTAAAGCCGGCGGTCCCATGTCATAGATTTATGGCATGTAAAAAATCCTTTCACAGACTAAACTTGTGTAAAGCAAAATTTGTTAGGTTAGATTTCGTCAGAACGCTCTATCAAAGTTCCAACGTTCACCACTAGGTATCATTGATATCTGGTGGCGAAAGTTGGAACTACTTGAAATTGAACGGAACTTGTAGCTCACCCTTTAGGGTATCCGCTGGAAGCAGCTACAGACTCAGGCGAGCCGAACATGTCCTCGGACACTCCCGGCACTAAAAGCCATACGATAAATAAATAAATAACTAATAAAAGATGATGATGATTAGGGCCCGGATGTTGATGACATGTCATCTTTTTACTGAGCTGTCTAAAACAATGCTGAAGTACATAGAAACTCCGGACGGGCCACCCCGTCTTCAAATATGACATTTTTATTTTGCATCTTTTTGCATTTTTAGCTATTTTTCCAATTTAAGAGCATATTTTTAAGTTTGGTAAATTTTTTGGTCATATTTTAAAGAAATCGGCCTTTTAATGTCATTTTATTCCAATTTAGTCATGTCACAGCTTTGTATGAGGGCGCTACGTCTCTCAGAGTTAGCAGCAAACGACCTTCCTCACTTCAAGTACGCTCCGATCACATCAGTTGATGTTGAACGCAGCTTTTCAAGATATAATAACTTGTTGGCTGATAACCGCAGATAATTTACATTTGACAACATCAGATTGACGTGCGTAGTGCAGTGCAACTGAGACTAAAGTGAACATAAACCTTTATTTAAGTGCTAGAAATCTATTTTGATAGACTTTTCACTTTGAGCATAAGATGTAATTTATGAATTATTGGTGAGTTTATTATTATAAGATTAATTTCTCCATTTTGATGATGATTGAGTCTTCAGTCTTTTGACTGGTTTGATGCAGCCCTCCAAGCATCCCTGTCCTGAGCTAATCGCTTCATCTCTACATAGCTACCACACCCTACATCCGAGGCAATCTGTTTAACATATTCTAACCTTGGTCTACCCCTACAGTTCTTGCCCTCGACCCTTCCTTCCATAACTAAGCTTGCTATTCCTGAGTGTCTTAGTATGTTTCCTACTAACCTATCTCTTCTCTTCATTAGCAGTCGCCAGAAACATCTCTCCTCTCCCACTGGTCTTAATACCTCTTCGTTTGTAACCCTATCTACCCATCTGATCATCATTCTCCTGTAACACCACATTTCAAATGCTTCAATTCTCCTCTTTTCTGCTGCACCAATAGTCCAAGTTTCACTTCCATAGAACGCCACGCTCCAGACAAAGGCTTTCAAAAATGACTTCCTAATACCTAAATCTATATTTGATGTCAACAGATTCATTTTTTGTAGAAATGCTTTCCTTGCCTGAGCCAAGCTACTTTTTATATCCTCTTTGCTTCGTCCATCACTGGTTATTCTGCTTCCTAAGTAACAGAAGTCTCCTACTTCCTTCAGCTTTTCACCTGCCAATTTGATCTCCATAGAGGTTTCTGATTTATTTCGGCTGCATTCCAGTATTTTTGTTTTACATTTATTAATTTTCATCATGAATTCTTTCCGTAAGACGGAGTCCATACCAGTCAAAAACTCATTCAAATCCTCAGGCGTGTCGGCCAAGATGACGATGTCATCAGCAAATCTCAGAGTTGAAATTATTTCTCCTTGAATCTTCTTCCCACTTTAAATTTTTCTCCAATTTCCTTCATTGCTTGTTCAATGTAAAGATTGAAAAGTATGGGTGATAAGTTGCAGCCTTGCCTTACACCTTTCTGAATACCAGCTTCTCTCTCATGTCCTTCAACTCGAATGACTGCTGTCTGGTTTCTGTATAGATTGTATATCACCCTCCTATCTCTGTACTTTATTCCAATCGATTTCAAAATGTCAAACAATTTAGTCCAATCAACGTTATCAAAAGCCTTTTCTAAGTCTACAAAAGCCATGAACGTTGTCTTATCTTTTCTTATTCTGCCTAAGATTTAGTACAGCTTCCCTTGTTCCTACATTTCTCCTGAAACTAAACTGGTCTTCACCCAACTCTATTTCTATCTGGCTTTCCATCCTCTTGTAAATTATTCTAGACAGGATCTTTGAGGCATGAGTAATCAAGCTGATTGTACGGTAATCTTCACATCTGTCAGCTCCCACTTTACGGTGCATTTTTCGAATTTTTGAAACATTGGTGACTTTATTATTATAAGATTAATTTCTCCATTTTATAGTTCATTTTTCAAATTTTTAGGTCATTTATTACAGTCATTTTTGAAAATTTTAAGTGCATTTTTTAAAACTTTTTACGGCATCCACATCCGGGCCCTAATATAATATCGTATGGCCTCGGGTGCCTGGTGTGACACCCAGAGGGTAGCTTGCATATCTAATTTCATTGTTCCTTGAATCACTATGAAAGTCAAGGAGGTTTGATATCTAAGCTCCTTGAACACTATAGCGCTTTCTAGTAGAGAAATGAGGAACTTTGTGTTGGCGGAAAATCCCGAGATTAATTTTTCCATTATGAACACGGCCTACTGAATTCAAATGAGTTCTTTGACATGCCAACATCGTGTGTCGTATTTTTTCCGCCTTTCAAAAAAAAAATCACTTACTCACGGTCAGGAGCGAACCTGCAATCTTGGGGTTAGTAGACCGACATGCTATCCTCTCACCCACCGTGGCAAGCTATGGTTTGGGTGATAGTGAAAGATGAGAATTTAATGTAAACTAGGCCTATAACTAGAACCACAGTTACAAGTAAAACACATACTAGAAGAAGAAATGGAAAACAAAAGGAGAATAAAGCAAATAAAGGACAGGAGGAAAAGAAATGCCCTCAACCTTCGAAGAATGAGGATTGTGGGACTTGGAAGGAGAGCCATGAAAGGCAGATAGGAAAGGTAAAGAGGAGAGAGTCTGCCCCAGAGGCAATGGAAAAAGCCACCAGCAGTGAGCCCTTGAGGGTGTATCACTATCACGGGTGCACCGAAGTGGTGGGGCCTTGAGCCTTCTTAAGGGGCCTCTTTGACATGCCAACATCGTATGGCAGGCGTATCGTATTTTTGCCGCCTTTCAAAAATCACTTACCACGGTCAGGGGCGAACCTGCAATCTTGGGGTTAGTAGACCGACACGCTATCCACTCACCCACCGTGGCAAGCAGAAGTGGTGGGGCTCCACACACCCTGCCTCCTTGAAGGCCTTGAGCAGAAGGCAGGAGATAACATGAAAATAAAAAGAAGGCTGGCCCCTCGCAGTCTAAGGAGGCTATCAGAATAGATGAGACAAGGGCCAATTAAGGCGGAAAAGGAAGAGACTCCCTAGGCCTCGGATACCCTAATACCGTCGTGGTCGGAAGAGAACAAGATTTGACCAAGAGAGGTCAACAGGAAAGAAGACGGAGAGGAGCCCGGCACAAGTAAGTGGAAGCAATGCCAGACTCAGCTCGGGTCCCGTGGTCGCCAACCCACGTCCCACTAAATGTGAGCCCCTAGAGGGACTAATGAAAGAAACAATTAGTTCTGTGACGAACTAAAGAGCCTACGTTTCTTGAAATATAAGATTCATGCCAATCTATACAGACCTATCTAGAATAATGACGAAATCAAGTTGGTAATGCTAACATTTCTAAGTACGGTACTGCAGTTTGAAATACACCTGAAATAGTGTAGCCTAATAGAGTAACTTAATACATTTGGCAGCCTTGGTGACTCTGAATATATTCTTAGTTCCATCTCTTTTAAGGTATAGAATGCACATACAAAATTTGGTTGAAGTCTAATGGATAGTAAGAACATTACATGCTGTTTGATAATGGATTTATCAGTGCGCGTAAAATCATGTTGGAAACAATGACATGTATGTGATGCTCAGAATTAATCTCAAATATTACGATCTATTATAGTGCCAATTTTGGATAAAATCTATTTGTTAGTATAGAATTTACGTGTAATTAAAAATTGAAACTATCAGAAAGCTTAGAATCATGTTGGCAGCACTGAGGTATATTAGTTACTCCAAATTCATCTAGAATATCAGGTACTATACGTGTGCAAAGTTTAGAGCTGATGGCTTAAATACTTTCTGATATATTGATATTAGGATTAAACAAATAGAGAGAGCATTTATTAACAGTTGGCAGCCCTGGTGGCTCCTTAGAATACTCACAGTCATATCTGTTGTAGTACACATAGCAGATACGAAATTTGGTAGAAATCCAATCGATAGTATAAAAGTTACATGCATTTAGAAATTAGACCTATCGGCAAGCTTAGAATCATGTTGGCAACACTGGCATGTATAGAGACCTGAAAATTAATCCGGAATGTTATTATCTATATGTGTGCCAATTTTGGAATAGTTCGCATTTATAACTTTTGAGATATCCAACATAGAGCTCAAATTTCAATTGCAATTTTTCAGCAGTTGGTAGCACTGACGTCAATTTCAAAGATGGCCCCGTGAGATATTCAAGTATAGATCTGTTCTCTAACGAAATATGGTTTCAATAGCTGCAGCCGTTTTGGAGTTGATATGGGGGGGGGGGGGGGAGGGCACACACACACACAGACAGACAGACACACATTTTCCCGCATCGATCTCATAAGTCTACTTTTTCCTCAAGTATAGCCTATTTTCATTTATGAAAAATAGGCTTATGACATCACCTTTTGTCCGAGTGTCTGTCTGTGTGTGCCTGTGTGTGTGTGTCCCTAATAAAATCTAAACGGCTGAGCGATTTCAATGAAACTCAGTAAGTTCATAGCACTATTCCGGACGACCCCGACCGTGCCCTTCAAATTTTGTTACGTCTCACCAATCCAGCATGGCGGCTGTGCGAAATATTTTACCAGCATTCAATATCTCCGAAACTAATACCGATATCACCCCGGAATTTTGTACGGTGATAAAGGGAACTACATGACGTTTACCTGGTAACTACAAAACCAACATGGCGGCCAAGCGAAGTTGCGATTTTTAAGTAGACGTTTCTCGCGATTTAACCAACCATACGCAATGAAACTTGGTACAGTATATGTTTATACACATTGTAATGCACCAACATCTAACTTCGTTCAATTGTTTACATAACCTCAAGATGGCGGCTGTGCAAATTTTAAAATTGCATTTTTATTTCTTGTGTCGTAATCATGCGATCGAAGTCAAAGTTTGAATAATGAACCTACGCAATAATTTTCCTTTAATGGTACATGACTCTATGGCCTATACGTATAACAATCCAACATGGCGACCATCCGAAATATTTAGACGGTTCTCAATATCTACGAATCTATTAGAGCAATCAAACTGAAATTTTGTATGTTGATAGTGGCAATGAACATAAGTAGGATATATAAAAAATAGGCTCTATAGTTCTTCACGGAACTACTTGTTGCAAAATGAGAAAAGTAGGCTAAAGATAGTTTTACCTAATAAAGTTTGCTTTTGTAGCTACCACAAGGAAAGTTCAAATTTGAAGGAAATTCTCTATTTTTATAAGTTCAAACGAAAGCAAACGTTAATTTATAATATTTACATCACGTTTTAAACATAGTTAACACGAATCTACAAATCAAGAACACAATACAAACAAGCTTTATTAATGAATATTTTTAGTACTTCTTCCGTGTGGGTACAAAAACTTTCTAGTATTAGCCCCCAAATGTAATCACCGATCATGTTCTCAATATATTGCCCTTGATAACGTTGCTCTCAAAGCCATTTCCAGAGGTCGGCCTACAAACTCTGTAGTTCCCTCGCTAAAAGAAACAGAAATCCCGAAAAGATCAAGTTTATACCATCCGAGTGAGAATCATATAAACTTTATTATTTCAGGAGCTGTAGAAAATGCAGACGTCCTCATCTTCACAGACGGATCGAAAACACAAAAACATGTCGGAGCAGGAATGGTAGTCGAGAAAAACTCAAAAGAAATCTGTATTGGTATAAAAAGGTTACATATTAATTGCTCAGTTTTCCAAGCGGAATTAATGGGCATCATCATGGCAGTTGAATGGATTGAACTACAGAATAATTCCACTTTAAATTATGCTATTCTTGTGGACTCAAGAGCTGCAATCTTTGCTATAGCCAACAGAAAAAATTCCCTTCCTCTCGCCACTGAAATAAGAGACAAAATTATTGCCATCAACAAGTTGAACAAGATTACTTTTCAATGTATTAAAGGACACACAGGACTCTGGAGGAATGAGAGAACTGACTATCTCGCCAGGATTGCTGCCAGCCATATAACTGCAATACATTATAGATCACCACCCCTAAACCAGGCAAAAAAGTACTAACTAAGCATTCTACAAATATATAGAACTCCATATATACCAATTCAGAAGACTCCTTACATACAAAATTATTCCTTCCTAATAGACCACACAGACTTTCCTCATCTCTCTGGCCCAACTTCATAACCACCCAGTTTATCACAAATCATGGTCGCTTCAAATCCTATCTTCATAAAATGAACATTATTGATTCATCAATTAGCAGCTGCCAGGAAAAATCTCAACAGACGGCTCGTCACCTGTTGACTGAATGCACCACGTACTCGGGAGAACGACCAACTGTACTACGATCATTACCACTGCATACCATTATGAAACACCACTGGAATATTGTCGAAATAACAGAATTTATTAAAAAAAAACTTCCACTCACTTCAATAATATTATTCATGTTAATTTTGCATTTAAAACTGTAAATACCCCGTGATATACCTGTTGGTGAAACACGGCTTGTAACTATATTAAATAAATTTTAAAAAAAAGTCCATCACGTCTTGGTGAAAACGTTCCCTTTGCTCTTCTGAATATTGAATATGCCCCCAAGAAGGTATCTTTAAATTGGTCCAAGTGAGCATGTAACATGTGTACTTTAAGGGGCATTCTGCAACCCATGAGTTTCAAGTTCTCAAGCACAGTGGAAATAAGCTCTTTGGAATTATCAGCTTTCTAATTTCCAAGGAAGCCATGGATCACTGATTTAAAGCTGTGCCGTGATTGTTTTTCGTGGGTGAATTGATTACTGGCCATTAGTTTCTTAATTTGAGGACTGACGAAAATTTAGCTTCTAACAATTTAGGGGAAAAAAAAAGTCTTTAAATATTGAAAAGCTTCAGAATCTTGACGAAGAGCCTTTACAAACTGCTTCATGAGGCTTAATTTTATATGCAACGTTATTTATCATTGCATAAAGCACAAAAGCGAACTCTATTAATTATGAATGGCGTTTCTTGATACTGTTCGATGTGGACATGCATTAATAGACTCAACACAAAATGTCTTGCTTGTTGACTTGTAATAATAATAATAATAATAATAATAATATCGTATGGCCTCGGATGCCGGGTGTAAGCTTCGTTAATTAACACCCAGAGGGCAGCTTGCATGTCGAATTTCGTCGTTCCTTTGAACGCTACGAAAGTCAAGGAGGTTAGATATCTAAGCTCATTCACACAATAGCGCTTTCTAGTAGAGAATGGAGGAACTTTGTGTTGGCGGAAAATCCCGAGATTAATTTTGCCATTATGAACACGGCCTACTGAATTCAAATGGGTTCTTTAACATGCCAACAACGTGCGACACCCATGTCGTGATTTTTGTCGCCTGTCAAAAAACCACTTACCACGGCCAGGAGCAAACCTGCAACCTTGGGGTTGGTAGTCCGACACGTTAACCACTCACCCACCGTGGCAAGCTTGACTTGTGTTAAGCATTGACAAGGCATTTTACATTTAGAACAGCTAACGACGATGAAAAAAACTTACCCTGCTAGGACTCGAAAAGTTACTAAACTATTGTCTCCACTTTCCACTGAATACTCTCAAAGCATGTTTTAACTAGCAAAAAACAGAGCAGAGTTGAGCTAAATTGGAAAGTGTCCAAGTGGAGATAGTCCCAGTCGACTGAGCATGCCAGATATGCATCAAGAGGGTTTCAGTTCTTAACAGCCAACCCAAGAAATAGCCTCGGGGGGCTTTCTGTCCCGGGCCGTTTGCTCTATGATGGATGGGGGAGAGCATTTCGGTTAACAACATCACAAAACAACGACAGAAGAAAGAAACGAGCTTGCTCGCCTGCCTATTAGCACCTGACGTTAAGGCACGTCATTATAGTACACAGCAAAAGTATTTTGCGCTCAATTACAAAAATGACGTTCCACATACATTTAAAAAACCTAGCCACCTTTCACTCTTAACAATAAGTCGAGTACATCCTGCCAACATAAACTATACAAGCACCTGTTGTGGAACGAACCCAGTTGGCCAATAAGCTTTCTGGTCTGCCAATTGTTTTTAAAACAAACAAGTGTTCTGTTGAAACAAAACAGAGACATCATAAAATGACTTTATATAGGAGGGCAAAAAAGTTAAGTATGGAAAGGTTTATTATAGCTGGTTGAGAAACTCCTTCCTTTAACACTTCATTTGGATTGGTTTTCGCACGGTTTCTGGCAAAAACCTTAAGACCTCGCAAACGAGCAAAGTAGCACTATGTTTATTTGAAAACAAAACGAGAGATATATTAAGTTACACAATGGACTACTCATTATGGCATTAAAACAGGAATTTTCCGTTTAACAAAAAAAGGGCTATAAATGAGTATACCATGTCAAGTCTGAACGCTTAGTTGACGGGCAAGGAGAAGGGGGAGATAAATTCAAGGTGGAAACAAGGTAATAGGATCGTAACGAGCACCACAAACAAAACACCAACCCGATGCGATGAGAAAAAGTGAGGCAAATAGCTGTGTGCATAGAACGAGGTAAATCTAATGAGGGGGGGGGAGAGATATCCAGCTTAAGAGAGGAATAAAATGTCAATATTCATTCGATTGTTGAAGATGCCACAAATATTCGGCATTTAAAAAATCAATTCATTTAACTTTAGTTGATAGCGGGTTCAAACCCGGCCGAAGCCGTCGGATTTTTTAAGAGCGTTAAAAATCCCTCAGTATGCCTTCCTTCGGAGGGGAAGTAAAGCCGGCGGTCCCATGTCATAGATTTATGGCATGTTAAAGATCCTTCCACTAATTACACCTGTGAGAAGCTAAATTGGATAGGTTAAGAACGTAAACAACGCTCTTAGGTTTCTATGTTCGTTGCCAAGAGCCGACTGCGGCGGCGTCTAGTAGCTCAGTTCTGAACTTGGCCTAGTAGTCGTTGACGGTGGCGCTTGGCGGCAAAAGTAGGAACTATTTGAAAAATTCTTAGTTGCAGTACTTACATTAACAAACAGATAACACACACTAATATAGTCATCACAATTAACACCGATTATCAGACAGATTCTACACACACCCAAAGTACACGGGGCTACATGACCGCGTTGTCGCAGCCCCTAAACTTAAGAACCAACCAACCAACTAACTTTAGTTGACAATATTTCCTAGCAGACAAAGTAGGGGTCCCCATCTTACAAAAAACGTAACGTTGTGCAATTTCCTCAATGGTGCCAAAATTAGAAGGGCTAAAAAGCACCAACAGGTTTCAAATTGCCAACCGGATTAACATAGTTTTGTTTTTGGAATTTTCAACTCCCTAGCTTGTTTCCGTTCTCTGCATCCGAATCGCATTTCAGTTTTGATTTTCGATAATAGTTGCTATTCTGAGATGCGAGTGTTTGAAATTTGACTGAAAGTCGACCGATAAGTTGATCGATAATCCCGTCTCGCAGATTATCCCTGCACTTTTGTCATTAATGCCATGCGTTTGACATTACGCTGAAAGTCGTTCGAACTGTCTATCGATAGTCACATCTCACAGATTATCGCTGCATTTATATCACTCTTTGTGCTTCGACTGTTTGTTAACGGGAAAGCTTGGTTTTAAGCGGTGTATGCTCTAGTTCTGGTATTCGTGCAATTGTGTGACGTTCGTTTGTGCGATTTAGTGTTTTCGTGAGGAATGCAAGTAAGAAACGATATCATCAGTCTTTCAGGGAGGCATATTCTGCAAAATTTCCTTGTATTAAGCCATCACGGAAAGGTGAAACATCCGCATTCTGTTCCATGTGTTCGTGTGTTATAAACATTGCTTACGGAGGAAGAACTGAATTAATAAATCACATTAAATCCGTTATACACTTGTGTATTGTGTGAGCTGTTCCAAATTATATTGTGTTCTTGATGTAATTGCAATGTATTTTGGAAACTGACACAACGAATTAGATAGTGTCACATCACCAAGAATTTGTAATCTCTTTCCCTGTAGTCTTTTCTCGCTATGTTTTAAGACCTTGCGACGCATGTACGCGTTACATTTTTGCGCTTTGGGAACTTCTGGATATCTATTTTTGAAAGTCGGCAGGCCAGAGTCTTATAGAGGTCCATCAAACTAAAAATAAAATTCGAAAATCAATCCCTTCGGGCCTAAATGCAGTTCTGGTAAAACAGTCAAAAAAATCATGTATTTATTTACCCGTTCTCTTTTTGATTCGGCGGCTTCAGTGGCGTAGTCGGTAGCATGCTGAGCTTCTATGCCCAAGATCGCGGGTTCAAATCCGGCCAAAGTCGTCGGATTTTTTAAGAGCGCTAAAATCCCTCAGTATGCCTTCCTTCGGAGGGGAAGTAAAGCCGGCGGTCCCATGTCATAGATTTATGGCAGGTTAAAGAACCTTCCACTATTTACACTTGTGCGAAGCTTAAATTATAGGTTAAATTTGAACAACGCTCTTCGGTTCCAACGTTCGTCGCCAGGAACCGACTGCGGTGGCATCTAGTAAACAAGTTCTGAACTAGTAGTCGTTGACGGTGGCGTTTTGTGGCAAAGGTAGGAACTACTTGAAAATCGAATATCTGCAGTCCTTACCTAAATTGAAAACAGATAACACACACTAATACAGACATCACAATTAACACCGGTTATCAGACAGATTCTACACACACCCAAAGTACACGGGGCTACATGACCGCGTTGTCGCAGCCCCTAGACTGAGCAACCAACCAACCAACCAACCAAAGGTACAGTGTACGTAAATTCCCAAGTCAATATCCCCTAAAGGAATAGTGTTCATGGAACGTCTAGTCTATGACATTAAAGGATATTTCAATATTGAGTGGTTTGCCTGATTTCTATCCACCTAGTCAATACTTTTATTATCTTATTGTGAGGATTGCGTGTACATGCTTCTAGCTAGAGAATCTTTACCTCCTGGTCACACAGATTTATTTATTTATCGTATGGCTTTAAGTGCCGGGACATGTTCGGAACGCCAGAGGCTGTAACTGCTTCCAGCGGACACCAATGGGGTGAGCTACAAGTTCCATTCAATTTCAAGTAGTTCCAACTACTGACACCTAGTGGTGAACGTTGAAACTTTGATAGAGTGTCTCAACGTGGAAGGATCTTTTACATGTCATAAATCGATGACATGGGATCGCCAGCTTAACGTTCCCCCCGAAGGAAGACATACTGAAGGATTTTAACGATCTTAAAAAATCCGACGACTTCGGCCGGGTTTGAACCCGTCTATCAGCTTATTCTTCCGCTTCTCTGTCTTCTGGGATCTGCCTCCACCATAAAACCCTGATAGCTTTTTCACTTTACCATCCTACTGAAGCTATTCCTATCTTTGATTTTATCCTCCGTAAGGCCCACCTGTCTCATAACTTTCTCACACTCTTGGAACCATTTCAACTTGGAAATCTTCGGTTTAAGAAAATTCCAATTTTATTAGTGAGCCGGTCGTTATTCAAACGGAAGATGTGCCCATAAAACAGCCGTTTAATCACGTTGATTGAGAAATTAAATTCTTTGTTTCTCAAGTGTGGCACTTGCTATGATAACACTCTTTAATCTTCGTGTCAATCCAATTAAGTGCCCTGTTTTGTACATGAAAGTGTGTTATTTGTTGGTTCCTCAGTTTAGGGGCTGCGACAACGCGGTCGTGTAGGCCCGTGTACTTTGGGTGTGTGTAGAATTTGTCTGATAACCGGTGTTAATTGTGATGGCTGTTATCTGTGATTCAGGAAGAAGGACTGCAGACGATTATTCTTTTCAAGTAGTTCCTACGTTTGCTACCAAATGCTACTATCCACGACACCTAGCTACGGACATGGCTACTAAATGCCAACGCAGTCAGCACCCAGCGGCGAACGTTGGAACTAATATAGCGTTATCAAACTAACCTACAAATTTTAGCTTCCACAAGTGTAGTTAGTGGAAGGTTCTTTTTCATGCCATAAATCTATAACGTGGGACCGCCGGCTTTACTCCCCCCCCCCCCCCCCCGAAAGGAAGGCATACTGAGGGATTTTTAACGTTCTTATAAAAGCGTGTTAGATTGTAGGGTATATAGATACTTAGTTGGCTGGTTCTTCAGTTTAGGGGCTGGGACAACGCGATCGTGTAGCCCCGTGTACTTGGGGTGGGTGTAGGATCTGTCTGATAACCGGTGTTAATTGTGAGGACTGTATTAGTGTGTGTTATCTGTATTCAATTAAGCCTCCGTGGCTTAGGCGGCAGCACGCCGGCCTCTCACCGCTGGGTCCGTGGTTCAAATCTCGGTCACTCCCATTTGAGATCTGTGCTGGACAAAACGGAGGCAGACAGATTTTTCTCCGGGTACTCCGGTTTTCCCTGTCAAAATTTCATTCCAGCAACACTCTCCACTATCATTTCATTTCATCTGTCATTCATTTAATCATTGCCCCAGAGGAGTGCGTCAGGCCTCGGCAGCCGGCACAGTTCATATCCTCGCCGCTAGATAGGGGCTTCATTCATTCCATTCCTGACCCGGTCGGAGACTGGAAGCAGGCTGTGGATTTTCATTTTCATCTGTTTTCAATTCAAGTGAGGACTGCAGACACTGAATTTTTTCAAGTAGTTCCTAATTTTGCCGCCAAACGCCACCGTCCACAACTTCAAGTTCAGAACTTGATTAGCAGATGCCACCGCAGTCGGCTCCTGGCGACGAACGTCGGAACCTAAGAGCGTTTGTCGAATGTGTAACCTATATATAATTTAGCTTCACACAGGTGTAATTAGTGGAAGGTTCTTTAACATTCCATAAATCTATGACATGGGACCGCCGGCTTTACTTCCCCTGCGAAGGGATTTTTAACGCTTCGACTTCGGCCGGGTTTGAACCCGCGATCTTGGGCAATACATACTGGTTTCCCGCCTAATGTAATCGGGCACAATATGTGTTGACCGACTGAAAAGCTTTCTTCAATAGAATTAGGCAACACTAAAAAATGGCTTCCATCGCTTCAACTAGACTAGTTCATACATTACAGTGCGGGCCCTCGCTAAGAACAGAGCTTTACAAAGGCCGTGTCGGGGTCAGGTCGCAACGATTTGTTATTGTTGTTTTAAGGGGCGGAACTACGAGGTCATCTGCCCCTCTTAACACAGATTAAAGAGTACAAAATGGAGAGCGGGAAATTAAAACGAAAACACTCACAAAAGGAATAGATTAATAATAAATAATAATGTTATTGGTTTTACGTCCCTTTTAACTACTCTGGCTTTTAGAGACGCCGGGGTGCCGGAATTTTGCCCCGAAGGGGATCTTTAACGTGCCAGTAAATCTACTGACACGGCTTCCTCGCATTTGCGCACCCTCAAATGCCACCTGAATGCGCCAGGATACGAACCTGCAACCTTGGGCCCAGCGAGCGAGAACGTTACCCCTGAGCCACGCAGCCAGGCAGGAATAGATTGAAAGACACGCACAAAATGTAGGTTAGGTTCCAAATACGTACAAAATGCAATTGAGGTTCAAAATACTTACAAAATGTAATTGAAATTGAAAATACACAATGCAATTCAGATTGAAAAACTCCCATTTCAGATCCAAAATAATCACTAAGTGCAATTGAAATTCAAAATGTTTACAAAATGCAATTTAAATTGAAAATGCTTACAAAATGTACGATGGATTCAAACTACTCATTTGGATGGACAATACTTACAAAATGCAATTTAGATTGAAAATACTTGCAAAATGCAATTTAGATTGAAAATACTTGCAAAAAGCGGGTTAGGTTGAAAATATTTACAAATTGCAATTGAAATCCAAAATAGTCTCAAAGCTTCGTCGGATGTCCAGACTCCCGACATTATTGAAAGACTTACTAAAAAGCAATTTAGATTGTCAATCCTTACAAAATGCAATTGAGGTCGAAAACACTCGCAAAATGCAACTTAGATCGAAAAAAACTTACAATGACTCACCCTCACATTTTTGTCTTTCTGTCTGACTGACCATGTTTCCAAACCATAAGACACCACACTCCGCACAAACCACTTCCTAAGTTTGATCGGCATGCTTCTAGCTGTTAATAAACCTTTCACTCTCCCGATAGCTCTCTTCCCCCTGGAGATTCTGCGTCTCACTTCTTCCGCTGGAGGTTACCAAGCTTCCTAAATACTGGAATGATTGCACCTGGTCTAATACCATTCCATCTATTGCTATATTACATGTGTCTTCTTTTCCTATTCTCATTACTTTGGTCTTGCTAATGTTTATTTTCATTCCAAACTCTTTACCCACACTTAAAATATTCTCCATCATTACCTGGAGCAGTTCCTCCGTTCCTGCTAGAACAGCCATGTCATCAGCATACTTGATGGTTTTTATACTTTCTCCTCCCACTACCAGTCCTTTTGATTTTTCCAAGCGGCAAAGTTCTCGCTTGCTGGGCCCAAGGTTGTAGGTTCGTATCCTGGCGCAGCCAGCTGGCATTTGAGGGTGCGCAAATGCGAGGGAGCCGTGTCAGTATTCTTACTGGCACGTTAAAGATCTCCTTCAGGGCAAAATTCCGCCCCCCCCCCGCGCGTCTCTAAAAGCATCAGCGGTTAAAAGGGACGTAAAACAATAACATTATTATTATTATTATTATTATTGTTTTTTTCAAGGCCTAATTTCTTCTTCTCTTCTATTCGAACTACCACTCTCTGACCCATAAATAATTGCTTTATCAACCTTCTGTCCTTCCATCATGGTGCGTCATCTCTGAAGGAAAACTTCACTTTAAAGAGCCAGCATACCAACGCAGCATCTTCTCCAAGAACCGTGCTTGACAGGAAGTCACCGGCATAGACTATTTTTACCATCTGGGACTTTCTTTTTAATTTTATTTACCAATTTTTTTTGTCAATAAGTACAGTTTATTATTATTATTATTAAATTATAAATAATGAATTATTTATTTACATATTTTACGCCCACATTGGAGCACTTAAATGAATACATTTGAGTAAATTTCTTCTTTTTCTCCTCTCAGAACTTTCTCATCCTCTACGACCTGGAAGCCCTTTGTGTGTCCGATATTGTTTCCGTTCAACTGTTATTTGTTTGAGACTTATGCTTTTGTTCTTAAAAAGCCTCTTCTCTTCTCTTGTCTTTGATTTGTTGCCGAGTTATACCAAATTCTTCCAAATCATCCTGAACTTCTTTGAACCAACTATTATTGATTTTATTTTTCAAACAGTAATCAAATAGTTGTTTCAATATCCTGGTTTCTGGCAGTCTTGTTATGTGACAGAATGTGTATAATTTAGTTGCAAAAATTGTATTTTATATGTATAGATAAGTGCTCCTGATACGACAAATAATAGGGAGGATGAATTACGCGAGTGCGGCTTCTATGGTGTAGTTGGTAGTATGCTGAACTGCTGTCCCTAAGATAGCGGGTTCAAACCCGGCCGAACTCGTCGGATTTTTATGAGCGTTAAAAATCCTTCAGTATGCCTTCCTTCGGAGGGGAAGTAAAGCCGGCGGTCCCATGTCATAGAATTATGGCTTGTAAAAGATCCTTCCACAGACTAAACTTTTATAAAGCTAAATTGGTTAGGTTAGATTTCATCGGAACGCTCTATCAAAGTTCCAACGTTCACCACTAGGTATCAAGTTGGAACTACTTGAAATTGAACGGAACTTGTAGCTCGCCCTAATAAGGGTGTCCGCTGGAAGCAGCTACAGACTCAGACGAGTCGAACATGTCCTCGAACACTCCCGGCACTAAAATCCATACGATAAATAAATAACCAAAACTTCCTACGTTGGTGCAATGTGTGTTTAGAAAATGAAGGACAGCATGTGCAGCAACACGGCACCTGCGAGGTTCCGTACTATCGAGAAGGACGTCACTGTATATTAGTATAGACGAGCAGTCCCTGAGTAGCTTTGAGTGCCCAGATCAAGGTTTAACGTGTCTAGTTTATAAGCCGGAAGGTTGGTGACCCCTCATATCAGTTCCATTCATCTCTGGCAGCCGAAGAGTAAATAATAATCGGAACTACACAGAAAGAAGACCGCATGGCTGAGAGAGCGAGCAAGCGACCAATTTCATTGTTACAACAGACTTGACCCTGACTTGGCAGTACAATTAACAGAGAACACGTGTTCTGTTTGACCTGTTCCACAATTAACACGAACCAATACTTATCTCACTCTCATATCATACGAAAGCCCGTCTATAAGCCTTGCCGATAACCATCACCCTAACCTAACTTTATGCCATCATTAAGCTGTAAAAAACACTTCTTCGCTTCGGTTCGCCTCCTCAAAACCGATTTCATTTGTTTTTCCGTTTCACTGCCTGCACGATCATCATCGCCAAGTTAAGTTCGTGTCTTTTTTGTTTTCTTTTGCCAGCAACGGAAACCAATAAAATTCAATTGTAGAGCGGCACCGTCGTTTGTTTGTTTTTTAACAGCACGGCTGAGAGTCGAGACAGCTGTAAATATCTCAATAACACAGTCTGCTTCATGATACACCTTTGCGTCAAGACACTGCTACACTCTGTGCCCTGGAGAATGTAGGTATCGCGACAGCAAAAGTGCCAGGATTTCTGGAGAAGGGAGAAATTACAGATATTACTGATATTGCATCTTTTCAGTTGGTCTTTTCGGTGGCGTAGCTGGTAGCATGCTGAGCTTCTATGCCCAAGATCGCGGGTTCAAACCCAGCCGAAGTCATCGGAATTTTTAAGAGCGTTAAAAATGCCTCAGTATGCCTTCCTTTGGAGGGGATGTAAAGCCAGCGGGTCCATGATATTTTTTTTAAATATTATTATTGCCGGGAGTGTCCGAGGACATGTTCGGCTCGCCAGTTTTGTAGCTGCTTCGAGACGGACACCCAATGGGTGAGCTACAAGTACCGTTGGCGAGGAAAGTTGGAATGGAAGGTCGAGGAGTTGGAAGGTAGCGGCTGTGGCCTATAGTTAGGGACCAACCCCGGCATTTGCCTGGAAGGAAGATGGGAAACCACAGAAGACCATCTTCAAGGTTACCGGCGGGGGGATTCGAACCTCCTCGCCTCCCGGATGTGAGCGACTGCCAGCAGTCATGCCGTAACGACCACGGCTAACTCACCCGGTATGACATAGATTGATGGCATGTAAGAGAACCTTCCACTAACTACAATATTGTGTGAAGCTAAATTTGTAGGTTAGATTTGATTAACGTTCTCTAAGTTACAACGTTCGCCGCCAGTTGCTGGTTGCAGTGGCATCTATTAGCCATGTTCACGGCTAGGTGTCGTTGACGGTAGAATCTGGCACTACTTGAAATTGATCGTCTGCAGTCCTTACCTGAATTACAAATAACACACACTAATACAGCCATCACAATTAACCGGTAAAATCGTGAAAACCTGTGTTGTCTTTCGTTTGTGAAGTATTTATAAAATCTAATGCATTTCGGTGATTCATTTATGAGGTCGTGGTAGTAATGAAGCATATTATTAGACAAGATATCGCGAATTTGGCCGTAGTACCGCTAGTATAAAAAAAATATACGAGCCTTACAGTAGTCGCATATGATGTGTAACATCTGGCATGTTATCCTACCTTGAAGTTGTTATCGTTTTTATTATCCTTGACATACATCTTTTTACTTTTTACACTCTCATAATACATAACAATTCCAAGACTCTCTTTTTTTCTTCACTGCCTCCTTGATATTTCTACTCTCGCACTGCCTTCTTGATACTCTGCTGTTACATCACTCTCCTGTCAGTAACTAAGTTACGTTAACAGAGACTGACTTGTTTTTCTTCACTGCCTACTTGATATTTCTACTCTCGCACTGCCTTCTTGATACTCTGCTGTTACAAAGCAATCAGTATGTGGTAAACATTCCACATGGTACCACTGCCAGCTGGATCACATCCCTTCTGGCTCCTTGGCAGTGCGTCTTACACACTTCCGTCCCATTTTTCAAAATCACTCCCACGAAAAATATCCAGCAACCGAGTGGAAAGATGTTACACATCAAAAACTAAAAAATTACCCAATTCAAATTTCTTCGAATGTGTTATCATTTAGGCAACTCTCGCCAGATACAATTTTAAAAACTGAATTTTTGCCACAAATAGGCTACGTAGTAATTTAATTTCTACGTTATTCTTTTGAAGAAAAAAAAACCTTCATTTATCTTGTTTACAGTCAGCCCCGTATTATTTATTTACTTATCGTATGCCATACATGAAAGTTATTTATAAGTTGACATCAAGTTAAGAAACGTAATGAAGTGCCTGTGGTGTCCCTAGGAAGAAGTCGCTGAATTCACCACTGTGAGATGTTTGTGGGCATTCTTGAACTAGGTGCCGAACAGTCTGTCATTCAGCACTGCACAAGCAACATGATGAATATTTTTTCCTTCACTTGTACAGGAGATCCCCGCATACACCGTGATTGGTCCGGCTTCTATTTAATTTTGACCAGGTCTTTCTAGGCTGAGTGAACCCTGACACCTTCTCATTATGCATGGCATTACTGAACTCTCTGGAGGGGCAAACGAATTCCAATCAGAAGACCATCACTCAGTCGTATTGAATTTGTTAGTTGCCCCTTAATTAGCCGCGTCTCCCCTAACTCTCACAAGTGAGAAATACATGGGCGATAGGCAGCCCTCTTCTCGTTGTCAACTTGGACAGCTTGCTGGACATGCATTTCGAATCGAATTGTGGGGTCTAGAATCATAGCTCTCCTATTAAGAGCTACATAATAATAATAATAATGATAATAATAATAATAATAGTAATAGACATATGGGTGGGAGAGGAATTGTTGATATAAACAACCAAGTAGCTCGACAGATCTATGAGCTAAGAAAATACTTCTGTTCTGTATCGAACCATTCGATGCTGCACAGGGCTGTCACAGAAGCAGATGATTCAACTCCACTACTCTTAAGTCAGCAAGAGACTCAAATTCAGGTGCGCAGTGATTTGGATAGATTCAATGCCTGGTTGTCCAAGCCACTACACGGAAGACATCCCAATGAAGTCATCCAAACTCACGTCGAACTTTTGGTTGATTTCAGGGCAGATGTTTCCTGAAACAGAAGGCTTTATGATAGCTATTCAGGACCAGGTTGTCCTCACGAGGAACTACCTAAAGTTCATAATCAAGGATGCATCTGTGCAAGATGACCATTGCAGATACGGTTGCCAAACATCTGAGACTGTTCAGCATATTATATCAGGTTGTCGCCATTTTGCAGGGACAGAATATAGGAAGAGACATGATTGTGTTGCCAAGATAGTCCATCAAGAATTGGCTATACAACTTCAACTGCTGAGCCAAGAGAAAGTGCCGTACTACAAATATGCTCCTGAAAGTGTGCTGGAAAATGACAGCTTTACGTCGTACTGGGATCGTACTGTATTGACAGACCAATCAGCTGTGCACAACAGACCTGATTTAGTTCTTGTTGACAAATGCATGAAGCACACCACCTTAATTGATGTGGCGATCCCAAACAGTGGCAACATACTAACAAAACATGTTGAAAAGCTGTCAAAATACACAGAGCTTTCAGAACTGATAAGGAAGCAATGGCACATGGCACAAGTCAGGACAGTTCCTATTATTATCTCCAGCACTGGCGTGATTCCCAACAACTTAAAGGAATCACTCACGGCGTTGAAATTAGACCCAGGCCTTTTCAAACTGATGCAGAAAACAGTCATACTTTCTACGTGTCGCGTAGGAAGGCTGTTCTTGGGCAATCAGGCCTGAAGCAATGAGGGGAATATGAAGCTACTACTCAATGCAGTCACCAAGAATTTGCTCCTTGTGATATGTACGGTACCTGGGATTGTAAATGTTTTCTTTCCAGCAAATGCTGAGAATGTGTAAGCGCATGCGCAAAATAAATAGTAAAAATAATAATAATAATAATAATAATAATATCGTATGGCCTCGGGTGCCGGGTGCAAGCTTTGTTATTTGACACCCAGAGGGTAGCTTGCATGTCGAATTTCGTTGTTCCTTGACTATGAAAGTCAAGGAGGTTAGATATTTAATCCCCTTGAACACTATAGCGCTTTCTAGTAGAGAAATGAGGAACTTTTTGTGTTGGCGGAAACTCCCGAGATTATTTTTGCCATTATGAACTCGGCCTACTGAATTCAAATGGGTTCTTTGACATGCCAGCATCGTATGACATGCGTATCGTATTTTTGCCGCCTTTCAAAAATCACTTACCACGGCCAGGGGCGAACCTGCAATCTTGGGGTTAGTAGACTGACACGCTATCCACTCATCACCGTGGCAAGCTTAAGAGCTACAATACCCGCTAGTCTAGTGCTGCCATCTTCCGCACAAACAATGAACTCCGCCTTCTGTAGAGCTACTGCGATTTGAAAACGAACGATGGAATCCATTAGATTTTAAATATGTACTAGCGGACCCGTGCGAGATCTCTCGCGCCCCATGTGCACAGACTACCCGCCCGGCCCTAGTGCTATGCGGGCTGTACACGACACAGTTCTGCCAGAGGCTATCGTCTTGTTTATTTGTTTAAAACACTTTATAAACAAATAAATATATTTCCATTGACTTTTCAAGAAATGCAAGATTTTTCCTGTACTATTGAGACGATTTGGAAGATTGTGGTACAAACCACAGGAGCTTGAGTTTTGTGAAACATACACCTTAGCGTATTATACAGGGCGCCAGGAAATATTCTCCGCAGCGGCTACAGCTAGCGTTATCAGTTTAGTTGGCAGCATGGTGCCCTTGATAGGGTGAAGGCCACATGTGTGGGCTGTCGAAATCGTCAGTGCGTATAGTTAGATTAATGGAAGAGTGCAACAGTACGTTATGAATGGTTGTGGTGAGTATAAAGTTTATTTACTGTTTGTTTGTTTGTTATGATACAAGCGACAGCCATGCTGCCAACGTAACTGGTGACGCTATCTCTCGCAGCAGCTTGTAGGAGGCACTGTGGAGAACATTCCCTGTCGCCGTGTATAATAGGATTGTTGTAAAATGTGTTAGTATATATTTTCATCGTTCTTATTCATGGTTTTCCAGTTTCTTCATATCATCCTGTATATACAGGGTCATCGAAAAATAATGCTAACATTTCAAAAAATTATAGCACCGAAAACCTTTATGTTAAACGTGTAATTCATTCACTGAACGCCAGCTGGTTAAAGTAAGTTTTGTTTCGGAGGGGGCGTGACCCTGCTATGCGCACACTAGATGCGCAGTAGCCAAGGTCGGCCGGGGGCGCGCGCGCCAATGACTGCACCACCCGACAAACTGCACCTGATTACAAAGCTGTCATTCGATGGTTTAATTAGTTTAAGGAAACAGGGACTGAAGAGAAAAAATCTAGGCTAGGCCGACCACCAACATCAGCATTGAACGCACGCTTTCCCAATGTCTGGATTGGTACGGGCAATCATTTCAGGAGTAACTGTCAAGATGGCGGCAGAAATTCGCTCCCGCATGTGCTCCAAATCCCGATTTTTTTCTGCATACACAATGTTTTTAATGTACGCCTAGAAAAGGAATCCAAAGGGCTGAGGTCATGACTTCATTGGCGCACGCGTCCCCGGCCGACCTTGGCTACTGCGCATCTAGTGTGCGCATAGCAAGGTCACGTCCCCTCCAAAACAAAACTTACTTTAACCAGCTGGCGTTCAGAGAAAGAATTAAGTTACGCGTTTAACATAAAGGGTTTCGGTGCTATAAATTTTTGATTTCATTTCTCAACAGTTGTATTAAATTAGTTTCTAAATGTTTGATTCCAATTTAGCTGAAGAAGGTTTCATTGTTGGATTGAAACATTTGAATAGAATTTGGGGGAGCATTTTAATGAACCCTTAGCACTCGAATATGGTTTTTAAGCCACATACTTCTACTACAAATGTATGGCCTTACTGATTTTTATCAGTTCTTAGCGAAACTGAAGTGTCTCCACCAATATCTCTTTCAATATTTCGTTCCGTGAAAAATATCGGTGTTTAAAGTTTAAAGAGACTAAACGGGTGGTGGTTGGAAAGCCGATGTCAAAATTATGCGGGAATTTTATAAAATCAGAGTGTGTAATCTTGTAGGTTACCCTGTTGGAGCTGCCAACGTCTGATGAATTCGAGCCTTATTCAACTTCAAATTCACTGAATATTTTTCAAATACTTACTTCTTAAATCAAGTCCCGAAAGACAATCATATTCACTCGAGTACATGTTGATTTGTGTGCGGCCATGTTTGAGCTTTCAACCTGTAAACGCAATGCCTGATATACAGTTGCGTTTCGCGAATTGCCTGCCGAAAGTACCCTCAGAATTACGTTCAGAAGGTCATCGATTGTCTTAACTCTATTGAGATATTATTATCTGAGAATCGCCAGCATCCGTTGAAACACGTTAATCTCGGAGTAAACATAATGTATAGTCATCGACATACGAGCTTAAAAGGTTAATTAGTAAAAGTGATTTCATTTCGGACCGCTAGATAGATCTAGTGTAGCATTGAAACGTCAAGTCGCAAGTAACGATGACTTTTCTAAACACAGGGGTCAAGAAAAATTTAGACACTCTCTGATAGTTAATATCTTTGGAACGAAATGACATACCGTTACAATTCTTGTGCGGTAGCATAGTCCATGGTTTTCCATTGTTTTCTCAACAGTGGAAGAAGGTCACATGAGTGGCGCGACAATCTTAGCGCGTTTATCAGCAGATGACAGTGCAGCAATGAATGAAGTAAGATTGTCGTTTGAGCCGTATTGAAGTGGTACTGGAAGTACGAAAACATGATGATGGAGGTACAACGAAATGGCGTAATGTGCACGGAACTCAGCCACCAACACGTACAACAATTTATCGTATTCGGTATAAATTTGAAGCCGACGGTACTGTTCCGAGAGGTCCTGGCCTGGCCTGACCCATGCATACTAATGTAGCCTGTCAGCCCGAAGGCCTTAAGAGCTCTATCTAATTGTTTCGACCAGCGCAACTGTGTTAGGGTGATTGGGTGATTACTCGGTGTCTTAATTGGCCAGAATATGACCTAATTCAGGAAATACAGAAGATAGAAAAGGTAAAGATAAGTAGTTCTGAGAGAGTCAGAAGTAAAGTGTGAAATAGAAAATAATAGTTCTTAAGAGAAGAAAAGGTGTGCTATAGTAGCAGATTTGTTGAGAAGAGGAAAATCATTCTATAAGAATGCGGGGGCGCTTATGGCGGTTCCCCCTGGCTTGGTAATCACCCAATCTGTTAATGAGAGGGTTTGTGCTTAGTGTAGCTGTTTTATAGAGTCTAACTGCCTGTCCATGGATTCTTTCTTTGATGGTCGGTAGACCATATTCATTGTGTAGTTGAGCGTTGCGCACGTACCATGGGGAGCCCGATATCGTGCGCAGCGCTTTGTTCTGGACGACCTGAAGTTTATTGATGGTCGAGGGGGCAGCAAAGCCCCACGCAGGGCTGGCATATTCCATAACAGGCCGCACAATGGTGCTGTAAGTCAGTAGTCTGCTCCTGTCATCTAGTGCACTCTGGGACTTCATAAGGGGCCAGAGTTGCGCTTGAATCGCTTTCGCTTGGTTTGCGCGCTGAGTGACCTCCTGTGCGAAAGTAAGGCCTCGATCAAGCGTGATTCCCAGATACTTTGTAGCTGGCTGCCATCTGATTACATCGCCAAAGAAATTAAGGTCCTGGACTTCTGAATGTTTGCGCTTTTTTGTAAACAGAGTGGCAGCACATTTACCGACATTAATTTTCACTCTCCAATCCCTAAACCAGGGGTGTAGGGTGTCTAAGGCGACTTGGAGGTTAGTTGCAACTCTATGTCCTCTCCAGGAGGTAGAAGAGATGGCAGTATCATCTGCGTATAAGTGGAGACTGGTAGCATCTGTTTTGGGGATGTCAGAAAGGTAAACATTGAAGAGGGCGGGGGCTATGACACTACCTTGCGGTACACCGGCTTTGATCTTCCTCAGTGAGGATTGTGCGTCAGCCACTTGGACATAGAATTGCCTTTTCCTAAGATAGGAGTTGATGACCTTAAGTAAGTGTTCTGGGAACCCTTTGTGCTTCATTTTGTACAGTAAACCACTGTGCCAAACTTTATCAAAAGCACGACTGATGTCGAGGAAGCAGACTCCTGTCATACGTCTTTCGTTAAAAGCGCGCGTGATGATCTCGACGAGTCTGAGAAGTTGTTGCACTGTGGAATGGCCTTTGCGGAATCCGAACTGCCCATCATTGATTATTTCTGAGATGTGAATATTAAGCCTGGAAAGTAGGGTCATCTCGAAGAGTTTTGAGATGACTGAAAGTAGATTGATTGGTCTGTAATTCTGGGGGAAAGTGGCATCAGTATTTGGTTTGTGAATCATTATGACTTTAGCTACTTTCCAGGCTGTCGGAAAGTACCCGAATCGGTAGATGGCATTGAATAATTTTGTGAGGCAAGTTAATGCATTCTTGCTTAGGTTTTTAAGGTAGGAAGCTGCAATTTCGTCAGGGCCAGGGGCCTTGCGGGTCTTCAGCTTCTTTATAAGGTTGAGCAGTTCGGACGGCGAGACAAATCTAAAGCCCTGAGGGAGCTCTCCCGAGAACCCACCACGAAGATCGCGACGGACTATGTCAACAAAGTCATCGTTGCAAGGTTCCTTTTTTTTTTTTTTTTTTTTTTTTCGTGTGGTCTCCTGAGAGGCCGAGTGCAGGTCTTTCTATTCGACGCCCGTGGGCGACCTGCGCGTCGGGATGAGAGATGGAATGGATGAAGATGAATGAAACTGGGCAAGGATGTGGAAGGAAGCGGCCGTGGCCTGTCAGAGGGTACTGTCCCAGCATTTGCCTGGTGTTGAAAATGGGAAACCACGGAAAACCATTTCAAGGACAGCCGACGGTGGGGCTCGAACCCACGCGTCTACCGAGTCAGCAGAGAGATTGGGTTCGCAGGCTCTCTCGAAAGTATCCGCCAGGGCGTTAGCCTTGTCAAGTTTGGTGTAGACCAGTCCACGTACCCCGTGTAATGGTGGAATGCCAGTTCTTTTCTTGAGGAGTTTTTTGGCCATACCGTACAGTGAGCTGGAATTTTCAGCCATACTTTGCAATTTATTTTGCCATTCTTTGTTACGGAGGGCAACCATTGCTGAGTGGATCTGACGTTTAAGCCTGTACCAGTCCTGCTTGATGCGAAGATCACGAGTGATTTGCCATCGCCACCTGACCATATTCTTCCGTTTGATGAGAGCTTGAAGAGCAGGGGGGATGGAAAAGGGCTTGTGTACTCGATGTTTGGGACCGGTAGCTGCGGTGCGGGCTGCGTGTAGGAGCGAGTTGGTGAACTTCTCTACGAGGGAGTCGATGTCTTCCTCGCAGCGAATGCTGGGGTTTCCAGCGACGGAGGTCTTTAAAATGTCTTGGAAATATTCCCAGTTCATTTTTCAGGTGTGAAGAGGGATTTGGGTTCGGGAAGGTTGGTAGCTAGAGTTTAAGTTGATTAGGATGGGGTCGTGATCTGAATCAAGTGCATTAAGATTGTCTACTGTAATGGGGATATCAAGGCCCTTGCTAACAGCAATGTCCAGGGTATCCGGAAGTTTATTGGGATCAAACGGATAATATGTGTGGCCAGGCGGATGGTGGGTTAAACAGCCGTGATCGTCGCAGAATTTTTCAAGAAGCTTGCCCTTGGCCTCCGTGAGTCGACTACCCCATAGCCGATTTTTACAGTTAAAGTCTCCCGCCAATATCACTGGGATATTGTCAGGAAACAGCGCCTCCAAATCAGTCGGGATAAACGGCACGCCTGGGGGCAAGTAGCAGGAAACAAGACGGTACGGGCCAGTAGCTAATTCTATTTGTACGATAGTGGCCTCTATAAACCTCAGGTCGTTAGGGGTAGGTATGCGTTGGTGCGCCAGGTCGGACCTCACGATTATGGCAGTGCCTCCACTCGGACGTCCTACACGGTCATTTCGGTATACAAGATACCCGGGGATGTAAAATTTGCTGACCGGTTTGATGTTAGTTTCACCTAGAAGTGCGACGTGAATATGTTCCTGCTGTAGAACGTCAGTGAGCTCACCTATTTGCGAGTGGAGGTGAAAGGCATTCCATGCCATAATCTTAAAATTGACACCAGCCTGCGGTCTAGCAGCCATTGAGGAGGTACTGCGAGCAAACGTCGAATATTATTTGTACCCTGGAGGGGGTATCCGTAGCGTTTATGAGCCGCCTTAGGGTTGTCTTAAGGATATTGAGAAGTTCTCTCAGGGAAGGATCATTAACGAGTTTAAAAATTTCAAACATTTCGTTTGAGGCGGACGGTGCAGTGGCAGTTTGGGCCGGTGGGGATAGGCCCGGGAAGTTATTGCTATCCATAGCGGGTGGTGGAGGGACTGATTGATGAGGTTCAGGGGCGGGGGGCTGGGAGGGGACAGGGGGGGGGGGGGGGAAGCGGCTCCCGCGAAGCTGGTGCCAAACCTAACCTTGTTGCGGTCTACCATATGCCCGGCAGGTGCCTTGCAAACAGAGGGAAGTCTGTTGTTGAATGTGGCTGTAAGTTTCTTGTAAACAGGACAGCCGCGGAAACTGGCAGTGTGTTGCTCACCGCAGTTGGCGCACTTAGTGTTGGCATCCTGTTTACCGTAGTGAGGACAGTCAGTTAACCCTTGGTCCTTGGAGCAGATGACGCACCGTGCCGGGCAGTGGCAGCCACTAGATGCATGGCCGAACCCCTGGCATTGGTAACACTGCACGGGACCAGCTTGCCCCTGGTACCTCACAATGGTGACTTGGCTGTGGAGTAGGGACGTAACTTGATAAATGTTCCTATCAGGGGCCGTTGTGGAGTGTGCTACCAGGAAGAGGGGTAGCTTCTTAGAGCGATCAGAGGTTTGGGTGAGCTGACTGACTCTCTCAATTGAGAATCCCAGTTCGGTGAGGGCTTGCTGTACGCGGTCAACAGAGGTGGAGGGGTGAAGGCCGCGGTTGACGACCTTCCTGATGTTTTTGGGGGCTGAGGGCCTGGTGTGAAATTCCCCATTACAGTTGATGAGCCAGTCAGTTAAGATTCTGTGCTCATCAGGGGTGTTGACCGTCACTCGAACTGTGTCGGGGAGGTTCTTGATTTTGAAGGAGATGCCTTCCTTCTCAAGTTGGTCGCAGAAGTTGTTGATATTGCCTACGTTCTTGACGTAGGCTGGATGGACCGAGAATTTAGGCGGGCGAGGAGCCCTGGGCGTGGCTGTTGGGGGTTCGGGGATGGGTTGCTCCCCAGAGAATTGAGAGGGGGGGGGGGGGGGAGTTCTTCCTGAAGGGCATCATAGGGATTGATAGACAGCAGGGGCCTAATGGGTCGTGCGTCTTGGACCTTGGCAGTGTGCTTGGCCTTGGGTTTGTAAAACCCATTTTCGTCCTTGGAGGAGGAGTAGCACGACGTGTCTATGTCTGAAATTGGTGGGATTTTACCTACAACAAGATAGCGCTCCGCCTCACTACCACAGAGATGTTGGATGATAATCTACCTGGACGATGGATAAGTCGGAGAGAGGCTGTTGAGTACCCTCGACGGTCTCCAGACCTTACACCTCTTGACTTCTACCTAAGGGGGACCTTGAAATATGAAGTTTATCAACAGAAGCCAACTACACTGAAAGAGCTACGAGAAACCATCACTATCACACCGGCAACACTGACAGCCGTAGTTCGGTCTGCAGTTCAGCGGCATCGACGTGGCTTGGCTGCTAATGGGGGCCAATTCGAACCCACCCCGTGCAAAACTTGTAACGGTATGTCAATTCGTTCCATAGATATTAACTATCAAAGAGTGTCGAAATTTTTCTGGACCCCTCTGTAGTGTTTGTTGGCTACACTGGAAGACTAGCAGTACTCTAGACGTAAGAACTTCACACACACCGTAGTGGAGGGCGAGAGAGGAGATGCGCATGAACTGTGATTAGTCGGTAGCCACATAATGACGAGCAGTCCTCATCTATCACCATGTCGACATAACCCCGCTCTAATGTTGTATTTAACTGCCATTAACAGCCCGGGTGACGCTGACGGCTCCATTGCGCGGGAACTCGGTATAGTCGTGGTACAAAAGTAAGTCTCAAAAAGACAATAAACGTAAATGGAATCAAGAAGTGTATAATTGACATAAAAATGCAGCTTCCTATGTGTGACATTATACACTTAAGAGACCAAAACTCATGGGAAGGCACGAAATATGATGTTAATATCGAGTTTCTCCTCGGCAAGCCCTCAAAACGACAGCAATACGGCGAGCATCAACTGGGCGATGATCTGGTTAAGCTGAGGCGACATCATGTCCATTCATTAACCGTTTCTAGGGCAGATTAAATTTTTCAAATTTATATTCAAATTGTTTTTATTTAAATTTTCATTTCAGCTGTAATTTTTATTTTATTTATTACAATTTTAATTTTGATTTTAGTTATTATCCAACATTATTAATTTTTCTTCTGCGCGAATGGGTCTCCTAGGACCACGCGGAATCAACACTTCTTGGCCTTGATGTTTGCCCGATAACTCTTCATGCGCAATGATTGACCTAGTCTTCGTTGCTGCTACCAGACGTGTCTGGTAGGTCTTCTCACTTCTGCCTCAAACCCCCGTGTATGAGTCATTTTCCTAATTTCCTCTCGATCCTTGAGATTGGGAAAACCTAATTCAGCCAAGTCCTTTTCCGCCTGTTTGTACCAATTGGACCTTGTTGCCTTTTTCTGCAAAAACGTATAGATTTTATTTGTTAACCTAGTTGGGTCCATTATGTCCATTATTAATTTAATTAAAATAAATGTTATGCTGATGTATAAGTAAGGGGTCAATTACAAGTGACAGGTGATTAAAACTCAATCTTTCCCGCAGTTTGCAGAGGTGACAGAGTAGTGCAACTGGTCTAAAATTCTTTGGATTATTTCCTTCTTTGCCAACATTTTCTTTATGTACGGTACCGTACTATTTTTAATTTTATATTTTTTTTTTAAGTTTATAATCTGAATTTCATTTTAATTTTTACTGTGTTTTATTTTAATTTGTATATTTATGTTTTATTTTATTGTTTAATTTTAATATTTTTGGTTATATTTACTAGTTTTTTAAAATCCAGCACCATAGTTCAAGGAGACAGATATAATACTAGTGTTGCAATTAGGCTGGAAGTTTCAATTAACAGTGTAGAAACTCTTTTTATAGTGGGTGGTTAATATATAGCCCACTATCCTGTAAAGGGTTAAAACACCCGTGCGGCATCGGTGGCGTAGTGGGTAGCATGCTGAGCTTCTATGCTCAAGGTCGCGGGTTCAAACCTGGCCAAAGTCGTAGGATTTTTTAAGAACGTTAAAAAACCCTCAGTATGCCTTCCTTCGGAGGCGAAGTAAAGCCGGCGGTCCCATGTCATAGATTTATGGCATGTTAAAGAACCTTCCACTAATTACACCTGTGTGAAGCTAAATTATATATTGGTTAAACATGACTAACGTTCTTAGGTTCCTACGTTCGTCGTCAAAACAGACTGCGGTGGCATCTGGTAACTAAGTTCTTAACTAGTTGGTCGTTGACGGTGGCGTTTGGCGGCAAAAGTAGGAACTACTTGGAAAAATTGAATGTCGGCAGTCCTTACTTGAATTAAAACAGATACACACACTAATACAGTCATCACAATTAACACCGGTTATCAGACAGATTCTACACACACCCAAAGTACACGGGGCTACATGACCACGTTGTCGCAGCCCCTAAACTGAGGAACCAACAAAACGTGATCTCACAAGCCTATATTTCATATGATGAATATAGGCTAAAAAAAAAAGAATGTGTATCATGATTGTATGTGTGGCTTTAAGGCTAGTTCAATAAAAATACAGGGCGTCATGGAATGTTCTCCGCCGTGCCTTCGTGCTGCTGCGAGAGATTGCGTCGCCAGTTAAGTTGGCAGCACGGCTGTCGCTTGTATCAAAATACACAATCAGTAAACTTTGTACTCACAACAGCCATTCATAATATACTGTTGCAGTCTTCAATAAACTAACTATACACACTGACGATTTCGACAGCCCACAGCTTTCACATGTGGCCTTCACCCTATCGAGGACACCATGCTGCCAACTAAACTGATGACGCTACCACTCGCAGCTGCACGTAGCCGCTGTGGAGAAAATTTCCAGGCGCCCTGTATTAGGTTCCGTTAAAAATATATGGGTCGTCGGCATTTGTGACACCCCCAAAATATTGGCGTTCTAGGCTACACAGTATACCTGTTCTGACTACGTCCCTGCGACAAAACACACGTGTTCTGGAGCATACAGATCCGGGACTATGTTGGAATGGGAGCAAGAGACGGGAGCAGTGGCCATGTTAACACATTCCGTACCCTTGAGGCTAATGAGGTTACGGCACGGTGAGTGATCTGTCATACTGGGGGAGTGTCCAATACTTCACGTCGGAACCTCGGGCCGAACTACTCGTGCGGACACACAAAGGCACGGTTTACATCAGGATTCACAAGGCAACATCCCAGCTGTCCGACAGAAGACGAACTGAGGGGTACAGAAAGTTCCATAGAAATAGTCCGCATTAGAGTTTAGAAAAATCCCGGTCACTCACGCCTCAAACTCTCTCAACTCGCGCGAGTCGTGCTTGCACCCGCTCCTTCAAGCGTCTCCAAGATCGGCGGAGAATGGGCTGCATCAAAACCTGACCATCTGGGTTTAATAACTGATCACTGCAGAGAACCTAGAAAGGTATGGACATTTAAACCGAGTCCACACAAATCACGGACGATGCAATTCCTGGTTGCACAAGTGACACAAACCTGAAAGCCCATTTTGCGACTGTGCCCATGTACCTCAGATCATTCAGCATGTTGCCCTCGAGTGACCAAAGAGAAGATTTGAAGGAACCGTCCAAGACCTACACAGTGCTGTCAACTGGCTCAATACCCTGGACATTGTGCTGTAAATGTCTAAACTATTACGGCACCTACAATCTACTTTGTAAATATTCTATAATATTTTAACCTTTTCGTTATCTTTTTGATTTTCTTTGCCACATGTACGGTATTCTGATTTTGCCATACGAAATAAATGAATAATCTCCAATTGTCAAGTAAGCTGCAGCACGCCGGGTGTGGGAATGAACAAGCCTGATCCACAATTTTCTGTCGAACCACCACCTGACTACCAGTGACTTCTTCCATTAAAGGTTCCTCCAAGCATCTCTCGATCTGCCTCTAGGTATTTTGCCAGATACTTTTCTTTCCAAATAGGCCTTGCATATTTGAGTTCATAACATCCTTATCCGATACCCAAACCGTTTCAACCTTGACTTTTTTAGAATGTCAAGCAGACTTTGCTAGATCTCTGGTACGAGACGGACTGGTTCTTTTTTAAATTCTTTCCCGTGTGTTTCTTTGTTTCTATTTCTAACGACCTGAGGAGTTTGCTTGTATCCGTCTTTTATCCCCGATCTCCATTACTTGCTTATTTGAAGTCGTAAAATATATATATGTTCGACCCTGACTATTATGTGTCAGAAAATTGTATCATAATGAGGCTCATTATAACACTATTTTTCATTATGAAACAGTTTCTCCCACCAATCAGAGCTCAAGAAACAGTCGTGTGACCAATTAGATAAGGATACCTTCGCGCATGCGCTCAAAATCCAACATGTCTATATAAATTACCGAAAGTGCACCGTCCACATGTTCGCGTAAATAAACTGGTGAATATGAGACAAGAAATAGCACTGTACCTTAATATCCCCAAATCCAATTTCTACACAGCACGTTGTTTTGAAACGACTTCGGTGACAGTTTTACTGAATACTGGTGCACAATCTGAACATATGGCATTGAAGCACACAGAGCGCATGCGTCGGTTGGCCAGAGAGCTTGGAAAACAGAGATATACTACCCAGCGCAGCACCCGATCACAACATTCTAGTGACTGAACAGATATTTATGAATATTTATGTTATTTATTTATTCGTGTCAGAAGTACAAAGTCAGAACTTAGCCACTTCGATAGCACTTGAATTAGCTTCAGTCAAGTCATTCATTGTGCAGCTGTACGGGCACAATGGACAGGAGAAGAGGTGTTGCGCTACAATCACACAGGACTGTCTTGGTCGGAAAATGCCACTTATATAAGTTGTCCCTGGATCTTGCAACTTCCACCCTCAGTCTGTTCAGGGACTTCCAGATTAGCCAGTTCTCTGTGTGACCAGGAGGTAGAGATTCCTTTGGTTCCGTCCATTCAGACAGACAGCTGGTCCTCTCCTTCCACACGGCAACTCGAGCTGTTGCTGCTGTTCCTTGTAATGGTTGAGTAGTTGTTAGGAAGCTCTTTCTCGATTTCAGTCTCCTCTCAGCAGGTTGATATCCGAAGAGTGCGTGTGAGGTCATAACAGATGATTTACTTCTTTCGTTGTTTGCAGCCACTTCTCTTCTGATGGCAGGTGGAGCAATCCCTGCAAGATAGTGCACTTTACTGATGAGAGTTGGCCTCAAGCAACCTGTAATAATCCTGCAGCTCTCACTTAAGGCTACATCCACCTGCTTTGCATGGGCTGACTTGTACCACACAGGACTGGCATATTCTCCTGCTGAATAGCATAAGGCCATTGCTGTTGTCCTTAACGTTCGGGGATGGGTGCCCCAGTTAGTCCCTGCCAGTCTACGGAGGAGGCTGTTCCTCGAAGAGATCTTCTGTTTTAGCTTAAAGCACTGCTCCTTGAATGTGAGTGTACGGTCCAAGGTGACACCTAGATATTTGGGATGGAAACAATGATCCAATAACATACCATTCCAGAATACTTCAAGTTTCCGACTAGATTGTTTATGTTTCAGGTGGAAGGCACATACTTGTGTCTTATTAGTATTGGGCATGAGTTGGTTCCTTTCATAGTAAGTACCCAGCTATTTGAGAGCACGAGTGAGTGTATGCTCACTTCAAACTGTTCTGATTGGGCAGAAAGAGCAAGATCGTCAGCGTAAATGAAGCTTTTACACCCTTGAGGCTGTGGTTGATCATTGGTGTACACATTAAATAAAATAGGAGACAATACACTTCCCTGGGGCAATCCATTCTTCTGAGTTCTCCAACGGCTGCGATGTCCTTGGAAGTCAACGAAGAACCGGTGATCCTGAAGAAGTGTAGCTATCATGTTAGTGAATCCATAGTTGTTCGTTAGGTTATAGAGTTTATGTAACAGTATTCTGTGGTTTACGGTGTTATATGCAGCAGAGAGATCAACAAAAGCTACACCTGTGATCTTTTTCCTTTCAAAACCATCTTCTATGAACTGAGTAAGGTGTAGGACTTGAGAAGTGCAATTTTTGCCTGGTCTGAACCCAGCTTGTTGAGGGATTAGAAGAGGATCAACTACAAGAGTTAAACGATTCAGGATCATTCTCTCTAGGATCTTATAAAGATGACAAAGAAGAGAGACTGGACTGAAACTTTTAGGATCATTTGGCAATTTACCAGGCTTTAAAATAGCAATTACACGAGCCTTGCTAAGTTATAATTATCGTCGAGCATAAACAGTCGTATGCAACTCGCCTATATTGGTAATTAAGACACTCGTATGGAAATTATAAAACTCGCATACGCTCGTTTTATAAACATACTCGTGTCTTAATTATAGCCATTATAGGCTCGTTGCATAATGTAGTCTACTATTTATTAATTATTATTTTATACCTGAAAAGAAATCTCAGCTTGTAACTAGCCGAAACTCCTCCTTGAGAATTGCCCTAGGGAATAAAAACATCCATGAACAGTACATACAGGACAAGCAGAGCAAAAATCATAAGTTGGGAATAAGCGGCATGCCTGGAAAATGAAGCTAAAGCTGAAATAAAAAAGAGCTCCTACCTGGAGGATTGTCGTGTGACGTGAACGACTTCTGGCCCCCGGGCGCGTCGTGCCGCCCCCAGGGCCGTCCAATGGGAACGACCGTGAGAGCGGTACGAAAACAGTCCACCAGGCGCGCCGGTGCCCACCGTCCTTTCTCGCACCGCCTCCTCATAGCTGGGCAGCGCCGACTGGAACACACCCAACACAGCTCGGTCAGTATGGAGCCCAGCGAGGAGGAGGTAGTGCCAACATTGCCATTACAATCGTGCAGAATGCCCAACAGCAACAAAACACTTCACAAGCGAACATTATGATGTTGATGATGATGATAATTGTTGTTTTAACTGGCCTAACATCTAGGTTATCGGCCCCTAATGGTTTCGGTGATCGTGAAGATGAAAAAGAAATGCAAACTTAAAACTAACTACTAACCTACAGACTAGAAGAAGAAATTGAAAACTAAAGGAGAATAAGGCAAATAAAGGACAGGAGGAAAAGAAATGACCTCAACCCTCGAAGAATGCGGATTGAGGGCCTTGGAAGGAAGGAGAGCCATGGAAGGCAGATAGAAAAGCGAAGGAGGAGAGGGTCCACCCCACAGGTAAGGGACAAAAAGGGAAAACCGGACACACCTCAGGAAACCCTCGGGGTCGCCAACTCCCGAACTCACCAGCCGTGAGCCCCTGAGGGTGTAGCATTATCTAGGGTGCACCAAAAGTAGTGGGGCTACAGACACCCGGCCTCCTTGAGGGCCTTGGGCAGAAGGCAGGAGATAACATGAAAAGAAAAGACGGTTGACCCCTCGCAGAAGGAGGGTATCAGAAAAGACGAGACTAGTGCCAATTAAGGTGGGAAAGGAAGAGACTCCCTAGGCCTCGGATACCCTAATACCGTCGGAGTCGGAAGAGAACAAGAGTTGACCAAGTGAGGTCGACAGGAAAGAAGACAGAGAGGAACCCGGCACAAGTAAGTGGAAGCAATGCCGGACTCAGCTGGGGTCCCGTGGTCGCCAACCCACGTCCCACTAGATGTGAGCCCCTGGGGGGACAAGCGAACATTATGAACGTGAACCACTCAATCTCACTGAAACTTTGCATACCTGTTGGTATTTCATTCCTCTTCCTAGAGAAAAGAAACTGCACGAATTTCAAATTCACGCCCGGAATTGCATCGACATCTTCTTGCCTGTTATGCTTTGCAAAGCATGAAATTATGTAGAAATTTCATAAAATTCCCAGTTTTGCGTACATTGTACGAGCGGTATTAAATTGAAAAGGTACGAATCGTCGTAAAACCGAAACCGGTTGATATTTGAATATACCGCTTTGGGATAACGTAGGCTGATATCTAGCAGATGTAGTGTCCGCGTGGTTCTCTGCACACACACACACATGACGCAGAAGAGAAGCTGACAGTTGGACGTTCCGTCCCGTCCAGTTGAAGTTGAAGCAGCAGCAGTGATGGCGTTCACATTGCACAATTCACCAAGTGAGGAGCAGAGAGGTGTCATCAGATTTCTGACAGGGTCTAAACCAGCCGATTCTGCTGCATGATAACTCTCGCCCACACGTCTCTAATGTCACACAAGGTGTATTGGCAACGTTGAAGTGGGAGCAACTTGAGCATTCGCCCTACAGCCCTGACTTGTCATCCTGCAACTTCCATCAGTTTGGTACGTTAAAAAAAATCTCAAGGGAAATCGTTTCCAATCGGACGACGAACTAAAGGACACCATACAGGATTGGCTCCTGTCACAACCACAAGACTTCTGGGAACAGGGAATCCTGCAGCTAGTGAAGCAAAGGGACCCCTGTGCACAACCCTGTGGTGATTACTTTTGAATAACGAAATAATTGTACTCACAGTATCGTTTCGTACCTTTTCATTTGAACACCCCTCATATTTTTCAGGCGTTAGGAATGTTTAGAAGAGCCATTGTCAGCAGAGTAAAGTGAGGGTAGAGGAGCCATTGGTACGATTGGACTAACTTTCACTATACTATTTCCGTCTTTTCAATACAATTTAAATTGTATTGAAAAGACGGTAATAGTATAGTGAAAGTTAGTAGAATATTCAATACGGACCTAATATGGAGAATAATACTCTTAGGATTGGACTTGAAAGCTCGGCGCATGCCGGCACTTAAAAGCCGTGGAATTTCGTCCTCTCAAGGAACGACCCCCAGTAAATTTGAAGGTAAAATATCAGATGTTGTACTTGCGATCTGATCAAACTGTATGCAAAGTCTCAGCGAGGGCGAGTTCACGATCAAGAAGTTTCCTAAATAGTACATGACAGCTGCACAGAAAAAAAAAACTTTTGTTCCAAAAACTGTGCAATGGTTGGCTTTTTGTAAATCGTTAGAAAAGCACAAAAAAGCTTAACTCGGAATACGTCGATTCAGAGAAAAACGCTTTTCAAAGTTTTTTTGAGTTTCCCGACAAAATGATCGTGCTAATTATTCTAAAATTTAGAGTTAAGCTTTTATTTTGTGATTTTCTAACGATTTACAAAAATCCAACCATAGCACAGTTTTTGGAACAAAGCCATTCCAGCTGTACTGTACTATTACGAGTAGCAAAACAAGAATAATTCTAAAAGAAAATACTTTTTGCATGGAATGTTTTCGCTTTCAGAGCTATGGTAATTAAATGCAGTAAATTCTTCTAGGTACACACATCAAAAAACGATTTGCATCTCATATCCCTTGGTATGCCATTAACACACTGCTCCTCGATCTACGTTGGCATTATTGGAAACACCTCGTCCTATTAACCGTCTAAACACGTCATCAAATCTGCGGATAGCGTCAGCAGATACATTTCATTTAATGTTGGTGAGGTGGTTGAATGTATACCTTTGGCAAGTGATGCATAACCTTTTTGATGCGTGCGATTGGGCTTTTCCGTTACATCGGGCATAAACTCGTGTTTTATTTCTTACAGAAATATTTCAATTTAACGTGTTTATGTTCTTCGTTAGTATTCTTCTTGATTGCAATTACCGTTTCTCACTCAAGTTAATGGGACATTCTTGTTTAATGTGCTGTCCGACTGACAACATTCCCGACACTTAGGACTAGAGCTTGGGGAAATGAAAGCCCAGGAAAATACAACATATAAAGCAGCAATATACTCACTACCATTCCCAAGCTGAAACATACAGACGGCCATTCTACATACACTTGACCTCAGTACAATACCATTATGTCACAACACTTTACCCCCAGACAATAGAAAAATCATGGTTCTTCGTTTGATCCGTATCGACTTAAAAAGTAACTTAGTTCATTCACGAAGAATAACACTGATAGTTTGTCAATACAATGTTTAAAAAAATAATGATGAAATACATACCTGCCAACCATAGAAAACTAAAAACTAGGAGATTTTAATGTGAAAATCAGGAAAATACAGGATATGCAAATAGTGAAAATCAGCTCAATTAATCGGCAAACTATGCTTCAAAATGAATGATGTACATAACATTTGGCATTTACTATCCCATCACTTTCACTTTTAACATCAAAATCTTTTTTACATTTTTATTTTTTATTACGTTTCCTACATTTTACAATTTCTTGGAGTTTCTTTGTTCCCATGTGTTTCAAAATATCCCTTTTCCACCATTACAGTGAACAACAGTACAGAATGGAAATTAATTGACCTATGCTGGATTCAATCATGTATAGAAATTGTTCCGAAAACTGTTTCAAAAAACAATTGTATTTTTTGGCAGTAGTGAAGTGTCAAACACCGAGTAAAAACACTAGAATGTGACGTAATTGTTGCAAAAAAAAGTCAGTAAACCACCGCTTACACTAGAACAAATCCCATTTACGAATTCAGGTACCCAAATAACATCCATTACCTGCCCACTATAAACACTTCCAAAAATACTGGAAATGTTTTTGAGTTGGCCAATAATTTACAAACATCGGGAGGGCAACTTAAGTAATCGTGAGGCGGGAAAAACTATGGAAAATCGGGAGTCTCCTGCTTAAATCGGGAAAGTTGGCAGGTATGTGAAAACATTTGTTAAATGACACAAAGAGCACTCGACTATAGGGGACAAGTTCAGCAAATTGTGCCAAACGTTGAAAAGCTAGAAGACCCGGATGTGTAAAAAATGCATGATTTGAAAACCTTTGTTGTTGTTTGAGTCTTCAGTCTTTTGACTGGTTTGATGCACCTCTCCATGCCTCCCTGTCCTGAGCTAATCGTTTCATCTCTACATAGCTCCGACAACCTACATCGGAGGCAATCTGTTTAACATACTCTAACCTTGGTCTACCCCTACAGTTTTTGTCCTCGACCCTTCCTTCCATAACTAAGCTTGCTATTCCTGGGTGTCTTAGTATGTGTCCTACCAACCTATCTCTTCTCTTCATTAACAGTCGCCAGAAACATCTCTCCTCTCCCACTCGTCTTAATACCTCTTTGTTTGTAATCCTATCTACCCATCTGATCTTCATCATTCTCCTGTAACACCACATTTCAAATGCTTCAATTCTCCTATTTTCTGCTGCACCAATAGTCCAAGTTTCACTTCCATAGAGCGCCACGCTCCAGACAAAGGCTTTCAAAAATGACTTCCTAATACCTAAATCTATATTCGATGTCAGCAGATTCCTTTTTTTGTAGAAATGCTTTCTTTGCCTGAGCCAACCTACTTTTAATATCCTCTTTGCTTCGTCCATCACTGGTTATTCTGCTTCCTAAGTAACAGAAGTCTCCTACTTCCTTCAGCTTTTCACCTGCCAATTTGATCTCCATCGAGGTTTCTGATTTATTTCGGCTGCATTCCAGTATTTTTGTTTTACATTTATTTATTTTCATCATGAATTCTTTCCGTAAGACGGAGTCCATACCATTCAAAAACTCATTCAAATCCTCAGGCTTGTCGGCCAAGATGACGATGTCATCAGCAAATCTCAGAGTTGAAATTATTTCTCCTTGAATCTTCACTCCCACTTTAAATTTTTCTCTAATTTCCTTCATTGCTTGTTTATCACATTTAAATATAATTTAAGAAAACATTATTTCCAGCATAAATTACATTTTGTAAAAAACATGCTAAAATGAAATTAGAGTTTGATTTTTAAAATCTACTCTTTGATTTTGTATCTTCAATTTATGGGAAGTAGATTTTTGAATTTCTCAAAACGGAAAATAGATATTACGATTTTGATTTTACAATGTATGCGTCGACACTAGCACACTTAATAATAGATTTAGGCCACAAAGGATGTGGTCTAACTGTTGGTGTGCACGGCTTGTCAGTGAAAACGGAAGTAGATATTACGATTTTGATTTGATCCTGTGTAGGACAACACTAGCGCTCGTGGTGATAGATTTAGCGAACTACATACGACAAAGCAGGATGCCAGTTTAGTGTGTGTCACCAGGCCGCCAACACGTAAGAGGAGTGGAATAATGTTTCCATCCTGAATTGGGATCCTCTTCAGCTGCTTTCAGTCCATATAAAGACCACACTTTATAAAGCATTCTAATTGAAAACAGACATATCATTTTATTAAAATAATATTAAAACCATTTTTCTCTTACGCACGCCGGGTACAAAGAAACACATTTTAAAAAATATGTTTGTTTCGGAGCACATATTTTAAAAAACCTTCTTATTCTTGTTATAGCTTGCCACGGTGGGTGAGTGGTCAACGTGTCGGTCTACTAACCCCAAGCTTGCAGGTTCGCTCCTGGCCGTGGTAAGTAATTTTTGAAAGGCGGCAAAAATTACGACACCATGTCATACGATGTTGGCATGTCAAGGAACCCATTTTAATTCAGTAGGCCGTGTTTATGAAGGCAAAATTAATCTCGGGAGTTTCCACCAACACAAAGTTCCTCATTTCTCTACTAGAAAGCGCCATATTATTATTATTAGTAGTAGTATTAGTATTATTATTGTTTCACGTAACTGTTTTATATGTTTCTTTGTTTGGTGTGCATTGCTGTCTTTTATTTGTATGTCCTGTATTATTCTAACTTAATTTCTAGTTTACGTATCTTATTCAATGGTAGTATTTGTGTATGTGGTTAAGTGTAAGAGAGGGCCACGAGCCCTAACTTCGCCACAGCAAAATACATGAATAAATAAAATAATTCTTCTTTCTCTTTACATCATTCCCACTCCTATGTGGGGTCGATGTTTCTGACAGCTCTCCTCCATTTAGCCCGGTCATGCACATCCTCTTCTGACAACTATTTTTCTCTGAGGTCCTCCCGTACACAATCCATCCATCTTCGTTTAGGTCGGCCTCGCATTCTCACTCCCTGTATTTGCATGTCTAGCATCTTCCTCCCCACGTAGGATTCCTCCCTTCTTCTCACATACCCGTACCATTGAAGTCGCTTTTCTTGTATCTTAGATATTTCCACAACCATCAATGTTCCTCATATTTTCACATTTTCCACTCTCTCACGCTTAGTCACTCCACTCATCCACCTGAGCATTTTCATTTCCGTGACGTCAAGCCTGTGTGTGTGCGTTTTGCGTGCAGGCCATGTTTCAGAGCCAATACAGCAATGCAGGTCTTACGACAGTTTTATATATTTTCCCCTTAATAAAATAAATAAATAAATAAATAAATAAATAAAAATAGTGTACAAGGAGCTTAGATATCTAACCTCCTTGACTTTCATAGTGATTCAAGGAACAACGAAATTCGACATGCAAGCTACCCTCTGGGTGTCAAATGACAAAGCTTGCACCCGGCACCCGAGGCATTACGACATTTTTAAAAAATCTTGTTATTCTTTGTGAATAAACTAAGTTAACAGTTGACAAACAGATCGAACTTTGCTATAGAATTCAATAACATACAGAGGCGTGCAAATTATTAGAATCAGTCAGAATGTTTTAAATTCAAAATCATTTTATTGAACAACGACTGGCACCTTTTATCACCCTACTTAGTAAACTTTTCTCTCCTGTAGACTTATAACATTTCCCATAAGGAATTGCGAGTAAGAAACATTTAGAATTGGGTATTCCGAAGTATACCTGAGCTGGGCCCGTTTTCTCTTGTTTTGACTTCGGATTGTGCCCTCTAAATCAGGTGATTTCAATCCATAGTCCACGAACAACAACTAGATGCACTGAACGAAAATATTCAGAAGTACGGCATGAAAATCAGTATAGAGAAAAGCAAGACCATGGTGATGACAAGAGGAGAAAGACAAGGAAAACGCACTGTGAAAATTGGAAGTCAGAGTTTGGAAATTGTGGACACGTTCAAATACCTAGGAAGTGAATTGATGCAAACTGGTAGGTTGGACATGGAGATTGGCAGGAGGGTACAGCAGAGCAATGCATTCTATCCAAGTGTAAGAAAACTTGTTTGGGATAAGGAAGTACCAAGGAAAAGCAAGGAGGTAATGTATAAAGTGTACTATGTACCCATATTGACTTATGCAGCTGAGACTTGGACCCTAACAAGCAGGCAAGAGAGTAGAATCCAAGCCAGTGAAATGAAATTCCAAAGAAGTATGATAGGAAAGACAAGGAAAGACAGAGTGAGGAATGAATATGTTAGGAAGGAAGTTGGAATGGGAAAACTAAATGACAGAATTGAGATGAATAAACTAAGATGGTTTGGACATGTAAAGAGGATGGAGGAAAATAGAATACCAAGACGGATGCTGGAGGTAAAGTGCAAGGGGAAGACCTAGAACAAGGTGGATTGATTCAGTGAAGAACAGCATAAGAAAAAGAAATTTGGACTGGGACAAGATCGTGGAAGAGGAATGGTGGAAAGAAAGAGGAAGGTGGAGCAGTGCCATAAATAGGCTACCCCGACCCGGCAGGAGCTGGATAAGGGGAAATGATGATGATGATGATGATGATGATGATGATGATGATGATGATGATGATGATGATGATGATGAGTCCACGAATATTTGTATAGTTCAAGAGCGGATGATCAGTATAAAAGGCTTTGAATTCCTCAGCTCTAAATTCGTACGAAAAATAGAATATAGTAATCAAAACAAAATGTGTCACATTTTGCATTAACGAGGCCTCTTTAGTGGAAATTCTATAAAAATCATTTTACGAACTATTAATTTCTTAAAACAAAATGTAATTAAGAATCATCATCATCATCCGTTGATCTGCCTGGTGGCAGGTTTCCTCAAGGTCGGTCTCTCCACCTTATCCGGTCTTCAGAAGCACGTTTCATTAGCTCATAAGATTTATCAATCTTGATGGAATCCAGCATCTGAAACCTTCTTCTTCCTCTTCGGATTTTCCCTTGGACTTTCCCTTCTAATGCACTTTTCACCAAACCATCTCCTCTTATGCAGTGTCCATACCAATTCATTTTATCATTTTATAAATGATATTGTCGACTTAGTCGTTACGCTGGGGTCTGGCGTTACGTTATGGGGACGGGACGAAATGTACCTAGATGCACTGAGGTGTGTGACGTCATAGTACAGCTAGATGCACGTGTTCCCCGACAATCTCTACTTCGTTAGTATAAGACAAAAATCCCCGATTCTTGGATGTCACGGGTAATCTCGAGAAACACTGGACGGATTTTGATGCGGTTTTCACCATTCTGTAAAGGATATCTCGAGGAAAGATTCTGTAGAAAATAATTTATGTATGCTGAAAGGAAGCCAAGCAGTAACGATTTCAGTGAAAAAGTCGAAAACAAACTTGGCGTCCGTGCGCTTCTTAATCTTACGCTGGGCAAACCGTTCAAAATATCAATATACTATGAGCGTAAGAATTGGTCAGCATGAAAAGTTCTACAAAAAAGTCCGCGAGAGCATATCTCTATCTTCAATACATCGCCCACTATATAGTAAAGCCATCATTAATTCCGACTTGACGTTTCAGTGCTAGGCTAGAGTTTCGTTCGCTAAATCGCGACATCGCGAACGAAACTCAATTTGTCGTGATATATCGATTTGAATGGCTGCCTGCATTTATCTAGTTAAAGTCATTTTCCTTCTGACCGCTAGACTACTCTAGGGTAACACTGAAACGTCAAGTCGAAAGTAATGATGGCTTTTAGACTGGATGGAAGGGGCACGTCCCCGCGCGCTCTGGCGAGCGTGACGGCATCCCGAACGCTTGACCTTGCTTTGCCCTTCGTTTGCACTTGCCGTTCGTGAGTAATTTGTAACAAGGTAAAGTATTATAAAGCAAGATAAGTATCATGCAGATAATTTCTACAGCCTTTCTAGCATTTTTCAGCATTTATAGCATTTAAAATGATACAAAGTCTAGTCTTGTAGACCGACTGTCACTCTTTAATTCAAGTAAGGACTGCAGACGATAATTTCAAGTAGTTCCTACTTTCACTACCAATTATTATTATCCAATAAAATCTACTGAACATTGGATTAAATGGCTTCAGCCACTAAGCTGGTGTGTCTAGTTGCGAGGCCCTAGGGAATGCTGTAGTCTAGTGAATCTCTGCCATACAGGTCTATTAAAAATTTCCGGCAACATAAAGAAACAGACAGAGAGAGCTGTTGGAGCAGGTCACGGACTGGGTTACGCTCCGCGTCCATGAGCTATAAAGAACTTTCTTTGTCCAGGGCTCACCGTAACTAGGATTTACGCAAGAAAGCTAAGCGGCAGGTGCACACTTGTCACCATATCCTTCCTCACCTGTCTCCGTATACAGAAGTCTGTTGTAGTCGAGGTAGGGTTACCAACCGTCCGGATTTTGCCGGACATGTCCTGCTTTATAATCATTTTGGTTATCTCCAGCCAGCATTTCTAACTTATCGAAAATGTCCGGCATTTTCTGTTACAAGATAGCGAGTTCGGTGGCGTAGTTGGTAGCATGCTGAACTGCTGTGCCCAAGATCGCGGGTTCAAAACCAGCCGAAATCATCGGATTTTTAAGAGCGTTAAAATCCTTCAGTATGCCTTCCTTCGGAGGTGAAGTAAAGCCGGCGGTCCCATGTCATAGATTTGTGAAATGTAAAAGATCCTTCCACTAAGTAAACTTGTGTGAAGCTAAATTTCTAGGTTAGATTTCATTGAAATTATCTATCAAAGTTCCAACGTTCACCACTAGATGTCAGTGATATCTGGGAGCGAAAGTTGGAACTACTTGAAATTGAACGGAACTTGTATCTCACCCCATGGGTGTCCGCTTGAAGCATCTAGCCTACAGCCTCTGGCGAAATGAACATGTCCTCGGACACTCCCGGCACTAAATGCCATACGCTAAATAAATAAATAAATAAATAAATAAATAAATAAATAAATAAATAAATAAATAAATAAATAAATAAATGTTACAAGATTGCTCGTTTGGTTTTTCCCCTTAAAGTCAGACAGATATTAAATACATTTTCAGAAGATGGTTTGGATAAAGAATGTAAGGTGTTTATGGGAAAAGTATCTTGAGTACTGAGTACTTGGATAAATGGATGCATCCTATGGAGGAATTCAAGAGCACTTGGATATAAGGATGCATCCTATGGAGGAATTCAAGAGTACTTGGTTAAATGGAAGCATCCTATGGAGGAATTCACGAGTACCGTACTTGGATAAATGGATGCATCCTATGGAGGAATTCAATAGCACTTGGATAAATGGATGCATTCTATGGAGGAATTCAAGAGTACCGTACTTGGATAAATGGATGCATCCTTTGGAGGAATTCAAGAGCACTTGGATAAATGGATGCATCCTATGGAGGAATTCAAGAGCACTTGGATAAATGGATGCATCCTATGGAGGAATTCAAGAGCACTTGGATAAATGGATGCATCCTATGGAGGAATTCAAGAGCACTTGGATAAATGGATGCATTCTATGGATGAATTCAACAGTACTTGGATAAATGGATGCATCCTATGGAGGAATTCAACAGTACTTGGATAAATGGATGCATCCTATGGAGGAATTCAAGAGCACTTGGATAAATGGATGCATCCTATGGAGGAATTCAAGGGTATTTGGATAAATGGATGCATCCTATGGAGTAATTCAAGAGTAATTGGATAAATGGATGCATCCTATGGAGGAATTGAGGAGTACTTGGATAAATGGATGCATCCTAAGGAGGAATTCAAAAGTACTTGGATAAATGGATGCATCCTATGGAGGAATTCAAGAGCACTTGGATAAACGGATGCATCCTATGGACAGGCGCGGATCTAGAGTTTGGTTTTGGGGGGGGGGGGGGTCAGAGATTCGATCTAGAGTTTGGCTTGGGGGGGGGGGGGGGTCAGAGAATCGAAATTGTTAAGAAAAATTGTATCACTAAAAACGCAATCACAAAATAACCAAACGTACAAAACCAGACCAATTTTTTTGCAAGCTTCATGGATAGAAATTTGATGCGTTTAGCGCACCAAAAATAATCGTACAAATTGCAACGGCGTGTTTTGAGACTTTTTCATCGAGCTTCGAGAAAAGGATCAAGGTACGTTACAGTTTCGGCAAGTCGAGTTGATACCGACAAAGGGAGAAAGTCACAGCTTAAATTGCCAACCAAGCTTGCAGTTTGGACGTCGGCAAATAATATTGGTGCGAAAAAGCCCCAGTTTCCTATCCGTGCATTGCTGCACATTCATCGTGACATCACTATAAACATCGATTCGGTAATCACAAGGTTTGCTAAACAAAATAGACGAGTTGATTTTGTTGTATAACTAATAGTTTTTATACAAGAGGTTTGAAGTTGTAAATATGTACAGTTGAAACAGAACATAATATTTCCAATAAAGATAATTCAGTATTGAATAAAATGAAAAAAAAACCTGTTTTATCAGTTAAAATTCGTTAAGTTTTATTTGTCTGGTAATTGTGTTTTCGTTTTTTGAGTTTGCAAAAAAATTTGGTCTCCGTTTGGGGGGGGGGGGTCATGACCCCCGTGACCCCCCCCCTTGAATCCGCGCCTGCCTATGGAGATATTCAAGAGCAGTTGGATAAATGGATGCATCCTGTGGAGGTATTCAAGAGCATTTGGATAAATGGATGCATCCTATGGAGGTATTCAAGAGCAGTTGGATAAATGGATGCATCCTATGGAAGAATTCAAGAGTACTTGGAGGCATCCTTTGGAGGAATTCAGGAGTACTTGGATAAATGGATGCATCCTATGGAGGAATTCAAGAGCACTTGGATAAATGGATGCATCCTTTGGATGAATTCAGGAGTACTTGGATAAATGGATGCATCCTAAGAAAGAATTCAAGAGCACTTGGATAAATGGATGCATCCTTTGGAGGAATTCAGGAGTACTTGGATAAATGGATGCATCCTATGGAGGTATTCAAGAGCAGTTGGATAAATGGATGCATCCTATGGAGGAATTCAAGAGCACATGGATAAATGGATGCATCCTTTGGAGGAATTCAAGAGCACTTGGATAAATGGATGCATCCTATGGAGTAATTCAAGAGTAATTGGATTAATGGATGCATCCTATGGAGGAATTCAAGAGTACTTGGATAAATGGATGCATCCTAAGGAGGAATTCAAAAGTACTTTGATAAACGGATGCATCCTATGGAGGAATTCAACAGCACTTGGATAAATGGATGCATCCTATGGAGGTATTCAAGAGCAGTTGGATAAATGGATGCATTCTGTGGAGGAATTCAAGAACACTTGGATAAATGGATGCATCCTATGGAGGTATTCAAGAGCAGTTGGATAAATGGATGCATCCTATGGAAGAATTCAAGAGTACTTGGAGGCATCCTTTGGAGGAATTCAGGAGTACTTGGATAAATGGATGCATCCTATGGAGGAATTCAAGAGCACTTGGATAAATGGATGCATCCTTTGGATGAATTCAGGAGTACTTGGATAAATGGATGCATCCTAAGGAAGAATTCAAGAGCACTTGGATAAATGGATGCATCCTTCGGAGGAATTCAGGAGTACTTGGATAAATGGATGCATCGTATGGAGGTATTCAAGAGCAGTTGGATAAATGGATGCATCCTATGGAGGAATTCTAGAGCGCTTGGTTAATGGATGCATCCTTTGGAGGAATTCAAGGGTATTTGGATAAATGGATGCATCCTATGGAGTAATTCAAGAGTAATTGGATAAATGGATGCATCCTATGGAGGAATTCAAGAGTACTTGGATAAATGGATGCATCCTAAGGAGGAATTCAAAAGTACTTGGATAAATGGATGCATCCTATGGAGGAATTCAAGAGCACTTGGATAAATGGATGCATCCTATGGAGGTATTCATGAGCAGTTGGATAAATGGATGCATCCTATGGAAGAATTCAAGAGTACTTGGATGTATCCTATGGAGGAATTCAACAGTACTTGGATAAATGGATGCATCCTATGGAGGAATTCAAGAGCACTTGGATAAATGGATGCATCCTATGGAGGAATTCAAGAGCACTTGGATAAATGGATGCATCCTATGGAGGAATTCAAGGGTATTTGGATAAATGGATGCATCCTATGGAGTAATTCAAGAGTAATTGGATAAATGGCTGCATCCTATGGAGGAATTCAAGAGTACTTGGATAAATGGATGCATCCTAAGGAGGAATTCAAAAGTACTTGGATAAATGGATGCATCCTATGGAGGAATTCAAGAGCACTTGGATGAATGGATGCATCCTTTGGAGGAATTCAGGAGTACTTGGATAAATGGATGCATCCTAAGGAAGAATTCAAGAGCACTTGGATAAATGGATGCATCCTATGGAGGAATTCAAGGGTATTTGGATAAATGGATGCATCCTATGGAGTAATTCAAGAGTAATTGGATGAATGGATGCATCCAATGGAGGAATTCAAGAGTACTTGGATAAATGGATGCATCCTAAGGAGGAATTCAAGAGCACTTGGATAAATGGATGCATCCTATGGAGGTATTCAAGAGCAGTTGGATAAATGGATGCATCCTGTGGAGGTATTCAAGAGCAGTTGGATAAATGGATGCATCCTGTGGAGGTATTCAAGAGCATTTGGATAAATGGATGCATCCTATTGAGGTATTCAAGAGCAGTTGGATAAATGGATGCATCCTATGGAAGAATTCAAGAGTACTTGGAGGCATCCTTTGGATGAATTCAGGAGTACTTGGATAAATGGATGCATCCTATGGAGGAATTCAAGAGCACTTGGATAAATGGATGCATCCTTTGGAGGAATTCAGGAGTACTTGGATAAATGGATGCATCCTATGGAGGAATTCAAGAGCACTTGGATAAATGGATGCATCCTATGGAGGAATTCAAGAACACTTGGATAAATGGATGCATCCTATGGAGGAATTCAAGAGTACCGTACTTGGATAAATGGATGCATCCTATGGAGGAATTCAAGAGTACCGTACTTGGATAAATGGATGCATCCTAAGGAGGAATTCAAGAGTACTTGGATAAATGGAGGCATCCTTTGGAGGAATTCAGGAGTACTTGGATAAATGGATGCATCCTATGGAGGAATTCAAGAGCACTTGGATAAATGGATGCATCCTATGGAGAAATTCAAGAACACTTGGATAAATGGATGCATCCTATGGAGGAATTCAAGAGTACCGTACTTGGATAAATGGATGCATCCTATGGAGGAATTCAAGAGTACCGTACTTGGATAAATGGATGCATCCTAAGGAGGAATTCAAGAGTACTTGGATAAATGGAGGCATCCTTTGGAGGAATTCAGGAGTACTTGGATAAATGGATGCATCCTATGGAGGAATTCAAGAGCACTTGGATAAATGGATGCATCCTATGGAGGAATTCAAGAGCACTTGGATAAATGGATGCATCCTATGGAGGAATTCAAAAGTACTTGGATAAATGGAAGCATCCTATGGAGGAATTGAAGAGTACTTGGATAAATGGAGGCATCCTTTGGAGGAATGCAGGAGTACTTGGATAAATGGATGCATCCTATGGAGGAATTCAAGAGTACCGTACTTGGATAAATGGATGCATCCTATGGAGGAATTCAAGAGTACTTGGATAAATGGAGGCATCCATTGGAGGAATTCAAGAGTAGGCCCTACTTGGATAAATGGATGCAGCCTATGGCCGGAATTCAAGAGTACTTGGATAAATGGATGCATCCTATGGAGGAATTCAAGAGTACTTGGATAAGTGGATGCATCCTATGAAGGAATTCAAGTGTTTCAAATGGTTGAGACTTCATAACATTTAGGACCTCAGCTTTGAGGATATTGTACCATGTGCAATATTTACAGTCAAAGGGTGTAGAAATAGATGATTCAAAGTTATTCGACCAGTTCTGCAACATAAGGGCTTATTCTAAAAGTCCAACTTTGGATAAAGACACAACACTACACCAAAAATGGTCTGTTTTCTTTAATAAGTGCCAGAACATTGAGGCATTTTCTAAACTTTTGAACAATTGCCAGCAATGCCTTCACTGAAGGTGTGTTCTCATTAATAAAAATGCTGAATGGACAAAAGAAAGGAACCGTTTTGTTGGTAGAATCAGTGAAAGGAATGTTACTTGTGGAGTTCAATTTCAAAGATATGTCGTGTAAAGAATTGTATAAGTATGCGCTTCAAGAAAATAATTCGCGTCTTCTTTCAAAAGTAGGTTCTGCTGATAAATACAGCTACAAGGAAAAGAACTGCAGCAAGTACTGATCAAGTAAGGTATTTCCTAAGCTGCATAATGTATGTCTATCAATCGCAACAAAGCTTGCCACGGTGGGTGAGTGGATAGCGTGTCGGACTACTAACCCCAACATTGCAGGTTCGCTCCTGGCCGTGGTGAGTGATTTTTGAAAGGCGGAAAAAATACGACACGCATGTCATACGATGTTGGCATGTCAAAGAACCCATTTGAATTCAGTAGGCCGTGTTCATAATGGCAAAATTAATCTCGGGAGTTTGCGCCAACACAAAGTTCCTCATTTCTCTACTAGAAAGCGCTATAGTGTTCAAGGGGCTTAGATATCTAACCTCCTTGACTTTCATAGTGATACAAGGAACAACGAAATTCGACATGCAAGCTACCCTCTGGGTGTCAAATTACAAAGCTTGCACCCGGCATCCGAGGCCATACGATATATTATTATTATTATTATTATTATTATTATTATTATTATTATTAATCGCAACAAAATTAAAACATTACAAGACGGTGGTTCAACCAGAGGTGACATATGGAAGCGAAACTCTTTTTCAAGTTACTCAGAAAAACAGAGTCGACAAAATTTTAAAAGTAGAAAGAAGGAAGCAAGCTTTTAGTTTTACGTGACCGTTAATCATGCGATCATGAGCCACGGGACCTCCTTTTTTACGTGGAATCCGAACCACAGGACGTGGCACTTCACTTCGAAAATCTCACATGCATTGACCGGGAATCGAACCCGGTCCACCTTGGTGAGAGGCCAACAGTTTGATCGCTAGAGCATGCATAAATAAACAAAAAGTTCCGTGACGAACTAAAGAGCCTACTTTTCTTAAAATTTAAGATTCATGCCAATCTATAAGGATCTATCCAGAATAATGACGAAATTAAGTTGGTAATATCGAAATTTCTAATTAGTTCGAAATACTGTATACCTGGCATAATGTAGCCTAATAGAGAACTACAGTTGGCAGCCTTGATGACTAAATATATTCTTAGTTCCGTCTCTTAAGGTACAGAATAAAAACAAGATGTTCAGTAAAGAACATATAGCCTACTTTCTCCTAAATGCATGGGTATTGTTATAACTCTTTGTCCTTTTCAAGGAGTATGATTGAATGTTGGTTGTAGTAGCTTGTTGAAATACAACGTGCTATAGGGATATTAAACATGAATATGAGGTGCCCTTTGCTAGTGCTACCTCTGTACCAAATTTCGTTCAATTCGGTTTCGCCGTGTTTGAATTGATAGGGGGAATCGATTTGCACACATACTTGGCCACCATCTGCAAACTATTGGGCTGATGTTCTTGCAGTTTGGTCAGAATATGTTTCCCACATAAAGATATGGTGTTGCAAAATTTGGTAGAGACTAGATTATTAGGTTGGTCGTAATAACATTTTAGCTTTTAACATTTGGGTGGCCGCGATTACGTTTCCGTCAAGATAGCGGTGATATAAAACATGACACTGAGGTGCCTCTTGCTAGTGCTACCTCTGTACCAAATTTCGTTCATTCGGTTCCACCGTGTTCGAATTAATAGGGGGAATCAATTTTGACATAAAGATGGCCGCCATCCGCAAACTATTAGGCTAATGACCTATTAGATTGGTCAAAGGATGCTCCCTCCATAAAGGTATGTAGTTGCAAAATTTGGTTGAGATCGGATGATTAGGTTAATCGTAATTTGATTTAAGCTTTGAACATTCGTGTGGCCGCCATTACGTTTCAGTCAAGACGGCGGCGATATAAAACATGACACTGAGGTGCCCTTTGCTAGTGCTACCTCTGTACCAAATTTCGTTCCATTAGGTTCCTCCCTGTTCGAATTAATAGGGGGAATCAATTTTGACATAAAGATGGCCGCCATCCGCAAACTATTAGGCTAATAACCTATTAGATTGGTCAAAGGATGCTCCCTCCAAAAAGGTATGTTGTTGCAAAGTTTGGTAGAGATCGGATGGTTATGTTAGTCGTAATTTAACTTAAGCTTTGAACATTTGTGTGGCCACTATTACGTTTCCGTCAAGATGGCGGCGATATAAAACATGACACTGAGGTGCCTTTTGTTAGTATTACCTCTGTACCAAATTTCGTTCCATTCGGTTGCACCGGGTTCGAATTAATAGGGGGAATCGATTTTCACACAAAGATGGCCGCCATCCGCAAACTATTACGCTGATGACCGATTAATATGGTCAAAGTATGCTCCCCCTATAAAGGTATGTTGTTGCAAAATTTCATAGAGATCGGATGATTAGGTTAGTCGTAATTTGTTTTAAGCTTTGAACATTTGAGTGGCCGCCATTACGTTTCCGTCAAGATGGCGGCGATATAAAACATGACACTGAGGTGCCTTTTGTTAGTACTACCTCTGTACCAAATTTCGTTCCATTCGGTTGCACCGTGTTCGAATTAATAGGGGGAATCGATTTTCACACAAAGATGGCCGCCATCCGCAAACTATTACTCTGATGACCTATTAGTTTGGTCAAAAGATGCTCCCCCCCATAAAGGTATGTTGTTGCAAAATTTGGTAGAGATCGGATGATTAGGTTAGTCGTAATTTGATTTAAGCTTTGAACATTTGTGTGGCCGCCATTACGTTTCCGTCAAGATGGCGGCGATATAAAACATGACACTGAGGTGCCTTTCGTTAGTACTACTTCCGTACCAAATTTCGTTCCATTCGGTTGCACCGTGTTCGAATTAATAGGGGGAATCGATTTTCACTCAAAGATGGCCGCCATCCGTAAACTATTACGCTGATGACCTATTGGTTTGGTCAAAGGATGCTCCCCCCATAAAGGTATGTTGTTGCAAAATTTGGTAGAGATCGGATGATTAGGTTAGTCGTAATTTGATTTAAGCTTTGAACATTTGTGAGGCCGCCATTACGTTTCCGTCAAGATGGCGGCGATATAAAACATGACACTGAGGTGTCCTTTGCTAGTGCTACCTTTGTACCAAATTTCGTTCAATTCGCATTCACCGTGTTCGAATTGATAGGGGGGGACAGACATTCAGAGTACACACACTCACACACACACAGACACACACACACACAGACACCCACACAGACTCACACACACACATACACACACACACACAGACAGACACACTTTTTTCGCCCTGTGTTGATCTCATAAGTCTACTTTCATTTTTTGCAAAAATCGAAAGTAGGCTAATTGAATTCCAATGGATAGCATTGACGTTACATGCAGTTAATCATTGGATCTAACAGCGCGCGTAAAATCATGTTGGCAACAATGACATACATGTATTGGTCAGAAATAATCTGACGTAATATGATCTATTGTTGTGTCAATTTTGAATGAAATCCAATAGTCAGTATAGAAGTTACATGCATTTTAAAATTGGACCTATCAGCAGGCTTAGAAGCATGTTGGCAGCACTGACGTATATTAGTTACTCCAAATTAATCTAGAATGCCAGATACTATACGTGTGCAAAGTTTAGAGCTTTTGGCGTGCATTCTTTCTGATATATTGATATTAGGGTAACAAAAATAGACACAGCATTTATTAAGAGTTGGCAGCCCTGGTTACTCTTAAGAATCGGCATAGTCATATCTGTTATGGTACACATAGCACACACGAAATTTGGTTGAAATCCAAATTATAGTATAGAAGTTACATGTATTTAAAGTTGGACCTCTCAGCAGGCTTAGAATCATGTTGGTAGCACTGACGTATATAAGTTATTCCAAATTAATATAGAATGTCAGGTACTATACGTGTGCATATTTTAAAGCTGTCAGCTTGCATACTTTCTGATATATGGGTATTTGGATTTTAAAAAATGAGAGCATTTATCAACAGTTGGCAGCCCAGGTGGCTCGTAAGAATACGCTCAGTCATATCTGTTTATGTACACATAGCACATACGAAATTTGGTTGAATTCCAATTGATAGTGTAGAAGTTATATGCATTTAAAATTGGACCTATCAGCAGGCTTATAATCATTTTGGCAACACTGCCATGTATGGCCTCCTGGAAATTAAACTGCAATACTATTATCTATACCTGTGCCAATTTTGAAATAGTTCCCTTTCATACCTTCCAAGATATCCAACATGGAGCTCAAATTTCAATTGCGATTTTTCAGCAGTTGGTAGCACTGACATCATTTTCAAATATGGCCGTGAGATATTCAGATATACATCTTTACTCCTACCAAATTTTGTTTCGATTGCTGCAGCCGTTTAGGAGTTGATAGGGGGGGACTCACACAGCCAACCAGACAGACAGAAGGACAGACAAAAGGACAGACAGAAGGACAGACAGACAGACAGACACACATTTTCCCGGATCGATCTCATAAGTCTACTTTTTCCTCATTTTTGCAAAATGTGAAAAGTAGGCTAAAAATATCAGAAAGATGGACAGTGGCGGATAGTACCAAATGAAGTGGTATACCGAGAACTGGAGCCCATCACTGATACTATTCGGATGAAACGGATTTCTTTTTGGTCACATTATGAGGACACCGGAAACCAGATTATCTAGAAAAATTGTAGAGAAACTTTGGAATATGAAACAAGTAGGATGGATTAAGGAAATTAGAGAAGATATGAAAGAATTAGAAATAACCTTGGATGACTTGTAAAACAAAACAAACAATTTAACAAAAAACTGAAAGATATAAAAATAAGATTTCAAGCAAAAACAGACAAACGTCATACAGTAAAGAGGGTATTTACAGATGAGGAACGCATAAGAAGATCAGAGCGAATGAAAAGCTACTGGGCAACTCGGAAAGAAAACGTACTGAAGAAGAAGACCAAGAAATGTTTGACTGAACTGGTCCAATGAGGCCATAAAAGCAGAAGAAGAAGAAGAATATATGTGATTTTGGTATTAATTGAACTCGTCAAGCATTTTTCTAATGCTGTCAATTTAATCAATTACTCGGATCGATTAATCTAAAAATACGATTGTGCTTTAGCCGATTAATCGAAGGCGTAGGAAAATTAATTGTTATGCGTAGCACAAAACCTGTGTACTGTATTATTATTGACGTCAGAAAAGTTGGATGGCGCAGCCACGCGGTAGAATGTTGAAGCTGTAACATTGTGACTGGTGAGGTTTATTTAGATGGTGAAGCATTGACGTCGTGATGGAAACAGAAATAAATTTGTCAAATTCGAGGAGGTATACGGTTGCAAATCGTATAAAACGGGTACGAAATATCTTCACTACTTTCCTGTACAAAACGTTCAGAGAGAAAGATGGGCTTCGGCGCTGTCAATTGGAAAACGTGTTACATGTTACATGACAGAGTGCAGTCTGCATTTTTGTGAAGACGACTTCTTCCCACCGGTACTGTTGATTATTGATAGTTATTGTCTCTAATTTGTATTCACATGGATTTACCTACATCAAAAATACTGATCAACTTGTAGCCTATTACTTCTGTGCCGTACATAGAATGTAATCCGCTCTTCGTAAACTTATTTTAGGGGTTCTTCCGATTGACAATAGCCGAATGGTTAGAAAACTTAAGAAAAATGCTGTTCCTAGCCTTAATTTGCCAGAGAATTTATATTCTTGCCTTTAAACAGCAAGTATGTAGGTCATTGAAGTATGATTTGGCTTAAATTGTGTTTTGGCTATGATCTCCCTACTGTTGAATTTAGTTAATTAAAATGTAAAATCTTAGTTTTAAGTACCGGTTTGGTGACCCATCATCCCAGGCAGGCCGGTAACACCTATACTACTCAGGCAGATAGGTCACTTAGCCGTAATTTTGAAGTTATAGTGATGTTAAGTATACATATGCGGTAATGTAGCAGGAGACCGGATCGGCCTAGGCTATTCTAACTTTAATTAGTTCCCATTTCAGGGTTTTTCAGTTTTGAGTGCGAATAGTTGGTTTGAAAGTTGTACAACGGTAAGGAGAGTATTTTTTATAGGTTTTAATTGGTATTATGGTTTATGTCGAGCTGAGGAGTGAATTTGGTTTGGCTTAAAGTGTAGTTTTTGATCTGTTCCGTTTGCTTATGACAAGTTCAAATGGAGACTCCAGCTTTGATAAATATCTGTATTTTAAATATTTAATTAAATATATTGATAAAGAGGATGCCTCCATTTTAACTTGCCTGTCGCAAGAGATTAATAAATTAATATTCTTGCCTTTGAACAGCAAGTATGTAGGTCAATATTTGAAATATTGAAGTACCGTATGATTTGAGCATCCCAAGTAACGCTTCTTTGAACCCAAAAGATTCATGCAAATTCAGGGTTGCTTGATTCAATTTATTATCAGGGAGTCGTCCTTTGTGTTATGTGATATATATATTGTGAAATTAATAAAAAACATCGATACCCGCTAGGCTCCCAAGTACAGGCTTCATATATGTAACAGCAGACAGTAAATTAACTATCTACACGTGGGTAATATTTTTAACTGGTAGTAATTAGGCACTGCATTTAAATTGATTATAAATGTATTTCTATCAATGAAAGAAAATGTGTAGTATTTTGCCATCATAAATTAGAAGCCATAACAAACGCGCACCCAATTACTTCACGTCACTATCTCACCGCCATATTGCAAACAGCTGACCGTAAGCTCCTCCCCCGTTTCGGACGTCAATTGTAAGATTGACAGGTCATTAAAGTTAGCTGATGTTCATGCCTTTGCTTCAGAAAGATAAAAGCGGTAATATCTCCTTAATTGCTTTCTTCTGAGGGATTTGCCCACCGCTTTTACAAACAATTGGAAAGGAAATACCGGACAGGTTATTATTGTCGTATTACTGAAGTCTACAAGTCGCTCGTGGAACTACTATAGGATTTTTTTACTATGGATACTCGAGTTTAGGCCTTAATTACAACCAAACCAACAGGCCTATTGAAAAACGAGTTATACCAATATTACCCTTATTTAATTCTGCATTAGACTCTATAAGCCAAATATTTTCAAGGTTATTAATTATTTATTTGTGGTTGTATGAAAAAATGTCCGTGTTTTTGACGTCTTTTATAAGAACCGCTCACTTAAAACTATATACATGGGAAACTACTTGGCGGAGCGTAATGAAATTTTTATATGTGATAGGCACAAGTATTGGTAGTGCAAATCTCAAGTTTCAACTTCCCAATAAAACGTTCTTATACTTTTTCTGACGTAACGTTTTCTCAGCCCAGGATAAACGTACAGCAGGAAACTTGGTCTCATTTTGAAGCTCTCGTTCGTGATTATCGGAAACTACGATCACTGTAAACGTAGAGTGTGATGACGAATTTATGAAGAGGACTTCACAGACCCACTACAATGGTGAAAAATCTTTTCAGTCCAACTTCCACATCTCGCACGCATAGCGAAAACTTTGCTTTGCATTCCAGCTACTTCAGTTTCGTATCAGAGTGTGTTCAGTGACGCTTGAAATATTGTTACCAAGTTCTAAGCATGTCAACTTACTGACATGTCTGAAGTCCTGGAGGAAATAAGTATGACTGTAAGTAACTGTGAACTTCAACTTCAAACTCTTGGATTATTAAATAATCAATATTGAAATATATTTTAAATAATATTCTTAACTTAAATGCTTTTGAATTTCTTTTTACTTGAACACCACTAATACAATTAAAATTTAAAACGATATCTTCCTCATAGCAAATGGAATTGTAAATATTTTAAAATTTTTGAATTATTATTTGCCATTCGGCGTACTAGTATCAGCTATTGTAAGATTGACAGGTCATTAAAGTTAGCTGATGCTCATTCCTTTGCTTCAGAAAGATAAAAGCGGTAATATCTCCTTAATTGCTTTCTTCTGAGGGATTTGCCCACGGCTTTTACAAACAATGGGAGAGGAAATACAGGACAGGCTATTATTGTCGTATTGCTGAAGTCTACAAGTCGCTCGTGGAACTAGGAGAGGACTTCACAGACCCACTACAATGGTGGAAAATATTTTCAGTCCAACTTCCACATCTCGCACGCATAGCCAAAACTTTGCTTTGCATTCCAGCTACTTCTTCAGTTTCGTGTGAGAGTGTGTTCAGTGACGCTTGAAATATTGTTACTAAGAATATTGTTACTAAGTTCTGAGCATAGTTATTAACAAGAAAAGTACATCCGCGTGAATCAATACTAGAAAGAAAAAAATAATTATTAAACTTGTTTTCAGTACATGTTTCGAGGATTAATTACATTTTATCCCCTTCATCAGCTATTGAAAAACACAAAACAAAGTGTAGCACAGTAATAAGATACGTATTTAAATCTAACATGGTGCACCATAAAATTTAGGTTCTTCTTCTTCTTCTTTTGAGACCACAAAGGATCACTTTACCCAACCATTAGTTCGTCGACTTGTAGGAACTGTACGAGCCTTGCGGTCCTCCCAGTACTTCTTCATGCGTATTGATCGTCTTGCCCGTTCTTCGGCGGAAAATATTCTTGTAGGAATTTTCTTCTTTGTGAGTGGAAAATGAAACGTCATATTTTTAGGTTATATAAAGAGAATAAAATGAAATGAAATAGAAAGTGACGGTGATCAGCTTGCAGGTGCTTGTGACAAATAATAGTTCCGTATTGAAGCTTGAAACGGTAGATATGGAACACCAATACTTCACCAATTCGTGTAGATCTATAATAAACGAAGAGCCTGTATCCAAATTTAGCCTTTTCAAATCATTTTCTGAATGCAACATTGTTCTAACATCATACACCTTATGCTTTCAACTAACCTCTCTTTGTCAAGAGATCACATTCCATCACGTCGATTTTCTTGAAGCCGCTTTGGCAATCTGGAGGTGGCCATCCTGTGGATGTGAGTGTTATGTAAAATTTGGCTCCGCGTTTTCTAATTTCGTCTGTTATTGAATTGGTCTTTTGATACATTGTGAGGTTTGAAGCCATTTTTCAGTGTTGCCTAAGTAAACAAAAGTTTGGTGCTTTTCAGTCGGTCAACACGAATGTACCCAAAAGAGTTGGGTTATGCCCTAATCCTGAAATAAATTACATAAGATTAATAAATACACTAGGATGACCAGTCAGTGTATGCTAAATGTGGTATATCTAATGTTAGGTGAACTTCTAAAATGGTGATAAAAATCCGGAATTTGTCTGTTAGGGGTGATTATATGGTTATACAAAATCAAATATGGTTATACTGTAATAATGTGGGCTGATACTTATCGGGTTGTCTCCTTAACTGGAACTTGAAGCAATGGTCGACCATAACTGGTGCCTGAGGAAACACGCAACTAAATAATTGTACATATTGTAAATATTTTTCACCTGTAGTCTCAAACATAGATGTTATAGCCTAAGTGTAATGGATCTGATGATGATCGCTTGACGATCGAAACTGGTCATCCTAGTGTATTTATTAATCTTATGTAATTCATTTCAGGATTAGGGCATAACCCAGCTCTATTTGGGTACATTCGTGTTGACAGACTGAAAAGCACCAAACTTTTGTTTCTTTTGATAAAGTTTAGTACTAGGTCTCTTCATACAAATGCCGTTTCTGTTGATTGCTTCGTAGATCTTCCGGAGAATTTTTCGTTCCTGTTTTTCCAGTTCCCTAATCTTGGAATGACCACCGATTACTATTGTTTCAGCGGCATTATGTTGCTTCTGGAAGAATAACTGTTTTATAATTTCGTAATTTGGCGTTCGTCGAAATGCATTTCTTGTTGTAATGGACCAACGTTAACCTGTAGGCCTTCTGGAGCTTAGTGATTCTGTCTTCATTGGCGATTCGATTAAGTCCTGAGAGCTGTATAATTTCGCCAGGGTATTTAAAAGTGCAGCCTTGGGCGATTTTACCGTAAGTTATTTGGTGTTCAAAGGGGATTTTTATTATTATTATTATTATTATTATTATTATTATTATAGAGATCTGAAGAACCAACACCTTCTTCCTGACATGGCCCGAGACTGAAACAAATGGTGACAACGTATCCATATAGCAGACCCTGCAGCTAGGCGGGACAAACGGTAAGGAAGACGAAGAAGATTATTATTAATATTATTATTATTATTCTTTCTTCGATTCGGCCAGCTAGGGACCACGTCAGTTCAACTGTCTCTTCTTTCGAGCTCTAACTACTGCCCAGTGTTCCCGCATTCGTCTCCGGTGTTGTTCTTTTCTCTCTTGGGACCACGCCTTCCCTGTCTTTAGCTTCGGCTTTTCCTGGAAACCTTTGTGCGTACGTAGTTTTTCCTGAAGTGGAACACGTTCCTGCATATCTTTAGGGGAAATTTCCATTTCACGTAGATCTTTCTCAACTTCCGTGATCCATGCCCCTTTGGTTTTCTTATCTTGAAAGTACGTCAATATCCGTTTTGATATCCTGCCTAGGCTCATTCGTGTCACGTGGCTCTAAAAGGCAATCCTCCTTTTTCGAATCGTGCCACTGATCTTCTCCACGTGCTTGTATAATTCGTGGTTGCGACGCCTTCTGTACTCGCTGTTTTCTTTGATGGGACCCAGGATTTTCCTCAAAATCTTCCTTTCTTTCGCCTCTAGTTTTTCCATTAGACCTTTCTTGTACATTATTGGAGTCTCAGCCGCATACAGAGCCTCTGGTCGAATAACAGTGCAGCAATGTCTAATTTTGGCGTTTAAGGATATAGATCTCTTATTGTAGATGTATTTAGTCAGGTTGTATGCCATGTCCATTTTATTAACGCGTGACATGAAGTCTTCCTTCTCTGATAGGCTCTATCCATTCACCGAGGTATTTAAATTTTTCTGCCTTCTGAACTTTTCCTAGTCCAACCTCCAGTTCCCTGGGCGCTGATTTTATATCTGTCATGAATTGTGTCTTCTCAAAGGAGATTTGAAGCCCAGCCTTTAGTGCTTGATTTTCCAGTTGATTATTTGTTCTTCTGCCATACCAATGGCATTATTATTATTATTATTATTATTATTATTATTATGTAATTGATTGGGGGTGGAGGCGGTCGTGACCTTAACCTGGGAACCATTGCGGCATTTTCCTGGAATAGAAATGGACAAACCACAGAAAACTACTTCTAGGATGTCCGAGGTGTGCATCTTCTATTCTTTTTCACCAGCAGTAGCGGATTGGAGTCGCAGACACTTTTCTCACCCTAACAAATCATTTTCATGTCTGGACGCTCATTATGCACTCACTGTTCCCAGTTACACTCATCCCCCGTTATTATAAATACTCCCCGGGTTGAAGATACGTGCTGGAATGCTATTATATAACGCAGGGGCCCCGAGGCTCTGTCAGCCTGGGAAGGGCTATAGATGTAAATGATAGCATTTGCCGTCACGTGCCATTACAAACCGGTAGCATAAACAGTTACGATGCAGCCTATTTATTACGCACGTATTGTGGTAATCACATAAAACTAAATAGCATTCATATTACTGCGTGTACTTCCTGAAGATGGGGAAAATACAAGAGAAATCGGACCCGAACTAAATGAGAAACTTTTCGTCGCCGTTCAGAGTTCTTACAATACAGAGGTGTGCAAATTATTAGACTCGATGGTAGTTTTCCAACATCATAACTGCCAACCTCTCAGACTGAAAAATCGGCGGTTAAAGAACCTTCCACTAATTTACTTGTGTGAAGCTAAATTATAGTTAAACATTTGACAAACGCTCTTAGGTTCCTACGTTCGTCGCCAGGAGCCGACTGCGGTGGCGTCTGGTAACCAAGTTCTGAACTAGTAGTCGTTGACGGTGGCGTTTGGCGACAAAAGTAGGAACTACTTGGAAAGAATGTCTGCAGTCTTTACTGGGATTGAAAACAGAAACACACACTAATACAGCCATCACAATTAACACCGGTTATCAGACAGATTCTACACACACCTAAAGTACACGGGGCTACATGGCCGCGTTTTCGCAGCCCATAAACTAAGGAACCAACCAACCAAACTCCCAGTAATCATCGAGGTTATCGGTCCCTAATGGTTTGGGTGATAGTGAAAGTGAAAAATGATGACACGAAACCTAGAACCTCAACTAACTACTGACTTAACAACTTACGTATTAGAAAGAGAAAAATACAAAATAATAAGGGAAAAAATAAGTAGTTCCGTGAATAACTAAATAGCCTATTTTCATAATATCCTACTGGTCTTACTTAGGACATGAGAAATGAAATCAAGATTTAAAAAAATGCACAACCGCCATATTTAAGTTCATAAAATTCCATTAAACTAGACGTCAGTAGATTAAGGCTTGTATGAAGATATACTGAGCCACGTTCCACTGCGCTCGGATGAAAAGTCGCGAGAAAATTCCATTTGAATACTTAAATTTCGCGTCGCCCCCAAGTTGGTTTTGTGCTCACCAGGTTACTAAATCCACAGGTGAACTTATGTTAATAGCCAGTATCAGCATACAAACTTACAGTTTGATTGCTGTAATAGATTCGTAGATATGGAGAACCGTCAATATATACTTCGTATGGTCGCCATGTTGGATTGTTATATGTGTAGACCATAGAGTTATGAACCAATAGATGACAATTATTGCATGGGTTCATTATTCAAACGTTCACTCCGATCGCATGATTAGAACACAAGAAATAAAAACTTAATTTTAACATTTCGCACAGCCGCCATCTTGGGGTTTTCAAAACAATTGAGTTAATTGGATGTGAGTGGATTACATTTTATATAACATTTACCGCACCAAGTTTCACTGCGCTCGGATGGTTAAATCGCGAGAAAGGTCTATTTAAATGTTTCAACTTCGCTTGCCCGCCATGTTCGTTTTGTACTTTACTTAACAGACTTATGAAAGTTACACGGATGAACGTCTAGTAGTACCCGTATCACCGTACAACATTTTAGGGTGATATATGTTACTGTTACGGGGATATACAATGCCAGTGAAATATTTCGCGCGGCCGCCATGTTGGGTTGGTGAAACGTATTAAAATTTGAAAGTCACGGTCGAGGTTGGACGAGGTAGTAGTATGCACTTACCGAGTTTCATAGAATTCGCTTCGGCCGTTTAGATTTTATTAGGGGACACACTCACACGGACAAAAGATGATCACATAAGCCTATTTTTTACGTAAATGAAAATAGGTTAAGAACAGGGAAAAGAAGTGTTCTCAACCCTCGAACATTTAGGACTAAGGGAATCGTAAATAAGTAGAGCCATGAAAGGCACATAGGAAAGGGAAAGAGATGAGGGTCTGCCCCATAGACAATGGAAAAAGAGGAGAAACCGGACCCAGCTCAGGAATACCTCGGGTTTGCCAACTCCCGAACTCACCAGCCGTGACACCTTGAGGGTGTAGCAGTATCCAGGGTGGGGCTACACACACCCAACCATCTTTTGGGTCTTTAGCAGAAGGCTGGAGATATCATGAAAAGAAAAACAAGAGGTCTGACTCCTCGAAGAGAGTTGACTGGCTGCGTGGCTCAGCAGTAACGTTCTCGCCAGCTGAGTCCAAGATAGCGGGATCGAAAATCCCAGCGCAGTCAGTTGGCATTTGAGTGAGCTGTGTCAGTAGATTTACTGGCGCGTTCAAGATCCCCTTCGTGGCAAAATTCTGGCATCCCGGAGTCTCTAAAAGCCGCTGTAGTTAAAAGGGACATAAAATCCTAACGTTATTATTATTATTATTATTATTATTCAAAGAGTAGGACTATATCAGGAAAGATGAGCCAGGGGCCAATTAAGGCGGTAAAGAGAAATACTGTCTAGGCCTCGTATATCCTAATATCGCCAGGGTCGGAAGAGGACGGGAATTGACCAAGGGAGGTCGACAGAAAAATGACGGATAGGCACCCGGCACAAATAAGTAGAAGTAATGCCGGACTCAGCTGGGGTCCCATGCTCGCCAACCCACGACCCACTAGGTCTGAGCCCCTGGGGAGGTCTATATTAGTGTGAATATTTGTAGTTGATAGGGATGGAGGCAGTTATGGCTTTAAGTTAGGTACCATCCAGGCATTTCTTCCAGGATGGCTGAGGTGGAAATCGAACTCACCTTAGTTTTGCCTCACGAGGCTGAGCGTACCCCCTTTAGAGCCCTCAAAAACCACAATTAAAATTCCTCGGCAGAGTCGGGAATCCAACCCGAATCTCCGGGGCGATAGCCAAGATTGCTAGCCGCTACATCACGAGGTGGTATGTCGAGTATTGGCCATGTACGGCACTTTCCCAAAGCTCCTACCGCTGTAGGCAACCCAACTAACTGAACTGTGTGCAGCCGGGGGAGAAACCCACAGACCCACCATTACTGTCGTGGATCGCGCTAAACTACGGTTGATTGGTTTAGGGGCAAATCTAGAGCTGCTGTACTTCCAAACTCGTGGCTTCGGTGGCACAGTAGGTAGCATGCTGAGCTTCTAAGCCCAAGATCGTGGGTTCAAACCCGGCAGAAGTCGTCGGCTTTTTTAAGAGCGTCAAAAATCCCTCAGTATGCCTTCCTTCGGAGGGAAAGTAAAGCCGGCGGTCCCATGTCATAGATGTATGGTACGTAAAAAATCCTTCCACTACATAAACTTGTGTGAAGCTAAATTTCTAGGTTGGATTTCGTTGTAAGGCTCTATCAAAGTTACAACGTTGACCACTAAGTGTCAGCGATATCTGGTAGCGAAAGTTGGAACTACATGAAATTGAACGGAACTTGTAGCTCACCCTATGGGTGTCCACTTGAAGCAGCTACAGTCTCTGGCGAGCGGGAACATGTCCTCGGACACTCCCGGCACTAAAAGCCATACGCTAAATAAATAATAAGCCAATATGTCAACGAATTTTCTTTTGGAAATGTTAATATTTCTTAAAACGGTATAATATTTTTTTATCTTCTTGATCTGAGATGCTTAATGAAATTCTATGTTTTTAACAAAATCAATTAAAACGCAAATAATTAAATAAGAAAGAAATTAAAATTAAAATTAAATATCAGCCAAATTGTAAAAACTAATAAGCTAATAAAATTACAATAAACATTAAAAAAAAAATCTTATGAAAATAAAAATAAAAAAGATCATAAAATAGAATTATAAACAATTAAGATCATTAAAACAATATGAAACATAAAACATGAAAAATAAAATTATAAAAACATTTAAACATACAAATTAAAAAGATTACACAAAAGAGTAATACACACATCAAAAAAAGTTTTGCATCACCTCGGTTCCCAGATCTCCGGCATATAGACGTTGACTGTGTATATTGTATCCAAGATACAGTCCCTTTGACTGTTCATAGATGTCACTAAAACTGCTCAAAGATGTAAACAACCATGCATGAGCAGGGCCTATTAGACGGAGGGGGTACGACAGCCGATCAGTTCCAGTCATTCCACCATGACGAAGGTACGCTGCTCATGTTGTCTGTAGTTCTACCATGCCTAGAAGGTCAATACCGCAGTTCGATCGCGTCCGCATTGTTACTTTGTGTCAAGAAGGGCTCTCAACAAGGGAAGTTTCCAGGCGTCTCAGAGTGAACCAAAGCGATGTTGTTCGGACATGGAGGAGGTACAGAGATACAGGAACTGTCGATGACAGGCCTCGCTCAGGCCGCCCAAGGGCTACTACTGTAGTGGATGACCGCTACTTACGGATTGCCGCTCGGAGGAACCCTGACAGCAATGCCACCATGTTGAATAATGCGTTTCGTTCAGCCACAGGACGTCGTGTTTCAACTCAAACTGTGCGCAATAGGCTGCATGATGCGCAACTTCACTCCCGACGTCCATGGCGAGGTCCAGCTTTGCAACCCCGACACCATGCAGCGCGGTACAGATGGGCCCAACAACATGCTGAATGGACCCCACGGAATTGGCATCACGTTCTCTTCACCGATGAGTGTCGCATATGCCTTCAACCAGACAATTGTCGGAGACGTGTTTGGAGGCACCCTGGTCAGGCTGAACGTCTTAGACACACTGTCCAGCGAGTGCAGCAAGGTGGTGGTTCCCTGATGTTTTGGGGTGGCATTATGTGGGGCCGACGTACGCCACTGGTGGTCATGGAAGGCTCCGAAACGGCTTTACGATACCTGAATGACATCCTCCGACCCATAGTGCAACCATATCGGCAGAATATTGGAGAGGCATTTGTCTTCATGGACGACAATTCTCGACCTCATCGTGCACATCTTGTGAATGCGTTCCTTCAAGATAACGACATCGCTCGACTACAGTGGCCAGCATGTTCGCCAGACATGAACCCTATCGAACATGCCTGGGATATGTTGAAAAGGGCTGTTTATGGACGTCTTGACCCACCAACCACTCTGAGAGATTTACGCCGAATTGTCGTTGAGGAGTGGGACAATTTGGACCAACAGTGTCTTGATGAACTTGTGGATAGTATGCCACGGCGAATACAGGCATGCATCAATGCAAGAGGACGTGCTACTGGGTATTAGAGGTAGTGGTGTGTACTGCAATCTGGACCACAAATGCTGAAAGTCTAGCTGTATGATGGTACAACATGCAATGTGTGGGTCTCATGAGCAATAAAACGAGCTGAAATGTTGTTTGTGTTGATCTCTATTCCCTTTGTATTTAACGGTTCCGGAACTCTTGGAACCGAGGTGATGCAAAACTTTTTTTGATGTGTGTACATTAAAATTGGGTTAAAATTATTAAATTTAAATTAATAGTCTACAAATAAAACACCAAATAGAAGTGAACGAACGTAAAATAATGAGAAAAATCCTTGGACCAAGAACAAAAGATGGTGTACATTATCCGAAGCCTAATACAGAAATATACACCAAAGAAAAAAAACACAGACACAATGGGAATGCGAAGAATCCAATTTATGGGACACACAGAAAGAATGGACCCGAACAGACGGACACACAAAATACATACTTTCTTAAAGAACAAGTCTACTAGACCGAATTGGTATAAATTTACAGAAAAATACTTAAAAGGAATTGGGATCACCAAACTTACATGACCGGAAGGAAATCAGGAAAATCAACTTAGACGCGGGGTTTCGAGGAAGAAGAGAAGAAGACTACACAACATCGATGGAAACAGACCCACTCGTTGCGAATAAGGAATACTGGGCCAACAGAAAGTGTTGATTTCGCGTGGTCCTAAGCGACCCATTCAGGAAGAAGAAGAAGAAGACAAATACAATATTTTAATAATAGTTCTGCCCTACAAAGTGTTAATAAGGGGTAGATACAGATATATTTATTTATTTATTTATTTATTCGTTAATTCCCCATAAGGAGAGCGTTACAACACAATCAATTTCCATGTTTCATTCTGGACCTTTCTTCTTTTTTCCCCAAAACCCCTCATATACACACTATGTTTCCTCTTTCTCTCTTCTGTCCACCTCCTTGCTGGTTGTCTCTCTTTGGGAGTTTGCTCAAACTTCTGTAGCCTAAGTTTTTCTCTGTATTTGCTCCTGTCTGCGATGTCTTCTGTAGAGATGTTTAGTTTCTTAAGGTCTTCCACGGTTTCCTTTACCCAATTGGTTTTTAGAGTGCTATTCGTAACTATATTAAAAAATTTCTTGGTCAGTCTGTCTTCGGTCATCCTATGTATATGTCCATAAAATTTTGCCCTTCTTTTCCTTATGTTGTTTGTAATCGTCTCTGTCTGTTTGTACAGTTCTATTGTCGGTCTCTTCATCCATATTCCCTCTTTTTGAACTGGCCCGTAGATCTTTCTCAGAATGTTTCTCTCTTGTTTTTCTAATTCCTTGATTTTGTTCGCCCCTTGATTGCTGTCGTTATATTTATATATTTATTTATTTATTTATTTATTTATTTTCATTTAATTATTGATCGATTTATTGATTTATTAATTTATTTATATTTAACGACCATCTGAGCGAGCCTGTACAATGGATAACCATGAATGGCGGGCGAGATGGCAAACAGAGAAACGAAGCAGGTCGGCAGATGAATTACATCAGTCGAAACTCCCCCTCGCCAGCGCCGGTTATCATTAATTAGGTGTATTAAAGAAAAGCAAACATGTGAATGGCGCAATCTGTAACCACAGGCATTAGATACCCGCTAGTCGTCGCTTCTGTGTTGCCTTTTTATTTGCACTCGCTCCCATATGTGCTGCAGGAACAAAAACAAAACGACTTCACTATTGAGCTACCTTATATGGGAGAAGTTTACCTACTTCCATAGTGTTGTGAAACGTTTTCTTGCGCCTTGATGAGATAACTGCCCGCCCGCCCGACTGACTGACTGACTGCACAAGGAAAGGGTGTACCGTATGTCGCCATGGGATGAGTCGGCAAATCCATCTCCAAGTAGGGACAACGCTTCATTCAATTGCGCGCATGCTCACATGGAGATTAGATTAAAAACATTGCCGATCTAGAGCCCTGCGCGGATAGACCAAACGTTATCCGCATCCGCCCCGCATCCACGCGATTTTTATCCACAAGTTTGTTATCCGAATCTACTGGCATTGCAATAATATTTTCAATGTGTTGCTTTATACTTTATCTTTTAGACATTTGAGCAGAGAGTCGAACCCTTAGGCTATGTACTGTATGTCGTGTGCTATGTCTAAAAATGAGGGGCAGATAACGTCGTAGTTCCACCCCTTAAAACAACAATAACTATGTCTAAAATGAATGTTACACAGCCAGAATTGCAACCCTCTTCAGTTCGGAGTATTGATTGTGCTTAATGACATAATTTGAATGCAATTAGCGTAAATCATCATCTTACATTTGTCATGAAAACACATACGCCTAACGGAAAAATATGATATCTCATGAACATATGCGCCCTAATAAGGGAGAGTGGGGGAATTGTGCGCACTTAAGCAAGAATCGGTCTTGTGATGGCCTCATAATAGATAACACAACTGCAGTTATGAATAAGGGAGCCTTATTAACTCTATATTCGATGTGCAGAAACAAATGTTATTCAAAAATAAATTTTGTGGACTATAATTCGAAATCTCGCAAATATGCATTTGCGCACGATACCCTCCCAGCAAGGTAATCATGCACATGGGTTGGGAAATTGTGCGCATGGGATGAGTGTTGGAAAGGCATAGGAATACAATGTGAATTGACTGAAATTTGCACTAAGCATTAATATTAGAATATTCCCATGCATTTTACAATAGCATAGCAATGCAAAGATACTAAAATTCTGCAGTTTTGGATATTAGAATAAAATATCTTAGTTTCGTCAGCATTTAAGGAGGCAATCCTATTTAGGCTTGTTCCTTCAAGTTGTCTCAACGTTAATGCAGGAACTCATACAACCAATCTTCGCCTTCTAGACTTTTAACTTTATGGAAATTATGGGGAATCTTAGTCTCCTCTGCAAACTTGTACTCTAACCGTCTGACAAGCTAGTTGGCGTTAAGCCGAAAAATAAGTTTGACAATGTCAAAAGGTATTCGGATAATCATGACTCCATTTCTTTGGTAAAAACAGCTCTACGGACTAGATTAGGTGGAGCAAGACAATTTTGCAGCAACTGCTTTCGTAGGATTGACTAGGGAATGTTGAAACTTCTCCCCACTTCCCTTATTTTCCTCCCATCATCCCTAATTGCACGTAGAGCTGTCTGCACATTTTCTGCTGGGTAGGAGTTTTTCTCCGTTTTCCGCGTATAATTTCTTGGCATCTGGAGAACAAACACGAAACACTTTACCATTAATGTCGCGTTGTATTTACTTGTATCATATATGTTCTGCGAACCATTACTCCACTCTGCGTTTAAAAACGTAAACTAATCTATTATATTGAAAATAAAAAACCACTGTAAACACTGGCATTTAAAACTACATTTAATTTTAAATTATTGAATCACAACTGTAGGCTTACCTTCTTATTTGCATGCTACAGAAAATAACATGCAACGTGTTAAGTTTCATCATCCAAGCCTCCGGTTATCACATAGCAACAGGCATCATGCTGACTGTCCCTATCTGATAGGTACGATGACAGCTTAAGGGTAGCAGGGAACAGAGTTGCTAGTGGTACTACCAACTCGAAAAGCATAGGTGCGCACGATTAACCACTGCGCACAATTACCCAACTTTCTCCATGATATTCAACAAGTTCGGATTGTATTCTAAAAAACATCCGCAAATTTACTCCAAACATTACCCGCAGCTTATCCGCTATCCGCAAAGCCATGTTAAGTATATCCGCATGGCGAAAAATGTTGCGGATATCCGCGGGTTTATCCGCGCAGGGCTTTACCGATAACCACACAGGCTCCTCATGTACAGAGGTGTGCATATTCTTCTTCGCCTTTTGATACCCCACAGAATCACTTTAACCAACCATTAGTTTGTCGACTTGTAGGAACTGTACGATGATGATGATGATGATAATAAGGGGCCTAACATCTAGGTTATCGGCCCCTAATGGTTTGGGTGATAGCGAAAATGTCAATGAAGTGGAAACCAGAACGAAAATTGAGTGAGAAGAAAAATACTTACAAAAAGGAACTCAGATTGAGACTACTCACAAAATGGAAGGAGGTAATGCTTACAAAAGGGAATTTAGAACGAAAATACTCACACATGGAATAGATTGAAAAATACGCACAAAATGTAGGTTAGGTTCAAAATACGCACAAAATACAATGCAGAGTCGAAATAATTTACTTACAAAATGCAAGGGAAATTCAAAATAGGTTACTTATAAATTGCAAATGAGATTGAAAATACGTAAAAATGAAATTGGGGTTCAAATACTTACAAAATGCAATTGAAATTGAAAATACACAATGCAATTTAGATTGAAAAATGCCCATTTCAGATTCCAAAATATCACAAAGTGCAATTGAAATTCAAAATACTTACAAAATGCAATTGAAATTGAAAATGCTTACAAAATGCACGGTAGATTCACACTACTCAATTGGATAGACAAAATACAATTTAGATTGAAAATACTTACAAAATGTAATTTAAATTCAATATACCCACAAAATGCAATTGAGAATCAAAATACTTGCAAAATGCCCACCAAACAAAATGCAAAAGGCGGTTTAGGTTGAAAATACAAAATGCAATTGAAATTCAAAATACTCACTAAATTCCCAGCCCCTATATTGAAAGACTTACTAAAAAGCAATTTAGATTGTCAATCCTTACAAAATGCAATTGAGGTTGAGAACACTCGCAAAATGCAATTTACTGTAGATCGAAAAGACTTACAAAATGCAACGTAGACTGAAAACACCTACAAAATGGAGTGTAGATGCAAAAGTAAATCGCTAAATGGAATTTAGATAGACGGGGAGTCAATTAACAAAAGAAACAGTGCGGGAATCTTAAAAGAGAAAAGGAAAGATAATGAAAAGAAAACAAGATGTCTGACCCCTCGAAGAAGAAGGTGGGATCAGGAGAGATGAGACAAAGGTCAATTAAGGCGGGAAAGTAAAAGTAAAAGACTCCCTAGGCCTCGGATTCCCTAATACCGTCGGGGTCGTAAAAGAACAAGAGTTGACCAAAGGAGGTCGACAGGAAAGAAGACGGAGAGGAGCCCGGCACAAGTAAGTGGAAGCAATGCCGGACTCAGCTGGGGTCCCGTGGTCGCCAACCCACGTCCCAGTACTTCTTCATGAGTATTGATCGTCTTGCCCTTTCTTGGGCGGAAAATATTCTTGTTGGAATTTTCTTTTTGTGAGTGGAAAATAAAAAGTCATATTTTTAAGTGCTGTAGTTAAACTTTTCTTCTTAGCATCTTCTGTTGTTAGGCCAATTTATTTCAAGTTCTCTCTGATTTCTTTTAATCATCGGCATCCAGTTGTTGTGTTTTTGAACCAAGATTGTACTGTACTAGTTGTATTAGAAGACGTGAATCTGGCATTCTCATGATGTGCCCAAAGAATCCTAGCCTTTTCTTTCGCATGGTAGTAGTAATGGGAGGTATTATTCGCCATTGCCCATCTTTTTTATATCCTTCATTGATACAAGTTCTTCCAATTCGCCTTTCGATCTTCTGTAGTCTGTCTGTTTTAGAATGTTCATTTAGATGGAATAATGTTTCAGCTGCATATGTGGCTTCCGGTTTTATGACTGTATTGTAATGTTTAATTTTTGCATTAATTGATAAGCATTTCTTTTTGTAAGTTATTATTAGAATAAGATAAAAAATTAAATCTTTCACAATATTTCTTAGTTTAAAATCATTTTACTGACCAGCTAATGACATTCTTTTATTACCCTCTTAGTAAAGTTTTCTTCCCCATGGACTTTTACAACGTTTTCCATAAGGAATTGCATCTTCAAGTTTCGGAATCGGGTATTCTGAAGGACACCAGAGCTGAGTCAGTTTTCTCTTTTTTCAATGACATTGGAATGTAACCCCTTAATCAGGTGATTTCAATCCATGGCCCGCGAATTCTTCAATAGTTCAAAAGAGGACCATCAGTAAAAAAAAAGACACTTCAAATCCCTCTGCTCTAAATTCATGCGAAAAGTAGAATAACGCATCAAAACAAAACGTGTGGCATTTTGCATCAGCAAGCCCCATCTTTTGGTGGAAATTCTAAAATACGATTTTACTGTGAGATTCTTAAAGGAAAATGTCATTAAGACCATTGGTTAAACATTTGGAATAATTTCAGCGCCATGCAAACATATTTATTGTTATACTAGCTGAAGTACCCGTGCTTCGCTACGCGTCATAAATAAATTAAAATATGAAGGTGACAGTTAAACAGGGGATAGGCGAGGTGTTGCGCAGAGGGAGATTAAGGATGGAACATTTTGTCCAACTACACCGCTCGGCGTTGACCGTGTTTGATAGCACAAATTTAGGTTTTACTCGCTAACGGTTGGAGATACCTTTCGGATAGAAAATGTAATTTTTAACCTCGTACATACCATCAAAAGTTTGCTATTTCTTAGCATTCTCTTTGTATTTGAAATGGAAATATAAAAATTTTAAACCAAAGGGTGTAGTGAAGTCACTAAAATGGTCGCCATCTTTAAATAGTACAAAGTATTGAAATCAAAAGTAACCTATATGTTAACCAGGTAAATCAGCTACTTCCATGTAAAATTCATGTAAATCGGACCAGTGGTACTTGCATGATTGAGTAATACATAGACGCACATCATCTCATTTTTAGCCTCGCTTCGCTCGCGTCATAGTCGTGTCATATTGTTATTCAATGAAATGCAGGTTTAACCCCATTAACACCCCTTTAGAACCTGAATATCCAAAAATCCCTCCTGGGTAGACGTTTTCGACACACAACAAACATATCCCCAAAATATCATTTTTCTAACTTTAATCGTTTGGGTTGGTCGATGAGAGTGAACATCCAAAAATCCTTCCTTAGGGGACGTTTTTCTTCCAGAATTTCACCCCTACCCATAGGCCCCTTAAATTGGATTTATGAAAAAACGGTCGAACACATATTTATTTTATTTATTTATTTATTTATTTATTTATTTATTTATTTATTTTTAAGCTGATTGATTTCCTCCGAGTTTCAAACTCCTCGCCTATGTCGTTTAAGAGATACAGGGTCCGTTAGGAATCTTTCAACCCCCACTATTCATCCCTTTCACCTCATAATATACACTACATCGAAAAACCATTAGACATGTGTCAGCTTATTTTTAATGATTAGTAGGCCTATATATGCCAAGTATCACATCCCCAAATGAAACCACTCGTGAGATATTGTTATTCAATGAAATGCACGTTTACCCCCCTTAACACCTATTTAGAACCTGAATATTCAAAACTCTTTCCTTAGTGGACGTTTTCGACATACAACGAACATAACCCCAAAATTTCATGTTTCTAACTTTAATAATTTTGGCTGGGCTATGATGAGTGAGTGAGTCAGTCAGGACATTTCCTTTCATTTATTTTTGATAATTTCACCCCTCCCCATGAACCCCTTAAATTGGATTTATGAAACAAACCGTCGAACACCTATTTACTTATTTAAAGCTGTTTTCCCCCTGAGTTTGATGAGTGAGTAAGTGAGTCAATCAGTTGGGACACTTTCTTTCCTGTTCCCCCCCCCCCCCCCCAGAATTTCACCTCTCTCCAAGGGCCCCTTAAATTGGATTTATGGAAAAAAACAGTCGAACACCTATTTACTTGTATTTTAAGCTGTTCTTTTTCCGCCGAATTTCAAACTTCTCGCCTATGTCCTTTAAGAAATACACGCTCCGTCAAGAATCCCTCAACCCCCAATTTTCACCCCTATCACCTCATAATATACACCACATCGATAAACCCTTAGACATATGTCTGATTATTTTTAATGATTAGTTTTTATACCGAATATCGCATCCCCTAAGAAACAACTCATGACATATCGTTATTCACTGAAATGCACGTTTACCCCCTTAACATCTCTTTAAAACCCGAATAAACAAAAATCATTCCTTAGTTGACGTTTTCGACATACAGCGAACATATTCCCAAAATTTCATTTTTCCAACTTAAATAGTTTTCGCTGGGCGTGATGAGTGAGTGAGTCAGACAGGACATTTTCTTTCAATTATTTTTACCAGATTTTCACCCCTCCCCATGGGCCCCTAAAATTGGATTGATGAAAAAACGCTTGTACACCTATTAACTTTTTTTTAAAGCAGTTTTCCCCCCTGAGTTTGATGAGTGAGTCAGTCAGTCAGTCAATCAGTTAGGACATTTTCTTCCTTGTCCCCCCCCCTGAATTTCACCCCTCCCAATGGGCCTCTTAAATTGGATTTATGAAAAAACGGTCAAACACATATTTACTTATTTTTATGCTGATTTTTTTCCGCTGAGTTTCAAACTCCTCGCCTATGTCGTTTAAGACATACACGCTCCGTTAAGAATCTTTCAATCCCTACTTTTCACCCCTTTCACCTCATAATATACACCACATCGAAAATCCCTCAGACACGTGTCTTACTTTTTAATGATGAGTTTATATGCCGTGTATCACATCCCCCAATGAAACCAATCGGGAGATATTGTTATTCAATGATATGCAGGTTTAACCCCATTAAGACCCCTTTAGAACCTGAATATCCGAAAATCCTCCCTTAGTAGACTGTTTTGAAATACAATGAACATATCCCCAAACTGTCATGTTTCTAACTTCAATAATTATGGCTGGGCGATGATGAGTGTTGAGTGAGTGAGTCAGGACATTTTCTTTCAATTTTCTTTTTTCAAAATTTCACCCCTCCCCATGAACCCCTTAAATTTGATTTATGAAAAAAACTGTCGAACAGCTATTTACTTACTTTAAAGCAGTTTTTCCCCCTGAGTTTGATGAGTGAGTCAGTCAATCAGTTAGGACACTTTCTTTCCTGTTTCCCCCCCCCCCCTCCAGAATTTCACCCCTCCCCATGGGCCCCTTAAATTGGATTTATGATAAAACGGTCAAACACATATTTACTTATTTTTATGCTGATTTTTTCCCGCTGAGTTTCAAACTCCTCCCCTATGTCGTTTAAGAGATACACGCTCCGTTAGGAATCTTTCAATCCCCACTTTTCACCCCTTTCACCTCATAATATACACCACATCGAAAAACCCTCCGACTCGTGTCTTCTTATTTTTAATGATGAGTTTATGTGCCGAGTATCACATCCCCCAATTAAACCAATCGGGAGATATTGCTGTTCAATTAAATGCAGGTCTACCCCCTTAACACCCCTTTAGAACCGGAATATCCAACAATCCTCTCTTAGTGGGCATTTGCGGCCCTTGGGGAAGCTGCATACCAAATTTCATTCCAATCCGTTTGATGGTTTCTGAGATTTCGTGATGAATGAATGAGTGAGTGAGTGGTATTTGACAAACATATAGTAGATAGTGTCAAGTCTTTGTTATGCTAAACTCGGTTGACAGTGCTGTGTGAGCAGTTGAGTAACTAACGTGATTTCAAGTAAAGATCCTCATTTTCTATACCGGTAGTGCAGAGCGCAACTGTCATCCAGACGGCCGTGTCTCGACTTGAGCTATGTTGCCATGGAAACTATCCGCCTTGCCATTCCTTCATGAGTATATTTTATGATTTGATTAGCATGTGCTGGAGTGCAAAAGGGTCGAAATCAAAAGAATGAGAAAGACTATCGAAAATTCATGTAGCCAGCGGTTCCTTCTGGGTCCTAAACTATGTGTATGCAAAATTCGGTTGAGATTGGTGTAACGGTGTAGATTTGTATACGGAACAGACCCACCCACATACCCACATACAGACTTTCACTTTTATATATAAGATGTAGTAAAAAGTGTCAAAATATTGTAAATATGTAAATCCCTCCCTATATTATTCTGCTAAGGTCCCATTGCAGTTTTGTACCGAAAATAACGTCCCATTAACACCAACCTACACTTATGGGGTATCTACAGGTTCAGCATAACCCAATGCATAAGCGAAACACACTCACTTACTCTTTAAATGCCTCACAATTAAATAAATACCTTAAAACATGTGTATTTACAATGAAATAATGAAAGAATACACCACGGTAACCATGGTAACAGAATCTCACAGGCCCATCTATTTCTGTAAGACGCAATGCAATTCCAATTATTACATTACTGTGAAAGTTTCCAGACAGTTATAAGGTTATCGCGGAACCAAATTAAGCTGTAAAATTCATCAATACATATAGTATAATGCGCTTAAGGGGGTCAAGGGGCACTCTAGACTTATTTCACGCAATTTTCACGTGTGGGTGTGGTACGAAAGGTCTTTTTCACCCGACTATAAAGGGTCTCCGAACACCACATTTAAAGGCCCTTCAATTAACAGTGTCTGTGATATTCCCAGAAAACTAACTTCGTTCTGATATACCTATGGAGGAATGACAAACCCCTAACCACTGCACCAGTAGCTGAATTGATAAAGTCTGATTATTCATACCAAGGATAAATCAGTCATAACATTCATGATTGAGATTTTGCTAAGTGTACTTTTTACAACTAGAATATTCGCGGGCGAAGTCGCGACGGGTAATGCTAATATTCTATATATTTTTACTCCTAGGAATAAAATATATACAAATATTGCATTAAAAATCACTAACTATGGAAACATATTTATTTTACATACAAATACATACCAATGTCAGAAATAGGGAAAGTAAATTTGTTTAATTTGAATCGAGGACAACACAATCAATGAAGATACGTTTTAAAAAATGTCTGTGTAATAAAGAAACATAAATAATAAATTAAACGCACAAGTTGTGCATACATTACAGATCACAGTGTGATAAAAAAAAGTGGCTCACTCTGCACTCGTACACGATTATATGATTGATTTGGGAAGTCTTTTGCAATTAACAACGTGATATCGTTCGCAGTAATATTGTCATTCATTCATTTTACTAATTTAATTATTTATTCATTCATTCATTTAATCATTCATTTATTCATTCATTTAAACATTCATTTAACATTTATTCGTTCATTTAACCATTCATTTATTCATTCATTTAACCATTCATTTATTCATTCATTTAATCATTCATTCATTCATTTAACCATTCATTTATTCATGCATTTAATCATTCATTTATTCATTCATTTAATCATTCATTTAACCATTCATGTATTCATTCATTTAATCATTCATTTAACCATTCATTTATTTTATCATTCATTTATTCATTCATTTATTCATTCATTAAATCATTCATTCATTTAATCATTCATTTAACCATTCATTTAACCATTCATTTATTCATTCATTTAACCATTCATTTATTTATTCATTCATTTAATCATTCATTTAACCATTCATTTATTCATTCATTCATTCATTTAACCGTTCATTTAATCATTCATTTAACAATTCATTTAATCATTCATTTAACCATTCATTTAATCATTCATTTAATCATTCATTCATTTAACCATTCATTTAATCATCCATTTATTCATTAAATCATTCATTCATTTAATCATTTATTTATTCATTCATTTAATCATTCATTCATTTAACCATTCATTTATTAATTAAATCATTCGTTCATTTAATCATTCATTTATTCATTCTTTCATTAATTTAATCATTCATTCATTTAATCACCATTTATTAATTCATTTTGTCATTGAATCATTTAATTAATCATTCATTTAATTATTCATTTAGTCATTTAATCATTCATTTATTCATTCATTTAGTCATTGAATCATTTATTTAATCATTCAGTTAATCATTCATTCATTTAGTCATTAAATCACTCATTTATTTATTCTTTCATTGACTCATTTATTTATTTATTCATTCATTTACTCACTCATTTATTCATTCATTGATTCATGTATTTATTTATATATTTTATTATGCACATTAGTGCGCTTTCCAATAAAACTGTAAGCTCGTCAAATTATTTCAGATTCAACAACGGCAAGTGTCCAAATTGGCATCCCCGATTGACATTCAAAACCCAGTCGCTAGCTCTGGCTATCATTTAAAAAGCAGTGGAACTATTAAAATTCACTTAGCCTATCTGGTTGTCGATGTGAAAGTTTGTCATTTAAAAGGAACTTGTTTGGTTTGTCGATGGTGACCACCTTTGAGGATTGGGTAGTTTGACACCGCACAGGAGTTATAAACACTTCCCAGATTGCTTGCATTCCACTGGAGAGAAAAATTCTTTTTATTTGTTGGTTTCGCTGTGTTAAATTTCTAAGTGCTATCCGACCGGCCGGCTGGATTCCATCGGTGGCCGGTTCATGTATTTTGGAGAAGACAGGTAAATAGCCGTGGAGGTGTCGGTGGAATTATACACACATACCACCTCACCTCTCCTCGCCTCGCCTCGCGTGGCTTAGCACGAATACCACAAATTCTGTTGTTGGTTCTGCATCACGGTCTGTAGCCCTCCCCAGTGACTTAAGTGTGTAATATCTAAGGAAAGAATTTTTAGGTAAATAAATATTTTAAGATTTTTTTTCTATAAATAGATACATTCCTGCTTTTCACTTATTAGCAAACAAAAAGACATAATATTTAATTTGTTTTAAATCAGTATGCTAGATCTTTCAGTTTATTACAATTTTGTTCTGTGTTACTTCAACGTTGAAGAACCTGTGAGCTTTCTAATCTTCATGCAGAGTGTATGTCAGCTTGCAACTGTGTTATTCTTAACTTGTCGCCCCGTGCCACTCACTGTGGAAGTCGGGGAATTCCTTGTCCATAGCCATATTGCACCACATGCTAGACCTCCCCCTCCCCGTCCCCCAACTACCGGGAACCAGTGTCACTAACATGCAATTCATTTCCGGCACTGTGAAGTGTAAGGCAGTTCTACGATGCCTAAAGTAAAAACAACTACAAATTATCGTCTGCAGAAGTATGTTTCAGAATTTAAAGATAATTTTACTTCTCATAGGGGCGTTCTGTTCTGCCAACCATGTGGGAAAGCAATAAAGACTGAACAGCGATCTCAAGTTACACAACACCTCAAGGGCAAGAAACATATTGCCGCAGTTTCGCGTCTTCAGAAGAAGTGTTTCGCGATAATCGTCGGTCATTTGTGATGGACAACCTGAAGATGTATCTCGTTGTCGATTGTAATGCTTCAGCAGTCGGTGAGACATAGAATAAATTGCATTCGTGAGTACTGCATATTGTTTATATTTACGTTAATAAACTAAATTATAATAAAATATTTTTACTTTTTAGTGACATATTTCAGGTATTTTTAATATATAAAAAATAAATATTTTCCCGATTTTTAGCACCTAAAAATCCTAGCCCTAGTAATATCTGCCTGATAACCTGTGTCATTGTGATGGTATTGTGTGTATTTGTAATTGAGGCGTTCTCGATCAGAAGGGCGAACTCGACATATTAATATTCTTTTGTGATTTCATCCAAAAATGTAATTTAGATGGTAATAAAACACAATTTTTACCACATTACTCATTTATTATAATCGACACGCTTGGTGGCCACTCAAATAGGTCAACGATTTTCCACGAATTTTCCAGGAATTTTCCAGGAGTAATTCCCATTTTTCCAGACTTAAAAATAAGCGCGAGTCCCGGGGGGCTTTTTCGGTTGCCTACTTCAAGACCAAAATAAAGCAGTTTTGTTTGGTTTACTTATATAGTTGTTGACAAAAATTAGTGGTGATTGCGTTATTGATACACAAGCCTACACATGAAAATGAAAATCGACAGCCTGCTTCCAGTCTCCGACCGGGTCAGGAATGGAATGAATGAAGCCCCTATCTAGCGGCGAGGATATGAAATGTGCCGGCTGCCGAAGCCTGTCGCACTCCTCTGGGGCAATGATTAAATGAATGACAGATGGAATGAAATGATAGTGGAGAGTGTTGCTGGAATGAAATTTTGACAGGGAAAACCGGAGTGCCCGGAGAAAAACCTGTCTGCCTCCGTTTTGTCCAGCACAGATCTCACATGGAGTGACCGGGATTTGAACCACGGACCCAGCGGTGAGAGGCCGGCGTGCTGCCACCTAAGCCACGGAGGCTCTACGCAAGCCTACACATAAATGATTTAATTGTTGTTTTAAAAAAGCCCTTGTGACTGAAATATCAATTTAAAAAAAGGGAAAAGAATGCTGCCTGCAAATTTATTGGGGTGAAGTTGTCTAAACTGAATATGTTTTACAAAATACTATCGCGGGTTCTCCCACACAGAAACAGGTAGCCTGAGGAAATTTCTTTCTTTAACGATAGAGTGCTCCCCGCAGCGGGAGTAGGATTTAAGATGGAAAGAGTTTTATAATTAATTATCAGTGGCTATTTTCCAGGAGTTTTCCAGACCTAATAAAAATCCAGGTTTTCCAGGAGTAGTGGCCACCATGGACACGAGACATGAATGGAATAATAATAATAATAATAATGCCGGGTACAAGCTTTGTTATATGACACCCAGAGGGCACCTTGCATGTCGAATTTAGTCGTTCCTTGGTACGCGATGAAAGTCAAGGAGGTTAGATATCTAAGCTCCTTGACACTATAGCGCTTTCTAGTAGAGAAAGGAGGAACTTTCTGTGTTGGCGGAAAATCCCTAGTTTAATTTTGCCATTATGAACACGGCCTACTGAATTCAAATGGGTTCTTTAACATGCCAACAACGTATGACATGCACGCCGTGATTTTTTTCGCCTTACAAAAATCATTTACCACGGCCAGGAGCGAATCTGCAAGCTTGGGGTTAGAAGTCCGACACCATAACCACTCACCCACCGTGGCAAGCGGAATAATAATAATACAAAGGAATGCGTACAATTGATTTGTATCCCTTTCACAATATTCGATTGCATTTGTGATGGTTGAACAGTTTGTTGTTGTTACTCTTGCTTATTTCAGGGGATTTGTGACATTTATTTATTTATTTGTTGTTGGTACACAACAGGGCTGAGTGTGCGCCACAATAACAGTGCACCTACACAGTAAAATACATTTCCTGATATGTCTGCATTAACTATTAATATCTTAATGTAATTCTTAAAACTAGGAACTTCAAACAGATCAAAATGCATAGTAGTAAAAAGCTTAATCTAAAGATAATATAAAAACTAATTCTAAATTTGATCTAATGTCAAATATAAACAAGAAGTTCCATGAAGAACTATACAGCCTACTTTTCATGCCAATGATTATTCTACAGAATATGAACCTATCTAGAATAATGACGAAATTAAGTTGGTAATATCGAAATATCTAATTAGTTCAAAATATACCTGGTATAATGTAGCCTAATAGAGCACTACAGTTGGCAGCCCTGCTGACTGAATATATTCTTAGTTCCACCTCTTAAGGTATAGAATACAAAATTTGGTTGAAGTCCAATGGACGTTACATGCAGTTAGACACTGGATCTATCAGCACGCATAAAAGCATGTTGCCAACAATACCATGCGTGTGCTGGTCAGAAATAATCTGAAATATTATATCTTGTTGTGCCAATTTTGGATGAAATCCATTTCTTAGTATAGAAGTTACATGTATTTTAAAATTGGACATATCAGCAGGCATAGAATCATGTTGGCAGCACTGGCTTGTATTAATTACTCCAAATTAATCAATGGCAGGTGCTATACGTGTGCAAAGTATAGAGCTGTTGGCTTGCATACTTTCTGATATATTGATATTAGGGTAAAAAGAATATAGACAGCATTTATTAACAGTTGGCAGCCCTGATTGCTCTTAACAATACTTATAGTCATATCTGTTATGGTACACATATCACATACGAAATTTGGTTGAAATCCAACTGATAGTAGAGAAGTTACATGTATTTAAAAATTGGTACTATCAGCAGGCTTATAATCATGTTGGTAGAACTGACGTATATAAGTTACTCCAAATTAATCTAAAATGTCAGAATATACGTGTGCATAGTTTAAAGCTGTTGGCTTGCATACTTTCTGATATATTGGTATTTGGATTTAAAAAATAGAGAGAGCAATTATTAACAGTTGGCAGCCCTGGTGGCTCTTAAGAATACGCTCAGTCATATCTGTTTATGTACAGATATTACATACAAAATTTGGTTGAAATCCAATTGATAGTGTAGAAGTTATATGCATTTAAACATTGCACCTATCAGAAGGCTTAAAATTATTTTGGCAACACTGTCATGGTTGGCCTCCTGGAAATTAAACTGAAATAGTATTATCTACATGTGTGCCAATTTTGGAATAGCTCCCATGCATACCTTGCAAGATATCCAACATGGAGCTCAAATTTCTAGTGCGTTTTTTCTGCAGTTGGTAGCACTGACATCATTTTCAAATATGGACGTGAGCTATTCCGGTGAACATCTTTACTCATACTAAATTTGGTTTTGATTGCTGCAGCCGTTTAGGAGTTGATAGGGGGGGACACACACACAGCCAGACAGACAGAAGGACAGACAGACACACATTTTCCCGGATCGATCTCATAAGTCTACTTTTTCCTCATTTTTGCAAAATGTGAAAAGTAGGCTAAAAAACAGGTTTTGAAATTATTACATACTAAACCAAGAAGTTCCGTGAAGAACTATACAGCCTACTTTTCATGCCAATGATTATTCTACAGTATATGAACCTATCTAGAATAATGACGAAATTAAGTTGGTAATATCGAAATATCTAATTAGTTCAAAATATACCTTGTATAATGTAGCCTAATAGAGCACTACAGTTGGCAGCCCTGGTGACTGAATATATTCTTAGTTCCATCTCTTAAGGTACAGAATACAAAATTTGGTTGAAGTCCAATGGACGTTACATGCAGTTAGACACTGGATCTATCAGCACGCGTAAAAGCATGTTGGCAATAATGTCATGCGTGAGCTGGTCAGAAATAATCTGAAATATTATGATATATTTTTGTGCCAATTTTGGATGAAATACATTTGTTAGTATAGAAGTTACATGTATTTTAAAATTTGACATATCAGCAGGCATAGAATCATGTTGGCAGCACTGTCTTGTATTAATTACTCCAAATTAATCTAGAATGTCAGGTGCTATACGTGTGCAAAGTATAGAGCTGTTGGCTTGCATACTTTCTGATATATTGATATTAGGGTAAAAAAATATAGACAGCATTTATTAACAGTTGGCAGCCCTGATTGTTCTTAACAATCCTAATAGTAATATCTGTTATGGTACACATAGCACATACGAAATTTGGTTGAAATCCAACTGATAGTATAGAAGTTACATGTATTTAAAAATTTCTACTAACAGCAGGTTTATAATCATGTTGGTAGAACTGACATATATAAGTTACTCCAAATTAATCTAAAATGTCAGAATATACGTGTGCATAGTTTAAAGCTGTAGGCTTGCATACTTTCTGATATATAGGTATTTGGATGAAAAAATAGAGAGAGCAATTATAAACAGTTGGCAGCCCTGGTGGCCTTAAGAATACGCTCAGTCATATCTGTTTATGTACAGATATTACATACAAAATTTGGTTGAAATACAATTGATAGTGTAGAAGTTATATGCATTTAAAAATTGAACTTATCAGATGGCTTAACATTATTTTGGCAACACTGTCATGGTTGGCCTCCTGGAAATTAAACTGAAATAGTCTTATCTACATGTGTGCCAATTTTGGAATAGCTCCCATGCATACCTTGCAAGATATCCAACATGGAGCTCAAATTTCTAGTGCGTATTTTCAGCAGTTGGTAGCACTGACATCATTTTCAAATATCGACGTGAGATATTCCGGTCCATATCTTTACTCATACTAAATTTGGTTTTGATTGCTGCAGCCGTTTAGGAGTTGATAGGGGGAGACACACACACAGCCAGACAGACAGACAGACAGAAGGACAGACAGACAGACAGACAGACAGACAGACAGACATTTTCCCGGATCGATCTCATAAGTCTACTTTTTCCTCATTTTTGCAAAATGTGAAAAGTAGGCTAATAAAAGATATCATTAATAACTAGGGTACAGGCCTATCCACATATATACATTGTTGATTCTGTTGTGTGTGATAATTTTATCTCAAGTATGAATTACAGTGACTGGGTTATAATTTCCAAGAACGGTCTGATTGAGAGACAGAAATCTAGTTTCCAGATTACACGAACCGCATCGTTGTAAATACTGCAAAGCCTCCATACAGGTGAATTGTTATGTGAAGTAGTATTGGTTACATCATTTTTAGCCTACTTTCGATTTTTGCAAAAAATGAAAGTAAACTTATGAGATCAACACAGGGCGAAAAAAGTGTCTGTCTGTGTGTGTGTGAGTCTGTGTGTGTGTGTATGTGTGTGTGTGAGTCTGTGTGTGTGTGTGTGTACTCTGAATGTCTGTCCCCCCCCCCCCTATCAATTCGAACACGGTGAATGCGAATTGAACGAAATTTGGTACAAAGGTAGCAAAGGACATCTCAGTGTCATGTTTTATATCGCCGCCATCTTTACTAAAACTGAATGGCGGCCACTCAAACGTTCAAAACGTAAAATCAAATAACGACTAACCAAATCATCCGATCTCTACCAAATTTGGTAACAACATACCTTCGTATAGGATGCGTCTTGTGACCTAACTACATGGTCGTCCGCCATACCATTTCAGGATGGCGGCCGTGCGAATTATGCAAACTTTATAATCCATATCATGGGACCCACCAGTTCCGATTATCGAGCCGAGAATCGTTTTAACTGTTCTAAAGGAAGAGGCACGTTCAAAATTAAAAGTTTATTTTGTAATACTATAGTGCAGACGTGATTTTAAAAAGCTGAGCCGATTCAGTAATGAGACAAGATGGCAGCGGATATCTTGTGCCTGACTTATATTTCACTAATTTGAGTATTGCATGCAATATAGCGTACTGATACAAAATAAATAAACGTTGTATGAAATGCTTTATATATAAATAATATACTCCAGTGATGAAATCGTTTAGTATAAATCATTATTTGCTAACAAGTTCTATGTAAGTCATTTTGTATAGAACGATATTCGTTGACACAATTAGCTCAGTGGTAGAGCGTTAGCCTGTCGCTCAAATGCCTATGGTTCAAACCCGATCAGAGCTAGGTTTTTTGCTTGAAATGTTATATGTTTATTGTTTTGTAATGACTCAGATGTTTTAAAATTAAGCGTTATATTGTGCATATTATGGTGTAAAATATATATTTAATTAAAACATAATTCGCCAGCAGATTTACTCGAGACATCTAGCTGCCAAAAAGGTAACTGCACGCAGACCTACTTATTAACTTCCAGATTTTATTGAAAAGTTTCTTCTTCTGGCCGCTAGAATGCACTCGCTCTGTTAGGATTATATTGTTCGATATTTCACCACTAGATGTCACGACTAGTCTACGTGGGGCTCCATTGATTACTATACCATTGGCATTCTATGCGCATCGAATTTGAAGAATGACAAGATGATACTACGATACATTTTTACTTTTTATTTTAAAGGGTTTGTAACAGCCTATTGTGCGTTATTTGAAAATGTTAATTGAAGTAAAGAACAAAACGATTTCACATAGTATCTGAACTCTACCGTTGGTGCTAGTTCAGGATATTAATTAATACTTTTATTTCAGCCAAATAGCAATCGAAAATATCCACATAGTTGGTATACACACGTCTCTGTAGGGTCATGGAAAGATTTGTTAATTCAATTAGGGTTGGGAAAGTCATACGCAGCCAGACGTGTAAAGACATGCCTCAACTCAAAGTTGGATGTTTCCCGCGTCAGGCCGATTATGTAATAATAATAATAATAATAACTCCGCCAGTGCCGGTCCCAAGCCCGGGGCCACATCACGCAAGTGTTGAGGAAGGAGGAGGGGGAGGAGTAACACCTCGTTAAAAAACCTGGGTCCATCTGGCTCCGGATGGTAGCACCCTGTGAGGGCCCCTGCCTAGGGTTACTAGGTGAAAATTTTAAATCCAGACACGTCTGTGTGGTAACCACCGGTACTCTGGTCGGCGTCTGTTAGCTCTGTGAGCTCGGCTGTGATCCAATCTTCTGGAATTCAAAACTCCAATCGTAATTCTGTGAGATCCCTTGGGGTTTCACCACCACAACTTGAACATAAATCAATAATCATGACAGAACGACGTGAACGAACACACTACCCTGGGCCCCAGTCAATAAAACTGGGTATTGTATCTGATCATCGGATTCCAGGGGATCAGGTATGTCATGAAGAGGAGAATTGCTTCTCAAAAACCCTCAAAACTAAGAGAATATTTTACATGGGAACACTCAACGTAAACACACTCCTGAAACTAGGTAAAGTGAAACAACTAACAAACATCATGGACACTTTCAATATCAGAATACTGGCTATACAGGAAACGAGATTCTCAGATGAGAATCACTTCGATTCGGGAAGTTACAGAATATACAAGGGGAAACCAGCCATAACTATTCCAGGAAAAAATCTCAAACTCTTCGGAACAGGTTTTGTAGTCCACAACTCAATATTGGACTCTGTAATAGATTTCACCTCAAAATCTGAAAAAATTTCCACACTTACGATACGTTCTGGTAACAAAGCGTATACAATAATCAATGCTCATGCCCCCACAAATAACTACAATAACAAAAATCCAGATGATAGAAGAATTCTGGGAAGACTTAGAAGAAATCACCAACAAAATCCCCAATAAGCATGTAAAATTATTGCTTGGTGATTTTAATGCACAATTAGGCCGCGAAAGAAAATTCAGAGACACAACAGGAAAACATACAGCGCACCAGAGGACAAACAAGAATGGAGAGAATTTGATAAACTTCTGTAGGAATTTTGACCTCAAAATCATGTCAACACAATTCCAGAAACCCTACAAGAAACTATGGACTTGGAAATCTCCAAACAGCGCCCTCGGAGAATTTCAGATAGACCACGTTGCGATATCTACAAAAAACACCAGAGAAGTTATGAATATACGAACGAGAAAAGGTTTTTTCGAATCTGATCATCATCTACTACAAATCAAGGCTAAGTTTATACCAAACAGACAAACTAAGAGAACAACCAGAATTTTCAGAACAGACCCAGAGTATTTACAATTAAACAAGAAAGAAATAACACAAGGACTTAAGAAAATTGAGAGTAACGACTGGACGGACATGTCCGAAAACATGAAAGAACTGATAAAAATGGGGCAGCCCCCGAGGAAAAGGAAGCACAGATGGTGGAACGTGACATGTGACAGAGCCATAGAGGATAGAATACAAGCCTGGAAAAAATTTTACAGCCATAGAACACCCGAAAAATGGGAAGAATTCAACAAGATACAAAAAGACTCCTCGAGAATAATCCGCAGAGAAAAAAGAAACTACGATAACAACAGACTCAAGGAGATAGAAGAGGATTTTACCAAAAATAACACACGAAACTTCTATAGAACATTCAGAGAGAATATGACAGGATATCGACCACCGAGCTTATGCTTCAAAAGACAGGACGGAACACTGGAGACAAACCCGGAAAAGAACTGTACGATACTGGCACAATATTTTGACTCGCTGCTTAACTGTGATAAACCAACACACAGATTACAGTTCGAAAAGCCAGAACCTAACATTGATTCCAAACCTCCAACACTTGAAGAAATCGTGGAAATAATAAAATCACTAAAGAACAATAGAGCGCCTGGAGAAGACGGATTGATTTCGGAAATCTGGAAATTAGACCACGAAAATGTTACACCAAAAATACACAAAATCATCGAAAACATCTGGGAAACAGGGAAGGTACCAGAAGAATGGAAGTCAGCTCTAATACACCCCCTCCACAAGAAGGGAGACAAAACGAACCCTAATAATTATAGAGGGATTTCACTATTACCCGTCGCATACAAAATTTTCTCCAAAGCCCTGTTAAAACGGATAGAGCCTCAGATAGATCCACAGATAGGAGAATACCAAGGAGGGTTCAGGAAGGGAAGATCGTGCAGTGAGCAGATTTGGTGCCTGAGAACAATACTAGCAACGAGAAAAACCAGGAACACAACAATCACATTTGTCGACTACAAAAAAGCGTACGACTCCATAGATAGAGAAACACTTTTTAACACATTAGAAGAAATGAAGGTCGACAATAAGTCCAGAAAACTAATCCAAGAAACATTAACAAATACAATATCCAAAGTTAAATTCATGGGAGAGATCTCGGAACCCTTCAAAATTAATACAGGAGTGCGACAAGGTGATGGTTTATCACCCATTCTATTCAACTCAGTTTTGGATAAAATAATCAAGACATGGGAAAAAGGAGTCAAAGGCATAAAAATGGCAAAACACCAGAAAAGGACAGTCAACATTAAGTGTCTGGCCTTTGCCGAAGATGTAGCGATTATAACAAATAACAGAAAAGAAGCTCTAGAGACGCTACATGAAATCTCTGCCAAAACAGGGTTACACATCTCATACGAAAAAACACAGTCCATGGACACAAAATCTACAGACAAGCACCCACTGGAAACCAAGTATGGAAAAATAACACAAGTGGAAAGTTTCAAATATCTAGGAGAGATTTTACAGAAAACAGGACTGAACTTGGCATCCAATGAAGACAGGATCGCTAAATTGCAGAAAGCATACCGACTTACATGGAACCACTACAATAAAAAAAGTATTTCCATCAATGCCAAATTACGACACTACCGTACAGTAGTCTTACCAGAGGCCTTATACGCTTCAGAAACGACAGCAATCAAGGGGCGAACAAAAATCAAGGAATTAGAAAAACAAGAGAGAAAAATTCTCAGAAAGATCTACGGGCCAGTTCAGAAAGAGGGAATATGGATGAAGAGACCGACAATAGAACTGTACAAACAGACAGAGACGATTACAAACAATATAAGGAAAAGAAGGGCAAAATTTTATGGACATATACATAGGATGACCGAAGACAGACTGACCAAGAAAATTTTTAACATAGTTACGAATAGCACACTAAAATCCAATTGGGTAAAGGAAACCGTGGAAGACCTTAAGAAACTAAACATCTCTACAGAAGACATCGCAGACAGGAGCAAATACAGAGAAAAACTTAGACTACAGAAGTTTGAGCAAACTCCCAAAGAGAGACAACCAGCAAAGAGGTGGACAGAAGAGAGAAAGAGGAAACATAGTGTGTATATGAGAGGTTTTTGGGAAAAAAGAAGAAAGGTCCAGAATGAAACATGAAAATTGATTGTGTTGTAACGCTCTCCTTATGGGGAATTAACGAATAAATAAATAAATAATAATAATAATAATAATAATGTTATTGGTTTTACGTCCCTTTTAACTACTGTTGCTTTTAGAGACGCCGGGGTGCCAGAATTTTGTCCCGAAGGGGATCTTTAACGTGCCAGTAAATCTACTAACACGGCTCCCTCGCATTTGTGCACCCTCAAATGCCAGCTGACTGCGCCAGGATACGAACCTGAAACATACGGTCCAGCAAGCGAGAACGTTACCGCTGAGCCACGCCGCCAGTCCGGTCGATTATGTCTCCAGATCCATAACATTCTTTAGATATTTCTTATCTTTCTTTCTTCAATGATGGTAGCAGTTTTTATCTAGGTTGTGGCGTTTGGTAGAGGTAAATCGTTTCTAAGGTCTTCAACAAAGAAAAGTTCTATTATACTCTTTGATAATAACAACGAGTTATAACTATACTCATACATTTAGGAGAAAGTAGGCTATATGTTCTTTACTGAACATCTTGTTGAAAGTTATGGTTGATCTTGTAGTTAAGCGAGGGATGTTGAAATTTAGGAGCGATAGGAAAAATGAGTTCTCAATTTGACCGTTAATGACTTTATAAAGGAATTTCAAATCATTAGCTTGCCTTCGAGACTCCTCGTGGTCATGTAGTCCCTTGTACTTGGGTGTGTGTAGAATTTGTGTGATAACCTGTGTTATTGTGATGGCTCTACTAGTGTGGGTATTTGTAAATTGGGGATAGGATTGGGAAGGAGCCGGCCTTAGCCTTACGTTAGAAACCGTCCCGGCATTTGCCTGGCATAGAAGTGGGAAACCACGGATGACTGAGGTGGGAAATAAACCGTCCTGCTTCAAGAGTATCTGGTAATAATAATATCGTATGGCCTCGGATCCCGGGTGCAAGCTTTGTTATTTAGACACCCAGAGGGTAGATTGCAAGTCGAATTTCGTTGTTCCTTGAAGCACTATGAAAGTCAAGGAGGTTAGATATCTAAGCTCCTTGAACACTATTGCGCTTTCTAGTAGAGAAATGAGGAACTTTGTGTTGGCGGAAACACCCGAGATTAATTTTGCCATTATGAACACGGCCTACTGATTTCAAATGGGTTCTTTGACATGCCAACATCGTATGACATGGTGTCGCAATTTTTGCCACCTTTCAAAAAAAAAACACTTACCACGGCCAGGAGCGAACCTGCAAGCTTGAGGTTAGTAGACCGACACGTTAACCACTCACCCACCGTGGTGACAAGTGGATTTGGAGTGGGGACACCACGGTCTCTCTCGACTTCACCCTTCTGTTCCGCGCAGCTACTGGTCGAGCCAAACTCTCCTGATTTGCATCTGCCCATTTTCCATAGCATATCAGGGCGAACTCAACTACATTCATCTACAACAACCTCCCCTAGGGGCTCACAACTTGTAGGACGTGGGCTGGCGACCACGGGACCCCAGCTGAGTTAGGCATTACTTCCACTTACTTGTGCCAGGTTCCTCGCTGTTATCTTTCCCGTTGACCTCCCTTGGTCTAGGCTGGTTCTTTTCCGACCCCGAAGGTATTAGGGTATCCGAGGCCTAGGGAGTCCTTCACTTTCCCGCCTTAATTGGCCCTTCTCTCATCTTTCTTGACCTCTCATTCTTCGAGGGATCGGACCTTTTGTTTTCTCTTCCTGATATCTCCTGCCTTGTGCTCAAGCCTTAAAGGATGATGATGATGATAAGTGTTGTTTTAAGGGGCCCAACATCTAGGTTATCGGCCACTAATGGTTTGGATGACCGTGAAGATGAAAATGAAATGTAAACTTATAACTAAAACTAACTACTAACTTATATACTAGAAGAAGAAATGGAAAACAAAAGGAGAATAAGGCAAATAAAGGACAGGAGGTAGAGAAATGCTCTCAACGCTCGAAGAATGCGGATTGAGGGACTTGGAAGGAAGAAGGGCCATAAAAGGCAGATAGGAAAGTGAAAGAGGAGAGGGTCCTCCCCACAGGTAAGGGACAAAAGGGGGAAACCGGACCCAGCTCAGGAATCCCTCGGGGTCGCCAACTCCCGAACTCACCAGCCGTGAGCTCCTGAGAGTGTAGCAATATCTAGGGTGCACCAGAAGTGGTTGGGCTACACACACCCTGCCTCCTTGAAGGCCTTGAGCAGAAGGCAGGAGATAACATGAAAAGAAAAAGAAGGCTGACCCCTCGCAGAAGGAGGGTATCAGAAAAGATGAGACAAGGGCCAATTAAGACGGGAAATGAAGAGACTCCCTAGGCCTCGGATACCCTAATACCTTCGTGGTCGGAAGAGACCAAGAGTTGACCAAGTGAGGTCGACAGGATAGAAGACGGAGAGGAGCCGGCACAAGTAAGTGGAAGCAATGCCAGACTCAGCTGGGGCCCCGTGGTCGCCAACCCACGTCCCACTAGATGTGAGCCCCTGTGGGGGGGGCCTCAAGGAGGCAGTGTGTATGTAGCCCCACCACTTCTGGTGCACCCTGGATATTGCTGCACCCTCAGGGGCTCATGGCTGGCGAGTTCGGGAGTTGGCGACCCCGAGGGATTCCTGAGCTGGGTCCGGTTTCCCCCTTTTGTTCCTTACCTGTGGGGAGGACCCTTTCCCCTTTCACTTTCCTATCTGCCTTTTATGGCCCTTCTCAGAGTTGAAATGATTTCTCCTTGAATCTTGAGAGTTAAGGGCATTTATTTCGCCTTTCTTTTATTTTCCTTTTCTTCTTCTAGTTTGTAAGCTGTAGTTAGATTTAATTATAGGTTCATTTTCATTTTTCATTAGGTCATTTTCATTTTTCACTATCACCCAAACAATTAGGGGCCGATAACCTAGATGTTAGGCCCCTTAAAATAACAATTATCATCATCATCATCTACAACAACCATGTGCAACAGCCGGCCCCGAGGCTTATCCGCGGATGTTCGAATCCACGCAGGGCTTTAACCATAGCAGCGTCAGAAATTGTAAATATTAGGCTCTAGAATCAGGATCGACACCGCCCTGACGTTTTTCTGCAGGGATGTGGAATAAGAGGGACCACCTGGGATACCACAGTCCAGACGAGGAGCGAGCCTTGGACCACTCGGCCACGCCGATGACAACGATACGGCGGAGAATTGCATGTTTGCTGCCGACATTAAAGAATGTGCAGTGTTATGGTTGCGTGCTGACGCTTTGCATGATTTTAACAAACAAGAAATCTAGTAGAAAGAATAATGTATGGCATTTTATGTCATCCTAAACATTGGAATGCTTTTATTTCTATTGAAAGTTAATGGTAAAATAATATGGAGGGTAAGTTTTTATCATTTCGAATGATCTTGTCGACTTCATCGTTATGCTTGAGTCAAAAGTTATGCGTTACGGAGACGGTGACGTCATGCAGCCGCGCGGGAAGCCTAAGTTAATGGGTAATGGACGGCGAGTGCGTGACGTCATGCAGCCACGCGGGAAGCCTAAGTTAATGGATTATGGAGTCTGTTGAAAGAGTCCAGGGCCGTCGAGCGACCTGGGGCTTCGAGCGAAGCGAAAAGAATACAGGGTGACTCCTAAAGAGGTGTATAAGATGCCAGATAAGAATAAAAGATGACTCTTAAAGAGGTGTACAAGATGGCAGAGAAGAATACAGGGTGACTCATAAAGAGGTGCACAAGATGTCACACAAGAATACAGGCTGACTTCTAAAGAGGTGTACAAGATGCCAGATAAGAATACAGGGTGCCTCCTAAAGAGGTGTGCAGGATGTCAGAGCAAAATACAGGGTGACACTTAACGAGGTGTACAGTATGTTAGATTCAATTCAAATCCAGGGTGACCCTTAAAGAGGTTTGCAAGATATCAGACTCAAAGACAGGGTGACCCTTAAAGAGGAGCCCACGCGGGAAGCCTAATTTAATGGGTAATAGAGTCTGTTGAAAGAGTCCTGGGGCTTCGAACGAAACGAGCCCTCCTGAGCCTTTCTAACATGTGTAGCATTTGTAGCATGCGTCATTTGAAATGATATAACGTCTAGTCTTTCGCACTGACTCTTTTTTCTTTCTTTCTTTCTTTCTTTCTTTCTTTCTTTCTTTCTTTCTTTCATTCATTCATTCATCGTTATGCCCATTCATAGAGCGCGTTGGAACTTGTTAGTTGGCTTTATCACTTTTGTCTTCCTCTTCTCTCTTCATAAATTCACTGTGTTGCCTCTGTCCATCTTGTAACAGGCCTCCTGCTAGATTCCACCCTAAATGTGTGCTTATTTACTGAGGTTCTGAAGATTTCTCGTTTTTTTCTTCATGTTTCCCTTCGATGTTCAACTCATTCGGGTCCTCCCTTGTTTCCTCCAGACAATATCTCGTCATATTTTGCTGAGTACTGTGCACCCGTCTGGTTGTAAAGCGTACATGTGAAGAAGGTAGACACAAAATTGAATGATACAATGCGTTGCATCACAGGTTCCATCAAACCAACTCCATGTCACTGGTTACCCATGCTGAGTCACATCCCTCCACCACACTTAAGGAGGAAGCAAGCTCTACTAAGGGAAGCTAAGAAAATCTTTGCATCACCCTCTTTGCCATTGCACCAAGAATTCTGCCATCCATCACAGCAACGACTGAAATCTACAAGACCAGTAAGTGACACTGCGGGGCAACTCATTTCTGCTGGATTTGACCTCAATGAAAGCTGGAAGCATGAGATGATGATGATGATGATGCTAATTGTTGTTTTAAGGGGCCTAACATCGAGGTTATCGGCCCCTAATGAAATGAAATGGCGTGAAATGAAAGGATGTAGATAAAAACAGCTCACTGCCATGGATGAAACGAAAAAGATGTTTATAAAACAGACAGTGAGCCCCAAAAAGTATGGCTTATTTGAATAAAAAGAATAAAAGGCGGATGGAAAAAAAGAATAAAACAAATAAGGCATAGTGAACAATAAAATAGATGAACACAGTAAAAAACATAAAACAGACTTAACCTGAATTAAAAGTCGTAACTACACATTAAAACTTAAAAAAGTAACCACTCTCCCTCATGAACCGGATGACGAGGTCAACTGACGGCCCGTCATCACGGAGAATAAGGGAGAGGGTATTAGGCAGTTTAAGAGTCCTTCGCAGATCGGCCAGATCCACACACTCCAAGAGAATGTGTGCCACAGATAGATGGGCACCGCAAGTACACACAGGGGGATCTTCTCTCTTTAGCAAGTGGGAGTGCGTAGCAATCCCATGGCCGATCCGGAGTCGACAGAGTACCACAGCTTCCTTCCGGAGAGATCGGAAGGAAGATTTCCACACCTTCGTTGTCTCTTTGATGCCTCTCAGTTTGTTGGGTGGAGGCGTGGCACGCCATGCTTCCTCCCAATGCGACAGGATCGAATGCCGCAACTGAGAGCGCACATCACTAGCAGGCACCTTATACGGTAGCGAGGGCAGTGCGACTGCCTCTCTCGCCGCCTGATCAGCAAGCTCGTTTCCTGCAATACCCATGTGGCTAGGAAGCCACACAAAGGTCACCCCGGTTCCAGCGTTACACGAACTGACGAGCAGGTCGTGCACCCGCTGGACCAACGGGTGCTTCGGGAAACACACATCGAGCGCTTGCAGCGCACTCAGAGAGTCAGTACACACAAGAAAGTGCTGGTGATCGTCTGATAATGTGTACCGCAGAGCCTCTAAGATGGCATAGAGCTCCGCTGTGTACACGCCACAAGCCTCGGGAAGTGAAAAGAGAAACCGACGATCCTCAACCACAAATGCACAGCCTACTTTCTCATTTACCCTCGAACCATCCGTGAATAGAAGCCCTGAACCTGGATACCGGCTCACCACGGACTGGAACAGCCTCCGATGGACGGAGGAGTCCGTGTCTGACTTGGGGCCGGTGTGCAAATCCAGGATGATATCAGGGCGAGAGACCATCCACGGAGGGACCTTGCTAGGTACTCGGGCGATACAGGAGACAGAAGGAAATCGGAAATGACAGTATAAGTCATCCAAGCGAATCCCCGCCGGCCGAGTGGCTCTGGCTAGCACATCATACACCGGCGATTCGGATTGGTAAACAAACATGGATAGCTAGGATGAAGTGGCATCTGTCGAATAGTTGCATCATAGGTCAGCAGTACTTGTTGGCGCCTCAGGTGTAAAGGAGGTACGCCAGCCTCGGCGAGCAAGCTGACGACTGGGCTCGTCCGAAAGGCTCCCGTCGCCAGCCTCACACCGCCGTGGTGGACACTGTCCAGTTTAACAAGCACTGACTTACGGGCCGAACCATATGATAAACTGCCATAATCTAATCTAGATAAAATCAGTGCCTTATAAAAACGTAGGAGCACCGCGCGGTCCGCCCCCACGATATGCCGCTAAGAAACCGCAACATGTTGAGTTTCTTAGCACAGGCAGTTTTCAAACACCACACGTGTGGTTCCCACGTCAATTTCTGATCGAAAAGGAGCAACAACAGGCAAAGCTACATCGCCCAGATAAAGCACAGGATCAGGATGGAGAGTGCGCTTTCGGCAGAAATGGACAACCGAGGTCTTAGCGGTTGAGAACCGAAATCCTTGCTCTAGTGTCCAGCGTTCCACTCTCCGAATAGCTTGTTGCAGCTGTCGTTCAGCGACCGCCATATTTTGCGCACTATAATGTAGAGCGAAGTCGTCTACATATAGCGACGGTACCACTGCTGGACCAGCAGCAGCGACTATACCGTTTATGGCAATCGCAAATAATGTTACGCTAAGCACCGATCCCTGTGGGACTCCGTTTTCCTGTATATGATATTGCGAATATGTCCCCCCTATTCGGACACGGAATAGGCGAAGGGACAGAAAATTCGCAATAAAAACCGGCATGTTACCTCGGAATTTCCATTGATGCAGGGTAGAGAGGATGCCGTAACGCCAAGTGGTGTCATAGGCCTTCTCGAGGTCAAAGAAAACAGCGACTAGGTGCTGTCTCCGGAGAAAAGCGTCCTGTATGGCGGTCTCCAGGCGTACCAGATGGTCGTTGGTACACCGAGACGCCCTGAATCCACACTGGTATTCAGACAGGAGTCCTCGCTTCTCCAGGACCCACACCAGGCGCCGATTGACCATCCTCTCAAAGAGCTTGCACAGACCGTTAGTGAGACAAATAGGTCTGTAACTCCCTGTCAAATTGGGATTCGTATCGGGCTTCAGGATAGGTATAATGATACCTTCCTTCCATTGCGCTGGAAACATACCTTCCAACCAGATACGATTAAACACCCTGAGCAAATAACGAATGCTCTCATCGTTAAGGTGTTTAAGCATCTGGTTGTGAATATTATCCGGGCCGGGAGACGTGTCCCTGCAGAGCGCCAGCGCTCCGCTGGAAGCATGAGTGGTCAACTAAAACATTGGGAACAAGTGTCCACCATCTTGATCCCACGAAGATACCAAACGGCTTTGACTTACCGAGGAACTTCTGGTGCCGCATCAACAGGCTGAGGACTGGTCATGGTTGCAGCAATTATTTCAGGTACAAGTGAGGCTGGATCAGCTCACCAATGTGTGAGTGTAACCTGGAAGAACAGACGATCGAACATCTGGTCCAACGCTGTCCTCTTTATTCGTACCCTGGCATTCCTGACGATTTGTTCGCTCTCACACCCGACTTGACCGAATCGTTGAGAAGGATGGACTTTAAAGTTTGAATATAGCTTGTTATGTATAATTGTATATTGTATAAATTACATTGAATACTCTTTTTGTAGTATATCCTAAATATGTGAAACTGTGTTTGTCAAACTGTCAGTGAGGCTAGAGAGGTCTGCAGTTTGTATCTTGATCCAAGTTTCATTTCTTGTGTGGGGCTTAATTTCTTTTCTAGGAATTTTGCGTTTTTGCTCTTCAATTTATGCACGTGGTTCTAATGCATATAGGGCTTCAGGGAGGACGGCGGTTTAGTAATGTTTCAGTACTGCATAACGTGAATTTATTTTATTGTAGTGATTCTACGTTAGTCGGAATGCCCTTTGAAGTCTTGAGGTTCTTTCTGTGTGGGCCAAACTGTCCAATCCTGAAGGTAGAGCTATTTCCCCAACGTATTTAAACGAGGTTACCTGTCAGATCGTCCCATACACTGTTCCAATTTTAACTTCCTTGCCCGTTTGCCAAAAGTTCTCCATGTATTTGGGTTTTCTCCAATGACATTATTAATATTATTATTCTCCTTCATTACGCCCATCCAAAATATCTATAGCCTATACAATGAGTGTAAGAATTGTTCAGCATGAAAAGTTCTACAAAGTAATCCGGGACAGCATATCTCTATCTTTAATACATCGCCCACTATAAGTGTTTTTACGTTTTCATTTCTTCCAACAACCTCCATTCAGTGGAAATTCAAATTACTAGCTACGGAGCTAGCTTACGAGCTAGCGAACGAGCCTGTCACCCCAGCTTCGGCTAGCATCAATCTGTCGAGTCGTGTCGAGTTAAGACTTCAGAGAAGAGTGTCTGTGGTATATTGGCTTTCACGACCCGTGAATTAAAACAGAGCATTTTTTCTGGGTTTATGCCGTGTCTTGTGTGGGGTTTCGCCCAGGACACCTAGCTGGCTCATCAGCGGGCTCTTGGTGTTCCACATTCGAATTGGAGAGAAAAAATACACATAAATTATGTTTGTTCGGGAAATAATAATTATTAGTCTACGAGTTATCAAAAATTAGAATAATACCGGTTCGAAATATCGAGGTTCCTTTCTCTTTTGTTACAAAATGTGTCGACTTTTTCAACAATCAATCGATGGGGGAGGGATGCTTTTTAAGCGCGCAGGGAAGGGGAAAGTCGGCGCCTATGGCCAGCAGAAATATTTGCCATAAGAAAGAAGTTCGAGGAACAGAGAGACATGGACGCCATCTGTTGAGTGAGCGCGCGTTATTAGAGCGGTGGGGGACCAGGCAGGAAGAAGGCGGAGAGTTGGGCGCCCAATCAGCGCAACTACAACCAGAGCAATGAAAAGTGGCGAGGAACGCGGAAGGCACAGCCGGAAGTGCGGAAAGAGAAACTAACTCCCCGTCGCGTCGCTCGCTCGCTTTCACAAGTACGAGATCAAGAGAGACCAATCAATTAGTACACTCGTTCAGACCTGTCGGCTCCTTCATTGCAACCTTGTACCGATTCTTATATAAATAGTTCATTTTTTAAGGGGGCTTAACGCTTCAGTATTCCACAGTAGTACCAGCCACACTTGATTAAGATGATGATGAAGAATTGTGTTGGACCCGTTATAAAGGTTATCGGGCCCTAATGGTTCGGGTGAAAACCAAACATGATGACGAAATGAACACAAAAACTACAACTATGGAGGTGTGCAAATTATTAGACTTGAGGGCAGTTTTCCAAAATTTAATTTATGTTCGACCCTGACTATTATATGTCAGAAAACTGTATCATAATGATGGTAATTATAACACTATGTTTCATTATGAAACAGTTTCTCCCACCAATCACAGCTCAAGAAACAGTTGTTTGACCAATTAGGTGAGGATAGCAACGCACCTGCGCTGACTTCCAAGGCCTTCTGAACTGCGTTGCCTACTGTCGACAAAAATATTATGTGCACTCGAGTTTGAAGGTTGTTTGTGAAGTAACTAATAGACCTACATAAAATCCAATAACATCATCATTTTCGTCGTTCTATTTTACGTTAGATCATGTAGGTTTGGAATTTTTAATTTATATTTTAATATTTTTTATCGCAGTTGAAACACAAAAAGTGTCCGTTTTTAAGCGTGTTTAATTCCTGACTCGCGAAGTCGTCGTAACATTTAAAATAGAAAATAAACTAAATTATAATGCAATAATACAGTAAAGAGGGTATTTACAGATGAGGAACGCCTGAGAAGATCAGAGCGAATGAAAAGCTACTGGGCAACTCGGAAAGGAAACTTACTGAAGAAGAGGACCAAGAAATGATTGACTGAAGTGGTCCAATGAGGCCGTAAAAGCAGAAGAAGAAGAAGAAGAAGAAGAATACATACATCAAAGTACTTAATGAGTGGCAGATGACCTCATAGTTCCGCCCCTTTAAACAACAATAACTAACATATAACTTAAGTACTTAGTAACCTAAACTATAGCGATGAGGTCGCCACATCCCTACACCAACGCCAAAAAAAGTACAAAAAATAGGTAAAAGAGGTTTTTACTATGATGTACTGTAAAAATGGAAACGTACCATAATGTCCGGTGAGTTATTGCTTTTTATCTTCAGAGATTAGTTGAACTAGTAACATCAAAATATGGCTGTAAAACACAAAATACTCTAGCTTATGGTTAATATAAAATTCCTGACTTTCTAAAACTTCTTGCAATTTTTTCCTGACTCACGCCATTTTTTCACACTTTTTCCTGACCAAAACAAAATTCCTGACTTTTCCTGCCTGTGGACACCATGAAAAATGAGCATATAAACATTAAAATTAGAGAAACAAAAAATAACATTATTTATAATATTTTTTTTTTTTAGTCGTTTACCCTCCAGGTTGGTGGAACCCACGGACTCAGCGAGGAAACTCACCACTACCGCCTCTACGGGCAGTGTCCTAGAGCTGGGAACATCGAATCGGAAGGGATACAACTGGTGAGGTGGCAATGGCACCTCACCCAGGCGGCCTCGCCTGCAAAGCGAACAGGGGCCTCATGAGGGAAGGAGGCGGCCGTGACCTTGAAGAAGGTACCATCCCGGCATTTGCCCGAAGACGAAGTGGGAAACCACCACAGAAAACCACTTCGAGTATGGCTGAGGGGGAATCGAACCCCCTCTACTCATTTGGGCCACCCGAGGCTGAGTAGACCCCGTTCCAGTCCTCGTACCACTTTTCAAATTTCGTGGCAGAGCCGGGAATCGAACCCAGGACCTCCGGGGCGGTATGAAAAATGAAAATCCACAGCCTGCTTCCAGTCCACCGACCGGGTCAGGAATGGAATGAATAAAAACCCCATCTAGCGGCGAGCATATGAATTGTTCCGGCTGCCGAAGCCTGTCGCACTCCGCTGGGGCAATGATTAAATGAATGAGAAATGAAATGATAGTGGAGAGTGTTGCTGGAATGAAATTATGACAGGGAAAACCAGAATACCCGGAGAAAAACCTATCTGCCTCCGCTTTGTCCAGCACAAATCTCACATGGAGTGACTGGGATTTGAACCACGGACCCAGTGGTGAGAGGCCGGCATGCTGCCGCCTAAGCTACGAGGCTCACCTCCGGGGCGGTATAATTATAATTAAAATAAATTAAAATGTAGAAGCACATAAAAGTAAAAAAATAGTTTTGCCCTATAAAAGATTAGGAAACACAAAGTAAAATGATTTTTTAGAATTGCCACTAACAGAGGAGCCTCGCTACAGCAAAATGCCACACGTTTTGTTTATTACTTCGCTCTACTTTTCATGTGAATTTAGAGCAGAGGGTTTTGGAGCCATTCTTACTGATGATCCGCTCTTGAACTATTTAAAGTTTCATGAACTATAGATTTAAATCACCTGACTTAGAGGGTACATTCCAGTCAATAAAAACAGAAAACGGACCCAGCTTAGGTAACCCTCGGAATCCCCTATTCTAAAAGCTTCCAGACGCAATTCTTTATGGGAAAAGGTGTAAGGCCATGGGGGAGAAAACATTACTAAGTAGGGGAAGAAAAGATGCCAGTAGTTGGTCAAAAAAAATATTTTGAAAAAACAATAAAATTGTGACTGGTTTAAATTCTTAATTTGATTCTAATATTTTGCACACCTCTGTAGCTTACGGGCTAGAATTAGGAAAGAAAAAAAAAATTAATGAAAAAGAGAAATAAAAGACAGGGAAAGGAAATGCCCTCAACCCTCGAAGAATGAGAGAATTGAGGGACTAGGAAAGAAGTAGAATCATGAAAGGGAGAGAGTACAACCCAGAGTTACTGGAAAAATAGGAAAAAACTGGCCCAGCTATGAAATAACTTACCATGGGGTTGCCCTTCTGAAACATGAAATATCCTAGCACCTATTATTCTTTCTTTTGTTAGCACTTCTCATAGGTTACTTCGTACAAAAGATCTACAGTATTAGATTCTGTCTAATTACTGCAACTACCCATCACAATAATAATCTATTACATAATACGCTAAGCTTATCCGACAAAAAGCTTAAGCTCCTGAACCAGAGGGAGGTAGAAGGTGTGTTTTGTAGCAAAATCGTCCAAATCGTCTCAATAGTACAGGGAAAATCTTGCATTTCTTGAAAAGTCAAAAGAAATATATTTATTTGTTTAAAAAGTGTGTTTAAACAAATAAACGAGTCGACAGCCCCTGGCAGAACTGTTGTCAGGTCCAGTCCGCATAACACTAGTGCCGGGCGGGTAGTCTGTACACATGGGGCAGCAGTGATTAATTGCACTCTGATATCATAAATATCGACTATTATTTAAAAAGTGCGTTTAAACAAATAAACATATTTATAGAAGCCCGCATAACAGTAAAGCCGAGCGGGTGGTTGGTTAATGAACATGCAAGATTTCTCGCACAGGTCCCCTAGTTGGAATTATTTTTAGCCTACTTTTCACATTTTGCTAAAATGAGGAAAAAGTAGACTTATGAGATCGGGCAAATGTGTGTCTGTCTGTCTGTCTGTCTGTCTGTGTGTCCCCCCCTATCAACTCCTAAAGGGCTGCAGCAATCGGGAAAAAATTTGGTAAGAGTAAAGATCTATACCTGAATATCTCACGGCCATATTTGAAAATGATGTCAGTGCTACCAACATGATTCTAAGCCTGCTGAGAGGTCCAACGTTAACTACATGTAACTTCTATACTATCATTTGGATTTCAAGCAAATTTCGTGTGTGCTATGTGTACCATAACAGATATGACTATGCCGATTCTTAATAGTAACCAGGGCTGCCAACTGTTAATAAATACTGTCTCTATTTTTGATACCCTAATATCAATATCTCAGAAAGTATGCAAGCCAATAGCTCTAAACTTTGCACACGTATAGTACCTGGCATTCTAGATTAATTTGGAGTAACTAATATACGTCAGTGCTGCCAACATGATTCTAAGCCTGCTGATAGGTCCAATTTTTAAATTGCATGTAACTTCTACACTAACTAATGGATTTCATTCAAAATTGGCACAACAATAGATCATATTATTTCAGATTATTTCTGACCAATACATGTATGCGATTGTTGCCAACATGATTTTACGCGCGCTGTTAGATCCAATGTTTAACTGCATGTAACGTCCATGCTATCCATTGGACTTCAACCAAATTTTGTATTCTGTACCTTAAGAGATGGAACTAAGAATATATTCAGTCACCAGGGCTGCCAACTGTAGTTCTCTATTAGGCTACATTATGCCAGGTATACAGTATTTCGAAATAATTAGAAATTTCGATATTACCAACTTAATTTCGTCATTATTCTAGATAGATCCATATAGGTTAATCATTGGCATGAATCTTAAATTTTAAGAAAAGTAGGCTCTTTAGTTCGTCACGGAACTTCTTGTTTTGAATATGTTTGGAAAAAACAAATGAAAAATAACTAATTCAAGGAAGTACAAACGGATTTAGATGAATTAACCAGTACATTGAACGACGAAAAGAAAAACATATTTTGAAACAAGTATTTAAATTGTAAAACGTAAGCAGTGTGTCATGTCTGAAGACGAAAGAGCGGCAAGATCGACTCGAATGAAGAAATTCTGGGAGCGAAGAAAGATCTTGAAGAAATCGGGTTATATTGTGGAAGAGTTGATATTGTTACGGCTGTGAGTTTGATTCGTCGCTCGCCGCATGAGTCACAGCTGCCCCCGGGCTGGGCTGTGCTCTGCCACAGTGTATTACGTGCGCCTTACGCAACAGGACTACTGGGACAAAGGGATGGTCCAGAATATTCGTGACCCAGCCAGTAATGGAAACCTCGAGTAGCCGTGAACCCTGGATGGGTCTAGAAGCATTTATTGAGTCACCGGCCTGCTATATAAGAGCGACCTGGCAAGCGGGGTCGAGAGTGGTTTTTTTTTCGAGCTAGTGCGAGCGTTTACCTTGAGCGACAGTTGTTGGCGACGTGACTTGCGAAACCCCTAGTGAAGCTGATTCTCTTGACAGCGAGGGAGTGAGAAGCCTACAGAGGAACTGTGTCTTGAACGAGTGTGTTTCCCAGTGCGACCGAGGTGATTGTGGTGAATTGTGATACAGTGCGTATACGGTGACAGGCTGAGTGCAGATATTTCCAGCCAGCGCACGGGGCCACCTCATTACGAGGGATTAACTTCTGCGGCTTATTGACAAGTGAAAGGGAAGTGTTCTCTCCGTGAGGAAACTGGAGTAAGGTTCTAATTGCTTGTATTTGCTGTTGAATGGTGATCTTTCTGCCCGCAATAAAGCTAATACGTTTCTTTAAAGGAACAATCTGTGTTGTGCTTCAATCCACCGTAATCCAGTTAACTAAAGTGCCACTAGGGGGAGGCACGTAACAATATGTATTTGGTTGCATTTAAGTGTGGGTGTAAACTAAACAAATAATAATAAATAATAATAAATATAATTAATATTCCTGGTCGGAGCAGAAGTAGACACGAAAGAACAATGGACTTTGTTTAAATTCGAATCTTGTTCTGTATTAGGACTGAATATTTCCGATGGAGGGCAAACACTATCACTTTCATGGGGTTACTTTTTTCCCCACTGCTAATAAGCCACTTATACACGAGTAATGGAGTTACTTGTATCAGTTTATTGTAAATCGGGCTAACCACTTCCACCGAACACGCACTAGAATACACCTGTTCACTCACTGTCTATAAACTGACTGCACAGGCCTGGCTGAATTCCAGTTGACAATGGCAGAAATAGAAGAATCTATTCTTGTAAGAAGTGGCGGTCACATTATCAAGCGGCTGTATGTTAAGTGTCTGGTAAGGAGATATCGCTGGGGGTGGCGGGTGAAAGGATGCTGTGTGAGAAATGTTACTCTACACCGTTTCTCAGAATTCCTACTGCCATGATCAACAGGTCAGTTCTTGTGAAATAATAAGTACGAATTCATTTGTCTTGAATGGTCGTGGGGGCTCCTGCCTAAGGTAGGTTCATGTATCCGCATCAGCATATCTCTATCTTGAATACATATTATAAATGTTTTTATGTTTTCATTTCTTCCAACAATTTCCATTCAGTGGAAATTTAAATTACTAGCTTCGGAGCGCGTTTACGATCTAGCGGGCAAACCCTATCACTCAAGCTTCGGACAGCATCAAACTGCTGAGTCGTGTCAAGACTTCAGAGAAATATGGAATTTTGCTGTTCACCTCGGGTTTTTTGAATTGCGTCTGGGACCTGCCGCCTGTCCTCGTTTTAAACTTACGCTGGGTAAACCGTTAAAGATACCGGGCGAAGCCAGGGCGGGCTGCTAGTAACAACAAATAACATAAGAAATAGCAGCAGAACCCGGAACGAGAGTGCGCCTACCATATCAGACACAGGCAACCCACTACTCAAGAGTGTTTGGTGTGTTGCCTATGGTTAAGGAAATTCGCGTATATTGAGCCACATTAGATAGAGCACGGATGTTCGGGTTTAAATTACGTGAAATTGGTATAGACTCGAGGAGATTGACAGACTGCGTGATTAGCGTTGGCCTTTCCCAATACAAATAAATGTCTCGCATATAAATGCACAAATAAATTCTCTCCCTCGACAAACACAGGTACAGTATATTCCCCAAATGTCCCTGTGCGTAAGTAATTTTCGAATATTACCCACTGAAAAGAAATATCTCAAACTCTCATCCCGAAAACTAATTCCCGGATACTCCCATGCTCAAAATCATTCTCGATTATTTCTCTGTGTGCGAAGATATTCCTGGTTATTCCTCTGTGCAAATAAATATCCGTATATTTCCATGTGCAAAGAAATTCCCCACATTTCCTTGTGCAAAGAAATTCTCGGTTATTTCTCTGTGCTAAGAAATTCTCGGTTATTTCTCTGTGCTAAGAAATTCTCCGTTATTTCTCTGTGCTAAGAAATTCTCCGCTATTTTTGTGCTATGAAATTCTCGGTTATTGTTCTGTGCTATGAAATTCTCGGTTATTTCTCTGTGCCATGAAATTTTCGGTTATTTATCTGTGCTATGAAATTCCCAGTTATTTCTCTGTGCTATGAAATTCTCGGTTATTTCTCTGTGCTATGAAATTCGCGAATGCTATCCTGTACATAGATATCCCAGCTATTCCGCAGTGCAAAAAAAAGTTTCCCAATGCAAAGAATATCCTGAATGTTTCCAAACAAAAAAGGAAATTCCCGAATATATCCCTGTGTCAAAAATATTCCTATACTAACCTGCGCAAAGAAATTTTACAATCTCCCTGTATAAAAAATATTCTCGAATATTTCCGCCCCCAAATTCAAATCTCCAAATTTCCTTACGCTAAGAAATCCTAACCAATAACTTCCCCGAGCAAGTAACTTGCCTAATATTTCTCTGAGGCAAGAATTTATCCAATATTTCCTAGTGCTATTAAAAATCGGTAAAACTGGAGAAGACCAAATCTTGGGGCAAAATATCCTTAGCTACTAAAATTAGCCAAAATACCTGTCGGAGAATAATCTGGAGATGATGTAGTAATAGATGCTTACTCCTCCGCCGACTATTACCGACCCCCCTTCCCCTCTTTGAATCACGACTCATAAAATGGACGCTGAGTCCGCCATTGGACTCGTGATTTATGGATAAATACAGTATAGCAAGTCACGCATCAATAATCATTATCCAGGCCAATGGTTTGGCAATTAATGCTTTTTCACATAATTACAATATTACTTGTGTCGTGTGTTGTATTTTGCTTCCCACATGTTGGCAACAATGAACTGTCAGAGTAACAGTTGAAGAGACCTCAAGCGCTTCAGGAACATGGCTGTCGTCTGTGAATTAACAAGAAATAAAAACATTTAGCCTATTTACGTAAAATAACAAATATTTCTGGTGCAGCAGTGATAATTGACATTAACCCGTCTATAAATGTTGCTCAGGAACTTTTATTCTTATTTTTTAAAACTTTTATTAACCTTTCCTTACTTTTCTTAACTTTACCTAACTTCTTTTTCATATTCCCCATTCGTTTACGACCACCGAATCGATCCCTGGCATGTTCTGTCATCCATTGGACATTATACCAGGTGGCCCATTTGCGCCGCGCGATCTACTTATATGTGTCCCGCATGTACGGGTGATGAACGGGAGGTTTAATAACTGAATTGCTAAGGGGTAACCTAACATGCAAGCCGGTTACGTCAGATTGCCAAGAGATAAGAACCAGACGATCGCACGCTGCATATTCCTCAGTATTCCCGTCTAATGCGCCCCATAGCGGTACGAGGCCTCGCTGGCGAGCGTAGACGGCAGACGTCTATCTGGAAACACCAGTGCTTACCGTCTACGAGCTTCAACGGCATTATGACCAGCTTCTCCATAGATTAGTGTAATGTCCGTGTACTCATCGATGCTGAATACACAAGCCATCGTCAATATGTTGCCAGCAACTGTCATGTTGTTGTACCACATATTAGTCTATTACGCTTTCAAATACGAGACTCCAAAAGGCAATGGGGTGCATTAGACGGACAGCACTGAGGAACATGCAGCTAGCGGCCGTCCGGTTGTTATTCCTTCGTATTCTGACGTAATCGGCCTGCGTTCAATGTGACCCCTGTGGAAATCAGTTAACAGTCATCCCATACGGCATTAATGTATGCGGGACACCTAAAACTAGATTGCACGGGGCAAACGGGCCATCTGGTATAGCACTACTTGAATTTGGAATTTTGCTTCCGGGAGTAACTAACAGACCATTTTGTAGATGTCTGTCCTCTACAGCTGAGGTTCATCTGAGATGTAAACAGGAGTAACAAGCAAATTATTCACGCCGATTTGTGATTTCGGAGCAAAGAATATACTAACAAAGAGCAACAAGTATTACTTACCCTCTGATTTGTAGTAATTATTTTATTTTGGACCCATTACTTGGTATTGAGATGTATTGATTTATATATTTATCGTATGGCTTTTAGTGCCGGGAGTATCCGAGGACATGTTCAGCTCACCTGAGTCAGTAGCTACTTCCAGCGGACACCCATAGGGTGAGCTACAAGTTCCGTTCAATTTCAAGTAGTTCCAACTTTCGCTACCAGGTATCACTGATACATAGTCGTGAACGTTGGAACTTTGATAGAGCGTTCCGACGAAATCCAACCGAACAATTTAGCTTCACACATGTTGAGTCAGTGGAACGATCTTTTACATGCCATAACTATGACATGGGACCGCCGGCTTTATTTCCCCTCCGAAGGAAGGCATACTGAAAGATTTTTAACCCTCTTAAAAATCCGACGACTTCGGTCGGGATTGAACCTGCTATCTTGGGCACAGCAGTTCAGCATGCTACCAACTACGCCTCCGAAGCCGTGGAGATGATGCTCGCAAAAAAAAACTTTTGATTCGTCTCAAAATAAAATTGTATATGAACGTAGTATTTAGAATTTACATTTAGATTAATAAAGATCCAAAACCTGTAGGCATTTTAAGTCTATCGCGTCACCCCACCCCCATGATAAGTTATCAATTATGACTTCTACACGCTCCCTCAGGGGCTCACATCTAGTGGGACGTGGGTTGGCGACCACGGGACCCCAGCTGAGTCCGGCATTGCTTCCACTTACCTGTGCTGGGCCCCTCGCTGTCTTCTTTCCATTCGACGTCACTTGGTCAACTCTTGTTCTCTTCCGACCCCGACGGTATTAGGGTATCCGAGGCCAAGGGAGTCTCTTCCTTTCCCGCCTTAATTGGCCCTTGTCTCATCTATTCTGATTCCCTCTTTCTGCGAGGAGTCAGCCTTCTTTTTCTTTTCATGTTATCTTCTGCTCAAGGCCCTCAAGGACGCAGGGTGTGTGTAGCCCCACCAATTCTGGTGCACCCTAGATAATGCTACACCCTCAGTGCCTCACGGCTGGTGAGTTCGGGAGTTGGCGACCCCGAGGGATTCCTGAGCTGGGTCCGGTTTCCCCCTTTTGTCCCTAACCTGTGGGGCGGACCCTCTCCTCTTTCACTTTCCTATCTGCCTTTCATGGCTCTCCTTCCTTCCTAGTCTCTCAATCCACATTCTTCGAGGGTTGAGGGCATTTCTTTTCCTCCTGTCCTTTATTTGCCTTATTCTCCTTTAGTTTTCCATTTCTTCTTCTAGTAAGTAGGTTAGTAGTTAGTTTTAGTTTTAAGTTTGCATTTCATTTTCATCTTCACGATCACCCAAACCATTAGGGGCCGATAACCTAGATGTTAGGCCCTTTAAAACAACAATTATTATCATCATCATCATCATGACTTCTACACTATTTTAAAAATGCGAGTGAAGAAACTCAGCACTTAAAAGGTTATTTTCAATTCCTAAGGACTCCCAGAAAGGTATAAAAATAAGATATTTTCAATAATATGAAGTATAGAAGCTCACCTCCCCAAGCTGCACGCCGTCAGCATAAGCGATGAGAGCCACGCGGTCCGGATCGTGCATCAGCGTGTTGCTGGCAGAGCTGGCGATGGATGCTGGGGCGACCCCACCGGGAGATGAGGCGGCCTCAGAGTTGACCCCCACAGTGGTGGTGGATCCTCGCGAGTAGGGCGAGCGGTGGTGGTGCATACTACGCCAGGGGCGGTGAGCACGGCGCCTGCCCACAACCACCAGACACACCACCAGCAGTATCAGCATGACTCCCACCACGGTGGCCGTGGAGATGAGCAGGATGCCGCTAGTGCTCAGGTACTCGGCCAAGGTGCGGGGACTCACTGGAATAACACAATAGCAACATGACTCACTGGAACTCGCTCCAATTTCATCATTTTTCAAATATCCTCCGCCATATTAAACTTGTAATTCATAATCAGCAAGGTCAAAAAGCTAATAATACCGATTGTCACTTAAATCTGTAGGACAAATTCCATTTTAAAAACACGAGTTTTTATCATGTTTTTTTAAATCTTATTTCGTAATATGATAACGCTTTTCCAAAAGAAAAATTTGACACTTTCGGGTCATCTAACTTTTCAACTTTTGGCACAACTGTCAAAATAATGTAACTTGACGTTTTTGCTAACCTGGACCTCAATAGTCAGAGCTATTAGTGTCATTAAAAAAATGTTTTCAACATAAACAAATTACGATTGAGCGCATTAATAAAATTCTGAGTGAGGACGCTACTCTGGGATACGAAAGTTCCAAGAAAGGTAAAGTTGACACTCTTCAAGAGTTACTTCACACCAATATGGCATAGGGACATGTTCCCTCGCCGTAAGAGACATGCCAAGAATACAGGCATCTGAGATAAAGTTCTTTAGATCCACTACCCAAAAGACCAAATTGGACAAGATAAGAAACGAGAAGGTAAGGGCCCACGTTTCCCAAACTGTGGTACGCGGTGATGTTACGAAAAATATATAAATATAAAATTTAAAAATATAAAAACTTTGGTCTGTTGTCGGAGGACTTTAAGACCAACGATCAGGAGCAATTTTATGAATTGAATTGTGATTCGGAACTAAGGCAAACGTTTTCAAAAATGACTCTTGTGAACTTTTGGGTTGATAGACGTGCAGGCTGTCTAAGCAGTTAGAGTTTTACTACCCTTCACTACTTCGTATTTGTGTGAGACTGCATTTTCTTCACTTGTTTACCGTATCTCAAGAATAAATACCGGAATAGGCTCCTTACAGTGGAAAACTATCTTTGTATGAGACTCAGCAATCTTAAACCAGACATTCCTACGTTGACTTCTAATCTTCAAGCTCATCCTTCACAATGAAGTTGTTAGTAGAACTTTGGTTTTAATGTTTAATTAATAATAAAGAGTTCATTTATTAATATTATTTGTACAGTGTCATTTCCTAATGTTTGAATTGAATAATTATTGTAATAAATAATAAACAAACTGCACACACTTTTTATTATCTGAACTTTAACTCCTACAGTCTAATCCTAACAAACACAATTTACAATCCGTCTTTTGTTCTGCTACGTAGCGGTGGTGGAGGTGGTGAGGGAGGTTACTATATATCCCAACCATTAGGTGGTACGCGAGAGATTCTCATCTCTTCAAGTGGTACACACACAAAAAAGTTGGGGAAACACTGATCTAGACTACGGTGGTTTGGACATGTAGAGAGGATGGAACCGTCAAGATAGCTCGAGTAAACTTGGAAAGGGAGGTGGAAGGAAGGCGACCTAGAACCCGTTGGATGGACATCACATTATGGGAAGAACACTTGAGCACATCATGGAGAGCAAAGTGTTAATGAACGGAATGGAATGGAGGAGGCTTATCAACAGTACCCGAGAAACTGCATCATCAGCGTCGTAGTCGTCATCGTCATATTCTAAAGGATAAAGCCTTGTCGATGCAACCACACTCTTCTGTCACAACCCATGCTATTCTTAATGTCTTCCAAATACTTCGTCCTAGGCCGTCCTCTTCCTTTCTTTCCCAGCATTTTCCCTTCAAGAATGTTAACCATTCAAGTGTTGTGTCTGATGACATGTCCAATAAATTGTATTTGTCTCTTTCCCATTTCCTTCATTAATCTTCTCTCTTATTTGACTCCCCTTACGAGTTCCAGGTTGGTTTTTCTTTCCATCCAGCTCGTTCTTGTCATTTTCCGAGTCGATTCTTTTACAATTTGATGATGATGATGATAATTGTTGTTTTAAGGGGCCTAACATCTAGGTTATCGGCCCCTAATGGTTTGGGTGATCGTGAAGATGAAAATGAAATGTAAACTATAACTAAAACTAACTACTGCTTATATACTAGAAGAAGAAATGGTGAACAAAAGGAAAATAAGGCAAATAAAGGACAGCACGAAAAGACATGCCCTCGAAGAATGCGGAGTGAGGGACTTGGAAGGAAGTGGAGCCAATGAAAGGTAGATAGGAAAGCGAGAGGAGAGGGTCCGCCCCACAGGTCATGGATAAAAGGGGGAAACCGGACCCAGCTCAGGAATCCCTCGGGGTCTCCAACTCCCGAACTAACCAGCCGTGAGCCCCTGAAGGTGTAGCATTATCCAGGGTGCATCAGAAGTGGTGGGGCTACATAAACCCTGCCTCCTTGAGGGCCTTGGGCAGAAGGCAGGAGATAACATGAAAAGAAAAAGAAGGCTGACCCCTCGCAGAAGGAGGGTATCAGAAAAGATGAGACAAGGGCCAATTGAAGCGGGAAAGGAAGAGACTCCCTAGGCCTCGGATACCCTAATACCGTCGGGGTCGGAAGAGAACAAGAGTTGACCAAGTGAGGTCGACAGGAAAGAAGACAGAGAGGAGCCCGTCACAAATAAGTGGAAGTAATGCCGAACTCAGCTGGGGCCAACGTTTTCCAATTTACCCCGAGTCCAACTTTCACTTCATAGAGCAGTGTACTCCATACAAATGATTTTGCAAAGGATTTTCTTACATCTATATTCATGTTTGATGGGAAAAAAAATAATTTAGTCATAAATGCCTGTTTTGCCAATGCAATCCTTCTCTCCACTTCCATTAAGCATCTATTGTCTTCTTGTTCCAATCTCAAGTCATCAATTGTTATATTGGTTTTAATGTCTTCCATATTTTTCCGAACTACAAATACTTTCGATTTTCGTTTGTTCACTTTTAATTTCCATAGTTTAAGCATTTTATTAATTTCTTTTACGGAGTCTGCAACTATTACGATGTCATCGTTGTTTTCGTTGTTTGAGTCTTCAGTCTTTTGACTGGTTTGATGCAGCCCTCCATGCCTCCCTGTCCTGAGCTAATCGTTTCATCTCTACATAGCTACCACACCCTACATCCGAGGCAATCTGTTTAACATATTCTAACCTTGGTCTACCCCTACAGTTCTTGTCCTCGACTCTTCCTTCCATAACTAAGCTTGCTATTCCTGGGTGTCTTAGTATGTGTCCTACCAACCTATCTCTTCTCTTCATTAGTAGTCGCCAGAAACATCTCTCCTCTCCCACTCGTCTAATACCTCTTTGTTTGTAACCCTATCTACCCATCTGATCTTCATCATTCTCCTGTAACACCACATTTCAAACGCTTCAATTCTCCTCTTTTCTGCTGCACCAATAGTCCAAGTTTCACTTCCATAGAGCGCCACGCTCCAGAAAAAGGCTTTCAAAAATGACTTCCTAATACCTAAATCTATATTCGATGTCAACAGATTCTTTTTCTGTAGAAATGCTTTCCTTGCCTGAGCTTACCTACTTTTTATATTCTCTTTGCTTCGTCCAAATCTGATACAATGTATCCTTTCCCCATTTGATAATGATGACGAATAAAATTATTATAATTCCATTGCAAACAGACGGATTGTAAACAATTATCGTAGTGAATAAGACTACGATTGATATCATTCCGAGTTCGACACGAAAACGTTTAGAATTTCTTGTTGGAAGTCAGAGTGCGGTACCGTTGCTGAGCATCACATCATTATGGGGCATAATTCACTGCACCACCCCGCATCATCATTTCTTATACAGTACACGGAAATGGAAATATTATTAATTTCCGGAATCTGAGAACATAATATATACTTAGAACTCTATAAACCATTACACCTTTTATTATCCAATTCCCTATGTTATAATACTGAAACAAATCTTCAAGAAAAGATAACACATTATTAAAGAAGACACCTTGAAGAGGAGAAGCAGAAGAAGAAGATGATGGATGGGCGAAAGCTTGCAGTGAAGTAGAAATAAACAGAAATATGTCTATAATTTGAAAGAGTTTTCGCAAGTTAATGGTGGCGCGGCTGGCTGGATATAATGATAGTGTAGGTAGCAGCACACACACTCACAGTAGCACAAGCTGGCTGAAATGGAGCGATAAGCGTTAATGTTTCCGCTCCTGTGGATGCTTGCTACATTCCTCTGTTCACACAAACACGACCGCTTACAGCTTCTTAGTTGTTAACCGACTCGGCTTATGGCTGCACTCGCACTCCACCGTCAACATTCCTTGAAATGGATTTCCAGTTTTAACTCCAGGCAAATGCCGCCAATGTATTTATACGCGGACGACATGGTTATAGGGTCGAACAACAGGGAAGAATTACAGACTGTAATGGATAAACTAGAAGATTACGCCATTAGAAACGGCTTGGAAATTGACAAAAACAAGACAGTCCAGATGGTATTTAGAAAAGGGGGAAGAATCGCAAACAAGGACAGACTACAGTGGGGAATGGAGGACCTGGAGGTCGTGATCTCATTTAAGTATCTGGGTATCACACTGTAACGTTTCGTGGTTAGTGCACAGCTTGCCCCATGCTTGGGTGACATGTTGTAACGTTTCATAGCTCGTGATATAAAATGAGTGCAGTAAATAGCTCGGTTAATAGGGCGCCAATCTCCAACAGACGGTTGTGAGATAAATTTATGTTTATTAAATTGAGATTCTTTACTTTCGGGGGAGGGGCAACAAAGGCTAGCTGTAAAACACCTTATTCTATTTATTTTAACCTCTGGGAAGTCTAGCATGGGGTAAATCTTGACAGAAAGTCACAGATTGAAAAAATAATTTATTACGAACACAGGATGAGATGAATGACGTCTTGCGACCTTTCAAACGGATAAAATACAAAGGGGAAGTTATTTCTTTAAATTATTGAAGTTAATAGTATTTACGTCCGACTTGCAATTGACAAATATGCATGAGCTCACCGGGTTGTAGATCTTCATGGGCGATGTTGGCGGAGGTATCTCGTTCCTGAAGTAGACATCTCGCGTGGTCTTCCATGGTTCCCAGTACCAATCCTACCTGATAACGCTATCTGCCCACTAATTGCACAGATACTGTCGCCTAGCTGAGTGAATGGAATGGTTTCACTCGTCTTCGATATTCAGCGCAATGCTGGAAATATCCTAGCTAGATCTCCACTGAGTTTTACTAGTTGAACTTTATGAACTTTTGTAGTTGAATCTCAACAAGTGAGGTCCAAGTTTAGAATTTGGAGTGCTTTCAAGTGAAAACATAATAATATTCTTCCTGTCCATACAGCTCTGTCCCGGCTTATATATGGCAATTATATCTCCCACCAGCAGTAGGGGATCTGCCAATTGCAATATCAAAGTATTGTCTACAGAAAGTGACGCTCCTTCCTATTGGCCGAAGTAAGTCCTTTATCATGCACCAAGTGGCTATATTGGGGTGAAGGTCTCTCCCCCAGTGACACACTTCCATATTGGTGTCATGTAGCGGTATCTTCCTTAAAAATCACAATGTTGCAGTTTTCTCGTCGTAAAACAATTTATTCTAAAAAGCTGTAGGGTCCATTGTTCCGACATCTTTTAGAATTAGCCTGTTGGCTACCGAGGGTCTCTCCTGGTTGCGGCTCCCTTTCCACTCTTCCTACCTCTTCATAAGTTGTTTATGACGGTTCGAGCGGTATCTATTGTCAGTTGTTAGTTCCGCAAGTGAGCTCAAGAAATATATTTATAGGGGGAGGGGTTGTAAATTTACGGTTTGAAATCTCGGGTCGACGTCTAATTACAAGAATGGATGAAAATGAACATATGATTTTATATTACCCTTAAACACAATAAATATATACATGCACTATAGTTGAAATTGCACATCAATATAGTACTCTTAGTTCAATTGTTTTGGGGCGGTGTACAAACACCACAACACTTCAACCTTCAGCTAATTTTTTCAGATGCCACGTAAGAGAGAGAACCGCGGCAGCCATAAGAAGCATTTATGACATCTCGGACCCCACGAAACTATTCTTAAGCACGGCTATGAGTCTATTTTACGCTAAAGTACTCCCAGTTCTAACTTACGGGCTAGAACTTACTTGGGAACACCTAACAGTATCCGACCTCCGAGCCATTGAACGCGTAAAAGCTAGATTTTTAAAAAGAACATTGGTGTTTTCCAAGATGTCACCCTCAAGATTGACGTACATAGGCTACTAGCCTCTGAGACATTCCTAATGGATGATCTACGAACCAGAATGCAGCTTACATCTACCAAACAAGAACAAGAGCATTTACAAATTAGACAGAAGAAAAGAGAGGACATCGACCTGGAGTTTTACACGACTGATGCCATGCTCAATCGTAGCTGGTCTGGACCAAATAATGACATGCGGAGCGCTCTAACTAGGTTGGCAATACAGTACATGGTTTTCACCACAAGCTATGTACTCGACAGCGCTATCATGAACCGTCTGAGCAATGCGTTTGTAAGCTGTGTGAAGGTCATTGCGAGCGATATCATTTCAACAAATGCACCAAACGAGGACAATCCCTTATGGACGGAAGTGTGGTTATGTAGCTTAATGCCGCCATTAACGAGCGTGGGCTATACAGTCGAACCTCTCTAACCGGCATTTTCGATAACTCGTAGTAATTATTACACCCTCTGTCTGAAAAGTTCCCGCCCAGGGGCTCACATCTAGTGGGACGTGGGTTGGCGACCATGGGGCCCCAGCTGAGTACGGCATAGCTTCCACTTACTTGTGCCAGGTTCCTCTCCGTCTTCAATCCTGTCGACCTCACTTGGTCAACTCTTGTTCTCTTCCAACCCCGACGGTATTAGGATATCCGAAGCCTAAGGAGTATCTTCCTTTCCCGCCTTAATTGGCCCTTGTCTCGTCTTTTCTGATACCCTCCTTCTGCGAGGGGTCAGCCTTCTTTTTCTTTTCATGTTATCTCCTGCCTTCTGCCCAAGGCCCTCAAGGAGGCAGGCTGTATGTAGCCCCACCACTTCTGGTGCACCATAGATAATGCTACACCCTCAGGGGCTCACGGCTGGTGAGTTCGGCAGTTGGAGACCCCGAGGGATTCCTGAGCTGGGTCCGGGTTTCCCCCTTTTATCCATTACCTCTGGGGCGGACCTTCTCCTCTTTCAGTTTCCTATCTGCCTTTCATGGCTCTCCTTCCTTCAAAGTCCCTCAATCCGCATTCTTCGAAGGTTGAGGGCATTTCTTTTCCTCCTGTTCTTTATTTGCCTTATTCTCCTTTCGTTTTCCATTTCTTCTTCTAGTATATAAGTTAGTAGCTCGTTTTAGTTATAGTTTACATTTCTTTTTCATCTTCACGATAACCCAAACCATTTGGGACCGATAACCTAGATGTTAGGCCCCTTTAAAGAGCAATTATCATCATGAAAAGTTCGGTGAAGGGGACTAGATTACGAACGGATTGTTGGCTTACCTGAAAGAGCCGTTACTATCCTTCGAAGTAATCCCCGTGGATGGTTATGCACTTCTTAGAACGACTGTACAAGTCCTGGAAACTCCTGCCATAGTCTTCTTTAGGAATAGCCTTCAGTTTGGGTCGTCAATACTCTAAATTGAAAGCAACAGAGAAGCGTTAATTTATGCAACCTGCCTTGCACACGTGATAGACGGGCGGCAGTGAGAAGGGTGAATTAATGCGACCTAACGTGCAGACCTGTTCGACGGGTGGCAGTGAGAAGGGTGAATGTTCCCTGGAATGGAATGATCCTGAAAACCATCGTCACGGGTGACGAGACCTGGTGCCTGAGGTACGACCTCGAAGGCAAGCGTTAAAGTATGGAGTATCGGGGTCCAGGGTCGCCGAACAGCCCTGAAGGGCCAGAGGATTTCGGACATCCAACGTAATGTGACGACCCAACTGAAGGCTATCCCTCAGGAAGACTATGCCAGGACTTGTACAGCCGTTCTCAGAAGTGCATAACCATCCACGGGGATTACTTCGAAGGACAGTAACGGCTGTTTCAGGTAAGCCAACAATCCGTTCGTAATATAGACCCATTCACCTAACTTTTCAGACAGAGGGTGTAATTCACGAACACACTTCCTATAATTTACATGTAGGATTTTTAGCCTACTTTTTGCAAAAATGAGGAAAAAGTAGACTTATGAGATCGGGCAAATGTGTGTCTGTCTGTCTGTCCTTCTGTCTGTCTGTCTGACTGTGTGTGTGTGTGTGTGTGTGTGTGTGTGTGTGTGGGTGTGTGTGTGTGTGTGTGTGTGTGTGTGTCCCTATCAACTCCTAAACGGCTGCAGCAATCGAAGCAAAATTTGGTAGGAGTAAAGATCTATACCTGAATATCTCACGGCCATATTTGAAAATAATGTCAGTGCTACCAACTACTGAAAAATCGCAATTGAAATTTGAGCTCCATGTTGGATATCTTGGAAGGTATGAATGGGAGCTATTTCAAAATTGGCACACGTATAGATAATATTGCAGTTTAATTTACAGGAGGCCATACAGGGCAGTGTTGCCAAAATGATTATAAGCCTGCTGATAGGTCCAATTTTTAAATGCATATAACTTCTACGCTATCAATTGGAATTCAACGAAATTTCGTATGTTGTATGTGTACATAACCAGATATGACTGAGCGTATTCGTAAGAGCCTCCAGGGCTGCACACTGTTAATAAATGCTCTTATTTATTTTATCCAAATACTAATATATCAGAAATTATGCAAGCCGACAGTTTTAAACTATGCACACGTATAGTACCTGACATTCTATATTAATTTGGAGTAACTTATATACGTCAGTGCTACCAACATGATTCTAAGCCTGCTGAGACGTCCAACTTTAAATTCATGTAACTTCCATACTATCATTTGGATTTCAACCAAATTTCGTATGTGCTATGTGTACCATAACAGATATGACTATGCGTATTCTTAAGAGCAACCAGGGCTGCCAACTGTTAATATGTGCTGTCTCTATTTTTGTTACTCTAATATCGATATATCAGAAAGTATGCAAGCCAATAGATCTAAACTTTGCACACGTATAGTACCTGGCTTTCTAGATGAATTTGGAGTAACTAATATACGTCAGTGCTGCCAACATGATTCTAAGCCTGCTGATAGGTCCAATTTTTAAATGCATGCAACTTCTATACTAAGTAATGGATTTCATTCAAAATTGGCACAGCAATAGATCATATAATTTCAGATTATTTTTGACCATACATGCATGACATTGTTGCCAACATGATTTTACGCGCTCTGTTAGATCCAATGTTTAACTGCATGTAACGTCCATGCTATTCATTTGACTTCAACCAAATTTTGTATTCTGTACCTTAAGAGATGGAACTAAGAATATATTCAGTCACCAGGGCTACCAACTGTAGTGCTCTATTAGGCTACATTATGCCAGGTATACAGTATTTCGAACTAATTAGAAATTTCGATATTACCAACTTAATTTCGTCATTATTCTAGATAGATCCATATAGATTAATCATTGGCATGAATCTTAAATTTTAAGAAAAGTAGGCTCTTTAGTTCGTCACGGAACTTCTTGTTTTCTTTATGTAGGATTTTTATAACTCAAGGCATAAATCATATCCCTTGGCACCTAAACTTGTTCTTAGACGTATTTTTACAGTGCAACGTGTCTCATTCAAAGGTTCTAATTTGAATTTTCCACCAATTACTGTAGTTGAGTTAACCATATGCAACTTACACAGGATGTTTCTAAATTCCCATTACAGACTTTGAGGGCTTGTAGTGGGGTCCAAGACGGTTAAGTCATCATCATCATCATCATCCTGAACCAACTCCAGTTGCCTGGGTGTGGTATATGAGCCCCCTGTCCTTGTACCACTCCTCCTCCACCAACTTGTCCTAATCATGACCTCTCTGCAGTACATCGTTCTTGACTTTATCTATCCACTTCTTTCGTGGCCTTCCCACGGGTCGTCTTCCTTCAACTTTTCTCTCAAATTCCTTCCGTGCAGTTCTGTTTGGTGGCATCCTCTTCATGTGACCAAACCACTTCAGTTTTGAGATCTGGAGAGAATCATCTATTCCTACTTCTTCTCTAATCTTCTCATTCCTGATCTTGTCTTTCCTAGTTTTCTGAATCATGGTAAGTAGGAATTTCATTTCGGCTGCCTGGAGTTTAGAGTTATCTCTATTGGTTAGTGTTGAGGTTTCGAGACTGCATGTAAGAATCGGTGTATAATAGGACTTGTACAATGTCATCTTTGTTTTCATGGGCATTTGCTCATCCCACAGCAGGTGTCTTACCTGGTGGTAAAATTGTGTTGCCTTGTTAATTCAATTGTTTACCTCATGTTTTGCTACGTTGTCACTTGATAGAATGCTACCCAAGTACTTGAAAACTGGAACGCTGTCCAATTTGGCTTCATTTAGCATGACTATTGGTTCTGCTCCTTCCTCATACACTTTCATCGCCACCGTCTCTGTCTCGCTGATGTTTAAACCATATTACTTGTGTCCGGAAACATATATCGTCTTCCCGCTACCCACTAAAGCACACGTTCACAGCTCCTGATCGACTCCTGCTACTTGTCGTCTGGGTCAATTTACATGATGATAATGATAAATGTTGTTTTAACATCTAGGTCATCGACCCCTAATGGTATGGGTGATAGCGAAAATCGCAATGAAATGGACACCATAACGAAAATTAAGATGGACTGAAAATATTTACAAAATGCAATTTAGGATGAAAATACCTACAAAATGCAATTGAAATTCAAAAAACTCACAAAAAAGGCACCCCTACATTCTAAGACTTACTAAAAAGCAATTTAGATTGTCAATCCTTAATGCAATTGAGGTTGAAAATAGTCACAAAATGCAATTTAGATAGAAAATACTTACAAAATGCAACTAAGATTGAAAATACAATACGTACAAAATGTAGCGTACCGTAGATTCAAAATATTCACAAAATGGAATTTAGATACACGGGGATTCAATTCACAAAAACAGGGAGGGAATCTTAAAGAGAAAAGGAAATATAATGAAAAGTAAAAGAAGGCCGACCCCTAGGAGAATGAGGGATCAGGAATTATGAGAGAAGGGTCAATAAAGACTGGAAAGGAAGAGACTCCCTAGGCCTCGGATATCCTAATACCGTCGGGATCGGAAGAGAACAAGAGTTGACCAAGAGAGGTCGACAGGAAAGAAGACGGAGAGGAGCCCGGCACAAGTAAGTGGGAACAACGCCGGACTCAGGTAGGGTCCCACTAGACGTGAGACCCTGGGGGAGGTCAATTTACAGGTGGGGCTCGATGTGACGACACACACACCATGTTCTGGCACACAATCCCTGGTCCGCCAACATCCACCAAAGCCATAACCCGCGCCAGTAGGTCTTCCTGGGATTCCACAGGGGTCTCGTGTATCAAGGTTTTCATGTGACCCCACAGGTAGTAGTCTAGTCAGGTGAACGTGCAGGCCAAGCAATGGGGCCACCACGACCTATCCACTGTTGCCCAAATCTGTGATGCAGATGACCTCGGACCACAAGTGAAAAAACAAGAAGTTCCGTGACGAACTAAAGAGCCTACTTTTCATGCAAATGATTATTCTACAGTATATGAACCTATCTAGAATAATGACGAAATTAAGTTGCTAATATCGAAATTTCTAATTAGTTCGAAATACTGTATACCTGGCATAATGTAGCCTAATAGGGCACCACAGTTGGCAGCCCTGATGACTGAATATATTCTTAGTTCCATCTCTTAAGGTACAGAATACAAAATTTGCTTGAAGTCAAATGAATAGCATGGACGTTACATGCAGTTAAACATTGGATCTAACAGCGCGCGTAAAATCATGATGGCAACAATGTCATGCATGTATTGGTCAGAAATAATCTGAAATAATATGACCTATTGTTGTGCCAATTTTGAATGAAATCCATTAGTTAGTATAGAAGTTACATGCTTTTTAAAATTGGACCTATCAGCAGGCTTAGAATCATGTTGGCAGCTCTGACGTATATTAGTTACTCCAAATTCATCTAGAATGCCAGGTACTATACGTGTGCAAAGTTTAGAGCTATTGGCTTGCATACTTTATGATATATTGATATTTGGGTAACAAAAATAAGGACAGTACATATTAACAGTTGGCAGCCCTGGTTGCTCTTAAGAATACGCATAGTCATATCTGTTATGGTACACATAGCACATACGAAATTTGGTTCAAATCCAAATGATAGTATGGAAGTTGCATGTATTTAAAGTTGGACCTGTCAGCAGGCTTAGAATCATGTTGGTAGCACTGACGTATATACGTTACTCCAAATTAATATAGAATGTCAGGTACTATACGTGTGCATAGTTTAAAGCTGTCGGCTTGCATACTTTCTGATATATTGGTATTTGGATAAAATAAATTAGGAGCATTTATTAACAGTTGGCAGCCGTGGTGGGTCGTAAGAATACGCTCAGTCATATCTGGTTATGTACACATACAACATACGAAATTTGGTTGAATTCCAATTGATAGTGTAGAAGTTATATGCATTTAAAAATTGGACCTATCAGCAGGCTTATAATCATTTTGGCAACACTGCCATGTATGGACTCCTGGAAATTAAACTGCAATATTATTATCTATACGTGTGCCAATTTTGAAATAGCTCCCATTCATACCTTCCAAGATATGCATCATGGAGCTCACATTTCAATTGCGATTTTTTAGCAGTTGGTAGCACTGACATCATTTTCAAATATGGCCGTGAGATATTCAGGTATAGATCTTTAATCCTACCAAATTTTGTTTCGATTGCTCCAGCCGTTTAGGAGTTGATAGGGGGGGGACACATACACAGCCAGACAGACAGACAGAAGGACGGACAGACAGAAGACAGACAGACAGACAGACAGACAGACAGACAGACAGACAGACAGACACACATTTGCCCGATCTCATAAGTCTACTTCTTCCTCATTTTTGCAAAATGTGAAAAGTAGGCTAATAAGTGTCGCGCGATCGTCCTCAAATCACTTGTTTTGACGCACATGCAGTGGGACATCGTCCAAGAACTCATGTACTACGTCTTCTAAGAATACCAAGTACACGGCACCAATGAGATTTCGTGGAGGAAGGTAGGGGGTACAACCTGTAGGGGATATGGAACATCAGGTGATTGTTCAATGACGTATATACTCTAGTAAGTGGCGCCGAAAAATGCGGCAGCTGTGAACGTGTGTTGTGGAGGTATTTTGAGGGTAGTGGGAAGACGGTATATGTTTCCGGACACAAGTCTTAGTCCCCACTACAAGCCCTCAATATCTGTAATGGGAATTTAGAAACACCCTATATACTGAACTATGATCTCGATCAGATACCAATTTGTTTTATAATTTAATTAATTGTGAGTAACAAGATATTAAAAAACATTCACAATATCTGTAATGCTATACGAACACAAATATTTACACAATCACTCTATGCTAGTTCATTTTGCATAACTTTGTTCTAGCAGACGACAATGTATCATCAAATGGCAGCATGGGTAGAAGATACATCCAGTGCTCAGAGAGATACTCTAATGCATGTAAAGAGGAGTGTTTCAGTGGACTGTTTGGTCTGTTTGGGTATATTCGTTTTACTACGGTTGACGTGGATTGCAGATTGTCAAGTTAAAGTATATTTTTAAGATTTCTATTATATGTAGTTTTTACAGGAACATGGAAGCCATTTCTGTAATTCATACACTTCCATCATCATCATCGTCATCAACGTTTCTTCCCTCCAGCAAGTCGGGTTCGGATATATGAGCAGTCTCCAATTTGTCCAGTCCATCCATAACTGTTGTTGATGCCAGTTGTTATCTCTAGTTTCAAGGTCCTTATAAATTTGCTTCTCCCACACATCGCGAGGTCATCCTCTTGGTTTCTTCCCGGGGACACTGGTCAAAGTACACTCGAGGTATCTTGTGGTGAGCCATCCTCTTCATGTGACCATACCATCTCAATCTCTTGAGTTCCAGTGACTTCAGCAGGCTCCTTCCCAAACCCAGTTGTTGTCAGATATCATCATTCCTTATTCTATTCATTTTCGTCTTTTGAACAGAGAACTTCATTTGTTTTCAAACTCAGCAATTGTTCTAGGTTTATGCAGTGTCTTGTGTTAATCGTTTATCAAAACATTTGTCTGGAGTGTTTTGTTATACGGTTGCGAAACTTGGGTTCTAAGGAAACAGGACATACAACGCCTGGTGGAAGCGGAAATGTGGCTGAGGAGAAGGATGCTGAAATTAAGCTGGACGTAAAACATATTAACGAATGGGCCCTCAACGAAGTAAAGGAAACTGATCATAACTATACAAAGAGGAAAGCAACATTCGTTGGCCACACCCTACGTCATAATGAGTTCCTGACCACCATACTGGAAGGAAAAGTTCTGGGGAAGAAAGGAAGAGGAAGACCGGGGAAGGCTCATCTGGATTCTGAGATGAATGGTCTTCAATTTAAACAGTTTGCTGACTTAAAACGTTCAGCAGGTGAGACACAACTGTGATTGCCGCGACAAGGCCTAGCATTTCGATGATGTGTGGGGTTTCGCCTAGGAACACCAAGCTGCCTCATCAGCGGTCTCTTGGTGTCTGTGCTCGTACAAGACATCTCATAAAAGACACGGCATAAACCTACTGTAGTAAAATTGCAGAGTTCCAATTCACTGGCCGTGAAAGTCAATACAACATCTTCCATTTCTAGTGCCAGGAGACGACTGTTTGTTGGTCCAGTAAGGGTTGCTGCTTCCAGTCCATACGTTAGTATAGGTATTAATACGTACTAAAAGCTAATATGCAAATGTGTCACATTGATATTAATAACTGGGAGACCTTAGCCCTTGATCGCTGCTCCTGGAGATCACTTGTCCATCATCATTATCATCTTCATACCCCTTTCCCAGTTGACAATGGGTGGGGGAAAATATGGTTCCTCTCCACTTTGTTCTGTCGTTCCACCATTCCTCTTCCGACACAGTATTCCGATCCAGGTTCCGTTTTCTAATACTATTCTCCACCGAGTCCATCCAACGCATTCTTGGTCTTCCTCGTCCTCTCTTCCCTGTCATCCGTCGTTCCAGTGCTCGTCTTGGTAGCCTTACTTCATTCATCCGTTTGACATGCCCAAACCATCTCAATCTGTTTTGTTCCAGTTTGTCATTTAGTTTCTGTACTCCCAGTTCTTTCCGTATATCTTCATTTTTCACTCTGTCCTTCCTCGTTTTCTGGACCATACTTCTCAGGAATCTCATCTCAGCTGCTTGTACTCTGCTCTCATCCCTCTTAGTCATTGTCCAAGTTTCTGCTGCATATGTCATTATAGGAACATAATATGCTTTGTAACTTATTTAGCCTTAATTGGTATATCCTTGTTCCATCATGGTGCAATACATTTTGAAAGAAACCACCGACGAACGGTAGAAGATAAGAGGCAGAGCAGATAGGACAGAGAGCTCATTAGAAGAAATGGAAGGAACGCGGATGCCCCACCTGGAACCACGTGTCATCACTGCGGCCTCCCGCATTGGGCTGTATAGTCACCTCCGAACTCACCGATGAAGAGACATTCCGGATGGGAAGGCCAACTTACTCGATACGAGTGTTTGCTATGAGGTCGTCGTCGGCTTTAACTCGTTTCCGAGTATAGATTTTCTTCCAAAACAGTCTAAAATAATCTAAGGTTGAGGTCTGTGGGCATGTTTGCGGTGACTGAACAGCCCAACGCGTGCATGAAACAAACGTCCACACAGATCACACAGAACTGTTGGTGGAGGGCGTGGCTGTGCTGCACGGACCTTCCTTGCTTGCCGCTTGGTCTTAACAATTCTACGACGTTCTTCTTCAAACATTTTGACAGCAGCCGGGATGGTCTGGCGCCAAGTTGAACGGTCTTTATCAAGCTGGTCCCCGATTTGTGGATTGAGACCTGTCAACTTCATATTCTGTTTAAATTGGTCCTCGAAACGTCTCTTAGGGCCTCCATGAGGTCTGGTGCCGGAGGTGAGTTCACCATACAGAACCTGGCGTGGTAGTCTCGTATCGTCCATCCGATGGACATGTCCAATCCATCTAAGTTGATGACCAATGATGGATGATTCTATTCTATTAGCATGCGCTTTCTCAAGAACATCAAGATTGGTGATGTGGTCTTCCCACTTTATCTTAAGGATGGATCGAAGTTTCTGTTGATGGAAGCGCTCAAGCTTTCGGAAGTCATGTCGATAAAGGGTCCAGGTATCACAGCCATACAACAATGTAGAGATGACAACAGCTTGGTACACCATGAGCTTCGTCTTCACGGTCAGATCTTCATTCAAGAAGACCCGGTACGATAGTCGCCAAAATGCCGCATGGGCAGCACCGATTGCTATGAGGTATATCTTAAACAAACTAATCTTAGAGGCTTGTGGAAATGTTTCGTCCCAAAGGGTCCACGGGAAGAAGGGAGAATGTCATTCAAAATGTAAAATCGAAATATCAGCGCGATCTGGTAGCCGGTGCCTCTTTGCGACGTATTGAAGGCACAATTGTGTCTGGCTAAGAACAATGAGGGTCATGAGAAAATGACGTTTCAAGTTGACGCGTACGTACAGGGACATTATCTATGTGCACCCACATAAACACGGCAAGCTGAGCCGGCTGTGACTGGCGCAGATCGCGGGCGCGCGTACCCGGTTCAGCCGGTGGTGGCGCGCACTTTCCACACTTTTACCAAACATGTTCAATAATGAGTACTTACAGTGCTCAAAAGCGATGCTGAAAATGTCCTCCCTCTCTTGTAACACACACCTGACATCTTCTGATAATAATATCGTATGGCCTCGGGTGCCGGGTGCAAGCTTTGTAATTTGACACCCAGAGGGTAGCTTGCATGTCGAATTTAGTTGTTCCTTGAAGCACTATGAAAGTCAAGGAGGTTAGATATCTAAGCTCCTTGAAAACTATAGCGCTTTCTAGTAGAAAATAAGGAACTTTGTGTTGGAGGAGACTCCCGATATTAATTTTGCCATTATGAACACGGCCTACTGAATTCAAATGGGTTCTTTGACATGCCAACATCGTATGACATGCGTGTAGTATTTTTGTCGCCTTTCAAAAAAAACACTTACCACGGCCAGGAGCGAACCTGCAATCTTGGGGTTAGTAGACCCACACGCTATCCACTCACCCACCGTGGCAAGTTACATCTTGTGATGAAAGAATATCTGTCAACTCTTTTATTATTTACGGAGCCTGTTTCCTTGAATCGTTTAGCGAGCCTCCTAATTGTACTGGCATTAGGCACAGGTCTTCCTGGAAACTTGATTCGAAATTTTCGTCTCGTACAGAACAAGATTTTCTGCCTTTCATATACGAATTATGGATATACACACGTTCGCGCAATGTGAATTGGTGCCTAGGCATGACCAACAATCACAGTAATCACAATACTCACTAAACGTGCAACACTAACGTCTAAGCTTTGCAGATACACGTCCATATGAATGACAAAACATGTGTGAACTAACGGAGCGCGCCTAGAGCAGACGCAAGAAAAGCTTGCCGAAACTCAACGATGCGGAGAGACCAATATCAATCGGCGTATTTTAATGCTCATTGCGGGGCTCCTGTGTGTCCCCCGAATGCTGATTACCGGTCTCACTGTACACTCCATTCTTCAACAACGCGGCTGGCTCCGAGACGCGGTCTACAGCTGTAAACCCAGTCACAGTTCAGCCTGCCAAGCCTGGGCAGACGATCCATTCAGAACTACTGATAGCGAGCTACTGCCGCGAAGTGGGAGGGTCGTTGTATGCCTTTACCGAGCACACCCGCAGCATTCTTCGGCAAGCTTTTCTTGCGTCTCCTCTACCACTGGCTGAACCGCGTACGCCAGTCACAGCCGGCTTAGCTTGCTGTGATTATCGGGGGGCCCATAGATAATGACCCTGTTTAAGTACATATAAGTAATGCAACTTTAAAACTCGTTTCCTGAACATTTTACGTTATTTGACATTCCCCCTTCTTCCCCTGGACCCTTCATATATATAAGGTGCGTTCAAAAAGTAACGAGCCGGAGGCTGTAATGCGCAAACCGGTGACGACATCGGCTAATCGTGACGTGTGTAACGAGGTGTGGTTCCGACCAGAGCGTGGAAGGTGGAAGGTGCCGTCGATAGAGGGCACGCGTGCACGTCACGTGTCGATACAAAGCGTGCAGCAGCATGCATCAATCGTCCAACGCTGCCAGTCGCATTGCAAACAGTGACATGGAGGCGTCAAACGAAGAGCAAAGAGGTGTTGTTCGGTTTCTGACAGCGGAAGGAGTAGGGGGATCGGACATTCATCGCCGAATGTCACAAGTGTACGGCGAACACTGCATGTCCCTTGCAAGGGTCAAGGCGCGGCACAAGGGCTTCAGGGAAGGACGGGTGTCATTAGCCGATGATGCCCGGTCAGGGGCACCCCTCTGCATTACCGATGACAATGTCCAGCTGGTTGATGCACTCATTACCCAGCACCGCCGAGTGACAGTGAACGTCACAGCCGCCGTGGTCGGATTGAGCGTCGGAAGTGTGCACACCATCATGAAGGAACGACTGCACTTGCGGAAAGTGTGTGACCAATGGGTGCCCCACAGTCGTCAACCACACCAGGAAGCATGTCGAATGGCCTACTGTCTTGGTCTTGGATGCACGATTGATGCATGCCGATGCTCGCTTTGTATCGTCACGTGGCGTACACGCGTGCCCTCTAGCGACGGGCTGTGACCTTCCACGCTCTGGTCGGAACCACACCTCGTTACACACGCCACGATTGGCCGATGTCGTCACCGGTTTGCGCATTACAGCCTCCGGCTCGTTACTTTTTGAACGCACCTTATACAAAACCAGTTATTGAATGCAGGAAAGATCTCCATATTTTAGATTTGTGTAGTATAATCAAAACAGTTAATGGTAAGAATAAATTTATAATCCACCAATATTGTCAATAAAATATGTATAAGGATTTAATTTACTGACTATTGGTGGATTAATAAATGTATTAATCCAGGGTGACACATAGGAACCAGATGTTTTTGAAATGAAGGGTACTCGGTTGATTTGCAAGGAAAACTGATTTTATTGTTACCACATTTCAGAATACGTTCCACCATTTCATTTACCATTTTTAGGGACACCACTTACTCTTGCATGATAAAAAAAACTCGATTTTTTTATTTTGGCGCCATAAAAATCTTCAATCTTTACTGAATCCATATATATATATAGTTTGTTGGGGTTTTGATGTCTACAACTACCTTAAATTCGTTTTTTAACATTAGCGTCCCATGCTCTGAATATTACACTTTTAACTTTGCCAGCTTGTTTTCCGTTAATACTCATTTTTCATGTTTAGGTACCAATAACTAGGAAACCATTTAAGATAGAGGGCTATTTTTTTTACATTAACTTGCCTAATGGAGTACTTGAATGTTAACCTATTTTCACTTCCAAAACATAGTAGGCATGGATTGGGAAGAGAAAAATTGATACATATTTTTGATTATATTTAAAAAGAAAGAGTTCGGATTTTTTTCTTGCATTCTTTCCCAATAATAATGAACAAAGTGGTTACTCATCTGCCATGATCCATTCCAAGTATGTGAACAAAATTCGAGAATATTTGATTTAAAAAAACAACAACTGAGAAATGTGTACCTGAAGCAACTTATACAAAAAAAAATGAAAATGTATCTGTCCAAATTTGTATTCATTTCACACATCCTATAAAAGCAAAGTAGCACTACATGGTCAAAACAGCTCAGAATATACCGCTTCTTATATGTGACAAGAATCATAGCTGTACCTTTAGCATAAACCCAGAAAATACTTAGTAAAGTGATGCCGCAAAAATAGACTTTTTCATCGTGTAAGAGTACGTGGTGAATTTAAGAGTGAAAGATAATGTCACTCAGGTGGCGGCCATCCGTTTGAATACAGGTTTCAATTCGTCGCGAGAAAGCATTCATAACTCTGCCGAACATTGCACGCACCTCTTCTGTAATGGCATCTTTCCGTGCCATTATTGTACGGGTTAGTGGACATAGACACGTTCCTTTAGGCACCCACACAGGAAAAAATAGCAACAGGATAAGTCGGTGGATCCTGGCGACCAAGGCAATCAAACGGATGGCCGCCACCTGAGTGACATTATCTTTCACACCTAAAAATAGTAAATGAAATGGTGGAACGTATTTTTAATGTGGTAACAATAAAATCAGTTTTCCTTGCAAATCAACCGAGTACTGTTCATTTCAAAAACATCCGCTTCCTATGTGTCACCCTGTACCATTAGATATTTGATTAAAAGTATTATCATTCCCTATTAGACCGAATCAGCATATATAGACTACGATGGTACGGGCATGTGGTGAGGATGGAGCCTACAAGATCAGCCAGAATACATTTGGAAAGACAGGTGGATGGAAGAAGACCTGTAGGAAGACCTAGAAACCGATGGATGGACATGATCCAGGTTAATCTAGATGATGATGATGATGATGATGATAATTGTTGTTTTAAGGGGCCTAACATCTAGGTTATCGGCCCCTAATAATCTGGGTGATAGCGAAAATGTTAATGAAATGGAAACCAGAACGAAAATTAACTGAGACGGAAAATACAAAAAGGAACAACTCACAAAATGTTCTTACAAAAGGGAATTTAGAACGAAAAGATTCACAAAAAGAATAGATTGAAAAATACCCACAAATTGTAGGCTAGGTTCAAAATACGTACAAAATTCAATGTATAGTCGAAATACTTACAAAATGCAAATGAGATCAAAAATACGTACAAAATGCAATTGAGGTTCAAAATACTTACAAAATGCAATTGAAATTGAAAATACACAATGCAATTCAGATTGAAATATCCCAGTTCCAATCCAAATTATTCACGAAGTGCAATTGAAATTCAAAATACTTACAAAATGCAATTGAAATTGAAAATGCTTACAAAATGTACGGTAGATTCAAACGACTCATGTGGATTGACAATACTTACAAAATGCAATTTAGAATGAAAATACTTGACAAAATGCAATTGAGAATCAAAATATTTGCAAAATGACCACCAAACAAAATGCAATTTAGATTTAAAATTCTTGCGAAATGCGGTTTTGGTTGCAAATACTTAGAAAATGCAATTGAAATTCAAAATACTCACTAAAATGCCCTGAACCTACATTGAAAGACTTACTAAAAAGCAATTTAGATTGTCAATCTTTACAAAATGCAATTGAGGTTGAAAACAATCGCGAGAGGTAATTTAGATCGCAAAAACTTAAAAAATGCAACGTAGATTAATATACCTACAAAAAATCGCTAAAGGAAATTTAGATACACGGGGAGCAAAGTAACAAAAACAGTGCGGGAATCCTAAAGAGAAAAGGAAATATAATGAAAAGTAAACAAGAGGTCTGACCCCTCGAAGAAGGAGGGATCAGGAAAGATGAGACAAGGGCCAATTAAGGCGGGAAAGTGAAAGACTCACCAGGCCTCGGATACCCTAATACCGTCGGGGTCGGAAAAGAACAAGAGTTGACAAGGGAAGTCGACAGGAAAGAAGACAGAGAGGAGCCCGGCACAAGTAAGTGGAAGCAATGCCGGACTCAGCTGGGGTCCCGTGGTCGCCAAGCCACGTCCCACAAGATGTGAGCCCCTGGGGGAAAGGTTGATCTAGCGACCAGTGGATGATGTTCTCCATCACAAGTTGTATATGGACAGGTTGAAGAGGAAGAGGCTCATAAACAGTACCTGGGAAGCTGGAACTGTACAAAGATGATGATGATGATGATTCATTCAAATAATTTGGTCCCAGCTGTACACACTTACCAAAGAACTGTGGGTCCATCCTGCACACTGGCAACATGGTGGGCTCCCAGCAGCCGCTGGGGCTACAGGATACTATCTGGTCCCCTTGCAGGACATAGCCCGGGGGACAGGCGTACGCTACCTGAGCGTGGATCTGGTACACACCATCGCTAGCCAGCCCGTAGAGCCCGCCGTGAGGGATGCTGGGAGGGGGAAGACAGCCGTCCACACGAACTGCAATTACACACACACCAACTTCAACAAGTCCACAGAAATGTTCATTCATTAAGGGACTCAGGGTCGGGTTCACCAGCGCAGCGTTAACATGCAGTCAATAAATGCGTTGTTAACTTTAACACCGGCATTAAGTTCGTTGCACAGTGGGTCAAAATCGAAATTTAGGGGGACAACATTATTTTTATGTTTTAATCATGAATTTAGAGTGAAAGCAACGTATATAATTTGTTTACTTCATAATAAACATCAGTTAAGACCTTTTTAAGCTACGTCTACACATGCAAGAAATTGTCTATCACTAGGAGTTCGATAGAGCATTCAGTTATCTCTTCAGAACAATTTTCTACCCCTAGTTTACTTTTAACAAAGTCACAAAGCTCCACTTTTGACATAATCGTCGAACCCAGTGCTTCAAACAGTTGTAAACGTGTGAGAACTGGTTGCGCGGCATCTTCTAAAACGTAAAATAACTAAGTAAGTTGCAAAAAGATGCAAAAAGTCTTATAACAGGCTAAACTACAAGACTTTATCTACATTTTAACATTAAGTAGAAAGTGACGCAGAGTGACGCAACATACTAAAAATCTAAGTGAAAATATAATTTTTTAAATAATAATTAAATATTATATAATGCAAATATAGCTAAAATTACGTAACAATTACACACATTAATAACTGAAACACGTTACAAAGATCATACCTTCAGCTGCATGTTCCATCTTAAAGCATCACACTAACCACAAAGACAACCAAACCATAGCCACTTACATTCACCCTCCAACTCTGACTGCTCGAACAGTGGGGACAGATTTACACTAAGATGCGTTTATATCCCAGAATAGAGAGTGGCAATTATATGAGAATGCTGTAGAAGTAATACATTTTGATTTTTTAAATTATGAAAATAAATAATTTTGTCCTCCTAGATTTCGATTTTGACCCACTGTGCGTAGGCGTTTCACCAGCACATTCGCCGATTGGTATTAGCAAACGAAGCGTTATGTTTAAGGGCTGTACAAACCTCATTGAAAGATGATTGTGGCGGTATTTGTTTATTCTTTGGTGTAACCGAGCATGCCGTTAACTGAAAAAGCTTAAAAGTTACATACTTCTTGGTTGAAAACAAACATGGCTGATGAGGAAAAAAGCAAGAAGGGCCGGGGACTGTGAAATTTTCCACCCTTATCTACTTCGTGGATGAGTATCGTGAAATCGTTGAAAATAAGAGGACTGATGCTGTAACGTTTAGGTAGTCTTTTATTAAATTAAATTAACTAGGATAGTTAGTTAGTTATTGTTGTTTTAAGGGGCGGAACTTCGAGGTCATCTGCCCCTCTTAACACAGATTAAAGAATACAAATTTGGAATTGAATTTAAAATTTTGAGGTGGACACTTAAATTCAAAAAGACCAACAATTAATCAAACAAAAACAAAAAATTAAATAAATATAAAAATTATAAAAATAAACAAAAATTACGGAAAAACAAAACATTATCATTCAAAAACGAACAAGTCGTTGAGTCAATGTTCACTGGAGAATTTAGATTGCTGGCCCTAACCCACTCTCACTTATAAAGCTGATAACGCGATCAGCAGCCACCGCGTCGTCGGCTAATATAAGTTTGAGTGCCATCTGCAAACCAAGGTTTCTTCGTAAGTCAGCAAGATCCACACGCTCGGTGAAAATGTGGGCCACGGTGAAAACGGCTCCACAGGTACAAAGTGGAGGTCTTCCCTTCTCATTAGGTACGAATGGGTGGATTTTGTATGACCTATCCTTAGCCTACACAAAATGACGGACTCTCTCCGTGACCGGAAAGAGCTCCGCCACACGCGAGTAGTTTCCTTGATCGCTCTCAGTTTACTGGGCAGTGGGTCAGCTAGCCACTGACTTTCCCAAAAAGCCAGAACTTGTAGGCGTAACTGAGAGCGAATATCTCTAGCGTCTACCCCCATTGGTCGAGGTAGTAGTGATACCGCCTCATTTGCAGCTTGATCCGCTAACTCGTTTCCCGCAATTCCCAAATTAACTAGGATGTTTTATAACGTAATGCATCACACGATATTACACGTAAATAAGAAATGGTACATAGGCCTCGACTATCTTACTTATCAGATGGGAATTCCAGGTTAGGTTCTGTCATCTGTAGAACGTTCAACACACAAGATTTTGACAACCGAAATCTCATGATAAATTCTATGTCGTCGCATTCATTCAAGTAATATTCCTTCGTTATTTATAAGTTAGTCTTCAAAAACATCGTCATCGTTCAGAATAAAGTTTAATGCACGACTATTCCGGCTTTCGCTGCACGCCATTTTGGATTTGAATGCTACTTAAATCGACCGTGAAGTCGTTAATTCCATGTTGACAGAGCAATTAGTTTTGACGGCTTGTTAGGGAGAATAATGGATTGTTAGTGTTTGGTAAACCACGACATTTCGCTAATCATCCGTCAATACCCTTAATTGGTTTGTTAACATTTTGACGAACTATGGTGAATCCGGCCCTTATTTGAGTATTTATCCATTAATATGTTTACTAATTTTGTTTGGTTGGTTCCTCAGTTTAGGGCCTGCGACAACGCGGTCATGTAGCCCCGTGTACTTTGGGTGTGTGTAGAATCTGTCTGATAACCGGTGTTAATTGTAATGACTGTATTTGTGTGGGTTAACTGTTTTTAATTCAAGTAAGGACTGCAGACATTGAATTTTTCAAATAGTTCCTACTTTTGCCGCCAAACGCCAACGTCAACGACTACTAGTTCAGAACTTGGCTACTAGACGCCACCGCAGTCGGCTCCTGGCGACGAACGTAGGAACCTATGACCATTGTTTAAACCACACAGGTGTAATTAGTGGAAGGTTCTTTAACATGCCATAAATCTATGACTTGGGACCGCCAGCTTTACTTCCCCTCTGAAGGAAGGCATACAGAGGGATCTTTAACGCTCTTAAAAATCCGACGACTCGGCCGGGCCAGTGAGAGGGTTCTCATTATTATGATGACGAAATTCCACGGCACACTTTCTAAATACCGCAACACACCCATCGGTAATCAATGGATTACAAGATGTCTGTTATCCTGCGCCGTCAAAGTCTCGATCAAATAAAAAGAAAAAAGTTTCGAAATAATTACATAGGCCTATTTGTAAAGGTAGGTGCTTTCAAGTTTAGGAGGGGTGTATATTTTATTTGAACAGTCACTTTTAAGGGGACAGTCCGCAGATAAAAATCGATAGTCCCGTCACTCTGACGAAACATTGTTTTAAAAGGAAACGATGAAGTGTCTTCTTTCTTGTCACGAAGTTATATTACTTTAAAACTGCTTTGTTTGCGGGTCCGTAGAAATAGGCGTGCCCTGGCCATGTTTCCATTCATTCAAATATACAGTACATGGTGTAGCCAGGGAATGGTCTCAAGAGACTCGCCTTCCCTCCCCCTAAAGGTACAGTCGCTACGTCCCTTGTATTCCGAGTACGTAGCCCCTGAACCCCGAAACCTCCGTCCTCATTACGGTACTTCCTTCCTTTGCGTAACTTCCATTTCATTCATTTCCCTTCCTTTTCCTAACTTACATTTCTTTCTTTCCTTCCTTCCTTCCTTCCTTCCTTCCTTCCTTCCTTCCTTCCGTCCTTCCTTCAGTTTCCTAACTTCCTTTCCCTTCCTCTCTTGCTTTCTTCTTTTCCGTACTTCCGTTTCCTTCCTCTGTTCCTACCTTTTCCTTTCTTCTTTCTCGTAACTTCCATTTACTTCCTTCCTTCTTTTTCGTAACTTCCTTTTCCTTCCTCTGTTTCTACCTTTCTTCCGTTTCCTAACTACGGTTGGTTGGTTAGTTAGTTAGTTATTGTAGTTTTAAGGGGGCGGAACTACGAGGTCAACTGCCCCTCTTAACACAGATTGAAATGAAAATCCACAGCCTGCTTCCAGTCTCCGACCGGGTCAGGAATGGAATGAATGAAGCCCCCATCTAGCGGCGAGGATATGAAATGTGCCGGTTGCCGAGGCCTGACGCACTCCTCTGGGGCAATGATTAATGAATGACAGATGAAATGAAATGATAGTGTTGCTGGAATGAAATTTTGACAGGGAAAACCGGAGTACCCGGAGAAAAACCTGTCTGCCTCCGTTTTGTCCAGCACAAATCTCACATGGAGTGACCGGGATTTGAACCACGGACCCAGCTGTGAGAGGCCGGCGTGCTGCCGCCTAAGCCACGGAGGCTCCCCTCTTAACACAGATTAAAGAATACAAATTTGGAATTGAATTTAAAATTTTGAGGTGGAAAACTAAATTTAAAAATATCAAAAATTAATAAAACAAAAAATTAAATAAAAAATAAAAATTATAAAAATAAACAAAAATTACCCACGAACCTGCTACGTTGTCGTAGCAGGCGGAGAGGTGATACTCCGACGTGGCGCGTCCCAGGTGGCGGATAGGGGGGTCCTCACCGGTTTACCGGCGGACTTGAGCGAAATAAAATAGCTCTCGCGGACCAAACACACTCCACAATCTCATGTTTCATCATATCATATTTCACTCATCACCTTCCCAGATCACATCTGGGATTGTAAACCCTGACCACGGTCAGATTCTTGATCATTGATCTGATAATCAAATGAATATGGAGAGTCTTCTATTGAAATCCACCGGTTTGGACAATTACATCATTAACCAAGCGAAGACACCATTCGGATACGGTGGGGTGTCGGGTAGAGGATTAAGGCGAGTCGGAGCGCCTCGAGATACAATGACCAAACATGCAGACTAATCACACTAAGAACGTACTTAAATTCAACAAGCCGGGAAAGTTCTCATATTTGGCAACATTAAATGTTAATTCTTTGATGAAGGTTGGTAAGTTAAAGCATCTAACTGATATCTTGGATCAACACAAAATTGTGATCACTGCTCTTCAAGAATTACGTAATACTGATCAGAACCCAATTGAATCAGGTGGGTATCGTCTCTATAAAGGGCCTCCAGGAGAAAGGGTAATGAAAAATGTCCCTCAATTTGGAGGAGGTTTCTTGGTACACCATAGAATACTAGATTCCATTACGGATTTTTCCTCAAATTCCCCTCGAGTTGCATTGTTAACAGTTAAAGTGGAAAACAAGATATACACATTGATAAATGTTCATGCACTAACAAATGACAAAAATAGAACTGATACTGAGGGGACGGATCAATTTTGGGATGAACTTGACCAATTGGTAACGAATATACCTGATACTAATATTAAAATTTTACTTGGAGATTTCAATGCAAAGATTGGACGTGAGAGGAAATTTCGTCTAGTGGTGGGGCGATGGCCAGCACATAACTTGACAAACAGGAATGGTGAACGGTTAATTGAATTTTGTATTAACCATGGTCTAATTATGGAGACAACAAGGTTCAAGAGGAGACCACATAAATTAATGACTTGGAAATGTCCTAATATTAAGTAAGGAGAGTTTCAGATAGATCATGTCGCCATGAATCGGAAATTTCGCAAATAAATTTATAATGTAAAAGTCCTTCGTGGTGTTGATGTTGATTCGGATCATTACATTTCCAAGATTAAAATCAAATTGACTCCTAAAAGGAAAAATAAACCACAACAATTCAATAGCAAAAGATTGTATGATCCTAGTTCAGTTATCAATAATCCAGTATATTTTGAGCAATCCATCACGCTTTTAAGTGACAACTTGGGGACCACTGTTAACAAATTAAAAGCCATAGCAGAAGACGTTGCTACCATTAAAAAACGAAAGAAACATGCATGATGGAATGAGGATTGTGATATAGCAATTCTATGCCGGCATACAGCTTGGTTGAAGGACCAACAACAAAAAACTGAAAGTTCTAGGGAAGAATTAATCAATGCTAGACGGTTAACGGCCAAAGAAATCAGGAGGGTTAAAAGAGAATATCAGAAAGAAACATTAAAATCTATTGATGAAGCTTTCAATCGCCATAAAACAAGGGACTATTACAGGACATTTAAACAATACCAATCAAAATTTACTCCCCCTACTCTTTTGAAGAAGGATACGAACGGGCAGGTGGCCCATAATGATTATGACAATGCAATAATTTTGACTGATTACTTCATAAAATTACTTAATAGTGATGAACCTGAAGATTCTTTTGAATTCGATCCCTATCCTAGAAATAAAACACCTCTGGAAAAGATCATACCGCCGGTTTACGATGAAGTGCGTACAGCGATTGATTCACTTAAGAATTTTAAAGCGGCAGGAGAGAATAAAGTAGTAGCAGAACTTTGGAAGAATGCTAATGTACAGACTATTCATAACCTACATAAACATCTTATTGACATTTGGAATACAGAAAAATTGCCTGAAGAGTGGAATATTGCAATTATACACCCCATACACAAAAAGGGCGCTAGATCAGATCCTAGCAATTATCGAGGAATATCGTTGCTGGATGTCACGTATAAGATTTTTTCAAAGATTTTATATTCCAGAATCCACGAACAACTTGATAATGAACTTGGTGAATATCAGGGTGGTTTCCGTCCAGGACGAAGCTGTCCAGATTAAATTATCAGTCTCAAATGGATTATTAAACATCACAAGATTAGGAGCAAAGATTTAGTGATCACATTCGTTGATTTTCAAAAAGCTTATGATAGCATCCATCGCGAATCTCTATTAAATGTCCTTACTGAATTTGGTTTACATCGAAAACTTGTTAACCTTATTGCGGTCACTCTTAAGAATACTAAATCGAGAGTTAGGTTTAGAAGTGAAATCTGTGAGTCATTTGAAATCCATACTGGTCTTCGGCAGGGAGATGGATTATCTCCATTGTTGTTTAATTGTGTGCTGGAAAAAGTTATGCGTCAATGGAATAAGGTTTGTCCACCGAATGTTAAGATTGGAAAAAAGATTCTACTAAATTGTCTCGCCTTTGCAGATGATCTAGCATTATTAGCAACTAGTATCGAAGAAGCTCAATTTCAGGTAGAGGAATTGGAACGATTAGCAGCAAAGGTTGGGTTGAAAATTTCTTTTGAGAAAACAGAAATGATGCCATTTTTTCAAGTTGACACATCACATATTGTACTGGATAATGCCCAGAAAATAAAGATTGTGAAAAAATTTAAATATCTTGGTGAGATCAATCACTTGGAGTGCCAATGAAAGAGCATCAATAGATAGTTGAACACTAAAATTGCGACGAGCACAACAGATTACCTGGCCAACATATAAGAAACAGTCTCTATCGATTAATGCTAAACTTCGACATTACTTCTCCGTCGTTAAGCCAGAAGCAACATATGCAAGTGAAACTTTATTTAAACTAAACACCCGATCAACAACTGATAAACTACAGAAGGTTGATAGACGGATTCTTCGGACAATACTCAATAAAAAACACCAGGTTGAGGGCCAGTGGAGACTTTTGCCCAATTCAATACTTTACAAGGAAAATGAATCTATCATTGACACGATGCGAAAACGAAGGATCGCGTTTTTTGGACACATATCCCGCTTGCCAAATACTAGACTCCTGAAACAAGTTTTTGACTTCTTTTGGAACAGTAAAGCAAAAATCACATGGTGTAAAGAAATACAAATGGATTTAGACGAATTGAAAATAACTCAACATCAAATGTAACATAGAGAGGAGAAACGGCTTCTGAATAACAAATACACTCGACTAACATTCAAAATTTCACAGCGTAAGCAAAATGTTATATCAGCAGAAGAACGAGCTGCAAGATCTTCCAGAATGAAGAAGTATTGGGAAAGGAAACAATTATCAATAATTAAGAACTGAACTTATTATTTGAAATATTGGAAGACTTTGTATATAAGGTTTGATTTTTGGTGCTCCAATGTGGGCGTAAACAGTGTATATAAATAAATAAATAATAAACAAAAATTACGGAAAAACAAGACATTATCATTCAAAAACGAACAAGTCGTTGAGTTCACTGGAGAATTTAGTTTGCTGGCCCTAACCCACTCTCACTTATAAAGCTGATAACGCGATCAGCAGCCACCGCGTCACCGGCTAATATAAGTTTGAGTGTCATTTGCAAACCAAGGTTTCTTCGTAAGTCAGCTAGATTCACACACTCGGTGAAAATGTGGGCCACGGTAAATACGGCTCCACAGGTATAAAGTGGGTGGGTCTTCCCTTCTCGTTAGGTACGAGTGGGTGATCTTGTATGACCTATCCTTAGCCTACACAAAATGACTGACTCTCTCCGTGACCGGAAAGAGCTCCGTCACGCGCTAGTAGTTCCCTTTGATCGCTCTCAGTTTACTGGGCAGTGGGTCAGCTAGCCACTGACTCTCCCAAAAAGCCAGAACTTGTATTCCTAACTTCCTTTTCCTTCCTCTTCCAAACTTCCTTCCATTTCCGTCCTTTTCCTTACTTCCATTTCCTTCCTTCCTCCCTTTACCTAACTTCCATTTTCTACCTTCCTTCTTTGCCTCCCTTTTCCTTCCTTCCTTCCTTCCATCGAATTAGTCATTTGAACCAAGGGATATTTCACTATTAGTCACGACATTTTACAAACTTGTCACCACCAAGCAAGCAACCTGAAACAGGTCCCCGGTGCGGCCATCGGAAGGACACCACAAAGACGTTGTGGTAAGGGCTAATTTATGAAAGTGTTGAGAGCTTGTGACTGCGGGAATATTTCACTTGTCGAGCCCCAAAGAGCTCCGTGTGACCAACAAACAGTTGGAAGGCAGGAATGTCTTGTTGACACACCCATCAAGCCTCAAGCTACTGGCACCACACCACAGTCATTAATCTACCATATCTCTCCCCCTTGTTGTCACGTCACGTCACGTCTCATTATGACGAGGATGCGTTGAACCTGTTTCCAAAACCCCTGGTCAGGGTGGAATGTGTGTAAACTGGACGCACCGCACCGCACGTGTGACTATCTCTAAACGAGGCGCACATCAACATTTGTTGAGCTCAACTCGGTACCTCAGAACCAGACTAACGTAAGTCACATTATGCCAACTTTTCAGGAGAGCATAACAACTATAGAAAATGAACTCTATGTCTGACTGCAAAGCTAATACTTGAATTAGCCAGCAAAAAAATATTGACATTATATAAATAATTCATGCTTTTGGGCTAATGCCATGTGTATTTTGATTTGAACCAAACCACCTCCCTCGCCTTGTATCTGTGCAATTAATATTTTATCACGTGTTTATTTTTCAGGTAGAGTATTAAATTAGGTTGTGGTCTTTTTGGTGGCCATTCAAATAGGTCAACGATTTTCCAGGAATTTTCCAGGAGTAATTCTCTTTTTTCCAGACTTAAACATAAGCGCGAGTCCCGGGGGAGGGGGGCTTTATCGATTGCCTACTTCAAGACCAAAATAAAGCTGTTGTGTTTGGTCTACTTATACAGATGTTGACAAAAATTAGTAGTGATTGCGTTATTGATACGCAAGCCTACACACAAATGATTTAATTTGTTGTTTTAAAAAAGCCTTTGTGACTTAAATATCCGTTTAAAAAAAGAAAAAAGAATGACGCCCGCAATTTTATTGCGGTGAAGTTGTCTATATTCAATACCCTATGTTTTACAAAAATACTATCGAGTGTTCTCACACACAGAAACAGGTAGCCTGAGGAAATTTATTTCGTTAACGATAGAGTGCTCACCCCAAACCACAGCGGGAGTATGATTTAACAAGGACAGATTTTTATAATTAACTTAATTAACAGTGGCTATTTTCCAGGATTTTCAAATTTTTCGTCATTTTCCAGGAGTTTTCCAGACCTAATAAAAATCAAGGAGTTTTCCAGGATTTCCAGGTTTCCCCGAATAGTGGCCGCCATGTTTTATAAACAAAATAAGTACATAATACATAATAAGTAAATAATTAATTAAATAATAACCTCTGGCACTACAGCGACCGCTGCCCAGCCATTTGCCCTGCAGATATTGGGGTGACGAGTGATCAGCGCATCGGCTCCCCTCTGCCGTTAATCTTGGCTTTCGTGATCGGGGCGCTGCCTCACTGTCAGACAGCTACTCAATTGTCCTCACGAGGCTGAGTGCACTCCGTTCCAACCCTTGCGTCAGTTTACAAAATCCCTGACGGAGCCGGGAATCGAACCCGGGGCCTCCCGGTGAGAGGCAGCCGGCAATTAATTAATTAATTAAATAAATGCATCAATAAACTACATAAATAAGTAACGAAACATACAAATAAATAATAAAATAATCAATAAAATAACAATAAACTTAATTAATTAATTAATTAATTAGTAAGTAAATAAATAAATATTATAAAAATAAAGTATCTATAAAATAAACTTACACCGTCTAATCTGTGATATTTGGGAAAATGAACAAATACCCAAAGACTGGAAAGGCGCACTTATACATCCGCTCCATAAGAAGGGAGATCGGACTGACCCAAACAACTACCGGGGAGTTTCGCTACTATCTATTGCTTACAAAGTACTTTCCAAGGCGTTGCTAAACATCGTAGAAGAACAGGTGGATCATCAAATAGGTGAATATCAAGGGGGCTTTAGGGAAGATCCTGTGTGGAACAGATCTTTGATCTGAAAAGTATTCTGAGAGTAAGAGCTCTACGAAGCAAAAACACCGTAGTTGTGTTCATTGATTTCAAAAAAGCATATGATTCCATCGACCGGCAGACACTCTTCAATGTTTTGGAGGAATTTGGAATAGATGGCAGACACTAACAGAAACCGTCTCCAAAGTAAAATTTCAAGGAGAAATCTCAGAGGCTTTTGAGATTAAGACAGGAGTCAGACAAGGAGACGGACTATCACCAATTTTGTTTAACATCGTCCTGGAAAAAATAATGAGAGTATGGAGGAAAGCAATAAAAGAAGAAGGTATAGAAGGAATCTGTTTAGGAACAAAAAAGCAAGGTGTAAAGGTGGATTGCTTAGCATTTGCTGATGACATGGCATTGCTAGCCAAAGGAAAAGACGAAGCTCGAATAATGCTTGAAAAATTACATGAAATAGCTGAGAAGACTGGACTCAGGATCTCATACGAAAAAACAGAGTACATGGAGTACAAACACAATAAAGAAAAGCATCTGGAAACGAGATATGGGAAAATCAAGAGAGCTGATAAATTTAAATATCTTGGAGAATGGATCCAGCCTAATGGACTTGATAAAGAAGCAAATAGAGGAAGAGCTAGAAAGATGGAGCTAGCCTATAAATTAGTACAAAATAGATACAACAAGAGAAGTATATCCTACAGGGCAAAGATAAGACACTATACCACGGTTGTCAAGCCAGAGGGACTCTATAGCTCAGAATGCTTGATATTGAATAAGGGGAAATCAAGGATTTAGAGAAGAAGGAAAGGAAAATCTTGAGAAATATCCTAGGACCTGAAAAACAAAAAGATGGTACATGGAGGAAGAGGAGAAATGAAGATCTCTACAGACAGGCAGAGAAAATCACAGACACCATCCGTAAGAGGAGATTGAAGTTTTATGGACACCTCATGAGAATGAGCGAGAGTCGACTAACGAAGAGAATCTTTACCTCCATCACCAAGATCAAGGCAACTACATTATGGATAGAGGAAACGAGAAAAGACATGGAGGAAGTGGGGATAAATCCAGAAGACTTTTGGAATAGAGATGTGTTTCGAGCTAAGATTGATAAATTCAAGGGGTTCCAGGAAAAGCAATGTAAAAGGGCCAAAAACACCTGGTCAGATGAGAGGAGGAACCACAGCGAAAGGATGAAGAAATTTTGGGAGAAGAAAAAAAGACTAACCAACAAATCAGTTGTTTTCCGTGGTCCACAGTAGGCCAAAATCGAAGGAAGAAGAAGAAGAAGAAATAAATAAATAAATAAATAAATAAATAAATAAATAATAAAATGATTACATTTAATAATTATTAATTGATAAAATTAAATAAATAAATGATTAAATTAAATAAATTAAATAAATAACTAATTAAATAAATAAATAAAATGTACAAAATATTTCCCTCCTAAAACAACGGGGAATAAATGAGTGGACCGATTGGAAAGTTATAAGTTGAATGTATCATTAGAACTGGTAGGGTACATGACCTCAAGGTTAGACGACCAGAACCTACTGTCGACCTAAGTGCACTCGAGTTTGAAGGTTGTTTGTGAAGTAACCAATAGACCTATATAAACTCCAATAACATCATCATTTTCGTTGTTCTATTTTACGTTAGTTCATGTAGGTTTGGAATTTCTAATTTATAGTTTAATATTTTTTATCGCAGTTGGCACCCCAAAAGTGCCCATTTTTAAGCGTGTTTTAACCATGCGTCACATTTAAGGATTATTATCTCAAAAACCCGTCATCAGATCAAATCCAAATATTAAAACAATATGCAATGTAATGTTGTATAACTGGTTTATTAATTTCAAAATTTTGTCTGTCCAAGAAACAAAGTTGTTATCATTTTTGTGAGGTAACTTTTTCTCGGCTCGGGGTGGTTGGAAAATGTAGTCCTTGGTCGCGTTTTAATCCTTATACATCAAAAAGTTATGCTGCAGGACTGTGAAATACGTAAATTAATTAACTTATTTTATATCGGTTTGTATTTGTACGAGGAAATAAGACATGGTTCACCAGCTAGCCGCTCCGGGGAAAGCTGTACAGCGTTGCTGAGATGGAGCCCATCACTTCGGAGCGAGGCGCGCCATGACATACATTGTGTAAAAATTTGAATTTGAGATAATAATTCTTAAATGTGACGCATGGTTGAAACACGCTTAAAAAGGGCACTTTTTGTGTTCCAACTGCGATAAAAAATATTAAAATATAAATTAAAAATTCCAAACCTACATGAACTAACGTAAAATTGAACGACGAAAATGATGATGTTATTGGATTTTATGTAGGTCTATTGGTTACTTCACAAACAACCTTCAAACTCGAGTGCACATAATATTTTGGTCGACAGTTCTGGTGCTCACAAACGGCCAGGAAAAAAAGAAGAAGAAGGAGGAGAACAGAGGAAAGGGGGATACACTACCTAATAAATACCATATGTAGGGAAATAAGAGAAGAAACTCATATGCAATTATGTCTTAAAGTTGTTCTGAATCTGTTGTGGTTGATTCATTTAGGGGTGTGCGATATCATGGTAATTCAGCCCCGTGTACTTAAGTGTGTGTTATGTGTAGGATTTGTCTAATAACCTGTGTTATTACGCACGGTAGTATTGGCGTGTGTATTTGTAATTCAGATCAAAACTGATAAGGAGGATAAGCCAGATACTTGCCAGGAGTAGAAGCGGGAAACTAATGTAAACCACTCTTACAATGGCTGAGCTGAGAATCAAACGCGGACCTCATGTGGTTCCAGGTAGGAATGCTAGCCACTACACCACGAGATGGCCTATTGGCAGTGTGGTCCAACCTGTGGCCCTCGGGCTGCATGCGGCCCGCCTGTTAATTTGTGTTGGCCCTTGCCCTTCTTACTTCTCAAAAATAAAAACATTGGGCATGCGTATCAAAAAAACTGGTAGAAATCCAGTTTTAAAATAATCTTGCTTTTCTGGCAGATTTAACATCCCATCTAAATGCTTTAAACTTGAAACTACAAGACAGAAAATGAAATATCTCCCAGCTTTATGGACATATTGAGGGCTTCCGCAAAAAACTTATCCAATTGCATTGAAGGCAAATAATATGGCACACTTCCCATCTTGTCAGCAGTTGAAAGAAGAAAGAAGTGACATTAATTTTAGTATGTTTGATGGAAAAAAATAATAGATATCAAGAAAGAGTTCCAGAACAGATTCCAGGATTTTGACTCCCTAAAACCAAAACTTGCACTGTTCAACAACCCCATGGATATTGATGTGAGTGAGGTGCCCTGCGACCTTCAAATGGAAATTTGTGATCTTTATACAGATCCATTCTACCAGTCTAAAAAGTGAGATATCCCTGAAAATTTCTAGAAACTGATTTCTAAAGAACGTTTTCCTAAACTGCTTAAATTCTCTCTACAAGTGTTATCGCTGTTTGGCAGTACGTCTGCAAGCGAATGTGCTTTTTCTGCTCTCAAAAAAATTAAATAAAAACAAGAAATCGAATTGAAAGTGTTTCAACGGAATATAGCCTGAGACTTTGCCTTATTGAATATACAGTGGACATTGATACACTTGTATCAGGAAAGCAGTGCCAATCATCACATTGATTTCTCGACTGTAAAATGAAGTGGTATATTAAATTTGTAATATTAAACTTCTTTTAATATAAATTTTAATAAATGTTTTTGACTAAAATATGTAATATGTTTTCTTTCTGGAATGTCTCTGGCCCTCACATTCCTATACTAAAGTTTGATTGGCCCTCGGGTAAATAAAGGTTGGACCACCCAGGCCTATTCTCAATCCAAGATTGTTCATTATTTGCTGACGAAGGCCATAATGTGGCCGAAACCAGTACAACAAGAAATAATAATTATATTATTTATTGATTAACCTTTTATGGGATAGTGGTTTCTATATTAACCACCTGTCATAAGGACAGTTCATGCTTTCAAAGATGCTCATAGTTGAAACCTTCATCCAAATTTCGGAACATTTTCATGCCAAAGTGCTAGTATTTCTAAAAATCAAATACAGGGAATTTGTTTTATATGTGACGGGGATTTTCGCTCACGCGCTCTCCCACGTTGCGAGCCTGTCTACCGACAAGCACTTTGCCGTAATGCAGCGCCCGCCCGGCACTGAGTCATTGAGTATAGGAATTTGAATGTCACGTAATGAAAATCGCATTGGAACAGCACACTGAGCACTAAACTGAACCTCACGCTGTTAAAGCTCTCAGCAGACTGCAAAGGAGGGACACTTGTGGCGCCAAGAAGCGCATTATGGCAAGTACTTGGCGGGAGATCGGCTCACAGCGCAGGCGAACGGGCGAGCGAAAATCCCCGTCACATATAAAACAAAGTCCCTGTAGTATAATTATACGGTACGTATCTACTTGAGGTAATGTGTTGGATAAAATTTATAAAAAATAAAACTAAGAATATTAATAATTAAAGTGTAAAATTAAAATATAAATATAGAAATAAAATCACCATAATAAAAGAAATATAAAAATTAAAATAATTAACATAACTATAAAAAGAATTATGAAAAAGTCAATTCGAAATTAGTAAATTTAATTCAATAAAAATATCAAAATTAAATCTATAAGAACATAAATTGAAAATTAAAAATAAATATATAAACATTAAAATTAGAAAAACAAAAAACAAATAATAAAAATAATAAAAATAAATTAAAATGTAAAAACACATAAAAGTAAAAAAACAGTCTTGCCCTATAAAGTGTTCAAGGTTTTATTCTCTTTGCTTTCATCTTCAATTTTGTCGATTTGCAGACATGGTTAGTTAGTTTCACGTCTCTACTCACATCTAGACTAATATAATAAAGCTGGTTGGTAGGTTCCTCAGTTTAGGGGCTGCGACAACGCGGTCATGTAGCCCCGTGTACTTTGGGTGTGTGTAGAATTTGTCTGATAACCGGTGTTAATTTTGATGACTGTATTAGTGTGTGTATCTGTTTTTTTTTAATTCAAGTCGGGACAGCAACTTTGAATTTTCAAATAGTTCCTACTTTTGCCGCCAAGCACCACCGTCAACGACTACTAGGCCACGTTCAGAACTTAGCTACTAGACACCACCGCAGTCGGCTCTTGGCAACGAACGTAGCAACCTAAGAGCATTGTTTACTTTCTTAACCTACACACTTTAGTTTCACACAGGTGTAATTAGTGGAAAGATCTTTAACATGCCATAAATCTATGAAATGGGACCGCCGGCTTTACTTCCCCTCCGAAGGAAGGCATACTGAGGGATTTTTAACGCTCTTCAAAAATCCGACGGCTTCGGCCGGGTTTGAACCCGCTATCTTGGGCATAGAAGCTCAGCATGCTACCAACTACGCCACCGAAGCCGCTTATATAATAAAGCTGGAGAGTTTGTCTGTTTATGTGTTTAAACGCGCTAATCTCTGGAACTACCAGATCTGATAGCCAGATTCAAGAGAAATAGTTTAGGCTATGTAGTACTAGGCTACACCTCTCAGGTAACCTTAAGATTGATTTTTGTTCAGTAAGTCGGTGGAACAAGCGCTCCCGAACAGCTCTATCCGCATGCGCTGGCGTTATGGTTAGTGATACGTACACCGTTTCACCGATCTGAACCAAAATTTGTGTACTTGCCCTTTGGAACCCTGAGAGTAACACTGTCTACGTGAAATTTATGACAGACCACTCCATTCCCTGCATTTAGGCCCTTTGACACAAATCTACACCGTTTCACCGATCTGAGCCAAAATTTGTATACATACCCTTTGGAACCCTGCGGGTGACACAGTCCACTTTAAATTTTGGACAGACCTCTCCATTCCCTGCATTTAGGCCCTTTATCACAAATCGATACCGTTTCTCCTAATTGCACCAAATTGTACATACACTTTGAAACCCTGCTGGTAACAATGTCCACTTGATATTTTGGACAACGCTCTCCATTCCCTACATTTAGAATAACAAACAATCTGAACTTGAAAACTACGAATTAAGGCCCTAGAACCATTCATGTCCGTAGTAGTGTAACTGTAAGACTATTTTAATAAGTCTATTCTTGACTGGCAATTCGGGCTGCATCACGTCGCCCCTGTCAGTGTTCTGGTGCACAATTCCGAAAATAGTTGCACCTTACGCTGTTTATAAATTGCAGTCACGGAGAGTAATTAGTGCAAAAGGATCTCTTAGGCCCCTTAAAACAGTTATCATGAAAATATTATGCCTCTGTATAAGTGCAATGGTGTTGGTGCAGTACATTGACGTTACCAGCTGCAATAAGCGTTGGTGCTTTCAAATTTACCTTCATTTATTCCGAACCTTATCGTTGAGCGCTTTGTGGCGATAAATGATACTATTGCTACCTCAGTAGCTTGGGACAGCCGAAGTTTTCCAAAGTGTTCTGATTATTTTCCTACGGCGCTATGCGACTAAAGACGACACTATAGGTCTCTACATTTCTAACAGCCAATGAGATATAGGCCCTAGGCAGTGTCTTTTATTTCACTTACTCCTCTTTCTAATCATTTTTTTTAAATTTATTTGTAAATTACAAGTGTCAGTGCTGTAGTTACAAAATAGCCGTTTCCCTATTCATTATAATCATTACGGGAAAATTAACTGAATGTTACGTCCGTCATACTGTACTACTTATCACCCCCACTACCACCACCACAACCACAAAAAGTTATATTTTTAAAATATTTTTTTCTGTTAGTTTAAGTATCATGTGCCAGTTCTGTAGCAGCATTCATTGTCATCCATAAAACAAATAAATCCACCGGGCGAAGCCTGGCACTACAGCTAGTAAGAGATATGCCTGGCAACGGACGGTTACGTTCAACTGTATAGACATTAATAAGAAAGAAGAAGAGTTAACTCACCACAGTTGGGTATGCGGCCCTTCCAGTCGCCTCCCTCACACGTGAAAGAGAAGGGCGCACAGGGTGCTAGAGGGTCTCTGTAACCATCCTCACAGCGAACCTCGATACGAGCACCCGGTTCGGCGTTGTTGGTGGTACGTACGCCTTCCTGGCTGATGAGAGTCGTGTGGGGAATATTGGGGGTTGGAGAACACAGCTGTGAACTGGGGTCTTCTGAAAGTAAGACATGACATTCACTAGAAGTCACCAGGGCCAGAGTTGTTCGTGGTGCGCACGCTTCCTGGCTGATGAGAGTCGTGTGGGGAATATTGGGGGTTGGAGAACACAGCTGTGAACTGGGGTCTTCTGAAAGTAAGACATAACATTCACTAGAAGTCACCAGGGCCAGAGTTGTTAGTGGTGCACACACCCTCGTGGCTAAGGGTGTCGTCTGGAGAACACAATCGCCACTTGGGATCCTCTGAAAGTAAGACACGACATTCACTTTAAGTCACTCGTCCTAAAATGGGACAAACTACTAAACGTGACAAGGATCTGCACCCACCAGCTGGATTCAGACGAAATTTCCTCAGAAGATCATTAACTTGTATGTGGCTTAAAATTCAAGTAGTACAGGACAGCTGCACAGAAAAAAAAACTTTTGTTCCAAAAACTGTGCTATGGTTGGCTTTTTGTACATCGTTAGAAAACCACAAAAAAACTTAACGCTGAATTTTAGAATAATTTGCACGATCATTTTGTCGGAAAACTCAAAAAAACATTGAAAAGCGTTTTTCTCTGAATCGACGTATTTTAAAGAAAAGTTTTTTAAACAAAAAATGTAGAGAACATGATGATTGAGTCTTCAGTCTTTTGACTGGTTTGATGCAGCCCTCCATGCCTCCCTGTCCTAAACTAATCGCTTCATCTCTACATAGCTACCACACCCTACATCCGAGGCAATCTGTTTAACATATTCTAACCTTGGTCTACCCCTACATTTCTTGCCCTCGACCCTTCCTTCCATAACTAAGCTTGCTATTCCTGGGTGTCTTAGTATGTGTCCTACTAACCTATCTCTTCTCTTCATTAGCAGTCGCCAGAAACATCTCTCCTCTCCCACTCGTCTAATACCTCTTCGTTTGTAACCCTATCTACCCATCTGATCTTCATCATTCTCCTATAACACCACATTTCAAAAGCTTCAATTCTCCTCTTTTCTGCTGCACCAAGAGTCCAAGTTTCACTTCCATAGAGCGCCACGCTCCAGACAAAGGCTTTCAAAAATGACTTCCTAATACCTAAATCTATATTCGATGTCAACAGATTCCTTTTTTGTAGAAATGCTTTCCTTGCCTGAGCCAACCTACTTTTTATATCCTCTTTGCTTCGTCCATCACTGGTTATTCTGCTTCCTAAGTAACAGAAGTCTCCTACTTCCTTCAGCTTTTCACCTGCCAATTTGATCTCCATAGAGGTTTCTGATTTATTTCGGCTGCATTCCAGTATTTTTGTTTTACATTTATTAATTTTCATCATGAATTCTTTCCGTAAGACGGAGTCCATTGTCACCTACAATTCGTCTCATTGAGGTCATGTCATACGTTTTGAAATGCAGAAGCTAGGTGGCGCCAAAGTTTCCAAAAAAGTGTTTTTTCACTTTTTGTCCTAGAAAAAATGTTTTGTTCACAAAGGAGCGAATCAGAAATTTGTTCCTCTCAAAATTGTCTACAACATTTATTGAAACATTTTTTTTTCCTCCGCCTTACCGTTCCAAAGTTGTAGTCTGCCGAAGTGTGAAAATTGTACTATTCAGATGGCACACAGGTTAATATGTGTACAGTTATGGTTGATAAGTTGCGATTGAAATAGATATGATTGTTTGAGCTAATTAACAAACACAGCCCGCGTCCTGTTTGACCGAGCCTTAGGTAGCTGTCCGACACCGGTCCCTGTCTAAAGTATGCCCACCGCTCTCGCCGCAGTAACAATAGTAGCCTTGACTACGCAGCGTTGCATTTGCTGTGCTATAACTTTGGAACGGTAAGTCGGAGGAAACAAACGTTTAAATAAATGTTGCAGACAATTTTGTGAGGAACAAATTTTTTGATTCACTCTTTTGTGAAAAAACTATTTTTTCTAGGACAAAAAGTGAAAAAAAAACACTTTTTTGGAAACTTTGGCGCCACCTAGCTCCTGCATTTCAAAACGTATGACATGACCTCAATGAGACGAATTGTAGGTGACAATGTCCTCTACATTTTTGTTTAAAAAACTTTTCTTTAAAATACGTCGATTCAGAGAAAAACTCTTTTCAGTGTTTTTTTTTTAGTTTTCCAACAAAATGATCGTGCAAATTATTCTAAAATTTAGAGTTAGTCTTTTTTTGTGCTTTTCTAACGATTTACAAAAAGCCAACCATAGCACAGTTTTTGGAACAAAACCATTCCAACTGTACTCAAGGGGCAGAACAAGGTACCCCCCCATCTCATAAAGTACATAAGATACCTTAAAGCCGGGTTCACCCAACGCAGCGTTCAAAGGCCCTCAGTAAATGCCTTGCTAATTTTAACGTCGGAATTAAACTCGTTGGCGTTACACCAGCCATCGCCGCACCAGCACATTCGCCGATTGGCATTTGCAAACGAATCGTTATGTTTAAGGGCTGTACAAAACTCATTGAAAGATGATGATTGTGGCGGTATTTATATAATCTTTGGTTTAATCAACTGCAAAATGTTTAAATGTTATATACTCCTTGGTTAAAAGCAAACATGGCTGATGAAGAAAAGAGGAAGAAGAGCCGGGGACTGAAATTTTCTTTGGTTGAAAGAAACGTACTTATCCATTTGTTGGAAACGTAACGTGAAATCGTTGATATCATCTAGGTAGTCTTTAATGAAATTAACTGCATGTGCTATACCGTAATGCATCACACGATATTACACATAAGAAATGGTACATATCTTACTGTACTTAGTCTTCTTCCTGGTCGTAGTTCGATTTCGAACGTCAAGACCCTTCACGCAATTCTGTTAACAATATCCCATCATGCACCGCGGTCTTCTGCTGTGTGCATTAGTTTCTGAAGTGGCAGATTAGTCAAGCTCAAGGTACCGGTTCAGGGCGCGTCCCCTCAGCCATTTTCCGTCAACTTTACCCTGGCTGATACACTTCTCAATGCCATCTCGCCGGATGGCATGGCCGTAAACTTTCAACCTTTGCCTTTGGATGTTTGGGAGTAAGCGTGCTTTAGGAGCAATCCTTGGCTCCTTCAAAATAGATTCATTTGTTCGTCTTGCTACCCACGATATTCGTAGAATTCTTCGATACCACGTCATTTTGAAGGCTTTGATTATCCTACGGCATGCAGCATTTATGGTCCAGGACTCAGAGCCATACGTATTACGTGACGATAGGAAATACCAAAGCTTGAACCCGTCGCTCTTTATTTCCTTGGTAATACATGGGGTTCGTCAGCCGACACTTTACGCACCACCGCCCTCAGTCTGGTCTTCTCAACAGCTGAGTATTGTTCTCCAGTGTGGCTAAATAGCAGTTATACCAAACTTGTCGATGCCCAATTGAATCAGGCAATGAGAATGATATCTGGCACAGTAAAATCAACACCAACATTTTGGTTACCAGCACTGAGTCATATTCCACCAGCTGAAGTGAGACGTCTACGCTCGCGAAACCCCTCCATCCGGACAGCGAGACACCTGGTGAACCAAAACTTCAACCTGCTGCAAAACTGGAAAGAAGAATTGGTGGAAAACATTCAAGTCAGCTGCAAGATATCACAAACTCCACAACACCACCAAGTGGCTTCCATCTACCCCGGAAAACATGGTCAACGCTTAACAGGATAAGAACAAACCATGGTAGATGTGCAGATCTTCTCTACAAATGGGGATATATATCTTCACCAGAATGCAGTTGTGGTGATCCCAGGCAGACCATACGGCATATAGTGAATGACTGCCCGACGCATTCCTACAGTGACAACTTCAGTGACTTTGTGGAAGCAGGCCCAGCTGTGATAGACTTTATTAACAACTTGAAAGTGAAACTGTAAATAATGTAAATACACATCTATTTTTGACTAATGTTGATATGTACAGCCAAACGCTAAATAAAATAAATAAATCCTTGGTAATATGATATCTTCCTTGTCAGATAGGACTTCCAGGTTAAGTTCTATCATCTGCAGAACATTCAACACATAAGGTTTTGACAACCGGACTTTAGTTATTATTGTTTTAAGGGGGCGGAACTACGAGGTCATCTGCCCCTAAAAACAACTGGACTATAGAAGAGGGAGAAATATAACAAATGCATGACCACATGTAATTTATTCCGGTTATTTTTTCGCATGTCCCAGTATTTGAGATTACATTGTATTGACCGATTGAAAAGTTGCAATATCAATTGGCAATATGGCAACACTGGAAAATGGCTTCTAAGCTCTCTATACTAGAGACGTAGCATGCATTTTTTTCCCTCTAAAAGCAGCAGAGTACAACGAACCATATTTTCACCTGCAAGAACGTTCGTCCCCGCATTGAAGTCTCTGGTTGAAACTATCTTTGATCTTGAGATAAAATTCCTGAATACATTACACTTATATTTATTAGATCACATATTTAAATTCATAACACAAGAAGACCATAAAACGAAAAACTTTTATCAAGCTTTTTCAATATTAGTTTATTCAAAATTTTAATTGACTTTAAGTAATTTAATATGTATACGGTAACACCTGGGCCATCAAGGCGAGATGGACAATATTTTTGTTTCACAAAACACTAATGGCATATTTACTTTGTAATCGATATACGGCGGTAGAAACAAGAGGGTTATTAATAGCCTTCTTTTTTTCTTGTTTCTTCTAAAACAGAAGACACCCATCTCAAGCGCCCACGCGAGCAACGTGATGTGATGCTGTGTGGAGTGGCCGACACCTTAATAAGAAGTGGCAACTCTTCACCTAGCCTCTTTTCATTAATAAACACTTGTGATGCTGTTGATTCATTTTAACGGTTTATGGCATCGTGGTCATCAGCTCCATGCATTTGCGTATGTAACTTGTTTTTCCCACATGCATTTATTTACGTATTTATTAGCCTACTTTTCACATTTTGCAAAAATGAGGAAAAAGGAGTCTTATGAGATCGGGCAAATGTGTGTGTGTCTGTCTGTCCTTCTGTCTGTCTGTGTGTGTCCCCCCCCCCTCCTATCAACGCCTAAACGGCTGCAGCAATCGAAACAAAATTTGGTAGGAGTAAAGATCTATACCTGAATATCTCACGGCCATATTTGAAAATGATGTCAGTGCTACCAACTGCTGAAAAATCGCAATTGAAATTTGAGCTCCATGTTGGATATCTTGGAAGGTATGAATGGGAGCTATTTCAAAATTGGCACACGTATAGATAATAATAGTACAGTTTAATTTTCAGGAGGTCATACATCGCAGTGTTGCCAAAATGATTATAAGCCTGCTGATAAGTCCAAATTTTAAATGCATATAACTTCTACACTATCAATTGGATTTCAACCAAATTTCGTATGTGCTATGTGTACATAAACATATATGACTGAACGTATTCTTACGATCCACCAACTGTTAATAAATGCTCTCAATTTATTTTATCCAAATACCAATATATCAGAAAGTATGCAAGCCGACAGCTTTAAACTATGCACACGTATAGTACCTGACATTCTATATTAATTTGGAGTAACTTTTATACGTCAGTGCTACCAACATGATTCTAAGCCTGCTGAGAGGTCCAACTTTAAATACATGTAACTTCTATACTATCATTTGGATTTCAACCAAATTTCGTGTGTGCTATGTGTACCATAACAGATATGTCGATGCCGATTCTTAAGAGTAACCAGGACTGCCAACTGTTAATACATACTGTCTCTCTTTTTGTACCCTAATATCAATATATCAGAACGTATGCAAGCCAATAGCTCTAAACTTTGCACACGTATAGTACCTGGCATTCTAGATTAATTTGGAGTAACTAATATACGTCAGTGCTGCCAACATGTTTCTAAGCCTGCAGATAAGTCCAATTTTAAAATGCATGTAACTTCTATACTAACTAATGGATTTCATTCAAAATTGACATAACAATAGATCATATTATTTCAGATTATTTCTGACCAATATATGTATGTCATTGTTGCCAACATGATTTTACGCGCGCTGTTAGATCCAATGTTTAACTGCATGTAACGTCCATGCTATTTATTGGACTTCAACCAAATTTTGTAATCTGTACCTTAAGAGATAGAACTAAGAATATATTCAGTCACCAGGGCTGCCAACTGTAGTTCTCTATTAGGCTACATTATGCCAGGTATACAGTATTTCGAACTAATTAGAAATTTCGATATTACCATCTTAATTTCGTCATTATTCTAGATAGATCCATATAGATTAATCAATGGCATGAATCTTAAATTTTAAGAAAAGTAGGCTCTTTAGTTCGTCACGAAACTTCTTGTTTATATCAAAATAGGATATATTGCGGCAAAGAATTGAAAACAAACAGATAACAATAAAGTTAAAATACGAGCATATAAAATATTTGCAATGCAGATCGTAGGTACCGAAAGAGCCTTCGTAGCATAGGCGGCAGCACGCCGGCCTCTCACCGCTGGGTCCGTGGTTCCAATCCCGGTCACTCCATGTGAGATCTGTGTTGGACAAAACGGAGGCAGGCAGGTTTTTCTCCGGGTACTCCAGTTTCCCTGTCAAACATTTCATTCAAGCAACACTCTCCATTATCATTTCAACTGTCATTCATTTATCATTGCCTCAGAGGAGTGCGACAGGCTTCGGCAGCCGGCACAGTTCATATACTCGCCACTAGATGGGGGCTTCATTCATTCCATTCCTGACCCGGTCTGTCGACTGGAAACAGGCTGTGGATTTTGCATTTTTCACTGTAGGAACCTCAACAGTTTAGACATTTACAGCGCAATGTGCAAGGTATTCGGCCATTTGACAGCACTGTGTAGGTCTTGGATGTTTCCTTCAAATCTCCTCCTTGGACTCTCGAGGGCAACATGATCAATGGTCTGAGGTACATCGACACAGTCGCAGAATGGGCTTTCAGTTTTTCCCCCACTTGTGCAGCCAGAAATTGTGCCGACCCTGTTCAATGATCTCCGTAACTTTCTCAGTAAATTGAAACCAGGCGTTCTGTGCAGGGATCAGGCGTTCTGTGCAGGGATCAATGAATAAATCCAGATGGTCTGGTGTTGATGCAGTCCATTCTTCATGCCAGGTCTTGTCAGCAGCGAAATGCGACGAAATGAGCTTCTCTCTCAGCTTCCATGGAGGATTTCTGGATTTCAATCTCATCTTTTTATGTGTTAGTTATTGTTTTAAGTAAGCCTCCGTGGCTTAGGCGGCAGCACGCCGGCCTCTCACCGCTGGGGTTCGTGGTTCAAATCCCGGTCACTCCATGTGAGATCTGTGCTGGACAAAACGGAGGCAGACAGGTTTTTCTCCGGGTACTCCGGTTTTCCCTGTCAAAATTTCATTCCAGCAACACTCTCCACTATCATTTCATCTGTCATTCATTTAATCATTGCCCCTGAGGAGTGCGTCAGGCCTCGGCAGCCGGCACAGTTCATATCCTCGCCGCTAGAGGGGGGCTTCATTCATTCCATTTTTCCTGACCCGGTCGGAGACTGGAAGCAGGCTGTGGATTTTCATTTTTTTCAGTTATTGTTTTAAGGGGCGGAACTACGAGGTCATCTGTCTCTCTTAATACAGATTTAAAGTATACAAATTTCGAATGGTATTATTAATTTAGAGGTGGACACCTAAATATGAAAAGATCGAACATTAATAAAACAAAAAATTGAATAAAAGCTAATAATTATAAAAATAAACAAAAAAATACGGAAAAAAACAAAAAAATAATCAGAATTCAAAATAGAACAAGTCGTTGAGTCAATGCACACTGGAAAATTTAGATTGCTGGTCCTAACCCACTCTCACTTATAAAGCGGATGACGAGATCAGCAGCCACCACGTCATCGGCTAATATAAGTTTGAGTATCATCTGCAAACCAAGGTTCCTTCGAAAGTCAGCAAGATTCACACACTCGGTTAAAATGTGGGCCAAGGTGAAAACGGCTCCACAGGTACAAAGTGGGGGGTCTTCCCTTCCCATTAGGTACGAGTGGGTGGATCTTGTATGACCTATCCTTAGTCTACACAAAATGACGGACACTCTCCCTGACCGGAAATAGCTCCACCACTCGCGAGTAGTTCCCTCGATCGTTCTCAGTGTACTGGGCATTAGGTCAGCTAGCCACTGACTCTCCCAAAATGCCAGTACAGAATGTGAACATATACATATATGCGGACGACTTGGCGCTAGCCCCTGATAACATAAAGGATTTACAAAATGGTATCGATCGACCTTCTCACAAAATGGGCTGATGATCATGTACTAAGAATGAACCTAAGGAAGACAGAACTTATGGTTTTTGGGGAAAGGATGATGTTTACCGAGGGAAGACTACATTGTCTCCGGACAACATACACTAGCGCCTAAGAACCAGTTTAAATATCTTAGGATCACACTACAAGTAACTGGGACGACTTTCTTGGTGCCTATAAAGGTAAGATTAGCTGCTGCACTTAGAAGTGTAAGTGACATCAGACACCCACAAAGAATGTCACTGAAGACAGCCATGGAACTCTTCCAAGTCAAAGTGCTACCAACACTCACATACGACTTGAAATTAATTTGGCAATTCATGTCACGTAGACAGCTGAAAGAACTGGAAAGCATGAAACCGAGATACCTCAAAAGGGTTCTAGGGGTATCAAAATTTGCTCGATCCCGATACGTGTATGTCTTAGCCCGGGAAACCTTTTTGGTAAAATACCTAAGACTGCAATGCATCTGCAGCACACTCCAGCATACGAAGAACTATTTCAAGAGCTACGAGGAAAAAGGGACTTGATCGAAGAAATCTTCTACACAACAGATGCAATGATAAACAAAGATTGGATGAAAGAAGAATACGAGCTGAGACACCTGATGACGCGCTTTGCGATGCACGGTTTCCATCCTCGTATTTTGCGTTGATTCTTGAGCCTGATTTAATGTACATAAAAATTGTGCGTAATACATTTGTTATTTGATTTCAGGGTATCTTGTGCTCGCGAGCATGTTTTGGCTCGTATGACGAGAGCTCCAAATTTCATTTAAAGAGCACCACCAGGTTGAGAACGGCAAATCTAGATCATCAAAGAGCCAGTCATATACTTCAAGCAGAAGGCCGACGATTACAATATAACGCTTGCCCAAAATATCTGGGAGTCACATTGGACGTATAAAGACCATCTCAACTTCCCTGTGAAATGAAATGACGTAACGTAATTTCGGAACGCCCCTCGTAACCTTAAGTAATTTAATATGCATACCTGCGCATCAAGGCAAACTCGAGATTATTTTGATTTCACAAAACACGTACATAGGACGCTAATGGCACATTTACTTTGTAATCGATCTAAGCCGACAGGAGCACAGAAACAAGATGGTTATTAATTTCCGAAATAGAAGACGCCCATCCCAAGCGCCTACACGAGCGACACCTCATGAAGTGGCAACAACTTCACCTGGTCTCGTCCTCATGAATAAACACCGGTAACTTGATACACCAGCGTCCTTCCTCCGCAAAAAGTAACACAGTCGAATTCAAGTAGTACAGGTATTTAATATGTGACGACAAGAAATTCAGATGCAAATAATGTACCTCCATTGCTTCAACATTGATATGTACAGTCGCTCCAAGAATGAGCGCATTCTTGGCAATAGCGGATCGTGCTTTCATTCTCCGAATAGGCTAATTACAGAGCAGGGGTGTATTCAGAGGGGGCTGATAAGCTACACCCCCCTCAGAAATGCTCCCGAAACAGTGGCGATTTCTCTTTGGCCTTATTTAACCTGTGGCACTTATGAAGCAAAATAACCAGTCATCGACGAAACAAAGAGGATATACATGGTGTCCACAGAATTTTCAATGTCAATTTTCCTGACTTTTCCTGACCATTTTTCAACAAAATTCCTGACTCGTGAAGTCATCGTAATATCGGAAAAAAAGGTCTATTGAGCAAACAAATATTATTATTTTTTATTAGAGCCTCCACCATCCCCATAGCTGCCCAACGCTCGCCTCTTTATTCTTTTAAAATACTACAAAATAAAGTAAATTATAATGCAATAATACATAAATCAAAGTACTCTGCTCGGCGTGCAGGATAGTCGTTCAATACATAATACATGTCTCTCAAAAATAATTGAAGGTCCCACTTTACAGAATGCATTCCTGTTTGTAGGGCTCCATTGACAACGTGAAGGTCGCAAACACCAAGGTTAACGAGTTGTTTGCCATCTGCATTATCTTCTATTATTTGGCCACTGAACTTTTTTAAGAAACTCAAATTTACATTCGGTCCATCCATAGACATACGGTATCTTTCTAGCAAGAGGAGAGATTTCCTGGTTGAAGGCCTCTAAAATGTCTTGAGCTGTTGCATGTCCCATAAAGATGCTGTTGAAATATCTGGTGTTAACTTCATTGCAGTTGATGTCAAGTTAACGCACAAATAGGTCCATCTGACCTCGCTGAACAACTTTGTTCAATGCCTCATCAAAACAGATAACATTATCATATGAAAGAATTTCATCTTGCAGTAAATTATGAAAGTATGGTGCTAATCCATAATTGATGACATATGAACATTTCGTGTTCCCCAATTGAAATTTTGCTGCAATTGCACCATCAGGAAACATTTCGCTGAAGGTTTCTGAAATATTTAAACAAGCATTAAGAGAATTTATTTTGTACGACATTAAGGGCCCACTTTATTTCGGCACTTGTGACTTCCTCTTTATAGCAGAAAGAATCTACAGATGTCACAGTTCCTGAAGTAGAACTTGAAGGAGTTAATATGCTTAATATAACATTCCTGACTTTCTAATACTTTTCGCCATTTTTTCCTGACTCACGCCATATTTTCACACTTTTTCCTTACTTTTCCTGACCAAAAACAAAATTCGTGACTTTTCCTGACCAAAAACAAAATTCCTGACTTTTCCTGACTACTCCTGACTTTTCCTGCCTGTGGACACCATGATACACCGGCATACAGAAGATGGCGGCTGGCATAGGAAGCCTGTAGGAGTGCTCCGCTTTATCCCGCGCAAACCGCAATTTCCGGCCCGAAAGTGAGTGACAAAGTAACTTAGTGTGTGAAGTACGTGCCTGAACATTTTCTACATCATTATGTCAATCCAAAAGGTGAACAAACGTGTAAATGTTGTTGAGGCAACGATGGCAGACTTTGAAGCACGCCTTCAGTTGTTGAACAGTGCTGCCAACCCGGGTCAAGACTCCCTAGAGCCGCTTACTCGTGATTTTCGCGAGTTCCCAAGCACTGTCACCTCCGAACTCGCTGTGCTTAAAGAAGAACTGAGCAAGCTGGAGTGGAGACTTGACCACCACGAGGAGCTGCTGGACGAAGGAGAGCAATACAGCCGGAGAAACTGCCTTCTCATCCACGGGATCGTCGAGGACCCTGAGGAAGATGTGTACGAGAAGGTGAGGGACACAATCAAGACGAAGTTGACCTTCCTATGGAGAGCCTGGATAGATGTCACAGGATTGGGCGGCCGCAGCGAACAACAGCTGAAGTGGTAGCCACTGGGAAACGCCCTATTATTGTAAAATTCCTCCGCTACCACGAGCGAGATCGCATCTGGAAGTCCAAGCGCCTCCTAAAGGGAACCAAGATTCTTATTACTGAATCCCTCACAAAAACCCGGAAAACTATCCTAAATGCAGCGAGAGACCACTTCGGACCCACCCGAGTCTGGACCCAGGACGGCCGCGATTTAATACATCTCCCTGATGGAACTAAGAAGACCGTCACCACATTTAGGGAGCTGGAAAACGTTCAGCAAATGCGGGACATTAGAGTGAAGTGAAATGAACATGTGCGTAATGTTTATATTAGACAAGTTTAGTAATAAGTGTGTGTGTATGTGTGTGTGCGTCGGTTGCGGTCGGCAGTGTACAGCGGGGGGTCCAGGTAGGTTTCTTCTATTTTAAGATATATCTCCCGTTACCCAGCTGAGCTATTGTATGAATGAGCTAACTGACCTTGGCCAGCCTAGCCCACGCCAATCCCCTCCCTCCCCTTACACCACTGGCTTTCTTCTAAAACAGGCACTTTCCTCATCCAAGCATTCATTACAATGTTGCCATATTAATGCTCTGTCACTGGTTGCGCATCACGACGAAATACAGACAATAATAAACGAAAACAATATCCACATCCTCTGCATAAGTGAAAGTTGGTTAAAACCTGACATCCCGTCTAGCATGGTAGAACTAAATCGGTACTCGCTGGAACGTCATGACAGAAATGATGGGAGGCGAGCAGGCGGGGTTGACATGTACTGTAGAAGCGACTTAAAAAGACGGGTAATATGTGTATCAACACTTAGCACACAACCAGGACCGGAATTCATGTTTGTTGAAGTAATTGTTGGCCAACAAAAGTCTCTGGTAGCTGTTGTATATAAGCCGCCAAGAATAACAAACATGAGTGAATTTGAAAACCGCTTGCTCGACTTACTGTCAAGCTACGAACACGTAATAGCCGTGGGTGACTACAATACCAATTTACTGACACAGACGTATGAGACCAAACAATTACAAAACCTGTTCTCTTCTTGCGACATGACTATTCTTCACCTAGAACCTACAAACCACATTTACTCTGATAAATACGAATCACATACACTCATTGACCATCTTGTGACAAGCAATCTCGACAGAGTTGAAACTTTCGGGCAAATACCCGTACCATCTATCTCCACCCATGACCTAATTTACCTATCGTACTCCCTACGTGTGCCTAAGTACACACCTAAATATATTATCACTAGAAACATGAAAAATATTAATATGGATGACTTAAAACATGACGCATACAACCTTCCCCGGAATGGCATATTACTCTTAGACAACATTGACGCAAAAGTAAACAAGTTAAATTCCCTTATTATTAGTCTGTATGACAAACATGCCCCTAAACATTCGATCAAAGTTACTCGCCCAGCATGCCCATGGTTAAATGATAACATTAAAAGTATGATGGCACAGCGTGATGCACTGTTCCGACGTTTTAAACGTACCCGTGACGAAACTGATTTTGAAAATTATCGTGTGCTCAGAAATCGTATTAAGCAGCTCGTAAGAAACGCCAAATTCTCCTACATACAAAACGTGACAAAGAAGATGAATACAAGGAATGCATGGAATAATATGCGTTCTCTAGGTATAGGCAAACAGCAGCAACAGACACATGTACCAGACATACCGCTTGATGAGTTAAATGAATATTTCACTGAAGAGAGAGTACCAACTAATTCAACACCCCATGATTCTTTTCACCCACTACCTGACCACCCGCTCTTTACTTTCCATCCGGTTACGGCAGACAAAGTAAAAAAGGTACTATATTCCATAAAATCAAAAGCGCGAGGAGTTGATGATATTCCCATATCCTTCATACATAATATCATCGGTGCCGTTCTACCAATTATTACTCACATATTCAACCATAGTCTTACAACTAACACCTTTCCCTCCCTATGGAAACAAGCCAATGTCATCCCTATTCCTAAGAAAACCGAACCTTTATTTCCATCTGACTATCGGCCAATATCCATTCTACCTGCACTTTCAAAAGCCCTCGAGCGTCTGGTTCATGAGCAAGTACTTGAATATTTGAATAGCCGTTCTCTTTTAGACCCTCTGCAATCAGGTTTCAAGAAGGGACATAGCACCGCAACAGCATTACTCAAAGTGACTGACGACATTAGACACGCAATGGACCAAAAACTAGTGACAATCCTCACCCTTCTCGACTTCAGCAGTGCTTTTGACATCATAAATACTCAGACACTATTGAGAAAGATGGAATTGTATTACTTCGACCAGCAGACAATTAACTTTTTCGCATCATACCTGAATAATCGCCAGCAACGTGTTGTAACCCAGGATAAAACTTCTCAGTGGCTAAGCAGAAAGTCAGGCGCCCCACAGGGTAGTGTACTAGGACCCTTGTTTTTTGTACTATATATGAACGACATCTCATCTAATTTGAAAAATTGCAAATATCACTTATATGCAGATGATTTGCAAATATACTCCCACTGCAAGACAAATGACATTCCATTGACAATTGAAACTATCAACGCTGACCTTCAACGACTTGGAAAATATTCTCAGGAAAATTCCCTTCTTCTGAATCCATCCAAAACACAAGTTATCATAATTGGCTCTCAAAAACTATTGATGTCACTCCGAGATCAAATTATTCCCCCAATTGTACTGAACAACAATGACATTCCATACTGTTCTACAGTGAAAAATCTAGGTGTGATAATAAATCAGACTCAACTGGTCTGAACATGCACAGAATGTATGCAAGAAGATTTTCGCAACGCTCCACTCCCTCAAAAGAAAGAAAAAAATGTATTTTACCATTTAAAGTAAGAATCCTACTCATACAGACACTAATACTTCCTATACTTGACTACTGTGACGTTATTCTTGTAGACGCAACCAAAACATTAACTTTGAAACTTCAACGAGCTCTCAACTCTTGCATACGATTTATCTACGATTTGAGCTATGATAAACATTATTGCGCTCTTTCCTGGCTGAAACCTGATCATATCACATTCTTGTCCAGATTTTCCGATTATTGTCTGACGATAGACCACTATACTTATCAAATAAATTCAAGTACTTGTCTTCTTTCCATGGTAATAATACACGCTCTGGTTCTTCCCTCTCCATTGCTATTCATCGCTCCTCTATATACAACAACTCTTTTCTTGTGGTGGGGTCTAGGCTGTGGAATACCCTTCCAGACAGTGTCAGGGGTACCACCTCACTATCTAAATTCAAGACCACCTGCTGGGGCAGCCTGCTGAACATTGCTGACCGACAACAAGTGTGACTGGATGAGTGAATGAGAGTGTGAAAGTCATGATCAATGTCAATTATTATTGTTTAATTTTGTCGCCATAATATGTTAATTGTATTGTTTTAATGTGGTTAAGTGTAAGAGAGGGCCAAGAGCCCTAACTGCGCCACCAATAAAGGCAATAATAATAATAATAATAATAATAATAATAATAATAATAATATAGCCTAACCCTTTTTAGAGCAAAAGTATGTTTACATGTTTTCATATTTTAATTTATTTTAATTATCATAATTAAAATAAATATGTTATTTTTAGCCTACTTTCGATTTTTGCAAAAAATGAAAGTAGACTTATGAGATCAACACAGGGCGAAAAAAGTGTGTCTGTCTGTGTGTGTGTATGTGTGTGTGTGAGTCTGTGTGTGTGTGTGTCTGTGTGTGTGTGTGTGTGTGTGTGTGTGTGTGTGAGTGTGTGTACTCTGAATGTCTGTCCCCCCCTATCAATTCGAACACGGTGAATGCGAATTGAACGAAATTTGGTACAAAGGTAGCACTAGCAAAGGACACCTCAGTGTCATGTTTTATATCGCCGCCATCTTGACGGAAACGTAATGGCGGCCACACAAATGTTCAAAGCTTAAATCAAATTACGACTAACCTAATCATCCGATCTCTACCAAATTTTGCAACAACATACCTTTATGGGGGGAGCATCCTTTGACCAAACTAATAAGTCATCAGCGTAATAGTTTGCGGATGGCGGCCATCTTTGTGTGAAAATCGATTCCCCCTATTAATTCGAACACGGTGCAACCGAATGGAACGAAATTTGGTACAGAGGTAGTACTAACAAAAGGCACCTCAGTGTCATGTTTTATATCGCCGCCATCTTGACGGAAACGTAATGGCGGCCACACAAATGTTCAAAGCTTAAATCAAATTACGATTAACCTAATCATCCGATCTCTACCAAATTTTGCAACAACATACCTATATAGAGGAAGCATCCTTTGACCAAATAACTAGGTCATTAGCCTAATAGTTTGCGGATGGCGGCCATCTTTGTGTCAAAATCAATTCCCCCTATTAATTCAAACACGGTGAAATCAAATGGAACGAAATTTAGTACAGAGGTAGCACTAGCAAAGGGCACCTCAGTGTCATGTTTTATATCGCCGCCATCTTGACAGAAACGTAATGGCGGCCACACGAATGTTCAAAGCTTAAATCAAATTACGATTAACCTAATCATCCGATCTCTACCAAATTTTGCAACTACATACCTTTATGGAGGGAGCATCCTTTGACCAACCTAATAGGTCATTAGCCTAATAGTTTGCGGGTGGCGGCCATCTTTATGTCAAAATTGATTCCCCCTATTAATTCGAACACGGTGGAACCGAATGGAACGAAATTTGGTACAGAGGTAGCACTAGCAAAGGGCACCTCAGTGTCATGTTTTATATCGCCACCATCTTGACTGAAACGTAATGGCGGCCACACGAATGTTCAAAGCTTAAATCAAATTACGATTAACCTAATCATCCGATCTCTACCAAATTTTGCAACTACATACCTTTATGGAGGGAGCATCCTTTGACCAATCTAATAGGTCATTCGCTTAATAGTTTGCGGATGGCGGCCATCTTTGTGTCAAAATCGATTCTCCCTATTAATTCAAACACGGTGAAACCGAATGGAACGAAATTTGGTACAGAGATAGCACTAGCAAAGGGCATCTCAGTGTCATGATTTATATCGCCGCCATATTGACAGAAACGTAATGGTGGCCACACAAATGTTCAAAGCTTAAATCAAATTACGATTAGCCTAATCATCCGATCTCTAGCAAATTTAGCAACAACATACCTTTATGGAGGGAGCATCCTTTGACCAAACTAATAGGTCATCAGCCTAATATTTTGCGGATGGCGGCTATCTTTGTGTGAAAATCGATTCCCCTTATCAATTCGAACACGGTGAAACCGAATGGAACGAAATTTGGTACAGAGGTAGCACTAGCAAAGGGCACCTCAGTGTCATGTTTTATATCACCGCTATCTTGACGGAAACGTAATTGCGGCCACCCAAATGTTAAAAGCTAAAATGTAATTACGACCAACCTAATAATCTGGTCTCTACCAAATTTTGCAACACCATATCTTTATGTGGGAAACATATTCAGACCAAACTGCAAGAACATCAGCCCAATAGTTTGCAGATGGTGGCCAAGTATGTGTGCAAATCGATTCCCCCTATAAATTCAAACACGGTGAAACCGAATTGAACGAAATTTGGTACAGAGGTAGCACTAGCAAAGGGCACCTCATATTCATGTTTAATATCCCTATAGCACGTTGTATTTCAACAAGCTACTACAACCAACATTCAATCATACTCCTTGAAAAGGACAAAGAGTTATAACAATACCCATGCATTTAGGAGAAAGTAGGCTATATGTTCTTTACTGAACATCTTGTTTGTTTCTCTAATTTTAATGCTTATACCGATATATTTAGTTTTAAATTAATTTTCAATTTATGTTCTTATAGATTTAATTTTGCAATTTTAATTGAATTAATTAATTAACTAATTTCGAATTGATGTTTAGCCTATTTTCACCTTTTGTCCGTGTGTGTGTGTGTGTGTGTGTGTGTGTGTGTGTGTCCTAATAAAATCTAAACGGCTGGAGTGATTTCAATGAAACTCGTTAAGTTTATAGCACTATTCCCGGCGACCTCGACCGTGCCCTTCAAATTTTGTTACGTCTCACCAATCCAACATGGCGGCTGTGCGAAATATTTCACTAGCATTCAATATCTCCGAAACTATTACCGATATCGCCCTGAAATTGTGTACGGTGATAAAGGGCACTACTAGAAGTTCACCTATGAGACTTTCAAAAACCTGGTGACTACAAAACCAACATGGCGGTCAAGCGAAATTGAGACTTTTAAATATACATTTCTTGCGATTTAACTATCCAAACGTAATGAAACTTGGTACAGCAAATGCTTATACCTTATACACATTGTAATGCACTGGAGTCTAATTTAGTTCAATTGTTTACATAACCTCAAAATGGCGGCTGTGCGAAATATTTCACTGACATTCTATATCTCCGAAACTATTACAGATATCACCCTGCAATTTTGTACGGTGATAAAGGGTACTGATACAAGTTTACCTATGTATATTTCATAAACCTGTAAAGTATAAAACGAACATGGCGACTAAGCGAATTTGAAATATTTTAATAGACTTTTCTCGTGATTTAACTCTCTAAGCGCAGTAAAATGTGGTACAGTAAATGATTTTGCATATTGTAATGCACTGCCATCTAATTTAATTCAATTGTTTACATAACCTCAAGATGGCGGCTGTGCGAAATTTTAAAATTAAGTTTTTATTCTTGTGTCGTAATCATGCGATCGAAGTGAAAGTTTGAATAATGAAGCTAGGCAATAATTGTCCTTGAATGGTACATAACTCTATGGCCTATACATATAACAATCCTAAATGGCGAGCTTCCGAAATATTTAGACGGTTCTCAATATCTATGAATATTTAACGGCAACCAAACTGAATTTTTAACATATGTTCACCTATAGGACTTTCAGTAACCTGGTGAGCACAAATCCAACATGGCGGCGACGCGAAGTATAAATATTTAAATGGACGTTTCTCGCGAATTAACTATCCGAGTGCCGTGAAACGTTAAATGCTTATACAAATGTTGATCCACTGGCATGTAATTTATTTATTTATTTCAATTGTTTGCATAATCACAAGATGGCTGGTGTGCGTACTTTTAAAATCTCGTTTTTACTTCTTGTGTTCTAATCATGCGATTGAAGTTTGAATACCACACGTACACAATAATCTTAATGTAATATGAAATGGCGAGCTTCCGAAATATTTAGACGGTTCTCAATATCTACGAATCTGTTACAGCAATTAAACTGAAACTGAAATTAACAATTAACAAATTAACAATATTTCTTATTATTGTAATATTATTTTTATTTCTGTTTTAGTATTTTATTAATGATATTATTGTTAATGTTTTTAGTTTTAAATTGTTTTAAAGTTTTATCCAACACGTAGGCTACAGGTAGGTAGGTATATTTGATTTTTAGAAATACTAGCACTTTGGCATAAAAATTCTCCGAAATTTGACTTAAAGATCAGCATCTTTGAAAGCATAAACTGTCCTTATGACAGGTGGTTAATATAGAGACCACTATCCCATAAAGGGATAAACAGTAGGTTGGATCAGGCAAGGAGGGCATTTCTACAGAAAGTAACAAGTAGTTCCGTAAAGAACTATACAGCCTATTTTCATATATCCTACTTATGTTAACTGCCACTATCAACATACAAAATTTCAGTTTGATTGCTGTAATAGATCCGTAGATATTGACTAAATATTTCGCATGGTCGCCATGTTGGATTGTTAAATGTATAGGCCATAGAGTCATGCACCATTAAAGGAAAATTATTGCCTAGGTTCATTATTCAAACTTTCACATCGATCGCATGATTACGACACAAGAAATAAAAACTTAATTTCAAAATTCGCACAGCCGCCATCTTGAGGTTATGTAAACAATTGAACTAAATTAGATACCAGTGTATTACAATGTGTATAAACATTTCCTGAACCAGATTTCATTTCGGATGGAACATTGAAACGCGAGAAAGGTCTATTTAAAATTTTCAAATTCGCTTGGCCGCCATGTTCGTTTTGTAGGTAACCGGTTTTTGAAAGTCTTATGGATGAACTTCCGGTAGTGCCCTTTATCTCCGTACAAAATTTCAGGATGATACCGCTAATAGTTTCAGAGATATAGAATGCCGGTGAAATATTTCGCACATCTTGTGATTATGTAAACAATTAAACCAAGTTAGATGTCGGTGCATTACAATGTGTATAAACATATACTGTACCAAGTTTTATTGCGTTTGGTTGGTTAAATCGCGAGAAACGTCGATTTAAAAGTCGCAAATTCGCGTGGCCGCCATGTTGGTTTTGTAGTTACCAGTTTTTCAATAGTCACATAGGTGAACTTCTAGTAGTTCCCTTTATCACCGTAAAAAATTCCAGGGTGATATCGGGAATAGTTTCGGAGATAATGAATGCTGGTGAAATATTTCGCACAACCGCCATGTTGGATTGGTGAGACGTAACAAAATTTGAAGGGCACGGTCTAGTTCGTCCGGAATAGTGCTATGAACTTACCGAGTTTCATTGAAATCGCTCCATCCGTTTAGAATTTATTAGGGGCACACACACACACACACACCTCACACACACACGGACAAAAGGTGATCTCATAAGCCCATTTTTTTTTCAAAATTGAAAATAGGCTAAAAATGTCAACATCGAATATAGATTTAGATATTAAAAAGTCACTTTTGAAAGCCTTTGTCTGGAGCGCGAAAGTGAAACTTGGACTGTTGGCGCAGCAAAAATGTGGTGTTACAGGAGAATGATGAAGATCAGATGGTAGATTAACAAAAAAAATGAAGAGGTATTAAGACAAATGGGAGAGGACAGAATTTCCGGTAGTAGTAACAAGGTAGTTATTGTAGTTATTGTTGTTTTAAGGGGCGGAACTAAGAGGTCATCTGCCCCAGTAACAAGGTACCCATTGCAATACAGTACGTAGCTTTCCTAAGAACTCGATCTGAAACTAGGAGTACGTTTGTGGTATTTAGCAAGGCTGAGAAACACATGTCTCATGAAGAATGCGTCCATACCGCAGAAAACATGACGCGTTGTCGCTGAAAGCGATGGCGTTATAACCAAGTATTTCAAACACAGTCTTCCTAAAAGTAGAGCAGGTTAATTTTAAATGAATACCATAAATATTTCACAATATTTTTATTGATTTTTCGAATGTTAACATAACTATTTTAATTAAAGCATGTTTATTTTATAGTTATTCTTTGAGTCTTTCGGTCTTTTGACTGGTTTGATGCAGCTCTTCACTCCTCCCTGTCCTGAGCTAATCGTTTCATCTTGTAACGTGTTTTTCGAGGTTTTTTTTATGCCAATGGCATAAGTCAGTAGGAAGCCATTCTATATTTATTTACGCGGCAAATTTTTCGGCGAAGAGAATTTTTCATGTTAATTTATTATTATTATTAATTTATTATAATTATAATTAAGGTATTTTCGGAGCATTTTATAAAAAATTATAAGCATACACATAGGTTTTCTATGTCTTAGAAAACGCTATCAAGCAAATTATTACGAACGACAATATCATAGAAAATTATGTGATTACGGAATTTTACGGAGTTTCGTCAGTTAGGATATTATGAGAGACATGACTCACTGGAAATTCAGATAAAGGCTGATTCTTGTCAAGAAGTATTACGCAAGCTTGGGTCGCAGCGTCAAGAAAAGGCGGATAGTTGGAACGGAAATCGACTTCATCATCCGCGCGCCGTGTGTAATGAGCCAGAGAAGGGGAAGTAGCGCGTGGGGAGCAGCCAATCAGTGGAGACCACGTAAGCTGGAAGTCGGTACCGAGGTGGGGAGCCGACGGGTGCATATATCGTTCGGCGCGCCGAGGAGCGAGAACTATCTGTGTAAAACTTAACGAGTACGGTTGCACGCGGGAGTCGCTCCGATGTTCCGTGGAGTGGAGGACAAACTTTTGTAAAACTTAACCAGTGTGGTTGTACGAGTGTTTGGGTCCGATGTACGGACCATAGAATTATCTAATCTACCAGAATATCATCAAATATCGACAAAGATGACGACGTCCAGGAGACTGTGGGAAGGTCACAGCATCATCCAGTATGAGGGAAATGCTTTGGCAATTTCCAGTGGTAAGCGCAAATGACACAGAAGTACGCAATCTCTCGTTTCTCTTTGATTTAAATTCAGTATTTCAGTAACTTCTTAGCTTGGGAATAAGAGTAAAATCAATAATTTATCAGACTCCGTTTTCACGTAATTTTCTATCGGTAATATTAAAATCGCAACGCTCCAATTTAAATTTTAAACTTATTATTATTATTGATTTTGCAATACTTGTTTTATATAATAAATTCATTTCTTTTACAATGCAATCTTTGCTTTCAGTAGGTAGCATTAGATATAGACCAATTCCTTCTCCTGATACAATTGTTTGTTGGGTTAATGATCAAATCATACCACGATCTGAGTGAATAGATTCTTGAAGGTGTTCTACCAGAGCTAGACGTTGTTAAATACAAATTTAAATGTCAACATTGCGTTGAGGTCTTGGCGCCCATTAAAACAACATAGCTTAGGCAAAGATAAACAGTTACATTTATCACCCAACAGTTAGGGGCAGTCAAACCGTTACACTTGTCGTTCAACGTGTGGGCTAGCGAAACTGCTACATTTGTACGCTCAACGTGGAGCAAAGTGGAAACCATTACAATTGTCGCCGACAACTTGGGGCTGAAAACCTAATAACATTTGTGGATGGAGAAGGGTATATATTTCTGTGCCTGTATTTTGGGGGTTATTTGTCTTTATCAGTGTATATCATTATGGGGGATGAGAAAGAAAAACAGATGAAGTTACGTAGAGGTCATCAACTGGAGAGTGATGATACGAGCAGTATGTCGAGTGATGGTAGCACCGGGGTAGCGGAGGTAAATCCCGATACTGAAACAGGGAGTGTAGGCGGCCAACCAGAATTAAAAACTTTACTTCTCGAGTTCATGTATCAGAACTAAGTTAGTAGTGATGCCTTAAATGCAAAATTAGAACAAAACAGTAGGGAAAATAAAGAGAGTAATAGGGAATTGGGCGATAGTTTAAACGCCAAATTAGAACAAAACAGTAGGGAAAATAAAGAAAGTACAAAAGCTTTAAATAAAAAATTAGAACAGAATAATGCAAAATTAGATAAGAACAACAAGGAAATTAGTGTGAAAATGGAGCAGATTAGAGGAGAAATCAGAGGAGTAATGGAAGAGAAGGTTAAAGAGATCATTGCAGATGTAGACAAGAAATTAGGAAAAGTACAGGAGGAGTTGGAAAGTAGAATCAGCACACAGGCTGAAAATTTAAAGGAATTAGTTAAATTAGAAACACTGCAGGTTAAAAAGAAATTGGGGGGAGAAATTGACAAGATTCAAGTATCAACTAAAGAGGTTAAGGAACAGCTGGGGGGTAGAATTGAGAAAGTCCACTCGCAAATAGTTGCAGAAGTAAATGATTTAAGAGAGAGTAATAGAGAGAGCATTAGCAAGATTGAGGAGAAACAAGCAAAGCTATATGATAAAGTAGAAGAATCAGAAGGAAACATTAAATTAACAGTAAACAGTATTGAGAGGAAGGCTGAGGAGAAAATCGCAGAGTTAGAATTGAAATTAAAAGCTAGGATCAGGCAATAAAATAGTCAGAATAGGCCAGTTTTTGTGAATAGCACACACAGGGAGGTAGAACTGGGTAAGTTCAGCAATCGACAGGGGTGCCCAATGGAGTTCATGAACACTATAGAAAATAAATTCGGGGAGAGGTTGGAAAATGGTAGTATTGAGTGGTGCCAGGTAGTTGAAATTTTAGAACAAGTGTTTGTGGGGGAAACGAGGAATTGGTTTGCTGTCTACAGAGACAAGTTTACGGATATTAATGATTTTAAAATGAAGTTCTGTGAAAAGTTCTGGAATGAGGTTATTCAGTCACAGCATCGTGAGGGAGTAGTGTGTGGTAAATATAACCCTAAAGGAAGCTCCACCATGACCGAATACTTTTAGGGCAGGTATTAGTGTGTAAATATCTGGATGGCTTGAAGGAGGAAAGTGATGTGGTGAGGTTGCTACTTAGGCACTTTCCCTATAGGATCAAGGAGGCTGCTTGTATCCAGAATGTAAAGACTATATCACAAGTAGAAAATTTGTTAAGCACATTTGATGCACTAGGGAGAGGGGGTTATGAGGACAATTTCAATCGGAACCAGGGTAATAATAATAACAGACCTAATGAAGCCAGGCATCAGGAAGTTCAAGGGAACGGTGGCGAAGGGGCCAACGCTCAAAATAGAAATAATAATAATCAGCTAAATCAGAACAGAGGAAATGGCTATGGTAATCAGTATCAAGGGAGGAACAATGATTTCAGGGGAAATCAAGGGAGGAACAATGATTACAGGGGAAATCAAGGGAGAAACAATGATTTCAGGGGAAATCAAGGGAGAAATTATAATGACAATAATTACAACCAGAATAGGGGTCAAGGAAGAGGACAGCCTAGTGGTAGTAATATACAGCCAAACAATGACAACACAGCCCAGAACAACCAGACCAGTTCAGTAGTTAGTAGTACTACGGCCAGCTGTAGCGGTTCTTTAAACGCGAACCAGGCTGCGAAGTAAGGTCAGAATCTCAGTCTGTAGCATGCCCTGTCCATACAATTATACAGGAACCCTATGACCTAAATGTAAGAAATGAATTATTACATTAACTAAATGATGAAGGTATTATTCAGGAAGTGGTTAGTAAGAGCCCCATAGTTAAATTTAACGTGTCCGAGGCGTACACAGATGTTTTAATTGATTGTGGTTGTATGAAGAGTTGCATAAGTAGTGCATTTTATGATAAAATGAAAGGAACTGGAGTAAATTTCGAGGAGATGCCAATTAAAAGCACTTTTGTTATCACAGCTGTTGGGAAGAGGTCTAAAGTAATTTCTAAGCAAGTTTTAGTAGACATTAAAATTAATAATCATGTAGAGAAGCAGATTTGCCTTGTAATTCCAAATTTAGTATTCAGTGTTATCTTGGGTTCAGAGTGGCTAAGTAGAGTGTCTGGTAACTTATGTTATGATGTAGGGAGTTTGAAATTTAAATGGGGAGATTCTGAAGTAGAAGTAGCGTTCAATGACCATATTCAGAGGAGTAGTATTGTAGGTGTGATTTGTACTTTAAATGAGATATCGCCAGCCGTAGAGCGGGGTTCTCCATGTTTTGTGGGCAGTGTGATTACGAACGGAAGTCTAGAGGACTCGTTACGTGATGCTGCATTTCAGGGAAATATAGAGGATGAACAGTGTGTTCGGCTCTATGATGTGTTATTGTGTAATAGGAGAGTTTTTTGAGGATCGCATTGGTATGGCCAATTGCCATACATATTCATTGAACGTTATTGATAGGTCAGTATTCACAGGACATAGATATCCTGTACCTTTCGCTTATCAGAATGCAGTTGAGGCACAAATTAACCAGATGCTTGAAGATGGGATTATTGAGCACTCTAACAGTCCGTATGTTAATTCTTTGATCACGGTACCCAAGACCGACGGCACAGTTCGTATTTGTTTAGACGCTCGTTTGGTTAACAGTAGAATTAGTTCAGATCAGCTGAAATCTATGTCAATAGAGGAATTAATGCAAACATTTGAGGGGAAGAAGTATTTCACTTGTGTAGATTTGAGTTCCAGTTTTTGGCAAGTGCCACTTATGTACGAAGATAGACCATTTACAGCTTTTAGTCATAAATATAACCTTTATCAATTTTGTAGAACACCTTATGGGTTCAAGAGTAGTTCGGCAGCTTTAATTAGGGCTTTAAACATCGCATTAGGGGATGACACAGGAGAGTTTGTAACCATTTACATAGATGATATGGTAATTAGTGCACGCAGTTTTGAGGAGCACCTACGTCATTTAGATATAGTTTTTCAGAAGTTAGATCAGGCAGGGTTCACTTTGAAGCTGTCTAAGTCGTCATTCTGTCAGTCAGAAGTGACATTTTTAGGTCATAGAGTGTCGAGTAGAGGTGTAACACCAGAATAAAGTAGGGTTAATAAGATACTTAACGCAGAGGTGCCACAGAATGTTAAACAGTTACAAACTTACCTGGGAATTTGCAACTTTTTCAGGAGGTTCGTTCTTAAATACTCAGGGTTGGTAGAACCATTCAGGGAATTGCTTAAAAGTGGGACTCGATTGAGATGGTAGTCCAAGCATGATCAGGCTTTTAGAGCGCTGAAGGAAGGTTTTGAGAAAGCTGTAGTGCTGAAATATCCGTTAAAAGATAAGGAATATGTGGTTATGACAGATGCTTCACATATAGGCATTGCTGGAGTATTATGTCAGAAAGATGATGAGGGTAATCTGTGCATTGTATCATTAGCCTCGCGAGGACTGACAGCAGCAGAGAAAAGATACACGATTACTGAGTTAGAGCTTTTAGGTATTGTTTTCAGTTTAGGGAAATTTAGAATGTATTTAGTAGGGGGGAAATTTGAGATCCATACAGATCACCATGCATTACTGTATATGAGGACTTGTAAACTCAGTTCTAACAGAGTTAGTAGGTGGATTCTTGCTCTGCAGGAATACGAATTCACAGTAAAATATATTAAAGGTAAAGATAACATTCTTGCAGACATGCTATCAAGGGACACTAATTTATGTAGGGATTATCCTGTGGTTAAAGCAGAGGACGGTATTTTAATATGTGCATGTGTGGACAGTAGCAACAGGGCATCGTTACAGACACTGAGAAATATGCTAGTGGAGCAACGTGATGACGTTAAGTTAGGGGAGCCACTGGCTAGGTTGGAAATAGGTGAAGAAGAGTATGTGAAAGTAGGACGATTCACGTACAAGATGCAGGATGGGCTTCTTGCAAGGAAATGTAGGAATAATCGGTGGGCAATATGTGTTCCTGCCACTTTGCGGGAGGAGCTAATTTGGTTCATTCATAGGGAATTAGGACACTTTGGTGCTGCCAAGGTCTTCTATGAAATTGGTCGTGACTTCATTTGGAGTAAAATGGGAAGGGATGTTAGGAGAATTTTAGCTAAGTGTGACACCTGTCAAAGGAGTAAATATCCACTTAAATATTTAGTGGGGGAGAGATCTGCAGCTCTCACCAGTAGTTCCGGCGAACTACTGTGTGTGGATTTATTTGGCCCGATCGTTAAAGGACAGTACGGCTACGAGTACATTTTTATAGTTATTGACGCTTTTAATAAGTATGTCAAGCTATATCCGCTAAGGAAAGCCACGGGACTAGCGTGTAGCCGTCTGATCATTAATAAGTATGTACCTGAGTTTGGCCTTCCTCTCAGGATACTATCTGACAGTGGACCACAGTTTACTGCAAAGAAATGGAGAACCAGTATGCAGGAAGCTGGTATAACACACGTTCATTCCTCTGTAAGGTACCCTCAGGGTAATTCTGCAGAGCGCCCATTAAGGGAAGTGGCTCGTCTTTTTCGGACTCTAGTGCATGACAAGCATGCGGCCTGGGTTGGACATCTTCCCAAGGTCGAGACTTGGCTGAATTCTGTCCAGCATGAGAGCACGAAATTGACACCATACGAAGTTCACTTCGGAAAAAGACCACAAAATGAACTAGCGAGGGTGTTGGGATTAAATGAGGGTAAGCAACCGGGGATGGATTACATTGTCCAGTTGGCGAAACAGAATTTATCTAAGTCAGCACAAAAGAGAATTCGCCAACAAAAAGAAACTAAATTTGACCTATTCGAGCCGGGAGACAGAGTCTTACTTAGAGTGCCGAAACAGTCAAATAAGCTAGAGAAAGTCATGTCCAAGTTATTTTATCTTTACGAGGGCCCATTTATAGTTTCCAAACGTATTGGCAAAACAGCATATGTGCTGGAGAATAGTGAGGGAAACAGATTATACGGGACGTATAATATACATAGTCTCCGAAAGTATGTGTCATAAAGTGAGGATGTTTAGCTGGCGAGCCAGCCTATCAAATGAGTAAGTGTGGTATTTGGTGCGGGGGAGGAGATGGTCCTCCAGGCAGGCGTATCAGAAGTCACACAGGGGGGTAGTATGTAAGTAAATGAGAGTTTTTAAGGTACAGGGAAATATGACGGGATTGTCGGATGCTCTTGAGCACTAAAATGTCTCGATACACCAAGGCCAGAATTTGGTAGCGCTGGTGAATTCCCATTTGTCCCCAAGAGATGGGTGAGCGCTTGGACAGGGTATTTTTGCTTAAGGCGTCCACGGGACAAAAGATGGGCCATCAGAAGGCGAGACAGTCCTTCATGAAACTCATACATAACGGCACACGTGATTTCTGTTTACGGCCTCGCCATGTAAGATTTGTAAGTGAGTAATTTAAGGTAATTTGTACAATGGTTTCATTTGTGTGAGGAGAACTGGCCTGTGTTGAGAACTAGTATTAAGTAGAATATGGTCTACGGGAACTTAACAAGACAGGGCGATTACGGCACAGAAATATTTGGTGTTATATGTAATGCGCATTTACTGGTTTTTTTTTTCAGAAGTCAATATTAATTTCATCTTTTATAAAGAGAGATTAAGTATTATGGTCATGATGCGCTGCCTATATAGTGTGATCGTGTGCTCAGTGATAAGTGGGATTAAATTTCACAATAAGGAAGGAACCTCCAGTGAAATTAGGAAGTTCTAGGGAGATATACATATATCAGAACACCTTGACGCGTGTGATGTGACATCTCATATACATAGTGCTCACACAGTAATTATGTCTATTTTTCCAACATAGAGAAATTTGAGAGGCGGAAATATCCGTGGAACACTATTCTATATGTAAAACATTGGACTGGTTGCAAAGTGCAATCCATAGTGACAACAAACTTTGACGCAAAGTGCGTGAAGAAAAATTATGAGTGTATATATCTGTAATTTAGGGTGATTTCATTTATGTAATATGTACTTTGGATGGGGTTTATTAACGTGTCTGGGATAATCGGATAATGGACCGTCGTCACGGTAAATCATCCGATGATCCGAGGCGAATATGTAACGTGTTTTTCGAGGGGTTTTTATGCAACTGGCATAAGTCAGTAGGAAGCAATTCTATATTTATTTACGCGGCAAATTGTTCGGCCAAGAGAATTTTTCATGTTAATTTATTATTATTAATTTATTATAATTATTATTAAGGTATTTTCGGAGCATTTTATAAAAAATTATAAGCATACAGATAGGTTTTCTATGTCTTAGAAAACGCTATCAAGCAAATTATTACGAACGACAATATCATAGAAAATTATGTGATTACGGAATTTTACGGAGTTTCGTCAGTTAGGATATTATGAGAGACATGACCCACTGGAAATTCAGATACAGGCTGATTCTTGTCAAGAAGTATTACGCAAGCTTGGGTCGCAGCGTCAAGAAAAGGCGGATAGATGGATCGGAAATCGACTTCATCATCCGCGCGCCGTGTGTAATGAGCCAGAGAAGGGGAAGTAGCGCGTGGGGAGCAGCCAATCAGTGGAGACCACGTAAGCTGGAAGTCGGTACCGAGGTGGGGAGCCGACGGGTGCATATATCGTTCGGCGCGCCGAGGAGCGAGAACTATCTGTGTAGAACTTAACGAGTACGGTTGCACGCGGGAGTCGCTCCGATTTTCCGTGGAGTGGAGGACTAACTTTTGTAAAACTTAACCAGTGTGGTTGTACGAGTGTTTGGGTCCGATGTACGGACCATAGAATTATCTAATCTACCAGAATATCATCAAATATCGACAAAGATGACGACGTCCAGGAGACTGTGGGAAGCTCACAGCATCATCCAGTACGAGGGAAATGCTTTGGCAATTTCCAGTGGTAAGCGCAAATGGCACAGAAGTACGCAATCTCTCGTTTCTCTTTGATTTAAATTCAGTATTTCAGTAACTTCTTAGCTTGGGAATAAGAGTAAAATCAATAATTTATCAGACCCCGTTTTCACGTAATTTTCTATCGGTAATATTAAAATCGCAACGCTCCAATTTAAATTTTAAACTTATTATTATTATTATTAATTTTGCAATACTTGTTTTATATAATAAATTCATTTCTTTTACAATGCAATCTTTGCTTTCAGTAGGTAGCATTAGATATAGACCAATTCCTTCTCCTGATACAATTGTTTGTTGGGTTAATGATCAAATCATACCACGATCTGAGTGAATAGATTCTTGAAGGTGTTCTACCAGAGCTAGACGTTGTTAAATACAAATTTAGATTTCAACATTGCGTTGAGGTCTTTGCGCCCATTAAAACAACATAGCTTAGGCAAAGATAAACAGTTACATTTATCACCCAACAGTTAGGGGCAGTCAAACCGTTACACTTATCGTTCAACGTGTGGGCTAGCGAAACTGCTACATTTGTACGCTCAACGTGGAGCAAAGTGGAAACCATTACAATCTCTACTACACCTTACATCCGTTTCACATATACTAACTTTGATTTCTAATTAATTTCTAATACCTGAATCTATATTATTGTGATGTCAACAGATTAATTTTTTGTAGAAGTGCTTTCCTTGCCTGAGCCAACCTACTCTTTATATCCTCTTTGCTTCGTCCATCACTGGTTATTTTGCTTCCTAAGTAACAGAAGTCTCCTACTTCCTTTGGCTTTTCACCTGCCATTTTGACGTCCATAGAGGTTTCTGATTTCTTTCGGCTGAATTCCATTATTTTTGTTTTACATTTATCGATTTTCATCATGAATTCCTCCCTCAATGGAGTCCAAACCATTTAAAAACTCATTCAAATCCTCCGGTGAATCGGCTAAGATGACAATGCCATCTGCAAATCTCAGAGTTGAAATTATCTCTTGAATCTTTACTCCTAGTTTATATGATTCTTAGGGGCAGATGACCTCGTAGTTCCGCCCCTCAAAACAACAATTAACTAAGTTAAATGATTCTCTAATTTCCTTCATTTATTTATTTATTTCTCGTGTCGGGAACATACAAATCTTCTTCTTTCTCTTTACATCATTCCCACTCCTATGTGGGGTCGATGTTTCTGACAGCTCTCCTCCATTTAACCCGGTCATGCACATCCTCTTCTGACAACTGTTTTTCTCTGAGGTCCTCCCGTACAGTACACAATCCATCCATCTTCGCTTTGGTCTGCCTCGCACATACAAGGATAAAATTGTCTATTTATATAGCAAGTGCCCAATACTGAGCAACATCCAAGGCGCTCGGAGTGACTAGCAGGAGATCTTCGTCTGCACAAGATGAAGGACACAGAGGGCAATGAAGCATGTGTTTTGAGGTTTGTTCTTGTCCACATTCGCAATACATGTCAATGTACTGAGGCTCAATCTCCTCTGATTATCTCAGGATCTTCCAACTCCTGACCGCAACCTGTTCAGGGACTTCCACACCAACCAGCTTTCGTTGTGTCCGGGTGGTAGTTCTTCAGCTACTGGCATCCAACCGCAGGGGTGAGGGGTTGTCTTCTTCCATAAATCCAGCCTTGCCTTCTCCGGTGACAAAAGTATGTGTGATAAGTTGCAGCCTTGCCTTACACCTTTCTGAATACCAGCTTCTCTTTCATGTCCTTCGGCTCGAATAACTGCTGTCTGGTTTCTGTATAGATTGTAGAACACTCTCCTATCCATGTGCTTTATTCCAATCCTTTATAATATGTCAAACAATTTACTCCAGACCGGCTTAGGTCTAAAGTGTATCGTTCTGTGGTCCGTCCCGTTGCTCTGTATGGGGCAGAATGCTGGCCTTCAACTAAGGAGTTGGAACAGCAACTTGGTGTGATGGAGACAAAGATGCTCAGATGGGCATATGGCTTGACACTCCATGATCATGTCGGCAATAATGGCATTCGCAAGCGATATGGAGTAGCGCCAATTACTGACAAGATGAGGGAAAGCCGTTTCCGCTGGTAAGGACATGTCTTACGAGCTGCTGAAACTACAGTTGCTCACACTGGATTGGCATTGTGGATCGATGGGAAGAGACCAATAGGATGACCGAGACAGCGTTGGCTCGACACTCTACATGAAGATAAAAATTTCCCGACTTCATCCTGACATGGCACACAATCGTGCAATGAGGCGACAGAGAACCAAAAAACACACCCTGCTAATTTGTGGGGCAAATGCTAAAGAAAAAAAGAAGAAACAACTTATTCCAATCAACGTTATCAAAAGCCTTTTCTACGACTACAAATGCCATGAACGTTATCCTATATTTCTTTATTCGACCTTCCAAGATCAGCATAAGACTTAGTACAGCTTCCCGCGTTCCTACGTTTCTCCAGAAATCAAATTGGTCTTATTTGTAGAAAATAAAAAAAACGCAAAATCCTAATATTTTTACATTTGGAGCTAATTCTGCATTTTATCGCTAAATAAATCTCTCAAACAAACACTTTCGTAAAGGTCGTGGAATAAGAAGATTTGTGACGTGAAGGGACCCTGATTTATGGTAATATAAAAGGCTCCAAAGCGGTGAACTAGTGTTCAAAGCGGTGAAATGATATATTTCTCGATATTTCGCGGTGGAATTTTAAGAAAAGTGAAAGTTGAGGTTGTACGGTGCACAGGATTTCTTAAATTATGAACAATATACAAACATTTACTTCAACAAATACTGTCCATGACTACCATAGTCCTTTTCTCGCTAACTCGTAAAACTTATGCTGTCCCCAAAGTTTAAGCAAAGCGGATCGATTCATGATTTCTGGACGCAGAATTGTTGTCTGAAAAGACAGAAAAGCCTCCTTCGCTGTCTCACTTTATAAAACACGTATATTTAAGATTTCTTATTATCTATCGAACTATTTCAATTAATTATAAAGTAAATATTTAAAACAAAACAAGAAGTTCCGTGACGAACTAAAGAGCCTACTTTTCATGCCAATGATTATTCTACAGTATATGAACCTATCTAGAATAATGACGAAATTAAGTTGATAATATCGAAATATCTAATTAGTTCAAAATATACCTGGTATAATGTAGCCTAATAGAGCACTACAGTTGGCAGCCCTGGTGACTGAATATATTCTTAGTTCCATCTCTTAAGGTACAGAATACAGAATTTCGTTGAAGTTCAATGGACGTTACATGCAGTTAGACACTGGATCTATCAGCACGCGTAAAAGCATATTGCCAACAATGTCATGCGTGTGCTGGTCAGAAATAATCTGTAATATTATGATATCTTGTTGTGCCAATTTTGGATGAAATCCATTTGTTAGTATAGAAGTTACATGTATTTTAAAATTGGACATTTCAGCAGGCATAGAACCATGTTGGCAGCACTGCCTTGTATTGAAAAATGAAAATCCACAGCCTGCTTCCAGTCTCCGACCGGGTCAGGAATGGAATGAATGAAGCCCCCATCTAGCGGCGAGGATATGAATTGTGCCGGCTGCCGAGGCCTGACGCACTCCTCTGGACTGCCTTGTATTAATTACTCCAAATTAATCTAGAATGTCAGGTGCTATACGTGTGCAAAGTATAGAGCTGTTGGCTTGCATACTTTCTGATATATTGATATTAGGGTAAAAATAATATAGACAGCATTTATTAACAGTTGGCAGCCCTGATTGCTCTTAACAATACTTATAGTCATATCTGTTATGGTACACATAGCACATACGAAATTTGGTTGAAATCCAACTGATAGTATAGATGTTGCATGTATTTAAAAATTGGTACTATCAGCAGACTTATAATCATGTTGGTAGAACTGACGTATATAAGTTACTCCAAATTAATCTAAAATGTCAGAATATACGTGTGCATAGTTTAAAGCTGTTGGCTTGCATACTTTCTGATATATTGGTATTTCGATAATAAAAATAGAGAGAGCAATTATGAACAGTTGGCAGGTCTGGAGGCTCTTAAGAATACGCTCAGTCATATCTGTTTATGTACAGATATTACATACAAAATTTGGTTGAAATCCAATTGATAGTGTAGAAGTTATATGCATTTAAACATTGGACCTATCAGAAGGCTTAAAATTATTTTGGCAACAGTCATGGCCTCCTGGAAATTAAACTGAAATAGTATTATCTACATGTGTGCCAATTTTGGAATAGCTCCCATGCATACCTTGCAAGATATCCAACATGGAGCTCAAATTTCTAGTGCGTTTTTTCAGCAGTTGGTAGCACTGACATCATTTTCAAATATGGACGAGAGATATTCCGGTGCACATCTTTACTCATACTAAATTTGGTTTTGATTGCTGCAGCCGTTTAGGAGTTGATGGGGGGGGGGGGGGACACACAGCCAGACATACAGACACACACACATTTTCCCGGATCGATCTCATAAGTCTACTTTTTCCTCATTTTTGCAAAATGTGAAAAGTAGACTAAAAATTGTATTACCAGTATTTCGTTAGTATTTTGTAATTTACGGTTAGTTAGTTATTGTTGTTTTAAGGGGCGGAACTAAGAGGTCATCTGCCCCTCTTAACACAGATTAAAGTATACAAATTTGGAATAGAAATTAAAATTTAGAGGTGGTCACCTACATTTGAAAAGACCGAAAATTAATAAAATTAAAAAAAAAAACTAATAATTATAATATAAACAAAAATTACGGAAAAACAAAAATTCTGCATTGAAAAACGAACAAGTCGTTGGGTCAATGTTCACTGGAAAATTTAGATTGCTGGCCCTAACCCACTCTCATAAAGCGGATGACGAGATCAACAGCCACCGCGTCATCGGCTAATATAAGTTTGAGTGTCGTCTGCAAACCAAGGTTTCTTCGTAAGTCAGCAAGATCCACACACTCGGTGAAAATGTGGGCCACGGTGAAAACGGCTCCATAGGTACAAAGTGGGGGGTCTTCCCTTCTTATTAGGTACGAGTGGGTGGATCCTGTATGACCTATCCTTAGCCTACACAAAATGGCGGACTCTCTCCGTGACCGGAATGAGCTCCGCCACACGCGAGTAGTTCCCTTGATCGCTCTCAGTTTACTGGGCAGTGGGTCAGCTAGCCACTGACTCTCCTAAAATGCCAGTACTTGTCGGCGTAACTCAGAGCGAATATCTCTAGCGGGTACCTCCATTGGTCGAGGTGGTAGTGATACCGCCTCTTTTGCAGCTTGATCCGCTAACTCATTTCCCGCAATTCCCATGTGGCTTGGAAGCCACAGAAAGGTGATTCGAGTGTCAGCGCGGCACAACCCGGCTAGTTATTTTAGGGTGAAAGTAACACATTTCGAAAAATAATTGGCATAATTGGGGTAAGTAGGCTATATCATTGTGATAACACATATGTTTGCTGAAAAAATTCACGGATATCGTTAAAACCAAAAATTCCGAACTCTACGTATGATATGAAAAATTCCAACAATGTAACCCAAACTGAAATTACCAGCATAACAGCCTTGTAAAGTAATGAAGTTTCCAAATCTCCTCATACATGTGAGAAGACTCTTGTGGTATTTGAATTGGACGCGCTCCTGGTCGGGATCAGACCGTTCAATTAACATGATGTTAATAGAAACCCACACCTCTCGCCTTACCGTAATTGATTCCCCAGTCTCTCATTTAACATGCATGAAACCTTCTACCGTCATGGATGTAATGCACAAGAATGTGAAACAGAGATTGGGACGAGAGGCAACAAGGCCATGTTAAAACTCAGCATTTTTTCTAGGTTCATGCTGTGTCTTGTGAGGGGATTAGCCTAGCAACACCACACAAGACACGGCATAAAACAAGAAACACGGGCCGTGAAAGCCAATATACCATCCTCTTGAAAGGCCATGTTGTTTGCCGATATGGGGAGAGGACGAAAAGGAAATGCGAAAGCAAGTAGAGGTTTGGAATCAAGAGATAGAGAAATTTGGGATGAAAGTAAGCACAGAGAAGATGATCATAATTGTTCTTTTAAGGGGCCTAACATCTAGGTTATCGGTCCCAAATGAAAAAGAAATGTAAACTATAACTAAAACTAACTACTAACTTATATACTAGAAGAAGAAATGGAAAACAAAAGGAGAATAAGGCAAATAAAGGACAGGAGGAAAAGAAATGCCCTCAACCCTCGAAGAATGCGGATTGAGGGATTTGGAAGTAAGGAGAGCCATGAAAGGCAGATAGGAACGGGAAAGAGGAGAGGGTCCGCCCCACAGGTAATGGATAAAAGGGGGAAAACCGGACCCAGCTCAGGAATCCCTCGAGGTCGCCAATTCCCGAACTCACCAGCCGTGAGCCCCTGAGGGTGTAGCAAAATCCAGGGCGCACCAAAAGTGGTGGGGCTACATACACCCTGCCACCTTGAGGGCCTTGAGCAGAAGGCAGGAGATAACAAGAAAAGAAAAAGAAAAAGAAAGCTGACCCCTCGCAGAAGGAGGGTATCAGAAAAGATGAGACAAGGGCCAATTAAGGCAGGAAAGGTAGGCCTCGGATACCCTAATACCGTCGGGGTTGGAAGAGAACAAGAGTTATCCAAGTGAGATCGACAGGAAAGCAGACGGAGAGGAGCCCGGCACAAGTAAGTGGAAGCAATGCCGGACTCAGCTAGGGCCCCGTGGACGCCAATCCACGTCCCACTAGATGTGAGCCCCTGAGAGACCGATGATATAGTGATGAGGGGTGAGGACGAAAAGGAAGTGCAAAAGCAAGTAGAGATTTGGAATCAAGAGATAGAGAAGTTTGGGATGAAAGTAAGCACAGAGAAGAGCAAGACAATGGTAATGTCAAAGAGGAACAAAGGAAGGAAGACTAACGATAAAACTAAATGGGGAAAGTCTAGAAGTGGTTAAGAGTTTCAAGTATCTGGGAAGTGTGATCGCAGAGGATGGAAGGATAAAGGAGAAAATTGGAAGGAGAATACAAAATGCAAGCAATTTTTATCAGAGTGTAAGGAGTATCCTTTGGAACCGAGACGTCCCAAAGGAATGTAAAAGGGTACTATATTCAACCTATTACGAGCAGTGCCGAATTAAGTTAAAATGAGGCCCAAGTCCCTCAGATTTTTGGGGCCCCTTCATTTTTTTCAAATTATTTTTATTTTTTAGCACCTGTACATTTAATAAATTATATACAAGAGTTCATTTTCTCAAGATGAATAATACACTTTTTATTAAATCATACATAGGCCTACATATATACGTCCTACATTTCAATTGAAACTATCATCGTTATTTGAAAACATTTCAGATGATTTGATGAACAATTTAACAATTCATACTATTTTTTACTTCTGTAAAATGTAATCAAAAATATTGTTTTCTGTTTTTTTCGGTCAATGAAATCTTCTACAATGTCATCAAAATCAATTTCCCGCAGAACATCGGACTCGATATACATTAAACTTAGCATGTCTAATCGTTCCTGTGACATGATACTTCTTTGCGCACTTTTGATCCGTTTCAATTTTGAAAACGAGCGCTCCACAGAACAATTCGTTATCATGAGGGTTAGGAAAATGCGAAAAGCAATTTCAACGTTCGTAAAAACAGACTCCAGCTTGACTCAAATAAGAATTTCGTAAAGTTCAGAATGAATGAACTCAGTTTTTAAAGGACATTGTAATTTAATAAACAATGCTGAAACTGTCTCAGTTCTGGATAAAAATGTTCTAAATCTTTGGAATAAAATTGAACTAAATTAGAAATTGCTTGGGGGCCCCAGGTCTGGGCCTAGTAGGGCCTAATGGGTAATCCAGCACTGATTACGAGTCTATACTAACATATACAGCTGGAACATGGAGAGAGGAGAGTAGCATACAAGCAGAGGAGATGAGGCATAGAGGGCAACACCATAAGAGATAGAGTTAGAAATGAAGAGATTGGGAAAAGGACAGGAATCTTGAAGCTGCAGGACAGATAAAGTGGTATGGTCACATGATGAGGATGGAAGAGGAGGGAGTACCAAAGAAAGCTTTTTCCGAAAAGATGACAGGGAAGAGACCACGAGGAAGACCCCGAAAGAGATGGACGCATACAGTCTGGGAGTGCATAGAGAAGAGGGGAAGAAAATCTGAAGATGAACTTAAAAAGGAAGAGGAATGATGGAGAGACAGGCGACGATGGAGGTATTTAATTCACAACCCGACCCAGGAAGCTGGAAACGGGAAATGAAGATGATGAAACCTTCTACCGCTACCACAGGGTTGCAAAATCGGGCGACTTTCGGCTATTTGGGTTACTTTTGCAACACTCGAAAATTCCGTTTGACGGTTGACGTCCAATCTGGGCAAACCGATTACAATCCATAACAAGGAGAGTGCATTAAGTTCCCTCTCAGAACCTCAAGGTGTAGCGGCTAGAAATTTTGACTGTCGCCCCGGAGGTCCGGGTTCATCCCAGACTCTGCCAAGAAAATTAATTCTGGTCTGAGGGCTGTAGCCGGGGTACACTCAGCCTCGTGAGGCAAAACAGAGAAGATGTGAGTTCGATTCCCACCTCATCTATCCTAGAAGTGGTTACCCCATTTCTACGCTAGGCAAATAACGGGATGATTCTTAAACTTCAGGCTGTCCCCATCCCAATTCCAGTCTCAATCACATATACACACACTACTACAACCATCGCAATAACTGTATTCTACCACAGGAGCATCCCAAATTTAGTGTCGCGATGGGAGAAATGTATGAACAAATGTGATGATGATGATAATTGTTGTTTTAAGGGGCCTAACATCTAGGCTAATGATGAACAAATGTGGAGACTGATCATCATCATCTTCATTTCCTCATTTGTTCCCCAAACCACAATCATCTTCATTTCCTCTTTTCCAGTTGACAATGGGTGAGGGCAAATATGGTTCCTCTCCACTTTGTTCTGTCGTTCCACCATTCCTCTTCCGACACGGTGTTCCAATCCAGATTCCATTTTCTAATACTATTCTCCACCGAGTCCATCCAACGCATTATTGGTCTTCCTCGTCCTCTCTTCCCTGTCATCCGTCGTTCCAGTGCTCGTCTTGGTAGCCTTACTTCATTCATCCGTTTGACATGTCCAAACCATCTCAATCTGTTTTGCTCCAGTTTGTCATTTAGTTTCTGTACTCCCAGCTCTCACAAGAACAAGAGAATTAATGAAGGAGGAACCATTACAGGATGGTATAGAGAAATCTAGACTTAGATGGTATGGACATGTAAAACGAATGGAGGAGAAGAGGATACCCAGGAGGATACACGAGACGAAGTGGGAAGGAAAGAGACCGAGAGACAGGTGGCTGAAGGGGGTTGAAGAAAGCGTGAAGAAGAGAGGAGAAGACTGGACAAGGGTGGAGGCTGAGAGATGGTGGGAAGACAGAAGACGTTGGAGAGGCTTGTGTTCCAAACTGACCCGGCCAGTGGCTGGAAACTGTGCAAGATGATGATGATGATGATGATAATTGTTGTTTTAAGGGGCCTAACATCTCGGTTATCGGCCCCTTATGGTTTGGGTGATCGTGAAATGTTCATGAAATAATAATAATAATAATATAATATCGTATGGCCTCGGATGCCAGGTGCAAGCTTTGTTATTTGACACCCAGAGGGTAGCTTGCATGTCGAATTTCGTTGTTCCTTGACTATGAAAGTCAAGGAGGTTAGATGTTAGATATCTAAACTCCTTGAACACTATAGCGCTTTCTAGTAGAGAAATGAGGAACTTTGTGTTGGCGGAAGCTCCCGAGATTAATTTTGTCATAATGAACACGGCCTACTGAATTCAAATGGGTTCTTTGACATGCCAACATCGTATGACATGCGTATCGTATTTTTGCCGCCTTTCAAAAAAATCACTTACCACGGCCAGGAGCGAGCCTGCAATCTTGGGATTAGTAGACCGACACGATAACCACTCACCCACAGTGGCAAGCTTCATGAAATGATACTAAACCTAAAACTAACTACATACTTACATACAAGAATAAGAAAAACGAAAAGTTCCGTGACGAACCAAAGAGCCTACTTTTCTTAAAATTTAAGATTCATGCCAATGATTAATCTATATGGATCTATCTAGAATAATGACGAAATTAAGTTGGTAATATTGAAATTTCTAATTAGTTCGAAATACTGTATACCTGGCATAATGTAGCCTAATAGAGAACTACAGTTGGCAGCCCTGGTGACTGAATATATTGTTAGTTCCTTCTTTTAAGGTACAGAATACAAAATTTGGTTGAAGTCCAATGGATAGCATGGACGTTACATGCAGTTAAACATTGGATCTAAAAGCGCGCGTAAAATCATGTTGGCAACAGTGTCATGCATGTATTGGTCAGAAATAATCTGAAGTAATATGATCTATTGTTGTGTCAATTTTGAATGAAATCCATTATTAGTATAGAAGTTACATGCATTTTAAAATTGGACCAATCAGCAGGCTTAGAATCGTGTTGGCAGCACTGACATATATTAGTTACTCCAAATTAATCTAGAATGCCAGGTACTATACGTGTGCAAAGTTTAGAGCTATTGGCTTGCATACTTTCTGACATATTGATATTAGGGTACCAAAATTGAGACAGTATTTATTAACAGTTGGCAGCCCTGGTTAATCTTAAGAATCGGCATAGTCATATCTGTTATGGTACATATAGCACACACGAAATTTGGTTGAAATCCAAATGATAGTATAGAAGTTACATGTATTCAAAGTTGAACCTCTCAGCAGGCTTAGAATCATGTTGGTATCACTGGCGTATATTAGTTACTCCAAATTAATATAGAATGTCAGGTACTATACGTGTGCATAATTTAAAGCTGTCGGCTAGCATACTTTCTGATATATGGGTATTTGGATTTTAAAAAATTGAGAGCATTTATTAACAGTTGGCAGCCCTGGTGGATCTTAAGAATACGCTCAGTCATATCTGTTTATGTACACATAGCACATACGAAATTTGGTTGAAATCCAATTGATAGTGTAGAAGTTATATGCATTTGAAATTTGGATCTATCAGCAGGCATATAATCATTTTGGCAACACTGCCATGTATGGCCTCCTGGAAATTAAACTGCACTATTATTATCTATACGTGTGCCAATTTAGAAATAGCTCCCATTCATACCTTCCAAGATATCCAACATGGAGCTCAAATTTCAATTGCGAATTTTCAGCAGTTGGTAGCACTGACATCATTTTCAAATATGGCCGTAAGATATTCAGGTATAGATCTTTACTCCTACCAAATGTTATTTCGATTGCTGCAGCCGTTTATGAGTTGATAGGGGGGGAGACACATACACAGACAGACAGACAGACACTCACACACACACTTGCCCGATCTCGTAAGTCTACTTTTTCCTCATTTTTGCAAAATGTGAAAAGTAGGCTAAAAATGAGGTAAACAAAAAAAAAGGAGGAAAGGAAATGCCCTCAACCCTCGAAGAATGAGAATTAAGGGATCTGGAAGAAAGGAGAGCAAGGAAAGGCAGAGGAGAGAGACCGCCCCGAAGGCAATGGAAGGAGAAAAACCGGACCCAGCTCAGGAATCCCTCAGGGTCGCCAACTCCAAACTCACCAGACGTGAGCCCTTGAGGGTGTAGCACAATCCAGGATGCACCAGAAGTGGTGAGGCTACATACACCCGGCCTCCTTGAGGGCCTTGAGCAGAAGGCAGGATATACAATGAAAAGAAAACAAGAGGTCTGTCCCTCGCAGAATGAGGGTATCAGGAAATATGAGACAAGGGCCAATTAAGGCGGGAAAGTAAAATACTTCCTAGGCCTCGGATACCCTATAACCGTCGGGTTCGGAAAAGAACAAGAGTTGACCAAAGAAGGTCGAGAGGAAAGATAACAGAGAGGAGCCCGGCACAAGTAAGTGGAAGCAATGCCGGACTCAGCTAGGGTCCCGTGGTCGCCAACCCACGTCCCACAAGTTGTGAGCCCCTGGGGGTGGAAAAGAGTGGTAAGGACCGTAGAACAGTACATACATGGGTTTGTTTTTTAGCTTTGGCACCTTAGTTATAACTGGATTAATAACTCACTTAGATGGTTCTAAGTTTCACAGGCCCTCGATGTAGTCTCCACCGTTGCGTACAACGTGTTCCCAGCGATGCGGAAGTCGTTGGATCCCGTTGGCACTGCCCAATCTATTGATGGTACGAAGAGAGCGCTCGGCAGCCTGCGTAACGTCTTAAATGGTACGGAAGCGCTCCCCGGGCATTGTCATCTTCATCTTCGGGATGAGATCATAGTCGCAGGGACAGATGTCGGGAGAATATGGGGGGGTGATAGAGGACCTCCCAGCCCCAGCGATCCAACAATGCCGACACAACGCCTGCTGTGTGTGCCCTAGCATTGTCATGCAGAACGATGGGCGGTGTAACCATGTGGTGGCGCCGTTTTCTTCTCAGAGCTCCTCGGAGATGGTCTTGCAGAAACGAACAATAGTACGCTGCATTAACAGTTTACCCTCAGAGAACAGTATGGTGAATGATCACACCATCCCAATCATAGGCAAGAATCAACATTACCTTCACATTGGTGGGGGTTGGTCGAACTGTTTGTTTCCGTGGTGCCGCCACTCGTTCGATTGGCATTTTAACTGTGGCTCATAAGATCTGGCCCACGTCTCGTCAATGGTTATGATACTCCCGACATCAGTCCCTGCGACTATGATCTCATCCCAAAGATGAAGATGACAATGCGCGGAGAGCCGAGCGCTCTCTTCGTACCATCAATAGATTGGGCAGTGCCAACGGGATCCAACGACTTCCGCATCGCTGGGAACACGTTGTACGCAACGGTGGGGACTACATCAAGGGCCTGTGAAACTTGGAACCATCTAAGTGAGTTATTAATCCAGTTATAAATAAGGTGCCAAAACTTAAGAAAACAACCCATGTATATTTGTAATTTACTGTAAGTATTTTTATTTACCGTTCCAGATTTTTACACAAACTTGACACAAGAACAGTTTCAACCATTTGAAATGCACATGGCTTTACTAGAGAGTCGCCAATAGTGTGAGACTCTTTATTTTCCAGCTATAAGAAAGGCCGCTTTGTAGGAGGCTTCAAGCAGTGGCTTTGGGTAAGATACATACAAAACCTAACTTCGGTAACGCACCTGATGATTGGAATCGAGCTCTCTGACTCCAGCGACTCTCCAGAGCTCCCCGGGTGTTCCTGGAGTCTGGCAGGCCTCATATTATCATTCCAAACAATTTTGGCACATAAGAAACACTGCGATTTTTCAATTCCATCACGACCAAGGTTGCATGTGAACCCATATTATTTAACATATTCATCACTGTACTTCCCTTTCTTTGACGTTTTTCCCCTTAAGACACAGCACTGTAACTTATACGTTTGCTAGTAGTGGAGATAATAATGAAACAACTTCCTACTTTAAGTAGTAAAGAAAAACTGTTGAGTAAATTTAAAGAATTAAACACGGTCATTGTAAAAATTCATTTTGCATTTCAATAAAGAGAAATACTAAGTAATCTTACTTGAAGAAATCAATTGCTGTACCTATCCAAACTATGTACCTATCTCATGTATTCATTCATTTATTAATTCATTTATTCATTCGTTCATTGAATCATTCATTTATTCATTCATTTAATCATTTATTCATGTATCCATTCATTTATTGATTGAATCATTTATTTATTCATTCATTTCATCATTTATCCATGTATTCATTCATTTATTCATCGAATCATTCATTTATTCATTCATTTACTCATTGAATCATTCATGTATTCATTCATTTATTAATTAATTGAATCATTCATTTATTCATGTATTCATTCTTTCATTTATTCATTGAATCATTCATTCATTTATTCAGCGAATCATTCATTTATTCATTCATTTACTCATTGAATCATTCATGTATTCATTCAATTATTCATTGAATCATTCATTTATTCATGTATTCATTGAATCATTCATTCATTCATTCATTTAATCATTCATTCATCGAATCATTCATGTATTCATTCATTTATTCATTGAATCATTCATTTATTCATGGATTCATTCATTCATTTATTCAGCAAATCATTCATTCATTTATTCAGCGAATCATTCATTTATTCACTCATTTACTCATTGAATCATTCATGTATTCATTCAATTATTCATTGAATCATTCATTTATTCATGTATTCATTCATTCATTCATTTATTCATTGAATCATTCATTCATTTATTCATTGAATCATTCATTCATTCATCGAATCATTCATGTATTCATTCATTTATTCATTGAATCATTCATTTATTCATGCATTTACTCATTGAATCATTCATGTATTCATTCAATCATTCATTTATTCATGTATTCATTCATTTATTCATTGAATCATTCATTCATCCATCGAATCATTCATTCATTTATTCATTGAATCATTGAACATTCATTTATTCATTCATTTATTCATCTAATCATGTATTCATTAATTTATTCATTAATTTATTTCTTCTTTGTTCGATTTTGGCCTACTTTGGACCACGGGAAGCAATTGACTTGCTGATTAGTCCTTTTTCTGCTCCCAGAAAATCTTCATCCTTTCACTGTATACAGTATTATCTTCCTTTCTTCCGACCAGATGTTCTTGGCTCTTCTCCTTTGCTTTTCCTGGAACCCCTTGAATGCATCAACTGTAACTCGAAACACCTCTCCATTCCAGATCTCATTTGGACTGACCCTAATTTCCTCCATATCCTTTCTTATTTCTTCTACCCATTTTGTAGTCGCTTTTATTTATTTATTTATTTATTTTATTATGCACATCAGTGCGCTTTCCAATAAAAATTAATGCTAGTCAAATTATTATAGATTCAACAACAGCAAAGTCTCCAAATTGGCATCGCCAATTGACATTTAAAACACAGTGGTTGACGACGACTAACGACTTATTAGTATAAAGAAGGAACTTTTATAACTTTGTTTTACGTTCAGACTCGTGTAAATTCTGAAAAGCAATATTACAAAATTAGAGAGGACAGTCACACCTTCCCAGGGGAGCCACGCCTCACAGGTTAACAACCCCTGCATTAGAGGATTGGTTATACGGATAAATAATAATTTACTGATACCGGTATTTCTAAATAGTGTACAGAACCAACAAGTTTCAATGTTTGGCAACACTGCCCTACCGTGTAGTGTCAAAAATACACCGTCTAGTCACGATTCATAATTGTAATTATATGACACCATTGTGCACACAGAGTCGCATTGTCGACAAACAGGATTATCGCCGACAAAAGGGATTTCATGTCGCCTTTCAATTGACAATCGAAAACTACTTCCAAGAAACTTCTATTCTTACGTATTATTTGATTATCTGTTTCTTCCTTGTTGGGGAAATGAGGGCAACGCTTTGTGAAGTCTAAATAGGATTTGGATTTCATATTGCATCTCACAATGCAAACCTTGAATTCCATTTAGAATTTCATTAAGTGGCAGTATTGTTAAGCAAGGATGATACATGAGAAAGAAGCGTGCAGAGGAAGTAATGGAAACGTGTTTCCAGAGAATACAGCGGAGAGATGTCGAATAGATAAACAATTTTAAAATATATTGTAGGCTATGTGAAACACCAAACCACAGCGTCTGCTTCGAGCTCAGTTTTTGGTTCACAATTGGCCCGAGAACGTGAACTTGTACATGCACGCGCAATCAGCTATCACTTGTCTATGCTAAGTTTGTTTATTGTGTGTATAAAGTGATGATACTCAGGGCCGGATTTAGGAATATGCCGCCTATAGGCTAAAGTCCATTTGCCACCCCCTCTATAGTTGATATTTGCTTAATACATTTGTTTTATACAACAAAGGGATAGGGTTCATTGGCGTTTTCAACTTTTTTTAAACATAAAGTATAGTTTATATAAAACTACAATTTTAATGCTTTACACAATAAATTATATAATGAAATTAGTTATCTAGGCCTACTTGTTTTCTTTTACGTCTTTTAAGATTCATTAAAAATGAAATGGGTTTCCAACTTCATTAATTAATTTGTTCTGGAGATCAGTGATCACTATTTCACACATATTTTTATATTTGAATACTAATGACTATCTTTTGCGTAATTGAAGAACTGTGTTCAATTTTAATTAAGTTGTCCTTCACGGTAAAATGAAATTACACAAAATGTAGTTAATTACTGATTTGTTTGTTGAAAATATACAAACTTCTCTAAGACAACTCACCCCACGTAATCTTGATGTTCAAATTTACATAGATTTCTTAATGGCAAACTCGTTAATAATGTACTCATATGAAAGTATTTTTGTTGTACAGTAATTGTGAATTTGTATTATGTTATAGTTTTACAAAGTAGGCTATGTAGAAGGACTAAAACATATTTTCAAGTAACATGTATTCTTAAATTCGTATGGAAAGTATTATTAACGTCTGAAATACTTCATTTGAGCTTTTGAATCAATTGCCAAACTGCCGCCCCTGAAAATTTGCCGCTCTAGGTTGCAGCCTACTTAGAAATACGGCCCTGATGATAATTGTTGTTTTAAGGGGCCTAACATCTAAGTTATCGGCCCAGAATGGTCTGGGTGTTAGCGAAAATGACCAATACAATGGAAAGTATAAGGAAAATTAGGTGAGACTGAAAATACGTACAAGTTTGAAACGAGTCACAAAATGGAGTGTGGTAACTGGCCTAATTACAAAAGGGAATTTAGAAGGAAAATACTCAGAAAAGGAATAGATTGCAAAATACGCATAAAATGGAGTTTAGGTTCAAAATGCATACAAAATGCAATGCAGACTCGAAATACTTACAAAATGCAATTGAAATTCAAAATACTTACAAAATGCAAATGAGATTGAAAATACGTACAAAATGAAATTGAGGTTCGAAATGCAATTGAAATTGAAAATACTTACAAAATGCAATTGAAATTAAAAATGCTTACAACATGTATGGTAGATTCAAAATACCGGTACTCATTTCGATTGACAATACTCACAAAATGCAATTTAGACTGAAAATACTTGCAAAATGTAATTTAGATTCAAAATACACACAAAAAGGAATTGAGGATCAAAATACTTACAAAATGCCCACCATACAAAATGCAATGAAGATTGAAAATACTTGCCAAATGTGGTTGAGGTAGAAAATACTTATAAAATGCAATTGAAATTCAGAAAACGCACAAAAATGGTACCACATATTAAAAAAGTTATCAAAAAGCAATTTAGATTGTCAATCCTTACAAAATGCAATTGAGGTTGAAAATACTCGCAAAATGCAATTTAGATCGAAAAGACTTACAAAACGCAACTTAGATTGAAAATACCTACAAAATGTACCTTCGATTCAAAAAATTCGCTTGGATATACGGGGAGTCAATTAACAAAATCAGTGCGGGAATCTTAGGAGACAAGGATATAATGAAAAGAAAACAAGAAGTCTGCCCCCTCGAAGAATGAGGGAGCAGGAAAGATGAGACAAGGGCCAATTAAGGCGGGAACGTGAAAGACTCCCTAGGTCTCGGATACCCTAATTCGTGATCGGAAAAGAATAAGAGTTGACCAAGGGAGGTCGACTGGAATGAAGACGGAGAGGAAGCCGGCAAAAGTAAATGGAAGCAATGCCGGACTCAGCTGGTGTCCCGTGGTCGCCAACCCACGTCCCACAAGTTGTGAGCCCCTGTGGGAGCGTGTATAAAGTGTATGCGCTTTAAAATAATTTCAAGATGGTAATCGAGGGCGATGGCATCGCGATAGTGTACTTCGGCTACTGCTTCCGTACTGCGCAAGTGCAAGTACAAAGTTTCTGATTGGCTCCGGGAAGCTCCGAGAACGTCAAACATGAAGCTTAACCATGTTTCCCGTTGGCCTGCGAGATTGCAATTTCTAGGTCACTTTTAGCATTGGAGAGCGATACGGCTTCCTGATTGGCTATTCTGACGGAACATGACTGCAGCAAAGGATGTGATTAGTCAGCGTAGCTATAGCGTGGAATCTATCAGCGATGTCGTTATATTAAGTTAAGATTTATATTCTAGTCAAATGTATGCACGCATAACGAAAAGAAACCTCATACTTCAATAAATGCAATAGCAAACACTTCGGAAGTGATGACTAGGGACATCCTTGCTAATGACAAATTGCGTATTTTTTAGCCTATTTTCAATTTTGAAAAAATAGGCTTATGAGATCACCTTTTGTCCGTGCGTGTGTGTGTGTGTGTGTATGTGTATGTCCCCCCCCCCCCCTTAATAAAATCTAAACGGCTGGAGCGATTTCAATGAAACTCTGTAAGTTCATAACACCATTCCGGGCGACCCCGACCGTGCCCTTAAAATTTTGTTACGTCTCACCAATCCAACATGGCGGCTATGCGAAATATTTCACCACCATTCTATATCTCCGAAACTATTCCCGATATCACCCTGGAATTTATTACGGTGTTAAAGGGAAATACTAGAAGTTCACCTATGTAACTCTTGAAAAACTGGTGACTACAAAACCAACATGGCGGCCACGCGAATTTGCGACTTTCAAATAGACGTTTCTCGCGATTTAACCAACCAAAGTTAATAAAACTTGGTACAGTATATGTTTATACACATTGTAATGCACCGACATCTAACTTCGTTCAATTGTTTACAAAACCACAAGATGGCAGATGTGCGAAATATTTCACCGGCATTCTATATCTCTGAAACTATTAGCGGTAACACCCTCAAATTTTGTACGGAGATAAAGGGCACTACTGGAAGTTCATCTATAAGACTTTCAAAAACCGGGTAACTAAAAAACGATCATGGCGGCCAAGCGAATTTGAAAATTTTAAATTGACCTTTCTCGCGATTTAATGTTCCAAACGCAATGAAATCTGGTACAGGAAATGTTTATACACATTGTAATGCACTGGTATCTAATTTAGTTCAATTGTTTACATAACCTCAAGATGGCGGCTGTGCGAATTTCGAAAATTAAGTTTTTATTTCTTGTGTCGTAATCATGCGATCAAAGTGAAAGTTTTAATAATAAACCTAAGCAATAATTTTCCTTTAATGGTACATGACTCTATGGCCTATACATTTAACAATCCATCATGGCGACCATCCGAAATATTTAGTCGGTTCTCAATATCTACGAATCTATTATAGCAATCAAACTGACAATTTGTATGTTGATAGTGTTAGTTAATATAAGTAGGATATATGAAAATAGGCTGTGTAGTTCTACACGGAACTACTTGTTGTTGTATTGCTCAATTCTCAAACTTTTATTAAAATGTAGTCTATTTGTAAGATATTCATGTATACAATGATACATTTTTCATACAACTGGGTTGGTGGAATAATAAACTCTACACAGCCATAGGACCATAAAGTGTCCCCTATATGTAGAATCACCCAAATGGTAGGCTACAAGAGGGTGTTAATCGATGAAAAACATTCTGGTAATGATTCTTCTTGATTTAAGAATATATGGAAGCACTTATGGCCTAGGAACAATGATCATGCAACTATTTCAACGCGCATTACAAAGTACACGGGTGCCAAGAAATTACGAAGTTAAAACAGCGGGAGTTCTACATATTTTTTATCAAACCTGGAATAACATCGCTGATAGGTTCCACCCTATAACTACGCTGACTGATCATATCCTTTGCTGCAGACGTGTTTCGTCAAAATAGCCAATCAGGAAGCTGTGTCCTTCTCCAATGCTAAAAGTGAACTAGAAATTGCAATCTTGCTCTCGGGCTAGTTTTAGCTTCTCGTTCCCGGAGATTGATTGTGAAACGACCCATAAGGTAGCGTGCATTTCAACTTCCTTCTCGTTCTCGTTCCCGGGCGATTGTGAACCAGCCTGAAGTCAATGAGAGAAAAAAAAACTATACAATAAGGGAAGGATGCTTAGTACCGTGCCAATTTTGTTCCACACGTTTTACATTCAGAGATCCTCGCATGTCATGTAGCCTACACAGTAACTGTCAAACGAAATCCTCAAACGCCTTTCATAAAGGCATACAACTGCCTAAAATCAAAATTATCTGCGAAATTTGTAGTTCTAGCAATACATGTTTTTAAATGCCACGCATTACCTTACTTATGAGTTGGCAGATAGACCTACAAGTTATTTATTTCTTACGTATTCAATGCAAGGATTAAAATAATTCTACGTTGTTTTGAAATGTCAGATCATGAATGCATTGTTTTCAGGGTGTTATTTAGGTAATTTATTAGTTAATAAAATCCTAGCCGCTGATTATTCCCGCTCTTCAGATATCAGACTTCCTGGGCAGCGAATCGAAAGATAGGTATTACGAAAGAAAGAAAAAACAAAACAATGCCAATTATTGAGGTGTGACGGCTTCAGTGGCGTGGTTGGTAACATGCTGAGCTTCTATGCCCAAGATCGCGGGTTCAAACCCGACCGAAGTCGTCGGATTTTTTAAGAGCGTTAAAAATCACTCAGTATGCCATCGTTCGGAGGGGAAGTAAAGCCGGCGGTCCCATTTCATAGATTTATGGCATGTTAAAGAACCACCCACTAATTACACCTCTGTGAAGCTAAATTATAGGTTAGATTTGACTAACGCTCTTAGGTTCCAACGTTCGTTGCGGTGGCGTCTAGTAGCTAAGTTCTGAACTAGTAGTCGTTGGCCACAAAAGTAGGAACTATTTGAAAAAATCAAAGTCTGCATTCCTTACTTGAATTAAAAAACAGATACACACACTAATACAGTCATCACAATTAACACCGGTTATCAGAGAGATTCTACACACACCCAAAGTACACGGGGCTACATGGCCGCGTTGTCGCAGCCCCTAAACAGAGGAACCAACCAACCAACCATTTGAGGTGGGAACATGAAAGACTCCATAGGTCTCGGATCGAGTTGACCAAGGGAGGTTGATGGGAAAGTCAAGGAGGGGAACCCCACAATTCCGGACTCAGCTGGTGTCCCGTGATCGCTAGTTTACGTCCCTTTAGTCGTGAGCTGACAAATCCCAATTTCAGCACTAGTTTAGGGCACACAGTGGAACATTGGCGCCTATAGAAAGGGTGGAAACTTTAGAATCCCAATGGCGAGCGTGTTTCTTTTTTAATTCTATTCATTATATCTGAGACAGAAGAATAAATAATGCTCACTTTACGAGAGGGAAGCAGGTGGAACGCAGCGCACCGCGCCAAGCCCAGCCACGCCTGTGTTTATGCAGCCCAAAGAACAGAGGCGCCATTCATCAAGCTGATGGGATGATTCACTCCTGTTGACTCTGTGTAAGGAGCAGTACGTGGAGACCGCCCGCGCCCTCACCGTGTCTACACCCAGCACGAAACTGATCCCGTCAAGACCGCACAATGGGGACAGTGGCGTACGATTACAAGCAACGCTCATGGGGCGGATAATAGAAAGTCTAATTTATTTTCCCCCCAGGGGCTCACAACTTGTGGGACGTGGGTTGGCAACCAAGGGACCCCAGCTGAGTCCGGCATTGCTTCCACTTACTGCTTGAGTCTAAGCTGCGTGAACCTGAGAGAAATGTGCATCGCAGACTATGAGTAGTGGTGTTGACGAGTGATAAGGTTTCTCGGTCCGTGCATAGTACAGAACCATATACATTGGTCGGTGACTCACTCAGTCATTCCTAACACCTCATTGGTTTGAGCAACGGCTCAATGTTAGCAGTATTGGAATAGAAAGGAATACCATATATCACGGTGGGCTGTTGACAGATCCTTCTCTTCACACCCAACCCATCCCTGCTCTTTCCCCTCACCACGCAAGTCCATAGAGCTTGGACTCGAGCAGTACTTGTGCCGGGCTCCTCTCCGTCTTCTTTCTTGTCGACTTCACTTGGTCAACTCTTGTTCTCTTCCGACCCCGATGGTATTAGGGTATCCGAGGCCTAGGAAGTCTTCCACTTTCCCACCGTAATGAGCCCTTGTCTCATCTATCCTGATACCCTCCTTCTGCGAGGGGTCAGACTTCTTTATCTTTTCATGGTATCTCCTGCCTTCTGCTCAAGGCCCTCAAGGAGGCGGGGTGTATGTAGCCCCACCACTTCTGGTGCAACCTGGATATTGCTACACCCTCAGGGGCTCACGGCTGGTGAGTTCGGGAGTAGGCGATCCTGGGTGATTCCTGAGCGGGGTCCGTTTATTCCCCTTTTTCTACTGACTTTGGGGCAGGCCCTCTCCTCTTTCCCTTTCCTATCTGCCTTCCATGGCTCTTCCTCATTCTTCGAGGGCTGAGGGCATTTCTTTTCTTCCTGTCCTTTATTTGCCTTATCCTTTATTTGTTTACCATTCCTCTTTCTAGTATGCAAGTCTGTAGTTAGTATTAGTTATAGTTTTCATTCTCATCTCATCTTACACTATCACCCAAACCATTAGGGGCCGATAACCTAGATGTTTGGCCCCTAAAAACAATTACATCATCATCAAATTTAGCCTATTTTCATTTATGGAAAAAAAAAGGCTTATGAGATTACCTTTTGTCCGTGTGTGTATGTGCGTGTGTGTGTCCCCCTAATACAATCTAACCGACCACAGCGATTTCAATGAAACTCGGTAAGTGCATACTACTACTTTGTCCGACCTCGACCGTGCCTTGCAAATTTTAATACAATTCACCAATCCAACATGGCAACCGCGCGAAATATTTCACTGGCATTCAGTAGGCTATATCTCCACACCACAACAGTAACAGATATCACCCCGAAATTTTGTACAGTGATGAAGGGTACTACTTTTTTTTGTAGCCTCCTGAGAGGCCGAGTGCAGGTCTTTCTAGTCGACGCCCGTGGGCGAACTGCGCGTCGGGAAGAGAGATGAGATGAAGGGATGAAAGTGGGCAAGGATGTGGAAGGAAGCGGCCGAGGCCTGTCAGAAGGTACTGTCCCAGCATTTGCCTGGTGTTGAAAATGGGAAACCACGGAAAGCCATTTCAAGGACAGCCGGCGGACCGAGTCAGCAGAGCTTGGCCCCATGACCTAACACCGCGCTTTAGCCAGCGTAGCCACTACTGTCGGTAAGGGTACTACTAGAAGTTCATCTATGTAACTTTCATAAACCTGTTAAGCACAAAACGAACATGGCCGCCAAGCAAAGTCGAAACATTTAAATAGACTTTTCTCGCGATTTAACCACCCGACCACAGTGAAACTTGGTACAGCAATTGTTTATGCACATTGAAATGCACTGGCATCTAATTTAGTTCAATTATTTACATAACCTCAAGATGGCGGCTATGCGAAATATTCAAATTAAGTTTTTATTTCTTATGTTCTAATCATGCGAAGTGAAAGTTTGAATAATGAACCTACGCAACTGTGTCCTTGAAAAGGTTGTGAGAGAATGGCGCAAGGAACTGACCAATATGGGTGTCCAGAGTGGGATATACCTGGGGCGTAGGAAGGAAGGACTGGTTGTAGATTGCCTGGCCTTTGCTGACGACATGGCACTTATTGCCGATTCTCTGGATACAGCAACAATGCAGGTCAATTGCCTCAGAAGACAGGCAGCCAAAGTGGGTCTTCAAGTGTCGCTGGAAAAAACAGAATTCTTCACCAACATCAAAGAAGCTAACAGAGAGATGCTACTAGAACAGGGAAAAATCAAGAGGATTGAGAAATTTAAGTATCTCGGCGAATGGATTGAACCCAACTTATCAGAAAGAGCATCATTATCCATGAGAGTCAACAAGCTGGAACTGGCTTATCGACTGACAAAGAACATCTACAACAAGAAATGCCTGTCACGCAACCTGAAACTGAAGCACTACACCTCAGTCATACGACCAGAAGCCCTGTATGCCATGGAGTGTCTCTCATTGAACCGAAGTGGTCTGATGGAGAAAATGGAAGTCAGAGAGAGGAGAATTCTCAGGAAGATCCTAGGTCCGGTAAAGGAAGATGAGGAATACCGTAGGCGGCACAATTCCGAGCTCTACGAACATATAGAAAGGCTCTCTGACTGTGCTAGGAAAAGGAGAGTAGCATTCTATGGTCATGTGGCAAGATTGCCTCCCAAAAGACTGACCAATAGGCTGTTCACTTTCTGGCAGAACAAGAAGGTTCGTACCACTTGGCTGACAGAAACTGAGAAAGACATTAATGAACTGGGAATATCAGATCTTCAAGACAGGCAATCTGTGAGACATGCCCTGAAGGAAGTCCATGGATTTCAGGAAAAACCCCGGAAGAAAGGTACCCCTTGGACAGATGATGATGATGATGATGATAATTGTTGTTTTAAGGGGCCTAACATCGAGGTTATCGGCCCCGTTTGGACAGATGAAAGGAAGGAGTTACACCGGCAGAAAATGTGACAACACTGGGCAAAGATCAAAGCTCAACAGTTGAACAAGCGTGGTCCAAAGTAGGCCCATTCGAAACAAGAAGAAGAAGAAGAAGAAGAACCTACGCAATAATCTTCATCTAATGGCAGACTACATAACTCAATGGACAATGGCCTACACATATAACAATCCAACATGGCGACCATTCGAAAGAGGTAGACAGTTCTCAATATCTACGAATCTATGACAGCAATCAAACTGTAATTGTGTATGTTGATAGAGTCAATGAACATATGGATCATTCAATAACAAGGCGAGCACAAAACCAACAAGGCGGTGACGGGAAATTTAAATATTTAAATGGATTTTTCTCGCGACTTTTCATCCGAGCGCTGTGAAACTTGGCACGGTATATCTTCATACATGCCTTAATAAACTGATGTCTAATTTAATGGAATTTTATGAACTTAATAATGGCGGCTATGCCTTTTTCTAAAATCTCGTTTTCATTTCTCGTTTCCTAATGAGTATTATAACGCAGTCGTGTCTCTTCCTTGTCAAGGGGAAACATATATTTAACATTTATTTGAACAAATTGACTAAGTATAGTACCTTAAATGCTACGACAAACCATTTTGTTCATTTTGATCCTGCAAAGAGATGAACAGGCGTATAAACGTGTTGATGATTATGTGTCCTCGTAGTACTTAAATGACAAGCTTTCAACACAAAACCCAGTAGGCCTATATAGAAATCCATAATGTTAGGGTGTGTAGCTAACAAAATACCGAATATACCGGGAGAAAATTTACCTGAATGCTTCTATTGTTTGTGTCACTGTTATCGCCGGTGGGCCGGTTATGGCGACACGCTTTTGGAAAAGATTCCAGTGTTGCTTTTCGAGGTTAGCCTTAATTTGTGAAAGATTTGATGGTGCATGTTCAAATAATTCCATAAAATGTCGACGTTGCTCACATGGTTATAGTATTTCAGTATGCTCTGGATCTTCAGTCAATGATCAGTTCTATGGATATTCTGGAAATTTCTGTAGTCTTTTAGGATCCCAGATATTACTTTGATATTTGTTTGGTTTGATTGGTGGTGGAATTGTAATAAAAGATCTTCTTCTATGTGGTGTGAGTTTGTGTATACTTACATAAGTGAGTGGATTCTCTTCTTGTAGGATAACTCATCTCTATTTCCTTGACTTAACGTAAACAAATTTTTTGTTCGTCTTGATTCTAGGACGCAACACAAAATGTTGACAGAGAGTGGGGGAATTTGAACCGTTTTCGCCCATTTTCATTTACGCCCCTTTACTTGTCTTTCTCTTGTGCCAATTATTTGAATTGCTCTCTCTTCTTCTCGGTTATTACTGGCCAGAATAACTGAGCAGATCAGGGGACAGTTCTGTAATTACCGATCAGGTTTGTTATGGTAACTCATTACTATACCGAATCGTGATTAGTGGCCCCTCTCTTTACTGTATCTAAGCTTCTCCATTACCAGGGATTACTCCATGTTTGTGTCTGGGCTGTTCTTCTGTTTTTCCAATGAAGGGTTAACGTGTTTTTTGTTGTTTTTTTAGCTACCGCTCCTTTTTTCGGGATGCCTTGCTCCCTCTTTCCTTTTGATTAATATGTATCATTTCTCTTTGAGAAATGTTTTAATTAAATCTTTGTTCCTTGTATCTTTATTATGTGATATTTGCTTCAAATCAATGTCATCAAGGTAAGATCTCGATATACTTCTTGTTGTGTGTGTGTGAGGAATACTATGGTGCTTTACCTAGTATGTCCACCGAGTGTATGTTTGTTTCATTTGAGTGCAGTCATTCTTTACCTTTACCTTCCCCCTTTTATGTACCGTTTGTATTATTGTATGTGCTACGGCTTACTGTGCGGTTTTCTTCTTCCCGCGGACGATTCGAGCAACACGCTTGTTCGCTTGTCTGTTCGCTCAGGGACGCATTTATGACCCGTGACTTCACCGATCTCTATCAGTCTAGCAATGAACCTGTGGGCATAGGGTTTGGTTACACCCTGGACTACTTGTGATACCTGTATCTGGTGTCACAACATCGATCTTCGTGGATTTCTTTGCCCCAAGTAAGGCCTATGTCGTACAACACATTATATACATTCATTTACCTTCGTACCATACTCACGTACGTCATTGTGTTTATCTAATTGTCCCTTTCGTCGAACGTATCTCCCTTCTCTGCACTTGCCTCTATTTCTACTTCCTTACCGTAACTTACTTTGATGGATTTTACATAATTATACTATACATTACCCTTCAGGTATTCATTTTAATTGTCGATTGTTCTGTCGTCACATATTTAGTTCTGTCACGTCAGTCTTACGAGTATTTACTCTATTCATTTGTGTCCCTCCTAAGCCCCCCTCACCCCTTCACTTTCTCTGTATCCTCTAGGCTATTCTTTGTCGGTATGTCCATTTTCCTGACTCTCTTGTCTAGCCTTTTAATCTTTTTATTTCCGAACTTAATTTTGCACTGCGTGTGCATACCATTTCACCAATGTACCTCTCTCTCTTATATCTATGACTTGACATAAACTTCACCCACATTCATGCATTCCGCTTACTGTAAGAAAATGTAGGCCTATTATTATTTTCACATAACCTACCTATTTAGAATGTATCGCTTCCTCGTCAGTTCTTGTTTATCTTTCTTTATCAATACACTACCGTGATCTCTATTTCATCTACGTGGTGACTTAGTTCATTCATTTGTTACATCGTTTGGATCGTTATTTTTCTTTTATTACTTTGGTTCTAGGCTAGGCCCATGGTCCATTGTATGTACGGTATCGTATTGAACTTACATCCACTGCCATGTGAATGTACGTTCAGTCCACGCCTCTAATAAATTTCTCTTCCTTTTGATCTTTCGTTATTCTGGTTATTTCGTTATTCATCTCCCCCTAGTCCTGTTACATGGGTCCAGCACAGGATTAAGGCATTCTTTTCCACTGCTGCTACAACATCAAGCAAGGTAAGATCGTTTCAATGGTAGCAGAGCACGGTTCATTATAGTAAGACCAGTAGGATATATTATGAAAAAATTCTATTGAGTTCTTCATGGAACTACTTGTTGTATTGTCAGAATAAGTGCTCATTTTTCTTTTTCCAACACGAGTGCAACTACATCGCGAGTGGAGAATGTTTGCTTTTAAGTCCGATGATAATTGGCGTTTTAAGGGGTCATACAGCTAGGTTATCGGCCCCTAATAGCATGGGTATGAACAAAAAAATTACGTGAAAACTACAACGGAAACTACAAAAAGAAAACAAACGACAGGGAAAACAAATACCGGTACCCTCAAACCTCGAAAAATGAGGAGAGAGGGACTTGGAAAGAAGTAGGGCCAGGAAAGGCAGATAGGAGAGGGGTCCGCCCAAAAGGCAATGGAAGAAGGGCAAAACGGACCCAGCTCAGGAACCATTGGGTCGCCAACTCCCGACCTCACCAGCCATGCACCCTTAGGACTATCCAGAATGGTGCTACACGCACCCTGCTTCCTTTAGGGCCTTAAGCAGAAGGCAGGAGATACTTTGAGCCCTTTAGGGTGTAGCACTATCCAGGGTGGGGCTACACACACCCTGCCTCCTTGAGGGCCTCAAGCATAAGGCAGAAGATACCGTGAGCCCTTGAGGGTGTGTAGCACTATCCAGGTTGGGGCTACACACACCCTGCCTCCTTGAGGGCCTTGAGCAGAAGGCAGGAGATACTGTGAGCCCTTGAGGGTGTAGCACTATCCAGGGTGGGGCTACACACACCCTGCCTCCTTGAGGGCCTTGAGCATAAGGCAGAAGATACCGTGAGTCCTTGAGGGTGTGCAGCACTATCCAGGGTGGGGCTACACACACCCTGCCTCCTTGAGGGCCTTGAGCATAAGGCAGAAGATACTTTGAGCCCCTTAGGGTGTAGCACTATCCAGGGTGGGGCTACACACACCCTGCCTCCTTGAGGGCCTTGAGCATAAGGCAGAAGATACCGTGAGTCCTTGAGGGTGTGTAGCACTATCCAGGGTGGGGCTACACACACCCTGCCTCCTTGAGGGCCTTGAGCAGAAGGCAGGAGATACTGTGAGCCCTTGAGGGTGTAGCACTATCCAGGGTGGGGCTACACACACCCTGCCTCCTTGAGGGCCTTGAGCATAAGGCAGAAGATACCGTGAGTCCTTGAGGGTGTGCAGCACTATCCAGGGTGGGGCTACACACACCCTGCCTCCTTGAGGGCCTTGAGCATAAGGCAGAAGATACTTTGAGCCCCTTAGGGTGTAGCACTATCCAGGGTGGGGCTACACACACCCTGCCTCCTTGAGGGCCTTGAGCATAAGGCAGAAGATACCGTGAGTCCTTGAGGGTGTGTAGCACTATCCAGGGTGGGGCTACACACACCCTGCCTCCTTGAGGGCCTTGAGCAGAAGGCAGAAGATACCGTGAGTCCTTGAGGGTGTAGCACTATCCAGGGTGGGGCTACACACACCCTGCCTCCTTGAGGGCCTTGAGCAAAAGGCAGGAGATACTTTGAGCCCTTTAAGGTGTAGCACTATCCAGGGTGGGGCTACACACACCCTGCCTCCTTGAGGGCCTTGAGCATAAGGCAGAAGATACCGTGAGTCCTTGAGGGTGTGTAGCACTATCCAGGGTGGGGCTACACACACCCTGCCTCCTTGAGGGCCTTGAGCAGAAGGCAGAAGATACCGTGAGTCCTTGAGGGTGTGTAGCACTATCCAGGTTGGGGCTACACACCCTGCCTCGTTTAGGGCCTTGAGCAGAAGGCAGGAGATACCGTGAGTCCTTGAGGGTGTGTAGCACTATCCAGGGTGGGGCTACACACACCCTGCCTCCTTGAGGGCCTTGAGCAGAAGGCAGAAGATACCGTGAGTCCTTGAGGGTGTGTAGCACTATCCAGGGTGGGGCTACACACACCCTGCCTCCTTGAGGGCCTTGAGCAGAAGGCAGAAGATACCGTGAGTCCTTGAGGGTGTGTAGCACTATCCAGGTTGGGGCTACACACCCTGCCTCCTTGAGGGCCTTGAGCAGAAGGCAGAAGATACCGTGAGTCCTTGAGGGCCTTGAGCATAAGGCAGAAGATACCGTGAGCCCTTGAGGGTGTGTAGCACTATCCGGGTTGGGGCTACATGCACCCTGCCTCGTTTAGGGCCTTAAGCAGAAGGCAGGAGATACTTTGAGCCCTTTAGGGTGTAGCACTATCCAGGGTGGGGCTACACACACCCTGCCTCCTTGAGGGCCTTGAGCATAAGGCAGAAGATACCGTGAGCCCTTGAGGGTGTGTAGCACTATCCAGGTTGGGGCTACACACACCCTGCCTCGTTTAGGGCCTTGAGCAAAAGGCAGAAGATACTGTGAGCCCTTGAGGGTGTGTAGCACTATCCAGGTTGGGGCTACACACACCCTGCCTTGTTTAGGGCCTTGAGCAAAAGGCAGGAGATGCTGTGAGCCCTTCAGGGTGTAGTACTCTCCACGGTTGGGCTACACACACCCTGCCTCCTTTAGGGCCTTGAGCAAAATGCACGAAATACTTTGAGCCCTTGAGGGTGTAGCATTATCCGGGATGGGGCTACACACACCCTGCCTCTTTTAGGGCCCTACCTTAATGTTTAAGTCTCTCTTTTGGTTGAATGGCCTGCCTAATGACGGAGATTCTTTCTTCCGAATTCCATTTCTGATTCAATCTAGAAGCCCTTGAAATGACTTTTAAGGCATGCGAAAGTGTGTATAGAACTTTTCGTCATCCTGTTGTAAATAATCAAGTGAAGTGTAAAACAGTCCTGGATTCTGTCTTTCCAAAACCAATGGATGGACCCAAAAACTTGTTTTTCCACTTTGGCATGTATTCCTCCTCCGTAGGAGGAGCTTGGCCAAAATTACAGCTTATCTCGTTCTACGACCATGTTCACCGGAAGACAGACGAATTCTCCACCACGGCATCAAACACTAACAGAGCCACCTACGTTTGGTAGAAGCTCCACCAATATGACACCAACCAAGAATTCCTTGGTTGAGCTACTAACGCGCCACAGAGCAGCGCTGCTGAGTGACCTCGTCTGAAGGGGCCCTTAGATTTGCACTTTGTTTTGCAATAAATAGTTTGTATTTGTACTCGTTTTGAATTTATTATCAAACGGAACTTACTTTCGGGATATACAACGTGTATTGGACCCCACTGTAAGTAAGATATGAAATGCTAGCCAGGCAGCCAGATGAAGCCAACAATGTTTGCAAATAATAATTAATCGAAGTAAATTTTTCAGGTGTAATCTCAAAATTTCCCACCTAATATAATTCGGCATACATTTGTGTTCACCGTCGGAAAGTTACTATTCAAGACGGAAATTTATGAACCTACGGTACCTTACTACAAGGAGGAATAATGCAATCGAGATACAACAGGTGTGATGGGAGTCGCTAGTGATGACATGGGGAACCATACCTACTTTCCTTTTGCAACAATGTGTGTCATTTTATCTAAGGAGGCGATATGCCACCATTGACTAATTCCCTCAGTTTCTTCCTGACCTTGATAACATGACAAACTGGTGTGTTGGTTCATTAGCATCACATCTCGACCTAATAGCACCAAAGCTACATTATGGATATAATTGGTCGAGAAAGCTATGTAAGAATATTGGAAATAACTATGAGCATTTAGGGAGTCAATTAGCATTTTGAGACACTACATACTCGTAAGTTGTGTTCATTCTTAAGACATACAGTAACAGCTAATTTTTAATACATTAATGTATTGTTGTTATTGTTTACTTAACATGGACTGTAAGACTCAGCAATTCTTCTAGGTTTGTGCCGTGTCTGGCTCATCAGAGGGATCTTGGTGTCCCAGCCTAGACCCCCACAGGAGTAGCGAAACCCCACACAAGACACGGCACAAACCTAGCAGAATTGCTGAGTTGTAATTCACTGACCGTGTAAGGCAATATACCATCTTTATGGCCTTTAAGAGTTTACCATTTTTGGTATTTAATACTCTCTTGTTAACAAATAATTTAACTGCTTTTATGCTATGGTGGGTGAGTGGTTATCATGTCGGACTACCAACCCCAAGCTTGCAGGTTTGCTCCTGGCCATGGTAAGTGATTTTTGAAAGGCGACAAAAATCACGGCATGCAAGTCATATGTTGTTGGCATGTTAAAGAACCTATTTGAATTCAGTAGGCCGTGTTCATAGTGGCAAAATTAATCTCGGGATTTTCCGCGAACACTAAGTTCCTCACTTCTGTACTAGAAAGCGCTTTAGTGTCAAGGAGCTAAGATATCTAACCTCCTTGACTTTCATTGCGCTGCAAGGAATGACAAAATTCGACATGTAAGCTGCCCTTTGGGCATCAAATACCAAAGCTTGCACTCGGCACCGAGGCCATACGATATTATTATTTACTGCCTTTATAGTAAGTATTTTATATTATAGCTTAGTGATCATCATCATCATCATCATCATCATAGTGGTTGGTTGGTTCCTTAGTTTAGGGGCTGCGACAACGCGGTCATGTAGCCCCGTGTACTTTGGGTGTGTGTAGAATCTCTCTGATAACCGGTGTTAATTGTGATGACTTTATTAGTGTGTGTTATCTGTTTTATAACTCAAGTAAGGACTGCAACTTTGAAATTTTCAAATAGTTCCTACTTTTGCCGCCAAACGCCACCGTCAACGACTACTAGGCCTAGTTTAGAACTTAGCTACTAGACGCCACCGCAGTCGGCTCTTGGCAACGAACGTAGAAACCTAAGAGCGTTGTTTACATTCTTAACCTACACAATTTAGCTTCACACAGGTGCAATTAGTGGAAGGTTCTTTAACATGCCATAAATCTATGACATGGGACCGCCGGCTTTACTTCCCCTCTGAAAGAAGGCATACTGAGGGATTTTAACGCTCTTAAAAAATCCGACATCTTCGGCCGGGTTTGAACATGCGATCTTGGGCATAGAAGCTCAGCATGCTACCAACTACGCCACCGAAGCCGCCCACCATGATCATCAATTTCCATTCATCCGTCTCTCCATCACTTGTTTCGGCATTCTTTCACATGTCCACACCGTCTCAATCTGTTCTGCTCCAGCTTATCATTCAGCTTCAGTACATTCACTACCTTTTGAATGTCTTTATTTCTCACTCTCTCTCTCTCTCTCTCCTAGTACCGTATTGTACAGCCCGGGGGGGGCAGTACCCCCTGAGAGCCACCCCCCATCTTTTACCAAAACCACCCCAACTGGCAACACCATAAGACCAGAACATTATCTATACACAGCAAGCGGCGGCCACCCAGCCTGGGAGGTTAGCCAACTACTTGCAAAACATACACAAACATCTACACTAACAGCTATCTAGGGCAGCTACATTTACACAATGCTGACCACGCAGCGCCGGGAGGTATAAGAATGGAGTCCACATTGGAGCCATGATCTATCTGTTCTGTTCTACTCTGTGCGTCGCCAGCGGCCTCGCCCGACGTCCGTTCCAGCTTATAACCAGGTGAGATTCAGTCGTGCTCAGATTCCTTTAAATCTTGTATACACCTACCCCAAACTTGTACACAAATTGTATTTCACACCTGTCTAAACTCCCCAAGAGGGACATACTAATTTACATCTACTGACCAATAAATACATGGTCAGTAAGCTACACTTGCATTACTAATTACACTCCTCTTCACGTCCTCATACCCTACCTGACCTTCGTCACGATTGCCCGTGACCGTCGAAGCCGGTAATTGCTTCGTCAGGCCCCATTGTACTCCCAGCACGCGACTCGACCGCATAGCGTCGAGCCGCTGACTTAGCACGTTTATTGTATTACTCATTCCGCTCAGCTGGCAGGCCAGTATAGTAGCCTGTATTTAGAGATTCATCCTCTAGCAGATACTTGCATCTTGCAGGGAGGCCCCCAGGAGATTGGACACTAAAACACCAACACACTACACTAGTAGTTTCTCCCAACTACGGGGAGCTACTCTCATTTAGGAATAACCTTCCAAATTGGTACAGCGACACAATCGTGTTTTATCCCAAACTACCCCCCAACCAAGGGATTAAAACAGTATATACCCGAATGTAAGACGAGGTTTTTTCCCACTTTTTGTGTTATAAAAATTTGGGGTCGTCTTATATTCAGGGTATTAATTTTTTTTTTAAATTATTATTATTATTTGCAAAGTAGTATGTGGTGTTGGCATCTTGTAACTCGCAACAAATCAATGCATTAATGAAGATTAAAACATGGTTTGTTATGTTTAATTACCATGCATATACGAATAGCGTACATTTTGAGGTTAGGATTTACGCATACACGTCATTTTAAGCGAATAAATTATATGTTCGAAAGCATACGGAAATATGTTTTAAAACAATCTTTACAAGAACAACCAGTCAGTTTTACGAGCAGTAATTGAGTGATCAACGTATCTTAATTTAATAAAGTCTCTCATTCTTGAACAAAGAAAAAGCGGGCAGAGGGATTTCCAATAACACGAGACATTATAAAAATGAAAGCACGACCTTAAGGGTATATATTGAGCAAGTTATGAGTTAGCGAGTATTTTTTTTTAATCTGTAAGAGGCAGTTGATAACTAGGCCTCGTCTTATATTCGGGGTCGTCTTACATTCTGTACCATACTCCTCAGGAATTTCATTGAGGGTGCCTATATTCTACTTTCATCTCTTCTGATCAACAGCCAAGTTTCTGCTCCATACATCATTATTGGTAAATAAAAGGTCTTGCACATCACTTGTTTAGCCTTCAGTGGTTTGTCTTTATCCCACATTAAACTCCGAACCTAATGATAGAAAACACTCCCACATTGCATTCTCTTGTTGATCTCCAAAACCAATCTTGCATTCTCCATCAATTCCTGAAATACTTTCAGATCTACATCACCAATTATTTACAACAATTTCATTTGAAAAGACTGAAATAATGGCATCCTTTGATGTGGAAACACAAGCTATTACATTGATTAACAATAAAGAAATTAAAGTTGTACATAAATTTAAATAGCCTCCGTGGCTTAGGCGGCAGCACGCCGGCCTCTCACCACTGGGTCCGTGGTTCAAATCCCGGTCACTCCATGTGAGATCTGTGCTGGACAAAACGGAGGCAGACAGGTTTTTCTCCGGGTACTCCGGTTTTCCCTGTCAAAATTTCATTCCAGCAACACTCTCCACTATCATTTCATTTCATCTGTCATTCATTTAATCATTGCCCCAGAGGAGTGCGTCAGGCTTCGGCAGCCGGCACAGTTCCTATCCTCGCCGCTAGATAGGGGCTTCATTCATTCCATTCCTGACCCGGTCGCAGACTGGTAGCAGGATGTGGATTTCCATTCCAGGGGAGATTAAAACACGGAATTTGAATGAGAAAGCGTCAATCGAAAATAGATCACTCTCCATAAATGCCAAATTACGACATTACGAATCAGTTATTAAACCGGAAGCAATATATGCTTGTGAAACACTTTTCAAGTTAAACACTCGATCAGTTACTGACACATTACAGAAGATTGATAGAAGAATTCTCAGAACTATAATTAATAAAAAACATCAGGTGGATGGTCAATGGCGTCTATTACCAAATGAAGTGGTTTATAAAGAAACTGAGTCTATAGTCGATACTATGCGAAAAAGGCGAATTGCTTTTTTTGGTCATATCTCACGCCTGCCGAATGCCAGACAATTAAAAGTATTATTTAATTATTTTTTCAAAAGTAAAACAAAGAACTCTTGGTTTATGGAAATTCAAAATGATCTGGATGAACTCGGCTTGACAATGTCCCAAATTGCTAACAAAGATCAGAAGAATATCTTGAAAAACAAGAACATCCGACTTCCCTTAAAAACCTTTACCCGCAAAACTTACACCATAAGCGATGCAGAGAGAGCGGCAAGGTCGACTAGAATGAAAATGTTTTGGGAAAAGAAGAAAAAGAAGAAGCTGAATCTTTAATATTGTTTTTGAGACATGTATATACTGTACTTGTTTTGGTTAAGTGCTCCAATGAGGGCGTAACATATGTAAATATGCTTTCCACCTTAGAAACAGGGAAGCAGCAAGGAAACTCAATTATAGCTGGGGAGGAGCTCACCTGGAACATTGTTTTACCCCAAAATACCTAGGGGTAACTTTAGATCGCACCCTATCTTACAAGAAACATTGTATGAATGTTAAACAAAAAGTATCTACACGAAATAACATACTTCGTAAGTTGATAGGGGCCGACTGGGGCACCCATGCTGAAACACTACGTATGTCTGCATTAGCTCTGTGTTATTCAGCTGCTGAGTATGCTAGCCCTGTATGGTATCACTCAGCTCATGTAAAACAGGTTGATGTTGCCCTCAACGAGTCCTGCAGAATAATTACTGGTTGCCTGAAACCTACACCTGTCCACAAACTACATTCTTTGGCAGGAATAGCCCCTCCTGAGGTACGCCGTGAGGTCATAGCACAAACGGAACGAAAAAATTCCGCAGAGGACCATGCTCACCCTCTTTTTGGTCACCAGCCTCCAAGAAGGCGGCTAAAATCAAGGAAAAGCTTCCTGCAAACTACATCGATGCCTACTACAAAACCCGAAGTAGCCAGGATACAGCTATGGCAATCCACCATACCACCAGATTGGATGAAGGCCATGGAAAGGCTTCCAGCAGGCCACAACAACAACTGGGAAACTTGGCGGTCACTCAACAGACTTCGGACTGGTGTTGGGAGATGCAAAGTTAATCTCCACAAATGGGGATACCTACAGGAATCAGAACTCTGTGAGTGTGGGGAGAGACAGACCATGATACACCTGTGTTCCTGTGAACTGTGCCCGTGCTCTTGCACAACGCAGGAGTTAATGGAAGGTCATGAAAAGGGTGTGACAGTGGCCAGTTTCTGGGCAAAGACAATCTAATTCGAGACATTGTTGAATGTATTATTTCTTTTTAATATTGTGTATCATCCCTCTGTGTATGTTGTAATGCTTTTGACTTGAATAAATAAATATATGTAAATAAATAAATAACGATCCCTTTTCCTTCTTTCTTTCCTCTTGTCATTACCATTGTTTTACTTTTCTCTACACCGATTTTCATTTTCCATTTCTGTACCTGAGTATTTAATATTATTTTGTTACAATTACCATCAGACTTTTTATTGGAAGAAAAGATACTCTGTTGTACCTTTGTATTATAGACCTTATTACTCATTTTCATTTTAACATACTGTACTATCTTCTTCTTATTGTCTGTTTCACCGACTTTGGAGTGGGAACTGTAGTAAGGAAGAACAGACTTTGACACAATTCCTTGGTCACTGATTAACCTCTGGCAAGGAACATTAATTTGGTTGGGAAGAATTCCAGATGATGGGAATGAAATCAGACTAAAAGCTTTTTGTAATTAAGAGAAGAATGCAATTTTTAAGAATATTATAAATTAATACATTAATAGTCACAGATCAGATCATACGGTCTCCATCCTAAATTGATAAAAATCATTCAATTAACATTAACAAACACAAATTCGAAAGTTAAATTTAGGGGAGAAATATCAACAGCTTTCACAGTAAAAACTGGTCTCAGACAAGGTGATGGATTATCCCCTCTGCTTTTCAATGTGGCTCTTGATTATATCATGAAGGTTTGGCAAAAGGAAAACCCTCCTAAGATCAAAATTGGAACAAAACCATCAATAAAAATAAACGGCTTAGGATTTGCAGATGACTTGGCTCTTTTAGCACTAGACAAGGAAGAGGTTTGTACTCAATCACTAGTCTCCAAGAAATTGCTCAAGGGATAGGATTACAGATATCCTTTGAAAAAACTGAGATAATGCCTATGAAACCCTTAGATATAAATGAAGTCTATATAAATGATCATAAAATTAACCTAGTTCCTCAATTTAAGTATCTTGGAGAAATTATAACACATAACTTAAACGAAAAAGTAACTTGGATAAATAGAACAAATAAAATGAAAAAGGCACAATCTCTAACCTGGTCAACATATAATAAAAAATGCCTATCAATAGCTACTAAGATCCAACATTATAAAACTCTAACTCTCCCTGAAGCCACTTATGCTTGTGAAACACTGTTCCAAATTAAAAATGAACAAAGAACTGATCAGCTCCTCAAAACGGAAAGAAGAATCATTAGAACGTGCATAAATAAAAAGTATCAGGTTGAGGGAGTCTGGAGGATTCTCCCAAATGAAACAGTCTATCGTGAGATTGATCCAATCACCAGCACAATGAAGAAGAAAAGAATTTCATATTTTTTTCACATCTTACGGCTTCCAGAAAACAGAATTGTACGCCAACTGGTGATGAGAAATCTAGGAAAGAAAACTGGAGGAAAATGGATCCAAGAAATCCAACAAGATCTCACAGCAGTTGGACTCAAGATAACAGATGGCGAGGAGAAAAATAAAATTAACACCATTCTTAAAACTCACAAATTTTCTGCACAAATGACACACAGAAAGCCTATGGAGATTTCAGATGAGTTGAGAAAATCCCGATCTGAAAGAATGAAAAAGTACTGGAAAGAGCGCAAGAACCAAGCAGTACTACCTTCAAAGAAGAAGTGATTGTGGAACGACTCAAGTGGTCCAATGTGACCAATCAAGATTAATAATAATAATAATAATAGTCACAGACCAAATTGAGAGATACATATTTAAAAAAAAAACGATTAACTGAAACATTAAAAAAAGAGGAAAATACCAGTCACATTAAATAAATGAGGTTTCAAATAACAATTTACATGGTTTTTGTCAATCAAATGAATTCACATATGGTAGCTTCCTGAAAACAAAAACACTGGTTACGGAAGAACAACATACACATTCATAATGGTACAGTTTAGTGAATTTGACATCATCTTCTTCATTTTCCAGTTCCAGTGATCTGGGTCGGGTGTGAATCAAGGACCTCCTCTCCACCACTCTCGTCCCTCTTCCAGTACATTCTCCACTTTCACTCCTCATTTCTCAACGCTCTCCCTCACTGCATCCATCCACCTCATCCTCGGCCTTCCCCTTTGACGCCTACCCGTGACTTTCTCAGTAATTAATCGCTTCGGAACTCGGTCTTCTCCCATTCGCATCATATGTCCATACCATTTGAGCTTACTGATCTCGATCTTGTCTTGTTTTCTCCCTAATTTCCTTGTTTCTGATTTTGTCTCTGCGGGTCTTTTCAGTTATACTTCTAAGGAACTTCATCTCTGCTGCCTGGATTCTACTTTCCTCCCATTTAGTTTTTGTCCACGTGCTTGATGCATACGTCAATATAGGTGTGTAATATGTTCAATACAAGATTTTTTTACAATTCTCGGGAACTTCCTGGTTCCACACCAGATCCCTCACACTCTGGCAAAACGCATTTGCTCTTACCAATTGCGTCACTCGTCTGTGAGGATGCTCCCTTTGAAGCTTTTCACAACTTCTAATGGTTTGCCATCTACTGCAATATTCCCCCTACCATCTCGCACATTTCTTGTCATCACTACCGTCTGACTCTTCTCCACACTGATTTTCATTCCATGCTCCTCCTGGTTCCAAACATTAATTTGTTCTTTGACTTCCAATTCATCGTCCCACCATATCACTATGTCATCAGTAAAGAGTAAGGCCTTAGTCCCTTTACTTCCCAATCTCCGTTTCACTCGTTTATGGATTCCATCCACGACAGTGGGGAAAAGTACAGGCGACAATACACTCCCTAGTCGGAGACCTGTTTCTAAAGTTAACCAGTTTGTTTGTCCAATCTTGGTCTTCACGCTACTGACACACTGACGATACATGGCTTTTATCATTTCCATTTCAGCTCTACCTACTTTCTTCCTTATCAATGCATCCCAAACCAGTTGTCTCGGCACACTATCACATGCCTTCACAATATTTATAAAGGTCATCACCAAATCCTTCCCGTATTCCCAACTTTTCTCCATCAAGTTCCTCATCGTAAAAATAAGATCAAAAGTTGACCTGTCTCTTCGAAATCCATATTGTTCTTTCTCCATTTCGTTTTCCACTACCATCCTGTGGAGTTGGGGTAGCGCGCCTGCCTCTCACCCCGGTTCCGTCAGGGACTTTGAAACTGACGTAAGTGTTGGAACGGGGTGCACTCAGCCTCGTGAGGACAATTGAGTAGCTGTCTGACAGTGAGACAGCGTCCCGATCACGAAAACCAAGATTAACGGCCGAGGGGACCCGACGCTGACCACGCGTCACCCCAATATCTGCAGGCCGAATGGCTGGGCAGTGGTCGCTTGGTCGGCCTTAGCCCATCATGGGCTGTATAGTGCCAGGGGTTGTTTTTTTTTTTACTACCATCCTAAATCAACCCTCGAGTATCCTTTCAAAAACCTTTGCCACATGTGAGATGAAGGTGATTCCTCGATAGTTGGTACAGTCTTTTTTTTATCTCCTTTCTTGAAGACTGGAATTATTAGACCATTACCCCATTCTTCTGGTACTTCCTTATATTTCCATACCACCCAAAATATGTCTGTACAACCATTGCATCCCTATGGGTCCAGCTGCATTAATCATCTCTGTAGCTACCTCATCCACTCCTGTTGCTTTCCCACTCTTCACCTTCTTTATGCTTGCCACGGTGGGTGAGTGGTTATTGTGTCGGACTACCAACCCCAAGATTGCAGATTTGCTCCTGGCCATGGTAAGTGATTTTTGAAAGGTGACAAAAATCATGGCACACGTCATACGATGTTGGCATGTTAAAGAACTCATTTGAATTCAGTGGGCAGTGTTCATAATGGCAAAATTAATCTTGGGATTTTCCGCCAACACAAAGTTCCTAATTTCTCTACTAGAAAGCGGAATAGTATCCAAGGAGCATTAGATTTGACATGCAAGCTGCCCTCTGGGTGTCAATTAACAAAGCATGCACCCGGCACCCGAGGCCATATGATATTATTATTAACCTTCTTTATATACTTTCTATCTCTAGGCTCAGATATTCTGCAATTTTGTAAGCTGTTCTAAAAACATGAGCAGTGGTATCAACTTCTCCTTGTTCTAAGTATTGCTTTTTGCTTAATTCTACTATTTCTGACACAGATGTGTGTGATTTACTTAATTTATGTTCACAAATTTGTTTCCTCAAACTCTGTTATTATCACTTCATAAAAAGCAAAGCCAACTCCGTACAGGCCATGGAGGCCCTGGAAGTAGTGGAAGGTAGAGGCTTCCACTAGATGGGATGGAGTTGTCAGCTCCATGCCCGGCTGTCTTTGCTCCCAAGAATTACCTTGGTACTCATTTCTGGTGCAGGGCTATTTACGTTTCCGAAAGTGGTAGTGTTGTTACTAAAATTCCCTACCTGGGTGGGGATCGAACCCACTCCTTTTCAGTTAGAAGTTCAGCGCCTCTACCGACTGCGCCACGCAGCCCACCTTATCACTTCATTAGAAATGTACACTGACCAGCAAAAAAAGTGGAACAGTAAAAAAAAAAGTAATATAAATAGTATACCGGTAAATCTAGCCTTGAAAAACATTTAATCACATTTTAAAAGCTTTTCACGCATTAGAACGAACATCTGAAACATCCGTGAATAGAAATTGATAATATGACATTTCTTAGGGTGGTTTATTACCACCAATTACCCCCAATCCTCGATGAGCCTATCTTAATGGTTTTATGGCGGGAAGCGGACTGAAAGCGTTTAAGGTTTATGAGTGTTGCCGCTCGCTTATTGTTGTTCTAGGGATAACAACTGGCACTTGTTGAACACGTGTGAACCATTGTCACACATTTTAGCAAGTTATCCATTTGCAGTTCACACTAAAACATGCCTCTTAGCCGTGAAGAAGCTGCACAGGCAGATGCATTGGTGAAGGATGGCCGCAGCTTCCGTTATGTTGCTGAGGTCATTTGATCATCTCTCGGTAACATACATCGTGCAGTGCAACGTTACAGAGAGCTCCGAACATACGACAGGAGACGAGGGTCAGGCCGTAGAAGAAGCACAAGTGCCAGGGATGACAGATTTCTCACCCTCCAAGTTCTGCGTGATCGGCATACCACAGCAGTTCAGGCACGAAATCAACTGGAAAATGTCAGAAATGTGAGAGTGAGTGAGCGAACAGTAAGAAGAAGGTTTGAAGAAGCTCATCTTTCGTCCAGGAGACCTGCACGTGGACCCGCACTCGAACGGCATCGCAGAGAGGCGCGTCTTCGCTTCACAAGGCAGCATCTGGGATGGACCCACGAGCAGTGGGCCTCTGTTCTCTTCACTGACGAGAGTCGCTTTAACCTTAGATCTCCTGATGGAAGAGAAAGAGTGTGGAGAAGGCGCGGGGACAGGTACAGCCCTGTTGCATTCTCCTCCAGGACTCCATTTGGAGGTGGCTCGGTTATGGTGTGGGGTGGCATCAGCATAATGGCCCGTACTGAGTTGGTGTGCATCGATCACGGGACACTCAATTCCCAAAGGTACATCGAAGAGATCCTGATGAACGATGTGTTGCCCTTTGCGCCTTTCATTGGTCAGAATTTCATGCTGATGCAGGATAATGCCCGCCCTCATACTGCTCGCTGTGTTGTACAATATCTGCAGGAAGTGGAGATTCAAACCCTGGACTGGCCAGCTCGTTGTCCTGACTTGAACCCCATCGAACATGTATGGGATATGCTTGGAAGGAACGTCAGACAGCATGACCACACCACCTTGGCACAACTGAGAACATCGCTGCTGGAGGAATGGGATCGCATCCCGGCAGATACCATTCGACGAGTTGTGAACAGTATGCCTGAGCGTTTACAAGCTGTCATAGATGCTAAGGGTGGAAACACCCATTTTTAGTGACCAGTGTTCTCTTGCAGTGCAGTGCAAACATTAATACTGTTTTGTTTGGCAATACGTTTGATAAAAACCAGCCCAAAAGAGCATTACTAAAAAATAGAAAATTGTAAGATTTGCAAAATGTAACGAAATTTGTGAGTTAAAGCGTGTTGTAAAACATGATTCGGTATTTTCTGTTGCCAACCATCTAAATTTACATGAATAATGCAAATATTGGAAAACCGATACATTTTAGTGGAATAAATTAAGAAATTACATAAAAAAATTAAAGTGTTCCACTTTTTTTGCTGGTCAGTGTACATTTTCCCTGCAAAATGTGAAGCCCCTGAGGCTTCTTAGGAATAAGATTTGCTTCTCAACATATCTTACATCCTAGGTTACCTTCAATAATAATTACTGAAATACGGTAATTACCATGTATCCAAGGTCCAACATGGAGGCAAAAAAAAGTGGTGTCATTCAATGAACCATTACAGAGCTTTCAGAGGTACTGACAGCACTTTCCACTGCGGCGGGTTTTTTCACTTCACTTTCGGCACTATCAGTGTCACACTCTTTATTCGGTGGGTTGGCGACCACGGGGCCCCAGCTGAGTCCGGCATTGCTTCCATTTACTTGTGCCGGGCTCCTCTCTGTCTTCTTTCCTGTCGACCTCACTTGGTCAACTCTTGTTCTCTTCCGACCCCGACGGTATTAGGGTATCCGAGGCCTAGGGAGTCTCTTCCTTTCCCGCCTTAATTGGCCCTTGTCTCATCTTTTCTGATTTCCTCCTTCTGCGAGGGGTCAGCCTTCTTTTTCTTTTCATGTTCTCTCTGCCTTCTGCTCAAGGCCCTTAAGGAGGCCGGGTGTATGTAGCCCCACAACTTCTGGTGCACCCTGGATAGTGCTACACCCTCAGGGGCTCACGGCTGGCGAGTTCAGGAATTGGCGACCCCGAGGGATTCCTGAGCTGGGTCCGTTTTCCCCTTTTGTCCCTTACCTTCGGGGCGGTCCCTCTCCTCTTTCACTTTCCTATCTGTCTTTCATGGCTCTCCTTCCTTCCAAGTCCCTCAATCCGCATTCTTCGAGGGTTGAGGGCATTTCTTTTCCTCCTGTCCTTTATTTGCCTTATTCTCCTTTAGTTTTCCATTTCTTCTTCTAGTATGTAGGTTGGTAGTTAGTTTTAGTTTTAAGTTTGCATTTCATTTTCATCTTCACGATCACCCAAACCATCAGGGGCCGATAGCCTAGATGTTAGGCCCCTTAAAACAACAATTATCATCATCATCATCATCATCATCAACTCTTTATTCGAAATTTCTTCAATATTACTTTCACTTTCACCGGTTTTACCACATTTATTTAACTTGAACCACTTTAGTAAACTCATTTTGCTTCTTATTTCATGGCCACATACACAACATCTGACTCCTAACAGGTCACAACACTTACTGCTATTGCAATCGAGATTCTGTTCCAAATGTAACCTAATTCTTGATACAACAAGTCTCATTAACATAAAATGTAGATTAAATCTTTGTTGTAATGCTAAGGGTTCTTATACACGAGCATTTTTCTGTCGACTGCAAAAATATGTTTCTTTGTCGCTGCCCCGACTACTTCTGTAGTTCAGTATGGCCACATTTTGTCGATAGGCTAGCGTCAAAATGTGGTTCAGCCAGCTTCAACCACGGATGGAGTAATATAATGGGGTTTAATAATGTCGCTCGGCGAGTGGAACTTCAGTCATTCACAGTATGGATTCTAAAGAGGAGACTGTACTTCTTTTGCTCATTCGAAGACTTTATATCACAAACTCTGCAATTATCCGGATAAGTTTTACCAGTTCTTCAAAATGTCTACATTTTTTTCTATGAGCTAGTAGAGGAAATTAAACCAATTATTTCAAGGACAGATACTGTGATGAGGAAGGCAATATCGACAGAAAAAAGACGGCTCCATCATGATTACTGCGAGCGGGAACTTGCCATGTCGCCCATGTGAAAGGTAAAGCACTGCAGTCGGGATGTGGTCAGTGGACGGGATCGACTACAGCTGGCGACAGTGGTTTACAAGTGGTCGGGAAAGCATTCGTCTGTAATGGGAAGTATTTTTCCCATTGCATTATATGGTAACGGCATGGCGGCGACAAGCGACCACACATGAACCACTTTTTGCGGTCGACAACGACGACAGAAAAACACTCGTGTGTAAGGGCCCTAAGCAGTAAGGTATTGTAGTGACTATTACCGATGAACATTTAACTTGGTTTGGTGCAAGCAGACAACAATCGTTAACGGCAGATGAACTAACTCATTGTTGAAGCGAATTTTTCTTTCTAGTCCTTTGAAATGTGTGGCAAAGAAGTATCTATCTTCAATATTATCGTTCTAACATTATTAAGTGTCATCATCATTAACTATAGCAGTTTCCAACCGCAAGTTGAGTCTGCTTGGAGCACAAGTCTCTCCATCGTTTTCTGTCCATCCACCACTTCTCTTCTGTCGCTGTTGTCAAATTAACTCCCTTTCTCTCAACAGTTTTCTTCACCTCCTTTATCCACCTATCCTTTGGTCTTCCTCTAGGTCTCTTATTCTTCCACTCCATTTCCAATATTTTCCATGGTATTCTCCCTTCTCGCATTCTTTTCACGTATCCATACCACTAGAGCCGGGCATATTTCCTCTAGTTCCGATCGGGATCGTAAGTTGCCGCATGGCTAGTATCGTCCCCCACCAAGCGCACTCAAGGCCAGGTCTCTTCGCTGAACGAGAATGTTAAGTCTCTATAATACCGGTACTGAGTGGGAGTCTCGATAATACCGGAACTCCTTTTTTCTCGGCGTTATCGACAGTATCTGTTTGAAGGAAAAAGCAGACTCACTCACGCCGCTGCACGTGTCACTCAAGCCGCTGTACGCGTAAAGTCAAAGCCTTCTGTAATAACTCCGGAATGTAAACCATTCCTCGTTCTTACATTTGACAAATTTAAAGCAGTATGAAGTGACCCACCCCAGGAAGATCACATTGAAATGAGTTCGCATTTGCCACCTCTTACCACTCCTACCCTCAGTTACAAATATACACACACTACTACTGACACCATAATTATTATTTTTTTTTTGTCGTGTGGCCTCCTGAGGGACCGAGTGCAGGTCTTTCTAGTCGACGCCCGTAGGCGACCTGCATGTCGGGATGAGAGATGGACTGGATGAAGAGGTATGAAACTGGGCAAGGATGTGGAAGGAAGCGGCCGTGGCCTATCAGAAGGTACCGTCCCAGCATTTGCCTGGTGCTGAAATGGGAAACCACGGAAAACCATTTCAAGGACGGCCGACAGTGGGGCTCGAACCCATGCGTCTACCGAGTGAGCAGAGAGCTTGGCCCCATGACCTAATGCTGCGCTTTAGCCAGCATAGCCACTGCTGTCGATGACACCATAATAACACAGGTTATTAGACAAAGTTGACACACAAGAACACAAAAATTATCATGAAGTTGTAGCCCCTAAAGTAAAATAAAACTCAAATAATTGGCGTAGCAGAGAAGAGCTACAAGAAAGTCCTTCGTGTATGACTCATGAATTTTTAGCCCCACTGACTAGCAATTTACTTTAAAGAATACTTTCAACCATCTTCTCCACCTTATAACTGGTTGTTATTAAAGGCAACTATAGTGCAAAAATTGGCTGTGATGGTGAAAATACACTTGGAAAATATTACGCTGAAAAGTTTCAACTAATTTCATCTACTAAAAACTCTGATTTTGTGCTTGAAAACAATACGACTTTGTGGCATGTGGTGTATTAATCATGTCAGTGCAAACACCTCACTGATTTGTCCATAAATGCCAATGATATGACAGTTTGAGTGAGAATAGTGCGACGGGAGTTGCACTGAGAACAACTCATTACCGCGGGAATATCACTTCGTCCGATACTCCAAAGTCTCGTTCGATCACAAGGTAATATCGTTGCTCTCTCTACCCATGATGCAACGTATGAGCACGTGCTTAGAGACGCGATTGTAATGGCAGTGGCTTAAGTAAGCAAAATATGGCAAAGCCATGATGACGAAAGATAAAATCAATCTTATTCTTGAAGGTGAACATTATTTTCTCGTATGCCCGGCGACTAGAGAATATTATTCAAACTGGTAGGAGCATTTGAGATAAAGAGAGTCAGGTATCCAACGCAAAAGTTTTCACTGTGTATGTTTGTAACATTTTCCCTCGCTGTATAAGAGTCTCAGTGGCTGAATTGGTTACGCGCTGGACTCATGAAAGAAAGGGCCGGGGCTCGATACTTGGTAGGGGAAGTGATTTTAATTTTTGTTTCGTTACGTTTTATTGTTTATGTCGACCACTTTACCAGTATCTTACTGCAAAAATGATACGACAGAACACAGTTGCATCACAGGGGCTTTAGTAATATAGCGAGTGCATGAATTTTCAGGTTTTATTACGAGAAAGTTACATACGGTAGTGCTTGAATGTGGCACTACACGAAAAATCTTAATATGAAGCCTACACGTCAAATAGATTTTTTTTTCTGAAATTTAATGACCAAAAAATACCGACTGATCTCCTTCCATATGTTATTAGGATGATATGCTCAATCTACCTTAGGTAGTCTGTTAATATGGTATCGTTGAAGTTGAGTGGATTCTTCCAATTCGCAAACTCCAGTCAACGGAATGAATAATTTCCATTGAATCCTTACACAACAAGCCTCAGTGCCTTCAGGCAGCGCCACATTGCCCAAGCGAGAACGAGCGATAATGTCGAGAATTATCGTTATCGAGCCCACATTATCGGTAATACCAGTTCCGGAACCAGCATTTCCGTTTTTTATTCTCGTCCAACGAGACCGATCGGAACTCGAGAGCTTTTTTCCCGGCTCTACATACCACTGTAGCCTTGATTCTTCAATCCTATCCTGTAGGGGTTCTTCCTTTAATATTTCTCTGACTGTCCATTGTAGTTACACCTATACGACTGAAACTTCATTTCCACTGTTGTATTCTGCTTTTATCTCTCTCCCTCATCACCCAAGTTTCTGATCCATACGTTAGGATCGGCACAAAGTAAGTCTCATACATGATCCCTTTATATATCTGTGGCACATTCTTGCTCCATATCAGGCCTCTAACACTCTTGAAGAATCCATCAGCACACCTTCTTCTTTCATCTAATTCCAAGGCATTTCCCCCATTTTCTTCAATGACACTTCCCAGATATTTGAAGCTCTACACTCTCTTCAACTGCTCTCCGCCTAACTTTATTAAGTGTATAGTATGAAATTATTTTCTATTACCTATCCGCTTCAGTAACTTTAGGCCTATAGCATTTTTAAAAATTCATATAATTGGTATTTTAAGAGCTGCTGCATACTGCCATAAATTTGTAGGTTTTAGAACTTCCGGTACCCTATTCTGGCAATTCTATAACTATCGGTACTGAGAGCTGGTGAGTACCGGCCCAACTAAAGCCCTGACTACTGTCTTACTTTGACGTATTTTCAACCCATATTCCTTGTGCTCCTTGTGGCATGCATCCAGTTTTTCTTGTACCTCCCTGGCAATTTCCCCCCAAATTATGAAGTCATCTGCAAATTACAGCAAATTATACATTTATAATTGACCTACTGATACGTTACTGTAGCATGTTATGTTACAATATCTATGTTGGGAACTTAGTCTCGACCTACAACAGCTCTAGGACATGATGATAATTGTTGTTTTAATGGGCCTAACATCTAGGTTATCGGCCCCTAATGGTTTGGGAGATCGTGAAGATGATAATGAAATGTTAACTACTGTATAACTAAAACTAACTACTAATTTTTTTTTTTTTTTTTTTTTTTTTTTTAAGGGGCGGAACTACGAGGTCATCTGCCCCTCTTAACACAGATCAAAGAATACAAAATTTGAATTGAATTTAAAATTTTGAAGTGGACATCTAAATTTAAAAAGACCAAATAATAATAAAACAAAAACAAACAATTAAATAAAAAATAAAAATTATAAAAATAAACAAAAATTACGGAAAAAACAAAACATTATCATTCAAAAACGAACAAGTCGTTGAGTCAAAGTTCACTGGAAAATTTAGATTGCTGGCCCTAACCCACTCTCACTTATAAAGCGGATAACGCGATCAGCAGCCACCGCGTCATCGGCTAATATAAGTTTGAGTGTCGTCTGCAAACCAAGGTTTCTTCGTAAGTCAGCAAGATCCACACACTCGGTGAAAATGTGGGCCACGGTAAATACGGCTCCACAGGTACAAAGTGGGGGGTCTTCCCTTCTCATTAGGTACGAGTGGGTGGATCTTGTATGACCTATCCTTAGCCTACACAAAATGACGGACTCTCTCCGGGCCCGGAAGGAGCTCCGCCACACGCGAGTAGTTCCCTTGATCGCTCTCAGTTTACTGGGCAGTGGGTCAGCTAGCCACTGACTCTCCCAAAAAGCCAGTACTTGTCGGCGTAACTGAGAGCGAATATCTCTAGCGGGTACCTCCATTGGTCGAGGTGGTAGTGATACCGCCTCTTTTGCAGCTTGATCTGCTAACTCATTTCCCGCAATTCCCATGTGGCTTGGAAGCCACAGAAAGGTGATTCGAGTGTCAGCGTGGCACAGCCCGGCTAGTAGGTCGTGGATTCGCTGCACTAGGGGGTGTTGCGGGAAACATGTAGTAATTGACTGCAACGAACTCAAAGAGTCGGTACACACGAGAAAGTGGATTCGTGCATCCTGTAGTGCAAACTGCAGAGCTTCATAGATGGCAATGAGCTCCGCAGTAAACACACTACAGGCCTCAGGCAAAGAGATCTTGGTATTTGCACCATCAATAATGTAAGCACAACCCACCTTCTCGTCCACCTTCGAACCATCCGTGTATAGAATGCCAGCGTCCGGAAATTGGTGAACTATGCTGTGGAACTGCCTCCGGTAAACGGAGGCATCCGTGTTCACCTTAGGACCTCGGTGCAGATCTAACCGAATTTCTGGACGCGGGACTTGCCACGGAGGCACCTTTCGGACGCGGGACTTGCCACGGAGGCACCTCGCTAGATGTCCGGATCATACAGGGACCTATAGCCAGTCCTATTTCAGTACACGAGCTATCAAGTCTAATACCAACCGGCCGAGTGGCACGAGGCCGGTTGGCGTACCCCTGGTGGTTTTGTGTACCGAAGAGAGCTTGATAGGTCGGATGTTGCGGCATTTGACGCACATTGGCAGCATATGCTAAAAGCATATGTTGGCGTCTATAATTTAAAGGTGGAACACCCGATTCGGCGAGTAGGCTGGGTATCGGGCTGGTCCGGAAGGAACCGGTAGCCAGCCTAACGCCACTATGGTGGATACTGTCCAGCATTTTCAAGGTTGCCGGCCTTGCTGAACCGTATGCCGCAGAACCATAGTCTAGCCGGGACAGGACGAGGGCTTGGTAGAACCGTAGCAGCACCGCACGGTCAGCCCCCCACGTAGTGCCACTAAGAAACCTGAGCATGTTCAGTTTCCTGAGACATGTCATTTTCAATTGCCGTATATGGTGCTGCCACTTATATACTAGAAGAAGAAATGGAAAACAAAAGGAGAATAAGGCAAATAAAGGACAGGAGGAGAAGAAATGCCCTCAACCCTCGAAGAATGCGGATTGAGGGACTTGAAAACAAGGAGAGCCATGAAAGGCAGATAGGAAAGTGAAAGAGGAGAGGGTCCGCCCCAGAGACAATGGATAAAAGGGGGAAAACCGGACCCAGCTCAGGAATCCCTCAGGTCGCCAACTCCCAAACTCACGAGCCGTGAGCCCCTGAGGGTGTAGCAATATCCAGGGTGCACCAGAAGTGGTGGGGCTACATACACCCTGCCCCCTTGAGGGCCTAGAGCAGAAGGCAGGAGATAACAGGAAAAGATAAAGAAGGCTGACCCCTCGCAGAAGGAGGGTATCAGAAAAGATGAGACAATTGGGCCAATTAAGGCGGAGAAGGAAGAGACTCCCTAGGCCTCAGATACCCTAATACCGTCGGGGTCCGAAGAGAACAAGAGTTGACCAAGTGAGGTCGACAGGAAAGAGGACGGAGAGTAGCCTGGCGCAAGTAAGTGGAAGCAATGCTGGACTCAGCTGGGGCCGCAGCTCTAGGACAGAATGGTCCCCTAAAATGTACGGAAAACAAGAAAAGAGGGATGCAACAGTGGAAACTCCCTCATCATCATCATCGTTGACCAACTCCAGTTTCCCGGGTGTGGTATACGAGTCCCTCTGCCGATCCATGAACCATTCTTCGTTCACAATCCTCTCCCAATCCTGGCCTCTCTCCTGTAGTGGAATCTCGTTAGCACGTTCTCGGTTACGACGTTTTCCCGTTTAGCGCGATGAATTTCTCAAGTCCCAGTCCCAATTCTACAAAATACATGTTGATATATCCCCTTAATACGTTCTCTATTCCCGCTTACGACGATCAAATTTCCGTTGTACTATTTGTAAGCAAACCTGATTTTATTCTTATTTCATTATAAAATTCGGCTTCTGGGAAACACGACGCGATATTGCCGCATATTCTCTGATAGTTATTGACAGTGTAGATGATTTTATTGTGTTTGACGGCGTAGAAGTGGCTATAGCTATGACGCAACACAGGTGACGTGTCTCTCTCCCGCTGCCCTTTCTCAAGTCCCTTTGTTTATTTCTCACGTAGGCACATTAATGTCTTCGTGTTCCGCACTATTGTCTTCTAGTTCTTAGTGTTCACGTCCAGTTATGACCTATTTTATTGCGTGTTTCATAATGGATAACTGCAGATAACTAATGATGAGAAGATTAAATACATTCGAGACGTGGACTGCAATCCTCACATGAAGCGTGTGGATATAGCGCGAAAGTGGAACATTCCTCCGTCTACACCGAACACGATTCTCGGCAAAAGGAAGGAAATCGAACGTGCATTTGAAGAAGAAATGAGCGGCAAAAGGAAACGTGTGCGAGAGGGACAGTTTCCTCAACTAGAAAGCGCTTTATTGAAGTGGTTCAAGCAAGCCCGTGCTTCAAACATATGCGTGCGCGGTCGCAGGTAACTGTATTATTCTGTAGTGTAGAGGCACAGTAATTCATTTTTATGTTATTTATTCCGTGTAAGTTACTGATAACCTATGTTTATGTTGTGACTGTAGTAGTGCATACAATCGCTTACTAAGGTTGGCGATTGAACGTCCATATATACGCCGCGTTCTTTCTTATACGTTGTAAATGCAGTATGGCGTTTTTCGGTAGTACGTTTTCCCGCATATGACGTCCAAATTTTTCAGTCCCTTGAAAAACGTACTAACGAGATTCCACTGTATCCTTCTTCACCAGATCTGCCAACTGGTCTCCTCCCTCCCAGGTCTCTTTCATATTCCCTTCTTGCAGTTTTATTGGCACTCATTCTCTTAGAGTATTGTTCTCCATTGTAGGTCCGTATTGAATACATTCAACAAGCAAGATGGTTTCAGGTTATTAGTAGATCATCGGACTAATGGACAAAGGTTCAAGTGTTTTAACAAATTTTAATGACACATCATGTTTTAACGTGTATTATCAATGTGAAGTTAGTATTAGTTAAGTCAATGTTAATTTTATATTTATTCATAAGATTGTATGTGCATTTTATACTTGTCTTTATCTAATTGTGTATTTGGGCTGAGGAAGAGCAGATTACTGCTCGAAACATGTACCCTATTGTTAAATAGATAAATAACAATATTTGTATTGAAAGGACGGAAATCATTAATAGTGAATGCTAGTACTCATTCTCTTCACGTGGCCGAACCACTTCATTCTAGACTTCTGGATCTTTTGTAGTATACAAGTCTTTATTCCCACCTCTTCTCTGATTTTATCATTCCTGATCTCGTCTCTCCTGGTCTTCTGGATCATAGTATGCAGGAACTTTATTTCTGCTGCTTGAAGTTTCGAATTGTCCTTCCTGGTCAGTGTGGTGTATGCAAGGATTGGTTAAATATAATTTTCCAAGCAAAACTTTTTAATGTGTCATCAATGTGAAATCCCAATGAATGTTTTAAAACTGTTCAACTAATTTGATATTCTGTAAAATGCTGAAGGACCAATGTTAGGAGTAAGAAATGTCCAAGTGTTGGGTATATTTGAAGTATCAACATGCAGACGAGACTTTAAGTTGTTTACCCCTTTCAATGCTAGGTTTTATATGTATACGTACTGATATCGCGCCAGGAGATGGCAGTCGGGTTTGACTGCAGTTGTCTTCCCGCTCACTGCGTATCGCGCATTCCAAAAACATTAAGTTGGTCACTGTTTCCATTACTGTACCTGATACTGCCACACTGTTAAAAGTAAACACAACGGACTGTAAGAATTTAGACAGTAGGAAGGAAGGTAACAATACACACACACGTGAAGCCCGATAACAAATTATCATGCAGGAAGTAGCAGCAACTGACTGCCAGCCGATATATTTAGGTTTGGAATAGGCAGGCTGCGCATGCGTACTGCAAGACCCCCCTTACCCCGTCGCAGCGTGTTGAACTGCCATGTCCTGGCGCGATGACATTACTCCCTCTGTGCTGGTTTTTCTCAAGAATATGCGATTGATTATTGATTAATAGCCTTTAATATCGTATTTCCTCGCATGATCATCGCACTCTACTTTTCAAACACTAAAATAGGTTTATAAAATTTCATCGCATAGCATATTCGTAATTATGCGTCAGTCGCACACACTGCCGCGAGCTTATGACCTGGCGTGACTTTCTCAAAAGAAAGGAGTCCCTGCCTCAGTGCCTGAAGGCTATGACTCAAGCTACGCGAACGGCCGGCCCACGGCGCGCTAAACAGCGACCGCGCTCAGTGCCACTCCAGGGGAGTGAAACTTGTATGGACCTATTGCTTCCAGGAGTTGGCCTCGGAATGACGTGATTCAATACACAAGAATAGGATCCTCAGTCGCTCACTCAAAGAATAAACACACTCTTACTAACTGTACAGTTTTTCATTTTCTTTCTTGCTTGTGTAGTTCTCGAGCCTAGAGCCAAAACTCTAAGATACTCTTGTAATTCCTGGTACAGTTGGAAAGCTTCTCATGTAAACCCGCCATCGGGACATGGTGACTTGTTTTGGCTACTGAATATTGTTAGTCAGCAAAAAGGATCTTGAAAAATACTATCAAAAACAGGTATGAAGAAATGGCAAAGAAAACAGCAGAAACCAAATTATGGAAAGACATTGATGCTAAATGGGATCAATATAAATTAAATCCAAGAAGAGAAGTTGTAGCCTTCTTCAGACTTAACACTGGCCATGACTGCCTTGCAGCTCATCTGAAACGAATCAACATCCTGAGATCTGAAGAATGCACACTTTGTCACGAACCTGGAAGTAAAATGGATAAGGGACACCTGCTACATTGCAACAAACTTGATGTGACTGCTAGAACTTCTGGAAACCTCACACAGCTCTATTGGAACGCAAGAAAGCTGATGGATTGGAATCCGGGCTAGCCATAGGAAACAACAACAACAACAATATTGTTGGTCGTAATGTGGTACATACCTGTGAGCTGTGGCTGGGCGATGCACTGCGGAGGGATGCGAGGGGACCACTCCCCGGTCTCGATGCACTGCATGATGGGATCACCAGTCAGCAGGAAGCCCAGGTAACAGTTGTAGTGCGCTCGCTGGCCCACGTGGACCTGCTTGTGATCCGCCAGGTTGTCTGGGACATTGCCCTGAGGTGTCTCCAGCACGTAGTAGCCATTAGCAATGTTGGCTGGGCCCGAGCAGCCATTGGACACTGAAACCACAGTGCGTACACAGTCATGGACAACAAACTCTGAAGCTATGATACATTGTGTCATATCCTATTCAAGTTGTGAAGTCCCATGATTATGCTAGTAAGGAAAAGTAGGGGGAATAATATTATTGTGTTAGTTAAGTTCAATGGTTGTTAATTAGGTTTTTATTTCGATTGCAAGTTCAAATTATTTCCACCTCAGTTATCGTACTTGTTTACAGAGAGTTTTCATTGAAATATTAGAAGCCATTCTTTAGTGTTACCTAACTAATCGATTGTTAGAATATTTTCAATCAGTCAATTAGATCGCACAGGGAGTTAAAATTAATTTCCTAGTGCCTGAAATAAAGCTTGTTGGATCAATCGAAATTTCAATTTCAATTTAAAATGTTGCCGACAATTTTTTTTTTTTTACCGAAGTTTGTACTATAATCAGAGAGTTGAAAACAGGGGTTCATTAATTTTTAGTTTAGTGTTGTTTTTTTTTTGTATTTTTTGTTTTGTTTTTTTAAATAACTGAAAATGAAAATCCACCAGTTAAGAGGATAACTGGCATCAAGTGGAGGAAGATAGAATAAGATGGAGAGGCCTCGTAAACACCCGGACCTGGCAATAGCTGGAACGGGATTTGTATATGTATGTATTTGGAAATTGGTGAGGTGGTAGCCGTGGCATTAAGTTAGAAACCATCCCAGCATTTGCTTGGTGTGGAAATGGGAACAACCACGGAAAACCACTTCCAGGATGGCCAAGGTAGGATTCAAACCCTCCACTTCTCAGTTTTGCCTCACAAGGCCGAGTGTACCCCATTCCAGCCCTCAGACAAGAAATGAAAATCCACAGCCTGCTTCCAGTCTCCGACTGGGTCAGGAATGGAATGAATGAAGTCCCCATCTAGCGGCGAGGTTTCGAACTGTGCCGGCTGCCGAAGCCTGTCGCACTCCTCTGGGGCAATGATTAAATGAATGACAGATGAAATGAAATGACAGTGGAGAGTGTTGCTGGAATGAAATTTTGACAGGGAAAACCGGAGTACCCGGAGAAAACCCTGTCTGCCTCCGTTTTGTCCAGCACAGATCTCACATGGAGTGACCGGGATTTGAACCACGGACCCAGCGGTGAGAGGCCGGCGGAAGCCACGGAGGCTCCAAGCCCTCAGACAAGAATTAATATTTCTTGCCAGAGCCAGGAATCGAACCTGGACCTCCGGGACAACAGCCAAGAACACCACGAGGTGGTCCGCCTGAAATAAATTGCAATTAAAATTCAGCAAATCCTCGGGGGTTTTGCATAGGTGCACCAAGACAGGCTGATCAGTGAGCTCTTGCACCTTGGCAAAACCCCACTAAAGACACGGCAAAAGCCTAGAAGATCAGTGTAGAATACCCAAAAGAGTATTTTCTGTATCCAATCTACAGGGTGGGCGAAAAGTCCCTACCCACTGCTGTACAGTTTTACCAGCGCATTGCAAGTTCGTGAGCGATCGCCAATGAAATCAACACATAAACGTTCAGCAGAGTTAGACATTCCAAGGTCGACAATGAGAGATATTTGGAAAGGACTTAAAAATGAAATGTTTCCCACCAGTGTCAGGTTAAGTGATGGTGGTGTGGAAAAACGTGTCAAAGCATGTCAATTGATCCTTCAGCGTTTTCGTACAGAAACAGCTAAATCTAACATCTTGTTCTCTGATGAATGTGCAATTTACCAAAGCTCTCGTAAACAAAACGTCTATTTCTGGGCAAAAGAGAATCTGCATTTTTATGAAGAAATCGCGAACAATCCACCACATGTGATGATTTGGACAGGAGTGACCGGTAAACATCTGTTTGGCCCGTATTTTTTTGATGAGTCTGTAAATCAAGAAACTTATCTGAGGATGCTGAACGAGTAGTAGTTCCCACAACTGAGAGCCAGAGCATCAATGGAAACCGTTAGGTTTCAACAGGACGGTGCTACACCACATTTTGCATTGCCAGTTCGAAGGTGCCTTTCCAAACCGCTAGATTGGTCGAGGATAATGCTCCTGCCCCATTGCCTTGGCCTCCAAGAAGCCCTGACCTCACCACAGTCTGGGGTAACACAGTATTAACCCTTTGGCTTTCAAGGTAACGATCTATCAGTACCCACGGGTCCTGCGAAAACTGACAGGGTAATGATCTGTCATTACCTGTCTTTTTATTATTAGTTCATTATTTACGCACCAGATGGCACCATTATTGCATGGAATAAAAAGAGTATCTCACGTTATACTCCGCGGGAACTTCCGGCTATCCGTATTTATCGATATTATTAGAGTCTGAAACATGTTTACACTGGAGTTCCGTGTCTTGTTGACATCGTGGTTGGCGGCAAATTTTGTTCATTTCTCTGTGTTTTCGTATGTGATTATATAGTCAAATTAAGTTATATCGTAGGCAATATATTTAGTTAACGTGTTAGTTCATTTAGTTTTCTTAGGTAATTAGGTGCATCGTGATAGTGAAGTGTTAGATATAGTTCAGTTAGATTAGGCCTAGTTATTTGCCGTGTGTGACATTGCGAAAAGACTTCATTTAGCTGAAGATGATATCACTGAATATCTTGATAATTATTCAAGTGATGATGATGTTTCTCTGTCCGAATCGGAAAGTGTAGAGGATAATGATGATCCAGTAATATCTTCATTGGCGAGTGCTACGTATTCGTGATAAGAAATCTGTGTTTTATGCAAAAATGGCTGACATTTTTCAGTGTTACATCATTTTAAACATTTTAATTTATCCTTGGATCTAATGCACATAGAATCTTGATATTTACTATGCTAGTAAACAATATTATAGCCTTCCTACTGACATCAATAACAAATGTGGGCTGTAAATACCATTTTCTAGAATTACTTCCAAACTTTCAAAATCTGAAACTTGTAATTTTGATTTCACTTTTCTTATTTTTTAACATTAAACCCCTTTTTGGTTTAGAAACATGACTTACTTACAGTAATAATAAGTGATGTATACTCTATACGTTTACCAACTTTTATGTTGATATCTTCATTGGTGTGCCTTCCAAGTAATTTTAAAAGAAGTGTGTGCATAGTGTGGTAAATATGGCTGTCAGTTTTGACACATCAGCTGAGAGCTTGAATGCGAAAGGATTAAAGAAGAAGTGCAGAAACATCGGTACACCAAAAATGATCACCTGAAGGAAGCAGTTCATGCTGCCTTTACAACAGTCACACCAGATTTGTTAAAGAGGATGAATAAACGAACTGTGCGTTGATACTGATGGGATGCACACAGATGTTTAGTATCCCTAATCATGTAAGCATTGTGTTGATTTATTATTCACCCCAGCAGTGGGTAGCGACTTTTTGCCTAACCTGTATTATTAAAACTATCTTGCAAATTTTGACCACTTCCAACTACCGTATTTCCTCGCATAATCGTCGCCACCCGCGTAATCATCGCACCCCACTTTTCAAACACTAAATTAGGTTTATAAAATTTCATCGCATAATAGTCGCATAGCATATTCGTATTTGTGCGCCAGTCAGTTGTACATGCTGCCGCGACTTTATAACCTGGCGCGACTTTGTCAGAAGAAAAATATCTCGTCTTTATGCTTGCGGGCTATGAACTGTGACGCGAGCGGCAAGCTTCGTCACTTAGCACATTCCGCGAGCGTATAATCTGACATGATCTTGTCAGGAGAAAGTAATCTCGTCTTTATGCCTGCGGGCTATGAACCGCAAAGCGAACAGCCAGCCTCGTTAGCACATTCCACGAGCTTTAACCTGTCGTGATCTTGTTAGAAGAAAGAAGCCTGTCTCTGACTGCAGGCTATGACTCACGCTACGCGAAGGTCTGGCTCATGCAGCAAATAATGATACAGTATATTCCTTGAACTTAAATATTCTTCGCATAATCGTCGCACAATGCCTTTTCCACAAATTTTAGGCTAAAAAAGTGCGACGATTATGCGAGGAAATGCGGTATACACCATAGTTGTGTTGAGATTTACCATGTAGTTTCTTTTAGAAACAGGCAGTTGTCTCCATCAACAACTACTATCAATAGACTAGAACAATCAACTCACCACAGATACCCTGAATGCCTGTCCATACTCCATCTTTACATTCTCGAAACTTGCTGTTCTGAGGCACTAGTTCGAAGCCAGCAGCACATCTGTACGACGCCAGTGTGCCCTTGCGATAGGTGCCAGTATCGTCGTTGCGACCCTCGAAATGTACCTCAGCATTCCGCATGAACGGTGGAGAGGGACAGCCTACAACAAACATTACACAAACAGTAAAGTCAAGAGTTTATGGAAAGTCGATAAGGACATTTCATGACACTATATCAATCATCAGTTAGGAAGAGCAATGGCTCTAGAGACCCAATCATTAACCTTTTCACTTTCAAGCTTTCATCTGATGGATGTGTGAAAACTGTCAGCCATATTCGCCATACCTCTTTTAACCCTGTTAGTGCCAAGCCATTTCCTGAAATACTTGCCAAGAATGCCAAGCCATTTTCAATGGTCATGGAGACTATTAGAATAAAAAAACATAAATACCACATTTCCAACGATAGAATCATTATTTTTGCTTTGCATTATAACCAATACGTCATTCTTTCATACATTATATTCATAAAAGTAAATACGACATCTAAACTTTTTTAATTGAGGATAAACTGATAATTGTTCAATTTTTCATTATTTTTTTGTAAAAAAAATCAATTTTGAGCCTAAATTAAGGACACCTAAGAGTAATATTCGATAAGTGATGTCTCTGAGCCATATTATTTCAATGTAAAAAAAAAAACAATGGAAAAAAATTAAAAATGTCAGATTTGAAATTTTTGAAGTAATTTTGGAAATGGAATTCACTTGTCAAGTCTACTATTCATGTTAAAAGAAACTCTATATTATTTGATAGCATGGTAAATGTTAGTTAGTTATTGTTGTTTTAAGGGGCGGAACTACGAGGTCATCTGCCCCTAGCATGGTAAATGTCACGATTCCAAAATCACCAACGAAAACAGAGAAAAAATACAAGCAAGTTTGCCACCAACCACGACATAAACAAGACACGAAACTCTGTGAGCACATGCTTCAGACTCAAAAAAAAAAAAAAATCAATATAAGTACAGATTGTCAGATGTTCCCGCAGAATATAAATGTGACTTAAAATCGCCTTCTTCATATTCCCTGAAAATTGCTGCTATTAACCGCAACAGAAGGAGATTCCATCTACTGCAAGAAATTCTGCAAGTCAAAATACCCTGAAACAAAAATGTTGGTAGGAGTCGAATCCCCTACCTAAAAAACCTCAGAGACTGGACTCTCAAGACATGGGAAGAGTTATTCCAAACGACTCAGAACAGATGGTTGCCGACATCTAGAACTGATAGGGACTAGAAGAAGAAGCATAAAAATAGCGAAATAATCAATAATAAAGGCCGGTGGTTCAACCAGAAGTGACATATGGAAGCCAAACTCTTTTTAAAGTTACTCAGAAAAACAGAATCGACAAAATTCTAAAAGTAGAAAGAAGAATAGCTAGAACATGCATAAATAAAAAATATCAGAAAGATGGACAATGGCGGATAATACCAAATGAAGTGGTATACAGAGAACTGGAGCCCATCACTGATACTATTCGGAAGAAACGGATTTCCTTTTTTGGTCACATTATGAGAAAATAGACAAACTTTATACACTATAAAGGGTATTTACAGATGAGGAATGCCTGGCATTATCAGAGTGAATGAGGCCGTAAAAGCAGACGAAGAAGAGGAAGACGAAGACGAAGAAGAGGAAGAAGAAGAAGAAGGGCCTGTAACAATGGATCGTACCCTGACAGTTTTGGAATGAAAAGCGTGTAACAACAGATAATTACCTTCAAATTAATTAATAATGTTATTGGTTTTACACCCCTTTTAACTGCTGCAGCTATTAGACACGCCAGGGTGCCGGACTTTTTCCCCAAAGGGGATCTTTATCGTGCCAGTAAATCCCTCAAATGCCAGTTGCCTGCACCAGGATTCGATCCTGAAACCTTGGATACAGCAGGAGAGAACACACACTAATACAGCCATCACAATTAACACCGGTTAACAGACAGATTCTACACTCACCCAAAGTACACGAGGCTACATGAACGCGTTGTCGCAGCCCCTAAACTAAGGAACCAACCAAGGTCGGATGATTTATTTAGATCAATGAAATAATGAGAGTGTAGGCTGAAATAGAAGAATCCTAATTTTAAAGAAATTGCCAGATGAAGGATGAAATGGTTTGAAAATGTTATGAAATGAAGAATGGAAGAGTGGCAAGAAAATGGATGGAGGTAGAAGTTACTCAAAGACCAACAAGAAGGTGGTTAGACATCGGGCGGAGGGGTGATGTCAAAGATAAGGTGTTTTTGGACAGACAAAAGTGGAATAGGTTCACAAATTGTATTCGGTTCACTGGAGCAATGAACTGATTATGATAACAAGAAATTCCGTGACGAACTAAAGAGCCTACTTTTGGATAAGGAAATAGAGAGCAATTATTAACAGTTGGCAGCCCTGGTGGCTTTTTAGAATACGCTCAGTCATATCTGTTTATGTACACATAGTACATACGAAATTTGGTTGAAATCCAACTGATAGTGTAGAAGTCACATGCATTTCAAAATTGGACCTATCAGCAGGCTAAGAATCATTTTGGCAACCCTGCCATGCATGGCCTCCTGGAAATTAAACTCAAATATTATTATCTATATATGTGCCAATTTAGGAATAGCTCCCATGCATACCTTCCAAGATATCCAACATGGAGCTCAAATTTAATTTCAGTTTTTCAGCAGTGACATAATTTTAAAATATGTGCTTCAGGTATACATCTTTACTCATACCAAATTTGGACACGATTGCTGCAGCCGTTTAGGAGTTGATAGGGACACACACACACACAGCCAGACAGAAGGGCAGACAGACAGACAGACACACGCATTTGCCCGGATCGATCTCATAAGTCTACTTTTTCCATATTTTTGCAAAATGTGAAAAGTAGGCTAATAAATCTTCCCCTCTAAAATATTAAGGGGATGCATCTGTGAAAATCCTGAAATCCACAATTTTCATCCTTTTACCTAGACATTTTGACCATGCATAGTCAATATCACTGTCATACAATGTACAGAGTGTCAAATTTCTATCAACAACAGTTTTTGAGATATAATTTTCTTTTTAATTTTCATATATTACTTGATACGGACATGTTAGGAGGATGCAGGAGGGCAGGATACCAAGGAGGAAGCATGAGATGGAAATGGAGGGTGAGAGGCAAAGAGATAGGTGGATTGTGGGTGTGAAGGAAGAAGTGCAGAAAAGAGGAGAGGAGTGGGACAGAGTGAAGAGTGAAAGGTGGTGTGAGGAAACTGGAAACTGTACAAGATGATGATGATGATGATGATGATGATTTGATACTCTTTTGAAATGCTAGTCATGCCAAACAGCTCGGCAGATCCGGCTTAAAATTTTATCTTAGCTTATATTATTATTAATCTTGATTGGTCACATTGGACCACTTGAGTCGTTCTACAATCACTTCTTCTATGCTTAGTTCTTGCGCTAGTACTTTTTCATTCTTTCAGATCGGGATTTTCTCAACTCATCTGAAATCTCCATAGGCTTTCTAAGTGTCATTTCTGCAGAAAATTTGTGAGTTTTAAGAATGGTGTTAATTTTATTTTTCTCCTCGGCATCTGTTATCTTGAGTCCAACTGCTTTGATATCTTGTTGGATTTCTTGGATCCATTTTCCTCCAGTTTTCTTTCCTAGATTTCTCATCACTAGTTGGCGTACAATTCTGTTTTCTGGAAGCCGTAAGATATGAAAAAAAAATGAAATTCTTTTCTTCTTCATTGTGCTGGGGATTGGATCAATCTCACGATAGACAGTTTCATTTGGGAGAATCCTCCAGACTCCCTCAACCAGATACTTTTTATTTATGCACGTTCTAATGATTCTTCTTTCCGTTTTGAGGAGCTGATCAGTTCTTAGAATACTAATATAAAAGAAGTGATGTGCGGATTTTGTAAAATTTTAATTACATTAAAAGATACAAAATATGTCACGTCATGACAAAATTTCTATATTTTATCATGATAAAATTGAGAGAGAAAAAGTTATTGAACGATGACATATATTGTCAAGATTGCACATCAGTTTATTATTCTGTTGTATGTGAAGCTATCCTCAAGGTTTCAGGAGATAAGTTGAAAATTGTGGTATGAGGAACATTTTGAAACCTGAAAAATGGTGGGAAAAAACATTGAAAATTTAGAGTAGAACAATAGGCCAGTGCCTCAGTCTAGTAGACTTAGAACTCCCCAGCTGGACCCTCTGCTGTCTTCTTCCTGGCCTCACGACCAGTTTTTGATAGTTTCAGTTTTCTTCGGGCAATTTTGAACCCATGACGCCCAGACACTTCACTGTGATCAAGTCTACTCTTGTCCCTCATTAAACTTATTTTTTGCCCTGAGCTGCTAACTTTAACACCCCTAACACTAGCTTTTAGTATCTCACTTGCTTCACAACCCATACTGAATACAGCAATTGCTGATGTTACAGCATATTTACCTCAATTCACTAAATTTCCCCAGATTTTCTCCAAATTCCCTAAAACTTCCCAAATTTACCAAAATTGCCTAAAATCCCCCAAATTTACCAATTTTCAGAGGAACAAAATTTCTTACTTTCAACCCGTGTGGTCAATTAACAAGAAGTTCCGTGACGAACTAAAGAGCCTACTTTTCTTAAAATTTCAGATTCATGTCAATGATTAATCTATATGGATCTATCTAGAATAATGATGAAATTAAGTTGGTAATATTGAAATTTCTAATTAGTTCGAAATACTGTATACCTGGCATAATGTAGCCAAATAGAGCACTACAGTTGGCAGCCCTGGTGAGTGAATATATTCTTAGTTCCATCTCTTTAGGTACCGTACAGAATACAAAATTTGGTTGAAGTCCAATGGATAGCATGAACGTTACATGCAGTTAAACATTGGATCTAACAGCGCGTAAAATCATGTTGGCAACAATGACATGCATGTATTGGTCAGATATAATCTGAAGTAATATGATCTATTGTTGTGTCAATTTTGAATGAAATCCATTAGTTAGTATAGAAGTTACATGAATTTTAAAATTGGACCTATCAGCAGGCTTAGAATCATGTTGGCAGCACTGACGTATATTAGTTACTCCAAATTAATCTAGAATGCCAGGTACTATACGTGTGCAAAGTTTAGAGCTATTGGCTTGCATACTTTCTGATATATTGATATTAGGGTAACAAAAATAGAGACAGTACTTATTAACAGTTGGCAGCCCTGGTTACTCTTAAGAATCGGCATAGTCATATCTGTTATGGTACACATAGCACACACAATATTTGGTTGAAATCCAAATGATAGTGTAGAAGTTATATGCATTTAAAAATTGGATCTATCATCAGGCTTATAATCATTTTGGCAACACTGCCATCTATGGCCTCCTGGAAATTAAACTGCAATATTATTATCTATGTGTGTGCCAATTTTGAAATAGCTCCCATTCATACCTTCCAGGATATCCAACATGGAGCACAAATTTCAATTGCGATTTTTCAGCAGTTGGTAGCACTGACATCATTTTCAGATATGGCTGTGAGGTATTCGGGTATAGATCTTTACTCCTACCAAATTTTGTTTCGATTGCTGCAGCCGTTTAGGAGTTGATAGGGGGTCACACACACAGCCAGACAGACAGAAGGACAGACACACATTTGCCCAATCACATAAGTCTACTTTTTGCTCATTTTTGCAAAATGTGAAAAGTAGGCTAAAAATCTACGAGGAAACATACAGATTGCTAATGAGAATGGCCAAAATAACGCCCACTTGCGCTTGGCCATTGAAATGGCTGCTAAGGGCTTTAAATGGTTGACTTGAAAGAAAAACGAAGTCCAAATAGAAAGTACTAGGTATAAGCATAATAAAAAATTTAAAAAAAGAAAAAAAATGTTCACAACTTTTTCAAGAATTCACCGCTACATTCCCTTAAAAGAAGAAAGTTTAAATGGAAAAAATATAAGTGATATTAAATTTGAAAATTGCATTTACGTTTTATACAACATCTAGAGAATTAAGAAAGACTTACGTTTGGCACATTGAGGCCTGGGGATGTTCTCCCACTGACCATCGTTACAGAGTATCTTGGGTCGGCCGATGAGGTCATAGTCCGGATCACACTGGATGCGGAGAGCCAGGATGCCGCCATTCTCCACCAGTGTCATGCCATGCTCAATCTCCCCATAGTCGGGACAGTCACCACTGAAGGACAGCCCACGACCTACTGCACAACAGAAAACTCTCGTTTAGACACAGTACCTAGCCACAGCATAACAATCTTTCATTTCTGAATTAAAATGAGACACACAAACATGTGAGATATGACTCAACTGACTTTTATTTCTCATTGTGTCAGATTTCTGTGTAACAGAAGTCCATTTCATCATCATCCTGCACAGTTTCCAGCCACTGGCCGGGTCAGTTTGGAACACAAGCCTCTCCAACATCTTCTGTCTTCCCACCATCTCTCAGCCTCCACCCTTGTCCAGTCTTCTCCTCTCTTCTTCACGCTTTCTTCCACCCCCTTCAGCCACCTGTCTCTCGGTCTCTTTCCTTCCCACTTCGTCTCGTGTACCCTCCTGGGTATCCTCTTCTTCCCCATTCGTTTTACATGTCCATACCATCTAAGTCTAGATTTCTCTATATCATCCTGTAATGGTTCCTCCTTCATTAATTCTCTGGTCCTCTCATTTCTTATTCTGTCCATCTTTGTAGCTCCAGAAGTCCATTTACAAGTGCAATTTTACTAGGAGAAAGGTTTTGGTACTTGCACATACCAAACAAGGAGGAGGAGGTACAAGAACAGTTGGACGTGTGGGAAGGAATAATACAAGGATATGGGACGAAATTTAGCATAAATAAGAGTGAGATGGTGATCACAACAAGGAAGAAGGAAAGAACCACAACGGGAATAACAATTGGTGGGGAACAGCTGAAGAAAGTGGAGAGTTTCAAGTATCTGGGAAGCCTGATACAAGATAATGGAAGAAACGATAGAGAAATAAATGAGCGAGGGAGACCGGCAGAAGCATTCCGGAGGAGTGTGAGAAGCATGTTATGGAGCAAGGATATCCCTCAGAACAGCAGAAGGATCATATATCGGACGTACTATGTCCCTATCCTGACGTATGCCTCGGAGACCTGGGTTATGAAAGGAAGGGAGAAGAGCAAAATACAGGCTAGTGAGATGAGGTTCTTGAGAAGCAGTATTGGAGCTACAAAGATGGACAGAATAAGAAATGAGAGGACCAGATAATTAATGAAGGAGGAACTATTACAGGGTGGTATAGAGAATTCTAGACTTAGATGGTATGGACATGTGAAACGAATGGATGAGAAAAGGATACCCAGGAGGACAAACGAGACGAAGTGGGAAGGAAAGAGACCGAGAGACAGGTGGCTGAAGGGGGTGGAAGAAAGCGTGAAGAAGAGAGGAGAAGACTGGACAAGGGTGGAGGCTGAGAGATGGTGGGAAGACAGAAGACGTTGGAGAGGCTTGTGTTCCGAAAAGACCCGGCCAGTGGCTGGAAACTGTGCAAGATGATGATGATGACTTGACCAGTTTTACAAACATGTCATCCTTTCCGAGATTATAGACTCAAGACAGAGTAGATGTATGCCAATATGAAACTCTGTTTACATTATTAGATACCCTCTATTTTACTGAGTACTGGTAATGTTCCAGGCGCTGCCGGAGTGGTGTGCTTATATGCTATAGAAAGATGCATGTCAATTATAACGCAGTGTGTATTCACTCCCGAAATCCATTCTGTGTGGTATAGCTTTCTGAAGATCGTTAGGACTTGAGTTCAGATTTTTAAATATTAACTTGTATTTCAATATACACTGACCGGCAAAAAAAGTGGAACAGTTAAAAAAGTAATGTAAAAAGAATAAAATTAGCCATGGAAAAGATGTAATCACATTTTAAAAGCTTTTCACGCATTAGAACACACATCTGAAACATCCGTGAATAGAAATTGATAATATGACATTTCTTACGGTGGCTTATTACCACCAATTACCCCCAATCTTCGATGAGCCTATCTAAATGGTTTTATGGCGGGAAGTGCACTGTAAGCGCTTAAGGTTTATGAGTGTTGCCGCTCGCTTATTGTTGTTCTAGGGATAGCAACTGGCATTTGTTGAACACCTGGGAACCATTGTCATACATTTTAGTAGGTTATCCATGTGCAGTTCACACTAAAACATGCCTCTTAGCGGTGAAGAAGCTGCACAGGCAGTTGCATTGGTGGAGGATGGCTGCAGCTTCCGTTATGTTGCTGAGGTCATTGGATCATCTCTCGGTAGCATTCGCCGTGCAGTGCAACGTTACAGAGAACTCCAAACATACGACAGGAGACGAGGGTCAGGCCGTAGAAGAAGCAAAAGTGCCAGGGATGACAGATTTCTCACCCTGCAAATTCTGCGTGATCGCCATACCACAGCAGTCCAGGCACGAAATCAACGGGAAAATGTCAGAAATGTGAGAGTGAGTGAGCGAACAGTAAGAAGAAGGTTTGAAGAAGCTCATCTTTCGTCCCAGAGACCTGCACTTGGACCCGCACTCGAACGACATCACAGAGAGGCGCGTCTTCGCTTCGCAAGGCATCTGGGATGGACCCACGAGCAGTGGGCCTCTGTTCTCTTCACTGACGAGAGACGCTTTAATCTTAGATCTCCTGATGGAAGAGAAAGAGTGTGGAGAAGGCGCGGGGAGAGGTAGAGCCCTGTTGCTTTCTCCTCCAGGACTCCATTTGGAGATGGCTCGGTTGTGGTGTGGGGTGGCATCAACGTTATGGCCCGCACTGAGTTGGCGTGCATCGATCACGGGACGCTCAATTCCCAAAGGTACATCGAGATGCCCTTTGCGCCTTTCGTTGGTCAGAATTTCATGCTGATGCAGGATAATGCCCGCCCTCATACTGCTCGCTGTGTTTTACAATATCTGCAGGAAGTAGAGATTCAAACCCTGGACTGGCCAGCTCGTAGTCCTGACTTGAACCCGATCGAACATGTATGGGATATGATTGGAAGGTACGTCAGACAGCGTGACCACACCACCTTGGCACAACTGAGAACATCGCTGCTGGAGGAATGGGATCGAATCCCGGCAGATGCCATTCGACGAGTTATGAACAGTATGCCTGAGCGTTTACAAGCTCTCATGGACGCTAAGGGCGGAAACACTCGTTTTTAGTGACCAGTGTTCCCGTGCAGTGCAGTGCAAAAATTAACACTGTTTTGTTTGGCAATATGTTTGATAAAAACCAGCACAAAAGAACATTACTAAAAAATAGAAAATTGTTAGATTTGTGAAATGTAACTAAATTTGTGAGTTAAAGCGTGTTGTAAAACATGTTTCGGAATTTTCTGTAGCCAACGATCTAACATTTACATGAATAATGCAAATATTGGAAAACCGATACATTTTAGTGGAATAAATTAAGAAATTACATAAAAAATTGAAGTGTTCCACTTTTTTTGCCGGTCAGTGTATATTATGGCCCAAATACATATATTATTAAACCAAAGATCTATCCCGGCATTATTTTTAAACATAAATGGTTTATTCTAATTCATTATCTGTTCATAACGTCTACGTATCTAGTCGGGGATTATACGATTCCCACATTATTTCATTTCTTTGGGGGACGTAATGGTGCAGTGGTCAAGCTGCTTGGCTCTCACCAAAGTTCGATTCCCGGCAAATGAGATTTTCGAAGTGAAATATTACGTCCATTGGTTCAGATTTCACGTAAAAATGAAGGTCCCATAGCTCTGATCGCGAGATTAAAAGTCACGTAAAACTACAAACTTCATTCATTCCTCATGTCTATGAAATTGGTGGGGCAGGAGTGGAGTCTACATGTGTATAGCATAATTTTTACAGCTATACTGTTTCTTGATATGCCCTTTTAATACATATTGTGCTATATATAAACCACCTGTGCTATGTATAAACCACCTCGTGGCGCAGTGACCAGCAATGTTGGCTGCTGCCTCAGAGGTCCTGGATTTGATTCCCGGCTCTGCCAAGAATTTAAAAGTCTTGTTATAGTCTGGTGAGGGGTCTCCCAGCCATATGAAGCTAAGTGGGAACCTACTGGATGCTGTGGCTTTATTTATAATAATGGTTTCAAGTCCCTTTTAACAACTGTGTCTTTTAGAGACGCCGGGGTGCCGGAATTTTGCTCCGAAGGGAATCTTTAACGTGCCAGTAAATGTACTGACACGGCTCCCTCGCATTTGCGCACCCTCAAATGCCATCTGACAGCGCCAGGTTTCGAACCTGCAACCTTGGGCTCAGCAAGCGAGAACGTTACCCCTGAGCCACGCAGCCAGACTATTCGCAATTGCAGTGCGGCATCTATGTGCGTTGTACACTGGCAAGAATCCAACAAGCGCGTGGTGCTGTGGTAAGAGCCCTGCTTCGTAAGCACGGGATCGCTGGATCGAATCCCACCGATGAGCCGTTGGTGTGTGTTATGTTTTTTTGTTTTGTCTTTTGTAACCATTGGCAATTTTCAACCAATAAGCATAGCATGAGTCACTGCTTGCTGGGTACGGGGTGGTCTGATGGTTCACAGATGTGCAATGAACGGAACAGACTGGGCTTTCAATGTATAAATGTATACATATAATAGAATACACTTGACCGTGTATAATACCAATGTATTTGCAATGCCCAGACTGTACATTAAGTGATGTCACAAACTTTGACCCCCATACGATGATTTGAGAATCCCTTTTCCCGCTCACATAACACGTTATTACAATTGACTGTAAAATAAACATAGTTCATGACACCTACATTTGTATGAATGGTTACAAGAAAGAAAAAAAACACAACACACTGCAAAAGCTCACCGGTGGGATTCGATCCAGCAATCTCACGGTTACAAAGCAGGGCTCTTACCACTGCACCACACGCGCATTGGTTTCTTGCTAGCGTACAACGCACATAGACGCCGCACTGAAATTGAAATTAATTAATTTCTCGGAAATGGCTGAGAAGCGCACCTTACTACTTGCACCTGGTATACGCCTGGTCATGTCCTACACGTGTACTAAAGATGGTTCGAATCGGTGACCCATGCATCGTATCCTCCCCTTCTGAGCCACGCAGCCAGTCACTGTGGCTAAGGACGCCTGTTAGTTGTCCATTGATACAGCCAGGAACTCTAATAGGGTATCTACTGTATATCCCTTGTGGATATGTCACTCATTGATCTTGAGGTAGATAAGGAAGGAGCACTTCCAATCTCCTAAATCGTCCATCAGCAGCTGCTGAAGACTTCCTTTGTGATGTGCCGCAACAACCTGAACAACTGTGATTGGCAGTACCTCCTACTTATCATGATTTCAGTGCAGCTCTCACCCAATTGAAACCCAGAAAAGCACCTGGCCCAGATAACATCCCTCTGGAACTAATTCAAGCCGGAGGTCGTTCCCTCAAAAAAAGGATTTTCACCCTTATCCTCAGAATATGGGAATCAAGAAAGGTACCTGGAGATCTAAAGAATGCCACTATCGTCACTATCTTTAAAAAGGGTGATCGCAGTGTTTGTGGCAACTACCGGGGTATATCACTGCTATCAATTGTGGGGAAGATTCTTGCAAGAATTCTACTTAACCGCTTCAAAGTAATCTCTGAGAAGATCCTCCCAGAGTCACAATGTGGATTTAGAGCTTCCAGAAGCACAATTGACTTGATTTTCTGTGTGAGACAGCTACAAGAAAAATGTAGAGAACAACAGAATCCACTCTTCTTAGTATTTTATGACTTGGAAAAGGCATTTGATTCGGTTCCAAGACCAGCCATGTGGGCGGTGCTGAAGCGGTTTGGTTGCCCTCAGCGATTTGTAGATCTAATCAAGGCTCTCCATGATGGCATGACAGGTCAGGTTTGCCATCAGAATAAGATGTCCGATCAATTTCCTATTACCCATGGATTGAAACAAGGACGTGTACTGGCTCCAACACTTTTCGCACTGTACTTAGCTGCAATGCTTTATGATTCACCCACAAACATTCCAGGTGTGGAGGTCAAGTATCGTTTTGATGGAGGGCTTTTCAACCTAACTCGTCTCTGCTCCTTGAGGAAAACTCAGGTTACTAAGGTTACTAACATGTTGTATGCAGATGATGCTGCATCGCCAACTCTCACACCAGAAGAGCTGCAAGAGTCAGATAATTGTTACAAAAGTGCATGTGATCGCTTTGGTCTTACCATAAATGTCAATAAGACTAAAGTCTTGGCACAACCTTCACCAGGCACACCTCTTCCTCAGTTCAATATCTCCATCTCAAATTTGCCATTAGAACAGGTAGACCACTTCTCGTACCTGGGCAGTACCATTTCTGTGAGCTGTACCTGTGAGCAGGATGTGGATAAGAGAATTGGTGCAGCCCACGCAGCATATGGACGATTAGCGCACCGGGTCTTCATGAATAAAGATCTGTCCATGAGTACAAAGCTTATGGTGTACAAAGCGGTAGTCATTTCTACACTGTTGTATGGCTGTGAAACATGGACCCTTCACCGACGTGATCTCAGGAAGCTTGAGCGTTTCCACCTACAAAAACTTCGATCAATCCTGAGGATTAAATGGGAAGACCGCATTACCAATATTGCTGCTCTGGAAAAGGCTCAAATCAACAGCATAGAATCATCCATAATAGGTCACCAATTGGTCATGTCCATCGGATGAATGATGTGAGATTACCTCGCCAAATGCTATATGGTGAGCTATGCTAAGGTACCGGACCTCATGGTGGTCCTAAGAGGCGCTACAAGGACCAATTTAAGCAGACCCTGAAAATGACAGGTCTTGATTCACAAACCTGGGACATGCTGGCTGAAGACCGCTCAAATTGGCGCCGTACCATCTCGGATACTGTAAAGACGTTTGAAAGGGATCGACACACACATGAAGAGGCCAAGCGTCAAGCTAGGAAACTTCGAGCAGCCCAACCACGTCCTCCTCCAGCAATACTATGTGACGTGTGGTCGCTTGTTCCATGCCAGGATTGGACTACTCTTTAGTCACCGTAAACACATCCACAAACTGGACTGAAGGAAGAAGATTTATACTCGGATTCGAGTTAAAGCCGATGATATAAGTTAAAATAATTCTTCATTATTCAGACCATTTATTGGAGGATAAGTTTATGGACTTGAGGTTCTTTACTTTTGGAGGCAATGTGGTCAGGTTGAAGTATACTCAGGCATAATCATTGGCCGAGAATACGATGGATTAAAACCAGTGTGGCTTTAGACCACAACGAGGATGTCAGGATCATTTTTTTTTAGTATGCACCAAGTGATTGAGAAATACTACGAGAGGAATAGACTTTTGTGTTTTGTAGATCTAGAGAAGGTGTACGAAAGAGTACCAAAGGAAAAGAAACTGAGGATTCTGAAAGATTATGCTATCCAGGGAAGGCTGCTACAGGCAATCAAAAGTATTTAATAATAATCATTTATTGCAGCTAATAGCCATGCCGAGATACAAAACTAATACTGATAACATATCTTATCCATCAAAGTGTCTGACTGATTCTGTTTGCTATAGACTATAGTTATTCGCAGCAGAAGCGTGTTAGCGATACTTTCCTCTGGGCGCAGCAAATGGCGTGATATCTGTCATAAGCACTACCACACAGAGAGCAGGTGCATTGCGAGCCTGGGTAATGAAATCCTCTTCTTGAGCATATCTTAAAATGAAAACCGTGGACTGCAAAACGGGTGATCGTATGCCGTAGTTCAAAGTTGGCATTCATCCAGTCTGTCGACATAAGAGCTTCTGTGGAATAGAAATCAGGCCATACGTCATTACACTTGAAGTTTAGTTCTTCGATCAGTCTCCCGTATTGCACTGTTGATGGTAGGGAGTTCTCCAAACGCAGCTCTTCTATGAAGAAAGTCTCCCTTGCTAGTACGTACATTAGACGAGATGGCGTGTATTTTGATAAATGCAGAATTTTCTTTAGAAGAGTAGACTTAACTCTTTCTATCTCTCGAAGGTTACTTTGTGTCAAATGATCCCAAGTTATTTGAATGTCGTATGTCACTATTGGAGTTATTTTCGATCTGAATAAATTCATTGCGGTTTGTAAAGATAGATTTCCCAGTGGCATTATGACTTGCATTGCTTTTATGGCGGATGTTGTTCTATCCCTGATATGTCGCGTGAATACGTCCCCTTGCATTTGCATTACTACTCCTAGGTATTTGAAATGATTTACGTTGACTAGGGGTTCTCCATCTAGTAGTATATGCTCATCTGCGGATAGTTTCCCGCCTTTACGGAATGCCAGCATTACTGTCTTGGTGCAGTTTAGCGTCATATCGCTTTGTTGAGCCCATGTGGTAAGTTTATCAATGGACGATTGCAAGGTTTCCTTTGATGTCGATGCCACAACCATATCATCCGCTTAGATGTAAATCTTCGCTCCCTGAAGGTAAATAGCCTCACTGACATCAGCTGTAGCGATGTTAAATAGTAACGGGCTCAAGGGGTCACCCTGAAGTACTTGGGTTTATAATGAAACTGTGGTGAGATTTGAGTTCTTGGTCTAATTTGTTCCAGGAATAGGCTGAAATCTTTCACCACTACTGTCTTTTTATATATGCTATACTTGTCTTTTGTAGCTTTTCAGGTGGTCAACACGATTGTGCCCAATGAATGGGCGGGGTATAAGTTATAAATATGTAAATACACTACTGGAAAAAAAAATGTATTAGTTAATTATCACAATTGCTCCATTTAATTGCACCATACTTGTTCATTGATAGTGATGTGAGAATCGTGGGGAAACGATTTTAGTTTTCTTTCCCTAGAGCAACTGAATTTGTAGTTTCTACACATTTATTGGCTGATGATGAGGAAGAGGCAGTGCATAAGGGACAGCTGAAGCAACTCAGTCCGGATAATAATATGCTATAGCTTATCGTTGAAGTCTTTGTGATGAGAAATGTAATTTCAAAAAATGTATTCTACATTTTTTTAAAATATCTTCCTAGTTAAAATAAAAGAAAAAATAACTGCTCATGGTTACAACACGTAAATATAATTCTAGGAAATCAACAGCATTTTTTCTCCATAATACTAAGTTACAGGTATACTAGGGAGTAGGATTCCTTACGTATCTTTTCGATGGTATCGTAAACATTGTGAGTTATATTTTGAAATATTCAAACAAAAGTTGTCGAGAATTTACTTTTTTCAGGAATTAGTTTAGTCTGAACGATTCTTAATCACAATTAAGGTTAGTATGAAGATGTTTATGAAAGTAAATGATTGAATATACACAATCTAATGGCGTATAAGCAACAATTACGACGGCGTGAAACCTTCTTGTGTAAACTTACCGTTCCAAACTTCGCAACATAGGCAGATTTTTGTCAGGGAAGTCTGTAGGGAAATGGTAGAGCATGGAGAATATTTGTCATATTAAGCATAACATACTGTTTTAAAGATCGTGGTGTAGCGGCTATCATTCTTGTCTGTCACCCCGGAGGCAAGGCCTTGGGCCCTGGGGCTGGAGTTTCCTGTCCCCCCCCCCTCTACCTCTATTGCCAAATTATGTCATATTAATTTATAATCCTCCTAAATTTGCAGAAACTGATAATAATTTTAGAACTAATTTTAGAAATATTATTATTGATGATAATAATAATAATAATAATTAGGCGTAGGGATGTGGCGACCCCATCGCCCAGTGGGAAACCACTGCAATCAGCCACCCGAGTATTGGCGGGAAAACCATAACTATTCGGGTTAGGAGGAAATGCCTGCCCACCGCCGGATAACATCTTGAGGCCCTCCAAGGCTAACAACCTTGGTTGCATTCATTATGAGCAATTTGCTCCAAGCTAAACTAAAGCTTCTTAAGCAAGATGGTAAAACAAATACAGGAGATTAATACCCCAGGTGGCAACTTTTCGAAGAAATCCACCGTCGCCCACGAGCGACGCATGCATCCCATTCGGACTCTGGGGGGGATGCAATGTCATGCTAAAGACGAGTCGGAGCGTCTTGGAAATCCTGAACAGTCACGAAAGCTGAAACCCAAATCTAAGAGTTTTTTGGCAACGTTCAACATCAACTCTCTAATACAAACTGGTAAGATGAAACAGCTGACCCTTGCCCTTCACGAAAACAAAATCGCAATAATGGCCTTGCAAGAAACTCGCTTCACTGACCAAGATACGTTTGAGTCTGATGGGTACTGGTTCTTCAAGAGCAAATCCCGTAAGAGGGTAATGAAGAACACCCCTATCTTCGGTACAGCCTTTGCTGTCAACACCAGAATCCTTAGGTCAGTCTCGAATTTTGAAGCTGTTAACGATAGGTTATGCCTTCTATCTCTGCGCTGTGCAAACAAAACATACACGCTAGTCAATGTACATGCTCCAACTAATGAACAAAACAAAAAAGAGTTGGAAGACACTGATAGATTTTGGAACCTCTTGGATGCTAGATTGGCAAAAATCCCAAAACACCACGTCAAGATCCTAATGGGTGATATCAACGCACAGGTAGGACGTGAACGGAAATACAGGAATGTCGTTGGGCTCTATCCAGCACACAATAGAACTAACAAGAATGGAGAACGCCTCATTGAACTATGTAATAACCATAACCTCCAGCTGATGTCAACACACTTTCGTCACCTACCTAGAAAACAGACTACATGGAGATTCCCGAACAAAACATTAGGAGAGTTCCAAATAGACCATGTTGCGATATCTCGAAGATCTAGTCCGGAAATCATGAACGTTACCGTAAAAAAGGGAATGAACATAGACTCAGATCACTATGTATCAGTAATAAAGTTCCGGCCCATTCCTCTAAACAAAAAGAAAAACAAACCTACCATAATCGGCTTCGACACAAACATGCTCAGAGATAGGGAGAATGAATTCAAAGAACTTGCCCAACCAGTGGAAAAAGACTTCAACAGTACGAGAAAGCAGATGATAAACGCTGCAAAAAGAAGTAGCAGAAACCAAGAAGAGGAAGAAACACACATGGTGGAACAATAACTGCGAGAAGACCTTAAAGGATCGTCTAAATGCTTGGAAAAAGTACTACACCACCAAAGAGGAAGAAGATTGGAACATCTATAGAGACCAACGAGCACAAACAGCAAAAATAATACGCAGCGAGAAACGCAAGTATGAAAAAGAACAAATGGACAAAATTGAACAAAACTTTCACAGAAATGAGACCCGTGAATACTACAGGGATTTTAAAAAGAAGATACAAGGATACAAGGCACCTTCCCTTTGTTTTCTAAGTTATAGTTAGTTATTGTTGTTTTAAGGGGCGGAACTACGAGGTCATCTGCCCCTCTTAACACAGATTAAAGAATACAAATTTTGAGTTGAATTTAAAATTTTGAGGTGGACATCTAAATTTAAAAAGACCAAAAATTAATAAAACAAAAAACAAACAATTAAATAAAAAATTATAAAAATAAACAAAAATTACGGAAAAAACAAAAAATTATCATTCAAAAACGAACAAGTCGTTGAGTCAATGTTCACTGGAAAATTTAGATTGCTGGCCCTAACCCACTCTCACTTATAAAGCGGATAACGCGATCAGCAGCCACCGCGTCATCGGCTAATATAAGTTTGAGTGTCGTCTGCAAACCAAGGTTTCTTCGTAACTCAGCAAGATCCACACACTGGGTGAAAATGTGGGCCACGGTGAATACGGCTCCACAGGTACAAAGTGGGGGGTCTTCCCTTCTCATTAGGTATGAGTGGGTGGATCTTGTATGACCTATCCTTAGCCTACACAAAATGACGGACTCTCTCCGGGCCCGGAAGGAGCTCCGCCACACGCGAGTAGTTCCCTTGATTGCTCTCAGTTTACTGGGCAGTGGGTCAGCTAGCCACTGACTCTCCCAAAAAGCCAGAACTTGTAGGCGTAACTGAGAGCGAATATCTCTAGCGGGTACCTCCATTGGTCGAGGTGGTAGTGATACCGCCTCTTTTGCAGCTTGATCCGCTAACTCATTTCCCGCAATTCCCATGTGGCTTGGAAGCCACAGAAAGGTGATTCGAGTGTCAGCGTGGCACAGCCCGGCTAGTAGGTCGTGGATTCGCTGCACTAGGGGGTGTTGCGGGAAACATGTAGCAATTGACTGCAACGAACTCAAAGAGTCGGTACACACGAGAAAGTGGATTCGTGCATCCTGTAGTGCAAACTGCAGAGCTTCATAGATGGCAACGAGCTCCGCAGTAAACACACTACAGGCCTCAGGCAAAGAGATCTTGGTATTTGCACCGTCAATAACGTAAGCACAACCCACTTTCTCGTCCACCTTCGAACCATCCGTGTATAGAATGCCAGCGTCCGGAAATTGGTGAACTATGCTGTGGAACTGCCTCCGGTAAACGGACGCATCCGTGTTCACCTTAGGACCTTGGTGAAGATCTAACCGAATTTCCGGACGCGGGACTTGCCACGGAGGCACCTCGCTAGATGTCCGGATCATACAGGGACCTACAGCCACTCCTATTTCAGTACACGAGCTATCAAGTCTAATACCAACCGGCCGAGTGGCACGAGGCCGGTTGGCGTACCCCTGGTGGTTTTGGGTACCGAAGAGAGCTTGATAGGTCGGGTGTTGCGGCATTTGACGCACATTGGCAGCATATGCTAAAAGCATATGTTGGCGTCTATAATTTAAAGGTGGAACACCCGATTCGGCAAGTAGGCTGGGTATCGGGCTGGTCCGGAAGGCACCGGTAGCCAGCCTAACGCCACTATGGTGGATACTGTCCAGCATTTTCAAGGTTGCCGGCCTTGCTGAACCGTATGCCGCAGAACCATAGTCTAGCCGGGACAGGACGAGGGCTTGGTAGAACCGTAGCAGCACCGCACGGTCAGCCCCCCACGTAGTGCCACTAAGAAACCTGAGCATGTTCAGTTTCCTGAGACATGTCATTTTCAATTGCCGTATATGGTGCTGCCACGTTAACTTGCTGTCAAAATGGAGCCCCAGGAAGCGATAAGTGTCAACCAACGGCAACGCAGCATCCCTGAGATGTAGTTCAGGGTGTAAATGTAGCCTCCGTAGCCGACAAAAATGGACGACGGAGGTTTTCGCTGCTGAAAAACGAAAACCCCGGTCGTGAGCCCACCTGTCGACCCGGTTGATAGCTAGCTGCAATTGCCGTTCCACGACTGCCATACTTCCAGAGCTGTAATGCAGAGCTAAATCGTCTACATACAGCGATGGAACTACCGCGGACCCGGCGGCGGCAACAATGCCATTAATGGCAATCGCGAACAAGGTGACACTCAGCACTGAACCCTGAGGAACTCCATTTTCTTGGGTATAATATTGCGATAATGTCCTACCGACCCTTACACGGAAGAGTCGGACGGACATGAAATTCGCAATAAAAGTCGGTAAGTTACCACGGAGTCCCCACTTGTGAAGGGTGGAAAGGATCCCGTAGCGCCATGTGGTGTCGTAGGCTTTCTCTAGGTCAAAGAAAACCGTGACTAGGTGCTGCTTTCGGAAAAAAGCCTCCTGTATGGCGCTCTCAAGTCGCACCAGATGGTCAGTGGTGGACCTATGAGAGCGAAATCCACATTGGTACTCAGACAGGAGACCTTTATCCTCCAAAAACCACACCAGTCGACGGTTCACCATCTTTTCGAGCAGCTTACATAGGCCATTTGTCAAACAAATGGGCCTATAGCTGCTTACAAACTTGGGATTCTTTCCAGCCTTAGGAATCGGTATTACGATCCCCTCTCGCCATTGAGATGGAAACTCCCCTTCAATCCATATACGATTGAAGAGGATCAACAGTTTTTTAATACTGGAATCGCACAGATGTTTTAACATTTGATTATGTATGTTATCCGGTCCAGGAGCCGTATCCCTGCACAGTGCAAGCGCACTGCGCAGTTCCCATTCAGAGAATGGTACATTATAGGACTCCGAAGCAGCAGTGGCAAAGGACAAGGGGTGAGTCTCTGCCTCCCGCTTCAGAGTCAGAAACGTAGGATCGTAACTCCCGGAGCAGGATACATCGGAGAAGTGCGAGCCAATGCTGTTGGCAATGGCGAGATGGTCCGTGATGATGTCTCCATTGATGGACACTCCGGGTATCGACAGTGATGTCGGGAGTCCAGAGATCCGACGAAGCTTAGTCCACACTTGAGATGAAGGAGTATGCGCCGTCATGGACGACACATACTTTTCCCACGTCGTTTTCTTACTCTCCCGAATCAGATATCGGGCTCTAGCACGCATCCTTCTGAAGGTGATAAGGTTGGCCATAGTGTTTTGCCTCCGATAGCATTTGAAAGCACGTCGACGATCTTTAATGGCTGCTGCAATCTCGGCTGTCCACCAAGGGACAAGCTTCCGGCGTGAGTTGCCGGACGAGGAAGGTATTGTTTCCTCAGCAGCAGCCAAAATACCATTCGTTATGTGAATGGTATGATCGTCGACACTCTCAAAGGTATCTTCGGCAAACACCGCGCGTGCCGTGAAAGTTGGCCAATCAGCCCGACGGAGAAGCCATCGACTTGGTAACTCGATGGCTCTCTGGTTCGGAAGAGTAACGATAATTGGAAAATGGTCACTATTACAAAGGTCATCGTGTACACCCCACTGTAGCAGGGGAACCAGCGCACGACTGCACAGGGTAATATCGATACTTGAATAAGTACCGTGTGCAATAGAGAAGTGCGTAGGTTCCCCTGTGTTCAACAGGCACAGGCCCAGCCGCCTGATCAGCCTCTCAAAATCTCTCCCTTTACCGCTAGTGGTAGCGGAGCCCCAGATGGTGTTGTGGGCATTAACATCTCCCAGAAGGAGAAAAGGAGGGGGGAGCTGAGAGACTAGATCCACCAGCTGGTCGTAATCCGGCTGAGAATCAGGCGGGATGTACACGTTACATACTGTTGCCATTACTGGCAACGAAGTACGAACTGCAACTGCCTCTAGCTGAGTACGCAACGGCACCTCTTCACTAAAGAGGCTAGAGTGGACGAGAGTGCAGACGCCACCAGCGGCCACAGCTCCGTACACCCGGTCTCTAGAGAAGAGTTTGAAGTGACGCATTGTTGTCTCATGTCCAGGACGAAACCTGGATTCCTGAAGACAGACAATGGTTGCCGAAAACGAAGATATTAATTGTCGTAACTCAGCGAGATGAACAGAACAGCTATTACAGTTCCATTGTAATAGTGCCATGGTGTGGACTTAAGTAGAAGTTGGTCTTCTACCTATGCTTGACCGTTTGCCACCCTTCCCCATCTCTAGTTGGAGATGATGGGGCAGGAGAGCACACCTCAATCTCCACATCTCCGTCCGAAGACTAAGAAAATGGAGCGGGCGCTCTCTTGGGTTGCGCGCGGTCGTCGTCGGACCTCACGAGTCTCGCTCTTGGGGAAGAGCGAGAGCGGTGTCGAGGGACTTCCTCCCGGTCCGAAGACTGGGTGTCTGTCCCCGACACGCCCCGAAGAGATTTCTTCTTGGATCGGCGCCGACGTGTGTTTGGGGAAGTAGATGGTCCCTTCCCCACAGACGCCGGGTCCTTATAAAACAAGGTCGCTCCTGCTGGCACCGCTCCACTGGTAGTGGTGGGAGCGGGATGGCCAGCAGATACGTGAGCAGCCCTGCCTTTAGGAGAGGAAGAGAAACGGCGCTGAACCGTTCCCCTCTCCTCCGCCGATCTATTTTCTTTTCTATAGGGGAGTTCCTCCATACGGACGGGCTTGGCTTCAGCAGGCTTCGCCCCCTTGGTGGTAGTGGGAGCAGAAAGGCCAGCAGAGACAGTAGCCACCCCGTCAGCAGGAGGACGAGAGAGACGGCGACGAACCGTCTCCCTCTTCTCCCCTATATTTTTCGTATTAGGTGGGCTGGAAGAAGGACCAGCCCTGGTCGGCAAAGTCTTCTTTCCCCCTTTAGCTGGGGAAGACTTGTTCGCCGACCGTTTCGGAGAAGAAGAGGACTTCTTCTCCGAATTCGCCGGTTTAGGTGTTAAAACCGGCGCCTTCTTAACCGTGGCCGAAGAAGGTTTTGGGACCTCCTTCGGGCTGACAGTGCTCGCTGGTACAGCGAGGGGAGATTTCAAACTCGTACTAAAAGAGGACATCGAGGGTACTGCACTGGAAACTTTAACGGCAGGGGTGATTGAGGGCGTCGCTGCAGCTGCAAACGATACCCGAAATTCGGGGGCATTCATATCACGGTACCTCTTGCGAGCGTCGTGATATGAAAGCCTGTCAAGAGTCCTGATTTCCTGGATCTTGGCTTCCATAATGAATTCAGGGCACTGTTTTGACCGTGGAGAGTGACTTCCTTGGCAGTTGGGACATATCGGGGGAGGCGTACACCTCTCGTCACCCTCATGTGTCCCCTTGCCACACTCTCTACATACGGCCTTCGCAGTACACCTGGCGGAAACATGCCCGAATCTCTGGCACTGGTAGCAGCGCATAGGTGGAGGGATGTACGGTCGCACATCGCAGTTGTACGATGTGACCTTCACCTGCTTAGGTACAACACCACCTTCAAAATGGAGAATAAAAGCGCCGGTATCGACGCTCCTTTCCCCAATCTTTCGGGTGATGCGCCTAATCTTTGTGACGCCTCTCTTCCCCAGATCCCGCAACAGTTCAGCATCGCTATTCAAAATGAGGTCACGATGGAAAATAACTCCACGGACCTCATTCAGCGTTTCGTGCTTTGTGATCTTAACGGGGATTTCGCCGAATTGCGTGCATTCCAGCAACGCTTCGGTTTGCTGCCGGCTAACGGTATGCAGCAAGAGCTGCCCGTTCCGGAGCTTGGAAATCCCGTTAAGATCACCAAATTTCCCCTCGATTTCCTCAGCGAAAATGATCGATTTTACGAGCTTGAAATCATCCCCGTCAGTCCTGGTAGCTACCAGGTAGCGAGGTGATCTGTCTGTCGCAAATCGTTGGTTAAAGGCTTCATCCCAAGGCGTATACACCTTGGGATTAGCTCGACACTCCAGAGACGGCTTTTTAAGGGTGCCACCCTGTACAGGTGTCCGTGATCGCTTTGATGGCATCCCGGACGAAATCCTCCCCGAATACTGCCCACTCCGAACGGGGGCTATCACTGTGGGCGCCACCCAGCCAAGGCAATACCTACCTGGCATAGCAGATATTGCCCGGGGTCCCAGTGCCTCGAACAGGCACTTCCCCCTCGGCATGCACAGGATTTATTCAGCTCCAGTATTCGGCCATGCAGGGACCTTCGTTGTAAGGCGGATACTACTGTAGGGTACATGGCGCACCCACCTGACGGGATGGGGCATACCGTCTAGGCTTTCTGGCCAGATGGCCAAGCTGGTGGCCCTTCCCCTAACAGCATGCATGTTTGTTTCTATTGGTCAAACCAGAGCTGGGACCAGAAAACCAAAATCGACCTTTATAAGGCCCCCTCTAAGTCGCCTTTTACGACAGGCAGGGGATACCGTGGATGAATTCTGCCCTCCCCATCCACAGGGGGTCTGAACAAATCAAAACTGGCAAGTTATTCGGCCATGTCGGCCCTATTAGTCGCCTCCTACGACAGGCAGGGCATACCGTGGGTGTATTCTATCCCGCACCCACACGGGGGATTTGTTTTCTAAGAAAAGATGGAACTCTAGCAACATCCAACGAGGAAAACTGCGAAATTTTAGCCGGGTATTTTAACGACCTCCTAAATTGTGAAAAGCCATCCAACCCCATCAGAACAAACAAACAAATGAACCACAATTTGCCATCTTCTCCACCAAATCGCGATGAAATCAAACGCCACATAAAGATGTTGAGAAATAACAAGGCTCCTGGTGAAGACTCCATGATTGCAGAACTGTGGAAACATGCCCCAGAAGAAGCAATTGACATCCTACACCAAACCATTGTAGATATATGGGAGACAGAACAACTCCCAGAGGACTGGAAGATAGCTTTGATCCATCCTTTACACAAGAAAGGAAATATAAGAGATGTGAACAACTACCGTGGTATTTCTCTTGTCAGTAGCTTACAAGATCCTGTCACTTTCCATCCTTGAAAGACTGGAACAGCAAGTTGAACACAAACTCGGAGAATACCAAGGGGGTTTTACGAAAGGCCGATCGACTGCAGAACAAATCTTTAACCTAAAAACCATAATTAGGTACTATGTGTTGAGAGGTCGAACGTATGTATCGACATTTGTAGACTTTAAGAAAGCGTACGACTGCATCGACCGTGATGTGTTGATTAACATACTTGCAGAAGTGGGAGTCGATATGAAACTGCTGGCGATAATAAGGGCAACCCTAATTAATACCACATCCAAAGTCAAATTCCAAGGATGTATCTCTGAACCCTTTGAAATCAAGACAGGTGTTCGACAGGGAGATAGCCTGTCACCTCTATTGTTCAACTGCGTGCTTGAAAAGGTAATACAGAATTGGCGACAGAAGTTAAAAGAAGGAGGCCTTTACAAACCTTTAAGGATCGGGACGAAGAAAAACGGAGTGGAAATAGATTGCTTAGCATTCGCTGATGATATAGCCCTGATGACAGAAGATTTTGAAAGTGCAACAGAACAGGTCAATATATTGAAGGAAGTAGCAGAACAAACAGGATTACAAATTTCCTTTCAAAAAACAGAAGTAATGTCGAACATCAAGGATGATACAGCACAACTAAACACCAAATATGGAACGATAAACCGTGTTAATAAATTTAAATATCTTGGGGAATGGATCCAGCAAAATGGCCTTGACAAGGAAGCCATAGAAGCAAGAATCAAGAAAATGGAAGTCGCTTTTCAAACCACCCGCAACATATATAACAAAAAGTGCTTTTCTATGAACACAAAAATTCGTCACTACATCACTGTCATCAAACCAGTACCGCTATATGCATCTGAATGCCTTATCCTATCCGAGAAATGTTTGCTCGCGAAGTTAGAGAGAAAAGAAAGAAAGATCCTACACACCATACTTGGCCCAGACTACAAAAATGGCATCTACATCAGAAAGTCCAGGCAAGAAATTTACTCGAGGATAGAGAAGATCACAGACACAATGCAAAAATGCAGAGTTTGCTTCTACAGTCATATGCGACGGATGATCGATTCCCGATGGACGAAACGTATCTTCAGTATATTCGACTCAAAACCAAAAACGACAATGCCATGGTATGTTAACGTCCAGAAAGATCTGAAAGAAATGGGGATACGAGCAGAAGATGCACAAGACCGAAATCTTTATAGAGCAGCCATCAAGACGTTTGGGACTTTCCGGGACGAAAAACGGACAACTGGTGCGAAATGGACAGAGGAACGTCGTGCTAAACACAGTGAGCTCATGAAGGCAATGTGGATCAAGCAAAAAATGAGCAAATGCCAGAATGTAAAATGAGGCTTATCGTGGTCCCTAGTTGGCCGATTAGCGAAATTGAATGAATGAATAATAATAATAATAATAATAGTAATAGAAGCCGCTGGTGGTAAAGATGCAAGATCCGGAAAACATTATTATTATTATTCATCATCATCATCATCATCATCATCATGAATCGGCTCCAGTTTCCCAGGTGCCGTGAATGAGCACTCTCCATTTAGTTCTCTCCAAGAATGTTTCCTGCTCCACGATTTGCTGTAAATCCAGATAATAATAATAATAATAGTAATAAGACGGCCGAGGTGGGATTCAAACCCACGCTCTCTTGACACCAGCGAGGCATGAGGTAGTGAGTTAGCACTCTCGGCCACCGAGGCCAGTTAATAATAATAATAATAAGAGCTGCCGGTGTTTGAGGGCTGAAGAGACGGGTCCACACCGGGCAAGATCCCGATGATAATAATAATAATTAACTTATTATTTTAATAATAATAAAGACTTACCAAAATAATATAAAATATACATAATAATGGGAGTTAAACATTAAAACAACGGCCTACGGGTTCGAACCCACTTGTTTACCGAGTCCGGAGATAGCTTGGGATCCATGGTCTTGTGCTGCAACTTAGCAAGTGTAGCAACTGTGGTTGGTCACTGCGCATCCTTATAACCGCCTGTAAAACACGTTTCTCCGTGCGAGGTCTAGTTCCCGTAGTTTTTGAAATTCATTAGCGCATTTCGAAGTAGTTGTTGTTGCAGCATCGTGGTCATCTAGCCCCGTGTACTTGGCATGTGTTTGGAATTTGTCTTATTGTGATGGCTGTATTAGTGTGTACATTTGTGATTCAGATGAGGATTGTGAAGGAGTCGGCTGTATTTGCCTGGAGTAGAAGTGATGAAAATCCACAGCCTGCTTCCAGTCTCCGACCGGGTCAGGAATGGAATGAATGAAGCCCCCATCTAGCGGCGAGGATATGAACTGTGCCGGCTGCCGAGGCCTGACCCACTCCTCTGGGGCAATGATTAAATGAATGACAGATGAAATGAAATGATAGTGGAGAGTGTTGCTGGAATTAAATATTGACAGGGAAAACCGGAGTACCCGGAGAGAAACCTGTCTGCCTCCGTTTTGTCCAGCACAGATCTCACATGGAGTGACCGGGATTTGAAGCACGGACCCAGCGATGAGAGGCCGGCGTGCTGCCGCCTAAGCCACGGAGGCTTCAGTAGAAGTGATAATAATGTTATTGTTTTAAGTCCCTTTTAACATCTGCGGTTTTAGGAGACGCCGGGGTGCCGGAATTTGTCCCAAAGGAGATCATTAACCTGCCAGTAAATTCACTGACACGGCTCCCTCGCATTTGCACACCCTCAAATGCCAGCTGACTGCACCAGGGTTCGATCCTGCAATCTTGGGAACAGCAAGCGAGAACGTTACCCCTGAGCCACGCAGCCAGCAGATTAAAAGTGAGAAACCACGGAAAACCACTTCCAAGATGGCCGAGATGGTAATCGAAACCACATCTTTTCAGTTTTGCCTCAAGGGGCATTCCAGCCCTCAGACAAGAATGAATCTAATTTCTTGTCAGCACCGGGAATCGAACCCGAATCGCAACAACAGCCAAGAATACTAGCCGCTACATCACGAGGAAGACTAAGTATATTTCAGTTACTTGTGAATTCTGTAGTTTTAACTATTAGCTTATCTATAGCAAAATATTTCGGCCATTCAATTGAAAGTATACAGACTATCACTTCAAACTCTCTGGTCGCGATATTCTTGAGGCACAATTCCACGAGACTGTGATTACCCAGTGTTCGGACTCCAGAGCAGTTTGGAATTTCTCGCATGCACGACCTTGAACCACCCTCACTGTAGGGGGTAATCCGTGCTGATACCTATGTACGGGCCATGTAACTACAGTGACTACAACGAAACTAGTGGCAACGTTTTGAAATTAAAGGTGAAATAGGATCTGAGTATGACCGCCTCTTCATATTCTAACCTTGGTCTACCCCTACAGTTCATGTCGTCTACCCTGGTAGGCATATTAACTTGTAGCTTACTACTGTGGTGCACCTTAAGGCCTATCCACAATGTGCAGTTGGCAGTCGACAGTTGGTAGTTGGCAGTCGCGGTCGTCCCCATGTTTACTATAGGCACCATACATGACTTGAAGTTGCAGTTGGTAGCTGGCAGTTGGCAGTCGAGAATTTCATCTTGATTGCCAACTACCCGACTGTAGGCTAACAGCCAATCAGAGCCAGTTAGAAACAGACGTCACGTTGTTGTTCTGTGTCGTGTGCAAAGAACATACAAGTGAAATACCTTTGCAACCCGTACCTTTTTAATCTTGAATGCACGGTACCAGTTACTAATAACAAAATAATCCATACACTTCCAAATCATCCATATTGCAAGTTTTGAGGTTATCGAGAATGCCCCTGTGCACAAGGAATCAGAGAATTTCACTGTATTTTACTCACATCAGTCGTTAACACTGCACATTGTGAATTGCCAGGTTGTCAACGACCAACTTCTGAATGCAGCTACCGATTGCCAACTACCAACTGCGCATTGTAGATGGGCCTACCGACTACAAATTTAACTTTCGTTCATCAAGAACACAAATAATCATAGTGTGGCAAATTAAGCAGTATAAATTCCATCATATAACTTACTTTAATTCTACCAAAGTTTGGTAGAACTAATTGAAAGTAGGCTAGGCGTATAGACAATAATTTATATGAATGCAACCGCCTCTGTAAACACTTACTTTCTGTCCTGTTCTTCTTGGGAAACTCTGATCTACAAATTCCAACAAAGAAAATAATGGAGATATACGATATCATAACATGAGCCTTCATAATGCAATTCTAATCACAACAACCAAGGCTTGAAAAATATTCCTTCAAACGTTCCTGAACGTATGCATAGTAAACAATTCTTTGAACAGACACGATACTGTTCAACGATGTCGGCACATTTCTCCCGTTTTATATTATTCTCAAATATGTATCTGGTCAAATATGCGCACTAACTACCCAACGCAGAAAGCTTGTAATTTGAAGAGGATTACTGCTGTCATTCGCCCGTCGTTACTCATTTGTCTTCCCGTGTCAATAAAAAGATCTGTCAATACAACAGTAGTGACCAACGCTAAAGAAGAGAGAGATTGCCATGTGGTAGAAATCCTGTGAATTTGGAATGAAATATGTGAACAATTTTCAAATTTCACTTTCTCTTAAAAACATTTTCCACTCTGGATAACTATTAGGCTATAAGTGTACAACGTAATGTTATGTTTAATGTTGATAGGAATGGAAACATGTTAGAAAAGGAACGTAACTCTCTCTTTCGGTATGTACATCCGATTGGTTAATAATGCTAACAGGGAGATCCAACCTTTGAATAAAATCGGCCGTCATATGTGACTAAGTAATGATGAATAAAACTAGTGATTCACTACTTAATCAGCTTTTATTGCAGCCAATAGCCACGTTTGTCACGTACAAGCAGCGTAATTAATAATGAATTTATTTTGTAAACCAGGGGAACAGAGCGCTTGTAAATCATATGGGAGTAGTCGTTCAAGAGGGAAAGGAAAGCACCCACCATGGCAGAATAATCGAAGTAACATTCGAGGGTGCACCACGATATGATAACGGATCGATTCATAGAAGTCGAGTTTTGTACGTCCGCTACTAAATGCAGCTGCTTTTTCGAAATTAGTTTGTTGTTGTATTTGTATAGTACTGGGATGATGGTTCGGTAGTTGTAGTTCAATATGTTCATTTATACAAGTTCCTGAAACAAAGAGTGACATTGTAGCATTCCTTATGGAGTCACATGAAAAAGACGCTCTTTTATTATTCCTAAGATTGTGATCATTAGTGGTAGAAATGAAGTTACAAGATGAGTGTTTCGCCTTCACATTCTACCGTTGTTTGTAAAGAAGTCTTTGATGACAACAGCCAGCCATCCGAAGAAGGTAAGATAATCAGAATTATTTCGGTCATAAAATATTCTTAGATATGGTTGTGGATTTTTTAAATTTTTATTCGCTGTCTTATTTTCACTTTGCGACTGACGTTTATGCTGTCACTTGAACAAATTTTCACTTTTCGTTTTTCCAAGATATTACAGTTTCGTTGTGAATAGAAATCATATTTCATGGTACCATACAATATATTTTCAATTCTCAATTTTCTATGAATTATCTAGGAAATTTAAACATTACATTACGCTGTCGTAGGGCACTGTTAATACTGTATGTACATTTGTGCCCATATAGTGTTTTCTCCAGGTATGTGACCTTGATTATAGGATCGATAAACTATAAAGGACTGATTTGTCAAACTACCGTGAAGTACTACTTGGTCCTAAGGGCCTTATTTTCCAGTCTAAGCTATTTTACTTTACTTCTTCATTATTAAGGGGTTCTTGAATGTTTTAGTAGGCCTAGTGGTTTTGTAACTCCTCCATAACTGAACGATGGTCTGTAAGTTAGGAATGTGTATCCTTTATTGCTGATCTCCTCTGAGTTAATTTTCATCTTTAAGTTGTTGCTCTGAACCATAAATTGCATGGTAGCTTGAACTGTATCAGGGGTCAAAGAAAGATAAGCTATAATAAAGACTGCATTAAAGCCACTCTGGGGGGAGGGGGCGGGGATGCAGGGAGATCTACTGTCTGGAAGGTTCAGGGGTGGGGGATTTCTTTGGCCTGAAGAGACAGTGAAACCATCTCAGGTGGCCTAAGATCAGATTGACAGCTGGGAAATGCATGCTCTGAATCGTCTGATCTGAGGATGTGCCATCCAACAAGAACTCAGATATTTTATTGCAGTGGACTAGCATGCAAGGAGAAAACATAGACACTCAATATATGTTAGTCACCATTGTGTAATTCACACATCTGGAGACACACCAGTAAGAAGACTATCATACTCGCCTGCGAGTGATTGTCGATGATGATTGTAGCTTGGAAACAGCTATGGTTGATGTACACTAGAAACTGGTGGTAATGGCAATTATTGTTCTAAGGAGTGGAATATTGAAGTTATTTACTCTAACAATGAGAATCATATTGTAAACGGATTACTATTCTTCGAAGTACTAAGCTACTTACTAATTTACATTCTACATAGAAGAAATGAATAAAGAGTGATTGATTTATTTTCACGGCTACACTTAGAGCTTAAGAGCTCCTTTACAGTAGAGCCCTACATCAAATAAGATTAGGGAGAATAGAGGGGAAAAAAGAGAAGACTGAGAAAGAAAGAAACAGGAGGGGATACATCCCAAAAAGCAGCTGAAAAGGAGGGGGAAATGGAATAGCTCAGTATCAGCAGTGCCTGAGCTGTGAGCTCCTCAGGATGCAGGCCACTTTGTGTGGTGGGGCTGCTGTCTGATCGTTGCTCTGAAAGAAAAGACAAAGATCAATTATAGCAGGAAAAATAAAGAAATCCTTGGATTCTGTTGAAGTCACAAAAATTGACCAAGGTTGACATGCAAAAATAAGACAGGAGGCTGGCATGAATAAGTGGAAGCAATGCTGTGTTTGCCAACCCTTGTCCCACTAGTTGTGAACCTCTGGGGAATACATTAGAAATTATTGTCCCTTTGACATATACAGTCCATGAGTTGTTAAACAAACACTAACACCATATAAAAATGGCATAACTTAAATTGACTTCTCCTATAAACTAATAATGTTACATATATGACCAAATTCTCCTGTTAATTATAAAATCCCTCGGCGCACCGGAAGGTGGAGGCAGATTTCACTGGGCAAAGAAAATGGTTAGAATTTACTAGATTTGCCAATTGTTGTATAGGTAGCTAAAGTTCCACTTATTTAGCATATGAGTATTCCAAAAACATTTTGCTCATCCCTTGGCATAAGGGCGAGTCATATGAAAAATTCTTCCAGACAAAAGTTTTAAGTAATATTTAGATGACTATTGACTAATTAAATACAAGTTTTTCGGGAGATATCCTGTCTGGACCACGGCCTACAAGCCCGAAAAACTTGTATTTAATTATGAACGCCGGCCGTGAAAGCCTAAGCTGACTATTGACTGTTTTTATAATGTGCCTATTAAGGGAGATATGCCTATGCTATTTTTTTTCTCTCAAAACTCCATTTTTCCCACCCCTTTGGTCAATGGTTGGTGCTATCGAAACACTTTACTGGGGTACGTTTTTGGCCCTTATCCGAAGAATAGTACGAAGTTTGAATGGATTCGATTTTGCACATGCTAAGAAAGTTATAGCAATACAGTATTTCACTTTTTCTAACAAGACCCCTCATTTTCATAACCTTGGCCCGCTTTTGCCCATTATCGAACTTTACCGAGATTTTAAATGGTTATATTTTTACGTACGTATGCCGCCCCGGAGGTCCTCGGTTCGATTCCCGGCTCTGCCACGAAATTTGATAAGTGGTATGAGGACTGGAACGGGGTCTACTCAGCCTCTTGTGGCCCAAAGGAATAGAGGGGGTTCGATTCCCACCTCAGTCATCCTCGAAGTGGTTTTCCGTGGTTTCCCACTTCGTCTTCGGGCAAATGCCGGGATGCTACCTACCGTAAGGCCACGGCCGCCTCCTTCCCACTTCCTTGCCTAACCGTCCCACTCTTCCCATCCCTTCATCAGTCCCCCTGTTCGCTTTGCAGGTGTGGCCGCCTGGGCGTAGTGCGGGTCACACACCCCAGTTGTATCCCTGGCTCAGAGTCTCAAGCTCCAGGACACTGCCCTCAGTGGCGGTAGAGGTGGGTTCCCTCGCTTAGTCCGTGGGAAAAGCCAACCCTGGAGGGTAAAACGATGGCGAGAAAAAAAATATTTTTTTACGTATACATTTTAAAGGGCCTAACATGTATACATTTGAAAGTGATCGGTGCAAAATTAAGGTAAGTTATCGTGTCCGCCGGCCCCGTGGTGTTGGAGTAGCACGCCTGCCTCTCACCTGGAGGCCCCGGGTTCGATTTCCGTCTCTGTCAGGGATTTTAGAAACTGCCGTGAGGGCTGGAACGGGGTGCACTCAGCCTCGTGAGGACAATTGAGTAGCTGTCTGACAGTGAGGCAGCGCCCCGATCACGAAAACCAAGATTAACGGCCTATGGGACCCGATGCGCTGATCACGCGTCACCCCAATATTTGCAGGCCAAATGGCTGCGCAGCGGTCGCTTGGTAGGCCTAGGCCCTTCAAGGGCTGTAGTGCCAGGGGTTATTTATAGTTATCATGTCCACAAGAAAGTGTGAACTTATTTGTTTACTTATTTTTTATTCTTCCGTAATCGTATCCGCCTACTAAGGAACACAGCTGTCTTCTCTGTGCTTTGATCTTTGCCCAGTTCTCCTTCATACTTTGCCGGTGTTGCTCTTTACTTTCTTCCGTCCACATCTTTCCCGTCTTCAACTTTGTTTTTTCTTGAAAACCCTGGTGGTCGTTTAGTTTCTTCCTGAGGGGATTGCGATCTTGAATATCTCCACAGGTAATCTCCATCTCTTGCAGGTTACTTTCCACCAGGCAGGCTTGGTCTTCTTATCTTTAAAATAGGTAAAGATCCGGTTCGTCAATCGTGTGGGTTTCATTCTAAGCAAGTGGCCATAAAATGCAATTCTCCTTTTCCTCATAACATCAGAGACATTTGGACATCTTCTTTTTATTATTATTATTATTATTATTATTATTTCATGGTAAATTTTCATGAGCTACTCGCATTTTCAAGTATGACTAGGTTTCCTTAAAGCCTTATTGACACAAATGACGTTAACAATTGTTTATTGGAGATTATCCCGGACGACGTCTGTAATGACCAATCTCCTGCTTAATATTTTTTGTCTATTTGTTAGTCCGCCTCGTTGCTTAGTGGCTAGCTTCCTTGGATGTCACCCAGGTTCGATTCCCGGGTCTGTCAATAAATGTAATTCTGGTTTGAGGGCTGGAACAGGTAAAACTGAGAAGATTTCCACCTCAACCATTCTAGGAGAGTTCCTATCCGTGTTCTTCTACTCCAGACAAACGCTGGGATGGTATCTAACTTAAGTACATGGCCTCCTCTTCCCAAATCTTTCCCCCAATTTGCAAATACACACACTAGTGAAGCTATCACAAAAACACAGGTTATCACATTAATTCCTCCACACCCAAATATATATACGGGGCTATACGACTACGATGTTGCAGCCCCTAAAATAAACATTAACGACAAATTATTTTATTTATCGTATGGCTTTTAGTGCCGGGAGTGTCAGAGGACATGTTCGGCTCGCCTGAGTCTGTAGCTGCTTCCAGCGAGCACCCTTAGGGTGAGTTACAATATCCGTTCAATTTCAAGTAGTTCCAACTTTCGCTGCCAGATATCAATGATACCTAGTGGTGAACGTTGTAACTTTGATAGAGCGTTCCAACGAAATCTAGCCTAGAAATTTAGCTTCACACAAGTTTAGTCTGTGGAAGGATCTTTTACATGCCATAAATCTATGAAATGGGACCGCCGGCTTTACTTCCCCTCCGAAGGAAGGCATACTGAGGGATTTTTAACACTCTTAAAAAATCCGACGACTTCGGCCGGGTTTGAACCCGCTATCTTGGGCACAGCAGTTCAGCATGCTACCAACTACGCCACCGAAGCCGCTATTAACGACAAATATTAATTCATTTGCTTCGTTACAATCAGAGGTTGAAATAAAATTATGCTTTTAAACACCCAAAAATTAGTGCTCTTTTTAAACTCTCGTTTTCTTTAGGTTACGCCCCTGTCAGACATTTCGAGACAATCTCTGTCATTCCGAGCTCGTATGCCAACCCTGTGATCATACTGCAGTAGTTTCTGCAGTCATTTTTAATCTGCTTCCAATCAGTTAATTGCATTCAGGCGCGGATCTAGAGTTTGGCTTTTGTGGGGGGGGGGGGGGGGGGGGGGGGGCGCAGAGAATCGAAATTGTTAAGAAAAAATGGTATCACTAAAAACGCAATCACAAAATAAACAAAACGTACAAACCGAGACCAATTTTTTTTGCAAGCTACATGGATAGAAATTTGATGCGTTTAGCGCACCAAAAATATTCGTACAAATTGCAACGGCGTGTTTTGAGACTTTTACATCGAGCTTCGAGAAAAGTATCAAGGTACGTTACAGTTTCGGCAAGTCGAGTTGGTACCGACAAAGGGAGAAAGTCACAGCTTAAATTGCCAACCAAGCTTGCAGTTTGGACGTCGGCAAAATGTTTTGGTGCGAAAAAGGTCCCAAATTCCTATCCGTGCATTGCTGCACATTCATCGTGACATCACTATAGACATCGATTCGGTAATCACAAGGTTTGCTAAACAAAATAGACGAGTTGATTTTGTTATATAAATACTCGTTTTTATATAACAGGTATGAAGTTGTAAATATGTATAGTTGTAACAGAACATAATAATTGCAATAAAGATATTTTCAATATTGAATATAATGAAAAAAAAAACTCTGTTTTTCAGTTAAAATTCGTTAAGTTTTATTTGTCTGGTTATTGTGTTTTCGTGTATTGAGTTTGCAAAAAAAATTGGTCTCCGTTTGGGGGGGAGGGGGTCATGACCCCTTGAACCCCCCCCCCCCCCTGAATCCGCGCCTGATTGCATTTCTGTGAAGCTACTGTATTTTCAGTTCCAATGCCATTGAGTCATTGCACTGAGTTCAAACAACGGTGCATTCAGTCCAGACATGTCGGTGATATATTATACACTCTATGTCGGTAGTGGCTGTGACTCACGCTGGCGTGTTTTTTTTTTTTTTTTTTTTTTTTTTTTTTTTTTTACTTCGTCTTCCTTACTCAGAAGAAACACGCAGATGTCGAAGTCGTTGGAGTGAATATCTGCTCCGTGCCAGCCGTCAGGGGTGGAGGTGTTTCTTAGCGCAGAGTTCCACAGCTTTTGCATTTCAGTGAACCTCATTAACTTCCTTTGGAAAGAGAAAAGGGCAGAGGGCGGCCAGTTTAATATCAGAACACAGGAAAAAGGCCGAAGCTTTTAAGTGAATTAAGTAACACGCAAAGAAGAAAGAGAGAGCAAAGAAAAAATGTTAAAGATAATATAACAAGGATAGAATATTAATTACAACGAGAGCCTTCTCTATAGAACGGAACCTCGCAGGCGCCGTGTGGCGGCAGGTCATTGTGTCTAGCAGCCTGTCGAGCAAGGCATTGGCGCTAGTTGCAGCGTAGCGCCCAACTAGTTCAACACATTTATACTTTTAACATATTTAATAATCAGCATTACTTAAATGAACCTCAGAGTCATCATCATTTCCTCTTTTCCAGCTGACACTGGGTGGGGGCAAATATGGTTCCTCTCCACTTTGTTCTGTCGGTCCACCATTCCTCTTCCGACACGGTGTTCCAATCCTGGTTCCGTTTTCTAATGCTATTCTTCACCGAGTCCATCCAACGCATTCTTGGTCTTGCTCGTCCTCTCTTCCCTGTCATCCGTCGTTCCAATGCTCGTCTTGGTAGCCTTACTTTATTCATCCGTTTGACATGTCCAAACCATCTCAATCTGTTTTGCTCCAGTTTGTCATTTAGTTTCTGTACTCCCAGTTCTTTCCGTATATCTTCATTTCTCACTCTGTCTCTCCTCGTTTTCTGGACCATACTTCTCAGGAATCTCATCTCAGCTGCCTGTACTCTGCTCTCATCCCTCTTAGTCATTGTCCAAGTTTCTGCTGCATGTGTCATTATAGGAACATGACATGCTTTGTACATAACTTCTTTAGCCTTAATTTCTATATTCTTGTTCCACACTAGTCCCCGTACCTGTTGGTAGAAAGCACTCCCGAGTTGTATTCTTCTGCTAATTTCCAAATCTAGTCTTCCATCTTCAGTCAGTTCACTTCTCAAGTATTTGAAGTGTTTCTCCACTTCAGAGTAGTTGCTGAAAATGCTGTCGTTCATTTTGAACACATATTGCACCAACGTAAGACGTTGTGGTACACTCGCTGTAATTCATCCTCACTGACATTTCGTATCTGAAACGTACGAACACATTTGATGGAAGACTTCTTCTTAAGAAGATAAGTTTTCACTAGGAGAATTCGATGCTTTGTTCTGTGTCTAACCATGTTCACGAGGTGCGAGATAGGCACAAGTTTTAACTCTCTCAACTAAGGTATTTTCTAGCTGGGAATGTAATCAAGCTATGACCGCACTCGGTGCTTCCCGATCCGCTGCTGTGTAATGGTAGATGCTGGTCAACTGGCGGTAACTAATCGCTCTCGAACCGTCACACGGCCCTGGCGTCTTCCGTTCTATAGCGAAGGCTCTCACTGTAGAATAGTGTTGAACCGGCACGGAGCCTTCATAAGCGAAGCAAACTCTTTCGTCAGCATATGGGGAAACGTTAAGGGGTTAAAGTAATTTCTGTACCACTATTCAGGCCGACTTTGCTGGGTGGATTTAGGATAGGTTGGTTGGTTCCTTAGTTTTGGGGTTGCGACAACGCGGTCATGTACCCCCTGTACTTTGGGTGTGTGCAGAATCTGTCTGATAACCGGTGTTAATTGTGACGGCTGTATTAGCGTGTGTTATCTGTTAATTCAAGTAAGGACTGTAGACGGTAATGTCAAGTAGTTCCTAATTTTGCTACCAAATTCGACCGTCCACGACACCTAGCTTCCAGACTTGGCTATTAGATGCCATCGCAGTTAGCACCCGGTGGCGAACGTAGGAACTAATATAGCGTTATCAATTCTAACCTACAAATTTTGTCTTCACACAAGTGTAATTAGCGGAAGGTTGTTTTTCATGCCATAAATATATGACATGGGACCGCCGGCTTTACTTCCCCTCCGAAGGAAGGCATACTGACGGTGTTTAACGCTCGTAAAAAAAACCGATGACTGGATTTAGTGGCCGAAAGCGCTAACGCGCTACCTCGAGCCTCGCTGGCATCGAGAGAGCGTGGGTTCAAATCCCACCTCGGCCGTCGTGAAAATGGTTTTCGTGGTTTCCCATTTTCTCCACCACGCAAATGCTGGGACAGTTCCTTACTATAGTTCCGCAACCGATTTCCTTCCAAAGTCCCTTCCCTGGCCCATCCTGAAAAGAAAATGAATGGTCATTGGCTGCAGTAGCAATTTAAATTTAATTAATTAATTATTTAGTGTAAACTTTAACCGCTCCACAGTGATCAGGATCTGATGATGGCTACTTGATGGTCGAAATGCGTAATCCTAAACTGCCCCATTTTTTGTGATAATCTAATTAATACATTATGGTGTTTGAAGACCATTTTTCAGTGTTGCCTTAGTAAACAAAAGTTTGGTGCTTTTCAGTCGGTCAACACGGTTGTACCCAAATGAGATGGGTTATTCCCTAATCCTGAAAAAATACATGTATTTATTAATATTAACCTCAAGTATTTTTTTGACTATTGTGATTACATATTTATATCTTGTACCTCGCCCATTCATTGACCGCAATAAGAGCTAAAAATGACAATGCCTTACATAATTGATATGGCTGAAGTCCACTAAACTAGGCAACATTATGCCCGTAATACTGTGACGCATCTTTGAATTTAAAGATGAGTTACAGAAAGCCAATATTTTTAGCCTACTTTTCACATTTGGCAAAAATTAGGAAAAAGTAGACTTATGAGATCGGGCAAATGTGTGTCTGTCTAGGTCTGTCTGGCTGTGTGTGTGTGTGTGTGTGTGTGTGTGTGTGTGTGTGTGTGTGTGTGTCCTATCAACTCCTAAACGGCTGCAGCAATCGAAACAAAATTTGGTAGGAGTAAAGATCTATACCTGAATATCTCACAGCCATAGTTGAAAATGATGTCAGTGCTACCAACTGCTGAAAAATTGCAATTGAAATTTGAGATCCATGTTGGATATCTTAGAAGGTATGAATGGGAGCTATTTCAAACTTGACACACGTATAGATAATAATATTGCAGTTTAATTTCCAGGACGCCATACATGGCAGTGTTGCCAAAATGATTATAAGCCTGCTGATAGGTCCAAATTTTAAATGCATATAACTTCTACACTATCAATTTCGTATGTGCTATGTGTACATAAACAGATATGATTGAGCGTATTCTTAAGAGCCATCAGGGCTGCCAACTGTTAATAAATGCTCTCAATTTTTTAAATCCAAATACTCATGCAAGCCGACAGCTTTAAACTATGCACACGTATAGTACCTGACATTCTATATTAATTTGGAGTAACTTATATACGTCAGTGCTACCAACATGATTCTAAGCCTGCTGAGAGGTCCAACTTTAAATACATGTAACTTCTATACTATCATTTGGATTTCAACCAAATTTCGTGTTTATTCTTAAGACTAACCAGGGCTGCCAACTGTTAATAAATACCGTCTTTATTTTTGTTGCCCTAATATCAATACATCAGAAAATATGCAAGCCAATAGCTCTAAACTTTGCACACCTATAGTACCTGGTATTCTAGATTAATTTGGAGTAACTAACTTAATATAGGCCTACGCCAGTGCTGCCAACATGATTCTAAGCCTGCTGATAGGTCCAATTTTAAAATGCATGTAACTTCTGTACTAACTAATGGATTTCAGTCAAAATTGACACAACAACAATAGATCATATTATTTCAGATTATTTCTGACCAATACATGTATGTTATTGTTGGCAACATGATTTTACGCGCTCTGTTAGATCCAATGTTTAACTACATGTAACGTCCATCAATTGGACTTAAACCAAATTTTGTATTCTGTACCTTAAGAGATAATAATAATAATAATGTTATTGGTTTTACGTCCCTTTTAACTACACTGGCTTTTAGAGGCACCGGGGTGCCGGAATTTTGCCCCGAAGGGGATCTTTAACGTGCCAGTAAATCTACGGACACGGCTCCCTCGCATTTGCGCACCCTCAAATGCCAGCTGACTGCGCCAGGATACGAACCTGCAACCTTGGGCTCAGCAAGCGAGAACCTTACCCCTGAGCCACGCGTCCAGCCATCCTTAAGAGAAGGAACTAAGAATATATACAGTCACCAGGGCTGCCAATTGTAGTTCTATATTAGGCTACATTATGCCAGGTATACAGTATTTCGAACTAATCAGAAATTTCGATATTACCAACTTAATTTCGTCATTATTCTAGATAGATCCATATAGATTAATCATTGGCATGAATCTTAAATATTAGGAAAAGTAGGCTCTTTAGTTCGTCACGGAACTTCTTGTTAGGTTATGAGTAGACTTTTCTGTACGCAAGTGCATGACGTGCTTCCTCCAGTGTATGAGTATAAGCAGCTTTCAGAATCTTGTGGTTTGACAATGGAATGAGTAGCAAGTAGCCTAGCTTTCGTTTCCTCGTGTGTCTTTGTCTGGAGGACATCCTCGGAGACCGGCAGCGCTTGTATAGCGCTGAACTCCTCTCCTTGTGGTTTGACAATGGACTATGTCTGACTACTGTTTCTTCGAGGGTTTGGACGTAAATAGCTTTTAAGTCATCTTGTGAGCGGCTTCAGTGGCGTTGTTGGTAGCCTGCAGAGCTTGCATGCCGAAGTCGTCGTTTTTTTTTAAGAGCGTTAAAAAACCCTCGGTGTGTGGCATGTAAAAGAACCTTCCACTAATTACAATTGTGTGAAACTAAATTGTAGGTTAGATTTGACTAACACTCTTTGGTTCCAACGTTCGTCGCCAGGAGCCGACTGCGGTGGATTCTAGTAACCAAGTTCAGAACTAGTTGTCGTTGACGGTGGCGTTTGGTAGCAAAATTAGAAACTACTTGAATGTTAAATGTCTTCAGTCCTTACTTGAATTAAAAACTGATAACGCACACTAATACAGCCATTAACACCGGTTATCAGACAGGTTCTGCACACACCCAAAGTACACGGGGCTACATGACCGCGTTGTCGCAGCCCCTAAACTGAGGAACTAACCAACCATCTCCTTGTGGTTTGACTCTGGAATAAATGGCTACTGTTTCTTCGAGCGTTTGAACGTAAATATCGTGAGTCATCTCTTTGTGTGACAGTAGTAAGTGTCTGGCATCTGTTTCTTCGAGTGTTTGGATAACATATGGCACCGTGATTTATGTCTTGAAGGCTCATCAACACAGCAGGTTCTTCCGTAGTATTAGTATGGCATCAGAATATGCACAGTTGTACAGGGACTCGAGGACTGACCTAAGCAAAAGCGCTGCAGGAAAACAGACCTTTCAAAAACATCTAGGGGCATTTGGAGGCTCTACTTTATTAAAGATAGGGTAATTTAAATAAATATAGGTTATCCGCATCCGCACGGTTGTTGTCCGAATCTACTGGCAGTACAATAATATTTTCAATTAGACATTTGAAGAAGAAGTCGTTCCCCTAGGCTATGTATGCCACGTGCTATGCGACCGGGTGAAACTTTATAGGGTGTTTTGGTACCAATGCTAGCTTGCCTTGTAGTAGTACCTGCTGACAACGTTAAAAACGCTAGCTGTCATCGCGTACGACGATGTGGTTGAGTTGTACTTCTATAGATGGCAGCAAAATCGGAAAATTGGTGAGTATTCTTGTTAATGTTGTATATTTAATTAATATTTTAATATATATCAATAGTAAATACATATTGCAGTGCTTAGAAAGGAATACAATCGGTTTCGAACAATATTATACGAAGAAATTGAATTATATTGAATCACACATGGATTTTAGTCGATACACTGCGCTCGAAAACGATATCAGATACTATCGATATAATTCAAAGTAAGAGCTGTTGGCTGGTTGTTCCAACGCTTCCCGTAATTCAAACGTGATATTTCTTAATTCGATTGATAGGAAGTACAGCACGGACAATTAAATAATACGGTGTCTGATAAGTGCAGCTGTAATTTTGTCTTACAATTCATTTTTAATATTGTAGTATAGTAGCCTACTCTTTCTATTTGTACATATCTGTGGGGTAGGTCTATGTCATGCTATGTGCTTTGTGGAAACCTCCACAACTATTCTGATAGAGCCTATGTTTTCTTCTCTACCTGATATCACAGGGGGAAGAAATCGCCTATTATTAGACCAATTACTAAAATATGAAAGAAAGAAAGGAATATAAAGTAGAGGTGGGGGGATAGAGTAGGGGAAAGGGAGGGGAGAGGAGCGGGTAGGCCAGGTCGGGGACGGATCGCGCTCGAGAGTGCATCGTCACGCCATCTCATATTGTCAGTTGGAACTATTTGCGTCGAGCAATAGGTTGGGGTCAAAATTTTGCATTAAGTTGCAGCTCTACCCATATATCCTCCTTGGTGCTATGTTTAAAATGAATGTTATTCAGCCCGAATTGCAACCATTTTCAGTTCGGAGTGTTAGTTGTGCTTAATGACATAATTTGAACCGGGTGAGTTACCCGTGGTCGTTACGGCATGACTGCTGGCAATCGCTCACATCCGGGAGGCGAGGCGGTTCGAATCCCCACGCCAGCAACCTTGAAGATGGTCTTCTGTGGTTTCCCATCTTCCTTCCATGAAAATGCTGGGGTTGGTCCCTAACTGTAGGCCACAGCCGCTACCTTCCAACTCTTCGTCCTTACATTCCAACGGTACTTGTAGCTCACCCATTAGGTGTCCGTCTGGAAGCAGCTACAAACCTGGACACTCCATACGCTATAAAAATAGAAAAATAAAAACCATAATTTGAATGAGATTAGCGTATATTTGTAATGAAAAAGAACATAGCGGCAAAATATGTCATAAACATCCGGGTCTTAGTAATGATATTAAACAAGTTCGTATTGTATTCTAAAATGTATATGCAAATTTACTCCAAACATTATCCGCTATCCGCACAGCCTTGCAAATTATATCCGCATGGCGAAAATATTGCGGATATCCGCATCCGCGAAGGGCTTTATATATAGGCTATATATATTTTTAAATTATTATTATTATTTTAGAATTGTCTGATCACCACCATTTCAATGGACACAATCTATATTACTGACACCGTTTCTATATTATATTTCAAAGCTGCCAATTTGACGAAACTTAGCATGTAAAGCACGTGCGATATGTAGGGCGTAATTAGAAGAAAAAAAATTAGACCAGTAAATACTGTATACTTGGTGAAATAAATGCTGAAGGATATGTATCATACGAAGGTAGCGCGAATAATTGCAACGAAGAGTTGAAAGTTAAGTTAAGAATTATTTTTTTTGGTCGTGTGGCCTCCTGAGAGGCCGAGTGCAGATCTTTCTAGTCGACGCCCATGGGCGACCTGCGCGTCGAGATGAGAGATGGAATTATGAAGATGAATGAAACTGGGCAAGTATGTGGAAGGAAGCGGCCGTGGCCTGCCAGAAGATACCGTCCCAGCATTTGCCTGGTGTTGAAAATGGGGAAACCACGGAAAACCATTTCAAGGACGGCCGTGTGGGGCTCGAACCCACGCGTCTACCGAGTCAGCAGAGAGCTTGGCCTCATGACCTAACGCTGCGCTTTAGCGAGCGTAGCCACTGCTGTCGGTAAGTAAAGAATGGATATGTTAGGTGTTGGCCTCGACCACGTAGAAGGCCAATCTGTGAAGCATTTCACGCGGACGTAGTGTGCTTCTCGCTTGCGAGGTAGAAGCAGCGTGCTTGGCGTTTCTCGATCTAGCTGGGCAATGCTTGTCACGCCTATGCTGCTCGTTCCTGGCTGGCTAATTCCTCCGCTGAGGTGGGGCGTATAGCCCTATACTTAGGGGCCGTATTTTTTGGTAATAGCGATACGCGCGAAACTTTTCTCATATCTTCGTTCTTGCATATATATGGCCTTCTAGGAGCTTAAAGTAGCGTATTTTAGCAAAATGAATTCGCGAAATTTCACGAAATCTGATTGATTGCGCGAATTGCACAAATAATCACGAAATATACTTCACTTGGTACGAAAATGCTAAATATTATCGTAAAAGCTCTCCAAAACACGTTTAAATGCTTCTGAGGAATTAATCGTCGTGGTTTCCTTCTCATTTGATTGATAGTGCTGCGCCGGAAGTATGTGTATTCAGTTCCGCGATTTCTAAGGGTATCGATAAAAATCGATATCTGCTATCGATTACATCAAATGGCGTTGTGGTCGTAGATACAGCAGTGCGAGTTTGCGACTGATAAAACTTTATTCGCAAACATCCAGCATTTAACTATAAAAATGCCGAAAACTAAAGTTACAACAGTTTTCTCGAGGGCCGGGGAATACAACCGTGAGGGGTTCTATGTATTTGACGCTGCAAGAAAGATTCTAATGTGTAAATACTCCAATGTTCTTATTCCGTGGGAACGAAAAGACACGTGCGATGAACACTACAGGGATTCCGAAACGCATAAAAAGCGGAAGAAGGAAGGGAATGAGCATAATTCTAAGCGGCAAATAACATTCGGCGATATTCGACACATCGAAAGAAGTTGAAGAACCCCCTTATCGCATAATTTGTTAGATTTACCCCAGACTATAAGGAAGATTTCAGATGAAACATCGATCATTATGACAATTTATTTCACGAAATACCCACCGAAATAGCGTCAGTTTTAACACCGAAATCAACAGTTTTATTTCACCAAAAAATAAGGCCCTTACCTATACTGTAGCTATGCTACAAACGTAAAGGGGAGCGGGGAAGAGTGTGGCTGCCTGAAACACTTGGAAGGGGAGTATCCGGTAAGACAGGTCGAAACCTATCTTGAAACTTTGTGGACGCAATCCTTGTGCTATAAGAGGACAACGTGCGGAAAATCAGCTGCAAGATTGAACTGCAAGGCTCCGAAATCATGTGGCGAATCTCCCAAATAAATCAATGGGAGGTAGCGAGTACTGTACATGTTTGAATGGACAGCCCTGACCGCCCAAGCACTCAAGGCCGGTGGGAAGAAGCCGCACACTCCAGTCGCTACTACTCCGAGTGCCACAGGGATGTCCAGCTCCTCCAGACGTCATGCCTGCGTACCAGGATGTCAGGTACGATTTCAGAACCATGCAGTTCAATCTGGCGGCTGATTTTCCGCACGTTGTTCTCTTATAGTACAACGTTTGCTTCTACAAAATTTCAAGATTGGTTTCGACCTGTCTTACCTGATACTTCCCTTGTTAAACACGCGTGAAAGGGTTCTTCACTAGAGCGGGACCAACCCTGGCTTAGACCATGCCACTCCAAACCGCGCTTATCGAACGGCTCCCAATCAGTGCTCGGCTCTGCTGGTCCCAGGCGCGGATTCAAGAGGGGGGGGGGGGGGGTCACGGGGGTCATGACCCCCCCCCCCCCAAACGGAGACCAAATTTTTTTTTGCAAACTCAAAAAACGAAAACACAATTACCAGACAAATAAAACTTAACGAATTTTAACTGAAAAACAGTTTTTTTTTTTTTCATCTTATTCAATACTGAATTATCTTTATTGGAATTATTAAGTTCTGTTACAACTGTACATATTTAAAACTTCAAACCTCTTGTATAAAAACTACTAGTTATACAACAAAATCAACTCGTCTATTTTGTTTAGCAAACCTTGTGATTACCGAATCGATGTTTATATTGATGTCACGATGAATGTGCAGCAATGCACGGATAGGAAACTGGTTTTTTTTTCGCACCAAATTTTTTTGCCGACGTCCAAACTGCAAGCTTGGTTGGCAATTTAAGCTGAGACTTTCTCCCTTTGTCGGTATCAACTCGACTTGCCGAAACTGTAACGTACCTTGATCCTTTTCTCGAAGCTCGATGGAAAAGTCGCAAAACACGCCGTTGCAATTTGTACGAATATTTTTGGTGCGCTAAACGCATCAAATTTCTATCCATGAAGCTTGCAAAAAAATTGGTCTGGTTTTGTACGTTTGGTTATTTTGTGATTGCATTTTTAGTGATACCATTTTTCTTAACAATTTCGATTCTCTGACACCCCCCCCCCCCCCCCCCTCCCAAAGCCAAACTCTAGATCGAATCTCTGACCCCCCCTCCCCCCCCCCCCCCCCCAAACCAAACTCTAGATCCGCGCCTGGCTGGTCCCTATCACCTACCTACTACCTATTCTCTTTCTCGTTCGTCGGTGGCTCAGCTATAGTTCCTATCGCAGCTTTGCTGCGTCCCTGGTAGGACGAGGATGGCTGCATTGTTTCCGAGAAGGACGGGCTGGTATTCTCAGGGCTACAAACCTCATAAAAACATTCATTTGGGCACTCTTGTGTTGACCGACTGAAGAGTAACTTATGGACAAGAAACAATATCATACAAAAGCTTTGTGGAACCACTTGGGGATCAACCGCCACAACTCTGCGGACATCTGCGTTGAGCTTGGTCTACTCTGCGGCGGAGTACTGTACACCACTATGGTTGAACAGCACACATATAAACAAAGTCGATGTCCAGCTTAATAATACAGTGGAACGTGGCTAATTCGAACTTCTATAATTCGAATGTTTCTCTTGGTCCCTAGCATTTTATATGCAATCAGTGCTAAACAATCGTGGTTAATTCGAATTATATTTTGGTTAATTCGAAGATTTTAGTGTAAAAAGCCGATCGGAAGCCAAACAGTTGGGACAATTCCAGAAAGAACTGTTCCGAGTGCAGCCCAAGCAACAAACTTAGCCTGTTTTTTTAGTAGAAATGACGTAAGTGGTTCTGTTGTCCGTTCCTTAAATTTGTTAGATTCTTTTGTGATGGCTGAGATACTTAATTGTAGGAAACAGGTAAAAATCTCAAACTATTTTGAAAAAAACAGTAGATTTTTCTAAGACTTACTAGATTGCTGGATTACTACTGTCGTTAAATAGGTGAATAGTACATTTTGGTTTTATTTTCCGTTTGAAACTTTCGACGTTATTCACGATGCCTGTTAATCTGCTTTGTTGAACTTAAATCATTATGTAAACGTAATAACTTACAATATATTTTCTCTACCCTTTTCAAAGAACTTTCTTAATTCGAATGTTTGGATAGTTCGAATTTTTGTACTGGTCCCTTGAGGTTCGAATTATCGAAGTTCCACTGTACAATGCGTATTATTTCGGGAACGATCAGGTCTACACCCATCATCTGGCTGCCTGTCCTAAGTAATATACCACCCCCTCATCTGCGAAGGATAGTTGCTTTGAGATGAGAATACACCAAGATCATGGGAAACCCTGATCTCCCGATACATTCTGATATCCCTGACCTTGGGATCAACAGACTCCGCTCAAGACATCCACCTCTTGCACTTGCCAGCTGCCTCGGCGAGTTCAAAATCATTGACTCCTGCAGGAGAGATTGGCTCGAACACGCTCCAGTTGCTTGCCAGTCTATCCCTTGTATCAGTAAGACAGCTCCAGGTTTTGATCAGGCTCGTAAAATGTGGTCAGCAATCAATCGCCTTAAGAACGCCGTGGACACGGACGATGCGGAGATTCGCTTTTTAAGTGGCGAATGCTACTCTCACCAGCATGCGACTGTGGAGCACCGCGGCAAACTGTTGAACACATTAGGAATGACTGCACAATCAGAGCATATGAAGGACGCTATGAAGACTTCCTGTTGGCAACCCCAAAATCCATTGAATATATACAGGGCCTAGATGTTTGTTTGTAATAATTGTTGTAAATTTGTAATAAAGTATTTGTATGCCATACGCTAAATAAATAATTGTTGTTTTAAGGGGCGCAGCAGCGTGGTCATCTGCGATTCTTTTGCTTGATCTCTACTTAGTATAAAACAAAGTCCCCGATTCTTGGATGTCACGGGTAACCTCGAGAACCACTGGATGGATTTTGATGCGGTTTTCACCATTCTGTAAAGGATATCTCGAGGAAGGTTTCTGTCGAAAATTATTTATGATCAAAGGAAGCCAAGCAGTAACTATTTCAGTGAAAAAGTCGAAAAAGAAACTGGCGTCCGTTCGCTTTTCAATCTTACGCTGGTAATCCGTTAAAATATCACTATAAGTTACTATGGGTGTAAGAATTGTTCAGCATGAAAAATTCTGCGAATATGTCCGCGAGAGCATATCTCTGTCTTCAATACATCACCCACTATAAGTGTTTATACGTTTTCATTTCTTCCAACAATCTCCATTCAATTACTGAGGCGACAGTTTACGAGCTAGCTAGGGGTGAGCCTATCACCCCAGTTACAGCCTAGCTAGCGGGCGAGCCTATTACCCCCAGAAACATTCAGCAGCAAACTGTCGAGTCGTGTTGAGTTAAAACTTCGGAGAAGAGTGGTTATGTTTGGAGTTTCCCTGGAAGTTCAACTCGACATTTCTTCATTTCGCCTGTGAACTTTTCGTTCCAAAAAATACGCGGTCAAGTTAAGATTGGACGGAAGGGGGATTAGTGTTTTATGCACCTCGCCATTCTTAAATTGCGTCTGACAAGAATCCGTTGCACATGCATCTCCATGATAATATAATCAATAGTCCAGTCAGTGAGCTCAACCCATCATGCCGAGACGTAAAACGGATTTAGGTCGTAGTTCATTGACATCGAAAGAAAAGCGCTTATCACGTAATGCATTCATAGCTGTTCCCGGGCGAAGCCGGGGCGGACTGCTAGTTTATAATAATAGCTTTCCAGTGCATCCGCGTAGTCTGTGCCTATGAATGAATGTTTAAGTTAGTACTGTATTTCGTTAGGTTGTTAATCTATGAAATGATGAAGGTACGATTGTCAGATTTCCTAAAATGATTGCCTTTTTACTTTCTATTCGTACGGTAGCTTTTATTCGCCATACGGGAGTAGGGTTGTAATGGACTCTTTGTTCAGCTCTTTTGGTGCGACAGATGAAAGAGGCGCACTCTACAGGGATAAGTTAAACGAGGGCTTCTCTCGCTCCCATTTACTTTAAGATTCGTGGGGGTAAGACTGTAGACTTTCAAGTACTGTATGTGATCATTTAAAATTTACCTTAGCGCTTAGTTCAATATGTAATGTAAGTTAGTATCCAAGTTTACCAAACTATCATCCGTTCATTACCGTACTTCAAAAGCCCCTATTCACGTTCCTCGCTCACCAGTGCCTCGAGGCGATAGAACGCACCCCTTATTCGTTATGTTATGCAAAAGGTGGTATTAAACTCCGTAGAGCGCTGATGAAGGATTTACGAGGTGAAAGAGGTTCGAGTTTAACTTACAAACTTTAACAAGTTTTAAGTAACGTCCATTAAAATAGTGCATTCGCATTTATTAACCCAGAATAGTGGCTTCCTCTTTAACGAAGAATATAAATTTTAACATTTTTCTTATTATTACGAAAGAATGTAATTTATATCTGTTAATGAAATGATTAACATTAACAAACACAAATTCGAAAGTTAAATTTAGGGGAGAAATATCAACAGCTTTCACAGTAAAAACCGGTCTCAGACAAGGTGATGGATTATCCCCTCTGCTTTTCAATGTGGCTCTTGATTATATCATGAAGGTTTGGCAAAAGGAAAACCCTCCTAAGATCAAAATTGGAACAAACCCATCAATAAATAAAAACTGCTTAGGATTTGCAGATGACTTGGCTCTTTTAGCACTTGACAAGGAAGAAGTTTGTACTCAGATCACTAGTCTCCAAGAAATTGCTCAAGGGATAGGATTACAGATATCCTTTGAAAAAACTGAGATCATGCCTATGAAACCCTTAGATATAAATGAAGTCTATATAAATGATCATAAAATTAACCTAGTTCCTCAATTTAAGTATCTTGGAGAAATTATAACACATAACTTAAACGAAAAAGTAACTTGGATAAATAGAACAACAAAACCCGCAAACTCATTCTAGAAACCTTGACCAATACCCATTCCAAGGTTAAATTTAGAGGCGAGGTCTCAGCAAGCTTCGAGATAAAAACAGGGGTGAGACAAGGGGATGGACTTTCTCCACTTCTTTTCAACTGTGTCCTTGAAAAGGTTGTGAGAGAATGGCGCAAGGAACTGACCAATATGGGTGTCCAGAGTGGGATATACCTGGGGCGTAGGAAGGAAGGACTGGTTGTAGATTGCCTGGCCTTTGCTGACGACATGGCACTTATTGCCGATTCTCTGGATACAGCAACAATGCAGGTCAATTGCCTCAGAAGACAGGCAGCCAAAGTGGGTCTTCAAGTGTCGCTGGAAAAAACAGAATTCTTCACCAACATCAAAGAAGCTAACAGAGAGATGCTACTAGAACAGGGAAAAATCAAGAGGATTGAGAAATTTAAGTATCTCGGCGAATGGATTGAACCCAACTTATCAGAAAGAGCATCATTATCCATGAGAGTCAACAAGCTGGAACTGGCTTATCGACTGACAAAGAACATCTACAACAAGAAATGCCTGTCACGCAACCTGAAACTGAAGCACTACACCTCAGTCATACGACCAGAAGCCCTGTATGCCATGGAGTGTCTCTCATTGAACCGAAGTGGTCTGATGGAGAAAATGGAAGTCAGAGAGAGGAGAATTCTCAGGAAGATCCTAGGTCCGGTAAAGGAAGATGAGGAATACCGTAGGTGGCACAATTCCGAGCTCTACGAACATATAGAAAGGCTCTCTGACTGTGCTAGGAAAAGGAGAGTAGCATTCTATGGTCATGTGGCAAGATTGCCTCCCAAAAGACTGACCAATAGGCTGTTCACTTTCTGGCAGAACAAGAAGGTTCGTACCACTTGGCTGACAGAAACTGAGAAAGACATTAATGAACTGGGAATATCAGATCTTCAAGACAGGCAATCTGTGAGACATGCCCTGAAGGAAGTCCATGGATTTCAGGAAAAACCCCGGAAGAAAGGTACCCCTTGGACAGATGAAAGGAAGGAGTTACACCGGCAGAAAATGCGACAACACTGGGCAAAGATCAAAGCTCAACAGTTGAACAAGCGTGGTCCAAAGTAGGCCCATTCGAAACAAGAAGAAGAAGAACAAATAAAATGAAAATGGCACACTCTCTAACCTGGTCAACATACAATAAAAAATGCATATCAATAGCTACTAAGATCCAACATTATAAAACTGTAACTCTCCCAGAAGCCACTTATGCTTGTGAAACACTGTTCCAAATTAAAAATGAACAAAGAACTGATCAGCTCCTCAAAACGGAAAGAAGAATCATTAGAACGTGCATAAATAAAAACTATCAGGTTGAGGGAGTCTGGAGGATTCTCCCAAATGAAACTGTTTATCGTGAGATTGATCCAATCACCAGCACAATGAAGAAGAAAATAATTTCATATTTTTTTCACAACTTACGGCTTCCAGAAAACAGAATTGTACGCCAACTAGTGATGAGAAACGTAGGAAAGAAAACTGGAGGAAAATGGATCAAGATCTCAAAGCAGTTGGACTCAAGATAACAGATGCCGAGGAGAAAAATAAAATTAATACCATTCTTAAAACTCACAAATTTTCTGCAGAAATGACACATAGAAAGCCTATGGAGATTTCAGATGAGTTGAGAAAATCCCGATCTGAAAGAATGAAAAAGTACTGGAAATAGCGCAAGAACCAAGCAGAAGAAGTGATTGTGGAAAGACTCAAGTGGTCCAATGTGACCAATCAAGATTAATAATAATAATAAGAAGAAGAAACATAATTTTTTAAACGACGAAATATCGCATTATAGCCTAAAGCGTAAAAATGGTAGTTTGAATTTTATCGCAAATTCAAGTTTATAAAATCTACATGTTCAAGTCTTATAACATTAAGTCACATCGATTGAAGAGTTTTGAACAAATTCCGCATCTATTGGTAAAAATCACTCACGCAATGTTTCTGGCTTACCAAGAAAAGGGTGCAACTTTGGGACAATATTAATCTGATTTGTATTATTCTTTCTTTCTTTCTTTCTTTCTTTCTTTCTTTCTTTCTTTCTTTCTTTGCTATGCCCATTCATAGAGCGCGTTGGCTTGATGACTTTTGCCTTCCTCTTCTCCCAAAATCTCCTCATGAATTCACTGTGTTGCCTCTTGCGTTCTTCTGTCCATCTTGTGTCAGTCCTTCTTCTAGATTTCACCCTAATTATGTGCTTATTTACTGAGGCTTCGAAGATCTCTCGGCTCTCGGTTTTTATCTATATTCTCCCTGATGTTCAACTAATTCAGGTCTCCTCCCCCCTCCCCCTGCCAGTTATTTCCTCCAGCCAATTAATCCTAGTATGTTGTGTATTCCAAACTAAAGAGATGCGCTTTCTACGAGGGATCCTGAGTAAAACGAGAAGAGACGGGATAAGAAATGAGACAATACGACGCACTCTTCAGGTCAAGACCTTAAAATAACAAACGTTTGGTGGTTTTCAGTCGGTCGACACGATTGTACCCAAATGAGATGGGTTATTCCCTAATCCTGAAAAAATACATGAGATTAATAAATACACTTGGCAGAATATTCTTCTGGTAGGACTCCAAGAAATGAGAAGATCCGTTTGAATCTCAGCGTTATAGAGTGTACAATGGGAAGCCAGGACAAAGAGTCATGAAACATTGCCCCCAATTTGGTACAGGATTTATAGTAAGTCTGAAAATAATAGATTCCATAATTGATTTTAAAGCCATCTCACCAAGAATTGCAATTCTAACTTTAAAAGCCACAAACAAAATTTACACCATCATTAATGCTCATGCCCCTACAAATGAGAAAAAATTCCTAACCAAAACTCTGCAATAAGTCGATAAATTCTGGGATCTCCTGGATCAGACTATGAATAAAATATATATGTATAACATCAAAATCCTTATAGGAGACTTTAACGCTCAACTGGGTAAAGAAAAGAAGTATCGACATGTAGTAGGAAAGTGGGCTCCTCACAAATATACTAATAGAAATGGCCAAAGACTCGTAAAAATTCTCAGAAGCCATGGACTAATCTCCAAATCTACTTATTTTAAAAGAAAACCACAACAACTCAAAACTTGGAAACATCCTGATTGGACAAAAGGAGAATTTCAGCTACACCATGTATGTATGAACAAATTCTATCACAAGGAAATCCACAATGTCAAAGTTCTAAGAGGAACCGACACTGGCTCAGATCATTACTTAATTAAAATCAAGATCAAATTTACTCCGTTAAGAAGAAAAAGACAAAATACAGTTGGAGGGAAAAGGACATATGATCCTCATCAGTTAATCCAGAATGACCAGTACTGGCAAAGAACAGGAACTACAAGACTAACAGACAATTTAGATGAACTAATACCAATACTTAAACAGAACGCAGAAGATTAAATCCAAAGAAAAGACATGCCTGGTGGAACTCTGATTGTGATAGAATGCATGAAGAAAGACATCAAGCTTGGTTGAAATTTCAAGCCCACAGAACAGAAGAGAACGCCACTAACCTCAAGAATGTCAGAAAAGTTCACCCAAACTATAAGAAGAATAAGGAGAAAATATCAAAAAGATTTAATAAACTCTATTGAGGAAAATAATTACAAAACCAATTCTAGAGATTATTATAAAGCCTTTGATAAACAATTGCAAAAATACAGCTCCCCCACATTATTGTTGAAAAATAAAGATTGAAAAATAGCGCATAACAATAAGGAAAATGCAGAAATCATGGCGGAAGCATTTAACAAGCTCTTGAACAATGATGAACCTGAAAAGATTTTATTCATTGATACACATACCCCAATAAAAACTAAACCAGAAAACATAAACCCACCTACAGCGAAAGAAGTTGAAATAGCGCTTAAGGAAATGAAGAACTACAAAGCGTGTGGTGAAGACCAGGTTTTTGCAGAGATGTGGAAATACGCCGGCAGTTCGACTCAGACGTCCCTCCATATGGTATTACAAAAGATTTGGATATCAGAAAAAGTCCTAGAACAATGGACCAAAGCTATAATTAACCCAATTCATAAGAAAGGTGACAGAAGTAATCCAGACAACTATAGAGGTATTTCCATTCTGGATATCACTTATAAGATTTTTTCTAAGATACTTTATAATCGGATTAAAGATCAACTAAATCAAGAGTTAGGTGAATACCAGGGAGGCTTCAGACCATGGAGAAGCTGCGCTGAACAAATAATAACTTTGAAGCTAATCATGGCATATTACAGAAAACGAAACAAACCCCTTTCAATAACATTTATAGATTTCAAGAAAGCTTATGACTCCATCCACAGACCATCATTATTAAAAATTTTAAGACATTTCGGACTTCACCCAAGCTGATCAAATTGATAGAACTTACTCTAACGAATACAATTTCCAAAATTAAGTTCAGAGGAGAACTTTCTGAACCATTTTTGGTAACAACTGGTTTGAGACAGGGTGACGGATTATCACATCTTCTTTTTAATTATGCGCTGGAGAACGTTATGAGGGAATGGTACAAGAACAACTCGAAAAATATAAAAATTGGAACCCATAAAGACAACATACATCTGAACTGTCTAGGATTTGCTGATGATCTAGCTCTTCTGGCCAATGATATTCAAGAAACAAAACTGCAAATAAAATATATACAGGAAATAGCTCAAAATATTGGTTTGAAAATTTCATTTGAAAAAACAGAAGTTATGCTAACTCAACCTCCGCTTGCAAACAAAATTAAGCTGGGAGACCAAGAAATACAAATTGTAGAAAAATTTAAATACTTGGGTGAAGTAATCACATACAACCTGAACGAGAAACCAGCATGGCAAAATAGAATAGATAAACTGGTTAGAGCACAGCATGTTACCAAGAATACATATAATAAAAAATGTCTCTCGATAGCAACCAAATTGAAGCACTACAAAACAGTCACCCTGCCACATATTACATATGCATGTGAAGCATTATTCAAGACAACAAACACAGTTGCAATAGATAGAGTACTCAAGTTAGAAAGGAGAATAGTGAGAACCTGTTTAAATAAAAGTTATTAAGTAAATGGAGTCTGGAGACTAGCTTCCAACAAAACAGTTTATAAAGAAATAGAACCAGTGACAAGCACAATGAAAAAGAAACGAATATCATTCTTAGGGCATCTAATATGGTCACCAGAAAATAGAATCGGTAGAAAAATAATAGAAAAATTATGGACGAGTAAGAGTAAGAACAATATTAGATGGAACAGAGAACTTAAAGAAGACATGAGAGAGTTACATATTACAATAGAAGTTTTAAAATACAAGACAGACACACTCAAGATTCTGAAAGACAAACACACTACAGTTGTAATACTTAGAGTTGAATTCTGACAGTTCTTAGATGGAGGTCCTTTTACTGCCTACCGGGGTGGGTTAAAGAAAGGTGGGGGTATGGTTGTCATGGAAACGGGGTGGAGCGACTGCGGTTGCCATGGAGATAAGCCCTCTGGCCAGCTCATATTGAGGAGGAGTTTGTAGGAGTTGCCAAACCTCGCACTTCTGAGTTAGATCTTGTCACAATCAGTTCAGCGTGAGTGTTATTCTATTTGTGTTTCTGTTTGGAGACCGTCATTAAGTATCTAACGGTATTTTAAATACTAATTACGTAGACCTACAATTATTGTATTGCAATATATATTTCGAGCATTATGAATACTCCTCGAGGGAGAGGGAGGCCCAGAACTCGTCCACCTCATGAAAAATATACCGCCGGTCATGGTGTGACAATTCATCACCAAGGAAGAGAAATTATATGTGCCGCAGGGAATTCTTTGAAGAGGAGGCTAAGAGTTTTTCGGAAAGGAATCTTCCTTTAATTCCATTCCAGAGAGTTCAAGAACGCACCGTGAAAGCTCTTAGAGTTAGTAAAAGTACTGTGACAAGAGTTACGATGGAGAAATGTAACAACTCAGAAGAGGGTTCATCTAAACTGTCCATGCCTGGAAAGAAGCGGCCTAGAACCTCCAGAATTACAAATCTGGATCCGTTTAAAGACGATGCTATTCGCCGGCACGTATATTCTTACTACACCAGGAGGGAACATCCAACAATTCAAAAACTGTTATTTACACTTCCGAACGACTTATTTAAAGGCAGTTACTCTTCCTTACTGAAAGTGGTTCATAACCTTGGTTTTGAATATAAAGCTATCAACAGTAGGAAGCTGCTGATGGAGAGAGGTGACGGACTGAGCCAGGATCGAACCTGCCAAGTTGAGCTCAGAAAGCCAGCGCTCTACTGTCTGAGCTTTTCAGCCCGACCTCTGTTAAAGAAAACCGAACATAAGACCAAGTCAGTCATGGTCTGGCCAGGTAGTCTACAAGAAAACACAGCGGTCAGAATGAACGAACAAGCCAGCCGGAAGTGAGAAGGGTAGGGTATGGAATGCAGGAATGTGGCAACCGCGTGAAATGGCACGTGCAATGCTCCTCCCTCCAGCACTAGCTGTCAGACGTCAACTCTAAGTATTACGACCATAGACTACAGACAAAAATCAACAAGCAGAGAGTAGGAAGAGTCATTCCTGAAGCAGAAAGAAAATTACGTTCAGAAAGGATGAAGAAATATTGGGCTGACAAAAGGAAGAAAAACCTCCATAAACCTGACTAATGTAGTCCTATGTTGGCTAAAAAATTAAAATAAATAAATAAATACACTTGGATGGCCAGTTTCGATCGTCAAGCGATCATCATCAGATCCATTACACTTAGGCTATAAAAACTGTCTGAAAGTATGGGTGAAAATATTTACGATACGTACACTTATGTAGTTGAGATAATGCAACTCGTCATTGTTAGTTGGGTACATTCGTGTCGACCGACTGAAAAGTATCAAACTTTTGTTTACTAAGGCAACACTGAGAAAATAGGCTGAAATGGTTTGGCCACGTAAACAGAATGGGAAAGAAGAGCTCTGGAATGAGTAGAAGCTGGAAGAAGACCAATTGGAAAACTACGAGCAAGATGGAGAGACCAGGTGACGTGAAGAGGAAGACAGTGGGAGGAAATTCTGAACGATAGATTGTGGGGGAAAAGAGAAGATTGGAGGAGGCTAAGTGAAGGACCTGCATAAGTAGAAACGTTTTAGGAAGAAGAAGAAGAGAAGATGTTGTGTATTCTTCTTTGGTCGTTTGGGCCACCTATGGACCACGGTGCTTGTTGTCTCCCACTTCTGGTGTTCTTGGTGGATTGTTTGGCGGCTGCTTTCGTGCTGAGCTTTTCTATTGGATCAGTAATCTTTCATTTTCCTGCTGAACTCTTATCTTACGTTCCTCGGACCATTTCCTGGATGCGTTGTGGTGGACTTCTGTAATGGATTTGAGGGAAGGCCTGGTTTCAATTGACAATGTTGTGTATTATTATTAATAATAATTCGAAACAATCATCATCATCATCATCATTTATTGCATGTAAAATGCCATTAAGAGCCATAGCAGAAAAACAAGGGCATACAATAATTCTTGATTACAATATAAATAACAAGCATAACATAATATAACATTGTACTTCATAACACGAAGAATGATTTCAGCTTCTCAAATAATGGTTACATATATTAGACCAACGATTTCTATCCCTGGCATCTTCCATACTTGCATCTGGATCCACCTGGTTCAGTGCCAACATTTATTCAGGTCTTCGTCAAGGTGGTTTTTTTCCCCCTTGCTGTTTACCTTCCTGCCAGAGATTTTTCAATCTTCTCAATCTTTCTTCCACTGAAAGTGTGAGTCTTCTTTTGGGTGGGGGGGGGGGGATCCTTCACACTTGCAACTTTAGTTCTGAATCTTGTCCTGTCCCACACTTGAACCAGTCTTGATATAGCCTACCTCCTGAAGCTACGGAGGTTGAATCTTCCACTTCTCTTGTTGTGTATTAATTATATTGAATAATATTTTTTTAGTCTATTGCTGTCCATCCTAAACATGTGCCGAAATTATTATTTATTTATTTTAAGCGAATTCTTCCAATAAATGGAAGACGTTAAGCAAATAACTCAATCAATTTTTTTCTTCGGTTCTTCTTGTTGTTCCTATGGGTTTTCATTCTTTATGAGAAGGCTCGTTTACGTTCTTCGGACCACTTTGGTCTGTACTGTTTTGGTTTTGGTTGCTCTGATGTAACTTGCGTTTTTATTATTATTATTATCATTATATATTATTTCAGTAGTATAGATCCCTCCTGCGGCGCTCACAAGCGACCGATCGTGACAAATTAGTATTCAAATGAAAGAGAATAGACGAATTGCACTCTATTTTCATAAATATCTATAATTTCTTTAAAAAATCACTTTTAAAATAATGTACGAAGTGTGCGATTTGCAGATACTGTTGCTGTAGGAAAATATGCTCCATAATTGCTGTCCACTTCACATTTTGGCCGCTGTGACGCCTGTTTCATGTCATTTTAACATTCTGAGTTCTTTCCTTTATCATTTTGCATGGATGTCAGAAACCGTAAATCAAAGGAATGAGTACTCAAATCGTATATAATTTCATAAATATCGAATAACCGGTGAGTGTTATGATGATCCAATTTTCAGTGATTGCCTTCTGAAGTTAGGGAACGTAGAACTTGGAATTCTAACTGAAATGGGGGGCGTGGTGGCTCAGCGGTCTAGCTGTGTGCCTCTCACCAAGGCGGTTCGGGTTCGATTCCCGGTCAATGCATGTGAGATTTTCGAAGTGAAATGCCATGTCCAGTGGTTCGGATTCCACGTAAAAAGGAGGTCCCGTGGCTCATGATCTACAGATTAACGGTCACGTTAAACTACAAGCTTCCTTTGCTTTTTCTAACTGAAATGTAAATAGTGTTCTACAGGGAGCGGCAAAAAGATCTGACGGTTTTTAAATCACAACAACACAAACATTTTAAATGATACCAACACTTGTATTACTTATAACAGCAAGGTGTACATGTCAATTAATGGAAAACATGAAAGAACAATAGATTTTAACTTTTAAGATTTGAAGATAACGTCTTTCAAATGATGCCCATCTTTTGCCATGCGGCAAAAAGATCTGACGGTTTATGTCGTTGTACGGCTGAGCGAGTCGAAGAGGACGCGTTCCATCTCGTAACACAATTTTGTTATGGGTGAGTAATTTTAGAGCTACAGGTTCAGCCTTAAAACGTACGTCGACAGGCCGTCCAAGGTCAGCCAGGGCACCAGAAAATGATGAGCGAGTGAGACAAGCTGTGGAAACTAGTCCACGGCGGCCGGCTTTGCAAATGTCTGATCGAACAGTGAGACGAATATTGCGTTTCGATTTGCATTTCCATCCGTATAAAATGGTTATTGTCCAGCAGTTGAAGCCTAATGACTATTCAAAGCTTCAGTGCAAGACTGGAAGAATGCATGGCAAAAGATGGGCATCATTTGAAAGACGTTATCTTCAAATCTTAAAAGTTAAAATCTATTGTTCTTTCATATTTTCCATTAATTGACATGTACACCTTGCTGTTATAAGTAATAAAAGTGTTGGTATCATTTAAAATGTTAGTGTTGTTGTGATTTAAAAACCGTCAGATCTTTTTGCCGCTCCCTGTATAATCATTTGGTTGAAATAAAAACATAACAACCTTTCTCCTTAAGCCTCTCATTATAAACCTATTGGGGAAAGTGTGGTTTATGAACATGGGAGACTTCTCGCACGGGTCCGCTAGTTATTATTATTAAGCTTGAAGTTACACTCTTTAAATGCTAACTTTTTGCTGTTTCCCCCTGAAACTATTTCTATAGCTTCTGACCATAGTCCCTAGCCGATAATAGCTGGAGAGAGCGTGACAAGAAGATTGCCATGGCGATATTTAAATCCCGTTTGGGTTGTCCCATTGATGAAGATTGCGTCGCGTCGCTGGGATTCCTTTGGCCGTGTGTGAGAGTGTGGAAAGCTTATTTTTGTAATGGTGCGCCTCTCCGCTCTAGCTAGGCTACTCTGCAGGATCAATAGTGGAGGACCGCACCGCAGTAAACCGCCCGCCCGCCGCCGTCTGGAAACTTGAAACACAAACTGGTGTGTGAATCCCCGGGATTTACACGCCTTGTTTTTCTCACAACCTTCTTGTATTGGAAAATAAAGTGAATGTCGACAAATGAAGGCTTTCAGCCGTTAAATCGCGTATTGCACAAATACTACAAGTCACTTGGTAATTGATAGGCAGGATTTTCTAACAATGCATATTTTCATGGTTATTAACCTAATTGTGTATTCTAGACATATGGTAATGACATATCTCGGCATATGCTTTACCGTACCTGTCATGTAGTATGTGTAGTTCTTAAAGCTTACAAATCCCTGCACTTTGTAATGAGGGTATTAAAAGGAAATAGTACCTCTGCTAAGGAATTAGGATATTTGTCACTTGTAAGACCTATTCTGGAATATGCCTCGGCGGTTTGGGATCCATATCAAGTAGGGCTCATAAATGAGTTGGAAATGGTACAAAGAAAGGCCGCTAGATTTGTGCTCAGTGACTTTAATCCCAGGAGCAGTGTGAGCCGCATGTTAAAGAAACTTGGGTGGGAATCACTTGAGGCTAGGAGGATGAAATCTAGACTCTGCGCTATGTACAAAACGTATACAAATCAACCAGCATGGGGTGAGCTTAGCAAACGTATGGAAAAGCTTACTTACTTGGGTACGAACGATCATCCTTTCAAAGTTAGGGCCGACCACAGCGAACAAATTATGGTAAATATTATTTCGTAAACCGTGCCATTAATAATTGGAACTCTCTACCTGCCGCAGTCTTAGAGCCTTTTCCCAAACATATAGGTGTGTTTAAGAAAAGACTGACTATTTGTGTAAATACACCAGTTTAATTTTTATTGAATTGTTATATATAATTGTTTATTTGTTCTTCTTCTTCTTTATGTGCCATCTCCTCTCAGGAGGTTGGCAACCATCATAGAGACTCTTGCCTTAGATGATGCAGCACGAAACAGCTCAATAGTGGAACAATTGAACCAAGTTTTCAGATTATCGATCCAAGAAATGCGTCTTCTTCCTGGTCTTCTTTTGCCATGTAGCTTCCCTTGAATGACCAGCTGCAGCAGATGATATTTCTCTCCTCTCTTCACATGACCCAGATACTGCAGTTTTCTAATTTTGACAGTATTTAATATTTCCTTTCTCTTTCCCATCCGCTTCATCACCTCATCGTTGGTGACCTTTTCTTTCCAACTCAGCCTAAGTATACTTCTGTACGTCCATAGCTCAAATGCCTCCAATCTGTCCATTTCTCTTTTCTTTATGGTCCAGGTCTCAACTCCATAGTACAAGGTGGAGAAGATATAACATCTCAGAAGTCTAATTTTTAGATGTAAATTGAGGTCTCTGCTACAGAACACTCTCCTCATTTTATTGAATGCATTTCTGGCTTGACCGATACTGGACTCAGTACAGTCAATGTAGCAGTTCACATTTGTTCCCAAATACTTGTACTTTGTCACTTGCTGTACTGTCTCCCCATTGATTATCAAGCTCTCTTGATGTTGTGTTCGTGATACTACCATAAAACGTGTCTTACTGACATTAGGTGTTAATCTCCATTGTTCACTTGCCTCCACGACTTTGTTGTCAGTCGCTGTAAATCTTGTAGACCTTCTGCGAATAACAACGTGTCATCTGCAAATCTTAAGTTGTTTATTATTTTTCCATTAACTTTAATTCCTGCTGTTTCTTCCTCTAAAGCTGCTTGTAATATTTCTTCTGAGTATTTATTAAACAGCATAGGAGACAAGACACAACCTTGTCTAACACCACGTTTTATTTGCACCTCTTCAGATAGCTCCCTACCTTCCTTTATGACCGCAGTCTGTTTGTTATGTATATCCAATTTGCCACCGCGGGACACACCCCCAATTGCAAATAAATGAATGAATGATCAGGAAGAAAACCATTAAGATGACATCATTAAATAATAACGCAACAACTATAGAAGTGAGCAATAAGTTTGACGCGTTTTTACAAACGTATGTAATCTAAGCATTGTATGTAGTCTACAGTATATACTGTATTTGTGCATAAGTGTAATTCATAAACATTGTACATTAATTAAGCCTAAGTTAGCAGGATCTGAAGATGATCGCTTGACGATCGAAACATATCATCCAATTAAGTACCCCCCAGCCCCTTATCTCTATCTCTACTTAGTAGAAAACAAAGTCCCCGATTCTTGGATGTCACGGGTATTCTCGAGAACCACTGGATGGATTTTGATGCGGTTTCACCATTCTGTAAAGGATATCTAGAGGAAGGTTTCTGCAGAAAATAATTTATTTATGACCAAAGGAAGTCAAGCACTAACGATTTCAGTGAAAAAGTCGAAAGTAACCTGGCGTCCGTGCGCTTTTTAAGCTACGTTGGGCAAACCGTATGTCTATATACTATGAGTGTAAGAATTGTTCAGCATGAAAAGTTCTGCAAAAAAGAAGCCCAGGAGAGTATATCTCTATCTTCAATACATCGCCTACTATAAGAGTGTTTTTACGTTTTCATTTCTTCCAACAATCTCCATGCAGTTACTGAGGCGACAGTTTACGAGCTAGCTAGGGGATCACCCCAGTTACAGCTTAGCTAGCGGACGAGCTTATTGCCCCAGATACAGCCAGCAGCAAACTATCGAGTCGTGTTGAGTTAAGACTTCTGAGAAGAGTGGTTGTGTTTGGAGTTTCCCCGGAATTGCAACTCGGCTTTTCTTCATTTCGCCTGTGAACTTTTCGTTCCGCAAAATTCACAGTCAAGTTAAGATTGGACGGAAGGGGGATTTGTGTTTCATGCAGCTCGCCATTTTAAAATTACGTCTGGCAAGAATTCGTTTCACATGCATCTCTATGATAATATAATTAATAGTCCAGTCAACGATTTTAACCCATCATGCCGAGACGTAAAACGGATATTGGTCGTAAGTAGTAAGGGTTTGCTAGACTTTGGATATTGCATCATCATGACCAGAAATTGCGTAATCCTGATGACGTCATGGGATGACGTCATGGGTCCTTAGAGCGAGCACGTGGTCCAGGAGCGAGCATGTGCACTGCACGTGTTAGCGTGGGAAGGGGTTGACCTTTTGGCTTGTTTGTGCGATGGTGATAAAAAGTTAATGGGTGTTGACGTCATGGGGGTTGTTTATTAGGATTTTAACTGTCATCTGACACCCGTGCGACTGTGAGCATGTGTGCCAGTGCGAGCAATCCACACATGTGGTGTGCAGCTGTTATGTTTTTTTGCTCGCGATTGAACCCTCGTCGTATCGGTCCCGAACCTGATATCTCGCACTCGTAGTAATGCCCCCCTCTTTTCCTATAGCCTCATTATTTGAATAAAATACCAAAACAAAAGGTCATTCGCGGGTAGTGGGGTAGTGTATGTTCTCTTGCAAGTCACGTGTGTGCTTGAATACGTATGGCTATGTTGGGAAAATGTTTGGTGGTGGGCGAGGACTAGGGTTGAGTGAGGGCTCGTTTAAATGCTATTTTTCCCGCTCTATTTGATGGTGAGGTAATTTTTTAAAATGGGTGGAATTTGGAAACGCAATTTGAGGTAAACGTGCGTTTTTGACATTTTGGCGAATTTAATGAGCTTGTAAGGCTAGAACGATGTGTTATTTAGGAATGGTGTGACGTCCTCTTTGCTATGAATGCGTGTCGGTATATATATATTTTTTAAATTGTTGTTTTTGAAATTGGTGCTATTTTGGAAACGGTGAAGATGAGAGAAAAGTTTGTTTGAAGTCAATGAAAGGTCCCTATGCCCTCTAGGCTGACAGCAAGTTTGAAGTGTGTAGGACAAAACAAAATGATAGCCTACTTTCTGGCGAACATTGGCGATGATTCGCGAACGCATGGTCGGGTTTGAGCATATAGGGTGTCGTAGGACTTGTGGTGAACCACCCCTTGCTATGGACGGGAGTATATCCACCCCAAAATAAATCTACCCTTACCCGGAGGTTAAGTAGTGGTTATTTTTGTATGCATGCGCACTTGAGGGCTTTTGTAAGAGAGCGGAATTTTTAAAAGATTCTTTATAGATGAGGCTTTTTAAAAAATTTATTAAAAAAACAAAAACTAATAGGTCATTCGCTTTTTAGTATCTCGCTAACCAATAATGCGATTTAAACATATGGGGTGTCATAGGACTCGTAGTGAATTCTCCTTTTGTATGAATGAGGTATGTCAACCCCCAAAATAAAAACTACCCTTACCTGGGGTGAAAGAGCAATTTTTGTATGTATGCACACCGGTGGCTTTTGTCAAAAGGGCCTAACTACACATTTATAATATTTTCTGAACCCAGGATGGGATTTTCCCATAGGCAGTATCCTAGCACTTGGGGTGACACCTCGTTTTTGAAAGTATCATTCATTTATTTTTTTGTCAAAAGGGCCTAACTACACTTTTGTTAATATCTCGTGAACCAATCATGCTAGGGACTTGTATGAGGGGTCCTAGCACTTGGGGCGACGTCCCCCTTTTTGGGGTGAAACTACCCCCCAAAATTGAAAACTCAATATCTTGGAAACTATGAACCCTAAAATTAGGCGTTATAGCTTTAAAAATAGGTGATGACATAGGCTTTTACCTGGATTGGTCATTTCACCCCTAAAACAGTAAATAGTCATGTTATGGGGAAAAACGTGTTAAACACCTAAAAATGATAAATGAAACTAAGATCTTTTGTTTTTGATGAAAAATAGCAGGGGGGTGAAAACTACCCCCAAATTGAAAAATCGATACCTTGGAAACTAAGAACCGTAAAATTATGTGTAATAGCTTAAAAAATTCGTTGTGACATAGGCTTTTACCTGAATAGATGATGTCACCCCTAAAACAGTAAATAGTGATTTTACAGTGGGGAAAAAGGTCTTAAACGGGTAAAAATGATAATTGAACCTAAGATCTTTTGTTTTTGATGAAAAATAGCACGGGGGTGAAAACTACCCCCAAATTGAAAAATCGATACCTTGGAAACTAAGAACCGTAAAATTATGTGTAATAGCTTAAAAAATTCGTTGTGACATAGGCTTTTACCTGGATAGATGATGTCACCCCTAAAACAGTAAATAGTGATTTTACAGTGGGGAAAAAGGTCTTAAACGGGTAAAAATGATAATTGAACCTAAGATCTTTTGTTTTTGATGAAAAATAGCACGGGGGTGAAAACTACTCTCAAATTGAAAAAATCGATATCTTGCAAACTAAGAACCCTAAAATTAGGTTTGAAAGTTGAAAAATAGGTGATGACATACGCTTTTACCTCGATAGATTATTTCACTCATAAAACAGGGAATAGTAATGTTACAGGAGAAAAAGGTATTAAACACTTAAAAGCATAAGAGTTTTTTGAAACCATGCTTTTTAATGAATGTGTGTTTGGAGGATGACAGCTTGCAAATTAATATTATTATTATTTTTATTATTATTATTAGGTAATTATGGATTAATGTGTTTATAGCTAATGAATAAGGCTACAGAGTTGTATCAGGTGTTGTACAAATCAGGATGGCCAAACCGTTGCCATTCCCCCATGAATATACCCAAAAGAGCCAAAACGTTAAGGTTATCGACCTGAGATTTTATAAAACTAATTATCGGAGAGGGTGAAGTAAGGTGTTGTTTTGGACTGACAGTGGCTAACCCTTTCCCATGATTTATGAATTCACCCAAAATGTTTTACCTGACAAGACTGAGTGTACCTGTTGCAGCCTTTAGAAAATCGAACCCGGACCTGTGTGGTGACAGTCGAGTTATATTAATGATGCTTTTTGAACAAACACAGTCTTGCATACTATCGCTGGGTTGAATCTGCACAGAGACACTGGCTTTGTTTGTGTAATGAGTCTTGGTGATAAGAACACGAAGCTCTTGCCAGCAAGTTTCATATTACTCGTCTGCTTGATGGTGGACGTGATTCGCACCGTGTTAACGTACATGACTTGATAGTTGTTAGGTAAGGGTTGACAAGGCTCAATGAACCTTATTGCAACCTTAAGATGAATATGAATTTCTTGGTATAGTCGGGGTTGCAAGCCAAGGCCTTAGGGTAGACAACCAACTATGTTAAACACTACACTGTGAGATGGTCAAATGATAATGTAACAGAACATATAGAAAAGTTTTATGTAGTTTAACGAATTGACTAAGAGCCATACCATGAGAGGTATAGGTAATTGAAATTGAATCCTTAGCTGTTGACCCTACTACATGTAAGCTATAGCAATGCCCGCCTATAAGCTATCATGTTAGAAAAAGAAATTTATGGGTTGTTTTAAACGGAGAATGATTGTGTTTACTGTGAAACACACATCTGAATTTAAAAATAGTTTATGCCCTACATGATGTTTGAACTCTCTTTTTATATATACTTTAGACAAACGCTAACATAGTTGTAATTCAGAAGCCATGGGCAGCCTCCTTTCCAATCCTACACCGTACACTGAAGTTAAAGTTAATAATGATCACGTTACAGGCAGCCAGTTTCAAAGCCATGAGAAATAAGTGAACAAAGTATAAAATACTTGACCCAGTCGGGAAATCAACATGGTGTTGTTTCAAACAAAAGATAAGCGTTCTATAAACTTGACCACCAAGCTGTCCTATCGACCCCTAATTGTTTGGCTGATGGTGAAAAATAAAATTAAATGTAAACTATAACTAAAACAAACTACACATTTATAACTAGAAAAATGAAATGTAAGACAAAAGGATAACAGGACAAATAAAGGACAGAAGGAATAAATAATGCCCCTCAACCCTCAAGAATGTGGATTGATGAACTTGAAAGGAAGGAGAGCCATAAAAGGTGGATATGAAAGTAAAAGAGGAGAGGGTCCCGCTCCAGAGGTAATCGATAAAAAGGAGGAAAACTGGGCCCAGCTCAGGAATCCCTTGTGGTCGCAAACTTCCAAACTCATCAGCCGTAAGCCCCTGAGGGTGTAGGCATATCCAGGGTGCACCACAAGTGGTGGGCTACATACACCCTACCTTTAGTGTGGCTTGGGCAATAGGCAGGAAATAACATAAAAATAAAAAGAAGGCTGCCTCCTCACACAAGGAGGGTATCAGAAAAAATAAACAAGGGTCAATTAAGTCGGAAAATAAAGAGACTCCCTAAGCCTTGGATAGCCTAATAATGTCGGAGTCGGTAGAGAACAAGAGTTGACCAAGTGTGGTCGACAGGAAAGAAGACAGACAGGAGCCTAGCACAAGTCAGTGGGAACAATGACGGACTCAGCTGGGGCTCCATGGTCGTCAACCTACATTCCACTAGATGAAAGCCCTTGTTTGGGGGTGGTGGAAAATAAACAGCTCTTTTGTTTTAAATCACTGGCTTTAAGGACGGTAACAAATGGCATGCCTTTATAATGCAATACTGGCCCTAGGGGTATGCAAAATTGTATTAGGTACTCAGCTAATAATAGTGTACATCACCCCTTATTATTTTCCCTAATTACAGTACATGGGAATGATGACCATGATTTCCAAGCCTCTAAGTAAAACAAAAACAAATTATTTCCATTTCCAAACAGTTGGTGTGAGGTGAGGTGAGGTGAGTTTTCTAAACGTCAAACTCATGTGGATTTCCACTTTTACTCCAGGTAAATGCCATGTTTGCCCACAGACAAGTGCAAAGAAAATCGAAACATGTTATGTTTGGATCAATTCCTTACCTACATGACAACATGTACTCGAAAGAACAAGTAATGAGCATTCTATGTTAACAATAGAGAGATGCTTGCAAACTGCCAATGCTTAGAGCTCATTAGCGGCTTCTAAGAGAGATAAGGAGTACACTCACTTGAAAAACTAACAAGAGGAGTTTTCGATTTTCCCACAACATCCAATCTGAAAGTAAATATAAATGACTATGCACTTAAGTCCATAACCATCTCCTTACCATTCCTACCCTTCATAGTCAAAGGCACACATTAATACAGCCATCACAGTGACAGAGGTTATTTTTAAAATATCTAAATATCTGAGATTTATCTTGAAATTGACCAGAATTTTGTAAAATCCACTAAATTTACCGCAAATTTAGCAAATTCCACCAAATTTCAGCAAAATCCAACAAATCACTACCAGATTTATTGAAATGCCATTGAATTATTAAAGAATGGTTTGAACTAGCTCAAATTTATATAAAATTACCCGAATATTGATGAAAATTCACCAAATTCTACCAAATTTAGCCAAGAGGACTACAAAGCATGAAATTTAACCATTTTTTTAATTCACAACATATACTCGAAAATTTTATAATATTCCCTTTACGTGTATGCTTTTTTAGTTGTTGTTTCGTTTCCCACACTCCCTGCAGACAAATACCTGAACATGACTTTCTGCTAGACTAGGAGCTCCACATTCGACATGATAGCTGAGTTTCATCTCCCATAAACTCGTCTCTGAGGTGGGTGCCAGAAAAGGCATCCAGCTGTAAAAACCACACCCTCACATAGACTTTCATAACTTCTTACGTTGAGGTTCATAACACTACGTTGAATGATTTATCGGTTTCCTTTTCACAATTCCTGTCTATACTTTCCTCTTGAAGGTTGCAAGATGCTTGCAAGGTTCCTAAAATGCAATTCAATTTAATAAATGCCTTAAGATGGTTTGATTTGTTTAATGATATGGTGTTAATACTATTTTTAGGTCTTGACTGGCTTTGCAATAAGAATTGACTAACCAAACATGAGTTACCTATGAGGGAAACATTTTGGCCACTATGTTGGCTATTGACCAGTGAGTTTAGCTGTTTATCATTTTTTAAAATCATAAACAACAGAGGCTTAAACCTATAGATAAACCGTGTGACCATGTTTGTTAAACAAGACATTATACCAGAGACAATTAGGATACTTATGTAGAGTTTACCAAAAATAATGTTGTGTAACAGTAAATGCTAGTCAACAAACAGTTATACACTTCTAAAAAAAATCATCATACAAAACCTGAGAGCTCTTCTAAAATTATTGATGTGTAACATGATTCCACTAACTTGCTATGTATTTTTTGGCTTGGGGGTGATTTTCAAGAAATGCAAATGGAACTGAAATGCAATACAAACGATGAGCGCGCCTGGTGGCTGAAATTGATACCACGACGTACTGTCGGTTATGTAGCTATGTGGAATGTATATCAAATATGGTTTACTTAAAGGTTTGGTGGTCCCATTAAAGGTATTCCTACAATAAATGATTTTCAAGTTGTCGTTCTGTGACGTGAAAATATTTATTATATGATATTTGCTAACAGGATATGCCACTGGAATTATTTTACAAGTAGTTATTTTAATGACAACAGAGTTCACTGTTAATAACGGAGAGCCCTATGTGGAATGTAGGATAACATGTAACATAATATACGTGATATGTCACAACTGTAAGGCTTGTGATTTTTTAAAGATGCCTTTATACCTATATTAATCACCCAGTTTACAAGACTGATAACTGTAATGCTACGGAAAATCATAACAAACCAAAAAATGTGCATTGAAAAACCAAAAAGTGGTTGAGCAAATATACAGTCAACATGCAAAGAAAACAAGAAATATATACAAACTGTGTTAATTAATTTAATTCAAATATATATTTTTTTACAATAGGCACACACACACACACACACACACAGAGAATACAGCTCTTTTTTGTTCATGTTGTCCTGCTAGAGTTTTTAAATATAACACTTGCTGAACATTATTTTAGGGGATGGAGGTGTTGCTAGGTTGACCAATTACACAATAATACCAGCTTTACGAAGTTCATCTTCTATTTTTAACAGGTCTTCCTCATAACCAATATGACCAGCCTGTTTACAGGCATGCAAGAGCTGTAGACGTTCGACTAATATATTAGGATCGTTCCATTTGCTATTTTTTATGAATGGTTTCAAATACTCGGGAAGCAGTCCATCATTTTCACCATCAACATCATTATCATCCTCATCATTATAATCATCTTCATAATGATCATCATCATCCTCATCATCTTTACCATCATAATTTCCACCTGTGTCCACAGTCTGTTCAATGGTTTGAGTTCCCTTTGATAGTGTTGAAAGCTTCTTTTTAGATGTACTAGAGTGCTTCAACATTATGTTATTATTATCACCATCACCATCCTTTTCATCTTCCCCAACCAACTTCTTGATGGGGTATGTTGTCTCTGATAGAGTTGAGGGCTTTTGAGATGTGTGTGTGTGTCTGATCATGGGTTTTACTGGAGGTCTTAAAGGTTTCTCATTAAACAACTCGCTAACAGCATGAGTGCGTTGTAGTGTATTAAACCCGAGGTTAATATTATCTTGAGCAGCACTATTTTTTTCTTGGACTTGGTTTTTTGCTTCGGTTTGAGTTTTCCTTACATTTACACTAGCATGATTATTATGTTTACAATCATGACTGTTTGAAGAAAGTATGTCCAATTCTCTTGTCTTAAGCATTCCTCGACACTGTTTCGATCGTTGCTTTGAACAGCGCCAAATAACAGTTCCATTTTTATTGCTTCGTTTCACAATATATGAATATCCTTTATAGTATGCATAAGGCTTACCATACCTAGTCACTGATACTTCCATATCAACTGTCAAGCATAAACTAATTTCTAGTAAAGACAACTTGGTAATAACAACAATAGATTAATGTGGGAGCATATATAGATGCAAAAAGAGGGAGCAAAAGTGGGGGTAAAAAGTGTCAGCGAAAGTGGGAGCAAATGTGGGAGCAAAAACTGTGAGCAAACATTGGGAAGCAAAAAGTGGGAGCATATATGGGATGAAATGTGGGAGCAAAGCAAATATAAAAAGTGGGAGCAAATATGCTAACAAATATGTCAACAAATATGCCGGCAAAAGTAAATACACATTTCAAGATAGTTGAAAGTGCAAAGAAAATATGGAAGCAAATATGAGAGCCAATGCAGTGTTTTTCTAAAACAACTAAGCATAACAAACTTAGTCATAACCTAACCTGCCCCAACCTCACCTAACTTAACTTCACCTATCCTAACCTAACCTAACCTACCCTAACCTAACCTAACTTCACCTATCTTAACCTAACCTAGCCTAACTTAACCTAACCTAACCTCACCTAACCTAACGTAACCCAACTTCACCTAACCTAACCTCACCTAACCCAACTTCCCCTAACCTAACCTAACTTCACCTAACCTAACTTGACCCAACTTTACCTAACCTAACCTATCATAAATTCACCTAACCTAACTTTACCTAACCTCATCCAACCTAACCTTTCAACTCTCAGATCAAAATTAAATTCTGGGCATAGCCGAGTTGGAACCCATGACCTCAGGGATAACACCAAAGTATACTAACCACTACATCGCGAGATGGGCAAATTATCACGCTACACAACACAAAAATAAAAGTTTCCTGTAGTGGAATTCATTGGCTGACAACCATAGTTGGGAATTCAAACCCAAGACTTCAGGACTTTTGTTATGAACATTATCAGAAATATTATTCCATTTACATTTTGCTGCTGCTTATAATTATAAGAGTTGGCATTAATATGGGATCAAAAAGTGGGAGAAAAAGTGGGAGCCAATATGGGAGCAAAAGTGGGAGCAAAAGTGGGAGCAAATGGGGGAGCCAATATGGGCGCAAATGTGGGAGCAAATCAGCTCACCTCGGATATCACCAGTGAGTGCTCATATCCACCGCTAGGTAGCGGAAACACACTTTGCGTGTTGTATGTAATTATCTTACTAAGTTTGACTGCATGCAAAACGTGCTTGTATAAGCTGTGCATATAATTTTAATATACAATTAACACTAATTGTTCAGAACTAACATGTATAGCCTTTTCTAGGGTATCCTTAGCAAGAAAGACTGACTAACCCAGGAGTGTAAAGCCTTGCCATATTCAGTTAGCACCTGTTGCCGCTTCCATATTTTCTTTGCACTTTCAACTATCTTGAAAGTTGAAATTTTCTCTTTAGATGATCTGGTAGATGTTCCCACTCTAGACGAATTCGTTGTGGTTCATATATAGTCAAGCCTTACAGTTGTGACATATCACGTATATTATGTTACATGTTATCCTACATTCCACATAGGGCTCTCCGTTATTAACAGTGAACTCTGTTGTCATTAAAATAACTACTTGTAAAATAATTCCAGTGGCATATCCTGTTAGCAAATATCATATAATAAATATTTTCACGTCACAGAACGACAACTTGAAAATCATTTATTGTAGGAATACCTTTAATGGGACCACCAAACCTTTAAGTAAACCATATTTGATATACATTCCACATAGCTACATAACCGACAGTACGTCGTGGTATCAATTTCAGACACCAGGCGCGCTCATCGTTTGTATTGCATTTCAGTTCCATTTGCATTTCTTGAAAATCACCCCCAAGCCAAAAAATACATAGCAAGTTAGTGGAATCATGTTACACATCAATAATTTTAGAAGAGCTCTCAGGTTTTGTATGATGATTTTTTTTAGAAGTGTATAACTGTTTGTTGACTAGCATTTACTGTTACACAACATTATTTTTGGTAAACTCTACATAAGTATCCTAATTGTCTCTGGTATAATGTCTTGTTTAACAAACATGGTCACACGGTTTATCTATAGGTTTAAGCCTCTGTTGTTTATGATTTTAAAAAATGATAAACAGCTAAACTCACTGGTCAATAGCCAACATAGTGGCCAAAATGTTTCCCTCATAGGTAACTCATGTTTGGTTAGTCAATTCTTATTGCAAAGCCAGTCAAGACCTAAAAATAGTATTAACACCATATCATTAAACAAATCAAACCATCTTAAGGCATTTATTAAATTGAATTGCATTTTAGGAACCTTGCAAGCATCTTGCAACCTTCAAGAGGAAAGTATAGACAGGAATTGTGAAAAGGAACCGATAAATCATTCAACGTAGTGTTATGAACCTCAACGTAAGAAGTTATGAAAGTCTATGTGAGGGTGTGGTTTTTACAGCTGGATGCCTTTTCTGGCACCCACCTCAGAGACGAGTTTATGGGAGATGAAACTCAGCTATCATGTCGAATGTGGAGCTCCTAGTCTAGCAGAAAGTCATGTTCAGGTATTTGTCTGCAGGGAGTGTGGGAAACGAAACAACAACTAAAAAAGCATACACGTAAAGGGAATATTATAAAATTTTCGAGTATATGTTGTGAATTAAAAAAAAATGGTTAAATTTCATGCTTTGTAGTCCTCTTGGCTAAATTTGGTAGAATTTGGTGAATTTTCATCAATATTCGGGTAATTTTATATAAATTTGAGCTAGTTCAAACCATTCTTTAATAATTCAATGGCATTTCAATAAATCTGGTAGTGATTTGTTGGATTTTGCTGAAATTTGGTGGAATTTGCTAAATTTGCGGTAAATTTAGTGGATTTTACAAAATTCTGGTCAATTTCAAGATAAATCTCAGATATTTAGATATTTTAAAAATAACCTCTGTCACTGTGATGGCTGTATTAATGTGTGCCTTTGACTATGAAGGGTAGGAATGGTAAGGAGATGGTTATGGACTTAAGTGCATAGTCATTTATATTTACTTTCAGATTGGATGTTGTGGGAAAATCGAAAACTCCTCTTGTTAGTTTTTCAAGTGAGTGTACTCCTTATCTCTCTTAGAAGCCGCTAATGAGCTCTAAGCATTGGCAGTTTGCAAGCATCTCTCTATTGTTAACATAGAATGCTCATTACTTGTTCTTTCGAGTACATGTTGTCATGTAGGTAAGGAATTGATCCAAACATAACATGTTTCGATTTTCTTTGCACTTGTCTGTGGGCAAACATGGCATTTACCTGGAGTAAAAGTGGAAATCATCATGAGTTTGACGTTTAGAAAACTCACCTCACCTCACCTCACACCAACTGTTTGGAAATGGAAATAATTTGTTTTTGTTTTACTTAGAGGCTTGGAAATCATGGTCATCATTCCCATGTACTGTAATTAGGGAAAATAATAAGGGGTGATGTACACTATTATTAGCTGAGTACCTAATACAATTTTGCATACCCCTAGGGCCAGTATTGCATTATAAAGGCATGCCATTTGTTACCGTCCTTAAAGCCAGTGATTTAAAACAAAAGAGCTGTTTATTTTCCACCACCCCCAAACAAGGGCTTTCATCTAGTGGAATGTAGGTTGACGACCATGGAGCCCCAGCTGAGTCCGTCATTGTTCCCACTGACTTGTGCTAGGCTCCTGTCTGTCTTCTTTCCTGTCGACCACACTTGGTCAACTCTTGTTCTCTACCGACTCCGACATTATTAGGCTATCCAAGGCTTAGGGAGTCTCTTTATTTTCCGACTTAATTGACCCTTGTTTATTTTTTCTGATACCCTCCTTGTGTGAGGAGGCAGCCTTCTTTTTATTTTTATGTTATTTCCTGCCTATTGCCCAAGCCACACTAAAGGTAGGGTGTATGTAGCCCACCACTTGTGGTGCACCCTGGATATGCCTACACCCTCAGGGGCTTACGGCTGATGAGTTTGGAAGTTTGCGACCACAAGGGATTCCTGAGCTGGGCCCAGTTTTCCTCCTTTTTATCGATTACCTCTGGAGCGGGACCCTCTCCTCTTTTACTTTCATATCCACCTTTTATGGCTCTCCTTCCTTTCAAGTTCATCAATCCACATTCTTGAGGGTTGAGGGGCATTATTTATTCCTTCTGTCCTTTATTTGTCCTGTTATCCTTTTGTCTTACATTTCATTTTTCTAGTTATAAATGTGTAGTTTGTTTTAGTTATAGTTTACATTTAATTTTATTTTTCACCATCAGCCAAACAATTAGGGGTCGATAGGACAGCTTGGTGGTCAAGTTTATAGAACGCTTATCTTTTGTTTGAAACAACACCATGTTGATTTCCCGACTGGGTCAAGTATTTTATACTTTGTTCACTTATTTCTCATGGCTTTGAAACTGGCTGCCTGTAACGTGATCATTATTAACTTTAACTTCAGTGTACGGTGTAGGATTGGAAAGGAGGCTGCCCATGGCTTCTGAATTACAACTATGTTAGCGTTTGTCTAAAGTATAAATAAAAAGAGAGTTCAAACATCATGTAGGGCATAAACTATTTTTAAATTCAGATGTGTGTTTCACAGTAAACACAATCATTCTCCGTTTAAAACAACCCATAAATTTCTTTTTCTAACATGATAGCTTATAGGCGGGCATTGCTATAGCTTACATGTAGTAGGGTCAACAGCTAAGGATTCAATTTCAATTACCTATACCTCTCATGGTATGGCTCTTAGTCAATTCGTTAAACTACATAAAACTTTTCTATATGTTCTGTTACATTATCATTTGACCATCTCACAGTGTAGTGTTTAACATAGTTGGTTGTCTACCCTAAGGCCTTGGCTTGCAACCCCGACTATACCAAGAAATTCATATTCATCTTAAGGTTGCAATAAGGTTCATTGAGCCTTGTCAACCCTTACCTAACAACTATCAAGTCATGTACGTTAACACGGTGCGAATCACGTCCACCATCAAGCAGACGAGTAATATGAAACTTGCTGGCAAGAGCTTCGTGTTCTTATCACCAAGACTCATTACACAAACAAAGCCAGTGTCTCTGTGCAGATTCAACCCAGCGATAGTATGCAAGACTGTGTTTGTTCAAAAAGCATCATTAATATAACTCGACTGTCACCACACAGGTCCGGGTTCGATTTTCTAAAGGCTGCAACAGGTACACTCAGTCTTGTCAGGTAAAACATTTTGGGTGAATTCATAAATCATGGGAAAGGGTTAGCCACTGTCAGTCCAAAACAACACCTTACTTCACCCTCTCCGATAATTAGTTTTATAAAATCTCAGGTCGATAACCTTAACGTTTTGGCTCTTTTGGGTATATTCATGGGGGAATGGCAACGGTTTGGCCATCCTGATTTGTACAACACCTGATACAACTCTGTAGCCTTATTCATTAGCTATAAACACATTAATCCATAATTACCTAATAATAATAATAAAAATAATAATAATATTAATTTGCAAGCTGTCATCCTCCAAACACACATCCATTAAAAAGCATGGTTTCAAAAAACTCTTATGCTTTTAAGTGTTTAATACCTTTTTCTCCTGTAACATTACTATTCCCTGTTTTATGAGTGAAATAATCTATCGAGGTAAAAGCGTATGTCATCACCTATTTTTCAACTTTCAAACCTAATTTTAGGGTTCTTAGTTTGCAAGATATCGATTTTTTCAATTTGAGAGTAGTTTTCACCCCCGTGCTATTTTTCATCAAAAACAAAAGATCTTAGGTTCAATTATCATTTTTACCCGTTTAAGACCTTTTTCCCCACTGTAAAATCACTATTTACTGTTTTAGGGGTGACATCATCTATCCAGGTAAAAGCCTATGTCACAACGAATTTTTTAAGCTATTACACATAATTTTACGGTTCTTAGTTTCCAAGGTATCGATTTTTCAATTTGGGGGTAGTTTTCACCCCTGTGCTATTTTTCATCAAAAACAAAAGATCTTAGGTTCAATTATCATTTTTACCCGTTTAAGACCTTTTTCCCCACTGTAAAATCACTATTTACTGTTTTAGGGGTGACATCATCTATCCAGGTAAAAGCCTATGTCACAACGAATTTTTTAAGCTATTACACATAATTTTACGGTTCTTAGTTTCCAAGGTATCGATTTTTCAATTTGGGGGTAGTTTTCACCCCCCTGCTATTTTTCATCAAAAACAAAAGATCTTAGTTTCATTTATCATTTTTAGGTGTTTAACACGTTTTTTTTCCCATAACATGACTATTTACTGTTTTAGGGGTGAAATGACCAATCCAGGTAAAAGCCTATGTCATCACCTATTTTTAAAGCTATAACGCCTAATTTTAGGGTTCATAGTTTCCAAGATATTGAGTTTTCAATTTTGGGGGGTAGTTTCACCCCAAAAAGGGGGACGTCGCCCCAAGTGCTAGGACCCCTCATACAAGTCCCTAGCATGATTGGTTCACGAGATATTAACAAAAGTGTAGTTAGGCCCTTTTGACAAAAAAATAAATGAATGATACTTTCAAAAACGAGGTGTCACCCCAAGTGCTAGGATACTGCCTATGGGAAAATCCCATCCTCGGTTCAGAAAATATTATAAATGTGTAGTTAGGCCCTTTTGACAAAAGCCACCGGTGTGCATACATACAAAAATTGCTCTTTCACCCCAGGTAAGGGTAGTTTTTATTTTGGGGGTTGACATACCTCATTCATACAAAAGGAGAATTCACTACGAGTCCTATGACACCCCATATGTTTAAATCGCATTATTGGTTAGCGAGATACTAAAAAGCGAATGACCTATTAGTTTTTGTTTTTTTAATAATTTTTTAAAAAGCCTCATCTATAAAGAATCTTTTAAAAATTCCGCTCTCTTACAAAAGCCCTCAAGTGCGCATGCATACAAAAATAACCACTACTTAACCTCCGGGTAAGGGTAGATTTATTTTGGGGTGGATATACTCCCGTCCATAGCAAGGGGTGGTTCACCACAAGTCCTACGACACCCTATATGCTCAAACCCGACCATGCGTTCGCGAATCATCGCCAATGTTCGCCAGAAAGTAGGCTATCATTTTGTTTTGTCCTACACACTTCAAACTTGCTGTCAGCCTAGAGGGCATAGGGACCTTTCATTGACTTCAAACAAACTTTTCTCTCATCTTCACCGTTTCCAAAATAGCACCAATTTCAAAAACAACAATTTAAAAAATATATATATACCGACACGCATTCATAGCAAAGAGGACGTCACACCATTCCTAAATAACACATCGTTCTAGCCTTACAAGCTCATTAAATTCGCCAAAATGTCAAAAACGCACGTTTACCTCAAATTGCGTTTCCAAATTCCACCCATTTTAAAAAATTACCTCACCATCAAATAGAGCGGGAAAAATAGCATTTAAACGAGCCCTCACTCAACCCTAGTCCTCGCCCACCACCAAACATTTTCCCAACATAGCCATACGTATTCAAGCACACACGTGACTTGCAAGAGAACATACACTACCCCACTACCCGCGAATGACCTTTTGTTTTGGTATTTTATTCAAATAATGAGGCTATAGGAAAAGAGGGGGGCATTACTACGAGTGCGAGATATCAGGTTCGGGACCGATACGACGAGGGTTCAATCGCGAGCAAAAAAACATAACAGCTGCACACCACATGTGTGGATTGCTCGCACTGGCACACATGCTCACAGTCGCACGGGTGTCAGATGACAGTTAAAATCCTAATAAACAACCCCCATGACGTCAACACCCATTAACTTTTTATCACCATCGCACAAACAAGCCAAAAGGTCAACCCCTTCCCACGCTAACACGTGCAGTGCACATGCTCGCTCCTGGACCACGTGCTCGCTCTAAGGACCCATGACGTCATCCCATGACGTCATCAGGATTACGCAATTTCTGGTCATGATGATGCAATATCCAAAGTCTAGCAAACCCTTACTACTGTCGTAGTTCATTGACACCGAAAATAAAGGCGCTTATCACGTAATGCATTCATAACTGTTTCCGGGCGGAGCCGGGGCGGGTTGCTAGAGCTCTAGTCAGCCGGGAAGGCGATGCGCAGAACACTATGCTACCATTACGTCATGCCTCACTTCCATCCCACCAATCACAGTCAGTCTGTCTTGAGAATCTGAGCTAGTGTGTTGTCAGGAATGCTAAGTCTAATGCAGCGTGAAAGAGACAGGCAAGATGAGGTAAGCGACGGTGTTGCCATATCGCAGGAACTCATGGCAGCAGCCTGCTGTGTGGGGAATCGGACATGGAGGGCCTGTTGCAACAGTGGAAATGTATCTCTTTCTCTCTCTGCGCAAATCCCAGAGAGCCGTCCGCCTTCCGGGCTGACGCGAGCTCTAGTTGTACATAAAAGAGTGTTATTTTTAGCCTATTTTCAATTTTGAAAAAATAGGCTTATGAGATCACCTTTTGTCCGTGTGTATGTGTGTGTGTGTCACCCTAATAAAATCTAAACGGCTGGAGCGATTTCAATGAAACTCGGTAAGTTCATAGCACTATTCCCGGCGACCTCGACCGTGCCCTTCAAAATTTGTTACGTCTCACCAATCCAACATGGCGGCTGTGCGAAATATTTCACTAGCATCAATAGCTCCGAAACTATTACCGATATCGCCCTGATATTGTGTACGATGATAAAGGGCACTACTAGATGTTCACCTATGAGACTTTCAAAAACCTGGTGACTACAAAACCAACATGGCGGCCAAGCGAAGTTGAGACTTTTAAATAGACTTTTCTCGCAATTTAACTATCCAAACGTAATGAAACTTGGTACAGCAAATGTTTATAAACATTGCAATGCACTGAAGTCTAATTTAGTTCAATTGTTTACATAACCTCGAAATGGCGGCTGTGCGAAATATTTCACTGACATTCTATATCTCCGAAACTATTACAGGTATCACCCTGCAATTTTGTACGGTGATAAAGGGTACTGATACAAGTTTACCTATGTATAACTCATAAACCTGTAAAGTACAAAACGAACATGGCGACCAAGCGAATTTGAAATATTTTAATATACTTTTCTCGTGAGTTAACTCTCTGAGCGCAGTGAAATGTGGTACAGTAAATGATTTTGCAGATTGTAATGTACTGCCATCTAATTTAATTCAATTGTTTACATAACCTCAAGATGGCGGCTGTGCGAAATTTTAAAATTAAGTTTTTATTTCTTGTGTCGTAATCATGCGATCGAAGTGAAAGTTTGAATAATGAACCAAGGCAATAATTGTCCTTGAATGGTACATAACTCTATGGCCTATACATATAACAATCCTAAATGGCGAGCTTCCGAAATATTTAGACGGTTCTCAATATCTATGAATCTTTTACAGCAACCAAACTGAAATTTTTATGTTCATAGAGACTATGAACATATGTTCACCTATAGGACTTTCAGTAACCTGGTGAGCACGAATCCAACATGGCGCCGACGCGAAGTATAAATATTTAAATGGACGTTTCTCGCGAATTAACTATCCGAGTGCCGTGAAACGTTGCACGTTAAATGCTTACACAAATGTTGATCTACTGGCATCTAATTTATTTCAATTGTTTGCATAATCACAAGATGGCTGCTGTGCATAATTTTAAAATCTCGTTTTTACTTCTTGTGTTCTAATCATGCGATTGAAGTTTGAATACCACACGTACACAATAATCTTAATATAATAGTACAAAAATAAAAATCCAACCTGGCGACCATCTGAAATATTTAGACGGTTCTCAATATCTACGAATCTCTTACAGCAATTAAACTGAAATTTTGTATGTTGATAGAGGCAATTAACGTGAGCAGGATATATGAAAATAGGCTGTATAGTTCTTCACGGTACTACTTGTTTAATAATATAATATGTCTTTCAGGTTAGGGCATGTAAATTTGTTCCCCGCCTAATGTAATTGGGCACACTTTGTGTTGACTGACTGGAAAGCAGCTTTGATAGAACTAGGCAACACTGAGAAATGCCTTCTATTACTTCACTTTTCTTGTCAGAGCCTGAAATCGATCCCGGACCGCAGGGTTGATAGATCGCTACTGTGGTCTGGGAGAAACGCTGTCGTGGCTTGTTATGTCGTGTAGAACTGCTGACGGGTGTGGTCAGTTCATGTATCACTTTGCAGAATGTTAATATGATGAGTCAGTGGGTTTAGGATAAATTAGTTGGCGCTTTTATTATTTTTACGGAATTAGCGTGGGAAAGACGCCAAGTCCACTAATATACTAGCTTATGTAACATCCAGTTATGTGCTCAGTCATCATTACCGGCTCCCACATCATGTTATACCAGTGTTACCAATCTAGGGGAAAAAGACGCTAAATCTAGGCAAAAGTTTCGCATATTCGCTTAACGGACTCTATAGGAATTCCGAGACTAGTCTCCTAAATGGAAACAAAACTACCTAATTTGAATCCGGCTGCCAACCTCTTCAAAGTAGTTCCCTTGGGAAGCTATACACCGATCCAAGCACCTCTAACATTTTTGGAACGCTTCCTGGAAGTCACATTCTTTAAATCTGTCAAGCACGTTCTGTAATTCGCGTTGGATCTCCTCCACCGGAGACGGCGATTCTATACCTTCAGTTTTATCTATGATAGCAGGAAGAAGTAGCGGGGGAAGATGGGGTGAATATGGGGAGAGATAATGATCATCGACAAGAATTCTGGGTCATCCAGGGACCTCTGATGGAAATCTTGACCGGAAAGGTCGAACTGCGCTAATTGGGTTAAACCCAGAGAGTCCAGTCATCTTACGCTAAAGGGTTTGGGAAGAGCATGGGGGTAGGAAGGAAGTTTGTAGTTTTACGTGACCGTTAATCTCGCGATCATGATCCACGGGACCTCTTTTATGCGTGGAATCCGAACCACAGGACATGGCATTTCACTTTGAAAGACTCACATGCATTGAACGGGAATCAAATCCGGTCCGTCGTGGTGACAGCTTGACCGCTGCGCCACCACGCCCCACGTGGGGGTAGGCAAACTCTTCTGAAATGTTGGTTAAGCCTTGAGTTGGCTGACGTTACGTAACTTCCACCTGGAAGATATAATGTGCAGCTAACATGTTATCCATGTACCATCCGTGAGGTGGAGAATTGCGAGTTCCTAACTTAAAGTGAGGGCTGCCTCCTTCCCAATTATCATCTGAATTACACACACCCAAGTACACGGGGCTACATTACCACGATGTTGCAAAGCCACTAAGTTTATCAACAACAATTTCATTTGTGTCTAGAGAGATATATTTACTTTGTCTGGCAAGATTAGGGCCTTTGGGCCCTCTCTTCCATCTAACCAGATTATACAATTGATACATAATGAACAATACAAATACAACTTAAATCTAAATGCAAAACTTAGTGGGATCAATTTACCGCCCAAGTTTTGCATTTGGAAGCGTCAATACGGACCTAAGATGGAAAATATTCCAATAAATCTTTCTTAAATCTAATACAATAATACAATGTTGGTACAGTATAGAATACATATAAAACAGATTAGCTTGGTGTAGGCTGTAAATTGCTGTATTTCTAGGGTGAATAAGTAAGATACTTAGAAGTAAGTTCAAAATTAGAGTAAGGTCAGGAAATACTGATAAAATGTAGACTAATGATGTTGATGATGATGATCTTGTTCTTCTACTAGCCTAGACATCCTCACAGTATTTCTTGAGATCATCGATCAGTGCCTTCTTTCGTGATTCTGGTAGCCTCTACCATTTCTGGGCCCAGATTCCCCACTAAAATGTTGATAATTTGTAACCATTCGTCGAAATTCAAATCTTTCGTGGATTTTCGTTTCTCGAATACCGCTGTGAATCCCAAGGTTATTCTGTTGATTGGTTCCTTAGTTTAGGGGTTGCGACAACGCGGTCATGTATCCCCGTGTACTTTGGGTGTTTGTAGAATCTGTCTGATAACCGGTGTTAATTGTGATGGCTGTATTAATGTGTGTTATCTGTGTTTAATTCAAGTAATGACTGCAGACGATAATTTCAAGTAGTTCCTACTTTCGCTACCGAATGCTTCCGTCCATGACACCTAGGTGTGAATTTGGCTACTACTAGATGCCATCGGAACCAGCACCCGTTGACGAACGTTGGAACTTAAGAACATTAATCAAACCTAACCTATAAATTTTGCTTCACACAAGTTTAGTTAGTGGAAGGTTCTTTTACGTGCCATAAATATATGGACATGGTCCCACCGACTTTGCTTCCCATCCGAAGGGAGGCATGCTGAGGGACTTTTAATGCTCTTAAAAAAATCCGACGACTTCGGGCCAGGTTTGAATTCGCGATCTTGGGCATAGAAGCTCAGCATGCTACCAACTACGCCATCGAAGCCGTGCACATCTCAAAAGGAGGCAGGGTTTATGTAGCTCCATGATTCACTGCGAATCATAAATACTAACCTTAACAACATTAGCTATAAAACATAACTCTATGTTGTTTGAGTCTTCAGTCTTTTGACTGGTTTGATGCAGCTCTCCATGCCTCCCTGTCCTGAGCTAATCGTTTCATCTCTACATAGCTCCGACACCCTACATCGGAGGCAATCTGTTTAACATATTCTAACCTTGGTCTACCCCTACAGTTTTTGTCCTCGACCCTTCCTTCCATAACTAAGCTTGCTATTCCTGGGTGTCTTAGTATGTGTCCTACCAACCTATCTCTTCTCTTCATTAGCAGTCGCCAGAAACATCTCTCCTCTCCCACTCGCCTTAATACCTCTTCGTTTGTAACCCTATCTACCCATCTGATCTTCATCATTCTCCTGTAACACCACATTTCAAATGCTTCTATTGTCCTCTTTTCTGCTGCACCAATAGTCCAAGTTTCACTTCCATAGAGCGCCACGCTCCAGACAAAGGCTTTCAAAAATGACTTCCTAATACCTAAATCTATATTCGATGTCAGCAGATTCCTTTTTTGTAGAAATGCTTTCTTTGCCTGAGCCAACCTACTTTTTATATCCTCTTTGCTTCGTCCATCACTGGTTATTCTGCTTCCTAAGTAACAGAAGTCTCCTACTTCCTTCAGCTTTTCACCTGCCAATTTGTTCTCCATAGAGGTTTCTGATTTATTTCGGCTGCATTCCAGTATTTTTGTTTTACATTTATTTATTTTCATCATGAATTCTTTCCGTAATAATTTTAAAATTCAACCCTAGTGATCAGGATGTGATGATGATCGCGTTACGTTCGAAACGCGTAATCCTAAAATTCGCCCTTTTATCACTGAAAGAAATCAGAAATTCGTATGGACGTGAATTTGGCAGGTGAAAAGCTAAAGGAGTAGGAGACTTTTGCTACTTAGGAAGAAAAATAACCAGTGATGGACGAAGCAAAGAGGATATAAAATGTAAGTTGACTCAGGCAAAGAAAGCATTTCTACAGAAAAGAAATCTGTTGACATCAAATATAGATTTGGGTATTAGAAGTAATTTTTGAAAGTCTTTATGTGGAGCGTGGCGCTCTATGGAAGTGATACTTTGACTATTGGTGCAGCAGAAAAGAAGAGATTAGAAACATATGAATTGTGGTTTCACCGGAGAATGATGATCAGCTGGGAAAATAGAGTAACAAATGATGAGGTATTAAGACGAGGGGGAGATGCTTCTCGTGATTGGTAATGAAGAGAAGAGATAGGTTGGTAGGATACATTCTAAGACACCCAGGAATAACAAATTTAGTTATTGTGAGGTTTGAAGCCATTTTTCAGTGTTGCCTAAGTAAACAAAAGTTGGTGCTTTTCAGTCGGTCAACACGAATGTACCCAAAAATTGCTGGGTTATGCCCTAATCCTGAAATAAATTACATGAGATTAATAAATACACTAGGATGACCAGTTTCGATCGTCAAGCGATCATCAGATCCATTACATTTAGGCTATAAAATCTATGTTTGAGAATACAGGTGAAAAATATTTACAATATGTACAATTATTTAGTTGCAGTGTTGGTAATGCAACTGTCGGTGTATGCTAATTGTAGTATATCTAATGTTAGGTGAAATGCTAAAATGTAGTTATAGAAGGAATGTCGAGGAGGAGAGCTGTAGGGGTAGACCAAGGCTAGATTGCCTCGGATGTAAGGTGTGGTAGCTAAGTAGAGATGAGACGATTAGCTCAGGACACAGTGAGGCATGGAGAGCTGCAACAACAGCAACGATATATATAATACGCTAAGATGTATGTTTCACTAAACTAAAGCTCCTAAACCAGAGGGAGTTAGAAGGTGTGGTTTGTACCAAAATCTTCCAAATCGTCTCAATAGTACAGGAAGGAATCTTGCATTTCTTGAAAAGTCAACGGAAATATATTTATTTGTTTATAAAATGCTTTTAAACAAATAAACAAGACGATAGCCCCTGGCAGAACTGTGTGACGTACGGTCGCATAGCACTAGTGCCGGGCGGGTAGTATGTATACATGGGGCAGCAGTGATGAATTGCACTCTGACTTCATCAATATCAACAATTTGTTTCAAAAGTGCGTTTAAACAAATAAACTTATTTATAGAAGCCCGCATAACAGTAAAGCCAGGCGGGTGGTTTATACACAAGTGGCAGTTCTCACACGGTTCCGCTAGTATTAACTTAATAGCCTACTGTCGACCAAAATATTATATGCACTCGAGTTTGAAGGTTGTATGTGAAGTAACCAATAGACTTACATACAGCATAACCTTTTGATGAATAAGGATTACAACGCGACCTAGAACTACATTTTCCAACCACCCCGAGCCGAGAAAATGTTACCTTACAAAAATGATAACAATTTTGTTTCTTGGACACACAAACTTTTGAAATTAATAAACCAGTTATAAAACATTCCAATGTATATTGTGTTAACATTTGTATTCGATCTGATGACGGGCTTTTGAGATAATAAATCTTAAATATGACGCATGGTTGAAACACGCTTAAAAACGGGCACTTTTTGTGTTCGAACTGCGATAAAAAAATATTACAATATTAATTTAAAATTCCAAACCTACATGAACTAACGTACAATAGAACGACGAAAATCATGATGTTATTGGATTTTATGTAGGTCTATTGGTTACTTCACAAACAACCTTCAAACTCGAGTGCACATAATACTTTGGTCGACAGTTTTTTTTTCTTTTTTTTTTAGCAAGTGTGTTGTATACCTGTAGTTACCCCTCCTAATCTAATAGGGCAAACGTGTGTTGGCCGATTGTAAAGTATACATTGGTAGCTCATAGAACTAAGCTTTAACGTATGAAGTCTTGGCCTTTTTGACAGTATAAGGAGAAGATCCAAACCAATAGCATTATCCTTGAGCTGAATGCTTTGTGGGATTCGTAAGTGGGAGCAAATTGCGGAGCTTGTGTGCCACACAGTGCTTGGTGTACGGCTCCATCTCATTGTCAGCACATTGCCCAGAGAGAAGCTGTCGGTGCCGTGTGCGCTATTGAGCCACTTGTGTACACAATTGAGTCTCTCCTAGTTGATCCTGGAAAGTGAATTTTCCAGCTCTCTCCTTCAAGCAGATTAGGGACTGTGAAAGGAAGACTATTCAATAGTGGGAGCCACTACCGTTTCGCGAGTATAATAACCTCAAGGTAGAATACTTTATTGGGCTCGTTTAGAGGGTATAGTTCTCTCACATTCCTCATTAATATAGCCCGGATTTTTAGGCTATTTTCATTTTATGAAAACATAGGCTTACGAGATCACCTTGTGTCTGTGTGTGATTCGTGTGTATCCCCCCCTAATAACTTCTAAAAGTATGGAGTGATTACAATGAAACTCTGTAAGATCATAGCACCATTCTGGCCGACCCCGACCTTGCCCTTCAAATGTTATTGACTCTCACCAATCCAACATGGCGAAATATTTCACCAGCTTTCAGTATCTCTGAAACTATTACAGATATCACCGTGAAATTGTGTACGGTGATAAAGGGCACAACTAGAAGTTCACCTATGAGACTTTCAAAAACCTGGTAGCTACAAAACCAAAATGGATGCCAAGCGAAGTTGAGACTTTTAAATAGACTTTTCTCGCGATTTAACCATACAAACGTAATGAAACTTGGTACAGCAAATGTTTATACACATTGTAATGCACTGGCGTCTGATTTATATCAATTGTTTACATAACCTCAAAATGGCGGCTGTGCGAAATATTTCACTGGCATTCTATATCTCCGAAATTATTACAGATATCACCGTGAAATTTTGAACGGTGATAAAGGGCACTGCTACAAGTTTATCTATGTAATTTTCAAACACCCGTAAAGTACAAAACGAGCATGGCGGCCAAGCGAAGTTGAAACATTTTAATAGACTTTCCTCGTGATTTAACCATCTGAAGGCAGTGAAATGTGGTACAGTAAATGATTATACATATTGTAATGCACTGGCATCTAATTTAGTTCAATTGTCTACATAACCTCAAGATGGAGGCTGTACGAAATTTTAAAATTAAGTTTTTATTTCTTGTGTCGTAATCATGCGATCGAAGTGAAAGTTTGAATAATGAACCTACGCAATAATTTTCCTTTAATGGTACATAACTCTATGGCCTATACATATAAAAATCCAAAATGGCGAGCAGCACAAATCCAACATGGCAGCGACGTGAAGTATAAATATTTTAATGGACGTTTCTCGCGATTTAACCATCCGAATGCAGTGAAACTTTGCACGTTAAATGCTTTTACAAATGTTAATCCACTGCCATCTAATTTATTTCAATTGTTTTCATAACCACAAGATGGCAGCTGTGCGAAATTTTAAAATCTCGTTTTTACTTCTTGTGTCCTAATCATGCGATTGAAGTTTGAATACCACACATACACAATAATCTTCATGTAATATTACATAAATAAAAAGCGAACCTGGCAACCATCTGAAGTATTTAGACGGTTCTCAATATCTACGAATCGATCACAACAATCAAACTGAAATTTTGTATGTTGATAGAGGCAATTAACATGAGTAGGATATATAAAAATAGGCTGTATAGTTCTTCACGGAACTACTTGTTAGACATTAATACAGGGGCCAAGCTGTTTGCCTCTCACCAAGGCGAACAACCAGTTACGCCGACAAGTACTGGCATTTTCGGAGAGTCACTGACTAGCTGACCCAATGCCCAGTAAACTGAGAGCAATCAAGGGAACTACTCGCATGTGGCGGAGCTCTTTCCGGTCACGGAGAGAGTCCCGTCATTTTGTGTAGGCTAAGGATGGGTCATACAAAATCTACCAACTCGTATCTGATGAGAAGGGAAGACCCCCCACTTTGTACCTCTGGAGCCGTTTTCACCGTGGCCCACATTTTAACCGAGTGTGTGGATCTTGCTGACTTACGAAGAAACCTTGGTTTGCAGATGACACTCAAACTTATATTAGCCGATGACGCGGTGGCTGCTGATCTCGTTTTCCGCTTTATAAGTGAGAGTGGGTTAGGGCCAGCAATCTAAATTTTCCTGTGTAAATTGATTCAACGACTTGTTCTTTTTTTGAATTCTGATTTTTTTGTTTTTCCGGAATTTTTATTTATTATATATATAATTCGCTGGGGCCACCAAGGACCACGTTAAGTCTTGTTGCATTTGACACTGAACTTGCCCAGATTCCCCTCATTCTTTGTCCAGCACAATGCGGGTATTAAAAGGCGGTAGCTCTACCACAAAGGAATTAGGATATTTGACCCTGGTGAGGTCAATCTGGGAATAGCTCAGGTAGGGCTTATCAATGAGCTGGAGACGGTACAAAGGAAGGCTGCTTGGTTTGTGCTCGACGATTTTAATCCCAGAAGTAGTGTAACTCGAATGATTGAAAAACTAGGGTGGGAATCTCGGGAAGATAGAAGGACGAAATCCAGACTATACCCTATGTTTAATACTTACACTAACGTCTGTGAAATCCCACTTACCTGAGCATAAAGTTAAGGTCCGACCTCAGTGTACAAATTATGGGATCTTTCATTAACCGTGGTATTGATAATTGGAACCGTTACCTGCCTCAGTCTTAGAGCCTTTCCCCCAAAAGTATTGATGTGTTTAAGAGAAGATTGAAATATTGTGTAAATACTACGATGTAATTACTCTAGTTCCTAAATTGCGAATTGTGTATACTGTGTTTGATGCTATTGTTGGTAATTTTCTGTATTTGTACAATTTACCACCAGGGAATTACCCCCATATGCAAATATTACATATAATAATAATAGCGGGTGGCGTACTGGCTAGCATTCTTGGCTGTCACGGTGGAGGTCCGGGATTTATTTGCGGCCTGCTTCCAGTCGACCGACCGGGTCAGGGAATGGAATGAAGGAACCCCCCATCTAGCTTCTAGGATAAGAACTGTGCCGGCTGCCGAAGCCTGTCGCACTCCCCTGGAGCAATGATTAAATGAATGACAAATGAAATGATAATGGAGAGTGTTGCTGGAATGATATTGCGACAGGGAAAACCGGAGTACCCAGTGAGAAACCTGTCTGCTCCGCTTTGTTCAGCACAACCCACACATGGAGTGACCGGGATTTGAACCACGGACCCAGCGGTGAGAGACCGGAGTGCTGCCGGCTAAGCCACGGAGGCTCTATTCGCGGCTTTGCCAAGAAATTTAATTCTAGTCTGAGGGCTGGAACGGGGTACACTCAGCCTCGTGAGGCAAACGCTGAGAGGAGGTGGTTTTTATCCCTACCTCAGCCATTCTGTGGTTTCTCCACTTCTATTCCAGGTGAATGCCGGGATGGTTCCTAAATTAAGGCCACGGCCGCCTCCTTCCTAATGCTCATCTGCATTACAACTACACACATTAATGCAGCCATCACAATGCTATCAGACAAATTCCAAACACACACCCACGGTTCCTGGGTCTACTAGACCACGATGATGCAAAGCCCCTAAATGAATCAACAACAACAACCACTTCTTCAGCTCGAACCCGTGGTTTTGGGATACAGTACCACCAATCCACCGTGGAAGCTTCTGCCGTGGCAACGCTATAATGAAGCGTGCTGAGCGATGTTTGCCATTTCATCAGCATTGGCTCTCGGTAGCACATTTCATGGCATCCACAGGCACCATCATTACTCAGCACTTGGGCCGATAACCTAGATATTAGGCTCCTTAAAACAAAAATATATTATCATCACTCTGTACTGATGGGCTACATGCTGAGATATTGGTGGCAAATCAAACATTTACAGCGATATCACATAAGCAATAAAATCCGTCACGGCAAAGCTGAGAATCTGTTCGGATAGACCACGACGCGACGTTCCTGTTGAATCTCTGACTCCCTGGTTCTTGATAGCTCTGCTCCGTATGTCGGTAATGTCTGTTTTATGTGAAGCATTTAAAGTTAAACACCTCGGGTTTACGACGCAGCTCTGTTCCCAGTTCTCTATTCAATAGTTTATGGCCACTTTTCCTGTGGTAACTACCCAATGAACTTTGTTTTTATAGCGGCTTTCCTCAAAAAAGACAGTCACCAAAATTTAATGTTTTTCGATGGATCAACACGACTGTACCCAACTGTGTTGGGTGTTCTCTAATCCTGAAAATAAATTACTTGAGATTAATAAATACTCTTGGATGACCAGTTTCGATCGTCAAGTGATCATCATCAGATCCATTACACTTGGGCTATTAAATGTACGTGTGAGGGGGGAGGGCCGTGGTGGCGCAGCGGTCAAGCTGTTGGCCTCTCACCAAGGTGGACCGGATTCGATTCCCGCTCAATGCATGTGAGATTTTCGAAGTGTAATGCCATGTCCTGTGTTTCCGATTCCACGTAAAAGAGGTGGTCCCGTGCCTCATGATCGCACGATTAACGGTCACGTAAAACTAAAAACCTCCTTCCTTTCTTTAAATTTACGTCTACAAGTATGGAAGTATTAAAGGCTCTCATTAGACCGTGTAGCGCTTATAGGGTTGATTAGCTTACCAGTGGCGAGAATGAAAACTGTCCTGTAATATTTGAAGATGTTCTGACTCAGGAGAAGGCAACAATATTCCATGAACACAAACAGTAGTGATGGGGGGGGGGGGGGATGAAGCCTAGGAGGACAAGAGATAACAAGCACACAGGAAATTCCTCCCATTTCAGTGCAGGCAGTGTATGTATTTTGATTTAAAGAACCTATTATTTATTTCTTCTTCTTCTTTCAAATAGCCCATTTGGAGGGTATGTCGATGAATCAACTTTGGCTATTTTTCATTGTATTCGATTTCCTTCGCTTCCAAATTTCCTTCAACCTTCTAGAGTGTCTGTCGTTTCTTCTCTTCTTGAGTCCACTTTAGTCTCGTTGTTATTTCTTTCTCTCCTGAAATACTGCCATTTGAGTAACTTCTCGACGAGTGTTCTGTTTTATATTGTGTCTGTGTTAATCCCAGCTTTTTTCAAATCTTCTTCACTTTTGACGAACCATATGGGTTTGGATTTGTATCTGTTCAGTAAGTTGAAAGTCTGCTTAGTTAGTCTTATTTATTTATTTATTTATTTATTTAAATGTTTAAATATTTATCTATATATTTATTTTTAAATAAATTATGTTATTCTGGACCATTATAACACAGTTATCTTGCCTGAAGCCTTGTACGCGGCAGAAACCACCGTCATTAGAGGAATGACAAGAATTCATGATATTGAGAAACAGGAACGAAAAATTCTTAGGAAAATCCATGGCGCTGTTATCCGTAATGGAATTTGGGTCAGGAGACCATCAAAGGAACTTTATGAAAATACAGACACCATTATAGATAAATTTAGGAAGAGACGTCTGCAGTTGTATGGACACATATATAGGATGGATGAGAACAGACTCACTAAGAAGATTTTCAATGTCGTGAATGCAAGTAAATTAAAGACCAGTTGGATAAAAGAAGTACATGAAGACATGGAATTACTTAAAATCTCTGAAGAAGACATTAAGGACAGAGAACAATTTAGAAATAAAATCAGAAACACGAAAATTGTACAAGTTTCAAGGAAAGACACTTCAGGGAAAAAATGGACAGAGGAAAGGAAGAAAAAGCACAGTGAACTAATGAAGAGGTTCTGGGAAGAAAGAAGAGAGGAAAAGGAAGTGAAGCTGTGATTGGCTCAAGTTCTCACGCTCTCCTGAAGGGGAATAATCGGAAATAATAATAATATGTTATTCTTTCTATATTTATTCAGTTATTTTGTTATCTATTTATTTATTTATTTATTTATTTACCATAGATCATACAAGAATTATGGAAGGCCTACCGAAAAAGCGCAAGCTCCACATAATTTATGCTTCACTGCCACATTTTTGTATTCCTTATACCTTTTAGGCTTATGTTCGACCCTGACTATTATATGTCAGAAAACTGTACTATATTGAGGCTCATTTTAACACTATTTATCATTATGAAACCGTTTCTCCCACCAATCAGAGCTCAAGAAACAGTTGTTTGACCAATTAGATAATTAGATGCGCTGAGTTCCACGGCCTTCTAATTTAAATTTCACTGCCTGGTCTAGTGTCATAGTAGGGTAATCGAGGAGGCCATGGTCAAATACAAGGCATTCCCTGCGTCCCATGCGCTCTGTTCAGTACATAAAACTGGCGAAATCTCGACAGATATTTATGAATATTTATGTTCGAACATAAAATAGTTATAATAATTATCGTCGAACATAAACAGTCATATCCAACTTGTCTACAATGGCAACTAAGACACTCGTATGAAAATTATAAAACTCGCATACGCTCGTTTTATAAACATACTCGTGTCTTAATTATTGTCATCATAGGCTCGTTGCATATAGTGATGTAAAATACCCAGGTATTTATAAATCGGAGTAAATACCCAGGGTCTATTCTCGGGTAAATACCCAATTTGGGTAAATACCCGGGTATTTTTGATTTTTCATCAAACATTCTGTGTCGTGGTAAGTTGAACCTTAAAAAAGGGCACCGGTATGCAAAGTATTCTACATTAACTTTTTAGAATTATAACAACATTAGATAGTTAATCAAATTAAATATTATTAGAATTGGGACTTGAAAGAGAATTAGAATTGGGAATTAGATCGGTGGATATACACTAACAACTCCACAACACTGAAAAAGTTAGGTTAAGTACAGTAGGCATCAAACAAAGAATAGAAAATGGGAGGGAAGTACAGTGTCAGTTTGAATTCTGGGTAGGATGAGCGGAGCAATGTTGCCAACCCATATTCTTGCTGGCATACCTCTTCACCCATTTAGGACCCACATACTACAAAAACTTCCTGACATGCATTTATATTATTTCGAGTATGATTTTAAAAATTAATATTTTTTAAAATTTAAAATTGAATGAAAAATAATTTAAAGCACTTTTACTAAGCATTTTTTTTTTCAAATGTGCTTTCTATTGAATATATTTTATTACCTTTTGAGTTTTGGAATACACATTTCAATTAATATGCATATAGCCTACTCATATTACTACAAAAGTAGCTTTTCCCTCCCACATCATTGTTGCTCATTTCCAGTACCGTAATAAAACTCGACCTTCTCAGTATTTATTAAAAATTTAAAACACAAAACAACCAAAAGGTTTTATCCAACATTTTACTTTAATTTAAGGAAAAAAACACACTTAAAGACAAGGTTACAGTGCCAAAACATATAAATACCCAAAAATACCCGGTCGTCCATTTTCCTTTTCTTTTAGTTTTGAAGGATCAATATTGTTCCTGATTTCGATTTAAGGCATGAAATACCTGTGTTTCAGTCCTTGTTTTTTCAACACTTCATCAGCACATCAAAAAGTGTTGTACAAAGCTTAAAAAACTGAAAATACCCTCATTTTGGGTAAATACCCAATTTATATTTACCTTCCCACTGGGTATTTACCCGGCCCACATCACTAGTTGCATAATGTACTATTATGTTATTATAATTATTTGAGTTTTTTGTTTTATCATTATATTAGAATTTTTATGTTTCGGCAACCTCCACTAAACATTTAATTAAATTCAAAATTGTATTTTTTAATAATTTTATTAATGCAGCCAATGGCCATGTACTTTTCTTTTCAGGACGGGCCAGATAAGGGATATTGGAAGGAAATCGGCCGTGGACCTATTGAAAGGAACCGTCCCGGCATTTGCCTGGTGATGAAAATGGGGAAACCACGAAAACCATTTTCAGGACGGCCGAGGTGGGAATCGAACCCACGCTCTCCCAATGCCAGCGAGGCACGAGGTAGCGCCTTAGCGCTCTCGGCCACCGCGGCCGGTTAAATTGTATTTTTAAACTGTGTTATTAGGGAAAGATTACCTCGCTGTTCCGCCCCTTAAAACAACAATCATCATCACTAATCCAAGCATGGTAGCATTATACAGGGTCATTATCTATGTGTGCCCCTATAAACACGGCAAGCTAAGCCGGCTGTGACTACGCAGATCGCGGGCGCGCGTACCCGGTTCGCCAGGTGGTGGCGCGCACTTTCACACTTTTACCAAACATGTTCAATAATGTGTACCTACAGTGCTCAAAGGCGATGCTGAAAATGACCTCTCGAATTATGGATTTACACACGTTCGCGCAATGTGAATTGGTGTCTAAGCATGACCAACAATCACAGTAATCATAATACTCACTAAACGTGCAACACTAACGTCAAAGCTTTGCAGATACACGTCCATATGAATCACAAAACACGTGTGTACCAACGATATGAGTCAGAGGAGTGCGCCTACCACCGGCTGAACCGCGTACGCGCGCCCGCGATCTGCGCCAGTCACAGCCGGCTTAGCTTGCCGTGTGTTTTTTTTTATCGGTGCGCACATAGATAATGACCCTGACACCTATTGGTGCTGCGTATTCACGACCTACTACTTAGCCGGTCGAGTGATCTTAGGGATACAGTATTTACTCTCGCATCACCAATGATGGCAGTCAGTAACTGACCGATGGTCCAGTGAATTGAATTATAGGGAACGATCCTAGATACGTGCTTGAATTTCTTTCTTCAGCTTCTCTCAGTGTTATTTTAGGTCGTTGGAGGGTGCAAGGTTCAGTTCGATTTCGGTTGTGGGTTTAATATTGGCTATCATGTGCTAATTAGGTGGGTGGGAATTCACTGGAACTTGGACATTGACCATCTGAGTGGAAGAACAGCAGTGCAACCATTGGACCACCTCTGCCGCGTGCTTGAATATTTTAAATACTATTTGGCTTTCGCAATACCACCACGACTGCGATGAGGGTGCTGCACCAAGTTCGGTTGGTTGGTTCCTAAGTTTAGGGGCTGCGACATCGCGGTCATGTAGCCCCGTGTACTTACGGTGTGTATAAAATCTGTCTGATAACCGGTGTTAATTGTGATGACTGTATTAGTGTGTGTTATCTGTTTTTTAATTTAAGTACAGACTGCAACTTAGAAATTTTCAAATACACACATCAAAAAAAGTTTTGCATCACCTCGGTTCCAAGAGTTCCGGAACCTTTAAATACAAAGGGAATAGAGATCAACACAAACAACATTTCAGCTCGTTTTATTGCTCATGAGACCCACACATTGCATGTTGTACCATCATACAGCTAGACTTTCAGCATTTGTGGTCCAGATTGCAGTACACACCACTACCTCTAATACCCAGTAGCACGTCCTCTTGCATTGATGCATGCCTGTATTCGTCGTGGCATACTATCCACAAGTTCATCAAGACACTGTTGGTCCAAATTGTCCCACTCCTCAACGACAATTCGGCGTAAATCTCTCAGAGTGGTTGGTGGGTCAAGACGTCCATAAACAGCCCTTTTCAACATATCCCAGGCATGTTCGATAGGGTTCATGTCTGGCGAACATGCTGGCCACTGTAGTCGAGCGATGTCGTTATCTTGAAGGAACGCATTCACAAGATATGCATGATGAGGTCGAGAATTGTCGTCCATGAAGACAAATGCCTCTCCAATATTCTGCCGATATGGGTGCACTATGGGTCGGAGGATGTCATTCAGGTATCGTAAAGCCGTTTCGGAGCCTTCCATGACCACCAGTGGCGTACGTCGGCCCCACATAATGCCACCCCAAAACATCAGGGAACCACCACCTTGCTGCACTCGCTGGACAGTGTGTCTAAGACGTTCAGCCTGACCAGGGTGCCTCCAAACACGTCTCCAACGATTGTCTGGTTGAAGGCATATGCGACACTCATCGGTGAAGAGAACGTGATGCCAATTCTGTGGGGTCCATTCAGCATGTTGTTGGGCCCATCTGTACCGCGCTGCATGGTGTCGGGGTTGCAAAGCTGGACCTCGCCATGGACGTCGGGAGTGAAGTTGCGCATCATGCAGCCTATTGCGCACAGTTTGAGTTGAAACACGACGTCCTGTGGCTGAACGAAACGCATTATTCAACATGGTGGCATTGCTGTCAGGGTTCCTCCGAGCGGCAATCCGTAAGTAGCGGTCATCCACTACAGTAGTAGCCCTTGGGCGGCCTGAGCGAGGCCTGTCATCGACAGTTCCTGTATCTCTGTACCTCCTCCATGTCCGAACAACATCGCTTTGGTTCACTCTGAGACGCCTGGAAACTTCCCTTGTTGAGAGCCCTTCTTGACACAAAGTAACAATGCGGACGCGATCGAACTGCGGTATTGACCTTCTAGGCATGGTAGAACTACAGACAACATGAGCAGCGTACCTTCGTCCTGGTGGAATGACTGGAACTGATCGGCTGTCGTACCCCCTCCGTCTAATAGGCCCTGCTCATGCATGGTTGTTTACATCTTTGAGCAGTTTTAGTGACATCTATGAACAGTCAAAGGGACTGTATCTTTGATACAATATACACAGTCAACGTCTATATGCCGGAGATCTGGGAACCGAGGTGATGCAAAACTTTTTTTGATGTGTGTAGTTCCTAATTTTGCCGCCAAGCGCCACCGTCAACGACTACTAGGCCAAGTTCAGAACTTAGCTACTAGACGCCATCGCAGTCGGCTCTTGGCAACGAACGTAGAAACCTAAGAGCGTTGTTTACATTCTTAACCTATCCAATTTAGCTTCACACAGGTGTAATTAGTGGAAGGTTCTTTAACATACGATAAATTTATGACATGGGACCGCCGGCTTTACTTCCCCTCCGAAGGAAGGCATACTGAGGGATTTTTAACGCTCTTAAAAAATCCGACGGCTTCGGCCGGGTTTGAACCCGCCATCTTGGGCATAGAAGCTCAGCATGCTACCTACTACGCCACCGAAGCCGCCCACCAAGTTCATTGCGGACAATGGCCATCCTTGATATATTTCACCCGGGTTATTCTACATTCCGTCCTGGCAAATACCAGAATGGTAACCTATCACAAGTCCCGAGATACGGTGTTTACTTCAATTGTTGACCCTAAAATGTACAGTAATACACACGCTACCAAATAAATTCAACACACACTCAAGTACACGGCGCTGATAGCCAAGACGTTTCAAACTTTTAAAATGAATGGTTGGTTGGTTCCTCACTTTAGGGGTTGTGACAACGCGGTCATGTAGCCCCGTGTACTTTGGGTGTGTGTAGAATTTTTCTGATACAGTAACCGGTGTTAATTGTGATGGCTTTATTAGTGTGTCTTATCTGTATTTCAGGCAATGACTGCAGACGATTAATTTCAAGTAGTTCCTACTTTTACTAGCAAATGCAACCGTAAACGACACCTACCTGTGAACTTGGCTACTATATGCCACCGCGACCGGCACCTGGCGGTGAACGTTGGAACTTAATAGATCGTTAATCTAATCTAACCTATAAATTTAACTTCACACAATTGTAGTTAGTGGAAGGTTCTTGTACATGCCATAAATCTATGACATGGGCTCGCCGGCTTTACTTCCCCTCCGAAGGTTGGCATACTGAGGGATTTTTAACGCTCTTAAAAATCTGACGATTTCTGCTGGGTTAGAACCCGCAATCTTGGGCATAGAAGCTCAGCATGCTAGCAACTACGCCACCGAAGCTGCTCTTAAAATGAATTAACAACAGCAACAACAAAAAATACAATTCATTTACTTCTCTCACGATTTATCATTTTCTGTTTCGGTAGTCTGCCCTACGAGGAATATTCTGTGTTTTTAAGGGAACAGCCCAGAGTAATTCCAAATGGGAGAGAAGTTTTATTTTTTATTAGTCCAGTGCAATTAGACAAAATTGACCGCAAAATTAATAACAAGGTGACAATTGGTGGAAACGTTAAGAACAATGTCCTAAACGAAATTCCAAAAGTCTCAAAAAATCCAAGCTGGGGGAAAAGCCGCCATCTTGAAAAAACCGTCGCCATCTTGGATTTTTCGGTTCTTGGCCATATCTTTTGAACTAGTCCTAGCTGGTGCCAAATTGACCAGATTTTACTGTCGAAGTCTCGGAAACATTAATAAGATATGCTAAAGGCATTTTTACAGCTTTTTTACTTATTTTAGTACTGTTAATAATATAAATAGTGTGTTTAAAGTTCGATTTTGACCTGTTTTTACGCACTAACTTAGTAATGTTACCTGAATTGGTGGTATAAGAGTTATTCTATAGATAAAATGAATATATAAACTATAGATGTTATTTATATCACGAACCATCCCTAACTTTAAGAAAAAAAAATCAGGCGGATGTCGCATCTGAATTTGAATTACCTGCGACACGTAAGTGCTGCCCGCCAAAGCGCTCGGTCTGCGGTTAGAATATGTATTCATGCACCGGTTTTCAAAACAATAACTATGTATCTTACGTTTTGTCAGGTTTCGCTTCAATGTTTGGTTACGCTAAGAATGGAGGGAAAAAATACACGCTAAGATTACTTGTCTGAATAAAAAGCAATGCAAAAACTATACCACTCAGAAGTTGAGCATAGGCAAAGAATAACTTGACTATATGTGGGCGTCCTGAATTGTTTTAATATTTCAGGACAGAGAGCAGACAATTCATCTGGTGTGGTTTATTCAGGGTCCCTGGCTGCATGTTGTTATGGGCACTGCACTCCACTCCACTCGACTCCGTGTGGTCTTGCGAACTGCATTATTGATGTTTAGGAGCGAGGAGACAGGTACGGCTTGCTACAGGTTGTGTTGAGACAATGGAACTATAGCCAAATGTTTTACAACAATTGCGTAATTCATCCTTATACCATTCTGTCCACACCACAAATGCCACCATCATGACACAGGTTATCAGGAAATGAGACCGACCCGTGGCGAATTGGTTAGTGCGCTAGATTTTGATTTTTCGTCATCACTTCGTCCTCATTATTTATCTCCCCCCCCCACAGGGGTCACATCTAGGGGGACGTGGATTGGCGACCACGGGGCTCCAGCTGAGTCTGGCATTGCTTCCACTTACTTGTGCCGGCCTCCTCTCTGTCTTCTTTCCTTTCGACCTCACTTGGGCATCTCTTGTTCTCTTCCGACCCCGACGGTTTTAGGGTATCCGAGGCCTAGGGAGTCCCTTTCCCGCCTTAATTGGCCCTTGTCTCATCTTTTCTGATTCCCTCCTTCTGCGAGGGGTCAGCCTTCTTTTTCTTTTCATGTTCTCTCCTGCCTTCTGCTCAAGGCCCTCAAGGAGGCAGGCTGTATGTAGTCCCACCACTTCTGGTGCACCCTAGAAAATGCTACACCCTCAGGGGCTCACGGCTGGTGAGTTCGGGAGTTCGCGACCCCGAGGGATTCCTGAGTTAGGTCCGCTTTCCCCTTTTGTCCCTTACCTGTGGGAAGGACCCTCTCCTCTTTCACTTTCCTATCTGCCTTTCGTGGCTCTCCTTCCTTCCAAGTCCCTCAATCCGCTTTCTTCGAGGGTTGAGGGCATTTCTTTTCCTCCTGTCCTTTATTTGCCTTATTTTCCTTTTGTTTTCCATTTCTTCTTCTGGTATATAAGTAGGCCTAGTTAGTTTTTAGTTATAGTTTGCAATTCATTTTCATCTTCACTATCACCCAAACCATTAGGGGCCGATAACCTCGATGTTAGGCCCTTTAAAACAACAATTATCATCATCATCATCATTATTCATTCATTTAGTTAATTTGCAAATGGGTGTAATTCTCCGGTGGCTAATTGTTCGGTTACAGAAAATTACCAATAATAAAAGCTTGCCACGGTGGGTGAGTGGTTATAGTGTCGGAATACCAACACCAATCTTGCACGTTCACTCCTGGCCGTGGTAAGTGATTTTTGAAATGCGCCAAAAATCACGGCATGCATGTCATACGTTGTTGACATGTTATAGAACCCATTCGAATTCAGTATGCCGTGTTCATAATTGCAAAATTAATAGCGGTTTTTTCCGCCAACACAAAATAGGTCCTCCTTTCTTGACTTTCATAGCGTTCCAAGGAACAACAACATTTGACATACAAGCTGCCCTCTGAGTGTCAAATAACAAAGCTTGCACCCGGCACCCGAGGCCAAACGATAGCCTATTTAAGAAAAATTATCGATAATACATAATAATAATATCGTATGGCTTCGGTGCCGGGTGCAAGCTTTGTAATTTGACACCCAGAGGGTAGCTTGCATGTCGAATTTTCGTTGTTCCTTGAATCATTATGAAAGTCAAGGAGGTTAGATATACACTATAGCGCTTTCTAGTAGAGAAATGAGGAATTTTGTGTTGGCGGAAACTCCCGATATTAATTTTGCCATTATGAACACGGCCTACTGAATTCGAATGGGTTCTTTGACATACCAACATCGTATGACACGCGAGTCGTATTTTTGCCGCCCTTCAAAAAATCACTTACCACGGCCAGGAGCGAACCTGTAAGCTTGGGGTTAGTAGACCGACACGATAACCACTCGCCCACCGTGGCAAGCTACCGATAATAAAATAAACATACGTATGCACTCGTACACAAGTTGCAATTTGGGAACTTGGTAGTAATTACATTGGATTATTTACACAAAATTTCAGTCTCTCTTAAACACATGAATATGTTTTTGGAAAGGCTCTAAGACTGAGGCAGGTAATGAGTTCCAATTATCAATACCACGGTTAATGAAATAATATTTCCCATGATTTGTACGCTGCGATCCGTAACTTTGTGCGGATTATCTGCCCTGCTCAGGTAGATGGGATTTCCCAGACGTTTTTGGTTAGTTCTCCCCATGCTGGCCGATTAGTATAAGTGTTAAACATAGGGCGCGAAAGTCACCTGCACCTGCACTCGACCTCTCAGGGAGCCACACGACATTATTATTAAATTATTAAATCAAATACACACCCAAGTATACGGGATTACTAACCGAAATGGTTCCTAAATAGGATGGTGATGATGGTGGTGATGACGACGTCACATACACCCAATCCCCGGGGCTGGGAAAATAACCCATTTAGATAAAAATCCTCGATGGTCCGGTCGAGAATCGAACCCGGCTAATCTGAGTGTTGTTTTTCACCGACTTTTTCCGCACTATCTCCAGGAAAATGTCGGGTTAGTAACGTATTACTAGTTTTCGAGGCTCGTATCCTATCCCTGTTCCTAATTCAGCTACACGCTACTACGGCCATAACAGAGACACAGATTATTAGACAAGTTCAACGCACACCCAAATGCACGGGGAGGATGATCAAGATGTTCCAAACCCTTAATATGAAATATCAAGAACAAACACGAATCTTGAAGGTAGGGCTACCAAATTGGCCAACAACCAAGCTGAACTTCAGAGAGCCACTGGGGATTGAACATTTACCCAAAACGGTGGAATGTCGACCAATGTTGTAGCCCTGCCTTCAATAATTGTTGTTGTTGTTGTTGTTAACCCTCATCCGACCCTTTGGATTCGCCCCTGCTTCAAATAACTCGTCCACTGGACATATTTCTTTACACAAATGGCTGTAATTTTCGGGTACCGTCCTTGCATTTTCCTGGAAGAAGCGTGGAAAACCATGGAGAAAAGCCATAGTCGGGATAGTCTCTGTCAGTGCTAGGATTCGAACCTCTGGTTTCCGGACCTCCTGCCTCTTCCCATCACGCTCGTGGAGTGAAGATACTACAATGCAAGTTTTGTATAAGTGTTGCGCCTATTGATAATGAGATAAACCTCATACGTTATGTATTAGGTCATACGGATTTCCTGTCCTCATGCGATCGTGGGTTTCAGTCCCATCTAGGCCGTCCTGAAAATGGTTCTCATGGTTTCCAATTTTCACCACCAAGCAAATGCTGGGATGGTACCTTTAAACAGTCCCCGGCCGATTTCATTCCAAGATCCCTTCTTTGACCCGTCCCGAAAATTTTAAAAAATACATTGGCTGTAGTAATACAATTGTCTAGTAGGTCTTCATCAAAGCTGCTGTGCTCTTTCCCTTAGATAACGTCAAAACGACCTGTCAAAAGTTGGTAGCACTGATGTTCAGATTGATGATATCCCAGTTTCATGACGTGCGAAGTGCATACATAGCTCAACCATCATACTGGAAGGTCGTATTTGCTTCAATATAGGCTAGTGGAGTGTTAAAAAAAAAGAAGCCCGCCAGACACGAGCGGCTTAGCTATTGGTTTCAGTTGTACAAATGTGTTTTAAAGGACCGTGTACCGAGATGTGATATTTGAAATGACTTTCCCCTTCCATGTTGGCACAGAACTGCCTTCCTTGTGACCGCTTTCTCCGGGCAGATCGAAACCCATCAATCAAAACAGCCAGACATGGGACGCATTAAAACTTCAAGTTACTACAGAACTCGAAGCAAGATTGGATGCAAACAAAATCATGTAACAGCGGTTGGGAAGTGCCGCTCTCCATTTGTAATGTAGCAAATGTAGACTTACTGAATTTTGAGAATTTATTTTCAAAGAAAAACTAATATAGGCTACAATCGAACCTCGATATCTCGAATCGTTAGGGGATGTCAAAATAAATGCATCTTATCGAAAATTTGAGTTATAGAGATTCATAGGCAGGCTGAAGTCCAGACATCCGCCAATTGTTTTTGCACGGGAACTAACTGAGAACCAGTTTAATCCATTCAACGAATGGAAAGGAGAGTGGACTCTCAATACTGACCACCTGCTTTGGCCTCTACTTTCCAAAAACAGTCCAGTTCCAGGATTTCACCTCCCAAGGAGGGCATTGACTGCTCTAAATAGGATCCGCACAAATACCGGAATCTGCGCAGAGTCCTTGTTCAGATGGGGCAAAGTTCCGTCCCCCCAGTGTGACTGCGGTGCTCCTTCCCAGTCTATACAACACATTGCATTCGAGTGCAGACTGCGGGCCTGTGAAGGTGATCCACTGGACTTTATTCAGGCCACACCTTCTGTGATACTGTGGCTGGATAGTTTGGACTTAAACATATAGATATGTTGCTGTTTCTTGTCATGTGTATTCATGTATATATTGTATATAGTACTTTCTGTCATCTTTCAATCTTGTTTCTGCATGCTAAAGTCATACGATAAATAATAAATAGGAAAAATGTTAAATGTTTGATCTAGGCTACTGTCTCAATATCTACCAAGCGATTACAGCAATCAAACTGAAATTTTGTATATTCATGGTGGCCACTACTCCTGGAAACCCTGGAAATCCTGGAAAACTCCTGGATTTTTATTAGGTCTGGAAAACTCCTGGAAATTTCCTGGAAAATGATGAAAAATATGAAACTCTTGGAAAATAGCCACTGTTAAATAATTATAAAAATCTTTCCATCCTTAATCACACTCCCGCTGCGGTTTTGGGTGAACACTCTATCGTTAACGAAAGAAATTTCCTCAGGCTACCTGTTTGTGTGTGGGAGAACACACGATAGTATTTTTGTAAAACATATTGAGTATAGACAACTTCACCGCAATAAAATTGCAGGCGGCATTCTTTTCTCTTTTTTTTAAGCGGATATTTGAGTCGCAAAGGCTTTTTTAAAACAACAATGAAATAATTTGTGTGTAGGCTTACGTATCAATAACGCAATCTCCACTAATTTTTGTCAACATCTGTGTAAGTAAACCAAACACAACTAACTGCTTTATTTTGGTATTGAAGTAGGCAACCGATAAAGCCCCCCCCCCCCCCCCCCCCGACTCGCGCTTATTTTTAAGTCTGGAAAAATGAGAATTACTTTTGGAAATTCCTGGAAAACTCCTGGAAAATCGTTGACCGATTTGAGTGACCACCATGTATATTGATAGAGGCAGTTAACATAAGTAGGATATATGAAAATAGGCTTTAGTTCTTCACGGAACTACTTGTTGTAATTCAGGTGTGGCCGTATTATTTCGATGGCGTTGGATGCTACAGGGGCAATTTTCAGACTGAACAGTGAAATTGCTGTTGTTAGTGATGGGCTTCTGGGCCTTTTAATTTCCTTTGTGTTTTTTATTGCGGTGATTGTTCTATTCTCGACGTGTCTTGTGAAGGTAAATCCGGTAACCTGTAGAGGCCAATAACATATTATCATTACTTGCACATTTCTCTTTCAACCATTGCATTATCTCATTTCCAGATATCTGTACGGTAATCTACTCTGATACGAAATAATAATTGCTAGTCATAATGTTGTTGATTATCGTTAACCTATTGTGGTGTTCAGTAAATGCTTCGTTATGAATGGAATGTCCGTTGTAATGACTGCGCTAGGAATGTGTGGTATGTGGCGAAGCCGTGCTCGTTAAATCGTGCACTACGACCACATGGGCAGCTGCAACAAGTCTGGAGATCGTAGGTTCGAATCACGGCACCGCCAGCGGCTATCCTGTGTTTAGTTTTTCCCGGATTTCTTTTCACACTCCACAGGAAAATGCCGGAATAGTAGTCTACCTTATTTCAAATCCCGGGATGCCAACCCCATTCCCTGAGAAGCCCCCTCCCCCCACTTTGTACCGTATTCACCATATTCACCGTGGCCCACATTTTAACCGATTGTTAACGTGCTACCTCCTCGTGCTTCGCTGGCATCGGGAGAGCGTGGGTTCAAACCCCACCTCGGCCGTCCTGAAAATGGTTTTCGTGGTTTCCCATTTTCAACACTAGGCAAATGCCGGGACGATTCCTTTCAATAGGTCCGCGGCCGATTTCCTTCCAATATCCCTTCCCCGACCCGTCCTGAAAAGAAAATACGTGGCCATTGGCTGCATTAATAATAAAATTTAAAAAAATACCGATTGTGTGGATCTTGATGACAGACGAAGAAACCTTGCTTTGCAGGTGATATTCAATCTTATATATTAGCCGATGACGCGTGGCTGCTGGTCTCGTTATCCGCTGCATAAGTGAGAATGGGTTAGGGCCAGCAATCTAAATTCACACGTGATTATTGACTCAAAGACTTGTTCTTTTTTGAATTCTGAATTTATTTTTATTTTTTCCCGTATTTTTTATTACCGTATTATAATCGTTTTTAAGACCATTTCATATTTAGGCTTCCACCTCTGAATTTTAATTTATTCTAAATTTGTTAAATTTGATTTGTGTTAAGAGGGTAGATGACCTCGCTGTTCCGCCCCTTAAAACACCAATAACTAACTCTGTCCGTAATACAGTTACACACACTACTACAGTCATTACAGGAATACAGGTAATTAGACAAATTCAACACACACCTAACTACACGGGGCTGGTTACCACGATATCCCTAGCCCGTAAAAGTGAGTTATTAACAACAACAACAACAACAGCAACAGCAAACAATCAAAACTGACGAACCTCCGCGTATGTTCTCTATTCCCGCCTTCGATCGAGCCTGTCTCGGAAACTGGGAGTCGAGACCAGATGTGCAATGCGGAACTGCATAATACTTGCCATTCAGAACGTGTGTGATGCGGGACTGCATCTTCTTTTTGTTCCCTGGCCTTTGTTCGTGTTATTGTTAATTCATTCCATGGGCTCAGGATGTATTAGTCATCAACCCAAGGCACTTGAGTGGGTGTTGAATTTGTCTGAATAAAACTGAATCCACGTGCTTTCATCTGAGCAACATCCTAGCCAACCATGAACTAAACATATATTTTGATGGAAAACGTGTGATTCATAACAAATACCCAAAGTACCTTGGAGTGACACTTGACAGAACACTGTCATTTAAACAACATCTAACAAACACTGCAGCTAAATTGATGTCAAGAAATAACATCCTACAAAAACTGTGTGGTACAACATGGGGTTCCACTGCGTCTACCCTCCGATCAACTGCCCTAGGTCTTGTATACTCAGCAGCAGAATATTGCAGCCCTGTTTGGCTAAACAGTAGTCACACGAAGCTAGTAGATGTTCAACTAAACCAAACTATGTGGATAACTACTGGTACAATCAAGTCCACACCAGTTTTCTGGCTACCTGTCCTGAGCCGTATTCCACCTCCTACGCTGAGAAGAAAGAATATCCTCCTGAGAGAATTTAACAAAATCTGCAACAACCAACAGCTGCCAATCCATGAGGACATACCTGCAATCCAAATCAATAGACTCCGCTCCAGACACCCTGCAATCAGAACAGCCAACAACTTGGCAGACCATAACTTCAATCTTCATGAAGCCTGGGCAGAAAATTGGTACACAAACGCTCCACCAGAGCTACATAGTTTTCTCCATAGTAACAACAATCCATGGGAACTTGATCTGCCCCGTAGGACATGGTGTACACTGAACAGGATACGCACCAACCATGGGAGATGTGGTGATCTACTATACAAATGGGGGAAAATCACCTCTCCAGAGTGCATGTGTGGCTTCCAGTGTCAGACCATCAAGCATATAGTTGAAGAGTGCCCTCAGAACTTATATCCTGGAAACCACTTTGACTTTTTGTTTTCTACAGCAAATGTGTTAAACTATGTAAATAATATGTCTGTAAATTTGTAAATTATGGTTATATTTTCTCTGTGTTCCAAAAAGTGATGTGTAATTGCCATACGATTAATAATAATAATTGTCTGATAAGCTGTGTTTCTGTGGTTACTATAGTGATAAATGTACATGTAAATATTAAGGTCTAATTCCGTGACTTACAGTGAAATAATGTACCATCTCCGCATTGGGGCGTATATACAATTTCTTTTCGGGCGTGGGGGCTGACTATCCTGGAAATTTGTGAGTATTCTTAGGGGATTGTCACCGCAAAATACCCAGATATATCAACCAATAGAATATCTTAGAGCATACTGGTATACATTTATGTAATTATTTTAGATGAGATTCAAAGTTTATATAGCCTACAATTACTGGCAATACAAAAAATAAGTTGTAAACTACAACACAATACCCGAATAAAATTGTATACTTAATGAATTTTCTATTATGATCTATGGAGTATGTGATTGGCAAATATCGAACTATTTGCTAAGCAGAAAGGTAAACAGTTTTTATTTTTTTCAAGTTGATAGACTAATTTATTTCTCAAAAGTACCATACTGTGGAATTTAAAGTTTTGCCTCACAAGGATGAGTGTACCCCGTTCCAGCCTTCAGACTAGAATTAAAATTTCTTGGCAGAGCCGGGAATCGAATTCGGACCTCCAGGGTGGCAGCTTAGAATGCTAGCCATTACACCACGAGTTAGTCTAATTTCAATCTTAATATTGTTTATAACTTGACCAATAAGTTAAGATTAGGATACAACCAAATTTACCATTACTTCATGCTCTTACCAGAGCAACACTTTTGTTCTTATTGGCTTTTTTCGGGAGGGGGAGGGGTTTCGAGCCCCCTCATCACCCCCCCCCCCTTATATACGCCCCTGTCTTCGCATTTGCTAGGAGAAAATGTGGTGGGATAATTGGGGAGATTACATGAGTACTCTGTGGAGCCTTCTGTGTGTATATTACAGTGGAATGAATTGTAATGTTGAGTATCTCATATTCTTGGTTTTATATCATCGCTGAACATGCAATACCGCGTATCTGACAATGCTTATGATTGGTCACGCCTGCCAGCCGTATGTAGATGTGCCGTTCAACAGAACAATTCAAGTGTGGACAGGTTTCGAGCCAATTTTGAGTCATCATTAGCAATTCAAACAGGAATGAAAATTAAAAAGAAATAATAACTAGTTCTTCTTATTCGTCTTCTTCCTCCTTGGCGTTTGTCCCGCCTAGCTGCAAGGTCTGCTATATGGGTGCGTTGTCGCCATTTGTTTCTGTCTCTGGCCATGTCAGGATGGAGGTGTTGGTTCTTCAGATCTTTATGTAGCGTATCATTCCACCGTTGCTTCGGCCTTCCCCTTAGGTCTCTTGCCGACGACTTGTATATTGTAGCCAGTCTTTGCAATTGTGTCCGCTTCCACTCGTAGAACAAGCCCAAAACAACGCAGACGGCACTCCCGCATCTTGTCACTTATCGGTTCAGTCCCAAACCTTTTCCTGATGTTGTTATTGGAAACGTGATCCAATTTGGTGACACCCGCTGTCCAGTGTAACATCTTGGTCCCCATAACTGATGATGATGATGATGATAATTGTTGTTTTAAGGGGCCTAACATCGAGGTTATCGGCCCCTATGGTCCCCATAACGCCCAAGCGACGTTCTGTCACTGTTGTCCGTGAACAGGACGGATGACATTTAGTTGCATTACAATAATCTAACTATACACTCTGACGAGTTAGTTAGTTAGTTATTGTTGTTTTAAGGGGCGGAACTAGGAGGTCATCTGCCCCTCTTAACACAGATTAAAGAATACAAATTTTGAATTGAATTTAAAATTTTGAGGTGGACATCTAAATTTAAAAAGACCAAAAATTAATAAAACAAAAACAAACAATTAAATAAAAAATAAAAATTATAAAAATAAACAAAAATTACGGAAAAAAACGAAACATTATCATTCAAAAACGAACAAGTCGTTGAGTCAATGTTCACTGGAAAATTTAGATTGCTGGCTGAGAGTGGGTACTCTCACTTATAAAGCGGATAACGCGATCAGCAGCCACCGCGTCATCGGCTAATATAAGTTTGAGTGTCGTCTGCAAACCAAGGTTTCTTCGTAAGTCAGCAAGATCCACACACGGATGACATTACGATAGATCTTTGACTTCAGGTTGTCCTTCATCCTTCGATCGCAGGTGACTCCTGTTGTCGTTCGCCAAGCTAGTTCTCAAAGCACTAAACAGATATCCTTACACAATATGGCATGTCATTGAAATAAATAATCACAAATTATGTGTCTCTCAAAATTAAATTGCAAGAAAAATATTTTAAAATTTTTAAGTAGTCGACTGACGGAATATAGCAATCATGATGATGTGGAAGTGCTGGTAAAATAGGTCTTGAAGAGGATGGTTGGTTGGTTCTATAGTTTAGGGGCTGCGACAATGCGGTCATGTAGCCCCGTGTACTTTGGGTGTGTGTAGAAACTGTATGATAACCGGTGTTAATTGTGATGGCTGTATTAGTGTGTGTTATCTGTTTTTAATTCAAGTAAGGACTGCAGCCGTAGAATTTTCAAGTAGGCTAGTTCTTACTTTTGCCGCCAAACGCCACCGTCAACGACTATTAGTTCAGAACTTGGTTACTAGACGCCACCGCAGTCGGCTCCTGGCGACGAACGTTGGAACCTAAGAGCATTATTCAAATTTAACCTATAATTTAGATTCACACAGGTGTAATTAGTGGAAGGTTCTTTATCATGCTATAGATCTATGACATGTGACCGCCGGCTTTACTTCCCCTCCGAAGGAAGGCATACTGAGGGATTTTTAACGCTCTTAAATAATTCGACGACTTCGGCCGGGTTTGAACCCGGCATGCTACCAACTACCCAACCGAAGTTTAAATTCTAGTTAATGTCCTAATAGAGTGATATTACTAAACTAAACTAACCCCCGGCACTACAGCCCGTGAGGGCCTAGGTCTACCAAGCGACCGCTGCGCTGTCCAGCCATTTAGCCTGCAGATATTGGGGTGACGCGTGATCAGCTCACCGGGTCCCCTCGGCCGTTAATCTTGGTTTTCGTGATCGGGGCGCTGCCTCACTGTCAGATAGCTACTCAATTGTCCTCACGAGGCTGAGTGCACCCCGTTCCAGCCCTCACGTCAGTTTCTAAAATCCCTGACGGAGCCGGGAATGGAACCCGGAGCCTCCAGGTGAGAGGCAGGTGCGCTACCCCAACACCACGGGGCCTGCATGAGAATGATATTACTAGCATATTAAATGCCCGATTCTTATTAAGCTCAGTAATTTTAGAATTGTGCAATAACAGAGAATAAAACAGGTGTCCAAGACACTGTTGAAGATATCCTTGCAGTGTTTATTTCATATACAGTAGTGATATTTTGTTTATAACTGAGCTCAAGCTTCGCAGTATAATGTTGAAACAAACTCCCCTACAAATTGTAAATAGCTTCACCTATCTCGGCTTGACTCTGCAAACTACTAGCCTATGCCATCCTTCAGGATTCACATAAAGCTGGGGGTGGCATCGGCCACCAAAGCTATTTTCGATATTAGAAACTTATCTCGACTTTCACTGAAATCCGCCTTAGCACTCTTTAATGCCAAGATTGTTCCGGTCCTCCCAGATGGGTTAGATATAGTCTGGGATAAATTATGCATGGGCGATCTTAGATCACTTGAAAAAGTCAAAGCGCGATACTTAAAGGCTGCCATAGGAGTATCAAGATACACGCGCTTCCGACTTGTTTATGAACTTGCCAGGGAAACTTTTCTTATTGAAGACTTAAGATCTCGATTACAATTACCTTCTGGGGCCGATAACCTAGATGTTAGGCCCCTTAAAACAACAATTATCATCATCAACAACAATTACCTTCTACAAGACAAGAACAGGAATTCCTAAGGATGAGGCAAAGGAAGCGAGCGGAAATCGATCTGGAATTCTATGGGACTGATGCCATGTCTCAGAGAAATTAGACTGAACCTAACAATGAAATGAGCGAGTGCTCTGAATAGACTTTCTGTGCACGGCTTCCATCATAAGCTGTGCGTGCGACGTGGCTTTCATGAACCTTCTGTGCAGTGTGTGTGCATATTATGTGCTAAACGGTGTGGTCGATACAATTTTAGTGAATGCTCTAAGAGAACACTTTTCCTTATTAGATTACTCCAAAATGCAATGCGCAGTTTCTTTATTATTATTATTATTATTATTATTATTATTATTAAAAATAGATCTTCAATTATTTAAAGATGAAACTGTGAGCTATGCAAATTACTGTGTATCCTCATAGATACACAAATACCTAACTTTAAAATGTCCTGAAATATTGGGCCATACTCAGTGTGACGTGCTGTGTTATTTGCCAGTTTCACTCTACAGAGTTCGCTAAGCCCTATTTGCACCGTTTCTTTGAAACTGACAGTACATTGGTACAGTGCAAAGTGGGCGATTGTAGTTTCTAAATAATGTACTCCAAAGAAACTAAGGTTATGACAGGCAACTTTTCCACTTCCGGGATCTGGTGGTGACCCAATCAAGTCACGCTCGTGTTTGTCGCCATATCCAGGCGATCATCGTGGCATAGTGGATGAGAGATAATATCGCTGAAAAGCACGTCCTTCCAACGTCACTGAGCGTTGGAGCTGCACGCTCGGAGATCCTGTGTTCAAATCCTGACAATCCTCCTCCCCTCCTTTCCCACGCTCACTCGACGGTAGGAAAATACAAAATGAATGGCTCGTCATTTTAAACTGTTGGTATAATGCCGCTTTGTATTCCTAGTTGTTGAATCTTAAGTTTTCAGACTGGTTTGATGCAGCCCTCCATGCTTCCCTGTCCTGAGCTCATCGTTTAATCTGTACATACAGTAGTTGCCACACCCTATATCCCCCCCCAGGGACTCACATCTAGTGGGACGTGGGTTGGCGACCACGGGACCCCAGCTGAGTTCGGCATTGCTTCCACTTACTTGTGCCGGGCTCCTCTCTGTCTTCTTTCCTGTCGACCTTCCTTGGTCAACTCTTGTTCTTTTCCGACCCAGACGGTATAAGGGTATCCGAGGACTAGGGAGTCTTTCACTTTCCCGTCTTAATTGGCCCTTGTCTCATCTTTCCCGATCCCTCCTTCTCCAAGGGGTCAAACCTCTTGTTTTCTTTTCATTATATTTCCTTTTCTCTTTAAGATTCCCGCACTGTTCCTGTTAATTGGCTCCCCGTGTATCTAAATTCCCTTTAGCGATTTTTTTGCATCTACACTCCATTTTGTAGGTATTTTCAATCAACGTTGCATTTTGCCGAGTGTTTTCGACCTCAATTGCATTTTGTAAGGATTGACAATCTAAATTGCTTTTTAGTAAGTCGTTCAATATAGGGGATGGGACTTAAGTAAGCATTTTGAATTTCAATTGCACTTTGTGAGTATTTTGGATCTGAAATGGGCGTCTTTCAATCTGAATTGCATTGTGTATTTTCAATTTCAATTGCATTTTGTAAGTATTTTGAACCTCAATTGCATTTTGTACGTATTTTCAATCTCATTTGCATTTTGTAAATATTTTGAATATCAATTGCATTTTGTAAGTATTTCGACTTTACATTTCATTTTGTACGTATTTTGAATCTATCCTACATTTTGTGCGTATTTTGCAATCTATTCCTTTTGTGAGTATTGTCGTTCTAAATTCCCTTTTGTAAGTATTACTGCTCGGCATTTTGTGAGTAGTTTCAATCCGAGTTCCTTTTTGTAAGTATTTTTCTTCTCACTTAATTTTCGTTCTGGTTTCCACTATCACCCAGACCAATAGGGGACGATAACCTAGATGTTAGGCCCCTTAAAACAACAATTATCATCATCATCATCACCCCCTATATCCGAAGCAATTTGTTTGACTTATTCTAACCTTCCACTAACTGCACTTGTGTGAAGCCAAAATGTGTAGGTTAGGTTTGATTAATGCTCCTTTAAGTTCCAAAGTGTGTCACCGGGCGCTGGTTGCAATGACATCTAGTAATAGCGAAGCCCATAGCTAGGTTTCGTGGACAGTAGTTCTGAACTTGGTTACTAGATGCCATTGGAGTCGGCTCCTGGCGACGAACTTTGGATCCTAAGAGCGTTAGTCTAATCTAACCTATAATTTTGCTTCACAATAGTGTAATTAGTGGAAGGTTCTTATTCATGCCATAAATCTATGACATGGGTCCGCCGGCTTTACTTCCCCTCCGAAGGAAGGCATACTGAGGGATTTTTAACGCTCTTAAAAAATCCGACAACTTTGGCCGGGTTTGAACCCGCGATCTTGGGCATAGAAGCTCAGCATGCTACCAACTACGCCACCGAAGCCGCTCTCGTCATATTCGTTCTTCTCGACCAAAAATTAGAGTAGTTTATTTATTTTGAGAAAGGAAATAATTTCAAGGTGATGAGTGTGATGGCAACTTGGTGGGTCGGGTGTCGACTCGGTGACGTTCTGGCTCACGGCCCCGCTCTCCCTGGAAACAGACTCCAGCACGCTGTGCTGTGCTCTGCTCTGCTCCCTATTGATCGCATCTCGGCAACCATCCAGCAGCTGGATTCGGCCAGCAACCAGAGAAACACCTCGCTTGCTTTTGGCATGGCTTACCACGAACCCAGGATGTTTGATCGTATTCTTGAGTTCCAGTATCCCTCTCTCCCCCAGGGGCTCATTACTTGTGCGACGTTGCGTGGCAACCATGGAGATTGCGCAGATTCTGGCATTGCTTCGTCTTGTGTATGGCTCCTCTTTTTTATCTTCTCTGTCGATCTCCCTTCGTTAGTCAACTCTTGATTTCTTCCGACCACGTCGGTATTAGGGTATCCGAGGCCTAGAGTGTATTTCACGTTCCCGCCGTAATTCGCCCTTTTCTCATATCTCGTGATGATCTCATTCTTCGAAGCGTCAGACTTCTTTTCTTCTCTTGTTACCGCCTGCCTTTTGCTCAAGGCCCTAAAGGCGGCAGGATTTATTAAGCCCCTACTCGCATGGGGCACCCTCAAGGGCTCGCGGCTGGTTAGTTTGGGAGTTGTCAACCCCAAGGGATTCCTGAGCTGGGTCCGTATTTTTTCCCTTGGGCTTGAGGGCTGACCCTCTCGTGTTTTCCTTACATATTTGCCTTTCATGGCAATACCCTTTTCCATGGCCGTCAGTTCGCTATTCCGCCCCTTAAAACCTACTGTAACTTCTAGTATGTAGTACGTTGTAAGACAATAGATTTTCATTTCGTCATCGTTATTTCACTATCACCCAAACCATTAGGGGTCGGTCGTTAACTTAGATATGAGATCACTTAAAACAATTATTAACATCATCATCCGGAAACCCACACAAGGAGTCACAACTCTTCCTTTTTCGACAGCTTAAACGTAATTTAGGGGGAAGATGACCTTGGTGCTTCTCCCTTTAAAACAAATCGCCCCTATCATAGTAACGTTAGTTCAACAGATCACATAAACTCTGGAAGTCTCAACGTTCTACCAATGTTCCCTGGCGATATACATTTTCTTCTTGGTCCTGGAGTCACCCAGTCTCTATATTAATCGACTGTGTGAACGTTCTGCCAATTTTTCAGTTCCCTGACTATAGAAATCCGCTCCTTGGCCATCAGACCTTCGGAGAAGCGCTGTCAGAACTTGTTCAAAGTTCGCATAATATGTTCCACTCCGATGTTCTTCCAGTTTACCAGACACACAGTGCAATATCGGGACTATATGGCGGTTGCTTCTATACCTTTCATAAGAAATGTTGTGGCAAAACGTGTGTTGTGCGTCCGCTGCCGCACTCTGTGGTTGTTTTCACTTTTTACAGCGATTCCCAATGGCTTTGTTGGTTGGTTCCTTAGTTTAGGGGCCGCGACAACGCGCTTATGTAGCCCCATATACTTTGGGTGTGTGTAGAATCTGTCTGATAACCGGTGTTAATTGTGATGACTGTATTAGTGTGTGTTATCTGTTTTAATTCAAGTAAGGACTGCAGACGATAATTTCAATTAGTTCCTACTTTGGCTACCAAATGCTACCGTACCGTCCACGACGCCTAGCTTGCTGACATGGCTACTAGATGCCATCGCAGTCAGCACCTTGTGGCGAACGTTGGAACTAATATAGCGTTATCAATTCTAACTTACAAATTTTAGCCTCACACAAGTGTAGTTAGTGGAAGGTTATTTTTCATGCCATAAATTTATGACATGGGATCGCTGACTTTACGTCCCCTCCGAAGGAAGGCATACTGAGGGATTTTTAACGCTCTTAAAACATCCGACCTGGTTTGAACCCGCGAGCTTGGGCATAGAAGCTCAGCATGCTACCAACTACGTCACCGAAGCTGCCCCAGTGGCTTTGTAATTACAGTGTTTGCATATGGTTTAATTTAATGTGAATTCAATTATGGAACGATTAAATTAATATCGCACTGTGTGGGAATATACTAATTAAGTGGGATTGTTCGCTGTCGTTGTTGTCCTTCTGTAAGAGACATCACGCGTTCTGTGTACACGGCAGGTTAATTAAAAGTAATGGAACATCCTCCTCCACCATCCGGTGTGGCGAGACTTATTGTGAGCGCGTGGAGTGCAGTACAGTAGGCTATTTCTAAACCTGGTACCGAGGGGGCTTGATCAAGCGATGAACATTAACTTGAACGTAATTGCTAAGTGTTTAATTAAAATTTTACCTAATGAATAGGTAAGTGAATGCTAATCCACCTTAAAGTCAATAATGTATTGAAACTAATTATAATGTAATACAAGTTACGGTTAACTTGTAACCATCTTCAGCTATACTAAAAATTTATTTATTTATTATTTATTTATCGTGTGGTACAAACACATTACAATGCATATTATGTAAGGTGCGTTCAAAAAGTAACGAGCCGGAGGCATGATTACAGAAACCAGTACCTGTATGTTAGAAGTATTGGCCCTGGCTGTTGAGGCACTTGTCCCACTGTGACACGAGGCAGTGAATGGCTGTCTCATAAAATTCCCTAGGCTGCGATGTGAACCAGTTCCGCACGTACAGCTGGACGTCGGCGTCCGAGGTGAATCGTTGACCCCGCAGAGCCCTTTTCAGGGGACCAAACATGTCGTAATCACAGGGAGAAAGGTCTGGACTGTATGGAGGGTGGCTGAGAACCTCCCATTTGAATTTCTGCAGGAGTGTCGCGACTGCGTTGGCCGTATGAGGCCGTGCATTGTCGTGGACCGATCACGGCGGCTATGGCGTTCACTGTCACTCGGTGGTCCTGGGTAATGAGTGCATCAACCAGCTGGACGTTCGCATCGGTAATGCAGGGGGGGGGGGGGTGCCCCAGACCGGGCATCATCGGCTACTGACACCCGTCCTTCCCTGAAGCGCTTGTGCCACACCTTGACCCTTGCAAGGGACATGCAGTTTTCGCCGTACTCTTGTGACATTCGGCGATGAATGTCCGTTCCCCTTACTCCTTCCGCTGTCAGAAACCGAACAACACCTCTTTGCTCTTCGGTTGACTCCTCCATGTCACTGTTTGCAATGCTACTGGCAGCGTTGGACGATTGATGCATGCTGCTGCTCGCTTTGTATCGTCACGTGACGTGCAGGTGTGCCCTCTAGCGACGGGATGTGACCTTCCACGCTCTGGTCGGAACCACACCTCGTTACACACGCCACGATTAGCCGATGTCGTCACCGGTTTGCGCATTCCAGCCTCCGGCTCGTTTCTTTTTGAACGCTCCTTATAATATAAAGATAATTAAAACAGCATTGAAAAGAAATTAGCTATAATATACAAGACTGAACTCAGATAAGGGTCACAATGTCAGATTTACATTCTTTATGTAGTCGATGTATTTTTGTGTAGCCTTCAGGAACTCAACTGAAGCCCCAGAGAAGGCAGTTAGTGGACAATCTTGTGTGATATGCTGAATAGTTTGTCTATCAGCACCGCAGGTACATTTCGGAGATGCAATTTTCCCCCACCTGTGAAGAGAGACCGCGCATCTGCCACAATTTGTTCTTAATCTATTTAGGGTGGACCAAATTCTTCTAGGAAGCTCAAAACCTGGAGGCTTGGTAGTGATGCATGGCATAGTTTGTTGTTCCGGTGAGGCAGAGATCGACCAGAACTGCTTCCAACGGGCAGTCACGTTGATCTCGCTTTCAACGAGCCTTATACAGGGCGCCCGAGAATGTTCTCCGCAGTGGTTATGTGCAGCTGTGAGTGGTTGCGTCATCGGTTTAGTTGGTACCTGGACAGGGTGAATCCCATACATGTGGGCTGTAGCGAGCTTATGTGTCATCAGCACTTCCAGCATCTGTTATGAATGGCTGTGGTGAGTACAAGGTATTCTGTTTGCTTGTTATTAGGGAACACAGCGATGACAGAATGCATTCTCACATAAGTCAAGCAGCATTGCGCGTCATAGGAGCTCATGTCACCACGGACAGTTAAATGATGACAGAGGCTACTTGAGCTGAGTGATATCCTACTCGCGCAACTGTACCTGTCAACGAAGCAGGCTGACATGTGACACAAGTAAACAAGGAATAGTTAACCATCTCGACCGCCGGCAATCAATTCGTGAAAGACTAATATGTTGCAAGCGGCAGCCGTGCTGCCAACGTAACTTCTGTAGCTAGCTCTCACAGACGCATGTAGGAGAACATTACCGGACTCACTGTACTAAAAATACAAATATTAAACTAAGAGCATCAATCTAACATTAACATTCTATGAAAAAATGACATGAAGACTAGAAATAAAATATCCACTATATTTTTTTTTCTCAGTAAGTTAATCGTAGACTAATCTTCAATCAAATATTAAAAATTCTGTTAAAAATATTGTTAATTATAATCGAAAATACTGTCTAATTAGAATAAATCGTTAAAATATGGAAAAAATATGTAGGCCATTATACAATACGCTAAGTTCATCCGACAAAAAACTCAAGCTCCCGAAACAGAAGGAGTTTGAAGGTGCGATTTGTGCCAAAATCCGTCGCCTCAATAGTACAGGAAAAATCTTGCATTTCTTGAAAAGTGAACTGAAATATATTTGTTTGTTTATAAAGTGTGTTTAAACAAATAAACAAGACGATAGCCCCTGGCAGAACTGTGTCGCGTCCAACCCGCATAACAGTAAAGCCGGGCGGGTGGTTTATGAACATGCGAGATTTCTCGCTCAGGTCCCCTAGTATAACTTTGTATAATGTATTTTTTTTAATCAGATCTGTTACAATTGAATTATTATTGAACTTTAAAAAAAATATATATAAAAATATTATCCGGTATTGTTTATTAAAAAAAATGATATTCTAAAATATAGAAATCTACCTCTATAGAGTAGGAAATGTTATTGAAAGATATTCCTATATCAGCATTGATAGAGCGTTCCATCGAAATATAACCTAGAAATTTAGCTTCACATAAGTTTAGTCTGTGGAAGGTTCTTTTACTTGCCATAAATCTATGACATGGGACCGCCGACTTTACTTCCTCTCCGAAGGAAGGCATTCTGAAGGATTTTAACGCCCTTAAAATGTCCGACGACTTCGGCCGGGTTTGAACCCGCTATCTTGGGCACAGCAGTTCAGCATGCTACCAACTACGCCACCGAACATAAATACAGGTTATCAGACATGTTCCACACACGGGGCTGGTGACCAAGATGTCGCAATCCCTTAAAATGAATTACCTACCAACCATCTCTGTCGCGAAGGTTGTGGAAGGAATGTTGTAAAGGCAGATGAATCCAGGCAGCGTGAACTAACTCGTCGCAAGGTCATCCAGCGTGGCATCCCTCCCTCCCTTATCGAGAGCTGACAGTTTCATCGATCGCACTGTCTGGGCTTTGTTGTTGCTTCAAGAGCTTGGCTCTCAATTAAGGCTGATGGGGTGTGAGAGCGATAGCGCACGATCCAGGCCAGGTAGTGTTGGAGAGTCCAAAATGGAGTGGGCGTTCAGGAGTTTTGGGATATTTCCCGGTGGGCCGGTCCTATAGGACTTGTTTCTCTGTAGCTGTCGCCTGGACTAAACACAGAGAATCCTCTACAACAGGGGTTTCCAAACCGGCCTGCGAGCAGCAATCTGGCACGACGGACATGCCCGGCATCCAGCCCGCCATAGCTTATTTTGATTATATTTTAAAATTTAGAATGTAAGTGTATCATAAAAATTATAATTAGATGTTTTTAACGACCAATTAAGAAAAGAAATAACTGAGAAACATAATGATATTGAATGCAAACACATTTGCCATTGAAAACAAATGTTATAGATATCCGTATTGATAGTAGAATTAAAAGTTTAAAATTATATTTCATTTTATCTTTAACATTTCACTTCTTATTAGCCTAGATTTAAGTACATATATATTATTTTATTTTAATTCTTAATTGATTTTCATTTATTTTAAGCTGAAGATGACCTCATTGTAAGGTTCGAAACATGTCTAATATGTATAAAAATATATATTTGTTGAGTATTAATTTGGCGTATAATATAAAAACTTTTAATGATATTGAACATTTTTGGGTGAGTGGTTATCGCGTCGGACTACCAACCCCAAGCTTGCTGGTTCGCTCCTGGCCGTGGTAAATGATTTTTGAAAAGCGACAAAAATCTCGGTACGCATGTCATACGTTGTTGGAATGTTAAAGAACTCATTTGAATTCAGTAGGCCGTGCTCATAATGGCAAAATTAATCTCGGGATTTTCCGTCGACACAAAGTTCCTCCTTTCTCTACTAGAAAGCGCTATAGTGTCAAGGAGCTTAGATATCTAACCTCCTTGACTTTCATAGCGCTCCAAGGAACAACAAACTTCGACATGCAAGCTGCCCTCTTGCCAATGAAGGAAAATAGAGAAAAAATTAAAGTAGGGGTAAAGCCAAGCAGAAATAATTTCAACTATAAGATTTGCTGATGACGTCATCTTCGCTGATTCAACAAAGGATTTGAATGCATTTTAAAATGGTATGGACTCCGTCTTGAGGAAAGAATTCATGGTGAAGATCAACAAGTGTAAAACAAAAGTGGAATGCAGCCGAAATAGCTCAGAAACCCTATGGACGTCAAATTGATAGGCGAATAGCTAAAGGAGGTAGGAGACTTCTGTTATTTCGGAAGCAAAATAACCAGTGATGGTGGAAGCAAATAATATATAAAGAGTAGGTTGGCTCAGGCAGAAAAGGAATCTGTTGACATCGAATAGATTTAGGTATTAGGAAGTCATTTTTGAGAACCTTTGTCTGGAGCGTGGCGCTCCGTGGAAGTGAAACTTGGAGTGTTGGCGCAGCAGAAAAGAGAAGGATAGAAGATTTTGAAATGTGGTGTTACAGGAGAATGATGATGATCGAGTAAGAAATGGAGAGGTATTAAGACGATTGAGAGAGAAGAGATGTTTCTGGCGGCTGCTAATGAAGAGAAGGGATAGCTTGGTAGGACACATACTAAGGAACCCAGGAATTAGCAAATGTAGTTAAGGAAGGGTCGAGGACAAGAACTGTAGGGGTAGACCAAGGTTAAAACAGATCTGTTACAATACATTTTGTAAATTAAGCATACAAAATGTCTTAAAAATAGCGTAGAAATGAGAAATGTGTATGTGAAAATATGTAGCCTACTGTTTGTTGAATCAGTTAGGTAATAAAAATTCTTGATGAGTATTAGCTAGATATAGTATAGAAAAACATTGGAATATGTGGCGAAGTTATGTTGAAAATACTGCTCGGTTCTAAGCTCTGTGAACTTGCGGAAGGAGCAGGCGAGTATTGAGAAGCCTGTCGACAGCCCGCCGTGTTAGCTTTCATTCTGGTCTATTCCAGTACTGCTAACATAGGGTCTTTTCTGAAACCAGTGTGGCGATGCGAATAAGTGTGTGAGTCACCGACTATACTCTGAATTACCAATAAAGCTCGCTGACAGCTGTCAAAGTTAGCACGTGGGGAAATGCTGCGCTGCCACTGAGGCAGATCATGACTCATAACATTCCAAGAGGCTTGCAGGAAGACACAAATACAGGCCGGACGTTTGTTTTAGACAAGTGAAAAATCGTAATGGAAGCCTGGAGGCGAGTTACTACAGTACCTGTGTTGTTATCAGCTGCCCCAAGCGGTCCGATGATTGACAATGCTGTCTCACACTCCTGCTGAAGTACAGACATTGGCAAATACAATGACGTTCTGTTCGTCCACCAGCTTAAGATCCGTGGCGGGAATGCAACGAGTCAGCAGTAGACAGCTGGTCTCTGCGTGAACGACAATGGTGCCAACCTCAGATACTTATGCGCTCTACTCACCACAGGCTGCGTGGAAAACACGTTTTTTTAAATTATATGGATGGTGTTGACACAGCACAGTGAGATTTCTAAGTAATATTATCGTACTAGTTTAGAATGTGTTTTCACGCTTAGATTAAAGATGAAAGCAAAGAGGTCGCTGAAAATCGTGAAACTTAAACGTTATTCAGTTCATGCGGTTTAGGTTATAACTAAAGCCCTGTGTGGATACGGTTAACCCACGGATATCCGCAAAAGTTTTCGCCTTGCGGATATAGTTTGCATGTCTTTGCGGATAGCGAATAAGCTGCGGACAATGTTTGGAGTACATTTGCGGATAGTTTTTTTAGAATACAATCCGAACTTGTTGTAAGACCCGGATGTTTATGACATATCATATGTTTCCATTATGTTTCTTTCTCATGACAAATGTAAGATGATTTACGCTAATCTCATTAAAATTATGTCAAGGACAATTAACACTCCGAACTGAAAAGGGTTGCAATTCTGGCTGTAGGCCTATAACATTCATTTTAAACACGAAACGAAAATATTAATGTAATGCCAGTAGATTTGGATAACAAACGTGCGAATTGGGATAAAAGTCGTGCGGATTTGGGGCGGATGCAGATAACAGTCGTGCGGATGTGGGGCGGATGCAGATAACAGTCGTGCGGATGTGGGGCGGATGCAGATAACAGTCGTGCGGATGTGGGGCGGATGCAGATAACAGTCGTGCGGATGTGGGGCGGATGCAGATAACAGTCGTGCGGATGTGGGGCGGATGCAGATAACAGTCGTGCGGGTGCGGGGCGGATGCAGATAACAGTCGTGCGGGTGCGGGGCGGATGCAGATAACAGTCGTGCGGATGTGGGGCGGATGCAGATAACAGTCGTGCGGATGTGGGGCGGATGCAGATAACAGTCGTGCGGATGTGGGGCGGATGCAGATAACAGTCGTGCGGATGTGGGGCGGATGCAGATAACAGTCGTGCGGGTGCGGGGCGGATGCAGATAACAGTCGTGCGGATGTGGGGTGGATGCAGATAACAGTCGTGCGGATGTGGGGCGGATGCAGATAACAGTCGTGTGGATGTGGGGCGGATGCAGACAACAGCCGTGCGGTGCTTCTTCATCACATCCCTCAATCACTTTCCTAATTATTTCCCTACCCTCAGAATGTATCACTCTTTTCTTCTTCACTTTCTACATAACACTACTGACCCGTACGATTTCCCAATTGAAACTAAACGCAAGTAGCAGAGATTAAGCATAGCGTGAATAACATAGGTGCTAAGTTGGCAATATCTGCAGCGGCACGTCCACTCAATCAACGCAGCTGGAATGTCTCTCCGCTGCCCTTCAGTCCCCTGAGATCATGAGCTGGTGGACGGACAGTACGTAACGTGTACTTCCGCGTCACACAATACTTTGACGTTGACTGTACTGTCTGCAAGTCGGTGTCGCCACGTGCTCAAGTCTGGAATTCCATTACATCAGATCGGTGGTGACAAATGAGAAGTGATAGGGTGAGAGAATGACTGTGTACAGGCTCACCCGCAGGCTTCAAGGTCAAGGGCAATCGTCGAAAACAAACGTCCGGCCTGTACTGGGTAAGTTAGCCCACCTGCCTGGCGCTCTAATGACCGTCACGAGTGAAGACACACTGAGTCAAACCATGTGCTTACTGCTGTGTCGGCATACATTGCAACATTGCTCACTGTTGCCATGGAGACCGTTTCCCCCCCTCGTCTCCACTCCTCCCTCACCTCACCTATCAAGCGGATGACAGTTTTCACCGAGCATCTTTTGTAAATCAGGGTATAATGTACGTGTATTTGCTTATGTTACTACTCAAGGACCGAGAAACCTCATCACTCGTCACCATCACTTCTAATAGTCCGCGATGCACATTCCTCTCAGGTTCTCGCAGCTTAGACTCGAGCAGTATCTGTTTTGTATTTGAGTTTCTACGCTGTTTTTTTAAGACAAAATTTGTTGTGCTTAATTTACAAAATTTATTGTATACATATGTTGTTGTTTTTTTGGAAAATTTTACTTTGTGAACTGTAGATAAATAGTACTACTCATCATATACCAACTGAAGAAAGTTACAATATGACCGAAACTGGTGCGGTTTCAATGAAATTAATATTGACTTTCGGTGAAAATAAATAGTTCATAATTAACATGTTTAAAAGGTAGCCTATCGGGCTATCATGGTCATTTTATGTAATTCTACTGGATGTTGTTAATGGGTGTAAACAGCCAACATAACGATTGGGTGCCCAGTTGAAACTCAGTAGGCCTAATCGGGAGAAGGTGCAGGAGAACGGGGAGCTAATGTGGGGATGGTAATCGTGAGATAAGAACGGCTCATGGACAACGAAGTGTAGTTATCAGGGCATTAATTACGTCATTGGCCTGCATGTTAAGCCCGTATGGAACGCAAGCCACTTCCAGTAGCGTGTATCATGGTTCCATGTGACCTCCGTGAGGTGTCAATGTAGGCCATTCCAATACTATGGAGCCCTGACGACGCCCTGTGTCAGCCCAGAACTCACCTCGAGTGGCGTACCGAGGGAGGCTTAACATGGTGTCCACAAGCAGGAATAGTCAGGAAAAGTCAGGAATTTTGATTTTGGTCAGGAAAAGGTGTGAAGAAAAGGCATGAGTCGGGAAAAAATTGCAAAAAGTATTAGAAAGTCAGGAATTTTATATTAACCATACAGTATTTTGTGTTTTTATAGCCATATTTTGATGTTGAACTAACCTCTGAAGATAAAAAGCAATAACTCGCTGGACATTATGAAAAGTTTCCATTTTGACAGTAAATCGTAGTAAAAACCTCCTTTACCTATTTTTTGTACGCTTTCTTGGCGTTGGTGTAAGGATGTGGCGACCCCATCGCCCTGCACATTGCACTACGTGTCTGCAATCAGCCTCTAAAATATTGTGACTTGACATTCATTAACAAGAACATTTTAATGCCAATCACTTGATATTTCTTATTTCCATAATGGCAATTTTGATATACCTTTTTTCCGATGTTACGATGACTTCACGAGTCAGGAATTTTGTTGAAAAGTGGTCAGGAATAGTCAGGAAAATTGACATTGAAAATTCTGTGGACACCATGCTTAAACCTCCTCCTCCTCTCCCCCCCCCCCCCCCCCCCGAGACATTTGTTTACTTGAAACCTTATATTGTTCCATCTATCGCCTGTTTTAATCTATCTTCTTTACTCCTGTATATACACGGTATAACAAAAAACAATCGACGCACCGGGAACGCGTTGTCCGATAGTAAGGAAATTACGTATGAAAAGACATTCGGACCGAACATGCAACTGATTAAAGCTTCGTGTCCAATGAATGAATAGCGGGAGCTCCCGCGCATCCGAACTGCGCATGCATCAGGTGTATATAAGGCGCGATTCTGAAGCGTATGCCCAAAGTAGCTGTTGCATTTGACTGTGATATCTGAACGTAGGCTGTAAGAATGTCACGTCGAAGGATTCGTGCTCATTACGAGCAGATGTCAGAGTTTGAAGGAGGTCGTGCGATCGGATTGAAAGAAGCTGGTGGGTCGAATCGAGCTGTCGCTGGACATTTGGGTGATGCAGCGATCAGACGATGGTGGCATGCGTGGGTCAGCAACGGCAGGCATCAGCGTCAGGCTTCACCGTCAGGATGGCAGTGGTCGACAGAGGGCCACAACAGCACGGGCAGACAGAGCGACTGTCAGAACAGCTGTCACAGCACCGGAGTCGTCGTTATCAACGATCCAGTGTGTGACCCGCACACATGTGTCCTCCGTGGCCATCAACAGACGCCTGAGCGACAGGAATTTGCGCTCGCGCCGCCCGTTACGCCGCTTACCACTCACGCCTCTTCACCGTCAAGTCATATTACAGTGGTGCCGTGCTCGAGCAACGTGGAACTGCGCTGACTGGGTACGTATAGTCTTTAGTGACGATTCCCGTTTCCAACGGTGCCCTGACGACAACCGCAGACGTGTTTGGAGACGTCTAGGCCAGCGTGGGGATCCTGCCTATCGTCTGTGCTTAGTCAGCGTAGATACAGCATGGAATCTATCAGCGATGTCGTTCCATTAAGTTAAGGTTTATATGCTTGTCAAAGTTATGCATTCATAACGAAAAGAATCGTCACACTTCAATAAATGCAATAGCAAACACTTACGAAGTGATGGCTAGGGACATCCATGCTAATGACAAATTGCGTATTGTTTTGTTGTATTGCTCAATTCTCAAAATTTTATAAAAATCTAGTCTATTTGTAAGATATTCATGTATACAATGATACATTTTTCATAGAACTGAGTTGTTAGAATAATAAACTCTATACAGCCATAGAACCATAACGTGTCCCCTATTATGTAGAATCACCCAAATGGTAAGCTACAAGGGGGTGTTAATCGATGAAAAACATTCTGGTAATGATTCTTATTGATTTAAGAAGATATGGAAACACGTATGGCCTAGGCGCAATGATCATGCAACTATTTCGAGGCGCATTACGAAGTTAAAACAGCGGGAGTTCTACTTATTTTTTTCAAACCTGGAACGACATCGCTGATAGGTTCCACCCTATAACTGCGCTGACTAATCACATCCTTTGCTGCAGACGTGTTTCGTCCGAATAGCCAATCAGGAAGCAGTGTCTTTCTCCAGTGCTAAAAGTGAACTAGGTTAGAAATTGCAATCTCGCGTCCATGCCTAGGTGGAGATCCTGCATTGACTATCGCACGCCACACAGCCCCAAACCAGGGGCTGATGGTCTGGGGTGCCATCTCCTTTGATAGCCGGACCCCTCTGGTAGTCATCCCTGGCACACTGACAGCACAGCGGTATGTCGATGGCTTTCTACGGCCGGTTGTGTTACCGATCCTTCAGCGACATCCAGTCCTTACTTTCCAACCGGTTAATGCCCGGCTGCACACGGCTCGTGTTGCTATGGACTGTCTTCAAGCTTGCCCTATCCTTCCATGGCCAGCTCGGTCGCCTGATCTCTCTCCCATAGAGCACATTTGGGACGTCATGGGAAAGCGATTGCGAACATCCCAGAATGTCGCCGATCTATCCCAACATAGTCGTGTCTTAATTATTGCCATTATAGGCTCGTTGCATAATGTGCTATTATTTAATTATCGCTTTTTTATGAGTTCGAAATATAATTTTAATCATGTACACAACTACCGCACTGTATGAATTAAATCCCCCCTCCAGAAAGAAATCCTGCGTACACCACTGCTTTCTGTCGCTGTGGGAACGGATGCACTCATCTATTCTTACCCTCTTCACCCTCGAAGGATTATGCGTTCGTTCATTTATTCATAATGCAGTAAGCTGAGTGAGTCGACAGTTGGCTTACGATTCCACTCCTCTTTGGAGGGCCTATATCTTGTTGCCCAATCTCATGAATATAATGCTCGACGTCTAATATTCCGTACAAATGTTTCCAGACATAACTAAGTTGGTGAAATCGAAGGTGCCTTCCTAAGTACAGAAATTATGGTGTTGATTTTAATTATATATTTGTTTGTTTATTTATTTTTGTAGTCTATTTATTTATTTATTGGAGAACTTATATCAAACCAAATACATTTAAGTCATCTAAGAATTGACAGGGAATTTATCTGTCATCTTCCTCCTCTCCCAAAACCTCTTCATTCTGGCTGCTCCCTTTTTTCATCATATTGTGGCGTAGTATGTAGCATGCTGGGCTTCTATGCCCAAGATCGCGTGTTCAAACTCGGCCGAAGTCGTCGGATTATTTAAGAGCGTTAAAATCCTTCACTATGCCTTCCTTCGGAGGGGTGGTTAAGCCGGCGGTCCCATATCATAGATTTATGGCATGTAAAAGGACCTTCCACTAATTAAACTTGTGTGAAGCTATATTTGCATGTTAGATTTAGTTGAAGCGATCTATCAAAGTTCCAACGTTCACCATTAGGTGTCAGTAACATCTGATAGCGAAAGTTGGAACTACTTGAAATTGAGCGGAACTTGTAGCTCACCCTATGGGTGTCCGCATTGAAGAAGCTACAGCCTCTGGTGAGCCGAACATGTCCTCGGACACTCCCGGCACTAAAAGCCATACGCTAAATATTAAATATTGATTAATTTTTAGTGTAAGTGTTATAGGCCTATATTTGTTCTTCAGAATCCTTTCTTCTTCTCCATTTGCGATTCGTTGTATTGTAATATTCAACTCATGTAAATCATTTTGAACGTCTTTGAACCAATTATTTTTTTGTTTTACTTTTTCAAAAGTAGTTATATATTTGTATCGTCGTGTAATCTCAATAAATGACAGAAAAAGGCAATTCGCCTTCTTTTCATCGTGTGTGTATAATATAATCACTTTCCCGATAGACAACTGCATTATGCAGCATTGTCCATCTGCCTTGTGTACGCAGAGAGGTGGCTGCCAACAGGGAGAGGCTGAGAGTGGAAGAGAACAGCTCCCATGGATACAATCCTCCTCAGCAACGGCTGTGGTCCCGAAAGGGCTTCCTGAGGACATCTGAGATGCTTACCGTCTCACGGGAGAAGGCAAGGCTGGATATATGGAAGAAGTCGACCCCTCACCCCTGCGGATGGATGCCAGAAGCTGAAGAACTACCACCCGGACACAATGAAAGCTGGTTGGTGTGGAAATCCCTAAACAGGTTACGATCAGGAGTTGGAAGATCCCGAGACAATCTGAGGAGATGGGGCCTCAGTACAGGTGACACGTCTTGTAAATGTGGACAAGAACAAACCACAAGACACATGCTTCATTGCCCTCTGTGCCCTTCAACTTGTGCAGAGGAAGATCTCCTGCTAACCACTCCGAGAGCCTTGGATGTTGCTCAGTATTGGGCACGTGTTATATAATTCGACAGTTTTACCCTTATATGTATAGCAACTGTACATTTGTATGTTTCCGACACGAGATATAAATAAATAAATTTATTTATTTATTTATTTATTTATACGTACATACGGGATAGAAAAACCAATGCAGTAAGCTCTCAGTAGCGATCTACTGTATTCTGCAAGAAAGATGTTACTAGAGTAGATACGAAATTCTCCTTACATCACTCGTTATTCAGACTGTGAGAGCTGGGTGGATTCAGGATATCTCATACGTAAGCTTGAGGTAACTGATATGAGGATAGCACGAATATTTTGCTTGGACAACTCGATGGGATCAATGTTAGGGGAATAGACTTCTCTTAATGAAAATATAATATTAGGTGAGACGACTTGGAAGGTAAGGGACAGAACACCTAAGATGTTAATAAATTCGGCTACAGTGGAAAGAGAAGTGCAGGTAGACCGAGGAGGGGCTTGTTAGATTCAGGTGTAACTATTTCAAGGTAACAAGTGTGGTACCGGAGGAGGGAGCAGTGCTAACTACAAATAGGTGATCGTGGAGGCGGCTCGTTCGTACACAGAAACTTGCAATGTACAAGGCCCATCCAGAAATTAAGTTTTTATTTTATTTTTTACTTTTATTTTTATTTTTTTATTTTCATAAAAAAAATTACGAGGCTTACAGTAGACGCATATTATGTGTAACATGTGATATGTTATCCTACTATGTGTCTACCGGGAGCGCAAATCCCTTGTTTACAGTGAACTCTGTTGGTCATTGAAATAATTACTTGTAAAACTCCTGTGCCAAATCCTTTCAGCAAATATGATATAATGAATATTTTCACACCAAAAAACGACAACTTGAAGATGATTTTTTGTACGAATATCTTTAATGGGGCCTCCAAACCTTGAAGTAAACCGTAAGCTATATATTTTCCACATAGTGCTGTATTTTGGCCGACAGTTCCTCGAGTGCTTACATTAAATAACAATACAGCAAAAGTTGCAAGCTTTAATAAATCATGGTTGTTTTCAGCAAATATGACATAATGAATATTTTCACACCAAAGAACGACAATTTAAAGATGATTTATTGTTGGAATATTTTTAATGGGGCCTCCAAACCTTGAAGTAAACCGTATGCGATTTACATTCCACATAGCCACATGGCCTACAGTACGTCGTGGTACCAATGTCAGCCACCGCGCGCGCTCATTATTTCCGTTGCTTTGCCGTCCCATTTCCGTTTCATTTTTCAGAATCACCCCCCCCCCCACACACACACACAAAAATATATATACAGCAACCGAGTGGAAAGATGTTACACATCAAAAACATAATTGCACGAAAGACTTTATTTGCACCAGATACATCAATGTTTGAGCTGAATTTCGACATAGTCACCACCAGAATTGAGACCCCTGTCATACCCTCGGATCCTGTGTCGTGGAAGTCTGCCGCCTGGTAATGGAACCAGCATCTTAAGCTCTTCGTCAGTGTGGAAATGCTGACCGGAGAACAGGAATTTCTTGAGGTGCAAGAAAAGATGGAAATTGCTGGGAGCAAGATCAGGACTGTACGGTAGATGATCAAACAGTTCCCAGCCAAACTCCTGCAGAACAGTTGCTGTGTGCCGAACCGTATGTGGCCGAGCATTGTTCATTGATCAGCATAACACCTGCACTGAGCATTCCACGCTCTTGTTTTGAATGGCACGTCGAATATCCGTAGTGTTTCACCGTAATACTAGTGTCTTTCCCATGTGGCAGATTTCTACTACGCAAGAATACAAAAGTTCATTCATTCATTTCCGTGTCCGGTCAGCATTTCCAAAAACCTGCAGCTGCGATGGCCTTGTTGCTTCCTCTAAAAACATCTTCTATTGTGAATGGGTTGTCCAGGAAGGGGCAGATAGGTAGGTGGCTTGGATCTTGTTCAGCTCCACATTCACAAGAGGTGTCTGCATCTGCTGGGAGGATCCCCCATTTTTGCAGGTTGGTTTTCCATCGAGGGACACCCACTCTTAAGCGGTTGAGGGACCTCCACACAGGATAAGGTAGGTCGGCGCCAGGAGCCAGTTCTTCCTTTGGTGACATGTCTGTGGGCAGTGAGCTCCTCCATATGTTAAGACGAGTTGTCTCTGGTGTTCCCTCCAGCGGCAGAATCCTAGCAAGGAAACTCTTGCGGGATGTAAGGCGAGACCTATGCAAATGTTGACCCCACGACATGATAGGCCTCTTTATTCTGATGTAGCAAAATAGCTCAAACATTGCTGTATCTCGTGCCAATAAAGCTTTTTCATGTAATAATATTTTCTTTCTATTTAAAAAAAATAGGGAACTTGATTTCTGGATGGTCCTCGTAGATTGAACTTTGAAAGCCAAAGCAACCCCATGACTGGTTTTTGTATTAATATTTTAAAAGCGGATTCTTGTAATTCTTGAATTCTGTCTTAAAATTTGTCTCACCACCTCAGTCGCCCTTTCTCGCTCCGCAATCGGTATTCCTTCTCTCCCCCTCCCTCACCCGATATATACAGGGTGTATCTTAATTATATCGACAAAAAAAATCAGGGACGCTCTGCGTGTTATGTAAAAGACGATGCCGCAGTCGGATTGGCGGAGAAAATTTTTCCCTCCAAGAAAATGAGGTTACTTTGTTACTTCCGGGCGCGCGATTCAAATCTACGAACTCGCCGTATTTGCTGAGCCAGGCAGCAAGCCGCTGGCCACTGCTGTGCTTCAAGCAAGGGAAGGGAGTGTGATAGAAGGAGACAGAGATATACTGGCGGGCATGCGGCAAGCCGAGGCCATCGAGGAAACTTGCGCATGCCCGCCAGCATATCTCTGTCACCTTCTATCACACTCCCTTCCCTTGCTTGAAGCACAGCAGTGGCCAGCGGCTTGCTCTCTAGCTCAGCAAATACGGCGAGTTCATAGATTTGAATCTCGCGCCCGGAAGTAACAAAGTAACCTCATTTTCTCGAAGGGAAAAATTTTCTCCGCCAATCCGATTGCGGTGTCGTCTTTTACATAACACGCAGAGCGTCCCTGATTTTTTTTGTCAGTATAATTAAGATACACCCTGTATATATATACAGGATGTCCCACCTAACTCTGCGACCTCAAATATTATCGAAATGAAACAAGATATGAAAAATCTACTTGCACAGGAATGTAGCCACGTCAGGGGGTCACACAATGGGAGGATATGCACAATCCAGGAAATTATAACAATACCACTTTTAACGCAAAGTTACCTTTTTAAAATGGAACATACATGTTTTTTCTAGCAAAATCAATAGTAAACATACAATTATTGATAACAGAATTGGTTGCACTTCTCTAATCCTCGTACCTTCTGAAATAACTGAAGTTGTAGGTTACTAACCAACGACAGTGGAGTATCAATGTTTGGTGCGGTATCACTGGCAACCGTATTGTAGGTCCCTATTTTTATCAGGGAACACTAAACGAACAGCGATATGCATCATTTCTTCAAGACACGTTACCCCTTCTCATGGAGGACGTGGGATTGGAAACTCGTGTATCAATGTGGTTCCAGCATGATGGGTGCCCCGCACATTTCGCACGTGTTGCCAGAGATGTAATGGATGAGAAGTTTCCAAATCGGTGGATAGGACGTGGTGGTCCTGTGAGATGGCCAGCACGGTCCCTCGACTTGACGCAATTAGACTACTTTCTCTGGAGCGCATTGCAAGATAGTCTATCAGGAAGTCCCAACTACAATAGCGAATATGCAACAGCGTATTACTTCGGCGTGTGCGGAAATATCTGTGGAAACACTGGGATCAGTACAACGCTCTGTTGTTCACCGTCTACAGAAGTGCATTGATGCAACCGGTGGTCACATTGAACATCCGCTGAAGTGACACAGTTTCATCAGTTAAGATGTTACTGCTTACTTGTGAATGTCTCTTCCGTGCTGGATGTAATTTAAAAACATGACGTTTCTTTAAGCTATAGGCCACTAGTTTGTTTAGGAAACCGGTAATTGTACATTTTGAACTATGTGTACAGTTCTACACATATGTTAAACTTGACAAACAGTGTCTCCATTGCCATCCTCGACAACATTAGTTATTTCAGAAGTTACGGGCTTTAGAGATGTGAAACCAATTCTGTTATCATTAATTGTATGTTTACTCTTGATTTTGCTAGAAAAAACATGTATGTTCCATTTTAAAAAAAGGTAACTTTGCGTTGAAAGCGATATTGTTATAATTTCCTGGATTGTGCATATCGTCCCATTGTGTGACCCCCTGACGTGGCTACATTTCTGCGCAAGTAGATTTTTCAAATCTTGTTTCATTTCGATAATATTTGAGGTCACAGAGTTAGGTGGGACACCCTGTGTGTATATATATCCGAAGCTTGTTTACTTCAGCGTGCCCTGACAGCCCAGGACTGATCATACGCATCACTGGTAATTGTGCTAATGCATTTTAGTGACGTCAGAGCAACAGGGTACTCTAAGGGCTCACGGAGCCTGAAGCTATTGGCCAAGTCCGCCATTGCTTCCACTCTTCCTCCAGTGAAATACTAGGATTGTACCTCATTTCAATATACTTCCTTTACGTTTATAGATGTTTTCGTGTCGACGGTTACCAACTTGTTGGTAATTGTGGATTGTATGGGAGTGGTCTGAAGACCCTAATCCTAGGCCCAAATAATTACAACTAAACACACTGTTACATTCCCCACAATAACACAGGTTATCATACAAATTAAACGCACACCCAAGTACAGTGTGTCCCTAGCCCCTAAGATGAAAGATCAACAACTATGACGTTACTTTTTCATCAACTCTCGTACAATTTTACTGTCTTTCCAACTCGCACTTCGAATACATTTTAGCTTCATCTCTCGTCCTGTGGTTCGGATTCCACGTAAAAAGAAGGTCCCGTGGCTTATTATCGCGCGATTAACGTTCACGCAAAACTGCAACCTTTCTTCCTGCCTTTCTTCCTTCCTTCCTTATTTCCTTCCTTTCTTCCTGCCTTTCTTCCTTCCCTTCTTCCTGCCTTACTTCCTTCCTTGCTTCCTTACTTCCTTTCTTCCTTCCTTACTTCCTTCCTTCCTTTGTTCCTTGCTTCTTTCCTCCCTCCCTCCCTCCCTCCTTTCCTCCCTCCCTTGTTGAAGTAACTGTTTCAACGAAGAAAGAAAAAAGATTTATTTAAGGAAAACTTGGCAGAAGAACAGACTGCGAGGTTTACGAGGGCATCAGTTCCATATCCATTTGTCTTCTCGCAGTGTTTTGTAAACGCGGAGATTGCTTTCAGCCAACTCATTTTCTCTTTCTCCGCCACCTCGTATATCAGCTTTAGGTTCTATCTGCCCTGTCGTAGTTCAGGTCACAGCACGGTCGTCATGGTAACGCAGATTACTCTAGCACATATCCCTCGTGGTGGTGATACTGTGTACTCCTGAGCATATGAATTGTGTACATTATAAGGGATCTTTCTTTTGTGGTATGGCCATGGATAAGATTCTTGTAACGTTCAGAAAGTAACATACTGTATTCAGAACTGGATGAAACCATATGATGATATTTTGAGGTCAGAAAATAAAGAAAATTATACAAATTAGGCTATAACAAAACAGAATTCTAAAAAAAGTAACATTGGTTTATTCAAGAACCCTTATTCCGATTCTACACTGTTTAACAAAAAGAAACGACTCAGCAGGAAGGAATCGTCCGATGACGATAAAAATCGGTGGATGTGAGGAACAGACATAGAACAACAAACAGACGATCAAAAGTGCAGAACCATCGAATGATTTATTGCAGAGTTAGAGCGTTACAAAGTGAGAACGTCAATAAGGTGTTGGTCCACCCCTGGCCTGCATGCAAGCTGTCACTCGACGTGGCATGGACTGATAAAGTTCCCGGATGGTGTCCTGCGGAATTTCGTGCCAAATGGTCTCCAACTAATGGGCTAAATTGGCTACATTCCGGGATGTCGCAATCGCCTTCCAATGACGTCCCAAGTGTGCTCTGTGGGAGAGAGATCAGGCGACCGAGCTGGCCAAGGAAGGATAGGGCAAGCTTGAAGACAGTCCATAGCAACACGTGCCGGGCATTATCCTGTTGGAAAGTAAGGACTGGATGTCGCTGAAAGAACGGTAACACAACCTGCCGTAGAATGCCGTAAACATACCACTGTGGTGTCAGTGTGCCATAAATGACTACCAAAGGGGTCCGGCTATCAAAGGAGATGGCACCCCAGACCATCACCCCCTGTTGTGAGGCTGTGTGGCTTGCGATAGTCAGGGTGATAGGCAGGATCCCCACTCTGGCCTGGACATATCCAAACACATCTGCGCTTGTCGTCAGGGCACCGTCGGTAACGGGACTCGTCACTAAAGACTATACGTCCCCATTCAGCGCAGTTCCACGTTTCTCGAGCGTGGTACCACTGTATTCTGACTTGACGGTGAAGAGGCGTGAGTGGTAAGCGACGTAACGGGCGACGCGAGTGCAAATTCCAGTCGCTCAGGCGTCTGTTGATGGTCATGGGGACACATGTGTGCTGGTCACATGCTGGATCGTTGATAAGGACCGACTCCGGTGCTGTGACAGCTGTTCTGACAATCGCTCTGTCTTTCCGTGCAGTTGTGGCTCTCGGTCGACCACTGCCATCCTGACGCTGATGTCTGACGCTGATGCCTGCCGTTGCTGACCCACGCTTGCCAGCATCGTCTGATCGCCGCATCACTTCGACCCAAATGCCCAGCGGCAGCTCGATTCGACCCACCAGCTTCTTTCAATCCGATCGCACGAACTCTTTCAAACTCGGACATCTGCTCGTAATGAGCACGAATCCCTCGGCGTGGCATTCTTACGGCCGACGTTCAGATATCGCTTTAAAATGCAACAACTACTTTGAGCATACGCTTCAGAATTGCGCTTTATATACACCTGATGCATGCGCAGTTCGGATGCGCGGGAGCTCCCGTTATTCATTCATTAGGCATGAACCTTTAATCAGTTGCATGTTCGGTCCGAATGTCTTCGCATACGTAATTTCCTTACAATCGGACAACGTCTTCCTGGTGCGTCGTTTTTTGTTATATGGTGTATTTTAACTAAATGCTCTCTAATGTTTTTCACATACTGAGAATAGCTAACGAGTTAATTTAGTTAATTAATACTAAAATAGAACTAACAGAGTTTTCTATAGGAACGACACCCTGTTTGTGAAGTCGGAGAGACTTTCAGATACCATACGGAAAAGGAGGATTGATTCCTATGGACACATCTACCGGATGAATCCTGCCCGATTAACCAAGAACATCTTTGACTTCTTTTCCAAGAAGAAGATCAAACCTAATTGGGTTACGGAAGTAGAAAAGGACCTGCGAGAGCTTCAGATTACTGAAATCATGTTGATGAATGGTACAGCCAAAACCGTGACCAAAGACAACACCAGGAAGTTCCAAGCTAGAGCCGTCTCCAGAAAACCGATGCAGATATCACAAGAGGAAAGAATGAGGAGATCAGACAGAATGAAGAAATAATGGGAGAAAAGGAGAGCACAAGCATCTAAGAAGTGATTGATCTGACGTACCCCAAAGTGGGTGATTCGAAAATAAGAAGAAGAATAAGAACTAACAGAAATACCAATGAGTATTTATTAATTGCGTTACACCTATGTCAATAAAATTGAATTAATAACATTAATTAATAGCTACGGCCACATTATGGCCCTCCTCAGTAACTTAGTTCTTTTTTTTAAGGAATCATTATAATTGCGAGCAAAGTTTATTATTATACTTGGATTTGTTTTAAATATATCAATATAGTTGAAAATCAGATCTGTAACAATGATGGGCCTTAACTTAGTGAAAATTACATATCTAAACAGTTGGTGATCGTATATTACTATAAAACAGACTGAAAAGTTCTTCTTTAAAAATATTCTGTGATGGTCAACAGGGTGACCTCCGTATGTCGAACAGAGGCTCTTTGCGGAGTGGTGGAAGGTAAGAATTTGTAGGTTATTGTATGTGTCTTCCAGCTGCAATGGAAATTTCGACTGAATTGTCTTTGACAAAGAACTGTTATTTCAGAATTTATGATTGTATTTTGGCATGGACTAAAGTGTGTTTAGGTTTACTTTTGTTGTTTTCATGGATATCCATTTTTTAGACTATTTTCATTTATGAAAAAATGAGCTTATGAGATCACCTTTTGTCCGAGTGTGTGTGTATGTGTGTTTGCGTATGTGTGTGCGTGTGTTCCCCCTAATAAAATCTAAACGGCTGGAGCACCATTCCGGCCGACCCCGACTATGCGCTTTAAAATTTATTACATCTCACCAATCCAACATGGTGGCTTTGCGAAATATTTAACCAGCATTCTATATCTCCGAAACTATAATTGATATCACCCTGAATACACATTTAAACGCACTGGCATCTAATTTACTTCAATTGTTTACATAACCTCATCATGGTGGCTGTGCGAAATTTTAATATCAAGTTTTTATTTCTTGTGTATTAATCATGCGATCGAAGTGAACGTTTGAATAATGGACCTACGCAATAACCCTCATCAAATAGTTCATAACTCTATGGCCTACATTTATGAAAATCCAACATGGCGACCATCCGAAATATTTTGTATGCTAATAGAGGCTGTGAACATAAGTTCACCTATGGGACTTTCAATAACCCGGATGAGCACAAATTTAGCATGGCGGCGACGCGAAATATAAATATTGAAATGGACGTTTCTCGCGATTTAACCATCCGAGCGCAGTGAAACTTGGTACGGTAAATGCTTATACAAATGTTAATCCACTGACATCTAATTTATTTCAATTGTTTTCATAATCACAAGATGGCAGCTGTGCGAAATTTTAAAATCTCGTTTTTATTTCTTGTGTCTTAATCATGCGTTTGAAGTTTGAAAGCTACGCCTACACAATAATCTTCATCTAATAGTACATAACTCTTAAGATCTACATAAAAATCCAACATGGCGACCATACGAAATATTTAGATGGTTCTCAATATCTACGAATCTATTACAGCAATCAAACTGAAATTGTGGATGTTGATAGAGGCAATCAACACAAGTAGGATATATGAAAATAGGCTGCATAGTTATTCACGGAACTACTTGTTTTATCTATTTTGATATATATTTTAATTTTTCAAAGGTATAAATCCAAGTATAATAATCAACTTTGCTCGCAATTATAATGGTTAAAAAAAACAATTACTGAGGAGGCCGTAATGTGGCCGAAACTAGTATAATCAATTAATATTATTTATGTTCTACCCTGACTATTATGTGCCTGAAAACTGTATCATAATGATGGTCATTATAACACTATTATTCATTATGAAACAGTTTCTCCCACCAATCACAGCTCAATAAACATTTGTTTGACCAATTAGATAAGGATACCTTCGCGCATGCTCTCAAAATCCAACATGTCTATATAAATTACCGAAAGTGCACCGTCCATATGTTCGCGTAAATAAACTGGTGAATATGAGACAAGAAATAGCACTGTACCTTAATACACCTAAAACCAATTTCTACTCGGCGCGTTGATTTCAAACGACTACGGTGACAGTTTTGCTGAATACTGGTTCACGATCTGCACATCTGGCATTGAAGCACACAGAGCGCATGCGTCGGTCGGCCAGAGAGCTTGGAACACGGAGATATGCTACCTAGCGCACCACCCGATCACAAAATTCTAGTTACTGGACAGATATTTATGAATATTTATGTTAAAACCTGTAATAAAGTTATAATTATCGTCGAACATAAACAGTCGTATGCAACTCGCCATTATAGGCTCGTTGCATAATGTACTATTATGTTAGACGATGTCGAAATGTAAATATTGTAACGTTTTTCGGGTTCGTAAAAATAGGTCAGACTTATAATGCACTAATACTTTATTTACAATAATGTTATTTACACTAAATCAAATTAAGCCTACTTACTTACACGCACACACACTTACACAGAGTTGCACTTTACACAGCTATTAGTCACTATTTATGTACACTGATCTCTGCAAATCAGTATCTCTGGCAGTCACGATTTATGTTAGTTATTTCCACTGCACTGTCCACATTTATATCCACAGGTCACTCGGCACACTCCTTAGCGGAGACTCGTCCAGGACTGACTTGCCCGCCGCAGTTTGCCGGTATATATCCAATCAGCTCCCTGGTCTCGAATATTCCCGATCAAGCCACCTCTCGTAAAAGCGAGTAGTTTCTAGTGGTGGATTCCAGCACTGTCTAGCCTCTCTCCGGCGATGTTCTGGCTCCCTTTTCCCCTTCCAGTGGGTTCAAGCCTATTCTGGTTGGTTGTTCTGGAACTCCCTGTTGCATCCAGTGGCCTCGAGAAGCAGAAAAGTCTAGTAGCCAAGGCGCCAATAGTATACCTGACTCGTGGGCTATTGTGGTTGACTCATTCATCGTTGCGCGGGGAGGGGCCCACCCTAATTAGCCCCGGCCGGACTGGCTATTCTGCATTCCTCACACACCCCGCCTGCCCGTCACTACGAGGATAAAGAAAATGGCGACCGCTGGGCAATTGCACGAATCTTTACAATATTATATCTCAGAAAACTGTACTATAATGAAGGTCATTATGACACTATTTTTCATTATGAAACCGTTTCTCCCACCAATCAGAGCTCAAGAAATAGTTTTGTGACCAATTAGGTAAGGATAGCATTGCACCTGTGCTGAGTTCCAAGGCCTTCTAATTTAAATTTCACTGCGTGGCCTAGTGTCATAGTGGAGTAATCGAGGAGGCCATGGTCAAATACAAGGCATTCTCTGCGTCCCATGCGCTCTGTTCAGTACATAAAACTGGCGAAATCTCGACAGATATTTATGAATATTTATGTTCGAACATAAAATAGTTATAATAATTATCATCGAACATAAACAGCCGTATGCAACTCGCCTATAATGGTAATTAAGACACTCGTATGCAAATTACAAAACTCGCGTACGCTCGTTTTATAAACATACTCGTGTCTTAATTATTGCCATTAGAGGTTCGTTGCATAATGTACTATAATTCAATTTATTGACATAAGGTTTAAGCAAATTATTAAATACTCGTTGGTATTTCTGTTAGTTTAAACGTCTGAGGGGCGTGGTGGTGCAGCGGTCAAGCTGTTGGCCTCTCACCAAGGCGGACCGGGTTTAATTCCCGGTCAATGCATGTGAGATTTTCGAAGTGAAATGCCATGTCCTATGGTTCGGATTCCACGTAAAAAGAAGGTCCCGTGGCTCATGATCGCGATATTTACGGTCACGTTAAACTACAAGCTTACTTTTTACTTTGGTTTAAACGTCAATAAGGAAACTTTTAAAATGATTAAGTACGTATTAAAATAAAAACCAAGAAAAAATATCCCAAACGGGTTACTTATGTTTCATTATTTTTTAATAGATTATAATTTTCTCTTGGCTTGCTAATACAGTATCTGATGAAAATTATTATTGTTTAACATTGTTAAGCTAACTATTCTCAGTAAGTGAAAAAACAGAGTAGTCTATGTGGTTGAAAATGAACTGAAATAAGCGTTCCTGAATAAACTAATGTTACATTTATTCTGAATTTTCTTTTGTTATAATTTGTATTCATTTTCTTGATTTCCTGACCTCAAAATATCATCATATGGTTATCATCCAGTTCAGGATAAGTTCCTTTCTGAACGTTACAAGAGTCTTATCCATGGCCTTACCATAAAACAAGGAAATGCTTAGTATAATGATACCTGATAATGTACTGTACACAATTCACATCATCAGGTAAACAAATTATAAAAGGAGAGGGGGAAATTGCTCATCTCAATATACACAGGCTACACAATATCCTTAAGGAGGGAGGTACATATATCGTATAACAATTTCTACAGAGTTAAATAAAATCTCATAAACTACAGAGTCTTTCATATAAAGTAAGAACGGCAAGCGGCAGTTTTGTTATTCGCTACTGCGATGGCCTTGGCCGAGCTTGTGGCGCGCCATGGCCCCCTGCTGTACTATTGAAAGCGCGCGCATAGTAAATACAAAGGCTGTTTTTGTTTTTTTGTTTTCAAGTTCCTATGGAAAATTATTCGCGACCACACTGTACCAACGTTACGATAGAGTTTTACAAAGAATTCAAGTGTGAAGTTTTGGACCATCTGCCGTTTAGTCCAAACCTACACTGAATGATTTTTACCTTTTTTGAGAATGGTTGGGCGGTAACGCCTCGCCAAAAAGGAAAAACGTCAGGAGACTCTCCAGACGTACCCTCCTCAGTGGCGGCAGAATATTTTGCCGAGGGCATTGGAAAGCTGGTGTAACGATACGACAAATGTTTCAATCGTTTTGGCGATTATGTTGAGACATAAGAATAAAACAAGCAATCATTTAGTAGTAAATTCAGTTTGGTATGTCAATGTGTTATTTTTATACAGTACATCGGAACTTGAAAAGAAAAAAACAGCCCTCGTATGCACTATGCGCGCGCTTTCAATAGTACAGCAGGGGGCCATGGCGCGCCACAAGCTCGGCCAAGGCCACCGCAGCAGCGAATAACAAAACTGCCGCTTGCCGTTCTTACTTAAAATGAAATACCCTGTATATGTTGAAAATAAATAAAACTTTGCAGGATTATTAAACACGGTTCACTCACTATTATGCACAAAACACATTTTATAATATGCTTACAGTCATGCTTGACTATACCACCAAACTTACAGCTGATTGTGTACAGTTGGACTGCGTTTAGATGATAAATACCCCACAATTTAAAATATTTACATGAATGTTCTTTTGAGCTGTTGGTGACATTCACGGCTATAACATACACCAAAATAATTGATAGTCTACACATATTCAGGATTTTTTTCATATTTTTACTCTAACATACAGGGTGTTTCAGAAATACATTTACAAACTTGGGGGATTCGTTCCTTACATCAAAACAAGAAGTTCCGTGACGAGCTAAAGAGCCTACTTTTCATGCCAATGATTATTCTACAGTATATGAACCTATCTAGAATAATGACGAATTAAGTTGGTAATATCGAAAAGTTTAATTAGTTAAAAATATACCTGGTATAATGTAGCCTAATAGAGCACTACAGTTGGCAGCCCTGGTGACAATATATTCTTAGTTCCGTCTCTTAAGGTACAGAAGTCTAATGGACGTTACATGCAGTTAGACATTGGATCTATCAGCACGCGTAAAAGCATGTTGCTGGTTAGAAATAATCGTAAATATTATGATATCTTGTTGTGCCAATTTTGGACGAAATCCATTTGTTAGTATAGAAGGTACATGTATTTTAAAATTGGACCTATCAGCGAGCATAGAATCATGTTGGCAGCACTGACTTATATTAATTATTCCAAATTAATCTAGAGTGCCAGGTGCTATACGTGTGCAAAGTATAGAGCTGTTGGCTTGCATACTTTCTGATATATTGATATTAGGGTAAAAAAATATAGACAGCATTTATTAACAGTTGGCAGCTCTGATTGTTCTTAAGAATACGTATAGTCATATCTGTTATGTTACACATAGCACATACGAAATTTGGTTGAAATCCAATTGATAGTACAGGAGTTACATATATTTAAAAATTGGTCCTATCAGCAGGCTTAGAATCATGTTGGTAGAACTGAAGTATATAAGTTACTCCAAATTAATCTAAAATGTCAGGTACGATACGTGTGCATAGTTTAAAGCTGTCGGCTTGCATACTTCCTGATATATTGGTATTTGGATGAAATAATAGAGAGAGCAATTATTAACAGTTGGCAGCCCTGGTAGCTCTTAAGAATATACTCAGTCATATCTGTTTATGTACACATATTACATACAAAATTTGGTTGAAATCCAGTGAATAGTATAGAAGTTATATGCATTTAAAAATGGGACCTATCAGGCTTAAAATTATTTTGGCAACACTGTCATGTATGGCCTCCTGGAAATTAAACTGAAATAGTATTATCTACATGTGTGCCAATTTTGGAATAGCTCCCATGCATGCCTTCCATGATATCCAACATGGAGCTCAAATTTCTATTGCGTTTTCTCAGTAGTTGGTAGCACTGACATCATTTTCAAATATGGGCTTGAGATATTTCGGTATACATCTTTACTCTTACTAAATTTGGTTTCGATTGCTGCAGCCGTTTAGGAGTTGATAGGGGGACACACACAGACAGACAGAAGGACAGACAGACACACATTTTCCCGGATCGATCTCATAAGTCTACTCTTTCCTCATTTTTGCAAAATGTGAAAAGTAGGCTAAAAAGTTCATATACACACATGTCCCAAATCCGTCCTTTTCGATTTATTAATGAAAGAACATTGTACAGTGACACATTAATTGACAGCCTGTTTGGAAGTGTTTAACACATGAACTCATATCAAACAAGTAGTTCCGTGAAGAACTATACAGCCTATTTTCATATATCCTACTCATGTTAATTGCCACTATCAACATACAAAATTTCGGTTTAATTGCTTTAACAGATTCGTAGATATTGAGAACCGTCTAAATATTTCAGATTGTCGCCAGGTTGGTTTTTTATTTTTGTACTATTTGTAACAGTGGCCTCATCCCCCCCTTCCCTATTCGATTACTCAAGATATGATAATAAAATTAGCATATCAAAAATGCTTTATTAACATGATATTACCATATCAGAAATTAATAAATGATAACACACAGGAAAGGCCTAATTTAATTACTCGCTAGGTCAGCTGAGTTCACAGCAAAAAAAACCTAGGAGCGAATGTTCCGATTTGCTTGGTTTTCAAGAACACCCTCATTTGATTAGGAAAAGAGAACAGGCGGGACGAAACCAATGTCAAGACCAGCTTGTTGAGTGGAAAACTGGGTGCGTACCTCAGCAGCCGGTATTAAATTGACCCTGCCAAAGATGAAGAATGAAAAGGGGAATAATCTTCCTAGTGACTTCATGCAATAAATAATATGACAAATCGAAATAAGCTAACATGTATTGAGCAGTAAAATAAAACAATTACAAGAGACAGCCTTCCACCACTTAATTAACTAACTGAAAAATATGATCTAATTAAACACAAATGAATGACTTAGTTTAAACAAACCAGACACTTGCCCGCTTGGCAACGTTTCACACATCTACATTTGTGATAGAATGAATTTATCTAGAATGATTCCCAGAAATTAATGCCCAACAAGGACTAAATAATTGTCATTTGCCCGCATGGCAATTTACGCAGTTACATTTGAGGTTAAAACATGAATTTCAAAATGGATCCGGAAGTAGAAGAAAAAAGAAAAACAACATGAGAAAGGCAATGCCTTCTCAAAAACAAAGCTGCATCAAACAACCGAAACGCCCCTTAGTGGAACGGAAAGGTCTGACAACCTCCACAGTCCAGCATTGACCGTCCCGTCAAGGCTGTCTGACCAAGAATTAAAACCCACGAGGTTCCCATCCAGCTAACGGGAAATAGGGCAATAATAATCCACCCTGCAGTAATTACATATAAAGGTACCACCAAAGTATTACTAGACCCTCCAAAAGATTACATACTAAAGTGCTAAAATAGACTTTATCTAGTTAAGCTTGCGGACCGCCGACACGCGGCCTTAAAATGACGTTACAAAATTTAGCAGTCAAAGTTTGTATTGATCGTCCTTGGTTATGCCCCTTAGTAATTAAATCATGATAGTACCACCTGGTATGAAGTATGATAGGAAAGACAAGGAAAGACAGAGTGAGGAATGAAGATGTTAGGAAGGAAGTTGGGATGGGAAAACTAAATGAGAGAATTGAGAAGAATAAACTAAGGTGGTTTGGACATGTAAAGAGGATGGAGGAAAATAGAATACCAAGACAGATGCTGGAGGCGAAGTGCAAGGGTAAGAGACCAAGAGGAAGACCTAGAACAAGGTGGATGGATTCAGTGAAGAACGGCGTAAGAAAAAGAAATCTGGACTGGGACAAGATCGTGGAAGAAGAATGGTGGAAGGAAAGAGGAAAGTGGAGAAGTGCCATAAATACCCCGACCCGGCAGGAGCTGGATAAGGGGAAATGATGATGATGATGATGAGTACCACCTGGTGTCTTCGAACCCTCCGGGGAAAACTGCACACACGTTTTCCCCGGAGGCAAGTGCTCAAGAGTCTTTCTGTCAGCAAACTTCCTCACACACTGTCTCTCGAGTCACAGATTCCACCCTTGTATATCAGCGTATCCCCACCACAACCCTCCAGTAGTACCAACTGCGACCAGTAGCACAACCGGCCAAAACAAAGCCAGAGTTCAAGGTCTTGAGTGGGTACTATAGAATATCTCCCCCACACAGGTTACTGCCTAGAAACCTTCCAGGAGCTGAGACGTTACACAATGTCCTTTGTAAGATTGTTCTCAGAATAAGAGCTTGGCGAATGCAGCTGACAGTAAATGTTCGCTTTTCCAAAGTTTGCAGACACAAAGCTCGATTTATCTCCCTTTTCAAGTGTCTATCGTCGATAAGCCTATAAGTGACAGCACACACAAAGGCACAAATCCTGGCAGAAAGAGCTCGGCGAACCCATTTCACAAACAGTCAGGCGCCGGATTGGCGAAGGAATTCTCAGAAGGGCCCTGGTGTATGCTCTCATGATAATCTGGTCAGACCTGGACCTCCTGCTGCGTCTCGAAGATAAGATGAACATGTACCGATTTGCAAAATTGGTACATCCTCCTCCTCCAAAGGAAGACGATGGGGAGATGATGAACAGGGTGATGGTGTCCAGCTGGTCTCGTGGCAGCTGAAGAGGCTACTCCAATCTCCGCCAGCGGATCTTGAAGTAGATCTCCTCGGGTAGAAAGATGCCATGGGACCTAGATGGTACCTCCAAACTGGGCCCAGATTGGTAGTACACGTCCCACATAGTGACCACTGAAACACACATCAGAACAGCAGCGTAATGTCCAAATACAGTTCCCTTAGAGGGAACAATCGTTCCAGGCCAGCCAACCAGCCCATAACAGCTGAAGTTATCCCAGGAAGGATAAAAAAAAAACATCACACGAAGCATTAGTGTGCCATCCAAGTTCACTTAAGAGTCTTTCAAATCACAAGGGATACTTGATGCTTCAAACAAGGTTCTGCGCAAAGAGATAGTGTCCAGGGCATAATTAAAGGCCCACTGAAGTATGAAAAACACACGAAAGGGGCAACCAACTATACGATATGACTGACGTTAACAAGCTTAATTGAAGTTCACTACAATACTTAGCAAGAATAACCAAAATTTGACTAAGGTGTACAGAACCCAGAATTTTTCATTAGAATTCGCAATTCAAAGGCACCTACAAACTTGCCCACCAAAAATTTTAAACAATTTTTCAAAATGAATTTACTTTAACAAAACCGAAGGACCATTTTTCTGCGACTTCACGAAATCAGGACAGCACGTAACTATTTCCAAAATTCACAATGACAATTACATTAACATGCCGCACGGGGCATTCCATCAGAACTACATTTACTACACCGCCCGTGACACGCTCAAGTTAATACATTACAAAATTACCTACCGCACCGAAGGCATCACACAGAGCTCGTTTTGATATGCACACAAACACAAATTACATGTCTTGCTCAATTTTACATGTTCCTGACCCACACTGCCCTCAGTGGCCTCCAAGGGCAGGAGGAACAGAGACCACAACATCCTATCACACAAGCATACTAGCAGCAAGACAAATAAAATAAGGGAAAAAAAAACCACGTCACCCACTCCATAACTGCCTACGGGCTCTGTTCCCGGCGACAACACAACGTCTCCCACTCCATAACTGCCCACGGGCTCTGTTCCCGGTGACAACACAAAACATAAATAACCCTAAATTCCATAGGACAACTAGCGAACCAGGAAAACAGCACGAGGACTGCAGTTCATAACCTGACGTGAATTATTAAAACAGTATGCACTGTCATTCACACACTACATAAACAAACACCGCCCTGTCCTTCACATGACAGGTCCTCTCCCTTATGACACCGGGAGGAACATCACTCTTGCGCCACCAAACCCTGGCCATCACGACAAAATCAGCTCGGTACCTGAGCTCCCCCTCCGGATCAACACACGACCCCACAGAGGGTAATTAACATCTTCCCCCACAAAGGCATGGCCGCCTCAGAAGATGACAGTACAACACATTACCAAAACATAAATACACATTCGACACCAGGTAGGGCACCCACCAAGCGTCACACACACCCTAGTGCACGTGGTTCACCTTCCAATCACACAACACAGACAATCACAACCCCGAAAATTTCTCTACGTGGCGTTACCACAGACTACAGACGTCTCCAACTAACAACGTGTGTCACCTACCATTAATATTCACCATCCAAATACCGGGTGACATTTTATGACCACACTCAAATCGAACCCATGATGCTTCAACGCACCACTGTCATCATACGTTCCCAAAACATTAACTTCACGAAGCTACTTAAAATCTCAAAATTCACAACCTCCTCGACTAACAACACGTGTCTGTATCTCACCAAATTCTAACGCCAATAAAATTCCTCCCAGAATATCAACACTAAATTATTCAGAATTACAAATCACAGCAGTGACAGACGTTACATCTCAAAAGGCACGAAGCAATTAACATCTTCAAAATAAGTCCATAAATCCAGCTCACGCCTAACCACATTGGAACCTCGCACTAAAAAAAACTACCAACACTCTATTACTCAGAGAATTTAAATTATTTTTACCACCAAACATGATTACTCCAGTAACTACCCAGGACACTAACTGTCACTAAGGCTCACAATCGATCAGAACATCCGGTGGCAACAGCAGACCTCACACACACCCAATGGTGACAGGGCTACACAAAATTTTAACGAACCCAGAACCTTTCAGAGTTGAAACTACAACAGAAACGCCAGCGGTCTAACAGATCAAGGCTGCAAGTTATAAATAACTAACCAACTAATGCACTGAAGCACCCTCAAGTGAAAACTCCAGAATCAAAATATCAAAATATGCATGAACGCCTACAACAGCTGATTGTGAAGTGAACACACCCAAGCTAACCGGAGTCTACATGAAATCTCACGAACCTACAACCCTTCAGAAATGCGACCACAATAGAAAAACCTAGCCGCCTAACAGCAAGAAACTGCAAGTTATGAATAACTAACGAACCAGCCTATTTCAATGCCATCGCAAACGAAGCATTGCAACCTCCCAAAAATCTCAAAATCAGACTAGTGAACACAGCAGCTGACATACAACGACAGCTCAGCATGCCACCGCAGGATATCTCCCTAAAGGAAAACTTTCACCAACCGAACTACCAAATAACCCTTTTTTTATATACCAAAAATCAACAAGTATTCCCAGAGCTAGCAACTTCATCACTGGAACTCGAACACAGGACTCCAGTTCCCAACATTTATCCATCATCCATCACGCATCCTTCTCAAACATATCATTATAAGATTTTACCACCCACGACAATAACCCGTTACTTTCAATTATGCAAATTAGCAATCGTACAAATATCATGAACACAAAATACCCCATGGTATAGAAACACTTACCGCCAGCTCACCAATCGTGGCTCGACTCTCCATACAAACTGGACGAGTGGCTTCTAAATGCCCAAAAAAAATTAGCCTTTCACCGAGATAACGAAATCCCATACCTCCAGTCACTCGACTCGGGCAAATACTATATACACCCTGCCCGGACCCAATCAAGATGGTACTCACACCCCAAATTAAATGGACTCCCGACAGTAGATCCCCATACGAAGCACATCTGCATAATAGGTCCATTTTCAAAATGCAACTAATACAACTAATATAAAATTAATAATAATCCATCTTACGTTACTGGCAATTAGGCCTCAATTACTCCCACCCAAATTCAAATTGCAAACCTACATCAATTCATTCACACATGACTTTCATTCAATCAGCAGGATTAAAAAAAACTGAAGGATTACAAAAGAAAATAAATACAATTTTGACCACCAAAGAACACCAGTTCGATTCCTAGTCAGGGCAGCAATAAAAATCGCATCACACACACTCTTTCATCCTGAACACAATCAACCACAGAAATACATTCATGCATGCACCAGACATACGTGTTCCCTTCCCTGGACAACCCTAAAATTCCCCATATACATCAGTATGTTAGTATTCGGATCGTCAAGACACTATAACGCCAACGGAGTATCAACTCACGTGAGGACCTGATAAAACAACCCGAGTTGTAGCCCTGAAATCACAGTTCTCCTTACATCGTAGAAAAACGTCCTAAAACGAAAGACACGAATCGGGGGAAAATATTTATTTACACCCTAAATGAGATGCGACGTGAAGGTGACTGCCTCCCAGAAATATCCCACTTAGTAAGTCACTCAACGAAAAACACACTAAGATACTGAATATTAAAGCCATTTAATACTTGACCAATTTAGATGACAATCTAACCTTAAAATCCCATGTCACAACAAGACAATTTACTCGCCCCCCCCCCCCCAATTACTAGGCAAACTTAAACATAAATCAAACATACGTAAACACTCACCTGATTCATTTATACTGAATTAGCACACACGCAATTCGACACTTAACATCATTCAAAACACAATTACCGAACGTACATATAGACAGCAATTCGACCATTTTCCGGAATTAATTTAACACAGAATATGTTGACAACACCAAATTTTAATACTCTCACGGTCCAATTTAATTTGACAGAACTACCAAGAGCGAAATAATTAACCCCCAGCTAAAGAAATGACAACAAAACTTGAAATGTTTGGCCTAACGAACAGCTGACAACTACCAATAATACCTCACACGTATTATGCACAGCGAATTGCAGAATTTCAGCCTTACACCACTAACAATTATTAAGAATAATTACAGATTTACCCCAAGGAACCTGCTGATGATAAATCCACACACGCAATTCACATTTTCACTGACATCAGTTGTATAAAATAATAACTTGTCACAATCGTCGGCCATGATGGTTCAAAATCACTACGTGATTCAACAGGCGTGTACTAAACACACATCAAAACAGACACTAAGTTATTCTTACTGGAAATACAAGTTTATCAATTTCAGCCTATTGTCAAGAGAATTTAAAACGTCAATAATTTAAATTTTACCAACACTACTTCCAATCAGACAAACATTTTATTCTTTCCAAACACGTGACACAATTTAGTCAAAACAACACTTCCCGAGGTGTACATTAGCACAGGCGCAGTAAAATTGAGCTGGACTAGTTCCTACAAGAACAGAATGAATTTACAACCACCCCAAAACATACAAACAGCATATCAAAACTCACCACGTGTGAAATTCCTTCAGCCGGTCAACTCTTCAATCTGGCAACGCAGCACCGCCATTACTCTCCCGTCAGTCCTGACTTTCGTCCAGCGCACGTGATTGCCACTTTCGGCTATCTGCTCGTCTTAACAGCTGACGACAGAATTGTTCATTTGGTCTTCGGTGTACACAGCAGGTTATTTTACATGAAATCAAATCACAACAGATATTAGGTTCTGCTCTAATTACTAGCCTACCTATTGGAGAAAAGATTAGTAGTATGGAGGGCCCAATACGTTAATTAAGTTACTGAATTTAATTTTAATTAGTTACTGCACTCAGTCAATAGGAAGGATTGTTTGCTAATGGCAAGATCACAGAACAAAACCACGCTCACTGCTACCATTGTAACAGTGGCCTCATCCCCCCTTCCCTATTCGATTACCCAAGATATGATAATAAAATTAGCATATCAAAAATGCTTTATTAACATGATATTACCATATCAGAAATTAATAAATGATAACACACAGGAAAGGCCTAATTTAATTACTCGCTAGGTCAGCTGAGTTCACAGCAAAAAAACCTAGGAGCGAATGTTCCGATTTGCTTGGTTTTCAAGAACACCCTCATTTGATTAGGAAAAGAGAACAGGCGGGACGAAACCAATGTCAAGACCAGCTTGTTGAGTGGAAAACTGGGTGCGTACCTCAGCAGCCGGTATTAAATTGACCCTGCCAAAGATGAAGAATGAAAAGGGGAATAATCTTCCTAGTGACTTCATGCAATAAATAATATGACAAATCGAAATAAGCTAACATGTATTGAGCAGTAAAATAAAACAATTACAAGAGACAGCCTTCCACCACTTAATTAACTAACTGACAAATATGATCTAATTAAACACAAATGAATGACTTAGTTTAAACAAACCAGACACCTGCCCGCTTGGCAACGTTTCACACATCTACATTTGTGATAGAATGAATTTATCTACACACATCAAAAAAAGTTTTGCATCACCTCGGTTCCAAGAGTTCCGGAACCGTTAAATACAAAGGGAATAGAGATCAACACAAACAACATTTCAGCTCGTTTTATTGCTCATGAGACCCACACATTGCATGTTGTACCATCATACAGCTCGACTTTCAGCATTTGTGGTCCAGATTGCAGTACACACCACTACCTCTAATACCCAGTAGCACGTCCTCTTGCATTGATGCATGCCTGTATTCGCCGTGGCATACTATCCACAAGTTCATCAAGACACTGTTGGTCCTAATTGTCCCACTCCTCAACGACAATTCGGCGTAAATCTCTCAGAGTGGTTGGTGGGTCAAGACGTCCATAAACAGCCCTTTTCAACATATCCCAGGCATGTTCGATAGGGTTCATGTCTGGCGAACATGCTGGCCACTGTAGTCGAGCGATGTCGTTATCTTGAAGGAACGCATTCACAAGATGTGCACGATGAGGTCGAGAATTGTCGTCCATGAAGACAAATGCCTCTCCAATATTCTGCCGATATGGTTGCACTATGGGTCGGAGGATGTCATTCAGGTATCGTAAAGCCGTTTCGGAGCCTTCCATGACCACCAGTGGCGTACGTCGGCCCCACATAATGCCACCCCAAAACATCAGGGAACCACCACCTTGCTGCACTCGCTGGACAGTGTGTCTAAGACGTTCAGCCTGACCAGGGTGCCTCCAAACACGTCTCCGACGATTGTCTGGTTGAAGGCATATGCGACACTCATCGGTGAAGAGAACGTGATGCCAATTCCGTGGGGTCCATTCAGCATGTTGTTGGGCCCATCTGTACCGCGCTGCATGGTGTCGGGGTTGCAAAGCTGGACCTCGCCATGGACGTCGGGAGTGAAGTTGCGCATCATGCAGCCTATTGCGCACAGTTTGAGTTGAAACACGACGTCCTGTGGCTGAACGAAACGCATTATTCAACATGGTGGCATTGCTGTCAGGGTTCCTCCGAGCGGCAATCCGTAAGTAGCGGTCATCCACTACAGTAGTAGCCCTTGGGCGGCCTGAGCGAGGCCTGTCATCGACAGTTCCTGTATCTCTGTACCTCCTCCATGTCCGAACAACATCGCTTTGGTTCACTCTGAGACGCCTGGAAACTTCCCTTGTTGAGAGCCCTTCTTGACACAAAGTAACAATGCGGACGCGATCGAACTGCGGTATTGACCTTCTAGGCATGGTAGAACTACAGACAACATGAGCAGCGTACCTTCGTCCTGGTGGAATGACTGGAACTGATCGGCTGTCGTACCCCCTCCGTCTAATAGGCCCTGCTCATGCATGGTTGTTTACATCTTTGAGCAGTTTTAGTGACATCTATGAACAGTCAAAGGGACTGTATCTTGGATACAATATACACAGTCAACGTCTATATGCCGGAGATCTGGGAACCGAGGTGATGCAAAACTTTTTTTGATGTGTGTAGAATGATTCCCAGAAATTAATGCCCAACTAGGACTAAATAATTGTCATTTGCCCGCATGGCAATTTACGCAGTTACATTTGAGGTTAAAACATGAATTTCAAAATGGATCCGGAAGTAGAAGAAAAAAGAAAAACAACATGAGAAAGGCAATGCCTTCTCAAAAACAAAGCTGCATCAAACAACCGAAACGCCCCTTAGTGGAACGGAAAGGTCTGACAACCTCCACAGTCCAGCATTGACCGTCCCGTCAAGGCTGTCTGACCAAGAATTAAAACCCACGAGGTTCCCATCCAGCTAACGGGAAATAGGGCAATAATAATCCACCCTGCAGTAATTACATATAAAGGTACCACCAAAGTATTACTAGACCCTCCAAAAGATTACATACTAAAGTGCTAAAATAGACTTTATCTAGTTAAGCTTGCGGACCGCCGACACGCGGCCTTAAAATGACGTTACAAAATTTAGCAGTCAAAGTTTGTATTGATCGTCCTTGGTTATGCCCCTTAGTAATTAAATCATGATAGTACCACCTGGTGTCTTCGAACCCTCCGGGGAAAACTGCACACACGTTTTCCCCGGAGGCAAGTGCTCAAGAGTCTTTCTGTCAGCAAACTTCCTCACACACTGTCTCTCGAGTCACAGATTCCACCCTTGTATATCAGCGTATCCCCACCACAACCCTCCAGTAGTACCAACTGCGACCAGTAGCACAACCGGCCAAAACAAAGCCAGAGTTCAAGGTCTTGAGTGGGTACTATAGAATATCTCCCCCACACAGGTTACTGCCTAGAAACCTTCCAGGAGCTGAGACGTTACACAATGTCCTTTGTAAGACTGTTCTCAGAATAAGAGCTTGGCGAATGCAGCTGACAGTAAATGTTCGCTTTTCCAAAATTTGCAGACACAAAGCTCGATTTATCTCCCTTTTCAAGTGTCTATCGTCGATAAGCCTATAAGTGACAGCACACACAAAGGCACAAATCCTGGCAGAAAGAGCTCGGCGAACCCATTTCACAAACAGTCAGGCGCCGGATTGGCGAAGGAATTCTCAGAAGGGCCCTGGTGTATGCTCTCATGATAATTGGTCAGACCTGGACCTCCTGCTGCGTCTCGAAGATAAGATGAACATGTACCGATTTGCAAAATTTGGTACACTATTACATTAATATTATTGTGTACGTGTGGTATTCAAACTTCAATCGCATGATTAGAACACAAGAAGTAAAAACGAGATTTTAAAATTACGCACAGCAGCCATCTTGTGATTATGCAAACAATTGAAATTTGCCAGTGGATGAACATTTGTATAAGCATTTAACTTGCAACGTTTCACGGCACTCGGATAGTTAATTCGCGAGAAACGTCCATTTAAATATGTATACTTCGCGTCGCCGCCATGTTGGATTTGTGCTCACCAGGTTACTGACGTCCTATAGGTGAACATATGCTCATAGTCTCTATGAACATTAAAAAATTCAGTTTGGTTGCTGTAAAAGATTCATAGATATTGAGGATCGTCTAAATATTTCGGAAGCTCGTCATTTAGGGTTGTTATATGTATAGGCCATAGAGTTATGTACCATTCAAGGACAATTATTGCCTAGGTTCATTATTCAAACTTTCACTTCGATCGTGTGATTACGACACAATTAATAAAAACTTAATTTTAAAATTTTGCACAGCAGCCATCTTGAGGTTATGTAAACAATTGAATTAAATTAGATGGCAGTGCATTACAATCTGCAAAATCATTTACTGTACCACATTTAACTGCGCTCAGAGAGTTAAATCACGAGAAAAGTCTATTAAAATATTTCAAATTCGCTTGGTCGCCATGTTCGTTTTGTACTTTACAGGTTTTTGAAATATACATAGGTTAACTTGTATCAGCACCCTTTATCACCGTACAAAATTGCAGGGTGATATCTGTAATAGTTTCGGAGATATAGAATGTCAGTGAAATATTTCGCACAGCCGCCATTTTGAGGTTATGTAAACAATTGAACTAAATTAGACTCCAGTGCATTACAATGTGTATCAACATATGCTGTACCAAGTTTCATTACGTTTGGATAGTTAAATCGCGAGAAAAGTCTATTTAAAAGTCTCAGCTTCGCTTGACCGCCATGTTGGTTTTGTAGTCACCAGGTTTTTGAAAGTCTCATAGATGAACTTCTAGTAGTGCCCTTTATCACCGTACACAATTTCAGGGCGATATCGGTAATAGTTTCGGAGATATTGAATGCTAGTGAAATATTTCGCACGGCCGCCATGTTGGATTGGTGAGACGTAACAAAATTTGAAGGGCACGGTCGAGGTCGCCGGGAATAGTGCTATGAACTTACCGAGTTTCATTGAAATCGCTCCAGCAGTTTAGATTTTATTAGGGGACACACACACACACACACACACACATGGACAAAAGGTGATCTCATAAGCCTATTTTTTCTAAATTGAAAATAGGCTAAAAAGGTTCCTGACTCCGACAGATGGAAAAACTGTCAAATGCACAGGTGTTTCAGACAGGCTCGCCATCAGCACCAGTTTAGGATTAATGTGTGGGCTGGCATTGTAGGTCCATATGTTCTACCAGCACGTCTTACAGGTGCTGTCTCCAGAGACTTTATCCAGAACACCCTTTCAGACTTACTGCATGACAATGTGCCCATGCAAATACGACAACGTATCTGGTGGATGCATGATGGGCTCCTGCACACTTTAGTAACCTTGTTCGCTCTGCAATGAGGGGCGCGCGCGCCAATGAAGTCCTGACCTCACCCCTTTGGATTTTTTTTCTGTGGGTACATTAAAAACATTGTGTATGCAGAAAAATTCGGGATTTGGAGCACCTGCGGGAGCGAATTTCTGCCGCCATCTTGACAGTTACTCCTGAAATGATTGCACGTACCAATCTGGCCATTGGGAAAGCGTGCGTTCAATGCTGATGTTGGTGGTCGGCCTAGCCTAGATTTTTTCTCTACAGTCCCTGTTTCCTTAAACTGATTAAACCATCGAATGGCAGCTTTGTAATCAGGTGCAGTTTGTCGGGCGGTGCAGTCATTGGCGCGCGCGCCCCCGACCGACCTTGGCTACTGCGCATCTAGTGTGCGCATAGCAAGGTCACGTCCCCTCCAAAACAAAACTTACTTTAACCAGCTGGCGTTCAGTGAAAGAATTACACGTTTAACATAAAGGGTTTCGGTGCTATAATTTTTTGAAATGTTGGCATTATTTTTCGATGACCCTGTATTGCAGATACTCAACTTAAAATAAGTGGTTATCCCTTCTAGGATCTCTAAGGAGAATTCATTATAAATAACTCTTCCCTAGCTTAAGATCCTGACAGTATTGTACAGTGTATCGTCATAGCGTGGGCCGCTGCACAGAAGTCTCATGTAAAGTATATGGCTTCGTGGGCCGGGTGAGGAGACAGTGGACATAGCACTGTCTTGCACGCGAATTCTTCAGTGCTATGAAGGGAATTTTCTCTCTTCAAGGGCTAGCAGATTGGGCCCATAGCGTCACTTCCTGCTTCTGTCTCTGTTAAACTGGACTACGGGAGAAGGATCCACCCCACCCCACGCCCTTAAACAGGTATTAAGCTATTGTTCGCAGCTTGTTGACATAAGACAAAAATATATTTATACATTTTCAGTTGTCTGATGTTCCAAGTACAGTAAAATTGTGTTAGTGAGTTCTGTGGGTGAAGTTAATTTCTACTGTATAAATGTGTTTTTAACTTTTATGGTACGGTACGTAGTTATTTAATATGTCGATTGCATGCGACATAGGAAAATGAAAGTGGAATTTAGCTCTGAACACAAAGTTAGAATTTAAATAATCATGACCTCATCAACCAAGCTGATAGATAAATTTGCTTCATCCAAGCACAGGAGAGAATATATTTATTAATAAAGAGCCATGTGGGTACAGTTTTTAATGCATCAACTATATATTAAAACTTGTTTCAAATGTTGTGTTGTGTGGAATTGTGATAATGGCATTATTGGCAACAATACATGCCATGTATAAAACAATATTTAATATGAAACAACAATAGTACCATGTGGCCCACCCTAAAATTATAATCAGGAGCCGCCCCTGGTGTATATGAACTTTTTTTCCTTGTTTTGGTGTAAGGAACCAATCTCCAAAGTTTGTAAAAGTATTTCTGAAACACCCTGTATATTTATTTTTTGTTGGGTAAAAATTATTCTCTTAAATGGGACGTACGCTTGATACATAAAATATTTTGGCGTATGTTGTTCATATTAGTCGACTACAATACCCAATCATGCAAATCTTCATTGAGATATCTTGAATATTATTTGAGTTATGAAGTCAACGCTGTGTGAAGATAAAGTTTTCGGGAATCAAGCTTCAAACTTACCTAAGGGTAGAGTTTAAAGAGACAACTTCAGTGACAGCAACTAACATTTAGGGGCATATCTCTCGAAGTATTGAAGATATTTTCATTTTGTTTTCACCAAATGAAAGATAAAAGATGAGGCATTCAAATAATTAATTTAAAAACTAAAATGTGTGAACCTTAATGGTGTACCTCCCCCCTTAATAGGATTTCATACATCAGCAAGCGCTCAGTTTACAACATATTTCCGTAATGTCTTTGTTTCAAAAAAGCACAACTCAGATTCAGTGTTTGGCACACAGGTGGCTCTACAGCCAGTGAAGGATGGAGATGTAATTTCAGCTTTAGCATGTGAATTTGTTTGTCCTATGTGGAATGAATTGTACAATGTCGGCTTTTGGTCTCCCAGTTCTGCCAGAGTCCACTGAATAGCGAGGCTTGTATTTATGTCGCGAATGCACCGCAGAATGACATGATCAGCCGAGATTACCAACTCTAAATGGACATCGATCAGTAGAGTAGTTCTGGGAATGAACTGTAGTTCTCATATTGATTTTCCCTGGCCCAGTACAGTATTCCTTGCGGAAGTCATTGTGCATTCGTCTCTGTACAGTTTCTATTTGATAAATATATTATAAGACAGGTTAGTCTGACATGACAAGATATCTGCTTCAGGAGAGGTTAGTATGACAAGACAAGGCATCGGAAGTTGATGTCTGCTTCAGCACAGGTTAGTATGACATGACATCGGAAGTTGAATCAGATTATAATACTCACATTTTAAGAATATGTTTCAATATCATCATCTTCTTCTTCTTCTCTTTGGTTCCTATCCGTTCCGTATGTTGGCTGTGCTGTTCCTATCACTTGCAGCTCGGAATAATTCAGTAGATGTTTTTGAGGTCCAGGCTGTGAGATTTTTTAACCAGGATATTCTTCTTCGTCCAACACTTCTCTTCCCTGGTATTTTTCCTCGAAGAATAGACTGTAGGAGATGGTACTTGGCGGTATTCCTCATGATGTGTCCTAGGTATTGGATTTTCCTGATTTCCACGTGGTTAATACTTCCTTGTTTTTTTTTTTTTTTTTTTGTTTTTTTTTTTTTTTTTTTTTTTTGAGAACCTCAACATTTGTGACATGGTCTGTCCATGGTATCCCCAATATCCTTCTGTACAGCCACATTTCAAAGGCCTCAAACCGTTTACATAAAGGCTCTGTCAGATTCCATGTCTCGGCACCGTAAAAAAAAAGAGTAGAGAACACATAACAACGCAAAAGCCTGATTTTCGTAGTCATTGTCAGCCCATAATGTTTGAACAAATTCCGCATCTTATTGAAAGTTGTCCGGGCTTTTCCAATACGAGACCTCACCTCATCAGAAGGGTCCCATTGATCATTTATGGTAGTGAGAAGGTATATATACTTATGCACTTGTGCAATGGGTTTCTGGTCTATATTTAGTTTGCATGCAGAGAATTTGTGTTTGCTAATGACCATCACTTTCGTCTTCTGAGGGTTTATATATATACAGGGTGCTTCAAAAAAATGTATACACACTTTAAACTATCGTAGTTTTCCCGCTCTACAAGGCTAATGTTATATTCCTTCGCCAGGTGGCAGCATAATCGTCCCTCTATGTTATATTGTCAGTTGGAATTTGTAATATCAACATGGCGGACGTACGTTTGAGTTTTGAAGAACGTAAGCAGGTTATTAAGTGGTACTGGAAGTTTGAGAATGTAAATGAAGTTCAAAGACAGTGGAGAAGGGAGTACGATACAGAACCACCTTCAAGATTAACAATTACACGCATACGAGACAAATTCGAAGTTCATGGAACAGTGTGTGATGTGCATAAAGGTCATTCAGGTCGACCTCGAACAGCTACAAGTGATGAGTCATCAACGGCAGTCTTGGAACTGTTTCAACGCTCTCCTAACAAATCTTCAAGGCAAGGGGCACGTGAAAGTGATGTAAGTGCTAGCAGCGTGCTATGCATTCTGAAGAGAGGCAAGTATCGTGTTTACATTCCAAGGCTGGTGCAACAGCTAAGTGACGACGATCCAGATCGAAGGTTGCAATTTTGTGAATGGGTTCAGGAGTTGGTGATACGTGAACCGGGATTTATGGGTAGCATCATTTGGTCTGATGAAGCCCAATTCAAACTTAATGGAACTGTCAATAGGCACAATTGTGTTTACTGGGGTGAAGAAAATCCTCACATTACAATTGAAAAGGCTGTAAATTTGCCTGATGTAAATGTGTGGTGCGGTTTGTCTTCAAGGGGACTCATTGAACCTTTTCGAGTTGAAGGCACTGTAACTGGTATAACTTACCTAACAATGCTTGCTGATTCCAGATTTCCTGCCATTCGTGCATTATACGGTAATGATAATTTTTATTTTCAACAAGATGGTGCCCCGCCGCACTATCACAGGGACGTACGAGCTTACCTGGATCAAAATTTGCCGGGCCAGTGGATAGGACGCAGGGGGCAAATCGAGTTTCCAGCACGCTCTCCGGACCTTACACCACTGGATTTCTTCTTATGGGGCACAGTAAAAGATGAGATGTACAAACGTAAACCACGTAACCTAGACATTCTTTGGAATGAGATTCAAGCCGTGTGTAGAGAAATCTCATTGGACGTTTTGATACGATGTACAGAATCAGTGGTGACTCGTACTCAGAATTGTATTGATGCTGCAGGTCGCCAATTTGAACAGTATTAACATTTGTTATTTATGTTTCATTTACATTGTACTTTCAGCTTTCTACTTTCCTGAAATTTAACTTTGTAGAACGGTAAATACATTTTCTATGGAAGTTCAAAGTGTGTATACATTTTTTGAAGCACCCTGTATGTATATATATATATACCATATTCATTTTTTTAACTTCATCAATGATATGTAGGCTTTCTTGACTATCCGCAAAAATCACAGTGTCATCGGCATATCGAATGTTTGAATATAATAATACTTAATTGCTCTGAATAAGAGCATATTATGCTTGAAACTAGTGCCGGCACGTAAATAATAAATGTATTTAATACTAATGGGTATCGACTATATTGGTGGACAATTTACTACTAACTGGTATTTAATGTAAATTATTATAGTATACTTCTGCTGCAAGAAGCTGATGAATTGCCTGGCAACGTTCTTATATCTTCAGAGATACTTATGCAATTGGAATTTGCCAATCGACTTCTAAATTCTTGGGCTAGTCTTTATGTAGGTCGTCTGCCCCATTAGTATTTGATAGCCTGACTTCCTGCCAAAAAGACGGGTCTCGTAACATACATCAACATGGTGATAATTGATAATCATTTAGATAGCCGTCCAGCCTTATGATCGTTTAATTGTATCTCTACCCAAATAGTCTGATGTCTTATTTTATACTCGTTTAACCTATATTTCATGCCATCAGTTATACTATCTCTGTGGTTAACAGCCGTGAGGCTGGTTGGCAGCAGCTCGCCATTCTTCCCGACTCTCCGTCTTCCTCTTCAGTTCACAGTATGAGCCACAACCCATATCTTCCAGTATTTGACTCATGTACTCCAGTCTTGGTCTTCCTCTATAATTCTAGCCTTCTACTGTTCCCTCGATTATAAGCTTAAGCTGTCCAGTGTGTCGCAGTATGTGGCCCACGAGGTGATTCCTTCTTCTTTTTAAATATTTAAGGAAGCTTCTCCTCTCTCCCACTCTTCTAAAGACTTCCTCATTTGTGACGATTTCTTTCCAGCTGATTTCCATAATCCTTCTATAGCACCAGGTTTCAAATTCTAGTAGTCTTTTCCTCTCTCTCCTATTTGTCCAAGATTCGCTGCCATATAGCGCGACGCTCCATGCATAGGTCTTCAACATTTGTTTCCTCACATCAAGACTTACGTTCCTTGCAGTAAATAGGTTATTCTTGGCTTAGGCAATCCTACTTAATATCTCTCTGCTGCTGCTTCCATCATTCGTTATTTTACTTCACAGATAATTAAACTCGTTCACTTCTTGTATCTTTTCATTTCTTAACTCTATTGCTGTCTGGTTGTCGCCATTTCTACTGCAGACCATTTTTTTTGTTTTGTTTGTATGCGTTCTTATATTAAATTCTTCCTCTATTATTTTTTCCACCTTCCTCAGGATCTTTTGTAAGTATTCTTCATTTTCTGCAATTAGCGCTATGTCATCAGCACGCATTAAACAGTACTTAAAAGAAGTTTTGCATATTGCGATTTAGTGCCTTGTTTATTTTGCTATGTGTATGTTATCACATTATACACACTATAGGGTACATACAAAGAAAAACAACATACAACCTTCTCTGCAAAAGAGACAGAAACACAACGAATAGCAAAAGTGATAATGTGGGACTGAGCACACAAACGTCCTTTTCATGTCGGGGCATATCAATACCGTCTATGGTCACCTCGAGCTCGAAGACATGCTTGCCGACGACGAGGCATACTGAGCACCATCGAATTATCCCACTCTTGCACAGCAGCTTCAATTAGTTGCTGTTTCTTGGTTGGAGGATTGGGACGGTGTGGAATTGCCCCTTTGAGCTCTTTCCATGCATGTTCAATACAGTTCATGCCCGCAGAATATGCAGGCCACTCCATTCTCTGTATGCCATGCTCAATGGGCACGAACATTATCGTCCATTATAATAGTGTAAAGCCATTGTGGCAGCAAATCCTGTAACGACAGGTTCAACATGTCTCTGTACACCAGACCAAACATGATTCTACCTCAAAACATGACTGAACCTCCCTTGGCGTTCCTAGATGAAGGGCTCCTGAAATGTCGCACCCACTCGTCGCCACACTCATTCGATGTCCTTTTTTGATTTTAAGATTTTATAGTTTTTATGTTTTGTTGTTTATTCTGTTTACTTCGAAACGAGCGAAAATCTGTTAGTTTTATTTCTTAGTGTCCTTTTGACCATCAATTTATTTATTTATTGATTGATTGATTTAGTTAGTTAGGTAGGTAGTTAGTTATTGATTTAGTTATTGATTTATTTATTTATTGATTGATTTATTGATTTATTTAAGTCCACTAAGGAGCGCTTATGACTAGTGCTTCTGCGACGCTTTCTTTGTTCTCCAATATCTCCTCAGTCCAGCCTTGCTCTCCTGTGTGAGGGTGGTCGGGTGGGCACCAAGAGTTAACACTATCACAACATTTGGAACGGTCATGAATATCACAGTCTAAAATCCCAGCGTTATTCAAGTCTTGTTTCACTTCATTAAGCCACAAGCTCCCAGTCTTGTAGCCATTAATTAATCAAGTTGAAGATCTCTCGGTGATTCTATCGCACCCCATCCGGAATAGGAGCCCGTAGAATTTCAGTCGTCTCCATCGCATCATGATAGTGGTGACAGGTTCAAACTGACGGTATAGTTCTGTGTTTGCTTTAAGTCGATAAGAGCCATATGGGAGCAATCTTGGTCCATGAATTTTTCGAAGGATACTTCTCTCGACTTTCTCCAAATCATCCATGTTGCCTTTGTTGTTCATCAAGAGGGTCTCTGCTGCACATAGAAATATAAAGTTAAGTCATTGGAGTCTGGGGTGGGGGGGGGGGTTGGTTTGACATTATAGAGATTAAAGAAAAAGAAAACAATATGTAAAACTGTAAGTATTAGTATTCTGGGAGAGGAGAATAAATTGGTCGATTAACCAAGAAATAAAGTGTGAAGTATGTGTTGAATAATGGGTTCTCCCGGCGGTGATAATTGCGCCTCTTTCTTTAATGAGTGAGTCGTTGCCAACACGCCTTGTTCTTTATATACCAGAGTAGGAATTATTTACATATTTACTTGAGATATACGTTTAGGATATTCTTCATGCCGATGTCTGTGACCTGGAGGTCGGCCAGTCAACGAGTTCCTCGCTATCTTCCTAAGTAACAGACCATTATCTGGAAGCAGCCCGGAGGTTGGTTGCAGGGTCGGACGAATTCTGTATGGCCGGTACCGTCTCCCACCAAGGTCACACAAGGTCAGGTCTCTCCGATGAGTGAGATTCTCGATAATACTAGAATTCCTTATTCTCGGCAGCGTCTATTTTAAGATAAGAAAACAGGCTCGCTCAAGCAGTGTGAATCATTCCTCATTCTGATGTTCGATAAATAGAAAACTGTATATTTTGATCCACTTATAAGGAAAAACTAAAGGGACCTGGATATTTCTGCTATTTATTAGGCAAAATAACCAGTGATGGACGATGCTAAGAGGATATAAAAAGTAGGTTGGCTCAGGAAAGGAAAGCATTTCTACAGAAAAGAAATCTATTTACATATAAATATAGATTTGGGTAATTAATAGTAATTTTTGAAAGCCTTTGTCTGGAGCGTGGTGCTCTATGGAAGTGAAACTTGGACAGTTGGTGCAGCAAGAAATAAGAGAATAGAAGCATTTGAAATGTGTATTATAGGAGAATGGGTTTATAGAGTAACAAATGAAGATGTGTTGAGACGTGTGGGTGAGGAGATATGTTTCTGGCGACTGCTAATGAAGGGAAGAGATAGGTTGGTAGGACACAGGAATAGCAAACTTAGTTATGGAAGTAAGGGTCGACGACAAGAACTGTAGGGGTAGACCAAGGTTAGAATATGTTAAACAGATTGCCTCGGATGTGGTAGCTATGTAGATATGAAACGATTAGGTCAGGACATAGAGGAATGGAGGGCTGCATCAAACCTGTCAAAAGACTGAAGACTCTATTATTTAAATTACTTTATGTTCGACCCTCACTATTATGTGTCAGATAACTGTATCATAATGATGGTCATTATAACACTGTTTTCCATTATGATACAGTTTCTCCAGCCAATCAGAGCTCGTTCATTGACCAATTAGGTAACGATAACTTCGCGCATGCGCTCAAAATCCAACATGTCGGACATAAACACAACATCGAACTATAATAAATTACCGACATGGAATACCCACCGTCCATATGTTCGCGTAAATAAACTGGCGAATAAGAGACAAGAAATAGCACTGTACCTTAAAATCACCAACACTAATTTCTACACAGCGCATTGTCTTCAAATGACACCGGTGACAATATTACTGAGGGACGGCAGATGTAAACATATGGCTTGCATATGGCATTGCCAGCCAGACGCAAACTGCGTATGTGAACGTTGCGGCAAATGTTGCGAAAGATACCATGCGATGTACTGTGCATATAGACTTGAATCTCTGACGTCCTTCTGTTGTAATGAATAGTTTATTCCTATGCATGTTTCATTTTGTCTGTATCATTCATTTGGCTATTAGCTGCAATAAATATTTTATTTATTTATATGGCATTGCAAACACACAGAGCGCATGCGTCGGTCGTTCAAAGATCTTGAAAGACAGAGATATAACACCCAACGCTCGCTCTGCGATCACAAAATTCCAGTAGCTGACTCTCAACAGATATTTATTAATATTTATGTTAAAACATATAATAAAGTTATAATTATCTTCGAACATAAACAGTCGTATGCAACTCGCCTATAATGGTAATTAAGACACTCGTATGTGGGTAGATTATAGGCTAGGGAATAACCCACCCACCAAGGGAAGATGATTAAAAGAAGGAAGTAGATTTGGGATTTGGAAAAGAAGGATAGAGAAATAGGAGGAGAGTCCCACAAAATTAATAAGTTGACTTTTAATTCATTTAGAAGCGGTTGCCACCGCAAATATGTACTCGGATACCTAAAATGGCTACGAGCTTGGTCGAGGCTAACGGGAGCCGCAGATAAGGCTTGGGCAGTTTGCCAGAGAGAACCTGTAGTGTATTTCCTCCCAAGCACGAATGAAAGTACTATAGGGAAGGGGGATGATCTGGCCAGACAAATAGTAAGAGCTTTATTAAGCATTAACGAGGGCATAAACCTAGGAGGAGCTAGGAAAGCCAGGATCCTGCCTAACTGTAGTATAAGAGAAATGATGAATCCAAAACCAAATATTTAATTTATTTAACAATGCAGGAAGTTTGAGGCAATTAACAATTATGAAATATAATTTTGATAAACATGGTTCATTTGAACTTTTTAACAAATAGGGTCGCAGACCTCTCCACGTTAAACAGTTGCTCCAGGCAATTGACAATTTTTAAGGTTTTTTAACCGTGTATTAAAATCTTGGTAAGATTTCATAAATAGGCAAAATGGAATAATTAAAGTTTTAACATTTACAGGAGTACAAGCAGTGTACTATATGAAACCTCTGAAAGAACATTCTAACGAGAATAACAACTTCGAAGATAACAAAATGGAAAACATAAAGAATAAAAAGGAAGTTCCTACAACTTCTTATTATACAGAATTACTTTGTGAGATTTATACAAAGAGAGCAGGTCACTTACTGTGAACCTGAAAAGTTAATCAGAAGGAAGGTTCTAGACCTCTTATACTTTGAATAAGACTCGCCAGTCAAATGAGGCAGTTTTCATTTAGCGAGACCAAAAAATAACTCACTCAAGAGTTGAGAGAATTGTTTTCCCTGCTTTTGAAGGGAGGAACAATGTAAATTTAAAACTTGTATCACACAAGAAATTATGCAGAATTTAATTAATGTTAAACTAGCAAAGTTGGAAGGGTACTTCGTGAGTAACACCTTATAGACAGTTACAATTTTATAAATAATGGTTGTTAGTAGAAGGTTAAGGAAAGATCATGGGGATATAGGATCAATGTTCATGGCCGTATTTAATATAACCGGACGATCGCGACGCGGTAGAAAAGTGGAGAAAGCACTGATTATCACTATTGTCTGTAAAGATGGATGCAAAGTTCACCAGAGAAACACTGAAGTTTATGAGAAAAAAAGTTATTGCAATTATGGAGATAACTGATTGCACTATGTAGGTGAAAGTCTATTTCTCGAAAAAGTTGTGATTTACGATTAAATGCGCCATAGAATTTTCTAGAGGTTCCAGCGGAGGACGAAAATTCACTGTTGTAGTAATTTAGTTTTGAACAGAATTCTCCCAAGTACATGAAAAATACATGACGGCAGGACTCGTAGATTGAGCACCGAATCTGGAAAGTTCCAGAACAATCTTAGCAGAAAAATGGGGTTGAGAAAATCCAACGGCGGAAATAACTTTGTAATTATAGACAGCGGGTATTAGATAATATCCCACGTAGCGAGAGTGTTTCTCGTTTAAATAGCTTAAGAAAAGCTCCTTTTAGTAAGGTTGGCTTACAAGAAAAAAGCTCAACATGGCAAATCCCACGAAGAGTGATTATTGCCCCAAAGTAAATAGTTTCACACTGCCTATAATTAAAAGCACTTGAAAGTTAAAACCATGAAGATGAGGTTAAAACTTTTTAAAAATGGTACTTATCTCGATTTCATGTTGAAGTCGGAGTTCCTTGAAGACTATCTAGCCAACATGGCGTAGAAGAGGGTGAGCCTCTTGGTTTGAGGAGGCTAAGCTCGAGCGGAGCTTTGACTGTACGAGTCAACTGCAGACGAAGAAGTGAGTGAGCTCAGCGGAGCAAGGAGAGACCACGGAAGGGGGAGAGAGTGGGGGTAGGAAAACAAAAGGTATACATATAAACATTGCCAACTTTACAGAAATAAAATAATCTTCTTTTGCTGAGCTGGTCTTCAAAGAGTTGACAACAGTATCTGGTAGCCAAATGGATGTGGAATTCCTCTTGCGCGAGGAAGAGTTGAAGAGCTTCAGAGATTTGTTGTCATATGACGCTAGGTGGATCACAGAATATATATCTGAAACATACTCACACAAAATATAAGAAATTTGCACATAGAGGAGAAAACAAATGATCACTGTTGGTGTTTGACAAAAAGGAAGGAAAGAACGTGCAAAAGCATTCAAATTTGTGATCTCAGGTACCGTGCATTCGTTTTATAAAAAAATACTCGTGTCTTAATTATAGCCATTATAGGCTCGTTGCGTAATGTACTATTCCATGATGGTTCCGTATTGACGTACTAAATAGTTTTTAACAACAATTATACATCCGCCTTAGTCAATACATGAACGAAAGGAAATAGAATTAGATTTGGTCCAGGTACATGTTTCAGGGATTAATTGCTTTTATCCCCTTCATCACCCAAGATTAATATCCGAAGAAAGTTATAAAATAGCTTAGCACTCAAAAAAATGGCTATTTGACTTAATATGGTGCACGATATTATATATATTTGTTATACTAATCCCTGAAACATGTACCAGGAGCAAATCTAATTATATTTTCTTTCGTTTATGTATTGACTAAGGCGGTTGTATAATTGTTGTTAAAAAATATAAAAGACTGAAGATCAAACAAAAACACACTGGCGTAATTGCGGAATAGATTTTTAACCGTTATCATTTACTGAGAGCAATATGAACATATTAACACAACGGAATGAACATTTTCGCTGTAACTTACGCTGTTGAATCCTTATACATGATACACCACAGTACCTAATGGCCAGACCATGCTGACCAATCGAGAATGTCGATAATGAAGTTTCACGATACCACGAATAGGAGTGGCTAGCAGTTATGGCTGTCGGTTCGGAGATACGGGTATTTAATTCCCGGCTCCGCCAAGAAATGTAATTCCGGTCTGAAGGCTGGAGCGATTCCCACCTCAGCCATCCTAGAAGAGAATTATCCTCATCTTCTATTCCAGAACCATGCTGGGATTGTATATAAATTAAGGCCACAGCCGCCTCCTGTCTAAATCCTAGCTCTAATGACAAATACACACACACAATAACTCAGGTAATGAGAAAGATTTCACACACTCCCACAAATACAACCACGATGCCGCAATACCGCCTAAATGAATTATCATCATCAATCTTTTTCCAGATCCGCTTCTGCCCACGATTTTCAGTGATCATTTTCGTTACTCATTACATGAAATAGGATCCCCTATTTATATATTTATTTATCTATTTATTATTATTATTATTATTATTATTATTATTATTATTATTAGAGTAAAGGTAGAAAGCCAAATAGAGGAGGAGTAGTTTGGATTTAGAGGAGGCAGGTCAACAGTGGAACCCATTTTCATTCTGAGACAGAACATTGAAAAGAGTTGGGAATATGGGAAGGATATGGTAATGACTTTCATTGATCTAGAAAAGGCCTATGATAGCATCCCTAGAACAAAAGTTTGGGAAAGATTAACAAATAGGGGGATAGGCAAGGGACTGAGAGACATGATAAAAGGAATGTGCATGGAGTGCTACAGTAGTGTGAAGACTAGAGTCGGGACATCGGAATGGTTTAAAATTGACACTGGACTAAAGCAAGGAAGTGTGTTGTCACCATTATTGTTCGTAATGGTGATGGATGACATCATGAAGGCAGCAATGAAAGAATATACTAGGGCAAAGATGAAGGTAATGCTGTTTGCAGACGACGTTGTGATCTGGGGCGAGGATGAGACAAGAACAGTTAGACGTAATAAATGAAAAGATTGAGCAATGGGGATTGAAGATAAATGTGGAGGAGAGTAAAACAGTGGTGATGAGTAGAGATAAGAAAGAAGGAAAAGGAGTAATCGAAGTAGGAGATAAGGAATTGGAAGTAGTGAAACACTTCAAATACTTGGGAAGTGAACTGAAAGAAGATGGAAGACTAGATTTGGAAATTAGCAGAAGAATACAACTCGGGAGTGCTTTCTACCAACATGTACGGGGACTAGTATGGACCAAGGGTATACCAATTAAGGCTAAAGAAGTTATGTACAAAGCATATTATGTTCCTATAATGACATATGCAGCAGAAACTTGGACAATGACCAAGAGGGATGAGAGCAGAGTACAAGCAGCTGAGATGAGATTCCTGTACAAGCAGCTGAGATGAGATTCCTGAGAAGTATGGTCCAGAAAACGAGGAGGGACAGAGTGAGAAATGAGGATATACGGAAAGAATTGGGAGTACAGAAACTAAATGTCAAACTGGAGCAAAACAGATTGAGATGGTTTGGACATGTCAAACGGATGAATGAAGTAAGGCTACCAAGACGAGCACTGGAACGACGGATGTCAGAGAAGAGAGGACGAGGAAGACCAAGAATGCGTTGGATGGACTCGGTGGAGAATAGTATTAGAAAACGGAACCTGGATTGGAAAACTGTTTCGGAAGAGGAATGATGGAACAACAAAACGAAGTGGAGAGGAACCATATTTGCCCCCACCCAGTGTCAACTGGAAAAGGGGAAATGAAGGTGGTGATCTATTTATTTATTCATTTATTTATTTATTTATTTTTGATCGAGTTAACGATTCTCTTTCCTTAATTCAACCTTTGGAGAATGGTTTCTTTTAATACTTTATTACAGACAAATAGCCATAAAAAAGAGAGGTAAAATACACTGAGATTGCGCACCTGCGTCTTGGTTTGCATTGTCTATAGTTTACATTCACATGCATCTCTTGGTTTATGTTAAAAAATCTTGGTAGACTACAAGTAAAATGATTCAAACCGTGCACTGCCAGTCTTGTAAACACGTGCCTCATCTCGAAGTTGGATGTTGTCCACGTCCAATCTATCATGGCCCCGGTTCCTTAGAATTCTCTTCGCTTTTCGTTTTCCCGATGCTCTAGTGTTGGGTAGAGGTAGAAGTGTTCTGAGGTTTTACATTTGTTTCAATGGTTTCATTTGTGACTCGGTTTGTAGGCCTATGCTTGTATATTGTTGCAGACCGGTTAGCAGCTACATTGCTCGGTCAGACACGATCGTCCCCGGATGTGTAATTCATTAGCATTAGTAGCCTGGAATTAACATGAATTCCCAATCCTAGTTGGGTGGTAACTTCGATATTGAAAATATACTGTATTATTCAGGCGTAAGCATTGCTGAACAACAACCACACTACCCCCAAAAAAAGTGCTTAAAACCGTGTCAGAATCTATATTTCCCAAGATCGCGGATTTAAACCCGGCTGAAGTCGTCGGATTTTTTAAGAGCGTTAAAAATCTCTCAGTATGCCTTTCTTCGGAGGGGGAGTAAAGCCGGTGTTCCCTTGTCATAGATATATGGCATGAAAAAGAACCTTCCACTAACTACACTTGTGTAAGCTAAAATTTGTAGGTTAGTTTGATAACGCTATATTAGTTCCAACGTTCGCCGCCAGGTGCTGACTGCGATGGCATTTAGTAGCCACGTCTGCAGCTAGGTGTCGTGGACGGTAGCATTTGGTAGCCAAAGCAGGAACTACTTGGAAAAATTAATCGTCCGCAGTCCTTCGACCTGAATCACAGATAACACACACTAATACAGCCATCACAATTATCACCGGTTATCAGACAGATTCTACACACATCCAAAGTACACGGGGCTACATGACCGCGTTATTGCAGCCCCTACATTGAAGAAACAACCAATCTAAATTCTATCTTCGTATTATCAGACATAGCCTGGGGATCGTGATGGCTCAGTGGCTTAGCTACTCGTCGTTCACCCGGACGGCCGAGGTTACAATCCCGGTGACAGCGGGGTGGAATTTTCAGCTGGAAAATCACGTGGTGTCAGGATGGGCATCCAACCTTAAATCCCCGGCCAAAACCAAAATGAGCCTGGTTGGCTCCGGCGACTCCAATTAATTGGGAAAAGCGGAAGAAAGTTTATATTTTTTTATTATCAGACATAGCCTCCAATATTGCAATATTTTGGAAATTGTAATTTCAATAACCAATTCTGTACTTTTAAAAACAAGGATTGTTAAAAAGTTTTCCGTTCGTAATCAATCTCGGTAATCACCTCGTGGTGTACTGGCTAGCGTTCTTGGCTGTCATCCTTGAGGTCCGTGTTTCAATTCTCGGATCTGTCAAGAAATTTAATTCTGGTCTAGACGTTTGAAAACTTTTGAGTGTAGCGATGAGTGGTTAAGAGATTTCACGAGCCCTTCGTCCAGGAACGTCACCAACAGCAAGGAGGTTCAGTCATTTTTGGTCGACGTACGCCTCTAATTCCTATCCACGGTATCATGACTGTTCTGACGTACAGAGACAACATCCTTGAACCTGTCGTTACAGGATTTGCTGCCACAATGAGTGAGGGCTTCACACTAGTGGACGATAATGCTCGTGCCTATTGAGCTAGGGTGGTTAATCAGTTAATCAAATATATGGCATACAGAGAATGGAGTGGCCTGCATATTCTGCGGACATGAACTGTATTGAACATGCATGGAAAGAGCTCAAAAGGACAATTTTACACCGTCCCAATCCTCCAACAATCATCAGCAACTGATTGAAGCTGCTGTCCAAGAGTGGGATAATCTGCTCCTAACCAGTATGCCTCGTCGTCTGCAAGCATGCCTTGGATCTCGTGGTGGCCATACACGGTATTGATATGCCCCAACATGAAAAGGACGTTTGTGTACTCAGTCCCACATTATCACTTTCGTTATTCTTTGTGTGTTTCTGTCTCTTTTGCAGAGCAGATTGTGTGTTGTTTTTCTTTGTATATACCCTATATTGTGTATAATGTGATTGCATACACATAGTAAAATAAACATGTCTCTAAATCACAATATGCAAAACTTTTTTTGAGCACTGTATATGTATATACAGGGGTGTGCAAATTACTAGAATCAAATAACGAATTTAAACCAATCACAATTTTGTATTCAAAATCATTTTAATGACAACTACTGGGATCTTTTATTACCCTACTTAATAATGTCTTCTCTCCCGTGGAGTTTCATCTTTTCCCATAAGGAATTGCGTCTGGAAACTTTTGGAATAGGCGATTCCGAGGGTTACATGAGCTGGGTCCGTTTTCTATTTCCATTGACTTTGGAATATACCCTCTAAGTCAGGTGATTTCAATCCATGGTTCATGAATCTTTGAACAGCTCAAGTGTGGATCATCAGTAAAAAAAAGAAAAAGACCCCAAATCTCTCTGCTCTAAATTCACACGAAAAGTAGAGCGAAGTAATCCAAACAAAACTTGTGGCATTTTGCATTAGCAAGGCTCCTCTGTTAAAGGGAATTTAAAAAAAAAATATTTCAGTTTCTTAAAAGAAAGGATGATATTAGGACTCTTCGTTGAACATTTGAAGTAAATTCTACGTCATGCAAACATATTCAGTGCATTAATCCGTGAAAAGTGTAAATGGAATTTTGTTAAACTACCGTCAAATCTAATAATTTTCACACCTCTATAGTAGGTGGTGGGATGCCATGCCGGAAACACAAAAGGGGACATAAAGATGAGATGCGCGGAGGGATATTTTTTTCGGGACCTGACGTTTGGTATAGTTTACTGAAGCGATCAACTTTTGTCTTCTCTCTCTCCGTGTCAGAATGGGGGAAAGCGTATGAAGGAAGAACTCCCCCCTATAAGCCTGGATCCGCACGGGACGGAAGTAATAAAATGAATCTCTGCTGTCGAGCTCAAAATCAATAGAAGCAATTTGTAACCGTACAGTCTTCCGCTTGGATAGAGCTTGACTGCTGCGAAGAGAAATATCTCGCTAGTGATTTAGCGAAGGACCTTCTGATGGTGAGTAAAAACGGGGTGGGGCGTTCGCTAGCTGGAACCGCCTTGCGCGGAGTGAACACTGCCTTATTGCTAACTACAGTATCTCAACCGGGATTTTGGTTTATTTATTTATTTATTTATTTATTTTATGTCTTTGGTAGTGGCGAAGTTAGGGCTCATGGCCCTCTCTTACACTTAACCACGCAATATGGTACCAGTACATAGCTCATGACAATTTCGAAAATACAAAAAATATTATGATGATGAATAAGGAGTAAATTAATTATGCTAATACTAATATTAGTAAAAAAAAGGCACATGCATAATGATAGTAATAATTGTAACAATACAAATAATAATAATAATAATAATAATCACAATGTCACAGACCTTTCTATAATATCCTAGATATAATCGTAGCTCAGTCATACGTCCTATCATCCATCACCATTCACACGGGGCAATCAGCAGTATTCAACAGGTAATCTCGGCATGTGACCTTAAATTTATTTATTGTTGTGGAATTTCTGATATTGGGAAGAGTTGAATTCCATAGTCGAGACCCAGCTACAGCAAAAGAGCGGTTAAACATGGATGAGTGGTTGATGGGGATGGCGAGGGAAGAGCCAGATCGAGTGCTTCGATTATGATATGAGGACAAGTAATTAAATTTTGATGACATGTACGTGGGGGTGTTTTCATGCAGAAATCGATAGATGGATGTCAACAAGTGAAATTTACGGCGTTCATCAGGTTTAAGCCATGAAAGAGCACGGTAGTTTGGGGTTATGTGGGCATCGTATCTTAGATTGAAAGCGAACTGAAGACAAGAGTTCAATGCTTGTTGAAGTTTCATTGTTTGTCCATGAGTCGCGTCAACGAGAACGACGTCACAGTAGTCTAGAATTGGTAGTATTAGTGTCTGGATGAGTTTAATCTTAATGTCTAGTGGTAAAATATTCTTATGGCGCACGAGTGGGTGAAGGGATGCGTATATCTTTTTACGTGTATTTCTTATATGTGGTGACCAGTCAAGAGTTTCAGTTAAGGTTAACCCAAGGTTCCTTACTTCTTTACTAAAGGGGATGGTGATTGAATTCAGTGTTACTGGAGGCACAACGTAGTTGTTTTTTAATGAGTTTAGTAACTTATGAGAGCCGATGATGATAGTTTGGATTTTCTTAGGATTGAGCAAGAGAGAGTTGTCATCGGCGTATACACTAAGTTGATGGATATCAGTGTTTATATCCCTTATTGCATTTGATATATTGTTGATACTAGTGTGGCAATATATTTGGAGATCATCTGCATAAAGATGATATTTATTATGGTTAATTGTGGAGGAGATATCGTTGATATAGAGCACGAACAGTAGGGGCCCAAGGACCGAACCTTGGGGGGTTCCTGCCTTTTTCTGACGCCACTGTGAGGTGGTGTCCTGTACAATCACACGCTGTTTTCGACCCGTTAGGTAAGCAGAGAAACAAGTTATGGCTTCGGAGCCAAGAAGGGATTTTAGCTTCTTCAATAGGGTCGGTATATCTATGGTGTCAAATGCTCTGCTGAAATCGAGGAGTGTGAGTATTGTTACTTGTATTTGGTCCATTGCTTGTCTGATGTCATCAGTCACCTTAAGTAAGGCAGTAGCTGTGCTGTGGCCCTTCTTGAAACCAGACTGGAGTGGGTCAAGTAGAGAGTGAGTGTTCAAATATTCCAGTATTTGGGTTTGTACTAACCGTTCCAGTACTTTGGAGAGAGAAGGGAGAATAGATACAGGGCGGTAGTCGGACGGTAACAGTGGGCAAGGTACCTTAGGAAGAGGGATCACGTTGGCGTATTTCCAGATAGGAGGCAGTGTGCCATTGTTTAAACAGTAATTAAAAATGTGAGTGAGAATGGGGAGAACAGCACCAATAATGTAATGTATAAATTTTATAGGTATATCATCAATCCCGCTCGCCTGGGATCTAATGGAATACAACACTCTCTTAACTTCATTAGTGCTTACGTTACGAAATGCAAAGCTGGGTCGATCTGGTGGTGGAAATGATGGGCCGTGACTGGCAGCGTTATTTGGGCTGGATTGAGTATCTGCATCCGTGAAATATGCATTTAGATCGTCTAGTGGAATGTCAGGTATAGGAAGTTGCTCCTGGTTTTTTCCTATGCCCAAAGCACCGAGTTGTTTCCACGCTCTAGCTGTGTTTAGTCGGCAGGTTGTATCACGAACATACTTAAATTTAAGATTACGTTAAGTTTGCTTAATTTGGTTTCGTAGTACTCGGTACTTTTCAAAATCATTTGGTAGACCAGAACGTTTGTATTGTCTGAAAAGATTATCTCTACGGGACATCATTTTCTTGACTTCCGGAGTTAACCACGGCTTAGGCCTAGGTTTACGAGAAATCCTTATCTTTCTCCTGGGCGCATGTTTGTTGTATAGTGCATGTATTAATAGATTAAACTTGTTGGCTGTCTCCTTCGTTAGTCAACTGCTTAATTTGCCAGTAGGTGATGGATGGTAGAACGTATGACTGCTAGGATAATATTTAGGATGTTATGGAAAGGTTTGTAACATTGTGATTATTAGACTTATTGTCATCACTCATCTTTATCATGTATATAAAACTCGAGCTCCTTAACCCGAGGAAATTAGAAGGTGCGGTTTGTACCAAAATCTTCCAAATCGTCTCAATAGTACAGGGAAAATCTTGCATTTCATGAAAAGTCAACGACGATGATGATGATGATGATAGTGTGGCCTCATAGAGGCCGAGTGGGCGACCTGCGCGTCGTAATGAGGATGAAGTGATAATGAAGACGGCACAGTCTCCGAGTCTCCGAGTTACGGGAATTAACCCCTGGGGATTAAAATCCTTGATGGCTCGGCCGGGAATCGAACCCGGGGCATTTTGGGTCAAAGCCTAGTGCGGTAACCATTTAGCCACGGAGCTGGATGAAAATTCTACTTATTTATGTATTTTTATTTTTTTAAGCGAAAGTTCCCCTACAGGAGAGCGATTAAACTTAATAACATGATGTCATTTGGAGGCGTGTCTCCTCCGCTCCTCCCAAAATCTCTTCATTCTCTCGGAATGTTCCCTCTTCCTCTCTTCCGTCCACTTTTTTCCAGGTTGTCGTAATAATCTTGGTTCAAACTTAACATTCGCGATTTTTGTCTGGCACTCAGTTCGGTCTTGAAAATTTTGTATACTGAATACTTGTAAGTCTCTCTGTACCTCTTTAAGCCATTCTGTGCGGCATTTGCTCTGTGTTATGATATTTATTTATTTATTTAATTATTTATTTATTTATAAAGTGCGTTTAAACTCTGCAATTTTTCTAGGTTTGTGCCGTGTCTTGTGTGGAGTTTCGCCTAGAACACCAAGCTGGCTCATCAGCGGGCTCTTGGTGTTCCCGCACGCACCCCACACAAGACACGGCACAAGCCTAGAAAAATTGCTGAGTTTTAATTCACTGGCCGTGAAAGCCAATATGCCATATTTTTGCGTTTAAACTAAATAAACAAGATGTTAGCCCCTGCCAGAGGTTTGTCGCGTTGAGCCCGCATAGCAATGAAGCCAGGTGGGTGGTTTACACACATGCGAGAGTTCTCGCGCGTGGGTCTGCTAGTTATTATTATGAGACTAATATTATTATTCATGCTCGTTAAATCGTGGACCATGGCTGAGAGGGCAGCTGACAGGGGCTATCCTGAGTGTGGTTTCTCCCACACTCCCTCCAGGCAATTGTCAGTCCTGGGTGCCTACCTCATCTCTGTCCGCCTAATACAGTCCTTCAAATGAGTTAACAACAAAATAAAGAGGTTTCTTTATCTTGAATACACATAGAAGGGGGCGACTTCGGTGGCGTAGTTGGTAGCATGCTGAGCTTCTATGCCCAAGGTCGTGGGTTCAAACCCGGCTGAAGTCGTCGGATTTTTAAGAGCGTTAAAATCACTCAGTATGCCTTCCTTCGAAGGGGAAGTAAAGACGGCGGTCCCATGTCATAGATTTATGGCATGAAAAAGAACCTTCCACTAACTACAATTGTGTTAACACTTTATAGGGCAGAATAGTACAGTAGTAAATATATTGTATTTGTATTTATTTACATTTAATTATTTTATCCTAATTATAAGTATAATCAATTTTAATTGTTGTTTTATTTAACATTTAAATGCTCGTTGTTACTTTTATAATTTTAAAATTATTAGAATTTATTAAGCATTATTAAACAATTAAAATTAAAAGTAAAGAAAACTACGATAATAAAGATTAAAATTAAAGATGCATTATTTTTATTACAATTTTTAATTTTTTACTTTAATTGTTTTTATTAAAACATTTATCTAGCACCACAGGTCAAGGAGATAAACTAATAATATTGGGTTTACACTTCTAAAAGAATTAGTTGAAATATGAGTGAAAGATTCAACCGTCTGCATCTTTGACAATAGAAATTGTCCTTTTGCTAAGTGGTTAATATACTGACCTCTAACCTATAAAGGGTTAAGCCAAAATTTGTAGGTTAGAATTGATAACGTTATATTAGTACCAACGTTCGCCGCCAGGTGTTGACTGCGATGGCATCTAGTAGCCAAGTTCACTAGCTAGGTGTCGTGGATGGTAGCATTTGGTAGCGAAGTAGGAACTACTTGAAATTATTGTCTGCAGTCCTTACTTAAATTAAAACAGACAACACAATCAACAGCGGTTATCAGACAGATTCTACACACAGCCAAGTACACGGGGCTACATGAGGAATCAACCACATAGAGGGGTTATGCTGTACTAGTTATACGTTATATTATTATTTTTTATTATTATTATTCTTTACGGCCATTTTTTCTGCTAATCCAGAAACATAGCCGGCCCCGTTGTGCTGGGGTAGCGTGCCTGCCATTCACCCGGAGGCCCCGGGTTCAATTACCGGCTCCGTCAGGTATTTTAGAAACCGACGTGAGGGCTGGAACGGGGTGCACTGAGCCTCGTGAGGTCAGTTGAGAAGCTGTCTGACAGTGAGTCAGCGCCCCGGTCACGAAAACCAAGATTAACGGCCGAGAGGATCCGACGCGCTGACGACGCGTCACCCCAATGTCTGCAGTCCAAATGGCTGGGCAGCGGTCGCTTGGTAGGCCTAGGCCCTTCATGGGCTGTAGCGCCACGGGGTTTGGTTTGGTTAATTCAAAAACATAGCTCCTTCAGTATTTACAATGTGGGGTATTTGTTTGTGGGCATATAATTCGAATGTTAAACACACATCCTCATTAAGACCCTTATTTATTGTAACACTTCATCTGAAAATTAAAATCCACAGCCTGCTCCCAGTCCACCGACCGGGTCAGGAATGGAATGAATGAAACCCCCATCTAGCGGCGAGGATATGAACTGTGCTAGTTGGCGAAGCCTGTCACACTCCTCTGAGGCAATGATTAAATGAATGACATATGAAATGAAATGATAGTGGAAAGTGTTGCTGGAATCAAATTTTTGACAGGGGAAAACCTGAGTACCCGGAGAAAAACCTGTCTGCCTCCAGTATTCAGCACAGATCTCTCATGGAGTGGCCGGGATTTGAACCACGGACCCGGCGGTGAGAGGCCGGCGCACAGTGGTCCTTTTAAGCATATCTGGCCGCGAAAAATTCCTTTGTATATGGAAAAGGTCTATTAACCTTAAAATAACTGTTCAAAAGTATGTTAAACATTTTCCTTATTCTTATTTATAATAATTGAGGTTTAACGTGTCTTAATAATAACAATAATATTAATAATGTTCAACTGGATGAAGGCTTTCCTCAATGCTGCTGAGCGTAGGTGATTTAGTGACTATAGGTTTTTGAAATATACTCCTGATTAAAAGAAATCAGCAACAATTTGTATGCTATGTTGGACTCCTAGCTTCATACAATCCATAGATATTTTAATTGAACTATTACAGATATTATGCCGCAACAGGCTAATTTTCATTTGAGAATGCACTACATTTACAAAATAGTATTTGATGTGTAGGTACATATAATTTTCAAAAGAAAAATATGTATTGTCCGTTGAGCCATTATATATTTAAACACAAATTGTGCTAAATGTTCCGGCATAACTCAACAAAATGACAGTGTTTCGCCCCGGTGTGCAATTGGGCTCTTCAGTTGGTTAAAGCACACCTCACCAAGACACTGTCTAGTACACACTGGGAAGGCCATTGCAAGATGTATTTGATACATGTGTATCCGCGTCACGAGCAAAGGAGTGGAGTTTCGACTCCCATAGTGCACTGGCTTTGCTCGTGACGCGGATACACATGTATCAAATACGTCTTGCAATGGCCTTCCCAGTGTGTACTAGACAGTGTCTTGGTGAGGTGTGCTTTAACCAACTGAAGAGCCCAATTGCACACCGGGGCGAAACACTGTCATTTTGTTGAGTTATGCCGGAACATTTAGCACAATTTGTGTTTAAATATGTGTAGGTACAGTAATAACAATTGAACTCTTTTAGTAACCATAATAAAATACTGTGCATGAATACACAAAACATATTTGATCTCTCATGTCCTTACAATCTCTATATCTCTGGTCAACACAGTAATACATTAACTTGTCACTGAAATGCGATTTCATGAGTCAGGCGGAACACATGCTGTTCCTTCCATCTGGTTCTTATCACAGCTAAACGTGTGGTGCAACGAAGCACTTAAGAAGGGAAGGAATTAATTAACACAGGGGTGTACAGAATTAAACTGAAGTACCACACATATATTCTATTAAAGAAACATTGCCCTTGGTTTGCACTTGTCGTTCGCGAGTAATTTGAAACAAGATAAGCAAGATAAGTATTATGCAGATAATTTTCTAACATGTCAAGAGCTTTGGCCTCCAGCCTTTCTAGGATTTTTCAGCATTAGTAGCATTTAAAATGATACAAAGTCTAGTCTTTCAGACTGACTGTCACTTTTACTTTTAGTTCTTTAAGGATATCCTCAAATCGTTGCCTATCCCATAGTGTGTATCCAGCTGTTCTCCTCGTGAACCGCATCTCGGCACTCGTTAGTCACCGTTTATCCAAGCTTCGCTGCCATATAGAAGAGTAGGTTTGGCTAGGATGTTGTATAGTTTGAGTCGTGTGTGCCTGGACTGTTTTTGTGATACAAATTACTGGGAAAGTACAGCCTGAATCCCTTCTTCAGTTGCTAGTACAGGGCCTGTAACGTGCTGGACATTTAGTAAATGAACTGCCACGCCTCGGGGTTAGAAAGGGAAACTTAAGGGGACTATGTTTAGCTCCAAAATACAGTTTCTCGCGTGACCTCGCTGAAGGCATTAGCTATCTGATTAGGAGAATAAAATCACAGATCTCGTGAATGGTTGTTATTAAATTCTGCAAGGTTATTACGACACGTCAACATCGTATTGCCCTCATGTCGATAGCACGGCTCCGATAACGTACTTTTTATCCATTACTATCCACCAACCGCCACGCCTGACCAAGTATTGGCAACTTGAACATATTGTCGCTGAAATTCATTTGGATTTCTGTTTTCAGGTACTCATTGCTGCACTCGGAATTCGCTACGCCATAAATCGGAATCCACCGTTGTAATGGAATATGTCAAGAGGCTCTAGAATGCCCATAATTTTTGAAAATGTTATTTTACGCCGTATTAATCTACTGGCATTTAGCTTTGTGAAGGTACATTATATCTAATTCCTGAGGCTACTTTCCTAATCTTCCCCACAATCATACGAACTGTTAGTAAACCCACCAAGGTGCTTTTTTATTTCTATTAGACGACAGATACAAAAGATTGATAATAATAATAATAATAATAATGTTTCCAAAATGGGTAGATGAAATAAGAATGGATATGGAGGAAGTGTGGGTCAGTCCAAATGAGATCTGGAATAGAGAGGTGTTTTGAGTTACGATTGATGCATCCAAGCGGTTCCAGGAAAAGCAAAGCAGAAGAGCCAAGAACATCTAGTCGGAAGAAAGGAAGATAATCTACATTGAAAGGAAGAAGAATTTCTGGGAGCAGAAAAAAGAACTAATCTGCAAGTCAATTGTTTCCCGTGGTCCAAAGTAGGCCAAAATCGAACAAAGAAGAAAGAAGAGGAGTGTTTCCAAGTTACGTCACTATTAAACAGTCCTAAATGCCAACAAAGGACTCCTTGAAGAACTGGAGAAAAAGAGCGCAAAATTTTGAGAGGAATCTTGGGATCAAAGTACAAAAATTGAATCCATCAAATGAGAACCAACGTGGAAGTCTACAGCAAAATAGAGAAAATTAGCGACACAATCTGAAAAAGACGGGCATGGTTTATTTTACGGTCGCCTGGAAAGAATCGACTAAAGAGATCTTCCACCTTTTTGATTCAAACCCCAAAACCACAATTCCCTGGTTTAGAAATACCAAAGAGGACCTGTAAATGCTACATATCTCAGCTGGAGACGCCCTTAACAGAGATCTCTTCCGCAAGAAAATATTGACGAGCGGGCTAAACCGAGACGAGCAACCGAAGAGAAGACATGGTGCCCCTTGGACAGAGGAGGGTACGCAACCCCACTCACAAAGCATAAGGGAAATCTGGGCTCTGAAGAAAGCCAAGTTCAGTGTCAAATACAACAAGACTTAACGTGGTCCTTGATGGCCCCAGTGAAGTATTTATACAGGGTCATCGAAAAATAACGCCAACATTTCAAACAATGATAGCACCGAAACCCTTTATGTTAAACGTGTAATTCTTTCACTGAACGCCAGCTGGTTAAAGTAAGTTTTGTTTTGGAGGGGACGTGACCTTGCTATGCGCACACTAGATGCGCAGTAGCCAAGGTCGCCCGGGGCGCGCGCGCCAATGACTGCACCGCCCGACAAACTGCACCTGGTTACAAAGCTGTCATTCGATGGTTTAATCAGTTTAAGGAAAGAGAGACTGTAGAGAAAAAATCTAGGCCAGGCCGACCACCAACATCAGCATTGAACGCACGCTTTCCCAATGGCTGGATTGGTACGTGCAATCATTTCAGGAGTAACTGTCAAGATGGCGGCAGAAATTCGCTCCCGCAGGTGCTCCAATTTTTTATGCATACACAATGTTTTTAATGTACCCCCCAGAAAAAAAAATCCAATGGGGTGAGGTCAGGACTTCCCAAGAATTACCCTTGTAGTCTGAGTGAACCCCAGGCCTATTTGTGTTTCTAAAAGTGGTAGTTATATGTTTCTGGGTGGAAATCTAACCCACTCCGTTTTAGTTACTACTCAGCGCCTCTACCGATTGAACTACACAGCCTTCTTCCTAACATATATTGAATGGCTTTGCGTTCTAGCGCGCATCGCTGCCCCACAATCAATATGTGTTCTATTTGTTCTAATTCTAAGTGGCCTCAGTGCCGTAGTCGGTAGCATGCTGAACTGCTTATCCCAAGATCGCGGGTTCTAACCCATGCCGAAGTCGTCAGATTTTTTAAGAGAGTTAAAATCCTTCGGAGGGAAGTAAAGGCGCATGTCATACATGTATGACATGAAAAAGAACTTACCACTACAAAATTGGTTGAGTGTAGCCAATTTTGTAGGTTATATTTTGTTAGGAACGCTCTATCAAGTTCCAACGTTCGTCACTCTTAAGTGTCAGTGGCATCTGGTAACCAAAGTTGGAACTACTTGAAATTGAACTTTTTCATTCATCTTCATTCATTTCATCTCATCCACACGCGACGTTACTTGTAACTCACCCCATGGGTGTCCGCATAGAAGCAGCTACAAACTCTGACGAGGCGGCTTCGGTGGCGTAGTCGGTAGCATGCTGAGCTGCTGTGCCCAAGAAAGCGGGTTCAAATCCGGCCGAAGTCGTCGGATTTTTTAAGAGCGTTAAAAATCCCTCAGTATGCCTTCCTTCGGAGGGATAGTAAAGCCGGCGGTCCCATGTCATAGATTTATGGCATGTTAAAGAAACTTCCACTAATTACACCTGTGTGAAGCTAAATTGTATAGGTTAAGAATGTAAACAACGCTCTTAGGTTTCTACGTTCGTTGCCAAGAGCCGTCTGTGGTGGCATATGGTAGCTAAGTTCTGAACTAGTAGTCGTTGACGGTGGCGTTTGGCGGCAAAAGTAGGAACTATTTGAAAAATTCAAAAGTCTGCAGTCCTTACTTGAATTAAAAAACAGATAACACTCACTAATACAGTCATCACAATTAACACCGGTTATCAGACAGATTCTACACACACCCAAAGTACACGGGGCTACATGTCGCAGCCCCTAAACTCAAGAGCCAACCAACCAAACTCTGGCGAGCCGAACATTTCCTCGGACACTCCCGGCACTAAAAGCCATACGTGAAATAAAATAACTATAAATAAATGTATTTATTTTGTCTGTTATAACTTATTTAACAGATCTTTGGCTAATTAGAGACCAGATATATTTGCGTAAGAGGTGGAATCGTACTTTCCCACACCCACACTTTATTTGGAGAACAAAACTTGTGTGACATACCTTTGGGAATTTGATGAACGAGGCAGCGTGTGCTTTACGTACTGCAAATAGACTGTGCAGTTGGAGCCTCTAATTAGGTTTGTAATCAATCTGTCGAGCCTGAGAGGCAATTAGTGTGGGGTCTATATTGTTGGCTTGACAGTCTCCCTGTTTTATTGGTTTACTGTGCTCCGCTCTGCTCTGCTCCACTGTGGTTGGTTTGCATTCAGCGACATTTTACGATGCATAAAACAGCAGTGTTAAGCTTTAAGCCACTAGAATCAGTGTCGAAATGGGGACATGAGGTGTGATTTCATGAGACATTGGACTAACAAACCACTAAAAACAAGGGGGAAAAACATTGATCTGTACAATGGACGAAATGCATCGATGCATTCGAAACGTTGAATGAAAAACATTGAAGTGATGGAGGCATGTGTTGGGAAACATTGATTGTATTGTGACATGGCGGCGGGGGGAGGGAGCAGTTATTTTATGGAGGAAACGGGTGAAAACATTGATATAACGGAGACTTGGGGTGCAAAAGGGTGATATAAAGGAGACAAGTCGCGATAAACAGTAATTAGATGGTGAAATGGCGTGGAAAAATGGGCAAATTTGTTTAGTAAACGTCTAGCATTTGGTTGTTGTCCGTAAAAGAATGTATTTATTATTAATTATTTAAGTGAATATTCCCCTACAGGAGAGCGATTAAACTTGATCACATGACGTCATTTGGAGGCGTGTCTCCTCCGCTCCTCCCAAAATCTCTTCATTCTCGTGGAATGCTCCCTCTTCCTCTCATCCGTCCACTTCTTCCCAGGTTGTCGTAATGATCTTGGTTCAAACTAACATTCGCGATTTTCGTCTGGCACTCATTTCGGTCTTCGAAAATGTCTATGCTGATTACTGGTAAGTGTCTCTGTACCTCTTTAAGCCATTCGATGTCGCATTTACTCTGTGTTATGATACTAAGTAGTTTCTTTGGCAATCTGGAGGTGGCCATTCTGTGGATGTGAGTGTAAAATTTGGCTCTTCGTTTTCTAATTTCGTCTGTTATCGTATTGGGCTTTTGATAGAGTTCTGTACGTGGTATCTTCGTCCAGTGCCGTTTCTGTTGATGTATTTATTTATTTATTTATTCCGCAGAAAGCGATTAATTTCGCATTTTATTGCGAATTATTTACCACCATTATCCACTCACACAGAACATGAAGATCCATGTCATGATGCGTTTTGAACAAAATGCATAACTATCACAAATCACTAACTCTAACCATAGACCTATTGTCACTGAATGTATTGGTAGAGCATTCACTGGATCAACACAGGACTTTGTAATAGCCTCTACTGAAGCCATAAGATGGCTAGCAAATTTAGACCTTAATCTTTTAACACCCTTTCCCTTGTATGATTGTTATAGTTGCCATGCGTTACCTATTGTAGCCTATATATGTATATTATTTATGTTGATTGTTTTGTGTTGTATCATACGCTAATAATGATAATATCATGGTGTATGCCAAGAAAGGAATATATTTGCCACTTTTGTGGGATTCTATGAATTTAGCGTATTAAACACCAATTGTTAATCTACAGTGTTATTTGTATCATTTGAACGGCTGATAACCACTCCGGCTAGTTGATGGGTTTAGAAATAATCTCCACGGGTCAGTGGATCCGAATATAGCGTGGAGGCATCGATTACTCTGCGTTGAAACTCGGGAGTTCGCTGTATATTTCCTGCAATATGCCAATCGCCATATTCATGGTCGTTCTAGGTCCATGACCTCGCTACGAGCGGCCATGAACTAGGCCTCGGATAATAATCAATGTTCTGTACCAGATTCTACTGCACCTTCCATTATCCAATCAGGAACGCATTCAACTCATGGTCAGTCTTGCTGTGCATTCGGTACTTATGGCTGAATACTTTCTAGTGATACTTCGTTTTTCCTATTAACACTTTCTATTTTGAATGGTATTTACTTTTTGAGGTATATTTCATGACAAGAGTTTAGTGCTTTTCAGCCGGTGAACACGAATGTACCCAAAAGAGCTGGGTTAGCCCTAATCCTGGAATAAATTACATGAGATAATAAATACGCTAGGATGACCAGTTTCGATCGTCAAGCGATCATCATCAGATCCATTACACTTAGGCCATGACGAATGAAAGAGAAAGTGAGCAGACTCATCAAGTTCAAGCGCGCCCCGCCAGGTAGCGTTGGAGGGGGCAAGTTCCACGCTGCCGGTTACGGGCCCCCACACACGCTACGTTTTGCTTGACGACTTGCTTGCGCAAACTTCAGTCGCAAGCAAGACGGTACGCAAGAGACCGCCACACACCACACAGTCTTTCTGCGCAGTTTTGTTCACAAGCCTGTGTCGAAACATGTCCGACGATCTTATTATGTACGCAGCTCTTGCCATCATTTGTAAAAAAAAAGGAAAGGAAGAAAGACAGTTTGCAGGAAGAAGTGGACGAAGGACTGGTTACTGAAACGAAACGATTTCTCGCATACAAATTTACTGAATGAATTAAGGTTAGAACCAGGTGACTGGTTTAATTACTTGCGGATGGATGAAAAAACATATTTAACTCTTCTCAAAAAAGTAACTCCACGGATTAAAAAGTCCGACACAGTTATGAGACAGGCAATTACTCCACACGAAAGGTTGACCGTAACACTTCGTTTCTTAGCCACTGGAAGGAGCTACGAAGATTTAAAGTTTTCTGCTGCAGTTTCTTTCCAAGCCCTAGGAGTAATTATTCCAGAAACATGCAGAGCAATTTATGAAGAACTAAAAGAAGAATTCTGCAAGGTATGGTATTATTTATTCAAGTTAATAGTACAGGCTTAATATAAAGTTGTCAAAATGAACAAAATATGTTTACATGGGTAATTTAATATACTTCTCGTGTACAACATGCGCAAGAACGTAGCTCTTGTAACATTCATTTTTACGTCTTTATGTTATTTTTCAGTTTCCATCAAAGGAAAAGGAGTGGCTGAAAATTGCAGCAGAATTTGAAGACAAGTGGCAATTCCCGCATTGCTTGGGGGCTGTTGACGGGAAACACATAAAAATAATCGTTCCTAGAGGAAGTGGATCGTTCTTTTGGAACTACAAGGGATCGAATAGTTTAGTTTTAATGGCTATTGTCAATGCAAATTATGAGTTTATTTACTGTGACATTGGAACTAATGGCCGAATTTCCGATGGAGGTGTATTGGAAAACACAAGGTTTCACGAGAAATTAGTAAATGGTTGTCTCCAGTTGCCGCAGCCAAGATGTCCTCATAACAGCAGAATGGAACTGCCGTATGTGTTTGTGGGTGACGAAGAATTCGCCTTGCGGAGAGACTTTCTAAAGCCCTTCGGGCAAAGGGACCAGAACGAAAAGTGTTCAACTACAGACTATCACGAGCAAGGAGAATAGTAGAAAACGTTTTCGGTATAATGGCTTCACGATTTAGAATTTTTCACACCGAAATCAACCTAAGGTTGGATCGCATTGAAACTGTTGTTTTGGCTTGTTGTGTTTTGCATAACTATTTACGACGTCGACCTCCGTCTTATTGGTCCCCACAACCCTTAAGTAATGAGGAAATCACCGCGGCGCACACAGGGCAAGGTGATAATATCTTCATTCCACTACAAAGAGGATTCAATAGGAATTATGGCCAACAGGAAAAGGAAGTAAGAGATATGTTCATGCAATTCTTCAATGATGAAGGCAGGGTAGAATGGCAAGACCAAATGATCGTGTGATAAAGAGGTGCAATTGTGTTTTTAAATGTAGGCTTATTACGTAGTCACTTACTTGGAAATACGACAGGTACTCTCCAGTGGCACTGCTTGAGGGAGTATGTGAATTTCCATGGTGCGTGTCATCAGCTCGAATATAAACACATGACTGTGGGCGAGATGAAATGGATTGCGTCACAATAGTCGATGTTCGATTCAGTGTACTCATCTGACCCTCAAAAATTGCATCATTGATTACTTTTTTACAATATTTAGCCATTTCATCGTCCATTGTTGCAAGTTCTTCTGCAATGTGCCGGCCAAAAGCCATGTATTTGCCCTCCTGTGACTTGAGTTTTTTTTGCCACAACATGTAGTAACTCATCAGTTGGGTCGGTCTTCTTTGGGCGCCTAGCTGAGGAGGACACTGAACATGGAACTGACGGTGGTGTACTTTGATGAATTCCGTCATCATTGTCGACAATATTGTCGTCCTCATTCTGGAAACAACATGAACATACACTTAAGCTATATGAAGATCTTCCTGTATTATATGAAAATAATAATAAATACATATACCGTATATAATGTAATGCTTTACCTGATTATATAAAATGACATCCTCTTCCATTGTACAGACACTTGATCTTGGGGTCTCTTGGTCAGTCGAAAGTAGCATTTCGTCATAATACCATAGGATAGGTTGATACACTTGATCAGCCGCAGTTCCCGTTCCCTTTTTGGAATCCTTGACCTTCTTTAATTCTTTTCTGAAGCAAGTTCGCAGCGAGTTATTTTTTTAAACTACTTTGTCCTTGTTCGCCTCGGGATCAACTTCCTTGAGTTTCTCTACCAATAAATAGTACGCAGCATTTTTCTTATTTCTATCAAGAGTACTCTTTTGATTTAATTTTCCACAGACAAGTGTTTTGCCTGTAGATTTCAATGAACTCCGACAGAAAGGAACGTGGCATCACTCGCAAATAACTCATTCTAAGAAGCGGATGAACTCAAGTTGGCACTTAACACTGAGCGATCACCACACACGCTACAACTTGCATCACGTTTTGCTTGTACACGCGGGAAAATTTCTAGCAGCGCCAGACTTCTCTCATGCCATGCCCAACACTGCGCATGCCTGGCAAATCGTACGACTTGCTGCCACACACGCTCAGTTTTACACTGCGACTTAGGTTTGCGCAAGCAAGTCGTCAAGCAAAACGTAGCGTGTGTGGGGCCTTCCGCTGCTAAGGGAAACGAATGACTTTGTAACTAATACTCTTTTAAAAAGTAATTAGCGATTACAATTAAAATAGCACGGCAAGGCATAATGGAAAATATAATTCACGGAAATAAGAACTACGGTATTCATTACATGTTACGAAAAGCACAGATTCCTGGAGTATACAGACACAGATTTTAAAAAAACATAATCCCAGCATATTAAAACAAGCACTCATAAACTATTTAAAGTAACACCCTACTTACCAATTCATTTTGTCGGCTACTGGACTTTCGAAAGCTTGCGTGAAGACTTGGCGGATGTTCGACATTGCAAATCTCGGCGGATTTCCTTCGTTCTGAAGAAAAATCGGCACTTTATATAATGATAAAGAAGTCTGGGGATAACATCCATGACATGCTGAAGACAACAGCCAGCTCCTGAAGGATCAACTGAAATTGTTTCTATGGAATCGATGCAATCAAAAAATATTTCGCTCCTCATCGATTTTGAGTTTAATTTTCCGGTAATTACTTTCTCGGCCTGGAAAAGGATGTCACATACACTTCTCGAAGGACGTGTTAGAAACACTTCATTGTTCATTGAGCCGTAGTCCTTTATTTCGGTAAGAACTGAAAATGTATTTAGATTATTGTCACGTAGAGAATGAGCACAAGGCGAACACTTAATAAATTTAGAAGAGTGCTTAACAACATAGCCAGCCAAATGGTACACTAAACACTTATCAATCGAAGAGTTTCGAACTGCGCTGTCAAATTCAGGTACAGAGCTTTCCCAGTCTTCGATATTTACTGCATCTCGAACCACAATTTTTTCCTTAATGGAAGTTTCCACTGATTCCTTCACTGTCTTGTTATGCACTTCCACATTCCGGGCTAATATACGCATCTGATTAACATACGAGGTCAAGATCTGCTCCCGTTTAGGTTCACAATTTCCACCAACATTTAAAGCCTGTTTTATAGGGACGTATATACATTGAAGTAGATGCAAATGAAGGAAATCTATTATCGATGGATGATCATCTGAACTGAAAGACCGCATAATTCCGAAGTGCCGTTCCAAGGGATCTTGGGTGAGCTTTCCTGTCAACACATACTTATAACCTTTCTCCCAAAGCCATTCACACATCTCCAAAGTACTCTGTAGGGTTACTACTAGTGATTCCAAGGTTCTATTGGAGGCAAAGGTGTTATTGGTAGATCTCACGGTCTGAAGAAAATTAACAATAGCTGTATGAGAAGGTGAACCTTTACGAAGAGCCAGAGACGGAATGAATGCATTGAGTGCATCAGCAACAACATTTATATCACTGGTAAATGTCTCAGTGTCCTCACTACCTTGTAATCCTGCCAGTCCCATTTCTCGATAAAATTTAATGCCTTTGGCAACACTGTCACTGAAAAGTTGGAATGCAAGCCTAGCGTTCATTCTCTGGAAAGATGATGGGTCTAAATGAGCAACTGTCAGCTTGGGGCATGCTCTAAGCCCAGCATACCCTGAGAGATCTTCTTTGAACAGTTCCCTATAAAAATTGAAATTAATAATTTTGTCATTATAGAGAAGTTCTACTTTATCATGAAAGTGGTTTCTTATGCATTTCAATACATGAACGAAGTCGGAGAAAGCCCAGATCTTTCTCGTAACATCTGCAGGATTAAGGATGTGAGGTTGAAGAGAGCTTGTCTTGCCACTAACTCCTAACGATCTCCAGGCCTATTTATTTGTCTGACTACCATCACAAGTAAAGCCAACCACCCTCGCCCCAGCCTCTTCTAACTGCAAAATCACCTGTATTAAATTTTTTGCGAGAATGTCCCCTGGAGTAGCATTTCTGCTTGCATAAACAGCAACTGGCTGCACCCAATTATGCATGAATGGCACGAACATAAACACTAGAGCGTGATTTGCAAGTACGTTCTTCTGGAGGTCAGGAGTGTGTTCACCTAAATCAACTACGGTAATCCATCTACTTTATGAGAAAAACTATTAAACTGGATTTCTTCTCTTAGCTTCACTTCATCGTAAATTACAACACCGTAACGTGAATTATCATTCTTTTCTTCCTTAAAATAGTCTGAAATAGCATTTATACTATGCGTATTAACTCCATAAGGGCACTTAAGTCCTTTACAAAGTTTTCTCAAGTGACTTTCTGAGGGCAGAGGCAAGAGATTATGTCGCCGACAATGACGAAATCCTTTCGGTGATTTTATTCTCAACAATAAACTCTCTAAAATGAATTCATTGCTGTACCTCATACCATTGGGAGATTTTACCTGGCATTTCTTGAGCATAGTGTCTATTATCATCTTTTCCTTCTTGCTAAGGTGTTTGTCATCTTTGTAATTAAACGCCTGTGAATGTCGAACCTGCTTCTCCAGCAAATTAATTCTCGATTTTGCTGAGTTGAGGCAGGATCTAACGCGAATTAAATTACGGTTAGCATTCTTTAGGCGCCTTTTGATCAATATTATAGTCTTTTCAGCATCGGTAAGTACACTAGAATGACCCAAATTCTTATCAACATTAGACTGACCTTTTAATGCCTCATTCGTTGCTTCACTCCCGTCTTCAATCTTCTTTCTTCTCTTCCTGGTGGTATCGAGATTCTTTTTCCTGTTAGGAGCTTTACGAGACTTATTCTCACTTGACAGGTACTTCGGTAAATTAGGGAAAATATGAGGCACTGCTCCAGGACGTAACTTCCACCTCATACGAGAGATTTTCACTTCTTCACCATTCACTATAAAATTATCTGATTTTACTATCAAATCACCAGAGAAATGAATTTGACAAATTCTACTACTACGCGTTAACTTCGTATCCTTTCGTGGAATAGCTCTGGCCCATTTTTCAAATTGATTTGTATCCTTCGGTGGTGAAAAAAATCGTATATCGTCAACTACTCGACCATACCCTGACTTACTGCCAGGTACAAAACAATAAGGCATGTTGAACTATTAAATGAACCATGCCACATAAGAAATATGTTTGAAGTACACAAAACACAAAACGCTGATGTACACAAGACACAATGAACTGAATTTAAGAACTGAAAGCAAAGAAAATTCAATTTAATTCACACAAATATCTCACACAGTAACTTCTCGCGCACTTTCTATGACCCGGCTCGACGGAAACATAGCACGTGTTGGACATAATCGCTTGCAGTGCTTGTAGCGGCGGGACCAGAAACTACCGTGCTAAAATGGCGGAGTCCTCACACTAGGTCCTTCTATTCGTCATGCTTAGGCTATAAAATCTATGTTTGAAAATACAGGTGAAAATATTTACAATATGTACAATTATTTAGTTGCAGTATTGGTACTGCAACTGTCGGTGTATGCTGAATGCAGTATATATGATGTTTGGTGAAATGCTAAATGGTGATAGATATCCGGAGTTTGTATATTTGGAGTGATTATAATAATTTTATTAATGCAGCCAATGGCCATGTACTTCTTTCTTTTCAGGACGGGTCAGGGAAGGGATATTGGAAGGAAATCGGCCATGGACCTATTGAAAGGAACCGTCCCGGTATTTGCCTGGTGGTGAAAATGGGAAACCACGAAAACCATTTTCAGGACGGCCGAGGTGGGATTCGAACCCACGCTCTTCCGATGCCAGCGAGGCACGAGGTAGCGCGTTAGCGCTCTCGGCCACCGCGGCATGGTTGTAAAAAATCAACTATGGTTAAACTGTAATATTACAAGCTACTACTTATCTGGTTGTCTTCCTTGCTGGAGCAACGCCCAGTTTCGTGTTCACTGTTACTCCAGGTGTGGTCGACTGAGATGGGCTGTTATCTCAACGCCCCTGGTTTTTCCCTTTCTCCCCCCTGTTCATATGTGCTGTTCGGAGTCAGTGCGATGTGTTTATGTGGGGTGTTGCCAAAACTAGATAGATGTATTGTGCCCGTTTGGACCGAGATCCAACACCACATTTTGTAAAATACCGGCATCACATTAGCACGAGAAAAATATATCTCAGGGTCTATCTAGGCGAATAATTGGGTCTAATCTGGCATCCCTGATCTCGGTAATTCACAAGTAAGGTAAGGTGAGAAATTATTTTGAATTAGCACATTCCTTAAAATCGCAATTTACTTATAGATAAAAATATGATTTGAATGGCAAAAACCTCAACAAAGATAAAACAAATCACACATGAGAAATCAACAGTCCCTAAGATTATTACTAGAATGTCGCAGATATGATAATCAGAAAATTAATTAGTCCATTCTGATATCAAAAAAAATCAAAAAAAAATTTACTCTGGTAATCCACTGTTCAGAGGCCTCCGCGGCTTAGGCGGCAGCACGCCGGCCTCTCACCGCTGGATCCGTGGTTCAAATCCCGGTCACTCCATGTGAGATCTGTGCTGGACAAAGCGGAGGCAGACAGGTTTTTCTCCGGGTACTCCGGTTTTCCCTGTCAAAATTTCATTCCAGCAACACTCTCCACTATCATTTCATTTCATCTGTCATTCATTTAATCATTGCCCCAGAGGAGTGCGTCAGGCCCCGGCAGCCGGCACAGTTCATATCCTCGCCGCTAGATGGGGGCTTCATTCATTCCATTCCTGACCCGGTCGGAGACTGGAAGCAGGCTGTGGATTTTCATTTTCAATCCACTGTTCAATAAAGAGTTCTGAGTGATTCCTAATATTTACATGTTCGTAGTTCACTTTTCGAAAGATTGCATTTGATTGTTCAAATATTCGTAGCAAAACATTTCCAAAAAAAAAGTCACTTGATTCATTCGGTGTTATTCCAAAATTAGACTTATTTGGAAAAATTATCATATCACTGATTCGTTGCTTCATAACAATATTAATACTCGACTGACATAAAGTTGAATGTTAATAATTGTTCATAAAGATTTTCAATTCCAAAAACAAAATTTGTTCAAAAAACTTTTCATAACATTTTGAAAAATTAACTTTCTTCTTTTCTCACTTTCATTTGTTTAAATGTCACAAAAAATAATTTTCATATGTTATTAAAATTACAAAAAATTGTTGTAAACAATATAAATTGTTGCTATCCACCATCAGCGGATTAAATCATTAACTCTTCACCAAATTTTTATATCATCAAAATTTTCTATCACCACAATTTTCATATAATCTCAAAAAAAAAAAGATTTATTAATATTATTAATTAATACATTTCAAAATTTCCCTTCACTTTATTTATAACAAATTTTCTCAACCTCTCACATGATGAATATTTTTGCTCATTTCCACTGTTATTATTATTATTATTATTATTATTATTATTATTCCAAAAATAAAAATTCATAAATTATTTATTTTAATTCATTTGCACTTTTCATCTTATTATTTTTTCTCGGTCAGGTTCAACAAATCTAAATTCATGTTCTTCAATTATTTATTTAGGCATACCATCGGAACTTCGAGTTGATCCAGAAAAAAAAATATTATTATTTAATATTTGGATTGACAGAATAGTGAAATCTGACAAGAATATGGGTCGGTCCACCCTTCTTTACAATTTAGCCCACCTGCTCTTTCAAAAAAACATACGCACATCCCTGTGTGCCCACAACTACGGGAACAAAAGCCCTCTTGGATGACCCCCTTAGGTCTCCACAACTTTAAGTGTCGCCAAACGCACACTAAAATCATCACCAAAATATTCTGCACACAACATCATATTATTCTTTTTTTTATCATATATATTTTTTTCTTGTAATATTCTGTCAATTACAAGACTGTGTGTTCTTCAGTGTTATTTTACCAATAAAATAAATTCTGGTCAATCTCTCCTTGCCTCCCATTTACATAGATACTCCCTGATTTGATACATTAAATACCTGCCGTTTCCTTTCTTTTCATCTGAATATTTTTTTAAGTGCTTTTGGAAAAAATAATTCTGAGCTCAAAAATCTTACTACTTCATTCTTTTCATCCATAAACTCATTTAAATTTATTTAAACTTCCAAACTTGTATTAAAAAATAAACAAAGTTATTTAATTTAAGTCCTTCCAACTAATTAAATTCATCCACAAATTATTATTTTTATTACAAAAAAATTAGGCATCATCAGTGTCATAAAAGATTATTATCGCCCTATTTCTTTAATAAATAAATATTTAAATCTCATCTGTGAGTTAAATGATTATTATTAACATCTTCTATTATTTTTATTTAATGCACTAATTATTTAATCACAATGAACAATTAACAATTAATTTTATTTAGTTCTTAATGTTCGGTATTATCACTCCCTAATTATTTATACCTTTAAATAGCATCGTTATTATTTATGATATTATTAACTTATTCACTTCACACTTTATTATTATTATTATTATTATTATTATTATTATTAAATAAATCAAATTATTTAAATAATCCAAGTCGCAATTACTTATGCTCTCATAATAAGAATTAAAGAAAAATACTCCTATCCCTTGGAATAATCGAAATATTTCATGTCGGAACATGAACTAATGCCTGTCTTGACAAAATCGTAGATCGAAAAATAAATTGTCAGACAGCAGTTCCATTTGTCATCCAGACAAATACAATCGAAAATATAGCTACGGTGAAAAATGTGTGTTGATTTCTGATCGTGACTGTTCAAAAATATGGAATTTCTCTAATACTACAGGTTAGTGGATAGTACATGAATAGTTGTCTTACTTCATTCTTGATGTAGAGGAAGGGCGCGTCCTGCGGTGGACACTATTCCAACAGTGTCTTCCCATGGCCATCTGCCGTATCCGTATACCTCGTTCGTCTCCATGTCCTACCAATCCTACGAGTAGTTTTAGCGGCGCATGTTGATATTCGCAGTCACTCGTTCGAAATAACTCCCGCTATCACCAGTACCGTGTAACATGACGAAAAGTTGCTCAGTCATAGACTGGTACAGTACTCTTGTAGATTTCAGAATAAATCTCATATTCAAATAATGCGGTTTCGTTTGCACGCTAAGATAGGAACACCTATTAGCTGCATAAACGAACTGATGAAATAAATAACTTCTCCTGATGAAATTCGAAGTGCCTGATGTATAGTCACCACAAGAAATACATCGTTCTGTAGGCTAACTTCTGTGAATGGTTTCGACACTACCATCACCTGACTGTAGAATATGTGACCTGAAAGTCAGTGGATATTCCAAGTCCATTCGCTGCCAAAAGTTAAGTTTGTTCACTCGAACAAAAACTAAGTCTTGCTGACCACTGGTACAGCGACTAAGTCCTTCGACCGTCAGAATCTCGGCGTGTATACTGTCACTCCACGTTACGTAGTTCCGCACATGAGCAAATGCTCCGTTGTAATGATGTAACTATCTTGAGAATCGTGCCCTTTATATAGTCCAGCGAGCAAATGTTCCAGAAACTTCCATCTCGTATCTCGGCTTCTACTGGACCGATTTTAACGCTTGATAGCTCAAATTCCTTCTCTTGTAATTGCCAGTAAAGTGTGCTAATTTCCTAGCGTCCATCTCTTCTCCTAAAGGTAATTCCAGAAAAAAATCTCGTGACGTATGTGGGCTCCACGTCACAAACTCACGTCACTCGCCCCTGCGATGCATGCTTCCCTCAGCACTCTTGAGTCTCCTCCGCGCGCTATTCAAACCATCCATTCCCTCAATCTCTTCAATTAATAACTCTTCTTTCCAAAATAATAATGTCAACAATGTCACGGACGTGTGAACAATCCGGGTATAGTATGATATTGAATGAGGTGGGTCTACAACTATTAAAGACCGTGGAAACATTCCCCGCCACGCGTGGACCATAAGCCATTCAAACTAAGCGCCGCCCGGTCTTTTGAGGACGTCCCGGCACCTTTAATACTTCCGCGAATATTGGCCTTGGTTTATTGCAGAAGAAAAGTACATCCAGATAACATTTACCTATTTAAACCCCCCAAATTTACCCCCTTTTTTATCTAGCTTGGCTGTATCACTAAGTTGTGTCTTGTTTCCGACAGGGTGTGTTCATTTAGATTGTTGGGATTGTTTCGTTTAGCTAGGTGTATAGATTTTATGAGAAAGCTACAGTACCTATTGCAATGGGCACCATGTTTCGACTTCCGGAAAATTTCAACATATCTTTGCGTTTCACATCCCCCAGACCCCAAAACTAGTGACTTTGGTGGCGTAGTTGGCAGCATGCGGAGCTTCTATGCCCAAGCGTGAGTTCAACCCCGGCCGAAGTCTTCGGATTTCTTAAGACCGTTAAAAATCGCTCACTGTAAAGCCAGTGGCCCATGTCATAGAACCTTGTGCTTGATGTTATTCTTGGTAAGTTTCTGTATTTGTTCAATTTGCGTCCGGGGAATTACTCCCATTATAATTTTATAATTTCCTCCGTAATGCAAATTTCTTGAAAGTCTTTTTCTATTTCACTAAGCCTGACTTTCATTGAGAGAGCATCCTATTGGTGAGCGTGTCATTTTTCATTCCGAGAATGTGAGCGTAGAACTTCGATCGCCTTTTCCTGAAGGTGTCGGTGATCTTTTCAGCATGCTGATAAAGCTCCGTTTCATGCAGTTCCTTCTCAGCAGACTGGACCAAGGATTTACATCAATATTTTCCTTTCTTGTTTCTCAACGTCTTTATTGTTACTCTTCTTCTTGTTCCGTATCGGCCAACGATGGACCACGATATTCAACTATTTTGCTTGGAGTGGGTCTTGATGTTTGCCCAGTAGTCACGCATCCTCTGGCTGTGTTGTTCCTTTCTCTCCTTTGTCCAGAAGGCACCTGTCTTCTTCCTTGGGGGTTTTTCCTGGAACTTTATTTGCTTTAATTTACTCCTGAGAGACGTTCGATCTTTTATGTATTTTTCCGTAACCCCCAGTTCCAGCAGATCTTTGTGCACTTCTATCAGCCATGGTGATTATTATTCTTTTCTCGATCTTGGCCATCTTAGGACCACTGTAGTCATTTCCTTTTGTATGCTGCTTCCTTTCTTGTTCGCCAATATTTCTTCATTACATCACTTTGCTTTTTCTTCCTCTCCTCTGTCCAGATGTAGTTTCGTTCTTTCGTTCCTTTCTCCTGGAAACCCTTGAAACTTTGCGTTAAATTTCTGTCCCGTATTATGTCTGCCATATCCTACCTTATACTCTGTATCCACTGGTTACCATTCTTACTCTTGTAAGCATGATAAAAAAATGTGCTTAGTTAGTCTGGTATTATCCATCCTCTTAGCTTTCCACGGTGGGTGAGTGGTTATCGTGTCGGACTACCAACCCCAAGCTTGCAGGTTCGCTCCTGGCCGTGGTAAGTGATTATTGAAAGGCGACAAAAATATCGGCATGCATGTCAAACGTTGTTGGCATGTCAAAAGAACCCATTTGAATTCAGCACTCCGTGTTCATAATGGCAAAATTAATCTCGGGATTTTCCGCCCACGAAAAGTTCCTCCTTTCTCTACTAGAAAGCGCTATAATGTGGAGGAGCTTCGATATCTAACCTCCTTGACTTTCATAGCGCTCCAAGGAACGACAAAAATTACATGCAAGCTGCCCTCTGGGCGTAAATAACAAAGCTTGCACCCAGCACCGAGGCCATACTATATTATTATTATTATTATTATTATTATTATCCACCCTCATGTGACCAAAGAATCGAAATCTCGTCTTTCTGATTCTGACATTTTTTCTGTTTCTTCATTCGTGTTCAGGTCTGCATTCCTCCGGTATCTGAATTCTCCGTCTTAAGTTTTTAAAGGTCCACAAATTTTTCTTCGATTTTTCCTTTTGTTTTTCTCAATTTCTTCTATTTCTCCTGTTTTCATAGAGAACATACACTCTGCATTATAGAGGCATTCAGGCTTAATTACTGTATTGTAGTGTCTGTTTTAAGTTCTGATGGAAAGATTCTTTTTCTTTTATGTATCCTTGGTCAGTTATTATCAATTATATATATATATATTCGTATACGGCCTTTAAAGACCACGTTAGGCAACACTTACACATTATTGGAAGTCTTCTTCCCCGCCCAAAATCTTCACATTCTTTCTCTAGCAGCCTGTCCAACCCCTGTTCATTTTTGGTTCGTCGTGGAATCCTTGGAATTTGTCGATAACTGACCTAAACTTAGCGCGGTTTGAAATGTCTTCCGACTTTAGTCCAACCTATCCGTCCGCACTTCCTTGAATCATTTGTTATTATCTGTTACAAGCTGCTGGAAAGAATAATATATAATAGAATCTCAATTACAGTTTTTGAGCACATACCAAATGAGCAAGCTGGCTTCAGACCAAAGCGCAGTTGTACCGACCAGGTGTTGGCCCTAACCACTCACATAGAGAGAGGGTTTCAAGATCGAAAGAAGACCGTATCTGTGTTTGTGGATCTCACGGCAGCATACGATACAGTTTGGCGAAAAGGAATGATCCTGAAATTCCTGAAAATAATCCCTTGCAAGAAACTTGCCATCCTACTGAATAATATGCTGGTCAACAGAGTGATTGAAGTTCACCTAAATGGCAACGTAAGCAGATCTCACAAACTAATTGATGGATTACCACATGGATCAGTCCTTGCCCCATTGCTGCTCAATATTTACATCGCAGACTTACCTCCTACTAGTGCTAGAAAGTTCGTATACGCTGACGATCTTGCATTGACAGGTCAGTCCAACGACTTTGCAACAGCAGAAACCGTACTTACGGAAGATCTCTGCAGACTCGACAAGTTCTTCAAAACCTGGAGACTAAAACCAAATATAGCAAAAACAGAGGTCAGCTGCTTTCATCTAGCAACAAAAAGCCAACTACATTCCTAGGGTTCAATACCAGGGTCATCTACTGAAATTCAATCCTCATCCTAAATATTTAGGCGTCATCTTGGATCGATCCTTGACTTACAGTGAACATCTAGGCAAAACATCTGCTAAGATCAAAACCCGCAACAACATCCTGCACAAACTCACAGGAACGGGCTGGGGCCCAACAGCATCCACCCTCAGAACTTCAGCACTTGCCCTAGTGTATCCAGTAGCAGAATATTGCTGCCCAGTATGACTTAACAGCGCCCATGCAAAGAAGATAGACGTACAGCTGAACGACACAATGAGGACTGTATCAGGATCCATCCAATCTACACCTTTGGAATGGTTACCAGTACTCTCCAACATCCCACCTCCTCATCTTCGAAGATAAATGGCACTGAAGAGAGAATGGCTTAAATGTTGTGACAACCCTCTTCTGCCAATTCATCTAGACTGCTCACCTAAAGATCTCAGGCTGAAATCCCGGAATCCTTCTTGGAGACCAGGAAGGAAGTTGGTCCAAGAGCAGTTTCAAGTGAATGAAGCATGGCGCAATGAGTGGCTGACTTCAAATCCAGACAGATTAGGTCTTATCTCGGATCCAGTTAAACAGCCCCCTGGTTTCGACCTTCCCAGGAAAATCTGGACGTCGCTGAACCGTATAAGAACTCAACACGGTAGGTGTCAGTTCTGGAAGCACAAATGGAAAATTGCCGAGAGTCCTTTCTGCAACTGTGCAGATGTGCCTCAGACCATCAGTCACATCGCTATGGATTGCCCACTCCGAAGGTTCAATGGTCCAATGAAGGAGATTCATCAAGCTAGTGATGAAGCTTTAGAATGGTTAGAGAAATTAGATATCCAGCTCTAACAAAACTGAAGCTGCTTGCAGATCAAGGTCTCAATCTGTATATATTTGTACTGTAAATACTGTAGAATGTAAATAATTGTATATTGCATATTCATGCCATACGAAATATATATATATACAGGGTCTTTCATATAAAGTAAGAACGCCAAGCGGCGGGTTTGTTATCTGCTAGTGTGGTGGCCTTGACCGAGCTTGTGGCGAGCCGTGGCCCCCTGCTCTAAGCGTGTGTACAATCCTCTATGAAATATTACCTTATAAAAGTTGCTGGAAGTGTCGTCCTTCCTGGGTTATACAGGCATTGTATCTGGTAACCACATTTTGGCTGACGCGAGTGAGTCATGCCAGTGTATTTTTTCTGATTTTTTATTTTGTGTTTTTTATTGAGCACTGAACCAGTAGTGTCCAAGTTATTTACAATTACGTGAATCAGTGCTAGTGAAGGTGGCACTTCATCAGGAAATTGCTGAACAAATGCATCACGTACCCGCCGAGCCGAATCGTAATTAAAATAAATTTTACATACAAAAAATACGATGTTGCAATGACAACTGTCTCAACATGTTGGCAGCTGTGGTTCAGACTGGCGACTGACAACACCTGCACGCTTATTGCAAGGTCTAGTTTGTTCTATGCGCGCGCTTTCAATACTACAGCAGGGGGCCGTGGTGCGTTACAAGCTCGGCCAAGCCGGCTTCAGCAGCAAATGACAAAACCGCCGCTCGCCGTTCTTACTTTATATGAAAGACCCTGTATATATATATATCAATTATTATTAGTCTATTATCATTATTAATAATATTATATCGTTCAACGTGTGTTTTTTATTATAATGTTAACTAAGTCGTATTGAACACCTCCTTTTCGATGGCAGTAGGTCTATTTTAAAAATGTGTTAGGAGGAAAGAATGGTGCTGAAGACGAGATTCACTGGTGATTTGTAGCATTGGCTCTCTATTTTGAGACATCAAGCTTAGCCATTGTTTGTTTTAAACTTGTACTAACATTCCTACGTTCTTTTTTTCTGTTTCAGAAATAAAGGAGTATGCTCTTAAGATTGGAATCGATCCCGTAAGTGAACCACATCTCCTCCACTTCGCCCGAGATGGCCTCATGCAAGCTCTGCCTCCCGACTGGAAACCGTGGTAAGTCACTCGCTACGTCACTACAGCACACCCTGCGGCGTCACGGGGAGCTGCAATAAGTCTGGATATCGGAAGTTTGAATCCCGGCACTGACTGTGGCCGTTCTGAATGTTTTACTCTTTGATTTTCCCCCAGAAAAGTAATGGGATGTCGCTTTATTGGAAGTCTCGGGGCATCTACCCTAATAATAAATACAGTCGATATCTCGAAGTACTATCGGAAATAAAAATTACTTCGAGTTATTGAAAATTCGAGATATACGGAGGGTGTTCAATTGAAAGTGGCACTGATTTTTTACGCCAGTGAAAATGACCGCAAGTGACATATGTCTGCGCGTGAAGGAACTACGTACTATAGTCGAGAATCACTGACAAGTTCACCGCGATACCAACTTTTTACTCACGGGGCCTGATGACCAAGATATCTCACGTCCCCGAATCGCCAACAATAATCACTGGGATGTTTTTTCCTAAAGTGTGGCATTGGCCGCATACGTCAGAATACATCAATGAGTTATCAGCACAAAGTGACTGGTCACGTGACAATGGGCAGTTTCAATGATCTTTTTCTGAATGCCCGTTTTTCTGACCTGACGTGATTTCTATTTCCAAGATACTGTACATTAACCCTAGATTATTAGCGTGAGGCATTCCGTGCCCAAAGGAAATGTATTCCCTCCCTGATTCTGGATTGGAGCCCTGACGTGACTCAGTCACGGAGTTAGTTAGGCCTATGTTAGTTATTGTTGTTTCAAGGGGCGGAACTACGAGGTCATCTGCCCCTATCTTAGTCACGGAGGCTTTATCACTGACAGTCTCCAACTCCGCAGTAACCTCGATGTACGAGGACCATGCAGAAATTAAGTTTCCTCTTTCATATATACCGGGTGAGTCTCTTTCCCTTTATTTTTCTAGTTTTCGGCCACACTTCCAACCTCTCATGGCAGCATGGTCGACAGTTCCCCTACAAGCCACAATGACCCTAAGCGACTTTAAAAGATTCATGACGACTTGGAAGCAAGTCCTTGACAAAAACATGTGTGCGACAAGTTATTATACTGTCATACGAGCATGTACAAAGTGCATGCCGATTATTACGGTGGATGTAGGTCTTAACTAATGTCATGGTACCGTTATCGTATTATGCTTCTTCGTTTTGCCACCTACTATCAGAAAATCCAGTTCTATCTGAGGTATAACGGATAGGAATACGACAAATGTCACGAGACCAAACTTGCAGACCCCTTAAAATCCGATCCTGCTGATGTAATACAAATGTGATACGTTTTGTTTCGTTTGGCCACAACAAACCTCAAACAGGAAACCTGCACCGGCTTGAAAGATTCATTCTCCATTTTTATTTCTTCTGGGCTTAAAAAAAGAAACATTTCGGAATATTTCCATGTTATTAAAAGCTATAAGTTTGCCAAATTTCAAGTTTCTAGCTCTGGAAGGGGATATGCATTATTTTCAATGAGTCATTGAGCCATGTGAATATTCCATGGATACATATTAAGCGAAATAATCGCAGAATATCTCATCTGCTCTATGCAAAGGCTAAGCGATGCACCGTGACTTACATTGTACAGGCAACTATTGCTACATCATTGTGTAGCGGAATATCTAACTGGCGCCTGTACGAATACCAGAAGTTGTTTCAAATGCGCCGGCGCCGTGACAAATATTGTTCATACAAACATGACGAAGAGGCGGATATTGATGACCTAGATGTCCCTTAAATTACTCAATAGAATGGGCTTATATTTATTAATTTAGAAAAGGTTTTAAAAGAATAAAAATGGCTTTCCAATATCTGACCAAAGTGAGATAATGTAATGAAAATTTGAAAAATGCAGTAGTGATTAGTAATCCTGGCAAAGCGTACACTCCAAAAGTCTAGGCACCTTTGTGAATTAACGGTATTTAGCCATTCAAGATAAGACTGCCTCTGAGCTTGACTGCGTCAGCGTTTGTTGATAATAGCAGCAGGAGACTTCTGGGACGAGCAGAAGGACACAGCTATGACAGAATGAAGTCTGCACACAAGTCAAGCAGCATTGCGCGCGCTACTTGTGTTAAGCTGCGGTTTCCTCCAGTGGCGGTGCCGCTTTCTAGTGGTCGTAATGCGACGGCGAATGACGTATTAAAACTGGGGACCGTCTTGACGGTGAACTATTGTGTAAATTTAGAGCCAATTATCAGTGTATGTCATGAAGGCATGTTGTCATAAAGTCAAATAAGAAATGGATGATCTTGACATGGCGATTATAATATTTTTGGAAGAAGAGTCATCCGAAGACGATAGGGAACGTTTGGGGGAAAGTAAAATTCTTAAAAGGCGTCCTACAGAAGGTGCGTATGAAATTTTAGTTCGTCAACTGCGCTGCAATGAAGATAAATTCAGAGAATATTTTCGGTTGACAGCAGTATAATTTGATTATGTTCTGAATTACATGTGGGATGACATAACTTCAGTGCCGTACAACAGAAACAAAAGACCAATATATCCTGAACAGAAACACGGTGTATTTTTAAGGTCACTCATCACATTATACAATGCCTCATGAATTTTTACGAAATTTATTAACGTTTCCTCATCTTCCGTGCTCCAATAGATCATCTTATCAGTCATTGTATGCTTTCAGCACGCACAGTACAAAAGCGTTGACGAACTGTTTGCTACCGCAGTCACCACCGTCATATGAATGACGCCACCGCAATTGTGCATGTTATGTGACGCTTCCTAGAAAACCATTCGCCTTTCTTTCTATCAAGAACATTTTTGTGACATCATTCGCCGTCATATTACGACCGCTAGAAAGCGGTACCGTAACTGGAGGAAACCGTAGATTAAGACAGAAGTTACAGTGTGAAGTGCGAACGCAATAATTCATAACTAGCGGACACCCGCCTGACTTTACTGTTATGCGGGCTTTGTGAAAAAACCACCCGCCTGACTTTACTGTTATGCGGGCTTTGTGTAAAAACCACCCGCCTGGCTTGACTGTTATGCGGGTTTTGTGTAAAAACCACCCGCCTGACTTTACTGTTATGCGGGCTTTGTGTATAAACCACCCGCCTGACTTTACTGTTATGCGGGCTTTGTGTATAAACCACCCGCCTGACTTTACTGTTATGCGGGCTTTGTGAAAAAACCACCCGCCTGACTTTACTGTTATGCGGGCTTTGTGAAAAAACCACCCGCCTGGCTTGACTGTTATGCGGGCTTTGTGTAAAAACCACCCGCCTGACTTTACTGTTATGCGGGCTTTGTGTATAAACCACCCGCCTGACTTTACTGTTATGCGGGCTTTGTGTATAAACCACCCGCCTGACTTTACTGTTATGCGGGCTTTGTGAAAAACCACCCGCCTGGCTTGACTGTTATGCGGGCTTTGTGTAAAAACCACCCGCCTGACTTTACTGTTTTGCGGGCTTTGTGTATAAACCACCCGCCTGACTTTACTGTTATGCGGGCTTTGTGTAAAAACCACCCGCCTGACTTTACTGTTATGCGGGCTTTGTGTATAAACCACCCACCTGACTTTACTGTTATGCGGGCTTTGTGTATAAACCACCCGCCTGACTTTACTGTTATGCGGGCTTTGTGTAAAAACCACCCGCCTGACTTTACAGTTATGCGGGCTATGTGTATAAACCACCCGCCTGACTTTGCTGTTATGCGGGCTTTGTGTAAAAACCACCCGCCTGACTTTACTGTTATGCGGGCTTTGTGTATAAACCACTCGCCTGGCTTTACTGTTATGCGGGCTTTGTATATAAACCACCCGCCTGGCTTGACTGTTATGCGGGCTTTGTGTAAAAACCACCCGCCTGGCTTTACTGTTATACGGGCTTTGTGTATAAACCACTCGCCTGGCTTTACTATTATGCGGGCTTTGTGTAAAAACCACCCGCCTGACTTTACTGTTATGCGGGCTTTGTGTATAAACCACCCGCCTGGCTTTACTGTTATGCGGGCTTTGTGTAAAAACCACCCGCCTGACTTTACTGTTATGCGGGCTTTGTGTATAAACCACCCGCCTGGCTTTACTGTTATGCGGGCTTTGTGTAAAAACCACTCGCTTGGCTTTACTGTTATGCGGGCTTTGTATATAAACCACTCGCTTGGCTTTACTGTTATGCGGGCTTTGTATATAAACCACCCGCCTGGCTTGACTGTTATGCGGGCTTTGTGTAAAAACCACCCGCCTGGCTTTACTGTTATACGGGCTTTGTGTATAAACCACTCGCCTGGCTTTACTGTTATGCGGGCTTTGTATATAAACCACCCGCCTGGCTTGACTGTTATGCGGGCTTTGTGTAAAAACCACCCGCCTGGCTTTACTGTTATACGGGCTTTGTGTATAAACCACTCGCCTGGCTTTACTGTTATGCGGGCTGTACGCGAAACAGTTCTTCCAGGGGCTATTGTCTTGTATATTTGTTTAAAACACTTTATAAACAAATAAATATATTTCTGTTGACTTTTCAAGAAATGCAAGATTTTTCTTGCACTATTGAGACGCTTTGAAAGATTTTGGTACAAACCACACCTTCTAACTCCCTCTGGTTTAGGAGCTTGAGTTTTGTGAAACATTCACCTTAGCGTATTATACAGTATATAGATAGTGGGCGAATCAAGACTGGTGCGTTTCAACAGCACAGCTAAGCTTAATAGGGGCTCATGTCGCCGCAGAGAGGAGAACGATGCAAGACTATTGGACGTGTCATATCCGACCTTCTATGTTTTGGAAACTAAATAAATGAATGCCAAATTTCGGCATTACAATTCCGTTGTTAAACCCGAGGCAACTTAAGGTAGTGAAACACTCTTCAAGTTGAACATCAAATCATTAACTTACTGACAAACTGCAGAAAGGAGACAGAAGAATCATCAGAACAATTAACAAAGAAAAACACCAAGTAAATGACCAATGGAAATAACTGCCGAATGAAGTGGTATATCGAGACAGTGAATCAATCATCATCATCTTGTACAGTTTCCAGCCCCAGGCTGGGTCTGTTTGGAACATAAGCCTCGCCACTTCGTCCTTTCTTCCCACCACCTCTCCGCTGTCACTCTGGTCCAGTCCTCGTCTCTCTTCTTGACACATTCCTCCACTCCTTTCAGCCATCTATCTCTTGGTCTTCCCCTTGGTCGTTTCTTCTGCATCTGCATCTCATGTATCCTCTTGGGAATCTTCTTCTCATCCATTCTCTTTAAGTGTCCATACCACCTCAGTCTTGATGTCTCAATCCTACCTTGCAAGGGCTCCTCTTTCACCATTTCCCTGACCTTTTCATTCCTCACCCTGTCTCTTCTTGTTACTCCGATCCTACTTCGCAGGAACTTCATTTCACCTGCCTGTATTCTGCTTGTCTCTCTTTTCTTCATTGTCCACGTTTCTGAAGCATAGCTCAGTATCGTGATATAGTAGCTTCTGTATAACACTTCCTTGCTTTTTTGTGGGACATCTTTATTCCACACTAAGCTCCTAATGCTTCTCAGAAATGCTTCTGCCTGTCTGCCACGTTCCGTAATCTCTTTATCATTTCTCCCATTTTCCTCCACTATACTTCCCAAGTACTTGAGACTTTCCACCTTCTTCAGCTGTCCACCTCCAAGTGTTATCCCACTCATTGGTCTGTCCTTTTTCCTGGTCGTTAACAGGATCTCACATTTACTGATGTTGAACTTCCATCCGTACTCTCCCACTGTTTCTTCCCAAGCCTTCACTTGCTCCTGAATTTCCTCCTCCCTGTTTCCCCAGACCATGAGATCATCTGCAAACACCATTGCTTTCATCTTATCTTCTCCTATCTTTCCTGCTATCCGTGTCATTACCTCGTCCATAACCACAATAAAGAGAAGGGGTGACAGCGCACTACCCTGTTTCAGGCCACTCATTTGTCTGAACCAGTCTGTTCTTTCCCCTCCAACTTTCACACAACTCACACTTCCACAATACATCTCCTTCACTCTGCCTACAGTCCCTTTTTCCACTCCCATGTTTTCCATTGCTTTCCAAACCTTCTCCCTACACACACTATCATTGGCCTTTTCGATTTCCAGGAAGGCCATCAACAGATCCTCGCCAAATTCGTAGTGGTGTTCCTGGAACTGTCTCACTGAAAATATGAGATCCACTGTTGATCTCCCAGGTCTGAAACCATACTGCTCCTCTCTCAATTTTCTCTCCACTTTGGCTCGTATTCTACTTCCTAATATCTTTTCATATATCTTGGCACAGTGAGGTATGAGTGTGACTCCCCTGTAATTTCTGCACTCCTTTCTGCTTCCTTTCTTAAATATTGGGACAATTAATCCTTTCTTCCAATCTTCTGGGGTCTTTTTCTCCTTCCATATCACCCTCATCACACGGTACAGCCACTGTTTTCCAACCTCCCCTGCTGCTTTCTCCATTTCAACACTCACTTCATCCACACCCGGTGCCCTTCCTCCTTTAATCTTGTCTATAGCCATCTCCAGTTCTCTCCAATTCAGGTCCTTTTCCATTCCTGTGTTGTCTTCTCCATCTTCCAATACATTGTCTTCCTCCCTATGACCATTTGGATTCAGCAAATCCTCAAAGTACTCTTTCCACACTGTCTTGTGTGTCTCTTTGTTGTGTACCTCATTTCCGTTTTTGTCCACCATTACCACATCCTCTCGCAGACCTCTTCTCTTACTTTTGACCATCCCATAAAGTACTTTCTTATTTCCTCTGCTGTCTTCCTCCATCATCTCTGTCCACTTTACCATCCACTTCTTCCTCTCCTCTGCGACAATCTTCTTTATCTTATAATCTTCCCTTGCCAGGTCAGTTCTTTCCTGGAACCACACTCTGAAAGCCTTGTTCTTCCTTCCCACAGCTTCTTTTACTCTCTCATTCCACCATGGTGTCTCTTTACACCGCTTTCTGTTGCTAGTTCTTCCACATACTGCCACTGCAGCATCCACAATTGTGTTCTTGAATTGCTTCCATTCCTCTTCCCCTGTTTTAGGATTGTCTGTTGGTATCCTTTCCCTTATTATCTTCTGGAATTCTTCCTTGACTTCGTTTTCCTTGAGTTTCCATACTTTGATTCTCCTTTCCTGGTACTCTGTCCTCTTGCTATCCTTAACAACTCCCAGGTTCATTACAAGTATTCTGTGGTCGCTATCTAAGGCCTCTGATGGTATTACCTTTATATCTCTGACACTTCTCTTCATTTCCCAGTCGTACAGCATGTAATCTACCAAAGATTTCTTCGTTAAATCACTGCTGTACCACGTTACCTTGTGGCTTTTTTTCTTCCGGAACCAGGAGTTGCCTACCACTAAACCGTTTCTCTTGAAAAAATCCAGCAACTTTCTCCCTTCTTCATTCCTGCTGCCCCATCCTTCTGCTCCCAATACATTTTCATATCCTTGCCTTTCACTTCCTACATGTGCATTCAAATCTCCCATGACAATGATGCTCTGACCATTCAACTGCTGTTGTAGCTCCTCCTCAAAGTCTTCCTTCTCTTGAGCTGTGCATCCAAGTTGAGGGGCATATACCTGGGCTAACTCCAGGCTTCTTCCCTTTACAGTTACTCTGATCTTCATGATCCTTCCGGAACCAGTGAATCAATAATAGATACAATGCGGAAAAGGAGAATGTCTGCCATATCTCACGCCTACCAGAAAGCAGACTAATAAAACAGCTGTTTAGTTACTTCTGGAAGAGTAAAACAAAGAACAACTGGTTCACAGAGATCCAGCATGATTTAGATGAATTAAATTTAACTACGCTCCAAATTAAAAATAGAGAAGAGAAGAATATTTTAAGGAATAAATACTTACGATTCACATTAACAACATTTGAACGGAAAGACTACACATCACAGATGAACCAAGGGCAGCCAGGTCAGATTGAATTAAGAAATTTTGGGTGCAGAAGAAGATGAAGCTGAATCGCTAATCTTAATCTTAGACTTAATTGTCTTTGTAATGATTAAAGCGCTCCAGTGAGGGCGTAAAATACGGGGGGGGGGGGGATAAAAAATAAATACATATTTTACATCCATACCGGACATGCTCTTTTTTCTGGAGCCATATTTCGTAAGACAAAACCAAATGTCTTTATTTAAAAATCTAAAACCCAGCCATATGAGTTATTTCATACACCAATAAAAATCTAAAACCCAGCCTTATGAGTTATTTCATACACCAATGCTTGTCCAAATAGGACTGTTCCTTGAAATACGCATTGTGTGCTTTTGTCGAACAGTTACTTATGTCTTGTGTTCCAGCTATGATGAGGAAATCGAGGGCTGGTACTACTTCAACTTTCGCACTGGCGAGTCACGTTGGGAGCACCCGCTGGACGATGTCTACCGCATGCTGGTCAGGAAAGGTCGCTCCGAGAGTGTCAGCAGCGCAGGTGGGTCATATTTATGTTTATTGTTCCTTTGATCATTCCTTTTTCTCTTTTGCGCCTGGCTGCGTGGTGCAGTGGTAACATCTACCACGCCCCAGGTTGCGGGGTCAATTCCTGTGCAGTCAGTTAGACGGAATTAGGGTGCTTGTATGTGAGGGAGCTATGGCATGTTAAAGATCCCCTTCAGGATAACATTCCAGCACCCTCTCCTCTCCCCCCCCCCCCTTCCCCCTCTCCACCCTCCGGCGTCTAGAAGCTGCAGTTGTAGAAAGGGACGTAAAATCGATAACATTATTATTATATTTTTTATTATCGTCTGCAGTCCTTGCCTGAATTACAGATAACACACATCACAGCCTTCACAATCAGACACCCAAAGTACATGGAGCTACCTGAACGCATTGTCGCAGCCCCTAAACTGAGGACCAACCAACCTGCATTAATAAGAATTATCAAATTTGTTCTTCATTCCCATAATATATCCAGACTTTAAAAAATAAAAAAAATCATTAAGGTTTACTACAGTCTGTGTTTTTGTTATCTCGTTCCTTATTTTGTCTTTCCCTATTCTCTTGCATTGTGGTATGGAGAATATTTTCCTTCTTTTTTATCATCTTGCTATAATGGAATTGTTTTGTATCTATAAAAAATTGGAATTTGTTGATCAGGTGACGATGATTCCAAGACGTCTATCAAGGAGGACTTGAAGAGTTACGAGGAGGCAGTAACGTCCGACATGCTGTCCAAATCTGCAGATTCCCTGAAGCCAAGCCTTAGAAAGGGGAACATTCAGCTGGTGAGTATTATTTTAATCTGTGCATAGCCCTGCACCTTAAGTCTCATTGCACATCTGTAAGATGGAGCTTAAAGTCTGGATATTGCTAGCTCTGATAGTGGCCATCTTGAGGGTAATTTTCCCCTGGGTTTTTCCACGCTCCCTCCGGGAAATTGCCGGGATAGTTCGTTAATTCAAGTCCCAGAGCACCTACCCTATCCCTGTCCCTAAATTATACACACTACTACAGTCATTATATAAATACAGGTTATCAGACATGTTCAACACTCACTTAACTACATGGGGCTGATGTCCAAAATGTTCCAAGTCCATAAAATAATTTAACAACAAGGTGCCCTTGTTTGATGACCCAAGACACCAACCCCAGTTGTCAACCCTAATAATTATTACACATGTCCATGGGATGAAGTTCTCAGCACAAAAGAGTGAAGTGGTCATCACAACGAGGAGGAAGAACAGACTGGATATGGGCATAACGCTTGGAGGACAGCAGTTGCAGAAAGTAGAATGCTTCAAGTACTTGGGAAGCATAATTGAAGAAAAGGGAGGCAATAGGATGGAAATAAATGAAAGGGGAAGGTGTGCAGATGGATTTTTCAAGAGTGTTAGGGGGATGATATAGAATAAAGATGTACCACAAAAATGTAAAGGAATCATCTACAAGACCTACTTTGTGCCAATTTTGACTTATGGTTCAGAAACATGGGTGATGAAGGAAAGGGACAAGAATAAAATACGAGCAGTGGAGATGAAGTTCCAGAGTAGTAGGGTAGGAGTGACAAGAATGGACAGAGTAAGGAATGAGAGAGTCAGAGAGATGGTAAGAGAGGAACCATTGCAAAATAGAATAGAGCGATCTAGGCTACAATGGTATGGACATGTGAGGAGGATGCGAGAGGAGAGGATACAGAAGATGATGTTTGGAATGGAAATGAAGGGAAGGAGGCCAAGGGACAGATGGACAAAAGGAGTTAAGAGGGTGGAGGAAAGAGGAGTGTGCTGGGACACAGTGAAAGACGAGAGATGGTGGATGGACAGGAATCGATGGAGAGGCTTATGTTCCAAGCAGACCCGACCAGCGGTCGGAAACTGCTCAAGATGATGATGATGATGATGATGATGATGATGCCCATATACACAGGGATAATGGCCAAAATGTCCCACGCTCCTAAGACGGACTCCTCCAATTAGTTAACGTGGTACAAAGGTTTGGCTGCATCCTTCCCCCTCTACCTTCACTGCAAAGCCACCCCCTTTCCACCTGAGTGGAGAAACAAACCAGTCGGAAACGAGATCACATGACAGTGATCGGACACACCTTTGTGTATTCGATGCATTGCTGAGAAAAATGTTTCATTGCAGTGATGACAAAAATATACCTCTAAAACTACACAACTCCTACAGATTTAATTACAGTATATTCCCATTTTAAGAAACTGGTGCTGTGGTCAAGCTGCTTGCCTCTCACCAAGGCGGACAGGATTTGATTCCCAGTCATTGTATATGAGAATTTTAAGGTGAAATATCACGTACTGTTGTTCGAATTCCACGTAAAAATGGAGGTACCATGGCTCATGATCGCAAGATAAACGGTCACAAAACGGTTACAATCTTCTTTCTTTTAAGAAACTGACTGGAACTACAAGAAATGTACACAAAATTTTGAAAACCTAAAATTGAAATTCACTGTGTCTGAGATGCTGTTCCTGATGATTTTTATTTTTTACTTCTACTCGTATGCTATTAATTTAGTGTTTTATGAACTCTCACAACATGACTATGACTTTCTCTATCTGATCGTCTACTGAGGTGAACTACTTATGACCACCATTTTAGTTGCAACTGATTGGCTGCGTAGCTCAGCGGTAACGTTCTCGCCTGCTGTTACCATGGTTGCAAGATCGAATTCTGACACAGCCAGTTGGCATTTGAAGGTGTGCAAATACAATGGAGCCGTGTCAGTAGATTTAAAGATCCCCTTCGAGGGGATTCTATGTCAAGAGTAACAAGAATGGGAAAAATCTACAATAACAATTAGAACACTGGGTCGATCTATGTGTGTGAATGATGTGAAACATTCTTTCCAATCCAGAATAGTTCATGAACACTCAAGGCTCTGCTTAACCATTACTGGAGCTTTGTTCACTCCAGACTTTGAAATGATGTCACAAAACTTCTCTCTTGGATAAGGTTGGCTGGGAAATGCATATTTCAAACATAGAGTACATATTTCCATTGAATTTAAAATATCATTGAGGCACATAGGTGAAATTTGAAAAAAAAAAAGATATCCTAGTATGATCCTAATTGATACTAATACATAAGGTATGATCAAAAGGTTTCCGTTTGAGGGCTACTGGAAGGTCTGCAGGCAGTGGATACCCTGAGCGTTGATTGCCGAACGAAAAGCACGCCGGATCACTGTTTGCCTGCAGCACCTGATGCGTTTCAAGGCAACACTCTCTTGGAGCGCATTGTTGCAGGGGACGAAAGCTGGTGCCACCACCCAGAACCGAAAGCGTCAACGATGCAGTGCTGTCATCCATCGTCCCCTCATCCCAAGAAGTTCAAGACCCAACCATCTGCTGGAAAAGTGTTGCTCACCCTGTTTTTTGATTATCGGAACCCATTCATTATAATCAATAATTATTGATATCAAGGAACCTGGTGTCTCCATCACTGGGGAACAGTACTGCGCAACACTGGAGAAATTGCGGCGTGCAATTAAGGTGAAACGTCCGGCAAAACTGTGACAATAGGTGCTGCTGCTTCTTGATAGCGCACGTCCCCATACCGCAAAGGTCATAGTGCAGAAGGTACACCAATTGAAGTGGGAGACAATCGAGAAACTGCCTTATAGTCCTGATCTCTTCGCATGCGATTATTACACCTTCGGTGCCTTAAAACAGGCCTTGAAGGGTCTACGATTCCTGTGGGACGAGGATGTACAGCAGGTGGTTACGGACGACTTCACGCAGCAGCACACAGTGTTTTACCATACTGGGATCTTCAACCTGGTGTGTCGATGGGATGAATGCCTCAGTACTCACGGCGATTTTGCCTGATTAGCAGACCGATTCTGTACTGTACGGTCGTCATTCGGAAACTTTTTGATCATGCCTTATACACTACAGTACTGTATTTACTTTCTTCTGTATTAGATATGGGGAGTAACCAATCACCTTAGTTCCTGTCTTACTCAACCAATTACACAGGCCTGCAAAAAAGAATATAAATTATGTGGTAAAAACAAAAATAGGTTTGCTTGATTAACTTGTCTATGCTGGATTCAAAAATGCATTCTGTTCTTGCCTATCACATCTGGTTAATTGACAATAGTCAAAAATGTTATTTTGATTATAACAATAAAAATAGAATTGAGCCTAGACCAATTGAGATATTACAAAACTGACACCATGTTCAGATTCAGAACATTAATCTCTATCAAAATAGCCTATTTTCTAATTTATCGGTAAATCATGCAGGCCTGAGTAATTTGTACTTCAAAATCATCTTTAATTCAATATTGCATCAATTGAAACCCAGAGGAGGGAGGGAATAAAAGACTGATCACGACCACTTCAAGTCAATTCCATGATTCTAAAACATCATAAATCACTTTGGATCTTGAACAACAGTACAGCATGTTAGTAAACAGTTGAAACATTGCTTGTCCTGTCTTGATGCACAAGGTGAACGTTTCCAGCACCTTCCAACCTGTATATCATAGCACTGCTCTGCCATTTCATTTCATAGTAGGATGTTTGGTGAGCATGCCAGTTGTTAACCATTTCTCCTTACAGCCTGTGAATGGATGGATTCTATATTTTATTAGATCTTTCATTTTTTATTCCAATGTTTCCTTTCTTTCACAAAATTAACAGACTAAGGCAGGATGCACACTGAAGAAACGGGCTTCATGAAACTAGTTTTATGAAACGGAAAACTTTGGTTTCTTGAAACCATTTGATTTAAACATACAGGAAGGTGTACACTAGGTTTCTTGAAACTGTAGTTTCATTTGGTTTCATGAAATATGTTTCGTGCAACCAAAACTATAGGTTTCGTCGAAACAATGTTTCATGTTGTTGAGGTTAGAAGTTATATTATTGTCTTATCGTGGCTTGAAAGTTCAGTTTTGATAATTTGTGTTTATAGTCGTGTGTCAAAGCTCCAATCTCCAGTCTGTTGGGCCAACTAACTCAACAAAGAGAGGCTTGAACATCCTATAATAACATTGAAATTTCTCATCATCCACACTGCTCCATCGATCCAGATTTAAAGGTTAATCCCAACATTTTCTCTTCATTTTTCTTTCTTGTCCACCACCATAAAATAAACACATTGTCAGAAGATGCTTGCCACGGTGGGTGAGTGGTTATCGTGTCGGTCTACCAACCCCAAGCTTGCAGGTTAGCTCCTGGCCGTGGCAAGTGATTTTTTTTAAAGACGGCAAAAATTACGACGCGCATGTCATACGATGTTGACATGTCAAAGAACCCATTTGAATTCAGTAGGCTGTGTTCATTATGGCATAATTAATCTCGGGAATTTCCGCCAACACAAAGTTCCTCATTTCTCTACTAGAAAGCGCTATAGTGTTCAAGGAGCTTAGATATCTAACCTCCTTGACTTTCATAGTGCTTCAAGAAACAACGAAATCCGACATGCAAGCTACCCTCTGGGTGCAAATAACAAGGCTTGCACCCGGCACCCGAGGCCATAAGATATTATATTATTATATATTGCCAGAAGAAGAAATGGTTTCCTATTTGTGCACTGAACAATGAAACGATTTTCATGAAACCAGTTTCTTTAGTGTGCACAGTGCCTTATAGTTGAGATAGGATGAAGGTGATAGCACTTCCCATGCCAATTTTGGGAGTTGGAGGTTTTGAGCCACAACAATGGAGTGTAGTTATATTTAGTGATTATGTTCATTAATCTATGTAGCAAAACACAACAACATGGACATAAATTCAGTCAGTGGACAGAAAAAAGTAAAGAAACATAGTTACAAAACAAACCCAATGACAAGTAGGTGTATAAAGGTAGAGGGATAAAAGGGAATAAACGTAAATGAAGGACAAACACTTCAGCAAGCGTTTCAGCCCAACTGCAGCCGCAGGACCAGCCACACGCATTTCCATTTGCACTAGGATATTCAAGTCGAATCCTTCATTCTAACAATTGCTTTTGTTTTGACATCAATTAATAGAAGATTTAGTTTCTACAAATACAACTAATTATCGACTACAATAAAAGAGTTAATAAGAATGATGCAATTTTAATATTTATTAACTAAATAAATCTAAATAAATAAACATGTTAAGCCTCCGTGGCTTAGGCGGCAGCACGCCGGCCTCTCACTGCTGGGTCCGTGGTTCAAATCCCGGTCACTCCATGTGAGATCTGTGCTGGACAAAACGGAGGCAGACAGGTTTTTCTCCGGGTACTCCGGTTTTCCCTGTCAAAATTTCAATCCAGCAGCACTCTCCACTATCATTTCATTTCATCTGTCATTCATTTAATCATTGCCCCAGAGGAGTGCGTCAGGCCTCGGCAGCCGGCACAGTTCATATCCTCGCCGCTAGATGGGGGCTTTATTCCATTCCTGACCCAGTTGAAGACTGGAAGCAGGCCGTGGATTTTCATTTTCATTTTCAAATAAACATGTTCCCTCACTGCAAGAGACATGTCAAGAATACAGGCATCAAGGATGAAATTCCTTAGGTCCACTATCCAAAGGACCAAATTAGACAAGATAAGAAGGTAAGGAGAGAGGCTGGGATGAGGACATCAGTTCTACACAGGATCAGATAGCAACATCCATTTCTGAGTGTGTTTAGATGATTAAATGCCACACAAGAAAATTGCATTTTAAAATAATAATTGGGTCAGCCACCATGAAAAACAAAAAGAGAATAATTTACATTAATTTGCATACTGATCCACTGAAGAAAACTAGGGGGTTTCAAATTGGTACCTGCTTGTGTAAAAGTTGTCAAAATATGAATATAAAGAATCAGTGAAGTTGTGAACATTAGAATGACATTTTTAGTGAAATGACTACAGAATAGTTGATTTTCAGCTTGATCTCTTTGGAATGTTTCATTCGCTTCCATATTGATTGGCTGTCTTTACAATTCATCACAAATTTTTAATTGCTCTATCTCCATTTTATCATAGAAAACCAAGTTTAAAGTTTGTGATACTTAATAATGAGATGAGATGAATTTGGAATTAGTTAAGTCAAATGCCTTTTTAGAAAATTCAAATCATACATACTGATAGCATTTTATCTTGTGACCACGTTGTATTATACAAGATTTTAACAGATTATCTATTACTAATGGTTGATTTTTAGTTGAGATCAGCTACACAAAGTTTGTGCACCTAATGGTTGGGAACACTGTTCGTGCGTACGTGAACTTTATCGCCCTAGAAGAGTCAGAGAAATTTTAATTCTGTTTTGCTGAGTATTGGAGATTGGGATAACACTGTAATTCTTATCCACTTTTCAATACAATTTGTTTTTCTAGACAGGTTTATACATTAACGGTACATGTTTCGGTCTCTTGGGACCATCATCAGCCTTTTTTTCAAAATTAGCAATCTCCTACCTATTAAATACATAAGACATCTATTTGACATACTGTACATATTCTGAAAATCAATATTACAATAAAGTCAACATAAGTTTCTTACAATTACTTTAAACTTATCAAAAATAGGCCTACGGTACCTTTTGAAAAATGACTGAAAAATATTTTTCCATTGTCTTTAATAAAATGAAGGGTTATTTTTTTTTTTTTTCAACGTCCAATGGGCTATATAGAAATAACAGATTGACATACCAAACTGATTTTATTACTAAATGATTGCTTGTTTTGTACTTATGTTTCAACATAATCACCAAAATGATTGAAACATTTGTTGTGTTATTAAATCATTTTCCAATGCCCCCTGCAAAAAATTCTGCCATCTTTGAGGTGGGTACGTCTGGACAGTCTCCTGAAGTTGCGGTCCAACTATACCTTCAATTCTCGAAAAAGTTAAAAATCATTCATGACCGCACTGTGCCAACGTTACGATAGACTTTCACAGAATTCAAGTGGGAAGTTTTGGACCATCTGCCGTTTATTCCAAACCAGCACTGAATGATTTTCACCTTTTTCAAGAATTGAAGGTATGGTTGGGCAGTAATGCCTCGCCAAAAAGGAAAAACTTCCCGAGACTGTCCAGACGTACCCACCTCAGTGGCGGCAGAATATTTTGCAGAGGGAATTGGAAAGCTGCTGTAACGATTCGACAAATGTTTCAATCGTTTTGGTTATTATGTTGAAACATAAGTACAAAAAAAGCAAACATTTAGTAGTAAAATCAGTTTGGTTTGGCAATCTGTTATTTTTATACAGGCCATCGGTCGTTGAAAAAGAAACAGCCCTCGTATTCTTCTAAGTCGTATAAAATGCACTTTGGTCTTAAATGTTATCAGTTCAATGTTTCAATCGGTCTTCTATTTAGGGATAGATGACCCCATAGTTCTGCCCCTTAAAACAACAATAACTAAGTAAAGTCTTCTATTGGGATGGTAATGTGTTAGTGTTGGAGATAGAGCCCTGCACTGCTTAGCACACAGCATTGCACACACCGCATGTGGTCTTGCAGGCTCCGCTGCGCAAGTCCTCACCCCTGGCCGCCTCACCCGACGAGCATGCTGGCCTCAAGCCCGTTAAGAAAGTAGAGTTGCTCAAGTCGGCGGCTAGCCCAACCCGGATAGAGTTGAGCGAGGAGCATGGCGGGGCCGATAGCTGGAACATACCGAGCCACGCCTCCATACGTATCGATGTCGACAAGATGGATTTTGGTTCTGTGTCCTCCCGCCAGGACTCGGCCAGGAAGGAGCGCCTGCTCTCCGCCCAAGAGAAGCATCCCCGCAGCATGCACAGCCGCAACGAGCTAACTCTCTCAGGTGAGTCATTCTTTATGTTTGTTTGTTTTGTTTTCTATTTATTTATGTATTGATTCAATATTTTTTTGTTTATTTTTTTTTCATTCATTTGCTTATTTATTTTTTATTTTTATTTATTTTTCTTCTTCTTTGTTCGATTTTAGCCTACTTTGGACCATGGGAAACAATTGACTTGCTGATTAGTCCTTTTTTCTGCTCCCAGAAACTCTTCATCCTTTCATTGTGGATTCTCTTCCTTTCTTCCGACCCGATGTTCTTGGCTCTTCTCCTTTGCTTTTCCTGGAACCCCTTGTATGCATCAATTGTACCTCGAAACATCTCTCTATTCCAACTTCCTCCATATCCTTTCTTATTTCATCTACCTATTTTGTAGTCGCTTTTATCTTGGTGATGTAATTAAAGATCTTCGCTTGTCGACTATCGCTCATTCTCGTAAGGTGTCCATAGAACTCTAATCTTCTCTTCCGTATGGTATCTGTGATTTTTTCAGCTTGTCCGTAAAGATCTTGTACCATCATTTCTATTTTCGGGTCCTAAGATCTTCCTCAAGATTTCTCTTCTCCAGTTCCTCTAATTCACCTTCCTTGTTCAGTATCAAACATTCAGAACTATACAATCCCTCAGGCTTGACCACCGTGGAATAGTGTCTTATCTTCGCTCCGTAAGATATTGTTCTTTTGTTGTACCTTTTCTGTACTAATTTATATGCTAATTCCATCTTTCTGGTCCTCCCTTTGTTTGCTGCATTTATTTATTTGCTTATTTATTTATTTATTTAATCGTTCATTTGCTTACTTCTTCATCATCATCATCATCATCATCATCATCATCAACCAGAGCAGTTTCCAACTGCAGGTTGGGTCTGCTTGGAGCGCAAGCCTCTCCAACGTTATCTGTCCATCCACCACTTTTCTTCACCCCCTTTATCAACCTATCTCTCGGTCTTCCTCTAAGTCTCTTTTTCTTCCACTCCATTTCCAATATTTTCCGTGGTATTCTCTCTTCTCCCTTCACTCATTTACAAACTATGTTAACACTACACAACTCAAGAAATACCTAATGTCAAGATTCCTGAAGGAATACGAAACACCTCAGTTGTTGAATTCGTAAACCACATAATATAAATAGTTCATACAATTTTTTTGAAATACAACCGTGCCATACAGCTTTTTATAATATTTGTAATATCCAAGATACTACTTCCGTGGAATTGATAGTAGTTCGAGTAATCATGTCGCTCATGTACTTGTTTCAATAATAGATCAAATCATAATTCAAATAAAGAATGTAGTCCTTTTTTAACGTACTATTTTTATCCAATAGATTTAATAATACATTATGTAGGTTATTTGTTTATTTATTATATTCTAATTTGCATTATTCATCTTGTATAAAATATTTGCTAATTGGTGTATTTAATAATAAGTATATTCTATATTTTGCTCTGTTAGTTATTAAGCTAGGTTTAGTTTCTTATTACAAAATCTCAGGCCAGAACATTGTATACGCTACATAAAGGGGCTCTTTAGCCTCAGTGGCATTTCTTTATGAATAAATTCAAATTCAAATTCAAATTATTTTCACGTGCCCATACCACTGTAGCCTTGATTTTTCAATCCTAACCTGTAGGGGTTCCTCCTTTAATATTTCTCTGACTCTGTCCATTGTAGTTATTCCTATACGACTCCTCTGAAACTTCATTTCCACTGATGTATTCTGCTTTTATCTCTCTCCCTCATGACCCAAGTTTCTGATCCATACGTTAGGATCGGCACAAAGTAAGTCTTGTACATGATCCCTTTACATTTCTGTGGCACATCCTTGCTCCATATCTGGCCTCTAACACTCTTCAAGAATCCATCAACACACCGTCCTCTTTCATCTAATTCCAAGGCATTTGCTTATTTTATTACTTACAATATATTTATTATTTGTTTTATTTAATTTGTTATATGTGAGGGTACCCAAAAGAAACCGGAATTATTTTTTAAAAGCTATGAATTTTCAAATTGGTTACAAAGCAATATTATTCCCCTCAAAATACTCTCCATTACAACCAATACATTTGTCCCACCAATGCTTCCACTGTTTGAAACATCTTTAGTAATGGTTGACAGCTCCTCCCTCGTTTTATTCTTGACCTCTTGTCAAATCGGTGTCCTTTCATGCCCCGTTTCATGTGTGGTAATTAATAAAAGTCGTACGGAGCCAGGTCGGGCGAGTAAGGTGCGTGGGACAGCAGAACCATATTATTTTTAGCCAAAAACTGTCTAACAGAGATGGCTGTGTGTGCAGGTGCGTTGCCGTTGTGAAAGAACAAACTTGGCAGCAATCCTTTTCTTTCCCAAATCGTCCGTTAAAATTCACTCAACCGAGCTCCAAGATAACCCACTAATCTCTGACAAATGATCAATTGTCTGTCGACGGTCTGTGAGCACAAGCTCTCGAATTTTTTCAATATTTTCGCAGATTCGGGCAGTTGCTGGACGTCCAGAACGAGGTTTGTCATCAATCGACATGTCGCCATTTTAAAACCAAGCAATCCCTCCCTCATCTTGGTAAGCTGTTTTCAACATTAGGACAGTTTCAGCTTCATTTTCATGTAGAAAACAAAATTTCACAGCTGCACGTTGTTTACTTAAACTTGCCATTAAAAAAAAAAAAAAAAGACACCAGAACAAAACAGCGCTAGCAAAAACAATAACTGCAGATGAACAGAATAAGCCAGGTGGCACTGAACTGGCAGTGAGTTGCGCTATACGCGCCTTGCGGCAGAAATGCGTACTACACAAGTTCTGCCCACGGCAATGTTATTCCGATTTTTTTTTTGGGTACCACCTCGTATGTCTATCCATCTATTGCTCGGGTCCAGGCTCTGTGTAATTTCGGGGTGAGGGGAAGGGGCAGGCGAGAAGAGAAGGACCTGTCAACAGCCCTTTCCATTCCAATACTGCTAACATACGGCCGTTGCTCAAACCACTGTGGTGTTGCGAATGAGTGAGTGAGTCACCGACCAATGTATTTGGTTCTGTTACTACGCATGGACTGGGAAACCTCATCACTCGTCACCATCACTTCTCATAGTCTGCGATCCACATTCCTCCCAGATTCACGCAGCTTGGATCCGAGCAGTATCTATGTGTGTATGTATTCATATAAAACGGGGGTGCACAACTCCCTGCCTGCCGGCCGCTTGCGACCCTCACAGTCGGTTTATGCGGCCCGCAGATAGATATTGTATACTATTGAAAAAGTGAATATATATATTATGAATGATGAGTTGTTTCTCATTATTGTAGGCCCTAGTTGAAATAAGAAAATTATAAAAATGTTTCGCTAGACATACATCATCATCATCATCTTGTACAATTTCCAGCCCCAGGCTGGGTCTGTTTGGAACATAAGCCTCGCCACTTAGTCCTTTCTTCCCACCACCTCTCCGCTGTCACTCAGGTCCAGTCCTCGCCTCTCTTCTGGACACATTCCTCCACTCCTTTCAGCCATCTATCTCTTGGTCTTCCCCTTGGTCATTTCTTCTGCATCTGCATCTCTTGTATCCTCTTGGGAATCCTCTTCTCATCCATTCTCTTTATGTGTCCATACCACCTCAGTCTTGATGTCTCAATCCTACCTTGCAAGGGCTCCTCTTTCACCATTTCCCTGACCTTTTCATTCCTCAACCTGTCTCTTCTTGTTACTCCGATCCTACTCTTGCAGGAACTTCATTTCACTTGCCTGAATTCTGCTTATGTCTCTTTTCTTCATTGTCCACGTTTCTGAAGCATAGCTCAGTATCGGGATATAGTAGCTTCTGTATAACACTTCCTTGCTTTTTTGTGGGACATCTTTATTCCACACTAAGCTCCTAATGCTTCTCAGAAATGCTTCTGCCTGTCTGCCACGTTCCGTAATCTCTTTGTTATTTTTCCCATTTTCCTCCACTATACTTCCCAAGTACTTGAGACTTTCCACCTTCTTCAGCTGTCCACCTCCAAGTGTTATCCCACTCATTGGTCTGTTCTTTTTACTGGTCGTTAACAGGATCTCACATTTACTGATGTTGAACTTCCATCCGTACTCTCCCACTGTTTCTTCCCAAGCCTTCAGTTGCTCCTGAATTTCCTCCTCCTTGTTTCCCCAGACCATGAGATCATCTGCAAACACCATTGCTTTCATCTTATCTTCTCCTATCTTTCCTGCTATCCGTGTCATTACCTCGTCCATAACCACAATAAAGAGAAGGGGTGACAGCGCACTACCCTGTTTCAGGCCACTCATTTGTCTGAACCAGTCTGTTCTTTCCCCTCCAACTTTCACACAACTCACACTTCCACAATACATCTCCTTCACTCTGCCTACAGTCCCTTTTTCCACTCCCATGTTTTCCATTGCTTTCCAAACCTTCTCCCTACACACACTATCATAGGCCTTTTCGATGTCCAGGAAGGCCATCAACAGATCCTCTCCAAATTCGTAGTGGTGTTCCTGGAGCTGTCTCACTGAAAATATGAGATCCACTGTTGATCTCCCAGGTCTGAATCCATACTGCTCCTCTCTCAATTTTCTCTCCACTTTGGCTCGTATTCTACTTTCTAATATCTTTTCATATATCTTGGCACAGTGAGGTATGAGTGTGACTCCCCTGTAATTTCTGCATTCCTTTCTGCTTCCTTTCTTAAATATTGGGACAATTAATCCTTTCTTCCAATCTTCTGGGATCTTTTTCTCCTTCCATATCACCCTCATCACACAGTACAGCCACTGTTTCCCAACCTCCCCTGCTGCCTTCACCATTTCAACACTCACTTCATCCACACCTGGTGCCCTTCCTCCTTTCATCTTGTCTATAGCCATTTCCAGTTCTCTCCAAGTCAGGTCCTTTTCCATTCCTGTGTTGTCTTCTCCATCTTCCAATACATTGTCTTCCTCCCTATGACCATTTGGATTCAGCAAATCCTCAAAGTACTCTTTCCACACTGTCTTGTGTGTCTCTTTGTTGTGTACCTCATTTCCGTTTTTGTCGACCATTACCACATCCTCTCGCAGACCTCTTCTCTTACTTTTGACCATCCCATAAAGTACTTTCTTATTTCCTCTGCTGTCTTCCTCCATCATCTCTGTCCACTTTACCATCCACTTCTTCCTCTCCTCTGCGACAATCTTGTTTGCTTCTTTCTTCTTTATCTTATAATCTTCCCTTGCCAGATCAGTTCTTTCCTGGAACCACACTCTGAAAGCCTTGTTCTTCCTTCCCACAGCTTCTTTTACTCTCTCATTCCACCATGGTGTCTCTTTACACCGCTTTCTGTTGCTTGTTCTTCCACATACTGCCACTGCAGCTTCCACCATTGTGTTTTTGAATTGCTTCCATTCCTCTTCCCCTGTTTTAGGATTGTCTGTTGGCATCCTTTCCCTTATTATCTTCTGGAATTCTTCCTTGACTTCCTTTTCCTTGAGTTTCCATACTTTGATTCTCCTTTCCTGGTACTCTGTCCTCTTGCTATCCTTAACAACTCCCAGGTTCTTTACAAGTATTCTGTGGTCGCTATCTAAGGCCTCTGATGGTATTACCTTTATATCTCTGACACTTCTCTTCATTTCCCCGTCGTACGGCATGTAATCTACCAAAGATTTCTTTGTTAAATCACTGCTGTACCACGTTACCTTGTGTCTTTCTTTCTTCCGGAACCAGGAGTTGCCTACCACTAAACCGTTTCTCTTGCAAAAATCCAGCAACTTTCTCCCTTCTTCATTCCTGCTGCCCCATCCTTCTGCTCCCAATACATTTTCATATCCTTGCCTTTCACTTCCTACATGTGCATTCAAATCTCCCATGACAATGATGCTCTGACCATTCAACGTTAGACATACATTAAATAATAAACAATTATTGGACAGATTTTAAGTTAGTATTATCTTTTCGAATTAGGAGTAAGTTGATTGTAAATCAGTAATTTGAAATGATAACTTAATAATGCAATTTGCCAAAAAAAACTTCAAAAATGGATTTAAACCATTTAGAGGACACAAATTTTGGTATTGAAACACATGTTTAGTCTGCTGATAAAATAGGTTATTCAGAATATAGTAATATTAGCTTTAGCGGTAGGGTTTGGCAAGTGCCTATGCGGCCCGCCACTTATTATGTAAAAATAAACCTGGCCCCCTCTTATAAACAGGTTGTGCACCCCTGATACCCTGCTGTCGGGCCTTTTGAAACATGATCAATATAACTTTCAGGTTTTGTAATAAACAAAGAAATTTGAGAACTTCATCAAAGGATGGTAAATACTGCTATCCTTTCTTTCTCGACTGGAACAAAGAGTAGGGGAAATGTGAGTGTGTTCGAAGTACTCTAGTTTTATTGACCTTGAACTCTCTGTGAAGAGATACAGATAATGAGTAGATGGCTGGAAATAGTTCATTGATTGCTGACAGAAGTGGGCCAGTCATTATATCACTGTCCACAAGAGCAGAGCTCTGCCAGTCTATTGTAGTTGTAAACAGGGAAATAAAAATTTCACTGCACTACAAATATGTGCTAAAGGAAAATTCCTGTCTCTTCAAGAAGTACATTATGTTGAAATGTGTTTTAAAGCCTCGACAGTAGAATTGAGTTATCTTGATATGTAAGTAACTTAGGGCAAGGTTGCACATCGATGGTGGAAATGCCACCATGCTGCTCTTCCTTGTGTGTACTATGCAACCCCTACTGTCGACCAAAGTATTATGTGCACTCGAGTTTGAACTTTGTTTGTGAAGTAACCAATAGACCTACATAAAATCCAATAACATCATCATTTTTGCCGTTCTATTTTACGTTATTTGATGTAGGTTTGGAATTTTTAATTTATATTTTAATATTTTTTATCGCAGTTGGAACACAAAATGTGCCCGTTTTTAAGCGTTTTTCAACCCTGCGTCACATTTAAGAATTATTATCTCAAAACCCCGTCATCAGATCGAATGCAAATTTTAACACAATATAGGCCTACATTGGAATGTTGTATAACTGGTTTATTAATTTCAAAATTTTGTGTGTCCAAGAAACAAAGTTGTTATCATTTTTGTAAGGTAACTTTTTCTCGGCTCGGGGTGGTTGGAAAATATAGCTCTTGGTCGCGTTGTAATCCTTATACATCAAGAAGTTATGCTGTATGACTGTGAAATACGTAAATTAATTCACTTATTTTATATCGGTTTGTATTTGTTCGTGGAAATAAGGCATGATTCACCTGCCAGCTGCTCCGGGGTAGGCTGTACAGCGTTGCTGAGATGGAGCCCATCACTGCCGAGCGAGGCGAGGTCGTATTTCCCCGATCAAATATAAACCGATATAAAATAAGTGAATTAATTTACGTATTTTAAAGTCATACAGCGTAACTTTTTGAAGTATAAGGAATATAACGCGACCAAGAACTACATATTCCAACCACCCCAAGCCGAGGAAACGTTACCTTAGACAAATGATAACAAAATTGTTTCTTGGACACGCAAAATTTTGAAATTAATAAACCAGTTATACAACATTCCAATGTATCTTGTGTTAAAATTTGGATTCGATACAATGAAGGGTTTGTGAGATAATAATTCTTAAATGTGACACATGGTTGAAACACGCTTAAAAATGGGCACTTTTTGTGTTCCAACTGCGATAAAAAATATTAAAATATAAACTGAAAATTACAAACCTACATGAACTCACGTAAAATAGAACGACGAAAATAATGATGTTATTGGATTTTATGTATGTCTATTGGTTACGTCACAAACAACCTTCAAACTCGAGTACACATAATACTTTGGTCGACAGTAGTCATAAGTGGATATACACTCACATTTAAGTTTCGATATCCTCTGCACTTGACCATAGAAAACTCAACTTTAAATACACTTAAAATATCTTTTGGAATGTTCCTAATGTTATATGAATAAAATAATAAAAATAGAAAATGATGAGATACGCCATCTTGTTCAAGTAGAACAATCTCTTAATGATATCCGTGTTGAAGCCAGGCTGAAATGGTTCGATCATCTCAAGAGAATGTACACACAAAGAACAGCTAGAGTGTGGTTTGAGAAAGAACTGAAAGGCAAGAGACCAAGAGGTCGACCGAGTAAGAGATAGCTAGACCAGGTTAGATGTGATCTTGAAGGGAGAAGTCTGGATTTACAGCAAATCATGGACGAGGAAACATTCACATTCTTGGAGAGAACTAAATGGAGAGCGCTCATTCATCGCACCCGGGAAACTGGAGCCGGTTCATGATGATGATGATTCCATATCTATTGTTCCTAATGTTATGTGAATAAAATTGTTGAATAAGCCTCAAATTGAGGTCTAGTATTTATAATAAAGTGTTTCTATTAGAAAACTATTTTTTCACCATAGTTCCAAGCTACAAATAAAACAAAATTTACAGTTACATTTAAATGTTCTGCTTGTTTTTGAAGTAGAAGATTTTCCAATACATGTAGCTGTGTTTTCCTAGATTACTTTTACTTTTCAGAATTTCCTTCACAAAAATCTGGGTAAATTATTTATTTTCACGTTAATTGGGAGCTTCACCAACTTTACTTTTCATGTGATGAATCGTGTGTGTGTGTGTGAATATAGTTTCTAGTGGTATATGTAATGATAGGCAGAGTAATTCAGTACAAAGTTGATATTACATTACATTACCTTGTTTGAGCGGCAAAAGAGCACCCGAGTAATTCGATTTCATGGCAATTCATGCTTAAAGGTTGGCAACATTGTTACGATTGCACAAAGTTCACCACAGTTTCCTCAGGTAGACAATGTAAGGTATTTGAATTACAGCTATAAGCCTGAATCGCCAATAAATTACTTTAAAGGTAATAAAAGTGGAAAGAAGTTAAGTAAAAGGTGCAAACAATTAATTTTAAATGTACTGCACCCGGGAAACTGGAGCCGGTTCATGATGATGATAGCAGTTTGGGGGGTGACAATGTAGAGTTTCCATGCCGGAAATACAAGAAGGGACAGAGAGAGATGAGATGCGCGGAGGGATAATTTCCTCAGGACTTGAACTGACATTTGGTATAGTAATTTCTTTTATTGGCCTTTGGTGGATTACTTTTAATACCTTCGGTATTTAATTGATATAGTTGTCAATAAAGACCCTATTTAAATATGATTAATTTCGTATCAATGTACAGAATTATTAAATAAGGTTGCTACGGTGGGTGAGTGGTTATCGTGTCGGACTTCCAACCCCAAGCTTGCAGGTTCGCTCCTGGCTATGGTAAGTGATTTTTGAAAGGCGATAAAATCACGACATGCATGTCATACATTGTTGGCATGTTAAAGAACCCATTTGAATTCAGTAGGCCGTGTTCATAATGGCAAAATTAATCTCAGGATTTTCCGCCAACACAAAGTTCCTCCATTCTCTACTAAAAAGCGCTCTAGTGTCAAGGAACTTAAATATCTAACCTCCTTGACTTTCAAAGCATTCCAAGGAACAATGAAATTCAAATTGCAACCTGCCCTCTGTGTGTCAAAAAACAAAGCTTGCACCCAGCACCCGAGGCTACACGATATTATTATTATTATTAAATATTTTCTTCATTGAGTTAGTACAATTTACTCCATTACCGTATTAGGAATTTAGAGACCAAGGCTGTCCTTCGTTTATGTTTTGTTTCTATCCTTCGGTGACGGGTAGATGACCTAGGAGTTGTCATCGTCTAACAACAACAGGAAATGGGAGTCAGTTTGATGTAGATTTTTTTTTAAATCACAAAAGAAGTTAAATTTTGCTGCAAATAAAAAAAATCTTTTTAGAAATGAAGGATATATTTTGGAAAATGTAGTTTCATGGCAGTTTGTGAGGAAGTGTGGTAATTGTAGCCACCTCAGGCTATTGTTCGTCCATAGGAGGGGGTTCCATGTTCCTCAAGTCCAGCAAGCTGAAGCCAGAGTCACCGGTCAGCCCGCTGGGGAGTGGAGACTCGGAGCCGGTCGTCGAGGTAGTGTCTCTCAGTCGCGACGATCCCCTGCCCAAGGGAATTCTCCGGGAGCAGCGTGCTACACTGCCAACCAAACCTCTGTGGGACCTGGATCCCAGGGAGATGTCCTGTAAGTTCCTTGGATCCTGGGTTGGGTTCAATTTCTAGCTCTGTTTAAGTGTATGCATAATGTTGTTTCTTATTTTGTTCTGTTCTGTTCTGTTGTTCTGTTTATCGAATCAACGTTGGCTATTGTCCATTGTATACAATTTCCTTTGTTTCCAAATTTCCTTCATCTTTCTAGTGCAGCGATTCCCAACCTTTTTTACGTCGCGGCACACTGACTTAAGTCCACATGTAGTCATGGCACACTTGATTTGCGTACCAGTATTTCAATATGTTTTATTATGATATAGTGGCATAGTCTTTGCATGGTAAGACTTACATAATTATAAATAGCTTGTTTTAACAGAAAAGGGATCAATATGAAAACTGCATTTTTGGTATAAATAAACATATTTTTCAAAATTGAGAGGAACCAAAATCATGACAGTACAATACAAAATTCATAAAATGTGATTTATGATGTGAAGTGTGAAGCTAAAAACTCACTAGTGCTAGTGGGATATTTGTGCCTGATGTCCCTTCATTAAAAGATCATTTCTTGGTCGGATGGTTGACAAGCACACCCTCATGTCGTCTTCCAAAGTCTTCAGCTGTGAACGATTTTTTGTCTGTATGGCATTCATCGAAGAGAAGGCGGCCTCGGCGATATAAAACGTTGAAAATGGTATTATTGCTTTCATTGCCTTCTTTGAAATTAACGGATATTCATTTATCAGAGGGATCCAAAATATTGCCGGGAACTGTCACGCAGTCTTGTCTACGAGTAACATTTTAATCCACGTATCCAAGTGTTGCAGAAATTTTGCGGCACACCGGTTGGGAATCCCTGTTTTAGAGTGTCGATCTTTCTCCTCTTGAGTCCATTTTCTGTGAGTTGTTTGTTTCTTTCTTGAAATTCTACCTTTGGAATAGCTTGTAAGTAGTAAGAAGTACAAACCTATCTCATGCCAATATTGACTTATGGACTTGAAGCAGCCACTTTAACAGCACCTGACAGTAGCAGACTTCAAGCAGACCGATCTTGTCGCCAGAAGACCGGGAGAGATAAAATACGAAATCAGGAAATTAGTCAACAGCTCACTTTGGTTACAAGTCTGCTTGACACACTAGAACTATCTAGATTGAAATGGTATGGGCATGTAAAGAGAATGGCCCCTGACAAACACCAAGATTATACTTTGACCAGGTCATCCTAGGTAAGAGACCAGGGGTAAGGCCTCGAGACATTTGGGAGAAGCAAATCTGGTGAGACTTGGCCAAGAGGGATGCATTTTGGTAGAAGAAATTGGAGCACAATATGTGGGAGGACCGGACAAACTGGAAGGGGCTCATTTATACCCATACCCGGCTTGCTGGAGCGGAGAATGGGTGATGATGATGAGTACATTATAAATACTGATCAGGATCAGGATTGGACATGCGAGAAGCACATTTCTTCAAATGAAGAACTTGGTATCTAACCACAACTTAAACCTGGATCTTAGGCTGGCAATGGTTCGAGGATATGTGTTCCCTACATTGTTGTATGGTATGGAAGCTTGCCACGGTGGGTGAGTGGTTATAGTGTCGGACTACCAACCCCAAGATTGCAGGTTCGCCGCTGGTCGTGGTAAGTGATTTTTGAAGGCGACAAAAATCACGACACTCATGTCATACGTTGTTGGCATGTTAAAGAACCCATTTGAATTCAGTAGGCCGTGTTCAATGGCAAAATTAATCTCGGGATCTTCCGCCAACACAAAGTTCCTCCATTCTCTACTTGAAATCGCTGTACTGTCAAGGAGTTTAGATATCTAACCTCCTTGACCTTCGGAGCGTTCAAAGGAATGACGAAATTCGACATGCAAGCTACCCTCTGGGTGTCAATTAACAAAGCTTGCACCAGGCACCCGAGGCCATACGATATTATTATTATTATTATGGTATGGAAGGGTGCACTTTAACCAAAGCCCTGTGCAAAAGACCTGGAAGCCTTTGAAATGTGGGTCTACCAGCAAATGCTTCGCATCTCGTGGACAGAAAAAGTGTGAAATACCGAGATGTTGGGTAGAACTACGGCCACCCATAAAAAGACGGAAGCTTGAATATTTTGGACACATGATGCGAACCAACAATTACAAGATCCTACAACTGGTGTTGCAGGGACCTGGCTGACAAAGAACTTCCTGGTTTAAGAACCTCAAAGACTGGTAGCAGACAGCATCATGTGAACTTTTCTGTGTGGCAGTAAGATCAAATACCCATGAGCTTTGCCAACCTTCGTTAGAAGATGGCACACCGAGGAGGAGAAGAAGGAGGAGTGGGATGATATGATTCCCCAGGTCAGGAAGAACCAAACGATGTCAAAAATGTAGTACTTGAAATTGTTTGTAGGGAGTTGCCCAAAGGTTCAGTAGGCTGTAGGCTGGGAAATATACGCCACAGGACATCAATTATAATAGAAGTAAGTTAATAGAAGCAAGATAATGCGTGGAAACAACAATCTACTGCAGCACACCCTGTGGTATGAAAATATTGGCTCCCAAACATTGTATTTTTTTATTTTTATTTAGGCCCAAGGGTCGGGTTGTGAATTAAGGACCTCCAACGTTTCCTGTCTCTCCACCACTCCTCTCCTGATTTTAGTACATCTTCGGGTTTTCCTCCTCTCTTCTCTACACACTCCCACACTGTATCTGCCCATCTCTTCCGGGGCCTACCTCGTGGTCTCTTCCCTGTCATCTTTTCACAGAAAGTTTTCTTTGGTACTCTCTCCTCTCCCATTCTCATCATATGTCCATACCACTTTAACTTTGTTGTTTCTCTCCTGTCCTGCAGCTTCAAGATTCCTGTCCTTTTTCTAATCTCTTTATTTCTAACTCTATCTCTTCTGGTCTTGCCCTCTATACCTCTTAGGAATTTCATCTCTGCGGCTTTATTCTACTCTCCTCTCTTTTTGTAGTAGTCCACGCTCCAGCTGCATATGTTAGTATGGGTCTGTAGTAGGTTGAATATAATACATTTTTACATTTCTTTGGGACATCTCGGTTCCACAGAATACCCCTTATGCTCTGGTAAAAACTGTTCGCTTGTTGTATTCTCTTTCCAATTTCCTCAGTTATCCTTCCATCTTCTGTGATCACACTTCCCAAGTACTTGAAACTTTTAACCACTTCTAGAATTTTCCCATTCAATTCTATCTTTCCTCTTCCTTCCTTTCTTCCTCTTGACATTACCATTGTCTTGCTCTTCTCTGTGCTTACTTTCATCCCATATTTCTCTATTTCTTGATTCCATACATCTAGTTGTTTTTGTACTTCCTTTTCATCCTCGCCCCATATCACTATATCATCTGCAAACAGCATGGCCTTTGTTGCCTCTTGTCCCAATCTCTGTTTAACATTCTTGTGAATTTCATCCATGACTATGATGAATAGTAAGGGGGACAATACACTTCCCTGTCGGAGACCTGTTTCCACTTTAAACCATTCTTTTTCTCCTATACTGGTCTTCACGCTACTGACACAATTTTTGTACATAGCTTTTAACATTTGGACTTCTGCTCTGATAACTCTTCTTTTTCTTAATACATTCCAAACCACCTGTCGAGGCACACTGTCGTACGCTTTCTCAATATCAATAAATGTCATCACCATGTCTTTTCCAAATTCCCATCTTTTCTCCATCATTTGCCTTAATGTAAAGATTAGGTCAAATGTTGATCTGTCTTTCCTAAAACCATACTGTTCTTCTTCCAACTCTCCTTCTATCTTCCTCCTCAGTCTGCCTTCCAATACTCTCTCAAAGATCTTAGCTACATGAGCAATAAGAGTGATCCCTCTGTAGTTATTACATTCCTTTTTGTCGCCTTTCTTAAAAATCGGGATAATTAAACCCTTTCCCCATTCTTCTGGAATTTCTTTCTTCTTCCAAATTATTCTAAATAATCTATACAGCCACTGTACCCCTATTGGTCCCGCTGCTTTTATCATTTCCGTGGACACCTCATCCACTCCTGCTGCTTTACCACTCTTCATCTTCTGTATGGCTTCCTCTATTTCTAGCATAGTTATCTGCTTTTCTTGTTCTTCTTCTTCTTCCATTGTTTCTTCTTGTTCCCTTTCATCTTCCAGTTCGATGTATTTCACATTTAGTAGCTTTGAAAAGTATTCTTCCCATCTATTTAATATATCATCTCTATGGTACAATATCTGCCCTGCTTCAGTTTTTACAAATTTTGTATTTTCCCTACCTTTTACACTGTTTTTCACAAATCCATATAGTACCTTCTTACTTCCTTGGATATCCTCCTTCAAAGTTTCTGTGAATCTTTCCCAACTTTTCCGTTTTTCTTCTTGTACAATTTTTTGGCATGCCTTCTTTGCTTCTCTATATTTTTGTAATTTCTCTGCATTTTTACAGCCTATCCATTTCCTCCATGCCATTTGATTTTCTTTAACAGCTTCCTTTACCCTGTTGTTCCACCAAGGAGTCTCCCTTTCCTTTTCCTTCCCTGATAATCTTCCACAAGTGTTTACTGCACACTTCACAAAACCATTCCTAAAACATGCCCATTCCTGTTCTACACTTTTTGCTTCATCTTTGGGAACTTCCTTTTTTAAATCCTCTTGGAACTTGTCCATTGTCTCCCTCTCTTTTAGCTTCCACACCTTTATTTTTCTTTCCCTCTTTTCCGAAAGGTTTATGATTTTTCCCAGCCTTAGTTTGGCTATCACCACTTTATGGTCTCCTTCAAAATCTCCTCTTGGCATAGCCGTCACATCTACCAGTTGTCTTCGTTTATCCTTTTCCACCAGGATAAGATCAATCATTGTCTTTGTCTTTCTGTCTCCCCATCCATACCTAGTTATTTTTTCAGAGTTCTTCTTCCTAAACCATGTATTTCCAACAATTAATCCATTCCTTCTACAGAAATCTATTAAAAGGTCCCCTTCTTCATCCTGATTTCCATAACTAAACGGGCCAATTATCTCTTCTTTTCCCTGCCTATCTGTTCCCACATGTGAATTCATATCTCCCATTATTATAACCTCTTTGTCTTCTATACACTTTTCCAGTTCTTCTAGGAACTCCTCTAAACATTCATCTACCTTCCCTGTTTGTGGTGCATAAATCTGTATGAAGTCCTTTGTTCCACTCTCAAGTCCTAATCTAATTTTCAGTATTCTGTCACTAGTTTGCTCTACTTTCTCAACATACTGTACCAAGTCTTCTCTCAATATTATTGCAACACCATTCACTGCCTTCTTTCCTCCACTCCAATATATTTTATATCCCTTCCCTTTCTTGATTTCTTTCTCACCTTTTCCCTTCCATTTCGCTTCACTGACTCCCATCATTGCTATTTCCTTCTTTTCCATGTAGTCCACCAATTCTTCTGTCTTGCCATTTAGGCTCATCACATTTTTGAATCCGATGTTTGTAGTGTCTGGTAGCCCACTTCTCACAGTTCCCCCAGACCCCTGAGAACTGCGCGTCGCTTGCAGGGGACGCCCTAGCCCTTTCCGAGGCCTCAATTCACATTTACTCATTCTATAGGCTATTAGTACGATGAGCTCGCCACACTCAAAGGCATTTTATGACCTACTGCCAGGTCCTGTTCTAGGCCGATCCACTGGATAACAGACGCCTTTTGCAGCCGCTCCTCTGGAGTACAGACGCTACAGAATTCCCTCTTCCGCCATCGACGCCATACCGAAGTCCATCCTCTCCGCCGCCGATACCGTTGGGGCTTCACCCATAACCCTGGGCTTGGGCCCTCCATATTTATGACCCCTGGAGAGAGGGTGTCCCAGTATCAAAGCCCCCAGGAACCGGGCTGCCTGTTTGGTCCGCGGGTTGTATTGGGTATTTCAACCAGCCCTACAGAAGTAGGGGCCCCCTATCTGCCACCTGGGGACGCGCCCTCTAGGGGTTACAGGCTCCCCCGAGGGGGAGTCACTCTAATCCAATTAAATTTTAATTTAAGGACATATTTCCATCACATAAAATTGGTCTAAAACTAAATGAAATGTCATTTAAATGTTCTTTAGATGCCGTATTATATGAATAATTGGTACTTTTTCGGCCTTAAAAAGGCAAAAGATAGAACTATTTTCTAATAATTGGTACAGGCAAATTAGCGACAAGTCGAGACATCTAGCGGACTTTTATGAAACGCCATTTTTTTATAGCAGTTTTATTCTCCATTTCCAGGCTTTGTATAAATATTTCCTTACCCATGGTGCGGCGCCGCAGAGCCGCCAGACCACTCTTGGCACGGCTGGGCGGCCACGCTGCACATGCAGCGGCAGCAAAGTTTGAAATGTATCCCGTCTAAATAGACATGGAGCGGTATTGATTGTATTCATAGAGAATGTAATGGCCAACGCGGGAAGTCAACAACCCACCAAGAGTATTCTGGTAATAGTGGACAATGTATAAGGGTTCGTTGGCCAAAGCATTAGATAAGATGTGATGATAAAAAGAGTTGACTTTACAAAGGTCGCATATCAATTTAGCAAACATGTGGAGGACCAGACAATATTATTGTCACCAAATAAGGAGGTCCAGGAAGGCATAAAGGACACAACACCACCAATAACTAATAATAAGATATATTATCAAATAGGTGGCACATAAAACAAATATTCAAAAGTGGCACATAAACATATGAGAAACACTGGCACAAATTTACACAATTGAAGAAACACTCGCATGGAGTTAACACACGTTAAGTCTTGAGCCTAAAACACATATATTGTCTTGAACGTAGCTGCAGATCAGTACATCATAGAACGGCATGCAATACACGGCGGTTCCAAAGAATGATATAGTTTAAATATGCAACACAAGTGGAGTTGCAACAAATAATGAAAAAACAGGTCGCATGGAACGAGAATGTGTCGTCGAACCAGGACTGACTTACAGTGATGCGCCGATACTATAAGCCCAAAAAATGAATTGTTAATAAAACAAATTATGTGTGAAACGCAGGAAGTCAAAGTAGTTGCTGTCATACAAATACCGGGATATGCCAATCGCACGGCATTGTCACAATAGTAAAGCAGTTTAGCCTAGCGTCAACCTCCATTTAGTGATGGTGCAGGAAGATGGTGCCTGGCCTTGTGGTACATGCTTCCAGACAAACAATGAATTACTTATCACACGAAACAACATCATTATTCATACGCGTGATGACAAATTGTTAGGCAGTAGATGAAGATAGAAGTAAACATGTTACAACAAACTATCCGACGCCGCGGATTGAAGAATTCGTCGACATGGCGCGTAGCAACATCAAGCATGGTTTGATGAGATCGAAAATCACCGTAATGTCACTGCCCTAACAAAATATGAATCATGTGCATAGGACATGATTACTAAGCACGGTTACTATGAAGATAGCACCAATTATAGAAATGATTAGCTGGATATTCGTTGATATATCACAACCAGCGTTGACGCACAACATTGTGTCATGGCTGCAGACTTAGAGAACGAAGAAGAAACACGTGATTGGTCGCTACAAACAGCAAGGAGGCCTCTGATAGGCTGGAAGCAGCCAATCACAGTAGAGAGTTCAAAAACAAGTCGGAGGCCTCTGATAGGCTGAAAGCAGCCAATCACAGTAGAGAGTTCAAAGACAAGTTGGAGAGAATACAGAAGAATCAATGTGGCCAACTTGGAATACCAAAATACCTTCTAAGCAAAAATATCCTACTGGAAACACGGCAGTGGGAATACAAAATGTAATCAAAACAAATGAATCATGACAACTAACCAACATAAACAAAACTAACTTGACAATGAATAAATACAATGAAGACAAATAATACAGATATGTACAACCACACAGAGTGGAAACAAATAGGGAAACACAAAACTGGTTTGCCAAGACAGTGGCCGAACCAGAGAATCTTTATTAAAAATTCTAAGACACATGGGATTACACCCCAAATTGACAAATCTCATAAAACTAACTCTTACAGGCACCAAATCAAAAGTTAAATTCAGAGGTGAATTCTCTGACCAACCGGTTTACGACAGGGTGATGGCTTATCACCATTACTATTTAATTGTGCATTGGAAATGGTAATGCGCGAATGTTCTAAGAAATGCCCTCCAAATATAAAAATAGGGAGAAAAATTCAAACAAACTGTCTTGGTTTTGCAGACGACATGGCATTATTGGCGAAAGATTTAGAGGAAGCCAAAACACAAATATCAGAGCTTCAGACAATTGCAAATAAAATTGGCCTTAAGATATCATTCGAAAAAACAGAAATCATGCCACAAAAACCAACACCATTAAAGGAAATACAAATTAATGATACAAAAATTAAAATTGTAACACGATTCAAATATCTAGGAGAGCTAATAACAAACAATTTAAATGAGAAAGCGACAATTCAAATAAGAACCAACAAGTTATCTAGGGCACAAAAATTAACATGGGAAACTTACAAAAAGAAATGCTTATCAATTAATGCAAAAATTAAACATTACAATACAGTCATAAAACCGGAAGCCACATATGCAGCAGAAACATTATTCCATCTAAATGAACATTCTAAAACCGAGAGATTACAGAAGATCGAAAGGCGAATTGGAAGAACTTGTATCAATAAAGGATATAAAAAAGATGGGCAATGGCGAATAATACCTAACAATATGATCTATAACAACCTAGAACCCATTACTGATACCATGCGAAAGAAAAGACTAGGATTCTTTGGGCACATCATGAGAATGCCAGATTCACGTCTTCTAAAACAACTAGTGCAGTACAATCTTGCTTCAAAAAACACAACAACTGGATGCCGATGGTTAAAAGAAATCAGAGAGGACTTAAAAGAAATTGGCCTAACAACAGAAGATGCTGCAAATAAGAAAAGTTTAACTACAGCACTTAAAAATATGACGTTTCATTTTCCACTCACAAAGAAGAAAATTCCTACAAGAATATTTTCCGCCGAAGAACGGGCAAGACGATCAATACGCATGAAGAAGTACTGGGAGGACCGCAAGGCTCGTACAGTTCCTGCAAGTCGACGAACTAATGGTTGGGTAAAGTGATCCTTTGTGGTCTCAAAAGAAGAAGAAGACATGGAGCGGTAGTGAGCTTCCGCCACCATGGAAGCATGCCACGTTTGCTGCGGCAGCGTGCTGCCTTGACGGTGAGGTTCCAAATCGTACCTTAACCTTTTTCCTAGAACTGCAGATCGACTTTCAGGAAGACAGTGTAGGCCTACTGTTTGATCAAGTGAGATCGTCTCTCTAAGAATTCAAATATACATAGTTTTATTGTTAACCATTAGATTGCACTAGTTCCAAGTCGTGCTGGTTCCTGACACTTTTATCTTTCGTTCTGGAAGTCTTTGAAGGTTATTATTATTTGGCTGCAGATGTGGAAGTACTTCCATGTTGACATTGACATTCATAACTCTGAATTTGAGCACTTGATTTTTGACGATTTTTGTGACAGTACGGACAGTGACGGTGATATACATGAAGATAGTGAAAGTGTTACCGGTGAACATGATGTCTGAGAAGTTATGGAAATCCCCACTAATGCAAGTGATGTAATCGTACTTGTAATGATTTCATTTTAGAAAAATAAATTTCCTTTTTTAAAAACTAACAGAAATAATTAAAAATTGATCCTTGAATGATTAACAAAACACTTTGAACTTTGCATGAGTCATGTTTTTAAGACAAATTAAAAGTGAAAAGATGCTTTTTCTTTCTTTTTTAGTGAAAAAAAAAAGTCAATAATAATTTTATGAAAAAAATGTTTTTATTATAAATCAAAATTATGGCACTGACTCTTTTTTTTTTTTTTTTTTTTTCTTCAAAATAATGTGGATCAGGCTTTCAGCTTTCTATTAATGTTTGAAAGGGTTAAGTTATGTTTACAATGTGCTTGCAGACTCTGTTTTAGTCTGTAGATAATAGAAAATTTCTGCAGGAGGGTTAAACAACTTGTAAATTCCTTTAAATCTAAAAACCCCTTTCATCATCATCATCATCATCATCTTTCTTCCAAGTTTTGGGCCAAATGTCCCGTTACGGTCTTGCACTTTCCCTCCATCTCTTCATCAGGCGTCCTATAGATCTATTTTCCCTTGGCTGGTAGCGAAGGATCTCCTTTGGTAATCTTCCAGGTTCCATCCTTTGGACATGATGCTTCCAGTTCTCTTGGTAGTCACAAATGTATGTAGTTATTGGTTTCACTTTTAGTTCCTTCAGCACATCCTCGTTTCTCTTATGATCCCATTTAGTATAGCCTGCTCTTCGTGTGCTGTGAGTCTGGAGATGTCCTGAGATCTTATTGTCCATGCCTCGCTGCCATAGCATAGGGTTGGTCTGGCTAATGTGTTATACAAACGCAAGAGTGTATGCCTTTGGACAAGAGATGGCTTCATGACGTGATTGATGATTCATGTTGTTCTGATATAATTAGTTATTTTTGCAGTTATGTCTTGTTCTTCTTGAAAAGATAAATGATATCCTAAATACTTGAGTTCGTTAACTCTTTCTAAAATTTTACCATCCAGACAAATTTTACTGGGGATAGGGTCCTTACCCTTATTTTAGTCTTTTCAGTAGAAATGCACATGCTGAATTTTGATGCCACTTTCTGGAGGTTGAATACTGACCACTGCAGATAATCTTCAGATGCTGCTACCAATGCAACATCATCAGCAAGTAGTATAGCATCTAAATTTTTATTAAATAACTATTCTGAACTTTTAACATATATATAATAAAACATGTGCTGATAATATTGCAGATGAAGAGAAACAGCTGTGGAGGCGCCAAGAGCTAGAGGAGGAGCGTAAGAGTGTTCGCTTCAACTTGGAGAAAGACCTGGATATCCACTTCAATGTTTCTGATTCTGACGAAGTCAATGAGGTACGAGTTAGGACACTGAAAAATTGAATCTCTTTGTTCTTATGTTCTCTGCCCCTTAAACACTGTGTTGTTCGTATTTTGCAGGACGTGGCCGAGGACGATCTCGCAGACGAGGAGGATGAGGTAGAAGAGGAGGACCTACAGGAGAGAGAAGAAGAAGACTGGAATTCTGACGAGGAGGACCCAGACGAAGAAAGGCTTATTGCAGGCATCAAAGTTTCAGGCAAGTAGCAATTCACCTCAGTATTGTGCAATGGGAATTGTGGGAATTATTATTATTAATTAATTAATCGTATGGCATACAGTAATATTAGATATTGCAGAAGAACAACATATTTACAAATTAATGTCCAAGTTCCTCAAATAATCCACTGAATCTAGAGTCACACGCACAGAATCCCCGAGGGCGCCTCGATATGCCCTCAGAGATCAATCACGTACAATATGGCAGATAGTCTGTCTCTCATCACCACAATTACATGCAGGAGATGGTGATTTGTTCCATTTGAACATCACATCAGCACAAACACCATGGTATTCTGTTCAGTCTAGTCCATGTCCTTCTGGGTAGATTGAATCCAGGGTCCTTCACAGTTACGGATGGCATATCACGGAGCCCTGCAGTACAAGTTGAGTTCCAGTCTGTAATCCATTGATTCATGACATCAAAGTTTGCACCAACTAGTTTCTGAGCTGTATGTCATGGTGGGTTCCTTGATTTGAGCCTCCTAAGCTGTAGGTCAGCAATATCAGAGTGAATAGGCAACTGTTGATTAATAGTGGGAAATGAGTTAGCGAATCAAGCTGCGAAAGAGGCAGTACAACCTCGACCAATGGAAGTACCAGCTAGAGAAATTCGCTCTCGGTTATGCCGCCTGGTACTGGCATTCTGGGAGCTCTGGTTACTAGCTGATCAAAGACCCAGTAATCTGAGAGCAATAAAAGAAACTACTCGTGTGTGGCAGAGCTCCTACTGGGCTTGGAGGAAGTCCATTTTATGGAGATTAAAGATAAGTCATGCAAGGTCCACTCACTCATTCCTGATGAGAAAGAGAGACCCACCCCTACAATTGTACCTGAATCGAGCTGGATAGCAGCAGTGATCTTGCTAGCAACCACCTCAGCGTAATAACCTTTATGTAACAGACTTTGATTGGTGTTCTTATAAAGTACCGTAAGGTCTATGAAAGATAGGAAAATTAGGAATATTGCAGTCAAATTGGCATCAAGAGACAGGGAGAGGTTAGACAGGAAAGATCAAGATTTGCCTGGCACTAGGAAATGCTAGAAGTTGGGATTTCTAGTCTCGGGGAATTTGACCTGAATCAGAAACTGAAGCCTGTAGTCTTGTTTAATGACTACACACCAGCCAACAGGTGGATATACCATCATGAGGGACTAACTTGTTGGGAGTGAAGGGACGGCTTCAAGATGGTTGGTAATATAACAGCAGTATATAGAAATGCTTCGATTCATTCTGGATAATACAGTATAAAAATTAGGAAAACGTTCCGCCCAGTCAATACCTTTTAAATTATTTATAATTATTCAATTAACATGGCTGCATGGCTCTGCGGTAACGTTCTTGCCTGCTGTTCCTGGGGCAGTCTGCTGGCATTTGAAGGTGCGGAAATTGGAGGGAGCCGTGTCAGTAGATTTACTGGATTTACCCTTCGGGGTAAATTTCCGGTACCCTGGCGTCTCTAAAAGTCGCAGTAGTTAAAAGGGACATAAATCCAAAACATTATTATTAAGTAATTACTCCGGTTGGTTCTTAAGTTTAGGGGCTGCGACAACGCGGTCATGTAGCCCCGTGTACTTTGGGTGTGTGTAGAATCTGTCTAATAACTGGTGTTAATTGTGATGACTGTATTAGTATGTGTTATCTGTTTTTTAATTTAAGTACTGCAACTTAGAATTTTTCAAATAGATCATACTTTTGCCACCAAGCGCCACCGACAACGACTACTAGGCCAAGTTCAGAACTTAGCTACTAGACGCCACCGCAGTCGGCTCTTGGCAACTAACGTAGAAACCTAAGAGCGTTGTTTACATTCTTAACCTATCCAATTTAGCTTCACACAGGTGCAATTAGTGGAAGGTTCTTTAACATGCCATAAATCTATGACATGGGACCGCCGGCTTTACTTCCCCTCCGAAGGAAGGCATACTGAGGGATTTTTAACGCTCTTAAAAAATCCGACGGCTGCTTGGATTCGGCTTTCATTGTGTTTTGTTGTGGTCCAAGTACCTGCTGCTTATGTCAACATTGGTGTGTAATACATTGAGAATAGAACTTTCTTGCATTTCTCTGGGAATTCCTGGTTCCATACTAAACCTCTCACACACTGGTAAAACCCATTAGCTTGTTGGGAGTGTTTTCTATCGTCAGGTTCGGAGTTTAATTTGGGATAAAGACAATCCACTGAAGGATAAACAAGTGATGTACAAGACCTATTACTTACCAATAATGACGTATGAAACAGAAACTTGGCCGATGACGAGGAGAGATGAAAGTAGAATACAGGCAGCCTCAATGAAATTCCTGAGGAGTATGGTACAGAAGACAAGGAGAGATAGAGTGAGGAATGAAGACATTCAAAAGGAAGTGAATGTACAGAAGAGGAATGATAAGCTGGAGCAGGACAGATTGAGATGGTGTGGACATGTGAAAAGGATGAATGATGAAATAAGTGATGGAGAGACGGATGACTGGAAAGAGAGGGCGAGGAAGACCTAGAATACAGTGGATGGATTTGATGAAGGACAGTGTGAGTTTGGAGTGGAGTTCAGTGGTTGAGGAAGGATGGTGGACAGACAAGAGTAGAGTGGAGGGTGTAATATTTGCTCCGACCCGGCCTAAGCTGCAAAAAGGAAATTGATGATCATGATGATGATTTACCTTGGGGTAAATATAAATGACTGCAACAGAAGACAAGTTGAACACCAAATTAGATTACGGAATGAAAACAAAGTTTACTTCTCCCTGCAGAAATTACTTTCCTCCAAACTTCTGACCAGGAAAACAAAACTAAAACTATACAACACAATCATCAGGCCAGTACTGCTAAAAGGAGCCGAAACATGGAGTGTGACCAAAAGGGAGGAACACCAACTTACAGTCTTCGAAAACAAGGTATATAGAAAAAATGTTGGCCCCTTTCTTGACCAGGAAACATAAAGATGGGTTCTCAGATCAAATCATGAGTTGTACAAGTTAGCCAATGAGCCCAGGATAGTGAACGCCATGAAAGTGAAACGGCTACAATGGGCAGGCATGTCATCAGAATGGACGCTGCCAGAATAGTTCGCCAGGTGTACGAGAAGAAAATCAAAGGCTTGAGACCCCTGGAAGACCTAGGAGTAGATGGCAAGATGAGGTGACCTCAGACTGCAGACAGATGGGGATTACTGGATGGGAGAATACTGCGTTGGATAGGAGGAAATGGAGGCAGATAGTGAGAGCGGCACGGGAGCCAACGGAGTGAGTGTGATGATGATAATGAATTGTAGAAAGCTTTAATGTATTGTATTTTAAATTTCGACACATGCACGAGAGGGTGTTCATTTGTTAAATTATGTATTTCTTATTCAAGAATTGTGATACAAGCTGTAATAATTGAATATTGCTGAGGCTGGGTGTAGTAGTCCAAAACATGCACAACAACCCTTAATAAGAACATTTATGTGAATTTTGTATATTGACTGGGCAGACCAACAAAGGGTTACCCTACTTACAAGGGAACTGCATGCACCTACTCGTCATCACCGATTTCGTCCAAATTTATGGTATACTAGCAACCCGGTATCTTTAACGGTTTACCCAGTGTAAGCTTAAAAGGCGCACGAACGGCAGGTCCCAGACACGATTCAGAAAAGCCGAGGTGAACAGCGAAACTCCAAACACATATACTCTCCTCTTAAGTCTTAACTCGACACGACTCGACAGATTGATGATACTGACCGAAGCTGGGTTCTCGAGGTTACCCGTTGCATCCGAGAATTGGGTAAAGTCCATCTACTGTAAGTTTGCACTTTTTTGACAGCTAGGGTTGCCAACCTTCATTAGGAAAGACTCAATTTATAACCTGTAGTTCATAACAAATATCATCATCATCATCATCATTATTTCCCCTTATCCAGCTCCTGCCGGGTCGGGGCATTTATGGCACTTCTCCACTTTCCTCTTTCCTTCCACAATTCCTCTTCCACGATCTTGTCCCAGTCCAGATTCCTTTTTCTCACGCTGTTCTTCACCGAATCGATCCACCTTGTTCTAGGTCTTCCCCTTGCTCTCTTACCCTTGCACTTGGCCTCCAGCACCTGTCTTGGTATTCTATTTTCCTCCATCCTCTCTACATGTCCAAACCACCTTAGTTTATTCTTCTCAATTCTCTCATTTAGTTTTCCCATCCCAACTTCCTTCCTAACATCTTCATTCCTCACTCTGTCTTTCCTCGTCTTACCTATCATACTTCTTAGGAATTTCATTTCACTGGCTTGGATTCTACTCTCTTGCCTGCTTGTCAGGGTCCAAGTCTCAGCTGCATAAGTTAATATGGGAACATAGTACACTTTATACATTACCTCCTTGCTTTTCCTTGGTACTTCCTTATCCCAAACAAGTTTTCTTACACTTTGATAGAATGCATTGCTCTGCTGTACCCTCCTGCCAATCTCCATGTCCAACCTACCAGTTTGCATCAATTCACTTCCTAGGTATTTGAACGTGTCCACAATTTCCAAACTCTGACTTCCAATTTTCACAGTGCCCTTTCCTTGTCTTTCCCCTCTCGTCATCACCATGGTCTTGCTTTTCTCTATACTGATTTTCAGGCCATACTTCTGAATATTTTCGTTCAGTGCATCTAGTTGTTTTTGCACTTCTTCGGTGTTCCTTCCCCAGACCACAATATCTAGTTGTTAAACAAATATATACACGTTTTATTCACATGTAAGTTTTTTCAGGTTATTTTTTCGCTTGTCCCAGTAATTGTGAATATATTGGCAACAGATTCTGTCGGCCAGACTGAAAAGTTGCATTATCAAACTGAACTACCACATGCTCGTGGGATGGGCGTATGGTTGGTAATGGACGCTTTACTGTGTTCGTCCGCCTGAGAAAATAACGTGTTAATTATATTAAATAATTATAATTGATAATATTGCGCAAAGTCGTCTGAAAGTATTATTTCCATTTGAACGCGTGTTCACTGTTCAGATAAATATATAGTGGTTATCTTAAATGTTGAGTAAATATGTAGCCTGAGATGTCTCCAGGTCAGACATCTTCGTTTTGATTGAGTTGGAAGCAGATACGGAATTTCTTGTTCAAGATATTTATTTTATTTCTCTCTTTTTGAAGGTAAAAGAAACGGCATCAGAACTATTGATTTCCCCAAGAACATTGGCCTGGTGAATAATTTTCATATGGCATGATTTGTGCAAAAAAGTTGGCCTAAAATATGAGTTGTGTAGGGCCTAGGCCTAAAAGTTAACTTACATGGTGAAATGTTTCGTACGTTTTATTTTAATATCAATCCAACAGGTCAAGTAATGATCGTATCGTCTTAAGGACAACTTACACCATACCTTAGTAAGCATTTTCCTCTAGCTGTGAAATGATCGGCCTAAAATAATTCCACTCTCACATTTAAGTTACCAGCTGGTGTGTCATAGCCAAGGTCTTGCTCATAGCGCATCCAATGATGTAACATGCTGTCATAGAACGATTATTTGATAAATGTCACAAAGAAATACAAGTTTCCTTTTAAAAAAGGAAAAGGAAGGAAGATTGTAGTTTTACGTGACCGTGAATCTTGTGATTATAAGCCACGGGACCTCCTTTTTACGTGGAATCCGAACCACAGGACATGGCATTTCACTTCGAAAATCTCACATGCATTGACCGGGAATCGAACCCGGACCGCCTTGGTGAGAGGCATACAGCTAGACCGCTGAGCCACCACGCCCCACTTTTTTAAAAAAGGGCAATGAATTGATATTGCGAGATGAATGTAGGTTTAGGCAACTCATAACTGCTGTTGACACCTTGACGGAATACAGCGGCCATTGCTGGCTTCCATGTGGGTGATAGCTGATTGGCTGGAATGCACGTGGTAGAGGCGGATTGAAATGTTCTGTAGGAGTATCGTTCCCGCGAGAACTGTCAAAAAAGTGCAAACTTACAGTAGATGAACTATACTTTGTTTTATACTATGCAGAGATGAAGGGCTTGGACAGAAATGAAAATAACAGGAGTGCTAGCTCCAGATGGCCAAACGTTTAGAAAACAAGTAATTCCGTGAAGAACTAAATACCCTATTTTCATAGATACTCATCATCATCATCATCATCATTTCCCCTTATCCAGCTCCTGCCGGGTCGGGGTATTTATGGCACTTCTCCACTTTCCTCTTTCCTTCCACCATTCCTCTACCACGATCTTGTCCCAGTCCAGATTTCTTTTTCTTACGCTGTTCTTCACTGAATCGATCCACCTTGTTCTAGCTCTTCCCCTTGCTCTCTTACCCTTGCACTTGGCCTCCAGCATCTGTCTTGGTATTCTATTTTCCTCCATCCTCTTTACATGTCCAAACCACCTTAGTTTATTCTTCTCAATTCTCTCATTTAGTTTTCCCATTCCAACTTCCTTCCTAACATCTTCATTCCTCACTCTGTCTTTCCTTGTCTTTCCTATCATACTTCTTAGGAATTTCATTTCACTGACTTGGATTCTACTCTCTTGCCTGCTTGTCAGGGTCCAAGTCTCAGCTGCATAAGTTAATATGGGAACATAGTACACTTTATACATTACCTCCTTGCTTTTCCTTGGTACTTCCTTATCCCAAACAAGTTTTCTTACACTTTGATAGAATGCATTGCCCTGCTGTACCCTCCTGCCAATCTCCATGTCCAACCTACCTACTTCCTAGGTATTTGAACGTGTCCACAATTTCCAAACTCTGACTTCCAATTTTCACAGTGTCCTTTCCTTGTCTTTCCCCTCTCGTCATCACCATGGTCTTGCTTTTCTCTATACTGATTCTCATGCCGTACTTCTGAATATTTTTGTTCAGTGCATCTAGTTGTTTTTGCACTTCTTCGGTGTTCCTTCCCCAGACCACAATGAAAATGAAAATCCACAGCCTGCTTCCAGTCTCCGACCGGGTCAGGAACCAGACCACAATATCATCTGCAAATAACAGTAACTTCATTTCTACTGCTTGTGTTAATTACCTCTATCATCATACAAAATTTCAGTTTGATTGCTGTAATATATTCATAGATATTGAAAACCATCTAAATGTTGTCGATTGTCGCCATGTTGGATTTTTATATATGTAGGCCATAGAGTTATGTATTGTTAGATGACAATTATTGCATAGGTTCATTATTCCAACGTTGACTTTCATCGTGTGATTAGGACACAAGAAATAAGAAAGTTAATTTTAAAATTTTGCACAGCCACCATCTTGAGGTTATGTAAACAATTGAACAAAATTAGATGTCAGTGCATTACAATGTGTATTAACATTTGCTGTACCATGTTTCACTGCACTCGGAGGGTTAAATCGCGGGAAAAGTCTATTTAAATCTTTTAACTTCGCTTGGCCATCATGTTCGTTTTGAACTTAACAGATTTTTGAAAGTCACATAGGTGAACTTCTAGTAGTGCCCTTTATCACCGTACTAAATTTCAGGGTGATATCAGTTATAGGTTCGGAAATATAGAATGCCAATGAAATGTTTCGCACAGCCGCCATGTTGGATTAAGAAGTAATAAAATTTGAAGGGCACGGTCGGAAAAATAGTACTAAGTCGTTACCGAGTTTCATTGAAATCGCTCTGGCCGTTTAGATTTTATTACGGGGGCACACACACACAAAGAAAAGTGATCTCATAAATAAAATGGGCTTAAAATAGCATTTTTGGCATGAGTCGGGCGAGGCACTTGGCATATTTTTTTTTGTGTAGTTTCCAGGCAGCGGTTGGCGCAGCTGAAAAGAGTACAGAATAGTAATCAAAGGGTCGTGGGGTCGAGTCCCTATGCGGAAACGTTTCTATCTTGTTTTTATTTTTAATTTGTACGTTACTTACGCTGAAATAATGCTCAATATATTATATTAACATTTAATGATTTACACGTGCTGGGGTGATATTCATCGTAAAAACAAGCGAAGCAGTAATTTTCTTGGCATCTTGCACACGTTATAAACAGCACAGTTTTCCAATTGCATGGTTGTTTTAAAGTTCCTATAAAAGAAAACTTGTTTTACAGTCATAAAAGGCTTTCTCTCATCGCACAGTTTGACAGATAACCACACGCAACGCATTATTTCGCCAAATATCGGCAAGAATAGCTGGTGATGACAATGGAATGTATTTTGATGCAGTCGTCTCAAGATGTGATTTATTTTCAGCATAATGAGATGAGAGCAGTTTTGAAACATTTTGATCAAATTCTTTACCTGACGATGAAAATTGACATCGCAGGGTTGCATTAGCAGAGTGCATTTGGGGGAATCACTTTAATACTGCACGATGGCATTCCTTTTTCATCTTGTATAATAAATTGTGGATTTCTTTGGCCTCCCCACGAGTTGAGCAATACGTACAAATTAAAAAATAAAGACAAGAAAAAAAGTCTGCTTAGGAACTGGACCCACGACCCTTGGATTTCTGTTCTGTTCTGTGCTCTTGGCGCTGCACCAACTGCTGCCTCGAAACAAGGCTAATATAAATGGCTCATGCCTTACCCGACCCTCACCAAAGTGCTATTTTTTTTCTAAATGCTTGGCCATCTAGAGCTCCCACTCTGGTCACTTTGATTTTTTCTCCAGCCCTTCATATACAGGGTCTTTATTTTTGCTTGGCAAGGACATTCTCGCTCCGCCAGTGACAGCTCAGTTCCCGGCTGCCGCGCGCGCGCGTTTGTACGACAGGATACGCCGCTTAAAATCAGTATCTGCATTTTTACTCACCATGCTTACAGTAGATGCTGAAAATGTTCCCCATCCGCTGCCAAACATTACCAGCATCTCCTTATGAAGTTCCCGGTTACTCCCGTTAATTTAGCTTCAGTAAGGAAATAACGACATTTACGTCTATTTTTATCGTTTACTGAACCTGTAAGTTTGAATCTCTCAGCCAGTTGAGTTATTGTCCGATTTATACGAATGGGTCTCCCTGGAAATGTCACTCGAAACTTTTGTCTTGTTCTAGCGCACGTTATGTACATCACGTATTGTGCAGACCTTCGCTCGACCTTGGCCGCCGGTCCCCGGCGCGTAGTCTCCAGCCGTATTGCCCGGGTATTCCCTCGCTCTTCTGTAGACGTGTGAGCTCCGAGCTAATTGGGTGTTTCAGTCTTTCAGTGTTTTATAAAGCTACTGTGTTCCGGTACTGTATATCGTATTGTGTAGTGTCTTATTGTGATTGTTTATAGTGCTATAATGCCTTATGTGAAATATTCGTTACGTGAACGTGTATATCTGCTCAATACGTACATAAAGTGCAGGAAATCGTGCGCTAGAACAAGACAAAAGTTTCGAGTGAGATTTCCAGGGAGACCCATTCCTATAAATCGGACAATAACTCAACTGGCTAAGAGATTCGAATGTACAGGTTCAGTAAACAATAAAAATAGACGTAAATGTCATTATTTCCTTACTGAAGCTAAATTAACGGGAGTAACTGGGAACTTCATAAGGAGATGCTGGTAATGTTTGGCAGTGGATGGGGAACATTTTCAGCATCTACTGTAAGCATGGTGAGTAAAAATGCAGATACTGATTTTAAGCGGCGTATCCTGTCGTACAAACGCGCGCGCGGCAGCCGGGAACTGAGCTGTCACTGGCGGAGCGAGAATGTCCTTGCCAAGCAAAAATAAAGACCCTGTACCATAAATTTGGATGAAATCGGTAGTGACAATTAGCGGTCCCCTTGTAAGTTATTTGCATGAAATCACAAGAATATCCAAAGATTCTACAGTAGATCAACATGATTTAATTGTAATAATATCGTGATTGTTATCGAATTATATTCAAGAATTTTCTGTCTTCATTAAGATTTCTTCCTTGCTTTTCTTTTTTATAGAAATCCTCAATTTGATGGATGCTTCGGAGCTAGACGAAGTGTCGACAAAGGAAGAAGGTCACCTAGCCCTCCTTGCAGACGATATCCTAGAGACGCAGATGGAAAGGCAGAGCCGGCTAAACGGAGATGTGGACGTAACGGGAACAGTTCCTAAAAGTGAGGACCTAACGACCGACTTGAAACTTAGCGATAGCCCGGATGCAGAGATCATTCTCGGCGAGGGTAGCCCTCCAGATGATGGTATCTCTGTGGAAGTGGAGAAAATGATCATGTCCGATATCGAACTCGTCGACGAGTTAGACTTTAAGAGACCTTCTCTGAAGGAAAGTCCCACAAAGAAATTCATTCCTTTCGGTGGAGACATCACGTTAATGAAACCTCTGTCTTTTTCTCCCACAGAACAAGAACTGGCTGACACGAACCAAATGTTAGGAAAGGGAATCGCAGCGGATGACAACATGAAGAAGGAGCGGGAGAGCGTACTGAAATTCAAGCATGATTTAGAAGAGCATGCTGCTAGGACCAAGAAACAGGAAGAAATGAAAAGAGCTTTAGAGGAAGCTAAAGAAGGGGAAGAAACGGTGAGGCGGAAAAGGATACTTGCAGAGGAACTACAACGTGAACGAGAAATGCAAGAGAGACAACTGAAGGAAGAAGAGGAACTTACTAGAATGCTCTTAGAAAAGGAGGCAGCCAAGCAGAAGGAAGAGCAACATAGGGTCCTCTTGGATAAGGAAGCAGCTAGGCAGAAAGAAGAGAGCCATAGGATACTCTTGGAGAAAGAAGCGGCTAGGCAAAAGGAACAGGAGGAACTGCAGAGGATTCTGCTGGAGAAGGAAGAGGAGGAGAAAGAGAGACTGCAGCAAGAGTCGCAGGAGAATCTGAAAGCCTTCAGGGATCGTCTCGACAAGGAGTCCAAAGAAGAAATCGACGAAATGCAGGAAGAGCATGTAAGTCATATTCCTTTAATTTCCTATTGATTTTTATAATCGGACTTGCCAGGAAATAATTCTATATCTATTAAGATTCTGAAATCTGGAAGACTTCATCTTTCCTGTCGACTTCCCTTGGTCAACTCTCGTTCTCTTCTGACTTTGACGATATTAGGGTGTCTTTAACTTTCCCACCTTAATTGTCCCTTAGCATTTTCTTCCTGATATCCTCATTTATTTATTTAGTTAGTTATTTATTTACTTAGTTAGTATTTAGTTAGTTATTTAGTTAGTTATTTAGTTATTTATTTATTCTTTGAGGGGTCAGACCTGTTCGTTTCATGGTTTCTCCAACCTTCTAGGGGGCGTGGTGGTGCAGTGGTCAAGCTGCTTGCCTCTCACCAAGCCAGACCAGGTTTGATTTCTGGTCCATGCATGTGATATTTTCAAAGTGAAATATCACGTCCTGTGGTTTGGATTCTACGTAAAAATGGAGGTCCCATGACTCATGATAGCAAGATTAACGGTCAAATAAGACTTCAAGCTTCCTTCCTTATCTCCTGTCCAAGAATATAAAAGAGTCAAGGTGTGTGTAGCTCCATCCTCAAGGGCTCATAACTGGCAAGTTCGGGAGTTGGCATCCCTGAGGGATTCCCGAGTTCAGTCGGGTTTTTGCCTGTACAGTAGAGCGTCGAAAATCCAAACTAATTGGGACTGATGGGTGTTCGGATTTCTGATTTTTGAACATAACCTAGAAATTCCTAGTTACACTAAAAATGTTAAGATAAAAAAAAATAAACACTTTAAGTTATGTATATGGGTTGGTTTTTTAGTTTTGGCACCAATGCTTCAGTGCCAAGTTGCAACAATGTTGGGCACTGCCATTTTTACCGACGGTTGCTGCCCTGCATCCCCTCCCTCAGAGCACATGACCTCGCCCGTCCTCACCACCGCTCGTGCGCAGTCGCGCCTGTTAGATGAGTAGTGTGAGACCAGCGCTTGCGAAAGACAGTCGCAATGTTTTCCAAGCAGGAGCAGAGAACGTGGATAAACATTCAGTGTGCTAGGGGTCGCAGTGCTAAACAGTGTCACCGAGGATTGCAGGAAGCGTGCGGTGCAGCTGCGTTACCGTTCAGAACGGTAGCAAGATAGGTTGCAGCCTTTCGAGATGGGCGCGAACGTGTGGAGCACATGCCTCGATCTGGTCACCCACCAGTAAGTGATGACAATGTACAGATGGTGTCCGCGTTAGTAGAGCTGGATCGGAATGTAACGATTCGTCAATTAGAGCAAGATACCGGACTGGCACATTCAAGTGTCCTCCACATACTGAAGGACTTACTGAAAATGAGGAAGATTGCGTCTAAATGGGTTCCGCATGACTTAATCGACATTTACAAATGGCTGCGATATGACGCTTGTCGTATGCACTTGCAGCGTTATGAGCGCGAAGGAGAGGCCTTCTTACGGCATATCATATTCATTGACGAGATGTGGGCCAGATCTTATGAGCCACAGTTAAAACGAACGAGTGGCGGCACCACGGAAACAAACAGTTCGACCAACCCCCACCAATGTGAAGGTAATGTTGATTCTTGCCTATGATTGGGATGGTGTGATCATTCACCATACTGTTCCCCGAGGGCAAACCGTTAATGCGGCGTACTATTGTTCGTTTCTGCAAGACCCTCTCCGAAGAGCTCTGAGAAGGAAACGGCGCCACCACATGGTTACACCGACCATCGTTCTGCACGACAATGCTAGGGCAAACACAGCAGGTGTTGTGTCGGCATTGTTGGATCGCTGGGGCTGGGAGGTCCTCTATCACCCCCCCATATTCTCCCGACAACAGCCCTGCGACTATGATCTCATCCCGAAGATGAAGATGACAATGCGCTTCTGTACCATTGAAGACGTTAAGCAGGCTGCCAAGCTCTCTCTTCGTACCATCAATAGATTGGACAGTGCCAATGGGATCCAACGACTTCCGCATCGCTGGGCCTGTGAAACTTGGAACCATCTAAGTGAGTTATTAATCCAGTTATAACTAAGGTTCCAAAACTAAAAAACCAACACATGTATTTTATTTGAAAAACTTGCTAATTTTGGGTTGTGTGCAAAATACAATTCACATGTTTAAAGCGGGCGTTCGGATTATTGACTGTAGTTGAAATGGGAAAACGATGGAGATTTATTTCAAGGATTGTCTATGGATAATGGAGTCCAAAGATAGCCTGGCGCCATGGCCTTGCATGTTAATGCGCACTGCTGTGTAATAACAATATTAATTTGAAGGGAATATTTTGATGTTCAGGCACAGCACATTTTGGAATTACGTGAGCTGCTGACGAACGAGGAGCACTTGGAGAGGACCCGACTCCAGGAGGAGCTGGAGGAGAGGATGGTGGAGTTCGAGAAGGAACTCATCAACAAACAGATGGAGCAGGAGCAGAGTATCAGGTATTTAATGATCATCGTCGTCATATCGCCTCAGCTACCTAGTGTGGATCTTTAGTCAACCTACTCCAACCTGTGGCTTGCCACGGTGGGTGAGTGGTTATCGTGTCGGATTACTCACCCCCAAGCTTGCAGGTTCGCTCCTGGCCGTATAAGTAATTTTTGAAAGGCGGCAAAAAATTACGACACGCATGTCATACGTTGATGGCATGTCAATGAACCCATTTGAATTCAGTGGGGCGTGTACATAATGGCAAAATTAATCTCTGGATTTAGGGGCAGATGACCTCGTAGTTCCGCCCCATAAAACAACAATAACTAACTAACTAACTAATCTCGGGATTTTCCGCCAACACAAATTTCCTCATTTCTCTACTAGAAAGCGCTATAGTCTCAAGGAGCTTAGATATCTAACCTCCTTGACTTTCATAGTGCTCCAAGGAACAACAAAATTCGACATACAAGCTGCTCTCTGGGTGTCAAATAACAAAGCTTGCACCCGGCACCCGAGGCCATATGATATTATTATTACTCTAACCTGTGTTTGAATTAATTCTGTCTTACAATTGCCAAATCGTATGTAGGAAAGGAGATGAAAATTGTGCTTTTTGCAGACAACAGGTAAGGGGACTAGTATGGAACAAGGATATACCAATTAAGGCTAAAGAAGTTATGCACAAAGCATATTATGTTCCTATAATGACATATGCAGCAGAAACTTGGACAATGACTAAGAGGGATGAGAGCAGAGTACAAGCAGCTGAGATGAGATTCCTGAGAAGTATGGTCCAGAAAACGAGGAGGGACAGAGTGAGAAATGAAGATATACGGAAAGAACTGGGAGTACAGAAACTAAATGACAAACTGGAGCAAAACAGATTGAGATGGTTTGAACATGTCAAACGGATGAATGAAGTAAGTCTACCAAGACGAGCACTGGAACGACGGATGACAGGGAAGAGAGGACGAGGAAGACCAAGAATGCGTTAGATGGACTCTGTGGAGAATAGTATTAGAAAACAGAACCTGGATTGGAACACTGTGTCTGAAGAGGAATGATGGAACGACAGAACAAAGTGGAGAGGAACAATATTTGCCCCCACTCAGTGTCAACTGGAAAAGAGGAAATGAAGATGATTGTGGTTTGGGGAACAAAAAGCGAAGAAGTCCAAAAACAACTGGGTGTATAGTCGAAAACAATTGAGAATTATGGAATGGCGTTCAGTGTAGAGAAGAGTTAAACAATGATTATTACAAAAGGAGATAGTGAAGGGAATGGACACATTATCATTGATGGCAAGAATCTTGAAACTGTGGATAGCTTCAAATATCTTCAGTAGGAAGTGAATGCAAGGGTAATGTAGAGGATAGCAAACGGTTGGAACAGAGGAATGCATTTTATCAGTGCGAGAGACCTCGATTGGAAGAAGTATGTCCCAATTAAATATAAAGAAGTGTTGTACATGATGTACTATACTCCTATATTGACCTACATAGTGGAGAATCGATAATGTACATAACACTGAAGTCTTCGAACGCCTGCATAAACACCTGGAGGTCTTACATACCATCAAAAAGACCAAGCTTGAATACTTTGGTCATATCATTTGTAATGATAAATATACTCTCCTTGAGATCATTATTGAAGGAAAAATTTATGGTAAGAGAGGCCGAGAAAGAAGAGGATATCCTGGCTCAGGAAGCTATGTGAATGATATGGACTCATCACTCCTACACTATTCCAAGTTGCTAAAAATAAACAACCGATCACCCTGATGACAGCCAATGTCCACTGAGGATATGGCACGTGAAGAAGAAGAAGAAGAAGAAGAAGAATTACTACTTCAGGCCAATGAAATGAAGTTTTTATAAAGTACGATAGGAAAAAGTGAGAAATGACGAAGCCAGAATGGCCATTGGAGTAGAAAAGTTGAATGACTGAATCGATAGGAGCAGATTAAAATGGTTTGGATATGTCAAACAAATGGAAGATGTAAGAATACCGAAACACATGTTGGAGTATACATGGGGAGGAAAGAGAGTAAGAGGAAGACCCCAAGAACAATGGATCGACTTCATTAAGACTAGTATAAATAGACAGCATCAATCCAGATAAATTGCCTCCGGAGACAGGCTGCCAAAGTAGGTCTTCAAGTGTCACTGGGGAAGACAAGAGTTCTTCACTAGCATAACTGAAAGGGCAGCGTTATCCATGAGAGTCAATAAATTAGAAATGGCCTGTCTGCTGACGAAGAACACTTGCAACAAGAAGTGCTTATCTCGTTACTTGAAATTGAAACATTATAAGTCAGTCACAAGGCCAGAAGCCTTATATGCCTTGGAGTGTCTTCCTTTAAACTGAAGGGGTCTGATGGAGAAGATGGAAATTAGAGAGAGGAGAATTCTCCGGAAGATCCTCGGTCCTGTAAAGGTAGATGAAGAATTTCGTAGGCGACATAACTCCGAGCTCTACGAACATATAGAGAAACTATCAGAATGTGCGAGAAAAAAGAGAATAGCCTTTTATGGCCATATAGCGAGATTACCTCCCACAAGGCTGACCAATTGTTTGCTCAGTTTCTGGCACAATAAGAAGGTTTGTACCACGTGGTTGACGGAAACTGAGAAGGACATTAATGAACTGGAAATATCAGATACAGGCCGGACGTTTGTTTTACACGAGTGAAAAATTTTAATGGGAAGCCTGGTGGCAAGTTACTACAGTACCTGTGTTGTTCTCAGCTGCCCCATGCGGTCAGATGATGGACAAAGCTATCTCACAGTGCTGCTGAAGTACAGTCATTGGCAAATATAATGGTGTTCTGTTCGTAACTATGTAACGTGTACTTCCGTGTCACACAATACTTAGACGTGGACTGTACTTTTCTGTTTGGTGGTGTCGTCACATGCTCAGGTCTGAAATTTCATTACATTAGATCGGTGGTGACAAATATGAAACGAGAAAGCGATAGAGTGACTGTGTACAGGTTCACCCGCAAGCTTAAAGGTCAAGGGCAATCGTCGAGAACAAAAGTCCGGCTTGTATGCATGACAGACAGGCTGTGAGACGTGCTTTGAAAGAAGTCAACGGTTTGCAGGAGAAACCTCGGAAGAAATGTGCCCCCTGGACTACACCGGCAGAAAATGCGTCAATACTGGGGGAAGATCAAGACCCTCCAGTTGAATAAACATGGTCCTAAGTAGCCCAATTCGAGGGAAGGAGAAGAAGACAGAATATGGACTGGAACAGACTTCTGGAAGAGAAAGAGTGGAGGGAGTTAGTTAGTTAGTTATTGTTGTTTTAAGGGACAAAACTACGAGGTCATCTGCCCCTAAGAGCGGAGGGACAGAGAAGGTGGAGAAGTAGCGGCCTTATACTGGATAAGGGGAAGGTTGGTGATGATGAATGTGACGGGAGTGGTCTTTTACAAGCCGATGTTATTTGATTCTGGTTGCCAAGGATATTGCCATCGAACCTTCTCACCCAGAAACAAGCCCTCGATTTTGGGATCCGGAGGTGGATATTCGACTATGATTCAGTGATGAAGCTACCAACTCCTGATGTGGTGTAGTACATTAGGGAGAGTAAAGCCTGTTTTGCTCTTGAGTTTGTACCGTAAATCATTCATTTTCGGTGAGCTGTAGCTCATATCCACCTCTGACTGCACTGAATTGTCTGTAAGATTTAAAAGTAATAATAGTGCCTTCGAGGCTTAAAACAGTCAGTAACATGCAATAGTCTCAAGACCATTGCCTACTAGATTTTTTGATAAGACCATACTCATGTCAAAGCCTCTAATCTAGTCGACAACCCTCATCTCAAGCCTCCTATTCTAGGAATCTAGAAGGCAGTATTCATGTCAAAGCCTCCTATTCTAGGAATCTAGAAGGCAGTATTCATGTCAAAGCCTCCTATTACAAGAATCTAGAAGGCAGTATTCATGTCAAAGCCTCCTATTCTATGAATCTAGAAGGCAGTACTTGTTACTTTGCCTCAGGGGCTGTGTCCTGGCACACGGTAGCAACCTATATGTGCCTCAAGTGGCAAGATTATGTATTTATTTATATTTTGCATATTATATTGTTATAATTTATATTGTTGGGTTTTTTTTCTTCAATTTTTTTTTCAGCCTTCAGTTCATAAGAGTCTGTATACCACAGTTTTCTGCTCAATATGGGAATGTTGTGTACAGGGACAACATGGAGAAATCACTGACTGAACTGCGGGACACTCTGGCAGCAGAACGCGAGTCTCGTTCGGAAGCTCAGCGTGCAGAGTTCTCTTCCCTGCTTGCTGCTGAGAAGGAGAAGCTAGAAGCAGAAACAAAGAAGCAGATCCATGAGTTCCGTCAGGAGTTGGCTGCCAAGAATCAGGAACAGCTGGAAGCAGCTAGAGCGGACCTGGAGGCTGAAGGAGAGGCACAGAGACTGAAGCTACGCGAGGAGATAGAGACTCGTCAAGCAGAACTGTTGGAGAAACACCAGCAGGTGAGAATTGGTTACGTTAATTCTATACAGGATAGTTCATCTTGGCGTTGAATATATAATTCTCCCAAAAGAAAAATAGGTATTGTCCGTTGAGCCATTATATTTTTAAACACAAAATGTGCTAAATGTTCCGGCATTACTCAACAATTTGCCAGCGTTTCGCCCTGGTGTACCATTGGGCTCTTCAGTTGGTAAAAGTACACCTCACCAAGACGCTGGCTAGCACACACTGGGAAGGCCATTGCAAGACGTATTTGATACATGTGTATCCACGTCACGAGCAAAGCCAGTGCACTCCGGGAGTCAAAGCTCCACTCCAAAGCAATTATAACCTTACCTTGGCATTGAATATACCTATAATTTTTCCAAAATAAAAATATATACCGTATTTGCTCGCGTATATCTCGCACTTTTTTTCCTGAAATTTCAACTAAAAAATGGGGTGTGAGATATACGCTGGGGCGAGATATACGCGAGCCGAAAATACCAGTGAAATTTGTCGGTGCGAGATATACCGGTACGCGGGGAATTTCCGTATTCCTCTTGTATTGTTTGGGCTTTGAAGATAAGGACATCTGTGCTATACCACTCGCACCAACATGCTCGTATGTTTCGAAGATTGCGCAAGTAGGCCTACTGTTACATCACAGAGAAACGCAGTTCAGTCTTCTCGAATCTCAATGATTTCGTCTTTACTTATTGCGTTGCTTCAGAGCTCGGCCGTATGCAAGTATGTATAGCGGCGCCGCGTGGGTGTTAGCACGCTTCAGCCGCGCTCGGCTAAGTTCGAGCTTGCTCGGGCATGTAGCGAGGAATCGATATGGAAGATATTGATCGTATCGATCGCTACGTGTCTGCGCTCTAAATTCTGCCTTGAATCATCCTTAACGAGCTCATGACGTCTTTTTCATAGGTTCTTAATGTCGCATAACCATAACACACGAACTGATGCAAACTTGCGTAAACTGACGCTATACTGTAGTGCCGCTACGGACGTAAAATCTCGGACAGACCTCGCGCAAGCATGCGATGCGGCACCGGCGTGACTGTTTGCACGCTTTAGGCCTACATTGTGTCTTCAGCCACGGTCGGGTAAGATCGAGCTCGCTCGTACATGTAGTGAGGAATCGATCGTATCCAATATAAATGCTGGAGTTCCTTTTCTGCCTGGAATCATCCTTAACGAGCTTATAACGTCTTTTTCAATGACAACTTGTGGCGCGCTAAATCGAACGTGTTTATACCTCAAGGTTATTACGGTCATTTATATGACGGCGTCAAAAATGAATGCGGGATATATGCGAGTACTTTTTTTTCCCTGAAATTTCAACTAAAAAAATGGGGTGCGAGATATACGCGGGGGCGAGATATACGCGAGCAAATACGGTATTGTCCATTGAGCCATTATATATTTAAACACAAAATGTGACAGATCGAGTTTCGTTCACGGTGTCGCGATTTAGCAAACGACACTCTATTTTTCGTGATATATCGATTTGAATGGCTGCCTGTGATTGCTATTTAAAGTGGTTTCACTTCTCACCACTAGATAACTGTAGCGTGTCACCAAAAACTTCAAATCGGAAGTAAGGATGGCTCTACTACTTAGAAGCCAAAAATACCAGCTGCTTCAACTAATATTGCAAGGCAAAATAGATGGCTGATGAGGACGTGGCAGAAGACAAATGTCCTGGCTTCAGAACATCATGGAGTGGTCAAGGATTCGATCTTCAAGAGAATTGTTCCGGCTTGCGGAAGATAGAAACGCCTTTGCCATGGTGATCGCCAAATTTCGGGGGACCAAGCAAGGCACTTGAAGAAGAAGAAGAAGAAAAAGCACAAAATGGGACATACCGTACGTATTTCCTTGCATAATTGTCGCCACTGCGTAATCGTCGCACCCTACTTTTCAAACAGTAAAATAGATTTATAAAATTTCATCGCATAATCGTCGCATAGCATATTCTTATTTGTGTGTCAGTCAGTTGCACATGCTGCCGCGACTTTGTCAGAAGAAAAATATCTCTTCTTTATACTTGCGGGCTATAAACTGTGACGCGCGCGGCAAGCTTCGTCACTTAGCACATTCCGCGAGCTTAGAGGCCTAATCTGGCATGATCTTGTAGGAGAAAGTAATCTCGTCTTTATGCCTGCGGGCTATGAACTGTGACGCGAGTGACCAGCGCACATTCCACGAGCTTATAGGCCTAATCTGGCATGATCTTGTAGGAGAAAGTAATCTCGTCTTTATGCCTGCGGGCTATGAACTGTGACGCGAGCGACCAGCGCACATTCCACGAGCTTATAGGCCTAATCTGGCGTGATCTTGTCAGGGGAAAGTAATCTCGTCTTTATGCCTGTGGGCTATGAACTGTGACGCGAGCGACCAGCGTACATTCCGCAATCTTATAGGCCTAATCGGGCGTGATCTTGTCAGGGGAAAGTAATCTCGTCTTTATGCCTGCGGGCTATGAAATGTGACGCGAGCGTCCAGCACACATTCCGCGAGCTTATAGGCCCAATCTGGCTTGATCTTGTCAGGGGAAAGTAATCTCGTCTTTATGCCTGCGGGCTATGAACTGTGGCGCAAGCGGCCAGCGTACATTCCGCAACCTTATAGGCCTAATCGGGCGTGATCTTGTCAGGGGAAAGTAATCTCGTCTTTATGCCTGCGGGCTATGAAATGTGACGCGAGCGTCCAGCGCACATTCCGCGAGCTTATAGGCCTAATCTGGCTTGATCTTGTCAGGGGAAAGTAATCTCGTCTTTATGCCTGCGGGCTATAAACTGTGGCGCGAGCGGCCAGCGCACATTCCGCGAGCTTATAGGCCTAATCTGGCGTGATCTTGTCAGGGGAAAGTAATCTCGTCTTTATGCCTGTGGGCTATGAACTGTGGCGCGAGCGGCCAGCGCACATTCCGCGAGCTTATAGGCCTAATCTGGCTTGATCTTGTCAGGGGAAAGTAATCTCGTCTTTATGCCTGCGGGCTATAAACTGTGGCGCGAGCGGCCAGCGCACATTCCGCGAGCTTATAGGCCTAATCTGGCTTGATCTTGTCAGGGGAAAGTAATCTCGTCTTTATGCCTGTGGGCTATGAACTGTAGCGCGAGCGGCCAGCGCACATTCCGCAACCTTATAGGCCTAATCGGGCGTGATCTTGTCAGGGGAAAGTAATCTCGTCTTTATGCCTGTGGGCTATGAACTGTAGCGCGAGCGGCCAGCGCACATTCCGCGAGCTTATAGGCCTAATCTGGCTTGATCTTGTCAGGGGAAAGTAATCTCGTCTTTATGCCTGTGGGCTATGAACTGTAGCGCGAGCGGCCAGCGCACATTCCGCGAGCTTATAGGCCTAATCTGGTGTGACCTTGTCAGGGGAAAGTAATCTCGTCTTTATGCCTGCGGGCTATGAACTGTGGCGCGAGCGGCCAGCGTACATTCCGCAATCTTATAGGCCTAATCGGGCGTGATCTTGTCAGGGGAAAGTAATCTCGTCTTTATGCCTGCGGGCTATGAAATGTGACGCGAGCGTCCAGCGCACATTCCGCGAGCTTATAGGCCTAATCTGGCTTGATCTTGTCAGGGGAAAGTAATCTCGTCTTTATGCCGGCGGGCTATAAACTGTGGCGCGAGCGGCCAGCGCACATTCCGCGAGCTTATAGGCCTAATCTGGCGTGATCTTGTCAGGGGAAAGTAATCTCGTCTTTATGCCTGTGGGCTATGAGCTGTGGCGTGAGCGGCCAGCGCACATTCCGCGAGCTTATAGGCCTAATCTGGCTTGATCTTGTCAGGGGAAAGTAATCTCGTCTTTATGCCTGCGGGCTATAAACTGTGGCACGAGCGGCCAGCGCACATTCCGCGAGCTTATAGGCCTAATCTGGCTTGATCTTGTCAGGGGAAAGTAATCTCGTCTTTATGCCTGTGGGCTATGAACCGCGACGGGAACGGCCAGCTTCGTCAGCACATTCCGCGAGCTTTAACCTGCCGTGACCTTGTTAGGAGAAAGAAGCCTGTCTCTGACTGCAGGCTATGACTCACGCTACGCGAATGACTGGCCTGTGCAGCAAATAATGATACAGTATATTCTTTGAACTTAAATATTCTTCGCATAATTGTTGCACCCTGCTTTTTTCCATGAATTTTAGGCTAAAAATGTGTGACGATTATGCGAGGAAATACGGTAGCACACAGTTTGCTGTCCCAGCAGGGTCCAGACCTAATTTCTTACACCAGGGCCCAACAAACACGGCATAAAACCTACAAGATTTGCAGCAATCTTGAAATTCATTGATCTTGGATATGTTATTCTGTAGGACCTGGAGGAAGCTGAGGCAGTGCTGAAAGAGAACTTGGCTTCCAAGATCGCAGAGCGCATGTCGGAGTTGGAGGCGGCGGCCTACGACAAGGTGATGCGTCAATTGGAGGTGGAGCTAGAGGCTAAACGTCACGAGCTGTTGGAGGAACATCGGGTGTCTCTGCAAGTGTTGCAGGAGCAGCACGCGCACGCCAGGGACAAGATTCGCAAGGAGTACAAGGAGGAGGTGAGTGCAATGTGGCATTCTAAATGTGTTTTGCTAAAATAGTCTTCTTCTTCTTCTTTGCCTTTTGAGACCACAAAGGATCACTTTAACCATCCCTCAGGGGCTCACATCTAGTGGGACGTGGGTTGGCGACCACGGGACCCCAGCTGAGTCCGGCATTGCTTCCACTTACTTGTGCCGGGCTCCTCTCCGTCTTCTGTCCTGTCGACCTCCCTTGGTCAACTCTTGTTCTCTTCCGACCCCGACGGTATTAGGTTATCCGAGGCCTAGGGAGTCTTTTACTTTCCCGCCTTAATTGGCCCTTGTCTCATCTTTCCTGATCCCTTCTTCTTCGAGGGGTCAAACCTCTTGTTTTCTTTTCATTATATTTCCTTTTCTCTTTAAGCTTCCCGCAATGTTTTTGTTACTTGGTTCCCCTTGTATCTAAATTCACTTTTAGCGATTTTTTATGGCATTTTTGATCTACGTTGCATTTTGTAAGTTTTTTTTGGTTCTAAATTACATCTCGCAATTGTTTTCAACGTCAATTGCATTTTGTGAAGATTGACAATCTAAATTGCTTTTTAGTAAGTCCTTCAATGCAGGTAGATGGGCCTTTTAGTGAGTATTTTGAATTTCAATTGCATTTTGTAAGTATTTTCAACCAAAACCACATTTCGCACGAATTTTGAATCTAAATTGCATTTTGTTTGGTGGGCATTTTGCACATATTTTGATTCTCAATAGCATTTTGTGGGTATTTTGAATCTAAATTACATTTTGTCAAGTATTTTCAATCTAAATTGCATTTTGTAAGTATTGTCAATCCACAAGAGTCGTTTGAATCTACCGTACATTTTGTAAGCATTTTCAATTTCAATTGCATTTTGTAAGTATTTTGAATTTCAATTGCACTTTGTGAGTATTTTGAATCTGAACCGGCCTTTTTCAATCTAAATTGCATTGTGTATTTTCAATTTCAATTGCATTTTGTAAGTATTTTGAACCTCAATTGCATTTTGTACGTATTTTCGATCTCATTTGCATTTTGTAAGTATTTTGAATTTCAGTTGCATTTTGTAAGTATTTCGACGCTACATTGCATTTTGTACATATATTGAATCTAGCCTACGTTTTGTGGGTCTTTTTCAATCTATTCTTTTTGTGAATCTTTTCGTTCTAAATTCCCTTTTGTAAAACCATATTGTGAGTTGTTTCCATCTGAGTTTCTCTTTGTACGTATTTTCCGTCTCACATAATTTTCGTTCTGGTTTCCATTTCATTCTCATTTTCGCTATCACCCAGATCATTAGGGGCCGATAACCTCGATGTTAGGCCCCTTAAAACAACAATTATCATCATCATCATCACTTTAACCAACCATTAGTTCATCGACTTGTAGGAACTGTACGAGCCTTGCGGTCCTCCCTGTACTTCTTCATGCGTATTGATCTTCTTGCCAGGTGAAACAATCCTTCATTGTTTTACACCAAAATATCTTGGTGTCACCCTCGATCGAACTCTGTCTTTCAAGCAACATTGCTTGAACACCAAAAGTAAAGTATCTGCACGAAATAACATACTAAGATGCCTAACCGGAAGGACATGGGGTGCTCACCCCATCACTCTCAGAACTTCAGCCCTTGGATTGAGCTTCTCAGCTGCTGAATATGCAGCACCAGTTTGGCTTTCTTCTCCACATTCCAAAGAGGTGGATATAGCTCTGAATGAGGCTTCCAGGATTGTATCTGGGTGTCTTAGACCAACACCACTTCAGAAGATCTACCCTCTTATAGGAATTTCTCCACCTCATGTCCGAAGAATGGTAGCAGCAGCATCTGAGAAGAAACGGCAACAAACCGACTCAAGCCATCCACTTTTCGGCCAACAACCAGCCCGACAGAGACTTAAGTCCAGAAACAGCTTTTTGAGGGAAGTAACAGCCCTCGAAGGCTCCCAAGAAGCTGCCCGTGTGAAGATATGGAAGACAGAGATCACAGACCCAACTATTCCTCTATCAGAAAAAATGGCACCTGGTCACAACTTGCCATATGGGATTTGGAAATCATTGGACAGGCTGAGGACGGGAGTTTCATGCTGCAAGAACCATCTCAAGAAATGGGACATGCTCGTCAACAATGATGAGTTCTGTGACTGCAGCATCTTACAAGATCCAGAACACCTGCTGATCTGCCCCTTAATGGAGGACATATGTTCAAAAGACGATCTTTTGGCTGCAAATGCTAATGCTATAACTGTTGCTACTTACTGGAAAAATCTAATTTGATTAGGACACGGAAAATAAATAAAATAAATCTTCTTGCCCTTTCTTGGGTGGAAAATATTCTTGTTGGAATTTTCTCTTTTGTGAGTGGAAAATGAAAAGTCATATTTTTTAAGTGCTGTAGTTAAACTTTTCTTCTTTGAAGCATCTTCTGTTGTTAGGTCAATTTCTTTAAGTCCTCTCTGATTTTATTTAACCATCGGCAGCCAGTTGTTGTGTTTTTGAAGCAAGATTGTACTGCACTAGTTGTTTTAGAAGACGTAAATCTGGCAATCTCATGATGTGCCCAAAGAATCCTAGTCTTTTCTTTCGCATGGTATCAGTAATGGGTTCTAGGTTGTCATAGACCATATTGCTAGGTATTATTCGCCATTGCCCTTCTTTTTTATATCCTTTATTGATACAAGTTCTTACAATTCGTCTTTCGATCTTCTGTAATCTGTCAGTTTTAAAATGTTCATTTAGATCAGGGGTTCCCAACCTGGGGGGCGGGCCCCCCCTAGGGGGGCGTGAAGTGATTCCGAATTAAGTTTTTTTAACTCGAATATTACATTTTTTTAAAATAAGCATTTTTTGAATCTCTCCAAGTTTTTGTCGCACCAAGTCAATCGTTCAAAAGCACTGCTAATTGCCAACTGTAGGCACAAACCTCTGCGGAGCCGCGAGGTTGGAGGTGAAATAAGGAATTTGCTGTGTTGTAAGGAGAAAAATTATGCCAATTTTATTGTCTCGTTGGCATATCTTTGGGATTTCTTTGAAGCTTTGAACAGTTTGAACTTACATTTTCATAGACATATTTATGCGAGTCGAGATTTTCAACGCTGAGTGTCATAGAAACAAAGCAGCGCTGTCGGCTTGATGTTGCAAGTGATGTCCTCTGTGCTCGGTCAAATATCAAACCAAACATACCAAATCTTACCAAGAGAAAACAGTGTCAACCCTCTCACTGACATTTGTTGACTAATTTAAGGATTTGTTGTAAAAGTGTGTTATTTGTATTGTGCTAAAATGAAGTTAGTAACTTATGTAGCCTAATAGATATGCCTATTCCATTATGTACTGTGGTGTTATTAGGTTAGGTCTATATTCTCCGCATCAATCGAAGAGGTTATAGAAGTGATGAGTGGCGGGAGGGGGGGGGATGAACTCCCATATCTGAAAAGAGGGACGTCAGCTGACAAAGGTTGGGAACCACTGATTTAGATGGAATAATGTTTCTGCTGCCTCTGTGGCTCCCGGTTTTATGACTGTATTGTAATGTTTAATTTTTGCCAGAATAGTCTATTGTATATGGATTGATGTTCCACCCCTCCCAACAACAACCACTGGAGTTTGTAATTCCAGGAGGACATATTGCGGAAGGACCACGCCGAGCGGCTGGAGGAGATGCGGGTTCGTCTGGAGATAGAGCGTCAAAGAGCCAGGGAGCGAGAGCTCCAGGAAGATGAACGGAAACGTGAGGTTGCTCGACAGGAGATGGTGGAGAACTCTAGGTGAGCAATTGTGAATCTATATGGCCAAGTAGTCTTAAGTTTACTTTGCACTACAGGGCATTTCTTATTTCATATCAAATGTCTTTGTTCGAGAAGAGAGAGAGCTACCTGATCATCACCCTAACCTGAAAGATACATTACACTTATTGAACAAAGCTTGCCACGGTGGGTGAGTGGTTATAGTGTCAGACTACCAACCTCAAGTTTGCAGGTTTGCTCCTGGCCATGGTAAGTGAATTTTGAAAGGCGACAAAAATCATGATACTCACGTCATACGTTGTTGGCATGTTAAAGAACCCATCTGATTTCAGTAAGCCGATTTCATAATGGCAAAATTAATCTTGGGATTTTTTGCCAACACAAAGTTCCTCATTTCTCTACTAGAAAGCAGTAGGCCTATAGTGTCAAAGAGCTTAGATATCTAACCTCCTTGACATTCATAGCGCTCAATTAACAAAGCTTGCACCAGAGGCCATACGATATTATTATTATTATTATTATTATTATTGAACAAAAGGGGAAGGGGGAGGATTTAATTAATATACAGTGGACTCCTGATAATTCGCGGTATTTAATGCACGAGCTTCCACAAATTATCGAAAACCGTGAATTATCCGCAGTTATGATTTTTAAGCCTAGTAAGAACAAAACTATTGATTAGAATATTGAAATGTATTTTATTCACACCTACTAGATCTCCATTTTCCTCACCGACAGTGGAATTCCATACAATATTCCCCCCGCCCCCCCCGGCGCCGCCCCCCCCCCCCCACTTTCATGTTTGAAACCATAATCGTCTTTATCAACGTCTAACTACTCAATTACAAGCATGTCACTTTCTTTTGCATCTCGACATTCGTTCAGGTTTTCTCTTAATGTCATCCGAGTGAGACCACCTTGCCAGTTGAAATATCGTCGTCACAGAAGCCGACAAACGCTTGTTTTTGTGCAAGTGTAGTAGCATGTTGACTGCATGAAGATTATCTAACAAACACGCACTCTGCGCAACGTCGCGTAGGTTTGCGAAATCGGGCAATAATCGCTATTTATAATACGCTGTCCGCGCATCTACCCTTCACAACTCCTAGGCCAGCGACCTTGGAGTGTGGCTGTTGGAAAGGGAGGGTAGGGTCTGAGTGAAAGTGCATTCCACTTAGCATTGTCTCAGCATTGAAGATGAAAGATATCCCTTTCGGCGACAGTTTCAAATGACATCACCTCAAACGGCTAGAATGTGGAACTAAAACTGCATGTAAGTGGCGACAAACCGTTTCATCACAACAATAACTAACAATTCATGAACATTTCTTTCAGGTTAGGGTGATAAAATATCTGGAATTTCCTGCCCAATGTAATTGGTCACAATCGTGTTGACCAACTGCAAAGCACTAAACTCTTGTTTACTAAGGCAACACTGAAAAAATGGCTTCAAACCACACAATGTTCATAGATTACTTCGGCAACAGTAAAAAATGGCTTCTTATACTTCATTATTTATTCAATATGATACGTAGTTACCAAGAATGTGACCTAAACTTTGTGTTTAAATTTTGAGGGCGAGAAATCTTAAATTAACGCTAATTTTTTCAATAATAAAACCTGTTTACTTTGATGAGCGTTAATTATTCAAGAATGGAGTGTTTTGTGTCAAATAAACCAATAATAATATATCCACAGTCCTGTGTGAAGTAATTGGAACATAACAGTTCACATTTTATATCTTTTTGCACTTATTCACCTAATACATTCCTCTAATCATTGCTATTAGCTAATATATCCCCTTTCTGTTTTATAACTTCTATACACAATTTGTCCTAGGTTCCACAAGCTTAGAGCACATATTTTTAAGGTCACCATCAAGAAACCAGTATGTAACTAGAGACTCCATCATGTCAAGTTATGTGAGTCTCCTTTCTATTGGATCAATGTCCCAGGAGGTCCCCGGTCACTCTTAAGGCATGAATTTTGTGAATCATTTCTTCACTTTCTTTGAAGCAGACCAGGGAGCCAATTCCAAATCTCTTGTGCAACTTACCAATCCTAGTATCCTGGTTATCCTTTGAACTGGTACTATGTCATATGTGAAACAACTCCAAAACTGTCTTCATGGGCTATTTTATGGACGTGTTGCCTCATTTTTCCCTTGGCACACAGATTGAACTTCAAAGCAACTCACATCAGAGAAAAGAACTCTCTTCCAGTATTACATCGTCTACAAGAATAGTTTCCTGCACATTTCTCCTGTGAGAATGTGTTCTTGAAGGATTTGTGGGCTTTGCTTCCAGCTGCCAGAAATCCCATTTCTCCCAATTTGTGAACCAAGTCCACAGCAGTGAGCCTGGGGTTTGGTTTGCTTCTTCTGAGAACATTCAGCAGTTGGCATAGTTTTCTTTTTCCTTCCATGAAATTGAGCCAGTAGGCTATGTTTATGCCACTAAATAATTCTATTTTTAGTCCCTACACTGACACCAAATTTAGTAGCCAACTCTCAATCGCACTAAGCCTACTTGGCGTTGTATCTGTTGAAGACATGGGTATTACTACATAAGGGAACCACAAAATTCCTCAAAAATGAAACACATTGAATTGAATACACTTTTTGCGTAAGACAGACATCACACAGATTAATTATCCTTGAATAGCAGTGCAAGGAATGCATAGAAAGTGTGGGATCTAAGAATAAGCAATGTGCAGCACAGCGTTGCCAACCATTGGGAAAATTACTAAGAACATTAAATAACTTGTTCCAATTCATTCACACAGGACTGTATCTTTTGAAAATGAGGTTTTTATCAATTGTCTAATAGCCTGTGTAATAAAGAAATAGCTTGGTACCTGCAACAAGTATTTCAGGAAATGGCTTGGAGCTAAGAGGGCAGCTCATAGTAGAAACTAGGACACTCGTACATAGATCATTTATTTCTAGTCAGTTGATCATTCCCATAAAGTTGGCATGAATATCTAATCCCTTAATATAAATTAACGGATAAAGGTAGACTTCTCACTTAAAGAATCTATGGATACCCAAGTTTAGACCTCAATGAAAATGAATGAGTAGGCTTATCTTAAAATAAAGAGCATACGGGGCAGATGACCTCGTAGTTCCGCCCCTTAAAACAACAATAACTAACTATCTAACTAAAGAGTGTAAGTAGTTGGCTACTTTATTTCTGTTTTGAGATTAGTATATAATACAATTTGTTTATTGCTTAAGATATGAACAGAATCTAAAATAAGTACCCTTTTCTTTATCATATTTTGACTAACCTCGCCATTAAGAGGCTGTAGGTAATTTGATAACATTGAGTATGTTACTATTTGAGTAGCTTACAGTCCAAAATTTTATTTATCAGGTTCATAGAATATAAAATTTCTATTTTGGTTACATAAGAAATTATTGCTGGTTAATGTGAAAATGTTTATTTTGTATTATGTGCAGCTGGTATCCATTCACGATGATCAGAATGGTTGTTTTGAGAATGTTTCCCAACATCTCAAATACTGGTAACTCTCACGCCAAACCCCTCCCTCACTTTGCTTATAATGTTCCTTTAATGATAATAAATACAAGAATTATGGATTTTTCCAGCCCAGTGTAGAGTGACTTGTATGTGATCAAATATTCATTAAATTCGGTACTTTACAGGCTTTCTTTTTAAATTGCTTTCAGTTCTTGGAATGTCTTGAGAGGGCCTTGAAATAAAATATGATCATGCTCTAATTCATGCAAGACTAGAAAATTGTTTGAAGAACATGGCCACTATGGTTCATGAATGGGAAGGTAGTTAAATGTTCTACCATGGTGCAGTTAGAACAGAACCATTTGTCACTTCACAGAATCAGCTCTTGACATTTTGTCCAAACTTTTGCAACATTCACCAATTTTTTACAACTTTCCTTGTAACATTGGTCCACTGGAGTGGAAACTTGATGATGATGATTGGTCCACCTATCAATAGATTTTCGTTTTTCTTTCATATAATACAGTTTCTCAGGTAAGAGATTTAGGTATTATTCACAATGATAAACTGACATTCTCTCCCCACATTGACGACCATATCAAATCTCGTGCAATGTGCAGTCTCGGCATTCTATACAGATTCACAGAAATTAAAGACCTCACTGCACTAAATTATATTTCACCACATACAGTATGTTCTCCCTATCCTAGATTTCTCTTCTCCAATTTGGTCTACTTCGGCTATAACCAATATTTCTAAATTGAACTGTGTCTTTAATTTCTTCATATCAATAGTCAAAGCTCGCAATCCTTCACTAAGGCACTTTGCCAAATCCGACATTTTAAATCAGCTCAATGTACTCGACCTGAGAAGCCGTCTACAATTTACTGACCTGTGTTTGTTTCTTACATAAAATTATGAATGTTTACACAAACTGTAACATGCTCTTAAGCTACTTCCCACTCCAAGTTCCCTCCCGTTCAACACGTCAGAACCACCGTCTACCTACCCTTAGCAACTCCCTTCCAAATATTGACATATTCTCTCCCTATCGAACATTCAAACATAACATTAGAAGATCCCTTTCATCCTCAATTCCTACCCCCTCACCCTCCTAATCACTCACTACCCCACTCATGCCCTACGTCTTTCCGAGATTTATCCCTTGCTGCCATCACTGCCAATTGTTACCTGTTATTGTTGTTGTTGTTGTTTTTGTTAATATTATTTGAAATTGTTAAAATATTAGTGTAACATGACCTATCATGGTTGTATCTAATAATTATTAAATAAATTTTTAAAAAAATGCTAGTAGGCCCTACATGTTTCGATCCTAAACTTAGATCTTCTTCAGCTTGCTTTAGCACAAGTAACCTTCTTTAAAAGTTTAACATAAAATGACATATCCAACAGATGTTTTTTAACATTCAATAAACAGATAATACAATACATCAAGAAATTGCCAACATAATACAGAAAGCTTCCAATTTCTATTTTATTTATTTTATTTATTTTTTGTCTTCAGTAGTGGCGAAGTTAGAGCTCATGGCCCTCTCTTACACTTAACCACGCAATATGCTACCAGTACATATGAGACAATTTTGGAAACACAAAAGATAATTATGATAAATATTAGGGGTCTTCGGTACTGAAAATTTGGGTTCGGTATGGTTCGGTTCGGTAAAAAAAATTGTACTACGGTTCTCGGTACAAAATCGGTTCGGTACAGCTCGGCTGATTTTAACATGCTAAATTAGAGTAAACCATTAAGAAAAAAGTAACACATGAGTTCTAATGATTATACAGTAAACCAAATACTTGCCAAATAGCACAATTTTTATTTAAAATACAGAAAAAATGTACAGCTAATAATCTCATACAATGTTCCATTAACTTTGAAACTTGCCATTTTAGTGTGGAGTAAGCCAATTGATGCATACATTAAATAGACATTAGGCTCACACTGGAACACTTAAGTCCATAATTTAATTTTATTAATCAGGAGAGTTATTGTGCTCTACTAGTAAAACTTCACTTATACGATATTCAGGGGACCAAAGGGGAAAAAAAACACACATAAATGTGAAAAACGCGTAAATGAAAGTCTGTAAATAAAAACTGCAAAATGTATGACAATATGGGTTATACAGGGACTTTGTTTTAAAAGCGACAGGGACCCTCGCTCGCACCGCGAGGCGGTTCTCGCCAAGCACTTTGCCGTAATGCGCTTCTTGACGCGACGGCTTTAACAGTCCATATTCTTTGGACTAAGGTCTATTACAGCTGAAATAGAGTCAATCGGTGCTGAGGAACTTCAGAACGTAAATGACAACTTCATGAAGAGGTGCCAGCGATGTGTAGCAATGAATGGCGAACATTTTCAGCACCAGCTGTGAACTATAGGCTCTAGTCTACTCAGTGACTGTGCCGCGCGAGCTACGCATTACGGCTATTATAAGTGCCTGGCGGGAGACAGGCTAGCAACGCGGGCGGCGGGCGAGCGAAGGTTTCCGTTAAGAAGTGAAAACAAGAAATAATAATACGATTGTTTAACTATAATCGGCAATATGTAACAAAACAACTACAAGAGAAATGCACCCAGATATAACAAAACAAAGAAAATTGAGTCACTTTACGAAGTAGTCTGTTATGACTTGTTTTTTGTTGGCCGCGGCCATGGCGTGAACAGTATTTTCAAACAGATATAATTCGGCCATTATTTCCTCAGAAACGTTATGGTGCGTCACAAAATTGATAGTCCATAGAGCATTGACAGCATCATTAAAATCCACTGTATTATTCTGCGTCTCTTCATCGTCATTAATAAAATACCGTAGTGTAGGCCTAAATTAATGGATTTTCATTTGTCTGAAGACGCAAGATTATTATAACACAGAATCAATCGCGTATTTTTAATGGTTTGACGAGAAGTCCTAAAAAACACGAATGAAAATTATAAAAGCGGATTTTTTTTTTTTAATATATCGGCGATCGTAAAACTCTTCCGCTCATCTTAACATAAGCTTCAGATGCTGTCTAACTGTGTTTTATGGCTGCTTCCTGTTATTTGGAAGGCTAACACAATAATAGCGCTTACTTATTACGCAAGCTGTTCTTCCTTGTTACGACACTCTGGCAAGCGAGTGTCGCTGTGACCACCGGTGTCGCTCAAGGCCATCGTAACATACTGTCATCGCGGCAGGAGTTTGCAGTTGAACACGCTGCGACGGGGTGCGGGGGGTCTTGCAGTACGCATGCGCGGCCCGCATATTCCTAAGTTAAATATATCGGCTTGCCACATGCCAATGGTTGTCATTGCAGCAGGCGACACTCAGCCACCGAAAGAAGGAATGTGCTGAGTGAATGTTTTTGGAATGCGCGATACGCAGTGAGCGGGAAGACCCATGCAGTTCAAACCAGACTGCCAACTCCTGACGCGATATCAGTAATATAGCACGCGATGCATCCTTCCGAAGGGAAGTACATGCGGTAACAAAAGTTTGCATTCGAACATACGTACTTTCTCAGAACATGCAACGTATAAATGACGCTTTATATTGCAAGGGACTTAAAATATGATCGTATAAGTGTGAAAAACGGATAAATGTAAAACGTATATCGGAGATAAATTAACATGGAAAGTATAGGCATTTTGCCGGGACCAGGAAAAAATCGTATAGAAAACGTATAAATATGAACCGTATACAAGAAGTTTTATTGTATTTAACTAACTATTGAAGTAAAACATTGTTGATAAAGGACAATACTTTGGATGTCTAAAAAAGGGTTTCCTTAAATTACGGTATTTGTATCTCGTGTACCGAACCGAACTTTTTACCGAGTTTTTTATCGTCTCGAACCGAGGTCGGTAATTTCCTTTGAACCTTACCGAAACCGAAAAATCGGTGCACCGTCGACCCCTAATAAATATTGAGTAAATTAATTATGCTAATACTAATATTAATGAAAAGGGCACATTAATAATGATAATAATAATAATTATTATTATTATAACAATAAAAATAATAATACTAATCACAATGTCACATACCTTTCTATAATATCCCAGATATAATCCTAGCTCAGTCATACGTCCTATCATCCATCACCATTCACACGGGGTAATCAGCAGTATTCAACAGGTAATCTCGGCCTTAAATCTCTTTATCGTTATAGAATTTCTGATATCAGGCTACTTTGGGACAAAACATTTTCACAAGCTTCCAAGATAAGTTTGTTCAAGATAAAATACCTATACTAACATATGAACTGGAAGCAGCAACCCTTACTGGACCAACACAGAGTCGTCTGCTGGCAATAGAAATGAAGTTCCTCTGTTCAAAAGACGAAAATGGATAACATAAGGAATGAGGATATCCGAGAACAACTGGGATTGGAAAGGAGCCTGCTGGAGACACTCGAACTCAAGAGATTGAGATGGTATGGTCACATGAAGAGGATGGCTCCTTACAGGATACCTCGAGTGTACTTTGGCCAGAGTGTCCCCGGGAAGAGACCAAGAGGAAGATCTCGCGATGTGTGGGAGAAGCAAATTTATAAGGACCTTGATGCTAGAGATAACAACAGGCATCAAATACAGGCAATACAGGATGGACAGCTAATATATAACTGCACCCGGCTTGCTGGAGTGAAGAAATGATGATGATGATGATGAAACAGATGTTGGATATTTTATCATCTAGGCTTACAGGATGCAGCCGCGTCGTATATCTGATTGTTTCCCGACGCCAGGGGCAGGGACCAATCAGGGAGCAGCGTGACGTCAATGCAGGGCAAGCAAGCACCTCTGGCTGGCAATAACCATCAGTTTGAGTACGGACACCAACTCGTACCTACCCATGATTAAGGCTGCTGCAATGACAGCCGAACCGTCGGGAAGCAATCACCGATACACGCCGCGGCTCCATCCTGTAAGCCTAGATGATAAACTAGACACCGGCCATGAATGCCCACGATCTAAATAAAGATGTTGGATATGTTTCGCGTTAAAGCAAGCTGAAGAAGATCTAAGTTTGAGATCGAAACGTGTGCTAACTAGCATTATAAGAAAAAAGTTGTATTGATGGACCAAATTTAATAAATGATGAGTATAAATGCCAATATGGATCAAAACAAAATAGCTAAAATGACTAACGTCATAGCATTGTATTTTCTTGTAAAGTGGGAATTGAAGGAAGTATTTGATCATACACAAGCACTGTAGTGATAGTCCTCCCATTTCTTTTTCTGTTCTGTTGGTTTGATTCATTCCCCAAACAAATTCTTTTTTTAACTTTCTAACACCTGAAGAATCTCAACATAAATGTATTTGTTGTGCATTTATGATGGATTGTAATTGTGTGTGTGTGTGTGATGTACAGGCTGGACTCAGGGAAGGAGAAGCTGCTACCAATGAAACAGTGGCCCATATTCTGCATTTTGTTCACAAGTACCAAATTATCTCGTCATATTTTTTTGTATTATCGATGCTGCAAAATTATTGCTGCTTTCCTAGCTTTTCGCATAGCAGGTTCATGTTTTTCTTCATAGTCTCTGGCTTTTGTTTCCATTGTTGCTGCTGTTCTCCTTAGCTGATTTAACACAAGGTTGACCCATAAAGTACGTCTCGCAGTTTATTTCTACTAACTCTTTTACCTTTATTCATAAAAATTACATATTGGAAGCAATCTCTATTTACCATACTGGTACCTAATTTGAGAAACACACTAAGAAGCAGGGACAGATGACAGTGATGTTCCACCAACATAATTTGCCTTAGATAAGGCATCAAGTTACACTGAGAAGAAAAAGAGGGGGGTTATATGATTTGTGTTCAATTGTAAGCATAATCAGTTTTGTTTTTTTAACCCTGGAATGCTAGCCATTCGTAAATTTTATGATCACGGAAACGTTTGCGGTTAGTTTTCAAATTCAGGCCGCTTGATAGCACCAAGCATCTCAGTACCTTCCTCGCTCAGTCGCGATCGTAAATTTTACGAGTGATTAGCTTTAACGCGAGTTTAGGCATGGTGTTGTGTGTTTACGTTTTCATATTTTTCATATTCATATAAAAATGCACACTTGCTTACTCACTGATACTAAAGTAACAATTTTCCAAATATTTCATGTGTCAAAAATCTTATTTTAAAACAGTATCACATGAACATTTAGATAAATTCTAAATAACTACCGGTATCTAATATAATTCTTTGATGATCTAATCAAGATTTTATCATGTCAATATGCAGGGACGTATTTCCCACTAGGCACACTAGGCACATGCCTAGGGGCGGCACGGCCTGGGGGGCGGCACAGCCTGACGTCCGACGGGCGCCGCGGCTTCGGGTGAATTGCCGTGCCAAGTGCCAGGCGTAGTGACCGAGAACGGCAGTCAAAGGGAGCTTAATTTGCATTTTCTCACGGAAATTTGATATCTAAATATAATTCATAAACTTAAAAAATCTCTTTTACAAGTTAAGTGTGAAGTTTTGTTTTATTTAATATGGGTATATTTTATGCCAGTAGTCAAGAGACTGGCAACACTGCCAGTCCAGTGGGGATACAGCAGACTGTCAAAGCTACTGTATTATAAGTCTGAATTATCAATAAAGCTCGCTGACAGCTGTCAAAGCTAGCACGTGGGGGAAATGCTGCGTTGCCACTGAGGCAGATCATGACGCATAACATTCCAAGAAGCTTGCAGGAAGACACAAATACTTTGGAAGTTATTAGCCCCCCTGCCTGGCGCTCTAATGACCGTGACGAGTGAAGACACGCTGAGTCAAACCATGTGCTTATTGCTGTGTCGGCATACATTGCAACATTGCTCACTATAGGCGCCATGGAGACCGTCTCCCCTATCGTCTCCACTCCTCCCTCACCTCACCCATCAAGCGTATGACAGCTTTCAACGAGTATCTTTTGTAAATCAGATTATAGTCGTTCGCTTAACGTCTTCACGTTCAGTTGTTATCCTTACCAAATCGTTCACATTGCCACATTGCTTAGATAAAGTAAGTGTGTTATAATTTTATTTTTTGATAATGTTGAACTAAAAAGTACCAATGAGTGAAAAACGTCGGAAGCTTAGTGGTTCAGGTTACCGCAAAATCACAAGTGAAAAACGTGAAAAAGAAACTAACTTTTTGAAAAATATTAAGACGGTTGACAGTTTTTTTAAACCTCTTGAAAAATCCAACGAGAGTGGACTGAGTGGAGAAGGCTGCTCAGCTTGGGAACAGTACAATTTCAACGAAAGTGGTTCAAACAATGAAAATAATGATCAAGCAACAAGTGCCCCTGAAACGGATAATTTTATATTGGGTGGTGATAACGAACGTAGTTCGGACAGTACACAAATAAGTAAAAGTTCTAATGATTCCGTTTCACAACAAACTGATATAAATTTTACTGTTAGTGACGACCCCATTGAGTGGAAAATAAATGACACCACGATCGAAGTATTATTACACAGAGGAATCAATCAGTATAAAGATTGTGATTTTAAAAACTCTTAACGGGATTTTGGCAATAAAACCAGATATTTAAATAAACAAATCTTTAGTAGGAAATTACAAAATGGAGAACTCATTTCAAGAGATTACTTGGTGTATTCAAAAGGTACAGGTTCGGTATTTTGCGCTTCCTGCAGATTATTTGGCTTTCAGAAGACGTGTTCTAAACTAGCCAGTGAAGGTGTTTCAGATTGGAAAAATATTGGAGCGATTTTGTCTGCACATGAAAGCTCACAAGAACACATCAATTCTGAACTGGCACTTTTGACCCGCAAGAGAAGAATTGGAACGCTAGACAGTCAATACGATTCCATCGTCGAAACTGAAAGGAAGTATTGGAATCACGTTTTGGAAAGAGTGTTCGCTGTGGTGAAAAAGCTGGCAAGCCGAGGACGTCCGTTTTGAGGAGCTGATGAAACACTTGGGTCTCTATACAATGGGGAGTACATGATGTCACTGGAATTAGTAGGGGAATTCGATCCTTTTCTCGCTGAACACATACGTAAATTTGGTAATCCAGGTTCAGGGAAAACATCCTATCTGTCTTCATTTATTTGCAGTGAGGTAATTGTACTGTTAGCCTCTAAAGTTAGAGATATCTTAATCAGTGAAGTGAAACAAGCGAAGTATTACTCCATAATAGTGGATTCAACGCCTGACGTAAGTCACACTGATCAGCTTTCATTTGTTTTGAGGTTTGTACAAGAAAATGGCAATCCTGTTGAACGCATTCTCATGTTTTTGTCGAATACTGGGCACAAATCCGAAGACTTAGCCAATGCTGTTATGGCTGTTTTAAGATCAAATGCCATCGATCTATCCGACTGTAGAGGGCAATCATACGATAATGCTAGCAACATGTCAGGCGTGTATAGTGGCTTACAAGCTAGAATAAAGGATGAAAATCCCAAAGCACTGTTTGTTCCTTGTTCGGCACATTCACTTAACCTTTTAGGTACATGTGATGCAAGCTGTTGTCCAGAAGCATGTGCTTTCTTTAACCTTATACAAAACGTTTACAACTTTTTTGTTGCATCTACTAAGAGATGGGAAATTCTAGTTACCTTTAGTCAACCTGAAAGTAAAACTCTTAAGGGTTTGTCTGAAACAAGGTGGAGTGCTCGTGAAAGTGCATGTAAAGGGCTCTGTGAAAACTTAGACGGTGTTATGCTGGCTTTAAAGGACTATGACGGGAACACTAATGAGAAGCCCTTGGTAAGAAGTGAAGCCACGGGGCTTTTGAGATAATTGAATAGGCTGGAAACGGTATTCATGATGGAACTTTGGGGCGATATATTGGACAGGTTTGAACAAGTTAGCCAAACTCTTCAGAAAATAGAAACGTCCATAGAAAGAGTTGTGAGACTGTGTGATTCTTTAGTCCTTTTTATTGATTCTCTCCGAGACATGTTTACCGTATATGAAGAAAGGGCTAAAAAACTATGTGGTTAGGACTATGAGACTTGCTACAAACGTCAAAAAAAGAGAAAATTCCAGGCTGACGAAAACAAAGAAACTGAAATACTTCTTGAAGGACGTGACAAATTTAGAGTTGAGACATTTTATGTAGTTCTCGACCAACTAAAAACTGAGTTGCAGAAGCGAAAAAACGCATATGGTGAAATACCAGACAAGTCTTCAGTTTTTAACAATCTGTCCTCCTCAACTGGAACAACAATAGAGCGTGCAAACAAACTTCAGTCATTGTATGCCAATGATATAGAAAAGTCATTTTCAAATGAATGTGTACATTTTTCTTGTCTGTTGAAGAGTAGTGGAATTAGAAACAACCCACTCGTCATGATGAAATAAAGAAGAACAACTCCAATCAACATTCCCCAACATTGATATAGCTCTTCGTATGTATTTGTGCACAGCTGTTTCCAACTGCTCAGCGGAACGTTCATTTTCTGTCTTAAAAATAATAAAGTCTTGTCTTAGATCAAGGATGAATGAAGACAAATTAAACTCGTTGGCTATTCTACACTTCGAGGCTGAACTTTTGAACAGTTACAAGATGAAAGTTGAAGATCTAATAGAGGAGTTCTCAATTTTGAAATCCAGGAGAAAATCTATGAAAATAAAAAACGCCGCTGGTGCAGATGTACTGTATTGATGCATAAGATATGTGTATTGATTTGCTAGTTTTTAACATCTAATTTTGTTCTTAATTATGAACATTGAATTAAGTTTTTAAAAATTGTCAAATCCTTAATAGACTTGATGTATCATTTATTGTAGCTGATACAAAGACATAAAAATCACTTTAAAACTTTATCAACGTGTAAAGGAAACTTTTCTATTGAGTAAATTTAGTCTATTGGAAATATGCCAGTTTGTAAGAATATTCTTAATTCTTATGTAATTAAATCAATCTTAGATCAATAACTTTTAGTTTTTATTAACATCAACCCCACAATTTAGATTACGTTTTTTTTTAATAATCAATCTGCTTTATATACAATCAATAATGTCTAAAATTAAAATGACGTGCAAGATTTCTCCTATACTCAGCCGTCCAGCGGGGCTTACCCTTACTCGGACATAAATAAAGCCAACCGGCCGATGAATTAGATGATTCATTAGCCGGTCGGCTGCATTTGTGTGCGTGCGTGAGTTAAGAGTCACTCTCAGGTGTCACCCCCACTCCTGGACGACCAACGTGGGAGGGGGGGGGGGGTTCAGAATGTGCCTAGGGGCGGCAGATATGTAAATCCGTCCCTGTCAATATGCAGTATATTTAATCAAATGAAAGTTTGCAATAGATAAATAATGTTCTTTAACTTTTCAGCCTTATTAATCTAATAAAATCAGAGGTTGTAAGATTTACGAATGGTTAGCCTTAACGTATGTCAAAGGAAGGTCAGCATTCTCGGGTTAACTACTCGGATTTACATAGTTAGCAATTGAGTTGTGTAAGAAATAACATTAGTGTGTTTTGACTAATTCTGTGGGTAAATTTTGTTATAAGAAATATAAAGAAATGTATACTCTTAAACATTCAGGTCATTTTTTAAATTTTTGACTGCTATATTTTTTATTTTATTTTCTATTTTTATTTTTTTAGCGTATGGCTTTTAGTGCCGGGAGTGTCCGAGGACATGTTCGGCTCGCCAGTTTTGTAGCTGCTTCGAGACGGACACCCAATGGGTGAGCTACAAGTACCGTTGGGGAGGAAAGTGGGAATGGAAGGTCGAGGAGTTGGAGGGTAGCGGCTGTGGCCTATAGTTAGGGACCAACCCCGGCATTTGCCTGGAAGGAATTTGGGAAACCACAGAAGACCATCTTCAAGGTTGCCAGCGAGGGGATTCGAACCTCCTCGCCTCCCGGATGTGAGCAACTGCCAGCAGTCATGCCGTAACGACCACGGCTAACTCACCCGGTTTGACTGCTATGATTTATCTATCTAAAACCACTAGGGCCAGATGACCTTGCTGTTCCATCCCTTAAAACAACAATAACTAACGAGGCCTATAACGCCACTGCAATCAAAACCAGCAGTGAAAGTATTTCATCTTCCTTGGGTCAAAAATCCATCACAAAGCATCGTCCAGTTCTTGGCTTCTATGCATTGGCCAATTGAATAAGATGGCTCTGTCCATTGATGTCCTTTGGTATCTTTTCAGACTTCAAAGAGTCTGTAAAGTTTCAAAATAGTGTGTATTTTCTATCTGATACACAATTACCGGTAATACTGCATTGTAGGACTTTCCCAATGTGTCATATTTACTAGAAAAGGGGGAATTTTGTCCCTTCAGGCCTGGGAAGTATACATCAATGTCCACTTAAATATTAATAAGTCACTTGCTCCTCGTAGATTTTTCCTACCTGACTATTATACAGAAAAATCAGAAAGGTATATAAAGATTTTGTTTCCTATATTTATCATTTTTAAGAATCGATGTGGTATGCTTGTTTGGAAAAGAAATGGGGGAGGGGTATTAGATTGTGGGCCACCCTTGTGTTTCCTTCCAAACAAACTATGACTCTTTGAAATGCTAATTTAGTTTCTCTAGTGTGTTGATCAAGTGAGAAAGCTTCAGCTAATATCAGTGCCAAGACTGCTTGTGTGATACTCTTGTTAGCATTGTTGTGTCGTTCAGTATTTACCTCTCTTTGTGGTGGAGGATTCTACATACCGTATATACTCGAATACCACCCGCACATTTTTAAACAAATTCGGACGTGAAAAATTGGGGTGCGGGTCTTATTTGAGTCATCCAAGTTTGAAAGATCTAAATTGCCTGCCGCGCGCGATATCGGGTGTTGCGAGTATCCGCTAGATGGTGCTAGCCTTCTTCCGGCTATCACTTTGTTTTACCGTAAGCACGCGGCGTCATACAGTCACACGCACGTTCTCCGAGTGTAAACATGAATGCTACGAAACGTTTGCGGTCATTTACTGTGAGTGAGAAATTGAAAGTTGCGAGGGAAGCTGAAGTTATTGGAAATCGTGCCCGGTAGGAAATATGATATTGACGAGTCATGTATTCGTGATTGAGTGGGATAACGTCTATGCTGCATGAACCGCCCGTTCAAAGCAGCCTTCAAACGGCTGTATACGGAGCGGATGGCGGCCGATAAGCACACACCGACTCCAACTGGTCGTATTCAGCGCCCGAAAGTTCAGCTGCTGTGTTCGTGGATTTTGACGGCATGGAATCGTATCTCTGGAGATCTCATACGGAAGAGCTTCAAGAAATGTAGTATTTCGAATGCTATGGATGGCAGTGATGACGACATTTAGTGGGAAAGTGATGGTGATAAAAGTTCCGAAGTTGGTACTTCTGATGACGAATGAAGTGTTTGTGTACTTTTATTTGTATTTTTAATTGTTTGATGTGTGTTATTTTAGGACGACTTCAAAACTGTTGGAAACTATTTTGGATAAATGCTATTCTGTTTATTTAGTTAAGATAGTAAATAATTTTGAGGTTTTTTTTTTTTTTTTTTTTTTTTTTTTTTTTTTGTTCTTCAAAATCAGGGTGCGGGTCTTATTCGGGGGCGGGTTGTATTCGAGTAAATACGGTAATCTTTCTTTTATTTGTATTATTTCCTTCTTAAAGGATCTCTGCTTCCATATTTTTCCTCCACACCTCTCAACACACATTGAATTCCTTCCGAAAGCTTTGAGCTGGCAATGGTTTTTCAACGAAAGGATTTCTTTCACTTTCAGTGACCAAAATGCAAACTTTTTATTGAACTTATAATATAATGTTTGTGTGCTTAGTTATGGTATAAATGTCAATATTTTTGTTGTGTTACTTTCTTTGTCATAGTTTTTGTAAATAATATGATGAACATATTTTATAATATTGCATGAGGTCCTCATTTGTAATAAATTTGTTCCATATGCGAAGTTTTGGATTTTTGAATGCTAAGAAAACACAAATTCTGGTTATCCTGCATTATATCACTCCAGTGTAAATCGACAGATTTGTATGCTTTACGTGGTATGATTATAACTTTGAAATAAGAGTAATGATAGGGTGTGTTCCTCTCGATGCTCCAATTGTAATGTTTGAAAAAGGTTGGCGCAGACCTTCAGTACTTTTCCTGTCTCCTTTATTGTCACTGACATTCAGTATTCTTCCATTTCAGGTTGCTTTTTCCTCATTAGCTTTGCTTTTCTCTTTCCTGCTCTGATTGTAGCCAGAAGTGTAGTGTTCCTGTAAGACAAAGGACAATACCACAACAATTTGGAATACAATGGTTCATTGCTTCTGCACAAATTATGGATGAGACAGTTTGATTTTATTTAGTAAACTTTTGCGGCTGGAGCTGATGCTGTTGGCTATAGTGTGTCGGGTTGTTGTGCCGCATTCAGAGTTGCTTCATTGGCAACGTTTCACAATTGTTACGGTAGATTTAGTCATGGCAGAATTGCTGGCAGGTGACTTGTCCCATGTATTTCTTGCCGTGCGAGAGGGATTTCTTGTAATGTGTGCCAGAGGGATTTCTTGTAATCTGTGCCAGAGGGATTTCTTGTAATGTGTGCCAGAGGGATTTCTTGCGATCTGTGCGAGAGGGATTTCTTGCGATCTGTGCGAGAGGGATTTCTTGGATCTGTGCGAGAGGGATTTCTTGCAATCTGTGCGAGAGGGATTTCTTGCGATCTGTGCGAGAGGGATTTCTTGCGATCTGTGCGAGAGGGATTTCTTGGATCTGTGCGAGAGGGATTTCTTGCAATCTGTGCCAGAGGGGTTTCTTGTAATCTGTGCCAGAGGGGTTTCTTGTATGTACATGTGGGATTTTTTTTTTTTTTTTTCAGGTTGAATTACATTTTTCAGTATATAAACTAAGGTTGCTGTTTTTTAATCCGCCTAGTCAATAACTGTAATTGTCATGAAAATTAGTAGGCTACATGTTTCAAATCACTGAGGATTCTTTATCAGCTAGGAAATATTATGGTAATGTTAATTTAGAATAATTATATGTCTTTTTGCTTGTTATGATCATTATCTTTCCTAGCTAACGAAGAATCCTCGATCATTTCAAACATTTACCTTACTAATTTTCATTATAATTAAAGTTGTTGACTTGGCGGATTGAAAAAAGAACGGAAACATTTGTTCATATTTTGAATATTAAAAGTCAATACGGATCCTTTCAATGTTGAATGTTATCACATTTCCCAATAATTGGGCTTGCACTCATGTTTGATCAACTGAAATATTATATCATCATTTGTTAATAAGGCAAACAGAAGAAAGCAAAAGGAAGAATCACGACAGCAAACGGAGGTGTAAGAAAGTGGTAGGAGAAGAAAAGAAGAAAAGTTGGGAAGAATTTACACGAAGAATGGAAACAGATGTAAGTGGCAGTAAAAGGATGCTGTATGGGCTTCTAAGAAGTAAGAGGAAAGAAAGGGTTACTACAAAGCTGGTGAAAAAGGAAGATGGAGAGTTGTTAACACACCCGGAAGAGATAAAGGGACGATGGAAGGAGTATTTCGATAAGCTATTGAACGTGAGCTATTGTACTGGTGAGATCGAAGTGACACAGCCTGACGACTCTATAACAGAAGATGATATAACAATGCTGGAGGTAGAATTAGCAGTACAGAAGATGAAGATGGGAAAAGCAACAGGGGTGGATGAGATCAGTGTAGAAATGATAAAGGCTGCTGGACCTGTTGGTATGCAATGGCTGTATCGACTGTTCAATTGTGTGTGGAAACGGAAATGTGTACCAGAAGACTGGGTGAAAGGGCTAATAATACCAGTGTTTAAGAAAGGGGACAAGAAAGTGTGTGATAACTATAGAGGGATCACCCTCATATCACAGATAGTAAAAATACTGGAAAGGATATTAGAAAGAAGAATGAGAAGAAAGGTGGAAGGAGAGTTGCAAGAGGAACAGTATGGCTTCAGGAGTGGAAGATCCACAGTGGACCCAATCTTTAGCTTGAGGCAGGTGATGGAAAAGAACTGGGAATATGGAGAGGATTTGATCATGACTTTCATAGATCTAGAAAAGGCATATGATAGTGTCCCCAGAGAGAAGGTATGGGAAACCATGGTTAAGAAGAGACTGGGAAGAGAAATGTTGGAAATGGTGCAAGCAATGTACAACAACTGTGTTAGCAGGGTTCTGACTCCTGTTGGAAAGACAGATTGGTTTAGGAACAAGACTGGACTAAGTCAGGGGAGTGTGCTGTCACCTCTCTTGTTCATAATGGTGATGGATGAAATTGTAAAGGAAACAAAGGAAGCATATGGACATAAAGAAATGAAGCTACTATTATTTGCAGACGATATTGTGGTCTGGGGAAGGAACACCGAAGAAGTGCAAAAACAACTAGATGCACTGAACGAAAATATTCAGAAGTATGGCCTGAAAATCAGTATAGAGAAAAGCAAGACCATGGTGATGACAAGAGGGGAAAGACAAGGAAAGGGCATTGTGAAAATTGGAAGTCAGAGTTTGGAAATTGTGGACACGTTCAAATACCTAGGAAGTGAATTGATGCAAACTGGTAGGTTGGACATGGAGATTGGCAGGAGGGTACAGCAGAGCAATGCATTCTATCAAAGTGTAAGAAAACTTGTTTGGGATAAGGAAGTACCAAGGAAAAGCAAGGAGGTAATGTATAAAATGTACTATGTTCCCATATTAACTTATGCAGCTGAGACTTGGACCCTGACGAGCAGGCAAGAGAGTAGAATCCAAGCCAGTGAAATGAAATTCCGAAGAAGTATGATAGGTAAGACAAGGAAAGACAGAGTGAGGAATGAAGATGTTAGGAAGGAAGTTGGGATGGGAAAACTAAATGAGAGAATTGAGAAGAATAAACTAAGGTGGTTTGGACATGTAAAGAGGATGGAGGAAAATAGAATACCAAGACAGATGCTGGAGGCCAAGTGCAAGGGGAAGACCTTGAACAAGGTGGATTGATTCAGTGAAGAACAGCGTGAGAAAAAGAAATCTGGACTGGGACAAGATCGTGGAAGAAGAATGGTGGAAGGAAAGAGGAAAGTGGAGAAGTGCCATAAATACCCCGACCTGGCAGGAGCTGGATAAGGAGAAATGATGATGATGATGATGATGATTGTTAATAAGGCAACACTTTAAAAATAAAATGGCTCCCAAGTTATTAATCGAAGTGTTGCCTGTGGCTGGTTGGTGCTCTTTCTATTTTTCTGGATGATGTGATGCCAATATCTAGACATTACGTACATGGCTTCTCTCCACGACCTTGGATATATCCAGCCATAACCAGGATCCACGAGGGGCATACTAGATTGTTTTACACTTTATTTTCGTCTACCCAAATGAATGTCATTACACATGAGTTGATATGTCCACCTTCTCAACATAATCTCATTGTAACTTGATGCACTTTTGCCATCAATGTGTCAGTCTCTCCAGACCTTCCTGAAACCTTTCTTTAGGAGTGTTGCGTACCCATGCCTCGACAGTGACCACGCAGAGGTTTCTTTATGTTCCCGAACAGGTGCATAATCACTTAGTGCCAAGTCGGGAGAGTATGGTGGGTGTGGCGGTACCATGAATCCCATTTTATCAATGGCAACGGTGATCTCTCGGCTAGTGTGGGGGCGGGCATTAGCCCATTTTCCTGGCCACTTAGTTTGAATGGCACGATGTAAGCGCGTAAAGGTTGTCACATATGCTGCACTGTTAATCGTGGCCTCCAATTCCTGCCAGTCAATGAGGATGATGGCCTTTGTGTCCCAGAACACTGTCGCCATTCGCTTGCCAACTGATGGAACTGTTCGAAATTTCTTTGGCGGTGGACTGTCCCTAAGCTTCCATTGCATGGTCGCCGTTTTGTGGATTTTGCAGAACTGGGCACAGCTGTCAAGGCATGGGTATGCAGCACTCCAAAAGAATGGTTTCAGGAATGTCTGGAGAGACTGACACATTGATGGCAAAAGTGCCCAAAGTTACAAGGAGATTATGTTGTGAAGGTGGACGTAACAACTGATGTGTAATGCACTTCATTTGGGTAGAAAATAATAAAAGTGGAAAACAATATAGTACGCCCCTCGTATATGTCTCCAATGTCTGGAAATCAGCATTAAATTGTCGTCCAGAGATGCAGAAAACACTCGTGGTGCCAAGACTTCAGATGAAGTAACCTGCCAGCCATTTTGACATGACTAAGACTATGGTAATGATGGCAAAACATTGGCACGAAGCAATCTCCAAGCGCAGCAACACAACCCAAGACACTACAGCTAATAGAGACAGTTAGTGAGAACTTTCCTTTTTACAGACATACAAATTAGTTTTAAAATCTAGTGGACAATCTGGGATCACAGGTTCGATTCCCGTCTCTACTAAGAAATATAATTCTGGTTTGAGGGTTGGAACAAGGTACACACTGTTTCGAGAAGACTGGTGATTAGGTGGTTTTTCTTGGTTGACAACTACCACTCCAGACAAATGCCAGGAATGGTAGGTAACTTAGACCATAGCTGTCTCCCAATTCTAAACCCAAATACAGGCATCACAATAACACAGATCTCACCAACACACGAGCATATGGTTCCTTAATTAACCCTCTGATAAGACTGAATATTATTAAATATATTTTATTTTTATTTATTTAAATTTAATTTTTGTTTTCTTTAACATTTTCATGTTCATATTTATTTTTAATTTTTACAATCATCATCATCATTTCCCCTTATCCAGTTCCTGCCGGGTCGGGATATTTATGGCACTTCTCCACTTTCCTCTTTCCTTCCACAATTCTTCTTCCACGATCTTGTCCCATTCCAGATTTCTTTTTCTTACGCTGTTCTTCACTGAATCAATCCACCTTGTTCTAGGTCTTCCCCTTGCTCTCTTACCCTTGCACTTTACCTTCAGCATCTGTCTTGGTATTCTATTTTCCTCCATCCTCTTTACATGTCCAAACCACTTAGTTTATCCTTCTCAATTCTCTCATTTAGTTTTCTCATCCCAACTTCCTTCCTAACATCTTCATTCCTCACTCTGTCTTTCCTTGTCTTTCCTATCATACTTCTTAGGAATTTCATTTCACTGGCTTGGATTCTACTCTCTTGCCTGCTCGTCAGGGTCCAAGTCTCAGCTGCATACGTTAATATGGGTACATAGTACACTTTATACATTACCTCCTTGCTTTTCTTTGGTACTTCCTTATCCAAAACAAGTTTTCTTACACTTTGATAGAATGCATTGCTCTGCTGTACCCTCCTGCCAATCTCCATGTCCAACCTACCAGTTTGCATCAATTCACTTCCTAGGTATTTGAACGTGTCCACAATTTCCAAACTCTGACTTCCAATTTTCACAGTGCCCTTTCCTTGTCTTTCCCCTCTTAATACAAGCATATTTATTTTCAATTCTACCTTTTACGAGGGGTGTTCAATTAAAAGGGGCACTGATTTTTTTTTTCCCACCTTTGAAAGTGACCGCAAGTGATATCTGTCTGCGTGTGGAGGAACTACGTACTTAGTCGAGAATCACTATCAAGTTCACCGCGATACCTGCATCAGTGGAGACTTGGTAGCTTGAGGGAGTGATGCATGTTTCATTTTGCCTCTAAACATTGCGCAGCGTTATGCAATACAGTTTTGTGTTTTGTTAAACAAAAACGCATCTGCAACCTACGACAATTCGAGGAGAGCCTATTGGGAATATGTAATGTCTCGTCGTGCTTGTTTTCGTTGACATAAGGCTTTCCAAGAGGGCCGGGAAAGCGCTGAATTTCAGGGAGAAAAAGGTGCACCTGTTACTGCCATTACAGAGGCATAGATCAACACGGCAGGTGCCATTATTCGTGAAGACTCACATCTGACTGTCAGGCAGCTTGCACACATCTTCGGGATATCAGTTGGGAGCAAATTGATAAAGGATCACATCTCCCAAAAAAAAAACTAAGGAATCTGATTGGACAATGGAAACTTCACCATGACAACGCCAGGCCGTATGCCACCAATGCTGTTACAGGGTTGCTGGCACAAAAAGGTATCTGTACGGTGCCCCAGCCGCCTTACAGTCTTGACTTGGCCCCTTGCGACTTTTTTCTCAATCCTTTGGCCAAAAAAGACCTTGAGGGACATTGATTCAACAACGAGGCCCAGGCAGTTAAAGCTTTCGAGGCGATTCTGAAGAAGATGTCAAAGAATGGCTTCCTGCACGTCTTCCAGGAATGGCAAGGGACGTGGGACAAATGCATCGCATTGGAGGGGAAGTACATTGAATCATAACAATAAATGATTGTATGAGCAGCATTAGTGCCACTTTTAATTGAACATCCTCCTTATTATCATATTTTAGTATTTCCTTTTTAATTGTAATTGTTTTTATTAAAGAAATACATTTTATCAATCACCATAGGTTAAGGAGGTATTTAGTTTTCAGAAATATTAACACCTACAAACGGTGGGATCACTAGCGGGATGCAAACCACACCGGGCGACACCAGATTTCATTTGTTGATTTCGACAGGCCGATGGCTGGGCACAGATTGAGTTGTATATTTTCTTTTCAAACACAAATAACATTTTGTATTAAAAAAAAGAATAATAATTGTAACCCCAAACATTAACGGCACTGGCAAGCAGCACGTTGGTAACTCGATAGCCAACGCTTTGCTTACCAGAATGAGGCGAGTACGGGGGCGTGGATGGGCCAACTTACCTGTATTCAGAGGTCCGGGTCACTTCCGCAGCAAAACCACCTCCAGAAGACAAGTCCCGACAGAAGAGCTCCAAAAGGGGTGGAAGGAAGAAGGAGAAGGGGACAACACACACAGGCTATCGTACAAACACCCCCCAAAAACCAACGGAACACCCGTCGGTGAAATAATGCCACAACAGTAGTTAAAAGGAATAAAATAAAGTTTAATAGTTAAAACTTCCACCAGGAAAGAGAACATGCATCAGCCAACACAAATTTCCAAGAAGGCCAGATAGCGCCTAACATGCTTGCTTGCAAAGCCAAGAAGAGGACAGACTTAATTTAAAATAAAAAAAAATATTAAACAGCCCAAAGGTTAAAATAGAATTTACATGCACAACACAATGAGAAAGGGCTTGATAAATTGCAAGGAAATGCAATCACGATCCGACATGCAGATGTTGAGGCCATGCCAAAAAATAAGGATTGAAATTAAATAAAATTTTAATTAAAAAAATTAAATTGGATAGAAAATAAATAAATAAATGATATGCACGCAGGCGAAAAACACAAGGACATTTACCAAAAATCACAAAATTAACATTAACAAGATTACATTTAAAAAAGGGATGAAGCTAACACACAACACGACTGTTTTTGAGACCCGCGCCAAACGACTGACTACGAGACCACAATGCATCACGGCAAACAGCAGACATGGCGACACAAAAACATGCTAGATCGAAATTACGGCAAACAATTAATAAAATAAATTTTATCATCAGCGTAAGGAAATGTACGGCGGAAAACAATTACATTTAAAAACTATTACAAGTGTAAAGGGCACGGATCATGAATAAATTAATTTGAATACAATATCAATCATAAGATTGGCAAACGAAAATAAATAATAATTTAAACGTGAAATAAACTAATAAATGTGTCTCCAGAAGGTAAACAAAAAATAAATAAGAAACTTAATATATATAAGGAAACGTTATTAAAACGAAAAAGAAATTTTTGGCCTACAAGCGAGAACTCAACAGAAGATCAACATTCGTACACGGCCAAACTAGGAGCTCCCAAAATAAAATAATTAGATAAATTAAATTTAAAAAAAAAACGTACCTTACATCCTTCTCAGAGGAGACACAGTAATAATAAAATAATTAACATACAATATAAATAAATACTACGGCACTAATTGCCTTAAACATGGCTAACACGCCCATGTGCCGTTTCGATGTCACAAGCGAAGTACGCATCAAGATGCAATCACATTTCACACGTCTAAACGAAGAAATTCACAACCTGAAGACCACAGGCAATTTCCAAGTAGAAATGGCATTCATATCTTCTCTTGAATATATTTATATTTCGAAGAGGATGGGGGAGGCAACAGCCCCCCCATCAGCGGAGACACCTTTCACGCCCAGTCCTTCTTATTTACTTCACTACAGCTAATGGCGACTCCCAAAATGGCGGAGAATTATTTTTGCGTGTCATTTTCGAACTGTATACATGTAAATAATATTGTCCAATCACGGAGTGACACCACAATACAACAATGTCATAAATAAGTTCATAATTTGGCGGTATCATGAATACACACCGTTCTTTGTTTTATGACGTAGAATCATAATTGTTTTTCACTTATGTCACGAATTGGTAGAGTTTTAAAGGAAACACCAACGCACTCTATTGGTGAATAAGCAGGAACTACTTAGAGGAAGCCGAAGTCCGAGAGCAGGAGCCATCTCGCGTTGACCAACGGAACCACGACAACAGGCGGTCGGTTCAAATGTCATGAAGAATGATCCACCGGAATATACATGATTGAAAACGAAGAGACGTGCACTTGCACGTATCAGTCTCCCTCCCTTAAGCGTGAACACCGTTCACGAATATGCCTAGATATAGACAGTACTCCTTAACTAGTCGATTCACCAAGCAAGTTTGCTGAAGAAAATGTTCACCAGTTAACTCCAATAGATGGGCGAAACCGCATCGTTTTGGTTAGGAAGAATGCAGGGTCAGATTATCAGTGATGGGATAATTGATCACCTCGCAAACCACTTAGTCAACAGCATCACTGTGTCCAAAAATCTTCAGAAACGTAGTACACCAGCACCAGCAGTGCTTTCAGAGTCCGAGACACGTTAGATACATTTTCAATAAGTCCAATTTAGTTCGTTTTAAACGAAGTAGGTGGAAGCAATGTGCAATATATGATTCGACGCGTGGGCAGCCATTTACAAAAATAGAAGTTACTCTAATTTCAAAAAGGGTTTACAGAATTTACAATTTCTTACTACATTTTACAAGGAGAAACAAGGTTGAATTATATGAAGAAAATATTTCTGACCATGCCCTAGATCCGTGCTTACAAAATTTCATTAACAAGTTTACCTTTTCACAGATTCGAAATACATTTCAAGATTACAAGAGTTAGACGACTATACATTTAGAAGGAACTCCGGTAGAGGAATGACCACTACAATTCCCAAAGGGAACAGGAATACAAGGTTACCATGAGTTAGGTCTCCCACCGAGCCCAACTTACATGTTAGCATCTCCTATGAAACATCAAAATTAGGTACGCTTTTACAAATTACCATTACAATGGGAACTTCCCAACATTTACATTTTGTATCCCACCAGAGTTTGCAAATCCAATTAAATTCAAAATTCCACAAGGAACAGATGCTTGAAGGCTTCAATGAAGGTTAGGGATACTCTACATTATACAAAATTTGTTTTACAAAATTTACGGTAGCATTTCCTCATTAGACACCTCTCCACCTCGCTTAATGTGTGATAGATGCACTCTAGAAATTTTGTTGGCCTTAGGGTTTCGAACAAGAAGAGTAACAGGAGTTAAGAATGCCTCTACATAGCATGGGCCTTTAAAACGAGGGGTTAACTTGCTTGAGACAAGATTACTGACGCCCTTGGGCTCGAAATTGCGGACGTACACAACATCACCAATTTCCAAATCAGCCGGCTTGCGACAGGCATTGTGTCGCCTGGCAAGTTGGTCATGGGATACCTTAATATTCTCTCTAGCCTTGTCGAATTTCGCCCTCATATCCTCGGGCGTGAAACTGTCAGGAAGGAGATCGTGCAGGTTCCACAGGTTGGACAACGGAGAATTAGCCATAAATTAAAACATTAACGAAAAAGGGGTAGCTTTCGTGCTCTCATGCACGGCGGTGTTGAAAGCAAAATTGAGCCAATGCAAATTAGAATCCCACTTGGAATGGTCGTCGTGGTGGAAAGCAATCAGAGCAGAACGGAGATTACGATTGACTCGCTCAGCGAGAGACGGGTTAGGAAAATAGGGAGTGGTGGTTAGGTGCGAAATAGCATAATCAAATAAGAATTGACGGAACTGATGAGATACAAAGCACTTGGCATTATCTGACACCAGATACTGACACGGCCCAAAAGACGAGAAGATGGAATTAAGACACTTTATGACGGAACTGGTCGTAGCCTGTCTGGTGGGGAAAATCCAACTAAACCGGGAGAAACCGTCAGTGCAAACAAGCGCAAATTGGTTTCCCCGACCAGAGCGAGGGAACGGTCCAACATGGTCGATAAAAAGCCTCTCCATGGGTCTAGATGCTGGTTCAGATGACAACAGGCCAACCTTAGTAGAAACCGGAGGTTTGCTAATACTGCATGCAGCACAATTCCTAATGAGCCTCCTGATGTCGCCATCCATACCTTGCCAAATGAAAAACTGTCTGATTTTAGCTCGGGTCTTGAATACTCCTAGGTGACCACCAATAGGGGATTCATGATAGTAACGAAAGATTTCCGGAATGAGGATTGACGGGAGCACAATTTTAGGTAGGCGGTCATGACGAGACGAACAACACAATACACCGTCCTTCAGAGAGTAGGGCTTGATCACTTCACCAGAATTAATTCGGTCAATAAGGCTAGATAAGGAGGGGTCTTCTTTCTGGAATCGTCTCACATCCTCAAACAGCACAGGGGAATTGCTAAGAACGGCATTGACACAATTTACAGCAGATACCAGGTTTACGGGTTCACATTCCTGAACATCCTCTTCAGCTGTTTCCTCGTACATGCGGCTTAAAGAATCAGCTACCGCATTTTCGGACCCACGAATATGTTGGACAGTGAACTGGAACGACAGAATCCTAGTTGCCCACCTAGCAATTCTCCCAGTTTTGCGGGGTTTCCCTAAGACCCAGCTCAAGGCTTGGTTATCGGTCTCAAGGAGAAACTTGGTGTGCTCAAGATACATACGGAATTTTTCTAGAGCGAACAACACAGCTAAACCCTCAAGTTCGTAAATGGAATACTTCCTCTCTGCGTCCGTTAAGGTACGAGAAGCGTATGCAATGGGTTGCCTACCCAGATCAGATTCCTGCAGTAGAACACAACCAACACCACGACCAGACGCATCCGTCTGCACAATGAACTGCTTCCCAAAATCCGGAATGGCTAACACAGGGGCGTTAGAGAGCGCAAGCTTAAGATCTTCGAAGGCTGCTTGCTGAGAGGGACCCCACTCAAACTTCACAGCCTTTTTGCGTAATTGATTTAGAGGAGCAGCACGGTCGGCAAAGTTACTGATAAACTTACGAAAGAAGTTGACCATTCCGATGTAGCGAGCAACACCCTTGGCGTTCTTGGGTGGTTTAAAATCTCTGATGGCCTGCGTACGAGACTGGTCCACTGAGATACCAGATTCAGAAACAATATGTCCCAAGAAGGAAATGTTGGGCTTGGCAAAGGAAACCTTGGACAATTTGACGGTAAGTCCAGCGTCACGCAACCGATCAAGAACAATTTTCAGATGATCAACGTGTTCCTCGAAGGACTCGGAATAGATCACCACATCGTCAAGGTAGTGGTACACAAACTTGAATTTAATTTCTGAAAATACCTTGTCCAGAAGTCTGCTCAACACAGCGGCTCCGGTGGATAGGCCAAACGGGATACGGGCATATTCAAACAGGTTCCAGTCAGTGGAAAAAGCAGTAACATGCCTGGATTCAGGAGAGAGGGGAATTTGGAAGTAGGAAGAATTTAAATCGAGGATCGTGAACACCTTCGCGTTGCGAAACCAACTAAAACATGTGTGAAGGTCCGGCAAAGGAATGGACTGCAAAACAACCTTTTGATTAAGAGCCCTATAGTCGACCACCGGCCGAAAACCACCGTTAGGTTTTGGCACAAGAAATACAGGGGATGAGTAGGCAGAGATAGAGGGTTGGATTACACCTTCTTCTAACATCTTATCGATAATCTTACGAAGTTCAGCCATCTTGGGCGGGGCAAGGCGATACGGGCTGGAACGCACCGGCACAGAATCGGTTAGCTCAATCTTGTACTCCATCAAATGGGTTACACCCAGCTTGTCAGTAAATACATCGCCATACTCCTGACATAACCTCTTAATGGCATCCTTTTGCAGACTCGTTAAATTTTCCAGATCGAGATCCTCAATAGTCATAGGTTCACTAATGGAATTGACAGCAGGAGAAGATAAAACCGGGTTAAAAGATAATTTACTCTGTGGATTAAACTTAAACCATAAGTTGCGAGCACCAAAATCAAGAAGCATACCAACGTGTGACATGAAATTAGCTCCAATGACCACAGCACAAGAAAGATTTCTGGCAACCAAAAATTTAAATTTCCAAGAAAAATTTAGAATATGAATTTTGACTGTCATACTACCCAAAATATTTAAATTTGAACAATTTGCCGAAATAAAAGATTCATTGTTAGGCTCTAACTCAGGAAATTTGCAAACACTCTTCATAGATAAAAACCAGTCCTCGCTTATAAAGGATGCGACACTACCAGAATCAAGCAACGCAGAAACGGGCTCGTCATTAACACAAATTTCAATAAACGGGGATATTCCTTTAGCCTCAGGAGAAATTCCAAAATCGTTACTCACTCGAACACGATTACAAGTAGGTGACGAGGACACCCGCACCACAGGTTTCACACAACGTTCAGAATTAGGCTGACTTGCCACGCCATTGTTCACCGACCGGTTAGGTAGGTCAGCGACACAAGCAGAATTAGCACATGATGAATTAGCTTTCATAGAGTTATCAAGACTATCATTGGTAGGGCGACCAGAAACTTCACAGGGTTTTCCCAAATTCTTACACACAGAAATATCCTTGGAAGTAACACCCGAATTGGTCTCCTCAACGTTCCGTCATTGGCGATACACAGCCTGGTTACTCGGACACACCTTCTTGACATGTCCCACTCCACCGCACGAGTGGCACTTAATATTAGGTCGAGGATGAAACATAACCTTAGGCGGGGGACGAGACATCAAGGAAGGAGGGGGACAAGACATCAAGGAAGGAGGAGGAACATTAGCTACACGAAGGGAATCTGCATGCTTCACAGCCATAGCCTCTATAACGACCTGTTTCAGCTCGACAAATGACGAAGGCCTGGTACACATAGTCATGTATGACCTATATTGAGGCGAAAACCCATTCACAATTGATGACACCAACTGTCGCTCTGTTAAAGGGGATGCAAAAACCTGGGCATACACCTTAATGTCGCTGACATAGTCGCTAAGGGACTCGTCCAGCCTTTGGACACGATAAAGGAACTTATGCTCGAGAGCACTTAGGGCGCTCGCAGGGACAAAAAACCACAACACTTCCCTAATAAACATGGCTAAGGACATGCGGAGGTGGATAGCTTCAACAAGCTTATCGCGCAGCATACCGGATGCAACTGGATACAAAAGTTGGAAAATCTGAACTTCCGACATCCCAAAAATCGAGGCATGGTTGCCCAACTCAACCACTTGCTTTAAAAATTGTACCACTTGGGTAACGTCATCAAGGTTGAAATGCCTTAACTTAGTTAAGAAACCAGAAATAGGATGACGAATCGACCCATAATTAACGGTAGGCGAGAACGTAGCATTAGGAATAGAGACATTGTTACCAGGGTAGCCCGCTCGCACACCCTCTACAGGCGACAAAACATTAATATTACTAGAGAAAGAACTGGGATGCAATGGGTCGGCAGGACCCAGGAAATCACTAGGTGACCTAACATGAGAAGAATGACCGTATGCAGGACTAAGTGGTATGGACGAGCCAGCGCCAGGCAACAGAGGGGCAGGCAAACTACTACTGGTAATCGATCCCAAAACCTCAGACCTAGTAAACAGAGGTGATTCACGTTCAACCCCAGAAGAACTCTCTAAATTCACAAGGTTATCGCTTAAGTCAATTAAATTGAAAACACTATTGTTGTCGGCCATTTTGGAAAACACAGAATGCAGACAACCAATATAGAAAGAAACAAAATTTCAGGAATTACAAGGACAGTTTACTTTCACAACAGTACCACAACCAGCAATTACCATCACCAAAGATTAGGCTGACACTCAAACACAGCCACCCTACTACACCAAATCATGCACCATGCTGTCCAGAACTGCACACGTCACCACCTGCTTGGCTCGAGAACAGGGAGCTAAATTACCAAAATAGGCACAAAACATCAGGCTACCAGCTTCCGACGGGGCTCCAGGATGCCTTCACACGCAGCATATAGGCTATCAGAACATTAAGAAATCCCATTTCCCATGCCAAGAACACATGTCAGACACTCACCGGGCTTCATCTTCAGTGGGGATGTTGCACACAAACAGGATAAAACTACAGCAGGAAACACCTCGCTTATAACAGGACACTTACATACAGCATATGGATATCCAGAGGCAACATGAAACACAATAAACGATAAGGATTAGCAAAACATAACATTAAGTGCACTTTCCTGACAAAATCACACCAACAACTGACCCATCGGTATTAGAGGGGTCCATAAAACAGCCTGTGGGTACTGGGGAGGGGATAGTTACGGAAGTGAACATGAGCTCGGTCTGCTACCAGAATGTAACCCCAAACATTAACGGCACTGGCAAGCAGCACGTTGGTAACTCGATAGCCAACGCTTTGCTTACCAGAATGAGGCGAGTACGGGGGCGTGGATGGGCCAACTTACCTGTATTCAGAGGTCCGGGTCACTTCCGCAGCAAAACCACCTCCAGAAGACAAGTCCCGACAGAAGAGCTCCAAAAGGGGTGGAAGGAAGAAGGAGAAGGGGACAACACACACAGGCTATCGTACAAACACCCCCCAAAAACCAACGGAACACCCGTCGGTGAAATAATGCCACAACAGTAGTTAAAAGGAATAAAATAAAGTTTAATAGTTAAAACTTCCACCAGGAAAGAGAACATGCATCAGCCAACACAAATTTCCAAGAAGGCCAGATAGCGCCTAACATGCTTGCTTGCAAAGCCAAGAAGAGGACAGACTTAATTTAAAATAAAAAAAAATATTAAACAGCCCAAAGGTTAAAATAGAATTTACATGCACAACACAATGAGAAAGGGCTTGATAAATTGCAAGGAAATGCAATCACGATCCGACATGCAGATGTTGAGGCCATGCCAAAAAATAAGGATTGAAATTAAATAAAATTTTAATTAAAAAAATTAAATTGGATAGAAAATAAATAAATAAATGATATGCACGCAGGCGAAAAACACAAGGACATTTACCAAAAATCACAAAATTAACATTAACAAGATTACATTTAAAAAAGGGATGAAGCTAACACACAACACGACTGTTTTTGAGACCCGCGCCAAACGACTGACTACGAGACCACAATGCATCACGGCAAACAGCAGACATGGCGACACAAAAACATGCTAGATCGAAATTACGGCAAACAATTAATAAAATAAATTTTATCATCAGCGTAAGGAAATGTACGGCGGAAAACAATTACATTTAAAAACTATTACAAGTGTAAAGGGCACGGATCATGAATAAATTAATTTGAATACAATATCAATCATAAGATTGGCAAACGAAAATAAATAATAATTTAAACGTGAAATAAACTAATAAATGTGTCTCCAGAAGGTAAACAAAAAATAAATAAGAAACTTAATATATATAAGGAAACGTTATTAAAACGAAAAAGAAATTTTTGGCCTACAAGCGAGAACTCAACAGAAGATCAACATTCGTACACGGCCAAACTAGGAGCTCCCAAAATAAAATAATTAGATAAATTAAATTTAAAAAAAAAACGTACCTTACATCCTTCTCAGAGGAGACACAGTAATAATAAAATAATTAACATACAATATAAATAAATACTACGGCACTAATTGCCTTAAACATGGCTAACACGCCCATGTGCCGTTTCGATGTCACAAGCGAAGTACGCATCGAGATGCAATCACATTTCACACGTCTAAACGAAGAAATTCACAACCTGAAGACCACAGGCAATTTCCAAGTAGAAATGGCATTCATATCTTCTCTTGAATATATTTATATTTCGAAGAGGATGGGGGAGGCAACAGCCCCCCCATCAGCGGAGACACCTTTCACGCCCAGTCCTTCTTATTTACTTCACTACAGCTAATGGCGACTCCCAAAATGGCGGAGAATTATTTTTGCGTGTCATTTTCGAACTGTATACATGTAAATAATATTGTCCAATCACGGAGTGACACCACAATACAACAATGTCATAAATAAGTTCATAATTTGGCGGTATCATGAATACACACCGTTCTTTGTTTTATGACGTAGAATCATAATTGTTTTTCACTTATGTCACGAATTGGTAGAGTTTTAAAGGAAACACCAACGCACTCTATTGGTGAATAAGCAGGAACTACTTAGAGGAAGCCGAAGTCCGAGAGCAGGAGCCATCTCGCGTTGACCAACGGAACCACGACAACAGGCGGTCGGTTCAAATGTCATGAAGAATGATCCACCGGAATATACATGATTGAAAACGAAGAGACGTGCACTTGCACGTATCAGTCTCCCTCCCTTAAGCGTGAACACCGTTCACGAATATGCCTAGATATAGACAGTACTCCTTAACTAGTCGATTCACCAAGCAAGTTTGCTGAAGAAAATGTTCACCAGTTAACTCCAATAGATGGGCGAAACCGCATCGTTTTGGTTAGGAAGAATGCAGGGTCAGATTATCAGTGATGGGATAATTGATCACCTCGCAAACCACTTAGTCAACAGCATCACTGTGTCCAAAAATCTTCAGAAACGTAGTACACCAGCACCAGCAGTGCTTTCAGAGTCCGAGACACGTTAGATACATTTTCAATAAGTCCAATTTAGTTCGTTTTAAACGAAGTAGGTGGAAGCAATGTGCAATATATGATTCGACGCGTGGGCAGCCATTTACAAAAATAGAAGTTACTCTAATTTCAAAAAGGGTTTACAGAATTTACAATTTCTTACTACATTTTACAAGGAGAAACAAGGTTGAATTATATGAAGAAAATATTTCTGACCATGCCCTAGATCCGTGCTTACAAAATTTCATTAACAAGTTTACCTTTTCACAGATTCGAAATACATTTCAAGATTACAAGAGTTAGACGACTATACATTTAGAAGGAACTCCGGTAGAGGAATGACCACTACAATTCCCAAAGGGAACAGGAATACAAGGTTACCATGAGTTAGGTCTCCCACCGAGCCCAACTTACATGTTAGCATCTCCTATGAAACATCAAAATTAGGTACGCTTTTACAAATTACCATTACAATGGGAACTTCCCAACATTTACATTTTGTATCCCACCAGAGTTTGCAAATCCAATTAAATTCAAAATTCCACAAGGAACAGATGCTTGAAGGCTTCAATGAAGGTTAGGGATACTCTACATTATACAAAATTTGTTTTACAAAATTTACGGTAGCATTTCCTCATTAGACACCTCTCCACCTCGCTTAATGTGTGATAGATGCACTCTAGAAATTTTGTTGGCCTTAGGGTTTCGAACAAGAAGAGTAACAGGAGTTAAGAATGCCTCTACATAGCATGGGCCTTTAAAACGAGGGGTTAACTTGCTTGAGACAAGATTACTGACGCCCTTGGGCTCGAAATTGCGGACGTACACAACATCACCAATTTCCAAATCAGCCGGCTTGCGACAGGCATTGTGTCGCCTGGCAAGTTGGTCATGGGATACCTTAATATTCTCTCTAGCCTTGTCGAATTTCGCCCTCATATCCTCGGGCGTGAAACTGTCAGGAAGGAGATCGTGCAGGTTCCACAGGTTGGACAACGGAGAATTAGCCATAAATTAAAACATTAACGAAAAAGGGGTAGCTTTCGTGCTCTCATGCACGGCGGTGTTGAAAGCAAAATTGAGCCAATGCAAATTAGAATCCCACTTGGAATGGTCGTCGTGGTGGAAAGCAATCAGAGCAGAACGGAGATTACGATTGACTCGCTCAGCGAGAGACGGGTTAGGAAAATAGGGAGTGGTGGTTAGGTGCGAAATAGCATAATCAAATAAGAATTGACGGAACTGATGAGATACAAAGCACTTGGCATTATCTGACACCAGATACTGACACGGCCCAAAAGACGAGAAGATGGAATTAAGACACTTTATGACGGAACTGGTCGTAGCCTGTCTGGTGGGGAAAATCCAACTAAACCGGGAGAAACCGTCAGTGCAAACAAGCGCAAATTGGTTTCCCCGACCAGAGCGAGGGAACGGTCCAACATGGTCGATAAAAAGCCTCTCCATGGGTCTAGATGCTGGTTCAGATGACAACAGGCCAACCTTAGTAGAAACCGGAGGTTTGCTAATACTGCATGCAGCACAATTCCTAATGAGCCTCCTGATGTCGCCATCCATACCTTGCCAAATGAAAAACTGTCTGATTTTAGCTCGGGTCTTGAATACTCCTAGGTGACCACCAATAGGGGATTCATGATAGTAACGAAAGATTTCCGGAATGAGGATTGACGGGAGCACAATTTTAGGTAGGCGGTCATGACGAGACGAACAACACAATACACCGTCCTTCAGAGAGTAGGGCTTGATCACTTCACCAGAATTAATTCGGTCAATAAGGCTAGATAAGGAGGGGTCTTCTTTCTGGAATCGTCTCACATCCTCAAACAGCACAGGGGAATTGCTAAGAACGGCATTGACACAATTTACAGCAGATACCAGGTTTACGGGTTCACATTCCTGAACATCCTCTTCAGCTGTTTCCTCGTACATGCGGCTTAAAGAATCAGCTACCGCATTTTCGGACCCACGAATATGTTGGACAGTGAACTGGAACGACAGAATCCTAGTTGCCCACCTAGCAATTCTCCCAGTTTTGCGGGGTTTCCCTAAGACCCAGCTCAAGGCTTGGTTATCGGTCTCAAGGAGAAACTTGGTGTGCTCAAGATACATACGGAATTTTTCTAGAGCGAACAACACAGCTAAACCCTCAAGTTCGTAAATGGAATACTTCCTCTCTGCGTCCGTTAAGGTACGAGAAGCGTATGCAATGGGTTGCCTACCCAGATCAGATTCCTGCAGTAGAACACAACCAACACCACGACCAGACGCATCCGTCTGCACAATGAACTGCTTCCCAAAATCCGGAATGGCTAACACAGGGGCGTTAGAGAGCGCAAGCTTAAGATCTTCGAAGGCTGCTTGCTGAGAGGGACCCCACTCAAACTTCACAGCCTTTTTGCGTAATTGATTTAGAGGAGCAGCACGGTCGGCAAAGTTACTGATAAACTTACGAAAGAAGTTGACCATTCCGATGTAGCGAGCAACACCCTTGGCGTTCTTGGGTGGTTTAAAATCTCTGATGGCCTGCGTACGAGACTGGTCCACTGAGATACCAGATTCAGAAACAATATGTCCCAAGAAGGAAATGTTGGGCTTGGCAAAGGAAACCTTGGACAATTTGACGGTAAGTCCAGCGTCACGCAACCGATCAAGAACAATTTTCAGATGATCAACGTGTTCCTCGAAGGACTCGGAATAGATCACCACATCGTCAAGGTAGTGGTACACAAACTTGAATTTAATTTCTGAAAATACCTTGTCCAGAAGTCTGCTCAACACAGCGGCTCCGGTGGATAGGCCAAACGGGATACGGGCATATTCAAACAGGTTCCAGTCAGTGGAAAAAGCAGTAACATGCCTGGATTCAGGAGAGAGGGGAATTTGGAAGTAGGAAGAATTTAAATCGAGGATCGTGAACACCTTCGCGTTGCGAAACCAACTAAAACATGTGTGAAGGTCCGGCAAAGGAATGGACTGCAAAACAACCTTTTGATTAAGAGCCCTATAGTCGACCACCGGCCGAAAACCACCGTTAGGTTTTGGCACAAGAAATACAGGGGATGAGTAGGCAGAGATAGAGGGTTGGATTACACCTTCTTCTAACATCTTATCGATAATCTTACGAAGTTCAGCCATCTTGGGCGGGGCAAGGCGATACGGGCTGGAACGCACCGGCACAGAATCGGTTAGCTCAATCTTGTACTCCATCAAATGGGTTACACCCAGCTTGTCAGTAAATACATCGCCATACTCCTGACATAACCTCTTAATGGCATCCTTTTGCAGACTCGTTAAATTTTCCAGATCGAGATCCTCAATAGTCATAGGTTCACTAATGGAATTGACAGCAGGAGAAGATAAAACCGGGTTAAAAGATAATTTACTCTGTGGATTAAACTTAAACCATAAGTTGCGAGCACCAAAATCAAGAAGCATACCAACGTGTGACATGAAATTAGCTCCAATGACCACAGCACAAGAAAGATTTCTGGCAACCAAAAATTTAAATTTCCAAGAAAAATTTAGAATATGAATTTTGACTGTCATACTACCCAAAATATTTAAATTTGAACAATTTGCCGAAATAAAAGATTCATTGTTAGGCTCTAACTCAGGAAATTTGCAAACACTCTTCATAGATAAAAACCAGTCCTCGCTTATAAAGGATGCGACACTACCAGAATCAAGCAACGCAGAAACGGGCTCGTCATTAACACAAATTTCAATAAACGGGGATATTCCTTTAGCCTCAGGAGAAATTCCAAAATCGTTACTCACTCGAACACGATTACAAGTAGGTGACGAGGACACCCGCACCACAGGTTTCACACAACGTTCAGAATTAGGCTGACTTGCCACGCCATTGTTCACCGACCGGTTAGGTAGGTCAGCGACACAAGCAGAATTAGCACATGATGAATTAGCTTTCATAGAGTTATCAAGACTATCATTGGTAGGGCGACCAGAAACTTCACAGGGTTTTCCCAAATTCTTACACACAGAAATATCCTTGGAAGTAACACCCGAATTGGTCTCCTCAACGTTCCGTCATTGGCGATACACAGCCTGGTTACTCGGACACACCTTCTTGACATGTCCCACTCCACCGCACGAGTGGCACTTAATATTAGGTCGAGGATGAAACATAACCTTAGGCGGGGGACGAGACATCAAGGAAGGAGGGGGACAAGACATCAAGGAAGGAGGAGGAACATTAGCTACACGAAGGGAATCTGCATGCTTCACAGCCATAGCCTCTATAACGACCTGTTTCAGCTCGACAAATGACGAAGGCCTGGTACACATAGTCATGTATGACCTATATTGAGGCGAAAACCCATTCACAATTGATGACACCAACTGTCGCTCTGTTAAAGGGGATGCAAAAACCTGGGCATACACCTTAATGTCGCTGACATAGTCGCTAAGGGACTCGTCCAGCCTTTGGACACGATAAAGGAACTTATGCTCGAGAGCACTTAGGGCGCTCGCAGGGACAAAAAACCACAACACTTCCCTAATAAACATGGCTAAGGACATGCGGAGGTGGATAGCTTCAACAAGCTTATCGCGCAGCATACCGGATGCAACTGGATACAAAAGTTGGAAAATCTGAACTTCCGACATCCCAAAAATCGAGGCATGGTTGCCCAACTCAACCACTTGCTTTAAAAATTGTACCACTTGGGTAACGTCATCAAGGTTGAAATGCCTTAACTTAGTTAAGAAACCAGAAATAGGATGACGAATCGACCCATAATTAACGGTAGGCGAGAACGTAGCATTAGGAATAGAGACATTGTTACCAGGGTAGCCCGCTCGCACACCCTCTACAGGCGACAAAACATTAATATTACTAGAGAAAGAACTGGGATGCAATGGGTCGGCAGGACCCAGGAAATCACTAGGTGACCTAACATGAGAAGAATGACCGTATGCAGGACTAAGTGGTATGGACGAGCCAGCGCCAGGCAACAGAGGGGCAGGCAAACTACTACTGGTAATCGATCCCAAAACCTCAGACCTAGTAAACAGAGGTGATTCACGTTCAACCCCAGAAGAACTCTCTAAATTCACAAGGTTATCGCTTAAGTCAATTAAATTGAAAACACTATTGTTGTCGGCCATTTTGGAAAACACAGAATGCAGACAACCAATATAGAAAGAAACAAAATTTCAGGAATTACAAGGACAGTTTACTTTCACAACAGTACCACAACCAGCAATTACCATCACCAAAGATTAGGCTGACACTCAAACACAGCCACCCTACTACACCAAATCATGCACCATGCTGTCCAGAACTGCACACGTCACCACCTGCTTGGCTCGAGAACAGGGAGCTAAATTACCAAAATAGGCACAAAACATCAGGCTACCAGCTTCCGACGGGGCTCCAGGATGCCTTCACACGCAGCATATAGGCTATCAGAACATTAAGAAATCCCATTTCCCATGCCAAGAACACATGTCAGACACTCACCGGGCTTCATCTTCAGTGGGGATGTTGCACACAAACAGGATAAAACTACAGCAGGAAACACCTCGCTTATAACAGGACACTTACATACAGCATATGGATATCCAGAGGCAACATGAAACACAATAAACGATAAGGATTAGCAAAACATAACATTAAGTGCACTTTCCTGACAAAATCACACCAACAACTGACCCATCGGTATTAGAGGGGTCCATAAAACAGCCTGTGGGTACTGGGGAGGGGATAGTTACGGAAGTGAACATGAGCTCGGTCTGCTACCAGAATGTAACCCCAAACATTAACGGCACTGGCAAGCAGCACGTTGGTAACTCGATAGCCAACGCTTTGCTTACCAGAATGAGGCGAGTACGGGGGCGTGGATGGGCCAACTTACCTGTATTCAGAGGTCCGGGTCACTTCCGCAGCAAAACCACCTCCAGAAGACAAGTCCCGACAGAAGAGCTCCAAAAGGGGTGGAAGGAAGAAGGAGAAGGGGACAACACACACAGGCTATCGTACAAACACCCCCCAAAAACCAACGGAACACCCGTCGGTGAAATAATGCCACAACAGTAGTTAAAAGGAATAAAATAAAGTTTAATAGTTAAAACTTCCACCAGGAAAGAGAACATGCATCAGCCAACACAAATTTCCAAGAAGGCCAGATAGCGCCTAACATGCTTGCTTGCAAAGCCAAGAAGAGGACAGACTTAATTTAAAATAAAAAAAAATATTAAACAGCCCAAAGGTTAAAATAGAATTTACATGCACAACACAATGAGAAAGGGCTTGATAAATTGCAAGGAAATGCAATCACGATCCGACATGCAGATGTTGAGGCCATGCCAAAAAATAAGGATTGAAATTAAATAAAATTTTAATTAAAAAAATTAAATTGGATAGAAAATAAATAAATAAATGATATGCACGCAGGCGAAAAACACAAGGACATTTACCAAAAATCACAAAATTAACATTAACAAGATTACATTTAAAAAAGGGATGAAGCTAACACACAACACGACTGTTTTTGAGACCCGCGCCAAACGACTGACTACGAGACCACAATGCATCACGGCAAACAGCAGACATGGCGACACAAAAACATGCCAGATCGAAATTACGGCAAACAATTAATAAAATAAATTTTATCATCAGCGTAAGGAAATGTACGGCGGAAAACAATTACATTTAAAAACTATTACAAGTGTAAAGGGCACGGATCATGAATAAATTAATTTGAATACAATATCAATCATAAGATTGGCAAACGAAAATAAATAATAATTTAAACGTGAAATAAACTAATAAATGTGTCTCCAGAAGGTAAACAAAAAATAAATAAGAAACTTAATATATATAAGGAAACGTTATTAAAACGAAAAAGAAATTTTTGGCCTACAAGCGAGAACTCAACAGAAGATCAACATTCGTACACGGCCAAACTAGGAGCTCCCAAAATAAAATAATTAGATAAATTAAATTAAAAAAAAAACGTACCTTACATCCTTCTCAGAGGAGACACAGTAATAATAAAATAATTAACATACAATATAAATAAATACTACGGCACTAATTGCCTTAAACATGGCTAACACGCCCATGTGCCGTTTCGATGTCACAAGCGAAGTACGCATCGAGATGCAATCACATTTCACACGTCTAAACGAAGAAATTCACAACCTGAAGACCACAGGCAATTTCCAAGTAGAAATGGCATTCATATCTTCTCTTGAATATATTTATATTTCGAAGAGGATGGGGGAGGCAACAGCCCCCCCATCAGCGGAGACACCTTTCACGCCCAGTCCTTCTTATTTACTTCACTACAGCTAATGGCGACTCCCAAAATGGCGGAGAATTATTTTTGCGTGTCATTTTCGAACTGTATACATGTAAATAATATTGTCCAATCACGGAGTGACACCACAATACAACAATGTCATAAATAAGTTCATAATTTGGCGGTATCATGAATACACACCGTTCTTTGTTTTATGACGTAGAATCATAATTGTTTTTCACTTATGTCACGAATTGGTAGAGTTTTAAAGGAAACACCAACGCACTCTATTGGTGAATAAGCAGGAACTACTTAGAGGAAGCCGAAGTCCGAGAGCAGGAGCCATCTCGCGTTGACCAACGGAACCACGACAACAGGCGGTCGGTTCAAATGTCATGAAGAATGATCCACCGGAATATACATGATTGAAAACGAAGAGACGTGCACTTGCACGTATCAGTCTCCCTCCCTTAAGCGTGAACACCGTTCACGAATATGCCTAGATATAGACAGTACTCCTTAACTAGTCGATTCACCAAGCAAGTTTGCTGAAGAAAATGTTCACCAGTTAACTCCAATAGATGGGCGAAACCGCATCGTTTTGGTTAGGAAGAATGCAGGGTCAGATTATCAGTGATGGGATAATTGATCACCTCGCAAACCACTTAGTCAACAGCATCACTGTGTCCAAAAATCTTCAGAAACGTAGTACACCAGCACCAGCAGTGCTTTCAGAGTCCGAGACACGTTAGATACATTTTCAATAAGTCCAATTTAGTTCGTTTTAAACGAAGTAGGTGGAAGCAATGTGCAATATATGATTCGACGCGTGGGCAGCCATTTACAAAAATAGAAGTTACTCTAATTTCAAAAAGGGTTTACAGAATTTACAATTTCTTACTACATTTTACAAGGAGAAACAAGGTTGAATTATATGAAGAAAATATTTCTGACCATGCCCTAGATCCGTGCTTACAAAATTTCATTAACAAGTTTACCTTTTCACAGATTCGAAATACATTTCAAGATTACAAGAGTTAGACGACTATACATTTAGAAGGAACTCCGGTAGAGGAATGACCACTACAATTCCCAAAGGGAACAGGAATACAAGGTTACCATGAGTTAGGTCTCCCACCGAGCCCAACTTACATGTTAGCATCTCCTATGAAACATCAAAATTAGGTACGCTTTTACAAATTACCATTACAATGGGAACTTCCCAACATTTACATTTTGTATCCCACCAGAGTTTGCAAATCCAATTAAATTCAAAATTCCACAAGGAACAGATGCTTGAAGGCTTCAATGAAGGTTAGGGATACTCTACATTATACAAAATTTGTTTTACAAAATTTACGGTAGCATTTCCTCATTAGACACCTCTCCACCTCGCTTAATGTGTGATAGATGCACTCTAGAAATTTTGTTGGCCTTAGGGTTTCGAACAAGAAGAGTAACAGGAGTTAAGAATGCCTCTACATAGCATGGGCCTTTAAAACGAGGGGTTAACTTGCTTGAGACAAGATTACTGACGCCCTTGGGCTCGAAATTGCGGACGTACACAACATCACCAATTTCCAAATCAGCCGGCTTGCGACAGGCATTGTGTCGCCTGGCAAGTTGGTCATGGGATACCTTAATATTCTCTCTAGCCTTGTCGAATTTCGCCCTCATATCCTCGGGCGTGAAACTGTCAGGAAGGAGATCGTGCAGGTTCCACAGGTTGGACAACGGAGAATTAGCCATAAATTAAAACATTAACGAAAAAGGGGTAGCTTTCGTGCTCTCATGCACGGCGGTGTTGAAAGCAAAATTGAGCCAATGCAAATTAGAATCCCACTTGGAATGGTCGTCGTGGTGGAAAGCAATCAGAGCAGAACGGAGATTACGATTGACTCGCTCAGCGAGAGACGGGTTAGGAAAATAGGGAGTGGTGGTTAGGTGCGAAATAGCATAATCAAATAAGAATTGACGGAACTGATGAGATACAAAGCACTTGGCATTATCTGACACCAGATACTGACACGGCCCAAAAGACGAGAAGATGGAATTAAGACACTTTATGACGGAACTGGTCGTAGCCTGTCTGGTGGGGAAAATCCAACTAAACCGGGAGAAACCGTCAGTGCAAACAAGCGCAAATTGGTTTCCCCGACCAGAGCGAGGGAACGGTCCAACATGGTCGATAAAAAGCCTCTCCATGGGTCTAGATGCTGGTTCAGATGACAACAGGCCAACCTTAGTAGAAACCGGAGGTTTGCTAATACTGCATGCAGCACAATTCCTAATGAGCCTCCTGATGTCGCCATCCATACCTTGCCAAATGAAAAACTGTCTGATTTTAGCTCGGGTCTTGAATACTCCTAGGTGACCACCAATAGGGGATTCATGATAGTAACGAAAGATTTCCGGAATGAGGATTGACGGGAGCACAATTTTAGGTAGGCGGTCATGACGAGACGAACAACACAATACACCGTCCTTCAGAGAGTAGGGCTTGATCACTTCACCAGAATTAATTCGGTCAATAAGGCTAGATAAGGAGGGGTCTTCTTTCTGGAATCGTCTCACATCCTCAAACAGCACAGGGGAATTGCTAAGAACGGCATTGACACAATTTACAGCAGATACCAGGTTTACGGGTTCACATTCCTGAACATCCTCTTCAGCTGTTTCCTCGTACATGCGGCTTAAAGAATCAGCTACCGCATTTTCGGACCCACGAATATGTTGGACAGTGAACTGGAACGACAGAATCCTAGTTGCCCACCTAGCAATTCTCCCAGTTTTGCGGGGTTTCCCTAAGACCCAGCTCAAGGCTTGGTTATCGGTCTCAAGGAGAAACTTGGTGTGCTCAAGATACATACGGAATTTTTCTAGAGCGAACAACACAGCTAAACCCTCAAGTTCGTAAATGGAATACTTCCTCTCTGCGTCCGTTAAGGTACGAGAAGCGTATGCAATGGGTTGCCTACCCAGATCAGATTCCTGCAGTAGAACACAACCAACACCACGACCAGACGCATCCGTCTGCACAATGAACTGCTTCCCAAAATCCGGAATGGCTAACACAGGGGCGTTAGAGAGCGCAAGCTTAAGATCTTCGAAGGCTGCTTGCTGAGAGGGACCCCACTCAAACTTCACAGCCTTTTTGCGTAATTGATTTAGAGGAGCAGCACGGTCGGCAAAGTTACTGATAAACTTACGAAAGAAGTTGACCATTCCGATGTAGCGAGCAACACCCTTGGCGTTCTTGGGTGGTTTAAAATCTCTGATGGCCTGCGTACGAGACTGGTCCACTGAGATACCAGATTCAGAAACAATATGTCCCAAGAAGGAAATGTTGGGCTTGGCAAAGGAAACCTTGGACAATTTGACGGTAAGTCCAGCGTCACGCAACCGATCAAGAACAATTTTCAGATGATCAACGTGTTCCTCGAAGGACTCGGAATAGATCACCACATCGTCAAGGTAGTGGTACACAAACTTGAATTTAATTTCTGAAAATACCTTGTCCAGAAGTCTGCTCAACACAGCGGCTCCGGTGGATAGGCCAAACGGGATACGGGCATATTCAAACAGGTTCCAGTCAGTGGAAAAAGCAGTAACATGCCTGGATTCAGGAGAGAGGGGAATTTGGAAGTAGGAAGAATTTAAATCGAGGATCGTGAACACCTTCGCGTTGCGAAACCAACTAAAACATGTGTGAAGGTCCGGCAAAGGAATGGACTGCAAAACAACCTTTTGATTAAGAGCCCTATAGTCGACCACCGGCCGAAAACCACCGTTAGGTTTTGGCACAAGAAATACAGGGGATGAGTAGGCAGAGATAGAGGGTTGGATTACACCTTCTTCTAACATCTTATCGATAATCTTACGAAGTTCAGCCATCTTGGGCGGGGCAAGGCGATACGGGCTGGAACGCACCGGCACAGAATCGGTTAGCTCAATCTTGTACTCCATCAAATGGGTTACACCCAGCTTGTCAGTAAATACATCGCCATACTCCTGACATAACCTCTTAATGGCATCCTTTTGCAGACTCGTTAAATTTTCCAGATCGAGATCCTCAATAGTCATAGGTTCACTAATGGAATTGACAGCAGGAGAAGATAAAACCGGGTTAAAAGATAATTTACTCTGTGGATTAAACTTAAACCATAAGTTGCGAGCACCAAAATCAAGAAGCATACCAACGTGTGACATGAAATTAGCTCCAATGACCACAGCACAAGAAAGATTTCTGGCAACCAAAAATTTAAATTTCCAAGAAAAATTTAGAATATGAATTTTGACTGTCATACTACCCAAAATATTTAAATTTGAACAATTTGCCGAAATAAAAGATTCATTGTTAGGCTCTAACTCAGGAAATTTGCAAACACTCTTCATAGATAAAAACCAGTCCTCGCTTATAAAGGATGCGACACTACCAGAATCAAGCAACGCAGAAACGGGCTCGTCATTAACACAAATTTCAATAAACGGGGATATTCCTTTAGCCTCAGGAGAAATTCCAAAATCGTTACTCACTCGAACACGATTACAAGTAGGTGACGAGGACACCCGCACCACAGGTTTCACACAACGTTCAGAATTAGGCTGACTTGCCACGCCATTGTTCACCGACCGGTTAGGTAGGTCAGCGACACAAGCAGAATTAGCACATGATGAATTAGCTTTCATAGAGTTATCAAGACTATCATTGGTAGGGCGACCAGAAACTTCACAGGGTTTTCCCAAATTCTTACACACAGAAATATCCTTGGAAGTAACACCCGAATTGGTCTCCTCAACGTTCCGTCATTGGCGATACACAGCCTGGTTACTCGGACACACCTTCTTGACATGTCCCACTCCACCGCACGAGTGGCACTTAATATTAGGTCGAGGATGAAACATAACCTTAGGCGGGGGACGAGACATCAAGGAAGGAGGGGGACAAGACATCAAGGAAGGAGGAGGAACATTAGCTACACGAAGGGAATCTGCATGCTTCACAGCCATAGCCTCTATAACGACCTGTTTCAGCTCGACAAATGACGAAGGCCTGGTACACATAGTCATGTATGACCTATATTGAGGCGAAAACCCATTCACAATTGATGACACCAACTGTCGCTCTGTTAAAGGGGATGCAAAAACCTGGGCATACACCTTAATGTCGCTGACATAGTCGCTAAGGGACTCGTCCAGCCTTTGGACACGATAAAGGAACTTATGCTCGAGAGCACTTAGGGCGCTCGCAGGGACAAAAAACCACAACACTTCCCTAATAAACATGGCTAAGGACATGCGGAGGTGGATAGCTTCAACAAGCTTATCGCGCAGCATACCGGATGCAACTGGATACAAAAGTTGGAAAATCTGAACTTCCGACATCCCAAAAATCGAGGCATGGTTGCCCAACTCAACCACTTGCTTTAAAAATTGTACCACTTGGGTAACGTCATCAAGGTTGAAATGCCTTAACTTAGTTAAGAAACCAGAAATAGGATGACGAATCGACCCATAATTAACGGTAGGCGAGAACGTAGCATTAGGAATAGAGACATTGTTACCAGGGTAGCCCGCTCGCACACCCTCTACAGGCGACAAAACATTAATATTACTAGAGAAAGAACTGGGATGCAATGGGTCGGCAGGACCCAGGAAATCACTAGGTGACCTAACATGAGAAGAATGACCGTATGCAGGACTAAGTGGTATGGACGAGCCAGCGCCAGGCAACAGAGGGGCAGGCAAACTACTACTGGTAATCGATCCCAAAACCTCAGACCTAGTAAACAGAGGTGATTCACGTTCAACCCCAGAAGAACTCTCTAAATTCACAAGGTTATCGCTTAAGTCAATTAAATTGAAAACACTATTGTTGTCGGCCATTTTGGAAAACACAGAATGCAGACAACCAATATAGAAAGAAACAAAATTTCAGGAATTACAAGGACAGTTTACTTTCACAACAGTACCACAACCAGCAATTACCATCACCAAAGATTAGGCTGACACTCAAACACAGCCACCCTACTACACCAAATCATGCACCATGCTGTCCAGAACTGCACACGTCACCACCTGCTTGGCTCGAGAACAGGGAGCTAAATTACCAAAATAGGCACAAAACATCAGGCTACCAGCTTCCGACGGGGCTCCAGGATGCCTTCACACGCAGCATATAGGCTATCAGAACATTAAGAAATCCCATTTCCCATGCCAAGAACACATGTCAGACACTCACCGGGCTTCATCTTCAGTGGGGATGTTGCACACAAACAGGATAAAACTACAGCAGGAAACACCTCGCTTATAACAGGACACTTACATACAGCATATGGATATCCAGAGGCAACATGAAACACAATAAACGATAAGGATTAGCAAAACATAACATTAAGTGCACTTTCCTGACAAAATCACACCAACAACTGACCCATCGGTATTAGAGGGGTCCATAAAACAGCCTGTGGGTACTGGGGAGGGGATAGTTACGGAAGTGAACATGAGCTCGGTCTGCTACCAGAATGTAACCCCAAACATTAACGGCACTGGCAAGCAGCACGTTGGTAACTCGATAGCCAACGCTTTGCTTACCAGAATGAGGCGAGTACGGGGGCGTGGATGGGCCAACTTACCTGTATTCAGAGGTCCGGGTCACTTCCGCAGCAAAACCACCTCCAGAAGACAAGTCCCGACAGAAGAGCTCCAAAAGGGGTGGAAGGAAGAAGGAGAAGGGGACAACACACACAGGCTATCGTACAAACACCCCCCAAAAACCAACGGAACACCCGTCGGTGAAATAATGCCACAACAGTAGTTAAAAGGAATAAAATAAAGTTTAATAGTTAAAACTTCCACCAGGAAAGAGAACATGCATCAGCCAACACAAATTTCCAAGAAGGCCAGATAGCGCCTAACATGCTTGCTTGCAAAGCCAAGAAGAGGACAGACTTAATTTAAAATAAAAAAAAATATTAAACAGCCCAAAGGTTAAAATAGAATTTACATGCACAACACAATGAGAAAGGGCTTGATAAATTGCAAGGAAATGCAATCACGATCCGACATGCAGATGTTGAGGCCATGCCAAAAAATAAGGATTGAAATTAAATAAAATTTTAATTAAAAAAATTAAATTGGATAGAAAATAAATAAATAAATGATATGCACGCAGGCGAAAAACACAAGGACATTTACCAAAAATCACAAAATTAACATTAACAAGATTACATTTAAAAAAGGGATGAAGCTAACACACAACACGACTGTTTTTGAGACCCGCGCCAAACGACTGACTACGAGACCACAATGCATCACGGCAAACAGCAGACATGGCGACACAAAAACATGCTAGATCGAAATTACGGCAAACAATTAATAAAATAAATTTTATCATCAGCGTAAGGAAATGTACGGCGGAAAACAATTACATTTAAAAACTATTACAAGTGTAAAGGGCACGGATCATGAATAAATTAATTTGAATACAATATCAATCATAAGATTGGCAAACGAAAATAAATAATAATTTAAACGTGAAATAAACTAATAAATGTGTCTCCAGAAGGTAAACAAAAAATAAATAAGAAACTTAATATATATAAGGAAACGTTATTAAAACGAAAAAGAAATTTTTGGCCTACAAGCGAGAACTCAACAGAAGATCAACATTCGTACACGGCCAAACTAGGAGCTCCCAAAATAAAATAATTAGATAAATTAAATTAAAAAAAAAAACGTACCTTACATCCTTCTCAGAGGAGACACAGTAATAATAAAATAATTAACATACAATATAAATAAATACTACGGCACAAATTGCCTTAAACATGGCTAACACGCCCATGTGCCGTCTCGATGTCACAAGCGAAGTACGCATCGAGATGCAATCACATTTCACACGTCTAAACGAAGAAATTCACAACCTGAAGACCACAGGCAATTTCCAAGTAGAAATGGCATTCATATCTTCTCTTGAATATATTTATATTTCGAAGAGGATGGGGGAGGCAACAGCCCCCCCATCAGCGGAGACACCTTTTACGCCCAGTCCTTCTTATTTACTTCACTACAGCTAATGGCGACTCCCAAAATGGCGGAGAATTATTTTTGCGTGTCATTTTCGAACTGTATACATGTAAATAATATTGTCCAATCACGGAGTGACACCACAATACAACAATGTCATAAATAAGTTCATAATTTGGCGGTATCATGAATACACACCGTTCTTTGTTTTATGACGTAGAATCATAATTGTTTTTCACTTATGTCACGAATTGGTAGAGTTTTAAAGGAAACACCAACGCACTCTATTGGTGAATGAGCAGGAACTACTTAGAGGAAGCCGAAGTCCGAGAGCAGGAGCCATCTCGCGTTGACCAACGGAACCACGACAACAGGCGGTCGGTTCAAATGTCATGAAGAATGATCCACCGGAATATACATGATAGAAAACGAAGAGACGTGCACTTGCACGTATCAATAATAATAATAAAATAAAGAAAACATGCCCACAGGAGATGGCCTCGAAAGAAAAAGAAAGTAGACTTGTGTTACACAGCAATTTGGGCGGCTTCGGTGGCGTAGTTGGTAGCATGCTGAGCTTCTATGCACGAGATCGCTGATTCAAACCCGGCCAAAGTCGTCGGATCTTTTAAGAGCGTTAAAAATCCCTCAGTATACCTTCCTTCAGAGGAGAAGTAAAGCTGGCGGTCCCATGTCATAGATTTATGGCATAAAAAAGAACCTTCCACTAACTACACTTGTGTGAAGCCAAAATTTCTAGGTTAGTTTCATAACTCTGTATTAGTTCCAACGTTTGCCGCCAGGTGCTGACTGCGATGGCATTAAGTAGCCAAGTCCACAGCTAGGTGTCGTGGATGGTAGCATTTGGTAGCAAAAGTAGGAACTACTTGAAAAAATTAATCATCTGCAGTCCTTCTACCTGAATCACAGATAACATTCACTAATACAGTCATCAACATTAACACTGGTTATCAGACAAATTCTACACACGCCCAAGGTACACATGCGTTGTCGCAGCCCCTAAACTAAGGAACCTACCAACCACAACAATCTGACTCGATGAGAAATAACAGAAAATTTGACAAGCGGACAAATGTACGAGTGCATATTATATTCTGATAAGATGCTGGTAAATATTAGAAGGTATGAAAGAATTGCTGGGCAGCTCATTCATAGTTGTCGTGCTGGAGTAGTTGTTGTGTTGGCGTTGCCCTGCCTCTTACAGTGCTGACCTCTGTGTTGTGTATAGTGAAGCTAAATGTGATCCCTTGTAACGACCCAGTGCTGATTGTGGCACTACAGGGTGTTTGAGAAACTGCGTTGCGAGAAGCGTCTGTTGGAGGACAAGTACCGGTCCCTCAAGGAGAAGTACATCCGCCTCAAGACGGACGTGAAGATCTCCATCGAACGGCGCAAGCGGCGGGGGGAAGGGGGCGGCACCACCACGGGGTCCGAGACGGAGCGCTCGAGCTCGCAACACAACAAGGCAGCTGCTGCCCGCCCTCTGCCCCCCTCGGACGTGGACAGGTAATGTTAACAACATTTACTGTAGCATTTGCTCTAACAAATATTCTGATATATAACTTTTAAAATAGGCTATAACGCATATCAATATACAATTAAGAACATCTATTCAATTGTTGGTACATGTTTCAACCTTCCACTGAGGTCTTCATCATCCAAATTGCTTATATCTACGGTATTTACTCGGCTATAGGACTCCCTCACATATAGTACCTCCCTTAATTTTCGATAGCCAAAATACAAAATTCTTGGAAATCGCGTATAGTCATCATCATCATCATCATCATCTTGTACAGTTTCCAGCCCCAGGCTGGGTCTGTTTGGAACAAAAGCCTTGCCCCTTAGTCCTTTCTTCCCACCACCTCTCCGCTGTCACTCTAGTCCAGTCCTTGGCTCTCTTCTTGACACATTCCTCCACTCCTTTGAGCCATCTATCTCTTGGACTTCCCCTTAGTCGTTTCTTCTGCATCTGCATCTCATGTATCCACTTGTGAATCTTCTTCTCTTCCATTCTCTTTAAGTGTCCATACCACCTCAGTCTTGATGTCTCAATCCTACCTTGCAAGGGCTCCTCTTTCACCATTTCCCTGACCTTTTCATTCCTCACCCTGTCTCTTCTTGTTACTCCGATCCTACTTCACAGGAACTTCATTTCACCTGCCTGTATTCTGCTTATGTCTCTTTTCTTCATTGTCCACGTTTCTGAAGCATAGGTCAGTATCGGGATATAGTAGCTTCTGTATAACAATTCTCTTTTTTTTTTTGTGGGACATCTTTATTCCACACTAAGCTCCTAATGCTTCTGCCTGTCTGCCACGTTCCGTAATCTCTTTGTCATTTCTCCCATTTTCCTCCACTATACTTCCCAAGTACTTGAGACTTTCCACCTTCTTTAGCTGTCCACATCCAAGTGTTATCCCACTCATTGGTCTGTCTCTTTTCCTGGTCGTTATCAGGATCTCACATTTACTGATGTTGAACTTCCATCCGTACTCTCCCACGGTTTCTTCCCAAGCCTTCAGTTGCTCCTGAATTTCCTCCTCCTTGTTTCCCCAGACCATGAGATCATCTGCAAACACCATTGCTTTCATCCTATCTTCTCCTATATTTCCTGCTATCCATGTCATTACCTCGTCCATAACCACAATAAAGAGAAGGGGTGACAGCGCACTACCCTGTTTCAGGCCACTCATTTGTCTGAACCAGTCTGTTCTTTCCCCTCCAACTTTCACACTTCCACAATACATCTTCTTCACTCTGTCTACAGTCCCTTTTTCCACTCCCATGTTTTCCATTGCTTCCCAAACCTTCTCCCTACACACACTATCATAGGACTTTTCAATGTCCAGGAAGGCCATCAACAGATCCTCTCCAAATTCGTAGTGGTGTTCCTGGAGCTGTCTCACTGAAAATATGAGATCCACTGTTGATCTCCTCTTTAATATTATTGAGAGTCAAAATATAACATTCTTGGAAATTGATGAATTCTTACAAATTTTAAAATTATAACTGAAATTCATCTCCTTTTATGACAAAAATACTTTTCTGGTTACATTACTTTGTTATTCAGACGATATGACCGCCATTTTGCGTACTTATACACGATTGAGCAGGATATCGAATTGTGTAGCTAATAGACTTCACCCGATATGCAATAGAAGATGCCACACTATTGGCCTAGTAGAAGCGCCATCTGCCAATGAAAGTTATGGTTTTATTATCTTGTCTGCATTCTTTTGTTATTCTTTGTATTGCACTTCGAAGTGGTGTTTGCGGCAGCCTTTTTCTGTTTTATTTTAAACACATTTCATACGCTGCAAGAACCGTCGGCATTTGTGTGGCACGTTATTGGTATATTAATGTGAAACGTGTGAATAATACGTACTCGGTTGTGTTTACAAATGTTAGTGAGATGTGATCGTTCAGCATCATCACTCGTTTCTTAATTGATGCATGTTCAAATAAAAATAAATTTTGCATTTCCATGTCTGATACTTTGTCCATTCCATTCTTTTTTTTTTGATACTAAGATTTTTGCTTAGCAAGGGATAGTAGTGAAAGTCATTGGGGGTTAGCCGGGAATAGTGAGGTTATGGCAGTCTCATATAAAGATGAAATTTGGTATATTTTGATTACATATATCATACTATGTAGTATCAAAATAAAATAGCTTATTTTTACTCTCTCCCTTACCCAAAATAATGGATTTTTGCAAATTTCGAGTCTATAGTAACCCCCCCTAAATTTTGGAACTAAAAATTTAGAAAAAAAAAGGAAGTCCTACAGCCGAGTAAATACGGGTAATTCTTAAAACTAGTATAACAATTAGTCATTAAATAAAATTAATATCCTTACAATTTTCATTTACATGAACGTTCCTTATTCATAAATTCTCTAAGTGCTGGTGAAACGGTTTGACTGCCCCTTACTGTTGGGTGAGAAATGTAACTGTTTACCTTTGCCTAAGCTATGTTGTTTTAATGGGCGCCAAGACCTCAACGCAATGTTGAAATCTAAATTTGTATTTAACAACGTCTAGCTCTGGCAGAACACATTCAAGACTCTATTCACTCAGATCGTGGTATGATTTGATCATTAACCCAACAAACAATTGTATCAGGAGAAGGAATTGGTCTATATCTAATGCTACCTACTGAAAGCAAAGATTGCATTGTAAAAGAAATGAATTTATTATATAAAACAAGTATAGCAAAATTAATAATAATAATAAGTATAAAATTTAAATTGGAGCGTTGTGATTTGAATATTACCGATAGAAAATTACGTGAAAACGGAGTCTGATAAATTGATTTTACTCTTATTTCCAAGCTATGAAGTTACTGAAATATGAAATATAAAACAAAGAAAAATGAGAGATTGCATATTTCTGCGTCATTTGCGCTTACCACTGGAAATTGCCAAAGCATTTTCCTCGTACTGGATGATGCTGTGTGCTTCCCACAGTCTCCTGGACGTCGCCATCTTCTTCGTTATATGATGATATTCTGGTAGATTAGATAATTCTATGGTCCGTACATCGGACCCAAACACTCGTACAACCGCACTGGTTAAGTTTTACAAAAGTTAGTCCTCCAATCCACGGAACATCGGAGCGATTCCCGCGTATAACCACACTCGGCAAGAACTACCCAGATTGTTACTAACTCCACTGTACATCGGAGCGACTCGCACGCGCACCCATACTCCTCAAGTATTTCACAGATTGTCCACGTTCCACGGCGCGTCGAACGATATATCCACACGCCGGCTCCCCCACTCTTCAGTCCCAACTAGCTTACGTCGTCTCCACTGATTGGCTGACCCACCACGCGATCTTCCCCTCCTCCGGGTCATTACACTCGGCGGGAGGGTTCCGTTCCAACAATTCGCCTTTCCTGGACGATGCAAGCCCGCTTGCGTAATGCTTTCCGACAAGATTAAGCGTGTACTTGAATTCCCAGTGAGTCACGTCTCTCAAATACCCTAACTGACGAAAACTCCGTAAAATTCCGTAATCATGTAATTTTCTTTGATATTGTCGTTCGTAATAATTTGCTTGATAGCGTTTTCTAAGACATAGAAAACCTATCTGAATGCTAATAATTTTTATAAAATGCTCCGAAAATACCTTAATAAAAATTATAATAAATTAATAATAATAATAAATTAACATGAACAATTCTCTTGGCTGAACAATTTGCCGCGTAAATAATTACAGAATGGCTTCCAACTGACTTATGCCAGTTGCATAAAAACCCTTCGAAAAACACGTTACATATTCGCCTCGGATCATCGGATGATTTACCGTGACGACGGTCCATTATCCGATTATCCCAGACACGTTAATAAACCCCATCCAAAATACATATTACATAAATGAAATCTCCCTAAATTACAGATATATACACTCATAATTTTTCTTCACGCACTTTGCGTCAAAGTTTGTTGTCACTATGGATTGCACTTTGCAACCAGTCCAATGTTTCTCATATAAAATAGTGTTCCACGGATATTTCCGCCTCTCAAATTCCTCTATGTTGGAGAAATAGACATAATTAATGTGTGAGCACTATGTATTTATGATGTCATATCACACGCATTGAAGGTGTTCTGATATATTTATATCACCATAGAACTTCCTAATTTCACTGGAGGTCCCTTCCTTATGGTGACATTTAATTCCACTTATCACTGAGCACACGATCACACTATTGTGGCAGCGCCTCGTGACCATAATACTTAATCTCTCTTTAAAGTAGAATAAATTAATATTGACTTCTGAAAAAAAAAAAAAAAACAGTAAATGCGCATTACATATATCACCAAATATTTCTGTGCCGTAATCGCACTGTCTTGTTAAGTTCCCGTAGACCATATTCTACTTAGTACTAGTTCTCAACACAGAAATAATACCATTGTACAAATTACCTTAAATTACACACTTACAAATCTTACATGGCGAGACCGTAAACAGAAATCATGTGTGCTGATATGTATGAGTTTCATGAAGGACTGTCTCGCATTCTGATGGCCCATCTTTTGCCTCGTGGACGCCTTAAGCAAAAATACCATGTACAAGCGCTCACCCATCTCTTGGAGGCAAATGGGAATTCACCAGCGCTACCAAATTCTGGCCTTGGTGTATCGAGACATTTTAGTGCTCAAGAGCATCCGTCAATCCCGTCATATTTCCCTGTACCTTAAAAACTCTCATTTACTTACATACTACCCCCCTGTGTGACTTCTGATACGCCTGCCTGGAAGACCATCTCCTCCCACGCACCAAATACCACACTTACTCATTTGATAGGCTGGCTCGCCAGCTAAACACACTCACTTTATGACACATATTTTCGTAGACTATGTATATTATACGTCCCGTATAATCTGTTTCCCTCACTATTCTCCAGCACATATGCTGTTTTTCCAATACGTTTGGAAACTATAAATGTTCCTGCGTCAACTTCTTCCAACCTTGCAAGTGGCTCCCTTAAATGAACGTCATCACGTTGCTCTACCTAGCATATTTCTCAGTATCTGTAACGATGCCCTGTTGCTACTGTCCACACATGCTAACCCTACCTTCCTATGGTGTCACACCTCTACTCGACACTCTATGACCTAAAAATGTCACTTCTGACTGACAGAATGACGACTTAGACAGCTTCAAAGTGAGCCCTGCCTGATCTAACTTCTGAAAAACTATATCTAAATGACGTAGATGCTCCTCAAAACTGCGTGAACTAATTACCATATCATCAATGTAAATGGTTACAAACTCTCCTGTGTCATCCCCTAATGCGATGTTTAAAGCCCTAATTAATGCTGCTGAACTACTCTTTAACCCATAAGGTGTTCTACAAAATTGATAAAGGTTATATTTATGACTAAAAGCTGTAAATGGTCTATCTTCGTACATAAGTGGCACTTGCCAAAAACTGGAACTCAAATCTACACAAGTGAAATACTTCTTCCCCTCAATTGTTTGCATTAATTCCTCTATTGACATAGATTTCAGCTGATCTGAACTAATTCTACTGTTAACCAAACGAGCGTCTAAACAAATACGAACAGTGCCGTCGGTCTTGGGTACCGTGATCAAAGAATTAACATATGGACTGTTAGAGTGCTCAATAATCCCATCTTCAAGCATCTGATTAATTTGTGCCTCAACTGCACTCTGATAAGCGAAAGGTACAGGATATCTATGTCCTGTGAATACTGACCTATCAATAACGTTCAATGAATGTGTATAGCAATTGGCCATACCAATGCGATCCTCAAACACTCTCCTATTACACAATAACACATCATAGAGCCGAACACATTGTTCCACCTCTATATTACCCTGAAATGCAGCCTCACGTAACGAGTCCTCTAGACTTCCGTTCGTAATCACACTGCCCACAAAACATGGAGAACCCCGCTCTACGGCTGGCGATATCTCATTTAAAGTACAAATCACACCTACAATACTACTCCTCTGAATATGGTCATTGAACGCTACTTCTACTTCAGAATCTCCCCATTTAAATTTCAAACTCCCTACATCATAACATAAGTTACCAGACACTCTACTTAGCCACTCTGAACCCAAGATAACACTGAATACTAAATTTGGAATTACAAGGCAAATCTGCTTCTCTACATGATTATTAATTTTAATGTCTACTAAAACTTGCTTAGAAATTACTTTAGACCTCTTCCCAACAGCTGTGATAACAAAAGTGCTTTTAATTGGCATCTCCTCAAAATTTACTCCAGTTCCTTTCATTTTATCATAAAATGCACTACTTATGCAACTCTTCATACAACCACTATCAATTAAAACATCTGTATACGCCTCGGACACGTTAAATTTAACTATGGGGCTCTTACTAACCACTTCCTGAATAATACCTTCATCATTTAGTTCATGTAATAATTCATTTCTTACATTTAGGTCATAGGGTTCCTGTATAATTGTATGGACAGGGCATGCTACAGACTGAGATTCTGACCTTACTTCGCAGCCTGGTTCGCGTTTAAAGAACCGCTACAGCTGGCCGTAGTACTACTAACTACTGAACTGGTCTGGTTGTTCTGGGCTGTGTTGTCATTGTTTGGCTGTATATTACTACCACTAGGCTGTCCTCTTCCTTGACCCCTATTCTGGTTGTAATTATTGTCATTATAATTTCTCCCTTGATTTCCCCTGTAATCATTGTTTCTCCCTTGATTTCCCCTGTAATCATTGTTCCTCCCTTGATTTCCCCTGAAATCATTGTTCCTCCCTTGATACTGATTACCATAGACATTTCCTCTGTTCTGATTTAGTTGATTATTATTATTTCTATTTTGAGCGTTGGCCCCTTCGCCACCGTTCCCTTGAACTTCTTGATGCCTGGCTTCATTAGGCCTATTATTATTATTACCCTGGTTCCGATTGAAATTGTCCTCATAACCCCCTCTCCCTAGTGCATCAAATGTGCTTAACAAATTTTCTACTTGTGATTAGTCTCCCACAAGTCCAACCCCTCCTCCACGTGGTGGGAGACGGGCAACGGCATGAAGTAGGGGATTGCCTGTAGGGGTGAAGTACAGTGGGGACTTTGTGTGCCCCGGGACCACTACGGTAGCTGTGAAGGCTCTATGGGAACCCTGAAACGTGACGGCTGACGGGGCTCTGGTGAAGCTACGATAGGCCTAGCAAGCCAGTAGTGGATATCATATTTGCTTTCAAACCAGGAACAGGCCTCGGAAAGGACGGATGCAAACGACGACGACCCGGATATGCTAATGGACTACGAGTTGGGACATTAAACATACAGACACTGACAGGAAAAGTGGAGGAGATTGTAGATGTGATGGAGAGAAGAAAACTGGATGTACTGGGCTTGGCAGAAACAAGATGGAAAGGAGAAGGTCGCAGAGAACTGAGGAAAGGGTACCGGTTGTACTGGAGTGGGAACAGTGAAGGAAGGAGCAGCGGAGTAGGAGTAGTTGTGAGAGATGGAATGAAGGAAGAGGTAAAGGGAATAAGTGACAGGATCATGAAGATCAGAGTAAATGTAAAGGGAAGAAGCCTGGAGATAGCCCAGGTGTATGCCCCTCAAGTTGGATGTACAGCTCAAGAGAAGGAAGACTTTGAGGAGGAGCTACAACAGCAGTTGAATGGGCAGAGCATCATTGTCATGGGAGATTTGAATGCACATGTAGGAAGTGAAAGGCAAGGATATGAAAATGTATTGGGAGCAGAAGGATGGGGTAGCAGGAATGAAGAAGGGAGAAAGTTGCTGGATTTTTGCAAGAGAAACGGTTTAGTGGTAGGCAACTCCTGGTTCCGGAAGAAAGAAAGCCACAAGGTAACGTGGTACAGCAGTGATTTAACAAAGAAATCTTTGGTAGATTACATGCTGTACGACTGGGAAATGAAGAGAAGTGTCAGAGATATAAAGGTAATACCATCAGAGGCCTTAGATAGCGACCACAGAATACTTGTAATGAACTTGGGAGTTGTTAGGGATAGCAAGAGGACAGAGTACCAGGAAAGGAGAATCAAAGTATGGAAACTCAAGGAAAAGGAAGTCAAGGAAGAATTCCAGAAGATAATAAGGGAAAGGATGCCAACAGACAATCCTAAAACAGGGGAAGAGGAATGGAAGCAATTCAAAAACACAATGGTGGAAGCTGCAGTGGTAGTATGTGGAAGAACAAGCAACAGAAAGAGGTGTAAAGAGACACCATGGTGGAATGAGAGAGTAAAAGAAGCTGTGGGAAGGAAGAACAAGGCTTTCAGAGTGTGGTTCCAGGAAAGAACTGATCTGACAAGGGAAGATTATAAGATAAAGAAGAAAGAAGCAAACAAGATTGTCGCAGAGGAGAGGAAGATGTGGATGGTAAAGTGGACAGAGATGATGGAGGAAGACAGCAGAGGAAATAAGAAAGTACTTTATGGGATGGTCAAAAGTAAGAGAAGAGGTCTGCGAGAGGATGTGGTAATGATGGACAAAAACGGAAATGAGGTACACAACAAAGAGGCACTCAAGACAGTGTGGAAAGAGTACTTTGAGGATTTGCTGAATCCAAATGGTCATAGGGAGGAAGACAATGTATTGGAAGATGGAGAAGACAACACAGGAATGGAAAAGGACCTGACTTGGAGAGAACTTGAAATGGCTATAGACAAGATGAAAGGAGGAAGGGCACCGGGTGTGGATGAAGTGAGTGTTGAAATGGTGAAGGCAGCAGGGGAGGTTGGGAAACAGTGGCTGTACCGTGTGATGAGGGTGATATGGAAGGAGAAAAAGATCCCAGATGATTGGAAGAAAGGATTAATTGTCCCAATATTTAAGAAAGGAAGCAGAAAGGAGTGCAGAAATTACAGGGGAGTCACACTCATACCTCACTGTGCCAAGATATATGAAAAGATATTAGAAAGTAGAATACGAGCCAAAGTGGAGAGAAAATTGAGAGAGGAGCAGTATGGATTCAGACCAGGGAGATCAACAGTGGATCTCATATTTTCAGTGAGACAGCTCCAGGAACACCACTACGAATTTGGAGAGGATCTGCTGATGGCCTTCCTGGACATCGAAAAGGCCTATGATAGTGTGTGTAGGGAGAAGGTTTGGAAAGCAATGGAAAACATGGGAGTGGAAAAAGAGACTATAGGCAGAGTGAAGGAGATGTATTGTGGAAGTGTGAGTTGTGTGAAAGTTGGAGGGGAAAGAACAGACTGGTTCAGACAAATGAGTGGCCTGAAACAGGGTAGTGCACTGTCACCCCTTCTCTTTATTGTGGTTATGGACGAGGTAATGACACGGATAGCAGGAAAGATAGGAGAAGATAAGATGAAAGCAATGGTGTTTGCAGATGATCTCATGGTCTGGGGAAACAAGGAGGAGGAAATTCAGGAGCAACTGAAGGCTTGGGAAGAAACAGTGGGAGAGTACGGATGGAAGTTCAACATCAGTAAATGTGAGATCCTGTTAACGACCAGGAAAAAGGACAGACCAATGAGTGGGATAACACTTGGAGGTGGACAGCTGAAGAAGGTGGAAAGTCTCAAGTACTTGGGAAGTATAGTGGAGGAAAATGGGAGAAATGACAGAGATATTACGGAACGTGGCAGACAGGCAGAAGCATTTCTGAGAAGCATTAGGAGCTTAGTGTGGAATAAAGATGTCCCACAAAAAAGCAAGGAAGTGTTATACAGAAGCTACTATATCCCGATACTGACCTATGCTTCAGAAACGTGGACAATGAAGAAAAGAGACATAAGCAGAATACAGGCAGGTGAAATGAAGTTCCTGCGAAGTAGGATCGGAGTAACAAGAAGAGACAGGGTGAGGAATGAAAAGGTCAGGGAAATGGTGAAAGAGGAGCCCTTGCAAGGTAGGATTGAGATATCAAGACTGAGGTGGTATGGAGACTTAAAGAGAATGGATGAGAAGAAGATTCCCAAGAGGATACATGAGATGCAGTTACAGAAGAAACGACCAAGGGGAAGACCAAGAGATAGATGGCTGAAAGGAGTGGAGGAATGTGTCAAGAAGAGAGGCGAGGACTGGACCAGAGTGACAGCGGAGAGGTGGTGGGAAGAAAGAACTAAGTGGCGAGGCTTATGTTCCATACAGACCCAGCCTGGGGCTGGAAACTGTACAAGATGATGATGATGATGATATAGTCTTTACATTCTGGATACAAGCAGCCTCCTTGATCCTATAGGGAAAGTGCCTAAGTAGCAACCTCACCACATCACTTTCCTCCTTCAAGCCATCCAGATATTTACACACTAATACCTGCCCTAAAAAGTATTCGGTCATGGTGGAGCTTCCTTTAGGGTTATATTTACCACACACTACTCCCTCACGATGCTGCGACTGAATAACCTCATTCCAGAACTTTTCACAGAATTTCATTTTAAAGTCATTAATATCAGTAAACTTGTCTCTGTAGACAGCAAACCAATTCCTCGTTTCCCCCACAAACACTTGTTCTAAAATTTCAACTACCTGGCACCACTCAATACTACCATTTTCCAGCCTCTCCCCGAATTTATTTTCTATAGTGTTCATGAACTCCATTGGGCACCCCTGTCGATTGCTGAACTTACCCAGTTCTACCTCCCTGTGTGTGCTATTCACAAAAACTGGCCTATTCTGACTATTTTCTTGCCTGATCCTAGCTTTTAATTTTAACTCTAATTCTGCGATTTTCTCCTCAGCCTTCCTCTCAATACTGTTTACTGTTAATTTAATGTTTCCTTCTGATTCTTCTACTTTATCATATAGCTTTGCTTGTTTCTCCTCAATCTTGCTAATGCTCTCTCTATTACTCTCTCTTAAATCATTTACTTCTGCAACTATTTGTGAGTGGACTTTCTCAATTCTACCCCCCAGCTGTTCCTTAACCTCTAGTAGCTACCTGAATTTTGTCAATTTCTCCCCCCAATTGCTTTTTGACCTGCTCTGTTTCCAGTTGCACTAGTTCTTTTAAATTTTCAGCCTGTGTACTGATTCTAATTTCCAACTCCTCCTGTACTTTTCCTAATTTTCTGTCTACATCTGCAATAATCTCATTAGCCTTTTCTTCCATCACCCCCCTGATCTCACCTCTAATCAGTTCGAATTTGTCACTCATTTCCCTACTGTTTTGTTCTAATTTAGCATTTAAAGTTTCAGTACTCTCTCTATTTTCCTTACTGTTTTGTTCTAATCTGGCGTTTAAAGTTTCATTACTCTCTCTATTTTCCCTACTGTTTTGTTCTAATTTGGTGTTTAAAGTTTCATTACTCTCTCTATTTTCCCTACTGTTTTGTTCTAATTTAGCATTTAAGGCATCTGTACTTTCTTTATTTTCCCTACTGTTTTGTTCTAATTTTGCATTATTCTGTTCTAATTTTGCATTTAAGGCATCACTACTAACTTTGTTCTGATACATGAACTCGAGAAGTAAAGTTTTTAATTCTGGTTGGCCGCCTACACTCCCTGTTTCAGTATCGGGATTTACCTCCGCTACCCCGGTACTACCATCATTCGACATACTGCTCGTATCATCACTCTCCCGTTGATGACCACTACGTAACCTCATCTGTCTTTCTTTCTCATCCCCCATAATGATATACACTGATAAAGACAAATAACCCCCAAAATACAGGCACAGAAATATATACCCTTCTCCTTCCACAAATGTTATTAGGTTTTCAGCCCCAAGTTGTCGGCGACAAATGAAACGGTTTGACTGCCCCTTACTGTTGGGTGAGAAATGTAACTGTTTACCTTTGCCTAAGCTATGTTGTTTTAATGGGCGCCAAGACCTCAACGCCATGTTGAAATCTAAATTTGTATTTAACAACGTCTAGCTCTGGCAGAACACATTCAAGACTCTATTCACTCAGATCGTGGTATGATTTGATCATTAACCCAACAAACAATTGTATCAGGAGAAGGAATTGGTCTATATCTAATGCTACCTACTGAAAGCAAAGATTGCATTGTAAAAGAAATGAATTTATTATATAAAACAAGTATAGCAAAATTAATAATAATAATAAGTATAAAATTTAAATTGGAGCGTTGTGATTTGAATATTACCGATAGAAAATTACGTGAAAACGGAGTCTGATAAATTGATTTTACTCTTATTTCCAAGCTATGAAGTTACTGAAATATGAAATATAAAACAAAGAAAAATGAGAGATTGCGTATTTCTGCGTCATTTGCACTTACCACTGGAAATTGCCAAAGCATTTTCCTCGTACTGGATGATGCTGTGTGCTTCCAACAGTCTCCTGGACGTCGCCATCTTCTTCGTTATATGATGATATTCTGGTAGATTAGATAATTCTATGGTCCGTGCATCGGACCCAAACACTCGTACAACCGCACTGGTTAAGTTTTACAAAAGTTAGTCCTCCAATCCACGGAACATCGGAGCGATTCCCGCGTATAACCACACTCGGCAAGAACTACCCAGATTGTTACTAACTCCACTGTACATCGGAGCGACTCGCACGCGCACCCATACTCCTCAAGTATTTCACAGATTGTCCACGTTCCACGGCGCGTCGAACGATATATCCACACGCCGGCTCCCCCACTCTTCAGTCCCAACTAGCTTACGTCGTCTCCACTGATTGGCTGACCCACCACGCGATCTTCCCCTCCTCCGGGTCATTACACTCGGCGGGAGGGTTCCGTTCCAACAATTCGCCTTTCCTGGACGATGCGAGCCCGCTTGCGTAATGCTTTCCGACAAGATTAAGCGTGTACTTGAATTCCCAGTGAGTCACGTCTCTCAAATACCCTAACTGACGAAAACTCCGTAAAATTCCGTAATCATGTAATTTTCTTTGATATTGTCGTTCGTAATAATTTGCTTGATAGCGTTTTCTAAGACATAGAAAACCTATCTGAATGCTAATAATTTTTATAAAATGCTCCGAAAATACCTTAATAAAAATTATAATAAATTAATAATAATAATAAATTAACATGAACAATTCTCTTGGCTGAACAATTTGCCGCGTAAATAATTACAGAATGGCTTCCAACTGACTTATGCCAGTTGCATAAAAACCCTTCGAAAAACACGTTACACTGGTTTAGCGATGAAGTATTTCACTAACAGATATTTGGAAGTAGGTGCATCAAGCCTCGCAATCTTCACTGACACAGTTTTAAATGCACCAACTTCCAAATATTTGTTAGTGAAATAGTTCATCTCAAAACCAGCATTCGAAAAATTAATGAATAAGGAACGTTTATGTAAATGAAAATTGTAAGAATATCCATTTCGTTATATGAATAATTGTTACACTAGTTTTAATAATTAGATATAAGCAATTTGGCTGATGAAGACCTCAATGGAACATGTACCAACGATTCAATCGATATTCAAAATTTGAATAGATGTTCTTAATTTTGTATTGATATGCGTTATACGAGGGCTGTTTTTTTTTTCAAGTTCCGATGGACTGTATAAAAATAACACATTGACATACCAAACTGATTTTACTACTAAATGTTTGCTTGTTTTATTCTTATGTCTCAATATAATCGCCAAAACGATTGAAACATTTGTCGAATCGTTACACCAGCTTTCCAATGCCCTCGGCAAAATATTCTGCCATCACTGAGGTGGGTACGTCTGGACAGTCTCCTGAAGTTTTTCCTTTTTGGCGAGGCGTTGCCACCCAACCATACCTTCGATTCTCGAAAAAGGTGAAAATCATTCACGACCGCTCTGTGCCAACATTACGATAGACTTTTTCAAAGAATTCAAGTGTGAAGTTTTGGACCATCTGCCGTTTAGTCCAAACCAGCACTGAATGATTTTCAGCTTTTTTGAGAATTGAAGGTATGGTTGGATGGCAACTTCTCGCCAGACGCACCCACCTCAGACGTACCCACCTCAGTGGCAGCAGAAATTTTTGCCAAGAGCATTGGAAAGCTGGTGAAACGATACGAGAGATGTTTCAATCGTTTTGGCGATTATGTTGATGTCAATCTGTTATTTTTATACAGTCCATCGGAACTTGAAAAACCAACAGCCCTCGTATTTAAATTTATATATTATTATTAATCAAAACTGAAAATATCAAACATTTCCTAACATGGTAAATGTCATTGCTTTTTAAAAAATATTCTGATAGAAACATGTATGATTGATAACTTGTTGTGTAGTTGACAAATGTTGTATAATGTTGTCAATTTTCAACAGATTTTTCTAAATGATTATAAAAATGAGAATCGCTACCTCCTAAGTTTCATATTAACACTTTGGGATTAAAAGAAAAAACATTTCCAAACCTGTTCATTATTTTTGGAGAGGTGAGATGATGCACGTAGGCAGATGGGGTTTGATTCCCAGTTAATGCATGTGAAATATTTGAGGTGAAATGTCACCTCTGGTGGTTCAGATTCCAATTAAACAGGAGGTGCCATGGCTTATGTTCGCGACATGAACAGTCAGGTATTCTGTGGATATATTCGTCTTAATTCAAAAGTCAATGTAACTTAAATTGATGATTGTGTGTAATATGGAGGGAGTATTTTACGATCACAATTGCCGTATTTTGACAATAACATAAACTCTAAGAAATAGAATGTTCCCTAAAGAAAATATGATGTTGCTTTGTCCATTTGAGCTAATATATTTTAACAAAAATTTGATAAAATGGTCCGGCTAGCTCAAAAACAAGTTGCCAGCGTTTCGCCCCAGTGTACCATTGGGCTCGTCAGTTGGTGTGGTACACCTCACCAAGACACGTGGCTAGCACATACTGAGAAGGCCACTAAGGGCCCTCGAGATACAGGAAAGAAAATTCTTATGAAAATAGTGGGACCAAGGATCTTTCCAGATGGAAGGCGATGGTACAAACCAAATTGTGGACTCTACATACACCAGGGAAACCTCACCGATGCCATCAGAAGGAGACGCTTGGCTTTCTACAGCCACCTGTACAGGATGGACCACCACAGGCTGTCTTAAGCCACTGGGTCCTTGTGGATCAAACAAATTGAGAAGGATCTCACTGAACTTAATATTCAGCAAGACACAATAAACGATAGGAGACGCTACCGTCTGACTGTTGAAACTAGACCTTTGCTCACATCCATTACAGAAGTTCACCACAACACGTCCAGGAAATGGTCCGGGGAATGTAAGATAAAGTTCAGCAACAAAATGAAAGATTACTGGTCCAATAGAAAGGCTCAAGATTTCAGCAAGAAAGCAGCCGCCAAACAATCCAGCAAATACACCAAAAGTGGCCGACAACAAGCACTGTGGTCCATAGCTGGCCCAAACGACCAAATATATATATAAATAAACTGTAAAATTATCAACAGTTGTGGCAAAAGTTTCGCCTAATCAATACCTTTATTTTGATAAATGATCACTTGGTGGTCATTGGGTACAGGTTTAAAACTATATCGGCTGATGAAGGGGCCAAAACAATTAGGCCTTGAAACATGTACCCAATGACCACCAAGTGATCATTTATCAAAATAAAGGTATTGATTAGGCGAAACTTTTGCCACAACTATTACTAATTAGTTCGTCAATACGTAACCAGCATGGACCTTTCGAATACTAAAACTGTAAGATGTTAGAAAATATTCATTTTTAGCAGTACAAATAAAATTCATACACTCTTATAAAAACAAGTATATTGTGACAACAAATGGCAATCACAAAATAAATTTATTCATAAGGAAATTAGTTTTAGAACAGGCATTTCTATATTTTGTTACTCTTTTATCATACTGTTTGTAGACCCTTAAGCTGCACAAGCTATGGGCATGTTCCTCGTGCCTTTGTCAAGGAACCTTGAGCAGTGGCCATGCAAAACAGAGCTCGCAACTATACTCTTTGTGACCAACTATGGCAAAGGGGCAGATGACCCAGTAGTTCTGCCCCTTAAAACAACAATAACTAACTAATAAAATAACAACTATGGCAACATCTTGCAGGTCAAACAATTCCAGTACTTGGATGAAATTATTGGTCATTCAGGCACTAAAAGAGCAGCAAACAAAATGCGTGCAGAAAATTTACACAGATCATACACAATCACCTGGAACTTCTACAATAAGAAATCCCTATCCACAAAAGCCAAACTCCGACACTACCACACTGTTGTCCTACCAGAGGCACTCTACGCAACTGTGACATCGTCACTCACAATTCACATCAAGGACATCGAGAAAATTGAACAACAGATACTAAGGAAGATATTCGGGCCCAAGTTTCAAGAGGGTATGTGGATGAGAAAAAGCTCCGAAGAACTCGATGCATTAACTGAACGATTCTCTTCAGTCGCACGCAAGTGGCGTATTAAATTTTATGGAAATTTAACATGAATGGATGATTCACGTCTGACTAAGAAAATATTTCTTATTATCAGTGGGAATCGACAAACCAAAATTTGCTGGTTAGTAGATACACAAATGGACCTTACTGAACTCGACATTGATCCAATGACTACAACAAGGACTACCATACAGATAAAAGATCAACACCCACAAATTTGCACCCAAGAATCCATCCGAGAAAAGCTTGAAACTCCAAAACTCATGGATACAAGAAAGATGGCAGGCCCGGACTGAAAGAATGAAGAAATTTTGGGCGAATAAGAAGTTCAAAGAGATGAAGAATTCCAGTGCTATTTAATGGTTCCACGTGCTCCTTATGGGGCTGAACAAATATAATAAAATATAATAATTATATGGTATACTTGACTACCTCCGTTTTCTGTTTTTCTTATAAGTTTGTCTTTTAATCAGTCTCGTAATCATCCATTATCAGAGGCCAATAAAATCTAGAAATCAAAGCTCGCATTGAGCAAGCCAGGGGTGTATTTATCAAAATAATTCCCATACTAATGTATGGACACGAGAGGTGGACGTTAACCAAAACCTTGGAGAAGAAGTTGGAAGCATTTGAAATGTGGCTGTATCGTCGCATGCTTCGTATATCGTGGACTACAAGGTGAGGTGCTGGATCGGATGGGCAAGGAGATGGAGGTGCTCTACAACATCAAGCGACAGAAGATAGGCCACGTGATTCGAAATAACAAGTACCGACTCCAGTAGCTAATCATGGAAGGCAAGATTGAAGGACGGCGCAGACCAGGGAGGAGGAGGATCTCCTGGCTCAAGAATTTGCGGGAGTGGTTTGAAATCGACTCAGCATCTCTGTTTCGAACGGCAACATCGATAGAAAGGATTGCAATGATGATCACCAATCTTCGACGCGGAGACGGCACATAAAGAAGAAAGAAGAAGGTGTACATATCTGCGCTCTTAATATATTATTAAGTCGTTATTATCTATCTCAGTTTTGTTATGTCTCGTGACTCTCAGGGAAGTTTGAAAGAGTTTTGATTCAATGTGTTTGGGAAGACAGATATCGCTAAGTCTCAGGCAGACAACGAGGTGCCACATTCTCACATTAGTGACAAAATTGACCATCTCACGTGACTAACTCACCACGTGAGATACAATCAACGAGCTCCCCCTTTTAAGGGAGGCCTTTGCCCTTCTATGGACACTACAAGCTTTATTCATTCATTCATTAATATTTTTAGAAAAATTAAGGGGACGGGAGGAGGAGTATTTTTGTCAAACAGCCAGGAAATATATGGATGACAGTTGTAACAACATTTTTTGTTTGCTCATCTGTCTTTATCTTTTGCTCTTGCAATCTAGTCCGTATTCTTTAGGGTCCCCCCTGTTTGTGCATAATAAAAAAAGCATAAGAGGAAGCCTTGATAATGAAGAGAAACAAACTGAACTCTTCAAGGTTGGAGGTCCTTAATAATTGAGTTGTTTGAAAAGTAGGTCATCTCTATCAATAACTAAAGGTGCTCATCATCAATGAGTCTCTTTGTGCCCTATTGATTGCCGGCCAGTGTGGAGTAGGCAGTGCAGCGTGATGTTCACGTTCCTGCGCTTCCAGGAGAACCGCTCGTTCTTCCTCCTCCTGCGGATATTCACTCTCGTGTTTGTGGTGTACGTGCTAGTTCTCCTCTATTACGTGTTGTGTAAGGTGGTTCACTGTCTTAGGTGAACTCTGTTTACAATGCAAGGAATAGCAATGAGGCTATGTTGTGGCCGTGAGGTGAGGAATATATTATTTATTTAGTTATTTATTTATTTATTTATTTATTTCAGTTGTTTAGACCCTGTCTTCAGTGCCTGAATGCTAATAGAGAAGCACTGGGAGAGAGACAAGGACCTGTTCATGATCTTCCTTGACATCGAAAAGGCATTTGACAGTATCGCAAGAGAGAATATTTGGCATTGCTTGAGGAAGAGGAAGGTGCCGGAAGGACTGGTAAGGAAAATCAAGATGCTGTATGAGAACTGTACCAGCTGTGTGCGACATGGAGAGGGTTCCAGACAAAGAGTGGAGTCCAGCAGGGCAGTGCACTGTCCCCACTACTATTCATCTCAATTATGGATGATATAATGAAGAGCATTGAGGAAACGTCGGGTGAACTCAGTGCAGTTGCCTTTGCTGACGACGTCATGATCTGGAGAGACACCGAAGAAGTCCAGACAAGGTTCAACGCATGGATAGCTAAGTTCCAGGAGTTTAACCTCAAGATCTGCGAGACTAAGACTGTCGTAATGACAGTGAACAGAAATGCACATCCAACAAGCAACAAACTGGCTGACTATCAGCTGAAGAGTGTGGACAATTTTACATACCTGGGTAGTATAGTTTCCAAGGACAATCTAGCCATGAAAGAAATCACCCACAGGGTGTAGAAGAGTTCCATCTCCTACCAACTAGTGCGGCCCCTTCTCTGGGATGACAAGATCCAAGAAAAAGCAATATTAACTATGTTCAACAGTTACTTTGTACCAATCTTGACGTATGGTATCGAAACATGCACCCTCACAAAGCGAGACTCATCAAAACTTCAAGCATCAAAGATGAAATTCCAGGTCCACCATCCAGAGAACCAAGATGGATAAGTTAAGGAGAGAAGCTGGGATCAAGACATGTCTACTTGCCTGAGTCACCTCATCATGACTTCAGTGGTTTGGACACGTGATGAGAATGGAACCTACGAGTTCAGCCAGAATACAGCTAGAAAGAGAGGTGGATGGTAAACGAAGGGTGGGAAGATCAAGAACTTGTTGGATGGACGTGGTCAAGTCAGACATTGCAACCAAGGGAAGGACACTAGATAATGTCATAAAGAACAAGACGTACATGGACAGAGGAGAGTGGAAGAGGCTTGTCAACAGTACCCGGGAAACTGGAACTGTAACTGGATGATGATGATGATGATGATGAGACCCATAGGATCACATAAAACAAATGATGATCTGCTGCAGCTATTTTTCTTGTTCTTCCAAAACTCCATCGTATCGCTATGTCGAACTCGACGTTCCTCCATCCATCCTTTCCCCTATCTCCTTGGTCGAGCTTCAGGTGTAACTTCCCAACTGTGGATGTTATGTCTGAATGTCATTCGATCCTCGATTTCTATAGGTGTGATATTGGCACTTCTGAGGACAATTTGGACCTGTGTAATCCAGACTGTTGTCACTTTAAGTTTACTTAAGTATGTCAGAATTCTCTTTAACAAATTCTCTTTGTTAATTGGTTGTCATTCAGTCTCGTGATGTGGCCGTAAAATCTCAGTCGTTGTTTGCAGAAATCTGTCTTGATGTTAGAGTATCTCTCTGTGATTGTAGACAATATCTTTCGTCTGTGAGTATTATTATTATTATTATTATTATTATTATTAATATTATTATTATTATGATTATTATTATTTATACCCATCGAAAGAGTGTGTTTGAACTTGTTAGTTGCCCTGATGGTTTTTGCCTTCTTATCCTCCCGAAATCTCTTCATGAATGTGCTGTGTTGCATCTTGTGTTCTGTGGGCCACTTCCTATCAGTTTTCTTTCTAGGTTTCTCCACGAATTTGTGCTTGTCTACTATTGTACTAAAGGCTTCATGATTTTCTATGATATCGTCTGTGATATCATTATTGCTGTCCTTATGGCCATCTACGGACCATGCCATTTCAACTGTCCTTTTCTATTTCTTTGTGCCTGGGCTTTAACGTTCGCCCAGTATTCCCGCATTCCTTCCCTATGCTGTTCATCTTGAGCGGAATATGTTTCTGGATATCTGCCTGTGTTATCCCCACTTCTCTGGCTCGGTGAAACATGCCTCCTTGGTTGTTTTTTATAGATAAAAGCTGAAAATCCTAATGCTCAATCTTATAGAACTCACACGAGCAATTTGACCATACAAAACAGTCCTCCTCCTACGAATGGTGTCCGTGATCTTTTCTACATATGTGTGTAGAGTTCATGATTGTATCAGTCTTCTGAATTCACCATTTTCTTTGACTGGACGTAAGATTATCCTCAATATCTGCCTTTCTCTTGTTTCTAATTTTTCGATCATACCGTATTCATAGCAAGGCATTCGGCCCATTTATTATTATTATTATTATCATTATTATTACAACAACTTGTTCTTCTATTTATTTACAAGCGGCTTCGGTGGCGTAGTTGGTAGCATGCTGAACTTCTATGCCCAAGGTCGGGGGTTGAAACCCGGCCGAAGTCGTTGGATTTTTAAGAATGTTAAAAGTCCCTCAGTATGCCTTCCTTTGGAGGGGAAGTAAAGCTGGCGGTCCCATGTCATAGATTTATGGCATGTAAGAGAACCTTCCACTAACTACACTTGTGTGAAGCCAAAATTTGTAGGTAAGGTTTGAGTAATGCCCTTAAGTTCCAACATTCATCACCGGGCGCTGGTTGCAATGGCATCTAGTAGTAGCGAAGTTCACAGCTAGGTGTCATGGATGGTAGCATTTAATAGCGAAAGTAGGAACTATTTGAATTTATCGTCTGCAGTCCTTACTTGAATTAAAAACAGATAACATACACTAATACAGTCATCACAATTAACACCGGTTATCAGACAGATTCTGCACACACAACAAAGTACACGGGGCTACATGACCACGTTGTCGCAGCCGCTAAACTGAGGAACCAACCAACTTATTTATTTACAATCCCGATGTGTTTGAAAGGCACGTAAAACCAATAACATTATTATATTACCAGTACCAATTGAATAATAATAATGAGGAGACAAACTTGAAATCCAAGAGAGGAAGATATTGCGACCAGTCAGGAAGGGAGTGAATACAAAAGACTACCCAACCAGGAGCTCTATAGTTACACGGAAAAAATTACAGTTGTGTCTAGGAAGAGACGTCTAGCATTTTATGGACACGTCTCCAGGCTTCTCACATACTTTAACATTTGAAAATACACTTATGTTCCGTCTAGTCGATACTTTAATGTTTTAGGACATGTTTCGAGGCATAATATTTTCTTTGAAACTCTGCCCCTTCATCAGCTAGTAGAATTAATGGCCAGTCATTGTGACATTAAAATTGATGAAAAATGGATGATGTGGATGAAATGTGATGTAAACATATATGATTGTTGCACTTGCATGTTATAAAAATAACTTATAATGATCACAAAGAAAGCTAACAAACAATCAATCACTGGGAAAACTGCTCTAGTCTCTGAAACTCCTCTAATTAATATTCCTTTCATTCATATCTGAATCTAACTAGACAGAAAATAAGTGTATTTTCAAATTTTCAAGTATCATTCGTCAATACAGACCAATCATGAACAATGTTAATTCTCATACACGATACTGGCAAAGAAGGAATACCAAGTCACTGTGGCTGATAGGAGTGGACAAAGATCTGCTGGAGAATAGGCAGGAGAAAAGCTGTGGGAGCTCTTGGTTCCCACAGTAAGGGCCCTTACACACGAGCATCTTTCTGTCGTCGTTGTCGACTGCGAAACGTGGTTCATGTGTGGTCGCCGTCCTGCCGTTACCATATAATGCAATGGGGAAAATACTTCCCCTTACAGATAAATGCTTTCCCGATCACATGTAAACCACTGTCGCTAGCTGTAGCCGATCCGTCCCGACTGCAGTGCTTTCCTCTCCAGTAAGCCACATCATGGCAAGTTCCCGCTCGCAGTAATCCTGATGGGGCCGGCTTTCTTCTGTCGATATGGCCTTCCTCATCACAGTATCTGTCCTTGAAATAATTGGTTTAATTTCCTCTAGTAGCTCATTAAAAATATTTAAGTCATTTTGAAGAACTGGTAAAACTTAACCGGATAATTGCAAAGTTCGTGATATAAAGAATGAGACTGCTCAAACTGTTGCCGGACTTCTACGATTGGATGTATCCACATTCTTCGTGTTTTCCTTCTTTTTTGAGTCTTCGCATGAGCAAAAGAAGTACAGGCTCCTCTTCAGAATCCATACTCTGAATGACCTAAGTTCCACTTGCCAAACGACAATATTAAACCCCATTATATTACTTCATCCACGGTGAAGCTGGCTGGCCTAGCCACAAAATGTGGCCATACTGAACTACAGAAGTGGTCGGGGCGGCGACAAAGAAGCGTATGTGCAGTCGACAGAAAAACGCTCGTGCGTAAGGGTCCTAAAGGAGCACAGCAGCCTGACTTGGTGTACCTAGACAACTCCGCCACAGACACCGCATAAAACTCAAAGATGTGCTGGAGTAGAATTTATTGTTGTTGTTTTAAGGAAACTAACTACATAATTATTGGGCGGCTTCGGTGGCTTAGTTGGTAGCATGCTGAGCTTCTATGCCCAAGATCGCGGGTTCAAATCCGGCCAAAGTCGTCGGATTTTTTAAGAGCGTTAAAAATCCCTCAGTATGCCTTCCTTCGGAGGGGAAGTAAAGCCGGCGGTCCCATGTCATAGATTTATGGCATGTTAAAGAACCTTCCACTAATTACACCTGTGTGAAGCTAAATTGGATAGGTTAAGAATGTAAACAACGCTCTTAAGTTCATACGTTCGTTGCCAAGAGCCGACTGCGGTGACATCTGGTAGCTAAGTTCTGAACTAGTAGTCGTCGACAGTGGCGTTTGGCAGCAAAAGTAGGAACTACTTGAAAATTGGTCGTCTGCAGTGCTTACTTGAATTAAAACAGATACACACACTAATACAGTCATCACAATTAACACCGGTTATCAGACAGATTCTACACACACCCAAAGTACACGGGGCTACATGAGCGCGTTATCGCAGCCCCTAAACTTAAGAACCAACATAATTATTGGTCAAAAGAAAGTGTGAGGAGCATTGTGACTTAATCATGTGAAATGTATGCTATTCTTTTTTATTATCATTTGTGTAATTCCTTGTATATTTTGCTTTGACTGCACTGTTTGAAGCTACTCCTCTCTCACTTGCTTTGTGCTTGTAAATTGTGTCGGCACTTTGCGAATGTTAATGATGTTGTTCAGGAGCTTAGTGGAATCTCCCCGTGGTCGCACTAGGAAACGCACAACAGAGAACGTGGACGGTGCTACCGCTACTTCACTGTCGCCTCCAGCCGATGCTGCACCTGCTACTACTACCACCACCACCACCACATCCACCAGCACCGCAGCCAAACACCGCCAGAGTCCGAGTTCGGCAGTCTCTCCCCCTCCCGCTCCAAAAAACTTGTCCGCCCAGCTGTCTCCTGAGATCAGGGACAAGGACACGGCATTTCCCCTCTCCCCTTCCGGAGTGGACAGCGACAACGCGTCGTCCACTTCGAGCAAGCCAAGGCCCAAACCGATCAAGCATGCAGGTATTAACAACTTATTTGTCTCTCTTTTGATCCTTGACCCTCTTAGTGCCAAGCCATTTTCAATAGTCATGCAGACTATTCGAAAAAATATCATAAATACCAAATTTCCAATGACTGAATCATTATTTTTGCTTTGCATTATAACCAATACGTCATTCTTTCATACATTTCGTTCATAAAAGTAAATACAGCACCTAAACCTTTTTAATTGAGGTTATTCTGATAATAGTTAAATTTTTCAATATTTTATTTTCGTAAAAAATCAATTTTGAACCTAAATTAAGGACACCTAAGAGTCATATTCGAATAAACACTACATTTCCAGCTGTAGAAAGTTCTTAGATACATCTGTAGGCAGAACACTTCAACAAGAAGAAAACTACTGCACCGCAATTTTGGCGGGAAAGTGCGTGATTGGGGGAGCGCAAAGGGAGGGCGTGAATACAAACTCAACCCTATCGCGTAACGGACTTCGAAGGAAAAAAGTAAACACCGCGCAGGCAAGCTTGAACCCTCACCTTTCCAACAGTATGAAATAATCACAGACATATGCCTACAGAAATCTACAAATATAAGATAAACAGCGCGCCAATTGAATCGGCTTTGGCACTTTTGGCGCGAGCAGCGAGAGTAGATTTGATCGGCGCTTGGCACTAAGAGGGTTAAGACTGCTCTGCCTCTTACAAGCAAATCCCAAGTAACTTTATTTCATACGAACCGCATCCATTTCTCTGTGGTATGAAACTGAATTGTATTCAATAGCAACTTCAATTATGTTCCTAGCATAAATATTGAACTCTTAACAATAATTAATGTCTATCAGGGTTGACCAGTTCAACCAAGCCATGCACCTTTCGGAATGAATAAAAAGTTGATCGTTGGACATGCTTCAGGAGCTATTGATTGGATTGATGCCATGGTTATGGATGGCTGTGTCCGGCTTTGGGGATTATCCCTGTCTTTTTTTATATTTTTTCCTTTTTCTTTCTCCCTCTGCCTACACATGCTGTCACAAAATAGAACCTGGGTAAGTTATATTTTCTTGCAGCATTTGGCTTTCTATCATGAAAGTTTAGCAGTTAATAAAAATGGCAAAAGGCACTGAGAAAGCTTATGCAGTGTTTGAATTTCATACATATTAGTCTGTCGCGACAGTGCAACAACCCTTCAGCACGATGGTTCACTGAGCGCCAACTCCATTCAGCAATGGTTTGCGCAATTTATTATTACTACAAGATGTCTCTGTAAGAGGAAATCAGTGGATCGGACATCGTGGGGATTTTTATTTATTTATCGTTTGGCAATACAAGATTTCAGAGTAAGTTACAAAGAAAATCACTTTAGAATCTACTGTACATTATTTTTACTGTTTACATTATTATTACAGTCTCAGGTCTAATGAGTCTATCCATTGGACCACGTCAGGTGTCGCCAACAGGAAGTCGATCCAGTCCCCTCCATATGCCCTCAGAGGACAGTCAGTTGTAATGTGTTGGATGGTTTGATTAGGAGCACCACAATCACACTGAGACAAAATTTTTCCCCATTTGAACAAAGTTCCATTGCATACTCCGTGGTTTGTCCGAATCCTATTGAGAGTTGCCCAGGCCCTCCTAGGCAGATCGGAACCTGGAGTGGATGTTCTTTTAGGGTCCAGGAAGGAGCTCGACTCAGGACAAGTTTTTAGTGTCCATTCACTAATCCACTGCATGCTGGAATCAAAATGGTTTCTTACAAGCCTCTGGGCATGACAAATGGGTGGCTTCCTGGATTTGAGCCTGTTCATTTGAAGAGAGGGGATGTCTTCATGAATAGGTAGTGTAGGGTGATCCATGATCTTGTAGTACTCCCGTAGCAAGGCAACTTCTCTACGAAGGTGGGGTGGAAGAATATTGCTGAGGGCTGGAAGCCAATATGCTGGTGTAGTTCTTATACAACCAGTGATTAGTCTCATGGTGTTGTTCAACTGGGTGTGGGCTATTGAGCCAAACTGGGGCGCAGTATTCAGCCACAGAGAAGGCTAGACCTAAGGCAGAGCATCTTGTAGTAGTGGCAGAAGCTCCCCAAGATGTTCCACATAGCTTTAGCAATATATTGTTGCGGCTTCTAATTTTAGCTGCTGTGCTCTGGAGGTGTTGCTTGTAAGAGAGTGTTCGGTCCAGTATTACTCCTAAGTACTTTGGGAACTTGTTATATTTCAAAATCTTCCCCTCAAATTTTACATTGAGTTGGGTATTAGCCAATATGTTGCTCAGGTGGAAACAAGATACCTCAGTTTTTGTAGCACTGGGTTGGAGCCTCCATTTGTGGAAATATCTTCCAAGTTTAGCCAAATCATCTTCAAGTACATTTTCCAAATCTTCCATATTTTGGTGTCTAGTGGGCAATGCTATGTCATCAGCATAACAAAACTTTCTTGAGTTTGTTTCTGGTAGATCCGATAAGTACAGATTGAAGAGGAGAGGAGCCAGTACTGAACCCTGTGGGAGGCCATTAGTGAGCTTCTTTCGTTTGCTGATTTTTGATCCCAAGACAACCTGGAAATGTCTGTTGTTAATCATATTGTCAATAAGCTGGGCCATAGATTTACAGGGAATCACTTTTAGGAATTTATACAGTAGACCTTCTCTCCAAACTGTATCATACGCAGCAGTTAAATCTAAGAAGGCAACGGCTGTTTTCTGGTGAAGTTGGAAACCAGCTTCTATGTGAGATGTAAGAGCGAGGACTTGATCACTGCAACTTCGATTTTTCTGGAAACCAGCTTGCTCAATAAGGATGATGATTAGACAGTTCTGTCATGGCCTCTATGCTCTCTAGACTTAACCCCATCTCTTTTGCCAGCAGATCTAACAAGAACTGTGGGCTTGGTGGGGATGAAGTCCTGTCATGGCCTCTATGCTCCCCAGACTTAACCCCATCTCTACTGCCAGCAGATCTAACAAGAACTGTGGGGTTGGTGGGGATGAAGTCATGTCATGGCCTCTATGCTCCCATCAGATTGTTCTATTGATTTGACATCATCTAGAGGGCACATTTGTATTTGTATTTTTGTGAAAATAAACTTACTGAGTTTCTCTATTTGACTGTTAAGTTGACAATTTGGCAAATAATATAACTACAGTTAATTTGTGAAACCCCTGTATAAAGGAAAACAGAACAAGGTGGACATAAAGAGAATCAGTGTCCAGGGAAAGGAGGATAGAAATGTGTGTAAAGCATAACACGATGACAGACATGTGTAGGCAGAGGAGAGGGGAAAGGGAAGAACACATAAAAAGGACAGGGTTATATTCCACAGAGATGGAGACACTGCCATCTTCACCATGGCATTCACACCATCAATGCTGTAGCCCCCAACAAACTCGTCTCGACCTCCCAGATAGCACTGAAGAGAATTGATGGCGTGAATGCCCATCTTTGAAGGTGACGGTTTGTCTAGCCTTGTAGAGCTGCATCAAACCAGTCCAAGAGCTAAAGATTAACCATCAATGAGGTGCAATGAAGCTATATAAATAAATTTTTAAAATATTGAAGGGCAGTATACAAGCAATATTACATGGGCTGTTTTTTAAGTAAGGGTCGTGGTTTTTTTAAATTAACCAAACATTTTACTTTGAAACCACATTTATTTTTAGGTTTTACATACCTTCCTCTATTTTTCTACATAGTTGCCTTGTTTATTTAGGCACTTGTCATACCTTAAAACTAAGTTCTGAAATCCCTCTGCATAAAAGTTTGGCGCCTGTTCTGACAACCAAGGATTCACACTTGAGGAAAATCCATTGATAGAGTGGTTATCATGAATCTTCGGTCCTCATGATTTTCTGTGTCAATTGCAGTCACCAAGTCATCTGTGATCACAGAGCTGAGCGTTCATCGTCATGAACATTTTCACGGCCACTTTTGAACTCGCGTACCCATTTTCGCACTTAACCTTCCGTCATTGCATTATCACCATACACCTCACACACGGCGGGCGAATCAATAATCATGAACATTGTAAAGATGCACAGTTCAGCGTACAGGTTAGCTACACAGCTGCAACTGATGCCTGTTTGTTCGCAAAGGGTGTCGGGAGATGGCGCGCACGCTTGATGCGGCGTGCGCACTAACTACGGGCTTTTTAAAAAAATGGCCCTTAATTAAATAACAGCCCTTGTATCTATAAAAATAAAATTAGTGGTTCTTTTTATAACATTAGAGAGTTTAACATTTTATATTTGTTTCATAACATGACAATGCCTGCTGGATGAAACAGCTGAAACCTGCCAAGGGTAAAGGAGGATTGGAATATAGGCTGAGATAATAATTGTTTCATAATGCACCCTACATCCCAGAAAATCTGTTTTAACATATTGCAACATTAGTCTTCCTCTACAGTTCTTGTCCTCCACACTTCTGTCCTTTAGGGGCTGATGACCTCACTGTTCTGCCTCTTAACAACAACAACAACAACAACAACATCTATCTCTTCTTTCCTTAACTAAGCTTATTATTCTTGGGTGCCTTACTATCCTATTTCTTCTTTCCATTAGCACTCATCACAAACATCTATCGTCCCCCACTCGTCTTAATACCTCTTCATTTGTTACTCTACATGAGTCATCCAGTTACAAAACTCGTTTAGTCCACTTGTGAATAAGAATCATTTTAATGAGAAACGTTTCTCTGGACTTTGCCTCACTTTTTAAATTTTACTTTTTGCTTTTTCTTGCTTGGTTTTGTGTTTGTTTTCTGCTTTTGCTTTTTTTGAATTGTGCCTTTTGCTTTGTGTTTCTTGTTTTTTGTTTTCTGCTTTTGTTTTTGAATTTTGCTTTTTGCTTCTTGTTTTTGGTTTTTGGTTTTGTGTTTGTTTTCTGGAAAATCAAAACAAAATAAAACAAAATAAACAAAACAAAATCAAAATAAAACAAAAGAAACGAAACAAAATAAAATTAAGTAAAATAAAATAATTAAATAAATAAGGAAGCATAGTGTATAAATGAGAGGTTTTTGGGAAAAAAGAACAAAAGGGCCAGAATAAAACTTGAAAATGGATTGTGTTGTAACGCTCTCCTTATGAGCAATTAACGAATAAATAAATAGTTTTATGACATGATCCTTATTCACAAGTGGATTGAACCATTGTCCTGTAACACCACATTTCAAATGTATATTTTCTTCTCTTTCTGCTGCACCAGTAGTTTGTATACGGATTTTAAAACAGACAAAGGCTTGACTTTACTATTCAGACTGCCAACATGTATTTATTACCCAATTATATGAGGCAGGAAATATAAAATTCTACCTGAATAAATTTACTTGTGATTAACTATTATGTGCATACATTAGGTGTAAAGGTCTCTTCAGGTAGAGCCTAATATACTGTACTGCACATGTTGACAGGCTGAAAGATGGCTTCCCAGCTTTCTATTTGATGTTAACAGATCTTTCTTTCTTTCTTTCTTTCTTTCTTTTGTCTATTTAATACTTTTTTCTATTTATTTATTTACTTATTCAATATTTTTTTAATGTATTTAATGATATGTACTAAATTTATATATTTTTTATTATCATTTTTTAAAATTTATTTTTAATTTACTTAATTTGTTTATAAAATGCGAATACATTAGCCATTAAAACAAATGTTTTAAAATCCGTATTGATAGAAGTTAATCAAATATTCAAAATTATACGCCAAATCAATACTCAATATATATATATTCTATATAAATAGGAGGCCATCTTCAGCTAAATAATAAGAATTAATTAAGAATTAACCTAAACTATTATAAAAGTACTTAAATCTAATAAGAAAAGAAATATTAATGTTAAAAATTGAATGAAATGAATCACTATTAAAATGGATATCCTTACAAATCAAATTAAAGAAAAATGACAAGTATTATATTTGCTCATTGAAGGCCAAAACATGTCCTATTTATAAAGAATATATTTAAATTGAGTATTGATTTGGCATATAATTTTGAATATTTGATTAATTTGTTTATTTGTAAAGAATTATAATTATTTCTTATTTATTTATTTTATATAATAATGTTATTGGTTTTACGTCCCTTTTAACTACTGTGGCTTTTAGAGACACCGGGTGCAAGAATTTTGCCCGGAAGGGGATCTTTAACGTAAATCTACTGACATGGCTCCCTCGCATTTGCGCCAGGATACGAACCTGCAACCTTGGACCCAGCAAGCGAGAACATATTTATTTTTTAATTATTTACATATTTACTTGAAGCCTCTGTGGCTTAGGCGGCACGCTGGCCTCTCACCGCTGGGTCCGTGGTTCAAATCCCGGTCACTCCATGTGAGATTCGTGCTGGACAAAGCAGAGGCAAACAGGTTTTTTCTCCGGGTACTCTGGTTTTCCCTGTCACAACTTCATTCCAGCAACAATCTCCACTATCATTTCATTTCATCTGTCATTCATTTAATCATTGCCCCAGGGGAGTGCGACGGGCTTCGGCAGCCGGCACAGTTCATATCCTCGCCGCTAGATGGGGGCTCCATTCATTCCATTCCTGACCCGGTCGGTCGACTGGAAGCAGGCTGTGGATTTTCATTTTCATGTATTTTTCTATTTATTTATAAGGTGCGTTCAAAAAGTAACGAGCCGGAGGCATAATTACAGAAACCAGTACCTGTATGTTAGAAATATTGGCCCTGGCTGTTGAGGCACTTGTCCCACTGTGACACGAGGTGGTGAATGGCTGTCTCATAACATTCCCTGGGCTGCGATGTGAACCAGTTCCGCACATACAGCTGGACGTCGGCATTCGAGGTGAATCGTTGGCCCCGCAGAGCCCTTTTCAGGGGACCAAACATGGCGTAATCACAGGGAGAGAGGTCTGGGCTGTATGGAGGGTGGCCGAGAACCTCCCATTTGAATTTCTGCAGGAGTGCCGCGACTGTGTTGGCCGTATGTGGTCGTGCATTGTCGTGGAGCGACCACGGCGGCTATGGTGTTCACTGTCACTCGGCGGTCGTGGGTAATGAGTGCATAAACCAGCTGGACGTTGTCATCGGTAATGCAGGGGGGTGCCCCAGACCGGGCATCATCGGCTAACGACACCCGTCCTTCCCTGAAGCGCTTGTGCCACGCCTTGACCCTTGCAAGGAACATGCAGTGTTTGCCGTACACTTGTGACATTCGGCGATGAATGTCCGTTCCCCCTACTCCTTCCGCTGTCAGAAACCGAACAACACCTCGTTGCTCTTCGGTTGACGCCTCCATGTCATTGTTTTCAATGCGACTGGCAGCATTGGACGATTGTTGCATGCTGCTGCTCGCTTTGTATCGTCACGTGACGTGCACGCGTGCCCTCTAGCGACGGGCTGTGACCTTCCACGCTCTGGTCGGAACCACACCTCGTTACTCACGCCACGATTAACCGATGTCGTCACCGGTTTGCGCATTCTAGCCTCCAGCTCGTTACTTTTTGAACGCACCTTATATTTAATCATTAGGGGCAGATGACCTCGTAGTTATGCCCCTTAAAACAACAATAACTAACTAACTATTTAATCATTCATTGATTTATTTATTTATTCATTTATTCATCTTAGGAAAGCTTTTCTTGCTTGTGCCAACCTACTTTTTATATCCTGTTTGCTTCATATTGTACTTAGCTGCCTATTTTGCTTCTCTAATAGCTGAATTATCTTGCTTCCTTTCACCTGCCTATTCAATGTCAATAGGGGTATCAATTTCCATCATGAATTATTTTTGGTAGAAAAAGCCAATTAATAAAGCTTTCTTTAGCTTTTGATTCTGTTCATGAATTTGCTGTAGAGAAATTGGACCTTCGAACTCGTCTTGCCTATTCCAGAGTCCGTCGACAGCCACAATAACAATAACAACGTTGGCAGCAGCGGCGGTAGCAACAACCGCCGTCGTCGTCAGCTGTTCGGCAGGCTCAAATCTGCTTCCACGTCTCGCCTTATCCACAACAACATCACCAACAACAATAACAACAATATAAACGACGCAGAGGAGGGGTCATTGTCGTGTTCGCCTGTCGAGAACCTCCGGAGGCAGCTGAAGAAGTTGGAGGACTTGGAGGATCAGTTCCCAGTCACAACACAGACAGATACTTACCTGCGCTACCCGTTCACCGACACAGGTAGTAGTACAATGTTATATAGCAAGAAAGCTTGGAGGCCATGTTGTATTTATATGCTATTATATTAGCTGGAAAGGACCTCAAGGGGCAGATGACCTCGTAGTTCCGCCCCTTAAAACCTCAATAACTAACTATTATTTACAACTCCCCCTCTCCCCCAATCGCTTGTCATCATTACATACGTTCTTTTCAGGTTGAGTCTTATATTTCCCGTGCCTTATATAATTGGACATCCTGTCATTATACACTGTACGTGTTGGCCAACTGAAATGTTTTGTGTGTTCTCATTTAGTTTTGATTAGTGGATTATTTTTATTACTTGTTTATTTATTTGTTTGTTTATTTGTTTATTTATTTACTTGTTTATTTATTTGTTAATTTATTTATTTATTATTTATTTGTTTACTTATTTGTTTATTTATTTGTTTGTTTATTTGTTTATTTATTTACTTGTTTATTTATTTGTTTATTTATTATTTATTTATTTATTTATTTATTTATTTATTTACTTGTTTATTTATTTATTTATTTATTTGTTTATTTATTTATTATTTACTTGTTTATTTATTTATTATTTATTTGTTTATTTATTTGTTTGTTTATTTATTTATTTGTTTATTTATTTATTTATTTATTTGTTTATTTATTTATTATTTATTTGTTTATTTATTTATTTGTTTTTTTATTTATTTATTTGTTTACTTATTTGTTTATTTATTTGTTTGTTTATTTGTTTGTTTATTTATTTACTTGTTTATTTATTTGTTTACTTATTTGTTTATTTATTTATTTATTTATTTGTTTATTTATTTATTTATTATTTATTTGTTTACTTATTTGTTTATTTATTTATTTATTTATTTGTTTATTTATTTGTTTATTTATTTATTTTTTATGTATTTATTATTTATTTGTTTATTTATTTGTTTATTTATTTGTTTGTTTATTTGTTTGTTTATTTATTTACTTGTTTATTTATTTGTTTATTTATTTGTTTATTTATTTACTTGTTTATTTATTTGTTTATTTATTTATTTATTTACTTGTTTATTTATTTATTTATTTATTTGTTTATTTATTTATTATTTACTTGTTTATTTATTTGTTTATTTATTTGTTTGTTTATTTATTTATTTGTTTGTTTGTTTATTTATTTATTTGTTTATTTATTTATTATTTATATGTTTATTTATTTATTTGTTTATTTATTTGTTTATTTATTTATTTTTTATTTATTTGTTTATTTATTTGTTTGTTTATTTATTTGTTTGTTTACTTATTTATTTATTTGTTTATTTATTTATTATTTATATGTTTATTTATTTATTTGTTTATTTATTTATTTATTTATTATTTGTTTACTTATTTGTTTATTTATTTGTTTGTTTATTTATTTATTTGTTTATTTATTTATTTATTTGTTTATTTATTTATTTTTTATTTATTTGTTTATTTATTTGTTTACTTATTTATTTATTTGTTTATTTATTTATTTTTTATTTATTTGTTTACTTATTTATTTATTTGTTTGTTTGTTTGTTTGTTTATTTATTTGTTTATTTATTTATTTTTTATTTATTTGTTTACTTATTTGTTTATTTATTTGTTTGTTTATTTATTTGTTTGTTTGTTTATTTATTTATTTATTATTTATTTGTTTATTTATTTATTTGTTTATTTATTTATTATTTATATGTTTATTTATTTGTTTATTTATTTATTTATTTATTTATTATTTATTTGTTTACTTATTTGTTTATTTATTTGTTTGTTTATTTATTTATTTGTTTATTTATTTATTTGTTTATTTATTTGTTTATTTAATTGTTTGTTTATTTATTTTTTATTTATTTGTTTGTTTATTTATTTACTTGTTTATTTATTTATTATTTATTTGTTTATTTATTTATTTGTTTATTTATTTATTTGTTTATTTATTTATTTTTTATTTATTTGTTTGTTTATTTATTTGTTTGTTTATTTATTTGTTTATTTATTTATTATTTATATGTTTATTTATTTATTTGTTTATTTATTTATTTTTTATTTATTTGTTTACTTATTTGTTTATTTATTTGTTTGTTTATGTATTTGTTTATTTATTTATTTGTTTATTTATTTATTATTTATATGTTTATTTATTTATTTGTTTATTTATTTATTTATTTATTATTTGTTTATTTATTTGTTTATTTATTTATTATTTATTTGTTTACTTATTTGTTTATTTATTTATTTGTTTGTTTATTTATTTACTTGTTTATTTATTTATTATTTACTTGTTTATTTATTTGTTTGTGTATTTATTTACTTGTTTATTTATTTGTTTATTTATTTATTTGTTTATTATTATATTTTTATTTGTTTATTTATTTGTTTATTGTGGTGTTTGAAGCCATATTTTCAGTGTTGCCTTAGTAAACAAATAAGAGTTTAGTGCTTTTCAGTCGGTCAACACGAATGTACCCAAAAGAGATGGGTTATGCCCTAATCCTGAAATAAATTACATGAGATTAATAAAACACTAGGATGACCAGTTTCGATCGTCAAGCGATCATCATCAGATCCATTACACTTAGGCTATAAAATCTATGTTTGAAATACAGGTGAAAATATTTACAATATGTACAATTATTTAGTTGCAGTATTGGTACTGCAACTGTCAGTGTATGCTAAATGCAGTATATATGTTAGGTGAAATGCTAAATGGTGATAGCTATCCGGAGATTGTACTTTAGAGAGATTATATGGTTGTAAACTATGGTTAAACTATAAAATTTTAGGCTAACTACTTATCTGATTATCTTCCGTACTACAGCTACTCGCAGTTTTCGTGCTCACTGGAACTCACTGTGGGGTCGACTGAGGTGGTTATCTTAACGACCGGTTTTTCCCTGCCTTCCCCCCCCTGTCCCTACATGCTGTGGGGAGTGATAGCGATGTGTTTATGTGAGGTGTTGCCAACCTAGATAAGATGTATGTTATTGAATGAGGTGGGTGTTCAATGCTGTTACTAGTTCTGTTGTGTTCTTTACAGAGTTGTTTTTGTCGTTGGAAAGACGGCATTTTAAGATTTTTAGTAACTCTTTGCTGATTTTGTAAATAGGGGCATTCCTACAATTGACTATTGGTCTCATTGGGCATTCCTTTTTGTGTATTTTTGGTTGTCCCCTCAATGACGGTATTTTCGGGTTCATGTTTATTAGTTTTGATTTTTCGGCTTTGGTCAGTATGTATTCTGTTTCTTTTAGCGCACTTTTTATTTGTTTTTGGAATTTGTTGGTGGGGTCTTTTGTTAATTCCTTGATTTTGTTGTTGTTTAGGAATTCGACTGTTTTTTTCAATGTATTCTGTTTTGTTCAGTTGAACAAATGAAACCCTACAAATGAAACCTAGCTTCAGGCTAGTATCCTTCGACGTAACTAACATGTACACCAATATTCCGATTATTGAAGCAATCAACACTATCGAAAACAACTTAAAATCCAACAATTCGGTAAAAGAAATTGAAGAGATTGTGAGATTACTGAGGGTCGTTCTCACCCAAAACTTGTTTCAATTCGACAATAAAATTTACACACAGAGAGAAGGCCTAGCAATGGGATCGCCACTAAGTGGGTTAATCGCTGACATCTTCATCAATGCACTAGAAAATGCGTTCTTAGAAAAGACTTCAACAAAGGGAATAGTAATATGGAAAAGATACGTAGATGTTGTAATTTGCATCTACGATACTGAACTAACAAGCGAAGAAACAATTCTCCAATCCATTAATAGCCTTCACCACTCTATCAAATTCACTAAGGAATCCGAAATAGACCGGAAAATAAATTATCTCGATATAACTATTGAACGTAAAGACAACGACCTTTCATATTCCATATTCCGGAAAGCAACACAAACCTCGCATACAATCGACAATCAGTCTAATCACCCCAGTACACACATACTAGCGGGTTTCAATTCAATGGTGCACAGGGCTTTAAACATACCCATGTCAAAAGACAACTATAATAAGGAAATAAGAACTATTATGCAAATAGCAAAGGAAAACAACTTCTTGCCAAGCAAAATAAATCAAATTATAGCCAAACATATAAATAAAGATAATTAAATAAATAAATAAAGATAAAACCGGACAGTAATGAGAAAAAATTTGCGCGTTTCAACTGTGTGAATGTGAATACATATAAAATCACTAACCTATTCAAAAAACAAGGCATAAAGATAGCTTTCACGACGAAAAACACAACCGCTAGGCACCTCCTAAATAGTAATCTAAATAAACGTGACCCGTCTTCAAGGTCAGGGGTATATTCTATAACGTGCCAAGACACCGATTGTCAAGCTAATTACATCGGGCAGAGTGGAAGGCGAGTAGACACACGTTATAATGAACATAGGAATGCGATAAGATACGGAACACATTCAGCCGTGTGCGAACATATGTGTGACGCAGGGCACAGCTTTACCAACATAGAGTCGGACCTTAAAATAATCCATCACGAATCGAAAGGCAGAGCTCTTGACATAAAGGAAGCAATCGAGATACACCTAGCCAAATGAAACAATCCCAACAATCTAAATGAACACACGTTCATGGAGAGCTCACCCCTCTTCACGCTACTAAAAAACACACCCTGTCGGAAACAAAACACAATTTAGCGACACAGCCAAGCTAGATAAAAAAGGGGGGAAATTAGGGGGTTTTTAATAGGTAAATGTTATCTGGATCAGGTGTACGATGTACTTTTCTTCTGCAATAAACCAAGGCCCATATTCGCGGCAGTATTAAAGGTGCCGGGACGTCCTCATAAGACCGTCAACGCTTAGTTCGAATGGGTTATGCTCCACGCGTGGCGAGGGCTAATCCACGGTCTTTAATAGTTGTAGACCCACCTCATTCAATAACATACATCTTATCTAGGTTGGCAACTCCTCACATAAACACATCGCTATCACTCCCCACAGCATGTAGGGACAGGGGGGAGAAGGCAGGGAAAAACCGGTCGTTAAGATAACCACCGCAGTCGACCGCACAGTGAGTTCCAGTGAGCACGAAAACTGCGAGTAGCTGTAGTACGGAAGACAATCAGATAAGTAGTTAGCCTAAAATTTTATAGTTTAACCATAGTTTACAACCATATAATCTCTCTAAAGTACAATCTCCGGATAGCTATCACCATTTAGCATTTCACCTAACATATATACTGCATTTAGCATACACTGACAGTTGCAGTACCAATACTGCAACTAAATAATTGTACATATTGTAAATATTTTCACCTGTATTTCAAACATAGATTTTGTAGCCTAAGTGTAATGGATCTGATGATGATCGCTTGACGATCGAAACTGGTCATCCTAGTGTTTTATTAATCTCATGTAATTTATTTCAGGATTAGGGCATAACCCATCTCTTTTGGGTACATTCGTGTTGACCGACTGAAAAGCACTAAACTCTTATTTGTTTATTTATTTATTTGCTTATTTATTTGTTTATTTGTTTGTTTATTTATTTATTTATTTGTTTGTTTATTTATTTACTTGTTTATATATTTATTTACTAGCTGTGCCCTGCAGGCGTTGCAATATTGCAATGCCAATCAAAGAAAGTGTTGGCATTGTAACTCTGTTGAAGTGCTTTGGATACACCATATAATATTTTTTTCCCCTTCTTTTTTCGTTAACTGCGTCTAAACTTTTGTAAAATGGATTTAATAATATAGAAACATTCGTGGGAGCGTGCTCAACAACTCAAATAAACAAATAAATAAAATATATAAATAAACAAATAACTATAAAAGAAACAAAAAATAAATAAACGAATAAAAAAATACCTATAAAAGAAACAAATAAATAAACAAAAGGTACTGTATATTGGCAAGATTGTAGCAAGGATTTGTTTTGGGGTGTGGCTTCTTGAAATTCAACCTCGCCCTAATGACCACTACCCTCATAAAATAGCCCTCCTGCCAGGCTACAAGCACTTCTTAGTGGCTTTGATGACCAGTGGGCATCCGTTGGGAGACTGAACTATAGCCTACTATTGCTGTGTTACACTTCAGCAATAAGCCCTAAACTAAAATATTAAACTAATTTGCAGAAATGGCCTACACGCACTCTGGTGGTAAAAAGCTGTAACATACAGAAACAGTGTTTGTCTACTACTAATAATAAATAATAATAAATAATAATAATAATAGGTAAATGTTATCTGGATCAGGTGTACGATGTACTTTTGTTCTGCAATAAACCAAGGCCCGTATTCGCGACAGTATTAAAGGTGCCAGGACGTCCTCATAAGACCGGGCAGCGCTTAGTTTGAATGGCTTATGATCCACGCGTGGCGGGGAATGTTCCATGGTCTTTGATAGTTGTAGACCCACCTCATTCAATAACATACATCTTATCTAGGTTGGCAACACCCCACATAAACACATCGCACTGACTCCGTACAGCACATATGAACAGGGGGGAGAAAAGGGAAAAACCAGTGTCGTTGAGATAACAGCCCATCTCAGTCGACCACACCTGGAGTAACAGTGAACACGAAACTGCGCGTAGCTCCAGCAAGGAAGACAACCAGGTAAGTAGTAGCTTGTAATATTACAGTTTAACCATAGTTGATTTTTACAACCATATAATCGCTCCAAATATACAAACTCCGGATATCTATCACCATTTAGTATTTCACCAAACATCATATATACTGCATTTAGCATACACCGACAATTGCATTACCAATACTGCAACTAAATAATTGTAGGCTACATATTGTAAATATTTTCACCTGTATTTTCAAACATAGATTCTATAGCCTAAGTGTAATGGATTTGATGATGATCGCTTGACGATCCAAAGTGGTCATCCTGTAACGTGTTTTTCGAGGGGTTTTTATGCCACTGGCATAAGTCAGTAAGAAGCCATTCTATATTTATTTACGCGGCAAATTTTTCAGCCAAGAGAATTTTTCATGTTAATTTATTATTATTATTAACTTATTATTATTATTATTAAGGTATTTTTTGGAGCATTTTTATAAAATTATAAGCATACGGATAGGTTTTCTATGTCATAGAAAACACTATCAAGCAAATTATTACGAACTACATTATCATAGAAAATTATATGATTACGGAATTTTACGGAGTTTTGTCAGTTAGGGTATTTTGAGAGAGATGAGTCACGGGGAATTCGGCTACAGGCTTAATCTTGTCGAGAAGCATGTCGCAAGCCTGGGTTGCAACGTCAAGAAAAGGTGAAATAGTCTGGAACGGCAAACGACATCATCCGCGCGCCGTGTGTATTGAGCCGAAGGAGGGGAGTATAGCGGGGTGCTCAGCCAATCAGTGGAGACCACGTAAGGTGGAAGTCGGGATGGGTGTGGGGAGCCGACGAGTGCATATATCGTTTGGCGCGCCGTGGAGTAAGGGACTATCTTTGTAAAACTTAACCAGTGTGGTTGTACGAGTGTTTGGCTCCGATGTTCGGACCATAAAGTGACTACATCTACAAGTATATCATCAAATAACGAAGAAGATGACGACGTCCCGGAGACTGTGGGAAGCTCTCTTCATCATCCAGTACGAGGGAAATGCTTCGGCAATTTCCAGTGGTAAGCGCGAATGACGCAGAACTACGCAATCTCTCGTTTCTCTTTGTTTTATATTCAATATTTCAGTAACTTCATAGCTTGAGAATAAGAGTAAAATCAGTAATTTATCCGACTCCGTTCTCACGTAATTTTCTATCGGTAATATTAAAATCGCAACGCTCCAATTTAAATTTTAAACTTATTATTTTATTAATTTTGCAATACTTGTTTTATATAATAAATTCATTTCTTTTAACCATTCAATCTTTGCTTTCAGTAGGTAGCATTAGATATAGACCAATTCCTTCTCCTGATACAATTGTTTGTTGGGTTAATGATCAAATCATACCACGATCTGAGTGAATAGAGTCTTGAAGGTGTTCTACCAGAGCTAGGTGTTGTTAAATACAAATTTAGATTTCAACATTGCGTTGAGGTCTTGGCGCCCATTAAAACAACATAGCTTAGGCAAAGGTAAACAGTTACATTTGTCACCCAACAGTAAGGACCAGTCAAAACGTTTCATTTGTACGCTCAACGTGGAGCAAAGCGAGAACGTTTCATTCCTAGTGTATTTATTAATCTTATGTAATTTATTTCAGGATTAGGGCATAACCCAGCTCTTTTGGGTACATTTGTGTTGACCGACTGAAAAGCACTAAACTCTTGTTTACTAAGGCAACACTGAAAAAATGTCTTCAAACCCCACAATGTACTAATAATGTGTTGAAGTAGAGACTTATCTGAATTGTGGAATGTCTACAAGCTGCTCTGACAAACACTGTTCCGAGGTAATCACACTCTATATGTGGAACATCATCATTATCTTGTACAGTTTCCAGGCCCTGGCTGGGTCTGCTTGGAACATAAGCCTCTCTCCTCTCACCACCTTTCACTACTCACTCTGTCCCACTCCACTCCTTCCTTCACACCCACAATCCACCTCTCTCTTGATCTCTCGCTCTCCATTTCCATCTCATGCATCCTCCTTGGTATCCTGCCCTCCTGCATTCTCCTAACACATCCGTACCAACTCATTCTTGACCTCTCTATGATCTCCTGTAAGGGATTCTCTTCCACAATCTCTCTCTTAATTCTTACTCTATCCTTTCTTGTTATTCCTAAGCTCTGAGAGCGATCAAGGGAACTACTCGCGTGTGGCGGAGCTCTTTCCGGTCATTTCGCGTAGGCTAAGGATCATCATCATCGGCTTTAACTCTAATCCGAGTATAAATCTTCTTCCTTCAGTCCAGTTTGTGGATGTGTTTACGGTGACTAAAGAGTCCAATCCTGGCAAGGAACAAGCGTCCACACAAGTCACATAGTATTGCTGGAGGAGGACGTGGTTGGGCTGCTCGGAGTTTCCTAGCTTGACGCTTGGCCTCTTCATGTGTGCGTCGATCCCTTTCAAACGTCTTTACAGTATCCGAGATGGTACGGCGCCAAGTTGAACGGTCTTCAACCAGCATGTCCCAGGTGTGTGAATCAAGACCTGTCAATTTCAGGGTCTGCTTAAATTGGTCCTTGTAGCACCTCTTTGGACCACCATGAGGTCTGGTGCCATAGCATTTGACGAGGTAATCTCACATCATCCATTCGATGGACATGACCAATCCATCTAAATTGGTGACCTATTATGGATGATTCTATGCTGTTGATTTGAGCCTTTTCAAGAACAGCAATACTGGTAATGCGGTCTTCCCATTTAATCCTCAGGATTCAACGAAGTTTTTGTAGGTGGAAACGCTCAAGCTTCCTAAGATCACGTCGGTAAAGGGTCCACGTTCACGGCCATATAACAGTGTAGAAATGACTACTGCTTTGTACACCATAAGCTTTGTACTCATGGACAGATCTTTATTTTCCAGGCTAAGGATAGGTCATACAAGATCCACCCACTCATACCTAATGAGAAGGGGAGGCCCCCCCCCCCCACTTGATCCTTGTGGAGCCATTTTCACCGTGGCCCACATTTTAACCGAGTGTGTGTATCTTGCTGACTTACGAAGAAACCTTGGTTTGCAGACACGGTGGCTGCTGATCGCATTATCCGTTTTATAAGTGAGAGTGGGTTAGGGCCAACAATCTAAATTTTCCAGTGTAAATTGACTCAACGACTTGTTCGATTTTCAATGCAGAATTTTTGTTTTTCCATAATTTTTGTTTATATTATAATTATTAGTTTTATTTAATTTTTTGTTTTATCATTTTTTGGTCTTTTCAAATTTAGGTGACCACTTGTAAATTTTAAATTCCATTCCAAATTTGTATACTTAAATCAGTGTTAAGAGGGGCAGGTGACCTCGTAGTTCTGCCCCTTAAAACAACAGTAACTAACCTCCAAATCTTCTTCTGTCAAATTTCATTTCGCAATATCAACATAACTTTTGTAATTTGTGGATCTTTTATTAAAGCCGATTGATATTTTCAGAAAAGTTGCAATATCTAAATTGGCAATATTGAAAAATGGCTTCAAAGCTAGATTCAATTCACTTCCAAGTATTAGACGCTGATGGCTATTATGTTCCAGGAAGTAACACCAACAACAATATTGGAGTAAACAAAAGTTTGATGCTTTTCGGTCGGTCAACACGATGGTACCAAAATGATATGGGTTATTCCCTAATCCTGAAAAAAAAAAATGTACATGAGATTAATAAATACACTAGGATGACCAGTTTCGATCGTTTCGTCAAGCGATCCATTACACTTAGGCTATACAATCTATGTCTGAAAGTATGGGCGATAATATTTACAATATATACACTTATTTAGTTGCAGTATTAGTTAGGATAATGCAACTCGTCAATATTTGTTAATTGTGGTCTATGTGATGTTCTATTAAGATACTGGAAGTGGTGATTGACCTCCGGAATTTGCTTGTTTGGAGTGAATATGTGGTTGTTGTATTGTACAGGCTACCAATCTGGTTGAGTCTTGCGCGGTCCTTTTGAGAGCAGTTAACTTCGTCACTGTATCCACTCGACTGAAGGGAAATTCCTGTGTGTGAGGGCCCCTTATCTCGTTGGGCTATTCCCCCTCTCGCATTCCTAAGTGCCATGTGTTCCTCGTACAAATGTACCTGTAAGTTGCCAAGTCTAGTCTCTCTAATGTGGTGTATGTTACTGTATTCGGGATAATCTTCAACTACTAAAGACCTGGTTTCAAAACCTCCACCCTTAAGCTAAAAAGCCCTCTTTAAGCGAAAAGATAAATAATTATCCTTGTACTTCAGGTCCGCCTAGTCAATACTTTTATTAAAATGTAATCATAGATCACATATATTCTAAATTACAAGGACATGTTTCGAGATCCTACATAAAATGATCTCTTCATCAGCCTACAAAGTGACGGGCCCAACATTCATAAAATTGCTCCATTGCACGAAAACATGTTAAAATGGGGAAGATGGCATGAAATGAATGAAGCGCAAACGGATTAATGAGAATGTCCCGGAACCTTTAATACTGCCGTTAATACCGGCCTAGGTTTATTGAAGAAAAAGATACGTCGTACATCCTAGCTTCAAACACCATCGTCGTCGGCTGTAACTCGATTCCGAGTAAACATACTTCTTCCTGCATAGAGCTTTTCACAACAGCTTGTGGATGTGCTTCTGATGACTGAACAGGCCAATCCTGGCATAAAACATGCGCCCACATAAATTGCACACAATGGTCGGGGAAGGGCGGGGTTGCAATTGACGAAGCTTTCTTGCTTGTCGCTTGGCCTCTTCATGTCTGCGACGTTCTTCCTCAAAGAAGTTGACAGCCGTCGATGTAGTGTTCCGCCACAGTAAACGGTCCACAGCAGATGTTTCCCATGAGTGGATGTCTATACCAGTCGTCGTCATGATGTGTTTTAACTGGTCTTTAAAACGCTTCAAAGGGGCCCCATGAGGTCTAGTGCCGGAGCAAAGTTCACCATAAAGGAATTGACGTGGAAGCCTGGTATCACTCATACGGTGAACATGCCCTAACCATCTCAGTTGATGAGCGATGATAGTTGTCTCAATGCTATCGAGATGCGCTCTCTCGAGAACTGCAGTGTTGGTCACGTAGTCCTCCCACTTGATGTTCAAGATGTAGCTCATCTTTTGTTGGTGGAAACGCTCAAGCTTCTTGATATCACGGCGATAGAGTGTCCAAGTTTCACAGCCATACAGTAGTGTTGAGATGACGACAGCTTTGTACACCATGAGTTTGGTATGCTTCTTTAGGTCTTTATTCATAAAGACTCTGTGCATTAAACGGCCAAATGCTGCATGGGCAGCCCCAATTCTTTTGTCAACATCCTGTTCGCAGATGCACCGTTTAGATAAGATGCTACCAAGATATGAAAAATTATCAACCTGCTCCAGTGTTGAGTCTAAGATGGAGATATTGAACTCAGGAAGAGGTAATCCTGGGGCAGGTTGTGCAAGCACCTTTGTTTTCTTTGCATTGATGGTGAGACCAAAGATATCACACGCAATGCTAAAGCGATTGACCGATTGTTGAAGCTCTGCAGCTGTCGGAGCAGGAGATGCGGTGTCATCGGCATACTGCAGTTCTGTCACCCGGGTAACTTGGGTATGTCTCTGTGAACGAAGTCTTGCCAGATTGAAAAGACCTCCATCGAAGCGAAACTTAATCTCTATGCCTGGGTTGTTGGAAGATGATTCATACATCATGGCAGCCATGTACAATGCAAAGAGTGTTGGAGCAAGCACACAGCCTTGTTTCAAACCGTGAGTGATTGGAAATGGATCAGATACAGAGTTACCGTGAAGAATCTTCCCAGACATTCCATCATGACGAGCTTTAACTAATTCCACATAGCGATCTGGACATCCAAAGTGCGTTAATACTTTCCACATAGCAGGTCTTGGTACTGAATCAAAGGCTTTTTCCAGGTCATAGAAAACTTAATACAGGGGCTCCTGTTGCTCTCTGCACTTATCCTGGAGTTGTCTGGCACAGAATATCATGTCTGTTGTGCCCCTGGAGGTTCGGAAACCACCATGAGACTCTGGCAAAATCCTCTCCGAGATACTTTGGAGCCGGTTTAGGAGAATTCTTGCAAGAACTTTACCTGCAGTGGATAATAGCGATATACCACAGTAGTTCCCACACACGCTACGATCGCCTTTCTTGAAGATAGTTATGATGGCAGCATTGTTCAGTCGTCAGGTACTTCTCAAGTTTCCCAAATTAACAGGAGAAGTGTAAAAAGTTGAGTCTTCAAGGCCATACCTCCACTTTGTAACAACTCCAGAGGGATGTTATCAGGACCAGGAGCCTTTCTCGGGTTTAGTTGATTGAGCGCTTTGGTGAAATCTCGGAATGTCGGCGGAACCGCCTTCCATGGTTGTTGGGGCTGCTGAGGGATGTTTCGAAGAAAGTCCTCGGCAACATTGGAGGCACGATTTAGAAGTGCAGAGAAATGTTCCTTCCAACGCTCCAAAATTTGTCCTTGTTCAGTTAAAATGGCGGAATTGTCAGCAGTTTTCAATGTACCTGATGATGATCAGATTGGGCCGTATACCTCCTTTATGCCTGCATAGAAGTTTCGCAGGTCACAGGCATCAGATAGTCTTTGCAGTTCTTCAGCTTTTCCATAATATTGGAGTATTGGAAGCCATTTTTTAGTGTCGCCTTGTTCTGTTATAGAAAGCTTTGTGTTTACTGACTGAAAAGCTATCTATAATACAACAACAAACTTGAGAAAAGTGCTCTTGTTGTTGCAGGTCAGTTCGGCAGCTCTGAACTAGAGTTCTTCCGCCACAGGATCCACTTAGAGCGCGACTCGGTGCGCCGAGCCAAGGACTTCCTGCGTGTCCAGCGCAACAGCTTCCAGAGTCGTCAGCGAGAACTGAAGCAGCGTCAGGTGGATGGAAGCACTACTGCTCGGAACATGCTGGACCAACTCTATCAGGTGAGGTGCAGCAATTTCACTCAGATTCCTTCTACTTCGGTGGCGTAGTTGGCAGCATGCTGAGCTTCTATGCCCAAGGTCGCGGGTTCAAACCCGGCTGAAGTCGTCGGATTTCTTAAGAGCGTTAAAAATCCCTCCTTCGTTGGGGAGATATAGCCGGCGGGCCCATGTCATAGATTTATGGCATGAAGAAGAACATTCCACTAACTACACTTACTGTATGTGAAGCCAAAATTTGTAGGTTAGGTTTGATTAATGCTCTTAAGTTCAAAGGTTCGTCACCGGGCGCTTGTTGCAATGACATCTAGTCATAGCGAAGTTCACAGCTAGGTGTTGTGGACGGTAGCATTTGGTAGCGAAAGTAGGAACTATTTGAAATTATTGTATGCAGTCCTTACTTGAATTAAAAACAGATAACACACACTAATACAGCCATCACAATTTACACCGGTTATCAGACAGATTCTGCACACACCCAAGTACACTCTAAACAAAACATTTCACTAATCTCTTCCTTAGGCTTACTTTCATTGCTCCACAAAATAATTTTCTTTTCTTACTGAAGGCTTCTTTTGCTATCGCAGTCCTTGTTTTTATTTCTTTAGTGCATATCATTTCTTGTGTAACCCAACTTCCTAGGTATTTAGAACTATCTACTTGTTCTATTTCATCTTCTAATTTTACAACATGAAAATGGAAATTAATGAATCCACAGTGTGCAGTAATACAGGGACGTGCTCGTGATTAGGCTCCGAAGGTGAGCATCCTTGGGAGCTATTGTCTTGTTGCACTCGATCATTGTCTTTCTGTCCTGTTTGGTGCATGTTGATTCCTGTTTGGCTCCAGCTGTCTCCATGCTTCCCTGTCTCTTGCCACTCTCGACCATTGGTTTCTTGCTTTAGCTCTAAAGTAGTCTGCCCATCCATCTGATTTTTTGGCGTCCCACATTTCTTCGTCCTTCTCTCGGGTCCCACATTGTGGTGTGATGCGTCCATTTCTGGTGATCCATGCATGATACGTGTCCTCCCCATTTCCATTTTAGGCTTTCTGCCCTTTCTACCACGTCTCGTATGTTTCTCTTCTTCTTAGTTCCTAGTTCCTGATTCTGTCTCTTAGAGAAACGTTTAGGATCTTACGCTCCATTCTTCTTTGACATACCTGTAGCTGCTTTTTCAGTTTTTCTGTCAAGGACCATGTTTGACAACCTTAAAGTAGTGTTGGCATAACACATTGGTCTAGGATTTCTCCTGTTGTGCTTACTTTTAGTCTCTTGTCTGTGAGTAAGAACTTAAGGGACCACGCCAGTCCTATACGGCGTTTGATTTCACTCTCTGTGCTTTGTCCTAGGTACACATACTGTTGCACATACTCTAGTGGTGATTGATGTACTTGGATTGGATCTTTGTCATTATTTTTGTTTTTGTGGGGTTCATTGTGAGGCCTACTTCTCTGCTTATTTTGTCCAGCTCATTGATCATTTCTTCTAGTGTTTTTGCAGACCTTGCTATTAGCGTTATGTCGTCCGCAAATCTTAGATGTGTCAGTTTCTGGCCGTCTATATTTATTCATACTGCAACTAAATAAGTGTAAATATTTTCACCCGTATTTTCAAACAGATTTTATAGCCTAAGTGTAATGGATCTGATGATGATCGCTTGACGATCGAAACTGTTCATCCAAGTGTATTTATTAATCTCGTGTAACTTTTTTTCAGGATTAGGGAATAAACCAACTCTTTTGGGTACTCGTGTTGACCCACTGAAAAGCATCAAACGATTGTTTGATATTAAGGGATTTTTAACTTATTATATCAACGGGTCTGGCAACTCAATTTTTTATAAAATTTTATATTTTTAAATATAAGATTTTACACCATTATTGAAGTTGATACGGAACTGAAAAAACATGGCAACAACCATGAGAAACCAATAATAATGTAGTCATTGTGTTTGTCCTGTCCAATGAAGTGGCATGTGCATGTGTCACCAGGAGGAACGAGAGCTAACCGACATGGAGGTGAGTCTCCACCGTACTCGCAGCCTTCTGGGGGAGAAGATCATCCGCCTGAGACACTTGGAGCAGTCCCTGCACCGCGTGGGGGACAAGGGCGGGGGCACATCGAGTGGAGCACCTGAGGACGGCACGCTCAGCGACCTGTCGTCTCACAGCGGCAGCTCGGGGTTCAGCAGCACGGAACTGGGCACGGACACCCCTCTCGGTGAGCAGACACTATCGACCTGTGATCGTATTTCATTTCATCCCCAAATACATTAAGACCATTCTCAGAATAAACAAAATTCTGCAGTGACCACCTCGTGGTGTAGAGGTTAGCATTCTTGGTTGTCATCCCGGAGGTACGATTTATAGACCACCTCGGGGTGTAGAGGTTACTATAGACCACCTCGTGGTGTAGTGATTAGTATTCTTGGTTGTCACCCCGGAGGTACGAGTTATAGACCACCTCGTGGTGTAGTGGTTAGCATTCTTGGTTGTCACCCCGGAGGTACGAGTTATAGACCACCTCGTGGTGTGTAGGAGCTTTCAGGAAAATGGTGCCAAGATTAAGTTTTAATATCTTCATTGACAAGTAACTCGATGAATGTTTTGGAAATTTTTATCACCGCATAAACCAAATTATTCTCCTCAAGATTGAACACTTTTGTATCAAGGGTGTTTTCAACTGTGTTTCTTTTTTTTTTTGTGTAACTGTAAAGACTTGTAAATGTGAAAGTGGTATTAATGTAAACAAAGGGTTTCTACCCTGAAGAAGAACATCAGAAATGATTCGAAACATCAAGTCAGAATTTAAAAAAATATATATAATCATGACATTTATAATGCCAAAGAACTCCGTCAATCAATACAATATATTCATTATAAATCACTCATTAGGCCCATTTTACTAATCAGAAGGATGGAGATATCAGAACACAGTTTCAGGCGCATCTACAGCAAGTCATATTTTTAAGGACAATCTTTTAAGGAAACAACATAGTCTGAGTCGTTAACTGCATGTTGATATGTTTAGTAATCCTTGTTTGAGTGTTGATATGAAAGGGCTGATGAAGGATTCCTAGAGCCCAAAACATGTACACTAAGGAGTGATCTATAATGAATATATTATTGACGAAGTTCTTCGATATAATTTATCATAGTTAATCTTACTGTCAATACGGACCTAACCCGATTCCAATATGGAATCGAACAACTTTAAGAATATCAACTAGAGCCTATCGGTATTGCTTTCCTACCAAGAGACAAAATTTGATTCCTATGTGAAATTATAATTCTTCATATCAAAATACCGAACAGTAATTACAGTTTTCAATTCAGTTTGATTACCATATCTAAATTTGAAACTCTTTGTAGATGGATAGTGATGAGTATAATGGGGGCACTTTGTTCTGTCGTTCCACCATTCCTCTTCCGACACGGTGTTCCAATCCAGGTTCTGTTTACTAATACTATTCTCCACCGAGTCCATCCAACGCATTCTTGGTCTTCCTCGTGCTCTCTTCCCTGTCATCCGTCATTCCAGTCCTCGTCTTGATAGCTTTACTTCATTCATCCGTTTGACATGTCCAAACCATCTCAATCTGTTTTGCTCCAGTTTGTCATTTAGTTTCTGTACTCCCAGTTCTTTCCGTATATCTTCATTTCTCACTCTGTCCCTCCTCGTTTTCTGGACCATACTTCTCAGGAATCTCATCTCAGCTGCTTGTACTCTGCTCTCATCCCTCTTAGTCATTGTCCAAGTTTCTGCTGCATATGTCTTGCTTTGTACATAACTTGTAAGTTATGTCAGCTGGAAAAGGGGAAATGAAGATGATGAATGATGAGTATAAATATTTGTGTATTGTATCACCTGGTACAGGTGTGTCGCACGGCTAATATATGCTATATGGCTCGTGTCTGTGCAGGACGTTCAACAGCACATCGAGGCACTCACTACCAGGAGTCGACGGAGATCATCCAGAGCCTAGAGAACTTGAACACGGAGATTCGTGAGATTTGGGAGGTGCTCAACAAGCAGCAGAAGGAAGGGACTGCTCACACTGGTAGGTGGAATCGCTTCTATTCTTGTCATGAGACGGCTAACCATTAAATCCATTACAATAATGTTGACTGGCACTCTTGAGTGTTTTATTATTATTATTATTCTTGATTGGTCACATTGGACCACTTGAGTCGTTCCACAATCACTTCTTCTTTGAAGGTAGTACTGCTTGGTTCTTGCGCTCTTTCCAGTACTTTTTCATTCTTTCAGATCGGGATTTTCTCAACTCATCTGAAATCTCCATAGGCTTTCTGTGTGTCATTTCTGCAGAAAATTTGTGAGTTTTAAGAATGGTGTTAATTTTATTTTTCTCCTCGGCATCTGTTATCTTGAGTCCAACTGCTTTGAGATCTTGTTGGATTTCTTGGATCCATTTACCTCCAGTTTTCTTTCCTAGATTTCTCATCACCAGTTGGTGTACAATTCTGTTTTCTGGAAGCCGTAAGATGTGAAAAAAATATGAAATTCTTTTCTTCTTCATTGTGCTGGTGATTGGATCAATCTCACGATAGACAGTTTCATTTGGGAGAATCCTCCAGACTCCCTCAACCTGATACTTTTTATTTATGCACGTTCTAATGATTCTTCTTTCCGTTTTGAGGAGCTGATCAGTTCTTTGTTCATTTTTAATTTGGAACAATGTTTCACAAGCATAAGTGGCTTCAGGGAGAGTTACAGTTTTATAATATTGGATCTTAGTAGCTATTGATAGGCATTTTTTATTATATGTTGACCAGGTTAGAGATTGTGCCTTTTTCATTTTATTTGTTCTATTTATCCAAGTTACTTTTTCGTTTAAGTTATGTGTTATAATTTCTCCAAGATACTTAAATTGAGGAACTAGGTTAATTTTATGATCATTTATATAGACTTCATTTATATCTAACGGTTTCATAGGCATGATCTCAGTTTTTTCAAAGGATATCTGTAATCCTATCCCTTGAGCAATTTCTTGGAGACTAGTGATCTGAGTACAAACCTCTTCCTTGTCTAGTGCTAAAAGAGCCAAGTCATCTGCAAATCCTAAGCAGTTTATTTTTATTGATGGTTTTGTTCCAATTTTGATCTTAGGAGGGTTTTCCTTTTGCCAAACCTTCATGATATAATCAAGAGCCACATTGAAAAGCAGAGGGGATAATCCATCACCTTGTCTGAGACCAGTTTTTACTGTGAAAGCTGTTGATATTTCTCCCCTAAATTTAACTTTCGAATTTGTGTTTGTTAATGTTAATTGAATGATTTTTATCAATTTAGGATGGAGACCGTATGATCTGAGGATTTTTAGCAGTGTCAGTCTATGAATACTATCATAGGCCTTCTTGAAATCTATAAAAGTGATAAAGAGTTGCTTATTTCTGTTTTTGTAATATTCCATTATTAATTTCAGGCTAAGGATTTGGTCTGGACAACTTCTGTAAGGGCGAAATCCTCCTTGATATTCTCCAAGTTGTGGTTCCAGAATGTTTTTGATCCTGTTGTAAATTATACGAGAGAAAATTTTATATGTGCAGTCCAGAAGGGTAATTCCTCTGTAGTTATCTGGGTTCGTTTTGTCTCCTTTCTTAAATAATGGATGGATTATTCCTGTGGTCCAGTGTGCAGGAATTTCTTCAGTAATCCACATTTTAACTAGATGTTGATGAAGATTTATAATCGCAGGTTTACCAGCATTTTTCCAGATTTCAGCAAAGACTAAGTCTTCGCCACAAGTTTTGTAATTTTTTTGTTCTTTAATTGCGAGTTCTACTTCATTAATGTTTGGAGGATTTATTAAATCAGGTGAAGTTAAAATAGGTGTATCAGTGTTTACTTGCAGGGTTTCCAGTGGATCATCACAATTTAACAGTTTCTCGAATGCTTCTGCAAGGATCTCTGTATTTTCTTGGTTAGAATGTGCTAACTTTCCTGTTTGATTTTTCAACATTAATGTTGGAGCTTCAAATTTTTTTAGATATTTACCAAATGTTTTGTAATAATCTCGAGATTGCTTTTTCTTGAAATCGTCTTCTATCTTTTCCAGTGTATTTTTAAGATGATTACGTTTCGTTTGTCTGATGATTTTATGGGTTAATTTTCTTTGTATAGTTAGTTCTAAATTTGATTCTTCTGACTTGAGTGTTTTACTGCAAATAAATCTGAATTTGGATTCATTCTATGGAATCATTATCATCATCATCATCATCACCATGAACCGGCTCCAGTTTCCCGGGTGCGGTGAATGAGCGCTCTCCATTTAGTTATCTCCAAGAATGTCTCCCCCCCACGACCTGCTGCAAATCCAGACCTCTCCCTGCAAGATCATTTCTAACCTGGTCGATCCATCTCTTCGTTGGTCGACCTCTTGGTCTCTTGCCATTCAGTTCTTTCTCAAACCACACTCTAGCTGTTCTTTGTGTGCCCATTCTTTTGAGATGACCGAACCATTTCAGCCTGGCTTCAACACAGATCTCATTGAGAGATTGTTCTACTTGAACAAGATGGCATATCTTGTCATTTTTTATTTTGTCCCTTCTTGTCTTCTGAATCATAGTTCTTAAAAACTTCATCTCCACCGCCTGTAGTTTGCTGGTATTTCTCTTGGATTGGGTACAGGTTTCTACAAGCCAAGCACTGACAATGAAGAAAATGCCTTTACAGATACAATTCCCTGTATGATGAAGTGGTGCATTTGGTTTCCCATGTATTCTGTCACACAGGGATTTTACTGATAGGGTGTTTAAGTTGGCAGGTATTAGTAATCTTTAAGAACTTTGTTTTTTTCTTACCCCATTAACCAACATCCCACATGAGATGAGTGAAACTCGTCGGTATTTTGAAATAATAATTCTCCTTGCTCTTCAAAAAGTCCTCTGAACTTGCACTTCAAGCTCTTTTTTTCTTGATCTGCTTCTTTGAGTTTTCTTGAGATCTCCTTCCATTTAAATTCCATTTAAATTCTAAAATCTCCCTTACCTGCTTTATATACAGTAATTGTACAAGTGTGTTTTCCTGTGTGTGATTCAGTCTTCAGTCTTTAGACTGGTTTGATGCAGCTTTCCATACCTCCCTGTCCTGAGCTAATCGTTTCATCTCTACATAGCTACCACACCTTACATCTGAGGCAATCTGTTTAACATATTCTAACCTTGGTCTACCCCAACAGTTCTTGTCCTCAACCCTTACTTCCATAACTAAATTTGCTATTCCTGTGTGTCTTAGTATGTGCCCTTCCAAGCTATCTCTTCTCTTCATTAGCAGTCGCCAGAAAAATCTCTCCTCCTGCACTTGTCTTAAAACATCTTCATTTGTTACTCCATCTAATCTTCATCATTCTCCTGTAACACCATATTTCAGATGTTTATATTCTCCTCCTTTCCGCTGCATCAACCAAGTTTCATTTACGTAGTGTGCCGTGCCCCAGACAAAGGCTTACAAAAATTACTTTCTCTTAGACATTTCAAAAAAAAAAACATAATATTTCTGATGAGTTTTCAAGCCACTATGGTTCCAATTTGTCCTTTTATGGAAGTGAAGCTAGACTTTAAAACATGTATGTGTAATTTCACTCAAAATGTGTTTTGTGCTTGATTTCTTTCACTTGGTGTTTTGATTCCTTTGAAACTATTTCAGCTGTACCCAAGAAGCCTCTAACTAAGATCCCTAGATATGTTTTGTTCTCCTATCACATGTAATAGCTCTGTTTGATTTGTGAGTCATTCCACATTACCTTCCTCCTCCCCTTATTGGGTGTACATGGCATACTCGATGATTTCACATCTTGTTCTACTGATTTGTAAGAAGATAGGCCTAATGTCTTGGGCAAAGCTTGCAACTTTTCAAGATCTTTACACATCTTCCATGATCAATTAATATCAATAACTAATTTACCATAATTTTTAATAAGCAATTCCCCAGCAACATGAATATACAAAGTGATATTTCCAAGTCAAAAGCATATCTCTACTTAGTATAAAACAAAGTCCCCGATTCTTGGATGTCACGGGTAATCTCGAGAACCACTGGATGGATTTTGATGTGGTTTTCACCATTCTGTAAAGGATATCTCGAGGAAGGTTTCTGTAGAAAATAATTTATTTATTATTAAAGGAAGCCAAGCAGTAACGATTTCAGGGAAAATGTCAAAAAAAAACCTGGCATCCGTGCGCTTTTTAAGCTTACGCTAGGCAAACCGTTAAAAATATCAATATACTATGAGCGTAAGAATTGTTCAGGATGAAAAGTTCTACAAAAACGTCCGCGAGAGCATATCTCTATCTTCAATACATCGTCCACTATAAGTGTTTTTAAGTTTTCATTTGTTCCCGCTTCGGAGCAAGTTTATGAGCTAGTGAGCGAGCCAGTCACCCCAGCTTCGGCCAGCATCAAACTGTCAAGTCGTATCGAGTTAAGACTTAAGAGAAGAGTATATGTGTTTGGAGTTTCGCTGTTCACCTCGGCTTTTCTGAATTGTCTGGGACCTGTCGCCTTCTAAGCTTACGCTGGGTAAACCCTTAAAGATACCATAAAGATTCCTTTTCCCCATGAGGGCTAGCGAAGCAAAGCATGAAGTCGGTCATGCAACATGGCTCCCAATTTGGACTTGTAGAAAGCCTCATTGTCAGCTTTCTAGTGGTACAAGATGTGAAATCATTAGGTATTCTCCTCAAAGGAACACAAACAAAGGCAGTGGCTATCTAATCTATGATTCACATTTTTGTGCTTATAATCATTGTTTTTTCTGTGAGATGGAGATTTAAGTTTGCAAATGATTCTACATTTAAATGTTTATTGTAGAATGGTAACAGCTCAAATAACAGCTTTGAGGGATAAATATATTCTTCTGACTGTACTGTAGATGCAGTTACTTCCAGTACAACTAGGGGGAGCTTGAAATTCATAGTGTGAAGGTTTTGACTATTGCTTTCCCCCCACTCCCTCCTACTCCAACCTTCATCATCATTTCCAGTCTGTTTGGAACATAAGCCTCGCCACTTAGTCCTTTCTTCCCACCACCTCTCCGCTGTCACTCTGGTCCAGTCCTCGCCTCTATTCTTGACACATTCCTCCACTCCTTTCAGCCATCTATCTCTTGGTCTTCCCCTTGGTCATTTCTTCTGCATCTGCATCTCATGTATCCTCTTGGGAATCTTCTTCTCTTCCATTCTCTTTAAGTGTCCATACCACCTCAGTCTTGATGTCTCAATCCTACCCTGCAAGGGCTCCTCATTCCTCACCCTGTCTCTTCTTGTTACTCCGATCCTATTTCGCAGGAACTTCATTTCACCTGCCTGTATTCTGCTTATGTCTTTTTTCTTCATTATCCATGTTTCTGATGCATAGGTCAGTATCGGGATATAGTAGCTTCTGTATAACACTTCTTTGCTTTTTTGTGGGACATCTTTATTCCACACTAAGCTCCTAATGCTTCTGCCTGTCTGCCACGTTCCGTAATCTCTTTGTCATTTCTCCCATTTTCCTCCAGTATACTTCCCAAGTACTTGAGACTTTCCACCTTCTTCAGCTGTCCACCTCCAAGTGTTATCCCACTCATTGGCCTGTCCTTTTTCCTGGTCCTACTCCAACCTTAATAATTACAATTACATGCTCCAGTACAGTCACCACAGAAACACAGGTTATCAGTCAAATTCAGGATTTATGCCCAACATGTTCTACACCCTTAAAAGGAATTAACCACAAATAGGAATATTACAAAAAAGAAATTGGTTAGTGCTCGAAGAGGAGAAACTTTCCTGTTCATTTATATTTTGATATGATTTATAGCAGACATTCAAACTGCTTGCCTTCTACTAAGGTGAATTGGATTTCATATTAATATCCTATTTGGAGTTTTTAAATTTTCCACCGTAGTCAATACTGATTTATTTTTTAGTCATTACATGGTGCACATGTTTCGGGCCGTGTACACCCTTCTTCAGCGCTGTACGACAGTCATTAACAAACTTAAACAAACATCCCAAATTTTAAATATTTGTAAGATTCTAAAAATTCTTTAAAATATAAGCTTTGTATTTTATTCTATACAATTGCAGTAATTCCCCCTATGTTTTCTTAGAACTTTATCATACAAATTGTATATTTATCGTGTTGGAAGCCATTTTTCAGTGTTTTTCAGTTGGTCAACATGATTGCAGCCAATTGTAATGGGTAGTTCCCTAATTCTTTTTAAAAAAGTACATGAGGTTTATCCTGAAAAAAAAAAAATACATGTAAATTATTTTCTTTATCATGATAAGGGAATGATACACTACAATTGGGTAAATTCCTGTTGACCGACTGAAAAACATTAAATTTTTAAATTGTATATTGTTGTAAATATCAGTAACACTGATTTAACCCTGCGGAGCACGCTTTGCGAAGTTACACAGACGGGCGCGTGCTGCATGGAGTGTGGCTCCCACTAAATATCACTTAAATGCACATTTTCGGTAGTAATCAAGGGATCTACAGGAATTACTAAGTTTCAATAGTACATTATGCAACGAGCGTATGCGAGTTTTATAATTTCCATACGAGTGTCTTAATTACCATTATAGGCGAGTTGCATACGACTGTTTATGTTCGACGATAATTATAACTTTATTATATGTTTTAACATAAATATTCATAAATATCTGTTGAGAGTCAGCTACTTGAATTAGGTGATCGCAGAGCGAGCGTTGGGTGTTATATCTCTGTCTTTCAAGATCTTAGAACGACCGACGCATGCGCTCTGTGAGCTTGCAATGCTATATCGGGCCATATGTTTAAATATGCCGTCCCTCAGTAATATTGTCACCGGTGTCATTTGAAGACTATGCGCTGTGCAGAAATTAGTGTTGGTGATTTTAAGGTACAGTGCTATTTCTTGTCTCATATTCGTCAGTTTATTTACGCGAACATATGGACGGTGCGTATTCCATGTCGGTAATTTATTATAGTTCGATGTTGTGTTTATGTCCGACATGTTGGATTTTGAGTGCATGCGCGAAGGTATCGTTACCTAATTGGTCAATGAACGAGCTCTGATTGGCTGGATAAACTGTATCATAATGAAAAACGGTCTTATAATGAACATCATTATGATACAGTTTTCTAACACATAATAGTGAGGGTCGAACATAAAATGAATTAAGACACACAGTTTGACGAATTAATTTTATTCTGTGAAAAATTGAATGCAGAAATGACCGTAACTAGAAGGTAAAGGGAAGCAATATTGAAGTAAAGGAGATATTTACCAGAAAAACATAGTGAAGGTGCAATAAACCTCAAATTTAACAAAATGTTAGCCTTCACTTAGAAATGTCATGATCAATAATCGTCATCAAGTTCTGCAGTATCTTAAATTTTACATGTAAAACAAAGTACCTCCCGAATACAGTGATTCTTGCAGACGTGTAAGGTACACTGTTTGCACTTGATGGTTGTATTATTCCACTTGTGACGACCACAAAGATGTCATGGTCCAGTTCTCCTCTCCTGCATATACGTGGGAGCTGGTAGCTCACGATACTTCGCCAAAAACAAGCTGACATCCTTTGGCAGACTTTTCATGGCTGCTGTCAGTCAACTGAAAAGCCAGGTCATTTAGGAAGAACCTTCTTCTGCGCAATTTCTGGGGATTATTTGCGAATAAAATGATCATTGAATTTATTCCTGCTATATCCAGGTAGCGAAAAATACAGTCATTGGCCATCTTCTTGTGATTCGAGAAGTCGAGTAAGATGCTGACATTTGATCTGCTGTGTCGACTCCTCCCTTCGTCGCATTGTAGTCAAGGTTCACAACTGCCTTACTGGTGTCCATATCAATTTCATCAGTCGTGCATAGTCAACAAAAATAACACACCCCGTGTAGGTTTTGTCATCACGGACAAAAGCGTCATGTTGTACTGGAACCCAAACATACAAGACTTCAGAGCAAGAAACAATTCGCGGGAAAAAAAAAGGAAACCCGTATTTTATTTTATTTTTATTTTTTTAATTTATTTTTTAATTTTTTTCTTTTCGTGTGGTCTCCTGAAAGGCCGAGTGCAGGTCTTTCTAGTCGACGCCCGTGGGCGACCTGCGCGTCGGGATGAGAGATGGAATGGATAAAGATGGATGAAACTGGGAAAGGATGTGGAAGGAAGCAGCCGTGGCCTGTCAGAAGGTACCGTTCCAGCATTTGCCTGGTGTTGAAAATGGGGAAACCACGGAAAACCATTCCAAGGACGGCCGACGGTGGGGCTCGAACCCACGCGTCTCCGAGTCAGCAGAGATCTTGGCCCCATGACCTAACGCTGCGCTTTAGCCAGCGTTGCTGTCGGCATTTATGGTAATGAAATCCATCTGAAACATATTTGCCGATATGAAAAATATTATTGGAACATAAAGAGCGAAAAGAGTTATACAAAATAATACTTACATCACAATGGAGGAGCTGCATGAACTGTAAGACAAGCAGACACGTCCTACACTTCACTCAGTGCGGCATCCGGTACCTGTCAGGGCCAGTCTTAGGGGTTTCAGCGCCCTGTGCGAAATTCGATTTTGCGCCCCTCTGTGCGAGGCAGGGTGCCTAACTCTGGCAAAAATTATGTGGTATCATAAAGAGGAATCAAGAAATATAAAGTAGAAAATGCAGGCGAAGGCAACGAGTTATCGGATGAAATTAAATAAAATGAAACTAAAGTACATTTACCCATTTACTATAATTCTTGAACATGCTTTACTTGCGTTGTAGTAAGGGGATGGTCAAGGTAACATACAAAATATCGGCTGTACGCTCACATATGCAAAAATCCTGGACTTTATTATCTAATAGGTGATGCATAACATATTACAATAACTATTTTTTCAGTTGTGATGCAAAATGTCAACATAACAAAATTGCTGGAAAATACACTTACAGGAATCAAGCTTTACTAATTCAAACGACTACGACACACAGGAAAAAACACACTAAAACCCAAAACCTTATGAGAAGAGAGCTTTCCGTGCTTTGACTGAAGCAAACTGTTTTACTAACTGGGCTAAATCGAGCGAACGTGCAACATCGTTCTGTATTGAAATTAAAGCAAGTTTTGACAATTTCTCTTGGCCCATTGTAGCATGCAGGTAGGTTTTAATCAAAGCCACGTTCACCCGAAGCGACAGTTACCAACAAGGTTAAGATAATTTGCAAAGCTACATTGACCTTTGGAAAAACGTCAATCATATTCGTACTGTAAATTAACTGCAATGCAGCGCGAGGTATTTTTGCGTTTGGTGGTAGGCATGGGCTCAAATGTTGCAGCTCAGAACATACAGTAGATCCATCCCACTTATATCAGACTCCTTATTTCCACTGGAAAGCTGCTTTTGCAAGTTCAAGCAACGATCCATGAGTGGTCTACTATCTTTAATAGACCCATGCAGTGGCTTTAGATCGTACAAAAATCCCCATGTATCGGAATGCTCTTTAAAGAAAAAGAATCTCTTGCTCGCAGACTTTAAAGCTACTGTTAGGAGTTTGTCAAAGAAACTTTTTTGAAGCGTGTCGACAGACGTGTAAGGAAGTTGTTGTTGTAGCTTCTCTTGTTTGCGCTTAACCTTAGCCTGTGCTTCAGCCTCTGTCAGCTCCGGCACCGACTCTGACTCAGAACTGTCACTCTCAGTGCCTCAATCAACCGTTGAGGGGGTCTAGTCTTCCTTTTCCGTCTACCTTCTTCGACCTCAAGAGACACAGACGCAATTATTTCTTTAGCCGGAGTTATAGCGCTTTCATAGCCTTCTTGGGAATATTTTACAAAGTACACGATTCAACCTTCCGCCAAAGAAGACGCCTTGTGTATATCAATTGCTTTTGCTTGCATGGTTTTGAAACAAAATGTCGTGGCATACCACAACAGCAACTACAAATTCGAATGTCACTTTTTTTCGCCAAGTATTCAGCTTCATGGCGTAGCCCCAAATCAAAAGAAGGATTCTCCTTAATGGCCTTTAAGGCTGCCATTACCCCATTCATATTGTATCAAAAAGACCTCTAAGGTCTTCTAGCTTTAACCCCATTTCTGTCAAAGTATTAATGATCAGATCGGCAAGCGCCTCACCATCAGTTTTTCGGCCACCACAAAACCAACGAAGTGTTCGGTCGGATTTACACCGTCGTCAGATTTTTGAACGAACCGTAAAGTGATCGACATTTGTTCTTTTTTAGAAAGGTCTGGTGTACAATCGGCAATAACCGAGAAATATTTAGCTTTAGACACTTGAGCTAAAATATCCGACAAAATCGCATCACCTAGCAAATTTATGAGCTCGTTCTGGATTATTTTACTGCAGTAGTGATCACTTGTTTCAGAACCCATCACCTTTTGCCCAAAAGTTCAACAAGTTAAAGGAAATAACCATTGTTTTTCTCGAAAAATTTGTCAGATGAACCCCTGAACGACTTAGAAACATTGTTATCGATAATAATCGTTCGAGTACGGACCTCCAATGTTCTACCTCAGCACACATAATTCGTTGATCAGCATCATCAACGCACTTTTTCGAGGATAAACACAACTCTGTTTCGGACCATAATTGAGAACATTTGAAATGAGAACGGGATCATTCATGAGACTTAAAGGCTTGCGAAGGATGTGCCCAGTCACAGAACCTCGAGGCAAGGGATTGCAATGATGATCGCCAATCTTCGACGCGGAGACGGCATATAAAGAAGAAGAATTCACAGAATCCCGAAGTGACGTGAGCTGCTATGGACTTTTTGTCGAAAAGCTTACAACACAAACATATATTTTTTTTAATGAGTCAGAATATTGGAGCCAACGTCTTAGTAGTTTTTCGCCATTCGGCAACTCGTGATAACAATGAAACATAATAAAATTACGGCCACCTCCAGTATCTTTTTTAAAGTTCCGATCTTTTATTTTAACTGGCCCTTGAACATTAATTTTATCAGCACATTCCGTGCTTCGGACCGGAGGCCAATAAGCAGGGTCTTGAAGTTAACTGCTATCACTAATGAAGGGCACATGCATAATCCATTCCCAGCACCAGAACCTTCACCGTCACAAGTTAAATCAGCACCGCAACTACCACGTTCACCACTTTCGACTGTATGTCCATCACCAGAGTCGAAAGGTTTCTTTGAATCTTTCCCGTCTTCACCCCTGTCATATGAGTTTAACTTCGGTCCGTCATGGTCTAAGTCGCGCGTAGGGTTTTCAGTTGTGAGAGATAACACCGGTTGAACTTTAAAAAAAAAACTGATTCCCTTGTTTGTATGACGAACTCGCATTTACCTATCTTTCCATTTGTTCAATAGGAAATAATCTAAATTTGCCTATCTTTGGGGAACGCCTTCGACGCCCCCCAAACCATTAGCGCCCTGTGCGACCGCACATGTCGCACACCCCTAAGACCGGCCCTGTCTACAGCCCATAGACGACTGACAAGGGGCAGATAAGCGATCAATTGTGTTGAAACCTAGTGGTGATGTAATGAACATAGCATACCTTGGTTCCCAAGGCAGAAAATAACTTCATTCATCAGCAAAGTGAAAATAAACTATTTTGCCGCACTGATTGCGGCCGCGCGCCTTCCGGAGGGTTAAAAAAAGGAAGGATTTGGTACAAACCACACCTTCTAACTCCCTCTGGCTTAGCTTGAGTTTTGTGAAACATACACCTTAGCTTTTTATATATCTGATAGAGTGGTTTTTCTTCTTTGAACTTTAATATTCTTTGCATAATCGTCGCATCCTGCTTTTCTTCCACGAATTTCAAGCCAAAAATATGCGAGGAAATACAGTAATTAATCCTTATAGATATTGTTTTAGTTTGTTAACGATTATTGTAGGGTGCTAAGGAAGGGTCTACTTAGCCAAAACATGTAGGCCTACACCATGTAATGACGAAAACATAATATTGACTTAAGTGGAAAGTTAAAAAAAATTCCAAATAGGATATTAATATTGTACCTTTTACATATTTAGTTAGATTGATGGCATTCTGGTTTTGATAGGAATAGGCTGTCTCTGAGGGGCGGGCTGGAAGAAGCTGCTATGTTTGACTGTTGTTTGTGTTTGAAGCGAGGCACTGTATTGTAGAGTTATTGACTGCCCTCTGTTAGCCCTCCCACCACCCCCACTCATGTATTCTGACATGGGCTGGCCGACGCTGGCAGGAGCCCGAGGTGGTGGAATCCCGGCGACCGTCTCCGTGCCCGTCCCCGAGCGCCTGCAGGCCTACCGTCAGAACCCGCCCTACGTCCGTCCCGCAACCGTCGAGGCTTCGCTGGTGGAACGTACCCGCAGTCTGCGCGACTGGCTGAGGCAGGCCAGGCTAGACTCCACCGAGCTGGTGGGTCCTCCGCAGCCCACTGTTTGAACGAGCCCAAACCGTCTGTCTAGCTGTTGTGCGTTTCTCTGTCTCGTCTCTGTAGTCTACTGTTATTGTCTTTCATTCTCATTCTTATCTGTTATATGTGTAAAGATAGAAGTTAAGAATCATATTATATTATTTATAAAAGAGATTTTTACCATATCTGACATCTTGAAATTGAAAATTCCTTATTATTGTGTTGGCTACAATGTAGTCGCCTCGTATACGGTCTAAGTTAAGTGCCACCCTTAGTAAATACTCTGGTAAGAAAGCTAATAGAAACATAAGAGAAACAATGACTAAGCAACCACTTACCAGGTAATCCAAAGGTGGGTACTAACAAAACATCGCTCAAAAATATTGGAGATGCGATGCCATTTTTTTTTTTTTTTTTTTTTTTTTTTTTTTGTGGTTTAATGGTGCTCTTAACTGGTAGGGCGTTGCTTTCCATTTGTCTTCTCCTTATATTTAAAATGTATGTATGTATGTAGATATGACTGTTGTATTTTAAATGTAATGTTGATTGTTGTAAATTATATGCATGAGAAGATCATGAAAATAGTGGAACTTATCAATCCATATGTTCCAACAATGATATTGTTTCCAATGAATTATTGTAAGTAAACATGTTCTACTGAAAGCCCTCACTTCTTGTATTTGCTAGGTATTTTTGAAGTCTATAATAATACCATTAACCCATTGAGTGCTTCCCCCATCTATAAACGGTGCACAAAAACTTCATTATTTTAAATTTTATGTTCCCCGTTCGCTTTCAAGTGCCGAGTTGATCTCTGGCATGTTCTGCCATCTGTTGGGCATTATTTAGTACTATTTGAGTTTGGATTTTTACTTCCGGAAGTAACTAACAGAGCATTTTGTAGGCGTCTGTCGTCTACAGCTGGAGTTCATCTGTGATGTAAACAACAAGCAAATTCTTCACGCCGCGTTATGATTTCGCATCAAAGAATATCAATGTTTGTACGAGTAAGGAGCAACATGTATAATTTGCCTACTGATTTTAGGAAATTATTTTATTTTTGGCCCCTACCTGGTGTGGAGATGATGCAAGCGGGGGCACAAAATTATAATTTCGATTTTTAAATATATTTGGAAACAGAAATCGACAACTGCCTGGTTTCAAGAAGTAGAGAAAGATTAGAAAGAAACAATGTAAGAGAAGAAGATGCACTAGAGAGAGAAATTTTCAAAAAAAAAAATGGTATTGGGAATGGAAGGACTCCAAGGAAGGCAATATAAGAAAACTGGCTCAAAATGGTCGGAAGAGAGAAAGAAGACACAGCGAAAAGATGAAAAAGCACTGGAGGAAGAAGAAAGAACAACAAAGGACTAAACATTGAAATGGGTTCGTGGTCCTCAGAAGACCATAACGGAGAGAGAAAGAAGGAAAGAAAGAAGAAGGATTTTGAATTTACCCAAAACAGACATTTTAAGCCCCTTCTTCAATTTCTTTCAAAATGCAAATGATAAAACTCGGCACTCGGGAGGTAAATAGCTAAGTCAGCACTTAAAAGGTTAAGAAAGTATGTTTTGAGGTTCTAACTAGTTTCAGCTCAATTTTGGGAGTAGAATGTTACAATAGGAAATCCTTCTTTGTATCTCAATTTGGAGGAATTACGGAGAATAAGATTGAGACATTTCTCAGGCCTAAGATCTTTTTATAGGAATTGAATTCTTGTTTAACCTTTTAACTGCTATGCTACGGGCCGATAACCTAGATGTTAGGCCCCTTAAAACAAGAATTATCATATTTTAACTGCTATGTATTTCCAGATATGCTGAGTTATTTTCACACATCTTAGTCCCGTTCCACATCAACTTAACATACTCCTCCTTCTCCTATTGGTTCCATATTTTATATTGGGTTACACTTAACACACATGTACTCAAATAAGTTTTCTTCAGGGGCGCACCCGCAAAATAATTTCCGGTGGGTTACTTGAACTGGATGTAAGACTGACTTATGTAGCGTTTGGCTAAACGGCCTTTCACTAGGGGTGACAAATCACACTTTTAGGAGGGATATATCTAGAGCCCTGCGCGGATAAACAAAACGTTATCCGCAACCGCCCCGCACAGCTGTTATCCGCATCTACTGTCATTACAATAATATTTTTAGTTTGATAAAGCATAAGGTATTAAAGCAACACCTTTGGACATTTGAGGAGAAAGTCGTTCCCCTAGGCTTTGTGGCCTATGTCATGTGCTTTGTTTAAAATGAATGTTACACAGCCAGAGTTACAACCGTTTTCAGCTCAGAGTGTTAATTTTGCTTAATGGCATAATTTGAATGAGATTGTAATCAAATGTTCTCGAAAGAGAGAAAAATGAATATTTTCCGTTGAGCCATTATAATTAACACACAAAGTGATAAAAATGTCCAGCTAGCAATTTGTTGAGTTATGCTGGACATTTTTATCACTTTGTGTGTTGAATGAGGTTAGTGTTAATCATCATCATCTTACATTTGTCATTAAAAAAAGTCATAACGGAAAAATACGATATGTCATAAACATTTGGGTCTTAGTAATGAATAATGGTATTCATCAAGATCGGATTGTATTCTAAAACTATCCGAAAATTTACTCCAAACATTATCAGCAGCTTACCCGCTATCCGCACAGCCATGCAAGCTATATCCGCATGGTGAAAATTTTTTCGGATATCCGCGTAGGACTTTAGATACTGTATATCTCCTACGCCCCCTCCTGGGTACGGTAAACGTTTAGAATCGCCGCTTCTCGAACTACTTCAAGGTCTGTTGTCGGCCATTACAGTGCACAGAAGTCAAACAAAAGTCAAACTTTTCCATTTCATTGAACAAATAAATAATGCAATTTGTATCAACATAGAAATTAAAATGCCAAGTAAATGGGTCTATCGACCTTGACCAAAGAGCAGGTAAGTCTATTTACAAATAACATTGCCTCAAACAGCTGGAGTGTGCAACTAAAATGGCGCGCATGTAGCGACGAACCGTTTTGTATTAGCACCTCCGCGCAGTAGAATGGGTGACAAACTGTTCCGTTGATATCAATCTGAAGGTTAATAGGAATAGACAGATTAATTAAAATAGAACATAGAGACCCACAAACATTAAACTGAGCCTTCAATGAGAGGCGAACATGCACAAAAGATAAAAATCTTGCAAATTGAGGACTTTCTGTAGAACTGTACCCAAAATAACTTATGAATGATTTACTTATTATTGACCAGGTTTATGTTAATCCTATACCCTCTGGCAGGACCAGATGAACGTTATTTAATTTTATAATTTTTAATAATCACTTGGTACTAATGAACTACTCGCATTGTATGTTTTAGTACAAAGGAATTTTCAATTTTAATTTCAATATGAATACTTTAAAAAATATAAGAAACTGACATCTGATATTTATTCTCAACAGATCATTTTAATTATTGGGAACCTCTTGGATAACTCTCTTCTATTTAAGGAAACATTCCTGTTGGTCAACATAAATTTATTCTTTTGTAAGTTCATGATTTTTTGCCTCAGTGATTTGAATCTTTTGGCTTCATGATTTGTCCACCGTGGTGAAAATTTCTTATTTTTTAAAATACTGTATGCTGATTGATTCTTCAAGAGGTTCCCTATCGCATTTGAAATTAATTCAGAATTAATTTCAGGATAGCAAGTTGTTACCGACTTAAGGGGAAAGGACAGGAAGAGTCTGTTGCTGGCATTTCTGGGATACCGTATTAGACAAATTTAGTTTAATGGCTGTGATATTGTGTGTTTTCTTGAATACCTTGCATTGCCTAATGAGTCCTGCCACTTATAATAAATTAAAACTTAAATTGTACTACTTATTAAACGATAGGAAGATTAAAATACAGAGCCTAGATATTTCTAAATCCTGTTTATAGTGAAATGTTATTACTACTGTGTCTTAAATATGAAAATAATTATGTTTTTATGTATTATCTTTTTACTCAATTATTATTTTCTAACTAAACTAAGCAATGCCACTTGGTATACACTCGTTAAAAAAGAACATTAGGTTAAATAATAGAGTAGATTACATGACCTTAGCCATAATACAGGGTCATCAATTTAAGTCTCGCATCCGATACCGATCACGGCGCAGCAAGCTCTCGCGCTGACACCCGCTCGCTGGCCGGTAAAAAGTGCGCGACTTCTCCCCCACTACTTCGCGTCAACTTACAGTCATTTAATAGCAATTTCTAGTGAAAATAATTATCTACAAACTTACCTTGTTTTACAAGAAATGTTCAAAGTGTTGTCCGTTAGCTCGCAAGCATGCCTGGCAACTCGTAAACAAGTTTCTAAACACACGGCGAATTTATTCGTGGGTGACGTTCGTTATAACTTGGCGAATATTTTCTTTTAACTCCTCACTTGTGTGAGGATTGTTTGCATATACATTTCCTTTCAGCATTCCCCAGAGGTAATAATCACATGGATTTAAATCGGGTGATCTGGCGGGATAATAATGAATCAAAAACGGCACTCTCTAACAGAAGAATACTTCGAATAAGAAAGCACAATGAATACACGTTGTTCTTTATAGAAAACATCACTTTAAGGCAACACACAAACTGTAAAATTGCCCCGAGACTGCACTGTATGTTAGGTCAAATCAACTAGCACTTCACAAGCTTGAATACGCCGGAGATACTGACAGCTTATTGCAACATTGCCGATCGCAGCGCACGTGTTCATTGCGGGGAGAACGCCAAGGCCACCTTGACCGGCTTAGCGGCCGCATCTGCCAAGGCCACCTTCACCGGCCTAGTGGCGCGTACATGCGGGAAATAAAATGATGACCCGGTGTATTCTTTTGCCTGTATTGATTACGATATCTGTGCAACAGTGTCCATTTTACAATACAATGTTTATATTCAACAACTATTCCACTCTACTCCTAGTTGTGATACATGTTTCGGCTCCTCTCGAGCCTTCATCAGTCAATAAGCAACATAAAAATTCACAATGTTCAATTTAAAACCATGACACATGAGTAACATGTTTGATTAAAATGGTACAAATTCACAGGTGACATCGCAATAAAATAGAAATACAATTCTTAAAGAATGGGTATAAAATCCGGGCAAAGGCCCTTTGTCTCTTATAATTTACACCACAAACTGAAGCAAGGTTGATTATCCACTCCAATCTTCAACGTTGCATCTGTAAAATCGAAAAACCCCCATTGAAATTGAACCTCTATATAAACATTGACTTACCCCATTAGAAATGCCACCTTCTTATCAAACGGAGTTCATTGTAGATTACATACTAAAAAGATACACTTAAATGTGATTTATTTATTTCTATTTATTTAGCATATGGCTTTTTTTAGTGCTAGGAGTGTCTGAGGACATAAATAAATAATAAATAAATAAAATGTGATGATATTGTTAACTACGGGGCGATTCATTTACTGTAGCGGGGCCGGCGGCCGAATGTTGGGCGTGCGCGCATTCCACCAGCCAACCGAGCTCGCACTGTGGATTGCGCGCAGGTGGAAACCATAACAAAGTAGATTAATTAATGGTAAATTCATCATCAAATCATGATTAAAGAACTTACCTATCCACAGGAGATGCTGAGAGTGTTCTTAGGCAGGTGGGTTGTACCGTGTATATATATTAGCGTTTACACGTTGTAATTCCCGTCTGTTGTGAGGGATATCTGCTGCCGTATATTGTTCTCCAGCTCCACTAGGGTACGGGTAATTGATCTGTACACTTTGTATTTTAAATTAACCCACAATTGAACATCAAACGGGCTTAGGTCCGTGCTTCGATTAATCACAGTAAACACACAGGGGCTGCAGGAGTAGCTGCATAATGTAACAATGTCTGTCTGTCAGCTGAAGGAGAACATTTTTAGTATCTTCTGTGAAAAGATAAGTTCTAACCTTTAACTGGTGACGTGAGGTCATCCAGATTCCCAAGAAGTTAAAAAAGCATCTGTGCTTCTTTAATTAAATCTTGCATGAAGCTGTTGTTTATGTTACCTTCTTATCTGTGCGCTGACACTTCACACCCTCGTTGATAAAAGTTTAGTGACTTAATGACTTTAATGACCCTGGTTAGCTCGCACAACCCTGCGGCCCGAGCTCAGTTGGCTGGTGGAAGGCGCGCACGCCCGGCAGTCGGCCGCCGGCCCCGCTCCAACAAAAGAATCTCACGGTACAATTAAAATGATAGTCTGAAATGTGCATCCCATAAATTATTAAATGTAGAGCTAAAAGTATTGTAGTGTGCAGGGTATACAAGAAAACACACCGTTAATGGGGTTCACAGAGAGGTCAGATGACATATTCTCACCAAATGGAAGACTAATGAAGTGGGATAGTCTCAGTTACCTTGTCTACAATTTTCTAGTTTCAACCATTTAGGCGTTCTACTCCAATTTGGACATTCAGCTTGCACTGCCACTTAGTGGCAAAATGGGAACACTACCGGGCGGCTTGTAGCTGAAATTGAATTGTCTTGTAATAACCAACTGTGATACATTGATACAAATCCAACCATTCTTGCTGATCCGTATTGACTTACAATATTTATGGCAAAAATGTGTTTTTAACGTATCTTTAAATTATTCCACATTGACAAAATGGAATAATTTAAAGATAAAACAAAAAAAAACATAAGCAGCAAATGTGATAAGAGCTTGTTTATGAGCCAGCGTCATACAACTCGATGTGCTGTGGATATTTAATGCCCTCAAAATATTGGACCTCCTTGACCTCGAATGAATCCCTCGATCTTGAGGCAGACACTATACCACTGATCCTTATTTATTAGTCTCTACATGGTGTACATATTTCGGGCCTTTTTGGGCCCTTCTTCACCCTACAATATTCATTTACAAACAAAAGCAAATATCCAAAATTTAAATACATGTAAAATCCTGTATTTGAGTCTTCTTTCTTCGACTGGTTTGATGCAGCACTCCATGCCTCCCTGTCCTGAGCTAATTGTTTCTTCTCTATATAGCTAAGGGGCAGATACCTCGTAGTTCCGCCCCATAAAACAACAATAACTAACTAACTCTATATAGCTACCACATCCTCACATCCTAAATCTGAGACAATCTGTTAACATATTCTAACCTTGATCTACCTCGACTGGCTGCGTGGGGCAGTGGTAACGTTCTTGTTCTCGCTGAGCCCCTGATAGCGGGATCGAATCCCAGCGCAGTCAGCTGGCATTTGAGGGTGCTTAAAGGTAATTTACTGACATGCTTAAGATCGTCTACGGGGGAAATTTCCACCACCCCGACTTCGCTAAAAGCTGCAGTAGTTAAAAGGGATGTAAAACCAATAGCATTATTATCATCTTGTCCTTGACCCTTCCTTCCATAACTAAGTTTGCTATTCCTGTGTCCTGCCAACCTATCTCTTCTCTTCATTAGCAGTCGCAAGAAGCATCTCTCCTCTCCCACTCGTCTTAATACCTCTTCATTTGTTACTCTTTCTACCCATCTTATCTTTTCATCATTCTCCTGTAACACCACATTTCAAATGCTTCTATTCTCTAGGAAACATGGTGGCGCAGCAATCAAGCTGTTGGCTTCTCACACCGACGGACCGGATTTGATTCCCGGACAATGCATGTGAGATCTTCAAAGTGAAATGCCATGTCCTGTGGTTCGGATGCCACGTTAAAAGCAGGTCCTGTGGCTCCTTATCGCGAGATTAATGGTCACAATCTTCCTTCCTTCTATTTTCCTCTTTTCGGCTGTGTCAACTATCCAAGTTTCACTTCCATAGAGTGCCACGCTCCAGACAAAGGCTTTCAAAAATCCTAACATTCTTTAAAATACAAAATACGTCCCATTAAATTCTATGCAATTTCTGTAATTCCTCCTATGTTTTCTTATGTTGTAAGACATCAGTAAAATACACATAATAATTGGAACTGTCCCATTGTCTTAACATTACACTATTCTCCCTATTTATCTTCTTGTAAGCACCATATCAAAATCTTGGTCAAATTGATCATAAAATGTTTTGTTGAAACATGGATTGAAATTGGCAATTCTATGTCGTTGAGATTTTAATTATTGTTATATGTTAACAGGTGGTAATATCTTATAAAATCAACTTGTGTCGTGTAGAGATAAATCAGTATTGACCAACTTGGAAAATTTTTAAAACTCCAAATTCGATATTAATATTGTAAGTTAATGCGGAATCTTTTTACATATTTAACCAAGATGGTTAGATTTTTGTGGTTCTATCAAATATATATTCAGTGCCATTTCTTAAAATCTTCATCTTGGCAACTTGGCCATTGATATGAAAAACACATAATTTCTGCACCATAAACTCCATTTATTTCAAACCGTTTTCAGGATACATAATCTAGAAGATCCATCATTTGTCTAAAATTGATTTCTCTGTCAGTTTGTGCCATTCTTAGGTCATATAGGATTGAATCAGGGGCGGGTGCAATGTACAAGTTCTTCTGTCTTTTCTCCTACATGAATTTACTTATTTGAAGTGTGGAAGCATGTGGGAAATATGAAGAATATACCAGTGCAATATTGACAACGTATTCATGAAATGAACATGGCCATAATGAAATGCTAAGATAAGGAACATTTAAATTTTCCATTGCATAACTTTTTTTATTTTTTTAGTTTGTCTTATTTGTGCCATACTCTCCTATTTTTCCTGAATGTAAAAGTGCTTAGTGATAAATATTAAAGTAACTTTCTTTTTAGCAATAATTTTCTGTACAGAAGTATTGTTAGTAAGAGAGTAAGAACTGCCTCAGTGAAAGTTATATATTTTTAGCCCAGTATAAATTATTCATACTATGTGTTCAACTTCATGGCTAAATGGGTAGGCAATGCCGCTTTCCTTTGATCCCTGATTCAGGGATTGGGTGTTTGTGATGTTTTTATTAATCATTCCACCCTCATCATGATGCTTGGGTAGCCCAACAACATCAACTTGAAAGATCTGAACCAGGCCCTTCCATACGTCACACATCATCATCATTATTATCATATCAACAATCGAACACAATGCTGACTAAGTCACTATATTAGAACTGCGGACATCTTTGCAATATTGGAGACCAAAGTGACAATCCTACGTAGCTAGACCTGTCAACTCTTTCGATTGTCACATTCTAGACATCACTTCATCATATCAATATGCATTTAGTAACCACATTATATTATACAACTATTGCAATAATTAATTCCTGTTGTCAGTGAAAAATTAAATGTTTCCTTCTGTTCAAATTAAGAAAGGTAACCTCTAAATCATTATAACAACATGTAAAAACTAAGAAGGGCTTATTCCTTGAAATAGGAGAGGTAGCGTTCATGTTTAAAAATCTAACAGAGTGGTTGGAAGAAGATTATATTCAATTACATTAGACCACTTGAGTCGTTATATACACTTTTCTTTGATGATTGTACTGTTCGGTTCTTGCGACCCGCCCAGTACCTCTTCATTTGGTACGATTACAATTTTCTCAATTCATCTGAAATCTCTATTGGTCTTCCGTGTGCCATATACCCTGAAAATTTGTGCGAGTCTGAAGAAGGGTGTTCATTTTATCTTTGTTCGAACTTTGTTTTGGGCGAGTTCTTGCTAGTTGTCCACATTCAGTAAAGAAAACAAAGCAGATGGTTATAAGTAAAAACAAAGATGAAATTCAGGGCATTCTTGCACTCGGCAATGAACAGATTCAAAGGGTTTCATCATATAAATATTTAGGATGCGAAATCAATGATAACTGAGACTTAAGTCAAGAAATTCGCTGCAGAATTTAGCAGGCCAGAAGTTTTTTAATGAAAATGAGGAAAGTTTTGCCTAGCCGCGATATAAGTCTTGCATTGCACAGTCGACTGCTTCTATGCTACGGTTTTAGTATCCTGCTCTATTGAGTTGAATCATGGACACTTACCGAGACATTAAGTAAGAAAATGACGACGTTTAAAATGTGGACATATCGTAGAATATTAAGGATAGCTGAAGTAACAAATGTGGAAGTACTACGGCATATGAACAAAGATTCGGAAATTCACAATAACATTTAAAGGACAAAACTCGAATACTTTGCTCATTTCATGCGCAACAACAAATACAATCTATTGCAATTAATTAAAATGCATAGTTTACAACATTTCGCTCATAACTCAGTTTTATACTATAATTGCATTTATGCATTATGTTGGTGAGATCGGCACCTGCCGGTATCGACCTCCATCCTGATCAATAGGCGCAACTAGCGCCCTCAACTAACTTTCAAACAGTTAGTTTTATGATCAGTTTACGGCACAACGCTTTGAAAAAGTTCATGTATTTTGTGTTAAATAAATCAGTTGAGTTAAATTTAATCAAGCGTTACATTTCATTGCCGCTTTAAAACCTCTAATAGGTTATGGGCCCAGAACGATTGGCGCAGATTTAAAACCTCTAATACATTACATAATTATTAAATGGCTAACCAGATTAAGCGAAGTCCGGATTATTGAGGTTTTGCAGTATTTTAATTTTTTAATTCATTTTTTCCCCCCTAGAATTTGGGCCCACCATGTTCAGGTGACCAAATCTACAGTAGGTGTACTGGTATATATAGAATTAAATATTTGGCAGAAAACTTCTTTAAAGTCATTTCCAAATAAACCACAGGTTCATTTTCGACCAAATGAAAAGTTAACAAAAGAAAATACTCCAAATCCTTTTACTAAGGCTGGTTGTGACCTTGATCTCTTACTGACATTTCCTGGTTTAAGCTTATGTGCCTTTAATTTCCAGTGTTTGTCTAGTCAGCTGTGTGTGTGCCATTATGTAGCAATAAACTTTATGTTCTGATTTATTTTATTTTTTATATACGGAAATTGTTGCTTTATTTACAATATATTAGTGATTTTTATTTTTGCAATGTAATGGAGGGTTTTTAAATGTGAAAAAATAATTGCCAAATATTGATAACTTGTTTTTTTTATACTGAATGTTTTCTATCCTACATGTACTTTCTACTAATAGGAGATGAAACTGCACATTTGAAGATAGTGTTGCCATATACTGACAACTATTATTTGTATTGAAATTTATGAATGCAACTGCTGCAACAGAAACCCTTATTTTGATTGCTTTTGTTGCTTATATTTTTCAGAACAGATTTCTTCTTCAGTTTTTGATTCCTTGTAAATTTTTAAAAGACTTCTATAAGGTGGAATGTAATTCATGAGATTTGTTTCGATTGATATTAGAAGTAGGCTATATATTCATTCTTTCAAATTTCAATATTCTGAACTGGCAAAAATAAAAACAAAGGAATAAAATGAAAACAGTAACTAATTGCAATTGGTTGAAAAATATTTTACTCAAAATTATAAATTGCACTTTGAGAAAGTAATGAATTTTAGTCATTGCTACTAACATGGTAGCAATAATGCATCATCTAAAAATATAATTACCATGTTGGACCTTATTTTGACCTTTACTAGGAAGAAACACGATACGAGTGTTTGAGGGAATTCCAACTTTGTGCATCTCAGAATACCTTGGATTGTTCCAGTCCTTTTATAATCTGCCGTCTTCAACCAGTATTCGAACCCAGGAGGCAAACACTGAGGAAGCTGTGGCATATAATAATAATAATATCGTATGGCCTCGGTGCCGGGTGCAAGCTTTGTTATTTGACGCCCAAAGGGTAACTTGCATGTCTACTTTTGTTGTTCCTTGGAGTGCTATGAAAGTCAAGGAGGTTACATATATAAGCTCCTTAACACTATAGCGCTTTCTAGTAGAGAATGGAGGAACTTTTTGTGTTGGTGGAAAATCCCGAGATTAATTTTGCCATTATGAACACGGCCTGCTGAATTCAAATGGGTTCTTTAACATGCCAAGAACGCATGACATGCGTGACGTGATTTTTGTCCCCTTTGTCAGGAGCGAACCTGCAAGCTTGGGGTTGATAGTCCGACATGATAACCACTCACCCACCGTGGCGAGCAGCTAATGAAAAGGCATACACATGAAGAGTTTTGATCGTGATCTAGTCTCCAATTTAATGTTCTGCTTGCACTTCCAAAGCGGAACTGTACTGGACAATCTGTAGCTCACTTTATGTTTCTAATCACGAAATATGATGTGAGATATCTTTTACGATATACGACTTATGTGCAGCAGGATGTAGCAGTGGTCAAGCTGCTTGCCTCTCACCAAGGCAAGGTTCGGTACCCAGTCAATGCATGTGAGATTTTTGAAGTGAAATATCATGTCTTGTGGGTTGGAGGTCCCATAAAAGTACAAGGTTCCTTCCTTTTCCTTCGACTTTATGTGTTCTGTGGATTTTTCCCTCTCTTCAAAAAGAAGTGACTTTGTCGGGAAGGAATCGAACCCATAATATTAGTTGTTGTTTCATTTGAGGGTCTCGAACATCGTGGTCATTTAGCCCAGTGTACTTGGGTGTGTACTTGTAATTTAGGCGATGATTGAGAAGGAGGTAACCATGGCCTGAAGCTTGGAACCATCCCAGCATTTTCCTGGAGTAGGATTGGGGAAACCATGGAAAACCACTTCTAAGATGGCTGAAAAATCGAACCCACCTCTTCTCTGTTTTGACTCACGAGTCTTAGTGTACCCCGTTCCATGCCTCAGGCCAAAATTAAATTTCTTGGCAGAGCCAGGAATCAAACTCTGGCCTCCAGGGCAACAGCCAAGAATACTAGCTGCCGCCACACAATGAAGTGGTGCATGGTATTAGTGTCGGACAGTGCTTTTCTTTTTTTTTTTCAAAGGGGAACGTGAGGGTAGCGTACCCCTTAAACATTTGAAAACTGTACATTTGTATCTAGTCCGGAAAATATAACTTCCGACTTGAAAGTTCATCGATCAGGTCACGTCAACGCACTGTTCACAACAGCTGGAGGAGATTTCGAGTAATCCTCGATTTAAATCGATCAATCGAATCAGTTTCTTTTAGGTGAAAAGATAAATAATTATCCTTGTACTTCAGGTCCGCCTAGTCAATACTTTTATTAAAATGTAATCGTAGATCACATATATTCGAAATTACAAGGACATGTTTCGAGATCCTACATAAAATGATCTCTTCATCAGCCTACAAAGTGACGGGCCCAACATTCACAAAATTGCTCCATTGCACGAGAACATGTTAAAATGGGGAAGATGGCATGAAATGAGTGAAGTGCGAAAACATAGGGGCTTGATATAAAAACCCCATATATCAGTACACTCAAAACAGAATTAAAAACATTAAAAACACTGAAAGCTAAGATAACTTGTCACAGTTCATTAAAAGCTATATAAACAATGGCATTTAAAATTCACTGTCTCTTCTTGAAGCAGTTTCTTAACCCTCTCAGTGCCACGTGCCGATCAGATCGGCTCTCGCTGCTCGCGCCAAAAGTGCCAAAGCCGATTCAATCGGCGCACTGTTTATATTATATTTGTAGATTTCTGTAGGCATATGTCCGTGATTATTTCATACTGTTGGAATCAAGCTTGCCTGTGCGGTGTTTACTTTTTCCCTTCGAAGTCCGTTACGCGATAGGTTTGAGTTTGTATTCACGCCCTCCCTTAGCGCTCCCCAATCACGCGCGTTCCCGCAAAATTGCGGTGCAGTTGTTTTCTTTTTGTTGAAGATTTCTGCCTGCAGATGTATCTAAGAACTTTATACAGCAGGAAACGTAGTGTTTCTTCGAATATGACTCTTAGGTGTACTTAATTTAGGCTCAAAACTGATTCTTAAAAAAAAAAAAAAAAAAAAAAAAAATTGAACAATTATCAGAATAAACTCAATTATAAAAGTTTTGATGCCATATTTACTTTTATGAACAGAATGTATGAAAGAATGAGGTATTGGTTATTATGCAAAGCAATAATACTGATTCTATTGTTTGAGATGTTGTATTTATAATTTTTTTTTTTTTTTTTTTTCGAATAGTCTGCATGTCCATTGAAAATGGCTTGGCATTCTTGGCAAGTATTTCAGGAAATGGAAAGGAAGGAAGGAAGCTTGTAGTTTAACGTGACCGTTAATCTTGAGATCATGAGCCACGGGACCTCCTTTTTACGTGGAATCCGAACCACAGAACATGGCATTTCACTTCGAAAATCTCACATGCATTGACCGGGAATCGAACCCGGACCGCCTTGGTGAGAGGCATACAGCTAGACCGCTGAGCCACCACACCCCTTCAGGAAATGGCTTGGCACTAAGAGGCTTAATGTCATGATCACCAAAATGCTTCTTTTGTGTCCAAACTGTGGTCAATTAAAATTCTTGATGGTTATAAAATCTTGAAAATATGTGTTGTTGTATGAAAAATCACAATTCACAAATACTTCTGCAGCCCTTATTCAGGTGTATGGGCCAGTATAGTAAGCCAGATCATAGATATTGTAGTGAGAGTGATTTTCTTAAATATGCTGAATGTATGTGCTGTACTTGCCATAGAGTGGAGGCAACTTTTGGTCGGCAACTCGGCACTCCGTTTTTATAATCACGCAGGCTAGTGTTTGGATGCGGGGCAGGTTGTTATTTTGTGTGTGGTTAGTTTTGAAGGAAATAACGCACTACGTATTTAACATCCTCCCTGGCATCGAAAAAGCTGAAGGATAAGGATTCGAACTCAAACAATGAGCGGACTTTGCAAATTGCCGAAGATTGCAAGATCGTGATGTTTTGCCGACTACAACTGAGAGTACCCCTTAATTTTTTTTAGAAAAAAAGCACTGGTGTCGGACAAATACCACTAAACCATCAAGGAAGCTAATGAATACTGTTCATTTGACTTAAGATTTAAAAGTGAGTTGCATTCCACCCTATATTCCATGGCAGACAGGAACGTTCCTCTCTTTGCTGTAGCTGGTAGGATGATGTTTGGCTATCAAATATTAGTCTTATATTGAAGCACTAAATAATATGCAGTCGCAAGGATCTCCTTGAACATACAAGTCATTCTTTAGTACTGATCTTCATTACCATACAGCATTTCAAGTTCTACTGACATCCCAATTCACAGAAGAATTATGGTGGAGGTTGGGCATTAAAAGGTAATTCCAGATATTTTAACTTTAATATCAACACCTTGTTTACTGCTGTGTACTTGGGTAATTTTGTGGCTGAAAACTTTGTAATGTGCCAATTTTATTATGATATTGTATTCTACAAGGTGTTAAATATAAGTGTCAAATATTTTAGGAGGTGATTGTGTGTATCAAAACAAGTGGGAAAAATGTCTAATAAGCATGGCTGTTTTGAGTTGAAAATCTGAATAATTATGAAAAATGTTTGAGAAAAGAAATGTTGTAGCACTAAACAAGGGAACCAACCAAAAGAGTGTTATTAGCCACAACTTCAAGGATGCATGAATAAACATCACACTGAACGCCTCCTTTAAATAAGTGGTACACAGATTCTACACACACCCAAAGTACACGGGGCTACATGACCGCGTTGTCGCTGCCCCTAAACTTAGGAACCAACCAACCTAAATAAGTGTTCAGATCTCAGAAAGTAGGCACAGTAGGACCCATATTATTAGACATTTTATTTTTGCTTTGATGCATAGGCCTACTAGCTATATATTAAAAAAATTATGAAAACTAAAGTCAGTCATTCCAGACGTACTACCTGGCCAATTTGCTGAATTCCTTTTCTTAAATGAAAGGTATATATGCCCCCTGATATGTCATCGGGCATTTATAAGAACCACCTACCTCTCACCTTACTTGAGTTATATTAAAACACAATTTTTTCCTGATATTTTTCACTTTTGTTCTCATTCAATCACCGATACCTCAGGCTGTAATTGCTGTATACCGTTGGGTTGTGTCTTAAAACACTCCATGAATCAAGATCTCTCTTTTGAGCTATTAACCACTCAAATCGGTTGCATCTGAGGAAAGTTCTGAAGTAACATTCAACCCAAATCAAACTATGTACCCAGGCTTCCTCAAGCTGCCCCCATGTATTGTTAACGCTCTGCAAACAAACCATAGCAGGCACCTGAAGAACAGACAGAGTGAGTAATGTCAACGTTGCAGGAATATCTACGGATGAACAGAAAGCCCCAACTTTGTAGGAGAAAGTGAAAAGGAAGGCGTGAATGGAGCTAGGTTAATGTATTGTTTTTGTAAAAGTTAAGACGAGTGTGAAAAAAAAAAAGATACTGGGGAATTGTTGATTATGGGTCTTGGTAGGAAAACCAAATGTGCTCAGCATAGGCCTATATGTGGAAAACTACAATGCGAAAGTAGCAAACAACAACTAATATTGTCTGAAAGGTGGTGTTATGAAATTTGTATCACCTAACTTTAAATTGTCTTCTGAATCTCTAAGAATACCAGTTCATTACGTGTAGATAACTATCATTATTTTGCAGTAAACTCCCGATTATCCACGGAATTGACTGGCGCGGATACCGCGGATATTCGAATTTCACGGATAAACCTCAAAATTGCTGGTAATGGTTAAACAAAGGTCGAAGGCACTAAAAAACAACACACAAGGGCTTTAAATAAGTTTATTATACAATAAAAGGGCATATGACACATAGAAAGCCTATGGAGATTTCAGATGAGTTGAGAAAATCCCGACCTGAAAGAATGAAAAAGTACTGGAAAGAGCGCAAGAACCAAGCAGTACTACCTTCAAAGAAGAAGTGATTGTGGAACGACTCAAGTGGTCCAATGTGACCAATCAAGATAATAATAATAATAAAAGGGCGTACATGATAACAAAACTCAGTCGATGTTATGTGTGTTATTAAAAAGTCTTGTTTACTGTTAAACAAAAAAATCGGTCACTTGCTTTTTCGTAGTGAAACACTTTTTCTTTATTTGTGATGTGAGTCACAAAGTGATGCGTCATCTTGCTCTTCAAGGTATTGAAGAATCCTGTCAATGTGTCCTAATGCTGCATCATGAGTGACCAATATACAGTACAGTACTTTACAGTAATACTGAACTACTGGACACATTTTGTACTGTACATTATTAAGTGTACTGTACTGTATTTGCGATTTACGATTTTTATTATGTTTACGTATTTAGTAACTTTATTTCAATTTTTGAGAAATAATTTTCGGTTTCAAAACCTTCTTTTTTTAATAAAAATGTTCTCCTACAGGCACCACGGATAATCGAGAGTTTACTGTAGTTGAAAACTCTAAACCAGAGTAGTAACTGAATTAGGTTACGTATTAATCATAACGAAATTGATATCTTTGAATCCCAATATGACTGATGCTGCCGAGCAGCATGGTTGTCTAGCCATGTCTTGAAATATTGCATACTTATTTTTTAACATCCTGTATGTTTCTGAAGACTGTACTTGCTAAGCGGTAGGTTATGCTTTGAATTATTTCTGACAGTGTTAAAGAAGAAGGTTCTCACTTACAGGGCAGTAAGTTCTATGAGCAATAGCATATTCAGTCTTTCCCTATTTATAACTGTTCATACCCACCAATCCTATACTCACAAAGCAAAGTTAAATGGTTTGATTCCAGGCTATTTTGAGTTGAAGATCTGAAGAATTATGAGAAATGTTACAGAAAAGAAATGCGAGGCTCTGTGAATTTGGACTACTGCTCAACCTTACTAAGACTGCCTTGAATGTGGTTCCCAGACAGATGGGACCATCATAGTAGATGGCACCCCACTACCAAAGGCTTCACATCTCCGATACCTTGGCTCCGTTGTGAGACGTGATGGTGACACAGTCTCGGATGCCCGTGCAAGAGTGAATGATGCGTGGATGAAGTGGCGCCAGGTCACAGGCGTTCTCTGTGACCGCAAGATCCCTTTGCGCCTCAAAACTAAGATCTATCAAACAGTCATCCGCCCTGTTGCTTTGTATGGAGCCGAATGCTGGCCTAATACAAAGAAACATGAACAAGCCTTGCACTCAATGGAGATGCGGATGCTACGATGGTCCTTGGGAATTACACGGCTGGATCATATTAAGAACGAAGACGTCCGCAATACTCTTGCAATTGCCCCTATTCCAGCCAAAATGAGGGAGACTCGGTTGCGTTGGTACGGGCATGTAGCCCGAGCAAATACAGAGTCCATTGTAAGCAAGTCACTTGCTCTCGAGCCTGATGGACAAAGACCTCCAGGACGACCAAAAAGGCATTGGATGGACACCCTACACGACGATATGCGCATCGTAGGTCTTCGTCCTATAGATGCAGCAAACCGCAACAAATGGAGAGCGAGGTGCAGAGAGGCGGACCCCAAAAAATAATTGGGAACAACGCCAAGAAGAAGAAGGGTTACAGAAAAGAACTGCTGTAGCTATAATTTTTGTATAAAAATGACAAGGAAACCAACCCAAAGAGTGTTATTAGACATAACTTCAATGATGGTAGACTTGAAATGAGGGGAAAATTGAATAGACCACAAATTTTATCTTGGGCAAGTGAATGAAGATGCCATTGCCATTTCATAACTAATATTGAAGAATAAAATCTTCCGTTATGGGCTGTTTATCTTTATCGGAACATCTTGAACATTTCTTCGAAGTTGACTACTTACTAGAATAAATATTAAATTGAATCTAGACAGGAGAATTGGGGGGTCATCTATACTATGAGAGAAATGCTAACAAAACAATATAGCCTGTGCAACTGTCTCTCTAGACTGCTACAAATTTATTTATTTGGTTTACCTATTGGTGGTTCCCCAGGTCCTTGTAGAATTATAAATGGCTAGAACTCTCTGTGTAGATAAGTGCAAAAGGAGTCCTCCATTTGCAGTCAAAACTCATATTTACCCCCGTCAGAATTCAAATTTCACCATAAAATGCTTTCTAATAACACGAGAGAATGCTAATGAAATTCCGGTGAATAGAGATGACCATTCCATTTCTAGTTTTGCCGTAAGAGAACGTTTAAAAACTCAATGTACATATAGGTGTAAAATTTTAAAAATTCCTCACCAGTCATAAAATTCTCAAACCCCCGGACTGGACTAAAACACCAGGATTGTCCGAACTAATACTGGCCTAGCACTGGTGTAACTCAATGAGTTTTTTAATTTGAGTGTAGAATTAAAAACTCTTCAATTTTATTGCAAAATCAGGCAGTGAGTGCCATCACTGGCAAGAAAATAAAGGGTACTGGTAGCTTAGTTATGTGCACCAAAGGGAAAGATCAAAGTTCCTATAATTATTATCGTAAGCAGCAAATCCATTAACCTTGGCAAATTCATCATCAACTAGAGCAGTTTCCAACCGCAGGTTGGGTCTGCTTGGAGCACAAGCCTCTCCATCTCTCCATCGTTTACTGTCCATCCACAACTTCTCTTCTGTCACTGTTGTCCAATTAACTCCTTTTCTCTCGACACCTTTCTTCACCCCGTTTTTCCACCTATCCCTTGGTCTTCCTCTAGGTCTCTTTTCCTTCCACTCTATTTCCAATCTTTTCCGTGGTACTCTCTTCTCCCATTTTTTTCACGTGTTCATACCACTGTAGCCTTGATTTTTCAATCCTATCCTGTAGGGCTTCTTTCTTTAATATTTCTCTGACTATCATTTCTGGCTCTGTCCATTCTCGTTACACCTATAAGACTCCTCTGAAACTTCATTTCCACTGCTTGTATTCTGCTTTTATCTCTCTCCCTCATCACGCAAGTTTCAGATCCATACGTTAGGATCGGCACAAAGTAAGTCTTGTACATGATCCCTTTACATTTCTGTGGCACATCCTTGCTCCATATCAGGCCTCTAACACTCTTCAAGCACACCTTCCTCTTTCATCTAATTCCAAGGCATTTCCCCCATTTTCTTTTATGGCACTTCCCAGATACTTGAGGCTCTGCACTCTCTTCAACTGCTCTCCGCCTAACTTTATCTCTGTCCTTCTCACGTGTTGTTATCACCACTTCACTCTTAACTTGGCAAATTGATTGTTGAATTTCTCAGAGTGCCAGTCCTGAAACTTGATTGACATCCTTAACATTTCTACATTAGAAGGTAGAATATGATAAAACTTTTTCAGAATAGAGAGTGGCCTTTAAAATGTGTTTCCTGTAATGTTGTATGGTTGTGAAGTCCGGGTAAGATACTTTTCCATTCAGCCTAATATATATTTTAAAATATTCTGTAGGCCTAGCATAGTGTCTAGTATTTTGTAAAATGGATGGGGTGCCACATCAAGATTTCAACGATCATAACTAGGACAATTATTTTTCTTCCTATACTTGTTTTGAATCTTGTAAGAAGTTGCATGAATTGTTCATAAATTGACCAAGACTTCTTATGTACATTATTCATATTTAGAGTGGATTAATCTTTTGCATTGAACTGTTTCCACAAGGTAAGCTGCACTAGAAGGAATCCCAGATATTTGTGGCCTAAAAAAGTATATAAAATGAACATAGCATTTCATAAAGTGACCTGAAAGTTATAGAAATATAACATTGTTATTTAATATTCCTACATTTTTTCTTGCTTTAACTATTATAAATGCATTAAAGAAAGAATTAGAAATAACCTTGGATGACTAACAAAACAAAAAATTTAAAACAGCTGAAAGACATAAAAATAAGATTTCAACCAAAAATAGATAAACGTCATACAGTAAAAAGGGTATTTACGGATGAGGAACGCCTGAGAAGATCAGAGCGAATTAAAAGCTACTGGGCGACTCGGAAAGAAAACTTACTGAAGAAAAGGACCAAGAAATGATTGACTGAAGTGATCCAATGAGGCCGTCAAAGAATAATAAGAAAAAATGCAATAAAATATTAATTTTGAAATGAACCCTGGAATTGAAGAATTATTATTTATTTAGCGTATGGCTACATCACTAATTACAAATTATAATTACAGTTAGCTTACAAACTATAAGGTGCGTTCAAAAAGTAACGAGCCGGAGGCATAATTACAGAAACCAGTACCTGTATGTTTGAAGTATTGGCCCTGGCTGTTGAGGCACTTGTCCCACTGTGACACGAGGCGGTGAATGGCTGTCTCATAAAATTCCCTGGGCTGCGATGTGAACCAGTTCCACATGTACAGCTGGACGTCGCGTCCGAGGTGAATTGTTGGCCCCGCAGAGCCCTTTTTAGGGAACCAAACCTGGCGTAATCACAGGGAGAGAGGTCTGGACTGTATGGAGGGTGGCCAAGAAGCTCCCATTTGAATTTCTGCAGGAGTGCCGCGACTGTGTTGGCCGTATGAGGTCGTGCATTGTCGTGGAGCGACCACGGCGGTTATGGTGTTCACTGTCACTCGGCGGTCCTGGGTAATGAGTGCATCAACCAACTGGACATTGTCATCGGTAATGCAGGGGGGTGCCCCAGTCTGGGCATCATCGGCTAACGACACCCGTCCTTCCCTGAAGCGCTTGTGCCACGCCTTGACCCTTGCAAGGGACATGCAGTGTTCGCCGTACACTTGTGACATTCGGCGATGTATGTCCGTTCGCCCTACTCCTTCCGCTGTCAGAAACCGAACAACACCTCTTTGCTCTTCGGTTGATGCCTCCATGTCACTGTTTGCAATGCGACTGGCAGCGTTGGACGATTGATGCATGCTGCTGCTCGCTTTGTATCGTCACGTGACGTGCAGGCGTGTCTCTAACGAAGGGCTGTGACCTTCCACACTCTGGTCGGAAACACACCTCGTTACACACGCCACAATTAGCCGATGTCGTCACCGAGTTGCGAATTCCATCCTCCGGCTCGTTACTTTGTGAACGCACCTTATAATATCCAGGCCACAAATGTAGTCTATAAATCTCTCCGTCATCGCCAGGAACTCCGTTGGATCGCCAGGGAAAGCTCTCAGAGGACACTCCTGAACTATATGGTGCCACAAACTGGTCTGAAAAGCTCTATGCAGGAAGAAGTACTGTATGTGTACTCGGAATCGAATTACAACCAAAGATGACAAGAATGATGATTGGGTCATTGTAGAGATGATTTAACAAAGGTGTTGTTTTAAGGGGTGGAACATCGAGGTCAGCAGTACCAACAATACTACAGTAATTTTTAAAAATTACATTATGGGGAAAATTTGAATGCAAAGCAAAAAATTGTTGTTAAAACATTTCATGAGCACATATGCCCCCTTGTTTCAGTTAGCAATACAGTAGCCACTCGAGATTATAAAAGATGACTCTGAAATCTAATGCAAAATAAAGTGAAATTTACGTATCCATAGGTATAAAAAAAACATGACTTTTCTTTTCCTTACGTAATTGGTGCTTCACTGTATTCTTACTATAAATATTTCAAAGAATATTAACATAAGAGCTGAGAGAACGAAGACAGGCTGCCAGAGAAAGAAGGCAAAGATTTTGGGCGGCGAAGAAGACTTCCAATATTGTGTGATTGTTGCCTAACGTGCTCTTTTAAAGGCCTTAAACGAGAAAAAAAATATATAAGAGCTGAGAGAGATTTTGAAATCCCAATAATTCATATTGCATGGAGCATATTTATAAAAGGAAATAGAAAACCACTACGCCAAAACATACTGCAAGCCCCGTAAAATGAGATCAGCCATCTACGTATCAATGTGATATTCATCCATCCTTAGTCAAGGACAGGAACCATCATCAATTGTACTGCCAAAATTTAATCATAGCCTTCCAATGTCCACATTGAGGATTGTTACCAATATGATCCAATACTTCAAGTCCAAATGCAACTTGGACAACTTGATTGAAAGTGATTGTTTTTTTTTTAAAGGGGCTCAATCCCAAAGTTCTGCCAAGATTTTTATCATTTTAAATGATCTTGTCGACTTCGTCATTACGCTGTGGTCTGGCGTTACGTTACGGTGACGGGACGAAATGTACCCAGATGCACTGACGTGTGTGTCGTCATAGTACCGCTTGGTGCATGTGTTCCCCGACAATCTCTATCCCCGATTCTTGGATGTCACGGGTAATCTCGAGAACCACTGGATGGATTTTGATGCGGTTTTCACCATTCTGTAAAGGATATCTCGAGGAAAGATTCTGTAGAAAATAATTTATGTATGATCAAAGGAAGCCAAGCAGTAACAATTTCAGTGAAAAAGTCGAAAACAAACTTGGCGTCCGTGCGCTTCTTAAGCTTACGCTGGGCAAACCGTTAAAAATATCAATATACTATGAGCGTAAGAATTGGTCAGCATGAAATGTTCTGCAAAAAAGTCCGCGAGAGCATATCTCTATCTTCAATACATCGCCCACTATAAGTGTTTTTAGACTGGATGGAAGTGGCACGTCCCCGCGCGCTCTGGTGAGCTTGACGGCTTCCCACGCGCTTCACCTTGCTTTGCCCTTGGTTTGCACTTGCCGTTCGCGAGTAATTTGAAACAAGGTAAAGTATTATAAAGCAAGATAAGTATTATGCAGATAAATTTCTAACATGTCAAGAGTCTTTGGCTTCACGCGTAGCGAGAAGCTTCCAGCCTTTCTAGCATTTGTAGCATTTAAAATGATACAAAGTCTAGACTTTCAGACTGACTCACTTTTTCATAATAGGTATGGTTATGATTATTACTATATGTAAGAGTCATAATGCTGTCATCATCATCATCTTACACAGTTTCCAGCCACTGGCCGGGTCTGTTTGGAACACAAGCCTCTCCAACGTCTTCTGTCTTCCCACCATCTCTCAGCCTCCACCCTTGTCCAGTCTTCTCCTCTCTTCTTCACGCTTTCTTCCACCCCTTCAGCCACCTGTCTCTCGGTCTCTTTCCTTCCCACTTCGTCTCGTGTATCCTCCTGGGTATCCTCTTCTTCTCCATTCGTTTTACATGTCCATACCATCTAAGTCTAGATTTCTCTATACCATCCTGTAGTGGTTCCTCCTTCATTAATTCTCTGGTCCTCTTCTTTCTTATTCTGTCCATCTTTGTAGCTCCAATACTACTTCTCAAGAACCTCATCTCAATGGCCTGTATTTTGCTCTTCTCCCTTTCTTTCATAACCCAGGTCTCCGAGGCATACATCAGGATAGGGACATAATACGTCCGATTTATAATCTTTTTGCTGTTCTGAGGGACATCCTTGCTCCATAACATGCTTCTCACACTCCTCCGGAATGCTTCTGCCTGTCTCCCCCGCTCATTTATTTCTCTATCGTTTCTTCCGTTATCTTGTATCAGGCTTCCTAGATACTTGAAACTCTCCACTTTCTTCAGCTGTTCCCCACCAATTGTTATTCCCGTTGTGGTTCCTTCCTTCTTCCTTGTTGTGATCACCATCTCACTCTTATTTATGCTAAATTTCATCCCATATCCTTGTATTATTCCTTCCCACATGTCCAACTGTTCCTGTACCTCCTCCTTGTTTCCCCAAATCATCTGCAAACACCATTGCTTTCATCTTTCCTTCCCCAATTACTTGTGCCACTCGGGTCATTATGTCATCCATCACCACAATGAAAAGAAACGGTGACAGTGCACTTCCTTGTTTCAGGCCGTTCCAACCAGTCCGATCTCTCTCCTCCCACTTTCACACAGCTCACGCTTCCCTTGTACATCTCCTTTATCCTCTTTATAGTCCATTTCTCTACTCCTCTATCCTCCAGGGACTTCCATACTTTGTTTCTGCATACACTGTCATATGCTTTCTCAATGTCCAATAGATGAAATCCTCAAAAGCGAAGACATTGTTCGATATATAAAGTCACAAAGACTACGATGGCTGGACCACATTGAAAGGATGGAAGACAAAAGAACACCAAAGATCACATATCAAGCCAGAATGGAAAGAAGACGACGCCCTGGGAGACCAAGGAATCGATGGAGAGATGAAGTGGAGGTTGACTTGCAAACAATGAACGTACGATGCGTAAATTTAAAATAAAACGACTCACGGTGGGCTTGTCTTTCTCTTACGAAACGCCTCATATGAGATGATGTTCTGGAACAAAATATATGAAGATCGGAAGTGACTGTACACCACACTCGGGAAACTAGGGGAGAATGAGAATTATTGTCGGGCTGAGTGAATTGGCTCCTTTCGATTTCTGCCCAGGTAGTGGGGTTTGAACTTTGTAGTGTACATGCATTTCTTTGGCCTGACAAATGAGTGTTTATGACATCCTCAACTTGAAAGACGTTTACTAGGCCTCTTTAGAGAACACAGGTTCTTCTTCTTCTTTTATGACCGCATAGGATCACTGTAGTCATTCCATCATTCAGATCTTCTTGGAAGGAATTGTTCAGGCTTTGCGTTCCTCCCAGTACTTCTTAAGACGTTTTGGTTTGTTTCTTGATCTTGTCTCATTCGTGTGTGTTGTACTGGGATGTTTCCGTGCCTCTGACCTCACGGTACCTCTTAGGTTACAGCCCACCGGATCCGAATGCTGCCTTCTCTGAACTCTAGGTTCAGCCGGTGGAGTAATCCTTAAAAGACTTTCCATGGTTGACTATCACGGTGTCACCGGCAGTGGCATAGCCAGGGGGGTGTACTGGGGATTAGAACCCCCCTCTTTCTGGAGTTTTTACAAAAATGAAACAGGAACTGATAATAATAAAAAAAAAAGCTAAACACATTTTTAAATGAAATAATTACAGTATAAACATGCTCTTACTACGTACTGTTGACGCCTTTCGGCCCGGCTTCTCATTTGAGGCTACACACGTCTTCATGATAACGTCCTCTCAGGGTTGCCAATCTAGCTTATTCCCCGCTAAATATAGCTTATTTCAAGGCGAGCCTAGCGCCAAAAAACTTGAAATACTGCCTAGTGGGACAATTATCTTTTTCTTCTATCTTTCGTGTGAGGGAAATTGCTAAAAAAAATATTTAGTTTTAATTAAAAATAAAATGTTTCAATAAATACCTAGAAAAATCTATGGGCCCATTAACAGTAATTTGGATGATTGATTGTTGTTGTTGTTGTTTTAAGGGGTGGGACAGCGAGGTAATCTGTCCCTACTAATTTGGACTTCTTGAATATGATATAGTCGAGTTGCTCCATATTACAGATATCCAGTAATTCCCCAATTTACGGTTATCCCGCAGTTGTTATAACCCCTCCCATTGGTCGATCTTGGCTACGCTACTGGTCACCGGAGAGGGACTAGGTTCCGAGGTACAACTCTTGATGTGATCCAGTGAGGGGATAACAGCCAGCCCTAACCTGGAGAATAGATGCTGCACAATGGATTGCAGTAGCATTTCCTCCACTGTGGGGACCATCATCCCATCTAAGAGGGCTCATCCGTTGGCACCCATAGGGGTTCAGGTTATTACCTGCCGCCCGATGCTCGGCAATAGCAGATTTTACAACTGGTCATCATCATCATCATTTCCCCTTATCCAGCTCCTGCCGGGTCGGGGTATTTATGGCACTTCTCCACTTTCCTCTCTCCTTCCACGATCTTGTCCCAGTCCAGATTTCTTTTTCTTACGCTGTTCTTCACTGAATCAATCCACCTTGTTCTAGGTCTTCCTCTTGCTCTCTTACCCTTGCACTTCGCCTCCAGCATCTGTCTTGGTATTCTATTTTCCTCCATCCTCTTTACATGTCCAAACCACCTTAGTTTATTCTTCTCAATTCTCTCATTTAGTTTTCCCATCCCAACTTCCTTCCTAACATCTTCATTCCTCACTCTGTCTTTCCTATCATACTTCTTAGGAATTTCATTTCACTGGCTTGGATTCTACTCTCTTTACAACTGGTACTGGCCATTATTATATTATTGGAATTTTAAATTACCTCCCACAATTCATGGACATCTCCATAACTAGGATCGAGTTATATCCCATGCTACAGATTCTGCCATGCTCTACCATGTCAATATTTGATAATGATAGTTGGCAATCGAAACATTACAGTTCTTGTATGATTTTATAATAAATTTCACAATTAGACTTGTAGAGATGTAACATGTATAATTTTGAAGATTTGCTTTTTAGTATTTTTCTGAAAGAGGCTTACCAGTATTTTATTACAAACTTTTGAGCTTACTAGACATACTTCGGAATAGAATTTCAAATCTTAAATCTTTAACCTCAAAAGTTGCCCGTCCACAATCCACACCAAATGTAATTAGAGGAGCTGACAAATGTGTAGGGTGATATTATGAGAATCTTTAGGAAGTGCATGTTTAGATCACAGGATTAATGTTAAATACTCCGTTTGATTCTTTGTTTTAGGAAATAAGTGGTTTAATGTTAGACTTCTTAACTTGCTATTTTATTTTTCATTTTTACAATTTGAAATTTTGAAAATTTACTATTTGATAATACAGTAGAATTATGATGAATGGGACTGTCCAAAAATGTTCTGAAACCTAGAATCGGAGGGCTTGGAAAAATTACCGAGAAAGTAAAAGAATGTTTACACGAATTTATAGAAGGTTGTTGGCCTATATTGATCTTGTCATTATCCTGTTTTGTTCTTAATAGAGTACCTCCACTTTTCATTTCCATTTGTTTTATCTCAGAGCAATTGACAGTTTCCATGAACAGACAGGCTGAACATTTACAGGGGGCCATGACTCAACATTATAATAGGCTATGGATTGTTCCAATCATATGCTTTAGGAGGCTTTGAACAGATCCTTCGTGATTTTCAGTGTTGTTCAACCGTGTTAATATTTCTTTATTTCAATGAACTGTGAACTAGGTTCCATCGGTACATATATATTCTTTGGCCTAACAATTTTTATAGGACTACATTTCATGAGAGTTATGTATATTTCACAAGGTGTTGAACGTGTGATATCCTTGCCCCACACCCTCAATTTCTCTAATAGGAGTTTTTGGTCGAATTTGTTATTTAGTTCCTTTTTTAAAATTATTATTATTAAAAGTGTCATTGTTTAGTTTTCAATTAGCGTACAAATTTCAGATAACTTTAAAATATCAGTTGAGTTTGAATATCTCGAGGCCTCTCGTGATTGCAAGGTACAGTATGTATTGCATTGACATAAATCAAAGTTTTTGTTTATTTTCCTTCAAAAGAAAGAAATTAAATTCAACTACACACATTAAATTAGTCTTTTTACATTCTTAATGGGATCTTTTACAATACATAGGATTAATTTGACAGTTTTTGGCATTTGAAGTACAGTAGGCTACCAGAACCAACCAGTTATCTTAGATTCAGGTTTTCCTACACTCATTTGCAGGACAATTGTTTCTGGTTTATTTTTGGTTAAAAGCATGAATTTGAACCACACACAAAGAACATTCAGATTGTTTGTGCCACATCAAACTTCCATTCAACCATGTGTATCCTATAAATCCATCTTGCTCCTTTGTTGTGTTTTTGACTCGTTACATTTGATTTAAAAAAATTACTTACAAGTGTTAAATTAATTTAAAAATCTTATGTGTACTGTACGGAGCTCAGAAGAATGCGATTTTGGGGTGAGATGGAGGATGAGGGGAGGGAGGCACACAGATGTCATTCGTTGCTATGGCAACCTGGTTATTACTCGGCAGAATATATCGGCCCGTTGCTCACTCAGTAGGAAGTTATGGCACAATGTTATCGCTGGCTCATCTGTTGACGGCTACATTCTAGCATTCTTCTGAGCTCCATACAGTAGGTCATATAAAAAAAGCATGAAGAAAATTATTCATATGTTTAAAAAATACTATTTTGTGTCCAGCTATTACCCATAGTAATCTCTGAAAGTTTGGCAACATTGTTTGTTTATGTATGATGGAATAAACTACTGAAGTGTATAAAAGGAAAAAAGTCTGTTCAGATTTGATGGAAATTCTTTATAAGACCATTGCCCTAATGTGAATTAAGCCTACTTGTATTGAGCTTCCAAAGGGAGAACTAGACTTTAAAATATTATTTGTCAATATCAGTTGGTGAGTAGGTTTTGAGTGTTTTGTGTCATGCTTCCATTCATTATGAATGCACCACAGTGTAACGACAGGGTAAAGTCTTAGTTAGTCTTTATAAAACTCAAGGAGATTGGCTTAAAGAAAAGAGCAAACTGTAGCAAAAAGCAAATTAATGAACTTAACATTGACTGATAATCTTCTAAAGTATATAATTTCAGATTTGAAATGTAAACAATCAGTGAGTTTTAATGTTCCTAAATGTTGTTCATTTATTTTAGTGGCTTGAGAGATCTTGGTCATCAGACCCGCATGTTTATATTTCTGCTGATAGTTATATCATGAAGGAGACCAGTAGCAGGGTACAGATGTAGGAATCTTCAACAGAGCAAACCTGTCGACATAACGCAGTTAAATTAGTTTGTGTTAACTGACTTGAAATCTACAATATTAATTGTTTCTATTATCTTATTAAAAGCGCCTGGTCAAACACTAAAGGAAAGTTTAATTACATTATTAATCGTACATGTTTCGGTATTTCATTGATACCTTTCTCGGCGTGATTGATATTAAAACTTAAAACTAGTTAACAAAGCCAAACAGAAATGGATATCCTTACAAAAATTGTTTTAAATCAAATCAAAAATGGAAAAGCTTGCGAATAATTAAATGCTATGTACTGTATTAAAAAAATGACAGTAAAATGATGCTATTAAAATAAGAGATCTACCTTATAAACTGCCTACGTCAATACTCCAATAATTTTGATCGAAAACTGTAGTGACAGAAGATGTCAGAAGAATGAAGAAGCGCAAAGGATGTAGGTCAAATTGTCGCCTCAAACGGAACAAAAACGTTGTAATACAGTCCTCCAACCTAAAACTTCAGTCGATTCCCAACTTAATGGCCCACTCTGTTGTTTAATGGGTAACGCAATGTGCAGGTTGTTTACCAAACACAGCAATCAAGCATATTACACAGTGTCGTCTTCAGGTGGAATACTGTTACGAGAAACGTAATAGTTTGCGGTATTACCTTCTCCTAAACTTCGATGACACAGTTGGTTCTCTCTGCTATATTATATGTGTATTGGGTGTCACCTTGTGCGGATCATCTTTTAAAACTATAAAATAACATGTTGCTAGATTTCTAAGAAAACAATCCATTTATTTATATTTTCAGTTACAATACCTGTTGTGAGGAACACCTAATGTAAACGCCATTTATAACAAAATTTGGCAATTCATCAAACTATAAAGACCTTGTTGATATGTAATGGATCCCAGCTGTCTATAACTCTTGTCCTATACGGAATAACTTGAACCAAAAACCCACAGCGAGCTATTACAGTAATAATAATAATGTACGGCCTCGGTTGCCGGGTGAAAGGTTTGTTAATTGAATTGTCGAATTTTGTTGTTCCTTGGAGTGCTATGAAAGTCAAGGAGGTTAGATATCCACACTCCTTGAACACTATAGCGCTTTCTAGTAGAGAATGGAGGAACTTTTTGTGTTTGACGGAAAATCCCGAGATTAATTTTGCCATTATGAACACGGCTTAGTGAATTGAAATGGGTTATTTAGTGACGTATGACATGCGTGTCGTGTTTATGGTCGCCTTTCAAAAGTTACTCACCATGGTCAGGAGCGAACCTGCAGGCTTGGGGTTGGTAGCCCGACACGATAACCACTCGCCCACCGTGGCAAGCAGCTATTACAGTAACACTATGTGATTATGCCAAGCATACTGGTGTCAGTTTTGGTCCGATTCCCAGCTGAACCATGGAATTCTAACTTGAAAATATTACATGTATTAGTTGTATGTATGATCATTTCATTATAAAAATAATAATAAAATTAGCCTATCCGTAAGGGCAAAGGCCACCTGTTTGCTCAGGGACGTGCCCGTGATTAGGCTCCGAAGGTGAGCATCCCTGGGAGCTTTTGTCCTGTTGCACTCACTGGCATTGTCTGTCCTGATTGGTGCGTGTTGATTCCTGTTTGGCTCCAGCTGTCTCCATGCTTCCCTATCTCTTGCCACTCTCGACCATTGGTTGCCCGCTTTAGCTGTAAAGTAGTCTGCCCATCTGGTTTTTTGGCGTCCCACGTTTCTACGTCCTTCTTATTACAATGGGTCAATTTATAGAATTACGCGTTTCGACCTTCGAGCGGTCATCATCAGATCCTGATAACTGTTTTGAGGTTTAAATTTATACACAAATATATTAACTACAAATTGTAGTGCATTTAATTGGTGTTTATAATACGATTCACAATTTGAATCTCATTATAAGGTTAGTTTTAAGGGTTTGTGAATTGCGTATGAGTGCTGGTATTACGGTACTCTCTGTAAGCCATTATTATTTTATTATTGTTTAAAATAACTGATTGTTTACATTACCACTCTCTTTACAAGCAAAATAATGCCACAAGCCAATATCGAAATAAAATCATTGTAGTCACTTTTCCATTGAAATGTACAGCATGTTATTACATTCAAAGGTGTCTGTTTAGGTAGTCATTATAAATGTTGAGATAGCTATATTACAAAAGAAAGGGAAAGAAATAAGGAAAATATTGTAAATAGCAAGAAAATTATCTACAAAATTCTCAGAGTAAATAATATTGTGTACAGAAGTATTGTAATTTTTGTTAGAGATATTTAAAAAAGTATGAGGTGTGTCCAGAAAGTAGGTTCTGTATTTGATGTTCTCTTCTATATACTGTAGTTTTCACCATTATTAACGCACTTGTTGGGGCAGATGACCTCGTAGTTCTGCCCCTTGAAACCTCAATAACTAACTAAGGCACTTGTCACAATGGAGCTTTGTATCCTCGTCTTGTAGAATGTCATAAAAGTCATGTGTTAATATATTTTCTGATGTCATCATGTGAATGCCAACATACAAGGAACTTCACTATATCCAGGAACACATACAGTGAAACCCCTGAAATCCGAAATCCCGGGTAATCCGAACGAGTTATTTTCGAACATTTCAAGTTTAAAAAAAAAAAATAGAAACTTATTTTAGTCATAAAACAATTAGCCTATATATTCTACAATATAACGTTTTTTTAAATAATTAGGCTAGTTGAAAAATTAACCAAGAAGTACAGTTAGCATACCTAACAAAGTGTAAATGTGCCTAAGCTACATACTTATCTCATCCAGGATTGAAAAACGGAAAAGTTGGTTATTGTAATCCCTTACGTTAATCACTTTGCAAAAACAAATGAAATAACAATAGAAACACAAAATATCACTTAATCTTTCACTTGAAATCAGTTATCTTCAATTGTCGAAGCGACGAAAACATTTCCGCGGTGGCAATCGTACGCCAGCGTCGCATGAACATGACATCGTTTGGCGTGACTACTGTGTGTCATTCTACGAAGCGCAATGCGATGTCAAGAGCAGATGCAGCTTCAGTATAAGTCACATTGTCTGTCGAAGTTTCTTCTTCCTCACTGTCGCTAGCTCAACGTACAGTCCTGTACCGTAACGAGGGCTGGTTATTATGTTATGGATATTTTCGGCTAATCCGAACAAATTGAAATCCGAACAGGCTACAGCCCCAATTAGTTCGGATTTCAGGGGTTTCACTGTATATATCAATTGATGAGCCAAGTCTGGACTGATGACGATAACACTGGGGAAGAAAAATTTTTGTTGGGTGGTGTCTGGATTTTAAAACCAATTCTAGGTATTCTGCTGACTCCATAACACCTGTCCATTTTGTTCTAGCAACTCTAGGTTGTTGTTTTTTTTCTTTCTTTTCTTTTTAGATATTGTTAATTTTTTGATAATTATAAATTAGGACCCATGAACGATGGATAAGCATGTGATGGCTTACTATTGTTGGAACATCCATCAGGAATGTCCAGAAATATCACGTTGCAGAAAATCACAGAAATGTGGATTCAGTGATAATTGAATGTGCCATACTTGTGTTCTCTTCCTGCTGAAGTGAACAAGAAATGGATTAATACTAAATTCAGATTAACAAACTTTGTCCCAAAAATACTTATGGTATCTTACGGGAGGTGGGGACTGTCTAAAAAAATAGTAATTATTGCTGGAATTGAATGATATTCAGTTTGATGTCTCCTGCGACAATACTTGCAATTTAAAATAAATCCTGACCCTAGTAATGAGACTCTAGTATCAAAGGCCCTGGGTTCAATTCCTGATTCTGTTAAGAAATGTAATTCTGTCTGTAGACTGGAATGGGCTGCACTTGACCCTACAGAGATAACTGAGAAAATATGGTTCAATTCCCATATCACCCATCAGAGGTTTCCCAAGCAAATAACAGGATAGTAGACTACCTAACCAAAGTCCACTGCAGCCTCCTCCAGATATTCAGCCCCAGTTAGAAGTTCACATATGTTCCATACAGACACCTGGGGCTGATGACCACGCTGTAGCAAGCTCCTAAATGAAACTATATATAAGGTGCATTCAAAAAGTAACGAGCCGGAGGCATAATTACAGAAACCAGTACCTGTATGTTAGAAGTATTGGCCCTGGCTGTTGAGGCACTTGTCCCACTGTGACACGAGGCGGTGAATGGCTGTCTTATCAAATTCCCTGGGCTGCGATGTGAACCAGTTCCGCATGTACAGCTGGACGTCGGCGTCCGAGGTGAATCGTTGGCCCCGCAGAGGCCTTTTCAGGGGACCAAACATGGCGTAATCACAGGGAGAGAGGTCTGGACTGTATGGAGGGTGGCCGAGAACCTCCCATTTGAATTTCTGCAGGAGTGCCGCGACTGTGTTGGCCGTATGAGGTCGTGGAGCGACCACGGCGGCTATGGTGTTCACCGTCACTCGGCGGTCCTGGGTAATGAGTGCATCAACCAGCTGGACGTTGTCATCGGTAATGCAGGGGGTGCCCCAGACCGGGCATCATCGGCTAACGACACCCGTCCTTCCCTGAAGCGCTTGTGCCATGCCTTGACCTTGCAAGGGACATGCAGTGTTCGCCGTACACTTGTCACATTCGGCGATGAATGTCCATTCCCCCTACTCCTTCCGCTGTCAGAAACCGAACAACACCTCATTGCTCTTCGTCACTGTTTGCGATGCGACTGGCAGCGTTGGACGATTGATGCATGCTGCTGCTCGCTTTGTATAGTCACGTGACGTGCACGCTTGCCCTCTTAACGACGGGCTGTGACCTTCCATGCTCTGGTCGGAACCACACCTCGTTACACACGCCACGATTAGCTGATGTCGTCACCGGTTTGCGCATTCCAGCCTCCGGCTCGTTACTTTTTGAACACACCTTATATTATTCATAGGGGCTTATCTACAGGGCTGGGTTCATTTCCATATTGTCTTCGCAGTCTTGCAGCTTAGTCCGAACTGGAAAAGTACATCAATCGAAGCCTGCACTTCCCTTGTTGTTGTAGTTGTATGATGTCATCAGTGTAGAAACATAACCTTGGTGAGGTGTGCCAAGCCAACTGATGAGTCCAATGGCATGCTAGGGCAAAACACTGGCAACTTGATGAGATATGAAACATAACCTACCCTACTTTCTGGACACCAACATAATAAAATTACTTTTAGGACTGAATGAATTCTCTAGGAAGAGGCGGAAGTAGCTGTACAGCCTATTTTTAAATGATGTGTCCTGATATGTGTATTTACTGTGTATTTGCGATGCTAAATGTCATTGTGTGTGTCTGTTCTTAGGTACAACTGGGTGTTAAATAATATCATGCTTTTGAACTCTATTCAAACTTTTTATTTAATGTTATTTTTTAAGCTTAAGAATACTACAGCTTTGTCAAAGAAAATGACAGTCCAAAGATATTGTATAATTTATCTTATATGCATTGACTGGAATATTATTGTTTACTTTTTTTTTTTCCAACATCAAATAAATTCCTGATTAGTAATATGTCGATAGGATTGTTACTCCGTACCACCATCATCTTAAATTTCCTTCCTTCTCTGTGTTTTTTTTTAATTCCCAAATTGACACAGAGTCCAGCTGGAAAAATTCGAATTATAATTTGCAAGTCCACACCGTGGTGTAGCGGCTTGTATTCTTGGCTGTTGCACTGGAGGTCCGGGTTTGATTCTCGGCTCTGCCAAGAAATTCTAATTCTGGTGTGAGGGCTGGAACAGGGTACTCTCATCCTCACGAGACAAATCTGCACCGGAATTATATTAGAAAAAGTTTTACTGCGGTCGTATTGAATCTGTGCGTTATGTTGTTTGACCTCACCATTTCGCTCAACGAGCGAAACATGTTATCCCTTAGTTTTCTTCTTCAATATTCCATAACAATATCAATTTTAATCATAGGTATGTTATATCAGGTTATTTTCCACATATTCCAGTACAGTAATTGGAATGATTTTGCATAATCTTGGAGAAAGGGATTGATATTTGGCTGGAAATTCCATGTCATCACTTTGCTGCCTCTCGACCAATACAAGTTTGCTTAGTTGTCATAATATTCTGCATTGCAATCACACAGCCCATGTGCTTTCATTGCCTGGTCAGCTGTGTTCGTCGTGTACTGTGTGATCACTTGTCGATTATAGCATTATCGAAATAATAAGTGTCCATTGGTGCTTTGGTACCGTAATAGTCTATACCTGTATAGTGGTAGTGAAGGAGATGTATTGTGGAAGTGTGAGTTGTGTGAAAGTTGGAGGGGAAAGAACAGACTGGTTCAGACAAATGAGTGGCCTGAAAGAGGGTAGTGCACTGTCACCCCTTCTCTTCTTTTGTGGTTATGGATGAGGTAATGACACGGGTAGCAGGAAAGATGGGAGAAGATAAGATGAAAGCAATGGTGTTTGCAGATGATCTCATGGTCTGGGGAAACAAGGAGGAGGAAATTCAGGAGCAACTGAAGGCTTGGGAAGAAACAGTGGGAGAGTACGGATGGAAGTTCAACATCAGTAAATGTGAGATCCTGTTAACGACCAAGAAAAAGGACAGACCAATGAGTGGGATAACACTTGGAGATGAAAAGTCTCAAGTACTTGGGAAGTATAGTGGAGGAAAATGGGAGAAATGACGAAGAGATTACGGAACGTGGCAGACAGGCAGAAGCATTAGGAGCTTAGTGTGGAATAAAGATCTCCCACAAAAAAACAAAGAAGTGTTATACAGAAGCTACTATATTCCGATACTGACCTATGCATCAGAAACGTGGATAATGAAGAAAAGAGACATAAGCAGAATACAGGCAAGTGAAATGAAGTTCCTGCGAAGTAGGATCGGAGTAACAAAAAGAGACAGGGTGAGGAATGAAAAGGTCAGGGAAATAGGAGCCCTTGCAGGGTAGGATTGAGACATCAAGACTGAGGTGGTATGGACACTTAACGAGAATGGAAGAGAAAAAGATTCCCAAGAGGATACATGAGATGCAGATGCAGAGGAAACGACCAAGGGGAAGACCAAGAGATAGATGGCTGAAAGGAGTGGAGGAATGTGTCAAGAAGAGAGGCGAGGACTGGACCAGAGTGACAACGGAGAGATGGTGGGAAGAAAGGACGAAGTGGCGAGGCGTATGTTCCAAACAGACCCAGCCTGGGGCTGGAAACTGTGCAAGATTATGATGATATTTGTGGCTATTCAGTTTTCGTTCATAGTAGTCTGCTATTTTGCGATGTCAGAGCTGGGTACAGTGGCTAAGGGAAAGGGTGAACGGAAAACCAAAGGGCAAGGAATCGTACTTGGAGGTTAGTCCCATGAATTGGTGCGTACTTGTTCAAGGAGAGAGATAACTGCGATTATACCAGTGGTGTGTGGACCTCTATTACCATAATACGTATTTTCCTTTAAAATTACAAGTTGGAAATAAATCTATGGATACACCTGCTACCAAATTCCAGGAATATCGCTCATGGTGGGTCATTCCTCATCTAGCTACTGGTGGAAAGGTCCTTCATACTATCCTTTAAATGGAAGTTCCTTTTTCTCTCTGAACTGACAGTTTACCTTTATTTTGTGTGTGTTTTCTTAAACATGATTTTGCTCTCTCCAAAGTTAAGGCAGAGCTTAGACGTTAAGCGAAGTAGTCGACTTGAGGAATGTCGATGATGTCACCACAAAAACTAATAAGGTTATTGACAGCATTATGACTTTTATATATAGTAATAATGGTAGCGAGAACTGATGAATTGTCGAGGTCTTCTACTACAAACATACAATACTTAATAAACTGTAGTTGAAATCATGCGAGTAAATCTTTCTCGGGTTTAAGTACAAAACTTGCCTGAATATTTCATGTGCAATGTAGTAGTATTCCTCTTTTAAGCCTGAAGCAGTACATTGCCATAGAAAATAGGCTATATAATATTATCGTAAGTTATCACTAGGGCTCGGATTCGAGCATATTTGCATATTTTTTTCTTGAATAGTACACATTGAAAGAAGCCTTTCGGTGGTATTTTCGCCTCTCTGGGACCAACAGAATTAAAATTTATCGAGCATATAAATGCATAAAACCGCGGTTTCCAGAATAGAAGGGTCATCAATTTAAGTATCGCATCCGATAACGATCACGGCGCGGCAAGCTGTCGCGCTGACACCCGCTCGCTGGCCGGTAAAAAGTGCGCGACTTCTCCCCACTACTTCGCGTCAATATACAGTCATTTAATAGCAATTTCTAGTGAAAATAATTATCTACAAACTTACCTGGTTTTACAAGAAATGTTCAAAGTGTTGTCCGTCAGCTCGCAAGCATGCCTGGCACCTCGTAAACAAGTTTCTAGACACATGGCGAATTTCTTCCTGGGTGACGTTCGTTATAACTTGGCGAATATTTTCTTTTAACTCCTCACTTGTGTGAGGATTGTTTACATATACCTTTCCTTTCAGCATTCCCCAGAGGTAATAATCACATGGATTTAAATCGGGTGATCTGGCGGGATAATTAACTATACGGTCATTGAAAACTTCCCGTACTACTGCCAAGGAGTGATTAGCTGTGTGCGCCGTTGCATCATCTTGCATGAAGTAACCATTGTTCTTTTCTTCGTCCGCGAGTTCATGAAAGAACGGCCTTATGATTAGGTCAATGTAACGGTTAGAATTAATTGTTTCGTGGAAAAATATATGTCCTATAATTCTGCGAGAAGTTATCGCACACCACACTCCAACTTTCACATCATGAAGCGGCCGGACATGCAACCGATGTGGATTTTCAGCGCTCCAGTAGCGATTGTTTTGGCTGTTCACATAACCACTTAAGTGAAACCAAGCCTCGTCAATAAAAAATAAAATTTCAGGGTCTACATATCCATCGTGAACTGAATGCAGCAGCCAGTTGCAATACCGAATCCTCGCACCACCATCAGGCTCCCTTAATTTGTGGGCAGCTGTGAGTTTGTATGGTTTGGCTTTCAACAACTTCGTCGCATTACGAGCAGAAGAAAACGACACATTAGTCTGCGCAGCGAGACGTGATAAAGATTTCGACGGGCTTCTTTCCAAGATAACTCCTATTTCATCAAGCTTTTCCTCTGTTAAAACAGTCCGTCTCTTCTTGTTGTGAACGGACCCGGTGAAGCGGAACTTTTTGACAATATCGCGTATCGTGCTCCTATGTGGAGGACGGATACCAGGATATTTCCGAATGAATCGAAAACGGCACTCTCTAACAGAAGAATACTTCGCATAAGAAAGCACAATGAATCCACGTTGTTATATAGAAAACATAACTTCGCATAACAAAGCACATTGAATACACGTTGTTGTATAGAAAACATCACTTTAAGGCAGCACATAAACTGTAAAATTGCCCCGAGACTGCACTGTATGTTAGGTCCAATCAACTAGCACTTCACAAGCTTGAATATGCCGGAGATACTGACAGCTTATTGCAACATTGCCGATCGCAGCACACGTGTTCATTGCGGGGAGAACGCCAAGGCCACCTTGACCGGCCGCATCCGCCAAGACCACCTTCACCGGCCTAGCGGCGCGTTCATGCGGGAAATAAAATGATGACCCGGCATATTCTTGTGGTTTTCGTCTAGTTTGTTTTTCTTCGAATTCCCCCCCGAATTCGGGCACTAATCAGCTTTAAGGTTTGAAAACAGAAATAATTATTGAAAAGCCTGTCTTGTGCGAATAATAGAACCACAGGTTTTTAACCTTTAGTGAGGTTGTTCTCGTCATTGAAACTTTTATTGACTGATTTAAGAAAAGCATTCAAAACTGAAAACATAGAAAAAATTCTTGTTGTACAGACCAATGCAGATCTACTTCACTGACTTGCCTAATTCTGAACATTTTGTAAATGAACTTTTAAACTGTATCTTTTATAAGAAGACTTCTGTTATATATACTTGAAAAACTTGAATGCGAGTATATTGAAGTGTATCATACATACAATTAGAAAGTAAAGCTCGTATATAAAGGTATGTTATTGGTTTTTTCATTTCACTTTCCTTTCTATAGTTTTTAACGGTGTTTTTCGAGCATATTCTGCATATTTAACCGCATGTAATGGTTTTTTCGAGCATATCGATCCGAGCCCTAGTTATCACTATCTTCAGAGTTTTCTTGAATATTCTACACCTGTATCAACTATTCTAGTTTCTAAATAATTCTGTAGCTTATCACTGAAATGATTATTGTCTCAGAAAATGGATTGAATCCAACTTATCTGAAAGGGCAGTGTTATCCATGAGAGTCAATAAATTAGAAATGACCTACCAGTTGACGAACAACACTTACAACAAGAAGTGCTTATCTCGTAACCTGAAATTGAAACATTATGTCAGTCATTAGCCTTATATGCCTTCCTTTAAACTGAAGGGGTCTGATGGAGAAGATGGAAATCAGAGAGAGAAGAATTCTCCGGAAGATCCTCGATCCTGTAAAGGTAGGTGAAGAATTTTGTAGGCAACATAACTCCGAGCTCTAAGAACATATAGATAAACCATCTGATTTGTGCGATATAGCAAGATTACCTTCCACAAGATTGACCAATCGTTTGCTCAGTTTCTGGCACAATAATGAGGTTCGGACCACGTGGTTGACGGAAACTGAGAAGGATATTAACGAACTGGGAATATCAGAGCTGCATGACAGACAGGCTGTGAGGCGTGCTCTGAAGGAAGTCCATGGTTTTCAGAAGAAAGGTACCCACTGGACTACTAAAATAAAGGAGTTACACCGGCAGAAAATGCGTCAATACTGGCCGAAGATCGAGACCCTCCAGTTGAATAAACGTGGTCCTACGTAGGCCAATTCGAGAGAAGAAGAAATGATTATTGCAAGTAGCATAGCGAGTTGAATGAACTAACTAATTTGCCCGCTCGGAAGGAGCGAGAAGTTAGGCAACCTTGTTCTGAGACCACATGGCGAGATGAGGAAAGTCCCGAAAATACCACGGCTTCTTTCAATGTGTACTATTCAGGAAGAAAATATGCAAATATGCTCGAATCCGAGCCCTAGTGATAACTTACGATAATATTATATAGCCTCTTTTCTATGGCAATGTACTGCTTCAGGCTTAAAAGAGGAATACTACTACATTGCACATGAAATCTTCAGGCAAGTTTTGTACTTAAACCCGAGAAAGATATATAAAAGTCATAATGCTGTCAATAACCTTATTAGTTTTTGTGGTGACATCATCGACATTCCCTTTTTCCAGTCCACTGGGGTCTTCCTTTCCTTCCATGCTGTCCTCATCACTCGGTACAACCATTGTATCCCAACACTCAACTCATCCACACCCGGTGCCTTCCTCCTTTCATCCTCACTGCATCTTCCACTTCTTTCCATGTTAAGTCCTTTTCTGTTTGCAGTTCATCTTCCTCTTCCCCGATTTCTTCCTCCTCGCCGTGGTTTCCATTTGGGTTCAGGAGTTCTTCAAAATATGAAAAGATTTAGCAATGGGGATTGAAGATAAATGTGGAGTAGCTCGCCGCGCCGTGATCGGTATCGGATGCGATACTTAAATTGATGACCCTTCAATTCTGGAAACTGCGGTTTTATGCATTTATATGCTTGATAAATTTTAATTCTGTTGGTCCCAGACAATAGAGGTGACCAAATACTAAAATCGGAATTTAAAAGAGCACTGAAAGATTTAAAAGACAAAAAAGCACCAGGTGTAGATAAAATCCCTGCAGAACTATTAAATAACTGTGGAGAGAAAACTGAAGATGCAATGTATGGAATGATATGCAAAATGTATGAAACTGGAATATTATCAACTGACTTTACTAAGTGCATAATAATTCCAATTCCAAAGAAGGCCAGAGCACAAAATTGCGATCAATTTAGGACATTAAGCCTGACAACACATGCATCTAAAATTCTTACACGTATTATACTTAGGAGAATAGAGAACAACCTTGATAACTATATTACAGACGACCAATTTGGATTCAGAAGGGGCATTGGAACAAGAGAAGCAATATTAACTCTAAGACAAATAATTGAAAAGAGAAATAGAAAAGGAATACCAACATATCTAGCATTCGTGGATCTGGAGAAAGCTTTTGACAACGTGAATTGGAATATACTGTTCAAGTTACTAAAGAAAGTGGGAATCTCTTATAGAGATAGAAGAATAATACATAGTTTATATAAGAATGAAAGGGGAATAATAAGATCTGGCAATAACCAGGAAGAGGTTGAAATAAGAAAAGGAGTACGACAAGGATGCTCGCTATCTCCTTACTTATTTAATTTGTATGTCCAAGATGCCATAAATAGGATAAGAGAAGAGATTCAAGTTGGAGTAAATATACATGGGGAAAAGATTGACATGCTCCGATTCGCAGATGACATTGCTTTAACAACAGATAATGAAGATGATCTTCAACAGATACTTCATGTAATGAATAACATCCTTAAAAACGAATTTAACATGAAGATGAATAAAAATAAAACAAAAATACTCGTATGCAGTCGGAACCAGGAAGATCATAGAAGAGCACCAGCAATTTATATCGAGAATGATAGAATACAACATGTGAAGGAATATAAGTATCTGGGAAGCTTGATAACGTATGATGGAACCAGCAAACGAGAAATTTGGAGTAGAATTATTCAGGCAAAGAACGCCTTTTATAGAAAGAAGAATCTCTTCACATCCAGAAGTATAGACCTAAAAATAAGAAAAAGACTGTTGAAGACATACGTGTGGAGTGTGGCTTTGTATGGTAGTGAGACCTGGACAATAGGGAAGTCAGAAGAGAGGAAGTTGATGGCTTTTGAGGCTTGGTGCTGGAGAAGAATGCTTAAGATCAGTTGGATACAACATATGACAAATGAAGAGGTATTCAGAAGAGCAGGAGAAAGTAGAAGCTTTATGAAGACCCTGAAAACAAGAAGAGCAAATATGTTGGGACATATTCTCAGACATAATAGCCTGCCAGCAAGAGTCATCGAAGGGATGTTAGAAGGGAAAAACACTAGAGGAAGACCACCACTTGCATACATCACACAATTAATGACAGACACGAACACCAAATCATTTCGTGAATTGAAGAGGATGGCGGAGAATAGAGAAGATTGGCGAGTTGCTGCAAACCAGCCCCAGGGCTGTTAACTTAAGAGAGAGAGGTCCCAGACAGGCGAAAGATATATAGTAATAATGGTAGCGAGAACTGATGAATTGTCGAGGTCTTCTACTACAAACATACAATACTTAATAAACTGTAGTTGAAATCATGCGAGTAAATCTTCAAAGTATATTTCATTTATTACGTCTAACTGTTCTTGTACCTCCATCTCAGCAATAAAATGATATATAGTACTAAAATGGATACACTCACAATGCAGTAAGTACAAAGATGATGAAGGAGGATAGTGAAGGTACAAAAAAGGTCCTGTATGGGATGGTAAAAAATAAGAGGCGGAAGGATCCTACGGATTATGTTAGAATGGTGAACAAAAGGGGACAAGAGAAAGAAAATAGGGAAGAACTGAAGAAAATGTGGAAAGAAGTGAGAAGTAAATCACATTCTCCCAGCTTACAGAGTATATCCATACAGCCGTAGTGTCTCCTCCAACGTGCACTAGCTGCCCCACTGTAAAAGTGTAGAATAGCATTACACACTAAGCTATGTTGCCGGGTCTAATACAATATGCTAGCCTTCTTGGCCGTCACCGCAAACGCCCGGGTTAGATTCCCAACTCTGCCAAGAAATGTAATTGTCTGACGGTTGGAAGGGGGTACTCATCTTGGATTCCTACCTCAGCAATCCTAGAAGTGGTTTCACCATGCAAATGCAGGGATGGTTTCTAACTTAAGGCCACGGCCACTTCCTATCCAGACATCTCAGTGAAGCAGCTTCGGTGGCGTAGTTGGTAGCATGGTAAGCTTCTATGCCCAAGGTCGCGGGTTCAAACACAGCCGAAGTCGTCGGATTTTTTTAAGAGCGTTAAAAATCCTTCCTTCGGAGGAGAAGTAAAGCCGGCGGACCCATGTCATAGATTTATGGCATGATAAAGAACCTTCCACTAATTACACCTGTGTGAAGCTAAATTATAGGTTATCTTTGAGTAATGCTCTTAGGTTCCAACGTTCGTCGCCAGGAGCCGACTTCGGTGGCATCTAGTAACAAAGTGCAGAACTAGTTAGTCATTGACGGTGGCGTTTGGTAGCCAAAGTTGGAACTAATTGAAAATCCAATGCAGTCCTTACTTGAAATAAAAACAGATAACACACACTAATACAGCCATCACAATTTACACCGGTTATCAGACAGATTCTACACACACACCCAAGTACACGGGGCTACATGACCACAATGCCAAATTTGCTATCATAGGTATCAAATATTTCTTACCTAATCTTCATAGGTTCATAATTACTTTCTCCCTCCCCCTGCACTCCCAGTTTTATATTACACGCTCAAATTCCTCACATTGCTTAACCCTTTTCACTCGAATTATTGTAAGTCCCGGTTTCTCCCAACTCGTATTTATTTCTGTCAGCATTCTTCATATTTTAAAACCTGGTATTAAGTACTGTTTGTAACAATATATACAGGAAAGAAGTACAAATTAATGAAAGTATGGCATTTACATGACAAAAAATAATGTTTTTAACTTTCTTAACGGTATGTATTGAGTGTGTGGAAGCGTTCAAAGCAAATGCCTGGATTGACCCTGATTGCTTCACATAATGTTATCGCCTCCTCCATGATTACTTGCGACGCCGATATCAATATCGTCACTTGAACCACTCACGGATTTATCATTTTCATCGCCAGATTCAAAAATTGCATCGCTCTTATGGTCACTATCATCAAAATCAGCCGAAATGGACGCCTGGATCTCAGCTTCGGTCAGACTGTTCGCCGCCATGTTGCTTCACCGCGACTGCTTTTCATGTCAAGGAAACGGAGCAGTTTTCCCGAGCAAAGAGAAACCAAAACACTCGTGTTTCGTTACTTTCGATTTCCGGGACCAGCACTTACCAAACGAAGTACACAAGACCTGGCATGCCAGGTAACCTAGGGTCGACACACGAGCTGTAACGACATGTTGTTTTACCGCGACTGCTTTCAATGTCAAGGAAACGGAGCAGTCTTGCCAAGCAAAGAGAAACTAAAGCACTCCTGTTCGGTTTCTTTCGGTGTCTGGAACCACACTTACCAAACGAAGTACAAAACCCCTGGCATGCCAGGTAACCAAGAAACGAGCGGCCAAACATTGTGTCGACTCAAGAGCTATTGACGTCCGAAACGGGGGAGGAGCTTACGGTCAGCTGTTCGCAATATGGCGGCGATATAGTGACGTGAAGTAATTGGGTGTGCGTTTGTTATGGCTTCTAATTTATGATGGCAAAATACTACATATTTCCTTTCATTGATAGAAATATTTTTATAATGAATTTAAATGCAGTGCCTAATTACTACCAGTTAAAAATATTACCCACATGTAGATAGTTAATTTACTGTCTGCTGTTACATATATGAAGCCTGTACTTGGGAGCCTAGCGGTATCGATGTTTTTATTAATTTCACAATATATATATATATACAGGGTCATTCATATAAAATAAGAACGCCAAGCGGCGGCTTTGTTCTCCGCCGATGCGGTGACCTTCGCCGAGCAGGTGGCGCGCCACGGCTCCCTGCTGTAGAATTGAAAGCGCGCGCATAGTACATATGAGGGCTGGTTTTTTTTTCCTCTTTTCTTTTCAAGTTCCGATGGACTGTATAAAAATAACAGATTGACATTATCAAACTTGACCTTGCAATAAGCGTGCAGGTGTTCAGTCGCCAGTCTAAACCTCAAGTGCTAACATGGTGAGACAGTTATCATTGCAACATCATATTTTTTATGTAAAACGTATTTTAAGTACGAGTCGGCTCGGCGGGTACGTGAAGCATTTGTTCAGCGATTTCCTGATGAAGTGCCACCTTCACTAGCACAGATTCACGTAATTGCAAATAAGTTTGACACTACTGGCTCGGTGCTCAATAAAAAACATACGCGCACACGAACAGTTTTAACAGAGGATAAGTTAGATGACATTGGCGAGAATCTTGAACGGTCTCCGAATAAATCACTCACAAAATTAGCACAACAAGTAGGGGTTTCGGTTTCATCTGGATACAGAGCTACAAAGCTGTTACATATCAAACCGTACAAGTTTACACGGGCCCAATGTTTAAAACCTGCTGATCCAGCCACAAGAGTGAGATATTGTGAGTGGTATCTTGCATCATTGAATGATCGTTTATTTGACCCACAGCTTGTGTTCTTTTCGGATGAGGCCTGGTTTCACCTTAATGGGCGTGTGAACAGTCATAACTCTCGCTATTGGTGTGCAGAAAACCCTAATGGTGTTTATGAAGTCCCTCATTATGATAGGAAGATCGGTGTTTGGTGTGCTGTTCGTGCCGGAAGAATAATAGGGCCAATTTTTTTCGAGACGACAGTAAATGCAGAGAGGTACCAAGATAACATTTTGAAGCCGTTCTTCAATCAGTTAACGGAAGAAGAAAAATCGCGAGGGTGGTTTCAACAAGATTCAGCCCCTGCTCATACAGCAGAAGATTCCCTTCTTACAATCTCGGAAGTGTTTGCAGACAGAGTGATCAGTGTTGGTCTATTTCCCCCTCGTTCTCCAGATCTAACAGTGTGTGATTTTTACTTGTGGGGTAAACTGAAAGAACAAGTGTATCGAACAAATCCTCACACATTGGAGGAACTGAAAGAAAACATTACGCTGGCAATCAGGAACATTACAGTGGCAGAACTCGCTCGCGTCAGCCAGAATGTGGTTACCAGATACAATGCCTGTATAACCCAGGAAGGACGACACTTCCAACATCTTTTATAAGGTAAGACTCAACGACTTGTTCGTTTTTAATGATGAATTTTTGTTTTTCCGTAAATTTTAGTTATTTTTATAATTATTAGGTTTTTTTTTGTTTCATTAATTTTCGGTCTTTCCACCTCTAAATTTTAAATTTAATTCCAAATTTGTATACTTCAATCTGTGTTAAGAGGGGCAGATGACCACGTAGTTCCTCCCTTTAAAACAACAATAACTAACTAATTAACTGAAGTAAGATTTCAGCATTGTACACACGCTTAAAGCAGGGGGCCGTGGCGCGCCACCTGCTCGGTGAAGGTCACCGCAACAGCGGAGAACAAAGCCGCCGCTTGGCGTTCTTATTTTATATGAATGACCCTGTATATATATATATATCTCACATATCACAAAGGATGACTCCCTGATAATAAATTGAATCAAGCAACCCTGAATTTGCATGAATGTTTTGGGTTCAAAGAAGCGTTACTTGGGATGTTCAAATCATACTTCAATATTGCAAATATTGACCTACATACTTGCTGTTCAAAGGCAAGAATGTTAATTTATTAATCTCTTGCCACAGGCAAGTTAAAATGGAAACATCCTCTTTATCAATATATTTAATTAAATATTTAAAATACAGATAGTTAACAAAGCTGGAGTCTCCATTTGAACTTGTCATAAATAAACGGAACAGATCAAAAACTACACTAAAAGCCAAACCAAATTCACTCCTCAGCTCGACATAAACCATAATACCAATTAAAACCTATACAAAACATTCTCTCCTTACTGTTGTACAACTTTCAAACCAACTATTCGCACTCAAAACTGTAAAACCCTGAAATGGGAACTAATTAAATTTAGAATAGCCTAGGCCGATCCGGTCTCCTCCTACATTACCGCATATGTATACTTAACATCACTATAACTTCAAAATTACTGCCAAGTGACCTATCTGCCTGAGTAGTATAGGTGTTGCCGGCCTGCCTGGGATGATGGGTCACCAAACCGGTACTTAAAACTAAGATTTTACATTTTAATTAACTAAATTCAACAGTAGGGAGATCATAGCGAAAAACACAATTTAAGCCAAATCATACTTCAATGACCTACATACATACCTGCCAACCTCTCAAAGTGAAAAATCGGGAGATTCGACGCGGCGACGGGGGGGGGGGCGAGGACGCTACATAATACATACATAGGCTAAGACATTGCAGCAAATATGTATCGAAGATCATATTATTGGTCGTTGTTGCAGGTGACTGAGGCTGATTTTGCCCTCTTCAAAAAGGTCTTGCTATATTCTTGCTCAAAACACTTCTCTTTCTGAATCGACTTCAGAGTTGTAAGTTTGTCCAAAGTCTTGTCAGAGAGAGATGACCTGAACATCCTCTCACACTCTGCATTACTATGCGGAATGGTCAGAATGGAAAGCATAACTTGAGTACCCCACCACTACATATCATTTGGCCTACCAGTGCCCACTTCACATCAATTCTCTCTTCTTCTTCAATAGATGTCACATCCTCAAGTTGGAAGTTACAAAATTGGGAATGTAAAGCATCCATTTCCTCATTAAAATTGACTTGAGTGTCTGTTAACATGCTAGGAAATGTATTTACAAAAAACTTAATTTTGGAAAATGAAATGTCCCCCTTTCCAATATGCGAGATACTGAAATCACACCTACAGACACTACAAAATGCAAATGTTGCGCCTCTTCCTGACTCAGTTATATGCGGAATCAGGGTGTCTACTGTTAAGGATGAAGTAAAAATTAGTTACTTTTTAGCTACCTTTTAGTTAATTTTAGTTACCTTTGAATTCAAGATACGTCTGCGGTCTGCAAGCAAATGGGCTCATCACGCGGTGGAGAAAGAGAGCAATGAACTGTGTTTAAAGCGGTAAATACAATTCACTTAGGGAGTTACAACAATTTCAAAAATAATAAATAAATACTAGAAATTTATTATCAAATGAGTTGTTTCAGCTAATATGTCGTCTTGTGCACAAGGCGTTTTTATAATTGCCAAGAGGTTGCTCTGCTCTGCTCTTCTCTTGACCGTGGCGAGATTTCCTTTGTCCCCGCGGTAGATCACGACGAAATTTATGGGACGTTACATGATTGTAACCGAATTCTGTCTTCACAGTCAAGTACGGCGAAATTTCAAGATGTTACACGATCGGCGCTGGTCTCACCCGTTTGTCAAGATTCCCGTTGTTTTCGCGATAGAACACTGATAAATATCGCGATTTAATAATCGGTGTCACTTTTAGTCGTTCGACGAGATTTCCATTGTCTTTGAGGTCGGGCGCGAGGAAATATAGCATTATTATGCAATCGGCGCCACTTGCTGTCCGTTTGACAAAAATACAGTTGTTCTCGTCATTGAATGCGGAGAAATATCGCGATGTATCGCAATCGCTGCCGCTCTCAGCCGTTTTACGAGATTCAAGTTGTCCTCGCGATATTATGCATACCGCGCCGCACCCGGCCGTTGAACGATTGTTTATTCGTCCTCACAGATTGGTGGATGCAAGCTCAGGGTTGGGCATGGTTAAAATTCACGAGTAGTTATGGACAAGTTGTATGGCCGGCGCCGTGATTCCCGCTGTCCCTATGCTGTGGTTGGGAGCTCATCAGTTCAGGGTAGATCACGAGGAGAAATTAGTATCGCGACGCTACGTAGGCTGTCATTTCTAAGTGGGTAGATGCACTTCTCGCTCCCCGTACGCTTTTAAGTATACGGTCATGGGAAAAGTAGCGAGTAGGTTTCGGAATGTTTCGTGATTGGTGCCCAATCATCTTTGACGGGATTCCCGCAGACCTCGTGGTCACAAGTTCACGATAGGGGACGGGTTTTTTGATTTTACGCTACTGACGTCGATCTCGGTCCATTTGACGAGATTCCCGCAGGCAAGTCGTGCGGTCAGCCGGCCGTCTTGAGTATGAATGTTCGAAGTAGGTATCAAATATTAAGAATTATTCGGAGAGGATTACACGAATAATACGACTAGAGGACACGTTTTCTTTCAAATCCGAATCACGAATTATAAAAGTTATACAAGTTTTCGAAATAACCGGTTAGATTATAATATATCCGATGGAACCCAAGTTAGAAGGAAAAATCGACATATAACGGAATTTCGAATTAACCATACTGGATGTCGCAAATTTACGAGACAGACTTTTAAAATAAGTTACAGCCTACGTATTTCGAATCTTTTTCAAAACGGTAACATTTCGCAAGATCGCGACATTAAATTATTTAGCGTTATTTCTGGACTTCAATTTAATAGTCTCCAAATAAATGCGAAAAATGCGAGGTTTCTGAATAATTTCAGAAGTTTTCACGAATAAACGTCTCGCGAAAAGTCAGGCTTCCTAATATAACACATAATTATTTCACACAAAACTAAAAGTCATCTTGATGCCGACGATATACGCTGAACGATGTATACCACTAAGGGTATCCTCAGTATGCATTTCCTCGAGGTCGGGAACGGGGAAATATAGCTTATGCAATTGGCGCCGCTTGCGTGAAACTCGCTCCATCGCAATCTCTGAGCTTAGAGGCGCAAGTTTAAATGATTCAATCCGCCTTCGGAAAATTTTCGTTACCCGTATGTAAAATTCGTTACTTTTCCGTTACCCATTTGTAAAATTCGTTACTTCCGTTACCGGTAGACACCCTGGGAATGTGATCTTTGTACACACTTTTAAATGTCACATATCATTTCGCCTTATTACCGACGAACCGACGCAATCACTCAGTTCGAAAAATCACAATAACCTACCGGCATATTAACGCCAACAACATCAAACTAAGTTATACACAAATCATATAATTTCACGTGTGAAACAGATACAATATTCCGCAGCGTACAACTACCTATCACCCACTGGTCATTATGCAACACATCTAGGAACAAGCGCTGAATTAACCTTCGACGATTTCAAACGAAGACTTATTCGAAGCCGATTTCAAACGAAGACTTATTCGAAGCCAACTTTTTATAACAGCAGGACGCGACGCGGGAGTTAGTACGCAGTTGTCGATTATCGATACAAAGCGAAACTGCGGTATCGAGATATAACTTCAAAACACGTAAAGTCGATCCGTTCGATAGACGACATATTAAATCCGAAATTACGCGTGGGTTTTTTGAAAAATCGGGAGATTTAATACGTTAAGCGGGAGGGCGGGAGAAATGGTCTGAAATCGGGAGTCTCCCGCCTAAATCGGGAGAGTTGGCAGGTATGTACATACTTGCTGTTCAAAGGCAAGAATATAAATTCTCTGGCAAATTAAGGCTAGGAACAGCATTTTTCTTAAGTTTTCTAACCATTCGGCTATTGTAAATCGGAAGAACCCCTAAAATAAGTTTACGAAGAGCGGATTACATTCTTTGTACGGCACAGAAGTATAGGCTATAAGTTTATCAGTATTTTTGATGTAGCTAAATCCATGTGAATACAAATTAGAGACAATAACTATCAATAATCAACAGTACCGGTGGAAAGAAGTCGTCTTCACAAAAATGCAGACTGCCACTGTCATGTAACATGTAACACGTTTTCCAATTGACAGCGCCGAAGCCCATCTTTCTCTCTGAACTTTTTGTACAGGAAAGTAGTGAAGATATTTCGTAGCCGTTTTATACGATTTGCAACCTATACAGAGCAGTACCTCCTCGAATTTGACAAATTTCTTTCTGTTTCCATCACGACGTCAATGCTTCACCATCTAAATAAATCTCACCAGTCACAATGTTACAGCTTCAACATTCTGCCGCGTGGCTGCGCCATCCAACTTTTCTGACGTCAATAACGCTAAGGTTAAGCTGCTAATAGGAATCTCTGTTTCGCGGGCTTATAGGTCGTGTTCCAAGGACATTTTGTCGTCCTGACGTTTCGCTGAATACTGAGTTCAGCATGTTCACAGGTTACATAAAGCGAGGTAAAACAAGTAAACAGAAGTTATATAAATAGTCAACAACCCACACATAGAGGCTACCATAGCAACGGCTTACCACATAAAAGTAATGCATCAAGGACAGGGCTGCTCGTCTGTTGCATCTTCTCGTCTACGACGGTCAATAAGGGCAGGCTTGAGGGGATTAAGGACTGGAAGCCAAGCTCTGTTCACACGTTCTGCTTCCTCCTTAAGATTGAAGCTGTTAGTATGCTTCAGGATTTCAATGGCCTCCCTTTGTAGCCTGGCATGATAAGACACCGTGGTGGACAGAACTTCGGTGTCTCCATATCTTATATCGTGACCTGCAAGTAGCGAGTGTGCTGCTACAGTGGATTTATCTGTTTGTCCCAGCCGGCTGTGTCGTTCGTGCTCCTTGAGGCGAGTGGCAATACTTCTTTTCGTTGTTCCAATATATACTTGGCCACAATCACACGGGATTTTATAAACCCCTGCCGCGGTATGAGGATGTCGCTTATCTTTAGCGGACCTAAACATGTCCTTAATTTTTCGTGTAGGCCTGTATATGGTCTTTATATCATGGGACTCGAGTAGCCTCCCTATTCTGTCCGTGACCTTTTTTATATATGGAAGAAAAGCTCTAGCCAGGGGCTGCTTGTCTCCAATTACCCTTGTAGTTGGACGTCTCGGATGGAGTGCTCGCTGGATATCTTTCTGGCTGTACCCATTCGCGCGTAAGGCCTCGTTGAGGTGTTCAAATTCTTGTTTTAGGCACTGCTTTTCACAAATTCTTTTAGCGCGGTCAGCCAGTGTTTTTATAACTCCGTATTTCTGTCGTGGGTGGTGGTTGGACGTCTTATGTAGATATCGGTCAGTATGGGTCGGCTTACGGTAAACTGTATGTCCCAAAGTTAGATCTGCGGTCTTCGTTACCATAACGTCGAGAAACGCGATTTTCAGTTCATTTTCTCGACGTTATGGTAACGAAGACCGCAGATCTAACTTTGGGACATACAGTTTACCGTAAGCCGACCCATACTGACCGATATCTACATAAGACGTCCAACCACCACCCACGACAGAAATACGGAGTTATAAAAACACTGGCTGACCGCGCTAAAAGAATTTGTGAAAAGCAGTGCCTAAAACAAGAATTTGAACACCTCAACGAGGCCTTACGCGCGAATGGGTACAGCCAGAAAGATATCCAGCGAGCACTCCATCCGAGACGTCCAACTACAAGGGTAATTGGAGACAAGCAGCCCCTGGCTAGAGCTTTTCTTCCATATATAAAAAAGGTCACGGACAGAATAGGGAGGCTACTCGAGTCCCATGATATAAAGACCATATACAGGCCTACACGAAAAATTAAGGACATGTTTAGGTCCGCTAAAGATAAGCGACATCCTCATACCGCGGCAGGGGTTTATAAAATCCCGTGTGATTGTGGCCAAGTATATATTGGAACAACGAAAAGAAGTATTGCCACTCGCCTCAAGGAGCACGAACGACACAGCCGGCTGGGACAAACAGATAAATCCACTGTAGCAGCACACTCGCTACTTGCAGGTCACGATATAAGATATGGAGACACCGAAGTTCTGTCCACCACGGTGTCTTATCATGCCAGGCTACAAAGGGAGGCCATTGAAATCCTGAAGCATACTAACAGCTTCAATCTTAAGGAGGAAGCAGAACGTGTGAACAGAGCTTGGCTTCCAGTCCTTAATCCCCTCAAGCCTGCCCTTATTGACCGTCGTAGACGAGAAGATGCAACAGACGAGCAGCCCTGTCCTTGATGCATTACTTTTATGTGGTAAGCCGTTGCTATGGTAGCCTCTATGTGTGGGTTGTTGACTATTTATATAACTTCTGTTTACTTGTTTTACCTCGCTTTATGTAACCTGTGAACATGCTGAACGCAGTATTCAGCGAAACGTCAGGACGACAAAATGTCCTTGGAACACGACCTATAAGCCCGCGAAACAGAGATTCCTATTTCAACGCCGGTCGTGAAAGTCTACATTTTTACTTAAGCTGCTAACTTTTAAAATCATAACTTTGGGTGCATTGTGCGCTGGCCTCAACAAAGGCAGTAGCTTCACTGCAAAAGAATTAGGATATTTGACCATGGCAAGGCCATTCTTGGAATACAGCTCAACGGTTTGGGACCCATCACTGAGCTGGTACACAGGAAGGCTGCTAGGTTTGTGCCCAACGATTTTAATCCAAGTAGTAGTGTAACTCGAATGATAGTAAAACTAGGGTGGGAATCTCTGGAAGATCAAAATCCAGACTATACGCTATGTTTAACACCTACACTAATCGGCCAGCATGGGGAGAACTAAGCTAACGTCTGGGAAATCCCACTTACCTCAGGAGGCAGATCATCCACACTAAGTTAAGGTCCGACCAAGCGTACAAATTATAGGAAATATTCTTTCATTAATTGTGGTATTGTCAATTGGAACTCATTACCTGCCTCAGTCTTGGAGCCTTTCCCCTAACATATTGATGTATTTAAGATAAGACTGAAATTTTGTGTAAATACTACGATGTAATTACTATAGTCCCCAAATCGCTACTTGTCTATATTGTGTTTGATATGGTTGGTCATTTTCTGTAATTTATTGTACAATTTGCCACTAGGGAATTACCCCCATTTGCAAATAAAGTACAGTGTACTCCCGATAATTTGCAGGTCTCCAAGAGTATTTTTATAGTAGTAATTCTTACAGCAACTTATCGCGCTAAATAAAATAATATCACCATCATTATCATTCAGACTTTCACGGCCCGTGATATTATTCATAATGTTGAATTTTGGGCTTATGTCGTGTTTTATTATATCAAATTCGACGCATTTCGAGAGAAACCCTGTCTTTCTTCGTCAGGAATAATCTGAAATATGACAAATGATTGCTAAGAGAAAGCAACAAAGAACCTAAAAAAGGTGTCCAAAGATGGACGCCATTATAGCCCGATGTTAGGGACAACGAAAAGCAGCAGTGTATTACTTTCTCAGGGTTCTGATAATAGGTAGCCAGGATTCATCGAGATTGTAGCCGGTGTCGCGGTTGAAATTATCTGGGTGTTTATGTACGTCAACCGCCTCCCTGATGATTCTGGGACGATATTGCTTTATACGGGCAAGAACATGACTTCATGGCCAGGTGTTAATGCATGATCGGCAACAGCTGGTTTATCAGGTTGAATGAGCCCGATACATCTATTATGTTCCTTAATGCGAGTGCATATTGTTCTCGAAGTCTGCCCGATGTAAACCTTGCCACAAGTACAGCGAACTCTGTAGATGCCCGGTTGTTGCAATTTAGGCAAACTATCCTTAGTTGGGCAGAAGTTGCCTAATCTTAACAGAAGTTCCAAATACCGTATGTTGTACCGACAGGATTTTAGCAATAAGATTTCAGATTATTCCCGACTAAGAAAGACATGGTTTCTTTCGAAACACATCGAATTTGATATAATAAAACACTGCATAAGCCCAAAATTCAACATTATGAATAATATCTCCATCGTTTAAAAGAATTTTAACGTGATACGATGAGTGGAGACAAAATCATTGAGATTTGAGAAGACTGAACTGCGATGTAAAATTAGGCCTATTTGTGTACTGGTAACCAGAAGGTTGCAATCTTGATAACATATGAGCATGTTGCCGATAGAGATTTCTTTCATCTTCAATGCTGAGACATTGCTAAGTGGAATGCACTTTCACTCAGAACCTACCCTCCCTTTCCCAACAGCCACTCCCCAAGGCCTATGAGGTGTGAAGTGTAGATGCGCGGGCAGTGTATTGTAAAGAGGGATTATTGCCCGATGGAGCAAATCTACTCACGCCTCGCCGAGTGAGTGAGACTTGATCTTCATGCAGTCAACACACTATACTACACCCGCACAAAAGCAAGTGTTTGCCATATTTCGAACGGGCAAAACCTGGATGAATGTCAAGACCCAGCAGTTAGACGCCGATAAAGACGATTATGGTTTCAGACGTGAAAGCGAGGAGAATATTGTGCGGAATTTGTTGGCGAGGAAAACTGAGATCTAGTGCGGGAGTGACCCAATGGAAATCCCGAAAGTTTCGCTTAGTGGGTCATAGAGTCAACACTTATCTCGTATATAGAAACCCCAGATGATTTAAAAAAAAATGTTGGCATAATCCACACACCTCTAGTATAGCGTCTCTTACAATGCAATGTAGCTAAGGGTTATAATTATATTTTGCGGCTTCATAAAATACATTTCAATATTTTAATCAATAGTTTTGTTTTTACAAGGCTTAAAAAGCAACTGCTGGTAATTCGCGGAAGTTCGTGCATCAATTACCACAAATTAACAGGAGTGCACTGTAAATGAATGGACGAAACTAATGGCAAGCAGGAAGCATGCCATACTGCAGGTGCTTGACCTTCAAGGAAGAGAGATCACATCCACACGAGTAGGTCTAAAAATTTACTTCATGCGTTAATGGCAGAATTTGCCCAGTTGCTTATAATGTTGCACTCTGTACATCCATGTTGAACCAATGCCAATTAACTTGAATGAGATTGTCCAAAAAACAGATGTAGTATACTGCTACAGCTATCTTCGAGAGGCAGCACCGAATGGAGTGGGTACCAACTGTGGTGTAAAATTTTCCTTTGTTCATAAATATCGAAATGTATGATTTCATTTGTGTAGATCTATGCCTCGCTTTGTGGCTGTAGTATGAGCAAGTATTTTTAAATTTCTTCACAAACCTGATGTTTTGCATCAATGTAACTTATTACAGAAACAAAAAATCTTCAAGCAGGGAAAACTCTAGTCAAGTGAGGTTGTATTGAAAAAGCTGTTCCCCCTCCCCCGCATCAAGTATTGAATTAAATACAGTAGAACGTCGTTTATCCGAATGTCAATTAAACAGACGAGCAAAAAAGTCGGAGCTGCGCGAGCATACAGTAGCGAGTCGGTTCTCTTTTTCAATTGTTGTCTCCTACCTTTTGTTTGCTCTATAATGTTTCAACGTGTTACAGTAGCCCGCGTAGTGTACTGTATTACATTGTGGAAATTACTTCTACAAGTGGCAAAAAGGAAAAACGAAATCGCAATGTTTTACCGATTGAGAAAAGGCGGAAATCATTAATTAACTGGATTAACTCGCTCACGTAGCATTGTTACCATCTCGCCTAACCAGTGTGGATTCATGAAAGATCGCGGAACAACTGATGCTATCCATGCAATGCGGCTTCTGATAGAAAAGTATATGGAGAAAAGAAGGACAATTCACATGGCTTTTCTGGATCTGGAGAAAGCATTCGACCGGGTTCCCCATCAGCTTATATGGTATTCTCTTCAATCTCATGGCGTACCAGAAGCTTATGTGCGTTGGGTCCAACTCCTCTACAATAACACAACTAGCTCTGTACGCAGTGCTGCTGGCCTCACCCAACAGTTCGATATTCGAGTTGGGGTTCACCAGGGATCTGCACTATCTCCACTCTTGTTTATCCTATGCATGGATACAGTGACTGCCGATTTGCAGAGGCAACCACCATGGACATTGCTGTACGCCGATGATGTCATGTTTGCAAGCGAGACCCGTAATGATCTAGAGCACTTGGTCAACCTCTGGAATGCGAGGCTCTGTGATTTTGGACTACGGCTCAACCTTACTAAGACTGAGTACCTTAAAGGTTCCCAGACAGATGGGGCCATCATAGTAGATGTCACCCCACTACCAAAGGCTTCACATCTCCGATACCTTGGCTCCGTTGTGAGACCTGATGGTGACACAGTCTCGGATGCCCGTGCAATAGTGAATGCTGCGTGGATGAAGTGGCGCCAGGTCACAGGCGTTCTCTGTGACCGCAAGATCCCTTTGCGCCTCAAAACTAAGATCTATCAATCAGTCGTCCGCCCTGTTGCTTTGTATGGAGCTGAATGCTGGCCCAATACAAAGAAACATGAACAAGCTTTGGACTCAATGGAGATGCGGATGCTAAGATGGTCCTTGGGAATTACACGGCTGGATCATATTAAGAACGAAGATTTCAGCAATACTCTTGGAATTGCCCCTATTCCAGCCAAAATGAGGGAGACTCGGTTGCGTTGGTACGGTCATGTAGCCCGAGCAAATACAGAGTCCATTGTAAGCAAGTCACTTGCTCTCGAGCCTGATGGACAAAGACTTCCAGGACGACCAAAAAGGCGTTGGATGGATACCCTACACAACGATATGCGCATCGTAGGTCTTCGTCCTACAGATGCAGCAAACCGCAGCAAATGGAGAGCGAGGTGCAGAGTGGCGGACCCCAAAGAATAATTGGGAACAATGCCAGGAAGAAGAAGAAGAACTGGATACACGAGAGAGTATGCTAGTCTATTGAAAAATGAGTGTCGGAAAATCCACAATATTTATGATTTTAAGAACCAAAAAGGTGAAATTCTGAATTATGCATCGAAGTTGGTAGTAATAATAATAATAATGTTATTGGTTTTACGTCCCTTTTAACTACCCTGGCTTTTAGAGACGCCGGGGTGCCGGAATTTTGCCCCGAAGGGGATCTTTAACGTGCCAGTAAATGTACTGACACGGCTCCCTCGCATTTGCGCACCCTCAAATGCCAGCTGACTGCGCCAGGTTTCGAACCTGCAACCTTGGGCTCAGTAAGCGAGAATGTTACCCCTGAGCCACGCAGCCAGGCTGAAGTTAGGTAGTGAAGAGGGCTCTAAAAAGAGAAAAACTACGAGATCAGCTACGGATGAAAAATTGGAAGACGTACGTATGGTTTATTCAGACAAGTAAGGGATATCCCATTTCTGGATCTTCGTTGTGTGAGAAAGCGTTGCACCTAAATGAGAAGCTTGGTGGTTCTCCCTATGTTCGATTATCCAGAAAAAGTTATCCGGAACACTTTTGGTCCCAATTAGTCCGGATAAACGACTTTCTACTGTACTTAATCTTATGGTGCTTTAATCAATATTTGTTCATATCATTCAGCTGTTACAATGTACTCATGTAAACTTCTCTGGAGATTTTTCGCATATAGACCACACACCCTATTTCTGGGACCTTCAAGCATGTGGCTGATGTGATTTTTGAGCCTTATAGAATGCAAATATATTTGCAATTGTTAGTATTGAAGAGTACCAGGAAAGAAGGAGGCAAAGAGAGTAGTGGCTGAGAGAAGAAAGTGGATGGAAGAGTTGACAAAGATGGAGGATAGTGAAGGAACAAAAAAGGTCCTGTATGGGATGGTAAAAAATAAGAGGCGGAAGGATCCTACGGATTATGTTAGAATGGTAAACAAAAGGGGACAAGAGATAGAAAATAGGGAAGAACTGAAGAAAATGTGGAAAGAATGTTTTGATGAACTCCTGAACCCAAATGGAAACCACGGCGAGGAGGAAGAAATCGGGGAAGAGGAAGATGAACTGCAAACAGAAAAGGACTTAACATGGAAAGAAGTGGAACATGCAGTGAGGATGAAAGGAGAGAAGGCACCGGGTGTGGACGAGTTGGGTGTTGGGATACAATGGTTGTACCGAGTGATGAGGACAGCATGGAAGGAAAGGAAGACCCCAGAGGACTGGAAAAAGGGAATAATTGTCCCGATCTTCAAGAAACTTAGAACAGAATGCAGAAACTATAGGGGAATAACACTGATGAGTCATTGTGCAAAGATGTTTGAGAAACTTTTGGAAAGGAGAATTAGGACAAGGATAGAAGGAGAGATGAGGGAAGAACAACATGGCTTCAGAGCAGGAAGGTCCACAGTGGATTTGATTTTTGCTGTAAGGCAGTTACAAGAACAGCACTATGAGTATGGAACAGATCTACTGATGGCCTTCCTGGACATTGAGAAAGCATATGACAGTGTATGCAGAAACGAAGTATGGAAGTCCCTGGAGGATAGAGTAGAGAAATGGACTATAAGGAGGATAAAGGAGATGTACAAGGGAAGCGTGAGCTGTGTGAAAGTGGGAGGAGAGAGATCGGACTGGTTGGAAAAGAGAAACGGCCTGAAACAAGGAAGTGCACTGTCACAGTTACTTTTCATTGTGGTGATGGATGACATAATGACCCGAGTGGCACAAGTAATTGGGGAAGGAAAGATGAAAGCAATGGTGTTTGCAGATGATTTGGGGAAACAAGGAGGAGGTGGTACAGGAACAGTTGGACGTGTGGGAAGGAATAATACAAGAATATGGGATGAAATTTAGCATAAATATGAGTGAGTTGGTGATCACAACAAGGAAGAAGGAAAGAACCACAACGGGAATAACAATTGGTGTGGAACAGCTGAAGAAAGTGGAGAGTTTCAAGTATCTGGGAAGCCTGATACAAGATAATAGAAGAAACGATAGAGAAATAAACGAGCGGGGGAGACAGGCAGAAGCATTTCGGAGGAGTGTGAGAAGCATGTTAAGGAGCAAGGATGTCCCTCAGAACAGCAAAAAGATTATATATCGGACGTACTATGTCCCTATCCTGACGTATGCCTTGGAGACCTGGGTTATGAAAGGAAGGGAGAAGAGCAAAATACAGGCCGGTGAGATGAGGTTCTTGAGAAGCAGTATTGGAGCTACAAAGATGGACAGAATAAGAAATGAGAGGACCAGAGAATTAATGGAGGAACCATTACAGGATGGTATAGAGAAATCTAGACTTAAGATGGTATGGACATGTAAAACGATTGGAGGAGAAGAGGATACACGAGACAAAGTGGGAAGGAAAGAGACCGAGAGACAAGTGGCTGAAGGGGGTGGAAGAAAGCGTGAAGAAAAGAGGAGAAGACTGGACAAGGGTGGAGGCTGAGAGATGGTGGGAAGACAGAAGACGTTGGAGAGGCTTGTGTTCCAAACAGACCCGGCCAGTGGCTGGAAACTGTGCAAGATGATGATAATTGGCATTCATTACAAACCTTAAAAAAAAAAAAGGGCCTTGTCGACATACCCCCAGCCATCCAGTCCTTTGGCCCCAAAGTGTGATAGTGGCTGTCTCAAAGGTTAGATGATCTCGCTGTTCCACCAATTAAAACAATAACCAAGCAGCCTGTCTCGCACCAAGACAGACTGGGTACAATTACTGGTAACTGCACAATATTTCCGACATGAGAAGTCGCATTCAGTGGCTTGCATTCGATGAATAAAGGATTTCCCATTATGATCGCATAGAATTACAAGCATGCTTTCCCCTTTTCCACTTCTAGTTTGATAACATTGGCTGTCTTATTTTGCCTTCTTACGATTTTATGGATAAATAAAGAGAAGAGGACTAGTTTCATGATTTTATGATAATACATTTATTGACGTATAAACAGATTTACACGACAGGCTGAGCCTGCTGTTTCTTTTGTCGCACTTGCGCAGAGATGCGGTCAAGGTCACGCCGTCCCTGTACGGTGAGCCTTCGGCCCCCTTCATCTGTCTTTTCGATCATTTTCAACTGTTCAAGAGATTGAAGAGCCTTGCGTGCCACTCCACTAGCTCCGCGGCAGTAATGGGATGGGCAAACCCCATTCCTCTGGCGACCTGGAAAGGAAAATAAGCATATTGTGAGTAAGACTCAACTAGATTCCAAGAAGTGATGTTCACTATCGCAATAATGAACAATGAAGGCTTTATTAAACCATGTAATGCATCAATAGTGCAAGCCATTTCACTTAAGTTTTCTACTATGACTTCCCACAGCAAAGAAATACAATGCACTTCACAATAATGTTAGGTCCACTGCCCTGGCAGTTCAGTGTGTACCAAGAGCCCGCTGATGAGCCAGACTACACAAACCCCCACGAAAGACACAGCAAAGACCTAGAAGAATTACTGGATTTATATAGAACACTGGGTTGATACATGCAGCTAATAAAGTCAAATCTATGCTATTCCCAACTATTTTGTGTTAGATGGTTTAGTAATATTCACCACTGTTCTTGTGAATTCAGTTTCTCCGTCTCAATGCATTATTTACGCTCTTACTTATAACAGTCATTTAATGGAACGCCAAATGTGCAGTCCATTCAAAGGAGTTTTTGCCACGAACTATAAATTATACATTCTGATGCGCCTGGGTTCAATTTGTTTACAATATCCGCATGCTCGTCGTTCAGCTGAATCCTAGCTCATCCACATCACTGTTCAGCTACGCACGAATGTTTTTATTAGTTTTCATCCTAACTTAAGTCACAATTAGTGCAATACTGAACAATGATCATCAGAAATACCCAATAGTATATTGAAATATTAGAAGCCATCATTATGTATAGGTTAATAACAAAACAGTCTAGAACGCATCCACTTCAAAAACACACCTTAGAAAGTTTCACACTTATACACTTAAAAAATACCAAGGACGGTGCGTCATAAGGGCCGAAAGGGCCCTGCCCACCCTTGGCCGTTAGGCACGAAATTTGTTTTATTAATGTCTTATAAAATTAATTTAAATTACAGATATTCTACATAAAATACAGTCGAACTTCTATATCTCGAATTTTCGACAACTGGACGTCATTTTCTCGGCGGTATCTTATCTAATTCACATGTTACATTTGTTCTATAATACGAAGTTCTATTACTCGAATATTTCGATAACTCGAGGAATATTTCATTCCCCAGGCGTAAAATATTTTTCTATATCTCGAAGTTGGGGTGAAAATACAATTGCCTTGAAGACTGGAGTTGTGACTCGGGGCTTAGAATATGAGATTTTTGTTCACCTTGGGTACGGTATGGTACTTGGAGAAGTTATTTCTGTCAGTATTGTGTGGTCTGCTACATTCCAGAGCAGCCTGAGGGCAAGGAGACTGGTTATGGTCAATTTGCACCTCAGACAATAACAGTAAGAGGGAAACTCCGGCTATTTATGGCATGCCCACACCCTTCGTGTCCTTGGCTGATAAGCCTGGCGAGAGAGCACTGTCCTGTAGTTTCTGACCTGTGTAAATCAGTAATGCAAACACCATGGAGATGAAACACGTTCTGAAATATTTAAGTGCAAGTGAAAAATTGAAGTTAATTCACGAAGTGGAAAAGGGTGTGAGAAGGAAGAATTGCGGTGGAATTCGGGATTCCAGCTAACCCACAGTCAACGATTCTGAAAAATAAAGACAAGATTGCTAGTGCTATTCAGGAGTCACTTTTTTTCATCGGAGAGGAAACGTTTTAAGAGCTCGAAGTTACCCTCAGTTGGAGGAAGCTATATTTAAGTGGGTAAGTGTATGAGCGTATGGAGAACAGGCTCTAGATATTCTGGCCGCTTTTCGTCGCTACATACATGGACAACCGTCAGTTGAAGAGGATGTTTTTCATGCTGTTAACCTGTTAGAAAACTTCATGGTGATGCAGAAAAGGAAGCAAAAGAAACTGACGGACTTCTGATCAAAGATTTGAATTTGTAAGTACAGTGCACTCCCGATAATTCGTGCAGATAATTCACTTTGTGGTTAATTCGCGGGTCTCCAAATATATTTTTAAATATAAATTCTCACGGCAACTAATTATCATGCTAAGTAAAGCAATCTCCCCGTCATTTAAAAGAATTTTCGTGCGACGCAATGCGTAAAGACGAAATCATTGACATTCGAGAAGACTGAACTGAGTTTCTCTGTGATGGAGCAGTAGGCCTAGTTGTGCAATGTTCGAAACATCCGAGCAGGTTGCCGCGAGTGGTATAGCATAGATTTCCTTTATCTTCGAAGCCCAAACAATACAAGAGGAATGCGCTTTCATTGGGAACCTACCCTCCCTTTCCCAACAGCCACACTCAAAGGTCGCTGACCTGTGAGTTGTGAAGGGTGGATGCGCGGACAGCGTATTGTTAACAGGGATTATTGCGTAGTGACGTCAACTTTCGCGAGACCGAGAGCGTGTTTGTTGGATGCTCTTCATGCAGTCAACCAGTCATGAGAGAAAAATACTGCTACAAAAGCAAGCGCTTGCAGACATCTGTAACGACGATATTTCGAACGGGCAAGTTAGACGCCGATAAAGACGATGATGATTTAAGACACGAAAGCAAAGATGAAATAGCATGGAATTTGACTGTTGGTGAGAAAAACAGATCCAGTCGATATCGAGTGCGGGAGTGATGCAACGGAAATCCCGAAAGTTTCCCACAGTCTCTAGTCACACTTATCTCTTATAAAGTAGAACCCCGATGCATCGTTTTTCAAGGGGGCGGGGGAAAATGACGATGGATGCGGGAAACGATAAATGCGGGTAACATAAAAAAAATTGAGTAAAAAAATAAAGAAAGTACGGGTACTGTATTTGGACATATTTCTTCATGTAAACTTTATAGAGACGTCAAAATATTGCAACCACGATGTACGCGATATGATTTCATATGTCATTTTATCACTTGCTCTTTTTAGTAAAAAAGTCATTAATTGTTTTTTGTTTCGTCAAAGCTTTACGTTTCAGACGAAACAAAGCCTTCTCAACTTGCATAATGTTCTCTTCTTCACGATCACTGATGACATGCGAGTACATGAAGGATTTCATCTTCGCTAAGACGGCATGCGCTTCGGCGAAACTCGGGACGACTTGGGGCCCACGATCGTCTTCCCTTCATCACTCCTCTCCCCCTCGCCATCATCGCACAGCTCCGCGGGAGATACTACCGGTGTTCCGAATGAAAGAATACAGCAGTTCCGAGTGTTCGCGGGTCTCTGACCGGGCAAGCTATTTCAAGGCTAAATGACGTCACGCTATGACGACACCCGCTCAAGACCGTCTAAATGCTTTCATTGCTGTTCTGTGTGATCTAACTTGTTAGCCAAGCATTGCCAAACGCAGCGTAACATTATTGAGATTACGAGAATTGCGTCGTCAGTGAAGTAAAGTTTTCATTACGAACTACTGATAAAATTGTAATCGCCGCACACGACCAAGATACTACACGGGACCACTCAGAATGAAATGAAACAGCACAATGACGGCTTGGCGCTTCGAGCAGAATCGTTGGCGCCTGAAGGCTCGTAGGCGTGGTTATGTAGTGTGGTTGCGCGTAAACAATCTGCGCACTGCAGTCCAGCCTACTTGAACTTGCTCAAGCCTAGGAACTCCTAATCGTTCGTACCTCGTACATTCTCGCGTAACAGGTTGCCGCTATGCTGCTTCAAATTCAAAAGAACTTTAGCATATATTTTTCTCATAAACGATCAATGCGGGAAAATTGTGGCCAAGGACTAGTGATTTTTTGACGATCCATGCGAAAAAACGATAGTTCGAGGAACGATACATGCGGGGAAATTTAACATTAGTTTATATGGAAAATTTTCGGGACTAAATTAATTGAACGATGCATACGGGAAAACGACAGTTCCGGGAACGATGCATCGAGGTTCTACTGTATAGAAAAACTAAATGAATTTTAGTTCTCTTATAATGTTTTCTTCGGAAATGTGCACTCGAAAATTAGAATCAACGATCTAAGAAACAAAATGGGATGACTTTTTTAAATATTATTGTAGGCATAATCCACATAGGCCTGCCTCTAGCCTAGCATGTCTTAAAAGACAATCAAGTGTTTTAATTATTATTTTGCGTTTCAAGCATATTTCAATATTTTAATCAATAGTTTTGTGTTTACTTGGCTTAACAAAAATAACTGCGGATAATTCACGGTTTTCAATAATTCGCGGAATTTCGTGCATTAATTACCGCGAATTACCGAGAGTGCACTGTACTGTAAAATGAAAATGTACTAGTAATACTGTATAACTGTGTAGTAGTTCAACAAAATAGACACAATGTAGTACGATGGATTGAAACTTGTAAATAATACGATAGCATTAAACGCTAGCTGGTAGGCCCATAGGAGACGTTCTAGTAACAATAATATTAGAAGTAGCAACAGTTGTCTATTCGTATGTTTATCATACTCTTTCTTTTTTGTTTCTTTTTGAAAAAAATTCGATATCTCAAAGTAATTTTTATCTCCAAAGGCACTTCGAGATATTGAAGTTCGACTGTAAGTGGTTTTCCCTTCTAGAATCCCTAGAAAGAATTCAGTATACATAACTCATCCCTAGCTCTAAGTTCCTGACAGTCTCGTACGGTGTATTGTAATAGCGAGGGCCACTGCACTGAAACTTCCATGTTAAGTATATGGGGTAATGGGCCGGGTGACCAAACAGTGGATATAGCACTGTCTTGCACGCGAATCATTGTGGGCTACGAAAGGCATTTCGTGTCTTCTCAAGGGCCTGGAGAATTGGCCCATAACATTGCTCTAGAATGAAAGAGAAGAAATCTCTATTTCCGTCTTCTTCTGTCTTTGTTTGAAACCGGCTAAGGGGGATCGGTTTACCCCATGCCATGCGCAGGTAGACCACTAATAGCCATTGTTCACAGCCTGTTGAAACACAAACATACCGTATATACCCGAATGTAAGACGAGGCCTAGTTAACAACTGCCTCTTACAGATTTTTTCAAAAAAATACTCGCTAACTCATAACTTGCACAATATATGCCCTTAAGGTCGTGCTTTCATTTTTATAAAGTCTCCTGTTATCGGAAATCCCTCTGCCCGCTTTTCCAAGACATACTCTATAATGTCTTTGTTCAAGAATGGGAGACGTTATTAAATTAAGATACGTTGATCACTCGATTACTGCTCGTAAAACTGACTGGTTGTTCTTGTAAAGATTGTTTTAAAACATATTTCCGTATGCTTTCGAACATATAATTTATCCGCTTAAAATGACGTGCATGCGTAAATCCTAATCTCAAAATGTACGCTATTCGTATATGCATGGTAATTAAACATAACAAACCATATTTTAATCTTCATTAACGCATTGATTTGTTGTGAGTTACAAGATGCCAACACCACATACTACTTTGCAAATAATAATAATTTCCAAAAAAATTTTTTTTTTTAAATACCCTGAATATAAGACGACCCCAAATGTTTATAACACAAAAAGTGGGAAAAAACCTCGTCTTACATTCGGGTATATATGGTAACTGTATTTATGTACATTTTCAGTCTGGTGTCCAAGTATAGTGCAAGTGTTAGAGAGTTCTGTGAATAAATTTTTAACTTCGGTGGTAGTAATTTCATTTGCTGAGTGTGTGCGACATACGAAAACAAATGAAGTGGAATATTTATTAAATAATCCATTTTAGTCTTTACCTCTGAACACAAAATTATAAATTAAAAGATTAGGACCTCGTCAACCAAAATATGTTATAATAACGTTCCAAGATGGATCAAAACTAAGGACATTTTTGCCTGTATTTACAAATAAGGAGCCAGGTGAGTACAGTTATTAATATGTGTTTCAAATGTTTTGTTATGTGGAATTATGGTCATGGCACCAATAAATGTCGTATATAAAATTATATTTAAAATAAAATGAACAACAATAATATCATCTGGCCCACCCTAAAATATTAGTAAGGAGCCGCCCCTGAAAAGTACTTTTAAAAATGGAACACTTTAATAAATGTAATAGATTAACTGAATTTTAAAAAAATTGGTTAAAAATCCAACTAGTTACAAAGCTCAATTGACATCTGTAGCTTAATAATTGTAGATACTGCTGTACATAAATGTTATACACAGGTATCCACTGAACTTAAATTAAATTAAGCCTGAGTGAGGAGGATCTGAGAATGTTTGCTCAACGAACTAAACTAGTCATCCAATTTAACCCCCCATTTAGTGAGAAGTGTTTAATTAAGCACATAAATAATTCATGTAATTTATTTCAAGCTATAGGAAATTGATTGTAATTGAAGCACACTCGTTTTGCCTCACTGAAAAGCTTCTAGTAACAGATAGTGTGGTAAATACAATCAACAACCCATTCCTATCGGCAATGTTGAACGGTAAGCTTTTGCCAGGTGGGAAATGTTTTTAATTAGCGCAAAACAGGATTTTTTGCCAAAACCATGCAGAGAAAATAGAGAGTATACTACAGAGGTACCAAAAAGATTGATGCATATATTCTAATGTAATGTCAGAATGTATGTTTTTTTAGGGTTAGGCGACCTCGCTGTTCCACCCCTTAAAACTACAGTACAGTATATTTTTAGTCACACCCACCCTTGTATACTGTATGTTTCTGATTAAGCAGTGGTACCAAATGCATTTTGCAGCAATGCTGAAATGATAATGCATCTTACAATCTAAAATACCAATACCCATTATACATTTTCAGAGCTCATCATATCAAAACTTCTATAAAATATTACCGCCAAATATCTTGGTAACTGCTCCCACACCCACAGGCGATCTGAAATAGATGTGTCTCGCAAGGGCTGCACAACGTGTGTAATACCAATCCTCATCATAAGGCGCCAACTCCTTGTAGCGGGCACTCTTCACAAGATCCACCCATTCTGGCACCTTCATCTTGCCGGTCCTGTAACATATAAAACTATGTTAAGTAATGTTGCATGACAATGATACACAAAAATATAATATCCTACACAAGTAAATCCCCCTTTATGTGGAACTTTTGTGTGCTAGTGTATAATTCGTTAACATTTCTTTCAGGTAATAGGGTGATAAACATAACTCTTATTTTCCGTCCATCTATTTGGCAAACTTGTGTTAAAATATATAATCAATGAATAGGGGCCGTATTTCATGGTAATAGTGACACGCGCGAACTTTTTTCATATCTTCTATATTGCCTACATATGACCTAGGTACTTAAAGTACCGTATTTTAGCAAAATGAACTCTCGAAATATCACGAATCCTGATTTATTGTGCGAATTGCACAAATAATCACGAAATATACTCCACTTGGTACGAAAAATGCTAAATATTATTGAAAAAGCCCTCCAATACACGTTTAAATGCTTGTGAGGAATTCACTGTCGTGGTTTCCTTCTCATTTAATTGATAGTGCTGCATATTCTCTACACAAAAGGCCACAAAGCCAGAAGTATATGTATTCTAAGGCTATCAATAAAATTTGATATCTGCTATCGATTACACCAAATGGCATTGTGGTTGTAGATACAGCAATGCGTGTTCGCGACTGAAAACTTTATTGGCAAACATCCAGCATTTAAGTATAATGCCGAAAACTAAAGTCACAACAGTTTTCTCGAGGGCAGAGGAATACAACCGTGAGGGGTTCTATGTATTTGACGCTGCAAGAAAGATTCTAATGTGTAAATACAGTACTCCCTCTGTAATCCGGCATCTCAGCTCTCCGGCACTCCCAGTAATCCAGCGTTTTGTATTCGAGTACAAGCTCAACACTTGATTTGATAATGCGTCCCCAATACTGTACTCGTGGATTCACCGGATAACGCATTGACAACTGATGACGTAGGCGTGTGGCTTACCGATGAAGATGACGAAAACAACCAGTTTATGACAGAAGATGAAATATTGAGGAAGTGGCAAGAGAGGAAGTGGACGAGGAACAGATGCGGCCATCGCCTCGTCAATTGCCTGGGCGGATGAAAATGGCGTCTCTGCTAACGATGTCTTAGTTTTAAGAAGGTTACAGGAACAAGTTCTCAAAGTGTCTCAACCGTAAAAAGCAAAAGACAGTTGATGCACATTTCCAGCCATCTACTTCCAAGGAATAACGGGAGTTATATGATGTATTTTCGTACCTTTTTACTTTGTATAGTTCAATGTAATTAAAACTGATTTTCAAATGATATCTGCGTTTTTCGTGATATTTTCCAGTAAACCGGAGTTTTTGGTAATCCGGCTGTGCTCTGGTCCGATATCTGCCGGATTACCAAGAGAGCACTGTACTCCAATGTTCGTATACAGTGGGAACGAAAAGATATGTGCGATAAACATTGCAGGGATTCAGAAACTCATAAAAAGAGGAAGAAAGAAGAAAATGAACAATTCTAAGCGGCAAATAACATTCGGCGATACTCTACACATCCCAAAGAAGTTGAAGAACCCCCTTATCACATAATTTGTTAGTTACCACATACTATAAGGAAGAGTTCAGAAGAAACATCGATCATTATGACAATTTATTTCGCGAAATACCCACCGAAATAGCATCAGTTTTAACATCGAAATTAACAGTTTTATTTCACAAAAAAATAAGGCCCTTATCAATGAATTGATTAATACATTTTTCTGCCTATCAATGTTATATTTTAATTAATTCGTGATGAGACCCGAACCTGGCTTTTACACTTGCACTTTAATAATAGCTTATATGATTTTTATACCTTGTTTCATATTCTAGGGGACAAAACCAATTGAAATTATTAACCCTGGTCACTACTGCACCGGAAAATGTGTTTTTGTATATTGCTCATTTAACGATGGCGGCCATGTTCGACAGCGCATGAGGTCTCTTCAACTGTTACCAAGGTGCACACATTGACATCACTATAGTTGTCAACATGTAGGATACAAAACACACAACACAGGTCAGGTCTGGATGAAGATAATGGATGCTCGGCTACCCCACTGTGCGTGACAAAAACCAGGGGTATATATATGGCCAATACAGTAAAGCCCCAATTATCTGCGGAATTGGGTGGCAAGGGCACCGCGGGTAGTGAAAATCTAGGATAACGCGAAGCAATCTCTTCGTCTGCATTCTCACTGCCCGAAACGGATGTCACTAGGTCAACAAGTGTAGCAGTCAGCATGAATTCATTCTCTTCTTCACAATTGTTTTGGTTGACATTTGTTTCGATACGCGGAAGGAGTTTTCTCCAGGATTAACAAAGTGTTGCAGACGCAATATCGTAAATGCCATCCAAAATTGTATACTCTTCCAAAACTGTTTAAGATTGCAGCCTTCTTCGATTTCACATATTAAAAATCCATCTGTCGAGAGAAGGTTGAGGTTCGTAATTTAATTCTATTTTTCATGGCACTTGTCGCAGATAATCAGGGCTTTGCTGTAGTTATTGGTCCAGGCAAAAGCCATTGTTCTGGATATAACAAATTTTACTATTGCAAAATGAAGTCTCATTCAGCGTTACTGTACCGCTTATATATACATTATTACAATAAGCGTGCGATTGGCAAGGAATATTGGACGATAATTCATGCGCACAGCTGGAATATTACTATGCAAGTCGTGGTCTAAAAAGGGGATGGAGAAAACGGCGGAGGAGTCAACATCTATTACTGCATCATTTCCAGATTTATTTTTCATCATTAGAAAATGTATTTTGGCTGATTTCAGTACATTAGAAAATTACGTCTCACTCGGCGTTACTAATGTTCCTGCACTATACTTGAGCCACCCTTACTTCCGACTTGAAGTTTCAGTGTCATGTCACAGCTACACTCTAACCAGCCAATCACAGGCAGCCATTCAAACTGATATATAGAGTTTCGATGACTATGTTGCCAGCTAACATCTTGCGTTCACATGTTGTTGTCAGCTGTTTGCATTGTGCTTGGTTAGTTTCATTGGCGGTCTTTGTGTATTCTTGTATATTTTTCTTTTTGATATTAATCTAGTCTGTTATTTAATAGCTTAGTATTTGTTTGTCGTTTGACATAGTGGAGTATAATTATGTGTAATTGTAGATTAGCTTTAGTTCAGGGAGTGTTAGTGTTATTTCTGCCATGCGTGTGCGTAATAGTATCATGCCAGGGTCTAGCACGAGGAAGCCACGCGCCAAGAGAGGAAAGGCCTCAGGAGGACAAGGGACTCCACTAAGCAGTCAAACCCGGGAAATGATTAGTAATGTGCGAGCACAATTGTTATGGACAATGCCCCGTATCATAGTGTCATTCACGACAAAGCTCCAACAATGGCAGCAAGAAAGAATGTGTTCATTGAGTGGGGTCAGACGGCAATAGTGACTCCGAAATGAGTGGTGTGTTCCCTTTATAGGTTTTATAATACATTTTCTCGAACTCTGAACATCTTCGACTCCGGACGCCAGACGGTAATGGTGAGTAATTTATTTGTTACAATTTTTTTCTGCTTCATTATCAGAAATATTCTGCTAACGGCAGTATACATGTAATTTCTGCTACTATGCACTTATTTACGAGTATGATGCGTGTAAACATATCTGTTCACATTACGAGTGTTTTGTTAACTTTACGGCTATAATCATGTACCTCAGCTGATTCGCGTTAGTGGACTGGCAACACTGTATCGCCAGCCGGTAAACTGTCAAGTCGGAAGTAATAATGGCAGCATTATAGTTTAACACACCTCACCTTCACTGCTTCCGCAACAAGAATATGAAAAGAATCCCCGATTCATACTGAGCATTCCAAAATCAATCTGTGCCAACACAATCATATTGGCACTAGCACAGAAATGCAATAAATCCATTTCAATGAAGCCAACCATACTTAGTATATGGCAGGCAATGTTTTCTGATAAATAGGGCAATTCAACACACCAATGTTAAGACTAAATTCTTCCACTCCTACACTGAATCCTTAGGCTTGTGAACTACTCCATTAAATGTCCTTATCAATATTTTGACATTCCACATTTATCATTTAAGAATTTGGGAAATCTTGGCAACCAGACAAGTCTTCCTACAAACATATGAGCTAATAATGTACAGGTTATAAAACTCACTTTTTCAGAAAAGCAGAAAACGCCTTCACGAACTTCTGCTGGTCTACATCCTTCAGCGTAACAGACATCTACAAAAGAAAAATGATTCCTTTAATAGTAAATAGCTTCAAGTATCAAGGGGTAACTTTCCAAACTCAAGGAACCGTCCATACCAACCATATCACAGAAAGATCACAGACAGTATAGCGGCAATGAATGATATCAAACATCTAAATAAGTTATCCACGACTGCTCTAAAGTTGTACAAGTTGAAAATAGCACAATTGACCACTTACGGCAAACATCTGAAGAATAAAAAAAAGGAACTTGCCCGGCAACAATTTTTCATAAAGGAACTCCAGTATTTTGCTGCCAACCACAGCCAGTTACGAAGTACGCTAATGGAACTTCAAGAGAAGAGCAAGATGTGGAGAGGCTTCATTAATACTGGATGAGCGCAAAGCCTGGCTTTAATACCCTGGGATACATTACCAATTGAATTTACTGTCATTTATCACCACTGCACGGAAATATGTGCCAAATTATGTAAATGTGCGTTTTAATTTCTTGCTCATTCAATGACAGCAGTCATATTTCTCAGGCCCATGGAGTCTCTTCAACTGTTACCGAGGCACACACATTGGCATCACATTACTGTTGCCATGTGGGATACAAAGTACGCCACACAGGTCATGCTAAAGACACACGTAATATTGTAATTATAGAGAAAAGCAATAATTGGCAGGCCACGCTACTTTATGGTTCAGGCAAAACCAGTATTTTGGACAGTAACATAATACTGCATTTGTCCATAATTCACGCACATAATGGGGGACACAGCTGGAAATTTCCTACACAAGTCTTGATTTTAAAAAAGGGGATTGGTGGCTGCATTATAGACAGCGGATGGGTAAACATCTATTACTATTTACTCTGCGTCACCAATCACATGAGCGCTGACAGCTGTCAAAGCTAGCACATGGGAAAATGCTGAGTTGCCACTGAGGCAGATCATGACTCATAACATTCCAAGAGACTTGCAGGAAGACAAATACTGAGGAAGTTACCCCGCCCCCTAACTGGCGGTATAATGACCGTGACGAGTCAAGGAACAGTAGAACACTGAGTCAAACCATGTGCTCGCTGCTGTGTCAGCATACATTGCAACACTGCTCGCTGTTGCTTGGTGACCGTTACCCCCTCTCGATTCCACTCCTCGGTAGCGGTTCACTTTAGACCAACCTTTGTATAAATATTTTTAAAAACTGAAATTACCAAATTTAATAGTCGGGAGGATAGTTGCCCAAATAGCGACACGACATATAGTTGAAATCGAAGATCTCACCCCCATCTTTCTCACCGAGTCAATATTGCCAACCCCACGCGTTTGGTACTATTTCGCACGTGATGTATGAAATAACTAAGTGAACTCAATTACAGTGTTTATTTATGTATTTATAATGTTTTACATACAAAAACAGACCCCCTTCCTTGTAGTACTAGCAGTAATTTTCCACAAGACAGTGCCTAACTTAGTAGCGAAGGCGTGTGGTGAATTTCTTTATTCAAGTTGGTAACGATGTCACATGACTGTCAAAGATGGCGTCGTAAGTGAAGAAAAATTGCATTCTTTCCGTGAAATAACAATTATTGCGGTGCAGCAGTGGCTATCGAGTATGAAGAGATTGTGAAACGACTCCCAACAACTCCCCGAAAGGTATGCATATCATAAATGATACATTTTCAATAAGCTAAGGTGTTAAAAGTTGTTTAAAGTGATGAAAAGGGAGGATGGTCTAAAGTGAACAATAAACGATTTCAATTTCAATTGCCACTGCTGCAAAGGATTTTTTTTAACGTAAATAAAGCATTTTTGATAGTGTTCGTTTCACTAGAGCCGCCATTTTACATTGACGCCGGACAGTACGTCATACCCCATGTGTCACATTGCCAACATGTCCGATACAAAATTGGCAGCTAGCAGGGACGGTTCACACAAAACCATTGGTCTGAGCGGGTTAGATTGTAACCATTGGTCTGGGCAGGTTAGGTTGTAACCATTGTCAAAACCATTGGTTTGGGCGGGTGAGGTAACCATTATCAAGAACCATTGATTGGACAAAACAAAGGTTAGAAGATAGGGGGTAGGTGCAGCCCTTGGCTGCGGGCAGCTATCGGGGCACGGTTCACATAAAACCATTGGTCTGGGCAGATTAGGTTGTAACCATTGTCAAAACCATGGGTCTGGACGAAATAGTACCAAATGCGTGGGGTTGGCATTATTGACTCGGTAAGAAAGATGGCCGTCAGATCTGCAATTTCAACTATATAAGTCGTGCTCCTATTTGGGATGGCCGGGGGAGTGAACATCTAATACTATATCTTCTCCAGATATTCTCCCGACTATTAATTCGGGTAATTTCAGTACTTTAAAATGTTTATAGGCACGATGCACTACTTGCAAGCGCCACCATAGTTTTTTACACTACAAGTCATCAAGACAAATGAAGCCCTAGGTATTTCAGCACTTCTGAAGGAGAGACAGGGAAAGGAAAGAGATCTATTCTTGTTGCATTATTATATTCGATTCAAAGGTGCTCGAGTACTTGGTATGGCATGAGGGTGGTGCTCACAGTCTTAACCTTTTTGAAATGCCTGATCTAGATTATCAGCCCAGGGAAGGCTCCAGACTTCAAAAGTTGGGTATTCACAGGGTAGGTGGGGCTCTTCTTTCCCAGAAGAGACACCTGACCAAACTTTATTACAAGTCCATAAAATACTCAACTGTGAATGCATCACAGATGCTATTGTCCCTTCTGAGAACCTTTTCCCTTATTTCTTGACAAATTCACCTGCAAGCACCCAAGAGTTTGAAACATCACCAACTGTGTGATCATCCGAGGCTGAACAGCAGCCAGCGCCTCTAGCGACGAACTTAGCACTCGTAGGGAGGACCCCAGTGGCTATTGGGCAGGCTTTTGATTACTTGGAGGCTAAGATTCTATTTATTATGTGGCAGATGACCTCGCTGTTCCGCCCCCTTAAAACGACCATAACTATGCAACATGCATTGTAATTTAACAGGTGTGAGGGAAGAGACAAGTATCTCTTACAGAGTACTGAACCATCTTAATTTGCTTACTCGAGCAAAAATAATAATATATATATAATCATCATGCATCCTACAATCTTTAGGCAATAACTTAACTTCTACTGATGCAAAAACCAATAGATTGGCACAAGGCAGCTATGAGTTTCCACATATGGTAGCCCGCCTAGCGGTACATAAATTCTACTATAAGATTTGTCAAAATTAAAGACATTTCGTCACCCAGAAGATGGTACCACCATGTGCTTTATGGTTAGAGCACCGTGGCCTACACCATGTACTAACATGTAGCCTACACAAAGACAAATTAGATCGAATATAAGTATTTTAACAGTTATGCACGTTAATGTTCTTTCTAAAATCATAAAAAAAATATTCTTTTGGATCTTAGCACATCTTAAATAATGCATTTAACAGAAAAAGAACAGATTGTCAATATGGCTGAGACCATGCTTTCCTTACAAAACACATATACAGTACATGACTCAAACGTACGTAAAATAGATAGCTAGATTAATAAGTGCATTATATATAATTTCAGCACAATTCTAAATTACCAAGTGTTAATATATGAATTTTTAAAATCGAATCGTTCGGTGACGAATATCTTACTTTGCACAGCGAAACACGCAGCCACCGGAAGAAGATTCACTAAAAGATCGATATACGTGGATTTACATTTGTTTCGATACGAAGTGCGTTCAGAGCGTTGCCAAAGTTTTTATACGAGCCCACAGAACAAAGTACAAGCCCAGGAAATGCCGTTCCGCCTCTGGCTGACACGAGAGTTCAGGATTCTACCGTTAGGATCGTGTTATGCACATCGTGTACATATGAGTGGATTTATTATTATTAAGATGAGATAACATTATGCCCTTACTCTTCTTATGCATATTTTCAACTTTCTGATTCCTCAGTAATATCCATAACTCACCGGAAGATCATAAACAATCATTACTCATTAGAACTTCAATACTTTTTCCGTTGAGAGGCTTGTGAAGTTGCAATTTATTTTCGTTCCTGCTCGTGCGATGAAAGGTTAGGTTCGTGAATTTTTGCAGAACAATGGGAAATCTCAAGTCAATGCATTTGCCACATTTAATCGGTCAACCAACTGAAAGGTACAATATTAATTTTTAATAAGGGAGCCTCCATGGCTAAGGCGGCATCACGCCGGCCTCTCACTGCTGGGGTTCAAATCCCAGTCACTCCTTGTGAGATTTTTACTGGACAAAATGGAGGCAGACAGGTTTTTCTCCGGATATTCCGGTCAATATTTCATTCCAGCAACACTCTCCACTTTCATTTCATCTGTCATTCATTTAATCATTGCCCCAGAGGAGTGCGACAGGCTTCGCCGCTAGATGGAGGCTTCATTCCATTCCTGACTGGAATTATCTTAACGGGATAGCTAATAGTGGATATTAATAATTATTTAAAAAGGGGGGGGGGGTAATTGCATAAGGGTCCTTCTCAATTCTGAGAACCTGAAAAATGGCTTCAAATCTACCTTTACATTTAATGTCTGAAATAATTTGATATTTTATAAATCTGTACATCTCATGACCAAGATCCTGCGTGTCAGATCCTGGACGGCAGCCCTCAGGTCAGAATTAAATTTCTTGGCTGAGCCGGCAATCGAACCTGGGCCTTACGGGTGACAGCCAAGACTGCTAACCACTCAGAACGAAGTGGCCAGGCCTTCATTAACCCTCACGTTGTTCTAAAACACAATGTAATTAAAATAGATGTAAAGTCAATAATTTACTTTCAACACGGTTTTTCAATGATGGCAAGAAAGTTCTCGGAAAGCTCCGTTGGAAATTAGAATCCGAGATATGAATTAGTTCTTCCTCAACGTGCTTCCGAGGTTGGTTTGCAGAAAAGAACTTGGTTCTCACATTGGATGTCATTTCTTAGTTCCATAATCTACAATTTATTACTAACATTATACACCAATCTAACGTTTACAGTGTAACCTAGATGCACGTTAACCTACCCAATGCTCAGAAGAGAATATGTAATTTTGTGATTTATTTATTGAAGTAGTTCATTTAATGCCACACCAGTATGTGGAGTTCGCCTGATTGTGGTCAAAGAGTAATTTGGATGTCAAATACATTCAGGAAAGTTGAGAACGGATACTTATCCGCTGTTGCACTCAGGACCGCTGAGAATATTTAAGGACCCCAATGCAATGACCCCCTCCCTTTTGAAATAATTATTAATATCCACTACCGGTACTAGCTATTCCGGAAAGATAATGTAATTTTGAGAAAAGCATCTGATACATAGTCTTCATTTTAAAAAACATACAAAATCTTATTTCATAGGAAACATTTTAGCATTTATTTTTTGTGGTGTTTGAAGCCATATTTTCAGTGTTGCCTAAGTAAACAAGAGTTTAGTGCTTTTCAGTCGGTCAACACGAATGTACCCAAAAGAGATGGGTTATGCCCTAATCCTGAAATAAATTACATGAGATTAAAAAACACTAGGATGACCAGTTTCGATCGTCAAGCGATCATCATCAGATCCAATACACTTAGGCTATAAAATCTATGTTTGAAATACAGGTGAAAATATTTACAATATGTACAATTATTTAGTTGCAGTATTGGTACTGCAACTGTCAGTGTATGCTAAATGCAGTATATATGTTAGGTGAAATGCTAAATGGTGATAGCTATCCGGAGTTTGTACTTTAGAGAGATTATATGGTTGTAAACTATAGTTAAACTATAAAATTTTAGGCTAACTACTTATCTGATTGTCTTCCGTACTACAGCTGCTCGCAGTTTTCGTGCTGGGCATAACCCATCTCTTTTGGGTACATTCGTGTTGACCGACTGAAAAGCACTAAACTCTCATTTATTTTTTGAAATACTAGGGGACCCGTGCGAGAAATCCCGCACGTGCATAACACGTCCGCCTTGCTTTACTGTTGTGCGGGCTTCTTCTTTATTCGTCTAGTCGCAATTATTAAACATATTATCAATATTAATGAAATTAGAATGCAATTTTCCACTGCTATGAGTTATTCTCTATCTTTTGAATGCCCAATTTTTACGATCGGTAACTTGTGAATGCCCCATGATGAGTATAGACCACCCGGCCGACTGTTATGCGGACTGGACACGACACTATCGTTTTGTTTATTTGTTTAAACGCACTTTTTAAACAAACACATACATTTCCGTTAACTTTTCAAGAAATGCAAGATTCTTCCTGTACTATTGAGCCGATTTGAAAGATTTTGGCACAGAACGTACCTTTCGACCCCCTCTGGTTTAACTGCTTTACTTTTGTGAAACATACACCTTAGCTGGTATATTGGCTTTCACGGCCAGTGAATTAAAACTCAGCAATCCTTCTAGGTTTGTGCCGTGTCACAAACCTAGAAGAATTGCTGAGTTTTAATACACCTTAGCGTTTTATAATAATAATAATAATATTTTGCAAAGTACACAAAACGATTTGGGATTTTTGAGTAATTTTAATACAGTTAACATGCGCAGGGAAATATTTTCTGAAAGTCTTCATTTTAAATTAACATTATGTAATGAAAAATAAGTAGCATTAAAAAAATAACCACATTAGTTCGATAGCAGATTCAACACTAAATTATAGTACATTATTCCTAAACAGTTATAACTATTCACTCAAGAGAGTTAAATGTAGAATTTAATTTGCGTAGGGGGAGGGGAGAGGGGTGCAGATGTGTCTACTCTGCTTGACATTAACATTTAAAATTCCGGAAATGTATTATAGCCATAATTCGCTGTTATATAGGCTACAATTATCGATTATGGATTTTGAGGCCGAAATCGCCATTTTCTGTTAGGCGTGTCTATATTAATATACTGATTCCTACAAATTGGATGTTACAAATATTTTCGCAAGTGTTGACTTATTTTGAATTAGAAACGTTTGAAAAATTCGAATATACGGTAACCTATAGCACGAAATAAAGTCTTCTTGGAACACCAGCAGACTTATCAACAACTTCATCAGACACATAAATATCACGGTTTATTTATTTATCGTATGGCTTTTAGTGCCGGGTCCGAGGACGTGTTCGGCTCTCCTGAGGCTGTAGCTGCTTCCAGTGGACACCCTTAGGGTTAGCTACAAGTTCCGTTCAATTTCAAGTAGTTCCAACTTTCGCTACCAGATATCAATGATACCTAGTGGTGAACGTTAGATCTTTGATAGAGCGTTCCGACGAAATCTAACCTAACAATTTAGCTTTATACAAGTTCACTGTGAAAGGATCTTTTACATGCCATAAATCTATGACATGGGACCGCCGGCTTTACTTCCCCTCCGAAGGAAGGCATACTGATAATTTTTTAACGCTCTTAAAAAATACGACTACTTCGTCCGGGTTTGAACCCGCTAATCTTGGGCACAGCAGTTCAGCATGCTACCAATTACGCCACCGAAGCCGCTAATATCACGGTGAATTAACAACAAGGTAATTCAGATGTTGTCTTATCGTCTTATAATTTTGGAAAAACGTCTTCCACGTGCGAAAGTGCATCACCGCGCTATCTACAGAGAATGGGTCCATATTACTAGCGCCTATGAGTTTCCGTGTGACAATCTGTGCGTGTACTGTAGATGCGATGATTAGCTTAACGTGACTTCCCGTGACAACTTTGTTCCGAATACGAACTCCCTTTCGTCTGTTGTGTGTAGTCTCCATTTTAAGGGTTCAGAGCGTATTCGTGCTCGTTAAATCGTGCACCACGGCCGTGAGGGTATCTGAAGCAAGCCCAGATATCGTAGGTTCAAAACCCGGCGCTGACAGTGACTATTCTGAGCGTTGTTTTCCACACTCCATACAGGCAAATGCTGGCATAGTACCTTAGCACTTCTAGTAACGCATATGGAAAGGACTTCCTGGTCTCCGATACTTACGAAGTTATCCAAAATCATCCATCCAGTGCATGATGTATCTTCTGAAAAGTGGGCTCTGATTATGTTCTGATTGGAGCATTCTCAAACGATTCTGTACATTCCGCAGGGGCTCACGACTAGTGGGACGTGAGTTGGCGAGCTGAGTCCGGTAATGCCTCCACTTGTGCAGGGCTCCTCTCTCGCATCTTTCCAGTCGACCCCCCTTAATCAGCTCTTGTTTTCTTCCATCCCCATTCCTCCCCCCTCTTCAGAGGCTCACTAATAATTGTGGGACGTTGGTTGGCGAACACGGGGCCCTAACTGAGTTCGGCATCACTTCCACTTACTTGCGCCGTGCACCTCTCTGACATCTTTCCGGCCAACCTCCCTTGACCAACTCTTGTTCTCTTCTGGCCCCGATGATATTAGGGTATCCAAGGCCTGGGGAGTCTTTCAGTTTCCTGCCTTAATTGGCCCTTATCTCATATTTCCTTATACCCTCTTTCTTCGGTGGCTCTTGTTTTTATCATTTTAAATGATCTTGTCGACTTCGTCGTTACGCTGGGGTCTGGCGTTACGTTACGGTGACGGGACGAAATGTACCCAGATGCACTGAGGTGTGTGACGTCGTAGTACCGCTTGGTGCATGTGTACCCCGACAATCTCCACTTCGTTACTATAAGAAAAAAATCCCCGATTCTTGGATGTCACGGGTAATCTCGAGAACCACTGGATGGATTTTGATGCGGGTTTCACCATTCTGTAAAGGATATCTCGAGGAAAGATGCTGTAGATTTCAGTGTAAAAGTCGAAAACAAACTTGGCGTCCGTGCGCTTCTGAAGCTTACGCTGGGCAAACCGTTAAAAATATCAATATACTATGAGCGTAAGAATTGGTCAGCATGGAAAGTTCTACAAAAAAGTCCGCGAAAGCATATCTCTATCTTCAATACCGGTACATCGCCCACTATAAGTGTTTTTAGACTGGATGGAAGGGGCAAGTCCCCACGCGCTCTGGTGAGCGTGCGGCATCCTGCGCTTGACCTTGCTTTGCCCTTAGGGGCCGATAACCTCGATGTTAGGCCCCTTAAAACAACAATTATCATCATCATCATTGCTTTGCCCTTGGTCTGCACTTGCCGTTCGCGAGTAATTTGAAACAAGATAAGCAAGATAAGTATTATGCAGATAATTTTCTAACATGTCAAGAGTCTCGCTTCGCTCGAAGCCTCCAGCCTTTGTAGCATTTAAAATGATACAAAGTCTAGTCTTTCAGACTGACTGTCACTTTTCTTTCGTCATCTCTTCTAGCTTCAGCACAAGGCCCTAGAGGAGACCAGTTGTGTGAAGCCCCAGCACTTAAGTTGCACCCTAGATAGTGCTCACGGCTGTTGAGTTCGGGTGTTGGCGACCCTTAGGAATACCTGAGCTGAGACTATTTTCCCTTTTTCCAGTGACTCTGGGGCAGACCCACTCCTATTTCCCTTTCCTATCTGTCTTTCGTGGCTCTATTTACTTCCAAATCAATTCTCATTCTTCGCGGGTTGAAGGCATTTCTTTTACCTGTATTTTATTTCCCTTATTCCTTCCGTTTTGTACTTTTCTTCATCTAGCCCGTAAGTTAGTTGTTCTAGTGTTCATTTTATCATCATGTTTCATTTCAACCAAAAAATTAGAAGTCGATAACCTCGATTTTAGGCTCTTTAGACACCAATTATCATCATCAAATTTGATTTTCAGAATTGCCTGGATCGACAATATAAACTGCAAGTCTGGTTTACGCCGGTGGCTACGTTGTATGCACAGTAGAAAAAACAATTTCCCGTAACTTATGGAATGTTTGGATTCCTCTCCTCTCCACTCAAGAACCTAACCGCAGTACAAGATTTAGGAAATTCATGTTGCACAAAACCTGCTTTTGAGTCACTATTATCGGATATTCAGCTCTTCGTTCAAAAATTGCGTCTTGTGTTCCTGGGGACATTTTTGGCTACTAGTACTAGGCCTAGGTGTTATAATTTCGGCACTGTAGTTCCTATTTTCTTCTACTTCTGTTAATATTTTGGGCCTGAGTAGATCCCCGATTCTGTAAGAAATGGTTAAGCTACAAGTCTTTAGGACCCGTAAAGACTGGTTAGCAGTCGAATTGGTATTCCGTAAGACACAGTTCTGCTTGTTGGATGAATAATAGTTATACCATCCACATTGCACGCAATTTTAAATTTTATTAACGTATTTAGGTATTAAGTTAGTATTGATGTTCTTTGGCCATTGGCTGCAATAAACGTTTATAACTTTTGCTGGTGGCCGATATGTAGATTTTTCCACACATAAAAAAAACTGACGTTTTAGCACAGAATACCTAGCGTTTTAGCGCCACTGTACTAAAACAGTTGATGCCTATTATTCATTTATTTGGCATTGTGAATAATCATTTGTTTTCAGGACTCTGTTATAATGTTGGCCTTTCTGAATTTCGAGAAATAAGTAGGGGCGTGGTCTCCGGGATAAATTTATGTGCAAATTCTGACATCACTTATGTAAACAAGAAAATTTGCAAGTAAATATTGTCTTATGTTGTGTAACGAAAGAACGATCAGGTATAGCTGTCATATCTTGACAATCGGGTGTTAACATAGGTTATTCCGGAGGCAGCTAATAAGTGACAAATAGTTCTTGCCAAACCTTGGTGTTATGTTAAGATTATTTCTGACAGATGCATTTTGCATGGGACCTAGGATTGTGAGCGCAAAAAGGAATTTAAAACGGCCATCATATAGTAAATGTGCTGATTCTCGTTATCACTTGAAAGCTAATAGTAGGCCTATACGGACATACAAACCTAAAGCAATGTCTGTAGTAATACCATTTTCCTGTGATTTCTTCTTTAGACAGGTGTGTATAAAGATTATCCTTTTGTTTTATGATAGAAGTAGGGGAGGGTGGACCACAGTGAGACAGAAAAAATATATTTTATTATACTGTCTTATTTTTCGATATATGGAAATGTCTTCATATATTTAAATATAAGTTGATTGTTGCTCATCAATTCCGCATGCTTAGAATTTCCAAAACATCCACACGTTTCTGTAAAAATAATAAATTGTGAACATATTGCAGCCGTCTCACTGTAGCCCACCCGTGGGCCACACTGGGACACAATGAAAATAATTTATTTTAACTGGTTAAATACATAGATAAATACCAAAACATAATGCCAGAAAACACGACAGCACATTCAGATTCCCAAAATTTACAGAAAATTGGAGATATGACTTTTGTCTTTTTGTTTTGCCATATGCACAGGGAACCGGCAACAGTGATCTGTTGCCTTTCGTGGGGTCTGAAACCCAATATCTGTACCCTCTGCGTAAAAAAAGAACTGCCTATCATTTTTGTAATTTTTCTTAAGAATTTTCGTCATCTAAATCTCGTTTCACTTCCCCGATGTAAAATCTGGAGTGTTTCCCTGAAAACTCAACCAGAACAAAGTCACCTTCCTTAGGTTTGCGAGCAAGTTGCTGAAATGTTAGGAGCTCGATTTCTTCATTATCTGATGAGCTGTCTGAATTAGAAGAATCATCAACATCGTCATCCATGGAAATGTCTGTAGCTAGGGCTGCCTTCTTGAATTTCAAGTTCCTTTGGCTGAACAAACTCTTCTTGCAGATCTTTAGATTTTTTATTTTTATTTGTGGACTTAAAAGCAGTTTTTTTTTCCCTTCTGGGGTGTCAGTTGGAATGAAAGATCTCCCCTTTTCTCTCCTAGAAGTTGACTCTGCCCTCTGCTCAGCTTTGGGGTAGCTCCGTATATCTTTCTCACTGTAGCCCACCTTACTGTGGCCCACTTGCAACATGTAAAAACAATTATGTTTAATATCTCACCTGCAGTACTGAACAAGCTGACAATTCCAATAATTATTTAGTAATATGTATATATTTCGACCATATCATATTCATAAATGTACAATGATACACATAACTATAAAAAAAAAAAACAACTAAGGAAGAAAATTTTACTTTTCTTACCTCAAAAACAATGATGTTGTTTATCTCCTATATAACATGCTTCTTTCAAAGAGTAAACAGGATCAAAATGTCTGCTACCAGGAGAGCTAACCTCTAAGAAATATTAAAAAATGTCCCTCCTTCAAAAAAAAAGATTTAATGAGCTTGTCTAACTGTGGCCCACCTTCCCCTACACAACATAGTAATAGGGATAGGGTAGTATTGCTCAGTAATATTACTCTTGGTTACATTTTTTTTTAAAGTTAAATTACAGTAGGCTAGACTTAAATTAGTTAGTATCCATACTACTGGAACATGATTTTATTTAGGCTATTTGAAGGGTGGAAATATATAATGGACCAAGCAACATTTCTTTCAAATTCACAACTTTCGATGTTGCCGATACAGGATCCAACTATAGACGGACGTAATATACTCAACTGCGCATGCGTAAAAAATTGTCACTGCACATGCCAAGGAATATGCATCACAGGTGCAAAACTTGAGGAAAATACCAGCAATACCTTATATACCTCATCCAAGGAATCTGTTGCGCATGACATCACACAGAGGAAGTGAAAAGAGAATGCTATGGATGGAGCTTGGAAGCCCAGCCGTAGCAAGAGTTGGTTGAAGCCAAGGCCGCTTCTCCCTCCTGCGCTTATTATTCAGTGGCATCGCGCCTCATTGGCCTGCCAGGTGAGTCACTTCTGTGTGCAGACTATGTGCTTTCACACTGGCACTTTGCAGATTGCTTGGACAGAGTTGTTTATAAACCTAATGAGACCGATTCTATAATTTTTTCATTTTTTGTTGCGTATCTTGTTTTATGTTATGGCCATTGGCTGCAATAAATACTTCAATAGCTCTGTCTTAGCTCTCGCTAAAGACATTGGTAATAGGTCGGCATAAAGATTATTATAAGATGCCTGAATATTACACTGTGCTTGACAAAACCCAGGGGCAAAGAATATGGGTAAAAGAATGGCTACTCCGGCTTTAAATTCAATTCCGATAACTACGAGCTGCGCACGCACGCACAGTAGTGCTTCTTAAGGCAATTATACGAACAATATTTTACACGCGGGTATTTGAACCGTGGCCTGCGGCCAAGTGTGACACCAACCCTCACCCTCTCTCTCTTTCTCCTCCCTTTCTCTCTTCCCGGAATATGTTTTTGCGATGGTTTATTTATTTTGGCTTCTTAGAGAAAGCCGAAAGAAAATTCATGGCCCGAGATTGCTCCCTGATGGAACCTACCGTTTGAAATCTAATTCTGACCTGTATCAACAGAAAAACAGCAGGAAAATTACGAGATATGGTTGGGGCGATAGAAGAACAAAATCAGTAATTGACTACTTTCTGGTGGAAAGGACTAATCGCAGAAAGCTGATAGATGTGACAGCTTTACCAGGAGAAGCATTTGATGGGGACCATAGAGCTGTGGTGGCAAAATTTAGATGGGAAAAATTGGAAAACCTAAAGGAGATCAGAGAAAGCAAAATAAAAGTATGGATATTGAAAGACAAAACTGTACAGGAAGATTTCCAGGAGAGATTGAAGCAACAAATCCCAGTTACTGAAGTGGAAAACATAGAAGAGGAATGGTCCCACTTTAAAAAGGCATTTGTTGGTGCAGCAGAGAGTGCTTGTGGTAGGACGTCAACAAGAGTGAAAGAGAAGGAGACACCGTGGTGGAATGAGGAAGTGAGGAAAGCCGTGAAAGAAAAGAAGTCTGCATGGAAAGAATGGAACCGAGATCAAACAGAAGAAAGCAAAAGGAAGTATCACGACAGCAAACGGAGGTGTAAGAAAGTGGTAGGAGAAGAAAAGAAGAAAAGTTGGGAAGAATTTACACGAAGAATGGAAACAGATGTAAGTGGCAGTAAAAGGATGCTGTATGGGCTTCTAAGAAGTAAGAGGAAAGAAAGAGTTACCACAAAGTTGGTGAAAAAGGAAGATGGAGAGTTGTTAACACACCCAGAAGAGATAAAGGGACGATGGAAGGAGTATTTCGATAAGCTATTGAATGTGAGCAATTGTACTGGTGAGATGGAAGTGACACAACTTGACGACTCTATAACAGAAGATGATATAACAATGCTGGAGGTGGAATTAGCAGTACAGAAAATGAAGATGGGAAAAGCAACAGGGATGGATGAAATCTGTGTAGAAATGATAAAGGCTGCTGGACCTGTTGGCATGCAATGGTTGTATCGACTGCTAAAGTGTGTGTGGAAACGGAAATGTGTACCAGAAGACTGGGAGAAAGGGCTAATAATACCAGTGTTTAAGAAGGGGGACAAGAAGGTGTGTGATAACTATAGAGGGATCACCCTCATATCAGAGATAGTAAAAATACTGGAAAGGATATTAGAAAGAAGAATGAGAAGAAAGGTGGAAGGAGAGTTGCAAGAGGAACAGTATAGCTTCAGGAGTGGAAGATCCACATTGGACCCAATGTTTAGCTTGAGGCAGGTGATGGAAAAGAACTGGGAATATGGAGAGGATTTGATCATGACTTTCATAGTTCTAGAAAAGGCATATGATAGTGTCCCCAGACAGAAGGTATGGGAAACCATGGTTAAGAAGAGACTGGGAAGAGAAATGTTGGAAATGGTGCAAGCAATGTACAACAACTGTGTTAGCAGGGTACTGACCCCATTTGGAAAGACAGATTGGTTTAGAAACAAGACTGGACTAAGACAGGGGAGTGTGCTGTCACCCCTCTTGTTCATAATGGTGATGGATGAAATTGTAAAGGAAACAAAGGAAGCATATGGACATAAAGAAATGAAGTTACTGTTATTTGCAGATGATATTGTGGTCTGGCGAAGGAACACCGAAGAAGTGCAAAAACAACTAGATGCACTGAACGAAAATATTCAGAAGTACGGCCTGAAAATCAGTATAGAGAAAAGCAAGACCATGGTGATGACAAGAGGGGAAAGACAAGGAAAGGGCACTGTGAAAATTGGAAGTCAGAGTTTGGAAATTGTGGACACGTTCAAATACTTAGGAAGTGAATTGATGCAAACTGGTAGGTTGGACATGGAGATTGGCAGGAGGGTACAGCAGAGCAATGCACTCTATCAAAGTGTAAGAAAACTTGTTTGGGATAAGGAAGTACCAAGGAAAAGCAAGGAGGTAATGTATAAAGTGTACTATGTTCCCATATTAACTTATGCAGCTGAGACTTGGACCCTGACAAGCAGGCAAGAGAGTAGAATCCAAGCCAGTGAAATGAAATTCCTGAGAAGTATGATAGGAAAGACAAGGAAAGACAGAGTGAGGAATGAAGATGTTAGGAAGGAAGTTGGGATGGGAAAACTAAATGAGAGAATTGAGAAGAATAAACTAAGGTGGTTTGGTCATGTAAAGAGGATGGAGGAAAATAGAATACCAAGACAGATGCTGGAGGCAAAGTGCAAGGGTAAGAGAGCAAAAGGAAGACCTAGAACAAGGTGGATTGATTCAGTGAAGAACAGCATAAGAAAAAGAAATCTGGACTGGGACAAGATCGTGGAAGAAGAATGGTGGAAGGAAAGAGGAAAGTGGAGAAGTGCCATAAATACCCCGACCCGGCAGGAGCTGGATAAGGGGAAATGATGATGATGATCAACAGTTAGAGCTAACACTAAGCTCTTAAAATCAAAACTGTTAAGTAGGAACTTGAAAGTCAAACTTTACAAGACCCTTATTAGACCAGTGGTGGACCTATGGATCTGAGGCGTGGACAATGTCAATAAATGATGAGAATGATCTCCAAATTTTTAAGAGGAAAGTTTTAAGAAGGATATATGGCCCGGTAAAGGAGGATGAAGGGTGGCGAATCAGGACAAACAAAGAAATTGAAGAGATAATCAAAGGTGAAGATATTGTGAAATTTATTAAGTCCCGACGTCTGGATTGGCTGGGTCATGTAGAGAGGATGAATGAAGAAAGAACACCAAGTAAGATATTACATGGAACTATGGAAGGGAAGAGGAGACGTGGACGACTGCGCAAAAGTTGGCTACAAGACTTAGGAGAAGACCGGAGAACTATGAGGGTTGGAAGATGGTGGGAGAAAACTCATAGAAGGGACGAATGGCGAGGAATCGTGAGAGAGGCCAAAGCCTACTCCAGGCTGTAGCGCCGAGGAAGTAAGTATCAACAGTTAGAATCAGCCAATACCAGTATGCGACGTAGGAGGCTAAAGTTCTACGGGCACCTACAACGAATGAACAGCAACAGGCTTACCAAGAAGATCTTCTCCTTGCTGGAAAGCTACAAGACTGGAAGCCTGTGGCTTAATGAAGTACTAAAGGACTTGGATTCGGCTGGAATTGCTGACCTTGATATAGAACATCATTCTAAAGTTTTGCGCTATGGTAGAATCTTGGACCCCACCACCTAGAGTCCCTAAATGTCGGAAGCCCCTTTCGCAGGAGAGAAAGGAGAAATTATCAGCAGGGCTCAAGAGTTATTGGGAACGGAAAGGAGCATCGATGAAGAACTAGTCTTAAATGCTTTGTAGTGGGCTTAAATCAATAATAATAATAATTCTGTAAAACATTTCAGAAACATACCAAATAGCCTAGGGTACCGGTTCAGTAATTAGTCAAACTTAACTCAAAAGTTTATTCTCTTCTTTAATCCATCCCCTGATTGTATCTTCAGGTTCACCACACTCACTCACTCCGTTGGCTTCTCTGGGACGTGACGATCCCGTGCCGCTGTCACTATCTGCCTCCATTTCCTCCTATCCAGCGCAGTATTCTCCCATCCAGTAATACCCATCTGTCTGCAGTCAGAGGTCACCTCATCTTGCCATCTACTCCTAGGTCTTCCAGGGGTCTCGAGCCTTCGATCTTCTTCTCGTACACCTGGCGAACTATTCTGGCAGCGTCCATTCTGATGACATGCCCTGCCCATTGTAGCCGTTTCGCTTTCATGACGTTCACTACCCTGGGTTGATTGGCTAACTTGTACAGCTCATGATTTGATCTGAGTACCCATCTTTGTGTTTCCTGGTGAAAAATGGGGCCGAAAAATATTTTATATACCTTGTTTTTGAAGACTGTAAGTTGGTGTTCCTCCCTTTAGGTCACACTCCATGTTTCGGATCCATATAGCAGTACTGGCCTGATGATCGTGTTGTATAGTTTTAGTTTTGTTTTCCTGGTCAGAAGTTTGGAGGAAAGTAATTTCTGCAGGGAGAAGTAAACTTTGTTTGCATTCCGTAATCTAATTTGGTGTTCAACTTGTCTTCTATTGCAGTCATTTATAATTATTTACCCCCAAAGTATTTGAAGTTTGGCGTGTTAAAGGTAAAATTGCCTATATGAAGGTTATTGCGTTGATCTGTAGTCATGTTTTCTCTCTGTATGATCATGTATTCTGTCTTCTCTTAATTAATCTTTAGACCTATTTTAGCAGCAGTTTCATTTAATTTCCTGAATAGAGCTTCAATTTCTCCTCCATTATTTCCTATTATTACTATGTCATCTGCATATGCCAGGATGTTGTGTTTGTTATCTGCTAGGTCTCCAGTTGCAGCTTCTTTGGTTTCCCGAATTACTTTTTCCAGAACGATGTTGAAGAGAAGTGGGGAGAGCACATCACCTTGTTTTAGTCCTGTTCTGTTTTCAAAACCGTCTGAGACGGAGCCACAGTGTGTCACTTTGCTCACTGCCTCCCCCATACACATTTTGACCAGGCTGATGAGTTTCTGTGGGATTCCGTATTCTGCCATGATTTCCCACACCGTTTCTCTGTGGACTGAGTCGTAGGCCTTTTGGAAGTCAATAAATAGGTAATGGACGTTTTTGTTATGTTCCCAAACTTTTTCATTGATTGTCTTAATACAAAATATATTGTCTGTTATTGATCTGCTTTTAGGGAAACCATTCTGATAGTCTCCTATTATGTCTTCGGTGTATGGAATTAGTCGTTGTAATATTATGTGCGACAGTAATTTGTAAGCTCTGACAAATAGGGATATTCCCTTATGTATTGGACCAATAATTGCTTTCTTCCATTCATCCGGTATTTGTTCCTCGCGCCATATTTTCAGGATAAGTTTATGCAGTCTTTCATGAAGCTTCTCACCCCCATATTTCAGCAATTCAATTGGTATACCGTCAGATCCAGCAGCTTTGTGGTTTTTCAGTTTCTTCAGACTGCTGGTTACCTCTTCATATGAAGGATCATTTATGAAAGGTTCTACCATTGAAAGAGTGATTCTCTCCAGTTTGTTGTCTGGTTCAGGGCAGTTCAGTAAGTGGTCCAAGTACTCTTTCCAAGCCTGTAATATGTGGGTTGTTCCTGCAATGATGTTACCATTGTTGTCATGGAGAACTGCTGATCGCAGTTGGTGGTTCACCACACACTCGTGATAAACTTGCTTTCGTTTCGCCATTCTTCACACGATCAATAATTTTTAGTTTATCACTCACAGAATATGCTTTCCGTTTCTGTGACATCTCAACAAGCCCACAGAAATCTAGACAATGAATGAATAATTTATGATCCACATGATGGTTGTGCTCATTTCGATTATTGCCCAGCACTGTTGCATAGTCACTTTGTTTACTGCATCACAATGTTAACCGTGAGATGTGTATTCAAAGCTTTTGTCTAGCAACAATCTTGCTACAGTAGCCTATGTATGTTAAGACCAACCAAAGGTTGAGTTTAATTACGTCCTTCTCTTTTGGTTACTGTGTAGAGAGCTTGAAGTTTGCAGCAGTTAATTATACTGCAGAAACGCCACATGCAGTCTATTAAGTTTTTTAAGTGGGAGTGTAAAAATCATTCATAAATGATACAGTACAGTATTTTATTTTAGGAGACATAATTCATCCACGTTATATGCGAATCCGTGGTATATAATATCTTCTACTAATCTTCTACTGTATAGCCAAACATGTCAGTCTTAATAACAAAGTACGAGGGCTATTCCAAAACTAAGGTCCGGTTAAAAAAACAACATCCAAAACAATTGTTTTATTGACATTCCTTACGTTTTTCTCTATTTTTCTACATAATTTCCATACTTATTTACACATTTGTCACATCGTTCCACAAGCTTTTGAATGCCTAAGTCGTAGAACTCGGCCGCCTGCGAAGCTAACCAGTCTTTAACAGCTTCTTTCACTTCATCATCTGTGTCGAAGCGCTTGCCGTCAGGAACCTCCTTTAGGTAGCAGAACAGGTGGAAATCACTTGTCACCAAGTCCGGACTGTACGGTGGGTGGTCCATCTGTTCCCATCCAAATTTCTTGATTAGAGTTTGCGTGTCATTTGCAGTATGGGGTCTGGCATTGTCATGTAACACCACTCCAGACGACAAAAGACCATGTCGCTTATTCTGGATTGCACATCGAAGTTTAATCAGGGTAGTGCAGTAGGCGGCTTTATTGATCATTGTCCCTAAAATAGTGAATCGTCGATCTTCATGAATTTTGTCGTCAACCACATGAACAAACTCGTCTGAAATCACTGATGGTCTGCCAGAGCGGGGTTCATCCTGCACATTCTCCCGTCCTTCATTAAAGGCTCGCACCCACTTGCGCACTTTACTGTCACTCATAATGTTAGGACCGTACACTTCAGTAATATGCCGATGAGTTTCTGCCGCAGAAATGTTTCTTGCAGACAGAAACCGTATCACTGCCTTTACTTCACAATCGGCGGGCTGATTAATTGTCTTAAACATTGTGAACTGACACTATTAACAGCACACAGAAACAGTAACAACGCTACTGGCGGCTTTTGCCATGCAAGGCATGCCAGGGGTCGGCGCGCATGCGTGTTTTGCCCTTGGCGCCGCTTTCAAATATTTACGGCGAATCGGACCTCACTTTTGGAATTACCCTCGTACATCATCCCTAAAGGAAAAATCATGAGACACAACTGCAGTAACATGGGTCATGAATATTATTGACCTGTATTCAGAGAGTGGTTTTTTTTTCTTTCTTTCTTCATGTTTATAAGATTGAGAATCCTTTCATAGATTACTAAGGCAACACTGCAAATACCTCTGTAGATGATGTCCAAAAGTAAAATATAAATAACGATTACCATGACTGTGAATATAGATTCATGAGAGTTGGTGTGTCAGTTATTTGACAGGGAGAGCTGTACTTACACTTACCTTCTGGGGGATATTATCGAAAAAGAAGCCGTTATAATCGACCCCGTCTTGGAGCTGGCAGAACGAGATGCACAACTTCTCAGAGAGCTGGACTTCAACCTCAAGTATGCAAGTAAGTGGGCTTTTAATTGTTAACCTGCAACTTACAAGCTATTCTGTTTCATTTGACAAACACAAATTGTCAGTAAATTTAAAAAAGAAATCAACTTTATTTTTATTCAAAAGTAACTGAAAAGTAATGATGCAAATGTAATGCAGTTACAAGAACTGCACTATGAGTATGGAATAGATCTACGGATGGCCTTCCTGGACATTGAGAAAGCATATCACAGTGTATGCAGAAACAAAGTATGGAAGTCCTTGGAGGATAGAGGAGTAGAAAAATGGACTATAAGGAGGATAAAGGAGATGTACAAGGGAAGCGTGAGCTATGTGAAAGTGGGAGGAGAGAGATCGGACAGGTTGGAACAGAGAAACGGCCTGAAACAAGGAAGTGCACTGTCACCGTTACTTTTCATTGTGATGATGGATGACATGATGACCCGAGTGGCACAAGTAATTGGGGAAGGAAAGATGAAAGCAATGGTGTTTGCAGATGATTTGATGGTTTGGGGAAACAAGGAGGAGGAGGTACAGGAACAGTTGGACGTGTGGGAAGGAATAATACAAGAATATGGGATGAAATTTAGCATAAATAAGAGTGAGATGGTGATCACAACAAGAAAGAAGGAAAGAACCACAACGGGAATAACAATTGGTGGGGAACAGCTGAAGAAAGTGGAGAGTTTCAAGTATCTGGGAAGCCTGATACAAGATAATGGAAGAAAGGATAGAGAAATAAATGAGCGGGAGAGACAGGCAGAAGCATTCCGGAGGAGTGTGAGAAGCATGTTATGGAGCAAGGATGTCCCTCAGAACAGCAAAAAGATCATATATCGGACGTACTATGTCCCTATCCTGACGTATGCCTCGGAGACCTGGGTTATGAAAGGAAGGGAGAAGAGCAAAATACAGGCCAGTGAGATGAGGTTCTTGAGAAGCAGTATTGGAGCTACAAAGATGGACAGAATACGAAATGAGAGGATCAGAGAATTAATGAAGGAGGAACCATTACAGGATGGTATAGAGAAATCTAGACTTAGGTGGTATGGACATTTAAAGCGAATGGAGGAGAAGAGGATACCCAGGAGGGTACACGAGACGAAATGGGAAGGAAAGAGACCGAGAGGAAGACCGAGAAACAGGTGGCTAAAGGGGGTGGAAGAAAGTGTGAAGAAGAGAGGAGAAGACTGGACAAGGGTGGAGGCTGAGAGATGGTGGGAAGACAGAAGACGTTGGAGAGGCTTGTGTTCCAAACAGACCCGGCCAGTGGCTGGAAACTGTGCAAGATGATGATGATGATGAATATCAGAGTGTTGCTGGAAATGCTGTCCTTCATTTTCTAAACACAAATTGCATTGACGTAGGAAGTTTTGGTGCACTCGCTGTAATTCATCCTCACTGAATTTCGTATGTGCAGTTATTTCATTCTTGAGAGCCTCCAGAGTATGTGGATTGTTTCTGTGTACCTTTTGTTAGAGATTCCCTCGCAAGTAAAAATTATACGACGCTGAAACTTATGAATAGATTTACTGTAATACTTCTTCTTGAGAAGATAAGTTTCCACTAGGAAAATTCGATGTTTAGTTCTATCATCATCATCAACATCATCATCTTCATTTCCCCTTTTCCAGTTGACACTGGGCGGGGGCAAATATGTTTCCTCTCCACTTTGTTCAGTCGTTCCACCATTCCTCTTCCGACACGGTGTCCCAATCCAGGTTCCGTTTTCTAATACTATTCTTCACCGATTCCATCCAACGCATTCTTTGTCTTCCTCGTCCTCTCTTCCCTGTCATTCGTCGTTCCAGTGCTCGTCTTGGTAGACTTACTTCATTCATCCGTTTGACATGTCCAAACTATCTCAATCTGTTTTGCTCCAGTTTGTCATTTAGTTTCTGTACTCCCAGTTCTTTCCGTATATCTTCATTTCTCACTCTGTCCCTCCTCGTTTTCTGGACCATACTTCTCAGGAATCTCATCTCAGCTGTCTGTACTCTGCTCTCATCCCTCTTAGTCATTGTCCATGTTTCTGCAGCATATGTCATTATAAGAACATAATATGCTTTGTACATAACTTCTTTAGCCTTAATTGGTATATCCTTGTACCATACTAGTCCCCGTACCTGTTGGTAGAAAGCACTCCCGAGTTGTATTCTTCTGCTAATTTCCAAATCTAGTCTTCCATCTTCTTTCAGTTCACTTCCCAAGTATTTGAAGTGTTTCACCACTTCCAATTCCTTATCTCCTACTTTGATTACTCCTTTTCCTTCTGTCTTACCTCTACTCATCCGCCACTGTTTTACTCTTCTCCACATTTATCTTCACCGCCCATTGCTCAATCTTTTCATTTATTTCGTCTAACTGTTCTTGTACCTCCATCTCATCCTCGCCCCAGATCACAACGTCGTCTGCAAACATTACCTTCATCTTTGCCCTACTATAGTCTTTCATTGCTGCCTTCATGATGTCATCCATCACCATTGAGAAGAATACGGGTGACAACTCACTTCCTTGCTTTAGTCCAGTGTCAATTTTAAACCATTCCGATGTCCCGACTCTAGTCTTAACCCTACTGTAGCAATCCATGCACATTCCATTTATCATACCTCTCAGTCCCTTGCCTATCCCCCTATTTGTTATGCTTTCCCAAACTTTTGTTCTAGGGATGCTATCATAGGCCTTTTCTAGATCAATAAAAGTTATTACCATATCCTTCCCATATTCTCAACTCTTTTCAATGTTCTGTCTCAGAATGAAAATGGGTTCCACTGTTGACCTGCCCCCTCTAAATCCAAACTGCTCCTCCTCTATTTGGCGTTCTACCTTTACTCTAATTCTTTTTTCTAGGATTCTTTCCATTACTTTGGCAACATGCAAGGTGATGGTGATTCCTCGGTAGTTACCACACGCCTTTCTGTCTCCTTTCCTGAATATTGGTAATATTATTCCCTTTTTCCAGTCTTTAGGAACTTTCTTCTCTCTCCACACACTCCTATATGTTCTATATCTAACCATATTCATGGGACAAAAGTCAGGCTACAGTACTTCACCACAGGTCTTCGTTATCACAACTAAGGTATCTTGTCAGCTGGGTATAATGAATGCTATGACAGCGTCCAGGGCTTCCCGACCCGCTGTTGTAATCAGTACATGCTATAAATCTGGCGGTAGTGGCTTCGGTGGCCTGCTAAACTGCTGTGGCCAAGGTCGCGGGTTCTAACCCGGCCGAAGTCGTCAGATTTTTCAAGACCGTTAAAATCCTCCCGTATGACTTCCTTTGGAGGGGAAGTAAAGCCGGCGGTCCCATGTCATAGATTTATTACATGTAAAAGATCCTTCCACTAACTAAACTTGTGTTAAGCTAAATTTCTAGGTTAGATTTAGTTGAAACACACTATCAAAGTTCCAACGTTCACCACTAGGTGTCAGTGACATTTGGTGGCGAAAGTTGGTACTACTTGAAATTGAACGGAACTTGTAGCTCACCCCATGGGTGTCCGCTTGAAGCAGCTACAGCCTCCGGCAAGCTGAACATGTCCTCCGACACTCCCGGCACTAAAAGCCATAAGATAAGATAAGCCCGTAGATCCCTTTTGGACAAGGGTCTCCTACCGGAGTGGTAGGGAGTTGCTCAAGTAGTCTCCCAAGAGGAGCCAGTTCTTGAGAGATGTCTTTCCTAAATACATATTGACCCACATTAATACAAAATAAATAACACACATCCTTACATTGTTACACTATTCCACTGTTCAGAATTTCATTCCATAGATTTCTATCCCTGGCATTTCTGGTCCACGTAACACCTGCCTCGAACCTAAATTCGTCCGACCATCTGCGACGAGGGCGTCCTCTGCTTGTCTTGCCAGCTCTTGGATCCCACATATTCGTGGAGCAGGCCCATCTATCCTGGTTCATTCTTGATATGTGTCCACCCCAGCGCTATTTCAGTTGCCGAGCTCTTGTTGCTGTGTCCTCCATCCCACTTCTTTTTCTCAGATCCGTGTTACTGATTCTGTCGCTTAGCTTAACGCCTAGGATTCTCCTTTCCATTTTCCGTTGACAGATCTGGGGCAGTCTTGTCTGACATTTACTAAATGACCAAGTTTGGCATCCATAGATTAAAGCCACTGGCAACAATGAATATTCCCTTGCGAGGTGGGGCATTTAAATTTTAGAAACTTGACATTTAATTTTGTGCAAAACACTTATCTCAGTAAAGTTTTTTTGATAGCACCAACCATTGACCAAAAAAAGGTGGGAAAGATGGAGTTTTTTAAGAAAAAAAATTCATACCTCCCTTAATAAGCACAATATCAATACCATTTAAAATTGTTAATAGTCCTCTATACATTACCTAAACTTTTGTCTGAAAGATATTTTGATATGACCCACCCTTACGCCAAGGGATGAGCAAAATGTTCTCGATGAAGATGCCAAGTTGATGAGGGAAGAGCTGAGACTAAGATAGGTATCACAAATTATTGCTGACTGTACTACGGAGGTCATCAAAGCAATATTGATGTTTTGACAGCCGTGTTGTTCTACAGACGAGCCAAATATAGCTTTATCTCCAACTCCTGTGGGACTGGTCGGCAGTTGTGCTAGTGCAAGGTAAATAACTGTAGACTACATTATAATTATTATAAGAAGATGGGGCTTCTCGTTTGCTAAACATGTAGAACTTTTGTATGTATACAACAATGGTGGCTTCGGTGGCTTAGTCGGTAGCATTCTGAGCTTCTATGCCCAAGATCGCGGGTTCAAACCCGGCCGAAGCCGTCAGATTTTTTAAGTAGGTTATGAATAATCCCAAATGGGAATATTCATAACCTATTTGGATTGCCAAGGTAAGGTTTTTGATTTATGAAGAGGGAGCTCGACTTCCGTAGCACATTGGCATCACTCGTGACGTCAATACTACTAGTATTTTGTGTCTCGTGATGGCCTTCTCAGTATGTGCTAGCCATGCGTATTGGTGAGGTGTGTCTGTACCAACTGACGAGCCCAACGGCACACTGGGGCGAAACGCTGACATTTTATGTTTGATCTAGCCGGACCAATTTTATCATATTAATTGAGGATTTTTTAAGAGCGTTAAAAATCCCTCTGTATGCCTTCCTTCGGAGGGGAAGTAAAGCCGGCGGTCCCATGTCATAGATTTATGGCATGTTAAAGAACCTTCCACTAATTACACCAGTGTGAAGCTAAATTGTATACGTTAGGAATGTAAACAATGCTCTTAGTTTTCTACGTTTGTTGCCAAGAGCCAACTGCGGTGGCGTCTAGTAGCTAAGTTCTGAACTAGGCCTAGTAGCCGTTGACGGTGGCGTTTGGCGGCAAAAGTAGGAACTATTTGAAAAATTCAAAGTTGCAGTCCTTTCTTGAATTTAAAAACAGATACACACACTAATACAGCCATCACAATTAACACCGGTTGTCAGACAGATTCTACACACACCCAAAGTACATGGGGCTACATGACCGCGTTGTCGCAGCCCCTAAACTGGGGAACTAACCAACCAACAATTGGCATATTTAGTGAATTCTAGATATTTTTCTTTGCTCAGTGAAATGCCGAGAGGGATTTATTTACTCCAGATATAAATTTGTTAAAATGGTTTAAAATTATATAGGTAGTAGGAAAGGAAACAAATATACCTGATTATTATTTTTGAATATAAATTTTAATGGTGTTAAACGTCATTTACTGAAAATTTTTAACATTGTTTCCCTGTGCCCTTCATATGTATGTGGAATTTCAAGTATATTCAAGGGAAGTTCCGAAAATAAGTTTCGTCATGTTTTTTCCCTGGGACACTTTATTGACAAACTGACATACTCCATGGCATCATATTGTTATGGACTATTGGAAAAGGAGAAAACAATGTATATATATATACATGTAATATAACACCAAATCTAAAGTAAAATTCAGAGGAGAAATATCTGAACCGTTTACGATTAAAACAGGATTAAGGCAAGGAGATGGTTTATCGCCTCTACTTTTCAATTGTGCTTTGGAATATGTAATGAGGGAATGGTACAGGGAAAATCCTAGGAACATAAGAATTGGAACCAAGAAAGATCAAATAGACTTAAATTGCTTGGGATTCGCAGATGACTTAGCGTTACTGGCTAATAATATTAAAGAAGCCAAAAATCAAATAATAAGCCTACAAAATATAGCACAAAAAATTGGACTTCAGATATCATTTGAAAATGATCCACTTGTAATCAATCACATAACAGTAAATAACAAGAAAGTTAAAATAGTGAAGCAATTTAAATACTTAGGAGAAATTATAACTTACAACTTGGATGAGAAACCTGCATGGCAAGAAAGAACTAATAAAATGATAAAAGCCCAAAAATTAACATGGTCTACATATAAAAGAAAATGTCTATCAATCGCAACAAAATTAAAACATTACAAGACGGTGGTTCAACCAGAGGTGACCTATGGAAGTGAAACTCTTTTTAAAGTTACTCAGAAAAACAGAATCGACAAAATTTTAAAAGTAGAAAGAAGAATAGCTAGAACATGCATAAATAAAAAATATCAGAAAGATGGACAGTGGCGGATAGTACCAAATGAAGTGGTATACAGAGAACTGGAACCCATCACTGATACTATTCGGAAGAAACGGCTTTCTTTCTTTGGTCACATCATGAGGACACCAGAAACCAGGTTATCTAGAAAAATTGTAGTGAAACTTTGGAATATGAAACAACAAGTAGGATGGATTAAGGAAATTAGAGAAGATATGAAAGAATTGGAAATAACCTTGGATGACTTGCAAAACAAAACAACAAAATTAAAAAAACTGAGAGATATAAAAATAAGATTTCAGGCTAAAATAGACAAACGTAATACAGTAAAAAGGGTATTTACAGATGAGGAACGCCTGAGAAGATCAGAGCAAATGAAGAGCTACTGGGCGACTCTGAAAGGAAACTTACTGAAGAAGAGGACCAAGGAATGATTGACTGAAGTGGTCCAATGAGGCCGTAAAAGAAGAAGAAGAAGAAGAAGAAGAAGAAGAAGAAGAAGAAGAATATATACATGTAATATACACCTTGCACTATGTTGTGACATAGTCGCCACCGACATTGAGACACTTAAGAGTATTATTCTCCATATTAGGTCCGTATTGAATATTCTACTAACTTTCACTTTACTGTTTCCGTCTTTTCAATACAAATTATTATTATCGAGGGCACAGCATATCAACGTACATGAATCAATGGACAAATGGATCAAAGTTCTTAACATGTTTTTCAAGTGTATATTTTAACATTCAGCAACTTTATTTTAACAATGTTAATTTTAATAACATGACTTCTGCACACTACTAGTTACGGATTCAGTCTCATCAAATCAACAATAGAAAAGAACATTGGCAAATTTTAACAGTATTTAAATCCACAAGTTAGAGGTGTCTTAGGACACAGTAGTTCATCAGACATGAACTTATGGATCAAAGCTTTTAAATATGTTTTTTAAGTGTATATTTTAATATTTAGCAAGTTAATTTCAACAATGTCAATTTTAATAATTAAGTTAATGTCAATTTTATATTTAAGTCTAATGGACTATGTGTTTCCGAATCATTGGAAGTGCCATATCCATTTTAGGCTATTATTACGATGGGGTCGCCACTCCCAAAGGCATTTTATGGAGCTACTGCCAGCTATTATTCAGGCCGCCCCTAACATGGAGAACAGACGCCCTTGCAGCCGCCCCTAACATGGGAAACAGACGCTGCCGATTGATGCTGTACTCATACTATTCCCTGAGTACTGGGTTGCCTCTTCCGCAATCTCCACCGTTCTGAAGTCCATCTTCTCCGCTGTAGATTCCGTTGAGGTCTTCGCACGTAACCCTGTGCACGGGGCCTATGTTATACCCCATAGGACTGGGTCCTCACCAGAACTTAGCCGGTACTGTAGTTCCATGGTCTATTACAGTACCGTTGCCCACCCCCGCGACGTGGACGCGCCTGGCAAGAATTATCCATGTAGCCAATTAGGATTGACTCATGGACCGGGTTAAGGAGCTGTCTAAATCCAGCCTCCAAGGCTACATCCTCCTGGAGGATGTAGAAAGAGTAATCTCAGATGTAGAAGTGGTGATCATGGGAGACATGAATGCGCAAGTCGGAATTGAGAGACAAGGAAAGGAAGAAGTCGTTGGACCATATGGATATGGGAAAAAGAACCGGGAAGGAGAGGAACTTGTAAACTTTTGTGAAAGGAATAGACTAATAGTGGGTAATTCATGGTTTCGGAAGAAAAACAGCAGGAAAATTACGAGATATGGGTGGGGTGATAGAAGAACAAAATCAGTAATTGACTACTTCCTGGTGGAAAGGACAAATCGCAGAAAGCTGATGGATGTGACAGCTTTACCAGGTGAAGCATTTGATGGGGACCATAGAGCTGTGGTGGCAAAATTTAGATGGGAAAAATTGGAAAACGTAAAGGAGATCAGAGAAAGTAAAATAAAAGTATGGAAATTGAAAGACAAAGCTGTACAGGAAGATTTTCAGGAGAGATTGAAGCAACAAATCCCAGTTACTGAAGTGGAAAATGTAGAAGAGGAATGGTCCCACTTTAAAAAGGCATTTGCTGGTGCAGCAGAGAGTGCTTGTGGTAGGACGTCAACAAGAGTGAAAGAGAAGGAGACACCGTGGTGGAATGAAGAAGTGAGGAAAGCAGTAAAAGAAAAGAAGTCTGCATGGAAAGAATGGAACAGAGATCAAACAGAAGAAAGCAAAAGGAAGTACCACGACAGCAAACGGAGGTGTAAGAAAGTGGTAGGAGAAGAAAAGAAGAAAAGTTGGGAAGAATTTACACGAAGAATGGAAACAGATGTAAGTGGCAGTAAAAGGATGCTGTATGGGCTTCTAAGAAGTAAGAGGAAAGAAAGAGTTACTACAAAGCTGGTGAAAAAGGAAGATGGAGAGTTGTTAGCACACCCAGAAGAGATAAAGGGACGATGGAAGGAGTATTTCGATAAGCTATTGAATGTGAGCAATTGTACTGGTGAGATCGAAGTGACACAGCCTGACGACTCTATAACAGAAGATGATATAACAATGCTGGAGGTGGAATTAGCAGTACAGAAAATGAAGATGGGAAAAGCAACAGGGGTGGATGAAATCAGTGTAGAAATGATAAAGGCTGCTGGACCTGTTGGTATGCAATGGCTGTATCGACTGCTAAAGTGTGTGTGGAAACGGAAATGTGTACCAGAAGACTGGGAGAAAGGGCTAATAATACCAGTGTTTAAGAAAGGGGACAAGAAAGTGTGTGATAACTATAGAGGGATCACCCTCATATCACAGATAGTAAAAATACTGGAAAGGATATTAGAAAGAAGAATGAGAAGAAAGGTGGAAGGAGAGTTGCAAGAGGAACAGTATGGCTTCAGGAGTGGAAGATCCACAGTGGACCCAATCTTTAGCTTGAGGCAGGTGATGGAAAAGAACTGGGAATATGGAGAGGATTTGATCATGACTTTCATAGATCTAGAAAAGGCATATGATAGTGTCCCCAGAGAGAAGGTATGGGAAACCATGGTTAAGAAGAGACTGGGAAGAGAAATGTTGGAAATGGTGCAAGCAATGTACAGCAACTGTGTTAGCAGGGTACTGACCCCAGTTGGAAAGACAGATTGGTTTAGGAACAAGACTGGACTAAGACAGGGGAGTGTGCTGTCACCTCTTTTATTCATAATGGTAATGGATGAAATTGTAAAGGAAACAAAGGAAGCATATGGACATAAAGAAATGAAGTTACTATTATTTGCAGACGATATTGTGGTCTGGGGAAGGAACACCGAAGAAGTGCAAAAACAACTAGATGCACTGAACGAAAATATTCAGAAGTATGGCCTGAAAATCAGTATAGAGAAAAGCAAGACCATGGTGATGACAAGAGGGGAAAGACAAGGAAAGGGCACTGTGAAAATTGGAAGTCAGAGTTTGGAAATTGTGGACACGTTCAAATACCTAGGAAGTGAATTGATGCAAACTGGTAGGTTGGACATGGAGATTGGCAGGAGGGTACAGCAGAGCAATGCATTCTATCAAAGTGTAAGAAAACTTGTTTGGGATAAGGAAGTACCAAGGAAAAGCAAGGAGGTAATGTATAAAATGTACTATGTACCCATATTAACTTATGCAGCTGAGACTTGGACCCTGACAAGCAGGCATGAGAGTAAAATCCAAGCCAGTGAAATGAAATTCCTAAGAAGTATGATAGGTAAGACAAGGAAAGACAGAGTGAGGAATGAAGATGTTAGGAAGGAAGTTGGGATGGGAAAACTAAATGAGAGAATTGAGAAGAATAAACTAAGGTGGTTTGGACATGTAAAGAGGATGGAGGAAAATAGAATACCAAGACAGGTGCTGGAGGCCAAGTGCAAGGGTAAGAGAGCAAGGGGAAGACCTAGAACAAGGTGGATCGATTCAGTGAAGAACAGCGTGAGAAAAAGGAATCTGGACTGGGACAAGATCGTGGAAGAAGAATTGTGGAAGGAAAGAGGAAAGTGGAGAAGTGCCATAAATACCCCGACCCGGCAGGAGCTGGATAAGGGGAAATGATGATGATGATGATGATGATGATGATGATGGACTATGTGTTTAGTAGTGTTTTATCCATGTCTTATTCGATTGTATATTGACTGAAGAAGAACGGAGTGACCGTTCGAAACATGTAATAATTTTAAAATTACAATAATAATAATTTGTATTGAAAAGGCGGAAACAGTAAAGTGAAAGTTAATTGAAATACTTGTCGTAGCATGAAACCACTCTGGTAAAACTCGGTACCCTGCGATGCAAGGAATTGTCTCACAGCCTGCTCCGTGGTCAGGTTTCTCGGTAGGGTAAAGGGAGATATCTTCGTGATACAGGTAAGTTTGTGATAAATCTTAGGTGTGTAATGTCAGCATGTATGGTTGAGAAAATAATTCTGAGAAAGTACGAACCGTTATCGCTTAATTCGTGAAGTACTTTTCTTAGCTGATTGTCAGAACAAAAACATTTGACTGAGTGCGCTCTTACATTTTCGCCTGTAACAAGGAAACTGACCAATTTAAGATAAGAATGCATATGAAGAAATTTGTTCAGGATTACATTTACTATCAAGCTATTATGTTAAATTATGTTGAATTTTTAATTTAGGGTATCACGAAATTACCTTACTGATAATGCAATAAGTTACTGCGTTACTTGATAGTTATGCCTGTAGTGAGTTAAATGTGCACTTGAGCATTAAACCATACTTTATATGAAATTATTCAGAATTAAATTTATTCTCTATATTTGCATATGTTTTCCTAATTTAAGGCATCACGAAATTACCTGGAATTTAATATTCTCCTTTGCATTATCGATCAATATGCCAAAATAAAAAACAAAATACCGGCAGTATGAATCAAAACAGTTAGTCACATCTGCTAAAATGGTAACAGAGCAGAAGATGGCAGTTTATCAAGCATCAAAACGAGCAGGTGTTCCCTGGAGCTACTTGAAGGATTTTATAACAAGAAATTCCGATCAGTTATGGTTGCTGTACTGATGAAATGGGAAGTGATTCCGAGTAAAGTCTATGAAAATGAAGAGTACATTACTGTGACATTCATTAATTGCTAAGATATCATGTATTTATTGTGTGATAAATTAATATACACTAAAAGTAGTAAGTATTTTTTCATTCACGAAGTTACCTTACCATTATCACGAAATTAACTATCCCTGTCGCGAAGTTACCTGCCAAATTTAGAATAATATAATATATTTTCTTATGAACAATATGGATTCATAAAATATAACAATGCTATTTCAGTTATACTACAGTAGGATAGTTTACTGCTATAAATTGGCTAGTATGGATACTAGTTAATAACAGACATATCAATAAAAACGTAATTTTATCACGAACATGCTTCCCTTTACCCTACCAACCTTGCGGACACTTTTCGGTAACCCAACACATCATGGAGCATGTGATGGACCCGGGCACGGCCAATAAGCAGTGGGGACGCCATGTCTGCCACTGTTGTGAGTCTGTCCGCTATCACCATGTCCTGTACTCGAGCCATATTGTTTACATTCGTGGATGTGGAGGGACGCTTACTCCTCCACATTCTGCCGTCCTTCACTGAACATGCACCACCAGCGACCGACCATTTGACGAAACATGACCGCTTCACCATACACGGTCTGTAGACTGACACACTAGTCCCACGTGCCCATTCATACAGGATAACAGCGCGCACTTCAATAATCAAAAGATTTCTTTAGTTCTGCCTCGTCAATACAATTTAATCAAATTTTCATGATTCAATCACAAGTCACTCAATTTACATCGGTACATGTAAAGAGACACCATGGTGGAATGAGAGAGTAAAAGAAGCTGTGGGAAGGAAGAACAAGGCTTTCAGAGTGTGGTTCCAGGAAAGAACTGATCTGGCAAGGGAAGATTATAAGATAAAGAAGAAAGAAGCAAACAAGATTGTCGCAGAGGAGAGGAAGAAGTGGATGGTAAAGTGGACAGAGATGATGGAGGAAGACAGCAGAGGAAATAAGAAAGTTCTTTATGGGATGGTCAAAAGTAAGAGAAGAGGTCTGCGAGAGGATGTGGTAATGATGGACAAAAACGGACATGAGGTACACAACAAAGAGACACTCAAGACTGTGTGGAAAGAGTACTTTGAGGATTTGCTGAATCCAAATGGTCATAGGGAGGAAGACAATGTATTGGAAGATGGAGAAGACAACACAGGAATGGAAAAGGACCTGACTTGGAGAGAACTGGAAATGGCTATAGACAAGATGAAAGGAGGAAGGGCACCAGGTGTGGATGAAGTGAGTGTTGAAATGGTGAAGGCAGCAGGGGAGGTTGGGAAACAGTGGCTGTACCGTGTGATGAGGGTGATATGGAAGGAGAAAAAGACACCAGAAGATTGGAAGAAAGGATTAATTGTCCCAATATTTAAGAAAGGAAGCAGAAAGGAGTGCAGAAATTACAGGGGAGTCACACTCATACCTCACTGTGCCAAGATATATGAAAAGATATTAGAAAGTAGAATACGAGCCAAAGTGGAGAGAAAATTGAGAGAGGAACAGTATGGATTCAGACCTGGGAGATCAACAGTGGATCTCATATTTTCAGTGAGACAGCTCCAGGAACACCACTACGAATTTGGAGAGGATCTGTTGATGGCCTTCCTGGACATCGAAAAGGCCTATGATAGTGTGTGTAGGGAGAAGGTTTGGAAAGCAATGGAAAACATGGGAGTGGAAAAAGAGACTGTAGGCAGAGTGAAGGAGATGTATTGTGGAAGTGTGAGTTGTGTGAAAGTTGGAGGGGAAAGAACAGACTGGTTCAGACAAATGAGTGGCCTGAAACAGGGTAGTGCGCTGTCACCCCTTCTCTTTATTGTGGTTATGGACGAGGTAATGACACGTATAGCAGGAAAGATAGGAGAAGATAAGATGAAAGCAATGGTGTTTGCAGATGATCTCATGGTCTGGGGAAACAAGGAGGAGGAAATTCAGGCTCAACTGAAGGCTTGGGAAGAAACAGTGGGAGAGTACGGATGGAAGTTCAACATCAGTAAATGTGAGATCCTGTTAACGACCAGGAAAAAGGACAGACCAATGAGTGGGATAACACTTGGAGGTGGACAGCTGAAGAAGGTGGAAAGTCTCAAGTACTTGGGAAGTCTAGTGGAGGAAAATGGGAGAAATGACAAAGAGATTACGGAACGTGGCAGACAGGCAGAAGCATTAGGAGCTTAGTGTGGAATAAAGATGTCCCACAAAAAAGCAAAGAAGTGTTATACAGAAGCTACTATATCCCGATACTGACCTATGCATCAGAAACGTGGATAATGAGACATAAGCAGAATACAGGCAAGTGAAACGAAGTTCCTGCGAAGTAGGATCGGAGTAACAAGAAGAGACAGGTTGAGGAATGAAAAGGTCAGGGAAATGGTGAAAGAGGAGCCCTTGCAAGGTAGGATTGAAACATCAAGACTGAGGTGGTATGGACAGAGAGAATGGAAGAGGAGAAGATTCCCAAGAGGATACATGAGATGCAGAAGAAACGACCAAGGGGAAGACCAAGAGATAGATGGCTGAAAGGAGTGGAGGAATGTGTCAAGAAGAGAGGCGAGGACTGGACCAGAGTGACGGCGGAGAGGTGGTGGGAAGAAAGAACTAAGTGGCGAGGCTTATGTTCCAAACAGACCCAGCCTGGGGCTGGAAACTGTACAAGATGATGATGACATGTTTTGATGCCTATTTGCATTGGCATCATTATCGGCCTTTCAATGTATTGGCAGCACTTAAAAATCACTTTGTACATTGGATGTGATAAAATGTTTACATAAAAACACACTCAAATCACTTTAAAAGTTTTTAAAGATATGGTAGACACTCATTACCAAAGCCTTGAAGGTTTTGCTTTTCTTTCTTGAGGTTATTCAAAATTAGTTCCTGATGTTATCTCCGAAATTTCTGGGGAACCGTTTCCATTCCCAACTGGAAAGAAATGACGCTAGGAGTGTCGACCATATCTTTAAAAACTTTTAAAGTGATTTAGTGTATAAGTGATTTGAGTGTGTTTTGATGTTAACATTTTATCTAATGTACCAAGTGATTTTTAAGTGCTGCCAATTCATTGAAAGGCCGATGATGATGCCAATGCAAATAGGCATCGAAACATGTACCGATGTAAATTGAGTGGCATGTTATTGTATCATGAAAATTACATTAAATTGTATTAACGAGGCGGACCTTAAGAAATCTTTTGATTATTATAGCAAGTCAATACGGAAAAATGGGTGACTATGAGTCAAAAAGACCACGTTGTCAGTACTCATCTGTCTGCCATCGTGAGTTGTACTCGAATGATATCGGGCACGCCGGTCTGCTGCTCCTCTCTCTTCGTCGGCGTTCTGGGCATGCGTCATTCCCCCTCCGCTGTCGCTCCTTCCATCGTTGAACCATCCATGGGTGTGGATTCTTATGGCGATTGTTTGCGTCACCTCGTGTACCATCTGCTCGTGCTATAAGATGAGGAATCTTACTTTCAGAGGCGGGTTCGGTGGCGTAGTTGGTAGCATGCTGAGCTTCTGTGCCCGAGGTCGCGGGTTGAAACCCGGCCGAAGTCGCTGGATTTTTTAAGAACGTTAAAAATCTCTCAGTATGCCTTCCTTTGGAGGGGAAGTAAAGCCAGCGCACAGTGGGCTAGAATCTTGAAAACGTGGCCAAAATATAAATAGTTGTTCAATTTGTACGAAAGTTAGTATGTAAAGGTTATCGAAGTTGCTGATTAAGAATATTTAAAAAAGTCAAAATGGCGGATCCAAGATGGCGGGTAAATATTGATAAGTCATTTTATTCATATTAAAGTATTTTTTGTGGAATTATCGAGGTTGCTGATGAAGATTGAGTTCAAAAATAAAAATAAAACAAAATGTTGGATCCAAGATGGCGGACCAACATTGATAAAAGTCTTTTTATTTATATAAAAGTCAATATTTAGGGGTTGTTGTAGTGAAAGGTTAAAAATATAAGCTCCAAAAATGAAAAGCTTGAAAAAAGAACCTAATAGAGGATAGAAGGTAGTGTAAAATATTACAAAAAATAATTTTGATTCAATGAAAATTATTCATTTAGTAAATTGTTTGTAACTAATAATTAGAAGTTGTCGTTTTCTTTTCATCTTTCATCATCTTCTTTATCTTCTTCTGCTTCTTCAACTGAATCGTCATCATCATCTTCTTCAAAGACTGTTTCCTCATCATCTGCATCGGAATCTTCATAATCTTCCGCCAGAGGAACTGAGAGAGCAACGGCTTCTGGCGACAAACTCTTCTGTTTCTTTGCTGATGATTTGCGTAGAGAAGAAATATAGGGGTCTGTGGTTGCCAACGATCTTTCGAACACATCTTCCATAGTCTTAACTCTGGAAAACCTTCGAGAAAAACTCAGGCGATATTGCCTTATCAACTTATTGGTTGATTCTTGAGTTGACCGATGGGTAAAATGGCCGAAGAAATAATTTCTGGTCCGTGGATCAACAATCTATGGTTTGTTGTTGGCATGTTGTACCAGGGGTATTCTTTGGCGTAGTGTCTGGCAGTAGCTATGGCGTAAGCTCGAAAGTTTTCAACGTCGATTTGACGTCTGCTCGAAATTGTCTGCAAAATAATGTGAAAACAGTGTATTAGTTCTTCGGAAACTCCAGGTATCAATGCTGATGTGTGAGTGTTTTCAAAGGTACGTCGAGAGGTGTTCCCGTCCTTTTTCCACTTATGATATTCTTTACAATGCTTCTAGGCATCGATTATAATTTCATCATCATCATCTTGAGCAGTTTCCAACCGCTGGTCGGGTCTGCTTGGAACATAAGCCTCTCCATCGTTTCCTGTCCATCCACCATCTCTCGTCATTTACTGTGTCCCAGCACACTCCTCTTTCCTCCACACTCTTCTTAACTCCTTTTGCCCATCTGTCCCTTGGTCTTCCCCTTGGCCTCCCTCCCGTCATTTCCATTCCAAACATCTTCTTCGGTATCCTCTCCTCTTGCATCCTCCTCACATGTCCATACCATTGTAGCCTAGATCGCTCTATTCTATTTTGCAATGGTTCCTCTCTTACCATCTCCCTGACTCTCTCATTCCTTACTCTGTCCATTCTTGTCACTCCTACCCTACTCCTCTGGAACTTCATCTCCACTGCTCGTATTTTATTCTTGTCCCTTTCCTTCATCACCCATGTTTCTGAACCATATGTCAAAATTGGCACAAAGTAGGTCTTGTAGATGATTCCTTTACATTTTTGTGGTACATCTTTATTCCATATCATCCCCCTAACACTCTTGAAAAATCCATCTGCGCACCTTCCCCTCTCATTTATTTCCATCCTATTGCCTCCCTTTTCTTCAATTATGCTTCCCAAGTACTTGAAGCATTCTACTTTCTGCAACTGCTGTCCTCCAAGTGTTATGCCCATATCCAGTCTGTTCTTCTTCCTCGTTGTGATGACCACTTCACTCTTTTGTGCTGAGAACTTCATCCCATATGATAACACTACCTTCTCCCACTCATCTAATTGCTCTTGTACTTCTTGCTCATCCTCTCCCCATACCAGAAGGTCATCAGCAAACAACATTGCCTTCATTTTCCTTTCCCCAATGCTATTTACCACTTTTCGTATGATTTCATCCATCACCACTATAAATAACAGGGGTGAGAGGGCACTTCCCTGTTTCAGACCACTCTCCAGTTGAAACCATTCCGTTCTCTCTCTTCCCACCTTTACACAGCTTTTGCTTCCCTCGTACATTGCTTTCACTCTTGCCACTGTCTCCTTGTTCACTGCTTTTGCTCTCATTGCTTCCCATACCTTGTTTCTATTAATACTATCATATGCTTTCTCAATATCCAAGAAGGTCATCACCAGATCTTTCCCATATTCATAGTGGTGTTCTTGTAGCTGTCTTACTGCAAAGATGAGGTCAACTGTTGATCTTCCTGGCCTGAATCCATACTGTTCTTCCCTCAGCCCATCTTCAACTTCTGTCCGAATTCTTCTCTCCAGTACCTTCTCGAATATTTTGGCGCAGTGGCACATGAGTGTAATTCCCCTGTAGTTCTTGCATTCCTTCCTACTTCCCTTTTTAAATATGGGTATTATTATCCCTCTTTTCCAGTCCTCTGGTATTTTCTTCTCCCTCCATATCACTTTCATTACTCGAAAGAGCCACTGGGTTCCTATCACCCCTGCTGCTCTCACCATCTCCACACTCACTTCGTCTATTCCCGGTGCCTTTCCCCCTTTCATCTTCCTTAATGCTTCCTCCACTTCATTCCATGTCAATTCCTTCTCTGAAATGTCTTGGTCACTGTCTGTTTCTTCCTCCACAATGTCCACTACGCTGGTTTTAGTTGGATTTAGGAGTTCCTTGAAGTATTCTCTCCAGATAACCTTTACTTCTTCCATATTTTCGACCTCCTTTCCATTCCTGTCCACCATTCTGACATTTTCCCCTGTATCTCTTCTCTTTGCCTTTATCATTCCATACAACACTTTCTTACTGCCATCACAGTCCTCCTCCATCATTTCTGTCCATTTCTCCAGCCATTTCTTTTTCTCTTCCTTCACTACTTCTCCTGCTTCTTTCTTCCGCTCTTGGTATTCTTCTCTTGTTCTGTCTGTCCTCTGTTGGAACCATTTCCTGAATGCTTCATTTTTCTTTTTCACTGCTTCCTTAGTTCTGGGGTTCCACCATGGTGTTTCCTTCCACCTTTTCTTTCCACTAGTTCTGCCACACACGACTTCCGCTGCTTCTACCAACACGTCCTTGAACCTATTCCATTCTTCTTCACCTGTTTTCGGATCATCCTTCGGTAATTTGTTCCTCACTAATATCTGGAACTTCTCCTTATTTCCATCCTCCTTCAGCTTCCATGTCCTTATTCTTCTTTCTTGGTTCTCAGTTCTCCTCTTTTCCTTCAGTCCTCTCACCTTGGCGACCAGCAGACGGTGGTCACTGTCCAGGGCTTCTGAAGGTATTACCCTTATATCCGTGATACTCTTCTTTATCTCCTTCCCGCATAGAATATAGTCCACCACTGATTTCCTAGTCAAATCCCTGCTGTACCAAGTAATTTTATGGCTCTCTCTCTTCTTGTACCATGTGTTTCCAACCATTAGCCCATTTATCTTGCACAGTTCCAACAATCTCTCTCCTTCCTTATTCCTGTTTCCCCATCCTTCACCACCAATCACTTCCTCAAAACCTCTTCTATCAGTTCCGACATGGGCATTTAGGTCTCCCATGACTATCAGGTCTCTCCCCGCTAACTGCTTCTGCAACTCCTCTTCAAACTCGTCCTTCTCGCCTTCTGTGCATCCCACCTGTGGTGCATAGACTTGCAGAATGTCCAGGTTTCTACCTTTCACTGTGATTCTGGCTCTAATTATTCTATCACTTACCCTCTTTACTTCCTCCCTCAGCCCTTCTCTCACCACCATTCCCACTCCATTTCTCTTCCCCTCCTCATTTCCTATCCAGTATAGCTGCAAGCCATTTCTCAGTTCTTTTCTTCCTTCCCCTCTCCATCTAGTCTCTGCCAGTCCGAGTACATCCAGTTTTCTCCTCTCCATCATATCCACAATCTCCTCCACTCTTCCCGTCAATGTTGTTATATTCAAAGTTCCGATTCGTAGTCCATTTCCATAGCCAGGTCTGCTTCCTTTAGATCTGTCCTTTCCGAGGCCCGTTCCCGTTTTAAAAGCAGTTTCATATCCACTACTGGCTTGCTAGGCCTAACGTAGCTTCACCATAACCCTGGCAAGGGGCCTGTTTTTGGTCCGCGAGAGGTATTTTATTTCCCTCAAACCCTCCGGACAAGTCCGGCGAGCCCCCCTATCCGCCACCTGGGACGCGCCCGATAGAGGAACAGGCAAACCCCCACGGGGATTATAATTTAAATTGTACAAATGTAGCTCATAATTAATTAATTTTATTGTCATTTTTCAACATGTCTCAATAATGACATTTTGCAAGTATCGCTTAAAACGTGGCTCAAAGCCGGAGTTGGTACTAGTTGGTGGATTTGAAAGTTAATTTACAAAGGTAATAATGTATACTTGCGGAACCAGTGCAAATGAAAGCGGAATGTCGTGGAATTCGTAACTTATCTGTATTTTTAAGCACGTTTTACAATTTTCCAGTATTGAGTTAATTAAAAGAAAAAATGTATAATTTAATGACTTAATGATATAAATGGTTTTTATAAAGTACATACCTTCTGGAACACCCACAATATTGAAAATATTCGCTTCACTTACACAGAACACAAATATTTGTCTTTAACGACAAGACTATTTTGTAGCCTGGCTGGCTGCACGCACCGCTAACAATGAATTTCCACGATTGACCTGAATTATAACGGACGAAATGGACACCTATTCGTCCGCACAACCGGTATTCAGTAGTCCCATCATTACTGTAGCCAACCTGATAGTCCAAAATTATTATATAGAAACTTTTTTTTCTCCTTTTTGGCCACGTTTTCAAGATTCTGTGCGGCGGTCCAATGTCATAGATTTATGGCATGAAATAGTAACTGGCACTAACTACACTTGTGTGAAGCCAGAATTTATAGGTTAGAATTGATAACGCTATATTAGTTCCAACGTACCACGCCAGGTACTGACTGCGATGCCATCTAGTAGCCAAGTCCGCAAGCTAGGTTTCATGGACGGTAGCATTTGGTAGCAAAAGTAGGAACTACTTGAAATTATTGTCTGCAGTCCTTACTTGAATTAAAACAGATAACACACACTAATACAGCTACCACAATTAACACCGGTTATAAGATAGATTCTACACACATCCAAAGTACACGGGGATACATGACCGCGTTGTCGCAGCCCCTAAACTGAGGAACCAACCAAACTCTTAATTTCAGAACTTTCCTCGTACATTGTAAATTAGTATTGTGCTATTCGTGTGCCATCTGAGTGTCCAGTATTGTTTGAGGTAGATGAATGTAGCAACATACTCGCTGAGAGCCACATTTGATCAAGTAGGATATTAAAGGGACCTTCTCGCCTAAAGGGGTCAAATTTGGAATTTTTATTTTATTATTTAGTTTAATTAAGCACACTTTTCTGAACAAATCTTAGTTTGTTTCATGAAGATCGGACTGTTAGTTTTTGAAATAGAAATTATTTTGTGCCGTAGTGCACAATGGATACCACGCCCCTTTTATACATACTGAAACTAAAAGACATAAATCTCTGTAAAGCAGTGTCACCGAAGCATATTTCTCATAAAGGTAATATTTTAATACGTGTATTGGCAGTGCTGTATGTGCAGTTCGCTTGTTTATTCTCTGGATAAAGAGTTTGGGAGGGAATATGTGTCAGTTCTCAGCTGGTCTGTCATTTGTGTGCATGTGTTGAATTGTGTTAAAAATACAATGCCTAGAATAAAGAAGTTTTCCTCCAAAGCTAAATTTAGAGGTAATCAGTACTTCTCTGACATAAGTCAGTGTAGTGAGTCTAAAGGAACTATTACTGAAATAAGAAACAGTGAGTGCAAAACCGAATTGAACGAAATTTGGTACAGAGTTTGCACTAGCAAAGGGCACCTGAATGTCATGTTTTATGTCACCGCTATCTTGACGGAAACGTAATGGTGGCAACCAAAATGTTCAAAACTTAAATCAAATTATGACTAACCTAATCATCTGATCTTTACCGAATTTTGCAACAACAGACCTTTATGTAGGAAGCATATTTTGACAAAACTATAAGATCATCAGCCCAATAATTAGCAGATGGCGGCCATGTATGTGTGCAAATCGATTCCCCCTATCAATTCAAACACAGTGAAACTGAATTGAACGAAATTTGGTACAAGCTGTTAGGTATTGAACCGGGTGTGAACACACAATCAGCCCTCAATTTTTTTTTTTTGTATGGCTTTTAGTGCCGGGAGTGTCCGTGGACATGTTTGGCTCGCCAGTTTTGTAGCTGCTTCGAGACGGACACCCAATGGGTGAGCTACAAGTACCGTTGGGGAGGGAAGGAGGGAAGTTGGATTGTAAGGACGAGGAGTTGGAAGGTAGCGGCTGTGGCCTATAGTTAGGGACCAACCCCGGCATTTGCCTGGAAGGAAGATGGGAAACCACAGAAGACCATCTTCAAGGTTGCCGGCGGGGGGATTCGAACCTCCTCGCCTCCCGGATGTGAGCGACTGCCATCAGTCATGCCGTAACCACCACGGCTAACTCACCCGGTAGCCCTCAATGATATAGACCACCAGCGAGTGATCGAGGCTGAAAAACGAACCAACGTTACTTGGCAAGATACCAGAAAGCATCAAAGGAACACTAAAAGGAAGTTGGAAGAAGCCAATGATGCAGATTATGGGGCAGGATTGTTCTAATTATGAAGGCAATACACTATTTTCACGTGTAAAACTTTTAAATTGAAATTACCAGAAAAGGGATTTTTTAAAGTTTTAGGTACATATTTCTGGAAAAGTAAGAGAGCTATAACCATGAAACTTACTAAACTTAAACTTTTTATACCCAAATAATGAAAGTGATGCAAATTTAGGTCAATATGTTGTGTAGAAGTGTAAATACTTGTGTGAAGAGCATTGAAAAATTATGATTTTTTGAAAATAAATGCATTGCGTATTTATTTATTTATTTTACTTCTCAGACCCCATTATTCCAAATGTACTGAATGTGCATGGCTTTGTTTAACATGAGACACCCTACATCCATGAATTTTTTAAAGATAATGTAATGTTTATTTTTGTCTAGAGGGTGTACCTAAATCATGTTGTCCACAGGCAGGAAAAGTCAGGAATAGTCAGGAAAAGTCAGGAATTTTGTTTTTGGTCAGGAAAAGTCAGGAAAAAGTGTGAAAAAATGGCGTGATTCAGGAAAAAATGGCGAAAAATATTAGAAAGTCAGTAATTGTATATTAAACATACAGTATTTCGTGTTTTACAGCCATATTTTGATGTTACTAGTTCAACTAATCTCTGAAGATAAAAAGCAATAACTCACTGAACATTATAGTAAGTTTCCATTTTTACAGTACATCATAGTAAAAACCTCTTTTACCTATTTTTTGTATGCTTTTTTTGGCGTTGGCATAGGGATGTGGCGACCCCATCACTATAGTTTAGGTTATTAAGTACTTTGATTTATGTATTATTGCATTATAATTTACTTTATTTTGTATTTTAAATGAATAAAGAGGCGAGCATTGGGACAGCTATGAGGATGGTGGAGGCTGCAAATAAAAAAGATATATATATTTGCTCAATAAACCTTTTTTTCGATGTTACGATGACTTCGTGAGTCAGGAATTTTGTTGAAAAATGGTCAGGAAAAGTCAGGAAAATTGACATTGAAAATTCTGTGGACACCATGTAAATATGTCCACTTTTAACATTGAATTAAATGGGACATTCGTTACCTACAAGATTTGATGGTATGTTTTCAGTCAACACCCACATGCATGCAGACCACGTAACGGGCACTGGAATGCTCAAGCAGTTAATACCAGGCTGTGTGAGTGTCATCTCCAAGGCAAGTGGAGCCCAGGCTGACAAGTACTTGGTGGGCGGCGATGAAATTAAGTTCGGTCGGCACTGTCTTGAAGTTCGAGCAACACCAGGACATACCAGTGGTATGTATTATAGCCTACTTTCGATTTTTGCAAAAAATAAAAGTAGACTTATGAGATCAACACAAGGCGAAAAATTGTGTGTCTGTCTGTGTATGTGTGTGTGGGTAGATTATAGGCTAGGGAATAACCCACCCACCAAGGGAAGATGATTAAGAGAAGGAAGTAGATTTGGGATTGGAAAAGAAGGATAGAAGAATAGGAGGAGAGTCCCACAAAAGTTATTAATTTGACTTTTAATCCATTTAGAAGCGGTTGCCACCGCAAATTCGTGCTCGGATACCTAAAGTGGGTACGAGCTTGGTCGAAGCTGACGGGAACCGCAGCTAAGGCTTGGGCAGTTTGCCAGAGAGAGGCTTTAGTGTGTTTCCTCCCAAGCACGAATGAAAGTACTATAGGGAAGGGTGATGGTCTGGCCAGACAAATAGTAAAAGCTTTATTGAGTGTGAACGAGGGCATAAACCTAGGAAGAGCTAGGAAAGCCAGGATCCTGCCTAACTGTAGTATCAGAGAAATGATGAATCCAAAAACAAATATTTAATTTATTAAACAATGCAAAGAAGTTTGAGGGAATTAACAAGCATGTAATATAATTTGGATAAACATAGTTCATTTGAACTTTTTAACAAATAGGGTCGCAGACCTCTCAACATTAAACAGTTGCTCCAGGCAATTGACAATTTACAAGGTTTCAAACCTTACATGTTTCTAAAATCTTTATAAGATTTAAACCAATAAACAATGAAATAATTAAAGCTTGAACGTGAATTGGAGTACAAAAAGTGTACTTTAAGAAATTCTTTAGAGAATGTTCTAGAGAAAATGACAATTTTGAAAATGACGATAATAACAACGTGAAAAATAAGATAGAAGTTCCTACAACTTCTTATATTTATACAGAATTAATATATGAGAATTATACAAAGGAGGACAGGTCACTTACTGTGAAACCTGGAGAAAGTGAAAAGGAAGTTTCTAGACTTCCTATGTTTAATTAGGAATCACGAGCAAAATGGGACAGTTTCCATTTCGTGAAACCTGAACATGACTCTCTCAAGAGTTTAAGGAATTGTTTTTCCTGATTATGGGAAAGGAACAACGTGAATTTAAAACTTGTATCACACAAGCAATTATGCAGAATTTACTTAATGTTAAACTAGCAAAGTTGGAAGGGCACTTCGTGAGTAACACCTTATAGAAAGTTACAATTTTATAAATAATGGTTGTTAGTAGAAGGTTAAGGAAAGATCATTGGGATATAGGATCAATGTTCATGGCCGTATTTAATATAACCGGACGATCGCGACGCGGTAGAAACGTGGAGCAAGCACTGTTTATCACTGTAGTCTATGAAGATGGATGCAAAGTTCACTATAGAAACACTGAAGTTTATGAGAAAAAAAGTTATTGCAATTATGGAAAGAACTGATTGCACTATATAGGTGAAAGTCTATTTCTTGAAAAAGTTGTGATTTACAATTAAATGCGCCATAGAATGTTCTAGAGGTTCCAGCGGTGGAGGAAAGTTAGCTATTACAAAAATTTATAAGGAAGATTCCTCATTTTAACTAGCATTTTCACAAGTGCGTGAACAATACTTGACGGCAAGACTCACAGATAGAGTACAAGATCTCGAAGGTTCCAGAACGACCTTAGCAGAAAAATGGGGTTGAGAAAATCCAACGGAGGAACTGGCTTTATAATTATAGACAGCGGGTATTAGATAATATCCCACGTAGCGAGAGTATTTCTCTTTGAATAGCTTAAGAAAAGCTCTTTTTTAGTAAGGTTGGCTCATACAAGCAAAAGCTCAACATGGCAAATCCCACGAGGAATGATATTTGCCCCAAAGTAAATAATTTCACACTGTCTATAAATTATAATTAAAAGCACGTGGAAGTTAAAACCATGAAGATGAGGTTAAAACTTTTAAAAAGGTACTTATCTTGATTTCATGTTGAAGTCGAAGATTTCGATGATGATTACTTAGCCAACATGGCGTAGAAGAGGGTGTGCCTCTTGGTTTGAGGAAGCTAGCTCGAGCGGAGCTTTGACTGATCGAGTCAACTGCAGACTGAGAAGTGAGACCTGCTCAACGGAGCACGGAGAGACCACGGAAGGGGAAAAGAGTGGGGGGTAGGAGACAAAAGGAGAACATATCAGCATAACCAACTTGAAAACAACAAAATAATCTTCTTTTGCTGAGCTGGTCTTCAAAGAGTTGACAACAGTATCTGGTAGCCAAATGGATATGGAATTCCTCTTGCGCGAGGAAGAGTTGAAGAGCTTCAGAGATTCGTTGTTATATGACGCTAGGTGGGTCACAGAATATATATCTGGAACAGACTCATACAAAATATAAGAGATTTGCACATAAAGGAGAAAACAAATGATCACTGTTGGTGTTTGACAAAAAGGAAGGAAAGAACGTGCAAAAGCATTCAAAATTATAATCTCAGGTACCGTGCATTCCAAGAATGCACCATACTGGGAGGGGCAGACACCAACAGGGAACAAATAAGCAATTAAACATTTAAGAGTAATACAGTAATTGAAGAGAAGTGGTCTTGTGATCTGACCATTAGTGGTCAAGACTCTGAATACCCTGACTCTCCTATCTCTTCCAGGGTAACACTTAGTCACTTTTCCAAAAGGCCCGACTAGGGGGGGTGGAACATCCCTAACCAAGACCAAGTCTCCCACTTGAATGTCGGGACTGGAAAGAAACCACTTCTGTCTCCCTTGCAAGGAAGTTAAATATTCCAAGTTCCACCTCTTCCAAAAGGAATTACGGAGGGCTTCAAGTTTACACCAAACAATAGGTAAATCGGAATCCCTGAAAGAATTAGGAAGGGGAGGATGGGCAGAGAGAGAAGTGCGTGTAAAGAAGCGACCAGGTGTAAGTGGAAGGAGGTTATCAGGGTCATTGGAAAGCGGAGTTAAAAGGTGAGAATTAACGACACTTTCAATCACGAAATAACTAGAAGCGGAGGGAAATAAAGCACTAGTAAAGATTACGATACAATGCAAAAGGAGAATTAACAAGTTTAAACAAAGTGTATATAAACAAGTACATCTATTCAGGACAAGAATATACCAAATAAACAAAGGAACTATACGAGTAGAAAGCAAGAACGCCATAGGTAACAAACGAGTAGCCATAAACAATGACCTCAAGTTATAATGAGTATCAAAGGGTTTACTCAGAAAAATACTTAAGTCAGCGAAAAACGTGACAGGACAAGTATGAATACAAAAACACATCGAATGTGACGACGAGAAAAAACCAGTTTGTTCATCAATGAACATTAAGATCGCAAAATATGTAAGCAAATTGCAATACATAAGCGCGTGAGAAATACGCAACGAAGTTTTGAAACAGAGATCGAAGCAGTTATAGAATACGAGCATGAGTAAGTGAGAGACGTAAACAAGCACGGCCTTGACACACATAGTACAACGAGATAAGACATATAAATAGCTGAGAGAGTCCTTAACTAGAACAAGTTTATTTTGGGAAGTAGGTGAGCGACTTCTGTACTTGTAGTAGCAACTCGCCAGACAATGCTTGGCAATCAGCCAAAGTTGAGATAAGAGAAACTTGCTTTGAACTGTGTCAAGCGTACAGGAAATAAACAACAACTTGGCGTTCCTCAGACTAGTATCCAAACAAGTCTGACAAACAAGCAGTTCGAAGTACACACACACTAGCTGAATCAGCTGTAACTTAAAGCAGATATTCAGTTTGGACGGCATGCAGTCAATCGTAACTTGGACGTGAAAAGGAAATTTAAAGCTATATGAAATAAAGTAGGAAATCAATTTCGCATAATTGAGAGGATCACGAAATCGGACAATTTTCAACAAAAAGAAGCTTAATTCTTCCGAGCAAAGAAGACAAGCTGGGGCATTGAGACGAAGGTTATGCATAAGAATAGTTATTCTAGATGCTATAGAATTCAGAGTTTCAAGCGGTTTCATAAGCGACTTCCAATTGCGAGGAAGGGGGGAGGAGCCGGCCGTGGCCATCCTTCTACATAGCGAAAGAAGTGAAACATAGCGTACAGCAAAGTGATGGTGACTGATAGCCATGGTTTTACACAAGGGGAAGATAGTTTTCGAGAAAAAGTTTAAGCAATTAACTGCTATAAAAAATGACATAAGAAGATAGACAAAATAACACAAAGCAAGGCGAACTTGAATGGCCATCTTGTGCGGGAAGAAGGAAAAACTATTTAAACAACTTACAGAGGTAGTGTAGTTGTTCACGATAAGACATCGTTTCGACAAGTGTTTTTCAAAAATATTGAGATCTGAACCATGAGCGTTCTCTTTTTCAGAAATGGGATTTATGTCAGCTGTAACGAAATGACATTGCGCTTTGGTTTGAACACTGGTATGTTTGATTTCACCAGTAATAACCCAACCAAAATCGGTGTCTCTAGCGACTACGGTTGAAGATAACTTGCGTGTTTGTTTGCGAATGCAATTCCAAAAAACATTGGCACTGAAAAGCACATCAATGGGACCTTGAGCATTAAACTGAGGATCGGCTAACCTTAAGTGCGAAGGAATCTTTAATCCGGAGGTATTGATAGAGTGACTTGGAGTGTCCTTGCCAATACTGGTAAGAATGAGACAGTTTAAATTAAGATTGGTGTTTCTTTGGCAAACGTCTCTGATTTTCAATTTTGAAGACTGCAAAACTTGAGTTTTCAAATTGTCAATGCCGGTCACATTGATAGAAGTAGGCGATGACGAAAGACCTAGTTTTTTAATCAACGATTGCGAAACAAAGTTATGAGTTGAAGCGGAATCGAGAATACCACGGGTTCTGAACCAATTTCCAAATTTATCTTGGATTTCAAATTGTACAGTGGTCAACAGGGTTTGCGCACTATGAAAAGTTTCGGCGTGGGAAATGCAGGAAGAAGCATTAGTTTGTTCGGAGCTGCTCTGCATGGAGCTTAAAGAGGCGGGTGCTGATGACCTCGATTTATCGTGAACGTGCAATAAAGAATGATGCGGTTTTTTACAATGGAAACAGAGATTTGATGACGTACAGTTCGAAGAAGAATGCTTAGGTGACAAGCAATTGAAACAATGTTTGCTATTCAAGACAAACTTCCTTCGATCTTCGACAGACAATTCTTTAAAGGATTTGCACAAATACAATGTGTGAAGCTTTTTACAGAGCGTGCATTTTAATGATTTGTTAAGCGGCCTGATATCTTCTCTTGAATGATTGAAAGAAGAACGGGTTTGTTTGTTTTCGACAAATGGGGGCTGATGTCCCTTTGAAGAAGCAAGTTTTTTTTTCAAAAATTTGACACTGAGGATTCGTTTCGACTTTTTCGCACTGAAATGCGAGTGCTGTAAGGAATTGACATCGACTGTTGAGAAACGAGATAAGGTGTTCGAACGAATGTTCCTTGTTGCAGGCGAGTTCGATCTCCCAGGCCTTCAGTGTCGAAAAATCGAATCTTGATGTAGCTAGGTGAATAAGTATGGTGTCCCATGTTTGGACAGGCTGTTTTACTTGGTATAACGCTCTGACATTTAACTGCATAGAATCTAAGAGGTCTCTTAAAGATGTGACGTCATTAGGTTTGACGGCTGGTAAGTTGAACAAACAACGGATGTGTCGAGCGACACTCAAACGTAAATTGCCATATCTCTCTTTAAGGAGATTAAAGGCGATGTGGTAGTTGTCTGCGCTTAAAGGCAGTGACTCCACCAAGGCCAAGGCCTCAGATTCCAAAGACGTACGGAGGAAATAAAATTTATGTATGTCTGGGATCTCGATATTTTCATGAATTAGGGAGCAGTAAAGTTCGTAAAAAGAATACCATTCACCTTCCTTGCCTGAGAAGTGCGGTAGGCTTATCTTGGGAAGTAACGGTTTCGGTTTGTTCTTGTGAACTGAAGCGGGTGCTAGCTGGGCCGGATTGATGACCCTAGTGTCCGGTTCTGAGATATTGCGGATCAGTTGGTGGGCCTTTGCAATTCCTTCAAAGTACAAGGGTTCGACCTCGTCCCGATCCGATTGCAGTTCTGGGCAAGCGGATTCGATCTCGGTTTGAATTTGGTCATAATAATCATAAGACCGTTCGTACAACTTAAGACGATGTGTTAGGATGTCTAAATCACACTCGGCGGGATTTAACTTGTTGATAAAATTTCGGAATCTAGTGAGTTGCCCTTTATAAGAAGAACGTCTAGCAATGAGAGCTTCATCTTTTTCAGTAGGAGCCATGATAAAGAGAATAAATTGAAATACAACTCACGAAACTGTAGAACCTTGGAGATGCTGTCAAGCTTGTAGCAGCAAATGGGTATAAAGAACAGGACACACCAAAGGAGACAGGAGCGGCCTCCTTCCCGTTCACAGGCTTTGCACGACATAGGTATAGCTGAAAAATCCAAAGCAGATGTTAATACTTTGCAAAGTATTGTCAAATGACACTTGACAAACAATGGACATAGCAAATGGACTCTCCCGGGTTTCTGGTACCAATTTTTGGGTAGATTATAGGCTAGGGAATAACCCACCCACCAAGGGAAGATGATTAAGAGAAGGAAGTAGATTTGGGATTGGAAAAGAAGGATAGAAGAATAGGAGGAGAGTCCCACAAAAGTTATTAATTTGACTTTTAATCCATTTAGAAGCGGTTGCCACCGCAAATTCGTGCTCGGATACCTAAAGTGGGTACGAGCTTGGTCGAAGCTGACGGGAACCGCAGCTAAGGCTTGGGCAGTTTGCCAGAGAGAGGCTTTAGTGTGTTTCCTCCCAAGCACGAATGAAAGTACTATAGGGAAGGGTGATGGTCTGGCCAGACAAATAGTAAAAGCTTTATTGAGTGTGAACGAGGGCATAAACCTAGGAAGAGCTAGGAAAGCCAGGATCCTGCCTAACTGTAGTATCAGAGAAATGATGAATCCAAAAACAAATATTTAATTTATTAAACAATGCAAAGAAGTTTGAGGGAATTAACAAGCATGTAATATAATTTGGATAAACATAGTTCATTTGAACTTTTTAACAAATAGGGTCGCAGACCTCTCAACATTAAACAGTTGCTCCAGGCAATTGACAATTTACAAGGTTTCAAACCTTACATGTTTCTAAAATCTTTATAAGATTTAAACCAATAAACAATGAAATAATTAAAGCTTGAACGTGAATTGGAGTACAAAAAGTGTACTTTAAGAAATTCTTTAGAGAATGTTCTAGAGAAAATGACAATTTTGAAAATGACGATAATAACAACGTGAAAAATAAGATAGAAGTTCCTACAACTTCTTATATTTATACAGAATTAATATATGAGAATTATACAAAGGAGGACAGGTCACTTACTGTGAAACCTGGAGAAAGTGAAAAGGAAGTTTCTAGACTTCCTATGTTTAATTAGGAATCACGAGCAAAATGGGACAGTTTCCATTTCGTGAAACCTGAACATGACTCTCTCAAGAGTTTAAGGAATTGTTTTTCCTGATTATGGGAAAGGAACAACGTGAATTTAAAACTTGTATCACACAAGCAATTATGCAGAATTTACTTAATGTTAAACTAGCAAAGTTGGAAGGGCACTTCGTGAGTAACACCTTATAGAAAGTTACAATTTTATAAATAATGGTTGTTAGTAGAAGGTTAAGGAAAGATCATTGGGATATAGGATCAATGTTCATGGCCGTATTTAATATAACCGGACGATCGCGACGCGGTAGAAACGTGGAGCAAGCACTGTTTATCACTGTAGTCTATGAAGATGGATGCAAAGTTCACTATAGAAACACTGAAGTTTATGAGAAAAAAAGTTATTGCAATTATGGAAAGAACTGATTGCACTATATAGGTGAAAGTCTATTTCTTGAAAAAGTTGTGATTTACAATTAAATGCGCCATAGAATGTTCTAGAGGTTCCAGCGGTGGAGGAAAGTTAGCTATTACAAAAATTTATAAGGAAGATTCCTCATTTTAACTAGCATTTTCACAAGTGCGTGAACAATACTTGACGGCAAGACTCACAGATAGAGTACAAGATCTCGAAGGTTCCAGAACGACCTTAGCAGAAAAATGGGGTTGAGAAAATCCAACGGAGGAACTGGCTTTATAATTATAGACAGCGGGTATTAGATAATATCCCACGTAGCGAGAGTATTTCTCTTTGAATAGCTTAAGAAAAGCTCTTTTTTAGTAAGGTTGGCTCATACAAGCAAAAGCTCAACATGGCAAATCCCACGAGGAATGATATTTGCCCCAAAGTAAATAATTTCACACTGTCTATAAATTATAATTAAAAGCACGTGGAAGTTAAAACCATGAAGATGAGGTTAAAACTTTTAAAAAGGTACTTATCTTGATTTCATGTTGAAGTCGAAGATTTCGATGATGATTACTTAGCCAACATGGCGTAGAAGAGGGTGTGCCTCTTGGTTTGAGGAAGCTAGCTCGAGCGGAGCTTTGACTGATCGAGTCAACTGCAGACTGAGAAGTGAGACCTGCTCAACGGAGCACGGAGAGACCACGGAAGGGGAAAAGAGTGGGGGGTAGGAGACAAAAGGAGAACATATCAGCATAACCAACTTGAAAACAACAAAATAATCTTCTTTTGCTGAGCTGGTCTTCAAAGAGTTGACAACAGTATCTGGTAGCCAAATGGATATGGAATTCCTCTTGCGCGAGGAAGAGTTGAAGAGCTTCAGAGATTCGTTGTTATATGACGCTAGGTGGGTCACAGAATATATATCTGGAACAGACTCATACAAAATATAAGAGATTTGCACATAAAGGAGAAAACAAATGATCACTGTTGGTGTTTGACAAAAAGGAAGGAAAGAACGTGCAAAAGCATTCAAAATTGTAATCTCAGGTACCGTGCATTCCAAGAATGCACCAGTGTGAGTGTGTGTACTCTGAATGTCTGTCTGTCCCCCCCCTGTCAATTCGAACACCGTGAATCCGAATTGAACGAAATTTGGTACAGAGGTAGCACCAGCAAAGGGCACCTCAGTATCATGTTTATCACCGCCATCTGGACGGAAACGTAATGGCGGCCACCCTAATGTGGAAAGCTTAAATCTCTACTAAATCTTGCAACAGCATACCTTTATATGGTAAGCAATTTTTGACCAAATGACAAGGTCATCAGTCCAATGGTTTACAGATAGCGGCCAAGCATGTGTGCAAATCGATTCCCCCTATCAATTCAAACACGGTGAAACCGAATTGAACGAAATTTGGTACAGAGGTAGCACTTGCAAAGGCAACTCAGTGTCATGTTTTTTATCGTTGCCATCTTGACGGAAACGTAATGGCGGCCACCCAAATGTTAAAAGCTTAAATCAAATTATGACCAACCTAATAATTTGATCTCTACCAAATTTTGCAACAACATACCCTTTTGTGGGAAGAATCTTTTGACTGAACTACAAGGTCATCAGCCCAATAGTTTGCAGATAGCGGCCATGTATGTGTGCAAATCGATTCACCATATGAATTCAAACACCTTGGAACCGAATTGAATGAAATTTTTTACTGAGGTAGCACTAGCAAAGGGCACCTCATCATCATCATCATCATCATCATTTCCCCTTATCCAGCTCCTGCCGGGTCGGGGTATTTATGGCACTTCTCCACTTTCCTCTTTCCTTCCACCATTCTTCTTCCACGATCTTGTCCCAGTCCAGATTTCTTTTTCTTACGCTGTTCTTCACTGAATCAATCCACCTTGTTCTAGGTCTTCCTCTTGCTCTCTTACCCTTGCACTTCGCCTCCAGCATCTGTCTTGGTATTCTATTTTCCTCCATCCTCTTTACATGTCCAAACCACCTTAGTTTATCCTTCTCAATTCTCTCATTTAGTTTTCCCATCCCAACTTCCTTCCTAACATCTTCATTCCTCACTCTGTCTTTCCTTGTCTTTCCTATCATACTTCTCAGGAACTTCATTTCACTGGCCTGGATTCTACTCTCTTGCCTGCTTGTCAGGGTCCAAGTCTCAGCTGCATAAGTTAATATGGGAACATAGTACACTTTATACATTACCTCCTTGCTTTTCCTTGGTACTTCCTTATCCCAAACAAGTTTTCTTACACTTTGATAGAATGCATTGCTCTGCTGTACCCTCCTGCCAATCTCCATGTCCAACCTACCAGTTTGCATCAATTCACTTCCTAGGTATTTGAACGTGTCCACAATTTCCAAACTCTGACTTCCAATTTTCACAGTGCCCTTTCCTTGTCTTTCCCCTCTTGTCATCACCATGGTCTTGCTTTTCTCTATACTGATTTTCAAGCCATACTTCTGAATATTTTCGTTCAGTGCATCTAGTTGTTTTTGCACTTTTTAGTATTCCTTCCCCAGACCTCCGGACCAGCCCGATACCCAGCCTACTCGCCGAATCGGGTGTTCCACCTTTAAATTATAGACGCCAACATATGCTTTTAGCATATGCTGCCAATGTGCGTCAAATGCCGCAACACCCGACCTATCAAGCTCTCTTCGGTACCCAAAACCACCACGGTTACGCCAACCGGCCTCGTACCACTCGGCCGGTTGGTATTAGACTTGATAGCTCGTGTACTGAAATAGGACTGGCTGTAGGTCCCTGTATGATCCGGACATCTAGCGAGGTGCCTCCGTGGCGGGTCCCGCGTTCGGAAATTCGGTTAGATCTTCACCAAGGTCCTAAGGTGAACACGGATGCCTCCGTTTACCGGAGGCAGTTCCACAGCATAGTTCACCAATTTCCGGACGCTGGCATTCTATACACGGATGGTTCGAAGGTGGACGAGAAGGTGGGTTGTGCTTACGTTATTGATGGTGCAAATACCAAGATCTCTTTGCCTGAGGCCTGTAGTGTGTTTACTGCGGAGCTCATTGCCATCCATGAAGCTCTGCAGTTTGCACTACAGGATGCACGAATCCACTTTCTCGTGTGTACCGACTCTTTGAGTTCGTTGCAGTCAATTGCTACTTGTTTCCCGCAACACCCCCTAGTGCAGCGAATCCACGACCTACTAGCCGGGCTGTGCCACGCTGACACTCGAATCACCTTTCTGTGGCTTCCAAGCCACATGGGAATTGCGGGAAATGAGTTAGCAGATCAAGCTGCAAAAGAGGCGGTATCACTACCACCTCGACCAATGGAGGTACCCGCTAGAGATATTCGCTCTCTGTTACGCCTACAAGTTCTGGCTTTTTGGGAGAGTCAGTGGCTAGCTTTTTGGGAGAGTCAGTGGCTAGCTGACCCACTGCCCAGTAAACTGAGAGCGATCAAGGGAACTACTCGCGTGTGGCGGAGCTCCTTCCGGGCCCGGAGAGAGTCCGTCATTTTGTGTAGGCTAAGGATAGGTCATACAAGATCCACCCACTCGTACCTAATAAGAAGGGAAGACCCCCCACTTTGTACCTATGGAGCCGTATTCACCGTTGCCCACATTTTTACCGAGTGTGTGGATCTTGCTGACTTACGAAGAAACCTTGGTTTGCAGACGACACTCAAACTTATATTAGCCGATGACACGGTGGCTGCTGATCGCGTTATCCGCTTTATAAGTGAGAGTGGGTTAGGGCCAGCAATCTAAATTTTCCAGTGAACATTGACTCAACGACTTGTTTGTTTTTGAATGATAATGTTTTGTTTTTTCTGTAATTTTTGTTTATTTTTATAATTTTTATTTTTATTTAATTGTTTTTTTTTAATATTAATTTTTGGTCTTTTTAAATTTAGATGTCCACCTCAAAATTTTAAATTCAATTCAAAATTTGTATTCTTTAATCTGTGTTAAGAGGGACAGATGACCTGGTAGTTCCGCCCCTTAAAACAACAATAACTAACTAACTAACTTCCCCGGACCACAATATCGTCTGCAAACAACAATAACTTCATTTCTTTATGTCCATATGCTTCCTTTGTTTCCTTTACAATTTCATCCATCACCATTATGAACAAAAGAGGTGACAGCACACTCCCCTGTCTTAGTCCAGTCTTGTTCCTAAACCAATCTGTCTTTCCAACTGGGGTCAGTACCCTGCTAACACAGTTGTTGTACATTGCTTGCACCATTTCCAACATTTCTCTTCCCAGTCTCCTCTTAACCATGGTTTACCATACCTTCTCTCTGGGGACACTATCATATGCCTTTTCTAGATCTATGAAAGTCATGATCAAATCCTCTCCATATTCCCAGTTCTTTTCCATCACCTGCCTCAAGCTAAAGATTGGGTCCACTGTGGATCTTCCACTCCTGAAGCCGTACTGTTCCTCTTGCAACTCTCCTTCCACCTTTCTTCTCATTCTTCTTTCTAATATCCTTTCCAGTATTTTTACTATCTGTGATATGAGGGTGATCCCTCTATTGACGTCAGAAAAGTTGGATGGCGCAGCCACGCGGCAGAATGTTGAAGCTGTAACATTGTGACTGGTGAGATTTATTTAGATGGTGAAGCATTGACGTCGTGATGGAAACAGAAAGAAATTTGTCAAATTCGAGGAGGTACTGCTCTGTATACGGTTGCAAATCGTATAAAACGGCTACGAAATATCTTCACTACTTTCCTATACAAAATGTTCAGAGAGAAAGATGGGCTTCGGCGCTGTCAATTGGAAAACGTGTTACATGTTACATGACAGTGTGCAGTCTGCATTTTTGTGAAGACTACTTCTTTCCACCGGTACTGTTGATTATTGATAGTTATTGTCTCTAATTTGTATTCACATGGATTTAGCTACATCAAAAATACTGATAAACTTATAGCCTATTACTTCTGTGCCGTACAAAGAATGTAATCCGCTCTTCGTAAACTTATTTTAGGGGTTCTTCCGATTGACAATAGCCGAATGGTTAGAAAACTTAAGAAAAATGCTGTTCCTAGCCTTAATTTGCCAGAGAATTTATATTCTTGCCTTAGAACAGCAAGTATGTAGGTCAATATTTGCAATATTGAAGTATGATTTGAGCATCCCAAGTAACGCTTCTTTGAACCCAAAACATTCATGCAAATTCAGGGTTGCTTGATTCAATTTATTATCAGGGAGGCATCCTTTGTGTTATGTGAGATATATATATATTGTGAAATTAATAAAAACATCGATACCGCTAGGCTCCCTGGTACAGGCTTCATATATGTAACAGCAGACAGTAAATTAACTATCTACATGTGGGTATTATTTTTAACTGGTAGTAATTAGGCACTGCATTTAAATTGATTATAAAACTATTTCTATCAATGAAAGGAAATATGTAGTATTTTGCCATCATAAATTTGAAGCCATAACAAACGCACACCCAATTAGGCCTACTTCACGTCACTATATCGCCGCCATATTGCAAACAGCTGACCGTAAGCTCCTCCCCCGTTTCGGACGTCAATAGTTTTCACACACCTTCTTGTCCCCCTTCTTAAACACTGGTATTATTAGCCCTTTCTCCCAGTCTTCTGGTACACATTTCCATTTCCACACACACTTTAGCAGTCGATACAGCCATTGCACACCAACAGGTCCAGCAGCCTTTATCATTTCTACACTGATTTCATCCATCCCTGTTGCTTTTCCCATCTTCATTTTCTGTACTGCTAATTCCACCTCCAGCATTGTTATATCTTCTGTTATAGAGTCGTCAGGTTGTGTCACTTCCATCTCACCAGTACAATTGCTCACATTCAATAGCTTATCGAAATACTCCTTCCATCATCCCTTTATCTCTTCTGGGTGTGTTAACAACTCTCCATCTTCCTTTTTCACTAGCTTTGTAGTAACTCTTTCTTTCCTCTTACTTCTTAGAAGCTCATACAGCATCCTTTTACTGCCACTTACATCTGTTTCCATTCTTCGTTTCCTGGGGCTCCATTTTGACAGCAAGTTAACGTGGCAGCACCATATACGGCAATTGAAAATGACATGTCTCAGGAAACTGAACATGCTCAGGTTTCTTAGTGGCACTACGTGGGGGGCTGACCGTGCGGTGCTGCTACGGTTCTACCAAGCCCTCGTCCTGTCCCGGCTAGACTATGGTTCTGCGGCATACGGTTCAGCAAGGCCGGCAACCTTGAAAATGCTGGACAGTATCCACCATAGTGGCGTTAGGCTGGCTACCGGTGCCTTCCGGACCAGGCCGATACCCAGCCTACTCGCCGAATCGGGTGTTCCACCTTTAAATTATAGACGCCAACATATGCTTTTAGCATATGCTGCCAATGTGCGTCAAATGCCGCAACACCCGACCTATCAAGCTCTCTTCGGTACACAAAACCACCAGGGGTACGCCAACCGGCCTCGTTCCACTCGGCCGGTTGGTATTAGACTTGATAGCTCGTGTACTGAAATAGGACTGGCTATAGGTCCCTGTATGATCCGGACATCTAGCGAGGTGCCTCCGTGGCAAGTCCCGCGTCCGGAAGGTGCCTCCGTGGCAAGTCCCGCGTCCGGAAATTCGGTTAGATCTGCACCGAGGTCCTAAGGTGAACACGGATGCCTCCGTTTACCGGAGGCAGTTCCACAGCATAGTTCACCAATTTCCGGACGCTGGCATTCTATACACGGATGGTTCGAAGGTGGACGAGAAGGTGGGTTGTGCTTACGTTATTGATGGTGCAAATATCAAGATCTCTTTGCCTGAGGCCTGTAGTGTGTTTACTGCGGAGCTCATTGCCATCTATGAAGCTCTGCAGTTTGCACTACAGGATGCTCGAATCCACTTTCTCGTGTGTACCGACTCTTTGAGTTCGTTGCAGTCAATTGCTACATGTTTCCCGCAACACCCCCTAGTGCAGCGAATCCACGACCTACTAGCCGGGCTGTGCCACGCTGACACTCGAATCACCTTTCTGTGGCTTCCAAGCCACATGGGAATTGCGGGAAACGAGTTAGCAGATCAAGCTGCAAAAGAGGCGGTATCACTACCACCTCGACCAATGGAGGTACCCGCTAGAGATATTCGCTCTCAGTTATGCCTACAAGTTCTGGCTTTTTGGGAGAGTCAGTGGCTAGCTGACCCAATGCCCAGTCAACTGAGAGCGATCAAGGGAACTACTCGCGTGTGCGGAGCTCCTTCCGGGCCCGGAGAGAGTCCGTCATTTTGTGTAGGCTAAGGATAGGTCATACAAGATCCACCCACTCGTACCTAATAAGAAGGGAAGACCCCCCACTTTGTACCTATGGAGCCGTATTCACCGTGGCCCACATTTTTACAGAGTGTGTGGATCTTGCTGGCTTACGAAGAAACCTTGGTTTGCAGACGACACTCAAACTTATATTAGCCGATGACGCGGTGGCTGCTGTTCGCGTTATCCGCTTTATAAGTGAGAGTGGGTTAGGGCCAGCAATCTAAATTTTCCAGTGAACTTTGGCTCAACGACTTGTTCGTTTTTGAATGATAATGTTTTGTTTTTTCCGTAATTTTTATTTATTTTTATAATTTTCATTTTTCATTTAATTGTTTGTTTTTGTTTTATTAATTTTTGGTCTTTTTAAATTTAGATGTCCACCTCAAAATTTTAAATTCAATTCAAAATTTGTATTCTTTAATCTGTGTTAAGAGGGGCAGATGACCTGGTAGTTCCGCCCCTTAAAACAACAATAACTAATAACTATAACTAACCATTCTTCGTGTAAATTCTTCCCAACTTTTCTTCTTTTCTTCTCCTACCACTTTCTTACACCTCCGTTTGCTGTCGTGATACTTCCTTTTGCTTTCTTCTGTTTGATCTCGGTTCCATTCTTTCCATGCAGACTTCTTTTCTTTCACTGCTTTCCTCACTTCCTCATTCCACCACGGTGTCTCCTTCTCTTTCACTCTTGTTGACGTCCTACCACAAGCACTCTCTGCTGCACCAACAAATGCCTTTTAAAGTGGGACCATTCCTCTTCTATGTTTTCCACTTCAGTAACTGGGATTTGTTGCTTCAATCTCTCCTGAAAATCTTCCTGTACGGTTTTGTCTTTCAATTTCCATACTTTTATTTTACTTTCTCTGATCTCCTTTAGGTTTTCCAATTTTTCCCATCTAAATTTTGCCACCACAGCTCTATGGTCCCCATCAAATGCTTCTCCTGGTAAAGCTGTCACATCTATCAGCTTTCTGCGATTAGTCCTTTCCACCAGAAAGTAGTCAATTACTGATTTTGTTCTTCTATCGCCCCAACCATATCTCGTAATTTTCCTGCTGTTTTTCTTCCGAAACCATGAATTACCCACTATCAGTCCATTCCTTTCACAAAAGTTTACAAGTTCCTCTCCTTCCCGGTTCTTTTTCCCATATCCATATGGTCCAATGACTTCTTCCTTTCCTTGTCTCTCGTTTCCGACTTGTGCATTCATATCTCCCATGATCACCACTTCTACATCTGAAATTACTCTTTCTACATCCTCCAGGAATACTTCAATATCTTCTTCTCTGTTTCCAGTCTGTGGTGCATACACTTGTATGAAGTCCATCACGTCATTTTTCATCTTCATTCTTATTTTCATTATTCTGTCACTCACACACTCGACCACTTCCACATACTCCTCCAGTTGTTTCGAGGTTATCAGTCCCACGCCATTCTTTGCCTCTTGGCCACCACTCCAGTATAATGTATATCCTTTCCTCAATTTTTTCCTTCCTTTACCTTTCCATTTCACTTCACTCAGCCCCATCAATCCAACATTCTCCCTCTCCATGAAGTGTACCACCTCCTCCACCTTGCCTGTCAGCGTCATGACATTCATGATTCCCACTTTCATTTCGGTTACTGGTCGCCCATTTCTCACAGTTCCCCCAGTACCAAAAGAACTGCGCGTCGCCTGCAGGGTACGCCCTAACCTTCTCCGAATCATTTGAAGGGCAGCTCATATTCATGTTTAATATCCGTGTAACACGTTGTATTTCAACAAGCTACTACAACCAACATTCAATTAAACTCCTTGGAAAGTGAAAAGAGTTATAACAATACCCATGCATTTAGGAGAAAGTAGGCTATATGTTCTCTACTGAACGTCTTGTTATTAAAATAGGAAGACTTTTCATGAGATGCATGCTTTTATGATCATCATCATCATTTCCCCTTATCCAGTTCCTGCCGGGTCTGGGTTTTTATGGCACTTCTCCACCTTTCTCTTTCTTTCCACCATTCCTCTTGCACGATCTTGTCCCAGTCCAAATTTCTTTTTCTTATGCTGTTTTTCACTGAATCAATCCACCCTGTTCTAGGTCTTCCTCTTGCTCTCTTACCCTTGCACTTTGCCTCCAACATCTGCTTCCATGATAGCTACTTAAATTCAAAGTACTCAGATATAAATAATTTACAAAACTTACTGTGCACCAAAACTGGTTATCTGAGCAGTCTGTAGACATTCCACCACAACTTCAGATTAAGTATCAACGTGACTTACGAAGAAACCTTGGTTTGCAGATGACACATAAACTTATATTAGCCGATGATGCGGTGACTGCTGATCGCGTTATCCACTTTATAAGTGAGAGTGGGTTAGGGCCAGCAATCTTAATTTTCCAGTGTACATTGATTCAACGACTTGTTTGGTTTTTGAATGATATTTTTTTGTTTTTCCATAATTTAGTTTATGTTTTATACGAGGGCTGTTTTTTAAGTAAGGGCCGTTCTTTTTTTAAATTAACCGAACATTTTATTTTGAAACCACATTTAGTTTTAGGTTTTACATACCTTCCTCTATTTTTCTACACAGTTGCCTTGTTTATTTAGGCACTTGTCCTACCTTAAAACTAAGTTCTGAAATCCCTCTGCATAAAAGTTTGCCGCCTGCTCTGACAACCAAGAATTCACGGCTGTTTTCACTTCTTCATCGTCGGCGAAGCTCTTCCCACCAAGATGACGAAGGGTTATAAGGTGGGTGATCCAAAACTTCCCACCCGAAAGAGCCAATCAGTTCCCGAGTCCGGGCAGCAGTGTGAGGTCTTGCGCTATGACGGTAAAATGCGAAAATGGGTTCGAGAGTTCAAAAGTGGACGTGAAAATGTTCATTGCATTATCACCATACACCTCACAAAGCTGACGATGAGTGTCTGTAGCCGACATGTTTCTTGCACTCAAAAAAGCGTATCACAGATCGTACCTCACACGCGACGGGTGAATCAATAATCTTGAACATTGTAAAGATGCACAGTTCAGCGTACAGGTTAGCTACACAGCTGCAACTGATGCCTGCTTATTCGCAAAGGATGCCGGGAGGTAGTGCGCACTAACTACGGGCTTAAAAAAAAGAAAAGGCCCTTACTTAAAAAACAGCCCTCGTAATTATTATTTTTATTTAATGTTTTGTTTTATTAATTTTTCGGCCTTTTCAATTTTAGGTGTCCACCTCTTGATTTTAAATTCCATTCCAAATTTGTATATTTTAATCTGTGTTAAGAGGGGCAGATGACCTCGTAGTTCTGCCCCTTAAAACAACAATAACTAACTAGTAGTTCTTTGAACACATTAGCAGTAGACAAACAATATGTTATGTTGTAGTTAGAGCTTTTAATCATTATAACAGAGTACTTGTAGTTCATTTCCGTATATTAGTAGCTACACCTTTATTTTTTATTTTATTTTTACTATTCTTCAAATTTTAGATTTAATTTTTATACAATTGAAACAACATTAATTGGAGGGATGACAAGAATTCATGACATCGAGAAACAAGAACGGAAAATTCTTAGAAAGATACACGGCACTTGTTCTCTGACGGAACTAGGATCAGACGACCTACAAAGGAACAGACACCATCACAGAGAAATCTAGGTAAAGACGCCTATAGTTCTATGGACTCCTGTGGAGGATGGATGAAAACAGGCTCACTAAGAACATTTTTAACATCATTAATGCAAGTAAATTAAAGACCTGTTGGATGAGAGAAACACCGGAGGACCTGGAACGATTCAAAATCTCTGAAGACTATATTAAGGACAGAAATCAATTCAGAAATAAAATCAGAAACAAGATTTGAACAAGTCTCAAGAAAAGAAACAATAGGGAAAACATGGACAGGAAAGTAAGAAAATGCACAGTGAATTAATGAAGAGGTTTTGGGAGGTAAAGAGAAGAGGAAAAGGAAGTGAAGCTGTGATTGGCTCAAGTTCGCACGCTCTCCTAAACGGGAAAAATCGATAATAATATATATATTTTATATAAATCATCAAAGATATCCTCTTGAATACAAGTTCAAAGGTTAAATTTATGGGATAACTGTGCGCAGAATTTTCAATTGATACAGGAGTGCGTCAAGGAGATGGATTATCTCCATTGTTGTTTAATTGTGCGCTCAAAAAAGTCGTCCGAGAATGGAGACTAACTGGTGCACCATCCCATAGACTAGGACCAAAACTCAAAGGGATAAAACTAGACTGTTTGGCATTTGCGGATGACTTGGCGTTAATTGCTCCAAGCATTTCTAATGCCCAGAAACAACTTGAATTACTCCAAGAATAAGCAGCAAAAATCAGCTTACGGATTTCTTTTGACAAAACAAAATTTATGACGGATATTAAAACTGCTCCGAATACACTCCGCATCGGTAATTGCCAGGTCTCCCGAGTGAAAGACTTGAAGTATTTAGGTGAATGTATCAATGAAACTGGCAACGAAAGAAAAGCTATAGAAGCAAGACTACAGAAAATGGAAACTGCTTTCCGTTTGACAAAACAAGTTTATAACAAAAAATGCCTCTCTTGGAATTGTAAAATTCAACATTATAAAACAGTAGTCTTGCCTGCAGCCCTTTATGCAGCCGAGACACTTAATCTACAACATAAAACACAGAGAAATCAATTGGAGATTAAGGAACGCAAAATGATGCGAAAAATTTTGGGACCAAGAATTAAAGATGGAATTCACCTTCCGAAACATAATGCTGACATCTATTTAAAAATCACTAAAATCACAGACACAATCCGTATGAGAAGCATCCAATTCATGGGACATTTGGACAGAATGGACCCAACTAGGTTAACAAATAAAATCTATAAGTTTTTGCAGAAAAAGGCAACAAGGTCCAATTGGTACAAACAGGCGGAAAAGGACTTGGCTGAATTAGGTTTTCCCAATCTCGATAATCGAGAGGAAATTAGGAAAATTACTCATACACAGGGTTTTGATGCAGAAGAGAGAAGACCTACCAGACACGTCTGGTCGCAGCAACGAAGACTCGCTCAATCGTTGCGCATGAAGAGTTATCGGGCAAACATCAAGGCCAAGCAGTGTTGATTCCGCGTGGTCCTAGGAGACCCATTCGCGCAGAAGAAGAAGATTTTTTATATATATATATAATTCGTTGAGGCCATCTAGGACCACGTTAAGTCTTGCTACACTTGGTAATTTGTTTCGCTTTCCTCTGAGCTCAGAAATTCCCTCATTCTCTGTGAGTGGGCCATCTTGCGCTCCGCTGTCCAGGTGGTACCTTGTCTTCTTTTCGGGTTCGGTGTCTCGTCTCGGGTTAGCCCATTAGTCAGTATCTTTTTGCGGAAGAGATCTCTATTGAAGGCGTCGTCGGGTTTTAGATGCAGCATTTTGAGGTCGTCTTTGGTATTCATAAACCAGGGCATTGTGGTTTTGGGTTTGGAGTCAAAGAAATTAAAAATCTGTTTAGTCAGCTTGTTTCCGTCCATTCGTTTGAGATGACCGTAATACTGTGCCCGCCTTTTATGAATCGTTTCTGAAATTTTCTCGATTTCACTGTAGACTTCTTTGTTGGATTTTTTATGGTGGATGCCATTCTTGTAATTTGATCCTTTTTTTTTTTTTTTTTAGGATTGGTGTTGAGGTTTGTACTGAACTCTACCCATCCAAATTTTAATGATGTTATTTGCCCACCACATGTGATATACGGATAGTGAGTATCCGCTAGTTTAGGTCTATACAATGTGAGCCCCCTTGCCTGTCATACAACATTTTCTGGTCCGACTACTTGTCCTATGCTTGTTCAATCAATTTCTGTAGGAAACAAACAATGGCATAATTAAGATACATGTTTTCCATTGTGGTATTAACAAGAATTTTTAGTTTTGGTAGTTTTCTTATTGGATATAAATGAAAACTTCACTCATAAGTCGGCTAACAAGGGGAGGATACGATGCTTGGGTCACCGATTCGAACCATCTTTAGTACACTTTTAGGGCATGACCAGGCGTATACCAGGTGCAAGTAATAAGATGCGCTTCTCAGCCGATTCCGATAAATTAATTAATAATTATTCGTAATTGCTGTACGGCGTTCATGTGCGCTGTACGTTAACATGAAGCCAAGGAGCGCATGGTGCAGCGGTAAGAGCCCTGCTTCGTAAGCGCGGGATCGCTGGATCGAATCCCACCGGTGAGCCCTTTTTTTTTTTTTTTTTTTGTAAACATAGGCAATTCGTACAACTGTAGGTGTCGTGAAAAATGTTCATTTTGCAGTCAATTGTAATAACGTGTTTTGTGAGCGGGAAAAGGGAGTCGGAATAAATCGTACAGGATATTGATGAAAGAATACTTTTATTCACAGTATTTGCTGTTAGTACAACTGCCCACCGTTAACGTTAGTTTGTGTGCAGGTGACCTCACCAGGTCCGAACACTTTCCAACCAATACCCATAGCATGAGACACTACTTGTGGGGTACGGGATGGTCTGATGGTTCACTGACGTGCAATGAACGGAACAGACTGGGCCTTCAGTGTATAAACGTATACATATAATAGAATACAAATGTATTTGCAATGCCCCGACTATACATTATGTAATGTCACAAACGTTCACCCCCATACGATGATTTCAGAATCCCTTTTCCCGCTCACAAAACACGTTATTACAATTGACTGCAAAATGAACATTAGTCACGTCACCTACAGTTGTAAGAATTGCCTATGTTTACACAAAAAAGGCTCACCGGTAGGATTTGATCCAGAGATCCCACGCTTACGAAGCAGGGCTCTTACCGCAGCACCACGCGGTCCTTGGCTTCATGTTAACGTACAGCGCACATGAACGCTGTGCAGCAATTACGAATAATTAATAATTAATTTCTCGGAATCGGCTGAGAAGCGCATCTTATTACTTGCACCTGGTATACGCCTAGTCATGCCCTACAAGTGTACTAAAGATGGTTCGAATCGGTGACCCATGCATATTATCCTCCCCTTGTAAGTGCCTGATCACAGCTTAAACATAGAAGTGTGGAGTAGTGTATGTATTTAGGAAATGTGCACAAATGTGTAAACTCGAAATGATCACCATGTGAGGCAACACAGTGGCGAAGGCGTTGAAGCAACTCTTTGATAGCTGCACAAATCGTGTCCCGTGGAATTTTTTTGACAGCTGACATGATTGAATTTTTTAATATCTTAATATTGCGGTGCTGTTTTTGACATGATATCTGCTCGAGCTTCTGCCACAGGAAATAATCCAATGGATTGGGGTCTGGACGTCCACTAGGTCAATCAGCAGCAGCAGTGATGAACTGTGGGACATTGTTTGCCAACTACTGCTGCGTGGTTTTTGCGATTTTTCTTCAAACAGCTTCGAATTGATATATGATATCACCTTTTCTAATATTGTCTGGTATCCACCTTCGCAAAAATGCACCTCCGATGCTCCCCACCAGGAAACCAGCCACCATACTATGACAGAACTAGGGTGATGTCCGCACTGCACACATGGAACTTTTTTCATGCACGGAAAGCGTTCACAACTTCTTTTCTGCGTACGCACCTAGGACGGCCCGATCAGACGTGATCAACAGTTGCACCCATTTGTTTAAACCAGTGGTCCGCGAGTTCCTCGGGAGTGGTCCGCGGGAGAAAAGGGACCACCAGGGTGTATAAGAAAGTGGCCAATAAATGGGGATGTTGAAAACGATGTGCGTTGAACGAGAATCGTCCGAATGTATTCACGGCGATGACTATCAGGTTTTGAATTGAAATATCTTTAAAATAAGTGTTATTGAAGAAGGGTTACAACTGATAAGGTGTATTGGGGGGAGGGGGGGGGAAGGGGGGGGGGGGCGAGGTGGTCCGTACATGATTCAATTTTAGGCTGAATGGTCCGGTGTTTGCAGATGATTTGATGATTTGGGGAAATGAGGAGGAGGTACAGGAACAGTTGGACGTGTGGGAAGGAATAATACAAGGATATGGGATGAAATTTAGCATAAATAAGAGTGAGATGGTGATCACAACAAGGAAGAAGGAAAGAACCACAATGGGAATAACAATTGGTGGGGAACAGCTGAAGAAAGTGGGGAGTTTCAAGTATATGGGAAGCCTGATACAAGATAATGGAAGAAACGATAGAGAAATAAATGAGCGGGGGAGACAGGCAGAAGCATTTCGGAGGAGTATGAGAAGCATGTTATGGAGCAAGGATGTCCCTCAGAACAGCAAAAAGATCATATATCGGACGTACTATGTCCCTATCCTGACGTATGCCTCGGAGACCTGGGTTATGAAAGGAAGGGAGAAGAGCAAAATACAGGCCAGAGAGATGAGGTTCTTGAGAAGCAGTATTGGAGCTACAAAGATGGACAGAATAAGAAATGACAGGACCAGAGAATTAATGAAGGAGGAACCATTACAGGATGGTATAGAGAAATCTAGACTTAGATGGTATGGACATGTAAAACGAATGGAGGAGAAGAGGATACCCAGGAGAGTACACGAGACGAAGTGGGAAGGAAAGAGACCGAGAGACAGGTGGCTGAAGGGGGTGGAAGGAAGCGTGAAGAAGAGAGGAGAAGACTGGACAAGGGTGGAGGCTGAGAGATGGTGGGAAGACAGAAGACGTTGGAGAGGCTTGTGTTCCAAACAGACCCGGTCAGTGGCTGGAAACTGTGCAAGATGATGATGATGATGATGGTCCGCAGACTTCAGGTTCAGAACCACTGGTTTAAACCGTGCTGTTGTCGGAAACACAAATCGTTCATAGATACTGAAAAGTTCCAGCATAGAAACAATTTCCTTAGCTAGCTTTCCGACACAAAATAACGCCAATACAGTGATACGATTCTTCCATCTTTCACTGCTGCCTGCTAGTAACACACTGCAAGCCGGTTATTGGCGGTGTCATGAAGGTGACCTTGTGGATGACGACATACAGCATTGCCATGCTTCTTTTCAATTCAATTCAATTTATTTCTTGTCAATAGAACTTAGCAGTTGTTAGACAACGTCATGATTTACTCTATATACATTACACAAAACATATTATATTCTAAATTATATACAAGTTATTATTTTATTTATCGTATGATGGTAGAAGGAATAGATAAAACAATTATTTACACATATATATACAATGATATACACTAAGATACACTTGATCTCAAGCTTGGAAAATTGAACCGTTTAATCCAGTCAATGGCTACTTGGGACAGCTTGTGTTAGTTTTGCAATGTTCCTTTGAATGCTCTGAGGGGACATGCGAAGACTACGTGATCCATAGTCTGCTGTTCTTCGCCATATTCACATGTAGGAGAGGACTTCCAACCCCATTGGTTGAGGATCGCTGCGCACCTTCGTTGGCCCGTTCTTATCCGATTCAGTGCGCACCATTGGCGCCGAGGTAGATGAAACCCTGCAGGCCGAACCCAAGGAGTTTTGATTGACTGATGGTGTGTCAAGGACGTTTGTTCCTGCCATTTGGTATTCCAGGCATCTAGGATGTTGAAGTACACATACTGATTTTACAGTTCATATATAGAATACAGACACCTGTCAATTAAGTAGTGTTTCAATGATGTTTGAACATTTTTACCGTTCAGATTTTTTATATACATAGGTAATCTATTATAGAGTAACATACCCTTACATGGTCCATCTTTTTACTGCAGTGGAAACTCGTGTGGTAGTCACTCCTATTTCTTGTGTTATAATGCCATGGTGGCCACTACTCCTGGAAAACTCCTGGATTTATAATAGGTCTGGAAAACTCCTGGAAAATGACAAAAAATTTGAAAACTCCTGGAAAATAGCCACTGTTAATTAATTATAAAAATCTTTCCATCCACTGCTAAAATTCCCAGTCCGCTCTTAGTCCTCGATGTCATGATATCGCGGATGGGGTAGCAAGGGCCATCTAGCGGTCGCTCTGCAAACCCTGTTTATTTTTAACCGGAAATTTATGCGCCATGTTTAATCTTAAATCATACTCCCGCTGCGGTTTAGGGTGAGCACTCTATCGTTACCGAAAGAAATTTCCTCAGGCTACCTGTTCCTGTGTGGGAGAACACCCGATAGTATTTTTGTGAAACATATTGAGTATAGACAACTTGACCGCAATAAAATTGCAGGCGGCATTCTTTTTTTTAAAGCGGATATTTGAGTCACAAAGGCTGTTTTTAAAACAACAATGAAATAATTTGTGTAGGCTTGCGTATCAATAACGCAATCACCACTAATTTTTGTCAACACCTGTATAAGTAGATCAAACACAACTGCTTTACTTTGGTCTTGAATTAGGCAACCGATAAAGCCCCCCGCCCGGGATTCGCGCCTATTTTTAAGTCTGGAAAAATGAGAATTACTCCTGGAATATTCCTGGAAAACTCCTGGAAAATCGTTGACCGATTTGAGTGGCCACCATGTAATGCTGTATCTCACTGTTACTTACAGTAAACGTTGTATTATGCTTAATAAAGAGAATGGACTTACAGATATATATGGAAGAGAGCGTCATAATATTATTAGTCCTGGAAGAATGCTTACATGTGCCTCGATTTGGAATGCGAAAAATGATTCGTATAGCTTTCTTTTCAAAATAATAAATCTTTCAAAGTGTTAATTTGCAACACATCCCCAGACAACTATCCCATAGTTCAAGTAAGGGTATATTACTCCATAGTACACTTTCAGTAATATACTCATATCTACAATTTTTGATAATCTACGTAACAAAAAAATTACAGATGTTACTTTTTTACAAACATAATTAACATGATCCTTCCAAGACATATGTCTATCTAGAAAAATGCCTAAGAATTTGGTTGAATCTGTTGTTTGAAGGGATGCACCATTTAGTTGAATACTTATATCATTATTGTCAACCCTTTTAAAATCAAAGTTTATCACATTTGTTTTGCCTGGATTAACTATAAGGAAATTGGAACTGAAAAATACACTGATAAGTTTCAAGGATGTGCTAAGATTTTGCAACATTAATTCCCTATCTTTTCGCCAAGTAATAACAGATGTGTCTCTGCATATCATACTATGGTGGAATTTACAAATTCTTCATTCACAATTACCATACTACAGTGCGTTTTGATTTTATTGACAGAATTCCTAGCAGTACTGTGTAAAACAAATAATAATAATAACAACAACAATTGTCATTATCAACCTGTGTTATTGATTATGTCATTTATTACCCTCTGTATTCTCCCAACAGCAGTGCCCAAGTATTTGAATTTACTTTATTTACTTATGATATTTCCTATAGATTTATAGATTTAAGCTCAAGTGTTGATTTCTCCTTCTTGTAGGCTGTTGCTCGTATGTGTGCCACGAACAAGGAATTGTCTTCACGGGAGATTGTCTGCTTATTAGAGGTTGTGGTCGCACCGACTTCCAGGAAGGAGATTCTGAAACACTTTATAATTCTGTTTACGAGCAAATCTTCACTCTTCCAGATACATACCAGGTGTTCCCTGCACATGATTACAAGGGTGAGTTTACGATTAACATACAAAGACTTCTTTGATATGAAATTGGAAAATTTGGTCTTGTCTAACTCTCTCACTTTATTGGTACTCATGGCTCTTGTAAAACCTGACAGTGATATGAACTTAATCATTTTAAAAGTTTCCTTACTAACATTTAAGCTAACAGAAATACCAATGAGTATTTACACCTTATGTCAGCGGCTTAAGTGGCAAAGTTGGTAGCATGCTGAGCTTCATTCTTTACCCTCCAAGCTCCCAACAGCAATGCCTGGGTAAGCATTCTTAAGGTGCCTATACACTGGAGAGTGATTTTCATAGAGCAAGTCTAGCTAGACTGCTCTGGCTAAACTGAGTGTGTGTGCACTGTAGAGTGATTATCGTAGAGCAAGTCTAGCTAGACCGCTCTGGCTAAACTGAGTGTGTGTACACTGTAGAGTGATTTTCATAGAGCAAGTCTAGCTAGCCCGCTCTGGCTAAACTGAGTGGGTGTACACTATAGAGTGATTTTCATAGAGCAAGTCTAGCTAGACCGCTCTGGCTAAACTGAGTGTGTGTACACTATAGAGTGATTTTCATAGAGCAAGTCTAGCTAGACCGCTCTGGCTAAACTGAGTGCGTGTACACTGTAGAGTAATTTTCATAGAGCAAGTCTAGCTAGACCACTCTGGCTAAACTGAGTGCGTGTACACTGTAGAGTGATTTTCATAGAGCAAGTCTAGCTAGACCGCTCTGGCTAAACTGAGTGCGTGTACACTGTAGAGTGATTTTCATAGAGCAAGTCTAGCTAGACCACTCTGGCTAAACTGAGTGGGTGTACACTGTAGAGTGATTTTCATAGAGCAAGTCTAGCTAGACTGCTCTGGCTAAACTGAGTGCGTGTACACTGTAGAGTGATTTTCATAGAGCAAGTCTAGCTAGACTGCTCTGGCTAAACTGAGTGCGTGTACACTGTAGAGTGATTTTCATAGAGCAAATCTAGCTAGACCGCTCTGGCTAAACTGAGTGTGTGTACACTGTAGAGTGATTTTCATAGAGCAAGTCTAGCTAGCCCGCTCTGGCTAAACTGAGTGGGTGTACACTATAGAGTGATTTTCATAGAGCAAGTCTAGCTAGACCGCTCTGGCTAAACTGAGTGTGTGTACACTATAGAGTGATTTTCATAGAGCAAGTCTAGCTAGACCGCTCTGGCTAAACTGAGTGCGTGTACACTGTAGAGTAATTTTCATAGAGCAAGTCTAGCTAGACCGCTCTGGCTAAACTGAGTGCGTGTACACTGTAGAGTGATTTTCATAGAGCAAGTCTAGCTAGACCGCTCTGGCTAAACTGAGTGCGTGTACACTGTAGAGTGATTTTCATAGAGCAAGTCTAGCTAGACCGCTCTGGCTAAACTGAGTGGGTGTACACTGTAGAGTGATTTTCATAGAGCAAGTCTAGCTAGACCGCTCTGGCTAAACTGAGTGGGTGTACACTGTAGAGTGATTTTCATAGAGCAAGTCTAGCTAGACTGCTCTGGCTAAACTGAGTGGGTGTACACTGTAGAGTGATTTTCATAGAGCAAGTCTAGCTAGACTGCTCTGGCTAAACTGAGTGCGTGTACACTGTATTGTGATTTTCATAGAGCAAGTCTAGCTAGACCGCTCTGGCTAAACTGAGTGCATGTACACTGGAGAGTGATTTTCATAGAGCAAATCTAGCTAGACCGCTCTGGCTAAACTGAGTGGGTGTACACTGTAGAGTGATTTTCATAGAGCAAGTCTAGCTAGACCGCTCTGGCTAAACTGAGTGCATGTACACTGTAGAGTGATTTTCATAGAGCAAGTCTAGCTAGACCGCTCTGGCTAAACTGAGTGGGTGTACACTGTAGAGTGATTTTCATAGAGCAAGTCTAGCTAGACTGCTCTGGCTAAACTGAGTGCATGTACACTGTAGAGTGATTTTCATAGAGCAAATCTAGCTAGACCGCTCTGGCTAAACTGAGTGCATGTACACTGGAGAGTGATTTTCATAGAGCAAGTCTAGCTAGACTGCTCTGGCTAAACTGACTGCATGTACACTGTAGAGTGATTTTCATAGAGCAAGTCTAGCTAGACTGCTCTGGCTAAACTGAGTGTGTGTACACTGTAGAGTGATTTTCATAGAGCAAGTCTAGCTAGACCGCTCTGGCCAAACTGAGTGTGTGTACACTGTAGAGTGATTTTCATAGAGCAAGTCCAGCTAGACCGCTCTGGCTAAACTGAGTGCGTGTACACTGTAGAGTGATTTTCATAGAGCAAGTCTAGCTAGACCGCTCTGGCTAAACTGAGTGGGTGTACACTGTAGAGTGATTTTCATAGAGCAAGTCTAGCTAGACTGCTCTGGCTAAACATAGTGTGTGTACACTGTAGAGTGATTTTCATAGAGCAAGTCTAGCTAGACCGCTCTGGCTAAACTGAGTGGGTGTACACTGTATTGTGATTTTCATAGAGCAAGTCTAGCTAGACTGCTCTGGCTAAACTGAGTGTGTGTACACTGTAGAGTGATTTTCGTAGAGCAAGTCTAGCTAGACCGCTCTGGCTAAACTGAGTGTGTGTACACTGTAGAGTGATTTTCGTAGAGCAAGTCTAGCTAGACCGCTCTGGCTAAACTGAGTGTGTGTACACTGTAGAGTGATTTTCATAGAGCAAGTCTAGCTAGCCCGCTCTGGCTAAACTGAGTGCATGTACACTGGAGAGTAATTTTCATAGAGCAAGTCTAGCTAGCCCGCTCTGGCTAAACTGAGTGCGTGTACACTGTAGAGTGATTTTCATAGAGCAAGTCTAGCTAGACCGCTCTGGCTAAACTGAGTGCGTGTACACTATAGAGTGATTTTCATAGAGCAAGTCTAGCTAGACCGCTCTGGCTAAACTGAGTGCGTGTACACTATAGAGTGATTTTCATAGAGCAAGTCTAGCTAGACTGCTCTGGCTAAACTGAGTGCATGTACACTGGAGAGTGATTTTCATAGAGCAAGTCTAGCTAGACCGCTCTGGCTAAACTGAGTGCATGTACACTGGAGAGTGATTTTCATAGAGCAAGTCTAGCTAGACTGCTCTGGCTAAACTGAGTGCGTGTACACTGTAGAGTAATTTTCATAGAGCAAGTCTAGCTAGACCGCTCTGGCTAAACTGAGTGCATGTACACTGTAGAGTGATTTTCATAGAGCAAGTCTAGCTAGACTGCTCTGGCTAAACTGAGTGCATGTACACTGTAGAGTGATTTTCATAGAGCAAGTCTAGCTAGACCGCTCTGGCTAAACTGAGTGTGTGTACTCTGTAGAGTAATTTTCATAGAGCAAGTCTAGCTAGCCCGCTCTGGCTAAACTGAGTGCGTGTACACTGTAGAGTGATTTTCATAGAGCAAGTCTAGCTAGACCGCTCTGGCTAAACTGAGTGCGTGTACACTGTAGAGTAATTTTCATAGAGCAAGTCTAGCTAGCCCGCTCTGGCTAAACTGAGTGTGTGTACACTATAGAGTGATTTTCATAGAGCAAGTCTAGCTAGACCGCTCTGGCTAAACTGAGTGCGTGTACACTATAGAGTGATTTTCATAGAGCAAGTCTAGCTAGACTGCTCTGGCTAAACTGAGTGTGTGTACACTATAGAGTGATTTTCATAGAGCAAGTCTAGCTAGACCGCTCTGGCTAAACTGAGTGCGTGTACACTATAGAGTGATTTTCATAGAGCAAGTCTAGCTAGACCGCTCTGGCTAAACTGAGTGCGTGTACACTGTAGAGTGATTTTCATAGAGCAAGTCTAGCTAGACTGCTCTGGCTAAACTGAGTGCGTGTACACTATAGAGTGATTTTCATAGAGCAAGTCTAGCTAGACCGCTCTGGCTAAACTGAGTGTGTGTACACTGTAGAGTGATTTTCATAGAGCAAGTCTAGCTAGACCGCTCTGGCTAAACTGAGTGTGTGTACACTGTAGAGTGATTTTCGTAGAGCAAGTCTACCTAGACCGCTCTGGCTAAACTGAGTGCGTGTACACTGTAGAGTGATTTTCGTAGAGCAAGTCTAGCTAGACCGCTCTGGCTAAACTGAGTGCGTGTACACTATAGAGTGATTTTCATAGAGCAAGTCTAGCTAGACTGCTCTGGCTAAACTGAGTGCATGTACACTGGAGAGTGATTTTCATAGAGCAAGTCCAGCTAGACCGCTCTGGCTAAACTGAGTGCATGTACACTGTAGAGTGATTTTCATAGAGCAAGTCTAGCTAGACTGCTCTGGCTAAACTGAGTGCATGTACACTGTAGAGTGATTTTCATAGAGCAAGTCTAGCTAGACCGCTCTGGCTAAACTGAGTGTGTGTACACTGTAGAGTAATTTTCATAGAGCAAGTCTAGCTAGCCCGCTCTGGCTAAACTGAGTGCGTGTACACTGTAGAGTGATTTTAATAGAGCAAGTCTAGCTAGACCGCTCTGGCTAAACTGAGTGCGTGTACACTGTAGAGTAATTTTCATAGAGCAAGTCTAGCTAGCCCGCTCTGGCTAAACTGAGTGTGTGTACACTATAGAGTGATTTTCATAGAGCAAGTCTAGCTAGACCGCTCTGGCTAAACTGAGTGCGTGTACACTATAGAGTGATTTTCATAGAGCAAGTCTAGCTAGACTGCTCTGGCTAAACTGAGTGTGTGTACACTATAGAGTGATTTTCATAGAGCAAGTCTAGCTAGACCGCTCTGGCTAAACTGAGTGCGTGTACACTATAGAGTGATTTTCATAGAGCAAGTCTAGCTAGACTGCTCTGTCTAAACTGAGTGCGTGTACACTATAGAGTGATTTTCATAGAGCAAGTCTAGCTAGACCGCTCTGGCTAAACTGAGTGCGTGTACACTGTAGAGTGATTTTCATAGAGCAAGTCTAGCTAGACCGCTCAGGCTAAACTGAGTGGGTGTACACTGTAGAGTGATTTTCATAGAGCAAGTCTAGCTAGACTGCTCTGGCTAAACTGAGTGCGTGTACACTGTAGAGTGATTTTCATAGAGCAAGTCTAGCTAGACTGCTCTGGCTAAACTGAGTGCGTGTACACTGTAGAGTGATTTTCATAGAGCAAGTCTAGCTAGACCGCTCTGGCTAAACTGAGTGCATGTACACTGGAGAGTGATTTTCATAGAGCAAGTCTAGCTAGACTGCTCTGGCTAAACTGACTGCATGTACACTGTAGAGTGATTTTCATAGAGCAAGTCTAGCTAGACTGCTCTGGCTAAACTGAGTGTGTGTACACTGTAGAGTGATTTTCATAGAGCAAGTCTAGCTAGACCGCTCTGGCCAAACTGAGTGTGTGTACACTGTAGAGTGATTTTCATAGAGCAAGTCCAGCTAGACCGCTCTGGCTAAACTGAGTGCGTGTACACTGTAGAGTGATTTTCATAGAGCAAGTCTAGCTAGACCGCTCTGGCTAAACTGAGTGCGTGTACACTGTAGAGTAATTTTCATAGAGCAAGTCTAGCTAGCCCGCTCTGGCTAAACTGAGTGTGTGTACACTATAGAGTGATTTTCATAGAGCAAGTCTAGCTAGACCGCTCTGGCTAAACTGAGTGCGTGTACACTATAGAGTGATTTTCATAGAGCAAGTCTAGCTAGACTGCTCTGGCTAAACTGAGTGTGTGTACACTATAGAGTGATTTTCATAGAGCAAGTCTAGCTAGACCGCTCTGGCTAAACTGAGTGCGTGTACACTATAGAGTGATTTTCATAGAGCAAGTCTAGCTAGACTGCTCTGTCTAAACTGAGTGCGTGTACACTATAGAGTGATTTTCATAGAGCAAGTCTAGCTAGACCGCTCTGGCTAAACTGAGTGCGTGTACACTGTAGAGTGATTTTCATAGAGCAAGTCTAGCTAGACCGCTCTGGCTAAACTGAGTGGGTGTACACTGTAGAGTGATTTTCATAGAGCAAGTCTAGCTAGACTGCTCTGGCTAAACTGAGTGCGTGTACACTGTAGAGTGATTTTCATAGAGCAAGTCTAGCTAGACTGCTCTGGCTAAACTGAGTGCGTGTACACTGTAGAGTGATTTTCATAGAGCAAGTCTAGCTAGACCGCTCTGGCTAAACTGAGTGCATGTACACTGGAGAGTGATTTTCATAGAGCAAGTCTAGCTAGACTGCTCTGGCTAAACTGACTGCATGTACACTGTAGAGTGATTTTCATAGAGCAAGTCTAGCTAGACTGCTCTGGCTAAACTGAGTGTGTGTACACTGTAGAGTGATTTTCATAGAGCAAGTCTAGCTAGACCGCTCTGGCCAAACTGAGTGTGTGTACACTGTAGAGTGATTTTCATAGAGCAAGTCCAGCTAGACCGCTCTGGCTAAACTGAGTGCGTGTACACTGTAGAGTGATTTTCATAGAGCAAGTCTAGCTAGACCGCTCTGGCTAAACTGAGTGGGTGTACACTGTAGAGTGATTTTCATAGAGCAAGTCTAGCTAGACTGCTCTGGCTAAACTGAGTGTGTGTACACTGTAGAGTGATTTTCATAGAGCAAGTCTAGCTAGCCCGCTCTGGCTAAACTGAGTGGGTGTACACTGTATTGTGATTTTCGTAGAGCAAGTCTAGCTAGACTGCTCTGGCTAAACTGAGTGTGTGTACACTGTAGAGTGATTTTCGTAGAGCAAGTCTAGCTAGACCGCTTTGGCTAAACTGAGTGTGTGTACACTGTAGAGTGATTTTCGTAGAGCAAGTCTAGCTAGACCGCTCTGGCTAAACTGAGTGTGTGTACACTGTAGAGTGAATTTCATAGAGCAAGTCTAGCTAGCCCGCTCTGGCTAAACTGAGTGCATGTACACTGGAGAGTAATTTTCATAGAGCAAGTCTAGCTAGCCCGCTCTGGCTAAACTGAGTGTATGTACACTGTAGAGTGATTTTCATAGAGCAAGTCTAGCTAGACCGCTCTGGCTAAACTGAGTGCGTGTACTCTGTAGAGTAATTTTCATAGAGCAAGTCTAGCTAGCCCGCTCTGGCTAAACTGAGTGCGTGTACACTATAGAGTGATTTTCATAGAGCAAGTCTAGCTAGACCGCTCTGGCTAAACTGAGTGCGTGTACACTATAGAGTGATTTTCATAGAGCAAGTCTAGCTAGACCGCTCTGGCTAAACTGAGTGCGTGTACACTGTAGAGTGATTTTCATAGAGCAAGTCTAGCTAGACTGCTCTGGCTAAACTGAGTGCGTGTACACTATAGAGTGATTTTCATAGAGCAAGTCTAGCTAGACCGCTCTGGCTAAACTGAGTGTGTGTACACTGTAGAGTGATTTTCATAGAGCAAGTCTAGCTAGACCGCTCTGGCTAAACTGAGTGTGTGTACACTGTAGAGTGATTTTCGTAGAGCAAGTCTACCTAGACCGCTCTGGCTAAACTGAGTGCGTGTACACTGTAGAGTGATTTTCGTAGAGCAAGTCTAGCTAGACCGCTCTGGCTAAACTGAGTGCGTGTACACTATAGAGTGATTTTCATAGAGCAAGTCTAGCTAGACTGCTCTGGCTAAACTGAGTGCATGTACACTGGAGAGTGATTTTCATAGAGCAAGTTCAGCTAGACCGCTCTGGCTAAACTGAGTGCATGTACACTGTAGAGTGATTTTCATAGAGCAAGTCTAGCTAGACTGCTCTGGCTAAACTCAGTGCATGTACACTGTAGAGTGATTTTCATAGAGCAAGTCTAGCTAGACCGCTCTGGCTAAACTGAGTGTGTGTACACTGTAGAGTAATTTTCATAGAGCAAGTCTAGCTAGCCCGCTCTGGCTAAACTGAGTGCGTGTACACTGTAGAGTGATTTTCATAGAGCAAGTCTAGCTAGACCGCTCTGGCTAAACTGAGTGCGTGTACACTGTAGAGTAATTTTCATAGAGCAAGTCTAGCTAGCCCGCTCTGGCTAAACTGAGTGTGTGTACACTATAGAGTGATTTTCATAGAGCAAGTCTAGCTAGACCTCTCTGGCTAAACTGAGTGGGTGTACACTGTTGAGTGATTTTCATAGAGCAAGTCTAGCTAGACTGCTCTGGCTAAACTGAGTGCGTGTACACTGTAGAGTGATTTTCATAGAGCAAGTCTAGCTAGACTGCTCTGGCTAAACTGAGTGCGTGTACACTGTAGAGTGATTTTCATAGAGCAAGTCTAGCTAGACCGCTCTGGCTAAACTGAGTGCATGTACACTGGAGAGTGATTTTCATAGAGCAAGTCTAGCTAGACTGCTCTGGCTAAACTGACTGCATGTACACTGTAGAGTGATTTTCATAGAGCAAGTCTAGCTAGACTGCTCTGGCTAAACTGAGTGTGTGTACACTGTAGAGTGATTTTCATAGAGCAAGTCTAGCTAGACCGCTCTGGCCAAACTGAGTGTGTGTACACTGTAGAGTGATTTTCATAGAGCAAGTCCAGCTAGACCGCTCTGGCTAAACTGAGTGTGTGTACACTGTAGAGTGATTTTCATAGAGCAATTCTAGCTAGCCCGCTCTGGCTAAACTGAGTGGGTGTACACTGTATTGTGATTTTCATAGAGCAAGTCTAGCTAGACTGCTCTGGCTAAACTGAGTGTGTGTACACTGTAGAGTGATTTTCGTAGAGCAAGTCTAGCTAGACCGCTCTGGCTAAACTGAGTGTGTGTACACTGTAGAGTGATTTTCGTAGAGCAAGTCTAGCTAGACCGCTCTGGCTAAACTGAGTGTGTGTACACTGTAGAGTGATTTTCATAGAGCAAGTCTAGCTAGCCCGCTCTGGCTAAACTGAGTGCATGTACACTGGAGAGTAATTTTTATAGAGCAAGTCTAGCTAGCCCGCTCTGGCTAAACTGAGTGTGTGTACACTGTAGAGTGATTTTCATAGAGCAAGTCTAGCTAGACCGCTCTGGCTAAACTGAGTGCGTGTACTCTGTAGAGTAATTTTCATAGAGCAAGTCTAGCTAGCCCGCTCTGGCTAAACTGAGTGCGTGTACACTATAGAGTGATTTTCATAGAGCAAGTCTAGCTAGACCGCTCTGGCTAAACTGAGTGCGTGTACACTATAGAGTGATTTTCATAGAGCAAGTCTAGCTAGCCCGCTCTGGCTAAACTGAGTGCATGTACACTGGAGAGTGATTTTCATAGAGCAAGTCTAGCTAGACCGCTCTGGCTAAACTGAGTGCATGTACACTGGAGAGTGATTTTCATAGAGCAAGTCTAGCTAGACTGCTCTGGCTAAACTGAGTGCGTGTACACTGTAGAGTGATTTTCCCTAGGTAGAGCATTCGTAGAGCGGAGATAGACAAATCTACCTAGAGCACTCTCTGAACATGTGTACACTGTCAAACGTAAATGCACTAGGTAGAGCAATGCAATTTTTTTTCTGACATCAGTGTGTGTCTAGGTCTTTTTGCGCTATGTCGTGAAGTTAAAATGTCTTCAAGAGAGCGTTTAGCATCTGTAGTGGTTGTGTGTGCCTTGTTAAAAAAGAAAACTATGAAGAGGAAAAGAAAAGGTTGTGGGAGAGGAATTGGATATCAAAAAGAGAATACGAGGGAATGCACGCTAAAATTATTGCAAGATTTATGTTAAAAAGATTCTGAAGCATACAAGAACATTTTAAGAATGACTATAATTATATTTTGGCCAGAATTACCCCAGTATCAGCAAAAGGGATACACACCTATGAAAGCCATATTCAAACACTATAACAATACACAAATAACCCCAACAATCCACCACTGACTCTACATATAGCACTTTCCAATATTCAACGGGACGAATAGAGCTAGACTGGTGTAGCTAGGGCACCCAAATACTGTTTACACCGTAGAATCAGCTATCTTGATCTGGAGCTTAGAGTGGTCTCCGCCAGGGTTCTCTACCACCTGTGTACACTGTAGAGCAGTGGTTCCCAACCTTTGTCAAGTGACGCCCCCCTTTTCAGATATGGGAGTTCATCGCCCCCCCCCCCCCCTCGCTTCTATAACATCTTTGATTGACGAGGAGGATATAGACCTAACCTAATAACACTACATAATGGAATAGGTCTATCTATTACATACTAACTTCATTTTAGCACAATACAAAGAACACACTTTTACTACAAATCCTTAAATTAGTCAACAAATGTCAGTGAGAGGGTTGACACTGTTTTCTCTTGGTAAGATTCGGTATGTTTGGTTTGATATTTGACAGAGCACAGCGAAGATCACTTGCAATATCAACCCGACACCACTGTTTTGTTTCTATGACACTCATCGTTAAAAATCCTGACTCGCATAAATATGTCTTTGAAAATGGGACAATGACACGCAATGCAAATTTGGCTATTACAGGATACACTGCAAGACAGTTTACCCAAAAGTCACCCAGTCTTAATATTTTAGAATCATCTTTTAGCTTTGATTCACGCTTCTTCCTGTAAGTGTGCTGGCAGTGCTTCAATGTCAATGGCAAACAAATTTCTTGTTAACATCCAGGACCATTCATCCGACGAGATATCAGGAAAGTAGAAGTTGAATTCTTGTGCCAGGAAATCCAAATGTGACTGAATTTACACCTAAGTTTATTACGATGACGTTCATTTTCTGGCAAAATTTCATTAAGGCGGTGAAAGGATGAGAAGTTGTTCAACTGAAGCCGGCGTTTCCATAACTGTATTTTTTCCAGGAATGCATAATATTGGAGTTTTTGCCTTGGAGCTTTAAGTTCAAATTGTTGAAAGCTTCAAAGAAATCACAAAGATATGCCAACGAGACGATAAAATTGGCCTGATTTTGCTCTTTATAACACAGCAAATTCCTTATTTCACCTCCAATCTCGTGACTTCGCAGAGGTTTGTGCCGACAGTGCTTTTGAACGATTGACTTGTTGCGACAATCACTTGGAGAGATTCGAAAAATGTTCATTTTACAAAATAATAATAATAATATCGTATGGCCTCGGGTGCCTGGTGCAAGCTTTGTTAATTGACACCCAGAGGGTAGCTTGCATGTCGAATTTCGTCGTTCCTTTGAACGCTATGAAAGTCAAGGAGGTAAGATATCTAAACTCCTTGACACTACAGCGCTTTCAAGTAGAGAATAGAGGAACTTTGTGTTGGCGGAAAATCCCGAGATTAATTTTGCCATTGAACACGGCCTACTGAATTCAAATGGGTTCTTTAACATGCCAACAACGTATGACATGAGTATCGTGATTTTTGTCGCCTTCAAAAATCACTTACCATGGCCAGGGGCGAACCTGCAATCTTGGGGTTGGTAGTCCGACACTATAACCACTCACCCACCGTGGCAAGCTATTTTACAAAATTGTAATATTCGAGTTAAAAAAACTTAATTCGGAAATCACTTCACGCCCCCCTTGATAAAGCCCCACGCCCCCAAGGTTGGGAACCCCTGCTGTAGAGGCGTTTAGAGCGCCCTAACTAGAGCTACTCTACGCTAGCTCTCCAGTGTACAGGCACCTTTACTAGAGACCATTCTTGTCCTCTCCTCCAGTTATGAAGGTTGTTTTGAGTTATTATTATTATTATTATATTGTATTTAATGGTGTGGGTACTTGGTATGGTATGAGGGTGGTGGTTGAGAACGCCTGATCCAGGGTCTCATCACTGGCACGACAGCCCTCTGTAGGCCTTGGCCTTCTGAAGAAGTTTACCCCATTCTTTCCTGTTAAGTGCTAAGCTCCTCCAATTCTTGATTCCAATTGTCTTTACATCCTCTGTCACTCCATCTTCCCACCTTAGCTTCGGTCTTCTGACTTTCCTGGTTCCTTCTGGCATTGCATTCAATATCCTCTTTATCATTCTGTCATTAGCACTCAGCCCACTCCAACCTTCTGATCTTTATACATTTTACAATATCTGGTTCATTATATAAATCATACAGTTCATGGTTATATTTTCTTCTCCATTCACCGTTTTCCTCCACTGGCCCAAACATTTGCCTCAAAATCATTCTTTCAAATATACCAAGTTGTCTTTCTTCAGATTTTGAGTGTGTCCTGGTCTCAGCACCATATGTTAATACAGATCTACGTTAGATTAAAAGAGGTGCCAATAAGCCACTTCACTGTGTATCCCCAGTGGCAAGTTATACTTCCTGTTCAAGCATTTCTTTTGGAAGAGAATGATTGAGTGAGTTTATTCTCCCTCCAATCATACAAACAGGCTGATCTTGTATGTCATTTCTTGCAGGTCAGACAGGAAGTACCATAGGAGAAGAAAAGAAATTCAACCCTCGTCTGACGAAAGATCTCGAAGAGTTTATTAAGGTCATGGACGACCTGAACCTGCCGTATCCCAAAATGATGGGTGAGTCACTAATCATCATCATCATCATCATCCTTTCATGTGTTAGTCTTAGAAGAACTGTTACGGTCTACAGAAAATATTTGAATTTTCACGCCATCTTTTCCTGGGGCGACCTAGAGATCTCTTCCCACCAGGACAGTAGTTGAAGTCTGTTTTAGGGATCCTGCTTCTGTCCATCCTGTTGAGGTGTCTTAGCCAATTTCTTTGGTCTTCTTGGATGTATTCCAATATAGGTCTGCTGTTAAGACCATTCAGCACTTTTGTGTTTCGTTTGTGATCCCACTTAGTGACTCTTGCTGTTCGTCGCATATATTTCATTTCGGCTGTAGTGAGCTGTAGTTCTAAGTGACCTAAGTGCCAAAAAGTAGTTTTTGAGTAAAAGGATCAAAACAGTGTAATAGTGAAGGAAATTGCATACAGGTTCGGCCATCTGTTGACGCGTATTACAACTACCAGGACAAGAACTGGAACTTAGATCATATAGCAGTGCATTGGCGCTGCCACGTAGATCACTTTAAGGAGAAAAACTAAAAAAGCTACCTTGTGGCACTTAGATCACTTAGCACTACAGCTCTACTTATTCGTCTCTCATCGCATTTCCTCAGGGGTGTGTTTCTGAACTAATGATGGTCTAAAAACTTTATTGAGGATTCCTAAACATCTGTTGAATTTAAAGATTTTCTCGGGTATGTCCTTTTCTTCAAGGAAAGACAGTTTGTAACCAAGGTATTTAAAATCGTGGTGAGTCACTAACAAAACTTGTGAATACTCTTTTAACCTGGAGCCCTTCCTCTAGCGTGACCCCAGTAATAACTAAAAAATATTCATGATTTTTGTTAGATTGTTCATTCCTGAAAAGTATTACATTTATTATTATTATTATTGGTAATGGTTTTTATGGACATCAAAAAGGCCTACAACAGTGTCCCCAGTGCTAAGCTGTGTATGGTAGATCAAATTGGTTTGAAACAAGCAGAGGAGTCCAACAGGGAAGTGCCTTGTCGCCACTCCTGTTCATCGTCACCATGGGACGGATCATAAAATCTGTCAAAGAACATTACAATGAGCCTAACACTCGGGTATTTGCAGATTATGTTCTGATATGCGTAGAAACAGAAGTGCAGGAGAAACTAAACTTTTGGAATGACAAGTTTAAAAAATTTGAACTAAAGATCAGTCAAACAAAAACAGTTGAAATTACTTATCAACAGAAAGATGTTTAAACATCTTTCTGGAGGGAACTCAGCTGCAATCTGTTTCTAACTTCAAGTACCTTGGAAGTGTTGTCTCAAGGGACAACTCTATAAAGCAAGTGATCTTTATCAGGACCCAAAAAGCTTCTGTTTTTTATTGTCAAGTGAGAAATCTACTATGGGATGACAAAATCCCCAGAAAACAAAATTAAGCATATACCTACTTCATTCCAATTCTCACCTATGGACTTGAAACATGTACCGTACTCAACAAGGCCACTAGTAAAATCCAGGCAACAGAAATGAAATTCATCAGAACAATGAACCAGAGGACCAGGAAAGATAAGATTAGGAATGAAATTAACAGGCAGGAAGTTGGTATCACTGAACTCCTGTCACTGAACTCCTAGGACACGTAATGAGAATGGACAGAAATAGAACACCAAGAAATTATAAGGTACGTTCAAAAAGTAATGAGCCGGAGGCTGGAATGCGCAAACCGGTGACGACATCGGCTAATCGTGGCGTGTGTAACGAGGTGTGGTTCCGACCAGAGTGTGGAAGGTCACAGCCCGTCGTTAGAGACACGCGTGCACGTCACGTGACGATACAATGAGAGCAGCTGTATGCATCAATCGTCCAACGCTGCCAGTCGCATAGCAAACAGTGACATGGAGGCGGCAACCGAAGAGCAAAGAGGTGTTGTTCGGTTTCTGACAGCGGAAGGAGTAGGGGGATTGGACAATTATCGCCGAATGTCACAAGTGTATGGCGAACACTGCATGTCCCTTGCAAGGGTCATGGCGTGGCACAAGCGCTTCAGGGAAGGACGGGTGTCGTTAGCCGATGATGCCCGGTCTAGGGCACCCCCCTGCATTACCGATGACAACATCCAGCTGGTTGATGCACTCATTACCCAGGACCGCCGAGTGACAGTGAACGCCTTAGCCGCCGTGGTCGGATTGAGCGTCGGAAGTGTGCACACCATCATGAAGGAACGACTGCACATGCGGAAAGTGTGTGCCCAATGGGTGCCCCACAGTCGTCAACCTCACCAGAAAGCATGTCGAATGGCCCACTGTCTTGGTCTTGGTTGGACGATTGATGCATGCGGCTGCTCGCTTTGTATCGTCACGTGACGTGCACGCATGCCCTCTAGCGACGGGCTATGACCTTCCACCCTCTGGTCGGAACCACACCTCGTTACACACTCCACGATTAGCCGATGTCGTCACCGGTTTGCGCATTACAGCTTTTCTCAAAACGACATTGTCTTTCCGGAATAGCCCAAGACAAAAAAGAAATGCACTTGGCCACTTAACCCTAGAACACTAACCCTTCGTAATTTTTATGACGGTAAGTAGCAGTATGGTATAGTGCCTGCCGCCAATTTGTGTAGCTGAATTTCTCGAGCAGTTGTTGATATTTTATAATAATTGGGTGGGTGTCGTCATATTGACGGACCGTTAGTGATAGTGCAATACTTACAAGTATAATGTGTCTTCAGTGGTGGATCTAGGCCTTGCGGGGTCCTGGGCAATATGATAAGGTGGGGCCCGCAACAATAGGAAATTTAAAAAATATCAAATCAAATGGAAAATAGTTTGGTAATAATAATAAAATAAAGAATAGCTACAATATTTTGAATACACTAGGATAGGCTATATTTTTAATAATATGAAAGAAACCTGTAAGTCCCCTTGAAAAAGATAAAGTTAACTATGAAATATCAAAATATTACTTTGCGACTTTTTTCGCGGCTGAAGTCTTCTATCATTTCACTGAAATCTAAACTTGCTAAACGGTCACGGGAGGTCATAGCTGCACCAAAAAAGGAATATGAATTATAAATTAGTTTGAAAAGTATAATTAATTAATTAATTAAATTTTAAAAAAATCCATGGTGCTGGGCCCCCTGGACCGCGGGGCCCCGGGCGGTCGCCCTCCCCTAGATCCGCCCCTGTGTGTCTTAATACCTTTTTTACATTTATACTTATTTCACTTAATTTCAAGGTAGTTTAGGTTTCTTTGTGGTACAAACCCACATTAGTTTTAAGGGTTTATTTTAATATCTAGTATAATAAAGGTGGAGGAGATTGTAGATGTGATGGAGAGAAGAAAGCTGGATGTACTGGGCTTGGCAGAAACAAGATGGAAAGGAGAAGGTCGCAGAGAACTGGGGAAAGGGTACCGGTTGTACTGGAGTGGGAACAGTGAAGGAAGGAGCAGCGGAGTAGGAGTAGTTGTGAGAGATGGAATGAAGGAAGAGGTAAAGGGAATAAGTGACAGGATCATGAAGATCAGAGTAACTGTAAAGGGAAGAAGCCTGGAGATAGCCCAGGTATATGCCCCTCAAGTTGGATGTACAGCTCAAGAGAAGGAAGACTTTGAGGAGGAGCTACAACAGCAGATGAATGGTCAGAGCACCATTGTCATGGGAGATTTGAATGCACATGTAGGAAGTGAAAGGCAAGAATATGAAAATGTATTGGGAGCAGAAGGTTGGGGTAGCAGGAATGAAGAAGGGAGAAAGTTGCTGGATTTTTGCAAGAGAAACGGTTTAGTGGTAGGCTACTCCTGGTTCCGGAAGAAAGAAAGCCACAAGGTTACGTGGTACAGCAGTGATTTAACAAAGAAATCTTTGGTAGATTACATGCTGTACGACTGGGAAATGAAGAGAAGTGTCAGAGATATAAAGGTAATACCATCAGTGGCCTTGGATAGCGACCGCAGAATACTTGTAATGAACCTGGGAGTTGTTAAGGATAGCAAGAGGACAGAGTACCAGGAAAGGAGAATCAAAGTATGGAAACTCAAGGAAAAGGATGTCAAGGAAGAATTCCAGAAGATAATAAGGGAAAGGATGCCAATGGACAATCCTAAAACAGGGGAAGAGGAATGGAAGCAATTCAAAAACACAATGGTGGAAGCTGCATTGGCAGTATGTGGAAGAACAAGCAACAGAAAGCGGTGTAAAGAGACACCATGGTGGGATGAGAGAGTAAAAGAAGCTGTGGGAAGGAAGAACAAGGCTTTCAGAGTGTGGTTCCAGGAAAGAACTGATCTGGCAAGGGAAGATTATAAGATAAGGAAGAAAGAAGCAAACAAGATTGTCGCAGAGGAGAGGAAGAAGTGGATGGTAAAGTGGACAGAGATGATGGAGGAAGACAGCAGAGGAAATAAGAAAGTACTTTATGGGATGGTCAAAAGTAAGAGAAGAGGTCTGCGAGAGGATGTGGTAATGGTGGTCAAAAACAGAAATGAGGTACTGTACCCGTTCGTCCTGGGGATGCGATGACCCATCTGCTATTACATCACATTCCTGGATTTCCAGGACAGAGCGGAGTTAAATGAACATCTAGTCAAATAAGGAATGTGTCGGAAATTCAGTTGAAATATCTCAAAAGCAGAGGGTAACACGAGATAAAGTATCTCCAGGGTCGTTACGGGCTTAAATTTAATTTTAAAAAATACAAATATAAATGGGCGCCATCAACTGAATCCCTAGCAAACCACATCCTTCCTGGTTAAGCCTTAATTAAGACAAGGAAAGAAATAGGAAAATCACATCATCATCAGATCACAACTAAGATAAAAACTAATTTATTCAACTTTGATAGTCAGACAGACATATTAAACAATCATCCTACCTGAGAGCCTGGTCGAATGCCAACGTTAAATTATCATTGTCCAGAAAATCGAACCATCTCTATTCTACTCAAAGTGTATTTAATCCATATAAAATAGGAAAAATTTCTAAAGTTCTCTTGGGTTCTCAGGATTACTGTAGCACTATGTCTTTGCGTCACTGACATTCGTGATAACTGAGACCTAACTTCTCTTTAAATTAACTTCATGAATGTGGATGTAAAAATATTATTAATCTGTCTAAACATACATATTATAATCACATATTTTAAATATCACATAATTTATGGCTTGCATGGCATTATTCAAATGCTGAATTTGTTAGTAAATTGCTCCTAAACATCGAATAAGTAATTTACACTATTTACACTGTCATTAATAATTGCTTGTTTGTGAATCACAGAAAATCCACTACTCATTGGTTATAATCATCATCATCATCAAATTTAAATATTTCTCACATTAGTTCTCATCTCAAAATTCAATATATTCATGTCAGAATAATTAATTCATCACCATTAAATCATTTTAAATGAATATTATAATCATCAATTCTTTATACTTTCCAAGGTTGCAGGTTCGAAACCTGGCGCAGTCAGCTGGCATTTGAGGGTGCGCAAATGTGAGGGAGCCGTGTCAGTAGATTTACTGGCACGTTAAAGATCCCCTTCGGGGCAAAATTCCGGCACCCAGGCGTCTCTAAAAGCCAGTGTAGTTAACAGGGACGTAAAACCAATAACATTATTATTATTATCTTTATACTTTCTAATTATTCACACACTCTCACTTCATCATCTCCTTCAGATTAAATTATCTTAAATCATCAATATAAATTGTTTAATTCATCAACTCAAATTGCAATTCTTCAAATCATATCTCAATTAAATTTATTTAATTCCATTTAAATTTATTAATCATCAGCTTCTTTATTTAATTATCACCTTCTAATTCAGTTATTCATCATCTATTAATTTATTTAAATCAGCTTATTTATTCAATCTTTAATTCATCCATTTATTTAATTCATTGATTTATTCCAAAATGTAATTTATCAATTTATTTAAATTTTATTCATCTGGTTATTTAGATTTTTATTATTTCATCTAGTCATTCTGATTTTTATTTCATTAGGTCAGATCATTAATATGCTTAAACTTCAGATTATTATTTCATTAATTATTATTATCAGAAAATCTTGTATTATCAACATTATTTATTTATTTAATTTCCTAACAAATTGTTTAATATGGGTTATAGAACGTTGTCTTACAGTTTTATCACTTCCAAGTTATATCTCGTATTTAATTATCATGCCAAAAAATATTATTGCCTTCACAAAATCACGTTGGATCTAACTATCCACAACTTCATTATATATTCTCACTTTATCAAATACCACATTTGAATACCACAATTATTCCACAAAACTCCATAAATATTCAGCGTACAGCATGAATCTCAAAAAATTATGCTAGACTGGGTTCGACAACCTCATGTCTGCCTCAAAATACATTAGCAATATTGCAACTTCCACTTGGCAACTTCCACAAAATGCCTATCACAAACTTCACTTAATCACGTTGCATGATCTACAAAAACATATAACTGGCTTCAAATTATCAACGCACACAATCTCCAATAACTGTAATTAATCTGATCACATCTAGACAACTTCTTAAACAATTAGGAAAAATATTACATTTGTAATCGAAATCAAATTCAAAATCTGCTTTCAAATAGCATAAATTCTCTTAAAATTCTCATAATTCACTTCACAGAAAAACACCAATGTGTCATAATCTCTCACATCAAAATATGCAATACTGATCGGCCTCAAAATAAATCTGACCATTAATGATTCATCTTACAAGATTCAATTACTTTAAATCCTTCTCAAAGGTATCAAATTCAATCATAAAAATTATCAAAAGCATCAGCTGTCATCATCATCATCATTTCCCCTTATTCAGCTCCTGCCGGGTCGGGGTATTTATGGCACTTCTCCACTTTCCTCTTTCCTTCCACAATTCTTCTTCCACGATCTTGTCCCAGTCCAGATTCCTTTTTCTCACGCTGTTCTTCACTGAATCGATCCACCTTGTTCTAGGTCTTCCCCTTGCTCTCTTACCCTTGCACTTGGCCTCCAGCATCTGTCTTGGTATTCTATTTTCCTCCATCCTCTTTACATGTCCAAACCACCTTAGTTTATTCTTCTCAATTCTCTCATTTAGTTTTCCCATCCCAACTTCCTTCCTAACATCTTCATTCCTCACTCTGTCTTTCCTTGTCTTACCTATCATACTTCTTAGGAATTTCATTTCACTGGATTGGATTCTACTCTCTTGCCTGCTCGTCAGGGTCCAAGTCTCAGCTGCATAAGTTAATATGGGTACATAGTACATTTTATACATTACCTCCTTGCTTTTCCTTGGTACTTCCTTATCCCAAACAAGTTTTCTTACACTTTGATAGAATGCATTGCTCTGCTGTACCCTCCTGCCAATCTCCATGTCCAACCTACCAGTTTGCATCAATTCACTTCCTAGGTATTTGAACGTGTCCACAATTTCCAAACTCTGACTTCCAATTTTCACAGTGCCCTTTCCTTGTCTTTCCCCTCTTGTCATCACCATGGTCTTGCTTTTCTCTATACTGATTTTCAGGCCATACTTCTGAATATTTTCGTTCAGTGCATCTAGTTGTTTTTGCATTTCTTCGGTGTTCCTTCCCCAGACCACAATATCGTCTGCAAATAATAGTAACTTCATTTCGTTATGTCCATATGCTTCCTTTGTTTCCTTTACAATTTCATTTTCACCATTATGAATAAAACAGGTGACAGCACACTCCCCTGTCTTAGTCCAGTCTTGTTCCTAAACCAATCTGTCTTTCCAACTGGGGTCAGTACCCTGCTAACACAGTTGTTGTACATTGCTTGCACCATTTCCAACATTTCTCTTCCCAGTCTCTTCTTAACCATGGTTTCCCATACCTTCTCTCTGGGGGCACTATCATATGCCTTTTCTAGATCTATGAAAGTCATGATCAAATCCTCTCCATATTCCCAGTTCTTTTCCATCACCTGCCTCAAGCTAAAGATTGGGTCCACTGTGGATCTTCCACTCCTGAAGCCATACTGTTCCTCTTGCAACTCTCCTTCCACGTTTCTTCTCATTCTTCTTTCTAATATCCTTTCCAGTATTTTCACTATCTGTGATAAGAGGGTGATCCCTCTATAGTTATCCCACACCTTCTTGTCCCCCTTCTTAAACACTGGTATTATTAGCCCTTTCTCCCAGTCTTCTGGTACACATTTCCGTTTCCACACACAAAGCATCAGCTGTATCAGCTGTTAAATGGAAGTACTCTCAAAAGAGTATAGCAACAAAATATTGGATTGGCAAACAAGAATTACAAAATTTAACCCTGCTGACATTTATTTTTAATTTATTTAACAAAATTCGACTGATATGTGACTAGTAGTTTCTTGTTTGATCCTCTTACAATCTCAAGTACACTCGGATGATAAAAATGAGTTCCTCAATGGCAAGTAAAGATGAGTACCACCACACAATCGTATAAAGCGAAAGGCCCCATCTCGTCGTCTAATGAGTGAATGTACCAGATTGGAATCAACAAGTCTCTAGTTGTCACATAAAAGCGATATTCATCCACTTGAGTGAATAACATCTTAATATCTCCAAACAATCCAATGGAAAAATCCCTACTGATGAATAATACACACTCGCTAGTATGCATTGAACTGACGAAGTGATTTAAATAATCCAATTGCAGATCACGAGTTCGAAATACTCGCCACAAAAAAAAAAAAATAACTATCCAAGAAAACTATCCTTACTGGAAAATGTCTAAAAGACCAAACATCTGCTTAATAAAGCCAACCAATGGTGAAAATTTCGTATAATGGTGCCTGCCATATCATATGGTAACGCCATATTCTAGCAAAATTTGGAGCTAATAATGTTTAAGCCATGTCTAAATAATCGTAGAACTCCTACTAGAAAAATATACAAGTATGCCCAGTGCTCATGAAAAAATCATATCAGAAAGTCATAACTCTTACAGTACCTTCTCATATCAGCTGTTAATATATTTCCAAGATCGTCGATTATCCTCGTGTGTAATAAATTTCTCGAAAGATCGACGTAAATCTCGTATCACCCACGCAATAACGATCGCCTTCATATCCCAAGTGAATCAGCTGTTGGACCTCTTCTTCTTCAGGAACCGAATCCATCGCTCTGTGGTGCCATCGCGTCTCTGTCTTCGTTTACTCCGACATGATGAACTGCATGTTATCCATAGCGGATACTGTCCAAATTCTCACGTACAAGTTCATGAACGTAGCGTACCCCATATTCTTCTTCTATGTTATGCCACTGTCCCATACAATGTTCGGTTTGCTTGTTAAAAGTTCAATCTCCACAGCGGTTAAGTCTCACTTGTAGAAAATAAATTTTATTTATGAGAGTGTATAAGTTTTTGAAACACCCTGTAGCTGTGTTTGTACTCGATATTTTATGATAATTCATGAAAAAGAATTCTATTAATGCACGTGCCAATGTTCATAAGTGCATATATTCGTAACATTTTGTTTGCTTAAAAGCGTTAATGCTTGCTTGACCCCATGGTCGCTCTACATGTTCCGTTATGAAATGCATAGTCGTAATGTCACTTGAATATTTAAGTTCATTTGAAGTTCACAATTGCAGTATATTATAACTATCTGCCTGCACAATTCGATTACTGAATACAAGTCCCAACTCAATGTTGTAACTGAATGTTGAAATGAAGTTCAGCTTCTTTAATGTTGCCTGCGTATAAAAGTCGGAACTAGCACGCTCGGCTCTACTGCACTGTTCCAGAATGATCAACGCTTAAAGCCGGCCTCGCCATACCGCTTCGCTGTGCTGTTCTGCGTTACAAAAATCAGCTCGAAATAAAGTTCTCAATCTCGTATTATAATGCTGTTCTGAACCCGGCTCTTCTCCTGCTTACACGGCCCGTACAGCTTGCCTCGTAACCGGTCCTCATGCCGCCTACCGTGCGTTGCTTGCCTTGGCTCACTGACCTACTTTCCGTTCTCTGCTTGGTGAAGTAATACTGTCGCTTTCACTTTACGTAACAAGTGCTGTGCACCGCTCAACTTGCCGTACTCTCTGCGCATGTGTTCTACTCAGCCCTGCTGACTGAACTCGACTGCTGTCTCTAGACTGCGTTGAGGAGCTCCTACCCTGCGCTGTCACGTGATGCTCCCCCACCTTCTGTGGTCATGCGTCACAAGTATAATCTCGACCACCATCATCTCGGCTATTAAGTTATACAATAACTTAAGGGATTATCTGTCTTTCTTCAAGTTATTACCATATATAATGCTTGACATTTCTTCTCTTCTGAGATGATTAAATATACTGTTCCATAAAGATCTTAATAATACTGCAATATTCCTCCCATAATTCCATCTGTTTGACTGGCAGTGCCATCTTAATCCTTGGCCTTCTACGTCATTTCCTAACATTCCTCTCGACTCGATTTGAGCGCTATCTTTACAACTTTTCCCATAAATCTCAATTACGGCTCAATGTCCGCTGGCGTAGCCGATAGCCTCAACTAGGTATCGGGTACATCTCTCCCGTACATCTCCTTTTTTTTAAATCAGGCTTAGGAAAAAAAAAACACCCTCAGGCATTCTATACACAACATATGTACACGATAGCTCTACAATCCTCTTACTCAGCATAATGATACTTTCTAATGCTAGCTGCGTTAAAAGTCCCCACAACTTCATTAGTATCCATTCTGACAATCTTGTAGCTGTTATTTCGGTATGTTTCATCAATTCGGAATGGACCAGCGTACAATGGCGCAAATTTATGGTAGATCTTCAGTTGAAGATTCGATGTGACTGGCTTCCTAATCAGCACCTCGTCATTTTCTTGAAATGGCTCGTGAAACCTCCTTTCTGCGTGTCTCCTGGCTCTCTTCTCCGCCTGCCTTCTGAGTCTCTCTCCTGCCATCTTGACTCTTCTTTCTTGCGTAGGTTCAGGATCTACTGGTGCCTTCACGATTCGGTCCCATGGTCTGTCAGGTTTCAATCCATGATGAAGCATGGACGGAATCTGTCCTGTGCTTTCATGTATGGTGGAATTCAAACATTGGCTAATGATGGGTATTACTTCCATCCATCTGTGGTGTTGTCTTGACACATATAAGCGACACATTTTACTAATTTCCGGCGGCTGGATTTCCCTCTGGATACCGCACAGAATTAAACACATGCCTTATTCCTAAACGTTCCATAGCAGTAGAAAATTCCATACTGGTGAACTGTGATCCATGGTCACTCAACAAAATTTCAGGTTTCCCCATACTTGGAATAACTGTTTTCTCTAATCTGTTGATCACGTACTTGGATGTAGCTTTCTGGATTGGGCATAGAGATACGTATTTAGAAAATACGTCTACTGTCACCAAAACAAACTGGTTTCCTTTCGTCGAGCGAGGAATTGGACCGAAAATGTCCGTAGCGAAAAGTTCTCTCGGCTTGCTAGGTAATATTGATCTAGGAACTTCCTTCATTAGCTTAGATGAATATTTGCTTCGCTGACAACTGTCACATGTCTTTATGACATCGCGGATCGTTTGTCCCATTTGTCTCCAAACGAAAGTTTCTTGAGCAAGAGCCAAAGTCTTGTCTACACCTACATGAGCTGCGGTTCGGTGTATCATCCAAATAACTGGTTTGACAAGCTTGGGTGGGATCACAACTCTAAGTTTAGTATGATCCTGATCGATATATTGGCATATAACACCTCCCATAATGTGATATTTTCTAGCTTCTATCTCAGTTCTTCTAAAATCTGGATCGGCGTTGTCCATCCTGCGTGTCAAAAAAAAAAAAAAAACGGTAAATTCTTCGCAAAGGTGCATATCTCTTCTGTGTTTGCGCTAACATCTTCAACTTTTCTAGAGTTCCCTGGTCCTCTTGAACTAGATTGATATGGTTGACAATCACCTCCTCACAAGGGTTTCTGCTCAACACATCCGCTAACAGATTTAATATCCCAGGTCTATGCACAACAGTTGGGTTAAATTGTTGTAAGAACAGAGCCCATCTAGTGATGCGGTCACTTGCTAAGTCTGTCTTCATAATAAATTGGAGGGCTTTATGATCTGTGATCACCGTTATGTCATGTCCAAACAACACCTTCTTCCACGTCTTAAGAGCATGAACCACTGCTAATGCCTCTAACTCGGTTGCATAGTAATTCTTTTCACAATTCCTAAGCTTGCGACTGGTGAAAGCTAAATATCTGTGTTTGTTGGTATCGTCCAACTGATATAGGATACCACTGATGCCTATTTTGGATGCGTCTGTCTCCACAAAAAATCTTCTAGCAAAATCTGGGTATTCAAGTTTGACATTCTGGATCAACATGTTCTTAGCTGCTAAAAACGCTTGATTGCATCTGTCGTCCCATTTCCATCGATTTCCCTTTCTTAGCAAATCCTGCAGAGGTGCCATCGTTTCAGTAAATTCAGGACAATGTGTTGAAAAGAACTGACACATGCCTAAAAACTGCCGTACTTCTTTAAGCTTTCTTGGGGTTGGAAATTCTGAGATAGCCATGATCTTCTTTGGATTGGGCCTATAACCATCTCCATCGATTCTATGTCCAAGAAATTCGATTTCTTCATGAAAGAACTGACATTTGTTGAAATTCACCTTGAAGTTCGTCCTCCTGAGATCTTCAAAAAGCATTCGAAGGTGCCTGATATGCTCTTCCGCTGTTTCAGACGCTATAATCAGGTCATCAATATAGCTCACCACATGCTCCTTAACTGCATCTGATAAATTCTCATCTAGTGCTCGGATCATCACCGGACCACTATTCTTTACTCCAAAAGGTAACCTATTGAACACATATGTTTTATGATCAAATAAGAACCCTGTATATTGTTTGCAGTCTTCTGCTAGCTCACGAATAACAGGTGGCCTGTCGTGTTCAGGAAGAACTCTTTCATTAAGGGCTCGAGCATCTAAGCATATCCTCAGCTTACCATTAGGTTTCTTGACAACAGCTAAAGGATTCAAATAAGCAGTCGGCAAAGAGCCGACTGCGGTGGCGTCTAGTAGCTAGTTCTGAACTAGGCCTAGTAGTCGTTGACGGTGGCGTTTGGTGGCAAAAGTAGGAACTATTTGAAAATTCAAAGTTGCAGTCTCTACTTGAATTAAAAAACAGATACACACACTAATACAGTCATCACAATTAACACCGGTTATCAGACAGATTCTACACACACCCAAAGTACACGGGGCTACATGACCGCTTTGTCGCAGCCCCTAAACTAAGGAACCAACCAACCAACCAAGCAGTCGGCATCTTCTTGATAATTCCATCTTTCTCCATATCGCTTATCATTGTACTGACTTCTTCCTTCCATTTATCCGGAATGGGATATAAATTCTTATGGTATGGTTTGTCATCCATCAACTTGATGCTGTAGGTAAAATTTTCTATGAGACCTGGTTTATCATTGAATATATCCTCATATTCTGAAATTGCTTGATCAAACTGCTCCTTAATTTCTGGATTTATCTTACTCTTCGTGTTAGTTTTATCCTCTATAGACCTTTCAATGCTGCATACTATCTCATCCAATATACTGTATTCTCTCTAAAGAATGTCATCTCGGATTCCTGATTTTCTATGACCCCTTCTTGAAAGTACATGCGCCTACTCTGCATATCTATGATCAGGCCACTCTCACTTAAGAAATCCACTCCTAGGATCATATCGAAACGTAGTTGACCCACAACTAGGAACATCTGTTCAAAATTTCTGGTGCCAATCCCAACATCTAAAAGTACCTGACTTTTACATTTCATACTTTTGTCTGGGATCACCCCTTGAATCTTGCTAACAACAGTTGGCAACATCGTAATCTCTCCTGACAATTTCAATTCATCCAGGCAGCCTATGGATATCAAGCTCACCATAGCCCCCGTGTCCACTAGTGTCTTTATTTCCTTTCCCATGACTTCCACACTGATAACTGGCAATTCATGTTTATTCACTCGATGTACTACGTCTTCCTCTTCAATTAAATCCTCGTCCTTGACCTGATACGTTTCAACAATGATGATTGATTCCCAATGATTAGTACTCTGCTTTGAAATTAATTTGTCGTTTTTTTTTTTTTTTCCTTCACCACTCGTGCTTGCTCGATTGATATCTCTAGTTATCTCTTCGGGTGGTGCACTAGGCTGTCTACTTTCTTGCCTTGATCTCCCATATTCTCGATTATCTTGTCTTTCATTTGGATCATTTCTTCTGCTATCCTGCCTATTGTTCTGATTAGACTGCTGACCTTGGTTCCAGTTGTATCTACCACGATATCTATTATTGTATCTATTCCTATTTTGGTATCTGGAATTCTAGTTCCTGTATCTACTGTTTCTTACATCTTGATCGTATGGCCTCTCATATGGTCCTCGATATCGATCATTCCCACGAACGTTGTGAATATTTCCTCTATTCCCTTCGTTCCTTCTGTTTCCCCAGGAATCTCTTCTATCCGTCTGTGCTGCGTTATCGACGACTACCGCATTCACCTCTTGCGTGTTTCGATTATCGTTCCGTGCAGTTCTGGGTGTAATTTGAGCGCTTGTATAATCTAATCGGCGTAAGATATCGTCCTAGTGCTCAAGTGTGTTCGCTCCCGATGCTATGAGTGATCGTTGTACCTCAATTGGCAACTGTCTTGCTATAGCTTGCAAAAGCTCTTCTTCTGGCAATGGAGGAATCAAAAACTGTAACTTAGCCAATTGCGAAGTAAAGTAATTAGCATAATGCGTCGGATGTGACGTAGAGTAACGCTTCGAATACATTTCTGCTCTTACGTTCAGCTGATCCTCTGCACTCCAAAATCTCCTTAAGAATGCTATGGCAAATTGTTCCATATTCGCAAAATTGCTCCTGAATGCGCGAAACCAAGTTAACGCTGACCCGTCTAAGGCGCGTTCGACTATCCTTAGTTCTCTCTCCTTGGCTACTCTATGTTCCGCCATGTAATCGCGAATATCTCTCAGAAATTCGACTGGTGTGACTCCTGTGTTCCCTGAAAACTTCCTTGGCTTATCATCCAGATTTCTGATGATGGTCACTGGACTGAGTATCGTTCACTCGTACCAAACTTACTCCTATTCGAATTCGGATTATCTTGAGGGGTTGAACTAGCCCTTTCGAATGTTACATTCTGTTGCGTTTGACGGTCTTCTCCCACGCTAACCTCTTGATTGTTCATACTGCGATCTATCGGTGTCTGATTTATCGATACTTCCCCTGTTGTAACATTTTGACTTGTGAAACTATTTATTATAGATTCTAGTTTAGTCATCCTATCTTCTGTTCTTTTTTCTACGGTCTTGACTTGAGTCTTCATATCATCTAACGACGTAACATTCTGCGTTCTGCTACTCGCTTCTAAATCGTTCTTTAATTTGTCTATCTTGTCTTCGCATGTAGTCTTTACTGACGCGACTTGTTCCTTTAACTGATCAACATCTGTCCTAAACTGAGTTGAATCTATCTTCATCGCTTCCTTATTCTCAGTAAATCTCGCTTCTAAATTCGCCATACCTGCGATTAATTTCTCATCCAACCCTGCACGTTTTTCTTTCGCTTCGGCATCGACCTCACTATACCGTTCTTCCACTATTGCACCGACTCTATTTTTGAATAAAGCTAAGTTTTCATTAACCTTTTGCTCTATATCATCATCAATTTTCCTAATGTCTATCTGCAATTGGTTTTCTAAGGATTTCAAGTTAGAATTAACCTCTCCTAAGACTTCCTCTTTAACGGTCCCAATTACTGACTTTAAACCTTTGATTTCATTACCTAGATTCATTTCTAGACCTTTGATTTTAGATTCGAAAGTTACTTCGGTAAACCACTCTTGTATTTTGCCTACATCTGCCACTAAACCATCAATGTCGAATCTTAATTTCGATACATCGGATTTAATATCTTTCTGTATAGACATAACATCTGTTCTCAAATTAAGAATGTTTTCTTCTTCTCTAATCTCTAAATCAATAATATTTTTTCTTAACATTTGCACATTTTCCTCTCCTTTCATTTCTACTGATATTATATCTAATTGTAAAGCCTTAAATATTTCATCATTCTTTAACGTTAATCTATTCTCCAAACTAGTTAAATTGTTTTTCAACTCTTGTGTTATTTTCTTCATTACGAGCTTGTAATCTAGTTTCTAATAATTTAAAACTATCCTTCAAGTTAGCTTCATTAGCTTTCAAATTGCTTTCATTGCTAGCCTGTAATGACTTCAATTCATCTCTACTATTTGACTGTAATCTTTCTTCCAATAATCTCAAATTATTTTCGTTACTAGTCTGCAATGACATCAACTCATCTTTACTATTTGACTGTAACCTAGTCTCTAATGACTTCAAATTATCTTTCAAATTGTCTTCATTACTAGCCTGTAATGATCTCAAATTCTCTTCATTACTAGTCTGTAATAATTGCACATTTTCTTTACATCTAGCTTCTAACCTAGCTTCTGAATCATTTATCTGCTCTTTAACTTCTGTTTCCATTTTAGAAATAGTTACTGCAATACTAGACATGCCATTCTGTAACTCTCCTAACACCTTGGCTAAATCTTCCGGTAACATAATTATATCTTTCAATAAACGTTTTATTCAGAGACGTTAGACAACAACACATCACAATGTATCAATTCCTGCATTCACTTGGGTATAAGAAAAATGACTTATAACTAAACATGATATAACACTAATATGATTAACATGATCACTGGAATGGGCATACGAGTATATTGTCTGACCAAGTTTAATAATTTTATAACACCATTAAATGAAATTGAGATCAATCTCTCCGTAATCCAAATCTGATGTGATTCCATAGAATAAACAAAATCGAAGTCCCACGTTGGGCGCCAATTCTCCCTCTCTCTCTGTACCCGTTCGTCCTGGGGATGCGATGACCCATCTGCTATTACATCGCATTCCTGGATTTCCAGGACAGAGCGGAGTTAAATGAACATCTAGTCAAATAAGGAATGTGTCGGAAATTCAGTTGAAATATCTCAAAAGCAGAGGGTAACATGAGATAAAGTATCTCCAGGGTCGTTACGGGCATAAATTTAATTTTAAAAAATACAAATATAAATGGGCGCCATCAACTGAATCCCTAGCAAACCACATCCTTCCTGGTTAAGCCTTAATTAAGACAAGGAAAGAAATAGGAAAATCACATCATCATCAGATCACAACTAAGATAAAAACAAATTTATTCAACTTTGATAGTCAGACAGACATATTAAACAATCATCCTACCTGAGAGCATGGTCGAATGCCAACATTAAATTGTCATTGTCCAGAAAATCGAACCATCTCTATTCTACTCAAAGTGTATTTAATCCACATAAAATAGGAAAAATTTCTAAAGTTCTCTTGGGTTCTCAGGATTACTGTAGCACTATGTCTTTGCGTCACTGACATTCGTGATAACTGAGACCTAACTTCTCTTTAAATTAACATCATGAATGTGGATGTAAAAATATTATTAATCTGTCTAAACATACATATTATAATCACATATTTTAAATATCACATAATTTATGGCTTGCATGGCATTATTCAAATGCTGAATATGTTAGTAAATTGCTCCTAAACATCGAATAAGTAATTTACACTATTTACAGTCATTAATAATTGCTTGTTTGTGAATCACAGAAAATCCACTACTTACTAATACAGTCATCACAATTAACACCGGTTATCAGACAGATTCTACACACACCCAAAGTACACGGGGCTACATGACCGCGTTGTCGCAGCCCCTAAACTAAGGAACCAACCAACCAACCAAAATCCACTACTCATTGGTTATAATCATCATCATCATCATCAAATTTAAATATTTCTCACATTAGTTCTCATCTCAAAATTCAATATATTCATGTCAGAATAATTAATTCATCACCATTAAATCATTTTAAATGAATATTATAATCATCAATTCTTTATACTTGCTAATTATTCAGACACTCTCACTTCATCATCTCCTTCAGATTAAATTATCTTAAATCATCAATATAAATTGTTTAATTCATCAACTCAAATTGCAATTCTTCAAATCATATCTCAATTAAATTTATTTAATTCCATTTAAATTTATTAATCATCAGCTTCTTTATTTAATTATCACCTTCTAATTCAGTTATTCATCATCTATTAATTTATTTAAATCAGCTTATTTATTCAATCTTTAATTCATCCATTTATTTAATTCATTGATTTATTCCAAAATGTAATTTATCAATTTATTTAAATTTTATTCATCTGGTTATTTAGATTTTTATTATTTCATCTAGTCATTCTGATTTTTATTTCATTAGGTCAGATCATTAATATGCTTAAACTTCAGATTATTATTTCATTAATTATTATTATCAGAAAATCTTGTATTATCAACATTATTTATTTATTTAATTTCCTAACAAATTGTTTAATATGGGTTATAGAACGTTGTCTTACAGTTTTATCACTTCCAAGTTATATCTCGTATTTAATTATCATGCCAAAAAAATATTATTGCCTTCACAAAATCACGTTGGATCTCACTATCCACAACTTCATTATATATTCTCACTTTATCAATTACCACATTTGAATACCACAATTATTCCACAAAACTCCATAAATATTCAGCGTACAGCATGAATCTCAAAAAATTATGCTAGACTGGGTTCGACAACCTCATGTCTGCCTCAAAATACATTAGCAATATTGCAACTTCCACTTGGCAACTTCCACAAAATGCCTATCACAAACTTCACTTAATCACGTTGCATGATCTACAAAAACATATAACTGGCTTCAAATTATCAACGCACACAATCTCCAATAACTGTAATTAATCTGATCACATCTAGACAACTTCTTAAACAATTAGGAAAAATATTACATTTGTAATCGAAATCAAATTCAAAATCAAATTCAAAATCTGCTTTCAAATAGCATAAATTCTCTTAAAATTCTCATAATTCACTTCACAGAAAAACACCAATGTGTCATAATCTCTCACATCAAAATATGCAATACTGATCTGCCTCAAAATAAATCTGACCATTAATGATTCATCTTACAAGATTCAATTACTTTAAATCCTTCTCAAAGGTATCAAATTCAATCATAAAAATTATCAAAAGCATCAGCTGTATCAGCTGTTAAATGGAAGTACTCTCAAAAGAGTATAGCAACAAAATATTGGATTGGCAAACAAGAATTACAAAATTTAACCCTGCTGACATTTATTTTTAATTTATTTAACAAAATTCGACTGATATGTGACTAGTAGTTTCTTGTTTGATCCTCTTACAATCTCAAGTACACTCGGATGATAAAAATGAGTTCCCCAATGGCAAGTAAAGATGAGTACCACCACGCAATCGTATAAATACGAAAGGCCTTGCCCCGTTGTCTATCATGATAATGCCCTGAACGATGGGTAAAGATGTGTACCACCACGCAATCGCCTAAAGCGAAAGGCCCCATCTCGTCGTCTAAAGAGTGAATGTACCAGATTGGAATCAACAAGTCTCTAGTTGTCACATAAAAGCGATATTCATCCACTTGTGTGAATAACATCTTAATATCTCCAAACAATCCAATGGAAAAATCCCTACTGATGAATAATACACACTCGCTAGTATGCATTGAACTGACGAAGTGATTTAAATAATCCAATTGCAGATCACGAGTTCGAAATACTCGCCACAAAAAAAAAATAACTATCCAAGAAAACTATCCTTACTGGAAAATGTCTAAAAGACCAAACATCTGCTTAATAAAGCCAACCAATGGTGAGAATTTCGTATAATGGTGCCTGCCATATCATATGGTAACGCCATATTCTAGCAAAATTTGGAGCTAATAATGTTTAAGCCATGTCTAAATAATCGTAGAACTCCTACTAGAAAAATATACAAGTATGCCCAGTGCTCATGAAAAAATCATATCAGAAAGTCATAACTCTTACAGTACCTTCTCATATCAGCTGTTAATATATTTCCAAGATCGTCGATTATCCTCGTGTGTAATAAATTTCTCGAAAGATCGACGTAAATCTCGTATCACCCACGCAATAACGATCGCCTTCATATCCCAAGTGAATCAGCTGTTGGACCTCTTCTTCTTCAGGAACCGAATCCATCGCTCTGTGGCGCCATCGCGTCTCTGTCTTCGTTTACTCCGACATGATGAACTGCATGTTATCCATAGCGGATACTGTCCAAATTCTCACGTACAAGTTCATGAACGTAGCGTACCCCATATTCTTCTTCTATGTTACGCCACTGTCCCATACAATGTTCGGTTTGCTTGTTAAAAGTTCAATCTCCACAGCGGTTAAGTCTCACTTGTAGAAAATAAATTTTATTTATGAGAGTGTATAAGTTTTTGAAACACCCTGTAGCTGTGTTTGTACTCGATATTTTATGATAATTCATGAAAAAGAATTCTATTAATGCACGTGCCAATGTTCATATGTGCATATATTCGTAACATTTCGTTTGCTTAAAAGCGTTAATGCTTGCTTGACCCCATGGTCGCTCTACATGTTCCGTTATGAAATGCATAGTCGTAATGTCACTTGAATATCTAAGTTCATTTGAAGTTCACAATTGCAGTATATTATAACTATCTGCCTGCATAATTCGATTACTGAATACAAGTCCCAACTCAATGTTGTAACTGAATGTTGAAATGAAGTTCAGCTTCATTAATGTTGCCTGCGTATAAAAGTCGGAACTAGCACGCTCGGCTCTACTGCACTGTTCCAGAATGATCTACGCTTAAAGCCGGCCTCGCCATACCACTTCGCTGTGCTGTTCTGCGTTACAAAAATCAGCTCGAAATAAAGTTCTCAATCTCGTATTATAATGCTGTTCTGAACCCGGCTCTTCTCCTGCTTACACGGCCCGTACAGCTTGCCTCGTAACCGGTCCTCATGCCGCCTACCGTGCGTTGCTTGCCTTGGCTCACTGACCTACTTTCCGTTCTCTGCTTGGTGAAGTAATACTGTCGCTTTCACTTTACGTAACAAGTGCTGTGCACCGCTCAACTTGCCGTACTCTCTGCGCATGTGTTCTACTCAGCCCTGCTGACTGAACTCGACTGCTGTCTCTAGACTGCGTTGAGGAGCTCCTACCCTGCGCTGTCACGTGATGCTCCCCCACCTTCTGTGGTCATGCGTCACAAGTATAATCTCGACCACCATCATCTCGGCTATTAAGTTATACAATAACTTAAGGGATTATCTATCTTTCTTCAAGTTATTACCATTATATAATGCTTGACATTTCTTCTCTTCTGAGATGATTAAATATACTGTTCCATAAAGATCTTAATAATACTGCAATATTCCTCCCATAATTCCATCTGTTTGACTGGCAGTGCCATCTTAATCCTTGGCCTTCTACGTCATTTCCTAACATTCCTCTCGACTCGATTTGAGCGCTATCTTTACAACTTTTCCCATAAATCTCAACTACGGCTCAATGTCAGCTGGCGTAGCCGATAGCCTCAACTAGGTATCGGGTACAGTACAAAACAAAGAAACACTCAAGACAGTGTGGAAAGAGTACTTTGAGGATTTGCTGAATCCAAATGGTCATAGGGAGGAAGACAAAGTATTAGAAGATGGAGAAGACAACACAGGAATGGAAGAGGACCTGACTTGGAGAGAAGTGGAGATGGCTATAGACAAGATGAAAGGAGGAAGGGCACCAGGTGTGGACGAAGTGAGTGTTGAAATGGTGAAAGCAGCAGGGGAGGTTGGGAAACAGTGGTTGTACCGTGTAATGAGGGTGATATGGAAGGAGAAAAGGACCCCAGAAGATTGGAAGAAGGAATTAATTGTTCCAATATTTAAGAAAGGAGTGCAGAAATTACAGGGGAGTCACACTCATATCTCACTGTGCCAAGATATATGAAAAGATATTAGAAAGTAGAATACGAGCCAAAGTGGAGAGAAAATTGAGAGAGGAGCAGTATGGATTCAGACCTGGGAGATCAACAGTAGATCTCATATTTTCAGTGAGACAGCTCCAGGAACACCACTACGAATTTGGAGAGGATCTGTTGATGGCCTTCCTGGACATCGAAAAGGCCTATGATAGTGTGTGTAGGGAGAAGGTTTGGGAAGCAATGGAAAACATGGGAGTGGAAAAAGGGGCTGTAGGCAGAGTGAAGGAGATGTATTGTGGAAGTGTGAGTTGTGTGAAAGTTGGAGGGGAAAGAACAGACTGGTTCAGACAAATGAGTGGCCTCAAACAGGGTAGTGCGCTGTCACCCCTTCTCTTTATTGTGGTTATGGACGAGGTAATGACACAGATAGCAGGAAAGATAGGAGAAGATAAGATGAAAGCAATGGTGTTTGCAGATGATCTCATGGTCTGGGGAAACAAGGAGGAGGAAATTCAGGAGCAACTGAAGGCTTGGGAAGAAACAGTGTTTTAGATCCCTTATTTGGGGGTGGATCTAAAAGGGAGAGTTGTTGTACTAATTTAGAAGGTGGTGCCTAAAAGGGTAGCTTCCCTTGTCAGGGTAAGCCGATCAGTGTAGAGTGTTGTGGTGTGCTAGGAACTAGGGGGCGTTCCTATGAATAATGTAATAGTGCTTGGAGGGATGGGACCCCCTGCAAAGGGTCGTTGTGCTGGTCGCTCAGCTCAGCTGACTGCTTGTTATGTAACTGACACTGTTCGTATCAGCCGAGTGGCACGCGCTGCTTGCTTGCAGCCGAGCCGGCTCGAGAGACACAAAGGTACCTGAGTTAGCGCTAATGGCTTACCGTCTGTCACGTCTTTACGTGACGGGAATAAGGAAGGGCGTTGGGATGTAAAGAGGCGTATAACAGTAATGCTAGTGTAGAGTGTGGACCAAGTGTTTTATTGGTCTGTGATTCTTTGTGTGAGTCCCTTGTAGGGAATGAAATTATGTTTATAATGTGATACAATTTGTGGGTTGCAGGTTACAAAGTTAGGAACTCTGAACACGATTGACTGACTCACCTCGGTTGACACCAGCGTGGCCTCCGGCTGTCTGGATGAAGCACTGACAATGGAGAGATCCTTTGACCCCATTAGGACGCCTTCTTATACCTTTTGACGTCCTGCTGTCAGCATTGTGTTGGCATGCTGCCCCAGTTAGTACCATGTCGCTGAATGTAATGATTACGTAAGGCTTGAGCTGCTTTATGGAGTAGCAAGCTGTCCTTACAGTATTAATGGATGTTGCCGGAGTGACATTTGTGCTGGGAAGGCACGGAGCTGTCCGCTTATCGTACCTGGCACGCTTCGCCTCTAGGCTTACTTCCTGTCCTGAATACTTTGTCCAGGTCAGCAAAGTGCGTTTGCCAAGTACATTGCCAGCTCCTTTAACTGGTCTTGCTGTGAGACTAGGAGTCTGCTGGCGAACGTTTAGTGTATGAATCGTTCCCAGCCTTTGTGTAGTTGTGTTGTTGTTGGTTTCTTCCTCTCGGGAAGGTGTGTCTGCAAATGTGACCCTGAGCTTGCCCTTGTTACCCCGCCTTTTGTTCCAAGCGGTCGCGAGTTCGACTCCTGTTGCTGGCTTCCCCATGCCGAGCGAGCTCGCGTCATGCGCCTGTGTGTGGTCAATTACCCCCCTGTGTTGTGGTGAAGGGGGTGGGGTTTTCTGTTTGGAGGGTGTGGGCGTGTTCTCGGGCTGTTTGCTCCTGATCGTGAGGGGTGTGTAATGTCCCGCCTTAGGGTTTCCTGTGAAAAGTATGTGTAAGTCCCTATTAAATCCCGCAGTTGAGAATAGCGGAGGCGAGTGCACATCCGTGTATACATGGATGTTGGCTTTGAGCACCTTGCCGAGAGCGGTTACCTCTACGGCACTGCCATAGGTGCCGTCCTTGCCCATGTATTTTCGGTAATCCGCCCCGGTCTGGAATGGGTTCTCCCGCTCGTCCGACACAAAGTCCCGGTACTCTTTCCAGTTGGCCAGGATATGTTTGACCGTTTTCTGTCTGTAGTCCCCATGATAATCCTCGGTATTCCGGATTAGAAAGCTCATGGCCCTAAACAGACAGTTGCCGTCTCCTTGCACGGGGTGTGTTTGGAAACGGTCCGGGGGCGGATCGTCAGCCTTAGTTTTAGCTGGCTGCTTCTTCCCCTTACTCTTACGGGTTTTCTTGGGGGAAGGGCCTTTCTTGTGCTGTGTTGGGGGAGGAACCTCAGCTGCTTCATCAGCTAGCCGAACCTCCCCGTCTAGGCGTTTTTTGAAAATGTAGGTGTACGCCTACCTGTACTGTATGTGCGCCCCCCCTCGGGGTGGCTGCGCCAACTCCCCGTTTGCGGTGTGTAAGTAGGTGTAGGGAGTAATGCCCCCCTGTCTGTCCTGTGGGGTGTTTCATCCCTGAACTCCCTCGGGTATTCGTCTGGGAGGGGGTAGTGTTCTGGGCCCTTCGCGTGTTTGTCTATGTTGTTCCTTTCTCTAGTGGGTTTTCTTCCTTGTCGGTTATTGCCCTGTTGTCCGTTATTCTGTCTCCGCCAGGGTGGGGTGTATGTCTGCTGCTGTTGGGGCGGGTATTCCCGTCGGTTCCCCTTTTCCCTATATTGGTCAGCTGCATACCCCTGTCTGGTCGAGGGTGGGTTTTCTCGCTGTTCCCAATTTCCCTTGTACTGCGGGGCCGCATAGCCTTGGCTTCGTGGGGGCGGGTTCTCCCGATATTCCCCATTTCCCCTGTACTGCGGGGCTGCATAACCTTGGCTGCGTGGGGGCGGGTTCTCCCGATATTCCCCATTTCCCCTGTACTGCGGGGCAGCATAGCCTTGGCTGCGTGGGGGCGGGTTCTCCCGATATTCCCCATTTCCCCTGTACTGCGGGGCAGCATAGCCTTGGCTGCGTGGGGGCGGGTTTTCCCGATATTCCCCATTTCCCTTGTACTGTGGGGCAGCGTAGGACTGTCTATGTGGTGACGGGCTGTTCCGTCGGGGGATGTCGTGGTCGTACTCCTCAGGGTAGTACTCCCGTGTGTACGGAGATGGTGAGCGCCTTGAGGGGTATGTCGGCTCTGTGTCCGTGTATGCTATCGGTGAGTACCGAGGAGGGTAGTGTGGCCTATCCTGTGGGGGAGGTGTTGTTGGCCGCTGTGGAGGGTAGTAACTTTCTTCCCTCCCGTAGCGTCTCCTCTCTGTGTACCCCCTGTCCCTCTCAGTATGATAGTGTTCTCGTGTGTCTGCTTGCTCATCCCTCGGCGGTCTCCCGCCCGCTTGGATGGCAGCTATGGTCAGTTTCTCCATCCTGTCCACTAATTCGTCCATTTTTGCGTTAGTGTCGTCTTTCTGATTTTTGAAGTGCAGATCCACGGCTTTTTCCGTAGCCTTTTCCGTGATCTTTCTCCCCTACTCTATGGTCTTTATGTTATTCAACATATGTTGGACCGTGAGGTTGTTCATTATGCATAGCTTTTCTACTATGGCTGGTCTGAGGCCCTGCATTAACAGCTTGACTTTCTGTTTATTTGTCATTGCTGCATTGTACTTTTCGCACATTATCAATTTAACATTGATGTATGCCTGGGCGCTCTCTTTGGGTCCCTGTGACCTCTGTCTAATCTGGTCATAGAGATCGTCATCGTCTGGTATGAGCTGGAACTCCTCTTTTAAGAGTAAAGCGGTTTCCTCCCATGTGGCAGCTTCTAGTGTGTCCTCATGGAGCTCATACCACGTCATGGCCGCCTTTGTGAGGTAGGCAGGAAGGAGCCGTTTTCTAACTTCCTCGCTCCAACCATTGATCCGGGCCGTTCTATTGAAGGCCTTGAGGTATTCCTCGGGATCCTGGCCTTCCCCCGTGAACTTTGTGGGGTGGATCATGGGGTACTCAGTGTGTCTATTCATGTCGTTCTCGGCTGTGTCCCGTTGACTGTGTGTCGAGGTGTTTGGGCTGTTTGGAGGGGAATTAGCCTCGCTTCCCGTGTAGGACACCTGTGTTACGTTACCAGGTGGCTCGTCACCTGATATGCTTGTGCTGATGGCTGGTGTGTTGTCGTACTGTTCAACATCAGTAAATGTGAGAACCTGTTAACGACCAGGAAAAAGGACAGACCAATGAGTGGTATAACACTTGGAGGTGGACAGCTGAAGAAGGTGGAAAGTTTCAAGTACTTGGGAAGTATAGTGGAGGAAAATGGGAGAAATGACAAAGAGATTACGGAACGTGGCAGACAGGCAGAAGCATTTCTGAGAAGCATTAGGAGCTTAGTGTGGAATAAAGATGTCCCACAAAAAAGCAAGGAAGTGATATACAGAAGCTACTATATCCTGATACTGACCTATGCTTCAGAAACGTGGACAATGAAGAAAAGAGACATAAGCAGAATACAGGCAGGTGAAATGAAGTTCCTGCGAAGTAGGATCGGAGTAACAAGAAGAGACAGGGTGAGGAATGCAAAGGTCAGGGAAACAGTGAAAGAGGAGCCCTTGCAAGGTAGGATTGAGACATCAAGACTGAGGTGGTATGGACACTTAAAGAGAATGGATGAGAAGAAGATTCCCAAGAGGATACATGAGATGCAGATGCAGAAGACACGACAAGGGGAAGACCAAGAGATAGATGGCTGAAAGGAGTTGAGGAATGTGTCAAGAAGAGAGGCGAGGACTGGACCAGAGTGACAGCGGAGAGGTGGTGGGAAGAAAGCACTAAATGGCGAGGCTTATGTTCCAAACAGACCCAGCCTGGGGCTGGAAACTGTACATGATGATGATGATGATAAAATTAAGTTCTTATAAAACGTGCTAATGTAATGTAGCAAATTTGCTATATTTAACAAATAATGCTTGCCACGGTGGGTGTGTGGTTATAGTGTCGGACTACCAACCCCAAGATTGCAGGTTCGCTCCTGGCCATGGTAAGTGATTTTTGAAAGGCGACAAAAATCACGATACTCATGTCATACGTTGTTGGCATGTTAAAGAACCCATTTGAATTCAGTACGCCGTGTTCATCTTGGCAAAATTAATCTTGGGAGTTTCTGCCAACACAAAGTTCCTAATTTCTCTACTAGAAAGCGGTATAGCGTCAAAGAGCTTATATATCTAACCTCCTTGACATTCATAGCACTCCAAGGAGCATTAACCCTCTCAGTGCCACGCGCCGATCAGATCGGCTCTCGCGAAAAGTGCCAAAGCCGATTCAATCGGCGCACTGTTTATATTATATTTGTAGATTTCTGTAGGCATATGTCCGTGATTATTTCATACTGTTGGAAAGGCGAGGTTTCAAGCTTGTCTGTGCGGTGTTTACTTTTTTCCTTCGAAGTCCGTTTCGCGATAGGTTTGAGTTTGTATTCACGCCCTCCTTTAGCGCTCCCCCAATCACGCGCATTCCCGCCAAAATTGCGGTGCAGTTGTTTTCTTCTTGTTGAAGTTTTCTGCCTACAGATGTATCTAAGAACTCTCTACAGCTGGAAATGTAGTGTTTATTCGAATTCGACTCTTCGGTGTCCTTAATTTAGGCTCAAAACTGATTTTTTACACACACAAAAAAATGAAAAATTGAGCAATTATCAGAATAACCTCAATTAGAAAGGTTTAGATGCCGTATTTACTTTTATGAACATAATGTATGAGGTATTGGGCGGCTTCGGTGGCGTAGTCGGTAGCATGCTGAGGTTCAAACCCGGCCGAAGCCGTCGGATTTTTTAAGTGTGTTAAAAAATTCCTCAGTATGCCTTCCTTCGGAGGGGAAGTAAAGCCGGCGGTCCCATGTCATAGATTTGTGGCATATTAAAGAACCTTCCACTAATTGCACCTGTGTGAAGCTAAATTGGATAGGTTAAGAATGTAAACAACGCTCTTAGGTTTCTATGTTCGTTGCCAAGAGCCGACTGCTGTGGCATCTGGTAGCTAAGTTCTGAACTTGGCCTAGTAATCGTTGACGGTGGCGCTTGGCAGCAAAAGTAGGAACTATTTGAAAAATTCTAAGTTGCAGTACTTAAAATTAAAAAACAGATAACACACACTAATACAGCCATCACAATTAACACCGGTTATCAGACAGATCCTACACACACCCAAAGTACACGGGGCTACATGACCGCTTTGTCGCAGCCCCTAAACTTAAGAACCAACCAACCAATGAGCTATTGGTTATAAAACAAAGCAAAAAGAATGATATTATCGTCGGAAAAGTGATATTAATGGGTTTTTTTTTCGAATAATCTGCATGACCATTGAAAATGGCTTGGCATTCTTGGGAAGTATTTCAGGAAATGGCTTGTCACTAAGAGGGTTAAATTCGACACGCAAGCTGCCCTCTGGGTTTCAATTAACAAAACTTGCACCCGGCACCCAAGGCCATACAATATTATTATTATTATTATTATTATTAACAAATAATCACATCATCATCATCATCATCTTGCACAGTTTCCAGCCACTGGCCGGGTCTGTTTGGAACACAAGCCTCTCCAACGTCTTCTGTCTTCCCACCATCTCTCAGCCTCCACCCTTGTCCAGTCTTCTCCTCTCTTCTTCACGGGGGGGCGTGGTGGCTCAGCGGTCTAGCTGTATGCCTCTCACCAAGGCGGTCCGGGTTCGATTCCCGGTCAATGCATGTGAGATTTTCGAAGTGAAATGCCATGTCCTGTGGTTCGGATTCCACGTAAAAAGGAGGTCCCGTGGCTCATGATCTCAAGATTAACGGTCACGTTAAACTACAAGCTTCCTTTTCTTCTTCACGCTTTCTTCCACCCCCTTCACATCACATCAAATGATTTAATATCTATGTATTTTGATTCATGACCTGTTTATGAATCTATAAGAACTCGAAATATCAAAAATCTTGCCAAATATTATCTGTAACATAGTAAATATAACAATTATAAGTTGGAGTAGTCAAATGTACGAAGGGTTAGTAATAATGGGTGGCGAAAGAGGGTTAGTGTTGTAGGGTTAAATCCTCTCGGTGGCCCTGGCCTTATGTTGGTACCATCCCAACATTTGCCTGGAGTAGAATTGTTGTTGACCAACTGAAAAGTTATCGGTTAGTTACAAATACAATGTTTTGCTTTTTTGTTTGTCACATTTCAGATAAAGCAGTTCCAGCCAACAAGATGTGTGGCATATATGATTGTTGAGATAGCATATCTCTTCTTCCCATCTGTGATGCTACGGTTGTATCTCTACATCGAGTGAACACCTCAAACGTTGTGATGTATACAGTACTGTTAACTTTTGGAATATTTTGTTGTTAAATATTTTAGTTTTTATAAACACTATAATGAAGTATTATTGTACGAATGATTATTGTTGAGAATATATATACTATATTTCACTACTGTATTGTAAGTTTCCTAGCATCCTGTCCAAGAATTGTACCTGTGCTCCCACACTGCCTTCGGTCATCTATCACATCGGTTCTCCAAAAACAAAGATCTGCTCTTCAGTCGGTGAACATAACTGTGCCCAAATATATTTGGCGGAGAGTAACAATTGAAGCATATGCACGAACAATCGTGTATGTTACATTTGTATAATTTGAGATATTAACGGAATAAACATCTGCAATGTTTTCTGAATACGTATTTGCAAGTACAGTAGAAGCCCGATATAACGCGGTTGTCGGGGGACGTGCTTTATCCCCGCGTTGTAGCGTACTCGTGGTATATCGAGAGTGAGCCGTGTAATGACAAACTACGCATGAAAAGTTAGGAAAGGCGGCTTCGGTGGCGTAGTCGGTAGCATGCTGAGCTTCTATGCCCAAGATAGCGGGTTCAAACCCGGCCGAAGCCGTCGGATTTTTTAAGGGCGTTAAAAATCCCTCAGTATGCCTTCCTACGGAGGGGAAGTAAAGCCGGCGGTCCCATGTCATAGATTTATGGCATGTTAAAGAACCTTCCACTAATTGCACCTGTGTGAAGCTAAATTGTATAGGTTAAGAATGTAAACAACGCTCTTAGGTTTCTACGTTCGTTGCCAAGAGCCGACTGCGGTGGCGTCTAGTAGCTAAGTTCTGAAGTTGGCCTAGTAGTCGTTGACGGTGGCAAAAGTAGGAACTATTTGAAAAATTCTAAGTTGCAGTACTTAAATTAAAAAACAGATAACACACACTATTACAGTCATCACAATTAACACCGGTTATCAGACAGATTCTACACACACCCAAAGTACACAGGGCTACATGACCGCATTGTCGCAGCCCCTAAACTTAAGAACCAACCAACCAAAAGTTAGGAAGAACACATAATGCCAGGCAGTGGATACATATTATAGGCCTACCCTATACTGTACTGTATTAGAAGTACCATTTACTCGCCTATAACTCCCCCCCCCCCCCCCCCCCCTCAATTTTCTACTATTATTGGGAGAAAAAATCATTGTAAAAAAAGAAGAAAAAAAAGAATTGTGAAGGAGAAATAATCAGAAAAATGTAGCAAATAGGCTTACAACAGTCAACGGTAAAACCCGCACTTTTGCCTGCACTCCCCCCTCCCCCAAGCTTACGTGTTCCGTGTCTCGCGTACCGCACGGACGTGTGTAGTGTATAATTAAGAAGCATGCAGTACACTATCAGTGTGCGTACGTCGGCCGGCCACCTGTCGCATAGCGTGAATCATAGTCAGTACGCACAGAAGGAAAGACAGAGAGATTTCTTTCTTCAAACAAGGCCACGTATTGTTAGCAACAGAGCTCATGTACGATTGAATGGTATGGCCCAAGCAGCCAACAATAATCCAACATCTGGTATACAAAGACATGATTATTGACAACCACCTCTGAAGAGATATCGCACTTTCCCTGCGATTGTTTTGCCTGAGCACAACCGCCGCCTGTATCCCATCGGCGCGGAGCTGCTATCGCTGCTAGACAATGACGGACAGGACTCTCGATAATAAAGGAGGGGTACTATAAGTGATTTCCAAGATTTTTGTATTTTGGCTCTCAAAAATTTAGGGGGGTGAGGGGGGTCCTATAGCCGAGTAAATACGGTATTTATTATTACTTTGGAAATACTGTACTTTGCCCACTCACTGTACATACAGTATAATAAATACTTTTGGCATGTTGTAAAATTCTCTAGGTTATAATTGTTTATGACCAATACGTGGGCCACCTCGTGGTGTAGCGGCTAGTGTTCTTGGCTGTCGCCCCATAGGTCCGGGTCTGATTCCTGGCTCTGCCAAGAAATTTTAATTCTGGTCTGAGGGCTGGAACGGGCTACACTCAGCCTCCTGAGGCAAAACTGTGAAGAGGAGGGTTAGATCCTACCTCTGCAATCCTGGAAGTGATTTTCCATGGTTTCCTCCCTTCTACTCCAGGCAAATGCTTGAATGGTTCCTAGCTTAAGCTTCTCTCTTTCACCAAATCCATCCACCGTACTCAAGGTCGTCTTTGTCCGCTCTTTCCATTCATCCGTGTCTCCATCACTTGTGTCGGCATTTTTTCATCATTCTCCTTTTCACATGTCCACACCATCTCAATCTGTCCTGCCCCAGCTTATCATTGAGCTCCTGTACATTCACTTCCTTTCGAATGTCTTCATTTCTCACTCTACCTCTCCTTGTCTTCTGTACCATACTCCTCAGGAATTTGATTTCGGCTGCCTGTATTCTACTAGGATCGGAGTAACAAGAAGAGACAGGGTGAGGAATGAAAAGGTCAGGGAAATAGTGAAAGAGGAGCCCTTGCAAGGTAGGATTGAGACATGAAGTTGAGGTGGTATGGACACTTAAAGAGAATGGATGAGAAGAAGATTCCCAAGAGGATACATGAGATGCAGATGCAGAAGAAAGACCAAGGGGAAGACCAAGAGATAGATGGCTGAAAGGAGTGGAGGAATGTGTCAAGAATAGAGGCGAGGGGCTGGAAACTGTACAAGATGATGATGATGATAAGATGATCTCTCCTGATCATCGGCCAAGTCGCTGCTCCATATGTCATTATTGGTAAGTAATAGGTGTTGTACATCACTTCAGTGGTTTGTCTTTATCCCAAATTAAACTCCGAACCTGATGATAGAAAACACTCCCACATTGTATTCACTTGTTGATCTCCATATCCAATCTTGCATTCTCCATCAATTCACTTCCGAAATATCTGAAGTGCTCTACTACTTCCAGAGCTACTGTCACCATCATCATCTTGAGCACCGACCGCTGGTCGGGTTTGCTTGCCTCTCCATCGTTTCCTGTCCATCCACCATCTTTCGTCTTTCACACTCCTCTTTCCTCCACATTCTTCTTAACCAGTGGCGGTCCGTGAAGGGGAGCTGCAGAGCTGCAGCCCCCCCAGAGTATTTGACAATATCAATTTACACTTTGAACGTAACGGGGTGACGGTATAATTATACGGATCTCTGCTAGGCGATTACAATTTTTCGCAAGTATAGGCTGGCTTGTAAATCCGCTTCCCCCCACGGCAGCTGCATCATCTGCAGCAGCTTAAGAACTTAAATCGCACTTCCTGAATCCACTTCCCCCATTGCCAAGGCAGGTCATTAAAGCCTCTTAGGGAGCTGCACTCCATGCAGCATCGATACGAAGTGCCAACACATCTTTGGAAACAATCGGATATACAGTTTACAAACAGCTCAAATAATGTACTGGCAGCGGTTAACTGCTCCTAATTCGTATTCAGAAAATTAGCAACTAATATTCTAATGCAATAAATTATAGATAGAATCATAATACTATCGCAAGGATAAGTTTAAATCGCAGCGGCTTTTGCTGTAACACGGCTAGGTTTGTATCACTGAGTGGCAACATAATCATAAGTAGAAGCAGGAAGTAGGCGCTCACGGCATCTGTTAGGTTCTAGCAGAACTAAGTCCATCTCCATCCCTTGGCCAGTGAAAGCAAGGAGGGAGGCATTCAAACATTTCCATTACTGGCGCTATTTTCTTCAAGCACTTGTACAATCAGTCTTGCCAACGTGCGAATTATAGCTAAAGATTCTAAAGTAGTATGCTTGCGTGATTTTAACAAATACTTGCATATTATTTCACAGTAGATTTCGCCCTATTTTAATGATACCTAGCAATGTTCCTTGTTCTTACAAAACCGATTTATTTCAGACTAGTCTTAGGAAAAAAAATCCGTTACTCCAGTGCTCTACACAAGCTGTGGAAGTTACCCCCTTGTCAACAACCGTAGTACGTGCTGTTGGAGTTTGTGTACGGTTGTGTGAATAGCTTGTGATTGTGTTTCAAGTGAATAATGAGTAACACTGTGCAATTTTTACAGTCGCTTCAATTTAGTAGTTTGACGCTTCGCGAGAAATGTGATGTAAAGAGTAAGGGTAGACCAACACCTGTATTAGACATCAAACAGTGTTCTACTAGCAGGCAGAAGCAATACACTAGGAGCTTCAATCCTGACGTGTATAAGAAATTTGATTGGCTGTGTGGTTGCGAGGTAAAGCATGCTTTATTTTGTTTTCCATGTATTTTGTTCGGTGGAGAATTCAGCTGGACTCAAAAGGGAATAACAGATCTTAGAAAACTGAGCGAAAAAATTCAGAAACACGCATCTTCCGGAACTCATTTAAATAACATGGTAAATTTTGCAGTGTTAGGGAAAGTGGATGTACAGAAAAGCTTAAGTTCGGCATATCAACAATCGGTTGAGCGTCATAACAATGAAGTAACTAGAAACAGGGAAATACTTTCAAAGTTAATAAACTGTATTAAGTTCTGCGGCTTTAATGAGTTAGCGCTACGCGGACATGATGAGAAAGCCGATTCAGACAACAAGGGCGTGTTTCTAAATTTAGTGCAATACACGAGTGAATTAGACTCCTGTTTTCAGAGTCATTTAGAAAGCTCGACAGCATTCAAAGGAACATCGAAAAGCATACAAAATGACTTGCTTAGTTGCATGCTGGAAGTATGTCGTGAAAGAATCTTAGCTGAAATTGAGGATGTAGATTCATTTCTCTTCTTGCCGATGAAACTACCGATATCACTGAGAAGTTGCAGTTAGTGATTGTATTGCGATATTGCACTAATGAAGGCAAAGCAGTTGAAAGATTCTGGGGATTTTTTGAGCCAGCTGGTCAGGATGCAAGTTCAATATATGAATGCATTGTTTCTGAGCTACATATAATATTGAAAGACAACAAGGGAAAGTTAATTGCCCAGAGCTACGATGGAGCATCTGTGATGAGTGGCGCAATAAATGGCGTGCAGAAGCGAATCAGGGACGAATACATGAATGCCTTTTTTATCTACTGTTACGCCCATCAGCTGAACCTGATTATCGAAAGAGCCGCTAAGCAGAATACAAAAGCTCGAGTATTTTTTGCCAATTTGTCTGCTATCCCAGCATTCTTTTCGAGATCGTCGCACAGGACATCAGTTTTAGATTCGTGTGTGTCCAGGAGAATACCGTCTGCGGGAGCAACCAGGTGGAATTTTCGAGCTAGAACGGTGAACACTGAGTTTGAGAAAAAAGAAGCCCTAGAAGAATGTTTCACTGTGCTAGTCGAGTCAGATCGTTCGAGTGATATTACAGTTAACGAAGCTAGTTCTCTTCTTCGGACACTGGATGATCCAGAATTCAATTTCTGGCTCCGTTTCTTTCATTGCATCATGCCTCATGTGGACATTCTGTACCAACAATTACAGAGTCGTCAGATCGATGTAGGGAAAGTGCGTAGCTGCGTTTCGAGTTTTGTTGAAACTGTCCAGAAAGTCCGAGACTCATTCCATTTGGATAACAACGCTGACGAGAGTGAACAACCTAGAAAGAGACGGAAGATCGTTGGAAGTCAAACGCGTATTGCTGCTGCAAGGGAAGTTTGTGACGTCATCAACAATCAAGTCACATCGCGGTTTCAATTTGTTGACCATTTAGTACTTTCTTCTCTTCTGCAAAATGAAAAATTTGAGATACATAAGAACTCATTTCCGGAAGGAGACTTACGAGCTACCGTACGTGTCTTTCCGATGCTCGAGCCGGACAAACTCAGGACCGAACTGACTATATTGTATCAAAGAGAAGAATTTCGAAACATTGGTGGTGCTGTAAAACTTTTGAGTTTCCTTCTCACTGAAAACTTAGGTCCGTCATTTACAGAGGTCGTTAAACTGTTACGTATCGCTATCACCCTGCCTATGACTACCGCTGAACCAGAACGCAGCTTCTCGTGCCTCAAGAGGATCAAGACGTACCTCAGGAATGCCATGGGACAAGAAAGACTTACTGCACTTGGAATGCTGTCTATTGAGAAGGGTCTGATAAACAGCATACCGAATTTCAATAACCTTGTCATCGAAAAATTCGTCACGTTCAAGACTCGGCGCCTGGAGCTGATCTACAAATAAGGTAAGTTAATGCATGTGCATGCAGCCCCACCAACTACGATATAAGCGAGCCGCCACTGTTCTTAACTCCCATCTGTCCCTTGGCCTTCCCCTTCATTTCCATTCCAAACATCTTCTTCGGTATCCTCTCCTCTCGCATCCTCCTCACATGTCCATACCATTGTAGCCTAGATCGCTCTATTCTATTTTGCAATGGCTCCTCTCTTACCATCTCCCTGACTCTCTCATTCCTTACTCTGTCCATTCTTGTCACTCCTACCCTACTCCTCTGGAACTTCATCTCCACTGCTCGTATTTTACTCGTCCCTTTCCTTCATCACCCATGTTTCTGAACCATACATCAAAATTGGCACAAAGTAGGTCTTGTAGATGATTCCTTTACATTTTTGTGGTACATCTTAATTCCATATCATCCCCCTAACACTCTTGAAAAATCCATCTGCGCACCTTCCCCTCTCATTTATTTCCATCCTATTGCCTCTCTTTTATTCAATTATGCTTCCCAAGTACTTGAAGCATTCTACTTTCTGCAACTGCTGTCCTCCAAGTGTTACATCTCCAGTATCAACAATCCCTTTTCCTTCTTTCTTCCCTCTTGTCATTACCATTGATAACACAGGTTATCAAACAAATTCTACACACACCCAAATGCATGGGGATATATGACCACGATGTTGCAGCCCTTAAAATAAGCAACAGTAGCAATATGTGGGACATAAGTTGCCTCTCATTCAAATTGAAGTACCATATGTAAGCTGCCAACTGGCACAGTGCCACACACTTGCTACACGTCACCCATTCCTCCAATATTTATGATCCAGTTTGAGGGGGTGTGAACACTTCAAAGTCATTATAGACTGTTCCTCTAGAAAGCGTTTCATAACCCAAATGATATGTTAATGAACTCCTTCAGCTATGACAGACATGAACGGATGCTTAGCCATTTAGCAAGGTAATAAGAATGTCGTCAAATTTTCTGTTCGGAAATATTTATTTACATTTATGAACATTTAATTGTTATGTTGACTTGTAGTAATGATTGTGGTATTTTGTGAGGTTGGAGGTGTTAAATGAAATTGATTCCTACACTTTCATTTCCTATGTGCAAGAGCTGCAGCTGTGCTTATTAATAGTGAAATGTCACCTAGTTAAGATTATTTATTTATTTATTTAATTTATTCATTCATTTATTTATTTTTAATTTATTTATTTTTTAATTTCTTTTTTAATTCTTTTATTTTTTATTTTAATTTTTATTTAATTTTATTTACAAGAATTGGATTTTCTCAACTTTAGTGCTGTAATAGCTTTCATTACAATTTATTAATTAATTACTTACATATTTGGTTTTTCATTTTAGTCCACATTAGGGCTCAGTAATGATGATGATTGTTGTTGTTGATGATGTTATCGTGTTAAGGGGAGGAACAGAGAAGCTATCTGCCCCTATGAGACAAGCATTATTGGCTGTCCCTCCAGAGGTTAAAGTTTGAATCCTGGTGATATCTTAAAATGGCCAGGGAACTCGCCTGACATTAATCCAAGACAAAAGTTGTGGACTATTTGCAAAAGGAGACCCACAAAACACGAAAATTGACTGTTCCATAAAAATATGCACGATAGTTGCTAGTCACTGGTTGTAGCATGGTTTCATGATGAAAAATTTTAAAATATGTACTCAAAGTTTGTGGAATCTACTGTACGCCAAATTGTGCAGAGTAACTTATGAACCAGAAATTTGGGGTATGTTTTATGTTTCTATGGCATACGTCATTCTTTGTCCATATTGATTTATTGATTATATTCAATCTTTATTACTTTTCAATACTTTTTTTTTACACTTATGCACTATTACTAGTACATGTTTCGGTCTGTTTGACCTTCTTCAGCTACAATTTAGCAAACTCTTATACATTAATTGTTATATCTTACTAAACCTTTTGCAACATAAATGTGAGTTGGAAGATAAAATAATTTGCCTTGCAATCCCTCTCGGCACACCGGAAGGCGGAGGTAGATTTCACCGGGAAAAGAATTATATTAGGATCAATTGGATTAATATCCATTGCTTAAGGTCCCTATTGACAATTCTAGATTTGATTTAGGTGGGTCTATTAACTTTACCCAATCAATACTTATAATTTCTTACTACAAAATTTATTTTAGCATACTATAGGGACATGTTTCGGGCACAACTTTGCCCTTCCTTAGCCTGTCACAGATTCATCAACAATGTATATGTCGTAGTCAGATAGTGAAATCCGTCATTTCATGAAGATCCTAGGCACTTCATGAAAAGCCGGCATATGATGTAAAAAGAGATAGTTACACCATCTGACGCGTTTCTTCATGAAGTGACGGACCGATTTAGGCAGATGGTGTAAGAAATGATTTTACATTATCAGCCGAGGCACTTCATGAAATGACTGACACAATGAAGCCGTACATTAATTCATTAATTGTTCTATTCCAAGAAATAAATTAATGCTTGTTTATTATGGTTTTCGAAATTAATTTTCACATAAAAACCTAAATCTAATCGTGAAATACCGGATACTCTTTACTCTCTATCTCTTTTTTTTTCTTGAAGTTTGTATTTTTATTTTTATATATTTTATTTGTACAGAATTTTTTTCTAATCTGCAATGCTTACTTTCATAATTTCATTTGTAGTTTTTCTTTTTGTTCTTCATTTGTGTATCCTTTTTCTCTCTTTCCTTCACTGATGCAATTTGTATTTTTAGCCTATTTTCATTTATGAAAAAAATAGGCTTATGAGGTCACCTTTTGTCCGTGTGTCTGTCTGTGTGTGCGTGTGCGTGTGTGTGAGTGTGTGAGGATTTGTGTGTGTGTGTGTGTCCCCTAATAACTTCTAAACGGCTGGAGCGATTTCAATGAAACTCGGTAAGTTCATAGCACTATTTCGGGCGACCCCGACCGTGCCCTTCAAATTTTGTTACGTCTCACCAATCCAACATGGCGGCTGTGCGAAATATTTCACCAGCATTCAATATCTCCGAAACTACTACCGATATCACCTTGGAATTTTGTACGGTGATAATGGGAACTACTAGATGTTTACCGATGTGACGTTTTTGAAAACCTGGTAACTAAAAAACCAACCAAGTTGTGACGTTTAAATAGACGTTCTCGCGATTTAACCAACCAAACGCAATGAAACTTGGTACAGTATATGTTTATACACATTGTATTGCACAGACATCTAACTTCGTTCAATTGTCCGCCCACCCCTACAGTCATCATATAAATATAATTTCAATTCACACCCAATCACATGGGACTGATGATTGAGGTGACCCAAGACCTCCAAATGAATTAACAACAAAACTGGAACGATAACTTACAGGTAAGATACACACAATGAAGAAAAATGCAGAATCATTCTTTCAAATATTTCTGTCTATAATAAATAGGCTGAAATTCGAGATTTTCTCGAAGGTGAACCCTCCACTAAATCAACCAAATGTAAAGCTTTTGTGTATTCAGCCCTGTGTACTTGGGAGTGTGTAGAATCTGTCTGATAATCAGTATTATAATGGTATTTGTAGAATTGTGTGTATTTGTAGTTCAGGTTAAGATTGAGAAGGAGGCGGCCGTGGTTAAGTTAGGAACCAACCCGGCATTTGCCTAGAGGAGAAGGGGGAAACCAAGGGAAACCAATTCCAGGATGGCTAAGGTAGGAATGGAACTCTTCTCAGTTTTTCCTCCCGAGGTCGACCATAATTATGTTCCTATCCGTGGTAACCATAGTTGATTTCATAAGTCTATTTAACGAGTAGGCCAATATGCTGGTTCGAATCCCGTCGCTGACTGTGGCGTTTTCCCCCAGGTCTTTTCACACACCCTCTCAGCAAATGCCGGGATGGTACTTCATTTCAAGTCTCGAGACACCTTCCCAAATTCTTTACCCACACACTACTTCTATCATCACGCAAACACAGGTTATCAGAAAACAACCACCCAAATACACTGGGCTGATGATCAAGATGTCCCTAGCCCTTAAAAAAAATATACAAGAAAACAACTATAAAACAAGGCAACAACTGAACTAGATTAAAATGTTAGTTGGCAAAAAAATATCCTTCAGTGGGGTTTGAACTCACCACGTAGTGATCCGGAAGCCAACACCATACCCCGAGACCACAAGTTCACTAATAATGTTGGCTGCTAAGAGCTGTACAAGACCTGTGTATTACGCGCCCGTAACTGAGTTTGTTCTTGTTGTTTTAAAGGGTGGAACAGCGAAATAAAGTCATATTATACTATCGGTTATCTATCTCTCATGTTTTAAAAACAAAATGGATCTGAACGACGTTCTTCTTCCGTTCACAGTACGGCAGCATAATATTCCATCTAGGCGCAAGGCCAAGCAAGATGCTGGGGAGGGAATTAGGGGATAAATGAAGTCCAGACCATTAGACATTTGTACCATATGTCACAGTGTTCACTTTCTGAGGAGATAACAGCCCTTTAGTGTCCGCATTTTTATCTGATTTATTCTTGGAAGTCTCACTTCCCTCACACGTGATCACCGCTGCCGCTACGGTACTTCATGAAGTGACGGGCTGGATTTCCCGTCAGATGATGTACAAAATGAATTACACTTTGTGACGGCGATATTTAGTCATTTCATGAAACCACGCGTCAGATAGTGCAACTGTACCTTTTTACATCATATGCCGGCTCTTCATGAAGTGCCTAGGATTTTCATGAAATGACGGATTTCACTATCTGACTACGACATATACATTCAAAAGACACTCCTATTATTTAAAGCATGCATAAATTTTACATTTTCACTGTGGATTAATATTTTTAGCCTACTTTTCACATTTTGCAAAAATGAGGAAAAAGTAGTCTTATGAGATCGATCCGGGAAAATGTGTGTCTGTCTGTCTGGCTGTGTGTGTGTGTCCCCCTATCAACTCCTAAACGGCTGCAGCAATCAAAACCAAATTTAGTATGAGTAAAGATGTGCACCGGAATAGCTCACGTCCATATTTGAAAATGATGTCAGTGCTACCAACTGCTGAAAAAACGCACTAGAAAATTGAGCTCCATGTTGGATATCTCGCAAGGTATGCATGGGATCTATTCCAAAATTGGTACACATGCAGATAATACTATTTCAGTTTAATTTCCAGGAGGCCAACAATGACAGTGTTGCCAAAATAATTGTAAGCCTTCTGATAGGTCCAATGTTTAAATGCATATAACTTCTACACTATCAATTGGATTTCAACCAAATTTTGTATGTAATATCTGTACATAAACAGATATGATTGAGCATATTCTTAAGAGCCACCAGGGCTGCCAACTGTTAATAATTGCTCTCTCTCTATTTTATTTTATCCAAATACCAATATATCAGAAAGTATGCAAGCCAACAGCTTTAAACTATGCACACGTATATTCTGACATTTTAGATTAATTTTGAGGAACTTATATACGTCAGTTCTACCAACATGATTATAAGCCTGCTGATAGTACCAATTTTTAAAAACATGTAACTTCTATACTATCAGTTGGATTACTACCAAATTTCGTATGTGCTATGTGTACCATAACATAATGACAGTAAGTATTGTTAGGAGCAATCAGGGCTGCCAACTGTTAATAAATGCTGTCTATATTTTTTTACCCTAATATCAATATATCAGAAAGTATGCAAGCCAACAGCTCTATACTTTGCACTCGTTTAGCACCTGACATTGTAGATTAATTTGGAGTAATTAATACAAGGCAGTGCTGCCAACATGATTCTATGCCTGCAGATATGTCCAATTTTAAAATACATGTAACTTCTATACTAACAAATGGATTTTATACAAAATTGGCACAACTAGATATCATAATATTTCAGATTATTTCTGACCAGCACACGCATGGTATTGTTGGCAACATGCTTTTACGCGTGCTGATAGATCCAGTGTCTAACTGCATGTAACGTCCATTGGACTTCAACCAAATTTTGTATTCTGTACCTTAAGAGATGGAACTAGGAATATATTCAGTCACCAGGGCTGCCAACTATAGTGCTCTATCAGGCTACATTATACCAGGTATATTTTGAACTAATTTGATATTTCGATATTACCAACTTAATTTTGTCATTATTCTAGATAGGTTCATATACTGTAGAATAATCATTGGCATGAAAAGTAGGCTGTATAGTTCCTCATGGAACTTCTTGTTTCTTTTGAAAATTCCTTGTATGGCTGGGTACCAATTTGTGGTTTCTGAATTTTTTAATAAAGTCTATGTCCTTGATTGTGGTTGACAATTTTACTTTAAATAATAGGAGTGTGTTTTGAATGTTGATGAATCTGTTGCCCGAAACATGTCCCTATAGTATGTTAAAATAAATTTTGTAGTAAGAAATTATGAGTATTGATTGGGCGGAGTTAATAGACTCACCTAAATCAAATAATAATATTTAGAATTCACTTGTTGTATAGCCACAAACGTTCTATGTGTTTAGCATTCCAAAAACATTTTGCTCTTCGTGTAAAGACGGGTCATCAAAAATTCTTCAGACAAAAGTTTTAAGTAATTTTTGGAGGACTATTGACCATTTTAATGTGCCTATTAAGGGAGCTATTTTTCCAACCCCTTTGGTCAATGGTTGGTGGTAGCTTGCCACGGTGGGTGAGTGGTTAACGTGTCGGACTACCAACCCCAAGATTGCAGGTTCGCCCCTGGCCATGGTAAGTGATTTTTGAAGGCGACAAAAATCACGGTACTCATGTCATACGTTGTTGGCATGTTAAAGAACCCATTTGAATTCAGTAGGCCGTGTTCAATGACAAAATTAATCTCGGGATTTTCCGCCCACACAAAGTTCCTCCATTCTCTACTAGAAAGCGCTGTAGTGTCAAGGAGTTTAGATATCTAACCTCCTTGACTTTCATAGCGTTCAAAGGAACGACGAAATTCGACATGCAAGCTACCCTCTGGGTGTCAATTAACAAAGCTTGCACCAGGCACCCGAGGCCATACGATATTATTATTATTATTATTAATGGTTGGTGGTGTCATAAAACCTTCCCTGGGATAAGTTTTGGCCCTTATTCAAAGAAAAGTATGAATTTTGAATGGTTTCGAGTTTTCACATACCAATATTGCTTGTAGCTCTGGTTTGAAACTGAGGTAAGATACTGTGACACACAACAATTGCGTGCACGCCTTGTTTTGAAATAATAATAATATCATATGGCACGGGTGCCGGGTGCAAGCTTTGTTATTTGACACCCAGAGGGCAGCTTGCATGTCCAATTTTTATGTTCCTTGGAGTGCTATGAAAGTCAAGGAAGTTAGATATCTAAGCACCTTGACACTATAGCACTTTCTAGTCGAGAAAGGAGGAATTTCGTTGGTGGAAAATGCTGAGATTAATTTTGCCATTATGAACACGGCCTACTGAATTCAAATGGGTTCTTAAACATGTCAACAACGTATAACATGAGTGCCATGATTTTTGTCGCCTTTCAGAAATCACTTACCACGGCCAGGAGCGAACCTGCAAGATTGGGGTTGGTAGTCCGACACGTTAACCACTCGCCCACCATGGCAAGCTGTTTTGAAATAAACACGGTAAAATAACAACTTTTCCCTTGCGCATCTTGCATTTTAAGCACACCCTAAGTGTGCGCCGACAAGGTTCAAAAAGAATGTGACATTAAAAGTTTGACATTTGGTGCTACGCTTGTGTCGTGTTTACCCAAATCAGTGGAGCTCCAGCATTTCATCAGTTGCGTAGCGTAGTTGGTAGCATGCTGAGCTTCTATGCCCAAGATCGTGGGTTCAAACCTGGCCGAAGTCGTCTGATTTTTTAAGAACGTTAAAAATTCCTCAGTATGCCTTCCTTTGGTGGGGAAGTAAAGCCGGCGGTCCCATGTCATAGATTTATGGCATGTTAAAGAACCTTCCACTAATTACACCTGTGTGAAGCTAAATTATATATAGGTTAAACATTTGACTAATGTTCTTAGGTTCCTACGTTCTTCGTCAAGAGCCGACTGCGGTGGCATCTGGTAACTAAGTTTTGAACTAGTTGGTCGTTGACGGTGGCATTTGGTGGCAAAAGTAGGAACTACTTGAAAAAAATTCTATGTCTGCAGTCCTTACTTGAATTAAAACAGATACACACACCCAAAGTACACGGGGCTACATAACCGCTTTGTGGCAGCCCCTAAACTGAGAAACTAACCATCTGTCTAAACTTTCTTGATTACTTTGTTTAAATTTGTGAAGTTTGTACTTTCTCACTACTCGTCGTGCCTACTTCAAGCTGTTCAGCAGAGAGAAGCTTTTCGATGATGAGAAGGGTTAAAGACTACCTCCGATCTATGATGGGACAAATTAGGCAGAATCATTGCTGTCTACAGGCCACCTACTCGGTAATGGTTGACAGGCTAGATAAACGCTTCTTGCTCAACAGTTTGTAAACAAAGATCGACGACAAGTCAGTGTTCGGGTCTTTTGCTAGACGTTGACGAATGTTTTATGTTTTGTATTCATATTCTGATTATATTTTGAATTTTAATTGGAAATAATGAATAAAATTAACATTTTTTAAATGTAGTGTTAGGCCTACATTACAGTGTTATTTCAACCTTTAAAGCCTAAAAGTAAAAAAAAAGTTTTCCCTGGTAGGTAGGCAACCACAGTTTATAAATTTGAACCCCCCCCCCCCCTCCCTTGTTTGCGAGGAGTTTTACGTCCCTGGTACATGACCTCGATGCTGCAAAGCCTCGAAAAGAATCAACAACATATCTGTTAAATAAGACTTCATTATAGACCTACAGAAAGCAGTTTTGTTTGCTTGCTGTAGTGGTGAAGAAGCTCAGCTTCCTTGTAACACCAATGTAAGGAGGCTATTCTGAGAAGAGAGCTCAGTGAGCATGAATAATGACTTGTTCCCACTTGGAACTAATGAGCGAGGTGTTGATGCTCAGGGAAGTCCTGTCCATCATTGCCAACCAGTGACTGGGCCAAATACTGTAGTGTGCTACTCAGAGGAAATGTAAGTGAATGAATACCTCTGGGGTTGGACCAGGTTAGCCCAGCACATTAATATGCTAGTTGATGTAGCCTAGCTGTTTAGACTCAAGAGATGAGAGGGTTTCAGCCATTCCTGAAATGGCTTTTCTGATTTTCTGTATTCAAATACAGTGTTTACTATATCCCCCTAAATGAAGAAGCATTTTAAAATTATTTTAAGAACTATCAGACAATTGAAAATTATTTTTTTACAAATTTAATGAAATAAGACTAGGTTACTGTTGTTGTTTGAGTCTTCAGTCTTTTGACTGGTTTGATGCAGCTCTCCATACCTCCCTATCCTGAGCTAATCGTTTCATCTCTACATAGCTACCACACCCTACATCCGAGGCAATCTGTTTAACATATTCTAACCTTGGTCTACCCCTACTTTTCTTGTCCTCCACCCTTCCTTCCATAACTAAGCTTGCTATTCCAGAGTGTCTTATGTGTCCAACCAACCTATCTCTTCTCTTCATTAGCAGTCGCCAGAAACATCTCTCCTCTCCCACTCGTCTTAATACCTCTTTGTTTGTAACCTTATCTACCCATCTGATCTTCATCATTCTCCTGTAACACCACATTTCAAACGCTTCAATTCTCCTCTTTTCTGCTGCACCAATAGTCCAAGTTTCACTTCCATAGAGCGCCATGCTCCAGACAAAGGCTTCCAGAAATGACTTCCTAATACCTAAATTTATATTCGATGTCAAGAGACTAGTTTACAATTTTAAGATGAATTTAACAAGCTTCATATTATGTGTTTTTTGATTACATTTTAACACATTTTTAAAGTTTTTAAGAAAATTATTATTGTATTGTAACAGATCTGATTTTTTTACATCTCTAAATTTTAAGAACATTTCAAAATATAATTTATAGTAAATAAATCCATCGAGGGTCATTACTTAATATCCTTAGGGAATTTGGGTTACATCAAAAGCTTATCAACCTCATCGGCGTTACTTTGAAAGATACTAAATCAAAGGTTAAATTTCGAGGCACCTTGTCTGAACCATTTGATATCCGGACTGGACTTCGACAGGGAGATGGTCTATCACCGTTATTATTTAATTGTGTTCTTGAGAAGATCATGCGTGAGTGGAACAAAACTTGTCCTCCAAATGTAAAGATTGGTACTAATATAAAACTGAATTGCTTGGCCTTTGCGGATGACCTTGCACTGCTTGCAACCAGTATAGATGAGGCTAAACACCAAATTGAAGAACTTGGGTCTATTGCAGCAAAAGTAGGACTTCAAATTTCATTTGAAAAGACTGAAATAATGGCATCCTTTGATGTGGAAACACAAGCTATTACATTGATCAACAATAAAGAAATTAAAGTTGTACATACATTTAAATGTTTAGGGGAGATTATAACATGGAATTTGAATGAGAAAGCGTCGATCGAAAATAGAACAACAAAGTTAAGACAAGCGCAATATATTACTTGGTATAGTTACAAAAAAAAAAAACACTCTCCATAAATGCCAAATTACGACATTACGAATCAGTTATTAAACCGGAAGCAATATATGCTTGTGAAACACTTTTCAAGTTAAACACTCGATCACATTACAGAAGACTGATAGAAGAATTCTCAGAACTATAATTAATAAAAAACATCAGGTGGATGGTCAATGGCGTCTATTACCAAATGAAGTGGTTTATAAAGAAACTGAGTCTATAGTCGATACTTTGCGAAAAAGGCGAATTGCTTTTTTTTTGTCAAATCTCACACCTGCCGGATACCAGACAATTAAAAGTATTATTTAATTATTTTTTCAAAAGTAAAACAAAGAACTCTTGGTTTATGGAAATTCAAAATGATCTGGATGAACTCGGCTTGACAATGTCCCAAATTGCTAACAAAGATGAGAAGAATATCTTGAAAAACAAGAACATCCGACTTCCCTTAAAAACCTTTACCCGCAAAACTTACACCATAAGCGATGCAGAGAGAGCGGCAAGGTCGACTAGAATGAAAATGTTTTGGGAAAAGAAGAAAAATAAGAAGCTGAATCTTTAATATTGTTTTTGAGATATGTATATACTTGTTTTGGTTAAGTGCTCCAATGAGGGCGTAACATATGTAAATAAATAAATAAATAAATAAATAAATTATAGTAAATACATTTTATATATAAGTTTTTATTTAGTTCTATAAGGAAACAATTTCAATATCAATACCGTACTCTCACCACTTGTCAACTACAGTAGAATGTCAAACAACCGGAACTTCAATTATCCGGACAGGCAAAATAAAAAATGACGGAGCAGCGCGCGCTCACTACAGTAGTGAGTCGGTTCTCGTCTTCAGTTTTTGTCTCTGTTGTCCCCTACCGTTTGTTTACTCTATAATGTTTCAACGTGTTACAGTATGTGAATGTGCTTACTTTACTGTATTACGTTGTGAAAATGGCTTCTACGAGTGAAAAAAAGGAAAACGAAAACGCAATGTTTCATCCATTGAGAAGAAGGTGGAGATCATTAATAAACTGGATAAAGGTGAGTGTGTGCAGTGTCTAATGAAAACTTAGTGTTGGAAATTCCACAATTTATGATTTGAAGAAAGGAAAGGTGAAATTCTGAATTATGCATCGAAGTTCGACAGTGAAGAAGGGTCTAAAAAGAGTGGAACCATGAGATCAGCTACGGATAAAAATTGGAAGAAGCGGTGTACTTATGGTTTATTCAGACAAGAAGTAGGGGAGATCACATTTCTGGATCTTTGTTATGTGAGAAAGCGTTGTAGCTAAATGAGAAGATTGGTCGTTATTACCATAATGTACTGTGCATGTTTTTTCCTATGAAATAAACGCATGTTTGATTATCCGGAAAAATCGTTATCCGGAGCACTTTCGGTCCCAATTAGTCCGGATAAATGACGGTCTACTCTACTGCGTATGCTGAAGGAGACCTCAATGTGGTTGAGACTAGTACATTATTAAAGAAATTCTACTACTGAATTTATTTACTTTTGGTGCATAGCTCTCAATAATATTTTTTAATAAAAAAAAATAAATATGTTTTTATTATTATTGATTCCTGCCCACTAAGGAGCGATTATGACTATTTCTTATTCAATGTTCTCTTCCGCTCTTGAGCTCGACTATAATTTTTTTCCTTTCTCTCCTGTGAGAGGGGTTTCCTATACTTAGGCACTTTGGGAGGTGGGAACCAACAGTTAAATGTTAATTTTATTTTTATTTCTTCGTCCTCTTCTTGCGTTTCGGCCAACTAAAGACCACGTTATTTCAACTGGTGTCTGCGTTGAACTTTAATATTCGCCCAGTATTGTCGCATGAATTCTTGATGTATTTTTAGTTCTCACTTTTCTTTTTTTTTACACCCATATTGGATCACTTTAATCAGTCCATATACATTTAAGTCTTATTTATTTACTTATTTATTTAACTTTGTAATTATTTTTTTATTTTATTATTTTTATATATATATTTTTTAAATTATTTATATATTTATTTATTTATTGGTTCATTGATCCATTCATTCATTCATTCATTCATTTACTGTAGACCTATAAGAAGGGGTAGTTGTATGTTTGTTTGACATCAACGTGAGTGATAAAGCTGTAAAGAAACCAGTACCGTATGTCTACAGTCAGAAGTAAAGGAATCAAGTTGAGCATCATGTGCTGAGTGATAATTATTACTGTCGACAAACCATAGCTTAAATGCTCGAATACCAATATTCCAAATGTATGAGTTTATTTTTGAAATGCCACAATATTTTCAAAGCATGTGTCTGCCAACACAAGTAATCGTTGACTCTTGGAAGCCAGCCCAGTTATTCATACTTGCTTTTGATATTCTCCCAGTCTGAATGGAAGATCCCACATTCTATTCCCATCCTAATGTTGATTCATAAAGCAAGGAATAATTCAGTATCTGCTGCTACTTGTTATGCCACAGGGTGGACTGCGTGGTACAGTTGGTTTAGTATTCCCCCCAGGGGCTCACATCTAGTGGGACATGTGTAGGCAACCACGGGACCCCAGCTGAGTCTGGCATTACTTTTGCCGGGCTCCTCTCTGTCTCCTTTCCTAACGACCTCCCTTGGCAGAAAAGTTGGCTGCAAGTTCCGCTGTAAACCAGTGTGTGTTTGAGTCTTCAGTCTATGGACTGGTTTGATGCAGCTTTCCATGCCTCCCTGTCCTGAGTTAATCGTTTCATCTGTACATAGCTACCACACCCTACATCCGAGGCAATCTATTTAACATATTCTAACCTTGGTCTACCCCTACAGTTCTTGTCCTCGACCCTTCCTTCCATAACTAAGCTTGCTATTCCTGGGTGTCTTAGTTGTGTCCTACCAACCTATCTCAGTCTGGCTGCATGGCTCAGGGGTAACGTTCTCGCTTGCTGATCCCAAGGTTGCAGGTTCGAAACCTGGCGCAGTCAGCTGGCATTTGAGGGTGCGCAAATGCGAGGGAGCCGTGTCAGTACATTTACTGGCACGTTAAAGATCCCCTTCGGGGCAAAATTCCGGCACCCCGGCGTCTCTAAAAGCCAGGGTAGTTAAAAGGGACGTAAAACCAATAACAATAAAAAAAAGAAACTATCTCTTCTCTTCATTAGCAGTCGCCAGAAACATCTCTCCTCTCCCACTCGTCTTAATACCTCTTCGTTTGTAACCCTATCTACCCATCTGATCTTCATCATTCTCCTGTAACACCACATTTCAAATGCTTCAATTCTCCTCTTTTCTGCTGCACCAATAGTCCAAGTTTCACTTCCATAAAGCGCCACGCTCCAGACAAAGGCTTTCAGAAATGACTTCCTAATACCTAAATCCATATTCGATGTCAACAGATTTCTTTTTTGTAGAAATGCTTTCCTTGCCTGAGTCAACCTACTTTTTATATCCTCTTTGCTTCATCCATCACTGGTTATTTTGATTCCTAAGTAACAGAAGTCTCCTACTTCCTTCAGCTTTTCACCTGCCAATTTGATCTCCATAGAGGTTTCTGATTTATTTCGGCTGCATTCCAGTATTTTTGTTTTACCTTTATTAATTTTCATCATGAATTCTTTCCATAAGACGGAGTCCATACCATTCAAAAACTCATTCAAATCCTCAGGCGTGTCGGCCAAGTAAACAGTAAACAGTCTCAAGATCACTATAATTATCATAGATAAGTTGTCTATTGTTTCTAACGTTACTGTGACTAATCGTGAATGTGCGGTATCATAGTGAGTGCGAAATCAATCAGAATGATTAGATACATTTTCTTTAAACACACAATTATGTTCTCTTACGTTTAAGAATGCCGGCCCCGTGGTGTTGGGGTAGTGCGCTGGCCTCTCACCTGGAGGCCCCAGGTTTGATTCCTGGCTCCGTCAGGGATTTTAGAAACTGACGTGAGGGCTGGAACGGGGTGTAATCAGCCTCGTGAGGACAATTGAGTAGCTGTCTGACAGTGAGGCAGCGCCCCGATCACGAAAACCAAGATTAATGGCCGAGGGGACCCGATGCGCTGATCACGCGTCACCCCAAATGGCTGGGCAGCTGTCGCTTGGTCGGCCTTTGCCCGTCATGAGCTGTAGTGCAAGGGACTATGTTTAAGAATATACCCTATATAGTACTCGATAATAATTGGAGTTATACAGTAGTGTTTAAATTTTTGTGAATTTGATGCTGAATTCATACCCTGACAACAGAGATAGGCCTTTTGTGTATGCACAATGAAATCTATCATTTTAAAAATTTCCTAGTTTTGATTTTTGAAAGTTGGGAGGTTTATTTGATTCATTTCAAGTTTATGACAATATAAAAGCAGAAAAGTTTCAAAATCTTACTATTAGCTTTTATATAGAAAATAGAAGCATTCTAGGTGGGAGTAGTCAAATGTAGGAAGGGTTATTAATAATGCATGGGGAAAGAGGGCTGTGTTCTAGGGTTAATCATCTTCTAGCAGTGTCTCTTGAGAAACCAAGTGTGGTCCTGGAATGATACAAATAAAGCTCTGTTTATAGCAGCTGTCACTAACACATGTGGTAGCCTCAACTGCTCTGCTGAGTACCTTCTGCTAATATTACATCTGCAATGGGTTGTTTTTTGTATTAATTCCAGCTCTTCTTATTTGGTTCTCCTTGTCTCTGATTTTACTCTTGCTTTCTTAGTTGGTGGTGGTATCTGTTGTTGAACTTCAAAGTTATTGAACCCAATCAAGTTTTTTGATTGTTTGTTGTAAGATATTAATATCAAGAGAGCGATAATTAGTTAGTTGTTGTTTTAAGGGGCAGAACTACGAGGTCATCTGCCCCTAATATCAGGAGATAACTTACAGTTAGACGTAATAAATGAAAAGATTGAGCAATGGGGATTGAAGATAAATGTGGGGAAGAGTAAAACAGTGGTGATGAGTAGAGATAAGAAAGAAGGAAAAGGAGTAATCAAAGTAGGAGATAAGGAATTGGAAGTGATGAGACACTTCAAATACCTGGGAAGTGAACTGAAAGAAGATGGAAGACTAGATTTGGAAATTAGCAGAAGAAAACAACTCGAGAGTACTTTCTACCAACAGGTACGGGGTCTAATATGGAACAAGGATATACCAATTAAGGCTAAAGAAGTTATGTTCCTTTAGTGACATATACAGCAGAAACTTGGACAATGACTAAGAGGGATGAGAGCCGAGTACAAGCAGCTGAGATGAGATTCCTGACAAGTATGGTCCAGAAAACGAGGAGAGACAGAGTGAGAAATGAAGATATACAGAAAGAACTGGGAGTACAGAAACTAAATGACAAACTGGAGCAAAACAGATTGAGATGGTTTGGACATGTCAAACGGATGAATGAAGTAAGGCTACCAAGACGAGCCCTTGAACGACGGATGACAGGTAAGAGAGGACGAGGAAGACCAAGAATTCATTGCATGGACTCGGTGGAGAATAGTATTAGAAAACAGAACCTGGACTGGAACACTGTGTCGGAAGAGGAATGGTGGAACGACAGAACAAAGTGGAGAGGAACCATATTTGCCCCCACCCAGTGTCAGCTGGAAAAGGGGAAATGAAGATGAAGCTGATGATGATGAACTTACAGTACATACAAAAGCACGAAGATACGGAAACAATCAATGACAAAATAAGATCTAAAAGGAATAATTATATGACAATAATGTAATAAAGATCCTACAGAAATCGGTATTCCCAAGGACAAAATTCTTCGCCTATACTAACATATGCAGCTGGAACATGGAGAGAGGAGAGTAGAATACAAGCAGCAGAGATGAGGCATAGAGAGCAACACCACAAGAGATAGAGTTAGAAATGAAGAAATAAGGAAAAGGACAGGGATCTTGAAGCTGCAGGACAAGATAGAAACAACAAAGTAAAAGTGGTGTGGTCACATGATGGGGATGGAAGAGGAGAGAGTACCTAGGAAAGCTTTTTCCAGAAAGAAGACAGGGAAGAGACCACGAGGAAGACCCCGAAAGAGATGGACAGATACAGTCTGGTAGTGCATAAAGAAGAGGGGAAGAAAACCTGAAGATATACTTAATAAAGGACAAACTGGACAAAGGGAGATAACTCAAAAAATAATACGAGAGGTTAAACGGCTATACCGAAAGGATATACTTCTGATGATCGAAACAAATAGCGCGAAAACAAACTCAAGAGATTACTGCAAAATTTTTAGCAAACAACTACAAAGATATGAACCTCCAACATTAATGTTAAAAGACAAAAATGGCGAATTAGCTCATAGTAATAAAAGAATTACAGAAATTTTAGCGGAAACATTTAACAAGTTGCTAAATTGTGAAGATCCACCAGAACTGCTTCAAGTAAATACAGACACCACTATTAAAACACCATCAGAAAACATAAATCCACCCACAATCCAAGAAGTCTACAAAGCTTTGAGAGAGCTCAAAAACTACAAAGCGAGTGGAGAAGATCAAACATTTGCAGAATTGTGGAAATATGCAGCAGAACCAGTAAAGATTTCATTACACCAATGCATAGTGAACATTTGGATCAAAGAAGAACTGCCAGACCATTGGACTACAGCTATAATACATCCATTACACAAGAAAGGAGAAAAATCAAATCCTGACAACTATCAAGGAATTTCCCTTTTGAATCATGTCACGAATTCTATATAATCGTTGTAAAGATCAATTAGAACTGGAAATAGTAGAATATCAAGGTGGATTTCGGCCATGGCGAAGCTGCCCTGAACAGATAATCACCTTAAAATTAGTAATGGACTACTACAAACGTAGACAAAAACAGCAAGTCATAACCTTCGTAGACTTCAAAAAAGCTTATGATTGTATACATAAATCTTCATTGCTGAAAATACTAAGGAATTTCGGACTTCATCCCAAATTAATAAAAATTATAAAACTAACTCTAACAAACACCAAATCTAAAGTAAAATTCAGAGGAGAAATATCTGAACCGTTTACGATTAAAACAGGATTAAGACAAGGAGATGGTTTATCGCCTCTACTTTTCAATTGTGCTTTGGAGTATGTAATGAGGGAATGGTACAGGGAAAATCCTAGGAGCATAAGAATTGGAACCAAGAAAGATCAAATAGACTTAAATTGCTTGGGATTCGCAGATGACTTAGCGTTATTGGCTAATAATATTCAAGAAGCCAGAAATCAAATAATAAGCCTACAAAATATAGCACAAAAAATTGGACTTCAGATATCATTTGAAAAGACAGAGATAATGGTAGCAAATCCACTTGTAATCAATCACATAACAGAAAATAACAAGAAAGTTAAAATAGTGAAGTAATTTAAATACTTTGGAGAAATTATAACTTACAACTTGGATGAGAAACCTGCATGGCAAGAAAGAACTAGTAAAATGATAAAAGCCCAAAAGTTAACATGGTCTACATAATTATAAAAGGAAATGTCTACCAATCTCAACAAAATTAAAACATTACAAGACGGCGGTTCAACCAGAGGTGACATATGGAAGTGAAACCCTTTTTAAAGTTACTCAGAAAAACAGAATCGACAAAATTTTAAAAGTAGAAAGAAGAATAGCTAGAACATGCATAAATAAAAAATATCAGAAAGATGGACAGTGGCGGATAGTACCAAATGAAGTGGTATACAGAGAACTGGAGCCCATCACTGTTACTATTCGGAAGAAACTGCTTTCTTTCTTTGGTCACATCATGAGGACACCAGAAACCAGGTTATCTAGAAAAATTGTAGTGAAACTTTGGAATATGAAACAAGTAGGATGGATTAAGGAAATTAGAGAAGATATGAAAGAATTAGAAATAAACTTGGATGACTTGCAAAACAAAACAACAAAATTAAAAAAACTGAGAGATATAAAAATAAGATTTCAGGCTAAAATAGACAAACGTAATACAGTAAAAAGGGTATTTACAGTGAAGTAATTTAAATACTTTGGAGAAATTATAACTTACAACTTGGATGAGAAACCTGCATGGCAAGAAAGAACTAGTAAAATGATAAAAGCCCAAAAGTTAACATGGTCTACATAATTGAAGAGCTCGTTTCCAAATCTCTCTAAGTCAGTTTTGGACGAAATTGAGAAATCCGTTGGATCTTGTTCGTAAGGTGTAGACCTATGTATGCTACTAATATTTTATTCCAGAACTCACTCTGTCATCATAAATTGTAACGTAGGATATTGCATTTTTTTCCAAAACTGTACTAAGTCAGGCCGTGATGTCTTCCAAACTCTGCTAAGTCTAATGCGCATGCGTACGAGTAAGCTCCTCTTTCCCGCCAGGCCGTGATGTCTTCCAAACTCAGCTAAGTCTAACGCGCCTGTTTCCTGTCAGTAACCTCTTGGCTGTTTCATGTGTCGTATGTTGATGGACTGTGTTTAAGAGAAAGTTTCTACATTTTAAGAACGTGTACAAGATGAGTGACTTTGATTTAGAAGGATTAAAGAGTCCTCTAGAAGATTCCGGTCGAAGCAGGAAGAGAAGAAAAGATGTAAACACCTGGGATAAAACAAAACGCAAGCATGCAAGAAACAGTTCAAGTGCTCATCCTGCATCTTGTATCGCTTGTAATCATGCTGGAAGACCGAACTATACATGCAAGGTAGGATTGTTGAGTCAAGAAGACATCACTCATTTCCGTGACAAACTGTATATGACAACAAATAAAAAGTAGTCCTTTTAAAATATATTGTAACAAAAGAACCAAAATCACATCGACCAAGAAATGTAGGCAATCCCCGTGCTAGGTTATTAACACAATATTTTATACGGAGGAAAGCCGGCCAGATTATACGAGTTTGTGCTCAACCTTTCTGTTCGGTAACAGGAATGAGTAGATTCAGATTGAATCGTTTATCTAAGAACTTCAATGCTACAGGTGAACAATGTAAAGAGAACAGGGGCGGTGGTCGTATTAAAGCTAGACATGGAAACTGAGGTTTCAGTTGTTAATTTCATTAAGACATTGAAGTGCAGAGAAAGCCATTATGGGAGGGCAAAGAGCGTACGAGTTTACATGGACCCAACACTTTCCGTCAAGAAGATTTGGCGATTGTGGAGAAAGGCCAGGGTAAGTGCTTCAAAATCAGTCGCATCTTATAGCAAATTTCATAGAATTTTCCAAACACGATTCAATATCGGGTTTGGGTACCCGAAAACCGACACATGTTCATTCTGTGAAGAATTACAAATCAAGATACAAAATAATTCTACATCACCAGCCGAAAGGTGGGTAGTTTATTGGCTGAGGAATAACCCACCCACCAAGGGAAGATGATTAAAAAAAAGGAAGTAGGTTTTGGATTGGAAAAAAGGATAGAAAATAGGAGGAGAGTCCCACAAAATTAATAAGTTTAGCTTTAAATACCTTTAGATGCAGTTGCCACTGAAAATTAACTCTTTGATACCTAAAGTAGGTACGAGCTTGGTCGAAGCTAACGGGAACCGCAGCCGGGACTTGGGCGATTTGCAAGAGAGAGGCTTTAGTGTATTTCCTCCCAAGCATGTATGAAACTACTATAGGGAAGGGTGATGGTCTGGCAAGACTGATAGTAACAAGTTTACTGTATGTCTTCTCAAAGAAATTAGGTTTTACAAAATAATTCGAAGAATGCCAATGATTTAACTCAGGTTTGGTATTTTCAATTTCCAAAATTATGGAGTTCCTGTAAGGGCGACCAAGTGTCTCTAAGAAGGAAAATGATAAAAGATTATGCCTTATGGAGTAATCTTGGTAAATGAACCAATGGTTGCATTGGAAAATGGCTAAGCTTTTACTCAGCAAGGAGCCGGCTAAAAGTTTAGACAAAAAGAAACACTTATCTTTCAGAAAACTGACCATAAGTTTTCGGAGAGGGTCTCCACAAGCAGGTAGCTGGCTTAGCGAGCTTTACTTGCCTTACTGGCCAATTAGAATTAGCTATTAAAGCTAAAAAGAACTTTAGTGAGGTGAAAATTAAGAGTTCTTGCTCAAATGCAACAAATGGTGAAAGCCCTATTAATGATTTTAATGTCATTGAGTGAGGAGAGTCAAGGAAGACAGGATTTTGCCTAAACTTTGTATTCGTAAATGAAAAAGCGAAAAGAAACGCTTCATTTATTTTACAATTCAAAGAAGTTTGAGGAAATTAACAATTATGTAATATAATTTTGACAAACATAGTTCATTTGAACTTTTTAACAAATGGGGTCGCAGACCTCTCAACATTAAACGTTTGCTCCAGGCAATTGACAATTTACAAGGTTTCAAACCTTACATGTTTCTAAAATCTTTATAAGATTTAAACAAATAAACAATGAAGCAATTAAAGTTTGAACGTGAATTGGAGTACAAAGAGTGTACCTTAAGAAATTCTTGAGAGAATGTTCTAGAGAAAGTGACAACTTCGAAAATAACAATAATAAAAACATGAAAAATAAGATAGAAGTTCCTAAAACTTCTTATATTTATACAGAATTAATGTTGGTTATTATGCAAATAAGGGCAGGTCACTTACTGTGAAACCTGAAGAAAGTTAAAAGGAAGGTTCTAGACTTCCCAAGTTTGAGCAGGAATCACTAGCCAAATGGGACAGTTTCCATTTCGTGAAACCTGAACATGACTCGCTCAAGAGTTTAAAGAATTGTTTTCCCTGATTATAGGAAAGGAACAATGTGAATTTGAAACTTGTATCACACAAGCAATAATGCAGAATTTAATTAATGTTAAACTAGCAAAGTTGGAAGGGCACTTCGTGAGTGACACCTTATAGAAAAGTTACAATTTTATTAATATTGGTTGTTAGTAGAAGGTTGAGGAAAGATCATTGGGATATAGGATCAATGTTCATGGCCGTATTTAATGTAAACGGACGATCGCGACGCGGTAGAAACTTGGAGCAAGCACTGGTTATCACTGTAGTCTATAAAATTGGATGCAAAGTTCACTATAGAAACACTAAAGTTTATGAGAAAGAAAGTTATTGCAATTATGGAAATAACTGATTGCACTATATAGGTGAGAGTCTATTTCTTGAATAAGTTGTGATTTACAATTAAATGTACCATAAAACATTCCAGTGGTTCCAGCGGTGGAAGAAAGTTAGCTATTGCAACAATTTGTAAGGAAGATTCCTCATTTTAAATATTATTGTCACAGGTGAGTGAAAAATACCTGACGGCAAGACTCGCAGATAGAGTACAAGATCTCGAAGGTTCCAGAACGACCTTAGTAGAAAATGGGGCCAATGTAAATCCAGCGGAGGAACTTGCTTTGTAAATTATAAACAGCGGGTATTAGATAATATCCCACGTAGTGAGAAGATTTCTCATTTGGCAAGCATAAGAAATGCTGCTTTTCACTAAGATTAGCTTGATTAAACAAAAGCTCAACATGGAAGATCCCGCGGAGGATGATTTTACCCCAAAATAAGTAATTTCACACTGCCTATACAAGTATCGTTAAAAGCACGTGAAAGTTAAAACCATGAAGATGAGGTTAAAACTTTAAGATGGTACTTATCTTGATTTCATGTTGAAGGCGAAGTTCCGTAGATGACAACTACCTTGCCAACATGGCGTAGAAGAGAGTGTGCCTCTTGGTTTGAGGACGCTGGCTCGAGAGGAGCCTTAACTGATCGAGTCAACTGCCGACTGAGAAGTGAGACCTGCTCAACGGAGCACGGAGGGTCAAAGGAAGGGGAAAAGAGTGGGGGGTAGGAGACAAAAGGAAAACATATAAGCATTGCCAATGTTACAATAAAAAATGATCTTCTCTTGCTGAGCTGGTCTTCAAAGAGTTGATAACAGGCGATACTAGCGCAGCATGGTGAGTAAAAAAGTAGACGTAGTTCTCTTGCTCATGGAGATAATAGCTGGCGATGGCAGCAAAATCTGGTGGCCAGATGGAGAAGGAATTCCTCTTGCACGAGGAAGAGTTGAAGAGCTTCAGATATTCGCTGCTATATGACGCTAGGTGGGTCATAGAATATATATCTGGAACAGACTCATAAAAGATATAAGCGACCTGAACCCCTAAGAGAAAACAGAAGATCACTGTTGGTGTTTGACAAAGAGGAAGGAAAGAACATGCAAAAGCATTGAAAATTATAATCTCTGGTACCGTGTATTCCAAGAATACACCAAAAGGGCAGACCTGATGGGATGTTACAGATTGCACAAATTACGAGCCAAATCATTTTATGAAATTTTGAAGCGAGAGGAAAATAATGTTCTGAAAGTAGTATTTGACATGCAACAGAACCAGCCCCTTCCTATGATTAGAATTTCCGAGACTTTTTATGCTCGATAGCTTTGGTTGTACAACCTAACTTTTATAATTCATGAAAACGTCCAAAATGTGGAAAACACATTCATATATTCTTGGACAGAAGATCAGTCTGGAAGAGGATCGAACGAAGTTGCATCAGCCTTGCATAACTTCCTACACTGTCTTGAAGAGAGGGTTCGTCAAGAAGCAAAATCAGAAGGCATTAAATCTCAGAAAACATTGAGACTGTTCTCAGACTCTGCCACAAGTCAAAACAAGAACTCGACCATCATGGGCTTCTTGCTAGATTATGTAAACAAAAGTGACATTTTTAATAAAGTGGAACACATATTTCCTATCAGAGGACACAGTGTTTTGCCTCCAGACCGAGTGATCGGAAGAATCGAAAAAGTGTACAGAACTCGTGAAAAACTATTAGAGCCACAAGATTATCATGCTATTCTGGAAAAACATGGAGCTGTTAAACTTTTAAAGAGAGATTGGCGGCTACTTGATTTTACAATAATATAATGAAAACTAAGCTCCCATTCTTGATGAGGGAGCAGCTTGTTCTTCTGTACAAAAAAGGAAAGAAAGAAGTGTTTGCCAAGAATACCTACAATGGAGACTTCAATGAATACGAAGTGTTAAAGAAGAAATCAGTCCATTCTTGGAGGAACTCATACAGATTGGTCCATGTAGTAGAGGAATGCAATAAAATATCTTCAGAGAAGAAGAAAGATGTTGCAGCACTTCTGAAGTTTGTTTCTCTGACCGAACAAGGTCAGTTGTACTACAATAAAGCTCTGAAGAACTTCGGTGATGATGCAGATCTGGTTGATCACACAGAAATACATTATGCTGAAGAAGAGCCATTTCTGCAGTTCTTGGAATTTATTTGTTATATATTTGTATTTTTATTTTTTTATGGCAGGTATTGGACAATTTAATAACTTTTTTCTGTTCCTCATTGATTTTCAAGGGAAGTTTGAGTAATCTAGAATAAATCACTATAATCCCATTGCTTTACGTGCTTGCTTCCGATCTACCAAATGTGTAACTTAGCATGTGCAAGTAGATGTTTTATTCCAGAACTCACTAAGTCTGTAGTTCTTTTCCAGAATTGACCTAAGTCAAGTGACCTAGTTTACTTCTGGAAAAAAATTGGCATTTTAACGTTAATAACTTCAAAATAGGTTTTTGGTTCGTTATCACTGTACTGCATATTAATTTGAAAAACGTCTCTTTACTTCATAATGAAGTAATATTGCCAAAGTAGGCTCCGGTTCAAAAAATGTCTCTCCTGAAAAATCATCATTTTTGACTTAGTGAGTTTTGGAAACGAGGTCTTCAATTATAAAAGGAAATGTCTACCAATCTCAACAAAATTAAAACATTACAAGACGGCGGTTCAACCAGAGGTGACATATGGAAGTGAAACCCTTTTTAAAGTTACTCAGAAAAACAGAATCGACAAAATTTTAAAAGTAGAAAGAAGAATAGCTAGAACATGCATAAATAAAAAATATCAGAAAGATGGACAGTGGCGGATAGTACCAAATGAAGTGGTATACAGAGAACTGGAGCCCATCACTGATACTATTCGGAAGAAACGGCTTTCTTTCTTTGGTCACATCATGAGGACACCAGAAACCAGGTTATCTAGAAAAATTGTAGTGAAACTTTGGAATATGAAACAACAAGTAGGATGGATTAAGGAAATTAGAGAAGATATGAAAGAATTAGAAATAAACTTGGATGACTTGCAAAACAAAACAACAAAATTAAAAAAACTGAGAGATATAAAAATAAGATTTCAGGCTAAAATAGACAAACGTAATACAGTAAAAAGGGTATTTACAGATGAGGAACGCCTGAGAAGATCAGAGCAAATGAAGAGCTACTGGGCGACTCAGAAAGGAAACTTACTGAAGAAGAGGACCAAGAAATGATTGACTGAAGTGGTCCAATGAGGCCGTAAAAGCAGAAGAAGAAGAAGAAAGGAGAGGAGTGATGGAGAGACAGGCAACGATGGAAGTCTTTAATTCACAACCCGGCCCATTAAGCTGGAAACGGGAAATGAAGATGATGATTATACAAGCAATTAGCCTATATCTTAGCTGACCCACTGCCCAGTAAACTGAGAGCGATCAAGGGAACAACTCGCGTGTGGCGGAGCTCTTTCCGGTCACGGAGAGTGTCCGTCATTTTGTGTAGGCTAAGGATAGGTCATACAAGATACACCCACTCGTACCTAATGAGAAGGGAAGACCCCCCACTTTGTACCTGTGGAGCCATTTTCACCGTGGCCCACATTTTAACCAAGTGTGTGGATCTTGCTGACTTACGAAGAAACCATGCTTTGCAGATGACACTCAAACTTATATTAGCCGATGACGTGGTGGCTGCTGATCGCGTTGTCCGCTTTATAAGTGAGAGTGGGTTAGGGCCAGCAATCTAAATTCTCCAGTGAACATTGACTCAACAACTTGTTCGTTTTTGAATGATTTTTGTTTTTTTGTTTTTCCGTTTGTTTTTTTTTTGTTTTGTTTTTTGTTTTTGTTTTATTAATTTTAGATCTTTTCAAATTTAGGTGTCCACCTCTAAATTTTAAATTCAATTCCAAATTTGTATTCTTTAATCTGTGTTAAGAGGGGCAGATGACCTGGTAGTTCCGCCCCTTAAAACTACGATAACTAACTAACTAGCCTATATCTTGAGAAGTTTTCAGATTATGATATCCTCACTTGTAAACTGAACAGCTTGTAACATGGAACAAAGTCATTTACTAATGAGACCGGGCATAAAAAGTGGAATTAAAAGGCAAGCAGATGTGTTTAAAAATAGCTGAGTCTCTAATGGGGTCAGTGAGCTATTAACAGCCAAGTGTGAGTGTGTTGGTATCAAGGTGAAGTTCACTGCACCACGGCACACTCACGTAAGTAGCTGCCTTCCTCATTCCAAACACAAGCTTTTAATACACAACTTGACTAGGAATTTGTGCCAAATTTCTTGGATTCACACCAAGAGAATGTTTAGTCTTAACAGATTGTTTGCTTGTGTCTGATAGGCCGTAAGTTTGATTGTCACCCACCAGGGGCACACAATTGGTGTGATGACAAGACCCCAGCTGAGTCATTCCCTCCACTTACTTGTGCTGGTCTCCTCTGTTGTCTATCTCCCTTAGTCAGCCTGTGTTCTCTTCCGACCCCGATGATATAAACCCTTCGATCGATCGTTACCGGCCTTTATTATTGATTGTTTCATTATGGTTTTTGAAGCCATTTTTCAGTGTTGCCTTAGTAAACAAAAGTTTGGTGCTTTTCAGTCGGTCAACGTGATTGTACCCAAATGAGTTGGGTTATTCCCTGATCCTGAAATAAAATTACATGTGATTAATTTATTTATTAATTAATTTCCTGTAATTTTTTTTATTTTTATTAATTGCTTCGTTATTTTTAGGCTTGATAACAGCAATTTTCAGGGAATATAAAGAAAGCAATTTTGATATTTATATAAATTTAATTGCAGCCGAATGGCCAAAATACAATTCATCATCATCATCATCAAGTTTCCACTCCAGTTTCCCGGGTGTGGTTTACTAGCGCTCTCCATTTTGGTCGATTCATGTACCACTGCTCCTTCAAGACTTCATCCCAGTTGATTCCCCTGGATGTGATATCTTCCTTCACTTTGTCCAGCCATCTCCTCCTAGGTCTTCCAACAGGTCTCTTTCCAGTAATCTCAGTATGTAACCATTGTTTTGCAATTCTTCCTTCTGTCAAACGTTTGACGTGACCAAACCATCGCAAACGTGCCCTTCAGGGACTGATTTATTCAAACTTGTTCTCTTATCTTCTCATTTCTTACTTTGTCTTTCCTAGTTTTTTGAAGCATGCTTCTTAGAAACTTCATTTCTTAAACCTGAAGCCGGCTGTCATCTTTTTTTGGTAGTTGTGCATGTTTCCAACCCATAAGTCAATATAGGGACAAAGTATGTTTGAAACAGAGATCACAATTCATGTTGGTTATTTAGTCTATAGATCTTTGCTATACTCTAAAACTGATTTTGTCCTATTTTTGCATCGGTTGATGTGATAGCGTTCACATCCTTCACCACACAAAGTACATACACACTCCTTTCCTACTTCATGGATATGTGTCGTCGCACATAGTTTGTGGTGATATCCATGAACCGCTAAACTTGTGATGACGCGCCTTAATTCTTGATTTGCCTCCGTCCAGTGTCGGTCCCATATGGCGTCTGTACAATAAAATTCAAGCCAAATCTCCTCCCTTTTTTGTGTTCTCTCTTCAAGTACCTTGACACTATTTTGAGTGGATGGTAGTAAGAACCTTGCCTTTATGTCATCGATAAGAAAGTCTCTTTAGCCATTTCATATACCAGTCTCAACTTTGTGTTTATTCCAACACAGAGAGCTCTTTTAAGAAACCTTGCCTTCACTTTTGCTATGGATCGGAGGTGTGCGAGTGTTAGGTGATCCTATATAATCTGTTTCCCATAAGTTGCTACAGGGCTCACTACTGCATGAAACAGTTTCATTGCTGATTTTACTGATATTTTCTGTAGATCTTTTATTGTATACTGAATGTTACCCGCGGCTTCGCCCGCAATAACATTTGGAATCCCGTTATAACATTAGTTAAATAGATAGATAAGCATGGGTCCTAGTGGAAAATAATTCTATCACCTGAAACCAAAAATGCATGGGACGAAAAAAAACATCAAAATATCATGTTGGTTTCCGACCCTAAAAGACGCGAAAAATATAATAAAGTATGAAAAAAAACTAATTTTTGAAATTTCATTCCAATCAATTTTTATGTCATTCCTGGGACTTAGAAAATTCCGGCCAAAGAGTACAAAATCATTAATAACTCCCTAAGTATTCATCGTATGATGAAATAGCAAGAGACAAAAAAGTTGTAATGTGTTATTGTCTACAACATAGGCCATGTATAATTTTACACTCAGACATATTACATCCCCCCCCCCCCCATAATTTCACCCCTCCCCATGGGCCCCTTAAATTGGATTTATGAAAAAACAACCAAACACATATTTACTTATTTTTTATGCTGATTTTTTTCCGCTGAGTTCCAAACTCCTCGCCTATGTCGTTTAAGAGATACACGCTCTGTTAGGAATCCCTCAACCCCCACTTTTCACCCCTTTCACCACATAATATGCACCACATCGAAAAACCCTCAGACACGTGACTTCTTATTTTAATGATGAGTTTATATGCCGAGTATCACATCCCCCAATGAAACCAATCGGGAGATATTGCTATTCAATGAAATGCAGGTCTACCCCCTTAACACCCCTTTAGAACCTGAATATCCAAAAATCCTTTCTTAGTGGGCGTTTGCGGCCCTTGAGGAAGCTGCATACCAAATTTCATTCCAATCCGTTCGGTGGTTTCTGAGATTTCGTGATGAATGAATGAGTGAGTGAGTGAGTGGTATTTGAGCTTTATATACTGTAGTAGATATTGCTGTAATTGCAGCTGAGACTCTTTCTTTTACGTGAAGTCTGTAGCAGTGACATGTTGTTTATAAAGTAATCCCTAGATATGTGAATGCCTCTGGCAATCTATTCATATTAATTCTTAGAGTCTGAAACATGTGTTCACAGTATCGTGTCTTGTTTACGTCGTGGTTGGTGCCAAACTTGCGTATATTTTTCTCAGTTGTCGTCGTTAATTTTGGAATCTTAACATTTACCACGCTATCAAATAATATAGTTTCTTTTAACATGAATATTAGACTTGACAAGTTAATTCTATTTCCCAAAATTACTTCAAAAATTTCAAATCTGAAATTTGTAATTTTTTCAATTTTCTTTGTTTTCAACATTGAAATCACATGGCTCATAGACATCACTTATTTTCAGTAATAACTAGGGATTTATACACTCTATGTTTATTTATTTATTTACATAGTTTACGCCCACATTGGAGCACTTAAATCAATCCATATACACTACAGTCTTTACAATATTAGTTGTAATGGCTTCCTCTTCTCCTTCCAGAGCTTCTTTGATCTCTCCGACCTGGCCGCCCTCTCTTCATTTGTAATGGTGTACTGTTTTCGTTTGACTGTTTTTAATTTGAATCTTGGACCTCAACGAACCAGTTGTTCTTGGTTTTACTTTTCCAAAAGAAATTGAATAATTGTTTCAGTAGTCTGGTGTCTGGTAGTCTTACTATGTGGCTGAAAAAGGCAATTCTCCTTTTTCGCATTGTATCCACAATTGATTCATTTTCCCGATAGACTATTTCATTAGGCAGCAGTCTCCATTGTCCATTTACTTGATGTTTTTTATTGATGATTGTCCCGATGATCCTTCTGTCTATTTTTTGGATTTTATCTGTTGTTGCTTTGGTATTCATCTTAAACAGGGTTTCACTTGCATAAGTTGCTTCAGGTTTAACTACTGAACCATAATGTTTGAATTTGGCATTCATCGAGAGAGATTTCTTCTTATAAGTTGACCATGTGACTCGTTGTGCTTGTCTCAGTTTTGTTGTTCTGTACTCTATTGCGGCTTTCTCATTTAGGTTCCAAGTTATAGTTTCCCCAAGTTACTTGAACTGTTTTACAACCTTAATTTGTTTGTTATCATTTAGTTGAAGGAAAGGGGTGTCCACCTCGAAGGTTGGCATAATCTCTGTCTTTGCAAATGAAATTTGTAATCCCTCTTTTGCTGCAATGTTTTCCAGTTGTTCAATTTGGACTTGAGCCTCTTCCACATCATTTGCCAGTAGTGCAAGATCGTCTGCAAATGCCAGGCAGTTTAGTTTAATATTTCTACCAATCTTGATGTTTGGTTGGCATTTCTTTCTCCATTCTCTCATGACCTTCTCCAGTACACTCTATGTTTATAATATTTTATTTTAATATCTTGATTGGTCTGTCTTCCATCTCATTTCAAAAGAAGTGTGTGCACAGCTTGGTAAATATGGCTGACATTTTTCACACATCCATCAGATGAGAGCTTGAAAGTGAAAGGGTTAAGGTATCCTAAGCCCAGGGTTTCTTTATTTTTCTACCATAATCGACACTACTTGTCTTTTCTTTCATGATATCCTCATTTTAGAGTACTCAGACCTCTTGTTTCATTTCATAGTATCTTCTACTTTCTATTAAGAGGTCGTAAAGGAGACAGGGGGTGTGGCCGGTGGGTTCAGGAGTTGATAACACTGTGAGATTCTGTCCCCTCTTCTCTTTCCTTTCCCTGTCCGCCTTCATGGCTCTACTTCATTTCAAGTCTCTCAGTCCTCATTCTTTGAGGGTTAAGGAAATTTCTTTTTTTCTTGTCTTCTGTTGTTGTTGTTGTTTCCTATGGCTAGCCCGGATTCCAATCCATCAGCCTTCTTGCATTCCATTAGAGTTGTGTGAGGTTTCCTGAAGTTCTAGCAGTCACATCAAGTTTGTTGCAATGTAGCAGGTGCCCCTTATCCATTTTACTTCCAGGTTCGTGACAGTGTGTGTGCATTCTTCAGATCTCAGGATGTTGATTCGTTTCAGATGAGCTGCAAGGCAGTCATGGCCAGTGTTAAGTCTGAAGAAGGCTACAGCTTCTCATCTTGGTGTTAATTTATATTGATCCCATTTAGCATCAATGTCCTTCCAGAATTTGGTTTCTGCTGTTTTCTTTGCCATTTCTTCATACCTGTTTTTAATAGTATTTTCAAGATCCTTTTTGCTGACATAAAATCAGTCTGACCGGCAGGTTGTTGTAGTGTGGTACCTTTTATTGCTAATCTGTCTGCTTCTTCATTTCCTGCTATTCCAACATGAGAAGGGATCCACTGAAATGAGATCTGTTTGTGGAGTCTTTGAAGGGTTTTTATCATACAAAAAAATTCTTTCAGTTCTTTATTTTGGGGCTTATAATTTGACGAGATGGCTTGGATGGCTGCTTTTGAATCTGTAATGATAATGCATTTTTGATAATCATTGTTTCTGCCTAATAACTGATGGAGTGCATGTGAAATTGCTCTTATCTCAGCATCAAAGTTTGTTTTGTTTTGGCCTACTGGGAAGTAGAGTGAGAAGAGAGATGAATGTATTCCTGCTCCAGTTCTATTTTCTTTGTCTTGTGAGCCATCTGTAAATATTTTTAGCCATTGATTAGATGGATATCTATCTTCTATTGTACAGAGGGCCAGTTGTTTTAGATCTTGTGGTGAAGAGTCTTTCTTGCAGACCTCTTCTAACAATGTAAGATCTGTAGTCACATATATATTCAATGGGGTTGACTGGCATACAGAGTGGTTCAAGTTTTATTTGCAGATTGCTCTTATTGATGTATTCTTTGGCGAGACTTAAGGGATCTTTTTGTGTTTTAAGATTGGGGCTAGAAACTGGTTTTATGATCCATGTCATTTGAGGTAGTCTTTGTATACTGAGATATGCATTGGCTGTTTGATGTTTCATCTCTTCTTCTATTGGTAAGTTGTGGGTATATAATTGCAAGGCGGTTATAGGTGTGGTTTTTATTGCACCTGTTATGATTCGTAGGGCATTATTCTGACACCTCTCGAGGCGATCAATGTTTGACTGGGGTGCTGTAGAGACTACTTCACTGCCATATTTTATGATAGGTTTGATGTAAGTATTGTAGGTTTTGTTGAGTGTGTCTTGAGTGCTCCCCCAAGTAGCTCCTGCTAGTCTCTTCAGTAATTTCATCCGTTTCCTTACCTTATCCTCCACATGTTTTATGTGTTTGGTCCAGTTCAGCTTCTTGTCCATGATGATACCTAGGTACTTTGTACTTTCACTTTTTGGAAGGTCTTGATTACTAAATTTGAGACTAAAAGTTGGATTGTGGTGTCTCAGGGAGAAAAACTGGTATACTGTTTTGGAAGTATTGATTTCCATATTATTGTTTTCAGTCCAGTTTTTGAGTTTTAGAAATGTAAATATTATATGTCAGAAAACTGTATCATAATGAGGGTCATTATAACACTATTTTTCATTATGAAACTGTTTCTCCCACCAATCAGAGCTCAAGGAACAGTTGTGTGACCAATTAGGTAAGGATAGCATTGCACCTACACTGACTTCCAGGGCCTTCTATTTTAAATTTCACTGCGTGGCTTCTAGTGTCAAAGTGGGGTATTCCAGGAGGCCAAGGTATTCTCTGCGTCCCATACGCTCTGTTCAGTACATAAAACTGGCGAAATCTCGACAGATATTTATGAATTTATGAATATTTATGTTCGAACATAAAATAGTTATAATTATCGTCGAACATAAACAGTCGTATGCAACTCGCCTATAATGGTATGGTAATTATATGCCATTATAGGCTCGTTGCATATGTACTACTGTTACGTCCATTTCTTCTGGTGCAAAAATTAGATATACATGCCTGCCAACTTTTACGGTTGAACTATAATATTTTATGATATTACGTACTGAGATCTTCTCTCTCCAATCTATGCCAGGGCAAGCTTCCACAGGCCACCGATAGATGGTGTGTGACCGGCAAATATTTGATACATTGCTCTGATTTGTATTTTAGTGAACGGTCTTTGATCGTGAATACTGCGCTCCCTGATAATTGCTTCTGAATCCTAGTCACTTGATTCTTTCGATAGCCCTTTTTGTTCATTTGTTCTTCACCACAGGTTGCAACAGTTGCATGTGTAAGTATAAATATTATATTGTGTCAATAGATTTCATTTTTAAAGCTATTTGGGGTAGTTTAATTCAGGTGAAATGTTTTCTCCTTCAGAATGTTTTAGTTACAGGTAGCATTTTGTATTAATGATACCTACCTACAGAAGAGTCTTGATTAACTGAGTTAATGTGGATTGCAGCATAGACAAATTTTCGGTTAACATGGACATACGGTAATACAGTCGAGTCTCATAATTTCGATCTTCTTGAGTTTAAGCATCTGAATTAACACTCTCCCTACCAAGCCCGTAATTTGTACGGGCCTCAATTCCTTCAAAGATCGCCAAGCCCGTCATTTTTACGGGATTGCTCATTCAAACAAACGCAAATTCCCTCCCCGGCGTTTCTATGGACCTGGTTAGCGGAATCTCGTCCTTGTACCGTTGGTAACAACTTTAATCCACAGATGGCATCCTTTGTCTGTTTTACCGCGATTGTTCTCAAGGTTATAACCACTGGTGCGGTTGCATCATGTCATTCAAAGAAGCAATTTGATTCACAGTTAATGGGTATTCAAGATTTTATATCAAATAGGTGAAAAATTCATAACAAACACATTTCACAGTGAAGATAAATTAATTTGAACAGTATTGTGAACATTGTATATTTGTTTGACTTTCTTTTTTTGATATTTTTACATGTCTATGTTGTTGTTTGAGTCTTCAGTCTTTTGACTGGTTTGATGCAGCCTTCCATGCCTCCCTGTCCTGAGCTAATCGTTTCATCTCATAATAAATGTAATATCAACAGTATTTTATTTCACAATTCAATAAGTATGGTATGTATATTATTGTAGAAAGATCATCATCATCATTAGCTTCTAAAGGCTAAAGGCGCAGCCATTTCATACGGTCTTCAGCAGTTCTCTTCATATTCCATTTCCTTGACAATGTTCTTGAGATGCGATCGTCTTGGTCGTCCCCTTGGTTTTTCCCCCAAAATTTTTCCTTCAAAAATTACCTGGAGGAGTGTGTCATGTCTGAGTATGTGTCCCATGCATTTAGCTTTCCTTTTCTTGATGGTGTTCAACAGGCATCGATTCTCCTGAATTTGGTTCAGAACAAGCTCATTTGTCTTTCTTTGTAGAAAGATAGATCTCATCATCATCATCATCATCATCATTTCCCCTTATCCAGCTCCTACCGGGTCGGGGTATTTATGGCACTTCTCCACTTTCCTCTTTCCTTCCACAATTCTTCTTCCACGATCTTGTCCCAGTCCAGATTTCTTTTTCTTATGCTGTTCTTCACTGAATCAATCCACCTTGTTCTAGGTCTTCCCCTTGCTCTCTTACCCTTGCACTTTGCCTCCAGCATCTGTCTTGGTATTCTATTTTCCTCCATTCTCTTTACATGTTTTTAACCACCTTAGTTTTCTCTCAATTTTCTCATTTAGTTTTCCCATCCCAACTTCCTTCCTAACATCTTCATTCCTCACTCTGTCTTTCCTTGTCTTTCCTATCATACTTCTTAGGAATTTCATTTCACTGGCTTGGATTCTACTCTCTTGCCTGCTTGTCAGGCTCCAAGTCTCAGCTGCATAAGTTAATATGGGAACATAGTACACTTTATACATTACCTCCTTGCTTTTTCTTGGTACTTCCTTATCCCAAACAAGTTTTCTTACACTTTGATAGAAGGCATTGCTCAGCTGTACCCTCCGGCTAATCACCATGTCCAACCTACCAGTTAGCATCAATTCACTTCCTAGGTATTTGAACGTGTCCACAATTTCCAAACTCTGCCTTCCAATTTTCACAGTGCCCTTTCCTTGTGTTTCCCCTCTTGTCATCACCATGGCCTTGCTTTTCTAAATACTGATTTTCAGGCCGTAACTTCTGAATATTTTCGTTCAGTGCATCTAGTTATTTTTGCACTTCTTCGGAGATCCTTCCCCAGACCACAATATCATCTGCAAATAACAGATAGATCTATAAAATAAAATTAATTTCGTCAAATTATGCGTTGATAAAAATTAATGAATATCGTTGAAATTGACTGGTTTTCAGCATTTGGTACAAAATAATAGCCCGGTACGGACGATGGACGAAGCAAAGAGGATATAAAAAGTAGGTTAGCTCAGGCAAGGAAAGCATTTCTACAAAAAAGGAATCTGTTGACATTGAATATAGATTTAGGTGTTAGGAAGTCATTTTTGAAGGCCTCTGTCTGGAGCGTGGCGCTCTATGGAAGTGAAACCTGGACTATTGGTGCAGCAGAATAGAGGAGAATTGAAGCGTTTGAAATGTGGTGTTACAGGAGAATGATGAAGATCAGATGGGTAGATAGGGTACAAACAAAGAGGTATTATGACGCGTGGGAGAGGAGAGATGTTTCTGGCGACTGCTAATGAAGAGAAGAGATAGGTTGGTAGGACACATACTACGACACCCAGGAATAGCAAGCTTCGTTATGGAAGGAAGGGTCGAGGACAAGAACTGTAGGGGTAGACCAAGGTTAGAGTATGTTAAACAGATTGCCTCGGATGTAGGGTGTGGTAGCTATCTAGAGATGAAACGATAAGCTCAGGAGAGGGAGGCATGGAGAGCTGCACCAAACCAGTCAAAAGACTGAAGACTCAAACAACAACAACAGGAGAGTGTTAAAGTTTTAAATTCGTGATTTAACGGACGAACCTCCGCCCCAATAAGTCTGCTAAATCGGGTGTTGACTGTATTTGGGTTAATCTCTCTCTGTTATGCTGCATTCAAACCTTTTGGCATTGTTCGTTCTGCTGATGATACAAGATGAGCTACCTGTTGTCTATGAGCGCAGACAGGAACACAATGCCTGATTGTTCTCATTTGCTCCACCTTTCAAGGAACAGTAATGGAATGCCTGGCTCCTCTCCAACTCCTTTGTGTGTGCTATTTATAGGAACATTGTTGGCATTTCATTTGCAACTAGCGAAACCTTTCATCACAGCCAGCGATTGTCTTCAAATAAAAATGAATTGGGCAGACAATACCTGTGTAATAGGAATACTTCACTTTAAAACACGCAAATTAGAACATCATCATCATATTCCAGCTCCAGCCATTTCTTTCTGTCAGAGAAGAGCTTCTGTTCTTCTACGTCTTCCCATTCCACATTCCGTTTGTTGACCTCAGACTTCACTGTGTCTATCCATCAATTTCATGGCCTTCTTACTGGTCCCCTCAGTCTCGCTTCTCTGTCAAAATAATTTCTCCGTGTTCTATTTCTGTCCATTCTCATGATGTGTCCAAACCACTGTAATCGATGTCTTCCTAGGAGTTCAGTGACAGGTATTATGACACCAACTTCCTACTGTTAATTTCAATCCTATCTTTCCTGGTCCTTTGGTATATTGTTCTGATGAATTTCATTTCTGTAGGCTGGATTTTACTGTTGGCTTTGTTTATGGAAGAAAATCCAGCAGAATCCCTATTTGCCCATTCATCAAGATATTACACAAATAGTATACCAATGAAGATGATAGGAAGGAATTGGCATGGGAAAACTAAATGAGAGATTTGAGAAGAATAGACTAAGGTGGTTTGGACATGTAAAGAGGATGGAGGAAAATAGAATACCAAGACAGATGCTGGAGGCAAAGTGCAAGGGGAAGACCTAGAACAAGGTGGGTTGATTCAGTGAAGAACAGCGTAAGAAAAAGAAATCTGAACTGGGACAAGATCGTGGAAGAAGAATTGTGGAAGGAAAGAGGAAAGTGGCGAAGTTCCATAAATACCCCGACCCGGCAGGAGCTGGATAAGGGGAAATGATGATGAGTATACCAACATAGGAAGTCAAGGAAACCACCTTGGTACACAGCAATTAACCTTGAAGGATCCTCCTTTAATGTAAATAACTCATAGAAAATCCAGTGGGAGTATTCTTCATTAACCAAGAAACACCTAGTTGGGAACCCTTTTGAACGGGTACATGGATTTGATCTTCCCAGACGCCAATGGAGGATCTTAAATCAGATACGCACAGGACAAGACAGATGTGCATATTCACTGCATAAATGGGGCTGGTCTAACTCTGCAGATTATGACTGTGGTACCTCCTTACAGTCAATCCATCACATTGTCACTGACTGCCCTCTCCGAGCTTTCCATGGAACGTTGATGGATGTTCATCGAGCATCAGTTGAAGCAGTTGATTGGGTCAGAGAACTAGGAGATTTTATGAACTTGTATGTGCACATTTCTTTTTAAATATATTGTACATATTATATTCATCATATGATAAATAAATAAAATTGGCTTTGTTGAGTAGGGTACATGTTTCAAGTCCATAGGTGAGAATTGGATTGACGTACGTGTGAAACATGCTTAATTTTGCTTTCTGGGGTATTGGATTTAAAACTATGGATACCCAAAAATGATGGTATATTGGCTTTCACGGCCAAGGATTTAAACTCGGCATTTTTTCTAGGTTTATTGCCATGTCTTGTGTGGGGTTTCACCTAGGAACACCAAGATAGGCTCATCAGCGGGCTTTTGGTGTGTGTGGCCGGACCCCCACAGGAGTAGCGAACTGCGCGCTACCTCCCTTCTTATTCATTCATTTATTTGCAATTAGGGGTGCATCCCCGGTGAAATTGGGTATACATGACAAATACATAATTATACATAACAATTCAATAACAATTAAACTTGAGTATTTACACAAATCGTCAGTCTTTTCTTAACCCCCTCAGTGCCACGCTCCGATCAGATCGGCTCTCGCTGCTCGCGCCAAAAGTGCCAAAGCCGATTGAATTGGCGCACTGTTTATCTTATATTTGTAGATTTCTCTAGGCATATGTCCGTGATTATTTCATACTGTTGGAAAGGTGAGGTTCCAAGCTTGTCTGTGCGGTGTTTACTTTTTTCCTTCAAAGTCCGTTACGCGACAGGTTTGAGTTTGTATTCACGCCCTCCTTTAGTGCTCCCCCAATCACGCACATTCCCGCAAAATTGTGGTGCAGTTGTTTTCTTCTTGTTGACGTTTTCTGCCTACAGATGTATCTAAGAGCATTATACAGCTGGAAACGTAGTATTTTTTCGAATATGACACTTAGGTGACCTTAATTTAGACTCAAAATTGATTTTTTACAAAGAAAAAATTGAAAAATTGAAAAATTTTCAGAATAACCTCCATTATAAACGTTTAGATGCAGTATTTACTTTTTTGAACATAATGTATGAAAGAATGGGGTATTGGTTATAATGCAAAGCAAAAGTAATGATAATATCGTTGAAAATGGGGTATTAATGATTTCTTTTCGAATAGTCTGCATGATCATTGAAAATAGCTTGGCATTCTTGGCAAGTATTTCTGGAAATGGCTTGGCACTAAGAGGGTTAAACACACCTATATATTTGGGAAAAGACTCTAAGACTGCGGCAGGTAGAGAGTTCCAGCGCACCTGCGCTTCTTTACTGCGACAACTAGGGTGCGAGGGCACGGATACCTAGAGCATGCTGATGAGCCTATCTTGGTGTTCCTAGGTGAAAGCCCGCACAAGACACGGCATAAACCTAGAAAAATTGCTGAGTTTATGGATACCCAAGCTTAGACCTTATTAGAAAAAAACAATTTGTTCAATATCAAATTGAATTACATCAGTGCTTAGCTATATTATTGTAACGTGTTTTTCGAGGGGTTTTTATGCAACTGGCATAAGTCAGAAGGAAGCCATTCTATATTTATTTACGCGGCAAATTGTTCAGCCAAGAGAATTTTTCATGTTAATTTATTATTATTATTAATTTATTATAATTATTATTAAGGTATTTTTGGAGCATTTTATAAAAATTATTAGCATTCAGATAGGTTTTCTATGTCTTAGAAAACGCTATCATGCAAATTATTACGAACGACGATATCATAGAAAATTAACTGATTACGGAATTTTACGGAGTTTTGTCAGTTAGGGTATTTGAGAGACATGAGTCACTGGAAATTCAAGTACACGCTTAATCTTGTCGGGAAGTATTACGCAAGCGGAGTTGCAGCGTCAAGAAAGGCGAATATATGGAACGGAAAACGACTTCTCCCTCTCGCGCGCCGTGTGTAATGAACCAGAGGAGGGGAAGTAGCGGCGTGCTCAGCCAATCAGTGAGGACCACGTAAGCGGGAAGTCTGGACTGGAGTGGGGATGCGACGGGTGCATATATCGTTCGACGCGCCGTGAAACGAGGACTATCTGTGTAGAACTTAACGAGTACGGATGCACGCGGGAGTCGCTCCGATTTTCCGTGGATCGGAGGACTAACTTTAGTAAAACTTAACCAGTGTGGTTGCACGAGTGTTTGGGTTCGATGTACGGACCATAGAATTATCTAATCGACCAGAATCTCATCAAACATCGACGAAGATGACGTCATCCAGGAGACTGTGGGAAGCTCACAGCATCATCCAGTACGAGGGAAAGGCTTCGGGCATTTCCAGTGGTAAGCGCTAATGACGCAGAAATACGCAATCTCTCATTTTTCTTGGTTTTATATTTCACATTTCAGTAACTTCATAGCTTGGGAATAAGAGTAAAATCAATAATTTATCAGACTCCGTTTTCACGTAATTTTCTATCGGTAATATTAAAATCGCAATGCTCCAATTTAAATTTTAAACTTATTATTATTATTAATTTTGCTATACTTGTTTTATATAATAAATTCATTTCTTTTACAATGCAATCTTTGCTTTCAGTAGGTAGCATTAGATATGGACCAATTCCTTCTCCTGATACAATTGTTTGTTGGGTTAATGATCAAATCATACCACGATCTGAGTGAATAGAGTCTTGAATGTGTTCTGCCAGAGCTAGACGTTGTTAAATACAAATTTAGATTTCAACATTGCGTTGAGGTCTTGGCGCCCATTAAAACAACATAGCTTAGGCAAATGTAAACAGTTACATTTCTCACCCAACAGTTAGGGGCTAGCAAAACGTTTCATTTGTACGCTCAACGTGGAGCAAAGTAAATACCGTTTCAATTGTCGCCGACAACTTGGGGCTGAAAACCTAATAACATTTGTGGAAGGAGAAGGGTATATATTTCTGTGCCTGTATTTTGGGGGTTATTTGTCTGTATCAGTGTATATCATTATGGGGGATGAGAAAGAAAGACAGATGAGGTTACGTAGTGGTCATCAACGGGAGAGTGATGATACGAGCAGTATGTCGAGTGATGGTAGTACCGGGGTAGCGGAGGTAAATCCCGATACTGAAACAGGGAGTGTAGGCGGCCAACCAGAATTAAAAACTTTACTTCTCGAGTTTATGTATCAGAACAAAGTTAGTAGTGATGCCCTAAATGCAAGATTAGAACAAAACAGTAGGGAAAATAAAGAGAGTAATAGGGAATTGAGCGATAGTTTAAACGCCAAATTAGAACAAAACAGTAGGGAAAATAAAGAAAGTACAGATGCCTTAAACGCCAAATTAGAACAAAACAGTAGGGAAAATAAAGAAAGTACAGAAGCTTTAAATAAAAAATTAGAACAGAATAATGCAAAATTAGATAAGAACAACAAGGAAATTAGTGTGAAAATGGAGCAGATTAGAGGAGAAATCTGAGGAGTAATGGAAGAGAAGGTTAAAGAGATCATTGCAGATGTAGACAAGAAATTAGGAAAAGTACAGGAGGAGTTGGAAAGTAGAATCAGCACACAGGCTGAAAATTTAAAGGAATTAGTTAAATTAGAAACACTGCAGGTTAAAAAGAAATTGGGGAGAGAAATTGACAAGATTCAAGTATCAACTAAAGAGGTTAAGGAACAGCTGGGGGGTAGAATTGAGAAAGTCCACTCGCAAATAGTTGCAGAAGTAAATGATTTAAGAGAGAGTAATAGAGAGAGCATTAGCAAGATTGAGGAGAAACAAGCAAAGCTATATGATAAAGTAGAAGAATCAGAAGGAAACATTAAATTAACAGTAAACAGTATTGAGAGGAAGGCTGAGGAGAAAATCGCAGAGTTAGAGTTGAAATTAAAAGCTAGGATCAGGCAAGAAAATAGTCAGAATAGGCCAGGTTTTGTGAATAGCACACACAGGGAGGTAGAACTGGGTAAGTTCAGCAATCGACAGGGGTGCCCAATGGAGTTCATGAACACTATAGAAAATAAATTCGGGGAGAGGTTGGAAAATGGTAGTATTGAGTGGTGCCAGGTAGTTGAAATTTTAGAACAAGTGTTTGTGGGGGAAACGAGGAATTGGTTTGCTGTCTACAGAGACAAGTTTACTGATATCAATGATTTTAAAATGAAATTCTGTGAAAAGTTCTGGAATGAGGTTATTCAGTCGCAGCATCGTGAGGGAGTAGTGTGTGGTAAATATAACCCTAAAGGAAGCTCCACCATGACCGAATACTTTTTAGGGCAGGTATTAGTGTGTAAATATCTGGATGGATTGAAGGAGGAAAGTGATGTGGTGAGGTTGCTACTTAGGCACTTTCCCTATAGGATCAAGGAGGCTGCTTGTATCCAGAATGTAAAGACAATATCACAAGTAGAAAATTTGTTAAGCACATTTGATGCACTAGGGAGAGGGGGTTATGAGGACAATTTCAATAGGAACCAGGGTAATAATAATAATAATAATAGACCTAATGAAGCCAGGCATCAGGAAGTTCAAGGGAACGGTGGCGAAGGGGCCAACGCTCAAAATAGAAATAATAATAATCAGCTAAATCAGAACAGAGGAAATGGCTATGGTAATCAGTATCAAGGGAGGAACAATGATTTCAGGGGAAATCAAGGGAGGAACAATGATTACAGGGGAAATCAAGGGAGAAACAATGATTTCAGGGAAAATCAAGGGAGAAATTATAATGACAATAATTACAACCAGAATAGGGGTCAAGGAAGAGGACCGCCTAGTGGTAGTAATATACAGCCAAACAATGACAACACAGCCCAGAACAACCAGACCAGTTTAGTAGTTAGTGGTACTACGGCCAGCTGTAGCGGTTCTTTAAACGCGAACCAGGCTGCGAAGTAAGGTCAGAATCTCAGTCTGTAGCATGCCCTGTCCATACAATTATACAGGAACCCTATGACCTAAATGTAAGAAATGATTTATTACATGAACTAAATGATGAAGGTATTATTCAGGAAGTGGTTAGTAAGAGCCCCATAGTTAAATTTAACGTGTCCGAGGCGTATACAGATGTTTTAATTGATAGTGGTTGTATGAAGAGTTGCATAAGTAGTGCATTTTATGATAAAATGAAAGGAACTGGAGTAAATTTTGAGGAGATGCCAATTAAAAGCACTTTTGTTATCACAGCTGTTGGGAAGAGGTCTAAAGTAATTTCTAAGCAAGTTTTAGTAGACATTAAAATTAATAATCATGTAGAGAAGCAGATTTGCCTTGTAATTCCAAATTTAGTATTCAGTGTTATCTTGGGTTCAGAGTGGCTAAGTAGAGTGTCTGGTAACTTATGTTATGATGTAGGGAGTTTGAAATTTAAATGGGGAGATTCTGAAGTAGAAGTAGCGTTCAATGACCATATTCAGAGGAGTAGTATTGTAGGTGTGATTTGTACTTTAAATGAGATATCGCCAGCCGTAGAGCGGGGTTCTCCATGTTTTGTGGGCAGTGTGATTACGAACGGAAGTCTAGAGGACTCGTTACGTGATGCTGCATTTCAGGGTAATATAGAGGTGGAACAGTGTGTTCGGCTCTATGATGTGTTATTGTGTAATAGGAGAGTTTTTGAGGATCGCATTGGTATGGCCAATTGCTATACCCATTCATTGAACGTTATTGATAGGTCAGTATTCACAGGACATAGATATCCTGTACCTTTCGCTTATCAGAGTGCAGTTGAGGCACAAATTAACCAGATGCTTGAAGATGGGATTATTGAGCACTCTAACAGTCCATATGTTAATTCTTTGATCACGGTACCCAAGACCGACGGCACGGTTCGTATTTGTTTAGACGCTCGTTTAGTTAACAGTAGAATCAGTTCAGATCAGCTGAAGTCCATGTCCATTGAAGAGTTGATGAAAACATTTGAGGGGAAGAAGTATTTCACTTGTGTAGATTTGAGTTCCAGTTTTTGGCAAGTGCCACTTATGTATGAAGATAGACCATTTACAGCTTTTAGTCATAAATATAACCTTTATCAATTTTGTAGAACACCTTATGGGTTAAAGAGTAGTTCAGCAGCTTTAATTAGGGCTTTAAACATCGCATTAGGGGATGACACAGGAGAGTTTGTAACCATTTACATAGATGATATGGTAATTAGTTCACGCAGTTTTGAGGAGCATCTACATCATTTAGATATAGTTTTTCAGAAGTTAGATAAGGTAGGGTTCACTTTGAAGCTGTCTAAGTCGTCATTCTGTCAGTCAGAAGTGACATTTTTAGGTCATAGAGTGTCGAGTAGAGGTGTTACACGAGAAGAAACTAGGGTTAGCATGTGTGGACAGTAGCAACAGGGCATCGTTACAGACACTGAGAAATATGCTAGGTAGAGCAACGTGATGACGTTCATTTAAGGGAGCCACTTGCAAGGTTGGAAGCAGGTGACGCAGAAACATTTATAGTTTCCAAACGTATTGGGAAAACAGCATATGTGCTGGAGAATAGTGAAGGAAACAGATTATACGGAACGTATAATATACATAGTCTACGAAAATATGTGTCATAAAGTGAGTGTGTTTAGCTGGCGAGCCAGCCTATCAAATGAGTAAGTGTGGTGTCTGGTGCGTGGAAGATCTGGTCTTCAAGGCAGGCGTATCAGAAGTCGCACAGGGGGGTAGTATGTAAGTAAATGAGAGTTTTTAAGGTACAGGGAAATATGACGGGATTGTCGGATGCTCTTGAGCACTAAAATGTCTCGATACACCAAGGCCAGAATTTGGTAGCGCTGGTGAATTCCCATTTGCCTCCAAGAGATGGGTGAGCGCTTGAACAGGGTATTTTTGCTTAAGGCGTCCACGAGGCAAAAGATGGGCCATCAGAATGCGAGACAGTCCTTCATGAAACTCATACATATCAGCACACGTGATTTCTGTTTACGGCCTCGCCATGTAAGATTTGTAAGTGTGTAATTTAAGGTAATTTGTACAAAGGTATTATTTGTGTCAGGAGAAATGGTCTGTGTTGAGAACTAGTATTAAGTAGAATATGGTCTACGGGAACTTAACAAGACAGGGCGATTACGGCACAGAAATATTTGGTGTTATATGTAATGCGCATTTACTGTTTTTTTTTTTCAGAAGTCAATATTAATTTAATCTTCTTTAACCCCCTTAGCGTGTACGGCGCAACGGTGCGCCCACTAGCCTGCTACGTTCACAGCGTGTACGGCGCAGGGGTGCGCCGTCGAATTTGAAACGCCCGCTACGTGGACTTCGTAATAGTAATTTATTTGGTCGTAAGATGGCAGGAAGAGGCAACTTTTGGCTACACTTCAAGCTATTTATTATTGCCAGGAGGTGTCGCATATCTTCACAGCCATTTATTTTTCAGATCTCTGCACACGTGTTCCCGCTTTTGCGGACCGTGAGTTTGCTTGTAAACATGGCAGGTCGTGGCACAGTTATTGATGACAAAGAAATAGCTAATTTGCTCGATATTAGTGCCAACGAAAGTGATTCAGAGTGTGACAGCGATATAGAGGATGAGTTCGCTATAACTTCCAGTGAAGATAGTGACGCTGACTATGTAATTCGTGATAGAACGCCAAGAAATACGAACACATTAGGCGACTGTGATATTGTCCCAGTATTGACGTGCCGCTGACCAGGGATAACCAGGTTACCAATAGTTTAGAATATTATGTTATATGTTGTTCTTATTGTGTGTGTTTTTGAAAACTTTTGCCAGTGCGTTTGGAAATTATAGCGAAATGCATATGACACCGCGCTTACCATTGGGAGTAGGCTAGAAATAATGCACGTTGTGGGTGCAGCCCAGAGTTTCACAATATCACGCTTGAGGGGTTAAAGAGAGATTAAGTATTATGGTCACGAGGCGCTGCCACAATAGTGTGATCGTGTGTTCAGTGCTAAGTGAGATTAAATTTCACCATAAGGAAGGGACCTCCAGTGAAATTAGGAAGTTCTATGGTGATATAAATATATCAGAACACCTTCAATGCGTGTGATATGACATCATAAATACATAGTGCTCACACATTAATTATGTCTATTTCTCCAACATAGAGAAATTTGAGAGGCGGAAATATCCGTGGAACACTATTCTATATGTAAAACATTGGACTGGTTGCAATGTGCAATCCATAGTGACAACAAACTTTGACGCAAAGTGCGTGAAGAAAAATTATGAGTGTATATATCTGTAATTTAGGGTGATCTCATTTATGTAATATATATTTTGGATGGGGTTTATTAACGTGTCTGGGATAATCGGATAATGGACCGTCGTCACGGTAAATCATCCGATGATCCGAGGCGAATATGTAACGTGTTTTTCGAGGGGTTTTTATGCAACTGGCATAAGTCAGAAGGAAGCCATTCTATATTTATTTACGCGGCAAATTGTTCAGCCAAGAGAATTTTTCATGTTAATTTATTATTATTATTAATTTATTATAATTATTATTAAGGTATTTTCGGAGCATTTTATAAAAATTATTAGCATACAGATAGGTTTTCTATGTCTTAGAAAACGCTATCATGCAAATTATTACGAACGACGATATCATAGAAAATTATCTGATTACGGAATTTTACGGAGTTTTGTCAGTTAGGGTATTTGAGAGACATGAGTCACTGGAAATTCAAGTACACGCTTAATCTTGTCGGGAAGTATTACGCAAGCGGAGTTGCAGCGTCAAGAAAGGCGAATATATGGAACGGAAAACGACTTCTCCCTCTCGCGCGCCGTGTGTAATGAACCAGAGGAGGGGAAGTAGCGGCGTGCTCAGCCAATCAGTGAGGACCACGTAAGCGGGAAGTCTGGACTGGAGTGGGGATGCGACGGGTACATATATCGTTCGACGCGCCGTGAAACGAGGACTATCTGTGTAGAACTTAACGAGTACGGAGGCACGCGGGAGTCGCTCCGATGTTCCGTGGATCGGAGGACTAACTTTAGTAAAACTTAACCAGTGTGGTTTCACGAGTGTTTGGGTTCGATGTACGGACCATAGAATTATCTAATCTACCAGAATCTCATCAAACATCGACGAAGATGACGTCATCCAGGAGACTGTGGGAAGCTCACAGCATCATCCAGTACGAGGGAAAGGCTTCGGGCATTTCCAGTGGTAAGCGCTAATGACGCAGAAATACGCAATCTCTCATTTTTCTTGGTTTTATATTTCACATTTCAGTAACTTCATAGCTTGGGAATAAGAGTAAAATCAATAATTTATCAGACTCCGTTTTCACGTAATTTTCTATCGGTAATATTAAAATCGCAACGCTCCAATTTAAATTTTAAACTTATTATTATTATTAATTTTGCTATACTTGTTTTATATAATAAATTCATTTCTTTTACAATGCAATCTTTGCTTTCAGTAGGTAGCATTAGATATGGACCAATTCCTTCTCCTGATACAATTGTTTGTTGGGTTAATGATCAAATCATACCACGATCTGAGTGATTAGAGTCTTGAATGTGTTCTGCCAGAGCTAGACGTTGTTAAATACAAATTTAGATTTCAACATTGCGTTGAGTTCTTGGCGCCCATTAAAACAACATAGCTTAGGCAAATGTAAACAGTTACATTTCTCACCCAACAGTTAGGGGCTAGCAAAACGTTTCATTTGTACGCTCAACGTGGAGCAAAGTAAATACCGTTTCATTATTTCTGCCCAAATGACATTGAATTGGCAGATGAAAAGATAAAGGAACTAGGAGACTTCTGCTACTAATTCCTTTTAGTGATGGATGAAGCAAAGACGATAAAAAATAGGTTGGCACAGGCAAGGAAAGCACTTGTGCAGAAGAGAAATCTGTTGAAATCAAATATCGGTTGGTTCCTCAGTTTAGGGGCTGCGACAATGCGGTCATGTAGCCCCGTGTACTTTGGGTGTGTATAGAATCTGATTGATAACTGGTGTTAATTTTGATGACTGTATTAGTGTGTGTTATCTGTAATTGAGTTGGGAAAGATAACCGGCTATGGCAAAATGTGATGGGTAAACAAGGTCTTGGAACCTGTAATCCCAATGGACTTCTTCTTCTTCTTGGTCTTTGTGCAGAACATGAACTCTTCATCACCAACACTCAATTCCGATTACCTGACCGCTTCAAGACCACGTGCCGGGTGATCGGCTCATATCATGACATAGAAGCTTTGCATTTCAAATCGTTCCCTCGTCCGCGGAGCTGTTAGTACAAGACAGCATATCCACTTAATGGGTCAATGCAAATTCCAGTCAATTAGTTGAACGAGTTTTTCCCTGATTTCACATCTATAGCCACATGCCAGCGCGCTTTCAAAGGAAGTACCGGAACCAAAGTTTCCACCTCGTCATCATTTTACCCACCAGTATTGCAAGCTATTTGGGTCATGGACACTAGCAAAAGGCTCATTGTTTTGCTTGACACACAAGTGATTTATGACTGTGCATTTTGACCATCGCACACTAAACAAGAATGTTCATAATAGTGATTACATATTTAAGTGACTGTAAACAGCAGGAATGTTTTAATTGGTCATAAGTTTGTCATGTTTTAATTTTTTAATAGTTTTTATAGTGTTTTAATATTAGTGTTATATGTTTCGACATGGACGAGGTCATTTTGGTCTGTGTAATGATGTTTCCTAATATTTATTGTAAAGGGCTGAAGAAGGAATTGACATTAATTCCGAAACATGTACCCGTGAGACGCTAACTTAGAATTAAATGTGTGTTGATTAGGCGGAAACTTTGCAACTTGTTATATTCAATTCTAAACGTCAACACGGAACCTGGAATGGATTCTTCTTCGAATAATCAAAAGGGAAGCCTATCTATCTCATCTTCAAGACCCATCCTCAAATACGAAGAAAGCTCTGTATTTAGAACTCAAGAGTGTAACGTGTTTTTCGAGGGGTTTTATGCAACTGGCATAAGTCAGTAGGAAGCCATTCTATATTTATTTACGCGGCAAATTGTTCAGCCAAGAGAATTTTTCATGGTAATTTATTATTATTATTAATTTATTATAATTATTATTAAGGTATTTTCGGAGCATTTTATAAAAATTATTAGCATTCAGATAGGTTTTCTATGTCTTAGAAAACGCTATCAAGCAAATTATTACGAACGACAATATCATAGAAAATTATATGATTACGGAATTTAACGGAGTTTCGTCAGTTAGGGTATATCGAGAGACGTGACTCACTGGGATTTCAAGTACACGCTTAATCTTGTCGAGAAGCATGACGCAATCTTGGGTCGCAAGGTCTAGAAAAGGCGAATTGTTGGAACGGAAAACGACTTCTCCCTCTCGCGCGCCGAGTGTAAAGAAACCAGAGGAGGGGAACTAGCGGTGGGTCAACCAATCAGTGAGGACCACGCAAGCTGAAGCCGGCTGAAGAGTGGGGGAGCCAACGTGTGCATATATCGTTCGACGCGCCGTGAAACGAGGACTATCTGTGTAGAACTTGCGGAGTACGGTTGCAAGTGCGTGTCGCTCCGATGTTCAGTGGAGTTGAAGACTAACTTTTGCAAAACTTAACCAGTGCGGTTGTACGAGTGTTTGGGTCCGAGGTACGGACCATAGAATTATCTAATCTACCAGAATATCATCAAATTCCGACGGAGATGACGACGTCCAGGAGACTGTGGGAAGCTCACAGCATCAGCAAGTACGAGGGAAATGCCTTGGCAATTTCCAATGGTAAGCGCAAATGACGCAGAAATACGCAATCTCTCATTTTTCTTTGTTTTACATTTCATATTTCAGTAACTTCATAGCTTGGAAATAAGAGTAAAATCAATTTATCAGACTCCGTTTTCACGTAATTTTCTATCGGTAATATTCAAATCACAACGCTCCAATTTAAATTTTGTACTTATTATTATTATTAATTTTGCTATACTGGTTTTATATAATAAATTCATTTCTTTTACAATGCAATCTTTGCTTTCAGTAGGTAGCATTAGATATAGACCAATTCCTTCTCCTGATACAATTGTTTGTTGGGTTAATGATCAAATCATACCACGATCTGAGTGAATAGTGTCTTGAAGGTGTTCTGCCAGAGCTAGACGTTGTTAAATACAAATTTAGATTTCAACATTGCATTGAGGTCTTGGCGCCCATTAAAACAACATAGTTTAGGCAAAGGTAAACAGTTACATTTATCACCCAACAGTGTGGGCTAGCCAAACTGTTACATTTGTCGCTACCAACATGGGGCATTAAATAACGCTACAATTGTCGCCGACAACTTGGGGCTGAAAACCTAATAACATTTGTGGAAGGAGAAGGGTATATATTTCTGTGCCTGTATTTTGGGGGTTATTTGTCTGTATCAGTGTATATCATTATGGGGGATGAGAAAGAAAGACAGATGAGGTTACGTAGTGGTCATCAACGGGAGAGTGATGATACGAGCAGTATGTCGAGTGATGGTAGTACCGGGGTAGCGGAGGTAAATCCCGATACTGAAACAGGGAGTGTAGGCGGCCAACCAGAATTAAAAACTTTACTTCTCGAGTTTATGTATCAGAACAAAGTTAGTAGTGATGCCTTAAATGCTAAATTAGAACAAAACAATGCAAAACTGGAACAAAATAATGCTAAATTAGAACAAAACAGTAGGGAAAATAAAGAAAGTACAGATGCCTTAAATGCTAAATTAGAACAAAACAGTAGGGAAAATAGAGAGAGTAATGAAACTTTAAACGCCAGATTAGAACAAAACAGTAAGGAAAATAGAGAGAGTACTGAAACTTTAAATGCTAAACTGGAACAAAACAACGCCAGATTAGAACAAAACAGTAAGGAATATAGAGAGAGTACTGAAACTTTAAATGCTAAATTAGAACAAAACAGCAGGGAAATGAGTGACAAATTCGAACTGATTAGAGGTGAGATCAGGGGGGTGATGGAAGAAAAGGCTAAAGAGATTATTGCAGATGTAGACAGAAAATTAGGAAAAGTACAGGAGGAGTTGGAAATTAGAATCAGTACACAGGCTGAAAATTTAAAAGAACTAGTGCAACTGGAAACACAGCAGGTCAAAAAGCAATTGGGGGGAGAAATTGACAAAATTCAGGAAGCTACTAAAGAGGTTAAGGAACAGCTGGGGGGTAGAATTGAGAAAGTCCACTCACAAATAGTTGCAGAAGTAAATGATTTAAGAGAGAGTAATAGAGAGAGCATTAGCAAGATTGAGGAGAAACAAGCAAAGCTATATGATAAAGTAGAAGAATCAGAAGGAAACATTAAATTAACAGTAAACAGTATTGAGAGGAAGGCTGAGGAGAAAATCGCAGAATTAGAATTAAAATTAAAAGCTAGGATCAGGCAAGAAAATAGTCAGAATAGGCCAGTTTTTGTGAATAGCACACACAGGGAGGTAGAACTGGGTAAGTTCAGCAATCGACAGGGGTGCCCAATGGAGTTCATGAACACTATAGAAAATAAATTCGGGGAAAGGTTTGAAAATGGTAGTATTGAGTGGTGCCAGGTAGTTGAAATTTTAGAACAAGTGTTTGTGGGGGAAACGAGGAATTGGTTTGCTGTCTACAGAGACAAGTTTACTGATATCAATGATTTTAAAATGAAATTCTGTGAAAAGTTCTGGAATGAGGTTATTCAGTCGCAGCATCGTGAGGGAGTAGTGTGTGGTAAATATAACCCTAAAGGAAGCTCCACCATGACCGAATACTTTTTAGGGCAGGTATTAGTGTGTAAATATCTGGATGGCTTGAAGGAGGAAAGTGATGTGGTGAGGTTGCTACTTAGGCACTTTCCCTATAGGATCAAGGAGGCTGCTTGTATCCAGAATGTAAAGACAATATCACAAGTAGAAAATTTGTTAAGCACATTTGATGCACTAGGGAGAGGGGGTTATGAGGACAATTTCAATAGGAACCAGGGTAATAATAATAATAATAATAGGCCTAATGAAGCCAGGCATCAAGAAGTTCAAGGGAACGGTGGCGAAGGGGCCAATGCTCAAAATAGAAATAACAATAATCAGCTAAATCAGAACAGAGGAAATGGCTATGGTAATCAGTATCAAGGGAGGAACAATGATTTCAGGGGAAATCAAGGGAGGAACAATGATTACAGGGGAAATCAAGGGAGAAACAATGATTTCAGGGGAAATCAAGGGAGGAATTATAACGACAATAATTACAACCAGAATAGGGGTCAAGGAAGAGGACAGCCTAGTGGTAGTAATATACAGCCAAACAATGACAACACAACTCAGAACAACCAGACCAGTGCAGTAGTAACTAGTACTACGGCCAGCTGTAGCGGTTCTTTAAACGCGAACCAGGCTGCGAAGTAAGGTCAGAATCTCAGTCTGTAGCATGCCCTGTCCATACAATTATACAGGAACCCTATGACCTAAATGTAAGAAATGAATTATTACATGAACTAAATGATGAAGGTATTATTCAGGAAGTGGTTAGTAAGAGCCCCATAGTTAAATTTAACGTGTCCGAGGCGTACACAGATGTTTTAATTGATAGTGGTTGTATGAAGAGTTGCATAAGTAGTGCATTTTATGATAAAATGAAAGGAACTGGAGTAAATTTTGAGGAGATGCCAATTAAAAGCACTTTTGTTATCACAGCTGTTGGGAAGAGGTCTAAAGTAATTTCTAAGCAAGTTTTAGTAGACATTAAAATTAATAATCATGTAGAGAAGCAGATTTGCCTTGTAATTCCAAATTTAGTATTCAGTGTTATCTTGGGTTCAGAGTGGCTAAGTAGAGTGTCTGGTAACTTATGTTATGATGTAGGGAGTTTGAAATTTAAATGGGGAGATTCTGAAGTAGAAGTAGCGTTCAATGACCGTATTCAGAGGAGTAGTATTGTAGGTGTGATTTGTACTTTAAATGAGATATCGCCAGCCGTAGAGCGGGGTTCTCCATGTTTTGTGGGCAGTGTGATTACGAACGGAAGTCTAGAGGACTCGTTACGTGATGCTGCATTTCAGGGTAATATAGAGGTGGAACAGTGTGTTCGGCTCTATGATGTGTTATCGTGTAATAGGAGAGTTTTTGAGGATCGCATTGGTATGGCCAATTGCTATACACATTCATTGAACGTTATTGATAGGTCAGTATTCACAGGACATAGATATCCTGTACCTTTCGCTTATCAGAGTGCAGTTGAGGCACAAATTAATCAGATGCTTGAAGATGGGATTATTGAGCACTCTAACAGTCCATATGTTAATTCTTTGATCACGGTACCCAAGACCGACGGCACGGTTCGTATTTGTTTAGACGCTCGTTTGGTTAACAGTAGAATTAGTTCAGATCAGCTGAAATCTATGTCAATAGAAGAATTAATGCAAACATTTGAGGGGAAGAAGTATTTCACTTGTGTAGATTTGAGTTCCAGTTTTTGGCAAGTGCCACATATGTACGAAGATAGACCATTTACAGCTTTTAGTCATAAATATAACCTTTATCAATTTTGTATAACACCTTATGGGTTAAAGAGTAGTTCAGCAGCTTTAATTAGGGCTTTAAACATCGCATTAGGGGATGACACAGGAGAGTTTGTTACCATTTACATAGATGATATGGTAATTAGTTCACGCAGTTTTGAGGAGCATCTACGTCATTTAAATATAGTTTTTCAGAAGTTAGATCAGGCAGGGTTCACTTTGAAGCTGTCTAAGTCGTCATTCTGTCAGTCAGAAGTGACATTTTTAGGTCATAGAGTGTCGAGTAGAGGTGTGATACCATAGGAAGGTAGGGTTAGCATGTGTGGACAGTAGCAACAGGGCATCGTTACAGACACTGAGAAAGATGCTAGGTAGAGCAACGTGATGATGTTCATTAAAGGGAGCCACTTGCAAGGTTGGAAGCAGGTGACGCAGAAACATTTATGGTTTCCAAACGTATTGGCAAAACAGCATATGTGCTGGAGAATAGTGAGGGAAACAGATTATACGGGACGTATTATATACATAGTCTACGAAAATATGTGTCATAAAGTGAGTGTGTTGTGTGTTTAGCTGGCGAGCCAGCCTATCAAATGAGTAAGTGTGGTATTTGGTGCGTGGGAGGATCTGGTCTTAAGGCAGGCGTATCAGAAGTCACACAGGGGGGTAGTATGTAAGTAAATGAGAGTTTTTAAGGTACAGGGAAATATGACGGGATTGTCGGATGCTGTTGAGCACTAAATTGTCTCGATGCACCAAGGCCATTTTGGCAGCGCTGATGGGTTCCCATTTATCTCCAAGAGATGGGGGAGCGCTTGTATAGGGCTTGTTAGCTTAAGGCGTCCACGAGATAAAAGATGGGCCATCAGAATGCGAGACAGTCCTTCATGAAACTCATACATATCAGCACACGTGATTTCTGTTTACGGCCTCGCCATGTAAGATTTGTAAGTGTGTAATTTAAGATAATCTGTACAATGGTATTATTTGTGTGAGGAGAAATGGTCTGTGTTGAGAGCTAGTATTAAGTAGAATATGGTTAACGGGAACTTAACAAGACAGGGCGCTTACGGCACAGAAATATTTGGTGTTATATGTAATGCGCATTTACTGTTTTTTTTCAGAAGTCAATATTAATTTAATCTACGTTAAAGAGAGATTAAGTATTATGGTCACGAGGCGCTGCCACAATAGTGTGATCGTGTGCTGAGTGATAAGTGGAATTAAATGTCACCATAAGGAAGGAACCTCCAGTGAAATTAGGAAGTTCTATGGTGATATAAATATATCAGAACACCTTCAATGCGTGTGATATGACATCATAAATACATAGTGCTCACACATTAATTATGTCTATTTCTCCAACATAGAGAAATTTGAGAGGCGGAAATATCCGTGGAACACTATTCCCTATGTAAAACATTGAACTGGTTGCAAAGTGCGATCCATAGTGACAACAAACTTTGACGCAAAGTGCGTGAAGAAAAAATATGAGTGTATATATCTGTAATTTAGGGTGATTTCATTTATGTAATATGTATTTTGGATGGGGTTTATTAACGTGTCTGGGATAATCGGATAATGGACCGTGGTCACGGTAAATCATCCGATGATCCGAGGTGAATATGTAACATGTTTTTCGAGGGGTTTTATGCAACTGGCATAAGTCAGTAGGAAGCCATTCTATATTTATTTACGCGGCAAATTGTTCAGCCAAGAGAATTTTTCATGGTAATTTATTATTATTATTAATTTATTATAATTATTATTAAGGTATTTTCGGAGCATTTTATAAAAATTATTAGCATTCAGATAGGTTTTCTATGTCTTAGAAAACGCTATCAAGCAAATTATTACGAACGACAATATCATAGAAAATTATATGATTACGGAATTTAACGGAGTTTCGTCAGTTAGGGTATATCGAGAGACGTGACTCACTGGGATTTCAAGTACACGCTTAATCTTGTCGAGAAGCATGACGCAATCTTGGGTCGCAAGGTCTAGAAAAGGCGAATTGTTGGAACGGAAAACGACTTCTCCCTCTCGCGCGCCGAGTGTAAAGAAACCAGAGGAGGGGAACTAGCGGTGGGTCAACCAATCAGTGAGGACCACGCAAGCTGAAGCCGGCTGAAGAGTGGGGGAGCCAACGTGTGCATATATCGTTCGACGCGCCGTGAAACGAGGACTATCTGTGTAGAACTTGCGGAGTACGGTTGCAAGTGCGTGTCGCTCCGATGTTCAGTGGAGTTGAAGACTAACTTTTGCAAAACTTAACCAGTGCGGTTGTACGAGTGTTTGGGTCCGAGGTACGGACCATAGAATTATCTAATCTACCAGAATATCATCAAATTCCGACGGAGATGACGACGTCCAGGAGACTGTGGGAAGCTCACAGCATCAGCAAGTACGAGGGAAATGCCTTGGCAATTTCCAATGGTAAGCGCAAATGACGCAGAAATACGCAATCTCTCATTTTTCTTTGTTTTACATTTCATATTTCAGTAACTTCATAGCTTGGAAATAAGAGTAAAATCAATTTATCAGACTCCGTTTTCACGTAATTTTCTATCGGTAATATTCAAATCACAACGCTCCAATTTAAATTTTGTACTTATTATTATTATTAATTTTGCTATACTGGTTTTATATAATAAATTCATTTCTTTTACAATGCAATCTTTGCTTTCAGTAGGTAGCATTAGATATAGACCAATTCCTTCTCCTGATACAATTGTTTGTTGGGTTAATGATCAAATCATACCACGATCTGAGTGAATAGTGTCTTGAAGGTGTTCTGCCAGAGCTAGACGTTGTTAAATACAAATTCAGATTTCAACATTGCATTGAGGTCTTGGCGCCCATTAAAACAACATAGCTTAGGCAAAGGTAAACAGTTACATTTATCACCCAACAGTGTGGGCTAGCCAAACTGTTACAAGAGTAAGTGTCAGACACAAATAAGAGAGATAAAGAATACTTGGTGGCAGCGGAAAGCTGAGGAACTTCAGAGGCTATCTGATACTCGTGATCTGAGGAACTTCTATGCAGGGATTAAAGAGATATATGGCCCACTTCGTTCTTCATCAGGTACACTAAAAAGTGCTGACAACTCTGCCACTCTTACTGACAGCCATGATATCTTAGAGCATTGGAAGGAACATTTCTCCATCCTTCTAAATCGTCCTTCAACAGCTGCTGAAGACTTCCTTCGTGATGTGCCGAAATATCCTGAACAACCATGGATGGCTGTACCTCCTTCTTACACGGAATTCAGTGTAGCTCTCAATCAAATGAAACCAAGAAAGGCACCTGGCCCAGATAATATCCCACTGGAATTAATTCAAGCTGGAGGTCAGTCCCTCAAAACGCGGATTTTCACTCTTATTCTCAAAATTTGGGAATTGAGTGAAGTACCTGGTGACCTAAAGAACGCCACTATCATCACAATCTTCAAGATAGGTGATCGTAGTGTTTGTGGCAACTATCGCGGTATATCGCTACTATCTACGGTGGGTAAAATTCTCGCCAGAATTTTACTTAACCTCATTCAGGTTATCTCGGAAAAGATCCTCCCCGAGTCCCAGTGTGGATTTCGATCTTCCAGAAGCACAACTGACTTGATTTTCTGCGTAAGACAACTACAAGAAAAATGTAGTGAGCAACAGAATCCACTCTTCTTAGTCTTTTATGATCTGGAAAAGGCCTTTGACTCACTTCCAAGATCTGCTATGTGGGCGGTGCTACAACGCTTTGGCTGTCCTCGACGCTTTGTTGATCTAATCCAAGCTCTCCATGATGGCATGACCGGTCAGGTTTGTCAGCAAAATAAGATCTCTGACGAATTTCCTATCACTCATGGACTGAAACAAGGCTGCGTACTTGCTCCAACATTGTATTTGGCTGCAATGCTCTATAAATCGCCCACAAACATCCCAGGTGTAGATGTCAGGTACCGATTTGATGGAGGGCTCTTCAACCTAGCTCGATTTCGCTCCAAGAAGCTAACTCAGGTTACGAAGATAACCAATATGTTGTATGCAGATGATGCGGCATCGCCTACACTCACGCCAGGGGAGTTGCAACAGACTGTTAATTGCTACAAGAATGCATGTGAACGTAATGTTTTCACCATTAATGTTCAGAAGACCAAGGTTCTGGCACAACCCTCACCAGGCACTTCCCTTCCGCACTTCAACATTTCTATCTCAGATACTCCATTGGAGCAGGTAGACCACTCCTCGTATCTGGGCAGTCTGTTATCTGTACATGGCAATTGTGGGCAGGATGTTGAGAAGAGAATCGGTGCTGCCCATGCGGCATTTGGGCGACTATCGCACCGGGTCTTCTTGAATAAAGATCTGACCGTGAAGACGAAGCTCATGGTGTACCAAGCTGTTGTCATTTCAACATTGTTGTATGGCTGTGAAACCTGGACCCTCTATTGACATGACTTCCGAAAGCTTGAGCGCTTCCATCAACAGAAACTTCGATCCATCCTTAAGATAAAGTGGGAAGACCACATCACCAATCTTGATGTTCTTGAGAAAGCGCTTGCTAATAGTATAGAATCATCCATCATTGGTCATCAACTTAGATGGATTGGACATGTCCATCGGATGGATGATACGAGACTACCACGCCAGGTTCTGTATGGTGAACTCACCTCCGGCACCAGACCTCATGGAGGCCCTAAGAGACGATACAAGGACCAACTTAAGCAGAATATGAAGTTGACAGGACTCAATCCACAAACCTGGGACCAGCTTGTTAAAGACCGTTTAACTTGGCGCCAGACCATCCCGGCTGCTGTCAAAATGTTTGAAGAAGAACGTCGTAGAATTGTTAAGGCCAAGCGACAAGTACGAAAGCTCCGTGCAGCACAGCCACGCCCTCCACCAACAGTTCTGTGTGATCTGTGTGGACGTTTGTTTCATGCACGCATTGGGCTGTTCAGTCACCGCAAACATGCCCACAGACCTCAACCTTAGATTATTTTAGACTGTTTTGGAAGAAGATGTATACTCGGAAATGAGTTAAAGCCGCCGCTGACGACGACGATCTGTAATTGAAGTAAGTTCTGCAAACAATAATTTCAAGTAGTTCCTACTTTTGCTACCAAATGCTACCGTCCACGACACCTAGCTTGCGGACTTGGGCTACTAGATGGCATCGCAGTCAGCACCTGGCGGCGAACATTGGAACCAATAGAGCGTTATCAATTTTCTAACCTACAAATTTTGACTTCACACATGAGTAGATAATGGAGGGTTCTTTTTCATGCCTTAAATCTATGACATGGGACTGCCAGCATTACTTCCCCTCCGAAGGAAAACATACTGAGGGATTTTTAACGCTCTTAAAAAATCTGACGACTTCGGCCGGATTGAACCTGGGATCTTGGGCATAGAAGCTCAGCATGTTACCGACTACGCCATCGAAGCCGCAACATCAAATATAGATTTAGGTATTCATCATCATCATCTTGTACAGTTTCCAGCCCCAGGCTGGGGCTGTTTGGAACATAAGCCTCGCCACTTAGTCCTTTCTTCCCACCACCTGTCCGCTGTCACTCTAGTCCAGTCCTCGCCTCTCTTCTTGACACATTCCTCCACTCCTTTCAGCCATCTATCTCTTGGTCTTCCCCTTGGTCGTTTCTTCTGCATCTGCATCTCATGTATCCTCTTGGGAATCTTCTTCTCTTCCATTCTCTTTAAGTGTCCATACCACCTCAGTCTTGATGTCTCAATCCTACCTTGCAAGGGCTCCTCTTCCACTATTTCCCTGACCTTTTCATTCCTCACCCTGTCTCTTCTTGTTACTCCGATCCTACTTCGCAGGAACTTCGTTTCACCTGCCTGTATTCTGCTTATGTCTCATTATCCACGTTTCTGATGCATTGGTCAGTATCGGGATATAGTAGCTTCTGTATAACACTTCTTTGCTTTTTTGTGGGACATCTTTATTCCACACTAAGCTCCTAATGCTTCTGCCTGTCTGCCACATTCCGTAATCTCTTTGTCATTTCTCCCATTTTCCTCCACTATACTTCCCAAGTACTTGAGACTTTCCACCTTCTTCAGCTGTCAGGTATTAGAGAATTATATTTGAAAACCTTTGTCTGAAGTGTGGCACTGTATGGAAGTGCAGTAGAAACGAGCAGAATGAAAGCATTTGAAATGTGGTGTTACATGAGAATATATTAGATGGGTAGAGGGAGTAACAAATGAAGAGGTATTAAGATGAGTGGGAGAGGAGATGTTTCTGGCAAATGCTAATGAAGAGAAGAGATAGGTTGGTAGGGCAGATACTGAGGCACCTAGGAATAGTAAATGTATTTATGGAAAGGAGGGTGGAGGGTAAGAACTGAAGTGGTAGATCAAAGTTAGCAGGGGTGTAAAACTCCTCGTAAACATGGGGGGGGGGGGGGGGGGTCAAATTTATAAACTGCGGTTACCTACGTACCAGGGAATGCTTTTTTTTTAGTTTAAGGTTTCAAAATTTGCAATAACACGGTAATGTAAGCCTAACACTATAGTTTAGAAAAACAAAGATGATTTTTATTCATTATTTCTAATTAAAATAATTAATTTAGTTCTGGCAACGATGCTGCTGCTTTATGTTGCAACGGTGTTGGACTCTGCCATTGTTACCAAAAGTTGCTAACCGGTATCCCCTCCCTTAGAGCACATGGCCTCGTCCGTCCCCTCCCCCATTCGTGTGCAGTGGCGCCTGTTAGATGAGTAGTTGTGGACAAGCGCTCGCGCAAGACAGTACCGGTATGACGCTTCTCATACGCACTTGCAGCGTTATGAGCACAAAGGAGAAGACTTCTTATGGCGTATCATAACCATTGATGAGACGAGAGCCAAATCTTATGAGCCAGAGTTGAAACGCCAATCGAATGAGTGGCGGCACCACGGATCACCACGAAAACAAACAATTAGACAAACCCCCACCAATGTAAAGGTAATGTTGATTCTTGCCTATGAATGGGATGGTGTGATCATAAAACATACCGTTCCCCCAGGGCAAACCGTTTATGCAGCGTACTATTGTTCGTTTCTGCAAGTCCATCTCCTAGCAGCTCTGAGAAGGAAACGGCGACACCACATCGATACTCCACCCGTCGTTCTGCATGACAATGCTAGGGCACACACAGCAGGAGTAGTGTCTGCATTGTTGAATCGCTGGAACTGGGAGATGGTCTATCATCCCCCCTACTCTCCCGACTTAAGTCCCTGCGACTTTGATCTCGTCCCAAAGATGAATGAGCCACTGCGCGGGAACCTCTACCCTACAATTGGAGATGTTGTGCAGACTGCCGAGCGCTCTCTTCGCACCATCGATAGATTGGGCAGTGCCTACGGAATCCAATGGCTTCCGCGTCGCTGGGAACACATTGTATGCAGTGCTGAAGACCACGTGGAGGGCCTATGAAACTTGGAACCATGTAGGTGTGTTATTTATCAATTTATAACATAGTTGCCAAAACTAAAAAAGCAACCTATGTACAATCGGAATATGAATACAAAACACAAAACCTTTTTGTCAATGTCTAGCAAATGACCCGAACACTGTTTTAAACCGGTGCTCAGAAATAATAGTTGGAAAATGCACCTTTTCTAATTGTTGTGGTAAGGGAACAAAGCTCATAGCTTCTCGGCTAGGTTGGCGGCTCGGCAGGAGACGGGGAAGAGGGGGGATCAGATTGTTTGTTCGGTAGAATAAACAAATTACGACCAAGCAAGGCAAGGTGGCTTTTCCGATTTTCTGCCTTACTTAGTATTAAATCATTATAGAATAGTTTCTGACTAACTTACAAAGCTTCTATTTTTTAAGGGTACTTAAAATGTTTGTAAACAAGAGTTTAGTGCTTTTCAGTCGGTCAACACGAATGTGCCCAAAAGAGATGGGTTATGCCCTAATCCTGAAATAAATTACATGAGATTAATAAACCACTAGGATGACCAGTTTCGATCGTCAAGCGATCATCATCAGATCCGTTACACTTAGGCTACAAAATCTATGTTTGAAATACAGGTGAAAATATTTACAATATGTGCAATTATTTAGTTGCAGTATTGTTACTGCAACTGTCAGTGTATGCTAAATGCAGTATATATGTTAGATGAAATGCTAAATGGTGATAGCTAACCGTAGATTGTACTTTAGAGAGATTATATGGTTGTAAAGTATGGTTAAACTTCCGTACTACAGCTACTCGCAGTTTTCGTGCTCACTGGAACTCACTGTGCGGTCGACTGCGGTGGTTACCTTAACGACTGGTTTTTCCCTGCCTTCTCCCCCCTGCCCCTACGTGCTGTGGGGAGTGATAGCGATGTGTTTATGTGAGGTGTTGCCAACCTAGATAAGATGTATGTTATTGAATGAGGTGGGTCTACAACTATTAAAGACCGCGGATTAGCCCTCGCCACGCGTGGAGCATAACCCATTCGAACTAAGCGTTGACGGTCCATAGTTTACAACCATATAATCTCTCTAAAGTACAAACTCCGGATAGCTATCACCATTTAGCATTTCACCTAACATCATATATACTGCATTTAGCATACACTGACAGTTGCAGTACCAATACTGCAACTAAATAATTGCACATATTGTAAATATTTTCACCTGTATTTCAAACATAGATTTTGTAGCCCAAGTGTAATGGATCTGATGATGATCGCTTGACGATCGAAACTGGTCATCCTAGTGGTTTATTAATCTCATGTAATTTATTCCAGGATTAGGGCATTACTCAGCTCTTTTGGGTACATTCGTGTTGACCGACTGAAAAGCACTAAACTTTTGTTTACTAAGGCAACACTGGAAATATGGCTTCAAACACCACAATAAAATGTTTGTCTTGCACCTAAAACTTGAGGGGGGGCAATGCCCCCCCCTGCCCTCCCCGTGTTTAACAGATTGCCTCGGATGTAAAATAAGACTGCTGTGTAGATGCATCAAACCAGTCTATAGAGCACACCGGAATAATATGCAATATTTATTGCTTCAATTAATATGAATTAAACCATGTTAGCATTATCTTTCATCCATCCCCCAGGGGCTCATGTCTAGTGGGTCGTGGGTTGGCGACCACGGGACCCCAGCTGAGTCCGGCATTGCTTCCACTTACTTGTGCCGGGCTCCTCTCTGTCTTCTTTCCTGTCGACCTCACTTGGTTAACTCTTGTTGTCTTCCGACCCCGACGGTATTAGGGTATCCAAGGCCTAGGGAGTCTCTTCATTTCCTGCCTTAATTGGCCCTTGTCTCATCTTTTCTGATTTCCTCCTTCTGTGAGGGGTCAGCCTTCTTTTTCTTTTCATGTTATCTCCTACCTTCTGCTCAAGGCCCTCAAGGAGGCAGGGTGTGTATAGCCCCAACACTTCTGGTGCACCCTGGATATTGCTACACCCTCAGGGGCTCACGGCTGGTGAGTTAGGGAGTCGGCGACCCCGAGGGATTCCTGAGCTGGGTCCGTTTTCCCCTTTTGTCCCTTACCTGTGGGAAGGACCCTCTCCTCTTTCACTTTCCTATCTACCTTTCATGGCTCTCCTTCCTTCCAAGTCCCTCAATCCGCATTCTTCGAGGGTTGAGGGCATTTCTTTTCCTCCTGTCCTTTATTTGCCTTATTCTCCTTTAGTTTTCCATTTCTTCTTCTAGTATGTAGGTTAGTAGTTAGTTTTAGTTTTAAGTTTGCGTTTCATTTTCATCTTCACGATCACCCAACCCATCAGGGGCCAATAACCTAGATGTTAGGCCCCTTGAAACAACAATTATCATCATCCAGTTAACAGGAGGAGGACTGGCTGAGCGGTAACGCTCTCGCCTGCTGTGCCCAAGGCTGCAGGATCGAATCCTGGTGCAATCAGCTGGCATTTGAGGGTGCGTAAATGCGAGGAAGTAGTGTCAGTAGATTTACTGGCACGTTAAAGAGGCAAAATTCTGGCACCCTAGTGTCTCTAAAAGCCGCTGACCATGCTTCACCCCATAATCTGCAGGCCAAATGGCTGGGCAGTGGTAGCTTGGTAGGCTTAGGCCCTTCATGGTCTGTAGTGCCACGGTGTTTGGTTTGTAAGGCATATATAGTCCATAACAAGTCACAACAAAACGCAATGAAAGCCAAATCCAAGCAGCTGAGATGAAGTTCCTTAGAGGAATAATTGGTAAGACACGGAGGGATAAAGTCAGAAATGTGGACATTAGGGAGAGAACTGGGTTCCCAAAACTGCAAGACGAGATAGAAACCAGTAAGCTGAAGTGGTACGGACATATGATGAGAATGGGAGAATATAGAGTACCAAAATGAATATTTATGGAGAAAATACCAGGAACAAGACCACGAGGAAGGCCCAGAAAGAGGTGGATAGATACGGTGAAGGAAGGCATAGAGTAAAGAGGAGTAAAAGAAGTATTGAAAGAAGGAAATGAATGGTGGAGGGATAGACAACTGTGGAGGTCCTTAATTTGCAACAGGGAACTGGAAATGAGGAAGAAGAAGAGGAATAAGTCACTGCTGGCCAGCTTTGATTTGGTTTTCTGTGCTTTCCCATTTTCCACTCCAGACAAATTCTGGGAGCCAATTCCTTCCAAATTCTTATTCAGTTTCATTCTTGTTTCCATAAACTTTTCTCATGCGGTTAGCATCAGGAAGGGCATCCAGCTATAAAGTACACCCACATCTTAGAAATTCCTCACACCTCATCCCAGAAAGTGGAGACATAAGAGTTGCTGCATTGTAAGCTGTTCTTGTCTATTCTTAGTAAGTGTCTAGCATTTAACTTCCATCAACAGCCTATTTGCTTGAGCTGTTAACGTCCAAATCACCAAGTTATGTGCAGTAATAAAACCAACACCACGGCACAACGAGAAAGTATCAAAGCCTAGCTGCTATTTCTAGATCTCACAGCAAATTGACCGCAGTGTGCAGCCGGTAATGAACAGTGACACACGTCCTCACAGCAACATCGTTCATTGTAACAGTTCAGTCAGTACATTCAATTTGTCAGCTGGTTAAAATGCCTATTGCATGCATTAAATAGGCTACGTAATAGGAGTATTAATAATAATGTCTGTCTGTTAGGTAGTCAGCCCGGAGGCTGGTGGGATCCTCAAATAGTACCTCCGTAAACCCAAGGCAACACTATAGTGAGGCGTACCAGACAGGTGATCTATTCCACAATTTGACATTCATATTTAGGAATGTAGCAATTCATTTTGGATCTGTATTATTATGATTGAAACAATGCACAATGTGCAAAATACAAAACTGAGTAACGTACTGTACATTATTCCAATATATGTCTTTGTCGGCAATTTTGTGCATGATATCGAGAACAACATTCGCTGCATAGATCACACACACATCCTTCAGTTGGTTCGTGGAATCGCTTGTTTTGGCAGAACTTGTAGTGAAAGCCATGTGTAGCATATCGTGTTATTATGTGTTGGAGTTCATAGTTTGCCTGTTTCCATTCGTCAGACATTATGTCGTCAGTTGAGTAGAAATCTTCCCAGATAGCGTTTTGCTTTTCTTTGAGGATTTGAAGGGCACTCTCATAAGCCTCGGTGTGCGGCAGTAGCATCTGCAGTCTAATGTCTTCTATGAAGAACATTTCTTTCATAAGGACGTAAGTCAGACTGGACAGCGCTTGGGGCTGCTGAATGTTGGAAATTGCTTTTATCGCTGCTGTTGCTCTCTCTTTCACATGAATGCTGAATGATGTCAGTGTTGTTTGGAGAGTAACTCCAAGACATTTGAATTTTGAAACTACCTCTAGGTGATTATCTTGAAGGGTCAGTGTGTCCTTTGGAAAGAATTTTCCACCTCTTCTGAAAATCATTTGTTTAGTTTTGTCATGGTTTATTTGTAAGTCATTTTCCAAAGCTCATGCGGAGAGGCTGTTTAGCACCTTTTGTAGCTCTTCCTTATCTTCTGAGCCTATTACCATATCATCTGCATAAAGTATGAGAGTTACTGAGCTGTCCGTAATGATCTTTGTAATATCTGCTGTCATGATATTGAATAGGATCGGGCTTCTCGGATCTCCTTGTAGTACTCCAGTAGTTTGCGTTAAAGTTTTGGACAGGGTTATATCATCAGATATTTGAATGTGGTTGTACCTGAGGATATCTGAGAGTATTCTTGTTAGTTCATGTATGTCACCAATTAACAGACTGGATCTGTATTGACTGTTTGTTATTATGAGAGTTTAAACTAAATAGTCCGTAATTATTGTATAATTTCAGAAACATATGTTGTCATGAGTCTGCAAGATTTGATGATTTTTTATTGTATGGTATTTGAGGAATGTGTGCATGTTTTTTTTTTTTTTAGTGTTAACTTAAGAGGCTTTTATGAGAGGCTGAAGAATTCATTCTCTCGAAACATGTACCTCTAATGTAATAAATAATATATTTGAAAAGCACACAACGTTCCATAATACAAAGTTTGACACTAATGTTACTGATACATTTACACATCCTATGTTCTCCAAATCATTGGTCAGTCACAGTAAGCTGTTAGGGATACAGCTCTCTCCTGACACAATATGACATGATAGCGGTCGCAATGGTTAGCACACAGCTCACAAATACACTGGGAGCCTGGGTCATGGCGTTATTTGTTCATGCATATTTTATGATGAAATCTGTGTGTTGCTAATCTCGTCACCAGATGTCTGAGGTCATATTTTGCCTGTCTCCATTCCGTTGCTATCATTGCATGCGTGGAGTAGAATTCTATCCAGATTTGTTCTTTCTTTTGTCGTAATTCCTCCATTGTGACGGTGTATACTTCTGTGGACTGCAGGTGCTCAGTTTGTCATAGCTCTATGGATGTTTGACCTGGACCCTATACCGCCAGACCATCAACAAACTGGAACGCTTTCACCTGCAGAAACTCCGTTCCATTATGCACATCAAATGGGATGACTATATGACGAATGCTGCGGTTCTCGAGAGAGCAGAGATGAAGAGCATAGAGGCCATCATTATTAGTCACCGGCTTAGATGGATCGGTCATGTTCAACGCATGAATGACGACAGACTCCAACGGAAAATCCTGTACAGTGAGCACGGGCAAGAGACCTCTAAGAGCACCTCGGAAGCGTTACAAAGACCAGCTTAAACAAACCTTGAGGAGTGTAGCCATTGATCCAGAGAATTGGCATACACTTGCGGAAGATCGCGTGCAGCCACCTCAGCTGCGGTTTCACATTTTGAAGAAGGCGGGAAATGGAAACTCGTCAGGGGAGAAAGCTGCGCCAGATACTGCCACGTCCCCCACCTTCCATCATCTGTATTGTGTGCGGCCGTATGTTCTATGCCAGAATTGGTCTGTTGAGACACCAGCGACATCACCATCAAGTGAATACAAATTAGTAATGTAGGAAAGAAACATACACTCGGATACGAGTATTGGCCGCCGACAATATAAAAGGGTTCTCTTGCCAATTCATATACTAGGTGTGTTAGCGTGTACTTTGCCAGGCAGAGAGCCTTTTTGAGGTATGTGGCTTTCACCTTCTCTATCTGTAAAATATCTCTCTCTCTCTGAAGTTAACAGCCCTGGGGCTGGTTTGCAGCAACTCACCAATCTTCTCTATTCTCCGCCATCCTCTTCAATTCATGATATGATTTTGTGTTCGTGTCTGTCATTATCTGCGTGATGTATGCAAGTAGAAGATAAAATGGAATAAAAACATAACTACAAAAAAAAAGCTATTGAATAGGTGGACTATTTAGTTTATTTAATCGTGTCAGAAGCAACATCAGGCTCAAGAAAAAGTACATCATACATGGTATTTAGCTGGTACTCGTACAATCTCATCAAAACAGTCAGTGAAACTATATACTACTATATGTTACTATGTGACCAGTATTTTGCCACATCACGTGATTCAGGCGTTGCCTCCATCAAGTCCTTCATCGTGCACTTAGCAGGAGATAATCTGATCCATGGTTTGTTCTTCCCCGCACTCGCACATGGTGGTGTCGGAAGTGTATCCCCATTTCTTCAAATTCACCTTGGACCTACCTACCCCACTTCGCAACCTGTTCAGTGTTCTCCACTAAACCCATTCATTGTCATGTCCCGGAGGTAAACTTTCATGAGGGATAATCCAGTCTTCAAGGTCTTGAACTCTCCTTTTCCATGATGTTAATCTAATTTTTCCGGGCGGTTCCGTGAGGCTTTTTGCTGAATGGAGGAAGCTTTTCCTTGACTTGAGCCTTTGATTTGATGGTGTGTACCCATATAGAGGATGGTTTTCTGAGTTGTCTGCCTTTGTTCTTTCAACTCTGGCTGCCACTTCACGTCTGATATCTGGTGGGGAGATTCCGGCTAAGCAGTAAACTTTTTCTGTTGGCGCAGGTCTTAGGCAACCGGTGATAAGTCGGCAGGTGTCGTTCAGAGCGATGTCTACTTGCTTCGAGTGACTAGATGTATACCATACAGGGCATGCATATTCTGCAGTGGAGTAGCATAGAGCCAAGGCAGTTGTTCTAAGCATGCTAGGTTGTGTCCCCCATCCGGTACCAGAGAGTTTACGTAGGATATTGTTTCTTCCCGATACTTTCTGTCTCGTTTTCAGGCAGTGGGCTCTATAGGTAAGAGTTCCATCTAGAGTAACCCCTAGATATTTAGGGGTGGGGGAGTGCTCAAGTTGAATTCCTTCCCACAACACATTTAGTTGTCTATTTAGTTAAAACCGTTATAATAATTCGACATTCTGCTTACACTGCCACCTAACAGTGAAATTGGAATCCTAATGGGCAACCTGTGACTGATATTTAAATGATTTTGTCTTGTAACTACCTCAGGTCTGAGTTTTTCCATTCGCATGTAAAAGAAGCGTAGAAGCCGTAATTTTCAACTTGTGGAGGATAGACTTAAAACTCTAAGGGTTTAGGGTCTTATTAATTTGAATACAAATTCAAAATGCTATGTTTACATTCATTTCTATTTTGAGAAATTCAATATTAACAAGTAGTTTCGTGAAGAACTATATAGCCTATTTTCATATATCCTATTGGGCTTCTCTATTAAAAATTCTCTTCCATCATTAGTCATCTTTGAGAAGGTTTTCTGTGGATTACAACTTTTACAGAAAAATGACTCAAGAAACTCCTGATACAGTGAAACTTCTATTAAGAGACCAGTGACGGTTCCATGGAAAACTGGTCTTTTAGTACAGTTGGAACACTTACTTGATTACAATTTATCTGCATTAGTTCACATTTAGTACAAATTAACTACAATTAGTTATTTTCTGAGCTCTGTCATTTAAATAAGTTACGAATTGATCTCTGTTTCAGATTAGCACATTTTTCTTTTAAACAATTTCACTTTCTAAAATATCTCTGAGCGAGTTCAATAGTCCATTAATTTGTTCTGGGTTTGAACAATCTTCTAGGAGAGCAGTTTTTGTATTTCGATACGTTACATAACACTTTTTCTAATGGTATTGTATGCTGATGCAGTTCTGTGCCAACAGAACCATTGTTTACATCATCACCCTCATCAACATCTCCAATGGGAAGACAGACGAGAAGTGGTCTTTTGAAAGAGGTCAGACTGAGAAAATGCCTGGTCTTTGGTCGGGGAGAGGGGTGGTCCTTAAATAGAGGTAACAAATACATTGACCTTATGAGGTTTTAAATCGGTTCCAAGAAAAATCGGTCTTTAAAAGGGGTGGTCTTTTAGAGAGGTTTCACTGTAATACCAATGACTGTGAGTCTTTAAGGGAACACAAAAATCTGCCAAGATTCTCAGCCAAAGAGGCACCGATTCCTGCTTATAAAATAAGAATGACAACACACATGTAATCATATTCCTTCAAGATGTTCTCAAGCTAAAATATTATGTGAAGGCAAAGCTTTTAAATAAATAACCATAATTTCTGTCTGGTAGTGTACATATCAAAGGACCATTGAGAAACACATGTTGTTTATACGAACGTGTCGTGGAACATTTGGAAAGCATAATTCAGCTCAGACTATTTATATATAGCAGAGAGGGGGCCACCTTGCTCTCCCAGCAAATGAAGTGCACCAGGAATTTTAATTGAAAAGCAGTTCCATGTCACTAACTGGCTGCAGATCAAGAAGTGTTAACAAACTGGTGGCGTGTCTAAGAGAGAGTTCCAACAGCCTCAAGGATTCACAACTGGCACTTCGATTCCTTCCAGGGAATTTTGGCTGCAGGGCAGATCAAATTTCTGAGAAGGCACATCATTTTTGCCTCCTTTTGCATGTTCAGTACTGTACCTAGTTCTTTCACTGCTTGTAAATTATATTTTTGATGATATTATCATTGGTTGGTTCCTCGGTTTAGGGGCTGCCCCATCATGGTGTCCACAGGCAGGAAAAGTCAGGAATTTTGGTTTTGGTCAGGAAAAAGTATGAGAAAATGGCGTGAGTCAGGAAAAAATGGCGAAAAGTATTAGAAAGTCAGTATTTTGTGTTGTACAGCCATATTTTGATGTTACTAGTTAAACTATTCTCTGAAGATAAAAATCAATAACTCACTGGACATTATGGGAAGTTTCCATTTTTACAGTACACAATAGTAAAAACCTCTTTCACCTATTTTTTGTATGCTCTTTTGGCGTTGGTGTAGGGATGTGGCGACCCCACTACGTGTCTGCAATCAGCCTCTAAAATATCGTGACTTGACATTCATAAACAAGAAGATAATCCACAAATTTCTGCAAATCAAACGCACAAGACCAAAATGGTATAAACAAGTAGAGAAAGACCTTAATGAATTGGGTTCACCAAATTTACAAGATAGAAATATGATCCGGAAAATTGTTCACACGAGGGGATTTGAGGAAGATGAGAAGAAACCACAGCGACGTACCTGGTCGGAGGAACAGAAATTACAGCAATCAGTGAAAATGAAGAACTATTGGGCAAGGAAGAAAGCTCAGTAAATGTTGATTCTGCGTGGTCCTAAGTGACCCATTCGCGAAGAAGAAGAAGAAGAAGAAGACAAGAAAATTTAAGTGCCAATCACTTGATATTTCCATAGTGGCAATTTTGATATATATTTACATATATATTTGTTTGCTCAATAAACCTTTCTTCCGATGTTACGATGACTTCACGAGTCAGGAATTTTGTTGAAAAGTGGTCAGGAAAAGTCAGGCAAAATGACATTGAAAATTCTGTGGACACCAAGCCCATGTACTTTGGGTGTGTGTAGAATCTGTCTGATAACCGGTGTTAATTGTGATGGCTGTATTAGTGTGTGTTATCTGTTTTTAATTCAAGTAAGGACTGCATACATTCAATTTTGAAGTAGTTCCTACTTTTGATACCAAACAACACCATCAACGACCAACTAGTTGTAAACTTTGTTACTAGATGCCACCGAAGTCGGCTCCTGGCGATGAACATTGGAGCCTAAGAACGTTAGTCAAAGATAACGTATAATTTAGCTTCACACAAGTTTAGTTAGTGCAAGGTTCTTTTACATGCCATAAATCTATGACATGGGACCGCCGGCTTTACTTCCCCTCCGAAGGAAGGCATACTAAGGGATTTTTAATGCTCTTAAAAATACCAGACGACTTCGGCCGGGTTTGAACCCATGACCTTGGGCATAGAAAGATATTGTTCTTTTCATCAATCCTTTCGTTGACTCTTTCTTTCTCTGCCTTTTTCTTTCCTTTTCTGTTTCTTAATTTCCGATTAATTTCTTTCTTTTTTTCTTTTCTTTTTAATTTCTTTCCTTCTTTCTGACGAAGTGGGATTTTTGAAAAGCCGGAATAATCTACTGTATTCCAGGGCATGCAGGTTCGTAACCTGGCGCAGTCAGCTGGCATTTGAGGGTGCGCAAATGTGAAGGAGCCGTGTCCGTAGATTTACTGGCACATTAAAGATCCCCTTCGGGGCAAAATTCCGGCACCCCGGCGTCTCTAAAAGCCAGTGTAGTTAAAAGGGACATAAAACCAATAACTTTATTATTATTATTATTCCAGGGCATGTATGATGTTAATTTGTAGAATACCTCGTGTATCATATTTGGCAATTAGAAGACAAAATCAATTAACTCTCACCCTGCGGAATAGCTGTACCTGTTAAATTGCACACCAGGTGGTGAGTTGCAGCAAATCAGGAAATTGGAGGTTCAAAACTCGGCACTGACAATAGGTATTCTGAGTGTAGTTTCTTCCCCAGGTTTTTCCACATTCCCTATTCATTATTATTATTAGATATACTTGTATAATTAGTGGAACAACGGCAAACGATTAGCTGCCGAATGAAAAGGCTCTGGGAAGAAAAGAAAAGGAAAAATAATGTACCATTGTCTTAGATTCTAAGCGGTCATAATTGGCCAAATTCTGTATATATATATTTATATATTACTAATTTACTCTGCTAGAAGAGGTCTGCAAGAAAGACTCTTCACCACATGATCTAAAACAACTGGCCCTCTGTACAATAGAAGAAAGATATCCATCTAATCAATGGCTAAAAATATTTCCAGATGGCTCACAAGACAAAGAAAATAGAACTGGAGCAGGAATACATTCATCTCTCTTCTCACTCTACTACCCAGTAGGCCAAAACAAACTTTGATGCTGAGATAAGTGCAATTTCACATGCACTCCATCAGTTATTAGGCAGAAACAATGATTATCAAAAATGTGTTATTACAGATTCAAAAGCAGCCAACCAAGCCGTCTCGTCAAATTATAAGCCTCAAAATAAAGAACTGAAAGAATTTTTTTGTATGATAAAAACCCTTCCAAGACTCCACAAACAGATCTCATTTCAGTGGATCCCTTCTCATGTTGGAATAGCAGGTAATGAAGAGGCAGACAGATTAGCAAAAAAGGTACCACACTACAACAACCTGTCAGTCAGACTGATTTTATGTCAGCAAAAAGGATCTTGAAAAATACTATCAAAAACAGGTATGAAGAAATGGCAAAGAAAACAGCAGAAACCAAATTATGGAAGGACATTGATGGTAAATGGGATCAATATAAATTTACACCAAGAAGAGAAGCTGTAGCCTTCTTCAGACTTAACATTGGCCATGACTGCCTTGCAGCTCATCTGAAACGAATCAAAATCCTGAGATCTGAAGAATGCACACTTTGTCACGAACCTGGAAGTAAAATGGATAAGGGGCATCTGCTACATTGCAACAAACTTGATGCGACTTCAGGAAACCTCACACAACTCTACTGGAACGCAAGGAAGCTGATGGATTGGAATCTGGGCTAGCCATAGGAAACAACAACAATATTACTATTATTATTTTTACTATTATATTATTTTATTTATTTTTCCATACAAAATACACAGGCTTAAGTCATGATATGATAAGCCTCTAAATAAAACAGCTACACTAATTTGATTGTTGTGGCTAATCAGAAAAATAAAAAGCAAGCTTCCAGAAGAAAAATAATGTTTAATTGGCTGTGTATTCGACAGTCCAAGGATTGTTAACATTTTGATGACTTTGATCTTCAGCTTGTATATGGAGCATTGCTGAAGGCTATGCCCAGAGTTAACTGCTATTAGTCCAACCTGTCTATCAACCAGCCGGCTGTTTATTATTCCTGGACTCCATCTGCCAGTCACACCCACACACCCACCGGATATGTGTCGAGTCTCAACTTCAAAGAAACATTGTTCTTTCAGGGATTATACTCCCTCCCCCTGTGGTTATTAATATTTCTATGCCTCACTTATTTTTAGCATGTGCCATGCCATTCTTTCTCCTAAGATTACCTCTTAACATGTTGCCTAGGAGCCAGTTGGTTCAATTCTGATTCCATCCACAGTGCAGGGAGAGAGAGCTCTGGAGGACCACAAATCACATGGTAGGTAAATACAGGAGTCAGAATTATCATAAAATGAGGATTAATGTTATATTTTGGAGGAATAATTTGGTTGTTGTTTGTGTCTTCAGTCTTTTGACTGGTTTGATGCAGCTCTCCAGGTTCCCCTGTCCTGAGCTAATCGTTTCATCTCTACATAGCTACCACACCCTACATTTCTTGTCCTCATCCCTTCATTTCATAACTAAGCTTGCTATTCCTGGGTATCTTAGTATGTATCCTACCAACCTATCTCTTCTCTTCATTAACAGTCACCAGAAACATCTCTCCTCTCTCACTTGTCTTTCATCATCATCATCATCAAATTCCAGCTCCAGTCGCTCGGGTGCAGTTAACAAGCCCTCGCCACCTTTTCCTGTCCATGAATAGTTGGTCTTTACGAGTCTTTCTCCAGTCTAGACCTTTGTCTTCAAGATCATCCTTGATTTGGTCCAACCATTTCTTCTTTGGTCTTCCTACTGGTCTTTTTCCTGGGATAATCTTGTTGAAATAAGCTTTTGGTGTCCTCTCATCTCCCATTCTTTGAAGATGTCCATACCATCCTTGTCTTTATACCTCTTTATCTGTAACCCTATCTACCCATCTGATCTTCATCATTCTCCTGTAACACCACATTTCAAACGCTTCAATTCTCCTCTTTTCTGCTGCACCAATAGTCCAAGTTTCACTGCCATAGAGCGCCACGCTCCAGACAAAGGCTTTGAAAAATTACTTTCTAATACTAAATCTATATTTGATGACCACAGATTCCTTTTCTGTAGAAATGCTTTCCTTGCCTGTGCTAACCTACTTCTTATGTCCTCTTTGCTTTGGCCATCACTGGTTATTTTGCTTCCTAAGTAACAGAAGTCTCCTACTTCCTTTAGCTTTTCACCTGTCAATTTGATATCCATAGAGGTTTCTGATGAGTTTTGGCTGTATTCCATTATTTTTGTTTTACATTTATTGATTTTCATCACATAGCGGCTTCGGTGGCGTGGTTGGTAGCATGCTGAGCTTCTATGCCCAAGATCGCGGGTTCAAACCCGGTCGAAGTCGTCGGATTTATTAACAGCATTAAAAATCCCTCATTATTCCTCCCTTTGGAGGGGAAGTAAAGCCGGCGGGCCCATTTCATAGATTTATGGCATGTAATAGAACCTTCAGAGCAGGAAGGTCCACAGTGGATTTGATTTTTGCTGTAAGGCAGTTACAAGAACAGCACTATGAGTATGGAACAGATCTACTGATGGCCTTCCTGGACATTGAGAAAGCATATGACAGTGTATGCAGAAACAAAGTATGGAAGTCCCTGGAAGATAGAGGAGTAGAGAAATGGACTATAAAGAGGATAAAGGAGATGTACAAGGGAAGCGTGAGCTATGTGAAAGTGGGAGGAGAGGGATCGGACTGGTTGGAACAGAGAAACGGCCTGAAACAAGGAAGTGCATTGTCACCGTTACTTTTCATTGTGGTGATGGATGACATAATGACCCGAGTGGCACAAGTAATTGGGGAAGGAAAGATGAAAGCAATGGTGTTTGCAGATGATTTGATGATTTGGGGAAACAGGGAGGAGGAGGTACAGGAACAGTTGGACGTGTGGGAAAGAATAATACAAGGGTATGGGATGAAATTTAGCATAAATAAGAGTGAGATGGTGATCACAACAAGGAAGAAGGAAAGAACCACAATGGGAATAACAATTGGTGGGGAATAGCTGAAGAAAGTGGAGAGTTTCAAGTATCTGGGAAGCCTGATACAAGATAATGGAAGAAACGATAGAGAAATAAATGAGTGGGGGAGACAGGCAGAAGCATTTCGGAGGAGTGTGAGAAGCATGTTATGGAGCAAGGATGTCCCTCAGAACAGCAAAAAGATCATATATCGGACGTACTATGTCCCTATCCTGACGTATGCCTCGGAGACCTGTGATGAAAGGAAGGGAGAAGAGCAAAATACAGGCCAGTGAGATGAGGTTCTTGAGAAGCAGTATTGGAGCTACAAAGATGGACAGAATAAGAAATGAGAGGACCAGAGAATTAATGAAGGAGGAACCATTACAGGATGGTATAGAGAAATCTAGACTAAGATGGTATGGACATGTAAAACGAATGGAGGAGAAGAGGATACCCAGGAGAGTACACGAGACGAAGTGGGAAGGAAAGAAGACCGAGAGTCAGGTGACTGAAGGGGGTGGAAGAAAGTGTGAAGAAGAGAGGAGAAGACTGGACAAGGGTGGAGGCTGAGAGATGGTGGGAAGACAGAAGACGTTGGAGAGGCTTGTGTTCCAAACAGACCCGGCCAGTGGCTGGAAACTGTGCAAGATGATGATGATGATGATTTATTAATTCATGAATTCTTTCCTCAAAACAGAGTCCATACCATTCAAAAACTCATTTGAGGGTGTTGGACATTGTTGTAATTTAGCCCATGTGTGTTGAATTTGTCTGATAACCTGTATTATTGTGGTGTTCGTAATAGTGTGTGTATTTCTTATTCAGGCGAGGTTTGGGAAGGAGCCAGCCATGGCCTTAAGTAGGGAACCATCCTGCATTTGCCTGTAGTAGAAGTGGGAAACCAAGGAAAACCAAAAAATGTAATTCTGGTCTGAGGGCTGGAACGGGGTACACTCGGCCTCGTGAGGCAAAACTGAGAGGAGGCGGTTTCGATTCCCATGGTTTCCCCACTTCTACTCCAAGTGAATGCTGGGATGGTTCCTAACTTACGGCCACAGTCGCCTCCTTCCCAATCTACACCTGTATTACAAATATACACACTAATACAGCCATTACAATAACACAGGTCATCAGACAAACTGCACACACACCCAAGTATATGGGCCTACACGACCAAGATGTCACAAGCCTCTTAATAAACCAACAGGGGCAGATGACCTCGCTGTTCTTTCCGTTAAAACAACAATAACTGACTAAATCAGCAACACAAATCAATATTGTACATTAATTGAAATTGAAGATGTTCTGCGAGGCAGTCATTTCTGTACTGAGTTGAATTTTGCTTACAAATACACACCCTACTACAAACACTACATGTGAGTACATTTACTGGCACGTTAAAGATCCCCTTCGGGGCAAAATTCCGGCACCCCGGCGTCTCTAAAAGCCAGCGTAGTTAAAAGGGATGTAAAACCAATAACATTATTATTACAAACCCTACAATAATACAGGTTATCAGACAAGTTCAACACACACGGGCTAAATTACCACAATAACCAACCCCCTCAAATTAAACAACAAAAACATAAAAACGAGAAGAACTGAATCATTTGAAATGTGGTGTTACAGGAGGACGATGAAGAACAGATGGGTAGATAGGGTTACAAACGAAGAGGTATTAAGACGAGTGGGAGAGGAGAGATGTTTTTGGCGGCTCCTAATGAAGAGAAGAGAGGTTGAGTTAACACTAAAAGAAAAAGGTGGCTTCGGTGGCGTAGTTGGTAGCATGCTGAGCTTTTATGCCCAACGTTCAAACCCGGCCGAAGATGTCAGATTTTTTAAGAGCGTTAGAAATCCCTCAGTATGCCTTCCTTTTGAGGGCAAATAAAGCCGGCGGTCCCATGTCATGAAAATGAACCTTCCACTAACTACACTTGCGTGAAGCCAAAATTTGTAGGGTAGAATTAATAACGCTCTATTAGTTCCAACGTCCGCCGCCAGGTGCTGGTTGCGATGCCCTCTAGTAGCCAAGTCCACAAGCTAGGTGTCGTGGACGGTAGCATTTGGTAGGAAGAGTAGGAACTACTTGAAATTATTGTCTGCAGTCCTTACCTGAATTAAAACCGATAACACACATTAATACAGGCATCACAATTAACACCGGTTATCATACAGATTCTACACACACCCAAAGTACACGGGGCTACATGAGCGCGTTGTCGCAGCCCCTAAACTAAGGAAGCAAGCAACTTTAAAAAGAACATGCAGACATAGAGTAACAAATAATGAGGCGGCCACAGCTGACTTCCCAAGTGGATTTAAAATTTTGCTACTGATTTTTATTGGATAATGATGTAGCATTTTGGAAGAACTTCTCTTGTTTTTTGCAAGTCTTTTGGCTGTCTCAAAGCTGGATGGAGGCTGTCTGATTTAAATTGTAGTTTCTTTGCTAACAAGTGAGCTGTTTTCCCCAGATGTCAGGAACCCATTGGAACAACCTCCCTTGTTTATTAAGCTTGACAAATGCTGTCATGTTATTAGTAAGGAATGTTCAAGTTGTTTATTTTGCCAGTAAATCATCTGGCAGTCTCATGGATGGAACCATTAAGCCTTCCTCCTCAATTAGAACTCTGATCTACAGCTTTATAATGTGTGTGAGCAAATGCTCAAACCTGGCTTGAAACATGAATTAGAGTCATATCGTAGAGACCCAGCATTTAAGGACGACATGATGTTAGTTGGTGGGCAAAGCCACAACAGTTCTGGCAGCCTGGGCAGTTCTAATGACTATTATATACAGGACGTTTAAAAAAAAAATGGATTCTGAATTTTAGAAGGTGACAGAATAGAGCCCAACACACCAGTCTCTGCCGTGATGCAGTAACGCATTTTAATTCCTTCACGCCTCCTCTGAAACAAGTGACACATCCTGCCTCCCCGAGTCTTGATGTAGCAACAATGTTCATTCTCTGCTTGGACTTGAATGTGGGAACATAATGCTGGTTCCTCAATTTAGGGGCTGCGACAAGGCGGTCATGTATCCCCGTGTACTTCCTATGTGTAGAATCTGTCTGATAAATGGTGTTAATTGTGATGGCTGTATTAGTGTGTGTTATCTGTTTTTTAATTCAAGTAAGGACTGCAGACGATAATTTCAAGTAGTTCCTACTTTTGCTATCAAATGCTCGAGTACCCGGAATAAGAGCTTGTCGAAACTCAACGATGCGCAGAGACCGATATTAATGCTCATTGCAGCGCTCCTGTGTGTCCCCCAAATGCTGATTACTGGGCACACTACTCACTACATTCTTCAACCCTGCAGGCTCGCTGAGAAACTTAATCACTCATCATCATCTTCATTTCCCGTTTGCAGCTTCCTTAATCACTAAGGATATAAAATTACAACCCAAGTTGCATTTAACATCAAGGATTCGAATCATTTATGCCATTAGATGGAGACATTCAACCATATATGAATTTCCTAGTTGATCAATATTTATACATAACTTATGGAAATCACAACTAAGGCAAACATCGACCAATATGAGGACGTGCAACCCATGTTAATCAGTTTGTATTCAAATATAGTGCAATAGGACCACCACAGTACTGACAAATTTAAAAGTTTTTATCAAGAAATCTATAAATGAAGTGTTTATATTTTAAGCCTCTCAAGTTGCTATGGTTTAGCTAATGTACGAGGGTAATTCCAAAAGTAAGGTCCGATTCGCCGTAAATATTTGAAAGCGGTGCCAAGGGCAAAACATGCATCTTTTTATCCTCACAGGGGATCTTTTTAAATATTTATTTTCTAGATCAAAGTGGAATTAACCACCAAGTACCGTCATAAAGACAGACAAAATGAACAGTTTCCATATGAAGCGACCCTCCATCTTAGACAACGGAGCAGGGCCTTGCGCTGCAAAAGCCGCCAGTAGCGTTGTTACTGTTGCTGTGTGCTGTTGATAGTGTCAGTAAGACAATTAATCAGCCCGCCGATTGTGATTAAGGACAGTGATACGGTTTCTGTCTGCAAGAAACATTTCTGCGGCAGAAATTCAACAACAGATTACTGAAGTGTACGGTCCTAACATAATGAGCGACAGTTAAGTGCGCAAGTGGGTGCGAGCCTTTAATGAAGGACAGGAAAATGTGCACGATAAACCCCGCTCTGGCAGACCATCAGTGATTTCAGACGAGTTGATTCATGCGGTTGACGACAAAATTCGTGAAGATCGACGACTCACTATTTCAGGGACAACGATCAATAAAGCCGCCTACTGCGCTACCGTGACTAAACTTCGACGTGCAATCCAGAATAAGCGACGTGGTCTTTTGTCGTCTGGAGTGTTGTTGTTGCATGACAATGCCAGACCCCATACTGCGAATGACACGCAAACTCTAATCAAGAAATTTGGATGGGAACAGATGGACCATCCACCGTACAGTCCGGACTTGGCGCCAAGTGATTTCCACCTGTTCCGTTACGTAAAGGATTTTCATGGCGGCAAGAGCTTCGACACAGATGATGAAGTGAAAGAAGCTGTTAAAGACTGGTTAGCTTCGCAGGCGGCCGAGTTCTACGACTTAGGCATTCAAAAGCTTGTGAAACAATGTGACAAATGTGTAAATAATTATGGAAATTATGTAGAAAAATAGAGAAAGACGTAAGGAATGTCAATAAAACAATTGTTTTGGAAACAATTTTGATTTTGGATGTTTTTTTTTAACCGGACATGTGATATTTGGATTTTACAAGTGACTTTTTTAGTGATCTATGTGTATTTGCAATGTTTTTAGCCTACTTTTCACATTTTGCAAAAATGAGGAAAAAGTAGTCTTATGAGATCGATCCGGGCAAATGTGTGTCTGTCTGTGTGTGTGTGTGTGTGTCCCCCTATCAACTCCTAAACGGCTGGAGCAATCGAAATAAAATTTGGTAGGAGGAAAGATCTATACCTGAATATCTCACGGCCATATTTGAAAATGATGTCAGTGCTACCAACTGCTGAAAAATCGCAATTGAAATTTGAGCTCCATGTTGGATATCTTGCAAGGTATGAATGGGAGCTATTTCAAAATCAGCACACATATAGATAATAATATTGCAGTTTAATTTTCAGAAGGCCATACATGGCAGTGTTGCCAAAATGATTATAAGCCTACTGATAGGTCCAATATTTAAATGCATATAACTTCTACACTATCGATTGGAATTCAACCATATTTCGTATGTGCTATGTGTATCATAACAGCTATGACTATGCGTATTCTTAAGAGCAACGAGGGCTGCCAACTGTTAATAAATGCTGTCTCTATTTTGTTACCCTAATATCAATATATCAGAAAGAATGCAAGCCAACTGCTCTAAACTTTGCACACGTATAGTACCTGGCATTCTAGATTACTTTGGAGAAACTAATATATGTCAGTGCTGCCAACATGATTCTAAGCCTGCTGATAGGTCCAATTTTAAAATGCATGTAACTTCTATACTAACTAATGGATTTCATTCAAAATTGGCACAACAATAGATCATATTATTTCAGATTATTTCTGACCAATACATGCATGACACTGTTGCCAACATGATTTTACGCGCGCTGTTAGTTCCAATGTTTAACTGCATGTAACGTCCATGCTATTCATTGGACTCCAACCAAATTTTGTATTCTGTACCTTAAGAGATGGAACTAAGAATATATTCAGTCACCAGGGCTGCCAACTGTAGTGCTCTATTAGGCTACATTATGCCAGGTACACAGTATTTCGAACTAATTAGAAATTTCGATATTACCAACTTAATTTCGTCATTATTCTAGATAGATCCATATCGATTAAACATTGGCATGAATCTTAAATTTTAAGAAAAGTAGGCTCTTTAGTTCGTCACGGAACTTCTTGTTTATGCCCATAAATGTTTATAATGTGTATATGTGGCTGATGAAGAACAACTTTATTGTTCGAAATATGTACCAGTACTAACTAAACAGTGCTAACAATATTACAAGTATTGAAAAGACGGAAATAAGAGTAAGTCATTTAGTGGGATTACCTCTAGAACCACCCCTTCTCACACTGTATGAATTATCTCCCCCCCCCCCCCCACTTTCTTTGTCTTGCTCACTGTGCCATGTATCATGAGGCAAGTTAGCTAGAAGCCAGGATCATAAATATAGAATTACTCTGCTTGAAGATTATCTCATGCTCTTAAATTGGTGTGCAAAACTAACCGGACAGAGGAGTGACAGATGTTCCACACAAGCAAGACTCGTGTTCCAGCCAAGTGACTAGAGTTAATTTGGGGAGATCAATCTCCAACCCACATGTCTGCCTCCCAACAGCTTAGAGTGAGAGAGATGCTTCTACTGTACCGGTATCCAGCCATGGCTAAGCCTACTGTGTACATGGGGAAACATCAGCTCTAATGTGGCATATCAGGTTGAGACACACCAACCACCCTAACAGATTAAATCATCCCCCCCCCCCCCCCCCCCTTTAAATTCAGTGATGCAAATGTTCCTGTTTCTGTGGTGCAGGAAGGTCAGCCAGGAAAACTGATTAATATAGATTTAATAATGCAGCCAATGGCTGTTAGTAAAAATACATAATCACCCAATATGAAATACGTGTATATACTGTATATAAATATTCACTATTCACTACAACATTCTGTTTTATTTTGGTTGGTTCCTCAGTTTAGGGGCTGCGAGAACGCGGTCATGTAGCCCCGTGTACTTTGGGTGTGTCTAGAGTCAGTTTTTAATTTAAGTATACTGCAACTTAGAATTTTCAAATAGTTCCTACTTTTGCAGCCAAGCGCCACCGTCAACGACTACTAGGCCAAGTTCAGAACTTAGCTACTAGACGCCACCGAAGTCGGCTCTTGGCAATGAACGTAGAAACCTAAGAGTGTTGTTTACATTCTTAACCTATCCAATTTAGCTTCACACAGGTGTAATTAGTGGAAGGTTCTTTAACATGCCATAAATCTATGACATGGGACCACCTGCATTACTTCCCCTCCGAAGGAAGGAAGGCATACTGAGGGATTTTTAACGCTCTTTAAAAAAATCTGACGGCTTCGGCCGGGTTTGAACCCGCTATCTTGGGCATAAAAGCTCAGCATGCTACCGACGCCGCCCTCTGTTTTATTTTATTTATGTTAAACGTTACCGGGTGAGTTAGCTGTGGTCGTTACGGCATGACTGCTGCCAGTGGCTCACATCCGGAAGGCGAGGAGGTTCGAATCCCTCCGCCGGCAACCTTGAAGATGGTCTTCTGTGGTTTTCCATCTTCCTTCCAGGAAAATGCCGGGGTTGGTCCCTAACTATAGGCCACAGCCGCTACCTTCCAATTCCTCCTCCTTACATTCAAACTTTCCTCCCCAGACAACACTCCACTCGTGACAGTACGTGTAGCTCACCCAATGTCCTCGAACACTCCCGGCATTAAAAGCCATACACGTTGAAGAAGATATCAATGAATATCAAAACATGTACCTTTAAATAATAATAATAATAAACATCATATAGCCTATAGTACAAATCAACCTTTATCAGTTCAATATGGTAAACATTTACACATTTCAATCTGTAAATTGTTAAAATTAACATATAGTTAAGGAGGTGAAATTAAATAATATATCCAAACATTTTAATTTTTTAATTTTTTATTTTCTTATTAAATTAATTTATAGTCGCTTTAACTTAGAAAGTCTTATCACGACTTTTACTGTAGATTTACATTATATTAATGTACCATAGAAACATGGGGAAGAGTTACAATACTATAAAACCATAAAAGGAACACCATAATTAAGGAAAAGTTCAGGTACTATGCGTTGATCAATCAGATTTTGAAATATAATCCAGAATCTTTGAAAAACGTGATGAGTTTTTTGAGCTGTGAAGGAGATGAGAAGGTCTTGGGAATGCTGTTGTGCTGGCGCCAGTGGTTGTAGAGGACACAGTCTGAGATTATGTGCTGCACAGTCAGCATGCTGCTACATGTTGAGCAGATAGGGGGTTGTTTCTTCTCGAGGAGATAGTATGACCTATTCTTATTCGTGATATTAGAACTTTATCTTGACTGGGAAGTTTATGAAGGTGATATTATCCTGTGGTTTCTGATGATATTTCATGGAACTCAGCAATTTTTCTAGGTTTGTTCCATGTCTTGTGTGGGGTTTTGCCTAGGACACCAAGCTGGCTCATCAGCAGGCTCTTGGTGTCCCCGCCCGGACCCCCCAGGAGTAGCGAACTGCGCGCTACCTCCCTTTATATAGAGTACAACTACACTACTTTACTGTGAGAACTAAAAGCTCAAGCAGCCTAACCTCCTTATGAAGGCTTCCAAAAAGATGGTATATTGGCTTTCACGGCCGGTGAATTAAAACTCAGAAATTCTTCTAGGTTTGTGCCGTGTTAAGCTTTTAGTTCTCGCAGTAAAGTAGTGCAGTTGCACTTTATATAAAGGGAGATAGCGCGCAGTTCGCTACTCCAGTGGGGGTCCGGGCGGGGACACCAAGAGACCGCCGATGAGCCAGCTTGGTGTCCTAGGCGAAACCCCACACAAGACACGGCACAAACCTAGAAGAATTGCTGAGTTTTAATTCACCGGCCGTGAAAGCCCATATACCAATAAATGAGTTGTTGCAGCTGGCTGTATTCAAAATGTATATCATGGCCTGTTTAACTGCAAAGAGTTCATTAGAATAGACAGTTCAATAGTATTGATTAGACAGAACTGTATAATAATTAGCCAACAGGAAAATTCTATATAAGAACATACTGATAACGTCGCCACCCTTTCTGCTGGCTCACCCGCCTGGCGAAAGGGTAGTTGTGTAGGGGAGTGCTCAGGGAAGGGCGACTTCCTGAAACAGGGTTGTGTCTAGGAGTGCGTTTGTGTGTTGGGGTTGGAAGTTCAGGACGGCTACTTATGGAGGCTAGGGTGTGGTTAGAATGGTCAGCAGTTTTCCCTTTTGTGTGTATCTTCTGTTGAGTTATAGCTTGCTCAATGTTTGTTTATACCGGGAGCATTGTGTGTAAGTGTTTTAACTCGTCGGCATTAAATGTTTAGTTTAGGAATTACATCATATGTAGTTATCTTCATTGTGGAGCTTGTTGGGTCGTTTCAGTTTTATGTAGATTTAGGGTAAATTAGGGATGCATTATGGTTGGGTTCATAACAGTACAATTATTTTTTCAGTTATCAGGAAATAAACCCAGCCACTGGGGGAGCAATCCAGCTCAACTCTGTGCTGATCCCAAGCCCGGACAAATGGCTGGTTATTGAGTCACAGTGGAGATCAGTGTTGCCAAATCTTGAAATGGGAAAGAACTAAACCCTATGCTTTAAAACACCAGAAAAGCACCAGCTGGACTCTATGATTCAAAACACTAGAAAAACACCAAAAATTATAAATATATAAACGGCTTTTTACTTACATTTCTTTAATTAAAATCGTCTTCTTCACTTCTTTAGAGCAGGAAGGTGTAGTACTGCTGTAGCTCTGCATACTTCCAATTTTGGCCACATCCTTCGGAAGTTTGTAGTCGTGATGGCATTTTCCCTCTGTTTTTAGTCCGAATCGCACACACAGAATGGAATGCAATTTTTGAACTTTCATTCGATTTCTTTGCTTTGTGTTCACCAATTAAACTTGGCTAAACACTCTCCCTACATCTGCATTAGAGTGAGGGAACGAAAGTACATAAACTGCCTTCACATGAAACTGGGAAATCCCCTGGGAGCTGGGAAGAAAATAGATGATATGTCGATTCTTTGTACAAGTGCACTTGCACTGAGCCCTGCATGTTGCGCTTACTTAGTACTTATGCACGAGAATGAGAATTTCAGGGACTTCCCCAGCTGGAGTGTTGATCTTGACACGTGAAAGGTTGAACATTGCCTATCTTAATTGATTAACTTTATTAAAACTATTACATGGCTTCCAGGATTTACTTATTTGTCATAGGAGACAATTTCATGGAAAAATCTGTTAAGCACCAGATTTGGCACTGGTTTTATTGAAATAACACCAGTATTTTGCCTTGGCGCTATTAGAACATTTCTGGCACCAGACGAACTTCTGGAACACCATATCTGGTACTAAAAACACCAAATTGACAACACTGGTGGAGATACCTGCCTCTGGTAAATACTGGGAAATGCTTTAGATGGCAGGCTCACCTGATTACCCCCTAGGGAGATGAGTGAAGGTGAGTGCCCAGCGCCTTAAAACGGGGCTTTCTCGGCTAAGATATGGTAACCCTGACAGAAGAGTCCCTGATCCTCCAAGTTTGGGGTTGGGCATGAGGCTAACAACCTCTTCCTGTAAAGAAAATCCTAAGTTCCGAAAATCCAAAGAGCAGAAGCCGGAGAGATAAACAGACGACAACATGGCACGAATCCTGGAGGAGGACAGCATGTGACCGTGATGGATGGCAAGGCCAAGGTTCACCCCAGACTGTAGTGCCACAAAAGAAGAAGAAGAAGATTATTGGGAAATAGGCAATAGGAAATAGGAGGAAGCTAATTATAGCATATACTGGTGTGAGAGAGAGGAAAATATTACAACTCTCTTTTGAGATAGAGATGCAGTACAGGGATGACGTGATTAATCAAGGAGAAAGAATCTCTGTGCCAATGTATTTGTTAGTACATTCGAACCGAATCATAATTACATGCATTGCTGGCTTGTGTTGCAAGGAGTGCTCTGGCAAAATGCCACCTCCTTTTTTCTTTTCCCCATTACTTCTGTTCCAACAAGCGACGTAAACACAAGACAATTGTCTCTCTGTGACTAAAGTAAACACCTGTCAAACAAATTAATGATAGGGTTTCTAAAAGGGAACCTGACTGATTCATCTTGTCTAACAATCCAACCATAACATTGCTTCATTGATATTGTAAGGCTGCCATCAGGTTCATTAATTATCTGAGTTATACTGTTTCATGATCTCTTATTGATGGCATTTATTCATTAATTAATTAATTTATTTATTTATTTTTATTTCTATTTCAATTTCATTTTTATTTTTATTAATTTACTTATTTATTTATTTATTTACATATTTTATGCCCACATTGGAGCACTTAAATCAATACATTCGAGTAAATTTCTTCTCTTTCTCCTCCCAGAACTTTCTCATCCTCTCCGACCTGGAAGCCCTTTGTGTGCCCGATATAGTTTCCGTTCAACTGTTATTAGTTTGAGACTTATGCTTTTGTTCTTCAAAATCCTCTTCTCTTCTCTATCTTTGATTTGTTGCCGAGTTATACCCAATTCTTCCAAATCATCCTGAACTTCTTTGAACCAATTATTATTGATTTTATTTTTCAAAAAGTAATCAAATGTTTCAATATCCTGGTTTCTGGCAGTCTTGATATGTGACAGAAAAAGGAAATTCTTCTTTTACGCATTGTAGTTATTATTGATTTACATTCACCATGGACGATGTTGTTAGGCAACAATCTCCACTGTCCATCAACTTGGTGTTTTTTTGTTGTTAATAATTGTTCTAATAATTCTTCTGTCAGTTTTCTGTAATTTGTCTGTTGTAGATTTTACATTCAATTTGAATAAAATTTCACGAGCATAAGTTGCCTCTGGTTTAACTATGGAATTATAGTGTTTCAGCTTAGCGTTTATCGAAAGACATTTCTTTTTATAGGTTGGCCAGGTACGTCTTTGTGCTTGTTTAAATTTAGTTGTTCAGTATTCTATTGCTTCTTTTTCATTTGTGTTCCATGTTATTATTTCCCCAAGATATTTGAATTTCTGAACAATTTTAATGTATTTATTATAGTAGGATAAATAAGCCGGTTCTGGCACAGGGGCTAATGGGCAATATGGCCGCCGCGCGCAATCACTCTATGTTATTCTTATGGAGGGGTCATTCAGAGCTGGCACAGGGGCTATTGGGCAAAATGGCCGCCACGGCCTGAGACCGTGGATTACGTCACAGGGAGAGGTCGGCCGTGTAATTGCCAAATGGAATATTTATTATTATTATTATTATTAGGTAATTGTTAATTGATCATGTATAATCAAGACCAGCCTTATATTGTCCACTTTTTGGTGTAGTGGCTAGCATTCTTGGAGGTCATTCCTGAGGTTCGAATCCCGGCTCTGCCAAGAAATTTAATTTCTGGTCTCATGAGTGGAACGGGGTACACTCAGCCTTGTGAGGCAAAACTGACAAGAGCTGGCTTTTGATTCATACCTCAACAATTCTGCCTAACCCAACTTCACCTAACCTAACCTAACCTAACCTAACCTAACCTATCCTAACCTAACTTCAAAGTCAAAGCAAATATAAAAGCAAATGTGAAAGCACACATAATAAACTAAGTTATAACCTAACCTAACTTCACCTAACCTAACCTCACCTAACCTGTCCTAACCTAACCTAACGTAACCTACCTAATTTAAAATTGCAAGCGAAAAAAATTTAGCAAAAAGTATGAGAAAAAAGTGAGAGCAAATGTAAGAGCACAAATAATAAACTTAGTTATAACCTAACCACACCTAACCTAACCTAACCTAACCTAACATAACCAAACTTCAAAGTGAGAGCAAAAATGTAAGAGCAAATGAGAGAGCACAAATAATAAACTTAGTTATAACCTAACCTAACCTAACCCACAGAAACCTCATTTAAAGATTTTAGATTTTATGTTTTAACATTTTAGATTTTTGATTTTTTCATTTTACATTTTTTAGATTTTACATTTTACATTTTTGATTTTTTGTATTTTAGATGTTAGTTTTTTTAGATTTTACATTTTAAATTTAAGATTTTTTGATTTTAGATTTTACTTTTTACATTTTCCGAAAAGAGTAAACTACTAGGTCACATACCTAACCTCACCAAACCTAACTTTGCCAAACCTAACTTAAGCTAATTCAAAGGCTAATGCACATACACAAAGTATATAAGGGTACAAGCAACTATCCTTATGCTAGTTTTATAGGTTACTGTACAATATGATAACTACCCCAACCGTTTTTTTTTTCATTTGTTGTTTACACATATGACAATTTTCCAATTCCCCATTTTCATTTTTTTAAATGTTAGTTTTAAGTTTTTCAATTTCATAACATGGAAACATGGATTTTGCATTATGTTGTTTACACATTTATCAATTTCACAATTTCCCATTTACAGTTCTTAAAATGTCAGTTTAAAGTTTTTCAATTTCATGATATAGAAACATGGATTTTCCAATTTGTTGTTTACACATTTGTCAATTTACCAAATTCCCATTTACAGTTTTTAAAATTTCAGTTTAATGGTTTTTTTTTTATTTTGTCAATATGGAAACATGGATTTTCCAATTTGTGTTTTACATGTTCATTTTGCATTAGGAGTGGAGAGAGGTGGGTAGTAATAAAAAATGTACAAGCAGTTTCCATACGGTACAATATTTTTTTATTTAAATACATGTACACTATTTACACATAATACATTTTTATATATATCCTTTTTTTGTTATAAATTGTACAGTTGTTTTTTATTTTGTTATCTATTTATATTCATTTTTTGATTATGAATAGGCTACTATTTTTTATTTTTGTAGTGTTATTGTTTTATTTCCTAAATTGTTTTATGTATTTGCTAGTTGCAGGCAGAAGATTTTGAAATTCATAACTTAACTTTTTAAGCATGGTCAATGATTGAGTAATGACCATAGGCATGTGTACCTATACCATCAGCATCAATCACTCTTTTATCATCACCAGGACACAAAGCAATTTTGTTTAGTCTTGTAGATGATATGTCATGTTGTTTAGAAGCGATAATGTTCATGGGTATTCTTTTTACATTGTTTTTCATGACACAATCCTTATAATCTTGAAAGCTTATACAATTTTTGACAACACCTCTGTTAATACCTTTAATCTTTTTGATTTCTTTACCATTTATGTCTAATGCGTACATTTTAGCTCTAAGTCCAACAAATGCTTTTATAATTTGTCCACAAGCCTCGTCTTTAAATTTCCCCAACGTTTTCTTGTTTGATGTAGAGTAACATATGTGATTAGTAGGATAATCTGATGTGTCCAGGTGTTGTAGGAAATCCAACTTGTCTTGATATACATCTGGGGTGTTAACCAAATATATGAACGAGTCAGTATCCATATACATGAGTTTAAGATTGTTCATGCCATAATAGGGTAGCAGGACATCATAGTGGTGGGAATACATGAGAGTTTTTGAAATATCCAGTATACACATTCCAATATATATAGGCTTATTGAATACAATGTTACGTTTAGACATGTGGAAAGCAGCTAGGTTAGGGCCATAAATTGTTCTGTCGATAAATGTCGGCTTTGCTATTAGCTTTTCTGCCTTTTTGCTGTCAGTCACAAGACGTATGTCTATTCTTTTACGGATATTTTCCATTGTTTTCCCAAAAATGGCATTGTTGAATAATTTGTACAGATTTTTCTCAAAATCATTTTTGGCTTGTTTTCGAAGGTTGTTATTAAAATCAACGTATGCCTTTAACCAAGGTCTTTGTTTAAACTTTAACACACGATGAATTTTTATCAATTTTATTCCATGATCTAAAGCCTGTTTTAATGCCATGTAGTGAACAACATATCGCCTTCGATTTCCAAGATGAGGAATTAGTTTTTTCAGAGACGAATCCTTAGGTTGTGTACACTCTGGTAGGAAAGGTAAATCGTTGTGTAGATCATGAAGGTCAGATGGGTAATCAACATCAACGTCTAGAATGTATCCCACAGGATCGTCTTTCTTTAGTTTTTCTAGATCAACAGTATCTGGAGAAACCCACTGAAATCCACCATAAGAAAGGGAGTGACACATAGCCCACCCGTATTGGTTGTTGGCATCATCATAGGTAATAAACTGCGATGGTTTCTCAGAATCATAGGTTTCCATGTATTTATTGTTAGCTTCAGCATACCGATGAGACACCTGGCATATGCCTCCACGTATTCCAGACTCGATTAAAAGAATCTGATCGTAATCCTGTAGCAATTCCAGTTCAATGCCTGTGTAAAGGAGCATTGCCTCGAAACTTAAACCAGGCGAAGTAAAAAAGTGTGCAGCATCCACTCGGTGTGTTTCTAGTGTTTTGTTTCTAAAGGTTTCAAAGCTGTCTGCAAGAAGGAGTACATCTGAAGTTAGGTAGAGGTCACTATATTCCCCTAGAGTTTTAATGTTGAACTGATTCCAGACACTTTTGGCATGTTCATAGTCTTCTTGACTAACATCTTCTTGACTTAATTTGTTAAAGAATGCCTCTTTTGGAGGTAAACACGTTTCACTTAACTTTTCCCATGAGTCAATGTAGTCATAACAAAATACCCCTTTACGAGTCATGAGCATTGCATTTTCTTTTCCAAAGTACTTGTCTGTTTCAGGGTATGATGTTAAGTTGGAAACTAAGTTTTCCAAACTACTCGGCATTAACCGAAACGTATCCACAAATCTAAGCTTAACATTTCCTACATATTTGGTAAAGGAAATGTACTTTTCTTTGGAGTTAGCGATAACATCCACTCTCTCAGTAGTACATCCCAATTGCTTTACAATGAAATTTGCGTCGTAGCCACTCATATTATGTAGAAACACAGGAACGGGGTTTCGTGTTTTACACCTCAAATTACAGTTATTGTGAGCACTTCCACGGTATTCCCCTGTAATATGGCAGTGGTCTCGAACTTTCCAGTCCTCTTTGGTGAATGGTTTTCGACACAAATAACAGGTTTCAGAACATTGGAACTCTGCTTCTTGAGCCTGAGTTAAGGCCTTTGGAACATTTAAGCTGTAAAGTCTATCAATTTCATTAGCTATTGAGATCAAACAGTCCATAAACTTTTCTGCAGCGTCAGGTCCACGATAAATAACAGGTTGGCTTGGAAGATTTGTCTTTATGTGTTCCACAGCGGGTGATGGTTTAACGTATATACCAAAGCTCATAGGAACATGACTCTGGTATGGCACTGTATAACTTGCTTCAGGATTGGGCAAACATGTTTGATAGGGTAAGAGTATACTTTCGAAATCTGCATAGATGACTTAAGGTATTCTCAAATTTTTTTCCACATTTAAGAATTTCACAATTGGGTTTTTAATAGGCATTTCAACCCTAGCAATGTCATGTTGGACACACAAAGCTCTATGTTCTTTCAATTTTTCCATTGCTTGTTGACCATATTGATTATCAAAGTGAGTAAAACACCGTTTACACGTATACCTTATGTTCATGGTGGGTAATCTGATGTCTTACTAGTTTATCAAAATCTTTGATAAAGACGTAGTGGTTCTGACCAGATGAAGAACTTAGCAGGAGGAGGTCACGATGGTCTTGTAGCTCTTGATCCACAACCTTCAGAGGAAACACTTTGTTGTCTTGTTCCAATCCAAATACATTTATGGATATATCGTTGGCTTTCTCAAATTTGGGAATGTCAGCTAGTAATGTAGGAAACGATATTACAGAAAAATCATACTTGTTGTCCAGATACTTGTATTTACTAATGCGTTGAGCATTCTTTTTAACCAGTTTTGTTAAATGGCATACATAAAGCACTTTTCATCATTCAAATTTTCAGGATTAATGCAGGCTTTTCTTGCTTTTATAGCTGCTGGTAATGGAATATATGTGCTGCCACGCAAGGGATTGTACTTATTTATTTCCAATCGTACTCCTTCCACTGCTAACAAAGCCCAATTACTGCCTTTTAGCTCAGATTCTTCCATTTCCGTAGTTAACTTTGTAAATTGTGTTTCCAAGAAACTACTCAAGTCTGTTTCAAAAAATAGGGCCTGATTTCGTGTTTTAAAAGCACGATCTGTAATTTCATTGGTAGATGTATGAATGAATCTACATTCAGCCACAAGATTAACTTTGATTGACTTGTGCATTGCTAGTTCTTTCTTCATAGCTTGTATTATTTGCTGTTTGGACTCTTTAAGGTATGAATTTAAATCCTTACACGTGTCACAACGTATGAAAAAGGATTTAAGACGACCTTGAAAAGACGTTTCATATTCAGTAAGTCCATTTTTGTCAGGAACCATTGAAAGCAGGTAATGTTTTGTAGGCTCAGTTTTTTGTCTTTTAGCTGCTGACACAACTTAACAACATTCTTCATGACGACGTCCGTTGTAGACATTGTTGAATTTACTACCACAAGTTTTGCACTCATGAAACTCACCACACGATACTTCATGACGCTTTCTATGATAGTCTCGAAGAAAAGTCTTTCCACACTCTTTACACATATAGCTTTGTTCTACCAATTAAGGACATAAAAGCCATTGGTTTGAGTCTATATATGACTTTTTAGGATGAATAGTTTTCAAAATATCGCCTACTTTCCAAATTGAACTTTTTTGGATTTTATCCCAGAGACTTGGGACTTGGTTTGTGGGTAGTGGGGGTAAATACCTGTCATTTACGTTAAACAAACTTTTTTTGTAAAATTCCTAGTTTCCAAAATATAGCCCCCGTTTTAAAATGATCATTTTTGGAAAAATGACAAAAATTCTATATTTCTGTTCTTACGATTAAGGATATAAAAGCCATTGGTTAGAGTCTATATATGACTTTATAGGATGATTAGTTTTCAAAATATGGCCTACTATCCAAATATTGTTTTGGAAAAATTTGAAGAATATTATATTTTTTGACTGAGAGTGGGATAGACGTAGGTGTTAGAGTTAGCGTATGATTAGATATGATTTTTAGTTTAAACATATAGCCTACTTCCCCCAATTTACCTTTTTTAATTTGAAAAATATATAATGTTTTTGACTAGGCGTTGAATGGAGTTGAGAGACAATCATTAACCTTAGAGTATTTTGGATTCTTGGAATTTTAGTGTGTTGTTGTTGCTTACAAACATGGTGGTAAGCATTATGCTATCATAAAACATTTTAAAAAAGGTTGAGATACTTTCCAAGACCAAGAGAAAAATCCTCTAAATACATTGACCAAAATAACTTGTCAAATAAGCCATTACAAATAAAGTATTAACGTAAACCACCAAAATAATCCACCAACATATGCCACCACTATAAGCCACCACCATAAGACATTATAAGCCACCACCATAAACCACCAACATAATCCTTCATTATAAGCCGATTGTAAAAATGTTAAACACCTGCATACTATTACATTTTAGGTAATGCAACATTCCCATACAATTGTGCCATGTAACTTTTTGTTACATTATTTAAACAAGATATAGTTGTATTAAACGATAAAGCAAACCCGCTGTGTATTGTTAGTGGATATGAGCAAATGTGTTCATTATTGGAATGCATACTAGTAGTTGAGTGGGTTGTAATATCGACCGGTAGGTAGCATGCTGGTAGTTGAGTAATTTTTGATATCGACCGCTAGATAGCATGCTGATCGTTCAGTGATGATATGGAGCGCTAGGTGTCATGCTGTCGTTCAGGTAGTTCTCATAGTCACCGCTAGATAGCGGAAACATACTTTGCGTGTCGCATGTGGCTATTTGACAAAGTTTTATTCAGTGAAAAACGTGCTTGTATAAGCTGTGTACATAAATTTAATATACAAATAACCATTAAGTGTTTAGAACTAACATGTATAGCCTTGTATAGGGAATATAGGGGTCCTTAGCAAGAGAGAGTGTCTAACATATGAGTGTACAGCCTTTTGATATGCAGTAAGTACCTGATAACCTTGAGTAGGCCATAAGAATATTTTCAGTTGACTACTACCTGTCACAGTGTTAACATTGTGAAAGACCGTTGAAGTAACCAGTCTTTAGCCTTGTCATAAGCAGTGAACAGCTGTTACCCTTAACCAGGTGTACATTAGAGGACCCTTATCAAGAATATCATCAGTTGACTACTACCATTCACAGTGACCACATCGTGAAAGACTGTCAAAACAACTATTGTACAGCCTTGTATTACTCAGTAAGTAGCTGTTGGTCTCGACTATTGTATATTAGAGAACCCTTAGCAAGTATATAATCAGTTGACTACTACTTGTTACAGTGTTCACATTGTGAAAGACCGTCTCACTGTCCAGTATACAGCCTTGTCATACGCTGTAAAGAGCTGTTGGTCTAGACTAGGGGTATATTAGTGGACCCTTCACAAGAATAGCACCAGTTGACTACTACCTCTCACGGTGTTCACATCGTGAAAGACCGTCTCACTGACCAACCTCTAGCCCTGTGATACGCAGTAAGCAGCTGTTTGCAGAAATCAACAATCATAATGGAAGAAGCCATTCCTAGCTATATGTGTAAAGAGTGTGGAAAGACTTTTCTTCGAGACTATCATAGAAAGCGTCATGAAGTATCGTGTGGTGAGTTTCATGAGTGCAAAACTTGTGGTAGTAAATTCAACAATGTCTACAACGGACGTCGTCATGAAGAATGTTGTAATGTTATGTCAGCTGCTAAAAGAGAAAAACCTGAGCCTACAAAACATTACCTGCTTTCAATGGTTCCTGACAAAAATGGTCTTACTGAATATGAAACGTCTTTTCAAGGTCGTCTTAAATCCTTTTTCATACGTTGTGACACGTGTAAGGATTTAAATTCATACCTTAAAGAGTCCAAACAGCAAATAATACAAGCTATGCAGAAAGAACTAGTAATGCACAAGTCAATCAAAGTTAATCTTGTGGCTGAATGTAGATTCATTCATACATCTACCAATGAAATTACAGATCGTGCTTTTAAAACACGAAATCAGGCCCTATTTTTTGAAGCAGACTTGAGTAGTTTCTTGGAAACACAATTTACAAAGTTAACTACGGAAATAGAAGAATCTGAGCTAAAAGGCAGTAATTGGGCTTTGTTAGCAGTGGAAGGAGTACGATTGAAAATAAATAAGTACAATCCCTTGCGTGGCAGCACATATATTCCATTACCAGCAGCTATAAAAGCAAGAAAAGCCTGCATTAATCCTGAAAATTTGAATGATGAAAAGTGCTTTATGTATGCCATTTAACAAAACTGGTTAAAAAGAATGCTCAACGCATTAGTAAATACAAGTATCTGGAAAACAAGTATGTTTTTCAGTAATATAGTTTCCTACATTACTAGCTGACATTCCCAAATTTGAGAAAGCCAACGATATATCCATAAATGTATTTGGACTGGAAAAAGACAACAAAGTGTTTCCTCTGAAGGTTGTGGATCAAGAGCTACAAGACCATCGTGACCTCCTCCTGCTAAGTTCTTCATCTGGTCAGAACCACTACGTCTTTATCAAAGATTTTGATAAACTAGTAAGACATCAGATTACCCACCATGAACATAAGGTATACGTGTAAACGGTGTTTTACTCACTTTGATAATCAATATGGTCAACAAGCAATGGAAAAATTGAAAGAACATAGAGCTTTGTGTGTCCAACATGACATTGCTAGGGTTGAAATGCCTATTAAAAACCCAATTGTGAAATTCTTAAATGTGGAAAAAAATTTGAGAATACCTTAAGTCATCTATGCAGATTTTGAAAGTATACTTCTACCACATCAAACATGTCTACCCAATCCTAGGCAAGTTATACAGTGCCATACCAGAGTCATGTTCCTATGAGCTTTGGTATATATGTTAAACCCTCACCTGCTGTGGAACACATAAAGACAAACCTTCCAAGCCAACCTGTTATTTATCGTGGACCTGACGCTGCAGAAAAGTTTATGAAATGTTTGATCTCAATAGCTTATGAAATTGATCGCCTTTACAGCTTAAATGTTCCAAAGGCCTTAACTCAGGATCAAGAAGCAGAGTCCCAATGTTCTGAAACCTGTTATTTGTGTCATAAACCATTTACCAAAGGACTGGAAAGTTCGAGACCATTGCCATATTACAGGGGAATACCGTGGAAGTGCTCACAATAACTGTAATTTGAGGTGTAAAACACGTAACCCTGTTCCTGTATTTCTACATAATATGAGTGGCTACGATGCAAATTTCATTGTAAAACAATTGGGATGTACTACTGAGAGAGTAGATGTTATCGCTAACTCTAAAGAAAAGTACATTTCCTTCACCAAATATGTAGGAAATGTGAAGCTTCGATTTGTGGACACGTTTCGGTTAATGCCAAGTAGTTTGGAAAACTTAGTTTCCGACTTAACATCATACCCTGAAACAGACAAGTACTTTGGAAAAGAAAATGCAATGCTCATGACTCGTAAGGGTGTATTTTGTTATGACTACATTGACTCATGGGAAAAGTTAAGTGAAACGTGTTTGCCTCTTTTGGAGGTAAACACGTTTCACTTAACTTTTCCCATGAGTCAATGTAGTCATAACAAAATACACCCTTACGAGTCATGAGCATTGCATTTTCTTTTCCAAAGTACTTGTCTGTTTCAGGGTATGATGTTAAGTCGGAAACTAAGTTTTCCAAACTACTTGGCATTAACCGAAACGTGTCCACAAATCGAAGCTTCACATTTCCTACATATTTGGTGAAGGAAATGTACTTTTCTTTAGAGTTAGCGATAACATCTACTCTCTCAGTAGTACATCCCAATTGTTTTACAATGAAATTTGCATCGTAGCCACTCATATTATGTAGAAATACAGGAACAGGGTTACGTGTTTTACACCTCAAATTACAGTTATTGTGAGCACTTCCACGGTATTCCCCTGTAATATGGCAATGGTCTCGAACTTTCCAGTCCTTTGGTAAATGGTTTATGACACAAATAACAGGTTTCAGAACATTGGGACTCTGCTTCTTGATCCTGAGTTAAGGCCTTTGGAACATTTAAGCTGTAAAGGCGATCAATTTCATAAGCTATTGAGATCAAACATTTCATAAACTTTTCTGCAGCGTCAGGTCCACGATAAATAACAGGTTGGCTTGGAAGGTTTGTCTTTATGTGTTCCACAGCAGGTGAGGGTTTAACATATATACCAAAGCTCATAGGAACATGACTCTGGTATGGCACTGTATAACTTGCCTAGGATTGGGTAGACATGTTTGATGTGGTAGAAGTATACTTTCAAAATCTGCATAGATGACTTAAGGTATTCTCAAATTTTTTTCCACATTTAAGAATTTCACAATTGGGTTTTTAATAGGCATTTCAACCCTAGCAATGTCATGTTGGACACACAAAGCTCTATGTTCTTTCAATTTTTCCATTGCTTGTTGACCATATTGATTATCAAAGTGAGTAAAACACCGTTTACACGTATACCTTATGTTCATGGTGGGTAATCTGATGTCTTACTAGTTTATCAAAATCTTTGATAAAGACGTAGTGGTTCTGACCAGATGAAGAACTTAGCAGGAGGAGGTCACGATGGTCTTGTAGCTCTTGATCCACAACCTTCAGAGGAAACACTTTGTTGTCTTTTTCCAGTCCAAATACATTTATGGATATATCGTTGGCTTTCTCAAATTTGGGAATGTCAGCTAGTAATGTAGGAAACTATATTACTGAAAAACATACTTGTTTTCCAGATACTTGTATTTACTAATGCGTTGAGCATTCTTTTTAACCAGTTTTGTTAAATGGCATACATAAAGCACTTTTCATCATTCAAATTTTCAGGATTAATGCAGGCTTTTCTTGCTTTTATAGCTGCTGGTAATGGAATATATGTGCTGCCACGCAAGGGATTGTACTTATTTATTTTCAATCGTACTCCTTCCACTGCTAACAAAGCCCAATTACTGCCTTTTAGCTCAGATTCTTCTATTTCCGTAGTTAACTTTGTAAATTGTGTTTCCAAGAAACTACTCAAGTCTGCTTCAAAAAATAGGGCCTGATTTCGTGTTTTAAAAGCACGATCTGTAATTTCATTGGTAGATGTATGAATGAATCTACATTCAGCCACAAGATTAACTTTGATTGACTTGTGCATTACTAGTTCTTTCTGCATAGCTTGTATTATTTGCTGTTTGGACTCTTTAAGGTATGAATTTAAATCCTTACACGTGTCACAACGTATGAAAAAGGATTTAAGACGACCTTGAAAAGACGTTTCATATTCAGTAAGACCATTTTTGTCAGGAACCATTGAAAGCAGGTAATGTTTTGTAGGCTCAGGTTTTTCTCTTTTAGCAGCTGACATAACATTACAACATTCTTCATGACGACGTCCGTTGTAGACATTGTTGAATTTACTACCACAAGTTTTGCACTCATGAAACTCACCACACGATACTTCATGACGCTTTCTATGATAGTCTCGAAGAAAAGTCTTTCCACACTCTTTACACATATAGCTAGGAATGGCTTCTTCCATTATGATTGTTGATTTCTGCAAACAGCTGCTTACTGCGTATCACAGGGCTAGAGGTTGGTCAGTGAGACGGTCTTTCACGATGTGAACACCGTGAGAGGTAGTAGTCAACTGGTGCTATTCTTGTGAAGGGTCCACTAATATACCCCTAGTCTAGACCAACAGCTCTTTACAGCGTATGACAAGGCTGTATACTGGACAGTGAGACGGTCTTTCACAATGTGAACACTGTAACAAGTAGTAGTCAACTGATTATATACTTGCTAAGGGTTCTCTAATATACAATAGTCGAGACCAACAGCTACTTACTGAGTAATACAAGGCTGTACAATAGTTGTTTTGACAGTCTTTCACGATGTGGTCACTGTGAATGGTAGTAGTCAACTGATGATATTCTTGATAAGGGTCCTCTAATGTACACCTGGTTAAGGGTAACAGCTGTTCACTGCTTATGACAAGGCTAAAGACTGGTTACTTCAACGGTCTTTCACAATGTTAACACTGTGACAGGTAGTAGTCAACTGAAAATATTCTTATGGCCTACTCAAGGTTATCAGGTACTTACTGCATATCAAAAGGCTGTACACTCATATGTTAGACACTCTCTCTTGCTAAGGACCCCTATATTCCCTATACAAGGCTATACATGTTAGTTCTAAACACTTAATGGTTATTTGTATATTAAATTTATGTACACAGCTTATACAAGCACGTTTTTCACTGAATAAAACTTTGTCAAATAGCCACATGCGACACGCAAAGTATGTTTCCGCTATCTAGCGGTGACTATGAGAACTACCTGAACGACAGCATGACACCTAGCGCTCCATATCATCACTGAACGATCAGCATGCTATCTAGCGGTCGATATCAAAAATTACTCAACTACCAGCATGCTACCTACCGGTCGATATTACAACCCACTCAACTACTAGTATGCATTCCAATAATGAACACATTTGCTCATATCCACTAACAATACACAGCGGGTTTGCTTTATCGTTTAATACAACTATATCTTGTTTAAATAATGTAACAAAAAGTTACATGGCACAATTGTATGGGAATGTTGCATTACCTAAAATGTAATAGTATTGCAGGTGTTTAACATTTTACAATCGGACTTATAATGAGGATTATGTTGGTGGTTTATGGTGGTGGCTTATAATGTCTTATGGTGGTGGCTTATAGTGGTGGCATATGTTGGTGGATTATTTTGGTGGTTTACGTAATACTTTATTTGTAATGGCTTATTTGACAAGTTATTTTGGTCAATGTATTTAGAGGATTTTTCTCTTGGTCTTGGAAAGTATCTCAACCTTTTTTAAAATGTTTTATGATAGCATAATGCTTACCACCATGTTTGTAAGCAACAACAACACACTAAAATTCCAAGAATCCAAATACTCTAAGGTTAATGATTGTCTCTCAACTCCATTCAACGCCTAGTCAAAAACATTATATATTTTTCAAATTAAAAAAAGGTAATTGGGGGAAGTAGGCTATATGTTTAAACAAAAAAATCATATCTAATCATACGCTAACTCTAACACCTACGTCTATCCCACTCTCAGTCAAAAAATATAATATTCTTCAAATTTTTCCAAACAATATTTGGATAGTAGGCCATATTTTGAAAACCTAATCATCCTATAAAGTCATATATAGACTCTAACCAATGGCTTTTATATCCTTAATCGTAAGAACAGAAATATAGAATTTTTGTCATTTTTCCAAAAATGATCATTTTAAAACGGGGCTATATTTTGGAAACTAGGAATTTTACAAAAAAAAGTTTGTTTAACGTAAATGACAGGTATTTACCCCCACTACCCACAAACCAAGTCCCAAGTCTCTGGGATAAATTCCAAAAAAAGTTCAATTTGGAAAGTAGGCGATATTTTGAAAACTATTCATCCTAAAAAGTCATATATAGACTCAAACCAATGGCTTTTATGTCCTTAATTGGTAGAACAAAGCTATATGTGTAAAGAGTGTGGAAAGACTTTTCTTCGAGACTATCATAGAAAGCGTCATGAAGTTTCGTGTGGTGAGTTTCATGAGTGCAAACTTGTGGTAGTAAATTTCAACAATGTCTACAACGGACGTCGTCATGAAGAATGTTGTTAAGTTGTGTCAGCAGCTAAAAGACAAAAAACTGAGCCTACAAAACATTACCTGCTTTCAATGGTTCCTGACAAAAATGGACTTACTGAATATGAAACGTCTTTTCAAGGTCGTCTTAAATCCTTTTTCATACGATTGTGACACGTGTAAGGATTTAAATTCATACTTAATGAGTCCAAACAGCAAAATAATACAAGCTATGAAGAAAGAACTAGCAATGCACAAGTCAATCAAAGTTAATCTTGGTGGCTGAATGTAGATTCATTCATACATCTACAATGAAATTACAGATCGTGCTTTTAAAAACACGAAATCAGGCCCTATTTTTTGAAACAGACTTGAGTAGTTTCTTGGAAACACAATTTACAAAGTTAACTACGGAAATGGAAGAAATCTGAGCTAAAAGGCAGTAATTGGGCTTTGTTAGCAGTGGAAGGAGTACGATTGGAAATAAATAAGTACAATCCCTTGCGTGGCAGCACATATATTCCATTACCAGCAGCTATAAAAGCAAGAAAAGCCTGCATTAATCCTGAAAATTTGAATGATGAAAAGTGCTTTATGTATGCCATTTAACAAAACTGGTTAAAAAGAATGCTCAACGCATTAGTAAATACAAGTATCTGGACAACAAGTATGATTTTTCTGTAATATCGTTTCCTACATTACTAGCTGATCATTCCCAAATTTGAGAAAGCCAACGATTATATCCATAAATGTATTTGGATTGGAACAAGACAACAAAGTGTTTCCTCTGAAGGTTTGTGGATCAAGAGCTACAAGACCATCGTGACCTCCTCCTGCTAAGTTCTTCATCTGGTCAGAACCACTACGTCTTTATCAAAGATTATGATATAACTAGTTAGGGAGACTTCAGATTACCCACCATGAACATAAGGTATACGTGTAAACGGTGTTTTACTCACTTTGATAATCAATATGGTCAACAAGCAATGGAAAAATTGAAAGAACATAGAGCTTTGTGTGTCCAACATGACATTGCTAGGGTTGAAATGCCTATTAAAAACCAATTGTGAAATTCTTAAATGTGGAAAAAAAATTTGAGAATACCTTAAGTCATCTATGCAGATTTCGAAAGTATACTCTTACCCTATCAAACATGTTTGCCCAATCCTGAAGCAAGTTATACAGTGCCATACCAGAGTCATGTTCCTATGAGCTTTGGTATATACGTTAAACCATCACCCGCTGTGGAACACATAAGACAAATCATCCAAGCCAACCTGTTATTTATCGTGGACCTGAGCTGCAGAAAAGTTTATGGACTGTTTGATCTCAATAGCTAATGAAATTGATAGACTTTACAGCTTAAATGTTCCAAAGGCCTTAACTCAGGCTCAAGAAGCAGAGTTCCAATGTTCTGAAACCTGTTATTTGTGTCGAAAACCATTCACCAAAGAGGACTGGAAAGTTCGAGACCACTGCCATATTACAGGGGAATACCGTGGAAGTGCTCACAATAACTGTAATTTGAGGTGTAAAACACGAAACCCCGTTCCTGTGTTTCTACATAATATGAGTGGCTACGACGCAAATTTCATTGTAAAGCAATTGGGATGTACTACTGAGAGAGTGGATGTTATCGCTAACTCCAAAGAAAAGTACATTTCCTTTACCAAATATGTAGGAAATGTTAAGCTTAGATTTGTGGATACGTTTCGGTTAATGCCGAGTAGTTTGGAAAACTTAGTTTCCAACTTAACATCATACCCTGAAAACAGACAAGTACTTTTGGAAAAGAAATGCAATGCTCATGACTCGTAAAGGGGTATTTTGTTATGACTACATTGACTCATGGGAAAAGTTAAGTGAAACGTGTTTACCTCCAAAAGAGGCATTCTTTAACAAATTAAGTCAAGAAGATGTTAGTCAAGAAGACTATGAACATGCCAAAAGTGTCTGGAATCAGTTCAACATTAAAACTCTAGGGGAATATAGTGACCTCTACCTAACTTCAGATGTACTCCTTCTTGCAGACAGCTTTGAAACCTTTAGAAACAAAACACTAGAAACACACCGAGTGGATGCTGCACACTTTTTTACTTCGCCTGGTTTTAAGTTTCGAGGCAATGCTCCTTTACACAGCATTGAACTGGAATTGCTACAGGATTACGATCAGATTCTTTTAATCGAGTCTGGAATACGTGGAGGCATATGCCAGGTGTCTCATCGTATGCTGAAGCTAACAATAAATACATGGAAACCTATGATTCTGAGAAACCATCGCAGTTTATTACCTATGATGATGCCAACAACCAATACGGGTGGGCTAAGTGTCACTCCCTTTCTTATGGTGGATTTCAGTGGGTTTTCTCCAGATACTGTTGATCTAGAAAAACTAAAGAAAGACGATCCTGTGGGATACATTCTAGACGTTGATGTTGATTACCCATCTGACCTTCATGATCTACACAACGATTTACCTTTCCTACCAGAGTGTACACAACCTAAGGATTCGTCTCTGAAAAAACTAATTCCTCATCTTGGAAATCGATGGCGATATGTTGTTCACTACATGGCATTAAAACAGGCTTAGATCATGGAATAAAATTGATAAAAATTCATCGTGTGTTAAAGTTTAAACAAAGACCTTGGTTAAAGGCATACGTTGATTTTAATAACAACCTTCCGAAAACAAGCCAAAAATGATTTTGAGAAAATTCTGTACAAATTATTCAACAATGCCATTTTTGGGAAAACAATGGAAAATATCCGTAAAAGAATAGACATACGTCTTGTGACTGACAGCAAAAAGGCAGGAAAAGCTAATAGCAAAGCCGACATTTATCGACAGAACATTTAGGCCCTAACCTAGCTGCTTTCCACATGTCTAAACGTAACATTGTATTCATAAGCCTATATATATTGGAATGTTGTATACTGGATATTTCAAAAACTCTCATGTATTCCCACCACTATGATGTCCTGCTACCCTATTATGGCATGAACAATCTTAACTCATGTATATGGATACTGACTCGTTCATATATTTGGTTAACACCCCAGATGTATATCAAGACAAGTTGGATTTCCTACAACACCTGGACACATCAGATTATCCTACTAATCACATATGTTACTCTACATCAAACAAGAAAACGTTGGGGAAATTTAAAGACGAGGCTTGTGGACAAATTATAAAAGCATTTGTTGGACTTAGAGCTAAAATGTACGCATTAGACATAAATGGTAAAGAAATCAAAAAGATTAAAGGTATTAACAGAGGTGTTGTCAAAAATTGTATAAGCTTTCAAGATTATAAGGATTGTGTCATGAAAAAACAATGTAAAAAGGAATACCCATGAACATTATCGCTTCTAAACAACATGACATATCATCTACAAGACTAAACAAAATTGCTTTGTGTCCTGGTGATGATAAAAGAGTGATTGATGCTGATGGTATAGGTACACATGCCTATGGTCATCAATCATTGACCATGCTTAAAAAGTTAAGTTATGAATTTCAAAATCTTCTGCCTGCAACTAGCAAATACATAAAACAATTTAGGAAATAAAACAATAACACTACAAAAATAAAAAATAGTAGCCTATTCATAATCAAAAAATGAATATAAATAGATAACAAAATAAAAAACAACTGTACAATTTATAACAAAAAAAGGATATATATAAAAATGTATTATGTGTAAATAGTGTACATGTATTTAAATAAAAAAATATTGTACCGTATGGAAACTGCTTGTACATTTTTTATTACTACCCACCTCTCTCCACTCCTAATGCAAAATGAACATGTAAAACACAAATTGGAAAATCCATGTTTCCATATTGACAAAATAAAAAAAAACCATTAAACTGAAATTTTAAAAACTGTAAATGGGAATTTGGTAAATTGACAAATGTGTAAACAACAAATTGGAAAATCCATGTTTCTATATCATGAAATTGAAAAACTTTAAACTGACATTTTAAGAACTGTAAATGGGAAATTGTGAAATTGATAAATGTGTAAACAACATAATGCAAAATCCATGTTTCCATGTTATGAAATTGAAAAACTTAAAACTAACATTTAAAAAAATGAAAATGGGGAATTGGAAAATTGTCATATGTGTAAACAACAAATGAAAAAAAAAACGGTTGGGGTAGTTATCATATTGTACAGTAACCTATAAAACTAGCATAAGGATAGTTGCTTGTACCCTTATATACTTTGTGTATGTGCATTAGCCTTTGAATTAGCTTAAGTTAGGTTTGGCAAAGTTAGGTTTGGTGAGGTTAGGTATGTGACCTAGTAGTTTACTCTTTTCGGAAAATGTAAAAAGTAAAATCTAAAATCAAAAAATCTTAAATTTAAAATGTAAAATCTAAAAAAACTAACATCTAAAATACAAAAAATCAAAAATGTAAAATGTAAAATCTAAAAAATGTAAAATGAAAAAATCAAAAATCTAAAATGTTAAAACATAAAATCTAAAATCTTTAAATGAGGTTTCTGTGGGTTAGGTTAGGTTAGGTTATAACTAAGTTTATTATTTGTGCTCTCTCATTTGCTCTTACATTTTTGCTCTCACTTTGAAGTTTGGTTATGTTAGGTTAGGTTAGGTTAGGTTAGGTGTGGTTAGGTTATAACTAAGTTTATTATTTGTGCTCTTACATTTGCTCTCACTTTTTTCTCATACTTTTTGCTAAATTTTTTTCGCTTGCAATTTTAAATTAGGTAGGTTACGTTAGGTTAGGTTAGGACAGGTTAGGTGAGGTTAGGTTAGGTGAAGTTAGGTTAGGTTATAACTTAGTTTATTATGTGTGCTTTCACATTTGCTTTTATATTTGCTTTGACTTTGAAGTTAGGTTAGGATAGGTTAGGTTAGGTTAGGTTAGGTTAGGTTAGGTGAAGTTGGGTTAGGCAGAATTGTTGAGGTATGAATCAAAAGCCAGCTCTTGTCAGTTTTGCCTCACAAGGCTGAGTGTACCCCGTTCCACTCATGAGACCAGAAATTAAATTTCTTGGCAGAGCCGGGATTCGAACCTCAGGAATGACCTCCAAGAATGCTAGCCACTACACCAAAAAGTGGACAATATAAGGCTGGTCTTGATTATACATGATCAATTAACAATTACCTAATAATAATAATAATAATAATAATAAATATTCCATTTGGCAACTACACGGCCGACCTCTCCCTGTGACGTAATCCACGGTCTCAGGCCGTGGCGGCCATTTTGCCCAATAGCCCCTGTGCCAGCTCTGAATGAAACCTCCATAAGAATAACATAGAGTGATTGCGCGCGGCGGCCATCTTGCCCATTAGCCCCTGTGCCAGAACCGGCTTATTTATCCTACTTATTATTGTTCAGTTGAACGACTGGCAGATCAACTTTTTACTGTATTTATATTTATTTATCTTATTTTATTTTTTATTTTTATCTGTCTATTTATTCTTGTCCGTTTCACCCATTTTGGGGTACGATAGATCAATCAGTGTTTAGTGGATCGTGTTTTCCTGTCCTCCCAGTATTGTTTCATCCTTTCAGATCATGCCATCCTCTCTTCTTCAGGAATTCTGTATATGGTAGTCGTTTGGTCTTGACTCTGTCCTGGAACCTCTTCATTTTATGTTTGGTTATATTCTTTGCGGAACACGGATCCTTCTGCAAGCATTTCTTCTGTAATTTGGAACTATCGTACGTCCTTCTCAGTCTCCTTAAACCAGTTTGGCTTGGTTTTCTTATTGCGGAAAAAGTCGAAGATTCTTTTAGTTATCCTTTTCGGGTTCATTCTTAGGATGTGGCCAAAGAAGTCAATCCTCCTTATCTTTATTGTGTCGGCTTTTCGGTTCTCCTTTACAGGGTTTCATTGCTGATGTACAAGAGTTCGTTTTAATGGAATTTGGGACCTAGAATTTTCGTAATATTTTCCTTTCCTTGCTCTCCATCTTTTCTATTGGACCACTTGTAGTTATGGACAGTGTTTCAACAGCGTACAGGGCTTCAGACTTGACTACTGTGTTATAATGTCTTATCTTTGCATTCCAGGAGAATGTTTTTTGTTATAGGTGTCTTTTGTCTGTTTCCATTTTGTTTCGTCTAGATTCCATAGCTTGCTTCTCAAGACCATTCCAACTGATCCACTCACCGAGGTATTTGAAATACCTGACAATCTCTATTTTATTTTATTTTAAGTAATGCCATGTCACAGGATCCGTATTGATATGTATAACTTCCCCCAGGGGCTCACATCTTGTGGGACGTGGGTTGGCGACCACGGGGCCCCAGCTGAGTCCGGCATTGCTTCCACTTACTTGTTCCGGGCTCCTCTCTGTCTTCTTTCCTGTCGACCTCACTTGGTCAACTCTTGTTCTCTTCTGACCCCGACGGTATCAGGGTATCCGAGGCCTAGGGAGTCTCTTCTTTTCCCGCCTTAATTGGCCCTTGTCTCATCTTTTCTGATACCCTCCTTCTGCGAGTGGTCAGCCTTCTTTTTCTTTTCCTGTTATCTTCTGCCTTCTGCTCAAGGCCCTCAAGGAGGCAGGGTGTGTGTAGCCCCAACACTTCTGGTGCACCCTGGATATTGCTACACCCTCAGGGGCTCACTGCTGGTGAGTTCGGGAGTTGGCGACCCTGAGGGATTCCTGAGCTGGGTCTGGTTTTCCCCCTTTTATCCCTTGCCTCTGGGACGGACCCTCTCCTCTTTGACTTTCCTATCTGCCTTTCATGGCTCTCCTTCCTTTCAAGTCCCTCAATCCACATTCTTCGAGGGTTGAGGGCATTTCTTTTCCTCCTGTCCTTTATTTGCCTTATTCCCCTTTTGTTTTCCATTTCTTCTTCTAGTTTATAAGTTAGTAGTTAGTTTTAGTTATAGTTTACATTTCATTATCATCTTTACGATCACCCAAACCATTAGGGGCCAATAACCTAGATGTTAGGCCCCTTAAAACAACAATATTATCATCATCATCACCTTAGCGAAATCCCGCACAAGACACGGCATAAACCTAGAAAAATCGCTGAGTTTTAAGTTTGTTATTTTATCATCTATAACTTACTCTGGTGAATGATCTGCCTTAATCAATACACAAGAACCTTGTTTATCCGGTCCTCTTTAATCTAGAACTTTGGTTTATCCGGATCGAAAATAATAAAAATTAATTTTTACTCGACAGTATTTCTTCTACGAGGTCGACTCTTCTTGAATGTGTTTTCCGCCAAGGATAGTTAAGGACAGGAATTGGAAGTAATTCGGCCACGGACTATGAAAGGTACCGTCCCACCATTTGCCTTGAATTGAGAACTGATGTTAGTAAAACGTCTTCGTGATCGTGCTGTGCGCAAACGGTATACAAATGTAAAACAGAAAAAACTCACACATTACTTTAGTGCATAAAACAGAATCGTAAATGTAAGAAAAGTGTTCTTATATTCTTTTATGTTCGACGATGTCGAAATATAAATATTATATGTCAGAAAACTCTATCATAATGAGGGTCACTATAATACTATTTTTCATTATGAAACAGTTTCTCCCACCAATCAGAGCTCAAGGAACAGTTGTGTGACCAATTAGGTGAGGATAGCATCGCACCTGCGCTGACTTCCACAGCCTTCTATTTTAAATTTCACTGTGTGGCTAGTGTCATAGTGGGGTATTCGAGGAGGCCATGGTCAAATACAAGGTATTCTCTGCGTCTCATGCGCTCTGTTCAGTACATAAAACTGGCGAAATCTCGACAGATATTTATGAATATTTATGTTCGAACATAAAATAGTTATAATTATCGTCGAACATAAACAGTCGTATGCAACTCGCCTATAATGGTAATTAAGACACTCGTATGGAAATTATAAAACTCTCATACGCTTGTTTTATAACCTACCGTACTCGTGTCTTAATTATTGCCATTATACTGTAGGCTCGTTGCATAATGTACTATTGTACATTTGAAAAAAGGTATTACAACTTATGTTAATAGATTATATAACATGTATTTGTTTTTTAGTTTTTTTCCGGATTATCCAGATTTTCGATAATCCAGATCAATTCTGGTTCCACTTAATCTGGATAAACGAGGTTCTTGTGTACTAAGGAATAAAATCATGTCAATTAATATACAAGTTTATCATACTAGTTTTGGCACTCAATGGTGCCTTCTTTAGCGAACATAGAAAACAAGTGAAAATAACCTAGAGATACATAATAGTCCAATAAAATTCTCAATTGCTTATGAAAATGTTAACATACACCCTGCAAATTTTTACTGATATTTTTTAAAATTTTTATTATCGAATTTGGCCAACTATGGACCGCAAGGAACTCAAGACTTCTTGGCTTTATTTCTCTTCTCGTCCCAGAACTTCTTCATCCTGACACTTCTTTGTTTTCTCTCCTCCTCCGAAATGATCCGTTTGGGCCTCCTGCTTGGTGGTTTCTCCTGAAATGATTTTACTCCGTCAACTCGACTGCGGAACTCTCTTCTATAGTGGGCCATCGGTGGAGTAATTCCAACTTCACCTCATTTACCCATTTAGATGTGACCTCCTTTAACCCCATGATGTAGCTGAAGAGCCTTTTGGTCAGCCTGCCTTCATCCATTCGTAGTAAATGTCCGTAGAACTTTAGCCTCCGCTTCTTCATTACGTCTGTGATCTTTTCAGTACACTTGTAAAGTTCTTCATTTTTCCTCTTCTTCCATGTCCCAGAAGTAGTCTTCTGTGGTCCAAGTATTTTTCTCAGAATCTTCATTTCTCTCTTTTCTAGTACTTGAAGTTCTCCCTTTTTACTTAAAATAAGCCACTCTGAAGCGTACAATCCTTCAGGTTGTACTACCGATTTGTAGTGTCTGATTTTGGCCTTGTATGATAAAGCTCGTTTGGTGCATTTATTCTGGGTTAGTTTGTAGGCCAGGTCCAGTTTTCTGGTTCTTCCTTTGATTGCTTCATTATCCAGTTTGTTGGGTTAGATCCATTCCCCCATGTATTTAAACTTCTCTGATATTAATGTGTGCAGATGTTAATCCCATAACATTAAATTATCATTGAATTTTGAAACACTCTGTACATGCAGCATACATGTTTGATTCTATTTTCTGACTCCATTAAAATTAGCTTATTTTGTCTGTGGCTATATTTACAGTGAACTGCTACTAGCCCTCTCACTGAGTTTATTATTGTAACATGGTCTGCACAGTCGAATCTTCATCTCCCCTTTGCTCCTGCCACCTCCAACATCCTACAACTGTGGTGTGGTCATGAGCGTTAAAACGTTCACCATGCCTGCGATCCACTGGCGCTAACAATGTCTATCCTGAATTTAGTTAGTTAGTAAGTTTCATTTTTCATTTCATATTTATTCATCAGAGAGCCTCCGTGGCTTAGGCGGCAGCACACCGGCCTCTCACCACTGGGTCCGTGGTTCAAATCCCGGTCACTCCATGTGAGATCTGTGCTGGACAAAACGGAGGCAGACAGGTTTTTCTCCGGGTACTCCGGTTTTCCCTGTCAAAATTTCATTCCAGCAACACTCTCCACTATCATTTCATTTCATCTGTCATTCATTTAATCATTGCCCCAGAGGAGTGCGACAGGCTTCGGCAGCCGGCACAGTTCATATCCTCGCCGCTAGATGGGGGCTTCATTCATTCCATTCCTGACCCGGTCGGAGACTGGAAGCAGGCTGTGGATTTTTTCATTTATTCATCAGTGCCTTACACTATATTTACATTACACTGAAGGGAGTCTCTGAAAAGAGCAAAGCCCCACCTCGCATTCGGGATGCGTCAGAGTCAGTTATTGTTGTTTTAAGGGGCAGAACTACTAGGTCATCTGCCCCTTATATCCTGAGTTTGTTTTATCCCCACTCCTTCCAGGCAAATGCTAGGATAGTATTGTTATGGACATACTGTAGGTTCAGAGAATAAAGAAACAAAGTAAGACTGTGAGTGAAATGATACCCAAAAAAAAAAAAAATGAACAAGCAAACAAAGAAACATTTTAAATAAATAGTCGCAATTATTGATGTATGATATTCTATGGAGTTAAGAAAAAATTAATATGTTCGAGAAATATAATTACATTGAATTTGTTTAGACACTGTACTATTATTAGTATCGCGAATGCGATCTTCTTCCTCTTAATTTCCCATTTCCAGTTCCCTGGTCGGGTTGCGAATCAAGGACCTCCACAGTTGTCTATCCCTCCACCATTCATTTCCTTCTTTCAATACTTCTTTTTCTTTTACTCCACTTTTCTCTATGTTTTCCTTCACCGTATCTATCCACCTCTTTCTGGGCCTTCCTCGTGGTCTTCTTCCTGGTATTTTCTCCATAAATATTCTTTTTGGTACTCTATATTCTTCCATTCTCATCATATGTCCAGCTTACTGGTCTCTATCTTGTCTTGCAGTTTTGGGAACCCAGTTCTCTCCCTAATGTCCACATTTCTGATTTTATCCCTCCGAGTCTTCCCAATTATTCCTCTAAGGAACTTCATCTCGGCTGCTCGGAATCGGCTGTCATCGCGTTTTGTTGTGGACCAAGTACCTGCTGCATATGTCAAAATTGGTGTGTAATACATTGAGAATAGAACTTCCTTGCATTTCTCTGGGACTTCCTGGTTCCATACTAAACCCATTAGCTTGTTGGATTCTCTTTCCAATTTCTTCATTTATTGTAACATCTTCTGTGAGTATGCTCCCCAAATACTTAAAGCTTTTTACCATTTCCAATGGATTTCCATTGACTTCAATATTCTGTCTTCCTTCTCCGTTGTTTCTTGTCATCACTACAGTCTTACTCTTCTCCACACTTATTTTCATTCCGAATTTCTCTCTCTCCTGATTCCATACAGTAAGCAAATGTGAGAATGCGTGAAATACTCACAATGGCTTGTACTCTTGTATTTCCAATTTTCACCACCTGCAAATCACTTTTGAATGTCTTTTGAGGAAGCGACAAAATGCAAGATTGACTCAAAATGCGAAAATTATACAATAATGCTATATAAATGCGAAATCCATGATTTTTTTAAATATAACGTTTTTTATTGTTTCTTTCTTATGGAAACATCAAGTGCGGAGTTTGTACACCCTTGAAATGTTTATGACGGCTGGAACCGGTCTGGAATGTGGAAAGTAATCCCTTCTGCACCTCGCTTTCATTCCCTTCATGTAGGTCAAGTCAACAAGTGCTAAGTTGGTGAGACCGAAAATGTCTATGAAACAGCTCTACGATTTAATTCAATGATGTTAATAATTCATGAACTTGCATCATTTACCCACTGTAGTGGATTTTGAAGCAGGACTTGACTTTTTATTTTTTGTATTTTCTCTGTATTATTCTGATTTTGCAACAGTATATATTTCTATTTTTTTCTCTGTTACTTTATTAGCCTACTTTCGATTTTTTCAAAAAATGAAAGTAGACTTATGAGATCAACACAGGGCGAAAAAAGTGTGTCTGTCTGTGTGTGTGTATGTGTGTGTGTGAGTCTGTGTGTGTGTGTGTATGTGTGTGTGTGTGAGTCTGTGTGTGTATGTGTGTGTGTGAGTCTGTGTGTGTGTGTGTATGTGTGTGTGTGTGTGTCTGTGTGTGTGTGTGTGTGTGTGTCTGTGTGTGTGTGAGTGTGTGTACTCTGAATGTCTGTCCCTCCCTATCAATTCGAACACGGTGAATGCAAATTGAACGAAATTTGGTACAAAGGTAGCACTAGCAAAGGACACCTCAGTGTCATGTTTTATATCGCCGCCATCTTTACTAAAACTGAATGGCGGCCACTCAAACGTTCAAAACGTAAAATCAAATAACGACTAACCAAATCATCCGATCTCTACCAAATTTGGTAACAACATACCTTCGTATAGGATGCGTCTTGTGACCAAATTACAAGGTCGTCCGCCATACCATTTCAGGATGGCGGCCGTGCGAATTATGCAAACTTTATAATCCATATCATGGGACCCACCAGTTCCGATTATCGAGCCGAGAATCGTTTTAACTGTTCTAAAGGAAGAGGCACGTTCGAAATTAAAAGTTTATTTTGTAATACTATAGTGCAGACGTGATTTTAAAAAGCTGAACTGATTCAGTAATAAGACAAGATGGCAGCAGATATCTTGTGCCGGACTTATATTTCACTAATTTGAGTATTGCATGCAATATAGCGTACTGATAAAAAATAAATAAACTTTGTATGAAATGCTTTATATATAAATAATATACTCCAGTGATGAAATCGTTTAGTATAAATCATTATTTGCTAACAAGTTCTATGTAAGTCATTTTAAATAGAACGATATTCGTTGACACAATTAGCTCAGTGGTAGAGAGTTAGCCTATCGCTCAAATGCCTATGGTTCAAACCCGATCAGAGCTAGGTTTTTTGCTTGAAATGTTATATGTTTATTGTTTTGTAATGACTCAGATGTTTTAAAATTAAGCGTTATATTGTGCACATTATGGTGTAAAATATATATTTAATTAAAACATAATTCGCCAGCAGATTTACTCGGGACATCTAGCTGCCAAAAAGATAACTTCCAGATTTTATTGAAAAGTTTCTTCTTCTGGCCGCTAGAATGCACTCGCTCTGTTAGGATTATATTGTTCGATATTTCACCAATAGATGTCACGACTAGTCTACGTGGGGATCCATTGATTACTATACCATTATCATTCTATGCGCATCGAATTTGAAGAATGACAAGATGATACTACGATACATTTTAACTTTTTATTTTAAAGGGTTTGTAACAGACTATTTTGCGTTACTTGAAAATGTTATTAAGCGTTATATTGTGCACATTATGGTGTAAAATATATATTTAATTAAAACATAATTCGCCAGCAGATTTACTCGAGACATCTAGCTGCCAAAAAGGTAACTTCCAGATTTTATTGAAAAGTTTCTTCTTCTGGCCGCTAGAATGCACTCGCTCTGTTAGGATTATATTATCGAAAATATCCACATAGTTTGTATACACACGTCTCTGTAGGGTCATGGAAAGATTTGTTAATTCAATTAGGGTTGTGAAAGCCATGCACAACCAGACGTGTAAAGACATGCCTCAACTCAAAGTTGGATGTTGCCCACGGCAGGTCGTAATAATAATAATAATAATAATGTTATTGGTTTTACATCCCTTTTAACTACTGCTGATTTTAGAGACACCGGGGTGCCGGAATTTTGGCCCGAAGGGGATCTTTAACGTGCCAGTAAATGTACTGACACGGCTCCCTCGCATTTGTGCACCCTCAAATGCCAGCTGACTGCGCCAGGATACGAACCTGCAACCTAGGGCCCAGCAAGCGAGAACGTTACCGCTGAGCCACGCCGCCAGTCCGGTCGATTATGTCTCCAGATCCATAACATTCTTGATATACTTCTTATCTTTCTTTCTTCAATGATGGTAGCAGTTTTTATCTAGGTTGTGGCGTTTGGTAGAGGTAAATCGTTTCTAAGGTCTTCAACAAAGAATAGTTCTATTATACTCTTTGATAATAACAACGAGTTATAACTATACTCATACATTTAGGAGAAAGTAGGCTATATGTTCTTTACTGAACATCTTGTTTTTTAATTTAAAATAAATACACAATTGACTTCATGCCTTTCTATCTCACAATTAACCGTTTACAAATATGATTCTAATTTCACATTTATGTCCTTTCAAAAGACATTACTTATTTGTCAGATTTAGCCCAAATGATATGTTTTTTCTTTTCTTTTCAAAATGCTATAAAATGTTAAATTTCTGATTTCAAAGTGTTAAAAATCACCACCCCTAACTATTATTTATAAAGCAAAATATAAAACAAAGAGAAATATTGCAGAAGTATCTTATTTCAAGTCCTGAGGCAACTTCCCTATTCTCAACCCTAATACTTAAAGTTACAGACGCTACTACAGTTAGTATAGATGGTTGGTTCCTCAGTTTAGGGACTGCGACAACGCGGTCATGTACTTTGGGTGTGTGTAGAATCTGTCTGATAACCGGTGTTAATTGTGATGGCTGTATTAGTGTGTGTATCTTTTTTTTAATTCAAGGAAGGACTGCAACTTTGAATTTATCAAATAGTTCCTATTTTTGCCGCCAAACATCACCGTCAACGACTTCTAGGCCTAGTTCAGAACTTAGCTACTAGACGCCACCACAGTCGGCTCTTGGCAACGAACGTAGGAACCTAAGAGCGTTGTTTACATTCTTAACCTATACGATTATCTTCACACCGGTGTAATTAGTGGAAGGTTCTTTAACATGCTATAAATTTATGACATGGGACCGCCGGCTTTACTTCCCCTCTGAAGGAAGGCATACTGAGGGATTTTTAACACTCTTAAAAAAATCCGACAGCTTCGGCCGGGTTTGAACCTGGGCATAGAAGCTCAGGATGCTACCAACTACGCCACCGAAGCCGCTAATTAGTATAGAAACACAGGATATCAGGCAAATTGAATGCTCATTCAGGGGGCTGATGACCAAGATGTCCCAAGCTCATAAAATGAATCAACAACAAAAACTGTTCTGGTTGGAGCAGGATTGTTAATGCTGGGGATTTTCCAAAGTTTGTAAAATATAAAATGTAATAAAATCTTAGGGCCGAGAATCAAAGATTCAGTTCATCTTCCAAAACCAAATGCAGAAATATATAAAACTATCTCCAAACACACAGACGTGATGCGTATGCGGCGAAACCAATTCATGAGGCACTTGGAAAGACTGAACCCAAACTGACGAACATAAAATGCACACATTCCTGAAGAACAAAACAACTGCATCAAATTGGTACAAGCAGACTGAGAAAGATCTGAAAGAATAAGGATCGCCAAATTTACAAGACCAAAATGAAATCTAGAAGCTTGCACTCACACCTGGTTTCAAGGACAAAGAGATAAGGTCTAACCACCATATATGTGTGGTCCATGCAAAAAAAAGAAACTCATTTGTTGCATATGAAGGAATACTGGGCTAAAAGAAAGGCCAAACCATTGTTGATTCTACATGAACCTAAGAGACCCATTCGCAATGAAGAAGAAGAAAATAAGAGAGACTTTGAAAACAACCGAAGGACTTGATCAAACACTTAATTTATTTTATCCGTTAAATGAAATTATGAGGAGTTATGTCTGTAATACAATAAATCAGTGGACAGGAAAAGAAGGCTAGAAAACTGCCTATCAGAAACAACACATTTTACACAGTACAAAACATCTTATTTTTTGATCGAGGATGCTTCAGTTATTAGGCCATGTATTGTATACGTTTATTTATCAAAAGGCATCGTCACAAGGGACACAAGGGCTACTGTAGGCCTATTTTCCTAAAGATTTTGACCAGATCCAATACAAAACACTGGAGCCAAACTTTGAAATTATATTATTCCTTTCTGGTCATGGAACATTTCAAACTTATTTTGAATGTTTTAAAATTGAAATAGAACTTTTCCAACTAGAGATACCTGTTGTTTGAAAGAGAAAGATATAATGTGAATTACCATTTGAACTATTATAATAATTATGAATTATCAAAACCGTTTTATCACATATCCCACATATCACTCATCACATTTATTGTAAATTATCTTTGTAAAATTATCTTATATATAAATTGAAATGTGTTCAACTGCAGTACAAGCCTAATGTACAGAGCTGTGTAATTTATTAGACTCAATGCCAGCTTTCCAACATTTCATTTTTAGTTTTCATGACTTAATACAGTAACAATGTTTGCAAAGAATTGAATTTTTTCTAATGTTTAAGCAACAGCCCTAATTACATTTTTTTTACAACACTGACAGTGAAATGATTTTTTAGTATTTCCACAAAAAGAGGAGCCTTGCTCATGTAAAATGTCATAAGTTTTGTTTTGAATACTTTATTCTTGTGAATTTAGAGCAGTGGGATTCAAAATCTTTTTACTGATAGTCTGCTCTTAAACTATTCGAAGATTCTTGGGCCATGGATTAAAATTGAGTGATTTAAAGGGTAAAGTCCAAAGTCAGTGAAGAAAAAGAGAACGGACCCAGCTCAGGCGTCCCTCAGAATCCTCATTTCCAAAAATTTACAGATGCAATTCCTTATCGTAAAAGTTGTAAGTTCATAGGGGAGAAATCATTACTGAGTAGGGTGATAAAAGATGACAGCAACTGGTCAATAAAATGATTTTGAATAAAAAATTGTGATTGATTTAAACTTCTTGTTGTTGTTGTTTCTTATGGCTAGCCCGGATTCCAATGCATCAGCTTTCTTGCGTTCCAATAGAGTCATGTGAGGTTTCCTGAAGTTCTAGCAGTCACATCAAGTTTGTTGCAATGTAGCAGGTGCCCCTTATCCATTTTACTTCCAGGTTTGTGACAAAGTGTGCATTCTTCAGATCTCAGGATGTTGATTCGTTTCAGATGAGCTGCAAGGCAGTCATGGCCAGAGTTAAGTCTGAAGAAGGCTACAGCTTCTCTTCTTGGTATTAATTTATATTCATCCCATTTAGCATCAATGTAATTCCATAATTTGGTTTCTGCAGTTTTCTTTGCCATTTCTAAATACCTGTTTTTGTTAGTATTTTTCAAAATCCTTTTTGCTGACATAATTTGGTTTCTGCTGTTTTCTTTGCCATTTCTTCATACCTGTTTTTGATAGTATTTTTCAAGATCCTTTTTGCTGACATAAAATCAGTCTGAGTGACAGGTTGTTGTAGTGTGGTACCTTTTTTTTGCTAATCTGTCTGCCTCTTCATTACCTGCTATTCCAACATGAGAAGGGATCCACTGAAATGAGATCTGTTTGTGGAGTCTTTGAAGGTTTTTTGGGGCAGATGACCTCATAGTTCCGCCCCTTAAAACAACAATAACTAACTAACTAACTAAGGTTTTTTATCATACAAAAAAATTCTTTCAGTTCTTTATTTTGAGGCTTATAATTTGACGAGACGGCTTGGATGGCTGCTTTTGAATCTGTAATGATAACACAATTTTGATAATCTAATAATTTGCACAGCTCTGTACTTGTCAGGGATATTCAATAAATAAATAGTACGAGACATGTAGATGGAAAGGTGAGATTTAAAACAGCAAAATCCTCTTCTTATTATGAGGGTTTTAACTAACAGTCCACCTAGTCAATGCACTCTCCTCTTTAGCCTCTTGTGAAAGCCACTTAAATAAACTCTTCAAAATATACAATCGGACATTCCTCAAATACACAATATTCTCTCAAAGCATGCAACCTACCTCTAATGTAATGAAAACATAAAATGAAGGTATGGACTATGCGGTCTGTTTAGTTAAAACCCTCATAATAACTAGCAGTCTATGGATCCAAAATGAATCCTTAAACACCTCCTTAGTCATCAATGTGATTGTGGAAATCCAATTCTTGGAATCTTATTTATCACTCCTAAACAGATTTCACCAGTTTGTTTGTGCCACGCTACAGACAGATCACAAGGAAAGATTTATTGTTAGATCTGGGTTATATCCTCTTGTTTATAGGTCATGTCTCTGGTTGAAAGAGTCATTCTTTAGGGTCTGCCAGCTCTTGGCTGCATCACAAGAAGAAAGTGAATGTTGGGAAACTCCAACAACCAGAATTATGGTATTTTTTTCTCCCTTGTTTTCTCTTCCACCTGAACTACAGGTGCATTACAATTTGATGCAGTACTTTTTCTTTATCTCAGCAGCAGTGAGATAAATTGGATTTTTAAGAAAAGCATGTCACACTAAATTGTATGAACTAGAATGGGATGTGCCAAGTTATGTGTTGGCAAGGAGTTCTGGTCAGGTTGAGCTGTGGAGAGACTGGTCATTAGCTAGCAGACTGTCATAGGGAAAGTATCAGTGCAGTGCTTCAGAAGTCTTTGACCTGCTTCTTGTGAGTTTCTGAAGATTTTGTGCAGTGTTCAAGAAGGCTTCAACGTAAATCATGATAATTTAGTGTTGAATGTATAATTCTTTGCCAGGAAGAATCTGTGCAGAGCTTCAGGTGGCATTGACATATTTCTCAACAATTAGTTATGCATTTTTAATGCTTTGTCGAGAAGAATCTGTGCAGTGCTTCAGAAGGCTGTGATTTAAATCGAGTTAGTGCTGAGTTTATAAATCTTTGTCAGGAAGGATCTGTGCAGTGCTTCCAGGTGGCTTTGGCCTACTAATGGTAAGTTTTAAACTTTTTAATATGGAGAACAAAAGAAGGAAGACCTATTTGCAAATTCCTTGTTTAGCTACAGAATCAATTGTTACAGCAGACAAGGTAGACTTGTACAGGGTGCCTGTTTCACAGGCAACAAGCAGCCTTAACCTCCCTATAAGGGCTTCCAAAAATATGGTATATTTGCTTTCATGGCCAAGGAATTATTTATTTATTTATTTATTTATTTACATAGGTCCCAATGAGCCTGAGCTCGTGTTAGGGACAATCAAGTAACATAGTTACAGCATGGCATATATATAATTTTTAAACTCAGCAATTTTTCTAGGTTTGTTGCCGTGTCTTGTGTGGGGGTTTGCCTAGAAACACTAAGATAAGCTCATCAGCAGGCTCTTGGTGTCCATGCCCAGATCCCCACAGGAGTAGCGAAATGCGCCCTACCTCCCTTTATAGGGAGGTGAAAGGCTGCTTGAGCTTTTAGCTCTCGCAGTAAATAAACACAGGTGCGCTTCATAAGAACGGAGGTAGTACACAGTTCGCTACTCCTATGGGGGTCCGGGGACAGACACCAAGAGCTCGCTGATGAGCCAGCTTGGTGTTCCTAGGCGAAATCCCGCACGAGACATGGCAATAAACCTGGAAAAATAGCTGAGTTTAATTAAATAAATTCTTTCATTTAATCTTTGATCATTTATTGTTTACGTGTTTATACAGGGTGTCCCCAAAGTCCGGTAACACTTTTCTTAATTTATTGCACAAAAACTGCAAATGATACAGCTTTCCTATATATCTCATATTAAAGGGGAACTCAAATGGTTTTGCTTTCATAGTTTGATTTCACACTGACACTTTTCTTAACACATTTATTAACCTTTTACACAAAAACTACAAATTATACAGAATTCGTATACAGTATTCGTGATATTAAAAGAGGAACTCATATGGTTTTCTTTTCATTGTTTGATTCCATATCGACTCGATATGGGCACCACGAGCAACTCGGCAAATGTCTACACGGTAATCGAACTCTTGCCACACTTTTTGGAGCATATCAGCCGATACAGTGGTGGCAGCGTCTTGAATCCTACGCTTGAGTTCCTCGAGATTGTGTGGTAAAGGTGGCACATACACACAGTCTTTGATATACCCCCCATAAGAAGAAATCACTGGGAGTGAGATCTGGAGATCTGGGAGGCCACTTGTCGAAACAGTTATCATTATTCCCTGCTCGTCCAATCCAGCGCTGAGGTAACCTGTTGTTCATAAAATCACGGACATCAGAATGGTAATGGGGTGGGGCCCCGTCTTGCTGGAACAGGAAATTGTCGGAATCTTCCTGCAATTGTGGGAACAACCACTGCTGTATCATATCCAGGTATGAGTGCCCATTTACAGTGTTTTTGGCGAAGAAGAATGGTCCGTAAAGTTTCCGCGATGACACTGCACAGAAAACGTTCACCTTAAGTGAATCACGCTGATATTCGAGGAATTCATGAGGATTTGCGGTTCCCCACACACGACAGTTATGCCTGTTGACTTTACCATTTGTATGGAAAGTCGCTTCGTCACTAAAAATTTTGCGATTTAGGAAGTCGTCATCGTCTGCCGTCCATTGTTGCACTCTGATACAAAACTCATAACGCTGTTGTTTGTCAATCCCTTTCAACTGTTGCAAGAGCTGTAATTTGTACGGCTTCATGCACAGTCTCCTACGTAGTGTCTTCCAAACTGTCGTACGTGGTATTTGCAGCTCGCGGGATGCTCTACGAACAGATTTTTTCGGACTTCTTACGAATGCCTCATTCACACGGTTAACGGTCTCCGCACTCACTGTTGGTCGGCCACTACGTTTCATAACACACAAGCAACCAGAACGCACAAACCTGTCATACCAGGCGTAAATAGACTTCCTGCTTGGTGCCTCTTTACGGTACTTAGTCCTAAACTTCCGTTGCACATGTGTAGCACTCTTATTCCTGTGGAATTCCAACACACAGAAAGCCTGCTCTCCGCCAGAAGTAGCCATCTTTACAAATGTGGTCAGTAGCGCTAACTGCGGCGAATGTGGGAACTACGAACATTGGCGGTAATATCTAACAAAACCATTTGAGTTCCTCTTTAATATGCCATATAAAGGAAAGCTGTATCATTTGTAGTTTGTGTGTAATAAATTAAGAAAAGTGTTACCGGACCTTAGGGACACGCTGTATAATTTCTTTCTTGTTTATTTACTGTTATTTTTTTATTTTATTTTTTACATAGTCTACGCCCTCATTGGAGCACTTTAATCAATTCTACAATTAAGTCTAATAACAGTATTTAGAGATAGCTTTTCAGCTTCAGCTTCTTCTGCACCCAAAAGTTCTTCATTCTATCTGACCAGGCTGCCCTTTGCTCATCTGTGATGGTGTAGTTCTTCCGTTCAAATGTTGTTAATGTGAATCGTAGATCAGAAAGTAGAGCAGGGTATTGAGGACGGGAAGAAATTTAGTTATGTAAATAAGGATATCTATAATGCAATACGGGGACTGGGGTCAAGAAAAGCAGCTGGGGTAGATGAGATAAATGGGGAATTGTTCAAGATTATGGGATGGAACATTGTACCTTATTTAAGGTTTCTGTTTGATTTTTGTATAAATAATGGGGTAGTGCCTGATGACTGGAAACAAGCTCTGGTAGTTCCGGTATATAAAGGGAGAGGGGAAAGGGGGGATAGTGATAGCTACAGACCTGTCAGCCTAACATGTATTATATGCAAAATTTTTGAAGGAATTATAAATGTTTACATAAGGGAATGCTTAGGGAATAGTAGGTGGTTGGCAAATGAACAGCATGGTTTCAGAGAGGGATTTTCTTGTGAATCACAACTATCAGGCTTTCAGCAAGATATCAGTGAGGCCTTGGATAATAGAGGTCAAGTTGACTGTATTGCAATTGATCTTTCAATGGCTTTCGATAGGGTCAATCATGATATCCTATTAAGGAAAATAGAGGTTGTGGGATTGGACAGGAGAGTAGTACGATGGGTGAGATCCTTTTTAAAAGGGAGAAGTCAAAGGGTAAAGGTTGGAGGGTCAGTGTCAGAACAGTTAAGGGTGGGAAGGGGGGTACCTCAGGGAAGTAAATTGGGACCTTTGCTATTTCTCATGTATGTAAATGACATAGGAGTTGAAATATCATCCCAGATAAGATTATTTGCTGATGATATAGTAGTATACAGGAGGATAAATCATCTGGACGACTGCGGAATTTTGCAGAGGGACCTGACTGTCATTCAAAGCTTGTAATGGTTTGCTTAGGCTGGGATGACAAGTGAAACGGTATTTACTTTGCTCCACGTTGAGCGTTAAATGTAATGGTTATTAATGCCCCATGTTGGTAGCGACAAATGTAATGGTTTCTCTTGCCCTCATGTTGAGCGACAAGTGTAACGTTTTGCTAGCCCCTACTGTTGGGAGATAAATGTAACTGTTTACCTTTGCCTACGCTATGTTGTTTTAATGGGCGCCAAGACCTCAATGCAATGTTGAAATCTAAATTTGTATTTAACAACGTCTAGCTCTGGCAGAACACATTCAAGACTCTATTCACTCAGATCGTGGTATGATTTGATCATTAACCCAACAAACTATTGTATCAGGAGAAGGAATTGGTCTATATCTAATGCTACCTACTGAAAGCAAAGATTGCATTGTAAAAGAAATGAATTTATTATATAAAACAAGTATAGCAAAATTAATAATAATAATAAGTACAAAATTTAAATTGGAGTGTTGTGATTTGAATATTACCGATAGAAAATTACGTGAAAACGGAGTCTGATAAATTGATTTTACTCTTATTTCCAAGCTATGAAGTTACTGAAATGTGAAATGTAAAACAAAGAAAAATGAGAGATTGCGTATTTCTGCGTCATTTGCGCTTACCATTGGAAATTGCCAAGGCATTTCCCTCGTACTTGCTGATGCTGTGAGCTTCCCACAGTCTCCTGGACGTCGTCATCTCCGTCGGAATTTGATGATATTCTGGTAGATTAGATAATTCTATGGTCCGTACCTCGGACCCAAACACTCGTACAACCGCACTGGTTAAGTTTTGCAAAAGTTAGTCTTCAACTCCACTGAACATCGGAGCGACACGCACTTGCAACCGTACTCCGCAAGTTCTACACAGATAGTCACTAACTCCACTGAACATCGGAGCGACTCGCACGCGCATCCATACTCCTCAAGTATTTCACAGATAGTCCTCGTTTCACGGCGCGTCGAACGATATATGCACCTGTTGGCTCCCCCACCACGGTACCGTCTTCTAGCTTACGTCGTCCTCACTGATTGGCTGAGCACGCCGCTAGTTCCCCTCCTCTGCCTCATTACACTCGGCGCGCGAGAGGGAGAAGTCGATTTCCGTTCCAACAATTCGCCTTTTCTAGACCTTGCGACCCAGCCTTGCGTAATACTTCTCGACAGGAATCAGCTTGTATTCGAATTCCCAGTGAGTCATGTCTCTCAAATACCCTAACTGACAAAACTCCGTAAAATTCCGTAATCAGATAATTTTCTATGATATCGTCGTTCGTAATAATTTGCTTGATAGCGTTTTCTAAGACATAGAAAACCTATCTGTATGCTTATAATTTTTATAAAATGCTCCGAAAATATCTTAATAATAATTATAATAAATTAATAATAATAATAAATTACCATGAAAAATTCTCTTGGCTGAACAATTTGCCGCGTAAATAAATATAGAATGGCTTCCTACTGACTTATGCCAGTTGCATAAAACCCCACGAAAAACACGTTACATATTCGCCTCGGATCATCGGATGATTTACCGTGACGACGGTCCATTATCCGATTATCCCAGACACGTTAATAAACCCCATCCAAAATACATATTACATAAACGAAATCACCCTAAATTACAGATATATACACTCATATTTTTTCTTCACGCACTTTGCGTCAAAGTTTGTTGTCACTATGGATTGCACTTTGCAACCAGTCCAATGTTTTACATATGGAATAGTGTTCCACGGATATTTCCGCCTCTCAAATTTCTCTATGTTGGAGAAATAGACATAATTAATGTGTGAGCACTATGTATTTATGATGTCATATCACACGCATTGAAGGTGTTCTGATATATTTATATCACCATAGAACTTCCTAATTTCACTGGAGGTTCCTTCCTTATGGTGAAATTTAATCTCACTTATCACTGAGCACACGATCACACTATTGTGGCAGCGCCTCGTGACCATAATACTTAATCTCTCTTTGAAGTAGATTAAATTAATATTGACTTCTGAAAAAAAACAGTAAATGCGCATTACATATAACACCAAATATTTCTGTGCCGTAATCGCCCTGTCTTCTTATGTTCCCGTAGACCATATTCTACTTAATACTAGTTCTCAACACAGACCATTTCTCCTCACACAAATAATACCTTTGTACAAATTATCTTAAATTACACACTTACAAATCTTACATGGCGAGGCCGTAAACAGAAATCACGTGTGCTGATATGTATGAGTTTCATGAAGGACTGTCTCGCATTCTGATGGCCCATCTTTTATCTCGTGGACGCCTTAAGCTAACAAGCCCTATACAAGCGCTCCCCCATCTCTTGGAGATAAATGGGAACCCATCAGCGCTGCCAAAATGGCCTTGGTGCATCGAGACAATTTAGTGCTCAACAGCATCCGACAATCCCGTCATATTTCCCTGTACCTTAAAAACTCTCATTTACTTACATACTACCCCCCTGTGTGACTTCTGATACGCCTGCCTTAAGACCAGATCCTCCCACGCACCAAATACCACACTTACTCATTTGATAGGCTGGCTCGCCAGCTAAACACACTCACTTTATGACACATATTTTCGTAGACTATGTATATTATACGTTCCGTATAATCTGTTTCCCTCACTATTCTCCAGCACATATGCTGTTTTCCAATACGTTTGGAAACTATAAATGTTTCTGCGTCACCTGCTTCCAACCTTGCAAGTGGCTCCCTTAAAATGAACGTCATCACGTTGCTCTACCTACTAGCATATTTCTCAGTGTCTGTAACGATGCCCTGTTGCTACTGTCCACACATGCACATATTAAAATACCGTCCTCTGCTTTAACCACAGGATAATCCCTACATAAATTAGTGTCCCTCGATAGCATGTCTGCAAGAATGTTATCTTTACCTTTAATATATTTTACTGTGAATTCGTATTCCTGCAGAGCAAGAATCCACCTACTAACTCTGTTAGAACTGAGTTTACAAGTCCTCATATACAGTAATGCATGGTGATCTGTGTGGATCTCAAATTTCCCCCCTACTAAATACATTCTAAATTTCCCTAAACTGAAAACAATACCTAAAAGCTCTAACTCAGTAATCGTGTATCTTTTCTCCGCTGCTGTCAGTCCTCGCGAGGCTAAAGATACAATGCACAGATTACCCTCATCATCTTTCTGACATAATACTCCAGCAATGCCTATATGTGAAGCATCTGTCATAACCACATATTCCTTATCTTTTAACGGATATTTCAGCACTACAGCTTTCTCAAAACCTTCCTTCAGCGCTCTAAAAGCCTGATCATGCTTGGACTCCCATCTCCACCGAGTCCCACTTTTAAGCAATTCCCTGAATGGTTCTACCAACCCTGAGTATTTAAGAACGAACCTCCTGAAAAAGTTGCAAATTCCCAGGTAAGTTTTTAACTGTTTAACATTCTGTGGCACCTCTGCGTTAAGTATCTTATTAACCCTACTTTCTTCTGGTGTTACACCTCTACTCGACACTCTATGACCTAAAAATGTCACTTCTGACTGACAGAATGACGACTTAGACAGCTTCAAAGTGAACCCTGCCTGATCTAACTTCTGAAAAACTATATTTAAATGACGTAGATGCTCCTCAAAACTGCGTGAACTAATTACCATATCATCTATGTAAATGGTTACAAACTCTCCTGTGTCATCCCCTAATGCAATGTTTAAAGCCCTAATTAAAGCTGCTGAACTACTCTTTAACCCATAAGGTGTTCTACAAAATTGATAAAGGTTATATTTATGACTAAAAGCTGTAAATGGTCTATCTTCGTACATAAGTGGCACTTGCCAAAAACTGGAACTCAAATCTACACAAGTGAAATACTTCTTCCCCTCAAATGTTTGCATTAATTCCTCTATTGACATAGATTTCAGCTGATCTGAACTAATTCTATTGTTAACCAAACGAGCGTCTAAACAAATACGAACAGTGCCGTCGGTCTTGGGTACCGTTATCAAAGAATTAACATACGGACTGTTAGAGTGCTCAATAATCCCATCTTCAAGCATCTGATTAATTTGTGCCTCAACTGCACTCTGATAAGCGAAAGGTACAGGATATCTATGTCCTGTGAATACTGACCTATCAATAACGTTCAATGAATGGGTATAGCAATTGGCCATACCAATGCGATCCTCAAACACTCTCCTATTACACCATAACACATCATAGAGCCGAACACATTGTTCCACCTCTATATCTCCCTGAAATGCAGCATCACGTAACGAGTCCTCTAGACTACCGTTCGTAATCACACTGCCCACAAAACATGGAGAACCCCGCTCTACGGCTGGCGATATCTCATTTAAAGTACAAATCACACCTACAACACTACTTCTCTGAATTTGGTCATTGAACGCTACTTCTACTTCAGAATCTCCCCATTTAAATTTCAAACTCCCTATATCATAACATAAGTTACCAGACACTCTACTTAGCCACTCTGAACCCAAGATAACACTGAATACTAAATTTGGAATTACAAGGCAAATCTGCTTCTCTACATGATTATTAATTTTAATGTCTACTAAAACTTGCTTAGAAATTACTTTAGACCTCTTCCCAACAGCTGTGATAACAAAAGTGCTTTTAATTGGCAGCTCCTCAAAATTTACTCCAGTTCCTTTCATTTTATCATAAAATGCACTACTTATGCAACTCTTCATACAACCACTATCAATTAAAACATCTGTGTACGCCTCGGACACGTTAAATTTAACTATGGGGCTCTTACTAACCACTTCCTGAATAATACCTTCATCATTTAGTTCATGTAATAATTCATTTCTCACATTTAGGTCATAGGGTTCCTGTATAATTGTATGGACAGGGCATGCTACAGACTGAGATTCTGACCTTACTTCGCAGCCTGGTTCGCGTTTAAAGAACCGCTACAGCTGGCCGTAGTACTACTAACTACTGAACTGGTCTGGTTGTTCTGGGCTGTGTTGTCATTGTTTGGCTGTATATTACTACCACTAGGCTGTCCTCTTCCTTGACCCCTATTCTGGTTGTAATTATTGTCATTATAATTTCTCCCTTGATTTTCCCTGAAATCATTGTTTCTCCCTTGATTTCCCCTGAAATCATTGTTCCTCCCTTGATTTCCCCTGAAATCATTGTTCCTCCCTTGATACTGATTACCATAGCCATTTCCTCTGTTCTGATTTAGCTGATTATTATTATTTCTATTTTGAGCGTTGGCCCCTTCGCCACCGTTCCCTTGACCTTCTTGATGCCTGGCTTCATTAGGTCTATTATTATTATTACCCTGGTTCCGATTGAAATTGTCCTCATAACCCCCTCTCCCTAGTGCATCAAATGTGCTTAACAAATTTTCTACTTGTGATATAGTCTTTACCTTCTGGATACAAGCAGCCTCCTTGATCCTATAGGGAAAGTGCCTAAGTAGCAACCTTACCACATCACTTTCCTCCTTCAAGCCATCCAGATATTTACACACTAATACCTGCCCTAAAAAGTATTCGGTCATGGTGGAGCTTCCTTTAGGGTTATATTTACCACACACTACTCCCTCACGATGCTGCGACTGAATAACCTCATTCCAGAACTTTTCACAGAATTTCATTTTAAAATCATTGATATCAGTAAACTTGTCTCTGTAGACAGCAAACCAATTCCTCGTTTCCCCCACCAACACTTGTTCTAAAATTTCAACTACCTGGCACCACTCAATACTACCATTTTCCAACCTCTCCCCGAATTTATTTTCTATAGTGTTCATGAACTCCATTGGGCACCCCTGTCGATTGCTGAACCTACCCAGTTCTACCTCCCTGTGTGTGCTATTCACAAAAACTGGCCTATTCTGACTATTTTCTTGCCTGATCCTAGCTTTTAATTTTAACTCTAATTCTGCGATTTTCTCCTCAGCCTTCCTCTCAATACTGTTTACTGTTAATTTAATGTTTCCTTCTGATTCTTCTACTTTATCATATAGCTTTGCTTGTTTCTCCTCAATCTTGCTAATGCTCTCTCTATTACTCTCTCTTAAATCATTTACTTCTGCAACTATTTGTGAGTGGACTTTCTCAATTCTACCCCCCAGCTGTTCCTTAACCTCTTTAGTAGCTACCTGAATTTTGTCAATTTCTCCCCCCAATTGCTTTTTGACCTGCTGTGTTTCCAGTTGCACTAGTTCTTTTAAATTTTCAGCCTGTGTACTGATTCTAATTTCTAACTCCTCCTGTACTTTTCCTAATTTCTTGTCTACATCTGCAATGATCTCTTTAACCTTCTCTTCCATTACTCCTCTGATTTCTCCTCTAATCTGCTCCATTTTCACACTAATTTCCTTGTTGTTCTTATCTAATTTTGCATTATTCTGTTCTAATTTTTTATTTAAAGCTTCTGTACTTTCTATATTTTCCCTACTGTTTTGTTCTAATTTTGCATTTAAAGCTTCTGTACTTTCTTTATTTTCCCTACTGTTTTGTTCTAATTTTGCATTATTCTGTTCTAATTTTGCATTATTCTGTTCCAATTTTGCATTTAAGGCTTCTGTACTTTCTTTATTTTCCCTACTGTTTTGTTCTAATTTTGCATTATTCTGTTCTAATTTTGCATTTAAGGCATCACTACTAACTTTGTTCTGATACATGAACTCGAGAAGTAAAGTTTTTAATTCTGGTTGGCCGCCTACACTCCCTGTTTCAGTATCGGGATTTACCTCCGCTACCCCGGTACTACCATCACTCGCCATACTGCTCGTATCATCACTCTCGAGTTGATGACCACTACGTAACCTCATCTGTCTTTCTTTCTCATCCCCCATAATGATATACACTGATAAAGACAAATAACCCCCAAAATACAGGCACAGAAATATATACCCTTCTCCTTCCACAAATGTTATTAGGTTTTCAGCCCCAAGTTGTCGGCGACAAATGTAATGGTTTGCTTAGGCTGGGATGACAAGTGAAACGGTATTTACTTTGCTCCACGTTGAGCGTTAAATGTAATGGTTATTAATGCCCCATGTTGGTAGCGACAAATGTAATGGTTTCTCTTGCCCTCATGTTGAGCGACAAGTGTAACGTTTTGCTAGCCCCTACTGTTGGGAGATAAATGTAACTGTTTACCTTTGCCTAAGCTATGTTGTTTTAATGGGCGCCAAGACCTCAATGCAATGTTGAAATCTAAATTTGTATTTAACAACGTCTAGCTCTGGCAGAACACATTCAAGACTCTATTCACTCAGATCGTGGTATGATTTGATCATTAACCCAACAAACAATTGTATCAGGAGAAGGAATTGGTCTATATCTAATGCTACCTACTGAAAGCAAAGATTGCATTGTAAAAGAAATGAATTTATTATATAAAACAAGTATAGCAAAATTAATAATAATAATAAGTACAAAATTTAAATTGGAGCGTTGTGATTTGAATATTACCGATAGAAAATTACGTGAAAACGGAGTCTGATAAATTGATTTTACTCTTATTTCCAAGCTATGAAGTTACTGAAATATGAAATGTAAAACAAAGAAAAATGAGAGATTGCGTATTTCTGCGTCATTTGCGCTTACCATTGGAAATTGCCAAGGCATTTCCCTCGTACTTGCTGATGCTGTGAGCTTCCCACAGTCTCCTGGACGTCGTCATCTCTGTCGGAATTTGATGATATTCTGGTAGATTAGATAATTCTATGGTCCGTACCTCGGACCGAAACACTCGTACAACCGCACTGGTTAAGTTTTGCAAAAGTTAGTCTTCAACTCCACTGAACATCGGAGCGACACGCACTTGCAACCGTACTCCGCAAGTTCTACACAGATAGTCACTAACTCCACTGAACATCGGAGCGACTCGCACGCGCATCCATACTCCTCAAGTATTTCACAGATAGTCCTCGTTTCACGGCGCGTCGAACGATATATGCACCTGTTGGCTCCCCCACCACGGTACCGTCTTCTAGCTTACGTCGTCCTCACTGATTGGCTGAGCACGCCGCTAGTTCCCCTCCTCTGCCTCATTACACTCGGCGCGCGAGAGGGAGAAGTCGATTTCCGTTCCAACAATTCGCCTTTTCTAGACCTTGCGACCCAGCCTTGCGTAATACTTCTCGACAGGAATCAGCTTGTATTCGAATTCCCAGTGAGTCATGTCTCTCAAATACCCTAACTGACAAAACTCCGTAAAATTCCGTAATCAGATAATTTTCTATGATATCGTCGTTCGTAATAATTTGCTTGATAGCGTTTTCTAAGACATAGAAAACCTATCTGTATGCTTATAATTTTTATAAAATGCTCCGAAAATATCTTAATAATAATTATAATAAATTAATAATAATAATAAATTACCATGAAAAATTCTCTTGGCTGAACAATTTGCCGCGTAAATAAATATAGAATGGCTTCCTACTGACTTATGCCAGTTGCATAAAACCCCACGAAAAACACGTTACAAGCTGGGCAGATGAAAGTGATATGTTGATAAATTCAAAGAAATGTCAGGCAGTGAGATTTGTTAATAAAAGGAATCATATTGTTTTTGAATATTCAGTAGGGGAAAATAAAGTTGTATTTGGGGACGAATGTAGGTATTTAGGTGTAACTCTGGGGGGTGGGAATTTTCACTGGGGTAAGCACATAGGGGAAATAGTGAAGAAAGCATACAAGTCACTACATATGGTTATGCGTGTGTTTAAAGGGGCTGGCAGAGAGATTAGGGAAAGGGCATACATGTCCCTAGTCCGTCCTCTGCTGGAATATGCTGGGGGAGTGTGGGATCCATACCAAATGTATTTAATAAAGGAATTGGAAGGAGTACAAAGGAAGGCCGCCAGGTATGTAATGGAGGACCACAGATCGATGAGTAGTGTAAGTAGGATGATACAGGATTTGGGATGGGAAAGTCTGGCTAGTAGATGTTCAAGAGCAAGACTAGGGGGTATTTTCTTAGCTTACAAGGGGGAAATTGCATGGGAAGACATTAATGAGGGATTGGGAAAGGGAGGTACTTATATGGGCAGATACAGTCATTCGTGTAAATTAAAATTAAGTCAGTGGAATAGTAACTGGGGCAAATATTCTTTCATTGAGAGGGGGGAAGTAGAATGGAACAGTTTGCCACAGGACATTTTCAGCCCTTTGCCTTATAATGTTGGAAAATTTAAGGAGTTGGTGAGAAAGCATCAGATCAGGAGCCAGTGACATGACATGGATGAAGAATAGTGTAAATTATCCTTATTCGTAATTTATATTTGTTTCTATTATTATTATTTTCTTATACCAATTATTCCTTGTATTTAAAATGTATTCTTTTAGTTGTATGAATAATTTATTTTGCTTAGTGTTTTTGTTGTTGTAATTTGCCACCATGGACAGCGTCCACATCTGCAAATAAATATATGTATGTATGTATGTATCGTAAGTATTTATTCCTTAAAATATTCTTCTCTTCTCTATTTTCAATTTGGAGCATCGTTAAATTTATTGTTCTAAATCATGCTGGATCTCTTTGAACCAATTATTCTTCATTTTAATCTTCCAGAAGTAACTAAAATAAGCAGCTGTTTTATTAGTCTGGTTTCTGGTAGTTGTGAGATATTGCAGAAGAAAGAGATTCTCCTTTTCCGCATAGTATCTATTATTGATTCACTCTCTCGATATACAACTTCATTCAGCAGTAATCTCCATTGGCCATTTACTTGGTGTTTTTTGTTAGTGACTGTTCTGATGATTCTTCTCTGCTTTCAGCAATTTGTCAGTTGAGTGTTTCACTAGCATAAGTTGCCTCAGGTTTAACAACGGAATTATTGTAATGTTGAAATTTGGCATTCATTGAGAGAGATTTCTTTTTGTAGGTTGGCCAGGTGATTCGTTTTGCTTGTTTCAGTTTGGATGTTCTACTGTCTATCGATGATTTCTCATTTGTGTTCCAGGTTCTAATTTCCCCAAGATATTTGACCTTATTCACAATCTTAATTTGTTTAACATTGTTTAGTTGACTTGCTGGTGTTTCAGTTCTGAAGGTCGGCATCATCTCAGTCTTTTCAAGCAAGATTTGTGGAAATTTATTTATTTTTGTTAATTATTTATTTATCTATCGTTTATGTGTATATATATTTATTTATTTTATTTATTTATATAGGTTACAACCACATTGAAGCACTTAAATAAAATCAATCTAAGAATTGACAGGGAATTTAGCTGTCATCATCCTCCCTCCTCTCCCAAAATCTCTTCAAACTGGCTGCCCTTTCTTGATCAGATATGAAATATAGTTTCCGGCGGCTTCGGTGGCGTAATTGGTAGCATGCTGAACTTCTATGCCCAAGATTGCTGGTTCAAACCCGGCTGAAGTCATCCAACTTTTTAACAGCGTTATATATCCCTCAGTATGTCTTCCTTTGGAGGGGAAGTAAAGCCGGCGGTCTCATGTCATAGATTTATGGCATGTAAAAGAACCTTCCACTACCTACAATATTGTAGAAGCTAAAATTTATACGTTTGTTTGATAATGTTATATTAGTTCCAACGTGCTGGCTGCGGTGGCATCTAGTAGCCAAATTCGTGGCTAGGTGTCGTTGATGGTAGCATTTGGTAGCAAAAGTAGGAAGAACTTGAAAAATTAATCGTCTGCAGTCCTTAACCTGAATTACAGATAACACACACTAATACAGCCATCACAATTAAAAGTCGTAATCAGACAGATTCTACACACACCCAAAGTACACGTGGCTACATGACCGCGTTCTTGCAGCCCCTAAACTAAGGAACCAACCAAGATATAGTTTTTATTGCTTAGTTATTAATTCGTGTCTCATATGTTTATCTATTTATTTGTTTATTTAATTAAATGTTATTGCTTTTTTAATATACCTATGGTATATCATCAAATTGCTACATGTAGAAAATTTCCGATCTCCAATACCACCATAGCAATAACAGCCCTTAAAGGAATTATTAGCATTTTGAGAAACCACTTATATTCCTAAATTATGTGTATTTTAAGGCTGAACAGCTATTTTAATTATTTATTTTTAGTTGCGATTTGCCCACTCTTCAGGTATTTTTTTCTAATTTATATGTATAAGATATATTTCATAGTTCAATGCTTGTAGTTTGTTAACCTTCTCTTATTTCTTTTTTCACCTTATTATGATTGTTAAGCTTTGTATATTAGCAACTCTGTAAATCGAGGAAGCATAAGAAATAAAATAAAATATGATTTTGTTTTCGTTTTTAATTGTTTATTTGTTTATTTTTTTATACATATATTTTTGTTTTTCTATTATATTTTTATTTGTGTATTTATTTATATATTTATTGGTTTATTTATTCATGTATTTTAAACATTGTGATTATTTTGGTCTTTGCGATCGTTACCAGGGATGGAAAGAAGGAAGCTTGCAGTCTTTAGTGATCGTTAATATCGCAATAATGAGCCGCTCGACTTCCTTTTTGTGTAGAATTTACATCATCAGATGTTACTTTTCACATAAAAAATCCAGCATGCAATAACTGGGAATCAAACCTGGTTCATCATGGTGGGAGCCAGTAACTTGAAGGAAGGAAGGAAGATTGTAGTTTTACGTGACCGTGAATCTTGTGATTATGAGCCACGGGACCTCCTTTTTACGTGGAATCCGAACCACAGGACATGGCATTTCACATCGAAAATCTCACATGCATTGACCGGGAATCGAACCCGGACCGCCTTGGTGAGAGGCATACAGCTAGACCGCTGAGCCACCACGCCCCCCCCCCCCCCAGTAACTTGACCACTGTGCCATCATGTCCCTCTATCACCAGGCACTAACTCCTGATTTGCAAATCAATGAATAGAAGAATTGGTTCATCATAACCACATTGATAACAAATGGCTATTAGATCATTTGTGTCCTGCATGCTTCAGACATTTCAATTGTGTTCCTCCTGTCGAAATGGTTTTATTGAATTTGACGTCAGGAAGGACATTTGGTCATAAAAACGATCTTCTTTTTCTTCTCCTTCTTCTAGTCTCGATCCATTCCGGATGTTGGTAACCATCGTGGCTGTGCTTTTTTCTCTTTCTGACCGTTTGGAATAACTCTTCCGATGTCTTGAGAGTCCAGTCCCAGAGGTTGTTTAGCCAGGAGATTCGTCTCCTGCCAATACTTCTCTTTCCGAGTATATGAGGTGCCTAGAATCAAAACCCGCCAAATCCATTCCTTCACTTTTTCGGCAAAGTGGCAAAAACTGTCACAAACTAACCAATACCCAAAACGAAATACTTTTTTCACTAAAAATGAATGAATTATTTTTAAAAACAGTGACGAAGTACGAAGCTGATCCCCGATATAGTTAAAAATGTATGTAGAAAAATATAAAGCAATAATTTGGATTTGTCGGGGTTTGTTACTAAGATTTGGATTTGGCAGGTTTTGATACCAAAGAGCCCTAATACATTTGAAGTTGCGAAGAGATTGTAGAAACTGCGTAAGCTTTATTCAGAAATTAATATTTGAATGAAAGTTAACTAAATATAGGTTATAAAATATTAAAAAAACGTATACTTTTTGTGTTTTGTTGTTGTTATTGTTGTTTTAAGGGGTGGTTGTGTTTTATTAGAATAAACAGAAAAAGAATAAATCTCATACTACCCATTCAAGATTTGATTGCCGCTGAGTGTGGCTGTGCCAGCGTTTATGTTTATTGTAGCATGAGCTCTGCGGGGCGAAGCGGAGGACACAGCGGTGACAGAGTGCAATCTGCACATAGGTCACGCTGCATTGCGTCAGATAAGCGTCACAGGAGCTCATGTCACCATGGACAGTTAAATCCAAAACTGGAGCTGAGTCATATCCTACACGCGCAACTGTACCTGTCAACGAAGCAAGCTGACGTGTGACACAATTACATAAAGAGTAGTTCCCATCTCCACCGCCGGCAATCAATTCCTGAAAGGGTAATAATACTGTACAATAAATAACCCCTGGCACTACAGCCCGTGAAGGGCCTAATCCCCAGCCATTTGGCTTGCAGATATTGGGGTGCCACATGACCAGCGCATCGGGTCCCTTCGGCCGTTAATCTTGGTTTTCGTGATCGGGGCGCTGCCTCACTGTCAGTTACTCAATTGTCCTCACGAGGCTGAGTGCACTCCGTTCCAGCCCTCACGTCAGTTTCCAAAATCCCTGACGGAGCCTGGAATCGAACCCGGGGCCTCCGGGTGAGAGGCAGCCATGCTACCCCAACACCACGGGGCCGGCAATACTGTAGCCTACAGTACTGAACAATTATAATAAGGAAAAGCGTCAAATTAAATTAATATTCAATTACTATGGTCCAGGCCTTTAGAGACAATACTATCGTCATTCAACTATTAAATCACATTCTTTACTGGAAGTTATAGCTACACAATTTCTGTTTCTACCTCATCCTCAAAAGTAGTTTCTCAATCATCATCATTCTCTTCGTGTTTGCCACGACTTTGCAGATTGCAATAAAACTGCAGCTCTACATTTTCCCTCCATCTTTCTCCAGAATGCTTCGAAAGCAGTCTCGAAACATCTTTCACTTCTTGTGCCTGAAGGACAATCCCTCTGTTTATGGCTTCTGGCTTTACGTGAGTCATATCAAAAATCAGGTTTCGTGACACGTTTGTGTTCGCAAATGTCAGTTCTGTGGAAAACATCACCCAGACCAGAATGTTATTGTTCTTCTCGTTCTTTGTCAAAATTATCCAAAACAAATTATTATCAGAAAGTACAACAACATAAACCATTCTAATCACGTCAGGCAGGGGTACATTCTCCGACTAATGCACGTAGGTAAAGAGTACACACTTCGCAAAGCACCATGGAAGGTAAGATGGCGGATCTGGGTGCTCCTATTGGCTGATGTGGATGTGGCGGGTTTTGTGGCCAAAAATGGCGAAACGGTCGTTGGACTTGGCGGATATTGCAACTAAGCCTCAACTTTGACTTCGTTTTACAGTAGGATGTAGTGGGTTTTGTAACAAAATAATAGTTTTAATGAATTCAGCGCAGCAAAAGCTATATGAAACAATGCTTATCTCAATTTTCATAAAATATGGATTTGGCGGGTTTTGATTCTAGGCGCCTCATATTTCCTTGCAGTAGGTTGCGCTTAGTGTGACCGAGGTATTGCATCTTTCTCATTTTTATAGTGACCAGTACTTTCATATCCTTTCCCATTCTTTGAAGAATCTCGGCATTTGTGATATGATCTGTCTATTCTTCTTTCCTAGCATATTTCCCGCGTTGGTGCAGGGTCCCCTTGCTTGGTTGTTTGCCACTTCTTCCTGTCAAGGGCATCTTCAGGTTTGAGGCCGCACACCAGTAGGTCTTCACTGATTCTATCCATACATCGTTTCTTTGGACGCTCATGGTGTTGATGCCCTCCTGGATCGTATCGGAGGGCCATTTTTATCACAGAGTTCTCATCACTTCTAGTGACATGCCCATACCAGCGAAGACGTGCTTCCCTCTTTTTGTCATTAATTGTTGTAACTTCCATTTGCTTCCTTACATGTTCTGACATGGTCAAGTCTTGTAATACCCATGGACCAACACAGCATTTTCATTTCCATACCATGGAGGGCTTGTTCGTACTTGGTTGAAGCTGGTCAACATTCTGTGCCATAGAATGCCACTGGCCTTATCATGGTCTTGTAAACTTTTCCTTTCAGGTGGATAGGTATTTTCTTATCACACAGAACTCCAGTGACTTGGCGCCATTTCAGCCACGTAGCATTTACTTGTGCTCCGGAATGGTCTCGCCATCCGAAATGATGAGAGAACCAAGGTACTTAAATTTAGTGGTTTTATTGAGTTGATGGTCTTCAATGTTAATGGTACCATTGGTCTGTGTGCCACATTGTAGTTACCGGTATTCGGTTTTTCCTATGTTGAGTTTTAAACCATTTCTGTCTATGATACCCTAAAAAAAATCTCATCTGCCACTCAAAAATTTATGGCACCTTATCTCCAACCTGTAGAAACAAGATTAATACTGGGTAGACACACATCTATGAGCTTGTCAGTGTAGATATTATGGGATGTGTTACATGACCTGTTGTAGGTTCTGCTGGCTTGAGCACTGAACTACTGGAGATGGAACAGAGAGCAGACAGCTGTTCCTGACCTGAACAGTCATGATGAAGCTGGTGAACATCGTGGCAGCTCTGTTATGGCTGCAAGTAACCCTTGTATCTGCTCAGTTGGGTGAGTAATGAGATGTTTGAGAGTGCTGTCCTAACTTTTTACAGTGATTGAATTTGAGTGTTGGTGACTGCTTTATTGTCTACAACAGAAATTTTGAATTCATTGATTTATATAAGAAAGTACAACAAGGTAGACATGCAAATAATCATTGAACAGAAAAAGAAGAAAACATGTAAAGAGGACAAACGCAATGAAAGGCAGGTGTGGACGGCAAAAGCACTGCCTCCGGTTGGGCTTGGGTGGGCATGAGTTCCCCTGGATTGTTGGAAATACATCATCATCAGTTTATCTGGCTGATGGCAGATTTCCTCAGGGTCGGTCTCTCCACCTTATGCGGTCTTCAGCAGCATGTTTCATCAGCTCGTAAGATTTATCAATCCAGCATCTGAAACCTTCTTCTCCCTCTTCGGATTTTCCCTCGGACTGCCCCTTCTAATGCATTTTTCACCAAACCATCTCCTCTTACGCAGTGTCCAATCCAAATCATTTTTGATGTGTAACATCTTTCCACTCGGTTGCTGGATATTTGTGGGAGTGATTTTGAAAAATGGGACGGAAGTGTGTAAGGCGCACTGCCAGTTGGATCCCAGAAGGGATGTGATCCAGCTGGCAGTGGGACCATGTGGAATGTTTATCACATACGGATTACTTTGTAACAGCAGAGTATCAAGAACGCAGTGCGAGAGTAGAAATATCAAGTAGGCAGTGAAGAAAAAAAGAGAGTCTTGAAATTGTTATGTATTATGAGAGTGTAAAAAATAAAAAGATTTTTTGTGTGTTGATGAATGTCAAGGATAATAAAAACGGTAACAACTTCAAGGTAGGATAACATGTCACATGTTACACATCATATGCGGCTACTGTAAGGCTCGTAACTTTTATTTTCCTTGCCTTCTTTAGCATCATTCTTTCTTCTCCTACTTTCTTTAATACTTCCTCATTTCTCACTTTGTCCTTCCAACTTATTCTCCCCATTCTTCTCCACAGCCACATTTTGAAAGCCTCTATTCTTCTCTCGTCTTCTTTCCTGAGCGTCCAAGTTTCCGCTCCACACATTGCTACACTCCAAACAAAACATTTCACTAATCTCTTCTTTATGCTTACTTTCATTGCTCCACAAAATAATTTTCTTTTCTTACTGAAGGCTTCTTTTGCTATTGCAGTCCTTGTTTTTATTTCTTCAGTGCAATACAGACTATTAATTGGAAATTATATTCATTTCAGTTCCGTATTGACAGTTTGATAAGAAGAATAAAACTTTTTCAATTTCTGCCTATTCAATACATTTAATTTTGCCACACTCTTATGGGTACATGTTTCGGGTCATGTTTGGTCCCTTCAGCAGCTTATCATGCTATATTTTGGACGCATCAATCATAAGTAACATCGAAGCTCTCAATAATAGCACAAAGTACACTTAACATATTAAAACACTGGTTAAAAACTAATAAAAACAACATGCAATTTGTCACAAATTCTCAGGTACAAATTGATTGTCCATGTTTCCGTCCTGTGTTTCGAATAACAACGTCATTTGACGCACATGGTTCCAAGTTGAAACACAACATAAAATGACCTTGAAGATTGATCACTGTCTATGGTAACATGTTCTGTTATAATCACTGTTCGGTGAATCTTATGCTGAGTTGAAGAAACACTTAAAAAGCACTTCTTTAAAGTGGTCTGGCTGATGGGTGAAATGTATGGCAATTGGTGAACATTGTGGTTCAACATTCATTACTTCTAATGGACCAATTGGCTTAATGCCTTGAAAGTTGAAAAAAAATTATTTTTCTGTCCACGGCATCTGAAATGAGTAATATGAAATTACTGAGTACCACACAGTAGAAAAGAGATATAAAAGAACAAACGGAACCCCAAAAACTAAAGTTGAATTTGAAAAAACTTACAGAAGCAAGTTTATGCGCCTTGTTCCACAAGTCGTGATATCAAGTTACTCTGAAGCATGGAGAAGTAAAACGGTAGTTCAATAAAAAATTGGTTTACGTGAAAGCATGAACAAGTCGTTGGATTTTTTTAAGAGCGTTAAATATCCCTCAGTGTGCCTTCCTTCGGAGGAGAAGTAAAGCCGGTGGTCCCATGTCATAGATTTATGGCATGAAAAAGAACCTTCCACTAACTACACTTGTGGAAGCTAAAATTTGTAGGTTAGTTTGATAACACTATATTAGTTTCAAAGTTCGCCACCTGGTGCTGGCTGCAATGGCATCTAGTAGCCAAGTCCACAGCTAGGTGTCGTAGATGGTAGCATTTGGTAGCAAAAGTAGGAACTACTTGAAAATTGATTGTCTGCAGTTCTTACCTGAATCACAGATAACACACACTAATACAGCCATCACAATTAACACCGGTTATCAGACAGATTCTACACACACCCAAAGTACACGGGGCTACATGGCCGCGCTGTCGCAGCCCCTAAACTTAGGAGCCAACCTATCTTTTACTTCGCTTGCACCTGCCTATCATTGGGTTTGTCCTTTTAACATGAATGTATTTTGGGCTGATGATGTATCTGGGATTAGTGTGGACAAGAAAAACAGACGCTGATATTTGGTGGTATCCATGGCCTTTGAAATATAGTAAAAAGTTAATGAGTTTGCTTGAAATGCATTTTCTGTTAGTTCTGACAAGATTTAGTAGTTATACATAACATAATTAAATTTCTAGGTTAAAGCATCACTAAACTGCTTTTTATTTATTTATTATTATTATTATTATATTTTTTATTTGTTGTTGTTGTTGTTGGAGTCTTCAGTATTTTGACTGATTTGATGCAGCCCTCCATCCTCCCTGTCCTGAGCTAATCGCTTCATCTCTACATAGCTACCACACCCTACATCCGAGGCAATCTGTTTAACATATTCTAACCTTGGTCTACCCCCACAGTTCTTGTCCTCGATCCTTCCTTCCATAACTAAGCTTGCAATTCCTGGGTGTCATAGTTTGTGTCCTACCAACCTATCCCTTCTCTTCTTTAGCAGTCACCAGAAACATCTCTCCTCTCCCATTAGTCTTAATACCTCTTCGTTTGTCACCCTATCCACCCGTCTGATCTTCATCATTCTCCTGTAACACCACATTTCAAATGCTTTAATTCTCCTCTTTTCTGCTGCACCAATAGTCCAAGTTTCACTTCCATAGAGTGCCATGCTCCAGGCAAAGGCTTTCAAAAATGCCTTCCTAATACCTAAATCTGTATTCAATATCAACAGATTCCTTTTCTGTAGAAATGCTTTCCTTGCCTGAGCGAACCTACTTTTTATATCCTCTTTGCTTCGTCCATCACTGGTTATTTTGCTTCCTAAGTAACAGAAGTCTCCTACTTCCTTCAGCTTTTCACCTGCCAATTTGATGTCCATAGAGGTTATTGCATAGAGGTTTCTGATTTTTTCTGGCTGCATTCCAGTATTTTTGTTTTATTTAATTTTATTTTATTTCAATTTTATTTTTTTAATTTAAAATTTCAAATCAGCATGTTTATTGTAAAAGGAAAAGGAGAGTGTATTAACTCACTAAGTGTGGTAGCTGAGTGCTCGGAGTGACACTGACCATGCATGCCGTGTTGTTTCAGGCAGTGATTGCTCTGACACAAGAGCTTGCATGCCTCACCAGACATGTTACTATGGCTACTGCAGCTGTGACCGAGGCTACGTACGCAATGAGCGTAACTGTTTTCCAGGTTAGATCTTCATTATCTGTCTGTTTCCTTTGTAACATGAATGCACCTTCAATTATTGTAATTATCGTCTTTCCAGGCTGTTCAAAGGACAACATGTTTCACCCAGCAGGTTATACCAACAAATCTACTAACATGTATATTAAGGCTTTCACGGCCCGGATTATATAAATAATTCATGTTTTTTGGGCTAATGCCGTGTGTATTTAGATTAGAACCATACGTTATGGAGAAACCTTGCCTCCTTTTTCAATGGAATCAAAACAATGTGGCCAAGGAAAGTATACCAATGAGATTACAAAAATTACTAAAAATATAGGTAAATTCCTCGGTTCGTCACCAGAGAGCAGTTGCCAGAAATTACTGTATGGACCATGGTAGAACGGCGGACAGAGTTGTAAGTAAGGAGAAGGTAAAGGGGTCGGGGTGAAAATATAGAGACTCCTTGAAGAATTAGGCTGTCCAAATAAAGAGAAACGGGTGGGGTGGGAGGGTTAGATGGATATAAGGAAACATAAACAAAAGGGTAGTGTATCTGAACGATACCTAACGTCATACAGGCAATAATTTTAACAGAGACACTGGATATCAGCTAAGTGACACTTGGCTACCAGTTATTAAGGATCTAGGAAGATAGTTCCTCTCAGTCTCTCTGCTCTTCACCTATTTCAAATTGTACTTTTTTTCCTCTATGGCTACAGAGCCTGGATTTGATCTCCTTTGTTCGTTACTGGAGGAGTTTCCATCTGTTTTTTCGCTGTTGCCTGTATGACGTTAGGTATCGTTCAGATACACTTCCCTTTTGTTTATGTTTCCTTATATCCATCTAACCCTCCCACCTCCAGTTGGCACTGCCCAATCTATTGATGGTACGAAGAGAGCGCTCGGATCCAAACACATCACTCTAGCCTTATTGGTTCGCGAGATATCAGCAAAAATGTAAAAAAAAAAAAAATGTTTTAGCTCAAAATCCAGTTTCCAAATTCAACCTATTAAAAAAATAACCTTACCATCAGATAGAGCAGAAAAAAATACCATTAAAACGAATCCACTCTCAACCCTCTAGCCCTAGTCCATCACCAACATATCCGTATTCCAGCATACATGCGATTATAAGTAGACCCGGCCAAGCCCCACTACTGTAATTCATCCTCACTGATATTTCGTATCAGTGCAGTAATTTTGTTCTCATGACCCTCCAGAGTACGCGGATTGTTTCTGTATACCTTTTGTTTGAGGTTCCCCCACAAGTAAAAATTGCACGGCGCTGAAACTTATGAACACATTTAATGTAAGACTTCTTCTTCTGAAGATAAGTTTCTACTAGGAAAATTCGATATTTTGTTCAATACCTAACCATGTTTATGGGACACAAGTCAGGCTACAGTACTTCACCACAGGACTTAGTTATCACAACTAAGGTATCTTACCAGCTGGGTATGTAATGAATGCTATGACAGCGTCCAGGGCTTCATGGCGCTGTTGTAAAATGTAATGGTGGTTCATTGCAAGACACTATACTTCCTGTAGTGCTTTGGCATTGCTCATGACGTCGATATACTACATAATGTGTATCAAGTGTCTTGCATTGGCCTGCTCAGTGAGCAATATCCAGCGTCTTGGTGAGGTGTACCATACCCATGGTACACTGGGGTGAAACACTAACATTATTTGAGCTTAGCCGGACCATTTAACATAATTTTGTCGGTCATAACCAGGGCCCGGATGTAGATGACATGTCATCTTTTTACTGAACTGTCTAAAACAATGCTGAAGTACATAGAAACTCCGGAAGGGCCATCCCGTCTTAAAATATGTCATTTTTATTTTGCATCTTTTTGCATTTTTTTTCCTATTTTTCCATTTTAAGAGCATTTTTTAAGTTTGGTAGATTTTTTGGTCTTATTTTAGAGAAATCGGCCTTTTGAGATCATTTTTTCCGAATTTATTCATGTCGGAGCTTTATATGAGGGAGTTAAGGGTCTCAGAGTTTAGAAGCTAGTAGCTGAAACAAGATAATTTAAAATATTGAAATATTGATTCCATTTCCTTAATCAACCGGGTGGAAACTAGTCTTAGCAACAATCGTGGCGAAATTGCTGCAGGTATTGCATCAAGACTGAAAAAAGTGCTGGACTAAATCACCGGGTATAAAACATTCTGCAAAATCTCGCACATTCTTTCTGGTTAAAACTACTGCATGGATGGGATTGAGGAGGATTTAGCAGCAAACGACCTTCCTCACTTCAAGTACGCTCCGATCACATCAGTTGATGTTGAACACAGCTTTTCCAGATATAAAAGCTTGTTGGCTAATAATCGAAGATCATTTATATTTGACATCAGAATGACATTCGTAGTGCAGTGCAACTCAGAATAAAGTGAACATAAACATTTTGTTAAGTGCTAGAAATCTATTTTGATTGACTTTTCAGTTTGAGCTTAAGATTTCATTTTTGAAATATTGGCATGTTTATTATTATAAGATAATTTTCTCCATTTTACAGTGCATTTTTCGAATTTTTAGGTCATTTATTACAGTCATTTTTGAAAGTTTTAAGTGCATTTTTTAAGTTCTTTTACGGCATCCACATCCGGGCCCTAGTCATCACTCATGTGCTAAACATGTCCAATCCATCTGAGTTAGTGACCAACAATGGTGGCTTCTATAACTTGTCCTCTCAAGAACTGTTGTGTAAATTAAGGCCCTGACTGCCTCCTATCCAAATCCTTGCCCCAATTACAAAAACACTCACATGACACAGGTTATCAGACACACCAAGTACACGGGACTACATGATCACTATGTCGCAAATCCCCTAACTGAATTAACAACATCTTATGCAGTTGCTAATCGTTTGTGATCAGTTTGTATGTTTCTATTCTCCTTTTCCTGTCCATCTTATTGTTTCTTCCTTATATTAGTAGAATCCCCTTTCAACAGTCAACACAAGTGTACCCAATTAGTATTACAATTAATTTCGTAGTGTCTGAAATAAATTACATGAATTATTTATTCACTTAATAAAACACTTCTCATACAAATGGGAGACTTAATTGGATGACTAGTTTTGTTCGTCAAGCTGCCCACTTACTGTCGACCAAAGTATTATGTGCACTCGAGTTTGAAGGTTGTTTGTGAAGTAACCAACAGACCTACATAAAATCCAATACCATCATCATTTTCGTCGTTCTATTTTACGTTAGTTCATGTCGCTTGTTCCATACCTGGATTGGACTCTTTAGTCACCGTAAACACATCCACAAACTGAACTGAAGGAAGAAGATTTATACTCGGATTCGAGTTAAAGCCGATGATGATGATGAGTTCATGTAGGTTTTGGATTTTACATATATATTTTATTCTTTTTTATCGCAGTTGGAACATGTTTCAACCATGCGTCACATTTAAGAATTATTATCTTAAAAACTCATCATCAGATCGAATCCAAATTTTAACACAATATACATTGGAATGTTGTATAACTGGTTTATTAATTTCAAAATGTTGTTGTGTCCAAGAAACAAAGTTGTTATCATGTTTGAAAAGTAACTTGTTCTCGGCTCGGGGTGGTTGGAAAATGTAGTTCTTGGTCGCGTTGTAATCCTTATACATCAACACGTTATGCTGTATGACTGTGAAATACATAAATTAATTGACTTATTTTATATCGGTTTGTATATGTACGGGAAAATAAGACATGGTTCACCAGCTAGCCGCTCCGCGGAAAGCTGTACAGCGTTGCTGAGATGGCCCATCACTTCCGAGCGAGGCGCGCCATGACGCGATGTAATGCATTTTTATTTTGACATTTAACTTCCAAAAATGTTTACCATGTGTTATCCGAAGAAACGCGTTAAACGAAGTGGCTCCGCCCCCATTATTTCAGATAAACTGGGTTCTACTGTATATATTAAATATTATATTATATTATATTCTGTCATAATATATCGATCGAATGGCTACCTGTGATTGGCTGGTTAGAGTGATTTCACTTCTAACCGCTAGATAGCTCTACCATAGCACTGAAATGTCAAGTCGGAAGTAACGATGGCATCACTATACAACAACACACAATAATACAGCCATCACAATAACACAGGTTATGATACAAGTTTCAAATACACCCAAGTACATGGGACTACATGTCCACAATGTCACCAAGCCCCTAAATGAATCAACAACAACAAAACTTTTCATTATTTTTCTCACAAATAAGTGAAAAATGCATGAACATTTCTTGGAAATGTAGTCTGTCCCAATTTGCAGTCAAGAATTATGGGGAGACCTGCTTCTTTGACGTCCAGTGCGTGGATCACCGGATGGTCTGTCGCGAGGACAACTCGTCGACACCAGTCGTTCAGCTCTGTCTTTGTGACAGGTGAGTTACATATTTACTTTTCATGTACAATAGGCTACCCCTTATCACTCCCATGAGATACAATTAATTTTTATGTGGTCGGTGGTTTTACAGCCTGACACCAACCTCATTAGACGAGTTAAAGAGAGATGAAATGAATGAGAGTAATACTAATAATGTTATTGGTTTTACGTCCCTTTTAACAACTGAGGCTTTTAGAGATGCCAGGGTGCAGGAATTTTGCCCCGAAGGGGATCTTTAACGTGCCAGTATATCTACTGACGCGGCTCACACGCATTTGCGGAACTTCAAATGCTAACTGACTATGCCACGATTTGATCCTGCGACCGTGGGAACAGCAGGCGAGAATGTTACCACTGATAATAATAATATCGTATGGCCTCGGATGCCGGGTGCAAGCTTTGTTAATTGACACCCAGAGGGCAGCTTCAGGGGTGGATCTAGGGGAGGGCGAGGAGAGCGACCGCCCAGGGCCCCGCGCCATAGATTTTCTTAAATTTAATTAATTAATTATACTTTTCAAACTAATCTATAATTCTTCCTCTTCTTTTTTCTTTTTCTTTTCAGTGCAGATATGACCTCCCTTGACCGTTTAGCAAGTTAAGATTTCAGTGAAATAGGCTAATAGAAGACTATAGCCGAAAAAAAGTCGCAAAGTAATATTTTAATATTTCATAGTTTACATAATCTTCTTCTAGGGGACTTAAAGGTTTCTTTTCAGATTATTAAAATAAAAATAAAAAATAGATATATAGCTTGCCACGGTGGGTGAGTGGATAGCGTGTCGGTCTACTAACCCCAAGATTTTGGGTTCGCTCCTGGCCGTGGTAAATGCTTTTTGCAAGGCGGCAAAAAAATGATACGCATGTCATACGATGTTGGCATGTCAAAGAATCCATTTGAATTCAGTAGGCCGTGTTCATAATGGCAAAATTAATCTTGGGAGTTCCTCATTTCTCTACTAGAAAGCGCTATAGTGTTCAAGGAGCTTAGATATCTAACCTCCTTGACTTTCATAGTGATTCAAGGAACAACGAAATTCGACATGCAAGCTACCCTATGGGTGTCAAATTGCAAAGCTTGCACCCGGCACCCAAGGCCATACGATATTATTATTACAAAACTACTTTCCATTTGATTTGGTATTTTTTAATTTCCTATTTTTGTGGGCCCCACCTTATCATATCGCCCAGGGCCCTGCAAGGCCTGGATCCGCCACTGGGCAGCTTGCATGTCGAATTTCGTCGTTCCTTGGAGCGTTTTGAATGTCAAGGAGGTTAGATATCTAAGCTCCTTGACACTATAGCGCTTTCTAGTAGAGAATGGAGTAACTATTTTTGTTGGCAGAAAATCCTGAGATAATTTTTTCCATTATGAACACGGCCTACTGGCTTCAAATGGATTCTTTAACATGCCAACAACGTATGACATGCATGTCGTGAATTTTGTCACCTTTCAAAAATCACTTACCATGGCTAAAAGCGAACCTGCAAGCTAGGGGTTGGTAGACCAACACGATAACCACTCACCCACCGTGGTAAGCTAGCCAGCCAATGAATGAGAGTGAATGGAACTGGCTGGGAAGTTTTTCCTCTAATATTGGCTTAGGAGCAATATGGCCCCCAACAGGAATCAAATCACTCAATCCTTTGTTATTAAATACAAGTTTTTCGGGCTTGTAGGCCGTGGTCCAGACAGGATATCTCCTGCCGTTTCACCGGAAACTGCGTCCGGCATATTCAAGAGTTCCGCTCCGGTGAAACGGCAGGAGATATCCTGTCTGGACCACGGCCTACAAGCCCGAAAAACTTGTACTTATTTATGAACGCCGGCCGTGAAAGCCTAAGCTGTTATATCAATCCTGTGTTGTTTGGGGCTTTGGACATCTTGATCATCAGCCTCATGTAGTTGGTCTGTGTTGAATTTGTCTGATAACCTGTCATGACTGTAATAGTGTGTGTAACTGTATTTGGACAGGGATGAGGTAGGTGCCCTGGGACTTGTACTATCCCAGCATTTGCCTGGAGGGAGTGTGAAAAAATCCAGGGAAAAGCACATTCAGGATAGCCGCTGTCAGCACCAGAATTCCAACCCGTGATCTTCAGACTTGCTGCAGCTGCTTCGCGGTCATGGTGCACGATTTAACGAGCATGGCCGTGGGGTATTCAATCCTTTAAAAAGTCCCTTACTAAACACAGCCATTCTTCTGGAGTTTGGAAGGAAGCAGCTGGGTCTTAGTTGAAGGTACCATCCTGGCATTTGCCTGAAGTTGAAAATAGAAAAACTACACAAAACCATTTCAAGGATGGCCAACAGTGGGGTTCGAATCCAGGTCTACCGAGTCTGCAGATAGCTTGGCCCCATCGCATAGCGCTGTGCCTTAGTGAGTTACCATGAAGCGACCTCTTGTCTATTATTTTTCTCCCACGTCTATACCCACAAAGGCGTAGTAAAAGAATATATCGTCCCGTATCCTTTAACACAGGAGAGGGCCTGAGGGAAAGGGAGGATGCTAGACACTCAACGTGCAAGAGAGAGAGAGGGGGGGATGACGAGTGGGGGGGGAGAAAGATGGCATGGATGAAGAAGAAGGAGCGAAGCAAAAGTTGCCAATGGCTTCTGGTACTGGCTATTTACTGTCATGTTGTTACACGTGTACAGAGCAGGGGCAGAAGCCTAATGAAATGTCCGAGATAAAGCAGGAAAGAAAACGCTACAAAGTATTGTTGTTTCTTATGGCTAGCCCGGATTCCAATCCATCAGCTTTCTTGCGTTCCAATAGAGTTGTGTGAGGTTTCCTGAAGTTCTAGCAGTCACATCAAGTTTGTTGCAATGTAGCAGGTGCCCCTTATCCATTTTACTTCCAGGTTCGTGACAAAGCGTGCATTCTTCAGATCTCAGGATGTTGATTCGTTTCAGATGAGCTGCAAGGCAGTCATGGCCAGTGTTAAGTCTGAAGAAGGCTACAACTTCTCTTCGTGGTGTTAATTTATATTGATCCCATTTAGCATCAATGTCCTTCCATAATTTGGTTTTCTTCTGTTTTCTTTGCATTTTTTCATACCTGTTTTTGATAGTATTCTTCAAAATCCTTTTTGCTGACATAAAATCAGTCTGACTGACAGGTTATTGTAGTGTGGTACCTTTTATTGCTAATCTGTCTGCTACAAAGTAACGGGACACATTGTCTAATACTTGTTGGCGTGGTGATGATGATGGGGAGTAGGGGGAACATGATGACACAGAATCGATGAATCTTTAGGTATCCTTAGGGACAAATGTTACATATCCTTTCTTGTGAGGAAAGAGGTGTGTTAAAGCAATGTTTGTACTTCTCAGACTGAACCGAACAGTGGTGCCATCTATTAGAGACCCATGATGATGTTGTTTTAGTCCTCAGTGTTTTGACTGGCCTGATGCAGCTCTCCATGGCTCCCAGTCCTGAGTTAATCCTTTCATCTCTACATAGGGTAGCTAGCACAACCTACATCCCAGGCAATCTGTTTAACATATCCTAACCTTTGTCTACCCTACAGTTCTTGTCCTCGACCCTTCCTTCCTTCCATAACGAAGCTTGCTATTCCTGGGTGTCTTAGTATGTGTCCTACCAACCTCTCTTCTCTTCATTAGCAGTCGCCAGAAACATCTCTCCTCTCCCACTAGTCTCAATACCTCTCCATTTCTTACTCTATCCACCCATCTGATCTTCGTCATTCTCCTGTAACACCACATTTCAAACGCTTTCATTCTACTCTTTTCTGCTGCGCCAACACTCCAAGTCCAAGTGCCACGCTTCAGTCTAAGGCTTTCAAAAATTGCTTTCTAATACCTAAATCTATATTTGGTGTCAACAGATTCCTTTTCTGTAGAAAATCTTTCCTTTCCTGAGCCAACCTACTTCATATATATTTCCTCTTTGCTTCGTCCATCACTGGTTATTTTGCTTCCTAAGTAGCAAAAGTCTCCTACTTCCTTGTGCTTTTCACCTGCTAATTTGATGTCAATAGGGGTTTCCGTTTTCTTTTGGCTGCATTCAATTATGTTTGTTTCACATCATCAATTCAAAGTTTAAATTATAGGCCAATCAGTACTTAATTCATCAATCAGCAATGATGGAAATTGTAGAAAAATTTAAAGTGTGAGTGAAGATTCAAGGAGAAATACGGTAATTTCAACTCAGATTGCCGATGACATCGTCATCTTGGCCGACACGCCTGAGGATTTGAATGAGTTTTTGAATGGTCTTGAGGGAAGAATTCATGATGAAAATTAATAAATGTAAAACAAAAATATTGGAATGCAGCCCAAATAAATCAGAATCCTCTATGGACATCAAATTGGCAGGTGAAAAGCTGAAGGAAGTAGAAGACTTCTGTTACTTAGGAAGCAAAATAACCAGTGATGGACGAAGCAAAGAGGATATAAAAAGTAGGTTGGCTCAGGCAAGGGAAGCATTTCTACAGAAAAGGAATCTGTTGACATTTAGGTATTAGGAAGTCATTTTTGAAAGCCTTTGTCTGGAGCGTCGCGCTATATGGAAGTGAAACTTGGACTATTGGTGCAGCAGAAAAGAGGAGAATTGAAGCATTTGAAATGTGGTGTTACAGGAGAATGAGGAAGATCAGATGGCTAGATAAGGTTACAAACGAAGAGATATTAAGACTAGTGGGAGAGGAGAGATGTTTCTGGCGACTGCTAATGAAGAGAAGAGATAGGTTGGTAGGACACTTACTAAGCCACCCAGGAATAGCAAGCTTAGTTATGGAAGGAAGTGTCGAGGACAAGAACTGTAGGGGTAGACCAAGGTTAGAATATGTTAAACAGATTGCCTCGGAGGTAGGGTGTGGTAGCTATTGTACCCTTTTGTCATGTCCCAGTGGGCCCACTATGAAGGGATGAAACGATTAGCTCAGGACAGGGAGGTATGGAGTGCTGCATCAAACCAGTCAAAAGACTGAAGACTCAAACACCATACGGATATCTACAAACGTTTGTGCGATAAATGGCAAATGTATTTGCATTTTACATCATCAATTCTTTCTTAATTACGGAGTCCATACCATTTTGAATTTCATTCAAATCCTAGTCATCAACACATCTCAAAGTTTAAATTATTATTAGTCCTTGAATTTGAATCTATACTCCTATGCATATCTATGTTCTAATGTTTCTCCAACAGTGGTCTTTCTATATAGAAGTAAAACTCTCCCCCCCCCCCCCCTTCCCTCCTAGGAAGACTAACATTTCAAGGAACTCAAATCAGAGGTTGGAACCTGAAGGCTATTTCAAGACTGTGTTGTACTGGCTTCTGACGTATACATTTTATAAAGGGAGTAAATTTCTATTTGTTTTTAAAATGGATATCGTTGGCATGTGTAATTCGTTTAATTAAACAAACCATATTGTCTTTTACTGTAGATTGAACTCACATCAGTTACCATCATAACTTGTGTAAACTGCCTTGAACATATCCTTCACAGCTGATTAGTCAATAGATAGATAGATAGATAGATTTTTATTAATTCCATTTGATCAAATACATGCATTCAATACATTTTTGATATAGGACACGTCAGAATTTACATGCATAAAATAAAAAAACTAACAGGTATATATTACTAAGATTATAACTATTTATAACTTATTATAATAGCAAATCTTAATAGATACAATCTTATTGCACAACTATTTACACCTCACTCTATTATCATAATATGAAAACTTAATTCTATAAATACAACAACATACAGCTAGGTATTAAAATTAAATTAAAAAAGTAAAATATAGTTATAGATTCCATCACTCCTATACGCTAAAATATTCAACTACTGAGTAAAAACAATGGCACTGCAGATAAGCTTTCAACATTCTATCAAAGGTTTTTATTTTTGGGGCCAGTTTTATATACTGGGGTAGTTTATTGTATAATTTAACTCCAGTGTGAAAAGTTCCTTTTTGATATATGCTTGTGTGTGTGTGTGAAATATGAATGTTTTGATTTTGTCTTGTGTTATGCCTATGAACATCATTGTTTGTTTTAAGAAAAACATCTTTATTCATTAAATTCTTTTTAAAAAACATAATACTTTCAAAGATATATATGCAGGGCAGTGGGAGAATGTTTAAATCTTTAAACAGAGGTCTACATGATTCTCTAGAGTTTACATTTGCCATAATTCTAATCGCTCTCTTTTGTATCCTAAACGTGCTTAGTACATCTGGCGACATACCCCAAAATATGATCCCATATCTTAAGTATGAATGGAAATAAGCAAAATAAGTATTTCTTAATGTGTGCATGCTAGTGCAGGTTTTCAAAATACGTAACGCAAAGCACATCGAGTTCAGTTTAGTATTCAGATATTGTATATGTTTATTCCATTTCAAGTCTTGTTGTATCCATAGTCCTAAAAACTTTATTTCTGATTTATTTTCTATTTGATGACCATTTAATGTTATATTGGGCATCGCAGGATTCCTATTCTGTCTAGTGTGGAAATTTAGACATACTGTCTTTTTATAGTTTATTATGAGGCGATTATCTTGTGACCATTTGGTTAACTCTCCTGTAACGGAGTCAGCAGACTGCTGTATGACCTGTTTAGTTTCACCTTTTATTACGAGTGTTGTATCGTCCGCAAACAAAATTTCCTTATGTGAATGAACGTTCTGTGTTATATCATTGATATATAGAAGAAAGAGTAGTGGGCCTAAAACCGATCCCTGGGGTACTCCAAATTCAATAATTCCCTCATTGGACAATGTTTCATTAAGTAATTTGGTTCCATCATCCTTGTGTCTCAAGCTTACTATTTGTTTACGCCTTGTTAAGTAAGACTCTATCCATTTATTAGCTAGACCTCTAACACCGTATTGATTTAGTTTGGTAAGGAGGATTTTATGGTCAACTACATCAAATGCTTTCGATAAATCCAAGAATAGGCCAGTTACATGTTCCTTATTGTCAATTAATTTCAGTATACTATTACTACATTCGTAAATTGCTGTCTGTGTAGATTTTTCCGTTCTAAATCCATGTTGTGAGTTTGATAATATTTTATTTTTTTCTATGAAACTTATCAGTCTCTTATACATAATTTTTTCCACAATTTTTGCAATACCAGTTGGTAAGGTAATAGGACGATAGTTATCTAATTCATCTTTTGAACCGTTTTTGTGCACTGGAATTACTTTTGATAACTTCAAAATATCCGGGTAAGTTCCTGAGAGAATTGAACTGTTTATTAAGTGCGTAAGTGGATTTATTATATTTTCTGCACATTTCTTTAAAATTGCATCAGGGATTCCATCAATGCCAGCACAGAATTTATTTTTTAGCTCTTTTATAACTATTCTTACCTCTTCACTTGTGACATGATTTATAAATAAAGAATCACTGCATATATTTATTTTATTATTAGAATTTAGTGTATTTACCTGTGATTTATTTAATAATTTTTGCGGAATTTCCAGAAAATAGTCATTAAAAGTGTTTGCTATTTCCTCTGGATTATTAATCACTTTATTATTTCTGGTCAGTGTAATGTTCCTTTGTATTTTAGCAGATTTTCCAGTTTCTTTCTTTATTACGGACCACATAGCCCTGTTTTTATTAGATGATTGGGAAATAAAATTATCATTATGCATTTTCTTTGCTAGTCTTATTACCTTATTTAATATGCTAGTGTATTTTTTGTAGTATAAATTGAATTCAGGTGTTTTGTGGTATTGTTTATATAATTTGTGTAGAAATTTCTTTCTTTGACATGAATTTATAATCCCTGTTGTTATCCAATTGCTAGTTTTGTTATTTTGAACAGTTCTTCGTTTAAAGGGGAATGCTATTTCAAAATAGTGTTTTAGGGTACTGTTAAATGCATTAAATTTATCATTTAAATTTTCTAGTTCATAAATTTCTGACCATGTTTCCTTATTTAATAAGTCATTGAAATATGTAACATTTGATTCAGTGAATGACCTGCACTTTGATTTTACTCCATTATCATTATTATTGATTACTTCGGATACTTCAAAACTCAGTATTTGTCCATGGTGGTCACTAAAACCCGGACAATAGACTTCTATTGAATGGTGATATTTATCTGTATTTATAAAAATTTGATCAGGAGTGGTTTTACTAAATTTTGTTATTCTTGTTGGTGTATTTACTGTAGGTTTCAGTCCATAGGAAATTAGTAACTGGTTTAATAATTCACAATTTCTATCAAGTTTTAAGAAATCCACATTTACATCCCCACAAATTATTATATCGAAATTTACTTTGCTCATGTTATTGAGTAACAATTCTAGTTTATCTATAAATAGAGGAAACTTTCCTGACGGAGAACGGTATACGCATACAATTATTAACTTAAACTGCTGAATTTTTACGGCAGAGAATTCAAAATCCTGTTCCATAATTAGATAATCATAAGCTGTTATCTGTTCATGATCTAAATTATTTCTTAAGAAGATGCAAGTACCACCATGGCTAATATTAGATCTAGAGTATTTACTAGCTTGTATAAACCCTGGGAATTGAATTAATTCGAGTTGTTCCTCTTTCAGCCAATGTTCTGAAATACATCGTGCTGAGATGTCTTTAAGTTCATTTTTAAGCATTAGATTTATGTAATCAATTTTATTATAAAGAGACTGGACATTCTGGTGGTAAATTTTAAATTTGTTACTTTTGCAAGCTTGTGTTGGTGATTTATTTACATTATTATTATCATAATTGTTATTATTATTGTTGCTAGACAAATCCGAAATACCATTGTTGCACTCCGTTAAATTTGACTTTAAAAGATGTGAATGCCAAACCTCACGTTTGGCTTCTTCTACCAGTTTCCCTGCTTCCACTCTAATGATATTACTGTTGAATTATTCTTACCATTTGAATTTACAATTTTGCAGATTTCATCACTAAGATACTCTTTTCCTAATCTATTTAAGTGTAGGCCATGCCGAGTGTGGAACTTCCTGTCTAATTTACTTACATCTACAATTTGGACATTTGGAAAACTCTTACAAATTTTATGAATTTTTCCATTTGTAGCCTCTATTTCTACATTTACACATGACTTGGGAATTAAATCGTGTCTCTGCGGAATGTTTACAATAATGACATTTGTTTTTTGCATGGATGGCAATGTACCCTTTAAATCTTTGATTACCTTTTTACTCTCATTTCTATAGACGTCGTTTGCTCCAGCGATGATCACTGCGTAGTCCTTTGCAGTAAGGGACGCACACTCTCCTATCATCCCGTTCGTGACTTCTGCAATCTGAGCATGACTTCTGCAATCTGAGCAATGTAGTGCACATGACAAGAATACCCAATAATATTGGTAACAGTTGTGAAACTCTCTGTTCTGTATTCTGTCAGAGACGAGTTGTTTATGTTGTAGGTTCCATATGTGGAGTGGAGAGCTACAGGAATGTGTGCAAGCAAAGAATGTCAGTGAAATCCTCTTAGAACTGCAAGTGACTAACTCATTAGGTAAGTTGTAACTTGATCCCATATTTGCTGAACTGCTATGCCGAAGATCGCGGGTTCAAATCCGTCCGAGGTCGTCAGATTTTTAAGAGCGTTAAAATTCTTCAGTACGCTTTCCTTCAGAGGGGAAGTAAAGCCGGTGGGTCCATGTCATAAATTCATGGCACGTAAAAGAACCTACCCCTGCAATTGGTAATGTTTAGCAAAATTTGTAGGTTATATTTGGCTATTTGAAGCCTCCGTGGCTTAGGCGGCAGCATGCTGGCCTCTCACCACTGGGTCCGTGGTTCAAATCCCGGTCACTCCGTGTGAGATCTGTGCTGGACAAAACGGAGGCAGACAGGTTTTTCTCCGGGTACTCCGGTTTTCCCTGTCAACATTTCATTCCAGCAACACTCTCACTATCATTTCATTTCATCTGTCATTCATTTAATCATTGCCCCAGAGGAGTGCGTCAGGCCTCGGCAGCCGGCACAGTTCGTATCTTCGCCGCTAGATGGGGGCTTCATTCATTCCATTCCTGACCCGGTTGGAGAGTGGAAGCAGGCTGTGGATTTTCATTTTCATTTCATTTGGCTCTATCCAGTTCCGACATTCACCGCTAGGTGTTAGAGACAGTAGCATCTCGTAGCCTAAGATGTAACTTCTTGAAATTTGAACTTGATGGGGGCCCACGGACATTCAATCAAGATACCCTGCTATGACCATTGTCTGCAAATCATATTTATTTTTATTTACATAGTTTACGCCCACATTGGAGCACTTAAATCAATCCATATACACTACAGTCTTTACAATATTAGAGTTGTAATGGCTTCCTCTTCTCCTTCCAGAGCTTTTTTAATCTCTCCGACCTGGCCGCCCTCTCTTCATTTGTAATGGTGTACTGTTTTCGTTTGACTGTTTTTAATTTCAATCTTGTATCCCTACTTCTCAGAATCCTCTTCTCTTTTCTCTCTGCAATTTGTTTCATTGTAATATTTAGCTCGTCTAAATCATTATGGACCTCAAAGAACCAGTTGTTCTTGGTTTTACTTTTCCAAAAGAAATTGAATAATTGTTTCAGTAGTCTGGTGTCTGGTAGTCTTACTATGTGGCATGAAGAATAAAACTTTCAATTTTCCGCCTATTCAATACTATAATTTGTTAGAACATTTCAGGGGTACATGTTTCAAGTCCTATTTCTTTTGGACCCTTCTTCAGCCCATAAACTTATATATGGAGCTATGTGGCTGAAAAAGGCAATTCTCCTTTTTCGCATTGTATCCACAATTGATTCATTTTCCCGATAGACTATTTCATTAGGCAGCAGTCTCCATTGTCCATTTACTTGATGTTTTTTATTGATGATTGTCCTGATGATCCTTCTGTCTATTTTTTGGATTTTATCTGTTGTTGCTTTGGTATTCATCTTAAACAGGGTTTCACTTGCATAAGTTGCTTCAGGTTTAACTACTGAACCATAATGTTTGAATTTGGCGTTCATCGAGAGAGATTTCTTCTTATAAGTTGGCCATGTGACTATATAATAATAATAATAATAACTAAAGATGATAAATGTCCATGAAATAAAACTGTACCTATCATATAATGACATTTTATTTTTACATATTTGATCATAATGACATTTGTTTAACATATTTTAACTTTTTTAAATTTAAAAGTAGATATTCTGTACGGTCATATTTTAGAGATCAACAGTTTGAAGTGTGGTGTCGATTAACTCAGATAGGAAAAGGGTTCATTCTCTACAAGCAGTTCACGCCACCTAATAAATGGGTGTGGCACCACAAGGGTCTTTCCAGCTCTGAATGGAAGGATGGACTGAAGCTTGTATGTAATGTAGCCGCAGTTAGAGCTGTACCAGACAGAAGCCGGGACGATAAGCGTTGTCGCCGCTGTGGCAACGAGATTGAAACCCTCCCTCATGTCCTTGGTTTCTGCAATTATGGTGAGGCTCTACGTAACATAAGACATCACTCAGTAAGATCCATCCTTGCGGAGAGTTTGAGGGATGTTGGCTTTGTGCTGCATGAAGAAGTTTCAGGACTAGCCACGCAAGGCAGTACCAGGTGCATTGACATCATAGCCTACAAGGAGGATAAAAAGAAGGGTTATATATTGGTCCCCATAGATAAAGATCTATTGACATTAAATGAGGAGGATGTGGTGGATTCCAAATTTATCTCTTTATTCTATCCAGTGACCTTGACAATTCTCATCTGGTACACATTGAGTAGCTGTAGTAACAACTGTCAGGCTGCAAACAGTGACCAGTTTAAGGACCTTGTGTAATTGTAGAGGTTAAAAGTAACTTGAACTTATTTCATGACTTATGAAGCATTTTGTACAACATAAGAGTTTTCTGTTTTTTAACCCCTATGCTGCCATGTTTCAATTTTAGTCCATAGCCTCAGAATGTTATAACCGCTTGATACAACGCTCTTCTGACATCATAGGTGAACTTCTAGTGGTGCCCTTTATCACCGTGCAAAATTTCAGGGTGATATCGGTAATAGTTTCAGAGATATAGAATGCCGGTGAAATATTTCGCACAGACGCCATGTTGGATTGGTGCGACGAAATAAAATTTCAAGGGCACAGTCGGACAAAATAGTAGCCTACTATGACCTTACTGAGTTTCATTGAAATTGCTCCAGCCGTTTAGATTTTATTCGGGGGGAGGCGACACACACATGGACAAAAGGTGATCTCATAAGCCTATTTTTTTTTTTCATAAATGAATCGGCTAAAAATTGCAATCAATTAGAAGGAAGAAAGGTGATTATGACTAAAGTCATCAATTAGAAGTGTAACGTGTTTTTCGTGGGGTTTTTATGCAACTGGCATAAGTCAGTAGGAAGCCATTCTATATTTATTTACGCGGCAAATTGTTCAGCCAAGAGAATTTTTCATGTTAATTTATTATTATTATTAATTTATTATAATTATTATTAAGATATTTTCGGAGCATTTTATAAAAATTATAAGCATACAGATAGGTTTTCTATGTCTTAGAAAACGCTATCAAGCAAATTATTACGAACGACGATATCATAGAAAATTATCTGATTACGGAATTTTACGGAGTTTTGTCAGTTAGGGTATTTGAGAGAGATGAGTCATGGGGAATTCAAATACAAGCTTAATCTTGTCGAGAAGCATGACGCAATCTTGGGTCGCATCGTCAAGAAAAGGCGAATTGTTGGAACGGAAATCGACTTCTCCCTCCCGCGGAGTGTAATGAGGAAGGAGTGGGGATCTAGCGCGTAGGGTGCAGCCAATCAGTGGCGACGACGTAAGCTAGGAGTCGGCTGAAGAGTGGGGGAGCCGACAGGTGAATATATCGTTCGACGCGCCGTGGAACGAGGACAATCTGTGAAATACTTGACGAGTATGTTGTACGCGGGAATCGCTCCGATGTTCCGTGGATTGGAGGACTAACTTTGGTATAACTTAACCAGTGCGGTTGTACGAGTGTTTGGGTCCGATGTACGGACCATAGAATTATCTAATCTACCAGAATATCATCATATAACGAAGAAGATGGCGACGTCCAGGAGACTGTGGGAAGCACACAGCATCATCCAGTACGAGGGAAATGCTTTGGCAATTTCCAGTGGTAAGCGCAAATGACGCAGAAATACGCAATCTCTCATTTTTCTTTGTTTTATATTTCATATTTCAGTAACTTCATAGCTTGGAAATAAGAGTAAAATCAATTTATCAGACTCCGTTTTCACGTAATTTTCTATCGGTAATATTAAAATCGCAACGCTCCAATTTAAATTTTATACTTATTATTAATTTTGCTATACTTATTATTATTAATTTTGGTATTCTTGTTTTATATAATAAATTCATTTCTTTTACAATGCAATCTTTGCTTTCAGTAGGTAGCATTAGATATAGACCAATTCCTTCTCCTGATACAATTGTTTGTGGGGTTAATGATCAAATCATACCACGATCTGAGTGAATAGAGTCTTGAAGATGTTCTGCCAGAGCTAGACGTTGTTAAATACAAATTTAGATTTCAACATTGCATTTAGGTCTTGGCGCCCATTAAAACAACATAGCTTAGGCAAAGGTAAACAGTTACATTTGTCTCCCAACAGTTAGGGAACGTCAAAGCGTTTCATTTGTCGCCGACAACTTGGGGCTGAAAACCTAATAACATTTGTGGAAGGAGAAGGGTATATATTTCTGTGCCTGTATTTTGGGGGTTATTTGTCTGTATCAGTGTATATCATTATGGGGGATGAGAAAGAAAGACAGATGAGGTTACGTAGTGGTCATCAACGGGAGAGTGATGATACGAGCAGTATGTCAAGTGATGGTAGAACCGGGGTAGCGGAGGTAAATCCCGATACTGAAACAGGGAGTGTAGGCGGCCAACCAGAATTAAAAACTTTACTTCTCGAGTTCATGTATCAGAACAAAGTTAGTAGTGATGCTTTAAATGCAAAATTAGAACAGAATAATGCAAAATTAGAACAAAACAGTAGGGAAAATAAAGAAAGTACAGAAGCTTTAAATGCAAAATTAGAACAGAATAATGCAAAATTAGAACAAAACAGTAGGGAAAATAAAGAAAGTACAGAAGCTTTAAATGCAAAATTAGAACAGAATAATGCAAAATTAGAACAAAACAGTAGGGAAAATAAAGAAAGTACAGAAGCTTTAAATAAAAAATTAGAACAGAATAATGCAAAATTAGATAAGAACAACAAGGAAATTAGTGTGAAAATGGAGCAGATTAGAGGAGAAATCAGAGGAGTAATGGAAGAGAAGGTTAAAGAGATCATTGCAGATGTAGACAAGAAATTAGGAAAAGTACAGGAGGAGTTAGAAATTAGAATCAGTACACAGGCTGAAAATTTAAAAGAACTAGTGCAACTGGAAACACAGCAGGTCAAAAAGCAATTGGGGGCAGAAATTGACAAAATTCAGGTAGCAACTAAAGAGGTTAAGGAACAGCTGGGGGGTAGAATTGAGAAAGTCCACTCGCAAATAGTTGCAGAAGTAAATGATTTAAGAGAGAGTAATAGAGAGAGCATTAGCAAGATTGAGGAGAAACAAGCAAAGCTATATGATAAAGTAGAAGAATCAGAAGGAAACATTAAATTAACAGTAAACAGTATTGAGAGGAAGGCTGAGGAGAAAATCGCAGAATTAGAGTTAAAATTAAAAGCTAGGATCAGGCAAGAAAATAGTCAGAATAGGCCAGTTTTTGTGAATAGCACACACAGGGAGGTAGAACTGGGTAAGTTCAGCAATCGACAGGGGTGCCCAATGGAGTTCATGGACACTATAGAAAATAAATTCGGGGAGAGGTTGGAAAATGGTAGTATTGAGTGGTGCCAGGTAGTTGAAATTTTAGAACAAGTGTTCGTGGGGGAAACGAGGAATTGGTTTGCTGTCTACAGAGACAAGTTTACTGATATGAATGATTTTAAAATGAAATTCTGTGAAAAGTTCTGGAATGAGGTTATTCAGTCGCAGCATCGTGAGGGAGTAGTGTGTGGTAAATATAACCCTAAAGGAAGCTCCACCATGACCGAATACTTTTTAGGACAGGTATTAGTGTGTAAATATCTAGATGGCTTGAAGGAGGAAAGTGATGTGGTGAGGTTGCTACTTAGGCACTTTCCCTATAGGATCAAGGAGGCTGCTTGTATCCAGAATGTAAAGACAATATCACAAGTAGAAAATTTGTTAAGCACATTTGATGCACTAGGGAGAGGGGGTTATGAGGACAATTTCAATAGGAACCAGGGTAATAATAATAATAGACCTAATGAAGCCAGGCATCAGGAAGTTCAAGGGAACGGTGGCGAAGGGGCCAACGCTCAAAATAGAAATAATAATAATCAGCTAAATCAGAACAGAGGAAATGGCTATGGTAATCAGTATCAAGGGAGGAACAATGATTTCAGGGGAAATCAAGGGAGGAACAATGATTACAGGGGAAATCAAGGGAGAAACAATGATTTCAGGGGAAATCAAGGAAGAAATTATAATATTTTGCAAGATGGCGATGTTAAATGTAAGTCACAAACGGTTATCTCTTGAAAATTGTTCCCAATCGGGTGATGTAAGTGTTCAATGTGATAACAATTCTTTATTTCTTGAAGAGGTGTGTCTTAATTGTGAAGACAAATCATGTAGTGGCGAAAAACTTTTGAGATGTGAACGAAATCAACAGGGAAACAAGTACGAGTTGCCGCGAGCGGCGAATGAAGCTGAACTCCTCAAATTAGAATTGGCCTCCAAAGAGGAAATAATCAAAATGCTTGTGGTTGATTTAAAAAATGCACAGTCACAAATATGTCTCCTTAAAGAACGACTACAAGCAGAAGAAGATAGGCCTACTCAGGCAGACTATTTAGAGGTTAGGTCTAAAACCAATGCACGCTTTCCAAGAAGTAGGCCTAACTTGGTGAAATCTGGGAATATTCCTAACGACTTTGTCTCCCAGAATCCGTTTGAAATCCTCAGCCGTTCCGATTCCCAAGTAGAAGAAAGACAAGGTACCGGTATTGAAAACGAGACATCCAGACGCGACAAACCTACCCATAACCCTAAGAAAAGGAGACGTCCCCGTGTACTTGTCATGGGTGACTCAATTCTGCGAAATGTAGGCCCAGTAGTTGATGATGCCGCAGTCTATTGCTATCCAGGAATAAGAACTGATCAATTAACTAGAAAGGTATGGGCAAACGAGGTTCGAGAAGACCCTGAGGTGGTAATGATTCATGTAGGGACCAATTGCTTGAACAGTTCTCCAACACCAACTCACATTATGAATGACATGGACAAGCTCGTGGACGAAGTGAAAAGTGCCTTTCCAAGTTCAAAAGTGTGTGTTAGTGGTGTATTACAAAGACGTGACATAGACCCACGATACATTAATGCAGTGAATTCAACACTGGATTGGTTGTGTAGTGAAAAACACATTATTTTTTTAGAAGGGAACTCTTGGTTACAAGACAGGGACCTTGCTTATGATGGTCTCCACCTCAATAGAAGAGGAACAATGAAATTTGGAAAACTTTTAAACAGAGTTGCCAAGTTTTTACTCTCGGAAAACTAATTGCTAGAACGAGTGATGATATCTTATTGTTTAGAGAGAAGAAAGCGCTGACTACAAGTGGACACCTAGGTGAAGTACAGTGCAGTGAACATAAGTACAACTCTTTGAATGAGTTCATGCAACAGGACTGTAATATAAGTGCATGCATAAACTCATTAGAATTAGGTGGAGAGGTTAGGTGTTTGTACATTAATAGCAGAAGTATTCGGAATAAGCTTGATGACATTGAAATTCTCTTGCAAATGATAGGCCAGATAGATGTATTGGTAGTTACAGAAACCTGGGTGAAAAGTAATGAGGCAGATTTTTATAACTTCAACAATTTCACAAGTGTGTTTGCTCATAGAGATGACAAAGTTGGTGGGGGTCTGGGTATTTATGTATCACACAAATGGAAAGTGAATGTTAAAAGAAAGTGTGAAATGAATCATAGTTTGATGTGGATTGAGGTATTCAGAGATGATGTTAAAAGTAATAGGCCAACATATAAAAGCATTGATATTATTGCAGCATATAACCCCAATAGAAGCAATGCCATACCCTTCTTAAATTCATTTGAAAGTTTTCTTAGCCAGATAAACAATAAATTATGCATCTTCCTCGGAGATACCAACATTGATATCCTAGCTGATGATCAATTAAGAAGGAAATATCTAAATCTAATAGCATGCTATGGGTTTAAACAGTGCAACACTAAATATGCTACACGACTTTGTGACACTGCAGCTACCTTAATAGATCACGTGTCACTAAACAATTCAGAATTAAGTTATAAAATATCAAATGTCAGCAATGATATTAGTGATCACAGTATATTAATTCTTGATATTTCCAAGACCAATTATAGCACGTACACTCAGTCACATAACTCGACAAAATCAACAACACACGAGGACTCTTGGGATAGGCAACACACTCCTGAAACTAATATATCTATAAACGCTGATTCCCATAATGATGCAAACAGTACTGTTAACTCTCTATATAACTCTTTCATCAAACAATTGAATCTAAGGAACAAGCATAGTCAAAGAAAAATAACAAACAAAACTAACAATAAAAGACAGACTACTAACTTACCATGGGTCACAGCTGAACTCCTTACACTTATGAAACAACGAGACACTCTGCATGCAAAGCTCAAAAATCCCCTTCACAAAAATAATAATGATATGAACCAAGAATACTGTAGATGCAGGAATAGTGTAACAAACTTAAAAAGAAGACTAAAGTCAAATTACTACTCAGAAAAATTCAGAACATATGGAAACAATTCCAATAAAACTTGGGAGACTATCAAAGAAATCATACACAACAAAAAGCCAACAGTTGAGACATGCACTTCACTTGAAATAGACAACAAAATTATCACAGACAATCAAGAGCTATGTGAATCATTTAACTTGTTCTTCACAAACATTGCTGGAAGTCTAGCAAAAGCTATTCCTGAACAGAAGGAAATCCTCAGTAAGGACCACAAGCAGTCAAATTCCCTCTACTTATATCCAACAGATGAAGCAGAGGTCAAGTCCATCATCACAAATTTAAAGAATAAAAAGAGCTGTGGCTTAGATAGGATCAAGACAAATTTCATTAAAAACAATATGCAATCATTTATTAAAATCTTGGTTGAAATGATTAATGAGTCCTTAGTTACTGGCATGATACCAGATGACTTAAAAGTGGCCAAAGTAGTTCCTATATTTAAGGGTGGTGACAAAAGAAATCCAAATAATTATAGACCTGTTTCTATTTTATCGGTAGTTTCAAAAATTCTGGAAGAAGTGGTAAAAACAAGATTGCTTTCATTTCTGAACAAGAATACATTCTTTCATAATATGCAATATGGATTCAGGGAAAAATCTAGTACTGAGGCAGCAACTATTGACCTAATAACAATGCTACAAGAAACTATTGACAAAAATAATATTGCAGTTGGGTTATTTATTGATCTCACAAAAGCCTTTGATACAGTAGATCATAAAATACTGTTGTCAAAATTAGAAAATGCTGGTGTCCGAGGTATAGCTCTAAAATGGTTCCAAAGCTACCTTATTGGAAGAAAGCAGCATGTAGCTTTGAATAAATGCATAAGTTCAGGAAAATATATAACTCATGGCGTTCCACAAGGATCTATACTTGGACCTACATTATTCTTAATGTATATAAATGATATTGTGGAATGTAATTTGAGAGGGCATATCAAATTGTATGCAGATGATACAAATGTCTTCTACACTGGGAAAGACATAATTGAAATCATACAAAATGTGCAACAAGATATAAATACACTCTCACAATGGTTCCAGGCCAATAAATTAACAATGAACCTACAGAAGACCAATTACATGGTAATTTCAAAACAAAGCATGAAAGAAATCACACATGACAAAATATATATAAATAATATTGAAATAAAAGAGGTTAATCAGGCAAAGTATTTAGGTCTAATCATCGACAAACACCTGACCTGGATTGAACACGTTGAACGAATTGCTAAGAAACTCTCACCTGTAGTAGGGATCCTAAGGAAACTTCGGTATCTTATTCCCCTAAACCTTGTAAAACAAATCTACTATTCACTTGTACATAGCAAGCTCCAATATTTAAATGTTATTTGGGCTCACTGCAGGAAATCCACACTGAATGATTTAATGACTATTCAGAATAGGGCTATTAGAAACATATTTAACCTTCCTTACTGCACTCCAGTAAAAGATCTGTACATCAAAAGTAAAATTCTACCCCTCAGCATAAGTGCAGAACTCCGAGCAGCTATGCTAATATACAAGATTAAACACAACACAATACTCTATAGCTCTCCCTACATCTTGAACTCGGACAATCATTCTTATGGAACTAGGCATGCGAAGGACGTAGCCTTATATATCATTCACTCTTCTAAATATGGTAGAAATAGTTTCAAGTTCTCTGCATCACAGTCATATAATAAACTTCCTGATGAAGTAAAAAGTGCACCAACTTTGTCGGTATTTAAGAGGAAAACTATGGAAGTATTGTGGGAAATATTCGATGCATCTTAATACATCAAATAAGTTATGTATAAGATTAAAAATCGTAAGTGCTTACCATTTTAAGGGACCTTGGTCTAAACAATCTTAGATATGGTATCAACCTTATAATGGGCCTATGTCCTTATTCATCAATTTGTGTTACCTTCAGAATTTTCTTCCTTGGTGTGTAAACACACATATTACTGTACAATTCCTCTGTACGAGCCTATGGCTCTTTGGAATTAATTGAATAAAATATCTATGCATATCTTTAAAAAAAAAAAAAAAAAAAAAATTACAACCAGAATAGGGGTCAAGGAAGAGGACAGCCTAGTGGTAGTAATATACAGCCAAACAATGACAACACAACTCAGAACAACCAGACCAGTGCAGTAGTAACTAGTACTACGGCCAGCTGTAGCGGTTCTTTAAACGCGAACCAGGCTGCGAAGTAAGGTCAGAATCTCAGTCTGTAGCATGCCCTGTCCATACAATTATACAGGAACCCTATGACCTAAATGTGAGAAATGAATTATTACATGAACTAAATGATGAAGGTATTATTCAGGAAGTGGTTAGTAAGAGCCCCATAGTTAAATTTAACGTGTCCGAGGCGTACACAGATGTTTTAATTGATAGTGGTTGTATGAAGAGTTGCATAAGTAGTGCATTTTATGATAAAATGAAAGGAACTGGAGTAAATTTTGAGGAGATGCCAATTAAAAGCACTTTTGTTATCACAGCTGTTGGGAAGAGGTCTAAAGTAATTTCTAAGCAAGTTTTAGTAGACATTAAAATTAATAATCATGTAGAGAAGCAGATTTGCCTTGTAATTCCAAATTTAGTATTCAGTGTTATCTTGGGATCAGAGTGGCTAAGTAGAGTGTCTGGTAACTTATGTTATGATGTAGGGAGTTTGAAATTTAAATGGGGAGATTCTGAAGTAGAAGTAGCGTTCAATGACCATATTCAGAGAAGTAGTATTGTAGGTGTGATTTGTACTATAAATGAGATATCGCCAGCCGTAGAGCGGGGTTCTCCATGTTTTGTGGGCAGTGTGATTACGAATGGAAGTCTAGAGGACTCGTTACGTGAGGCTGCATTTCAGGGAAATATAGAGGATGAACAGTGTGTTCGGCTCTATGATGTGTTATGGTGTAATAGGAGAGTGTTTGAGGATCGCATTGGTATGGCCAATTGCTATACACATTCATTGAACGTTATTGATAGGTCAGTATTCACAGGACATAGATATCCTGTACCTTTCGCTTATCAGAGTGCAGTTGAGGCACAAATTAACCAGATGCTTGAAGATGGGATTATTGAGCATTCTAACAGTCCATATGTTAATTCTTTGATCACGGTACCCAAGACCGACGGCACTGTTCGTATTTGTTTAGACGCTCGTTTGGTTAACAGTAGAATTAGTTCAGATCAGCTGAAATCTATGTCAATAGAAGAATTAATGCAAATATTTGAGGGGAAGAAGTATTTCACTTGTGTAGATTTGTGTTCCAGTTTTTGGCAAGTGCCACTTATGTACGAAGATAGACCATTTACAGCTTTTAGTCATAAATATAACCTTTATCAATTTTGTAGAACACCTTATGGGTTAAAGAGTAGTTCAGCAGCTTTAATTAGGGCTTTAAACATCGCATTAGGGGATGACACAGGAGAATTTGTAACCATTTACATAGATGATATGGTAATTAGTTCACGCAGTTTTGAGGAGCATCTACATCATTTAGATATAGTTTTTCAGAAGTTAGATCAGGCAGGGTTCACTTTGAAGCTGTCTAAGTCGTCATTCTGTCAGTCAGAAGTGACATTTTTAGGTCATAGAGTGTCGAGTAGAGGTGTGACACCAGAGGAAAGTAGGGTTAGCATGTGGGGACAGTAGCAACAGGGCATCGTTACAGATACTGAGAAATAGGCTAGGTAGAGCAACGTGATGACGTTCATTTAAGGGAGCCACTTGCAAGGTTGGAAGCAGGTGACGCAGAAACATTTATAGTTTCCAAACGTATTGGGAAAACAGCATATGTGCTGGAGAATAGTGAGGGAAACAGATTATACGGGATGTATAATATACATAGTCTACGAAAATATGTGTCATAAAGTGAGTGTGTTTAGCTGGCGAGCCAGCCTATCAAATGAGTAAGTGTGGTATTTGGTGTGTGGGAAGATCTGGTCTTCAAGGCAGGCGTATCAGAAGTCACATAGGGGGGTAGTATGTAAGTAAATGAGAGATTTTAAGGTACAGGGAAATCTGACGGGATTGTCGGATGCTCTTGAGCACTAAAATGTCTCGATACACCAAGGCCAGAATTTGGTAGCGCTGGTGAATTCCCATTTGCCTCCAAGAGATGGGTGAGCACTTGTACATGGTATTTTTGCTTAAGGCGTCCACGAGGCAAAAGATGGGCCATCAGAATGCGAGACAGTCCTTCATGAAACTCATACATATCAGCACACGTGATTTCTGTTTACGGCCTCGCCATGTAAGATTTGTAAGTGAGTAATTTAAGGTAATTTGTACAAAGGTATTATTTGTGTGAGAAGAACTGATCTGTGTTGAGAACTAGTATTAAGTAGAATATGGTCTACGGGAACTTAACAAGACAGGGCGATTACGGCACAGAAATATTTGGTGTTATATGTAATGCACATTTACTGTTTTTTTTTCAGAAGTCAATATTAATTTAATCATCTTTTATAAAGAGAGATCATGTATTATGGTCACGAGGCGCTGCCACAATAGTGTGATTGTGTGCTCAGTGATAAGTGAGATTAAATTTCACCATAAGGAAGGGACCTCCAGTGAAATTAGGAAGTTCTATGGTGATATAAATATATCAGAACACCTTCAATGCGTGTGATATGACATCATAAATACATAGTGCTCACACATTAATTATGTCTATTTCTCCAACATAGAGGAATTTGAGAGGCGGAAATATCCGTGGAACACTATTTTATATGAGAAATATTGGACTGGTTGCAAAGTGCAATCCATAGTGACAACAAACTTTGACGCAAAGTGCGTGAAGAAAAATTATGAGTGTATATATCTGTAATTTAGGGAGATTTCATTTATGTAATATGTATTTTGGATGGGGTTTATTAACGTGTCTGGGATAATCGGATAATGGACCGTCGTCACGGTAAATCATCCGATGATCCGAGGCGAATATGTAACGTGTTTTTCGTGGGGTTTTTATGCAACTGGCATAAGTCAGTAGGAAGCCATTCTATATTTATTTACGCGGCAAATTGTTCAGCCAAGAGAATTTTTCATGTTAATTTATTATTATTATTAATTTATTATAATTATTATTTAGATATTTTCGGAGCATTTTATAAAAATTATAAGCATACAGATAGGTTTTCTATGTCTTAGAAAACGCTATCAAGCAAATTATTACGAACGACGATATCATAGAAAATTATCTGATTACGGAATTTTACGGAGTTTTGTCAGTTAGGGTATTTGAGAGAGATGAGTCATGGGGAATTCAAATACAAGCTTAATCTTGTCGAGAAGCATGACGCAATCTTGGGTCGCATCGTCAAGAAAAGGCGAATTGTTGGAACGGAAATCGACTTCTCCCTCCCGCGGAGTGTAATGAGGAAGGAGTGGGGATCTAGCGCATAGGGTGCAGCAAATCAGTGGCGACGACGTAAGCTAGGAGTCGGCTGAAGAGTGGGGGAGCCGACAGGTGAATATATCGTTCGACGCGCCGTGGAACGAGGACAATCTGTGAAATACTTGACGAGTATGTTGTACGCGGGAATCGCTCCGATGTTCCGTGGATTGGAGGACTAACTTTGGTATAACTTAACCAGTGCGGTTGTACGAGTGTTTGGGTCCGATGTACGGACCATAGAATTATCTAATCTACCAGAATATCATCATATAACGAAGAAGATGGCGATGTCCAGGAGACTGTGGGAAGCACACAGCATCATCCAGTATGAGGGAAATGCTTTGGCAATTTCCAGTGGTAAGCGCAAATGACGCAGAAATACGCAATCTCTCATTTTTCTTTGTTTTATATTTCATATTTCAGTAACTTCATAGCTTGGAAATAAGAGTAAAATCAATTTATCAGACTCCGTTTTCACGTAATTTTCTATCGGTAATATTAAAATCGCAACGCTCCAATTTAAATTTTATACTTATTATTAATTTTGCTATACTTATTATTATTAATTTTGGTATTCTTGTTTTATATAATAAATTCATTTCTTTTACAATGCAATCTTTGCTTTCAGTAGGTAGCATTAGATATAGACCAATTCCTTCTCCTGATACAATTGTTTGTGGGGTTAATGATCAAATCATACCACGATCTGAGTGAATAGAGTCTTGAAGATGTTCTGCCAGAGCTAGACGTTGTTAAATACAAATTTAGATTTCAACATTGCATTGAGGTCTTGGCGCCCATTAAAACAACATAGCTTAGGCAAAGGTAAACAGTTACATTTGTCTCCCAACAGTTAGGGGCAGTCAAAACGTTTCAGAAGGGGAAAAAAATGAAATAAAGTCTTCCACTTTTCATTTTGCTTTTGCCTTTCTTTGCAGTGTAGCCTATGTGCGTAATAGTACTTTTCAGTGGTCTTGAGTATGTATGTAATCCAAAAATATAGTTATTTGAGGCAAGAATAAAAATTAATTTTCACTGCTTAATTCAATCTTTTGAGAGTAAAGTTCAAAATTTAATTCAGCAGCATAGAGGTTAAGTACCGGTATATGTCGGTTTTTGGGATGGACTCTGTAGAATGTTTGATATTCAGTTCCACCCGCGTAGGGATTTTAAAATTATTTTCATTCCTCTGTTACAGATCATATCCGGAGGGAAGGCCATGAAGTTTTCGTATGGATTGTTGCAGCTGGTTTGACTGTGGCTGCAATACTCGCTGCCCTAACGGTCACCTTGATTGTCTATGGCTGCTGTCTCTATGAGTGGTAAGATGATTAGGACACATACAGTGGTGGGTGGTACATAAGGCTTAACTCAAACAAGTTTCGTCATTAGCACCACCGCGTGGCAGAATTGGTGACAAACAGTTTCATCGATAGCAGTCTGAAGGTTAACTTTCACAGCTGACATAATTATAGAACACATCACATTGCTTTTGGACTTGCAAAAGGAAGCAGTGATCAAGGTTTGTTGGGACCTACATTTCTGGACAATACCGTAGATGCCAAAAATAAGTTTCCAGGGAATGATCAAAGTATGTGGCAACCTAGATTTTTGTAAAATACTGTATTTTCTCGAATATAATGTGCCACCATAATTTAATATGCACCCTAACTTACTAAACCTTAAAATAAAAATTTGTTGGCGAAAATAATATCCGGAGGGAAGGCCATGAAGTTTTCGTATGGATTGTTGCTGCTGGTTTGACTGTGGCCGCAATACTCGCTGCCCTAACGGTCACCTTGATTGTCTATGGCTGCTGTCTCTATGAGTGGTAAGATGATTAGGACACATACAGTGGTTGGTGGAACATAAGGCTTAACTCAAACAAGTCTATTTTATTTTGTGATTTTCTTCCGGGGTGTTCTCCAATGTGGCAACCCTGGTATTATAAAAGATCTTTGTTACAACTCAATGTACTGTAATAATAAGGAGTATAATAATAATAAAATTAGCCTATAGACATCCCGTAAGGCCTCCTGTTTGCTCGTGATTAGGCTCCGAAGGTGGGCCAATATACTATCATTTTGGAAGCCTTCATAGGCTGCTTGAGCTTTTAGTTCTCGCAGCAAAGTAGTGCAGTTGCACTCAATATAAAGGGAGGTAGCGCGCAGTTCGTTACTCCTGGGGGGTCTGGCCGGGGACACCAAGAGCCCGCCGATGAGCCAGCTTGGTGTCCTAGGTGAAACCCCACACACAACACGGCACAAACCTAGAAGAATTGCTGAGTTTTAATTCACCGGCCGTGAAAGCCAATATACCATCTTTTTCAGTTCTTAATACTTGATAATTTTTTTCCTTCCCAATACTTCTTCATTCTGGAAGATCTTGCAGCTCTTTCTTTTGCTGATATAACATTTTGCTTACGCTGTGAAATTTTGAATGTTAGTCGAGTGTATTTGTTATTCAGAAGCCGTTTCTCCTCTCTATGTTCAATTTGATGCTTAGTAATTTTCAATTCGTCTAAATCCATTTGTATTTCTTTACACCATGTGATTTTTGTTTTACTGTTCCAAAATAAGTCAAAAAGTTGTTTCAGGATTCTAGTATTTGGCAAGCGGGATAAGTGTCCAAAAACGCGATCCTTCGTTTTCGCATCGTGTCAATGATAGATTCATTTTCCTTGTAAAGTATTGAATTGGGCAAAAGTCTCCACTGGCCCTCAACCTGGTGTTTTTATTGAGTATTGTCCGAAGAATCCGTCTATCAACCTTCTGTAGTTTGTCAGTTGTTGATCGGGTGTTTAGTTTAAATAAAGTTTCACTTGCATAATGTCAAAATTTAGCATTAATCGAAAGAGACTGTTTCTTATATGTTGTTTGTTTAATTAATTACTTTCTTCCTGTTTGCATCTGTGCATCAAAATCAAGTCCTTAATATTATTTCTAAGAAATGTTTGTGTTTTTATTTTTATCTCTAGTATTGACTACTGCTCCAGAGATATTGAGAACAGGAGATGTTCTGAAGATTGTCCGCACTATCAGAGAACTAGATGATGAAGGTTGGTATTATCATTCTTTTATTATGGGGCATAATTCCTGAGTGGTATAATTTATGTACATTATATCACATTATCCTTTAAGGTCTCAGTTTCATACAGTCATACGCAAAATTCACATACTAAAGAGAATATATTTTCCCGGCTAAGACACTGTGGAGCCAAGGATGGGCTAATTGATTATTTACTGTCACAACTATTTATCAATGTCACAAGTTAGTGGCATCTATTGATCCAAAAAGAAGATGCCATCCCCATGGGAGATCACAAATGAGAAGAAGATTATTACCCAGAGGCGTAGCGCTATAATACGCCGATACGCCGGGCGTTCCCTGATTCAAAAATTAGAATGTGTATTCATCAAAGAGTAAAATATAACATCGTTTTTATTTTATACAAATGCGGCGTTAGCATATTACATGGCGCTTAGTTATTTTATTTCCGCACCCACCATATAACTAGTCTTAGCCCAGCCGCGGTCCACTGCTGTGCTTTGTTTTCTTGTACGCCAGAGAGATGTACCACCTTGGCCAGGCCATGTTGCAGCGCATGCACGAGTTCATTCTTGCTTCTCGGAAGGGAAGTGCTTCCGTACGCTGGCGTTTGGCTGGCGTAAACTTTGTATGATCAGATGATCACTGTTCTATTAACTCAATAGCCCAATCACTGCGCTGTAGAAGTGTAGTTAATTTTAATTGTGCTTGAGTGTGTTTAATGCTGCCAATATGACTGAAGTAAGTTCACCTGACTCTAATGTTATTAATTTTCTAAAGGCAACTCCTTTGAGCACTTTATCATATGAACAGCGATGTGAATTAAAAACAAAAAGACCAAAGCCAAATTTATCAATTAAAGAAGCTGGTAAAAATCGCACACAGAGTTTTCAGTTTTCTTGGTATGACAGGTTTTCCTGGCTAACTGGGTGTGTTGAAATAGATTAAACAAAATGTTTTGTTACGTTTGCCTTATGTTTGGGGCGAAAGATACTGAATGGTGCACAGAAGGAATTTCGGACCTGAATAATTCAATTAACAAAGCTGTAAAACACCAGTCTTCAAAACACCATTTGTTACATTGTGAAGCATATCATCTGCTAGGTAAAACTCGCATTGAGCATTTATTTTCTGAAGCTGCTCGACTACAAGCAGTAAAACATAATGAGATCATGTCTTCAAACAGGCAGTATGCGCGACAACTCATTCAATCTGTAGTATTTCTCAGTACACAAGAACTAGCCTTCCAAGGGCATACAGAAGATGGAAGTTCTATTAACAAGGGTAATTATTTGCAATTGTTGAATCTGCTCGCTCAAAATGAATCGATAGTTAGAGACCATTTACAGTCATCATCATTATTAAAAGGAACATCTCCAGACATTCAAAATGACTTGATAGAAGTTAAAACAATTGCATTAAATGAAAAAATCAAATCAGAAATAAATGAAGCCCCCTTTCTATCCATACAAGCGGATGAGACATTAGACGTGTCATGTAAGAGCCAGATGAGCATACTATTTAGACATTGTGTGGATGATAGAATAGAGGAGAGATTCGTCGGATTTTATGATGTTTCCAAGAATAAAACAGCTGCGGGATTGTCAGAAGTTGTGCACAAAGTTTTACTTGACTGGGAAGTAAATGGAGAAAAAGGCGTAAGCCAGACATACGATGGCGCAGCTGTAATGGCAGGCAGATAAGGAGGAGTTCAAAAGCTTGTGAAACAGGTTTGCCCATATGCTCTTTTCGTCCATTGTTATGCCCACCAATTAAATTTGGTACTTCTGTATGGCTCACAAACAATGAAACAGGTTTGTTTGTTTGTCTATACCTTGACTGCTTTTCACTGTTTTTTCAGCAAATCTTCTAAAAGGACAGTTTTGTTGACCAAAAGAGGATTTAAGCTTCCACGAACAAGCAATACGAGATGGAATTTTCATTCGAGGGCAGTTTTCACCATTATTAAACATTTCCAAGAATTGTAATGTATTTTTGATGAAATTATTGATGATGAAAAATAGTGAATGGGACGACGATTCTGTGAACTGTGCCATTGGTCTCAAAAGACAGATGGATGACCCAACTTTTGTATATTTGCTATGTGTATTCGAAGCTTGTTTCATTTACACTGATCATATTTTCAAATTGTTACAGTCATCGACAGTGAGTATTGTAACTTGCCATAATGAGATAGAGGCTGTCGTCAAAAGCATAGAAAACTTAAGAAATGAAGATCTCACTGACATAATGCGTTCAAAAATACATCCAGTTGAATGAAAACGTAATGTATGATGGCAATCAAAAGAACACGTTGAGAGGGCTGTCTTTTGAAATAGTAGATTCACTAACAGCTCAAATGAAAAGTAGATTTGAAGATGGTACTCATCTAAATTTCATAGAGTTAGTACAAGAAAATGAAGTTTAAAGAACACACCGAAACATTCCCCTAGAGCAAATTACATTTTTTGGTAAAACAGTTCCCATTCTTTAATGTTAACTAATTAGTAAATGAACTTCACATTGTTTATACAGATCAGACAAAGCATTCAGCTCTAAAAGATCTTTTAAAATATTTTGTTACGAACAGTCTTGACTCCATCTATCAGGAAGTAATTAAACTACTATGCTTTGTACTGAATATTCCAACTACTACAGCTAGTAGTGAACGCAGCATGAGCACGCTGAAAAGAATTAAAACCTACCTTAGAAATTCTATGAGCAATAGTCGCTATTCGTGTTTAAATCATTGGCAATTGAAAATAAAATATTAGGTGAGCTTTCATCAGACCCCGCATTTCTTGAACACATCATAGACATTTTCGCAGAAAATAAGAACAGACGAATGGAGCTGATATACAAGACTGTGTGAGGTATGTGACAGTGTCTTTCATATTAGCTTTTTGATTTGTTCCTTAGTTTAACGGTCATTTAAAACTTTGGAGTCCCCAGCTCAAAAGTTCACGCTACGCCACTGTTATTACCACCACTAACATTTGTTGTAAGCTAATTTGGTACACGGCATTATTATTATTATTAATCTTGATTGGTCACATTGGACCACTTGAGTCGTTCCACAATCACTTCTTCTTTGAAGGTAGTACTGCTTGGTTCTTGCGCTCTTTCCAGTACTTTTTCATTCTTTCAGATCGGGATTTTCTCAACTCGTCTGAAATCTCCATAGGCTTTCTAGTGTCATTTCTGCAGAAAATTTGTGAGTTTTAAGAATGGTGTTAATTTTATTTTTCTACTCGGCATCTGTTATCTTGAGTCCAACTGCTTTGAGATCTTGTTGGATTTCTTGGATCCATTTTCCTCCAGTTTTCTTTCCTAGATTTCTTATCACCAGTTGGCGTACAATTCTGTTTTCTGGAAGCCGTAAGATGTGAAAAAAATATGAAATTCTTTTCTTCTTCATTGTGCTGGAGATTGGATCAATCTCACGATAGACAGTTTCATTTGGGATAATCCTCCAGACTCCCTCAACCTGATACTTTTTATTTATGCATGTTCTAATGATTCTTCTTTCCGTTTTGAGGAGCTGATCAGTTCTTTGTTCATTTTTAATTTGGAACATTGTTTCACAAGCATAAGTGGCTTCAGGGAGAGTTACAGTTTTAAAGTGTTGGATCTTAGCAGCTATTGATAGGCATTTTTTATTATATGTTGGCCAGGTTAGAGATTGGACCTTTTTCATTTTATTTGTTCTATTTATCCAAGTTACTTTTTCGTTTAAGTTATGTGTTATAATTTCTCCAAGATACTTAAATTGAGGAACTAGGTTAATTTTATGATCATTTATAAAGACTTCATTTATATTTAAGGGTTTCATAGGCATGATCTCAGTTTTTTCAAAGGATATCTGTAATCCTTCACGGTATAATATATAACAGATCAATAAGCTATAAGAAGATATATTATTACTATGCATATGTTCATCAAGTCATTGGGTACAACTCACCATTTCATCGTCATTTGTTGCAAGATGGAGTGGAATTCTCGATGTTGGTAGGTTGTGGAACGAATGAACTATGGAGCAGGTCTCTAAAATGACTGCCTTCTTCATACTGGTATGCAGATTATGGTGGAGCCCCAGTTTATCGAGGTTGGCCTTTAGCGATTAAGGTATGATCCCAGTGGTACAGATTATGATAGGCAATACAGTGACAAATTCCTTTCGCCACATATGTCGGATCTCTTCAGTCAGAGGCATGTATTTGGTCTCTTTCTCAGCCAGGGGCGGCCGGTGATATTGGACTCCAGGACGCCGCCCTCCCACCCTCCTTCCTCCTCATCAGCCCCAATGATCTCTCTCTTCGCACCTAATGTTTTGCTATCGTGACACAATGTGTAGTTCCTCTCCTCGTCGGTAGAGCGCACCGTATACTCATGAGGACTCATCAAAAGTCGCCCGCTTTGTTACTTACGTTGCCATGACAACGAATACCTCCAGTTATCCCCCCTCCAACCCCTCACGCGCTACGTCACGAAGTGTGTGGACTCAGTCAGCTTGAGTCTGATGCCGGTCTGATGCAGCCACTGGATAGCTTCCCTCTTGGCCAAGGAGCTTTAAACTGCCTGCCCATTCAACGATTTATGCGTACAACCTCGTTTCCAAATAAAGGCGCTAGGAAGCAGCACCAAGCAGACATACGTTTTGCATTGATGTTAATGGCGAAGTTGGAATGTATTTTGAATGATTTTATAATGTTTTACTGCTGCGTGCCCATTTGTAAATCAGTACTGGGCAAGTTAGAATACCGGGGAATCTCACTTCATGAGATATAATCGGACAATTCATTGCGAGAGAAGTGGTTACGTGGCATTTGCAGAGAAGGTGACAAGAGAGGAAGCAAAGGGTTACCTTCTGATCGCTCTGTTGCATGTAGTCTTCATTTTCTTCCTGAGAGCTTCACATCACATAAATTATTATCAAATTGGTTACAACTAGTGGGATATGGGTTGGCGACTATGGAACCCCAGCTGACTTTCCTTGAGCTGAGCTCCTCTCTTATATCTTTCATGTCAACTCTTACCCCAACGTTATTAGGGTATCAGAGGCCTGGGATGTCTTTCATTCCCCTGCCTTAATTGGCTCTTGTCTTTTTCTTTCCTGATCCCCTAATTTTTGTAGGATCAGACCTTATTTTGTCCTTTTTTCTGCCTTCTCTAAGAGGCCCTAAAGGAGGTAGGATGTGTGTTGTCACACCATGCACAGTGCACCTTAGATATCGATACACCTTCAATGATGGAGATAATTGTTGTTTAAAGGGGTGAAATATCTAGGCCATCTACCCTTAGTGGTTTAGGTGATGGTGAGAAATTATGATGAAATGAAATCTACAGCTAGGCTTCACTAATTACTGACTTACAACTAACTTATGTACTAGAAGAAGAAATCAACAATAATAAAAGAAAGAAACAATTAAGGGAAATAAATGACGGAAAAGAAATGCCCTCTATCTTCGAAGGGCAGATGACCTTGCTGTTCATCCCCTTAAAACAAGAATCAATCTTCGAAGAATGAGTATTGAGGTACTTGGAAACTACTAGAGCCATTGAAGGCAGGTAGAAAAGGGAAAGAAGAGAGGGTCCACCCCAAAGTCAATGCAAAAAGGGGAAAATGGATCTCGCTCTGGAACACATCATGGTCGCCAACTCCCGAGCTCAAAAGCTGAGCTCTTGAAGGTGTAGCCCTATCCAGGGTGCATTACGTGTGGTGGAGCTTTAAACACCCTGCCTCCTTTAGGGCCTTGTGTAGAAGGCATTAGAAGTTATGAAACTAAAAGAATAGGGCTGACCCCTCGAAGAATGAGGGTATCAGGATAGATGATATAAGGGTCAGTTACGGCAGGAAAATGAATGCCTCCCTAGACTTTGGATGCTCTAGTGCTATCAGGGTTGGAAGAGAACAAGAGTTGACTAATGGAGGTCGACAGGTAGATGACAGAGAAGAGCCCGGCACAAGTGGAAATAATAACCGCCTTGGCTGGGGTCCAATGGTCTCCAACCCAAGTCCCTCTAGGCCTAGTTGTGAACCCTTGTGGTGGGGATACACCCTCAAAGGCTCGTGGCTAGAGAGCTTGGGAATTGCCGACCCTGATGGATTCCGGAGCTGGGTCCGGTTTTCTTCTTTTTCCAGTGACTGGGAGCAAATATTTTTTATACCTTTGTTATTTCTTTAAAAACAGTAGTAGGAAATAAGGAAATCAAGCTAGAAAAATATGTGAGAAGGAAAAACACAATTCATGTATGAAATCATCTCTGTCAATTACTGGAAAAACATCACAAAAAACGGTTTACATCTTAAACGGTTGAGTCCCCCCTCGGTAAAATTCATGAGCCGCCATTGTTCTCAGCATAAATGTGTTGGATAGTATGCGAGTTACAGACTGCGATATCTATTAGAAGAGTTTTCTTCTGCACTTTATCAATGAGAATAATGTCTGGTCTGTTTGCTGATATAGGTCTATCTGTGATCACTGACCTGTCCCACAGTAGCTTGTGTGTATCATTCTCCAGAACAGAATCAGGATTATATTGATAGTAAGGCAGAACATTATTACTTAAGCAGTATTTCTTTGCCAGGTTCGGGTGGATTATCTTGGCTACTTGGTCATGGCTCTTCAAGTAGGCTAATACTAGCATTACCCGTCCCGGCTTCACCCGCGAATATTCTAGTTGTAAAGAGTACACTTAGCAAAATCTAAATCATGAATCCTATGACTGATTTATCCTTGGTATGAATAATCAGACTTTATCAATTCAGCTACTGGTGCAATGGTTAGGGGTTTGTCATTCCTTCATAGGTATATCAGAGCGAAGTTAGTTTTATGGGAATATCAGGACACTGTTAATTTAAGGACCTTTAAATGTGGTTTTTGGAGACCCTTTATAGTCGGGTGAAAAAGACGTTTCGTACCACACTCACACGTGAAAATTGAGTGAAAAAATTCTAGAGTGTCCCTTGACCCCCTTAAGCGCATTATACTGTATGTATTAATGAATTTTACAGCTTAATTTGGTTCAGTGATAACCTTATAACCGTCTGGAAACTTTCACAGTAATGTAATAATTGGAATTGCATTGCGTCTTACAGAAATAGATGGACCTGTGAGATTCCATTACCATGGTTACCGTGTTGCGTTCTTTCATTATTTCATTGTAAATATACATGCTTGAAGGTATTTATTTAATTGTGAGGCATTTAAAGAGTGAGTGAGTGCGTTTCGCTTACGCATTGGGTTATGCTGATCCTGTAGGTACCCCATATGTGTAGGTTGGTGTTCATGGGACCTTATTTTCGGTACAAAACTGGAATGGGACCTTAGCAGAATAATGAAGGAAGGGATGTAGATGAAATTGTTTTATAGCCTCCTGTGATATACTGGATAGTCTCTGATTCGCGATGCCAACTCCTACATTTTTATTATTATTATAATAATTATTATTTCTAATATTTATATTAATTATTAATTTTTAATTAGCCTCCGTGGCTCAAGCGGCAGCACGCCGGCCTCTCACCGCTGGGTCCGTGGTTCAAATCCCGGTCACTCCATGTGAGATCTGTGCTGGACAGAACGGAGGCAGACAGGTTTTTCTCCGGGTACTCCGGTTTTCCCTGTCAACATTTCATTCCAGCAACACTCTCCACTATCATTTCATTTCATCTGTCATTCCTTTAATCATTGCCCCAGAGGAGTGCGTCAGGCCTCGGCAGCCGGCACAGTTCATATCCTCGCCGCTAGATAGGGGCTTCATTCATTCCATTCCTGACCCGGTCGGAGACTGGAAGCAGGCTGTGGATTTTCATTTTTCATTAATTTTTAATATTTATTATTCTTATTATTATATTAATATTATTAATTATGCCACTCATTGCTATGAGAAAAAGGGGTGATTTATCAGATTTGCAAAAGAAGGAATCACCAATTGTTTGGCATTTCTAAAACATCTCAGTTTGTGAACTGTACACATGTCGCTGTGATGAAAGTGTATCATGAGTGAACACCTAATAACCAACGTGGAAACTGTTGAGTATTTCTTGCCACTGATTCGTGATGTAAACTTTGGCTACAAGGTGAGTGAGGGCTGACTGAACATTTCACCACCAAAACAAACCTTTTGTGTGTCTAAAATGACGATTCACTGAATCCAGCTGTGCCTGAGGCCCCAAGGCTAGCGGAAGAGCACCAATGGAAAAGGCTCCAATTTGCACAGAAATATTGAAATTGGGCCTCTCTGAGTGGCCTAGAATTGCCTTCTCTAATGGGTTATTTTTTCTGCTTAAATATCATTGGATTGAACCTGAATAACGTTTCTTGGGTACTTGAAGCATTGCTATTGATCATGCATGCACTACATTCCTCGGCCGTTGAATGGGTGGAGCCCCCCTGGAGTGGACATTATACAGTACGACTAGTACACTGCTCCCAAACACAATAGTTAAGAATGTGCTAATGCAATCATATATCATACACAATATTCTTTTGGGTTTTTGCTGAGTTTGAGAAAAGAAATGATCTAGAAATTGCTTTTAAATTTGCATATCTTAATATTTATTTAAAAAATCACCCTAATGTCGTATTGACACATGCTTCAGAGAAAACATGGTTTATTGTGTGAACGCGTACTACCCGTCAAAGCATAAGCCTTGACGTGCTACGCTCCGGTCACCTTTGCATTGTTGTGACAACCTTCAATTTACTCTCCTTGTTTGTATGCCCGAGTGGATGGAATGCTTGGTTGGTGAACGTCTTGTGCTGACACCTGCTAACTAGAAGAATATTTCCAGATGTTCATTTATTAAATGAAGTTGGAAGCAGTGTTTCTGTGGAATAATCATCCCTCAAAGAAATGATGTTCTTCTTTAATTCATTTTATAATTCTTTCTTCATCATCATCATCATCATCTTCCGTTTTCCAGCCTAAGCTGGGTCGGAGCAAATATGACACCCCCTACGTTACGCTGTCTGTCCACCATCCTTCCTCAACCACTGAAATCTACTACAGGTTCCATTCTCTCACGCTGTCCTTCACCAAATCCATCCACTGTATTCTAGGTCTTCCTCGTCCCCTATTTCCAGTCATCCATCTCTCCATCACTTGTTTTAGCATTCTTTCATCATGCATCCTTTTCACATGTCCACACCATCTCAATCTGTTCTGCTCCAGCTTACAATATTATTTCTTCTGATGTTTTGATATATTTTCAGAATCTCTGACAATTTCCTGTGAGCTGTGCAATGTCTACCTGAAGAGATAGCCTCTGTGATTTAGCTATTGTGTGGTGTAGACTTAATTTCTCCAGCAAGATGGAAGGACGAACACTGTATATCAACACTACAGTAAGATGGACATTCCAAATGCATTTGCTGTGGTGTTTATGACACTTCAATGTGCTCTCTCAGATGTCTGGACTGAATGCCAAAAGTGCCTTTTTTTAAATATGATTGTAATGTATCATTGTTTTTGTGTGGGTAATTTATTTACTTGTATACTGTTTTGTAATGAACCTTTACATAAAACCTACTGCTACATGAAGAGTTGCTCTGCAAAACATCACATAATTAAAAGATCACAATTTCCAGTACAATGTATTTTCTATTATTGTTAGATGAAATGAAATTCCTAAGAAGTATGATAGGAAAGACAAGGAAAGACAGAGTGACAAATGAAGATGTTAGGATGGAAGTTGGGGTGAGAAAACTAAATGAGAGAATTGAGAAGAATAAACAAAGGTGGTTTGGACATGTAAAGAGGATGGAGGAAAATAGAATACCAAGACAGCTGCTGGAGGCAAAGTGCAAGGGTAAGAGAGCAAGAGGAAGACCTAGAACAAGGTGGATTGATTCAGTGAAGAACAGCATAAGAAAAAGAAATTTGGACTGGGACAAGATCGTGGAAGAGGAATGATGGAAAGAAAGAGGAAAGTGGAGAAGTGCCATAAATACCCCGACCCGGCAGGAGCTGGATAAGGGGAAATGATGATGATGATGATGATGATGATGATCAGTAATGTCATCTCTGCTGAATTTCAATTGAATTGGTTCAAATCCATTAAAAATACTCAAATAGAAAAACTAACAAGGAACAGTACCTATGATTTAAACACAGGAGTCATCATCATCACCGACGTTTCTTCACTCCAGCAAGCCGGGTGTGGTTATATATGAGCCGTCTCCAATTTGTCCTGTCCATAACACAGGAGTCTTCTTCTTCTTTATATGCCGTCTCCGAGTCGAAGATTGGCGATCATCATTGCAATCCCTTGCCTCGAGGTTGCCGTTCGAAACAGAGATGCTGAGTCAAGTTCAAACTATTCCCGCAAATTCTTGAGCCAGGAGATCCTTCTCCTCCTTTTGTCTGCGCCGCCCTTCAATCTTGCCTTCCATGATTAGCTGCTGGAGTCGGTACTTGTAGGAGTAGACAGATAGTAGCAACTTACTGCTGTGGAGTGGATGGAGGGAGAAAATCGTGAGGAGAGTGAAAAAGAAAGGGAAGGAGAGGGACTGAATAATTATCTGATGTCCAGGCAATGAGCTTTCCAGCAGTGTCTAAGTACCGTATACTTCTTTCCCAGGGACCTGCTTCCCTCCCGCCAAGGCAAACCATGTTTGATTTCCAGTTCATGCATGAGGATTTCGAGATAATAACGACATGTCCAGACTCCACATAAAATGGAGGTCTCTATGGTTTATGATCAGGAGCGGATTCAAGGGGGGTAAACCCGTGACCCCCCAAACAGAGACCAAATTTTTTTGCAAACTCAAAAAACGAAAACACAATAACCAGACAAATAAAACTCAACAAATTTTAACTGAAAAAAGTTTTGTTTTTTTCATTTTATTCAATACTGAAAATATCTTTATTGCAATTATTATGTTCTGTTACAACTGTACATATTTACAACTTCATACCTGTTATATAAAAACGATAATTTATATAACAAAATCAACTCGTCTATTTTGTTTAGCAAACCTTGTGATTACCGAATCGAAGTTTATAGTGATGTCACAATGAGTGTGCAGCAATGCACGGATAGGAATTTGGGGCTTTTTTCGCACTAAAACATTTTGCCGACGTCCAAACTGCAAGCTTGGTTGGCAATTTAAGCTGTGAATTTCTCCCTTTGTCGGTACCAACTCGACTTGCCGAAACTGTAACGTACCTTGATACTTTTCTCGAAGCTCGATGTAAAAGTCGCAAAACACGCCGTTGCAATTTGTACGAATATTTTTGGTGCGCTAAACGCATCAAATTTCTATCCATGTAGCTTGCAAAAAAATTGCTCTGGTTTTGTACGTTTGGTTATTTTGTGATTACGTTGTTAGTGATACCATTTTTCTTAACAATTTCGATTCTGTGACCCCCCTCCCCCAAAGCCAAACTCTAGATCCGCGCCTGTTTATGATCGTGAGATTGAGAGCCACAAAACTAAAAGCTTCCTTCCATATTTGAATATGTGATGTTTTGCTCAGTGCCTCCTTGTCTTTATTTCATGCCTACTACATAAGAACTGGCAAGCTGCTGACATTGTTCATGTGAATTTTAAATTCCAGGATCAGAACATGGCCATTAACATTCTATTAGGAATGGCTGGAAAAAATAGCAATCTCACAAATACCTAACTGTCGTTAGACAGGGAAAAAATAGTAGAAACATGAGGCAAGCTGGTTACTCGCCAGGGGCTATAACATCGAAGAGCTATTGACTAAATTGGTGACATGAATGCCCATCTATGAAGATGGCGGTGTATGCACCTATGGAGATTACCTTTGTCTCTTTTTCTGTGTTTGCCCTTGTGTTTCTCTTTTATCTCTCCCTCAGCCCACACCAGCCTGTTGTTGTGTTTGTCCTTTCTCCTTGTCTCTGCCCTTCTTTTCCTTTGCAATTAGGGTTGCCAGATTTCAAGAATGGAAAAACGGAACAGACGTCCCAAAACATTTTTTTAATCAAGTTTGTTAAATGTTGTAATAAATATGTATTAAATAAGCATTACATAATCAAATACACAAAATTAAAACTAGATATTGCTTATGACACCAGCAACTTACAAATGCTTTTCATTTGAACGACCCTTTGCAAGGATTTTTATCATTTCAAATGATCTTGTCGACTTCGTCGTTATGGTTGGGATCCATCGTTATGCGTTACGGACATGGAGACGGACGTGACGTCATGCAGCTGCGCGGGAACGTGACGTCATGCTCACGCGGGGAGCGAGATGCAGACGCTAATGATTATTGGAGTCTGTTGAAAGAGGCCTGGCGTCGAGCGACCTGGGGCTTTGAGCGAAGCGGACACAAGAATACAGGGTGACTTCTAAAGAGATATAAATGAAAATCCACAGCCTGCTTCCAGTCTCCGACCGGGTCAGGAATGGAATGAATGAAGCCCCCATCTAGCGGCGAGGATATGAACTGTGCCGGCTGCCGAGGCCTGGCGCACTCCTCTGGGGCAATGTTTAAATGAATGACAGATGAAATGAAATGATAGTGGAGAGTGTTGCTGGAATGAAATTTTGACAGGGAAAACCGGAGTACCCGGAGAAAAACCTGTCTGCCTCCGTTTTGTCCAGCACAGATCTCACATGGAGTGACCGGGATTTGAACCACGGACCCAGCGGTGAGAGGCCGGCGTGCTGCCGCCTAAGCCACGGAGGCTTTCTAAAGAGATATACAAGATGCCATATAAGAATACAGGGTGCCTCCTAAAGAGGTGTGCAGGATGTCAGAGCAAAAAATTACAGTCAGTCTGAAATAAGAATACAGGGTGCCTCCTAAAGAGGTGTGCAGGATGTCAGAGCAAAGCATCGAACCAGTCCCAATATTCCATCCCTACTCTCACTCAAAAAAATTGCCCCTCCCCCTACTGTTCAGCCAGCCACTGCTCGCTCCCAGGTTCTACAACTCATCTCCCAACTCTCTATCGTTACACTAGTCTAGCCAGATCAAACACAAGCCTGCCTGGGGCAAAAACACTCCTTTTCAGAGAAACAAAACAACTCCGCAACAAGCTTCACAAAAACCCAAATTTAAATCGAAAATTCCATTCTACAAACACCAAATTCAGTAAACTTCCCTCATTTCAGTTAGTCTATACTTTAAACAGACACAGAAGGCATAGTCATGACTCCTTCATGGAGTAGGCTATTGTCTAATCATGTTCACCTCTCCTTCACCTTTACCATAAATTTCATAAACTCTATTTAAAAATCAGAAACTCACTCCACAAATCTGTAAATGAGTATTCTTCCCTTATTTCAGATACACTATTCATTAAACAAACATATAAGGCATAGTCATGACCCCTACATGGAGTAGGCTATTGTCTAAATATGGACACTCATGCTACATCCTTACACTAATTCAAATTTACGGCCAAATGATCCTTCTGACAGGGAGGCAAAGGTTTCCGCCGGCTTGCCTGGGATGATGGGCCACAAAACCGCTATCAAAAAGTACACAATTTACGCTTTATTCAACCAAACACATCTCTAATACAAGTACAAGAAACACATTTCTTCCTGTGACCCTTAAAAAGGTGCCCGCGCGGGAAGCCTAAGTTAATGGGTAATGCAGTCTGTTGAAAGAGTCCTGGGGCTTCGAGCAAAGCGAGCCTTTCTAACATGTGTAGCATTTGTAGCATGCGTCATTTGAAATGATACAACGTCTAGTCTTTCAGACTGACTGTGATTTTTTTTATTTGTAAGTACCTTCTGATAAAATTCACTACAATTTTCGTCATAAGGCTAGTCCACACCAAAGTTAATGAACAATGTTCATGAACAATGTTAATGAACAATGTTAATGAAAACATTTCTCAACCTGTTTACTAAACATTTGTTAACAAACTTCTTCAACATTAAATAAACTGTTTGTGAGGTTATAATGGATAGGGCCAGGAAGAAGAAAGTACTTACAGCTGCATCTTTCATTATTTTAGTGACTACAAAATTAGAGAACAGCGCAGACGCAAGGTGTGGAGAAGAAAAATATTGGAAAGGCGTTTAGAATTAAGTTAATTAATATTCTCATGTGCTTCCTGGTATTTCATAATTCCGCGCAATATACGAGTCGCTTGCGATTCGATAGTCGATTTTTAGAGAAGTAATAGAGCATCGTATTCCGCGCTACGAATTTACAACCTTAATTGTGTCTTTGCGCATGCGCGAACCAAAATGTTAACGAAAACACGAAAAGTTAATGAAAAGTTTCGTTCACAAAAGTTAAAGATATTTTGTTCATGAACATGCTCGAAAAGTTAACGAACACGCTATTTTGTTTATGAACATTCAAAAATGTTCATGAACATTGTTCATGAACAGTGTTCATTAACAAAGTTAACGAAAACATCTTGGTGTGGACGTACCTATAATTGTAATATGTGAACAATTCTTGTTTTATCAAACTAATGGAGCTTCTGTTTCTCTCATCTCTCCATTTGATATTCATCACAGACAAAACTCTCCGTTAAAGCATTGGAGGGGAAATTGCTGAGTATGAACTTCACAAGGACTAAGATATTCCTTAATATTGTTGCCCCTAATAAATCTATAACATGTACCCATGTATCTGACACAGACTTAGAGATCATTTTCTCTTTCAAACTTGCCCCTGTATCACCAGAAAACAAGCTAGATATTACAATCAATTCTGAAGCGGGACATTTGAAAATTGGTGCAAAATTGAATATATTTTAAAATTAACACAAAAAAACGGAATATTTGGCGTTCCGTTAAAGATTAAAACAAAACGCGGAACAAAACATGAGAAACGGAATTGTTCCGGGTGAAACGGAACGTCAGGCAACCCTATGTGCAACGGCTGTTGGATGATTATAATAGCCTACAGTAAGATAATGGCACACAGAAGCCGTTACCAGCAAATGAAGAGATTTCCTTATTTCTCTTTGATTCTGATTTTACAGTAGAATAGTACTTCTGAGCTAGAGAAGAAATTTGCAGAATACATCAGTATTTCCCACAATATAGCCTACAAACTCTTCTGATTTACCTTACAGAGAAAGAAAAATGAACAATAGTATATTATTAATTTCTGAACAGAAAAAGAAGTAAGTTGTTAGAGTTTTCAGTCTTTTGACTGGTTTGATGCAGCCCTCCATGCCTCCCTGTCCTCAGCTAATCTTTTCATCTCTACATAGCTACCACACCCTACGTCCGAGGCAATCTGTTTAACATATTCTAACCTTGGTCTACCCCTACAGTTCTTGTCCTCGACCCTTCCTTCCATAACTAAGCTTGCTATTCCTGAGTGGCTTAGTAAGTGTCCTACCAACCTATTTCTTCTCTTCATTAGCGGTCGCCAGAAACATCTCTCCTCTCCCACTCGTCTTAATACCTCTTCGTTTGTAACCCTATCTACCCATCTGATCTTCATCATTCTCCTGTAACACCACATTTCAAATGCTTCAATTCTCCTCTTTTCTGCTGCACCAATAGTCCAAGTTTCACTTCCATAGAGCGCCACGATCCAGACAAAGGCTTTCAAAAATGACTTCCTAATACCTAAATCTATATTCAATGTCAACAGATTCCTTTTCTGTAGAAATGCTTTCCTTGCCTGAGCCAACCTACTTTTTATATCCTCTTTGCTTCGTCCATCACTGGTTATTTTGCTTCCTAAGTAACAGAAGTCTCCTACTTCCTTTAGTTTTTCACCTGCCAATTTCATGTCCATAGAGGTTTCTGATTTATTTCGGCTGCATTCCAGTATTTTTGTTTTACATTTATTAATTTTCATCATGAATTCTTTCCATAAAACGGAGTCCCTACCATTCAAGAAGTACAATTTTAAAATGATTGTTGTGCTTTTTTGATGTCAATTAATGTTGAATTAATTGTTCATGTCATGAATGCATATGTTGAAATCTTATTATCAATCTCCCCTCCGTCTTTTACCTTTAATTTTAGCCTACCTCCTCCCACCTCCGTCTTGCCGATACCTGTATTGTGCACTTGACAAATGAATTAATCAGATCTCGTGATATCCTTAAATGTTACACACTTCAACAAAAATATTCATGCTCAGCCAGTGTGTTGGGGATCTACCTCACAACCTCATAACCAGATTTCCAAGGGTAGGACAGTCATTGGAGAGTGTACAGAAATCGTTTACCTCAAGTCAGTTTCTTATTGCTGATTTTATTTAATATTCATACCATCAATGAACCGCTACCTGAGTATTCCAGATTTTGTTTGTATGCCAGGGACATAGTATTTATTTGCTTACCAGGGTGGATTCTTTAAAACGGTTGAGAAATATATTGGTAGAAATGGGTATTACCCTTTCACGAATTGATTGCTGGCGGTCGAGATGGGAACTCTTCTTTGTTTACTTGTGTCGCACGCCAGCCTGCTTCCTTGACAGGTACAGTTGCGCGAGTAGGATAATTTATGACTCTGGTTGGTTCTTAAGTTTAGGGGCTACGACAACGCGGTCATGTAGCCCCGCGTACTTTGGGTGTGTGTAGAATCCGTCTGATAACCAGTGTTAATTGTGATGACTGTATTAGTGTATGTTATCTGTTTTTTATTTTTTTTATTTAAGTACTGCAACTTAGAATTTTTCAAATAGTTCCTACTTTTGCCGCCAAGCGCCACCGTCAACGACTACTAGGCTAAGTTCAGAACTTAGCTACTAGATGCCACCGCAGTCGGCTCTTGGCAACGAACGTAGAAACCTAAGAGCGTTGTTTGCATTCCTAACCTATCCAATTTAGCTTCACACAGGTGCAATTAGTGGAAGGTTCTTTAACATGCCATAAATCTGTGACATGGGACCGTCGGCTTTACTTCCCCTCCGAAGGAAGGCATACTGAGGGATTTTTAACGCTCTTAAAAATCCGACGGCTTCGGCCGGGTTTGAACCCGCTATCTTGGGCATAGAAGCTCAGCATGCTACCGACTACGCCACCGAAGCCGCCTAATTTATGACTCTGCTCCAGTATTTTATTCTTCGGGGGAGGGGGGCTGCATGCAGGCTGCACTCTGTCATCGCTGTGTCCCCCGCTACGCCTTGCGGGGCTCATTCTGGCGCAGCCACGCTCAGCGGCAATCAAATGTTGAATGGGTAATACCTACTACAGGAAAAATAATTTAACACCAAACTCTGCAAATACACAACTATGTGCATTCCAACTAAGAAATCGGCAGGCATCCAGAAAACTGAATGTAATGCGGCAAGGTGCGCAGTTAGTACATTCTAATCAGCCTAAGCAGCCAAGTGTTACCTTGGATCAGCACATCCCGAACTGTGTTCCGTGGAACACTGGTGTTCTGTGTTCCTTTCAGAGGTCTCATGGTATTTCCGTTATAATTCCATCAGATATCTTGCTTAATAATCTTCAAGCATTTGCTTTTGCTGATGATGTAGTTATCTGGGGAAATATTGAGCTGGAAGTCCAGGAAAGGCTGAACGTCTGGAATGATCATTTGAAAAAATATGGACTGAAAGTGCTACAAAAACTGCTGCAATCTCTGTTAACAGACAGAGAAGTAAGGATAATATAATGCTGGAGGGTGTACAATTGGAAACAGTAAACCAGTATCACTACCTTGGATGCTTAATATCAAGTGACAACAGAATATAGCTTGAATTAAATAACCGTATTCAGAAATCAAGTCAATTCTATCAGCAAGTTCGATATCTACTCTGGAATAAGCAAGTGCCACTAAGATCAAAACAAACTCTGTTTTGAACATACTTTGTCCCTATATTGACTTATGGGTTGGAAACATGCACAACTACCAAAAAAGATGACAGCAGATTTCAGGCTTCAGAAATGAAGTTTCTAAGAAGCATGCTTCAAAAAACTAGGAAAGACAAAGTAAAAAATGAGAAGATAAGAGAACAAGCTGGAATAAATCAGTCCCTGAAGGAGACCATAACTAGGGCACGTTTGCGATGGTTTGGTCACGTCAAACGTATGACAGAAGGAAGAATTGCAAAACAATGGTTACATACTGAGATTACTGGAGAGAGACCAGTTGGAAGACCTATGAGGAGATGGCTGGACCAAGTGAAGGAAGATACCACATCCAAGAGAATCAACTGGGATGAAGTCTTGAAGGAGCAGTGGTACATGAGTCGACTAAAATAGAGAGCGCTCGTAAACCACACCCTGGAAACTGGAGTGGAAACTTGATGATGACGATGATCTTGCTTGCTACTGACACCAAACATCTCCCTAGCTCCTCCAGTTGAAGATAGGGATTTGTCTCTTTTCATTTTCTCCCATTCTAGCATATATATATTTTTTTTTTACCTTCATCATCATCATCATAAATTTCCATTTTCCAGCATAGCACTTAAAGTTGCTGCTAGGAACAAATGTTCTCCAGAAAATAACTAGTCACATTTGCAGACTGTTATAAGAACTACTGCTTTAGCTTTAGCTTTATGTTACTCTGCAGCCTAGTACACCTACCCAATCAGTCCTTGCAAAGGAAGCGGACATAGCACATGTCTTTTGCTAACAGGAAGTTTTAAGTCAACACCTGTTGTAACGATCCATCTCCTGGCAAGATAGGCAACAATAGAAAGTAGCTGCAGACACAGAAAAGTCCAGAGTTGAAATACTACCGGTACAGTCCCATCCACTCCAGTGACACTAACAAGCTGTCGAAAGGATAAAGTCAAGGAAAAATTATGTCTACATCCACTGACATTTTGGCAGTAACATCTAAGATAGCAACAATAAATCATCAGTACCGTAATCAAGGGCCATCCATCTTGTACAATATTATAACCAGGAATTCACTTGATCATCTTCTAGCCAGTATCAGAAGATCAAGGCACAACTTATGCAAGTGGGATTTTACAAAGAAGGCCAAACCATCAAGCATAAAATAATGTAATTCTGCCCTCTCTACCCAACATGCTGTGTGCTTGGGGATCTCATTTCAGTCATTAACTGTCTAATGCCTGTATACTAAGCTACGGTTCATTTTCAAGCATATTTATGTGTATTTCCTGTATTTTACATTGGAGTGTAGCCTGTATGTGGCTTCTGACACTAATAAAAGTAATAATCCTCCCCAAACACATGAATTTTAAAAGCATCATCTTTAGGTGACTGATTTTACCCCGATTTTAATACACCTGAAAAGAGAAGGACAACAATGTTTCCATTTACGGTACCGGTACTTTGAATATATGGGCAGCCTGGAAACCTCAATCTGACATCACCACAGACTGATATCAAAGTTGGTGCATTTCAGCATTATTTAAGCAATGGATGATTGTTGTTTTAAAGGGCAATTTTATAGCGATAATATGGCTACTTTAACCTTTACACTGCTACGCCCGAGATATCTCGGGTGCGGTAGAACGTCACGTCCTTGCTGCGCCCGAGATATCTCGTAGGCAACTTCAGCTGAATTTCTGAAGAGGAACTAGGTACCTTAGGAGTTTCCTTCGGTTTTCAAACTTGAGCGGCAGCAAGCTATGTCTTTTAGGAACATAATGGACCATCAGTAAAAACGCAGGCAGCATTTTAACGCTATCTACGGTGAAATATTATAAATAGTGCACTCAGCTCAGTGCACAACCTAGGTTGGCAGTCCCGTTAAGCACCTGTGTCCAGGGTTTGTAAAAATGGCTTCAAGTAACGGACGGCACGCGCTTTTGGAGTTAGAACTGTCTAAAATGTCTGACATTCGTAATTTATGTAAGAGTGTTGTGCAATTTGGTCAGAATTTAGCACTTGTGAAACAGGAATATCGAACTTTTTATAGGATATAATACTTTTGGCTCCAATGGACAACCCTTATTTCTCCGTTCTTGATTTTTATGGAAATAACTAAATCTGAAATCTATTCCGGAATTATTTTGCCAGTTCAGATGAAATGTCTTATCTGCTTTGCTCACTTTTCATTCGGTATTTCATATTATTTTAGATAACATATTTTTAAAAATTTATTCAGCATGGAGGGTTTTGATAGTTTCTCACAATATTAGCAGTGAAAAGGTTACAGTAGAAAGCCAAATAGAGGAGGAGGAGCAGTTTGGATTTAGAGGGGGCAGGTCAACAGTGGAACTCATTTTCATTCTGAGACAGAACATTGAAAAGAGTTGAGAATATGGGAAGGATATGGTAATGACTTTTATTGATTTAGAAAAGGCCTATGAAAGCATCCCTAGAACAAAAGTTTGGGAAAGCTTAACAAATAGGAGGATAGGCAAGGAACTGAGAGACATGATAAAAGGAATGTGCATGGAGTGCTACAGTAGTGTGAAGACTAGACTCGGGACATCGGAGTGGTTTAAAATTGACACTGGACTAAAGCAAGGAAGTGTGTTGTCACCGTTATTGTTCGTAATGGTGATGGATGACATCATGAAGGCAGCAATGAAAGAATATACTAGGGCAAAGATAAAGGTAATGTTGTTTGCAGACGACGACATGATCTGGGGCGAGGATGAGATGGAGGTACAAGAACAGTTAGATGTAATAAATGAAAAGATTGAGCACTGGGCATTGAAGATAAATGTGGAGAAGAGTAAAACAGTGGTGATGAGTAGAGATAAGAGAGAAGGAAAAGGAGTACTCAAAGTAGGAGATAGGGAATTGGAAGTGATGAAACACTTCAAATACTTGGGAAGTGAACTGACTGGAGATGGAAGACTAGATTTGGAAATTAGTAGAAGAATACAACTCGGGAGTACTTTCTACCAACAGGTACGGGGACTAGTATGGAACAAGGATATACCAATTAAGGCTAAAGAAGTTATGTACAAAGCATATTATGTTCCTATAATGACATATGCAGCAGAAACTTGGACAATGACTAAGAGGGATGAGAGCAGAGTACAAGCAGCTGAGATGAGATTCCTGAGAAGTATGGTCCTGAAAACGAGGAGAGACAGAGTGAGAAATGAAGATATACGGAAAGAACTGGGAGTACAGAAACTAAATGACAAACTGGAGCAAAACAGATTGAGATGGTTTGGACATGTCAAACGGATGAATGAAGTAAGGCTACCAAGACGAGCACTGGAACGACGGATGACAGGGAAGAGAGGACGAGGAAGACCAATAATGCGTTGGATGGACTCGGTGGAGAATAGTATTAGAAAATGGAATCTGGATTGGAACACCGTGTCGGAAGAGGAATGGTGGAACGACAGAACAATGGAGAGGAACCATATTTGCCCTCACCCAGTGTCAAATGGAAAAGGAAAAATGATGATGATGATGATGAATATGGCCACTTTCATATTAGCCTGCTGTTGTAGCGACTGAAATTTCCCTGCCAACGGGAGGGAGGCTATTGTAGAGATTACAATAAAATGCCAGTACTGGAAATCATATGGGGGGTGTGGTGGTGCAGCGGTCAAGCTATTGGCCTCTCACCAAGGTGGACCGGGTTCGATACCTGGTCAATGCATGTGAGATTTTCTAAGTGAAATGCCATGTCCTGTGGTTCGGATTCCTCGTAAATAGGAGGCCCCATGGCTCATGATCGCATGATTAACGTCAAGTAAAACTAAATGGTGCCTTTTTTTTCTGGAAGTCATACAATTCTACATGATCACTCTCATTGTCTTTGTGCATACATGATCATATCATTTCGGACATAATCAATCAAATCGTGCACCAATTTTATACTACGGGAGAAGATACCCCAATTTCCCCTATTTGTACATCAGATGGAAATATCACTTTCTGACCCTTATTGTTTGGATATTTGGAAATTATGGTATAAGATAATTAATTTTGCATTAAATTAAAATCGTGCGATATTTATGCACGCAGATTCCACATGAATTTGTGAAATAGTTTGAAAGCAAATTTCCTTCGACTGCCTGTGTAAAGAAATTTCAATGGACAAAATTATACTGTTGGCAAACCTGTACCAGCTGTCATGGCTGTGTGACTTTTGAAGTTGTTTGCAATAATTCTTAATTAATTCGGGTACATATTTACTTCGAGAGCTGGAGTTATGAATGTGTTAATAGCATCATTAATCGTGTCATTTATATTCAATTTTGGGCAGCACTTAAGTGCTAGTGACGATGTCAACAAATTGCGGTGAGTGATACATTTCATAACCTACAATGTTTTTTGAGGTCATCCGTTTTGTGTTGATTCTCGCAGACCTACCATAAAATAGGCTATATCATCATACAACTGAATAATAGAACCATTCATTATGATTTGAGCGTATGCTTACTCATGTTCAACGTAACCAGGCGGGAAAATAATTCAGATATTACTTTACAGAAAACATCTTTATTACAAACTTTTATGTACGGTATAATTTAATAAATATATACATAAATAGTTACACATACAAATATATATACAAATACAGATAACTCCAGTGAAAACAGTCCACTGCCGGTACATATTTTTGTAAACCACTGGATAGTGCTGTTGTGATGCAGTAGGCCTATACGATTAATGAAGCGTACAGTTTTATGCTATTTGTGATTTAATTTCATGAACCAAGATTAAAGTGTCTGATTTCAATATCTTTGATACAAAATTTCCCCTTTTCGATCATGTTTTCTCTTAAGAAGAACTTGTTTTGATGATCTTAAAAGATTATTTTGTACAACATGTGTAACTTGCAGAATAATTTGGTAAGGGGATAATGACATGTTAATATCATCTAAGCTAATACCCTGCCCACAAATATATGCAAGTATGCATTTCAGTTCTTTTTAGGCTATAACCGTACATTGTGTGGAATGTCAGCGGTGGCATTGCTGCCCATTAATTCAACCTGACACCTGCTACAGTATTCTTAACTTTACTTGGGCCTATATTCCCTTTCCATAAACTTATTCAGGTTCACAATTTCATGTCACCTTGGGTTGCAGTGGTTTGTGTTATTGGCTGGTATTCCAGAGGTCTCGGATCTGCCAAGAAATTTAATTCTGATCTGAGGGCTCGAACAAGGTTTGTTTAACCTCAATAGTACATTTGATAAGTGGTGGCTTCATTTACCATGGTTTTCCATGGTTTCCCATGTGTACTCCAGGAAAATGCCAGTATGGTAGGCCTACTCGACTTAAGGCTACAGCCATCTCCTTCCCAATCCTAACCCCGAATACAAATAGGCTATATTATGCACCAGTACAGAGACCATTTTAACACAGGTTATCACATAGTTTCCTTGGTGGATCAGTGGTAAGAGTGTCCATCTCATGATCCCCAGATTGCGGGTTTGATTACCAACCGACAAATTGTGCTGTTTGAATGGCAGGCAAAATACACGGCACTCCAAGTCATACAATGTCGGCTTGTAATAGATCTCTCGTAGTACATTTGGTGATCAAGAGAGAAAATTAATTATATCTCAGTCACAGATCGCCCAATATAGTTCCGGTTGCCATACACTCGATGGCAGTGAAAAATGAATCACCTAACTTAAATGGTTCCAACTCAAGCTGGCTGAGGCCATATCATCATCATCATCATCATCATCATCGGATGGATTCTGCCCATTACCAAGTATACAGATGTTACAGGCTACTTAATTTAATTATTCAGCAAAAAAACTTCATGCAAATTTGCTGTTGTAAGTTAATGAACAATTCAGCAATATCATTTTGCGAGTTTGAGTGACTCTGCTGTTCTGGTGCATGATTGTCTCATGCATTGATTACAATCTATTATTTTCTCAACAAATTAGAATAGTTGTATTTGTAATTATACTGTGTCTGCTTTCATTAACCAAGGCTAATACGAAAGCAAAACATTACCTCACACAGCCCCTCAATCAGGGCATGGTATTTAGTTTATGGATTCGGGCAGAATCTGTCTGATGATGATGATGATGAAGATGGATTCTTCAAATTGTTCATCTTTTACATTTGACATTAATAACTTTCTTTTTGTGACATGGATTTTTTCCCTTTCTGGAAAAGATGGTGATTCTTGTCCTCATCAATTCTTCTCACGTGTACAATTAAGAAAATGTGATCACTACCCTGTAACTGAAATTAATAAATTCCACTCTGTCTCCACTCCACTGAAGTTACTCTACTTGTTCCTTTGTTCAAAAGTATGCCAGGGATCAGCAGGTTTCCTGTTCAGCTGGGTGTGGATCCAGAGGATGGCCTTCATCCCAATTACAAACTTTTCTGATTAAATAATGACTAGTTTACTCCAAAAATTTAATGTAATATGTATCCTTGCTGCCACCAAAAAATTGCTCAAATTTTAAAATTAAAAAATCCAAAATACAGGGAGCGGCAAAAAGATCTGATGGTTTTTAAATCACAACACAAACATTTTAAATGATACAAACTCTTTTATTACTTATAACAGCAAGGTGTACATGTCAATTAAAGGAAAACATGAAAGAACAATAGATTTTAACTTTTAAGATTTGAAGATAACGTCTTTCAAATGATGCCCATCTTTTGCCATGCATTCTTCCAGTCTTGCACTGAAGCTTTGCATAGTCATTAGGCTTCAACTGCTGGACAATAACCATTTTATGCGGATGAAAATGCAAATCGAAACGCAATATTCGTCTCGCTGTTCGATCAGACATTTGCAAAGCAGCAGCTTGTTTACGAGCCGGCCGCCGTGGACTGGTTTCCACAGCTTATCTCACTCGCTCTGATCGAAGCCTAATGACTATGCAAAGCTTCAGTGCATGACTGGAAGAATGCATGGCAAAAGATGGGCATCATTTGAAAGATGTTATCTTCAAATCTTAAAAGTTAAAATCTATTGTTCTTTCATGTTTTCCATTAATTGACATGTACACCTTGCTGTTATAAGTAATAAAAGAGTTTGTATCATTTAAAATGTTTGTGTTGTTGTGATTTATAAACCGTCAGATCTTTTTGCCGCTCCCTGTATGTCTTAGATCTGTCATGGACTTCTTTCTAGCGTGTTTGTTAAAAGAGATCTTAATCACAAAGATTTGACATAAATCTGTTAGCCAGCTGTGTTGCAGATTTGGTAGGGTTCTCAACTAAAGTGCCCAAGATTGCAGGATGAAGTCCGGCAAAGTCAGTTGGGAATGATTAAATGTGAGAAACTCCGATCAGTGGATTTGCTGGCACAATTTCTAGCATCCCAGACTAGTTGATATTAAAATAAGTAAACGGAATGTTAAACCCATATTTTATTATTATTATTATTAATAATAATTAAATAATAATAATATTGCCCCTAGAGGTACAAAACCCACCCATTTTGTCCCCTCCAGACCCATCGGCTGGATCCGCACTGCATTCAGCATTCGCTGAGGTCTCCTGGCAACAGTCGTAATGCAAAGGAACAGACCTAAATTTGCCATTCTACTTTCACTTCATAAATGTGTATTATTTTTCATTACAGAATAATTCAAATATCTCCATTACTGTGTTTCTTTCTTGTCCACTCACATTTTGGAATGATGAGCTTGATTATGGAACAGTCACTCGCAAAAAGTTTCTGGGATCACCTACTTTTGGGGCAACCCTAATATTCACTTTATTTTTCCCTTCTTCCCCCACTTCCAGAAATGAATTCCAGTCCAGTAAAAAGTAGAGCCCATTTGGCTTGGCTGGCGGTAGCTGTTCTTCCACTTTGGCATCGCTTGCTGCTGTTTCTCCCCCTCCAAAAGATTCTGCTAGAGCATCAAATGACGGGACTGTCTGTTCAGTGCCCAGCGTTGCCGAGTCGGTTGTGTTGGAGCTTGTGTCATTTGGTTGCTGTCGTTTCACTTCATTCTTGTTGGCATCGTAGAGCTGTAATAATTCTTCCAGGGCTAGCGGATCGGGTCCATTCCCTAGTTGATGTAAGGAAACAATCTTGGTTTCTGTCGTTTTGGTAACAGCACTTGGGGAAGTTGTAGTTGTTATGGTTGCAGCCGTCGTGTTATCTGATCCAATAAGCAAAGGAAATGATGCATCAATGACTGCCATTTGTTCAGGTGTGAGAGTAGCATTTTCTTTCACAAATTTCTTTATTGTCTTCAGAAGTTTATGTAGTCTTTCCGCTTCCTCTTCCGAGGGGTTTAGAGTTGCAACGTGTTGTGATGGGTTGAAAACATGCGCCTTTTCGCTTGTCTTGTCGGCAATGGAAGGATCCTTTTTTGATTTTGAAGTCGGAAGTATTCCAAGACTCTCCAACACTTCTCTCATTTCATCAGTCAATATTTCAGTGCTGAAATTAGGAACAGATTTTATTGGCTTGTGTTTCGGCATATTGTCTTTCGAAGATGTTGCCATCGATTTTTGGGATCGGAAGTTGTGGAATGTTTCACGCCCGGTGTCTGCCGCTGGCACCAAACCGAATGAAGCGAGGAAGTCTTGCATGTCTCCTCCAGCAGGTGCTGTTGCTACTGGTAACGGTTTGAAACTTACGTACGAGCTGGGATCAATGACAGCGCTTGCAGAGTGGGCTCGAGATAAGGGAACTGGAGAGATCGGTGTCTGAGCACTCGAGGATTCTCCGCCAGGGGATGGGAGCAAGCCGAAGGAAATGAGGAGGTCCCGCATTTCTGGACTAAGAGACTCGGCGGCTTTCGACAGGTCCATTGTCGGTGCTTCTGTAGTTGTGGTTGTTGTAGTCCTCTGAGTTGCCGGTACTCTGTGGTAGAAAGGTTGCGGTCTCACTTGTTCGGGGTATAATCCTATAGAGGCCAATGCTTCTTGCACGTTGTCATCCAGGGTAGACTCCTGTGTAGTGGTGGTTGTTGTAGTGGTCACCCTATTACCTGAATATTGGCTGCTGAATCGCACCTTTTCGGCCACTTCTGGAATGGGCGTCATGAAAAGTGTTGGTTGGGGCTCATTGGGAAGTTGAATGTGATCCTGGACCTCAAACGAAACTGAAAGCTGTTTCATGTCTTGCGGCAAGCCCAGTTGGAGATCGGATGTTTGTGGCTCCTCAGTAGGTGGTGGTATTGTAGTCGTGTGTGGTTTTGCTGTTCCTCTGTAACCAGTTAGTGGACGTCCTGTTGGTCTTCGCTTCCTGTGTCGGATGACTTGATTGTTTGGAGATTTGGGAAAGTTGCTTTGGCGATTCACTGTTGTTGAATCTGTGATCGGGTTAAATGGAGCTACAGAAGGTTCAGGATATTTTGAATCTTGGTGATGGGTAGTTGTAGCTTCAATAGCTTGGATGGAAGAATATACGGCATCATGATAGTTGTCTGATATTTCGATAGGTGTAGGAACAAAGTATTCTGAGTTCCTTGTTGGTTGTGGTTCGTTACTAAACGAGTATGAATCGTCAAGTGGTGATTCTTGTTCCTTAAAGGGTTTGCCTGGTAATTTGTTTATCTTCCTTGGAGGATTCCCAAGATTAGGAGCTTGTTTTACTGCTGGCTCTTTCGTTGTTTTAGACAATGTTTGGTATGGAGACGATGTGGAGAATCTTGTTGATTGTATGCTAGGTAGGTCATACGGTGGCTCAGTGACTTCATGGGGGAAATAGTCGTCCTCAGCTTCCGTGATTGATATCGTCGGTGGAGTATATTTGTACTGGTAGGAGGGGCCGGTGAGAATATCGTCGTCTCCTGGCTTGTCGACAATTTTCGTGACTGGCGCTTTAGTATACAATTCCTGGATCTTAGTATCACTCATGTCTTTTGCATTGAAAGGCAGCACTAACATTAACGCTTTAGCGTATTCCTCTCGCGACTTGTAACTGTTTGGATCGCTGTTCTGATGACGAATCAGCTCGTTCTTAACATTTTCATCCTGAGACGCTGTGAGGTTATCAAGTATCTCCAGAATTTCAGCCCTTGATAACCTTGGCAAGTTAGGGTTGGATTCCAGAATCTTTTCTACTTCTTCAATAGTTCCGTTCACGTCCAGAGTTGTGTCGGGATATACTTCGTTGGCTTGTGGCTCTTCTCGTGTGTCCTCGGGCTGGGTTGTGAGAGGGATGTCTACCTCTTCTGTTGTCGACTCAGTAGGATACTCTTCAGTGGTGGCCGGTAGAGCTGACACGAAGAGAAGCACTCCCAGAGTGCTCCAGATTACTCCTCGTAGCAGCTGCAACAAAAGAAACTACAATTAGCATCCATAAGCCTAATTTATTTATTTAGCTTATGTTTTTTAGTGCCGGAAGTGTCCGAGGACTGTTCGGCTCGCCAGAGTTTGTAGCTGCTCCTATGCTACAAGTAGGGGCGTGGTGGCTCAGCGGTCTAGCTGTATGCCTCTCACCAAGGCGGTCCGGGTTCGATTCCCGGTCAATGCATGTGAGATTTTCGAAGTGAAATGCCATGTCCTGTGGTTCGGATTCCACGTAAAAAGGAGGTCCCGTGGCTTATAATCACAAGATTCACGGTCACGTAAAACTACAATCTTCCTTTCCTATGCTACAAGTACCGTTCAAATTCTGATAGTTCCAACTTTGGCTAAGGGATGTCACTGACACCTAGTGGCGAACGTTGGAACTTGATAGTGTTTCAAACGAAATATACCGGCAACCTACAAATTTGGCTACCAATTGTAGTGGTAGGTTATTTTTCATGCCATAAATCTTGGGCCCGCCGGCTTTACTTTCCCTCCGAAGGAAGGCATACTGAAGGATTTTAACGCTCTTAAAAAATCCGACGACTTCGGCCGGGTTTGAACCCGCGATCTTGGGCATAGCAGTTCAGCATTCTACCAAATACGCCACCGAGCATTAAATAGCTCATTGCAACAATTCAATAGCATATAATTATGGATATAGAAAGCTTGGAAGCCATTTTTCAGTGTGGCCTTATTGACAACTTTTCAATCGGTCAACACAATTTAATCCCAATTAAGTTATTGGAAAACGTGGAGAAATAACCTGAAAAAAATACTTGTGATTCAAAATAAAATATTTGTTATGGACCACAGAAGAGGAAGATAACTATGGAATTATATGTTTCGCTCGTCAAGAGGGTATCATCAGATCTAAATATCGTCATCAATTTCCGTTTCCCAGCTTGTGCCGGGTCGGAGCAAATATGACACCCTTCCACTTTAGTCCGTCTGTCCACCATCCTTCCACAACCACTGAACTCCACTTCAGGTTCCGTTCTCTCCAACTGTTGGTTGGTTGGTTCCTCAGTTTAGGGGCTGCGGCAACGCGGTCATCTAGCCCCGTGTACTTTGGGTGTGTGTAGAATTTGTCTGATAACCGGTGTTAATTGTGATGGCTGTATTAGTGTGTGTTATCTCCGATTCAGGTAGAAGGACAGCAAACGATTTTTTTTTTCAATTAGTTCCTGCTTTTGCTACCAAATGCTACCGTCAACGACACCTAGCTGCGGACGTGGCTACTAAATGCCATTGCAGTCAGCACCTGGTGATGAACGTTGGAACTAATAGAGCATTGTAAATTGTGCTCTGAAAGAAGTTCATATTCAGTATTGACAGATCCACTATATAACAAAAGAGAAACTGTTCCGCCTAGTCAATACATTTATTTAAAACAAGTTATTAACTTGTTATTATATGGTACATGTTTCGGGGCCTCTAGTACTGGTCCCTTCTTCAGCCATAAATTAAGATGTAAAATCCAGCATAATTAAAGATATCATAAAAAATACATAAAATGATGAGTGAAAAAAGGAAAGGAAGCTTGTAGTTTAACGTGACCGTTAATCTTGAGATCATGAGCCACGGGACCTCCTTTTTACGTGGAATCTGAACCACAGGACATGGCATTTCACTTCGAAAATCTCACATGCATTGACCGGGAATCGAACCCGGACCGCCTTGGTGAGAGGCATACAGCTAGACCGCTGAGCCACCACGCCCCCAATGATGAGTGAATGGATGAAATGAGATGGAAAAGAACATATTAACCGTGAGAAGTAACATGAGTGCGCATCAGTAAAATGTAACACCATTGGTAGCCCCTGCTTCAACAGCAAGTTTCAGTCAACAGCATTGTCAACAAGAGGCCATACATCCCAAGTGAAGTGATTTCCACATGCACAAACATTAGAACAGTGCTATATAGGCCTAACTTGTAAGTGTTAATTCACAAGAACCTAGCGCAACCAATGGTGTTACATTTTACTGATGCGCACTCATGTCCATACCATCTCAATTCTGTTCTGCTCCAGCCTCGTGAGGCAAAACTGAGAAGAGGAGGATTCTATTCCCACTTCACAAATTATTATGATCCATAGTTCAGTGGAACCAAACTAGATGATGGTCATGTTGTTGTTTTAAAGGGCCTAACATCTAGTTTATCAGCCCCTAGCACCAAAGTAGTGGAGTCAAGGTTCGAGCTATATTAAGACGAGCCCAAGGAGAAAGTGAAATTGAATATTGATAGTTTACCTGTGTCTGTCAGGGTTTAGCAATTCCGCTCGAGGCGCCTTCTCTCGTTTACTCGTTTGAAAGGTGCTGTAGTTGAACTCGATAGATCAAGGTCGTATGTTCCCGAGATCGCCGGTTCGATCCCGACCGAGATAGTTGAGTGCATGAGTGGTAACTTGGCAGAAATAATTTAAAGACAGATTTTAGGGGCAGTTGACCTCGTTGTTCCGCCCCTTAAAACAATAACTACTTAAGACACATTTTGGGGATAATCATCCCAAGACTTATACCAGCACTCGGAGAAAATCTCAGACCTATTTAGGAAAAGACGATTGCAATTTTACGGGCATATCCTCAGGATGGGCAATCAGAGACTGACCAAAAGGATTCTTAACCTTGCCCTGTCAATGAAAGTTAAAAATACCTGGCTGCTTGAAGTTGGAAAAGATCTTCAGCATATAGGCATCACAGATGACATTGCACTAGACAGAGCTAAGTTCAGAGAATTAGTCGATAATCACCGCTTTGCAGACCATCCAAGCGCTATCACCAACAAAACCTGGTCAGAAGATCGCAAGAGAAGCCACAGCGAGAAGAGATAGGCAATGCCATCAGCTAAATAAGTTCAATCGCGCTCCTTAGTCGGGCATGACGAAGAAAGAAAGAAAGAAAGAAAGAAAGAAGAAGAATACCAGATGCTATTAACGCATCTGAAACTTTAATATTGGGGGGGCAAATCAAAAATCAAAAACATCGAGAAACAGGAGAGAAAAATCCTGAGAAATCCCAAGACCAAAATATGAAAAGGGGCGTTTGGGTGATAAAGGAGCCGCATGAAATCTATCAAAGTATTGAAAAGAAATCACAGATTCCATCAGGAAAAGGAGACAGAATTTTTATGGTCACATTTATACAGAATGGATAACAATAAGCTAACGTAGAAACATTTAAACCCCAACAATTGCCCGGTAAAAATAACACAAGACCTGCAAGAAATTAGTATTAACTAAGAAATAATTCACGGTAGAACAACATTTAGTACCCTAATAAACAGACATAAATCTACCGAGAAACCCACACGAAAAAATACCGGATGAACAGAAGAACGCAAAAGAGAGCACAGTGAACGGATGAGGAAATACAGGGAAGAAAAGAGGAAACATTGTGCTAAATAAGTTATAATGCGGTCCTTATCTCTACTTAGTATAAAACATAAGTCCGATTCTTGGATGTGACGGGTAATCTCGAGAACCACTGGATGGATTTTGATGCGGTTTTCACCATTCTGTAAAGGATATCTCGAGGAAGGTTTCTATAGAAAATAATTTATTTATGATCAAAGGAAGCCAAGCAGTAACGATTTCAGTGAAAAATTCGAAAAAAATGGCGTCCATGCGCTTTTTAAGCTTACGCCGGGCAAACCGTTAAAAATATCAATATACTCGGTACGAGTGTAAGAATTGTTCAGCATGAAAAGTTCTACAAAAAAGTCCGCGAGAGCATACCTCTATCTTCAATACATCTTCCACTGTAAGTGTTTCTTACGTTTTCATTTCTTCCAACAATCTCCATTCAATTACTGAGGCGACAGTTTACGAGCTAGCTAGGGGCGAGTCTATTACCCCAGATACAGTCCTCAGCAAACTGTCGAGTCGTGTTGAGTTAAGACTTCAGAGAAGAGTGGTTATGTTTGGAGTTTCCCTCGAAGTGCAACTCTGGTTTTCTTCATTTCGCCTGTGAACTTTTCGATCCGCAAATTACACAGTCAAGTTAAGATTGGACGGAAGGGGGATTTGTGTTTCATGCTCCTCGCCATTCTTAAATTACGTTGACTAGAATTCGTTGCTCATGCAACTCTATGATAATATAATTAATAGTCCAGTCAGTGATTTTAACCCATCACGCCGAGACGTAAAACGGATATAGGTCGAAGGTCATTGACATCGAAAAAAAAAAGCGCTTGTCTCGTAATGCATTCATAACTGTTCCCGGTCGAAGCCAGGGCTGGTTGCTAGTAATCAATAAAATAATAATTCAAACACAGAATTTAATCACGAAATACGGTACCGATGCACAAGGTTAATCGCTTTAAGTACTGGGGCGAAATCATCAAACCCACAGGTATGGAAGAAGTAGCACAAAAACACGTGGACTCAAAATGCGGAAATCATATGGGAAAATCGCGAACATCTACAACAAGATATTCTCATCAACACAAAAATTCGACAGTACACGACTGTCATCAAGCCCGAGACACTCTACGCCAGCAAGAACTTAAACCTCAACTACAAAGGGGATCTCGAGAACTTAAAGAAGGCGGAGAGGAAAAATCATCCGGAAAATCTTGGGTCCTAAACTCGTCTACAATCTCACACAATCACTGAGAGATACTCCAACGTCGAGACAGATTTCCCCAAACGACGACTGAGATTTTAGGTCCACATCATGAGACTGAAAGAGAATTCTGATATACTTAAGGAAACTTAAAGTGACAACTGTCTGGATTACACATGTCCAAATTGTTCTCAGAAGTGCCAATAACACACCAACAGACATCGAGGATCGAATGACATTCAGACATAAGATTCACAGTTAAGAAGTTACACCTGAAGATCGACCAAGGAGATCGGGGAAATGATGGACGGAGAACGTCCAGTTCGACATAGCGATACGCTGAAGGAGTTTCGGAAGAACATGAGAAACATCAGCAGCAGATCATCATTTGTTTTATCTGATCCTATGGGTCTAAACAACTTAAATAATAAAGATAAAACGTCTTTCGGCGCATTTTGTGAATTTTAAGTCTCATATTTTAACATAAATCCTTATGCCAGCATACGACTTATTGTCATCTGAAGGTGGTGGGCCTTACAAAACGAAAGTTATGGTGTTGAAGAACCAAAACATAGAATCATATTCTTTTTTTATTCGTCTATTCGTATTATAAGATTCACCATCAACTTGTGGGAACTAAGCGCGCTTGCACTTTTCGCAATGGTAACTATGTATTTATTTTATTTTTAGGTTTCGGAAATTCGTCGATGAAAAATTGTCCACGCTAATCCCAGATAGACGCTAGCCCAAAAACATTTCCACGTTAAAACTGTCCACGCTAATCCTAGATATACCCCGGCCCAAAAACATTTCCACGTTAAAACTGTCCACGCTAATCCCAGATATACCCCGGCCCAAAAACATTTCCACGTTAAAACTGTCCACGCTAATCCTTGATAAACCCCAGCCCAAAAACATTTCCACGTTAAAACTGTCCACGCTAATCCCTGATATACCCCAGCCCAAAAACATTTCCACGTTAAAACTGTCCACGCTAATCCCAGATATACCCCAGCCCCAAAACAGTCCATGTTGAAACTGTCCTCGCTAATCCTTGATAAATCCCAGCCCAAAAACATTTCCACGTTAAAACTGTGCTCGCTAATCCTTGATAAACCCCAGCCCAAGAACATTTCCATTTAGAACTGTGCTCGCTAATCCTTGATAAACCCCAGCCCAAAAACATTTCCACGTTAAAACTGTCTGGATAAATCCCAGATAGACTTCAGATCAAAACTATTTCCATGTTAAGAGAAAAGTAAAAGTAAAGCATTGAGCGTCTATTTTTTGGATGAGCAGGTGGACTGTATATTATGGTGCGACCTTGAGAAAGTTATGAAGACTTTCTTCTGATGAAGCATTACTTTGCAATCTGTCGGGCCATGACCGGCCCAGACCATTGCGTACAGCGAGTATAAGTTACTTTCACCCGGACCTACATAGGGAGGACAAGTTTGGAGTCCCCTGGGGGACCCGTTTGGCCTAGAAACCTAAAGACCATCTCGCCAATGGACAGACACTTGGCACTTAAAAAGGTTCAACCTGTTCTACTCACCCATAACGCACAGACCATACATATTGAACAATGCTTCTAAGGAATTACCTTGTTACATAAATAAAAAAAAGTCATCCGACCTGACATCATTCTTCAGGAGATCTTATTGAGGCTTGTAACACAACTCCCAGAGTTCATTGATCTCCAATAACATAATAATAGTCGCTTGGTGACACGCTGTTGGGACGCGATGTGGATATCCACGGCCATTCAGAAAATGTCATGCCTGGATATCTGGTTTGGGTAGTAACGCTTTTGCCTTATTAATTAAATTTCGGAACAGCAACTGTACCCAGGCCCGACGAGAGGGCGGGGCAAACGGGGCTGTAGCCCTGGGTCCCGGTCTTTCAGAGGGTCCCGGGGCGGTAGAAGAGCCCAATGTAATTTCACTGAGCGTAATTTCTAAAAAAAAAATGAATTCTTCTCACAAGGCTAAGTTATTTACTATAACAGCAACTAGCGAATAGTCTGCAAAACGTCATAAAATGATTTTATGATAACCATGATGCTTTAGCCTCTCTTCCAGGGAAATACCAAACTTTCCAGACTTATTATTATTATTATTATTGTAGCTTGCCACGGTGGGTGAGTGGTTATCGGGTCGGATTACTAACCCCCAAGTTTGCAGGTTCGCTCCTGGCCATGGTAAGTGATTTTTGAAAGGCGGCAAAAATTACGAAACGCATGTCATACGATGTTGGCATGTCAAAGAACCCATTTGAATTCAGTAGGCCGAGTTCAGAATGGCAAAATTAATCTCGGGATTTTCCGCCAACACAAAGTTCCTCATTTCTCTACTAGAAAGCGCCCTAGTGTTCAAGAAGTTTAGATTTCTAACCTTCTTGACTTCCATAGTGCTTCAAGGAACAACAAAATTTGACATGCATGGGTGTCAAATAACAAAGCTTGCACCCGGCATCCGAGGCCATACGATATTATTATTATTATTATTATTGTTATTGTTATTTAATGTTATAGTTCGGAAATTTTCTAAATCAATGTTTGAAAATTAGATTTACTTAGTATGGTTCTGAAAAACGTTTTGCTTGCCATTGTGATGAGCATCAAGTCACAACAATGACTACATTCCACATTGATCAAAATCAAGAAGTATGGGAGATATTAATATAGCTCTGAATATCTAAAGAACAAAGAAACTCATATTTAATTACATATAGTCTACTAAATTACACGGAGGTCTTTTTTCTTTCTTGGTGGGGGGACGGGGTTGATACTTTCAGGATAATGCCATGGGACGAATAGAAAACAAGGGGCCCTGAAGTTCTTTTCCCATTTTCACCACCAGGCAAATGCCGGGACGGTTCCTTTCAACAGGTCCACGACCACTTCCTTCCTAAATATATTTACTAGTTGTGCTAGTTTAATCACTACTGCAACTAAATAAGTGTGTATATAAAAAGTAGTTCCGTGAAGAAGTACCGTACAGCCTATTTTCATATATCCTACTTATGTTAATTGCCTCTATCTACATACAACATTTCAGAGTGATTGCTATCATAGATTCGTAGATATTGAGAACCGTATAAATATTTCGGTTGGTCGCCATGTTGGATTTTTATAAATGTAGGCCATAGAGTTATGTACTATTAGGTGACGATTTTTGCGTAGTTTCATTATTCAAACGTTCACTTTGATCGCATGATTAATACACAAGAAATAAAAACTTAATTTTAAAGCGCACAGCCGCCATCTTGAGGTTATGTGAACAATTGAACTAAATTAGATGCCAGTGCATTACAAGGTGTTCAAACATTTACTGTACGAAATTTCCCTGCGCTCAGATGGTTAAATCGCGAGGAAAGTCTATTTAAAAGTTTCAACTTGGCCGCCATGTTCGTTTTGTAGTCAATAGGTTTTGGAAAGTCTCATAGGTGAACTTCTAGTAGTGCCCTTTATCACCGTAATAGTTTCGGAGATATAGAATGCCGGTGAAACATTTCGCAAAACCCCCAATGTTGGATTGGTGAGACGTAATAAAATTTGAAGGGCAAGGTCGGGGTCGGCCGTAATAGTACTATGACCTTATTGTTGTTTTAAGGGTCGGAACTACGAGGTCTTCTGCCCCGTACTATGACCTTACCGAGTTTCATTGAAATCGTTCTTGCCGTTTAAAAGTTATTTGGGGAGGGGGGGGGGGGGGGCACAAACACACACACACACGGACAATAGGGGATCTCATAAGCCTATTTTTCACAAGTAAAAATGAAAATAGGCAAAACATGAAACATGATAGTGTGTATGTCTGTCTGTGTATGCCTTCATAAACCATTGATTCCATTGCGATGAAAATTGGGTGAGTTATTGTGTACACCCCAGATAAGGTTTCTGACTTAGTAAATCTCTTTTGCAGTAGGTAGCGCACGTGTAGTTTCAACAAATGAGTGACGGTGCGTGAATCGTTTCAACAAAGTTCCGTATGCGTTCATATATCATTCATCCGATTGCGATGAAACTTGGGTGAGTTGATGTGTACACTCCCGTGAAGGTTTCTGACTTAGTAAATCCATTTTACAACAGGTAGGACACGAGTAGTTTGAACAAACGAGTGACGGTGCGCGAATCGTTTCAACCAAGTTCCGTCTGTATTCATATACCGTTCATCCGATTGCGATAAAACTTGGGTGAGTTGTTAACTACACTCCAGGGAAGGTTTCTGACCTAGTAAATCCATTTTACAATACGTAGCGCACGAGTAGTTTTAACAAATGAGTGACGGTGTGCGAATCGTATCAACCAAGTTCCGTATCATCCGATTGCGATGACACTTTGATGGGTTGTTGTGTACACTCCCGTGAAGGTTTCCGACTTTGTAAATCCATTTCACAGTTGGTAGCGCACGTATAGTTTCAACAAATGATTGACAGCGTGAGAATCGTTTCAACGAAGTCCCGTATGCGTTCATATTCCATTCATCCAATTGCTATGAAACTTCGGTGAGTTATTGTGCACGCTTCCACGAATGTTTATGAATTAGTAAATCCATTTTACAATATAGGCAGTTAAGGGAAAAATAAAACAAATATTGTGTATCCAAAGGCACTTCAACAAACAAAATTACAACACCAACATTTTTTTTGGACTGGCATTGCAACGCCTGCCGGGTACAGCTTGTATATTGTAAATACCATAACCCATACTTGTAGACATAGATTTGATGATGATCGCTTGACGATCGAAACTGGTCATCCAAGAGTATTTATTAATCTCGTATTTTTTTCAGGATTAGGGAACTGCCTATTACACTTGGGTACAATCATGTAGACCGACTGAAAAACATTAAATTTCGATTATTAAGTTAACACTGCAAAATGGCTTCCAACACAAGTGACTAGATATGTTCGCCTCGAAATATCTACAACACCAGGCTATTTTGGTTTCCAGTTCAGGAATGTTAACATTTTGCCTTTAGTAAATTTTTGTAATACCGACTCTGACTATAAGTAGTCTAGCGCCCTGCGTGGATAAACAAAACGTTTTCCGCATCCGCTGACACTACAATAATGTTTTAATTTATTATATAAAGCATAAATTATAAAATGAACACATTTAGACATTTGAGGAGAAGTTCGTTCCCCTAGGCCAGGGTTTCTCAACCGGGGTCGCGAGATATGGAGAAAAAGTTAAAAAGAAAGTTATTGCTGTAGTTTCTTTATTAAGAAAAGAATACTTTCACATTGTACTTAACTTTTACATTTTTTTATTCTATTAACTAGCAACCCGACCCGGCTTCGCCTGGGAACAGTTATGAATGCATTACGTGATAAGCGCTTTTTTTTTGCAATGTCACTGAACAACGACCAATATCCGTTTTACGTCTCAGCATGATGGGTTAAAATCATTGACTGAGCTATTAATTATATTATCATGGAGATGCATGTGCAACAAATTCTTGTCAGACGTAATTTAAGAATGGCGAGGTGCATGAAACACAAATCTCCCTTCCGTCCAATCATAACTTGACTGTGTTTCACAGGCGAAATGAAGAAAACCCGAGTTGCACTTCCAGGGAAACTCCAAACACAAACACCCTTCTCAGAAGTCTTAACTCAACACGACTCGACGGTTTGCTGCTGGCTGTATCTGGGGCAATGGTTTCGCCTGCTAGCTAGGCTGTAACAGGGATGATAGACTCGCCCTTAGCTACCTCGTAAACTGTCGCTTCAGTAGTTGAATGGGCATGGTTGGAAGAAATGAAACCGTAAAAACACTTATAGTGGGCGATGTATTGAAGATAGAGATATGCTCTCGCGGACTTTTTTTGGTAAAACTTTTCTTGCTGAACAATTCTTACACTCATAGTATTTAGATATTTTTAACGGTTTGCCCAGCGTAAGCTTACAAAGCGCTCGGACGCCAGGTTTCTTTTCCACTGAAATCGTTACTGCACGGCTTCCTTTGATCATAAATGAATGTTTTTCTACAGGTCATCCTAGAGTTATCCTTTACAGAATGGTGAAAACTGCATCTCAATCCATCCAGTGGTTCTCGAGATTACCCGAAACATCCAAGAATCGGGGACTTTGTTTTATACTAAGTAGAGATGAGAAACTTGAGTTTGTTTGGAATTAACCATTTTTTGAATGGCTGGAATGATTTTTGTAACACACACAAAACAAAGTCATTTTCCAGTGTCAAACGATTTCTTGATTTGGTTTTTAAATTCACCATTATGGAGAATCCTTGTTCACAGTTGTAAGATATAGAAAATGGCATCAAAGTTCTTAACGCTGTTGTGGACAGTTCTGGGTATTCCTTTTTAATACTTATCCGAATTTTGCAGGCAAAAGCATTGTTAAAAATTAGTTTCACTGACTGATCACTTCTCCAACGTTAAAACTGGGGGAAGGGGTCGCCAAAATACTCAGCCTAAAAGGGGGATTGCAGTGTCTAAGAGGTTGAGAACTCCTGCACTAGGCTGTAAGTGTGAATCGTAAGACAATGTTGACTGAATTTTGTCCTTCTGGGTTTCACGGCAAGTGAAACAGCGGGTGGCTAATTATAGCAGTTACTTAGTCCTCGGATGTACCCTCGCTGGCAAGCCCAGGTATAAAGAACTTTTTTTAGTGGCATAAGTCAACATTAATTGAGGGTATTGTCTTTTCTCACTTCTCTATTATTCTTATGCAATCCAAACGAAAGCAAGTAGGGAAATAAAAAAAAACGTGAAAGATGCAGATCTGAGCAAAAACGAAAATTATTTCAAAAGAATCCAGTTCAACATTGTACTTTAATAACTATCCGCATAGCCATGGAAACTATATCCGCATCCGCGCAGGGCTTGAACTACATTGGTCATTGCAAGCTTATGTATTTGTGGACTAAATACAGGATCATCGAAAAATAATGCCAACATTTAACAAGAAGTTCCGTGACGAACTAAAGAGCCTACTTTTCTTGAAATTTAAGATGCATGCCAATGATTAATCTATATGGATCTATCTAGAATAATGACGAAATTAAGTTGGTAATATCGAAATTTCTAATAAGTTCGAAATACTGTATACCTGGCATAATGTAGCCTAATACAGAACTACAGTTGGCAGCCCTGGTGACTGAATATATTCTTAGTTCCATCTCTTAAGGCACAGAATTCAAAATTTGGTTAAAGTCCAATGGATAGCATGGACGTTACATGCACTTAAACATTGGATATAACAGCGCGCGTAAAATCATGTTGACAACATTGACATACATGTATTGGTCAGAAATAATCTGAAATAATATGATCTATTGTTGTGTCAATTTTGAATGAAATCCATTAGTTAGTATAGAAGTTACATGCATTTTGAAATTGGACCTATCACCAGCTTAGACTTATGTTGGTAGCACTGACGTATATAAGTTACTCCAAATTAATATAGAATGTCTGGTACTATACGTGTGCATAGTTTAAAGCTGTCGGCTTGCATACTTTCTGATATATGGGTATTTGGATTAATGAAAATTGAGAGCATTTATTAACAATTGGCAGCCCTGGTGGCTCATACGAATACGCGCAGTCATGCCTGTTTATGTACACATATCACATACGAAATTTGGTTGAAATCCAATTGATAGTGTAGAAGTTATATGCATTTAGAATTTGGACCTATCAGCAGGCTTATAATCATTTTGGCAACACTGTCATATATGGCCTCCAGGAAATTAAACTGCAATATTATTATCTATACGTGTCCCAATTTTGAAATAGCTCCCATTCATACCTTCCAAAATATCCAACATGGAGCTCAAATTTCACTTGCGATTTTTCAGCAGTTGGTAGCACTGACATTCTTTTCCAATATGGCCGTGAGATATTCAGGTATAGATCTTTACTCCTACCAAATTTTGTTTCGATTGCTGCAGCCGTTTAGGAGTTGATAGGGGGACACACACACAGCCAGACAGACAGAGAGACACACATTTGCCCGATCTCATAAGTCTACTTTTTCCTCATTTTTAGCCTATTTTCAATTTTGAAAAAAATAGGCTTATGAGATCACCTTTTGTCCGTGTGTGTGTGCGCGCGCGCGCGCGTGTGTGTGTGTGTGAGGTGTGTGTGTGTCCCCCCCCCCTAATAAAATCTAAATGGCTGGAGAGATTTCAATGAAACTCGGTAAGTTCATAGCGCTATTCCCGGCGACCTCGACCGTGCCCTTCAAATATTGTTACGTCTCACCAATCCAACATGGCGGCTGTGCGAAATATTTCACTAGCATTCAATATCTCCGAAACTATTACCGATATTGCCCTGAAATTGTGTACGGTGATAGAGGGCACCACTAGATGTTCACCTATGAGACTTTCAAAAACCTGGTGACTACAAAACCAACATGGCGGCCAAGCGAATTTGAGACTTTTAAATAGACTTTTCTCGCGATTTAACTATCCAAACGTAATAAAACTTGGTACAGCAATTGTTTATACACATTGGAATGCACTGGAGTCTAATTTAGTTCAATTGTTTACATAACCTCAAAATGGCGGCTGTGCGAAATATTTCACTGACATTCTATATCTCCGAAACTATTACAGATATCACCCTGCAATTTTGTACGGTGATAAAGGGTACTGATGCAAGTTTGCCTATGTATATTTCATAAGCCTGTAAAGTACAAAACGAACATGGGGACCAAGCGAATTTGAAATATTTTAATAGACTTTTCTCGTGATTTAAATCTCTGAGCGCAGTGAAATGTGGTACAGTAAATGATTTTGCAGATTGTAATGCACTGGCATCTAATTTAATTCAATTGTTTACATAACCTCAAGATGGCGGCTGTGCGAAATTTTAAAATTAAGTTTTTATTTCTTGTGTCGTAATCATGCGATCGAAGTGAAAGTTTGAATAATGAACCTAGGCAATAATTGTCCTTGAATGGTACATAACTCTATGGCCTATACATATAACAATCCTAAATGGCGAGCTTCCGAAATATTTAGACGGTTCTCAATATCTATGAATCTTTTACAGCAACCAAACTGAAAATGTTTATGTTCATAGAGACTATGAACATATGTTCACCTATAGGACTTTCAGTAACCTGGTGAGCACAAATCCAACATGGCGACGCGAAGTATAAATATTTAAATGGACGTTTCTCGCGAATTAACTATCCGAGTGCCGTGAAACGTTGCACGTTAAATGCTTATACAAATGTTGATCCACTGGCATCTAGTCTATTTCAATTGTTTGCATAATCACAAGATGGCTGCTGTGCGTAATTTTAAAATCTTGTTTTTACTTCTTGTGTTCTAATCATACGATTGAAGTTTGAATACCACACGCACACAATAATCTTAATGTAATAGTACAAAAATAAAAATCCAACCTGGCGACCATCTGAAATATTTAGACGGTTCTCAATATCTACGAATCTGTTACAGCAATTAAACTGAAATTGTGTATGTTGATAGAGGCAATTAACATGAGCAGGTTATATGAAAATAGGCTGTATAGTTCTTCACGGAACTACTTGTTTTTCTTTATTCTTTGATGTTCTTTTTGATGAATGAGTATCTTTTGATAATATCTGTGGAGATTATTGGTTTGTTGAAGTTAGTTGAAGCTTGTGAAAAGATATTGGCAATGAGTGATATATAATCGTCGAATTTAATAATATTTATGAAAGCAATACAGTATGATATAAATGGTATGTGAGCTTATGGTAGCTATTGGTGATGAGTAGGGCTCGGATCGATATGCTCGATAAAATATCCAGATATGCTCGAAAACCATGTGTTTTATGCTCGATAGATATGCTCGAAAAACCCATTATATGCTCGAAAAAAACAATATATGCGGTTAAATATGCAGAATATGCTCGAGAAAAAAAAACCTTTAAAAACTATAGAAAGGAAAGTGAAACGTAAAAACCAATAACATATCTTTATGATGATGATAATTGTTGTTTTAAGGGGCCTAACAACTAGGTTATCGGCCCCCTAACATATCTTTATATACGGGCGTTAGTTTCTAATTGTATGTATGATACACTGCGATATACTCGCATTCAAGTTTAAAATGTATATAAGAGAAGTTTTCTTACAAAAGTTACAGTTTAAAAGTTCATTTACAAAATATTTAAAATTAGGGGAGTCAATGAAGTAGATCTCCATTGGTCTGTACAACAAGAATGTTTTCTATGTTTTCAGTTTTGAATGATTTTCTTAAATCAGTCAATAAAAGTTTCAATGACGAGAATGACCTCACTAAAGGTTAAAAACCTGCGGTTCTATTATTCGCACCAGATAGGCTTTTCAATAATTATTTCTGTTTTCGAACCTTAAGGATGGTCAGGGCCCAAATTCGGGGAAGGGGATGGAGGAATTCGAAGGAAAACAAACTATTTAGACGAAAACCACAAGAATATGCATTTATATGCTTCTATTCTGAAAACCGCGGTTTTATGCATTTATATGCTCGATAAATTTCAATTCTGTTGGTCCCAGAGAGGTGAAAATACCACCGAAAGGCTTCTTTCAGTGCGTACTATTCATGAAAAAAATGTGCAAATACGCTCGAATCCGAGCCCTAGTGATGAGTATGGGAAGTGATAAAAATAAATGGTATTAATAATGATTCATCTTCCTCTTGTGCAGTCAACAACCACAACCTCGATAAGGAAAGAAGAAGTCAAGTTATAACGGTATATGCTTATACAAATTTTAATCGACTGGCATCTAATTCATTTAAATTATTTTCATAACCACAAGATGGCGGCTGAGCGAAATTTTTAAATACCGCTTTTATTTCTTGTGTCCTAATCATGCGATTAAAGTTTGAATAAAACACATACACAATAATCTTCATGTAATAGTGCATAAATCTAAGGCCTATAATATACAAAATCCAACATGGTGACCATCCAAAATATTTAGACGGTTCTCAATATCTACGAATCTATTACAGCAATCAAACTGACAATTTGTATGTTGATAGAGGCAATTGATATTAGTAGGATATATGAAAATAGGCTATTTAGTTCTTCACGGAACTACTTGTTGCAAAATGTGAAAAGTAGGCTAAAAATGATAACACTGAAACCCTTTATGTTAAACGTGTAATTCTTTCACTGAACGCCAGCTGGTTAAAGTAAGTTTTGTTTTGGAGGGGACGTGACCTTGCTTTGCGCACACTAGATGTGCAGTAGCCAAGGTCGGCCGGGGGCGCGCGCGCCAATGAAGTCCTGACCTCACCCTTTTGGATTTTTTTTCTGGGAGTACATTAAAAACATTGTGTATGCAGAAATAATTCTGGATTTGGAGCACCTGCGGGAGCGAATTTCTGCCGCAATCTTGACAGTTACTCCTGAAATGATTGCACGTACCAATCCAGCCATTGGGAAAGCGTGCGTTCAATGCTGATGTTGGTGGTCGGCCTGGCCTAGATTTTTTCTCTACAGTCCCTGCTTCCTTAAACTGATTAAACCATCGAATGACAGCTTTGTAATCAGGTGCAGTTTGTCGGGCGGTGCAGTCATTGGTGCATACGCCCCCGGCCGACCTTGGCTACTGCCCATCTAGTGTGCGCATAGCAATGTCACGTCCCCTCCAAAACAAAACTTGCTTTAACCAGCTGGCCTTCAGTGAAAGAATTACACGTTTAACGTAAAGGGTTTCCGTGCTATCATTTTTTTTTAAATGTTGGCATTACTTTTCGATGACCCTGTATAATACACGTGCTTTATCCAATAACGGAATGCCGACCGCAGCGCTGCAAAGGCGTAATATCAACAACGGGGTTTACTTAAAAAAATCGCGCCCCATATGTGCTTGTTATTATTATAATTATTATTAAGGTAAATATGCCAAATAAGGCCCACTTAACGTCTAAAGAGTTTTTGTGTTTTTACTAGAAGGGGAAAAATCTGAACATTGTCCTGGATTTAACTTGAGGGCAAGCAGTAATGAAAACATGGGTTGATAATTAGAATCACTGGAAAATATTTCAGTTATCATCATCATGTTTTTCAGTCAAGCGACTGGTCTTTTCCACGTTGTTCGGTCGTGTGCTGTCCTTTTGACCACTTCATAACTTCGTAGGCCAGAGCTATCTAGGAAAGATCTCCTGAAAGTGTTCCGTGGCCTCCCGCGAGGGCGTTTTCCAGCTATTTTGCCTCCTAGTATGTCGATCATCAGGACACCATGTCGTAACCTGTGGCCAAGCCAGGTGGATCTCCTTCTATATATCTGTCGGATCATTTGTCGTTTTTCCTTTATTTGATCCAGCACCGTCATGTTGGTCATTTTCTCTAACCAGCTGATCTTTTCCATTCGGCGCCAACACCACATCTCAAACACTTCTAGTCGTTTAATGTCAACTCTATTCATTGACCAGGTCTCACTGTAGTACATTGCAACTGGCCATATGTAGGTCTTAACCAGTTGTTTTCTAAGGCTGAGGGACATCTCATTGACACTTTTCATGGAATGCCCGCTTAGCCATGGCTATACGGCTCCTGATTTCAACTTCACATCGTAGGTCTTCTGTGAAGATCTGACCAAGGTATTTAAATCGACTGACCTGTTGTACTGGTTCTTTATTTATGGTTACATTTAGTTGGTGTTGATGCTTACTTATCACTAGAATCTTGGTCTTCTTAAAATTGATTTTCATTTCGTATTCTGTAGCTGTATCATTTAAACATTGCAACATGTTTGTTAATGTATGCGGATTTACTGCCAGTAATAATACAATATTTAAAATGTGAGCAACGGGCCTAATTAGGAACACCCTTTCCAAATAAGGTCCATATGTAAATTAAAAGAGATAAAGAAATGCACATTAAGCGGAAAATATCAATACAGTATTAATCTACAAATCACATTCTTTGAAATTATAAACACCAGGTTTATATATGTTAAATTTCAAAAACATGAAGGTGGTTTATTGAAATACCTAGAAATAGTAACAAAGAGAGCTTCGTACGCCGTTTACTACCCGACTTAAGCAAACATCACAGGATCGTTCGTTTCAACAGTCAAGTTGTAGTTTCTAGTCTAGCCGTTAAAGGTTAGTAGCTATTAGAAACACAAAGAATCTTGTAGAATTTCGAATATTCTGCTAATAAAATCACAGATGGGTCTTATTTGGCTCAAGTACCTTATACTTATTATAATAATAATTGTTATTATTTTGATTCATGTGTAATACCATACGCTACATAAATAAGTAAAACAGTTATCGGATAAAGCACAAATACATAAGCTTGCAATATGCAAAACTTTTTTGACCAGTGTTTAAGCTGGGCTTCGCCTTCAGAGTCGAATGAACTTGTTCACGCTGAAGTAACAGAAATGCAGTATCTGCGACGCACAGTGGTCCGGATCCGTAAAAAAGCGGACAAAAATAGATTTTTCAACTTTACATTAGAAAGGCCAAACCAACTCCCAAGTGAAGTATGTTAATCAGTGTACATTAATTTCACTTTTTCTTTGGAAATTGCGTCTGTGTTTCTCAGATATAATACTACAAAAGTGATACAACACTTCGTTTCTGAATTCCGCGCTTCGTTAAGTAAACTTTGAAATATCATTCTAACTTCAAAACGAAATTCGGGGTCTATAATACTGTATCTGTATGTAGTTTGTGATCTGATATATTTGATTATAGCATGATTTTCGATTTCAGATCACTTATAAGGACTGTTATACTTATTTTTATAGTGCATTATTTTCTTCAAGAAAAATAAATTTTGCTTGACCTACAAAAAAATGTATACATATGTATACCATGAAACTTATGCAAGTTTTAAAATGAAGACTGGAGAATATATCCTTAAAGGTTTCATCGCCAGAACCCGCCAGATGCGTGATTGAGAAGGGAGAGAACATTACTGCGCGCTCTAAGGATAAACACTCGCGCGAGATAAGGGCCTGTTGAGACATTTGTTTATGCTACGCAAGGGATATCTCGAGGCCATGAAACCAAAATAATCTTCAATCACGAGAAGTAATTGATTAGTAGTAGTTGTGTGTGTTGTGAAGAGTGAAACATGAATTTTCGTTGTTAGTCGCAGTGATCTTATTAACAAGATTCGAGAGAACAAAAATCAGTCTCGCGCGCGTCAAGGAAAGTTTGTGGTAACATATCTCCTTAACAAAATCCAATAGCTTGTCACGGTGGGTGAGTGGTTATAGTGTCGGACTACCAACCCCAAGATTGCAGGTTCGCTCCTGGCCATGGTAAGTGATTTTTGAAAGGCGACAAAAATCACGACACTCATGTCATACGTTGTTGGCATGTTAAAGAACCCATTTGAATTCAGTAGGCAAAATTAATCTCGGGATTTTCCGCCAACACAAAGTTCCTCCATTCTCTACTTGAAAGCGCTCTAGTGTCAAGGAGTTTAGATATCTAACCTCCTTGACTTTCATAGCGTTCAAAGGAACGACGAAATTCGACATGCAAGCTACCCTCTGGGTGTCAATTAACAAAGCTTGCACCAGGCACCCGAGGCCATACGATATTATATATATATTATTAACAAAATCCAATTAAATGTTGACGACAGTGTAGAGAAAACAGTGTATAATAATATAAGAACCTTTTCTTTTTGCCGTATGTTGACCAGTAGAGAAAGTGTAACTTCTTAGAACATGCTTTTTTTTGAAGAAATATTCAGACTGGTAGAAAACAGAAATTGTGATATCAATTCCGAGCATTCCTGACTCCGCAAAATCAGTAGATCGAGGTCGTCCTCCAAAAGAATTTCAAGAGCTAACGGAGAGAAGCAAAATAAGGAAAATTAAAGACCTAAGGGAGAGTGCCACTTCATCAGAGCTTGCCTATGCGACCGTTATTTATTTAAGGGCAGAGGGAGACGATTCATCAGCCAAGCTAAAAAGAAACTACCACGACTACACCAACAAGGGGAAAACGAATGATGCGAAAATTTCAGAAATGAAAAATCTACATAAGTGGCACAAAAGATCGTCGACAATTTACAACTTGAGTTTGGAATTTCAGTTCCACACGCCCACTTTCGATTTTTTGAATGTCTCCTGCATATTTCGTACCGCCTGGGTTTTAAAAAGTGGAAAGTGAGCGTGAAAGAAGGTAATCGAGACTTACTCGAAAGAAAGAAAAAATTGTGCAAGACTCATTCAGAACGAGATTATGTCTTCTAGTTGATATTCCGAAGCCTGGATATGGAACAACCAGTGATGGCAACACTGCCCGAAGGTTTTTTGATCAACCTCAAGTAGCATCCGAAATAACAGGGGTAGTTAATAACTCGTTTTGGAATAATTTTAAAAGCAATTTCCTCTGGTCATGAAATTAATAGTTCAGAGTTCAATTCCTACCGCAGCGAAACAGCAAGCTTATATGTACGGCTATATCCGTGGTGTTACGTGCCTCTAACACTCCATAAAATACTTATCCATGGATCTTTCATTATAGAAGCAGCTATTTTGCCGATTGGGAACTTTCAGAAGAGGTCTTAGAGTCTAGAAACCAAGACGTAAGAAAATATAGAGAAGACCATACCAGAAAATCCTCAAGAATTTCCAATAATTTTGACTTGTTCCATAGACTATTGCTAAGGTCTGATCCAGTAATCTGAAGCACGGGAAGTCTACTGAAGAAGAAATGAAGACAGTTGCCTCAGGAGGTGTGTAATTTATTGTCAATATCCGAGGACGAGACGGAGCAGGAAGGGGAAGAAGAAGAAGTCGACTCATCCGAATCAGAGGATGAATAAGTAAGTAATTTTATGTACTAAGACATATTTACCTAATAGTAACATCTAATTTAAAGTTTTATACAAAAGTATTTCATTTCATTTAGCGGAAAATATTTTTGTCCGCTTTTTTTCAAATCCGGACCACTGTGCGACGGGACCAAGAAGGGGATGCAAATCCTATTTGCCGGCAGCTTCTGTTTTGATGAATGTGGGTAATAAGTCTTATACTCATCTTGCTAATTTAGTCGGCAATTACTCGAAAGCTCAAAATATGACATGTTTCTGAAATTGAATTCCATTAATCAGAGTCATTGTTTAACATGTATTAAGGGGGCGAGCTCAGCAGTTTGATAATTCAATCTCTGGAGCCATACACTTGATTTTCATGAAACTTGATCTGCTTATAGTACAGGGTCATCGAAAAATAATGCCAACATTTAAAAATTTATAGCACCGAAACCCTTTGTTAAACGTGTAATTCTTTCACTGAACGCCAGCTGGTTAAAGTAAGTTTTGTTTTGGAGGGGACGTGCCCTTGCTATGCACACACTAGATACGCAGTAGCCAAGGTCGGCCGGGGGCGCGCGTGCCTATGAAGTCCTGACCTCACCCCTTTGGATTTTTTTTCAGGGGGTACATTAAAAACATTGTGTATGCAGAAAAAAATCGGGATTTGAAGCACCTGCGGGAGCGAATTTCTGCCGCAATCTTGACATTTACTCCTGAAATGATTGCACGTACCAATCCAGCCATTGGGAAAGCGTGCGTTCACTGCTGATGTTGGTGGTCGGCCTGGCCTAGATTTTTTCTCTACAGTCCCTTTTTCCTTAAACTGATTAAACCATCGAATGACAGCTTTGTAATCAGGTGCAGTTTGTCGGGCGGTGCAGTCATTGGCGCGCGCACCCCCGGCCGACCTTGGCTACTGCGCATCTAGTGTGCGCATAGCAAGGTCACGTCCCCTCCAAAACAAAACTTACTTTAACCAGCTGGCCTTCAGTGAAAGAATTACACGTTTAACGTAAAGGGTTTCGGTGCTATAATTTTTTTAAATGTTGGCATTATTTTTCGATGACCCTGTACATGTGTGTAGCAATATATGAGCGAGTTCTGGGTTCATAAATTCTTTGAGGAAGTAGAAAATATGTAACGGTGAATTATTTCTGAAACTATGGATAATATTGAGCCCAGTGGCGGCTGGCGGAGAATTGTTCTGGGCGTTGCTTTATTTTCATTAAGGGGAGAAGGGAGGAGGTGGTAGGTGGTAAAAGACTGCTTGATATCAGAGAAAACTGTATTCAGTTGCGTCGTAAAACGAATGTACCTCATTCATCACGAATGTCGCAGTTCATAGAACATCACATTGTCATCGGATTAAATGGATTATATGTTAGTCTACATGAAAACCTTCACGAGAACAAAACAACGAAAGTTATATACGAGGACGAATGTCATGCGCAAATTACATTGCAAGACATGATATCGGCAGTTGACGGAGCATCTCTGATGTCCCCGTCCGCGCCTCGTCTCCCTTGTTACAATCAGCGGGCAACGACCAGCCGAGTTAACTGTTGGGATAGGGCTTACTCTGCCATACCCTTCACTATTGAGATCTGGTCGGTGCTTGGGACTGGCAACGACTAAACGGAAGAGCGCTCCTAGAAGGTTGGCGCGCTTCGCTTTCTCAGACAGTTCACAGTACCTTACTATAAGATTTCCTGAATTATTATAGAACAAAATTATGAATTCCTATACATGTAAAAGGAAACGTACAGCTTTTATTACAAAAAGAAATATTGTTATGGTATTAATTGTTTTTAGCCTATTTTCATTTACGAAATAATAGGCTTATGAGATCACCTTTTGTCCGTGTGTCTGTGTGTGCGTGTGTGTGTCCCCCACAAATAACTTCTAAACTGCTGGAGCGATTTCAATGAAACTCAGTAAGTTCATAGCACTATTCCGGACGACCCCGACCGTGCCCTTCAAATTTTGTTACGTCTCACCAATCCAACATGGCGGTTGTGCGAAATATTTCATCAGCATTCAATATCTCCGAAACTATAACCGATATCACCCTGGAATTGTGTACGGTGATAAAGGGAACTACTAGAAGTTCACCTATGTGACCTTTGAAAAACTGGTAACTACAAAACCAACATGGCGGCCAAGCGAATTCGCGACTTTTAAATAGACGTTTCTCGCGATTTAACCATCCAAACGCAATGAGACTTGGTGCAGTATATGTTTATACACATTTTAATACACAGACATCTAACTTCGTTCAATTGTTTACATAACCTCAAGATGGCGGCTGCGCGAAATATTTCACTGGCATTCTAAATCTCTGAAACTGTTACCGGTATCACCCTGAAATTTTGTACGGAGATAAAGGGTACTGCTGGAAGTTCATCTATAAGACTTTCAAAAACCGGTTAACTACAAAACGAACATGGCGGCCAAGCTAAGTTGAAAGTTTTAAATAGACTTTTCTCGCGATTTAATAATCCAAACGCAATGAAACTTGGTACAGCAAATGTTTATACACATTGTAATGCACTGGTATCTAATTTAGTTCAATTGTTTACCTAACCTCAAGATGGCGGCTGTGCGAATTTTAAAATTTTATTTCTTGTGTCGTAATCATGCGATCGAAGTGAAAGTTTGAATAATGAACCTACGCAATAATTTTCCTTTAATGGTACATGACGCTATGGCCTATACATATAACAATCCATCATGGCGACAATCCGAAATATTTAGATGATCTCAATATCTACGAATCTATTATAGCAATCAAACTGATTTTTTTAGGGGCTATGAACATAAGTTCACCTATAGGACCTTCAGTAACCTGGTGATCACAAATCCAACAGGGCGGCGACGTGAAGTATAAATATTCACAAGGACGTTTCTCGCAATTTAACTATCCGAGAGCAGTGACACTTGGTACAGTAAATTCTTATACAAATGTTAATCCACTGGCATCTAATTTATTTCAATTGTTTCCATAACCACAAGATGGCAGCTGTGCGAAATTTTAAAATATCGTTTTTACTTCTTGTGTCCTAATCATGCGATTGAAGTTTGAATACTATTCGTACACATTAATCTTCATGTAACAGCAGAGGCGGCTCCAGTCCCCACAAGGGGTAGTGCCAAGTAAAAAATATGAAAATATTGGTATTTTCTTAACATTATATCAGAGCAGGGTTCATTTTCCGATGTATATATAGGGCCTACACTAATCTTGATACGTAGTCTTGCGCATAATAGTTCGCGGCTGGGAGCGATCACTTTAGTTCGCAGCTCCTTAGCGAACTAGTTCGCTCTTCTAGTTCGTTAGTTCCCATCTCGAAGACAGATCGTTCGCTCGCCTTGCTACTGCCACGCACGCGCTCCTTGTTTTTTATAGCAGTCTGTCACCACTCATTACTCGTCAGGCACTGGTGCGCATAGTAGTTCGCGGCTGGGAGCGATCAGTTTAGTTCGCACTTTCGCAGCTCCTTAGCGAACTAGGTCGCTCTTCTAGTTCGTTAGTTCCCATCACGAGTTCCCTGAAAGACAGATCGTTCGCTCGCCTTGCTACTGCTACAGCACGCGCTCTTTTGCTTGTTATAGCAGTTTCTTTATAACAAAAATATGAGTATTGAAACATTAGTGAAATTCCTTATTCTTTCCTATTTCCTTTTATTCCTTGTAGGAACATAGGGCAGCTACAAACTTCTTCCATCTCACTGTGTTGTTGGCCATCCTTTTAATTTGGTTCCATGTCTTTCCTTCTGGGACGACTTCTCTTTCTATTGTTTCTAAAGCCAAAAGTCGTCATTTGTGTATCATTAGTGAAATACCGTACCTAAAAGAAAACAATATGGACGATGTGTTTGTGGAAGCATACTCTAATTATTCTCTTTATTATTTTTTTTCGCGTAAATTGGCGCATCACCATCCGATTCATGAACGCCCACAGGATTTTTTGACATTATCTTTATTATCATTATCATTATCTAAATGGGAGGAATAGGATTTCTTAGTTCAGAGTTTTTGTACATCGCTTTTCTTTGTGAATGATCGGTATAATGTTCATTTGTTTAAAACAGGAAAAAAGTAGTTGTGTCACCATGTATCAACAAAAATAGAAAACAAGCAGTTCATTAAAATGGTAATGTTAATCCAGTTCGCCAATTTTCTAAATAATTGGAGATATTTTCAAATAATCCCATATGACTAAGTTAAATAAAACCGAGGAATTATCCCCACATCTAAATCAGTTAACTATCAGTAACTTCAATTTATGAACCGCCACTGTATTACAATACAAATATAAGGTAGTTATTACCTGTTAGCGTGTTAGCACTTGTAGTGTGTTATGCTGTTATTACTGTGTTATAAACCAACATTCAACATTCGCCGCACCGCGCCAAACCTTGCAACTAACAATAGATACACCCAATCAACTGCACCGAACTAAGTGACTGAACGAACCAAAGCGCATGCGATTGTGCAATGAGTGGTGATGTGACGAGCTGACGAGCTACGGCGGTCCCGCGCTCTCGCGCTCTTACAAGGATCGAACGAACTAACAAGCGAGGGATCTGGGAACTAGTTCGGTAGTTCGCCTGTGGGACCCGCTCTTCCGAACTAGTTCGTTCGCGAACTACACAAGACTACTTGATAGTCAACATTTCACATCGGGACTTACCGAATATAATATATACGATAAGAAAATATATTAAAATACCGGTATATAAAAGAAACTTTTTCAGCACTCAACCATTCACTCAAACTCAATGTTTGACTCTTTAATACCTTGACTCACCAAAAATAACCACGAACCGTTAACAAGAACTGAAGATAGACTAGACCTGAACTGACAGTTGCAGATGGTTTATCAACCATAAATATTTAGCTACCGAGAGTAATCCGTGAAGCTTTAACATGTAGGCCTACGGCAGTCATGATCTTACTTTTCTTTCTCTTTTATTCATTCGCTTAGTTATTCACTTTACCAAATAAGGAATTAATAAATACATACATATTATTTTCACTATTTATTACGGCAAGTTTAAATTTCACTGTTGGACGCAGAGCCCCCTTTCAGAGAAATCTAGAATTAATGCTCTTTGTGTGAGAGCGATTGGTTGTCAATTTGTGTCAACCAACGCCCCACCCCACCAATAACCAATGAGTCAAATTACTTCCAGCCAATCAGGCCATCGGCCCACACCCTCTTCCCTTCCTCCCTTTGTGACAGCTCGTGACAGGCATGTCGCTGGCCCAGTACCTCGTAATGACCGCCAGATAGCATTGCACTTCACTTTCAGTACCGCTTTGAGCCAAACTCGATTCGGCACGGAGACCAGCATATTTCCTCATAGCGAGTGACGAGAGAGGCTACGGAAAAGATCGTATATAATAAATTTATTAAAGCACAAAATATGCAGTATGAAATTACAACTAGTTTGAACAGAACTGAGACAGAGATAACCTCCTCTGCCCACACCACATCACGTGGTATCGATCACATCTTCTACCACATAGGGCACATACACAATTTAAGTCTGGCTGATGAAATCTTCTGTTATTACACACTTTGAAGTGGATACCATGTACCGAGAATCTCGTTACCAGGTGCCTCAGCTCGTAGGAGCTCTCTGTCCAGTCCCGTGATGTCATCGCATCAGTCGCGTAAAATTCTTGCCAGATGCTATCTTTCTTAGACTTCATTTCCTGAACTAGTGTCTCAAAACCATGTGTTGTTGGCAAAAGCATCTGCAGTCTCAGTTCTTCAACAAAGGGGAGCTCACTTGAGAGTTCATAAACCAAACGAGAAAGAGTAAATCGGGAGAGGCATAAGACTTTCTTTAGGTAGACAGCCTTGACCTTCTCTATCTCCACTAGATGCTTGTACTTTGGGTGGGACCAAATGTTTTCCAGACCATATGTAATTATCGGGGCGATTTTCAGCCAGAAGAGTTTCATTGCAGTCTTTAAGGAGAGTGTTCTGAGATGCCGTATGTCACTCATGGCCTTTATAGCCGCGTTTGATCTGTCCTTGATGTGGATTGAGAAAACGTTGCCATGCATCTGAAAAGTCACCCCAAGATAGTTGAAGTGTGTCACACACGCCAGTGGTTTATCTCCGTAAAGAATTGTTGCTCCTCTTCCTCCTTTCCGAAAAGACATGGAAACTGTCTTCTTCTCATTCAACTGAAGTTCATTTGATTTCGCCCACTCCGTCACTTTATTAAAAGCCTGTTGCAGCGCCACTTCACTGGTTGCCGTTAGGACCATGTCATCTGCGTAGATCGTATATTGAACTGCGCATGCGTCAACTGTGCCGTATAGACCGCGGCTCAAGATATCACTGGGGCGAAGATGGAATCAATGATCATACTTAACGGACGGAATATTTTAACTACAAAGTAATTTGAAACTAATTAGATATCGGTATTAAACGTAGGCGTTGGAAATTATTCTTTCAGGACTACGCATAATTTATTTTCTCTTCGAGGGCAGTGCCATGGCACGGTGGCACTACGCCTAGAACCGCCCCTGTGTAACAGTACATAACTCTAAGACCTACACATATAAAAATCCAACATGGCGACCATCCGCAATATTTAGTCTGTTCTCAAAATCTACGAATCTATTACAGCAATCAAACTGAATTGTGTATGTTGATAGTGGCAATTAACATAAGTAGGATATATGAAAATAGGCTGTATAGTTCTTCACGGAACTACTTGTTGTTATAGAAATCTGGTTGTTGTGCAACAATGCTGGCCGCCACTGGTTGAGCCCATCTTCCATAAGGTCTGTAGTGTAACCCTAACTAACCTCAGCTGCGTACACAGCGGCCGAGTCCATGTGATTCAGCGCGATTGATCGAGGAGGAACGTTCACTTCGCTCCTTGGTACGCAAGTGTCCACGTCAGCTCTTGGTATCTGTAATTATTTTATTGGGAGTTAAGATCGTCACTCTCTAAACTTGTTGTGGCGACAGCTGGTGACAAGAGGATTTGTTTTGCCCCCAGTAGCACATCAGCAGTGACCCCCTCCACTACATTCCCCTCCAAGCCCTCGAGTTCGCACAGGTCTTTGCCATCAGGTATTAATTGTTATCTACAATGTTTATGCACACATCTCAAATCAAATACGGTTGTGATTGGCATTGTGGGTTTGAAAGGAGCAATTCTGTTGTCTTGTACATATAACTAGCAACCCGCCCCGGCTTCGCCCGGTATCTTTAACGGTTTACCCAGCGTAAGCTTAAAAGGCGCACGGACGGCAGGTCTCAGACACAATTCAGAAAAGCCGAGGTGAACAGCGAAACTCCAAACACATATACTGAAGTCTTAACTCGACACGACTCTACGTTTGATGTTGGCCGAAGCTCTCTGGCTCGCAAACTCTCTCCGAAGCTAAAACGTAAAAACGCTAATAGTGGGCGATGTATTAAAGATAGAGATATGGTGTCCCGGGCTTTTTTTTAGAACTTTTCATGCTCATCAATTCTTACATTCATAGTATATAGATATGTTTAACGGTTTTCCCAGCGCAAGCTTAAAAGGCGTATGGACGTCAGGTTTTTCTTCGACTCGATTCACTGAAATCGTCACTGCTTGGCTTGCTTTGGCCATATATGAATGTTTTTCTACAGAAACCTTCCTTCAGAAATCCTTTACAGAATAGTGAAAACCGCATCAAAATCTCGAGATTACCCGTTACAGCCAAGAATTGAGAACTTTGTTTTTAGCCTACTATTCACATTTTGCAAAAATTAGGAAAAAGTAGACTTATGAGATCGATCCTGCAAAATGTGTGTCTGTCTGTCTGGCTGGCTGTGTGTGTGTGTGCCCCCCCCCCTCCCCCCTATCAACTCATAAACTGCGGCAGCAATCGGAACCAAATTTAGTATGAGTAAAGATGTATACCGGAATATCTCAAGCCCATATTTGAAAATGATGTCAGTGCTACCAACTGCTGAAAAAACGCCCTAGAAATTTGAGCTCCATGTTGGATATCTTGGAAGGTATGCATGGGAGCTATTCCAAAATTGGCACACATGTATTCTTAAGATCCACCAGGCTGTCAACTGTTAATAATTACTCTCTCTCTATTTTTTTAAATCCAAATACCAATATATCAGAAAATATGCAAGCCGACAGCTTTAAACTATGCACACGTATAGTACCTGACATTTTAGATTAATTTGGAGTAATTCATATAAGTCAGTGCTGCCAACATGATTCTATGCCTGCTGATATGTCCAATTTTAAAATACATGTAACTTCTATACTAACAAATGGATTCCATCCAAAATTGGCACAACAAGACATCATAATATTTCAGATTATTTCTGACCAGCACACGCATGAAATTGTTGCCAACATTCTTTTACGCGTGCTGATAGATCCAATGTCTAACTGCATGTACCGTCCATTGTACTTAAATACGTTTTGATGATTGGTACAAAGTTTATTATATTGATAACTTTCTTTTTTATAATAACTTGGTTTTTATAATAACAACCAAATTCTGTATTCTGTACCTTAAGAGATGGAACTAAGAATATATTCAGTCACCAGGGCTGCCAACTCTAGTGCTCCATTAGGCTACATTATACCAGGTATATTTCTAACTAATTAAACATTTCGATATTACCAACTTAATTTCGTCATTATTCTAGATAGGCTCATATACTGTAGATTAATCATTGGCACGAATCTTAATTTTAAGAAACGTAGGCTGTTTAGTTCGTTACGGAACTTCTTTTTTACTATGTAGAGATTGATCTGTTGGTCCTGGATCTGGTGATGTTCGCTTGTTGAACGAAACATGTCCTCCTTGCATCTCCATTGTAATCTTTGCAACAATTAATTACAAGTAGATTTTTTGAGGTAGAATCTTATGCAGTATTTGCGGCCTAATATAATAAACTCAAAGTTATCAATTAACATTATTGATCAGATAAAACTAAAAAAAAATGACTACAAAGCTCTTTAATTGTTATTAATTCATTTTAAGGGGTTTGGGACATCTTGGTCATCAGCCCCATGTTGATGGGTGTGTGTTGTATTTGCCTAATATCCTGTGGTTCTATGATGTGTAGTTGTATTAGGGAGAGGGATGGGGTAGGCGCCCTGGGAATAAGATACGGTACTATCGCGGCATTTGCCTGAAGGGAGTGAGAAAACTCGGGATAAAACCACACTCATGATAGTCGCACTCGAACCTCCAATCTCCGGACTTGCTGCAGCTGCCCTCGTGGTCGTGGTGCACGCTTTAACGAGCACTGCTACACTGCGGGACAAAGCTTTCTCGAGTGCTTTAACTAATACTAACACAGTGAAGCGTGCTTCAGACCCCTGATGTTTGACCCGCTTGATGGAAACCACAGGTTGACATGCTAATGTGTGACCTGACGTCACTTGTCCTCTTTAGAAACACACGGATATGAAAGCTTTCAGGTTCGAAATGTTTACAAGGAATGTCGGAACCTGCCTTGATTTTATTTCGTAGTGATATTCACTAGTATCTGCCCGGTACAGCTGCGCTTGTTAAAGTGCAACAATGTGGGGGTATTCACCATGGCCCTCATTTCAACCAAGTGTGTCGATCTTGTTGATCTACGATGAAACCTTGGTCTGCACGGTACGCTCAATCTTATGCTAGCCGATGACGTTGTGGCTGCTGATCGCTTCATCCGCTTTGTGTAATTTTGTTCAGGAGTGTTTATTTACTTATTATTTTATCAGAAATAAAATACCCTGTGTATTTATTGAATTTAATTTAAATTGGTGGTACCGGTACTTTAAAATAATTTTCTGCAAAATACGTATAAATTCAAAGCATAAATTAAATTTCCAAACCATGCTCCCCGAAGCAAAGAGCTTTATTTCATCTTATGAAAAACCTTCCCAAAATATTTTTAAAGAAATCATCTATTTATAAAGAAACTACTGTCACCAGATATTTTAGATATACGTATTTTTCAGAAAATTATTTTAGAGTAGGCTATCATCAATTTAAAGCCCACATTGTTACAGATTTGTTTTTTTGAATACTATTTATGAAAGAAAAAGAAAGAAAAAATATCAAAGAAAAAGAAACCCCAAGTTTAATATTGATTTTTGCCCGTAATTCAAGAAATAGTTTTGATTTATGTTAGAAAACAGTTACTGATGAGGGCCGAATCTGGTATTATTTATTTACACTGTTTACGCCCACATTGGAGCACCAAAAATCAAACCTGATATACAAAGTCTTCCAATATTTCAAATAATAAGTTTAGTTCTTAATTCTTGATAATTTTTTCCTTTCCCACGATACTGGTATAATGTATTCTATTTTCTTTATTTATTGACTAAGGTGTATTAAATTTAAAAAGACTTAGGGTATTTTATTTCTGATTATAACGCCAATAAGGAAACTTTATAAATATGATTAATTTCATATCATTACTTATTATTTTATGTTATATACATTAACTATTACCACAATGCTAAGCTTCTAACTGGAAGGGAGTGGGTTCGATCGACTCCTAAGAATTTGAAATGTTCTGCCCGCTCAAAACTGTGCTTGCCAATAAGAAGAGGTAAACCGATTCCCTGACACGTCAATATTCCTGAGTACTGAGTTTTTTACTCATTAATTCTAAGGCCTAATTTTAAGGCTTCCTCCTCAAGGTCAACAAACTATGTCCTTATATCAATCTCATTTCTTCCTATGATTACGATATCATCTGCGTATTCAAGCATATGATACTATCCGAGATGAATGCCAGCCGGACCTAATTTTAGTTACCTGATAACGTTTTCGAGAGCAATGTTGAAGAGAAGCATTACTAATTCATCAAATAAAAAAACCAATAAATATAGCCTGTCAATAGTCAATACGAACAACTATTACCACAATAAAATGGTTAATATTCACGCATTCTAAACATAGATACATATATAAATGTAGCCTCATATATTTACATTAGATTAATAAATACATATTAATCTCCGTTTTTTTTGGGAACCACCCATTACAATTGGGTACAATCGTGTTAACCGACTGAAAAGCATTACATTTCGATAAACTATTTAGAGTTACCATTATAAGTTATTATGATTTACTACTCTTTTGTCAACATTGGCACTAACTTACAAAAATCCCTGACCATTAGATACTATAAGATGCGTTCAAAAAGTAACGAGCCGGAGGCTGTAATGCGCAAACCGGTGACGACATCGGCTTATCGTGGCGTGTGTAACGAGGTGTGGTTCCGACCAGAGCGTGGAAGGTCACAGCTCGTCGCTAGAGGGCACGCGTGCACGTCACGTGACGATACAAAGCGAGCAGCGGCATGCATCAATCGTCCAATCAAGACCAAGACAGTAGGCCATTCGACATGCTTCCTGGTGTGGTTGAAGATTGTGGGGCACCCATTGGGCATACACAGTCGTTCCTTCATGATGGTGTGCACACTTCCGACGCTCAATCCGACCACGGCGGCTATGGCGTTCACTGTCACTCGGCGGTCCTGGGTAATGAGTGCATCAACCAGCTGGACGTTGTCATCGGTAATGCAGGGGGGTGCCCCAGACCGGGCATCATCGGCTAACGACACCCCTCCTTCCCTGAAGCGCTTGTGCCGCGCCTTGACCCTTGCAAGGGACATGCAGTGTTCGCCGTACACTTGTGACATTTGGCGATGAATGTCCGTTCCCCCTACTCCTTCCGCTGTCAGAAACCGTACAACACCCCTATGGTCTTCGTTTGACGCCTCCATGTCACTGTTTGCAATGCGACTGGCAGCGTTGGACGATTGTTGCATGCTGCTGCTCGCTTTGTATCGTCACGTGATGTGCACGCTTGCCCTCTAGCGACGGGCTGTGACCTTCTACGCTCTGGTCGGAACCACACCTCGTTACACTCGCCACGATTAGCCGATATCGTCACCGGTTTGCGCATTACAGCGTCCGGCTCGTTACTTTTTGAACGCACCTTATAGTAACAGGACCACGTGATGTGGAGATAAGACACTTGGGAGGTTAGCTCTTCAAGTTCAGAAGTTGATCTGTGAGGTCGGTGTTGCTCTCGCAGAAAACTATTGAATCACCTAAAAGAATGGCGTGTGGATAAGTGATACTTCGAGGAGACCAACTGCAGTTTGGTGACACACTGACTGTATGGTCATTAAAACTTGTCGTATATTAAGATACCTCCAGGCCATTACTTTCATTTTCTCCCGTTCTTGCGGCGACCCATTACGAAACATTACTAAGTGTCCTTGCCTCTGCTTGATGTAATGTCTGTAAGCAGGAGGGCGGGATGTGTTCCTTGGTTGCTTCACTGCGACTTGTTTTATAATCGTCAGTCGACAGCTTGACTGATACCTACTTAATCACTTGGAAAATCGCAATCGTGTTCTTTGTTTCTTATATGCCTGTTAGCGTAGCCGACTGGACGTGCTCTGAAAGGAAGACATATTTGAGTGGTTTGAACCTAGACACAACGACTTTTGGTGGTTATTCCGACCGTGACGTTTTTGATCTTTCAGAATTATTTTGACTTCATTCCACTTAAATATAGACGGCTTCGGTGGCGTAGTTGGTAGCATGCTGAGCTTCTATGCCCAAGATCGCGGGTTCAAACCCGGCCGAAGTCGTCGGATTTTTAAAGAGCTTTAGAAATCCCTCAGTATACCTTCTTTCGGAAGGGAAGTAAACCCGAAGGTCCCATGTCATAGATTTATGGCGTGAAAAAGAACATTCCAGTAACTGCACTTGTGTGAAGCCAAAATTTCTAGGTTAGAATTTATAACGCTCTATTAGTTCCAACGTTCGCCGCCACGTGCTGACTGCGATGCCATCTAGTAGCCAAGTCCGCAAGCTAGGTGTCGTGGACGGTAGCATTTGGTAGCGAAAGTAGGAACTACTTGAAATTATCGCATGCAGTCCTTACTTGAATTAAAAACAGATAACACACACCAATACAGTCATCACTAAAGCTGGGATGTCTATGTAATTACATACTATTTTACATATTTTTTCATATTTGTGGGTATTCTACATATTGTTAGTCATATTACATAAAATTACATACATTTATTTATTTATTTATCGTATGGCTTTTAGTGCCGGGAGTGTCCGAGGACATGTTCGGCTCGCCTGAGTCTGTAGCTGCTTCCAGCGGACAATTTCCTGTTTTCATATGAAATAAATTGCTGAATTGAAGTTTCACACTTATGTGGGGCTGTGCCACTGATTCTATTGCCATCATAGAGGATGCAATTGGAAAAACAAAGTGCTGTGCATGGGGAAACTGGTGCAAGTGTATTGAGTAAATTGCAAAAAGTGTTGGAGAGAAATCCTGGTTATTCAACATTTCACAGTGTGTGCCGAATTCTAAAAGGAGATGACGTTGATCCTCCCGAGGAAATTTCTCCAGCGAAAATTCCTCTCCTAAAATTTGCCCCAGTTAGATAATGTGATGTTGAAAGATCTTTCTCTGCTTATAAGAACATCCTAAGTGACAAACGCCTTTCTATGACCCCAGAGAACATCGAAAAATACTTAATAGTTCAGTGTGCTAAACAATTTAATGAATAAACTTGCTTTGAGTTATGAAAATAATAAGTTTCTATTTGAATATGTGTGTGATATATTCATATGACTCCAAAGAACATTGAAAAATACTTAATTGTTCACTGTGCTACAAAATTCAATGAATAAACGTGCTTTGAGTTATGAAAATAATAAGTTTCTATTGAATATGTGTGTGATAAATTCATATAATATGACTCCAAAGAACATTGAAAAATACTTAATTGTTCACTTGCTACAAAATGTAATATAAAGCGTGTTTAGTGTGTTGTAACTGACAAAATGGTAAGTTTATATTAATTATATATTACATATTTTGCCCAATCTACATATTTTGGTACATATTATGCCACTTGATATTACATAAAAATCCCAGCTCTAGTCATCACAATTAAAACCGGTTATCAGACAGATTCTACACACACCCAAAGTACACGGGGCTACATGACCGCGTTGTCGCAGCCCCTAAACTAAGGAACCAACCAACCATACTTATTTTTAACATCCTGTATATGCTGGCAACATAGCTGTAGACCCTAGACCGCGGAAAGACAGTTTAAAGACCCCAAACCACTGCTGACCCTGTTCTCTAAACCAATTACAAGCACTGTATTCCATGAAATGAAGCCCGCTGTTTATAGGGTAGAAGTGTGTCGACGAGTTATTAGTAAGTACGTGAGAACAGAGGAGTGGGTTGTGAAACCAACACGTCGTTTGACCATGATTGATATCACATTCCTCCCGCTTCTTGAACCAGATTTACCGCGTTTGTTACCTGTTATTTTGTCTCTTTTAAATGGGCAATGTATGTAACGGTAGTTAGTAATTAGAGTTGGTGAGCATTAATACATTCTTCCCTGGAGGAGTGTTACAGTTCATACAACGTAGCGGGAACAACTCGAGACTTCATCAGGCTGACTTGCATGTGCAGATGGAGGGTTCAGTGGCGTAACTTCGTCGCCAGGTTGTGGTGACATCTACTAGCCAAGTTCACGGCTAGGTGTCGTTAACGGTAGCATTTGGTAGGAACTACTTGAAATTGATCACCTGCAGTCCTTACTTGAATTAAAACAGATAACACACACTAATACAGCCATCACAATTAATACCGGTTATCAGACAGATTCTACACACCCAAAGTACACGGAGCTACATGACCGCGTTGTCGCTGCCCCTAAAGTAAGGAACCAACCAACCAAACCTAATCCATAAATTTTGTTAATTTATACTTATCTAATTTTATGTTGGACCATCGAAGGTTGAACAAGATCCCCGCTCGTATTTACGAAAGGCAGACGAAACCCCCTCCCCTCTCTAGCCCTTAAAATGTAGCAACAACTAGCGATGAAAAGTAGAGCAGATTTGTTTGTTTATGATGAGAGTCATTGCCGCACCAAGAAAGTATTAAGTAACAATAGAATATGTGCATGGCCGCTGATCTAAGAGATTGGATGTTTTGCTCTTAAAATTATGGTAATCGGATTCACGGAAGCGATACGAATCCGAAGGCGGGGATGTGTAGAAAGCGATATACTGCACATAGGCCTACTGTTTGTTAGTGACTTATACGTTCGTGTAGCATGCGCTTGATAGCCTAATATGTTTGTTTCAAACGTGGAGATTCTTGGCTGTCACTGCGGAGGCCCGCGTTCAATTCTCGGCCCTGACAAGAAATGCAATTGAACCGGTCTGAGCTGAAAAGCATTCAGTCAAGAATGGTCAGGAATGGAATGAATGAAGCCCCTATCTAGCGGCGAGGATATGAACTGTGCCGGCTGCCGAAGCCTGTCGCACTCCTCTGGGGCAATGATTAAATGAATGACAGATGAAATGAAATGATAGTGGAGAGTGTTGCTGGAATGAAATTGTGACAGGGAAAACCGGAGTACCCGGAGAAAAACCTGTCTGCCTCCGTTTTGTCCAGCACAAATCTCACATGGAGTGACCGGGATTTGAACCACGGACCCAGCGGTGAGAGGCAGGCGTGCTGCCGCCTAAGCCACGGAGGCTCTAATAATAATAATAATAATAATAATGCCGGCCCCGTGGTGTTGGGGTAGCGCGCCTGCCTCTCACCCGGAGGCCCCGGGTTCGATCCCCGGCTCCGTCAGGGATTTTAAAACTGACGTGAGGGTTGGAGCGGAGAGCACTCAGCCTCGTGAGGACAATTGAGTAGCTGTCTGACAGTGAGACAGCGCCCCGATTACGAATAACGGCTGAGGGGACCCGACGCGCTGATCACGCGTCACCCCAATATCTGCAGGCCAAATGGCTGTGCAGCGGTCGCTTGGTCGGCCTTAGCCCGTCATGGGCTGTATAGTGCTAGGGGTTGACTTTTTTATAATAATAATAATAATATTGTATGGCCTCGGGTGCTGGTTGCAAGCTTTGTAATTTGACACCCAGAGGGTAGCTTGCATGTCGAATTTCGTTGTTCCTTGAATCACTGTGAAAGTCAAGGAGGTTAGATATCTAAGCTCCTTGAACACTATCACTTTCTAGTAGGGAAATGAGGAACTTTGTGTTGACGGAAACTCCCGAGATTAATTTTGCCACTATGAACACGGCCTACTGAATTCAAATAGGTTCTTTGACATGCCAACATCGTATGACATGTGTGTCGTATTTTTGCCGCCTTTCAAAAAAATCACTTACCACGGCCAGGAGCGAACCTGCAATCTTGGGGTTAGTAGACCGACACGTTGACCCTCACCCACTGTGGTAAGTATTGTGAAGTATCGACCCAATGGCCTTGGAATAGCATAGGAAAGAATTAAGTCATCCTTCTAACAAGAGGAGGATACGATGCATGGTCACCGATTTGAACCATCTTCAGTACACGTGTAGGGCCTGACCAGGTGCAAGTAGTAAGGTGCGCTTCTCAGCCGTTTCCGAGAAATTAATTAATTGCAATTACACTGCGGCGTCTATGTGCGTGGTACGCTATCAGGAAGCCAACGAGCGTGTGGTGCAGTGGTTGGAGCCCTGCTTCGTAAGCGCGGGATCGCTGGATCGAATCCCACCGGCATAACACAAATATTAGGTACAATCGTGTTGACCGTCTGAAAATGGCCCCAGAAAGCAAGAATCACCACCAACGCCGCTGACAGCTCATAGTTCTTCTCCGTGCCGCCTGCAAAGATTTGCTAGATATGTAATCTTTAGGGACCGGATTTTTTCAAAATGCATATGCGCATATTTTGAGGGTTTATTGGATTGTTTGAATATTCTGAACATAAGAGCATATTTTAGCATATTCAAAACATCTTGAACAAAATAAGTTTCGCCTGCATGTTGGACATCCCTTGTAAGCAACTTTCTCAGAAACAGATCGTATGGCCTCGGATGCCGGGTACAAGCTTTGTTATTTGACAACCAGAGGGTAGCTTGCATGTCGAATTTCGTTGTTCCTTAAAGCACTATGAAAGTCAAGAAGGTTAGATATCTAAGCTCCTTGAATACTTTCTTTCTTTTTTATCGTTTAGGCCTACTTAGGACCACGGGGCTCGTATCTACTCTTCAGTAAAGTTGTTGCTTTCTTCTTCTTCTTCCAATAGTCCCTCATTTTCTGACTGTGAATCAGTCTTCTTTCTGCTGTCCACTTAGCTCCTGTAGTCTTCTTACTTGTAAGGGACGTTGGGAAAACGCCCTGTCGGATGACCTGACGGAACAGCAGACGGTCACGAGTTTGTTCCAGTGGGATCTCTAGTTGTTCCATATCTGACTTAACTGACGCAATCCATTTGTTCTTAGAAGCCTTGCCTCTTCCTGTTACTGTGATATCCTTTTGCTGAGTCTTTCAGAATCCAGACGTGCCAAGTGTCCATAAAAGGCCAGGCGTCTTTTCCTTATAGACGTGATGATGTCCTGGTGTTCATACAATTCAACATTATGACGGATTCTGTAAATGCCTCCTTCCTCTCTAATTGGACCTAATATCCTCCTCAGGATCTTCCTTTCTTTTAACTCCAGTTTTCTGAGTGGACCCTTTCTGGTCATTACAAGGCACTCAGAAGCATACAGAACAGATGGCTTGACGACGGAGTTATAGTGTCTGAGTTTGAGGTTCTTGGAGAGGCACTTAGATGAATAGATACTACGACAGGAATGATAAGCCCTTTCAAACTTGGTACATCTGGCATCTATGGCTAGGTTTTCGCTCTGATTCGCAAAAAACCAATCTCCCAAGTACTTAACTGCAGGTACCTTTCGTATGGTAGTGTCTCGGAGAGGAATATTAGCAGGGGCCTCTTTGATATTGGTCATAAATTGAGTCTTCTGGATGTTGATCTTCAAACCAGTCTTAACTGCTACACTATAAAGACTCTGTAGGTTGTAGGTAGCCTCCTCTATGTTATTTGCCAGTAGAATGAGGTCATCAGCAAAAGCTAGGCAAGGGACGAAGAGGTTGTCTCTCTTGTAACCAAGCTTCAGTCCAGCTCCCGGTGGTAGCATCGTTCTCCATTCCCTAATGATCTTTTCCAGTACACAGTTGAAGAGAATACAGGACAGACCATCACCCTGTCTAACTCCTGTTCTGATTGGAAAGCTTTCGGATAGTTCACCTCTGAATCTGACCTTGGACGTCGTGTTCCTCAGAGTGGCTTGGACTAATCGTAGTGTCTTCCCATCCAGACCAAATTCCCGTAGTATGAAGAAAAGGGTATCTCTATCCACAGAGTCATAAGCTTTCTGAAAATCTACTAGAACCACCACCCATGGATGGCCACCTCGGTTCGTGTAGGTGAGAACTGTCTTAAGATTGTGTATCTGTTCTGGGCAAGATCTGGTCATACGGAAACCAGCCTGGTATTCACCTAATTCTGAGTCTAGCTGTGCAGTGACTCTATTGAGCAAGGCTACATAGGGGATCTTGTAGGTAATTGGTAACAAGGAAATACCCCTATAATTGTTGAGGTCTGTCTTACTTCCCTTCTTGTGGAGGGGATAAATCACAGCAGACGTCCAACCTTCGGGTAAGGACTCTGTTGCCCATATGTCCTTTATGATTTGATAGATGTTCTGTAAGGACTGGTCATCTGCATGTTTCCACATCTCGGCTACTAGGCCGTCTTCACCTGGAGCCTTGTTGTTCTTGAGACCATTCGAAATGATGTTCATTATTTCTTCTTGAATACTATAGTGCTTTCTAGCAGAGAAATACATTCGACATGCAAGCTACCCTCTGGGTGTCAAATAACAAAGCTTGCACCAGGCACCCGAAGACATACAATATTATTATTATTATTATTAGAGAAATGAGGAACTTTGTGTTGGCGGAAAATCCCGAAATAATTTTGTCTTTATGAACACGGCCTACTGAATTCAAATGGGTTCTTTGACATGCCAACATGACATACGTGTTATAATTTTTGCCGCCTTTCAAGAATCACTTACCATGGCCAGGAGCGAACCTGCAAGCTTGGGGGTTAGTAGACCAACACGTTAACCACTCAGCCACCATGACAGTACTTGTACTTTACGCAATGCTGCCTGGCTATTTGAAGAAGGGAATGGAGTGGGACATTCCTTTCACCATCTGAACAGTCAGTAGCCCGGGATTGTTTTTGTGAGGAGTTTCTTCAGTTAATGTGTTACTTTATTCTCAGTCTGCATAACCTTAACTCAAAATGCCTAAAGAGAAGAGCAGCAAAAAGTATTTATTAAAGCAGTGGGTGTCAGGTAATAGTGATTATTCAACTGATGGCTCGGGGCCAGACATTTATGCACTGAAAACGATTACAATAGACGTAATTTGTCTCCTGAAAACATTGAAAAACTTGCAATTATATATTGTGATGCTTCTTTCTGCAGTGAATGATACATGTCTAAAGTGAGTGAATAAGATTGGCTTATTGTTAAGAGCATGTTTTTTGCCTACTTTCGATTTTTGCAAAGAATGAAAGTAGACTTATAAGATCTACACAGGGCCAAAAAATGTGTGTCTGTCTGTGTATGTGTGTACTCTGAATGTCTGTAACCCCCTATCAATTCGAATACGAATTCGAATTGAACAAAATTTGGTACAGAGGTAGCACTAGCAAAGGACACCTCAGTGTCATGTTTTATATCGCCGCCATCTTGACGAAAACGTAATGGCGGCCACCCAAATGCTAAAAGCTTAAATCAAATTACGACCAACCTAATAATCTGATGCCTACCAAATTTTTCAACAACATACCTTTATGTGGGAAGCATATTTTGACCAAACTACATGATCATCAACCCAGAAGTTTGCAGATGGCGGCCATGTATGTGAGCAAATATCAATTCAAATACGGTGAAACCGAATGTAATGTTTTTTTTTTTTTTTTTACAGAGTTAGCACTAGCAAAGGGCACCTAATATTCATGTTTAATATCCGTATAGCACATTTTATTTCAATAAGGTACTACAACCAACATTCAATTATACTCCTTGAAAAGGACAAAGAGTTATAACAATACCCATGCATGGTGTCCACAGGCTGGAAAAGTCAGGAATAGTAAGGATAAGTCAGGAATTTTGTTTTTGGTCAGGAAAAGTCAGGAAAAAGTGTGAAAAAATGGCGTGAGTCAGGAAAAAATTGCGAAAAGTATTAGAAAGTCAGGAATTTTATATTAACCTTACAGTATTTTGTGTTTTACAACCATATTTTGATGTTACTAGTTCATCTAATCTCTGAAGATAAAATGCAATGACTCACTGGACATATGGTAAGTTTCCATTTTTACAGTACATCACAGTAAAAAGCTGAAGAAGGTGGAAAGTCTCAAGTACTTGGTAAGTATAGTGGAGGAAAATGGAAGAAATGACAAAGAGATTACGGAACTTGGCAGACAGGCAGAAGCATTTCTGAGAAGCATTAGGAGCTTAGTGTGGAATAAAGATGTCCCACAAAAAAGCAAGGAAGTGTTATACAGAAGCTACTATATCCCGATACTGACCTATGCTTCAGAAACGTGGGCAATGAAGAAAAGAGACATAAGCAGAATACAGGCAGGTGAAATGAAGTTCCTGCGAAGTAGGATCGGAGTAACAAGAAGAGACAGGGTGAGGAATGAAAAGGTCAGGGAAATGGTGAAAGAGGAGCCCTTGCAAGGTAGGATTGAGACATCAAGACTGAGGTGGTATGGACACTTAAAGAGAATGGATGAGAAGAAGATTCCCAAGAGGATACATGAGATCCAGATGCAGAAGAAACGACCAAGGGGAAGACCAATAGATAGATGGCTGAAAGGAGTGGAGGAATGTGTCAAGAAGAGAGGCGAGGACTGGACCAGAGTGACAGCGGAGAGGTGGTGGGAAGAAAGAACTAAGTGGCGAGGCTTATGTTCCAAACAGACCCAGCCTGGGGCTGGAAACTGTACAAGGTGATGATGATGACCTATTTTTGTACGCTTTTTTGGCGTTGGCGTAGGGATGTGGCGACCCCATCACTATAGTTTAGCTTATGAAGTACACTACTTTAGTTGGTTAGTTATTGTTGTTTTAAGGGGCGGAACTACGAGGTCATCTGCCCCTCATTAAGTACTTTGATTTATGTATTATTGCATTATAATTTACTTTATTTTTTATTTTAATGAATAAAGAGGCGAGCGTTGGGCAAATCCTGCCAATGAAAAAAGATATATATATGCTCAATAAACCTTTTTTCCGATGTTACGATGACTCCGTGAATCAGGAATTTTGTTGAAAAATGGTCAGGAAAAGTCAGGAAAATTGACATTGAAAATTCTGTGGACACCATGCCATGCATTTAGGAGAAAGTAGGCTATATGTTCTTTCTTTTTAATGCATATTCTCTACATTTTTAGTGCATAGTTGCATGCATATTTTAATAGTTTTCAGTGCATAAATGTCCGATCCCTGTGATATTACTGTTTCATTTAAACGCATTTTGGATCAATAGACTTGGAAGACTTACAAGATTCAATAGACAACCTTACAATATGGGCTAACAACAATGAATTCTCCATAAACCTCGAAAAAAAAAAAAACTAATTGTTATCAGAAAGGGGGGTCGTCTCGCAGTAGGCGATTGTATCTATCTACAGGACAATATTCTGCAAATTACTAATGCCTTCAAATATTTAGGAGTAACACTTCAGACAAGATCCAAATCCATTCGGATACACGTGAAAGAGAGAGCTCCCCCAGAGGCTTACATCTTGTGGGACGTGGGTTGGCGACCACGGGACCCCAGCTGAGTCCGGCATTGCTTCCACTTACTTGTGCCGGGCTCCTCTCCGTCTTCTTTCCTGTCAACCTCCCTTGCTCAACTCTTGTTCTTTTCCGACCCCGACGGTATTAGGGTATCCGAGGCCTAGGGAGTCTTTCACTTTCCCGCCTTAATTGGCCCTTGTCTCATCTTTTCTGATCCCTCCTTCTTCGAGGGGTCAGACCTCTTGAATTCTTTTCGTTATATTTCCTTTTCTCTTTAAGATTCCCGCTCTGTTTTTGTTACTTGGCTCCCCGTGTATCTACATTCCCTTTAGCGTGTTTTTTTAATCTACCCTTCATTTTGTAGATGTTTTTAATCTACGTTGCATTTTGTGAGTTTTTTCGATCTAAATTGCATTTCGCTATTGTTTTCAACCTCAATTGCATTTTGTAAAGATTAACAATCTAAATTTCTTTTTATTAAGTCTTTCAATGCAGGAGAAGGGCATTTTAGTGAGTATTTTGAATCTCAATTGCATTTTGTAAGTATTTTCAACCAAAACCGCATTTCGCAAGAATTTTAAATCCAAATTGCATTTTGTGTGGTGGGCATTTTGCAAGTATTTTGATTCTCAATTGCATTTTGTGGGTATTTTGAATCTAAATTAATTTTTTTTTCAAGTATTTTCAATCGAAATTGCATTTAGTAAGTATTGCCAATCCAAAGTAGTTTGAATCTACCGTACATTTTGTAAGCATTTTCAATTTCAATTGCATTTTGTAAGAATTTTGAATTTCAATTGCACTTTGTGAATATTTTGGCTTGGAAATGGGATCTTTCAATCTGAATTGCATTGTGTATTTTCAATCTCAATTACATTTTGTAAGTATTTTGAACTTACGTATTGTGTACGTATTTTCGATCTCATTTGCATTTTGTAAGTATTTTGAATTTCAATTGCATTTTGTAAGTATTTCGACTCTATATTGCATTTTTTACATATTTTTAAGCTAGCCTACATTTTGTGCGTATTTTTCAATCTATTCCTTTTGTGAATCTTTTCGTTCTAAATTCCCTTTTGTAAGCACATTTTGTGAGTTGTTTCAATCTGCGTTCCCTTTTTGTAAGTATTTTCCGTCTCACTTAATTTTCGTTCTGGTTTCCATTCCATTGTCATTTTCGCTACCACCCAGTTCATTAGGGGTCGATAACCTAGATGTTTGGCCCCTTAAAACAACAATTATCATAATCATCATCATCGAAAGAGAGAGAGCGGCTGCTGCTATCATTGCAATACATGACATACAACACATCACGCAATTGTCACTAACGACAGCTATGAAACTATTTGAGGCTAAAGTATTACCCATCCTCACATATGGGATACATATAATTTGGAATTATCTTAGCTACAGCGACCTTCAAACTATAGAAAGTGTGAAAGCATGGTTCCTTAAAGCAGCACTAGGAATTTCGAAATTTGCTTGACCTAAATTTGCATATGAGTTAGCGCACGAAACTTGCCTCGTCGAAGACCTACGCGCTAAACTTTTACTTCCAGCTATCCGACAAGAATCACAAGTAAGGCAAAATAGACAACAGAAGAGGAATGATATGCCGACAGAATTTTACGCAACTGACGCGATGCTCAACCGAAATTGGACTGGACCAAACGTCGTAATACGCAGTGCAGTGATGAGACTGGCGATACATGGATATCACCATAAACTTTGCATCAGGACAGACTTTAACGACCCATCACCAGAATGCGTATGCAAATTGTGTAACAAATCGTGCTCACGATACCATTTTGGTGAATGTTCCAAAGGAACGAAATCACTGTTGGAGTACAGCAGAGATCAGATCTAATTTAAAATGTATTAATAGTAATCGTGCGATTGTTACCTAAAGAAATTAAGTTGTATTTTATGACCATTGCACAGTGGGTCAAAATCGAAATCTAGGGGGACAAAATTATTTTTACGTTTTAATCGTGAATTTAGAGTGCAAGCAACGTATACAATTTGTTTACTTCATAATAAACATTTACACTAATACAGTCATCACAATTAACACCGGTTATCAGACAGATTCTACACACACCCAAAGCACACGGGGCTATATGACCGCGTTGTCGCAGCCCCTAAACTTAAGAACCAACCAACCATAATAAACATCAGTTAAGACCTTTTTTAAGCTACGTCTACACATGCAAGAAATTGTCTATGACTAGGATTGGATAGAGCATTCAGTTATCTCTTCAGAACAATTATCTACCTTTAATTTACTTTTAACAAAGTCACAAAGTTCCACTTTTGACATAATCGTCGAACCCAGTGCTTCAAACAGTTGTAAACGTGTGAGAACTGGTTGCGCGGCATCTTCTAAAACGTAAAATAGCTAAGTAAGTTGCAAAAAGATGCAAAAAAAATCTTATAACAGGCGTAAACTACAAGATTTTATCTACATTTTAACATTAAGTAGAAAGTGACGCAGAGTGACGCGACAAACTAAAAATCTAAGTGAAAATATAATTTTAAAAATAATAGTTAAATATTATATAATGCAAATATAGCTAAAATTACGTAACAATTACGCCCATTAATAACTGAAACACGTTACAAAGATCATACCTTCAGCTGCATTACCATCTTAAAGCATCACACTAACCACAAAGACAACCAAACCACAGCCACTTACATTCACCCTCCAATTCAGACTGCTCGAACAGTGGTGACAGGTTTACACTAAGATGCGTTTATATCCCAGAATAGTGAGCGGCAATTATATGAGAATGCTGTAGAAGTAATAAATTTTGATTTTTAATTATAAAAATAAATAATTTTGTCCTCCTAGATTTCGATTTTGACCCACTGTGCATTGGCTGCATTAAACGATTATTTATTTAAACGCATTTTACGTGCTGCTACTTAAGAAGAGAAACGTGTCCTCATTCTGTTGATGAACAAAATGATTATTTTACCATTGCAAATACTTTGAGTGGTTTATTTGCATCAGGGGTTATAAATGTTCTTCTCTGCACATTTCTCAGTGTGAAGTTTATACTTTCTATCAGCTGAGCTCATCGTGTGATCACACTGACCCACATTCCACACCTTCCTTTCTTCTTTCTCGTTATAGCTCTCGCCAATTCGTGAATGAACCCGATGACGCGCGGCGCTTCTCAACACAAGTTTCGTTCGGCCGCGGTTAGATTAAATCCGCAGCGTTTATAACTGATTTATTTGAGATAAAGGATGAATCTGTTCATTTTTTACGGTGTCAAATAAGTCAGGATTTCCTGTGATTAAAACTCATATCATCTGATTCCTGGCGCAATTGTTCATGTCTCTATAACGTGTTAAAATATCTCTCGTATTTTGAAACAACATGTACACCACTTTTTCACGACTTTGAAACACGTTTACTTAGCAGCATTTTGCTGCTGAACAAAGGAAGGAACAGAATAAGAGGTTTTAAGTATTCTTGGTCCAATTTGATTGGTTTTCTTTTGTATGACCATCTTGTTCAGCGGCTCGGTGGCGTAGTTGGTAGTATGCTGAGCTTCTATGCGCAAGGTCGCGGGTTCAAACCCGGCTGAAGTCGTCGGATTTTTAAGAGCGTTAAAAATCCCTCAGTATGCCTTCCTTCGGAGAAGTAAAGCTGGCGGTGCCATATCATAGATTTATGGCATGATAAAGAACCTCCTACTAATTACACTTGTGTGAAGCTAAATTATAGGTTATATTTGACTAACGCTATTAGGTTCCAACGTTCGTCGCCAGGAGTCGACTGTGGTGGCATCTAGTAGACTAACACAATTCAGAACTAGTCGGTCGTTGACGGTGGCGTTTGGTAGCAAAAGTTGGAACTGCTTGAGATCGAATGTCTGCAGTCTTTAACTGAATTAAAAAACAGATAACACACTAATACAGCCATCTCAATTAACACCGGTTATCAGACAGATTCTACACACACCCAAAGTACACGGGGCTACATGACTGCAGTGTCGCAGCCCTAAAACTGAGGAACCTACCAACCATCATCTTGTTCGAGTATGCATTAGTGTGTTAATTAAACTGGATTTATTGTTTATTATACCTTTTAAAATTTGATCTAGGGGCTTCGGTGGCGTAGTCGGTAGCATGCTGAGCTTCTATGTCCCAAGATAGCGGGTTCAAACCCGGCCGAAGCCGTCGGATTTTTTAAGAGCGTTAAAAATCCCTCAGTATGCCTTCCTTCGGAGGGGAAGTAAAGCCGGCGGTCCCATGTCATAGATTTATGGCATGTTAAAGAACCTTCCACTAATTACACCTGTGTGAAGCTAAATTGGATAGGTTAAGTAAACAACGCTCTTAGGTTTCTACGTTCGTTGCCAAGAGCCGACTGCGGTGGCATCTAGTAGCTAGATTCTGAACTTGGCCTAGTAGTCGTTGACGGTGGCGTTTGGCGGCAAAAGTAGGAACTATTTGAAAAATTATAAGTTGCAGTCTGTACTTAAATTAAAAAAAAACAGATAACACACACTCATACAGCCATCACAATTAACACTGGTTATCAGACAGATTCTACATACACCCAGAGTACACGGGGCTACATGACCGCGTTGTCGCAGCCCCTAAACTTGAAAACCAACCAACCAACCAAAATTTGATCTATACACCGCAGGTCATTATAGAGTGATATGATTTTATTATGCCTCACACAGAATATTGGATTTTTGTTCTTACCCTGGATCGTGTTATTAAAAACGTGTGGCTAATGTGGCCTGTGCTTTTAGGTAGATTTCATTAGAAAGCTAACTATTGCAATGGGTACCATGTTTCGACTTCCGGAAAATTTCGACATATCTTCGCGTTTCACACCCCCAGACCCCAAAACCACCGTCAGTTCAAAAGTTTATATATAATTTATGTATATATATATATCAGTTTCTTGTGGACACGATAACTGCCGTAATTGTGCACCAATCACTTTGAATTTTTTACATAACATGTATCCCTATAAAATCTCGGTCGAGTTCGTTAATGGGCAAAATCGGTCGAAGGGGGTGAAAATGGGGGGCTTTTTTCGAAAAGGTGAAATTTCGCTATAACTCTCTTAATACGTGAAATATCGAATCCATTCAAAGTTCATAATATGTGTCGTATAAGTGCCAAAAATTTATGTCAAATAAGTTTTTTGATAGCACCAACCATTGACCAAAGGGGTGGAAAAAAGTGGGTTTTTCGGGAAACATTAATCATATCTCTCTTAATAGGCACAATATCAAAACCGTACAAAATGGACAATATTCCTCCAATAATTACCTAAAACTTTTGTCTGAAAGAATTTTCGATATGACCCACCATTACGCCACGGACTGAGCAAAATGATTTAAATTATAAGAAAATGCCAAGTGCCAAGAGTGGTTGCCATGACAACTTTACTTTTAATTGATACGGGTTGAGCCATCAGCAGTTGCTATGACAACGCCACTGCACGAGATAACATTCAGATTTCCATCTGTCTGTGGGAAGCGACTTCGGTATCGGAACTGGTAGCATGCTGAACTTCTATGCCCAAGGTCGCGGGTTCAAACCCGGCTGAAGTCGTCGGATTTACTAAGAGCGCCAAAATACCCTGAGTATGCTTTCCTTCGGAGGGGAAGTTCCAACGTTCGTTGCGAGTTGATGGTTCCGGTGGCATCTAGTAGCCAAGTTCACAGCTAGGTGTCGTTGATGGTAGTATTTTAAATTATGTAGCCTATTTTAGGTAGATTTCATCAGAAAGCTAACTATTGCAATGGGTGCCATGTTTCGACTTCCGGAAAATTTCGACATATCTTCGTGTTTCACATCCCCCAAACCACCGTCTGTTCAAACGTTTATATATATGTGTGTGTATATATATGCATATATATCAGTTTGTTGTGGACACGATAATTGCCGTAATTTTGCACCAATCACTTTAATGTTTTACATAATATGTAACCCCTTAAAAAATCGGTCGAGTTCGTTAATGGGCAAAATCGGTTCAAGGGGGTGAAAATGGGGGGAGGGGGCTTTTTTTTTCGAAAAAGTGAAATGTCGCTATAACTCTCTTAATACGTGAAATATCGAATCAATTCAAAGTTCATAATATTTGTCGGATAAGTGCCAAAAATTTATGTCAAATAGGTTTTTTGATAGCACCAACCATTGACCAAAGGGGTGGAAAAAAGTGTTTTTTTTTCGGGAAACATTAATCATATCTCTCTTAATAGGCACAATATCAAACCCGTACATAATGGAAAATATTCCCCTAATAATTACCTAAAACTTTGTCTGAAAGAATTTTTGATCTGACCTACCATTACGCCAAGGGATGAGAAAAATGATTTCGGAATTAAAGAACATGCCAAGTGCCATCAGAGGTTACCGTGACAACGCTTCTAAATTGATAAGGGATGAGCTATCAGAGGTTGCCAAGACAACGCCATTGCACGAGATCACATTCATTTTTCCATCTGACTGTGGGAAGTGGCTAACTGGTAGCATGCTGAACTTATATGCCCAAGGTCGCTGGTTCAAAGCCGGCCAAAGTCGTCGGATTTTCTAAGAGCGCTAAAAAAACCTCAGCATTCTTTCCTTTGGAGGAGAAGTTCCAACGTTCGTTGCAAGTTGCTGGTTGCGGTGGCATCTAGTAGCCAAGTTCACAGCTAGGTGTCGTTCACGTTAGGATATGGTACAAAATTAGGAACTACTACTTAAAATTGACCGTCTGGAGACCTTACCTGAATTACACACTAAAACAGTCATCAAAATTAACACAGTTTATCAGATTCTACACACCCGGGGTTACATGACCACGTTGTCGCAGCCCCTAAACTGAGGAACCAACAAAAATCTCTGCGGGAGATAAAATTTTGCGAGAAGAAGTAACAGACTGTCAGATAGTTACACATCAGTTCCAAACCTTGCATAAGGACAGTGTGATCAGAAGTATAAAAATGAACCCCGAATGACAAGAAGGTTACCATCCCCATAGACAATAAAATGATAAAAATATGCATACAAAAACGAAAAAAAGTTGATTTTTAACCTCCAAATGTAAAATACTTTCTTGCAATCAATGAGGTCTGATCCTCCTACGAAAACCTGCATATTTTGCCTATTATAGCCAATCCCCTAGTTTGCCCGGTGAAATCTACCTCCGCCTTCCGGCGTGCCGAGAGGATTTTTTTTATCGGGTTCCGTGTAACGAATGTTATTAGGAAGGGTCTGGCCCAGATACCCGTATAATAGCGACAAGCCATGAGAGATTGAGTCAGGAATGGACCGGACCGGATGGCGAGACCAGTACGGTAGTTATCCGCCCAATTGCAAATGGGATACACCCTGCTTGTTCCGGTACTCAACAATGTCTCAGTCCAGACTTCTGGCGTCCGTCACTAGCGTCTGTTAGAGTGAATGGCCATAGAATGATTATTTTTAAATTATTCCTAGAAGAGCTCCAGAGTCATAGCGCCGAACCAGTCTGGGAGTAAAAGTGCAGGGAGCTACCTCAAGGCCTACCTGTATTATTACTAGGGCTCAGAATTTTTAGGTAAATAAATATTTTTTTATGTAAATACATATTTTAAGCATTTTTTTGCTATACATACATAAATTCCTGTTTTTCACTTATTAGCGCATAAAAAGACACAATATTTGCATTTTTAAAAATCAGTACGCTAGATCTTTCAGTTTATTGCATTTTTGTTCTGTGTTACTTCAACGGGGAAGAACCTGTGAGCTATCTAATCTTCATGCAGAGCGTATGTCAGCTTGCATCTGTATTATTCTTAACTTGTCGCCCCGTGCCGCTCACTGTGGAAGCTGGGGCTTTTCTTGTCCATAGCCATATTGCACCACGTGCTAGACCTCCCCCTCTCCAGCTACCTGCAACCAGTGTCACAGTCCATTTCTGGTACTGTGTAGTGTAAGGCAGTTCTACGATGCCTAAAGTAAAAACAACTACAAGTTATCGTCTGTTACAAAATTCAAAGATAATTTTACTTCCGATGGAGGCGTTCTGTTCTGCCAACCATATGGGAAAGCAATCAAGGTTGAAACGCAATCTCAAGTTACACAACACCTCAAGGGCAAGAAATATAATGCCACAGTTTCGCGCCTTCAGAGTAAGGGTTTCGCGATAATCGTCGGTCATTTGTGATGGACAACCTGAAGATGTATCTCGTTGTGTTCTGTAATGCTTCAGCAGTCAGTGAGACATAGAATAAATAAATTGCATTCGTGAGTACTGCATATTGATAAACTAAATTATAATTAACTATTTTTACTTTTTTGTCACATATTTCAGGTATTTTTAATACATAAAAAACAAGTAGTTCCTTGAAGAACTATACAGCCTATTTTCATATATCCTGCTCATGTTAATTGCCTCTATCAACGTACAAAATTTCAGTTTAATTGCTGTAACAGATTCGTAGATATTGAGAACCGTCTAAATATTTCAGATTGTCGCCAGGTTGGATTTTTATTTTTGTACTATTATATTAAGATTATTGTGTACGTGTGGTATTCAAACTTCAATCGCATGATTAGAACACAAGAAGTAAAAACGAGATTTTAAAATTACGCACAGCAGCCATCTTGTGATTGTGCAAACAATTGAAATAAATTAGATGCCAGTGGATCAACATTTGTGTAAGCATTTAACGTGCAACGTTTCACGGCACTCGGATAGTTAATTCGCGAGAAACGTCCATTTAAATATTTATACTTCGCGTCGCCGCCATGTTGGATTCGTGCTTACCAGGTTACTGAAACTCCTATAGGTGAACATATGTTCATAGTCTCTATGAACATAAAAAATTCAGTTTGGTTGCTATAAAAAATTCATAGATATTGAGAACCGTCTAAATATTTCGGAAGCTCGCCATTTAGGATTGTTATATGTATAGGCCATAGAGTTATGTACCATTCAAGGACACTTATTGCCTAGGTTCATTATTCAAACTTTCACTTCGATCGCATGATTACGACACAAGAAATAAAAACTTATTTTAAAATTTTGCACAGCCGCCATCTTGAGGTTATGTAAACAAATGAATTAAATTAGATGGCAGTACATTACAATCTGCAAAATCATTTACTGTACCACATTTCACTGCGCTCAGAGAGTTAACTCACGAGAAAAGTCTATTAAAATATTTCAAATTCGCTTGGTCACCATGTTAGTTTTGTACTTGACAGGTTTATGAGTTATACATAGGTAAACTTGTATCAGTACCCTTTATCACCGTACAAAATTGTAAAAGTTTCGGAGATATAGAATGTCAGTGAAATATTTCGCACAGCCGCCATTTTGAGGTTATGTAAACAATTGAACTAAATTAGACTCCAGTGCATTGCAATGTATATAAACATTTGCTGTTCCAAGTTTCATTACGTTTGGATAGTTACATCGCGAGAAAAGTCTATTTAAAAGTCTCAACTTCGCTTGGCCGCCATGTTGGTTTTGTAGTCACCAGGTTTTTGAAAGTCTCATAGGTGAACTTCTAGTAGTGCCTTTTAATACCGTACACAATTTCAGGGAGATATCGGTAATAGTTTCGGAGATATTGATTGCTAGTGAAATATTTCGCACAGTCACCATGTTGGATTGGTGAGACGTAACAAAATTTGAAGGGTACGGTCGAGGTCGCCGGGAATAGTGCTATGAACTTACCGAGTTTCACTGAAATCGCTCCAGCCGTTTAGATTTTATTAGGGGGACACACACACCTCACACACACACACGCACGCACACACACGGACAAAAGGTGATCTCATAAGCCTATTTTTTCAAAATTGAAAATAGGCTAATAAATATTTTCCCTAATTTTAGCACCTCAAATTCCGTGTCCTAATTATTACAGTAGATCAGGACTGGCCAACCTACGGCCCGCGAAACAATATTGTCCGGCCCGAACCGTGTCGCCAAAACTCTGTAACAACTAAAGCCAATTGGACAAATCAGTTCCAGTCGTCGCACTCAACTAAATTATCATGAATTTTATTTCATAATTCGATTAATAATTGCGTCAAATGTACAGAAGTACTCACTCTTTGGCATTCATGCAGTATTAGTGTTCATCGTACTTCTATTTTAAAGGGATTGATTAAAAATATGTAAATTTATTTTTAGTGTTTTATTTTTTTTATCCAATGCAAATAAATATTGAAAACGGCAACAATACTAAGAAAACCAGGCTCTGACTGCCACAAAACTCACCATATTGCAGCTATATTTAAAACAACAATCCAAACCCTCCCAAACCCCCGTAAGTGTCATTGGCCCCCAACGATTTACAATGTGACTCGTCGTTAAAAAAAGGTTGGGCAACCCTGCAGTAGATTATAGCTGTGTTTCAACCGGCCGCGGTGGCCGGAGGGGAAGTAAAGCCGGTGGTCCCATGTCAAGATCCTTCCACTAACTAAACTTGTATGAAGCTAAATTCCTAGGTTATATTTCGTTGGAACGCTCTATCAAAGTTCCAACGTTCACCACTAGGTATCATTGACATCTGGTAGCGAAAGTTGGAACTACTTGAAATTTAACGGAACTTGTAGCTCACCCTATGGGTGTCAGCTAGAAGCAGCTACATACAGACTCTGGCGAGCCGAACCTGTCCTCGGACACTCCCGGCACTAAAAGCCATACGATAAATACATAAATAAACAAATCGAAAACGTTGAAGCAGAGCTTGTGTTGTACCCAGTATAAACGTCCAGATATGTAATTATATTCTGGTATTTCTCGCAGTAAAAAGGTACAGGTGCGCTTCGTAAAAAGGGAGGTAGCGCAGAGTTCGCTACTCCCGTGGGGGTCCGGGCGGGGACACCGAGAGCCCGCTGATGAGCCAGCTTGGTGTCCTAGGCGAATCCACACACAAGACAAGGCACAAACCTAGAAAAATTGTTGAGTTTGTATTTATACTGTTGGTAACGATCGGGGAGTCAAGTGTCAAAAACATCATAACGTAAGTAGTTTGCTGACTCGGATCAGTCAGTTATAAGAAAGGAAAGCGCTGTAGTTGACTTGTTGATCTAATTTCAATACATAATAAACCCGAGGTGAATGTTTGTATATATACTTCTTGCTCTCGTAGAGTAATTATACCATAACGTGGTGGATTTTATGAACTAATGATATTTTTGTGCCACTTCGAGAGATGCCTTTCTTTTCTCATTTTGTCGGCTTTGATTTGCATATCTAACCTGAACACGAATCACCCACTTCTCCAAGCCCATTCCGTGTCACTCGCATTCGTCGTGGAAGTTTCTTGTAGACGTGTCTCTCGTCCTTTTGCTTGTGGGGCTACATGGCAGCGTTGTCGCAGCCCCTAAACTAATGAACCAATCAACCAACCAACCAATCTTCTGCTTAGTTGTTTCATGTACGCGGACGAGCAAAGGAAACGCAACACCTTGATTTCTTGGAAAATGTTGTCACGCAGTTCATGTTCCAAAATCCTACGTTAGGGACGTTATGATGAAATTTCCTGTAGTGACCCCCTGATTATGTAATTCATCTCAAACCCATCACATTTTACTCTGATAGTTTGCCAGTATCTCAACAACTTCTTTCCGAACAGATGGATTGGTCGAGGGGTATCCATTGTATGGCCTGCTCGATCGCCAGATTTGAATCTGATTGATTTTTTTAAAACCTTTGGGTACACATACTATCCTTGGTGAATGCAACAGCACCTGTACCTAATGTCGATGGCCTGAGGCAGCGTATCCCAAATTGGATTTGACAAAGGACGGAACACTCCAGGATTTTTCCACAGAGTACGGCAGCAAATGGAACGCAAGCTCCGGGGATGTATCAAAGCAGGAGGAAGTAACTATTTTTTTTTGTGGTAAATGTATGTTGAAGAATGTATTACATGTACAAGAAACCTATCGAACTACCAAACAAAGGAATTTTTGACCCATGTTCACATCAACTGTTTGTGATGTTTTGGTGTCAGAAATGCGCCCTTAGAGTTATGGTCACTTATTTATATACATTCTGTATGTACTTACGTATGTTCTCAGACTAATTTATGAATATTGACACACCTGTAGTGTCTTTAAACTAAGAATTTGAGCACATAAACACAGGTTATGGCTGTTGCCCCGGAGATCCGGCTTCGAGTCCCGGCTCTGCCAAGAAATTCAATTCTGGTCTAAGGACTGGAACGGGGTTCACTCAGCCTCGTGGGTTCGATTCCCACCTCAACCATCTTGGAAGTGATTTTCCGTGGTTTCCCCACTTCTACTCCAGGTAAATGCCGGGATGGTTTCTACCGTAAGGCCACGGCTGCCTCATTCCCAATCCTCACCTGAATGACAAATACACACACTACTGTCGACCAAAGTATTATGTGTACTCGAGTTTGAAGGTTGTGTGTTAAGTAACCAATAGACCTACATGAAATCCAATACCATCAACATTTTCGTCGTTCTATTCTACGTTAGTTCATGTAGGTTTGGATTTTTTAATTTATATTTTAATATTTTTTATCGCAGTTGGAACACAAAAAGTGCACGTTTTTAAGCGTGTTTCAACCATGCGTCACATTTAAGAATTATTATCTCAAAAGCCCGTCATCAGATCGAATCCAAATTTTAACACAATATACATTGGAATGTTGTATAACTGGTTTATTAATTTCACAATTTTGTGTGTCCAAAAAACAAAGTTATCATTTTTGTAAGGTAACTTTTTCTCGGCTCGGGGTGGTTGGAAAATGTAGTTCTTGGTTGCGTTGTAATCGTTATCCATCAAAAAGTTATGCTGTATGACTGTGAAATACGTAAATTAATTCACTTATTTTATATCGGTTTGTATTTGTACGAGGAAATAACACATGGTTCTCCAGTTAGCCGCTCTGGCGAAAGCTGTACAGCGTTGCTGAGATGGAGCCCATCACTTCCGAGCGAGACGCGCCATGATGCGTGAGGGCACCATTTCGGCAACGCTGTACAGCTTTTGCCGGAGCGGCAAGCAGGTGAAACATGTGTTATTTCCCCGTAGAAATACAAACCGATATAAAATAAGTGAATTAATTTACGTATTTCACAGTCATACAGCATAACTTTTCGATGTATAAGGATTACAATGCAACCAAGAACTACATTTTCCAACTACCCCGAGCCGAGAAAAAGTTACCTTACAAAAATGATAACAACTTTGTTTCTTGGACACACACAATTTTGAAATCAATAAACCAGTTATACAACATTCCAATGTATATTGTGTTAAAATTTGGATTCGATCTGATGACGGGTTTTTAAGATAATAATTATTAAATGTGACGCATGGTTGAAACACGCTTAAAAACGTGCACTTTTTGTGTTCCAACTGCGATAAAAAATATTAAAATATAAATTAAAAATTCCAAACCTACATGAACTAACGTAAAATAGAACGACGGAAATGATGTTATTGGATTTTATGTAGGTCTATTTATTGGTTACTTCACAAACAACCTTCAAACTCGAGTGCACATAATACTTTGGTCGGCAGTAGTACACACTCCGTCCGCCTCGTTATGAGTAGTGGCTAGCCTTCTTGGCTGTCACCGCGGAGGCCCGGGTTCGATTCCTGGCTTTGCCAAGAAATTTAATTCTGGTCTGGGGCACACTCAGCCTCTTGAGACAAAACTAAGAAGATGCAGGCTTGATTCCTACCTCTGCCATCCTGGAAGTGGTTTTCCGCGTTTTCCCACTTCTACTCCAGGTAAATGCCGGGATGGTACCTAACTAAGGCCACGGCCGCTTCATACCCAAATCCTACCTCACTTAAAAATGCACACTCTAGTACAGACATCACAGTCACACAGGTTATCAGACAACTTCTACACGCACCTAAGTACACAGGACTACATGACCACTCCCATGTGCACGGGGTTGATGTCCAAGGTGTCCCAAGGCCATAAAATGAATTAACATCTTACTGTAGACTATGTTGACGACTTCCCTAATTCGTTCGATTCTAATTATTCATATTTCGACAACTCTTACGCGCTCGGGTGTCATTTTGTGCCGTCATTTTCCTTGACCGGCTGACTATCTAAGTTAATGTAAAGTATTCTCATTTCGTTAATATATGGACTTAACGCAATGAGTTTTTTAAGAACCCTGGTTTTAGCTTTAATGGAGTTTATTCATGTGAGAATGCAATTACATACTTTTTAACTCAGAAGTTAGTGTTTGCTACTCGAACTGGTTGTTGTTGTTGTTGTTGTTGTTGTTGTTGTTGTTGTTGTTGTTGTTGTTGTTGTTGTTGTTGTTGTTGTTGTTTGAATCTCAATCTTTTGACTGGTTGGATGCAGCTCTCCATTCCTCCATGTCCTGAGCTAATCGTTTCATCTCTACATAGCTACCATACCCTACATCCGAGGCAATCTGTTGAACATATTCTAACCTTGGTCTACCCCTACAGTTCTTGTCTTCGACCCTTCCTTCCATAACTAAGCTTGCTATTCCTGGGTGTCTTAGTATGTGTCCTGCCAACCTATCTCTTCTCTTCATTAGCAGTCGCCACAAACATCTCTCCTCTCCCACTCTTCTTAATACCTCTTCGTTTGTAACCCTATCTACCCATCTGATCTTCATCATTCTCCTGTAGCACCACATTTCAAACGCTTCGATTCTCCTCTTTTCTGCTGCACCAATAGTCCAAGTTTCACTTCCATAGAGCGCCACGCTCCAGACAAAGGCTTTCAAAAATGACTTCCTAATACCTAAATCTATATTCGATGTCAGCAGATTCCTTTTTTGTAGAAATGCTTTCCTTACCTGAGCCAACCTACTTTGCTTCGTCAATCACTGGTTATTTTGCTTCCTAAGTAACAGAAGCCTCCTACTTCCTTTAGCTTTTCACCTGCCAATTTGATGCCCATAGAGGTTTCTGATTTATTTCGGCTGCATTCCAATATTTTTGTTTTACAGTTATTAATTTTCATCATGAATTCTTTCCTCAAGACGGAGTCCATACCATTCAAAAACTCATTCAAATCCTCAGGCGTGTCAGCCAAGATGACGATGTCATCAGCAAATCTCACAGTTGAAATTATTTCTCTTTGAATCTTCACTCCCACTTTAAATTTTTCTCCAATTTCCTTCATTGCCTGCTCAATGTAAAGATTGTACTGGTAAAATGCGTAAACATTAAACATTATAGAATGCAAACATATTTGCCATTGGAAACAAATGTCATAAATATCCGTATTGACAGTAGAATTATAAACTTTTAATTAAACATTATGACAATGGTAATAATTAATATCCGTGTTGACTGATAGTACGGTACTATGTGATTCAAAACCACCTTGTCAAACACTAAAGACTGTGGTTTAATCACTGTTTTTACGTACATGTTTCGGTGTTCAATGACACCATCGTCAGTGTAGATTGAATCAAAATAATCTTAAAACTAAGTTTACAAAGATAAAAGAGAATGGATATCGTTACAAAACACTATTAGACATTTAAATAAAAAGAAAGCTCACAAAAAGAATTAAAAAACATATGAATTAATAAGAATGGAATGAATATAAATGTACCTTAAAGGACTGCTTGTTCATAAATATGGTTCGATAATTGTGAATCTGACGTCGCTGCTATGTAATGTATCTTCCAGTTATATCACAAGCCTTCCGTGTGGTTTAATATTATCGGACGTAATATGACTATAAAGCCGGCCCCGTGGTGTAGGGGTAGCGCACCTGCCTCTCACCCGGAGGCCCCGGGTTCGATCCCCGGCTCCGTCAGGGATTTTAAAACTGACGTGAGGGTTGGAACGGGGTGCACTCAGCCTCGTGAGGACAATTGAGTAGCTGTCTGACAGTGAGACAGCGCCCCGATCACGAATACCAAGATTAACGGCCGAGGGGACCCGACGCGCTGATCACGCGTCACCCCAATATCTGCAGGCCAAATGGCTGGGCAGCGGTCGCTTGGTTGGCCTTAGCCCGTCATGGGCTGGATAGAGCCAGGGGTTGACTTTTTGTTGTTGTTGAATATGACTATAAATCAATCTTAATGGATACGGCAGTCTGTATCACATTGGTGTGGTCTAACCTTGAAATAAACCAGAAGATTCTTACTACGTGGTTCTTTCTGTTGAAGTTAGCTGTCCAATTTGGTAATGCACTACATAATCTTAATCCAAACTGACCATGTATTTTATATGTATACGTCGTATGAAACAATTTGGATATTGCCAAGCCAAAATATAATGTATGGATACTTTGGGAATAAAACAACCTACATTCATGAAACTGTGCGCAACAAATTGGAATATGCAAATATGCCACATATTCAGAATTCTGATGCATACTCTCTTGAAGTATGCACTCTCATGTTTCACAAGCAGCACTTTCCAAGGCGCATTTTGAGGTTCTAGGGAAAACCGTGTCGAATATTGCACTGTATCATGCCCCAGACATGCGCAACAGGGTTGAGATGACATCTGGATGCGCCAAGGTTGTTGAATGTTTTCAATGTATTACGCGCCCCCGGCCGACCTTGGCTACTGCGCATCTAGTGTGCGCATAGCAAGGTCACGTCCCCTCCAAAACAAAACTTACTTGAACCAGCTGGCCTTCAGTGAAAGAATTACACGTTTAACATAAAGGGTTTCGGTGCTATATTTTTTTGAAATGTTGGCATTATTTTTCCATGACCCTTGTATTGTAGGCTACAAGTTGTCCAGGCTGTCTAACGGAGTGAGCGGTGAAACGTCGAGAGCAAACATCCTGCCTGGACCTCGGCCTACAAGCCCGGACAACTTGTATAATAACTATAAACGCCGACCGTGAAAGCTTAAGCTGTTGTTATATCAGGAAATAATCTTTATTGATTGGTTTAATCGACACAATTGTAATGTTTTTCAAAGCCACGCGAGTCTACATAATTCGTTGTGCCATTTTCCGAAAATATTGCTATTAAGTAAAAAAAAACACTGACAGTCCTTAGTTGCAATGGTGTCTGTTGGTTGATTGGTTCCTCAGTTTAGGGGCTGTGACAACGCGGTCATGTAGCCCCGTGTACTTGGGGTGTGTGTAGAATCTGTCTGATAACCGGTGTTAATTGTGATGGCCGCATTAGTGTGTGTTATCTGTAATTCAGGTAAGGACTGCAGACGATCAATTTCAAGTAGTTCCTACTTTTGCTACCAAATGCTACCGTCCACGACACCTAGCAGTGCATTTGGCTACTACTAGATACCATCGCAACCAGCTCCCGGTGACGAACGTTGGAACTTAATCAAACCTAACCCACAAATTTAGCTTCACACAAGTTTATTTAGTGGAAGGTTCTTTTACATGCCATAAATCTATGACATGGGACCGCCGGCTTTACTTGACCTCCGAAGGAAGGCATACTGAGGTATTTTCGACGCTCTTAAAAAATCCGACGACTTCGGCCGGGTTTGAACCCGCGATCTTGGGCACGCGAGTGTACTTGTCAACCAAACAGGATGACACAAAGAATAGTTCCCTCTCGATCGCCGGCACTCTTATCTTAAAAGGGAAATGTCTAATTTTGTTTTCTGAACAGATCTTTCATAAATAATACGATAACGAGATTAAAATACACAGAATGAAGGGTCATCGTGACGGCTCTCGAGTTAAATCTTCAAATTGAGTCCCCCCTCCTAACACCATGTCATTGTTACAGCTTACATCATGCTGTCTTGGCCGAGTCCCAGAGCAATACTCTGACCACTGCCTTAAAATGAACCAAAAACAACTCTTGTCAGCAGGCGAACAGGCTGAGTGACTTTTCCTTATATAAGAGTGGAACAACTTGGCCTGAACAGCACTGTCAAGCCTGCTAGTAAAGTGTGTCGGGAGATTACTGTTTGTTGTCATTTCATTGATTGTCCAGAGACAGACGCATGATTATATAACCTGTTCATACCTGCCAACTCTCTCGATTTAGCCGTGAGACACCCAATTTTACACAATTTCTCCCGCCCTCCCGCTTAACATATTAAATCTCCCGATTTTTTTCAAATCCCGTGCGTAATTTCGGACTAAAAGTCATCCATTGAAAAGATCGATGTTACGTGAAGTATGTTTCGATACCGCAGTTTCGCTTCATATCGATACTTTATACAGTAGATAATTGTCCATAACCACGCGTCCCGCTTAGTTGGATTTGAATACCTCTTTGTTTGAAACGGTCGATAGTTAATTCAGCGCGTGTTCCTAGAAGTTTTCATAATAGCCTGTGGGTGAGAGGTAGTTGTAGGCTGCGGAATATGCCGGTAGGCTATTGTGATTTTTTGATCTAAGTGATTTTGTTGGTTTCTCGGTAATACGGCGGAGAAATATGATTAGACATCGATCGTCTTCAAAATTCCCTATTTTTCAGTTTGAGAGGTTGGCAGGTATGCCTGTGTTACTATGATGACTGTAGTAGTAGTAATTATTGCGCTCTAGGATTGGTGCAGGTATTTACTTGGAAGGAGAGTCGAAAAAAAAAAACGTGGGAAAATAACACTCAGGATGGTCACTCTCCCTTGCAATAGCGGTGGGAGACTAAACGTTGTGGTGGTGAGGTATTTTCCTATGTCACTGAGAGCATTCGCTATACAGCCCTACGTTATATCACCATGGAAATTGTATGTTTTAACCAAACTTTCAACAGCAAATTCCAATTAATTTTGTCTTTCGACGGGAATTTAAGCCGTGATTGTTTCACCGGGATTTTAACCCCGACTGTGTGGATTCAAGACTAACAGTTAAGACATTACGCCATCACACTCCCTTCTGGAAATGATATGTTTGTCCTATTAATAATAATAATAATATCGTATGGCCTCGGGTGCCGGGTGCAAGCTTTGCTATTTGACACCCAGAGGGTAGCTTGCATGTCGAATTTCGTAGTTCCTTGACTATGAAAGTCAAGGAGGTTAGATGTTAGATATCTAATCTCCTTGAACACAATAACGCTTTCTAGTAGAGAAATGAGGAACTTTGTGCTGTCGGAAACTCCCGAGATTAATTTTGCCATTATGAACTCGGCCTACTGAATTCAAATGGGTTCTTTGACATGCCAACATCGTATGACATGCGTATCGTATTTTTGCCGCCTTTCAAAAATCACTTACCACGGTCAGGGGCGAACCTGCAATCTTGGGGTTAGTAGACCGACACGCTATCCACTCACCCACCGTGGCAAGCTTTTGTCCTATTAATATGTACTAATATGTATTAATTATGTATTAATAGTCTATGTATCTAGTCGCTTGTGCCATCTCTTGATGAATGCAATATTTTTGCATTTGTCTGTTGGCACAGGCTAGAGTAAAATGTGGCTTCCCACCGATGTCGTTCTCATTCATGGCTGTGATTATATGGAAGCTACTGAGGTATGAGTGGTGCTTAGTAATGGCCTTCAGGTCACAACTAGTGACAGTGTGTGCTGTGATAGGTACTACTCATAGGGTTAGTGCCAGTGCTCTGACTCAGTGAGGAAAGTAATGGCAAACTACTTCACTCCTCACCTTGTCTAGTACGTCTCTTTATAATGTTGGGTTGGGCTTTTGTGGGTTTCTACCAACATAGCCTATGGTGACACGCTTTGAGAATCCAACCTCTATCCAGGCTGATTACCTAACATTAATATCTACATACAAGTGAGTGAACTACAGTATAACCTGTTATATCCGGACTAATGTGGCGACCGGCCGATCCGGATATGGAAAAATCCGGGTATCACAAGGCTATTTTTACAAATAGCTAGGTGACCAGAAATAATTCACGAGTTTGTTGTTGATTAATTTTTATGTTTTTAACGGTTTAGTATCATTTTGTTAACTGTATACTGTACATAGGCTAAGAAATAGAATTGCTTTGAACTAAATTAAAATACAGTAATTAAATTATAATAATATGTTTTACAGTACATGTACTTACATAAATACACTGTACATTCTGCTTCTACATAATTTTTTGAAAATGTTTGTCATTTTCTGTTGCTTCACGCACTTCACTTAGGCCTACTGTTTCTACATTAGTTTTCGAAAAAGTTTGTGATTTTCTGTTGCTTCACGCACTGTACACGCTTTTTGGATGCCATGTCCCTCAATCTTCTTAAAAGCATCACTTCAGTCACACTCGTTTCATCTTGATTTTCTACATAAATGATTAAAGATTCTATGGTCTTGAATGCCTCAGAGTGACTCATTATTGTCCTCTACTTCGGGTTCAAAGATTTATTCCTCATCATTGCACACCATTTCTATAATGTCACTGTCTGTAATTTCGTTGACTTCGTCTTCATTTACTAACCAATTTATGGCTTCCTCGTTGTTGATTTTTTCACAACCAGTCAGGCATTGCACAAGCTCAGCAATCTGACGATTTTCTTCATTGCAGGCATAAGTTTCATTGAAGTCTTCTGTTTTCTCCCCCGTCCATTTATCAGTAGCTTAGTGATCTAAGAGCTTCCTCCATGACCTTACCAGCGTCAAAGGTGTCCGGATATGGGAGGGTTCGGATATCACAGGTCCGGATGTGACAGGTTGTACTGTATTTAGTATGATAATTAATAATAATAATAATAATTGTAATAATGATGTTGTTTCGGCAAAATCTTTCAAGTGAACCAATTTAAATATTCAAGAGAAATTATTCAGCCCTCTGGTTTAAACCGCGAAGCAAATAAAGAAAGAATTTCCAAATTACAGAAAGCTTACAGTATCACCTGGAACAGATGTAATAAAAACAATATCTCGGAAAGCTAAACTCAGACACTATAATACAGCAATGAAACCTGAAGCGTTATATGTATCGGAAACTTAACCATTGGTGGTGGATCCTTAAATAAAGACATAAAGAAACAAGAAAGGTAAATTTTACGAAAAATATTTGGCCCAGTTTGTACAGAGGGAATATGGAAGAAAAAATCATCCCAGGAATTATATTGTATGTCTGTCTGTTAGGTAGTCAGCCCGAAGGCTGGTTGCATCCTCAAAAAGTACTGCCGTTAGGTTATGTGGGTAGATACCCACTAACACCCAAGGCAGCGCTATATTGAGGCGTACTAGGCAAGACGAGGAGTGAGATAGTTTGCAGTATATTGTCAATCTCAAAATTTCTCACACACATTTTGGAAAAGACGATTGAAATTGTATGAACACATTATTAGAATAAACAATAACAGACTAACTAAAAGAATTCTCAACCTGACCCTTTCATTAAAAATCAAGAACAGCTGACTTCGTGAAATTGAAACAGATCTCCAGGAAATCAACATCTCAGAAGACATCGTACGGGCAGGGCCGTGGAGAGCGGCGACGGGCCCCGGGGCTGGTTATCTCCCGGGCCCCCAAGACGCAAAATTTAATCAACAGGAAGTTCAGTTAACTGAACTGCATGTTAAAAGAGATGGAAAGGGTATACTGTACACTCTGTGACATATGCCGTAATCTCTTTTCATAATAAAACATGATTTTTACACAAAGCCAAGACGGATTTTAAAATACGTTTTACATATAGGGTTTTTATGTTGACATTCTTAAAACTTGCTGCCCTTGGAGAATCACGCCCTTGGGTCTAAGCCTAAACACTGATACGTGTTTTGGTTGAACGGCGATCACACATCATTGTACATTAAACAAAGCAAAATATATTTTCATAATTAACCACAGGTATACTCATACGTAAGTCAAGTTATTTATTATGTGCTATAAGTAGATTGCAGCTGATCAGTGATTGTAAGAAAATGTGAATTTGAACTATATTTTGTAATTTGCAGTCAGTGGACTTCTTATAATTCAATATTGCTTTGCAGTAAGCAAACTTAGAACCAGGTTCTCATAAAAATCCCCAATCCTATCTATGACTGGTGACCATCGGGGGCGGATTTAAGCCAAGATTAAGGGGGAGTAGACACACCGGGGATCTGGGAGTATGGAATATCACCAAGCTCATAGTGGGGTCCGGGGGTCCTCCTCCGGAAAATTTTGCAAAAATTAGGTCCAAATTATTGAGTTATATGCCATTTTGGTGATTATTTTTGTGATATTTTAGAGTAAAAATTTGGTGACCATTGACATTTAGTGGCTATAGAAAAGACTCTCCGTTATTGAAGTAGCTCACCAATGACCGTGATGGGGGTCTACAGCAAGTCTGCAGATCAGATGTTCGAATCTCGGTGCTGACAGCAGCTATCCTGAGTATGGTTTTTCACACTCCCTCCAGATAAATACCGGGATAGTACCTTATTTCAAGTCCAGGGACACCTACCCTACTCTTATCCCTGATAATTACAGTAATAGTCGCGACGGGCAACGCATTCCCACTTTTCCCAGTCGGCAGCTAAGAATACGGCATGCGACTGATCATATCACAGAGGCCATAGCACAGCATGAGCACAGTGTATACCCTGCGTTTCGTCCAGCAGTGGGTGGTTTTAAGCGGGTCTAAGTTTCTACTCTCCAAGACAAATAGTTACAACAATGTTGCCAATACATCTCTCTTATTATACAACAACCACCAGCCTCCCCTTCAGTCTACACAATTCGCACGTTTCTTGGTTTTCTATTTTGTTCGCTGTTTGAGAATCTTATAATTTATTTCATTAATATTTGTGAAAACTACTGTTTTACAGTCAACTTCATTCAATAATGTGAAGGCCTTCAGAAACAAACCGGAAAATTAACGCGTCAACATATAACTTACTGAATTGTAGGCTATCTACAGTACTAGGCCTAGTTGATGCAAACGATTCACAACCGAGCGCCAATGGTTCATTACCCGCCAGTGATACTAGACCTACTAGCTACCAAGTACACGGGTTAAATGTCGCAAGCCCCTAAATTAATCAACAACTGTAACGACAAATAGGCCTATTATTAACTGTTGAGTAAGACTACGAATGACACCGCAGTCGGTAAGCTGAATCCTGCATTCCTGTGGCGGCTTCGTCAGGACCCGGAGTCATTTCCAATTCACAGGTAAAGGGAGCAACTCATTTTATGTTTAACGGTACTGAGACGTGTTTTTTTCGTGTGGCCTCCTCAGAGGCCAAGTGCAGGTCTTTCTATTCGACGCCCGTGGACGATCTGCGCGTCGGGATGAGAGATGAAGATGAATGCAACTGGACAAGGATGTGGAAGGAAGCGGCCGTGGCCTATCAAAAGGTACCGTCCCAGCATTTTCCTGGTGTTGAAATTGGGAAACCACGGAAAACCATTTCAAGGACGGCCGACGGTGGGGTTCGAACCCACGCGTCTACCGAGTCAGCAGAGAGCTTGGCCCCATGACCTAACGCTGCGCTTTAGCTAGCGTAGCCACTGCTGTCGGTAGGCTAAGCGTATCATGAAAGGGCTTGTATTCGCAAGGGAAAATATCTCTTCGCGTCCTCGAAAATAAGTGCTTTGCCGGTCGATGCTGCTCTTTGGAATAAACGGCGTAGAAATGTCCAATAATAATAACAGCCACTGTACCAGCTCAAAACAAAATGTACCGTATTTATATTAATATTCGACAATACTTCATTTTAATTTTCTTCTAAATTAAGCAGAGTTCAATATTTGGTCTTAAAAAGTCAGCGCGGTTGCCTACATGCAATATATTAATTTCTCCATCGCCATGCACACCACTGACGTTACTTATTGTCGTTTTATGAGGGGGAACAGCTGCTGTAGGTCATCTGTCCTTACCACTGACGTCCCATGAGAGGAATTGGAAAACAAAGTTGAGTGGTTCAGTGTCCTAGCTTAATGGTCATATTTCTCCTGGTTAATTAAACACTCAGTCCAGAAAAATATTGGAATGTTACTTTAGTTTCAGTCTTCGGATAAATTTCCCAACTCTAGTACCAAAAGTAATATAGGTTTCCAATAAATCCCTTAATCGGAAATGATTTGCGCACGAACCCAAGTACCTAGTATTGTTGATCGTATTAAATGAACCAGTTATAATAATAATTATATTGCAGCTAAGAATACAGATTATTCAAATGTTAGCATTGTTTTCTCAATTCAGTATACGAGAAGATGAACAATTCCGCATGCATTTCTTCTATCTGCGTTTGACAGCAGAATCGTCCCTCTCTTTCGCAAGATATTTAGCCAGCAATGATAATTTTTCACATAGTGCGAAAGTGAATTACTAGGGAACGATGACTCGCTATTCTGCCCCTTAAATCAACTATAAAGTGAATTACTGTGTGGATGCTACTTTAAAATGTATTTTACTAACCTGCCTGCTCGGCATACGAATTGATACGTCTAGGTAAGCAATATATTCATTTCAGACACTAAAACCTCTAAATATCTAAGCTCAACATGACGCACCAAACTTGAAACTCTCGAGCTAGCTGACCAACACACACCAGGGCAGCTCAGGCTCTCGTGGCCTTGGCGAAATAAGCGAAGAGATGAGAAAGTTATTTGAAGGATTGGTGCATAAGCCGAATAAGCTAAATTTAGGATAATGGGATGCTCTCTCTGTCTTCAGGTATATTCTTAGAACAATACATAGCGAAGCCCAATCGCCTAATTTGACCACTTTGAGACAGTAAAGTTGTTCTTCCCACAAGTGCTTTGTACAGGAAAATATTGTCTGCTTGACATAATAAGTTTCTCAATCCTTGTAACTTTGTTCACAGACAGTTCATTGCTTTCACTAAATGATTGCCAGTAGCAAATTCTAGTCACATAAAGGCAATAATAAATCAATGCCCGATCGGGCCCATCCTCCTAGGACGCCGGCCCCCCCCCCCTGGGAGGGTTGGGCCCCGGGGCACAGCCCTGCCTGACCCCCCCCCCCTCTCGTCGGGCCTGCGTACGGGACAGATGTATATTCAGAACCAAAATCAACAATCACCAATTTGGAGACAAATCCAACACCAGAGCCTCTATAACTTGGACAGAAGAACGAAGGAAGAAGCTCAGGGAGAGGATGAAGAGATATTGGGAGGAAAAGAAGGCCAACACATCAGGTTCAATCGAGTAGGGCATGACAAGGTAAAATAATAATAATAATAATAATAATGGACACCATTCGCAAAAGAAGACTCTCCTTTTATGGCCACTTAACACGAATGAACTCCGGAAGATTGTCCAATCGAATCTGTGCCTACTTTGTGGGAAAGAAAACCAAAGGGATGTGGTTTACAGAGGTGGAAAAAGACCTACAAGAACTGGGGATATCACATGAGGACATCTTGGAACGTGACTCTTTGAAGAAGAAACTGGGGAGATACAGAGTTTTCAGCCAGAACCTATATTGAAAACCGGCAAGAAGTGGGCCGAAGAACGGAAGGAAGCTCACCGAAGAAGAATGCGTGAATACTGGGCCAATGTGAAAAAAGAGGGAAAAGGCAGTTGAAATAACGTGGTCCATAGACGACCGAAACGATTGTAATAATAATAATAATAATAATAATAATAATAATCTTATAGAAGTAAGGATTTCGCTTAAGGACATTCAAGAACGTCTTTCCCTCCAGAAAAAAAACTTAGAGCAGAGCAGCGATTCCAAGAAAAGCCAAAACTGAGAACAGGCAAGAAGTGGATAGCTGACAGAAAGGAGGCGCACAGGAAACGGAGGAAGGACAACTGGGAAAAGATTAAAGCTCAAAGACAGAAACAGTTAAAGTAACGTTCCTCTTAACTACTGCGGCTTTTAGAGACGCCGTGGTGCCGGAATTTCGCCCCGAAGGGGATCTTGAACGTGTCAGTAAATCTACTGACACGGCTCCCTAGCATTTAAGCTCCCTGAAATGTCAGCTGACTGCGCCAGTATGCCTTCCTTTGGAGGGGAAGTAAAGCCGGCGATCTCATGTCATAGATTTATGGCATGTAATAGATCCTTCTACTAACTAAACCTGTGTGAAGCTAAATTTCTAGGTTATATTTCGTTGAAATGATCTATCAAAGTTCCAACGTTCACCACTAGGTGTCAGTGACAACTGGCAGCGAAAGTTGGAACTACTTGAAATTGAACGGAACTTGTAGCTCACCCTATGGGTGTCCCCTTGAAGTAGCTACAGCCTCTGGCGAGTCGAACATGTCCTCGGACACTCCCGGCACTAAAAGCCATACGATAAATAACAAAATAATGTATGATAATTAGGTAGATCGATCATCTGTTGGTATGTGATGCTTGGCACATGTTCCTAATTTGCATAGTAATACGGCATATAAAGTTGTGAGTATGCAAATATATTAAAAATAACTATTTAAAAAAGCCTGCTATTTCACTAATTACTGTCTAATTAATTGGTTAATTTTGTAATGTTGTGTCCCCGAGTTTACACATGGGAATTGCGGGAAATGAGTTAGCGGATCAAGCTGCAAAAGAGGCGGTATCACTACCACCTCGACCAATGGAGGTACCCGCTTGAGATATTCGCTCTCAGTTACGCCGACAAGTACTGGCATTTTAGGAGAGTCAGTGGCTAGCTGACCCACTGCCCAGTAAACTGAGAGCGATCAAGGGAACTACTCGCGTGTGGCGGAGCTCATTCCGGTCATGGAGAGAGTCCGTCATTTTGTGTAGGATAAGGATAGGTCATACAAGATCACCCACTCGTACCTTATGAGAAGGGAAGACCCCCCACTTTGTACCTGTGGAGCCGTATTCACCGTGGCCCACATTTTCACCGAGTGTGTGGATCTTGCTGACTTACAAAGAAACCTTGGTTTGCAGATGACACTCAAACTTATATTAGCCGACGACGCGGTGGCTGCTGATCGCGTTATCCGCTTTATAAGTGAGAGTGGGTTAGGGCCAGCAAACTAAATTTTCCAGTGAACTCAACGACTTGTTCGTTTTTGAATGATAATTGTTTGTTTTTCCGTAATTTTTGTTTATTATTATAATTTTTATTTTTATGTATTTGTTTTTGTTTTATTCATTTTTGGTCTTTTTAAATTTAGGTGTCCACCTCAAAATTTTAAATTCAATTCCAAATTTGTATTTTTTAACCTGTGTTAAGAGGGGCAGATTACCTCGTAGTTCCGCCCCTTAAAACAACAATAACTAACTAACTGTCCCCCAGTTTTGCCTCTCATTCCCGACCCGATTTTTTGCGAGGCTGGCTGCGTGGCGCAGAGGTAGCGTTCTCGCTTGGTGTACCCATGGTTGCGGGAGAGAATCCCAGCGCAGTCTATTGGCATTAGAGGGGTGCTTAAATGCGAGATAGCAGTGTCAGTATTTTTATTGGCACGTTCAGGGCGAAATTCCTGCACCCCCGCAGTAGTTAAAAGGGACCTAAAATCCATAACGGTATTCTTATAAATATTCTTTCTTTCTTTCTTTCTTTCTTTCTTTCTTTCTTCGTCATGCCCGACTAAGGAGCGCGATTGAACTTATTTAGCTGATGGCAGTGCCTTTCTCTTCTCGCTGTGGCTTCTCTTGCGATCTGAGCAGGTTTTGTTGGTGATAGCGCTTGGATAGTCTGCAAAGCGGTGATTATCGACTAATTCTCTGAACTTGGCTCTGTCTAGTACAATGTCATCTGTGATACCTATTTCCTGAAGATCTTCTCCAACTTCAAGCTGCCAGGTGTTTTGAACTTTAATTGACAGGGCAAGGTTAAGAATCCTTTTGGTCAGTCTCTGATTGCCCATCCTGAGGATATGCCCGTAAAATTTCAATCGTCTATTCCTAAATGTGTCTTGAGATTTTCTCCGAGTGATATTGTTCTTCTTATTATTATCATTAACCTTATTGTTATCTGTTTTTCAATTCTTCGCTGCAATGCATCTTCTTTCGTTGTAGTTTGAGTCTTCAGTCTTTAGACTGGTTTGATCCAGCTCTCCATGCGCTCCCTGTCCTGAGCTAATCGTTTCACCTCTACATAGCTACCACACCCTTCATCCGAGGCAATCTGTTTAACATATTCTAACCTTGGTCTATCCCTACAGTTCTTATCCTCGAGCCTTCCTTCCATAGCTAAGTTTGCTATTCCTGGATGTCTTAGTATGTGTCCTAACCACCTACTGTATATCTTCTCTTCATTTGTAACCCTATCTGATCTTCATCACTCTCCTGTAACACTACAATTCTTCTTTCTGCCATACAAAATGAAATGTGGATCAAACAAATTGAGAAGGATCTTGCTGAAGTTAATATTCAGCAAGACACAATTAATGACGGGAGACGCTACCAGGCCTTTCCTCACATCCATTAGAGAAGTTCACCCCAACGCGACCACAAAATGGTCCGAGGAACGTAAGATCTAGTTCAGCAAGAACATGAAAGATTACTGGTCCCATAGAAAGGCTCAAGAATATTCAAAACCTTATTTGGATTGCCAAGGTAAGGCTTTTGTTCTTATGAAAGGGAGTTTGACTCCCGTAGCACATTGGCATGCTCGTGACATCAATACTGCTTGTATTTTGTGTCTTGTATGACCTTCTCAGTATGTGCTAGCCACGCGTATTGGTAGGTGTGTCTGTACCAACTGACGAGCCCAACGGCACACTGGGGCGAAACGCTGGCATTGTTTGAGCTAACCGGACCATTTGTTTTTATCATTTATTGATAAAAAAAAGCAGCCGCCAAACAATCCACCAAAACAAAAAACAAGCAAAAAACAGAAGTGGCAGACAACAAGCACCATATATATATATATATATATTTATGTTATGTTTTATGGCCAACATTGGACCACTGCAATCAATTCTACATAGTCTTAGCCAAGAATTTAAATATCTCGGAACCAAAATTACCAAAGATGGAAGAAGCAAGAAAGAAATCAAATGTAGAATTTTACAAGCCAAATTAGCATTTCACAAAGAAACTTTTATTCATTACAAATTCCATTAATCTTAAAACCAGAAAAATATTATTAAAAGCGTATGTTTGGAGTATTTCCCTTTATGGTTGCGAAACGTGGACAATTGGAAAAGAAGAAAAAATGAGGTTAAATTCTTTTGAACAATGGTGTTATAGAAGAATGCTAAAAATTAGCTGGACCGAAAAAATAACGAATGCTGAAGTATTTAAAAAGGTGGAGGAAAATTATACCTTATGGAAAAGCATAAAGAGGAGGACTAGACTGACAGGACATATTTTGAGACACGATAGCCTGCTGAAAACGGTATTGGAGGGAATGGTTGAAGGCAAAAGATGTCGAGGAAGACCATGCCTACAATATGTACAGCAAATCATGTCTGATATACGATGCAGAAACTATGAAGAGGAAAGCTATAAATAAAGCCGACTGGAGAACTGCCGCAGACCAATCCATGGATTGAATACTTAAGAAGAAGATTTTGCCAATAGGTTTTCATCCTCTCAGATGTTAACTTCTTGTGTGTAGCAGACAACATCCTTCCTTTAGCTCTTTTATTAATTTTGGTTGGCAGTCTAATATGTGAAGCATGTAAAATGTTGATTCTGTCAGTTCTATTCTTCAGGTTGTCAAGTGTTATTTGGAGTTCTTTGATATCATCGTTGTTTTCTGTGGTCCATTTAATCCTGATATTGCTATTCCATAATTTCTCTACTATTTTTCTACTAATTCTAGTTTCCGGTGTTCGAAGAAGATGTCCAAAAAATGAGATCCGTTTCTTTCTAATTGTACTCAATATTAGTTCAGTTTCCATATCGACTGTATTATTTGATGCTATTCTCCAATGGCCATTAACTTATATTGCTTATTTATGCATGACCTAATTATTCTTCGTTCAGTTTTAAGTATTTTATCTATTTCAGCTGTATTAGTAGTTTTGAAAATAGTTTACTAGCATCAGTAGGCTAACCTATGGCTGTGTAATTGTTTTATAATGTCTTAATTTTGCTGCAATCGATAAGTTGTTGTTGTATGTATGTATTTTTGGTTATAAAATTGGCTTTATTCTATTTTGTAAGGTTGGTTTTTCTTTTAGATTATAGGTGATAATTTCATGTATATACCATTTTGATTTCATATTCATCAATATTGATTATATTTTCGAGTGGTGTATCAGTCAACTTGGTTTCCGTTTTTTTAACAGAAATTCTAAGACCAGTCTTTTGTGCAATATTTTGTAAAGATCGGATATGATGCTCCATTTCTGAAGGTTGTTGGCTAATAATGCAAGGTCATCTGCAAATCCCAAGCAGTTTAAACTAATTATTTTGCTTACGACTTCCTTTTTTTTATTTTTAGGATTCTCTAAATAACATCCTCTAATTACATATTATAAAGCACAATTAATTAAATAGCAGAGGTGACAGTTTTAATCATGAACGAGTCATAAATACTTCCTCTAAACTTAACTTTTGATTTACTAACAGGGTAAGCTCTATAAGTGTAATTTGTTTTCGATGGAATCCAAAATTTCTTATAATTTTTAAAATTGAAGGAGTATGTATATAATCATATGTCTTCTTAAAATCTATAAATGCTATTGCGAGAGGCTTATTTCGTTTCTTATAATAAATGAAATAATAATAATAACAATAATATCAGTATTCTGAAAAGATCACTGACACCTTCAGGAAAAGGCGATTGATGTTATACGGCCACATTCTCAGAATGAACAATGACAGTCTCACCACAAGGATTGTCAACCTTGCTCTCTCAGTGAAAGTCAAGAACAACTGGCTTAGTGAAATAGAATAAGACATTCATGAAATTGGCATTACAGAGGAAATTATACAAGATTGACTCCAGTTGAAAACAGTAATCAACCACCATCATTTTAACCTGTTTATACTAGTTAGTTTATCAATACGGAACCAGAATGAACCTTTTATGTTCTAAAAACACCATCATGTTGCTAAGAAAATGGCTACCAGGACTAAGAAATCATAGGAAGGAAGGAAGCTTGTAGTTTAACGTGACTGTTAATCTCGCGATCATGAGCCACGGGACCTCCGTTTTACGTGGAATCCGAACCACAGGACATGGCATTTCACTTCGAAAATCTCACATGCAGTGACCGGGAATCGAACCCGGTCCACCTTGGTGAAAGGCATACAGCTGGACCGCTGAGCCACCATGCCCCCCCCCCCCCCCCTAAGAAATCATAGACTGAAGATCGGAGGAAGATGTTCAGTGCCCAGATTAAGAGATTGTGTAAGAAATCATCATCATTAGCTAAATACGTTCTATCGTGTTCCACGGACATAACGATGTAAAAAATATATTATTGCGAGTAGTTCAAGGCCCAACACTGCTACCAGCAGCGTAGGTACGCGTTTTAAGTCACATTGGGGAACTGCAAACCGGTGAGATTGGAGGTCGAATCCTGACACTGACAGAGACTGCTTGTGTTTTATCACACACTCCAGGCTGCGTTAAAATCCCTCAGTATGCCCTCCTTCGGAGGGAAAGTAAAACCGGCGGTCCCATGTCATAGCTTTATGGTATAATAAAGAACCTTCCATTAATTACACTTGTGTGAAGCTAAATTATAGGTTATATTTGACTAATGCTCTTAGGTTCCAACTTTCGTCGCCAGAAGATGACTGCGGTGGCATCTAGTAACCAAGTTCAGAACTAGTTGGTCGTTGACGGTGGCGTTTGGTAGCAAGAGTTGGAAGTACTTGAAAATCGAATGTCTGCAGTCCTTACTTGAATTAAAACCAGATAACACACACTAGTACAGCCATCACAATTAACACCGGTTATCAGACAGATTCTACACACACCCAAAGTACACGAGGCTACATGTCGCAGCCCCTAAACTGAGGAACCAACCAATCAACCAACTCCAGGCTACTGCCGGTATGGTAGGCCCACCTTATTTCAAGGGCATTGACCCCAATTCTAACCCAAAAATTACGTACACTGCTAGGCATCACATTAACACAGGTTATCCGACAGAATTCAACATCCCATCAATTACGCGGGGCTAAAATGTAGCAACAACAATTGACTCGTAAGAATAGTGAACCGTCTTGTTTTGGACTCACCATGTCGCGTCTTTGCGGTAGCTCGTGAGGTTGGGCTCACTCGCGGATCAACGAAAGCAAAGCAAGCACCGTGCTATGCTACACAAGTCCTGACTGTCCGGCTTTCCCTTGGCGACTGAAGAGGAGGAGGAGGTGTCTCTCTTGTGCTGTGTGGCCACAGACTGCCCCACATTCTCTGCTGCCAAGCTTTCATTTTGTGGTTGGCTAACCTGATTGCCATGTGCATTCCCCTCCCGGACCGCATGGCTACCAATTTCGAAAATGTCATCGCTTCTCCTCTTTCCAGAATGCATGTGTTCGGTACATTCTGGATGTAAGGCGAGATGAACATACAGGGCCGGATTTGAGAGTATTGGCAACTCCAGCTATCTGATATGACATCTAGCGGTAAGAATGAGAAACTTACCAAGTAGGGTACATTTGTCACGTGGTGACTGTTTGTATATGGTTTCTTGTATTGGTAAACAGATCGTGGTAAATTGTTCGTGTCTTTATACATAAGTAATAAGTTTTACTCGATGATAGAGTGAAAAATGAGTAAAAGCAAAGTGTATTGCTCAGTTTACGGCTGTAAGTCGATGTATAAGAGGGCTGCGGACATACGTTTTCATCACTTTCCAAAAGATGCAAATAGCAATAGCCGAAATGTGATGATACCTAATACCTAATAATAATACCTTTCCACCCCGGGAAGGATCTAACACTTGTCGAGGTAGACAGACAGAAGACCTGCGACGTAAAGCCAGCGAAGGTTATTCAGTTTAAAAACAGCTGTTACGATGGGCGCGCTGGTAAGATTGAAGTTACTTGAATAATTAATTATTGGCTGCTTGGTAGGGAGAAGGGATGAGTTTATTGTATTAAAACTCGGGGGGCGACAGGAATTGCTTGATTTGGATGGTTAAAAGGTGGGTTTGGTGTTGAATATTTGAATGGTAGCGGAATCACTCATTCTACAGTGCCCACGGGGAGGCAAATTAGGCCTATATGACTCGTAGTGGAATAGCTCGAATATCGAAGAACTTAGCGATTACGAGGTGTAGGCTTGGCGGAAAGGCTGGCGGATCATCAGTTTGACATCAATTCACGATATAAGTCGGAGTTTGGAACAGTGGCGTCTGGTTTGCGTGGATGCTAGTCTCGGTATGATAAAAGTAGCACAGCTTCGGTGTATTATTTATTTGTTTATGTACCGTATTTCTCTATTTGAATGTCCTCGGCGTTGACTCAAGATCGACATTTACATTATATTGCGCATAATAGTACCGAAATAATGTCCGAAGTGTAGCCCTGTGTAAATTTGAATCAGCTGATCTACATCACCCATAAAAACTGATGCTTGATAATATGCAAATGACACCAAAAATCCAGTGGAACACACAAATTAGATCACGTGTATCGCACAGTTATACATATATACAATTAAAAATAACACTGTCATTACTTTAGAGACCATATTTACTGATTATAACCGAAAAATAAAAAGTGTTCCATATCAAACGCGTGTTATTGAGTATTTTATACCCTACTTATTCAGACCGACCGCAGCGCCCCACGTGTTAGTTTGAGTTGCCAATACCGCCTATAGGCCTCCCCCTCTATATTTTATATTTGCTTAATACAATCGATTTATTAAACATAAAGTTCACTTAGTTTAGATAAAACTACAATTTTAATGGTTTACATAATAAATTATAGCCTATACATTAGTTATCCACTTGCTTTTTTTTTTCTTGACTTACTTCTTTTAAGGGGGCTCATACACCGTCAGTGGGAATACAGTCACGAATCATATCATAGCTTCACTAATATGTAACATAGAGTTATGTATAGTAAATACATAGAGCTGTAATCTAACTTAGAGAGAGGAGCAGTATATAAAGTATTTCGTGATATATTGAAAGGATAATTTTCGTGATATTTTAAACTCCGTGAATCACCAAAAAAAAAACGATTTAACAAGAAATACCAGTCTGAATAGAATGATTTTTTTCATGTTAAATAAACACATAAATAGCGAGGATGAACCACCATGAATGTTATATTGTAAATAGTATATTTTAAAAAAATACTAAATTTTTCTTTCAAAAAATGAACAGTTTTTTGTTTAATTTTCCAAGTATATCTCAATTATTTTTTAAGATAATTTCATAAATGAGGTTCAACCTCTATGGATCATATGTTGGAAATCTGCCAAGTTTCATCACATAGTTCACGAGATATTGTGTTTTTCTTACAAAAAAAAAAAAGCAACCTTTCGGGTAAACAGCTTTGAATATTAAACACTCCATTGACAGATAGGCGCATGGTCTCACTTAAAGCGCTATATCTCTGCTAAAACGCTGACTTTACTTATAAAACTTAACAGATATATTGAGAAAGGTATTGTCTTTTATTTAAACGTAAAAGAAAAAAAACTTAAATTTTGACAACCGGCGGTGTATGAGGCCCCTTAAGACTCGTTAAATAATGAAATGGGTTTCGAACTTTATTAATTAATTTGTTCTTGGAGATCAGTGATCATTTAGCACATATTTTTAATTTTTAATGCTAAGGACTATCATTTGCGTAATTGAAGAACTGTGTTCAATTTGAATTAAGTTGTCCTACACGGTGAAATGAAATTACACAAAATGTAGTTAATTACTCACCCCACGTAATCTTAATGTTCAAATTTACATAGCTTTCTTAGGAGATTTCTTAATGGAAAAGTCGTCAATAATGTCCTCATATGAAAGTATTTTTGTTGTATTTGCCTCAATACAAAGTAATGAAGAAAGTGAATTTAACCGTATTTCAGAAATACTCTTCTAAGGCAGGAAAAACTGTAGAACGACTAAAACATATTTTTAAGTAACTTGTATTCTTAAATTAGCACGGAAAATATTATTAACGTCTGAAATACTTCATTTTAACTTTTTAATAAATTGCCAAACGGCCGCCCCTCAAAAAATTGCCGCTCTAGGCTGCAGCCTACTTAGCCTATTTAGAAATACGGTCCTGTGAACATATCATACCTTACTATGTGTAGCTGAATTCGCTGAAACTTCAGGAGCGCAGGCAGCTATCAGTTGCCATTCTGACACATAAAATATTACATACCAAGACTCCGTTATATCTCTACAATGCCTTTACACCAATGCATTCTGTTCATAATCGAGAAAATAGATACACAAAATTATCACTCCAGATTCCTATACACCGAACCATTAAGCTCAATAAATCTTTTGTTTGCACGGCCTCGCGCCTCTTCAACACCTTCGATTTATATAAGTTCGTCAACATTGCAAACACTGCAGCTCTCAAAAGACGTCTTTCATCCTGCTTCTTGGAGCAGTATACCTCTCACATCTGATTACTGCAATATGGTAAAATACTATTATTAGTTCAATTATAACATCAGGACAATAGCTGACAATCTGCCTACTTTAATAGCTTTTCTTGTATATGGTGTTTGTTTTTCGGGCTGATTGTCTGTATGCACTCTTTTGTATATATTTTCATTATTATTATTATTATTATTATTATTATTATTATTATTATTATTATTATTATTATTATTATTATTGCCTTATTAGTCTAACATACCTGCCAACTCTGCCGATTTAGGCGGGAGACTCCCGATTTTACACCATTTCACCCGCCCTCCCGCTGAACGTATTAAATCTCCCGATTTTTTCAAATCACGTGCGTTATTTCGGACTGAAAGTGCGAGAAGACAAACTCCAACAGATCGATTTTACGAGAAATGTGTTTCGATACCGCAGTTTCGCTTCGCATCAATATAATTTATAGATAATTCTCCGTAACTACGCGTCCCGCTTAGTTGTATTTGAATATGTCTTTGTTTGAAATAGTCGATGCTTAATTCAGCGTGTGTTCCTAGAAGTTTTCATAATAGCCTGAGGGTCAGAGGTAGTTGTAGGCTGTGGAATATTGTAGACTATCTGTTTAACACGTGAAATTATCTGTGTAGGCTATAACTTGGATGTTGTTGGCATAATATGATGGTAGGCTATTGTGATTTTTTAATCTGAGTGATTTTGTCGGTTCCTCGGTAATAAGGCGAAGAAATATGATTAGGTTCAAAATCTCCCGATATTTCAGTTTGAGAGGTTGGCAGGTATGAGTCTTTTTGTTAGATTATTATTTATATTGTGAATGTAAGCAAAATGTTTTATTTTTATAAGCCCTAATCTTATTGTATGTAGGGCGCTACTGTTAAGGAACTCTTAAGCTCTAAGTGTGGCCGTGGAAATAAATACATCAATTACGGCTTTTTCCTTTTCCCCCCTTTGTTTGTTTGTTTGTTTGTTTCTTTCTTTCCTTCTTTCCTTTATTATTGCGTTGGAAGTCAATTTTCTGTGTTGCCTTAGTAATCGAGATTTAATGCTTTTCAGTTGAGAACAACTTTTACATGAGATTGATCTCACGTAAATATTTTTCAGGTTTAAGGAAACACCTACTACAAAATTGGGTACAATCGTGTTGACCAACTGAAAAACATTTAAATCTCGATTCTTTCTTTCTTTCTTTCTTTCTTTCTTTCTTTCTTTGGTTGGTTGGTTCTTAAGTTTAGGGACTGCGACAACGTGGTCATGTAGCCCCGTGTACTTTGGGTGTGTGTAGAGTCTGTCTGATAACCGGTGTTAATTGTGATGACTGTATTAGTGTGTGTTATCTGTTTTTTAATTTAAATACTGCAACTAAGAATTTTTCAAATAGTTCCTACTTTTGCCGCCAAGCGCCACCGTCAACGACTACTAGGCCAAGTTCAGAACTTAGCTACTAGACGCCACCGCAGTCGGCTCTTGGCAACGAACGTAGAAACCTAAGAGTGTTGTTTATATTCTTAACCTATCCAATTTAGCTTCACACAGGTGCAATTAGTGGAAGGTTCTCTAACATGCCATAAATCTATGACATGGGACCGCCGGCTTTACTTCCCCTCCGAAGGAAGGCATACTGAGGGCTTTTAACGCTCTTAAAAATCCGAGGGCTTCAGCTGGGTTTGAACCCGCTATCTTGGGCATAGAAGCTCAGCATGCTACCGACTACGTCACCGAAGCCGCTCTTTCTTTCTTCCTTTCTTTTTGTACACCACCACCTCGTGGTGTAGCGGCTAATATCTTTTCTGTCGCCCGGAGGTTCAGGTTTGATTTCCGACTCTGGCACAATAATGTAATTCTGGTATGAGGGCTGGTATGGTCTCAGCCCCGTGAGGAAAAACTGAAAAGAGGTGGGTTCGGCCATTGTAGGAGTGGTTTTCCGTAGTTTCCCCATTTCTACTCCAGCCAAATTCCGGGATGGTTCCTAACTTAAGGTCAGGGCCGCTTCACACTAATCTCGCCTCAATTAAAATTACAGTACACACTAATAGACACCACAACAAGACTGGTTATTAGGCAAATTCTATAAACTACACTTGAATGTGTTTATATAATTTGTATGATAACCTGTGTTATTGTGGTGTCTGTATTAGTGTGTGTATTTGTATTTTAGGCGTGGATTGGCAAGGAGGCGACCGTGCACTTAAGTTAGGGATCATCCCGGCATTTGCCTGGAGTAGAAGTGGAGAAACCACGGAAAACCACTTCCAGGATGGCTGAGGTGAGAACCTAACCCTCCCTTTCTCAGTTTTGCCTCACGAAGCTGAGTGTACCCCTTTCTAGCCCTCAAGAGCAGAAATACATTTCTTGGCAGAGCCGGGAATCGAAACCGAACCTCCGAGGCGATAACCTAGAATGCTAGTCGCTCCACAGGCAGGAAAAGTCAGGAAAAAGTGTGAAAAAATGGTGTGAGTCTGGATAAAATGGCGAAAAGTATTAGAAAGTCAGGAATTTTATATTAACCATACAGTATTTTGTGTTTTACAGCCATATTTTGATGTTACTAGTTCAACTAATCTCTGAAGATAAAAAGCAATAACTCACTGGACATTATGATAAGTTTCCATTTTTACAGTACATCATAGTAAAAACCTCCTTTACCTATTTTTCGTACGCTTTTTTGGCATTGGCGTAGGGATGTGGCGACCCCATCACTATAGTTTATTAAGTACTTTGATTTATGTATTATTGCATTATTTTATTTTTTAAATGAATAAAGAGGCAAACGTTGGGCAGCTATGGAGATGGTGGAGGCTGCAAATAAAAAAGATATATATATATATATATATATATATATATTTGCTCAATAAACCTTTTTTCCGATGTTACGATGACTTCGCGAGTCAGGAATTTTGTTGAAAAATGGTCAGGAAAAGTCAGGAAAATTGACATTGAAAATTCTGTGGACACCATGTGTATACCACGAGGTACGTAAGTACAGTCAACTTTTGAGATTTTAGAAAATAAGAACGGAAGCCAGGTCAGTCGGTAAATACGGACCTCTTGTAATTCTAGCCATTCCTATAAAGCATAATTTACTTTAGTATTGTACAGGGTTCCCAGCGACCTGGAAAGTCAGGAGAAGTCAGCAGGGCTTCCAACGACTCACTTTTCTCACTATTATTCACTATTTTCAAAGCAGCCTCACTTTTCTCACCATTTGATAAAATTACTCACTATTCTCATTATTTTTTTTACAAAACTGGACACATTCTGCGTTAAAAATGGTCTCATGCACAATCAGATTGCTAGAAACAACCCAAAATATACCCATGAATGGGTAGTTCATTTTTCTGCCACCGGTGCCTGTGCGCGCTGCCGGCAGCGAGCCAGGCGGTCCGAAAGCATAAAAAGCTTCCATGGTGCGATACCACAGCCGGAGCCGTGCAGCGATCGCCAAAAATTTAACAAAGCGTTTTTTGACAAAAGTTCACATTTATATTTTTGTTTTACGATTTAAATTTCTTGAGTGTTGCATTGATTTTCCTATCCATTATTTTCAAGTATCCTCTCTAACTACATGAAAAATCACAAACAGTACTCAGAGATATTATTAAGATAGGCGCAATTTGGTTGACATTTTTGGGGGGCTAATTTGTTTTTCAGATACACGTTCTTAAAAATTTTGTTTATTTCAATACAGTCTTGTCACATTTTTGGGGGGCTATGGTTGGTTTTGGGGAGCTTAGCCACCAAAGACCCCCCCCCCCCTAATTTCACCTACAGATATCAACAAAAGTTAAAATTATGAATCAGATATACGGCCATAAATGCGAATAATGCTATGAATTTACTCACTTTTCCATACCAAAACTCACCTCTTTTCTCTTTTCTTTTCTTCACTTTTTTGAAAAAATACCTCTCACTATTTCACTATTTTTGGACGAGTGAGTGGATGGAAGCCCTGGAAGTCAGGGAATTACAAAATTGTCAGGGAAGCTGACTCAAATTTGTTATGTGTGAGGTAATTCTTACTGATGACAAACTGTAACCTGTGAATACTTTGAAGCGAGGAAAATTGATCAATTGTAATTTTAATAGCAATACATTCATTATTTATGTATAAATCAAATGTATTAACATTAAATGTTATTATTATCTGGCAGATCATTATTAAATTGTATGTACTTTACTGTTCAAAATGTTGTATTTCCTATTTGAGTAATAAATATTGTGTACAGGTGTGTTTTGGACAGCTAAAAGGGGTGGAGGAGGCTGTTAAAAATTGCGCAAATGCCAAATTTTTGTCAGGGAAATAGAATATTTTGGTCAGGGTAATTTGTTTGACTTTCTGGCTGGGAACCCTGTTGTATCATATATACACTTACTGGTAGTTCTACAGTAGGGAGGACGGCGCATAAACGACGTTCACTTCGACGCGGAGTAGGGAACAGGGTTGCCAGACGCCCCGGATTTTACGGGACAGTCCCGTAATGGTGCTAAATGTTCCGTGTCCCGGGCAGTTCTTATCCGGGATGGTTATTTTCCCGTATGCCCGCTGAATGAGCCAGCTTGGTGATCCTAGGCGTAACTCCACACAAGACACGGCATAAACCTAAAAATTAGCGAGTTTTAAACAAGATGTTATCAGTAGGGTTCGGAAGTTTAAGACCAAAAGAAGTACAAAATATGCAAGCATATATGTCCTAAAAGTAGGTAAATATGACCTAAAAACTATAAAATCCTATTGAAAGGCGGAAGCACACTATCGTCATGTTCTGTGACCTCATGCGTAGAGTGACGCAATCTAACTTGTCCAGAAAGATGTGCTAAAAGACTTGCGTAGAGGAGCGCCTTCTTGGAATCAGGTTTTCTAAACCTGCTATCTGTCTGTTCCGGGAAAAGAAAGAAAAATATATCTACTACACTATTCGGAAATCCTGTGTTTGAAACTCGACGCAGATAACACGAACCTTGTTAACGACTCCTCAATTTAAACAAAAATGCTGAAATTATAACCAAATATGACCTTATATCACTAAAATATGACCAAATATGACCAAAACAATAAAAATGGCCGAAATATGCATTTATAGGCAACATCAAATTGCTTGAAACGTGGTCAGGGACCCGTCATTCAAACTTATTTTTCAGATTTCTGGTAAAATGAGCTCAGGAAAAAAAAATATGACTTTTCCTTAACATCCGAACCTTGGTGATTAGTTATTACAAACTTAAACGCTTTTATGTACAAAAAAAAAGGGGGGGGGGAGGTAGTTAATTGGATGACATGCTTCGAACGTCAAGCGTTCATCTTCAGATCCAGTTCACTTAGGCTTAGTTAATGTGCGATGTGGTTGGTTGGTTCCTCAGTTTAGGGGCTGCGACAACGCGGTCATGTAGCCCCGTGTACTTTGGGTGTGTTTAGAATCTGTCTGATAACCGGTGTTAATTGTGATGGCTGTATTAGTGTGTGTTATCTGTCTTTAATTCAAGCGAGGACTGTGTACATTCGATTTTCAAGTAGTTCCAACTTTTGCTACCAAACCCCATCGTCAACGACCAACTAGTTGTGAAATTGGTCACTAGATGCCACCGCAGTCGGCTCCTGGTGACGAACGTTGGAACTTAAGAGCGTTAGTCAAACCTAGCTTATAATTTAGCTTCACACAAATGTAATTAGTGGACTAGCTGTATGCCTCTCACCAAGGCGGTCCGGGTTCGATTCCCGGTCAATGCATGTGAGATTTTCGAAGTGAAATGCCATGTCCTGTGGTTCGTATTCCACGTAAAAAGGAGGTCCCGTGGCTAATAATCACAAGATTCACGGTCACGTAAAACTGCAATCTTCCTTCCTTCCTTGTAATTAGTGGAAGGTTCTTTAAATGCCATATATCTATGACATGGGACCGCCGCTTGCCACGGTCGGTGAGTGGTCAAAGTGTCGGTCTACTAACCTCCCAAGCTTGCAGGTTCGCTCCTGGCCGTGGTAAGTGATTTTTTTGAAAGGCGGCAAAAATTACGACACGCATGTCATACGATGTTGGCTTGTCAAAGAACGCATTTGAATTCAGTAGGCCGTGTTCATAATGGCAAAATTAATCTCGGGAGATTTCGCCAACACAAAGTTCCTCATTTCTCTACTAGAAAGCGCTATAGTGTTCAAGGAGCTTAGATATCTAATCTCCTTGACTTCCATAGTGCTTCAAGAAACAACGAAATTCGACATGCAAGCTACCCTTTGGGTGTCAAATAACAAAGCTTGCACCTGGCACCCGAGGCCATTATGGGACCGCCGGCTTTACTTCCCCCCGAATGAAGTCATACTGAGGGATTTTTAATGCTCTTAAAAATCCGACTCCCCGGCCGGGTTTGAACCCGTAACCTTGGCCATAGAATGGGTATGTATATATTTGTGCATAAGTGTAATTCATAAACATGGCATATTAACTAAGCCCCCCCCCCAGGGGCTCACATCTAGTGGGGCGTGGGTTGGCGACCATGGGACCCCAGCTGAGTCCGGCATTGCTTCCACTTACTCGTGCCGGGCTCCTCTCCGTCTTCTTTCCTGTCGACCTCCCTTGGTCCACTCTTGTTCTCTTCCGACCCCGACGGTATTCAGGGGCGGTCCCAAGGGGGGGGGCAGGGGGGCCATGCCCCCCCCCCCAAACGGTCTTCAAAAATAGAAAGAAAAAAAGAAAATGAGAAAGAAAAATTGAGAAAGAGAAAGGCAGAGGAGAGAGAGGGAAGAGAGCAAAGGTTTGACTTGACAGTTCCAATTTTGACACCACAGGACCTGCCTGTGAGAGTGAGACCAGCCCTCCAGACCCCTTAGAAAATGAAGGAAACTTCCGTGAACTCCTTCGGTTTCGAGTCGAAAGCGGCGACGAAACTCTTCGTAGCCACCTTGAAAATGCATCAGCACGGGCTACGTATATTAGTAATAGAACTGAGTAAGTGCTGTCGTGAGGAAATCCAAGAAGATATTGTCCGGAAGGTGAAAGTAGCAGGCATGTTTTCCGACATGTTCGATGAGACATCAGACATTTCCCTAGAAGAACAGCTTGCATTGTCACTTCGCTACGTCCACGAAGAGAAGGTGCACGAATATTTTTTGACATTTGCGGACGCCTACGAGTCTATTAGAGAGGACGATATTCAAGGCGGGGAACCAAAATTGTCAGGCTTTGCTCTTGGTCACGTTGTACAAGATCTCACTACAAAGCTCTCACTCGATCTTAAGCTTTGTGTTGGGGTAGGCACGGATAACTGTTCGGTGATGTCATCGGAAACGAAAGGTGCAGTACAGGAACTTTTGAAAGCGGCACCTTGCGGTTCTAGGTGTCCATGCTACAATCACGCCCTTAATAGCAGCTTAGCGAAAACTTCAAAAGTAGTGCTCACTCGTAATGGTACAGCATTGATGAAAAATACAATTAACTTTGCTAGATCATCTCCTAAAAGATACAAAGCTTTTTTAGCCTACTTTTCACTTTTTGCAAAAATGAGGAAAAAGTAGACTTATGGGATCGGGCAAATGTCTGTCTGTCCTTCTGTCTGTCCTTCTGTCTGTCTGTCTGTCTGTCTGTCCTGTCTGTCTGTCTGGCTGGCTGTGTGTGCCCCCCCCCCCCTATCAACTCCTAAACGGCTGGAGCAATCGAAACAAAATTTGGTAGGAGTAAAGATCTTTACCTGAATATCTCACGGCCATATTTGAAAATGATGTCAGTGCTACCAACTGCTAAAAAATCGCAATTGAAATTTGAGCTCCATGTTGGATATCTTGGAATGTATGAATGGGAGCTATTTCAAAATTGGCACACGTATAGATAATAATATTGCAGTTTAATTTCCAGGAGGCCATACATGGCAGTGTTGCCAAAATGATTATAAGCCTGCTGATAGGTCCAATCTTTAAATCTTTAAATGCATATAACTTCTACACTATCAATTGGAATTCAACCAAATTTCGTATGTTGTATGTGTATATAACCAGATATGACTGAGCGTATTCTTAAGACCCACCAGGGCTGCCAGCTGTTAATAAATGCTCTTAATTTATTTTATCCAAATACCAATATAGCAGAAAGTATGCAAGCTGGCAGCTTTAAACTATGCACACATATAGTACCTGACATTCTATATTAATTTGGAGTAACTTATATACGTCAGTGCTACCAACATGATTCTAAGCCTGCTGAGAGGTCCAACTTTAAATACATGTAACTTCCATGCTATCATTTGGATTTCAACCAAATTTCGTGTGTGCTATGTGTACCATAACAGATATGACTATGCGTATTCTTAAGAGCAACCAGGGCTGCCAACTGTTAATATGTGCTGTCTCTATTTTTGTTACCCTAATATCAATATATCAGAAAGTATGCAAGCCAATAGCTCTAAACTATGCACACGTATAGTACCTGACATTCTAGATGAATTTGGAGTAACTAATATACGTCAGTGCCGCCAACATGATTCTAAGCCTGCTGATAGGTCCAATTTTAAAATGCATGTAACTTCTATACTAGCTAATGGATTTCATTAAAAATTGGCACAACAATATATCATATTATTTCAGATTATTTCTGACCAATACATGCATGACATTGTTGCCAACATGATTTTACGCGTGCTGTTAGATCCAATGTTTAACTGCATGTAACGTCCATGCTATTAATTGGACTTCAACCAAATTTTGTATTCTGTACCTTAAGAGATGGAACTAAGAATATATTCAGTCACCAGGGCTGCCAACTGTAGTGCTCTATTAGGCTACATTATGCCAAGTATACAGTATTTCGAACTAATTAGAAATTTCGATATTAGCAACTTAATTTCGTCATTATTCTTGATAGATCCATATAGATTAATCATTGGCATGAATCTTAAATTTTAAGAAAAGTAGGCTCTTTAGTTCGTCACGGAACTTCTTGTTTTGTCAGTTTTAGGCGAAGACTTTGGCAAACTGTGTGAAACGAGGTGGAGTGAAAAACATGATGGCCATTTACAGGTCGAGAGACTCTTAGTTAAGATAATTCGAGCTTTAGAAATCATAGCAGAATGGGAGGACAGCGACACATCGAGTGCAGCCGAATCCCTCATTCAATCATTGTGTGATACGCAATTTGTGGTTTCAATGCTGTGTCTGTGCGACGTCCTAGGTAAAACCCGGCCTTTGAGCCTTCTTCGTCAGGACGATTCATTGGACTTGGTGATGGCTTCCGCGGGTGTCATGGACACCATCGCGGCGCTTTCGACTGCACGTGAGAATGCTGAACCGTACTTCGAGATAATATTTTGCGGAAGAACTGGAGTTTGAAGTGGCGTTGCCCCGAAGAGCAGGAAGGAGGAAGCGGCCCAACGTTCCAGCTGACATTGACGCACCCGAAGAGTTTTACCGCCGAACTGTCTTCATTCCGCTGGTCGAGCATGTGGTGCAGGATCTCAAGGAACAATTTCCAAATGAATCTTTGGCCGCATTCGACTTGATGCCTGAAATCTGCGTTGACAAACCGGCTGAAAACCCAACAGTGGTGGAATGTTTGGAGGCTCTTCGTATCAATTATCAGCCTTTGCTAATTTCCGACGGGCGCCACTTGCAGGGAGAGTATGTTGTGTGGAGACAGCGATGGTTGAGATTGAAGTCGGGAGGGAAGAAATTGCCATCAACTACAATTGAGTCAATGGTAGCTGCTTCTCAAAGCTTAACAATTACAGTCAACACTCTCCTGCAGGTTTTGGCGACGTTGTCTGTGAGTAACGCCACTCCCGACATTGCGACGGCTGAAGGACTGGCTACGGTCCCGAATGCCGGAAGAAAGGCTAACCGGACTGGCTCTGTTACATTGCCATCGGTCAACGAAAGTCAGTGTGGAGAAAGTAATTGATCAGTTTGCCAAAATGAAGACAAGGTGATTGGATTTTGTTCTTTGATCAGATACCTACAATAAACAGATTAAAATTTTATTATGTGTGTTCTCTTTCTGGAGTCTATTCGACCCTCTCCTCGATTTTTATAAAACTAATAGGTTATTATACGAATTTCAGTCCTTATGATATTATGCGACATGCTACCAGTAAAAAAAATATAGCCTACTGTAACTTATATAAAAAGAGGACGGATGCCTCCCCCCCCTCCTTATGGGCTTAGGGCCCCCTCCAAAAGTTCTGGCTGCGACCGCCCCTGACGGTATTAGGTTATCCGAGGCCTAGGGAGTCTTTCACTTTCCCGCCTTAATTGGCCCTCGTCTCATCTTTCCTGATACCCTCCTTCTGGGAGGGGTCAGCCTTCTTTTTCTTTTCCTTTTACCTCCTGCCTTGTGCTCAAGGACCTTAAGGAGGCAGGGTGTATGTAGCCCCACCACTTCTGGTGCACCCTAGATAATGCTACACCCTCAGGGGCTCACGGCTGGTGAGTTCGGGAGTTGGCGACCCCGAGGGATTCCTGAGCTGGGTCTGTTTTCCCCTTTTTTCCCTTACATTTGGGGCGGACCTTCTCCTCTCTCCCCTCTCCTCTCCTCTCCTCTTTTCATTATATTTACTTTTCTCTTTAAGACTCCCGCACTGTTTTTGTTACTTGGTTCACCGTGTATCTAAATTCCCTTCTAGCGATTTTTTAAAGGCATTTTTAATCTACGTTGCTTTTTGTATGTTTTTTCGATCTAAATTACATCTCGCGATTGTTTTCAACCTCAATTGCATTTTGTAAAGATTGACAATCTAAATTGCTTTTTAGTTAGTCTTTCAATATGTCGGAGAGACCTTTGTGAGTATTTTGAATTTCAATTGCATTTTGTAAGTATTTTCAATCAAAACCGCATTTCGCACGAATTTTGAATCTAAATTGCATTTTGTTTGTATTTGGAATCTAAATTACATTTTGTCAAGTATTTTCAATCTAAATTGCATTTTGTAAGTATTGTCAATCCACATGAGTCGTCTGAATCTACCGTACATTTTGTAAGCGTTTTCAATTTCAATTGCATTTTGTAAGTATTTTGAATTTCAGTTGCACTTTGTGAATAATTTGGATTGGAACTGGGATATTTCAATATGAATTGCATTGTTTATTTTCAATTTCAATTGCTGAGCCTCCGCGGCTTAGGCGGCAGCACGCCGGCCTCTCACCGCTGAGTCCGTGGTTCAAATCCCGGTCACTCCATGTGAGATCTGTGCTGGACAAAACGGAGGCAGACAGGTTTTTCTCCGGGTCTCCGGTTTTCCCTGTCAACATTTCATTCCAGCAACACTCTCCACTGTCATTTCATTTCATCTGTCATTCATTTAATCATTGCCCCAGAGGAGTGCGTCAGGCCTCGGCAGCCGGCACAGTTCATATCCTCGCCGCTAGATGGGGGCTTCATTCATTCCATTCCTGACTCGGTCGGAGACTGGAAGCAGGCTGTGGATTTTCATTCATTTTCAATTTCAATTGCATTTTGTAAGTATTTTGAACCTCAATTGCATTTTGTACGTATTTTCGATCTCATTTGCATTTTGTAAGTATTTTGAACCTAGCCTACATTTTGTGGATATTTTCAAACTATTCTTTTTGTGAATCTTTTCGTTCTAAATTCCCTTTTGTAAGACCATATTGTGAGTTGTTTCCATCTGAGTTCCTTTTTGTACGTATTTTCCGTCTCAGATAATTTTGTTCTGGTTTCCATTTCATTATCATTTTCGCTATCACCCAGATCATTAGGGGCCGATAACCTCGATGTTAGGCCCCTTTAAACAACAATTATCATCATCTTCATCATCATCAAATTAACTAAGCCTAAGTGAACTCGATTTATGATGAGCACTTGACGTTCGATACATGTCGTCCAATTAAGTCCCTGTGCATTTTGTACATAAAAGCGTGTTTTTTTGTAATATCTCGTTTCTTTCAGGTCAGGGCATGTAAATACTTGTTCCCCGCTTAATGTAATTTGGCACAATTTGTGTTGACCGACAGAAAAGCTTTCCTTAATAGAATTACGCAACATTGAGAAATGGCTTCTGTCACTCAATCTACTAACTTATCCTGTTTCATTGCCCACTTCCAGCACAAGAAGGAGTTTTGTGCAGCCACGTCCAACATTTCACACTTGTCGCTAATGCTTCATTACACAGCTAAATGCTGCTGCAGGCTATAGAATTCCTTGAACATGAATCGTGTCACTTTTATTATATACGGTGCTTTTTGTTCTCTCCTGGTGTTAGTTGTTTGGTTTCAGGAGACCTTTTAAAACAGCACGCCCCTCATTCCTGTAGCTCGTACGTGTAGCCATGAGACTGGAACCAATCTTCCTTAAGATGGCTACACACGTAACTGCCAGCTTGACAAGCATCCATGATCAATCTTGTATCATTTTAAATGATCTTGCCGACTTCGTCGTTACGCTGGGGTCTGGCGTTACGTTACGGTGACGGGACGCAATGTACCCAGATACACTGAGGTGTGTGACGTCATAGTACCGCTTGGTGCATGTGTTCCCCGACAATCTCTACGCCGTTAGTATAAGACAAAAGTCCCCGATTCTTGGAAGTCACGGGTAATCTGGAGAACCACTGGATGGATTTTGATCCGATTTTCACCATTCTGTAAAGGATATCTCGAGGAACGATTCTGTAGAAAATAATTTATGTATGATCAAAGGAAGCCAAGCAGTAACTATTTCAGTGAAAAAGTCGAAAACAAACTTGGCGTCCGTGCGATTCTTAAGCTTACGCTGGGTAAACCGTTAAAAATATCAATATACTATGAGCGTAAGAATTGGTCAGCATGAAAAGTTCTACAAAAAAAGTCCGCGAGAGCATATCTCTATCTTCAATACATCGCCCACTATAATTGTTTTTATACTGGATGGAAGGGACACGTCCCCGCACGCTTGACCTTGCTCTGCCCTTGGTTTGCACTTGCCGTTCGCGAGTAATTTGAAACAAGATAAGTATTATGCAGATGATTTTCTAACATGTGAAGAGTCTTTGGCTTCGAGCAAAGCGAGAACCCTCCAGCCTTTCTAGCATTTTTCAGCATTTGTAGCTTTTAAAATGATACAAAGTCTAGTCTTTCAGACTGACTGTCACGCTTTTGTACAATAATGCAAAATTTGCCTACGACACCACACGGTACAAGTATGCTTGAACTATGGCGAGCTTGAACGACGATGCACTCGTTTTGGCTTTGCCTTGTCCACAAGAGAAAAACGCGAAAGAAGGAGCGTGATATGTGGTGCAAAGAGTGGTTATTGAAGAGAAATACATATTCCCACGTTACTTTGCTAAGTGAATTGAAGATATATCTGCGTGATTGGCATAATTATATCAGAGTGAATGAAGAAACATTGTGTGGTTTGAAGCCATTTTTTCAGTGTTGTCTTAGTAAACAAGAGTTTAGTGCTTTTCAGTCGGTCAACACGAATGCACCCAAAAGAGCTGGGTTGTGCCCCAATCCTGAAATAAATTACATGAGATTAAGAAATACACTAGGATGACCAGTTTCGATCGTCAAGCGATCATCTTCAGATCCATTACACTTAGGCTATAAAATCTATGTTTGAAAATACAGGTGAAAGTATTTACAATATGTACAATTATTTAGTTGCAGTATTGGTACCGCAACTGTCAGTGTATGCTAAATGCAGTATATCTAATGTTAGGTGAAATGCTAAATGGTGATAGATATCCGGAGTTTGTAATTTGGAGTGATTATATGATAGTAAAAATCAACTATGTAATATTACAGGCTACTACTTATCTGGTAGTCTTCCTTGTTGGAGCTGCGCGCAGTTTTCGTGTTCACTGTAACTCCAGGTGTGGTCTACTGAGATGGTCTGTTATCTCAACGACACGGGGTGCTCAACCTTTTTTAAAACTAAGGGCCACATTGTAAATAGTTGGGGTACCTTGCGGGCCAATAGCACTCCGGGGGGTTTCCAGGGGTATGATTTTCTTTTAAAAATATAGGTGCAATTTTGTGGCTGTCTGAGCTTAGTTTTCTTAGTATTGTTGCCGTTTTCTATATTTATTTAGCCTAGAGTGGATAAAAAAACGAAACAAAATTAAATATTTTAAATAAATCCCTTTAAAATATAAGTACGATGATATTAAATACACTCATACAGCATGAATGACAAGGAGTGAGAATTTATGTTGACACAATTATTAATCAAATTATGAAATAAAGTACATGATGATTTAGTTTAGTGCGATGACTGGAAAAGCTTTGTACCGGTACTTAGCATTTCTCTCCACTTTGGTTGGTTGGTTGGTTCTTAAGTTTAGGGGCTGCGACAACGCGGTCATGTAGCCCCATGTACTTTGGGTGTGTGTAGAACGTGTCTGATAACCGGTGTTAATTGTGATGACTGTATTAGTGTGTGTTATCTGTTTTTTTTTAAATTTAAGTACATACTGCAACTTAGAAATTTTCAAATAGTTCCTACTTTTGCCGCCAAGCGCCACCGTCAACGACTACTAGGCCAAGTTCAGAACTTAGCTACTAGACGCCACCGCAGTCGGCTCTTGGCAACGAACGTAGAAACTTAAGAGCGTTGTTTACATTCTGAACCTATCCAATTTAGCTTAACACATGTGCAATTAGTGGAAGGTTCTTTAACATGCCATAAATCTATGCCATGGGACCGCCGACTTTAGTTCCCCTCCGAAGGAAGGCATACTGAGGGATTTTTAACGCTCTTCAAAAATCCGACGGCTTCGGCCGGGTTTGAACCCGCTATCTTGGGCATAGAAGCTCAGCATGCTACCGACTACGCCACGGAAGCCGCCTCTCTCCACTTTGGATCGAACTTAGTTGTAGCAATCATTAATAAGTATTTTAAGTGTTCATCAGTGAGTCAATGGCCTCGGGTAGGGGAACGCGCGCACTGCTTTGTCCAGTCGGCTTTAGTTCTTTCAAAGTTTTGGCGACACGGCGCGGACGCGGAGTGGCGGTCCGGACAAAATAGTATTTTCTGAAGATTTCTCGCCCCCTCGTCATCCCAATGCCAGCTGCCCCTAGTGATCTGCCATATCCGGCCCGCGGGCCGAAGGTTGGGCAGTATGTGACTGAGCTCAGCGGCAAGTGGCTGGTATTTGCGCCTTTTCTCAGCCACCGCATTCTATACGTTTTCATCGAGTGAAACAGGAACATCGACGATGCGTGTTTGCTTATCGAATATCACAAGGTCTGGCGTGTTGTCTTCTATGAAGCGATCAGTTATTATAGTGGAATCCCATAAGATCTTGGCTTTGTCATTGTTACCTTGATGGACTATTACTATCATTATTAGGGCTCGGATTCTTCTTCTCCTTCTTTTCGATCGTCTTTTCCCACTCAAGTGGGGTCGACGTTCCTGGCAAGTCTTCTCCATTTTCCTCGGTCCCATACGTCCTCTTCCCTTAGATGTTTCTCCCTCAAGTCATCTGGTATACAGTCCCTCCATCTTCTCCTTCCTCTGCCACCTTCCACTACCATTATTGGCATTCTCTTGCCAATATAAGTGTCTTCCCTTCTCATGACATGTCCATAACACTGTAGTTTTCTCTTCTTGAACCTTCTTTGATATATACGTCACTTTAACACTACCTGTTATTCTCTCGTTTCTGATTCTATCCTTTCCGGTGACGCCACAAATCATTCTTAACATTTTCATTTCAGCCACATCCATTGCCTTACAATGTGCCTTAGTCGGTGCCCATGTCTCTGCTCCATAAATCATTGCAGATCTCACTACTGATTTATACACCATTCCTTTAGTCTTCAGATTTATTCTTCTATCACACAGTACACCTGATGCCCTTTTTCCAGTTCATCCATCCTACCTGCACTCTACGGGCTATTGCCATGTCTGAATTGCCATCACTGGACACTACTGATCCTAAGTAGTTAAAGTTATCGACTTTCTTCAAGTCTTGGCCATCCAGCTGGATTGTTTCTTCTCCTTGCCCTCCTAGGCACATGTACTCCGTTTTCTTCCTATTGATTTTCATCCCTCTGTCTTCCAAAGCTTTTCTCCAAATCTCCAGTCTCATTTCCAGCTCATGTTTAAGAAAAATCCTTTCTTTTTCTTCTCTTCTATTTTCATGCCCGATTGGCTTCTGATGCAAATCAAGTGATTATCGTCACAATACAGTGGTTTTTATGTCATATAAAAGCATATTTCGAACATTTTTACCATTAGGTCATATTTTGATCATTTTTTGGTAAGAACGTCATATTTTGGTAGTTTGACGGCAGCTGTATTAACTTAAACATGTACAGTATATTCAGAAAATGAATATGAAAATGGAAATAGAGAATTTAGTCAATTTATAATTTTTAAAAATCGGCCATATTTAAATCAGTCATTTTCAGGTCATTTTAAAGGTCATATTTGCTTGCATCTTCGGGCTATTTTTAGGACTTAAACATTCGAGTCCGAATTATTATTATCGATTTAATGGTGCTTGGATACTTGGTACGGTATGAGAGTGGTGCTCACACATAAAAATGTTATGAACGCCTGCTATAAAGTTAACATCCGCCAGAGGGAAGTGCTTAAAAACACAATGTAACAACAACTGAATGATAGCAGTAAAGGGCACGCTGCATATCGAGTCTCCGTTAGACTTGAAAGCTACTCCTTATAAACTTAGCGACTCGGCTAGTTTTTCACTCCAATATGTTGGGAGTGGTCTGGACTCAAGTAACTCAATCAGCCGTTAGTCTTCCTTGTTCGGAAAGACGGGTACTGGACTCTGATTGATGTTGCGTTGCAGACATAATACTACCCCTTATAATCACATGCTCACATCGCCGTATTACTCAACGTCGCCTAATGAGGAAGCAACGCAAGGAACGCCCCCTCGAGATTGAGAGCCATCTGCCTACTTTCTCATAAGGAAAAATCTCTTTCTAAAATTTATTTCTTAAGCGTATGGCTTTACAGATACAATATGTAATTTTCCACAGAATAAATAGTATACCCAATGGCATATCCTTGCAAACATCTCTTTTGAATTTCCCCTTTTTCAACAACTGACAAAGTATTCCAAGTTATGCTATTAATTTGGTTTGATACATTTTAAAGCTACAAAACAAGCATATATTGCTTAAATTTATATTTATGTTTGACGACGTCGAAATGTATATATTATACGTCAGAAAAATGTATCGTAATGATGGCCTTTATAGTGAAAATGAAAATCCACAGCCTGCTTCCAGTCTCCGACCGGGTCAGGAATGGAATGATTGAAGCCCCCATCTAGCGGCGAGGATATGATCTGTGCCAGCTGCCGAGGCCTGACGCACTCCTCTGGGGCAATGATTAAATGAATGACAGATGAAATGAAATGATAGTGGAGAGTGTTGCTGGAATGAAATTTTGACGGGGAAAACCGGAGTACCCGGAGAAAAACCTGTCTGCCTCCGTTTTGTCCAGCACAGATCTCACATGGAGTGACCGGCCATTATAGTACTGTTTTTTTTTTTTAAATTATGAGACAGTTTCTCTAGCCAACCAGAGCTCATTCATTGACCAATTAGGTAAGGATACGTTCGCGCATGCGCTCAAAATCCAACATGTCGGACATGAATTACATGATTTGAAAGTTAAAATTGGATATCGGATCAACCATTGTAGTTACAATCCCAAACACAAAGACAACATCAGCACGAACCTTTACGGTAACAAGAAAATACTATGACATATGCAAGAAATTTATGAATCTACGTCCAGAAGTTAGCAACACAGCATCCTTCTATATAAATTACCGACATGGAAAGTGCACCGTCCATATGTTCGAGTAAATAAACTGGCGAATATGAGACAAGAAATAGCACTGTACCTTAATACCCCCAACTCCAGTTTGTACACAGCACATTGCTTTCAAACGACTTCGGTGACAATATTAGTGAATGCTAGAGCTGGACGGCACTGGTCATCATGCAGGCTGTAAACAATAGCATTGCCAAGCAAAGTAAATGGTCTCTGCTTTCGAAGTGCTTTGACCCACGCATGCGCTCTGTTCAGTCAGCAAAGCCAGCGCACCCTGTTCGCTAACTGTATTCCACAGATATTTATTTAATATTTATGTTAAAACATATAATAAAGTTATAATTATCGTCGAACATAAACAGTCGTATGCAACTCGCCTATAATGGTACGGTAATTAAGACACTCGTATAGAAATTATAAAACTCGCTACGTTCGTTTTATAAACATACTCGTCTCTTAATTATTGCCATTATAGGCTCGTTACATAATGTACTATTAAAGATCATTAATTCACACAAGGGCACTCCAATAAGTATAACCTCCAACTTGAAGTGTTGGCGTCTTGCTGCTTTAAAAAGCCAAACGGAAGCAGCTATTTGAATTGATCAAGTTCTGACGGCGTTGTTACTGGTTATATTCCATGTTCATTATTGTATCTTGACCGGGAGAGAGATATGTCCGGTCGCCTGTTCGCTGTTGCTCGCTTAGCACCTCCCAGGGGTCACGTGTAGGGTACTTTCAGGTGAACCGTACGGACGTGAGCAACAATAAAACTATTTCTTAAAACCAAGAAACTCATATATGCACATATGTCACAAAATCCTTCTTTTTCGATGTATTAATGAAAGGACATTGTACAGTGACACATTAATTGACAGCCTGTTTGGAAGTGTTTAACACATGAACTCATATCAAACAAGTAGTTCCGTGAAGAACTAAACAGCCTATTTTCATATATCTTACTAATAATAATTGCCACTATCAACATACAAATTGTCAGTTTTGATTGCTGTAATAGATTCGTAAATATTGAGAACCGTCTAAATATTTCGGATGGTCATCATGTTGGATTTTATATTATAGGCCTTAGATTTAAGTACTATTACATGAAGATTATTGTGTAGGTGTTTAATTCAAACTTCAATCGCATGATTACGACACCAGAAATAAAAGCGGGATTTTAAAATTTCGCTCAGCCGCCATCTTGTGGTTATGAAATAAATTTAAATGAATTACATGCTAGTCGATTATAATTTGTATAAGCATATACCGTATCAAGTTTCACTGCGGTCGGATGGTTAAAACGCAAGAAACGTCCATTTGAATATTTAAATTTCGCGTAGTCACCATGTTGGATTTGTGCTCGCCAGGTTATTGAACGTCCCATTGGTGAACTTATGCTTATAGCCTCTATACACTTACAAAATTTCAGTTTGATTGGTGTTGTAGATTAATAGATATTGAGAACCGTCTAAATATTTCGGATGGTCGCCATGTTGGATTTTAATATGTGTAGGCCATAGAGTTATGTACTATTAGATGATAATTATTGTGTACGTTCATTATGCAAATGTTGATTTCGATCCCATGATTAGAACACAAGAAATAAAAACTTAATTTTCGAAATTCGCACAGCCGTCATCTCGAGGTTACGTAAACAATTGAACTAAATTAGATACCAGTGCATTACTACAATGTGTATAAACATTTCCTGTACGAAGTTTCATTGCGTTTGAATCATTAAATCGCGACAAAAGTCTATTTAAAACTTTCAACTTCGCTTGGCCGCCATGTTCGTATTGTAGTTAACCGGTTTTTGAAAGCCACATAGATTAACTTCCAGTAGTGCCCTTGGAGGTTGGATTTAGACAGCTCCTTAACCCGGTCCATGAGGTAATTATAATTGGCTACATGGATAAATCTTGCCAGGCGTGTCCACGTCGCGGGGGTGGGCAACGGTACTGTAATATACCATGGAACTACAGTACCGGCTAAGTTCTGGTGAGGACCCAGTCCTATGGGGTATAACATAGGCCCCGTGCACAGGGTTATGTGCGAAGACCTCAACGGAATCTGCAGCGGAGAAGATGGACTTCGGAACGGTGGAGATTGCGGAAGAGGCAACCCAGTACTCAGGGAATAGTATGAGTACAGCATCAATCGGCAGCGTCTGTTTCCCAGGTTAGGGGCGGCTGCAAGGGCGTCTGTTTCCCATGTTAGGGGCGGCCTGTATAATAGCTGGCAGTAGCTTCATAAAATGCCTTTGGGAGTGGCGACCCCATCGTAATAATAGCCTAAACTGGAAATGGCACTTCAAATGATTTGGAGAAGGTTAGGGCGTACCCTGCAGGCGACGCGCAGCTCTTTTGGTACTGGGGGAACTGTGAGAATTGGGCGACCAGTAACCGAAATGAAAGTGGGAATCATGAATGTCATGACCCTGACAGGCAAGGTGGAGGAGGTGGTAGACTTCATGGAGAGGGAGAATGTTGGATTGATAGGGCTGAGTGAAGTGAAATGGAAAGGTAAAGGAAGGAAAAAATTGAGGAAAGGATATTACATAATACTGGAGTGCTGGCCAAGAGGCAAAAAATGGCGTGGGGCTGATAACCTCGAAACAACTGGAGGAATACGTTGGAAGTGGTCGAGTGTGTGAGTGACAGAATAATGAAAATTAGAATGAAGATGAAAAATGACGTGATGGACTTCATACAAGTGTATGCACCACAGACTGGAAACAGAAGAAGATATTGAAGTATTCCTGGAGGATGTAGAAAGAGTAATTTCAGATGTAGAAGTGGTGATCATGGGAGATATGAATGCACAAGTCGGAAACGAGAGACAAGGAAAGGAAGAAGTCATTGGACCATATGGATATGGGAAAAAGAACCGGGAAGGAGAGGAACTTGTAAACTTTTGAGAAAGGAATGGACTGATAGTGGGTAATTCATGGTTTCGGAAGAAAAACAGCAAGAAAATTACGAGATATGGTTGGGGCGATAGAAGAACAAAATCAGTAATTGACTACTTTCTGGTGGAAAGGACTAATCGCAAAAAGCTGATAGATGTGACAGCTTTACCAGGAGAAGCATTTGATGGGGACCATAGAGCTGTGGTGGCAAAATTTAGATGGGAAAAAATTGGAAAACCTAAAGGAGATCAGAGAAAGTAAAATAAAAGTATGGAAATTGAAAGACAAAACTGTACAGGAAGATTTTCAGGAGAGATCCCAGTTACGGAAGTGGAAAACATAGAAGAGGAATGGTCCCACTTTAAAAAGGCATTTGTTGGTGCAGCAGAGAGTGCTTGTGGTAGGACGTCAACAAGAGTGAAAGAGAAGGAGACACCGTGGTGGAATGAGGAAGTGAGGAAAGCAGTGAAAGAAAAGAAGTCTGCATGGAAAGAGTGGAACCGAGATCAAACAGAAGAAAGCAAAAGGAAGTATCACGACAGCAAACGGAGGTGTAAGAAAGTGGTAGGAGAAGAAAAGTTGGGAAGAATTTACACGAAGAATGGAAACAGATGTAAGTGGCAGTAAAAGGATGCTGTATGGGCTTCTAAGAAGTAAGAGGAAAGAAAGAGTTACTACAAAGCTAGTGAAAAAGGAAGATGGAGAGTTGTTAACACACCCAGAAGAGATAAAGGGACGATGGAAGTAGTATTTCGATAAGCTATTGAATGTGAGCAATTGTACTGGTGAGATGGAAGTGACACAACCTGACGACTCTATAACAGAAGATGATATAACAATGCTGGAGGTGGAATTAGCAGTACAGAAAATGAAGATGGGAAAAGCAACAGGGGTGGATGAAATCAGTGTAGAAATGATAAAGGCTGCTGGACCTGTTGGTATGCAATGGTTGTATCGACTGCTCAAGTGTGTGTGGAAACAGAAATGTGTACCAGAAGACTGGGATGAAGGGCTAATAATACCAGTGCTTAAGAAGGGGGACAAGAAGGTGTGTGATAACTATAGAGGGATCACCCTCATATCACAGATAGTAAAAATACTGGAAAGGATATTAGAAAGAAGAATGAGAAGAAAGGTGGAAGGAGAGTTGCAAGAGGAACAGTATGGCTTCAGGAGTGGAAGATCCACAGTGGACCCAATCTTTAGCTTGAGGCAGGTGATGGAAAAGAACTGGGAATATGGAGAGGATTTGATCATGACTTTCATAGATCTAGAAAAGGCATATGATAGTGTCCCCAGAGAGAAGGTATGGGAAACCATGGTTAAGAAGAGACTGGGAAGAGAAATGTTGGAAATGGTGCAAGCAATGTACAACAACTGTGTTAGCAGGGTACTGACCCCAGTTGGAAAGCCAGATTGGTTTAGGAACAAGACTGGACTAAGACAGGGGAGTGTGCTGTCACCTCTCTTGTTCATAATGGTGATGGATGAAATTGTAAACGAAACCAAGGGAGCATATGGACATAAAGAAATGAAGTTACTGTTATTTGCAGATGATATTGTGGTCTGGGGAAGGAACAGCGAAGAAGTGCAAAAACAACTAGATGCACTGAACGAAAATATTCAGAAGTACGGCCTGAAAATCAGTATAGAGAAAAGCAAGACCTTGGTGATGACAAGAGGGGAAAGACAAGGAAAGGGCACTGTGAACATTGGAAGTCAGAGTTTAGAAATTGTGGACACGTTCAAATACCTAGGAAGTGAATTGATGCAAACTGGTAGGTTGGACATGGAGATTGGCAGGAGGGTACAGCAGAGCAATGCATTCTATCAAAGTGTAAGAAAACTTGTTTGGGATAAGGAAGTACCAAGGAAAAGCAAGGAGGTAATGTATAAAGTGTACTATGTTCCCATATTAACTTATGCAGCTGAGACTTGGACCCTGACAAGCAGACAAGAGAGTAGAATCCAAGCCAGTGAAATGAAATTCCTAAGAAGTATGATAGGAAAGACAGAGTGAGGAATGAAGATGTTAGGAAGGAAGTTGGGATGAGAAAACTAAATGAGAGAATTGAGAGGAATAAACTAAGTGGTTTGGACATGTAAAGAGGATGGAGGAAAATAGAATACCAAGACAGATGCTGGAGGTAAAGTGCAAGGGTAAGAGAGCAAGGGGAAGACCTAGAACAAGGTGGATTGATTCAGTGAAGAACAGGATAAGAAAAATAAATCTGGACTGGGACAAGATCGTGGAAGAAGAATGGTGGAAGGACAGAGGAAAGTGGAGAAGTGCCATAAATACCCCGACCCGGCAGGAGCTGGATAAGGGAAAATGATGATGATGATGATGAGTGCCCTTTATCTCCGCACAAAATTTCATGGTGATAGCGGTAATAGTTTCAGAAATATAGAATGCCGGTGAAATATTTCGCACAGCCGCCATCTTGTGGTTATGTAAACAATGTATCAAGTTTCATTGCCATTGGTTGGTTAAATCGCGAGAAACGTCTTATTTAGAAGTCGCAAATTCGCTTTGCCGCCATGTTGGTTTTGTAGTTGCCAGATTTTCAATGCCACATAGGTGAACTTCTAGTAGTTCCCTTTATCACCGTACAAAATTCCAGGGTGATATTGGTAATAGTTTCGGAGATATTGAATGCTGGTGAAATACTTCGCACAGCCGCCATATTGGATTGGTGAGAGGTAACAAAATTTGAAGGGAACGGTCGGGGTTGCCCGGAATAGTGCTATGAACTTACCGAGATTCATTGAAATCGCTCCAGCCGTTTAGAAGTTATTAGAGGGACACACACCATCTCACACACACGCACACACAGACACACGGACGAAAGGTGATCTCATAAGCCTATTTTTTCATTAATGATAATAGGCTAAAAAGACGCAGATCTTAGCAAAAACTAAAGTTATATTTTTAAAGTCTTGCCATTGTATTCTAAAAACTATCCGCAAATTTACTCTAAACATTATCCGCAGCTTATCTGCTATCCCCATATCCACATCCACGCAGGGCTTTAGTTACGTCCCAGTTACAACAAATCGGAAGGTGGTTTGAGTTCTCACATTTTCCTCGCTTTTGAAATCTATGTTAACCTTCCATGTCTACGTGGAGCTTTCCCAGCATGAGGCACAGCATTGTCAACTCCCAGCGAGGCAGCGAGATTGGACAGAACTGCATGCAACACTGGACAAGCGAGCCAGACTCCACGTGGACTGGCAGAGCATTTGCCTGGAGTAAAAGTGGGTAACCACAGAAAACCACTTATAGGACAGCTGAGGTGGGAATCGAACCCATCTCTTCTGAGTGTACCTCGTTCCAACTCTCAGACCAGAGCCGGGAATGGAATGAACCCTTTGTATCCCAATATATATTCCGAGACCATACAATAGAAGGTGGCTTCTGGTAGTCTGTAAGTTAGTTCCGGTAATGAGTCTCCATTTATTATATACGAGCAACCCGCTCCAGCTTCGCCCGGGAACAGTTATGAATGCATTACGAGATAAGCGATTTATTTTTCGATCTCAATGAACTACGTCCTATATCCGTATTAATTATATTATCATGGAGATGCATGTGCAACGAATTCTTGTCAGACGTAATTTAAGAAAGGCGAGGTGCATGAAACACAAATCCCCCTTCCGTCCAATCTCAACTTGACTGTGTTTTGCGGAACGAAAAGTTCACAGGCGAAATGAAGAAAAGCCGAGTTGCACTTCCGGGGAAACTCCAAACACAACTACTGTTCTCTGAAGTCTTAACTCAACACGACTCGACAGTTTGCTGCTGGCTGTATCTGGCGTAATAGGCTCGCCCGCTAGCTAGGCTGTAACTGGGGTGATAGGCTTGCCCCTAGCTAGCTCGTAAACTGTCGCCTCAGTAATTGAATGGAGATTGTTGGAAGAATTGAAAACTTTAAAACACTTATAGTGGGCGATGTATTGAAGATAGAAATTGACTATGCTCTTACGGACTTTTTTGTAGAACTTTTCATGCTGAACAATTCTTACACTCATTGTAAATTGACATTTTTAACGGTTTACCCAGCGTAAACTTAAGAAGCGCACGGACGCCAGGTTTCTTTATAGACTTTTTCACTGAAATTGTTACTGCTTGGCGTCCTTTGATCATAAATAATTTTCTACAGAAACATTTCTCAAGATATCCTTTACAGAATGGTGAAATCCACATCAAAATCCATCAAGTGGTTCTAGTGATTACCCGCGACATCCAAGAATCGGGGACTTTGTTTTATACTAAGTAGAGATTAGTTATTTTTGTTTTAAGTGGCGGAACTACGAGGTAATCTGCCCCTTAATGAGTCTCAGAAACATCCTTATTATTCGGGTCCCATGGGATGCCCATTCATCATCATCAAGCCTTGGAATCTGTTTAAGAACAAGCCCGAATTTGCCGTATGTTGTACAAGAAAAGATACAATTGTCTTGTAGCTGGTGACGTTGCTTATTGGCAGCTTGCTGTACGCATTCAAGTCTTAGGAGAAAGTAAAGGGAATGTTAAATCACAGGGAAGGAATAATTTCCCGCATGGTAAATCTAGCATGACATCCATCACAAGACTTTCAGATCTAAGGTCGACCATGCGTGGTAACAATCTGGTACTGTACAATCATTGAAGTGAAGTGAAGCGAAGCTTCATTCTATAGCACGGTATATTTGTAAGAAGCTAAGGTACCACAAGATACAGTCACATGTACAAAGAACAGGATTCTAAAGATACCATGGACCCATAAGATTACCAACCAAGACGTATTAATAAGGATGAATACAACCCAAGAAATAGTCAATATTGTTAAATGCCGTATGCTTCAATGCCTGGGTCACATATTGAGGAACGGAGGCAGATACGAACTACTGCAATGCATTTTCCATGGAAAAATAGAAGGAAAACGAGCCCTAGGACGAAGAAGAATTTCTTGGCTTGCCAACCACCGAGTATGGTTCGGAAAAACATCCACCCAATTGTTCCGGATAGCGACCAATAAAGACACCATAGCCAGAATGATCGCCAACGTTCGAAGCGGGCCGACACCCTGGCAAGAAGAAGGAAGCCTTACATTTTAGCACTTCTACTTTTCTGTACACTCCCATGGTTCTTTCATCCTCCCCTCTCTATAATTTAATTTTCTGAACTGTTGTATGGCGTAACTTGGGCTTTCTTCTGGTGAGAGATGAGCTGAGTCAAAATTACGTTGTGGATTCTCATAAAATAACACTTAATCAACCATCTACATTTTCTCCGCGATTTCATTAGTATTAATGCGTTGAATTTGCACTTATCATTGTGCAAGACCTCGAAAATTAACACATTTGTTGATATTAAGTTATAAAGTTCAGTTTTCTTCTATTCCTCGACACTGTAAATTATTGTGGCGGCTTCGTTGGCGTAGTTGATAGCATGCTGAGCTTCTATGCCCAAGATCGCGGGTTCAAACCCGGCCAAAGTGTTCGGATTTTTTAAGAGCGTTAAAAAACTCAGTATTCCTTCCTTCGGAGGGGAAGTAAAGCAGGCGGTCCCGTGTCATAGATTTATGGCATGAAAAAGAACGTTCACTAACTACACTTGTGGAAGATAAAATTTGTAGGTTAGCTTGATAACGTTCCAACGTTCGCCGCCAGGTGCTGAGTGCGATGGCATTTAGTAGCCACGTCTGCAGCTAGGTGTCGTGGACGGTGGCATTTGGTAGCAAAAGTAGGAACTACTTGAAAAAAATGAATCGTCTGCAGCCCTTCAACCTGACAGCTGCCACAACGCGGTCATGTAGCCCCGTGTACTTTGGGTGTGTGTGGAATTTGTCTGATAACCGGTGTTAATTGTGATGACCGTATTAGTGTGTGTTATCTGTAATTGAGGTAGAAGGACTGCAGACGGCGCGCCGTGCCGAGAGGATTTATTTTTTCTATTTCCAATTGATGCAAGGCGTCGAATGCACCGGCCTAACGAGACGTTTAACCCGCAGTGTGTGGAGTCCCCGTGTCTCCTATTGCGACCCACCACACGTTGTCACCGCACAAGAATAATATCAATGCCCGAGAATTGAAGGAGAGACTCTTACTACTGGCTGTACTTAGTCTAACGGTGTACGCTCTACCATATCGTGGAGGAATGTCCTGTCCCGTCCCTTACTGATACGGTAGTAGCTGTGTTCAAACAGGAAGAGAGCCACTGCCATTCCTATCGTGTTGTGCTTTTCATTTTTATATCGTAATGACAGTGATTGTTGTTGTAAGGTGCGGAACATCGAGGTCATTTACTCCTCGTTGCATATGATTACATTTAAGTGCAGTTACGACCATTCGAAGAATGAAGGTTTCGGCGACAGAAACAGGAGGACACCTGAAACACGGGAAACTGTAAAAGACTCCCTTAGGAATTGGAAGAGTTGACCAAGGGAAAGATGAAAGAGAGGAGCCCGGCACAAGCAAGTGGACTCAGGGTGGGTCCATATTTGCCAGACCATGTCCCGCAAGGTCTGAGGGTATTTATTTATTTATTTATTATTTTCTTTTCTTATATAATGTCAAAGTAATCTTACGTCTTTCCTCTCGACCTCCCATGGTCCACTCTTTGTCTTTTCCGACCGCTGTGGTATTACGGTATCCGAGGCCTAGGAAGTCTTTAATTTTCCCCCTCCTTTCATTTAAGTTTACAGACTCACGCATATTTTGAGGGATCGGAATCCTTGGTTTTCCAGGGTTTGAAGCGTTGAAGCCATTTTTCAGTGTTGCCTAGTTATACACTCACCGAAAAAAAAAACGAAACACTACGAATTTCTGACAAAACTCAATGTTGGACCGCTTCAAACCTGGTACAAATTGAATATTGTGACATTGCAGCGATATGGCAATGTATCATGAGTTAATTTGTCCATTTGAGAAGAATCAGCACAATAATTATTAAACATTGTTGATCGTGACAATCACAGCACCAATATTACCGTTTCCCGCCTTCGGACAAGAATAACCACAGACGGCTGTCATAAGGTTTATTGCTGTGAATTCTCGTGCCGCATATTTTTGTGGACATTACCGTACGGCTAGTTCTTAATAGTTATTCTCGCTCCGAAGTCAGATCATAATGGCTCTTTCTCCTGAAACCCCTGCAAGGGCAGTGGCATTAGTGGAAGATGGGCGCAGTATAGGCTACGCTATGTGGCAAACGTTAAGGGCACATCTTGTTCTACCATGTACAGGACTGTTAAAAGGTACAGAGAGGACAATATCTACTCCAGAAGGCTCGGTTCTGGTCATAGGAAAAGCACTAATGAGCGCGATGATCGCTTTCTCGCAATGCAAGTTCTTCGTGATCGACACACAACAGCTGTGGAGGCCAGAAATCGCTTGCAGCAAGTACGGGGCAAGAACACCATTGAAAGGACAGTAAGAAGGAGGTTTACAGTCCAAGAGGCCCGCCACACGACCTCTCCTTAGTCGTGAGCACTGTGTCACTCGGATGCAAATCGCCAACGTCCATCGAAACTGGACTGTGGAGCAGTGGCGCTCAGTGCTGTTTACGGATGAATCCCGATTCTGTTTGAGGACACCGGTTGGGAGGGAGAGAGTGTGGAGAAGGCCCGGGGAACGTTATTCACCTTGTATCTTCTATCCAAGGACACCGTTCAATGGTGGCTCTGTGATGGTCTGGGCTGGGATTACCTCGGATACGCGCACGGAGCTTGTGTTCGTTGACAATGGGAGCCTGACAGCCCACCGGTACATCGAGGAAATTTTATTACATCACGTCGTGCCTTTTGCACCTGTCATCGGAGAGAACATTATCCTGATGCATGACAACGCTCGCCCACACATCGCCGTCTGTGTATGTGAGTACCTGGATGAAGTCGGAATTGAGCGCATGGTGTGGCCTGCTTGTAGTCCCGACCTAAACCCTATAGAGCATGTCTGGGATATGCTTGGGAGACGTGCTAGGAGTCGTTCTCCTGAAACATTAGCTCAAGTTCGAGCAGTGCTCGGAGAAGAATGGGAGCTCATACCACAAGAGAATATTCAAGATTGCATCCTGAGCATGCCTGATCGAATCACAACTGTAACTGCCGCTAGAGGTGGAAATACCCGTTATTGAGCCAATGGAAATGTGGTTCAAACATGTGGACAAACGGACTAAGTCATAGAGTAATCATTCATAATCATATAGTGTAACAGGTGTGAGGACAGTACGATGGATTCCAGGCTTCGACATTTCCTAATTCGTGTTTTTGAACTGTTGTGATTGTTATGTCTATCAATGAAAAATGAAAATCCACAGCCTGCTGCCAGTCTCCGACCGGCTCAGGAATGGAATGAATGAAGCCCCCATCTAGCGGCGAGGATATGGACTGTGCCGGCTGCCGAGGCCTGACGCACTCCTGGGGCAATGATTAAAGGAATGACAGATGAAATGAAATGATAGTGGAGAGTGTTGCTGGAATGAAATTTTGACAGGGAAAACCGGAGTACCCGGAGAAAAACCTGTCTGCCTCCGTTTTGTCCAGCACAGATCTCACATGGAGTGACCGGGATTTGAACCACGGACCCAGCGGTGAGAGGCCGGCGTGCTGCCGCCTAAGCCACGGAGGCTGATGTCTATCAATTATTGTGCTAATTAGGGTAATTAACTTATGATTCACTGCCATGTTGTTGTAATGTCATGATATTTGATTAATACATGGTTAGAAGCAATCCAACATGGAATTTTGTCTGAAAATCGTAGTGTTTCGCTTTTTATGCCGGTGAGTGTATTAAATAAAGCGTTCCAGTCGGTCAACGCATAATAATTGTAATTAGAATTATCTTCTGTTGACCGACTGGAAGGTACGATATTAATTGTTAATAAGGCAACACTGAAAAATGGCCTCAAAGCTCTCTTATAAATTTTATTTCTAATGTTGTACGACTGTAGGTTTAATTTTTTAGCCTATTTATATGGGGAGCGGCAAAAAGATCTGACGGTTTTTTAATCACAACAACACATACATTTTTAAATGATACAAACTCTTTTATTACTTATAACAGCAAGGTGTACATGTCAATTAATGGAAAATATACCGGGTGAGTTAGCCGTGGTGGTTACGGCATGACTGATGGCAGTCGCTCACATCCGGGAGGCGAGGAGGTTCGAATCCCCCCGCCGGCAACCTTGAAGATGGTCTTCTGTGGTTTCCCATCTTCCTTCCAGGCAAATGCCGGGGTTGGTCCCTAACTATAGGCCACAGCCGCTACCTTCCAACTCCTGAGTCCTTACATTCCAACTTCCCTCATTCCCTCCCCAACGGTACTTGTAGCTCACCCATTGGGTGTCCGTCTCGAAGCAGCTACAAAACTGGCGAGCCGAACATGTCCTCGGACACTCCCGGCACTAAAAGCCATACGCAAAAAAAAAAAAAAAAAAAAATGGAAAATATGAACGAACAATAGATTTTAACTTTTAAGATTTGAAGATAACGTCTTTCAAATGATGCCCATCTTTGCCATGCATTCTTCCAGTCTTGCACTGAAGCTTTGCATAGTCATTAGTAGGGCTCGGATTTTTAGGTAAATAAATATTTTTTATGTAAATACATATTTTAAGCATTTTTTCTATAAATGCATAAATTCCTGCTTTTCACTTATTAGTAGCCTACATAAAAAGACAAAATATTTACATTTTTAAAAATCAGTATGCTAGATCTTTCAGTTTATTGCACTTTTGTTCTGTGTTACTTCAACGGGGAAGAACCTGTGAGCTATCTAATCTTAATGCACAGCGTATGTCAGCTTGCAACTGTGTTATTCTTAACATGTCGCCCCGTGCCACTCACTGTGGAAGCCGGGGATTTCCTTGTCCATAGCCATATTGCACCATGTGCTAGACCTCACCCTCCCCCAGCTACCTGGAACTAGTGTTACTCACATGCAGTTCATATCTGGCACTGTGAAGTGTAAGGCAGTTCTACGATGCCTAAAGTCAAAACAAGTTATCGTCTGCAGCTGTATGTTGCAGAATTTAAAGATAATTTTACTGCTGATGGGAGCGTTCTGTTCTGCCAACCATGTGGGAAAACAACCAAGGCTGAACAGCGATCTCAAGAGTTACACAACACCTCAAGGGCAAGAAACATATTGCTGCAGTTTCGCGCCTTCAGAATAAGTGTTTCGCGATAATCGTCGGTCATTAGTGATGGACAACCTGAAGATGTATCTCGTTGTGTATTGTAATGCTTCAGCAGTCAGGGAGGCATAACATAAATCACATTCGTGAGTACTGCATATTGTGTATATTCACATTAATAAACCAAATTATAAATAAATATTTTTACTTTTTGTCACATATTTCAGGTATTTTTAATACATAAAAAATAAATATTTCCCAGATTTTTAGCACCTAAAAATCCGAGCCGTAGTCATTAGGCTTCAACTGCTGGACAATAACCATTTTATACGGATGAAAATGCAAATCGAAACGCAATATTCGTCTCACTGTTCGATCAGACATTTGCAAAGCAGTAGCTTGTTTACGAGCCGGCCGCCGTGTACTGGTTTCCACAGCTCTTCTCACTTGCTCAACATTTTCTGGTGTCCTGGCTGACCTTGGTCGGCCTGTCGACGTACGTTTTAAGGCTGAACCTGTAGCTCTAAAATTACTCACCCATAACAAAATTGTGTTACGAGATGGAATGCGTCCTCTTCGACTCGCTCAGCCGTACAACGACATAAACCGTCAGATCATTTTGTCGCATGGCAAAAGATGGGCATCATTTGAAAGACGTTATCTTCAGTAGGAAATAAAGAGCGGTTCTGGGACAGGGGCTAATGGGCAAGATGGCCGCCGCGCGCAACTGCCCTATGTTATTCTTATGGAGAGGTCAGTCATAGCTGGGTCAGTGGCTAATGGGCAAAATGGCCGCCATACTCTGAGACCGTGAATAATGTCACAGGGGGAGTTCGACCGTGTAGTCGTTAAAAGGAATGAAAAATGAAAATCCATAGCCTGCTTCCAGTCTCCGACCGGGTCAGGAATGGAATGAATGAAGCCCCCATCTAGCGGCGAGGATATGAACTGTGCCGGCTGCCGAGGCCTGACGCACTCCTCTGGGGCAATGATTAAATGAATGACAGATGAAATGAAATGATAGTGGAGAGTGTTGCTGGAATTAAATTTTGACAGGGAAAACCCGAGTACCCGGAGAAAAACCTGTCTGCCTCCGTTTTGTCCAGCACAGATCTCACATGGAGTGACCGGGATTTGAACCACGGACCCAGCGGTGAGAGGCCGGCGTGCTGCCGCCTAAGCCCCGGAGGCTTTTGTTAAAAGGAATATTTATTATTATTATTATTATTATTATTAATATAATTAATAATTTTATTAGGTAATTATTGATTGATAGCTTGCCACGGTGGGTGAGTGGTTATCGTGTCGGACTACCAACCCCAAGCTTGCAGGTTCGCTCTTGGTCGTGGTAAGTGATTTTTGAAATGTGGCAAAAATTAAGACACGCATGTCATACGATGTTGGTATGTAAAAGAACCCAGGAGAGGTCTGCTATGTAGTTGCTAAATGGAATATTTATTATTATTATTATTATTATTATTACTATTATTATTAGGTAATTATTGATTGATCATGTACAATCAAGACCAGCCTTATATTGCCCCACTTTATGGTGTAGTGGTTAGCATTCTTGGCTGTTACTGTGGAGGCTCGGGTTCGAGTCCTGGCTCTGTCAAGATTTTAAATTCTAGGCTGAGGGTTGGAATGGGGTACACTCAACCTTGTGAGGCAAAACTGACAGGAGCTGGCTTTTGATTCATACCGCTGCCATTCTGCCTAACCCAACTTCACCTAACCTAACCTAACCTAACCTAACCTAACCAGATCCCACCTTACCTTACCTAACCTAACTTAACTTCAAAGTCAGAAGGTACAATACATTTATTGTTTTTATACCCTCATAAATTAGATATAGAGAATGTCCACCAGGATTTAGATCCTCGAGCACACTTTTCTGACATATATCATTAAAACGTGTAGAAAGGAATGTCTGATAATTCTCACTAACACATAATACAAGTTCACCATACATTGTGTCCACTTTTTGAATGTTAATGATACGGAAAAGAGTATGCATTGGTAATTCAGTGAGCTTTTTTCTCTCTAATCAACAGTTCTACCCCCATAGCATTGTGAATATTTATTGTAGTAGCCTATAAAGAAACAAAAAAAATCATATCTATTACAGTTTAGCTATAAGTGACCAGAACCACTATAACATTTTATTCTAATAAGGAGATTTCCATAATGATAAGAAAAAAAGCTTACCATAATGATGGATTGTGTGTAAGTAAACGTCTTTTGCTGCTTGATGCCACTACTAAACTGATGCTCATACAACAGACAAGTGAGTTCATGTTTCGCTGACGTAATCGTATGTTCCCACGCACTTCCTGTGTGTTGCACGCGCCGTAGTGGCTAAATTTGAAACTAGATGAGATGATTTGCTGATGTAATCGTATGTTCCCCCGCACGCACACGCAAGCCCCTGTGGACGGGTCATTGTAGACGGGTCATTGTTGACGGGTCCTTGTTGACGGGTCCTTGTGGACGAGCCCCTGTGGACGGGTCCTTGTTGACGAGTCCTTTTTGACTAATCCCTTTAGACCGGTTCCTTTTGACTGGGTCATGACCCCTAATGCTATAATGAAATTAAAACGTTGTTCCACATGATACGCAAGCAAAGAGCCGATCGCTACTATGAATTAACATGTTTGTTTTTGTTTTGTTTTTACGCATGTGCACTTGTTTTTTTTGTAAGAGGGCGGGCTTTTTGAATACAGATTTATAGATGAGTTTTTTTTAAATTACCAAAAGATCCAAAACTAATAGGTAATTAGCTTTTTAACATTTCATGAACCAATAAGGCTATGGGACTTGTATTAGAGGTCGTTGGACTTGAGGTGACATTTTGTTTTTGAATGTTTTTTTTTTGTTAAAAGGGCCTAACTACACTTTTGTTAATATCTCGCTAACTAATAATCAGAGAGGGTCAAGTGAGGTGTCATGGGACTCAGGATGGTCAACCCTTTTCCATGACCAACGAATTTACCCAAAAGATTCAAAACAGCAAGGTCATTGACCTAAGATTTTATAAACTAATAATTGAATATTAACATGTGAGGTGTCATAGGACTAAGAATGGTCAACCCTTTCCCATGACCAATGCATTTACCAAAAGTACCCAATACATCAAGGTCATTGACCTGAGATTTTATAAACTAATAATCGGGTACGAACATGTGAGATGTTTACCATGTGTGATGAAACATAGCTAGGTAGAGAAAGAATTAGTGTAGGCTACATGTATTGTGACTGACAAGTCTTTTACCATTGAAACTTGTTTTCAGATCAAACTGCAGTATAGAGAGAGTATAGGTTGCAGGTAGGGGTTAATAAATGAGAAACGGTGTACGCAAACTCTGATTTATCAAGAATTAAGAGTAGACTATCTTTATTTGATTGGTTAAAGAGGATAGCTAAAACACAAAAATGCTCAGTGGTTACCGAGACAAAATGATCGCTACACACAACAAGCTTTAAATACTTGAGGCTAATAATCAATACACACACACACTCGCTTGTTCTAAACTAAACTGTGTTGCTGTCAGTGCTCAGACAGTAGGCTGATGACGAAATGCATTGCTAACAGAAATATAATCATTTCCGGTTGTCTAATGTTACCAGCTATCCATTTATTTATTTTTTGTGTTGCAGTGGTAAGCACTTTTAGCTCTTGTATTGGTAGTCTTAACTCGATTTCCAGGTCTGAGGCCTAGAACGAGTTGAACTAAGAAACAAGGGCATGGTGGTGCAGTGGTTAAGCTGTTAGCCTTTTCACCAGAGGGTTCGATTTCAGGTTAATATGCATGTCATAAACATATTAAACAAAACAAAACAGAGATAAGGTTTAAAACTGATTACATTTGTGACTTTTCAAATTATTACTTGGATTACAGATACAAAGGTGAACTGGGTTTGATATACAGTTAATGCTGTCTATCACACACTCGACTGTAAGAAAGCCAAAAGAGCAAAAGGCTTAGGTAGAGCAGTGGTAAAATTGCTATATGTAGAGAACTACCTGGCAAAGCTATATCGCATAAACAGTGCAGGATACAATCCAGCAATCAAATTTGTATCTTGTGGAACAGAGAAATGCACTTACGTGAGAAAATGCAAGTTCATGTGTAATATGACCTAACACAAAAGTGTTCACCTGTGCACGTGCACAATAAGAGCTAACAAGTCACATTCTGTTTAGTTCGTACGTAACGTTAGGTTAGGGCTAATAAACACACCCTAGTACACGAGGTACATGCCATTTGAGAGCAGGTCAAGGGATCTAACTTGGTGGATGGATGTGTTCTAACGAGTCATTTGTAGTTGAAAGAGAATAATACTTGTTCTTAAGATGTTAAAACTGAGGAGATGGTATGTACAGTAAGACGTCTTGTTATTTCCTGTGTAATATTACAGACATGGCAGAGAGCACACAGTTCTGTTGCTATGACTACGCTGCAGTAATTTGAAACCCTACGTGTTCATTAAGACAATGGGTGATGATTATACAAAGTTAGCAGTCATTGGATATTACACAGGTGTTCCTTCCGGTGTCATGTTGCTGACATGGCAGAGAGCGCACAGTTCTATTGCTACGACGAACGCTGCAATAATTTGAAACCCAAGGTGTTGATCAAGACAATGGGTGATGATCATGCAAAGTCAGCAGTAATTGGATACCACACATCAACATTGACTAAATCATAAACGTCTTGTCATAACCAGCAGAAACCTCATTTAAAGATTTTAGATTTTACATTTTAAATTTAAGATTTTTATTTTATTTTTAGATTTTACTTTTTACATTTTCCTAAAAGAGTAAATAACAAGGTCACATACCTAACCTCAGTTTTTAATGTCAGTTTTTAGTTTTATTTTCAATTTGATAATATGGAAAACATGGATTTTGCATTTTGTTGTTTACACATTTATTAATTTCACAATTTCCCATTTTCAGTTCTTAAAATGTTAGTTTAAAGTTTTTCAATTTCATGATATTGAAACATGGATTTTCCAATTTGTTGTTTTCACATTTGTCAATTTACCAAATTCACATTTACAGTTTTTTTTTAAATTTCAGTTTAATGTTTTTTGTTCTATTTGTTAATATGGAAACATGGATTTTTTTACAATTTGTGTTTTTTACATGTCATGCAATTATTCTTATGCTAGTCTTATAGGTTACTGTACAACATGATCACTACCCCACTGGATTTTTTTTTCATTTTGTTGTTTACACATATGCCAATTTTCCAATTCCCCATTTTCAGTTTTTTTTTAAATATCAGCTTTAAGTTTTTCAATTTCATAACATGGAAACATGGATTTTGCATTTTGTTGTTTACACATTTATTAATTTCACAATTTCCCATTTACAGTTCTTAAAATGTCAGTTTAAAGTTTTTCAATTTCATGATATAGAAACATGGATTTTCCAATTTGTTGTTTTCACATTTATTAATTTACCAAATTCCCATTTACAGCGAGGTAATTGGAGACAAGCAGCCCCTGGCTAGAGCTTTTCTTCCATATATAAAAAAGGTCACGGACAGAATAGGGAGGCTACTCGAGTCCCATGATATAAAGACCATATACAGGCCTACACGAAAAATTAAGGACATGTTTAGGTCCGCTAAAGATAAGCGACATCCTCATACCGCGGCAGGGGTTTATAAAATCCCGTGTGATTGTGGCCAAGTATATATTGGAACAACGAAAAGAAGTATTGCCACTCGCCTCAAGGAGCACGAACGACACAGCCGGCTGGGACAAACAGATAAATCCACTGTAGCAGCACACTCGCTACTTGCAGGTCACGATATAAGATATGGAGACACCGAAGTTCTGTCCACCACGGTGTCTTATCATGCCAGGCTACAAAGGGAGGCCATTGAAATCCTGAAGCATACTAACAGCTTCAATCTTAAGGAGGAAGCAGAACGTGTGAACAGAGCTTGGCTTCCAGTCCTTAATCCCCTCAAGCCTGCCCTTATTGACCGTCGTAGACGAGAAGATGCAACAGACGAGCAGCCCTGTCCTTGATGCATTACTTTTATGTGGTACGCCGTTGCTATGGTAGCCTCTATGTGTGGGTTGTTGACTATTTATATATCTTCTTTTTACCTCGCTTTATGTAACCTGTGAACATGCTGAACGCAGTATTCAGCGAAACGTCGGGACGACAAAATGTCCTTGGAACACGACCAAAAAGCCCGCGAAACAGAGATTCCTATTCCAACATGGAGGCTGTGCGAAATATTTCACCAGCATTCAATATCTCCGAAACAATTACCGATATCACCCTGGAATTCTGTACGGTGATAAAGGGAACTACTAGAAGTTCACCTATGTGACTTTTGAAAACCTCGTAACTACAAAACCAACATGGCGGCCAAGCGAAGTTGCGATTTTTAAATAGATGTTTCTCGCGATTTAACCAACCAAACGCAATAAAACATGGTACAGTATATGTTTATACACATTGTAATGCACCGACATCAAACTTCGTTCAATTGTTTACATAACCACAAGATGGCGGATGTGCGAAATATTTCACCGGCATTCTATATCTCTGAAACTATTACCGGTGTCTCCATGAAATTTGGTACGGAGATAAAGGGCACTACTGGAAGTTCATCTATGAGACTTTCAAATACCGGTTAACTACAAAACGAACATGGCGGTCAAGCGAAGTTGAAAGTTTTAAATAGACTTTTCTCGCGATTTAATGATCTAAACGCAATGAAACTTCGTACAGCAATTGTTTATACACATTGTAATGCATTGTTATCTAATTTAGTTCAATTGTTTTCGTAACCTCAAGATGGCGGCTGTGCGAATTTCGAAAATTAAGTTTTTATTTCTTGTGTTCCAATCATGCGATCGAAATCAACATTTGCATAATGAACGTACACAATAATCATCTAATAGTACATAACTCTATGGCCTACATATATTAAAATCCAACATGACGACCATCCGAAATATTTAGACGGTTCTCAATATCTATTAATCTACTACAGCAATCAAACTGAAATTTTGTAAGTGAATAGAGGCTATAAGCATAAGGCATAATCCAAGTGAGAGTGAAACAGAACATAATAACTTGATGTTACGGCCATAAAAACCATCAGCTACATACAGGGTCTTCCATCTAAAGTAAGAACGGCAATCGGCAATTTTGTTATTCGCTGCTGAGGTGGCCTTGGTAGAGCTTGTGGCGCGCCATAGCCTCCTGCTGTACTATTGAAAGCGCGCGCACAGTACATAGGCTACGGGGGCTGTTTTTCTTTTCAAGTTCCTATGGACTGTATAAAAATAAGATTGACATACCAAACTGGTTTTACTACTAAATGTTTGCTTGCATGTCTCGACATAATCGCCAAAACGATTGAAACATTTGCCGTATCGTTACACCAGCTTTCCAATGCCCTCGGCAAAATATCCGGAGATTCTCATGAAGTTTTTTCCTTCTATTCTCGAAAAAGGTGAAAATCATTCACGACCACACTGTACCAACGTTACGATAGACTTTTACAAAGAATTCAAGTGTGAAGTTTTGGACCATCTGCCGTTCAGTCCAAATCAGCACTGAATGATTTTCACCTGTTTCGAGAATTGAAGGTAAGGTTGGGCGGCAACGCTTCGCCAAAAATGATAAACTTCAGGAGACTGTTCAGATGTACCTACCTCAGTGGCGGCAGAATATTTTGCTGAGGGCATTGGAAAGCTGGTGTAACGATACGGCAAATGTTTGAATCGTTTTGGCGATTATGTTGAGACATACAAGCAAACATTTAGTAGTAAAATTAGTTTGGTATGTTAATCTGTTATTTTCATACAGTCCATCGGAACTTAAAAAAAACAGCCCTTGTATTTACTGTGCGCGCGCTTTCAATAGTACAGCAGGGGGTCATGGCGCGCCACAAGCTCGGCCAAGGCCACCGCAGCAACGAATAACAAGACTGCCGCTTGCGGTTCTTACTTTATATGCAAGACCCCGTAGATACAATGGTGTACGCAGTGTGGTAGTTGTGTACATTATTAACATGATATTTCGATTATTATTCTTAAAAAGCAATAATTAGCTAGTTATTGTTGATTTAAGTGGCAGAATTAAGTAAGTATTGTCTTTGCATGAAAACGATTTTAATTCTATTTTCCAGAACAATAAAAAAAATGTAATGGAAAACTGTAACTAAATATTAAAACTAAAATGATGCGACTGCTTAAAATATTGATAACATGTTGTTCTGCTCACCATGTTCTTACTGCCATTAGGCTACTAATGACTCTCCAACATCTTCCTATCTTGATGGCTTTATCTGCATCATTGAGAGGAATAAATTGCAGAAAATACTCATGTACCGAATTATCTTTAATGAAACGGTTGCACAGTGACACAGATATGCACATTTAAAGTAGCCCGAAGTGAAGTGAAAAATGTTACCGATCGCACACTTCAATAGCAAAATTGATCAATGGCTAGGTCCAATGCTGAAGGAGCAGTCTCTCGCTGCGAGTTGAGTGGAGAGGATTTACCAAGTAAAGAGCGTGATCACATTGAAATCGGTACGCTACTGTCACTGAGGAACAGAATTGTGACAGCCATGTCATCAACCTCTAACTAGAGGCTTTTTGTCAGCAGTTCCCACAGGCACGAGCAGGATGTCAACAATTTATTTTCCCTTTCTTCCAAGCGGTCATCCTCTGTCATTCACTCACTTTCCCTTCTGCAATTTCAGTTTCTTCGGCATGTCATCTCTTCTACTCATGCTATGGCAGAAAAAGTACATTTTCTTGCAGACGAAATTAGAGGAACCAGTTCTAGGACGATACTCTATCTTCACCGCTTCCAGAGTTTTTTTTTGTTTCCGCTTTCAGAGGTGTGAAAATTATTAGACTCGGAGAGAGAACATCAGTCATTGTTGGTTTTTAAGATAATCTTACTGGCGCACTGGTAACAACTTGAATAACCTATTGAGGCTAACAACTTTTCCCGGTTATTAATTAATTAATTAATTTATTTATTTATTTATTTATTTATTTATTTATTTAGGGAGCCTCCGTGGCTTAGGTGGCAGCACGCGGGCCTCTCACCGCTGGGTCCGTGGTTCAAATCCCGGTCACTCCATGTGAGATCTGTGCTGGACAAAGCGGAGGCAGACAGGTTTCTCTCCGGGTACTCCGGTTTTCCCTGTCAAAATTTCATTCCAGCAACACTCTCCACTATCATTTCATTTCATCTGTCATTCATTTAATCATTGCCCCAGAGGAGTGCGTCAGGTCTCGGCAGCCGGCACAGTTCATATCCTCGCCGCTAGATGGGGGCTTCATTCATTCCATTCCTGACCCGGTCGGAGACTGGAAGCAGGCTGTGGATTTTCATTTATTTATTTATTTATTTATTTATTTATTTATTTATTTATTTATTTATTTATTTATTTATTTATTTATTTATTTATTTATTTAGGGAGCCTCCGTGGCTTAGGTGGCAGCACGCGGGCCTCTCACCGCTGGGTTCGTGGTTCAAATCCCGGTCACTCCATGTGAGATCTGTGCTGGACAAAGCGGAGGCAGACAGGTTTCTCTCCGGGTACTCCGGTTTTCCCTGTCAAAATTTCATTCCAGCAACACTCTCCACTATCATTTCATTTCATCTGTCATTCATTTAATCATTGCCCCAGAGGAGTGCGTCAGGTCTCGGCAGCCGGCACAGTTCATATCCTCGCCGCTAGATGGGGGCTTCATTCATTCCATTCCTGACCCGGTCGGAGACTGGAAGCAGGCTGTGGATTTTCATTTATTTATTTATTTATTTATTTATTTATTTATTTATTTATTTATTTATTTATTTATCGTATGGCTTTTGGTGCCGGGAGTGTCCGAGGACATGTTTGGCTCGCCAGAGACTGTAGCTGCTTCAAGCGGACACCCATGAGGTGAGCTACAAGTTCCGTTCAATTTCGAGTAGTTCCAACTTTCGCTACCAGATATCACTGACACCTAGTGGTGAACTTTGGAACTTTGATAGAGCGTTACAACGAAATCTAACCTAGAAATTTAGCTTCACACAAGTTTAGTTAGTGGAAGGATCTTTTACATGCCATAAATCTATGACATGGGACCGCCGGCTTTACTTCTCCTCCGAAGGAAGGCATACTGAAGGATTTTAACGCTCTTAAAAATTCCGACTTTGGCCGGGTTTGAACTCGCGATCTTGGGCACAGCAGTTCAGTATGCTACCAACTACGCCACCGAAGCCGCTACTTTCCCTGGTATTTTACACTTGCACTTGGATAACACAAGTCAACACGAATTTTGTGTCTGTGTTCTGTATGTCTGATTTTGATTTGTCAAGCCTAACTAATGAAAGAAACAAGTAGTTCCGTGAAGAACTATACAGCCTAATTTCATATATCCTACTTATGTTAATTGCCACTATCAACATACAATATTTCAGTTTGATTGCTGTAATAGATTCGTAGATATTGAGAACAGACTAAATATTTCGGATGGTCGCCATGTTGGACTTTATATAATTATGTAGGTCCTAGAGTTATGTACTGTTACATGAAGATTATTGTGTACGTGCAGCATTCAAACTTCAATCGCATGATTAGGACACAAGAAGTAACAACGAGATTTCAAAATTTCGCACAGCTGCCATCTTGTGGTTATGGAAACAATTGAAATAAATTAGATGCCAGTGGATTAACATTCGTATAAGGATTTACTGTACCAATTTTCACTGCACTCGGATGGTTAAATTGCGAGAAATGTCCATGTGAATATTTATACTTCGCGTCGCCGCCATGTTGGATTTGTGATCACCAGGTTATTGAAAGTCCAATAGGTGAACTTATGTTCATAGCCCCTATGAACATAAAAATATTCAGTTTGATTGCTATAATAGATTCGTAGATATTCAGAGCCGTCTAAATATTGCGGATGGTCGCCATGATGGATTGTTAAATGTATAGGCCATAGAGTCATGTACCATTAAAGGAAAATAATTGCTTAGGTTCATTATTCAAACTTTCACATCGATCGCATGATACGACACAAAAAATAAAAACTTAATTTAAATATTAGTAGTGGGATGATGAGAGAGCTGTCTCACTTTTTATTGAGCCACCCTCGTATCGGCCCCGAACCTGATATCTCGCTAACCAAACATGGGATTAGAACATACAGGGTGTCCTAGCACTGCTAGTAATGCCCCCTACTTTCCTATAGGCTCTTTATTTAATGAAAAGACCAAAACTAAAAGGTCATTCGCGAGTAGTGGGGTAGTGTTGGTTTTCTCAAGTCGCGCTCGTGCTTGAATATGTATGCCTATGTTGGGAAAGGGTTATGTGGTGAGGGGAGGAGTAGGGTCGAGTGAGGGGTCGTTTAGATGGTATTTTTTCCGCTCTAGGTGATGGTGAGGTTATTTTTAAAAAATGGATGGAATTGGGAAACGCCATTTGGGGTAAACATGTTGTTTTTTGACATTTTGGCGATGAATGTTTTTTATACGCATGCGCACTTGGCGGTTTTTGTAAGAGGGCGGGCTTTTTAAATGATGATTTATCAATGAGTGTTTTTTTAATACGTATTGAAATAAACCAAAAAAAAACTAATAGGTCATCGGCTTTTTTACTATTTCGCTAACCAATAATCGGATTTAAACCTATGAGGTGTCGTAGGACTCGTGGTGAACTCTCCTTTTCTATCGAAGGGGTATATTCACTCCAAAATAAAAACTACCCTTACCCGGGGGATGAAATAGTAATTTATTTTTGTATACCTACGAACTTGGCGGTTTTTGTAAAAGAGCGGGCTTTTTAAATGATGATTTATAAATGAGTGTTTTGTAATATGTATTGAAATAAACCCCAAAAAACTAATAGGTCATCGGCTTTTTACTATCTCGCTAACCAATAATCGGATTTAAACGTATGAGGTGTCGTAGGACTCGTGGTGAACTCTCCTTTTCTATGGATGGGGTATATTCACCCCAAAATAAAAACTACCCTTACCCGGGGGGGTGAAATAGTAATATTTTTTTGTATGTGTGCGCACGGGCGGGTTTTGTCAAAAGGACCTAACTATACGTTAGTTAATATTTTCTGAACCCCTCATGGGATTTTGCCATAGGCAGTATTATAGCCCTGGGGGTGACGCCCCGTTTTTGAGTGTATGATTCATTTTTGTCGAAAGGGCCTAACGACACTTTTGTTCATATCTCGCGAACCAATCATGCTAGGGACTTGTATGAGGGGTCCTAGCACTTGGGGCAACATTCCCTGTTTGGGGGTGAAACTACCCCCCAAAATTGAAAAATCCCTATCTCGGAAACGAAGAATCCTAAAATTAGGTGTGATAGCTTAAAAAATAGGGGATGATATAGGCTTTTACCTCGATGGATCATTTCACCCCTAAAACAGTAAATAGTCATGTTATGGGGAAAAAACGTGTTAAACACCTAAAAATGATAAATGAACCTAAGATCTTTTGTTTTTGATGAAAAATAGCAGGGGGGTGAAACTACCCCCCAAAATTGAAAAATCCCTATCTCGGAAACGAAGAATCCTAAAATTAGGTGTGATAGCTTAAAAAATAGGGGATGATATGGGCTTTTACCTCGATGGATCATTTCACCCCTAAAACAGTAAATAGTCATGTTAAGGGGGAAAAAACGTGTTAAACACCTAAAAATGATAAATGAACCTAAGATCTTTTGTTTTTGATGAAAAATAGCAGGGGGGTGAAACTACCCCCCAAAATTGAAAAATCCATATCTCGGAAACGAAGAAGCCTAAAATTAGGTGTGATAGCTTAAAAAATAGGGGATGATATAGGTTTTTACCTCGATGGATCATTTCACCCCTAAAACAGTAAATAGTCATGTTATGGGGAAAAACGTGTTAAACACCTAAAAATGATAAATGAACCTAAGATCTTTTGTTTTTGATGAAAAATAGCAGGGGGGTGAAACTACCCCCCAAAATTGAAAAATCCCTATCTCGGAAACGAAGAATCCTAAAATTAGGTGTAATGGCTTAAAAAATAGGGGATGATATGGGCTTTTACCTCGATGGATCATTTCACCCCTAAAACAGTAAATAGTCATGTTATGAGGAAAAATGTGTTATACACCTAAAAGCATAAGCATCTTTGTGAAACCATGCTTTAATGGACATGTGTATGGATGATGATGGTTGTTATTATTATTATTAGGTAATTATGGATTAATGTGCGGATAGATAACTAACCTGTGGGGAGCGTGATGGCGCAGGTGCTTAGCTGCTCGTCTTTACTCGGGCAGGTGGGGTTCAAATCCCGGTGACGGCGGGGGTTGGAATTTTCACCTGAAAAAAATCACGTGGCGTCAGGAAGGGCATTCGGCCTTAAATCCCCGGCCAAAACCAAAATGAGCCTGGTTGGCTCCGGCGACTCAAAATAATTGGGAAAAGCCGAAGAAAGAAAAAATGATAACTCACCAGTAATAGTAAACATTGGTTTGAGGTGTTGAAGAAGTCAGGATGGCCAACCCTTTACCCTGGTTCACGAATGGACCCCAAAAAGTTTTACCTGTCAAGACTCAGTCTACCCTGTTGCAGCCTTGTGAAAAAAAATCGAACCGGGGCCTCTGTAGTGACAGTGGAGCTATATTCATGATGATTTTTAAACAAACATAGGCTTGCCTACTACCGCTGTGTTGAATCTGCACAGAGACTCTGGCTTTGGTTTGCGTAGTGTGCCTTGCTGATAACAGCACAGCGACCTTGTCAGTAAGTTTCATATTACTCATTTGCTTGATAGCGGACATGCTATGCACATGACTAGATCGTTGTTAGGTTTGACAAAGGCTTAGTGAAGCTTATGGCAACCTTGAAATGAATGTCATGGTATAGTCGGGGTTGGAAGACAAGACCTTAGGGTTGACAACCAAGTAGGTTAACCACTACACGGTGAGATGGTGAAATAATAATGTAACAGAACATATAGAAACGTTTTCTATAGTTTAACGAATTGGCATACCATGAGAGGTGTAGGTAATGGAAATTGAATCCTTAGCTGATGATTATACTACTTTCCATGCCCACGTATAAGCTATCATGTTAGAAAAAGAATGGTATGGCTTGTTTTAAACGGAGAATAATCATTGTGTTTACTGTGAAACACAAATCTGAATTTAAAATTAATTTAAAATAATTAATTTAAAATTAACTAATTTAAAATTAGTTTAGTACGCTGAAGTTAAAATGAATAATGATCACGTTACAGTCAGCCAGTTTCAAAGCCATGAGAACTAAGTGAACAAAGTATAAAATTCATGAGCCAGTGAGGAATTCAACATGCTGTCCTTTGGACAAGAGAGAAGCGTTCTACAGCGACCCTCAATGGTTTGGGACATCGTAAAGATGAAAATTAAATCTAAGCTACTACACTCTTATATACTAGAATAAGAAATGGAAAACAATTGGTCAAATAAAGGACAGAAGGAATAAAAAAAATGGCGCTCAACCCTCAAGCATAAGGATTGAGGGAGTTGGAAGGAAGGAGAGCCATGAAAGGCAGATAAAAAGTATACTAGGAGTGGCTTTGCCCCAGAGGTAATGGATAAAGAGGAGGAAAACTGGACTCAGCTCAGAAATCCCTTGGGGTTGCCAACTTCCAAACTGATCAGCCCTTGAGGGTGTAGCCATAGGCAGAGTGCATCGCAAGTCGTGGGGCTAAATACACCCTACCTTCTTGAGGGGGCTTGGGCAAAAGACAGGAAATAACATGAAAATAAAAAAAGCAAGGCTGCCTCCTCAGGATATCAGAAAAAATAAATAAACCAGGGCCAATGAAGTTTCAAAAGGAAGAGACTCCCTAGGGCTCGGATACTCTAATCATGTTGGGGTCGGTAGAGAACAAGAGTTGAGCAAGTGTGGTCGACAGGAAATAAGAGAGTGAGGAGCCTAGCACAAGTTAGTGGAAGCAATGACGGTCTCAGCTGGGACTCCGTGATCGTCAACCTACATGACACTAGATATGACGCCCAGGGGTGGAATTAAAGACCTCTTTTTGTTTTTTATCACTGGCTTTTAAGAACGCTAACACATGGCATGCCTTATAATGCAATACTGGTCCTAGGGTATGCAAAATTGTATTAGAAACTCAGCTAATAATAGTGTGCTTGCCCATGATTTACCTTAAATTTTCCTAAAATCCACTACATTTTCCGCAAATTGACCAAATGACACAACATTCCAGCAAAATTCAACAAATGACTACCAGATTTATTGAAATTCCATTGATTTACCTAAGCATGGTTTAAACTACCTCAAATTCATATAAAATTAGACGAATATAGATGAAAATTCACTAAAATTTACCGAATTTAGCCAAGTGGTGTACAAACCATGAAATTTATCCAATTTTTATTAAAATTGACTACATGTACTCGAAAATTCCATAATATTCCCTTTACATGTATGCTTTTTGTTGTTGTTGTTGTTGTTGTTGTTGTTTCGTTTACCACACTCCCTGTAGACAATCACCTCAACATGACTTTCTCCTAGACTAGGAGCTTCACATTCGACATGATAGCTGAGTTTCATTTCCCATAAACTTGTCTCTGAGGTGGGTGTCAGGAAAAGGCATCCAGCTGTAAAAACCACACCCTCACGTAGACTTTCATAACCTCTTACGTTGAGGTTCCTTACACTAACGACATTAAATGATTGAACGGTTTCCTCTTCACAATTCCTGTCTATACTTTCCTCTTTAAGGTTGCAAGATGTTTGCAAGATTCCTAAAATGCAATTAAATGTAATAAATACCTTAAGATGGTTTCATTTGTTTAATGATATGGTGTTGATGATGGATATATACGTTAAGACTAATTTTTGTTAGGTCTTGACTGGCCTTGCAATTAGAAATTGACAAACCAAACATGGGTTATCTACCAGGGGAACACTTTGACCTCTATGTTGGTTATTGACCAGTAAGTACAGTTCTAGTAATGAGACAGAAATCCAACACAAACAATGAGCGCGCAATGCGGCGGAGATTGGTACCACGATGTACTGTCGGTTATGTAGCTATGTGGAATGCACATCACATATGGTTTACTTAAAGGTTTGGAGATTCCATTAAAGATATTTCTACAATAAACCATTTTCAAATGGTCATTCGTTGGTGTGAAAATATTTATTATATGGTATTTTATGAAAACAATTATGATTTATAAAAAAAAATATATGTTTACTTTATTCTTATTTAATGTAAGCACTAGAGGCACTATCGACCAACATACAGCACTATCTGGAATGTATATTGCATACTTAAAGGTTTAGTGATCCCATTAAAGGTATTCCTACAATAAATGATTTTTAAGTTGTCGTTCTATGGCGTGAAAATATTTAATATACGATATTTGCTAAAAGGATTTACCAGTGGAATTATTTTACAAGTAGTTATTTTAATGACCAACAGAGTTCACTGTTAAGAAGGTAGAGCCCTATGTGGAATGTAGGATAACATGGTATACATGATACGTGACAACTGTAAGGCTTGTGATTTTTAAAATGCCTTTAACCCTATATTAAACACTCAGTTTGCAATACTGATAACTGCAATGTTACTGAAAAAAATTTGAAACAAAACAAAAATCAGCATTGAAAAACCAAAAAGTGGTTGAGCATATATACAGTGGGGAAAAGAAAAGTTTTGTAAACACTAATGTCCAACAAGACTAATTAAATCAGTAACTGTCAGGGTGGCCGAGTGGTTAAGGCGTTTGACTTAAGATCAACTTTCCAAATATATAAGAAAGCAAGGGTTCGAATCCCTTCCCTGACATAACTATTGCTTGAACATGCAAGAAAACAAGAAATATACACAAACTATGTTTATCAATTTAGTCATTTTTTTTTACAAGAGATAGACACACAGAATACAGTTCTTTTTGTTTATTATTTCTTTTAAACATAACACTTGTTGAAAAATTTTTTTTAGGGGATGGGTGTGTTGCTATGTTGACCCATCACACAATAATAGCAGCTTTACGAAGTTCATTTTCTATATTTAATAGCTCTTTCTCATAACCAATATGACCAAGCTGTTTACAGGCATGCAAGAGCTGTAGACGTTCGACTAATATATTAGGATCGTTCCATTTACTATTTTTTATGAATGGTTTCAGAATCTCGGGAAGCAGTTCATCATTATCACCATTAATATGATTATCATCCTCATTATTATAATCATTTTCATAATGATGATCATTATCATCGTTATCATTACCATGATAATTTCCACCTGTGTCCACAGTCTGTTCAATGGTTTGAGTTGTCTTTGATAGTGTTGAAAGCTTCTTTTTAGATGTGCTAGAATGCTTTAACATTGTTATGTTATTATTACCACTATTACCTTTCCCCACTAACTTTTTGATGGGGTATATTGTCTCTGATAGGGTTGAGGGCTTTTGAGATGTGGGGGCATGTCTGAACATGGGTTTCACAGGAGGTGTTAAAGGTTTCTCATTAAACAACTCGCTAACAGCATGAGTGCGTTGTAGTGTATTAAACTTGAGGTTAATATTATCTTGAGCAGTACTATCTTTCTCTTGGACTTGGTTTCTTGCTTTGGTTTGGGTTTTCCTTACATTTAGACTAGCGTGATTATTAAGTTTACATTCATGATTGTTTGAAGAAAGTACGTCCAATTCTTTTGTTTTAAGCATTCCTCGACACTGTTTCGATCGTTGCTTTGAACAGCGCCAAATAACAGTTCCATTTTTATTGCTTCGTTTCACAATATATGAATATCCTTTATAGTATGCATAAGGCTTACCATACCTAGTCACTGATACTTCCATATCAACTGTCAAGCACAAACTAATCTCTAGTAAAGACAACTTGGTAATAACAACAATAGTTTAATGTGGGAGCATATATACATGCAAAAAAGTGGGAGCAAAAGTGTGGGGGGGGGGGGGTAAAAAGTGGGAGCAAATGTGGGAGAAAAAAATAACTGTGAGCAAAAAGTGGGAGCATATATGGGATCAAATGTGGGAGCAAAGCAAATATAAAAAAAAAGTGGGAGCAAATATGCTAACAAATATGTCAACAAATATACCAGCAAAAGTAAATACACAAGTCAAGATAGATTAAAGTGCAAAGAAAATATGCAAGCAAATATGAGAGCAAAAATGGTGTTTTTTCTAAAACAACTAGACATAACAAACTTAGTCATAACCTAACCTAACCTAACCTAACCTAACCTCACCTAACCTCACCTAACCTCACCTCACCTAACCTCACCTAACTTCACCTAACCTAACCTAACCTAACTTAACTTCACCTAATCTAACTTGACTGAACTTTACCTAACCTAACCCATCATAACTTCACCTAACCTAACTTTACCTCATCTAACTTCACCTAACCTAACTTTCAACTCACAGATCAAAATTAAATCCTAGGCATAGTTGAGTTGGAACCCAAGACTTCAGGGATAACACACAAGTATACTAGCCACTACACCGCAAAATGGGCAAATTATCATGCAACACAACATAAAGTAAAAGTTTCCTGTAGTGTAACTCATTGGCTGTCAACCATAGTTTGGGAATTCAAACCCAAGACCTCAGGACTTTTGTTTTGAACATTATCAGAAATATTATTCCATTTACATTTTGCTGCTGCTGCTTATAGTTATAAGAGTTGGCATTAATATGGAAAGCAAAAAAAATGTGGGAGCAAAAAGTGGGTGGAAAACGTGTAAGCAGAAGTGGGAGCAAACAAGTGTGAGCAAATATGGGAGCAGAAAGTGGGAGCAAATGTGAAAGCAAAAGTGGGAGCAAAAAGAGCGAGCAAAAGTGAGTGTACAAAGTAGGAGCAAAATGTGTGAGTAAAAAGTGGGGGCAAATGTGGTGTTTTACTAAAACAATCTCCCCTAACCTAACCTAAACTAACTTCACCCAACCTAATTTCACCTAACCTAACTTTACTTAACCTAACCTTCCAACTCTCAGATCAAAAATTAAATTCTGGCCATAGTCGAGTTGGAACCCAAAACCTCTGGGATAACACCCAAGTATACTAGCCACTACATCGCGAAATGGGCAAATTATCATGCAACACAACACAAAAATAAAAAGATTTCTGTAGTGTAACTCATTGGCTGACAATCATAGTTGAGAATTCAAACCCAAGACCTCAGGACTTTTGTTTTGAACATTATCAGAAATATTATTCCATTTACATTTTGCTGTTGCTTATAGTTATAAGAGTTGACATTAATATGGGAGCAAAAGTGAAAGCAAAAAGTGGGTGCAAGCATGGCTGGTTGTAGAGACTTTCATATCATCAAATACACATAAATTAAAATTTAGTAAAGTGACTTGGCTAATAATAATAATAATAATAATATTAACAGTTTAAAAAAAATTCAAGGGGATTGATATTTTTCAGGGTGTAATTTCCAAAGTACTGTCAAGAATAATAATTACATGAACAGATTCCAAGAACTCTAGAGTGATTTTAAGGTTAATGATTGGCTAGGAGTGAGATAGAGCTAGCTAACCTAAGTTAACCTCAGCTCAGTAAACCTAACCTTGTCACATGGCATGTTCTACAAGTATAGACTTGCTTTGAGACTGGCTATGACGTCACAGATGAATGGCGGTGGGAGGCTGGACATGACGTTTTTATTATCCAAAAACATTTTCCTTTTTGCCAGCCTCCCACCGCCATTCATCTGTGACGTCATAGCCAGTCTCAAAGCAAGTCTATACTTGTAGAACATGCCATGTGACAAGGTTAGGTTTACTGAGCTGAGGTTAACTTAGGTTAGCTAGCTCTATCTCACTCCTAGCCAATCATTAACCTTAAAATCACTCTAGAGTTCTTGGAATCTGTTCATGTAATTATTATTCTTGACAGTACTTTGGAAATTACACCCTGAAAAATATCAATCCCCTTGAATTTTTTTTAAACTGTTAATATTATTATTATTATTATTATTAGCCAAGTCACTTTACTAAATTTTAATTTATGTGTATTTGATGATATGAAAGTCTCTACAACCAGCCATGCTTGCACCCACTTTTTGCTTTCACTTTTGCTCCCATATTAATGTCAACTCTTATAACTATAAGCAACAGCAAAATGTAAATGGAATAATATTTCTGATAATGTTCAAAACAAAAGTCCTGAGGTCTTGGGTTTGAATTCTCAACTATGATTGTCAGCCAATGAGTTACACTACAGAAATCTTTTTATTTTTGTGTTGTGTTGCATGATAATTTGCCCATTTCGCGATGTAGTGGCTAGTATACTTGGGTGTTATCCCAGAGGTTTTGGGTTCCAACTCGACTATGGCCAGAATTTAATTTTTGATCTGAGAGTTGGAAGGTTAGGTTAAGTAAAGTTAGGTTAGGTGAAATTAGGTTGGGTGAAGTTAGTTTAGGTTAGGTTAGGGGAGATTGTTTTAGTAAAACACCACATTTGCCCCCACTTTTTACTCACACATTTTGCTCCTACTTTGTACACTCACTTTTGCTCGCTCTTTTTGCTCCCACTTTTGCTTTCACATTTGCTCCCACTTTCTGCTCCCATATTTGCTCACACTTGTTTGCTCCCACTTCTGCTTACACGTTTTCCACCCACTTTTTGCTCCCACATTTTTTTTGCTTTCCATATTAATGCCAACTCTTATAACTATAAGCAGCAGCAGCAAAATGTAAATGGAATAATATTTCTGATAATGTTCAAAACAAAAGTCCTGAGGTCTTGGGTTTGAATTCCCAAACTATGGTTGACAGCCAATGAGTTACACTACAGGAAACTTTTACTTTATGTTGTGTTGCATGATAATTTGCCCATTTTGCGGTGTAGTGGCTAGTATACTTGTGTGTTATCCCTGAAGTCTTGGGTTCCAACTCAACTATGCCTAGGATTTAATTTTGATCTGTGAGTTGAAAGTTAGGTTAGGTGAAGTTCGATGAGGTAAAGTTAGGTTAGGTGAAGTTATGATGGGTTAGGTTAGGTAAAGTTCAGTCAAGTTAGATTAGGTGAAGTTAAGTTAGGTTAGGTTAGGTTAGGTGAAGTTAGGTGAGGTTAGGTGAGGTGAGGTTAGGTGAGGTTAGGTGAGGTTAGGTTAGGTTAGGTTAGGTTAGGTTATGACTAAGTTTGTTATGTCTAGTTGTTTTAGAAAAAACACCATTTTTGCTCTCATATTTGCTTGCATATTTTCTTTGCACTTTAATCTATCTTGACTTGTGTATTTACTTTTGCTGGTATATTTGTTGACATATTTGTTAGCATATTTGCTCCCACTTTTTTTTTATATTTGCTTTGCTCCCACATTTGATCCCATATATGCTCCCACTTTTTGCTCACAGTTATTTTTTTCTCCCACATTTGCTCCCACTTTTTACCCCCCCCCCCCCACACTTTTGCTCCCACTTTTTTGCATGTATATATGCTCCCACATTAAACTATTGTTGTTATTACCAAGTTGTCTTTACTAGAGATTAGTTTGTGCTTGACAGTTGATATGGAAGTATCAGTGACTAGGTATGGTAAGCCTTATGCATACTATAAAGGATATTCATATATTGTGAAACGAAGCAATAAAAATGGAACTGTTATTTGGCGCTGTTCAAAGCAACGATCGAAACAGTGTCGAGGAATGCTTAAAACAAAAGAATTGGACGTACTTTCTTCAAACAATCATGAATGTAAACTTAATAATCACGCTAGTCTAAATGTAAGGAAAACCCAAACCAAAGCAAGAAACCAAGTCCAAGAGAAAGATAGTACTGCTCAAGATAATATTAACCTCAAGTTTAATACACTACAACGCACTCATGCTGTTAGCGAGTTGTTTAATGAGAAACCTTTAACACCTCCTGTGAAACCCATGTTCAGACATGCCCCCACATCTCAAAAGCCCTCAACCCTATCAGAGACAATATACCCCATCAAAAAGTTAGTGGGGAAAGGTAATAGTGGTAATAATAACATAACAATGTTAAAGCATTCTAGCACATCTAAAAAGAAGCTTTCAACACTATCAAAGACAACTCAAACCATTGAACAGACTGTGGACACAGGTGGAAATTATCATGGTAATGATAACGATGATAATGATCATCATTATGAAAATGATTATAATAATGAGGATGATAATCATATTAATGGTGATAATGATGAACTGCTTCCCGAGATTCTGAAACCATTCATAAAAAATAGTAAATGGAACGATCCTAATATATTAGTCGAACGTCTACAGCTCTTGCATGCCTGTAAACAGCTTGGTCATATTGGTTATGAGAAAGAGCTATTAAATATAGAAAATGAACTTCGTAAAGCTGCTATTATTGTGTGATGGGTCAACATAGCAACACACCCATCCCCTAAAAAAAATTTTTCAACAAGTGTTATGTTTAAAAGAAATAATAAACAAAAAGAACTGTATTCTGTGTGTCTATCTCTTGTAAAAAAAAATGACTAAATTGATAAACATAGTTTGTGTATATTTCTTGTTTTCTTGCATGTTCAAGCAATAGTTATGTCAGGGAAGGGATTCGAACCCTTGCTTTCTTATATATTTGGAAAGTTGATCTTAAGTCAAACGCCTTAACCACTCGGCCACCCTGACAGTTACTGATTTAATTAGTCTTGTTGGACATTAGTGTTTACAAAACTTTTCTTTTCCCCACTGTATATATGCTCAACCACTTTTTGGTTTTTCAATGCTGATTTTTGTTTTGTTTCAAATTTTTTTCAGTAACATTGCAGTTATCAGTATTGCAAACTGAGTGTTTAATATAGGGTTAAAGGCATTTTAAAAATCACAAGCCTTACAGTTGTCACGTATCATGTATACCATGTTATCCTACATTCCACATAGGGCTCTACCTTCTTAACAGTGAACTCTGTTGGTCATTAAAATAACTACTTGTAAAATAATTCCACTGGTAAATCCTTTTAGCAAATATCGTATATTAAATATTTTCACGCCATAGAACGACAACTTAAAAATCATTTATTGTAGGAATACCTTTAATGGGATCACTAAACCTTTAAGTATGCAATATACATTCCAGATAGTGCTGTATGTTGGTCGATAGTGCCTCTAGTGCTTACATTAAATAAGAATAAAGTAAACATATATTTTTTTTTATAAATCATAATTGTTTTCATAAAATACCATATAATAAATATTTTCACACCAACGAATGACCATTTGAAAATGGTTTATTGTAGAAATATCTTTAATGGAATCTCCAAACCTTTAAGTAAACCATATGTGATGTGCATTCCACATAGCTACATAACCGACAGTACATCGTGGTACCAATCTCCGCCGCATTGCGCGCTCATTGTTTGTGTTGGATTTCTGTCTCATTACTAGAACTGTACTTACTGGTCAATAACCAACATAGAGGTCAAAGTGTTCCCCTGGTAGATAACCCATGTTTGGTTTGTCAATTTCTAATTGCAAGGCCAGTCAAGACCTAACAAAAATTAGTCTTAACGTATATATCCATCATCAACACCATATCATTAAACAAATGAAACCATCTTAAGGTATTTATTACATTTAATTGCATTTTAGGAATCTTGCAAACATCTTGCAACCTTAAAGAGGAAAGTATAGACAGGAATTGTGAAAAGGAAACCGTTCAATCATTTAATGTCGTTAGTGTAAGGAACCTCAACGTAAGAGGTTATGAAAGTCTACGTGAGGGTGTGGTTTTTACAGCTGGATGCCTTTTCCTGACACCCACCTCAGAGACAAGTTTATGGGAAATGAAACTCAGCTATCATATCGAATGTAGAGCTCCTAGTCTAGGAGAAAGTCATGTTGAGGTGATTGTCTACAGGGAGTGTGGTAAACGAAACAACAACAATAAAAGCATACATGTAAAGGGAATATTATGGAATTTTCGAGTACATGTAGTCAATTTTAATAAAAATTGGATACATTTCATGGTTTGTACACCACTTGGCTAAATTCGGTAAATTTTAGTGAATTTTCATCTATATTCGTCTAATTTTATATGAATTTGAGGTAGTTTAAACCATGCTTAGGTAAATCAATGGAATTTCAATAAATCTGGTAGTCATTTGTTGAATTTTGCTGGAATGTTGTGTCATTTGGTCAATTTGCGGAAAATGTAGTGGATTTTAGGAAAATTTAAGGTAAATCATGGGCAAGCACACTATTATTAGCTGAGTTTCTAATACAATTTTGCATACCCTAGGACCAGTATTGCATTATAAGGCATGCCATGTGTTAGTGTTCTTAAAAGCCAGTGATAAAAAACAAAAAGAGGTCTTTAATTCCACCCCTGGGCGTCATATCTAGTGTCATGTAGGTTGACGATCACGGAGTCCCAGCTGAGACCGTCATTGCTTCCACTAACTTGTGCTAGGCTCCTCACTCTCTTATTTCCTGTCGACCACACTTGCTCAACTCTTGTTCTCTACCGACCCCAACATGATTAGAGTATCCGAGCCCTAGGGAGTCTCTTCCTTTTGAAACTTCATTGGCCCTGGTTTATTTATTTTTTCTGATATCCTGAGGAGGCAGCCTTGCTTTTTTTATTTTCATGTTATTTCCTGTCTTTTGCCCAAGCCCCCTCAAGAAGGTAGGGTGTATTTAGCCCCACGACTTGCGATGCACTCTGCCTATGGCTACACCCTCAAGGGCTGATCAGTTTGGAAGTTGGCAACCCCAAGGGATTTCTGAGCTGAGTCCAGTTTTCCTCCTCTTTATCCATTACCTCTGGGGCAAAGCCACTCCTAGTATACTTTTTATCTGCCTTTCATGGCTCTCCTTCCTTCCAACTCCCTCAATCCTTATGCTTGAGGGTTGAGGGCCATTTTTTATTCCTTCTGTCCTTTATTTGACCAATTGTTTTCCATTTCTTATTCTAGTATATAAGAGTGTAGTAGCTTAGATTTAATTTTCATCTTTACGATGTCCCAAACCATTGAGGGTCGCTGTAGAACGCTTCTCTCTTGTCCAAAGGACAGCATGTTGAATTCCTCACTGGCTCATGAATTTTATACTTTGTTCACTTAGTTCTCATGGCTTTGAAACTGGCTGACTGTAACGTGATCATTATTCATTTTAACTTCAGCGTACTAAACTAATTTTAAATTAGTTAATTTTAAATTAGTTATTTTAAATTAATTTTAAATTCAGATTTGTGTTTCACAGTAAACACAATGATTATTCTCCGTTTAAAACAAGCCATACCATTCTTTTTCTAACATGATAGCTTATACGTGGGCATGGAAAGTAGTATAATCATCAGCTAAGGATTCAATTTCCATTACCTACACCTCTCATGGTATGCCAATTCGTTAAACTATAGAAAACGTTTCTATATGTTCTGTTACATTATTATTTCACCATCTCACCGTGTAGTGGTTAACCTACTTGGTTGTCAACCCTAAGGTCTTGTCTTCCAACCCCGACTATACCATGACATTCATTTCAAGGTTGCCATAAGCTTCACTAAGCCTTTGTCAAACCTAACAACGATCTAGTCATGTGCATAGCATGTCCGCTATCAAGCAAATGAGTAATATGAAACTTACTGACAAGGTCGCTGTGCTGTTATCAGCAAGGCACACTACGCAAACCAAAGCCAGAGTCTCTGTGCAGATTCAACACAGCGGTAGTAGGCAAGCCTATGTTTGTTTAAAAATCATCATGAATATAGCTCCACTGTCACTACAGAGGCCCCGGTTCGATTTTTTTTCACAAGGCTGCAACAGGGTAGACTGAGTCTTGACAGGTAAAACTTTTTGGGGTCCATTCGTGAACCAGGGTAAAGGGTTGGCCATCCTGACTTCTTCAACACCTCAAACCAATGTTTACTATTACTGGTGAGTTATCATTTTTTCTTTCTTCGGCTTTTCCCAATTATTTTGAGTCGCCGGAGCCAACCAGGCTCATTTTGGTTTTGGCCGGGGATTTAAGGCCGAATGCCCTTCCTGACGCCACGTGATTTTTCGAGTGAAAATTCCAACCCCCGCCGTCACCGGGATTTGAACCCCACCTGCCCGAGTAAAGACGAGCAGCTAAGCACCTGCGCCATCACGCTCCCCACAGGTTAGTTATCTATCCGCACATTAATCCATAATTACCTAATAATAATAATAACAACCATCATCATCCATACACATGTCCATTAAAGCATGGTTTCACAAAGATGCTTATGCTTTAAGTGTATAACACGTTTTTTCCCCATAACATGACTATTTACTGTTTTAGGGGTGAAATGAGCAATCAAGGTAAAAGCCCTAATCATCCCCTATTTTTTAAGCTAACACACCTAATTTTAGGGTTCTTCGTTTCCGAGATAGGGATTTTTCAATTTTGGGGGGTAGTTTCAACCCCCTGCTATTTTTCATCAAAAACAAAAGATCTTAGGTTCATTTATCATTTTTAGGTGTTTAACACGTTTTTTCCTCATAACATGACTATTTACTGTTTTAGGGGTGAAATGATCCATCGAGGTAAAAACCTATATCATCCCCTATTTTTTAAGCTATCACACCTAATTTTAGGATTCTTCGTTTCCGAGATAGGGATTTTTCAATTTTGGGGGGTAGTTTCACCCCCCTGCTATTTTTCATCAAAAACAAAAGATCTTAGGTTCATTTATCATTTTTAGGTGTTTAACACGTTTTTCTCCCATAACATGACTATTTACTGTTTTAGGGGTGAAATGATCCATCGAGGTAAAAGCCTATATCATCCCCTATTTTTTAAGCTATCACACCTAATTTTAGGATTCTTCGTTTCCGAGATAGGGATTTTTCAATTTTGGGGGGTAGTTTCACCCCCCTGCTATTTTTCATCAAAAACAAAAGATCTTAGGTTCATTTATCATTTTTAGGTGTTTAACACGTTTTTTCCCCATAACATGACTATTTACTGTTTTAGGGGTGAAATGATCCATCGAGGTAAAAGCCTATATCATCCCCTATTTTTTAAGCTATCACACCTAATTTTAGGATTCTTCGTTTCCGAGATAGGGATTTTTCAATTTTGGGGGGTAGTTTCACCCCCCAAACAGGGAATGTTGCCCCAAGTGCTAGGACCCCTCATACAAGTCCCTAGCATGATTGGTTCGCGAGATATGAACAAAAGTGTCGTTAGGCCCTTTCGACAAAAATGAATCCTACACTCAAAAACGGGGCGTCACCCCCAGGGCTATAATACTGCCTATGGCAAAATCCCATGAGGGGTTCAGAAAATATTAACTAACGTATAGTTAGGTCCTTTTGACAAAACCCGTCCGTGCGCACACATACAAAAAAATATTACTATTTCACCCCCCCGGGTAAGGGTAGTTTTTATTTTGGAGTGAATATACCCCATCCATAGAAAAGGAGAGTTCACCACGAGTCCTACGACACCTCATACGTTTAAATCCGATTTTTGGTTAGCGAAATAGTAAAAAGCCGATGACCTATTAGTTTTTTTTGGGTTTATTTAAATACATATTAAAAAAACACTCATTTATAAATCATCATTTAAAAAGCCCGCTCTTTTACAAAAACCGCCAAGTTCGTAAGTATACAAAAATAAATTACTATTTCATCCCCCGGGTAAGGGTAGTTTTTATTTTGGAATGAATATACCCCTTCGATAGAAAAAGAGAGTTCACCACGAGTCCTACGACACCTCATACGTTTAAATCCGATTATTGGTTAGCGAGATAGTAAAAAGCCAATGACCTATTAGTTTTTTTGGTTTATTTCAATACATATTAAAAAACTCATTTATAAATCATCATTTAAAAAGCCCGCTCTTTTACAAAAACCGCCAAGTGCGCATGCGTATAAAAAAACATTCATCGCCAAAATGTCAAAAAACAACATGTTTACCCCAAATGGCCTTTCCAAATTCCATCCATTTTTAAAAAATAACCTCACCATCATCTAGAGCGGAAAAAATACCATCTAAACGACCCCTCACTCGACCCTACTCCTCCCCCACCACCTAACCCTTTCCCAACATAGGCATACATATTCAAGCACGAGCGCGACTTCAGGAAACCAACACTACCCCACTACTCGCGAATGACCTTTTAGTTTTGGTCTTTTAATCAAATAAAGAGCCTATAGGAAAGTAGGGGGCATTACTAGCAGTGCTAGGACACCCTGTATGTTCTAATCCCATGTTTGGTTAGCGAGATATCAGGTTCGGGGCAAATACGAGGGTGGCTCAATAAAAAGTGAGACAGCTCTCTCATCATCCCACTACTAATATTCGCACAGCCGCCATATTGAGGTTATGTAAACAATTGAAATAAATTAGATACCTGTGCATTACAATGTGTATAAACATTCCCTGTACCAAGTTTAATTGCGTTTGGAACATTAAATCGCGAGAAAGATCTATTTACATTTTCAAATTCGCTTGGCCGCCATCTTCGTTTTGTAGTTAACCGGTTTTTGAAAATCTTATAGGTGAACTTCCAGTAGTGCCCTTTATCACCGCACAAAATTTCAGGGTGATACCGCTAATAGTTTCAGAGATATAGAATGCCGGTGAAATATTTCGCACAGCCGCCATCTTGTAGTTATTTAAACAATTGAACAAAGTTAGATGTCGGTGCATTACAATGTATATAAACATATACTGTACCAAGTTTTATTGCGTTTGGTTGGTTAAATCGCGAGAAACGTCAATTTAAACATCGCAACTTCGCATGGCCGCCATGTTGGTTTCGTAGTTACCAGTATTTCAAGAGTCACATAGGTTAACTTCTAGTAGTTCCCTTTATCACCGTACGAAATTGCATGGTGATATCGGTAATAGTTTCGGAGATATTGAATGCTGGTGTAGACTAATATTTCGCACAACCGCCATGTTGGATTGGTGAGACGTAACAAAATTTGAAGGGTACGGTCGGGGTTGCCCGGTATAGTGCTATGAACTTAACCGAGTTTCATTGAAATCGCTCCAGCCGTTTAGAATTTATTAGGGGACACACACACACACCTCACACACACACGCGCACACGCACACACACGGACAAAAGGTGATCTCATAAGCCTATTTTTTCAAAATTGAAAATAGGCTAAAAATAGTTTTACCTAATAAAGTTTGCTTTTGTAGCTACCACAACGAAAGTTCAAATTTGAATGAAATTCTCTATTTGTATAATTTCAAACGAAAACTAATATTAATTTATGTTCGACCCTGACTATTATGTGTTAGAAAACTGTATCATAATGATGGTCATTATAACACTATTTTTCATTATGAAACAGTTTCTCCCACCAATCACAGCTCATGAAACAGTTGTTTGACCATTTAGATAAGGTTAGCATCGCACCTGCGTGGAGTTCCAAGGCCTTCTGAACTGCGTTGCCTAGTGTCACAGTGGGGTAATCGAGAAGGCCATGGTCAATTACAAGGCATTATCTGCGTCTCATGCGCTCTGTTCAGTACATAAAACTGGCGAAATCTCGACAGATATTTATGAATATTTATGTTAAAACATACAATAAAGTTATAATTATCGTCGAACATAAACAGTCGTATGCAACTCGCCTATAATGGTAATTAAGACACTCGTATGGAAATTATAAAACTCACGCCCGTTTTATAAACATACTCGTATCTTAATTATTGCCATTATAGGCTCGTTGCATAATGTACCATTATACATTTACATCACGTTTATTTACAAAACATAGTTAACGCTAATCTACAAATCAAAAAACAATACAAACAAGCTTTAAAAATGAATATTTTTGGTAGGCTACTTCGTCTGTGAGGGTGAGAACTTTCTCGTATTAGTCCCCAAATGTAATCACCCATCATGTTCTCATTAAACTGTCCTTGATAACGTTGCTCAAAGTCCATCCCGTCTTGGTGAAGACGTTCCCCTTGCTCTTCTGAATATGTCCCCAAGTTATCTCTTAAATTGGTCCAAGTGAGCATGTAACATGTGTACTTAAGGGACATTCTGCAACCCAAGAGTTTAAAGTTCTCAAGCACAGTGGAAATAAGCTCTTAGTATTTCCCAGCTTTCTTATTTCCAAGGAAGCCATGGATCACTGCTTTAACATGCTTGTTTTTTGTGGGTGTTGAGTAATTGTGGAAATTCTTCACTGGCCATTAGTTTCTTTATTTGAGGACTGACGAAAATACCAGCTTTACTTTTAGCTTCTGGCAATTCAGGAAAAATAAAACTCTTTAAATGTCCCCTCTCTTACGTGTTCAAAGCCGTTACCCCTTAAACAGCCTGTCAGTACTTCAAATATTTATCATTGCATGAACTACAAAAGCAAACTGTATTAATTATGAATGGCGTTTTTGGTTACCGTTCGATGTGGACAGTCAGAATATATGAATATTTTCAGTCTAAATTGCATTTTGTAAGTATTGCCAACCCAAATGAGTATTTTGAATCTACCATACATTTTGTAAGCATTTTCAATTTCAATTGCATTTTGTAAGAATTTTGAATTTCAGTTGCACTTTGTGAGTATTTTGAATCTGAACCGGCCTTTTTCAATCTACCTTGCATTGTGTATTTTCAATTTCTATTGCATTTTGTAAGTATTTTGAATCTCAATTGCATTTTGTCCGTATTTTCAACCTTATTTGCATTTTGTAAGTATTTTGAATTTCAATTGCATTTTGTAAGTACAGTGTTGCCAGAAAGTTTAGGGACACCCGTGTATTTCATATTTCTCTATACTTTTAAACTTATGATGTATTTTAAGTACAATTGCTGTTACGTACACTAATGTCATGTCTGGTTGAAAATTTGATGACTGTAACTCAAATAGTTCAAGAGTTATGAATTTTTTTGTCTTTTATGGCCACCCAAAATTAACCTTGATTTTGAAGACAAAAAGTTATACAATTAAAAAACTATCCAACTATGCGTACTGATTGTTATGTGGTTGCTAGGTGATAACAACACCTTTAAAATGACCCTTATTAGAAGGCTTTAGAGGAGTTTTTACTCATTTAGCCAACACTTCAGTAAAATTTTTATTTCCTGTAAATTTTAGGCTTAATAGCACTGACAGTTAGGTTTTCAAACTGCACAAAGGAATGAACATGTGTGAGCTAGTGATTGTGCGCGCAGCTGCTTCCCCACCACCGCAACACACTGAATCCAGCCGTGAAAACCTCATCGCGCTAGCTACCTCCGTTCAAAAGTTGCAGCAATTCAAAAGTCAGTGCTATTAAGCCTAAAATTTTCAGGAAATAAACATTTTTTACTGAAGTGTTGGCAAAATGAGTAAAAACTCCTCTAAAGCCTTCTTTTAAAGGTGTTGTTATCGCCTAGCAACCACATAACAATCAGTACGCATAGTTGGATAGTTATTTAATTGTATAACTTTTTGTCTTCAAAATCAAGGTTAATTTTGGGTGGCCATAAAATAAAATAAAAAAAAAACATAACTCCTGCCTATTTGAGTTACAGTGCACAAATTTTCAACCAGACATGACATTAGTGTACTTAACAGCAATTGTACTTAAAATACATCATAAGTTTAAAAGTATAGGGATAGTCTGTTGAAGTATGAAATACACGGGTGTCCCTAAACTTTCTGGCAACACTGTATTTCAACTCTGCATTGCATTTTGAACCTAAACTACATTTTTGCGTATTTTTCAATCTATTCCCTTTGTGAGTATTTTCCTTCTAAATTCCCTTTTGTAAGTATTACCACTCTCCATTTTGTGAGTTGTTTCAATCTGAGTTCCATTTTGTACGTATCTTCAGTCTCACTTAATTTTCCTTATGGTTCCCATTTCATTGTCATTTTCGCTACCACCCATACCATTAGGGGCGGATAACCTAGATGTTAGGCCCCTTAAAACAATAATTATCATCATCTTCAGAATATATGCATTACATAGTAGACTCAACACAAAGAAATGTTTTGTTTGTTGACTTGTGTAATAAATGATTTCTGTACTTTGTTCCATATTCTGGGAGTCATTCTCATTAACAATTGAAATTACTGTCCATTATCACTGCACTGGAAATACGTAAATGTTTGTATTTGTTTCCTGCTCATTCAATAATTGCTATGTTTGTCAGGCGCATTAGGTCTCTTAAATGGTTACCGATGCGCACACATTGACGTCACATCACTGTTACCAACATGTGGGTAACAAAATACACCTTGTAATTATGTGAAAAAGCATTAATTGCAAAACGATTGGTCTGGATAAAGATTATTGATGCGTCGAGTACTCCCACTGTGCGTCTCCACTCCTTGACTGCTACCCCTTTACCTTAGGTACTGTATTTACGTGACGTCTGGTAATTTAGAGCACTGGTGATCCTGTGGGATTTTTGAGCTCGTTGTAGGGTAACTTACCATCTATAACATACGCACGTGTTAGAATGAAGTAACCAATCACACGTGAGTAGACAACACTCAGAGTGGTCTGACAGACGTACCTCACAAAGTCTGTTCCAGAAAGATCACCGCAAAAGTTATATACAGTATACCGGGTGAATCAGCTGCCCCTAATAATATTGTTTTATGCAGCCCAACTAACGCGTGTTGTCAGGAAGGTCGATATTTCTCTGCGTCCCGTATGGCACAGGGGATGTCGCATAAGTAACTAATGTCGTTTTAGCCTATTTTCATGTATGAAAAAAATAGGCTTATAAGATCACCTTTTGTCCGTGTGTGTGTCCCCCGTAATAACTTGTAAAAGGCTGGGGCGATTTAAATGAAACTCGGTAAGGTCATAGTACTATTTCGGCCGACCCCTTCAATTGTTATTAGGCCTACGTCTCACTAATCCAACATGGCGGCTGTGCGAAATATTTCACCGGCATTCTCTATCTCCGAAACTATTACTCATATCACCCTGAAATTTTGTACGGTGATACAGTGTGGCTTTCAAAAACCTGTTAACTACAAAACGAACATGGCGGCCAAGCGAAGTTTGAACATTTAAATAGACTTTCCTCGCGATTTAACCATGCTGGATGTGGTAGTAGTTCGACTCTCCTCAATTCCTGAAATTTTGCCATGGTTGTTCGTGCAGTGTGAGGTCTCGCATTGTCCTGTCATACGTGCCATAAATCTATGACATGGGACCGCCGGCATAATGAGGGATTTTTTCTTCTTCCGAATTTGGCCGCCTGTGGACCGCATGGAACCTAAGGCTTCCTGGTTAATCTCCTCTTGTCTTCCCAAAACCTCTTCATTCGTTCACTTCTGATCTTTCGCTCCTCCTCGGATATTACCAGTTTGGCTCTAATTTTAGGTGTTTTCTCCTCGAACATCTTGATGTTGTCAATTCGGTTTCTAAACTCTTTTCTGTTGTGGATCACATCCACTGTGAGTCCACTTTCCTTGGCGTCTCTTTTAACCTCTTCTACCCACTTAGTTGTAGCCATCAGCTCTGTAATATACTTGAATATCCTCTTAGTCAGTCGGTTCTCGTCCATTCTCACCAAATGTCCGTAGAATTTCAACCTTCGCTTCCGCATTGTGACAGTAATTTTCTCAGTGTGTTTATAGAGGTCATCATTCTTTCTGTTCTTCCATGTCCCGTCAGCAGTTTTCTGCGGTCCTAAAATTTTCCGCAAAATTTTCCTCTCTTTTTTTTCCAGTTCCTGAAGATCCCCCTTTTAGCCTACTTTTCACATTTTGCAAAAATGAGGAAAAAGTAGACTTATGAGATCGATCCGGGAAAATGTGTGTCTGTCTGTCTGTCTGTCTGTCCTTCTGTCCTTCTGTCTGTCTGTCTGTCTGTCTGGCTGTGTGTGTGTGTCCCCCCCTATCAACTCCTAAACGGCTGCAGCAATCAAAACCAAATTTAGTATGAGTAAAGATGTGCACCGGAATATCTCACGTCCATATTTGAAAATGATGTCAGTGCTACCAACTGCTGAAAAAACGCACTAGAAATTTGAGCTCCATGTTGGATATCCTGCAAGGTATGCATGGGAGCTATTCCAAAATTGGCACACATGTAGATAAGACTATTTCAGTTTAATTTCCAGGAGGCCAACCATGACAGTGTTGCCAAACTAATTTTAAGCCTTCTGATAGGTCCAATGTTTAAATGCATATAACTTCTACACTATCAATTGGATTTCAACCAAATTTTGTATGTAATATCTGTACATAAACAGATATGACTGAGCATATTCTTAAGACCACCAGGGCTGCCAACTGTTAATAATTGCTCTCTCTATTTTTTTCATCCAAATACCTATATATCAGAAAGTATGCAAGCCAACAGCTTTAAACTACGCACACGCATATTCTGACATTTTAGATTAATTTGGAGTAACTTATATACGTCAGTTCTACCAACATGATTATAAACCTGCTGATAGTACCAATTTTTAAATACACACAACTTCTATACTATCAGTTGGATTTCAACCAAATTTCGTATGTGCTATGTGTACCATAACAGATATTACTATTAGTATTGTTAAGAGCAATCAGGGCTGCCAACTGTTAATAAATGCTGTCTATATTTTTTAACCTAATATCAATATATCAGAAAGTATGCAAGCCAACAGCTCTATACTTTGCACACGTATAGCACCTGACATTCTAGATTAATTTGGAGTAATTAATACAAGGCAGTGCTGCCAACATGATTCTATGCCTGCTGATATGTCCAATTTTAAAATACATGTAACTTCTATACTAACAAATGTATTTCATCCAAAATTAGCACAACAAGATATCATAATATTTCAGATTATTTCTGACCAGCACACGCATGACATTGTTGGCAGCATGCTTTTACGCGTGCTGATAGATCCAATGTCTAACTGCTCGTAACGTCCATTGGACTTCAACCAAATGTTGTATTCTGTACCTTAAGACTAAGAAAATGAATATGGAACTAAGAATATATTCAGTCACCAGGGCTGCCAACTGTAGTGCTCTATTAGGCTACATTATACCAGGTATATTTTGAACTAATTAGATATTTCGATATTACCAACTTAATTTCGTCATTATTCTAGATAGGTTCATATTCTGTAGAATAATCATTGGCATGAAAAGTAGGCTGTATAGTTCTTCACGGAACTTCTTGTTTATTCAGTGTCAAGCACTCCGAGGCGTACAGACCCTCTGGCTTTACTACTGTGCTATAGTGTCTGAGTTTTGCCTTGTAGGATATTACTCGTTTGTTGTATGTTCTGGGTTAACCTATAAGGCAAATCCAATTTTCTAGCTCTTGCGCTATTTGCTTCTTTATCCAGCCCATTGGGTTCTATCCATTCACCTAGATATTTAACCTTCTCAGTTCTTTTGACAGTCCCATGTTTCACTTTTATAACACTCTTAAAAATCCGACGACATCGACCGGGTTTGAACCCGCGACCTTGGGCATAGAAGCTCAGCATGCTACCAACTACGTCACCGAAGCCGCTAATGTTCTTATAGCAACACTGAATTAGAATGCGTAGGCCTAGATGACGAACACTTGTTGCCATGGTTACCACCGGATTGTTTGTCCACGCTAATCACAGTAAACCCCAAGCCCTATAGTTAAACGCGCCTCGTACGAAGTTGTAGCCGATAGTTGAAAATGTTCAGACAGAATCTTGGTGTTCTGTGGACAGAATGCTGCTGGCTCGTGTGTGAATAGACAAACTCTCTAAGGATTTAGGCTATTTCATTTCGGCCGCGCTCCTTGTGAATACTGGGCTAAGAGTGTGAAGTACAGTATTTATGGAGCTACATTCCAGAGAAGACATGTCCGTTACTGTTTACACAATCTCATTGATATGCACCTCCAGTAAAACGTTTACCACGTTTCCTCTTCCCGTGGACCTTGAAACTACTGACGGCTTGCGCAACAGCTGGGTGTTAAGGCTGCCGCTTTTTTTTTAAACGACTTCTATGGCTACCTATTCTATACATACAGTAGTATAAAACACAGTCCCCGATTCTTGGATGTTACGGGTAATATCGAGAACCGCTGGCTAAATTTTGATGTGGTTTTCACCATTCTGTAGAGGATTTCTCGAGGGTTTCTGTAGAAGAACATTCATTTATGACCAAAGGAAACGAGCAGTAACGATTTCAGTGAATCGCGTTGAATAGAAACCTGCTGTCCGTGCGCCTTTTAATCTTAGGCTGGGTAAACCGTTAACAATATCTATATACTATGAGTGTAAGGATTATTCCGCATGAAAAGTTCTATAAAATAAAGTCTGCGAGAGCAGACTATAAGTGTTTTTACGTTTACATTTCTTCCAACAATCTTCATTCAGTGGGAATTTGAATCACTAGCTTCGGAGCGAGCCTATTACCCCGGCTTTGGCCAGCATCTAACTGTCGAGTGAAGACTTCGGTTGCGTAGTTGGTAGCATGCTGAACTGCTGTGTCCAAGATAGCGGATTCAAACCCGGCCGAAGTCGTCGGATTATTTAATAACGTTAAAAATTCTTCAGTATACCTTCCTTCGGAGGGGAAGTAAAGCCGGCGGTCCCATGTCATAGATTTATGGCATGTGAATGATCCTTCCGCAGACTAAACTTATGTGAAGCTAAATTGTTAGGTTAGATTTCGTCGGAACGCTCTATCAAAGTTCCAACGTTCACCACCAGGTATCATTGATATCTGGTAGCGAAAGTTGGAATTACTTGAAATTGAACTGAACTTGTAGCTCACCCCAAGGGTGACCGCTGGCAGCAGCTACAGACTCAGGCGAGCCGAACATGTCCTCGGACACTCCCGGCACTAAAAGCCATACGATAAATAAATCAATAAATAATACTTCAGAGAAGAGTGGTTGTGTTTGGAGTTTCCCTGTAAGTGCAACTCGGCTTTTCTTAATTTCGCCTGTGAACTTTTCGTTCCGCAAAATACACAGTCAAGATTGGACGGAAGGGGGATTTGTTTTTCATACACCTCGCCATTCTTAAATTACGTCTAACAAGAATTCGTTGCACATGCATCTCCATGATAATATATTATAATTAATAGTCCAGTCAGTGATTTTAACCCAACATTCCGAGACGTAAAACGGATATAGGTACTAGTTCATTGACATCGAAAAGAAGCGCTTATCACGTAATGCATTCATAACTGTTCCCGGGCGAAGCCGGGGCAGGTTGCTTGTTATGAAGTATTTCACTAACAAATATTTGGAAGTTGGTGCATCAAAAACTGTCAGTGAAGAATGCGAGGCTTGATGACACCTCAACATAAATATGTCGCATCCCTGGCTCAAGGCCCTTCAGGAGGCAGGGTGTATGTAGCCCCACCACTTCTGGTGCACCGTAGATAATGCTACACCCTCAGGGGCTCACGGCTGGTGAGTTCGGGAGTTGGCGACCCCGAGGGATTCCTGAGCTGGGTCCGTTTTCCCCTTTTGTCCCTTACCTTTGGGGCGGTCCCTCTCCTCTTTCACTTTCCTATCTGCCTTTCCTGGCTCTCCTTCCTTTCAAGTCCCTCAATCCGCCTTCTCCGAGGGTTGAGGGCATTTCTTTTCCTTCTGTCCTTTTATTTGCCTTATTCTCCTTTAGTTTTCCATTTCTTCTTCTAGTATGTAGGTTATTAGTTAGTTTTAGTTTTAACTTCGCTTTTTCATTTTCATCTTCACGATCACCCAAACCATCAGGGGCCGATAACCTAGATGTTAGGCCCCTTAAAACAACAATTATCATCATCATCATGAAGACTACCAAAGTCCACCTTGTAGTATAGCGGCTACCATTCTTGGCTGTCCGGGTTCGATTTCCGGCTCTGCCAAGAAATTTAATTGTGGTGTGAGGGCTGGAACAGGGTACACTCAGCCTCGTGAGGCAAAACTGAGAAGAGGCGGGCTCGATTCGTACCTCAGCCGTCCTGGAAGTGGTTTTCCGTGGTTTCCCCACTTCTACTCCAGGTGAATGCCTGGATGGTACCTGACTTACGGCCACGACCGCGAAGATTCGCGGTACAAATATTGCCATTTTAGATACTGTTACCATCCTATTCGCAATGGAGTTGCATTTTCTTTTCAATAAACAATTTATCACTTTTATCGCGATTGCGAAAATCTGTGGTCTCTATACTAATGTCCAAAAGTTAAGCATAACCTCTAAACGAGGCCATACCGCCTGATAGGAATGTCAGACGGATTGCTGAACAAACGGAAGCTGAATCACACAGCATATGTCACACAACTAGTCCAAAAGAACAGTGTCAGAAAGTTCTGATAGTTATGGCACACCTTTGACAGCAACTAACAAAACTTGCCAATATCTTCCACAACAAAATATGCTGTTAATAGGGTGTATGGTTACCCCTAACGGCCACACATGCTTCGCAGCGACGTGGAATGCTCTCTATCAGATGGTCCAAGAGCTCTTGAGGCAGTCGATCCCATTCCTCCGAAAGGGCAATGCGAAGGTCGTGGAGGGTCCTTGGTGGAGGCTGACGGGATACAATTCGTCTCCCCAATGCATCACAGGCATGTTTTATAGGATTCAGATCCGGAAAACCTCGCTGGCTAGTCCATGCGATAAATGTCCTCCCCAGCCAGAAATGTATCCACCAGAGCAGCGCGGTGCGGTCGGGCATTATCGTCCATTAAGAGGAAGTTTGGACCAACCGCACCTCTGAAGACTCGAACATGTGGTCTCAGTACTCCGTTCCTGTATCTCCGAGCGTTCACTGTGTTCCTCGGACCAGCCATGAAGATGTGCAGGTCCGTACGGCCATTCAACATGACACCACCACCACCATAGGCTACTGGTCCTGTTCTACGATGTTCCTGTGGTTGTATCGGCTACCCGGTTCTCTCCAGATTAATGTGCGACGGGAATCGTTCTACAAACTGAAGCGGGATTCATCTGTGAAGAGCATATACCTCCATTCATTCATGGTCCGGTTTCGACGTTGACATGTCCACATTAAACGGGTCCGTGAGCGGGACGTCTGGCAAACAGCCCTGCTGTTCTGAGCTTCCGGTACACAGTTTGCTGGGAAACGGCAACCCTTGAGACTGCTGCAAGCTCCGCCGACAATTATTGTCTTGCAGGTGCACTCCGATTTCGTCGGGCAGTTAAGGCCAGATATCGGTCCTGCCGTGGGGTGGTTGATCTTGGTTGACCTACGACTAACATCTCCTGTGTCTCGAAATCGTCTCCAAAGCCTGGAAATGACACTTTGTGGCACATTCAAGGATCTGGCGACTTCGTTCTGTTTCTATCCTGCTTCCAGGTGGCCGAGTATTCTACCCTGCAAAACGGGCAAAACGGGGTCAAAATGGCGTCGTTTTGCCATTATGTTGTCATGTTCACCACGAGGCTACACTCCGCACACTATATCAGGGCAAACACGACTGAGGGAATATGGGGCGCAGGCACTGGCTGTGTTTACCTTGCGGTTACGCCGCTAGTCAAAGCACGAAATACTCCTTTCCTATACAGAGCGAACACGCAAGGTTGGTAGGTGCATATGTCGTTCGACTTGCGGTCTATTTCCTGTTGACCTGTTTATTCGTAATATATGCTTAAGTTTTGGACACTAGTGTATTTAGTCGAGGGGTTGAAATCGGTGAGGATTTCCAAGTACTCGGCCGGGCACCTACTGTCGACCAAAGTATTATGTGCACTCGAGTTTGAAGGTTGTTTGTGAAGTAACCAATAGACCTACATAAAATCCAATAACATCATCATTATCGTCTTTCTATTTTACGTTAGCTCATGTAGGTTTGGAAATTTCAATTTATATTTTAATATTTTTTATCGCAGTTGGAACACAAAAATTGCACGTTTTTTAAGCGTGTTTCAACCATGCGTCACATTTAAGAATTATTATCTCAAAAAATCCGTCATCAGATCGAATCCAAATTTTAACACAATATACTGTACATTGGAATGATGTATAACTGGTTTATTAATTTCAAAATTGTGTGTGTCCAAGAAACAAAGTTGTTATCATTTTTGTAAGGTAACTTTTTCTCGGCTCGGGGTGGTTGGAAAATGTAGTTCTTGGTTGCATTGTTATCCTTATACATCGAAAAGTTATGCTGTATAACTGTGAAATACGTGAATTAATTCACTTATTTTATATGGGTTTGTATTTCTACGGGGAAATAGCACATGTTTCACCAGCTAGCCGCTCCGGGTAAAGCTGTACAGCGTTGCCGAAATGGTGGCCACACGCATCATGGCGCGCCTCGCTCGGAAGTGATGGGCTCCATCTCAGCAACGCTGTACAGCTTTTCCCGGAGCGGCTAGCTAGAGAACCATGTGTTATTTCCTCGTACAAATACAAACCGATATAAAATAAGGGAATTAATATACGTATTTCACAGTCACACAGCATAACTTTTTGATGTATAATGATTACAATGCAACCAAGAACTACGTTTTCCAACCACCCCGAGCCGAGAAAAAGTTACCTTACAACAATGTAACAACTTTGTTTCTTGGACACACAAAATTGTGAAATTAATAAACCAGTTATACAACATTCCAATGTATATTGTGTAAAAATTTGGATTCGATCTGATGACGGGCTTTTGAGATAATACTTCTTAAATGTGACGCATGGTTGAAACACGCTTAAAAACGTGCACTTTTTGTGTTCCAACTGCGATAAAAAATATTAAAATATGAATTTAAAAATCCAAACCTACATGAACTAACGTAAAATAGAACGACGAAAATGTTGATGGCATTGGATCTTTTGTAGGTCTATTGGTTACTTCACAAACAACCTTCAAACTCCAGTACACATAATACTTTGGTCGACAATAGTCAACTGATCATGGGGACGTGGTGGCGGAGCGGTCATGCTGTTTGCCAGCTTGGTGTCCTAGGCGAAACCCCACACAAGACACGTCATAAACCTAAAAGAATTGCTGAGTTTTAATTCACTGGCCGTGAAAGCCAATATACCATCTTTTACAAGCTTCTTTCAACTGGTCATCCACGGGCAGTGTACCCTAGCGTTACTGGAGAAAGGCCATTTCTGAACTCTTCAGTGAACGGATGTGACCTTGGATGATTGAGTTGTTGATAAATGAAACCTGTTTATATAATATGTTTTTATTTTGTACTTCACTACGACAGCGAGTTGTGGCGAAACGTTGACCGAGAGGAATGTTTATCTCATAAGTCAAGAGTTACTCAACACAAACTTAACGGTTATTTAATATTCCACTTTCTGACACTTCTCTTCCGTATGGAAGAATGACAGTTGGTACGCAATCCTTTGGCTGGGTCCCTGTCCTCGTGACGTATTCCCGCAGCTTAGCCGTGCGCGTTAAGCCGCACACCACGACTGGAAAGATGAGCTGGATCGAAGTTTCGAATCCTGGCGCTGACATCCTCAGTGCGGTTCTTGATAATCTCTCCAGATAAATACCGGTACCTTATTTCAAGTCCCGGAGCACCTACTCTATTGCTAGACCCTAATACAGTAATTAAAGTTTCACTAACGACTGTGCCCTGCGCGGATAAACAAAACGTTATCCGCATCCGTCCCGCATCCGCACGGCTGTTATCCGCATCCGCCCCGCACCCGCACGGCTGTTATCCGCATCCGCCCCGCATCCGCACGACTGTTATCCGCATCCGTCCCGCATCCGCACGACTGTTATCCGCATCCGCCCCGCATCCGCACGACTGTTATCCGCATCCGCCCCGCATCCGCACGACTGTTATCCGCATCCGTCCCGCATCCGCACGACTGTTATCCGCATCCGCCCCGCATCCGCACGACTGTTATCCGCATCCGCCCCGCATCCGCACGACTGTTATCCGCATCCGTCCCGCATCCGCACGACTGTTATCCGCATCCGCCCCGCATCCGCACGGCTGTTATCCGCCCCGCATCCGCACGGCTGTTATCCGCATCCGTCCCGCATCCGCACGGCTGTTATCCGCCCCGCATCCGCACGGCTGTTATCCGCATCCGCCCCGCATCCGCACGGCTGTTATCCGTCCCGCATCCGCACGACTGTTATCCGCATCCGCCCCGCATCCGCACGGCTGTTATCCGCATCCGCCCCGCATCCGCACGGCTGTTATCCGTCCCGCATCCGCACGGCTGTTATCCGCATCCGCCCCGCATCCGCACGGCTGTTATCCGTCCCGCATCCGCACGACTGTTATCCGCATCCGCCCCGCATCCGCACGGCTGTTATCCGCATCCGCCCCGCATCCGCACGGCTGTTATCCGCATCCGCCCCGCATCCGCACGGCTGTTATCCTCATCCGTCCCGCATCCGCACTGCTGTTATCCGCATCCGTCCCGCATCCGCACGGCTGTTATCCTCATCCGTCCCGCATCCGCACGGCTGTTATCTTCATCCGTCCCGCATCCGCATGGCTGTTATCCGCATCCGCCCCGCATCCGCATGGCTGTTATCCGCATCCGCACGGCTGTTATCCGCCCCGCATCCGCATGGCTGTTATCCGCATCCGCACGGCTGTTATCCTCATCCGTCCCGCATCCGCACGGCTGTTATCCGCATCCGCCCCGCATCCGCACGGCTGTTATCCGCATCCGTCCCACATCCGCACGGCTGTTATCCGCCCCGCATCCGCATGGCTGTTATCCTCATCCGTCCCGCATCCGCACGGCTGTTATCCGCATCCGCCCCGCATCCGCACGGCTGTTATCCGCATCCGTCCCACATCCGCACGGCTGTTATCCGCCCCGCATCCGCATGGCTGTTATCCGCATCCGCCCCGCATCCGCACGGCTGTTATCCGCATCCGCCCCGCATCCGCACGGCTGTTATCCGCATCCGTCCCACATCCGCACGGCTGTTATCCGCCCCGCATCCGCATGGCTGTTATCCGCATCCGCACGGCTGTTATCCGCATCCGCCCCGCATCCGCACGGCTGTTATCCGCATCCGCCCCGCATCCGCACGGCTGTTATCCGCATCCGTCCCGCATCCGCATGGCTGTTATCCGCATCCGTCCCGCATCCGCACGGCTGTTATCCGCATCCGTCCCGCATCCGCACGGCTGTTATCCGCATCCGTCCCGCATCCGCATGGCTGTTATCCGAATCCGCCCCGCATCCGCACGGATGTTATCCGCATCCGTCCCGCATCCGCACGGCTGTTATCCGCATCCGTCCCGCATCCGCACGGCTGTTATCCGAATCCGTCCCGCACGGCTGTTATCCGCATCCGCCCCGCATCCGCATGGCTGTTATCCGCATCCGTCCCACATCCGCACGGCTGTTATCCGCATCCGTCCCACATCCGCATGGCTGTTATCCGCATCCGTCCCGCATCCGCATGGCTGTTATCCGCATCCGCCCCGCATCCGCACGGCTGTTATCCGCATCCGTCCCACATCCGCACGGCTGTTATCCGCATCCGCCCCGCATCCGCACGGCTGTTATCCGCATCCGCACGGCTGTTATCCGAATCTACAGATATTACAATAATATTTTCAATTCGATAAAATATTAAAGCAACACCTTTAGACATTTGAGTAACAAGACGTTCCCCTAGGCTATGTATTGTGTGTCATGTGCTATGTTTAAAATGAATGTTACACAGCCAGAATTGCAACCCTTTCCTGTTAGGAGTGTTAATTGTGCTTAATGGCATAATTTGAATGAGATTAGCGTAAAACATCATCTTACATTTGTCATGAGACTTTCAAAACCTGGTAACTACAAAACCAACATGGCGACAAAGTGAAGTTGAAACTTTTAAATAGACTTTTCTCGCGATTTAACCATCCAAACGCAATGAAACTTGGTTCAGCAAATGTTTATGCACTGGCATCTAATTCATTTCAATTTTTTACATAATCTCAAGATGGCGGCTGTTCGAAATATTTCACCGGCATTCTATATCTCCAAAACTATTACTGATATCACCCTGAAATTTTGTACGGTGATAGAGGGCTCTACTGCAAGTTTATATATGTAACTTTCAAAAATCTGTAAAGTACCAAACAAACATGGTGGCCAAGCGAAGTTGAAACATTAGTTACGTATTTTCTCACGATGTAACCATCTGACCGCAGTGAAATATGCTACAGTAAATGTTTATACATATTGTAATAAACTGGCATCTAATTTAGTTCAATTGTTTATATAACCTCAAGATGGCGGCTGTGCGAAGTTTTAAAATTACCATAGAGTTATGTATTATTAGATGACGATTATTACGTAGGTTCACTTCGATCGCATGCGTACGAATTCCCATCCCCTAATATCTTCCTTAGAATTCTTCCCTGGCCGTTTCTCAAATTTTACAGTAAGAGACAGAATTATGTAAAAGTGTGTAGAAAAATGATCAAATATGTAAAATGTGTAACAATGAGTTATAATTCATTTTTAGTTATGCTTGCCACGGTGGGTGAGTGGTTATAATGTTGGACTACCAACCCCAAGCTTGTAGGTTCGCTCCAGGCCGTGGTGAGTGATTTTGAAAGGCGACAAAAATCCCGGCACGCATGTCAAACGTTATTGGCATGTTAAAGAACCCATGTGAATTCTGTAGGCCTTGTTGATACTGGAAAAATTTATCTCGGGATTTTCCGTCAAAACAAAGGTTCCTCCTTTTTCTACTAGAAAGCGCTATAGTGTCAAGGAGCTTCGATACCTAACCTCCTTGACTTTCATAGCGTTCCAAGGCCCCCCAGGGGCTTGCATCTAGTGGGACGTGGGTTGGCGACCACGGGGCCACTGCTGAGTCCGGCATTGCTTCCACTTACTTGTGCCGGCCTCCTATCCGTCTTCTTTCCTGTCGATCTCACTTGGTCAACTCTTGTTCTCTTCCGACCCCGACGGTATTAGAGTATCCGAGGCCTAGGGAGTCTCTTCCTTTCCCGCCTTAATTGGCCCTTGTCTCATCTTTTATGATACCCTCCTTCTGCGAGGGGTCAGCCTTCTTTTTCTTTTCATGTTATCTCCTGCCTTCTGCTCATGGCCCTCAAGGAAGCAGGGTGTTTGTAGCCCCTCCACTTCTGGTGCACCCTGGATAGTGCTACACCCTCAGGGGCTCACGGCTGGTGAGTTCGGGAGTTGGCGAACCCAAGGGATTCCTGAGGTGGGTTCGGTTTTCCCCCTTTTAACCATTACCTGTGGGGCGGACCCTCTCCTCTTTCACTTTCCTATCTGCCTTTCATGGCTCTCCTTCCTTCCAAGTCCCTCAATCCGCATTCTTCGAGGGTTGAGGGCATTTCTTTTCCTCCTGTCCTTTATTTGCCTTATTCTCCTTTTTTTTCCATTTCTTCTTCTAGTACAGGTCTGACGTTTGTTTTTGGCTGGTGCTTGCTTGTTGCGTAGAGGTCTCTGACCAGCCAGGAAGCCTTCTTGTTTTGAGCATGTGCAGTAACAACTGCATGCACGCACGCTCGATCTGAAGGAACGAAGAAAAGAAGGAAGTAGATTGAACGGTTAGCACAGTGGATGCGCGTATTTCACGGCTACCGGCCAAAAACAAACGTCAGACCTATAAGTTGTAAGTTAGTAGTTAGTTTTAGTTATAATTTACATTTCATTATCATGTTCACGATCACCCAAACCATTAGGGGCCGATAACCTAGATGTTAGGTCCCTTAAAACAACAATTATCATCATCGTCATCATCATCATCATCATCATCATCATCATCATCATCATCATCATCATCAGCGTTCCAAGGAAGAAAACAATTCGACATGCAAGCTGCCCTTTGGGCGCAAATAACAAAACTTGAACCCGGCCACCGAGGCCATACGATATTATTATTATTATTATTATTATTATTTTTAGTTATGTATGAGCAAAGGGAAAGAATATGTATTTACATAACAATTCTAGCCCTGTTAATAAGGCAATGCAGAAAAATGGCTTCAAAGCTATCTTTAGTTAAATTTATTTCACTTCGGACCGCTAGATATCTCTAGCGTAGCACTGAAACGCCAAGGAACGATGGTTTTACTGTAACAGTCATCATCATCATCATCATCATCATCATCCTGCACAGTTTCCAGCCACTGGCCGGGTCTGTTTGGAACACAAGCCTCTCCAACGTCTTCTGTCTTCCCACCATCTCTCAGCCTCCACCCTTGTCCAGTCTTCTCCTCTCTTCTACACGCTTTCTTCCACCCCCTTCAGCCACCTGTCTCTCGGTCTTCCTCTCGGTCTCTTTCCTTCCCACTTCGTCTCGTGTACTCTCCTGGGTATCCTCTTCTTATCCATTCGTTTTACATGTCCATACCATCTAAGTCTAGATTTCTCTATACCATCCTGTAATGGTTCCTCCTTCATTAATTCTCTGGTCCTCTCATTTCTTATTCTGTCAATCTTTGTAGCTCCAATACTGCTTCTCAAGAACCTCATCTCACTGGCCTGTATTTTGCTCTTCTCCCTTCCTTTCATAACCCAGGTCTCCGAGGCATACGTCAGGATAGGGACATAGTACGTCCGATATATAATCTCTTTGCTGTTCTGAGGGACATCCTTGCTCCATAACATGCTTCTCACACTCCTCCGAAATGCTCTTGCCTGCCTCCCCCGCTCATTTATTTCTCTATCGTTTCTTCCATTATCTTGTATCAGGCTTCCCAGATACTTGAAACTCTCCACTTTCTTCAGCTGTTCCCCACCAATTGTTATTCACGTTGTGGTTCTTTCCTTCTTCCTTGTTGTGATCACCATCTCACTCTTCTTCTTTCTTTCTTTCTTTCTTTCTTTCTTTCTTTCCCCATTGGAGTCTTCTGAGGACCACGAACCAATTTCAATGTTTAGTCCTTTGTTGTTCGTTCTTCTTCCTCCAGTGCTCCTTCATCTTTTCGCTGTGTCTTCTTTCTCTCTTCCGACCATTTTGAGCCTGTTTCCTTACATCTTTCTTGCAGTCCTTCCATTCCCAATACTTTTTTTTTTAAATTTCTCTCACTAGTGCATCTTCTTCTCTTACATTGTTTCTTTCTAATCTTTCTTTACTTCTTGAAACCAGGCAGTTGTCGATTTCTTTTTCCAAAGATATTTAAATATCTGTTTGGTTAACCTGCTATCATTCATTCTATGTCCAAAAAATAACAATCGCCTCTTTTTTATTGTCTCCGTTATGTTTTCAATGTTCCGATATATTTCTTCGTTATTTATTAATTTCCAAAACTCTGTAGTTCTTAATGGACCGAGATTTTTGCGTATACTTTTTCTTTCTGATACTTCTGAATTATCCAATTTATAATTTAGTATTAGACATTCACTGGAATATAAGCATTCTGGTTTAATTACTGTATTTCTTCATAAACTTTTTTTTGTTATAGATAGTCCTGGATATACCATAAATGCTCTTTGAATCCTGTGCACTCTTTCTTCTACAGCAACTTTTTCTAAGCCATTCTTCTGAATTATTTATGCTAAATTTCATCCCATATCCTTGTATTATTCCTTCCCACACGTCCAACTGCTCCTGTACTTCCTCCTCCTTGTTTCCCCAAATCATCTGACATACATTGTTGTAAAATAATTAATTTTAAATTTTGTTCTTTGTTGCAGGAAGAAGAGTGAGCACGATGACATTACAAAGCTAGAGTCACGAGAGACAATAATCACCCTTTACAATGAGTCCGATAATTCTCCAACAGCTGAAACTAATGAGACTGTCGACACCCAATCCACAACGAAACCAAGGATATCGAGTAGGAGGAGATACTATGAGGATAAAGTGACCTCGTTCGTACCGAACAAACGTAACATCGGAAAACTCATTCTTCGTCTGAAGCGTCACATCAGTTCACTGACGGATGATCCCGGGGGTGAAAATGAAAAGAATGACATCATACAAGGAGAGAAGACTGTTGATTTGGAAAATCAGGAATTTAACAATTGTATATTAAATTGCACGCTTTCTAAACAGAAGAATAGTAATAGCATTAGTGAGGATTCACAGGACATAAATACACAGTGCAAGGAAAACTGTTTTGCGCGAGTGTTTAATAATTGCATTTCAAAATGTACTAAAATAAGTGTCCACAAGACAAATGTTGATCCTGTGGTCATTGATAGACTGTGCAAGTCGAACTGCTCAACGAATATCCTTAACGAGTGTATTTCAAACTGTACTCTCCATAAAACTCAGAAGCTAGACAATAGAAGGCCACATCCCAATAATGAGAGCATTTATTTGCTAAGTCTGCAGTCCTCAAACTGTGCAACATGTGGACCACAGAGTAATATTCCCCTGAATATTAGCAGAGACAATGGGGTGAAGTTTGATGGCCTGATTTTCAACTGCACTTTCCTATCAGAATTGTGTTCCAAGGATCATGAATCTGTTTATAATCTAACACAGTGTTTTTGTTCAAGATTGTTAGTGCTCTGCAGTTCATCGGACTATGCTGGTATTGAGTTATCGAGAATGAATAGTTCTATAGCAAACCTATTTGTTTCAAACTGTACACTGTTTAACGATAGCAATAAGTGTGCTGTGAATTGTTCTCTACAAATACTAGGTGGAAATTGTTCGTCAGACCCTGTTAAAGAAATCTGCTGCCTAAATGTTATCATAGAAAAGAACGATGCAAAGGATAGTTTCTCAGCAAATGCATATATTAGACATATTACAGATCTCTTGTTAAGGAATAATACAGAAAGTAAAAATGAAATGTGGGTAAAAAATTGCTCTTTAGAAGCAGAGAATTTTACAATACAGGGTCATTATAATACACAGACTGGAAGAGCAGATGCAGAGAACTCTCTTTTGAATGAGCAATCTTTCAATTTGAGTACAGAAAGCAGTGCTGATAAAGTTTGTCTTGGAGATTGTCTCCCAATCAAGAGTGAAAATGCTTCTTTGTTATCTGAAAATCAAGGTTTATCAAATGTTTCAACCAAGCAGGAAGTGAATGTGAACGGTTTGGATCCGGAGAGAAATGTATCGAATGATGCAACTGCTTCAAACAAATTTGTTGCAAATTTGGATATTGGAAGCACAGATAGGCCTGCAGAGGAGTCATCCATGAATGACCAACCATTGGGTTTGACGACAGAGCACAGTTTTGATATCTGCGCAGGAGACTGTCATCAAATCACAACAGAAAATTATTTTGTATCGTCTGAAAAGGAAGATTTATCAAGTGTTACGAGTGAACTGGAATCAAGTGCTCCTGCTTTGGATTCGGAAAGAAATTGTATTAACAACTGTTCTGGGGAAGATTTGACACCAGGAGATGAAGCAAATGTTGAGAAAGTGAATGTTTCTGTATTGGATTCAAGGAGAAGCTTTTCTGGAGAAGACCTTCCTCAGGGAGACGAACCTGCAGACGGTGAAGCTAGTGTTGCTGAGTTGGAAGCTCTGTGTCAACCATGTCACCAGGTGTGTCACTACAGGCACAATGCACCTGTGAGGTGCGGCTGCTACCACGGGTTTGCTATTACCTCCAATTGGCTGCACTGCATTGGTAAGATGCTCCTGCGTGTTTCGTCTGATATGTCTGCATGGCGGTGTGTCCCCCTGCTGCATGGCCTGTCTGCTTCATAGGTTAGTACTTGCTGTCGTATTTTGTGTATTGCTCCGAGCACTAAAACTAAGAGGGATCAACTAACTGCATGGCTCAGCGGTAACATTCTTGTCTGCTGTGCCCTAGGTTGTAGCATCGAATCCTGGTGCAGTCAGTTGGCATTTGAGGGCAGCTAAATGCGAGGGAGCCGTGATAGTACAGGGTCATTATCTTTGTGAGCTCCGGTAAACACGGCAAGCTAAGCTGGCATTGACTGGTGCTGATCGCGGACGCGCACTTTTACACTTTTACCAAACATGTTCAATAATGTGTACTTCCAGTGCTCATAGCCGATGCTGAAAATGTCCTCCCTCTTCTGATGAAAGATTGGACAACAATCTCATCTAATTTTTCTCTGTTAACTTTTTTATTATTATTTATGGAGCCTGTTTCCTTGAATCCTTTAGCGAGCCTCCTAATTGTACTGGCATTAGACACAGGTGTAAGACTTCCTGCTTTTCATATACGAATTATGGATACACACACGTTCGCGCAATGGGAATTGGTGTCTAGGCATGACCAACAATCACAGTAATCACTAAACGTGCAACACTAACGTCTAAGCTTTGCAGATACACGTCCATATGAATGACTAACGATATGAGTCAGCGGAGCGAGGTATTGCGAGGTCCTCTCGCTCTGCACCTGGCCAGCCAAATGACGCCATAGTTTGCCGCGATTACCGGGGTGCGCAAGCATAATGACGCTGCAGATTTACTGGTACGTTAAAGAACCCCTTCGGGGCAAACTTTCGGCATATTAAAAGTCGCAGTAGTTACGGATACTGTGTACTCGTGAGCATGTGAATTGTGTACATTGTAAGGGATCATTATACCAAGCATTGTCTCATTTTGTGGTAAGGCCATGGGTAAGATTCTTGTAACATGCAAAAAGTAACTTATCCTGAACTGGATGATAACCATATGATGATATTTTGTGGTTAGAAAATGTATAGAATGCAAACACATTTGTCATGATAGCAAAAATGTATTTTGTTATCCGTAAGATGCATATTTGTTGGTATAGGCCTACTATACCTTATTCCATATACTATGACAAATATTAAGGAACTCCGTCAATCAATACTATGCATAAGGTGCGTTCAAAGAGTAACGAGCCGGAGGCTGTAATGTGCAAACTGGTGACGACATCGGCTAATCATGGCGTGTGTAACGAGGTGTGGTTCCAACCAGAGCTTGGAAGGTCACAGCCCGTCGCTAGAGGGCACGCTTGCACGTCACGTGACGCTACAAAGCTAGCAGCAGCATGCATCAATCGTCCAACGCTGCCAGTCGCATTGCAAATAGTGACTTGGAGGCGTCAAACGAAGAGCAAAGCGGTGTTGTTCGGTTTCTGACAGCGGAAGGAGTAGGGGGAACGAACATTCATCGCCGAATGTCACAAGTGTACGGCGAACACTGCATGCCCCTTGCAAGGGTCAAGGCGTGGCCCAAGCGTTTCAGGGAAGGACGGCTGTCGTTAGCCGATGATGCCCGGTCTGGGGCACCCCCCCTGCATTACCGATGACAACATCCATCTGGTTGATGCACTCATTACCCAGGACCGCCGAATGACAGTGAACGCCATAGCCGCCGTGGTCGGATTGAGCGTCGGAAGTGTGCACACCATCATGAAGGAACGACTGCACTTACAGGAAGTGTGTGCCCAAAGGGTGCCCCACAGTCTTCAACCACACCAGGAAGCATATCGAATGGCCTTTGTTGGACGATTGATGCATGCTGCTGCTCGCTTTGTAACGTGACGTGGACGCGTGCCCTCTAGCGACGGGCTGTGACCTTCATGCTCTGGTCGGAATCAAACCTCGTTACACACGCCACGATTAGCCGATGTCGTCACCAGTTTGCGCATTACAGCCTCCAGCTCGTTACTTTTTGAACGCACCTTATACTTATAAAATTTTACAAATTAGGGTACATATTTTGAGCTACAAACAGCCCTTTTTCAGCCCTATCACATCAACATATTCATGCAATATCAACAACATATCAACATCATTTCATCATAGATGACATTAAAACTAATCATGCACATGTTAAAAAACATTTAAAATAACATTGTAATACTTCTATGAGTTCAGTAGCGTCATGTTGATGACTCAAATGTTCTTAAAGATACACTTCAGAAAGAATTTTTATTTCATATTTCCGTGAGCTTGAATTTGTAATACAGTTTAGATAGTTGAGCTGTTTCATTCTTGAATTGAAAGGGGCTGGTTGACAATCGATGACGGAGATCCTCGGCTCAATTAAACTGAAATTGCGTCCTTTGGATTTTGAAGTTACTTGTTCAAACACAGGAGTCTGTCCAAAAAGAAAGGAAAGATAAAGCTAAATCAATATCAATTCAATTTAACTCAAAACTACTGTTAACTTAAAGTGGAAAAAAGCTTACATCAAGCAGCCGGGGACCAAGAAATCGGGACAAAATCCATGTCCAAGCCCCCACGGTTAGCATGACATTAGTCATGAATAGGTCCCTCTCCTTTTTTCCCCGACGCGTTAGATGCCGCTAAATGCGCGTCATACAATTCGTTATTAATGTGGTTCTTTTTATGTAAAGACATTTCAGTTCTTGGAAAATTTTCTTATTGATAATCTGTTGCATTTTGATTTCAAAACTATTGTTAAATTTTCTTTTTTGGAAAGACTTTATGTTGAGAGTCAAATGACAACACGCCAGAGCAGTGGGGAAGAGCTCTTACCTCTGTTTAATTATTGATACAGTGTCTGTAATATTTCAATCGAAGGTAGTCTGTAATATTTCAATCGAAGGTAGTGTGCTCGTATAGATAAGAGCTCCTCTTCGCGGCAGTAATTACTCTCAACTTATATGGAATAAGGTATACATCTGTTATTCTAAATTAATTGACTTTTGCTATTTGAATTTTGAAGTTTTAATGCGAAGCCCAACATTGTATTGTTGTACAAATAATAGGCATACAAAAGTTTTTAATACAAGGAAATCCAATCTCTTTTCTGTCCTTCACGTCTAGTTCCTTGATCAGGCCTTGCACATGTGCATACTATGCATATGTGAAACTCAAACCTATAAAACAGAAACATGGGATATACTCAACAGTTTTAATAACAAGACTCATTGTAAATCTTAATACTAACCAGATGAGTTATACTAAGTTTAACAAGAACACATTTTTTAAATCTATTATATAAAATAAAACTTCATCCCTAGTGATCAGGATCTGAAGATGACTGCTTGACTGTCGGAACGCGTTAAATCTAAATTCGCCCCCTTGATCAGTGATTATTATTATTATTATTATTAATATTATTGGCCACATTGGACCACTTGAGTCTTCCATGTATACTTTTTCTCTGAAGGTTGTATTGTTTGATTCTTCCTATCTGCCCAGTACTTTTTCATTCGTTCTGATCGCAGTGTTCTTAATTCGTCTGAAATCTCTACAGGGCGTGTGTGTCATTTCTGCTGAAAATTTGTGATTCTTAAGAAGGGTGGTAATTTTATTCTTGTTCTCTGCATCTGTAATTTCGAGTCCAACTGTTTTGAGATTCTCTTGAATTTCTTTGATGCAATGCCCTCTAGTCTTCTTTCCCTGATTTCTCATCACTAGTTGTTGTAAATGTGAATAATATACTGTATAACACATACCGTACAATTTTTTTCAGGAATAGTGTGTTATAGAGATAGTTTATCCTGCCTAATTCATTTGGGCAAAAAAGTGCGTTGACTGAAAACTATAAATTGATACTTGTTTTGGACAATGATCGACTAGAAGTTGACGAACAGTATCAGTGATGAGGGTAGGTAACAAACAAAACAATAAAATTTCATTTTGAAAAGGATAAGCATTTTTGAACTTAAGATTTGATGACAGGTATGAAAGCATGTGTTGTATGGGCCAAGATCCACTGCTGGCAATACTTTGTTTGCTGCAATGTCATATTAATCGCACGTCAGGTATTATTCCATCGGTTTGTTCTGGCGACGAGCTTTCATCAGTGGAATTCAGATGTAAACATCAGTTCGGAGTTATTCCATGAGAGCATAACTAGCATGTAATTCAAATGGTCATGAGAATATGCATTATAAATAGTGTTTATTTGGGCTTGCTTTGATAGGCTTTGGTGTTATTTGAATGCCTATTTTAATATGTAGCCGATGAATATCTTCATTTTAATTATTAGTGTAATTTTATTGCACTACACTCAGAAGTTACTTAAGTACTTATGTTTTATTATAAAGAGTGTTTGGAAATTCTGGGCACAAACTTCTATGACTTGTAGAGGGGAGAGAGGAACCCATGTACGGGTACGTTTCCGTTCTACATCTGTTTCAATTCAGGCGTTGACCTCATCCACTTCTGCTGTGGGAACGATAAATGCCAGCCAGATTGTTAATTTTTATATCTGCAGTATTCTTCCCATGTGAGAACACCAATTCAATGTGAATGGGTGAGAGTTTATCGTCTAATAATATTTTGAACGATGTTTTTTTTTTTTTTTTAAATACCAAAGGGCCCGTCAGCTAAGCTCCGGATGTACTGCAGCCTTGAGGCTTATTGTACTGCCCTGTGTATTCAGCACCAGTCCATTATCCCTGTGTCTTAAATAAGATAATACAGTCCCATGATGGACTCTGTTTTAATTTCTTTTGGTTTAATTGTCTATCTCCCAAAAAGATTGAATCTTTTGCGATCTAGAGCTTCGCAAGAACAGATTATGTGATGGGCTGTCACAGTTTCCTTCCCGCAAAGTCTGCAGTCTAGGTTTCCTTTGATTATGCCCATTTTGTTTAGGTGCTTTCTCACGGGAGCATGCCCACTATGTATCTTACCTGAATTTTTTTACATTTGAGTAATTTTTCAGCTATTTTCTTACATGGTTCGTTGATGAACATTTTCCCATGTTTAATGCCAGGGTTGGTTTTCCATCTATCCCTATGTTCCTTTTTGATCCAGTCTTTAATAGCTTCTCATATGGATCATTTACATACTCCTAGAGCCAGCTCTGGTCCATGAAAGATGGTTGGCGATCCCTTTCGGGCGAGTTCATCGGCTTTTTAGTTTCCTTCAATGCCCTTGTGTCCTGGGACCCATATCAATTTGACGTTGTTGTGTTCCTCAGTTTAGTTAGGGCATTAAGACATTCTTCCACCAGTCTTGAGTTCACTTGGGGGCTTATTAAGGCCTTCAGTGCTACCTGGCTGTCTGAGTATATAATAATCTTCTTATTGGTATAAGATCTTTTTATATTTTCATATATTATTAAAAGAAAAGCACACAATGTGCAAATACATATTTTGTACATAAATGATCAATTTTGCTAATGCCAGTCTTATTATTGAGGTCCTCATTTTGCAGTTTTGTGCGTGGTACCTTTCACAATGATCGTTGCACAGGTCACACACGCACAGTCTTCATTCGGTTGGTGGAAATTCTTGGTTTTGCAAAATCTATAGTGAAATCCATGGGTGGCGTAACGTGTTATTACGTGTCGTAGCTCGTAATTAGCTTGTTTCCACTCTTCTGTCATTATGGCATCTGTGGAGTAAAAGTCGGACCAAATGGCATTTCGTTTCTCATTTAAGGTTCGGCGTGCATTCTCATAGGCTTTGGTGTTTGGTAGGTAAAACTGTATTTTGATGTCGTCGATGAAGTAGTCCTCCTTAGTTAATACATATGTCAACCTTGAAGGGGCAGACTTTCCTATGCCTAAAATCCTCTTAAGATATCGGGCCTTGACTTTTTCTATTATCATCAGGTCGCTGAGTGTGAGTTTTTCCCAGGTAATGCTAATCCCATGGTGATATGGCTGTTCTGAACAGTAGCATTGCTGTACCCAATGATATTTGTTGAGGTTGTTCGATGTGGTAGATGGCTTTTATTGCTGCGGCCGCTCTTTCTTTAACGTGGATATTGTAGGATGTTAGAGTAGTTTGGAGGGTGACTCCGAGGTACTTGAATTTCGGCACTACTTCTAGTGGTTTGTTGTGAAGAGTCATTGTGTTTTTAAGTGAATGCCTTCCTCCTTTCCTGAAGGTCATCTGTTTGGTTTTGCTGTGATTAATTTGTAGGCCATTTCTTTCTGTCCATGATGTGAGCCTGTTGAGGACCTCTTGGAGCTCTTCTATGCTTTCTGAACCTATTGCCATGTCGTCTGCATAAAGTAAAAGTGATGCTGATGTATCTATGATTACTTCTGTGATATCTGCTGTCATGATGTTGAATAATATCGGGCTGATTGGATCTCCTTGTAGGATTCCGTTTGTTTGGGTTATGTTTTTGGATAGGGCTATGCTATCTGATATTTGGACATAGTTATATCTGATGATATTTTCATATATGCATTGTAGTATTGCATAAACTTCTGCCTGAAATACCATGGGATATTTTCCCAGGGGAAAGCTTATGCTTTTTCCTGGTCTCATTCCGTATACTCCCGAGCCGACCCCTGAGTTGTCTCTTGACCCGTCTGTGAACCTGATCAAAGTTTCCTCAGGATGCTCCGGTTCTGTCTTCCAGGAGTCTGTTTCAGTTATTACCTCAAATGTTTTATTGAAGTTGTATTGTGTAGGAGTGTAGTCTGATCGCATATCAAGTATGGAATCTTCTACCGTTTTTATTACTGATGATATTCCTGATTGTGAGTCAGGAATACTTCCAGCTTTACCCTGTTTCAGCCTATGGAATGCCATCCTTGCTTCCCCTTTGATCAGAATGTCAAGAGGGGCCAGATCTAGTAAGGCCTCCATAGCCACTGTGGGGGTAATTTTAAATGCTCCAGTAATTGCTAGGCAGACTTGTCTTTGAATTCTTCCCAGTTGTACCAGAGATGTTTTATTTTGCACCTTGGTCCACCGTACGAGTGCACCATATGTTATTGAGGGTCTCGGTACCCTGGTATACAACCAGTGTATCATCTTAGGTTTTAGTCCCCACGTATTTCCATACATCCTCCTCACAGTCATGAAGGAGGTTACACATTTATTATATAGTTTGTTCAAATGCTGGTTCCAGGTTAACTTGGAGTCAAGAATTACTCCCAAGTATTTAACCTCTCCCTTCATTTTAATTTCTTCACCTTTTAGTAGCAGGGAGCTTATTTTCTTCAGGTTCCTTCTTCTGGTGAATGGGACAATGGCTGTTTTATGAGGGCTTATTTTAAGTCCCTCATTTCCTGTCCAATTATATACAACGTTAAGTGCCATTTGCATTCATTCCTTAACGGTGTTAGCAAATTTTCCTTGGACTATAATGACGATATCGTCAGCATAGCCAAAGATATAGAAGTCTAGTTGACTTACTTTTTTAAGCAGTCCATCCACGACGATGTTCCACAGCAGAGGGCATAAGACCCCTCCCTGAGGACATCCCCCCGTAACCTTTGCAGACAGACTGCTTTCCATACATGTTGTGTGTATCACTCTGCTTTTAAGCATGGCTTCGATCCACCTGCAAGAGGTTTCATCTAGTCCTCGCTCTCAGGCTGCAGTGATCATTGATTTAAAGGAGGTATTATCGAAGGCTCCTTCTATATCCAGAAAAGCTCCCAATGCTACCTCGTTTTGTTCCAGAGTTTTTTACAGTCTTCGTACTACTTGGAAAAGAGCTGTCTCTGTTAACATACCGGCTTGATAGGCATACTGGTTCCGGTGCAGAGGTCTCTCAGCCAGTGCATCATCCCTGATGTGTCTGTCAAGCATTTTCTCAAGTTTTTAGAATAAAAGACATGAGTGTGAGAGGTCTGTAGGACTTAGCCCGGTCTATAACTTTCCCAGGTTTGGGTATGAATACCGCCCTACAGTGTCTCCACCCGATTGGTATATAACCTAGAGCTAAACTGACTCTAAGTATGTTAATCATAATCCTCGCAAGCATTTGAAAGCCTTCTTGGAGCATGATGGGCATTATTCCATCACTTCCTGGGGATTTATACGGTTTAAATGAGAAGATTGCCCATTTTAAAGTTTCATAGTTAACCACCTTCCTGGCTATTTCCCAGTCTCTCCTGTCAGTTTTCTAGGATGGAAACTCCAGTTCCAGGCTGTCCCAGCCTCCGGGAGGTTCTTCTATTATTTCCGAACCTGGGAAGTGTACATGAAATAGTTCTTCCATGGTCTCTTCCGCAGTTCGGGTGTATTCTCCATTTTCTCTTTGGAGTGAGTTTATGCTGTTTCGGCTATCTTTAGAGAGAATTCTTTGAAGTCTGGCACATGCTGGAGTCTCATCTATCTTCGTGCAGTACCTTCTCCAAGACTCTCTCTTTGCCGATCTTAAGGCTTTGTTGAAATTAGTCAGGGATCTCCTATATTCCTCCTCCAATTTTCCTGAATGTTTAATTGCATTAAACAATCTTCTTAGCTGTTTTCTTTGGTCTGCTAGGTTTTTACTCCACCAGGGGATATTCCTGTTGGACTGCCTGGCTTCCAGAGGGCAGGTTTCTTTGTAGGCTGAAATTATTGCATCCTTTAATTGCTCTGCAACAATTTCAACTTCTTCTGTACTTTTAAAGTTTCTATTTATTCCCCTGAGATTCTGATCTAGTTCTCTTTTGAAGCTGTCCCATTCAGTTCTCCGGGGATTTCTGTAATATTCTGTTTGTTCTAATCCCGCCATGTCGAATATTATATATCTGTGTGGTCTGAACAACTTACTTCCTCAGATACGTGCCATTCACTTACTCTGCTCCCTATGTAGGGGGTGGAAAAAGTTATATCGATAACCTCCTGTCTGTTTTTAATCACAAAGGTTGATTTATTTCCTTTGTTCATTATGTTCAAATTACATTCCAGAATGAATTCTAACAGGGACTTACCTCTGGGGTTGTTGTTGGTGCTTCCCCAGGCCAGGTTATGTGAGTTGGCATCACATCCTAAAATTAGGTGTTCGCCTTCTTTATCACACCTTGCTACCAAGTCCATTACTTCCTTGGTTGGTGGTAACTGTTCATCATCATAAGGAAGGTATGCAGATCCAAGGATGATTCTCCCTGACCCTTCCTTTGATGCTGTCTGAATTGCTACTGTCGTGAGGTCTCTGGAACAGAAATCCATCAACGGCAGTATCTTTATTCCTTTTTTGGCAAGTATACAGGTTCTGGGAGTCTGGTTTGTCCGACTGAATATCTGCAGTTTTCTTCCCATGTGAGGACACCAATACAGTCTGAATGGGCGAGAGGTTCGATTCCCGGTCAATGCATGTGAGATTTTCGAAGTGAATTGCCATGTCCTGTGGTTCGGATTCCTCGTTAAAAGGAGGTCCGTGGCTCATGATCGTATGATTAACGGTCACATAAAACTAAAAGCTTCCTTTTTTGAATGGGCGAGAGTTTATCGTCTAACAATATTTTGAACGATGGTACAAAATGCCCAGCACAGCTAAATGTTACATTTGTTTGTACAAATCAGTCTCCTTTTGTGAGGTCTACGATTGCAGATGCAGACACAATCGAGGTTTCCTATATTCTGACACATTTACCAAACCTCATTTTCTGAAGAGGGGAAAGATGAAGCAGAAGTGGCTGAGGTTAACACCTGAATCGAAACATATGTACAGTTTCTGGACATATTATGTTCTTGCATCTCTCTATAAGTCCTAGAAGTTTGTAACCAGAATTTCCAAAGTCAATGTATGTTTTATATCTAGCATGTTATATTTTTTGTTGCCAAAACCAGGCCATCTGAGATACAGTACCTATTTCAGATAGATCTTGTTAATTATTCGTGTGTACCCTTTACTTGTGTTAACTGAGTGTATAGTTCTGATATAGGCTACATTCTTATTGTTACAGATGGCAGTGTTGTTCTAGTGCTTGACTTTTAGCATGGCATGCTTTTCATAAGCTTTTGCAACATTGATTGTTCATTGGAGTTTTATTGTCAGTTGAATTGAAGCATATACAACAAGTTCGCTGGTAAAGGCAACCCACTGCAGGTTTGAATCTCGTTATATAAGGTTAGTTTGTTTTATACGTGTTTGCAGGCAGGCGATAGCGTAACAACTGTACAACCAACGGCTCCGTTGAGATACGTAACCATATACAACTCTATTGAGTTCAAGTGCATGGTCTAATTTTATTTATTATATTGTGTTGTGTATAATGAAATGAAAATCCGACCGGGTCAGGAGTGGAATGAATGAAGCCCCCATCTAGCGGCGAGGATATGGACTGTGCCAGCTGCCGAGGCCTGACGCACTCCCCTGGGGCAATGATTAAATGAATGACAGATGAAATGAAATGGTAGTGGAGAGTGTTGCTGGAATGAAATTTTGACAGGGAAAACCGGAGTACCCAGAGAAAAACCTGTCTGCCTCCGTTTTGTCCAGCACAAATCTCACATGGAGTGACCGGGATTTGATCCACGGACCCAGCGGTGAGAGGCCGGCGTGCTGCCGCCTAAGCCAAGGAGGCTTGTGTTGTGTATACTCGTGCATAATACTCATACGTAATTCACAAACCCTTATAAAACAAACTATTCTTATAACGAGTTTCAAACTGCGAATGTTAATATAAAACCAACTAAATGCTCTACACTTATTGTAGTTAGGTAATTATTATTTATTATTATCATCGATTTTTCCCTTTTGGGAGAGCGTGCAAACTTGAGCCAATCACAGCTTCACTCCCTTTTTCTCTTCTCTTTACTTCCCAAAACATCTCCATTAATTCACTGTGTTTTGTCTTAATTTCCTCTGTCCATGTTTTCCCCATTGTTACTTTTCTTGAGTCTTGTTCTAATTTCTTGTTGCTGATTTTATTTCTGAATTGATTTCTGTCCTTAATATCGTCTTCAGAGATTTTAAATCGTTCCAGGTCCTCCTGTGTTTTTCTCATCCAACTGGTCCTAAATTTGCTTGTATTAATGATTATCAATTAATATGATAAAATTGGTCCGGCTAGATCAAACATAAAATGCCAGCGTTTCGCCCCGGTGTGCCGTTGGGCTCGTCAGTTGGTACAGACACACCTCACCAATACGCATGGCTAGCACATACTGAGAAGGCCATCACAAGACACAAAATACAAGTAGTATTGACGTCACGAGTGATGCCAATGTGCTACGGAAGTCAAGCTCCCTTTCATAAAACAAAAACCTTACCTTGGCAATCCAAATAGGTTATGAACATTCCCGAATGGGAATATGATGTTATTTCCGTTTGATCAGATAAATTATCAATTAATATGATAAAATTGGTCCGGCTAGATCAAACATAAAATGCCAGCGTTTCGCCCGGGTGTGTATTAATAATGTTAACAATTTTCTTAGTGAGTCTGTTTTCATCCATCCTCCACCGGTGTCCATAGAACTGTGGGCGTCTTTTCCTAAATTTCTCTGTGATGGAGTCAGTGTTTCCGTAGAGTTCCTTTATAATATTTGTATATAAATTTAAACCTCAACCCAGTAATCAGGATCTGATGATGACCGCTTAAGGTTGAAACGCGTAATTCTAAAATTGTCCCATCATAATAGAGGTCGTAACTAATACATGTAATTTTTTCCAGGAGTGTTATTTACTTATTACTCATATATCATATACATTGTACCCCGCCCAGTCTTTGGACAAATTCATGTTGACCGACTGAAGAGTTACAACTAACACACTATATATATATATATTTCGTATGACATACAGAGGATACAGTAATACTAAAGTATATACAATATATACAAGTGATAAATATCTAGTAACATCCACAAACGAAACTAGAAGTCACAGTTGGATGTCCAGAGCAGTAATCCACTCCACTTCATCATCAGTTGCGTTCTGCAGGTCGTCATATCCTCCCTTGAAGGACCGCGAAGGGCATTCCGACACAATATGGTGGATTGTCTGCACTGAATCGCCACAATCGCACTGAGGATTAGAAATTTTCCCCCATTTGTGGAACCAAAAGTTACATCTTCCATGACCGGTCCACACTCTGTTCAGTGACGTCCATATCCTTCTTGGAAGATGGAAACCAGGAGGTTTCCTGCAGGGGTCGGTGATCAATCCTAGCTCATCAGGGTTTGATGTAGTCCATTCTTCTTGCCAAGTTTCGTCCATATTGAACTTAGATTCAACAAGCATCTTGCCTAGCTGCCATGACGGATGTCGAGATTTTAATCTCCCTTGCTTCTGTGGATTACAGACCTGATGTATGGGTAAGAGATCATTTGCAGCTCATTTTGACCATTCCCTTTTTAGAGCTGTTAGCCTTCGCAGGGGAGGAGGGTGAATGTTGGATAATACTGGTAGCCACTTGAGTGGTGTGGATTTGAGAGTGCCCGATATTGTTCTCATTGTATCATTTACCTGGACATCAACTTTTTCTACATGTGCACTATTGATCCATACGGGGCTACAATGTTCAGCAACCGAGTATACTAAGGCGAGAGCTGTTGTGCGAAGAACAGTTGCATTTGCTCCCCAACTTGTACCACAGAGTTTGTGAAGGATGTTGTTACGTGTTCTGATTTTAGCTGCTGTTTTGCAGAGATGTTCTTTGTATGTCAAAGAGCGATCCAGCACAACACCCTAATATCTTGGTTGGGTGCAATATTTTAGCTGTTGACCTCTGAATTGTACTCGGGGAATGTAATGGGCCCTCCTATTATCCAGATGAAAGGCACTGACCTCTGTTTTGCTGATGTTGGCCTTCAGTCGCCAAGTGTCAAAGTAGCTGTCCAATTTTAGGAGATATTGTGTGAGAATTGTACTGTGTACTGACCAATGAATGTAACATTCAGATTCAGAACAATTTCACATCTTCTTAAATTGGGTATGTTCTAATTATCCCAGTTTTCCCTGCTGTATGTGTTAAACATTTCTAGAAATATTAGTCTTTAGTTGATTGTAATCGTCAGAAAACTCAGACATGTGAGAGGCATTTTTACGCCTTACTCCTCTTCCTGTCTGTTGCATTGTTGGAGCTCTCAGCATTGCTTGCTATTACATGTCCTGCTTCTTCTTCTTTGCCTTTTGAGACCACATAGGATTACTTTAACCAAACATTAGTTTGTCGACTTGTGGAAACTGTACGAGCCTTGCGGTCCTCCCAGTACTTCTTCATGATTATTGATCTTCTTGCCCTTTCTTGGGCGGAAAATATTCTTGTTGGAATTTTCTTTTAAGTGGGTGGAAAATGTAAAGTCATATTTTTAAGTGCTGTAGTTAAACTTTTCTTCTTTGCAGCATCTTCTGTTGTTAGGTCAATTTCTTTAAGTCCTCTCTGATTTCTTTTAACCATCGGCATCCAGTTGTTGTGTTTTTTAAAACATGTCCTGTTTAATAAAGTGTCAGTGAATCTTCCAGATGTGGACGAGTGCTCCCTGCATCCGCAGTTATGCCATGGTGGCTGGTGTCTGAACACCATCGGCTCGTTTGCGTGCCACTGCCCGCCGGGCTACCAGCTCGTAGGGCACGCCTGCGTCGACCTGGACGAGTGCCAGGCTTATGTCTGTGACCAGGTCTGCATCAATGTTCCAGGTAAGTGCACTGTCTTACCGTACTGTACCATGAATTGTAAATAAGATTTTATTGTAGAACATGAGAGATGGTTGGTTCCTCAGTTTAGGGGATGCGGCAACGCGGTCATGCCGCCCCATGTACTTTGGGTGTGTGTAGAATCTGTCTGATAACCGGTGTTAATTGTGATGGCTGTATTAGTGTGTGTTATCTATAATTCAGGTTAGGACTGCAAACGATCAATTTCAAGTAGTTCCTACTTTTGCTACCAAATGCTACTGTCAACGACACCTAGCTGTGAACTTGGCTACAAGATGCCACTGCAACCGGCACTTGGTGGTGAACTTTGGAACTTAATCAAATCAAACCTACAAATTTAGCTTCACACAATTGTAGTTAGTGGAAGGTTCTGTACATGCCATAAATCTATGACATGAACCCACCAGCTTTACTTCTCCTTCGAAGGAAGGAATACTGAGGGATTTTTAATGCTCTTTAAAAATCCGATGACTTCGACCAGGTTTGAACCCGCGATCTTGGGCATAGAAGCTCAGCATGCTACCAACTACGCTGCCAAAAAAGAACATGAGAGAGAAGCTGTTATTCAGGAAGGCAAGACTGCAACTTATCACCTATACTTTTCAATCTACAAATTGAACCGGCAATGACGGAAATTAGAGAAAAATTTAAAGTAGGGGTAAGGATTAAACTTTGAGATTTACTGACGGCATTGTCATCTTGGCCGATTCACCAGAACATTTGAATGAAATTTTTAAATGTCTTGAGGAAGGAATGGAATGGAATGCAGTCTAAATAAATCAGAAACCCGTAAAGGATGAATATAGTCTTTTATTTATTGCGTTTTGTTTATTTCTGTGAAGTTATCTTCAGTTTTATGCAAATACTTTAATGAAATTGTTAAGAAAGACAATAAACTATTAAAATCTGTTCAGCGTAACGACAAAAAAATGCTGAATGATGTAGCTTCGGCAAGGAAAGAAAATGTTAGTTTCAGTGTAAAGGTATTTATTAGTTATTAATCAACTGCCCTCTGATGTGAATATATCTTCTGTAAAATCATTCTTAAAGGAAGTTCACTAGTTGTTGATTACTTCACGCACCGATTTCCTCCACACATCTGTCCCTTATTTTGTTTTCAGGAATCTGGCAACCCTACTAACTACCCATCTGATCTTTATCATTCTCCTGTAACACCACATTTCAACCGATAGTAGTGGCTACGCGCGCTAAAGCCCAGCGTTAGGTCAAGGGGCCAAGCTCTCTGCTGACTCGGTAGACGCGTGGGTTCGAGCCCCACCGTCGGCTGTCCTTGAAATGGTTTTCCGTGGTTTCCCCATTTTCAACACCAGGCAAATGCTGGGACAGTACCTTCTGACAGGCCACGGACGCTTCCTTCCACATCCTTGCCCAGTTTCATTCATCTTCATCCATTCCATCTCTCATCCCGACGCGCAGGTCGCCCACGGGCGTCGACTAGAAAGACCTGCACTCGGCCTCTCAGGAGGCTACACGAGGGGGAAAAAAAAAAACACATTTCAAACACTTCATTTCTCCTTTTTTCTGCTACACCCACAGTCCCAAGTTTCACTTCCATAGAGCGCCATGCTCCAAACAGGCTTTCAAAAATGGCTTCCTATTACCTAAATCTATAAAACTCAGCAATTCACTGGCTGTGAAACCAATATACCATATTTTGAGCTATTAGTTCACGTAGATAAGAAGCGCAGGTGCACTTCATAAAAAGGGATATAGCGCGCAGTTTGCTACTCCTGTGGGGGTCCGGGCAGGGACACCAAGAGCCCGCCGATGAGCCAGTTTGGTGTCCTAAGCGAAACCCCACACAAGACACGGCACAAACCTAGAAGAATTGCTGAGACCTAAATCTATCTTTGATGTCAACAGATTTCTTTCCTGTAGAAATACTCCCCCCAGGGGCTCACATCTCGTGGGACGTGGGTTGGCGACAACGGGGCCCCAGCTGAGTCCGGCATTGTTTCCACTTACTTGTGCCGGGCTCCTCTCCGTCTTCTTTCCTGTCGACCTCACTTGGTCAACTCTTGTTCTCTTCTGACCCCGACGGTATTAGGGTATCCGAGGCCTAGGGAGTCTGTTCCTTTCCCGTCTTAATTGGTCCTTGTCTCATCTTTTCTGATACCCTCCTTCTGAGAGGGGTCAGCCTTCTTTTTCTTTTCCTGTTATCTCCTGCCTTCTGCTCAAGGCCCTCAATGAGGCACGGTGTGTGTAGCCCCACCACTTCTGGTGCACTCTGGATATTGCTAAACCCTCAGGGGCTCACGGCTGGTGAGTTCGGGACTTGGCGATCCCGGGGGGATTCCTGAGCTGTGTCTGGTTTTCCCCCTTTTATCCATTACCTCTGGGGCGGACCCTCTCCTCTTTCACTTTCTATCTGCCTTTCGTGGCTCTCCTTCCTTCCAAGTCCCTCAATCCGCATTCTTCGAGGGTTGAGGGCATTTCTTATCCTCCTGTCCTTTATTTGCCTTATTCTCATTTTTTTTTTCCTTTTCTTCTTCTAGTATATAAGTTAGTAGTTAGTGTTAGTTATAGTTTACATTTCTTTATCATCTTCACGATCACGCAAACCATTAGGGGCTGATAACCTAGATGTTAGACCCCTTAAAACAACAATTATCATCATCATCATCATGTAGAAATACTTTCCTTGCCTGAGCCAATCTACTTTTTGTTCCCTCTTTGCTTCGTCCGTCACTGGTTATTTTCCTACCTAAGTAACAGAAGTCTTAGCTTTTCACCTGCCAATTTAACGTCAATAGGGGTTCCTGAATTCTTTTGGCTGCATTCCATTATTTTTGTTTTACAATTCTTGAAGCAAGAATATTGTTAAAATGAACCACTTCTGCTGGTTGTTACAGGAAGCTACCGGTGCTGGTGCAGGCCAGGCTTCCAGCCGTCCTTCCCCGGGTCGCGCTCCTGCATCGACGTGGACGAGTGCCAGCATCCTGTCTGCTCGCACGCCTGCATCAACACCATGGGGAGTTTCTTCTGCCACTGCCCTCCCGGCTGGCGACTACAGTCCGATGATCGCACCTGCCTCCCCACCGACCCTAGCAATGGGATCATCGAGTCGACCAAGAAAGTGATCATCCTCAAGGACGGCAAGAAGCCGCATGAAGAAATATCTGTCACATTCACCAAACCTTCGAGTAAGAGCAGCAGAAGAATGGTTGTGTTAAATAGCAATGAGGACAGTTACAATAATCCTGTGCTGAAGAATCTGGGATATCCTTCTTTTCATACCGTGCATAACAAAATGGATAAACAGGAGAAGCCGCTGAAGGTTAGTGATGGTGGTACAGCCGTGAGGAACATATTGACGAGGGAAGCCAAGTTTGATTGTGGACATGCGACTGGCTGCCCCTACAAGCCCTGTGTCCCTGCTTGTAAGAATGGGGGAGTGTGTCATGGCAAGGGTGTGTGTCGCTGTCCTGCCGGCTTCCAGGGCCGATACTGTCAGATCGGTAAGTCTTGCTTCATTTCATTTCCCAGCCACAATATCATTTAACGTACCTCTTAAATTCTAATGCATCCTTTACTTTAAGACTGCCAAATTGACGAAACTAAACATAGAACGACATTAATCTTACCAGAATTTTCAGTGAGGATGCTTATTGATGGGAATAAGTAAAAAGGATTTAATAATTTAAACAATCTTTCTAGCCAGTACAAAAGAAAAACAAGGTTTCTCTAAATGATGTACAGTGAAAGCTCTCTTAACGGACACTCCTCTAAGGCTCATTATTACGGATACGGATACACCGGCCGCATTAAAAGAAATCAACTAACCTCTCTTAGCGGTCACTTGTTTTGAAAAGAAATCACATGTCTGTAGGTCTATTAGTCTTGTATGAGCACTCTGTTGTGTTAATGTACTTTCGACACATCCTGTGTTTCCTGGAAGCCATCCCATTCCCTATCTTCTGTACTACTCCAAAAATAAACCTAGGCCTAACAGTATCGCTTTCTTTGTTCTCTTGAACTTGAAATGGTCGGGATAAGGGAACTCATACTCATCTGGTCAGTTTTACCATGAAACTTCTTAAATCTATTGTAGGACCTGTGCGTTACAGTAGCTAGTGAGTGCATCTGAAATGGCTCCTCTTAAAAGTTTAACTTCAAGACAGAAAATAGACATCGCAGATTATCACAAACGTGCGAAATGTGGTGTACGGAAACCATGTGAAGTTTTTCAGATTGGAAAGGCACAGGCAGCAGAAATTGTGAAAAAACAAGAAGAGGTAACTAAGGTATGGAGTCTTAATGGTAATGAGCTGCAAATTAGACAGTTTCAAAGTGGTAATGGTGCTGTTATTGATAACTCAGTGATAGGGTGGTTCAGCTAAATAAGAAGTCAGAACGTCCCTGTGTCTGGACCAATGATATAAGTCAAAGCATTGGATTTCGCGGCAAAACTAGGTAAGTTATCAGAGATTTCAAAGCCTCAAACGGCTGGCTCGAGAATTTCAGAAAGCAATTTGCGGACAATCCTCCACTGTTGATTTTCAAGCTGGGAAGAAAAATTGCCTTCCATCACTGACGGCTATTCGCCGGAAAACATTTTAAATACAGACGAAACAGGTCTGTTTTACTGCGCGTAACCCTACTTTTTCTTGTACATACACATACTGCACAAGTACAGAGAGTCCAGTTTGTTTGTATCGGAGACCCTTGCTAGCCCGCTCGTCCACGGCGCGGGCCTATCTCCCGCCAGGCACTTTGCCGTTTCGTGGCGCTCACGCGGCATTGAGTATAGGAATTTGTACTTCAATGTGATCCTTGACCAATTTTTTTGACGAACTGACTTACGGAGAGCGATTGTCAACTTATTTTCAACAAGTTTCTGCCACTGCTCACACTGCCGAAGCATCCATGACAGAATTGCGTCGCATTTTCGGTACGAGGATTATAAGTCGGAACGTGTGGCCCCCGCGAAGCCCCGACTTATCACCATATGACTTTTATTTGTGGGGGACGCTTAAATATAGAGTGTATGCGAGAAACCCTCCACTATAAATGAGCTTAAAGACTATATTACAGCTGAAGTACGGTCAATCGGTGCTGAGGAACTTCAGAGAGTAAATGACAATTTCATAAAGAGGTGCCAGCGATGTGTAGCAGTGAATGGCGAACATTTTCAGCACCAGCTGTGAACTAGGTAAGTACAAATTCCTATACTCAATGACTCAGTGCCGCGTGGGTGCCGCATAACGGCAAAGTGCGTGGCGGGAGACAGGCTCGTGCCGCGGGCTAGCGAGGGTCTCCGATACATACAAACTGGACTCTCTGTACTTGTGCCAAATTGCAATCATTTTCTCTAACCCTCTGTATAGTGGACACCCCTCTTTAGCGGACAGTATTTACGTCCCAAGGGTGTTCGTTATACATAAGTTCCACTGTACATGTTTTAATATATACACATATATTGCCGTGATACACAAAGGTCCCTCCATATAGAACGGAGGCTCACAGAGGCCGTGTGGCAGCTGTAGCACTGTGTGTTGCAGCGTGTCGAGCAAGGCATTAGCGCTAGCAAGAGCGTTGCACCCATAACACATTTACACTTTTTAACGTATTTAATAATCATAATTACTTACCTGAATTTCAGAGTAGTTGTTGGAAATGCTGTCCTTTAATTTCCAAACACACGTTGCACCAACGTTGGAAGTTTTGGTACACTCGCTGTGATTCATCCTCACTGATATGTCATATCTTTCATTTGGTGCGTTAACCTTTTTAATACAATTTTGTATCCTTTGTAAACTTAGCAAACCGTTGTGGGGGTTGAAGCCATTTTTCAGTGTTGCCTTAGTAAAGAAAGGTTTGGTACTTTTTGATCGGTCAACACTAATATACCCAAAAGAGTTGGGTTATACCCTAATCCTGAAAAAAATTACATGAGATTAATAAATACAGTAGGATGACCCGTTGCGATCGTCAAGCGATCATCATCAGATTCATTACACTTAGGCTGGTTGGGTGTCTTCCGACTGTCACTGGTGCAAGACTGAAATTGACACTACTCGCAGCTACAGCGCAGAAGACACCCAACCAGATAAGTAGTAGCCTGCACTATAGAGTTTACACTTTCTTTCGTTCTTTCACTTGCCATAGAACGCGCCACCGGCGTATGGTTAAGCATTACCAGCTTCCGGTTTAGTAGTCAGGTAATGGAAGCAATGGGAACTGTGTACCACAATTTTCCTTGCAAGTAACTAAGCAAATTATTGTTGTTAGGAGAAATAAAAGTTGTAAAATGCACCAAGAGCGATATGATCTTCCGCTGTGTGCAGTGAGAAAGCTCTGCATGTGTTTACTTCTTAAGTATTAATGATGCGAAATGTCGGCTAACGTTGTGCCGCTTACAACACTTGCAGTCTCTAAATGTTGCACATTTTCCCGTCAATTTACAACAGATTATGTTTGAAATTTTTTAAAAGATCGTGACGAAGAAAGTGTTTCTCCAATTGAATGATTGTATTTAACTGTATGCATGTCGTATACTCTTGGCAAGGTTTTCTCACAGAGCAACTGTAGTAGGCACGCACCTCTTTTTATTTAGCTTTCAGGCAACTTGTTTTGAATTATTGACTAAAATCCATGCCTCCATTAGAAGGTTTCGGGTTCAATAATCCATGCAAAATGAAGTTCGTTTTTGAAATTTACCTTTTCAATGATTGCCGTATGGTAGCGTACCGTACTTTACGTAGACATTTCTTTAAAAAGTTTGTCGTCTGTTGTTTGGTCTATTAATTTAGGGTAATATTTTCCAGACTGAAAACTAGGCACGGTTGGATTTTATGGTGAAACCGAATGTGCTATCAAATATCGCTTTCTTGCAATAGGCCTATGTAGCCTACGTAGAATATGTACCGGTGTGTAATTATGTGCTAATAGATACCTAGGCTATTATAATTATAATGATTAATTAAATGTTAAAGAAGAAACAACGAGTTGTTAGTAAATATTAGGCCTACCGGTATGGCGAATAGCCTATAACTCGTTTCGTCACGTTTTAACATTTAAACGGGTTAAGTTAATGCATAATATACCAATATAACAACCGGTTAGCAAATGGTTATAATATGCTTCCATATAACATATTTAATTGGCACCAATTTAATACAATTGTAGCCTAAGATATGATACACCACTGCCGTTTGATATGTGAAGATCGCACACTTGAAATCAAAGCTGTTTGTTATGTTCGTTTCTGTTGCGAATTTTTACTAATTACTCTTTATGTTTATTTCATAAGTTGAGCGCCTAAAACAAAACTGCAATTCGAAATAATGATGAAAATAATCACGGACGATTCATTGGCAATGAAAATCAAATGGAGATTCACGGACCGGAAGTTCGCTATGCTTAAGCTCCGGTGCCATTTTAACTCGTGGAAGCTCTATACAGTACAAGCATAGTTGACTCTTTACAACCACATAGTCACTCCAAACAGACAAATTCCAATTTTCTATCACCATTTTAGCATTCCACCAAACATCATATATCCTACAACTAGCGCACACTGACAAGTTGCATTACCAATACTGCAACTAATTGTAAATATTTGAAGAAAAAAAAAAACACCTGTATTTTCAAACATAGATTTTATAGCCTAAGTGTAATGGATCTGATGATGATCGCTTGACGATCGAAACTGGTCATCCTAGTGTATTTATTAATCTCATTTCATTTATTTCAGGATTAGGGCACAACCCAACTCTTTTGGGTACATTCGTGTTGACCGACTGAAAAGCACCAAACTTTTGTTTTTCTTAGCAAACCGTTCAGTCAGAAATTCAAAATAATTGACTCAACCTTAAACAGGTATTTTATGAGACTTTTATCTTCAGGGCTGATAGAAAATAAGTATTCCAAGAAACTTTTGTTTTGCATGGAATATTTTTGGCTTGCTTACTGTATAACTTAAAATTATAGGCGCTTACATCACACCAATGTCTGGAAATTGTCTTTCAAAAGTCAAGTAATAGCACGAAATTAGTCCCTTTACGCCTCAAAAATTATGTCTTCTGCTTAACCCTTTCACTTTCAAGCTCTCATCTGATGGATGTGTGAGAAATGTCAGCCATATTTACCAAGCTGTGCACATACTTCTTTTAAAATAAGATGGATGATAGACCAATACCTTACCTAGACGGCCACTCAAACCTAAGCAGGTTTTTGGCCTCGCCAACAGCACGGTGCCATCTTTCTCGATCATCCATTATGTCCTCTGTGACTCCGATTTTTCTCATATCTTTTTTTACTTTGACCCACCAGCGGAGTCTATGTCGTCCAAATGGTCGCCTGCCTCTGGGTACACCTTCCAAAACTGCTCTTAAATTCAATTCTCTACTTCTTCTATGTACATGACCGGCCCAGCGCAGTCTTTGGCTTTTGGCATGGGCCACGATATCCGTTCTTTGTAGAAATCCCGCAATTCCTTATTTGTTCTAATTCTCCACTGGCCATTTTCTACTATCGGTCCGAAAATGCTTCATAGTATTCTATTTTCAAAAGTTACTAATTTCCTTTCAGTTTGCTTGGACAATACCCAGGTTTCTGAGCCATACGTGACAACAGGAAGTATAATGCTTTTATAAATTCTCACTTTAGTTTTTCTAGATATAATTTTACTCTTTAAGAGATTTTGCAGAGACCAGTAGCTTTTGTTGCCACTGAGAATTCTTGATTGTATTTCTGTTTCTTCCATATTATTCTGGTCTATGATAATCCCCAGATATTTGACCTCAGTACATCTGTGAAAAGCATATGAAGCAACTGTGAAAAGCGTATGAAGCAACTGTTAAGGGGTTTTGTACTTGTGCTGCATTCCTTCCTACAACTAGATATTTTGTTTTTTGTTCATTTATCATTAGACCTACCTCCTTGGCTTCTTCAATAAGGGTTTCTGTGAGTATTTTTAGATCGTATTCGTTTTCTGCCATGAGTGTTATGTCATCAGCATAAGCTAATATGTTTATTTTGTTTCCCACTTCAAGGCCTGGGTGGAGCTGGTTTACTCGTTTCAATGTTTCTTCTAAAGCTAAACTGAAGAATATAGGCGAGAGTCCATCTGCCTGTCTTACTCCAGTGTTGACATTAAATTCTTCGGTATATTCATTATTGATTCTAATTTTGTATTTGGACCCTTCTGTGCACAGTTTTGCCATTCTGATAAGTTTTTCTGGTATTCCATTCCGCTGCATGTATTTCCACATTTGTTTCCTATTGACACTATCGTATGCCTTGTTGAAATCAACAAAAAGAAGATGGGCTGTTTTGTTAAACTCCCATTACTTGCTTTAAGACCAAAATTTGGTCTGTTGTAGATCTTTGGCTTCTAAATCCTGCTTGGTGATCTCCAAGAATTTCTTCTGCATAGCATGCTAGTCTGTTGTTGATTATTCTTGAGAATACTTTATATGCGCTGCTTATTAATGATATCCCTCTGTAATTATTGCACTCGAATTTATCTCCCTTTTTGTGAATCGGAACTACTACTGTCATCTTCCATTCTAATGGGATTTCTTCCTTCTCCCAGATTTCTACAATTAAGATATGTAACCTTTTTAGCAAAGGGCTTCCACCTGCTTTAAGAAGTTCTGCTATTATGTTATCATCTCCAGGGGCTTTATTGTTTTTTAAACTTTTAACTACCTTTTCAACTTCTTCATAGGTAGGAGGGTTAATCTTTGACTGGACATTTAGGTATAATTCCTCTTCAATGTTTGTTGCCACTTCTTCACAATTTAAGAGGTCTTCAAAGTAGTTTTTCCAAGTTGCTAGCACTAGACCAATAAAGATATTAAAATAAAATATTATAAACATAGAGTGTATAAATCACTTATTACTGAAAATAAGTGATGTCTCTGAGCCATATGATTACAATGATAAAAAAAAAAGAACAATGGAAAAAAAAAATACAAATTTCAGATTTGAAATTTTTGAAGTTATTTTGGGAAATGGAATTCACTTGTCAAGTCTACTATCCATTTTAAAAGAAACTCTATATTATTTGAAAGCGTGGTAAATGTTAAGATTCAAAAATTACCAACGAAAACTGAGAATAATACACGCAAGTTTGCCTCCAATCACGACGTAAACAAGACACAAAACTCTGTGAGCACATGTTCCAGACTCTAAGAATTAATATAAATACAGATTGTCTGAGGTTCCCCCAGAATATAAACGTAGTTGCCTTCTTCATATTCCCTGAAAATTGCTGTTACCAAGCTTAAAAATAATAAAATAATCAATAATAAAGGCCAGTAATGATAGACCGTTACCCTTACAGTTTTGGCATGAACAGGGCATAACCACAGATCGTTACCTTGAAAGTCAAAGGGTTGAGACCCTACTGAGAACCTTCACTGAAGGCTGTTACTGTCAATGTAACCTTTGTTTCAGATCGCAATGAGTGCAGTCAGAAACCTCCTCCTTGCAGCCACATGTGCATCAACTCGTTTGGTAGTTACCAGTGTGCTTGTCCGAGCGGTCAAACTTTAACAGATGACGGCAAGTCCTGCATTGAAGTAGCACCGAGACCGGCCAAGACTTTGAGTGTCGTCATCGAAGTGCTTGTGGAAGCAAGTTCCACCCCTACGGTGGCTTCATCATACATGTTTCCAGGTCATACTGTTTTTAGTACCGACGCTAGAGCGTTCCTACCTCATAAGGGACTTACAGTCGAGAACTTGGTGACTGAAGTTTCTAATAAGTCGAATACCTCATCGTTTAACATTGTGAAAGAGGAGATTAACTCCACTCTTAAAAATAGTAACACGGATGTGGATAGGATTCAGCCTTCGAGAGCATCAGACATTATTGTCTCTTCTGATTTTGTAATAGTTCAATCTCTCGGGGAGAATTCTACTAGTGGTGACATGCCTCAAGAGAACGTTACTTCATCCGATGAAGAATTAGAATCAACATCGGAACTTAACGAACTCTCGTCTTTGCTTGATGGTTTAGTAACAGAAACTGTAGATATGGAGAAACAGGGTAATGCTACAACTAATGTGATGAATGCCACGGAGGTGCCTCTAGTATTGGAAGAAGTGAAACTCTTGTCATCTACCAGTGAAGGTTCTAATAATGTGGTAATGGGCAGTGAAACTGACATAATGGATGAATCAAATGACCGGCCAATGAATCTCATTTTACGCTCCGTTTCTGTGTGGAATGACAGCGATTCTGCTTTGTCACACTCAACTGATGTGCTAAATCCTATCCCAGTGCTACCAACTCCAACCAGAAGTGAGACTTTGTCTAATTTTCCTCTGTACAATCCCATGGCATTTAACTCAACTGTTCATACCCCAGTGCTACCAACTTCAACCAAAAGTGAGACTTTGTCTAATCTTCCTCTGTACAATCCCATGGCATTTAACTCAACTGTTCATACCCCAGTGCTACCAACTTCAACCAAAAGTGAGACTTTGGCTTATCTTCCTCTGTACAATCCCATGGCATTTAACTCAACTGTTCATACCCCAGTGCTACCAATTCCAAACAAAAGTGAGACTTCGTCCAGTCTTTCTTCGTATGATCCCATGGCATTTAACTCAACAGTGCTGCCAATTCCAACAAAAAATGAGACTTTGTTTAATCTTTCGCTGGGGCTACATTCTAGTCGAGTGGCATCCAACTCGACTGGTAATGAAACAGAATCTGCTGAAGAGATCTCCAATGAAGAAGATGAAATCGTCAAGAATAACCCATTGCCAGACAAAAGTAGACCTGCTAAACCTCGTAAGAATAAACAGAAAGAAGATAAGAGTAAGGGTGGGAAAGAAAAGGATAGATTGAAGATGAAGAAGAAACACAAGTCAAAGATTAAAGTAGTGAAGTTGAGTAAGGACTTCCAGATTCTGAACAGGAGTGTCCAAGGGGTTGAGAAGAGGCCTGATCTAGAGAGTGTCTTCAGGAGTGTCGCTGGACTCCAGGTAAGATGTTATGTCATGTACTTCAGCCTTGCTGCATGCTTGTTATCGTAGGCAATGATCTATGTTGCTCAGGGCATATCTTAGGTGCAGGGCTCTTAACCCTAGAACCGGCATGTGTCGATGGATCGACGGTTTCCCATTTCTGTAGCGGCACAGTCGGTTCTTCGATGCTTTATTTTTCATTTAGTAGCTCTGTTCTGCTGAGAGATGGCGTGACATGCCTTATGCCACATTTTGAGGAAAAACTCCGTCAATCAATACCTTGTATTTTCAAAACAGTTAGGGTACATGTTTCGAGCTATTTTTCTTAGCCCTTCTTCAGCCCTGACATAAATAGTAATTAAACAATCAATCATTATACATCTCCTTTCATCAAATAAAATGCATGCAAATATACTCTGCAAACAAACAAGTTAAAAACACTCTAAAACACACTGAAAAACACCGTGAAATAACTGTTATGATTGCTGTGTCAAGTTTGAATCACGCGTCTGTAAATTTTCGGAATGGGAGATTCTGAGGGTTATCTGAGCTGGGTCCGTCTTCTCCTTTAACATTGATTTTGGAATGTGCCTTCTAAATCACGTGATTTCATCCATGGTCAACGAATCTTTGAATAGTCCAAGAGCAAACCACCAGTAATAAAAGACTTGGAATCCCTTTGCTTTGAATTCACACGAAAACTAGAATATAGCAATCTAAGCAAAACGTGTGGCATTCTGCATTAACAAGGCTGCTCTTTTAGTGGGAATTCTAAAAATCATTTTACTGTCAGTTTATTAAAAGAAAATGTAGTTTAGACTATTGGTTAAACATTTGACATAATTTCAGTGCCTTGCACAGTATTTTTACTGCATTAAGTCATGAAAAGTAAAAACGAAATGTTGGAAAATTCTAATAATTTACACACCTCTGTACATTAACACACCTACTACAGTCATCGCAGGAATACAGGTTATCAAACAAGTTCAATACACAACCAACTACAAGGGGCTGATTATCCAGGTGTCCCAAGCCCCTTAAATGGATTAACAAGCAGTCATTGATATACATGTCGAAGCTCATAAGTTCTCTAGTGTTAAATTATAACAAATTGTAATCTTTCGGTGTGTTTGTATCAAGGCTGAAGAAGGCAAACATGTACCTGTAGTGTGAAGTAATAAAATTGAAATATTGTATTGAAAAGTGGAAAAGCATAATTGAATCGTTTGGAGATGAAAAGCATTTAGTCAAAAATGGTAATTTTTTAAAGAATTAGTATTCTGAAGTATTGACCCAAGGGCCTTGGAGCGGCATAGGAAAGAATTAAGTCAGCTTTCTGTTTAAGCTACACACTAAACATTATCACCGGGAGAAAAAGCACAGAAGCTCACTGGCAAGGCAAAATCCATCACAAAGCAATTTGTTTTGTGGGTTTAAGCCAGAAACCACTGCTACATGCAGTGCGATCAGAGGAGAAAAACATTAAGTCAACGACTTTCTGCCTTTCAGCGCCGTATTCCGTACTGATGTTGGCCGCACTGCAAGATTACGCGTGTTACAGTGCTATTGTAAATGGTTTGGGGGTTTTTATGTTACAAATCTATTTAAAAATAAAATATCATGTGACATATTCATTCTGGATGGCTGAAAGGCATTAAGTCACGTTTGCAAAATTGATTAGAAAAATATGTTTATTAAATTAAAATCAATATTCCACTAGCACAACATAGATGACTAATATAGTGTGTTTGTTAAGTTCTGTTCCGTCAATGACGTTTTATCTGTCTCCTGAAAAGTTGTGAAAAGTGACTTAATGCTTTTTGGCTCCGACCGATTCAATTCTAGATCACAACAACAAGGGTAACTATACACATAAATGTGCAAGGTTGTGGGGCCAGGCTATTTCTGGACTTGGAGACGATTGGGTTCAAATTCTTGTGTCAGCCACTCTAGAAATGATCCTTCGTGGTTTCCCTTTTTCAACTCCTTACAAATGACAGGACAGTACATTCTAATAGGCTCCAGCCACTTGTCCAATTTCATCCATCTTCACTCATTTCTTCTCTTATTCATTTGTGGATTGGCGACCACGAGACCCCAGCTGAGTCCGGCATTGCTTCCACTTACTTGTGCCGGCCTCCTATCCGTCTTCTTTCCTGTCGACCTCACTTGGTCAACTCTTGTTCTATTCCGACCCCGACGGTATTAGGGTATCCGAGGCCTTGGGAGTCTCTTCCTTTCCCGCCTTAATTGGCCCTTGTCTCATTTTTTCTGATACCCTCCTTCTGCGAGGGGTCAGCCGTCTTTTTCTTTTCATGTTATCTCCTGCCTTCTGATCAAGACCCTCAAGGAGGCAGGGTGTGTGTAGCCCCACCACCTATGGTCCACCCTAGATATTGCTACACCCTCAGGGGCTCACGTCTGGTGCGTTTGGGAGTAGGCGACTCCGAGGGATTCCTGAGCTGGGTCCGGTTTTCCCCCTTTTTTCATTGCCTTTTGGGCGGACTTTTTACCTCCTATCTGCCTTTCTTGGCATTCCTTCCTTCCAAGTCCCTCAATCCACCTTCTTCGAGGGTTGAGGGCATTTCTTTTCCTCCTGTCCTTTATTTGCCTTATTCTCCTTTTGTTTTCCATTTCTTCTTCTAGTATATAAGTTAGTAGTTAGTTTTAGTTATAGTTTATATTTCGTTATCATCTTCACGATCACCCCAACCGTTAGGGGCTGATAACCTAGATGCTAGGCCCCTTAAAACAACAATTATCATCATCATCATCATCATCATCATCGATACCCTCATTCATCAAGGGGTCAGCCTTCTTTTTCTTTTCATGGTGTCTCCTGACTTCTGCACAAGGCCCTCAAGGAGGCAGGGTGTATGTAGCCCCACCACTTCTGGTGCACCCTGGATAATGCTACATCCTCAAGGGCTCACGGCTGGTGGTTCTGGAGTTGGCGACCCCGAGGGATTCCTGAGCTGGGTCCGGTTTTCCCCCTTTTTTCATTGCCTTTTGGGCAGACTCTTTACCTCCTATCTGCCTTTCTTGGCTCTCCTTCCTTCCAAGCCCCTCAGTCCTCTTTCCTCGAGGATTGAGAGCATTTCCTTTCCTCCTGTCTTTTATTTCCATTATTCCTTTCCTTTGTTCTTATCTTCTTCTAGCCCGTAAGTTTTGTAGTTAGTTTCAGGGCATCTGGCCGTAAAATCCATCCATCACTCAATCCACTTCATCCACAACGTTGTTAAAATTGGAATAATAAGTGATCAAGTATAATATAATTTGGGAGAGCCGCCTGATCAATACACAATTACATATATAGGGCTATATTAATCCCATATGGTACATGTTTCGGGGCCCTTCATCAGCCAAAAATACAAATCATCAGTAAAATCATAGGATATATCATAAAATGTAGATTAACATGAAAAAGAATGGATAAAAATGAAACATACTAAAAATGAAAGATGAAGTGGTGACTAAAACACTCGAATGTAACAAAAATAGAAAGACACTTAAAAATGTTACAGGCGACAGATGAAAACATACATTAAAATAACATATTAAAAGGGCACTTTAAATGTTTGTCAAAACAAGATGTATAACACAATTTACACTCGCCAAATCAATACTTTACTTTACTAAAAATACTATAGGTACATGTTTCGGAAACTTGATATGTTTCCTTCTTCAGCCCATCGTCGTCGTCGTCGGCGGCTTTAATTCGTTTCCAAGTATACATCTTCTTCCAAAACAGTCTAAAATAATCTAAGGTTGAGGTCTGTGGGCATGTTTGCGGTGACTGAACAGCCCAATGCGTGCATGAAACAAACGTCCACACAGATCACACAGAACTGTTGGTGGAGGGCGTGGCTGGGCTGCACGGAGCTTTCGTGCTTGTCGCTTGGCCTTAACAATTCTACGACGTTCTTCTTCAAACATTTTGACAGCAGCCGGGATGGTCTGGCGCCAAGTTGTACGGTCTTTAGCAAGCTGGTCCCAGGTTTGTGGATTGAGACCTGTCAACTTCATATTCTGCTTAAATTGGTCCTTGTAACGTCTCTTAGGGCCTCCATGAGGTCTGGTGCCGGAGGTGAGTTCACCATACAGAACCTGGCGTGGTAGTCTCGTATCATCCATCCGATGGACATGTCCAATCCATCTAAGTTGATGACCAATGATGGATGATTCTATACTATTAGCAAGCGCTTTCTCAAGAACATCAAGATTGGTGATGTGGTCTTCCCACTTTATCTTAAGGATGGATCGAAGTTTCTGTTGATGGAAGCGCTCAAGCTTTCGGAAGTCATGTCGATAGAGGGTCCAGGTTTCACAGCCATACAACAATGTTGAGATGACAACAGCTTGGTACACCATGAGCTTCGTCTTCACGGTCAGATCTTTATTCAAGAAGACCCGGTGCGATAGTCGCCCAAATGCCGCATGGGCAGCACCGATTCTCTTCTCAACATCCTGCCCACAATTGCCGTGTACAGATAGCAGACTGCCCAGATACGAGAAGTGGTCTACCTGCTCCAATGGAGTATCTGAGATAGAAATGTTGAAGTGCGGAAGGGAAGTGCCTGGTGAGGGTTGTGCCAGAACCTTGGTCTTCTGAATATTAATGGTGAGACCAAAACGTTCACATGCATTCTTGTAGCAATTAACAGTCTGTTGCAACTCCACTGGCGTGAGTGTAGGCGATGCTGCATCATCTGCATACAACATATTGGTTATCTTCGTAACCTGAGTTAGCTTCTTGGAGCGAAATCGAGCTAGGTTGAAGAGCCCTCCATCAAATCGGTACCTGACATCTACACCTGGGATGTTTGTGGGCGATTTATAGAGCATTGCAGCCAAATACAATGCAAACAGTGTTGGAGCAAGTACGCAGCCTTGTTTCAGTCCATTAGTGATAGGAAATTCATCAGAGATCTTATTTTGCTGACAAACCTGACCGGTCATGCCATCATGGAGAGCTTGGATTAGATCAACAAAGCGTCGAGGACAGCCAAAGCGTTGTAGCACCGCCCACATAGCAGATCTTGGAACTGAGTCAAAGGCCTTTTCCAGATCATAAAAGACTAAGAAGAGTGGATTCTGTTGCTCACTACATTTTTCTTGTAGTTGTCTTATGCAGAAAATCAAGTCAGTTGTGCTTCTGGAAGATCGAAATCCACACTGGGACTCGGGGAGGATCTTTTCTGAGATAACCTGAAGGCGGTTAAGTAAAATTCTGGCGAGAATTTTACCCACAGTAGATAGTAGCGATATACCGCGATAGTTGCCACAAACACTACGATCACCTTTCTTGAAGATTGTGATGATAGTGGCGTTCTTTAGGTCACCAGGTACTTCTCCTAATTCCCAAATTTTGAGAATAAGAGTGAAAATCCGCGTTTTGAGGGACTGACCTCCAGCTTGAATTAATTCCAGTGGGATGTTATCTGGGCCAGGTGCCTTTCTTGGTTTCATTTGAATGAGAGCTACACTGAATTCCGTGTAAGAAGGAGGTACAGCCATCCATGGTTGTTCAGGATATTTCGGCACATCACGAAGGAAGTCTTCAGCAGCTGTTGAGGGACGATTTAGAAGGATGGAGAAATGTTCCTTCCAACGCTCTAAGATATCATGGCTGTCAGTAAGAGTGGCAGAGTTGTCAGCACTTTTTAGTGTACCTGATGAAGAACGAAGTGGGCCATATATCTCTTTAATCCCTGCATAGAAGTTCCTCAGATCACGAGTATCAGATAGCCTCTGAAGTTCCTCAGCTTTCCGCTGCCACCAAGTATTCTTTATCTCTCTTATTTGTGTCTGACACTTACTCTTGAGTTCTAAATACAGAGCTTTCTTCGTATTTGAGGATGGGTCTTGAAGATGAGATAGATAGGCTTCCCTTTTGATGTTGATGAGACGCAAAATTTCTTCGTTGTTGTCATCAAACCAGTCTTGACTTTTCTGCTTTACCAAACCAATGGTTTCTTCAGCTGACTTAGTGATTATCTCCCTCAGATTGGTCCATTCTTCTCGAATGTCACTTGTTTTAACTGGATGATCTGATAGCTGGGCATTGATCATATTCTCAAAGTTTGTGGAAATAGATTCATCCTGAAGTTTGGAGGTGTTAAACTTTCCTCTGGATGGGGTTTGGAAACGCCTTGGTGGTTTTGGGCTGATGGATATCCTGAGTTTACAGATGAGAAGTTTGTGATCCGTCCAACAATCGTCAATATTCCTTGCTGTTTTGGTAATAAGTATGTCCTTCTTATCACATTGTCGGGTAATGACGTAATCAAGGATGTGCCAATGCTTAGAACGTGGTCTTGAAGCGGTCAGGTAATCGGAATTGAGTGTTGGTGATGAAGAGTTCATGTTCTGCACAAAGACCAAGAAGAAGAAGTCCATTGGGATTACAGGTTCCAAGACCTTGTTTACCCATCACATTTTGCCATAGCCGGTTATCTTTCCCAACTCTTGCATTGAAATCACCAAGGAGTAAGAGCTTATCTGTAGATAGTACCTTGGAGATGATTGTGCCAAGCTGGTCATAGAACTGGCCCTTAACTTCATCATCGGCCTTCAAAGTTGGAGCATAGGCAGATATGAGAGTCATGAATGAACCTCCATAGAGTGGAATGCGGAGAGTCATAAGTCTTTCGCTGATTGCAGTGGGAGTAATTTGGAAATCATTAACTAGCTTGGTCTTTACAGCGAATCCTACACCATGAATACGATGTTCTCCCTCCTCCTTTCCCTTCCAGAAGATGGTATAACCTGATCCAAACTCAGTAATTTTTCCTTCAGTGGACAACCTGGTTTCACTGAGAGCAGCGATGTCAATGTTGAGTCTGGATAATTCATGAGTAATAAGAGCCGTTCTTCTTTCAGGTCTGTCGTTATCTTTTAAGTCGAGCAAAGTTCTGACGTTCCATGTTCCAATGATAAAATTATGTGTCCTTATTGACTTGGTAGTTTTTGTTTTTCGACCGCACGAGGGGTGACCTGCTGGGTGCGGCCGGACAGTAGATGTGACTTCCGATGTTTAGCCCACCTTTTCTAGGGCCTTCCCCATGTGGGGTGAGCAGCGGTAATCCTAAACAGGCCTGCTCAAACACAGATGCAGGACCGAACTCCTGAGTAGCCACAGAGTCCCAGGAAGACGACCATCACACATCTGCTGCCAACGTGCAGGTCCGAACTAGGGGCTTCCAGTTACACCCATAACCTGCCCCCACCATCCATATCCCATCGCCGTTGGACTTTAGAAAATAAGTGACTGATGGAAGAATTGCCACTGGCGTGTATTTGTTTAGGGTGGATCACAACTTGCCAGGAAGTGACCCACTCACTATGATCTCGGAGTCGTGTCCTGCGGCACATATGAAATGAGGCATGCAAGACCAGACACAGAGACTGCAACGAACTGCCGCAGACTCAAAATATTACTGAGGTGCGCCTTCACAGCCAATTCGTCTGGCATGGCCTCTTCCGCCTTCACGACCGTTGGGAACCATAAAAGTAATGGATTCTTCTTCCGCCCGCTTTGCCGTTGGGCCTAAACACATGTGCCCCATCCGCCGTACCGAAGTTCATCTTCTCCGCCTTCACTGCCGTTGAGGTCTTCACTCGTAACCCTGAGCTGGGACCCTTACCAGATGATACGCACCGGGCCAGTGCGCTCTGGGACTCACATAGGCAGGGGCGCCACTCCCTGGGTAGGGCTACCTCCGAAGAGGGTCCCTACCTGCTACCTGCTACCTCTTCAGCCCATACATTGGTGTGAAACATCATATGACATCGAAATCCTAACCAAAATAAAAATACAGTTCGTACTTTTTCTCTTGTTCTTCATTTGTTGAGCCTGTGTCATTAGACATATTAATGTCAACCATGGAATAAGCACTTATTATTTGAAGTGATGAATGAGTTACGTGAAAAGTTAAATAGTTATTCCTTGTAAGGATGATTGGGTGTGGTGTCAAGAAATTTTGATCAAAACAAGTCTTTTGTGAGTCCTTATAATAATACCACCAGGGTATCGTGTCTAAACATTCCATGTTAAAACGCTGAAAATATTGTTAAAAACTCCTGTCAATTGGACCTGGCTGTTTGCTGCTCCTGTTAAAAGGAGAAAGTTGCTGTTGAAAGACCAATACTTCGTCTATACGGAACCATGACTGAGTCTAATATAATAAGTGATTGAAAATACAGAATTGTTGTTGCAAATAAGAACTGAAAGATCATGCATAATTGAATTTTTCTTCAGTTTATAAAGATTATTGGGGCTATTGCTTGAAATTCTTGTTTTGTTTATAGCAGGAAACGGATTCTGGAGTTCGCTTCTTCGAGGTGATGGATTATGACGACGACCGTTTGACGGTGGGCAAATACAACAGCAGCGACCCGTTCAACACGACCTCCCGAGCCGTAGCTCCTGCACCGCTTCCCACGCTGGCGTCCCCACCACACTTCAAGGAGAGGGAGTGTTATTACGGCAGCAAGAGAATCGAGTCTCGGACCTCCTTCTACCGGGACAATAACAACTGTACCAAGTGCGTCTGCAAGGTAGCTTCCTAAACTAGACTTCCCAGCTCATGCTTTGAATTGTCTGTCTGTTAGGTAGTCACCCCGAAGGCTGGTTGGATCCTCAAAAAGTACCACCGTTTGGTTATGTGGGTAGATGCCCACAAAAACCCAAGGCAGCACTATATTAAGGCGTACTAGGCAAGATGAGGAGTGAGGTAGTTTGCCATTGCTTTCCTCACTGAGTCAGAACAGCAGTACTAACCCTATGAGTAGAACCTTTCACAGCATCCACAGGCACTGACTGTGCCCTGAATGGCATTACTCAGCACCACCCATACCTCAGTAGCTTCCATATATTCACAGCCATGAGTGAGACTGAGACAGCGGTGATACTCTAGCCTGTGCCAACAGACACTGACTGTGCCCTGAATGTCATTACTAAGCACCACCCATACCTCAGTAGCTTCCATATAATCACAGCCATGAGTGAGACTGAGTCATCGGTGATACTCTAGCCTGTGCCAACAGACACTGCCTGTGCCCTGAATGTCATTACTAAGCACCACCCATACCTCAGTAGCTTCCATATAATCACAGCCATGAGTGAGACTGAGACATCGGTGATACTCTAGCCTGTACCAACAGGCACTGACTGTGCCCTGAATGTCATTACTAAGCACCACCCATACCTCAGTAGCTTCCATATAATCACAGCCATGAGTGAGACTGAGACATCGGTGATACTCTAACCTGTGCCAACAGACACTGACTGTGCCCTGAATGTCATTACTAAGCACCACCCATACCTCAGTAGCTTCCATATAATCACAGCCATGAGTGAGACTGAGACATCGGTGATACTCTAGCCTGTACCAACAGGCACTGACTGTGCCCTGAATGTCATTACTAAGCACCACCCATACCTCAGAAGCTTCCATATAATCACAGCCATGAGTGAGACTGAGACATCGGTGATACTCTAGCCTGTACCATCAGGCACTGACTGTGCCCTGAATGTCATTACTAAGCAGCACCCATACCTCAGTAGCTTCCATATAATCACAGCCATGAGTGAGACTGAGACATCGGTGATACTCTTACCTGTGCCAACAGACACTGACTGTGCCCTGAATGTCATTACTAAGCACCACCCATACCTCAGTAGCTTCCATATAATCACAGCCATGAGTGAGACTGAGACATCGGTGATACTCTAACCTGTGCCAACAGACACTGACTGTGCCCTGAATGTCATTACTAAGCACCACCCATACCTCAGTAGCTTCCATATAATCACAGCCATGAGTGAGACTGAGACATCGGTGATACTCTAGCCTGTGCCAACAGACACTGAATGTCATTACTAAGCACCACCCATACCTCAGTAGCTTCCATATAATCACAGCCATGAGTGAGACTGAGACATCGGTGATACTCTAGCCTGTGCCAACAGACACTGACTGTGCCCTGAATGTCATTACTCAGCACCACCCATACCTCAGTAGCTTCCATATAATCACAGCCATGATTGAGACTGACACATCGGTGATACTCTAACCTGTGCCAACAGACACTGACTGTGCCCTGAATCTCATTACTCAGCACCACCCATACCTCAGTAGCTTCCATATAATCACAGCCATGAGTGAGACTGAGACATCGGTGATACTCAGCCTGTGCCAACAGACACTGACTGTGCCCTGAATGCCATTACTAAGCACCACCCATACCTCAGTAGCTTCCATATAATCACAGCCATGAGTGAGACTGAGACATCGGTGATACTCTAGCCTGTGCCAACAGACACTGACTGTGCCCTGAATGCCATTACTAAGCACCACCCATACCTCAGTAGCTTCCATATAATCACAGCCATGAGTGAGACTGAGACATCGGTGATACTCTAGCCTGTGCCAACAGACACTGACTGTGCCCTGAATGCCATTACTCAGCACCACCCATACCTCAGTAGCTTCCATATAATCACAGCCATGAGTGAGACTGAGACATCGGTGATACTCTAACCTGTGCCAACAGACACTGACTGTGCCCTGAATGTCATTACTAAGCACCACCCATACCTCAGTAGCTTCCATATAATCACAGCCATGAGTGAGACTGAGACATCGGTGATACTCTAGCCTGTACCAACAGGCACTGACTGTGCCCTGAATGTCATTACTAAGCACCACCCATACCTCAGTAGCTTCCATATAATCACAGCCATGAGTGAGACTGAGACATCGGTGATACTCTAGCCTGTACCAACAGGCACTGACTGTGCCCTGAATGTCATTACTAAGCACCACCCATACCTCAGAAGCTTCCATATAATCACAGCCATGAGTGAGACTGAGACATCGGTGATACTCTAGCCTGTACCATCAGGCACTGACTGTGCCCTGAATGTCATTACTAAGCACCACCCATACCTCAGTAGCTTCCATATAATCACAGCCATGAGTGAGACTGAGACATCGGTGATACTCTAACCTGTGCCAACAGACACTGACTGTGCCCTGAATGTCATTACTAAGCACCACCCATACCTCAGTAGCTTCCATATAATCACAGCCATGAGTGAGACTGAGACATCGGTGATACTCTAACCTGTGCCAACAGACACTGACTGTGCCCTGAATGTCATTACTAAGCACCACCCATACCTCAGTAGCTTCCATATAATCACAGCCATGAGTGAGACTGAGACATCGGTGATACTCTAGCCTGTGCCAACAGACACTGAATGTCATTACTAAGCACCACCCATACCTCAGTAGCTTCCATATAATCACAGCCATGAGTGAGACTGAGACATCGATGATACTCTAGCCTGTGCCAACAGACACTGTCTGTGCCCTGAATGTCATTACTCAGCACCACCCATACCTCAGTAGCTTCCATATAATCACAGCCATGATTGAGACTGACACATCGGTGATACTCTAACCTGTGCCAACGGACACTGACTGTGCCCTGAATGTCATTACTCAGCACCACCCATACCTCAGTAGCTTCCATATAATCACAGCCATGAGTGAGACTGAGACATCGGTGATACTCAGCCTGTGCCAACAGACACTGACTGTGCCCTGAATGCCATTACTAAGCACCACCCATACCTCAGTAGCTTCCATATAATCACAGCCATGAGTGAGACTGAGACATCGTTGATACTCTAGCCTGTGCCAACAGACACTGACTGTGCCCTGAATGCCATTACTAAGCACCACCCATACCTCAGTAGCTTCCATATAATCACAGCCATGAGTGAGACTGAGACATCGGTGATACTCTAGCCTGTGCCAACAGACACTGACTGTGCCCTGAATGCCATTACTCAGCACCACCCATACCTCAGTAGCTTCCATATAATCACAGCCATGAGTGAGACTGAGACATCGGTGATACTCTAACCTGTGCCAACAGACACTGACTGTGCCCTGAATGTCATTACTCAGCACCACCCATACCTCAGTAGCTTCCATATAATCACAGCCATGAGTGAGACTGAGACATCGGTGATACTCTAGCCTGTGCCAACAGACACTGACTGTGCCCTGAATGCCATTACTAAGCACCACCCATACCTCAGTAGCTTCCATATAATCACAGCCATGAGTGAGACTGAGACATCGGTGATACTCTAGCCTGTGCCAACAGACACTGACTGTGCCCTGAATGCCATTACTCAGCACCACCCATACCTCAGTAGCTTCCATATAATCACAGCCATGAGTGAGACTGAGACATCGGTGATACTCTAGCCTGTGCCAACAGACACTGACTGTGCCCTGAATGTCATTACTCAGCACCACCCATACCTCAGTAGCTTCCATATAATCACAGACATGAGTGAGACTGAGACATCGGTGATACTCTAGCCTGTGCCAACAGACACTGACTGTGCCCTGAATGCCATTACTAAGCACCACCCATACCTCAGTAGCTTCCATATAATCACAGCCATGAGTGAGACTGAGACATCGGTGATACTCTAGCCTGTGCCAACAGACAAACGCAAATGTACTGCATTCATCAAGAGATGGCAAACAGGCCTTTGAATTAGTAAATGAATGTGAAATTATCTTCTGCTAAAGAAATTTTGCATTCTTGAAGAAAGTAATGGCAAACTACTTCACTCTTCACTTTGTCTAGTACACCTCAATGGCGCCACCTTGAGTTTTTGTGGTTTCTACTCACAAACGTACGGTGGCGTATTTTGAGGATCCGACCAGCTTCCTGGCTGACTGCATAACATACAGGTTATTGTTGTTTGACTCTTCAGTCTTTCGACTGGTTTGATGCAGCTTTCCATGCTTCCCTGACCTGTGCTAATCGTTTCATCTTTACATAGCTACCACACTCTATATCCGAGGTAATCCGTTTAACATATTCTAACCTTGGTCTACCCCTAGAGTTCTTATCCTCAACCCTTCCTTCCATAACTAAGTTTGCTATTCCTGGGTGTCTTAGTATATGTCCTACCAACATATCTCTTCTCTCCCACTAGTCTTAATACCTCTTCATTTGTAACCCCATCTACCCATCTGATCTTCATCATTTTCCTGTAACACCACATTTCAAACGCTTCAATTGTCCTCTTTTCTGCTGCACCAATAGTCCAAGTTTCACTTCCATATACAGTGGAGCCTCGGAATGCGAGTAACGTGGTCTACGAGTGATTTGCAAGACAAGCAAACATTGTAAATAAATTGTAACTTGATAAGCAAGTGAGGTTCTTGGATGTGACTTTAAGGGGATTGTTGGTGACAATGAGCCGTCGATTGTCGAAGAAATTGTGTCCTTAAGGGAGACGATGGGGTTGGAGCTGAATGACATGGACATTCAAGAGCTGGTGGAAGATCATAGCCAGGAATTGAGCACCAAGGAACTGATGAACCTGCATTGAGAACAACAGGAGGAGGGATGTTATTGAGGAGATCTCGTCCAGGGAAGAGGAGGAAGAAAAGTCAATGGAATCTCTCACTTGAACTGAGATTCGAGAGAAGTGCAAAATGTGGGAAGCAGTGCAAAATTTTGTAGAAAATCACCACCCGAATAAGGCTGTAGTAGAGCGAGCGATGAATCTGCTCAATGACGATGCAATGTCACATTTTCGTGAAATCGTGCTACACAGTAACTCTTCTCATGTCATCTACCGTCTTCCTTCCACCAACAACGATCCTATTGTAAGGTAAAGTGCAGCTTAATTTGTTTTACGTTATACAGTACTGAATTTTGTTTTAGGAATGTTATGCGAATAAATATTTTTGTGTTGTGGACGAATCATCCGCGTTTCAAATGTAGTTGTTGTTGTTTCCTGTGGCTAGCCCGGATTCCAATCCATCAGCTTTCTTGCGTTCCAATAGAGTTGTGTGAGGTTTCCTGAAGTTCTAGCAGTCACATCAAGTTTGTTGCAATGTAGAAGGTGCCCCTTATCCATTTTACTTCCAGGTTCTTCAGATCTCAAGATGTTGATTCGTTTCAGATGAGCTGCAAGGCAGTCATGGCCAGTGTTAAGTCTGAAGAAGGCTACAGCTTCTCTTCTTGGTATTAATTTATATTGATCCCATTTAGCATCAATGTCCTTCCATAATTTGGTTTCTGCTGTTTTCTTTGCCATTTCTTCATACCTGTTTTTGATAGTATTTTTCAAGATCCTTTTTGCTGACATAAAATCAGTCTGACTGACAGGTTGTTGTAGTGTGGTACCTTCTTTTGTTAATCTGTCTGCCTCTTCATTACCTGCTATTCCAACATGAGAAGGGATCCACTGAAATGAGATATGTTTGTGGAGTCTAAGTTCTTTATTTTGAGACTTATAATTTGACGAGATGGCTTGGATGGCTGCTTTTGAATCTGTGATGATTACACATTTTTGATAATCAATGTTTCTGACTAATAACTGATGGAGTGCATGTGAAATTGCTCTTATCTCAGCATCAAAGTTTGTTTCAAATGTTTCCTATGGGAAAATTTACTTACATATTCGAACCCTTTGGAGTACAAGCATGTTGCCGGAACGAATTATGCTCGCAATCCAAGGTTCCACTGTACAGGATTGTTTAAAAAATCCTTTTTCAATATGAGAAAAATGTTTCAATTATATGTAGCCTATGCCTGAAGTATCTTGGGGAGACTTATATCATGGAACTTAAACGAGAAAGTATTAGTTGAATAACTAAATTGAAAGAAACACAACGTGACACTTGGCCAACCTACAAAAAGAAATCTCTCTCGATAAATGCAAAATTTAAAAACTACAACTCCGTTATTAAACCTGAAGCAACGTATGCCAGTGAAACCCTGTTCAATCTGAACACGAAATCAACTACAGATAAATTACAGAAGATAGATAGATGAATCCTCAGAACAATTTTAAACAAAAAACACCATATAGATGGCCAATGGCGATTACTACCTAATGAAATTGTATACCAGGAAACTGAACTGCTGTGGCCAAGATAGCGGGCCGAAGTTGTTGTATTTTTTAAGAGCGTTAAAAATCTTTCAGTATGCCTTCCTTCGGAGGGGAAGTAAAGCCGGCAGTCCCATGTCATAGATTTATGGCATGTAAAAGATCCTTGCACAGACTAAACTTGTGTGCAGCTAAATTGTTAGGTTAGATTTTGTTGGAATGCTCTATCAAAGTTCCAACGTTCACCTCTATAGTAAAGCCATCATAACTTCCGACTTGACGTTTCAGTGCTAAGGTAGAGTTTCGTTCGCTAAATCACGTCATAGCGAACGAAACTCAATTTGTCGTGATATATTTATTTGAATGACTGCCTGTGATTGTCTGGTTAAGGTGATTTTCCTTCTGACCTCTAGATAACTCTAGGGTAACACTGAAACGTCAAGTCGGAAGTTATGATGGCATTACTATATGCATCATTGATATCTGGTAGTGAAAGTTGGAACTACTTGAAATTGAACGGAACTTGTAGCTCACCCTATGGGTGTCCGCTTTAAGCAGCTACAGCCTCTGGCGAGCCGAACAAGTCCTCGGACACTCCCGGCATAAAGGCCATACGATTAATAAATAAATCCAAGTTAGATTTTGTTGGAATGCTCTATCCAAGTTTCAACGTTCACCACTTCTTGAAATTTAACGGAACTTGTAGCTCACCCTATGGGTGTCCGCTTTAAGCAGCTACAGCCTCTGGCGAGCCGAACATGTCCTTGGACACTCTCGGCACTAAAAGCCATACGATAAATAAATAAATACATTGAGGAAAAGGAGAGTTGCTTTTTTCTCTCACATATCACGATTACCAGAGACCGGGATACTCAAACAGTTATTCCAATACTTTTGGAAAAGTAAAACCAAAAATCATTGGTTCAAAGAAGTCCTAGAAGATCTAGATGAATTTCGCTTGGAAATGCAACAAATTGAACACCTGGAAGAGAAGAGGATCCTGAGAAACAAAGACATGAGACTTAGTCTAAAAACTTCTACGCGCAAACAATACTCCATAACGGACTAAGGTTAGACAGAATGAAACAGTTCTGGGAGAAGAAGAAGAAGAAGCCAAAGTTGTAACTAATATACCTAAGACTTGACTGTATATAGATTGATTATAGTAATCCAATGTTGGCGTAAAATAAATGAAAAAAGAAAAGTATGCCTCAGTTAAGAACTGTTCTCTTTTGGGTTGTATGTACTTGGAATTTTTTAACAGAAGGCTCTTCCACATTCAGAAACCAAAATGCTGAATTTCAATTGGCTAAAACTCGGCAATTTTTCTAGTTTTGTTCCGTGTCTTGTGTGGGGATTCGCTGGCTCATCAGCGGGCTCTTGGTGACCCTGCCCGGACACACAAGACACGGCACAAACCTAGAAAAATTGCTGAGTTTTAATCCACCGGCCGTGAAAGCCAATATACCATCTTTTTGGAAGCCTTCATAGGGAGGTTATGGCTACTTGAGCTTTTAGTTCTCGCAGTAAAGAGGTGCAGGTGCGCTTCATAAAAAGGGAGGTAGCGCGCAGTTCCTTTTACACATTTTAGAGCAACAAAACAAACATATATTGCTTAAATTTATATTTAAAGATCATTAATTCACACAAGGGCACTCCAATAAGTATAACCTCCAACTTGAAGTTTTGGCGTCTTTAAAAAGCCAAACAGAAGCAGCTATTTAAATTGATAAAGTTGTGACGGCGTTGTTACTGGCGGTTCTGTGGTTATATTCCATGTTCAGTATTGTATCTTACCAGGAGAGATATGTCCGGTCGTCTGTTCGCTTAGCACCACCTTGGGGCACGTGTAGGGTACTTTCAGGTGAAACCTACGGATGTGAGCAACAAGCATTAAACATCTGATAAAAAGAACTATTTATATATTGTACCTACGATGTTACAAGACTGAGAAATGACAATCTCGTCAACAAACAGTCTCCCTCCACCAACTAATCTATGAAGGTGTGGCTACTGTTGCTGTGATACACTTAACCTCTTAACTGGGGATTTTTGAGCACTTGGTGTAACCTGCCCTGTGTATTATTTCCAGCCAATTGTTATGACAGCATATTAGCAATAATGTTGTGTTATTATTAATCTTGATTGGTCACATTGGACCGCTTGAGTCGTTCCACAATTCTTGCGCTCTTTCCAGTACTTTTTTATTCTTTCAGATCGGGATTTTCTCAACTCATCTGAAATCTCCATAGGCTTTCTATGTGTCATTTCTGCAGAAAATTTGTGAGTTTTAAGAATGGTGTTAATTTTATTTTTCTCCTCGGCATCTGTTATCTTGAGTCCAACTGCTTTGAGATCTTGTTGGATTTCTTGGATCCATTTTCCTCCAGTTTTCTTTCCTAGATTTCTCATCACCAGTTGGCATACAATTCTGTTTTCTGGAAGCCGTAAGATGTGAAAAAAATATGAAATTCTTTTCTTCTTCATTGTGCTGGTGATTGGATCAATCTCACGGTAGACAGTTTCATTTGGGAGAATCCTCCAGACTCCTCAACCTGATACTTTTTATTTATGCACGTTCTAATGATTCTTCTTTCCGTTTTGAGGAGCTGATCAGTTCTTTGTTCATTTTTAATTTGGAACAGTGTTTCACAAGCATAAGTGGCTTCAGGGAGAGTTACAGTTTTGTAATGTTGGATCTTAGTAGCTATTGATAGGCATTTTTTATTATATGTTGACCAGGTTAGAAATTGTGCCTTTTTCATTTTATTTGTTCTATTTATCCAAGTTACTTTTTCGTTTAAGTTATGTGTTATAATTTCTCCAAGATACTTAAATTGAGGTATTAGGTTAATTTTATGATCATTTATATAGACTTCATGTTGTGTTTTAGTATAATAAAGAAATTTCAATGTTTTAAGTATAATTCAAGAGACATTTTGACCATTTTTACAGTAACTACAAGGTCATTTACCTGATTAGAACTTAAGAGTTTTGTCCGTATGACCTAAACGTTCATTTCCGCACATTGAGAGGTGCAAATAAAACGTATCAGATGCTATCGAGATCAAACGTGTAGGTTTGCTTTCATTGATTGTCTTATATTGCTCCCCGTGACAAAGCAAAACAAACACATGACCAAAACAAAAGCAAAAAACAAGCACACAAACAAAAACAAACAAAAAAGGCAAAGCAAAATTCAAAAGAAAAGAAAGAGCAGAAAACGAACACAAAATCTAAAACAAAACAACAAAAAACAAAAGCAAATACAGAAAACACAAACACCACAATGCAAAAACAAAAATTCAAAAACAAAAGAAAAAGCAGAAAATGAACACAAATTCAAAAACAAAAAAGCAAAAATCACCAAACGAAAATACAGAAAACAAACACAAAAACAAAAATTCAAAGACAAAAGAAAGAGCAGAAAACTAACATAAAATAAAAAACAAAAAAACAAAGGAAGCAAAATTCAAAAACAAAAGCAAATACTGAAAACAAACACAAAAACAAAAAGAAACAAAAGAAAAAGAACACAAAACAAAAACAAAAGCAAATAAAGAAAACAAACACAAAATCAAAAATAACACAAAGCAAAAACAAAAAATTATAAAAAAAAGAAAAAGCAGAAAGCGAACACAAAATAAAATAAAAAAACAACCAAGATACAGGAGGCGGGAAATGTCGTAACTGCTGCCAAAACATCAATTTTCTCTAAGACATTCGCCATGCCGTGAAAACTCGACACGCAGTAAAAGATGGAGTACGTATATACTCGTCATGCCCAGTCAAGAGGTTAGGCAATAAGTCCTAAACTACTGTAGATTTGTAAATTAATGCGCAAATGCCCTGAGAGTACTCTGCCGAGTTGATGGTAAAAAGCTAGAACTGCAACTTACTAAAACAGTGTTAGTGTGATGATGAGGAAGTGAAGTGTCTACAACCACTGTCTCATGTAAATAAGATCTGTATGAAGAAACACTTCTTTCAATTTGAGGAGCATTTATAAGGTGCGTTCAAAATGTAACGAGACGGTGGCATAATTACAGAAACCAGTACCTGTATGTTAGAAGTATTGGCCCTGGCTGTTGAGGCACTTGTCCCACTGTGCCACTAGGCGGTGAATGGCTGTCTCATAAAATTCCCTGGCCTGCGATGTGAACCAGTTCCGCACGTACAGCTGAACGTCGGCGTCTGCGGTGAATCGTTAGCCCCGCAGAGCCCTTTTCAGGGGACCAAACATGACGTCATCACAGGGAGAGAGGTCTGGACTGTATAGTGGGTGGCCAAGAACCTCCCATTTGAATTTCTGCAGGAGTGTCGCGACTGTGTTGGGCGTATGAGGTCGTGCATTGTCGTGGAGCGCCCACGGCGGCTAAGGCGTTCACCGTCACTCGGCGGTCGTGGGTAATGAGTGCATCAACCAGCTGGACGATGTCATCGGTAATGCAAGGGGGTGCCCCAGACCAGGCATCATCGGCTAACGACACCCGTCCTTCCCTGAAGCATATCCCCTTGCAAGGGATATGTAGTGTTCGCCGTGCACTTGTGACATTCGGGGATGAATGTCCGTTCTCCTTCCTCCGTCCGCTGTCAGAAACCGAACAACACCTCTTTGCTCTTCGGTTGACGCCTCCATGTCACTGTTTGCAATGCGACTGGCAATGTTGGACGATTGAAGCATACTGCTGCTCGCTTTGTATCGTCGCATGACGTGCACGTGTGCCCACTGGCGACGGACTGTTACCTTCAACGCTCTGGTCGGAACTACACCTCGTTACACACGCCACGATTAGCCGATGTCGTCACCGGTTTGCGCATTCCAGCCTCCAGCTCGTTACTTTTTGAACGCTCCTTATATAAAAGCAGTTACCGGTTTGCTATCTATGCCTAAAAGTATTCATTTTGTATTTCAAAAAGGATATCTTATTATTAACTCGTTTACTGGAACAATATAATTAATGATTGGTTGGTTCCTCAGTTTAGAGGTTGTGACAACGCGGTCATGTAGCCCCGTGTACTTTGGGTGTGTGTAGAATCTGTCTGATAACCGGTGTTAATTGTGATGGCTGTATTAGTTTGTGTTATCTGTAATTCAGGTAAGAACTGCAGACAATCAATTTCTAGTAGTTCCTACTTTTGTTACCAAACGCTACCATCGACACCTAGCCATGAACTTAGCTACTAGATGCCACCACAACCAGCATCTGGCGCCGAATGTTGGAACTTAATAGAAGCGTTAATCAAATCTAACCTACAAATTGTAGTTAGTGCAAGGTTCTTTTACATGCCATAAATCTATGACATGGGCCCACCGGCTTTACTTCCCCTCCGAAGGAAGGCATACTGAGGGATTTTTAACGCTCTTAATAAATGTGACAACTTCGACCACGTTTAAACTCGCAATCTTGGGCATAGAAGCTCAGCATGCTACCAACTACGCCACCGAAGCCGCAAGTATAATTAATGGTTCATTTTATGTGATATAGAATTTACATTAGGCTGGCTTTTGTTTTGGCATTAAATTTTTAAATTCGAAGATGTTTCGAGGGGCAGATGACCTTGTTGTTGTATCACATTGCCTCTGTGTGGTTGTCAGGATGGAGAGCTGCGGTGTGCCCCACGCCACTGCCCCCCTCTACACTGCGAGGTCCCCCTCCACGGAGACTGCTGCGACTACTGCCCGTCGGACTGTGTCGTGGACCAAGACGTGTTCCTGACGGGAGAGCGCTTCTCCCTGCCTCTTGATCCTTGTAGAGAGTGTCGGTGTAAGGTACGTATCAGCATCATACACTTTGTCTACGACGATGATCACTTGGCGTGCCACATCCGCCAAGTGGTTTCCTTAGGTCATCCTTGAAAGAGTCGTGAAAACACTTTTCTGATTTATACTCGTTCAACCACAGTGGCAGAGAACGCTAACACGCTGCTTGTGGCTCACTGTTAACGAGAGAGAGTTGGTTTGAATCCCACCTTGCCGCCCTGAAAATGGTTTCCATGGTTTCCCACTTTTACCACCAGGTTAATGCCAGGAGGGTTCCTTTCAATAGGTCTATGGCCGATTTCCTTCCAAAATCCCTTCGCTGATCCGTCCAGGAAAGAAAATACATGGCGATTAGCTGCATTAATAAAAGTGTTACTCTTCGGTTTTTATCTTCTTCTTCATTTCCTGTTTCAGTTCCCTGGGTCGGGTTGTGAATCAAGGACCTCCACAGTTGTCTATCCCTCCACCATTCATTTCCTTCTTTCAATACTTCTTTTTCTTTTACTCCTCTTTCCTCTATGCCTTCCTTCACCGTATCTCCACCTCTTTCTGGGCCTTCCTCGTGGTCTTCTTCCTGGTATTTTCTCCATAAATATTCTTTTTGGTACTCTATATTCTTCCATTCTCATCATATGTCCGTACCACTTCACCTTACTGGTCTCTATCTTGTCTTGCAATTTTGGGAACCCAGTTCTCTCCCTAATGTCCACATTTCTGATTTTATCCCTTCGTGTCTTCCCAATTATTCCTCTAAGGAACTTCATCTCGGCTGCTTGGATTCGGCTTTCATCGTGTTTTGTTGTGGTCCGAGTACCTGCTGCATATGTCGAAATTGGTGAGTAATACATTGAGAATAGAACTTTCTTGCATTCCTCTGGGACTTGCTGGTTCTATACTAAGCCTCTCACACACTGGTAAAACCCATTATCTACCCTTGTAAATATCAGTTCCCTTTTACGTCCCCTCCTCCCTCATCTGCCTGTCCTTTAACCTCACAACTAACATGGCAAAAACCTGGAAGATTTGCTTAAGTTCATTTACTCGCTTAACACATTTTTATTTGTGCACAGGTCGGTCACACATGCTGCCGCGAGCTTATAACGTGACATGACCTTGTCCGTAGAAAGGAGTCTGTCTCTCTGCCTGCAAGCTATGACTCGTGCTACGCGAGCGGGCGGCATGCTAGACAGCATTCAGCGCCAGTCCAGGGGAGTGAAACTTGTATGGACCCATCTCTTCCATGAGTTTGCCTTGGAATGACGAGATTCAATAAGCCACCGTGCGAAGCGCTGCTAGCACCAGTTCACCCATGTGAAAACAAAACCCACTGCTATTGGCGGAAACTTACGCTAGGGACACCCTACATCAGTCTAGCATCAGCCACTTGCGTGGAAACATCGCAACAGAGACCCGTCGCACATGTGGTGTTCACATTGAGAAAGTACAAGAATTATATGGCGATCTTGATGAAAGTGAAATACACAGGATTTAAAAAAAATAAGCAATTGAGGCCTGCTTGTGTTTTGAAAGCAGTTGATACTCTGAGATAAAGTTAGGCGGAGTGCAGAGCCAGAAGTATCTGGGAAGTGTCATTGAAGAAAATGGGGGAAATGCCTTGGAATTAGATGAAAGAGGAAGGTGTGCTGATGGATTCTTCAAGAGCAAGAGGCCTGATATGGAGCAAGGATGTTCCACAGAAATCTAAAGGGACCATGTACAAGACTTACTTTGTGCCGATCCTAACGTATGGATCAGAAACTTGGGTGATGAGGGAGAGAGATAAAAACAGAATACATCAGTGGAAATGAAATTTCAGAGGAGTCGTATTGGTGTAACTAGAATGAACAGTCAGAAATGATAGTCAAAGAAATATTAAAGAAGAACCCCTACAGGATAAGATTGAAAAATCAAGGCTTCAGTGGTATGGACACGTGAAAAGAATGGGAGAAGAGAGAATACCACGGAAAGTATTGGAAATGAAATGGAAGAAAAAGAGACCTAGAGGAAGACCAAGGGATAGGTGGATAAAGGGGGTGAATAAAAGTGTCGAGAGAAAAGGAGTTAATTGGACAACAGTGACAGAAGAGAAGTGGTGGATGGACAGAAAACGATGGAGAAGCTTGTGCTTCAAGCAGACCCAACCTGTGGTTGGAAACTGCTCTATTTGATGATGATGAAGCAAATGATAATATTAAGGAAGTGCACAAGCATGCAGCAAGTAATGACAGTCTGTTAAGAAAAGGCGTTGTGGATTTTCTTCTTTGAACTTAAATATTTTTCACATAATCGCCGCACCCTGCTTAACTTTCGCGAATTTTAGGCTAAATGTATGTGACGATTATGCGAGGAAATACGGTACTGTCTTTGTCCTCTTTCAATGTTTCCATCCTTCTCGTCCTGCCCAATGATTGCTTATAATGAAAATGAAATGATGGAAAGAAAGGAATGTTGGAGTGTTTGATTGCAGTCTGGACGTGCCGTGTGCGATGACATCAAGTGCCAGGCTCTGGACTGTCCCGAGCAGTTCCGCTACCTGATGGCTGGAGAGTGCTGCCCCGTGTGCAAGCCACCAGAACCTGGCTGTGTGTCACGTGGTCGCTTCTTCTACCAGGGTCAGCTGTGGGTGCGACAGGAAGGGGGGTGTCACGCTTGTCTCTGTAAGGTAAACAAACTTCAAATGTTATTGCTATGGATTTCTGGGTTGTAATACCAGACATTGAAGTGATGGAAGCTATTTTTTAGTGTTGCCTAGTTCTATTAAAGAAAGCTTTCCAGTCGGTCAACACAAGTTGAGCCCAGTTACATTAGGCGGGAAAACAAGTATTTACCCTTAGCACTAACGCGACGGGGGAGCCCCGACAGCGAAAATATCTCGCATAGATCCTTCGTCAGGTCACACCCGACATCGATTTGTTTTGCCTATAACTTCGCTGTCGAGGTACACCCAACAAAATATCAGCAATACTGTGTTTCTCCCATCTTCTGGCGATACTATGCAATACCGTTACGCTATATTCTCTTTGGAAACAAGCCGTATGGAGAGGTATTTTGAAGGCCATGCAAGTTTGAAATGAACTGTTGCGTAGCAACATGGCGACGTTAGAAGATCGCGAGAAGCAAATAGCGGGATATTTGGATGAAAGTGACGTTGGTTTTAGCGATAGCGGAACTGATACTGAATTAAGTGGTGCGGAAGTTCATGCAGAATTAGATGGTGACGAAGAGTTCGTTTATGAAGAAACATTTCGTAATGACAGTGCTGGTACTCGAATGATGGAGTTTAGGTAGTACGGATTTTTTTCTTCTCGATATGTGATTTTTTTCATCTATTATGGGTAAATCGAGGGTGCTGATCACGAATATACTGTTAGTTTTGCACCCACACCTAACATCCTTCAGGGAAGAGGGTTCGATTCACCTCCCAGGTACTCAGTCATAAATTTGAATTTGCAGCGTGTAACCCGGGAAGTTACGGTATTGTGTTTATAAAATTAGTATGGAGACGTTTCTTACATTGGCTGTGCGGAAAGTCACACCTAACGCCCTTGAGGGTTGAGGGTTCGATTCCTCTCACAGGTACCAAGTCATAAATCCGAATTTGCAATGAATGACCCGGATTAGTATTGACTAGGTGGATCCATAATAAAAGGGTAATTATTTATCTAATCATATATTGTCGACAGAATACCGTTCCGATTCGGGCCAGAAATCGCGAATTCAATTATTCCACTGAGTACTTGAGAGGGGAACCAAACTCCGAAATTCGAGAACGCTACGGATGACTTTTCGCATATCCGAAGTAAGAAACGTTTTCATACAATTTATATCAACGCAATACCGTACCATTCCGGGTCATTCTTGGCAATTTCGAATTTATGACTTGGTACCTGTGAGGGAAATCGAACCCTTGAGAGCGTTAGGTGTGACTTTTCGCACAGCCAATGTATGAAACGTCTCCATACTATTTTTATGAACACAACACCGTAACTTTCCGGGTTACATGCCGCAAATTCGAGTTTATGACTTAGTACCTGGGAGGGGAATCGAACCCTCGTCCCTCGAGGGCGTTAGGTGAGGGTGCAAAACTAATAGTATATTCGTGATCAGCACCCTCGAGCTACCCGTAATTGATGTAAAAAACTCACATTTTGAGAAAAAATATCCGTACCACCTGAACTTCATAACTGCCGCCGGTTCAGAAGGTTATGAAAGTACCGCTAATTACAGCTAATTACAGGTACATCCTGAGTGTGAAATACAGAACACTGTGCCTGATATGTTGTATATGTTATAGTTCATTGTAGTAATTAATTGTATTGTATTATATTACATTAACCTATTAAATTCATATCGCAAACATACATGTGGTCTGATGACCGCCACAAGCTTCTTATTAAATGGAGCTGAAGAGGAAATACTGTTCAAAAATAATGGAGTGCTAAGGGTTAACCAGTAGCAAAGCTACATTCATGCAATTGGGTATTCTAAAGCAGTGTTTCCCAAACTTTTTTGTGTGTGTACCACATTAAGGGATGAGAATCTCTCGCGTAACTATAACCACCACCACCACTACGTTGTAGACCAATAGACGGATTGTAAATTGTGTTTGCTCAAGTTACACTGTTAAAGTTCAAATAATAAAAAGTGTGTCCAGTCGTATCCAATTCAAACATTCAGAAATGTCACTGTACAAATAATATTAATAAGGGAACTCGTAATAATATAAACATAAAAACCAAAGTACAACTAACAACTTCAATGTAAAGGAAGGGTGAGCTTGAGGATAGAAGCCAACTTAGGAATGTCTGGTTTAAGAATGCTGAGTCTCAAACGAAGATCGTTTTCCACAGTAAGAAGCCTATTCCAAAATTGGCACAACAATAGATCATAATAGTTCAGATACAAGATAATGATGACAGATTGAGGAGGGCGTCTCTCCCCTCACAGCCCATTACTAAATCCTTTAAATTAATATTCCTTGCTAATAGGCTGCTACATCATATTGACAGCAGTATAAGCAGATTTCAACAGTCTTTTTTCAACTCTGCCGTAGAAATGTAATAAGCCTGATATCAGATGTCATCACGATCCGTATTAATACCTGTCAAAAATATGTTTGCCGATGGGGAATTTTGAGTAGCTCAAAGGGAATGCCCTTCCATATCGATATGACATGTTAGATGGATTTTTCATTTGGCATTGCTGCCACGCTAATAATAATAATAATCATACTACAAGCGATCGGTAACTATCAGTCAACACAAGTTTATGCCCAATTATATTGGTCTGAAATTTTGAAATTCTATCTGAAACAAGAAGTTCCGTGACAAACTAAAGAGCCTACTTTTCTTAAAATTTAAGATTCATGCCAATGATTAATCTATATGGATCTATCTAGAATAATGACGAAATTAAGTTGGTAATATTGAAATTTCTAATTAGTTCGAAATACTGGCATAATGTAGCCTAATAGAGAACTACAGTTGGCAGCCCTGGTGACTGAATATATTCTTAGTTCCATCTCTTAAGGTACTGAATACAAAATTTGGTTGAAGACCAATGGATAGCATGGACGTTATATGCAGTTGAATATTGGATCTAACAACAAGTGTATGTAGCCCCACCACTTCTGGTGCACCCTGGATATTGCTACACCCTCAGAGGCTCACGGCTGGTGAGTTCGGGAGTTGGCGACCCCGAGGGATTCCTATGCTGTGTCCGGTTTCCCCCTTTTGTCCCTTACCTGCGGGGGGACCCTCTCCTCTTTCACTTTCCTATCTGCCTTTCATGGCTCTCCTTCTGTCAAAGTCCCACAATCCGCATTCTTCGAGGGTTGAGGGCATTTCTTTTCCTCCTGTCATTTATTTGCCTTATTCTCCTTTTGTTTTCCATTTCTTCTAGTATATAAGTTAGTAGTTAGTTTTAGTTATAGTTTACATTTCATTATCATCTTCACGATCACCCAAACCATTAGGGGCCGATAACCTAGATGTTAGGCCCCTTAAAGCAACAATTATCATCATCATTTTAATGTCACTAAACAATTTACCGCTTTTATCGCGACTGCGAATATCTGTGGTATCTGTACTAATGCCTAAGCATCCCAATTCTGCTTCTAGTGATAGGTGTGATGTTTGTGGCAGACAACATGATTTTACGCCTGATAGGTCCAATGTCCACATGTAACGTCCATGCTATCCATTGGACTTCAACCAAATTTTGTATTCTGTACCTTTACAGATGGAACCAAGAATATATTCAGTCACCAGGGCTGCCAACTGTAGTGCTCTATTAGGCTACATTATGCCAGGTATACAGTATTTCGAACTAATTATAAATTTCGATATTACCAACTGAATTTCGTCATTATTCTAATTAGGTCCAAATAGATTAATCATTGGCATGAATCATAAATTTCGAGAAAAGTAGGCTCTTAAATTCATTACGGAACTTCTTGTTTTTGTAGTAAGATAACAGAACTTACTCGAAATGGAACTATAGCCGGCATCACTTGGGAACCTTACCCCTGCTTAGATGCTGTAATAGATCAAAATAGATGTCAAAACTTGGTGTTGAGTTAGAAAACCATGGGCCTGTCCGGAATTAGATCAAAGCGTCCTACCTTGAAGGAGCACATTGTTTTTGTGAGCCTCGTGTAACCTACTGAACGAGCAGCTATGTAGTAGCTCGCCTCTAGTGTGGGTATATAAAACGGGGACATGTCTGAGGAAAAGAGGATGTATGGTAACCATGACTATTTAGATAGATTAGATAATACAATCAATGGGCAGGAAAAGAATTTTGTTAGTCTAAAAGTGGTACCTCGTATGTTTAAAAAAACAAAAAACAACTCTCCAGAAAAGTGAAAAAACTTCAAAGTACTTACCTTAATATTATGATAGTAAAATAGGCTAATATCAACAACAATGTGATGAGTGTGGTAACCTCAAACTCATCTACCATCGAAACTGCAAGACATACGAGGGAACTCTAGAAAATGTCAGTGCTACCATACGTACAAGTTCCCTCTTCAGCAAGAAATTTCCCTCAGATATCTATTTTTGTGACTTACGAGGTTACTCTTGGAAGGTAAAGCTTTTTTTTTTTTTTGCCAGATATTTTAATAAGCAATTCTAAATGTGGTCAAAACTTGACTTACGAGGTACTAACGATTTGTGTTTCTATCCTTTTCTTGATTGTGATTGTGTAAATAGGAGGTTGTGGTCTCATGTGCAGGACGGAGAGATCCAGTGTAACCCAGTGGTGTGTGTAGTGAACTGTCAGCACCCACAGTTCATCCCCGGGGAATGCTGTCCTCTGTGCGAGGGCTGCCAACATTACAACCAGAAGTATGGTGACCAGGAGATGTTCCCACATCCCTCAGACCCCTGTAGTGTCTGTCAGTGTCAGGTGAGTGGTCCCAAAATAAAAATGAAAATCAATGTACATAATGACAAATCTTTCAGTCAAGGAGAAAATAAAGAAAGTCTGAAATTGAAGTGTCAACAACTTCAACAGGTTGACAATTTGTTTTGTTTTGTTGATTATTTTAGAGGCTGCGACATCGCGGTCATATAGCCCCGTGTATTTTGGGTGTGTGGGCAATTTGTGTGATAACCTGTGTTATTGTGATGGCTGTACTAGTGTGTATCTGTAAATTGGTGGATAAGGTTGGGAAGGAGGTGGCAGTAGGCCTTAAGTAGGAACCATCCCAGCATTTGCCTGGAGTAGAAGTGGGGAAACCATGGAAATGTAATTGGGTACAATTTGTGATGGACCGACTGGAAAGCTTTGTTTTAGAAACACTGAAAAATAGCAAGACATGGCAGAAAAGTGCAAATGTGTTGATCCACAGCCAACAAATTAGAAATAAGTTAGAAAAGTTTATCAAAACTGATAAAAACATCCTGTACAGTGATGGATAGGATTCAAACAGCTGAGTGTCGCACACACAGACATTGTAAACAGAGGGAGGGAATCATTGAAGTCAGAGCAATCGAGTGAAGATGTGGATTCGCCCATTACTCAGACCGAGGCATCGAAATATATTGATTTGTTATTAGAGTTGGTTGGTTCCTCAGTTTAGGGGCTGCGACAACGTGGTCATGTAGCCCCGTGTACTCTGGGTGTGTGTAGAATCTGTCTGATAACCAGTGTTAATTGTGATGACTGTATTAGTGTGTGTATCTGTTTTTTAATTCAAGTAAGGACTGCAACTTTGAATTTTTCAAATAGTTCCTACTTTTGCCGCCAAACGCCACCGTCAATGACTACTAGTTCAGAAATTAGTGACCAGACACCACCGCAGTTGGCTCTTGGCAACGAACGTAGAAACCTAAGAGCGTTGTTTACATTCCTAACCTATACAACTTAGCTTCGCACAGGTGTAATTAGTGGAAGGTTCTTTAACATGCCATAAATCTATGACATGGGACCGCCGGCTTTACTTCCCCTCCGAAGGAAGGCATACTGAGGGATTTTTAACGCTCTTAAAAAATCCGACGGGTTTGAACCCGCTCTCTTGGGCATAGAAGTTCAGCATGCTACCGACTACGCCACCGAAGCCGCCTATTATTAGAGTACACAACAAAACTCACTTGACTACACCGACCTATTGACACGCCAGAAAATCAAGAGTTAGTAAATGGTACAATGAGAGAGAAAGAAATGGATCACTTTTCCCAAAAGTCAACTTGGAGAAATTTGTGACGCAATGGGTTTTGTATTTCATATGTTGCATGTTTCTTCTTCTTTCTTCGAATTTGACCAGCATGAAACTCCTTTCTTCTCTTGTCATCCCAGAACCTCTTCATTCTTTTGCTCCCTCCTCCTCGGAAATGATCCTTACAGGTGTCTTATGTAGTGGTTTCTCTTTGAACGATTTGAAATCGTTTACTCTTCTTCTGAACGCACTATCTCTGGAGTAATTCCAACTTCTGCTGCATCCCTCTTGACCTCATCTACCCACTTAGAGGTGGCCTTTTAATTCCTTGATGTATCGGAAGAGGTTTTTCGTCAATCGGTTTTCGTCCATTATTACCAGGTGGCCATAGAATGGCAGCCTTCTTTTCCGCATTGTGTCTGTGATCTTTTCAACATACTTGTGGAGCTCCTTGTTCTTCCTCTTCTTCCAAGTCCCATCAGTAGACTTCTGTGGTCTCTTCTTGACACATTCCTCCACTCCTTTCAGCCATCTATCTCTTGGTCTTCCCCTTGGTCGTTTCTTCTGCATCTGCATCTCATGTATCCTCTTAGGAATCCACTTCTCTTCCATTCTCTTTAAGTGTCCATACCACCTCAGTCTTGATGTCTCAATCCTACCTTGCAAGGGCTCCTCTTTCACCATTTCCCTGATCTTGTCATTTCTCACCCTGTCTCTTCTTGTTACTCCGATCCCACTTCGTAGGAATTTCATTTCACTTGGCTGTACTCTGCTTATGTCGGGTTGGTTCCTCAGTTTAGGAGCTGCGACAACGAGGTCATGTAGCCTCGTGTACTTGGGTGTGTGTAGAATCTGTCTGATAACCGGTGTTAATTGTGATGACTGTATTAGTGTGTGTTATCTGTTTTCAATTCAAGTAAGGACTGCAGACATTGAATTTTTTCAAGTAGTTCCTACTTTTGCCACCAAACGCCACCATCAGCGACTACTAGTTCAGAACCTGGTTACCAGACACCACTGCAGTTGGCTCCTGGCGACGAACGTCGAAACCTAAGAGCGTTTGTCAAATGTTTAACCTAACCTAATTTAGCTGCATACAGGTGTAATTAGTGGAAGGTTCTTTAACAAGCCATAAATCTATGACATGGGACCGCCGGCTTTATTTCCCCTCCGAAGGAAGGCATACTGAGGGATTTTTAACGCTTTTAAAAAATCCGACGACTTCGGCCGGGTTTGAACCCGCGATCTTGGGCATAGAAGCTCAGCATGCTACCAACTACGCCACCGAAGCCGCTCTGCTTATGTCTCTTTTCTTCATAGCGGGCGAAGAAGAGAGAGCAATAGCGGAGGTAGACACAGAGGTCGCTGCCGACGTAACAGGAGAGGACGTCAAATGGAGGAGGAGAATAAAACTGAAAACAAGGAGGAAGACGAGATAGAACATAACATGAAGAAGCGTAGGAGGAGAAAGATGAGGATACGCAGGAGAACAAGTTGGAGGAAGAAATGGACCAGATGGAAGGCAAAGAGAAGGAGTAAGAAGAGGAACAGATGTCAGGCAGATCGAGATAAGAGAGTGAAGGATCAGAAGAAGAAGAAAAAGGAGAAGATGAAAGGGATAAAGGCAAAGAGAAAAGAAAAGATGAGAAGAAAAGAATTGCTGAGCAAGATAAGGCAGACGAAAAAGAAGCGGAAGGAGAAGAAGGCTGAAGGCAAGTAGCTGACGCACAAGCAGAAGACAGACCGTGCGCGTGCTGAGACCATGTTTCTGACGCATAGGTTAGTATCGGGACATAGTAGCTTCTGTACAGCACTTTTTTGCTTTTTTGTGGGAATATCTCTATTCCACACTAAGTTCCTGGTCCTAATGATTACCCGAGACTGAACTGTTTGTTGCTCACAGAATGGTAACATCAGCTGCTACCACAAGCAGTGTTCCACTGAATGCAGCCACCCCCATCGGGCTCCGGGAGAATGTTGTCCCCAGTGTAGCGACTGCAACTTCAACGGGCAGCGTCTGAGGAACGGCTCCAGCGTAGCCGTCAATACTAACGGGACCTGTCAACAGTGTTCCTGTCTGGTAAGTCTAACATAGCTTTGCTCTGCACTGTGACCCAGTAGGCCTACTTGTGGCATCTGAACTTAACCTCAGTTGCAGTGATGAAAAATAAAATATATATATATAGCTTTCACAGTAAAAACCGGTCTCAGACAAGGTGATGGATTATCCCCTCTGCTTTTCAATGTGGCTCTTGATTATATCATGAAGGTTTGGCAAAAGGAAAACACTCCTAAGATCAAATTTGGAACAAAACCATCAATAAATATGAACTGCTTAGGTTTTGCAGATGACTTGGCTCTTTTAGCACTAGACAAGGAAGAGGTTTGTACTCAATCACTAGTCTCCAAGAAATTGCTCAAGGGATAGGATTACAGATATCCTTTAAAAAAACTGAGATCATGCCTATGAAACCCGAGATATAAATGAAGTCTATATAAATGATCATAAAATTAACCTAGTTCCTCAATTTAAGTATCTTGGAGAAATTATCACACATAACTTAAACGAAAAAGTAACTTGGATAAATAGAACAAATAAAATGAAAAAGGCACAATCTCTAACCTGGTCAACATATAATAAAAAATGCCTATCAATAGCTACCAAGATCCAACATTATAACTGTAACTCTCCCAGAAGCCACTTATGCTTGTGAAACACTGTTCCAAATTAAAAATGAACAAAGAACTGATCAGCTCCTCAAAACGGAAAGAAGAATCATTAGAACGTGCATAAATAAAAAGTATCAGGTTGAGGAGTCTGGAGGATTCTCCCAAGTGAAACTGTGTATCGTGAGATTGATCCAATCACCAGCACAATGAAGAAGAAAGGAATTTTATATTTTTGCACATCTTACGGCTTCCAGAAAACAGGATTGTACGCCAACTAGTGATGAGAAATCTAGGAAAGAAAACTGGAGGAAAATGGATCCAAGAAATCCAACAAGATCTCAAAGCAGTTGGACTCAAGATAACATATGCCGAGGAGAAAAATAAAATTAACACCATTCTTAAAACTCACAAATTTTCTGCAGAAATGACACACAGAAAGCCTATGGAGATTTAAGATGAGTTGAGAAAATCCCGATCTGAAAGAATGAAAAAGTACTGGAAAGAGCGCAAGAACCGAGCAGTACTACCTTCAAAGAAGAAGTGATTGTGGAACGACTCAAGTGGTCCAATGTGACCAATCAAGTTTAATAATAATAATAATAATAATAATAATAATTGACGAAGTGAGATAATTTGGAGATAAACACCCATTTCATCATCATCATGAACCGGCTCCAGTGTCCCGGGTGCAGTGAATGAGCGCTCTCCATTTAGTTCTTTCCAAGAATGTCTCCCCCTCCACGATCTGCTGCAAATCCAGACCTCTCCCTGCAAGATCATTTCTAACCTGGTCGATCCATCTCTTCCTCGGTCAACCTCTTGGTCTCTTGCCTTTCAGTTCTTTCTCAAACCACACTCTAGCTGTTCTTTGTGTGTCCATTCTTTTGAGATGACCGAATCATTTCAGCCTGGTTTCAACACAGATCTCATTAAGAGATTGTTCTACTTGAACACGATGGCGTATCTTATCATTTTTTATTTTGTCCCTCCTTGTCTTCTGAATCCTAGTTCTTAAAAACTTCATCTCCACCGCCTGTAGTTTGCTGGTATTTCTCTTGGATTGGGTACAGGTTTCTAAGCTATATGTAGTAACAGGTACAAAGAAGCTCTTGTAGAGTATTAGTTTTGATCTTACAGGAACTTGCTTATCCCAAAGAAGCCCTCTCACGAGGTGACAAAATTGTGCTCCATGTTGAACTCTACTGGTGATTTCTGCAGATGGTTGTTATAAATATTTTAAGTCAAAACGGATAAGCAAGAATGTTTGGATTTGTATCAAAGTATTAGCAATAAAATACAGAGAGCTTTAAAGCCACTTTTTAGTGTTCCCTTATTGACAATTTGTCACCTGAATGTAAGAACTAGGTAACTCGAAATTTCCTTGTTTTTATAAAGAAAGGGAAATTTCGAGTTACCTACTGTAGTTCTTACATTCAGGTGACAAACTGATACTGCAACTTTTCAGTTGGTCAACATGAGTGTGCCTAATTTAAATTGGGCAGGGAGTAACAATTAATTTCCTAGTTCCTCAAATAAATACATGAGTGTTATCATCATCAGGAATTCCTTCCAATGAGCCAGGTAGGATGTGTCAGTGCCTCCATTTATTACAGTCTTGGTATGTTTCTTCTCTCTCTAGGGCATCCCATGTTTCTCCTCTCTTCTCAAGGTCTTCTTTAATCTCATCTAACCACCTTTTCGTAGGGTATTCAACGATCCTCTCAATATACTCCCTTGGAGTTTGTGATGGCTGCATTCGCTTGACGTGTCCTAGCCATTTCAACCTTGCAACACTTAATCTTTCTTCCATGGTCAGGCAGATTTGTAGGTCTCTTCGGATTTGTTAATTCCTAATTCTGCCTTTCCTTGTCTTCTGCACAGCAGATCTAAGGAACTTCATTTCACAAGCTTGCAGTTGACTTTCTTCACTTCAATGAATGATGTAACTCCCGAGACTATATTCATCATCATCATCATCATCATCATCAGTGTTCTAGGTCCTCACATGGCAGCTCTCCAAGCAAACCTTTCTCCCGCTACTCTCTTAGTTGTTTCATACTTTGCGTTGATCCTTATACCGTCAACTATTTGGAATCTTCTCCGTCCTAATCATCTTCTACCAATCGCCGTTCCTTCCATTGCATACATAAGTAAACAATAATTTCTTCTCATTCGAATACCAAGCCAATTTTGTTCCTCATCCTGAATACCTTTAATATTTTTTTCTCCTCCCCAACTCTCTTCAGCACTTTCCCTATCCATTCTTCTCCGTATCCACATCTGAAACGCTTCCAATCTGTTTTCTTCCTCTTTTCTCAATGTGCACGTCTCATATCCATATAGTGCTACACTATATTGGTAGGAGGTAATATTTAAACATGGTCTGTTTAACCCTGAGAGGAACTTGCTTGTCCCATACTTGGAACCTTTTTGTACCCTGTTCAACACTTCCTTCGTGGCACTTCTATCCGTTATCAACGGAACCCCCCATATACTTAAAGGAGTGTTCTATAAGTATAAAAATATCTTCTTCTTCCTAGCATTAATCCCTTGCGGGGTCTGCTACTTTGCTACATCTCCTCCACTTATTTCGGTCGTTGACATCTTCTGGTGTTAGACCAACAGCGTGCATGTCAGCCCTGATGTTGTCAGTCCACCGCTTTGCAGGTCTTCCACGTGGTCTTGTTCCACCTGGGTTGATGTGGAGTGCTCTTTTGGCAACTGAGTTGTTCTGTCTTCTCATGACGTGACCGTACCAGCGTAGACGAGCCTCCCTCACCTTCTCGACAATTGGTGCAATACCAAATCTTCGCCGGACGTCTGTGTTCCTTGCGTGGTCAAATCGGGTCAGCCCCATCGACCATCGGAGCATCTTCATTTCCATCGTACTCAAAATTTGCTCATGTTGTTTGGTCATAGGCCGACATTCGGTCCCATAGATGGCTGCTGGGCGTACCACAGACTTATAGACCTTTGCCTTTAAATGCAGAGGCATCTTTTTATCACAGAGAACTCCAGTGACTTGTCTCCACTTGAGCCAGGCTGCGTTTACCCTCATCCGAGTATCAGGAGTGGCGTCACAATTTGAAGTGACAGTGGACCCTAAGTACTTAAAATGCATGGTCTTCTGCAGATTTTCTGTGCTGATACTGATGGTACCTCTAGTTTGGGGGCCACATTCCAGGTATTCTGTCTTCTGGATATTGAGGTGTAGTCCATTTTCAGCCAGTCTGTCGTTCCACGTTTGAACCCTGTGCTGGAGTTCAGGGCGGGTTTTTTGGGCAAGTACCACATCATCCGCATAGAGAAGGGTCCAGGGATGTGAGGTCTGTATGTCCGCCGTTGCTGTATCCATGCAGAGGATGAATAACAGTGGTGATAGAGCAGAACCCTGATGAACACCCACAGTGATTTCAAAAGGTGGGGAGACTCCAGCTGGACTCCGAACTACACTAGTGGCATTGCGATACAGAAGTTGCACCCAGCTTACATATTCCTCAGGGACTCCATGGCAACGAAGAGCTCGCCAAATAAGATCATGAGGGATACGGTCAAAAGCTTTCTCTAAATCGAGAAATGCCAGGTGTACACTCCGCTGCCTCTCTCTGTGCTTTTCCATTAAAAGGCGTGTGGCATGGACAGCATCGATGGTACTGCATCCCTTAACAAACCCACACTGGTTTGGTGTTACAGTGACAATATTTCTGAGTCTACAATCAAGCACACGCTCAAATATTTTAAACGTATGACAGAGGAGTCGAATAGGGCGATAAGTTGAGCAGTCACCCACATCACCTTTTCCCTTCCAGATTGGAACTGTTATGCTAGTTGTCCATGCATGGGGAAGTTGGTTCTCAGCAATGATCCGGTTAAAGAGTGTGGCAAGGAATTCTGAGGCAGGCCTTCCTAGAATTTTCCATATTTCCGTCGGTAAGTCATCTGGGCCAGTTGCTTTCCCACTCTTCATTTTGCTAATGGCAAGCATTACTTCCTCGGATGTAATTGGAGGAACGGGTCCTAAGGTAGGATCAGGACTTGCAATTGGTGGGTGTGGAAATTCTTCGTTGCAGATGCCAAAAAAGTAGTCTGCCCAACGTTGGAGGATAGATTGCTGTTCCCGTAGTAGCTTAGCGTTCGCATCCTTGATGTGCATGACATGTCCAATGTCCTGAGTTGAACGATTACGGGACTTAGCAAGACGATATACATTGTTTTCTCCTGATGGTGTGTCAAGCTGGTCGTACAGGTCTTGATAATAATTGTCCTTTGCAGCAGCTACTGCTCTTTTTGCTGCTGATTTCAGGTTACGGTATTGCTGGAGGTCAGTATCAAGACGCGAGTTCCACCAAAATATAATTGATCTAAATGGTATTAAATAAAACCACCAATAGTCAATGAATATATTATTATTAGTTGGTTAACATAACAGTGAGGTCATCATCAGCAATCTTGTCAAGTTGTCGGAAGAAACTATTAAATAATAGAGTTGCTGATAATTGAAATTATGTTGTAATTTTGAGATGCTCTTCAAAACTATCTAAATCAGATCTGTTACAAAGTTATTTAACCAAAAAAAAAAAAATGTTTTGTTTTTTGTAATTGACTTATGTGCTGTGTTGCTCTCATGATTTAAAATCAAATAGAATATTAATTATACGTTAAATCCAAATATAAACTTTCTTCTAATATTTATGGGTGGGATGTGCTTCTTCAGATGTACTTTACAAGAAACAAAATGTTGAGTGGTAATTATTCGTTGTTGTTGTTTGAGTCTTCAGTCTTTTGACTGGTTTGATGCAGCTCTCCATGCCTCCCTGTCCTGAGCTAATCGTTTCATCTCTACATAGCTCCGACACCCTACATCGTAGGCAATCTGTTTAACATATTCTAACCTTGGTCTACCCCTACAGTTTTTGTCCTCGACCCTTCCTTCCATAACTAAGCTTGCTATTCCTGGGTGTCTTAGTATGTGTCCTACCAACCTATCTCTTCTCTTCATTAGCAGTCGCCAGAAACATCTCTCCTCTCCCACTCGTCTTAATACCTCTTTGTTTGTAACCCTATCTACCCATCTGATCATCATTCTCCTGTAACACCACATTTCAAATGCTTCAATTCTCCTCTTTTCTGCTGCACCAATAGTCCAAGTTTCACTTCCATAGAGCGCCACGCTCCAGACAAAGGCTTTCAAAAATGACTTCCTAATACCTAAATCTATATTCGATGTCAGCAGATTCCTTTTTTGTAGAAATGCTTTCTTTGCCTGAGCCAACCTACTTTTAATATCCACTTTGCTTCGTCCATCACTGGTTATTCTGCTTCCTAAGTAACAGAAGTCTCCTACTTCCTTCAGCTTTTCACCCGCCAATTTGATCTCCATAGAGGTTTCTGATATATTTCGGCTGCATTCCAGTATTTTTGTTTTACATTTATTTATTTTCATCATGAATTCTTTCCGTAAGACGGAGTCCATACCATTCAAAAACTCATTCAAATCCTCAGGCTTGTCGGCCAAGATGACGATGTCATCAGCAAATCTCAGAGTTGAAATTATTTCTCCTTGAATCTTCACTCCCACTTTAAATTTTTCTCTAATTTCCTTCATTGCTTGTTCAATGTAAAGATTGAAAAGTATGGGTGATAAGTTGCAGCCTTGCCTTACACCTTTCTGAATACCAGCTTCTCTCTCATGTCCTTCAACTCGAATGACTGCTGTCTGGTTTCTGTACAGATTGTATATCACCCTCCTATCCCTGTACTTTATTCCAATTGATTTCAAAATGTCAAACAATTTAGTCCAATCAACGTTATCAAAAGCCTTTTCTAAGTCTACAAAAGCCATGAACGTTCTCTTATCTTTCCTTATTCTACCTTCTAAAATCAGCCTAAGACTTAGTACAGCTTCCCTTGTTCCTACATTTCTCCTGAAACCAAACTGGTCTTCACCCAACTCCGTTTCTATCTGGCTTTCAATCCTCTTGTAAATTATTCTAGACAGGATCTTTGAAGCATGAGTAATCAAGCTGATTGTACGGTAATCTTCACATCTGTCAGCTCCCACTTTCTTTGGTATAGGGATGATTACATTCTTCTTGAAATCAGGGGGTACCTCACCTGTCTCATAAATCCTACACACCAAGTGAAATAACCTGATCAGACCTTCTTCTCCTATGCAGCGTAGCAACTCAATCGGTATATCATCTATGCCTGGTGCTTTGTTCCTGCTTAAGTCTTCCAAAGCTCTATCAAATTCTGATATCAATATTAAATCTCCTTTCGCATCCTCATCAATTTCCTCCTCCCTTTCCATTACATGATTCTCAATCTCCTTTCCCTTATACAAACTCTCTATGTAAGCTTTCCATCTGTCAACCTTGTCTTCCCTATCTGTTAGAGGCTTTCCATTTGTGTCCTTAATATTACAGCATTTAGTCTTCTTTTCCCCAAAAGTATTCTTAATCCTTCGATAAGCTGTGTCTACTTTTCCTAATTTCAGACAATTTTCTATACCTGCACATTTCTCTTTCAACCATTCTTCTTTCGCTTCCTTGCACTTCTTGTTAACCTCATTTCTCAGACGTCTGTATTCTGCTTTCCCCTTTTCATCTCTTAGATTCTTGTGTTTCCGCCTTTCATCCATCAATTCTAGTATATCCTGAGTGATCCACGGTTTTCTACCTATTCTTTCTTTCCTACCAATGTTTTCTTCTGCGGATTTTGTTATTTCATTCTTCAAAAGTCCCATTCGTCTGCAATTGAAGTTTGTTTAGGGTTTTTCATTAGTCCTTCCTTTATACTCTTCTTGAATCTTTCGTTTACATCCTTCTCTTTCAGTCTGTCTATTGCCCACCTTTTTGGCTTTTGACTTTTCTTCAGTTTCTTCAACTTTAATCTGCATTTCATTACAACCAGATTGTGATCAGAGTTTATGTCAGCACCAGGATATGTTTTACAATCCAAAATCTGGTTTCGAAACCTCTGCTTGACCATAATGAAGTCGATTTGGTAACGCCCTGTATCTCCTGGTCTCATCCATGTGTATATTCTTCTATTGTGGTTATTGAATAAGGTGTTAGCTATGACCAATTCATGCTCGGTGCAGAATTCTACCAGCCTGCTTCCTCGATCATTCCTTTCACCTAATCCGAAATCTCCTACTATCTTCCCTTCTCTCCCTTTTCCTACCACAGCATTCCAATCTCCCATTACTATAACATTTTCATCACCCTTGATATACCTCAGAATTTCGTCTATTTCTTCGTAGACCTTTTCAACATCCTCATCATCAGCTTGACTGGTAGGCATATAGACTTGTACCACTGTAGTGCAGGTAGGTTTTGTATTGATTTTTGCTACAATAATCCGTTCACTATATTGCTCATAATATTCCACCCGCTGTCCAAGTTTCCTACTCAATATGAGGCCAACCCCAGCTTGGCCATTGTTTGATTTAGTGCTAATGACCCTATAGTCTCCTGACCAAAAGTCCTGTTCTTCCTGCCAGCGCATTTCACTAATCCCAACCAAATCCAACCTCAACCTATCCATTTCCCTTTCTAAGTTTTCTAACCTTCCACTTCCTAGCAGACTTCTAACATTCCACGCTCCGATCCGCAGAATGTCAGATTTCCTCTTTGTCACTTCTGTGATGTTAACCCCCTCTCGAGTAGTCCCCACCCGGAGATCCGAACGGGGGACTAGTTTACCTCCGGATTGAAATTTTACAAGGGAGGAGGCCATCATCACATGTAATTATGCATAGAGAGGTGCATATCCTCGGGAATAGCATACGGCTGTAGTTTCCCGTTGCTTTCAGCCGTGCAGCAGGACGCAGTGTAGCCATTATTGGCTTATATTATCAATATCTTAACCGTCTATAAGACTAGTAAAGAATTGATTTATTCTGAAAGGCTGCTACTCCCTTTCAGAATAAGTAAAGAGCAATTCTACTAACAAAAATACTAACCTTCTACCGTACTAACAATTAAATATCAAAACTCTACTAACAAAAAACTTAAGTTCCACCAACAACAAATACTACCACTAAAACAGTCTGTCAACAGACACACTCACATGCACCCTCACACATCACAGTCTACTGAAACAATGAACTATATCTAATAAACAATGCAACTGCTACCAGACACACTCACACACCACAGTCTAATAGAACAATGACATATATCTAATAGACAAACTAACTACCTACTTACAACTAAAACTAACTACATACTTACTGTACTTTTATTTGAATTGACAATATTTACAAAATGCAATTTAGATAGAAAATACTTACAAAATGTAATTTAAGGGGGACGTATGCAAAATTGCACTAAGTGAGAAATGGTTTCATTTCGGCTGTAGTATATATGAAAATATGCTGTATAGTTCTTCACGGAACTACTTGTTACTGTTGTGGTCATGCTTTCTCACACTTCAAAACAATAGCCAGGTTGGTTGACATTTTGTCAGATTTGACATTAGAAACAAAATTAGTTGAACAACTTCTTTCTTTCTTTCTTTCTTAGCAAGGTTTTGATGAAATTACCGCACAAGTTAACTACACATCCCTCCGATATTTATGCAATCTATTTAACAGCGCATATACCAGGGTTTTTCATTATACTATTTTACGGTTACAAGCCCTACTCAGATACCAAGGTTCTCTATCTCTCCTAGCATTTATCTCACAATGCAAGGTCCACTGCTTTGCTACATCTCCTCCATTTCAGTCTGTCGTTGGCACCAACATTACATTATACATTTGGATTATATAATTAAACAGGTTTTGGGATTATTAGAGTAATCCAGTGATATGTGGATGGAGCATTTAAAAGATTTGCGTGATAGTATTTGAGTTGAGTTGAGGACATTTAAAGTGTTTTGAGAAGGAGCTAGGCTCTGATGTAACTAGCAGATGCTAACGTTGGCTGGACAGGTGAGTCATTTGACGATGTAGGCATGCGACATGATGTAGGGTGGATCGCAGCAGGCCAGACAACTGGTTGTTAGAGGCCAAGGTCGCCTACATAGCAGCCTTGCGGTTATAAATAAAAGTGTGATGTCTATTAAAAGGAAAACAATTGCTATATGTCTCGTCCCAACTCCCTTATCCATTCCAAGTGTATTATGATTATTACGTTCTTATAAGCTAGTGAGAGCTAAGATTTTGTATGTAATGTTTACAAGTCCTACAGGAGGACATGATTATGTTGACAATGGCTTCTGATTGCCACGTTTATTTTGTTGAATTTTTGTTAAGATCATTCCCTTTATGTGAAATAAATTATTGTACAGTTTAAAGTTTCTTGTTTCCGTTTTTGGTTCATTTTAAATATCATGGTGGAGGTTATTGTGAGGGCATACTTTAAGTGATCCAGTTGGCAACCCATACCCGAGATTAATTTGAATAGGCTAGAACAAAGTGAGTCTATAAACAAATTATCCGAGCAGAGTGAATCACTGAAAACTAAACTAGCTGAACAAAGTGAATCATTGCGGACACAATTAAATAACAGTAGGATGGAACAAAATGAATATCAGGCGGAACAAGCTAGGTTATTAAAAAGTGAAATTAATGACACTATCAATTCACAGTTAGAGACACTAACCGCAGAGATGAAAGATCATACTAATCAACAGATGGTATTACTGGCCCTAGATGTGAGTAAAAATAATGAAAAGCAATTAGATCAGATTAAGAAAATGGAAAGTATTTTTGATAAAAAACTTAGCATTCTGGATGAAACGGTGTTAGCTAAATTAGAGCAAATTGAAATAGCATGCACTATGAATACAAGCGAGGTCAAGATAGCTCAGGATAAGTTGGAAGGACGATTTAAGGAGATGGAGAAAAGCGGCAGGGTCATTCAACAACAATTATCAGCAGTAGATGAAAACATATCCGGAATAATTCAGGATATGGACCGTCTCGAAATAAAATCAGCGGAACAATGGAAAAGCCTAGAAGCGGATCAGGAGCAATTAAAGAGTACCTTAAACGACACTAAAAGCCAGATTGAAGAGAAAGTAAGCACGATTAAAGAGCAGATAAGAAAAGATTGGAAAAAAAATGAATATCGATTCTAAAGAGGAAAGATCCACCATTCTTAAGACAGTAGGCGAAAATCACACTCGTATTCAAGCATTAGAGCAAGAAATGAAGAGCAAGCTTAAAGAACAGACAGACAGGATCATTAAAGCCGAACTCAGGTCATTAGAGCAATCATCGATATTTAGAACAGGAACATTGAAAGACAAGCAGGACGACTCAAATAGCCCGGAGGGTACTAGCATAGCAGGAAGTCAGACTCAGGCGGAGAGCCCATTAACAACAAACACGGAAGGGTTTCCCAAGAATATAGAAAGGAGTTCAACACCACAAGACGGTCATCAGCCCACACAACTTATTCAGGTAATTCGCTCAAACGATTACAAACCGCAGAAGTACACGGAAAATTCAGGGGTGACGCCTAAAGCTTTTATCAATGAGATTGAAGACCATTACAATGACACTGGGGTACCTGAAGCACGTAGATTGAGGATGATGGAGAGATTTTTATCAGGAAATGTCCTTACATGGTTTTTAAGCTTCAAATATACATTTGGAACCATGTCAGATTTTAGATTAGCGTTTCTGCGCAAGTACTGGTCGCCAGCAATACAACAGAGTCTAAGGATGGAGCTTTACTCTAGAAAATACCAAACTACCCAGCAAACGAAATACTCAGATTTCTTTAACATGCAAATGCTAAAATTTCGCGACCTTGATTACCCTTTAAATGAAGCAGATCTGGTGATGACTATAGCGAGGCAATTGCCAGTCAACGTGCAGCAAGTACTAGTCGCAGCAAACGTTAGTACGGCCCTACATGCAGAGCAGATATTACGTCAGATCGATGAGACTACATCTCATAGTCATTATAGAGGAGGAAGACAGCTGGAGTTAGTCAATACCACAGAGGTCATAAAACCAAAACAGGCAAACACTAAAACGCAGGGTACTAATACAAGCACCTCCACACCTAGGCGAAACCAGGAGGAAGGAGAAAACAGACCATACCAGCGTAACGAAAATAACTATAACAATAGATCATACCAAGGCAACAATAGATATCAACAGAGAGAATATCAGCAATGGCGTGAAAATCGAAGGAATGACAGGCCTTATGGAAGATACGGTGATTACAATGCCAATCAAAGATGGAAAGGAAGGAGAGGTCAAAATCAAGGAGAGCCACGTAATTATCCAAAATGAAAAGCGAACTTAAAACTAAAACTAACTACTAACCTACATACTAGAAGAAGAAATGGAAAACTAAAGGAGAATAAGGCAAATAAAGGAGAGGAGGAAAAGAAATGCCCTCAACCTTCGAAGAAGGCGGATTGAGGGACATGGAGGGAAGGAGAGCCATGAAAGGCAGATAGGAAAGTGAAAGAGGAGAGGATGATGATGATGATAATTGTTGTTTTAAGGGGCCTAACATCTAGGTTATCGGCCCCTGATTGTTTGGGTGATCGTGAAAATGAAAATGAAATGCAAACTTAAAACTAAAAACTAACTACTATCCTACATACTAGAAGAAGAAATGGAAAACGAAAGGAGAATAAGGCAAATAAAGGACAGGAGGAAAAGAAATGCCCTCAACCCTCGAAGAAAGCGGATTGAGGGACTTGGAAGGAAGGAGAGCCACGAAAGGCAGATAGGAAAGTGAAAGAGGAGAGGGTCCGCCCCAAAGGTAAAGGACAAAAGGAGAAAACGGACCCAGCTCAGGAATCCCTCGGGGTCGCCAACTCCCGAACTCACCAGCCGTGAGCCCCTGAGGGTGTAGCATTATCTAGGGTGCACCAAAAGTGGTGGGGCTACATACACCCGGCCTCCTTAAGGGCCTTGAGCACAAGGCAGGAGGTAAAAGGAAAAGAAAAGGAAGGCTGACCCCTCACAGAAGGAGGGTGTCAGGAAAGATGAGACAAGGGCCAATTAAGGCGGGAAAGGAAGAGACTCCCTAGGCCTCGGATACCCTAATACCGTCGGGGTCAGAAGAGAACAAGAGTTGACCAAGTGAGGTCGACAGGAAAGAAGACAGAGAGGAGCCCGGCACAAGTAAGTGGAAGCAATGCCGGACTCAGCTGGGGCCCCGTGGTCGCCAACCCACGCCCACAAGATGTGAGCCCCTGGGGGAGAGGAGAGGGTCCGCCCCAAAGGTAAGGGACAAAAAGGGAAAACGGACCCAGCTCAGAAATCCCTCGGGGTCGCCAACTCCCGAACTCACAAGCCGTGAGCCCCTGAGGGTGTAGCATTATCTAGGGTGCACCAACAGTGGTGGGGCTACATACACCCGGCCTCCTTGAGGGCCTTTAGCAGAAGGCAGGAGATAACATGAAAAGAAAAAGAAGGCTGACCCCTCGCAGAAGGAGGGAATCAGAAAAGATGAGACAAGGGCCAATTAAGGCGGGAAAGGAAGAGACTCCCTAGGCCTCGGATACCCTAATACCGTCGGGGTCAGAAGAGAACAAGAGTTGACCAAGTGAGGTCGACAGGAAAGAAGACAGAGAGGAGCCCGGCACAAGTAAGTGGAAGCAATGCCGGACTCAGCTGGGGCCCCGTGGTCGCCAACCCACAACCCGCTAGATGTGAGCCCCTGGGGGTAATTAATAACACATAGCAAGTGTTGATACTTAAGTTTTCATTAGCTGTAGATTGTTTGCCTCTCTTTTCTACATTTGGACAGGGTGATGACGCAAGATCAATTCAGACCAAGTATAACTAATCAGCTGATTAAAAGCTCAGCAGTTATGCAGCGTAGCTGTTTCAAACTCACACCAACTTAAGATCATTCACTTGACAGGGTATAGGCCTAATGAAACAATTTTCTTGCAACCATGCTGAATGCCTATATCAAGCCTCCCAAAATGTACACTCGTCCATGCGAAGAAACAATACAGTAGACCACCAATCCTATTGTAGGCAGTGATGACCTGGATGCCAGTGTGTTTGTCTGGTGGGGACTGGCTACTGTGACTGATTTATTGGCCTGCAGTATAGTGCAAGCTAAGAAACTATTTACTGGTCTTCGTGTTTTATTGGGCGACTGCCAGGGCTTCCCGATTTAATTTAAAATGATTACTTGCATATAAGTTGGCAAGAATTTTTTTTCAAGTTAATGCAACAAGGACAACATTTGTCACTAGCCTGGTTGACATCAACCACGGACTCAAATTGCTTACAGTACATTTCAACATTACAGTTCTCAGAACATGAAACATACGAGTTGTAGAAGTAAATTCGTTGTATTATTTATTTACATAGTTTACGTCCACATTGGAGCACTTAAATCAATCCATATACATATATATGTATTCGTTGTATATGATAAAATTTGATATTATGAAAACTCATTAGGATTTTCGGATGATACATACGTAAGCGGTTGACCTCGAGATCATCTGCTCCTCTTAACACAGATTAATGTATGCAAATTTAGAGATGGATATGAAAAGACTGAAAATTAATAAACGAAAAAAATAAATAAAACTAATTACAACAAACAAAAAATTCACAATTTCCAAAAAGAACAGTCTTTGAGTTATGTACAATTGAAAATTTAGATTACTGGCCCTAACCCACTCTCAGTTATGAAGTGGTTGATTAGATAAGCAGCCAAGTCACCGGCTAAACACAAAGCGCATTGTTGCCACCTCTGTTTGCATAAAGCCTTTTTTGTATCCAAGTGAAGTGACGTTCTGTAGACCTATTGCAACAATGGACCACGTAAACAAGGCTAAAAATGAAGACTAATAAGAAAGAAAAATTACAGTTGAGTTATTTTAATGACAATGCAATGTCATATTTCCGTGAAATCCTGAAAGGATGCCAAATCAACTCATACAATTGGTTTTTGATTAATGTGGCACGAAAAGATTTCAGTGAGCCAATAGTTCAAAGCGATCCCATTGCCGCTAAACAATAAACCCTTCTCTTCTATCACGTGCCCCTCTGCACAGGTACAAGACCTAGAGTACTGTATTTTGTATTAATTATTCTATAGCCTATAAATAGTTTTGTTGTGAACGAATCATTTGCATTTCAGTTATATCTTATGGGAAAGTTCACTTCGATTAAGAGTGTTTTGGATTACAAGTACGTTTCTAGAACAGATTAAACTCCCAGTCCCAAGTTTTACTGTACTTCTTACATGAACTTGCTGCTTTAGAACTTTAATTAGTTTGAGAAAACAAACTTCAACTTTTCGACCACGGGCTTAACTACCTATTAATCAGAACAGTGTTATTTAATTTCTGATTCTACTTACATGAACTTACGTTAGTTTGAGACATGTAGTTTTCGTATCTATACAGACCTACTGTGTTTTTTGGGGTGCACGAAAGGAGCCTCCCCGAAGATTGTGACAGAAGAGCAATCGGGCGTACCCTGGGCAACGTCAGAAAATGATTAAAAATAAAATGATGGCTGATCCTTTCACTACCAAATCAATGAAAACCAGTGGGCCTTTATTAAGGCCAGCACTCGTAGTTATGTCCATAAACATCGAGGGACTATCCAGCCAGAAAGAATATCTACTAGCAGATCTGTGCTGCCAATGTAACTGCGATGTCATTGCTGTACAAGAAACTCATAGAGGACCATCGGGACGAAGACCGAAAATCAAAGGTATGAGACTTATTCTGGAACGTCCACATGATAATTATGGTAGTGCAATATTCTGTAAGAGCGGATTAAATATCACGTCTGTTGCTTTGTCTGAGGAAAACAACATCGAAATTCTCACTATCGAAACAGCGCAGTTCTCTGTAACATCTGTTTACAAGCCACCCGAAGAGAGCTTTGTGTTTAAGGAACCTATCAATTTCAAATATAGTAACGTCAACTTAATACTTGGTGATTTCAACTGTCATGGAACTACATGGGGGTATACATCTACAGATGAAAAGGGTGCAGAGCTAGAAAAGTGGTCTGAAAATAATGGACTCAGTCTAGTTCACGATCCAAAACAACCACCATCGTTTAACAGCGGCCGATGGAGAAGAGGATATAATCCTGATCTAATTTTTATTACCAACAAATTAGCTGAACAGTGCACCAAAATTGTTGGTAAGGCTATTCCCCGCTCACAGCATCGACCCTTACTATGCAGAATCGAACCAATTGTTAAACCAGAAAATGCACCTTTCCAACGTAGGTTCAACTTCAAGAAGGCGAACTGGCCTAAGTTCAGTTATGAACTTGATGTAGCCATAGGGGAAGTGGAACCACAACCAGAAAACTATGACACCTTTATTTCCGTAGTGAAAAACGTCTCGCGAAAGAACATACCAAGAGGATGCAGAACAGAATATATCCCAGGTCTTTCTGATCAGAATATATCTCTTTTGGATAACTACCGCACCTTGTATGATATGGACCCCTTCTCCGAGGAAACAATGGAAGCTGGGCATGCACTGATGATTTCTCTCGGTCAGACACGCACAGACAGATGGAATAGCTTGGTTTCTAATATCGATATGAAACAGAATAGTAGACAAGCATGGCGTCTTCTTAAGAACCTCAGTGGAGATCCGACTAGCCCTCCTTTTAACTTTACTCAAGTAACTGCTAATCAGATAGCACACCAACTGTCGCATGTGTATAAACCACCCGCCTGGCTCTAGAATTATGTGGCTGGACGTGACACAGTTCCCCCGGGGCTATCTTCTTGTTTATTTGTTTAGAATCACTTTATAAACAAATAAATATATTTCTGTTGACTTTTCAAAAAGTGCAAGATTTTTCCTGTACTATTGGGACGATTTGGGAGATTTTGGTACAAACCACACCTTCTAGCTCTCTCTGGTTTAGGAGCTTGAGTTTTGTGAAACATACACCTTAGCATATTATATATAGAGAGATTATTCTACAAAGAGAATCAAAATATCTTATATTGATTTAAAAAAAAAAAAATGTACCGGTATATATAAATAATTCATAAATTTTAACTCGGAAACTAGGAAATTAATTCTTATTTTCCACCAAACCTAGTTGGGTACACTCTTGTTGACCAACTATAAAGTGATTCTATCAAAGGATTACTAAGGAAAAACTGAAAAATAGCTTTTATTATTTCAACAATATTTAAGATGGCACAGACTATAGCTTGAAAATGTTGTCTGTGTAGCTCGGCAACGTGAGTTGTGAGCCGTCGCCCTGCACGGCCAGCTGCTTGGTGGACGGCAAGGAGCTTCCCTCAGGAGCTGAGTTCAACCTGGGCTCGGACCCTTGCACCCAGTGCCGCTGTACCGACGGTGTGGTGTCGTGCCAGGCCGTGGAGTGTACCAGTACCTGTTCTCATGGTGTGCTGCTGCCCGACACTTGCTGCCTGGACTGTTCAAAGTGCGACTATCAGGTGAGACATTAAGCCTTATTCAGCTTGTCAACAGTGTACAAGAGATGCTTAACAGTTACCCTGTTGATGCCTTAAATGTTGCTCCTCACCCCTGTGCTGGCTGATTTCCAGAATGTATGGCTATGTTCAGAATGGCACAAACTGAATGTGGTTTGAGTTACAAATAAACTGGAAAGTCCGTTCGATTTCCGAACCCTTACACTGTAGCAGTTTTCCTTAGGCTGGGATGACAAGTGAAACGGTATTTACTTTGCTCCACGTTGAGCGTACAAATGTAGCAGTTTTGCTAGCCCACCCTTTGCCTAAGCTATGTTGTTTTAATGGACGCCAAGACCTCAATGCAATGTTGAAATCTAAATTTGTATTTAACAACGTCTAGCTCTGGCAGAACACCTTCAAGACTCTATTCACTCAGATCGTGGTATGATTTGATCATTAACCCAACAAACAATTGTATCAGGAGAAGGAATTGGTCTATATCTAATGCTACCTACTGAAAGCAAAGATTGCATTGTAAAAGAAATGAATTTATTATATAAAACAAGAAAAGCAAAATTAATAATAATAATAATAAGTATAAAATTTAAATTGGAGCGTTGTGATTTGAATATTACCGATAGAAAATTACGTGAAAACGGAGTCTGATAAATTATTGATTTTACTCTTATTCCCAAGCTATGAAGTTACTGAAATATGAAATATAAAACAAAGAGAAATGAGAGATTGCGTATTTCTGCGTCATTCGCGCTTACCACTGGAAATTGCCGAAACATTTCCCTCGTACTGGATGATGCTGTGAGCTTCCCACAGTCTCCTGGACGTCGACATCTTTGTCGATATTTGATGAGATTCTGGTAGATTAGATAATTCTATGGACCGTACATCGGACCCAAACACTCGTACAACCACACTGGTTAAGTTTTACAAAAGTTAGTCCTCCACTCCACGGAACATCGGAGCCACTCCCGCGTACAACCGTACTCGTTAAGTTCTATACAGATAGTCCACGTTCCACGGAACATCGAAGCGACTCCCGCGTACAATCATACTCCGCAAGTTCTACACAGATAGTCCACGTTCCACGGAACATCGAAGCGACTCCCGCGTACAATCAAACTCCGCAAGTTCTATACAGATTGTCCTTCACTCCACGGAACATCGGAGCCACTCCCGCGTACAACCGTACTCGTTAAGTTCTATACCGATAGTCCTCGTTCCACGGAACACTGAACGATATATCCACCCGTCGCATCCCCACTCTTCATCCGACTTCTAGCTTGCGTGGTCTCCACTGATTGGCTGCTCCCTACGCGCTAGATCCCCACTCTGGCTCATTACACTCGGCGGGAGGGAGAAGTCGTTTTCCCTTCCATACATTCGCCTTTCCTTGACGCTGCGACCCAGGATTGCGTCATGCTTTCCGACAAGATTAAGCGTGTACTTGAATTCCCAGTGAGTCACGTCTCTCGATATACCCTAACTGACGAAAACTCCGTATAATTCCGCAATCACATAATTTTCTATGATATTGTCGTTCGTAATAATTAGCTTGATAGCGTTTTCTAAGACATAGAAAACCTATCTGAATGCTAATAATTTTTATAAAATGCTCCGAAAATACCTTAATAATAATTATAATAAATTAATAATAATAATAAATTAACATGAAAAATTATCTTGGCTGAACAATTTGCCGCGTAAATAAATATAGAATGGCTTCCTACTGACTTATGCCAGTTGCATAAAAACCCCTCGAAAAACACATTACATATTCGCCTCGGATCATCGGATGATTTACCGTGACGACGGTCCATTATCCGATTATCCCAGACACGTTAATAATCCCCATCCAAAATACATATTACATAAATGAAATCACCCTAAATTACAGATATATACACTCATAATTTTTCTTCACGCACTTTGCGTCAAAGTTTGTTGTCACTATGTATTGCACTTTGCAACCAGTCCAATGTTTTACATATAGAATAGTGTTCCACGGATATTTCCGCCTCTCAAATTTCTCTATGTTGGAGAAATAGACATAATTAATGTGTGAGCACTATGTATTTATGATGTCATATCACACGCATTGAAGGTGTTCTGATATATTTATATCTCCATAGAACTTCCTAATTTCACTGGAGGTCCCTTCCTTATGGTGAAATTTAATCTCACTTATCACTGAGCACACGATCACACTATTGTGGCAGCGCCTCGTGACCATAATACTTAATCTCTCTTTAAAGTAGATTAAATTAATATTGACTTCTGAAAAAAAAAAAAACAGTAAATGCGCATTACATATAACACCAAATATTTCTGTGCCGTAATCACCCTGTCTTGTTAAGTTCCCGTAGACCATATTCTACTTAATACTAGTTCTCAACACAGATTGGTTCTCCTCACACAAATGAAACCATTGTACAAATTACCTTAAATTACTCACTTACAAATCTTACATGGCGAGGCCGTAAACAGAAATCACGTGTGCTGATATGTATGAGTTTCATGAAGGACTGTTTCGCCTTCTGATGGCCCATCTTTTGCCTCGTGGACGCCTTAAGCAAAAATACCCTGTTCAAGCGCTCACCCATCTCTTGGAGGCAAATGGGAATTCACCAGCGCTACCAAATTCTGGCCTTGGTGTATCGAGACATTTTAGTGCTCAAGAGCATCCAACAATCCCGTCATATTTCCCTGTACCTTAAAAACTCTCATTTACTTACATACTACCCCCCTGTGTGACTTCTGATACGCCTGCCTGGAAGACCATCTCCTCCCACGCACCAAATACCACACTTACTCATTTGATAGGCTGGCTCGCCAGCTAAACACACTCACTTTATGACACATATTTTCGTAGACTATGTATATTATACGTCCCGTATAATCTGTTTCCCTTACTATCCTCCAGCACATATGCTGTTTTTCCAATACGTTTGGAAACTATAAATGTTTCTGCGTCACCTGCTTCCAACCTTGCAAGTGGCTCCCTTTAAATGAACGTCATCACGTTGCTCTACTAGCATATTTCTCAGTGTCTGTAACGATGCCCTGTTGCTACTGTCCACACATGCACATATTAAAATACCGTCCTCTGCTTTAACCACAGGATAATCCCTACATAAATTAGTGTCCCTCGATAGCATGTCTGCAAGAATGTTATCTTTACCTTTAATATATTTTACTGTGAATTCGTATTCCTGCAGAGCAAGAATCCACCTACTAACTCTGTTAGAACTGAGTTTACAAGTCCTCATATACAGTAATGCATGGTGATCTGTGTGGATCTCAAATTTCCCCCCTACTAAATACATTCTAAATTTCCCTAAACTGAAAACAATACCTAAAAGCTCTAACTCAGTAATCGTGTATCTTTTCTCTGCTGCTGTCAGTCCTCGCGAGGCTAAAGATACAATGCACAGATTACCCTCATCATCTTTCTGACATAATACTCCAGCAATGCCTATATGTGAAGCATCTGTCATAACCACATATTCCTTATCTTTTAACGGATATTTCAGCACTACAGCTTTCTCAAAACCTTCCTTCAGCGCTCTAAAAGCCTGATCATGCTTGGACTCCCATCTCCACCGAGTCCCACTTTTAAGCAATTTCCTGAATGGTTCTACCAACCCTGAGTATTTAAGAATGAACCTCCTGAAAAAGTTGCAAATTCCCAGGTAAGTTTTTAACTGTTTAACATTCTGTGGCACCTCTGCGTTAAGAATCTTATTAACCCTACTTTCCTCTGGTGTCACACCTCTACTCGACACTCTATGACCTAAAAATGTCACTTCTGACTGACAGAATGACGACTTAGACAGCTTCAAAGTGAACCCTGCCTGATCTAACTTCTGAAAAACTATATCTAAATGACCTAGATGCTCCTCAAAACTGCGTGAACTAATTACAATATCATCTATGTAAATGGTTACAAACTCTCCTGTGTCATCCCCTATTGCGATGTTTAAAGCCCTAATTAAAGCTGCTGAACTACTCTTTAACCCATAAGGTGTTCTACAAAATTGATAAAGGTTATATTTATGACTAAAAGCTGTAAATGGTCTATCTTCGTACATAAGTGGCACTTGCCAAAAACTGGAACTCAAATCTACACAAGTGAAATACTTCTTCCCCTCAAATGTTTGCATTAATTCCTCTATTGACATAGATTTCAGCTGATCTGAACTAATTCTACTGTTAACCAAACGAGCGTCTAAACAAATACGAACCGTGCCGTCGGTTTTGGGTACCATGATCAAAGAATTAACATATGGACTGTTAGAGTGCTCAATAATCCCATCTTCAAGCATCTGGTTAATTTGTGCCTCAACTGCACTCTGATAAGCGAAAGGTACAAGATATCTATGTCCTGTGAATACTGACCTATCAATAACGTTCAATGAATGGGTATAGCAATTGGCCATACCAATGCGATCCTCAAAAACTCTCCTATTACACAATAACACATCATAGAGCCGAACACACTGTTCATTCTCTATATTTCCCTGAAATGCAGCATCACGTAACGAGTCCTCTAGACTTCCGTTCGTAATCACACTGCCCACAAAACATGGAGAACCCCGCTCTACGGCTGGCGATATCTCATTTAAAGTACAAATCACACCTACAATACTACTCCTCTGAATATGGTCATTGAACGCTACTTCTACTTCAGAATCTCCCCATTTAAATTTCAAACTCCCTACATCATAACATAAGTTACCCGACACTGTACTTAGCCACTCTGAACCCAAGATAACACTGAATACTAAATTTGGAATTACAAGACAAATCTGCTTCTCTACATGATTATTAATTTTAATGTCTACTAAAACTTGCTTAGAAATTACTTTAGACCTCTTCCCAACAGCTGTGATAACAAAAGTGCTTTTAATTGGCATCTCCTCAAAATTTACTCCAGTTCCTTTCATTTTATCATAAAATGCACTACTTATGCAACTCTTCATACAACCACTATCAATTAAAACATCTGTGTACGCCTCGGACACGTTAAATTTAACTATGGGGCTCTTACTAGCCACTTCCTGAATAATACCTTCATCATTTAGTTCATGTAATAATTCATTTCTTACATTTAGGTCATAGGGTTCCTGTATAATTGTATGGACAGGGCATGCTACAGACTGAGATTCTGACCTTACTTCGCAGCCTGGTTCGCGTTTAAAGAACCGCTACAGCTGGCCGTAGTACTAGTTACTACTGCACTGGTCTGGTTGTTCTGAGTTGTGTTGTCATTGTTTGGCTGTATATTACTACCACTAGGCTGTCCTCTTCCTTGACCCCTATTCTGGTTGTAATTATTGTCATTATAATTTCTCCCTTGATTTCCCCTGAAATCATTGTTTCTCCCTTGATTTCCCCTGTAATCATTGTTCCTCCCTTGATTTCCCCTGAAATCATTGTTCCTCCCTTGATACTGATTACCATAGCCATTTCCTCTGTTCTGATTTAGCTGATTATTATTATTTCTATTTTGAGCGTTGGCTCCTTCGCCACCGTTCCCTTGAACTTCTTGATGCCTGGCTTCATTAGGTCTATTATTATTATTACCCTGGTTCCGATTGAAATTGTCCTCATAACCCCCTCTCCCTAGTGCGTCAAATGTGCTTAACAAATTTTCTACTTGTGATATAGTCTTTACATTCTGTATACAAGCAGCCTCCTTGATCCTATAGGGAAAGTGCCTAAGTAGCAACCTTACCACATCACTTTCCTCCTTCAAGCCATCCAGATATTTACACACTAATACCTGCCCTAAAAAGTATTCGGTCATGGTGGAGCTTCCTTTAGGGTTATATTTACCACACACTACTCCCTCACGATGCTGCGACTGAATAACCTCATTCCAGAACTTTTCACAGAATTTCATTTTAAAATCATTGATATCAGTAAACTTGTCTCTGTAGACAGCAAACCAATTCCTCGTTTCCCCCACAAACACTTGTTCTAAAATTTCAACTACCTGGCACCACTCAATACTACCATTTTCCAACCTCTCCCCGAATTTATTTTCTATAGTGTTCATGAACTCCATTGGGCACCCCTGTCGATTGCTGAACTTACCCAGTTCTACCTCCCTGTGTGTGCTATTCACAAAAACTGGCCTATTCTGACTATTTTATTGCCTGATCCTAGCTTTTAATTTTAATTCTAATTCTGCGATTTTCTCCTCAGCCTTCCTCTCAATACTGTTTACTGTTAATTTAATGTTTCCTTCTGATTCTTCTACTTTATTATATAGCTTTGCTTGTTTCTCCTCAATCTTGCTAATGCTCTCTCTATTACTCTCTCTTAAATCATTTACTTCTGCAACTATTTGCGAGTGGACTTTCTCAATTCTACCCCCCAGCTGTTCCTTAACCTCTTTAGTTGCTACCTGAATTTTGTCAATTTCTCCCCCCCAATTGCTTTTTGACCTGCTGTGTTTCCAGTTGCACTAGTTCTTTTAAATTTTCAGCCTGTGTACTGATTCTAATTTCTAACTCCTCCTGTACTTTTCCTAATTTCTTGTCTACATCTGCAATGATCTCTTTAACCTTCTCTTCCATTAATCCTCTGATTTCTCCTCTAATCTGCTCCATTTTCACACTAATTTCCTTGTTGTTCTTATCTAATTTTGCATTATTCTGTTCTAATTTTTTATTTAAAGCTTCTGTACTTTCTTTATTTTCCCTACTGTTTTGTTCTAATTTTGCATTATTCTGTTCTAATTTTGCATTTAAAGCTTCTGTACTTTCTTTATTTTCCCTACTGTTTTGTTCTAATTTTGCATTATTCTGTTCTAATTTTGCATTATTCTGTTCTAATTTTGCATTTAAGGCATCACTACTAACTTTGTTCTGATACATGAACTCGAGAAGTAAAGTTTTTAATTCTGGTTGGCCGCCTACACTCCCTGTTTCAGTATCGGGATTTACCTCCGCTACCCCGGTACTACCATCACTCGACATACTGCTCGTATCATCACTCTCCCGTTGATGACCACTACGTAACCTCATCTGTCTTTTTTTCTCATCCCCCATAATGATATACACTGATAAAGACAAATAACCCCCAAAATACAGGCACAGAAATATATACCCTTCTCCTTCCACAAATGTTATTAGGTTTTCAGCCCCAAGTTGTCGGCGACAAATGAGGCGTTTTGCTTGCCCCTTACTGTTGGGTGAGAAATGTAACTGTTTACCTTTGCCTAAGCTATGTTGTTTTAATGGGCGCCAAGACCTCAATGCAATGTTGAAATCTAAATTTGTATTTAACAACGTCTAGCTCTGGGAGAACACCTTCAAGAATCTATTCACTCAGATCGTGGTATGATTTGATCATTAACCCAACAAACAATTGTATCAGGAGAAGGAATTGGTCTATATCTAATGCTACCTACTGAAAGCAAAGATTGCATTGTAAAAGAAATGAATTTATTATATAAAACAAGAATAGCAAAATTAATAATAATAATAATAAGTATAAAATTTAAATTGGAGCGTTGTGATTTGAATATTACCGATAGAAAATTACGTGAAAACGGAGTCTGATAAATTATTGATTTTACTCTTATTCCCAAGCTATGAAGTTACTGAAATATGAAATATAAAACAAAGAGAAATGAGAGATTGCGTATTTCTGCGTCATTCGCGCTTACCACTGGAAATTGCCAAAACATTTCCCTCGTACTGGATGATGCTGTGAGCTTCCCACAGTCTCCTGGACGTCGACATCTTTGTCGATATGTGATGAGATTCTGGTAGATTAGATAATTCTATGGACCGTACATCGGACCCAAACACTCGTACAACCACACTGGTTAAGTTTTACAAAAGTTAGTCCTCCACTCCACGGAACATCGGAGCCACTCCCGCGTACAACCGTACTCGTTAAGTTCTATAAAGATAGTCCACGTTCCACGGAACATCGAAGCGACTCCCGCGTACAATCATACTCCGCAAGTTCTACACAGATAGTCCACGTTCCACGGAACATCGAAGCGACTCCCGCGTACAATCATACTCCGCAAGTTCTATACAGATTGTCCTTCACTCCACGGAACATCGGAGCCACTCCCGCGTACAACCGTACTCGTTAAGTTCTATACCGATAGTCCTCGTTCCACGGAACACTGAACGATATATCCACCCGTCGCATCCCCACTCTTCATCCGACTTCTAGCTTGCGTGGTCTCCTCTGATTGGCTGCTCCCTACGCGCTAGATCCCCACTCTGGCTCATTACACTCGGCGGGAGGGAGAAGTCGTTTTCCGTTCCATACATTTGCCTTTCCTTGACGCTGCGACCCAGGATTGCGTCATGCTTTCCGACAAGATTAAGCGTGTACTTGAATTCCCAGTGAGTCACGTCTCTCGATATACCCTAACTGACGAAAACTCCGTAAAATTCCGCAATCACATAATTTTCTATGATATTGTCGTTCGTAATAATTTGCTTGATAGCGTTTTCTAAGACATAGAAAACCTATCTGAATGCTAATAATTTTTATAAAATGCTCCGAAAATACCTTAATAATAATTATAATAAATTAATAATAATAATAAATTAACATGAAAAATTCTCTTGGCTGAACAATTTGCCGCGTAAATAAATATAGAATGGCTTCCTACTGACTTATGCCAGTTGCATAAAAACCCCTCGAAAAACACGTTACAACACTACAAATTTAATAAAAATCTGACACGCTTGAAAATAAAACTATAATGTAAAAAAATTGCCGTAAACAGCTGTTGCGCGCGCTCTCGTCCTGGAATGAGTGGGCGCGCTGGCAGAAGTAGAAGGGAGAACTGTATCTTTGGTTGCGTCATATTCAGAATCTGTAATGCGAATTATAACCCCAAATATATAAACTAGTCATGGAATAAACTCAACGTTTTTGCGAGAGAAAAATCTGTCCTCAAAGAATAAAAACAAAGGAAAGGAAAACAGATTTGACCTACTTGAACTTGCATCGCTTGCCTTCGAACAGATCGATATTCTTCCGCTGAACAGTGACGTGGTGCTATCTAGCGATAGTATGTGCGACTTCATGCTTACTGGTACCCACACGCGAGTGCTAGAGCTGTAATATTACGTTCTTCTCCAACACAAAGCGCGAGAAATCGATCGACGTAATATTACGCTTGCCGCAGTTTTAAAAAGTTACCTTCGAACTTAATATTACGCCGCCCGTGCTCTTAAGTGTTAACCTCTGACTGGATACTTTCGAGCGCTTGGTGTAACCTGCCCTGTGTATTATTTCCAGCCAATTGTTACGACAGTATAGGTTAGTGGGAATATTAGCAATAATAATGTTATGTTGTAGTGTAATAAGGACATTTCAATGTTTTAAGTATAATTCAAGAGACATTTTGACCATTTTTACTGTAACTACAAGGTCATTTACCTGATTAGAACTTAAGAGTTTTGTCCGTATGATCTAAACTGTTCATTTCCACACATTGAGAGGGGCAAATAAAACATATCAAATGCTATCGAGATCAAACTTGTAGGTTTGCTTTCATTGATTGTCTTGTATTGCTCCCCGCACAAAGCAAAAACAAACACATGACCAAAACAGAAAGCAAAAAGCAGAATTCAAAAACAAAAGCGAAAAACAAACACAAAACCAAAAAACGAACAAAAAAAGCAAAGCAAAAGCAGAAAACAAACACAAAATCAAAAACAAAACATAAACAAAAAAGCAAAAAGCAAATACAGAAAACAAACACAAAAACCACAAAGCAAAAAAAAATATTCAAAAACAAAAAAAAGCAGAAAATGAACACAAATTCAAAAACAAAAGAAAAAGCAGAAAATGCACAAATTTAAAAACAAAAGCAAAAACTAAAGCAAATACAGAAAACAAACACAAAAGAAAAAGCAGAAAAAGAACATAAAATAAAAAAGAAGCAAAATTCGAAAACATATTCAATTACAGAAAACAAACCAAAAACAAAAATTTATAAAAAAAAGAATAAGCAGAAAACTAACACAAAATCAAATACAAAAACCAAAAAAACAACCAAGATACAGGAGGCGGGAAATGTCGTAACTGCTGCCAAAACCTCAATTTCCTTGAAGACATTCTTCATGCCCATTAAATTATAACATTTAACATACGAATATATACGTCATACCCAGAAGAGGTTAATATTATAGATTCCAAGAATTGGATTTTCACGACCGCAATGATGAGAAACCAATAGTGCAAGCCATGAAGATGCAAGTTAGAGCAGGATTCAAACCCACACTAGTTGTGCATTACACTATCTATCATGTTTTCTATCATCAGGTTCGGAGTCTAATTTGGGATAAAGAAGTGATGTGCAAGACCTATTACTCACCAATAATGATGTATGGAGCAGAAACTTGGCCGATGGCGAGGACAGATTAAAGTAGAAATGAAATTCCTGAGGAGTTTGGTTGGTTGGTTCCTCAGTTTAGGGGTTGTGACAACGCGGTCATGTAGCCCCGTGTACTTTGGGTGTGTATAGAATCTGTCTGATAACCGGTGTTAATTGTGATGGCTGTATTAGTGTGTGTTATCTGTAATTCAGGAAAGGACTGCAGACGATCAATTTCAAGTAGTCCCTATTAAATGCTTCTGTCAATGACACTAGCTGTGAACTTGGCTACTAGATGCCACCACGACTGGAACCTGGTGGCGAACATTGGAACTAATAGAGTGTTGATCAAATCTAACCTACATAATAATAATATCGTATGGCCTCGGGTACCGGGTGCAAGCTTTGTAATTTGACACCCAGAGGGTAGCTTGCATGTCGAATTTTGTTGTTCCTTGAATCACTATGAAAGTCAAGGAGGTTAGATATCTAAGCTCCTTGAACACTATAGCGCTTTCTAGTAGAGAAATGAGGAACTTTGTGTTGGCGGAAACTCCCGAGATTAATTTTGCCATTATGAACACGGCCTACTGAATTCAAATGGGTTCTTTGACATGCGTGTCGTATTTTTGCCGCCTTTCAAAAATCACTTACGACGGCCAGGAGCGAACCTGCAATCTTGGGGTTAGTAGACCGACACGCTATCCACTCACCCACCGTGGCAAGCTATCTAACCTATAAATTTAGCTTCACACAATTGTAGTTAGTGGAAGGTTCTTTTACATGCCATCGTGGACCGCTGGCTTTGCTTCCACTCCGAAGGAAGGCATACTTAGGGATTTTCGGCCTTTCTGTAAAGCATTTTTCCTAATATCTGGTATCAGAAGATACAGAAAGCAAGGTTACGTTGGTTCGGACATGTAAAAAGAATGGGTAAGGAAAGAGTAGCAAGAAGGGAATTAGAAGGAGAAGCCAAGGGAAAGAGACCAGTTGGAAGACCGAGAAGAAGATGGTTGGACCAAATTTTGAAGGACATTGGAGAAGCTGGATTGGATGTGGCAGAAGTGATGGAACAGGAAAAATGGAAGGACAGAAAGGAGTGGAGGAGGCTTGTAAACCACACCCAGGAGACTGGAGTGGGACTTCGATGATGATGATGATGATTCACAACAAAAATGTGTGAGAACTTATGCAGGCTTGCTGCGCCCCAGTAATCGCGGCAAACTAATGGTGTCATTTGGCTGGCCAGGTGCGGAGCGATGGGACCTCGCAATATCCCGCTGCGCTGACTCATATCGTTAGTTCACACTTGTTTTGTCATTCATATGGACGTGTATCTGCAAAGCTTAGACGTTAGTGTTGCACGTTTAGTGAGTATTGTGATTACTGTGATTGTTGGCCTGTTTCCTTGAATCGTTCAGCGAGTCTCCTAATTGTTTTTCGCCTTGTTTCAGAACAAGACTTTCTGCTTTTCATACACAAATTATGGATATACATACGTTCACGCAATGTGAATTGGTGTCTACGCATGACCAACAATCACAGTAATCACAATACTCACTAAACGTGCAACACTAACGTCTAAGCTTTGCAGATACACGTCCATATGAATGACAAAACACGCGTGAACTAACGATATGAGTCAGCGCAGCGGGATATTGCGAGGTCCCATCGCTCCGTACCTGGCCAGCCAAATGACACCATTAGTTTGCCGCGATTACCGGGGCGCAGCAAGCCTGCATAAGTTCTCACACATTTTTGTTGTGAATAATCATCAACATCATCATCATCATCGAAGTCCCACTCCAGTCTCCTGGGTGTGGTTTACAAGCCTCCTCCACTCCTTTCTGTCCAATTTTCCTGTTCCATCACTTCTGCCACGTCCAATCCAGCTTCTCCAATGTCCTTCAAAATTTGGTCCAACCACCTTCTTCTTGGTCTTCCAACTGGTCTCTTTCCTTTGACTTCCCCTTCTAATTCCCTTCTTGCTACTCTTTCCTTACCCATTCTTTTTACATGTCCGAACCAACGTAACCTTGCTTTGTGTATCTTCTGATTTAACGGTTCCATATTTAACATCAAATTACAGACCCATTAATATTATATCTGCCATCAGCAAGGTTCTAGAAAGCGTTGTTAAACGAAGACTTATGAATTTCTTCATGAAAAATGATTACTTTGCAAACTGCCAATATGGGTTTATTCCAAATAGAGGAGCTGATAGTGCTATATTTGAAGTAGTAACTGATGTAGAAAAGGCATTAGATGAAAACAAACTAGCTGCTGGTGTACTAATTGACCTTCAAAAAGCCTTCGATCTGGTTAACCATAAGATTCTCCTTAATAAACTAGAATTTGCAGGCATTAGAGGAGTGGCACATGATTGGTTCAAGAACTACCTCACAAACAGAAAACAATATGTTGCAATCGATAATGTAAAAGGAACTCAAATGAGAATTGACACAGGAGTACCTCAAGGTTCTGTCTTAGGACCAATTCTTTTCTTGGTCTATATTAATGATATAGTATTATTAGAATTGAAAGGCAAGCTTAAACTATTTGCAGATGATATTTTTATACTCTATCTGGGAACATCTGAACAGGAAATTATGCTAAATATTAATTATGATCTCAATAAGCTGGTGGATTGGTTGAGAGCACACAAAATGGTTATCAATATCACTAAGACAAAATATTTATTCTTCCATAAACCATCATACAAGATTGAGACCACAAACATAGTCAACATAACCAACAAAGAAATAGAAAGGGTTAAATCGGCAACATACTTAGGTATCACACTAGATAGTACACTAACCTGGGAAAATCATGTAGAAAATGTAAAACATAAAATCAGCCCTTTAATTGGTATTATTTTCAGATTAAGATATAGCTGTCTTACTAGCCAACAATTGAAAAATATATACTTTGCTCTGATACATTCACATCTAATGTACATGAATTTCCTATGGGGATATTGTAAGAAGGAGCTGATAAAAGAACTTGAGATACTCCAAAAACGTGCTATAAAATCTATCTTTGGATTTCCTTGGCTCACACCCTCAAATGAATTATATTCAAGAACAAAAATTATGCCACTGCAAAAACAAATAGCTATGTCAGCAACAGTATTTGTATACAAATTAGAAAACAAATTGATACACACACACACACATCCATTTTACCCATGCAAATGACATTCATCATTATGCAACAAGAGGAGTAAATCAAATATTCACCAGCCATTCCCAATCCATTAAATTTGGAACTAAAGGAATTATGTCCTCTATAATAAAAGAATACAACTCGCTACCATTAGGCATAAGGGAAAGTTTCTCTATAAAAACATTTAAGAGGAAAACAAAAGACTTCCTATTAAGGAATGAATAGCCCATGTACAATAGCCTTAAGCAATGCAATGTATCATACCGTATTATCTCTGTAAAGTTAGTCACTAGCAATCTAAGTTACTATTAAACTAAACAATAATGTTACAAAAATTATATATATGCCATGCTGTAACTATGTTACTTGATTGTCCCTAACACGAGCTCAGGCTCATTGGGACCTATGTAAATAAATAAATAAATAAATAAATAAATAAATAAAATAAAAATAAAACTCTTCTCTGATTTTGATATTTTGAATTCTATCACTTCTTGTCTTTTTAACTGAAGTTCTTAAACATTTCATTTCTACTGCTTGTATCTTACTATTTTGCCTTTTATTCGTTACCAGTGTTTCCAGTCCATATGTTACAATTGGTATGAAATACTGTTAATATAATGTTAATTTCGTTCTCTTGGGTACTTTGTCATCCCATAAACGTTCTCTGACTTGATGATAAAATGTGGTACCTTTACTTAGTCTGTTATTAATTTCAATGTTGATGCCATTACTTCCATTTATAGTGCTACCTAGATATGTAAACTGTTCTACATTCTCTAACCATACCGCATCTATGTTCACTTGACTTTTCTTTTTCTCTTTTCCACAGTACATGACTACAGTTTTCTTTTTAATAATTACCATTCCAAACTCCTTCAGATTTGATATTGAATATTAATGTGTTGTTTCCAGGGTCGACTATTCAACGAGATGGAAGTGTTCCGTCCGCTGAGTAAAGGCTGCAAGAGCTGTCTGTGCGTCAAGGGTAACGTCGTCTGTCAGGACACCTGCTCTCAGTCTCCAGTGGACTAGACTAGACTGTGGTGAGTAACAATTAACAATTTTCTGAAGGTTTTCACTAATGGAGCATGGCACTCTATGGACTGTTGGAGCAGCAGGAAAGAGGAGAGTAGAAGCGTTTGAAATGTGGTGTTACAGGAGAATGATGAAGATCAGATGGGTAGATAGAGTTACAAATGAAGAGCTATTAAGATGAGTGGGAGAGGAGAGATGTTTCTGGCGACTGCTAATGAAGAGATGAGATACGTTGGTAGGACACATACTAAGACACCCAGGAATAGCAACCTTGGTTACGAAAGGGAGGGTCGAGGACAAGAACTGTAGGGGTAGACCAAGGTTAGAATACGTTAAACAGAAAACAACAACAAGTGAGTCATTGATCCTTTCTCGCCCCTGGCCTCGTCCATTCAAGGGCAGTTTCCCTACTACTGCGATAGGAGGCTTCCACATAACCCCCCACCCATTTGTATTACATCAATAATTTTTAGTCTAGTTTTATTTTAAGCTGCGTTTACACCAAATGCTGGCAACAATGTTGGCGAATATCGAGAATGGTAAGATTTGTTGACAACAATATAGCTAATTTTTGACGCATTTCGCCAGTTGCATTGTGCATTCCGAGATGTCAACACTAGAGGAACTTGCGTCGATAGCAGCAGCGTGCGTCATGATAGGTAAAAAGAGAAGGCCGAAGAGAATCTGGGTAAGGCCTTCCCTTAGGGCCAGATCTGTGTATAGTGGAAGTGACCTACTTTCCGATTTAAATCAAGATGATGTCGATCCATTGTCAGAAGAGGAACTTCTTGAGGATGACAAGTAGCGACTCCGAAAACCTACTCACAGCATTTGTACCTAAAATTACGAAACACGACACCAATTACAGACCAGCAATACTTGCGCGAGAAAGACTTGCAGTTACCTTGCGGCTTTTGGCTCAGTTTCATTTCCCACGAAATGTCATTCCAGGCATAGTTCTTCAGGTTTCTGTTTTTAAAGTCTGGGTCCGTCGGGTTCCAGAGAACTGGTTGCTCACGATAGAGCTCGATCAAATTTAGGACATTATCCCGCGTCCTATCAAAATCACTTAAAAGGTTGTCCATATTGACTTGCACTTCGACAGATCGACACCACAAACAGAAGCAGTAGTACCAGCAACAGCCATGACCAGAGTGAAGCCGCGTCAGCCAACCACATGCGCTGGACAGTTGAAGGGGAATTGTTCCCAAGATTGTTGCGGGTCACTTTAAGTCCCATCAACATTGCTTCCAACAAATGTTAACGACACTCTTTGATCTTTACCGACTGCTGGTGGGTAATGTTGCCAACAATTTTTGGTGTTGACAGCATTGTTGACAAAAAAATTAGTACGATTTTTGTAAATATTGTCAATATTTGTTGGCAACACTGTTGTCAACTCCGGTGTAAATGCGCCTTTAGAGCTGTCTTCTACTTATATACAAATGTTCATGCCATTCGCTCCAGCACTAACCCATAGCAAGCAGATAACCATCGAACTGAGGGGATATTATTGATCTTCATTCATGATAAATATAAAGTTTTTGCCGAATATTCCAAATGTTCATACAGAAAGTTCACTTTATTTCTAGAGATTTGTTTCAATGTAATATCAGTTTGCAGCTGATGTCCTTGTTGTTACAGGCACCACAGCTTGCTGCCGAGTGCAACTACTACCTGATCTCAGTACAATGAAGAAGCATTTATCTCTCAAACAAGACTTGACAACAACTTCCTGTGTCATTCCATTTCCTCCTAGGTTTCTCATATTGTAACTGCTTAACAATGTTTCATTTGATTTAATGCTGTGGACAGCAGGGATAAGTATGAAAATAATGCTTCCAGTCCTTATTATTGCTACAATTATTTAAGAAAAGTTTTTGATGTGTAACATCTTTCCTCTCGGTAGCTGGACATTTTTGTGGGAGTGATTTTGGAAAAGGGATCGGAAACAATGAGCGCGCGTGATGGCGGAGATCGGTACAACGACGTACTGAAGGCCATGTGGCTATGGCGAATGTATATCGCATACAGTTTAGTTCAAGGTTTGCAGACCCCATTTAAGATATTCCTACAATAAATCATCTTCCAAGTTATCGTTCTTTGGTGTGAAAATATTCATTTTATCATATTTGCTGAAAACAATTACGATTTATCAAATACCGACAGTAGTGGCTACGCTGGCTAAAGTGCAGCATTTGGTCATGGGACCAAGCTCTCTGCTGACTCTGTAGACACGTGGGTTCGAGCCCCACCGTCGGCCGTCCTAGATATGGTTTTCCATAGTTTCCCATTTTCAAAACCAGGAAAATGCTGGGACGGTACCTTCTGACAGGCCACGGCCGCTTCCTTCAACATCCTTGCCCAGTTTCATTCACCAACATTCATTTCATCTCTCATTAACTCCTCTCATGAGGTTGGCGTCAGGAAGGGCATCCGGCCGTAAAAACCATCACCCCAAAGTCTTCCATCGCATCTCATCCCCGACCCCGTTGGAAAAACAGGAATAATAAGGGGTAGACATACAATTACGATTTATTAAATCTTCATACTTTTGCTTTATTCTTATTTAATGTTAGGACTCGATGTACTGTCGGCCATGTGGCTATGTGGAATCTATATCGCATCAACAAATATTCCAAACAACGTAGGAATTCAGTATATTAACACCGACTACGAACAATAATTGAAACTTCATTGGTCTAAACATATCACTGGGAGAAACACATTTAATATACCTTCCGCACACCTAATTTTTAATCGCGCCTATACTTTGCAGTGCGCTGATCGACAAAACGAGGCCATTTTCAATAACATCGCTGGCATGGGTTCACTAACTGGCCGGTATAGAGCGCAGCTCGCATCAAGTAGGCAGTGGATTGTTTCCACCACGGCAAATAACAATTATAATTCATTACGGTCAGGATTTGGCAGTGGAGTTTTACAAGTAGTTATTTCAATGGCCAACAGAGTTCACTGTTAACAAGGGATTTGCGCTCCCGGGACACACATAACAGGATATCATATCACATGTTACACATCATATGCGTATACTGTAAGGCTCGTATATTTTTTTTTTTTTTAAAATCTTTTGAGGAGATACTGTTGTTGCTGTTAGGGACTTAGGGCATCATGGTCATGAGCCCTGTATACTTGGCTGCTAATTGAATCTGTCTGATGGTGAAGGAAAGAAGGAAAATGGATGAGTGGCAAAATTAGAGCCCCAAGGCCTTGAATGCCAGGGAAAGTTCTTCGCAGTGACTATGTGCTGCTTCCAGAGGTAGCATCAGCATTTAAGTTGGCAGCACGATGTCTTTGACAGGGTGAATCCCACACGTGTGGGCTGTAGGCTATCGAAATCATCAGTGGCAGGTTGCCAATATTCTTTGACAGTTCAGTGAATTCTGATGTCTACAGCTCTGAAATAATTTACAAGTTTATTGCTGAGTTAAATGAAGACGAAATTGAATGCTCTTTCTTTCAACAGGACACTCCTACAGCACATACATCCCACCAGTCGCTTCATCTTTTAAATCAATTTTTTGGAGATAGAATAATAACTTAAGGTCTCTGGCCACCACAGTCTCCCGATTTGACCCCACCAGATTGTTTCCTTTGGGATGAGGCAAAATCTGAGGTACACAAAACTAATCCAAAAATGATTGATGAACTTAAAGTGAAAATCATTAATTATGTGCTGTAACTTTAGTGCAATATGTGTAGACGTGTTGAAGTCTGTCTTCGAACACAAGGACCGGTGCCGGATTAAGGTAAAATGAGGCCCAAGTCCCTCAGATTTTTGGTGCCCCTATATTTTTTTCAAATAATTTTTATTTTTTATCACCTGTACATTTAATAAAATATATACAAGAGTTCTTTTTCTCAAGATGAATAATACACTTTTTATTAAATCATACATAGGCCTACATATGTACATCCTACATTTCAATTGAAACCATCATCGTTATTTGAAAACATTTCAGATGATTTGATGAACAATTTAACAAATCATACTATTTTTTACTTCTGTAAAATGTAATTAAAACGTCTGTTTTTTCGGTCAATGAAATCTTCTACAATGTCATCAAAATCAATTTCCCGCAGAACATCTGACTCGATATACATTAAACTTAGCATGTCTAATCGTTCTTGTGTCATGATACTTCTTTGCGCACTTTTGATCCATTTCAATTTTGAAAACAAGCGCTCCACAGAACAATTCGTTATCATGAAGGTCAGGAAAATGCGAAAAGCAATTTCAACGTTCGGAAAAACAGACTCAAGCTTGTCTCGAATAAGAATTTCGTAAAGTTCAGAATGAGTGAACTCAGTTTTTAAAGGCAATTGTAATCTAATATAACTGTCTCAGTTCTGGATAAAAATTTTCGAAATCTTCGGAATAAAATTGAACTAAATTAGAAATTGCTTGGGGGGCCCAGATAATTGGGGGCCCTAGGCCTGGGCCTAGTCAGGCCTAATGGGAGAGAGAGATGCCATTCTGGAGAGTGGGAATCAAACTCAGGGTGGCAAATAGACTCTGTTGGACTGAACTGTAACATTGCAGTACATATCATAGGTGCCAACTGTGCAGGTTCCCTGGGACTCAAGCTTACATATTTTTAAATTACAATCGGCAGAATTATATAAAATATAATTAAATTGTTATTTTACTATTTAATTAATTGATAAACATGCAAAAACGTAAGTACAGTACGGTACATTACAAATATGTGATAGTAATTGGCTGGTAGACAACAATGATCATTCAGGATTAATATGAGCATTTATGTAGCAGAAACAGGTTATTATCCCAGTAAGGTATTGGAAGCTTTTAGTTTTGTGTCCATTAATCTCGTGACCATAAGCCATTAGACCTCGTTTTTATGTGGAATCTGAACCACAGGATGTGGCATTTCGCCTTGAAAGACCCACATGCATTAATCGAGAATCAAACCCACTCTTGTCACGTGTACACATCATAGGAATACAATGCAGAATATTACTTTTTCTTTGATACTGTTTGACATTGTGTCAAATTTGCATCCCATTTTGACTCATTGTGCAAAGATAAAAATTTATAACTTAAACTGCAAAAAATATTTGTATGTGCATGAAAAGGTACCAGGTCTAGTTTAGGAGATAAACTGGAAACTAACAAATCTTTCAATATATTTACATTATTCTAATCCAGAGCTAGCTTGCCACGGTGGGTGAGTGGATAGCGTGTCGGTCTACTAACCCCAAACTTGCAGGTTTGCTCCTGGCCGTGGTAAGTGATTTTTGAAAGGCGACAAAAATCACGATGCGCATTTCATACGATGTTGGCATGTTAAAAAACCCATTTGAATTCAGTAGGCCTTGTTCATAATGGCAAAATTAATCTCGGGATTTTCCGCTAACACAAAGTTCCTCATTTCTCTACTAGAAAGCGTTATAGTGTCAAGGAGGTTAGAGATCTAACCTCTTTGGCATTCATAGCGCTTCAAGGAGCGGTAAAATTCAACATGCAAGTTGCCCTCTGGGCGTCAATTAACAAAGCTTGCCCCCGGCACCCAAGGCCATACCGTATTATTATTATTATTATTATATCCAGAGCTAAAAGCAGACTGAATCAGCTCGTATATCAGAAATGTTCTGACATGGCGATTTCCTATAGTGTTCGTACAATATTATGACTACTGCAAGATTAACATGTTTTAGTGGAACTTAGTTTCCTGACCCGGTCGGAGACTGGAAGCAGGCTGTGGATTTTCATTTAGTGGAACTTGGTGATTTTTGGACAATATGTAGGCCATATACACTTTAGGGACAGTTGATTTTCATAACATATTTTGTAAGTTATAAGTTCCATTTTCTTGATGATAACCTCAAATATGAACCGAGCTCTGGCCGCGGATTGCGCGGAGGCGAGCTAACCAGGGTCATTAAGTCACTTAACTTTTATCAACGAGTGTGTGAAGTGTCAGTAAGAAGGTAATATAAACAACAACTTCCTGAAAGATTTAATCAAAGAAGCGCAGATGTTTTTTATTTCTTGGGTATCACGTCACCAGTTAAAGGTTAGAAAATGTTCTCCTTCAACTGACAGACAGACATCGTTACATTATGTCGCTACTCCTGCACCCACCTGATTGTTTACCGTAATTAATCGTAGCACGGACCTAAGCACATTTTATGTTTAATTGTGGGGTAATTTAAAATGCAAAGTGTACAGATCAATTACCCGTACTCTGGTGGTTGGTTCTTAAGTTTAGGGGCTGCAACAACGCGGTCATGTAGCCCCGTGTACTCTGGGTGTTTGTAGAATCTGTCTGATAACCGGTGTTAATTGTGATGACTGTATTAGAGTGTGTTATCTGTTTTTTAATTTAAGTACAGACTGCAACTTAGAATTTTTTAAATAGTTCCTACTTTTGCCACCAAGCGCCACCGTCAACGACTACTAGGCCAAGTTCAGAACCTAGCTATTAGACGTCACCACAGTCGGCTCTTGGCAACGAACGTAGAAACCTAAGAGCGTTGTTTACATTCTTAACATATCCAATTTAGCTTCACACAGGTGTAATTAGTGGAAGATCCTTTAACATGCCATAAATCTATGACATGGGACCGCCGGCTTTACTTCCCCTCTGAAGGAAGACATACTGAGGGATTTTAACGCTCTTAAAAAATCCGACGGCTTCGGCCGGATTTGAACCCGCTATCTTGGGCATAGAAGCTCAGCATGCTACCGACTACGCCACCGAAGCCGCTTACCCGTACTCTAGTGGAGCTGTAGAACAATATACGGCAACAGATATCCCTCACAACAGAAGGGAATTACAACTAATTTATTTATACGGTACAATGCCTGTCTGTTAGCTGAATGAGAACACACTCAGCATCTTTTGTGAAAAAGGTAGGTTCTAACCTTTAACTGGTGAATTTACCGTTAATTAATGTAATTTGTTATGGTTTCCGCCTGCGTGCAATCCGCCAGTCCCGCTTCAGCAAAAGAATCTCCCTGTACTTACATACTGCTGAATATATTCTAGAAATGTTATTAAGTCAATATCCTACAACTGGGCACTTTTCATATATAGTAGAGCGTCATTTATCCGGACTAATTGGGACCGAAAGTGCTCCAGATAACGATATTTCTGGATAATCAAACATGCGTTTATTTCATAGGAAAACAAGTAGTTCCGTGAAGAACTATACAGCCTATTTTCATGTATCCTACTTATGTTAATTGCCTCTATCAACATACAAAATTTCAGTTTGATTGCTGTAATAGATTCGTAGATATCGAGAACCAACTAAATATTGCGGATGGTCTCCATGTTGGATTTTTATATATGTAGGTCTTAGAGTTATGTATTGTTACATCGCATGATTAGAACACAGGAAGTAAAAACGAGATTTTAAAATTTCGCACAGCTGCCATCTTGTGGTTATGGAAACATTTGAAAAAAAATTAGATGCCAGTGGATTAACATTTGTATAAGGATTTACTGTACCAAGTGTCACTGCACTCGGATGGTTAAATTGCGAGAAACGACCATGTAAATATTTATACTTCGCGTCGCCGCCATGTTGGATTTGTGATCACCAGGTGATTGAAATTCCTATAGGTGAACTTATGTTCTTAGCCTCTATGAACGTAAAAACATTCAGTTTGATTGCTGTAATAGATTCATAGATATTGAGATCCATCTAAATATTTCGGATGGTCGCCATGTTGGATTGTTATATGTAAAGGTCATAGAGTCATGTACCATTAAAGGAAAATTATTGCGTAGGTTCATTATTCAAACTTTCACTTTGATCGCATGATTACGACACAAGAAATAAAAACTTAATTTTAAAATTCGCAACAGCCGCCATCTTGAGGTTATGTAAACAATTGAACTAAATTAGATACCATTGCATTACAATGTGTATAAACATTTGCTGTACCTAGTTTTATTGCGTTTGGATCATTAAATTGCGAGGAAGGTCTATATAAAATTTTCAACTTTGCTTGGCTGCCATATTCGTTTTGTAGTTAATCGGTTTTTTAAAGTCTTATAGATGATCTTCCAGTAGTGCCCTTTATCTCCGTACAAAATTTCAGGGTGATACCTGTAATGGTTTCAGAGATATAGAATGCCGGTGAAATATTTCGCACAGCCGCCATCTTGTGGTTATGTAAACTATTGAACGAAGTTAGATATCGGTGCATTACAATGTGTATAAACATATACTGTACCAAGTTTTATTTCGTTTGGTTGGTTAAATCGCGAGAAACGGCTATTTAAAAGTCGCAAATTCGCGTGGCCGCCATGTCGGTTTTGTAGTTACCAGGTTTTCAAAAGTCACATAGGTGAACTTCTAGTAGTTCCCTTTATCGCCGTAGAATATTCCAGGGTGGTATCGGAAATAGTTTCGGAGATATTGAATGCTAGTGAAATATTTCGCACAGCCGCTATGGTGGATTGGTGAGACGTAACAAAATTTGAAGGGCACGGTCAAGGTCACCCGGAATAGTGCTATGAACTTACCGAGTTTCATTGAAATCGCTCCAGCCATTTAGAAGTTATTAGGGGTACACACACCATCACGCACACACAGACGGGCACACGGACAAAAGGTGATCTCATAAGCCTATTTTTTAATAAATGAAAATAGGCTAAAAATGCACAGTACATTATGGTAATAACCACCAAGCTTCTCATTTAGCTGCAATGCTTTCTCACAAAACAGAAATGGGATCTCACTAACTTCTTGTCTGAATAAAACATAATAACACCGCTTTTTCCAATTTTTATCCGTAGCTGATCTCGTGGTTCTACTCTTTTTAGACCCTTCTTCACTATCTAACTTCGATGCAGAATTCAGAATTTCACCTTTCCTTTTTTCAAATCATAAATTTTGTTTTTTCCAACACTAAGTTTTCATTAGACACTGAACACTCTCACCTTTATTAATGATTTCTACCTTCTTCTCAATAGATAAAACATTGCGATTTCGTTTTTCTCTTTTGTCACTCGTAGAAGCCATTTTCACAACCTAATACAGTACAGTACACACACTCACATACGGTAACACTGACACATTATAGAGTAAACAAACGGAAGGAGACAACAACCGACTCACTACTGGAGTGAGCGCGCGCTGCTCCGTCTCTCTTTTTTTTTTTTTTTTCCGTCCGGTTAGTTGACGTCCGGATAAACGACTTTCTACTGTATACACACACATTTACTGTAAGTGTCCCCAAATGTGGTGGTTGTGGTATACAAAATGTCCATCACATTTCAATCTAAAACGAAACTAGAAGGTAATCTTTACGACCTTCAGAACTTGACTCCATTTAGTTTCACTGATCTCAGTCTGAGGATACAAGCAGCCAGCTGAGACTGTCTCCATGCTCTCAGCTTCTGGAATCCACGATATTGGAGGCATTATTTTTGTACTGTTATTTTATACATTATATTCAGAGTTTGTGGTTTTTAACAGTTAAAAACACTTTGTAGCAAATTGGGTTGAAACAAGGATTATGTGCAATATAACACATAATTTTAACAATAGTAGCATCATGTAATTTACAAAATACATACAAATATATAAACTGACCAAGTACTTTTAAACACACAAACACTGAATTAAGTGATTAAACATTAGCATTTTATACTCTGTATTTCAAAATAATGAACGTGAAGGAAATGGCGGGAGCTTGGAACAGCTTAGCTGTGTTGCCAAGTTTTTATTGTTGATGTTGAACAGCTGATTCGAATAATACACAGGGCTACACTTCAGATATTATTTCGGTACTATTATGCGCAATATAATGCAAATGTCGATCCCGAGTCAACGCCGAGGACATTCAAATAGAGAAATACTGTACGGTATAAAATGAATAAATAACACACCGCAGCTATGCTACCTTTGTCACCGTTATTCAATAAATACGAGAAAGAGGCCAAACACTCGACAGCTATACTGATATAATACAAAATACAAACACAAAGTAATATGATGATGAATATATCAACATTCACCATGCAATGATTATATCCTTCAAGATGAAACAAGAGTCTGGGTGAAGGTCGTTCACAGTTTACAGCAGTTAACACAGAACGCAGAAATAACATCATGACAATACCAAGCACACTCACTCACTGTACGGTTAATAATAGCCTCCACATACGTAATGTTAAGGTAAAGTATTTAGCACCAAGCACACAAACAAGCTGTTCTGTGGCGATATTATTGCAGTGATTTTACATTGTCGATTTGTAGGTTATTGAATGACAAGCGTTAATTTGAACACTACGGTATGCAATGAAACATTACTGGATAAGTAAACATTAAGACTAAATGTACATAGCCTATTTTGTACGTCACGCATGTATTCTAAATTAAGTATATTTAAATTTGAATTGAACAAACAAGGCTAACCATGAAAATAGTTTGATGTCGAAATGAACAATAGCCGGCCGTTACAGGTTGGCGCGCGCGTCTCCAGCTGTATTTCCAGCATTTTCCCACGTTCTTCCTGCGGTACTATTTACAACTTATTGACTCGATGCTTAAAGTAAACAAAACGATGGCAATGAAACTAACTCCGACACAGTTAACAGGCGACTGAATGAATGACAATAAGCTGGCAAAGTATGGTATTAGTTGTCAAAATCCAGCCAATAGGAGCCTGCGGCGGTCAGCTGTTCCAAGCTCCCGCCATTTCCTTCACGTTCATTCTTTTGAAATACAGAGTATAGTCATGGAAAAGAGATGCTTGCCAATCTCAGTAAACACAAAATAGAGACTGGAATGGATATTTTTTACAATTTCTCTTATTTTTATGGAAACATAAAATTAATTATGTTCTTTGAAAATAATAATTTTCAAAGAACACATTAATTTTCCAAAGCACAAAAATATTGCATTTATTTAGCAGAAAAGTGATAGTTTCACATGTTCTTGCAAATTCAGAATTGCTAAAATTCACTTGTACAGATCCTTAAAAAAAAGCATGATTATACATTAATTGACAAGTTTTGAACAAATTTTGTATTTATCGTTGTTGCTAAAATCCACAAACTCTTAACTGTGTTATATCATTTTATCATAGAGTTAATTTTTGTAAATACTGTTAATTGCAGTGATGTATGTATGTATGTTACCTCTTCTGTCTTCCACTGGCTTCTGTGTGCTCCAAAGTGCTCTGCTATTGAGTGGAAAGTGATGGAGAATCCTTCACATGCTAATATTACCATTATTTGAAGGTTTCTAATATTTATTTATACTGTACTATTCATAGTAATGACCAAAGGTGCTTCTTGGTGAAGTTGTATTAATATAAACAAATAAGTACAGTTTCTACTGCCAGTTTATATTTAAAGTTTAATTCTGACTGGTTTCACCTTTTGGTATGACTAATTTCATCGTCAGCTTCTAAAGGCTAAAAGCCTTGTAGTTGCAGCCATTTCTTACGGTCTTCAGCAGTTCTCTTCATATGGGCATATGAGTCACATTCCATTTCCTTGACAATGTTCTTGAGATACGATTGTCTTGGTCGTCCCCTTGGTTTTTTTTTTTTCCCCAAGATTTTTTCCTTCAAAAATTACCTGGAGGAGAGTTTTATGTCTGAGTATGAGTCCCATGAATTTTACTTTCCTTTTCTTGATGGTGTTCAACAGGCATCGATTCTCCTGAATTTGGTTCAGAACAAGCTCATTTGTCTTTCTTCCATCCAGCTTGTTAGAGGGCTTAGACAGAAAAACAAACCTTGTAAAAAGCAATGTCAGGAGGGCAGATTCAAATCAGTGGAGCTTGGGCGAGAGGAGCAGGGAGGTATTTAAATTAACTTGGTCACTTAAAACTAATGAGTGTTCCTCACAGACAATCCTCGTGATCTCTAGAAGATCCAATATGCAACTCTTGTTGTTAACCTGGAGAACACTGAATTCGACAAGACTGTGGAATTCCACGAATTTAAATACTTCTCCGTTACTCTCGGCTATGTTGCACTGAGTTCTGTTCCCTCCCAACATCCTGTCTAGTTCCTTATGTAGTGTCTTGTCTCTGTGATCAGCCACCTCGATATGTAAACATGTACAGTTACATACTTCCTCTTGTCTAAGGCCATACTACAGGGTTTGTCCTGAAAGTAGTCAGACTGAGTCAATTTTAAAAATATTATTGACAGAAATGATACAAACGCTCAATATTCTTCAAAGTAGGACCCATATGCATCCACACACCGCTGTCAGCAGGATTTCCTACCCTCGTACGTTTTCTGGAAGTCGGCAAACGGAATGCCGTTGAGCTCCCTCGTCATGGTCTGTTGCAACGCTTCCACGGAGCCGTGACAATGTCCTTTTAGGTGGTTTTGAGGTGGGGGAAGAGGAAAAAGTCCGCTGGGGCAATGTCGGGACTGTACAGTGGCTGAAGCAGGGCTGCATGTTGTGTTGGAGCAGCCAGGAGTTAGCGATCGCTGGGGGGACACGGACGATGCGTTTTCTCAGCCGTTTAAGGATCTCCACGTAAAAACCTTACTCTGCGGTCATTGTCCAAAAAATTCTTCACTCTTACCACATTTTCATCCGTTTTGGTGCTCGTAGGTCGTCCTGAACGTGCGTCGTCTTCAACTTCCTCTCTCCCCTCCCGAAACAGCTTGTATCAGTCAAAAACACTCAATCTGCCCATGGCGTTATCACCGTAAGCCGTCTTGATCATATTGTGAGTCTCTTTCGCGGTTTTGCCGAGCCTGACACAAAATTTGATGGCATAGAGCACTGTTTCAACAGACGAACCATGACAGTGTGTGACAAGTGCACTTGCAGAGGTTATGGAGACGAGCGATTTACACTCCACTATAGCTGAGAACCAACTGTGTGGCTGGCTCCCAGCCTTCCTTACAACCCCCTCCACCAACTCCAGGCAGAGAAGCCGCGGACAGTCTGTCCGTCTGCGCAGGAAAAATCCAGTCCGACTACTTTCATGACAGACTCTGTATTTTATATATTGTTATCTTTGTTCTTCTTCTTTCGAATGGGCCTACTGAGGACCATGCTTGTTCTACTGATGAGTTTTGATGCTTGCCCAGTACTAACATGCCTTTTCCCGGTGTATTTATTTTTTTCCCTCTGACCAGGAAATACTTTCTTTAGAGGTTTGTCCCGAAAATCATGGCCTTCCTTCAGAATAAGTCTCACAGTTTGTCTGTTTTGTAGGTCTGTAAGTCCCAGTTATTTGATGTCCTTCTCTCAGCCTGTCAGCCAAGTCGTATGGACCTTCTTGTTTCGCCGGAAGGTTAACAGGCGGTTAGCCAGTCTGTTCAGAGCAATCTTGCCACATGTCACATAGAAAGCTACCATTGTTCTCTTGGCACAGTCAGAAAGCCTCTCTATTTGTACGTAGAGCTTTGAGTTGTGTTGTCTCCGGTATTCCTCATCTTCTAGTAATGGTTCTAAGATTTTTCTGAGAATTCTTCTCTCTCTGACCACCAATTTATCAATAATCAAGCCTCTCTTGTTCATTGACAGACACACTATAGTATACAGGGCTTCCGGTCAGGTGACTGTAGTGTAGTACTAGTGATAGGCATCTCTTGTTATAGATGTTCTGAGTCAGTCTATAGGCCATTTCCAGCTAATGTTCTTGTTATATTAATTAACTCTTCAAGTAGAGCATCAAACCAACAACTGACAAACTGCAGAAAGAAGACAGAAGAATCATCAGAACCATTATTAACAAAAAACACCAAGTAAATGGCCAATGGAGATTACTACCGAATGAAGTGGTATATCGAGAGAGTGAATCAATAATAGATATGGCAGAAAAAAGAGATTCTCCTTTTCCGCATTATATCACACGCCTACCAGAAAACAGACTAATAAAACAGCTCTTTAGTTACTTCTTCATTTCCCGGTTCCAGTGATCTGGGTCGGGGTGTGAATCAAGGACCTGTCTCCACCACACTCTCGTCCCTCTTCCAGTACATCCTCCACTCTCACTCCTCTTTTCTCAACACTCTCCCTCACTGCATCCATCCACCTCATCCTCGGCCTTCCCCTTTTGGCGCCTTCCTGTGACTTTCTCAGTAAATAATCGCTTCGGGACTCGGTCTTCTCCCATTCACATCATATGGCCATACCATTTTAGCTTACTGATCTCGATTTTGTCTTGTAACTTTGGGAATCCTGTTTTCTTCCTAATTTCCTTGTTTCTGATTTTGTCTCTGTGGGTCTTTCCAATTATACATCTAAGGAACTTCATCTCAGCTGCCTGGATTCTACTTTCCTCCCGTTTAGTTGTTGTCCACGTGCCTGCTGCACACGTCAATATAGGAGTGTAATATGTTGAATACAGGATTCTTTCACATTTCTCCGGAACTTTCTGGTTCCACACCAGACCCCTCACACTCTGGTAAAACCCATTTGCTTGTTGGATCCTCTTACCATCTTCCTCACTCATCCTTCCATCATCTGTTAGGACACTCCCTAAGTATTTGAAGCTTTTCACAACTTCTAATGGTTTTCCATCTACTGCAATATCCCCCCTACCATCTCGCACATTTCTTGTCATCACTATTGTCTGACTCTTCTCCACACTGATTTTCATTCCATGCTCTTCTATCTCCTGATTCCAAACATTTACTTGTTCTTGGACTTCCAAGTCTTCGTCTCCCCATATCACTATGGCATCAGCGAAGAGTAAGGCCTTCGTCCCTTTACTTCCCATTTTCAGTTCCACTCGTTTATGGATTCCATCCATGACAGTGAGGAAAAGTAAGGGGGACAATACACACCCTTTTCGGAGACCTGTTTCTAGCTACTTCTGGAATAGGAAAACAAAGAATAACTGGTTCAAAGATATATGATGTAGATTAATTAAATTTAACGATGCTCCAAATTAAAAATAGAGAAAAGAAGAATATTTTAAGGAATAAATACTGTACTTACGATTCACATTAACAACATTTGAACGGAAAAACTACACCATCACAGATGAACGAAGGTCAGATAGAATGAAGAAATTTTGGGTGCAGAAGAAGCTGAAGCTGAATCGCTAATCTCCAAATACCATTGTTAGACTTAATTGTATTGGTATTGATTAAAGTGCTCCAATGAGGGCGTAAAATATGGGGAAAAATTAATAATTTCCCACGAAGATTTCAAAAGACAAAAACCAGTCGGAATTAATTTTAAATATAAAGTGGAAGTACAAACAATATTCATTTGTATATAGTATTTATTTATGTCAGAAGCAAAGAATTAGCTTGCCACTTGATATACACAAAGCAATATGATAGAATGTGCCTAAACATACATTTTGTTTTAATATTTTTTCCTGAGGAAAGTTTAGGGCTTTTAGTGAGCAAAACATCCTGGTCTTTCATTGATCTCTTCCATTATGATTTATCATTTTAATTCTCTTATTTCCAGAATGTTTCCAAGTTCTTGATCTGTTACATCCACAGTTCATTTATATATTTTTATCAATTGTTCATTGATTTCTTTATGCAGTGTATCATTAAAAAAAATCTTGATTGGAGGAAATCCAAAGTGGTAGTGGTAGTTGTTTAAAGGAAAATCAAGGTCATCTACCCCCTCTTCTGTAAACATATCACCTATACTAGTGCAAGACTGCAACATCTGCCATTTCATTTGCTATTACATGGTGGCCACTACTCCTGGAAAACCTGGAAATCCTGGAAAACTCCTGAATTTTTATTAGGTCTGGAAAACTCCTGGAAAATGACGAAAAATTTGAAAACTGCTGGAAAATAGCCACTGTTAATTAATTATAAAAATCTTTCCATCTTAAATCATACTCCCGCTGCGGTTTTGAGTGAGCACTCTATCGTTAACGAAAGAAATGTCCTAATCTGTTTCTGTGTGGGAGTATTTTTGTATAACATATTGAGTATAGACAACTTCACCGCAATAAAATTGTAGGCGGTCTTTTTTTTTTTAATGCGGATATTTGAGCCACAAAGGCTGATTTAAAACAACAATTAAATCATTTGTGTGTAGGCTTGCGTATCAATAACGCATCACCACTAATTTTTGTCAACATCTTTATAAGTAAACTAAACACAACTGCTTTATTTTGGTTTTGAAGTAGGCAACCGATAAAGCCCCGCACTTACGCTTATTTTTAAGTCTGGAAAAATGAGAATTACTCCTGGAAAATTCCTGGAAAACTCCTGGAAAATTGTTAACCGATTTGAGTGGCCACCATGTATTAGCACAAAAGGGGCATTATTATCTTCCTATCTCAGGATTTATTTTAAAGATATGAATTTAGCAGATGTCGCAGTTTTCTCCTGATTCGACAATACCATATACTTTCATATGTGAAGAATTTTATTTAGTGGATCTTGAGCAGTCATTATACTCCTCTTGGGTTTCTGCCGTATTGAAATGTTGAAACAGAAACTCTCAAGCAGACTCATTCACTGAGCTCTGTGGGGAGGGGGAAGGTGCTGTTATCCGGATAAAACACTGCACAGACAACAGTTTGATTCTCTGGGGTAATACACTGGCTTGGGTTTACTCAAGTGAGAGAACACAGTTTAGACAGATAAAATAAACTGTTTTATTTTCCCAATAAATTACAATTCATTTTTCAAATAAAATCAATTATTGGACAGGAACACTCAACAAGTACACGAAGACCAGCGGGTGTAGGTATCAATCCCACAACTACGCACTGCTCTGAGATTGGGAGGTCAAAACAAGCTCATCGGGAGCTATTGGTTGGATTGATGGCGAGAATGCCCACCTTTGAAGATGGTGGTGTGTCCGGCTGTGGAGATTGTCCTAGTCCTTCCCTGTGTGCTTGCTAGTCATTATCCATATATTCTAACCTTCTTTTTCTGTCAATTGATTGTTTGTGTGTTCACCTAGTTGCAATTTCATACTCGTATATAGATTTAACTGTTTTATTAGGTTTAGATAATTAGGATCTGGATCAGGTGTCTCTTATTTGACATAAGGGTATTATTAGCATTTGTCTTATTATAAGGTGCGTTCAAAAAGTAACGAGCCGGAGGCTGAAATGCGCAAACCGGTGACGACATCGGCTAATCGTGACGTGTGTAACGAGGTGTGGTTCCGACCATAGCGTGGTAGGTCACAGCCCGTCGCTAGAGGGCACGCATGCACGTCACGTGACGATACAAGCGAGCAGCAGCATGCATCAATCCTCCAACGCTGCCAGTCACATTGAAAACAGTGACATGGAGGCGTCAACCGAAGAGCAAAGAGGTGTTGTTCGGTTTCTGACAGCGAAAGGAGTAGGGGGAATGGACATTCATCGCCGAATGTCACAAGTGTACGGCGAACACTGCATGTCCCTTGCAAGGGTCAAGGCATGGCACAAGCGCTTCAGGGAAGAACGGGTGTCGTTAGCCGATGATGTCCGGTCTGGGGCACCCCCCTGCATTACCGATGACAACGTCCAGCTGGTTGATGCACTCATTACCCAGGACCGCCGAGTGACAGTGAACGCCATAGCCGCCGTGGTCGCTCCACGACAATACACAACCTCATACGGCCAACACAGTCGCGGCACTCAAATTGGAGGTTCTCGGCCACCCTCCATACAGTCCAGACCTCTCTCCCTGTGATTACGCCATGTTTGGTCCCCTGAAAAGGGCTCTGCGGGGCCAACGATTCACCTCGGACGCCGTCGTCCAGCTGTACGTGCGGAACTGGTTCACATCGCAGCCCAGGGATTTGTATGAGACGGCCATTCATCGCCTCTTGTCACAGTGGGACAAGTGCCTCAACAGCCAGGGCCAATACTTCTAACATACAGGTCCTGGTTTCTGTAATTATGCCTCCGGCTCGTTACTTTTTGAACGCACCTTATACTATCTCAGAAGGAATCTATTGAGATGGTTTATCTTCTTCTTCTTCTTCTTTCGTTATGGCCTCTACGAGACCACAGGCAGCTCTGCCATGGTTTGGGTCTGTTTCCTTTTCTTCTCCCAGAACCTCTTCATCCACTGTCTTCTTCTCTCCCGTTCATCCTCTTTTCTCGTCTTCCCCATTGATGATTCTCGATCCTTTTATGGTATCCTATGGCTATACCTTATTGTTTTCATTTCAGCCATTAACTTCTGCAAAGTTCTGTCTCTTTCCTCTTTCGCCAGTGCTCCTTCATCCTTTTGACTTGCTCGTGCTCGTTCTTCTCTCGAAAATATTCTGTTCTTTCTTGTTTTCTCGTCAGGTAAGTCCTTCACTCTCACAATTTTCCTTCTGAACATTTCTCTGTTTGTTATTCCGTCTTAACCCCACACTTTTCTAAATCCCAGTGGACTTCTTTCACCATGAAACTTGTGTCTTCCTTGGTTTCCTGAAAGGTAAGAATCCTGTTGGGCGAGCCTTTCTAGTCCCATCCGTCTAGCATGTCCATGACAAGTCAATATCCTTTGTGGTAGTGATATTTCCAAATCTTTCATACAATTCTCAGTTTGGTCTAAAGTAAATTCATCTGTTGTTTTCCTGGGTCCAAGGATCTTTCTATTATTATTATTATTAATAATTTTATTGATCATATTGGACCACTTGTGAGCTGTTACATGCACTTTTCTTAGAAGATTGTACTGTTTGGTTCTTGCCACCTACCCAGTACCTTTCCATTCGGTCCGATCGCAAGTTTCTCAACTAATTTGAAATCTTTATCACAGACCTTCTGTGTATCATTTCCCCCTGAAAATTTGTGATTCTGAAAAAGGGTGTTAATTTTATCTTCATTTTGGTATCTCGAGGCCAACTGTTTTGCGTGCTGTTGGATTTCTTGGATTCATTTTCCTGTCTTCTTTACAAGATACCTTAATAATGCTAATAATAATAATCATCATCTCCACCCAAACCTAACTCCTCTTGATTTCCAGATACATTAGATGTGTTTGCTTTCATACCAACATTGGTACTTCACATGGGGTTATAATTCTCTGTCATGTTGTTTTAGCTAGTTAATCAACTTGAGAATTGTTCATTGAGTTCAGGCATTTCAAATGTATGTTTTGAATTTTATTTTTGAAAATCCTATACATGGCCTCAGTTCATGCAAAATATTTGGCTGGATCCTCCTCCCAATAAGAGCTAGAGTGATCTCCAATGTCGCACAGACTGAACAGGAACATGGAAATACTTGAGACAACATGAGGAGACTTGATTGCTTATTCTGATCCCAGTTTTTTTGGTTAAATATGTTCTTAAGTACATTTTGTGCATCTATGCTTCTTTAATTTATTGGAAAAGTTCCGGGCATCAAATATTTTTACCATGCCAGTTAATACAATAATATTGAAAGCAATAATCTAGTACAATATGGACCTTATGGTTGAGAAAACGCCATTGCATTTAAAGGAATATAATAATATAATAGTATTTTGCCCAATGTTGATTGTCTAGTGTAAACTAGATTTAAATAAATATTAATGCATGCTTTTGCCCCAGAGGAGTGCATCAGGCCTCGGCAGCCGGCACAGTTCATACCCTCGCCGCTAGATGGGGGCTTCATTCATTCCATTCCTGACCCGGTCGGAGACTGGAAGCAGGCTGTGTTTTTCATTAATGCATGCTTTATGACATGTTTCTTGTCCTACAATATTCAACCATGGGCGAGAATCCTTTTGTTACATTGCATCAAAATATAATAAACTCTTCACGAATTCTTCATATTGGAAAGTTTGGGAGATGAAGCAAGTCATCTGGTCCCAAATTATTTTTTCCATTTTTTACAGTATGTTGATTCTGTTTAGTTTCTTCTGCATGTAGTGTTTTTCATGGAAAGAATGGATTTTTGTCACACATCATCCAAATCTATTTAGGTCAAGAACATCATTCATTTAATATTTGGTAAAAGGAAATGAACCCTTTAAATAACAAATTACTGCCATGGTGTGACACAGTTCTAACTGCCATTTCCATTGTGCTGACACATCAAGCATTCAAGTTTTTATTTTCTTTCACTTGAAAAATGTATTGTTTTCAGTGAATGTGATCACTAATCTTTACAGCTTCTATGTATTTTTAAGTTAACTGAAGACAAGGGCACATTTATCAATATAACTATGTTGCAGAATGTCTTAATTTTTTGATAAATCTATACAGGAAGACACAAGGTGGGTAAGTAGTATTCCACTTTAGTAAATGGGGCTGATGTCTCAACCCTCTTAATTGTTACAACAGCAATGACAATGTAAACATACAGATTATATTAACCATCCTGAATTTCTATTCAATTCATGTGTTATTTTCAGTTGTACATTTCAAAATTACTCTGTAAGTTATGAATGTTGGAAAATAGGAAGTGTCTGATTTTTATCACAAAAGTTGTCATTGAGTAATATGTTTAATTTTGTGAATACAATCACAAAGCCATGGATCATTATCCTTTAATTAAGTTACAAACTTTAATTTCTTGAATGAAGGTGCAGTTAGAACACTGTCAAACCAACTGTTTATAAAATAAATACTCCAGATAGAACCACATCTCTCTTCTAAATATAGTACAAAAATTGTGAATGGAGTCATCTGAAAATTAGTGAATTGGTAGATCACTTAAAGGAAATGCCTAGACAATGCTAAAAATCATAAACTCTAAAAATTATGTGCTATGGTGAGGTCTACATTCAGATGACTGGGATTAGACAGTTCACACAAGTGAAGTATTCTTTATTTTTATACAACAAACTTCCAACTATGAAGAATTTCTTGATATTTTACCAACCAATAAGTTCCCTCCATACTCTTGATATTATGTGAGGCAGCTCCCAACCCTAAATGTGAAATACAATGCTTGGGCCTATTTGAAACGATGACATGTCAGATTAAACAAGACTTAAGAATAGAGAAATGTTGGTTATTATATAGAGAATATTTTTTGGGTATGAAGTTTACATAAACAGGTGATATAAGTGTGATTGTGTTTTAGAGTTTAACGTAGCTGTTATTCTGTGTAAAGCAATATAATATTGAGCGTTTACTTACAGTTGCATGCATGACTGTGGAATTTGTTTTTAGATATAGTTTGGTAATGTACTGAATATGCTGGGTAGAAAGTGGTTTATGACGAATGATATCCAATTAGTAGACACAATTAGTACAATTCCATTCATTGATTATTTCGGCAAAATTTTCTGGTAACTGTTTTATATCATTTCTTTTCTGACTGGTGATATTGAATATCAGTTGCCTGCTTTTTTTTACACCCCCCCCCCTAAGTGGATGGGTCATTCAGATGAGCTCTAATCTTAGTTCTTGATTTTACAAAAATTTGCACAAGTTAAAGTTTTTTTTTTGTAATAGTTCTGTGGTTTATTTGAAATTACTCTTTTGTCTCTCTCTTTGTCTGGATGAATATAAAGACAGATAAATACCATGTGAATATTCTGTCTTTGGTAGCTAAATATAATATAAAGTGCGTTCAAAAAGGAATGAGCCGGAGGCTGTAATGCGCAAACCGGTGACGACATCGGCTAATCGTGGCGTGTGTAACGAGGTGTGGTTCCGACCAGAGCGTGGAAGGTCACAGCCCATCGCTAGAAGACCAAGACAGTAGGCCATTCGACATGCTTCCTGGTGTGGTTGAAGGTTGATGGTGTGCACACTTCCGACGCTCAATCCGACCACGGCGGCTATGGCGTTCACTGTCACTCGGCGGTCCTGGGTAATAAGGGCATCAACCAACTGGACGTTTTCATCGGTAATGCAGGGGGGTGCCCCAGACCGGGCATCATCGGCTAACGACACCCGTCCTTCCCTGAAGCGCTTGTGCCACGCCTTGACCCTTGCAAGGGACATGCAGTGTTCGCCGTACAGTGACATTCGGCGATGAATGTCCGTTCCCCCCTACTCCTTTCGCTGTCAGAAACCGAACAACACCTCTTTGCTCTTCGTTTGACGCCTCCATGTCACTGTTTGCAATGCGACTGGCAGCTTTGGACGATTGTTGCATGCTGCTGCTCGCTTTGTATCGTCACGTGACGTGCACGCGCGCCCTCTAGCGCCGGGCTGTGACCTTCCATGCTCTGGTCGGAACCACACCTCGTTACACATGCCATGATTAGCCGATGTCTTCACCGGTTTGCGCATTACAGCCTCCGGCTCGTTACTTTTTGAACCCACCTTATACAAAGATCTTTCATCTCTCAGCACCAAAATATTTATAATAATACTTAGTACATATTTTAGGCAGTCTGTAGTCCTTCCTCAGCCATAACAAATCATCAGAATATGAAAATCATTACATTTTAAAATGTGAAAATTGATCTTTTGTAGTGATTTTTATATTCTGATGAATTTGTCATGGTAGAAGAAGGACCACTACAGATTGTCGAAATCATGTACCAAGTATTGTTATAAATATTGTGGAGCTGAATGGTGGAAGGTTTTTAGATTATATTTAGTTGTCAAGCTGACTTAAATTTTAGAGTACGTATTTGTACACCTTGCCACATTGGATTTGTACCCAAATTGCAGATTAACAAAAACAATAATAATAATAATAAATGCAGGTAGGGAGCAGGCAGTCCTACAGTGTTTTAGTAATAAAGAAACTCAAAAACGTAAATAAAAATAAGATTTCAACGAAAAATAAATAACATAAAGTAAAAAGGGTATTTACAGATTAGTAATGCCAAAGAAGATCAGAACGAATGAAAAGCTACTGGACAACTCGAAAAGAAAATGTACCAAAGAAGAGGACCAGGAAATGATTGACTGAAGTGGTCCAATGAGGCTGTATAAGCAGAAGTTGTTTATGAAATCTTGGTTTGTTGAAGGGTCCAAATACAGTATATACACATTTCATTTCATATCATTGCATTTAATATGTTGAAATGCTGAACCGTCTGATTTTTCGAAACATAGTACCAATTGGATGGATAACTTCTTAGGAACACCAACACCCCAGAGGAAGGTATTGTTTTATCATTTTAAATGATCTTGTCGACTTCGTCGTTACGCTAGGGTCTGGTGTAACGAAATGTACCCAGATGCACTGAGGTGTGTGACGTCATAGTACCGCTTGGTGCATGTGTTCCCCGACAATCTCTATTTCATTAGTATAAGACAAAAATCCCCGATTCTTGGATGTCAGGGGTAATCTCGAGAACCACTGGATGGATTTTGATGCGGGTTTTACCATTCTGTAAAGGATATCTCGAGGAAAGATTCATATCTCGAGGAAAGATTCTGTAGAAAATAATTTATTATGATCAAAGGAAGCCAAGCAGTAACGATTTCAGTGAAAAAGTCGAAAACAAACTTGGCGTCCGTGCGCTTCTTAAGCTTACGCTGGGCAAACCGTTAAAAATATCAATATACTATGAGCGTAAGAATTGGTCAGCATGAAAAGTTCTACAAAAAAGTCCGCGAGAGCATATCTCTATCTTCAATACATCGCCCACTATAAGTGTTTTTAGACTGGTTGGAAGGGGCACGTCCCTGCGCGCTTGACCTTGCTTTGCCCTTGGTTTGCACTTGCCGTTCGCGAGTAATTTGAAACAAGATAAGTATTATGCAGATAATTTTCTAACATGTCAAGAGTCTTTGGCTTCGAGTGAAGCGAGAAGCCTCTAACCTTTCTAGCATTTTTCAGCATTTGTAGCATTTAAAACGATACAAAGTCTAGTCTTTCAGACTGACTGTCACTTTTTTTAAGTAAAATTGTACATGGTCTATGGCTTGTAGTATTTATAAAAATGGTTTAGGTGGAAATTATGCGCTAGTGGTGGATGTCTCGAAATCTCCGTTGTGGTAAACAGAAGACGCACACAAGATCTCATGATGTTTGGGAGAAACAAACACATTAGCTATTAACAGAATTGCTTTTCAGTCGGTCAACATACAGACGTGGCCATATTATTGGAATCATGTTCTTTATTAGTTTTCCAGGGAGATAAATTAATTCTGAAGCCAGAAATATCGGAAATAAATCAAAATAAAAAGGAACTGAGGTGGTCCTGCCACATCATTGCTCACAATAATTGTTAATTATTATTAATGTTATTGGATTATAAATATTTATATGTAGTCAATGTTGCCTAGTTATTAAAACATCTTATATATGGTATTTGTCTTTCTTTTATGGATAGTGTGACAAGTTTGTTTATTTTCTGAATGAAAGTTCTTTTTGATTAAGAAGGAAAATTTGTGATAATTTTTTCACAAAACGGTGGGATATAAAAGACTCATTCGGCTCAATTTATTTAAGTTACATAAAATATTATATAGCTCAAAATATAGAAATTTCACTCTCATCAATGATTTAAGGGGTTACAAATTGTTAATGAATTGGGGAGTTTTATTTTAAATAATTTGGTGACGTCTGTACACTTGTGTTAACCGGCATGAAATGTGATTTTATTAATAGATAACTACAGGCAAATGTTGGGATTGTACCTTACTTCAAGCCCCAGGGTACCTCCCTCATCCATGTCCCTAAACCAGTTACACACACTATTACAGATAAGTTCAAGATATATCCCACTACACAGGGCTGATGACCAACATGTCCCAAGCCCCTAAAATGAATTAACAACTACGTATCAGAAAAGTTCAGTTTTTGTTTAATTCAACACTACGACTGTAAATAAATATTGTTGTTATGACAACTCCAAGGATAGCTATGTCCTAAAGCCATTTCTATGTTTTAAATAAAAATGTTATTAATGTGATTTTAGGGGCTTGGGCCATCTTAGTCATCAGCACTGGGCTCTGTGTTAAACTTGTCTGATAATCTGTATTTGTGCGATGATGTAGTAATGTGTGCAGCTGTATTAGGGGCAGGAATGGGGTAGGTGCCCCAGGACATGAGATAAAGTACTATCCTGGCATTTTCCTGGAGGGTTTGGAAAAACCCAGGGAAACACCACACTTAGGATAGCTGCTGTCAGTGCCGGGATTCGAACCTCTGATTTCTGGTCTTGTTGCAGATCTTCATTGCGGTGCATGATTTAATGCACACAGCGATGCCATGGAGTGACCATAAATAAAACCAAGGGGAAAAAAGACATGCCTTTAGCATCTCAACCGCAACTTCGGTGGCATATTTGGTAGCATGCTGAGCTTCTATGCCCAAGATTGCGGGTTCAAACTCGGCTGAAGTCGTCCGTTTTTTTAAGTTTTAGAAATAAACAGTATTGAAGGCGGAAAATCCATTATTCTTTCAAAGTTATAGTTACGTCAATACGGACCTGAATAATCGACATTATGAATCTTTTTTTAAGAGCGTTAAAAATCCCTCAGTCGGGACTAAGTGTCGTTGACGGTAGCAACTACTTGAAACTGATCCTCTGCAGTCCTTACCTGAATTACAGATACACACACTAAAACAGCCATCACAATTAGCACCCATTATCAGACAGATTCTACACACACCCAAAGTACACGGGGCTACATGACCGCATTGTCGCAGCCCCTAAACTGAGGAACCAACATCTAAACCCTATTTTAACAAGCAGGAACTAACAATTCACTGGCCAGGATATCAGAGGGACCACTTAAGTATTGAGGGGTGACAACTAGTATAATACCACCATGTAAAGTGTTAATTTTCCACTGGCTCATATTGAAGATTGTAAAATGCACTTGGATGTTAATGCCACTTCTACCCAGCACAATGTCTTCAGGTGATAGTATTGTAGACTTGAATGGAATATGGACCAAATATACGATTAGCTGTAAACATGTTGGATTCACTTTAACTGTGTTATGCAATTCCCTAGGAAATGCTGTAGAAGGCCTTATTTCTGTGTTAGAATTGTTGATAATGCATTGAACTGACTAAATGTAGTCTATGAGAAGACTGATTTCAAACGACACCAAGTCAAACTTTCTTCACTATTCAGGAAACTGGTATAACTGTTGTCAGATAAACAGAACAAATTATTGATTCCTAGTGCACGTACTATATGTTTATGTTAATGGAAAATATCAATCTCTTATTAATATGGATCTGTTTTTGGGCTGGAATTAGTGTCATAAATTTTGAGACCATGGAAACCAGTGATCATCATCTAAACATTGCTTGCCACGGTGGGTGAGTGGATAGCGTGTCGGTCTACTAACCCCAAGATTGCAGGTTCGCCCCTGACCGTGGTAAGTGATTTTTGAAAGGCGGCAAAAATACGATACGCATGTCAAAGAACCCATTTGAATTCAGTAGTCCGAGTTCATAATGGCAAAATTAATCTCGGGAGTTTCCGCCAGCACAAAGTTCCTCATTTCTCTACTAGAAAGCACTATTGTGTTCAACCGGGTGAGTTAGCCGTGGTGGTTACGGCATGACTGATGGCAGTCGCTCACATCCGGGAGGCGAGGAGGTTCGAATCCCCCCGCCGGCAACCTTGAAGATGGTCTTCTGTGGTTTCCCATCTTCCTTCCAGGCAAATGCCGGGGTTGGTCCCTAACTATAGGCCACAGCCGCTACCTTCCAACTCCTCGTCCTTACATTCCAACTTCCCTCCTTCGCTCCCCAACGGTACTTGTAGCTCACCCATTGGGTGTCCGTCTCGAAGCAGCTACAAAACTGGCGAGCCGAACATGTCCTCGGACACTCCCGGCACTAAAAGCCATACGCTAAAAAAAAAAAAAAATTGTGTTCAAGGAGATTAGATATCTAACATCTAACCTCCTTGACTTTCATAGTCAATGAACTACGAAATTCGACATGCAAGCTACCCTCTGGGTGTCAAATAGCAAAGCTTGCACCAGGCACCCGAGGCCATACGATATTATTATTATTATCTAAACATTGCTATAAGATTGCAAACTCTTAGTTACATGTTGTTTTGATCATGTATGCATACGAGGTCAATAGAGTCCGCTATACGATGCTATAGGAACACAAGCTCTTACTGTCGACCAAAATATTATGTGCACTCGAGTTTGAAGGTTGTTTGTGAAGTAACCAATAGACCTACATAAAATCCAAGTAAATCATCATTTTCATCGTTCTATTTTACATTAGTTTATGTAGGTTTGGAAGTTTTAATTTATATTTTAATATTTTTTTATCGCAGTTGAAACACAAAAAGTGCTAGTTTTTAAGCGTGTTTCAACCATGCGTCACATTTAAGAATTATCTCACAAACCCATCATCAGATCGAATCCAAATTTTAACACAATATACATTGGAATATTGTATAACTGGTTTATTAATTTCAAAATATTGTGTGTTCAAGAACGAAAGTTGCTATCATTTTTGTAAGGTAACTTTTTCTCGGCTCGGGGTCGTTGGAAAATGAAGTTCTTGGCTGCGTTGTAATCCTTATACATCAAAAAGTTATGCTGTATGACTGTGAAATACGTTAATTAATTCACTTATTTTATATCGGTTTGTATTTGTATGGGGAATTAAGACATGGTTCACCAGCTAGCCGCTCCGGGAAATGCTGTACAGAGTTGCTGAGATGGAGCCCATCACTTCCGAGCGAGGCGCGCCATGCCGCGTGATGGAGCCCATCTTGACAACGTTGTACAGCTTTCACTGGAGCGACTAACTGGTGAACCATGTCTTAATTCCCCGTACAAATACAAACCGATATAAAATAAGTGAATTAATTTTCGTATTTCACAATCTTACAGCATACTTTTCGATGTATAAGGATTACAATGCAACCAAGAACTACATTTTCCAACCACCCCGAGCCGAGAAAAAGTTACCTTACAAAAATGATAACAACTTTGTTTTTTGGACACACAAAATTTTGAAATTAATAATCCAGTTATACAACATTCCAATGTATATTGTGTAAAAATTTGGATTCGATCTGATGACAGGTTTGTGAGATAATAATTCTGAAATGTTTTGCATGGTTGAAACACGCTTAAAAACGGGCACTTTTTGTGTTACAACTGCGATAAAAAATATTAAAATATAAATTCCAAACCTACATTAACTAACCTAAAATAGAACGACGAAAATGATGATTTACTTGGATTTTATGTACGTCTATTGGTTACTTCACAAACAACCTTCAAACTCGAGTGCACATAATATTTTGGTCGACAGTAGTTACGTATTATTTGTTTCCTATAATGTTGAACACTGAAAAGTGTAAAATTTATCCCGAACGGAAACTTTCAGAGAAGAAAGAGAATGAGTTTCAAAAATATAATGCTTGACATGCCATTCTTTTCTGCAATTACCATTGCAGAAAAATGCAAAGCGTTTCAAGGTTTCAGCTCGGAAATCAGAAAGTTTTAATATATCCATGATTCTGTGCGGTGTGTAGCAAAGGAAATGTACCTTTTTTTTTAGCTTATCGTAATTCGATTCCTAATACATGTATTATACCATTTGAATGTGTGTTCACAATGTCAACTAAAAAATATAAATCTCTTATTTTTCAAACCGCTTTGTGCAATTAGGGAAAACTGGAGATTAATTTATGATAGATGTAGTGTCTCGTGCTATTTAGCCAAGTCCAGAATTTCTTTGTTGCCGACATATCCCCACCATTCAAACAGCCAGAGTGGCTGGCAGGCGAACCTATTCCTCGTATATATTCTGCAGTGTCAAACCATGTAGGGAACCTGTTGCTGCCTTTGGCAGGCTAAAGCTATTTCCATATTTCTGGATGATGATTTAATGTCAATTTCTGGATATTTTATCTACTCCCTGGTCAGTAACAAAGCAAAGAAACTCAAGCTAACAGCATCATCTACAGAGTGAAACCCTAAGAAACAAGATTAATTTATATTTATGAGATTAGTTTATTTCAATAATATGTACATTGCATGTACATTACTTGTGGGCTGTGCCATAGCTTGGTTTAGAAATATTTAGGCACTGTTAAGGTTGGTTTGATGCACTTTGATTGTTAGTTATTATGGTAAGTTGGCAATAGCCAAATATAATCATGTAAGGAACCACATGACACCTTAAATCCGTCATGCTCGAATGTGCAAAAATTGACTTGGTGCCCTTTGAAATTAATGTCCAATTTTTAGGATTTGTATGGAAGCTGAAATGTGTTCGACATTGAATTTATTTATATAACTGTATATCATAGAAACTACATTGTGCCTAGTTAATAGTTTCTTTCATTGATTAAACAAGGAAAGTTTAAATAATGGGAAGCCAATGTACTGTACTGTGTCCGAAACACTTTCCCTGTTGAAACTACACAAATAAATAAATGGATGTGAGCCATAACTGAAAAGTTAAACAAAAAAAATGTATTAAACAGGGTAACAAATAATGTTGCACACAACCTGGCATATTATTTTGAGAGAGACCAAAACATACAAAGTAGGATCCAAAATGTGTAATTCGTTAGCACAGTAACTTAAAATCAGCAGGGTGAGAAAATCAGCAGGGTGAGGTTCATCCCTGATTGTGCAATAGGCAATGACACCATTATTTTCCAGCAGTAGGGAGAGGGAGGTTTCAAAGGCCTCTATTAAGCATTTTAAGGTAGAAAAGTAAAAGTTGCAGGTTTAAGTTTCCAGGATTTGAACCAAATGGCTGTAGGCCATATTGAATCATTGCCCATTTGTTGTTTGATGAAATAAATTCAAAGAATGGAGTATTTTTATCAGGAGATGTATGCATTCTTATGAATGTATTTGTTCTCTTTTTGCATGTATTATTTTTCTACTATAGATATATTGTGAAACACTTTTTTCCTTTTAATTTATCTTAATGCTATTTTCAGCTCTTTGAAAAAACACTATTATACATTACAGCGTAAGTGAGCTAATAAATCTCCCGCTTGCCTATTCAGAAGGAAAACTAATCAAGTGGGGAAACACACCCATGACCCTACTGGTCTCCAATGTTTAGTTCATTAAAGAAATGTTACTTATCAAGTTGTGGCTTTCACTAATTCCAGATATGTCTCAAGAAATGGTATACTCTGTTATTGCTAATGCAGTTATTGTATGCTCGTCTGAAATATAACTTCTCATCATTAGCACGTGCTTTATCAACTCTCTACATGCCTTCCTCCTTTCCTTGTTAGCCTGTGTCTCAGTATTACCAAGTATTGGGCCAAGTGACCAGTTATGGTCTTGAACTCTCCTTCCATCGCGTCATTGGACATCCTACAGATTTTGTTCCTCTGGGTTGGAAGCGTAGTATCTCCTTTGGTAGGTAGTCTCCAGAATCCATCCTTTGCATGCGACGTTTCCAGTTTTCCTGGTAATCATGCAGGGTCATTATAAATGTGCGCACGAGTAAACACAGCAAGCTAAGCCGGCTGTGACTGGCGCAGATCGCGGCCGCGCATACCCGGTTCAGCCGGTGGTTGGTGCGAACTTTCACCAAACGTGTTCAGTAAGGTGTACTTACAGTGCTCATAGGCGATGCCGAAAATGTCCTCCCTCTCTTGTAACACACACCTGACATCTTCTGATGAAAGAATGTCAACTCCTTTATTATTTACAGAGCCTGTTTCCTTGAATCGTTTAGAGAGCCTCCTAATTGTACTGGCATTAGGCACATGTCTTCCTGGAAACTTGATTCTAAATTTTCGTCTCGTTTCAGAAGAAGATGCTCTGCTTTTCATGTACAAATTATGTATATACATATGTCCTCGCATTGTGAATTGGTGTCTAGACATGACTAACAATCACAGTAATCACAATACTCACTAAGCATGCAACACTAACATCTAAGCTTTGCATACACGTCCATATGAATGACTAAACACGTGTGAACTAACGATATGAGTCAGCACCGGCTGAACAGGGTACGAGGCGCCCGCGATCTGCGTCAGTCACAGCTGGCTTAGCTTGCCGTGTTTACTCGCGTGCACATACATTATGACCCTGTAGATGTAAGTGACAACAGGTTTCACCTTCAATTTCTTCAGCCCCGAAACATGTAAAACAAAAGGTATTTACTACGCAGAATTTCTTTACCTAATTTTAATCCCCTATTTTACCGTTGGTCAATACGGACTCAAAATGATTCCAAATATTCCTACGTAGTATGTTGTATCTATCGACTAACCAAGACAAGTGTCTTTCTTTCTGGTTTTTTACTTACCTTTTTTTCTTAGCTTTATATTTACCTGTAGACACGGAATAGGATACAAGGATAAGGTAAAAATTAAAAGAATCTATTCACAATAATAATGTATTTCTGGAACACTGGACAATACATGAGCTACTCATAAGTACTTGTTACTGAAACTATTGTCTATTATCGGTCAGACAACATGGTTACAGCATAGCTGCACAGAATGAATGTAGAACACCAAGTTAGTTGGAATCTACAGTATCGGAAATATCTTACATGTTACTGACAGTACGTTGGAATGATACATCATCAAATGGAAGCACAGTACACAATCCTCCAAAAGAAAGATCCTCAAGCTGCTTCAACGTTAAGTACCGACTAAGTATTACTGAATTGTTCACTTTGGAGGACCACATTTTTGAAGGAGCATATTCACATGAAATTTTAGTATAGTTATTTGCAATTAGATTGATAACAAAATACTGGAATCTCTTTTTTTCACAGCAGCATATTTTCATTTGATTGCATAATACAATAGAAAATAACAGTGTTATGTGGTAAGTGTAGTCCAACTCCATTCATTAAAATCGGTCTTCATCTGCACAACAATCTCACACAAAATCACTTTACCATGTCAAACTTATAAGATTAATGAGAATGTTGCACAATTGATCCAATTTCTTAAATTCCAATACTACTTCCTAGATCCAGTAAAACCGGGACCCTTTAATTTAACTGAAATATTTGATGGTCCCGTGAACTAATGTCCGTTGCTCACGGTCAAATAAGTTTTATAAAACCTTTTGATAAAACTTTCCATAAAATAGGACATGTTCTATTCCGTAAAATTAATTTTACGAAAAGAACCAATCAGGGAAGCTGACATGAAGATGATGCTGGCGCCACGAGGTGAGAAGATTGTGAAGCTCGCTTGTAAACAAACACTTCGAAAATGGCAGGCTCCGGCTGGACTAAGGAATCTTTTATAAGTGTTTTACTGGACGAGTACCAGAAATATCTGTGTTTGTATGAGGTTAAAACGCCCATATACCACAATAGAAATGCAAGAAGGGAGGCAGAAATCTCAAACACAAGCCAGGCCGATGTGAAGGCAAAGATCAACGGGCTTCGAACTCACTTGCAGTCTCATTTCAGGATAAATGGCTTGCCTCTAAGTGTCCTGTCGAAAAATTTTGAGACCAACGAGATCTAGGAGTCTTTTAAAACTGCTTTCCTCCATTCTTAGAAAATTTCTATATGAATTCTGATCTTCTAACCTCAACTCATTTTCGACCAAGGACAGCATTCCTCTACTCTTCTTTTTATCCATTCCCAAGTCCAGGACTTCCTAGCATTTCTTTTCTTTCTTTTTACCACTGTACGACATATCATTGTAGCTAAAGCAGCAATTTTTGCTTTGTTTGTTGGAGCCATACTCTCAAACCAATGTGTGTTGAACAGCTGATTCTTGGTTCAGAAGTTTATCGGTAGATGGCGATCCTGATACATCCACGGATTTTATAAAATAATTTTACCGTGAACAACACAGCTTGCTTTTGTCAAATTTTTGTAAAATTAGTTGTAAAATAAATTTTAAGAATCATTTTACCGCGAGCAACGGGCATTAGGTGTGAAAAACGTCTTCAATTGCCTTCATTAAACAGGAACTGTGTTATGAGGACAACGGAATTCAAAATATGCATTTTAGTGGAAAATTTCCCAAGTTCCAGAATGCAGTGCTTGGAAAATTGTCTGTTGTAACAGTTCACTCTGTAGCTAACAAGGAATGTGCAAATACGTCTTCCTTCTTTTGTTCTCCGATACACACGTCGGAGTGTACGGTTAATTGCATGTTGCCTCTCCCAATAACTGCCTGTGTGTCTGTACCCCAAACCCAGGGGCTCATGACTAGTGGGATCAAGGATGATGTAAGTATAAGAGATTCGTCACTTTTGGTTATAGAATTTCCGAGAGAGAGCCTGAGGCTATGTACCGCTATACCAAGTCTGGCAACATAAAAAGTAAAAAGCCATATGAATGTAGCCTTTATTACCCGTAATTGAACAGTATGTTCTGCGATGAGTTATTGATTATTGATGAAAATAACACAAACATAACTGCGCCTTTCGCTAGGCGCTGAAATATACGTCCAGATAGGAAAATAATACATTTTGATATATATCAATGTTGGCAAGAGATTTGTCACGAAGGACACAGTTATGCCATTCTAGAGCTTAATTCACCTTTAGGATAATTAAAAATTCTGTCCTACTCTACAGAATTGTTGGGATATTCGATGAATATAAAGAAAACTGTCCAAATGCACACTATATTGCCATAACCTCACTTTTTGCCTAGCATGCCGACTGCCACCCACCCCTCTCCGTAGCCCTAAACCACAAATGTTATTGCAATGCAAAGGAGAATGGGTAAGAAAACAAACAAGAGATGAAATGCACACATTTATTCTCTATATATTTTTATTCGAGAGTAGTCCATATTGCCCACTAGTTTTACACATGGTCAACACCAGGAAGATGAACATTGCCGTATTGTTCTTACTATCATTATAATTCTTACATCCCGGTGCTTGGCAATTTTTCCTCCCTTGCAGTGGCATGATTGACTCTCAATTCAATTCAAATAAATACCGTAATCAAAATACTGAACAAATCAAAACAACCAACACCACCACGAGGAAAATCAATCAAAACAGACTATTCCCGCTCCCGCCAGTCGGTTTGGTGTGAGCGTTGGGTTAGTGCCAACTATGGAAATATAGTACTGAAATTAATTCTTCATTGGTTGGCAGAACATCTATAGCGGAGCTTTATTGAAACCCACACGCTCTCTATGATCTGTCATCCCCCTGAGTGGGATGTGGGTTGGCTACCATGGGATGTCCTTTATTTACCTTATTCTTCTTTGTTTTCCATTTCTTCTTCTAGTCTGTAGGTCTATAGTTAGTTTTAGTAATAGTTTCCATTACATTATCATTTTCACTATCATTCAAACCACTAGGGGCCGATATGCAGATTAAGGCTTTCACGGGCTGGATTACTATTCAAATAATTCATGGTTTTTAGGCTAATGCCATGTCTTCAGGGCACGATGTATGTTTCAAGGATGCTCATGAGCTTGCCCTTGTTAAGCACAACTGATCTAGAATTACAAGGGGGGCAGTTGAAATTCATAAAAACCCCAACAACTTGAACATAGACACTGGCTATCAGCTAAGTGACACTTGGCTACCAGTTATTAAAGATCTAGGAAGATAGTTCCTCTTAGTTTCTCTGTCCTTCACCTATTTCAAATTGCACGTTTTCCTCTTGGCTACAGAGCCGGGATATGATCTCCTTTGTTCGTCATTGGAGGAGTTTCCATCTGTTCTTTCGCCGTTGCCTGTACGACATCAGGTATCGTGCAGATAACACTTCCCTTTTGTTTCTGTTTCCTTATATCCATCAAACCCTCCCTCCCTTTCTCCTTATTTGTGTCATCCTCATTCTTCGAGGAGTCTCTGTATTTCCCCCCACCTCGCCCCCTTTACCTTCTCCTTCTTTACTACTGTCCTCCGTTCTTATTAATATGGCGAGTTTTTTTCTACCATGGTCCATACAGTAATTTCTGGCAACTGCTCTCTGGTGACGAACAGAGCAATTTATCTAGTTTTTTGTAATCTCATCGATATACTTTCTTTGGCCAAATTGTTTTATTCCATTGAAAAAGGAGCCAAGGTGGTATTTAATTTTATTTTCACACAGCATTAGCCCAAAAACCATGAATTATTTGAATAACAATTATCATGTTTGTCTCGGCCCTTGTCAATCAGCTTAGAATTCAGAATTTGGATGCATAATATATCATCGTAATTTTATGCAGCCATGTAATGGAATAGCATTTTGTGGTTCATTATAGACAAGGAAATACCAAGATTGATCTATAGCTGAACTTTGTTTTGAATAGCAGCCAATAGCAGGGTATTTTAATTGAACACTTACATTACTGACATAGTTCGGCAGTAAATATTATGGCTTCGAAAGCAAGAGTTGTGCCCGATCTTAACACGAGATTAAAAGTGACACAGTACTGTAATATGTAAATACAACATTGAATAAGGTATGTACACCATTTTATTTTTTCTCAGCTAGTCCGTTATATGCATGTCCAGGTTTTTAATTATTTTAGCAAAGGTCTACCTCCATTAACTGGAAACCTATCTTTAATGGAAAAATTTGCAAGTCCCATTGAAGTTAGGTTTTAATGTATGACCATCTGAATGCAATTTTACAAAAAAAAAACATCCATTTAATGCATAAAATTTAGCTCTTGAGAGAAAGATTTATTGAAACATTTCCCCACCTTGAGGGAGGGTAAACACAATGTACTGACCCATGCAACACAGTATAGGCCTAGTAAGTTTTGGCTATGCAGATGGATTCTTAACCCTCACTGCAGCCTCAGTGATCATAGACAGATACTATTCATTGTAATGGAATTTCTTCCATGGGTCCTATATACTACAGCTTGTTTTACAAAGAGCTTGTTTATTTAGGACTATCCTCCAATATCATGACATCCTCACAACATAATTCAAGTTGAACCTTACCACCCCACCTGTATTTTGTGCAAGCTAGAAGAAATTCTTTTTCATAATCAGCTAGAGCTATTTTGGTATTTTAAATTTGATGGAATAATGCGACAATTTAAAGGATATAGAAAAATTTTCAACAAGCTACATATACAAGTACATTTCTTTGATTACATTTTAACGCACCATTTTTTTTGCATTTTTCAGAAAATTGATCAACATTGTAACATCTGATTTATTCTTTCTTACTTTCTATATTTTTGAAGAACAATCCAAGCAATAATTTAAGACACAGCACAAACCTAGAAAAATTGCTGGGTTTTAATAATTTAATTATAGTAAATAAGTTTTATATGTAGCCTACATTCTTATTTAGTTCTATAAGAATATGAAATATCATGCTGATAGTGATGGCCTTCCCACAAAATATCAATAATATGCTCGTAATTATTAACCACTTGTCTTGTTAATTATGCTCACAATATGGCATTAAATAACTTCTATAGAGCATCCAGCGTTTGGAAAAGACTGTGGGTCTTATGGGCTTTTACTTTTAACAGACCCCCCCTTACACTGGTTTTGTTACCTCACCTTTTATCATGAAGGAACTCTGAACATATATTTTTTTCGTCATAATAGCTTCTTACAATTATCTGCCTTTGTTATTGCATACAAATATCGTTTATATTACGTCTTAGTAACTTAAAAATTTTCGAGGTTAGCACGCTGGAAAGAAGAGGCTCGTCCTGTGCTGCATGTTCGCCCGGAGTGGAGCACGTGCTCAGTTCCACTGACAACGTTAAGTTCTGGAGCACTATCCGTCATTGGTGTTACTGTTGTGTGTCCGTTTTATTTTCTATTCGATCGAAGGCTGCCGACAGTTGGGTTCCAACCCACTATCTCCCGAATGCCAAACTCACAGCTGCGCGCCTCCAACCGCACGGCTAACTCACTACAATATTACAAATATTAATCTAAACAAAACAACAAGAATAAAATTGAAAGAAACTAAATTACAGCCTAACTAATAACTAAAGAGGTGATGATCAACAGTATTGCTGACATAAAAATTGTTAACATCGTCTGCATACATCCAAGAAGGTAGGAAGGGTTGTGCTCTCGACATCTGTCAATCACAACGAAACGAATGTCGTTATTGGTTCTCTTCGCATACAGTATCCTTAATACTGGTCCAATTCGTTAACACCTGCAAAACTGTTCCTTCCTGGGTGTGTACTATTTCAGGTAGCTGCTGGGGTTGTGGTTGTCTCGCTAACTTATGAAAGCGCAGTACTCGAAGCGGGTGAACATAACGTATGACGTCAGCGCTACCTCTGCCTAGAGTTAGCAACACTGTCGCCGTAAGCCCCCACAGTCTTTTCTAAAGGCTGGATGCTCTATAGTACTTTATTGGCTTTTGGTTGATCACTCTTAATAACATTCCATATTTATTAGATAACAGCAGATGACTACTGAATTCTCAAATCACTGAAAAACAGAAGGTCTTTGGCAACCCATCCATTGAGTGGAATTTGGTACTTCTCAAGCAGAAACTTGCACGTTTCTTAATCAACCTTAAATGGTAGGAGCTTAAACTAATGCTTTTTCATCGTTATTGATGGTTACAATGTCTACCTTTCTATTGGAGTCCTTTAGGAAAATGAAATTAACTACTCGGTACTCCTCCTACCAATGCTATTTTGCTTTTTAGACTAGGCTATTAGGGAATTACTATAACAATAGTGTATATCAAATGATGCTTGGAATGAACAATACTATCGCCCAAATCCCTGGCCATCCGAGATTTGGAATGAAGGGTACTCTTAATTCTTAAAAATAAATAACATAAGGGCTATGTTAGTAGCTACAAGCTGCCTGCATCTTGATGCTCCAGGACAGTATAAGAATGGATCCCATCAGAGCTGAGAACTGCTCAAGTCTGTGCCAAGAACTCACCTCAAAGGACATTTTATACAGCAAGTGCTACTTCGTACAATGCATCAAACTTAAATGAATTCTGTGAATATGCTCCTTTCTTATGTATTACGATTCACCTTAGGTGTACATACACGTGACATAAAACAGTTTCTTACAATGAAAGTATAAATATTATTGTCTGTGTACAAAATTATACAATAAAATAAATATCGGGTAGTTAATAAATGTTGCAATATGTTTCGACTGTACAAATAAAGTGTATCAAAAAAATATATATCACTGTGTGATGTACAAAATTAAGCTCATGTTCTGCAGTTACAAACATATTCTGTAGAGAATATTCCAATAAACCAAGCATACCTTCTTTAGTAGATAACTGCAAACAGTGACAAAAATACAGCACAAAACTTAGCAAGTAAAGAGTCCACCACAAAAGGGGAATGTCATATTGCAGGAAACAACATATTACTGTAAACCAGTGGTTCTTAACCGGAGGTCCGCGAGTGCCTCGGGAGTGGTCCGTGGGAGAAAAGGGTCCACCAGCACGTATAAAAAAGTGGCCAATAAATGGGGATTTCGAAAACGATGTGCGTTGAACGAGAATCGTCCTAATGTATTCGCGGCGATGACTATTAGGTTTTGAATTGAAATATCTTTAAATTATGTGTTATTGAGGAAGGGTTACAACTGATAACGTTTATTGGGACAGAAGGGAGGGGGTGGGGGAGGAGGGGTGGTCCAAGGGGCGGATCTAGGTGAGGGCGACCGCCCAGGGCCCCAGCGCTATGTATTTTTAAAAATTTAATTAATTATACTTTACAAACTAATTTATAATTCGTATTCCTTTTTTCAGTGCAGCAATGACCTTCCGTGACTGCTTAGCAAATTTAGATTTCAGTGAAATAATGGAAGACTTCAGCCGGGAAAAAAGTCGCAAAGTAATATTTTAATATTTCATAGTTTACACAATCTTCTTCAAGGGCACTTAAAGGTTTCTTTCATATTATTTTAAAAAATGACTAGTGTATTCAAAATATTGTAACTACCGTATTCTTTATTTTATTATTACCAAACTATTTTCCATTCGATTCGATTTTTTTCCCTATTGTTGTGGGCCCCACCTTATCATATCGCCCAGGGCCCTGCAAGGCCTGGATCCTCCACTGGGATTGTCCGTACACGATTCAATTTCACGCCGAGTGGTCCGCAGACTTCTACGGGTTCAGAACCACTGCTTTAAACTAAGCAAATACAAACGGTGGTTGATTTCTTATCAATCTAAGCACCACGTACCGTACACTTATTGATGCCAGTTTTTTTTTTTTTTTTTTTTCCCCACTGAATGCACAAGAGAATATCACAAGTGTTGCAGAGCATAGAGCTTCAGATACCTTATTGTGAGGGAGATTTTTGTACTTACACCTCAAAACTGCTGAACATGTTCCTAATCTTGAAACTTTTCCCATGTACTGTTCCTTGAGTGGTTTTATTTGTAATTCTTAATTTCTAGGTTGTACACTAATTCTTCAGAATGCTGAAGGTATAAAATCACCATCCTTTTTTTTTCAGTGGTTAGCACTTATTGATTAATGAAATTGGACTTTCATCCCATTTTCCACAAAATGTTTACATTCCCATATATTTCAGTGGACTCTTGACATTCAAAAATAGTACAATTGAACTCAACTCCCCTGAACAATTCTAAAAATTAGTTGATTATGTTTCCACCAAGCTGCCTTGAAAGTAGCTCACCTGTTTAAGAAATATTAATTACAGAATATATAATTTGTAAAAGCAGAAATATTCAAGAAAAAAACAGACTGACTAAAGAAATATTTATAAAATTTCTGATGATGTAAATAACACTCAACAAAGTTCATATTAAATATTAATATATTAAATATTTTTGTACATTAGTGGCAAGCACGATGCTGTTCACTCCCATTTTTTCTCAGAACATCCACATTATACAGGGTAACTTAATAGTAAGAATTCCTTTCTTTCTAGTAAGAAGGGAGGGGTGGCTTTAAATTTTACGGTCATAAGTGTTGAATGTTCAAAACGAAAGAACCTATTAGTTAAATACTTAGAAATACACCTGCAGATAAACACTACATTCTTGCTAACAAATATTTGAAGATTCCACCACAGATCCTGTGAGATCTCCAAAGTTAAGCAGCACTAGGCATAGTCAGGAATAGGGGATAGGAAAGGGGAACAGAGAGGAACTGCCCATCCTACCCCGAGAAAACTGCAGCTCTGTCTCATTAGAGATTCAGACCTGCCTATAAGTCAGAAAACCCATCTTACTTCCCACACAGGGAAGAGGGAGTAATAAACATCTATCACCTCCCGAAACAACATAGGAAAAACAAAAACTTGCAGAAAACTGCAAGCAGGCTTTAACCATAGTTTAAAGACAAGCAAAGATGTTAACTATCCTTCATGACCAAGAAAATAGATCTAATCGGTGAGTAAAAAGACTTGAGATTTAGTCAACTGTTCGACAAAAGAATCCAACAAATAAAACTGAATAGAGAGTTGTTCAAAGTTAAATAAAAAAATCTTGATCCTATCTAGACATTAAATTAATTACAATGGATTGCAGTATCAAACCATGTTTTTTAGTTTTATCATTTTTACCAAGGAGGTTCTGAAAGTAATTTAACATTTGAAATAATATTTTAATTATCATTTCCACTTAACATATTCATTCAAGTTAATTACAATTCTTTTTAGTAAGAGTAATTGCTTTATGAAGAGTGCTGGAAACTAATTCTTTACAAAACACATTTAATTTGTGTCTCAAAATGTTATATTTTAGATTCTTTTGAGAACAACAAAAAACACCTTGGCTGGGAATTATGGGATCAAGACCGTCAATTCATTGGGGAAATGGGAGTGAATAGTCACCTGATTACTTGGTGTACCTATGTCAACCTTGAACCATTATTGTACAGGTAAACATCAAAGACTAGAGGAGGCACATTGTAACAACATTGGCATTTCTTATTAGTATTGTACAGTGTAGGAGTTAAATAGGTCAAGACATACTAATGAAAACAGCTGTGCTATTATGGGCATGGTAACAATGTACAACATGCAAGCAAAGAGCTCCAAAGAATACTGAATACATAATGATCAGAAGAGTCTTCATGTCACTTTACTTTGATCCCATGCGAACACCAAAGAAATATTCTATACAAATATATTATTGATTAGGCCTTATATTATTTGCTTGGTTCCAACTTGGTTAATTCAATGAAGGGATTCTGGTTATCCTGGGACATTCCCATTAAAAGTGTGTACAAGTTGCATTCAAGTTCTGAGGTCTCCTTTCTCGAGTTTGGGAGCAAATAGCAACATACAGTCCCAAGCACTCCCTGTGAATGCGTAACAGAGATGGCAGCCGCTAGAGTGAGACGAGTTTCTGATATCTTAAATGACAAGAGTTTCTGTTCTGCAAGTAACATGTGGTCATCCATTATTTTCGCCACTTGCGTGGGATACAACTCATAGATATTCATCAGCAGTTGAATGAGACAACTTACACCAGGCAGAACAATCCAAAGCAGCCTCGTGCATGCACCAGCCAGTAATTTTCCAGGGGTCTAAACAGACTCCTAAAGAAGCGTTCACACAGCTCATACAATTGTGGCAGTGATGCTGCGAAAAAAGTGTAAGAAAGAGACTACGTTGAGAAATGCCTGAAGTTACATTTCTATGGTATATGGTGTCTATGAGGAACTGAAACTTGAATGCACCATATACATGAAAAAGAGCCCAGTGTAGGGTAAGAGTTAACACTTCTGAGGTGTATACACCTGTTCCTAGATAGTTAATAGTTATGTTGGTTTTATTTATTGCCTAGAAAAATGAACTTTGAACACAACATAGACAATATCCTAGAGAAATCAACTGATACCTTAATTTTGTATGTTGACACTTGTCTTTAACCTGCATCGAGTCAGAAGAAAGCAAATATTCATGATATATAGTTTTTAGCATCATCTGTTCCCAGATTAAAAGGGAACATTTCCTAAACTAGACGATAAATGGCACCTTTTCACAGACACACGTGCAAATCAACAATAGGAGTGTCTTGCTTATGGTGTCACACTTTCACTCTTGGAACAAGTTATACAATTATTAATATAGCTACCATTAGTTTTTCTGACATTATTTCCACAGTCTTAACATTCAGTTAAATTCACTGAAAATTATCCCTGAACCAGGCACAAACATACTATTCTATGAAGCTCTTTGATATGAATGACATGTGCTTTTAGAAGTCCCATTCCTGAACCTGGCATTTTCTTGGGACAGAAATCACTATCACACTAGACAGAGCACACTTTCATGGGTAGGCAAAACTAGTTTCCACCACTGCAAGCAAATATTTATACTTGTCCAGCATATCCTGTGACCTATCCCATGTATATCATTGAGTTTGCACAATGATAAGTGTTTGTGCCACACTAATATCATAGCATAAGCTCAGTGATGTAGGCCACAGGTTACAGGTTGGACCGGCTGTACAGTAGTTCCAGCAACAACCAGAGATCATAGCATTATCAGCAAGTTGGAAATACCAGTTATTAAAAAGGAGACAAAAAGTCCATTATCATTGTTATTTTTATCTTAAGTGGCGAGACCAGGGCTATTCAGACAGCGCTCCGGCCGCGCTCAAGCCAGTGCTCCGAGCGCTTTGTTGGAAGGTAGTTTCAGAAGTTGTGGGAGGAGCTTGGCTGGCTGAGTGCGCTGAAGTGTGCAGCCGATCCATCAGTCTAGTCTGTTGCGCTTTGTTGACTGCGTGTAAGTAAATCAGTTTCGCAGTGGTCATGACTGAACAGCATAAGAAAAAGGAGTGGTGAAGCAGTAGTCTTTAAAGCAGCATGGGAAATGTAATTTTTCTGTACAGCTTATAAAGGGCATGCCAAATGTTAAGTGTGCAACAGAGATGTAATGTGTTAGAACGAACACAGTTTGTTGCTGAATTTTCCTCTCTAATATGTTCTCATTTCAGTTTGGAATAAATCACAATATTCTTTACTGAACACTTGTGTTCGTTTCCTGCACATTCCATACATCGGAGTACCATTCGATTTGTATATGGGGTATATTTGTTATGCCAAAACAGCCCTATTAATATGTCAACAATCCCACAAGAGCTAGATGGCACATCAGATAGCTGGAGTTGCCAACAGCAGGATGCTTTGAAAGGAGTATTGCCCTTTAGATTCCTATAATACAAGGCTTAGCCCAAGCTATACCACTGTCCTTTTAATCGCTCATTATTTTATATTGACATGGCTTATTTCCTATATGAATAAACTAATACTGTATGGTTTTCTGCAACACAGAAAAGTGCACCCTGTCTATATGACATACATCACATACAAAACAACTTATTTAGATGTATTGTGGATGAATGACACCTACCAGGAATAAACCCTGGCACACAAATAACATACATTTCAACAATGTAAAAAGTAAAATAACACAAAAAATATAACTTTAAAATTTATGGATATATTCTGACAAGTTTCTTTTTGGCCATACACACCCTTCGTAACTATAATTGTTTTTACACGCTCGATTCACATGGGTATACACACCAGAAATGGAACGACTTAAATTTCTCTTCTCAGCCAAAGAATTTGACAACGGGCAACAATACTCAATCTAGGTTCATTTCCTTTCCACTGTTTTTTTTTTCTTCTTTTAGTGAAGAGTAAACCACATTTTGGGATGAAAAACCTTGTGGCACTACAGCCCATTAAGGCCCTTGGCCTGACAAGCAACCACTGCTCTCCCTCAGATTGCAGGGTGACGTGTGGTCAGCGTGACAGGTCTCCTGGGGTGCTGCCTCTTTGATCAAACCTCTACTAGAATGTCCTCACAAAGCCGAGTGCACACCATTTCAGCCCTCACGCCAGTTTCTAAAATCCCTGACGGAGCTGGGAATCAAACCCAGGACCTTCAGATAAGAGACAGGCGTGTTACTTCTACATCACAAGACCAGCACACGTGTTGGGATAAAGATATCCGCAAACTTACTGTACAGTCCCCAAGCTAGTAGAATTGACCATCGGAGGTTAAAATCCCATGACAACCAGGAATGAAACCCAAGACTCTTCAGCCCAAAGCCTAGCAACCTAACTACTTATCCACACAGCTGGACAATATGATAATATGACTCAGGCTACATAGTGTAGATCATTCGAGATTCTGCCATCAAATATCTCCATAAAATTTCAAGTTATTTCACACACTGTATAACACCACTTACAATGAACTGCAGAACAACAACAATCACAGTAAATAGATTTTGGAACACATTAATTAGGAATTCTAATTACTTTTAGCATGCCCCCCCTGATCTATAGGGGTTCCTCCACCCTCCGTAGGCTTGTCTACACTGGCTGTAAATATCTCATTCCCAGCCAACTTATTGACTAAGTTCTCAATCATATCAGCATCGACAAGTCCGATGAATTTGTCTACGACCAAACCATTTTTGACTGCAAGGACGGCTGGCACAGCTTTCACTTCGAACGTATGAACCAATTCTGCATTGGACTCGACATCTACGATGGCTAGATCGACGTGCTCCAACGGTTCGACTAGTTCCTTCAGCTTGGGCGACAGGATCTTACATGGGTCACACCATTCGGCGTGGAAATTCACTATGACTGGAACATCACTCTGCATGACTCGCTGCATGAATTCATCGTTGTTCTTTACAACAAACGACTTTGCCAAAGGAATTGAACAAGACAAGCTTCTTAGTGTGGGAGAAGAGAAATCTAAACACTGAATTCCAGTGGTAGTTTTTATGTACTTCGGTAGAGTGACAGACATACAAGTCAGTCTCCTTGCTGCAGAAGACAACACACTTACAATAGCAGGAGAATTAATCATTTTGCTTCTATCAATATTAAAAAGGACTTCAAATACTTTCACCTGCTCCTTTGGTTACTAACTTGACGAGATCTACTGCAGTAGAATTACAGCTTCCATTGTTTAATAGGCTGAGCCCGCCTTGGTTCCATGAGATGAACGACGAGAAATAAGACGAATCCAGCAACGGCAGATAAGCCAAGGAGAATAACTAGGATGGTTCGCCACACAAACAAGTGATCATATAACTGCAGAAGAAACAGAAATATATTCACAAACATTAGTTACACATGATAACCTCAAAAATGTACTTATGAGTAGGGACCCTGATTTATGGTAATATAAAAGGCTTCAAAGCAGTGAAATGAATTGTTCAAAGTGGTGAAATAAAATACCCATAGCGGTGAAATAACAAAAGCGAGGTATGAGTATGCTCAATAACTATGTGTACGGTGCATGGATTTGGTTAAATAATGAACACTATACAAACATTTGGAGGAGTAACAAACAATTTTTTTTTCTTTCTTTCTTTTCGAAAGAACTTAAACTCGAATGAATTTGTATTCAATGCCTAACCTAACATTTTCCCCTCCATGACTATAGTCTGAATTACTAATAAAGCTCGCTAACAGCTGTCAAAGTTAGCACGTGGGGAAATGCTGCGTTGCCACTGAGGCAGATCATGACTCAACATTCCAAGAGGCTTGCAGGAAGACACGAATACTGTGGAAGTTAGCCCCCCTGCCTGGCGCTCTAACGACAGTGACGAGTGAAGACACACTGAGTCAAACCATGTGCTTATTGCTGTGTCGGCGTACATTGCAACATTGCTCACTGTTGCCATGGAGACCGTTACCCCTCTCGTCTCCACTTCTCACCTCACCCATGAAGCGTGTGACAGCTTTCACCGAGCATCTTTTGTAAATCAGAGTATACCATAGTCCTTTTCTCACTATGGTAACTCTTGAAACGTATGTTGTCCCCAAAATCATGCAGAGCATGGTTTCCATGTTTCCAATCAAGTCTGAGAAGGGACTTAGTTAATTAATTTTAAAGTAAATATTTTTAAAAAATATCTTATTACCAGCATTTCGTTGGCATTTAACATTTTAGGGTGAAAATAATATATTTCACAAAATAAGTTTATTTCGCGATATTTCGCGGCGACAATAATTTAAAAAAATGACTTAATTAGAGTTAATATATTGTTGTGATCACATATATGTGTTTGCTGAAATATTTCGCGGATATCGTTAAAACCAAAAATCTGGGACTCTACTTATGAGATATCGGTATTTTGCATTTTATTAGATTGCCTGTTACTTTATCAAAACAATAAGAATCAGAAAATGTTTTATGGATTGGGTTAAGTAGGTACGGTTTTAACTTCCTGCAAATGTAGGTCAGAATACGTTTATTATTACCGTATTTTTAAAAAAACGTTCACTTGACTAATGACATACGGATGATATTGTAGGCAAAACACACATTTCCAAATATAATAGCTAAAAGTAACCCTAAATAACATCATTTACATTAAACACTTCAAATAACATCTTGCTCATCATTTTCTTCTATTCCATTCCAATTTCTGACTTCAAATTTTGATAAAAGCCATGGCAAACGGGAGGTACAAACTTCAACATCGACATTAGATCACACAGTTTAGCTGCTTTGATGGGTTTACCATTAGAATATATTTTGGTCCCAGAACAGTGCGGAACCCAGGTGTCAGATAGATGCAGGATACCCCCTTATTCCACTCAGAAGTTGAGACAGCTTTGTAATGCCTATTATCTTATACTTTTTAGTATTGGCAAGGAGTTATCTATCCTACACTCTTGATATTTCAAAAAACTGATGCCGGATGGACCCAGCTCACATAATATGCGCCTAGTTCAATTTTCAAAAACCATTGGTCTGGATTAAAATATTGGTTTGGATGAAAATTTTTGATGCGTTATGATATTCTTGATTGAAACTGGAGATAAACTCGCACAATCCATATCTAACTTAAGACTGAAGCTTGGCGCACCTTCACATTAACTTGATAGCGCTCTTCTGTTTTACTATGCCGGATATAAAACAGTACCGAATGCGTGGGGTTGGCAATACTGTACTTGTTGCTAAATCAGGCGCATAATGGCAGACCCAGCTGGAATTTCATCTATCTCATGGTGTAACAAAAATGTACGGCACAAAATGCTGGACACATTCCTCACACATAGACGAAGAAATTCTTATATGAACGTGGGTCCGGAAACTCTTTATTTCCATGTTACACCTCATTGTCTCCAACTCATTAAGCATGGGAAACACACAAAAACAGAACGTTAGAACCATGGGGAACATGCACTCTTGGTTACGTTGTCATTATCGTAGATGCACCGCCAGTGTTTTGTTTTACATGTCCCATTTGCCATGCGACTTAACAGATGTGCCTTCAGCTGTGCGACAAAACATGTACTTCATGCACGATGGAGCACCTCCTCATTTTAGTGTTACTGTCCGTCGGCTTTTAAATAACAGATTTGTGACCTAAAATCACTGGACTTTTATTTGTGAGGGCATTTGAAAGCTCTTGTATATAGATCCCCAGTACAAGATGTTCCGAGTCTCCGTGTCCGTATTATGGAAGGCTGCGAAACCATATGCAGTACTCCAGGGATACATCAGTGCATCCAAGATTTACTACGGCGGTGGGTTGATGCATGTATCAATGCGCACGAAGGGCATATTGAACATCTCTTGTGAGCAAGAGTTGCATGTGGAATGCTGGTATGTTCTGTTCTTATGTGTTTCCCATGATTAATGAGTTGGAAACAATGAGTTATAACATGGAAACAAAGCGTTTCCGGACCCATGTTCATATAACGTAATTTCTTTGTCTACGTGTGAGGAATGTGTCCTGGATGTTGTGCCGTACATTTTTGTTACACCCTGTATAAGTAGTGATGAAATTTGGGACGGTGGGTGGGTTATAGACAGCGGAGGAGTAAACATCCATTACTACATCATCTCCAGATTTGTTGACCGACTGAAAAGTTGCAATATCAATGGTCGTCTGACATGGTGGCCCAAGATCCCCCCCCCCCCTAGTGCTTTACGCCACAAACTCTTGGCTTGCTTGGATATTCACGGTAGCTGCAACATGTGGGTGTGTTATCTGTGCTCAAAACATAGCCATAAACACATGCTACAGCTCAAAGATCAAGTCTATCCAAGGCCTCTGCCAGGCGGAGGCCAATAAACTGAACACATGTTAGTATATACTCATGCTTCTCCCTCTGGCTCTCGTGTATTCTCCGGTGTCCATTTTCAAAGTGCGTTATTTTTGTTAGTAGCGCTCTGAAAATGGTTTCTAGTTACTGTGCCACGTTATTGATGCCAACTGCTATTAACAGACACCACGTTCACACTTTAAAAGTAAGGAAATTATCAACATTAACTTTCAAGTAATAAACTTACCAAAAAAACACGTCGCCATGTTTGATTAGGTAATGCTGCCTACTTCAATCTCTGGCGACTCTCTGAAGGAAATTATTGGTGAAAATTACTGATTGTACTACTAGGCAAAACCATTGGCTTGAATAAAGATAATTGATGTGTGACTACCCCCACTGTGCGTGACAAAAAACAGGGGTGTTTATATTAGCCGGGCCGTGCTACCTAACCAATATTGGTCTGGATGAAAATAATGGTCTGGAAACAATGTTGGCACTCTGAAAAAATGCAATAACACCCTCTATCGATAAAATATTAAACTCCTGTATCTTACTAACATTAGCCATTTCTAAAGAAAATTTTGCAGATTTTCATGCGGCGGACATCGGACAATGCACGAGTTTCCTCCCTCTGAAGGTAGATAGATAGATAGATAGATGTAATTTATTGCAGAAACACAAGAGAACATCAAGTACAATGCAATCGTCAAACAAACTAACATATGGAAATGTAGAATATATATATATATATATATATCATCATCATCATTTCCCCTTATCCAGCTCCTGCCGGGTCGGGGTATTTATGGCACTTCTCCACTTTCCTCTTTCCTTCCACCATTCTTCTTCCACGATCTTGTCCCAGTCCAGATTTCTTTTTCTCACGCTGTTCTTCACTGAATCAATCCACCTTTTTCTAGGTCTTCCCCTTGCTCTCTTACACTTGCACTTTGCCTCCAGCATCTGTCTTGGTATTCTATTTTCCTCCATCCTCTTTACATGTCCAAACCACCTTAGTTTATTCTTCTCAATTCTCTCATTTAGTTTTCCCATCCCAACTTCTTTCCTAACATCTTCATTCCTCACTCTTGTCTTTCCTTGTCTTACCTATCATACTTCTTAGGAATTTCATTTCACTGGCTTGGATTCTACTCTCTTGCCTGCTCGTCAGGGTCCAAGTCTCAGCTGCATACGTTAATATGGGTACATAGTACATTTTATACATTACCTCCTTGCTTTTCCTTGGTACTTCACTATCCCAAACAAGTTTTCTTACACTTTGATAGAATGCATTGCTCTGCTGTACCCTCCTGCCAATCTCCATGTCCAACCTACCAGTTTGCATCAATTCACTTCCTAGGTATTTGAACGTGTCCACAATTTCCAAACTCTGACTTCCAATTTTCACAGTGCCCTTTCCTTGTCTTTCCCCTCTTGTCATCACCATGGTCTTGCTTTTCTCTGTACTGATTTTCAGACCATACTTCTGAATATTTTCGTTCAGTGCATCTAGTTGTTTTTGCACTTCTTCGGTGTTCCTTCCCCAGACCACAATATCGTCTGCAAACTTATATACAGTGTTGTGCTCTGAATCACACACACACACATGTATGCACACACACAGACACACACAAAAGAGTACATTATTTACAGCATACATTTGATATAAATGCATATTACAAAGCAAGGTCAATATGCCACATCAGAAAAGGTTAAATAGTAACAGTGAACTACACCAAAAGCTAAGTATGTCTAATAGACTTACAGACTTCAAAGAATTCATCTGATTTATAAATGATGTTGTTAGTTAGTAGAGACTTAATATTTTGTTTGTAGATATTCAAAGGCAAATGCCACAATGGCTGGAAGGGAATTGAAAAATTTCAGGGATATATAAATGAATGTCTTCTGAGTTCTACTGAAGAAGAAAGTTTGTAATTTTGTTTGACCATCTTTCTCGCAATCATAAGCCACAGGACTTTCCTTCTATGTGGAATTCAAACCACCACAGGTGACATTTCACCTTGACAATTCTACATACAGTATATTAGGCTAGTTATTAAGGTTTTAAGGGGAGGAACTATGAGGTCATCTGCCCCTCTCCACATACAGTAACCGTGAATCGAACCCGGGAGGCAAGCAGCTTGACTGCTGCGAGACAACCACTATAAATACACACAGCAAGAATATTTGAAAATTTTATTTATTAGTTATTACATACAACCCCAAAAATGTTATTTTACATTAATAGTAGCCTATAACAAATCTCAAATAAAATCAAATGACGGTGATGATAGCAAGGGACCAACCTTGGAAGAGTCTCAGGGCAAGATTGAGTGTAGTAAGTGATCACAAGAGAGAGGGGGTTAGAATTGGTGATGAAAGGGATCTCCTAATGTTTTGTTTGAATGTTGTATAAGGAGAGAATATGTCAATGTTTGAAAGGGAGTCGCTAACAATAGGTAGAGCGGTTGTGCAGTTCAAGACTTGGGCGAGGCACTGTCTGTACATGGTGTAAATCGTGCTGACGTGTTGGAACGTGGAGCGTGAAGTATGTGAGCAACATGTTACATTTTGTGTAGTAAACACAGATCAGTAAAGTGTCGAGCACATTGGTGGTCTCAACATAAATCAAAAGAAAACTGTTGTGATAATATTCAGTGAGGTGGGAACATGCCACTGATGACAGGATTACTTACAACTACAGCTGTGGGCGGGGGAGGATTAACTAAAATACTGGAGGTCCATGATGGTCACCTGAGCTGATGGCTCAATGATGCCACTGATACCAAACTTTTTCAATTCTTGGACTGCTGAGATTGCTGGATGAAAACACTACAGTAGCAGTCAAACTGATCCAAGTGATTTATTAAAGTGAATGCCCAGCTCCATAGCTAAAGTAGATAGATTGCTAGGCATTGGACCAAGGGGCCCCAAGTTTGAATCCCAGCCGAGTCGTGGTATTTAAACTTTGTACACCTAATTGCTCTGGGTGTTTTTGACGTGTTTATCATTCATTAGGCTACATCCTCGTCATGAGAGACAAGCCACGGGCAATTTAAAAAACCAACACTAGCATCTGCAGATGCTACATGCCTTTATTGTATTTTCTTTTTAAATAGTAAAGCAGCAGTCCTATATCTATCGTCGTTGAGGAACTCGCGCTGCACGGACGAAATAAACATGGATTTATATTGACTAACTTATTTAGTGGACTGTTACACACCGAACAGGAGCAAAAAATAATAATTTGGTACTATGGGCTACCTACTTCCAATAATATAATTAATTGTGTGCCGGTAATGTTAATAGGCTAATACTGATTATGAGTGCGATATTTAAAATAATTACCTTAAAAACAGGAGGAGTTGGAATCTCTGCTTCGCGGGGAATTGAAAGTAAAATTGTGGTCACAATGGCTGCAGTTAAGATCAGAACAAGTTCAATATTCTTTTGTGTTCGCAGAGATACAATGGAAAGAATGACCGCAGTAGTCCAAATAGCTATGATCATGAACAATCCCACTCCAACTCCCAGTACATGACTCATGTCCTACATTAGACAACTGATGAGAAAAGAGAAAAAAAAACGAAACAAAATCATTAGCAAAGCACTGCATTCACGTCGAAAGTAGTACACCCCTATAGTTTAAATATTTACCAGGATTTTACCATACCTTTGTCGGGCTTGCAAATGCTCTGTTCTCTCACGGTGCACGGCAAGTAGACTGTTTTCTACGGTTTTCTAGCAAATTTTTTAGAACCCAAATATCTGATCCTGAGGTATTTACAGTCGATTTCAAATCGATCTGTGTTGCAAGTTGTCGATCTATTCGTCGAGTCAGGTCGAGTGGACATTCGCAAGGGGATTGAATCGATTATTTCCATTTCGATTTCAGTGCATAGCCTACTTCAAAGTAGACTACAGCCCAACTGAGCACAGCGCGGCCGCCATATTTCGCCCAGCCATTCCAACAGCTGATTTACATCATTGCAAGATTAAGAACAAAGGAAGCGAAGAACGTACGAAAAAAAAAAAAAAAAAAAATGGCACTCACGGAGTCTTATATTTCTATTACATATTATTCAATACAAAACAGGAAAATTAATAATAACGTCCGAGTTCTGTAAAATTACGGTATCTCTTTCGATACAATATAATACTGTATTAGACAGAGGGCCATTGAGAGAAAATATGTTATACAACTGATTCTACCGTAGCGTAAATCTAAAATTTCCACTGTATGTACATATGAAAGCAAATATGTTGGACCGCAGTGGTTAACAAGTTATTCGAATGCAGAATGAATGGAAATACATATCTGGGACATGTATGAAACGACCACGACTAAGGTGATTCACTGCGAATTAATTGCAGGTCGGCTTTTTATTTTAATTAGCCTACTCAAGTATTTCTGATACCATCTTTCCCTCAGTGTCCACCCCAACGAAGAGGTCGAGGATGTGTTGATGTAGATAGTGTACCCATCCGAGGGAGGCTCGGAAGGATACGAGCCAAGGACCATGGATATCGTCAATGAATGCAAGATCAAAAGAACTCAGAATTAGAGAAATGACAGGCGGAAAATAAGACGACATGTGAGGCCTTAAAAGAATACGGCAGTATCATGAATAAATGTCAGGTCATTGGGCCGACATGGAAAACTGTATTCTTAAGGTTTTAGCCATAACCCAAGAATAATATTCATGTATATCATAAAAGGAGGTGCAAAGAGCTTATGAGTATTAAGATGATTCAGAAAGGTGGTGTAACACTGCACGTGGGCCAGTGAAATCATACTCATGTTTCACACTAGCCGATAAGCGGGGAACTATTTACATGACGCAGAGCGCGCGTATAAGAGGGTGATTCACCGATCAAAGCTGACCCTGCGATATATTTCTGTAAGAGGCGGGGCTTAAGAGGTGACGAAATTACGCAATTTACGCAAAATTAATAACATGTGAATATACCACAGTGGCGGATAATTGGAAAGAGGATTTTAGAAAAGGTAAAACTCTGTAATATTTGAATATATAAGAGGTGATGACTGCGCATTACGTCAGAGACCATTGGCGTATGAATCTGCGCAAGTTATAGGTAAAAAGGACCGCCCACATAGAACACGTAACACCTTTACGAATTGATTCACCGATCAAAGCTGACCCTGCGATATATTTCTGTAAGAGGCGGGGCTTAAGAGGTGACGAAATTACGCAATTTACGCAAAATTAATAACATGTGAATATACCACAGTGGCGGATAATTGGAAAGAGGATTTTAGAAAAGGTAAAACTCTGTAATATTTGAATATATAAGAGGTGATGACTGCGCATTACGTCAGAGACCATTGGCGTATGAATCTGCGCAAGTTATAGGTAAAAAGGACCGCCCACATAGAACACGTAACACCTTTACGAATTTTTGAAGAAAAAATGAGCGATCGATTTTGGTTTTGAGAAGGATATTTGGAACTATGGACTCTGTAGTGCACAGGAGTAATGTTTTCAATGCGCTACGACCATTAGAACAGAAATTAAGTTTCAAGAAGATGAAATGGACTATATTTTTAGCCACATCAAATTTATAGGCCGGGGAGGCAACGGAGAAGTATTCAGTCACGTGTAAACCCTGGGATAGGGTCACGCTGGATCAAATTCAGTTTATTAGGTCTTATGTGAACCCTAGTGAGAGGGTCATGCTTTTTCATCAGTTATTCAGTCAGTCACTCGTGGGCCCTGAGGAAGGGTCACGCTGGATCAAGTCGAGTATCATCACGTTAGTCGAGTTGGACCCGGCAAGGGCCAAATAAGCAGCATCCAGTCATTCGTGAACCTAGGAGGCTTACGCTGGGTCAGTTCGTCGAGGCCGGAGTAGGTCATAACGCTAGTACGCACGTCGAAACTTTGCCCGTGCTTGGGAAGCTTATGACAGACGTCGGTCCGAGTGGACATTATCAGAACAGGGATAGTTACATATCGCGAGTCAGAGTGAAAGTTCGAAGTCGAGTTAGGTTTTCAGAAAAGACAATTATATCGTAAACCAGTGAGGATTACCGTTATAGACAGTATTTGCGAACTTCAGTGAGGATCACAAGTCGCAACGTCAGTCGAGAAAAACTATTAAGGACAAGTCATTAGTTCAAGACCAAGCAACGGTCTAAAAGAATTTTAGAAAGTGAACTACGTCCAAAGACAGAATAATTTCCGTTCAACAAGGAAATAACTATCGAGCCGAACATAGTTACGCGCCGATAGAAACCAAGAGTAAAGACAATTGAGCACTGAATTCGCCGAGGTGAACAGGGAACCTTCGGACTAAGAATTGGGATTCATGTTAGAGACTACCAATCGCCAAAGCTTATGTCTAGGGAAGTGAGTAGGAAAAGCAACACCTGCATTTCCCGGACGCGACAAGTAAAGAAAGTGAACGGAGTGTGTAAATAAAGTATTAATAATCAGTGCATGAGGCTAGATAGAAGGAAGTCATCAACCATATGCCAGTAGTGAAATTTGTGTTTATAGTGTTAAAGTATGCATTTGTTTTAGTGTTTATTATTGTGTAAAAGATCCCAAAAATCAGGGATGAAATCAAGTGTAAGATTCAATGTAAACAGTGCTTTGAAAATAAGTATCGCATATTTTAAAATCGTGTATTGTTGTGAAATGTGTCGAATGAATTGCTAAATTCATTGAAAGATGGATGAAAAGTTCCATAATCATTGGCGAAGACCACCAAATATGTTAGTACTAAGATTTTTACATTATGAGTGTTTACTAGGGGTCGTGCATTCTTATTAATTATGTCACAAGTGTACGGGATGTGAGGGAAAGATAAATATGTGTAACATGTTTTGTGTGTAAAATATTGATTTGAATCAAGGTTTGACAGGAATAATTGAAGTTGAATTTCATAATTGTGAAATATTGAAAGAAGCCCAATAGATTGTTGAAAGGGTAGGACATTTAGAGATAAATATAACTTAACCAGTTGTTGAGAGTGGTAAGCCAAAGTAAATTTAGTTTGGGAATATGAAGGAAGGCCCAGAGAAGTGATATAATTCTTCATGAAAGATTTTAAGAGGACTATATATTGATACCGCTGATATGAGCAAGGATTAAAGTAGAATTGAGCGATTTTGCGATGATTAAATAAGGAGGAATCCTTCGTGATCGTAGTTGCCACAGCAATATTATGACGAGTCCAGTCGTCGTACGTCTTAGGACGTTTTGGGGAGCATATGCGTGTTATTTGCATAGAGGACTGAGGTATGTCCCGCTCTAGCTGCAAAATGTATTCCGCAAAAAGGTCTGTGATAGATTCCGCTCTTGGAGGGTTAGTTGGTTTGTCCCACCTCCGCGATGTCTTCTTAAATCTCCCAGTAGAAGATGTGTGACCCTTGGGTTGGATTTTAAATTATGCCGTAGGTTGCATATTTGGTGTTGAGGCCCCCGTAAGTAAAGACCGCATATATTCCGGACAATGTTGATGGTCATGAATTGATCAACCTACCTATGTGTGTTGAATGTTTGCTTATGAGCAAGAAGTAATTAATAGCATTTGGAGCTTAAATGTTTTAAAACCCTTCGCAGCGAAGAAATCTGTTGTGTGTGTAGTGGCCCCGTGACAGCCCAGCTGGCTTCATGGTCCTTCGAAAGAGAATTCCCGACGCTAACGCTTTTAAAAGCGAGACTAGGTCATAAATTGTAAGTGTCTAGCCGAGCCCAATTGTGAAGGTCGACCGACCGTCACGGCTTGTTTGAGCAGACTGGTAATTAAAACTGTGATGTTTGAAATTATTGTTTGGCTATTGGCAACTCAAACTAACACTTGGGGCGCTGCGGTCGTCTGGATAAGTAGGGTAAAATTACTCAATAACACGCGTTTGATATGGAACACTTTTTATTTTTCGGTTATAATCAGTAAATGTGGTCCCTAAAATAATGACAGTGTTATTTTCAATTGTATATATGTATAACTGTGCGATACACGTGATCTAATTTGCGTGTTCCATTGGATTTTATATGTCAATTGCATATTATCAAGCATCGGTTGTCTGCTGGTATTTGTTTTTGTTCAGTTCGAGTCATGGCGCTGTTACGTTTAAAAGCTATATTTGAGTTTGCTCACTGTACCATAGACTCTAGAAATTATTTGCTGCTTGGTAGGGCGATGGGATGAGTTTAACTTGTATTAAAACTCGGGGTAGACAGGAATTGCTTGATTTGGATGGTAAGTATTTACCCTGCGAAGTCAAATTAGGCCTATATGACACGTAGTGGAATGGCTCGGATATCGCAGAGCGAGGTGATGACGGTTGGTAGGGTTATTGGAAATGAACTAGGGAGCGGGAAAGGATACCTGACTGGTGAAGCTTGGCTGTCCTCGGCTGGTGTAGGCCTAGGCTTGGCTGTCTTGGTACGGCTCGGCGAGACTGTGCTTGGCTGTCTAGGTAAGTGCACGGCGTAAGTGAACAACCCGTCCTGTCGTCAGTGAGTGTAGTGTTGAGTGGTCCAACCCGCTCTTGTTGCCCGTATTTATTTGGTATCGTCACCTTTCGGCTATTGCTATTTGCATCTTTTGGAAAGTGATGAAAACGTATATCCACAGCCCTGTTATACATCGACTTACAGCCGTAAACTGAGCAATATACTTTGCTTTTACTCATTTTGCACTCTTATCAACGAGTAAAACTTATTACTTATGTATAATCACGAAGAATTTACCACGATCTGCTTACCAATACAAGAAACCATATACAGTCACCACGTGACAAATGTACCCTACTTCGTAAGTTTCTCATTTTTACCGCTAGATGTCATATCAGATAGCTGGAGTTGCCAATAGTCTATCAATGAATGCATGGGTACTTTAATCCATTAGCATATGTTATAACGAGTATTCCCTGCCAAAACTTTCGTTCAAAAGTCAACTTTTTTAGGAATATTATGATCCAAGATGTATTTATAAACCTTCCCATGAGTGACAGATATGATTTAAAAAAATGTAGAAAGTTCCTTTGATACGAGCAAATACAGACGTGTCGGGGAGACGCGATCTAATCGAATTATTCAATATGTTCGAATTAATAAGGGAATGCACGATTACCTAGCGTTATAGTACTTAACATACTGCATGTGTGTGAGAGAGAACACTTGATGAGTGTGAACCAAAGTTGGTAAATGTTGATAATAACACATTTGAGAAACCCAAAGCTAATATATGTTGATAATTACATCATTTGACGATAATTGTAGTAGAAAATCAAAGGACTGTTTGGGGAAGTGTACCCTAAAGACTTTCTAAGTTTATGTAGAATCAGTAGAAGGTGTATGTAGTGTTTGCATGCCATATGGAAGTGAAATCAGATATGTTATAGGCTTAATGGAGCCGTATTAACATTGTTCCAGACCAATTAGCGTATTGGAATCCCTAGTTTTGGATACAGGAATAAGTTAATTTACTTGTGGATTTTGATTTTTATTAATGTCATTTTTATTGGATTGTTTTATTGTAATCTGTGGAGTGCCATACTTTATAATTGAAGTCATTTTATTGGATTGTTTTATTGTAATCTGTGGAGTGCCATCTCTTCTATATATATAAGAATGAAAGTTTGTCTGTTTTTTCTGAATTTCTACGGAAATTTGCGTTATTTACGCGTTATAGACTGTTTTATGACGGATGCGCGCGAAAATGAATTTTTTGTCTGTCTGTCTGTCTGTTTGTTTGTTTGTTTGTCTGTGGACATTTTTTTGTGTCCTTAAAACTCGAGAACGGCTGAGTGGATCAACGTAAAATTTGGTACAGATATCCTTCAGAGGCAAGACACCAATCATTGATGTACGGTAACTCTTCTCTGTACCTCTCATAAAAGGAGGCCTACCCCCTTAAAATACATGCTGAAATAGGCGTAGAAGGGCGAGACAAAGCTCATTTTCAGCCCCTCAATGTGAGAAACGAAACTCGGGGGCCCTAAAGGGACCCGGAAACCACATTTTAAGGCCCTAAAACCAATAGTTTTTGAGATATTCCCAGAAAATTAATTTCATTTAATACAATAATGAAAGGAAGCTAGCCGGTAACCATGGCAACAGAAATTCAGAGGTCCATCTATTGCTGTAATATAAGACGCAATACAATTCCATTTATTACATTACTGAGATAGTTTGCAAACGGCTAGAAGGTTATAACGGAACCAAACTAAGCTGTAAAATTCATCAATACATATAATGCGCTTAAGGGGGTCAAGGGGTACTCTAGAATTTTTCACGCGATTTACACGTGCTGGTGTGCTACGGAAGGTCTATTATATCCCTATCCCTATATTGTTATATTATTATTATTATTATTAATATTATTATTACACTACGGAAAGGAAGACCCCAGAGGACTGGAAAAAGGGAATAATTGTCCCGATCTTCAACAAAGGTAGTAGAACAGAATGCAGAAACTATCGGGGAATAAAACTGATGAGTCATTGTGCAAAGATGTTTGAGAAAGTTTTGGAAAGGAGAATTAGGACAAGGATAGAAGGAGGGATGAGGGAAGAACAACATGGCTTCAGAGCAGGAAGGTCCACAGTGGATTTGATTTTTGCTGTAAGGCAGTTACAAGAACAGCACTGTGAGTATGGAACAGATCTACGGATGGCCTTCCTGGACATTGAGAAAGCATATGACAGTGTATGCAGAAACAAAGTATGGAAGTCCCTGGAGGATAGAGGAGGAGAAAAATGGACTATAAGGAGGATAAAGGAGATGTACAAGGGAAGCGTGAGCTGAGTGAAAGTGGGAGGAGAGAGATCGGACTGGGTGGAACAGAGAAACGGCCTGAAACAAGGAAGTGCACTGGCACCGTTACTTTTCATTGTGGTGATGGATGACATAATGACCCGAGTGGCACAAGTAATTGGGGAAGGAAAGATGAAAGCAATGGTGTTAGCGGATGATTGGATGATTTGGGGGAACAAGGAGGAGGAGGTACAGGAACAGTTGGACGTGTAGGAAGGAATAATACAAGGATATGGGATGACATTTAGCATAAATAAGAGTGAGATGGTGATCACAACAAGGAAGAAGGAAAGAACCACAACGGGAATAACAATTGGTGGGGAACAGCTGAAGAAAGTGGAGAGTTTCAAGTATCTGGGAAGCCTGATACAAGATAATGGAAGAAACTATAGAGAAAAAATGAGCGGGGGAGACGGGCAGAAGCATTCCGGAGGAGTGTGAGAAGCATGTTATGGAGCAAGGATGTCCCTCAGAACAGAAAAAAGATCATATATCGGACGTACTATCCCCCTATCCTGACGTATGCCTCGGAGACCTGGGCTATGAAAGGAAGGGAGAAGAGCAAAATACAGGCCAGTGAGATGAGCTTCTTGAGAAGCAGTATTGGAGTTACAATGATGGACAGAATAAGAAATGAGAGGACCAGAGAATTAATAAAGGAGGAACCATTACGGGATAGTATAGAGAAATCTAGACTTAGATGGCATGGACATGTAAAACGAATGGAGGATAAGAGGATACCCAGGAGGATACACGAGACGAAGTGGGAAGGAAAGAGACCGAGAGGAAGACAGAGAGGAAGACCGAGAGACAGGTGGCTGAAAGGGATGGAAGAAAGCGAGAAGAAGAGAGGAGAAGACTGGACAGTGGTGGAAGCTGAGAGATGGTGGGAAGACAGAAGACGTTGGAGTGGCCTGTGTTCCAAACAGACCCGGCCAACAGCTGGAAACTGTGCAAGAGGATGATGATGATGATGATACTACGGCCTACAACGACGAGACAAAGCTCATTTTCAGCCCCTTGGTGTCAGAAAAAAACCTCGGGGCCCCTAAACAGTCGTAAAGGGTCCCCGGAAACTACATTTTAATGCTCTAAAACCAAGAGTTTCTGAGATATTCCCAGAAATCTAATTTCATTTAATAAATTAATGTAGGAATGCAAGCCAGTAACCATGACAACAGTGTCTCAAAAAGGTACATCCAACTTTCCATCTATTTCTGCAAGAAGTAATGCCACTCCATTTATTAAATTTCTCTGAAAGTTTGCAGATGGCTATAAGATTATCACGGAACCAACAAAAACTGTAAAATTCATCAATGCGCTTAAGGGGGTCAAGAGGTACCCTGGATTTTTTCACAAGACTTAAACGTGCGATGTGTCGTACAGAAGGTCTATTATATCTTCAAACAGCAACATTATTTTCAAAAATTCCTGAATTGAGATAGTTTATTTTTTATTTTATTTTTTTGCTTTTAGGAATTTGGGCCATTGGAGGCTAAAAAACCTGAATTTTCATGCACCAAAAGCCTTTATAATTTATTGAAGAGATCTTCCTCTGGATGTGCACTTGACACAACAGTGTGGGTCAGTTTTTATGTGACGTGAATTGCATTTCGTCTACGAGGTTTTCAATTTTATTTTCACGTCAGGAAGTACACGTTAGGTAAATTAGTTTCAGAGCATATTTCAACTAATCATTTATCTTTGTCGACAAACAGGTTCCAAGCCCCTAACCATTGCAACAGTAGCTCAATTGATTACGTTTGGTTATTAATACCGACGACCGTTCGAAGAATGGGTACTTCTGCTAGTACTTTATAATTGAATATTGTTGTGAAATTTTGTTTTTTATTTGATGTTGACCTGTGTTGCTCATGATCCCAAAATATATGTGTCATATCGTGGGAAATGAACGTACCATCCCCGATCTGATTGAGCTAGGCGAAGTATGACCATATATTATTCCTACGGAAGGGTGCACTATGTCACATCAGTTCAGATGGATTATAAAAATATAATTGGTGTCCACTGCGTAATTCAGTGAAGCAGGCGACTTCAACATACGATATTCACATCTTTCGTTTTGTTTTATCATACGTTTAAATTTAGAAAATGTGTGTTTCAGTCTGTGATATTTGTTTCTCGATCTTTTTATCATTTGAAATGATCTTGTCGACTTCGTCGTTATGCTTGGGTCCAACGTTATGCGTTACGGAGACGGAGACGGAAGTGACGTCATGCAGCCACGCGGGAAGCAGAAGCTAATATTGTTATTGGAGTCTGTTGAAAGAGTCCTGGGGCGTCGAGCGACCTGGGGCTTTGAGCGAAGCGAACACAAGAATACAGGATGACTTCTAAAGAGATATACAAGATGCCATATAAGAATACCGGGTGCCTCCTAAAGAGGTGTGCAGGATGTCAGAGCAAAATAGAGTACAAGATGCCAGATAACAATACAGGGTGACTCCTAAAGAGATATACAAGATGCCAGATAAAAATACAAGGTGACTCTTAAAGAGGTGTACAAAATGGCAGAGAAGAATACAAGGTGACTCCTAAACAGGCGCGGATTCAAGGGGGGGGGGGTCACGGGGGTCATGACCCCCCCAAACGGTGACCAAATTTTTTTGCAAACTCAAAAAACGAAAACACAATTACCAGACAAATAAAACTTAACGAATTTTAACTGAAAAACAGTTTTTTTTTTTTCATTTTATTCAATACTGAATTATCTTTATTGGAATTATTATGTTCTGTTACAACTGTACATATTTACAACTTCAAACCTCTTGTATAAAAACTATTAGTTATACAACAAAATCAACTCGTCTACTTTGTTTAGCAAACCTTGTGATTACCGAATCGATGTTTATAGTGATGTCACGATGAATGTGCAGCAATGCACGGATAGGAAACTGGGGCTTTTTTCGCACCAAAAATTTTTGCCGACTTCCAAACCGCAAGCTTGGTTGGCAATATAAGCTGTGACTTTCTCCCTTTGTCGGTACCAACTCGACTTGCCGAAACTGTAACGTACCTTGATCCTTTTCTCGAAGCTCGATGTAAAAGTCGCAAAACACGCCGTTGCAATTTGTACGAATATTTTTGGTGCGCTAAACGCATCAAATTTCTATCCATGTAGCTTGCAAAAAAATTGGTCTGGTTTTGAACGTTTGGTTATTTTGTGATTGCGTTTTTAGTGATACCATTTTTCTTAACAATTTCGATTCTCTGACCCCCCCCCCCCCAACCGCCCCCCCCCCCGCAAGGCCAAACTCTAGATCGATTCTCTGACCCCCCCCCCCCCCAAAACCAAACTCTAGATCCGCGCCTGCTCCTAAAGAGGTGCAGAAGATGTCAGACAAGAATACAGGGTGCCTCCTAAAGAGGTGTGCAAGATGTCAGAGCAAAATACAGTACAAGATGCCAGATAAGATTACAGGGTGACTCATAAAGAGATATACAAGATGCCAGATAAGAATACAAGGTGATTCTTAAAGAGGTGTACAAGATGGCATAGAAGAATACAGGGTGACCCCTAAAGAGGTGTACAAGATGTCAGACAAGAATACAGGGTGACTCCTAAAGAGATATACAAGATGCCAGATAAGAATACAAGGTGACTCTTAAAGAGGTCTACAAAATGGCAGAGAAGAATACAGGGTGACTCCTAAAGAGGTGCACAAGATGTCAGACAAGAATACAGGGTGACTCCTAATGAGGTGTACAAGATGTCACACAAGAATACAGGGTGACTTCTAAAGAGATATACAAGATGCCCGATAAGAATACAGGGTGCCTCCTAAAGAGGTGTGCCGGATGTCCGAGCAAATTACAGGGTGACACTTAACGAGGTGTAGACTACAGTATGTTAGATTCAATTCAAATACAGGGTGACCCTTAAAGAGGTTTGCGAGATATCAGATTCAAATAATGGGTGACTCTTAAAGAGTTGTAAAAGATGTCAGACTCAAATACAGGGTGACCCTTAAAGAGGTGCCTGCGCGGGAAGCCTAGGTTAATGGGTAATGGAGTCTGTTGAAAGAGTCCTGGGGCTTCGAGCGAAGCGAGAAGCCCCCCTGAGCCTTTCTAACATGTGTAGCATTTGTAGCATGCGTCAGTTGAAATGATATAACGTCTCGTCTTTCAGACTGACTGTAATTTTTTGTAATGGTTTTCATACAGCTGCAGCCTCTTGTTCAAAAGTTTGATTGTGTCAATATTTTATGAGGAAGGAAGCTGGTTGCAACTTGCGGAGTCAGGCTCGTTAAATAATGAAGAAATTATTGGGCTAAAATTTGTTATGTTCCGTATCTGTTTGCAATGTCTGATAGATTAGATTTAAATTCAGGTGTACTTTCTGTTAGTTTTAATGTAAATCTTTATTTATCAAGTGAGAAATACAATACAAAATACAAATCATCTTTTGAGACGCTTGTCACATGTCACGCGAACACGCACAGACTTTGCACTGACTCGTCTTTTGTTCTCTTCTTTATTGTACATGTCTATTTCACCAGGGGCGCTACTGTGCTATTTTTTCTTTCAAATATTAACACTTCCTCCAAAGAAAAATCAAATACAAATAAAAAATAAACAAGATGAACTATTGAACATTTTTCAGCCTCTAAGATGTCATATTCTGCACGCCAATCCTCTCACGCAGCATCTCGAATCTGACCCTCTCCAGAGGTTTAGTTAGAAGATCAGCTAATTGATTGGTCCCGTCGATGTGCTCCAGCTCAAAGTCTCCGTCCAAAAATCTTTCCCTCACATAGAAATGACGTACCTCAATATGCTTGGATTTTCGATGGTACTCCGGATTTTTTGCCAATTTAACTGCACCAGCATTGTCGATGTTAAGCGTAGGAGGTTTGTCAGCAGTTCCCAGTAATTCAGAAAACAGTCTTTTCAGCCAAATCAACTCCTTTGCTCCTTCACTTGCAGACACAATTTCAGCTTCAGTTGTCGATGTTGACACAGACTTCTGTAACTGACTTCTCCACGATACAACTCCATGATTGTAGGTCGAAATGACACCCGTCGTTGAACGTCTCGTCCTCTTGTCACCGGCGTAGTCAGCATCACTGTAGACCTTCAAAACGTCCTCTTTCCTATAGACGATTCCATGGTTCACTGTGCTCTTTAAATATCCAAATATCCGTTTCACTTGACTCCAGTCTTGAACTGTAGGATTCTCCATGGCTCGAGCAGCTTTGTTGACCGCGAATGCGATATCTGGACGTGTAGCTTTAGTCAGGTATATCAAGGATCCCACCGTCTCACGATAAGGAACCCTGGCCGAAACCTTTTCTCCGTCTTCACTTTCTTCGCGTCCAACTGGGGTAGACACTCCATTTGACTCGGCCATCCCAATTTTTTCTAGGATTTTCCTCATATAATCCTCTTGACTGATTGAAATTGATCCATCATGGTTTTGTTGTATCTTCATGCCCAGGAAATTGTTGAGAGATCCTCTGGTCGTGTGAAATTCCTGCTGAAGTTTTTCCTTGAACTGCTCGATGTCTTCTTCGTTGCCAATTACCAGACCATAATCCACAAAGATTACAACAGCCAACCACTTTCCATTTTTGTTGCTGTAAAAGAGACAAGGATCAGCTTTGCTGTTTTTGAATCCAGCTTTCTCCATGAATTTCTTGAAGCGCTTGTTCCAGCAGCGTGGAACCTGTTTTAAACCATATAAGCTTATTTTTAGATGACACACTCGGCCAGTACCGCCCTGATGACCTTCTGGCTGTTCCATGAACACATCTTCTTCAAGCTCGCCGTTCAAGAAGGCCGCCTTGACATCAAATTGACCAAGTTTCATCTCCTTTTCAACAGCTACTGCCAACAGAGCTCGAATGCTATCATACCGTGCAACAGGGCTGAATGTTTCTTCATAATCGATTCCTTGCTGTTTTACATAGCCTTTGGCTACTAATCGTGCCTTGAAGAGAACTTCTCCACTGTCCGTTGTCTTCTGTCGAAGAACCCACCGATTTTTCAGGACCCGTGCACCATTTGGACGCTCAACCAATTTCCAGGTATCATTTTCCTTTAAGGACTCCAATTCTTCATTAATTGCTTTCAGCCACTGATTTTTATCACTAGACTGCAGCGCTTCAGAGTATGAGTCAGGATTCTTTTCAACGATGGATGGTCCAGCCATGTACATGTAATTTCCACTGATCATCCACGATGGCTTCTTACTTTCACGTTTGCTTTTCCTTCTTACTTCAGTCACTCCTTTTTCCTCATCTTCGCTTCCTCCGGAACTGGACGCCGAAGCAAAATCTTCAATTTCGCTTAAGTTCTCATCTGACTCTGACCTCCTCTGTAGGCCTACATCAGACGATGAATTAGACTGATTCCTCTCCACACGGTCTTCAAGCGTGACTTCAACCTTTCCGGCGTTGGCGCGTAGATTGCAGACAACTTCAGGTTTGAATTTCACATCATGGCTTAGAACAACCTTTCCCTGAGTCGGAATCCAGACTCTAAATCCATCCCTGTCGTTCACGTACCCAACCAGATGTCCAAAAACAGCCTTGTCGTCGAACTTTGAGCGAAAATTCTTGTCGATATGCACGTAGCATTCTGTTCCGAAGATCTTCAGATGACTGAGACTTCCCACTGATCGTCCATACCATAATTCATAGGGAGATTTGTTTTCAATGGATGACTTCCCAGTGCGATTCAGGAGGTACACCGCAGTGTTGCAGGCTTCAGCCCAAAGTTGTTTCGTTAACTTGCTGGGATTCAGCATAGATTTTGCGCACTCCACAATCGTCCGATTTTCACGTTCCGCAACTCCTATGGTGTGTACGGCGTACTAATGCTGTGTTCTATGCCTCTGCTTGCGAGTAGTTCAGAAACCTTCTTGTTATCAAATTATTTTCCTCCATCACACCTGAACAGCTTCACGACGTGTCCATTTGTTTTGGCTTCATTCAGGAACTGTTCCAGAACGGTGTACACTTCACTTTTGTGCTTTAAAAAGAAAACTCGTCGAAACTTGCTGAAATCATCCTTGAAACATACGTAGTAGCGTGCCTTTCCAAGAGATTCAGTAGACATTGGTTCATTCACATCGGCGTGGATTTGTTCACCGGTGGCTGTTGGTCGATTCATTCGTGTCTTGAATGACAGTCGATGCATTTTTCCCAGTGCACATCCATCGCAGAAATCCTCTTTACACATGTCTACATTGATGTTCATCTGCTTCAGTACATTCTTGACATGCGCTTTGTGTTGATGACCAAATCGTTCATGGTAGATCTGCAGTTTGTCCGACGATGTAGCTAAATTCACTAGAATGGGTTGCGCCGGTTTCTCGACGCGCATGTCAAGTACATACAGACCATGACTCACACGTCCAGCCATCATCGCCTTTCCAGTAACCTTGTCTTCAATTCTAACAGTTAGGTCGTCAAGTCTTGCACAAAAACCTTTCCTTGCAGCAGCTTTCACAGAAAACAGATGAGCCATTGCATCGGGAACATACAAAACTTCAGTCATCTCAGCACTCAACCAAGCGTTGTTCAGCCGCACTTGAATGTTTACAGTTCCTTTGCCGTGAGCTAGCATGCTCACACCTCGTTTTCCTAGCAAAATCTTCTCTGGAGCAGCAAACTTGACGTATGTTGTAAAATACTGTTTGTTCGCGGTGATGTGATTTGTGGCGCCACTGTCGCAGTACCACTCGTCGGCTTGAACAAAGTCGCCGTCTAACGCACTCATAGCATGTGTCAGAAACGAAGCATTGTTCTCCTTATTTTTGTTTCTAGTGTCACCCTCTTCTTCACTGGACATTCACTTGCCCAATGGCCCAATTCCTTAAATTTGAAACATGGAAACTTCTGCTTTACTCGTTGAAAATTTTTCTTCGACTTGTCATCAGCGCTGCCTTTGCCACTGCCATACTGGGAATGCTTCTTGGGAGCACTACGTACCACAAACGCAGTCGATTCCACGTTTCCTTGGTCACGCAGTTCAATCGTGCACAATTTTTCAATCAACAAGTTCACAGTTTGATTTTCCGTCGGAATCGTGTCCCACACATCCTTGAAATTATCATATTCTTTTCCCAGCGTGGATAAAATTCGACCGTTCAAAATCCTTTCAGATAACATGTTTTCGTTGTGCTTTTGGAGTTCGTCGTTCAGATCCTGATAAAGCTTCTGTAACTTCGCGACATGGGTGCTGATGTCCTCCTTGTTGTCACGTGTCACTTGGAAGAATTACTCGAACAACATGTTCAGTCGCTGCGTACTGCTTCGTTCGAACCGTGCGCTCAATTTTGTCCAAATTTCACTGGCATTGGTGCACGTCAACACGAGCTCGGCAACAGATTTTCCTAGCGCACCTGTTAGTAAACTGGCCGCTTTCGCGTCTTCTTTCAACCACTACTTATATGCCGCTTTTTGTTGCGCAGCTGCATCTGCCGGCAACACAGGACACTTTTTCGAACCATCAACAATATTTTCCAGTTCATACGACCGCAAAACCTTCAACACATGCCATTTCCACTTTGCCCAGTCTTCGGGTCCTTTAAGTTTATCCACTTGAACTTTGTAGTCACTGCCGGTTGCCATTTTGAGGTTATCCTTACTCACAAAAAAGAATACAGCACGTGTTCCACAGGCGCTCTGCTTCGGATCCACTCACGAGATAATACCATTTACACGTGGCCTGGGTCCATAACCTGTTAGTTTTAATGTAAATCTTTATTTATAAAGTGAGAAATACATTACAAAATACAAATCATCTTTTGAGACGCTTGTCACATGTCACGCGAACACGCACCGACTTTGCACTGACTCGTCCTTTGTTCTCTTCTTTATTGTACATGTCTATTTCACCAGGTGGCGCTACTGTGTTATTTTTCTTTCAAATATTAACACTTTCCTCTCTTCTTCCCCCTTTTTTCTTTTTTGGATTGGGTACTTCCAAGCGATGGGATGCCCCTTTTTTTTTTACTTCTTTTCCATTATCTCGTACATTTTCCCGCATGTGCGGCTCAAAGTTTGCCTAGTGGAAAGAAATGACATGCCGGTCATTCAAGCAGACAATAATATTGCGGGTACTGATATTACCGATACCCTTGAAAAATTGTTTTATGTCTCCCACACAAATACGATGTACCGTATTGGCAACTCCAGCTATCTGATATGACATCTAGCGGTAAAAATGAGAAACTTACCAAGTAGGGTACATTTGTCACGTGGTGACTGTTTGTATATGGTTTCTTGTATTGGTAAACAGATCGTGGTAAATTGTTCGTGTCTTTATACATAAGTAATAAGTTTTACTCGTTGATAGAGTGAAAAATGAGTATAAGCAAAGTGTATTGCTCAGTTTACGGCTGTAAGTCGATGTATAAGAGGGCTGCGGATATACGTTTTCATCACTTTCCAAAAGATGCAAATAGCAATAGCCGAAATGTGATGATACCTAATAATACCTAATACCTAATAATAATACCTTTCCACCCCGGGAAGGATCTAACACTTGTCGAGGTAGTCAGACAGAAGACCTGCGACGTAAAGCCAGCGAAGGTTATTCAGTTTAGAAACAGCTGTTACGATGGGCGCGCTGGTAAGATTGAAGTTACTTGAATAATTAATTAAATAATTGGTAGGGAGAAGGGATGAGTTTAACTTGTGGGGCGACAGGAATTGCTTGATTTTGATGGTTAAAAGGTGGGTTTGGTTGAATGGTAGCTGAATCACTCATTCTACAGTGCCCACGGGGAGGCAAATTAGGCCTATATGACTCGTAGTGGAATAGCTCGAATATCGAAGAACTTAGCGATTACGAGGTGTAGGCTTGGCGGAAAGGCTGGCGGATCATCAGTTTGACATCAATTCACGATATAAGTCGGAGCTTGGAACAGCGGCGTCTGGTTTGCGTGGATGCTAGTCTCGGAATGATAAAAGTAGCACAGCTTCGGTGTGTTATTTATTTGTTTGTGTACCGTATTTCTCTATTTGAATGTCCTCGGCGTTGACTCAGGATCGACATTTACATTATATTGCGCATAATAGTACCGAAATAATGCCCGAAGTGTAGCCCTGTGTAAATTTGAATCAGCTGATCTACATCAACCATAAAAACTGATGCTTGATAATATGCAAATGACACCAAAAATTCCAGTGGAACACACAAATTAGATCACGAGTATCGCACAGTTATACATATATACAATTAAAAATAACACTGTCATTACTTTAGAGACCACATTTACTGATTATAACCGAAAAATATAAAGTGTTCCATATCAAACGCGTGTTATTGAGTATTTTAAACCCTACTTATCCAGGCCGACTGCAGCGCCCCAAGTGTTAGTTTGAGTTGCCAATAAGTAGGATACTGTACAGCCCTTTATTTTATTAATGCAGTCATCACCTATGATGCGAACCCACATTACCCGTTCGAACCCGGTGGGAACCGATGCGAACAAGTTGCTGCCAATCAGAAAACACCATCTACTTTCACTTGTTATTTTCCCTTTATTTCACCAAATGCATGATAAGCGCTGGTGAGCGCTGGGGTCGTATTCTCTGAGGTAGTGCCCCAAAATTTTGTTCGTTTGGCAATTCTGCGCCTGAAATGGTAAACATGTGATATATTCTCAATATACCCTGTTAATAATCATTTCCTAAGGTAGAGAATAAATTATGCATTTTTTTATATGAACTTAGAAGAAGTAAAAGTGGTGGTTTGCCCATTCGCCGGTCTCTCAACCTCGTGGAATGTTGAGGTTAGGATTTTGGAGTGTAGTTGTATTTTGGTTGTCTAACTCATTTTGTATCTTCTGTTTCAGCTTCAGAGCCTTAAGCCTCGGTCTCGTGCGTTTTGGAAAGCATACGACTGCAGACATCACGTTTTGGAAAAGTTGCCCCAATCTTATGTTCTTACTACATACAATTGTGTAAGTACTTCAAAAATCTACCATTTCCAGTTGCATTCACGTAGAAATACAAAGGATTTCCCACCAATTTGGATAGGTATCTTACAGTCAAAATTACGGTAGGCTAGCCAAATGTACAGTGAATGATGTAAGATGTTTTATATATTACACTCCGTAGGCAGGATCTCGATTCTCAGAAACTGAAAATATCCGCGAAAAACTGTCATGTAAAACTTTTTTTATATCAGAAAACTATGGGATGATCTGGCAAAGTCTAACCCATTTCTCCAGCATGTAAGAGTACTTCGTGTTCCTAAAAGTCCACTCCTTGTCAGTGTGTTATCACATGATGTAACAGATGCAATCGCTGCAAATCATACCAGAATTTAGGAATAAGTCTAAATGCTTTCCTTCCCGAGCCAACCTACTTTTTATATCCTCTTTGCTTCGTCCATCACTGGTTATGTTTCTTCTTAAGTAGCAGAAGTCTCATGCCTTTCAGCTGCCAATAGGGATTTCTAATTTCTTTCAGCTGAATTCCATTATTTTTGTTTTAAATTTATTGTTTTTCTCCATGAATATTTTCCTCAACAAGGAGTAATGATGGTTTTTATAAGGGGAGGAAATTGAGCAGCTACAGATTCAATCGGTTATGAAGGATCGCGAGTAACACTGAATGAGACGTCATCGTACGATCAATTTTTCAAAAGTACTGAAATTAGCCAAAATACCTTCTCTAATGATGAAAAATACATAAGGAAATGATGTAGTAATAGAGAAGTTTACTCCTCTGCTGTCCCTAACCCACCCACCATTCCTTGTTTAGATCATGACTTATATAGTAAACCTCCAGCTGTGTCCGCCATTATGTGCATGAATTATCGTCAAATACAGAATTGCCAACCCCACACTTATGGTCCTGCTGAAAACTTTGTTAAATCCAGACCAATAATTACTAGGGCCGTGTTGGCCATATATAGGCTACACCCTTGTTTTTTGTCATGCACATTGAGGTAGTCTCACATCAATAATCCTTAGGTAGTGCTGAATGAATTGGTGTTTTTTTGTAATAGTAAAATTTGTTGAATCCAGACCAATAATTGTTAGGTAGCGCGGAAATACGTTCATATATCTTAGAATGACCCTCCAAATAACTGGGACTACATTTTCAGATCATGTAAAAGAAGGGTATCGGGTTAGTTTGTTGTTTTAAGGGGCGGAACGGAAAGGTCATCTGCCCCTAAAAGGACTCGAGCAGCAATAAATGACATAGAACATCTGTCAATTATTAATCAAGCCATAAAACTATTCCACTTGAAAATTACACCATTTCTGACCTACGGCATTGAAATCATATGAACCTTCCTGAGAAAGAGGGATCGAAAGGGGATAGGGTTGAAACAACTTTCCTTAAAAGAGCACTCTACATATACAGAGAGTTTAGTTTGGATGTATCGGAGACCCTCGCTCGCCCGCGGCGCGAGCCTGTCTCCCGCCAGACACTTTGCCGTTATGCGGCGCTCGCCCGGCACTGAGTCATTGAGTATAGGAATTTGTACTTTCCTAGTTCACAACTGGTGCTGAAAATGTTTGCCATTCACTGCTACACATCGCTGGCACCTTTTTATGAAACTGGCATGTACTCTCTGAAGTTCCTCAGCACCGATTGACTGTATTTCAGCTGTAATATAGTCTTTAAGCTCATTTATAATGGAGGGTTTCTCGCATACACTCTATTTTTGTGTGTCCCCCACAAATAAAAGTCGCATGGTGATAAGTCTGGGCTTCGCGGGGGCCACACGTTCTGACTTATAATCCTAGTACCAAAAATGCAACGCAATTCTGTCATGGATGCTTCGTCAGTGTGAGCAGTGGCAGAATCTTGTTGAAAATAAGTTGACAATTGCTCTCCGTAAGTCAGTTCATCAAAAAATTGGTCAAGGATCACATTGAAGTACAAATTTAAGTACAAATTCCTATACTCAATGACTCAATCCTAGTACCAAAAATGCAACGCAATTCTGTCATGGATGCTTCGTCAGTGTGAGCAGTGGCAGAATCTTGTTGAAAATAAGTTGACAATTGCTCTCCGTAAGTCAGTTCATCAAAAAATTGGTCAAGGATCACATTGAAGTACAAATTTAAGTACAAATTCCTATACTCAATGACTCAATGCCGCGCGAGCACCGCATAACGGCAAAGTGCTTGGCGGGAGACAGGCTCGCGCCGCGGGCGAGTGGGCTAGCGAGGGTCCCCGATACATCCAAACTAAACTCTCTGTAGAAACATATACCCTCAAGATTGAGGACCTACGATTTAGTATGACTCTATAATCTATAGAAGAATATCAAGAGCTTCTGCAAAATTTGAAATTGAAAAATACTGAAATTTGGAATGATTTTTACATAGGCTGACCACCACAATAACCTCGAATAATTAGCCCCAAAGTTGCTTCAACCTCAGTCAAAACGGTGACTCGTGCAGTGGTCCGTGGATTCCATCATAAGCCATGTGTTGTAGTCAGATTTCACGAACTATACCATGAATGTGAGTGGTACAGGAAGTTTTGTGATCGTTGCCGTACTTTGGAGTAGGTAGTGATATGAACTTAATCTTATCTAATAGCTTTCCTTATTGACGATTCAATCTAAATGAAATACCGATGGGTATTTAATACATTTACCTTAGTCAAAGAAAAGATTTATATGACCGCCTTTTCAATACAAGTTTATAATATGGTTACTACATTGGAAATATTTGTTCCCGAAGGAAACAGAATGTAAAATTATCCGATTGAGCTAGCCTAACAAATTCACAAAGAAATCTGATAAAATGGTCCGGCTAGCTCAATCGGACAACTTTACATCCTGTTTCCTTCGGGAACAGATATTTCCAATATGGAGAAGCAAGGTAAGCTAACATTATTTTTGAAAGGAAGTTTTGACGTCCGTAGTACATTGGCGCTGGTCGCGGCGATATTTTGTGCTTTGCAGCGACCTTCTCAGTATGTACTAGCCACGCGTCTTGGTGAGGTGTACCATAACAAACTGAAGAGCCCATTGGTACACTGGGGCGAAACGCTGGCACTGTTTTGAGTTAGCCGGACCATTTTATCAGATTTCTTTGTGAATTTGTTAATGGTTACTACAGGTACATGTTCCGTATTGACGTCAGCACATCAGCTACCGTACTCATTTGTCCTCGTGAGGCTGAGTGCACCCTGTTCCAGCCAGAAGGCAGGAGATAACATGAAAATAAAAAGACGGCTGACCCCTCGCAGAAGGAGGGTATCAGACAAGGGCAATTTAAGGCGGGAAAGGAAGAGACTCCCTAGGCCTCGGATACCTTAACACCGTCGGGGTCGGAAAACAAGAGTTGACCAAGGGAGGTCGACAGGAAAGAAGACGGGGAGGAGCCCGGCACAAGTAAGTGGAAGCAATGGTGGACTCAGCTGGGGTCCCGTGGTCGCCAACTCACGTCCCACTAGATGTGACCCCTGGGGGGAGAAGAGAAAGAAGTTTTGAAAATGTGTATTATGATTTAGTACATTGACATACATTATTTTTTAAATTCCGGCATTTCTAAAAGCCGCAATAATTAAAAACCAATAACATTATTAATTTTTTAAAAAGTGGAAAGGTTTTTTAATAATTTCTTAAAATTTGACCTGTAATGCTTTCTTTAATGTAGAATCTTTAATGTAGAAATCCGTGATGATATTGGCAAACAGCTGACGAAGGGTCTGATTTGGACCCAAAACTTGTACTGTTAAAGGTAAAAATTTATATTGACAAAGGCGGACAAGCAATGAATATTCCTATGAATGAACTTTGTAACGGATAAGTTTAAAATGGCCTTTTTGTAGGGCCTTTTGTTGCTATAAATAATAATATATTACTCAATATTTTTAACATTGTATATCTTTTGCAGCTCAGGTTTTATGCAGAGGGTGCCCCGAGATCGAACTTCTTTACCAAACTTATTGATAACATCAGGCACGAAATGGCAAAAAATAAAGAGATGAAAGAGAGTTTGAAGAAATTCAGACAAGAAGCTGAAAGATTAGAGCAATCAGACGCACTTAAGAGAGCAAGGTAATTGAAATCATTGAGGTGCTTTATTTTTATGTAAGGAATTATAGTAAAGCCATCATTATGTCCGACTTGACGTAAGATCGTTAGAGCTATCTAGTGTAGCACAGAAACCTCAAGTCGGAAGTAACGATGACTTGTCTATCATCATCATCATTATCATTTCCCCTTTTCCAGTTGACACTGGGTGGGGACAAATATGGTTCCCCTCCACTTTGTTCTGTCGTATCACCATTCCTCTTCCGACACAGTGTTCCAATCCTGGTTCCGTTTTCTAATACTATTCTCCGCAGAGTCCATCCAACGCATTCTTAGTCTTCCTCGTCCTCTCTTCCCTGTCATCTGTCATTCCAGTGCTCGTCTTAGTAGACTTACTTCATTCATCCGTTTGACATGTCCAAACCATCTCAATTTGTTTTGCTCCAGTTTGTCATTTAGTTTCTGTACTCCCAGTTTTTTCCGTATATCTTCATTTCTCACTCTGTCCCTCCTCGTTTTCTGGACCCTACTTCTCAGGAATCTCATCTCAGCTGCTTGTACTCTACTCTCATCCCTCTTAGTCATTGTCCAAGTTTCTGCTGCATATGTCATTATAGGAATATAATATGCTTTGTACATAACTTCTTTAGCCTTAATTGGTATATCCTTGTTCCATACTAGTCACGTACCTGTTGGTGGAAAGCACTCCCAAGTTGTATTCTTCTGCTAATTTCCAAATCTAGTCTTCCATCTTCATTAATTTCTCTTCCCAAGTATTTGAAGTGTTTCACTACTTCCAATTCCTTATCTCCTACTTTGAGTACTCCTTTTCCTTCTTTCTTATCTCTACTCATCACCACTGTTTTACTCTTCTCCACATTTATCTTCAATCCCCATGTGGAGAAGAGTAAAACAGTGGTGATGAGTAGAGATAAGAAAGAAGGAAAAGGAGTACTGAGGGTTTATTATTATTATTATTATTATTATTAATCTTGATTGGTCACATTGGACCACTTGAGTCGTTCCACAATCACTTCTTCTTTGAGGGTTTATTGCACAAAGTTTCAGTCAAAAATTAAAAATGTTCAGGGAGACAACTTGCTTTATTTATTGGAGATTTATGGCAGGAAAATAACTGTATACTTTGGTTTTACTCTTGTAGACAGAAATATCAGAGTGTTGAATCTGAAGCATCAAGAAGTACAGAGGCATTAAAGGAGACGTTCGGTTCCATCAAAGGCAAGGTTCAAGGGGCTTTGGAGGAGGCTGGTAAATCTGACATCGCTAAGAAGGCAGGTGAGTGTTCGTACAAGATTATGGAATTACTGAACCGTACGATAGCACTACTACGGCAGTGTCAATAACCTTTTGGAATATGCCTGGCAGGATCAAGTAACTACTGCGATATGTACATGTCTAAGGGAAGTTTTAGTGGACAATATCATCCATGACATATAGACATTGGTGTTTGATTGATATGGTGCCTTGAATTGCCGCTGTGTGTGCTGTTGTTATTGTATGTTGGTATTAGGTTTAACCCTCTCAGTGCCACGCGCCGATCAGATCGGCTCTCGCTGCTCGCGCCAAAAGTGCCAAAGCCGATTCAATCAGCGCGCAGTTTATCTTATATTTGTAGATTTCTGTAGGCATATGTCCGTGATTATTACATACTGTTGGAAAGGCGAGGTTTCAAGCTTGCCTGTGTGGTGTTTACATTTTTCCTTCGAAGTCCGTTACGCGATAGGTTTGAGTTTGTATTCACGCCCTTCCTTTGCGCTCACCCAATCATGCGCGTTCCCACTAAAATTGTGGTGCAGTTGTTTTCATTTTGTTGAAGTTTTCTGCCTACAGATGTATCTAAGAACTTTCTGCAGCAGGAAACGTAGTGTTTCTTCGAATATGACTCTTAGGTGTCCTTTACTTTAGGCTCAAAACTGATTCTTTACAAAAAAAAAATATGAAAAATTGGACAATTATCAGAATAAACTCAATTAAAAAAGTTTTCATGCCATATATACTTTTGGGGCTGATAACCTAGATGTTAGGCCCCTTAAAACAACAATCATCATAATCATATATACTTTTAAGAACATAATGTATGAAAGAATGAGGTATTAGTTATAATGCAAAGCAATAATAATGATTCTATTGTTTGAAATGTGGTATTTATGATATTTTTTTTCAAATAGTCTGCATGACCATTGAAAATGGCTTGGCATTCTTGGCAAGTATTTCAGGAAATGGTTTGGCACTAAGAGGGTTAAGATGGTGTGTGAGGTCACATGCGGATGCAGTCACTTCTTGTGTAAGGGGCCTCATACACCGCCGGTTGTCAAAATTTAAGTTTTTTTCTTTTACGTTTAAATGAAAGACAATACCTTTCTCAATATATCGGTTAAGTTTTATAAGTAAATTTAGCGTTTTGGCAGAGATATAGCGCTTTAAGTGAGACCATGCGCCTATCTGTCAATGGAGTGTTTAATATTCAAAGCTGTTTACCCGAAAGGTTGCTTTTTTGGTAGGAAAAACACAATATCTTGCGAACTATGTGATGAAACTTAGCAGATACATTCCAACATATGATCCCTAGAGAATGAACCTCATTTATGGAATTATCTTAAAAAATAATTGAGATATACTTAAAATTAAACAAAAAACTGTTCATTTTTTGAAAGACAAATTTAATATTTTTTATAAATATGCTATTTACAATATAACATTCATCCTCGCTGTTTATGTGTTTACTTTACATGAAAAAAAATTCATTCTATTCAGACTGGTATTTCTTGATAAATCGTGTTTTTTGTGATTCACGGAGTTTAAAATACCACGAATATTATCCTTTCAATATATCACGAAATACTTTATATACTGCTCCTCTCTCTAAATTAGATGAAATCTCTGTGTATTTATTATTATTATTATTATTAATCTTGATTGGTCACATTGGACCACTTGAGTCGTTCCACAATCACTTCTTCTTTGAAGGTAGTACTGCTTGGTTCTCGCCCTCTTTCCAGTACTTTTTCATTCTTTCAGATCGGGATTTTCTCAACTCATCTGAAATCTCCATAGGCTTTCTGTGTGTCATTCAGACGCTCCGATTCGTCATTATCTTCCGCATGACAGCCCACCGTATCCGAATGCTGTCTTTTCTGTAATCTATCATTACAGACGGCGGAATTATTCTTCAAATGACTTTTCATGGTCGACTAGGGGAGGATAAATCCTCGAATTACAATCCTGAATGTTATTCAGAAAGGTGAAAGAACTGAGAAAAGAATTCTCAGTCCCCCCCAACACTAGTCTGTTCACTGACCCAGTTTCCCGCTGGGATTGATTACCCAACCTTCCACTGGGTTGCTCAGCTTAGCAGGGGACAGCACGTGCAGGTCAGTGTTGGGAGTTGGAGTGGAGAGGTTATGAGGATTCTCTTCTGCTGAATCCTTGTATTACAGATTTTGTTGGTTAGTATCATCACATCACACTCCCTTTGTCCAGGTCTACATATTTATAGACCTCCCCAGGTTGATTCCTAGGGCCCCTCTGTGTATTTACTATACACCATAACTCTATGTTACATATTAGTGAAGCTATGATATGATTCGTAACTGTATGCCCACTGATGGTGTATGAGCCCCCTAATTCCAAAAGTGAGAGACATTCTTGTTTGGTGGTGAGTTACGAGTGTTTATGTACTTTAAGTTGTTTAGATCCAAGATCCACACTGCCCTAAATCATTGTCTAGGTGAAACCATTGGTTGCTACTGGGTTAGACCACTCTCTGGGTGGCTACAGTAAAGGAGACGAGAGCCCACAATAAAATGTTGTTAACTACTGAAATTAGCCATAAATACCTCACTGTCTATAACCGATCTATGACTTATATAGTCAAGTTCTCACCCCACCATCAGGCATCCTTAAAAGGGTTTTATTTGTGGTTTTCCATTTTCAACTCCAGGCAAATGCTGTGATGGTAGCTTCTAATGGGCCACAGTTGCTATCCTCTAACGCCTTGCCCTATTTCATCTGTCATAAGCTCATCTCATGAAGTTGGCATCTGGCCGTAAAAATTGCCATATAGAAACTCTTCTCACCTCATCTCCTATTTGCATGGCTCAGCAGTAATGTTCTTGCCTGCTGATCCCAAGGGTACAGGATCCTGGCGCAGTCAGGTGGCATTTGAGGTTGCGCAAATGCAAGGGAGCCGTGTTAGAAGATTTACTGGCACAGTAAAGATCCCCTTTGGGGCAAAATTCCGGCACCCTTTCGTCCCTAAAAGCCGCAGTAGTTAAGAGAGACATAAAACCAATAACATTATTAGTATTATCATCTCCAATCTGGTTGAAAAGGGGATAATACGGATTAAAAAGTGCACAATAATAATGCAAAACCCCACTTATGCATTTTAATTCAACAAATAAAAATTCGTAACTCCTGCAATTATGGTTTATTTGTTCTGCAGGTCAACTCACAGAAGAGCTTGGGAAAACGGCGCGAGGTGCCGCTGAAACAATTACTGAGCAAGGGCAGAAACTGGGCAGTTCGGGTACTTTCCAGACCTTGTCCAAGACAGCAGAGGCTGTGAAGAAAGAGCTGGATACCAGTGGAATAGAGGCGCGAGTGTACAAGATGCCCTCCAAACTGAGGAAAAGATTAGACGCACCCAAAGACGTCGACAGCAGAATAGTGCAGCCTAACATGGAGGCCATGGGAGTGGAACTGCACAAAGACTCGAGGTAATTTGCTCACACTTAATGTATTTAACTATAGAGCATCCAGCGTTTAGAAAAGGCCGTGGAACCTCATGGCGACAGTGTTGCTAACTCTAGGCAGAGGTAGCGCTGACGTCATACGTTATCTTCACCTGTTTCGAGTACTGCCCTTTTGTAAGTTAGCGACACAACACCAGCAGCTACCTAAAATAGAACACGCCAAGGAAAGAGCATTTTACATGTGTTAAAGGATACGCAAAGAGAACCAATAACTACATTCATTTCGTTGTGATATGACGCATTACTGATTGACAGATGTCGAGACACAACCCTTCCATCCTTCTCGGATGTATGCTGACGATATTAACAATTTTTACGTTAGCAATAGTCTACTGTTGATCATCACCTTTATTTTGTTGTTGTTATTAGTTAGACTATAATTTAGTTTCTTTCAATTTTATTCCTGTTGTTGTTTTGTTTAGATGAATATTTGTAATATTGTAGTGAGTTAGACGTGCGGTTAGGGGCGCGCAGCTGTGAGCTTGCATTCGGGAGATAGTGGGTTGGAACCCACCTGTCGGCAGCCCTGATTCGATCGAACAGAAAATAAAACCGACACACAACAATAACACCAATGACGGATAGTGCTTCAGAACTTATGTTGCCGGCGGAACTGAGCACGTGCTCCACTCCGGGCGAGCATGCAGCACAGGATGAGGCTCTTCTTTCCAGCTTGCTAACTTCGAAAATTTTTAAATTACTAACATGTAATATAAACGATACTTGTATGCAATAACAACGGTAATCAGTTGGCAGATAATTGTAGAAAGCTATTATGACGAAAAATACATATGTTCAGAGTTCCTTCATGACAAAAGGTGAGGTAACAAAACCAGTGTAGGGGAGATTTCCGTTAAAAGTAAAAGCCCGTAAGACCCACAGTCTTTTCTAAACGCTGGATGCCCTATAGGAAAGTGGGATTATAGGTGACATTGCCAGGCTAAAAAGCAAAAAGACACAAGGGAATATAACTTACATATCATGGAGCCATCGATTCTCCATAATTAAAACTGAAAATAGCAGTGAGAAGAGCTACGATGGACAGTGTGGAAAGCAAGAAATAGAACACCTAAGAATTCTGATGAAATTCTGTACACAATTTAACCCTTTTTAATGTTAGGTTTTTATGTAGACCTGTGCTGGCTTTTAAGCCTATTTTCATTTTATGAAAAAAAGTAGGCTTATGAGATCACCTTTTGTCTGTGTGATTTGTGTGTCCCCCCTAATAACTTCTAAACGTCTGGAGCGATTTCAATGAAACTCGGTAAGGTCATAGCACCATTTTGGCCGACCCCGACTGCGCCCTTTAAACTTTACTACGTCTCACCATTTCAACATGGCGGCTTTGCAAAATATTTAACCAGCATTCAATATCTCCGAAACGATTACCGATATCACCCTAAACTTTTATACGGTGATAAAAAGCACTAATAGAAGTTCACCTATGCAACTTTCAAAAACCTGATAACTACTAAACCAATATGGCGGCTAAGCAAATATGCAACTTTTAAATAGACTTTTCTCGCGATTTAACCATCCAAACACAATGTCACTTGGTACAGAAAATTTTAATACACATTGTGATGGACTGGCATTTAATTTAGTTCAATTGTTTACATAACCTCAAGATGGCGGCTCTGTGAAATATTTCACTGGCATCCTATATCTCCGGAACTATTACTGATATCACCGTGAAATTTTGCACGATGATAAAGGGCGCTACTGCACTTTTATCTATGTACCTTTCGAAAACCTGTAAAGCACAAAACAAACATGGCAGCCAAGCGAAGTTGAAACGTTTTAATCGATTTTTCACTCTGAGCGCAGTGAAATATGGTACAGTATATGATTATACATATTGTAATGCAATGGCATCTAATTTAGTTCAATTGTTTATATAAACTCAAGATGGCGGCTGTGCGAAATTTTAAAATCAGGTTTTTATTTCTTGTGCCGTAATTATGCGATTGAAGTGAAAGTTTGCATAATGAAGCTACGCAATAATTTTCCTTTAATGGTGCATAACTCCATGGCCTATACATATAACAATCCAAAATGGCGAGGATCCAAAATATTGTGACGGTTCTCAATATTGACGAATCTTTTACAGCAATCAAACTGAAATTGTTTATTTTCATAGAGGACTTTCAATAACTTGGTGGGTTCAAATCCAACATGGCGGTGATGCGAAGTATGTATGAAAGTAAACATGTAATTAATAAAGAATAAAAAAATCACAGTCAGTCTGAAAGACTAGACGTTTATCATTTCAAATGACGCATGCTACAAATGCTACACATGTTAGAAAGGCTCAGGGACTCTTTCAACAGACTGCATCACTTATAACTTAGGCTTCCCGCGCGGGCACCTCTTTAAGGGTCACGGGAAGAAATGTGTTTCTTGTACTTGTATTAGAGATGTGTTTGGTTGAATAAAGCGTAAATTGTGTACTTTTTGATAGCGGTTTTGTTGGCCCATCATCCCAGGCAAGCCGGCGGAAACCTTTGCCTCCCTGTCAGAAGGATCATTTGGCCGTAAATTTGAATTAGTGTAAGGATGTAGTATGAGTGTCCAGATTTAGACAATAGCCTACTCCATGAAGGGGTCATGACTATGCCTTACATGTTTGTTTAATGAATAGTGTATCTGAAATAAGGGAAGAATACTGATTTACAGATTTGTGGAGTGAGTTTCTGATTTTTAAAAGGTCGCTCCCCGCGTGAGCATGACGTCACGTCCGTCACCGTGTCCGTCTCCGTAACGCATAACGATGGACCCCAACCATAACGACGAAGTCGACAAGATAATTTGAAATGATAAAATAATTAAAATATATATATTATGAATGTGTGGGTTGTCTTGTGTAGTTGTAGTTATTATTAGCAGAAAGGCAATCGCAGTATCTGTGAAAACTACCGAGGTATTTCCCTCCTTTCCATAGTAGGAAATGGTTTTGCCAGAATCCTACTGAATCGACTCCAAACTATGTTTTCCGCATCCGCACAACTGTAAACCAAATCCGCTGACATTTCGATATTTAAAATTTATTAAAAAAAGCATAAAGTATTAAGTATTAACCCTTTGGGGTCAATTGATTTCCCGCCTGCATCCTGCACAGGTCCAATTTAACATTAGGCAAGTATGGGAAGGAAATACTCACATAAGTAAAAAGCTGAATATTTACATTAAAATATGAACAGCAAATGTATTTATTATCAGTCATGTTAACTACATTATCAGCGATATTTTTTCAAAGTATGGTACTTCCGGAAGCATTTCTTTGGGTGTAGTCCTGGGTTCCCTGGACAGGCCTCACAATAAAATTGTCTCCTTTCTGCCACCTTTCACTTTCCTGTCGGGACATACAGCACAGTCCTTGCTTTTCTTGTCCTCACGAGCATCTATGATGTGTAGCTTTCCGTTCAGTCGAAATTCTTCGTCAGAGCTGCTCCGTCGGCCGCGTTTACGGGCATTTTTGTTCCTAACGTCCCCAACAAGCCCCATGATAACTTGGTCCCTGAAAGTCTTATGTTTCACTTTGGGCTTATTTTCTGCCTTTCGTTGCAAATTATATAGGTGAAAACTGTTCAACAAAGCAATCTCTAACACCCATAAATACAATTTCTTCCACCACTTCAGGCTTTTCACTACAAATCCGGTCAACTTCTTCATAAACTTTCCATTCGTCACATCCTACATCACCGCTCTCATCACTAACTTCCGCCTCAATTTCCTCCTCCTCTCTCAATATATCATTCTCACATTCGGGAATACTAATGTCACTATCAGAATCCGTAAACAAATCATCATCATCATCAATATCGCCACTGTCACATAACTGTTCGTAAATATCATCGGGCTCCATGCGGCTTGTGGACGCCATGTTGTTAACAAAAGTAAACACAGCTGTGGCAGTGAGTAACTATCTCCAAAGAAAATACTATTCAGCTTCAAGAAAGTAAACAGCAGAAGGCAGTAGGTACCAGAGAAAGGCCTAGGCTGTATACTGTGTAAAGGTCGGCGCCATTTTTGCTCCAGCATACGAAATATATAACCTTAAAGTTGTGTCGGACTAGGTCCGACATCGGACCGGAACTGAAAATTAACGATGTCGGACTGAGTCCGACATTGGACCCCTAAGGGTTAAAGCAACACATTTAGACATTTGAGGTGAAATTCGTTCCCCTAGGCTATGTGTGAATCGCAAGGCAATGTTGACAGTTTTGTCCTTCTGAGTAACGCTATGTGAAACAGAGGGTGGCTAATTATATGGTTCCTTAGTTTAGGGGCTGCGATAACACTTTGGGTGTGTGTAGAATCTGTTTGATAACCAGTGTTAATTGTGGTGGCTGTATTAGTGTGTGTTTCTGTTTTCAATTCAAGTAAGGACTGCAGACATTGTTTTTTTTTTTTTCCAAGTACTTCCTACGTTTGCCGCCAAACACCGACGTCAACAACTACTAGTTCAGAACTTGGTTACCAGACGCCACCGCAGTTGGCTCCTGGCGACGAACGTAGGAACCTAAGAGCGTTTGTCAAATGTTTAACTAGAATTTAGCTTCACAAAGGTGTAATTAGTGGAAGGTTCTTTAACATGCCATCGCCGGCTTTACTTCCCCTCCAAAGGAAGGCATACTGAGAGATTTTTAACGCTCTTAAAAAATCCGACGACTTCGGCCGGGTTTGAACCTGCGATCTTGAGCACAGAAGCTCAGCATGCCACCGAAGCCGCTTGGCTAATTATAGCACTTAGTCGTCGGATATACTCACGCAGGCAAGCGCAGGTATAAAGGAGTTTTTTTTTTTTTTTTTTTTTTTTTTGATAAGTCATCAACACTAATTGAGAGTATTTCCATGCCTGGCATCTCACGCGTCTCTATTATTCTCATACAATCCATCATCATCATCATCTTGTCTGGGTCTGTTTGGAACATAAGCCTCGCCACTCTTCCCACCACCTCTCCGCTGTCACTCTGGTCCAGTCCTCGCCTCTCTTCTTGACACATTCCTCCACTCCTTTCAGCCATCTGTCTCTTGGTCTTCCCCTTGGTCGTTTCTTTTGCATCTGCATCTCATGTATCCTCTTGGGAATCCTCTTCTCATCCATTCTCTTTAAGTGTCCATACCACCTCAGTCTTGATGTCTCGATCCTACCTTGCAAGGGCTCCTCTTTCACCATTTCCCTGACCTTTTCATTCCTCACCCTGTCTCTTCTTGTTACTCCGATCCTACTTCGCAGGAACTTCATTTCACCTGCCTGTATTCTGCTTATGTCTCTTTTCTTCATTGTCCACGTTTCTGAAGCATAGGTCAGTATCGGGATATAGTAGCTTCTGTATAACACTTCCTTGCTTTTTAGTGGGTCATCTTTATTCCACACTAAGCTCCTAATGCTTCTGCCTGTCTGCCACGTTCCGTAATCTCTTTGTCATTTCTCCCATTTTCCTCCACTATACTTCCCAAGTACTTGAGACTTTCCACCTTCTTCAGCTGTCCACCTCCAACTGTTATCCCAGTCATTGGTCTGTATAGACAGTAAGTGGTAATTTTACCTCAAGATGGCGTGCATTCTGCTGAATTTTGCAATACAGTATTCCCCTAGTCAGCATGAAATTAGTAATTGTTAATGTAATATAAAAATGATGGAATGCAACCGAAAGAAATCAGAAACCGCTAATGATGTCAAATTGGCAGATGAAAAGCTAAGACTTCAGTTACTTAGGAAGGAGAATAACCAATGATAGACGAAGCCAAGAGGATACAAAAAGTAGATTGCCTCAGGCAAGGAAAGCATTTCTACAGAAAAGGAGACTGTTGACATCATATATAGATTTAGTTAATACAAAGTCATTTTTGAAAGCCTTTGGAGCATGGTACTCTATGGAAGTGAAAGTTGGACTTTTTGTGGAGCAACAAAGAGGAGAATAAAAGCGTTTAACATGTGTTGTTACAGGAGAATGATGACGATCAGATGGGTGGATAAGGCTACAAATGAAGAGGTATTAAGATGAATGGGAGAGGAGACATGTTTCTGGAGACTGCTAGTGAAGAGAAGAGATAGGTTGGTAGGGCATATAGAGTCTGTCCTGAAAGTAGTCAGACTGGATTTTTCCCGCGGAGATGGACAGATTGCCCGTGCCTTCTCCGCCTGGGGTTGGTGGAGGGGGTGTAAGGAAGGCTGGGAGCCAGCCACACAGTTGGTTCTCAGCTGTAGTGGAGTGTAAATCGCTCGTCTCCATAACCTCTGCAAGTACACTCGTCACGCTGCTTCATGGTTCGTCTGTTGAAACAGTGCGCTATGCCATCAAATTTTGTGTTAGGCTCGGCAAAACCGGGAAAGAGGCTCACGATATGATCAAGACGGCTTACGATGATAACACCCTGGGCAGATTGAGTGTTTTTGACTGACACAAGCTGTTTCGGGAGGGGAGAGAGGAAGTTGAAGACGACGCACGTTCAGGACGACCTTCGAGCACCAAAACGAATGAAAATGTGGCAAGAATGAAGAATTTTTTGAACAATGACCGCAGAGTAAGGTTTGACGTGGAGATCCTTAAACGGCTGAGAAAACGAATCGTCCGTGTCCGCCCAGCAATTGCTAACTCCTGGCGGCTCCAGCACGACAATGCGCCGCGCCAAACAGCCTTCCGCGTGCTGGCGTACCTGGCCCAACACAACATCAGCCACCCTACAGTCCCGACATTGCCCCAGCAGACTTTTTCCTCTTCCCCCACCTCAAACCCACCCTAAATGGACATCGTCACGGCTCCGTGAAAGCGTTGCAACAGACCGTGACGACGTAGCTCGACAGCATTCAGGTTGTCGCCTTCCAGAAAGGGTACGAGGGAAGGGAATCCCGCTGACTGCAGTGTGTGTATGCAGAAGGGTCCTACTTTCAAGAATATTGAGAGTATGTTTCATTTCTGTCAATATATATATATTTTTTTAAATTGACCTTCAGGACAGACCCTGTATACTAAGACACCCAGGAATAGCAAACTTAGTTATGGTAGGAAGGGTTGAGGACAAGAACTGTAGGGGTAAATCTAGGTTAGAGTCATCATCATCTTGCACAGTTTCCAGCCACTGTTTGAAACACAAGCCTCTCCAACGTCTTCTGTCTTCCCACCATCTCTCAGCCTCCAGCCTTGACCAGTCTTCTCCTCTCTTCTTCACGCTTTCTTCCACCCCCTTCGGCCACCTGTCTCTCGGTCTCTTTCCTTCCCACTTCGTCTCTTGTATCCTCCTGGGTATCCTCTTCTCCTCCATTCGTTTTACATGTCCATACCATCTGTCTAGATTTCTCTATACCATCCTGTAATGGTTCCTCCTTCATTAATTCTCTGGTCCTCTCATTTCTTATTCTGTCCATCTTTGTAGCTCCAATACTGCTTCTCAAGAACCTCATCTCACTGGCCTGTATTTTGCTCTTCTCCCTTCCTTTCATAACCCAGGTCTCCGAGGCATACGTCAGGATAGGATATGTCAGGATAGGGACATGGTACGTCCGATATATGATCTTTTTGCTGTTCTCAGGGACATCCTTGCTCCATAACATGCTTCTCACACTCCTCCAAAATGCTTCTGCCTGTCTCCCCCGCTGATTTATTTCATTATCTTGTATCAGGCTTTCCAGATACTTGAAACTCTCCACTTTCTTCAGCTGTTCCTCACCAATTGTTATTCCCATTGTGGTTCTTTCCTTCTTCCTTTTGTGATCACTATCTCACCTAGGTTAGAGTACAGTATGTAAACAGATTGCCTCGGATGTAAGACTGAATACTCAAACACACACCAACAACTTGAACAATCATAACACTAGAAAATATTGCTTCTGCTATGACGAAAGAGGTGCCTATTGAATAAGATTGCAAGATTTTTGCCAAAAATACATCATTTTCATGTTTGTGAGAGTATTGAGTCGGTGGGAATTGCAACTACCAACTCAAATCAAGTTTCAAGCAGAAAAGTCTAAATTTTTCTGTTTGCCAGTCTCAGCATGTTTAATCACTGCTTTCACACAATTTTATTTAAGTTACTGTTTTACAGTCTTGACATTAATTCTTGTGCTGTAACCTAATGTTTGTTTCTGGAAGGTTCTACCAGAGCTGGCAGAACTTCAGGGACAACAACCCGTACGTGAACAAAGTTCTGGACTGGAAGACCAAGTACGACGAAAGCGACAATCCCGCCATCCGAGCCTCGCGAGTCGTCACCGACAAGGTGACAGACATCATGGGTGGGCTCTTCCAAAAGACGGAACTCTCGGAAACCATGACGGAACTCTGCAAACTGGACCCCAATTTCGACAAAGTGAAGTTCCTGCGAGATTGTGAAACGGACATCATTCCCAACATACTGGAAGCTATGGTGCGGGGAGATCTGGAGATCTTGAGAGATTGGTGCCATGACGGCCCTTATAATATACTTTCCGCTCCTGTGAAACAAGCCTTGGGTATGAATTTAAAGTTCGATTCCAAAATTTTGGACGTAGATAATGTGGACTTAGTCATGGGCAAGGTCATGGACCAAGGGCCTGTTCTAATTATTAGCTTTACATCGCAGCAAATCCTTTGCGTCCGTGACAAAAATAATAATGTTGTAGAAGGAGACCCCAATAAAATCTTGAGGGTGAATTATGTTTGGGTTTTGTGTCGAGATCGTACAGAATTGAATCCTCAAGCCGCCTGGAGGTTATTAGATCTGTCGGCCACCAGCACGGAACAGTTTGTATAATCATCGCTAAGAATAGCTAGCGTCGATCAGTCCTTTAATATGGAAGTATTCAACAGATGTTAATAACTATGTAAATATCATGTGCGGCCACCAACATGGAACAGTTCGTCTAGTCGTCGCTAAGAATAGCTAACGTCAATCAGCCTTTTAATATGGAAATCTTAAAAGGATGTTAATAATTACTGTAAATATTATGTACAATCCACCTGTATCATAAAAATGGAGCGTGATGTTCTTTTTGTATTGTCCTTTTATTTTTGAAGTATTTATGTATTATTTAAAAGGAAATATTAATTAAAATATTTTTGATTTGTTTATGTTTTTTTTATGTGCTTTGTAGTATATTTTTTATTTTAACAAAATATGTTAATTGGACCGGCTAGTTCAAACACAATTTGCCAGCGTTTCGCCCCAGTGTACCAAAAATCGAAATCTAGGGGGACAAAATTATTTTTACGATTTAATCATGAATTTAGAGTGAAAGCAACGTTCATAATTTGTTTACTTCATAATAAACATCAGTTAAGATTTTTTTTAAGCTACGTCTACACATGCAAGAAATTGTCTATGACTAGGAGTTGGATAGAGCATTCAGTTATCTCTTCAGAACAATTTTCTACCCCTAATTTACTTTTAACGAAGTCACAAAGTTCCACTTTTGACATAATCGTCAAACCCAGTGCTTCAAACAGTTGTAAATGTGTGAGAACTGGTTGCGCGGCATCTTCTAAAACGTAAAATAACTAAGTAAGTTGCAAAAAGATGCAAACAATGTTATAACAGGCGTACACTAGAAGACTTTATCTACGTTTTAACATTAAGTAGAAAGTGACGCAGAGTGACGCGACATACTAAAAATCTAAGTGAATATATATTTTTAAATATAATAGATAAATGTTATATAATGCAAATTAGCTAAAATTACGTAACAATTACGCCCATTAATAACTGAAACCCGTTACAAAGATCATACCTTCAGCTGCATGTTCCATCTTAAAGCATCACACTAACCACAAAGACAACCAAACCACAGCCACTTACATTCACCCTCCAATTCAGACTGCTCCAACAGTGGTGACAGATTTACACTGAGATGCGTTTATATCCCAGAAAAGTGAGCGGCAATTGTGTGAGAATGCTGTAGAAGTAATAAATTTTGATTTTTTAATTATGAAAATAAATAATTGTGTCCTCCTAGATTTCGATTTTGACCCACTGTGGAATGGGCTCATCAGTTGGTATGGTACACCTCACCAAGACGCATGGCTAGTGCATACTGAGAAGGCCGCTGCAAGGCACAAAATACTTGTAGTATTGACGCCACAAGCAATGCCAATGTATTACGAGAGTCAAACTCCCTTTCACAAAACAATATAACCTTACCTTGGTATCCATATTGGATTTGAATGTTCCCAAAGGAAAACATTAGCTCAAATGGACAAACTAACATCATCTTTTCCTTCGGGATCATTCGAAGTTTTTGTAGTATCTCCAATCGCGAGGCTATCTTCGGATTAACAACTCTCCTTGAAGAATCCTGGGACCAACAAAAAAGATGTATACGCCTGTTTCATAGATTATGAAAATGTATTTGATAGGGTGAAACATAATGAGCTCATCAAAATACTTCAACAAATTGGAATTGACGGTAAAGATATAAGAATCATTGAAAACCTATACTGGCATCAAAAAGCTGTAGTGAAGATCGATGCTGATACATCAGATTCTATGGGCATTAGAAAAGGAGTTCGACAAGGATGTATTCTGTCTCCATTATTATTCAACACTACTCGGGAGCTGTAAAGCTTCAGGAAACTAGGATCTCGCTTAAAATCTGATGGTGAGATAAGTGATGAAGTGCGAAGCAGGATAAACGCAGCTTGGATGAGATGGAGGGAAGTTACAGGCTTACTCTGCGACAGAAGGATGCCACTACATCTGAAATCCAAAATATATCGCATGATAATACGTCCTGTTGCTTTGTATGGCGCTGAATGTCAACCAACTGACAGAGCTACAGAGCGCCAACTACACAGCATCAAAATGCGTATGCTCCGTTGGTCAATGGGCATCACACTCATGGACCATATAACAAACGACATCATTTGCCAGCAAATAGGCATTTCACCCATCACTGAGAAGGCTCGGCCACGTTGTCGCAGCCCCTAAACTAAGGAACCAACAAACAGCACTGGTTTGCATTCAAATGAATTTGGGCTTGTCGAGCTGCTGCTTCTGCTCGTCAATAAAGGTTGTCCCTTGTCATGGTAATGTGTTTTCTGTCCAAGTAATACAGCTCCCTTGTGAAATAATGTGACGAAGGGCATATTAGTAAAGTCACCTTATTTATTTTATTTTAGAACTTATTTACAGAGATACAGATACATAATGTTTGTGACATGAGATTGTATGCATTTTGCATGATAACTATTGAGATTGATACAGGTAACTGGGAGGCTGTCGCATCCAACCGATCAGAGTGGCGCTGCAACGTCCATCAAGGCCACTTGCTCTTCGAGCAAGAGAGAAGGCGGCTTCAGGCTGCAAAAAGAAATGCCAGAAAAGAGTGCATGATTCGCAGAATGATCAACCCCCAAGATCCATTGGCTGCTCAAGACCTTTTTTTTTTTTTTAAAGGGGCGGAACTACGAGGTCATGTTTGCCAATATTGTGGAAGAGTCTGTGGTTCTCGGATCGGACTGTACAGTCACCAAAGAACTCACGCAATATGATTAGGCCTAATATTGGTTTACAACAAAGATTTACATAACCGTACCTGGGAAGACAATCATACTCATATCACGAGTGATAGCCTAAATAATAATTATTATTATTAATCTTGATTGATCACATTGGACCACTTGAGTCGTTCCACAATCACTTCTTCATTGAAGGTAGTACTGCTTGGTTCTTGCGCTCTTTCCAGTACTTTTTCATTCTTTCAGATCGGGATTTTCTCGACTCATCTGAAATCTCCATAGGCTTTCTAAGTGTCATTTCTGCAGACAATTTGTGAGTTTTAAGAATGGTGTTAATTTTATTTTTCTCCTCGGCATCTGTTATCTTGAGTCCAACTGCTTTGAGATCTTGTTGGATTTCTTGGATCCATTTTCCTCCAGTTTCCTTTCCTAGATTTCTCATCATCAGTTGGCGTACAATTCTGTTTTCTGGAAGCCGTAAGATGTGAAAAAAAAAAAAATCTTTTCCTCTTGAGATTCTTATTTATTTCGAGTCGTAAGCACAGCAAAAAGAAACATAGGAAACAAACCAAAGGTTGATAGAATATAAATACAATGTAACACAAATCTTAAAAGACAAACTAAACAATATCAGCCCAAAATTGTGCAACAGTAACAGCGTTGTCTGAAGCATCAACAAGCTCTGTGTGGAATATGATGTAGGACAACTAGGACAGTTAATCAAGTGTTTAGTTGTCTGTTCCTCCCCGCAGTCACACAAGGTGGAAGATTACTTCAAAAAGCCCCATTTGAACAGGTTGTCCTTAGTTCGTCCGACACCACTCCTGAGCCGATTTAAGTACTTCCAGGAGGAAGGTTCTCAGAAGGAGCCATCCAATCATTACAATCAGATCTTGCTGTCCACTGAGATAATCTGGCTGACCGGTGAGGGGAGTAGTAGTTCTCAAGAAGCTCTTCCTAGATTTGAGCCTACTAAGTGGTAATAATAATAATAATATCGTATGGCCTCAGGTGCCGGGTGCAAGCTTTGTAATTTGACACCCAGAGTGTAGCTTGCATGTCGAATTTTGTTCCTTGAATCACTATGAAAGTCAAGGAGGTGCTCCTTGAACACTATAGCGCTTTCTAGTAGAGAAATGAGGAACTTGGTGTTGGCGGAAACTCTTGAGATTAATTTTGCCATTATGTAGGAAATTCATATAGATTTGAATAAATTTGTCAATAGGAAAAAATGAAAATCCACAGCCTGCTTCCAGTCTCCGACCGGGTCAGGGATGGAATGAATGAAGCCTCCAGCTAGCGGTGAGGATATCAACTGTGCCGGCTGCCGAGGCCTGGCGCACTCCTCTGGGGCAATGATTAAATGCATGACAAATGAAATGATAGTGGAGAGTGTTGCTGGAATGAAATTTTGACAGGGAAAACCGGAGTACCCGGAGAAAAACCTGTCTGCCTCCGTTTTGTCCAGCACAGATCTCACATGGAGTGACCGGGATTTGAACCACGGACCCAGCGGTGAGAGGCCGGCGTGCTGCCGCCTAAGCCACGGAGGCTGTGAAATTTGTCAATAGGACATTGGACTAATTTTCCGAATTACAGTAAAACTTCGTTTAACCATCATTGCTGTAATAGTATAATAATACTGCAATAACAAAGTGTTTTAAGGTGCATTGAAGCGTTTGCTTTGTTTACTTACTCCATTTTAGTGGGAAGTGAGTGTACCTGCCCGCCATTTTCAAGCTACACCTCAAATACACGGGCTGATGACCAAGATGTTCTAACCCGCTACTGAATTGACAACTAGTTCAGAATGTATGAATATTCTGACTCAAAGGTCATGGCAGAGACGGAAGGAGGAAAGTAAGTTTATTTTAGTGGGAAGTGAGTGTATCTGCCCACCATAGTGTTTAAACCATGACGAAAAACAAACTATTAGCCACTCGGAGGCTGAAACAATGCTGACCGAGTGTATAGAATGGTTTGAAAGTCAAGAAGAGGCCAATGCAACTCAGACACTACTGCTCCGAAAAATACTAAATATTGCCGCGGTGAAAGCTCGAGCATAGAAGAAGCCGAAGAAAACAACTGACTATTTTCAAGCTACATGAACTATTTCACCTGTAAGTTTATATTACTGTACTGTACAATATTTTACCATATTTGTAGCCACTGTGCGGATGTTTTGATCATGTAATAAATAGTTTTATTTGCTATTACAATCGTGTTTAATTTCTTTTCGCTCCGAAATATATTACATTACTGTGAGAGTGATATCTGTCTATAATATAAATGATGAGATCATGCTTTGGAGGAATAATACAGTGTTTCCGTTATCCGTCGATCCGCTCAACCGTCACGACCACGGTCCCGACGATGACAGTTAATCGAGTTTTTACTGTACTAAACAAAAAGAGCTTCATCATGAAACACACGAATAATACTGATATTAAAACAGATTAGAAAACAGGCACTTTTTAGAGAAGCAACTCGAGAGGCAGGATTTTAGGAGACAATATTGAAATATTAGAAGCCATTTTTGAGTGTTGACATATTCTGTTATTGAAAGCTTTCCAGTCGGTTAACACAATTACATTAGCCAGGAAAACCAGTATCTCTGTGCCCTAACTTGAGAAGCATTACAGTACTCCCTCTGTAATCCGGCATCTCAGCTCTCCAGCACTCCCAGTAATCCGGGGTTTTGTATTCGAGTACGAGCTCAACACTTGATAATGCGTCCCCAATACTGTACAATGTTTCCCACGCAGCGACAAGACTAGTGTCTGAGTAAACAATGCATTGGCACCAAGAGCGATGACTCACGCACGCCCCCCTCAGGTGCTTAGTGTAGGACAGTTGTACTGTAGTAGTGTTGTGTTGAAGATGGCATCCGTGCAGGAAAGACGTAAACATAAAACTCTATCTTTGTTAGATAAACATGAAATCCTAAAGCGGCTTGAAAATGGCGAAACCGAATACGGTGTTGGTCGAGCTACAGTTCCTGATATAAGAAAAAACGGTGATAAAATATTCGTTTTTTAAGACGAATGAATATTTAAAAAGTAATGACGGACATTGAAAATCCTAAAGTTGACGATAGCCTCTATGCTTGGTTTTTACAAGAACGTGGTAGGCTCACACCAATTTCTGGTGAAATCCTTAAAGGAAAGGCTTGGGAATTTTACCGGAAAATTACAAAAAAGGATGATTTCCAAGAAGGTTACAGGAACAAGTTCTCAAAGTGTCTCTCAACCGTAATAAGCAAAAGACAATTGATGCATATTTCCAGTCTACTTCCAAGGAATATCTTGAGTTCTATGATATATTTTCGTACTTTTTTACTTTGTATAGTACCATGTAATTAAAACTGATTTTCAAATGATATCTGCGTTTTTCTCGATATTTTCCAGTAATCCGGCGGTTTTGATAATCCGGCAGTGCTCTGGTCCGATATCTGCCAGATTACCGAGAGAGCACTGTACATATATTTATCACAAAATAACATGCTCTTATGTACAAAGAAGTGGGGGTACTTGGATGACATGCTCACTTAGGCTTGGATATAAAAATAAAAACAAGAAGTTCTGTGACGAACTAAAGAGCCTACTTTTCTTAAACTTTAAGATTCATGCCAATGATTAATCTATATGGATCTATCTAGAATAATGACGAAATTAAGTTGGTAATATCGACATTTCTAATTAGTCTGAAATATACTTGGTATAATGTAGCCTAATAGAGCACTACAGTTGGCAGCCCTGGTGACTAAATATATTCTTAGTTCCATCTCTTAAGGTACAGAATACAAAATGTGGTTGAAGTCCAATGGACGTTACATGCAGTTAGACATTGGATCTAACGGCGCACGTAAAATCATGTTGGCAACAATGTCATGAATGTGTTGCTCAGAAATAATCTGAAATATTATGATCTCTTGTTGTGCCAATTTTGGATGAAATTCATTTGCTAGTAGGCCTATAGAAGTTACTGGTATTTTAAAATTGGACCTATCAGCAGGCTTAAATCATGTTGGCAGCATTGGCATATATTAGTTATTCCAAACTAATCTAGAATGTCAGGTGCTATACGTGCGCAAAGTTTAGAGCTGTTGGCTTGCATACTTCCTGATATATTGATATTAGGGTAAAAATATAAACAGCATTTATTAACAGTTGGCAGCCCTGATTGCTCTTAAGAATACGCTCAAGTCATATCTGTTTATGTACACATACGAAATTTGGTTGAAAACCAATTGATAGTGTAGGAGTTATATGCATTTAAAAATTGGACCTATCAGAAGGCTTAAAATTATTTTGGCAACACTGTCATGTTTGGCCTCCTGGAAATTAAACTGAAATAGTATTATCTACATGTGTGCCAATTTTGGAATAGCTCCCATGCATACCTTCCATGATATCCAACATGGAGCTCAAATTTCTATTGCGTTCTTTCAGCAGTTGGTAGCACTGACATAATTTTCAAATATGGGCTTGAGATATTCCGGTATACATCTTTACTCGTACTAAATTTGGTTTCGATTGTTGCAGCCGTTTAGGAGTTGATAGGGGGGGAGGACAGCCACACAGATACACATTTTCCCGGTTCGATCTCATAAGTCTACTTTTTCCTCATTTTTGCAAAATGTGAAAAGTAGGCTGAAAACCCCTGGCACTACAGCCCGTGAAGGGCCTAGGCCTACCAAGCGACTGCTGCCCAGCCATTTGGCCTGCAGATATTGGGGTGACACGTGATCAGCCCATCGGGTCCCTTCGGCCGTTAATCTTGGTTTTCGTGACTAGGGCGCTGCCTCACCATCTGACAGCTACTCAATTGTCCTCACGAGGCTGAGTGCACCCCGTTCCAGCCCTCACGTCAGTTTCTAAAATCCCTGACCAAGCTGGGAATCGAACCCGGGATTTCCGGGTGAGAGGCAGGCGCACCATCCCAACACCACGGGGCCGGCCAAGGCTTAGATATGGTACGATGTTAATGTATTATATCTACACTATATAAGTGCTTCAGACCAACTGAGCAATAATAATTGTAAATAAGTTTGACAAGTTATTACAAACTTTTATGTACAAAATAACATGTTTTTGTGATATCCAGTGGCAGATCCAGGCCTTGCTGGGCCCTGGGAGATATGATAATGTGGGGCCCTCAACAATAGGACATTTAAAAAAATATCAAATTAATTGGAAAATAGTTTAGTTATAATAATAAAATAAAGAATAATTACAATATTTTGAATATACTACAGTGCAATTTTTAAATAATATTAAAGAAACCTTTAAGATTATGTAAACTATGAAATATTAAAATATTACTTTGCGACTTTTTTTCCGACTGAAGTCTTCTATTATTTCACTGAAATCTCAACTTGTTAAACGGTCATGGGCGGTCATAGCTGCACTGAAGAAAGAATATGAATTATAAATTAGTTTGAAAATTTTGAAAAGTATAATTAATTAATCAATTAAAATTAAAACAATGGGGCCGTCCGGACCGGGGCCCTGGGCGGTCGCCCTCCCCTAGATCCACCCCTGCTGATATCTCAGGTACTAGAGGGTCTTTATTTTTGCTTGGCAAGGCTATTCCGCTCGACCTTAGCCGACAGTCCCCGACCAATAGCCTGTTGTTACAGGTTGACGAGCGCGGTCTCCGGCCGTAGTCCCATGCTCTTTATTTCGCGAAATAGTGTCAGTTTTAAGACCTAAATCAACAGTTTATTTCACCAAAAAATAAGACCGCTAGACAAACCACTGAAGGCTAAATATGTGATGTACAAGACCTATTACTTACCAATAATGATGTATGGAAAAGCAAGGAGGTAATGTATAAAATGTACTATGTACCCATATTAACTTATGCAGCTGAGACTTGGACCCTGACGAGCAGGCAAGAGAGTAGAATCCAATCCAGTGAAATGAAATTCCTAAGAAGTATGATAGGTAAGACAAGGAAAGACAAGAGTGAGGAATGAAGATGTTAGGAAGGAAGTTGGGATGGGAAAACTAAATGAGAGAATTGAGAATAATAAACTAAGGTGGTTTGGACATGTAAAGAGGATGGAGGAAAATAGAATACCAAGACAGATGCTGAAGGTAAAGTGCAAGGGTAAGAGAGCAAGGGGAAGACCTAGAACAAGGTGGATCGATTCAGTGAAGAACAGCGTGAGAAAAAGGAATCTGGACTGGGACAAGATCGTGGAAGAAGAATTGTGGAAGGATAGAGGAAAGTGGAGAAGTGCCATAAATACCCCGACCCGGCAGGTGCTGGAAAAGGGGAAATGATGATGATGATGTATGGAGCAGAAACTTGGCCGATGACAAGGAGAGATGAAAGTAGAAATGAAATTCCTGAGGAGTATGGTACAGAAGACTAGTAGAGAGAGAATGTGAGAAATGAAGACATTCGAAAGGAAGTGAATGTACAGAAGCTCAATGATAAACTAGAATAGAATGAGATGGTATGGACTTGTGAAAAGGATGAATGATGAAAGAATGACAAAGAAGACTGGAGTGGAGTTCAGTGGTTGAGGAAGGATGGTGGACAGACAGAGTAAAGAGGAGGGGTGTCATGCTTGCTCCGACGGGCCTAAGCTGGAAAAAGTAAACTGATGATGGCATAGGGAGGTGGGTATTAAGAATTGTCAGTGTTACACTATTGGGAGGTTGTACGATAATAATTTTATTTCTACAGCTACACAAACAGGCACATTTTACATTAATCAGCCAGTTCAATACCCTCTTGAAATAGAACATCCGTATTAAATTAACTATAACAAATAAAATATTTCATCCATTGAAGTGGGGTGTGGAATAGTTCCCATAACACAGGCTGCGTTTCCCTTTTGAATTGCTATGCCGATTCTCGGCATCAAATAGGTTTTGGAACGAGGATCACCAGAGACTTCACCTATTACTCTTCCTAGCTTGTTTACTAGATTTATTGCATCCTCACTCCAAGGACCCATTGTCTCCACAGCAAAGGCCACAAAAATATAGTCCTCCATGATCTTCCTATATTTGTTATGCTCCCGAGAGACGGCGATCTCAGCTACAGATCCTGCTTCCTTTGACGATGATGAGATATAGGAAGGAGCCAACGTGTCTGAGCACGTTGCATCCCAGTCCAGGCATTTGCCATTCGATTACGAAATTATGGTCATCCCATCAGGGCGGCTACCGTCGTCTCTGCAAATTCCAGATGGTTCAAGAATTGATGGGAACTTTGCAGTAGCGAAAGCCCTCCGAAGTGTTTCATTCATCGAGAATGTCGGCCAGCACTGCTTTTACAAGAGAGACCGTGTGTACCACGTGCGGAAACGACCTCACCACAGACACAAATATGAGGTTTACAAAGCGTTGATCCAAGGCGGAGAGACATCGAAATCCTAAAACTATTGTTGTCGATGGGATGGCATTTAACCATGAATTCGATTCTTTCTTCAAACTAGCCAAATGAATAGCCTTTTCCTCATCTGAATGAAATTCCAGGTTGTCCATTATTTTTTTGCAAACAAGACCGTCCCAATTATGTTGGAACGCAGGAGCTTAATGTTAATGTTTATGGCAATTTTGCAAACATTTTATGAATGATCCCTTTTGTTGTAGGCTGCAAATTCAAATAAACATTAGACATTGACTTCTATTATTTTTTTATTAAAAAGTGAACACAATTTACTCATAAGGTCATTTAAATTAACAATATTTTGCTTATTTATACACATAATTATACTACCCTAGCAGGGAATTGTTACCGCTAGCTGTGGAGCGCAGCTGTAGTGTATACATTACGTCATCTCGCCTTGTTAGGGCTGCAGCGAGCAGTTCTGGGGCCAGAGGGGAAAGCATGTACACCGCACAGCGCACGAGCCAGCATGAATCATGCACACAAGTGACACGTGATGAGGTTTCGCTGGCGACAACTGTACGTCTATCGCAGGCGTGTGGTAACAATTCGCTGGTAGGGTAGTACACATGGCCTGCTGCCATATCTAGATGAATATAGTACATTTGCATTTGTCTGTTGGCACAGGCTAGAGTAAAATGTGGCTTTTCACAGACATCTCGGTCCCCTCTATAGTTGTGATTGTAAGGAAGCCTTCAGCGCACAGTTAGTGCCTGTTGATGTTATGAAAGGTTCTATTCGTAGGGTTGGTACTGCTACACTGACTCAGTGAGGGAAGTGATGACAAACTACCTCACTCCTCATCTTACTTACTATGATACAGCCACCTACAGTGGTGCTTTATAAGAATTCTCTGGGCTGACCGACAGATTCCTCAAAACTGTCAGAATTCACAATGTGTCTCAGTAGCATTAAATAATGAATAAGTTGCCCATTCTCTCTTCAAATTATGACTCAAATTATATAATGATTTAGAAGAACTTGAAAGCATAGCAAAGAGAAAATTGTGACTACAAATTTCATATGAGAAAACAGAAATAATGACTACCTTCTAAGTTACAGCACCAGCTATTCTATTAAACAAATTACAATAATGGCTACACTGCGTCCTGCTGCACGGCTGAAAGCAACGGAAAACTACAGCCGTATGCTATTCCCGAGGATATGCACCTCTCTATGCATAAATACAGTACATGTGATGATGGCCTCCTCCCTTGTAAAATTTCAATCCGGAGGTAAACTAGTCCCCCGTTCGGATCTCCGGGTGGGGACTACTCGAGAGGGGGTTAACATCACAGAAGTGACAAAGAGGAAATCTGACATTCTACAGATCGGAGCGTGGAATGTTAGAAGTCTGCTAGGAAATGGATAGGTTGAGGTTGGATTTGGTTGGGATTAGTGAAATGCAAACAGATTGCCTCGGATGTAGGGTGTGGTAGCTATGTAGAGATGAAACGATTAGCTCAGGACAGGGAGGCATGGAGAGCTGCATCAAACCAGTCAAAAGACTGAAGACTCAAACAACAACAACAATTATGAAATATCTTGGTGAAATTCTCACTTGGAAATCCAATGAAAAATCACCAATAGAAAGAACATTTACATTTAGAAAAGCACAACGAATTTCCTGGCCAACATACAAGAAGAAATGTCTTTTGATAAATGCTAAATTTGAACATTACTGTTCCGTCGTTAAACCTGAAGTGACTTACACTTGTGAAACACAATTTAAATTACACACCAAATCAATGACAGATCAACTGCTGAAGGATAATCAAAACCATCATTAATAAAAAAAACACCAGGTAGATGGACAATGGAGATTGTTGCCTACTGTCGACCAAAGTATTATGTGCACTCGAGTTTGAAGGTTGTTTGTGAAGTAACCAATAGACCTACATAAAATCCAATACCATCAACATTTTCTTCGTTCTATTCTACGTTAGTTCATGTAGGTTTGGATTTTTAAATTTATATTTTAATATTTTTCATCGCAGTTGGAACACAAAAAGTGCACGTTTTTAAGCGTGTTTCAACCATGCGTCACATTTAAGAATTATTATCTCAAAATCCCGTCATCAGATCGAATCCAAATTTTAACACAATATACATTGGAATGTTGTATAACTGGTTTATTAATTTCACAATTTTCTAAGTCCAAGAAACAAAGTTGTTATCATTGTTGTAAGGTAACTTTTTCTCGGCTCAGGGTGGTTGGAAAATGTAGTTCTTGGTTGCGTTGTAATCGTTATCTATCAAAAAGCTACGACTGTGAAATACGTAAATTAAATCACTTATTTTATATCGGTTTGTATTTGTACGAGGAAATAACACACGGTTCTCCATCTAGCCGCTCCGGCAAAAGCTGTACAGCATTGCTGAGATGGAGCCCATCACTTCCGAGCGAGACTCGCCATGATGCGTGTGGGCACCATTTCGGCAACGCTGTACAGCTTTTGCCGGAGCGGCTAGCAGGTGAAACATGTGTTATTTTCCCGTAGAAATACAAACCGATATAAAATAAGTGAATTAATTTACGTATTTCACAGTCATACAGCATAACTTTTCGATGTATGAGGATTACAATGCAACCAAGAACTACATTTTCCAACCACCCTGAGCCGAGAAAAAGTTACCTTACAAAAATGATAACAACTTTGTTTCTTGGACTTAGAAAATTGTGAAATTAATAAACCAGTTATACAACATTCCAATGTATATTGTGTTAAAATTTGGATTCGATCTGATGACGGGATTTTGAGATAATAATTCTTAAATGTGACGCATGGTTGAAACACGCTTAAAAACGTGCACTTTTTGTGTTCCAACTGCGATGAAAAATATTAAAATATAAATTTAAAAATCCAAACCTACATGAACTAACGTAGAATAGAACGAAGAAAATGTTGATGGTATTGGATTTTATGTAGGTCTATTGGTTACTTCACAAACAACCTTCAAACTCGAGTGCACATAATACTTTGGTCGACAGTAATGCAGTAGTCTATCAAGAAAGTGATTACATAATAGACACAATGAGAAAAAGGAGATTTGCCTTTTTATGACATTTATTAAGATCACATGACAATAGACTATTAAAACAACAATTTAACTACTTTTGGAAAAGTAAAACCAAAAATAATTGGTTCAAAGAAGTTCAAAATAATTTAGAAGAGTTAAATTATATTACAATGAAACAAATTACAAATGAGAAGAAAAATGGATTCTGAAGAACAAAGATCAAGGACTTGCACCGGCGGCCAGCTACCAGACGTGTGCACGCCTTCCGCCAGTCAACCGAACTCGGTCCGGAGATTGCGCGCAGGTAGAAACCGTATCACAGTAGTCTACATTAATTAATGATAAATTCACCAGCAAATCATGATTACAAAAGTTACCATTTCACAGAAGATGCTGAAAATGTTCTCCATCAACTGACAGACAGGTGTTGTGCCGTGTAAATAAATTGGTGTTTACACGTAATTTCCTGCCTTATATTGTTCTCCGGCTCCACTAGAGTATGAGTAATTGATCTGTGCACTTTGTATTTTAAATTACCCCACAATTAAACATCAAACGAGCTGAGGTCCGTGCTTCGATTAATTGCAGTAAACACGCAGGGTGGTACAGGAGTTGGTCGGTTCTTAAGTTTAGGGGCTGCGACAACGCGGTCATGTAGCCCCGTGTACTTTGGGTGTGTGTAGAATCTGTCTGATAACCGTTGTTAAATGCGATGACTGTAATAGTGTGTGTTATCTGTTTTTTAATTTAAGTACTGCAACTTAGAATTTTTTAAATAGTTCCTACATTTGCCGCCAAGCGCCACCGTCAACGACTACTAGGCCAAGTTCAGAACTTAGCTACTAGACGCCACCGCAGTCGGCTCTTGGCAACGAACGTAGAAACCTAAGAGCGTTGTTTACATTCTTAACCTATACAATTTAGCTTGACACAGGTGCAATTAGTGGAAGGTTCTTTAAAATGCCATAAATCTATGACATGGGACCGCCGGCTTTACTTCCCCTCCGAAGAAAGGCATACTGAGGGATTTTTAACGCTCTTAAAAAATCCGACGGCTTCGGCCGGTTTTGAACCCGCTATCTTGGGCATAGGGTGCAGGAGTAGCTACATAGTGTAACGATGTAACTTCCAATGTTACTGTCTGTCAGCTGAAGGAGAACATTTTCAGCATCTTCTGTGAAAGGTAGGTTCTAACCTTTAACTGGTGACGTGAGGTCATCTAGATTCCCAAGAAATAAAAGAGCATCTGTGCTTCTTTAATTAAATCTAGCAGGAAGCTGCTTATGTTACCTTCTTATCTTGTTTGTTGACATTTCACACCCTCGTTGATGAAAGTTTAGTGACCCTGGTTAGCTCGCCTCGTTAGGTTGAAGTTAATGTTTCTATCTGCGGCCCAACTTCGGCTGGCTGGCGGAAGGAGTGCGCGCGCCTGAGCTGGCCCCGCTCCAGCAAAAGAATCTCGCTGTATATGTCATTCATATCTGATGGAGAAAGGGGGCAGCCAGAATTAAGAGGATTTGGGAGAGGAGGAAGATGACAACTAAATTCCCTCTCAATTATTAGATTACTTAAATGTATTTGGTTTGATTTAAGTGCTCCAATGTGGGCACGAACTTCATAAATACATAATGATTTAGCTTAAAAAATAATAGAACATTTCTTCATGCATCAAGAGTAAATAGTTTGTTTCTCTTATCTCTATATTAAGACTATTGATACAAATATAGACATTTGCTTAAAAATAATCATTAAGCTACTGTGACATTCAAATAGGACCAGTTTATGTATAACTAGCAAACATATTCACAGTCTTTTGAGGTTGTGTTAACATTACAGTAGGCTACATTAAGAAGGACAATCACCAGCAACCAGTTTCTCTAAAAAAAACTTACATTCCTACCTGAAGTAATTGACTACAAATACTCTGTATGTATGATGCTAAACATTTTATTACACTGTAATTTAGAGGCAAAGCAACCAAAAGTTGAAATTCAAGGAATAAAAAGTACATTCGGAAGATTTGTGGCCGAAACATTTCATAAAAAATAATCTACATTGCTGGACAAAAAAAAAAAAAAAAAAAAGAGGAAAATGTAAGTTTGTTGATAAGCGTTTCATAATTGAGTCGTCCAGTTACAAAACTCGTTTAATCCACTTGTGAATAAGAATCATTTTCATGAGAAACGTTTCTCTGGACTTTGCCTCGCATATCTTTTGTGTTTGTTGTTTTCTACTTTTTGCTTTGTGTTTTTGGTTTTGTGTTTGCTCTGTGCTTTTGCTTTGAAATTTTACTTTTTGCTTTTCTTTCTTGGTTTTGTATTTATTTTCTGCTTTTGCTGTTTTGAATTTTGCTTTTTGCTTTATGTTTCTTGTTTTTTGTTTTCTGCTTTTGCTTTTTGTTTTTGAATTTAGCTTTTTGCTTCGTCTTTTTTGTTTTTGTTTTCTGCTTTTGCTGTTTTTGAATTTTGCTTTTTGCTCTGTGTTTCTTTTTTTTTGTTTTCTGCTTTTGCTTTTGTGTTTGAATTTTGCTTTTTTGCTTCGTGTTTTTTGTTTTTGGTTTTGTGTTTGTTTTCTGGAAAATCAAAATAAAACAAAATAAACAAAACAAAATCAAAATGAAACAAAATAAACAAAACAAAATAAAACATAATAAAATAAAGTAAAATAAAATAATTAAATAAATAATGTTAAGACATGATCCTTATTCACAAGTGGATTAAACGAGTTTTGCAAATGGATGACTTAATGATGTTCATTATACCTAATAGTCTTCTTTTAAGTCTCGGGGCGAAGGATCATGTTTTGTACATTTGGGAACAAGAATATGAAAATGTATGCTTTATGAAGGGATCCTGTCACCTAGGATTGGATTTTATGGCAGTATCTGCCTTAGCGTGACAGCTTCACGCTTCGGCTATTATTGGGATGTGAGAATGGAGGTTTGTTATGGCATTGTTGGACTCTCATCTAATGACTTGTTATTCAGTACTTCCTAGACTAGCATCAAGCTTATTGATTGCAGTAAAGATGAGTGAAGGATGTGTTGTGACGTTTTAGTGGTTTTGGTTTAAACACAAAATATTGGAAATAAAGTATCAACATTTGTTCATGAAAATTTGTCAATAATCAAGAACTTTGTGGTTAAGAGAGCCCAAAGTTCGCCACTACTAAAGACATAAAATAAATAAATATATTCATCTGACAGTAAACTTTCAAGTAAAATATGATCTTGCCTTCAAAATAATACAAGTAAGAACAAAGAAGAAGAAAATGAAGATCAGTTTCGATTAGTCTATGTTGACTGTCTGGCGTTCGCGGACGACGTAGCCATATTTGCAAACAACATCAGTTCAGCAGTCAGGAAGATAAACCATCTTAAAGAAACAGCAGAGAAAGTAGGACTACAAATTTCGTTTGAGAAGACGAAATACGTGACTAACATCAGTGAAGGTCCAGAATGGTTGGTTACAGACCATGGAAAGATTCAAAGAGTCAAGAAGTTTAAATACCTGGGTGAAGTAATCCAAGAGAATGGGCTGGAACAAGAAGCGACCAATATCCGCATCCTGAAACTAGAGCGAGCGTTCCAACTGACTAAAAACATCTACAATAAGAAGACGCTGAGTATAGGAGCCAAACTAAGGCATTACAGCACTGTTGTCAGACCAGAAGGTTTATATGCTTCGGAGATCCTGTGTATGAATCGAACTGGACAAGTCAATCAGCTACTTAAAAGAGAACGCAGACTACTACGGAAGATCTTGGGCAACAGATGGCTTGACGGACAGGTTCGATTGGTATCAAATAAAGAAGTATACAGCAAGATGGAACCCATAACAAGAACAATTAGAAAATGAAGATAACTGTTTTATGGACACATCATCCGTACAAAAAATGGCTGGGTCACAAAGAAAATCTGGAATTTTCTTAAACCGAAAATCTCCAAGTTGAAATGGTTCCAAGAGTGTGAGAAAGATCTGAGACAGATGGGCATTACGGAGGATGAAAACAAAGACAGGAATAGTTTCAGAAGGATGGTGAAAAGCTATCAGGGTTTTATGGTGGAGGCAGAACCCAGAAGACGAAGAGGCCCTTTAACAGAGGAGCGGAAGAACAAGCTGATAGATGGGCTCAAGAGATACTGGCAAGAAGTCAAAGCCGGCAAACGAACAAGATGCAGACACTGAAATGAGAGTGGTTGTTAACATGCAGTCCAAAGAGGCTCAAGTCGATGGTTAAAAAAAAAAATACAAGTAAAAATAATTTCATGTTCATTCATCGAAATTGTCCAAGTGTTGCGCTTTCTTCAGTTGGCAGTTTAGTAACCCTAAGTTGAGAATACATACAATTATAAATAAACTGTGAAGATCTTAAAATATGCAAATTACATAAGAAATAAATTATATCTTGATACTTGAGGTGAAGTATTGCACAAAGAACGTTTTGTACCTCATCCATTGATGGTCCCTCCTGTCAAACATTTGAGGGGGGTATGGAAGGTATGAGGTTTGTAATGAAACCATCACAAGAGAGAGTCCTCAGATGGGAGCGGCATGGCATTTTACTTTTAACACCAAGAGGCACAAAGGGCCTCTCGAAAGAATTTTGAATCCTTTTTTGCAGAAGGGATTCTATCAAAATACATGATGCCAAATGGAATGGAGGGATTCCGAAAAATTTAAGGAGGGCTGTAAGGCGACTTCACGAGAGACATTCCATAGAGGGCAATTCCACTCCCCGCCGGAATCATCGGAGTGGCCCAGATTGCTAGCAGTCTGAAGCGGGAAAGATCGTCATGATTAACTGTCATACTTTCCGGCAGTTGCGAGCACCATGACGATCTTTCCCGCTTGAGACTGCTGGCAATGTGGGCCACTCCGATGATTCCGGCGGGGAACGGAAATGGCTTCTATGGAACGTCTCTCGTGAAGTCGCCTTACAGCCCTCCTTAAATGTTTCTGAATCCCTCCATTCCGTTTGTCATCATGTATCTTCTGCAAAAAAGGTTTCGAGATTCTTTCGAAATATCCTAATCGTATATCGAACGGCCCAAGACGTCACGTCGGAACAAATAGATCTGCCTCCCAACAGGCTATCTGTTTTATCTTGAGATTGGGCCAACGTATTATGTAAATGAGGCTGACGCGATTAACCTACGTACTCTAATACGCACCCCCTTCGGGGCATAAATCTCAAATGTATAAATCCTTGAGCTGGAGAAGGAAGAGAGACTTATCAAGTTGAAGGCCTGGTTTCTCCTTAATCTGACGCTGTTTATCGATAGATCATTCAATATATCATGGGAGACCAGTTATCTTCAGTGGGTATTATTGTCAAAATTTAATGTTTTTCAGTCGGTCAACACAATTGTAATGGATGGTTTCCCAATCCTGAAAAAAATTCACATGAGATTAATAAATACACTTGGATGACCAGTTTCGATCATCAAGCGATCATCATCAGATCCTTTACACTTAGGCTATTAAATCTATGTCTACAAGTATGGGTTATGTTATGGTATTTACAATGTATACACTTATTTAGTTGCAGTAGTAATGAAACTAGCACAACTACTGTCGACCAAAATATTACAGTATGTGCACTCGAGTTTGATGGTTGTTTGTTAAGTAACCAATTGACTTACATAAAATCCAATTACATCATCATTTTCGTTGTTCTATTTTACGTTAGTTCATGTAGGTTTGGAATTTTAAATTTATATTTTAATATTTTTTATCGCAGTTGGAACACAAAAAGTGCCCGTTTTTAAGCGTGTTTCAACCATGCGTCACATTTAAGAATTATTATCTCAAAAACCTGTCATCAGATCGAATCCAAATTTTAACACAATATACATTGGAATGTTGTATAACTGGTTTATTAATTTCAAAATTTTGTGTATTCAAGAATCAGAGTTGTTATCATTTTTCTCGGCTCGTGGTGGTTGGAAAATGTAGTTCTTGGTCGCTTTGTAATCCTTATACATCAAAAAGTTATGCTGTATGACTTTGAAGTACGTAAATTAATTCACTTATTTTATATCGGTTTGTATTTGTTCGGGGAAATAAGGCATGGTTCACCAGCTAGCCGCTCAGCGGAAAGCTGTACAGCGTTGCTGAGATGGAGCCCCTCACTTCCGAGCGAGGCGCGCCATGTAGCGTGATGGGCTCCATCTCGGCAACGTTGTACAGCTTTTCCCGGAGCAGCTAGCTGGTGAACCATGCCTTATTTCCCCGAACAAATACAAACCGATATAAAATAAGTGAATTAATTTACGTATTTCACAGTCATACAGCATAACTTTTTGATGTTTAAGGATTACAAAGCGACCAAGAACTAAATTTTCCAACCAGCTCGAGCCGAGAAAAAGTTACCTTACAAAAATGATAACAACTCTGTTTCTTGGACATACAAAATTTTGGAATTAATAAACCAGTTATACAACATTCCAATGTATATTGTGTTAAAATTTGGATTCGATCTGATGACAGATATTTGAGATAATAATTCTTAAATGTGACGCATGGTTGAAACACGCTTAAAAACGGGCACTTTTTGTGTTCCAACTGCGATAAAAAATATTAAAATATAAATTTAAAATTCCTAACCTACATGAACTAACGTAAAATAGAACGACAAAAATGATGATGTTATTGCATTTTATGTAAGTCTATTGGTTACTTCACAAACAATCTTCAAACTCGAGTGCACATAATACTTTGGTCGACAGTAGTCAAGATATATGATTTTTGGTTGAGATACTGATAGTGGTGAATGATCTTCAAATTTGCTTGCTTAGTATAATAAGAGCAAATCTCACAATAAATAATAATATAGTTGAACAAGTGTACTCCTTCAAATACTTGGGCACCATATTGATAGAACAATGTGACTCCAAACAAGAAATTAAATCTATAATTGAACAGGCCAGGAAACAATTCTTTACCTTGCGGAAATTGTTTGTACGATCAGATCTCAGTCTACAGTTGCGAATCCGCATGACCTGTTGTTACATATTTTCTGTTCTTCTATATGGTTGCGAATGCTGGACCATGGATCCTTCTATTGAAAAACGAATCGATGCCTTTGAAATGTATCTATATCGTTGTCTCCTGCGCATACCTTGGATGTTGAAAATTTCAAATGTCGAGGTCCTACATCGGATTAAAAAGGAAAAAGGACTGCTACAAGTTATAAAGTAAAGAAAGACACAATACCTAGCTCACATCATGCGAAACGAGAGGTACCAATTTTTACAGCTAATTATTGGAGGAAAGATACAAGGTAAAAGATCCGTTGGGAGACGCAGAAATTCATGGTTGAAAGACATTAGAAGGTGGCACCGGTGTACATCGGAGGAAGCATTTCATACTGCAATGTCAAGGTCAGAGCTGGCTACGTGGATCGCCAACCTTCGTTTGGAGACGGCGTCTTAGAAAGAAGTATGATAATGTGATGTTATTAAATGGTCAGGTTATTTGGATTATAATTACTACTGCAGCTAAATAAGTGTATAATATTGTCAATACCATAACATAACCCAAACTTGTAGATATAGATTTTATAGCCTAAGTGTAAAGCATCTGATAATGATCGCTTGATGATCGAAACTGGTCATCAAAGTGTATTTATTAATCTCATGTAAATTCTTTTCAGGATTAGGGAACAATCGTGTTGACCGACTGAAAAGCATTAAATTCCGATTACTGAAGCAACAATGAAAAATGGCTTCCAACACGATAATAGGTATTATTGATTAAGGGAGCCTGTGACATTTTAATTGAACAGTACGGCAAAGAAAGAAAATCACAATATTTGGATGTCTGCTAACATAAGTGCAACAGTGGATACAAACCTGATTGACCCCAACAGTGAGAAATTATACAATAAATCTCTATGTTTGAAGTGTTAGGGGGACAAGCGGTAAGGTTATATCGCTAGTAACTTGCAGACTGTACATAATACAGGGTCTTTATATTTGCTTGGCAAGGACATTCTCGCTCACGCGCTCCGCCAGTGACAGCTCAGTTCCCGGCTGCCGCGCGCGCGTATGTATGACAGAATAAGGCGCTTAAAATCAGTATCATGTATTTTTACTCGCCATGCTTACAGTAGATGCTGAGAATGTTCCCCATTCGCTGCCAAACATAATCGGCATGTCTTTATGAAGATTTCGGTTACTCCGGTTAATTTAGCTTCAGTAAGGAAATAACGACATTTTCGTCTATTTTTATTGTTTACTGAACCTGTACATTTCAATCTCTTAGCCAGTTGATTTATTGTCCGATTTATAGGAATGGGTCTCCCTGGAAATGTCATTCGAAACTTTTGTCTTGTTCTAGCGCACGATTTCCAGCACTTTATGTACATGTTGTGCAGATATACTCGTTCACGTAACGAATATTTCACATAAGGCATTACAACACTATACACAATCACAATAAAACACTACTCAATAAGATATACAGTACCGGTACACAGTAGCTTTATAAAACACTGAAAGACTGAAACACCCAATTAAATCGGAGCTCACACGTCTACAGAAGAGCAAGGGAATACCCGGGCAATACGGCTGGAGATCCCGCGCCGGGGACCGGCCGCCAAGGTCGAGCGAAGGTCTGCATAATACGTGCCGTTCATAACGTGCGCTAGAACAAGGCATCTCCTGGGAGACCCATTCCTATAAATCGGACAATAAATCAACTGGCTAAGAGATTCAAACGAACAGGTTCAGTAAACGATGAAAATAGACTAAAGGTCGTTATTTCTTTACTGAAGCTAAATTAACCGGAAACTTCATAAGAAGATGCCGATTATGTTTGGCAGCGGATGGGGAACATTCTCAGCATCTACTGTAAGCATGGTGAATAAAAATGCATGATACTGATTTTAAGCGCCGTATTCTGTCGTACAAACGCGCGCACGGCAGCCGGGAACTGAGCTGCCACTGGCGGAATGCGGGAGCGAGAATGTCCTTGCCAAGCAAAAATAATGGCCCTGTATCTTGTCATGCAAACTTTAAAGAAACAACTTCAAACTTGTGTATGAAAACTATACGGTACATCTGAATATTTGTGTTTTTACTTTGCCATGCCGTACTCAACAATTAATATGTCAATCGTGCACTTGTTTTTGATAAGTTACTTCTATGCTTCTTTCTCCGGCTCGATGACAGATTTTAAAAAGTTAGTTTTCGAAAATAAAAGACAAAGGAAGTTTCTCGCAAGGTTCCTTGAGAGGAAGCTTGTCATTAGCCAAAGACGGACGAGAACTGGCGAAGCCGAGCTTCTGTCGTAGTCGAAGCAGGATTCGGGACGCTGTAAAGAGGGGATCCGGAGGGAGGTGAAACCTGAATACGATTATAAAGCAAATAGCAATCAATTCCGCCCTTTCAATGCTATTTATTAAAATGAGTGAGCTAATCACTCGTCATTATATAGAGGTACATGATTCGACGCCTTGGGGTCTTCGTCAGCCTTGAGCAAATGGGAAGTACTTAATATATTACACATGAAAAGATTAATTGTAGGAACAGAAACATAAATGAGTACATACCACAATTAATCTTTTCATGTGTAATGTATTAAGTGTTGCCCATTTGATCGAGGCTGATTACGACGCCAATAATCGACAAGAACAGCACTCATTCCAGGTTCTGTATTGACCATTTATGTTATACTTCATGTAATAATTGACAAGTCGTCAAAACATGTACCTCTATACAGTAGAACCCCGGTAGTCCGAGCCTCCGTTTAATCCGAGGTGGATGACAGTGAGACGCAAAGCTTACCCAAGGTCTTTGGCGGAGATGCGCGCATGCGTTGTTTACAATTCTACCCGCCATCGACCTCCCGCCAACTAGCCAGTCTCTGTTGAGACTGTACTTTTAAGTAAATATGTGCATATTTGCATTTCTTTTGTAGAATATTGTTTTGTATTTCTGAAACAAAGCCCAACTGCAACACATTATACGATAACTGATGAAATAATCCTGTTTACTGTAAGAATATCTAATTTTAAATTAAAGGTCTTAACATTTCGTAACTTTGTGTAATCCGAGATTTCCCAAATTCGAGCTCCTCTTGGTCCCAATTACCGAGGTTCTACTGTATAATGACGAGTGATTAGCTCACTCATTCTAATAAAAAGTATTGACAGGGCGGAATTGATTGCTATTTGCTTTATAATCGTAATTTGTCAATAGTCGGCAAACACAAACCAAACTATCAGTTCTTACACGTATATAGTTTCACATCCACATCTCTTCTATTCCACGCTGTTTATATCAAGACATATATTTCATGTTTTTCTTACTTAACACATTTTGTAACAGATCTTTTTTTTATTTTTTTATTTTAATGTGTGAGCTTTTGGACGAAGAATATTTTTAGAATTTCTGGTAACATCCTCTGTTATGCCAAATTTATATTAAGTACTAGCTGTACCTGGCATGCGTGGCAATGCCAATCAAAGACAGGAAGAAAGGAGGATAATAATAATGTTGTTGGTTTGACGTCCCTTTTAACAACTGCGACTTTAGAGACGCCGGGGTGATGGAATTTTGGCCCAAAGGGGATTTTTACGTGCCAGTAAATTTACTGACAAGGCCCCCTCGCATTTGCACACCCTCAAATGCCAAGTGGCTGTGCCAGGATTCGATCCTGCAACCTTTGTCACAGCAGGCGAGAACGTTGCTGCTGAGCCACGCAGCCAGCCCAAGAATGAAAGAGAGAGAAATCAAAGAGAGAAAGAAAGGCAGAGAGAGAAAGAAAGAGAGAGAAAAAGAAAGAGAAAAAGTAAGAGAGAGAGAGAGAAAGAAAGAAATAGAGAGAGAGAAAAGAAAGAGAGAGAGAGAACGAAGGAGAGAGGAAGAAAGAGAGAGAAAGAGAGAGAGAATGAAAAAGAAGGAGGGAGAAAGAAATAGAGAGAGAGAGAGAAAAGAAAAAAAGAGCGAGAGAGAGAAAGAGAGTGAAAGAAGGAAAGAAAGAGCATGAGAGAGAGAAAGAAAGAGGGAGCGAAGGAGAATGAGAGAGAGAGAGAGAAAAAAGAAAGACAGAGCAAGCGAGAGAGAAAGAGAGAGAAAAAGGAAGTGTGAGAAAGAATGAAAGAGAGAGAGAAAGGAAGAAATAGAGAGAGAAAAAAGAAAGAGAGAGTGAGAGAAAGAAAGAAGAAAAGAAAGAGAGAGAGAGAAAAAGGAGGGAGAAAGAAAGAGAGAGGGGAAAGAATTAGAAAGTGAGACAGAGAGAAAAGAAAGAGAGAGCGAGAGAGAGAACGAAAAAGGGAGAAAAAAGAGACAGAAAGAGAGGGAGAAAAGAAAGAGAGAGAGAGGGTAAAAGAGAGAGAGAGAAAGAAATATAAAGAAAGAGAGAGAAAGAAAGGGAGAAGGAAAAAGAGCAAGAGAGAGAGAAAGAGTGAGCAAGAGAGAGAAAGAAAGGGAGAAGGACAAAAGAAAGAAAGATGTAGCCTACTTTGTTTCCACCTACGTGCAATCCACGGACCGAGCCTGGTTGGCTTGCGGAAGGCACACGTGCCTGCAGCCGGCCGCATGCCCCGCTCTAGCAAAATAATCTCCAATTTAACACAATATTATTCAGTTTCCGAAAGGCTAGAATGGCAACTAACAAGTTGTGTATTTTTGAAAAGGGATGACGAAAGATAGTGCAACCCCTCTGGCTAACTGAACAGCTGACCATTTTGCTCATTCAATAAGTGCTTTTTTTAGGGTAACACTTAAAAAGGTTATGTGAGTGAAAAGAAATGCTTTTAAATTAGTAAGTGTTAACTTACATAATTCAATCGTTCGTCATCAATCCAAAGATTGGTTTCATTCAAAATTAAAAACTTCAACAAATTTGGCTCTGGAGGGGGATTGATCCCCCTCATCACCCCCCACCCCCCGATAGTTACGCTCGCTTCTTTCCATCTAAATTTAAAAATACAAAATAATCACCATAGCAACGCTATGGACCAGTTTATTTCATCATAAAATGGACTCGCTAATTATATCTAGCATACTGAGGAGAGATACTAAAGAAGGTGAATAGTTTCAAGTATTTAGGGAGTGTAATAGAAGTAAGTGTTAGAAATGACAAGGAAATCAGTGAGAGAGGAAGGCAAGCCCAGCGTGAAGGGTCTCCTATGGAACCGGGAATGTACCCCAGAAGAGCAAACGGTTATTGTATTGAACATATTATGTCCCAATATTCACCTACGCATCAGAAATATGGGTTATGAAGAAGAGTCAGGTGAGGACATTCCAGGCTTGCGAAATGAAATTTCAGAGAAGCAGATTAGGAATAACAAGAAGGGGTAGAGTATGAAATAAGAGAGTGAGAGAGATTGTGGAAGAGAATCCCTTACAGGAGATCATAGTGAAGTCAAGAATGAGTTGGTACGGACATGTTAGGATACCAAGGAAGATGCATGAGATGGAAATGGAGGGTGAGAGACCAAGAGATAGGTGGATTGTGAATGTGAAGGAAGAAGTGCAGAAAAGAGGAGAGGAGTGGGACAGAGTGAGAAGTGAAAGGTGGTGGGGCAGTGCTGGATAACCCATTAGGCCCGACTAGGCCCAGGCCTAGGGCCCCCAATTGTCTGGGGCCCCCAAGCAATTACTAATTTAGTTCATTTTTATTCCGAAGATTTAGAAAAAAATTATCGAGAACTGAGACAGTTTCAGCATTATATTAAATTACGATGTCCTTTAAAAACTGAGTTCACTCATTCTGAACTTAACGAAATTCTTATTCGAGTCTGTTTTCCTGAATGTTGAAATTGCTTTTCGCATTTTCCTGACCCTCATGATAACGAATTGTTCTGCGGAGCGCTCGTTTTCAAAATTGAAACAGATCAAAAGTGCACAAAGAAGTATCATGTCACAAGAACGATTAGACATGCTAAGTTTAATGTATATCGAGTCGGATGTTCTGCGAGAAATTGATTTTGATAACATTGTAGAAGATTTCATTGACCGAAAAAAAAAAAAAAACAGAAAAGAAATTTATTGATTACATTTTACAGAAGTAAAAAATAGTATGATTTGTTAAATTGTTCATCAAATCATCTGAAATGTTTTCAAATAACGATGATGGTTTCAATTGAAATGTATGTATATATGATTTAATAAAAAGTGTATTACTCATCTTGAGAAAAAGAACTCTTGTATATACTTTATTAAATGTACAGGTGATAAAAAATAAAAATTATTTGAAAAAAATTAAGGGGCCCCAAAAATCTGAGGGACTTGGGCCTCATTTTACCTTAATCCTGCACTGGGTGGGAGGATAGAAAACGATGGAGAGGCTTATGTTCCAGACAGACCCAGCTGGGGGTACAAGATGATGATGATGATGATGATGATACTGAACTGCAAAAGCATCAGTCAAGAATATCATGTTGCCTTTAACAATGTTGACCGATTACCATACAATTTAAAAAAAATCATGTATTTTGACTATTTTAATTTTTAGACAGGTTTTGCCACAATATGAGCTTTACCAGTGGATAATCAGATTGCTACATTTGATTCTTATAATACTCCTTCTTATATGTTTTTTAAGTGTTGTTTTGAAAAACCAAATAAGAAAACTATTTACAAGTTAAGCCATTGTTGTAGTAAAACAAGTCTACAAATAAAATTAATAAAACTTTTAGTATTGACTTACCATAGTTATTTTTAAATTACCGTAGGGCCTTAAGCAGGTTTACCAACTCAACACTGCCCCTTTTCATACAGACAGAAGATGGGGCTGGAAGATAAGGGAGGAGCATATAAGAAAGAAGAAACATGCGAGGAGAAGGGCTGGAGAAATTAAATTGTAAAAGTGAAGACAAAATAAAGGTTGTTAAAAGCCCGCGACTAGCTTTCAACAAACTTATATTTTACTTTCACCTCACTGTCTTAAACAGCTACTTCTCCTTCCCTCGAGAGTGGCTAGCAGGTTTCTTCTTGCTGTCTTCCTGCCCCATTTTACAGTCTGGGTATGGGGACAAGTATCGCTAACTTAATCTCTGTATGTATATTTAGGCTTTCACGGCCCGGATTACTATTCAAATAATTCATGGTTTTTGGGCTAATGCTGTGTGAAATTAAATTATATACCACGAGACGTTTCGAAGAAACCTTGCCTCCTTTTTCAATGGAATTAAACAATGTGGCCAAAGAAAGTATATCAATGAGATTACAAAAAAACTAGATAAATTCCTCTGTTTGTCACCAGAGAGCAGTTTCCAGAAATTACTGTATGGAGGGGTAGAAAAAAACTCGCCATATTAATAAGAACGGCGGACAGAGTGGTAAAGAAGGAGAAGGTAAAGGGGGCGGGGGGGAAATATAGAGACTCCTCGAAGAATGAGGATGACACAAATAAGGAGAAAGGGAGGGAGGGTTTGATGGATATAAGGAAACAGAAACCAAAGGAAAGTGTATCTGCACGATACCTAACGTCATACAGGCAACGGCGAAAGAACAGATGGAAACTCCTCCAGTAACAAACAAAGGAGATCAAATCCCGGCTCTGTAGCCAAGAGGAAAATGTGCAATTTGAAGTAGGTGAAGAACAGAGAAACTGAGAGAAACTATCTTCCTAGATCTTTAATAACTGCTAGCCAAGTGTCACATAGCTGATATCCAGTGTCTCTGGGGTTTTTACGAATTTCAACTGCCTTCCTGAAGACAGGGCACGATGTATGTTTCAAGGATGCCCATGCGCTTGCCCTTGTTAAGCACATCTGGTCTAGAATTCAAGGGAGGCAGTTGAAATTCGTAAAAACCCCAATAAGGTTAACAGCTGCTCTCTGGTGACGAACAGAGGAATTTATCTAGTTTTTTTGTAATCTCATTGATATACTTTCTTTGGCCACATTGTTTAATTCCATTGAAAAAGGAGGCAAGGTTTCTTCGAAACGTCTCGTGGTATTTAGTTTAATTTCACACAGCATTAGCCCAAAAACCATGAATTATTTGAATAACTTAATATCTGTTCTCAGCCGTCTCCCCTCTTTGCTGCGTCCCAAATCCTGCTCGACGACGACCGAAGCACCGCTTCGTTAGTTCTCTTCCCTCTTTGGCTAATGAATGAACGAGACAGGTTCCCTCTCGAGGAACTTTGCCAGAAAATTCCTTGGTCTTTTATTTTACCACTGAGGGCTCGAAGGACCTCATCACTTCCTTCACGAGGTGACAGATGTGTATCGTTAGATAGAGGCACAACTAAAGCTACTAAATTCAATGGTTTGATGATTCAAGTTAATTTTTTCATGACGAGAGGAAATAAATCATCTGATATTTAACTGAGAAAGTCAACAACAGAATGCAATTGTGAAATTGGATATCTAACTGCACTTAACATGGCAGGAAGCTGGAAAAAGTGTTATCGGATAATCATAGCAGCATGGAAGTGCTCAAATTAGCACTTGATTGATTTTGAATGTGTATGTTGCTATCTGGAAAATATTTATCTTTCATTTATTTTGGAAATACACAGTATTAGCCTTTCAAGATATGACTGCCGCTAAACTTGGCTGTGTCAGCGTTTGTTGTTTATAGCAGCAGGAGCCTTGCGAGACAAGCACGGAGCGCAGTCGAGTAGCATTGCGCGCACTATTTGTGTTAGTCAAAAGTTATATTGTGAATTGTGAATCTTCTTCTTTATTCCATTCACATGGGGTCTGCTTTTCTGCTACGTCTCTTCCACACGGCTCTGTCAGGATTAAGATTCACATCCCTCGTGTCTGATGTTGTCCAGCCACCTCTTTAGCGGTTTACCACAGGGTCGACGTCCATCAGGATTGAGTTGGAGTGCAGTTTTGGCCACCGAGTCGTCGTCTTTCCGCATGACGTCACCATACCACTGGAGTCAGGCCTCTCTTGCTTTCTCCATAATTGGGGCTACACCAAGCCTTTGACGCACGATGTCATTTGGTACATGGTCGTAACGAGTTAAACCAAGGGACCATTGCAGCATCCTCATCTCCATTGTGTGAATTATGAATGGAAAAATTAATAATAACTAGGGGACCAATTGTGCAAGCACGTGGAGAAGATCAGTGACACGATTCCAAAAAGAAGGATTGCCTTTTATAGCCACGTGACACGAATGAGCCCAGGCAGGATATCAAAACGGATATTGACGTACTTTCAACATAAGAAAACCATAGGGGCATGGTTTACGGAAGTTGAGAAAGATCTACGTGAAATGGAAATTTCTCCTAAAGATATCCAGGAACTTGTTCCACTTCAGGAAAAACTACGTACGCACAAAGGTTTCCATGGAAAGCCGAAGCTGAAGACAGGGAAGGCGTCCCAAGAGAAAAGAACAACACCGGAGAAGAATGCGGGAATACTGGGCGGTAGTTAGAGTTCGGAAGAAGAGACAGTTGAACTGACGTGGTCCCTAGTTGGCCGAATTGAAGAAAGAAGAAGAAGAACTAGAGGAACTGTGCGAGAAATCTCGCATGTTCAATAACCACTTTACTGCTTTACTGTTATGCAGGCATCTATAAATTTGTTTATTTGTTTAAACACACTTTTTAAACAAATTGTCGATATTTGTGAAATCAGAGTGCAATTTGTCACTATTGCAGGTAATTCCGTTTGAATATTCTGTTCAATGCACAATGGGTTGTGTGCGCCCCATGTGTACAGACTACCCGCCCAGGTCTAGTGCTATGCGGGCTGGACGCGACACAGTTCTGCCAGGGGCTAGTCTTGTTTATTTGTTTAAACACTCTTTTTAAACAAATATATTTCCGTTGACTTTTCAAGAAATGCAAGATCTTTCCGGTACTATTGAAATGATTTGGGCACAAAACGCACCTTCTAACTCCTTCTGGTTCAGGAGCTTGAGCTTTTTGTCGGATGAACTTAGCGTATTATATAATAGATGGGCCCATAAATTGAAAACTTGGAAACATCCTGACTTCAGAAGGGGTGCATGGCAGTTGGATCATGTCTGCATGGATAAATTTCACCATCGCGAAATTCACAATGTCAAGGTTTTAAGGGAAGTTGACTCAGGATCAGACCACTATATGGTAAAGATAAAAATTAAATTAACTCCAATGGCCAAGAAAAATCCTAATAATAACAATAGGAAGAAATTTGATCCATCTACCTTAATAAAAAATATAGAGTACTGTGAAAGAACAGGAGAAGAATCTCTCAACACTAAAACATTGGACGAATTAATCACTAAATTAAAATCAATAGCAGAGGAGTTAGCACCAATAAATCCAAGGAAAAAACATGAATGGTGGAATGTAGATTGTGATCAAGCAATAGAGAAAAGACACCAAGCATGGATAAAACATCAAGCTCTAAAGTCAGAAGAATCAAATTTAGAACGAACTATACAAAGAAAATTAACCCATAAAATCATCAGACAAACGAAAAGTAATCATCTTAAAAATACACTGGAAAAGATAGAAGACGATTTCAAGAAAAAGCAATCTCGAGATTATTACAAAACATTTGGTAAATATCTAAAAAAAATTGAAGCTCCAACATTAATGTTGAAAAATCAAACAGGAAAGTTAGCACATTCTAACCAAGAAAATACAGAGATCCTTGCAGAAGCATTCGAGAAACTGTTAAATTGTGATGATCCACTGGAAACCCTGCAAGTAAACACTGATACACCTATTTTAACTTCACCTGATTTAATAAATCCTCCAAACATTAATGAAGTAGAACTCGCAATTAAAGAACAAAAAAATTACAAAACTTGTGGCGAAGACTTAGTCTTTGCTGAAAACTGGAAAAATGCTGGTAAACCTGTGATTATAAATCTTCATCAACATCTAGTTAAAATGTGGATTACTGAAGAAATTCCTGCTCACTGGACCATAGGAATAATCCATCCATTATTTAAGAAAGGAGACAAAACGAACCCAGATAACTACAGAGGAATTACCCTTCTGGACTGCACATCTAAAATTTTCTCTCGTATAATTTACAACAGGATCAAAAACATTCTGGAACCACAACTTGGAGAATATCAAGGAGGATTTCGCCCTTACAGAAGTTGTCCAGACCAAATCCTTAGCCTGAAATTAATAATGGAATATTACAAAAACAGAAATAAGCAACTCTTTATCTCTTTTATAGATTTCAAGAAAGCCTATGATAGTATTCATAGACTGACACTGCTAAAAATCCTCAGATCATACGGTCTCCATCCTAAATTGATAAAAATCATTCAATTAACATTAACAAACACAAATTCGAAAGTTAAATTTAGGGGAGAAATATCAACAGCTTTCACAGTAAAAGCTGGTCTCAGACAAGGTGATGGATTATCCCCTCTGCTTTTCAATGTGGCTCTTGATTATATCATGAAGGTTTGGCTAAAGGAAAACCCTCCTAAGATCAAAATTGGAACAAAACCATCAATAAAAATAAACTGCTTTGGATTTGCAGATGACTTGGCTCTTTTAGCACTAGACAAGGAAGAGGTTTGTACTCAGATCACTAGTCTCCAAGAAATTGCTCAAGGGATAGGATTACAGATATCCTTTGAAAAAACTGAGATCATGTCTATGAAACCCTTAGATATAAATGAAGTCTATATAAATGATCATAAAATTAACCTAGTTCCTCAATTTAAGTATCTTGGAGAAATTATAACACATAACTTAAACGAAAAAGTAACTTGGATAAATAGAACAAATAAAATGAAAAAGGCACAATCTCTAACCTGGTCAACATATAATAAAAAATGCCTATCAATAGCTACTAAGATCCAACATTATAAAACTGTAACTCTCCCTGAAGCCACTTATGCTTGTGAAACACTGTTCCAAATTAAAAATGAACAAAGAACTGATCAGCTCCTCAAAACGGAAAGAAGAATCATTAGAACGTGCATAAATAAAAAGTATCAGGTTGAGGGAGTCTGGAGGATTCTTCCAAATGAAACTGTCCATCGTGAGATTGATCCAATCACCAGCACAATGAAGAAGAAAAGAATTTCATATTTTTTTCACATCTTACTGCTTCCAGAAAACAGAATTGTACGCCAACTGGTGATGAGAAATCTAGGAAAGAAAACTGGAGGAAAATGGATCCAAGAAATCCAACAAGATCTCAAAGCAGTTGGACTCAAGATAACAGATGCCGAGGAAAAAAATAAAATTAACACCATTCTTAAAACTCACATTTTTTCTGCAGAAATGACACACAGAAAGCCTATGGAGATTTCAGATGAGTTGAGAAAATCCTGATCTGAAAGAATGAAAAAGTACTGGAAAGAGCGCAAGAACCAAGCAGTACTACCTTCAAAGAAGAAGTGATTGTGGAACGACTCAAGTGGTCCAATGCGACCAATCAAGATTAGTAATAATAATAGTAGATGGGCAAACTATGACTGGTATGTTTCAAGAACCCAGCTAAGCTTACACCTACAGTTCCTTTGTTTCTGGCTGCTGCGAGATCACATGAACTCGTGCATTCCACCTACCAATTTCCTGCAAAGAATTATTTTATTTTAGTATTTAGTTGTAGAATTAATTTAGATTACAAGCTCAAATTTATGCCTGTCGATTATATTATAATTTTATAGAATTGTGTAACCAAATGTTCATGTATACATGCCTGTTAGAAGCACAATATCATCATCAGTGTATCTGGCTGATAGTAGGATTCCTCATGGTCGGTCTCTCCACCTTATCCGGTCTTCAGCAGCACGTTTCATTAGCTCATAAGATTTATCAATCTTGATGGAATCCAGCATCTGAAACCTTCTTCTTCCTCTTCGGATTTTCCCTTGGACTGTCCCTTCTAATGCACTTTTCACCAAATCTTCTCCTCTTAGGCGGGTCCATCCAATTCATTTTTATTTTCCTTATCTTCTTTAGCGTCATCCGTTCTTCGCCTACTTTCTTTAATACTTCCTCATTTCTCACTTTGTCCTTCCAACATATTCTCTCCATTCTCCTCCAATAAATTTAAATAATTAATAATAAAAATCATGGGGATTACACCAACAGACATTCAGGAGCGCACCCCACTCAAAAGAAAACTTCGAGCTTGTAAAGGTTTCCAAGAAAAACTTTAGCTGAAAACGGCAAAGATTTGGACCCAGGAACAGAGGAAATTCCACCGAGAACGAATGCGGGCGTACTGGGCAAACATCAAAGCCTGTAGGAGACATTTGGAATGATGCGGTCCATAGATGGCCTATACGAAATGAATGAATGAAAAATAATAAGAGCTCATATCACCACAGAGAGGAGAACGAAGACTGAGGCTATTGGATCTGAGTCATATCTTACCCACATGATTGTACTTGTCAACTAAGGAAGCTTTAAGCATGACACTAGTAAACAATGAATAGTTTTCACCTCGGCCACAAGCAATTGTATCTTGAAAGGCTAATACAACCACTGTTAAAGAAAACTATGTCAACCGCCAACTGGTTTAACTGAAACATGTAAGTCATGGAAATAATTTGTTTTTTAAACAAGGAAATTTAGAAGTATTAATTAAATACAATATTTACGAGGATGGATCAAATATCAACAGGAATTTGAATGTGACGCTGCTGATAGTAATAAATCTGAGGCAGGGCTTTGCCAGGATGTTGATGTTGGTGCCTGAAGAAGAGGTTTTCGCGCGCATGCACTGCAGGGAGCTGGGCTGCTCAGTACGCTACGAGTGAGCAACAGGTGCACATGTCCGTTGCGCAACGCATCATTATCAGATTTCACCCAAAAGAGGGCACCAAACCTTCGGAAATTTTGAGACGGCTCCGCGCACAGTTTGGATAAGAAACACTGTTGCTGACTTGAATGTTGGTTGGTTCCATAGTTTAGGGGCTGCGACAACGTGGTCATGTAGCCCCGTGTACTTAGGGTGTGTGTAGAATCTGTCTGATAACCGGTGTTAATTGTGATGACTGTATTAGTGTGTGTATCTGTTTTAATTCAAGTAAGGACTGCAGACATTCAATTTTTCCAAGTAGTTCCTACTTTTACCACCAAACGCCCCTGTCAACGACCAACTAGTTCAGAACTTAGTTACCAGATGCCACCGCAATCGGCTCTTGACGACAAACGTAGGAACCTAAGAACGTTAGTCAAATGTTTAACCTATATATAATTTAGCTTCACACAGGTGTAATTAGTGGAAGGTTCTTTAACATGCCTTAAATGTATGACATGGGACCGCCGGCTTTACTTCCTCTCCAAAGGAAGGCATACTGGGGGATTTTTGACGTTCTTAAAAAATCCGACGACTTTGGCCGGGTTTGAACCCGCTATCTTGGGCATAGAAGCTCAGCATGCTACCAACGAAGCCAACGAAGCCGCTTGACTCGAGTGTATGAGTGGGTTAAACATTTTTGTCAGGAAGAGAAGCTGTGAAAAATGGACCTCACAAGAGGAGACCGCATAAAAATTTCTGAAATTGTTTTAGCCGTAGGAATAAGTTATGGAAGTGTTCAAACCATCATCCGATCCGAAACGTCATTCTCCTCCACGACAATGCAAAGTCGCATACTGCCCCTTTAATGCGGGAAAACTGGAGGAAATCCATTGGACACCTCTGGAACACCCTCCATACAGTCCAGATTTATTGCTCTGTGACTCCCATTTGTTTAGACCGCTCAAACAAGACCTATGAGGACAGCGGTTTCAGATGATGCAAGTGTAGAAGAGTTCGTGCGCAACTGACTCCGCCCATGTCCCCGTTATTTCTATCATGACGGCATCAAAAATTTGCCAATCCAATGGAGAAGATATGAATTGAAGGCAGGACACTATGCAGAAAAATGATATCTATATGAGTATTTTTTTTGGTTGATGCCATAAATTTTAAAAAATAATTCCCAGTTATAGTTGACTGACCCTCGTATATACAATACTAGTGAATAAAGTTTGTGGTTTTTAGCAAAATCCAGAATTTCAAATTCTGAATTTAGTGTTTTGTAGAAAATTTGTTATAAATGAAGAGTTTGTTCAATATCATATGTAATAATTAGAACCAAAATGGTATAACATTTCTTGTTGTATTATTTACAAAATAACGAATAAGTTGAGAAAATGAAGGACATGTTAGTTCTAGAAACCTAATTGTGTCAGTAGTGGAAGAGAAAAGAAGGATATGTCAGCACAAGAAAGTTGTGAGTTCCTGGACGAGTTGAGAAGGAGAAATAAGAAATGAGACCCAAACTACATGAGGAGAAAAGGAATTTGGATTCCTCCAGATATAGTCACTGGCTGTTAAAAACTGAGAACCAGCAAACTGGCTGATAACTGGTGACTATTCCACACATTGAAACATCATTAATGTTTTGCTGACATCATTTGACATTCGGTATTTGTGTGTTTGTTCATGAAAAGGACCTAGCTGTCAGATATCGAGCTAACACCGTTTCTGGACTGTTTACACCTGTACCTCTACAACAGCAGTTCTCAACCATGTTTCAGGGTGTCCGCAGGCAGAAACGGGAGTGCATCATTTTCTCCAATGTATATGTAGCACTCTTTTCTATTCTATTGTCTCTGTCTTCATATAAATTTCAGAATCCATAACAATTAGCAAAGATTAAAATATTTTCTTTAATGTAGCCTACTGTAATTTTGAAAGCAATTTTAAACTTCATGTTCTTAAATTTTCAAAATCATTTCATGTAGCAGATCTGTTTGCCAACCACACTGAATGGTGTTTTCTGCAAAAATAATAATGAAATATCATTAAGTTTGCTTATTGACAACAATGTTACTTAATTACACACACACATGGTTGTAGACAAAGTTGGCTGTGCAGTTTCTTTCTTTACATTAAACTGTTTTATATTTTATTAATATTACATGACAGGCCACGGCCGCTTCCTTCCACATCCTTGCCCAGTTTCATTCACCATCATTCATTTCATCTCTCATTAACTCCTCTCATGAGGTTGGCGTCAGGAAGGGCATCCGGCCGTAAAAATCATCGCCACAAAGACTTCCATCGCATCTCATCCCCGACCCCGTTATAAAACGGGAATAATAAGGGGTAGACATACATACATATTTTATTAATATTACAATCTTGCTATAATGCATTTGCTAATAATACATTTCGTAATAAAATAAAATAATAATAACATCGTATGACCTCGGGTGCCGGGTGCAAGCTTTGTTAATAGACGCCCAGAGGGCAGCTTGCATGTCGAATGTCATCACTCCTTGGAGCGCTTTGAAAGTCAAGGAGGATAGATACCAAAGCTCCTTGACACTATAGCGCTTTCTAGTAGAGAAAAGAGGAACGTTTTGTGTTGGCGGAAGATCCTGAGATTAATTTTGCCATTATGAACATGGCCTACTGAATTCAAATGTGTTCTTTAACATGCCAACAACGTATGACATGCATATTGTGATTTTTTTTCACCTTTTAAAAATCACTTACACTTACCACAACCAAGAGCAAACCTGCAAAATTGTTTCATATTACCTGTTTTTTTTTCTTTCAAAATTTCAGAAGGGGTTTACGAAATTTTCAATTTTAGAGGGAGATCCAAGGACTGAAAAGTTTAAGAACCTCTGATGTAGAAAAGTGCAGGAAAAAATTTAAAACTTGATTTTGTATGTTAGCACTTTCTTTTAACCATTGTTTTCTTTAATTTTGAGCTATAATTTGCATAGTAAATATATTTAAAGATTTCTTAATGTCCAGTTTAATTTGAAATATCTCCTAAACCAGAAGTCAGGAACTGGTACCTTTTCATATTCACACACACATATTATTTTAGAGTAACCTCCTGCTTGAAAACATGCCCATTTGGCATTCTTAAAACATTATTAAGTTACTACCAATAGCAACAAAATCTAAAATATATATTTTTAAAGCCATACTTTGATAAATCCCTCTTGAGTTGATTCACTCAACAAATCATCTTTTCTTTCTCACGATACACATGGCGCATTCTGCCCTCTCAAATTATAAAGCCAGGAGCATCGCTGCTCTCCAATTAATCCTGAGGTAAGTTTCTCATCATTTGAAACATTGAATACAAGTGTTGGTCATTAATACAAATAAGCTGAATTTGCAACACTTTTGCCAGAAAATAAACAATATTACCTTGTAATATTACAACTAATATTTCTAATAGCTGATTTTGCTACCTTATGTCTCTGTTTCAGAGAATCTTCTTGTTTGGAAACATAACCATTAAATGTTCTAGAAACACTTCACAGAATAATTTTACAGGATATATAAGATCTTAAAACTGTTTCGAATTTGATAAACACATCTTGAGTTGACCTTCAACAAATCTTGTCCTTTTCAGAGTACTCAATAAAAATAGATCATTCGACTGAATGAGCATCAGGTTTCCAATGTAACTGCAAAGCATCTACGTTACCGGTGCCACCATTGGCCTCTTCCTGGAGTCCTGGGTGCCATTCCATGTGACATTCCATGTTTGGGTGCTACTGGGATTGTCTCTCTTTCCGATTCGGCAGTGTTATATAGAAATATAACATCATAGCTTGCAGATTCCTCAAGTGCTCAGCATTTGTTTGGGATCCAACCTCGAATGCAACTGTGCTCTGCTCCTGATAGATAAACAAATGAATGAATGGATACATTGTCAGCATAAATTAAATTATTATTATTATTATTATTAGCATATGGTACAACACAAAACAAACAATATACATACATACAATAGGTAACACATTACAACTGTAACAACAAAGCAAGGGAAAGGGTGTTCAAAGATTAATGTCTACATTTTCTAGCCATCTTATGGCTTCAGTAGAGGCTATTACAAAGTCCCGTGTTGATCCAGTGAATGCCCTACTAATACACTCAGTGACGATATGGTTCATAGTCTGTTCAACTGCATCACAATCACAGGTTGGGGAAGATCGCATACCCCACTTAAACATCATTGATCCGCATCTCCCGTGGTTAGTGCAGACTCTGTTGAGAGTTACCCATGTCTTGCGGAGCGAATCAAATCCAGCTGGCAGATTTTGAATGTTGAACAATGCCTGCCATTGCATTGGAGCTGTGCTGTTCCACTCTTTTTCCAGTCAGCTTTTGGATCATAAACCTTCCTAGCCAGTTCCTGTGCTGTTTCAAAAAATGGAGATCTTGACTTGAGACGGCTACATCTGGTGCTAGCATCTTCATGAATGGGGAGTTCAGGATTGGCCAATATCTTGTTGTATTCCCTGTCCAAGTCGTTCAGTCTTCTAATTCTAGGTGGTTCTATGTGACTAAGCACAGGCAACCAGAAAAGAGGGGTAGATTTTATTGTGCCACTAATAATATGCATTGTCTCTTTCAGGTTTTTTTTCGTCAGTTTATTACTGCAAAGTGAAATGAATGGAACTCATGCAGTATAAGGTGGCCACCACCATCAAAATCCGGAAAAGTTTCTATAGGAACAGGTAACATAATGTGACTAAGATACAGGAGTTGAACATTTTATTGCTAGAGGGTGTTATTGATTTTTTCAGCAGTGCCAACATTATTGTTTGGCTCTTGGTTTTGGCTCTTAGTTCGAAACATGGAATTGCTTTGGTGAACGCGTAATAAGGCTTTACATACAAACACAAACCTAACCTGGGGATTATGCTGACCCCCTTGCGTGTAGTACAAACAGTGATCTTCGACCAGTCAGTCTTCTAACCAAGTAGCGACCAATGGCTTTGTCTCACCATTTTAGTAAGCTTGCCATGGTAGGTGAGTGGTCAACGTGTTGGTCTACTAACCCGAAGCTTGCAGGTTCACTCCTGGCCGTGGTAAGTGATTTTCGAAAGGCGGCAAAAATTACGACACTATGTCATACGATGTTGGCATGTCAAAGAACCCATTTGAATTCAGTAGGTCGTATTCATAACGGCAAAATTAATCTCGGGAATTTCCGCCAACACAAAGTTCCTCATTTCTCTACTAGAAAGCGCTGTAGAGTTCAAGGAGCTTAGATATCTAACCTCCTTGACTTTCATATTGCTTCAAGGAACAACGAAATTCGACATGCAAGCTACCCTCTGGGTGTCAAATAACAAAGCTTGCACTCGGCACCCAAGGCCATACGATATTATTATTATTATCATTTTAGTACATCAGTAATTTTCATCCAGACAGTCATCTAACCTTGCTACAGGGAAGTGCGGTGAAGTGAAGTTGGCAGCATTGCCTGATACAAGCCTTATCCAACATGACGATGTTTTTTTTTCCGTCAGTTTATTACTGCAAAGTGAAAATAGTCATCATTTTCTTATTAAAGTGTAAATGTGGTGTTTCTTAAAAGCAGTTAGCCTCAATAACATGGCACAATAAGTAGGCCTACGGTACAAACAAGTTTCAGAGTGATACTAACAAAATTGAAACGAGACGCAGTTCAATGCACAAGCGCCAAGTGAATCGATAACTTATTTGAATGAACGGATAGATCTTATTTAATCACATTTCCTTCAATTATTTAGGATCCATATTGACAGGCACACATCTCTATTTGGTATAAAACAAAATCCCCTATTCTTGGATGTCACGGGTAATCTCGAGAACCGCTGGATGGATTTTTATGCTGTTTTCACCATTCTGTAAAGGATATCTCGAGAAAGATTTCTGTAGAGAATAATTTATTTATGATCAAAGGAAGCCAAGCAGTAACGATTTCAGTGCAAAGTTAAAAAAAAAAAGGCGTCCGTGCACTTTTTAAGCTTACGCTGGGCAAACCGTTAAAAATATCTACCTATACTATGAGTGTAGGAATTGTTCAGCATGAAAAATTCTAAAAACAAGTCCGCAAGAGCATATCTTCAATACATCGTCCACTAAAAGTGTTTTTACGTTTCCATTTCTTTCAATAATCTGCATTCAATTACTGAGGCGACAGTTTACGAGCTAGCTAGGGGCGAGCGTATCACCTCAGTTACAGCCTAGCTAGCAGGCGAGCCTTTTACCCCAGATACAGCCAGCAGCAAACTGTCGAATCGTGTTGAGTTAAGACTTCAGAGAAGAGTGGTTGTGTTTGGAGTTTCCCCGAAAGTGTAACTCGGCTTTTCTTCATTTCGACTGTGAACTTTTTGTTCCGCAAAACACAGTCAAGTTGAGATTGGACGTAAGGGAGATTTGTGTTTCATGCACCTCCCCATTCTTAAATTACGTCTGACAAGAATTCATTGCACATGCATCTCCATGATAATATAATTAGCCCAGTCAGTGATTTTAACCCATCATGACGAGACGTAAAACGGATATTGGTCGTAGTTCATTGACATCGAAAAAAAAGTGCTCATCACGTAATGCATTCATAACTGTTCCCGCGCGAAGCCGGGGCTGGTTGCTAGTTTGGAAATAAGAGAGGAATAAGGCCTATTTTAGCCTGAAGTCTGGGTTAATCAGCAGAAGGAGCAAGACGGTTTTACGACCTATTGTAGTGTACGCATCTGACACATGGGTAACGACTAGATGTGATGAGATCCTATTAAATACCTGGGAGTGGAAAATACTACGTTGTACCGTATATATGGACCTGCACAGGACAAGAATGAATGGCAGATTAGGACAAATGCCAAGGCGTCTGGGATAAATGAAGAACCGAGTATTGTTACAGAAATCAAGAGAGCAAGGCTCAGATGATTGAGGCATTTTGAGTAAATGCCAGCTGAGAGGACTGTGTGGAAAGCTTACCACCGGAAGCCGGGAGGGCAACCCCTGCCTAAATGTCCAAGGAAAGGATGGATTGATGATGTAAAAGATGATGAGATCATGAGATGGGCGTAAGGGGTTGGTTGGTTCCTCAGTTTAGGGGCTGCGACAATGCAGTCATGTAGCCCCATATACTTTGGGTGTGTGTACAATTTGTCTTATAACCAGTGTTAATTTTGATGACTGTATTAGTGTGAGTTATCTGTGATTCAGGTAGAAGGACTGCAGACGATTAATTTTTTCAAGTAGTTCCTACTTTTGCTACCAAATGCTACCGTCCACAACTTCTAGCTGAGGACGTGGCTACTAAATGCAATCGCAGTCACGACCTGGCGGCGAACGTTGAAACTAATAAAGCGTTACCAAACTAACCTACAAATTTTAGCTTCCACAAGGGTAGTTAGTGGAAGGTTCTTTTTCATGCCATAAATCTATGACATGGGACCGTCGGCTTTACTTCCCCTCCGAAGGAAGGAATACTGAGGGATTTTTAACGCTCTTAAAAAATCCGACGACTTCGGCCGGGTTTGAACCCGCAATCTTGGGCATAGAAGTTCAGCATGCTACCAACTATGCCACCGAAGCCGCTGGTCGTAAGGGGTTGGCACCATCGAGCTCAGAACTGAAAGAGGGTCATGGAGGCGGCCAAGGCTCTACATGGGTAAGGTATGGTCGTGAAAATCCAATACTGGAAACATTTAATTGTTTGAAAATTAATAAGCGACTCCGGACAGAAAAGAATCAGTTGTAACTTGCAAAGGCAATATGATTATCATGTAATAGAGGACACGTCCTAATTAACACTCTCACTCCTATACAGCAAACCAAACCTGTGGCACTACAGCCCATGAAGGGCCTAGGCCTACCAAGCGACCGCTGCCCAGCCATTTGATCTGTAGATTATGGGGTGACGCATGGTCAGCGCATCGGGTCCCCCCGGCGTTAAACTTGGTCTCCGTGACTGGGGCGCTGTCTCACTGTCAGACAGCTACTCAATTGTCCTCACGAGGCTGAGTGTATCCCGTTCCAGCACCCACGTCAGTTTCTAAAATCCCTGATGGAGCCGGGGACTCCGGGTTCGCAAGGCATGTGCACTACCACAACACCACAGGGCCGGCCTTCTTACAGCAAGGTAGGTGTAAATACCGTACTAAACAATATAGAGAAAGTATCGTTGCTACCCTAACTTCTTTCTTGCACAATACATTAGTTCGCAGCTGGGAACCCACTTTCTACACCATGACTCATACCTTTCCCCATATAACCATCCTAAGTACCGTACTTAAAATGGTCCAATTTAGTTCCTCCTATCTGGGAACCTATTTTCTTGTGTTTCTTTCCTACCGACATAGCAGTTTTTGAAACGCTGATTTTCATACCATATTCCCTACATTTTTCGTTCAAGTTTTAACATATTGGCTCGTAAGCTTTCAACAGTGTCCATCATTACTAGGGCTCGGATTTTTAGGTGCTGAAATATGTGACAATAAAGTAAAAATATTTAATTATAATTTAGTTTATTAATGTGAATATAAACAATATGCAGTACTCACGAATGCAATTTATTCTATGTCTCACTGACTGCTGAAGCATTACAATACACAACGAGATACATCTTCGGGTTGTCCATCACAAATGACCGACGATTATCGCGAAACACTTCTTCTGAAGGCGCGAAACTGGGGCAATATATGTCTTGCCTTTGAGGTGTTGTGTAACTTGAGGTCGCTGTTCAGCCATGATTGCTTTCCCACATGGTTGGCAGAACAGAACGTCCCCATCAGAAGTAAAATTATTTTTAAATTTTGCAACATACTGCTGCAGACGATAACTTGTAGTTGTTTTTACTTTAGGCATCGTAGAACTACTCTACACTTCACAGTGCCAGAAATGAACTGCATGTGAGTGACACTGGTTCCAGGTAGCTGGGGGAGGGGGAGGTCTATCACGTGGTGCAATATGACTATGGACAAGGAAATCCCAGGCTTCCACAGTGAGTGGCACGGGGCGACAAGTTAAGAATAACACAGTTGCAAGCTGACATACGCTCTGCAGGGAGATTAGATAGCTCACAGGTTCTTCCCCGTTGAAGTAACACAGAACAAAAATGCAATAAACTGAAAGATCTAGCATAAATAAAATAAAAATATATTATGTCTTTTTATGTGCTAATATGTGAAAAGCAGGAATTTATGTATTTATAGGAAAATGCTTAAAATATGTATTTACATAAAAAATATTTATTTACCTAATAAACCGAGCCCTACTCATCACTACCAGATCATCAGCATAGGTCAGACTGCTTACCTGGTTTCCACCTAACTAAATCCCACCCAGCCAGAATGTGCTCTTCAGCAAATAAATAAATAAATAAATAAATAAATAAATAAATAAATAAGGAAAAGGAAGGAAGCTTCTAGTTTAACGTGACCGTTAATCTTGAGATCATGAGCCACGGGACCTCCGTTTTACGTGGAATCCGAACCACAGGACATGGCATTTCACTTCGAAAATCTCACATGCATTGACCGGGAATCGAACCCGGACCGCCTTGGTGAGAGGCATACAGCTAAACCGCTGAGCCACCACGCCCCCCAATAAATAAATAGATAGATAGATAAATAGATAGATAGATAGATAAGAAGTAATGGTGAAAGAATACAGCCTTGCCTCACTCCTGAAACAGATTTAAACTAAGAAGTCATCCTACCATCAACCTGATTATCAACATAAATACTTTTAATTGCCTGTAACAGCCAGGCGCGGATCTAGAGTTTGGCTTTGTGGGGGGGGTCAGAGAATCGAAATTGTTAAGAAAAATGGTATCACTAACAACGCAATCATAAAATAACCAAACGTACAAAACCAGACCAATTTTTTTGCAAGCTACATGGATAGAAATTTGATGCGTTTAGCGCACCAAAAATATTCATACAAATTGCAACGGCGTTTTGCGACTTTTACATCGAGCTTCGAGAGAAGTATCAAGATACGTTACAGTTTCGGCAAGTCGAGTTGGTACCGACAAAGGGAGAAAGTCACAGCTTAAATTGCCAAACCAAGCTTGCAGTTTCGACGTCGGCAAAATTTCTTGGTGCGAAAAAAGCCCCAAATTCCTATCCGTGCATTGCTGCACATTCATCGTTACATCTCTATAAACATCAATTCGGTAATCACATGGTTTGCTAAAACAAAATAGACGAGTTGATTTTGTTATATAAATAATAGTTTTTATGAAGTGGTCAAAAGGACAGCTCAAGACCGAACAACGTGGAAACGACTCATTGTAGGGGCAGACCAGTCGCTTGACTGAAAACATGATGATGATGATGATGATAACAGGTATGAAGTTGTTAATATGTACAGTTGTAACAGAACATAATAATTGCAATAAAGATATTTTCAGCATTGGCTAAAATGAAAAGAACTGTTTTTCAGTTAAAAATCGTTAAGTTTTATTTGTCTCGTTATTCTTCTTCTGCGCGAATGGGTCTCCTAGGACCACGCGGAATCAACACTTCTTGGCCTTGATGTTTGCCCAATAACGCTTCATGCGCAACGATTGAGCGAGTCTTCGTTGCTGCGACCAGAAGTGCAAGATGGCGGCGAGTGAGAGACGGGCAGTGAGTTGGCTCCGTACATATTTAATTTTCTTGTTTGTAAATAGAGTGATAGCGAGTTCTAAAGTTTCTCTGAGTGAGTGTGTGGATATAAGAAGTTCGATCGTGAACGCAAAGTGCTGGGAAGACATTCTCGTAAGTAGCAAATGTGAATTTAGTTCGTTAGTATTGTGTTCATCATCTCGGCCAATGCCTGGACTGCCGCCTCGCCACCCTACCTGGCTCAAGGTTGCACGGCTTAAGTCAGACCACCCTCGTCAGCCGCTCCCTCCCATTTCTCTCAGTTGTGGTAGGGGACCCTTTCTCTTGGCCTTGGCGGGTGACGTGCAAGTTAATCCGGGCCCAGTAACTGTAAAATGTGTGAAGTGTGACTCTGTAGGACGAGTAAACCAGATCCGGATTCAGTGCTCAGAATGTAAACAGTATGTGCATCGCACTTGTGCCAAATTGACCGCAGGTCAATCTAGAAAAATATCAAGAGGTGAAAATTCGTTCTTCTGCTGGCAGTGCTCTATGCCTCAGTTGTCAAACTCACTATTCGATAGCTCCACTAATTCGGTTTCCACGCAATCATCTCAATACCGTAAATCAACTAGCAATATTTCAGTTCTAAATTTTAATGCACGCAGCATAATGCATCCAAAACGCAAACCTCTCGTTGATGCTTGGTTGATAGAAGAAGCCCCATCACTCATCTGTGTGTCTGAAACTTGGCTCAATCCCTCCATTTACAACAATGAGGTGATTTCGGACAGTTATATAATATTTAGAAATGACAGGCCCTCCACAGGTGGTGGAGTTCTCATAGCTTGTCTCCCAGAGCTACAACCCAGAAGCATGCCCGAACTCGAAGTAGAGGCGGAGGTAGTTTGGATACAGATTACAACCAAGCAGGGTCCCATTCTGGTTGGCTCTGTATACCGAGCCCTGGGTTCTAAAGACCTCCACAACGAAGCCCTTCTTCGCTCCCTCTCAAGAGCACAGGTGCTACAGAATAAATTCTTCGCTATTCTCCTGTTAGGTGACTTCAACCTTCAAATTGACTGGCTCTCGAACGAAACTCCGAAAGCTCTTAATTCTCTTTCTGAAAAATTTATATCATGCTTTTACGGCCTATTTCTTCAGCAGCTGGTAAAGCAACCCACTCGAATCACGGACCATAGGAGAACCACCCTGGACCTAGTGCTCACAGATAATGTGGACATAGTGGACTCCGTTGAAGTAATTGAAGGCGTGTGTGATCATGAAGCAACCAGGGTTGAACTGAAACTACTCCACCCAAAATTGAAGAAAATATACAAAACAGCTCTCAACTACAACAAAGCAAACTGGTCATTATTAAATTCTCTGTTTCGCTCCAATCTTCCGGTAGTGCACACCGTTGACATAGAAACCCTCTGGGCAGAGTGGAAAAGTATATTCTGGCAGTGTGTACAACAGTGCATTCCACAAGTTAAATTAAATGGCAATCGTCGATCTCCTTTGATTACAAATGAGATTGTACTAATGTTAAAAAAAGAGAAATAGATTGTACAAAAAATGGAAACATAACCCTACCCCCACTAATCTCCATAAGTACAAGATCCAACGGAATTTAACAAAAATCACCATTAGAAACAGCCATAGCAATTTCATCTGAAATTTGGGCTCCTCGGACACGAAATCTCTGTGGCGATATATCAGCTCCAGATCAAGAAGCACGCCCTCCACGAATTTCACGTATAATGGCAAAATTTTATCTGAGCCCGCGGAGATTGCTCAATCATTTTGCTCCTCCTTCTCTCAGAACTTTTCTTCCTTTACGCCATCATAAAATTATATAATAGATCGAAATATTCCTTTCCCTAAACTTGAATCCATTTATTTCTCCGTTGATGAGGTCTGCAAGTTGTTGTCATCTTTACCCCCCAATTCCGCTACTGGGCCTGATAATATACCCGCAAGAATACTCAAAACGTGTGCTCAGGCCCTCGCTCCATCCATCTGCACAGTATTTAACACCTCTTTTCAATATGGGAAACTACCATCTGATTGGAAAATCGCCAACGTTGTTCCTGTCCACAAAACTGGTAATAAGGAATCAGTAACCAACTACCGCCCCATATCATTGACATCCATATTGTGTAAGGTAATGGAGCGCCTGCTATCGAGGGAGATGTTACGTTTCCTGAAAGAAACAGGTTCTCTTAACGAACACCAGCATGGGTGTCTACCTGGACGTTCCTGTACAACGCTACTCACATCAGCTGTGGACGACTGGCAACAAACTTTGGAAAGAATACCAGGCGGTCAAGTGGATCTCGTTACTCTCGATTGGACCAAGGCCTTTGATCAGGTTCCCCACTCACGTCTCCTTGATAAACTGCGCTCCTACAGCTTCGGTGGTAAACTAGTGGGGTGGTTGACTGACTTTTTTACAAACCGGCATCAGAGAGTAGTCTTCCAAGGCGCTCATTCCTCTACTGTTTTGGTCCCATCTGGTGTCCCTCAAGGATCTGTCCTTGGTCCTCTACTTTTCAACGTATTCATGTTGGATCTTCCCCATGCAGTCTCCTCAAACATCTACCAATATGCCGACGACACAACCCTCTATCGCAAGATCAAAGACAATAGTGACCTCACCGCCCTGCAAGAGGATGTAAATAACATCAGTGTCTGGTGCAAAATTAACGGCCTGGCTGTCAATTCTTCCAAAAGTAATCTAATCTTCCTAACCCGTAATCGAATACCAGCGGCCAACCCTTATCACTTTGAAAACACTCCGATTCCCCGTGTGCAGTGCGTCAAACTTCTTGGACTCAACATCACTTCCGACCTGAAATGGAACACCCACACCGACGCAGTGAGGAACCAAGCTGCACGCCAACTGGGTATGCTAAGCAGAAATCTACGTGGCTGCCGTACCAAAGTGAAGAGGACCACCTACCTGAGTCTAGTACGACCGCTGCTAATTCACGCGTGCCCTTCATGGAGCCCCGGTACCAAGGGAAATATCCTTAAGCTAGAACAGATACAAAATCGTGCCACTAAATTCATTCTTTCGAAAAATTCCGACGTAGACTCTAAAATCAGACGCCATAAATGTAGCCTTCCATCTATTGAGAACCTATAAGTTATACCCAAATTGATTTGTTATACCTGCGAAAACTTTTTAATAATACAGACTCATCTGCTATTTTAGACAAAATTTCCCTTGGCTACCGATCAGCTCAGAAGGGCCGCGGAGTTACGCTGTACGCCCCACTACCCAGGACTGAGTCGTACAAACTGTGTTATGTAAATAGATCGGTCTGTGCATGGAACAGCCTTCCGTGTTCCCTGAAGGCCAGCAACAATAATGCCGTTCAGTTCAAGAGGAAGCTGCGGCATTATTTGTTCATCAAGTAGGTTGTTCCTCATAAATTATGCCCCGATTCTTTGTTGTGCTAGTGTTTCCTGTGTATCTCCATTTGCAATATTTATTTGATCTCTTCTCTTGTTGTCCTGCCTTATCCTATATAAATTTACCATCCCTCTAATGTATACTGTAAATAATTGATCATTGCTCGATTCTCACTAATTGCCATCTTGTGTACATATGTAAATATAACCCAGTAAATATAATGGGGGCTCTGACGCATCCCGAATGCGAAGTGGGGCTTTGCTCTTTTCAGAGACTCCCTTCAGTGTAATGTAAATATAGTGTAAGGCACTGATGAATAAATATGAAATGAAATGAAAACCTAGTTGGGTCCATTCTGTCCAAATGTCCCATGAATTGGATCCTTCTCATACGGATTGTGTCTGTGATTTTAGTAATTTTTAAATAGATTGCAGCATTAGGTTTCGGAAGGTGAATTCCATCTTTAATTCTTGGTCCCAAAATTTTTCGCATGATCTTGCGTTCCTTAATCTTGTCTGGTTATTGTTTTTTCAGTTTGCAAAAAAATTTGGTCGGGGGGGGGTCATGACCCCCGTGCCCCCCCCCCCCCCTCTTTGAATCCGCGTCTGCTCCTGAAACAGATTTAAACTAAGAAGTCGTCCTACCATCAACCTGATTATCAACATAAATCCTTAATTGTCTGTAACAGCAGTCCCTCGAGCCTATAAACCCTCCGGATACTTAGCATCTTTTACCTTGGTAATCTATAGGCTACTACACCTTCTCTAGATCTGCAAACACAAACGTCAATTCCTCTCAACATTTCTCAATAACTCGGCGCGTAATGAAAACTATCATTCCATCGGCCAATGATCGAACTTTCCTTTCTACTGTACAATGTCAGAGTACACTTTACCTGTAACGCTTTGCGACGAAATACTCTTTATTACTAGCTTGCCACGGTGGGTGAGTGGATAGCGTGTCGGTCTACTAACCCCAAGATTGCAGGTTCGCCCCTGACCGTGGTAAGTGATTTTTGAAAGGCGGCAAAAATACGATACGCATGTCATACAATGTTGGCATGTCAAAGAACCCATTTGAATTCAGTAGGCCGAGTTCATAATGGCAAAATTAATCTCGGGAGTTTCCGCCAGCACAAAGTTCCTCATTTCTCTACTAGAAAGCGCTATTGTGTTCAAGGAGATTAGATATCTAACATCTAACCTCCTTGACTTTCATAGTCAAGGAACTACGAAATTCGACATGCAAGCTACCATCTGGGTGTCAAATAGCAAAGCTTGCACCAGGCACCCGAGGCCATACGATATTATTATTACTCTTTATTACTGGTTTTGTCCAGACAGAGGATGCCTTTCCTAAATCCCATGCCAATTCGAGTATCCTATTCAACCATTTGATCCCTGCCTTTCCACTATACTTTTAACATTTCTGGCCAAATTTCATCTGCCCCTGCTGCTTTGTGACACTGTAGTTGATTTACTATTATCTCTAATTCCTCAACCGTGATTCTGTTCCCATCATCTTTCTCCTCCTGCCTCGGGGCCAGAAAGTTCCCATTTAGCCTACATTTAGCGAATTTTCGAAGTAGTCTTAGCATCTACAATGAGTTTCCCAGAACTGTCCAAAACACTGTTCATTTCTCTTTTTCCTCCATTTCTAATATTTCTTACACCGAATACTCCAAAAAATAATGATAATTGCTGTTTTAAGGGGCCTAACATCTAGTCCAAAAATAGCTCTCCTGCCGCTTGACCTAATGTTTCCAATTTATCTCCAAATTCCTCCCATGATTTCTCTCTTTTATAGACTATATATTACCCTTTCACGAATTGATTGCCGGCGGTCGAGATGGGAACTATTTATTTACTTGTGTTACACGTCAGCCTGCTTCGTTGACAGGTACAGTTGAGCGAGTAGGATATGACTCAGATCCAGTACCCTGGTCATCGTTTAACAGCTGTCCGTGGTAACATGAGCTCCTGTGACGCTTATCTGACGCATTGCTGCTTGATTTTTGTGCATACCTCATTCAGTCAACACTGTGTCCTCCGCTGTACCGCGCGGGGCTCCTGCTAAGCAACAATCAAATGTTAAATGGGTAATACTACTGGTGTTTGACTCTTTCCCTTTCCACTACATTTCCTCTGTGACATTCACTACGATGCACTCGTATATTTACTTTTCACTCATTACAGAGGGCACTAGAGGGAATAATAATAATTTAGCTGCAATTTCACTGTTGTTAAATTCTCTGACCATATCCGATAATGTCCTACGTTTTCGTGCTTTGTCCTAGATTTCAATACAAAGCTAACTATTGCAAAAGCACCATCTTGAGTGACTTTTGGAAAATTTGAACATATCTTCGCATTTTACATCCCCCAGACCCCAAAATCACCGTTAGTTCAGAAGTTTATGTATACATGTACGGTATAGCAGGGGTGTAAAATACGGGGAGGGCAGGGGACGTGGGTTGGCCACCATGGGGCCCCAGCTGTGTCCGGCATTGCTTCCACTTACTTGTGCCGGGCTCCTCTCCGGCTTCATTTCTGTCGACCTCACTTGGTCAACTGTTGTTCTCTTCTGACCCCGACGGTATTAGGGTATCCGAGGCCTAGGGAGTCTCTTCCTTTCCCGCCTTAATTGACCCTTGTCTCATCTTTCCTGATACCCTCCTTCTGCGAGGGGTCAGCCATCTTTTTCTTTTCCTGTTATCTCCTGCCTTCTGTTCAAGGCCCTCAAGAAGGCAGGGTGTATGTAGCCCCACCACTTCTAGTGCACCCTGGATATTGCTACACCCTCAAGGGCTCACGGCTGGTGGGTTCGGGAGTTGGCGACTCCAAGGGATTCCTGAGCTGGGTCCGGTATTCCCCCTTTTTTTCATCTCTTTCACTTTCCTATCTGCCTTTCATGGCTCTCCTTCCTTCCAAGTCCCTCAATCTGCATTCTTCAAGGGTTGAGAGCATTTCTTTTCCTCCTGTCCTTTATTTACCTTATTCTCCTTTTTAATCCATTTCTTCTTCTAGTATATAAGTTAGTAGTTAGTTTTAGTTATAGTTTACATTTTATTAACGTCTTCACGATCACCCAAACCATTAGGGGCTGATAACCTAGATGTTAGGCCCCTTAAAACAACAATTATCTTCATCATCATCCCCTCAAGTTTTAGGTGCAAGACTAAATGTTTAATTAGCCATAAAAGAATAAAAGTAAAATAACCCGAAACTATCCTATAAATGACTCAATACTACGTTAGGCGGAAAATCGGAAAAGTCATCTTTTCTTGCTTAGTCGTAATTTCTTTATTCTACCGAACAAACAGTCTGTTTTTTATCCCTCCCCTGTTTCCCGCCAAGGCGCTTTTGAACACTGTGCCCTTACCACGACAATTCGAAAAGGTCCTTTTATGAATTAAAATTCTTTGCGCCGGTTTAAGACTGAGGTAATTCGGTCTTCACTGTTCATGTCTTTTGCTAGACGTTGACAAGAAATGTTTTATATTCATATTCCGATTGTATTTTGCATTTTAATTAGAAATAAATAAAAATCCCCTTTGTGTTTTCTTAATATAGCATTATGCCTACATTAATGTGCTATTTCAAGTTTTAAAAATGAAATTTAAAAAAAAGATACGAGCCTTACAGTGGTCGCATGATGTGTAACATCTAACATGTCATCCTACTATGGAATTGAGATGAAATATATAAAGCTGATGACCTATTAGTTTTGGGTCCTTTGGTTAAATTAAGAGGGATATGGAAAAACGGGGGGCGTCATCCCGACTCCTAGGACACCTCATACAAGTCCCTGGCATTATTGGTTCGCGAGATATTAAAAAGCCGATGACCTATTAGCTTTGGGTCCTTTGGGAAATTAATGATAGAGCGTACAGTCACTCGTCCTGCTAGAAGGACCTTCCGGAAGTACTTTTGTACACAGCGGCGCGTCCTTCCAGCAGGACTTAGGACCCTTATGGCAAATGTTTGAACTGGCCTTCCAGCAGGACGCGTCCTTCCGGCAGTACTTTGGGTTATCAGAGCGTAATAATACTGCAGATCCGGTACTGGGCAAACAATAAAAGTCTGTAAATATTCTAAAACATGGTAATATGACTCATATTGACTAATACAATAACTGTCCCGTAATCACTTATTGACTATAAAATGTATAACGTATAAACGTGCTGTCTTACAGTACAGAGACTATATAAATGTATGAGAAGTATAAAAATGTTTTAAAAGTTTTAAGATCTAAAATAAGCTATATAAAAATGTATAAAAAAATGGGATTTATTTCCCTACAACTTTAGCCATTTCAAAGAAGTAATATCTAATATATCTAAAATTAACTTCTAAAATATATAAATGAAAAAATGTTCGATATCTTGCTTCTCGACTGTAGTCATTTCAGTACACATCTACGTAAGGGTACGACGTATGGGTATACCGCTCCTTATGTGGTATTCGAAACAATCTCTGCCAGTTTGTGGGCTACACATAACAGCTGTAGGCCCGCATTTCTTGCAAAAGGAGCTTGCTTCATTTGTTTTCTATGCACTCTCGAGCAAATCAGACATTTTCTTTGAACGCGCAGCCGCTGGACTTCTTTAGAAAGATTCACAAGGACGTGTGAAGTTACCTCTACAGGTAAATTCACTTCATCGGCCAACAAAGCTTCTACAGGTCTTGTTTATGGTGGAACGCCAAATGTATTTAGTGGTATCATAATTACTAGCAAATAACGAGCGACTCCATGCATTTCCACTGTTTGGAGCATCGAAATAGGTAGCAAAAACATAAACACGGTCACCCTTACGTATAATCGCCGCCATTACTGAACGGTCAGAGCTACCGACTTCAGACTTGCATGCGCTGATTCGTTACATTTCCCTCTTTATAATGCAAAAACGAACGGTCTTGCCAGCAGGACGCTTCGTCCTCATATAAGCAATTGAATTACGTACTCAAAGGAGGACCTAACGTCCTGCCGGCAGTGCCTTGTACGTTCTATCATTAAGGGGGCTATAGGAAAACGGGGGGTGTCACCCCGAGTCCTAGGACACTCCTAGCCAAGAAGAAATGTAAAATTGCTGAAAACCAATGATTTATTGTAGGAATATATGTATTGGGGCCTCCAAACCTTGAAGTCAACCGTATGCGATATACATTCGACATAGGGCTGTGTGTTGGCCGACAGTACGTCGTGGTACCAATCCCTGCCACCGCGCGTGCTCATTGCTTCCTCTTACACATTTCCGTCCCTTTTACAAAATCAGTCCCACAAAAAATATCGAGCAACCGAGTGGAAAGATGTTACACATCAAAAACATCCCTGGTAGGTAGGCAACCGTCGTTTATAAACTTGCCCCCTCCCCCAACGGTTGCGAGGAGTTTTACGCCCCTGCGGTATAACATATATCACTTCCTTGTGGACACTATAACTACCGTCATTTTGCACCAATCCACAGTGGATCAAAATCGAAATCTAGGGGGACAAAATTATTTTTACGTTTTAATCATGAATTTAGAGTGAAAGCAACGTATGTAATTTGTTTACTTCATAATAAACATCAGTTAAGACCTTTTTTAAGCTACGTCTACACATGCAAGAAATTGTCTATGACTAGGAGTTGGATAGAGCATTCAGTTATCTCTTCAGAACAATTTTCTACCCCTAATTTACTTTTAACAAAGTCGCATAGCTCCACTTTTGACTTAATCGTCGAACCCAGTGCTTCAAACAGTTGTAAACGTGTGAGAACTGGTTGCGCGGCATCTTCTAAAACGTAAAATAACTAAGTAAGTTCCAAAAAGATGCAAAAAATCTTATAACAGGCGTAAACTACAAGACTTAATCTAATTTTAACATTAAGTAGAAATTGACGCAGAGTGACGCGACATACTAAAAATCTAAGTGAAAATATATTTTTAAAAATAATAGTTAAATATTATATAATGCAAATATAGCTAAAATTACGTAACAAATACGCCCATTAATAACTGAAACACGTTACAAAGATCATACCTTCAGCTGCATGTTCCATCTTAAAGCATCACACTAACCACAAAGACAACCAAACCACAGCCACTTACATTCACCCTCCAATTCAGACTGCTCGAACAGTGGTGACAGATTTACACTAAGATGCGTTTATATCCCAGAATAGTGAGCGGCAATTATATGAGAATGCTGTAGAAGTAATAAATTTTGATTTTTTAATTATGAAAATAAATAATTTTGTCCTAGATTTCGATTTTGACCCAATGTCAAATGTATAGGCTACATAAAATATATAAATTCGAAAACTTGGTCGAGTTCATTAATAGGCAACATCGGGCGAAAGGAGTGGAAAAAGGAGGCCTTTTCCGAAAAGAAAAAAAAAAAAGGTGAAATATCGCTACCGGTACCGGTATAACTTTCTTGTGTGAAAAATCGAATCCTTTCAAAGTTCGTACCGGTACTATTCTTCGGATAAGGGCCAAAATCTTATCTTACTAATTTTTTTTAATAGCACCAACCATTGAGAAGGGTGGGAAGAATGGAGTTTTGAGAGAAAAAAAAACCATATCTCCCCTTAATATGCACAATATCAACACCGTTTAAACTGGTCAAGAATCCTTTAAAAATAACATTAAACTTTTGTTTGAAAGAATTTTTGATGAGCAAAATATTTTCGAAATTATAGTGGCTTCGGTGGCGTAGTTGGTAGCATGCTGAACTGCTGTGCCCAAGATAGCGGGTTCAAACCCGGCTGAAGTCGTCGGATTTTTTAAGAGCGTTGAAATCCTTCAGTATGCCTTCCTTCGGAGGGGAAGTAAAGCCGGTGGTCCCTTGTCATAGATTTATGGCATGCAAAATATCCTTCCACAGACTAAACTTGTGTGAAGCTAAATTTCTAGGGTAGATTTCGTTGTAACGCTCTATCAAAGTTCCAACGTTCACCACTAGGTATCATTGACATCTGGTAGCGAAAGTTGGAACTACTTGAAATTGAACTGAACTTGTAGCTCACTCAATGGGTGTCCGCTAGAAGCAGCTACAGCCTCCGGCGAGCCGAGCATGTTCTCGGACACTCCCGGTACTAAAAGCCATACTATAGATAAATAAATAAATAAATAAATAAATAAATAAATACATTTCAAAATTATAAGAAAATGGGGCTTCTCGGATGCCAAACACGTGGAACTATAATTGGCAATTCAGTGAATTCGAAACATTACTCTTTGTCCGGTGAAATCTACCTCCGCCTTCCGGCGTGCCGAGAGGGTTTTTTTTTTTTTTTTATCTGGTAACCCTACCCACTCGACGCGTCACCACAATAACACAGGCCATTAAACAAATACTATACACACACAAGTACATGAGACTAATGACTAGGGCCCGGATATTGTTGCCGTAAAAATGTTTAAAAAATGCACTTAACATTTTCAAAAATGACTGTAATAGGCTATATGACCTAAAAATTCGAAAAATACACTATAAAATGGAGGAAATGATCTTATAATGATAAACTCACAATATTTCAAAATTTCGAAAAATGCACCACAAAATTGAGAAAATGATCTTATAATAATAAACTCAACAATATTTCAAAAATGACATCTTAAGCTCAAACGGAAAAGTCAATCAAAATAGATTATCTTGTATCAGCTACTATTATAGCTTCTTCTTAACTCTGAGAGACGTAACTCCTAGATATAAAGCTGTGACATGACTAAATTGGAAAATAATGACCTTAAAAGGCCGATTTCTCTAAAATGTGACAAAAAAATCTACCAAACTTAAAAAAATGCTCTTAAAATGAAAAAATAGCAATAAATGCAAAAAGATGCAAAATAAAAATGACTTATTTGAATACGGGGTTCCCCGTCCGGAGTTTCTATGTACTTCAGAATTGTTTCAGACAGCTCAGTAAAAAGATGACATGTCATCAACATCCGGGCCCTACTGATGACCAATGATGGTGAGTTGCAGCCAGGGTTGCCAGATTTCAAGAAAGAAAACACGGAACACACGTCCCAAAATAATGTTTTTTTTTTTTTTTTTTTTTAAATCAAGGTTGTTAAATGTTGAAAATATTTAATACACATATGCATTAAATAAACATTACATGATAAAATACACAAAATTAAAACTGTATATTGCTGACATATCAAATAGGCCTATTACACCAGCAACATACAAATGATTTTCATTTGAACGACCCTTTGCAAGGATTTTTATCATTTTAAATGATCTTGTCGACTTCTTCGTTAGGCTGGGGTCAGGCGTTACGTTACGGTGACGGGACGAAATGTACCGAGAATGCACTGAGGTGTGTGACGTCATAGTACGATGTAGCAGCCGAGTACCAAGAAGGCAGTGCGAGAACAGAGTTTCAAGAAGGCAGTGTTAGAACAATCAAGTAGGCAGTGAAGAAACAAAATAGAATCTTGAAACTCTGTTCGTGCACTGCCTTCTTGGTACTCGGCTGCTAGCATTTAAAATTATATAAAGTCCAGTCTTTCAGACTGACTATCCGTGTCTTTTCATCAAACTAATGGAGCTTCTGGTTCTATCATCTCTCCATTTGATATTCATGACAGAAAAAAAACCTCTCTCCGTAGAAGCATTGGAGGGGAAAATACTCAATGTTAACTTCCCCCGTAGCGTAGCGGTCAGCATGGTTAGCTGCCACCCCGGAGGGCCTGGGTTTGATTCCCAGCCCTGCCACGAAATTTGAAAAGTGGTATGAGGACTGTAACGGGGTCTACTCAGCCTCGGGTGGTCCAAATGAGTAGAGGTTCAGCCATCCTCGAAGTGGTTTTCCATGGTTTCCCGCTTCGTCTTCGGCAAATCCCGGGATGGTATAGCCCGACCCAGGGGTTTCTGCCGCGACATGACCGGACAGGCGTGGCTTCAGAACAGTGGGAGGGGAGTGGGTCTGTCACGCGTCACCGAAACGAAATATCACGCGCACCGAGGGGCCAAGTTTGACAGGATACGGTTTGTACATAAAAGTAGGATGAAAGACAGCATTTTACTGAGTATATAGAAACATGAATCACAATTCTACGCCCAGTAGTTTACCTTTCATGTTATTTTAAAAATAAAGAGCAAACTGCTTCGATACTAGCCGCTGGTGAGTTGGAGAGCCAAGTCGTTGCACAATGACGAGCGGGTCTACATTGCCTAGCATTATGTTATCACGGCCAAGTCCAAGCAGAGAATGAACGATGTTGCTACATCGGGACTCGGAGAGTCAGGACATGTCACGTGTGCCAGAGGAGGTGTGAACTGCGTCGCGGTAGACTTTGCTGCTTCTCAGTTGGTCAACATGGGGTACAAAATTATAAATATGTAAACACACTCCTGGAAACAATTACATGTATTAGTTGCCCATTGCCCATTTAGGTGTGATAACTAACTAATACATGTAATTTTTTCCAGGAGAGTGTTTATATAATTATAATTTTGAACCCGAAAAGCAGCGATGACTACATTTTATCTTGAATTTCAGTACATAATCATTACCAGCTGCTTGATGTACGATACTGGTACTTCAATGGGGCTTGGCTAGTGGGCTCGCACAATTGCATACCATTACCGAAGGTAACATTCATGACTCATCACTCTCTTAAAGATATTGATACTTGGTTACTAACAATTCCCTTTGTTGCTCAATATGTGCCTGGTAGATAGATGGTTGGTACGAATCAGCAAACTAAATGTTAAAAGAAGTAATATCTTCCACCTAGGCTCATTACCGTACCAGATTGAATACAAATGAAACTACAGTACAAAAGAACTATACCGTAGGTGTAGTTTTGTAACAAACATAGTTCATTCAGTCACCGTACAAGAACATCAGGTCTTCTGTGGTCAGCAGCAAATAATGCTGTGTGAATGAATATGCAGATTATAAAGTGAAGCATCACTGTAATAAGCTGTTAAAACTCAGGCAAGCTGCGATAAGGTAAGAAAATATTGGACAAACTGGGTAAGTGCTGTGTTGAACAGTGCTCAATCTTCTCTGCTTGTGTAAGAAGAGAAATATATTATATTTCTTGAGTTTCAGTACATAGTCCTAACCATTACCAGCTTCTTGGTAGCCTACTGCTGTGAACCTAGGCTAGTGAGCTTGCCTAATTGTAGCCTATACTGTACAGTACTAGTAGGTAATATTCATGACTCCTCACTCCCTTTAAGTTATCATTTTACTAACAATTTCCTTAGCTTGTAACTTAAAGCCTCCTTCCCAATCCTAGCCTCAGTTAAAAATGCATGCACTACTACCGACACCACAGCATTTTGAAAGGTATCCTGTACTGTTAAAATAGAGATGAATATGTACCCTAACATACTGTACAGACAAAGGAGTAAGTAAAATAATTTAGCCTTATGTCACAATTTCTAAATCCATTCCCATAATTCATTTTACTTATTAGTCAGCTCATATTTGAGTACAGAGACCGAACCTGTTCCCTGAGAGAAAATCATCGCTCGTTTGACAAAAGGAAGTCATGGATGGAAATTATGGTGTTGGATTAATTGAAGCATGGACAGAATACAGTATGTGCAAACAATAACTGTTACAAAATGTTAATACTCAGGCAGGTTGAGATAAGGTAAGGAAATATTGGACAAACTGGGTAAGTGATGTGTTGAACAGTACTCAATTTTCTCTGCTAGTGTAAGAAGAAAAATATATTATATATCTTGAGTGTCAGTACATAACCATTACCAGCTTCTTGATGTACTGGTCGCCTACTGCAGTGAACCTAGGCTAGCAAGCTTGACCAATTGTAGCCTATAGCCTACTGTACAGTACCAGTAGGTAATATTCATGACTCCTCACTCCCTTAAAGTTTTCATTTTACTAACAATTTCCTTTACAGGTTACTAAGCTTGTAACTTAAAGCCTCCTTCCCAATCCTAGCCTCAGTTAAAAATACATGCACATGTCACTGACACCACAGCATTTTGAAATGTATCCTGTAGCCTAGGCTACTGTTAAAATATAGATCAATATGTAGCATACACACAAGAGAGTGAGTAAAATAAATTAGCCTTATGTCACAATTTCTAAATCCATTCTCAGAATGCATTTTACTTAATAGTCAGTTCCTATTTGAGTAGGCTACAGAGACCTAACCTGTCCCCTGAGAGAAAATCATCACTCGTTTGACAAAAGGAAGTCAAGGATGGAAATTTTGGTGTTGGATTAGTTGAAGCATGGACAAAATACAGTATGTGCATACAATAATTGTCACAAAATGTTAATACTCAGGCATGTTGAGATACCGTAAGTGAAGGAAATAAAGGACAAAGGACAAAGTGCTATGTTGAAGAGTGCTTAATTTTCTCTCCTTGTGTAAAAAGAAATTTATATACAGTATATATGTATTATATCTTGAGTTTCAGTGCATAATCATTCCCAGCTTCTTGATGTACCGTACTGGTAGCCTACTGCAGTGAACATTGGCTATTGAGCTTGCCCAATTATAGCCAATGGTACGGTACCAGTACGGTAGGTAATATTCATTACATTGAAAGGAATGTGGATGTTTAATCTAGACCTGAACAGCAACCGAGAAGCAAGATAACTGTTAAGATAAGACTGCTAATGCCATGAAAAGAAAAGTAATGGTTACCGGTACTTGAAATGCTTACCAAGGGAAGCTGGTTTCTTTCAAACATAGAAACATATTTATAGGCTAGGGCCTGTACAAGACCAAACTGACTTCATTCAGTCCAAGCTGAAAGCCGGGAGGCGGGGAGGTCTTGCGGTCTGATAATGAGCTGTTTCAAGAAAAAATATTGGCCTAGTGAATAGGTTTTTCAACATTCTTGAAAGGAATGTTGATGTGTAGGCTAATCTAGACCTAAACAGTATCCAAGAAGCAAGAGAACTGTTCAGATAAGTCTGATAATACCATGAAAAGAAAAATACTGATAGGCTACTAGTATTTCCCAGTCATTACATTCTGATCCGCCAAACACTTAGTTTTCTATTGGAAGAATCACCTAATAATGCAGGCACAAACAGATCTACGGTAATTCTTATATTCTATTGCATACAAATCCTTAACCCAACAAGTACCGGTAGCCAACGGTATTGAAATAATTTTTTTTTTTTTAGTCAAGACTCTTGACAATAGGTCTTAGCCTATCAGAATTTGGGGTAGGCCCAGTACAATGCAGGTATTTTTATACAATACTGGTAGCCTATGCTTGCTCCAAATGAAAAGTATTTTTATACAGTACTGGTAGCCTAGAAGTTTGATTCTCTCTATACTGCCTACACAACAATATATTCATCGAGATACAGTATTCAGCCCAAAGCATAGGTTAAAATCGTATTTTCAGACCAAATTACCCCAGACAAGTGATGAAAAAACCCTGAAACATCGATTTAAAAACTTTAAAAATGCACATTGCCACTAAAAATGAAACCACACACCTGAATTCATATAATTTTTAATACTTGTAACAAAAGAAAGAATGTAACATCCGATTTATCAGGTTATGTTGTTTCACACATAGGTTAAAATTTGTCGCAACTGCGGTCCGTAAATCGGAATAAAGATTTATCACGAATTTAACACAATGCAGGTCATTTTATAGGCTATAGAGGGACCGTGATGTTGTGTTCTTCATTATTATTTCAGTATTCATCAGTTTAGGAACTATTTTGAGCGATTTCCACAATGTTTACATTTGTTTTTAAATCTACTTCATGCTACGCCATGTTGGATTTAAACATGTTCCGTGGATGGAGCGACGTTTTTCTACGCTCCATAAAATGGCGTCCGCTCCATGGAACAAGTTTAGGGAGCGCTCCATCACACCGCGTTCACAGCGTACTTTCTTCAACAGTTGATCAACTGTTTGCTACCGTGAACGCAACCATTCCTGGGTCGGGCTTTACCTACTGTAAGGCCACGGCCGCCTCCTTCCCTCTTCTTTGCCTAGCCATCCCAATTTTCCCTCCCTTCCCATCCCTCATGAGGCCCTTGTTCGCGTTGCAGGTGAGGCCGCCTGGGCGAAGTGCTGATCACACCTCCCCAGTTGTATCCAATACAACCAAATGTTCCCAGCTCTAGGACACTGCCTGGAGAGGCGGTAGAGGTGAATTCCCTCGCTGAGTCCGTGGGACCACCAAACTGGAGGGTGAAATTGACTTTAAAAAAATTAACTTCACTAGGACTAAGATATTCCTTAATTCTGTTGCCCCTAATAAATCTATAACATGTAGCCATCTATCTGACACAGACTTAGAGATCATTTTCTCTTTCAAACTTGCACCTGTATCACCAGAAAACAAGCTAGATAGTACAATCAATTCTGAAGCGGGACCCAATTTAACAAAAAAAAAAACCGGAATATTTGGCGTTTCCTTAAAGATTAAAACGGAACGCGGAACAAAACAAGATAAAACGGAATTGTTCCGGGTAAATGGAACGTCTGGCAACCCTTAAACACAGGCCATCAAACAAATACTATACACACACAAGTACCAATGATGGTATCAAGTCCTTAGATGAAGCAAGAACAGAGCGTTAGTAAATCTCTCACCTGGTTCTTCGCTGGTCTTTTTTATGTCCAAGGACTTCAAGGTCGGGTGGGTCAGCAGGTCACTGCCAAGCGGCGCATGATAGCAGTTGGCGAGTACAGATTTACAGCTCGCGGTGGGTTTATATAAGCTGTGCGCTCTGTCGATGATGTCTTATTGCGCAACGCGCCCCGAGTTCTGTTCATCCCCGAGTGGATACTAACAATCACATGCTCTATTGGGAGGTTGTTGGAGACCTTGACAGTGCACGTGTTCTTTATTGAGAAATCTTCATCTTAATCGTATGTAAAATTATTCAACGCGAAGTCTGTTCTCATTAAGATTGGATGATGTAAGCTCCTCAATTAGTGTCAGGAATCACCGTACCTTCAGGCCGGCCACGTTGATGTAAACAAATATCCCCAGACAGTTGCACTTTACGGTACTCTGTGGGGAAACGCAACGGACGTGTATATTACAGCTGCCCCCAGGAACTAACAACTAAGGAACCCCAGTTGAACATTACATTGTTTCCACTTACTTGCTTGGAGCTCCTGTCTTTCATAACTCATAACTTTATTGACGATCTCTCTTGTACAACTCTTTGTGGGGCGTGGTGGCGCAGCGGTCAAGCTGTTGGCCTCTCACCAAGGTGGACTGGGCTCGATTCCCGGTCAATGCATGTGAGATTTTCGAAGTGAAATGCCATGTCCTGTGGTTCGGATTCCACGTAAAAAGGAGGTCCCGTGGCTCATAATTAGGATCCGGATGTTGATGACATGTCATCTTTTTACTGACGGGCTACCCCGTCTTCAAATATGTAATTTCTATTTTGCATCTTTTTGCATTTTTTTTGCTATTTTTCCATTTTAAGAGCATTTATTTTAAGTTTGGTAGTTTTTATGGTCTTATTTTAGAGGAATCAGCCTTTTGAGTTTTTTTTTTTTTTTGTCATGTCACAGCTTTATATCAGGTAGTTACGATTCTCAGAATTAAGAAGAAGTTAGCAGCTGATACAAGATCATTTAAAATATTGAAATATTGACTCATTTTCCTTAATCAACCGGGTGGAAACTAGTCTTAGCAACAATCGTGGCGATATTGCTGCGGTTATTGCAACAAAACTGGACAATAACACCGGGTATAAAACATTATGCTAAATCTCAGACATTCTTTCGGGTGAAAACTACTGCACGGATGGGATTGAGGAGGATTTAGCAGCAAACGACCTTCCTCACTTCAAGTACGCTCCGATCACATCAGTTGGTGTTGAACGCAGCTTTTCGAGATATAAAAACTTGTTGGGTGATAACCGCAGATCATTTACATTTGACAACATCAGAATGACATTCGTAGTGCAGTGCAACTCAGACTAAAGTGAACATAGGCCTAAACCTTTTGTTAAGTGCTAGAAATCTATTTTGATTGACTTTTCAGTTTGAGCAAGATGTCTTTTGAGAAATATTGAGTTTATTATTATAAGATCATTTTCTCCACTTTATAGTGTATTTTTCGAATTTTTAGGACATTTATTAGAGTCATTTTTGAAAATTTTAAGTGCATTTTTTAAACCTTTTACAGACAAATGGATAAAAGTTAAACTGACAAGGGGAGGATAAGATGCATGGGTCACCGATTCGAACCATCTTAAGTACACGTGTAGGGAATGACCAGGCGTAGGCTATATCAGGTGCAAGTAAGGTGCACTTCTCAGTCGTTTCCGAGAAATTAATTAATTGCAATTACAGTGTGGCAGTCACTAGACCCAGAAGAGTGGGGTTGGAAGTTAATCGACAATACATCGGAACCAATCCAGACTTTACTCCCATCTGCACCGGAAAATCTCCTCAACAAAGTTTTTTTTTTTTCAGTTGTAAAGAGGGATGTAATGCTAAATGCGGTTGCAAAAAAATTGGATTATTTTGTTCATTAGCATGTACCAGTTGTCAAGGCCAGTCATGCTCCAATGTTGATTTGCCATGAGAAGAGTGTTCATACGATATCAGCGAGGAGACGTCTGATTCATCGCTGTTGGGACAATTTACCTGCACCCAGCAGGAAGAAGAAGAGCACGAAGAGGAGGAACAAGAAGAACAAGAACATTAGGAAGCAGAAATATTAGATAATTCCGAATAATTTCCCCCAATTTCTTAAAATTCACACCGTTTTCATAATTTCCAATAGTACCATTTTTTAATATTAAATACTATTGAATTAAACAGGATCACAATAGATAGTGGAATAGGCCTACAGGGGAAACCACGTAAAAAAACGCGCCAAGTACACATCCTCACAGGTGGCGTGGAAACGTGTGCATATTATGAAGAATACAACTTTTTCAACTTTTGGAATCGTTATATCTCAAAAACGGTGACTCTTAGGAGAAAAAGTGTTGAGACAATTGTTATAGATACTTGCATGATCTACACTTTCGGTCTGATCTATTTTTATTATAAAACATACCGTTTAGTTTAAAAACGCAAAAAACCCATATTTGCGATCTCTGACCTTGAATAATTTTGTTTGCCGTTGTCGGACCGATGGGGACGTTTCACACTTCATTTATAATAGTGTTTCGACCATTAGTACAAATTTTCATCTCTATGTGAATTTTTGTAACCTTGCATGTCTAACTTGACTGGGCTATTATGATTTTTAACAAGAAGTTCCGTGACGAACTAAAGAGCCTACTTTTCTTAAAATTTAAGATTCATGCCAATGATTAATCTATATGGATCTATCTAGACTAATGACGAAATGAAGTTCGTAATATCGAAATTTCTAATTAGTTCGAAATACTGTATACCTGGCATAATGTAGCCTAATAGAGAACTACAGTTGGCAGCCCTGGTGACTGAATATATTCTTAGTTTCATCTCTTAAGGTACAGAATACAAAATTTGGTTGAAGCCCAATGGATAGCATGGACGTTACATGCAGTTAAACATTGGATCTAACAGCGCACGTAAAATCATGTTGGCAACAATGACATACAGGTATTGATCAGAAAAAATCTCAAATAATATGATCTATTGTTGTGTCAATTTTGAATGAAATCCATTAGTTAGTATAGAAGTTACATGCATTTTAAAATTGGACCTATCAGCAGGCTTAGAATAATGTTGGCAGCACTAGCGTAGGCCTATATTAGTTACTCCAAATTAATCAGGAAAGCCAGGTGCTATACGTGTGCAAAGTTTAGAGCTATTGGCTTGAATACTTTCTGATATATTGATATTAGGGTAACAAATATAGAGACAGTATTTATTAACAGTTGGCAGCCCTGGTTACTCTTAAGAATCGGCATAGTCATATCTGTTATGGTACACATAGCACACACGAAATTTGGTTGAAATCCAAATGATAGTATAGAAGTTACATGTATTTAAAGTTGGACCTCTCAGCAGGCTTAGAATCATGTTGGTAGCACTGACGTATATAAGTTACTCCAAATTAATATAGAATGTCAGGTACTATACGTGTGCATAGTTTAAAGCTGTCGGCTTGCATACTTTCTGATATATTAGTATTTGGATTTTAAAAAATGAGAGCATTTATTAACAGTTGGCAGCCCTGGATGCTCTTGAGAATACGCTCAGTCATATCTGTTTATGTACACATAGCACATACGAAATTTGGTTGAAATCCAATTGATAGTGTAGAAGTTATATGCATTTAAAATTTGGACTTATCAGCAGGTATATAATCATTTTGGCAACATTGCCATGTATGGCCTCCTGGAAATTAAACTGCAATATTATTATCTATACGTGTGCCAATTTTGAAATAGCTTCCATTCATACCTTCCAAGATATCCAACATGGAGCTCAAATTTCAATTGCGATTTTTCAGCAGTTGGTAGCACTGACATCATTTTCAAATATGGCCGTGAGATATTCAGGTATAGATCTTTACTCCTACCAAATTTTGTTTCGATTGCTGCAGCCGTTTAGGAATTGATAAGGGACACACACACACACACACAGCCAGACAGACAGACGGACAGACAGACACACATTTGGCCGGATCGATCTCATAAGTCTGCTTTTTCCTCATTTTTGCAAAATGTGAAAAGTAGGCTAAAAATAGGCCTATGAGACCACCTTTAGTGCGTATGTGTGTGTCTATGTGTGTATAACTTCTAAACGGCTGGAGCGATTTCAATGAAACTCGGTAAGGTCATAGTACTATTACGGCCAACCCCGACCGTGCCCTTCAAATTTTATTACGTCTCACCAATCCAACATGGGGGCTGTGCGAAATATTTTACCGGCATTCTATATCTCCGATACTGATATCACCCTGAAATTGTGTACGGTGATAAAGGGCACTACTAGAAGTTTACCTATGGGACTTAAAAAAAAAAACTGATAACACAAAACGAACATGGCGGCCAAGCGAAATTGAAACTTTAAATAGAAGTTTCTCGCGATTTAACTATCCGAGCGCAGTAAAACTTGGTACGGTAATTTCTTATACAAATTTTAATCCACTGACATCTAATTTATTTCAATTGTTTTCATAACCACAAGATGGCAGCTGTGCGAAATTTTAAAATCTCGTTCTTATTTCTAATCATGCGATTGAAGTTTGAATACTACACCTACACAATACTCTTCATGTAATATTACATAACTCTAAGACCTACATAATTATATAAAAATCCAACATGGCGACCGTCCGAAATATTTAGACTGTTCTCAATATCTATGAAACTATTACAGCAATCAAACTGAAATTTTGTATGTTGATAGAGGTAATTAACATAAGTAGGATGCATAGAAATAGGCTGTATAGTTCTCCACAGAACTACTTGTTTATTTTTGTGCAGTCACGCATCACATTGAATAAGTTCATTAGGTGGGCGTGCACCAATGAAGAGAAAGGCTTAGTAAATGACTATAGAAGTCAAATATCGGCGACTTCCATCATAGAGCAAATTTCTTCCGCGGTGATTTAGTCTCGGTAGATACTCTCTGAGTTAATTACTGGAGAACTGAATGTTACTAATAAGGCCTGTTCTTACAATCTCCGGTTAAATCTTTACTGGCAGTTTTTCGGCAAGTTTACTGGAACTTGATTCTTACAATACCCGGTTAGCGACAAACTGACAGTAAAATAAGCCGTAACTGGCAGTGAACTTTACCGGAGAATTCTCCTCCCGTAAACCGCTTTACTGCCAGATTTTCTATTATAATCTCAACGCCAGCCGATTACATACATCGTCAATATGCCTAGAATTATCGGTAATTTCATGGGTTTCGTAAATGCTGATGCTGTTCAGAGAAGGAGACGAAAAGTATATAAGAATCGAAGTGATTATTACGAGGAAGTTTTTAGACGATTCCGTTGGACAAAGCTTTTCCTCTTGAGGCCTTTATTTGTCTCATTTGGATATAATATTTCTCTTTATAATTGTAACGTAACAAACAGACTGCGCCAAGAACACAGATCAAGATCAAGGAATATAAAATATGTATTTATTATTTACTCACTGACGCAGATCCACTCATACCAACTATTGAGAGGTATCAAGAAATCTGCAAATCGAACCAGGAATATGTACCAACTGTTGAAAATAATGCGCAGATCTGCTAACCTACCGTAAACATTAACCGGAACATGGTAAGAAGGATCGAATGTTTACCGGGACTTTACTCGACCGTAAAGCCAACGGTCAGTTAGAGTTTACTGTCACTTGACTGGAGAACAACGGGCCTAAAACCATTCTCTAGTATATTAGTAACTATCAACCCGCCCCGGCACTGGCCATGGCCACCTCCTACTAAATCCTCACCTGAATTACACGTACTAATACACCCATCACAGTAACACAGGTTATCAGACAACAATTATATATACCGTCAGTGCTGGATTACCCATTAAGCCCGACTAGGCCCAGTTATCTGGGCCAAATAAGCAATTTCTAATTTAGTTCAATTTTATTCCGAAGATTTAGGAAAAAAATATCCAGAACTGAGACTGTTTCAGCATTATATTAAATTACGATCTCCTTTAAAAACTGAGTTCACTCATTCTGAACTTTACGAAATTCTTATTCGATACAAGCTTGAATCTGTTTTCCCGAACGTTGAAATTGCTTTTCGCGTTTTCTTGACCCTCATGATAACGAATTGTTCTGCAGAGCGCTCGTTTTCAAAATTGATACGGATCAAAAGTGCTCAAAGTGTAACGTGTTTTTCGTGGGGTTTTATGCAACTGGCATAAGTCAGTAGGAAGCCATTCTATATTTATTTACGCGGCAAATTGTTCAGCCAAGAGAATTTTTCATGTTAATTTATTATTATTATTATTAATTTATTATAATTATTATTAAGGTATTTTCGGAGCATTTTATAAAAATTATTAGCATGCAGATAGGTTTTCTATGTCTTAGAAAACGCTATCAAGCAAATTATTACGAACGACAATATTATAGAAAATTATGTGATTACGGAATTTTACGGAGTTTTCGTCAGTTAGGGTATATCGAGAGACGTGACTCACTGGGATTTCAAGTACACGCTTAATCTTGTCGAGAAGCATGACGCAATCTTGGGTCGCAAGGTCTAGAAAAGGCGAATTGTTGGGACGGAAAACGACTTCTCCCTCTCGCGCGCCGAGTGTAAAGAAACCAGAGGAGGGGAACTAGCGGCGTGCTCTGCCAATCAGTGAGGACGACGTAAGCTAGATGTCGGTACCATGGTGGGGGAGCCAACGTGTGGATATATCGTTCGACGCGCCGTGAAACGAGGACTATCTGTGAAATACTTGAGGAGTATGGATGCGCGTGCGAGTCGCTCCGATGTTCGGTGGAGTTAAGGACAATCTGTGTAGAACTTGCAGAGTACGGTCGCAAGTGCGTGTCGCTCCGATGTTCAGTGGAGTTAGCGACGAACTTTTGTAAAACTTGGTTGTACGAGTGTTTGGGTCCGAGGTACGGACCATAGAATTATCTAATCTACCAGAATATCATCAAATTCCGACGGAGATGACGACGTCCAGGAGACTGTGGGAAGCTCACAACATCATCAAGAACGAGGGAAATGCTTTGGCAATTTCCAGTGGTAAGCGCAAATGACGCGGAAATACGCAATCTCTCATTTTTCTTTGTTTTACATTTCATATTTCAGTAACTTCATAGCTTGGAAATAAGAGTAAAATCAATTTATCAGACTCCGTTTTCACGTAATTTTCTATCGGTAATATTCAAATCACAACGCTCCAATTTAAATTTTGTACTTATTATTATTATTAATTTTGCTATACTTGTTTTATATAATAAATTCATTTCTTTTACAATGCAATCTTTGCTTTCAGTAGGTAGCATTAGATATAGACCAATTCCTTCTCCTGATACAATTGTTTGTTGGGTTAATGATCAAATCATACCACGATCTGAGTGAATAGAGTCTTGAAGGTGTTCTGCCAGAGCTAGACGTTGTTAAATACAAATTTAGATTTCAACATTGCATTGAGGTCTTGGCGCCCATTAAAACAACATAGCTTAGGCAAAGGTAAACAGTTACATTTATCACCCAACAGTGTGGGCTAGCAAAACTGCTACATTTGTCGCCGACAACTTGGGGCTGAAAACCTAATAACATTTGTGGAAGGAGAAGGGTATATATTTCTGTGCCTGTATTTTGGGGGTTATTTGTCTGTATCAGTGTATATCATTATGGGGGATGAGAAAGAAAGACAGATGAGGTTACGTAGTGGTCATCAACGGGAGAGTGATGATACGAGCAGTATGTCGAGTGATGGTAGTACCGGGGTAGCGGAGGTAAATCCCGATACTGAAACAGGGAGTGTAGGCGGCCAACCAGAATTAAAAACTTTACTCCTCGAGTTTATGTATCAGAACAAAGTTAGTAGTGATGCCTTAAATGCTAAATTAGAACAAAACAATGCAAAACTGGAACAAAATAATGCTAAATTAGAACAAAACAGTAGGGAAAATAAAGAAAGTACAGATGCCTTAAATGCTTAATTAGAACAAAACAGTAGGGAAAATAGAGAGAGTAATGAAAATTTAAACGCCAGATTAGAACAAAACAGTAAGGAAAATAGAGAGAGTACTGAAACTTTAAATGCTAAACTGGAACAAAACAACGCCAGATTAGAACAAAACAGTAAGGAATATAGAGAGAGTACTGAAACTTTAAATGCTAAATTAGAACAAAACAGCAGGGAAATGAGTGACAAATTCGAACTGATTAGAGGTGAGATCAGGGGGGTGATGGAAGAAAAGGCTAAAGAGATTATTGCAGATGTAGACAGAAAATTAGGAAAAGTACAGGAGGAGTTGGAAATTAGAATCAGTACACAGGCTGAAAATTTAAAAGAACTAGTGCAACTGGAAACACAGCAGGTCAAAAAGCAATTGGAGGGAGAAATTGACAAAATTCAGGAAGCTACTAAAGAGGTTAAGGAACAGCTGGGGGGTAGAATTGAGAAAGTCCACTCACAAATAGTTGCAGAAGTAAATGATTTAAGAGAGAGTAATAGAGAGAGCATTAGCAAGATTGAGGAGAAACAAGCAAAGCTATATGATAAAGTAGAAGAATCAGAAGGAAACATTAAATTAACAGTAAACAGTATTGAGAGGAAGGCTGAGGAGAAAATCGCAGAATTAGAATTAAAATTAAAAGCTAGGATCAGGCAAGAAAATAGTCAGAATAGGCCAGTTTTTGTGAATAGCACACACAGGGAGGTAGAACTGGGTAAGTTCAGCAATCGACAGGGGTGCCCAATGGAGTTCATGAACACTATAGAAAATAAATTCGGGGAAAGGTTGGAAAATGGTAGTATTGAGTGGTGCCAGGTAGTTGAAATTTTAGAACAAGTGTTTGTGGGGGAAACGAGGAATTGGTTTGCTGTCTACAGAGACAAGTTTACTGATATCAATGATTTTAAAATGAAATTCTGTGAAAAGTTCTGGAATGAGGTTATTCAGTCGCAGCATCGTGAGCGAGTAGTGTGTGGTAAATATAACCCTAAAGGAAGCTCCACCATGACCGAATACTTTTTAGGGCAGGTATTAGTGTGTAAATATCTGGATGGCTTGAAGGAGGAAAGTGATGTGGTAAGGTTGCTACTTAGGCACTTTCCCTATAGGATCAAGGAGGCTGCTTGTATCCAGAATGTAAAGACTATATCACAAGTAGAAAATTTGTTAAGCACATTTGATGCACTAGGGAGAGGGGGTTATGAGGACAATTTCAATCGGAACCAGGGTAATAATAATAATAGACCTAATGAAGCCAGGCATCAAGAAGTTCAAGGGAACGGTGGCGAAGGGGCCAACGCTCAAAATAGAAATAATAATAATCAGCTAAATCAGAACAGAGGAAATGGCTATGGTAATCAGTATCAAGGGAGGAACAATGATTTCAGGGGAAATCAAGGGAGGAACAATGATTACAGAGGAAATCAAGGGAGAAACAATGATTTCAGGGGAAATCAGGGGAGAAATGATAATGACAATAATTACAACCAGAATAGGGGTCAAGGAAGAGGACAGCCTAGTGGTAGTAATATACAGCCAAACAATGACAACACAGCCCAGAACAACCAGACCAATTCAGTAGTTAGTAGTACGACGGCCAGCTGTAGCGGTTCTTTAAACGCGAACCAGGCTGCGAAGTAAGGTCAGAATCTCAGTCTGTAGCATGCCCTGTCCATACAATTATACAGGAACCCTATGACCTAAATGTAAGAAATGAATTATTACATGAACTAAATGATGAAGGTATTATTCAGGAAGTGGTTAGTAAGAGCCCCATAGTTAAATTTAACGTGTCCGAGGCGTACACAGATGTTTTAATTGATAGTGGTTGTATGAAGAGTTGCATAAGTAGTGCATTTTATGATAAAATGAAAGGAACTGGAGTAAATTTTGAGGAGATGCCAATTAAAAGCACTTTTGTTATCACAGCTGTTGGGAAGAGGTCTAAAGTAATTTCTAAGCAAGTTTTAGTAGACATTAAAATTAATAATCATGTAGAGAAGCAGATTTGTCTTGTAATTCCAAATTTAGTATTCAGTGTTATCTTGGGTTCAGAGTGGCTAAGTAGAGTTTCTGGTAACTTATGTTATGATGTAGGGAGTTTGAAATTTAAATGGGGAGATTCTGAAGTAGAAGTAGCGTTCAATGACCATATTCAGAGGAGTAGTATTGTAGGTGTGATTTGTACTTTAAATGAGATATCGCCAGCCGTAGAGCGGGGTTCTCCATGTTTTGTGGGCAGTGTGATTACGAACGGAATTCTAGAGGACTCGTTACGTGAGGCTGCATTTCAGGGAAATATAGAGGATGAACAGTGTGTTCGGCTCTATGATGTGTTATGGTGTAATAGGAGAGTTTTTGAGGATCGCATTGGTATGGCCAATTGCTATACACATTCATTGAACGTTATTGATAGGTCAGTATTCACAGGACATAGATATCCTGTACCTTTCGCTTATCAGAGTGCAGTTGAGGCACAAATTAACCAGATGCTTGAAGATGGGATTATTGAGCACTCTAACAGTCCATATGTTAATTCTTTGATCACAGTACCCAAAACCGACGGCACGGTTCGTATTTGTTTAGACGCTCGTTTGGTTAACAGTAGAATTAGTTCAGATCAGCTGAAATCTATGTCAATAGAAGAATTAATGCAAACATTTGAGGGGAAGAAGTATTTCACTTGTGTAGATTTGAGTTCCAGTTTTTGGCAAGTGCCACTTATGTACGAAGATAGACCATTTACAGCTTTTAGTCATAAATATAACCTTTATCAATTTTGTAGAACACCTTATGGGTTAAAGAGTAGTTCAGCAGCTTTAATTAGGGCTTTAAACATCGCATTAGGGGATGACACAGGAGAGTTTGTAACCATTTACATAGATGATATGGTAATTAGTTCACGCAATTTTGAGGAGCATCTACGTCATTTAAATATAGTTTTTCTGAAGTTAGATCAGGCAGGGTTCACGTTGAAGCTGTCTAAGTCGTCATTCTGTCAGTCAGAAGTGACATTTTTAGGTCATAGAGTGTCGAGTAGAGGTGTTACACGAGAGGAAGGTAGGGTTAGCATGTGTGGACAGTAGCAACAGGGCATCGTTACAGATACTGAGAAATATGCTAGTAGAGCAACGTGATGACGTTCATTTAAAGGGAGCCACTGGCAAGGTTGGAAGCAGGTGACGCAGTAACATTTATAGTTTCCAAACGTATTGGGAAAACAGCATATGTGCTGGAGAATAGTGAGGGAAACAGATTATCCGGGACGTATAATATACATAGTCTACGAAAATATGTGTCATAAAGTGAGTGTGTTTAGCTGGCGAGCCAGCCTATCAAATGAGTAAGTGTGGTGTCTGGTGCGTGGTAGATCTGGTCTTCAAGGCAGGCGTATCAGAAGTCGCACAGGGGGGTAGTATGTAAGTAAATGAGAGTTTTTAAGGTACAGGGAAATATGACGGAATTGTCGGATGCTGTTGAGCACTAAATTGTCTCGATGCACCAAGGCCATTTTTGGCAGCGCTGATGGGTTCCCATTTATCTCCAAGAGATGGGGGAGCGCTTGTATAGGGCTTGTTAGCTTAAGGCGTCCACGAGATAAAAGATGGGCCATCAGAATGCGAGACAGTCCTTCATGAAACTCATACATATCAGCACACGTGATTTCTGTTTACGGCCTCGCCATGTAAGATTTGTAAGTGTGTAATTTAAGGTAATTTGTACAAAGGTATTATTTGAGTGAGGAGAAATGGTCTGTGTTGAGAACTAGTATTAAGTAGAATATGGTTAACGGGAACTTAACAAGACAGGGCGATTACGGCACAGAAATATTTGGTGTTATATGTAATGCGCATTTACTGTTTTTTTTTCAGAAGTCAATATTAATTTAATCTACTTCAAAGAGAGATTAAGTATTATGGTCACGAGGCGCTGCTACAATAGTGTGATCGTGTGCTCAGTGATAAGTGAGATTAAATTTCACCATAAGGAGGGGACCTCCAGTGAAATTAGGGAGTTCTATGGTGATATAAATATATCAGAACACCTTCAATGCGTGTGATATGACATCATAAATACATAGTGCTCACACATTAATTATGTCTATTTCTCCAACATAGAGAAATTTGTGAGGCGGAAATATCCGTGGAACACTATTCCATATGTAAAACATTGGACTGGTTGCAAAGTGCAATCCATAGTGACAACAAACTTTGACGCAAAGTGCGTGAAGAAAAAAATATGAGTGTATATATCTGTAATTTAGGGTGATTTCGTTTATGTAATATGTATTTTGGATGGGGTTTATTAACGTGTCTGGGATAATCGGATAATGGACCGTCGTCACGGTAAATCATCCGATGATCCGAGGCGAATATGTAACGTGTTTTTCGTGGGGTTTTATGCAACTGGCATAAGTCAGTAGGAAGCCATTCTATATTTATTTACGCGGCAAATTGTTCAGCCAAGAGAATTTTTCATGTTAATTTATTATTATTATTATTAATTTATTATAATTATTATTAAGGTATTTTCGGAGCATTTTATAAAAATTATTAGCATGCAGATAGGTTTTCTATGTCTTAGAAAACGCTATCAAGCAAATTATTACGAACGACAATATTATAGAAAATTATGTGATTACGGAATTTTACGGAGTTTTCGTCAGTTAGGGTATATCGAGAGACGTGACTCACTGGGATTTCAAGTACACGCTTAATCTTGTCGAGAAGCATGACGCAATCTTGGGTCGCAAGGTCTAGAAAAGGCGAATTGTTGGGACGGAAAACGACTTCTCCCTCTCGCGCGCCGAGTGTAAAGAAACCAGAGGAGGGGAACTAGCGGCGTGCTCTGCCAATCAGTGAGGACGACGTAAGCTAGATGTCGGTACCATGGTGGGGGAGCCAACGTGTGGATATATCGTTCGACGCGCCGTGAAACGAGGACTATCTGTGAAATACTTGAGGAGTATGGATGCGCGTGCGAGTCGCTCCGATGTTCGGTGGAGTTAAGGACAATCTGTGTAGAACTTGCAGAGTACGGTCGCAAGTGCGTGTCGCTCCGATGTTCAGTGGAGTTAGCGACGAACTTTTGTAAAACTTGGTTGTACGAGTGTTTGGGTCCGAGGTACGGACCATAGAATTATCTAATCTACCAGAATATCATCAAATTCCGACGGAGATGACGACGTCCAGGAGACTGTGGGAAGCTCACAACATCATCAAGAACGAGGGAAATGCTTTGGCAATTTCCAGTGGTAAGCGCAAATGACGCGGAAATACGCAATCTCTCATTTTTCTTTGTTTTACATTTCATATTTCAGTAACTTCATAGCTTGGAAATAAGAGTAAAATCAATTTATCAGACTCCGTTTTCACGTAATTTTCTATCGGTAATATTCAAATCACAACGCTCCAATTTAAATTTTGTACTTATTATTATTATTAATTTTGCTATACTTGTTTTATATAATAAATTCATTTCTTTTACAATGCAATCTTTGCTTTCAGTAGGTAGCATTAGATATAGACCAATTCCTTCTCCTGATACAATTGTTTGTTGGGTTAATGATCAAATCATACCACGATCTGAGTGAATAGAGTCTTGAAGGTGTTCTGCCAGAGCTAGACGTTGTTAAATACAAATTTAGATTTCAACATTGCATTGAGGTCTTGGCGCCCATTAAAACAACATAGCTTAGGCAAAGGTAAACAGTTACATTTATCACCCAACAGTGTGGGCTAGCAAAACTGCTACATTTGTCGCTACCAACATGGGGCACTAATTACTGCTACAAAAGAAGTATCATGTCAACGATTAGACATGCTAAGTTTAATGTATATCGAGTCAGATGTTCTGCGGGAAATTGATGTTGATGACATTGTAGAAGATTTAATTGAAAAAAAAAAAAAAAAAAAAAAAACACAGAAAAAACATTTTTTTTTATTACATTTTACAGAAGTGTAAAATAGTATGATTTGTTAAATTGTTCATCAAATTATCTGAAATGTTTTCAAATAACGATGATGGTTTCAATTGAAATGTATGTATATATGTAGGCCTATGTATGATTTAATAAAAAGTGTATTATTCATCTTGAGAAAAAGAAACCTTATATATAGGTCTACTTTATTAAATGTAGCCTACAGGTGCTAAAAAATAAAAATTATTTGAAAAAAATAAAGGTGCCCCAAAAATCCGGCACTGTATACCGTACACACACAGACCCAAGTAGGTCTATACCGTACGGGGCTTAATGGCCACGATGTCCAAGTCCTTCAAATGAGACAACAACAGTACGGCAATCCTGTTGATTTCAATACTTAAGTTATAAAATATTCAAAAGAGCACCGAGTCATCGTTTTCTTTGTATGGTACCTATAACAGCTGATCAAACAGGCTAGTGCATGTTTAACCTTTGGGGAAAATATATGCTTGAATTCCTCCAGAGCAGTGTCTGATAACAGCCATAACTCTAATCTTATCGTAAGTTAGGAAACGAAGTTCCAAGTGCATACACACTCAGACAGTGCAACTTGATTCGTAAATCGTTAACAGTAAACACCGACTATGAAGCAGTCTACACTCTAACCTAAACATTGACCGAAAGTTGATATATGCTAAAACAAATGATAATATTCCAAGTATTTCTGTGCAACTTTACAATACAATGTTTTTATTCAACAACTACTCCACTCTACTCCTAGTTGTGATACATGTTTCGGCTCCTCTCGAGCCTTCATCAGTCAATAAGCAACATAAAAATTCACAATGTTCAATTTAAAACCATGACGCATGACATGTTGGAATAAAATTGTACAAATTCACAGGCGACATCGCAATAAAATAGAAATACAATTCTTAAGGAATGGGTATAAAATCCCGGTAAGGGCCCTTTGTCACTTATAATTTACACCACAGCGGCTTCGGTGGCGTAGTTGGTAGCATATTGAGCTTCTATGCCCAAGATCGCGGGTTCAAACCCGGTCAAAGTCGTCGGATTTTTTAAGAGCGTTAAAAATCCCTCAGTAAGCCTTCCTTCGGAGGGGAAGTAAAGCCGGCGATCCCATGTCATAGATTTTTGGCATGAAAACGAACCTTAAATTTGTAGGTTAGTTTGATAACGCTACATTAGTTCCAACGTTCGCCGCCAGATGCTGACTGCGATGACATTTAGTAGCCACGTCAGCAGCTAGGTGTCGTGGACGGTAGCATTTGCTAGCAAAAGTAGGAACTACTTGAAAAACGAATAATCGTCTGCAGTCCTTCTACCTGAATCACATATATCACACACTAATACAGTCATCACAATTAACACCGGTTATCAGACAAATTATACACACACCCAAAGTACACGGGGCTACATGACCGCGTTGTCGTAGCCCCTAAATTAAGAAACCAACCAATTACACCACAAACTGAAGCAGGGTTGATTATCCACTCCAATCTTCAACGTTGCGTCTGTAAAATCGAAACCCCCATTAGAATCAATATGTATCAGCGTGTTGACATTGAACCTCTATTTAAACTTAGACTTGGACATTCGACATTTCTAATGGGGTATTATTATTAGATGAGCCCATGCGTGATATAATATCTTACATTTTGGGAGTGGAGATTCATCATCATCATCATCCTATTCCGTCTCCAGTTTCCCGGGTGCGGTAGACAAGCGCTCACCACTGCTTTCTGTCGTTCTACAACTTCTTCCCATTTCAGCCCTTTTTCTCCACTTCTGATCTCACGGTCTCAATCCATCATTTTCTGGGTCTTCCCCTCGGTCTTTTCCCTTTCAGTTCTCTATTAAAGTAGTATTCATTCGCATCATATGTCCATACCTCTGGAGTCTACGCTTCCTTATAACATTTGCAACAGTTTCCTGTATCCCAGCTTCTTTCCTATTTGTTTCGTTTCTGATCTTTCGATTCATGGTTCTAATGAATTTAATTTCTGTTGCTTGGATTTTGTTAAGGTCTTTATTCAGTAAAGTACATGTCTCCAGTCCATACACCAGAATTGGTACAAAGTAAGTATTGCACATGGTTAATTTTCTTTCAGGGGAATGTTGCTGTCCCATAATAGGTTTCTCACTTGACTGTAAAAATATAACGCTGTCTGTGTCCTGTTGAGTAACGTACTTCTTGCTGAACAGTGTTATCCTTTGAGATGCTGCTTCCGAGATACGATATTTGAAGTTGAAGACAGAGTCTAATTTAGTTCCTTCCAAAAAGAGAATTGGTACCGTCTCTGTTGATAGTCATTTCTACAGTCTTGGTTTTGCAGATCTTTAGCTGGAACTCCTTAAACTTTTTGTTCCAGGAATTTAGCTTCTTTTGTACTTCAGCTTCCGATTCTCCCCAGATCAGAACGTCATCTGCACAATAATAGACTACTACTACTACTACTACTACTACTACTACTACTAATATCGTATGGCCTCGGGTGCCGGGTGCAAGCTTTATTATTTGACACCTAAAGGGTAGCTTACATGTCGAATTTCGTTGTTCCTTGAAGCACTATGAAAGTCAAGGAGGTTAGATATCTAAGCTCCTTGAACACTATAGCGCTTTCTAGTAGAGAAATTAGGAACTTTGTGTTAGTGGAAACTCCCGAGATTAATTTTGCCATTATGAACATGGCCTACTGAATTCAAATGGGTTCTTTGACATGCCAACATCGTATGACATGCGTGTCGTAAATTTCTGCCGCCTTTCAAAAATCACTTACCACGGCCAGGAGCGAACCTGCAGGCTTGGGTTAGTAGACTGACACGTTAACCACTCAAGCAAGCGTTTGGTTCACTGTCAGCTTCCTTAATAGATTTAAGCAAAGCTAATTTCATCGTCCTGATCGTCTTCCCGCATAACGCATAAATCAAATTACACACTCGACCCGTTTGCGCAGTCAATTACAATTTACAGACTTTCGCTATCGTTTTACCCTCCATGGTTGGTTTTTCCCACCTCTACCGCCACTGAGGGCAGTGTCTGGAGCTTGAGACTCTGAGTCAGGGATACAACAGGGGTGTGTGACCAGCACTACGCCCAGGCTCACCTGCAAAGCGAACAGGGGGCCTGATGAAGGGATGGGAAGAGTGGAACGGTTAGGCAAGGAAGTGGGAAGGAGGTGGCCGTGGCCTTATAGTAGGAACCATCCCGGCATTTGCCCGAAGACGAAGCGGGAAACCACGGAAAACCACTTCATGGATGACTGAGGTGGGAATCGAACCCCCTCTACTCATTTGGACTACCCGAGGCTGAGGCTGAGTAGACCCCGTTCCAGTCCTCATACCACTTTTCAAATTTCGTGGCAGAGCCGGGAATCGAACCCAGGACCTCCGGGGCGGCAGCTAACCATGCTGACCTCTACGCTACGGAGACGACCAATTTACAGACTAAAGATCTGAAAGCAATTCACCAGCTGATCGGCAAAGTATTTTCAAATACTGTTGTTGAAGGCACTAGAAGGAGGCTAGAAAGAGGAAAGTTTCAGCGCCGCTCACACTCATTGATCTGCTGCGCAGTGTGAGTGATCATGTCAAAAGCAGAAGCCTTGCTCTGAAATTGCCTTTTCCAGGATAGAGTTGATATTATTTAGATGTCTGATGAATGGTTTAGGGGATGGGTTCTTTCTATGTTGATTATCTGGCCTCCTTAGCATTTGGTTCATCATCCGCCACTGTTCCGATGGCTTCTATTATAGGTGGTGTTGGATTGGTGTGTACTGGCGTGGAATTTAGGGATCATGTAATCTCGGCACCACTAAGACTGGTCGCGGTCCACTGGTTGAGGGACACCTGTTGCTGTTTGTTTGGCTACCCTGGGCATGCGGTGAATTTCTTCTTTGTTTGTAGTTTAATAATTTCAACAGATGTTCGAATACGATAAACATTTAGCTCGGTGCCATTGAGTTGTATTCTTCTTATTTAATAATTAGCCCCTAAGACCAAATATTACAAGATAAGTTATATATTCGACTAATAAAATATAACCTTTTGCGATAACGCCATGGAAGAAGCGATTTTCTTTTGTCACGTGAGAACTGCGTGAAGATGATGTTGTCATACTCTTGCTCATAGTTCGTATTTGTCTTACGGTATAGGAGATTTTATGTCGCATTTCTGGCCGCGTTATTATTTAACCTTCTGCGAATTATTAAGGCTGAAAAGTAGATCACATCGACAAGAATACTACGGTATTACATTTCGGTGAGTACGGTAGCTTATATTATTACCATTCCTACAATTTTGGCATAATGTTATGGTAACTATACTGTGCATTTCACAGTGTGCAAGACTACTCTACTTATGATGAAATAATAGATTATTATTGTGGCGTAGCTTAGATTTAAACATCATGGTACCAGACTTGTTGGCTGATGCAATTTGAAAGCTGAATTGCTTTTATTGTACTCCGTGCTGATATGAACGAAGGTTATGTTGTTGCAGTTTGTAGTGTGCGATTTGCGTATTTATCAGGGCGTGGGGGTGGGAGTGAGGATGGGTTTAGTGGGGATTTTGTTAGTTTGTATCACCGATGGTATTTTTAAATCAAGTACCGTATGACAGGATACTCATGACCATCATGCCGATACTAGCGGATTCATTGCGAATCAATTGGAGAGTAGGCTGACGTAGGTCCGGTGGCCTTGGCAGTAGGTTATGTTCCACACATTTTGTTTGCATGTGTGCGAGCTATGAAATAGACGATGGTATGGAATAAAGTGTCATGCAACTATTAGATCGGTCATTTTTGTGTACGGTACCTTATAAAATTGCCAAGAAACAGCACCGCTTGAAGCTATGTTGTGTTCCGGCAATTCTGTCAACACGGAATACGTGAATAGGCATACATTATGAATGTTTCCTACATTGCACGCAAACCAACCGTATTACTTGCGAAAATATAAATTATTGTGGGAAATGTAATATGTATGCATCTCCAATGAAATACGCTACACATAGCCTACTTGGTGGTTTTAAAAAGACACAGGACACTCAATTGCTGTAGGTACTTCAATGTTGATAACAGGAGATAGTTCTCTCACAATTCTAGAACCTTAATTTAATCTTATATCAAGGTAATATTAATCTATTACTTTGTACAAATGCTGTAAAATATCAGCAAAATGCAGACTGCTTTCATTGTGTGACTTCCATAACCTCACTTATCCACCATGATTGGGTACCCTCCCCTACCTCTCTACTACCGGTACCCATGGCCAAGCAACGATCTTACGTTAATTTTATTGAAATAGAATTTGATAGACAAAGGGGAACCAGACATTGAATTGCAAACTGTATTTTATTTAAACAGGGGAGGGAGAACACATCATCATCAAAACAGTTTTCAACAACCAGAACACTTTATTATTCATATTACAAATACGTAATACTCAACCAAACCCCGTGTAACCACATCTCCTTGAAGGGCCTTAGCCTACCAATGGTCTCGTCCAGACAGTCGTCTAACCAAGTAGCGACTATGGTCTTGTCCAGACAGTCGTCTAACCAAGTAGCGACTATGGTCTCGTCCAGACAGTCGTCTAACCAAGTAGCGACTATGGTCTCGTCCAGACAGTCGTCTAACCGAGTAGCGACTATGGTCTCGTCCAGACAGTCGTCTAACCGAGTGGCGACTATGGTCTCATCCCGACAGTCGTCTAACCGAGTGGCGACTATGGTCTCGTCCCGACAGTCGTCTAACCGAGTAGCGACTATGGTCTCGTCCAGACAGTCGTCCCCCTAACCAAGTAGCGACTATGGTCTCGTCCCGACAGTCGTCTAACCAAGTAGCGACTATGGTCTCGTCCAGACAGTCGTCTAACCAAGTAGCGACTATGGTCTCGTCCAGACAGTCGTCTAACCAAGTAGCGACTATGGTCTCGTCCAGACAGTCGTCTAACCCAGTAGCGACTATGGTCTCGTACAGACAGTCGTCTAAGACAGTAGCGACTATGGTCTCGTACAGACAGTCGTCTAAGACAGTAGCGACTATGGTCTCGTACAGACAGTCGTCTAACCCAGTAGCGACTATGGTCTCGTACAGACAGTCGTCTAACCCAGTAGCGACTATGGTCTCGTACAGACAGTCGTCTAACCCAGTGGCGACTATGGTCTCGTACAGACAGTCGTCTAACCCAGTGGCGACTATGGTCTCGTCCAGACAGTCGTCTAACCGAGTGGCGACTATGGTCTCGTCCCGACAGTCGTCTAACCGAGTGGCGACTATGGTCTCGTCCAGACAGTCGTCCCCCTAACCAAGTAGCGACTATGGTCTCGTCCAGACAGTCGTCCCCCTAACCAAGTAGCGACTATGGTCTCGTCCAGACAGTCGTCTAACCAAGTAGCGACTATGGTCTCGTCCAGACAGTCGTCTAACCGAGTAGCGACTATGGTCTCGTCCAGACAGTCGTCTAACCGAGTAGCGACTATGGTCTCGTCCAGACAGTCGTCTAACCAAGTAGCGACTATGGTCTCGTCCCGACAGTCGTCCCCCTAACCAAGTAGCGACTATGGTCTCGTCCAGACAGTCGTCTAACCAAGTAGCGACTATGGTCTCGTCCAGACAGTCGTCTAACCAAGTAGCGACTATGGTCTCGTCCAGACAGTCGTCTAACCGAGTAGCGACTATGGTCTCGTCCAGACAGTCGTCTAACCAAGTAGCGACTATGGTCTCGTCCCAACAGTCGTCCCCTAACCTAGTAGCGACTATGGTCTCGTCCAGACAGTCGTCTAACCGAGTAGCGACTATGGTCTCGTCCAGACAGTCGTCTAACCGAGTAGCGACTATGGTCTCGTCCAGACAGTCGTCTAACCGAGTAGCGACTATGGTCTCGTCCAGACAGTCGTCTAACCGAGTAGCGACTATGGTCTCTTCCAGACAGTCGTCTAACCGAGTAGCGACTATGGTCTCGTCCAGACAGTCGTCTAACCAAGTAGCGACTATGGTCTCGTCCCAACAGTCGTCCCCTAACCTAGTAGCGACTATGGTCTCGTCCAGACAGTCGTCTAACCGAGTAGCGACTATGGTCTCGTCCAGACAGTCGTCTAACCGAGTAGCGACTATGGTCTCGTCCAGACAGTCTTCTAACCGAGTAGCGACTATGGTCTCGTCCAGACAGTCGTCTAACCGAGTAGCGACTATGGTCTCTTCCAGACAGTCTTCTAACCGAGTAGCGACTATGGTCTCTTCCAGACAGTCGTCTAACCGAGTAGCGACTATGGTCTCTTCCAGACAGTCGTCTAACCGAGTAGCGACTATGGTCTCGTACAGACAGTCGTCTAACCCAGTAGCGACTATGGTCTCGTACAGACAGTCGTCTAACCCAGTAGCGACTATGGTCTCGTACAGACAGTCGTCTAACCCAGTAGCGACTATGGTCTCGTACAGACAGTCGTCGAACCCAGTAGCGACTATGGTCTCGTACAGACAGTCGTCTAACCCAGTAGCGACTATGGTCTCGTACAGACAGTCGTCTAACCCAGTAGCGACTATGGTCTCGTACAGACAGTCGTCTAACCCAGTAGCGACTATGGTCTCGTACAGACAGTCGTCTAACCCAGTAGCGACTATGGTCTCGTACAGACAGTCGCCTAACCCAGTAGCGACTATGGTCTCGTACAGACAGTCGCCTAACCCAGTAGCGACTATGGTCTCGTCCAGACAGTCGCCTAACCCAGTAGCGACTATGGTCTCGTCCAGACAGTCGCCTAACCAAGTAGCGACTATGGTCTCGTCCAGACAGTCGTCTTAACCCAGTAGCGACTATGGTCTAGTCCAGACAGTCGTCTTAACCCAGTAGCGACTATGGTCTCGTCCAGACAGTCGTCTAACCCAGTAGCGACTATGGTCTCGTCCAGACAGTCGTCTAACCCAGTAGCGACTATGGTCTCGTCCAGACAGTCGTCTAACCCAATAGCGACTATGGTCTCGTCCAGACAGTCGTCTTACCAAGTAGCGACCAATGGTCTCGTCCAGACAGTCGTCTTACCTAGCAGCGACCAATGGTTTCGTACAGACAAGTCGTCTAACCGAGTAGCGACCAATGGTTTCGTACAGACAGTCGTCTAACTAAGTAGCGACCAATGGTTCCGTACAGACAGTCGTCTAACTAAGTAGCTACCAATGGTTCCGTACAGACAGTCGTCTAACTAAGTAGCGACCAATGGTTTTGTCCAGACAGTCGTCTAACTAAGTAGCGACCAATGGTTTTGTCCAGACAGTCTTCTAATCATGCAGCGACCAATGGTTTTGTCCAGACAGTCGTCTAATCATGCAGCGACCAATGGTTTTGTCCAGACAGTCGTCTAATCATGCAGCGACCAATGGTTTTGTACAGACAGTCGTCTAACTAAGTAGCGACCAATGGTTTTGTCCAGACAGTCTTCTAACTAAGTAGCGACAAATGGTTTTGTCCAGACAGTCGTCTAATCATGCAGCGACCAATGGTTTTGTCCAGACAGTTGTCTAACTAAGTAGCGACCAATGGTTTTGTCCAGACAGTCGTCTAACTAAGTAGCGACCAATGGTTTTGTCCAGACAGTCGTCTAACTAAGTAGTGACCAATGGTTTTTCCAGACAGTCGTCTAACTAAGTAGCGACCAATGGTTTTTCCAGACAGTCGTCTAATCATGCAGCGACCAATGGTTTTGTCCAGACATTCGTCTAACAAAGTAGCGACCAATGGTTTTGTCCAGACAGTCATGTAACAAAGTAGCGACCAATGGTTTTGTCCAGACAGTCGTCTAACTAAGTAGCGACCAATGGTTTTGTCCAGACAGTCGTCTAACTAAGTAGCGACCAATGGTTTTGTCCAGACAGTCGTCTAATCATGTAGCGACCAATGGTTTTGTACAGACAGTTGTCTAATCATGTAGCGACCAATGGTGTTGTCCAGACAGTCGTCTAATCATGTAGCGACCAATGGTTTTGTACAGACAGTTGTCTAATCATGTAGCGACCGGTGGTTTTGTAAAGACAGTCGTCTAATCATGTAGCGACCGATGGTTTTGTCCAGACAGTCGTCTAATCATGTAGCGACCGATGGTTTTGTCCAGACAGTCGTCTAATCATGTAGCGACCGATGGTTTTGTCCAGACAGTCGTCTAATCATGTAGCGACCGATGGTTTTGTCCAGACAGTCGTCTAATCATGTAGCGACCGATGGTTTTGTTCAGACAGTCGTCTAATCATGTAGCGACCGATGGTTTTGTTCAGACAGTCGTCTAATCATGTAGCGACCGATGGTTTTGTTCAGACAGTCGTCTAATCATGTAGCGACCGATGGTTTTGTCCAGACAGTCGTCTAATCATGTAGCGACTTTGGTTTTGTCCAGACAGTCGTCTAATCATGTAGCGACCGATGGTTTTGTACAGACAGTCGTCTAATCATGTAGCGACCGATGGTTTTGTTCAGACAGTCTTCTAATCATGTAGCGACCGATGGTTTTGTTCAGACAGTCGTCTAATCATGTAGCGACCGATGGTTTTGTTCAGACAGTCGTCTAATCATGTAGCGACCGATGGTTTTGTCCAGACAGTCTTCTAATCATGCAGCGACCAATGGTTTTGTCCAGACAGTCGTCTAATCATGCAGCGACCAATGGTTTTGTCCAGACAGTCGTCTAATCATGCAGCGACCAATGGTTTTGTACAGACAGTCGTCTAACTAAGTAGGGACGAATGGTTTTGTCCAGACAGTCGTCTAACTAAGTAGCGACCAATGGTTTTGTCCAGACAGTCGTCTAATCATGCAGCGACCAATGGTTTTTCCAGACAGTCGTCTAACTAAGTAGCGACCAATGGTTTTTCCAGACAGTCGTCTAATCATGCAGCGACCAATGGTTTTGTCCAGACAGTCGTCTAACAAAGTAGCGACCAATGGTTTTGTCCAGACAGTCATGTAACAAAGTAGCGACCAATGGTTTTGTCCAGACAGTTGTCTAACTAAGTAGCGACCAATGGTTTTGTCCAGACAGTCGTCTAACTAAGTAGCGACCAATGGTTTTGTCCAGACAGTCGTCTAATCATGTAGCGACCAATGGTTTTGTACAGACAGTTGTCTAATCATGTAGCGACCAATGGTTTTGTCCAGACAGTCGTCTAATCATGTAGCGACCAATGGTTTTGTACAGACAGTTGTCTAATCATGTAGCGACCGGTGGTTTTGTACAGACAGTAGTCTAATCATGTAGCGACCGATGGTTTTGTCCAGACAGTCGTCTAATCATGTATCGACCGATGGTTTTGTCCAGACAGTCGTCTAATCATGTAGCGACCGATGGTTTTGTCCAGACAGTCGTCTAATCATGTAGCGACCGATGGTTTTGTCCAGACAGTCGTCTAATCATGTAGCGACCGATGGTTTTGTTCAGACAGTCGTCTAATCATGTAGCGACCGATGGTTTTGTTCAGACAGTCGTCTAATCATGTAGCGACCGATGGTTTTGTCCAGACAGTCGTCTAATCATGTAGCGACCAATGGTTTTGTACAGACAGTCGTCTAATCATGTAGCGACCAATGGTTTTGTCCAGACAGTCGTCTAACTAAGTAGCGACCAATGGTTTTGTCCAGACAGTCTTCTAACTAAGTAGCGACCAATGGTTTTGTCCAGACAGTCGTCTAATCATGCAGCGACCAATGGTTTTGTCCAGACAGTCGTTTAACTAAGTAGCGACCAATGGTTTTGTCCAGACAGTCGTCTAACTAAGTAGCGACCAATGGTCTTGTCCAGACAGTCGTCTAACTAAGTAGCGACCAATGGTCTTGTCCAGACAGTTGTCTAACTAAGGAGCGACCAATGGTTTTGTCCAGACAGTCGTCTAATCATGCAGCGACCAATGGTTTTGTCCAGACAGTCGTCTAATCATGTAGCGACCAATGGTTTTGTCCAGACAGTCGTCTAACTAAGTAGCGACCAATGGTTTCCTACAGACAGTCGTCTAACCTGGCCACAGGGGAGTGCGGTGAAGTTACAAGCCAACATGGCGATGTGTTTTTATGTCTGTTTTTTATTGCAAAGTAAAAATGTTGAGGATTTCCTTAGTATAGTGTAAATGTGGTGTGCAAACAAGTTTTAGAGTGATACTAACAAAGCTGAAACTTGGTACCATTTAATGCACTAGAGCCAAAATTACTTGAAGTGACAGTGCCCCCCTCTGTTCCTTCTAGTCATATTATAGACTTATTCTGCCCGCGGTTTGATTTTAGAACTTGGACATTTACGGAAATGTTTTCTCATAAAAGAGGAGCTTTCAATGATTTCCATCTTTAAGAACTTCTACACAACATCTTGAAAGTCAGTACAGGTATCCCTCGATTTACGAGATGGATTGTTCCGAGTATCATCGCGTAATACAAGAACACGTAAAGTGAATATATTATAATATGGGTTGGATAGCAGATACGGACTTTTTCAAGGGGAAAATAAAAAAACCTATGAGTGTTAAAGAAATGCAATCGGGTGTTCGTGGGCTCTCGGAATGATAAACCAACAGGACTTTGATTTTATGGTCTCGAGATGCTTCTCTTCTAACAACAAAGTGAGGCGATCTTTGGAGACTTTAAAGCCAGTGATCCTCTTTTCTCGTATTGACAAAAATTTTCTGGTCGCACTTTTGGAGCTTTCTTTAAATTTTTCTGCTTGACCTCTTATGGTTCTCGGAGTTGATTCCGAGATTCCTGTAGCTCTGACAATGTCCACAGCGCGCTCATTGCGTTCATATCGCTTATAACTTCCAGCTTTTCTTCAAGTGTTATTGATATCCTTTGCTTTTTGTTATAGGAAGCATTTTGATCACACTTTCTTTTCTCCATAACTTTTTTAGAAACAATAAAACACAGCATGTTAACTCAATGCTCTCTGTAATAATGACCACATGCCGCCAGTCAACACTGATATAACACAACACAGCTACCCAGCACTCTCCTTGATACTGACTACAAACAGCGCACCGCCTTGCAGCACTGCACTCGATCGCGAAATCGTCCCACAGGGTGGTTGTGAATCCGCAACCTAACTTGTACATATTTCTTTATTTTATATAATAATGTACGGTACATTTTAAAAAATCTCGTTATAGCGAAAATGCGTCAAGTGAGAACGCATATAACTAGGGATGACCGTATGAGCTAATTCCCGTTTACATGTCTATATTCTATACACTAGGCCAGGGGTGCACAAGTTTCTTATAAGTGGGGGCCAAGTTTATTAGGTAGATTTCATTAGAAAGCTAACTATTGCAATGGGTCCCATGTTTCGACATCCGGAAAATTTCGACATATCTTCGCGTTTCACATCACCCAGACCCCAAAACCACCGTCAGTTCAAAAGTTTATATATAATTTATATATGTATAGATATCAGTTTCTTGTGGACAAGATAACTGCCGTAATTTTGCACCAATCACTTAGAATTTTTTACATAATATGTATCCCCTTAAAATCTCGGTCGAGTTCGTTAATGGGCAAAATCGGTCAAAGGGGGTGAAAATGGGAGGCTTTTTTCGAAAAAGTGAAATATCGCTATAACTCTCTTAATATCTGAAATATTGAATCCATTCAAAGTTTATACTATGTGTCGGACAAGGCCCTAAAATTTATGTTTGAAAAGTTTTTTGATAGCACCAACCATTGACCAAAGGGGTGGGAAAAAGTGGGTTTTTCAGGAAACATTAATCATATCTCTGTTAATAGGCACAATATCAAAACCGTACAGAATGGACAATATTCCTCCAATAATTATCTAAAACTTTTGTCTGAAAGCATTTTTGATATGACCCACCATTACGCCACGGGGTGAGCAAAATGATTTAAATTATAAGAAAATGCCAAGTGCCAAGAGAGGTTGCCATGACAACTTTACTTTTAATTGATAAGGGATGAGCCATCAGCAGTTGCTATGACAACGCCACTGCACGAGATAACATTCAGTTTTCCATCTGTCTGTGGGAAGCGACTTCGGTATCGGAACTGGTAGCATGGTGAACTTCTATGCCCAAGGTCGCGGGTTCAAACCCGGCTGAAGTCGTCGGATTTACTAAGAGCGCTAAAAACCCTGAGTTTGCTTTCCTTCGGAGGGGAAGTACCAACGTTCGTTGCGAGTAGATGGTTCCGGTGGCATCTAGTAGCCAAGTTCACAGCTAGGTGTCGTTGACGTTAGTATATGGTACAAAATTAGGAACTACTACTTAAAATTGACCGTCTGCAGACCTAACCTGAATTACAGACTAATACAGTCATCATAATTAACACCGTTTATCAGATTCTACACATACCCAGTGTACACGGGGTTACACGACCACGTTGTCGCAGCCCCTAAACTGAGGAACCAACAAATATTTCTGCGGGAGATAAAATTTTGCGTGAAGAAGTAACAGACTGTCAGATAGTTACACATAAGTTCCAAACCTTGCATATGGACAGTGTGATCACAAGTATAAAAATGAACCCCAAATGACAAGAAGGTTACCATCACCATAAGACAATAAAATGATAAAAATATGCATACAAAAAACGAAAAAAAAAAGTTAATTAACCTCCAAATGTAAAATACTTTCTTGCAATCAATAAGGTCTGATCCTCCTACGAAAACCTGCATATTTTGCCTATTATAGCCTATCCCCTAGTTTGCCCGGTGAAATCTACCTCCGCCTTCCGGCGTGCCGAGAGGAATTTTTTTACATAACAAGTGGCAGGCCACAGAGGCACTTGCCAAACCCTACCGCTAAAGCTAATGTTACTATCATCTGAATAACCTATTTTACCAGCGGACAAAAAATGTGTTTCAATACCATTTTTAGCCTACTTTCGATTTTTGCAAAAAAATGAAAGTAGACTTATGAGATCACTACAGGGCGAAAAAAAGTGTGTCTGTGTGTGTGTGTGTGTGTGTGATTCTGTGTGTGTGTGTGTGTGTGAGTGTGTGTACTCTGAATGTCTGTCCCCCCCCTATCAATTCGAACACGGTGAGTGCAAATTGAACGAAATTTGGTACAAAGGTAGCACTAGCAAAGGACACCTCAGTGTCCTGTTTTATATCGCCGCCATCTTGACGGAAACTGAATGACGGCCACCCAAATGTTCAAAGCTTAAATCAAATTACGACTAACCTAATCATCCGATCTCTACCAAATTTTGCAACAACATACCTTTATAGAGGGAGCATCCTTTGACCAAACTAATAGGTCATCAGCCTAATAGTTTGCGGATGGCGGCCATCTTTGTGTGAAAATCGATTGCCCCTATTAATATATAATTTTGTGCCCCTATTAATTCGAACACGGTGAAACCGAATGGTACGAAATTTGGTACAGAGGTAGTACTAGCAAAGGGCACCCCAGTGTCATGTTTTATATCGCCGCCATCTTGACGAAAACTTAATGGCGGCCACACAAATGTTCAAAGCTTAAATCAAATTACGACTAACCTAATCATCCGATCTCTACCAAATTTTGCAACAACATACCTTTATGGAGGAAGCATCCTTTGACAAATCTAATAGGTCATTAGCCTAATAGTTTGCGGATGGCGGCCATCTTTGTGTGAAAATCGATTCCCCCTATTAATTTGAACACGGTGAAACCGAATGGAACGACATTTGGTACAGAGGTAGCACTAGAAAAGGCCACCTCAGTGTCATGTTTTATATCACCGCCATCTTGACGGAAACGTAATCACGGCCACTCAAATGTTAAAGGCTAAAATGTAATTACGACCAACCTAATAATCTAGTCTCTACCAAATTTTGCAACAACAAATCTTTATGTGGGAAGCATATTCTGACCAAACTGCTAGATCATCAGCCCAATAGTTTGCAGATGGTGACCAAGTATGTGTGCAAATCGATTCCCCCTATCAATTGAAACACGGTGAAACCGAATTGAACGAAATTTGGTACAGAGGTAGCACTAGCAAAAGGCACCTCAGTGTCATGTTTTATATCGCCGCCATCTTGACGGAAACGGAATGACGGCCACCCAAATGTTAAAAGCTTAAATCAAATCCTAATAATTTGATCTCTACCGGATTTTGCAACAACATGCCTTTTTGTGGAAAGCATCTTATGACTGACTACAAGGTCATCAGCCCAATAGTTTGCAAATAGCGGCCATGTATGTGTGCAAATCCATTCCCCGGATCAATTCAAACACGGTGAAACCGAATTGAATGATTTTTTTTACAGAGATAGCACTAGCAAAGGGCACCTCATATTCATGTTTAATATCCCTATATTATATTATATTATATTATACAGTATTCTGCCTAGTGGCAGGTCCATGTCTTCGTACAGAGAATTTCTGATGCCAACGTTCCCGGTCTTCAGCTTCTTTCTTCAGTCTGCTGTAACTCTTTCTATCTTTCATATCCCTATAGCACGTTGTATTTCAACAAGCTACTACAACCAACATTCAATTATACTCCTTGAAAAGGACAAAGAGTTATAACAATACCCATGCATTTAGGAGAAAGTAGGCTATATGTTGTTTACTGAACATCTTGTTGTGTCCTCTAATTGGTTTAAATCCATTTTTGAAGTTTTTTTTGGGAAATTGCGTTATTAAGTTATCAAATGACTGATTTACAATCAACTTGCTCCTAATTCAAAAAGGTTTAGGGGTTTACAAAATAATCTGTCCAATAATTGTTTACTTTTTAATTTATTTTTAACGAATCATTTTTATAATTGTCTTAGATCATCGAGGGCCTACAATCTCATCATTCACCATGTGTATATTCACGTTTACAATAGCCTTGGAGGCTGGAGCCTTGGAGGCTGGATTTAGACAGCTCCTTAACCCGGTCCATGAGGCAATTTTAATTGGCTACATGGATAACTCTTGCCAGGCGCGTCCACGTCGCGGGGGTGGGCAACGGTACTGTAATATACCATGGAACTACAGTACCGGCTAAGTTCTGGTGAGGACCCAGTCCTATGGGGTATAACATAGGCCCCGTGCACAGGGTTACGTGCGAAGACCTCAACGGAATCTGCAGCGGAGAAGATGGACTTCGGAACGGTGGAGATTGCGGAAGAGGCAACCCAGTACTCAGGGAATAGTAAGAGTACAGCATCAATCGGCAGCGTCTGTTTCCCAGGTTAGGGGCGGCTGCAAGGGCGTCTGTTTCCCATGTTAGGGGCGGCCTGTATAATAGCTGGCAGTAGCTTCATAAAATGCCTTTGGGAGTGGCGACCCCATCGTAATAATAGCCTAAAATGGAAATGGCACTTCGAATGAATCGGAAAAGGTTAGGGCGTACCCTGCAGGCGACGCGCAGTTCTTTTGGTACTGGGGGAACTGTGAGAAATGGGCGACCAGTAACCGAAATGAAAGTGGGAATCATGAATGTCATGACCCTGACAGGCAAGGTGGAGGAGGTGGTAGACTTCATGGAGAGGGAGAATGTTGGATTGATGGGGCTGAGTGAAGTGAAATGGAAAGGTAAAGGAAGGAAGAAATTGAGGAAAGGATATACATTATACTGGAGTGGTGGCCAAGAGGCCAAAAATGGCGTGGGACTGATAACCTCGAAACAACTGGAGGAGTATGTTGAAGTGGTCGAGTGTGTGAGTGACAGAATAATGAAAATTAGAATGAAGATGAAAAATGACGTGATGGACTTCATACAAGTGTATGCACCACAGACTGGAAACAGAGAAGAAGATATTGAAGTATTCCTGGAGGATGTAGAAAGAGTAATTTCAGATGTAGAAGTGGTGATCATGGGAGATATGAATGCACAAGTCGGAAACGAGAGACAAGGAAAGGAAGAAGTCATTGGACCATATGGATATGGGAAAAAGAACCGGGAAGGAGAGGAACTTGTAAACTTTTGTGAAAGGAATGGACTGATAGTGGGTAATTCATGGTTTCGGAAGAAAAACAGCAGGAAAATTACGAGATATGGTTGGGGCGATAGAAGAACAAAATCAGTAATTGACTACTTTCTGGTGGAAAGGACTAATCGCAGAAAGCTGATAGATGTGACAGCTTTACCAGGAGAAGCATTTGATGGGGACCATAGAGTTGTGGTGGCAAAATTTAGATGGGAAAAATTGGAAAACCTAAAGGAGATCAGAGAAAGTAAAATAAAAATATGGAAATTGAAAGACAAAACCGTACAGGAAAATTTTCAGGAGAGATTGAAGCAACAAATCCCAGTTACTGAAGTGGAAAACATAGAAGAGGAATGGTCTCACTTTAAAAAGGCATTTGTTGGTGCAGCAGAGTGTGCTTGTGGTAGGACGTCAACAAGAGTGAAAGAGAAGGAGACACCATGGTGGAATGAGGAAGTGAGGAAAGCAGTGAAAGAAAAGAAGTCTGCATGGAAAGAATGGAACCGAGATCAAACAGAAGAAAGCAAAAGGAAGTATCACGACAGCAAACGGAGGTGTAAGAAAGTGGTAGGAGAAGAAAAGAAGAAAAGTTGGGAAGAATTTACACGAAGAATGGAAACAGATGTAAGTGGCAGTAAATGGATGCTGTATGGGCTTCTAAGAAGTAAGAGGAAAGAAAGAGTTACTACAAAGCTAGTGAAAAAGGAAGATGGAGAGTTGTTAACACACCCAGAAGAGATAAAGGGACGATGGAAGGATTATTTCGATAAGCTTTTGAATGTGAGCAATAGTACTGGTGAAATGGAAGTGACACAACCTGACGACTCTATAACAGAAGATGATATAACAATGCTGGAGGTGGAATTAGCAGTACAGAAAATGAAGATGGGAAAAGCAACAGGGGTGGATGAAGTCAGTGTAGAAATGATAAAGGCTGCTGGACCTGTTGGTATGCAATGGCTGTATCGACTGCTAAAGTGTGTGTGGAAATGGAAATGTGTACCAGAAAACTGGAAGAAAGGGCTAATAATACCAGTGTTTAAGAAGGGGGACAAGAAGGTGTGTGTTAACTATAGAGGGATCACCCTCATATCACAGATAGTAAAAATACTGGAAAGGATATTAGAAAGAAGAATGAGAAGAAAGGTGGAAGGAGAGTTGCAAGAGGAACAGTATGGCTTCAGGAGTGGAAGATCCACAGTGGACCCAATCTTTAGCTTGAGGCAGGTGATTGAAAAGAACTGGGAATATGGAGAGGATTTGATCATGACTTTCATAGATCTAGAAAAGGCATATGATAGTGTCCCCAGAGAGAAGGTATGGGAAACCATGGTTAAGAAGAGACTGGGAAGAGAAATGTTGGAAATGGTGCAAGCAATGTACAACAACTGTGTTAGCAGGGTACTGACCCCAGTTGGAAAGACAGATTGGTTTACGAACAAGACTGGACTAAGACAGGGGAGTGTGCTGTCACCTCTCTTGTTCATAATGGTGATGGATGAAATAGTAAAGGAAACAAAGGAAGCATATGAACATAAAGAAATGAAGTTACTGTTATTTGCAGATGATATTGTGGTCTGGGGAAGGAACACCGAAGAAGTGCAAAAACAACTAGATGCACTGAACGAAAATATTCAGAAGTATGGCCTGAAAATCAGTATAGAGAAAAGCAAGACCATGGTGATGACAAGAGGGGAAAGACAAGGAAAGGGCACTGTGAAAATTGGAAGTCAGAGTTTGGAAATTGTGGACACGTTCAAATACCTAGGAAGTGAATTGATGCAAACTGGTAGGTTGGACATGGAGATTGGCAGGAGGGTACAGCAGAGCAATGCATTCTATCAAAGTGTAAGAAAACTTGTTTGGGATAAGGAAGTACCAAGGAAAAGCGAGGAGGTAATGTATAAAGTGTATTATGTACCCATATTAACTTATGCAGCTGAGACTTGGACCCTGACAAGCAGGCAAGAGAGTAGAATCCAAGCCAGTGAAATGAAATTCCTAAGAAGTATGATAGGAAAGACAAGGAAAGACCGAGTGAGGAATGAAGATGTTAGGAAGGAAGTTGGGATGGGAAAACTAAATGAGAGAATTGAGAAGAATAAACTAAGGTGGTTTGGACATGTAAAGAGGATGGAGGAAAATAGAATACCAAGACAGATGCTGGAGGCGAAGTGCAAGGGTAAGAGACCAAGAGGAAGACCTAGAACAAGGTGGATGGATTCAGTGAAGAACGGCGTAAGAAAAAGAAATCTGGACTGGGACAAGATCGTGGAAGAAGAATGGTGGAAGGAAAGAGGAAAGTGGAGAAGTGCCATAAATACCCCGACCCGGCAGGAGCTGGATAAGGGGAAATGATGATGATGATGATGAATAGTATAGATTATTTATCCGCCAAAGAAATTAAAACTCGGCAATATTTGTAGGTTTATGCCGTGCGTTGTGCGGGGTAGCGCGCAGTTCGCTACTCCTGTGGGGGGTCCGGACACGGACACCAAGAGCCCGCTGATGTCTTCCTAGGCAAAACCCCGCACAAGACACGGCATCAACCTAGAAAAATTGCTGAGTTTTGAGATCAATAGTTTTTCACCGAATGGTTCAGTATGTTGTGATTACAATCTAAAATCCAAATTTTGAGCCTACCTGGGGTTTTCCAAAATCCCTCCATACAAATGCTGTGATGGCACTGTCCTGGAGTCTTTACCCCAATCTCTGATTGTATTAATTGCAGTTAAAAACACTTCTACAGTGCAGTCGTCACAGAACCACAAGTTAACTGACAAACCCAACACACATCAGTGTTCACAGGACTGATGACCAAGATGTCCCTAGCCTCCAATATAAATTAAACAACCAATATGTTTAGTTTTTGAGAGATTGAAGGAAATTGATATTCACTTGAATATCATTGTTGCAGGTAAACCACTGCTGGAGCCAGAAGAGTTAGTCCAACAACATGGGAAACAGTAACACGGTGAGTAGTCGGCCCCTATGGGCGTGGGTTGGCGACCACGGGACCCCAGCTGAGTCCGGCGTTGCTTCCGCTTATTTGTGCTGGGTTCCTTTCAGTGATCTTCCCTGTCGACCTCCCTTGGTCAACACTTGTTCTCTTTCGATCCCAACGGTATTAGGGTATCCGAGGCCTAGGGAGTCTTTCACTTTCCCGCCTTAATTAGCCCTTGTCTGATCTTTCCTGATACCCTCATTCTTTGAGTGGTCAGCCTTCTTTATCTTTTCATGATATCTCTTGCCTTCTGCAAAAGGCCCTCAAGGAGGCAGGTTATGTGTAGTCCCACCACTTCTGGTGCACCCTGGATAGTGCTACACCCTCAAGGGAGTTTGGGAGTAGGCGACGCTGAGGAATTCTTGACTGGGTCTGTTTTCTTCCCCCTTTTTCCACTGACTTTGGGACGGGACCTCTCCTCTTTCCCCCTTTCCTATCTGCCTTTCATTGGCTCTCCTTCCTTCCAAGTCCCACAATCCTCATTCTTCGAGGGTTAAGGGCATTTCTTTTCCTCCTGTCCATTAGTTCTTTTGTGCTCCTTCTTATTTTCTCATTTCTTCATTTAGTATGTAAGCTAGTTCTTAAGTCCGTATTAGTTCTAGTTTTCATGGCATTATCTTTAATTATCAAGTTCACCCAAACCATTAGGGGCCGATAACCTAGATGTTCGGCCCCGTAAAACAACAATCGTCATCAACTCGTGTTCAGGGATCCTAGGGATCTGTCGTACTGGAGCAGTCCCGGATTTTTAATTTTCTGAGCTATGTCCCAGTGTCTGACAACTCTTTTCGGTATCAAATTTCAAATAAAATAGAAAAATCGGTAGTAGTAACTTATAGATTGCGATTCCTTACACTAAGATTTATTATTTATTTATCGTATGGCTTTTAGTGCCGGGAGTGTCCGAGAACATGTTCGGCTCGCCAGAGGCTGTAGCTGCTTCAAGCGGACACCCCTAGGGTGAGATACAAGTTCCGTTCAATTTAAAGTAGTCCAACTTTCGCTACCAGATGTCAATGATACCTAGTGGTGAACGTTGGAACTTTTATAGAGCGTTCCAATGAAATCTAACCTAGAAATTTAGCTTCACACGAGTTTAGTCTGTGGAAGGATCTTTTACATGCCATATATCTATGACATTGGACCGCCGGCTTTACTTCCCCTCCGAAGGAAGGCATACCGAAGGATTTTAATGCTCTTAAAAAAATTTGACGACTTTGGCTGGGTTTGAACCCGCTATCTTGGGAACAGCAGTTCAGCATGCTGTCTTCAGACATTCCCGGCACTAAAAGCCATACGCTAAATAAATAAATAATCCCAGAGATCTCCGCCAAAAGCGTAAGAATGAAATGTGGGTGCATATTACACTTGCACGTGGTACCATAGTCAGAATTCGAATCCAATGTTTACAGTTGTGTGACAGAAGAAAAACATATCTTTTGCAACACTAATCGTGTGTGTCATTGACGCTGACTGGTTTAAAGTATAGCTCGTAGGTGGCATAAGCAAATACGACTTACAAAGCAGATCGAATATATTTGATCGCAGCACTGGCAGCCCTTCTGAGGAGCGGTGAAGCGGCTAATGAATGTGGTACCAAGGAGTTCTGTAATTTTCAATGGTGTTTATAACATTCGGTACAGGCTGAGTAAAGCCAGCCAGAGGTCGCATCAAATGCATCTTCGTTGCCTGTATCCTGTTCTTTCCTCTTCAGTGTTAGTACACGTTACCAAGCCATGTAGTATGGTTGGGATAGCCATTGTTTTATAGAATTTCGGAACTGTCTCTCTTCTTACCTTCTTTACTAACCTCCCCCAAGGGCTCACATCTGGTGGGATGTGGGTTGGCGACCACGGTACCCCAGCTGAGTCCGGCAATGCTTCCACTTACTTGTGCTGGGCTCCTTTCCGTCTTCTTTCCTGTCGACCTCCCTTGGTCAATTCTTGTTCTTATCCGACCCCGACGGTATTAGGGTATCCAAGGCCTAGAGAGTCTTTCACTTTCCTGCCTTAATTGGCCCTTGTCTCATCTTTCCTGGTCCCTTCTTCTTCGAGGAGTCAAACCTCTTGTTTTCTTTTAATTATATTTCCTTTTCTCTATAAGATTCCCGTGCTGTTTTTGTTAATTGGCTCCCCTTGTATCTAAATTCCCTTTAGCGAATAAACTGTGTAATACCGAATACTTTCATGACCCTGATGAATCCTGCGTATGTAAATTATGCGGGGTGCAATGTAGTAGATACCACGTAATTTCTTGTGCCAATCGGGGATCATCCATTGTGAAGTTTTGTGAATGACAGTTTGTTATCATCAATATGCACAATTTGTGTCATTTATCTTTATTAGTATTTTGAACCTCAATTGCATTTTGTACTGTACGTATTTTCAATCTCATTTGCATTTTGTAAGTATTTTGGCTTTCAATTGCATTTTCTAAGTATTTCAAGTCTACATTGCATTTCGTACTTATTTTGAATCTAAACTACATTTTGTGCATATTTTCCAATCTATTCCTTTTGTGAGTATTATCCTTCTTAATTCCCTGTTGTAAGTATTTCCACTCTCCATTTTGTGAGTCGTTTCAATCTGAGTTACATTTTGTAAGTATTTTCAGTCTCATTTAATTTTGGTTCTGTTTTCCATTTCATTGTCATTTTCGCTGTCACCCAAACCATTGGGTGTCGATAACCTAGATGTTAGGCCCCTTAAAACAACAATTATCATCATCATCATCACCTTAACTAACTTCTTTTTATGATATGAACCTTTCTTTCTTTCTTAGTCGTTTACCCTCCAGGTTGGTGGAACCCACGGACTCAGCGAGGGAACTCACCACTACCGCCTCTACGGGCAGTGTCCTAGAGCTGGGAACATCTAATCGGAGTGGATACAACTGGTGAGGTGTGATTGACACCTCGCCCAGGCGGCCTCACCTGCAAAGCGAACAGGGGCCTCGTGAGGGAAGGTAATGGATGGTCAGGATGGATAGGCAAGGAAGAGGGAAGGAGGCGGCCGTGGCCTTGAAGAAGGCACCATCCCGGCATTTGCCCGAAGACAAAGTGGGAAACCACGGAAAACCACTTCGAGGATGGCCGAGGTGGGATTCGAATCCCCTCTACTCATTTGGAACACCCGAGGCCGAGTAGACCCCGTTCCAGTCCTCATACCACTTTTCAAATTTCGTGGCAGAGCAGGGAATCGAACCCAGGACCTCCGGGGCGGCAGCTAACCGTGCTGACCGCTACGCTACGGAGGCGACGATAAAAACCAATTTTTGAAACTTTAATTTTGCTTCTGCATCCATTGGTCTAAAGAATGAGATCTAACATCCATGGTAATTAAACGAAGAGACTTGTTCAATTATGGTATCTTAATAATTTTTGCCCTAACTGGTTCAGTGCCTTTAAATGCCATGATTTTAGTATTTTTGTTGTTGAAATATTTGTCATATTATCTTGCAATAAGATATAGTTTATAAAAGGGATCTCTGAGTACCATATATTACTAGTTGGCCAGAAATACCTTCTGTAATGATTCAAAATAGATGTGTAAAGGATGTAGTTCACTCCTTCACTGCCTATATAACCTACCCACCATATGGGTGGGGTTGGCAATACTGTATTTGTGCATAATTCATGCGAATAATGGCCGACACAGTTGGAATTTTACTATATAAGTCGTGATATAAATTAGGATGATGGGTGGGTTATAGATAGCGGAAGAGTGAACTACATCCTTTCCACATCTATTTTAAATCATTCCAGAAGGTATTTATGGACAAAATTAGTAGTAGAGAAAAACTGGATGTATGGGACAAGCTGTTCAAGGAGTATGGGTTGAAAATAAGCCAAAGTAAGACAGTAGTGATGGCACCAGGACTGTTTAATGCAACGATTTACCTGAATAATCAGCCTCTACAAATAGTTGATCAATTTAAATATCTTGGTAGCACATTGAGTAAGGATAACAACATTAACAGTGATGTAACACATAGGACTAGCAATGCAGCACTTTCTATGCACAAGTTAGAACACTACTGTGGGATAATAAGGTGCACAGGAAGTGTAAACATAAGACGTACTACATCCCAATTCTGTCTTACGGAGTAGAAACATGCACCCTGTCTAGAAGAGAAAAAAATAGGATTCAGGCATCCGAAATGAAGTTTGTAAGGACAAGGAGAGATAAGGGAAGGAACGAAACAAACAGGACAGAGGATGGTATGGGCATCTTCAAAGAATGGGAGATGAGAGGACACCAAAAGCTTATTTCAACAAGACTATCCCAGGAAAAAGACCGGTAGGAAGACCAAAGAAGAAATGGTTGGACCAAATCAAGGATATCTTGAAGACAGAGGGCTAGACTGGAGAAGGACCCATGAAGACCAACTATGCAAGGACAGTAAAATAAGTAAAACCTGAATCTTCCGCCGAATCAATACTTTACTTATAGACAACTCTATGGGTACATGTTTCGGGGACCCTACTGTTTCCTTCCTCAGCCCTCTTTTGGTACTACAAACATCGTATAACACATTCGAAATCCCCTAATAAAACAACACAAAATACACATCATAAATTACAAAGCCACAACATATTAAAAACTACGAGCTTAAAACACATTAATTAAAATTCAACAACAATCATAAATACAGCATGTAATGCGCCTCGCATTTTCAGTCATTCAGTTCTTGTTTAGTTTATGTCTTTGGACACGTTAAAATACTGTTTATGCACAACCATTTATTTTGTTCACAGTGTCTTCAATCTCTAAAATAAATGTATTCAATCTATGGAGATTCTTGCGTACGTAGGGCTTGTTAAATTGAAAGCATCTAGAATTTGCCTATTGTCGATGGACATTTGTTGTTTGAGGTAGAACATCAAATATTATGGTGTTCCCTCTCTATAATACTTAACATGCCGTAGTGAAGCGACTGTTCTTTATGAATAACAGTCCAATTAAATAGCTAGTATAGAATTGAAGACGGTCAATTCAGGGCTTCTTAGATGATGGTAGCTGACGGTCGGCGGCATCGATTAAAAATTTCATTACTATTGTTTTGGTCCTGAAATGAATGAAGTACGTTTTAGAAATTGAATGCCAAGAATCTGAATATTATCAAGTCATCTAACCGGACCAAAAATAAAATAAAATAAAGACTTACGAGGAACATTATCAAGTTGACATCTCGTCTTATTCGTCATGGAATGCTGAATAGTTCCAAATATTCTGAAGAACAAAAACATCAGAAAACGCCTTTGTTAGTACGTGTTTCCATAGTTATGGAAAAAAACGAACATTCTTACGGAAAATTAAAACGGCACAAAGACTTACCGGACATATGTGACCTTGTCAATATCACAACCCTCAAAGAGGTCAACTTCAACTGAACAACGCCTGAGACATGACACAGCTGCTCGCTTGCAGTGAACCGGCCTGACGCGGTGGCGGGGAAAGGGCGACGGGGAGGGGAGGGGGTAAGAAATGAGTTTGCACAGAGAGGGGAGTGGGTGTGTAACTGGCAGAATTTGAACGAATCGGAACACATGAGAAAATACCTACTGCGGCGGGGGTTGTGGGGGCGGTTTGCGTTGTTTATTGTTTAAGTAATCTGCTATTGTATCAAACAATTCGTTGGTTTCAAAATTGATCTAGTTTAGATTATTGCATTCATTAGATCTCTGGGAAGTATTGATATGAATATTTTCCAAGATGTTCATGTAGCTGCCCTTAGACGCATAATGCAAGATTGTGACGTCATTGCTTATGTCCGTGAACTTATGTCCTGTTTCTTCCATATGTGTTGCCATAGCTGAGAATTTCCTATGCTTAATGGCCGAAACATGTTCAGCATAACGAGTGCGTATGCTCCTACCTGTTTGTCCCGTGTAATTTGATCTGCAAGAACTACATCTAAGTTCGTAAACGCCTGATTTCATATACTTATCATTGCTGTTAATTTTTTTAGAGTTGAAAAATTTATTGAAATTAGAATTATTGGTTTTGAAGGCGATGTTCATTTTATGCTTCTTGAGGATATTAGTTACTGTGTATACACTTCGATCTATGTAGGTGAAGGTGGCAAACGTTTTCTTTGTTGAGTTCTCTCTAATTAATTTAGTTGTGGGACTGTTTATTAACTTATAGATTAACCTATTGACATATTTGTGGCTATAACCGTTAACTTTAGCTATTTGGTGTACTATATCTAGTTCCTGCTTCCGATCATGTTCAGAGGAGGGGATTTTTAACGCTCTATTAATGAGGTTTATGAACGTTGCGTTTCTGTGGCCGCCCGGATGATTAGAGTCCTGTCTTATGACTGTGTTCGTTTGCGATGGTTTCCTGTATACTTTGTAATTCAGACGATTGTCTTTTCTGGTCACAGTCAAATCCAAATAATTTTATTTTATTGTTAACTTCTGATTCTAAGGTAAATTTAATATTGTTGTCAATGTTGTTCAACTCTGCCATTATTTGCTCTATTGCCTGTACTTGGTTATCGATAATAATGAAAACTTCGTCAACATACCTTCCCCAGAAATCTATTCCTTTAATTTGGTTGATAATTTTCTCGTGTTCTATGTGGTCAAGGTAAATGTTAGCTAATATGCCTGACAACGGAGATCCCATTGCGAGGCCTTCAGACTGTTTATAGATTTTCTTATTAAAAGTAAAATTCTTCGATTTAGACTTTGGACAGTTCACTATTGCTACTTAATCTATCATGAATAATCTTGATCGTTTTATTAACCGGGATGTTTGTATACATATCTTTAATGTCGACTGAGTGCAAGGTATTGTTCTTGTTAAGTTTAAAGTCTATTGTTCTTTCACAAAAATGCATGGTGTTACTGAAAGAGCTATTACCCTTGAGCTTATAGTGTTTATTAAGAAACTGTTGAGCAAATTTCGCTAGTTTGTATTGAACCCGAGGAGGTTATGCTGACTGGAATTGAACGTGGTTCTCAGAGACTGTGGTCTCAGTATAAAGGTTCCACCAGGGAACGAACCAGAGATCTGTAGAGGCAGTTTCATGGTAAAAACCCCTCGAAAGAAGTGTATATTTAATCACTGGTGTGATTTTGGTGCAATGACATTATTTATTAAAATAATGCAGGGAATAATGAACAGATTACAGCATTATTAGACTACTTGGTGTAGGCTATACGAGGCTTGAAGCACGGAGAGGACAGAGTTGACATTTTACAAATTAGCCCAGAATTGTGGGTGGGGCCCAGTGGAGCCATGTCCATCTCTGTGACCCCATTCTGTCGTCTGGAGCAGGGTGGAGGCCTGAATAATGACCCAGTTATTCCCCGACGGAGAATAGTTTTGAGGAGTGGGAGGAGAGATGCCCAGGAAAATCATTGATTACTCGTGATTGGAGCAACGAATTGAGATGAGAGTTGCTCACAGATGAATCTTTTGGCAGGAGGCTAATTTTAGAGCCTTTTACCTGCGAAATTGGGGCATATTTAACGAAGTGCGGAAGGACTGTAAAACTACCATTGTGCGCGGATAGATTTGAGAATGTTGCCGGGGAATACCCGTAAGATAGCGTCCCACGCTATGGAGAAAGGAATTAATATTAATTAATTGGACGAGCGATTCCTTTGCACGCAGATAGTTTTGGAATCTGTGAAGAAAGAGGAACCCAATGATCATGGTTTGGAGACCAGATTCACGCTGTGAGAGGAGCCAAGATTACGCGGGAAGATTTCGCCCTAATTTCCGTGGGAATACGATATAAGGGAGTTGACCCTTGGAGGAGCACTCAGTTGAAGCCCAGTCTCGCACAGTCAAACATAGTCAAGCTCAGTCTACGCGCAGTTCACGTGCAGTGTGCACCCAGTTACAGCCCAAGTTGCAGTAAGTTGCAATCAGTATGCAACAAGTATGCAGCAGTACGAGACAGTATGTAAGCAGTATACAGCAGTCTTCAAGTAAGGTACGAGCAGTCTTCAAGTGAATCTTCAGTCAGGTACAGCCACTGTGAAGCAAGTTCGTCAAGGCAGAACGCATGGCGGTTCTACTCATAATAGACGCCGAACAAAGACTGGTACATGTAAATGAAGCATTTAATAAGCTTGTATGAATAATAGTCGTGCTATAGGCATAATCAGCAGTACGAACTATGCCGTGTTCAGTTACGAAGCACTGTGTAGGCTAACGGCAGAACTATTGTAAATAATTATTTGTGTAAAGTATTGGACAGTGTTAAGCGCAATGTGTAAAGTATTGAATGATCGTATATGTGTAATTACGATTTAATGCGCTAAATGAAGCTCTATGACGTGTTTGGTAATGTCATGAGAGTACCAGATGATAAATCAGGACGGGAGCTAGCATATTTATGCAGCGCAGGACGCTTACCGTAGGAGTAAGAATATAAAAACTGTTGGTGAATCCCGAGAGCAGGTAAACCAGACTTTCAATCAGGAGTTGATAGGGGCACGGGAGATGCTGTCGACACCTGCAATTTCGATCTTTGCTAGGGAATTTCAGCACTGAAAAGTGTATAGAGTGACGTGTGTTAAGTGTACAACATATGTAAAATATCCTTTAAAGTAGTGATTAGATAAGTGTTTCACATGTTTGGGAGCAATAGCTTCCTGAGAGTTATGCAACGTGTCGTGTTGTTGATGAAAATTATGTGTTATAAAATGTGTGCATTCAAGATGAATATGTCGCGTTAAACCTGCTAATGGCGGGCGACATGGAGAAATATGATTGGTTGGAGCCACCATAGATGCCTATAGAAATGTAAGTACCCCACAAATTATGATTATGTAGAAAGATGGGCCACTGCATGTTGTGAATTCCTTAAAGATGCCAGTAAAAATCAGTTTAGGAGGCAGATCCTCCATGTTTAATCATTATTGTGTTGATTTTTATAGAGTTGAGATGTTAATTTGCATCATTAAGTGGAGTAATTATTCCCACTATGAATATAGAATGGCAATCAGTTATGTAAATGTGACGAGCACGATTGTTCGGATTTTAAGACGTTTAGCTATGTCGGATTTTTGGTAATTTAAGTGAGATTAATAAGAATAATAAAGTAATGATTTTGGTCATTTATGTCAGTGAGATTAATAAGAATAATAAAGTAATGATTTTGGTCATTTATGTCAGTGAGATTAATGGTAATAATAATAATGAATATTAAAAGTATGAATGAACACATCAGGAAACAAATAAATGTTGTAAGCGAGAGATTTACGCTAATTGCAAGACTTATCAATCTAAGCAGTAAGATGATACAGTAAGATTACGTTACAGTAATTAAGGAAAGAAGTTTTATATCAGAATATTGCATATATTCAGTAATGATGCCAGGCATGAAAGAGCTTTTAGTGAATTGAATTTGCAGCTTATATGAGAAGCTTATAGAGTAAATTGATAGATTTCTCTTAATAATATAGGTCGGAGGTCGTAGCATTGAGTAAGGGGCCAGATGGTCTATTCTACGTATGAAATCTCCTATGTCATGGGCATATGTGGAGATATAATTTTATGCCAGAGTTGTAGTGTGTACCCTAGCTCTGAGGAAGGATATGAAAGTGTTCCGGGTTGGGATCCTGTGATAGAGACGAGGAGAACGAGGACACCTCGAAACTCTATGGTCTCCCGAGAACTTATTAATGAGTTATTTCCGCTCGTTGGTAGCGAAACTCATGGCGACAGCTGCAGTGAGCGCATATATTTTACTTGAGACGTCGGTCACCCGTTAGACTAATGCATTACGAACCCCGAACCTTCATGTTGAATGGACCCGGGTGAGGCCAGTAATTATTATATCCTCTGTGTAGGAGTAATTATAAAAGCTCATTCAATACCTGTTTGCATAATAGTAAATTAAGATCCTTTGGGATATGTGTGTCGGTCAGACGACAGTATTTGTCTTGTAAATCTTTACTGCTTAGAAAGGAAAGCATTCAAAACCTTTAAGGAGGGTCGAGGTAATTGGTGGAACACCCATCCCACTTTCTATTGTGTGCGGACTCCTCTAGCCGAGGGTCTGCAGGGGCACTCGAGCCGTCAAGGCAAGTTGAAAGGGACAGATTTTAGACCATGGTAAATGACATATAATGAAAGATTGTTATGTTGAGTAATGTAGCCATGTGGTTTAGGAACACATGGATAATTATAGATTATCCTGATGGTTCATTATTTTAGCTATCTGACGAATAGTTAGATGATGTATTTGTACTGTCACTGAAACCAAGTTTTGAAGTTAGTTACCAGATGCCAATCGCCACGAGAGCAAGGTAATCTATTGTACCATCCGACCCAAGCTATAACGTAACGTTTTATGTAGGAATCATATACAGCATGCAGTGGAACCATATAAATAGAGGAAGTGGAGGGGTAGCTTACATAATTATGGAGTTGCACGTTGATTGCGGTGCAACGTCCGAATAGGTAAATGCATGAAAGCATTTGTTTGGTGAGAAGAGAAAAATCAAAACACGCACGGCACACATAATTGTTAAAACCAAGAGGTTTAAGGAATAATTAATTTGTGATATTAAAGAAGTCACATTGTATGACTGTTATGTTAATGTACAGTTTGTATTGAAGTCGTAGGTGCATCAGCGCACCAGAATATCTTTATGTAGTTCACATATGGGTACAGCTTTATGGTTTAATATGATTTTATTATGATTTCATTTTTGTTTATTTGTGGATTGTGGAAGTAAACTTTTGTTTGCTTTGTTTTTTATTGGTTTTGGGATTGTTTTGTGTTTGAAGCCATGATTTTTATTTACTGAATTATAGTTTTAGAATAGAGTTGTGCCTTGTTATTGTAGAGTTGTTACCTTATAGCCTCAAATCCAAAATATGCACTGCTCATTTGGGGGAACGGCACGCGCCTGAGACCTGATGCTAGCTGGAGGCAGCTGCATATTTACCATCGAGATTACTCAAATGGGTACATGGGATTTGATGTCCTATACTGTGATTTGAGCTATCGGTACAACTAAAGTCGGTCAGATTTAGTGCACACAACTCTATTAAAGTAAGAATTAACGAAGTAGGGAATGACCGCTCCTATCCTAGCTAAGTTCCGATACGTACATATAAATTTTGATAGATGTATAAGTACAGTTCTACTCCTTTGTAAGTATTTACACTCTTATTATCATGGCGCCCAGGTACGTGGGGCTTATGGGATTTAGGGAAAACCCATAGATTTTTTATGGTATTTCATGGGGAAAACCATAGTAATTGTTTTGCCTCAAACTGTGTTTGAGTGATTTTTGAATTCAGTAGGCTTTTTATGTAACGCAGAATCTCTCTATTGAGAAGAGAATTGCCCAAGGGTATGAGCGCTACATACCAGATCCACAATCTACCATAATAGTATCAGATTTTGTACGACTTCACAATATGTGTGCAGTGTTTGATGTTTCTCTTCGAAACGTATCCACATATTTTTCCAGGAAGCCTGCCTGCATATTTAAGTGTGTTATTGTAAAATGTCAGGTACGGAGGAAATCTTGCAGGTTATTGCAGGATTGAAACAGCATTTTGATGCTGCTAACGAGCAGAATAAACTGGAAGCCAAGGCTTTCCAGGATAGCATAAACACTCGTTTAGATGCCAATCAGGAGGCAATTAATGCACATCAGGTTGCAATGAATAATAACCAAACTGAATTAAACAACCGGTTAGATGCCAATCAGGAGGCAATTAAGGCAAATCAGGTTGCAATGAATAATAACCAGATTGAATTAAGCAATCGCTTAGACGATAATAAAGTTGAATTAAACAATAAGTTAGGTCAAATGCAAGAGGTAATTAAGACCGAAGTAACAGATACTGTTGTAAGCATTGTATCGGAAATGCAGGTTAAAACTGATAAACGTTTCGAGGCTATAGAAGCCAAACTTGAGGGTAATTTACAAGCGTGTAAGCATGCTCAGGAGGAAACCAACAGTAGATTAGATGCGTTGTCTAACGACATTAAGGATATTCAAATCCAAAATGAGGCGAATCTCGAACGCCAAGCGAAACGGTTCGCAGAGTTTACAAGAACGGTAGACCAGAGATTAGAGGAGAACGACTCCAAATGGGACCAGAAATTGAAAAGCTATGCTAGAGCAATTAACGGTGACCTCAAGAAACAGGACCAGAATATATTAGGTCAATGCCAGGAAATAGGCGAAATTAAGGCTATCGCTCATGAAAATAAGGAGCTGGTAAGCAACGTGAAAAGTCAGATGGGCAAAGTTAATCAAGAACTGGACCAAGTTCAAAGTGACATTGTCATAGTTAACAAAAGGCAAGAGGAGAATAGAGGTGAGATCACCAAGGTCCGGAACGAATTGTCTAAAGTCAATGGACACATTCAAGATGAAATTAAAGGGTTAAGAGAAGAACTCGAAATAAGAGAAGGCCAGAAAACAGAGGCAAGCGACAAGACCCTTGCTCAAATTAAAGAAGATGTAGAGGATGAAATATCCCATATCAAACAAAGTCTGAAAGAAGACAAGGTGAAAATATTTCAAGTAGCCGAGGAAAACCGAGATAGGCTTACAAGAATAGAGAAAGAAGTCATTACTCGCCTAGAAAGAGCAGAGATGCGCCACAATCAAATGGAGACTAGGATAATAGCACAGGAGGAAACGCTTCTGAAAGGTCCTAAGTCAAGTGAAGGCAGCATAGAGGATATGAGGAAAACAAGGTGGGCAGACTTGGAAACCCAACCTATGAGCAGGAATGCTACAGGCCCAGGGGAAAGTCCTTATATGACGCCAGGTGTACCAATTGCGGCATCGACGCCACATGAAAACGCTATGCACACCCAGGTGATAAACGTCATTAGGGCAAGCGAAGAAAAACCAAGAAAATTTTCAGGTAGCCACTGTAGTATGACACCAAAATATTGGTTAAAGGAAGTGACTGAATATCTAAATGATGCACGAATACCGCAGGAGCGTAGGCTACGTGCTGTAGAGAAATTAACAGAGGGAGAGTGCGCATTATGGTTTCGCAGCTTCCGTTACACTTTTGATACTGTTGAGGAGTTTCGTGAGGCATTCTTGAAGAGATATTGGGACGCCGCGACTCAACAGAATTTACGGTTGGATTTATATGCAAAGAAATACAGTACTAATAATCCAACAAAGTACGCAGAATTTTTCATATCGCAGATGTGTCGCTTTAAAGAGCTGGATCAAAAACCGAGCGAACTGGAGCTATGTATTGCTATCGCCAAACAGCTTCCATACGAGATCCAAAGGCTACTAATCTCGGCTAATGCGAAAACTGCTATGGAAATGGAGACAGTTCTAAGGCAACTGGACCTCACCACAGCAAATACAATGCGTCAGAGTCGAACCGTGGAACAAGTCCACGTGACCAACACACAGACTGACCAACAGCAAGCTCCAAGGAACAACAAAGCTACGAGCACAGAAACATTAGATTCCTATGGACGGCAATGGGAACAGGAACCCAGAAGATGGCAGTCAAAATTCAAAGGAAATGCTAATAGAGGAGGAAGAGGTCGAAGTTCGTGGAATAAGCAGAATAACAGGGGTAAACCGTACCATAACAATGGAGGTAATAATGGCCAAGAAGGCAATAATAGAAATTGGAGACCCCAAGAAAGAAGAAGTAACTTCGATGACGAGGTAGAAGAACGATATCATGCTTCTTTGCGATACCTCGAAGAAAGGGGAGATGAGCCCCAGAAACAACAAGTTCGATGGCAAGAAGTCATGCAGAACAGGACATCGCCAGACAGATATGGAGATGGAGCTAAGAGTTTGGAACTACAGCGCAGCGAACAGGAGAGAAGAAACTCCAAGGGCCGGGCGCTGAAGAAAAAAAAAACGACGCCAAAATTAGAAGAGTTTGAGACTGATGGATGGAAGTCTATTAACATCATCAATTGGATAGCCAAACCAGAAGAACTGATTGAGGATACAGGAGGACCACAGGTCATGGTCAAGAGAGAATTGCCTATTATAATTGTAAGAGTGGCAGGATTAAAAGTCAGAAGTCTGCTAGACACAGGATCAACAGTGAGCCTCATGACACAAGCTCTATATAATGAAATAGCCCGGAGAGAGAACATATTGAAAATACCGATCTCTAGTGTCAAGATTAAAGGGGTAATTCCAGACCGAACAATGATATGTAAATACCAGGTATTCCTAGATTTACAGATAGGATTCTCTATTTTCTCACAGAGTTTTCTGTTAGTAAACAAACTGCCTCATAACCTACTTATTGGGGCAGAGTTTATAAGGGAATACAGAGTGATAATCGACCTAGCACAGGACAGGGTTATGTTCCATGTGAATGAAGAAGCTGAAGGCTTAGAGGTCGCACTCAATGAGATTGAACCAGGATCAAGTGAACAAGTATGGCATACATACAGAGATGTGGCTGAGGAAGGAGTATTAGCTATTGAGCAGTTAGAAGAGGAGCTTAAAACACTAGCCACAGACTTGGAAAAAGATCTGGAACCCAAATTGGAAGAATATATTTCGGAAAAGCTAGAAGAAGCGAAAATTGGGCTAAAAGAGAAGGAAAATTTAAAGCAGTTATTACTGGAACAGAAGGAAGTCTTTGATTCGAGACCTGGTCGGATAAAGAACTTCACTTATGCTTTTCAAGTCAGTGATTGGACACCATTTAGGCAGAAACCCTACCCTATAGCTGAAAAGCATTATGCTAAAGTGAAAGAGGCAATTCAGGAGATGTTGGAGGCCGGTGTTATTGAGAAGACACCTACGCCTTATGTAAGTCCATTGGTAATTGTACCAAAGACAGACGGATCTGTCAGAGTCTGCCTGGACCTGAGACGCTTAAATTTGCGAGTAATTCCGGAATTTGACCAAGTGCCACCTATTAAAGAGATCCTCAGGAAGTTTAAAGGGAAAACCATATTCACAAACTTGGATATCACATCCAGTTTCCATCATCTTGAATTAGAGAAGAAAACTAGTCTGTTGACAGGATTTATGTTTGATCAACATACATTCACATTTTTAAGGCTACCTTTTGGGTTGAAAACAGCTGGTACAGCCCTGATAAGAGCGTTAGATCGCAATCTATCAGATGAGGTTAAAGCGAGTTCCATCAGATATGTAGACGACATTCTACTCACATCAGAATCTCTGGAGGAGCACATGAGAGACCTGAAGAAGTTGCTAGATGACCTTCGAGAAGCTAACTTTAATCAAGAAATCGCACTTCTGTCAGAGGGAAGTCAAATTCCTAGGGCATGTTATTGATGCAAATGGAGTGAAGCCTAACCCAGATAAATTGGAAGTAATTCGAAATTTCCCTCGACCCACGAAAGTTAAGCACGTCCGACAGTATTTGGGAGTAATTGGATTCTTTTCGAACCACTGCCCAAACTATACTGCGACAGTAGCACCCCTGCAGGACCTATTGAAGAAAGGCGGCAGATGGAATTGGACGGAGCAATGTCAGGAAGCATTCGTGAGGTCAAAACAAATGCTTTTGGAATATGTGAAGCTGGGATACCCGGATTATACCCAGAAGTTCATCATACAGACGGATGCATCACTTATTGGGATTGGAGCGATGCTATTCCAGGAAAATGTTGACCCGCCTGAGAAGAAAATTTTTATCGCCTTTATAAGCAGGAGACTGAAAGCCCATGAGAAAAACTACACGATCACAGAGATAGAGTTGCTCGCGATTTTGTACGCGTTGCAATCTTGGCACAAAGTCGTGTATGGCTTCCGAATAGTCCTCAGAACAGACCATAAAGCTTTAACATTTTTGTTAAAGACAGATTTGTCTAGCCAGAGATTGACAAGATGGTCCCTGTATATCCAGCAATTTGATGTGGAAATAGAATACTGTCCAGGGAAAGAGAATGTAATACCGGACATATTAAGTCGTTACCCTAGAGAAGAGGAAGCGCTAGCGGTCCAGATTGAGAATCGAGATCAGAAGACGTTGGATGACTTAAGGAATCTTACCAACCTACAACGCGAAGACCCATGGTTGAAGATGATGATCGATTACTTTGAGGGACGCTTAGCAAGGGGAACTGCGGTATACAGAGAGGCGGAGGCATTGGCAACAGAGTATGTATGGTATAATCAGATATTACACAAGTGGGACGATGTAGATCATACACGTCAAAGGATTGTAATTCCTGCATCTTTGCAGAGAAGATTGGTATGGCTAGCCCACAGAGCATTTGGACATCCGGGGATAGATAAAATCTGTGCTCTGTTGAAGGAAGCAATTACTTGGCCAAAATTGAGAGAAACGGTGAGAAATGCTATTAGGACATGTGATCTATGCCAAAGGGTTAAGCCAAATTCCTTTTTAATGAGGCAACGACCTATCCCGTTGTTACCGGAGAAGCCAAGGCAGCTATTGAGTATAGACAACTTTGGACCATTGCCTAGAGCACGTAGAGGCAATAGACACATTTTTGTAGCCATGGATGTATTTTCGAAAATGGTGGTGGTATGCCCCATACAAAAGACAAGTTCAAAACAGGTCTTGAAGCGCCTGAAAGAGAGAGTTATTCCGATTCTTGGGAAGCCGGATAACATTCTCTCGGACCACGGAAGTTGCTTTACAAGTGCAGAATTTCGTCGAGAACTGGAAACTCTAGGAATTAGGCAGATTTTATCTACCATTCGCCATCCTGAGGCAAGTCCAGTTGAAAGAGTAATGAGAGAGATCCAGAAATACATGAAGATCTACTGCTCTGAGGAGAATTGGCGTTGGATAGAATTTCTAGAAGTCATTGAATACTGTATAAATAATACTGCACATGAGGCGACAGGTCAGGTTCCTGTGACTCTACATCTGGATCAAAGACCAGAGAGACCGTGGACTGGTGTTATTCCATTGCCAGTAGACGCACAGCCAGGTAGAGAATTGAGGATCCAACGAACCTTTGAATATCTCAAAGCACAGGCGGAGAGACGTCAGAGAAGAAATCGTGCGAAGAGGTATCATAGACCGCTTCTCGAGGGAGAGAAAGTTTTAATCAAGAAACCCGCCAGTTCAGATCCAGAGGCACGCAAGTATAAAAAGTTCAATTTTTCTTATCACGGCCCGTTCGAGGTGATAAGAGACCTCCAGAACAATGCATACAGGTTAAGGCATCTAGAAAATGGAAACGAGGTCGTTATGAACGTAGCCAACTTAAAAGTTTATTACTCGCCAGAAGAATTCGACGAACAAGAAGAAGTATTGGTAACGCACACCCAACTCAACGGGGAGAGCGAAGTCAGTCAAGCAGTCAGACCTGAAAGTTGGAACGGCAAGACGGGACGAGAAGCAGACAGTTTACCCAGTGTAAGCGAAGAGAAGAAAGAATGCCAGTGTCTGCGAGAATTCTATGAAGAAATGGTCAGAGTGGCGAGAGAGGTTGAGGCCATAAACGCGACCCTCCGCATGGAGAATGAACAGCTTAGGAAGAAGGCCGAGTGTGGAAGGGGGAACAGTACTAACCTACTCGCAGCCAGACGAGGTGAAGGACCCCAGATGTAAACACCGACAGTGGTAGACAGTCAGCTGGTTACTTATAGAAAGCCACTTGCAATTGACTTTTATAAGTTTCGCAAGGGGAATATGAACCCGAGGAGGTTATGCTGACTGGAATTGAACGTGGTTCTCAGAGACTGTGGTCTCAGTATAAAGGTTCCACCAGGGAACGAACCAGAGATCTGTAGAGGCAGTTTCATGGTAAAAACCCCTCGAAAGAAGTGTATATTTAATCACTGGTGTGATTTTGGTGCAATGACATTATTTATTAAAATAATGCAGGGAATAATGAACAGATTACAGCATTATTAGACTACTTGGTGTAGGCTATACGAGGCTTGAAGCACGGAGAGGACAGAGTTGACATTTTACAAATTAGCCCAGAATTGTGGGTGGGGCCCAGTGGAGCCATGTCCATCTCTGTGACCCCATTCTGTCGTCTGGAGCAGGGTGGAGGCCTGAATAATGACCCAGTTATTCCCCGACGGAGAATAGTTTTGAGGAGTGGGAGGAGAGATGCCCAGGAAAATCATTGATTACTCGTGATTGGAGCAACGAATTGAGATGAGAGTTGCTCACAGATGAATCTTTTGGCAGGAGGCTAATTTTAGAGCCTTTTACCTGCGAAATTGGGGCATATTTAACGAAGTGCGGAAGGACTGTAAAACTACCATTGTGCGCGGATAGATTTGAGAATGTTGCCGGGGAATACCCGTAAGATAGCGTCCCACGCTATGGAGAAAGGAATTAATATTAATTAATTGGACGAGCGATTCCTTTGCACGCAGATAGTTTTGGAATCTGTGAAGAAAGAGGAACCCAATGATCATGGTTTGGAGACCAGATTCACGCTGTGAGAGGAGCCAAGATTACGCGGGAAGATTTCGCCCTAATTTCCGTGGGAATACGATATAAGGGAGTTGACCCTTGGAGGAGCACTCAGTTGAAGCCCAGTCTCGCACAGTCAAACATAGTCAAGCTCAGTCTACGCGCAGTTCACGTGCAGTGTGCACCCAGTTACAGCCCAAGTTGCAGTAAGTTGCAATCAGTATGCAACAAGTATGCAGCAGTACGAGACAGTATGTAAGCAGTATACAGCAGTCTTCAAGTAAGGTACGAGCAGTCTTCAAGTGAATCTTCAGTCAGGTACAGCCACTGTGAAGCAAGTTCGTCAAGGCAGAACGCATGGCGGTTCTACTCATAATAGACGCCGAACAAAGACTGGTACATGTAAATGAAGCATTTAATAAGCTTGTATGAATAATAGTCGTGCTATAGGCATAATCAGCAGTACGAACTATGCCGTGTTCAGTTACGAAGCACTGTGTAGGCTAACGGCAGAACTATTGTAAATAATTATTTGTGTAAAGTATTGGACAGTGTTAAGCGCAATGTGTAAAGTATTGAATGATCGTATATGTGTAATTACGATTTAATGCGCTAAATGAAGCTCTATGACGTGTTTGGTAATGTCATGAGAGTACCAGATGATAAATCAGGACGGGAGCTAGCATATTTATGCAGCGCAGGACGCTTACCGTAGGAGTAAGAATATAAAAACTGTTGGTGAATCCCGAGAGCAGGTAAACCAGACTTTCAATCAGGAGTTGATAGGGGCACGGGAGATGCTGTCGACACCTGCAATTTCGATCTTTGCTAGGGAATTTCAGCACTGAAAAGTGTATAGAGTGACGTGTGTTAAGTGTACAACATATGTAAAATATCCTTTAAAGTAGTGATTAGATAAGTGTTTCACATGTTTGGGAGCAATAGCTTCCTGAGAGTTATGCAACGTGTCGTGTTGTTGATGAAAATTATGTGTTATAAAATGTGTGCATTCAAGATGAATATGTCGCGTTAAACCTGCTAATGGCGGGCGACATGGAGAAATATGATTGGTTGGAGCCACCATAGATGCCTATAGAAATGTAAGTACCCCACAAATTATGATTATGTAGAAAGATGGGCCACTGCATGTTGTGAATTCCTTAAAGATGCCAGTAAAAATCAGTTTAGGAGGCAGATCCTCCATGTTTAATCATTATTGTGTTGATTTTTATAGAGTTGAGATGTTAATTTGCATCATTAAGTGGAGTAATTATTCCCACTATGAATATAGAATGGCAATCAGTTATGTAAATGTGACGAGCACGATTGTTCGGATTTTAAGACGTTTAGCTATGTCGGATTTTTGGTAATTTAAGTGAGATTAATAAGAATAATAAAGTAATGATTTTGGTCATTTATGTCAGTGAGATTAATAAGAATAATAAAGTAATGATTTTGGTCATTTATGTCAGTGAGATTAATGGTAATAATAATAATGAATATTAAAAGTATGAATGAACACATCAGGAAACAAATAAATGTTGTAAGCGAGAGATTTACGCTAATTGCAAGACTTATCAATCTAAGCAGTAAGATGATACAGTAAGATTACGTTACAGTAATTAAGGAAAGAAGTTTTATATCAGAATATTGCATATATTCAGTAATGATGCCAGGCATGAAAGAGCTTTTAGTGAATTGAATTTGCAGCTTATATGAGAAGCTTATAGAGTAAATTGATAGATTTCTCTTAATAATATAGGTCGGAGGTCGTAGCATTGAGTAAGGGGCCAGATGGTCTATTCTACGTATGAAATCTCCTATGTCATGGGCATATGTGGAGATATAATTTTATGCCAGAGTTGTAGTGTGTACCCTAGCTCTGAGGAAGGATATGAAAGTGTTCCGGGTTGGGATCCTGTGATAGAGACGAGGAGAACGAGGACACCTCGAAACTCTATGGTCTCCCGAGAACTTATTAATGAGTTATTTCCGCTCGTTGGTAGCGAAACTCATGGCGACAGCTGCAGTGAGCGCATATATTTTACTTGAGACGTCGGTCACCCGTTAGACTAATGCATTACGAACCCCGAACCTTCATGTTGAATGGACCCGGGTGAGGCCAGTAATTATTATATCCTCTGTGTAGGAGTAATTATAAAAGCTCATTCAATACCTGTTTGCATAATAGTAAATTAAGATCCTTTGGGATATGTGTGTCGGTCAGACGACAGTATTTGTCTTGTAAATCTTTACTGCTTAGAAAGGAAAGCATTCAAAACCTTTAAGGAGGGTCGAGGTAATTGGTGGAACACCCATCCCACTTTCTATTGTGTGCGGACTCCTCTAGCCGAGGGTCTGCAGGGGCACTCGAGCCGTCAAGGCAAGTTGAAAGGGACAGATTTTAGACCATGGTAAATGACATATAATGAAAGATTGTTATGTTGAGTAATGTAGCCATGTGGTTTAGGAACACATGGATAATTATAGATTATCCTGATGGTTCATTATTTTAGCTATCTGACGAATAGTTAGATGATGTATTTGTACTGTCACTGAAACCAAGTTTTGAAGTTAGTTACCAGATGCCAATCGCCACGAGAGCAAGGTAATCTATTGTACCATCCGACCCAAGCTATAACGTAACGTTTTATGTAGGAATCATATACAGCATGCAGTGGAACCATATAAATAGAGGAAGTGGAGGGGTAGCTTACATAATTATGGAGTTGCACGTTGATTGCGGTGCAACGTCCGAATAGGTAAATGCATGAAAGCATTTGTTTGGTGAGAAGAGAAAAATCAAAACACGCACGGCACACATAATTGTTAAAACCAAGAGGTTTAAGGAATAATTAATTTGTGATATTAAAGAAGTCACATTGTATGACTGTTATGTTAATGTACAGTTTGTATTGAAGTCGTAGGTGCATCAGCGCACCAGAATATCTTTATGTAGTTCACATATGGGTACAGCTTTATGGTTTAATATGATTTTATTATGATTTCATTTTTGTTTATTTGTGGATTGTGGAAGTAAACTTTTGTTTGCTTTGTTTTTTATTGGTTTTGGGATTGTTTTGTGTTTGAAGCCATGATTTTTATTTACTGAATTATAGTTTTAGAATAGAGTTGTGCCTTGTTATTGTAGAGTTGTTACCTTATAGCCTCAAATCCAAAATATGCACTGCTCATTTGGGGGAACGGCACGCGCCTGAGACCTGATGCTAGCTGGAGGCAGCTGCATATTTACCATCGAGATTACTCAAATGGGTACATGGGATTTGATGTCCTATACTGTGATTTGAGCTATCGGTACAACTAAAGTCGGTCAGATTTAGTGCACACAACTCTATTAAAGTAAGAATTAACGAAGTAGGGAATGACCGCTCCTATCCTAGCTAAGTTCCGATACGTACATATAAATTTTGATAGATGTATAAGTACAGTTCTACTCCTTTGTAAGTATTTACACTCTTATTATCATGGCGCCCAGGTACGTGGGGCTTATGGGATTTAGGGAAAACCCATAGATTTTTTATGGTATTTCATGGGGAAAACCATAGTAATTGTTTTGCCTCAAACTGTGTTTGAGTGATTTTTGAATTCAGTAGGCTTTTTATGTAACGCAGAATCTCTCTATTGAGAAGAGAATTGCCCAAGGGTATGAGCGCTACATACCAGATCCACAATCTACCATAATAGTATCAGATTTTGTACGACTTCACAATATGTGTGCAGTGTTTGATGTTTCTCTTCGAAACGTATCCACATATTTTTCCAGGAAGCCTGCCTGCATATTTAAGTGTGTTATTGTAAAATGTCAGGTACGGAGGAAATCTTGCAGGTTATTGCAGGATTGAAACAGCATTTTGATGCTGCTAACGAGCAGAATAAACTGGAAGCCAAGGCTTTCCAGGATAGCATAAACACTCGTTTAGATGCCAATCAGGAGGCAATTAATGCACATCAGGTTGCAATGAATAATAACCAAACTGAATTAAACAACCGGTTAGATGCCAATCAGGAGGCAATTAAGGCAAATCAGGTTGCAATGAATAATAACCAGATTGAATTAAGCAATCGCTTAGACGATAATAAAGTTGAATTAAACAATAAGTTAGGTCAAATGCAAGAGGTAATTAAGACCGAAGTAACAGATACTGTTGTAAGCATTGTATCGGAAATGCAGGTTAAAACTGATAAACGTTTCGAGGCTATAGAAGCCAAACTTGAGGGTAATTTACAAGCGTGTAAGCATGCTCAGGAGGAAACCAACAGTAGATTAGATGCGTTGTCTAACGACATTAAGGATATTCAAATCCAAAATGAGGCGAATCTCGAACGCCAAGCGAAACGGTTCGCAGAGTTTACAAGAACGGTAGACCAGAGATTAGAGGAGAACGACTCCAAATGGGACCAGAAATTGAAAAGCTATGCTAGAGCAATTAACGGTGACCTCAAGAAACAGGACCAGAATATATTAGGTCAATGCCAGGAAATAGGCGAAATTAAGGCTATCGCTCATGAAAATAAGGAGCTGGTAAGCAACGTGAAAAGTCAGATGGGCAAAGTTAATCAAGAACTGGACCAAGTTCAAAGTGACATTGTCATAGTTAACAAAAGGCAAGAGGAGAATAGAGGTGAGATCACCAAGGTCCGGAACGAATTGTCTAAAGTCAATGGACACATTCAAGATGAAATTAAAGGGTTAAGAGAAGAACTCGAAATAAGAGAAGGCCAGAAAACAGAGGCAAGCGACAAGACCCTTGCTCAAATTAAAGAAGATGTAGAGGATGAAATATCCCATATCAAACAAAGTCTGAAAGAAGACAAGGTGGAAATATTTCAAGTAGCCGAGGAAAACCGAGATAGGCTTACAAGAATAGAGAAAGAAGTCATTACTCGCCTAGAAAGAGCAGAGATGCGCCACAATCAAATGGAGACTAGGATAATAGCACAGGAGGAAACGCTTCTGAAAGGTCCTAAGTCAAGTGAAGGCAGCATAGAGGATATGAGGAAAACAAGGTGGGCAGACTTGGAAACCCAACCTATGAGCAGGAATGCTACAGGCCCAGGGGAAAGTCCTTATATGACGCCAGGTGTACCAATTGCGGCATCGACGCCACATGAAAACGCTATGCACACCCAGGTGATAAACGTCATTAGGGCAAGCGAAGAAAAACCAAGAAAATTTTCAGGTAGCCACTGTAGTATGACACCAAAATATTGGTTAAAGGAAGTGACTGAATATCTAAATGATGCACGAATACCGCAGGAGCGTAGGCTACGTGCTGTAGAGAAATTAACAGAGGGAGAGTGCGCATTATGGTTTCGCAGCTTCCGTTACACTTTTGATACTGTTGAGGAGTTTCGTGAGGCATTCTTGAAGAGATATTGGGACGCCGCGACTCAACAGAATTTACGGTTGGATTTATATGCAAAGAAATACAGTACTAATAATCCAACAAAGTACGCAGAATTTTTCATATCGCAGATGTGTCGCTTTAAAGAGCTGGATCAAAAACCGAGCGAACTGGAGCTATGTATTGCTATCGCCAAACAGCTTCCATACGAGATCCAAAGGCTACTAATCTCGGCTAATGCGAAAACTGCTATGGAAATGGAGACAGTTCTAAGGCAACTGGACCTCACCACAGCAAATACAATGCGTCAGAGTCGAACCGTGGAACAAGTCCACGTGACCAACACACAGACTGACCAACAGCAAGCTCCAAGGAACAACAAAGCTACGAGCACAGAAACATTAGATTCCTATGGACGGCAATGGGAACAGGAACCCAGAAGATGGCAGTCAAAATTCAAAGGAAATGCTAATAGAGGAGGAAGAGGTCGAAGTTCGTGGAATAAGCAGAATAACAGGGGTAAACCGTACCATAACAATGGAGGTAATAATGGCCAAGAAGGCAATAATAGAAATTGGAGACCCCAAGAAAGAAGAAGTAACTTCGATGACGAGGTAGAAGAACGATATCATGCTTCTTTGCGATACCTCGAAGAAAGGGGAGATGAGCCCCAGAAACAACAAGTTCGATGGCAAGAAGTCATGCAGAACAGGACATCGCCAGACAGATATGGAGATGGAGCTAAGAGTTTGGAACTACAGCGCAGCGAACAGGAGAGAAGAAACTCCAAGGGCCGGGCGCTGAAGAAAAAAAAAACGACGCCAAAATTAGAAGAGTTTGAGACTGATGGATGGAAGTCTATTAACATCATCAATTGGATAGCCAAACCAGAAGAACTGATTGAGGATACAGGAGGACCACAGGTCATGGTCAAGAGAGAATTGCCTATTATAATTGTAAGAGTGGCAGGATTAAAAGTCAGAAGTCTGCTAGACACAGGATCAACAGTGAGCCTCATGACACAAGCTCTATATAATGAAATAGCCCGGAGAGAGAACATATTGAAAATACCGATCTCTAGTGTCAAGATTAAAGGGGTAATTCCAGACCGAACAATGATATGTAAATACCAGGTATTCCTAGATTTACAGATAGGATTCTCTATTTTCTCACAGAGTTTTCTGTTAGTAAACAAACTGCCTCATAACCTACTTATTGGGGCAGAGTTTATAAGGGAATACAGAGTGATAATCGACCTAGCACAGGACAGGGTTATGTTCCATGTGAATGAAGAAGCTGAAGGCTTAGAGGTCGCACTCAATGAGATTGAACCAGGATCAAGTGAACAAGTATGGCATACATACAGAGATGTGGCTGAGGAAGGAGTATTAGCTATTGAGCAGTTAGAAGAGGAGCTTAAAACACTAGCCACAGACTTGGAAAAAGATCTGGAACCCAAATTGGAAGAATATATTTCGGAAAAGCTAGAAGAAGCGAAAATTGGGCTAAAAGAGAAGGAAAATTTAAAGCAGTTATTACTGGAACAGAAGGAAGTCTTTGATTCGAGACCTGGTCGGATAAAGAACTTCACTTATGCTTTTCAAGTCAGTGATTGGACACCATTTAGGCAGAAACCCTACCCTATAGCTGAAAAGCATTATGCTAAAGTGAAAGAGGCAATTCAGGAGATGTTGGAGGCCGGTGTTATTGAGAAGACACCTACGCCTTATGTAAGTCCATTGGTAATTGTACCAAAGACAGACGGATCTGTCAGAGTCTGCCTGGACCTGAGACGCTTAAATTTGCGAGTAATTCCGGAATTTGACCAAGTGCCACCTATTAAAGAGATCCTCAGGAAGTTTAAAGGGAAAACCATATTCACAAACTTGGATATCACATCCAGTTTCCATCATCTTGAATTAGAGAAGAAAACTAGTCTGTTGACAGGATTTATGTTTGATCAACATACATTCACATTTTTAAGGCTACCTTTTGGGTTGAAAACAGCTGGTACAGCCCTGATAAGAGCGTTAGATCGCAATCTATCAGATGAGGTTAAAGCGAGTTCCATCAGATATGTAGACGACATTCTACTCACATCAGAATCTCTGGAGGAGCACATGAGAGACCTGAAGAAGTTGCTAGATGACCTTCGAGAAGCTAACTTTAATCAAGAAATCGCACTTCTGTCAGAGGGAAGTCAAATTCCTAGGGCATGTTATTGATGCAAATGGAGTGAAGCCTAACCCAGATAAATTGGAAGTAATTCGAAATTTCCCTCGACCCACGAAAGTTAAGCACGTCCGACAGTATTTGGGAGTAATTGGATTCTTTTCGAACCACTGCCCAAACTATACTGCGACAGTAGCACCCCTGCAGGACCTATTGAAGAAAGGCGGCAGATGGAATTGGACGGAGCAATGTCAGGAAGCATTCGTGAGGTCAAAACAAATGCTTTTGGAATATGTGAAGCTGGGATACCCGGATTATACCCAGAAGTTCATCATACAGACGGATGCATCACTTATTGGGATTGGAGCGATGCTATTCCAGGAAAATGTTGACCCGCCTGAGAAGAAAATTTTTATCGCCTTTATAAGCAGGAGACTGAAAGCCCATGAGAAAAACTACACGATCACAGAGATAGAGTTGCTCGCGATTTTGTACGCGTTGCAATCTTGGCACAAAGTCGTGTATGGCTTCCGAATAGTCCTCAGAACAGACCATAAAGCTTTAACATTTTTGTTAAAGACAGATTTGTCTAGCCAGAGATTGACAAGATGGTCCCTGTATATCCAGCAATTTGATGTGGAAATAGAATACTGTCCAGGGAAAGAGAATGTAATACCGGACATATTAAGTCGTTACCCTAGAGAAGAGGAAGCGCTAGCGGTCCAGATTGAGAATCGAGATCAGAAGACGTTGGATGACTTAAGGAATCTTACCAACCTACAACGCGAAGACCCATGGTTGAAGATGATGATCGATTACTTTGAGGGACGCTTAGCAAGGGGAACTGCGGTATACAGAGAGGCGGAGGCATTGGCAACAGAGTATGTATGGTATAATCAGATATTACACAAGTGGGACGATGTAGATCATACACGTCAAAGGATTGTAATTCCTGCATCTTTGCAGAGAAGATTGGTATGGCTAGCCCACAGAGCATTTGGACATCCGGGGATAGATAAAATCTGTGCTCTGTTGAAGGAAGCAATTACTTGGCCAAAATTGAGAGAAACGGTGAGAAATGCTATTAGGACATGTGATCTATGCCAAAGGGTTAAGCCAAATTCCTTTTTAATGAGGCAACGACCTATCCCGTTGTTACCGGAGAAGCCAAGGCAGCTATTGAGTATAGACAACTTTGGACCATTGCCTAGAGCACGTAGAGGCAATAGACACATTTTTGTAGCCATGGATGTATTTTCGAAAATGGTGGTGGTATGCCCCATACAAAAGACAAGTTCAAAACAGGTCTTGAAGCGCCTGAAAGAGAGAGTTATTCCGATTCTTGGGAAGCCGGATAACATTCTCTCGGACCACGGAAGTTGCTTTACAAGTGCAGAATTTCGTCGAGAACTGGAAACTCTAGGAATTAGGCAGATTTTATCTACCATTCGCCATCCTGAGGCAAGTCCAGTTGAAAGAGTAATGAGAGAGATCCAGAAATACATGAAGATCTACTGCTCTGAGGAGAATTGGCGTTGGATAGAATTTCTAGAAGTCATTGAATACTGTATAAATAATACTGCACATGAGGCGACAGGTCAGGTTCCTGTGACTCTACATCTGGATCAAAGACCAGAGAGACCGTGGACTGGTGTTATTCCATTGCCAGTAGACGCACAGCCAGGTAGAGAATTGAGGATCCAACGAACCTTTGAATATCTCAAAGCACAGGCGGAGAGACGTCAGAGAAGAAATCGTGCGAAGAGGTATCATAGACCGCTTCTCGAGGGAGAGAAAGTTTTAATCAAGAAACCCGCCAGTTCAGATCCAGAGGCACGCAAGTATAAAAAGTTCAATTTTTCTTATCACGGCCCGTTCGAGGTGATAAGAGACCTCCAGAACAATGCATACAGGTTAAGGCATCTAGAAAATGGAAACGAGGTCGTTATGAACGTAGCCAACTTAAAAGTTTATTACTCGCCAGAAGAATTCGACGAACAAGAAGAAGTATTGGTAACGCACACCCAACTCAACGGGGAGAGCGAAGTCAGTCAAGCAGTCAGACCTGAAAGTTGGAACGGCAAGACGGGACGAGAAGCAGACAGTTTACCCAGTGTAAGCGAAGAGAAGAAAGAATGCCAGTGTCTGCGAGAATTCTATGAAGAAATGGTCAGAGTGGCGAGAGAGGTTGAGGCCATAAACGCGACCCTCCGCATGGAGAATGAACAGCTTAGGAAGAAGGCCGAGTGTGGAAGGGGGAACAGTACTAACCTACTCGCAGCCAGACGAGGTGAAGGACCCCAGATGTAAACACCGACAGTGGTAGACAGTCAGCTGGTTACTTATAGAAAGCCACTTGCAATTGACTTTTATAAGTTTCGCAAGGGGAATATGAACCCGAGGAGGTTATGCTGACTGGAATTGAACGTGGTTCTCAGAGACTGTGGTCTCAGTATAAAGGTTCCACCAGGGAACGAACCAGAGATCTGTAGAGGCAGTTTCATGGTAAAAACCCCTCGAAAGAAGTGTATATTTAATCACTGGTGTGATTTTGGTGCAATGACATTATTTATTAAAATAATGCAGGGAATAATGAACAGATTACAGCATTATTAGACTACTTGGTGTAGGCTATACGAGGCTTGAAGCACGGAGAGGACAGAGTTGACATTTTACAAATTAGCCCAGAATTGTGGGTGGGGCCCAGTGGAGCCATGTCCATCTCTGTGACCCCATTCTGTCGTCTGGAGCAGGGTGGAGGCCTGAATAATGACCCAGTTATTCCCCGACGGAGAATAGTTTTGAGGAGTGGGAGGAGAGATGCCCAGGAAAATCATTGATTACTCGTGATTGGAGCAACGAATTGAGATGAGAGTTGCTCACAGATGAATCTTTTGGCAGGAGGCTAATTTTAGAGCCTTTTACCTGCGAAATTGGGGCATATTTAACGAAGTGCGGAAGGACTGTAAAACTACCATTGTGCGCGGATAGATTTGAGAATGTTGCCGGGGAATACCCGTAAGATAGCGTCCCACGCTATGGAGAAAGGAATTAATATTAATTAATTGGACGAGCGATTCCTTTGCACGCAGATAGTTTTGGAATCTGTGAAGAAAGAGGAACCCAATGATCATGGTTTGGAGACCAGATTCACGCTGTGAGAGGAGCCAAGATTACGCGGGAAGATTTCGCCCTAATTTCCGTGGGAATACGATATAAGGGAGTTGACCCTTGGAGGAGCACTCAGTTGAAGCCCAGTCTCGCACAGTCAAACATAGTCAAGCTCAGTCTACGCGCAGTTCACGTGCAGTGTGCACCCAGTTACAGCCCAAGTTGCAGTAAGTTGCAATCAGTATGCAACAAGTATGCAGCAGTACGAGACAGTATGTAAGCAGTATACAGCAGTCTTCAAGTAAGGTACGAGCAGTCTTCAAGTGAATCTTCAGTCAGGTACAGCCACTGTGAAGCAAGTTCGTCAAGGCAGAACGCATGGCGGTTCTACTCATAATAGACGCCGAACAAAGACTGGTACATGTAAATGAAGCATTTAATAAGCTTGTATGAATAATAGTCGTGCTATAGGCATAATCAGCAGTACGAACTATGCCGTGTTCAGTTACGAAGCACTGTGTAGGCTAACGGCAGAACTATTGTAAATAATTATTTGTGTAAAGTATTGGACAGTGTTAAGCGCAATGTGTAAAGTATTGAATGATCGTATATGTGTAATTACGATTTAATGCGCTAAATGAAGCTCTATGACGTGTTTGGTAATGTCATGAGAGTACCAGATGATAAATCAGGACGGGAGCTAGCATATTTATGCAGCGCAGGACGCTTACCGTAGGAGTAAGAATATAAAAACTGTTGGTGAATCCCGAGAGCAGGTAAACCAGACTTTCAATCAGGAGTTGATAGGGGCACGGGAGATGCTGTCGACACCTGCAATTTCGATCTTTGCTAGGGAATTTCAGCACTGAAAAGTGTATAGAGTGACGTGTGTTAAGTGTACAACATATGTAAAATATCCTTTAAAGTAGTGATTAGATAAGTGTTTCACATGTTTGGGAGCAATAGCTTCCTGAGAGTTATGCAACGTGTCGTGTTGTTGATGAAAATTATGTGTTATAAAATGTGTGCATTCAAGATGAATATGTCGCGTTAAACCTGCTAATGGCGGGCGACATGGAGAAATATGATTGGTTGGAGCCACCATAGATGCCTATAGAAATGTAAGTACCCCACAAATTATGATTATGTAGAAAGATGGGCCACTGCATGTTGTGAATTCCTTAAAGATGCCAGTAAAAATCAGTTTAGGAGGCAGATCCTCCATGTTTAATCATTATTGTGTTGATTTTATAGAGTTGAGATGTTAATTTGCATCATTAAGTGGAGTAATTATTCCCACTATGAATATAGAATGGCAATCAGTTATGTAAATGTGACGAGCACGATTGTTCGGATTTTAAGACGTTTAGCTATGTCGGATTTTTGGTAATTTAAGTGAGATTAATAAGAATAATAAAGTAATGATTTTGGTCATTTATGTCAGTGAGATTAATAAGAATAATAAAGTAATGATTTTGGTCATTTATGTCAGTGAGATTAATGGTAATAATAATAATGAATATTAAAAGTATGAATGAACACATCAGGAAACAAATAAATGTTGTAAGCGAGAGATTTACGCTAATTGCAAGACTTATCAATCTAAGCAGTAAGATGATACAGTAAGATTACGTTACAGTAATTAAGGAAAGAAGTTTTATATCAGAATATTGCATATATTCAGTAATGATGCCAGGCATGAAAGAGCTTTTAGTGAATTGAATTTGCAGCTTATATGAGAAGCTTATAGAGTAAATTGATAGATTTCTCTTAATAATATAGGTCGGAGGTCGTAGCATTGAGTAAGGGGCCAGATGGTCTACTCTACGTATGAAATCTCCTATGTCATGGGCATATGTGGAGATATAATTTTATGCCAGAGTTGTAGTGTGTACCCTAGCTCTGAGGAAGGATATGAAAGGGTTCCGGGTTGGGATCCTGTGATAGAGACGAGGAGAACGAGGACACCTCGAAACTCTATGGTCTCCCGAGAACTTATTAACGAGTTATTTCCGCTCGTTGGTAGCGAAACTCATGGCGACAGCTGCAGTGAGCGCATATATTTTACTTGAGACGTCGGTCACCCGTTAGACTAATGCATTACGAACCCCGAACCTTCATGTTGAATGGACCCGGGTGAGGCCAGTAATTATTATATCCTCTGTGTAGGAGTAATTATAAAAGCTCATTCAATACCTGTTTGCATAATAGTAAATTAAGATCCTCTGGGATATGTGTGTCGGTCAGACGACAGTATTTGTCTTGTAAATCTTTACTGCTTAGAAAGGAAAGCATTCAAAACCTTTAAGGAGGGTCGAGGTAATTGGTGGAACACCCATCCCACTTTCTATTGTGTGCGGACTCCTCTAGCCGAGGGTCTGCAGGGGCACTCGAGCCGTCAAGGCAAGTTGAAAGGGACAGATTTTAGACCATGGTAAATGACATATAAGGAAAGATTGTTATGTTGAGTAATGTAGCCATGTGGTTTAGGAACACATGGATAATTATAGATTATCCTGATGGTTCATTATTTTAGCTATCTGACGAATAGTTAGATGATGTATTTGTACTGTCACTGAAACCAAGTTTTGAAGTTAGTTACCAAATGCCAATCGCCACGAGAGCAAGGTAATCTATTGTACCATCCGACCCAAGCTATAACGTAACGTTTTATGTAGGAATCATATACAGCATGCAGTGGAACCATATAAATAGAGGAAGTGGAGGGGTAGCTTACATAATTATGGAGTTGCACGTTGATTGCGGTGCAACGTCCGAATAGGTAAATGCATGAAAGCATTTGTTTGGTGAGAAGAGAAAAATCAAAACACGCACGGCACACATAATTGTTAAAACCAAGAGGTTTAAGGAATAATTAATTTGTGATATTAAAGAAGTCACATTGTATGACTGTTATGTTAATGTACAGTTTGTATTGAAGTCGTAGGTGCATCAGCGCACCAGAATATCTTTATGTAGTTCACATAAGGGTACAGCTTTATGGTTTAATATGATTTTATTATGATTTCATTTTTGTTTATTTGTGGATTGTGGAAGTAAACTTTTGTTTGCTTTGTTTTTTATTGGTTTTGGGATTGTTTTGTGTTTGAAGCCATGATTTTTATTTACTGAATTAAAGTTTTAGAATAGAGTTGTGCCTTGTTATTGTAGAGTTGTTACCTTATAGCCTCAAATCCAAAATATGCACTGCTCATTTGGGGGAACGGCACGCGCCTGAGACCTGATGCTAGCTGGAGGCAGCTGCATATTTACCATCGAGATTACTCACATGGGTACAGTATGTAGGACTATTCCTGAAGTTAACGATTGGCCTGATCGGGATATTTGGTTTATGGATTTTCGGGAGAGATCTCAAAGTGGGAATGCCGGGATTCATGCTTACAAGCTTGTCGGCGTGTCTCTCGTCTAAGACAAAAATGGTGTTCTTTAAAAGTTTTTTCAACCGTTTTTGAATGATATTAGTTGGGTCCTTTTTGATTTCTATGAACTTGCCTGAATTTAGAAAATCGATAGTTTTGCTGACGTAATCGTCTTTACTCATTAGCACTGTGGTATTGCCTTTATCTGCTTTGGTAATAATTTATTTCTTCATTTATTTATTTATTTATTTACATATGTTACGCCCTCATTGGAGCACTTAACCAAAACAAGTATATACATATCTCAAAAAACAATATTAATGATTCAGCTTCTTATTTTTCTTCTTTTCCCAAAACATTTTCATTCTAGTCGACCTTGCCGCTCTCTCTGCATCGCTTATGGTGTAAGTTTTGCGGGTCAAGGTTTTTAAGGGAAGTCGGATGTTCTTGTTTTTCAAGATATTCTTCTCATCTTTGTTAGCAATTTGGGACATTGTCAAGCCGAGTTCATCCAGATCATTTTGAATTTCCATAAACCAAGAGTTCTTTGTTTTACTTTTGAAAAAATAATTAAATAATACTTTTAATTGTCTGGTATCCGGCAGGCGTGACAGATGACAAAAAAAGCAATTCGCCTTTTTTGCATAGTATCGACTATAGACTCAGTTTCTTTATAAACCACTTCATTTGACCATCATTCTATAGACAAGAAAGAATGGGACAAATACCAAATCATCGCAGGTCAAATAACACACTCTTGCGTTATCAAGAAGGTCAACACCTTAAACAACAAATTCCAGAGTTTGTTTAACGCACAAAAAACGCCTTTCAACCAAAACACCCCAGAAGTTAAAAATAGCCATATTTTCCAAAGCCCAGTTAAGAACATGACTAATATCACTCTCCACCAGAGCGATCTGGAAATCCTCCAAAAAGGTCCCAAACACCACTGGGAACAAAATCACAGTAAGAGTAATCTAACCATTTTAGCAGCCGAAACAGAAGCAGCAATTAGGAGACTTCCTGCTGAAGAGCAAAATGCTGCTAGATTTGAAACCAATAAGAAAATTAAGAAGATAATCAACTCAAACAAGAGTAATGCTAAAGTAAACCGTAACTTAAATAACAATTTCAAAAAACTCGTCACCAAAATCAATGATAATAATATAATTATTACCAAAGCAGATAAAGGCAATACCACAGTGCTAATGAGTAAAGACGATTACGTCAGCAAAACAATCGATTTTCTAAATTTAGGCAAGTTCATAGAAATCAAAAAGGACCCAACTAATATCATTCAAAAACAGTTGATAAAACTTTTAAAGAACACCATTTTTGTCTTAGACGAGAGACACGCCGACAAGCTTGTAAGCATGAATCCCGGCATTCCCACTTTGAGATCTCTCCCGAAAATCCATAAACCAAATATCCCGATCAGGCCATTCGTTAACTTCAGGAATAGTCCTACATACAAACTAGCGAAATTTGCTCAACAGTTTCTTAATAAACACTATAAGCTCAAGGGTAACAGCTCTTTCAGTAACACCATGCATTTTTGTGAAAGAACAATAGACTTTAAACTTAACAAGAACAATACCTTGCACTCAGTCGACATTAAAGATATGTATACAAACATCCCGGTTAATAAAACGATCAAGATTATTCATGATAGATTAAGTAGCAATAGTGAACTGTCCAAAGTCTAAATCGAAGAATTCATTTCGATTTTAACCTTTGTCACTGACAACAACATTTTTACTTTTAATAAGAAAATCTATAAACAGTCTGAAGGCCTCGCAATGGGATCTCCGATGTCAGGCATATTAGCTAACATTTACCTTGACCACATAGAACACGAGAAAATTATCAACCAAATTAAAGGAATAGATTTCTGGGGAAGGTATGTTGACGATGTTTTCATTATTATCGATAACCAAGTACAGGCAATAGAGCAAATAATGGCAGAGTTGAACAACATTGACAACAATATTAAATTTACCTTAGAATCAGAAGTTAACAATAAAATAAATTATTTGGATTTGACTGTGACCAGAAAAGACAATCGTCTGCATTACAAAGTATACAGGAAACCATCGCAAACGAACACAGTCATAAGACAGGACTCTAATCATCCGGGCGGCCACAAAAACGCATCGTTCATAAGCCTCATTAATAGAGCGTTAAAAATCCCCTCCTCTGAACATGATCGGAAGCAGGAACTAGATATAGTACACCAAATAGCTAAAGTTAACGGTTATAGCCACAAATATGTCAATAGGTTAATCTATAAGTTAATAAACAGACCCACAACTAAATTAATTAGAGAGAACTCAACAAAGAAAACGTTTGCCACCTTCACCTACATAGATCGAAGTGTATACACAGTAACTAATATCCTCAAGAAGCATAAAATGAACATCGCCTTCAAAACCAATAATTCTAATTTCAATAAATTTTTCAACTCTAACAAAATTAACAGCAATGATAAGTATATGAAATCGGGCGTTTACGAACTTAGATGTAGTTCTTGCAGATCAAATTACACGGGACAAACAGGTAGGAGCATACGCACTCGTTATGCTGAACATGTTTCGGCCATTAAGCATAGGAAATTCTCAGCTATGGCAACACATATGGAAGAAACAGGACATAAGTTCACGGACATAAGCAATGGCGTCACAATCTTGCATTATGCGTCTAAGGGCAGCTACATGAACATCTTGGAAAATATTCATATCAATACTTCCCAGAGATCTAATGAATGCAATAATCTAAACTAGATCAATTTTGAAACCAACGAATTGTTTGATACAATAGCAGATTACTTAAACAATAAACAACGCAAACCGCCCCCACAACCCCCGCCGCAGTAGGTATTTTCTCATACGTTCCGATTCCTTCAAATTCTGCCAGTTACACACCCACTCCCCTCTCTGTGCAAACTCATTTCTTACCCCCTCCCCTCCCCGTCGCCCTTTCCCCGCCACTGCGTCAGGCCGATTCACTGCAAGCGAGCAGCTGTGTCATGTCTCAGGCGTTGTTCAGTTGAAGTTGACCTCTTTGAGGGTTGTGATATTGACAAGGTCACATATGTCCGGTAAGTCTTTGTGCCGTTTTAATTTTCCGTAAGAATGTTCGTTTTTTTCCATAACTATGGAAACACGTACTAACAAAGGCGTTTTCTGATGTTTTTGTTCTTCAGAATATTTGGAACTATTCAGCATTCCATGACGAATAAGACGAGATGTCAACTTGATAATGTTCCTCGTAAGTCTTTATTTTATTTTATTTTTGGTCCGGTTAGATGACTTGATAATATTCAGATTCTTGGCATTCAATTTCTAAAACGTACTTCATTCATTTCAGGACCAAAACAATAGTAATGAAATTTTTAATCGATGCCGCCGACCGTCAGCTACCATCATCTAAGAAGCCCTGAATTGACAGTCTTCAATTCTATACTAGCTATTTAATTGGACTGTTATTCATAAAGAACAGTCGCTTCACTACGGCATGTTGTTAAGTATTATAGAGAGGGAACACCATATTATTTGATGTTCTACCTCAAACAACAAATGTCCATCGACAATAGGCAAATTCTAGATGCTTTCAATTTAACAAGCCCTACGTACGCAAGAATCTCCATAGATTGATTACATTTATTTTAGAGATTGAAGACACTGTGAACAAAATAAATGGTTGTGCATAAACAGTATTTTAACGTGTCCAAAGACATAAACTAAACAAGAACTGAATGACTGAAAATGCGAGGAGCATTACATGCTGTATTTATGGTTGTTGTTGAATTTTAATTCATGTGTTTTAAGCTCGTAGTTTTTAATATGTTGTGGCTTTGTAATTTATGATGTGTATTTTGTGTTGTTTTATTAGGGGATTTCGAATGTGTTATACGATGTTTGTAGTACCAAAAGAGGGCTGAGGAAGGAGACAGTAGGGTCTCCGAAACATGTACCCATAGAGTTGTCTATAAGTAAAGTATTGATTCGGCGGAAAATTCAGGTTTTACTTATTGTAAACACGGTCAATACGGAACCCGAAATGAGTGCTGTACCTAATGGACAGGAAAAGGTGTCGAGGGCTCGTTAACAGCATCCAGGCGACTGGAGCTGGAATTTGATGATAATGATTAGTAGCTTAGTAAATTTTTTGTGGGTTCCCGTTTCCTCAACTGTTACCGACCATCTTACCTGATCATCGGCAAACAATACAGTGTTTAGGGGTTTTGCATTAATACAATAGTTGTTTTGTAGTAAAATCACCCACAGTTAGTTATATTGTTGTTTTAAGAGGCGGAACTACGAGGTCATTTGCCTCTGACACAGTCAGTTAGTAACTTAGTTTAATTAGTAAATGTTGTTACCCCTTGTTACTGCAAAATATAACTATTTACTAGTAACGATGTTACCTCCAACCCTGGTTCTTTGTTTTTATCATTATCTGATCTAATGGTTTGACTTGTTGACTTCGGAGGCTATGCCTTTGCAGCTTTTATTATTTGTGGTTCTAATGGTTTGATGCACTGACCCTAAAGACAACGCCGGCAGTGGATGACTTTGCTGGGGTCAAGAGCGAGTTCCTGAAGCTGAAAAGTTCCCAGTATTATCAAACAAAGTCCGGCTTCGATCTCACCAATCAGCTGGGGCTCCTCATCAACCAGGTGGAAGTCTTGCAACTGAAATGTTCAGAGGTAAGTAACTATGAGGATGCTAACTCTTTGATCTTTACACTGATCATAGCCGAACACACCATGATTGCAAAGGAGAACTGGAAATCTATACCTCGATTCACCTCAAGACTTAAGCGGTCTGTTTGATGTTCTGGTCTGTGAAGAGGCTAACGCGTCAGGAAATAGTTCCCACTTTTTCTGCTTGTTTATGGAGTACAAGATTTCCCAGCCCGTATTACTATGTTTCCATAAGCTAGCTACTTTTCAGAATTTCCTTTGTAAAAATCTATGAATAAATTTTTCATTTTCACGTTAATTGGGAGAATACCAAATTTGCTTTTCATGTGATGAATTGAGTCTGTGAATATCGTTTTTAGTGGTATTTAGAACTATAAGCAGAGTAATTCAGCACAAATTTTATATTATATTACAATTTGACAAACCTTGTTAGAGAGTCATAAGAGCACCCGAGTAATTCGATTTTATGGCGAATCTGGCTCAAAGTTTGGCGACACTGTTACAAATGCACAAAAGTTCAACATGGTTTCCTCAAGTAGACAACGTGTTCAAACTGCAGCTGTAAAGCTTGAATGACTCATAAAATGCTTCAAAGGTAATAAAAGTTGAGTAATAGGTGCAAACAAATGATGTTATATGTATATAGTAGGTTGAGAGATGACCAGTCTAGAGTTTCCATGCCGGAAACACAAGAAAGGAGAGAGAGAGAGAAGATACTCGGAAGGATATTTTCCTCAGGACTTGACCTGACGTTTGGTATAGTATAAGTGATGTCTGAAAATACTAATTGATCCTCTAAGAGCTGTTACTGCTATGGTGGTATTGGAAATCCAAAATTTCCTACATGTTTTAACAAAAAGAGAAGGTATTGTTCCCCAGGCCCGCAATAGTAACCCAATAACTTATACAGTGAGGGCCCTCCCGATAGAATGGGGCCTCGCAGTGGCCGTGCTGCAGACAGGGTGCAATGACTCATCACCTGATTTATAGCTTGTACCAATTACAACAGAGGGTCGGGAAGCCCGGGATGCTGTCATAGCATCTATTACATACCCAGCTGACAAGATACCGTCGTGATAATTAAGACTAGGGAATCCATTGCAACTCAATTTTAGAAACATCTTCTAGTGATTGAAAATTTTTATTTATATGTGAAACTTCCATTTTGTTATCAAATTATTGTAAGGATATCCATTTTATTTGATTAATGTTAAACTCGATTAACCTTGAAGAAGCTATCATTGAAACATGTTTGTTTGTTTAAATATTAATAAACATCATTCACTATAAGAACTGGACTCCGACAAGGAGACGGATTTTCACCATTGTTGTTTAATTGTGCATTGGAGAAAGTTATGCGTGAATGGAACAAGAAATGTCAACCAACTATCAAGATCGGTAGAAATATTAAACTCGACTGTCTTGCTTTTGCGGACAATTTAGCATTACAGTAGAACGTCGTTGGTCCGGACGTCAAACAACCGAAACGTCAATTATCCGGACGAGCGCCTCCTACAGTTTGTTTACTCTATAATGTTTCAACGTGTGAGTGAGCGTAAAACTGTACTGCATTACGTTCTGAAAATGGCTTCTACGAGTGGCTAAAATCGCAATGTTTTATCGAATGAGAATAAGGTGGAGATCATTAATGAACTGAATAAAGGTGAGAGTGTGCAGTGTCCAATGAAAACATACAGTGTTGGAAAATCCACATTATGATTTGAAGAACCGAAAAGGCGAAATTCTGAATTATGCATCGAAGTTTGATAGTGAGGAAGGGTCTAAAAAGAGAAAAGCCATGAGATCAGCTACATATGAAAAATTGAAAGAAGTGGCATACTCATGGTTTATTCAGACAAAAAGTAAAGGATATCCCATTTCTGAACCTTTGTTTTGTGAGAAAGCATTGCAGCTAAATGAGAAGCTTGGTGGTTCTCCCTATGAAATGAACGCATGTTCGATTATCCGTAAAAATCGTTATCCGGAACACTTTCGGCCCCAATTAGTCCGGATAAACGACGTTCTACTGTACTTGCAAATACAATAGAAGAGGCTATATTTCAAATTAAACAACTAGAAATTATAGCCAAAACAACGGGATTACAAATTTTATTTGAAAAAAAAAACCAGAAATGATGCCCACTTTTAAAGTTGATCTGCCAGTCGTTCAACTGAACAATAATAAAGAGATTAAAACTATTCAGAAATTCAAATATCTTGGGGAAATAATAACATGGAACACAAATGAAAAAGAAGCAATAGAATACTGAACAACTAAATTTAAACAAGCACAAAGACGTACCTGGCCAACCTATAAAAAGAAATCTCTTTCGATAAACGCTAAGCTGAAACACTATAATTCCATAGTTAAACTAGAGGCAATTTATGCTAGTGAAACTTTATTCAAATTGAATGTAAAATCTACAGCAGACAAATTACAGAAAACTGACAGAAGAATTATTAGAACAATTATTAACACAAAAAAAAACAAACACAAAAACACCAAGTTGATGGACAGTGGAGATTGTTGCCTAACAACATCGTCTATCGTGAATGTGAATCAATAATAACTACAATGCGTAAAAGAAGAATTTCCTTTTTCTGTCACATATCAAGACTGCCAGAAACCAGGATATTGAAACAACTATTTGATTACTTTTTGAAAAATAAAATCAATAACAATTTGTTTAAAGAGGTTCAGGATGATTTGGAAGAATTGGGTACAACTCGGCAACAAATCAAACACAGAGAAGAGAAGAGGATTTTGAAGAACAAAAGCATGTCTCAAACTAAAAACAGTTGAACGGAAACAATATACTATATCGGACACACAAAGGACTTCCAGGTCGGAGAGGATGAGAAAGTTCTGGGAGGAGAAAAAGAAGAAATTTACTCAAGTGGATTGATTTAAGTGCTCCAATGTGGGCGTAAAGTATATAAATAAATAAACATCATTTTATAGTACAGTCGACTCTCGATAATTTGAAACTGAGAGACCAGAGAAAAAGTTCAATTTACCGAGAGTTCAAAATACCATATTCACTCGGCTATAGGACCCCCTTTTCTCCTAAATTTTTAGTTCTGAAATTGGGAAGAGGGGTGGTGTACTATAGACATGTTGTTGTTTGAGTCTTCAGTCTTTTGACTGGTTTGATGCAGATCTCCATGCCTCCCTGTCCTGAGCTAATCGTTTCATCTCTACATAGCTACCACACCCTACATCCGAGGCAATCTGTTTAACATATTCTAACCTTGGTCTACCCCTACAGTTCTTGTCCACGACCCTTCCTTCCATAACTAAGCTTGCTATTCCTGGGTGTCTTAATATGTGTCCTACCAACTTATCTCTTCTCTTCATTAGCAGTCGCCAGAAACATCTCTCCTCTCCCACTCGTCTTAATACCTCTTTGTTTGTAACCCTATCTACCCATCTGATCTTCATCATTCTCTTGTAACACCACATTTCAAATGCTTCAATTCTCCTCTTTTCTGCTGCACCAGTAGTCCAAGTTTCACTTCCATAGAGCACCACGCTCCAGGCAAAGGCTTTCAAAAATGACTTCCTAATACCTAAATCTAGATTCGATGTCAACAGATTCCTTTTTTGTAGAAATGCTTTCCTTGCCTGAGCCAACCTACTTTTTATATCCTCTTTGCTTTGTCCATCACTGGTTATTCTGCTTCCTAAGTAACAAAGTCTCCTATTTCCTTCAGCTTTTCACCTGCCAATTTGATCTCCATAGAGGTTTCTGATTTATTTCGGCTGCATTCCAGTATTTCTGTTTTACATTTATTAATTTTCATCATGTATTCATTCCGTAAGACGGAGTCCATACTATTCAAAAACTCATTCAAATCCTCAGGCGTGTCGGCCAAGATGACGATGTCATCAGCAAATCTCAGAGTTGAAATTATTTCTCCTTGAATCTTCACTCCCACTTTAAATTTCTCCCTAATTTCCTTCATTGCTTGTTCAATGTAAAGATTGAAAAGTATGGGTGTTAAGTTGCAGCCTTGCCTTACACCTTTCTGAATACCAGCTTCTCTCTCATGTCCTTCAGCTCGAATAACTGCTGTCTGGTTTCTGTATAGATTGTATATCACCCTCCTATCCCTGTACTTTATTCCAATCCTTTTCAAAATGTCGAACAATTTAGTCCAATCAACGTTATCAAAAGCCTTTTCAAAGTCTACAAATGCCTTGAACGTTCTCTTATCTTTTCTTATTCTACCTTCCAAAATCAGCCTAAGACATGAACTCGCAAGAATCCATTATTTTGGGTAAGGGAGGGATTAAAAATAAGCTATTTTATTTTGATGCTACATAGTACGATATCATCATCATCATCATCATTTCCCCTTATCCAGCTCCTGCCGGGTCGGGGTATTTATGGCACTTCTCCACTTTCCTCTTTCCTTCCACCATTCTTCTTCCACGATCTTGTCCCAGTCCAGATTTCTTTTTCTTACGCCGTTCTTCACTGAATCCATCCACCTTGTTCTAGGTCTATCTCTTGGTCTCTTACCCTTGCACTTCGCCTCCAGCATCTGTCTTGGTATTCTATTTTCCTCCATCCTCTTTACATGTCCAAACCACCTTAGTTTATTCTTCTCAATTCTCTCATTTAGTTTTCCCATCCCAACTTCCTTCCTAACATCTTCATTCCTCACTCTGTCTCTCCTTGTCTTTCCTATCATACTTCTTAGGAATTTCATTTCACTGGCTTGGATTCTACTCTCTTGCCTGCTTGTCAGGGTCCAAGTCTCAGCTGCATAAGTTAATATGGGTACATAATACACTTTATACATTACCTCCTTGCTTTTCCTTGGTACTTCCTTATCCCAAACAAGTTTTCTTACACTTTGATAGAATGCATTGCTCTGCTGTACCCTCCTGCCAATCTCCATGTCCAACCTACCAGTTTGCATCAATTCACTTCCTAGGTATTTGAACGTGTCCACAATTTCCAAACTCTGACTTCCAATTTTCACAGTGCCCTTTCCTTGTCTTTCCCCTCTTGTCATCACCATGGTCTTGCTTTTCTCTATACTGATTTTCAGGCCATACTTCTGAATATTTTCGTTCAGTGCATCTAGTTGTTTTTGCACTTCTTCGGTGTTCCTTCCCCAGACCACAATATCATCTGCAAATAACAGTAACTTCATTTCTTTATGTTCATATGCTTCCTTTGTTTCCTTTACTATTTCATCCATCACCATTATGAACAATAGAGGTGACACCACACTCCCCTGTCTTAGTCCAGTCTTGTTCCTAAACCAATCTGTCTTTCCAACTGGGGTCAGTACCCTGCTAACACAGTTGTTGTACATTGCTTGCACCATTTCCAACATTTCTCTTCCCAGTCTCTTCTTAACCATGGTTTCCCATACCTTCTCTCTGGGGACGCTATCATATGCCTTTTCTAGATCTATGAAAGTCATGATCAAATCCTCTCCATATTCCCAGTTCTTTTCCATCACCTGCCTCAAGCTAAAGATTGGGTCCACTGTGGATCTTCCACTCCTGAAGCCATACTGTTCCTCTTGCAACTCTCCTTCCACCTTTCTTCTCATTCTTCTTTCTAATATCCTTTCCAGTATTTTTACTATCTGTGATATGAGGGTGATCCCTCTATAGTTATCACAAACCTTCTTGTCCCCCTTCTTAAACACTGGTATTATTAGCCCTTTCTTCCAGTCTTCTGGTACACATTTCCATTTCCACACACACTTTAGCAGTCGATACAGCCATTGCATACCAACAGGTCCAGCAGCCTTTATCATTTCTACACTGACTTCATCCACCCCTGTTGCTTTTCCCATCTTCATTTTCTGTACTGCTAATTCCACCTCCAGCATTGTTATATCATCTTCTGTTATAGAGTCGTCAGGTTGTGTCACTTCCATCTCACCAGTAGAATTGCTCACATTCAATAGCTTATCGAAATACTCCTTCCATCGTCCCTTTATCTCTTCTGGGTGTGTTAACAACTCTCCATCTTCCTTTTTCACTAGCTTTGTAGTAACTCTTTCTTTCCTCTTACTTCTTAGAATCCCATACAGCATCCTTTTACTGCCACTTACATCTGTTTCCATTCTTCGTGTAAATTCTTCCCAACTTTTCTTCTTTTCTTCTCCTACCACTTTCTTACACCTCCGTTTGCTGTCGTGATACTTCCTTTTGCTTTCTTCTGTTTGATCTCGGTTCCATTCTTTCCATGCAGACTTCTTTTCTTTCACTGCTTTCCTCACTTCCTCATTCCACCATGGTGTCTCCTTCTCTTTCACTCTTGTTGACGTCCTACCACAAGCACTCTCTGCTGCACCAACAAATGCCTTTTTAAAGTGAGACCATTCCTCTTCTATGTTTTCCACTTCAGTAACTGGGATTTGTTGCTTCAATCTCTCCTGAAAATTTTCCTGTACGGTTTTGTCTTTCAATTTCCATACTTTTATTTTACTTTCTCTGATCTCCTTTAGGTTTTCCAATTTTTCCCATCTAAATTTTGCCACCACAACTCTATGGTCCCCATCAAATGCTTCTCCTGGTAAAGCTGTCACATCTATCAGCTTTCTGCGATTAGTCCTTTCCACCAGAAAGTAGTCAATTACTGATTTTGTTCTTCTATCGCCCCAACCATATCTCGTAATTTTCCTGCTGTTTTTCTTCCGAAACCATGAATTACCCACTATCAGTCCATTCCTTTCACAAAAGTTTACAAGTTCCTCTCCTTCCCGGTTCTTTTTCCCATATCCATATGGTCCAATGACTTCTCCCTTTCCTTGTCTCTCGTTTCCGACTTGTGCATTCATATCTCCCATGATCACCACTTCTACATCTGAAATTACTCTTTCTACATCCTCCAGGAATACTTCAATATCTTCTTCTCTGTTTCCAGTCTGTGGTGCATACACTTGTATGAAGTCCATCACGTCATTTTTCATCTTCATTCTAATTTTCATTATTCTGTCACTCACACACTCGACCACTTCAACATACTCCTCCAGTTGTTTCGAGGTTATCAGTCCCACGCCATTTTTGGCCTCTTGGCCACCACTCCAGTATAATGTATATCCTTTCCTCAATTTCTTCCTTCCTTTACCTTTCCATTTCACTTCACTCAGCCCCATCAATCCAACATTCTCCCTCTCCATGAAGTCTACCACCTCCTCCACCTTGCCTGTCAGGGTCATGACATTCATGATTCCCACTTTCATTTCGGTTACTGGTCGCCCATTTCTCACAGATCCCCCAGTACCAAAAGAACTGCGCGTCGCCTGCAGGGTACGCCCTAACCTTTTCCGATTCATTCGAAGTGCCATTTCCATTTTAGGCTATTATTACGATGGGGTCGCCACTCCCAAAGGCATTTTATGAAGCTACTGCCAGCTATTATACAGGCCGCCCCTAACATGGGAAACAGACGCCCTTGCAGCCGCCCCTAACCTGGGAAACAGACGCTGCCGATTGATGCTGTACTCTTACTATTCCCTGAGTACTGGGTTGCCTCTTCCGCAATCTCCACCGTTCCGAAGTCCATCTTCTCCGCTGCAGATTCCGTTGAGGTCTTCGCACGTAACCCTGTGCACGGGGCCTATGTTATACCCCATAGGGCTGGGTCCTCACCAGAACTTAGCCGGTACTGTAGTTCGATGGTATATTACAGTACCGTTGCCCACCCCCGCGACGTGGACGCGCCTGGCAAGAGTTATCCATGTAGCCAATTAAAATTGCCTCATGGACCGGGTTAAGGAGCTGTCTAAATCCAGCCTCCAAGGCATAGTACGATATATTTAATGAAAATAAACAAAGTGCGTGCCTATGCCACCTGTTGCATAGCATGAGTCATAGCCCGTTAGCTCACGATGGGTGAGCGGTCAACGTGTCGGTCTACTAACCCCAAGCTTGCAGGTTCGCTCCTGGCCGTGGTAAATGATTTTTGAAAGGCGGCAAAATTACGACACCCATGTTATACGAGGTTGGTATGTCAAAGAACCCATTTGAATTCAGTAGGCCGTGTTCATAATGCCAAAATTAATCTCGGGAGTTTCCACCAACACAAAGTTCCTCATTTCTCTACTAGAAAGCGCTATAGTGTTCAAGGAGCTTAGATATCTAACCACCTTGACTTTCATAGTGCTTCAAGGAACAACGAAATTCAACATGCAAGCTACCCTTTGGGTGTCAAATAACGAAGCTTGCACCGGGCAGGTCATACGATATTATTATTATACAGAAAGATAAACAGAGACTTCTTTCTTCAAACAAGGTCACACCTTGTTAGCAACGGAGCTCGCGTACGATCGAATGGTATGTTCCAAGCAGCCAACAATGATCCAACATCTGGTTTACAAAGACAAGTATATTCCATGATTATTGCCAGCCACCTCTGAATAGATATCACACTTTCCCTGCGATTGTTTTGTTTGACCGATCGCCGGCCGTATCCCATCCGCGCGGAGCTGCTCGTGCCGTGCTCGTTGCTAGACAATGACGGACAGGACTCTCAATAATTAAGGCGGGGTACTATAAGCGATTTCTAAGAATTTTGTATTATGGCTCTCGAAAAACAATTGATCGTCGTAGGTGAGGCCGAAAGGATCGTATTTGATAGCTCTAAGCAAGCCAGAATCAAGAGGGGGATCAGGTAAAGACAACAGGATGGTGAAGGAACAAAGCTAGCCAATGTCACAGACTTTAAGTATCTGGACAACCTGGCATAACATGAAGTGACAATTGAATCAGCAGGGCGACACAATTCTGCCATCAAGTAAGGCAGCTACTGTGGGATGAACAAATACCTTTCAAAACAAAGATGGCTTGAGACAAGTTCTTTCTACAGAGTGATTCTTTTGTTGGAATGGGGCCGGTTGCCGGGAGCGCGCGCCTTCCGCTAGCCAACCGAGCTCACACCGCAGATTGCGCACAGGTGGAAACCGTAACAAAGTACATTAATTATTGGTGAATTCACCAGCAAATCATGATTAAAGAACTTACCTATCCACAGGAGATGCCGAGAGTGTTCTCCTTCAACTGACAGACAGGCGTTGTACGGAGTAAATAAATTAGTGTTTACACGTTGTAATTCCCTTCTGTTGTGAGGGATATCTGCTGCCGTATATTGTTCTCCAGCTCCACTAGAGTACGGGTAATTGATCTGTACACTTTGTATTTTAAATTAACCCTCACTTGGGAATATCAAACGGGCTTAGGTCCGTGCTTCGATTAATTACAGTGAACACGCAGGGGGGTGCAGGAGTAGCTACATAATGTAACGATGTTATTTCCAAAGTTACTGTTTGTCTGCTGAAGGAGAACATTTTTAGTATCATCTTTGAAAAGATAAGTTCTAACCTTTAACTGGTGACTTGAGGTCATCCAGATTCCCTGGAAATAAAAAAGAACATCTGTGCCTTTTTAATTAAATCTTGCAGCTGTTATTTATGTTACCTTGTTATCTGTGCGCTGACACTACACACCCTCGTTGGTAAAGGTTTAGTGACTTAATAGTACATTATGCAACGAGCCTATAATGGCTATAATTAAGACACGAGTATTTTTTATAAAACGAGCGTATGCGAGTTTTATAATTTCCATACGAGTGTCTTAATTACCATTATAGGCGAGTTGCATACGACTGTTTATGTTCGACTATAATTATTATAACTATTTTATGTTCGAAGATAAATATTCATAAATATCTGTCGAGATTTCGCCAGTTTTATGTACTAAACAGAGCGCATGAGACGCAGGGAATGCCTTGTATTTGACCATGGCCACCTCGATTACTCTACTATTACACTAGGCAAGGCAGTGTGATTTACATTAGAAGGCCGTGGTACTCAGCGCATCTAATTATCTAATTGGTCAAACGACTGTTTCTTGAGCTCTGATTGGTGGTAGAAACTGTATCATAATGAAAAATAATGTTATAATGAGTCTCATTATGATACAGTTTTCAGATACATAATAGTCAGGGTCGAACATAAATGACTTTAATGACCCTGGTTAGCTCTCCTCCGTGCAACCCTGCGGCCCGAGCTCGTTTGGCTGGTGAAAGGCGCGCGCCCCAGGCAGCTGGCAGCCCTGCTTCAGCAAAAGAGTCTCACTGTACATTGCACCCCGCCCAGTCATTGGACAAATTTGTGTTGACCGACTGAAGAGTTACAACTGACAGTTTGTACAGGAAGCACTGAAAGGATGGCTTCAAAACTTTGCATTGATTTATTCTCCTGTAAAATTATATTATTATTGTTTTGTTATTCATTATTTTATTATCTCCGTCAAATAGCTTATGAAGATAATAGCGGAAACTCGGCCGTGAAAGCATGCGCTCGCCTGGAGACAGCGATCACAGTGCCATCTCTTGGTGCGAGTTGACAGCATTACTCTCCTTGCCACCCACAGCTAGCATTTTTGAGTGCGCACCGACCGAAATTGCATTGTGAAGTTAACTTATGTCTCGGCTTGATATTTAGGCAGCAAATAATTTTAAGATTAGTGTTAAAAGAAACAAAAGATACTTGGTTCTATACAATTTATATAGAATTCTAAAAAATACTGCAGATAATTCATGGCATGGTATTGGTGTGGGTTACTGAAGTCTGGAATATGTCCATACATTTACACTTATTGATGTGTTACTTTTCATAATTTAACACTTCCTATGTTTACATACGATTCAGAAGAATTATTTGTCCTATTCACAAATGCCTTTATGAAGACTGCAAAATAAAATACAGTTCTTGCTTACTCCCTCCGGTGTGGCACATTCACTTGTGAGTAAATTAACCATCTTGATGTTGACCCCATGCGTGCTTTCAATCAAAAATTGATCAAAATTGCATCTAAATATTTCTGACATTTTGTGTGACAGATCTTCAGCACACTCATTAGGGAAAAGCATTTTGCTTCGAATAACCGACTGCGTGCATCTATAAATAAATAAATAAAGAACAGGCAAAAATATGCTAAATTATATTGTAAAAGCATTCTGTATTAAACGAAAACCAAAATATCAGTGTAATGGTAGGCTACTTGTTTACAATAAATTCATACTTACATTTCCTTATTTCTTGGGAACCTGAAGAAAGATTTTGGGTCACTTTGTTGTTTATAATTATTACAGCCATATATGGCACAACCATTACAATTGGATAATTAGATCATCCATAGGTCAATAATTTCTTATAATTGTTTGGTTAGATCTCACGGTTGTAAATCAGCTGGTTTTAAGTTGCCAACTCGGACCGCTAGGTGGTGCTGGGGAGCGCTGTCTCCTGTTTTGGCGAGGAGTTTCCGCTATTATCTTTATAAGCTATTTGTCTCCGTAACCATTAACGGTAGACCAATGACATCCCACTGTTTTTGTGCCCCATTATTATGAAAGTAGACTGCAATCATGAATGTATCTCTTTATTTATGAGAAATGGGCCATGAAATATTTGAACATTTTTATGAATCTTTGAATATCATTTCTTGAACAGAAAAGCTTTTTATGACTGCGTCTACTCATCACCAATTTTGTCCAAATTTATAATATATGCAGGGCTTGACCAGAAATGGAAGCAACAGAAGTGGGAGCTCCAGATGTCCAAGCGTTTAGGAAAATAGCATTTTTGGTGCGGGTTGGGTGATACATCAGCCACGTTTGTTAGCGTGGTTTCCAGGCAGTCGTTGGCGCAGCGGAAAGAATATGGAACTGAAATCCGAGGGTTGTTGGGCTGAGTCCCTAAGCGGAAACATTTTGGTCTTGTTTTTATTTTTAATTTGTACGTTACTTACACTACAAATAAACCAAAATAATGCTCTATATATTGTATTAATATTTGCATAAAAGTCGTGAAACAGAAAGGCAAAGGAAAATTTGGGATGGCAAATAAATTTCCAGGAAGGGATTGCAATTTAGGCGTACACGAGAGCGTCGTATATAACATAGGCCCATGAAGGGCCTAGGCTGTAATATTTTTGTTATTGTGAGCTTGCCACCTCAGAGTATAGGGGCTATAATACTAGCTTTAAATGAATCCATGAAGACAGTATACCAACTTCCCAATTCACATACAATTTATTAATAATAATCCTTCTCCAGATAGAGTTGCATACCTGCCAACTTTTACGGTTTATCCGTAAAATTTACGGAAATTGCAGCATTTTACGGTTTTACGGATGAACGGTGTCATTTTACGATTTCGCGGACAAAAATTTGAAAAGATAATTTACATTCGATAATACCGCCCACTTCCGTACAATCGATTGTTTGCGTGGGTCGAAGGCAAGTCCACGATAGTCGATAACTCGTTCTTTGATATCATTCGTACTTTTAACCGTGTGATGTTTGTGTCGTCATTGTAATTGAATTTGAAGCCGGGATAACCGTTCTTCCATGTGAATCTTAGGTGTCGACAGGCTCTGCTTCGCATATTCTTTGTTATGTTCCGTTCGCTCGTTGCGATTTAAACCATATTCTTTGACCACGTGAGTTGTTCATTGTTCGCGAAGTTGGCGTTCCTTGAATGTTTTCGTCTTTTAAGGTTATGGCATATTTTAATGAAGCGTTCGAGTGTTTGTGCTATAACTTCGTGCTTCGCAGTTTCCTGTATTCCTTGGACTAATTACATTCGTTCCACGTGTGTGTGTGTGGTTTTTTTCTACCATGTGCATATTCTTTCTTCACGAGGTTGGCGTCGTATTCATTTAATGGTTTAAGACTTTGTGTGTTTTGACATGTTTTAATGAAGTGTTGGCTGTCTTAAGTGTTTTATGTTATAATTTTATGTGACGTTCAGTGATCCAGGTTCCTTTCGATGTTTTAGTAGATATCGAGAATGAACAAATCCAACAAGAAACAGTACTTCCAGACATTTAAAGAATCATACTCGGTTGATTTTCCATGCATACTAAAATCAAGAAAGGGAGAAAAATTTGCCTTTTGCACGGTGTGTGGGTGTAATATTAATATTGCACATGGTGGAAAAAAACGATTTAAGTAATCATGTGAAGTGCGGTAAACTCATTAGTTATGTTAAATCGAAGGAAGATAGCAAGAAAATCAACACCTTTTTTGCTAAGTCTGGAAACGTTGACAGTGACGTAATTAGGGCAGAGTGTCTGTTTACTTCCTTTTTGGTGGAACACAATGTGCCCTTAAGTGTGGCTGATCATGCTGGTGCTTTATTTAAGAAGATTTTCCCCACATCAGAAGTTGCAAAGAAATATAGTTGTGGTCGCACGAAAACGACATGTATTGTAAATAAAATGGCAAAAAATGCATCATCTGAAGTTGTTAAGTGCCTTCAGAACGGACCGGATACAGATAAATCCCCTTTCTTTTCATCAGTGAGAAACTGCCTGTGACTACATCATCAACAAGTTTCCACTCAAGGATGATGTTCTAAAGAATGCTCAAGTTGCTAGGTTAGACAAAATTGAAGATGCACAGTTATCTTCCATTCGTTTTTTCTTGGAAAAGTTTCCCATCATGTTATGCAAGGAAGAGAATGAAACTACAGATGAGGTGGTGAATGAGCTTCAGAGGCAGTTCACAGCTCTTCAGGTAGGTGATACTTTGGCTGCACATCAAGATGCTGCAAGTGATTCCAGCTGGGCACAAATATAAAGAATTCGTGGAGCCGATGGACTTCTTAAGTGTAACCGAATTTCTAGAGTATTGCTCTCTATTCTCACCATACCCCATAGCAATGCAGAATGTGAACGTTTTTTTTAGCCTTGTGAAGAAAAATAGAACACAGTTCAGGTCATCCATGTCCAATGAATCTCTGGGGTCTATTTATATTTTGAAGACCAGGAGTTCTGGTCCCTGTTATGACAAAACATTTTCTCAAGACTGTTTGCAGGAAGCTAAAAAGGCCACAACCATGACTTAAAAGTCGAACTAGCATGTGATTTGCAGTGTGTATTATATTATTTCTTGACTGTGTTACGTTAAACAAGTTTTATTGTTTAAAGCCTTTTTCAATTATCGTATATCAGCTTAATCTATCAAGGAAGTCCTGTTATGTCTGCTCCAAACCAATATTCACCACGCCTGCTGCTGATTAACATGGATTTCTTCTTGAATGTTATGTTCATCTACAAATCATGTAAGTAGATATGATTCCATTGAAGTATCCTGTTTAAAGCATGAATTATTGTATTTTGTAGCCCAGAAGTATTATTATTTTCGTCAAGCCGGGGTATGTCGAAAATCGTTAGATTTTTTGTCGCTCGTGAGTTTTACTGATAGCCCTTTTCAAAAGTTGGCAGGTATGGAGTTGATCTTTAGCAATCATTAATTAGCAATACCTTGTTTGTCAAGATCAGGCAGCTTCCATACATAACAAATCATCACACAATTTTATCTCCAACTGGCATCCATCACGTCTGAATTCCAGCTTCTAACAACTCAGGAACCTTTTTGCCAAGCTGCCAAGGCCACCCGAACCCGTAGCTTCCGGGTGAGAGGCTGGCGCGCTACCCCAACACCACGGGGCCGACGTATGTAACATTAGATACATTTATGATTTTACAGTTGATGATTTACACGTGCTGGGGTGATATTCATCGTAAAAACGGGCAAAGCAGTAATTTTCCCATCACCTTGCAGACGTTATAAACGCTGGATTTTTAGAATTACATGGTTGTTTTAAATTTGCCATAGAATAAAACAGGTTTACAGCAGTCCAGAAATACTGTTCAACTGAATACCCAACAACTGTACCCTTTGCATAATGCGGTTTACGTCATGGTTTTTGGTAGTTAGCCTTGGTTGTGCAGTTATACAGAGGACAGTCGGTGAGCTTCCGGCATGTGCAAGTGATTCGCGAGCTGCTTTCCGTACATGACTGTGCAACTGAGGCTGACCGGCCAAAAACTGTGGCACAAACTGTACACACACCCACCAAGTACACGGGGCTACATGACCATGATGTCACAAAGCCCATAATTGAAACAACCACCATGCCCTTTGCATACACACGTGCATGCTTCTTTAAGATGTGTTTCTGGTCTAGGAGGAGCGGAATGCAGCCATGCTGGAGGGTAAATCACAATCTAGTCCAGAGACGCTCAAAAAACTACGTGCCATGTCCATCTACTTGGAGGTGATGCTGTCCGACCTGAAAGAGTTGCGGGCCTTAGAACATCAGAACATAGTTCGTCATAAGGAAGTGGAGCGTCGTATGGACTGGCACACGGAGCTCCTCGAACAGGTCGAAGGGGGTAATGTGGTCTTCTTGGAGAGGAACTTGAAGACTTATCCATCTTTTCCTGAGAAGTCTGCAGATCATTAAATGTGAAATTGGACAGTACAAAATCTAATGTCACCAGGAGTTCAGAGTTGGATACTTACGATACTAATATTAAGAGCAGTCAAACGATCTAAGGACAGGAAATGGAGCATAGAAACATGGATACAGGAAAAACAATGCCGGGCAAATGTGGGCGGAGGGAGAGATGACAGGAAACCCCACAAAAGACGGCTGAACACGCCGGCATCTTCAATTACTGTCAAGTTTTAGTTTTTCATTTGTGTGGGTGTTTTTGGGAAGGTACTTCAGTAAAGCCATCGTTACTTCCGACGACGTTTCAGTGTTACCCTAGAGTTATTTAGCGGTCAGAAGGTAAATCACTTTAACTAGACAATGGTTGGTTGGTTCTTAAGTTTAGGGGCTGCAACAATGCGGTATGTAGCCCCGTGTACTTTGGGTGTGTGTGTGTGTAGAATCTGTCTGATAACCGGTGTTAATTGTGATGACTGTATTAGTGTGTGTATCTGTTTTAATTCAAGTAACGACTGGAGACGATCAATTTTCAAGTAGTTCCTACTTTTGCCGCCAAATGCCACCGTCAACGACCTACTAGTTCAGAACTTAGCTACCAGACGTCACCGCAGTCGGCTCTTGGCAACGAACGTAGGGACCTAAGAGCGTTGTTTACATTCTTAACCTATACAATTTAGCTCCACACAGATGTAATTAGTGGAAGGTTCTTTAACATGCCATAAATCTATGACATGGGACCGCCGGCTTTACTTCCCCTCCGAAGGAAGGCATACTGAGGGATTTTTAACGCTCTTAAAAAATCCGACGACTTCGGCCGGGTTTGAACCCGTGATCTTAGGCATAGAAGTTCAACATGCTACTGACTACGCCACCGAAGCCGCCTGAAAACTAGACAATCACAGGCAGCCGTTCAAATCGATGTATCACCACAAATTGAGTTTCTGTCGCAATTTAGCGAAAGAAACTCGAGCCTAGCACTGAAACGTCAAGTCGGAAGTAATGATGGCTTTATTATAGTTCTCGGCTTCCAGTTATGCAGTTATTCTCATCATGGCGAACCGGGTTCAATTCCCGGATAATGCTTGTGGGAAATTTGTGGTGAACTGTCATGTCCAATGGTTTGGATTCCACGTTAAAGGGAGGTCCCATGGCTTATGATTGCCAGATAAAACTTCACATAAAACCAAAAGCCTGCTTCCTACCTTGCTTGCCCGTTCTGTCCTTCATTTCTCCCTACTCTTCTTTCTTCCCCGATTCCTTCCCTCCTTCCTCTCTTCCCCCTTCCTCTCTTCCTTCCCCTGTTCCTTTTCTACTTCCTCCATTGTTCCGTCCTTTCTTTCACCCTCCTTTCCCTCCTTCTGAAGCAGATGACCTCGTTGTTCCACCCCTTTAAACTACAAAAACTAAATTTCCATCCTTCATCCCTCTTCCTGCCTTCCTTAGATATTCCAATGTGAGATGAAACTGGCAAATCTTAAAATCTATTTCTTATATACACTTTATAACAACAACAAAAAGACGCACCAGGGAGGAATTATCCTATGGCGATAAAAATTGGTGGATGTGAGGAACATACATAGAACAACAAACGATCAAAAGTGCAGAACAATCGAATGATTTATTGCAGAGTTAGTTCGTTACAAAGTGAGGACGTCAATAAGGTGTTGGTCCACCCCTGGCCTGGATGCTAGCTGTCACTCAACGTGGCATGGACTGCTCAAGTTCCCGGATGGTATCCTGCCGAATTTGGTGCTGAATGGTCTCCAACTGTTGGGCTAAATCGGCGACATTCCGGGATGTTCGCAATCGCCTTCCCATGGCTTCCCAAATGTGCTCTATGGGAGAGAGATCAGGCGACCGAGCTGGCCAAGGAAGGATAGGGCAAGCTTGAAGACGGTCCATAGCAACAAGTGCTGTGTGCGGCCGGGCATTAATCCTGTTGGAAAGTAAGGCCTGGATGTCGCTGAACGAATGGTAACACAACCGGCCGTAGAATGTCATCAACATACCGCTGTGCTGTCAGTGTGCCAGGAATGACTACCAGAGGGGTCCGGCTATCAAAGGAGATGGCACCCCAGACCGTCATCCCCTGTTGTGAGGCTGAGTGGCGTGCGATAGTCAAGGCATGATCCCCACGCTGGCCTGGACGTCTCCAAACACGTCTGCGGTTGTCATCCGGGCACCGTTGGAAACGGGACTCGTCATTAAAGACTATACGTCCCCAGTCAGCGCTAGTTCCACGTTGCTCGAGCGTGGCACCACTGTAATCTGACTTGACGGTGAACAGGCGTGAGTGGTAAGCGGCGTAATGGTCGGCGCGAGTGCAAATTCCTGTCGCTCAGGCGTCTGTTGATGGTCATAGTGGACACATGTGTGCGGGTCACACGCTGGATCGTTGATAACGACGACTCCTGTGTTGTGACCTTCGGTCGACCACTGCCGTCCTGACGCTGTTGCCTGCCGTTGCTGACCCACGCTTGCCAGCATCGTCTGATCGCAGCATCACTTCGACCCAAATGTCCAGCGACAGCTCGATTCGACCAACCAGCTTCTTTCAATCCGATTGCACGACCCCGTTCAAACGCTGACATCTACTCGTAATGAGCACGAATCCTTCGGCGTGGCATTCTTACAGCCGACGTTCAGAAATCGCAGTCAAATGCAACAGCTACTTTGAGCATACGCTTCAGAATCGCGCCTTATATACACCTGATGCATGCACAGTTCAGATGCGCGGGAGCTCCCGCTATTCATTCATTGGACACGAAGCTTTAATCAGTTGCATGTTCGGTCCGAATGTCTTTGCAAACGTAATTTCCTTACACTCGGACAACGCCTTCCCGGTGCATCGTTTTTTGTTGTTATACAGTGTATATTTGCATTCTTCTGACTTTCAAATGAACACAGACCGGATAAGAAATGTTGGAGGCATGTGCTAACTGTACAGATTTAAGGTATTTAATTTAATTTTTCTTGCAAGTTGTAGGTTATCATTTCTGTGTTCATTTTTCTAAATGATATCCTCAAATATAGGAAAAATCTTTCAACTACTGTAGAGCTGTATACAGTCCAGACATTAGAGTTCTACTTGATACCCAACAACAGTGCCCTTTGCATAAACACACATGTCCATGTAACTTTAAGATGTTTTTCTGGCCCAGGAGGAGCGGAGTGCGACAGTGCTGGTTGGCAAATCTCAAACTAGTCCAGAGACTCGTAAAAAACTACAATCCATGTCCATCTACCTAGAGGCGATGCTGTCCGACTTGAAGGAGTGGCGAGTCCAAGAACATGCAAGCATAGCTCGTCAGAAGAAGGTGGAGCGTCGCATGGAATGGCACATGGAACTACTGGAACATGTCGCGGGGGGTAACTTGGACATTTTGGAGAAGAATTTGAAGCCTGTTGTTTCTCTCTCTTCTGTTGAATGATCTGTGGTGTTTCTTTTATCATTAATGAAGGCCATTGAATGTAAAATTGGACAGCACAAAATCTAATGTCTGAAATTGTAAATAGGCTGCTTACTAAACATAATACTAAAAGCTTCACGATAACACATAACTTAGAGGAAAATCATATTTAAATATTATTCATTGTGTGAATTTTGTTTTTGGTCAGGAAAAGTCAGGAAAAAGTGTGAAAAAATGGCGTGAGTCAGGAAAAAAATAGCGAAAAGTATTAGAAAGTCGGGAATTTTATATTAACCATACAGTATTTTGTGTTTTACAGCCATATTTTGATGTTACTATTTCAACTAATCGCTGAAGATAAAAAGCAATAACTCGCTGGACATTATGGTAATTTTCCATTTTTACAGTACATCATAGTAAAAACCTCTTTTACCTATTTTTTTTACACTTTTTTGACGTTGGCGTAGGGATGTGGCGACCCCATCACTATGGTTAAGATTATTAAGTACTTTGATTTATGTATTATTGCAGTATAATTTACTTCATTTTGTATTTTAAATGAATAAAGAGGCAAGCGTTGGGCAGCTATGGGGTTGGTGGAGGCTGCAAATAAGATATGGATATTTATTTGCTCAATAAACCATTTTCCTCTATGTTAATGATGACTTCGCGAGTCAGGAATTTTGTTGAAAAATGGTCAGGAAAAGTCTGGAAAATTGACATTGAAAATTCTGTGGACACCATGTATTATTATTATTATATCACAGAAAGAATTTTAAGCCCGATTGCAGGTGAATTACCATATTTACTCCATACGTGCAAATTTTTGTGGTTTATTCAAACATTTCCAGAATTATAGTGTGGTTTACGGTTTTAGGGATGGAGTGTGATATTTTACGTAATGCCAGAACTAGCTTCCGATGGCTGCCAATAAATGGCGTGTAACCAATATATTGCTCCGATTGTATTTTACGGAACAATATTCAATCATAAATACAGTGCTCCCTGATAGCACTTCTGAATCGTAGTGGTTTTATATAGGATTTTTTAAACAAATTTATTGAAAAATAATATCAACAGGTGTTTATGGAAAGCTGAAACGGAAACATGTAAGTAATTTTAACTCCAAGGGAGAAATAAAATTAGAAAATAGAGGTTATTTTGTTGTATAATCAAATGTTCTCGAAAGAGAATCAAATGAGTATTGTCCGTTGAGCCATTATAATTAACACAAACAGTGATAAAAATGTCCTGCATAACTCAACACATTGCTAGCAATGGAGCACATCCCTCCTACATTTCTTATCAGGGTGTCTACCGGTAACGAAAGTAATGAAAAAGTAACGAATTTTACAAATGGGTAACAAAAATTTTCTGAATGCAGGTTGAATCACTTAAACTCGTGCCGCTAGGCTCAGAGATTGCGATGGAGCGAGTTTTACGCAAGCGGCGCCGTGCCTATTGCATAGTACTAAGCTATATTTCCCCGTGCCTGAGCTCAAGGAAATACATACTGAGGATACCTTGAGTGGTATACATCGGTTCAATGTATATTTTCGGCATAAAGAAGACTTAAGTTTCGTGTTAAATATTTTTCTGTGTTACTGTATTAGGAAACCTGACCTTTTGCGAGACATTTATTTGCGAATACTTACGAAACTAAAAAGAAATCCCTCATTTCTGTTATTTGGAGACTATGTCAAATTGAAGTCCAGAAAAAACTCGAAATAATTTAATGTCGCAATCTTGCGAAATGTTACCGTTTCGAAAAAAATGCAAAAAATCTTCAAAATACATATAACTTATTTTAAAAATTTGCCTAGCAAATTTGCGACATCCAGTATGGTTAATTCAAAATTCCGTTATATGTCGATTTTTCCTTCGAACTTTGGTTCCATCGGATATATAATCTAACAGATTATTTCGATAACTTGTATAATTCATGATTCTCAGTCTAAAGAAAACGTGCCCTCTTGTTGTATTATTCGTGCAATCCTCTCAGAATAATTCGTAATATTCGATACCTACTTCGAACGTTCATCCTCCGAAATCGCATCCTCAAGACGGCTGGCTGACCGCACGACTTGCCTGCGGTAATCTCGTCAAACGGACCGAGATCGACGTCAGTTGCATAAAATCATAAAACCCGTCCCCTATCGTGAACTCGTGACCACGAGGACTGCGGGAATCCTGTCAAAGGTGATTGGGCACCCATCACGGGTCGCCCATCACTAAACCTACTTGCCACTTTTCCCATGACCGTACACTTAAAAGCGTGCGGGGAGCGAGAAGTGCATCAACCCACTTAAAAATGACAGCCTACGTAGCATCGTGATACTAATTCCTCCTCGTGATCCACCCTGAACTGATGAACTCCCAACCACAGCATAGGGACAGAGGGAATCGCGCGCCGACCAAACGACATGTTCATAACTATTTGTGAATTTGAACCATGCCCAACCTTGAGCTTGCCTCCGTCATTCTGTCACGACAGATAGACAGAAAGACAATCGTTGAACAGCCAGATGCGGCGATGATTGCATAATATCTCGACGACAACGTAAAACGGCCGGGAGGGGCAGCGATTGAGATACATCGCGATATTTCTCCGCATTCAATGACGATGACAACTGTATTCTTGTCAAACGGACAGCAAGTGGCGTCGATTGCGTAATAATGCTATATTTTCTTGCGCCCGACCTCGGGGACAATGGAAATCTCGTCGAATGACTAAAAGTGACACTGATTATCTAAATCACTATTTTTCTCCTTGTTCTATCATGAAAACCACGGGAATCTCGTCAAATGGCTGAGACCAGCGCCGATCGTGTAACACCTCGATATTTCTCCGTATTTGACTGCGAAGACAGAATTCGGTGACGATCGCGTAACATCGCATAAATTTCTTCGTGACCTACCTCGAGGACAAAGGAAATCTCGCCAAATGGTCAAGAGCAGAGCAACCTCTTGGTACCATAATTATAACAACATATTGTGCACAAGACGACATATTAGCTGAAACAACTCATTTGATAATAAATATCTAGTATATATTTATTATTTTTTATTTAGCCTACTTTTCACATTTTGCAAAAATGAGGAAAATGTAGACTTATGAGATCGGGCAAATGTGTGTCTGTCTGTCCTTCTGTCTGGCTGTGTGTGTGTCCCCACCTATCAACTCCTAAACGGCTGGAGCAATCGAAACAAAATTTGGTAGCAGTAAAGATCTATACCTGAATATCTCACGGCCATATTTGAAAATGTCAGTGCTACCAACTGCTGAAAAATTGCAATTGAAATTTGAGCTCCATGTTGGATATCTTGGAAGGTATGAATGGGAGCTATTTCAAAATTGGCACACGTATAGAAAATAATATTGCAGTTTAATTTCCAGGAGGCCACACATGGCAGTGTTGCCAAAATGATCATAAGCCTGCTGATAGGTCCAATTTTTAAATGCCTACAACTTCTACACTATCAATTGGAATTCAACCATATTTCGCATGTGCTATGTGTACATAAACAGATATGATTGAGCGTATTCTTAAGCCCACCAGGGCTGCCAACTGTTAATAAATGCTCTCATTTTTTAATATCCAAATACCCATATATCAGAAAGTGTGCAACCCGACAGTTTTAAACTATGCACACGTATAGTACCTGGCATTCTATATTAATTTGGAGTAACTTATATACGTCAGTGCTACCAACATGATTCTAAGCCTGCTGAGAGGTCCAACTTTAAATACGTGTAACTTCTATACTATCATTTGGATTTCAACCAAATTTCGTGTGTGCTATGTGTACCATAACAGATATGACTATGCCGATTTTATTAGTAACCAGGGCTGCCAACTGATAATAAATACTGTCTCTATTTTTGTTACCCTAATATCAATATATCAGAAAGTATGCAAGCCAATAGCTCTAAACTTTGCACACGTATAGTACCTGGCATTCTAGATTAATTTGGAGTAACTAATATACGTCAGTGCTGCCAACATGATTCTAAGCCTGCTGATAGGTCCAATTTTAAAATGCATGTAACTTCTATACTAACTAATGGATTTCATTCAAAATTGACACAACAATAGATCATATTATTTCAGATTATTTCTGACCAATATATGTATGTCATTGTTGCCAACATGATTTTACGCGCGCTGTTAGATCCAATGTTTAACTGCATGTAACGTCTATGCTATCCATTGGACTTCAACCAAATTTTGTATTCTGTACCTTAAGAGAAGGAACAAAGAATATATTCAGTCACCAGGGCTGCCAACAGTAGTTCTCTATTAGGCTACATTATGCCAGGTATACAGTATTTCGAACTAAATAGAAATGTCGATATTACCAACTTAATTTCGTCATTATTCTAGATAGATCCATATAGATTAATTATTGGCATGAATCTTAAATTTTAGGAAAAGTAGGCTCTTTAGTTCGTCACGGAACTTCTTGTTAAATTTTTATATCATGTGAATTTTACTTACTTCTTCAAAAACAGTTCATTGTTTTTCTTCACCGCGTGATGAGTGCCTTTGCTTGCAGACCGCAGACGTATCTTGAATTCAAAGGTAACTAAAATTAACTAAAAGGTAACTAAAAGGTACCTAAAAAGTAACAGTAGACCCCTGCTTATCCAGTCTGTTCATTTGAAAGTCAGAAGAATGCAAATATATATATATATATATATATATATATATATAAAAAAAGACGCACCGGGAAGGCGTTGTCAATGCCAAAGCAAGGTTTATTGTTTTTGGAAGTGGAGTTTTTGACTCCCGTGGTGCACTTGCATGCACGTGACGTGGCCACATATGTGGCAAGGCGTCTTGCATGGCCTTCTCAGTGTGTACCTGCTACGTGTCTTGGTAGGTGTGGCTTTACCAACTGAAGAGCCCATTTGGCACGCTGTGGCGAAACGCTAGCAATCTGTTGAGTTATCAGGGTGTCTACCGATAACAAAAGTAACGAAAGTAACTAATTTTGCAAACGGGTAACGAAAGTAACGAAAAAGTAACGAATTGTACATACGGGTAACGAAAATTTTCTGAAGGCCGATTGAATCGCTTAAACTCGCGCCTCTAGGCTCAGAGATTGCGATGGAGCGAGTTTTACGCAAGCGGCGCCGATTGTATAAGCTATATTTCCCCGTACCCGACCTCGTGGAAATGCATACTGAGGATACCCTTAGTGGTAGGCCTATACATCGTTCAGGGTATATTTTCGGCATAAAGATGACTTTAGTTTCGTGTGAAATATTTATCTGTGTTATTAGGAAACCTGACTTTTCGCGAGACATTTATTCGCGAAAACTTCTGAAACTAATCAGAAACTTCGCATTTCTCGAATTTATTTGGAGACTATGTCAAATTGAAGTCCAGAAATAACGCGATATAATTTAATGTCGCAATCTTGCGAAATGTTACCGTTTCGAAAAAGAATTATGATAAAGCTTCGAAATACGTAGGCTCTAACTTATTTTAAAAATCTGTCTCGTAAATTTGCGACATCGAAATTCCGTTATATGTCGATTTTTCCTTGAACTCCGGTTCCATCAGATATATTATAATCTAACCGGTTATTTCGAAAACTTGTATAACTTGTATAATTCGTGATTCGCATTCCAAAGAAAACGTGTCCTCTAGTCGTATTATTCGTGCAATCCTCTCAGAATAATTCTTAATATTTGATATCTACTTCCAACATTCATACTCAAGATGGCCGGCTGACCGCACGACTTGCCTGCGGGAATCTCGTCAAATGGACCGAGATCGACGTCAGTTGCATAAAATCATGAAACCCGTACCCTATCGTGAACTTGTGACCACGGGGACTGCGGGAATCCCGTCAAAGGTGATTGGGCACCAATCACGAAACATTTCAAAACCTACTCGCTACTTTTCCCTTGACCGTATACTTAAAAGCGTACGGGGAGTGAGAAGTGCATCAACCCACTTAGAAATGACAGCCTACGTTGCGTCGCGATACTAATTCCTCCTCGTGATCCACCCTGAACTGATGAACTCCCAACCACAGCATAGGGACAGCGGGAATCACGGCGCCGGCCATACAACTTGTCCATAACTACTCGTGAATTGAGATTGTCAGGACGGATAGACAATCTTTCATCGGCTGGGTGCGGCGCAGTATGCATAATATCGCGAGGACAACTTGAATCTCGTAAAGCGGTCGAGAGCGGCAGCGATTGCGATACATCACGATATTTCTCCGCATTCAATGACCAGGACAACTGGATTCCTGTCAAACGGACAGCAAATGGCACAGATTGCGTAATAATGCTATATTTTCTCGTGCCAGATCTCAAGGACAATGGAAATCTCGTCGAACGACTAAAAGTGACACCGATCATCTAAATCGCGATATTTATCCGTGTTCTATCGCAAAAACTACGGAAATCTCGACAAACGGGTGAGACCAGCGCCGATCGTGTAACATCTCGAAAGTTCTCCGTACTTTACTGGGAAGACAGAATTCGGTTACATTCACGTAACTTCCTATAAATATCTTCTTCGTGATCTACCGCGGGGACAAAGGAAATCTCGCCAAATGGTCAAGAGCAGAGCAACCTCTCGGCAATTATAAAAACGCCTTGTGCATAAGACATCATATTAGCTGAAACAACTCATTTTATAATAAATATCTAGTATTTATGTATTATTTTTATAACTCCTAAATGAATTGTATTTACCACTTAAAACACAGTTCATTGTTGTTTTTCTTCACCGTGTGATGAGCCCCTTTGCTTGCAGACCGTAGACGTATCTTGAAATCAAGGGTAACTAAAATTAACTCCCAGGTAACTAAAAGGTAGCTAAAAAGTAACTAATTTTTACTTCATCCTTACAGTAGACACCCTGGTTATGCTGGACATTTTTATCACTTTTTGTGTTAATTTAGTTTGGTGTATTCGGTTTCCATATATTCTGTTCTGCAGAATTTGGAAAGTTGGCCATACTTTTGACATAAATCTTTGGCTAAATCCTGAAAGCTACAACATTAATTAATAACTTAATAATTAATAAGTAATAAATCCGTACCGATAGGCTTCAAGAGTGTTTTGTGTGATGTTCATATTGCAGAGTACAGTATTATGATTACAGCTAGGTACTACCTAATGCCGGCTCGTGCGCTGTCAAATTGATAACTTTGAATTATCCTAGTATTTGAATGGCTCATTCTGGTTCCGTATTGATGCAACAATTAGTATTAATATTTTGCAATAGTTCCGCCTAATCAATACCTTTATTGTATTATATATAAATGATCACTTAGTGGTCATTGGTACATGTTTTGGGACCTAATTGTTTTGGCCCCTTCATCAGCCTATGTAGATAAAAAGTCAAGGCAAACAGGTGTTCGGATAGCTAAACACTCATAAAACATTCCCTTCAAAAAACCCTATTATGGTGCACAATAATGAAAGGTGAAAGATGTTTATCCAAAGAAACATAAGGAAATAAAATACATAAATAAATAAAGAAAGAATGAAGGAAAGAAAGGAATAAAGAATCAGTTGAAATTTGGAAAAAACAAAAAATATAGTGTGAACACACTGTAAAATTTCACCCTTTCTTGTTGATTACAGAAATTGTGCACTCTTCATGTAGTCCAAATCTTCTGAAATACACGGTCTTTCATATAAAATAAGAGCGCCAAGCGGCGGCTTTGTTAACCGCGGCTGCGGTCACCTTGGCCGAGCTTGTGGTGCACCAAGGCCCCCTGCTTTAAGCCTGTGTACAATCCTATATGATGCAGCGGCCTTGCTAGCGTGTGTACAATGCTGAAATCTTACTTTAGTTAGTTATTGTTGATGAAATCGAAACCCCTACTTGTGCTAATTTTGTGAGTGATTTATTCGGAGTCCGTTCAAGATTCTCGCCAATGTCATCTAGCTCATCCTCTGTTAAAACTGTTCGTGTGCGGGCATGATTTTTATTGAGCACCGAGCCAGTAGTGTCAAACTTATTTGCAATTACGTGAATCTGTGCTAGTGAAGGTGGCACTTCATCAGGAAATTGCTGAACAAATGCATCACGTACCCGCCGAGCCGACTCGTACTTAAAATAAGTTTTACATTAAAAAAAATACGATGTTGCAATGATAACTGTCTTACCATGTTAGCACTTGAGGTTTAGACTGGCGACTGAGCACCTGCACGCTTATTGCAAGGTCAAGTTTGGTAATGTCAATCTGTTATTTTTATACAGTCCATCGGAACTTGGGGGAGAAAAAAAAAAAAAAAAACAACACCACAGCCATCATATGTACTATGCGCGCGCTTTCAATACTAGAGGGGTTTCGGTTTCATCAACAATAACTAAAGTAAGATTTCGGTATTCTACACACGCTAGCAAGGCCGCTGCATCATATAGGATTGTACACACGCTTAAAGCAGGGGGCCTTCGCGCACCACAAGCTCGGCCAAGGTGACCGCAGCTGCGGTTAACAAAGCCGCCACTTGGCGCTCTTATTTTATATGAAAGACCCTGTACAGTATGTGGACCACAATAACACATTTGAAATAAACCATACGCTATACCGTGGCTTGCAGATGTCAACGAAATTACAATAGCCCAGTTTTGTGGCAGTTCCAACTTACTGCGGTCTGTGGATGCTAAACGAGACATAATCTGCTCCGTGGCAGCATTCCTGATTATATTAATATGCCAAATACAATCCACCAGTGATAAATTTCATGGCTCACAATACTTCACCATAATGAGTGACATCTGCAAGCCACGGTATAGCGTATGGTTTATTTCAAGTGTGTTATTGTCGTCCACATACTGTATTTTAGAAGATTTGGAACTACTTGAAGAGTGCACAATTTCTGTGATCAACAAGAAAGGGTGAAATTTTAGAGTGTGTTCACACTATATTTTTTGTTTTTTCCAAATTTCAACTATTTCTTTCTTCCTTTCTTTTTTTATGTATTTTATTTCCTTATGTTTCTTTGGATAAACATCTTTCACCTTTCATTATTGTGCACCATAATAGGGTTTTTGAAGGGAATGTTTTATGAGTGTTTAGCTATCCGACCACCTGTTTGCCTTGACATTTTATCTATATAGGCTGATGAAGGGGCCAAAACAATTAGGCCTCGAAACATGTACCAATGACCACTAAGTGATCATTTATATATAATACAATAAAGGTATTGATTAGGCGGAACTTTTGCAAAATATTAATACTAATTGAATTATCCGTTAAAATATGGTTAATACGAGCAATGATTTTTGTTATTTTATTAAAGGAAGCTTTCCTGTCAATCAACACAAATACACAACACAGACACACAAAAGAAAATGGCTTCTACCAAGACCTTTTTTACGATGTAAATTAAAAAATCTGTTGTGCAACAGATCTGATTCAAAATGTCAGTCAGTCTGGCTAATTTGTGAAGATGTGTGAGAAGATACCCGGGGCATACTTGAGATGCACCTCATATGATGCATGTTAGTGTGGTCTTGATGAAAAGATGATGAACACTATGTTTATCCATGCATTTTTTGCCTATTTTCATTTATGGAAAAATAGGCTTATGAGATCATCTTTTGTCCGTGTGTGTGCCCCCCCACCTAATAACTTCTAAACGGCTGGAGCGATTTCAATGAAACTCGGTAAGGTCACAGTACTATTTCGGCCTACCCTGACTGTACCGTTGAAATTTTAGTACGTCTTACCACGCCAGCAGTGCAAAATATTTCACCGGCATTCTATATCTCCGAAACTATTAATCGTATCACACTAAAATTTTGTATGGTGATGAAGGGCACTACTAGACGTTCACCTATGTTCCTTTCAAAAACCTGTTAGCTACAAAACTAACATGGCGGCCAAGCGAAGCTTAAGCATTTAAAAAGACTTTCTCGCGATTTAACCATCTGAACGCAGTGAAACTTGGCACAGCAAATGACTATACAAATTCCAATGCACTGACATCTAATTTAGTTCAATTGTTTCCATAACGTCAAGTTGGCGGCTATGCGCAATTTTATTTCTTGTGTTTTAATCATGGGATCGAAATCAATGTTTGAATAATGAATGTACACAATAATCCACATCTAATAGTACATAACTCTATGGCCTACATATATTAAAATCCAACATGGCGACCATCTGAAATATTTGGACGGTTCTCAATATCTACTAATCTATGACAGCAATCAAACTGAAATTCTCTATGTGTATAGAGGCTATAAACATAAGTTCACCTATGAGACATTCAATAACCTGGTGAGCACAAATCCAACATGGCGGAAAGTGAATCGATCATCGATACGATTCGAAAACAAAGGATTGCATTTTTTGGACACATACCCCATTTACTGCATAGTACATCAACTTTCTGATTTCTTTTGGAACAGTAAAACAAAAATCATATGGTTTAAAGAAAAACAAATGGATTTAGATGAATTGAAAACTACTACTGTCGACCAAAATATTATGTGTACTTGAGTTTGAAGGTTGTTTGTGAAGTAACCAATAGACCTACATAAAATCCAATAACATCATCATTTCCGTCGTTCTATTTTACGTTAGTTCATGTAGGTTTGGAAATTTTAATTTATATTTTAATATTTTTTATCGCAGTTGGAACACAAAAAGTGCCCGTTTTTAAGCTTGTTTCAACCATGAGTCACATTTAAGAAGTAATATCTCACAAACCATCATCTGATCGAATCCAAATTTTAACACAATATACATTGGAATGTTGTATAACTGGTTTATTAATTTCAAAATTGTGTGTGTCCAAAAAACAAAGTTGTTATCCTTTTTGTAAGGTACTTTTTCTCGGCTCGGGGTGGTTGGAAAATGTGGTTCTTGGTTGTGTTGTAATCCTTATACATCAAAAAGGTATGCTGTATGATTGTGAAACACGTAAATTAATTCACTTATTTTATATTGGTTTGTATTTGTACGGGGAATTAAGGCATGGTTCACCAGTTAGCCATTCCGGTGAAAGCTGTACAACGTTGCCAAGATGAGCTCCATCACGCGTCATGGCACGCCTCGCTCGGAAGTGATGGGCTCCATATCAGCAACGCTGTACAGCATTTCCTGGAGCGGCTAGCTGGTGAACCATGTCTTAATTCCCCGTGCAAATACAAACCGATATAAAATAAGTGAATTAATTTACGTATTTCACAGTCATACAGCATAACCTTTTGATGTATAAGGATTACAACGCAACCAAGAACTAAATTTTCCAACCACCACGAGCCAAGAAAATGTTACCTTACAAAAATGATAACAACTTTCGCTCTTGAACACACAAAATTTTGAAATTAATAAATCAGTTATACAACATTCCAATGTATATTGTGTTAAAATTTGGATTCGATCTGATGACGGGTTTGTAAGATAATAATTCTTAAATGTGACGCATGGTTGAAACACACTTAAAAACGGGCACTTTTTGTGTTTCAACAGCAATAAAAAATATTAAAATATAAATTAAAAATTCCAAACTTACATGAACTAACGTAAAATAGAACGATGGAAATGATGATGTTATTGGATTTTATGTAGGTCTATTGGTTACTTCACAAACAACCTTCAAACTCGAGTGCACATAATATTTTGGTCGACAGTAAGCATCAAGTACAATGTGGCTTTCTACCGATGTCTCAGTCCTATTCATGGCTGTGGTTATATGGAAGCTACTGAGGTATGAGTGGAGTTGAGCAATGGCCTTCAGGTCACAGCTAGTGTCGATGTGTACTGTAATAGGTACTACTCATAGGTTCAGTGCTATTGTTCTGACTCAGTGAGGAAAGCAATAGCAAACTACTTCACTCCTCATCTTGCCTAGTACGCCTATTATAGTGTTGCCTATGGCGGAACGTTTTTAGGATCCAGCCCGCCTCTCGGATGACTACCTAATAGACAGACAAATTGAACATAGAGAAGAGAAACTAATTCTGAATAACAAATACACAAGACTAAAACTCAAAAATTCTCAGCGTTAGCAATATGTTATATCTGCTGAAGAACGGGCCGCTCGATCATCCGGGATGAAGAAGTTTTGGGAAAGAAAGAAGTTGCCAAGGGTTGAAAGTTGAATTTATTTATTTATTTTCTGAAGACTTTCTTGTAAGTTATAAGTTATAAATAAATCTCATGTAAAAAATATATACTGAAAAGCATTTAATTTTGATTACTAAGGCAACACTGAAAAATGGCTTCCAACACGATAATGTATAAAGCAATGCCTATTCTATCTAATACACGTTATTGTAGATTAGCACGAGATTGTGCAACGATAATTGACTTGCAGTTATGTTATGGCAGCTTGATTTTACGATGGTTACGAAAGTTGGCAGCTTTGACTCGGACGATACCTAAGTTAGTTAGTTATTGTTGTTTTACGGGGTAGAATTACAGGGTCATCTGCCCCTAGGATGAGGCCTTGTCTTCAAAGAATAAATACCATTGCCTTAATACACGTTATTGTAGATTAGCACGAGATTGTGCAACGAGAATTGACTTGCAGTTATATTATGGCAGCTTGATTTTACGATGGTCACGAAAGTTTTGATTCGGACGAGACCTTAGTTAGTTATTTAGTTAATTAATGTTGTTTTAAGGGGCTGAACTACGAGGTGCAGAGACCTTGTCTTCAAAGAATAAATACTGTAACTTACCTTTTACATGTTGACTATGTCCACTACACCGTAAGGCAGTCTCACTAAAGATGGAGAGTTAAAACTTGGGTATGCTGTCCAATTTTATAAGGTCAATGGCTAAGCTGTATCAAAATGCTCAAAATATATTTTAGTTATAGACATAATAAGACTTCAATTTTACATTGTTTTTAACAAATATCAATTCAGTCAGCAAGCAAGATGTGTTCTTTGTATTCTTGGTGACATGCTAGATTTTTATATCACTTTTTGATGTTAACAAAGTGTTTACTGGAGTGATTTTTATGATATATTATAATATATTTTGAAATAAAATGTTGTGTTTTTAATTAAAACTTTCCTTAGCCTTAAGTTGGTGTTTCATGTTCCTACACACACAGCCGTGTGCGTCAAATCACACACCATGGGTAGCTGAAGCAAGGCTGGATATTGGAGGTTTGAATGCTGGCAGTGATACCGACTATACGGAGTGTTGTTTTCCCCCCAAACATATGCTGGGATAGTACAAGGTCATTATCTATGTGCGCCCCGTTAAACACGGCAAGCTAAGCCGGCTTTGACTGGCGCAGATCCAGGCGTGTATTCTTAGGGCTACCGGGGTAGCCCAAGAAAATTACATTTGTTGTTTGAGTCTTCAGTCTTTTGACTGGTTTGATGCAGCCCTCCATGGCTCCCTGTCCTGAGCTAATCGTTTCATCTCTACATAGCAACCACACCCTACATCCGAGGCAATCTGTTTAACATATTCTAACCTTACTCTACTCCTACAGTTCTTGTCCATAACTAAGCTTGCTATTCCTGGGTGTCTTGGTATGTGTCCTACCAACCTATCTCTTCTCTTCATTAGCAGTCACCAGAAATATCTCTCCTCCCCCACTCGTCTTAATACCTCTTCGTTTGTAACCCTATGTACCCATCTGATCTTCATCATTCTCCTGTAACACCACATTTCAAATGCTTCAATTCTCCACTTCCATAGAGCGCCACGCTCCAGACAAAGGCTTTTAAAAATGACTTCCTAATACCTAAATCTATATTTGATGTCAACCGATTCCATACATTAAATATAAATAAAACTTTATTACAGTGTCAACTAAGCATTTAAACAATCGTGACTTCCATGCACATTCTTCTTTATCGAAAGAAATAATGGTTAGTGGGTAGTCAACGCGGCAACGCAGAAGAAACCGACCAAGAAAGCGGCAGCCTTACGCCGCTCTCCTCATCTCTCTGCACCCACCCTTGTTCCGTGCAGGCACAGCGCTCATAGCGAGCGAGTTGCTGCTACAGCCAGCGGTTTCTTTGAAGTTAAAAGCGTTTAAAACAACAAATAGTCTACAATAAATAATACATTATTGCGCGCATGGATGTGAATATGTTTTAGAAGTTGTAGTATTTTCGATGTGATTTATTTACGTGTGTGTATGCTGAAGAATCTTTATGTAGTATTTTGTTTTAACTGTGCCAGTTGTGATTTTGTAAGAAGAGTATGGAACAAACGCCTGCCAATGACTGTATAATAGAGAGTTTGTTAGAAGTTCCTTTCAGCCGTCGTTCATACAATGAGAAAGTTCATATTATACATATGACAAGGCCTACATCTGAATTGCAATAATTGTGTGCCAATGTATAGCTTATACTGTAACCTAACAATGGTAGGTTACAGAGACTCTTTTTGGTATTTTATTTAGTTTTTTTGTTGTTGTTGCCAGCTATGGCCACATATTGGCAGGCCACCACAGAGATCTTATGAGTTTTGCCTAGAGATTCTTTGCTGGTGGGTGGCCAAGTGGGTGGACCAGGTGGCCTTGGCTATTGCATATGTGTTTTGGACTGATAGGTCAAGATTCTTGGACCTGGCATGGTTACCATGGAGATGGTGTTGATTTTTGGCTAGTGTGGGTTTTCAGGCAAAATGGAGTCCAGTTGTTGTGTGTTTCAATTGTGAAGAGATTATTTATGGATTAGGGAATTGCAGATTGTTGATGTATTTTCCAGGCAATGGATAAGAGCGGTCTGCTTACATCTACATAATTGAAATGAAAATCCACAGCCTGCTTCCAGTCTCCGACCGGGTCAGGAATGGAATGAATGAAGCCCCCATCTAGCGGCGAGGATATGAACTGTGCCGGCTGCCGAGGCCTGACGCACTCCTCTGGGGCAATGATTTAATGAATGACAGATGTAATGAAATGATAGTGGAGAGTGACATCTACATAATTAATATTAATAAATAAATAGTGTATGAAGATCAAAGTTTGTGTGCTGGTCTTAGTGTGGTATTCATGCAAGCATATTGCCCCCACTACCTGAAGTAATAAATATTATAAGAGGATTATGGTAACCCAACAGGGGTAAGTTTTATATAAATTACAACATCGCCCAACTGTGGGGCATGTTGTTGTTGTTGGATTTTGACCAAGAAGAGTTTTATAAATATTACATTGTCGCCCAACGTAGGGGCTGAAAGAAGATAGCTTGGTGAGTTTTTAAATTATTACAATACGTCTACATATGCTAGGTGCAATAGGTTATCTGGCAGTTCTAATCTTTCTAAATTGTATTGCTGGCCGTGTTTGTTATTTAGTCGTGAAGTTAATGTATGGTCAAATGAAGGGTATTCAAATATGAACTCCTTTCGCACGGCAGTTCAAAAGCATGTTTTGTGTAATATTAAGCTCTGTGGTAGCCCAGATCTTCAGACCAGTATACGCCATTGCGCAGACGTGGTTCAGCCGGTGGTTGGTGCGCACTTTTATATTTTAACCAAACCTATTCAATAACGTGTACTTACACTGCTCATAGGCGATGCTGGAAATGTCCCCCCTCTCTTGTAACGCACACCTGACATCTTCTGATGAAAGAATGGACAACAATCTCATCTAATTTTTGTTCTCTAAGAACACAACGTTGTCTGTTAACATTTTTATTATTTATGGAGCCTGTTTTCTTGAATCGCTTAGCGAGCCTCCTAATTGTACTGGCATTAGGCACAGGTCTTCCTGGAAACTTGATTCGAAAAACAAGACTTTCTGCTATTCATATACGAAATATGGATATACACACGTTCACGCAATGTTAATTGGTGTCTAACCATGACCCACAATCACAGTAATCACTAGGGCTCGGATTTTTTGGTGCTAAAAATCGGGAAAATATTTATTTTTTATGTATTAAAAATACCTGAAATGTGTGACAAAAAAGTAAAAATATTTAATTATAATTTAGTTTATTAATGTGAATATAAACAATATGCAGTATTATGCTATGTCTCACTGACTGCTGAAGCATTACAACACACAACGAGATACATCTTCAGGTTGTCCATCACAAATGACAGACGATTATCGCGAAATACTTATTCTGAAGGCGCGAAACTGCGGGAATATGTTTCTTGCCCTTGAGGTGCTGTGTAACTTGAGATCGCTGTTCAGCCTTGATTGCTTCCCACATGGTTGGCAGAACAGAACGCCCCCATCATAAGTAAAATTATCTTTAAATTCTGCAACAGACGATAACTTGTAGTTGTTTTTACTTTAGGCATCGTAGAACTGCCTTACACTTCACAGTGCCAGAAAAGAACTGCATGTGAGTGACACTGGTTCCAGGTAGCTGGGGGAGGGAGAGGTCCAGCACGTGGTGCAATATGGCTAAGGACAAGGAAATCCCCGGCTTCCACAGTGAGTGGCACGGGGTGACAAGTTAAGAATAACACAGTTGCAAGCTGACATACGCTCTGCATGAAGATAAGATAGCTCACAGGTTCTTCCCCGTTGAAGTAACATAGAACAAAAATGCAATAAACTGAAAGATTTATCAAATCAACTGACAAAAAAAGTAAATAATATGTATTTTATGTGCTAATAAGTAAAAAGCAGGAATTTATGTATTTATAGAAAAAATGCTTAAAATATGTATTTACCTTAAAATCCGAGCCCTAGTAATCGCAATACTCGCTAAGCGTGCAACACTAACGTCTAAGCTTTGCAGATACACGTCCTTATGAATGACAAAACACGTGTGAACTAACGATAAAAGAGTGAGCGGAGTGCACCAACCACCAGCTGAACAGAGTCCGCACCCCCACGATCAGCGCCAGTCACAGCCGGCTTAGCTTGCAGTGTTTGGGGCGCACATATATAATGACCCTGTAAGTTATTGAATGTCCAGGGTACTTACCTCATCCCCCAACCCTAACAATTACAGTTGTGCACTTGTCATGTCAGGACTTTATCATTTTAAATGATCTTGTCGACTTAGTTGTTACGCTGGGGTCTGACGATACGGTGACGGGACGAAATGTACCCAGATGCACTGAGGTGTGTGACGTCATAGTACTGCTTGGTGCATGTGTTCCCGACAATCTACGTCGTTAGTATAAGACAAAAATCCCCGATTCTTGGATGTCAGGGGTAATCTCGAGAACCACTGGATGGATTTTGATGCGGTTTTCACCATTCTGTAAAGGATATCTCGAGGAAAGATTCTGTAGAAAATAATTTATGTATGATCAATGGAAGCCAAGCAGTAACGATTTCAGTGAAAAAGTCTAAAACAAACTTGGCGTCCGTGTTCTTCTTAAGCTTACGCTGGGCAAACCGTTAAAAATATCAATATACTATGAGCGTAAGAATTGGTCAGCATGAAAAGTTCTACAAAAAAGTCAGGGAGAGCATATCTCTATCTTCAATACATCGCCCACTATGAGTGTTTTTAAACTGGATGGAAGGGGCCCGTCTCCGCGCGCTCTGGTGAGCGTGCGGCATCCCGTGCGCTTGACCTTGCTTTGCCCTTGGTTTGCACTTGCCGTTCGTGAGTAATTTGAAACAAGATAAGCAAGATAAGTATTATGCAGATAATTTTCTAACATGTCAAGAGTCTTTGGCTTCGAGCGAAGCGAGAAGCCTCCAGCCTTTCTAGCATTTTTCAGCATTTGTAGCATTTAAAATGATACAAAGTTTAGTCTTTCAGACTGACTGTCACTTTTTATCACTTATCCTCCCGACTCTGAGTCTGCGAGGGATCATTCCTCTACCGTTACAAGGAGCTCAATACACTGTCAGATACAACTGGGGTGGGGATGGTGACAGGCGACCTCTAAATTGGGTCTGATTAAGGAACGGTCAGGGAAGGTACTTTGAAAGGAAGTCGGCTATGATCTGTTGAAATGAACCATCCTTGCCCGATGGGGAACCATGAAAATCATTTTCAGGATGGCCTAAGTGGGATCTGAACCCACGCCCTCCCGTTGCCTGCGAGTGCAATCTGAAGTTTCATGTATTTAAAAATTGGACCTATGAGCAGGCTTAGAATCATGTTCACAGCATTGACGTATATTAGTTTATCCAAATTAATCTAGAACGTCAGGTACTATATATGTGCAAAGTTCAGAGCTGTTGGCTTGCATACTTTCTAATATATTGGTATTAGGATTTAAAAAAATAGAGCATTTATTAAACATTTGGCATCCCTGGTGGCTCTTAAGAATACAGTCATATCTGCTATGGTATAGATAGCACATATGCAAATTCATAGTATAGAAGTTACGTAGGCCTACATTAAAAAATTGGACCTATCAGCATGCATAGGTTCATATTGGCAACACTGTCATCCATGGGCTCCTGAAAATTAATCTGGAATATTATTATTTGTGCCAATTTTGGAACAATTCGCATGCATAACTTCTGAGATGTCCAACATACAGCTCAAATTTAAATTGTGATTTTTCAGCAGTTGGTAGCACTGATGTCTTTTTCAAATATTGCCATGAGATATTCAGGTATAGATAGGCTTGCCATATTTTTGGTGAGTGAAACCGGGACACATTAATACGGATGGCCTTACCTCGCAAGTGTCGGGAAGGGGGAATCAGGCACCCTATTTTCAGTGGCGGATCCAGGCCTTGCGGGGCCCCGGGCGATATGATAAGGTGGGGCCCACAACAAGAGGAAATTTTAAAAAATCATATCAAATGAAAATAGTTTGGTAATAATAAAATAAAGAATAGTTACAATATTTTGAATACACTACAGTGAAAATGAAAATCCACAGCCTGCTTCCAGTCTCCGACCGGGTCAGGAATGGAATGAATGAAGCCCCTATCTAGCGGCGAGGATATGAACTGTGCTGGCTGCCGAGGCCTGACGCACTCCTCTGGGGCAATGATTAAATGAATGATAGATGAAATTAAATGATAGTGGAGAGTGTTGCTGGAATTAAATTTTGACAGGGAAAACCGGAGTACACTACAGTATTTTTTTTTAATAATATGAAAGAAACCTTTAAGTGTAAACTATGAAATATTACTTTGCGACTTCTTTCCCGGCTAAAGTCTTCTATTATTTCACTGAATTCTAAACTTGCTAAATGGTCACGGGAGATCATAGCTGCAATGAAAGAAGGAATATGAATTATAAATTAGTTTGAAAAGTATAATTAATTAATCAATTAAATTTTTAAAAATCCATGGCGCGGGGCCCCCCAGGACCGCGGAGCCCTGGGCGGTCGCCCTCCCCTAGATTCACCCCTGCCTATATTGTTAGTTCTACACACCTTTTAAAAATTAGAAAAGAATTTTTGCTACATGAAAATATCATTAAAAAGGAAAAATTATATATTTTTTTGAGGTCTACCTAGAAAGAAGTGTTAATAAAATACAATTTAAAAAAACCTCATAAAATTGTTTAATTGAACAATTACCAAGTCTTACTATTTTTTTGAAGAACTACAACTTTTTGTCTTAACTATAAAAAAAATGATTTAACAATGTTAATCTTTGCCTTCAAACCACTCATATTTTTTACTTTAATCCGCCCAAAAATCCGCTCCATTATGCACATCAAATGGGATGACTACATACCTAATGTCACGGTACTTGAGAGAGCAAAAATAAAGAGTATTGAGTCATTATCGGCCATGGGCTTAGATGGTCTGGCCATGTCCAGCGTTTGAGTGATGACAGACTCCCTCGGCAGATCTTGTACAGTAAACTCAGCACGGGCAAGAGACCAACAGGTGCACCTTTGAAACGTTTTAAAGATCAGCTCAAAGAAACCTTAAAAATGTATTTATCAATCCAGATTCATGGTGTACCCTTGCGGAGGGCCGTTCGCGTTGGCGCAAAACCACCTTCGAAGCTGTTCTCCTTTTTGAACAATATCGTCAGACAGGAAACGGAAGCTCGTGAGAGAAGAAAACTCCGCCAAACACTTCCACGTCCACCCATCAGATGTGACGTATGCAACCGCATGTACTATGCGAGGATCGGTATGCTGAGTCATCAGCGGCATCTCCATCGTGCGGACACGAGAGCTTAGGAGTGCAGGGGGAAAAAAAAAGAACATTCGGATGCGAGTATCGGCTGATGATGATATCTTACAGCCGTTTTCCGGGACATTGATAAAACCGGCCGGGACACCGGGACGAGAGCAAAATACCGGGACGTATGGCAAGCCTAGGTATAGATCCTTACTTGCATCAAATTTGGGTTCGTTAACTGCAGCCGTTTTGGAATTGATAGGACACACATCAGCCCAGGTGATCTCATAAGACTACTTTTTAAAAATCATTATTAGCATATTTTCATTTATGAAAAAAATAGGCTTATGAAATCACCTTTTGTCTGTGTGTGTCCCCCTAATAACTTCTAAACGGCTGGAGTGATTTCAATGAAACTCGGGTAAGTTCATAGCACTATTCGGGACGACCGTGACCTTCAAATTTTGTTACGTCTCACCAATCCAACATGGTGGCTGTGTGAAGTATTTCACCAGCATTCAATATCTCCGAAACTATTACCGATATCACCCTGGAATATTTTACGGTGATAAAGGGAACTACTAGAAGTTCACCTATGTGACTTTTGAAAACCTGGTAAAATAATTACAAAACCAACATGGCGGCCAAACAAAGTTGCGACTTTTAAATAGACTTTTCTCGCGATTTAATCAACCAAACGCAATAAAACTTTGTACAGTATATGTTTATACACATTGTAATGCACCGACATCTAACTTTGTTCAATTGTTTACATAACTTCAAGATGGCGGCTATTGCGAAATATTTCACCGGCATTCTATATCTCTGAAACTATTAGCGGTACCACCTTGAAATTTTGTAAGGGGATAAAGAGCACGACTGGAAGTTCATCTATAAAACTTTCAAAAACCAGTTAACTACAAAGCGAATATGGGGGCCAAGCGAAGTTGAAAATTTCAAATATACCTATCTCGCGATTTAATGATCCAAACGCAATAAAAGTTGGTACAACAAATGTTTATACACATTGTAATGCACTGGTATCTAATTTAGTTCAATTGTTTACATAACCTCAAGACGGCGGCTGTGCGAATTTTTAAATTAAGTTTTTATTTCTTGTGTCGTAATCATGCAATCAAAGTGAAAGTTTGAATAATGAACCAACGCAATAATTTTCCTTTACTGTAATGGTACAGGACTCTATGGCCTATACATAGGCTATAACAATCCAACATGGCGACCATCTGAAATATTTAGATGGATCTCAATATCTACGAATCTATTACAGCAATCAAACTGTTCATAGGGGCTATGAACATAAGTTCACCTATAGGACTTGCAATAACCTGGTGATCACAAATCCAACATGGCGGCGACGCGAATTATAAATATTCACATGGTCGTTTCGCAATTTAACCATCAGAGTGCAGTGACACTTGGTACAGTAAATCCTTATACAAATGTTAATTCACTGGCATCTAATTTTTTTCAATTGTTTCCATAACCACAAGATGGCAGCTGTGCGAAATTTTAAAATCTTGTTTTTACTTCTTGTGTCCTAATCATGCGATTGAAGTTTGAATACTACACGTACATAATAATCTTCAAGTAACAGAACATAACTCTAGGACCTACATATATAAAAATTCAACATGGCTACCATCCGCAATATTTAGTCTGTTCTAAATATCGACGAATCTATTACAGCAATCAAACTGAAATTTTGTATGTTGATAGAGGCAATTAACATAAATAGGATTTATGAAAATAGGCTGTATAGTTCTTCATGGAACTACTTGTTACAAAATGTGAAAAGTAGGCTAAAAATTGGTAAGGAAAAGGAATAAGTGAAATAATAAGAGACGGAGCATTTCGGAAATCTGCGGCTCTCCCGAGCTCCTGAGAGAACAATTGTGTCATTTTCCACCACATACCGCTATAGGGAAATGATCGGAGTTCGTCAGAAAATTTGGAAGCATATTGCAGCTAATAACCTCAATGTTCTGTCCCAGCACCATCGCACATCCAAGCCTAATATTTAGTGAACAGATGTGGCCTATGGTTATGCATGATGATGATAACTGTTTTAAGGGGCCTAAGAAATCTGTTTTTCACTAATAACTCCCAGTGACTGTAATTTGTAAGCAGTGCAAGATGTAGGCCTAACCATTTTCGCAATTCCGCGCCAGAACACTGGAAGGTGCGGCTGAAGCAGTCCGCTTCGCCAGCCTACAATAGACTTATTTACATACAGTATTCCTACAGTTACACCTCAATTCCCAGCATCTGCGGGAAATACCTCCGACACGATTGGTTCTAGGGCCTTAAAACGTGGATTTGGGTCCCTTTGTCTGTTAGGCCTATTTGTACAAATCTACACAGTTTCACCAAATTTTACGTCTAGAACTCAGCAATTCTTCTAGGTTTGTGCCGTGTCTTGTGTGGGGTTTCGCCTAGGACACCAAGCTAGGCTCATCGGCGGGCTCTTGGTGTCCCCGCCCGGACCCCCACAGGAGTGACGAACTGCGCGCCACCTCCCTTTATATAAGGTGCAACTGCACCACTTGACTACGAGAACTAAAAGCTCAAGCAGCCTTAACCTCCCTATGAAGGCTTCCAAAAAGATGGTATATTGGCTTTCACGGCCGGTGAATTAAAACTCAGCAATTCTTCTAGGTTTGTGCCGTGTCTTGTGTGGGGTTTCGCCTAGGACACCAAGCTAGGCTCATCGGCGGGATATTTTGTTTCTTGCTTTGCGAGGTTTGAAATGAGCCTAGATTGTCCTTCGATACGGGCGCCCTAAATCTAGGGAATGGAGAGGGCTGACCAAATTTAAAGTAGACAGTGTTACCTGCAGTGTTCCAAATGGAACCGTAAGTAGGCTATGTAAAATTTGGTTCAGTTCGGTGAAATGGTGTAGATTTGTGCCAAAATGCAGAGGGCTGTCCAAATTTCAAGTAGGCAGTTTTACCCGGAGGCAGGGGCGTATTTTTATTTATTCGTGTCAGAAGCAAACAAAATACTGGATTACACTAAAATTACATACATATTTACAAACAAAAAAAAGAGAAGTAAACCATACAACACACAATGTCTTTTCAAACCACGGTCAACCAAAAATGTGCAACCTGTATAGCATTGGAAGTTGCTAGTAAAAGATCTTCTGCTGTACAAGTGGCAGGGCACAGCGGACAATTCAGTAGATGCTCCATGGTATGGGGCATACCGCAGTCGCAGTTGGTGGAGTCGACGGGGAAGTGCCATTTCTGCAAGTTATCCTTAGATCTTCCAACAGCAGAACGGAGACGATTAAGTGCCCTCCACACGATCCATTTCTGATCATGTCCAGGTGGGAGGCTTTCCGAAGGGTGATCCCATAGAGAGTTATTCCCAAGCCGAGAAGTCCACAATTGTTTTCTAGCTGTAGCTGGTGTAGTTAGCAAGACTGCAGTGGTGTTGAGGAAACTTCTCCTGGACTTCAACCTACGGGTGGCTGGTACATAACCGTACAACGGATGGGAAAACTGATTAACCTGTTTAGCTCTCTCTTCATTGGCTGCTACCTCACGACGTATATCCGGTGGTGCTATCCCTGCAAGCTGGTAAAGTTTTGCAAGAGGTGTAGGCTTCAAACAACCTGTAATAAGCCTACATGTTTCATTAAGCGCCTTGTTAACATTATTTGCATGGGTGGATTTGTACCACACTGGACATGCATATTCTGCAACACTGTAACATGTTGCAAGCGCTGTCGTTCTCAAGGTTGATGGTTGAGAGCCCCAGGTGCTACCAGTGATCTTACGTAGGATGTTATTCCTAGCTTCCACCTTTAGTCTGGTATTCCGGCAATGCTGTTTGTAGGTCAGAGTACGATCGAGGGTAACTCCCAGATATTTTGGATGAGAAGTGTTAACTAAGCGTGTTCCTTGCCAAGAGACGTTAAGTTCACGACGAGCCTGCTTGTGCTTCAGATGAAATGCACACAACTGAGTTTTTGATGGATTTGGACGAAGTTGATTATCATAGTAATAGACATCCAACTCAGTCAATGCTTGTGTTAAATGAGCTTCAACATCTTCGAAGGATTTCCCCTGACAAGCTAATGCTAGATCGTCGGCATAAAGAAAACTTCTAGTGTTCCTTGGAAGTGGTTGGTCGTTAGTGTAGACGTTAAACAACATTGGTGATAGAACACTACCTTGAGGTAAGCCATTTCTTTGACGTCTCCATCGACTGCGCTGTCCTTGGAATTCCACATAAAATCTCCTGTTTTGAAGGAAACTTTCAATAAGTTTTGTGAAACTGTAATCCTTCGTGATTCCATAAATCTTCTGTAACAAAGCACGATGATTGACAGTGTCATAGGCAGCGGTCAAATCGATAAAAGCTACTCCCGTGATATTCCGTGTTTCAAAGCCATCCTCAATGAATTGAGTGAGGTTAAGGATCTGGGATGTACAACTTTTCCCTGGTCTGAAGCCTGCTTGTTGTTGTATGAGAGCAGGCTCTACGACATGAACTAGGCGGTTCAGTAACATTCGTTCAAAGATTTTAAGCAGGTGACACAACAAGGATATTGGCCTGTAGTTTTGAGGTTCAGTTGACATTTTACCAGGTTTCAGAATCGGTATGACTCGTGATTTCCTCCAGGTTTTTGGGAAATTGCAGGATTTCAAACAGTTGTTGAAGAAAGCTAGGACCCATTCTCTTGCTCGTTCCCCAAAGTGTTTGATCTGCTCTAATCTGATATCATCTACTCCTGCTGCCTTGCCGATCTTACAACTATCAATGGCTGCCGTCAGTTCTGCCATGCAAAAAGGTTGCATAAGTTGACTAATCTCGAGTTCTTCTGACCGAGCAATTTTATGATCTAACCTGCGTAATGGATGGTCAGATTTACCATTTTCCACGAGCTGACGAGCAATCTGATTAGCTGTTATATTTTTGTGTCCCTCTTTTGTTGTTGGATCACAACTCAGGTACTTAAGGAGTCTCCAGGCTTTCTGACTACTCTTACTTAGATCCGTCTCCTCCATCAATTGGCACCATGCATCGTTCCTGTTCTTGGAAATCGCTGTTAAAAGATCTTCCCCAGCTTGAAGGGTATCGTTACCAAATGGGTCATTATCAAAGAGGTCAAGATAGTTTTTCAAAAGTTCCTCAGTTTCCGAAGTCAGACCTTTTATATATTGTGCTCTGCAGCCTCGGGGAATTGAAACACGGGAACAATACTTCACGATATTTACAAAGTCGTCATATAATTCAGGAACTGGCTCAATATTTAGAATATTCTCATCTAGAGAAATGGTAAATTTCTCCCAATCAGCCTTCTTAAAATTGTATCTACGTCGGAAAGGAACTGACTGTGGTCGAATGGCAGCATAAATCTGGCATATAATAGGCCGGTGTTGCGTGTGAGGAATAGCTTGACCCACTGATTTTATTGATAAATGAGATATGTTTTCACTCACAAATATCATATCAGGATTATATCCACGCCTCCATCTTGCACTGTTGAAAGATGCTGGAAGTTTGTTATCATGCAATAAGTTGAGATCATATGAGTCTGCCCATTCAGCCACGGCCTCACCACTTTCATCGGTAGTTGAGTAACCCCATATTGTGTTACGGCTGTTGAAATCACCAACAACAAACTTCACAGATTGATGCTGGAAGTTGCTGGGTTCTACAAATTTAAATACAGTACCTGGGGGCTTATAAACTGATGTTACAGAACAGTTGCTAAGCTCTACTGTAAGAATTTCGGTGTCATCTACAATGGAAATTCCTGTGGAGACGATCTGAATATTAGGTTTGGCAAAGATAATGCTGCCATAATGTCGATGAGGATGTTCAACTATTAGGCTCATACCCTTGATTTTTGGACGGTGGAGAGTCAAGTCTCGGTGGGTTTCCTGAATACATAGTAAATCACATTTCTGATCATGGCATATCTGGCTTAATAACTCTTCCTTGGTGGATGAAAGACCTTCAATATTGACAGAGATGATTGTCAGTTTTGGCGCTGAAAAGGGCCGGTTTATATTAATTTTCACCATTCTTTGATTTGCTTCTGGATTGCTGACGTTCAGTTCGGTAATGGAAATATAATTCCAACTACCTTAGCAGGGGCACCACGGGCAGGAATCAGCTTCACCCCCATATATAGGCTAAGAGGGGAGCTGAGGGGGCTCCAGCTCCCCCCAGAAAAAGCCAATAAAAATTAAGAAAGTGTTGCTTTGGTAAGAGCATAAAATAATTGTAAATTTGGTTGTACCCTAATCTTAACTTATTGGCTAAGTTATAAACAATATTATGATTGAAATTATACTAACTCGTCGTGTAGTGGCTAGCATTCTTGGCTGCCGCCCCGGAGGTCCGAATTCGATTCCCGGCTCCGTCAAGAAATTTTAATTCTAGTCTGAGGGCTGGAACGGAGTACACTGTGAATTACACAGTAACTTACGGTACTTTTGAGAAATAAATTATCAACTTGTAAAAAAAAAACAGTTTACCTTTATACTTAGTAAATTGACAAATATTTAGATATCGCCATTCATACTCCACAGGCCATAATAGAAATTTCATTAAGTATAAAATTTTATTTGTGTGTTGTGTTGTATTTTGCAACAATTTTTGTATTGCCAGTAATTGTGGGCTATATAAACTTTGAATCGTATCTAAAATAATTACACAAAGTTATATGCTCTAAGATACTGGTTGATATTTCTGGGTATTTTGTGGTGACAATCCCCTGAGAATACTCACAATTTTCCAGAATAGTCAGCACCCCCCTCAAAAAACAAAAAAAAAGTATACACGCCCCTGCCCGCAGGCTTTGGAAAGGTAAGTACGTAAAAATGGTTCAGTTCAGTTTAGAATTCAAATTTCGTAAACTCCCTTCTTATCCCTTGCCTGTAAACTTAGAAACAACTTCCATGAAAAATGCTATTGAGCTCTGGTGATATGAGTAAAGTTCGGAAGTTTAAGACGTTAAAAAATACAAAATATGCAAGGAAATATCCCCAAAAACTAGCTGAATATGAACTAAAAACGGAAAAATATGATCAAGGCATATCAGGGATATGTAACCGAACTGGGCGCGAGATAATACGGAGTTTCCTTGTTTGCTAATTTGCTCCGAGGAAAATTATACTCAATGAGACATCCCTACAGAATAACGAACCTACGCCTAACAGTACATAACTCTATGGCCTACACAATTATATAAAAATCCAACATGGCAACCATCTGAAATATTTAGACGTTTCTCAACATCTACTAATCTATGACAGCAATCAAACTGAAATTTTGTATGTTAATAAAGGCTATTAGCATTAGTTCACCTACCGTATACAACTCTCAATAACCTGATGAGCACAAATCCGACATGGCGGCGACGCGAAATTTAATCATTTAAATGGACGTTTCTCGTGATTTAACCACCCTAGCGCAGTGAAACTTGGCACGGTAAATTCTTATTCAAATTTTTATCCACTGACATCTAATTTATTTCAATTTGTTTCATAACCACAAGATGGCGGCTGTGCGAAATTTAAAACTTTTTTTTCTTTCTTGTGTCCTAATCATGCGATTGAAGTTTGAATAATAAACCTACGCAATAATCTTCATCTAATATTACTTAACTCTATGGCCTGCATATATAAAAATCCAATATGGTGACCATCCGAAATATTTAGACTGTTCTCAATATCTACGAATGTATTACAGCTAAAATTTTGTATGTTGATAGAGGCAATTAACGTGTATCTGAATTATACCGACAACAAATCTGGGACGCTCTGCGTGTTATGTAAAAGACGATGCCGCAATCGGAATAGCGGAGAAAATTGACAGTAAAGGGAATTCTATAGTGGTCTATGAAGCCTCCGTGGCTTAGTCGGCAGCACGCCGGCCTGTCACCGCTGGGTCCGTGGTTCGAATGCCGGTCACTCCATGTGAGATCTGTGCTGGACAAAATCGAGGCAGACAGGTTTTTCTCCGGGTACTCCGGTTTTCCCTGTCAAAAATTTCATTCCAGCAACACTCTCCACTCTCCATTTAATCATTGCCCCAAAGGAGTGCGTCAGGCCTCGGCAGCCGGTACAGTTCATATCCTCGCCGCTTGATGGGGGGTTCATTCATTCCATTCCTAACCCGGTCGGAGACTGGAAGCAGGCTGTGGATTTTCTATAGTGGTCTGTGAAAGGCTAGCCCAGTACCCGTATACAAATATCGATGTATATTACATTGATCACTGCATTACCGCAATGTGGGTTAATATCTGAATAGCCATTGTGCAAAAACATAATACCGGTTTTGCCGACTAGTTACAATGTTTCATATTAAAGCATATAATCATTTAAATATTGATACAAAGACTTCTAACATGTGGTTTGTGTTTCAATCAGTTGACACCAGAGGTCGCATGAGCGTTTACCGTTCAGTATGAAAGTGTGAGCAAAGTTACTCGAGGAGTGGATGCCCTTCACTTTTACTTTTATCCAGAGATTGAAAAACAGACTCTTAATAAGTCATAATTGTTTTCAGCAAATATGATATAATGAATATTTTTACACCAAAGAACGACAACATGAAGATGATTTATTGTAGAAATATCTGTAATGGCGCCTCCAAACCTTGAAGAAATCCGTATGTTGTTATATACATTCCACATGGTACCACTGGCAGCTGGAGCGTCTTACACACTTCCGTTCGATCCACTTACGTCCCATTTTTTTAAAATCACTCCCACAAAACTATCCAGCAACCGAGTGGAAAGATGTTACAAAAAAAAAAACCATGAGATTAATAAATGCACTTGGATGACCAGTTTCGATCGTCAAGCGATCATCACATCCTTTACACTTAGGCTAAATCTATGTCTGCAAGACAATATACAATATAAACTTATTTAGTTGCAGTACCAGCAGCGGTAGCTACGCTCGCTAACGCGCAGCGCTAGGCCATGGGGCCAAGCACTCTGTGGACTCGTTAGACGTGGATTCGAGCTCCACCGTCGGCCGTCCTTGAAATGGTTTTCCGTGGTTTCCCATTTTCAACTCCATAATAATGTTGGGACGGTGCCTTCCGTCAGGCCACGGCCGCTTCCTTCCACAGGCTATCCTAGCCCAGTTTTAATCACCATCATCCGTTTCATCTCTTCCCAATCCATGCCTACTATGTTTTGGAAGTGAAAATAGGTTAACATTCAAGTACTCCATTAGGCAAGTTAATGTAAAAAAAAAAAAAAAAAAAAAGCCCTCTACCTTAAATGGTTTCCTAGTTATTGGTACCTAAACATGAAAAATGAGTATTAACGGAAAATCAAAGGTAAAAGTGTATTATTCAGAGCATGGGACGCTAATAAAGAAGAAAAAAAAAAAGAATTTAAGGTAGTTGTAGACATCAAAACCCCAACAAACTATGGCATATATTTGGATTCAGAAAAGAATGAAGAATTTTATGGCGCCAAAATAAAAATAAAATCGTTTTTTTTTTCATCATGCAAGAGTGTCCTTAATCTCCTTACGGGGTGACGTTCCATGGCCAGCCCGTTCCCCTGATCTCGGCCCTTGCGATTTCATTCTCTGGGGATACCTGAAGGCTCGCGAACACTACACGACCTGAAAGCTGCTATCCGTGAGGAAATCGAGGCAATACCACTAGACATGACTAGGAGGGTCATGCGGAACTTCAGGGAGAGGCTTCAGAAGGGAATCGAAAAGGGCGGTCGACATTTGGATGACATTATTTTCAAAACCTCGCATGTATGTGTATATGATGCAAATGGCAATCATTGCTCTTTTAAACTGCGCAATAAATTTGTGAATATCATGTTGCGTTGCTGTGTTATTTACGTTTGAAATTCGTCAGTTATTTCTGCCGCACTCTGTATAACTTTTTGTGGTGGTAGTGGGGGTGATACGTAGTACGGTATAATGGGCGTAAAATTCAGGTAATTTTCCCGTCATGATGATAATTAATAGGGAAACGGCTTTTTACTAACTACATTACTGACACAATAGCCTATATGCAATTTACAAACGAACTGAAAAATATGATTAGAAAGAGGAGTACGTGAAATAAAATACACTGGCTAGGGCCTAAATCTTATTGGCTGTTAGAAAATTAGAGACCAATAGTGTCGTCTGTTGTCGCATAGCGCTGTAGGAAAATAATCAGGGCACTTTTGAAAACTTTGGCTGTCCCAAGCTCCTGAGGTAACAACAGTGGATAAGAATCGGAATAAATGAAAGTAAATTTGAAAGCAGCAACGCTTATTGCAGCTGATCTACACCTCAATGTACTGCACCAACACCATCGCCCTTATACAGAGGCATAATACTTTCACGATGATAACTGTTTTCAGGGGTCTAAGAAATCGTTTTGTACTAATTTCTCCCCGTGACTGCAATTTTTAAACAGCGGAAGATGCAACTATTTTCGCAATTCTGCTCCGGAACACGGGTAGGGGCGGCGTGGTACAGCCCGCTTTGTCAGTCAACGATAGATTTTTTAAAATATTCTTACAGTTACACTACTATGTACATGAATGCTTCTAGGGCCTTAAAACGTGTTTCTCAAGATCCTTTTGTCTGTCATTCTAAATATAGAGAATGGAGAGTGTTGTCCAAAATATCAAATTGACCTTGTTACCAGCAGGGTTACAAACGGCATGTAAAATTAGTTGTAATTAGGTGAAACGGTTTAGATCTGTGCCAAAGCGCCTAAATGCAGGGAATGGAGTGGTCTGTCCGAAATTTCAAGTAGACATTGTTACTCGTCGGTTTCCAAAGGGTAAATACATAATGTTTGGTTCTGATCGGTGAAACGGTGTAGATTTGTATAAATAACAGACAGACAAACCAACATTGAGTTTTTTATAGATAGATATTGCCCACCTAAAATACATGTTGACTGATAGAAACTTTTTAATTATCTCACCCAGATGATTCCCGGTCAATGCATCGGAGATTTTCGAAGTGAAATGCCTTGTCCTGTGGTTCGGATTCCACGTAAAAAGGAGGTCACGTGGCTCATTATCATAATATTCACGGTCACGTAAAACTACAATCTTCCTTCCTTACTTCCTTCTTTACTCCCTTCCTCCCTTCTTTACTCCCTTACTTCCATCCATCATTACTTCCTTACTTCCTTCTTTACTTGCTTACTTACTTCTTTCTTTACTTCCTTCCTCCCTTCCTTACTTCCTTCCTTACTTCATTTTAATTAGATAGAAAAATAAATACATAAATTGACTTATTCATCCCTTCATCCATCCATTATTTCATCCATCTATTCCTTCATACATTCTCTGCCCCTTGAAACAACAATAACTATGTAACTTGATACATTCAATAATAATAATAATAATAATAATAATAATGTTATTGGCTTTACGTCCCCTTTTAATTACTACGGCAGTAAGAGATGGCCGGAGTGCGGGAATTTTGCCCCGAAGGGATCTTTAACGTACCAGTAAATCTACTGACACGGCTCCCTCACATTTGCGCACCCTCATGTCAGCTGATTGCTCCTGCAAACTTGGGCACAGCTGGTGAGAACGTTACCGCTGAACCACGCAGCCAGTCTTCATTCATTCATTCATTCTTTCTTTCATCCATTCATTCAACCGAAAAGAATTTCAAGCTTATTTAATGAATACACTCAAGCCTATCCTCAGTGTACCGGAGGAAGTTCCTTTCAGTGTTTTCTGTCAGTTCTGGGCGTGTCCCTAAATATATGGGGCATTAAAATGTATGTATGTATGTCTATCCCTTATTATTCCCGTTTTCCAACGGGGTCGGGGATGAGATGCGATGGAAGTCCTTATGGCGATGGTTTTTACGGCCGGATGCCCTTCCTGACGCCAACCTCAGGAGATGAGTTAATGAGAGATGAAATGAATGATGGTGAATGAAACTGGGCAAGGATGTGGAAGGAAGCGGCCGTGGCCTGTCAGAAGGTACCGTCCCAGCATTTGCCTGGTGTTGAAAATGGGGAAACCACGGAAAACCATTTCAAGGACGGCCGACGGTGGGGCTCGAACCCACGCGTCTACTGAGTCAGCAGAGAGCTTGGCCCCATGGCCTAATGCTGCGCTTTAGCCAGCGTAGCCACTACTGTCGGTATATGGGGCATTAAAATAATGTCCTTTATCAAACATTTTAGAAATAAGAAATGTAGGCTATGTTGAAAATGTGAAGTGTGTAGCGTTTAAATGACGTACATTGTAATATATTCCCGTGTCTGTGTCTGTCCCTAGGCTGGTTGGATCCTCAATAGTACCACCGTTAGGTTACCCACAAAAACCCAAGGCAGCGCTATATTGAGGCGTACTAGCCAAGATGAGGAGTGAGGTAGTTTGCCATTGCTTTCCTCACTGAGTCAGTACAGCAGCACTAACCCTATGAGTAGAACCTTTCACAGCATCCACAGGCACAGACTGTGCCCTGAATGTCATTACTAAGCACCACCCATACCTCAGTAGCTTCCATATAATCACAGCCATGAGTGAGACTGAGACATCGGGGAAAAGCCATATTTTACTCTACCCTGTGCCAACAGACAAATGCATTCATCAGAAGATGGCAAACAGGCCAATGTATTAACCCAATATCTGCTTGTACGTAGAATGTTTTGTAAAATTGATGCATTCATACTGCCAGAAGCAGCAATGCAGTCAAGTTATTACGAACTGTTCCATACATATTAGGCATGCATACGTCGTGAATTTGCTGTGAACTGATGTGTTTTGAGGCGGAAATGAATGTCCACATTTAGTAATCTAGGATTTTTTAACATAGCGAATGGTTTGTCCACGGGAGGAGGATGTTTGTACGAGACAGTTCATAAGAACACCACTTCATTACAGCTGCTGGTGGTATTGATGTTTGTACGAGACAGTTCATAAGAACACCACTTCATTACAGCTGCTGGTAGTATTGATGCATAAATTGTATCGTTCTTACACAAGAACCTCGTTAAACTGGATCTCCGGTTTATCCGGAACGAAAATAATAAAGAAATATTTTTACTGTACAGTACTTCATTTACGGGGTTGACTCTTCCTGAATGTAATTTCCGCCAAGGACAGTTAAAGACTGGAATTGGAAGTAATTCGGTCACGGTCTATCAAAGGTACCGTCCCGGCATTCGCCTGGATGTGAGAACTGATGTTAGTAAAACGTCTTCGGGATCGCGCTGCGCGGAAACACTACACAATTAATGTAAAACAGAAAAAACTCACATATTAATTTAGTGCATAAAACAGAGTCGCAAATGGGCGGCTTTGGTGACGTAACTGGTAGCATGCTGAACTTCTATGCCCAAGGTCGCGGGTTCAAAGCCGGCCGAAGTCGTCGGATTTTCTAGGAGCGCTATAAATACCTCAATATGCTTTCCTTCGGAGGGGAAGTTCCAACGTTCGTTGCGGTGGCATCTAGTAGCCATGTTCACAGCTAGGTGTCATTGACGGTAGTATTTGGTAGCAAAATTAGAAACTACTACTTGAATTGGACCGGCTGCAGTCCTTACATGAATTACAGACTAATACAGCCATCACAATTAATACCGTTTATCGGACAGATTCTAAACATACCCAAAATACACGGGGTTACATGACCGCGTTGTGCAGCCCCTAAACGGAGGAACCAACCATCATCTCGGCGGGCGATAAAATTTTGCGTGAAGAAGTATCAGACTGTTAGATAGTTACACATCAGTTCCAAACCTTGCATAAGGACAGTGTGACCACAAGTATAAAAATAGATCCCAATTGACAAGAAGGTTACCGTCCCCATAAGACAATAAAACGTTAAATATATGCATAGAAAGGGGAAAAAAGTTAATTAAGCTCCAATTGTAAAATACTTCCTCGTCTGATCCTTCTACGAAAACCTGCATATTTTGCCTATTTTCGCCTATCCCCTAGTTTGCCTGATAAAATCTACCTCCGCCTTCCGGCGTGCCGAAGGAATTTGTTTGAGATATTGTGATCTGACGATGCTCACTTGTCGACTGAAACTTGTTATACCTTAATCCGTAACAATATATATAAATCTTAATCACATGGAATTTACAATATTTCAGGTTATTTTTCACATATTCCAGCAATTGGAATGATACGGTATTTCTGTTGACCAACTGAAAGCCAAAACATAAATTGAAGTACCGTGCCTACATTGTCATGAGGTCTCTCAACTAGTCGGAGATGAGTAAATTAACCCACATCATCAATGCCCTAAAATCTCGCAACTAGTGGGGGCGTGATTTTTATTATTATCATCACCCTAAGGGCGCGTTGCCGCAGCTTTTTAATGTTCACAAGTTTATAGCACACTAATGTATAGCATGATCCACTTATTGCCTTTTCAGAGAATCACAAATACAGTGTTGCTAAAAAGTTTATGGGCACTCGTATATTTCAGACTTGAACAGACTGTCCCTATAAACTTATGATGTATTTTAAGTACTGTACAACTAATGTCAAGTCCTCTAATATGGTGTTTGGTTGAAAATTTGAGGACTGTAGCTCAAATAGTTCATGAGTTATATATTTTTTTAAATTCTGTATTTTATGGCCACGAAAAAGTGAGTTTGATTTTGAAGAGACCAAAGAATATAATTAAAAAGCTATCCAACAATGCATGTTGATTGTTATTTAGTTCCTCGGAGATAACAACAGCTTTAAAATAACTCCTTATAGGCCTAATAACACCGAATTTTGAATTGCCACAACCTGTAGGCCTGTATGCTGGTGATAGCTGGCGCAGCTGCTCCCCCACCACTGCAACACAAGCAAGACAGCCAAAAGAAAACTTCATCGCGCTAGCTGCCTCCGTTCAAAAGTTGTGGCAATTCAAAAGTCGGTGTTATTTGGCCAAAAATTTACGGGAAATGAAATTTAACTAAAATGATGGCAAAATGAGTAAGAACTTCTTTAAGGCTTCTCCGTCGTTCTCCGTGGAGTATATTACGCTCAGCGTAGCCTAACTCTACAAAACCAACACTAGATGGCAGTACACTCATACCAACTTCACTGCCATCTAGTGTTGTGTATCTAAAGCTTAGCAAAATCAATGTTGACAAAAGTTCCCGCTGCATCGCGCTGCGTAATGTAATGGGTTCGACAGACATGTAAATTATTGATGAGGTCATGTCCTAAATGCTGTGATTGCTCATTTCAGAGTTCCGGAATTCACAATTTCCCACTTTGGTATTATTTAAAAAAAACTGTTATTGCTATTTTGAATGTGATTTATTTCGTGTAGATCATATTATTACCTCCACACTTAAAAACGTGTGCTATAAGTATTGGGAAGATTGTGATTTTCGGAACATTGAAGTGGGCAGAGGAGTTAGGACGAGAATATTTAGCGGAACGAGGGGAAGGGGTGGGGTAGGCTACCCGCACGGCCGTGCTCAACTAGTACCGCGGTCAAACACCAGACAGCGCTGAAGTCTTAGTGACCAAGAATTAGCATGGCTGTCGGCTATCTGTAGTAGTAGGTAATCTGTGGTCCGTACCCAGTCGTTGTCACTGTGTAGTCCGAGCCACAATACACCAACAGGGTTTAAAATCAGAGATCTCACAATGAAGACAGAGCAGTCATTTTGCACTAAAGAAGCCCTGAAACTCTCGTAATCAATAAAAGTTAAGCTGCTTTGGTGAATAAAATTATTTCGATATATGCATTGCTATACAGGACAACAAGTATTCAGTACATTAAATGTATCATTGCATTGAATAAGAACACTCATACATGGCTGATACTTCTGGTAATATAAGTAAGTACAAACTGAAAATTGAATATATATATCACTCATAATATAATACATTTATAACAAATCACTAGTTAATACTGTCGGTTTGTTTCAAATTTTTGAAGACCGGGGAGTGCTTTGGGTAACTGATCACAACCCGGTTAATGATGAGACAAATGCAATGTTCTACTCCCAGAAAGGGGGATAAGACATTGAATTGCAAACGTTATTTGTACTCAAACATGAGGGAGGGAGACAATTGTTTCGTCACATCTCAATATCAGTTGTTAAAACACCATTAGCACGTATTATTCACACTGCCAGTAAGAAATATAGCAATAGCGGGTCTCAGTAACGCAGACAGTTCTTGTAACGTATGAAATGTTTTTTTTTGTAAAAAAGCAAATCAGAAGACGGAACCACAAACACCACTTTGAAACGCATTCCAGGTTCCAAGAATGCAAACAAATCCCGCCGATCGGCTTGGTGCGAGCGGCATGGAGGAAGGAGATGGCAAGCTGCTAAAGCCAAACGGCACGCCCACATTGGGTAGCAAGAAAATGGCTGTTCGTATGCTTAAAGCAGTGAACCACTCCAAATAGTCCTGGATTTTAGTGACAAAACTAGTAAACTACAATGATAACAAGATGTTTTATCATTTTAAATGATCTTGTCGACTTCGTCGTTACGCTGGGGTCTGGCGTTACGTTACGGTGACGGGACGAAATGCACCCAGATGCACTGAGGTGTGTGACGTCATAGTACCGCTTGGTGCATGTGTACCCCGACAATCTCTACTTCGTTAGTATAAGACAAAAATCCCCGATTCTTGGATGTCACGGGTAATCTCGAGAACCACTGGATGGATTTTGATGCGGGTTTCACCATTCTGTAAAGGATATCTCGAGGAAAGATTATGTAGAAAATAATTTATGTATGATCAAAGGAAGCCAAGCAGTAACGATTACAGTGAAAAAGTCGAAAACAAACTTGGCGTCCGTGCGCTTCTTTAGCTTACGCTGGGCACACCGTTAAAAATACCAATATACTAAGAGCTTAAGAATTGGTCAGCATGAAAAGTTCTACAAAAAAAGTCCGCGACAGCATATCTCTATCTTCAGTACATCGCCACTATAAGTGTTTTTAGACTGGATGGAAGGGGCACGTCCCCGCGCGCTCTGGCGAGCGTGACGGCATCCCGCGCGCTTGAGCTTGCTTTGCCCTTGCCGTTCGCGAGTAATTTGAAACTTGGTAAAGTATTATAAAGCAAGATATGTATTATGTAGATAATTTTCTAACATGTCAAGTCTTTGGCTTCGAGCGAAGCGAGAAGCCTCCAGCCTTTCTAGCATTTTTCAACATTTGTAGCATTTAAAATGATACAAAGTCTAGTCTTTCAGACTGTCACGTTTTTAATGGTCACAAGTTTATAGCACACTAATGTATAGCATGATCCACTTATTGCCTTTTAAGAGAATCACAAATACAGTGTTGCTAAAAAGTTTATGGACACCCGTATATTTCAGACTTGAACAGACTGTCCCCATAGTTTTAAACTTATGATGTATTTTAAGTACTGTACAACTAATGTCAAGTCCTCTAATATGGTGTTTGGTTGAAAATTTGAGGACTGTAGCTCAAATAGTTTATGAGTTATAATTTTTTATTTTGTATTTTATGGCCACGAAAAAGTAAGTTTGATTTTGAAGAAACCAAAGAATATAATTAAAAAGCTATCCAACAATGCATGTTGATTGTTATGTAGTTCCTAGGGGATAACAACAGCTTTAAAATAACTCCTGTTTTAAGGCCTTAAAGAAGTTCTTACTCCTTCTGCCATCATTTTAGTAAAATTTCATTCCCCGTAAATGTAGGCCTAATAACACCGACTTTTGAATTGCCACAACCTGTAGGCCTGTATGCTGGTGATAGCTGGCGCAGCTGCTCCCCCACCACTGCACACAAGCAAAACAGCCAAGAAAACTTCATCGCGCTAGCTGCCTCCGTTCAAAAGTTGTGGCAATTCAAAAGTCGGTGTTATTTGGCCAAAAATTTACGGGAAATGAAATTTAACTAAAATGATGGCAAAATGAGTAAGAACTTCTTTAAGGCCTTCAAACAGGGATCATTTATCTCGTGGCAACCACATAACAATCAGCATGTATTGTTGGATAGCTTTCTAATTATATTCTTTCGTTTCTTCAAAATGAAGGTTACTTTTTGGTGGCCATAAAAGACAAATACAATAAAACTCATGACTATTTGAGCTACAGTCCTCAAATGTACAACCAAACACCATATTAGAGGACTTTACATTAGTTGTACTTAAAATACATCATGAGTTTAAAACTATAGGTACAGTCTGTTCAAGTCTGAAATATACGGTGTCCCTAAACTTTTTGGCAACACTGTAGACAACTATTTAGTTGTAATACGCCTCCTCGATAATTATTCCCATTAGACCGTTACACTGCAGCCTTTCCTGTAGTTGTTGCGCATAGTTTGCTTGGTATCGTTCATAAGCTTTCAGCCATTCTTTCAATTCGTTCTTGATGTGTCATTTTATACGTGAATTTGCCGTCTGGTTGTTTCTCTCCCCTTCACAAACATGATTTGTGTGTGTGTGCTATTTGGATAAAATACTGTACTTAAGTGTTCAGATATTAAATAAATAAGAAATAAATTTTCCAAGTAAGTACCGAACAAACAGAACTTGCCATTACATCATCGATTGAACAGGAATCTTCAGGCTTGTTTAATGCTATCGACAATAGTAATATCACACATTTCTCTTCTAACTAAATATTAGTTACTAACTCAAGAAACATAAAAGGAAGTAACGTAACACCTTCCCCGTCGTTCGCCGTGGCCGTGGAGTATATTACACTCTGCGTAGCCTAACTCTACAAAACCAACACTAGATGGCAGTACACTCATACCAACTCCACTGCCATCTAGTGTTGTGTATCTAAAGCTTAGCAAAATCAATGTTGACAAAAGTTCCCGCTGCGTCGCGCTGCATTATGTAATGGGTTGGACAGACATCGGCTGTATCACACAATGAAGACAGCAATCATTTTGCACTAAAGAAGCCCTGAAACTCTCGTAATCAATAAAAGTTAACTTGCTTTGGTGCATAAAATTATTTCGATATATGCATTGTTATACAGGGCAAAAAGTATTCAGTAAGTTAAATGTATCATTGCATTAAATAAGAACACTCATACATGCCTGATACATCCGGTAATATAAGTAAGTACCAACAGAAAATTTGAATATAATACGTGCTCTGATACCTAAAGTATGAACAAATTATTAGTTAATACTAATGGTTTGTTTATTAATTTTTGAAGACCGGGTAGTGCTATGGGTAACCGAGTGCAACCTGGTTAATAATGACACAACTGTAATGTTCTACCCCCAGAAAGGAGAACAAGACATAGAATTGCAAGCTTAATTTGTACTCGAACTTCTCTGATACCTGAAGTATATGTTGAACAAATTATTAGTTAATACTAATGGTTTGTTTATTAATTTTTGAAGACCGGGTAGTGCTTTGGGTAACCGAGTGCAACCTGGTTAATAATGACACAACTGTAATGTTCTACCCCCAGAAAGGAGAACAAGACATAGAATTGCAAGCTTAATTTGTACTCGAACATAAGGGAGGGAGGGCAATTGATTCGTCACATCTCACTATCAGTTGTTAAAACACCATTAGCACGTATTATTCACACTGCCAGTAAGAAATATAGCAATAGCGGGTCACAGTAACGCAGACAGTTCTTGTAACATATGAAATGTTTTTTTTTAGTAAAAGCAAATCAGAAGACGGAACCACAAACACCACTTTGAAACGCAATCCAGGTCCAAAGTAGGGGGATGACAGATCATAGGGAGCGCGTGGGTTTCGATAAAGCTCCGCTGTAGATGTTCTGCCAACCAATGAAGAATTAATTTCAGTACTATGTTTCCGTAGTTGGCACTAACCCAACGCTCACACCAAACAGACTGGCGGGAGCGAGGATAGTCTGTTTTGATTGATTTTCCTCGTGGTGTTGTTGGTTGTTTTGAATTGTTCGGTATTTTGATTATTTATTTGAATTGAATTGAGAGTCAATCATGCCACTGCAAGGGAGGAAAAATTGCCAAGCACCGGGATGTAAGAATTATGATAGTAATAAGAACAATACGGCAATTTTCATCTTCCTGGTGTTGACCATGTGTAAAACTAGTGGGCAATATGAACTACTCTCGCATAAAAATATATAGAGAATAAATGTGTGCATTTCATCTCGAGTTTGTTTTCTTACGCTGCCGAAGTGACGCGCCTAGCAACCGCATGGGCGCAGCCACATTGGACCCAAACAACTGGTTGCTAGGTTTTTTATACATAGGAAGCTGCATTAACGCTGCGCAGCGTCTTGGATTTTGTGGATAAAAATGTGTAATACGCGTGATATAAGGCAAACGCCTCCCGTGAAGATCATCTACAGTGTTGTAGCTACATAATAGAAGTGAAATTTTATGGATGAAGTACGAGAATTATGCGAGATAGTATGAATAAAGTTGACCTCACTCCTGAGGCAAGAATTGCATGGCGGGTACTAAAATCTCTTATATAAAAACAAGTGTCCTGACTGACTGACTCATCATCGCCCAGCCAAAACTATTAAAGTTAGAAACATGAAATTTTGGGGATATGTTCGTGGTAAGTCGAAAACGCGCACTAAGAAAGGATTTTTGGATATTCAGGTTCTAAAGGTGTCTTAAGGGGGTACACATGCATTTCATTGAATAGCAATATCTCCGGCTTGGTTTCATTGAGGGACGTGATACTCGGCATATAAACGTATCATTAAAAATAAGAAGACACGTGTCTGAGGGTTTTTCGATGTGGTGTATATTATGAGGTGAAAGGGGTGAAAAGTGGGGGTTGAAGGGTTCCTAACGGAGCGTGTATCTCTTAAACGACATAGGCGAGGAGTTTGAAACTCAGCGGAAAAAAATCAGCTTAAAAATAAGTAAATAGGTGTTTGACCGTTTTTTCATAAATCGAATTTAAGGGGCCCATGGGGAGGGGTGAAATTCTGGGGGGAATAAACAGGAAAGAAAGTTTCCTTACTGCTTGACTGACTGACTCACTCCTCAAACTCATGGGGAAAAAACCTGCTTAAAAATAAGTAAATAGGTGTTCGACAGTTTTTTTCATAACCCCAATTTAAGAGGTTCATGGGGAGGGGTGAAATTCTGAAAAAAGAAATTTGAAAGAATAAGTCCTGAATCACTCACCATCCCCAGCCAAAATTATTGAAATTAGAAACATGACATTTGGAGGATATGATCATTGTATGTCAATACCGTCCACTAAGGGAGGATTTTCAGATATTCAGGTTCTAAAAGAGTCTTAAGGGGGTTAAACCAGCATTTCATAGAATAACAATAACTCCCGATTGGTTTCATTGGGGGATGTGATACTCGGCATGTTAACTCATCATTAAAGGTATGAAGAAAGATGTCTGAGGGTTTTTCGATATGGTGTATATTATAAGGCGAAAGGGGGTGAAAAGTGGGGTTTGAAGAATTCCTAACGGAGTGTGTATCTCTTAAACGACATAGGTGAGGATTTTCAAACTCAGCGGAAAAAATCAGCTTAAAATATAAGTAAATAGGTGTTAGACCGTTTTTTCATAAATTCAATTTAAGGGGCCCACGGGGAGGGTGAAATTCTGGGGGGGGGGGGGGGGGGGGAACAGGTAATATGTAAAATTATACATGGCCTATGTTGTAGACAATAACACATTACATCTTATTTGTCTCTTGCTATTTCATCATACGACGAATATTTAGGGAGTTATTAATCATTTTTTACTTTTTGGACGGAATTTTCTAAGTCCCAGGAATGACAAAAAAATTGATTCGAATTAAATTTCAAAAAATAGCTTTTTTAATACTTTAATTATATTTTTCACGTCTTTTAGGGTCCGAAACCAACATGATATTTTGATGTTTTTTTTTCGTCCCATGCATTTTTGGTTTCAGGTGATAGAATTATTTTCCACTAGGTCCCATGCTTATCTATTATCTCTTATATAAAAACAAGTGTCCTGACTGACTGACTCATCATCGGCCAGCCAAAACTATTAAAGCTAGAAACATGAAATTTTGGGAATGTTCGTTGTAAGTCGAAAACGCCCACTAAGGAAGGGTTTTTGGATATTCAGTTTCTAAAGGGGTGTTAAGGGGGTACACCTGCATTTCATTGAATAACAATATCTCCAGATTGCTTTCATTGGGGGATTTGATACTCGGCATATAAACTCATCATTAAAAATAAGAAGATACGTGTCTGAGGGTTTTTCGATGTGGTGTATATTTTGAGGTGAAAGGGGTGAAAAGTGGGGGGTTGAAGGTTTCCTAACCGAGCGTGTATCTCTTAAACGACATAGGCGAGGAGTTTGGAACTCAGCGGAAATAAACCAGCATAAAAAATAACAAAATAGGTGTTTGACCGTTTTTTCATAAATCCAATATAAGGGGCCCATGGGGGGGGGGGGGGGGTTAATATATGGGGAGGGGGGAGGAAACGTAATATGTCTGAGTGTAAAGCTATACATGGCCTATGTTGTAGACAATAACACATTACATATTTTTTGTCTCTTGCTATTTCATCATACGACGAATACTTAGGGAGTTATTGATGATTTTGTACTTTTTGGCCGGAATTTTCTAAGTCCCAGGAATGGCATAAAAATTGATTCGAATGAAATTACGAAAAATAGTTTTTTTTAATACTTTTATTATATTTTTCACGTCTTTTAGGGTCCGGAACCAATATGATATTTTGATGTTTTTTTTCGTCCCATGCATTTTTGGTTTCAGGTGATAGAATTATTTTCCACTAGGGCCGATGCTTATCTGTTATATAAAACTAAGTGTCCTGACTGACTGACTGACTGACTCATCATCGCCCAGCCAGAACTATTAAAGCTAGAAACATGAAATTTTCGGAATATGTTCGTTGTAAGTCGAAAACGTCCACTAAGGAAGGGTTTTTGGATATTCAGTTTCTAAAGGGGTGTTAAGGGGGTACACCTGCATTTCATTGAATAACAATATGACACGACTATGACGCGAGCGAAGCCGCGGGTACCTGCTAGTCTATTATATAAAACTAAGTGTCCTGACTGACTGACTGACTGACTCATCATCGCCCAGCCAAAACTATTAAAGCTAGAAACATGAAATTTTGGGAATATGTTCGTTGTAAGTCGAAAACGTCCACTAAGGAAGGGTTTTTGGATATTCAGTTTCTAAAGGGGTGTTAAGGGGGTACACCTGCATTTCATTGAATAACAATATGACACGACTATGACGCGAGCGAAGCCGCGGGTACCTGCTAGTTATACATATTTATCATTTAGTGGATAGAGTATATCTAATATAGAGATATATTTAGGACATATATGTCACATAAAGGGGTTTTTGGTTCATGTGGGGAGTGTAGTTGTAATTAAATATGGTTTGTACTATAAGTATTATAAACGACAACCTACATAACCTTACAGCTGATTCACTAACACCAATAAATTTAATCCTACAACTTTTCTGAGTGGTGATTTTTCACTTAATTTATTTAAGCAGTGAATTGTGTTTCCAAATAACAATTCGGCCTATCCCAGAATGAAAATTTCTGCATAAATATTTTATTTTTTGCACTTTCAGAAAACAATTATAATGTAGGCCTACCAGTAGCCTAGGCCTACACCCTGCAACAAAGTTACAGTACCGTATAGTGACATTATTCAAGCCAATGAATACTGCTTATTTCTGAAGTGATGGAGTGGCAAGTCTTGTTGTTATTGTTGTGATTATATTTAGAGCTAGGATACGAAAAGTGCCCCATTATTTAGAATGACGTAGGACGATAGGCCTTAATTGTAGACTTCTCTAACCAGTAAGTGAGCACACAGGTTAGGCTTTGTTAATTGATTCGTTTTCAGACAAACGCGGCGTTGTGGTAAACACACAAATTGTATTGAAATGCAGTCTTTGTTTCTTCTATAGCTGTTGATGAGATTTGGCCTAAACTCTCATCCAAATATTTTAAACTGTTCCCTTATGCATTGCTAGACCTTAAGTTCATTTTATTCGTCACTTACTGGTAGGGCCTACGGTACTTTATTTTCCGTAGTATTGGTCATTCATACGGGACGTGATTCACAATATCCAAAAATGTTATATTTTCATGTTTTCACTTAATTCAAGGTAAATATCGTAGGCCACATCTCTATGACTTACGTTCCAAGACTTAATGTGCATCTCGTACGCAATATTTTACAACTTGACTGGACAACAATGTTAAATTACTGTAGAAAATATACTTTTCTATGCTTTCTTGCCTCTGGACATCCATGCATGTACAGTTTTATACGATACAAATAGGAAATAATGACGGCTCAAAGACTGAAGCAAGCTATAAGGGAGCCATGTTGTATTGCTCCAGTTGCTTAGCAACGGAGCGGAAGTGACGTTGACTTCGGCAGCGTTGTGGTTTAGGGCTACGGGGAGGGGTGGGTGGCAGTCGGCATTCTAGGGAAAAAGTGAGGTTATGGCAATATAGTGTGTGCATTTGGACAGTTTTCTTTATATTCATCGAATATCCCAACAATTCTGTGAAGTAGGAGAGCAGTTTTAATTAGCCTAAAGGTGAATTAAGCTCTAGAACGCCATAACTGTCCTTAGTGACAAATCTATTGCCAACATTGATATATATCAAAATGTACTATTTTCCTATCTGGACGTATATTTCAGCGCCTAGCGAAAGGCGCAGTTATGTTTGTGTTATTTTCATCAATAATCAATAACTCATCGCAGAACATACTGTTCAATTACGGGTAATAAAGGCTACATTCATATGGCTTTTTACTTTTTATGTTACCAGACTTGGTATAGCGGTACATAGCCTCAGGCGGTGCTCTCTCTCGGAAATTCTGTAACCGAAAGTGACGAATCTCTTATACTTACATGATTCAGGTCCAAAGAATGCAAACAACTCCCGCCGATCTGCTTGGTGCGAGCGTCATGGAGGAAGGAGAGGGCAAGCTGCTGAAGCCAAACGGCACGCCCACTTTGGGTAGCAAGAAAATGGCTGTTCGGATGCTTAAAGCAGTGAACCACTCCAAATAGTCCTGGATTTTAGTGACAAAACTGCAATGACAACAAGATGTTTTCTTGGATAGGCAGAATACACTCTGTACATCACGGTACTTGGCACAAATAAACTGCGTTATAGTTTTAAAAGCCAATTTAAATAGAAATATGAGAGCACCTATGCAAGGCTAGTTTTGTAAGGAAGACGCGGCTAAACGTAATAGTACGCTGACACATTGATTAAATTGAATACAGGTGTCTGAGGGTGCGAGTTATACCAAAGAAGGAACATTTGGGAACCATCATAATAATGTCGAACTAATCACGATATTTACACCAAATTGTTTTTTAAGTTCGTATTGGTGTTGAGACATTAATAAGTTTTTAGGCCTAATTTCGAGCGCGGCCACTTTCACTCATTGTTCGTACACATTTTGATATTCAAGAATACGAACCTTAAAATTAATAAACAAAACAATTATTCGATTCGTACAACCATATGCAAGTCACGGAACACCAAATACAGCCCACTTTGGACGCAGCGCTTGGCTTCACTCAAACGAGCTCAGGGCATCTCCTCTCATTCTTTCCTCCATGGCGAGCGTTGATCAGTTCCAACTTGGGAACCTTTGTACTAAAATTAATTCTTCAGTCGTTGGCAGACCTGATGGAACGCAGCTTTACAGCAACCACTCGCTCCGCTCGCTATTAACTGTCATCCCCCTGTCACTGCCTGCACTGGGTAGGGGCAGATGACCTCGTAGTTCCGCCCCTTAAAACAACAATAACTAACTAACTAACATATACCGGCAACTTAACAAATGTTGACTAGTAATTATCTTTCTTTTGAATGCTCGTTTGTTACGAACGGTTAGCCTACTTGTAAACGCCCGATGTGTATAGACCATCCGTCCGGCTTTACTATCATGCGGGCTCGAGGTGACACATTTCTGGCAGGGGATATCGTCTTGTTTATTTATTTAAATGCACTCTATAAACAAATAAATATACGAGGCATGTCCAGAAAGTAAGTTCCGTTTTGGTAATAAAATTAAATTGTGTACAGATACAGAAAAAATATTTATTGCACAACATTCTACACCTCTTAAACTACTTTTCCACATAACTGCCGAACGTTTGCAGGCATTTGTCATAGCGTGGCACACGTTTTTGGATACCTTCTTCATAGAAGTTTGCTGCCTGTGTCTTCAAGCAGTTGGAAACATCTTCTTTCAGCTCGTCGTCATTGTTGAAGAGTTGACCGCCAAGGAAAGACTTGAGATGTGTGCACAGATGAAAGTCGCTAGGAGCGAGGTCAGGGCTGTACGGTGGGTTGCCAAACACGTCCCAGCCAAATCCCTGTAGGAGGGTTTTCGTCACATTTGCAGTGTGTGGTCGTGCGTTGTCGTGAAGAAAAACAACACCTTTTGACAGCAGCCCTCGGCGCTTATTCTGTATTGCGCGGTGCAATTTTCTAAGTGTCTCGCAGTAAGCATCTGCGTTGATTGTTTGACCACGCGGTAAGAAATCAATGAGTATGCCTTTCCAGTCCTAGAACACTGTGCACATCATTTTCCGAGGTGTCAAGATTTGTTTCGGCTTAACCTTTGCTGGGGATGAAGTGTGCCTCCAATCCATTGATTGCCGCTTACTTTCAGGGGTGACGTAAGAAACCCAAGCTTCATCTCCTGTGACTATCTGTGTCAGAAATTCTTCGCCGCCTTCATTGTAACGGGTCAAAAACTGAAGTGCAGTACCCATCCGTTTTGTTTTGTGTTGCTCCGTAAGAATTTTTGGTACCCAACGTCGGCAAAGTTTACGAAAGTTCAGTTTTTCGGTAACAATTTCATGAATTAGTGATCGTGAGATTTGGGGAAATTCCATAGCGAGAGCACTAATTGTAAACCTGCGGTTTTCCCGGATCTTGTCATCAATCGCGTGAACCAGTTCTTCTGTAACCAAAGATGGACGCCCACTTCGCTCTTCATCGTGCACTTCACTACGTCCTTCATTGAACTGTCGGACCCATCTTCTCACCATTGAATCACTCATCGCATTTTGTCCATACACTTCGCAAATTTGCCGATAAATTTCAATTGGTTTCACTTTCCTAGCATTCAGAAATGAATCACAGATCTGATTTCACAAGCGGCGGGATTTTCAATCAACACCGACATTGTACGAGTAAACATGCACAACAACGCGTACGTGGCTGACAGCGCTCTCCAAATGGCGCACGTTTCTTCTCCTTGATACAGAGCGTCTACCGCGCATATGCGGAACTGCGCTGCAGCGGAACGTACAACTAGTTGAAGACACAGGCGGCACACGTCTATGAAGAAGGTATACAAAAACTCGTGCCACGCTACGACAAATGCCTGCAACATTTCGGCAGTTATGTGGAAAAGTAGTTTAAGGGTTGTAGAATTTTGTGCAATAAATAATTTTTCTGTATCTGTACACAATTTAATGTTATTACTAAACAGAATTTACTTTCTGGACGTACTTCGTATTTCCGTTGACTTTTCAAGAAATGCATGATTTTTCCTGCACTATTGAGACGATTTTGGTACAAACCACACCTTCTAACTCCCTCTGGTTTAGGAGCTTGCGTTTTGTGAAACATACACCTTAGTGTTTTACAGTGAGGACCATCCCTATAGAATGGAGCCACGGATATGCTGTGTGTCGGGCGGGCCACTGTGTGTAGCTTTTAGTCGAGCAAGGCACTGGCGTTAGTAGTAGCGGAGCGCCCAACTATTTCAGCAAATTTACACTTTTTACGTACACCATCTGTCTGAAAAGTTCGGTAAATGGGTCTATATTACGAACGGATTGTTGACTTACCTGAAACAGCCGTTACTGTCCTTCGAAGTAATCCCCGTGGATGGTTATGCACTTCAGAGAACGACTGAACAAGTTCTGGAAACTCCTGGCATAGTCTTCTGTAGGAATAGCCTTCAGTTTGGGTCGTCAAAACTCTCAATTGAAAGCAAGAGAGAACCGTGAATTTATGCAACCTGCCTTGCACACCTGATAGACGGGCGGCAGTGAGAAGGTGAATTTATGCAACCTAACGTGCACACCTGTTCGACGGGTGGCAGTGAGAAGGGTGAATGTTCCGTTGAATGGAATGGTCCTGAAAACCATCGTCACGGGTGGCGAGACCTTTTGCCTGAGGTACGACCTCGAAGACAAGCGTTAAAGTATGGAGTATTGGGGTCCAGGGTCGCCGAAAAGCCCTGAAGGGCCAGAGGATTTCGGACATCCAACGTAATGTGACGACGCAACTGAAGGCTATCCCTCAGGAAGACTTGTACAGCAGTTCTAAGAAGTGCATAACTATCCACGGGGATTACTTCGAAGGATAGTAACGGCTGTTTCAGGTAGGCCAACAATCTGTTCTTAATATAGCCCCATTCACCGAACTTTTCAGACAGAGGGTGTATTTAATAAATCAGCATTACTTACATGAATTTCAGAGTAGTTGCTGGAAATCCGGGTTCGATCCCCGGCTCCGCCAGGGATTTTAAAAGTTGTCGAAATGGTGCCCACGCGCATCATGGCGCGCCTCGCTCGGAACTGATGGGCTCCATCTCAGCAACGCAGTACAGCTTTTCCAAGAGCGGCTAGCTGGAGAACCATGTATTATTTCCTCGTACAAATACAAACCGATATAAAGTAAGTGAATTAATTTACGTATTTCACAGTCATACAGCATAACTTTTTGATGTATAATGATTACAACGCAACCAAGAACTACATTTTCCAACCACCCTGAGCCGAGAAAAAGTTACCTTACAACAATGATAACAACTTTGTTTCTTGGACACACAAAATTGTGAAATTAATAAACCAGTTATACAACATTCCAATGTATATTGTGTTAAAATTTGGATTCGATCTGATGACGGGCTTTTGGGATAATAATTCTTAAATGTGACGCATGGATGAAACACGCTCAAAAACGGGCACTTTTTGTGTTCCAACTGCGATAACAGATATTAAAATATAAATTTAAAAATCCAAATCTACATGAACTAACGTAAAATAGAACGATGAAAATGTTGATGGTATTGGATTTTATGTAGGTCTATTGGTTACTTCACAAACAACCTTCAAACTCGAGTACACATAATACTTTGGTCGACAGTAAGACTAATGTTTGTTTGATATAAAAAATGTTTATGAGATAAAAGAATAAAATAAACAAGTAGTTCCGTGAAGAACTATACAGCCTATTTTCATATATCCTACTTATGTTAATTGCCACTATCTACATACAAAATTTCTGTTTGATTGATGTTATAGATTCGTAGATATTGAGAACCTACTAAATATTTCGGATGGTCGCCATGTTAGATTTTATATATGTAGGTCCTAGAGTTATGTACTGTTACATGAAGATTATTGTCATTTAGACTTTCACGGCCCGTGTTACTATTCATAATGTTGAATTTTGGGCTTATGCCGTGTTTTATTATACTAAAATTCGACGCGTTTCGAAAGAAACCATGTCTTTCATCGTCAGGAATAATCTGGAATACGATAATGTTGCTAAGAGAAAGCAACGAAAAACATATAGAAGGTGCCCAAAGATGGACGCCATTATAGCCCCATGTTAGGGACAACGGAAAGCAGCAGTGAATTACTTTCTCAGGGTTCTGATAATAGACACTTCACAAATCCTCCTAGCCCTGGTAGTTAGAGTTGTAAGGATACCATGTTTCTGGGCAGGGTGAGTTTTTATGAGCAGACTGATGGTGTGGCCATGGGTAGTCCTCTCTCTCCTGTTGTGGCTAATTTCTTCATGGAGAACTTTGAAGAGAAAGCTTTGTCGTCGGCTCCTTTCAAACCGAAGATCTGGTGGCGTTATGTGGATGACACGTTCGTTGTTTGGACGGAAGGTGAGGAAAATCTTAGCCATTTCCTGGATCACCTTAATCTCCAGCACCCTTCTATTTGTTTCACCATGGAAAAGGAATCTGACGGCAAAATACCTTTTTTAGATGTTCTCGTCACCAAGAAAGAGGATGGATCTTTAGGACACAGCGTTTTTCGTAAGCCAACACACACCAATAGATATCTCCACGCAAGTTCTCACCATCACCCTGCCCAGAAACATGGTATCCTTACAACTCTAACTACCAGGGCTAGGAGGATTTGTGAAGTGTCTTCTTTACAAGAAGAAATTAACACCCTGCGAACCACCTTTGAGAGCAACGGTTATAGCAAGGCTTTGATTTCTACGGTTCTGAAACCAACAAATAATAATAGGACGTCAGTTGAGAAAAGAGATGTAAGAGGAACTGCTTACCTTCCGTACATACATAACACAACGGATCGTATTGCTAAAATCCTACGTCGGTACAACATACGGACTGTATTTGGAACTTCTGTTAAGATTAGGCAACTCCTGCGACCAACTAAGGACAGTTTGCCTAAATTGCAACAACCGGGTATCTACAGAGTTCCCTGTAATTGTGGCAAGGTTTACATCGGGCAGACTTCGAGAACAATATGCACTCGCATTAAGGAACATAATAGATGTATCAGGCTCATTCAACCTGATAAATCAGCTGTTGCCGATCATGCTTTAACACCTGGCCATGATGTCATGTTCCAAGGAGTGGATGCTCTTGCCCGTATAAAGCAATATCGTCCCAGAATCATCAGGGAGGCGGTTGAAATACGTAAACACCCAGATAATTTCAACCGCGACACCGGCTACAATCTCAGTGAATCCTGGCTACCTATTATCAGAACCCTGAGAAAGTAATTCACTGCTGCTTTCCGTTGTCCCTAACATGGGGCTATAATGGCGTCCATCTTTGGGCACCTTCTATATGTTCTTCGTTGCTTTCTCTTAGCAACATTATCGTATTCCAGATTATTCCTGACGATGAAAGACATGGTTTCTTTCGAAACGCGTCGAATTTTAGTATAATAAAACACGGCATAAGCCCAAAATTCAACATTATGAATAAGAAGATTATTGTTTACGTGTAGCATTCAAACTTCAATCGCATGATTAGTACACAAGAAGTAACAAGGAGATTTTTAAATTTCGCACAGCTGCCATCTTGTGGTTATGGAAACAATTGAAATAAATTAGATGCCAGTGGATTAACATTCGTATAAGGATTTACTGTACCAAATTTCGCTGCACTCGGATGGTTAAATGGCGAGAAACGTCCATGTGAATATTTATACTTCGCGTCGCCGCCATGTTGGATTTGTGATCACCAGGTTATTTAAAGTCCTATAGGTGAACTTCAGTTCATAGCCCCTATGAACATAAAAAGATCAGTTTGATTGCTATAATAGATTCGTAGATATTCAGAGCCGTCTAAATATTTTGGATGGTCGCCATGTTGGATTGTTAAATGTATATGTCATAGAGTCATGTACCAATAAAGGAAAATTATTGCGTAGGTTCATTATTCAAACTTTCACTTCGATCGCATGATTACGACACAAGAAATAAAAACTTAATTTTAAAATTCGCAAAGCCGCCATGTTCGTTTTGTAGTTAACCGGTTTTTGAGAGTCGTATAGATGAACTTCCAGTAGTGCCCTTTATCTCCGTACAATATTTCAGGGTGATACCGCTAATAGTTTCAGAGATATAGAATGCCGGTGAAATATTTCGCACATCCGCCATCTTGTGGTTATGTAAACAATTGAACGATGTTAGATGTCGGTGCATTACAATGTGTATAAACATATACTGTACCAATTTTTATTGCGATTGGTTGGTTAAATCGCGAGGAACGTCTATTTAAAAGTTGCAAATTCGCGTGGCCGCCATGTTGGTTTTGTAGTCACCAGTTTTTCAAAAGTCACATAGGTCAACTTCTAGTAGTTCCCTTTATCACCGTAAAAAATCCAGGGTGATATCGGTAACTGTTTCGGAGATATTGAATGCTGGTGAAATATTTCGCACAGCCGCCATGTTGGATTGGTGAGACGTAACAAAATTTGAAGGGCACGGTCGGGGTCGTCCGGAATAGTGCTATGAACTTACCGAGTTTCATTGAAATAGCTCCAGCCGTTCAGAAGTTATTAGGGACACACACACACACACACACACACACACACACACACACACACACACACACACACACACACGGACAAAAGGTGCTCTCATAAGCCTATTTTTTCAAAATTGAAAATAGGCTAAAAATGGATATCCTTACAATGTAATATTAATGGCAAATAAATACAATATAATATAGGGCTTCACATTTTTAGCCTATTTTCAATTTTTAAAAATAGGCTTATGAGATCACCTTTTGTCCGTGTGTGTGTGCGTGTGTGTGTGTGTGATTCGTGTGTGTGTCCCCCCCTAATAAAATCTAAACGGCAAGAGCGATTTCAATGAAACTCGGAAAGTTCATAGCACTATTCCCGGCGACCTCGACCGTGCCCTTCAAATTTTGTTACGACTCACCAATCCAACATGGCGGCTGTGCGAAATATTTCACCAGCATTCAATATCTCCGAAACTATTACCGATATTACCCTGGCATTTTCTATGGTGATAGAGGGAACTACTATAAGTTCACTTATGTGACTTTTGAAAACCTGGTAACTACAAAACCAACATGGAGGCCAAGCGAATTTGCGACTTTTAAATAGACGTTTCTCGCGATTTGACCAACCAAACGCAATGAAACTTGGTACAGTATATATTTATATACATTGTAATGCACCGACATCTAACTTCGTTCAATTGTTTACATAATCACAAGATGGCGGATGTGCGAAATATTTCACCGGCATTCTATATCTCTGAAACTATTAGCGGTATCTCCCTAAAATTTTGTACGGAGATAAAGGGCACTACTGGAAGTCCACCTATAAGACTTTCAAAAACCGGTTAACTACAAAACGAACATGGCGGCCAAGCGAATTTGAACATTTTAAATAGACCTTTCTCGCGATTTAATGTTCCAAGCGCACTGAAACCTGGTACAGGAAATATTTATACGCATTGTAATCCACTGGTATCTAATTTAGTTCAATTGTTTACATAACCTCAAGATGGCGGTAGTGCGAATTTTAAAATTAAGTTTTTATTTCTTGTGTCGTAATCATGCGATCGAAGTGAAAGTTTGAATAATGAACCTAGGCAATAATTTTCCTTTAATGGTACATGACTCTATGGCCTATACAGTTAACAATTCAACATGGCGACCATCCGAAATATTTAGACGATACTGAATATCTACGAATCTATTTTAGCAATCAAACTGCATTTTTTAATGTTCATAGGGGCTATGAACATAAGTTCCCCTATAGGACTTTAAATAACCTGGTGATCACAAATCCAACATGGCGGTGACGCGAATTATAAATATTCACATGGACGTTTCTCGCAATTTAACCATCCGCGTGCAGTGAAACTTGGTACAGTAAATCCTTATACGAATGTCAATCCACTGGCATCTAATTTATTTCAATTGTTTCCATAACCTCAAGATGGCAGCTGTGAAAAATTTTAAAATCTCCTTGTTTTTTCTTGTGTCCTAATTATGCGATTGAAGTTTGAATACTACACGTTCACAATAATCTGCATGTAACAGTACCTAACTCTAGGACCTACATATATAAAATCTAACATGGCGACCATCCGAAATATTTAGTCGGTTCTTAATATCTACGAATCTATTACAGCAATCAAACTGAAATTGTGTATGTTGATAGTGGCAATAAGTGGGCTATATGAAAATAGGCTGTATAGTTCTTCACGGAACTACTTGTTTTTTTTTTCAAAATACAGTTTGAGAAATAAGAAATTTTGTAAGAGTAAGTGAAAATAAAATATTGGGCTTTATATTTAAAAAAATTCAAAAAATATAAATAATTTAGAAAAACAAGTGCCGAATATCAACAAATATTTAAACTCAGTGCCTGAAATGAGTAAAACTAAATCTTCTTCCGAAATATAGATTGTGAATTTTGTATCAGGTGCCAACCAGTTTGTGTGTCGTTTGAATTGTCAACCTAATTGATTGGGAAATATTAAATCAGAGAAGATTTTTAGCCTGTTTTCATTTTATGAACAAATGGCTCCATAGTCTGAAATAGGGCTCCACAGCCTGAACTGGGGCTCCATTGTCTGAAATGGGGCTCCATAGCCTGAAATGAGGCTCCATAGTCTGAATTGAGGCTCCATAGTCTGAAATAGTGCTCCATAGTCAGAAATAGGTCTCCTGAAATTAGGCTCCCTACTCTGAAATAAGGCTCCATAGTCTGAAATGTGGCTCCATAGTGTGGATTGAGGGTCCATAGCCTGAAATGAGGCTCCATAGCCTGAAATGAGGCTCCATAGTCTGAAATGGGGCTCATGAAAGGAGGCTCCATAGCCCGAAATGAGGCTCCATAGTCTGAAATGAGTCTCCATAGCTTGAAATGAGGCTCTATAGTCCGAAATGGAGCTCCATAGTCTGAATTGAGGCTCCATACTCTGAATTGAGCCTCCATAGTCTGAAATGGGGCTTCATAGCCTGAATTGAGGCTCCATAGTCTCAAATACGGCTCCATAGCCTGAAATGAGGCTCCATAGTCTGAAATAGGGCTCAATAGCCTGAAATGAGGCTCCATAGTCTGAAATGGGGCCCCGGAAATGATGCTGCATAGTCTGAAATGGGGCTCCATAGCCTGAAATGAGGCTCCATAGTCTGAAATAGGGCTCCATAGCCTGAAATGAGGCTCCATAGTCTGAAATGGGGCCCCGGAAATGATGCTGCATAGTCTGAAATGGGGCTCCATAGCCTGAAATTGGGCTCCATAATCGGAATTGAAGCTCCATAGCCTGGATGGACGCTCCACAGTTTAAAATGGGGCTCTATAATCTGATTTGAGGCTCCATAGTCTGAATTGAGGCTCCATAGCCTTGATAGAGGCTCCATAGTCTGAAATAGGGCTCCATAGCCTGAACTGGGGCTCCATAGTCTGAACTGGGGCTCCATATTCTGAAATGAGGCTCCTTAGTCTGAATTGAGGCTCCATAGTCTGAAATAAGGCTCCATAGCCTGAACTGGGGCTCCATAGTCTGAAATGGGGCACCGAAGTCTGAAATGGGGCTCCTGAAATGATGCTCCATAGTCTTAAATAGGGCTCCAAAGTCTGAAATGAGGCTCTATAGCATGAAATGAAGCTCCATAGTCTGAAATGAGGCTCCATAGTCTGAAATAGGGCTCCTGAAAGGAGGCTCCATGGTCTAAAATGAGGGTCCATAGCCTGAAATGAAGCTCCATAGTCTGAAATGGGGCTCCTGAAATGATGCTCCATAGTCTGAAATGAGGTGTGTGTGTGTGTGATGGTGTGTGTGTGTCCCCTAATAACTTCTAAATAGCTGGAGCGATTACAATGAAACTCGGTAAGATCATAGCACTGTTCTGGCCGACCCCTACCGTGTCCTTCAAATTTTATTGTGTCGCACCAATCCAACATGGCGGCTGTGCGAAATATTTCACCAGCATTCAGTATCTCCGAAACTATTACCGATATCGCCCTGAAATTGTGTACGGTGATAAAGGGTACTACTAGAAGTTCACCTATGAGACTTTCAAAAACCTGGTAACTACAAAACCAACATGGCGGCCAAGCGAATTTGAGAATTTTAAGTAGACTTTTCTCGCGATTTAACCATCCAAACGTAATGAAACTTGGTACAGCAAATTTTTATACACATTGTAATGCACTGCAGTCTAATTTAGTTCAATTGTTTACATCACCTCAAAATGGCGGCTGTGCGAAATATTTCACTGACATTCTATATCTCCGAAACTATTACAGATATCACCCTGAAATTTTGTACGGTGATACAGAGTACTGATAAAGATTTATCTATGTAACTTTCATAAACCTGTTAAGTACAAAACGAACATGGCGGCCAAGCGAAGTTGAAACATTTTAATATACTTTTCTCGTGATTTAACTCTCTGAGCGCAGTGAAATGTGGTACAGTAAATGATTTTACATATTGTAATGCACTGCCATCTAAATTAGTTCAATTGTTTACATAACCTCAAGTTGGCGGCTGTGCGAAATTTTAAAATTAAGTTTTTATTTCTTGTGTCGTAATCATGCGATCGAAGTGAAAGTTTGAATAATGAACCTAGGCAATAATTGTCCTTGAATGGTACATAACTCTATGGCCTATACATATAATATATAACAATCCAAAATGGCGAGCATCCGAAATATTTAGACGGTTCTCAATATCTATGCATCTTTTACAGCAATCAAACTGATTTTTGTATGTTGATAAAGGCAATTAACATGAGTAGGATATATGAAAATAGGCTGTATAGTTCTTCACGGAACTACTTGTTATTTATACGATAGAAAATAACTAGCCTGCATATGAATTGTGACAAATATCTACTTAATCTATAATAAATGCAATGCTAGCATTCGGGACTTTCCGTCCTGTTCTTGTGTTATCGCGAAGTGTTTCTCAAGAGGCGGTGACTAATCATTCTCACACCCAAGCAACCCTCTGTTCTTTTGGGAAGGCCCTCACTGTATATGATAGGGGATCATGGAGGCGACTTGTTCGCAAACAGAGGCTTGTAGAGTAGACTGGACGATGAACGGATAAACAGTACTGAAATGAAGATGTTTGTATAATATGGGGAGGTCACATGCCCAGTGGTGATGCCCATATTCACAGCTATGTCTTGTAAGTCTTGTTCAGTGACGTGTTGCGTCTATGCTCCCCCTGTAAAGGCGATAAGAAACTTGCCTTGAAACGATAACACAGCACAACACACGGCAGGTTTTCACCAAGTGGACAGTATGGGACTGGAGTCGCTCGGTGAGTACATTGCATTCAATTAGTTCGGCTTTTAGAACAATCTTTTGATGTTTAGAAAGAACTACTATGTCTCAATTAATTGAAAAATGAACGCCTATCAATACTTTGTTTAATGGAACCAATTTTGATATCAGAATTTCTCCGTATTGACGTTTGCTCAAAGTTTATTTCACAAGATTCGAGAATGATTTCATCTGCATCCGTGCTTTTGTCGTCTTGCGAGGAGTATTGGGTGATCAATGATATAAAATATGATTCTACTCGGCTTCTAGAACATTCTTTTGATTTTTCATTTTTTTTAGCGTATGACCTTTAGTGCCGGGAGTGTCCGCCGAAACGTTCGGTTCGTAAGAGTTTTGTAGCTGCTTCTATACCGACACCCATTGGGTGAGCTACAAGTACCGTCGCGTGTGGAGTGTTGTCTGGGGAGGAAAGTGTTAATCTAAGGACGAGGAATTGGAAGGTAGCGGCTGTGGCCTATAGTTAGGGACCAACCTCGGCATATGCCTGGAAGGAAGATGGGAAACCACAGCAAACCATCTTCAAGGTCGCCGGCGGGGGGATTCGAACCTCCTCGCCTCCCGGATGTGAGCGACTGCCTGCAGCCACACCGTAACGACCACGGCTAACTCACCCGGTAAGATGTTTAGAAAGAACTACTATGTCTCAATTAATTGAAAAATCAACGCCTATCAATACTTTGTTTAATGTGAACCCTTCAGTATTGCAGTGTTTATATGCAAGAAATCTTAATCAAGGGGTCGCGCTCAGTTCATAGTGTGATGTTTACATTCGCCAACCAACATGCTCTACTAAGGCAAGGGTCATAGGATTAAAACTATAATTAAGAAAGGAAGTGACAAGATGTAAAATAATAACATAATTTAATGACTATTTGTGCAAAAACAATGAATAAGAAGATATAAACAACAACAATAATAATATTCCTCCCTGAATCTTCCCATGACAGAAACATCTATCAACTTTGAGGAGTCAGACGGATCTCCCCCTCATAAAAATGTGGATCCAAGTTCCACTAACTTGCATTGGGATGTTATGTACGCGTAATGACTAACTACGAGGAATGAGTACTTGGATGACTGATCGTTTGCATCGGGTAACAGCCACGATGCTTACGAACAATCATCTCGTAAATCAACGTTTACGGATATGGGACACAACACTAATAAAAACCCTTAAAATGAATGCTGACACACAATCTAAAATCTAATATTTACAGGAATCTCCCTCGAGACCCTCCTTCAGTGCGATGACGCATCTGACAAATGAGCTGCCCACACGGCCAATTGCTCAATACACAAACAAGGAAAAGACAGCCTCGCACGTGACTGCACGGGTCACTAATATGAAACATAAACATGGAATGGAACCAACAACAACAACAAATGCCTCACCGGCTGAAATTACCTTATATGAACAAAAATGCACGTTAAGCTAACGCTTCGGAGATTATAGTGATTCGTAGGCAACTCCCATTTATTTAAACAATTTTTACCATTGATCAGTTCTTATTCTGTATTTCAAGTCATTTTACGGAGCCAACAAGCACTCCACTAATGACCTTGATGCAATCCTTTCAGCCCGCCTTGTGAAAACAGCTCCCCCTTCCTCACTCTTGTCATCGTCCAGCTCCAGTGTGTAAAAATAACTTGACCACCTGTCCCGTTATCTCGTAGAATCAACAGCAACAAATCTCAACCACATAAACATATGGTAAGACATTAATCGATATAGCCACATATGTCCTCGCAAGGTAACCATATGGACCTGGCACCAATCTGACAGAAATCAGTCTACGCTGAAATTCCCGCTTGTAATGACCAATAAAATACACACACACACACTGCTGGGAATGACATAACACTTTTCACACAGGTCGGTTGAATCAGAAGCTCACAATCTAATTAAGAAAATTAAAACCTACGAGAGAGCTGACTGCTCCTCGCCACAATTCACATTGCTCCAACGGCAATAAACTCACTGAATCTGATCAATAATAAACATTACAAAGATTAATTTACCCTCCAATCTACTGTATGATTATACTAATTCAGTCCTACTTCTGAAACACAATATATCTCCGAGAGACGTTTCTTAAATGCATTGCGTAAACATATGCGAACACGGTTGTCCACATAGCTACGTTAGTTAAAACAAACAAACAAGAACTTACGACTAAGAAAACTTGTGCGAGCTGTTTCCATGCAAAAGGTGTGTCAGACCAAAACTAAATCCACTACGTTAATCAACACAAGCAAGATATTTACAAAAACAAATATGTCCCATATACCATAAGTTAATTTGTCAGATAATAAGAATATTATTCAGTACTCATCCTCAGCCAGTCACCGTCAACGGACATCTGCAGCCATTTCCCTACTTAATGCTGCTTAGCTCGTCTCAAACATCTCGATGGAGTGTTGACAGTTCCAAACTTCTTCAAGGATATGCGATGTCATCTCTCGTGCTGATGCAAAAAGTTATAGATTATTACACACTCGATATCTGACTACTAAATTCACCGTTTTAGGTACTTATTTCCCCAGAACAGTCTGTTGGCGAATTGTCGAAGATACTGTCCCTACAAAATAGTACTATGACTATCTATCACACTGATTTTAACACACATTAGTATTAATAAAAAAATCCTCTCGGCACGCCGGAAGGCGGAGGTAGATTTCACCGTGCAAACTAGGGGATCGGCTATAATAGGCAAAATATGCAGGTTTTCGTAGGAGGATCAGACCTCATTGATTGCAAGAAAGTATTTTACATTTGGAGGTTAAAAATCAACTTTTTTTTCGTTTTTGTATGCATATTTTTATCATTTTATTGTCTTATGGGGATGGTAACCTTCTTGTCATTCGGGGTCCATTTTTATACTTCTGATCACACTGTCCTTATGCAAGGTTTGGAACTGATGTGTAACTATCAGACAGTCTGTTACTTCTTCTCGCAAAATTTTATCTCCCGCAGAGATTTTTGTTGGTTCCTCAGTTTAGGGGCTGCGACAACGTGGTCATGTAACCCCGGGTGTGTAGAATCTGATAAACGGTGTTAATTGTGATGACTGTTTTAGTCTGTAATTCAGGTAAGGTCTGCAGACGGTCAATTTTAAGTAGTAGTTCCTAATTTTGTACCATATCCTAACGTGAACGACACCTAGCTGTGAACTTGGCTACTAGAAACCACCGCAACCAGCAATTTGCAACGAACGTTGGAACTTCTCCTCCAAAGGAAAGCATGCTGAGGTTTTTTTAGAGCTCTTAGAAAATCCGACGACTTTGGCCGGCTTTGAACCAGCGACCTTGGGCATATAAGTTCAGCATGCTACCAGTTAGCCGCTTCCCACAGTCAGATGGAAAAATGAATGTGATCTCGTGCAATGGCGTTGTCTTGGCAACCTCTGATAGCTCATCCCTCATCAATTTAGAAGCGTTGTCACGGTAACCTCTGATGGCACTTGGCATGTTCTTTAATTCCGAAATCATTTTTCTCTTCCCTTGGCGTAATGGTAGGTCAGATCAAAAATTCTTTCAGACAAAGTTTTAGGTAATTATTAGGGGAATATTTTCCATTATGTACGGGTTTGATATTGTGCCTATTAAGAGAGATATGATTAATGTTTCCCGAAAAAAACACTTTTTTCCACCCCTTTGGTCAATGGTTGGTGCTATCAAAACACCTATTTGACATAAATTTTTGGCACTTATCCGACAAATATTATGAACTTTGAATTGATTCGATATTTCACGTATTAAGAGAGTTATAGCGACATTTCACTTTTTCGAAAAAAAAGCCCCCCCCCATCCCCCCCCCCTTTAACCGATTTTGCCCATTAACGAACTCGACCGATTTTTTAAGGGGTTACATATTATGTAAAACATTAAAGTGATTGGTGCAAAATTACGGCAGTTATCGTGTCCACAAGAAACTGATATATATGCATATATATATATATATACACACACATATATATAAAATTTTGAACTGACGGTGGTTTGGGGTCTGGGGGATGTGAAACGCGAAGATATGTCGAAATTTTCCGGAAGTCGAAACATGGCACCCATTGCAATAGTTAGCTTTCTGATGAAATCTACCTAAAATAGGCTACATAATTTAAAATACTACCATCAACGACACCTAGCTGTGAACTTGGCCACTAGATGCCACCGGAACCATCAACTCGCAGCGAACGTTGGAACTTCCCCTCCAAAGGAAAGCATACTCAGGGTTTTTTGGCGCTCTTAGTAAATCCGACGACTTCAGCCGGGTTTGAACCCGCGACCTTGGGCATAGAAGTTCAGCATGCTACCAGTTCCGATACCGAAGTCGCTTCCCACAGACATATGAAAACAGAATGTGATCTCGTGCAGTGGCGTTGTCATATCAACTGCTGATGGCTCAACCCGTATCAATTAATCAATTAAAAGTAAAGTTGTCATGGCAGCCACTCTTAGCACTTGGAATTTTCTTATAATTTAAATCATTTTGCTCACTCCGTGGCGTAATGGTGGGTCATATCGAAAATTCTTTCAGACAAAAGTTTTAGGTAATTATTGGAGGAATATTGTCCATTTTGTACGGTTTTGATATTGTGCCTATTAAGAGAGATATGATTAATGTTTCCCGAAAAACCCACTTTTTTCCACCCCTTTGGTCAATGGTTGGTGCTATCAAAAAACTTATTTGACATAAAGTTTTGGCACTTATCCGACACATATTATGAACTTTGAATGGATTCGATATTTCACGTATTAAGAGAGTTCTGGCGAAATTTCACTTTTTCGAAAAAAGCCCCCCATTTTCACCCCCTTCGACCGATTTTGCCCATTAACGAACTCGACCGAGATTTTATAGGGATACATGTTATGTAAAAAATTCAAAGTGATTGGTACAAAATTACGGCAGTTATCGTGTCCACAAGAAACTGATATATATATATATATATATATATATATATATATACATATATACATAAATTATATATAAACTTTTGAACTGACGGTGGTTTTGGGGTCTGGGGGATGTGAAACGCGAAGATATGTCGAAATTTTCCGGAAGTCGAAACATGGTACCCATTGCAATAGTTAGCTTTCTAATGAAATCTACCTAAAATCTGTGTCCTCATGACACGCAAAGTATAAGTGCCTACGTCCTCGGACGCGCAAAATGTAGTAATAACCTGTGTCTTCCGACACACAAAATATAATATAACCTACGTCCTTAGGCGCACAAATTGTAATCATATTTCTTGGCTCTTCACGCCACTTATAAATGAACTGGCCCTAGGTATCGATGGGGGGGAAATTATATAAAAATTTCTCAAAATAATAGTAGTACAGGAATGAAACAAATATCACTGAACTCGTAAAATTGCGCAGGTCAAGAATATGCCCATTAATTCCAGACTCGATCGTAGAGATTTTGTCTAGCCGAACTCCCGCGTTAATGCTAGCTCTAGCGTGCCCAAGCTAGACTTGGCGCGTTCGTAAGCATTCATCTCCCATTGGTTCCACTTTTTCAATATGTTCGCGGTTTTTATCAGACCTCGGCCTCGTAGGAGTGTCCAGTAGTACCATCTGCCACTCACGTTACTGCATTATATTTTTTCTAGGCGCGAATAGTACAATGAACATGCCATAAGCGTGTCTCACCACGCGTCCCTTCTATTTTGAGGCAGCCACCACCTGTCCTTCTGAAACATAGCTAGGCTCTTTCTTTTCACAATCCTAAAGTATTTAGCCTTTTGTCAAACTGCTGCAGGTATGTCCCCGCTGTCTCCAACAAATGCTTGAAGTTTCCTCATCTTCGTCTGGCTATTTCATGACGCTGGTGGAAATAATAATTGATTGTAGAAATAAAACATCGAATCATTTATCCATCAGAGGATAAAGGGTTCAAATGAAACCAATTTTGAGATCAGAATTTCTCCGTATTGACGTTTCACAAGATTCAAGAATAATAACATCGCCCCCCTCCCCCTTTTTTCTTAATGGAAGTTTATCATGGACTGGCTGCGTGGCTCAGCGGTAACGTTCTCGCTTGCTGGGCCCTAGGTTGCAGGTTCGTATCCTGGCGCAGTCAGCTGGCATTTGAGGGTGCACAAATGCGAGGGAGCCGTGTCACTAGATTTACTGGCACGTTAAAGATCCCCTTCGGGGCAAAATTCCGGCACCCCGGCGTCTCTAAAAGCCACGGTAGTTAAAAGGGTCGTAAAACCAATAACATTATTATTATTAAAGTTAATCATGCAATTATTAACTGAAAGATACCTTCCCTTACTGCGTCAGTGCTTTTGTGGTCCTGCGAGGAATATTGGGTGATCAGTGATATAAAATTTGATTCTACTCGTACAAACATCTTCAATTAAGAGCCGCTCAATCTTCTTAAAAAGTTGATTGAAATGCCATAAAGTTGTCAGTTTTTAATAGATTCCGCAATGCTTGCGTTGTTTGACTTATCGGTTTTTGTTCCGGCGCTCCTCATTCTATTGTAAGGATATCCTCAATTTAACTACACATATACACTATATCGTGTTCGATGACAAGTGATACTACAGTGTGGCCACAAAGTCCCGTTACCCCCTCTTATAACCAATAGAAACCCCTAAACCTAGTTAAATAAGTTGTACACCATTTCTAAGAGAGGTTTCCTTGGGAATATATGGCATTACGAGTCCAAAACATCAGTCTGTGCACCATCATTTTCATGGCAAAGGATAATGCGGCGCCAAGTTCTGAGCGACTTTCTTCGGAGCATTGCTGGTGTGACTTTAGTGAAAGCTTGTCTCACATCATCTTTCAGTTCATCCGTGGTATTGTATCAGCTTTGTGAAACGATACCCTCTATGAACCCCAATAGAGCATTATCACATGAGGTAAGGTCTGGGCTTCGTGGTGGCCAGGCAAGTGGAGCCGGCAGCACGCTTGTTTGGGCCGTTATTTTCGAAGGTGCTGTGAATCAGCACAGTTACCTCAACATGTTGCAGGACTGGTTTGTTCCTCTCTTGGAGGAGCACGGAATTAAAGAGACAAGTTGATTCCAGCATGATGGCGCACCTGCGCATTTTGCTATCGCAGTGGGTGAATATCTTAATGAAGTTCTTCCAGGGCGATGGATAGGTCGTGGTTCTCCTGTGCTGCCTCCACAAAGCCCAGACCTTACCACATGTGATAATGCGCTATTGGGGTTCATAAAGGGTATCGTTTCACAAAGCTGATACAATACCACGGATGAACTGAATGATGATGTGAGACAAGCTTTCACTAAAGTCACACCAGCAATGCTCCGAAGAAAGTCGCTCAGAACTTGGCGCCGCATTATCCTTTGCCATGAAAATGATGGTGCACAGACTGATGTTTTGGACCCGTAATGCCGTATATTCCCAAGGAAATCTCTCTTACAAAAGGTGTACAACTTATTTAACTAGTTTAAGGGGTTTCTATTGGTTATAAGTGGGGGGGTAACGGGACTTTGTGGCCAGCCGGTATAATTTAGGTTAGTATGTTATATTGTTTTACGTTTCATAATAATTAATTTACTTGAAGTTACTAACATGCTGAAGAAGAATCAAGCAGGATTCAAAACATGTACTGTGCCCGTTTAGACCGGAGTCCGCACGACCACATATGCATTTTACCAAGAATCAGTCAGCACGAGAGTCAAAGTATCCCGGGGCGCCAGATGGGTTAAAGCTAATCGCAAAAACGACATCAAATGAAAAAAATGCTTTACTGATTTTTTGGCTCAATGTAACAATAAGGATAGAAGGAGATTCAACTGGGCATAACACATCATGTAAAATTATCTCATTTTATTCTGAATTTAAAATTGACTGTAAAATAAAATGCTCAAAGTAGCATCATTCATGTGTGGCGACCCACATTACTATTTACACAATGTACAGAAATTTTCCAACACATTGGACAATTATTTTTGGAAACACAAGTCTGATTATCAGTCCTGAAGACTGTGTTCCAAAATTATATCCATTATTTATGATTAAATCCAGTTCAAATTTAATTGTCTTTACTGGAAATACTGTAGTTCACTGGTTGAATTTTTACATAATATTAACACTCGTAGAATAATTGTTCATAGAATTTTTAACTTTCACTTATTTTTCCAGTTTCAAAAAAATATTGTCAAAAAATATTATTATCTCTGAATCAACACAAATTATGTACACATATTAATAACAACATCTGAAAAGTATCTGACCTTTGAGCATAGCATCGAAGAACTGTGCGAAGCACAACAAAATTAATTGTTCTTCTGACATTAAACATTTCGAGACGTGACTCGATTATGAACTTCAAGTTCCTAACAAAATATATGATTTCTGAATCATCAACTTGATCAATAAATTGTTGGACCATTCGACTATTCGATTTTCCACTTGGAATCATCATTAAGAAAAATATTTATATTTGTGGCCATTTTAGTAACTTTCACAACTTGCAATTCTTCGACAGAATGCGGAAATAAGAATTGTAGCTTCATAATAAATTCATTTAGTTCATGGCACTAGGATTGAAAACATCCTTCAAATTATTCGTGGTTATAGAATTATTTTTAATTGGCAGTGGCCCATTCTACTATTTGTGTAAGAACACAATATTCCAACAACAACGGCAAAGGTCTTCCTCTGAAGAAGAATAAAATACTATCATGACAAATCCGGGTTCTAGCAAAATCAAAGTCTTAATGGAATCCGTAAACAAGGTTGAAATAAGAACTGATGGTTTTTAAGAAATAACCTTCGGGTCATTCATACGACGCAATGTGTAGTTCCAATACTCCTTCTTTAATACTGAGTCATCGAACCTGCTATTTGATTGATGCTCTGATAAAAACCTCCTCATTCCTGCGACTTAAACATGCGCACCTGGGAATGGCATTTCAACTACTCCACACACATAAATTTTCTTCCCAAAATTTATACAATAAATCAAGCCTCTGCTTGTTATCAACACTGGAAGATTAATAAACTTACAAGTTTATTTTATTTTACCATTCAGTTCAACCCGTGAAGTTATCATACTTATGATAATCTTTATTTCACTTTCGAATGTGTATCTACGTCATGATTTTATATAAATACAAAAATATCCTAATTGATACAAATATCATTTGCTTCCCGTTTCATGCCTCTCCGTGTTATCTGAAAAGTATACTTTGCTCATTGCAAATATTAACTGTTCAACCAGAACTGTAATGTTGGTTGAATGCGGGCTTGCGCTAACCACTATCCTTCGGAAAATCACCTGTTCCAAACTAGAAATGATTAAACTACTTCATAGGCTCTCTCTCAATAAATGTGATTATTAGAAAATATAAGATCCAAGAATTATTTAGAAAAATTATGAAAATCATTATTATTATTATTAGTGGATTTTTTTTTAGTTCCGTTTTGGCCGGCTGTGGACCACGTGGTTCTTATCTCTGGCAGCTTTCCTCCTAGCCCAGTATTCCTTCATTCTGGCACTGTGAATGTCCTTCCGCTCCTGAGTCCATTTCACACCTACTCCTGGACGCACTGCTTTTGCTGTTAGTGACTGGAGAGAGTCTGATGTTCTGACTAAAGTCCTGTATTTATTCCTGTCATAGATGTTACTGGGGTCAATATCCAATTGTTCAAGGTCTTTTCTGACTAGTTTCGACCACTTGGCGTTAGTTGCTTTCCCTCTAGAGACAGTGTTGAAAATTCTGGAGGTGAGCCTCTGATTATCCATTCTCACAATATGACCATAGAAGATCAGCCTCCTCTTCCTCATAGCTGTTGTAATGCTCTCCACTTGTTCATTGAGTTCATTGTTGTGCCTGATTCTATACTTGCCTTCCTCTTTAATAGGGCCCATGATTTTTCGTAGAATCTTCCGGTCCTTCAGCTCCAATTTCCGGAGTTGTCCTTTTCTGACCATATTTAGGCATTCTGAGGCATATAGTACTGATGGTCTCACTACAGTACTGTAGTGTCTGAGTTTGAAATTCATTGAGAGGGATTTTGATTTGTACATATTCTTGCATAGGTGGTAGGCTCTCTCCAGTTTGATGCATCTGTCGTTCATGGCCAGGTCTTCATTGATGTTTGGGGTTATCCATTCTCCTAGGTATTTGAAGGAGTTAGTCCTTTGTACTACTTTGTCCCCCAGTGGGATTGACTCGGGCGCATCTCTGATGTTGCTGATAAACTGTGTTTTGTTGATGGCGATCTTTAAGCCTACTTTAGCTGCTATATAGTTCAGAGAGGATAGTTGATGGTTAGCTTCCTCCACACTGGACGCTAGGAGTGCAAGGTCGTCTGCAAAGGCTAAACAGGGGACTGTTAACTTGTCTTTCTTGTAGCCTATTCTTAATCCAGAATCATCCTTCAGAGTTTTCGTCCACTCACGAATTACTTTTTCTAGTAGGCAATTGAAGAGGATCGGAGACAAGCCATCCCCTTGTCTAACACCAGTTCTGACCTCGAAGCTCTTGGACAGTTCCCCTCTGAATTTGACTTTGACTGTGGTGTTAGTGAGAGTCGCTTTCACTAGATTCAGGGTCTTTTTATCTAGCCCCAATTCAGCCAGTGTCTCAAAGAGTGACTCTCTATCTACTGAGTCGTATGCCTTTTGGAAGTCAACGAAAATTGCAACATAAGGTGAGGCACTTAGATTTTTGTACGTGAGAATGGTTTTGAGATTCAGAATCTGTTCGGTGCATGACCTTGACTTTCGAAACCCAGCTTGGTACTCTCCAATGCAGGAATCCAGTTGAACCTCTACTCTTGTGAGCAATACTTGGGAGAGTATCTTGTATGTCACTGATACCAGGGAAATCCCTCTGTAGTTGTTGAGATCTGATTTGTCACCTTTTTTATGTAGTGGGTGAATGATAGCTGAGGTCCAGTCACTAGGTAATTGTTCTGTCAACCAGACGTTAGATATGATGTCATGGATACTCTGTATCGACTCCTCGTCAGCATACTTCCAGAGCTCTGCAATGATCCCATCTTCGCCTGCTGCTTTATTGGACTTTAATTCGGAAATGACTTTCTGGATCTCTTCCTTTGTTGGAGGGAAAGAGTGTGGCTTAGCAACGTTCTTGGGTTCAAAAGGTAGCTTTTCCATGGGTTCCTCGGAGTTAAGAAGGTCGCTGAAATACTCTGCTAAGGCTGTGGTGCACTCCTCATTGTTCAGTTTCAGATCTCCGTCAGCTCCCCGAAGGTGAAGTGTAGGAGCTGAATAGGGTGTTATTTGTGATTTAAAAGCCTGGTAGAAGTCTCTAGTGTTGTTCCGCTGGAAATCCCTCTCTGCCTGGTCAATGATATCCTTATTATGCTGCCTCTTGCTTGTTCTGATAATTTTGGCAGTAGTTTTCCGAATTTCTAAGAAATTATCATGATTGTCCACACTTTTATTACGGTTCCATTTCAGCCATGCTTGTTTTCTCTCTTCTATTGCCTTGTCACATGTAGCTGTCCACCACGGATGTTTATTCTTTCTGACTGCCGGGATAGTTATTGTCGCCGCATCTACTAGTGCCTTCTGTAGTTGGGGCCAGTCCTTCTTTTCCTTGTTCTTAGCTAGGGTCTTGGTGAAGTCATCACTGTCTCTCAGCTTAGATGGATTGAACCTTGGAATTCGCGACTTGATGCAATGGATTCCTCTGCTTGTTTTAAGAGGGATGAAATTGGTTTTGATCAAAGAAAGATAATGATCCGAGTCAATGTTCGCACTTCTCAATACTTTGACATTTAATATTTCCTGGTTGTTCCTTCTACTAATGGCTACATGATCTAGTTGGAATTCCCCAAGCATGGGATTAGGACATCTCCACGTCATAGCTTTTCTAGGAAGGCGTTTGAAAGCTGTAGATTTGAGGACTAAGTTATAATTTCTGCACAGATCAATCAGCCTTTCTCCATTCCTGTTGGTCCTCTTGTGTGCTGGATATTCTCCAACTATGGCCTGAAATTTCCGTTCTCTACCAATCTGAGCGTTAAAGTCCCCCATTAAAATAGTTACATGGTGCTTTGGAATCCGGTCCATTGTCTCTTCGAGTACCCTCCAGAAGTTTTCCACACTCTCAATATCTTTCCTATTGGTGTCATTAGTAGGTGCATGAAAATTAACAATTGTGTATGCTTTGTTGAGAGTTCTGAAGGCTATAGTGGACATTCTGCCATTTGGAGATGAAAAGGAGATGATGGAGTTGATCATTTTGTTGTTGACTATGAAGCCTGTACCCAAGTGAGGCACATTATTCATCACTCTTTCACCTGGCTGCCCTTTGTAGATCCTGTATCCCTGTGATTCGATTGGCTCGTCATCCAAGAATCTGGTCTCTTGTAGGGCAGTTATCAGGATATTGTGGTCATTTAAAACATCTAATGTATGTTTTAGTTTTCCTGTCTTAAGGAGGGAGTTGATGTTGATGGTTGCCAAATATTATTAGTGGATTATTATTATTATTATTATTAGTTATATTATTTTAAATGTGTTAATTATTATTACATTATGTGAGAATCCACATGTTCGATTCTTCGAATATGGATAAAATATCCATCTCTCAACAAAAATAATTATTAACTTTTACAGTTACATCGGCTGTTTTCCGTGATTACCCAAAAAATATGAAACATTCAAATAAATGCTCGTTCTGCTCGGTCATCGATCCTAAACTGTTCTGAGTGCTGAAAATACTCAGAATAACTCTAATATGTCTTGCGTAAATCATTGCAAGATTTAAATACGAAGAAAAAAAAAGTGTTGGTCATCTGCAGAAAATGAGTTTGTTCCAATTAGCTAGGCATAATATAAAGTCAAAAAGTTGCTTACATTTCTCGTTGATCTTGAAGTGTAGTGAACCTGGTCTGTGCCAGATTTATCCAGATACATGCCCTATCGGACACGCACGTCTAATCCTTGTATCGGCCGCCATTATATACCCACAATCTGTCTAACACGACATAGTGGAGATATTGCTTGAAGTTTGAAGTAATTGCTGATCCATTTTAATGTTGACTTCTATCAAGTCCATAGCATTTCGCTTAAATGGGGTCAGATCTAAATGATCTATTCTCAAATATGTCAGTTGTAACATAACTCACGGTAATCTTTTCAGTACAAGAAAACACTGACAGTCTAAACCAATCAACGGCTGTTCTGAAGATCGTTCCCTGGGCATGGCTTTACACCATCTATCATGCGCGAAGCAACATATAGTTTCCCTTTGTCGGCTAATGAACAACACCGTGATAGACTGGCCTTCAATATACTGAAAGATCGGAGTGGTTATCAAGTTACAATTATGAAACTGACTAAATTGGACTAAAATATCCAAGTATTGAATTGTTATTACTGGACTGTGACAAAGTACTTTCTAGACAAAGTCTAGCATATGTCCATGAAGAAATAAAATATTTCACCAGTGTCCGTCGAAACATAACAATCACCTTAGTGATTCTCTCTGCCGGAAACTTACTAAGTTCCACATGTAGCGCAGCACTTTTGTGACTATCACAATTTGAAGATATGTTCTGCGTAGATCCGGCAACCATGTGCCTTGGCTCAGCGTAGTAGCACCTTGCTATGCAAGAGCTTGATTCGAAGTGAGCTAATGATGCCTGAGCCGGTCGGCTTTTATTCAAAATGGTCAGGGTCACGCTGCATCACGCTGAAATCTCGAAATCCTCATATCTCTGGTATCCCTGGTCCGATTTACATGATACTAAGTGCATTCTCTTTCATTTGGCCGTGCCAGTAATCTGATCCAAGTCTCAAGTCTCTACTCCATGGTTAACTATTTAATCAACAAATAGTCTCGACCTCTGCTATTACTCGCTACGTCACTTGACATGCTCTTGGCTGCATAAAAGTTCCATTTCCTTCTGGAAGTAATGGAGCGCGATATTCAAATATCTCAACTTTCAAAAGCGGCTGTAGCCTTTCCCTTGATATCTAGGTGTCTGAATCTTGGAATACCCATTCCTAGAGTTGGGCACATCCACCCCACACCTAGCAAAAAATAAAAATAAAAATTTTTATTTTTTCTATCTACACATTAAATCATCTGGTTCTTGAATAGTAAATCTTCAAATTCGCTGCATTATAAGTTCCCACGATGTTACCAGTTCGTGTATTGGCGATCTCATAGCTTCCATTGTTGTTTACTTCCACAATATCATCATCATTTGGATCCATGTCTCCCTGTAGAAAACGAAAAATGTTTCTAAAACGTCGGTCTCTCCTCTGGGATAAATACAACAATCTTAACCTTCTCAAGGTATCCTCATCCTCCTGCGTCAGGTTAACTTGAAAAACCTTAGATGTAGACACCACTGCTCTACTCAATAAATCAGCTCCAACGTTCAACTTTCCAGGAGTGTGTTCAATAACTAGGTTGAATTGTTGAATAAAAAGTGACCATCTAGTTCTCCTATCACTGGCAAAGTTTGTTCTCAAGATAAACTCCAATGCGTGGTGATCAGTCCTCACAATTACTGAATGTCCAATTAACATTTTCTTCCACGACTCCAACGCGAAGATTACAGCAAGTGCTTCTAACTCTGTGGTGTAATAATTCCTTTCTGATGGACGAAGTTTCCTGCTTATGAACGCCAGGTAACGTCTCTTGTGATCTTCATCTTCTTGAAGAAGAATAGCTCCAATCCCTACGGTGGATGCATCAGATTCTATAATGAAATTCTTGGTTAAGTCAGGATACTCCAATTTCACGCTGTTTACCAATAACCTCTTGGCATCTTGAAATGATTGTTCACAATCTTCATTCCATTTCCATTTGTTTCCTTTTTTTAATAATTCCTGCAATGGAGCAACCGTCTTGGTGAAGTTTGGACAATACCCTGCAAAGAATTGGCATGTCCCGAGAAAGCTGCGGACATTCTTCACTCTAGTAGGTCTAGGGAAATTTGCAATCACCTGTATCTTTGTCTCATTGGGACGGTATCCTTCTCCATCCAAAATGTGACCCAAAAATTTTATTTCCTTCCGAAAGAACTGACATTTTCGAAGGTTTACTTTAAAGTTCGCTTTTATCAAATCTGCAAATAACATCTGAAGATGTAATAAATGTTCCTCCTTAGTTTCAGATGCAATTAGGATATCATCTATGTAACGAATTGCTATCTCTTTTACTTCAGGACTCAAGTTTTGTTCCAGTGCTCTGATCAAAACGGATCCAGATGTTTTGACTCCAAATGGTAGACGGCGGAATACATATGTCTGCTGGTCAAACATAAATCCTGTAAACTTTTTGGAATCTTCACTAAGCCTAATGTGATGGTAGGACGAAGTGAGATCAATGTTAGAGAACCAGACCTTGCCTTGGAATTTCCTTAACAGTTCCCTAATGATTGGTGGTCTGTCATACTCTGGCAGCAATCTTGAATTCAAATTTCGCGCGTCTAAACATAGTCTCAGACTTCCATCTTGCTTAGACACTACTGCTAATGGATTGACATAAGAGGTAGTGTACTTTTCAATCACATTGTTGCTTTCCATCTCTTTGATAAGCACTTTTACCCTTTCTCGATGCTTTTCCGCCACCGGATACAATTTAGCATGGAAAGGTGCATCATCATTTACACGAATACGATATTCAAAATCTTTAATTTCACCAGGTTTAATATCAAAAATGTCGTGATACTCTTCCAAAATTTTTCCTAGTTCTGGGGACTCCTTCTCAGTGTAGACTTCTCTTACTTCAGCTTCATGAAAAATCAAAGACCATTGAGCATCTCCCTCGATGTCTTCCTCTTCTTTTCCCTCGAAGTTAATCTCTTCGGTATTCTTGAATCTGATCGTCTCTGTCTTCATGTCTATCACTGCTTGATATTTCTGAATGAAATCCGCTCCCAATATCATGTCAAAAGCCATGTCCTTCATTACTACAAACACATGTCGGAAATCATGTCCTCCAATAGTAATACATAAGTATAATTGTGTTTTACACAGAGATATTTTGTTGGGTATTATTCCTTGGATTTTAATTCCTGATACTGGAATCTCCTCTAAATTCTCTTTGAGCTTCCACAGAATATAAAGCTTCTCGCTCACAAGACAAAGCATAGCCCCAGTATCAATTAAAGTATCGACAGGCATACCGAATACTTCGCATGATATGATTGGCATTCTAATTCTTGTACCCATTTCTTTCCGTTCGTCATTATGTTGAATTAAGTCATCATCCTCTGCTTGCCATTTAATAATTCTGGAAGTGAAAGTGTTTAAAATTCTATCTTCTACTGTGAATTCGAAGTTTTTTTCTTTTCCATTCCCCCGGGATTGTTGTGTTCCCGATGGACCTGGTTCAATGTGCTTCTGTTCCAAGAACTGCAAGTTTTCTTGGTGTCTTTCTTCCAAGTTCTTCCTCGTCTCCTTATTGAACTCTTCATTGGACTGACGAGTATTCACATTCCCTCTGTTATTGTAGTTGTTTCTACCGTAGTACCTTCTTTCCTGGTACCTTCCTTGATTATCCCTTGGTCTTCTCCATCGAGTATTATATCGATATCCACCATCCGGTCTTGCATAAGGCTTGTAACTGTATCTGTTATTGTACTGATTCCATCCTCTTTTATCGGGATCTTCCCTCGGCGTTTCTCTTCTCGCCCCTCTCGAATCTCTCGAGGTGTTTGGGAATAACTGTCGGCCATAACAGCGTACACAGCGTTGTTATTCTTTCCTCCCTTCTGATGGAAGAATTGAGCGTTCGTATGATCAAGTTTCTGCAATACCTCGTCAAATTGCTCCATATTATAAATGTCAGCAGCGATCAAAGTTCTTTGGACGTCTGCTGGAAACTGGCGTATTAATGCTGTAATTAATTCATTGTCTGGCATCGGCGGATCTAAATGTTGTAGTTTAGAAAGCTGTCCAGAAAAGTACGTAGAGTATCGAGTAGGTTGTGACGTCGAGAATCTCTTTGAATATAATTCTGCTCTGACTTGCTGTTGGGTTTCCGGGGACCAAAACTTTTTTAATAACCCACGGGAAAACTCCTCAAAATTGGTGAGAGTGGACCTAAAAGCTCTGAACCAAAGAAGTGCAGGACCTTCCAAAAATTTCCCTATCACTCGGATCTGTCTTTCTTTAGGGATCTTGGAATCTTTCAGGTAATCACCTGCTTCTCTCAAAAATTCTACGGGTGTCACAGAATCTCGCCCTGAAAATTTAGAAGGCTTATCCTCTACATTCTTGAATACAGTTATGGGGTTGGATTGAAATACTGTCCTGACCTCCTCCTGTCTTTGACTATCAGTTTCTCTAGCTGCTCCTAGGTTTATCTGTATCTGTTCTTTTCCCCTTACACTTGGCATTTTCAACAGATGGTCAGACTGTTTCTCGTCCTTGATTTGGGTTTTCATAGCCTCAATTTCCTTATGGTTCTCTTCTGCCATTTTTTTAATTGCTTCGGTTTCCTTACAGTTCTCCTTGACATCAGTGGATATCTGGTTCATAACAGCCTCGTGACTTTTTAACGATCCTGTCATATCTGATATGTCCTTCTGAGTTGCTTGGATATCTTTGGAAATTACTTGAATATGGGATGACAAAGATTCCCTAATTTCCTTGACTCCCTCTTGGTTCTCCAGCTTGAGTGTGTCTTTAATTTCATCGATAACTGTGGTTTTAATTTCAGTTTGTAACTCATTAATCACACCTTCTCTTATTTCTCCCATTACGAGTTCTTTGAATTGTTCTGTCAAACGTTGAACAACTAGAATTGCCATCTCATTGCTCTCTTTCTTCACTCTGACTTCTAGGTTGATCATGTCTTCACCAACTTTCCTAAGACCATGTTCTATCCTATCAGCTAAGCTTTGGGATCTTAGATCGGCATCGCGAAATTTATCGTCCATTAAACTTGCGTTAGTGGCTAATGAAGTTTCGAGCTCATGTGTTTTTTCGCATAATTTAGACATTTTACTCTCAAGTGACATTTTCAAAATTTCGGAATTCTCTTTAAATTTATTTTCCATAGAATTAAATTTACTATTTAAATTTTCTTTCAAGTTACCTTTTAACCTGCTTTCTAACAAATCGGAACTTTCTTTCAAGTTATCTTTTAAAGAATCAGAACTTTCTTTAAGTTTATTTTCTGAAGAATCAGAATTTTCCTTAAGTTTTTCATTTAAACTTTCTTTAAGTTTATTTTCTAAAGAATCAGAATTTTCCTTAAGTTTATTTTCTAAAGAATCAGAGTTTTCCTTAAGTTTCTCATTTAAACTTTCTTTAAGTTCCTTTTCCAAAGCCTCTGTATTTTCTTTCATAATGGCGGCTACACGCCGTCCAGTTTCTTTGGAACTCTCTTCCAAACTCCTCATCATCCTCATCATCTCTTCCATAATTTTCAATTATTATTCAAAACTTAGGGGTACACAATATTGGCAGACACAAGCTTATAACTAGAACAAGAAATATGAATAGCTAATTGGAACACTCTAATAAAATGAGATTTGTCCTAATGTCGACGCGATGGAAAAACAAAATTCTCTACTTTTACGAATTACATTTACCACAATATCACAAGAAAAATATGCAAGTTCTCAAATATCCTCCACCTGGATTCTAATAATGCGTATGTCAAGTCATCGAACGTTTACTACTGAATTTACTTGACGCCCTAATGGTTAAGCCATTATCAAAAATAATCAAACCCATTCTAATTATTAACACAGTTAAATTTTTAATTTTCCCCACTAATTGGGTTTCCTACTAATTTATTCATCCAAACCAGACATCTCTCAACTCCCAAAATATCTATATAAAAATTATCACAATTTAAAACGGCATGCGATTGACCGTGTCTAACTCGAGCCCCACGTTTGAAGCCATTTCTCTCTCTATCTTATTTTATGTGCCCGTTTAGACCGGAGTCCGCACGACCACATATGCATTTTACCAAGAATCAGTCAGCACGAGAGTCAAAGTATCCCGGGGCGCCAGATGGGTTAAAGCTAATCGCAAAAACGACATCAAATGAAAAAAATGCTTTACTGATTTTTTTGGCTCAATGCAACAATAAGGATAGAAGGAGATTCAACTGGGCATAACACATCATGTAAAATTATCTCATTTTATTCTGAATTTAAAATTGACTGTAAAATAAAATGCTCAAAGTAGCATCATTCATGTGTGGCGACCCACATTACTATTTACACAATGTACAGAAATTTTCCAACACATTGGACAATTATTTTTGGAAACACAAGTCTGATTATCAGTCCTGTAGACTGTGTTCCAAAATTATATCCATTATTTATGATTAAATCCAGTTCAAATTTAATTGTCTTTACTGGAAATACTGTAGTTCACTGGTTGAATTTTTACGTAATATTAACACTCGTAGAATAATTGTTCATAGAATTTTTAACTTTCACTTATTTTTCCAGTTTCAAAAAAATATTGTCAAAAAATATTATTATCTCCGAATCAACACAAATTATGTATAAATATTAATAACAACATCTGAAAAGTATCTGACCTTTGAGCATAGCATCGAAGAACTGTGCGAAGCACAACAAAATTAATTGTTCTTCTGACATTAAACATTTCGAGACGTGACTCGATTATGAACTTCAAGTTCCTAACAAAATATATGATTTCTGAATCATCAACTTGATCAATAAATTGTTGGACCATTCGACTATTCGATTTTCCACTTGGAATCATCATTAAGAAAAATATTTATATTTGTGGCCATTTTAGTAACTTTCACAACTTGCAATTCTTCGACAGAATGCGGAAATAAGAATTGTAGCTTCATAATAAATTCATTTAGTTCATGGCACTAGGATTGAAAACATCCTTCAAATTATTCGTGGTTATAGAATTATTTTTAATTGGCAGTGGCCCATTCTACTATTTGTGTAAGAACACAATATTCCAACAACAACGGCAAAGGTCTTCCTCTGAAGAAGAATAAAATACTATCATGACAAATCCGGGTTCTAGCAAAATCAAAGTCTTAATGGAATCCGTAAACAAGGTTGAAATAAGAACTGATGGTTTTTAAGAAATAACCTTCGGGTCATTCATACGACGCAATGTGTAGTTCCAATACTCCTTCTTTAATACTGAGTCATCGAACCTGCTATTTGATTGATGCTCTGATAAAAACCTCCTCATTCCTGCGACTTAAACATGCGCACCTGGGAATGGCATTTCAACTACTCCACACACATAAATTTTCTTCCCAAAATTTATACAATAAATCAAGCCTCTGCTTGTTATCAACACTGGAAGATTAATAAACTTACAAGTTTATTTTATTTTACCATTCAGTTCAACCCGTGAAGTTATCATACTTATGATAATCTTTATTTCACTTTCGAATGTGTATCTACGTCATGATTTTATATAAATACAAAAATATCCTAATTGATACAAATATCATTTGCTTCCCGTTTCATGCCTCTCCGTGTTATCTGAAAAGTATACTTTGCTCATTGCAAATATTAACTGTTCAACCAGAACTGTAATGTTGGTTGAATGCGGGCTTGCGCTAACCACTATCCTTCGGAAAATCACCTGTTCCAAACTAGAAATGATTAAACTACTTCATAGGCTCTCTCTCAATAAATGTGATTATTAGAAAATATAAGATCCAAGAATTATTTAGAAAAATTATGAAAATCATTATTATTATTATTAGTGGATTATTATTATTATTATTAGTTATATTATTTTAAATGTGTTTAATTATTATTACATTATGTGAGAATCCACATGTTCGATTCTTCGAATATGGATAAAATATCCATCTCTCAACAAAAATAATTATTAACTTTTACAGTTACATCGGCTGTTTTCCGTGATTACCCAAAAAATATGAAACATTCAAATAAATGCTCGTTCTGCTCGGTCATCGATCCTAAACTGTTCTGAGTGCTGAAAATACTCAGAATAACTCTAATATGTCTTGCGTAAATCATTGCAAGATTTAAATACGAAGAAAAAAAATGTGTTGGTCATCTGCAGAAAATGAGTTTGATCCAATTAGCTAGGCATAATATAAAGTCAAAAAGTTGCTTACATTTCTCGTTGATCTTGAAGTGTAGTGAACCTGGTCTGTACCAGATTTATCCAGATACATGCCCTATCGGACACGCACGTCTAATCCTTGTATCGGCCGCCATTATATACCCACAATCTGTCTAACACGACATAGTGGAGATATTGCTTGAAGTTTGAAGTAATTGCTGATCCATTTTAATGTTGACTTCTATCAAGTCCATAGCATTTCGCTTAAATGGGGTCAGATCTAAATGATCTATTCTCAAATATGTCAGTTGTAACATAACTCACGGTAATCTTTTCAGTACAAGAAAACACTGACAGTCTAAACCAATCAACGGCTGTTCTGAAGATCGTTCCCTGGGCATGGCTTCACACCATCTATCATGCGCGAAGCAACATCTAGTTTCCCTTTGTCGGCTAATGAACAACACCGTGATAGACTGGCCTTCAATATACTGAAGGATCGGAGTGGTTATCAAGTTACAATTATGAAACTGACTAAATTGGACTAAAATATCCAAGTATTGAATTGTTATTACTGGACTGTGACAAAGTACTTTCTAGACAAAGTCTAGCATATATCCATGAAGAAATAAAATATTTCACCAGTGTCCGTCGAAACATAACAATCACCTTAGTGATTCTCTCTGCCGGAAACTTACTAAGTTCCACATGTAGCGCAGCACTTTTGTGACTATCACAATTTGAAGATATGTTCTGCGTAGATCCGGCAACCATGTGCCTTGGCTCAGCGTAGTAGCACCTTGCTATGCAAGAGCTTGATTCGAAGTGAGCTAATGATGCCTGAGCCGGCCGGCTTTTATTCAAAACGGTCAGGGTCACGCTGCATCACGCTGAAATCTAGAAATCCCCATATCTCTGGTATCCCTGGTCCGATTTACATGATACTAAGTGCATTCTCTTTCATTTGGCCGTGCCAGTAATCTGATCCAAGTCTCAAGTCTCTACTCCATGGTTAACTATTTAATCAACAAATAGTCTCGACCTCTGCTATTACTCGCTACGTCACTTGACATGCTCTTGGCTGCATAAAAGTTCCATTTCCTTCTGGAAGTAATGGAGCGCGATATTCAAATATCTCAACTTTCAAAAGCGGCTGTAGCCTTTCCCTTGATATCTAGGTGTCTGAATCTTGGAATACCCATTCCTAGAGTTGGGCACAGTACAGTATAAGGCGTGATCAGAAAGTTTCCGTTTGAGGGCGTTGTATGCCGAACAAAAAGCACACCGGTTGGCTGGTTGCCTGCAGTACCTGATGCGTTTCATTGTTGAATGCAACACGTTCCTGAAACGCATTGTTGCTGGTGCCACCACTGGGAATCGGAATCGAAAGGGTCGACAATGCAGTGACGTCATCCATCGTCCCAAAGAAGTTCAAGAGCCAACCATCCGCTGGAAAGGTGATGCTCACCCTGTTCTTTGATCACCTGGGCCCATTGCTTATCGATTTCAAGGAACCTGGAGTCTCTATCACTGGGGAACGGTACTGAGCAATACTGGAGAAATTACGGCGTGCAATTAAGGCGAAACGTCCGGGAAAACTGCGATAAGGCGCTGCTGCGTCATGATAACGCACGTCCCCATACCGCAAAGGTCGTAACGCAGAAGATACGCCAACTCTAGTGGGAGACACTCGAGCATCCACCCTATAGTCCCCTTGAGATTATCACGCCTTCGGTCCCTTAAAAGAAAGGCCTTGAAGGGTCAACGATTCCTGTCGGACGAGCAGTGGCGGATTGAGGCCTTGAGGGGCCCTGGGCGATACGACAAGGTGGGGTCCATAACAATAGGAAATTTAAAAAATATCAAATCAAATGGAAAATAGTTTTGTAATAATAATAAAATAAAGAATAGTTACAATATTTTGAATACACTACAGTACATTGTTTTAATAATATGAAAGAAACCTTTAAGTCCCCTTGAAGAAAATTATGTAAACTGCGAAATATTGAAATATTACTTTGCGACTTTTTTCTCTGCGAAGTCTTCTATCATTTCATTGAAATCTAAACTTGCTAAACGGTCACGGGAGGTCATAGCTGCACTGAAAAATGGAATATGAATTATAAATTAGTTTGAAAAGTATAATTAATTAATTAATTAAATTTTAAAAAATCCATAGCGCGGGACCCTGGGCGGTCGCCCTCCTCTAGATCCGCCCCTGCGGACGAGGATGTGCACCAGGCGGTTATGGACTTCTTCACGCAGCAGGACACAGTGTTTTACCACAACCTGTGCATCGGTGGGATGTTTGTCTCAATACTCACGGCGTTTCTGGACTGGAAGGCCATCAAACTGAAACTTCTTGATCACACCTTATAAGTTACATCTTTAAATAAATTTATTAAGGAGCGCTCGAAAGAGCATTAATTACAAGCTAAATGAGTAAACATAACTGAAATATCTTTTACCCGAATGTGTATTAATTTTCACTATAATCAGACGAAAATTTCGTCCTCTTCTGGCACACTACGATGTGATACAGCGTAGGCTACACCTCCGTCCGCATAATTCACACACACACATCTTTCATTCGGCGAGTGGAAAAGCTTGTTCTCACAAATCTTGTGGTGGAAACCATGTATGGCCAGTCTCGTGATGATATGTCTTTGCTCCTGGTTCGTGTTGGTCCAGGTGCGATCGATCATCGCTGATGAACCGTAGAAGTCAATGTCTATCTCTGCTCTTTTCTTCCTCCTACGCTCCAGTAGTTTGACGGAAGACTCAGTAGGCTTAATTGGGGATCCTGTTTAATTGATAGGCATTTGTTTTACAATTAATTGATACTGTGTAATTGATTTTTGAAAGGCGGCAAAAACCTACGACACGCATGTCATACGATGTTGGCATATCAAAGAACCCATTTGAATTCAGTAGGCCGTGTTCATAATGGCAAAATTAATCTCGGGAGTTTCCGCCAACACGAAGTTTCTCATTTCTCTAATAGAAAGCGCTAGAGTATTCAAGGAGCTTAGATATCTAACTTGACTTTCATAGTGATTCAAGGAACAACGAAATTCGACATGCAAGCTGCCCTCTGGGTGTCAAATAACAAAGCTTGCACCCGGCACCGAGGCCATGCGATATTATTATTAGTCAATACGGAATACTTTAATGGTTAAAATGTTTGCTTTCTATAAAGAGCTACCGTACTGTCCCCGGCGTTGCTCGGGTGGCGTCTTTATAATAGTACGGAAAGATACGTGTCACATCGGGAAAGTTTTCAATTAAACGTGTAAAACCGTTCCACACATACATTTTATCATTTCAAATGTTCTTGTCGACTTCATCGTTATGCTTGAGTCAAAAGTTATGCGTTACGGAGACGGAGATGGTGACGTCATGCAGCCGTGCGGGAAGCCTAAGTTTATGGGTAATGGACGGCGAGTGCGTGACGTCATGCAGCCACGTGGGAAGCCTAAGTTAATGGTTAATGGAGTCTGTTGAAAGAGTCCTAGGGCTTCGAGCAAAGCGAAAAGAATACAGGGTGACTCCTAAAGAGGTGTACAAGATGCCAGATAAGAATACAGGTGTGCGTAGAATATGTCCGATAATCGGTGTTAATTGTGATGCCTGTATTAGTGTGTGTTATCTGTTTTAATTCAAGTAAGGACTGCAGACAATAATTTCAAGTAGTTCCTACTTTGCTACCAAATGCTATCGTCCACGACACCTAGCTTGCGGACTTGGCTACTAGATGGCATCGCAGTCAACACCTGGCGGCGAACGTTGGAACTAATAGAGTGTTATCAATTCTCTCACAAGTGTAGTTACTGGAAGGTTCTTTTTCATGCCATAAATCTATGCCATGGGACCGCCGGCTTTACTTCCCCTCCGAAGGAAGGAATAATGAGGGATTTTTAACGTTCTTAAAAAAACAGACGACTTTGGCCTGGTTTGAACCCGCGATCTTGGGCTTAGAAGCTGAGCATGCTACCGACTACGCCACCGAAGCCGCTCAAGTTCCATAGAGTAAATATAAATAAAAATACACGTTGCTTAAAAATAAACGTGTAAACGTTAAGTAAGGTAACGCTTCAATGACCACCTCGTGGTGTAGTGGCTAGCGTTATTTGGCTGTCGCCCCGGAGTTCCGGGTTCGATTCCTGATTCTGTAAACAAAAAATAATTCTGGTATGAGAGCCGGAGCGGGGTACGCTCAGCCTCGTGAGGCAAAACTGAGAAGAGCAGGGTTCGATTCTTACCTCAAGCATCCTGAGAGTGGTTTCTTTCTGGCGAATAAATGGCATTTGACTGAACCCGAGGGAAGTGTTAAAACGTTTTTGATTTGTTCAGTTCACAAGTCAATTTTTTAAAAATTGCTTATCCTCCTAGCATGGCTTCACCCACGGACTCTGCGAGTGATCATTCCTCTACCGTCCCAATGACGGTGTCTGACAGCTGAACACACTTTGACGGGGGATACAACTGGGGATGGTGACAGGCCAATCGCCCAGGTGACTGCTATCTTGGGTCTAATTAAGGATTTTTGAAGGAAATTGGCCATGGACCTGTTCAAAGGAACCAACCCGGCATTTGCCTGGTGGTGAAAATGGGGAAACTATGAAAACCACGTTCAGGACGCTCTCCCGAGGCACGAGCTATTGCGTTAGCCACCACGGCCGGTACATAAATAAATAAGTACATTTTTTAAACACCCACCAGGCTAATGAGTTCCTTGAACAGGGATGTCCAATTATAGGATGGCGAATCAAAAGTAAGTTATACTTCCCAGTTATAAAAATATGCGTAAGTTAAACATTAATCATTATGACAATGGTAATAATTAATATCCGTGTTACCTGATAGGAACAGTCCCGGCATTTGCCTTGTGGTGAAAATGGGAAACCAAGAAAACCATTTTCAGGACGGCTGAGGTGGGGTTTGAACCCACGCTCTCCCGATGCCAGCGAGGCCGCCTTGTCAAACACTTAAGAATGTAGTTTAATTACTGCCAATTTTATGTGCATGTTTCGGTGTTCAATGACACCCTCGTCAGCGCAGATTGAATTAAAATAATCTTAAAACTAAGTTTTGCCGCCCCGGAGGTCCTGGGTTCGATTCCCGGCTCTGCCACGAAATTTGAAAAGTGGTACGAGGACTGGAACGGGGTCTACTCAGCCTCGGGTGGCCCAAATGAGTAGAGGGGGTTCGATTCTCCCTCAGCGATCCTCGAAGTGGTTTTCCGTGGTTTCCCACTTCGTCTTCGGGCAAATGCCGGGATGGTACCTACTGTAAGGCCACGGCTGCCTCCTTCCCTCTTCCTAGCCTATCCATCCCAATCTTCCATCCGTTCCCATCCCTCATGAGGCCCCTGCTCGCTTTGCAGGTGAGGCCGCCTGGGCGAAGTGCTGATCACACCTCCCCAGTTGTATCCATCCCGACCAGATGTTCCAAGCTCCAGGACACTGCCCATAGAGGCGGTAGTGGTGAGTTCCCTCGCTGAGTCCGTGGGATCCACCAACCTAGAGGGTAAATTGACTAAATAAAAAATAAAAAACTAAGTTTACAAAGATAAAAGAGAAAATGGTTATCCTTACAAACACTATTAGACATTTAAATAAATTTAAAAAGAAAGCTCTCAAAAAGAAATATAAAACATATCTATACTAATGTAATAAAGCTGAAGAGTTTGTTTGTTTAAACGCGCTAATATCTGGAACTACCAGTCGGATGATAGCCAGATTCCAGAGGAATAGTTTAGGCCATGTAGCATTAGGCTACACCTCTCAGGTAACCTTAAAGATTGATTTTTTGTTCAGTAAGTCGGACGAACAAGCGCTCCCGAACACCTTCAATGATACCTAGTCTACTGTTGCCTGGCAATGCGGGCTGCATCACGTCGCCCCTACCAGTGTTCTGATGCAGAATTGCGAGCTGCTTATAAATTGCAGATACGGGGAGTAATTAGTGCCAAAAGATTTCTTAGGCCCCGTAAAACACTTATCATCATGACAATAGTAGATTATGCCTCTGTATAAAGGCGATGGTTTGGTGCAGTATACTGAGGTTATCAGCTGCAATAAGCGTTGGTGCTTTCCGATCCTTATCCCTGAGCGCTCCTGTTCTGTAGTAGTATTCATTATCATCCATAAAACAAATAAATTCGCCGGGCGAAGCCGGGCACTACTGCTAGTGAATAAATAAGAATAGAATGAATATAAATGTCATTTAACGTAATTATGTTCGATGATTTCGAAATGTAAATATTATATGTCAGAAAACTGTAGTATAATGAGGCTCATTACAGTACAAGTTTTCATTATGGGACAGTTTCTCCCACCAATCAGAGCTCAAGAAACAGTTGTTTGACCAATTAGGTAAGGATAGCATCGCACCTGCGCTGGGTTCCAAGGCCTTCTAATTTAAATTTCACTGCGTAGCGAGTGTCATAGTGGGGTAATCGAGGAGGCCATGATCAAATACAAGGTATTCTCTTTGTCCCATGCGCTCTGTTCAGTACATAAAACTGGCGAAATCTCGAAAGATATGTATGAATATTTATGTTCGAACATAAAATAGTTATAATAATTATCGTCTAACATAAACAGTCGTATACAACTCGCCTATAATGGTAATTAGCCTATAGGCTCGATGCATAATGTACTAATTAAATTCATTCCATGTTTTTAAGGTACATTTATATTCATTCTATTATTTAATCATTTTCTTTTTTTCTTTATCGAGTTTACCCTCCAAGGTGGTGGCTCCCACGGACTCAGCGAGGGAACTCACCCCTACCTTCTTTTCAGGCAGTGTCCTAGAGCTGGGAACATCTGGTCGGAGTGGATACAACTGGTGAGGTATCAGCACCTCGCCCAGGCGGCCTCACCTGCAAAGCGAACAGGGGCCTCATGAGAGCAGGGATTGGAAGGGTTGGATGGATAGGCAAGGAAGAGGGAAGGAAGCGGCCGTGGCCTTACAGTAGGTACCATCCTGGCATTTGCCTGAAGACGAAGACGGGAAACCATGGAAAACCACTTCGAGGATGTCTGAGGTTGGAATCGAACCCCCTCTACTCATTTGGGCCACCCGAGGCTGAGTAGACCCCGTTCAAGTCCTCATACCACTTTTCAAATTTCGTGGAAGAGCCGGGAATCGAATCCAGGACCTCCAGGGCGTCAGCTAACCAAGCTGACCGCTACGCTACGGAGGAGAGCTTATTTATTCAGATGTTTTCTAATTCTTTTTGTGAGCTTTCCTTTTATTTATCAGGTGCGTTCAAAAAGTAACGAGCCGGAGGCTGTAATGCGCAAACCGGTGACGACATCGGCTAATCGTGGCGTGTGTAACGAGGTGTGGTTCTGACCAGAGCGTGGAAGGTCACAGCCCGTCGATAGAGGGCACGCGTGCACGTCACGTGACAATACAAAGCGAGCAGCAGCATGCATCAATCGTCCAACGCTGCCAGTCACATTGCAAACAGTGACATGGAGGCGTCAAACGAAGAGCAAAGAGGTGTTGTTCGGTTTCTGACAGCGAAAGGAGTAGGGGGAACGGATATTCATCGCCGAATGTCACAAGTGTACGGCGAACACTGCATGTCCCTTGCAACGGTCAAGGCGTGGCACAAGCGCTTCAGGGAAGGACGGGTGACGTTAGTCGATGATGCCCGGTCTAGGGCACCCCCCCCCCTGCATTACCGATGACAACGTCCAGCTGGTTGATGCACTCATTACCCAGGACCACCGAGTGACAGTGAACGCCACAGCCGCCGTGGTCGGATTGAGCGTCGGAAGTGTGCACACCATCATGAAGGAACGACTGCACTCGCGGAAAGTGTGTGCCCAATGGGTGCCCCACAGTCTTCAACCACGCCAGGAAGCATGTAGAATGGCCTACTGTCTTGGTCTTGATGGACGATTGATGCATGCTGCTGCTCGCTTTGTATCGTCACGTGACGTGCACGCGTGCCCTCTAGCGACGGGCTGTGACCTTCCACGCTCTGGTCGGAACCACACCTCGTTACACACGCCACGATTAACCGATGTCGTCACCGATTTGCCCATTAAAGCCTCCGGCGCGTTACTTTTTGAACGCACCTTATAAATTTCGAATAGTGTTTTGTAAGGATTTGTAACGAGGATAGTTGAGAAAACCTAACAAGAACCTTCGAACTTGTCTGGTTTTTGCCGAAATCTTAGTTGAATACAAAAAATGAACAAGTAGTTCCATGAAGAACTATACAGCCTATTTTCATATATCCTACCTATGTTAATTGCCACTATCAACATACAAAATTTCAGTTTGATTGCTGTAATAGATTCGTAGATATTGAGAACCGACTAAATATTTCGGATGGTCGCCATGTTGGATTTTATATATGTAGGTCCTAGAGTTATTTACTGTTACATGAAGATTATTGTGTAAGTGTAGCATTCAAACTTCAATCGCATAATTAGGACACAAGAAGTAAAAACGAGATTTTAAAATTTCGCACAACTGCCATCTTGTGGTTATGGAAACAATTGAAATAAATTAGATGTCAGTGGATTAACATTCATATAAGGATTTACTGTACCAAGTTTCACTGCACTCAGATGGTTAAATTGCGAGAAACGTCCATGTGAATATTTATACTTCGCGTCGCCGCCATGTTGGATTTGTGATCACCAGGTTATTTAAAGTCCTATAGGTGAACTTAAGTTCATAGCCCCTATGAACATAAAAAATTCAGTTTGATTGCTATAATAGATTCGTAGATATTCAGAGCCGTCTAAATATTTCGGATGGTCACCATGTTGGATTGATAAATGTATAGGCCATAGAGTCATGTACCAATAAAGGAAAATTATTGCGTAGGTTCATTATTCAAACTTTCACATCGATCGCATGATTACGACACAAGAAATAAAAACTTAATTTTAAAATTCCCACAGCCGCCATCTTGAGGTTATGTAAAAAATTGAACTAAATTAGATACAAGTGCATTAAAATGTGTATAAACATTTCCTGTACCAGATTTCATTGCGTTTGGAACATTAAATCGCGAGAAAGGTCTATTTAAAATTATCAAATTCGCTTGACCGCCATATTCGTTTTGTAGTTAACAGGTTTTTGAAAGTCTTATAGATGAACTTCCAGTAGTGCCCTTTATCTCCGTACAAAATTTCAGGGTGATACCGCTAATTGTTTCAGAGATATAGAATGCCGGTGAAATATTTCGTACATCCGCCATCTTGTGGTTATGTAAACAATTGAACTAAGTTAGATGTCGGTGCATTACAATGTGTATAAACATATACTGTACCAAGTTTTATTGTGTTTGGTTGATTAAATCGCGAGAAACGTCTATTTAAAGGTCGCAAATTCGCGTGGCCGCCATGTTGGTTTTGTAGTTACCAGGTTTTCAAAAGTCACATAGGTGAACTTCTAGTAGTTCTCTTTATCACCGTAATAAATTCCAGAGGGATATCGGGAATAGTTTCGGAGATATTGAATGCTGGTGAAATATTTCGCATAGCCGCCATGTTGGATTGGTGAGACGTAACACAATTTGAAGGGCACGGTCGGGGTCGCCCGGAATAGTGCTATGAACTTACCGAGTTTCATTGAAATCGCTCCAGCCGTTTAGACGTTATTAGGGACATACCCACACACACACACACGGACAAAAGGTGATCTCACAAGCCTATTTTTTCAAAATTGAAAATAGGCTAAAATATTGAAATCCTCAAATACGATTATGTATTATAAATCCTAACAAAGTAAGTTAATAATATCGTTTGGTATCGGGTGCCGGGTGCAAGCTTTGTTATTTGACTCCCAGAGGGCAGTTTGCATGTAAAATTTTGTAGTTCCTTGGAGCGCTATGAAAGTCAAGGAGGTTAGATATATAAGCTTCTTGACACTAAAGCGCTTTCTAGTAGAGAATGGAGGAACTTTTTATGTTAGCGGAAAATCCCGAGAATAATTTTTGCCGTTATGAACACGGCCTACTGAATTTGAATGGGTTCTTTAACATGCCAACATCGTATGACATGCGTGTCGTGATTTTCAAAAATCACTTACCATGGCCAGGAGCGAACCTGCAAGTTTGGAGTTGGTAGCCTGACACGATAACCACTCACTCACCGTGGCAAACATCCTAACAAAGTACAAATCATTATTGAATGCCAAACATTCCTGGTAATTAATTATCTTGGAAAACCATTGGACTTGTCTTATTTTTGTAGTATCCCCAATATTTCACACTTGTATATAACCCGACCTGTCTGCCTTTTGGAGACATCAATAATATCTAGTCGTAGAGCTGGAAGATGTTTTTATCTCAAAGTATCAATTTTTGGGCTTGTCTGGTTTTTGAATGAACCCTTTAATAGCATAATCTCAGTTTTGGAATTCTTTTGACTTTCACCCTTTTGCACTAACAAGAGCGAAATATAATTTTAGTAAGTCGTTCATTGCCCATTATTTGAATATGTCCATAAAATTTCAATCGTCTTTTTCTGATAGTGTGTGATATTATTAGCATTACTACCAATATTGTCACAATGGAGTCTAGGATGGGTGTTGGTTGGTTGGTCCCTCAGTTTAGGGGCTGCGACAACGCGGTCATGTAGCCCCGTGTACTTTGGGTGTGTGTAGAATCTGTCTGATAACCGGAGTATTGAAATGAAAATCCACAGCCTGCTTCCAGTCTGCGACCGAGTCAGGAATGGAATGAATGCAGCCCCCATCTAGCGGCGAGGATATGAAATGTGCCGGCTGCCGAGGCCTGACGCACTCCTCTGGGGCAATGATTAAATGAATGACAGATGAAATGAAATGATAGTGGAGAGTCCTGCTGGAATGAAATTTTGACAGGGAAAACCGGAGTACCCGGAGAAAAACCTGTCTGCCTCCGTTTTGTCCAGCACAGATCTCACATGGAGTGACCGGGATTTGAACCACGGACCCAGCGGTGAGAGGCCGGCGTGCTGCCGCCTAAGCCACGGAGGCTTCTGTGACGGCTGTATTAGTGTGTGTATCTGTAATTCAGGTTAGGACTGCAGACAATCAATTTCATGTAGTTCCTCCCTTTGCTACCAAATGCTACCTAGCTGTGAACTTGGTTACTAGATGCCACCGCAACCAGCACCTTGCGAAGAACGTTGGAACTTAATAGAGCATTAATCAAATCTAAGGTTCTTTTACATGCCATAAATGTATGGCATGGGTCCTCCGGCTTTACTTCCACTCCGAAGGAAGGCATACTGAGGGATTTTTAACCCTCTTAAAAAATCCGACAAGGCTTAGAAATTCAGCACGCTACCACTACGCCACCAAGCCGCTAGGATGAGTGTGCTAAAAGCCTGATGATGCTCATAATGGTTCACCTAGATGAAACCCCACAACAGACACGGCAAAAAAAAAGGCCGGGATTTAATTACTTCGCCTTAAAAGCCAATATTCCATCCGTTTGGGCCTCTATAGGGAGGAGACAATGGTGAGGGAGCTCTCAGTTCCGCCAACAAAGGAGTGCTATGTGCTTCTGGTATGGGACGTAGTGTCCCAGCGGATACAGGTAAGCGAATCGTCGCAACTGATACGGAAAACCCTTTGAAGAATTGCTGGAGTTTACTTTGTGCTATGCTATATTTTTCTCTTCCAGGAGCTGGATTCCCATGTTGTACGCCACTAACTGAAGACAAAGCGATCTCTCGAAATGTTGGTTCTGATCGACTCTTTTATGGGACTTACACTACGAAATGCAGCGTACCTGGTCAGCTTTCTCTGCTTTGTAAGTACAAACTTATACACATACTTAAATATCAAAACTTTTGACCATTGGGGCAGATCAATAATCAAATCTGAAGCATTGCACACTTTGGAATCTTTGATTATTGGGGCAGATCAATAATCAAAACTGAAACATTGTACACATTGGAATCTTTGATCATTCAGGCAGATCAATAATCAAAACAGAAGCATTTTTCACATTGGAATCTTTGATTATTGAGAACAGATCAATAATCAAAACTGAAGCATTGTACACATTGGAATCTTTGATCATTGGGTCAGATCAATAATAAAAACTGAAGCATTGTACACATTGGAATCTTTGATTATTGGGGCAGACCAATAATCAAAACTGAAGCATTGTACACATTGGAATCTTTGATTATTGGGGCAGATCAATAATCAAAACTGAGCATTGTACACCTTGGAAACTTTGATTATTGGGGCAGATCAACAATCAAAACTGAAGCAATGCTCACATTGGAATCTTTGATCATTGGGTCAGATCAATAATCAAAACTGAAGCATTGTACACATTGGAATCTTTGATTATTGGGGCAGATCAACAATCAAAACTGAAGCATTGTACACATTGGAATCTTTGATTATTGGGGCAGATCAACAATCAAAACTGAAGCAATGCTCACATTGGAATCTTTGATCATTGGGTCAGATCAATAATCAAAACTGAAGCATTGTACACATTGGAATCTTTGATTATTGGGGCAGATCAATAATCAAAACTGAGCATTGTACACCTTGGAAACTTTGATCATTGGGGCAGATCAACAATCAAAACTGAAGCATTGTACACATTGGAATCTTTGATCATTGGGTCAGATCAATAATAAAAACTGAAGCATTGTACACATTGGAATCTTTGATCATTGGGGCAGATCAATAATCAAAACTGAAGCATTGTACACATTGGAATCTTTGATCATTGGGTCAGATCAATAATAAAAACTGAAGCATTGTACACATTGGAATCTTTGATCATTGGGTCAGATCAATAATCAAAACTGAGCATTGTACACATTGGAATCTTTGATCATTGAGGCAGATCAATAATCAAAACTGAGCATTGTACACCTTGGAAACTTTGATTATTGGGGCAGATCAACAATCAAAACTGAAGCTTTGTACACATTGGAATCTTTGATCATTGGGTCAGATCAATAATAAAAACTGAAGCATTGTACACATTGGAATCTTTGATTATTGGGGCAGATCAATAATCAAAACTGAGCATTGTACACCTTGGAAACTTTGATCATTGGGGCAGATCAACAATCAAAACTGAAGCATTGTACACATTGGAAACTTTGATCATTGGGTCAGATCAACAATCAAAACTGAAGCATTGTACACATTGGAATCTTTGATCATTGGGGCAGATCAACAATCAAAACTGAGCATTGTACACCTTGGAAACTTTGATCATTGGGGCAGATCAACAATCAAAACTGAGCATTGTACACCTTGGAAACTTTGATCATTGGGGCAGATCAATAATAAAACTGCAGCATTGTACACATTGGAATCTTTGATTATTGGGGCAGATCAATAATAAAACTGCAGCATTGTACACATTGGGATCTTTGATTATTGGGAGCAGATCAATAATCAAAACTGAAGCATTGTACACATTGGGATCTTTGATTATTGGGAGCAGATCAATAATCAAAACTGAAGCATTGTACACATTGGGATCTTTGATTATTGGGAGCAGATCAATAATCAAAACTGAAGCATTGTACACATTGGAATCTTTGATTATTGGGAGTAGATCAATAATCAAAACTGAGCATTGTACACATTGGAATCTTTGATCATTGGGGCAGATCAATAATCAAATCTGAAGCATTGTGCACATTGGAATCTTTGATCTTTGGCATTGGGGCAGATCAATAATCAAATCTGAAGCATTGTGCACATTGGAATCTTTGATCATTGGGGCAGATCAATAATCAAATCTGAAGCATTGTGCACATTGGAATCTTTGATCTTTGGCATTGGGGCAGATCAATAATCAAATCTGAAGCATTGTACACATTGGAATCTTTGATTATTGGGGCAGATCAATAATCAAATCTGAAGCATTGTACAGATTGGGATCTTTGATCATTGAGACAGACCTACAATCAAAACTGAAGCATTGTACACATTGGAATATTTGATCATTGGGGCAGATCAATAATCAAAACTGAAGCATTGTACACATTAGAATCTTTGACCATTGGGGCAGACCAACAATTAAAACTGAAGCATTTTACACTTTGGAATCTTTGATCATTGGGGCAGATCAATAATCAAAACTGAAGCATTGTACACATTGGAATATTTGATCATTGAGACAGATCAATAATCAAAACTGAAGCATTGTACACATTGGAATCTTTGATCATTGAGGCAGATCAACAGTCAAAACTGAAGCATTGTACACTTTGGAATCTTTGATCATTGGGGCAGACCAACAGTCAAAACTGAAGCATTGTACACATTAGAATCTTTGACCATTGGGGCAGACCAAAAATTAAAACTGAAGCATTTTACACATTGGAATCTTTGATCATTGAGAGCAGATCAATGATCAAATCTGAAGAATTGCTCACATTGGAATCTTTGGTCATTGGGAGAGATCAATAATCAAATCTGAAGCATTGTACACATTGGAATCTTTGATCATTGGGGCAGATCAATAATCAAATCTTAAGAAATGCTCACATTGGAATCTTTGATCATTGGAGCAGATTAATAATCAAAACTGAAGCATTGTACACATTAGAATCTTTGACCATTGGAGCAGATTAATAATCAAAACTGAAGCATTGTACACATTAGAATCTTTGACCATTGGAGCAGATTAATAATCAAAACTGAAGCATTGTACACATTAGAATCTTTGACCATTGGAGCAGATTAATAATCAAAACTGAAGCATTGTACACATTAGAATCTTTGACCATTGGAGCAGATTAATAATCAAAACTGAAGCATTGTACACATTAGAATCTTTGACCATTGGAGCAGATTAATAATCAAAACTGAAGCATTGTACACATTAGAATCTTTGACCATTGGAGCAGATTAATAATCAAAACTGAAGCATTGTACACATTAGAATCTTTGACCATTGGAGCAGATTAATAATCAAAACTGAAGCATTGTACACATTAGAATCTTTGACCATTGGAGCAGATTAATAATCAAAACTGAAGCATTGTACACATTAGAATCTTTGACCATTGGGGCAGACCAACAATTAAAACTGAAGTATTGTACATATTAGAATCTTTGATCATTGGAGCAGATTAATAATCAAAACTGAGCATTGTACACATTAGAATCTTTGACCATTGGAGCAGATTAATAATCAAAACTGAGCATTGTACACATTAGAATCTTTGATTATTGGGAGCAGATCAATAAAAAAATCTGAAGCATTGTACACCTTGGAATCATTGATCAATTATCAAAGACATAGATAAGGAAGAAAGAAAATCTTAAGGAAAATCTTCATCCTATATGGACAGAAGCCATCTGGCTGAGAACATCATCTCATGAGCTACTAGCTTCTGGTTGAGGTTGTGTGCTGCAGGGGTTGGAGACTGGGTAGCTGAGAACATCATCTCATGAGCTACTAGCTTGTGGTTGAGGGTGTGTGCAGCAGGGGGTAGCTTAGCAATACTCGAGCCCCAATGATAGAGTAACGTAAAAAGAAGTATTTTTGTAATTACTTTTATTTTCATTTTCATTTTTACATTTATTTTTATTTTTATATGAAAAATCTTATATTATACGGGGTTATATTCATATATCAACACCGTCGCGCGCGGGGACTTTGCACTTGGCTGTTGCCCGTGCATCGGCCGACCGTGGCTGTTGTAATTGCCGCGCGGTGACGGATGCAGCTGACAAGAGGAGTGCGCATAGAGAAATCAAGGGGAATTACATCAGCCGCAGTCGGCCGATGCACGGGCAACATCCGAGTGGAAAATTCTTTCGCGCGACGGTGCTGATATATAAATATAACCCTGTGACATCCAAATACACAACTTCTGAGAGAATATGACAGTTGAAATTGCATTTTTATTTGTTGGTCAACACTGAAGAAAGTTACATGTGATTACCATAAATAAAATGTTACACTGGGGATGAGCACGTTGAGAACGTTGCTAATAAGGCGCAAAAGTCACTTACAATGACACAGGTTATCAGAAAGATTCCACACACACAAGTAAACGGGGCTACGACGTGAAAAAGACCTAAATTAATCAAGAACAACATCCCAATTCATGTGTCTACTCTCATCTCAGACATGCGCTGTGGCTTAGCGGGTATACGAGTTACAGTAAGGACGGATAAGGTTTCAGTCGAAACTACTGTCGACCAAAGTATTATGTGCACTCGAGTTTGAAGTGTTTTTGTGAAGTAACCAATAGACATACATACAATCCAATAACATCATCAGTTTTGTCGTTCTATTTTACGTTAGTTCATGCAGGTTTGGAATTTCTAATTTATATTTGAATATTTTTTATCGCAGTTGGAACACAAAATGTGCCCGTTTGTAAGAGTGTTTCAACCATGCGTCACATTTAATAATTATTATCTCAAAAACCCGTTGGTGTATTCTTTGAATACACGGTACGAGAGATATAATGTCGAAGTACACACACAACATTTGGTGAATCAGCTGTAACTTAAAGCAGATATTCAGTTTGAACGGAATGCAGTCAATCGTAACTTGGACGTGAACAAACAATTTAAAGCTACATGAAATAAAGTAGGAAATCAATTTCGCATAATTGAGAGGATCACGAAATCGGACAATTTTCAACAAAAAGAAGCTTAATTCTTCCGAGCAAAGAAGACAAGCTGGGACATTGAGACGAAGGTTATGCATAAGAATAGTTATTCTAGATGCAATAGAATTCAGATTTTCAAGCGGTTTCATGAGCGACTTCCAATTGCGAGGAAGGGGGGAGGAGCCGGCCGTGGCCATCCTTCTACATAACGAAAGAAGTGAAACATAGCGTACAGCAAAGTGATGGTGACTGATAGCCATGGTTTTACACAAGGGGAAGATAGTTTTCGAGGAATAGTTTAAGCAATTAACTGCTATAACAAATGACGTAAGAAGATAGACGAAATAACACAAAGCAAGGCGAACTTGAATGGCCATCTTGTGCGGGAAGAAGGAAAAACCATTTAAACAACTTACGGAGGTAACGCAGTTGTTCACGATAAGACATCGTTTCGACAGGTGGTTTTCAAAAATATTGAGATTTAAAACATGAGCGTTCTTTTTTTCAGAAATGGGATTTATGTCAGCTGTAACGAAATGACATTGTGCTTTGGTTTGAACACTGGTATGTTTGATTTCACCAGTAATAACCCAACCAAAATCGGTGTCTCTAGCGACCACGGTTGAAGATAACTTGCGTGTTTGTTTGCGAATGCAACTCCAAAAAACATTGGCACTGAAAAGCACATCAATGGGACCTTGAGCATTAAACTGAGGATCGGCTAACCTTAAGTGCGAAGGAATCTTTAATCCGGAGGTATTGATAGAGTGACTTGGAGTGTCCTTGCCAATACTGGTAAGAATGAGACAGTTTAAATTAAGATTGGTGTTTCTTTGACAAACGTCTCTGATTTTCAATTTTGAAGACTGCAAAACTTGAGTTTTCAAATTGTCAATGCCAGTCACATTGATAGAAGTAGGCGATGACGAAAGACCTAGTTTTTTAATCAACGATTGCGAAACAAAGTTGTGCGTTGAAGCGGAATCGAGAATACCACGGGTTCTGAACCAATTTCCAAATTTATCTTGGATTTCAAATTGTACAGTGGTCAACAGGGTTTGCGCACTATGAAAAGGTTCGGCGTTGGAAATGCAGGGAGAAGCATTAGTTTGTTCGGAGCGGCTCTGCAAGGAGCTTAAAGAGGCAGGTGCTGATGACCTCGATTTATCGTGAACGTGCAATAAAGAATGATGCGGTTTTTTGCAATGAAAACAGAGATTTGATGACGTACAGTTCGAAGAAGAATGCTTAGGTGATAAGCAATTGAAACAATGTTTGCTGTTTAAGACAAACTTCCTTCGATCTTCGACAGACAATTCTTTAAAGGATTTGCACAAATACAATGTGTGAAGCTTTTTACAGAGCGTGCATTTTAATGATTTGTTAAGCGGCCTGATATCTTCTCTTGAATTATTGAAAGAAGAACGGGTTTGTTTGTTTTCGACAAATGGGGGCTGATGTCCCTTTGAAGAAGCAAGTTTTTTTTCAAAAATTTGACACTGAGGATTCGTTTCGACTTTTTCGCACTGAAATGCGAGTGCTGTAAGGAATTGACATCGACTGTTGAGAAACGAGATAAGGTGTTCGAACGAATGTTCCTTGTTGCAGGCGAGTTCGATCTCCCAGGCCTTCAGTGTCGAAAAATCGAATCTTGATGTAGCTAGGTGAATAAGTATGGTGTCCCATGTTTGGACAGGCTGTTTTAGCTGGTATAACGCTCTGACATTTAACTGCATAGAATCTAAGAGGTCTCTTAAAGATGTGACGTCATTAGGTTTGACGGCTGGTAAGTTGAACAAACAACGGATGTGTCGAGCGACACTCAACCGTAAATTGCCATATCTCTCTTTAAGGAGATTAAAGGCGATGTGGTAGTTGTCTGCGCTTAAAGGCAGTGACTCCACTAAGGCTAAAGCCTCAGATTCCAAAGACGTACGAAGGAAGTAAAATTTATGTATGTCTGGGATCTCGATATTTTCATGAATTAAAGAGCAGTAAAGTTCGTAAAAAGAATACCATTCACCTTCCTTGCCTGAGAAGTGCGGTAGGCTTATCTTGGGAAGTAACGGTTTCGGTTTGTTCTTGTGAACTGAAGCGGGTGCTGACTGGGCCGGATTGATGACCCTAGTGTCCGGTTCTGAGATATTGCGGATCAGTTGGTGGGCCTTTGCAATTCCTTCAAAGTACAAGGGTTCAACCTCGTCCCGATCCGATTGCAGGTCTGGACAAGCGGATTCAATCTCGGTTTGAATTTGGTCATAATAATCATAAGACCGTTCGTACAACTTAAGACGATGTGTTAAGATATCTAAATCACACTCGGCAGGATTTAACTTGTTAATGAAATTTCGGAATCTAGTGAGTTGCCCTTTATAGGAAGAACGTCTGGCAATGAGAGTTTCATCTTTTTCAGAAGGAGCCATGACAAAAAGAATAAATTGAAATGCAACTCACAAAACTGTAGAACCTTGGAGATGCTGTCAAGTTGGCAACAGCGAAAGAGTAGAAAGAACAGGACACCCCAAAGGAGACAGGAGCGGCCTCTTTCCCGTTCACAGGCTTTGCATGACGTAGATATAGCTGAAAGATCCAAAGGAGATATTAAAAATTTGCAAAGTATTGTCAAATGACACTTGACAAACAATGGACATAGCAAATGGACTCTCCCGGGTTTCTGGTACCAATTTTTGGGTAGATTATAGGCTAGGGAATAACCCACCCACCAAGGGAAGATGATTAAGAGAAGGAAGTAGATTTGGGATTGGAAAAGAAGGATAGAAGAATAGGAGGAGAGTCCCACAAAAGTTATTAATTTGACTTTTAATCCATTTAGAAGCGGTTGCCACCGCAAATATGTGCTCGGATACCTAAAGTGGGTACGAGCTTGGTCGAAGCTGACGGGAACCGCAGCTAAGGCTTGGGCAGTTTGCCAGAGAGAGGCTTTAGTGTGTTTCCTTCCAAGCACGAATGAAAGTACTATAGGGAAGGGTGATGGTCTGGCCAGACAGATAGTAAAAGCTTTATTGTATATGAACGAGGGCATAAACCTAGGAAGAGCTAGGAAAGCCAGGATCCTGCCTAACTATAGTATCAGAGAAATGATGAATCCAAAAACAAATATTTAATTTATTTAACAATGCAGGAAGTTTGAGGAAATTAACAATTATGCAATATAATTTTAATTAACATAGTTCATTTGAACTTTTTAACAAATAGGGTCGCAGACCTCTCAACATTAAACGGTTGCTCCAGGCAATTGACAATTTACAAGGTTTCAAACCTTACATGTTTCTAAAATTTTTATAAGAGTTAAACCAATAAACAATGAAATAATTAAAGCTTGAACGTGAATTGGAGTACAAAAAGTGTACCTTAAGAAATTCTTGAGAGAATGTTCTAGAGAAAATGACAACTTTGAAAATGACGATAACAACAACGTGAAAATAAGATAGAAGTTCCTACAACTTCTTATATTTATACAGAATTAATATATGAGAATTATACAAAAAGGGCAGGTCACTTACAGTGAAACCTGGAGAAAGTGAAAAAGAAGTTTCTAGACTTCCTATGTTTAATTAGGAATCACGAGAAAAATGGGGCAGTTTCCATTTCGTGAAACCTGAACATGACTCGCTCAAGAGTTTAGAGAATTGTTTTCCCTGATTTTGAAGGGAGGAACAAGGTAAATTTGAAACGTGTGCTAGACACGTATCACAAAGATTATACAGAGATACTTAATGATAAACCAACAAAAAAGGAAGGGCACTTCTTGGAATGACACCTTATTGGAATAGACCTAGATTAAAAGTTTATTGCAGATTGTTAGTGAGAGGTTTAGGAAAGAGAAATGGGAATTGAGGAAAATGTTCATGGCCTTATTTGAATATAAGCGAACGATCGCGACGCGGTAGAAAAGTTGAGCAAGCACTGGTTTGCACTATAGTTCATTGAAACATATGAAATGTTCACTGTGGAGACACAAAGTTTGTGGAAAAGAAAGTTATTGCAATTATAGGAAGAACTGATTGCACTATATAGGTGAGAGTCTATTTCTTGAAACAGTTGTGATTTACAATTAAATGCGCCATAGAATGTTCCAGCGGTGGACGAAAATTCACTATTGTAGTAATTTAGTTTTAAACAGAATTCTCCCAAGTACGTGAGAAATACATGACGGCAGGACTCGTAGATTGAGTACCGAATCTGGAAAGTTCCAGAACAATCTTAGTAGTAAAATGGGGCTAATGTAAATCCAGCGGAGGAACTTGCTTGGTAAATTACAGACAGTGGGTATTAGATAATATCCCACGTAGTGAGAAGATTTCTCATTTGGCAAGCATAAGAAATGCTGCTTTCACTAAGATTAGCTTGATTAAACAAAAGCTCAACATGGAAAATCCCGCGGAGGATGATTTTGCCCCAAAATAAGTAATTTCACACTGCCTATAAAAGATAGTTAAAAGCATGTGGTAGGTAAAATCATGAAGATGAGGTTAAAACTTGAAGCCGGTACTTATCTTTGTTGCATGGCGAAGGTGAAGTTCCTCACTGATGCTTAAAGTTCCAACATGGCGTGGAATTTAAAAAAGATGCCTCGTTAGGTCAGGAGGCTGGCTCTGGTTGAGCCTTAACTGATTACTACGACTGCCGACTAAGAAGTGAGAGCAGCTCAACGAAGCACGGAAGGTCCTAGGAAGGGGAGAGAGTGGGGGTAGGAAACAAAAGGTATACATATCAGCATAACCAACTTAGCAAAAAATAATTTTCTTCTTGATGGATGGTCTTCTAAGAGTTGATAGTAGGCGATATTAGCGCAGCATGGTGAGTGAAACAGTAGACGTAGTCCTCTTGCTCAAGGAGAAAATAGCTGACGATGGTAACGAGATCTGGTAGCCAAATGGATAAGTAAGTCCTCTTGCACGATGAGGAATTGAGTAGCTTCAGAGGTTTGCTACTAGATGACGCTAGGTGGATCGCAGAAGTTATATATCTGAAACATACTTATGAAGACATGAGAGATATACCCAACAAGGAGAAAACAGATGATCACTGTTGGTGTTTGGCAAAGAGGAAGGAAGAAATGAACATGCAAAGAGCAATAGACATTATATCTCTCGTACCGTGTATTCAAAGAATACACCATACTGGGGGGTCAGACACCAACAGCGAGCAAGAAAGCAGTTACACATTTATTGGAAGCGGAGCGATCAAAGACAGTGGTCTTGTGATCGGTCCATTTGTAGTCAAGATTCTGGCCACCCTGACTCTCCCATCTCTTCCAGGGTAACATTCGGTCACCCTACCAGAAATCCATACTAGGGGGGGGGGGTGAAATATCCCTAACCAAGACCAAGTCCCCTACTTTAATGTCGGGACTGGAAAGAAACCACTTCTGCCTCCGTTGCAAGGAAGTTAAATATTCCAAGTTCCACCTTTTCCAAAAAGAATTACGGAGGGCTTCAAGTTTACACCAAACAATAGGTAGATTAGAATCCCTGAAAGAAATGGAAAGGGGAGGAGGGGCAGAGAGAGAAGGGCGTGTAAAAAAGCGACCAGATGTAAGTGGAAGGAGGTTATCAGGGTCATTGGAAAGCGGAGTTAAAAGGCGAGAATTATCAACACTTTCAATCACGAAATAACTAGAAGCTGAGGGAAATAAAGCACTAGTAAAGATTGCGATACGATGAGAAAGAAGAATTGGCAAGTTTAAACAAAGCGTATAGAAACAAGTACATCTATTCAGGACAAGAATATACCAAATAAACAAAGGAACTATGCGAGTAGAAAGCAAGAACGCCATAGGTAACAAACGAGTAGCCATAAACAATAACCTCAAGTCATAATGAGTATCAAAGGGGTTACTCAGAAAAATACTTAAGTCAGCGAAAAACGTGACAGGACAAGTATGAATACAAAAACACATCGAATGTGACGACGAGAAAAAAACAGTTTGTTCAACAATGAACATTAAGATCGCAAAATATGTAAGCAAATTGCAATACATGAGCGCGTGAGAAATATGCAACGAAGTTTTGAAACAGGAATCGAAGCAGTTATAGAATACGAACATGAGTAAGTGAGGGACGTAAACAAGCACGGCCTTGACACACATAGTACAACGAGATAAGACATATAAATAGCTGACAGAGTCCTTAAGCGGAACAAGTTTATTCTGGGAAGCAGGTAAACGGCTTCTGTACTTGTAGTAGCAACTCGTCAGACAATGCTTGGCAATCAGCCAAAGTTGAGATAAGAGAAACTTGCTTTGAACTGTGTCAAGCGTGCAGGAAATAAACAACTTGGCATTCCTCAGGCGTGTATACATACAAGTCTGACAAACAAGCAGTTCGAAGTACACACACAACATTTGGTGAATCAGCTGTAACTTAAAGCAGATATTCAGTTTGAACGGAATGCAGTCAATCGTAACTTGGACGTGAACAAACAATTTAAAGCTACATGAAATAAAGTAGGAAATCAATTTCGCATAATTGAGAGGATCACGAAATCGGACAATTTTCAACAAAAAGAAGCTTAATTCTTCCGAGCAAAGAAGACAAGCTGGGACATTGAGACGAAGGTTATGCATAAGAATAGTTATTCTAGATGCAATAGAATTCAGATTTTCAAGCGGTTTCATGAGCGACTTCCAATTGCGAGGAAGGGGGGAGGAGCCGGCCGTGGCCATCCTTCTACATAACGAAAGAAGTGAAACATAGCGTACAGCAAAGTGATGGTGACTGATAGCCATGGTTTTACACAAGGGGAAGATAGTTTTCGAGGAATAGTTTAAGCAATTAACTGCTATAACAAATGACGTAAGAAGATAGACGAAATAACACAAAGCAAGGCGAACTTGAATGGCCATCTTGTGCGGGAAGAAGGAAAAACCATTTAAACAACTTACGGAGGTAACGCAGTTGTTCACGATAAGACATCGTTTCGACAGGTGGTTTTCAAAAATATTGAGATTTAAAACATGAGCGTTCTTTTTTTCAGAAATGGGATTTATGTCAGCTGTAACGAAATGACATTGTGCTTTGGTTTGAACACTGGTATGTTTGATTTCACCAGTAATAACCCAACCAAAATCGGTGTCTCTAGCGACCACGGTTGAAGATAACTTGCGTGTTTGTTTGCGAATGCAACTCCAAAAAACATTGGCACTGAAAAGCACATCAATGGGACCTTGAGCATTAAACTGAGGATCGGCTAACCTTAAGTGCGAAGGAATCTTTAATCCGGAGGTATTGATAGAGTGACTTGGAGTGTCCTTGCCAATACTGGTAAGAATGAGACAGTTTAAATTAAGATTGGTGTTTCTTTGACAAACGTCTCTGATTTTCAATTTTGAAGACTGCAAAACTTGAGTTTTCAAATTGTCAATGCCAGTCACATTGATAGAAGTAGGCGATGACGAAAGACCTAGTTTTTTAATCAACGATTGCGAAACAAAGTTGTGCGTTGAAGCGGAATCGAGAATACCACGGGTTCTGAACCAATTTCCAAATTTATCTTGGATTTCAAATTGTACAGTGGTCAACAGGGTTTGCGCACTATGAAAAGGTTCGGCGTTGGAAATGCAGGGAGAAGCATTAGTTTGTTCGGAGCGGCTCTGCAAGGAGCTTAAAGAGGCAGGTGCTGATGACCTCGATTTATCGTGAACGTGCAATAAAGAATGATGCGGTTTTTTGCAATGAAAACAGAGATTTGATGACGTACAGTTCGAAGAAGAATGCTTAGGTGATAAGCAATTGAAACAATGTTTGCTGTTTAAGACAAACTTCCTTCGATCTTCGACAGACAATTCTTTAAAGGATTTGCACAAATACAATGTGTGAAGCTTTTTACAGAGCGTGCATTTTAATGATTTGTTAAGCGGCCTGATATCTTCTCTTGAATTATTGAAAGAAGAACGGGTTTGTTTGTTTTCGACAAATGGGGGCTGATGTCCCTTTGAAGAAGCAAGTTTTTTTTCAAAAATTTGACACTGAGGATTCGTTTCGACTTTTTCGCACTGAAATGCGAGTGCTGTAAGGAATTGACATCGACTGTTGAGAAACGAGATAAGGTGTTCGAACGAATGTTCCTTGTTGCAGGCGAGTTCGATCTCCCAGGCCTTCAGTGTCGAAAAATCGAATCTTGATGTAGCTAGGTGAATAAGTATGGTGTCCCATGTTTGGACAGGCTGTTTTAGCTGGTATAACGCTCTGACATTTAACTGCATAGAATCTAAGAGGTCTCTTAAAGATGTGACGTCATTAGGTTTGACGGCTGGTAAGTTGAACAAACAACGGATGTGTCGAGCGACACTCAACCGTAAATTGCCATATCTCTCTTTAAGGAGATTAAAGGCGATGTGGTAGTTGTCTGCGCTTAAAGGCAGTGACTCCACTAAGGCTAAAGCCTCAGATTCCAAAGACGTACGAAGGAAGTAAAATTTATGTATGTCTGGGATCTCGATATTTTCATGAATTAAAGAGCAGTAAAGTTCGTAAAAAGAATACCATTCACCTTCCTTGCCTGAGAAGTGCGGTAGGCTTATCTTGGGAAGTAACGGTTTCGGTTTGTTCTTGTGAACTGAAGCGGGTGCTGACTGGGCCGGATTGATGACCCTAGTGTCCGGTTCTGAGATATTGCGGATCAGTTGGTGGGCCTTTGCAATTCCTTCAAAGTACAAGGGTTCAACCTCGTCCCGATCCGATTGCAGGTCTGGACAAGCGGATTCAATCTCGGTTTGAATTTGGTCATAATAATCATAAGACCGTTCGTACAACTTAAGACGATGTGTTAAGATATCTAAATCACACTCGGCAGGATTTAACTTGTTAATGAAATTTCGGAATCTAGTGAGTTGCCCTTTATAGGAAGAACGTCTGGCAATGAGAGTTTCATCTTTTTCAGAAGGAGCCATGACAAAAAGAATAAATTGAAATGCAACTCACAAAACTGTAGAACCTTGGAGATGCTGTCAAGTTGGCAACAGCGAAAGAGTAGAAAGAACAGGACACCCCAAAGGAGACAGGAGCGGCCTCTTTCCCGTTCACAGGCTTTGCATGACGTAGATATAGCTGAAAGATCCAAAGGAGATATTAAAAATTTGCAAAGTATTGTCAAATGACACTTGACAAACAATGGACATAGCAAATGGACTCTCCCGGGTTTCTGGTACCAATTTTTGGGTAGATTATAGGCTAGGGAATAACCCACCCACCAAGGGAAGATGATTAAGAGAAGGAAGTAGATTTGGGATTGGAAAAGAAGGATAGAAGAATAGGAGGAGAGTCCCACAAAAGTTATTAATTTGACTTTTAATCCATTTAGAAGCGGTTGCCACCGCAAATATGTGCTCGGATACCTAAAGTGGGTACGAGCTTGGTCGAAGCTGACGGGAACCGCAGCTAAGGCTTGGGCAGTTTGCCAGAGAGAGGCTTTAGTGTGTTTCCTTCCAAGCACGAATGAAAGTACTATAGGGAAGGGTGATGGTCTGGCCAGACAGATAGTAAAAGCTTTATTGTATATGAACGAGGGCATAAACCTAGGAAGAGCTAGGAAAGCCAGGATCCTGCCTAACTATAGTATCAGAGAAATGATGAATCCAAAAACAAATATTTAATTTATTTAACAATGCAGGAAGTTTGAGGAAATTAACAATTATGCAATATAATTTTAATTAACATAGTTCATTTGAACTTTTTAACAAATAGGGTCGCAGACCTCTCAACATTAAACGGTTGCTCCAGGCAATTGACAATTTACAAGGTTTCAAACCTTACATGTTTCTAAAATTTTTATAAGAGTTAAACCAATAAACAATGAAATAATTAAAGCTTGAACGTGAATTGGAGTACAAAAAGTGTACCTTAAGAAATTCTTGAGAGAATGTTCTAGAGAAAATGACAACTTTGAAAATGACGATAACAACAACGTGAAAATAAGATAGAAGTTCCTACAACTTCTTATATTTATACAGAATTAATATATGAGAATTATACAAAAAGGGCAGGTCACTTACAGTGAAACCTGGAGAAAGTGAAAAAGAAGTTTCTAGACTTCCTATGTTTAATTAGGAATCACGAGAAAAATGGGGCAGTTTCCATTTCGTGAAACCTGAACATGACTCGCTCAAGAGTTTAGAGAATTGTTTTCCCTGATTTTGAAGGGAGGAACAAGGTAAATTTGAAACGTGTGCTAGACACGTATCACAAAGATTATACAGAGATACTTAATGATAAACCAACAAAAAAGGAAGGGCACTTCTTGGAATGACACCTTATTGGAATAGACCTAGATTAAAAGTTTATTGCAGATTGTTAGTGAGAGGTTTAGGAAAGAGAAATGGGAATTGAGGAAAATGTTCATGGCCTTATTTGAATATAAGCGAACGATCGCGACGCGGTAGAAAAGTTGAGCAAGCACTGGTTTGCACTATAGTTCATTGAAACATATGAAATGTTCACTGTGGAGACACAAAGTTTGTGGAAAAGAAAGTTATTGCAATTATAGGAAGAACTGATTGCACTATATAGGTGAGAGTCTATTTCTTGAAACAGTTGTGATTTACAATTAAATGCGCCATAGAATGTTCCAGCGGTGGACGAAAATTCACTATTGTAGTAATTTAGTTTTAAACAGAATTCTCCCAAGTACGTGAGAAATACATGACGGCAGGACTCGTAGATTGAGTACCGAATCTGGAAAGTTCCAGAACAATCTTAGTAGTAAAATGGGGCTAATGTAAATCCAGCGGAGGAACTTGCTTGGTAAATTACAGACAGTGGGTATTAGATAATATCCCACGTAGTGAGAAGATTTCTCATTTGGCAAGCATAAGAAATGCTGCTTTCACTAAGATTAGCTTGATTAAACAAAAGCTCAACATGGAAAATCCCGCGGAGGATGATTTTGCCCCAAAATAAGTAATTTCACACTGCCTATAAAAGATAGTTAAAAGCATGTGGTAGGTAAAATCATGAAGATGAGGTTAAAACTTGAAGCCGGTACTTATCTTTGTTGCATGGCGAAGGTGAAGTTCCTCACTGATGCTTAAAGTTCCAACATGGCGTGGAATTTAAAAAAGATGCCTCGTTAGGTCAGGAGGCTGGCTCTGGTTGAGCCTTAACTGATTACTACGACTGCCGACTAAGAAGTGAGAGCAGCTCAACGAAGCACGGAAGGTCCTAGGAAGGGGAGAGAGTGGGGGTAGGAAACAAAAGGTATACATATCAGCATAACCAACTTAGCAAAAAATAATTTTCTTCTTGATGGATGGTCTTCTAAGAGTTGATAGTAGGCGATATTAGCGCAGCATGGTGAGTGAAACAGTAGACGTAGTCCTCTTGCTCAAGGAGAAAATAGCTGACGATGGTAACGAGATCTGGTAGCCAAATGGATAAGTAAGTCCTCTTGCACGATGAGGAATTGAGTAGCTTCAGAGGTTTGCTACTAGATGACGCTAGGTGGATCGCAGAAGTTATATATCTGAAACATACTTATGAAGACATGAGAGATATACCCAACAAGGAGAAAACAGATGATCACTGTTGGTGTTTGGCAAAGAGGAAGGAAGAAATGAACATGCAAAGAGCAATAGACATTATATCTCTCGTACCGTGTATTCAAAGAATACACCATACTGGGGGGTCAGACACCAACAGCGAGCAAGAAAGCAGTTACACATTTATTGGAAGCGGAGCGATCAAAGACAGTGGTCTTGTGATCGGTCCATTTGTAGTCAAGATTCTGGCCACCCTGACTCTCCCATCTCTTCCAGGGTAACATTCGGTCACCCTACCAGAAATCCATACTAGGGGGGGGGGGTGAAATATCCCTAACCAAGACCAAGTCCCCTACTTTAATGTCGGGACTGGAAAGAAACCACTTCTGCCTCCGTTGCAAGGAAGTTAAATATTCCAAGTTCCACCTTTTCCAAAAAGAATTACGGAGGGCTTCAAGTTTACACCAAACAATAGGTAGATTAGAATCCCTGAAAGAAATGGAAAGGGGAGGAGGGGCAGAGAGAGAAGGGCGTGTAAAAAAGCGACCAGATGTAAGTGGAAGGAGGTTATCAGGGTCATTGGAAAGCGGAGTTAAAAGGCGAGAATTATCAACACTTTCAATCACGAAATAACTAGAAGCTGAGGGAAATAAAGCACTAGTAAAGATTGCGATACGATGAGAAAGAAGAATTGGCAAGTTTAAACAAAGCGTATAGAAACAAGTACATCTATTCAGGACAAGAATATACCAAATAAACAAAGGAACTATGCGAGTAGAAAGCAAGAACGCCATAGGTAACAAACGAGTAGCCATAAACAATAACCTCAAGTCATAATGAGTATCAAAGGGGTTACTCAGAAAAATACTTAAGTCAGCGAAAAACGTGACAGGACAAGTATGAATACAAAAACACATCGAATGTGACGACGAGAAAAAAACAGTTTGTTCAACAATGAACATTAAGATCGCAAAATATGTAAGCAAATTGCAATACATGAGCGCGTGAGAAATATGCAACGAAGTTTTGAAACAGGAATCGAAGCAGTTATAGAATACGAACATGAGTAAGTGAGGGACGTAAACAAGCACGGCCTTGACACACATAGTACAACGAGATAAGACATATAAATAGCTGACAGAGTCCTTAAGCGGAACAAGTTTATTCTGGGAAGCAGGTAAACGGCTTCTGTACTTGTAGTAGCAACTCGTCAGACAATGCTTGGCAATCAGCCAAAGTTGAGATAAGAGAAACTTGCTTTGAACTGTGTCAAGCGTGCAGGAAATAAACAACTTGGCATTCCTCAGGCGTGTATACATACAAGTCTGACAAACAAGCAGTTCGAAGTACACACACAACATTTGGTGAATCAGCTGTAACTTAAAGCAGATATTCAGTTTGAACGGAATGCAGTCAATCGTAACTTGGACGTGAACAAACAATTTAAAGCTACATGAAATAAAGTAGGAAATCAATTTCGCATAATTGAGAGGATCACGAAATCGGACAATTTTCAACAAAAAGAAGCTTAATTCTTCCGAGCAAAGAAGACAAGCTGGGACATTGAGACGAAGGTTATGCATAAGAATAGTTATTCTAGATGCAATAGAATTCAGATTTTCAAGCGGTTTCATGAGCGACTTCCAATTGCGAGGAAGGGGGGAGGAGCCGGCCGTGGCCATCCTTCTACATAACGAAAGAAGTGAAACATAGCGTACAGCAAAGTGATGGTGACTGATAGCCATGGTTTTACACAAGGGGAAGATAGTTTTCGAGGAATAGTTTAAGCAATTAACTGCTATAACAAATGACGTAAGAAGATAGACGAAATAACACAAAGCAAGGCGAACTTGAATGGCCATCTTGTGCGGGAAGAAGGAAAAACCATTTAAACAACTTACGGAGGTAACGCAGTTGTTCACGATAAGACATCGTTTCGACAGGTGGTTTTCAAAAATATTGAGATTTAAAACATGAGCGTTCTTTTTTTCAGAAATGGGATTTATGTCAGCTGTAACGAAATGACATTGTGCTTTGGTTTGAACACTGGTATGTTTGATTTCACCAGTAATAACCCAACCAAAATCGGTGTCTCTAGCGACCACGGTTGAAGATAACTTGCGTGTTTGTTTGCGAATGCAACTCCAAAAAACATTGGCACTGAAAAGCACATCAATGGGACCTTGAGCATTAAACTGAGGATCGGCTAACCTTAAGTGCGAAGGAATCTTTAATCCGGAGGTATTGATAGAGTGACTTGGAGTGTCCTTGCCAATACTGGTAAGAATGAGACAGTTTAAATTAAGATTGGTGTTTCTTTGACAAACGTCTCTGATTTTCAATTTTGAAGACTGCAAAACTTGAGTTTTCAAATTGTCAATGCCAGTCACATTGATAGAAGTAGGCGATGACGAAAGACCTAGTTTTTTAATCAACGATTGCGAAACAAAGTTGTGCGTTGAAGCGGAATCGAGAATACCACGGGTTCTGAACCAATTTCCAAATTTATCTTGGATTTCAAATTGTACAGTGGTCAACAGGGTTTGCGCACTATGAAAAGGTTCGGCGTTGGAAATGCAGGGAGAAGCATTAGTTTGTTCGGAGCGGCTCTGCAAGGAGCTTAAAGAGGCAGGTGCTGATGACCTCGATTTATCGTGAACGTGCAATAAAGAATGATGCGGTTTTTTGCAATGAAAACAGAGATTTGATGACGTACAGTTCGAAGAAGAATGCTTAGGTGATAAGCAATTGAAACAATGTTTGCTGTTTAAGACAAACTTCCTTCGATCTTCGACAGACAATTCTTTAAAGGATTTGCACAAATACAATGTGTGAAGCTTTTTACAGAGCGTGCATTTTAATGATTTGTTAAGCGGCCTGATATCTTCTCTTGAATTATTGAAAGAAGAACGGGTTTGTTTGTTTTCGACAAATGGGGGCTGATGTCCCTTTGAAGAAGCAAGTTTTTTTTCAAAAATTTGACACTGAGGATTCGTTTCGACTTTTTCGCACTGAAATGCGAGTGCTGTAAGGAATTGACATCGACTGTTGAGAAACGAGATAAGGTGTTCGAACGAATGTTCCTTGTTGCAGGCGAGTTCGATCTCCCAGGCCTTCAGTGTCGAAAAATCGAATCTTGATGTAGCTAGGTGAATAAGTATGGTGTCCCATGTTTGGACAGGCTGTTTTAGCTGGTATAACGCTCTGACATTTAACTGCATAGAATCTAAGAGGTCTCTTAAAGATGTGACGTCATTAGGTTTGACGGCTGGTAAGTTGAACAAACAACGGATGTGTCGAGCGACACTCAACCGTAAATTGCCATATCTCTCTTTAAGGAGATTAAAGGCGATGTGGTAGTTGTCTGCGCTTAAAGGCAGTGACTCCACTAAGGCTAAAGCCTCAGATTCCAAAGACGTACGAAGGAAGTAAAATTTATGTATGTCTGGGATCTCGATATTTTCATGAATTAAAGAGCAGTAAAGTTCGTAAAAAGAATACCATTCACCTTCCTTGCCTGAGAAGTGCGGTAGGCTTATCTTGGGAAGTAACGGTTTCGGTTTGTTCTTGTGAACTGAAGCGGGTGCTGACTGGGCCGGATTGATGACCCTAGTGTCCGGTTCTGAGATATTGCGGATCAGTTGGTGGGCCTTTGCAATTCCTTCAAAGTACAAGGGTTCAACCTCGTCCCGATCCGATTGCAGGTCTGGACAAGCGGATTCAATCTCGGTTTGAATTTGGTCATAATAATCATAAGACCGTTCGTACAACTTAAGACGATGTGTTAAGATATCTAAATCACACTCGGCAGGATTTAACTTGTTAATGAAATTTCGGAATCTAGTGAGTTGCCCTTTATAGGAAGAACGTCTGGCAATGAGAGTTTCATCTTTTTCAGAAGGAGCCATGACAAAAAGAATAAATTGAAATGCAACTCACAAAACTGTAGAACCTTGGAGATGCTGTCAAGTTGGCAACAGCGAAAGAGTAGAAAGAACAGGACACCCCAAAGGAGACAGGAGCGGCCTCTTTCCCGTTCACAGGCTTTGCATGACGTAGATATAGCTGAAAGATCCAAAGGAGATATTAAAAATTTGCAAAGTATTGTCAAATGACACTTGACAAACAATGGACATAGCAAATGGACTCTCCCGGGTTTCTGGTACCAATTTTTGGGTAGATTATAGGCTAGGGAATAACCCACCCACCAAGGGAAGATGATTAAGAGAAGGAAGTAGATTTGGGATTGGAAAAGAAGGATAGAAGAATAGGAGGAGAGTCCCACAAAAGTTATTAATTTGACTTTTAATCCATTTAGAAGCGGTTGCCACCGCAAATATGTGCTCGGATACCTAAAGTGGGTACGAGCTTGGTCGAAGCTGACGGGAACCGCAGCTAAGGCTTGGGCAGTTTGCCAGAGAGAGGCTTTAGTGTGTTTCCTTCCAAGCACGAATGAAAGTACTATAGGGAAGGGTGATGGTCTGGCCAGACAGATAGTAAAAGCTTTATTGTATATGAACGAGGGCATAAACCTAGGAAGAGCTAGGAAAGCCAGGATCCTGCCTAACTATAGTATCAGAGAAATGATGAATCCAAAAACAAATATTTAATTTATTTAACAATGCAGGAAGTTTGAGGAAATTAACAATTATGCAATATAATTTTAATTAACATAGTTCATTTGAACTTTTTAACAAATAGGGTCGCAGACCTCTCAACATTAAACGGTTGCTCCAGGCAATTGACAATTTACAAGGTTTCAAACCTTACATGTTTCTAAAATTTTTATAAGAGTTAAACCAATAAACAATGAAATAATTAAAGCTTGAACGTGAATTGGAGTACAAAAAGTGTACCTTAAGAAATTCTTGAGAGAATGTTCTAGAGAAAATGACAACTTTGAAAATGACGATAACAACAACGTGAAAATAAGATAGAAGTTCCTACAACTTCTTATATTTATACAGAATTAATATATGAGAATTATACAAAAAGGGCAGGTCACTTACAGTGAAACCTGGAGAAAGTGAAAAAGAAGTTTCTAGACTTCCTATGTTTAATTAGGAATCACGAGAAAAATGGGGCAGTTTCCATTTCGTGAAACCTGAACATGACTCGCTCAAGAGTTTAGAGAATTGTTTTCCCTGATTTTGAAGGGAGGAACAAGGTAAATTTGAAACGTGTGCTAGACACGTATCACAAAGATTATACAGAGATACTTAATGATAAACCAACAAAAAAGGAAGGGCACTTCTTGGAATGACACCTTATTGGAATAGACCTAGATTAAAAGTTTATTGCAGATTGTTAGTGAGAGGTTTAGGAAAGAGAAATGGGAATTGAGGAAAATGTTCATGGCCTTATTTGAATATAAGCGAACGATCGCGACGCGGTAGAAAAGTTGAGCAAGCACTGGTTTGCACTATAGTTCATTGAAACATATGAAATGTTCACTGTGGAGACACAAAGTTTGTGGAAAAGAAAGTTATTGCAATTATAGGAAGAACTGATTGCACTATATAGGTGAGAGTCTATTTCTTGAAACAGTTGTGATTTACAATTAAATGCGCCATAGAATGTTCCAGCGGTGGACGAAAATTCACCATTGTAGTAATTTAGTTTTAAACAGAATTCTCCCAAGTACGTGAGAAATACATGACGGCAGGACTCGTAGATTGAGTACCGAATCTGGAAAGTTCCAGAACAATCTTAGTAGTAAAATGGGGCTAATGTAAATCCAGCGGAGGAACTTGCTTGGTAAATTACAGACAGTGGGTATTAGATAATATCCCACGTAGTGAGAAGATTTCTCATTTGGCAAGCATAAGAAATGCTGCTTTCACTAAGATTAGCTTGATTAAACAAAAGCTCAACATGGAAAATCCCGCGGAGGATGATTTTGCCCCAAAATAAGTAATTTCACACTGCCTATAAAAGATAGTTAAAAGCATGTGGTAGGTAAAATCATGAAGATGAGGTTAAAACTTGAAGCCGGTACTTATCTTTGTTGCATGGCGAAGGTGAAGTTCCTCACTGATGCTTAAAGTTCCAACATGGCGTGGAATTTAAAAAAGATGCCTCGTTAGGTCAGGAGGCTGGCTCTGGTTGAGCCTTAACTGATTACTACGACTGCCGACTAAGAAGTGAGAGCAGCTCAACGAAGCACGGAAGGTCCTAGGAAGGGGAGAGAGTGGGGGTAGGAAACAAAAGGTATACATATCAGCATAACCAACTTAGCAAAAAATAATTTTCTTCTTGATGGATGGTCTTCTAAGAGTTGATAGTAGGCGATATTAGCGCAGCATGGTGAGTGAAACAGTAGACGTAGTCCTCTTGCTCAAGGAGAAAATAGCTGACGATGGTAACGAGATCTGGTAGCCAAATGGATAAGTAAGTCCTCTTGCACGATGAGGAATTGAGTAGCTTCAGAGGTTTGCTACTAGATGACGCTAGGTGGATCGCAGAAGTTATATATCTGAAACATACTTATGAAGACATGAGAGATATACCCAACAAGGAGAAAACAGATGATCACTGTTGGTGTTTGGCAAAGAGGAAGGAAGAAATGAACATGCAAAGAGCAATAGACATTATATCTCTCGTACCGTGTATTCAAAGAATACACCAACGGGTTTTTGAGATAATAATTCTTAAATGTGACGCATGGTTGAAACACTCTTATAAACGGGCACTTTTTGTGTTCCAACTGCGATAAAAATATTAAAATATAAATTAAAAATTCTAAACCTACAAGAACTAACGTAAAATAGAACGACAAAAATGATGATGTTATAGGAGTTTATGTAGGTCTATTGGTTACTTCTCAAACAACCTTCAAACTCGATTGCACATAATACTTTGGTCGACAGTTGGCCCCTGTCTCCAGTTAGAAGATGAAAATAATGTAGTGCTTAATCTTACAGTGATTTTACTTCTTCCTCATCCGAAAATGTTTTCCTCAAACAAATACTTGTTTCAGGTGTTTGGTGTTCTCAACTTGGTAGCAGTGTTCGTCACACTTGAGACGGACAGCACCACCGGTAAGTCGGTTTAGGGATGTAGTCATTTAGGAACAGCTACACACTTGTCAAAATTATAAGAACAACCATTGAATCATGGATATGATTAATTCTTCTACTAGCAACCCGCCCCGGTTTCGCCCGGGAACAGTTATGAATGCATTACGTGATTAACACTATTTTTTCGATGTCAATGAACTACGACCTATATCCGTTTTACGTCTCGACATGATGGGTTAAAATCACTGACTGGACTATTAATTATATTATCATGTTGATGCATGTGCAACGAATTCTTGTCAGACGTAATTTAAGAATGGCGAGGTGCATGAAACACAAATCCCATTTCCATCCAATGTTAACTTGACTGCGTATTTTGCGGAACGAAAAGTTCACAGGCGAAATGAAGAAAAGCTGAGTTGCACTTCCAGGGAAACGCCAAACACAACCACTCTTCACTGAAGTCTTACCTGAACACGACTCGAAAGTTTGCTGCTGGCTGTATCTGGGGTGATAGGCTCGCCCCTACCTAGCTCGTAAACTGTCACCTCAGTAATTGAATGGAGATTGTTGGAATGAAAACGTAAAAACACTTCTAGTGGGCGATGTATTGAAGATAGATATGTGCTCTCGGGGACTCTTCATAAACGAGCAACCCGCCCGGCTTCGCCCGGTATCTTTAACGCTTTACCCAGCGTAAGCTTAAAATATTTTTAGCCCATTTTGATTTTATGGAAAAATAGGCTTATGAGATCACCTTTTGTCCGTGTGTGTGCGCGTGTGTGATGGTGTGTGTGTGTGTGTGTGTGTGTCCCCCTAATAACTTATAAACGGCTGGAGCGATTTCATTCAAACTCGGTAAGATCATAGCACCATTCTGGCCGAGCCCGATCGTGCCCATCAAATGTTATTGTGTCTCACCAATCCAACATGGCGGCTGTGCGAAATATTTCACCAGCATTCAGTTTCTCCGAAACTATTACCCATATCACCCTTAAATTGTGTACGGTGATAAAGGGCACTACTAGAAGTTCACCTATGAGACTTTCAAAAACCTGGTAACTACAAAACCAGCATGGCTGCAAAGCGAAGTTGAGACATTTAAATAGACTTTTCTCGCGATTTAACCATCCAAACCTAATGAAACTTGGTACAGCAAATGCTTATACACATTGTAATGCACTGGAGTCTAATTTAGTTCAATTGTTTACTTAACCTCAAAATGGCGGCTGTGCGAAATGAGTAGGATGTATAAAAATAGGCTGTATAGTTCTTCACGGAACTACTTGTTTTATTTATTTCAATGAACTACGACCTGTAATGCGCACTGACGGTAGGTTTTCTTTCGACTTGATTCACTGAAATCGTTACTACTCGGCTTCCTTTGGTCATAAATAAATAATTTTCTACAGGAACCTTCCTCGAGAAATCCTTTACCGAATGGTGAAAACCGCATAAAAATCCAATCAGTGGTTCTCGAGATCACCCGGAACATCAAAGAATCGGAGACTTTGTTTTATACTAAGTAGAGATGTACATGATAATGTTTAATCTTAATAGCAGCACAGCTACATACACATTTTTATACAAAATTACCAAAGTACAAGGTCAGCGACATTAGACTAAGTATGTGCCTGATCCGCCACGCGGCCCCTGCGAGGTTCCGTCCCATAGAGAAGGACCTCAGTGTAATTCGACTGAAAACAAATTATATTATAGGCATAAAAATGAGATGGTGTGTATCTGTGTATTACTCAATCACGCAAGAACCACTGGTCCGATTTACATGAAATTTTACATGGAAGTAGCTGATTTACCTGGCTAACATATAGGCTACTTTTGATTTCGATACTTTGCACTATTTGAAGATTGCGACCATTTTAGTAACGTCACTACACCCTTTGGTTTCAAACTTTCATGTTTCCATTTCAAATAAAAAGAGAACGCTAAGAAATAGCAAACTTTTGATGACATATACGAGGTTTAACATTTTATTTTCTATCCGAAAGGTCCTGATCACTTTTCGTGTATCTTCAACGGTTAGCGAGTAAAACCTAAATGTGTGCTATAGAACACGGTCAATGCCGAGCGGTGTAGTTGGACAAAATGTTCCATCCTAACTCTCCATTCGCGCAGCGCCTCGCCTATCCCTTGTTTTAACTGCCACCTTCACATTTCAATTTACTTATGACCCGTAGCGAAGCACGGGTACTGCAGCTAGTAGGCTATAGAGATATGTTCAGGTGGTAATTGTGTGTTTTGTTCCAGGTCTTGGTCGCTATATCCACCTCGGTGTCTTTGCTACCTTCCTAATCGCCTCGTTACTGCTGGCGGCGGCGGTCATATGGGTAAGTACTCAAGGATCATGGTACAATTAGATCGGTCACTCTTGTATATAGACGTGCCTAGAGATAAGACTGCCTCAGGCTATGTTGCGTTCTGGCAATTCTGCCAACACAAAGAGAGAAATACCATACGAATGCTTACTATATCGCACGCAAACCAACGGTATTACTTGCGAAAATAGAAATTATTGAAATATGTATGCCATGGCGTAGGAATGTGGCGGCCCCATCGCCCAGTGAGAAACCACTGCAATCAGCCACCCGAGTATTGGCGGGAAAACCTATCGAATGTTTTATTATGGATACTCGAGTTTAGGGCTTAGTTACAAACAAACCATCAGACCTATTGAGAAATGAGTTATACCAATATTTTCCTTGTTTAATTCTACGTTTACTATATTAGCCAATTATTCTCAAGTGTATTAATTGTTTTTAGCATACTTTTCACATTTTGCAAAAATGAGGAAAATGAGATCGATCAGGGCAAATGTATGTCTGTCATTCTGTCTGTGTGTCCCCCCGCCCCCTATCAACTCCTAAACGGCTGCAGCAATCGAAACTAAAGTTGGTATGAGTAAAGGTCTATACCTGAATATCTCAAGCCCATATTTGAAAATTATGTCAGTGCTACCAACTGCTGAGAAACCGCACTTGAAATTTGAGCTCCATGTTGGATATCTTGGAAGGTATGCATGGGAGCTATTCCAAAATTGGCACACATATAGATAATGATATATCAGTTTAATTTCCAGGAGGCCATACATGGCAGTGTTGCCAATATGATTCTAAGCCTGCTGATAGGTCCAATTTTTAAATGCATATAACTTCTAAATTATCAATTGGATTTCAACCAAATTTCGTATGAACTATGTGTACTTAAACAGATATGACTGAGCGTATTTTAAGGTCCACCAGTGATGCCAACTGTTAATAAACGCTGTCTCTATGTTTTACCCTAATATCAACTTATCAGAAAGTATGCAAGCCAACAGATCTAAACTTTGCACACGTTTAGTACCTGACATTCTAGATTAATTTGAAGTAACAAATATACGTCATTGCTGCCAACATGATTCTAAGCCTGCTGATAGGTCCAATTTTAAAATGCATGTAACTTCTATACTAACAACTGGAGTTCATACAAAATTGGCACAATAGATCATAATATTTCAGATTAATTCTGACCAACACATGCATGCCATTGTTGCCAACATGATTTTACGTGCGCTGAGAGATTCAATGTCTAACTGCATGTACCGTCCATGCTATCCATTGGACTTCAACCAAATTTTGCAGTCTGTACCTTAAGAGATGGAACTAAGATATAAATTCAGTCACCAGGGCTGCCAACTGTAGTGCTCTATTAGGCTACATTATACCAGCTATATTTCGAACTAATTAGAAATTTCGATATTACCAACTTAATTTCGTCATTATTCTAGATAGGTCCATATACTGTAATTTAATCATTGGTATGAATCTTAATTTTAAGAAAAGTAGGCTCCTTAGTTCGTCACGGAACTTCTGGTTTTATTTGTGGTTGTATGAAAAATTGTCCGGGTTTTGGACGTCTTTTCTAGGAATCGCTCACTTAAAATTACAGTATATACTTGGAGAACTACTTGGTTGAAGGTAATTACATTTTTATATGTTATAGGCACAAGTATTGGTAGTGTAAATCTCAAGTTTGAATATTTTTCAACTACCCAATAAAATGTTCTTATACTTTTTCTGGAGTAACGTTTTCTCAGCCCAGGATAAACGTACAGCAGGAAACTTGGTCTCATTTTGAAGCTCTCACCTGTCTCCAGGGGATAAGTATAGAGGATGGGAAGGTAACCCAACAAACCACTCTACGTTGGGCTAATCACCCATGTGGAGGTAAAGTGATTCAGAGTACTACAAGTAGCCTCGGTTTGGACGGATATTAACGATGACGATCGGAGTGGAAACGGAAAACGAGATTCGGAACATGGAATATTATTGGGACATAAAAAGGGGAAAAACTGTCGTGGAAATTAAGAGAATGTGAAGAAATAGAACGGAATGCCAGAAATGGCTCAAACGGGACTACCCCGACGCTTGAAGGCATAAGTGAATTGAGGAGAGAAGAAGAAATATGTGTCTCCAATGAAATAATTTGCACATACCATACTTGGTATTTTTATTAAAAAACATGACACTCAATTACTTTAATGTTGGTCACAGATTTGTTAAAATTAGTTCTCTCACAGCTCTAGCATCCTAATTTAGTCTTATGTCAATTAAATATTGATCTATTACTGTGTACGAATGCTGCGAAGTTCATATGATATCATCAAACGTTCATTATGATACATCAAAGTTTAAGTTTTGGCGTCTCTGAAAGCCGCAGTAGTTAAAAGGGATGTAAAACCTATACCATTATTATTATTATTATTATTATTATTATTATTATTATTAATAATAATAATAATAATAATAATGATAATAATAATAATAATAATATCGTATGGCCTCGGGTGCCGGGTGCAAGCTTTATTATTTGACACCTAAAGGGTAGCTTCCATGTCGAATTTCGTTGTTCCTTGAAGCACTATGAAAGTCAAGGAGGTTAGATATCTAAGCTCCTTGAACACTATAGCGCTTTCTAGTAGAGACATAAGGAACTTTGTGTTGGCGGAGACTCCCGAGATTAATTTTGCCATTATGAACACGGCCTACTGAATTCAAATGGGTTCTTTGACATGCCAACATCGAATGACATGGTGTCGTAATTTTTGCCGCCTTAAAAAAAACCCACACTTACCACGGCCAGGAGCGAACCTGCAATCTCGGGGGTTAGTAGACCGACACGTTAACCACTCACCCACCGTGGCAAGCTCTATAACAATATTATTATGACTCAACAATTTTTCTAGGTTTATGCCGTGTCTTGTGCGGGATTTCACCTAGAATCACCAATCTGGCTCATCAGCGGGCTCTTGGTGTCCGTCCCCGGACCCCCACAGGAGTAGCGAACTGTGCGCTACCTCCCTTCTTATGAAGCGCACCTGTGCTTCTTTACTGTCATGAAATCCAATATACCATATTTTTGGAAGTTTTTATAGGGAGGTGAAAGGTTGCTTGGTCTTTTAGCACTCGCAGTAAAGAAGTGCAGGTGCGTTTCATAAGAAGGGAGGTAGCACAGTTCGCTACTCCTGTGGGGGGACATACCAAGAGCCTGCTGATGAGCCTATCTTGGTGTTGCTAGGCGAAACCTCACACAAGACACAGCATAAACCTGGAAAAAAATGTTGACTTAATAATTCCCTGGCCGTGAAAGCCAATATACCATATTTTCTTCTTCTTCTTCCCCTCTCGAATTGGCCTACTCAGAACTGGAGGGTCTTGATCTTCGCCCAGTATTGACGCATTGTCTGCCGGTGTAACTCCTTTCTTTCAGTAGTCCAGGGAGTACCTTTCCTCCGAGGTTTCTCCTGAAAACCATGGACCTCCTTCAAAGCACCCGTCACAGCCCGCTTGTCATGCAGATCTGATATTTGCAGTTCGTTAATATCCTTCTGAGTTTCCGTCAACCACGTGGTACGAACCTTCTTATTGCGCCAGAAACTAAGCAAACGATTGGCCAATCTTGTGGGAGGTAATCTCGCTATATGACCATAAAAGGCTCTCAATCAAAGAACTTCTCTATATGTTTTGTTTTTGTTTTTCGAAAACGCTATAGCCGGTGATTTGGCATGGAACTACTCTATTATGTGTGTATGGGGGCAGATGACCTCGCTGTTCCACCCCTTAAAGCGACAAAAACTGACTGGGTGTATGCTAGGAAAATCTCACAACTAAAACGTAGACTATATCCAAATAAACATCTTGTTGTTGCTTAATTTGAGAGGCTTCGACATAGTGGTCATTTGGTCCCGTGTACTAGGGAATAGCAGTCCCGGCATGCGTTGCAATGTCAATCAATTAAAAGAAAAGAAAAGGATAAACTAAATATTGTCTTAGAGAGATAGATGGACAATTAAGTAAAGGAATTTGGCAAATTATGTCACACACGAAGTGAAATGTCGATGTGTGACAAGCGGGCGCACAATATTTCACCAAAGTTCATTTGTTGAAACGATTCAAGCGCCATCTACTGTAAAATGGTTATACTAATTCAGAAACCTTCGCGGGCGTGCGCACAACTCCCTTAAAGTTTTATTGCAATCGGATGAGTGTTATATGAACGCATACGGACAAACAGTCTATAAAGAACATGATGTTCAGTAAAGAACATATAGCCTACTTTCTCCTAAATGCATGGGTATTGTTATAACTCTTTGTCCTTTTCAAGGAGTATAATTGAATGTTGGTTGTAGTAGCTTGTTGAAATACAACGTGTTATAAGGATATTAAACATGAATATGAAGTACCCTTTGCTAGTGCTACCTCTGTAAAAAAAATCATTCAATTCGGAATCGATTTACACACATACATGCCCGCTATCTGTAAACTATTGGGCTGATGACCTTTTAGTTCAGTCAAACGATGCTTCCCACAAAAACGTATGTTGTTGCAAAATTTGGAAGAGATCAAATGATTTGGTTGGTCGTAATTTGATTTAAGCTTTTAACATTTGAGTGGCCGCCGTTCCGTCAAGATGGCGGCGATATAAAACATGTCACTGAGATGCCCTTTGCTAGTGCTACCTCTGTACCAAATTTCGTTCAATTCGGTTTCACTGTGTTTGAAAAGATAGGGTGAATCGACTTGCACACATACATGGCAACCATCCGTAAAGTATTGGGCCGATGACCTGGTAGTTTGGTCAAAAGATTCTTCATACATAAAGGTATAACGTTGCAAAATTTGGTAGAGATCAGATGATTAGGTTGGTCGTAATTTGATTTAAGCTTTTAACATTTGGTTGGCCACCAATACGTTCTCGTCAAGATGGCAGCGATATAAAACATTACACTGAGGAGTCCTTTGCTAGTGCTACCTCTGTACCAAATTTCGTTCAATTCGGTTTCACCGTGTTTGAATTGATAGGGGGAATCGATTTGCACACATACATGGCCTGCCATCTGCTAACTATTGGGTTGATGACCTTGTAGTTTAGTCAAAAGACGCTCGCCATATAAATTTATGTTGTTGCAAAATTTGGTACACATCGGATGATTAGGTTAGTTGTAATTTGATTTAAGCTTTGAACATTTGGGTGGCCGCCATTAAGTTTCCGTCAAGATGGCGGCGATATAAAACATGACACTGAGGTGCCGATTGGTAGTTCTACCTCTGTACCAAATTTCGTTCAATTCGGTTTCACCGTGTTCGAATTGATAGGGTAGGCAGACATTCAGAGTACACACACTCACACACAGACAGACACACAATTTTTGGCCCTATGTAGATCTCATAAGTCTGCTTTCATGTGTAACATCTTTCCACTCGGTATCTGGATACTTTTGTGGCACTTGGTAGCTGGACATTTTTGTGCGAGTGATTTTGGAAAAGAGACGGAAGTGGGTGGGACGGAAGTGCATGGGATGGAAACAATGAGCGCGCGCGGTGGCGGAGATCGGTACAACGACGTACTGTAAGCCATGTGACTATGTGGAATGTAAATCGCATACGGTTTACCTCAAGGTTTGGAGGCCCCATTAAAGAAATTCCTACAATAAATCATCTTCAAGTTGTCGTTCTTTGGTGTGAAAATATGCATTATATCATATTTGCTGAAAACAATTACGATTTATTAAATCTTCATACTTTTGCTGTATTCTTATTTAATATATCGCATCAACCAACACTCCAAACAACGTAGGAATTCAGTATATTAACACCGACTACTAACAATAATTGATACTTCGTTGGTCTAAACGTATCACTGGGAGAAACGCATTTAACATACCTACTGCACACCTAATTTTTAATCGCGCCTATACTTGGCAGTGAGCTATATCGACAATAAGAGGCCATTTTCAATAACACCGCTGGCATGGGTTCACTAACTGGCCAGTATAAAGCGCAGCTCGCATCAAGTAGGCAGTGGATTGCTCCCGCATACAGTTGCAGGTATATGTCACTACTGCAGATGCATTGGAGAATCCTTTCATGTTTGCTGGCACAAGGTAGCACTATGAGTTCATTCTTTAAAAAATGCGAGTAAGTAATATGGAATTATTCGAATAACATGTCAGATGGTACAGATCATATGCGACTACTGTTAGGCTCGTTTTTTTTTTGTTGCAAAAATCGAAAGTAGGCTAAAAATTCATTTGTATGTCTAGAGATATACGTAGACAGAGAGAGGTAAATAAATAAATAAATAAATAAATAAATGAATCTATCAATCGATTAATCAATCAATCAATGAATAAAAGAATGAATACATGAATCAATAAAATAAAATAAATAATCCCGGCTCTGCCAAGGGCAACGAATTCTAATTCTGCGGTGAGGGCTCATCCTCATGAAGAACAAGTAGTTCCGTGAAGAACTACACAGCCTATTTTCATATATCCTACTTATGTGAATTGGCTCTATCTACATACAAAATTTCAGTTTGATTGCTGTAATAGATTCGAAGATATTGAGAACCGACTAAATATTTCGGATGGTCGCCATGTTGGATTTTATATATGTAGGTCCTAGAGTTATGTACTGTTACATGAAGATTATTGTGTACGTGTAGCATTCAAACTTCAATCGCATGATTAGGGCACAAGAAGTAACAATGAGAATTTTAAATTTCGCACAGCTGCCATCTTGTGGTTATGGAAACAATTGAAATAAATTAGATGCCCGTGGATTAACATTCCTGTTAGGATTTACTGTACCAAGTGTCACTGCACTCGGATGGTTAAATTGCGAGAAACGCCCATGTGAATATTGATACTTCGCGTCGCCACCATGTTGGATTTGTGATCACCAGGTTATATAAAGTCCTATAGGTGAACTTAAGTTCATAGCCCCTATGAACATAAAAAAAACAGTTTGATTGCTATAATAGATTCGTCGATTTTCAGAGCAGTCTAAATATTTCGGATGGTCGCCATGTTGGATTGTTATATGTATAGGCCATAGTGTCATGTACCATTAAAGGAACATTATTGCGTAGGTTCATTATTCAAACTTTCACTTTGATCGCATGATTACGACACAAGAAACAAAAACTTAATTTTAAAATTCGCACAGCCGCCATCTTGAGGTTATGTAAACAATTGAACTAAATTAGATTCCATGTGTATCACAATGTGTATAAACATTTCCTGTACCAGATTTCATTGCGTTTGGAACATTAAATCGCGAGAAAGATCTATTTAAAATTTTCAAATTCGCTTGGCCGCCATGTATGTTTTGTAGATAACCGTTGTTTGAAAGTCTTATGGATGAACTTCCAGTAGTGCCGTTTATCTTCGTACAAAATTTCAAGGTGATATCGCTAATAGTTTCAGAGATATAGAATGCCGGTGAAATATTACGCACATCCGCCATCTTGTTGTTATGTAAACAATTGAACGAAGTTAGATGTCGGTGCATTACAATGTGTATAAACATATACTGTACCAAGTTTTATTGCGTTTGGTTGGTTAAATCGCGAGAAACGTCTATTTAAAAGTCGCAAATTCGCTTGGACGCCATGTTGGTTTTGTAGTTACCAGGTTTTCAAAAGTCACATAGGTGAACGTCTAGTAGTTCCCTTTATCACCGTAAAAGATTCCAGGGTGATATCGGGAATAGTTTCGGAGATATTGAATGCTGGTGAAATATTTCGCACAGCCGCCATGTTGGATTGGTGAGACATAACAAAATTTGAAGGGCACGGTCGGGGTCGTCCGGAATAGTGTTATGAACTTACCGAGTTTCATTGAAATCGCTCCAGACGTTTAGAAGTTATTAGGGGACACACACACATACACACCTCACACACACACACGCACACACACACGGACAAAGGGTGATCTCATAAGCCTATTTTTTCAAAATTGAAAATAAGCTAAAAACTGAGAAAAGGAGTGTTGGATCCCCTCCTCAACTGTCCTTCTACTCCAGGCAAATGCTGGGATGGTCCCTAACTTAAGGACACAGCTGCCTCCTACCCAATCATATCCCTTGTACTACCATCAAATTAACACATGTCCACACACCGAAATACACGGGGCTATATGACCACAATATGGCAGCCCCTAAAATAAGCAACAACAATTCTTACTTCCCACATTTCGAACCACAAAAGTAATTTGTGGTATATTTAATTCATTAAATTCCTCGAGTCATTCGGCCATGCCTTGTATTATGACACATGGAGAAACGGGTTCTATTGGAAGACAGCTTGTAATTTATTAGACGAGTCTTACATAACCTAAGCGCACGGAAAGTTTTGTCCCTCACATAACGGGATATCAAGTTGAGCAACATTCCTGCTCACCTTTCTCTGAAACAGAGACTCATTTCTTGGTGTTGTACCCCAGGGTATTGGCGCCGGCGTTGAGTGCATGGAACACTACAGGCACCGTAAACTCGGTGATCTCGAGACTCCACATCTAAAGGTCCTGGTCGCGTAAGAGATTTGACTACTGTCGACCAAAGTATTATGTGCACTCGAGTTTGAAGGTTGTTTGTGACGTAACCAATAGACCTACATAAAATCCAATAACATCATCATTTTCATCGTTCTATTTTACGTTAGCTCACGTAGGTTTGGAATTTTTAATTAATATTTTAATATTTTTATCGCAGTTGGAACACAAAAATTGCCCGTTTTCAAGCGTGTTTCAACCATGCGTCACATTTAAGAATTATCTCACAAACCCGTCATCAGATCGAATCCAAATTTTTACACAATATACATTGGAATGTTGTAGGCCTATAACTGGTTTATTAATTTCAAAATTTTGTGTGTCCAAGAAACAAAGTTGTTATTATTTTCGTACGGTAACTTTTTCTTGGCTCGGGGTGGTTGGATAATGTAGTTCTTGGTCGCGTTTTAATCCTTATACATCAAAAAGTTGTGCTGTGACTGAAATACATAAATTAATTCACTTATTTTATATCGGTTTGTATTTGTACAAGGAAATAAGACATGGTTCACCAGCTAGCCGCTCCGGGTAAAAGCTGTACAGCGTTGCTGAAATGGTCCCCCAGGGGCTCACATCTAGTGGGTTGTGGGTTGGCGACCACGGGGCCCCAGCTGAGTCCGGCATTGCTTCCACTTACTTGTGCCGGACTCCTCTCTTTCTTCTTTCCTATCGACCTCCCTTGGTCAACTCTTGTTCTCTTCCGACCCCGACGGTATTAGGTTATCCGAGGCCTAGGGAGTCTTTCATTTTCCCGCCTTAATAGGCCCTTGTCTCATCTTTCCTGATACCCTCCTTCTGTGAGGGGTCAGCCTTCTTTTTCTTTTCCTTTTATCTCCTGCCTTGTGCTCAAGGCCCTTAAGGAGGCAGGGTGTATGTAGCCCCACCACTTCTGGTGCACCCTAGATAATGCTACACCCTCAGGGCCTCACGGCTGGTGAGTTCGGGAGTTGGCGACCCCGAGGGATTCGTGAGCTGGGTCCGTTTTCCCCTTTTGTCCCTTCCCTTTGGGGCGGACCTTCTCCACTCTCCCCTCTCCTCTTTTCCTTATATTTACTTTTCTCTTTAAGATTCCCGCACTGTTTTTAGCCTATTTTCAATTTTGAAAAAATAGGCTTATGAGATCACCTTTTGTCCGTGTGTGTGTGTGCGCGCGCGCGCGTGTGTGTGTGTGTGTGTGAGGTGTGTGTGTGTGTGTGTGTGTGTCCCCCTAATAAAATCTAAACGGCTGGAGCGATTTCGATGAAACTCGGTAAGTTCATAGCACTATTCCCGGCGACCTCGACCGTGCCCTTCAAATTTTGTTACGTCTAACCAATCCAACATGGCGGCTGTGCGAAATATTTCACTGACATTCTATATCTCCGAAACTATTACAGATATCACCCTGAAATTTTGTACGGTGATAAAGGGTACTGATACAAGTTTACCTACGTATATTTCATAAACCTGTCAAGTACAAAACGAACATGGCGACCAAGCGAATTTGAAACATTTTAATAGACTTTTCTCTTGATTTAACTCTCTGAGTGCAGTGAAATGTGGTACAGTAAATGATTTTGCAGATTGTAATGCACTGCCATCTAATTTAATTCAATTGTTTACATAACCTCAAGATGGCGGCTGTGCGAAATTTTAAAATTAAGTTTTTATTTCTTGTGTCGTAATCATGCGATCGATGTGAAAGTTTGAATCATGAACCTAGGCAATAATTGTCCTTGAATGGTAGATAACTCTATGGCCTATACATATAACAATCCTAAATGGCGAGCTTCCGAAATATTTAACGGTTCTCAATATCTATGAATCTTTTACAGCAACCAAACAGTTTTTTTTAATGTTCATAGAGACTATGAACATATGTCCACCTATAGGACTTTCAGTAACCTGGTGAGCACAAATCCAACATGGCGGCGACGCGAAGTATAAATATTTAAATGGACGTTTCTCGCGAATTAACTATCCGAGTGCCGTGAAACGTTGCACGTTAAATGCTTATACAATTGTTGATCCACTGGCATGTAATTTATTTCAATTGTTTGCATAATCACAAGATGGCTGGTGTGCGTACTTTTAAAATCTCGTTTTGACTTCTTGTGTTCTAATCATGCGATTGAAGTTTGTATACCACACGTACACAATAATCTTAATATAATTGTACAAAAATAAAAATCCGACCTGGCGACCATCTGAAATAGAGGCAATTAACATGAGTAGGATATATGAAAATAGGCTGTATAGTTCTTCACGGAACTACTTGTTGTTACTTGGTTCACCGTGTGTCTAAATTCCTTTCTAGCGATTTTTAAGGGATTTTTAATCTACGATGCTTTTTGTATGTTTTTTCGATCTAAATTACATCTCGGGATTGTTTTCAACCTCAATTGCATTTTGTAAAGATTGACAATCTAAATTGCTTTTTGGTATGTCTTTCAATGCAGGTAAGCCGGGCCTTTTAGTGAGAATTTTGAATTTCAATTGCATTTTGTAAGTATTTTCAACCAAAACCGCATTTTGCCCGAATTTTGAATCTATATTGCATTTTGTTTGGTGGGCATTTTGCACATATTTTTGTCGCACCTCTTCCTACCTTGATATGATCAAAATTAGCATAATTAAAAGAAGTAATTAATTCGGTGACACTAAGGTAACCGAGAGGGAGCCCCAGACGCCCAGTGGCATTCGCCACGAAGGAGGAATGAGGGGAGCGTTCTTATTTTCGTAGTCTTAGAAACGCCCTCAATAATTTAGATCAAGGATGGAAATAGGCGATGCCAGGACAAGCCTGTTAATTGGAAGGGCTGGACTTACCCTGAGACCGAATGCGAACATTTCCCATCCAAAATGCCGAGGAAGGAACAAGGTAACCATTTTCGCTGAGCTTCATGCACAAATAATAATCATAATCTCAAGATGACTGCTCATTGTATTAACATAAGTATTACAAACAACTAAACTAGGTAACACCTTAAATATAAATAAAATGCCACACAATAAACATATGATCCCAGTAGGTTATGATTAGGGCGACGCGAAATTAAAACCTCGTGAATTTAAAACACGTTTCAACCAACACATCCCTCGTCCAAGTGACGATTTGTATTCCCGCATTATAATTCACAACTAAAAATACTAAAGTAATTCCCCCAAATAGTATGAAAGGAAATAACGACATGAAGTAGGCCTAAGGCAAAAGCTACTCCAGAAAACAAAGTTGTTTGACACAACCAAACAAGTCGGTTATTACGACCAGACCGTCTGAAGGACACCTGTCAACTGAGTTGGCGAGGAGTCGTTCTGACAAGGTTAAAGCCAACACCCACCCTTAAGAGCAAAACGGAAAACTAAACAATGAAGAAAATCCCCACCCTGAAATAATGCAACGCAAAATGAGGAGTACCATATCCCCTTCCAAAATACCTTAACCTAAAACATGTCTTAAATTTATATCTGAATTGCCACACGACACGTGGCTAGGAAAAGCACTACGAGAGTCAAATTGAAAGTTTTTAAAATTAACAGTCTTAGCAAATTCAAAGTTTTGTCAGATCCCTGTTAGATAAGGTTTGTGCAATACTATACTGTTTTATGCCTCTCCCCAGAGGAAATGAAAATTTCCTCCGGGAAGGGGGCTTCGACACTCCAAGTTCTGCGTGTGAGATTCAAGAAGCCTGGATACTGACTGCCCTGTTCGCTGAGGGCTTGCTTTCTAGGGAGAACGTGACCACCCCCTCTCCACTGCACAGTTTGGTCGTGCCAACCTAACTTGGGGGCGCAGACCACCATAACAACGACATAGTCCAAGAGAAATGTTGGTACCACAAGTGGTGCCATGACCCAAATCTTTAAGAGTTTACTCAGAAGTGCTACGACGAAATGTTCTCAGGGTAGAAACTCAATCCTCTAATAGGGCTTAAAGGGGTTTCTAGGAAATTTTAGGCAAGTGCGCAGCAGTTCATTTCACAACAGCACTTCACAACAGCAGCGTAGAAATGTCAATCTTCCAGGGTATTAACGTCAGCTTCTTCCCAGGCAACAAATGTAGGTTCAAGAGTTTTGGGAACCAATTAGCTGGTAGCAGGAGTGCCTGTGAAATATATCAGCTCGAGACTGTTGCGAAATAATTTCAGTTGTGTAAGCCAAATCTTGGATGTTTCATTTTCTTCATGTAACGATGTTAAAAGTCGTTACATCCTTGCCCTCCCAAAGAAGACGATGGGGAGAGAACAGCAGGAATGGTGGTGAGTCGCTGGGCATCTGGCAGATGAAAGGTCACCTCCGAACTCCGCCAGCAGATCTCGAAGTACAACCCCTTAGGAAGGAGGATGCCATCGAACTTGGTATGGTACTGTCAACCTGGGCCCAGGTTGAGAGTACACGTCCCACATGAAATTTCCCAACTGAAACACACCATTACTACAGCAGAATAAATTCAATTTAGGTTCCCTTAGCGGGAACGTGTGGCTCCAGACTAGCATGCTAGCCTTAAGCAAGGTTATGTCATCTGAGGACAGATGAGGAAAGTCACACCACATTTGTACGTCACTGAAACTCAGTAAGCAGTTGTTTAAGTAGTATCCGGGGTGCTTGAGGCCTTAATCAAAAGTTCCTCACAAGTGAGTGGGTCTTCAGGGCATCACTAAAATGTTCACTGAAGGGGGTGGGAGTATCATACGATAGGGCATCTGACCACACGAGAAGACTGATTTTGAGTTAAGAAAATTAAAAAAATTAACCACCATTACCAAATAGGATAACTAAACTAAAATTATGAATATTCATAGAGGTTACCAGGAATACACAAGCAAAATTTTACAGAATTCTCAAAAATATCCTACCAAACCCTTTAAAATGAAAGAGAAAACCCTTCCTTGAGACGGGAAATCAAGGGGACCCCCACTGATACCCTGCCAAAACAGCGAAACAATATAAAAAGGAATTTACATTTAATAATAATAATAATGTTATTGGTTTTACGTCCCTTTTAACTACACTGGCTTTTAGAGACGCCGGGGTGCCGGAATTTTGCCCCGAAGGGGATTTTTAACGTGCCAGTAAATTTACATTTACTCGGATGGGCTAACGCAGCACCGCACGAATACAGAACATTTTGAGTACAGAGAAAACATTTAAATATACACAACATACCAAAATCAAAACCAAGGATCGTCATAGGTTTGTGATACATAAAAGACATGATTAAATTTAAAGTCTCTGCCTCATTTCACCAGTCACTGCCCCTAACCATCCACGGTGGCCATCCGACAAACGGCAGAAAACAGCAACTACTTTCCACGAGACTAGAAACTAATGGGGACCACGTTAAACAGCCTGACACACACATGGTCAACCGATTTGCATACCATCATTTAACCAAATCTCACAAAATGACCTCATGGCAACTTGCCAACGCACCCTACCAGTCCACAGCTCTTCATGAACTTCTGGAGGATGACCCGTCGAACTCAGAACACCAAGGTGATCACACCCATGTTGAGAGTAACCTCACATAACGTGACGCATGGAGAACTCCAAAAAAAAAAAAAAACATCTTCCTCAAAATTACAATTGCTTCGACCTTACGGTCCCTAACATGCCACAGCATTTCCAAAATACAGAACTACATGGTCACAGATGCGACAAGATGATAAATTCTCAAAAGCACGGGGCGATTACTGTCCCCAAAGGAAAGTGCACCTTGCACAGAACAAGAACGAGTTCGCCAAATGATAATTAGCTCAAAATTTCTCCAAAATAGGGACGACGATTTCAAGGTGACACAAATTCAAAGCAGAGAACAACTGACTGACGCCTCAGCTTGGCCATCAGCTCGAAACTGACGTTCCACAATTTTAAAATATTCACACCCGAGTACACGGGGAAGGCAAGAATTACATTTCCGAACTACAATCAGGTGCAAGTTGTAACAATATTAGCAAGTCAGCAGTCGAACAGATCAAGCTGCAGATTACGAATAACCCACTGACCAACCTGAACTAGATACATTTTCAACCGACAAGAGATGGTAGCCCGAAGGTTTCCCAGATCACAAATACAATTTCTATAGCCCTCACGTCAGCAACTGAACAACACACCGAAATGAGCATCACTCTGAAGCATCACACCTTATTTTCACATAAAATCAAAATTTCACTACCAACCTAACAAAATTATCACTAAATCATCCAAAAAAAATTTACTCAAAATATCAACCACGAATACGATGAACAAAACTCAGCTAACAGAAGCAGATCACAGCCTTTCTTGAGGATTACAAAAGATGACATAAGAGATTTGACTTCAGCGGAACAACTAGACCATCTCCCATCGCCCTGAACTTCATACCATCGCACTCACAGGAAATAGAAAATCATAATTTCACCTTTTACACACCTCGAGTTTCTCGTTCACTAGCAGGTTTACAATTCGATATATGAGTCCTAAAAACACGTTTCCTAGACAGATCCTCTAATAACACGGTTACTTCAGAAGGAAAGGACAGAATCTCATAGGGGCCCTCATATTTTGGCTGCAGTTTACCTGATACCTGACGACCTGGGGCCTTAGCCCAGAAGTTCTTTGCATACACAAAATCTCCGATAGAATATCCACCCTCTTTTCGGCCCAAATTATATCTCTTAGCCACCTTGTCATACGAGATCTTTATAGCAGCTTTGGCCTCCTTCCAGATTTCTCTGACACGATCAGGAGAGGGTTGGTCAGGAAGCAGATCATGAAGTGACCACAGATTCGTTAGAGGGGAATTTGGGACGAACGCATACATAAGTGAGAATGGCGTTTTCCCATGGGATTCATGCTCAGCAGTATTGAAGGCATAGGGTAACCAATGTAATGACGAATCCCACTTGGCATGATTATCACGATGATATGCGATAAGCGCAGCTCTCAAATTTCGGTTAACTCTCTCTGCCAAACTAGGGTTGGGGTAATAAGGTGTCGTGGTGACATGGGAAATAGAATAATCAAAACAAAATTTTCTGAACTGATGAGAAACAAAAGCCTTGGCATTATCTGACACCAGGTATTGACTAGGACCGAAGGAAGAGAAAACAGACTTTAAACATCTTATGACAGTAGCAGAGTCACAATTTCTAGTGGGAAAAATCCACGAAAAGCGAGAGAAACCATCAACACAAACAAAAGCAAAACGATTACCTAGTTTATACCTCGGCAGGGGCCCAACGAAATCCTCATACAAGCGTTCCATGGGCCTAGACGCAGATTCGGAAGCTAACTTACCAACCTTACCACTGACGGTAGGCTTACTCACTTTACAGTCATGACACCCCAGCACGAACTTTCTCACATCCTTATCGAGACCCTTCCAAACAAAAGACTGCCTTATTTTCTGTCGAGTTTTGAATATTCCTAGGTGTCCTCCAGCGGGTGACTCGTGAAAATACATTAGCATGCCATTTATCAGCTGAGTAGGCAAAACAACTTTAGGCTTTCTATCACGCCTAGTTACACAACACAGTACACCAGACTTTAAAATATTAGGTTTTATCTCTTCTCCAGAAACTAATCGAGCAATTAAGTCACACAAGACGGGATCTTCCTTCTGATGGTCAGCAATGTCTCCAAACAATAACGGTGAATTTACTAACATGTGTTGAGCTGAATTAGCCCCAACAACAACAGGTTCCTCTAAAGAGGGAGTTTCACACCTGTCAGGTATTTCTCCATAGAGACGATTAAGTGACACAGCACAAATATTTTCATGATTTTCCTCGGGAACGAGATTCTTACATTTATTAGGAACTTCTTCATACATGCGGCTAAGGGAGTCGGCTATGACATTTTCACAACCCTTTATATGACGAACGGTGAACTGAAATGATGAAATACGGGTTGCCCACCTGGCGATTCGCCCAGTGGTTCGAGGTCTAGCCAGGACCCAGCTCAGGGCCTGATTATCGGTTTCAAGCTCGAAAGGAACATGTTCGACATACATCCGAAATTTCTCCAGCCCAAACATCACTGCGAGTCCTTCAAGCTCGTATACGGAATAATTTACTTCAGCAGGGGACAGAGTTCGAGAAGCAAAACCAATAGGTCGTCTACCTAACTCACTTTCTTGTAACAACACAGCAGCTACAGCACCGAGCGATGCATCAGTCTGGATTATAAACTTCTTACTGAAATCAGGGACAGCGAGGAGAGGAGCCCTACACAGTGCCTCCTTCAAATCATCAAAAGCTGCTTGCTGCGACGGACCCCATTCAAATTTCACATCAGACCTTCGCAGATGATTAAGTGGCAACGCGCGGTGCGCAAAATTGGGTATAAATTTGCGCAAAAAAAAAAACAACCATTCCCACGAATCGGGCTACTCCTTTCACATTTTTAGGGGGTGCAAAATCTCTAATTCCTTGAGTTCGGGAGTCATCGACCGAAACACCTTCAGCAGAAACAATATGACCAAGAAAAGCAATTTTAGGTTTAGCAAGGGACACTTTAGACAACTTTACGGTTAGACCAGCAGATTTTAACCTCTCAAATACTTCACGAAGATGGCGCACGTGGTCTTCGAACGTCTCGCTATAAACAACAACATCGTCCAGGTAGTGATACAAGTAATCAAATTTGATGCCAGAAAACACGTGATCAAGAAGCCTACTAAGCACAGCGCCCCCTGTAGAGAGACCAAAAGGCAAACGACAATACTCAAAGAGATTCCAATCGGTGGCGAATGCAGTCAGATGCTTAGATTCTTCAGCTAACGGAATTTGGAAATATGCCTGCGTCAGGTCGATGAGGCTATAATAGGAGGCGTTTTTGAACCAGGAAAAACAGCTATGTAAATCAGGAAGAGGGATGGATTCTAAAACAATCTTTTTGTTTAACCTGCGATAATCTACGACTGGCCGAAAACCACCATTAGGCTTAGGTACTAAGAACACAGGTGAGGAATATGCTGATGTGGAGGGTCGAATCACTCCATCTAGTAACATCTGATCGATTAATTTCTTTAATTCCAACATTTTGGGTGGACTCAAAGGGTAGGGAGGATGTCTGACGGGTATAGTATCCGTCACTTCAATTTTATACTCCAGGATCTTAGTCATTCCTAATTCATCAGTGAACACCTCGGGAAAATACCCACACAAATCTCGAATCTCTTTAGCTTGAGCGTCAGATAAATTACTTAAATCCAAGGATTCAACCCCGGTGGACAAGACGGGTTCAGCATCACGGTTGACAACACGAGCACTCGCGCTAGGGACAGCAGTAGAAAGAAATTTAAATTTTACCTCAGAACAAAACCTGAACCAGAATGATTCGTGTTGCATATCTAGCAGTAAGCCAGTATAAGCAAAAAAATTAGCGCCCAGAATAAAAAAATAGCGCCCAGAATAATAGGACATGACAAATTCTTAATGACCCAAAAGGAAAATTTCCAACAAAATTTATGAATCCGAACTTTAAACTTCACAGAACCAAGAACGTCCAATTGAGCACCGTTGGCAGAAACCAACTTAACATCTACATTTGACAGGTTACTGAATTTACAAATGAGTTTCATAGACAAATACCAATTCTCGCTAACCAATGAAGCAGCACTTCCTGAGTCTAACAAGGCAATAATACATGCATCATTTATCGAAACTTCAACCCTAGGAGAGGGCAAGACCCCATCAGAAACCTTCGAACACACGCCACTTGCTCCGATAACTTTGGTGCGGTCCTTCGTTAATTCATTGCCTAAGGCACACAACTGATTTTGGGCGGAACGAATACCTCGAGGCCTGCCCCTTGATTGTCAATCCCTTTTTACTGGACAATTCCGATGCATATGACCGGTTTCCTTGCACTTATAACAAGTCTCAGGACGGTTATTAAAATTTTGGGGAGAACGACACTGCCCAGGCGGGGTTCGAACCAAGGGAGGTCGAATGAAAGGAACAGAATTTCCACGGTGAAAAGGCTGGCTATTAGCATACCTGGCAATGTCAACTGAACGTACTGACTCGGCTTGAATACCGTCTTCACAGAGACCCTTAATAGTAGTAGCGGTGGTTCCGATACACAAACAATTTCTGAATTCCGGAGTTGCTCCAGCCAAAATGAGTTTTACCACTTCAGTTTCGGGCATGATTACCCCGAACACCTTCACAAACTTGGAAATATCAACTATATAAGAATTTATTGGCTCGTTCATACCTTGAGCACGATACAAATACCGCCCCTTCATAGTGTCCAAGGATCTGATTGGTACAAAAATTCTTAACACCTCGGTCATAAAATATTGAACGCTCCACCCCTCGCTCATGGCACTAGTCACATACGTTCTCAATGTGTCTGACATATGAGGAGATATCAGCTGGAATACTACTTGGTCACTCACATTAAACTGTTCTGCACACTCGTGAATGTCGACCAAAATCCTTAAGAAAATCACAATTTCTTCCGCCGTGTCCATTCTTCGCCCAGACAGCCTAGACACAAAACTCACAATAGGGTGGTTCACCGTACCAAAACTGGCCTTAGAAAATATAGAGTAATTAGAATCACCCTCGCTTGAAGCACCACGGCCTGCCATCTCTACACACAAATCCTCTTTAACAGAACTACGATTTCTGGGACTAACAGTAGGAATGGTGTTACGCCCCGAGCTCGAATTACCTCTTAAACACCCCTGAGACTCGGCACTAAAATTTCCGGTACCTTCGAAGAAGGAATTTGGTTTCACTGTAGGTGGCAGATGACCTGCATTACCCATAGCATTAACTGACGGAAAGGACCCAATACCTTTAGAAATTATTTCACTAGTGATTGTCCTATTAGAATTATGGTTAGGCAAGGGAACATTCACGACAGATCGGGGTTCAAGCATTGACCCTGCCACACGAGACGAGACTGCGGTACCAGACACAGAATTGCACGTTACGCAGTTGCAAGTAGAATTTTCCCGCCCGGAACGCCCTGAGACCAAGCCACCAGAATTGTTTCTACTTAGATATGAACTCGGCTCTCCAGCGGCCAATGCCACTCCAGTACTTACCGAGGAACAAATAGGAAAATCAAAGGTTACATGGTTATTATTTGGTGCAGAAACCATTAGAGCATTAAGATTCAGAATATTTGATTCTGGGTGCGGGGTACCAATTTCTACTGCAACGACATTGGACCCGGAGTTACTTGTCATTATCTCAGAACTAACGGCATTGTGTTCGCGAGACGGAAATAGCCACGACCCTTCGCGGCAAGGGGGTGGGTGGCCTGGCTCGTTCACAGCTGGCTCGACTGGGTTACCAACCTTGGGACACAAACTTTCAGACACACAGGCAGAACTATTTGCAGGATTGCGATCGCTAATTTGGGTAGCATTAAGCAAATCACCATCTTTATCACAGGAATTGACACTATCCAAACACTGTGCGCACTCAACTAACTTGATCTCAGCATCTAATAAACCCTTCAATTCGGACATAGGTCGTGTTTCATCGGATTCCATTAGATCAACGCAGCGCAGGTAAAGATATTCAATTCGAGCTCGTAACTTAGTAAAATTGGCAGGACCGCATTTAACCTCTGAGAAACAAAATCTTACAACATTTGATATTTCTTGAACAAGACCACAAATCTTTGACTCACCCAGTTTGAATTCTGCCAATGTCATTTTAGGTGGCGTTGCTGGAAATTCCACTGCATACTCCAAACTGGTCCTCGCCTGTTCTGTTTCGGCAGGTACTTGGAGATTACGTATTAGCAGTTCATATGTAATCTCCTCCTCAGTGAGATATTTCACCTTCAAGTTGCGTCTAGCCATCTCACAGATGTTTCATGTAACAGAATCAAAATCAAGCATTACACAGAATACAATTAATATCCTAGCTGTGTGGAGAGAAAAAAATAATAGGGGATGGTACAATTACTTTCTAAATTTTCATGTTGGATTAATAAATTGCAATTAGTCAGCGGAAAAGATGGTTATCACCGGCACTGGAGAGAGAATCAACCACGCTCTGCTACCACTGTCGCACCTCACCTATTCCTACCTTGATATGATCAAAATTAGCATAATTAAAAGAAGTAATTAATTCGGTGACACTAAGGTAACCGAGAGGGAGCCCCAGACGCCCAGTGGCATTCGCCACGAAGGAGGAATGGGGGGGAGCGTTCTTATTTTCGTAGTCTTAGAAACGCCCTCAATAATTTAGATCAAGGCGGGAAATAGGCGATGCCAGGACAAGCCTGTTAATTGGAAGGGCTGGACTTACCCTGAGACCGAATGCGAACATTTCCCATCCAAAATGCCGAGGAAGGAACAAGGTAACCATTTCCGCTGAGCTTCATGCACAAATAATAATCATAATCTCAAGATGACTGCTCATTGTATCAACATAAGTATTACAAAAAACTAAACTAGGTAACACCTTTAATATAAATAAAATGCCACACAATAAACATATGATCCCAGTAGGTTATGATTAGGGCGACGCGAAATTAAAACCCCGTGAATTTAAAACACGTTTCAACCAACACATCCCTCGTCCAAGTGACGATTTGTATTCCCGCATTATAATTCACAACTAAAAATACTAAAGTAATTCCCCCAAATAGTATGAAAGGAAATAACGACATGAAGTAGGCCTAAGGCAAAAGCTACTCCAGAAAACAAAGTTGTTTGACACAACCAAACAAGTCGGTTATTACGACCAGACCGTCTGAAGGACACCTGTCAACTGAGTTGGCGAGGAGTCGTTCTGACAAGGTTAAAGCCAACACCCACCCTTAAGAGCAAAACGGAAAACTAAACAATGAAGAAAATCCCCACCCTGAAATAATGCAACGCAAAATGAGGAGTACCATATCCCCTTCCAAAATACCTTAACCTAAAACATGTCTTAAATTTATATCTGAATTGCCACACGACACGTGGCTAGGAAAAGCACTACGAGAGTCAAATTGAAAGTTTTTAAAATTAACAGTCTTAGCAAATTCAAAGTTTTGTCAGATCCCTGTTAGATAAGGTTTGTGCAATACTATACTGTTTTATGCCTCTCCCCAGAGGAAATGAAAATTTCCTCCGGGAAGGGGGCTTCGACACTCCAAGTTCTGCGTGTGAGATTCAAGAAGCCTGGATACTGACTGCCCTGTTCGCTGAGGGCTTGCTTTCTAGGGAGAACGTGACCACCCCATCTCCACTGCACAGTTTGGTCGTGCCAACCTAACTTGGGGGCGCAGACCACCATAACAACGACATAGTCCAAGAGAAATGTTGGTACCACAAGTGGTGCCATGACCCAAATCTTTAAGAGTTTACTCAGAAGTGCTACGACGAAATGTTCTCAGGGTAGAAACTCAATCCTCTAATAGGGCTTAAAGGGGTTTCTAGGAAATTTTAGGCAAGTGCGCAGCAGTTCATTTCACAACAGCACTTCACAACAGCAGCGTAGAAATGTCAATTTTCCAGGGTATTAACGTCAGCTCCTTCCCAGGCAACGAATGTAGGTTCAAGAGTTTTGGGAACCAATTAGCTGGTAGCAGGAGTGCCTGTGAAATATATCAGCTCGAGACTGTAGCGAAATAATTTCAGTTGTGTAAGTCAAATCTTGGATGTTTCATTTTCTTCATGTAACGATGTTAAAAGTCGTTACAATTTTGATTCTTAATTGCATTTTGTGGGTATTTTGAATCTAAATTACAATTGCATTTTGTAAGTATTGTCAATCTACCGTATTGAATCTACCGTACATTTTGTAAGCATTTTCAACTTCAATTGCATTTTGTAAGTATTTTGAATTTCAATTGCACTTTGTGAATAATTTGGATTGGAACTGGGATATTTCAATCTGAATTGCATCGTGTATTTTCAATTTCAATTGCATTTTGTAAGTAATTTGAACCTCAATTGCATTTTGTAAGTATTTTGAATTTCAATTGCATTTTGTAGGTATTTCGACGCTACATTGCATTTTGTACGTATTTTGAACCTAGCCTTCATTTTGTGGTATTCTTCAATCTATTCCTTTTGTGAATCTTTTCGTTCTAAATTCCCTTTTGTAAGAACATTTTGTGAGTTGTTTCGATCTGAGTTCCTTTTGGTAAATATTTTCCGTCTCACTTAATTTTCGTTCTGTTTTCCGTTTCATTATCATTTTCGCTATCACCCAGATCATTAGGTCCCGATAACCTAGATGTTAGGCCCCTTAAAACAACAATTATCATCATCATCATCATCGTTGCTGAAATGGAGCCCATCACTTCGGAGGGAGGAGCGCCATGAAGTGGAATGGGCTCCTTCTCGGCAACGCTGTACAGCTTTCGACGATTATGTCAGAAGTGGAACTTTGTTAAAAGTAAATTAGAGGTAGAAAATTGCTCTGAAGAGATAACTGAATGCTATTTCCAACTCCTAGTCATAGACAATTTCTTGCATGTGTAGACGTAGCTTAAAAATGTATTTACTGATGTTTATTATCAAGTAAACAAATTATGTACGTTGCTTTCACTCTAAATTCATGATTTTAACGTAAAAATAATTTTGTCCCCCTAGATTTTGATTTTGACCCACTTTGCATTCACTTCCTCAAATAGCCAGGCAGCATTGCGTCAAGTACGAGTACTGTCATCTCGTTATCTGTTTCTCAGAAAGAGGATCTGAAACAGGCGGTAAATGACATTAGAGAATGTTTCAGAACAGTCAAAAACGCATTAATGAAACATTATTCCGAAAAGAACACAAAAAATCACATTAAAGGAGACGAAAATTCACCAATGCGTAACGAAGAAGACATCACCCATACAGGGATGGTGCCGACTCCTGTTGATGCCGACGCAGACATTCCAGCACCAAACGGTCCTAGACAAGAAACACCACGTCGAGAGATCCAACTACTAACGAGCTGTGGTGGTCAAACGCGGGAGCAAATTCCAAAACCGGTCCACCAACACGAGAGCCCAAAGGGAAACGGACGTCGTTGTGAAGGTAACGACATAGCAGCTAACGAAGAGGTAAATCTTGAAAACATAAGAGCACACATAGAAAACATAATGGATTTTCTAAGAAATGAGCTAGACACGGTAATCGAAAACAAAATCGACCAGAAACTAAACAAAATACCGATGGAAACAGAAACAACGGACGCTCAAGAAACCCCAAATAGGAGTGGAGAATGTTTTCCAGAAGTAGATACAGGAAATGAAAACCTTATTCCAAGGGAGGAATGGAGGGAAGTGGTATTGAGGCCAAGTAAAGAAAGTAGGATGATCATTACGAGGGAGGAAGGAAATGTGCCCAACAGAGCTTTCCACCATACAAACAAAGGTAGTGGTCTGCGAACAGCTCCGAGAAAAGGATTCCCGCCTCCGAAAACAGGCACAGGAGCCAAAACAGACAGACTGAAACCAACCAAGAAACTCAAATGGATGTCCATTGGAAGATTGGATGAATCCACTACGGTAGAAGATATCACAGGGTATATGAAAGACAAGGGTATAAAGTCAGTAAGTGCCTGTGAAGAGATAAGAACCAGAAGCCGATCAAAGGCATTTAGAATAGGAGTAACAGAGAATGAGGCAAACAAGCTAGACTCGGAAGATTTCTGGCCAGAGGAGGTCACTTTTCGCCCCTATCTCTTTCAATAAACAAAGTGAAGTACAAATCCAAACAATAGAACTAACCATATGGAATGTAGAAGGAATTAAATCAGCCCTGAGCATACTGCCAAACAACTCACTATTTATGCAAGACGTAATAATATTTTGTGAAACTTTCTTAACTGAACCCTTGAACATCATGGGATACTATGCGACTCACGCATTAGCAAAGCATCCCGGAAACGGGCGCCCCTCAGGCGGGATCACCTGCTTCCATAAGGCATCACTAGGACAACCTATACAAACCCAAGTTACAGAAGATTCAGTTACAGTTCACCTCAAGGACATCACATTAATAGGAATATACCTTCCCCCCCAGATATCATCCGAGGAAACGGTCGAAAGCATCACCAGAATTTTAGAACATGTCGACCAGGAAAAATCAACCATAACGGCACTGCCGTCTGGACATACCAAACAGAAAAGGAAGAGCCCTAACGGAACTTATGCAAGAAGAGGGCTTCCAACTAATCAACAAGGAAGAAAGTCCCACATACATTGCACACAACGGAACCAGCACCATCGACTTAATTGTCTATCGCGGAAGAAAGATAAAGCTAAAGAGACACGCAATGCTGGGAAAGGATTCCTGGGATACTACCAGGAAACACTTACCAGTAAGAGCAACCTTCCTACTCCAAAAGAACCCAGGACGAGAGCCCAAGGAAACCTGAAGATGGACACCCAGGCTATTAGACACAGAATCCCTCAGCCAGACCCTTGACCAAGGCCAGGTCATGAAACTCATAGAAGAAGGAGAACTGGACACCGCCATGCGAATACTTCAGGACTGTCTATTGGAAGCAACTCCAGGCCCACCTCCAATAAGGAGAAGCAAGCCGTGGTTCGACACAGAATGCTATGAAATAAGAAATAACGTTCTAGGAAGACTTCATAACCTAAAGTGTAAACAGAGTCAGGAAAATCGAGAAAAGTATAATCAGGAGAGAAGGACTTATGTTAACCTACTTCGCGCAAAGAGGAAAGAATACGCAATCAGAAAAGAGCAGCAGCTACTGAGAGAAGCGGAAAATAAACCGTATAGAGTCCTAGATGCAAGAAGAAGCACCTTGGTACCAAACATCCCGCTCGAGACATGGGAAGCCCACTTTACAGAACTCCTACAACTGACAATCTCGAGCAACAAGACGGACCAAGAGTGCTTACGGCAGGGGAAATGCCACCAACCATAGCAGAAGTCTGGTCAGTAATACAGAGAAGCAAGCCTGGAAAAGCAGCAGGACCGGACAACATTTCAAATGAAATCATCAAGGCATCACTCCCATACACAATACGAATATGGACAGCCCTATACAACAAATGTATAGAACTCCGAAATATACCGAACTCCTGGAGGAAATCAACAATCAAGATAATATACAAAGGCAGGGGACCACATGATGCACCCGACTCATACAGGGGGATTGCGCTTGAATGTGCAGCCTTCAAGATGTTATCCAACGTCATACGAGAAAGAATCTTCGAGCGATTAATGGAGGAAACACCAGATGAACAACACGGATTCATACCAGGAAGATTGACAATCCAAGCAATACAGAAAGTACTAGGATACATAGGTGAAGCACTAAGTCAACCCAAAGGCAGCGCATACGCGACCTTCGTAGATTATCAAAACGCTTTTGATGGAGTGAACAGGAACATTCTCATCCAAAAACTGAAGACAGTTCTAGGACCAGAAGACCCTTTCCTTAGCCTCATAACAAGCATACTGCACAGCAACGTAATAAGCATATGTGACGGTCGGCTAGAATCAAGGAACATAAAACAGACAAACGGAGTTCTACAAGGTGACCATCTAAGCCCGATACTTTTCAACATGCTCACAAACGACGTAGTTCAAAAGATCACAACGGAAGGGGTAAACATGCAGATGACATGGTGATCCTAAGCAAAAACAGGGAAGCGATGCAGCAAGCTATCAATAGTTTAGAGGAATGGACGAAAGAAAACGAACTTAAAATAAACCAGAACAAGACAAAAGTAATGAAGTTTCGCAAAGGCGGACGAATATCCTCGAAGGATGTCTTCACATGTGGGGATTACACTTTAGGCATAGCGAAGGCGTACAAATATTTAGGGGTAACTCTGCAGGTCACCGGATTCACCTTCACAAGACATGTTGAGGAAAGATCATTCTCCGCAATAAAAGCCACAATGGAAATCAAAAGACTTCATAGCCTCTCACTAGAAACATCAATTTCACTGTTCAACCTGAAAATCCCCCCAATAGCATCATACGCAATTGAAATAATTTGGCCACACTTGAACTACAAAAACATCAAAGACCTTGATAGAGTTAAAGCCAGATACCTCAAGAAAACACTGTGCGTATCGAAGTACGCCCCAACCAGATTAGTTTATCAACTGGTGGGAACAAAAACATTTATAGAAGACCTAATATTAAAATACAACCTGATTCAAACACAAGCATGCATCAAGTTCCTGGAAGAAAGAGCCCAGAAATCAACAGAAATAGACCCCGAATTCTACCGCACCCCAGCCATGAAGGAGAAGGAATGGAGATCAGCCGGCTATGAACTACGACACCTCTACACCCGAGGAGCAATACACGGCTTCCACCATAAAACTGCAACAGGAAAGGTTACCACAACGCCGACAGTCAATGCAGCTGTAAACTCTGCAACCAATGCTGCACACAGTATCACCTATTTGTTGTACACAAAGAACAATGCCAATCTCGCACTATGCAAAGGACGAATGTTGTGTAATAATTCTGTACACATTGTGTTTAATTCCAATAATAATAAGAAAGTTTCTTACAAGGGATGTCCAACACGCAGGCGAAACCTATCTTGTTCAAAATGTTTTACATTATACTTAGATCTAATTTCAACTGTAAATGCTAAAATATGCTGGTATGTTCAGAATATGCAAAACATCCAATGAACCCTCAAAATATGCATTTTCAAAACTCCTGTCCCGAGTAATGACGCACTAGGACTAGCGCGACCGCTTGTCATGCGACCAACACAGCGACTAGCCGCGCGATGAGCTGTCCTGCTGGTCGCCTTGTAGTCGCCCTAGACTCGCACTCCGTTTATTATCATTTTAAATGATCTTGTCGACTTCGTCGTTGAGCTGAGGTCTGGCGTTACGTTACGGTGACGGGACGAAATGTACTGAGAATGCACTGAAGTGTGTGACGTCCAGTGGTGGATCCAGGCCTTGCGGGGCCCACAACAATAGGAATTAAAAAGACACGGATAGTCAGTCTGAAAGACTGGACTTTATATAATTTTAAATGCTAGCAGTCGAGTACCAAGAAGGCAGTGCGAGAACAGAGTTTCAAGATTCTATTTTGTTGCTTCACTGCCTACTTGATTGTTCTCGCACTGCCTTCTTGAAACTCTGTTATCGCACTGCCTTCTTGGTACTCGGCTGCTACATCGTACTAATACGTCACACATCTCAGTGCATTCTCGGTACATTTCTTCCCGTCACCGTAACGTAACGCCAGACCTCAGCGTAACGACGAAGTCGACAAGATCATTTAAAATGATAAAAACATATCAAATCAAATCGAAAATAGTTTGGTAATAATAATAAAATAAAGAATAGTTACAATATTTTGAATACACTACAGTAATTTTTTTTATATGAAAGAAACATTTAAGTCCCCTTGAAGAAGATTATGTAAACTATTGTACCCTTCCATGTTTTCTAGGATGCCGACTCTAGCTCGGGGTAATGGTCTGTCCGGTCGTGGCTCTAACTTATTCTAAACACCCTAGGAATATCGACAAGGATCACAGGAGGCTTAACTTAAAATCAGTATGTCAGAGAACTCCTAATAAAAATAATTTATTCACAAAACATCATCTCCCATTTGCTCCCATCCATAGATAATAAAACAACAAAATATACTCCCTTAAATTATTCTAATCAACAACATGAAAATGCAAAAGGTAAATTAATCACACTGGCTGAAACCAGGAAAAAGAAAAATAATCTATTTCACTGCAGTTCACTGCATCAAGTTCAAAAATAAAAGGTCAACAGACTTAATTCATCAAAACTATGGCCTGAATAAACCAGCCATTCTATCAAAAAAATATGCGCACTCATGTTTATAACTTGTAAAATTGGTTTCTGGGGTTCGGACATGTTCTCTCGTACAATCATCATCCTTCCTCACAAGAGTCAAACAATGAAGGCAATAGACTAATTCTAGGCCACAGGCATGTGTGCACGTTCTAGCTTATAAACAATTAATTCACTCAGAGCTATAACTCTGCTAATTACGGTAATCCAAACAAGTCAAATACATGAATCATCAAATAAACACACTTCGGTGGCCGATGCCCCGTTACTCTTGATAAACAAACCACTATAATGAATGCACTCAAAATGATATTACAAGACGTCGCTTCCTGAAGCGGTACAAAAAGAAACAAACCCTGGGAAGCAAGACTACCTTCCCTCAAAAAAAAAAAAAAAAACCAATACCATCCAACGTGGTCCCTCGACCTTGTGACAGACATTCTCACACCATAATAACCAGCTGGGCGGGCAACAACCTCCGCTGCTACTTTCAGAATTCTTTGTCACAATATCAAGCTGTCTCCCCCATATTAGCTTTTACGTTAATATCGTGCGTAAGCACTATCAACCCAATTATTCCCTTAATTGTGCATTCAGCAAAGTTACTGACACCCCCAAACAAAACACATTTAAACAAGATTTGATGCTCATATACTAATTTTACATTATAAAACACACACAAAAATCATAAATGACAAATATACACAAAACATGCCTGCTGTGCCCAAAATATCTATTTTATCATAATTACTTATGATCGAGATAAGCTTATCCGATTCCCATGATGGGATACGCTATGGCAAACATGCTCCATGCAATATCTACTTATCTCGTATACATCATGATGTTGATGCTCTGGTCCTTGATATCAGTCTTCTGGATCAATTTGTTCATCTTGCAAGGAGGATAATTTTTACACACGGTTTCCAGAAAATTCACCAAAGCAAAGGTCCACTGTGAATTATTATTATTATTATTATTATTATTATTATTATTATTATCATCACAATGCACGGTTCTCGCGTATGTAGCTCCTACCTCCTACAGCTATCATCAACCTACTCAATTCAGCTGATAGTTCATAGCGTCCTAGATCACTGACTTTTCTACTAATAGCACGTACGGCTATCTCTATCATATAACTGTGTCGTACTGTCACGGTATGCACACTCACGATACTGTTCCAATTCGCACTCGCGAATACTTAGCGATATTCAAATGTCCAAAGATAGAACTGCTTCTACTTATAAAATTTGTCAATATTTCAAAATGCGGCGATCATAGGCTCGCGTCTATGCAATGCTCAAAGAAGAACTTGTAAAATTATTAATTTTCTTAATGCCACGGGCGTGGGCTTACGCCTCATGCAGCGCCCGGATACGAACTTATAACTTGTAAAATTGTTGCTATTTCTTAATGCCACGAGCGTGGGCTTACGCCTCTGTAGCGCCCGGATACGAACTTATAACTTGTAAAAAATTGTTGCTATTTCAGGCCTCCACGAGCGTGGGCTTACGCCTCACACAGCGCCCGGATACGAACTTATAACTTGTAAAAATTGTTGCTATTTCAGACCTCCACGAGCGTGGGCTTACGCCTCATGCAGCGCCCGGATACGAACTGTTTTCGCTGCGTCTCCAGCTATTATTTATATGATTTCTCGTAGAAGTACTTGGAGTGGGAAGCTTTTAGAATTTATTTCCATAATAACACTCGCATGAATATGCAAATTAACTCCTTTGAACGTCCTCATTTCTAATGTCTCAATGGCTTCTTTTTATCCAAAATCCGATCGTTGGATCCTTATATAATGAGCTCCGTAATTCCCTTCATTGTTCCTTAATTTCGGCGGGATTTGGTCGCGTCTCGCGTCCCTCGCTGCTATTGGTAGTTTCAAATCCACCCCCTGATTTCATTTTAATTCTGGCAAAAATCACAGAATGATCCAATTTAAATTTTGAAGATACTTCTGAGAGGCTGGGATTATCCCCTATACGATGGTGTAATTCCTGTTTCTGCATTTTAATTACTGCTCCAATTTCTCTCAAATGGGCGGGGTTCATCTAGTGAGTGATCGTTGAAATTTTCGTATTTACCCGCTTGGTTGAAAGACCTTTTCGCGTTGTCTGAGTGCATGTGGCTATCAGATGTTGGCTTTCTCTTCCTATCTTCATTGTCCGCGCTAGGTGAAAATTACAGCAAAGCACGTACGGGCCTCCCTTTGTTGTGCTCTGGTCTACAGGCAACGTCTTTTCTTACATCAGCTTTGAAACATGAATAAAATCTTGTTGAAATCAAATATGTAGAATTTATGCAATCACAGATGCATAAAGGTTACATTATCCTTCTGCAAAGGAAACAAGAAGTTCCGTGACGAACTAAAGAGCCTACTTTTCATGCCAATGATTATTCTACAGTATATGAACCTATCTAGAATAATGACGAAATTAAGTTGCTAATATCGAAATTTCTAATTAGTTCGAAAGACTGTATACCTGGTATAATGTAGCCTAATAGGGCACCACAGTTGGCAGCCCTGATGACTGAATATATTCTTAGTTCCATCTCTTAAGGTACAGAATACAAAATTTGGTTGAAGTCCAATGAATAGCATGGACGTTACATGCAGTTAAACATTGGATCTAACAGCGCGCGTAAAATCATGTTGCAACAATGTCATGCATGTATCGGTCAGAAATAATCTGAAATAATATGATCTATTGTTGTGCCAATTTTGAATGAACTCCATTAGTTAGTATAGAAGTTACATGCATTTTAAAATTGGACCTATCAGCAGGCTTAGAATCATGTTGGCAGCACTAACGTATATTAGTTACTCCAAATTCATCTAGAATGCCAGGTACTATACGTGTGCAAAGTTTAGAGCTATTGGCTTGCATACTTTCTGATATATTGATATTAGGGTAACAAAAATAGGGACAGTACATATTAACAGTTGGCAGCCCTGGTTGCTCTTAAGAATACCCATAGTCATATCTGTTATGGTACACATAGCACATACGAAATTTGGTTCAAATCCAAATGATAGTATGGAAGTTGCATGCATTTAAAGTTGGACCTGTCAGCAGGCTTAGAATCATGTTGGTAGCACTGACGTATATAAATTACTCCAAATTAATATAGAATGTCAGGTACTATACGTGTGCATAGTTTAAAGCTGTCTGCTTGCATACTTTCTGATATATTGGTATTTTGATAAAATAAATTAGGAGCATTTATTAACAGTTGGCAGCCCTGGTGGGTCGTAAGAATACGCTCAGTCATATCTGGTTATGTACACATACAACATACGAAATTTGGTTGAATTCCAATTGATAGTGTAGAAGTTATATGCATTTAAAAATTGGACCTATCAGCAGGCTTATAATCATTTTTGCAACACTGCCATGTATGGCCTCCTGGAAATTGAACTGCAATATTATTATCTATACGTCTGCCAATTTTCAAATAGCTCCCATTCATACCTTCCAAGATATACATCATGGAGCTCAAATTTCAATTGCGATTATTTAGCAGTTGGTAGCACTGACATCATTTTCAAATGTGGCCGTGAGATATTCAGATATAGATCTTTAATCCTACCAAATTTTGTTTCGATTGCTCCAGCCGTTTAGGAGTTGATAGAGGGGACACACACTCAGCCAGACAGACAGAAGGACAGACAGACAGACAGACAGACAGAAGGACAGACAGACAGACACACATTTGCCCGATCTCATGTCTACTTTTTCCTTATTTTTGTAAAATGTGAAAAGTAGGCTAAAAAAATCGATATGGAACGTATGATTTTTTTCTCAATCCCGATCCGCCTCACGGATGCTGTAAGGTTCCGCCGTCACTCCTTATTCTGTTTACTTGGTTCGCCACTGCTGGTCGCACGCAGGGATTCCCTTGCTACTATTCCTGTGTCTCCCTTTCCACATTCTAGGTAGGATTAGTGTCTCGGCCGTCTGGTGCAGGTAGCTATTGTCTGATTGTCTCGCCATGTACTCTCACTTCTAGTCGTTCACTGTAAACACCGGGTCTGTTTATGACTGTCTACTTCCTCGTTCCACGTGCATTTGGCTCATCTTTATTCGATTTCCATGATGTTGACACCCGCGGTATTCCGTGGTTGATCAAACGGTTCCCTTTCATGATACATTTTGAGGTTTGAACAATTTACTACTGACGTGTTTCCGCCGTTTATGTCCTGTATCTTATACGCATTGTTTCCCAAATTTCTTATGATTCGGTAAGGTCCTATGTACGGGAAACACCATTTATGAAACACTTTGTTTGCAGGATCAGAGATAGGTGGTCTCTTCAATAAAACTAATTCACCGGCGTTTAATTCCCTGTGAAAGCGTTTCCCTTTTAGCCTTCTTAATCTCCTGTCAGCTTGTTCTCTCATATACGTGACCGTTCGTTCGATTCTCAGCTGTGGTGCTGGCTGCGGATCCCTTGGGCAATTTAGTACTGTTGTCCAAGATCTCGGTGGTTGCTGGTTCAAATGTAACGTGTATGGAATTTGTCCAGTTGACTCATGACGTGTCATGTTAATGCAAATTTCACTGTTTTTCAAGGTATCAGCCCAACGATGATGCTCTGTAGGTATGAACATGCGGATATGCTTAGAGACCTCTCGTAAGGCTCTCTCGCTGGGATTGCTATGTGGACGGCGTACGCTAGATAATACATGTTTGATGCCTAGCTCATTTAATCCACGCTTAAATTCTGCTGATGTGAAGTAACTCCCATGGTCGGAAAGTATAAATTCTGGCTTTCCCATCGTCGGTATAACACGATTCTTGATTCGGCTTAGGACCTGTTTCGATGATGTCTTCTGGATAGCACATATAACAACAAACTTGGAGAAGACGTCCACGCACACAAGGACATGTCGCACTCCTCGACGTCCTTTCGGCAGTGGTCCCATGCAATATGTCGCAATGAGCTCTAAAGGTTTCTGTGGCAAAGAGTGGCTTTGGGTATTGTCTCATGAGGAAGTTGTTGGGTTTTTCACGCTGGCAAATATCGCATGTCTTCAAGACATCGCGTATTGTGATCCTCATCCGTGGCCAAGTGAAAGCTTCACCTATCGTTGCTTGGGTCTTGTCTAATCCTATGTGACCAAGTGTATAATGAGTATGCCACACTAATTTCCCCTGTAAAGAAGCTGGTAACAATATCCGTAACTTGACGTGATCCTCATCTATAAATGTATGGAGCATATTATTGAAGTATGAATAATTTCTCGCTTGAGCTTCAATCTCTCGGTATGCTGGGATATCAGGTGTTAACTCTCTCTTGAGGAACTTAATATTCTGCATCATCCATGGTTCCTTTTCCTGTTCCTGCGGTAACCTCTTCAGTTCTTGTAGGAAGTCTTGGTCTTCGTTTGTCAGCTCAATGTGTTGCACCAACATCTCATCCTTCTGTGCCTCCTCTTCTGGATTTCGGCTCAAAATATCCGGGATTACATTTAATTTTCCTGATATATGCTCAATTTGTAGATCAAACTGCTGCGCATAGATGGCCCATCTGTTGATGCGTTCACTTACCATGGTGGTCTTAAATAAGAAAGTCAGCGCCTTGTGATCAGTGCGGATTGTTATGGGGAATCCATAAATAATACGACGCCATTGTTGTAATGCGTGTATGATAGCCAGAAGCTCCAGCTCTGAGATGGTATAACTTTTCTCATGTTTTCTTAACTTCCTGCTGATAAATGCTAAGTATGAACGGCCTGCTGTTCTCTCTGCGTCTTCTTGGAAAAGCATTGCTCCGATGCCCACTAAAGATGCATCTGCTTGAATTATGAATCTCTTCGAAAAATCTGGGTAACCCAGTTTTATGCTATTTGACAGCAATTCTTTCGTAGCTATAAATGACCTCTCACACTCTTCGTTCCAAAACCTGCGGTTATTCTTTTTTAGCATCTCCTGTAATGGTGCTACTACTTCGGTGTATCCTGGACAGTTTTCACGAAAGAAATTTGTTGCTCCCAGGAACATCCTTATGTGCATGACTCTGGTTGGTCGAGGAAAATTTCTAATGACTTCAATCTTCACTGGGTCGGGTTTGACCCCCTCTCCATCGACAATATGTCCTAAATATAAAATTTCGTGCTGAAAGAAGTGCGATTTTTTAGATTGATCTTGAAATTTGCCCTTTCTAGGTTCTCTAACAACTTGCTTAAATTTTGCATGTGTTCTTCAATGCTTTCTGATGCTAATAAGATATCGTCGACATATCTGACAGTCATGTCTTTCACCTCTTCTGTCAAATTGCGATCCAATGCTAGGATTAGTGCAGATCCGGCTGTCTTAACTCCAAATGGTAAGCGACACCAGGTGAAACTCTGATTATCGAATAGAAATCCAGTTAACAGCTGTGATTTCCCTTCTAACTCGATATGCCAGTAGCTATTTGCAAGATCGACAGACGAATATATTTTTTTCTTATGGAACTTCTTTAGTACATCCTTAATTAGTGGTGCACGGTCGGTTTCATCAATTAATCTGGAATTGAGTGTGCGAGCATCGAGACATAGTCTCACAGAACCATTGGGTTTCGCCACCGCTAATATGGCGTTCAAATATGGAGTTGGAGCCTTCTTAATTATGCCCCCTCTAAGCATTTCGTCTATAATTTTTCTAACTGCTGCACGCTGTTTTTCTGGGATTGGGTAGAGTCGGCTCTTGAATGGAGTCCAGTCATCCACCTGCATAGCGTACTTAAAATTTAATATTTTTCCCGGTAGTGTATTGAATGCTGCTCAATGTTTACATAGCATTTGTGCCAAGCAATTTCTTTCTTCATCATTTAGCTTTGCCTCTTTTAATTTTTCCTTCAAAAGTGCCTCAAAACTGTCTTTGTTGCCATTTTCTTCTACTGCCATGGACCACATCTCATCTTCCAACTCTTGCTTTTCCTCCAGGAGTCCTGTGTTCGAGTCCTCTTCATCTGCTTGATTTTTCTTTTCTTCTTCCTCTAGTACATTTTTTTGCTAATGGCCCCCATCTGCCTCTTATCGTTCTGACTCTCGCGATGCTGTTGCGCCAATTTACTTTCTGCTCCGGTTATCTCCACATCTGGATTCTCGCGATTTTCCATCGTCCTTCGCCAGCGATCCTTTTCCGTCTCTTGGCTGCGATGCAACTCGTTTAGGTACTGTTGGGATGCCTCGTGTCTGTTCTGCCATTCCCGTCGACTGTCCTCCGTGTATCCTTGGTTCTCATCTCGTCCTCGGTTCCACGTTCTATTTTCCCTTCTGTCATATCTGCGATGATGATATGGACCTTCGCGACCACGCCCTTTCCATTCATCTCTCCTGTACTGTTGCGGCTGCCAGTTCCTTTCGTTCCTTGGTTCATATCTCCTTTGCTCTTCTCTTGGCAAGTCTGACCTTCCATTGTTGTTTCCGCTCTTACGGCTAATATTCGTATTGGTGCTCTGCTCCCTAGTGTTGACTAGCTCGGCCTGGTGTACCAGCGCTGCGCTGTCACTTGCTCTGACATGCCTATTCTGAGTGTTTAATGAAGTTTCATCCAGTTGGCGTAAAACCTTCTCTGCTTGTAGTGCACTCAAGACGTTTGCTGCAATTAAGAACTGTTGTACTGGTAATGGAAGCTGTTTACCAATTGTCATCACCAGTTCTGACTCCGGTGGTAAAATATCCATGTCTTTCAACCTGAGTAGCTGAGCCGAAAAATATTCTGAGTAACGCGTGGGCTGTGAAGCGTGATATTTCCTGCTATACAACTCCATTCTCAGACTATGTTGTATTGACATGCTCCAATAACGGCGTAGAAATGCATGTTTGAAACTGTCCATGTCTTCAAAAGTGTAGCGAAAACTTCTGATCCAAGTCAAGACGCTATCCGCAAGTAATTTTTCTGTTACTCTGAGTTTCTTAGTCTCAGGAATGTTACTGTCTGTAAGGTAGTGTTCTAAATCTTTTAAGAAAGCTTTTGGCGTTTGTGACCCATCATTATTGAATTTGCGTGGGCGGTCCTCCTGCATTCTGATTATTTGTGCATACTGGGTAGTTGGGTTATTATTTATTTTACACGTTACAGGCCTATTAGACCACGCGAAGCAATCATGACTTTTTGTTCTTCCTGTCTTTCCAGTACTCTTTCATTCGTGCACTAAAGGCCCTCTTCCTTTCTTCGGTCCACTTTGGTCTTTGGGAGGTAAGTGCAGCTCTCTCTGACAACACTTCCCACTTGTATACTTTGTGTCTAAATACGCTTTTGTCTATGACGTCTTCTGGGTCGACCTGTGCTTTTACTAGATCAATTTTGACTTGCATCATCCAGGGTGTAGTAATCTTGAGCCGCTGTATGTATCTAAGAATTTTGTTGGTGAGTCTGGTTTGTGGGAGTCGGCTGATGTGGCCGTAAAATTTTAGGCGCCTCTTTCTGATGTCTGCTGCGAGGTTGGACGATTTCTCTGTGGTGTCTCTGGAGTGAAGCCTGTTATTATTATTATTATTATTATTATTATTATTATTATTATTGTCAGTCGGCTGTTGAGGTGTCGAGGCGTGTCCTCTAAACGTTTGGAAACCATCATTATTCTCGCTACCTGTAGTTGCGCGGCCCGGACTATGTCCATTCATTCCCTACCTGAGTCTGGCTTGTGTTGAAATTATTAGCCATCCCGTTTGTCCCCTTACTGCTATTGTGAGCTCTTAGTTCGAGAAGCATGTCTTGCTGTTGTAAAGATTGTATTTCCGTCTTAAGGATCTTCCGTTCTTGTCCCTCTATTTTTCCTAGCAACTGCAGTTCGACCTCCTTTATCCTTTACTGGTTCTCTTCCATTTGTTCTATGAGTTTCTTTCTATCCTCTTTCCCATCAATTCCAATCTGTCGGCATGTCTTCTTTATTTCTGCTCTTATTGCCTCATATCTATCTTCCTCTTTTCTCTTTCCATCCTTCTTATCGCTTTCCATCTGATCGAGCCTGCCTCCTATCAGTTCATTACTTTCACGAATGCTCTCTTTAAGTGCATCATTCTCATTCTCTTGAATACTCCACCGTTCTGCTGAAGTCAAAGCTGCCTTGTCTTTCTCTGTTCTGATCTCTGTCATATCCTCTTCTAAGCTGTGTAATTGCTTTGTCGCAGACTTAACTTCATTGTCCACCCCTTTTATTGTAGCCTGGATTGCTAACTGTTCTAACTTTATCCCTTCCGTATTAGCATTACATATTTCTTCCAGTTGTATGAGTTTCGCTGCCGTCTTTTCTTCACTGAATGCTATTGATTGTCTTAGGTTAATCTCCATCTGTCCTAACTGTGCGGTAGTCTCAAGTGTGATCTTAGCTATCTGCTCTGCTAATTTATCCGTCAATTCCTCTTTTAATGTTTCATTATTCAGCCTACCCTGTTCTGCAATTTCTTCCACTAGCTGTGTATTGGTAATTGTACTTTGCTCCGCGAGTAGTGCATTATTTATCCTACTTTGCTCCGCTATCTGTTCTGAAGATACGTGCATTGTTTATTTCGCTCTGTTCCGCTATCTGTTCTGAGATACGTGCATTGTTTATCGCGCTCTGTTCCGCTATCTGTTCTGAGATACGTGCATTGTTTATTGCACTCTGTTCCGCTATCTGTTCTGTTAATTCTCCCTTTAACGCTTCAATTATCGCTCGAATTTCTTCCACTGAAGCCATAGCACAAAATATAAACACTTATTTGAGAAGACTTGGGCATGCAGCCTCACGTACCCACCTTCTGCAATTATAAAATGAGTCGCTTAATCCCAATCTACGTTATTCCCATTAATTACTTTTATTTGCTTGAAGAGCTGCCTATTTGATGTCTGCTTTCATGAATAAATTTTCAGTTTACCCTTCTGCGCTAATTTTAACTTCTCAGTCCTGTCAATATAGTACTGACATGACTTTTCACGGTTCACGCCGTCCTACAACATACATTTGGAGTTTGCTACTAATTAATGAATTATAAGGGCGCCACGAAAACACTGCTTCTACCTAAATATGCAAAATAAACTCAGCATTTTCGACTATTTATTTTAAACAAACTCCTGGCTTTACTTTCCCCTGAATTACTGTTAATTTGGCCCCCACGTTGGGCGCCATGATATGGGTCACCCTACATCTGTTTACACGTCCTCAAGGTTTGATAATGTAAGCTCAATGCTCACCCTCTTGGATAAAGACCGACATGGGCCACCATGTTTTATCACAACCTCGACGCGGCATGTATACTTCAGTAGGCTCCGGCTAGCTACTCTCTGACAATCTCCATCACTGTGATCCACTAATTAATAAAAGAAAACTGATATGGACTTGAATAACTACAGTGTTATCACCCAATCCATATGTACCCTTCCATGTTTTCTAGGATGCCGACTCTAGCTCGGGGTAATGGTCTGTCCGGTGATGGCTCTAACTTATTCTAAACACCTTAGGAATATCGTCAAGGATCACAGGAGGCTTAACTTAAAATCAGTATGTCAGAGAACTCCTAATAAAAATAATTTATTCACAAAACATCATCTCCCATTTGCTCCCATCCATAGATAATTAAACAACAAAATATACTCCCTTAAAAGGTAAATTAATCACACTGGCTGAAACCAGGAAAAAGAAAAATAATCTATTTCACTGCAGTCCACTGCTTCAAGTTCAAAAATAAAACGTCAACAGACTTAATTCATCAAAACTATGGCCTGAATAAACCAGCCATTCTATCAAAAAAATATGCGCACTCATGTTTATAACTTGCAAAATTGGTTTCTGGGGTTCGGACATGTTCTCTCGTACAATCATCATCCTTCCTCACAAAAGTCAAACAATGAAGGCAATAGACGTATTCTAGGCCACAGGCCTGTGTGCACGTTCGAGCTTATAAACAATTAATTCTCTCAGAGCTATAACTCTGCTAATTACGGTAATCCAAACAAGTCAAATACATGAAGCATCAAATAAACACACTTCGGTGCTCCGCTACTCTTGATAAACAAACCACTATAATGAATGCAGTCAAAATGATATTACAAGACGTCGCTTCCTGAAGCGGTACAAAAAGGAACAAACCCTGGGAAGCAAGACTACCTTCCCTCAAAAAAAAAAAAAAAAAAAAACAATACCATCCAACGTGGTCCCTCGACCTTGTGACAGACATTCTCACACCATAATAACCAGCTGGGCGGGCAACAACCTCCGCTGCTACTTTCAGAATTCAGACGGCTGGCCACGGTCTTATACCTGCTCCCTATGACTGCCTTGGGTTCGAGCTGTACAGTTACCTCTCCGACGGAGCTATAGCGCACTCTCATCAGACAATGAATTCAATCATTTCACTTACCAATTATATCATCGTAGACTTGCGGGAATTTCGCCTCCGCCTTAACTCACTTACCATTTATATCATCGTAGACTCGTGGGAATTTCGCCTCCGCCTTACATTCACTTACCATTTTATATCATCGTAGAACACGGGAATACCACCTCCGTTATTAATTTCAGCTCAACCCAGGATCAACTCTCAACCTTTTCTAAATATTATATTATCATCCAGCCATTTTGTCTTACCTTTCTTTACCTTGGTGTGATTATCAATTACCATACTTACCGTTCACATAATTTCAGTGTCACTACTGGTCTTTGTCACAATATCAAGCTGTCTCCCCATATTAGCTTTTACGTTAATATCGTGCGTAAGCACTATCAACCCAATTATTCCCTTAATTGTGCATTCAGCAAAGTTACTGACACCCCCAAACAAAACACATTTAAACAAGATTTGATGCTCATATACTAATTTTATATTATAAAACACACACAAAAATCATAAATGACAAATATACACAAATCTACACAAAACATGCCTGCTGTGCCCAAAATATCTATTTTATCATAATTACGTATGATCGAGATAAACTTATCCGATTCCCATGATGGGATACGCTATGGCGAACATGCCCCATGCAATATCTACTTATCTCGTATACATCATGATGTTGATGCTCTGGTCCTTGATATCAGTCTTCTGGATCAATTGGTTCATCTTGCAAGGAGGATAATTTTTACACACGGTTTCCAGAAAATTCACCAAAGTAAAGGTCCACTGTGAATTATTATTATTGTTATCACAATGCACGGTTCTCGCGTATGTAGCTCCTACCTCCTACAGCTATTGTCAACCTACTCAATTCAGCTGATAGTTCATAGCGTCCTAGATCACTGACTTTTCTACTAATAGCACGTACGGCTATCTCTATCATATAACTGTGTCGTACTGTCACGGTATGCACACTCACGATACTGTTCCAATTCGCACTCGCGAATACTTAGCGATATTCAAATGTCCAAATATAGAACTGCTTCTACTTATAAAATTTGTCAATATTTCAAAATGCGGCGATCATAGGCTCGCGTCTATGCAATGCTCAAAGAAGAACTTGTAAAATTATTAATTTTCTTAATGCCACGGGCGTGGGCTTACGCCTCATGCAGCGCCCGGATACGAACTTATAACTTGTAAAAATTGTTGCTATTTCAGACCTCCACGAGCGTGGGCTTACGCCTCATGCAGCGCCCGGATACGAACTGTTTTCGCTGCGTCTCCAGCTATTATTTATATGATTTCTCGTAGAAGTACTTGGAGTGGGAAGCTTTTAGAATTTATTTCCATAATAACACTCGCATGAATATGCAAATTAACTCCTTTGAACGTCCTCATTTCTAATGTCTCAATGACTTCTTTTTATCCAAAATCCGATCGTTGGATCCTTAGATAATGAGCTCCGTAATTCCCTTCATTGTTCCTTAATTTCGGCGGGATTTGGTCGCGTCTCGCGTCCCTCGCTGCTATTGGTAGTTTCAAATCCACCCCCTGATTTCATTTTAATTCTGGCAAAAATCACAGAATGATCCAATTTAAATTTTGAAGATACTTCTGAGAGGCTGGGATTATCCCCTATACGATGGTGTAATTCCTGTTTCTGCATTTTAATTACTGCTCCAATTTCTCTCAAATGGGCGGGGTTTATCTAGTGAGTGATCGTTGAAATTTTCGTATTTACCCGCTTGGTTGAAAGACCTTTTCGCGTTGTCTGAGCGCATGTGGCTGCCAGATGTTGGTTTTCTCTTCCTATCTTCATTGTCCGCGCTAGGTGAAAGTTACAGCAAAGCACGTACGGGCCTCCCTTTGTTGTGCTCTGGTCTACAGGCAACGTCTTTTCTTACATCAGCTTTGAAACATGAATAAAATCTTGTTGAAATAAAATATGTAGAATTTATGCAATCACAGATGCATAAAGGTTACACTATGAAATATTAAAATATTACTTTGCGACTTTTTTCCGGCTGAAGTCTTCTATTATTTCACTGAAATCTAAACTTCCTGAACGGTCACGGGAGGTCATAGCTGCACTGAAAAAAAAAAGGAATATGGATTATAAATTAGTTTGAAAAGTATAATTAATTAAATAAATTTAAAAAAATCCATGGCGCGGGGCCCCCGGTCCGCGGTGCCCTGGGCGGTCGCCCTCCCATAGATCTGCCCCTGGTGACGTCATAGTACGATGTAGCAGCCGAGTACCAAGAAGGCAGTGTGGACAGGGCCGGATTTAAGAGTATGCTGCCTGTAGGCTCAAGTCCATTTGCCGCCCCCTCAATTGTTCATATTTGCATAATACATTTGTTTTATACAACAAAAGGATAGAGTTCATTGGCGTTTTCATCTTTTTGAAACACAAAGTTCATTTAGTTTAGATAAAACTACAAATTTAATGGCTTACATAATAAATGTTAAAATGAAATTAGTTATCTACTTGTTTTTTAACTTACTTCTTTAAGATTCATTAAAAAATTAATTGGGTTTCGAACTTAATTAATTTGTTCTTGGAGATCAGTGATCACTATTTTACACATATTTTTATATTTGATTGCTAATGACTACTTTTTGCGTAATTGAAGAACTGTGTTCAATTTGAATTAAGTTGTCCTACATAGTGAAATGAAATTACACAAAATGTAGTTAATTACTGGTTTATATGTTGAAGAATTTACAAACTTCTCTAAATAACTCACCCCACGTAATCTTCGTGTTCAAATTTACATAGCTTTCTTACGAGATTTCTTCATGGCAAACTCGTTAATAATGTCCTCATATGATAGTGTTTTTTTTCCTCATTCCAAAGTAATGAAAGTGAAGCCTCCGTGGCTTAGGCGGCAGCACGCCGGCCTCTCACCGCTGGGTCCGTGGTTCAAATCCCGGTCACTCCATGTGTGATCTGTGTTGGACAAAATGGAGGCAGACAGATTTTTCTCCGGGTACTCCGGTTTTCCCTGTCAAAATTTCATTCCAGCAACACTCTCCACTATCATTTCATTTCATCTGTCATTCATTTAATCATTGCCCCAGAGGAGTGCGTCAGGCCTCGGCAGCCGGCACAGTCCATATCCTCGCCGCTAGATGGGGGGCTTCATTCATTCCATTCCTGACCCGGTCGGAGACTGGAAGCAGGCTGTGGATTTCCATTCATGTTTTGTTTAGATTAATATTTGTAATATTGTAGTGAGTTAGTCGTGCGGTTAGGGGCGCGCAGCTGTGAGCTTGCATTCGGGAGATAGTGGGTTGGAGCCCAACTGTCGGCAACCAGGATTCGATCGAACAGAAAATAAAACAGACACAAGAATAACACCAATGACGGATAGTGCTTCAGAACTTATGTTGTCGGCGGAACTGAGCACGTGCTCCACTCCGGGCGAGCATGCAGCACAGGACAAGGCTCTTCTTTCCAGCGGCGTGCTAACCTCGAAAATTTTTAAGTTACTAAAACGTAATATAAACGATATTTGTATGCAATAACAAAAGCAGATAATTGTAAGAAGCTATTACGACGAAAAAAATATATGTTCAGAGTTCCTTCAAGATAAAAGGTGAGGTAACAAAACCAGTGTAAAGGGGGGGGGGGGCCGTTAAAAGTAAAAGCCCATGAGACCAACAGTCTTTTCTAAACGCTGGATGCTCTATAGAGGGCAGTTTTTCACTTTCTTTTGCGAACTACGGCAATATGATGATAGTTTTTGTAGCTACACACGAATGCATGTTGCCAGTTTTGATAAATTATTAAACAAGATTGGAGACAGCATAGGGGTCTTGTATAGGAAATGAAGAAAAGCTATTTGTCACACACTGGTCGCGTGTGTGTGCACGGTGTCCCATTTAACTCCATGTTAAAACTGGTCGCGAAAATCTGTTTGGCCGCCGGCGGCCAAAGCAACAAACGCTGGTCGCTGTAGTCACGTGGCCGCATTAGCTGAGTGCACATTGACGCAGTCGCTTGCGGCTGGTCGTGGTCGTGGCCGCGCTACTGCGTCATTACTCGGGCCCGGATGTTGATGCAGTAAACAAGTTAAAAAAATCCACTTAAAATAGAGAAAATGATCTTATAATAAGAAACTCACCGATATTTCAAACTCAAATTGAAAAGTCAATCAAAATAGATTTCTAGCACTTAACAAATGGTTCATGTTTACTTTAGTCTGAGTTGCACTGCACTACGAATGTCACTCTGATGTTGTCAAATGTAAATGATCTGTGGTTATCAGCTAACAAGTTTTTATATCTCGAAAAGCTGCGTTCAACATCAACTGATGTGATCGGAGCGTACTTGAAGTGAGGAAGGTCGTTTGCTGCTAAATCCTCCTCAATCCCATCCATGCAGTAGTTTTCACCAGAAAGAATGATTTATACCCGGTGATTTTGTCCAGCACTTTTTTAAGTTTTGATGCAATACCCACAGCAATTTCGCCACGATTGTTGCTAAGACTAGCTTCCACCCGGTTGATTAAGGAAATGGAATCAATATTTCAATATTTTAAATTATCTTGTATCAGCTACTAGCTTCTTCTTAACTCTGAGAGACGTAACTCCCTCATATAAAGCTGAGACATGACTAAATTGAAGAGAAAAAAAATCCTTAAAAGGCCGATTTCTGTAAAATATGACCAAAATAATCTACCAAACTTAAGAAAATGCTCTTAAAATGGAAAAAGAGCAAAAAATGAAAAAAGATGCAAAATGAAAATGACATGTTTGAAGACAGGGTGGCCCGTCCGGAGTTTCTTTGTACTTCAGCATTGTTTTAGACAGCTCACTAAAAAGATGACATGTCATCAACATCCGAGCCCTAATCATTAGCATCGTTATTACATTTATTACATTTTTACTCAGATGGTTTTCAAAAATCTTAAACAAAGCAATGCTTAAATCTGTTAGGTGCACACTGTAAAATAAAATAATAGCTCGTCAAATTGAGAAGAGGCCCAAAATATTGCAATGAATAGCAGTAGCAATATTACGAATAGCCTACTATCATAAAGCAAAAATGTACAAAGCGAAACGACAGAACGTGATTGTTTCCGTGTTATTTAGCAATTTATATCTCCTGTAGAATTAGTTTCAAGGCACAAGAAACACATAAATGTACCGTATTACAAAATATACGTTCATTGTATAGGCTATTAACACACCCTTTAGAAGACAGAAGCTATTTTTTTTTTCTAAAATAATAGCCATAGTCTACATGTGGCGCCGTATAGCCTCCTCCTCTTGAAAGGTGTCGAGTGCAGTGACCGTGGCACTCCTAGGTCTCGATTTCCCCTGCGTGCTGAGTTTTGAAGTAGAGTCCTCGGGCGAAGTGAAGTTCTCCATAGTTACCCTCCAGACAGTAGTGTTACTAATTCCAAGAGCAGAGGCAGTACGCTCCTGCGCGCGACTGAATGGAATTAATAGTTCGCCTGATGCTCGGATATTTTCACCCTCCCTTTCAAAAAAATCCCGCGCGGCGATACCGGTATTCATTTTTCTTCCGTGGCTTCGAATAGGTACAGCTTGACCAGTTCTTGACGATTCCTGAACTGTATGTATCCTCGTCTTCCTCTACGAGAAGTCATCCTTAAAAACGTCGCAAACAAAAAGTAAGGTAACCTTAATCTAATTCACACGAACCTAAGCTTCAACTTACACTAACACTATATACAGTAAATTAATAACGGACACTAATGAATTATAAATATAAGTATAAATCATACACGAAAAAGTAATTAACTAGTTAATTCAAAACAATTATAACGCAGCAAGGTCAGTGTGCAATCTGGAGCTAACCAAACAAGCGACTGGTCAAGCGACAAGCACGTGGCCAAATAGCGTCATTCAAATTGGCAGCGCTGTATGGTTTCCATGGCAACGAGCCTTGCGTGCGATCTAGTCGTCAACTGTTTTTGCCCAGTGGCCTCGAACTGTCAGATTCCAACTCTGGATAACACAACTGTAATTCCATGTTCAAGATATCTAACCTCCTTGACTTTCATAGTGCTTCAAGGAACAACGAAATTCGACATGCAAGCTGCCCTCTGGGCGTCAAATAACCAAATTTGCACCCGGCACCTAGATGTTAGACGCCTTAAAACAAGAATCATCATCATTTTTCCTGAATAATTCTACTCCGAATTTCTCGTTTGCTGGTTCCATCGTACGTTATCAAGCTTCCCAGATACTTATATTCCTTCACATGTTGAATTCTATCATTCTCGATATAAATTGCTCCAGAGCACCTAGAAACTTCAAATTTAAACAGTGTATCAAAAACGTTCAGTCGTTGCGTTATTATTGGCTTAATGTACGGTAGTTTAAGTATGTTAACCTGATCTATTGAATTATTAATGTGACTAAGGCGAGGAATAATGTTATCCCTCCCTATATTATTCTGCTAAGGTCCCATTCCAGTTTTGTACCGAAAATAAGGTCCCATTAACACCAACCTACATATATGGGGTACCTACAGGTTCAGCATAACCCAATGCGTAAGCGAAACGCACTGACTTACTCTTTAATTGCCTCACAATTAAATAAATACCTTAAAACATGTATATTTACAATGAAATAATGAAAGAATGCAACACGGTAAACATGGTAACAGAATCTCACAGGTCCAAGACGCAATGCAATTCCAATTATTACATTACAGTGCAAGTTTCCAGACGGTTATAAGGTTATCACTGAACCAAATTAAGCTGTAAAATTCATCAATACATACAGTATAATGCGCTTAAGGGGGTCAAGGGCCACTCTAGAATTTTTTCACGCAATTTACACGTGTGAGTGTGGTACGAAAGGTCTTTTTCATCCGACTATAAAGGGTCTCCGAAAACCACATTTAAAGGTCCTTAAACTAACATTGTCGGTGATATTCCCGGAAAACTAACTTCGTTCTGATATATAACAAGCGTTCAAAAAGTAACGAGCCGGAGGCTGTAATGTGCAAACCGGTGACGACATGGGCTAATCGTGGCGTGTGTAACGAGGTGTGGTTCCAACCAGAGCGTGGAAGGCCACAGCCTGTCGCTAGAGGGCACGCGTGCACTTCATGTGACGATACAAAGTGAGCAGCAGCATGCATCAATCGTCCAACCAAGACCAAGACAGTAGGCCATTTGACATACTTCCTGGTGTGGTTCAAGACTGTGGGGTACCCATTGGGCACACACTTTCTGCAAGTGCAGTCGTTCCTTCACGATGATGTGCACACTTCCGACTCTCAATCCAACCACGGCGGCTATGGCGTTCACTGTCACTCGGCGGTCCTGGGTAATGAGTGCATCAACCAGCTGGACGTTGTCATCGGTAATGCAGGGGGGTGCCCCAGACCGGGCATCATCGGCTAACGACACCCGTCCTTCCCTGAGGCGCTTGTGCCACGCCTTGACCCTTGCAAGAGACATTCGATGATGAATGTCCGTTCCCCCTACTCTTTCCGCTGTCACCGGTTGGTGCATTACAGCCTCCGGCTCGTTACTTTTTGAACGCACCTTATACCTATGAAGGAATGACAAACCCCTAACCACTGCACCAGTAGCTGAATTCATAAAGTATGATTATTCATACCAAGGATAAATCAGTCATAGCATTCATGATTGAGATTTTGCTAAGTGTACTCTTTACAACTAGAATATTCGCGGGCGAAGCCGCGACGGACACTATTTTCTTATTCATGTTCCATATCAGCCATTCCTGGTGGCCTATTGTAATGTGGTTATAGACATAGTGGCACTGTATCCCCATTTTTGTGCATTAAAGCGTGTTATTTTGTAATAGTCATCTTGTTACCTTCAGGTTAGGGCATATAAATGCTTGTTTTCCCGCCAAATGTAATTGGATACAACTTGTGTTGACCGACTGAAAAGCTTTCTTTAATAGAACTCTCCAACACTCAAAAATGGCTTCTATCACTTCAATTTTGTTAGATTTATTATTATTAGCGGACCCGTGCAAGAACTCTCGCACAATGGGTTGTGTGCGCCCCATGTGTACAGACTACCCGCCCGGCCTAGTGCTACGCGGGCAGTAGGCGACAGAGCTCTCGCAGGGGCTATCGTCTTTTTTGTTGTTGTTGTTGTTTAAAAGCACTTTATAAACAAATAAATATATTTCCGTTGACTTTTCAAGAAATGCAAGATTTTTCCTGTACTATTGAGACGATTTGGAAGATTTTGGTACAAACCACACCTTCTAACTCCCTCTGGTTTAGGAGCTTGAGTTTTATGAAACATACACCTTAGCGTAATCTATTATTATTAGACCGACAGCAGTGGCTACGCTGGCTAAAGCGCAACGTTAGGTCATGGGGCCAAGCTCTCTGCTGACTCGGTAGACGCGTGGCTTCGAGCCCCACCGTCGGCCGTCCTTGAAATTATTTTCCGTGCTTTCCCATTTTCAAATGCTGGGATGGTACCTTCTGACAGGCCACGGACGCTTCCTTCCACATCCTTGCCCAGTTTCATTCATCTTCATCCATTCCATCTCTCATCCCGACGCGTAGGTCGCCCACGGGCGTCGAATAGAAAGACCTGCACTCGGCCTCTGAGGAGGCCACACGACAAAAAAAATATTATTATTATTATTATTATTATTATGCTTGCCACGGTGGGTGAGTGGTTATAGTGTCGGACTACCAACCCCAAGATTGCAGGTTCGCCCCTGGTCGTAGTAAGTGATTTTTGAAGGCGACAAAAATCACGACACTCATGTCATACGTTGTTGGCATGTTAAAGAACCCATTTGAATTCAGTAGGCCGTGTTCAATGGCAAAATTAATCTCGGGATTTTCCGCCAACACAAAGTTCCTCCATTCTCTACTTGAAAGCGCTGTAGTGTCAAGGAGGTTAGATATCTAACCTCCTTGACTTTCATAGCGTTCCAAGGAACGACGAAATTCGACATGCAAGCTACCCTCTGAGTGTCAATTAACAAAGCTTGCACCAGGCACCCGAGGCCATACGATATTATTATATTATTATTATTATTATTATTATTATTATTATTATTATTATTATTATTATTATTATTATTATTATTATTATTCTAGTTTTGGTCGTCTAGAGACCACGAGCCAATTCCAATGCTTTGTCCTTTGCTGTTCTTTCTTCTTCCTCCAGTATTCCTTCATCATGTCACTATGTTCCCTCTTCCTTTCCTCGGACCATTTCGAGCCGGTTATCTTTCCCTTCCTCCCTTGGAATCCTTCCATTTTGGGCACTTTTTGACTAAAAATATCTCTCTGAGATTAATTATTATTAGTATTAGTATTGGGGAGCGTGGTGGTGCAGTGGCTTAGCTGCTCGTCTTTCACCCGGATGTCCGGGGATCGAATCCCGGTGACAGCTGGGCGAAATTTTCACCCGAAAAATCACGTGGCGTCAGAAAGGGCATCCGTTCTTAAATCCCCGGCCAAAACCAAAATGAGTCAGGTTGGGATAAGCCGAAGAAAGTTATGATTATCTCATCCATCAATGGAAGCAGATGGCCTTGATATTTTGCTTCTTCAAGCAACAATCTCCAACACCACCTTTAGGTAATAATTAAAACGAAACGTTTTTTTAATTTATTTTTTATTTTTTATAGCGTATGGCTTTTAGTGCCGGGAGTGTCCGAGGACATGTTCAGCTCGCCAGATTTTGTAGCTGCTTCGAGACGGACACCCAATGGGTGAGCTACAAGTACCGTTGGGGAGGAAATTAGGAATGCAAGGACGAGGAATTGGAAGGTAGTGGCTGTGGCCTATAGTTAGGGACCAACCCCGGCATTTGCCTGGAAGGAAGATGGGAAACCACAGAAGACCATCTTCAAGGTTGCCGGCGGGGGGATTCGAACTTCCTCGCCTCCCGGATGTGAGCGACTGCCAGCAGTCATGCCGTAACGACCACGGCTAACTCACCCGGTGAAACAGTAATGATTAAGGTTCGGATGTTAAGGAAAAGTCATATTTTTTCCTGAGCTCATTTTTCCCGAAATCTGAAAAATAAGTTTGAATGACGGGTCCTTGACTACGTTTAAAGCAATTTGCTGTTGCCTATAAATGCATATTTCGGCCATTTGTATTGTTTTGATCATATTTGGTCATATTTTAGTGATATAAGGTCATATTTGGTTATAATTTCAGCATTTTTAGCCTATTTTCAATTTTGAAAAAATAGGCTTATGAGATCACCTTTTGTCCGTGTGTGTGTGCGTGTGTGTGTGTGTGTGAGGTGTGTGTGTGTCCCCCCCTAATAAATTCTAAACGGCTGGAGCGATTTCAATGAAACTCGGTAAGTTCATAGCACTATTCTGGACGACCCCGACCGTGCCCTTCAAATTTTGTTACGTCTCACCAATCCAACATGGCGGCTGTGAGAAATATTACACCAGCATTCAATATCTCCAAAGCTATTACCGATATCCCCCTGGAATTTTTTACGGTGATAAACGGAACTACTAGAAGATCACCTATGTGACTCTTGAAAAACTGGTAACTACAAAACCAACATGGCGGCCAAGCGAAGTTGCGACGTTTTAATAGACGTTTCTCGCGATTTAACCAACCAAACGCAATAAAACTTGGTACAGTATATGTTTATACACATTGTAATGCACCGACATCTAACATCGTTCAATTGTTTACATAACCACAAGATGGCGGCTGTGCGAAATATTTCACCGGCATTCTATATCTCTGAAACTATTAGCGGTATCACCCTGAAATTTTGTACGGAGATAAACGGCACTACTGGAAGTTCATCTATAAGATTTTCAAAAACCAGTTAAGTACAAAACGGAACATAGCGGCCAAGCGAATTTGAAAATTTACATAGAACTTTCTCGCGATTTCATGTTCCAAACGCAATGAAACTTGGTACAGGAAATGGTTATACACAGTGTAATGCACTGGTATCTAAATTAGTACAATTGTGTACATAACCTCAAGATGGCGGCTGTGCGAATTTTAAAATTAAGTTTTTATATCTTAACTCGTAATCATGCGATCGAAGTGAAAGTTTGAATAATGAACCTACGCAATAACTTTCCTTTAATGGTACATGACTCTATGGTCTATACATTTAACAATCCAACATGGCGACCATGCGAAATATTTAGACGGCTCTGAATATCTACGAATCTATCATAGCAATCAAACTGAATATTTTTATGTTCATAGGGGCTATGAACTTAAGTTCACCTATATGACTTTCAATAAACTGTTGATCACAAATCCAACATGGCGGCGACGCGAAGTATAAATATTCACATGGACGTTTCTCGCAATTTAACCATCCGAGTGCAGTGAAATTTGGTACAGTAAATCCTTATACAAATGTTAATCCACTGGTATCTAATTTATTTCAATTGTTTCCAGCTGTGCGAAATTTTAAAATCTCGTTGTTATTTCTTGTGTCCTAATCATGCGATTGAAGTTTGAATGCTACACGTACACAATAATCGTCATGTAACAGTACATAACTCTAGGACCTACATAAATAAAGTCCGACATGGCGACCATCGGAAATATTTAGTCGGTTCTCAATATCTACGAATCTATTACAGCAATCAAACTGAAATTTTGTTGTTGATAGTGGCAATTAACATAAGTGGGATATATGAAAATAGGCAGTATAGTTCTTCACGGAACTACTTGTTGTTTAAATTGAGGCATCGTTAACAAGGTACGTGTTATCTGAGTCGAGTTTCATACACAGGATTTCCGAATAGTGTAGTAGATATATTTTTCTTTCTTTTCCCGGAACAGGCAGATGGCAGGTTTAGAAGACCTGATCCAAGAAGGCGTTCCTTTTCGCACGTTTTTTAGCACATCCTTCTGGACAAGTTAGATTGCGACACTGAACGCATGAGGTCACATGACGATAGTGTGCTTCCACCTTTCAATAGAATGTCACTTCAGTAGATATATTTAGCTCAGAAGCAATCAGAAAACAAGGAAATGCCATGGTTTTTAGGGCATGTTTGCTTGCTTATTTTGTACTTCTATATGTCTTAAACGTCCGAACCTTAGTAATGATTGTGTCGCACAGACCTGCCCATCAAGGAAGTCTGCACCTCTGACTGGCAGTGACTTCACCGTAGCATTGAGTCACACTCATGTACTATGTGTCACAGAGAGTAATCAGTCGCTTCAAGGAGAAATGCTATCTCTCTATTTGAATAACTAAACCAAAACTGCTCTTAGTTAAATATAAGTCTGTGTAAAATAGCATTCATAATGTTTGTTTGAAGACATAACAGCTTTTATCTTCCGGGTATGGTGTGTGTTATTGTCCCAGCAGCGTTGCCAAATTAGCGACTGGACCAGGGTGTCCTGCGCCACATTAGTTTGGCCGAGATTGCTTCACGGTGCAGTGAACTTTTTTTGAATTTGGAATCAGGCTTGCGTATCTCTACTTGAGTCTGCTTCCAGTCGACCGACCGGGTCAGGGAATGGAATGAATGAAGCCCCCATCTAGCGGCGAGGATATAAACTGTGCTGGCTACCGAAGCCTGTCGCACTCCCTTGGGGCAATGATTAAATGAATGACAGATGAAATGAAATGATAGTGGAGAGTGTTGCTGGAATGAAATTGTGACAGGGAAAACCGGAGTACCCGGAGAAAAACCTGCCTGACTCCGCTTTGTCCAGCACAACGGTGTCGAGTTAAGAGTTCAGAGAAGAGTGGATGTGTTTGGAGTTTCCCTGGAAGTGCAACTCGGCTTTTCTTCATTTCGCCTGTGAACTTTTCGTTCCGAAGAATACACAGTCAAGTTAAATTGGACAGAGGGCGATTTGTGTTTCATGCTCCTCGCCATTCTTAAATTACGTCTAGCAAGAATTCGTTGCACACACTATCTCCATGATAATATAATTAATAGTCCAGTCAGTGATTTTAACCCATCATTCTAGACGGAAAACAGATATAGGTCGTAGTTCATTGAAATTGAAAAACATACGCCTTTTAAGCTTACGCTGGGTAAATCCGATATTGATACCGGGTTGATACCGTAGTTAATACAGGGTCTTTCATATAAAATAAGAGCGCCAAGCGGCGGTTTTGTTAACCACAGCTGCGGTCACCTTGGTCGAGCTTGTGGCGCGCCAAGGCCCCCTGCTGTAAGCGTGCGTACAATGTTAGTTAGTTAGTTATTGTCGATTAAATCTAAACCCCTACTTGTGCTAATTTTGTGAGTGATTTATTCGGAGACCTTCAAGATTCTCGCCAATGTCATCTAGCTCATCCTCTGTTAAAACTGTTCGTGTGCGGGCATGTTTTTATTGAGCACCGAGCCAGTAGTGTTAAACTTATTTGTTAGTGAAGGTGGCACTTCATCAGGAAATTGTTGAACAAATGCATCACGTACCCGCCGAGCCGACTCGTACTTAAAATAAGTTTTACATAGACTACAAAAAATACGATGTTGCAATGATAACTGTCTCACCATGTTAGCACTTGAGGTTTAGACTGGCGACTGAGCACCTGCACGCTTATTGCAAGGTCAAGTTTGGTAATGTCAATCTGTTATTTTTATACAGTCCATTGGAACTAAAAACAAGTAGTTCCGTGAAGAACTATACAGCCTATTTTCATATATCCTACTTATGTTAATTGCCACTATTTAACATACACAATTTCAGTTTGATTGCTGTAATAGATTCGTAGATATTGAGAACCGACTAAATATTTCGGATGGTCGCCATGTTGGATTTTATATATGTAGGTCCTAGAGTTATGTACTGTTACATGAAGATTATTGTGAACGTGTAGTATTCAAACTTCAATCGCATAATTAGGACACAAGAAAAAACAAGGAGATTTTAAAATTTTTCACAGCTGCCATCTTGAGGTTATGGAAACAATTGAAATAAATTAGTTGCCAGTGGATTAACATTCGAATAAAGATTTACTGTACCAAGTTTCACTGCACGCGGATGGTTAAATTGCGAGAAACGTCCATGTGAATATTTATAATTCGCGTCACCGCCATGTTGGATTTGTGATCACCAGGTTATTTAAAGTTCTATAGGTGAACTTAAGTTCATAGCCCCTATGAACATTAAAAATGCAGTTTGATTGCTAAAATAGATTCGTAGATATTCAGTATCGTCTAAATATTTCGGATGGTCGCCATGTTGGATTGTTAAATGTATAGGCCATAGAGTCATGTACCATTAAAGGAAAATTATTGCGTAGGTTCATTATTCAAACTTTCACTTCGATCGCATGACTACATCACAAGAAATAAAAACTTAATTTTAAAATTCGCACTGCCGCCATCTTGAGGTTATGTAAACAATTGAACTAAATTAGATACCAGTGGATTACAATGTGTATAAATATTTCCTGTACCAGGTTTCAGTGCGCTTGGAACATTAAATCGCGAGAAAGGTCTATTTAAAATGTTCAAATTCGCTTGGCCGCCATGTTCGTTTTGTAGTTAACCGGTTTTTGAAAATCTTATAGATGGACTTCCAGTAGTGCCCTTTACCTCAGTACAAAATTTTAGGGAGATACCGCTAATAGTTTCTGAGATATAGAATGCCGGTGAAATATTTCGCACATCCGCCATCTTGTGATTATGTAAACAATTGAACGAAGATAGATGTCGGTGCATTACAATGTATATAAACATATACTGTACCAAGTTTCATTGCGTTTGGTTGGTCAAATCGCGAGAAACGTCTGTTTAAAAGTCGCAAATTCGCTTGGCCTCCATGTTGGTTTTGTAGTTACCAGGTTTTCAAAAGTCACATAAGTGAACTTATAGTAGTTCCCTCTATCATATTAGAAAATGTCAGGGTAATATCGGTAATAGTTTCGGAGATATTGAATGCTGGTGAAATATTTCGCACAGCCGCCATGTTGGATTGGTGAGTCGTAACAAAATTTGAAGGGCACGGTCGAGGTCGCCGGGAATAGTGCTATGAACTCTCCGAGTTTCATTGAAATCGCTCCTGTCGTTTAGATTTTATTAGGGGGGGGACACACACACGAATCACACACACACACGCACACACACACGGACAAAAGGTGATCTCATAAGCCTATTTTTTCAAAATTGAAAATACAGCCCTCGTATGTACTATGCGCTTTCAATACTACAGTAGGGGGCCGTGGCGCGCCACAAGCTCGGCCAAGGTGACCGCAGCTGCGGTTAACACAGCCGCCGCTTGGCGCTCTTATTTTATATGAAAGACCCTGTATATATTTTCTTTTTAATTTTTTGTAGTCGATTATCCTCTCAGCGCGGCCTCGCCAACTATCTCTACGCTGCACAGTGTGAGATTTTGCCCACCCAGGGGAACTTGATTAACTGGCTAATGTAAACTTATCTGTGGCAGATTTTGGTTACCTCTACAATTAAAGTTTTGAATTTGTAGTTAGAGATTAAAAATGTTTTATCTGTATCTCTTGTCCAAAAAATAAATAAAATAATAATAATAATAATAATAATAATAATAATAATGTTATTGGTTTTACGTCCCTTTTAACTATTCTGGTTATTAGAGACGCCGGGTTGCCGGATTTTGCCCCGAAGGGGATCTTTAACGTGCCAGTAAATCTACTGACACGGCTCCCTCGCATTTGTGCACCCTCAAATGCCAGCTGACTGCGCCAGGATACGAACCTGCAACCTGGGGCCCAGCAAGCGAGAACGTTACCAGTGCACAGTGGGTCAAAATTGAAATCTAGGAGGACAAAATTATTTATTTTCATAATTAAAAGATCAAAATGTATTATTTCTACATCATTCTCATATAATTGCCGCTCACTATTCTGGGACATAAACGCATCTTAGTGTCAATCTGTCACCACTGATCGAGCAGTCTGAATTGGAGGGTGAATGTAAGTGGCTGTGGTTTGGTTGTCTTTGTGGTTAGTGTGATGCTTTAAGATGGAACATGCAGCTGAAGGTTTGATCTTTGTAACGTGTTTCAGTTATTAATGGGCGTAATTGTTACGTGATTTTAGCTATATTTGCATTATATAATATTTAACTATTATTTTTAAAATTATATTTTCACTTAGATTTTTAGTATGTCGCATCACTCTGCGTCACGTTCTACTTAATGTTAAAATGTAGATAAAGTCTTGTAGTTTACGCCTGTTATAAGATTTTCTGCATCTTTTTGCAACTTAGTTATTTTAAAGTTTAGAAGATGCCGCGCAACCAGTTCTCACACGTTTACAACTTTTTGATGCACTGGGTTCGACGATTATGTCAAAAGTGGAGCCTTGTGACTTTGTAAAAAGTAAATTAGGGGTAGAAAATTGTTCTGAAGAGATAACTGAATGCTCTATCCAACTCCTAGACAATTTCTTGCATGTGTAGACGTAGCTTAAAAAAAGGTATTAACTGATGTTTATTATGAAGTAAACAAATTATATACGTTGCTTTCACTCTGAATTCATGATTAAAACGTAAAATTAATTTTTCCCTCCTAGATTTCGATTTTATCCCAGTGTGCGCTGAGCCACGCAGCCAGCCTAATAAAAAAATATTACACATGTTTGACAAACTTAAGACACAAATTTGGCTAGTTTTACCGTCAAATATACAAAATATAAATTGCTCTTGGCTTTTGATGCAGCCAGATTCATTGAGATTAAACTTTGGTGACAGTGGGAACTAAACAACTTTTGGTCCATAAAATTAAAACGTAATAACAAGGTACGGCACAAAACATGCGCAGACACAAAGGAAAGTTATCTGACCTAGTCTGTATCACTGCAGCTATCATCAGAGTGATTATCCGAAGCATTTACAACAGGATCCCTTAAAAGTTCTAAAACTTCGTTTTCGGAGAAGCACGTTTGGTCGTTATTGCTAGTATTATACAGGGTCATCGAAAAATAATGCCAACATTTAAAAAAATGATAGCACCGAAACCCTTTATGTTAAACGTGTAATTCTTTCACTGAACGCCAGCTGGTTAAAGTAAGTTTTGTTTTGGAGGGGACGTGACCTTGCTATGCGCACACTAGATGCGCAGTAGCCAAGGTCGGCCGGGGACGCGCGCCAATGAAGTCCTGACCTCACCCCATTGGATTTTTTTTCTGGAGGTACAATAAAAACATTGTGTATGCCGAAAAAATTCGGGATTTGGCGCACCTGCGGGAGCGAATTTCTGCCGCCATCTTGACAGTTACTCCTGAAATGATTGCACGTACCAATCCAGCCATTGGGAAAGCGTGCGTTCAATGCTGAAGTTGGTGGTCGTCCTGGCCTAGATTTTTTCTCTACAGTCCCTGTTTCCTTAACTGATTAAACCATCGAATGACAGCTGTACAGCGTTGCCGAAATGGAGCCCATCATGCATCATGGCGTGTCTCGCTCGGAAGTGAGCTAACGTACAATAGAACGAAGAAAATGATGATGTTATTGGATTTTATGTAGGTCTATTGGTTACTTCACAAACAACCTTCAAACTCGAGTACACATAATACTTTGGTCGACAGTAGTGTGCGCATAGCAAGGTCACGTCCCCTCCAAAACAAAACTTACTTTAACCAGCTGTCGTTGAGTGAAAGAATTACACGTTTAACATAAAGGGTTTCGGAGCTATCATTTTTTTAAATGTTGGCAATATTTTTCGATGACCCTGTACTTAATAAGCTATAATGAGTAGTCTAACAAATTTCAGGTCGGAACACGATGGAACACCTGAGTAGAATCCTCTTTGAATTTCAAGAAACTACAGTAGTTTCTGTTCATGACAAGCCTCTTTTCAAAACAACATTGTAACCTAACACTTCAATGAAATTTTAAGTTAACATACAAAATCTTACCTTCAGATATCAGCAATAACATTGAAGCACAGCACTGTCACAGCGCTCGTCACCAGTCGAATAAACATACTGTTGGCTACACTGCACGGCTGTTGCAGGGCCATGAGAGCGTACCCGTCTTTACTTTGTTTCAAGCCCCATTTGACAGACGTTGCGGGTGACCATAGTACAAGTGCGTAGCTTTTTCTTTCGACTGAGATATTTAGCGAACTAAATGTCATGTATTTTGTGAAAAATAACATGGTCGGGAAATTGAGTAAAGTTCTCCTAGATAGGCAGAATCTCACACTGTGCGATGTCTGGGAGTTGAGGATACTTTGTCAGCAGATACAACTTGGGATCGTGACAGGCCGACCGCTACCTTAGGTCTAATTAAGGAGGGGATTTTGGAAGAAAGTCGGCCTTGGATCTGTTGAAAGGAACAGTCCCGACATTTACCTGATGGTGAAAATGGGATTCGAACCCACACTCTCCCGATGCCAGCGAGGCACGGGCTATCGCGTTTGCGCTCTCAGCCACCGTGGCCGGTATTAAATATATTTGTTGTATAAACTGTGAACATATTATATTAAACGATTAGGGAGGGACTTTTTCTTTTGTAAATAACACTGGTTGGTTGGTTGGTTGGTTGGTTCCACAGTTTAGGGGCTGCGACAACGCGGTCATGTAGCCCCGTGTACTTTGGGTGTGTGTAGAATCCGTCTGATAACCGGTGTTAATTGTGATGGCTGTATTAGTGTGTATTATCTGTTTTTATTTCAAGTAAGAACTGCACACATTTAATTTTCAAGTAGTTACTACTTTTGCTACCAAACGCCACCGTCAACGACCAACTAGTTCTGAACTTGGTTACTAGATGCCACCACAGTCGGCTCCTGGCGTCGAACGTTGGAACCTTAGAGCGTTATTCAAATCTAACCTATAATTTAGCTTCACACCAGTGCAATTAGTGGAAGGTTCTTGTACATCTATGACATGGGACCGCTGGCTTTACTTCCCCTCCGAAGGAAGGCACACTGAGGGATTTTTAAGGCTCTTAAAAAATCCGAAGACTTCGGCCGGGTTTGAACCCGAAGCCGCCCAATAACACTTTGGTTGGTTGGGTCCTCAGTTTAGGGGCTGTGACAACGCGGTCATGTAGCCCCGTGTACTTTGGGTGTGTGTAGAATCTGTCTGATAACCGGTGTTAATTGTGATGGCTGTATTAGTGTGTGAATCTGTTTTTTAATTCAAGTAAGGACTGCAACTTTGAATTTTTCAAATAGTTCCTACTCTTGCCGCCAAACGCCACCGTCAACGACTCCTAGGCATAGTTCAGAACTTAGCTACTAGACGCCACCGCAGTCGGCAACGAACGTTGTAACATAAGAGCGTTATTTACATTCCTGACCTATACAATTTAGCTTCACACAGGTGTAATTAGTGGAAGGTTCTTTTTTTAACATGCCATAAATCTATGACATGGGACCACCGGCTTTACTTCCCTTCCGGAGGAAGGCATAGTGAGGGATTTTTAAGGCTCTTAAAAATCCGACGACTTCGGCCGGGTTTGAATCCGAAGCCGCCCAATAACACTTTATTATTGATGTAATTCAGTTGGGAATGGGAGCGTGTTCCCTTTTGCACAATTGTGCAGAGCGAGGACGAATCGCTGACGTACACATCTGTAATTCTTGGTCTACAGAAAAGAGTCTCTCACCTGGGGATTCTGGTTCGATTCCCAACTCTGCCAAGTATTGTAATCATTTTCTGAGGGCTGGAAATGGGGTGCACTCTGCCTCATGAGACAAAACTAAGTAGAGGTGAGTTCTATTCCCAACCCAGCCACCATAGAGGTGGATTACCCACTTCTGCTCCAGGTGAATGCTGGGATGATAACTAAATTATGGCCACGACCGCCTCTTTTTCAATTCTAGTCCTAATTACAAATAGGGACAGGAATATACAGGAACAGCCAACACATTAACGCAGGTTAGCAGAAAGTTCTTACACACACCCAAGTACATGGGGATATATGGTATTATTCCGGGTTCGTCAATCTTCACATAGTTTGCCAGATGACTTAGGATAACCTATAAAACAACGCCTATTGAAGATGTCCATACATGTTCACTTCAAGTAGGGTAAAGTTAAGTAACTCCGTGATACTAAGCTTTTTTGTTACTATTTCAGAAATTTTAGATTTCAGTTATTTCGATTCGTTTCATGTTTAAGAGGGATACCCTACGGAACATTTCTGGCATATATCTTACAAATATTCATAAGTTATTTCAAGGTATTAACTAACAAAATCCGGTAGTAGAAGTAAGTAACGCCGTGATATTAAAGTTACTACGTGGTAGCATGGTGTTCACCATTCAGTGTATTATTTAATCATGAAAACATATATTTAATGTAATAAAAGTGTTCAAATTGTATGTAGACTATAAGTTTTTATCACCCCATATTGAAACATTCCACTACACATTTTTTATACGGTATAGAAAAAACACATTCTATTAAAAAACATTAAACATATTTCAAGTCTTCTTAGTCATTATTAGATTCATCACACCTATCCCACATAAAATAGACATTAGCCTAGGTACAGACATTACACAACTGATAATAAATCCATTCGGCTCCATTCTTCCTCTTGGTGTCATCCGTCAGGGGAGCCACCTCACGCACCACAACCATCACCGTCATTACTCTGGGGTCTTGAATTAGGCCTAGACCGATCTATTGTGTCTATCTTGACACATTATCTTCGCTTCAAATTCAGGTGACACAACGAATGGCTTTCCAATGTTTTTAAGGGTTGCACTTCCTGGATCTGCTGAATATTTTGTGCAATAATCCTTTAGTCTCTACACTGTTTGGTTATTTATGTTCTAAACCACCGTTCCTATTTAAACTGGTGGCCTAAATGTATTGTTGTTATATCTCAATGTGACGAATACACACATTGCACTGTTTCATCTTTCTGTTAGGACTATTTGGGATACGAAGTATTCTCCCAAAGGCTTTGGCGAAGACAGAATGAACTGAATGTGAACAGAGCTGTTGGGTGTGTTTGTGTATTAAGGATAGAGAGTTGGAACTGTAACATAGTAATATTATGCAGGCACAGCCAACTAAAGTGTTGTTATTGTGAGATTTTGAAGGCAGTGAAATTAACACTCGACACTGCGTGGCACAAACCTGTTTTTATCTGCACACCTGCGTCTTAGGGGAAGTGCTGGCCACACAGTAAAACAGATTACAATTTGGTATATTGGTATTCAGGGCCGGTGAATTAATACTGAGCAATTTTTCTAGGTTTATGGAATGAAATAAGGTTATGTAGGCTACACTTATCTGGTATTTGAAACTTGAGACTTCTCGTTCAGTGCTCCCCGCGGATTGGAAAGCTTTCTTAGGCAACACTTCAATGTTTAGATGCAAGTAGTTAAGTTTTATTTTCCTCCAATTTAATTGTACGTACTGACCCTAATCCCAGGGAGTTAGTTATTGTTTCTTTAGGAGGCGGAACTACGAGGTCATCTGCCCCTAAACCCAGAGATTTAGTTAGTTATTGTTGTTTTAAAGGGAGGAACTACGAGGTCATCTGCCCCTAAACCCAGGGTATTGGTTAGTTAGTTATTGTTGTTTTAAGGGGATGAACTACGAGGTCATCTGCCCCTTAACCCAGGGAATTAGTTAGTTATTTTTGTTTTAAGGGGAGGAACTACGAGGTCATCTGCCCCTTAAACCCAGGGAATTAGTTATTGTTGTTTTAAGGGGAGGAACTACGAGGTCATCTGCCCCTTAAACCCAGGGAATTAGTTAGTTATTGTTGTTTTAAGGGGAGGAACTACGAGGTCATCTGCCCCAAAACCCGGGGAATTAGTTAGTTATTGTTGTTTTAAGGGGAGGAACTACGAGGTTATCTGCCCCTAAACCCGGGGAGTTAGTTATTGTTGTTTTAAGGGGAGGAACTACCAGGTCATCTGCCCCAAAACCCGGGGAATTAGTTAGTTATTGTTGTTTTAAGGGGAGGAACTACGAGGTTATCTGCCCCAAAACCCAGGGAGTTAGTTATTGTTGCCTTAAGGGGAGGAACTACCAGGTCATCTGCCCCTAAACACGGGGAGTTAGTTATTGTTGTTTTAATTGGAGGAACTACGAGGTCATCTGTCTCTAAACCCAGGGAGTTAGTTGGGGAGGAACTACGAGGTCATCCGTCCCTAAACACTTCCAAGGAATCTCCAAACACAACCACTCTTCTCTGAAGTCTTAACTCAACACGACTCGAAAGTTTACTGCTGGCTGTATCTGGGGTAATAGACTCACCCACTAGCTACGCTGTAGCTGGGGTGATAGGCTCGCCCATAGCTAGCTCATAAACTGTCGCATCAGTAATTGAATGGAGATTGATGGAAGAAATGAAAACATTAAAACACTTATAGTGGGCGATGAATTGAAGATAGAGATATGCTCTCCCGGACTTTATTGTAGAACTTTTCATGCTGAACAATTCTTACACTCATAGTATATTGATATTTATAACGGTTTGCCCAGCGTAAGCTTAAGAAGCGCACGGACGCCAGGTTTTATTCTCGACTTTCTCACTGAACTCGATACTGCTTGGCTTCATTTGATCATAAATAAATCGCTTTCTACAGAAATCTTCCCCGAGATATCCTTTACAGAATGATGAAACCGCATCAAAATCCATCCTGTGGTTCCCTAGGTTACCCGTGACACCCAAGAATCGGGGACTTTTTGATGTGTACCATCTTCCAACTCGGTTGGTGGATATTTTTGTGGGAGTGATTTTGAAAAATGGGACGGAAGTGGATCGGAACGATCGAGGTGGCACCCGCTGGCAGTGGTGGATCGAACGGAAGTGTAAGACGCACTGCCAACTCGATCGATCGATCCAGCTGGCAGTGGTAAGAGAAACAATGAGCGCGCGGTGTCGGAAATTGATACCATGACGCACTCTCGGCCATGTGGAATGTATATGACATACTGAACGGTAAACGCTCATGAAAACTCAGGTGTCAAGTGATAGAAACAAAGCACATGGTACATGTTCGAAGTCTTCGTATCAGTATTGAAATGGTAAAACGCCTTAATATCAAACATTGTAAGTTGTCGGCATTGCTGGTATTATGTTTCTGCACAATGGCTATTCAAATATTAACCCACATAACGGTAATGCAGTCATCAATATAATATAATCGTTGTGGTTATACGAGAATTGAGCAAGCCTTCATGAACTATTGCTGAATACATTGTATTTACTCACAAGAAGGGCCTATTCATAAGGCATTTTAAACTCAATATCACGCAGGAACATTATCGAAACAAGCAAAATATAAATGAAACTTAATTCCGTAACGCAGTATTTTTGGAACGTGGAAATAAGTCACCATCTTGTGCACAATATTTGCGTAGTCAAAATAGCCATGGGGTTAGCGCCTATGACTGTGAATCTAGAGATCTAGGGTTCGAATCCCGGACGGGGTAGATAACTTTTTGCTACCAGATTATCATTCTAAACGATATTTATCATATCAATATGACTCATTTTAACAGAATCCATATGAAATTACGTGTTGGTCTGTGAATAAAGAGGACCTGCTGTATATAAGGAATTTAAGGTTATGAGCGGCTTCGGTGGCGTAGTCGGTAGCATGCTGAGCTTCTATGCCCAAGATAGCGGGTTCAAACCCGACCGAAGTCGTCGGATTTTTTAAGAGCGTTAAAAATCCTTCAGTATGCCTTCCTTCGGAGGGGAAGTAAAGCCGGCGGTCCCATGTCATAGATTTATGGCATGCAAAAGATCCTTTCACAGACTAAACTTGTGTAAAGCAAAATTTGTTAGGTTAGATTTCGTCAGAACGCTCTATCAAAGTTCCAACGTTCGCCACTAGGTATCATTGATATCTGGTGACGAAAGTTGGAACTACTTGAAATTGAACGGTACTTGTAGCTCACCCTTTAGGGTGTCCGCTGGAAGCAGCTACAGACTCAGACGAGCCGAACATGTCCTCGGACACTCCCGGCACTAAAAGCCATACGATAAATAAATAAATAAATAAGCGGTGTCGCGTTTATTAATCTAGTTGATCCATATCGTATTCTTTATTTAGGCTAATGCTGGTGGAAGCTACAAATCATCTAATAAAATGAGTTCCTTATTATAAACTACAATATCTGTAAAACAATAGTATAAAATACCGGTGTATCAACAATTTCACGTGAGGTTTCTTCTGTGTCAGATGTTACACATCATATGCGACTACTCTAAGGCTCGTATTTAAAAAAAAAAACTAAATAGAGAAGTTTAAACCATATAATTTCGTAAATTCTTGTGCAAGGCGTCAATCTTATTTACAGATGTTATTGTTCACTTCTATGTTTGTTGCGTTATTATTAATGTAGTTTAACTATGTTAACATGTAATCTATTGATTTATTATAATTGTGAGTAACTTCAGTACTGATGCTGTCTACACTATTCTGTTGTTTATGTACTAAACCAACCGTTCATATTTAAACTGGTGACCTAATTGAACTGTTGTTATATCTCAATGTGACGAATACACAAATTGCACTGTTTCATCTTTCTGTTAGGACTATTTGGGATACGAAGTATTTTCCCAAAGTTTTGGCGATGTCAGAATGAACTGAATGTGAAGTGAGCTGTTGGGTGTGTTTGTGTATTAAGGATAGAGAGTTGGAACTGTAACATAGTAATATTATGCAGGCACAGCCAACTAAAGTGTTGTTATTGTGAGATTTTGAAGGCAGTGAAATTAACACTCGACACTGCGTGGCACAAACCTGTTTTTATCTGCACACCCGCGTCTTAGGGGAAGTGCTGGCCACACAGTAAAACAGATTACAATTTGCTATATTGGTGTTCAGGGCCGGGGAATTAATACTGGACAATTTTTCTTGGTTTATAGAATGGAATAAGATTATGTAGGCTACACTTATCTGGTATTTGAAACTTGAGGCCTCTCGTTAATTGCTCCCCTTGGATTGGAAAGCTTTCTTAGGCAACACTTCAATGTAATAATAATAATGTTATTGGTTTTACGTCCCTTTTAACAACTGTGGCTTTTAGAGACGCCGGGGTGCCGGAATTTTGCCCCGAATGGGATCTTTAACGTGCCAGTAAATCTACTGACACGGCTCCCTCGCATTTGTGCACCCTCAAATGCCGGCTGACTGCGACACTTCAATGTTTAGATGCAAGTAGTTAAGTTTTAAATTCCTCCAATTTAATTGTTCGTGCTGACCCTAATCCCAGGGAGTTAGTTAGTTATTGTTGTTTAAAGGGGAGGAACTACGAGGTCATCTGCCCCTAAACCCAGGGAGTTAGTTAGTTATTGTTGTTTAAAGGGGAGGAACTACGAAGCCATCTGCCCCTAAACCCACGGAGTTAGTTAATATTGATTTAAGGGGAGGAACTACGAGGTCATCTGCCCCTAAACCCACGGAGTTAGTTAATATTGATTTAAGGGGAGGAACTACGAGGTCATCTGCCCCTAAACCCACGGAGTTAGTTAATATTGATTTAAGGGGAGGAACTACGAGGTCATCTGCCCCTAAACCCACGGAGTTAGTTAATATTGATTTAAGGGGAGGAACTACGAGGTCATCTGCCCTAAACCCACGGAGTTAGTTAATATTGATTTAAGGGGAGGAACTACGAGGTCATCTCTCATTAAACCCAGGGAATTAGTTAGTTATTGTTGTTTTAAGGGGAGGAACTACGAAGCCATCTGACCCCTAAACCCACGGAGTTAGTTAATATTGATTTAAGGTGAGGAACTACGAGGTCATCTGCCCCTAAACCCAGGGAGTGAGTTAGTTAGGTATTGTTGTTTTAAGGGGAGGAACTACGAGGTCATCTGCCCCTAAACCCAGGGAGTTAGTTAGTTAGTAATTGTTGTTTTAAGGGGAGGAACTGCGAGGTCATCTGCCCCTAAATCCAGGGAATTGGTTATTTTTATTTTAAGGCCAGGAACTACGAGGTCATCTGTCCCTAAACCCAGGGAGTTAGTCAGTTAGTTATTGTTGTTTTAAGGGGAGGAACTACGAGGTCATCCGTCCCTAAACCCGGGGAGTTGGTTAGTTATTGTTGTTTTAAGGGGAGGAACTACGAGGTCATCCGTCCCTAAACACTTCCAGGGAATCTCCAAAAACAACCACTCTTCTTTGAAGTCTTAACTCAACACGACTCGACAGTTTGCTGCTGGCTGCATCTGGGATAATAGACTCACCCACTAGCTGCGCTGTAACTGGGGGTGATAGGCTCGCACCTAGCATGCTCATAAACTGTCGCATCAATAATTGAATGGAGATTGTTGGAAGAAGTGAAAACATTAAAACACTTATAGTGGGCGATGAATTGAAGATAGAGATATACTTTCGCAGACTTTATTGTCGAACTTTTCATGCTGAACAATTCTTACACTCCTAGTATATTGATATTTTTAACGGTTTGTGCAGCGTAAGCTTAAAAAGCGCACGGACGCCAGTTTTTTTTTCGTTTCTTTTTTCACTGAAGTCGATACTGCTTGGCTTCATTTGATCATATTTTTTTTTTTCTACCGAAACCTTCCTCGAGGTATCCTTTACAGAATGGTGAAACCGCATCAAATTCCATCCATTGGTTCTCAAGATTACCTGTGACATCGGGGGACTTGGTTTTAATCTAAATAGAGATGTTTGGATCGCATAAGTTCGTAAATACTTGTGCTATGCGTCAATCTTATTTACAGATGTTATTGTTCACTTCTATGGTTGTTGTGTTATTATTAATGTAGTTTAAGTTTAAGTATGCTAACCTGTGATCAAGAATGTTGTTGTCCACACTATTCTGTTGTTAATGTTCTAAACCAACCGTTCCTATTTAAACTGGTGGCCTAATTGAATTGTTGTTATATCTCAATGTGACGAATACACAAATTGCACTGTTTCATCTTTCTGTTAGGACTTCTTCTTCTTTCTTCTTATATTATTCCCGCTCCTATGTGGAATCGGTATTTCTGACAGCTCTCCTCCATTTAACCCGGTCATGCACATCCTCTTCTGACAACTGTTTTTCTCTGAGGTCCTCCCGTACACAATCCATCCATCTTCGTTTAGGTTTGCCTCGCATTCTCGCTCCCTGTATTTGCATGTCAAGCATCTTTCTCCCCACGTAGGATTCCTCCCTTCTTCTCACATGCCCGTACCATTGAAGTCGCTTTTCTTGTATCTTCTTAGATATTTCCACAACCTTCAATGTTCCTCTTATTTTGAAATTTTCCACTCTATCACGCTTAGTCACTCCACTCATCCACCTGAGCATTTTCATTTCCGTGACGTCAAGCCTGTTTGTGTGCGTTTTACGTGCAGGCCATGTTTAAGAGCCATACAACAATGCAGGTCTTACGACAGTTTTATATATTTTCCCCTTAACCTTAGGCTTGATCCTGCGGTCACAGAGCACTCCTGACATTTCCTCCAGTTCATCCATCCTACCTGAATCCTGTGTGACACTTCCACATCCAGATTTCCATCTCCAGTCACCATCGAACCCAGGTATTTGAACTCATCCATCCCCTTTCATTCTGATCTCACAGTCATGATCTGTAATGAACCTCATATACTCCGTCTTCTTCCTGCTAATCCTGAGTCCTCTGTCTTCCAAGGCTGCCCTCCACTGTTCCAGTTTTTCCTCTAATCTTTATGTTAGGACTATTTGGGATAAGACGTATTTTCCCAAAGTTTTGGCGAAGTCAGAATGAACTGAATGTGAAGTGAGCTATTGGGTGTGTTTGTGTGTTAATAAGGATAGAGAGTTGGAACTGTAACATATTAATATTATGCAAGCACAGCCAACTAAAGTTTTGTTATTGTGAGATTTTGAAGGCAGTGAAATTAACACTCGACACTGCTTGGCACGAACCTGTTTTTATCTGCACACCTGCGTCTTAGGGGAAGTGCTGGCCACACAGTAAAACAGATTACAATTTGCTATATTGGTGTTCAGGGCCGGGGAATTAATACTCGGCAATTTTTCTAGGTTTATAGAATGGAATAAGGTTATGTAGGCTACACTTATCTGGTATTTGAAACTTGAGACCTCTCGTTCAGTGCTCCCCGCGGATTGGAAAGCTTTCTTAGGCAACACTTCAATGTTTAGATGCAAGTAGTTAAGGTTTAATTTCCTCCAATTTAATTGTACGTGCTAACCCTAATCCCAGGGAGTTAGTTATTGTTGTTTTAAGGGGGGAACTACGAGGTCATCTGCCCCTAAACCCAGGGAGTTAGTTATAGTTGCTTTAGGAGGAGGAACTACGAGGTCATCTGCCCCTAAACCCAGGGAGTTAGTTATTGTTGTTTTAAGGGGAGGAACTACGAGGTCATCTGCCCCTAAACCCAGGGAGTTAGTTAGTTAGTTAGTTATTGTTGTTTTAAGGGGAGGAACTACGAGGTCATCTGTCCCTAAACACTTCCAGGGAATCTCCAAACACAACCACTCTTCTCTGAAGTCTTAACTCTACACGACTCGACAGTTTGCTGCTGGCTACATCTGGGGTAATAGACTCACCCACAGGCTGCGCTGTAACTGGGGTAATAGGCTCGCCCCTAGCTAGCTCATAAACTGTCGCCTCAGTTATTGAATTGAGATTGTTGGAAGAAATGAAAACGTAAAAACACTTATAGTGGGCGATGAATTGAAGATAGAGATATGCTCTCCCGGACTTTATTGTAGAACTTTTCATGCTGAATAATTCTTACACTCCTTGTATATTGATATTCTTAACGGTTTGCCCAGCGTAAGCTTAAAAAGCGCACGGGCGCCAGGTTTTATTTTCGACTTTTTCACTGAAGTCGATACTGCTTGGCTTCATTTGATCATAAATAAATCACTTTCTACAGAAACCTTCCTCGAGATATCCTTTTTACAGCATGGTGAAACCGCATCAAAATCCATCCATTGGTTCTCAAGATTACCCGTGACATCCGAGAATCGGGACTTTTTTTATAATACTAAATAGAGATGTTTGGAGCATATAAGTTCGTAAATTCTTGTGCAATGTCAATCTTATTTACAGATGATATTGTTCACTTCTATGGTTGTAGCGTTATTATTAATGTAGTTAGAGTATGTTAATCTATGATCTATTGAACTATTATGGTGACGAACTTCATTAGTGATGTTGTCTCTCCGAGGGTTATTAAAACGTTTGCTGGCCTTGTATACTGGCCATCCTTCTACCCTCATCGACCTCAATGCTTCTTTAAGTGTTTCAGCTGTGTAGGAGCGAGCCTCTTTATTCCGTTTTGGCGCCATTTCAGCGTCCAACCTAAGAAAGACGTACTTATTGCTAAGCTCAGACACCTTGAATGCGTAACACTACATGCATGTAAGTTTTGTATGCGAATGGTCTGCATCTTACCTCTGACTGGTGTTAAAATGTAACTTATACAATGTAACAGCTGTTTATAAGAAATTAAAATCTTCACCTCAGATTTCACTGGATGTGGATCACTTGTTGAAATGTCAATTCTCTGTTAATATATTTTTTAAACTTCATTGAGTTGGTCAAAGATAGAGCGCAAGGGCTTCCTAGATTCCTGATTTCTACTGCCATCTGTTGGTAAAAACGTAGAACTTTCGGAATTGAACCTACGTAGTGATAGAGGAAATACGCTTTATCACGGTGTTACTTGATATCACGAAGTAACTTAACTCTACCCTATTCTATCTACTGTACTAAGTATTATCATGACTCATTACAGGATGTTTGAGATCTACACCACTTGATAAAGTTTATTGTCTAGCAGGTATCCCACCCCCAGTTATTCGCCGTGAGTGTGCATCCAGACTGGAGAAATCTAAAGCACTGAACCTGAGGACCCATACTTTATATGGGTATCAACCAGCAACCCAAAGGCTAAAGTCAAGAAGAAGCTTTCTTCATGCAACAGAAAGCCTCGCTGAACCACCATCGAACTTTAGAATGAATTCATGGCGTTCAAGATCCAGCCACCTTGCAGGATGGATGATGCCTTCCGAAAGCCTTCCTTCAGGCCACGAGGAAAGTTGGTCAACATGGAAGACACTCAACAGGTTGCGCTCAGGAGTTGGAAGAACGAAGACCAACATGAGAAAGTGGGGATTTGTCTGCGAATCTACACTATGCGAATGCGGTGAAGAACAGACAATGAACCATCTCCTTGTATGCAACTTGTGTCCAACTACATGCTCTCCCCAGAACGTGATTGACGCTACTAAAGAAGCATGTGAACTAGCTGCATATTGGTCAAGCCACATTTGATTAAATTTGTACTTGTGTAGAGCTTAATCGCATTGCTACCTGCCATCAAAAATGATTAATGCTTATAGTACCAGGTTTGAAGTTATATCTTGTAAGTTATAATGTATGTTTCTGACACGATTAAATAAAGTATTATCATACAGTGGGGTCCTTCTCTATAGAACGAAACCTCGCAGAGGCCGTGTGGCGGAAAGGTCACGATGAATCACCGCCAGATAACCGGTTACAAAACAGCGGATCGGGAAACCCAGGATGCTGTCATAGCATCGATTACCTACGGAGCTTGTAAGATATCTTTGTTGAAATAATTCAAGACTTGTGGTGAAATACTGGAGCCTATCTCGTATCCCGTGAATATAGTTAGGTGAAGAACAGTGCATTTTCGACAAAAATTGGATCTGCCGCAATTCCATTCCTCTCGAGTGAACATTTTTAGCCTACTTTTCACATTTTGTAAAAATGAGGAAAAGGTAGACTTATGAAATCGATCCGGGCAAATGTGTATCTGTCTGTCTGTGTGCCACCCCACCCCCTATCAACTCCTAAACTGCTGTGGCTATCGAAACGAAATTTGGTATGAATAAAGATCTATGCCTGAATATCTCACGGCCATATTTGAAAATGACGTCAGTGCTACCAACTGCTGAAAAATCGCAATTGAAAGTTGAGATCTATGTTGGATATCTCAGAAGTTATGGATCCAAAATTGACACACATATAGATAATCTTACATCAGACTAATCCACAAGAGCCCATACATGAGTGTTGCCAAAACGATTCTATGCCTGCTGATAGGTCCAATCTTTGGCTTTCAACCAAATTTGGTATTTGCTTTGCTCACCGAAGCAGATATAAATATGCGTGTTTTTGTTAGTGTCAACAGGGCTGCCAACTGTTGAAAAATGCACACTCTATATTTGTATCCTAATCTCAACGTATTAGAAAGTATTGTTACGAGAGCGGGGTTGCTTCATTCCCTCTCGCGTGACTCACAGCCGCCCGAGGCTACCTCTGGGCTCTGTCGGCCGGCTACTTGCGCATCGAGAACAAATGACATGGTCTGAAATGTTCCCGGCCCATCTGGTCATGGAACTCTCGGGAGGAGCCATGAAATCTCCTACTCTGCAAACATCCATTGAGTCACCAGCCCCGCTATATAAGTGACCTGGCCAGCGAGGGGAGTGAGTTTTTGAGGACTGTGTTTATGAGCGAGTGAGTGTGTTTTCCAGTGCGACAGAGGTTAGTGTGGTTAATCGCGACACGCAGTGGACTGTTTTCCTAGCCTGCGGACGGAGAGACAGTGTGCATTCAGAACAAGTGAGTGTCAGACTGTGGCTTGTTTTCATGAGGAAGAGTGCCGTTACTTCTAGCCAGGAACGAGTCTACCTAATTATTGAGGGATTAACTGTGTGAGCAAGTGGAAAGGAGGTGAGTGAACTCCATAAGGGAGGAACTTGACTGAGACTGCTCATTGGTTTCCAAGTGTTTATTGTTTGGTGTAACTTTCTAGACCTGCAATAAAGCCAATATTTCTTTAAGGACCAACTGTGTTGTGCTTTTACCCACTGTAATCCAGTTAACGAAAGTGCCACTAGGGGTGGCACGTAGCAGTATGCAGGCCACCATTTCTAAACTTTGCGTATATATAGTCTAGTACCTGCAAATGTAGGTTCATTTTCAGTAACTGATATAAGACAGTGCTGCCAATATGATTCTAAGCGTGCTGATAGGTTTAATGTTGATTCACATGTAAGTGCAGTTCTTTCAAAATTGGCACATATATAGATCATAATATTTCGATTTAAGTTTGAGCATCTCATTTATGGCAGTGTCGCCAACCTGATTTTACACATGCTGATAAATTCAATATTTAAATACATGTAACGTGCATACTATCTATTGGACCTCAACCAATTTTTGCATGTGCAATGTGTACCTTAAGAGATGGAACTAAGAATATAATATTAGAGTCGCCAGGTCTGCCAACTGTTGATATAAAATGGTCTCTATAATTTTAAGAAAAGCAGGCTCTTTACTTCGTCACGGAACTACTTGTTTGTTCCAGGAGAACTACAATGCTGTCCTCGTATGGTTGGCGCTCTTCACCGTCATCACGATATTAGCACTAGTGGGCCACGACTTAGCCAAGTTCAGCCACTTCATTGTGGATGCAGACTCGCTTGGAGGCATAATAATAGGGATTGGAATCTTCAATATCGGTGAGATATCCGTTATAAACTAAGTTCTGTGGTTGGAGGGATTGGGATCTTCATGTGGAGGAAACCATTACGGTACATAAATAGTGATTCCAAAGAAAAGGTCTTTGTGCGCCACGATAAACACGGCAAGGTAAGCCGGCTGTGACAGGCGCAGATCACCTGCTGACTCGTATCGTTAGTTCACACGTGTTTTGTCATTCATATGGACGTGTATCTGCAAAGCTTAGACGTTAGTGTTGCACGTTTAGGGAGTATTGTGATTACTGTAATTGTTGGTCATGCCTAGACACCAATTCACATTGTGCGAACGTGTGTATATCCATAATTCGTATATGAAAAGCAGAATAACTTGCTCTGAAACGAGACGAAAATTTCGAATCAGGTTTCCAGGAAGACCTGTGCCTAATGCCAGTAAAATTAGGAGGCTCGCTAAACGATTCAAGGAAACAGGCTCCGTAAATAATACAAGAGTTGACACACATTCTTTCATCAGAAGATGTCAGGTGTGTGTTACAAGAGAGGGAGGACATTTTCAGCATCGCCTATGAGCTCTGTAAGTACACATTATTGAACATGTTTGGTAAAAGTGTGAAAGTGCGCGCCACACCGGCTGAACCGTGTACGCGCACTCGCGATCTGCACCAGTCACAGCCGGCTTAGCTTGTCGTGTGTATTGAGACGAACATAGATAATGACCCTGTAGTATATTTGTACCAACAACGTTATATTTTAAGTAGATCTACTTTGTTTAGCTTCTTTGAATTTGGATATTAAAATAGAAATTATAGTTTTTTTGTGATTTTAAGTCCATACATAATTCATATTTCAACAAAAATAACTAAATTCATACTGTACAGTATGTGCATATATCTTTTGTGGGAAACGGTATAAGTGCCAAATGATATTATATACTATCCTAGTTGTTTCAGTTGGTATTACTGCCCACTTTAGTACCAGTGAGGACTATCACGGACTAAGTCCGTGTTTGTGGAAAACGGTATAAATGTCAAATTGTATTATATACTATCCTAGTTGTTTCAGTAGTAAGTACTGGCCACTTTAGTACCAGTGAGTAGTATATAATACCATTTAGCACTTATACCGTTTCCCACAAACACTCCTCAATTATTAGTACATATAAATCCGTTCCCTGAATCATTACTATTATTTTAATATTAAAGAGTTGTTTCAAATTACTGTACTGAATCTCTACTACCATGATGCAAAATTCAGGCATGAGGTCTCTCACAACAAACACACAAGTACTAAATATGCCAAACCTTTATGTACAAATAGCTATGGTTTCAAGAGATTAAATTATATTATACCATCACTACTTAGTGAACTACCACCTGGATTGTCCAACAACTATCTATACGTCGCATTAAAACTATTACCTAAATAAACATTAACTGATAACATAAACTTATTATTATCACTATTATAGTGTAACTATTTGTGTTTTTAACTATTAACTAATATTTTTCTCATTATCACCTAACATGTTCAATAAAATAAATAAAGAAAAAATATTGAAATACAAATTTAATAATAATAATAAAAAAAGATTGAAAATAAAAATAAAACGCTTTTGTATGCACTCATGTATTGAAAGATATATTGTAAATAATAATAAATATGTCTCACATAATCTGTACTGGATTTGCCGTCAGATTCGTGACACATTTCACATTAATGTAATAACATTAGTATTTAATACTACTATTAGGTCAAATGCATTGTTTACTTTCAGTGGTGGATATAATTTTCATCATGGTGATCTTCAGTTATTATCGCCAGGGCAATTTCAAGAAGGTGGAAGAGCATCGCCCGTCAAGACCCGTCACCACATTGTGAGACTTGCGATGGAAATAAGAACCATTCTTGTTGGTCAGAAGTCTTCCTGCCTATACGAGGCACATTATTATTAGATCGTGCTTTGTGGACCTAAGTATTATTATTATTATTTCTGTCCCTCATTACTCTCGTTAAACGGGGTCGGAGATTTTTATTTTATTTATTTTATTGCAAAAGAGGTTGTATCACTACCACCTCGACCAATGGGGGTAGACGCTAGAGATATTCGCTCTCAGTTACGCCGACAAGTTCTGGCTTTTTGGGAGAGTCAGTGGCTAGCTGACCCACTGCCCAGTAAACTGAGAGCGATCAAGGGAACTACTCGCGTGTAGCGGAGCTCTTTCCGGTCACGGAGAGAGTCCGTCATTTTGTGTAGGCTAAGGATAGGTCATACAAGATCCACCCACTCGTACCTCTGGAGCCGTTTTCACCGTGGCCCACATTTTAAGTGTGGATCTTGCTGACTTACGAAGAAACCTTGGTTTGCAGACGACACTCAAACTTATATTAGCCGATGACGCGGTGGCTGCTGATCGCGTTATCCGCTTTATAAGTGAGAGTGGGTTAGGGCCAGCAATCTAAATTCTCCAGTGAACTCAACGACTTGTTCGTTTTTGAATGATAATGTTTTGTTTTTCCGTAATTTTTGTCTATTTATATAATTTTTATTTTTATGTATTTATTTGTTTTATTAATTTTTGGCCCTTTTAAATTTAGATGTCCACCTCAAAATTTTAAATTCAATTCCAAATTTGTATTCTTTAATCTGTGTTAAGAGGGGCAGATGACCTCGTAGTTCCGCCCCTTAAAACAACAATAACTAACACTAACTATTTATTTTATCGTCGGATGCCCTTCCTGACGCCAACATCGTCCGAGATATTTATGCGAAGTGAAATGACTAAAGATGACAAGGCGTAGGAAGGAAGTGGTCGTGGCCTATTACAGTGAGGTCCTTCTCTTTAAAACGGAACCTCGCCGGGGCCGTGTGACGGTAGGGCCACTGTTCGTAGCAGCATGTCTAGCAGGGCACTAGCAGCAGCGTAGTGCCCAACTAGTTCTACACATTCACACTTTTAACGTATTTAATAAATCATCATTACTTACATGAATTTCAGAGTAGTTGCTGGAAATGTTGGTTTTCAATTTCTACTCACACATTGCACCAAGTGTTGATACACTCCCTGTATTTCATCCACACTGATATTTGGTATCTGTGCAGTTATTTCGTTCTCGAGAGCCTCCAGAGTACGGGGATTGTTTCTGTGTACCTTTTGTTGAGATCGCACGGCGCTGAAACGTACAAACAAGACTTCTTGAGACGATAAGTTTTCACTAGGAAAATACGTTGTTTAGGTCTATGCCTAATCATGTTCACGGAATACGAGATAGGCTATAGTACTTCATCATAACTCTTACCTAATTATCTCAATTAAGGTATCTTGCCAGCTGCATCTGTAATCAATGCTATGACAGCATCCGGTGCTTCCCGACCCGCTATTGTGCAATCAGTAGATACAGTGGAACTTGGATAATTCGAACCTCAAGGGACCAGTAAAAAAAATCAAATTATCCAAAAATTCGAATTAAGAAAGTTCTTTGAAAAGGGTAGAGAAAATATTCAAATTTTAGGTTTTTATCGAAGAACCGTTATTAAACATAATATTACATAGTTTTTTAACAAGTAAAGTGTTTGTATACTATGTATACCGTTTACATAATTATTGACCTTTAACAAAGCAGATTAACAGACAACGGTAATAATAATATCGTGTGGCCTTGGGTGCCTGGTGCAAGCTTTGTTAATTGACACCCAGAGGGTAGTTTGCATGTCGAATTTCGTCGTTCCTTTGAACGCTACGAAAGTCAAGGAGGTTAGATATCTAAACTCCTTGACACTACAGCGCTTTCAAGTAGAGAATGGAGGAACTTTGTGTTGGCGGAAAATCCCGAGATTAATTTTGCCATTGAACACGGCCTACTGAATTCATATGGGTTCTTTAACATGCCAACAACGTATGACATAAGTGTGGTGATTTTTGTCGCCTTCAAAAATCACTTACCGCGACCAGGGGCGAACCTGCAATCTTGGGGTTGGTAGTCCGACACTATAACCACTCACCCACCGTGGGTACTATTCACCTATTTAACGACAGTAGTAATCCAGCATTCTAGTTTAGTCTTAGAGAAATCTATTGTTTAAAAAAAAAGGAGATTTTTACCTGTATCTTGCAATTAAGTCTCTCGGCCATCACAAAAGAATCTAACAAATTTAAGGAATGGAAAACAGAATCACTTACGTCATTTCTACTAAAAAAAAGCGCCTTAGCTCTGTGATTTGGTTTGTTGCTTGGGCTGCACTCGGAACAGTTTTTCCGGGAACTCCCTTTACGAGTTCATCGCCAGATGCGGCGTCACCATCTTGTTTTTCGAAGTCACGTAGGCAAAATAATCGAGTAGGGGCCGCATGCCAATGATACAACGTCGTTTTTCGGGAATTCCTGACCCAACTGTTTGGCTTCCGATTGGCTTTTTACACGTAAAAACTTCGAATTATCCAAAATATAATTCGAATTAACCACGTTTTTTTTAGCTTTGATTGTATATAAAATGCTAGGGACCAAGAGAAAAATTCGAATTAAAGAAGTTCGAATTAGCCACGTTCCACTGTACTAGTCATCTGGCGGCGAGTCAAGCCCGTGAGACGGCCCTGGCGAGGTTCCGTTCTACAGAGAAGAACCTCACTGTAGAAAGTACCGTCTCGGCATCGTACAGGGTGTGGCAGAAATAACATCAGAATTTTAAAACGTAAACAACAGAACAACGCAATAAGACATTTACAAAAAATGTGACAATAGCTTAATATAATTAAGAGATTAATTAATGTAGTCTGTTATTACACCATATCGCCATTTTGTTGCTGTTCTTATATGTCTCATATTTTTCACACTCAGGCCTATATGACGTTTCGTATCTCCAATATGATGATGCATCACGAATAAATGATTGCTCCAATATTATGGTTCGATGGCTTAGGTAGTAGGGTAAAAAATGGTAAAAATGAAAAGGATCGTTAAGTAGATATTTATGACCGGTAGTATTCATTATTAAGAGGTAGATTGTGAAAAGTTGCGTCAAAAATATTAACATACTGTACATGATCTGAGTGATAGGAGTAGCATACGAGAATTAACGCTGAAAGTGAGTACTAATTCCAGATATCACCGCATGACGTCATTCCCCAACTCCTGTTGGACAGACTTTAGCTTCCCCGTTAACTCGATTCACGTGGAAGACCTTATAAATTGCCTAAAACACCTGTAAAAGGAAGTAAAATATCAAAATAAAGGACATAAAAACAGGAAAAAAAGACGTAAAAATGTAATCAAATTATTAATTGTTTTGTTTTAATTACATATTTAATATGTATATAATGTTTAAAAAATATTAAGTTCTGGTGATATGGAACATACGTTGCGAAAATGTTATATGAATGGACCACTGCTTTTTTAAAACAAAATTTGAAATAGAAATTTTGTTTATTAAAAAAAAGTACTTGGACAATTTACAATGAAATATTCTTTCCACCTCGAAGGAATTCATCGAACCCACAATCGACATCATGGAGAAAGAAATTGAATCATATTTGGTTTAACAATAATTATTGGGGCAGATGACCTCGTAGTTCCGCCCCTTAATACAACAACAACAACAACAATTATTAGGACTACAGACATTGGAATTCTGCTCAAAGTCATTGTCACGAAGCGCCACTTCTTCTCTGACTTATTTTCTGTCGTCCAAAAATGTTTTTCTCTCTTTTCAGATATGGTTCAAACATATGTATTTAATACAGAAAAGATGTTTAAGAGGTGATGAAATGATGAACTGAGAATGGGCGGTAAAATGTAGTCGAAAATTGGTGAAGTTGCAAAAAAAAAAAGTCCAGGCCTAAAAACAAGGCTAAAATGGACCTATAAGCTAAAAAAAACGTCAAAAAGGAAAAAAGGCAAATAAAACCAACAATTTTACGTCCTACAATAACCCAAAATGAATATAATATGATATGTTTGGCCTCGTTAGGATACTCGAGAAAGAAAAAAAAAAAGGTTTTTCCTCAACTTCCGAGTCCTAATTATAAGTATTATCTTAGTTTAGTGCAAGAGAGATTACATAATTCATGGTTTGTTAGTATTTCTTAGGTTGTGAATTGTGCTGTGGTTTGTCGGAGTTTAAATACATTTTATATTTATTTTTAGGTAAATAAATTACTACATAACTCATGGAGATGATATTGTTTTCTTTTAAATAACCGAATTCAGTTAACCAATCATCACCCGAGGAAGATCTCCGTCCACGCATCTCCTCTCTCTGCTGTTCTTTGTGCTTCCGACATGGTGCGCAGCTTAACCTCAATCGACTTTATAGCCAGTGGACTCACTCAAATCAGTTTCTGCACTATGGAGCATCGCAGGCCTCATCAGACAGTGGCATTGTTGCACAACGGCCAGATTAATCCAATTAATACCGGAATAATATTTTTAGCCTACTTTTCGCATTTTGTATAAATGAGGAAAAAGTAGACTTATGAGATCACCCGGGAAAATGTGTGGCTGTCTGTCTGTCTGGCTGGCTGTGTGTGTGTCCCCCCTATCAACTCCTAAACGGCTGAAGCAATCAAACCCAAATTTGGTATGAGTAAAGATCTCTATCTGAATATCTCACCGCCGTATTTGAAAATGATGTCAGTGCTACCAACTGCTGAAAAAACACAATTAAAATTTCAGCTCCATGTTGTATATCTTGGAAGGTATGAATGGGAGCTGTACCAAAATTGGCACACATATAGATAATAATAATATTTCAGTTTAATTTCCAGGAGGCCATACATGACAGTTTTGCCAAAATGATTCTAAGCCTGCTGATAAGTCCAATTTTTAAATGCATATAACTTCTACACTATTAATTGGATTTCAACCAAATTTCGTATGTACTATGTGTAGATAGACATATATGACTGAGCGTAATCCTAAGAGCCACCAGGGCTGCCAACTGTTAATAAGTGCACTCTCTATTGTTTTTATCCAAATACCAATATATCAGAAAGTATGCAAGCCGACAGCTTTAAACTATGCACACGTATAGTACCTGACATTCTAGATTAATTTGGAGTAACTAATGGACCTCAGTACTACCAACATAATTCTAAGCCTGCTGATATGACCAATTGTAAATACATGTAACTTCTGTACTATCAATTGGATTTCAACCAAATTTCGTATGTGCTGTGTGTACTATAACATATGACTATGCGTATTCTTAAGAGCAACCAGGGTTGTCAACTGTTAATAAATGCTGTCTCTATTTATTACCCTAATATCAATATATCAGAAAGTATTCAAGCCAACATTATGCCAGTTATATTTCGAACTAATTAGAAATGTCGATATTACCAACTGAATTTCGTAATTTTTTTAATTAGGTCCATATAGATAAATCATTGGAATGAATCTTACATTTCGAGAAAAGTAGGCTCTTTAGTTCGTCACGAAACTTCTTGTTAGTAATAAACGTTGTATGTTTCCTTTGATTTGTATTGGAATTCTTTAATAATTCAGAAAATCTTATGGTAAGTTACTGTGAACTGTCTGGGAGCACTCGTTCGTTTGGTCGTTGCCAGGCCCGAGTACCGACCAGATCTCAACAGTGAAGGGTATGGCAGAGATGCTAGACCGAGTAAGTCGTATCTCAACAGTTAACTCGGCTGGTCGTTGCCCGCTGATGCAACAAGGGAGCCAAGCCGTTAACTGCCGATACTATACTTGTGACACTCGCGGTTCTTTCTCGTCCTCGTAACTTTCGTTGTTTTGTTCTCCTGAAGGTTTTCAAGTAGACTAACTTAAAATCCATTTAATCCGATGACAATGTGATGTTCTCTCAACTGCGGCATTCGTGATGAATGAGGTTCGTTCGTTTTACGGCGCGATTGAATACAGTGTTCCCCTATATCAATCAGTATTTTACCCTACCTACCTCCTCCTCCCCCTTACTCAAAATAGTGCGACACCCAGAACAATTATCCGCCAGACGACAGTGACTTAAATACAAAGTAAGTACAGGGTTCACCATAGTTCGTCAAAAAGTTAACAAAACAATCAAGGCCGTTGACGGACGATTACCGAAATGTCGTGGTTCACCAAACTATAACAATCCATTAGCATCCCTAACAAGCCATCAAATCTAATTGCTCTGTCTATAAATTATATTTAACGACTTGATGGTCGTAGCATTGAAATCCAAAATGGAGCGTGCATTAAACTTTATTTTTAACAATAACGATGTTTTCAAACACATGCTAGATTTTTGTCGACCATGAACTTACAAAGAACGAAGGAATTACTTTGATGAATGCGACGTCACAGAATTTATCATGAGATTTCGGTTGTCAAAACCTCCTGTGTTGAATGTTCTACAGATGATACAACCTAACCTGGAATTCCTATGTGACAAGTAAGATATGTTCCACTTTTAGCCTATTTTCATTTATGAAAAAAAATAGGCTTATGAGATCACCTTTTGTCCGTGTGTCTGTCTGTGTGTGCATGTGTGTGTGTGTGATTCGTGTGTGTCCCCCTGCCCCCTAATAATTTCTAAACGGCTGGATTGATTTTAATGAAACTCGGTAAGTTCATAGCACTATACCGGACGACCCCGACCGTGGCTTTCAAATTTTGTTACGTCTCACCAATCCAACATGGCGGCTGTGCGAAATATTTCACCAGCATTCGATATCTCCGAAACTATTACCGATATCACCCTGGAATTATGTACGGTGATAAAGGGAACTACTAGAAGTTCATATATGTGACTTTTGAAAAACTGGTAACTACAAAACCAACATGGCGGCCTAGCGAAGTTGCAACTTTTAAATAGACGTTTCTCGCGATTTAGCCAACCAAACGCAATGAAACTTGATACAGCAAATGTTTACACACATTGTAATGCACTGGTATCTAATTTAGTTCGATTGTTTACATAACCTCAATATGGCGGCTGTGCGAATTTTAAAATTAAGTTTTTATTTCTTGTGTCGTAACCATGTGATCGAAGTGAAAGTTTGAATAATGAACCTACGCAATAATTTTCCTGTAATGGTACATTACTCTATGGCCTATACATATAATAATCCAACATGGCGACCATCCGAAATATTTAGACGGTTCTCAATATCTACGAATCTATTACCGGAATCAAACGGATTTTTTTAAAGTTCACAGGGGCTACGAACATAAGTTCACCTATAGGACTTTCAATAACCTGATGATCACAAATCCAACATGGCTGCGACGCGAAGTATAAATATTCACATGGACGTTTTTCGCAATTTAACCATCCGAGTGCACTGAAACTTGGTACAGTAAATCCTTATACAAATGTTAATCCACTGGCATCTATTTTTTCAATCGTTTCCATAACCACAACATGGCAGCTGTGCGAAATTTTAAAATCTCGTTTTTACTTTTTGTGTCCTGATCATGCGATTGAAGTTTGAATTCTACACGTACACAATAATCTTCATGTAACAGTACATAACTCTAGGACCTACATGTGTAAAAATCCAAGATCGCGACCATCTGCAATATTTTGTCGGTTCTCAATATCTACGAATCTATTACTGCAATCAAACTGAAATGTTGTATGTTGATAGTGGCAATTAACATAAGTAGGATATATGAAAATAGGCTAGGCTTTTGTTCTTCACGGAACTACTTGTTTGATTTGCAACTTTAACGTGGATCTGTTGAACGACATGTCAAGGATGTATTGAAAGGATCGAGTCGGCTGTGGCCTTAGTCTTGTGAAACGATTCTGAGTAACTTGGTAGTACTGCTGTGGTGTACAGACAATGAAAGTTAACGCCAGAACCACTTTCATGCCGGGCGAAAGTAGTCGTGTTGGACTTGAAGTTTCTCTAGTGGACACAACCTGAGAGGTTGCTCGTGATGTAACAGCTGCAGCTAGCTATCTCCGTCTAGGGGCAGATGACCTCGTAGTTCCGCCCCTTAAAACAACAATAACTAACTAACAAAAAAAAAAAGGTCAACAAAAAGTCAACCCCTGGCACTATACAGCCCATGATGGGCTAAGGCCGACCAAGCGACCGCTGCCCAGCCATTCGGCCTGCAGATATTGGGGTGGGGCGTGATGAGCGCGTCGGGTCCCCTCGGCCGTTAATCTTGGTTTTCGTGATCGGGGCGCTGTCTCACTGTCAGACAGCTACTCATTTGTCCTCACGAGGCTGAGTGCACCCCGTTCCAACCCTCACGTCAGTTTTAAAATCCCTGACTGAGCCGGGGATCGAACCCGGGGCCTCCGGGTGAGAGGCAGGCGCGCTACCCCAACACCACGGGGCCGGCAACTAACTAACTGACTATCTCCGTCAAAATCAGTCTTTTCGTCACAACACACATAGTCGCGACGTCCAAATTATCCCCTGCAGCCATCAAATAAAGCGACATGCGATTGATCCTAAGCGTTATATAAGTGTTTCTCACCTTGCAGGGGGGAGGGGGGGGGGGGCGTTTAATAATGGTTTGATACTTTAAGCGAATGTTGGCTCTTAAGTGTCACTCTCGAACGCTATACGTATACAGTTCAGGTACCATTAAACCAGTCAGTTAGTTATCGTTGCTTTAAGGGGTGGAACAGTCAGGTCATCTGCCCCTCGTTCAAATCACGCGAGACATCTGTTATCGAGAGAAAGGAAGCCAACACCGAATTAGAGCGAGGTCCTTCTCCATAGAACGGAACCTCGCAGGAGTCGCGTGGCGTGCGGACCACTGTGAGTAGCAGCGTGTCGAGCAAGGCACTGGCGCTAGCAGCAATTAGAGGCTTTTTTAAAATTATTATTATTATTAGTAGTAGTACGCACTCCAGGCTAATGCTGGGATGGTTACTAAATGAAGGCCCCGGCCATTTCATTCCCAATCCTCACCTTAGTTACACACTACTACAGCCACCACAATACATTTTAAAAATCTACATACACCTAAGTACACGAGGCTAAATGACCACGATGTCCAAGCCCCATAAATGGAACAATAACAACAACAACAACAACAACAACAACATGGGCCTAGGTTGAATTGGTAAGATACATTACTCTATAGGTTAATCTCGCTTAATTTGTAAAACGTGTGTTGTGCCGTGTCAAGAGAATGGATGGTTGGTTCCTCAGTTTAGGGGCTGCGACATCGCGGTCATGTAGCCCCGTGTACTTAAGGTGTGTGTTTAGAATCTGTCTGATAACCGGTGTTAATTGTGATGACTGTTTTAGTGTGTGCTATCTGTTTTTTAATTTAAGTACTGCAACTTAGAATTTTTAAAATAGTTCCTACGTTTGCCGCCAAGCGCCAACGTCAACGACTACTAGGCCAAGTTCAGAACTTAGCTACTAGACACCACCGCAGTCGGCTCTTGGCAACGAACGTAGAAACCTAAGAGCGTTGTTTACATTCTTAACGTATCCAATTTAGCTTCACACAGGTGTAATTAGTGGAAGGTTCTTTAACATGCCATAAATCTATGACATGGGACCGCCGGCTTTACTTCCCCTCCGAAGGAAGGCATACTGAGGGATTTTTAACGCTCTTAAAAAATCCGACGGCTTCGGCCGGGTTTGAACCCGCTATCTTGGGCATAGAAGCTCAGCATGCTACCGACTACGCCATGTCAAGAGAATAGACGCTTGTCACGGTGGGTGAGTGGTTTACGTGTCGGTAAACCAACCCCAAGCTTGCAGGTTCGCTCCTGGCTGTGGTAAGTGATTTTTGAAAGGCGGGAAAAATTTACGACACGCATGTCATACGATGTTGTCATGTCAAAGAACCCATTTGAATTCAGTAGTGCGTGTTAATAATGGCAAAATTAATCTCGGGAGTTTCCGCCAACACAAAGTTCTTCATTTCTCTACTAGAAAGCGCTGTAGTGTTCAAGGAGCTTATATATCTAATCTCCTTGACTTCCATAGTGCTTCAAGAAGTTCAAGGAACAATGAATTTCGTACCTTTTGGGTGTCAAATAACAAAGCTTGTACCCGGCACACGAGCCCATACGATATTAATATTATTAAGGGAATAGACGTGATTTATGCCCAAGGCTCCGTCATCTGTGTTATCAGCTCTCTACTCTGCTTAGAGTGATGGTATTAAATTGATATGTTAATTTGATTAATGAGGCACACTTCAGATGGCGCTGGTGGGCAGCGAGTTAACTCCTCACCACGGTTTTCTCAGTGCGATATTTTAAGACGAAATCTCTTAATCATAGCCTTAACCACAACACAATTTGGTTCATTCTGCATTTAGCACAGACTTAAATACGAGTACACGTTTTACAGTCGAGTCTCGATATGTCGAATCGTTAGGGTATGTCAAAATAAATTCGACTTATCGGTAATTCGAGTTTTTGGAGATACGTAGCAAAAATCGTTTTGTGATAAACTGGTCGCAAAATACTCTCTCTAGGCTTACACCATAATTTTTAGCCTACTTTTCACATTTTGCAAAAATGAGGAAAAAGTAGACTTATGAGATCGCGCAAATGTGTCTCTGTCTGTCTGTCTGTCTGTCTGTCTGTGTGTGTGTGACCCCCCCCCCCCTCCCCCTATCAGCTCCTAAACGGCTGCAGCAATCGAAACAGAATTTTGTAGGAGTAAAGATCTATACCTGAATATCTCAAAGCCGTATTTCAAAATGATGTCAGTGCTACCAACTGCTGAAAAATCGCAATTAAAATTTGAGCTCCATGTTGGATATCTTGGAAGGTATGAATGGGAGCTATTTCAAAATTGGCACTCGTATGGATAATGATATTTCAGTTTAATTTCCAGTAGACCATACATGGCAGTGTTGCCCAAATGATTATAAGCCTGCTGATAGGTCCAATTTTTAAATGCATATAATTTCTACACTATCAATTGGAATTCAACCAAATTTCGTATGTGCTATGTGTATATAAACAGATGTGACTGAGCGTATTCTTAAGAGCCACCAGGGCTGCCAACTGTTATTAATTACTCTCTCTATTCTTTTATCCAAATACTAATATATCAGAAAGTATGCAAGCCGACAGCTTTAAACTATGCACACGTATAGTACCTGACATTTTAGATTAATTTTGGAGTAACTTATATACTTCAGTTCTACCAACATGATTCTAAGACTGCTGATAGGGCCAATTTTTAAATACATGTAACTTCTATACTATCAGTTGGATTTCAACCAAATTTCGTATGTGCTATGTGTAACATAACAGATATGACTACAAGTATTCTTAAGAGCAATCAGGGCTGCCAACTGCTAATAAATGCTGTCTATATTTTTTTAACCTAATATCAATATATCAGGAAATATGCAACCCAACAGCCCTATACTTTGCACACGTATAGCACCTGACATTCTAGATTAATTTGGAATAATTAATATAAGTCAGTTCTGCCGACATAATTCTATGCCTGCTGATAGGTCCAATATTAAAATGCATGAAACTTCTATACTAACAAATGGATTTCGTCCAAAATTAGCACAACAAGATATAATATTTCAGATTAGGATATTTCTGACCAGCATACGCATGACATTGTTGCCAACATGCTTTTACGCGTGCTGATAGATCCAATTTCTAACTGCATTTAACGTCCATTGGACTTCAACCAATTTTTTTATATTGTACCTTAAGAGATTAAGGAACTAAGAATATATTCAGTCACTAGGGCTGCCAACAGTAATACTCTATTAGGCTACATTATGCCTGGTATACAGTATTTCAAACTAATTAGAAATTTCGATATTACCAACTTAATTTCGTCATTATTCTAGGTAGATCCATATAGATTAATCATTGGCATGAATCTTAAGTTTTAAGAAAAGTAGGCTCTTTAGTTCGTTAAGGAACTTCTTGTTATTAATCTCATGTAATTTTTTTTCAGGATTAGGGCATATCCCAGCTCTTTTGGGTACATTCGTGTTGATCGACTGAAAAGCACCAAACTTTGGTTTATGTAATAAATAATGGATTTTGGTAATGGTTACATTATCTAAGTAAGTTACATTTAACAATGCAAAATGCAGACGGGCATTTATCTACTTTTTCATGACTTGAAGAAAGCCGTCATCATCTACTGCTTCATTTTGTGTACACGAGTTTCTTCCACAAAGTTGTTAACCACATTCAGTGATGCGTAAGACAAGTTGCAATGTAAAAAAATAAAAAAATAAAATAAAAACACAACGTGAATGTTCAAGCAAAATTTTAAGTGCCAGGGAAATAATTTAAGGGGTCGATTTTTCAATTGATTTTTTATTTGATACTCCTATCCTTTAGGAACATTTCGGTGAAAAGAATATGTCATTATGAGCAACAGTTTTTGAGTTACGATTTAAAAGGCAAAGGTTTGCACCCAATTTTCGTCGTGTTATTATAGTAAGTAATCTTTATGCAATTATGTTAATCGCTCGTTTTTCGAAAGTTGTTTTTTAACATCTGTTTTAGTGATAATTCAAATACTAATTTATTGACAAACACCGATGAAAGTTTTTGGGTGTGTTTCTACATATTATATCCACAACGTGATGCAAATGTATGTCTCTCACTTGGAGAATGCCTCTTAAAAAATAAATTGTGTTAAAATATACAATTCTTTTTCTATTCAATACAAAATTAAAAATATTATTTGTTCAGATATGTTGCTAAAAGTGCATGAATTTGTAGAAGGGAATATTGACAATACGTTAAGACAAAAAGAACTAAAAACTTGAAAATCAGTGGAGTTATCACAAAAATGTCCCAGCCATGCATGAAAAACAACCACCAATTAGAATTTTGGAAAAATATGCTAATTATTTTTAAGTAAATGGTAATGCTGTTTCCATGTAAAAAATACCAGTGTTTCATATGCACTAAATTTCATTATTTTAAGTATTGTGGTTTCAAAGAAAATAAAATGTCAAAGTTGCTAAAATTTAAACATGGTAAGCTGTACCAGAGCCCTCAAGCTTCGAGATATCGAAAAATTCGAGTTATGGAGGATCGAGATATTGAGGATCGATTGAATTTTATTACTGTCAGGAAATAATAACATAAAGAACTGTACTATAAGCAGTATGTTTATTTATAATATAAATGGAACATAATTTTGATTTTGCATGAAGTTCCAAAGAACTGAGGCCTTATTTCAGAAGGCCCTGGTGTGTTACGGAACGTTGGGATACATTCGTTAGTAAGTCTTGTCTCCTTTTACACTTGCTTGCGCTATCTCTTGAAGTTATAGCACACGAAGCAAGTCCGAGCTCTTGTGAAGTGGATTCAGAAAATCAGTGCATGGCATTTGTTAGGATTTCTGATATTTGCGCCGATGTTACACTTTTGGACTATAAATTATGCGGATATTTTAGTTGAGAGCCTGCCCGTGCCGCCTGTATCTGTGGTGATAACATTACATCTTAAATAAGAGGACATATATTCTGGCTCTCTCCCACATATGCCCTAAATACAGGGTTATTAAGTGTGTAAGCGCGCCAGTAAACATGGCAAGCTAAGTCCACTGTGACTAGCGCAGATCGCGGCCGCGCCCACCCGGTTCAGCCGGTGGTCGGCGTGCACTATCACACTTTTACCAAACATGTTCAATAATGTGTACTTACAGAGCTCATAGGTGATGCTGAAAATGTCCTCCCTCTCTTGTAACACACATCTGACATCTTCTGATGGAAGAATGTCTGTCAACTCTTTTATTATTTACGGAGCCTGTTTCCTTGAATCGTTTAACGAGCCTCCTAATTGTACTGGCTTTAGGCACAGGTCTTCCTGGAAACTAGATTCAAAATTTTCGTCTTGTTTCAGAACAAGATTTTCTGCTTTTCATCTACGAATTATGGATATACACACGTTCGCGCAATGTGAATTGGTGTCTAAGCATGAGCAACAATCTCAGTAATCATAATACTCACTAAACGTGCAACACTAACGTCTAAGCTTTGCATTTATTTATCGTATGGCGTATACATGAGCTACAGATCTATATTTACACTATTTATTTAGTTAATCACTTGTGGCGTCCCCAGAAAAAAATATCTTCTATCTCCGTCGAAACGGCTCAGTGGGCATTCTTGGGTGATGTGCTTCACAGTTTGCCTATCAGCACCACAGTCGCAACAAGATGATGACTTTTTCCTCCATTTGTATAGCAGATCTGCACACAAACCATGGTTAGTTCAGGTCCGGTTTAGCTTGGACCATACTTTCCGAGGTTGTTCAAAGCCAGGTACCTTCTGTGAGATGCATGGCATTTCCAAAGACTCTGCTGGGGCGAATTGTCTCCATTCATTAGACCATTTCTCAGTAAGGTTGAAATTACTCATTGCCAGGTTCTCCGCCGTGCAGATGGGTGGATGTCTTGACTTCAGTTTATCTATATGTAGATGGTGGATATCCTCATGAATGGGCAGTCTTTGATTAATCTGGATCTTCTTGTATTCATTCATCAAAGCATTGCATCTGCGGAGGTGGGGTGGGGGGAATATGGCTTAATACAGGCAGCCACTGAATAGGAGTTGATCTGATTGTGCCTGTGATCATTCTCATTGTGTCATTTAATTTAACATCTATTCTCTTCACATGAGGGCTGTTTATCCAGACAGGGGCACAATACTCTGCAGTAGAGTAAACCAGGCCAAGAGCTGAGCAACGTAAAGTAGTTGCACTTGCACCCGAAGTAGTACCACATAGTTTTCGAATGATGTTGTTGCGTGTCTGAATCTTGGCAGCACTCTTTCTCAAGTGTTCTTGGAACGACAGCGTTCTATCGAGTGTAACACCCAGATATTTGGGGTGTCTATTGTGGCGGAGAAGGGTGTTATCGAAGTATACCTTGAGATCCCTTGAAGCCATTCGATTGTTCAGATGAAAACAAGAAACTTATGTTTTACTCATGCTTGGTTGGAGTCTCCATTTTCGGAAGTAGTTTCCTAAAACAGCGAGATCTTTTGTCAACTTTGCAAATACACGCCCATATGAATGGCAAAACACGTTTGAACTAACGATATGAGTTAGCGGAGCGGGCGCGCGGCCGCGATCTGCGCTAGTCACAGCCGGCTTAGCTTGCCGTGTTTACTGGTTCGCACACACATAATAAACCTGTATAACCACAGAAAACTATTGTTCTTATTAAAGTAGCGTTTAAGGTTATCCAGAAGTCTTGACATTCAGAACCAAGATAGCAAAGTTAACAAAAATAATATACCACATGGTGATGTACGTATACAGTTTACCTAATTTCACTGCTGAAGCTTTAACTGTCTGGATGTTAATGCCTCGAAAGGAAGTGAATGTACAGAAGCTCAATGATAAGCTGGAGCAAAACAGATTGAGATGGTGTGGACATGTGAAAAGGATGAATGATGAAAGAATGCCGAAACAAGTGATGGAGACACGGATGAATGGAAAGAGGGGTCGAGAAAGATCTAGAATACAGTGGATGGATTTGGTGGAAGACAGTGTGAGTGAACGAAACCTGGAGTGGAGTTCAGTGGTTGAGGAAAGATGGTGGACAGACAGAGTAAAGTGAAGGGGTGCTCCGACCCGGCCCAAGCTGGAAAACTGAAATTGATGATGATGATGATGATGAATAAGCCTGACCTTTTGAGGTGAGAAATCATTGTTCTTCCTTCCTTTTCTCTCTTGGAACAAACATTTCCTTGGAATTTCGTTCTTATATCGCGCTTTTCGGGGGGAAAAAAGTAAATTTCACTTTAAAATGACCTTCTCGCCCTCATCATCATCATCATCATCATCATCATCATCATCATCTTCATTTCCCCTTTTCCAGCTAACACTGGGTGGGGGGAAATATGGTTCGTCTCCACTTTGTTCTGTCTTTCCTCCATTCCTCTTCCGACACTGTGTTCCAATCCAGGTTCCGTTTTCTAATGCTATTCTTCGCCGAATCCATCCAACGCATTCTTGGTCATCCTCGTCCTCTCTTCCCTGTCATCCGTCGTTCCAGTGCTCGTCTTGGTAGCCTTACTTCATTCATCCGTTTGACATGTCCAAACCATCTCAATCTGTTTTGCTCCAGTTTGTCATTTAGTTTCTGTACTCCCAGTACTTTCCGTATATCTTCATTTCTCACTCTGTCTCTCCTCGTTTTCTGGATCATACTTCTCAGGAATCTAATCTCAGCTCTCATCCCTCTTAGTCATTGTCCAAGTTTCTGCTGCATATGTCACTAAAGGAACATAATATGCTTTGTACATAACTTATTTAGCCTTAATTGGTATATCCTTGTTCCATATTAGACCCCGTACCTGTTGGTAGAAAGCACTCCCGAGTTGTATTCTTCTGCTAATTTCCAAATCTAGTCTTCCATCTTCAGTCAGTTCACTTCCCAAGTATTTGAAGTGTTTCACCACTTCCAATTCCTTATCTCCTGCTTTGATAACTCCTTTTCCTTCTTTCTTACCACTACTCATCACCACTGTTTTACTCTTCACCACATTTATCTTCAATCTCCATTGCTCAATCTTTTCATTTATTACGTCTAACTGTTCTCATCCTCGCCCCAGACCACAACATCGTCTGCAAACAGCATTAACTTCATCTTTGCACTAATTTAAGAAAATAATATCAATATTTTATTAACTAGAAACATGTCCCAAAATTGCATCAAAATATATTTAGTTGTGTTTATCGTTAATACGAAAAAATCAGGCCTCTAGCTCTGCCATTACTCAATTCTTTTGAAATGTGTGAGAGTTGATAATATCGTGCTGTGAGGTCAACCGTGTGGGAACTTGCAACACTTCAAAAGGCAGGTTACTTCTTAGGTTGCCAATGTGCACTAATTTTCTGAAAAAGAAAAAAAATGTTTAACGAGGTATCATTTTAAGTTTAAACCCGTGGATGGGTTTGAGCACCAGTCCAATGTGCAGCTCATTTAGAGAGTCCGGAGTGACTGCTGGCAGCAGCTCGTAGCTCCTGAGGACAGTAGCCACCACGGTCTTGATCAGCAGGCCTGCCAACTTACTGCCCATGCAAGGTTCGAGTCCCGCGCCGTACGGCAGGTAGCTGTAAGGATGGCGGTTCTGGGAGATGAAGCGCTCTGGGTCGAACCTCTCGGGATCTGGCCAATGTCTGGGATCTCTGTGGGTGAAGTAGTTGAGAATGTCTGCCTCGCAGCCAGCTGGTAGCGTGCAGGTTGTAAGTTTCAGGTCCTCCTTCACTTTACCCGGGATGAACGTTACGACAGGGAAGAACCTCATCGTCTCCTGCAACAAACAGAAATAGGAGGTATGTAGTAGTACCAAGATTGTGAGTGATTTGTGTTACAAGTCCCTCTCAGGAATATAAAAATTATTATTAATGATGATGATGATAGCAAACACTCGTCTCGAGTAGGTTGGCCTTCCAATACTGAATGACTCTTCATCGATGAGTCCGGAGGTGACTAAAAAGCCCAATGCGGGAGAGACACAGTTTCCCGCAGTGATGACAGGTAGTATCAGGGTCAGGTGAGACATCCGCATTCATTCCCTGTCTTCTAATGAACACTCTGTTCTTTCTGCGTTGCCTCCGATCTTCTATCATACGTCGGCGGTTTTCTTCAAAAAGTATCGCACCACGATGAACAATTGATCTCCAGGATGAGCGATCAAGAGCTAAGGTCTCCCAGTTGTTGATATTAATATGGCACATTTGCATATTAGCCTTTAGTACGTCTTTGAATCGCTTCCTCGGACCTCCCACACAGCGCTTGCCCTCAGTTAGTTCAGAGCAAAACACTTGCTTGGGAATGCGATTATTGGGCATGCGGATTACGTGTCCTGTCCATCGCAGCTGACGTTTTAAAAGCATGGCTTCAACACTGGTAGTCTGTGCTTCTTCGAGAATGCTGGTGTTTGTGCGTTTGTCTTGCCATGTGACACGAAGAATTCTCCTCAAACAACGCTGGTGATATTGCTCCAGCTTTTTAAAATGACGTCTGTAGCATGTCCAGGATTCAGATCCGTAAAGTAAGGTGGGAACTACAACCGAGTTGTACACAAGGATCTTCGTTGCAGCATTGATATCATGGTTGTCAAAAACTCTAGACCTCAATCTTGCAAAGGATGCCCCAGCACGGTTAATCCTGTGTTGGATTTCGGAATCTATATTTGCACTTGATGACAGGGTGCTGCCAAGATAAGAAAAGGCGTTAACTTCTTAATATAGCAGTAGTAGTAGTAGTAATAGTAGTAGTATTATATCACCGTTATTCTCAGTGTACCGATTACAATGAATCAAAGAATAATCATAACCTTAAATCACTGCCACAATAGAAATTTAATTACTTCACACATAAAACCAAATATAAACCCCTCTCTTGTTCGTTAAAATCTATGATTAACCTGCGAAATAAACTCAGTTGTGTTGAAATCGTTTGTACAACCACTTGTATTGACATTATGCTTAAGTTGGTTAATTTTTAAAATCGAAAATCTGCCCCCATTAGAAGGTTTGCTTGTGAGCCGGCTCTGAACGTCCTGGCTTGATAAGCGCGGCTTGAAGAGTGACAGAGAATAGGCAGGTAAGTGATGGAGACTACTCGGAGCTCAGGACGTCCTGACTTGTTAAGCGCGGCTTGGAGAGTGAAAGAGAATAGGCAGGTAAGTGATGGAGACTACTCGGAGCTCAGGACGTCCTGACTTGTTAAGCGCGGCTTGGAGAGTGACAGAGAATAGACAGGTAAGTGGTGGAGACTACTCGGAGCTCAGGACGTCCTGACTTGATGTACGCGGCTTGGAGAGTGACAGAGAATAGACAGGTAAGTGGTGGAGACTACTCGGAGCTCAGGACGTCCTGGCTTGATAAGCGCGGCTTGAAGAGTGACAGAGAATAGACAGGTAAGTGGTGGAGACTACTCGGAGCTCAGTACTGAGCCGGCTCAGGGCGTCCTGGTTTGATAATCGCGGCTTGGAGAGTGACAGAGAATAGACAGGTAAGTGGTGGAGACTACTCGGAGCTCAGTACTGAGCCGGCTCAGGGCGTCCTGGTTTGATAAGCGCGGCTTGGAGAGTGACAGAGAATAGACAGGTAAGTGGTGGAGACTACTCGGAGCTCAGTACTGAGCCGGCTCAGGACGTCCTGACTTGTTAAGCGCGGCTTGAAGAGTGACAGAGAATAGACAGGTAAATGGTGGAGACTACTCGGAGCTCAGTACTGAGCCGGCTCAGGACGTCCTGACTTGTTAAGCGCGGCTTGGAGAGTGACAGGGAATAGACAGGTAAGTGGTGGAGACTACTCGGAGCTCAGTACTGAGCCGGCTCAGGACGTCCTGGCTTGATAAGCGCGGCTTGGAGAGTGACAGAGAATAGACAGGTAAGTGGTGGAGACTACTCGGAGCTCAGTACTGAGCCGGCTCAGGACGTCCTGACTTGTTAAGCGCGGCTTGGAGAGTGACATAGAACAGACAGGTAAGTGGTGGAGACTACTCGGAGCTCAGTACTGAGCCGGCTCAGGACGTCCTGGCTTGATAAGCGCGGCTTGAAGAGTGACAGAGAATAGACAGGTAAGTGGTGGAGACTACTCGGAGCTCAGTACTGAGCCGGCTCAGGGCGTCCTGACTTGATAAGCGCGGCTTGGAGAGTGACAGAGAATAGACAGGTAAGTGGTGGAGACTACTCGGAGCTCAGTACTGAGCCGGCTCAGGGCGTCCTGGTTTGATAAGCGCGGCTTGGAGAGTGACAGGGAATAGACAGGTAAGTGGTGGAGACTACTCGGAGCTCAGGGCGTCCTGACTTGATAAGCGCGGCTTGGAGAGTGACAGAGAATAGACAGGTAAGTGGTGGAGACTACTCGGAGCTCAGTACTGAGCCGGCTCAGGACGTCCTGGTTTGATAAGCGCGGCTTGAAGAGTGACAGAGAATAGACAGGTAAGTGGTGGAGACTACTCGGAGCTCAGTACTGAGCCGGGTCAGGGCGTCCTGACTTGATAAGCGCGGCTTGGAGAGTGAATGAGAATAGACAGGTAAGTGGTGGAGACTACTCGGAGCTCAGTACTGAGCCGGCTCAGGACGTCCTGGTTTGATAAGCGCGGCTTGGAGAGTGACAGAGAATAGACAGGTATGTGGTGGAGACTACTCGGAGCTCAGTACTGAGTCGGCTCAGGACGTCCTGGTTTGATAAGCGCGGCTTGGAGAGTGACAGAGAATAGACAGGTAAGTGGTGGAGACTACTCGGAGCTCAGGACGTCCTGGTTTGATAAGCGCGGCTTGGAGAGTGACAGAGAATAGACAGGTAAGTGGTGGAGACTACTCGGAGCTCAGGACGTCCTGGTTTGATAAGCGCGGCTTGGAGAGTGACAGAGAATAGACAGGTATGTGGTGGAGACTACTCGGAGCTCAGTACTGAGCCGGCTCAGGACGTCCTGGTTTGATAAGCGCGGCTTGGAGAGTGACAGAGAATAGACAGGTAAGTGGTGGAGACTACTCGGAGCTCAGTACTGAGCCGGGTCAGGGCGTCCTGACTTGATAAGCGCGGCTTGGAGAGTGACAGAGAATAGACAGGTAAGCGGTGGAGACTACTCGGAGCTCAGTACTGAGCCGGCTCAGGACGTCCTGGTTTGATAAGCGCGGCTTGGAGAGTGACAGAGAATAGACAGGTATGTGGTGGAGACTACTCGGAGCTCAGTACTGAGTCGGCTCAGGACGTCCTGGTTTGATAAGCGCGGCTTGGAGAGTGACATAGAATAGACAGGTAAGTGGTGGAGACTACTCGGAGCTCAGGACGTCCTGGTTTGATAAGCGCGGCTTGGAGAGTGACAGAGAATAGACAGGTAAGTGGTGGAGACTACTCGGAGCTCAGGACGTCCTGGTTTGATAAGCGCGGCTTGGAGAGTGACAGAGAATAGACAGGTAAGTGGTGGAGACTACTCGGAGCTCAGTACTGAGCCGGCTCAGGACGTCCTGGTTTGATAAGCGCGGCTTGGAGAGTGACAGGGAATAAGACGGTAAGTGATGGAGACTACAGTAGTAGCATCACGAAATTGTATTTTTATCATGAGAATTTGTACGAATTACAATATTTTAATATAATAATTTACAACTAGCGACCACACACGTATTAGGTAGGCTTCATTAGAAAGCTACCAATTGCAATGGGTAGGCCCTACCATGTTACCACTTACGAACAATGTCGACATATATTCGTGTTTCAGAGCCCCTGGACCTCAAAACCATTTTCAGTTCAAAAGTGTATATATAAAATAATTATCTATATGGTATACATCACTTTCTTGTGGACACGATAACCACCGACATTATGCACCAATCACTCTCAAATCTCTACTTAGTATAAAACAAAGTCCCCGATTCTTCGATGTAATGGGTAATCTCGAAAATCACTGGATGGATTTTGATGCAGTTTTCACCATTCTAAAGGATTTCTCCAGGAAGGTTTCTGTAGAAAAAACATTCATTTATGACCAAATGAGGCCGAGCAGTAACGATTTCAGTGATTCGAGTCAAAGAAAAACCTGTTGTCTATACGCCTTTGAAGCTTACACTGGGTAAACCGTTAAAATATGTATATACTTTGAGTATAAGAATTGTTCAGCATGAGAAGTTGTACAAAAAAGTCCGTGACAGCATTTCTCTGTCTTCAATAAATCGCCCACTATAAGTGTGTTTCTTTTAGAAAAATAGCTAAGCTATAACTTTCTTATGTGAAAAATCGAATCCATTCAAATTTCGTACTATTCTTCGGATAAGGGCAAATACTAAGCTCAGTAAAGTTTTTTGATAGCATCAACCATTGACCAAAGAGGTGGGTTAAATGTAGAGTGTAGCACTTTCCAGAGTGGGGATACACACACCCTGCCTCCTCTGGGGTATTGAGCAGAAGGCAGGAGATACTGTGAGGCCTTGAGGGTGTAGAACTATCCAGGGTAGAGCTACACACACTCTGCCTTGTGCAGAAGGCAGGAGATACTGTGAGACCTTGAGGGTGTAGCACTATCCAGGGTAGAGCTACATACACTCTGCCTTGTGTAGAAGGCAGGAGATACTGTGAGACCTTGAGGGTGTAGCACTATCCAGGATAGAGCTACACACACCCTGCCTCTTTGAGGGCCTTGAGCATAAGGCAGGAGATACTGTGAGACCTTGAGGGTGTAGCACTATCCAGGGTAGAGCTACATACACTCTGCCTTGTGTAGAAGGCAGGAGATACTGTGAGACCTTGAGGGTGTAGCACTATCCAGGATAGAGCTACACACACCCTGCCTCTTTGAGGGCCTTGAGCATAAGGCAGGAGATACTGTGAGACCTTGAGGGTGTAGCACTATCCAGGGGGGGGGGGGAGCTACACACACCCTGTCTCCTTGAGGGCCTTGAGCAGAAGGCAGGAGATACTGTGAGACCTTGAGGGTGTAGCACTATCCAGGGTAGAGCTACACACACCCTGCCTCTTTGAGGGCCTTGAGCATAAGGCAGGAGATACTGTGAGACCTTGAGGGTGTAGCACTATCCAGGGGAGAGCTACACACACCCTGCCTCCTTGAGGGCCTTGAGCAGAAGGCAGGAGATACTGTGAGACCTTGAGGGTGTAGAACTATCCAGGGTAGAGCTACACACACTCTGCCTTGTGCAGAAGGCAGGAGATACTGTGAGACCTTGAGGGTGTAGCACTATCCAGGATAGAGCTACACACACCCTGCCTCTTTGAGGGCCTTGAGCATAAGGCAGGAGATACTGTGAGACCTTGAGGGTGTAGCACTATCCAGGGGGGGGGGGGGGAACTACACACACCCTGTCTCCTTGAGGGCCTTGAGCAGAAGGCAGGAGATACTGTGAGACCTTGAGGGTGTAGCACTATCCAGGGTAGAGCTACACACACCCTGCCTCTTTGAGGGCCTTGAGCATAAGGCAGGAGATACTGTGAGACCTTGAGGGTGTAGCACTATCCAGGGGGGAGCTACACACACCCTCCCTCCTTGAGGGCCTTGAGCAGAAGGCAGGAGATACTGTGAGACCTTGAAGGTGTAGCACTATCCAGGGGGGAGCTACACACACCCTGCCTCCTTGAGGGCCTTGAGCAGAAGGCAGAAGATATCATGAAAATAAAAAGATATCTGACCCCTCGATGAATGACTTCCTAGGCCTCGGATACCCTAATACCTTCTGGGTCGGAATAGAACAAAGAGTTGACCAAGGGAGGTCGACAGGAAAGACGATACACAAGAGCCCGGCACAAGTAAGTGGAGGCAATGCTGGACTCAGCTGGGTTCCTGTGGTCGCCATCCCACGTCCCATAATTTGCGAGGCTCTTGTGGGAGGAATGATATGCACCAACTGTACATGTGTGGAACAGTCTTTTCATTCCTCCACACGGTGATTGTCACCGGCCTCACAGTCTCTTCGAGCCAAATATGGAAGAGTGAAAAAGACGTGAAAAATTGTGGAAAAGGTGAAGGTCGAATTGAAGACTGGGGAGAAATACTGATTCAGAACAAGGAGAATAAAAGATGATTGGTGAAATTAAAAAAAAAGAGTCGTAAAAGATTGCTTCTCACAAAAAAAAGCGTAATTGAGTTAGAGTAATGTAACAGAATGTGTAAGGAGAGTGGAGAAGGAGAACTGATAAAGTGGGGTGGGGGCTGATGAGAGTGAGATAATAAGAGCTGAAAGGTGTGGGGAATGGTGAAATGAAGATTTTTAGATTTTTGATGTGTAACATCTTTCCACTCGGTTGCTGGATATTTTTGTGGGAGTGATTTTCAAAAATGGGACGGACGTGGATCCGAACGATCGAGGTGGCACCAGCTGGCATCTTCCGTTCGATTGAACGGAAGTGTGCTAGCTGGCAGTGGTGGGTCGAACGGAAGTGTAAGACGCACTGCCAACTCAATCGATCGATTCAGCTGGCAGTGGTAAGAGAAACATTGAGCACGTGGTGTTGGAAATTGATACCATGACGCACTCTCGCCCATGTGGAAAGTATATGACATACTGAACGGTAAACGCGCATGCGAACTTTGGTGTCAAGTGATTGAAACAAATGACATGGTACATGTTCCAAGTCTTCGTATCAGTATTTAAATGGTAAAATGCCTTAATATCAAACATTGTAAGTAGTGGGCATTGCCAGTATTATGTTTCTGCACAATGGCTATTCAAATATTAACCCACATTACGGTAATGCAGTCATCAATATAATATAATCGTTGTGGTTATACGAGGATTGAGCAAGCCTTCGTGAACTATTGCTGAATACATTCTCTTTACTCACAAGAAGGGCCTATTCATAAGGCATTTTAAACTCAATTTCACGCAGGAACTTTATCGAAACAAGCAAAATATAAATGAAACTTAATTCCGTAATGCAGTATTATTGGAACGTGGAAATAAGTCACCATGTTGTGCACGATATTTGTAGCCGTGGGGTTAGCGCCGATGACTGTGAATCTAGAGATCTTGGGTTCGAATCCCGGACGGGGTAGATATTTTTGCTACCGTACCAGATTATCATTTTAAACGATATTTATCATATCAATATGACTCATTTTAACAGAATCCATATGAAATTACGTGTTGGTCTGTGAATCAAGAGGACCTGTTTATAAGGAATTTAAGGTTATGAGCGGTGTCGCGTCTATTAATCTAGTTGATCCATATCGTATTCTTTATTTAGGCTAGTGCTGGCGGAAGCTACAAATCATCTAATAAAATGAGTTCCGTATTATAAACTACAATATCTGTAAAACACTCCCTTTTACAATAGATTAATATTTGTGCCAATAATAGTATAAAATACCGGTGTATCAACAATTTTACGTGAGGTTTCTTCTATGTCAGATGTTACTCATCATATGCGACTACTGTAAGTCTCGTAATTCTTTTTTTTTTTTTTAGAAAAGAGAAGATAAATGAACATTTTTATGGAGAAACAGAGCGGTGAGGATAAGTGATGATGGGGTGGGGAAGTGATATGTAGGTGAACGGAGAGAATTGTAGAATGAGACGAAACAAAGAAACGGATTTTGGCCACTATTATATTTTTCTGAAGTTCGCAGTCGTGATAGCATTTTCCCTCTTTTTTTAGTCCAAATCGCACACCCAGAATGGAATGCAATTTTTGAACTTTCATTCGATTTCTTTGCTTTGTTTTCACCAATTAAACTTGGCTAAACACTCTTCCTACATCTGCATTAGAGTGAGGGAGCGAAAGTACATAAACTGCCTTCGCATAAAACTGGGAAATCCCCTGGGAGCTGGGAAGAAAATAGATGATAGGTCGATTCTTTTTACAAGTGCACTTGCACTGAGCCCTGTATGTTGCGCTTACTTAGCACTTATGACCGCGAATGAGAATTTCAGGGACTTTCCCTGTTGGAGTGTTGATCATAACACGTGTAAGGCTGAACATTGCCTATCTTCATTGAAAATCCACAGCCTGCTTCCAGTCTCCGACCGGGTCAGGAATGGAATGAATGAAGCCCCCATCTAGCGGCGAGGATATGAACTGTGCCGGCTGCCGAGGCCTGACGCCTGGGGCAATGATTAAATGAATGACAGATGAAATGAAATGATAGTGGAGAGTGTTGCTGGAATGAAATTTTGACAGGGAAAACCGAAGTACCTGGAGAAAAACCAGTCTGCCTCCGTTTTGTCCAGCACAGATCTCACATGGATTGACCGGGATTTGAACCACGGACCCAGTGGTGAGAGGCCGGCGTGCTGCCGCCTAAGCCACGGAGGCTTCACTGCCTATCTTCATTGATTAACTTTATTAAAACTATTACCGGTACATGGCTTTCAGGATTTACTTATTTGTCATAGGAGACAATTTCATGGAAAAATCCGTTAAGCGCCAGATTTGGCACTGGTTTTATTGAAATAACACCAGTATTTTGCTATGGCGCTATTAGAACATTTCTGGCACCAGACGAACTTCAGAAACACCAGATCTGGTGCTAAAAACACCAAATTGGCAACACTGCCTAAGACAAATCTTTCCTTATGAGGTACAAGAGGAAGTGATCAAATCGAAATGCATTTCATTTCGTATGCGCTTATCAAATGCAGGCTGCAGGTCTAACAGAGAGTCGCTGGCAGTCTGTTACTTTCTCCCAGTTACCTTAGAACGTTCGTTTCTATCGTGAATAAGAGCGAGGGACGTCTCAAGCATGCTCAGACTAGGGAGAAATGTAATGGGACAATGGGGCCGAAGAAGAAATCGACATTAATTCGTAAGTACAGTGACTGCTGTGTTGATGATGATAATTGCTGTTTTAAGGGGCCTAACATCTAGGTTATCGGCACCTAATGGTTTGGCTGATAGTGAAAGCTGACAATGCAAAGTAAAATATCACCAAAACCACACTTACAACTAAAACTTATATACTAGAAGAAGAAATGGAAAACAAAAGGAGAATAAGGCAAATAAAGGACAGGAGGAAAAGAAACGCCCTCGAAGAATGAGGATCGAGGGACCTGGAAGGAAGGAGAGCCATGAAAGGCAGATAGGAAAGGGGAAAGAGGAGAGGGCCCGCCCTAGAGGCAATGGAAAATTGGGGGGAAAGCTGGACCCAGCTCAGGAATCCCTCGGGGTCACCAACTCCCTAACCGACCAGCCGTGAGCCCTTGAGGTTGTAGCACTATTGAGGGTGCATCATAAGTGGTAGAGCTACACACAACGTGCCTCCTTAAAAGGGCCTTGAGCAGAAGGCAAGGGATAGGAAGAGAACAAGAGCTCTGGCCGCTCGAAGAATGAGGGATCAGAAAAGATGAGACGAGGGCCCATTAAGGTGGGAAAGTGAAAGACTCCCCAGCTATGCCGGACTCAGCTGGAGCCCCGTGGTCGCCAACCCACGTCCCACTAGTCGTGAGCCCCTGGGGGATGTAATAATTGATTTCATGCAATGTACTGATTGAACAGTTACCAACGTCTCAAAGTATGGTTTGTGACACTATTCTCGGTGTGGGACCATGATATCGCCACGACTAAACGCACATTTGACCACTCAGTATTCTGGGTTAGTCAATAAACCCACTGATTTCTTGGCGCATTGGGGAATTGGACTAAATTAAGAACCATATTTCACATGCCTCAGGCTCTTGCTCAGCGCTTTTGAAATCATCGTATTTATTTATTTATTTATCTAATCTATCTACCGTTGTTGATTTTGTTTTTAGGGGCTTTGCAACTTAGTGGTCATGTAGTCTCGTGTAGGCCTGTGTGTATTTGTATTTCTATTTGAAGTGCAGCCAATGGCCATAGCAGGGTGTTTTCATTGAACGCCCGTGGGCTCCTCATCATCATCATCTTGTACAGTTTCCAGCCACTGGCCGGGTCTGTTTGGAACACAAGCCTCTCCAACGTCATCTGTCTTCCCACCATCTCTCAGCCTCCACCCTTGTCCAGTCTTCTCCTCTCTTCTTCACGCTTTCTTCCACCACCTTCAGCCACCTGTCTCTCGGTCTTCCTCTCGGTCTCTTTCCTTCCCACTCCGTCTCGTGTATCCTCCTGGGTATCCTCTTCTCATCCATTCGTTTTACATGTCCATACCATCTAAGTCCAGATTTCTCTATACCATCCTGTAAAGGTTCCTCCTTCATTAATTCTCTGGTCCTCTCATTTCTTATTCTGTCCATCTTTGTAGCTCCAATACTGCTTCTCAAGAACCTCATCTCACTGGCCTGTATTTTGCTCTTCTCCCTTCCTTTCATAATCCAGGTCTCCGAGGCATACGTCAGGATAGGGACATAGTACGTCCGATATATGATCTTTTTGCTGTTCTGAGGGACATCCTTGCTCTATAACATGCTTCTTACACTCCTCCGGAATGCCTCTGCTTGTCTCCCCCGCTCATTTATTTTTCCTATATTGTTCCTTCCATTATCTTGTATCAGGCTTCCCAGATACTTGAAACTCTCCACTTTCTTCAGCTGTTCCCCACCAATTGTTATTCCCGTTGTGGTTCTTTCTTTCTTCCTTGTTGTGATCACCATCTCACTCTTATTTATGCTAAATTTCATCCCATATCCTTGTATTATTCCTTCCCACACGTCCAACTGTTCCTGTACCTCCTCCTTGTTTCCCCAAATCATCAAATCATCTGCAAATACCATTGCTTTCATCTTTCCTCCCCCAATTACTTGTGCCACTCGGGTCATTATGTCATCCATCACCACAATGAAAAGGGCTTCTAACGAGTTCATTTTCGAGTAGTTCCAACGTTGGATGGCCGAGGCTACTGTCACTAACACCTAGCGCTGAACGTTGCGACATAATAGAGCGTTTCTAACCAGCCAATTATAACCTATGAATTTTGCTACACACTAGCAAGTGCGGTGGAAGGTTCTTTTACTTGCCATAAACATGGGACCGCCGGCTTTACTTCCCCCCTGAAGGAAGGCATACTGAAAGATTTTAACGCTCTTAAAAATCCGACGACTTCGGCCGGGTTTGAACCCGCGATCTTGGGCATAGCAGTTCAGCAGGATTCGGGTAGGAAGCGGCCGTGGTCTAAGATACCATCCCGGCATTTTCCTGAGTAGAAATGGGGAAACCACGGAAAACAACTTCCAGGATGGTTGAGGTAGGAATCGAACCCGCCTCTTCTCTGTTTTGTCTCACGAGGCAGAGACCATAAATAAATCTCTTGGCAGAGTCGGGAATTGAACCCAGGCCTCCGCGTTGACAGCCATGAATGCTAACCACTACGCAACATCTCATCTAACTTAGGACACAATGTACTTGGCTGAGATTTTCGTCTGTTTTATGTTGTTACTAGCAGTAGTACCCGGCTTCGCCCGGTGGAATGATGATAATGTATCAAAGTCTCCTTAGAAATATAATGGATCTAGGTCATTTGCCCCCCAAAGACAATGAGGGCATAATATCTAGGTCATTTGCTCTTTTGATAAGGATGATAAGGGAAACTACTACCAGTATAGAATTGACACTTCAACTTATAATGTACACAACGTACTGTAATAAAAATAAATATCTTAAAAATCACAGTCGAGAAAAAATTTATGCGGCGGTGATTAGTGGTATGATGCGCGTAATATCTAGGTCATTTGCACTTAATGATGATAATGATAAGGTGATGAAAAAGTGACTACTAAACGAACACGGTGTAATTTTAAAACTGATATAGGTAATTCAGATGTCTAGCTTCGATGTCTTCCAAAGTCTCAACCTTATTTTCTGGCTTAGGCCTGTACTCGATGCGTCTAGTGAAAGAGCATATGGCGCACTGCTCGGCAAAGAATATGGGTCCAAGCTGCACGAACCTGAGATGATCACAGATGATGACGAAATATGATGACACACGTTCGGGGTTCCCCGTCGTATTTGGATTTGACGAGAACTCACTCACTCTTTCACAACATCACAGTGGCTTCAGCAACGGCCCTGTGCTGGCATCAGCATAGACAGCACTGGAAAGTCCTCTCATTTCACCTCGCGATGAATCAGCAAGCTATTCTCACAACTGCCCCCCCCCAGGTCTCACAACTTGTGGGACGTGGGGTGACGACCACGGGACCCTAGCTGAGTCTGGCATCGCTTCTACGTCCTGGTACCGGGCTCCTTTCAGTTCTCCTTCCTGTCGGCCTACCTTGGTCAACTCTTGTTCTCTTCCGACCCCGACTGTATTAGGGTATCCGAGGGCTAGGGAGTCTTTCAATTTCCCGCCTTAATTGGCCGTTGTCTCATCTTTCCTGATGCCCTCATTCTTCGAGGGGTCTGCCTTCTTTTCCGTTTCATAATATCTCCTGTCTTCTGCTCAAGGCCCTCAAAAAGGCAGGGTGTGTGTAGCCCCACCACTTCTGGTACACCCTCAAGGGCTCATGGCGGGTGAGTTAGGAAGCTGGCAACCCCGAGGGATTCCTGAGCTAAATGCAGGGAATGGAGAGGCATGTCAGAAATTTCAAGTGGACAGTGTTACTCATCGGGTTCCAAAGGGTGAAGATTAACTGGAGTGTTTATTTCGAATTCCAAAGTGTAAGTATGCAAAATTTGGTTCAGATCGGTGAAACCGTGTATATTTGTGCCAAAGGGCCTAAATGCAGGGAATAGATTGGACTGTCCAAAGTTTTAAGTGGACAGTGTTACTTGTCGGGTTCCAAAGGGTATGTAGGTAAGATTTGGGTCAGATCGGTGAACCAGTGTAGATTTGTGCCAAACGGCCTAAATGCAGGGGTTGGAGTGGCCTCTCCTCAATTGCAAGCAGACAGTGTTAGTCGCAGTGTTCCAAAGGGTAAATATACAAATTTTGGTTGAGATCGGTGAAACGGTGTAGATTTGTGCCAAAGGACCTAAATGCAGGGAATGGGGTGGTCTGTCCGAAATTTTAAGTGGACAATGTTACTCGCAGGTTCCAAAGGGTAAGTATACAATTTTGGTTCAGATCTGTGAAACGGTGTAGATTTGTGCCAAAGGGCCGAAATGCAGGGAATGGAGAGGCATGTCCGAAATTTTAAGTGGACAGTGTTACCCGCAGGGTTCCAAAGGGTAGGTATACAAATTTTGGTTCAGATTAGTGAAACGGTGTAGATTTGTATACATAAGAGACAAACAGACAAACTTTGTGCTTTATATATAGAGATTCCATTTGATGGTTTGGACATCATGATCATTTAGTCCCGTGTACTTGGGTGTGTCTGATAACCTGTGGCTGGCTGCGTGGCTCAGCGGTAACGCACTCGTTTGCTGTTCCCAAGGTTACAGGATCGAATCCTGGCGCATTCAGCTGGCTTTTGAGGATGCGCAAATTCAAGGGAGCCGTGTCAGTAGATTAACTGGCACGTTAAAGATCCCCTTCGGGGCAAAATTCCGTTACCACGGCGTCTCTAAAAGCCGCAGTAGTTGAAAGGAACGTAAAAGAAATAACATTATTATTATTATTATTAGATTTTTTAAAGTCAATTTTACACTTCATGTTGGTTTTTCCCACGGACTCAGCGAGGGATCCCACCACTACCGCCTCTACGGGCAGTGTACAGGTGCTTTGAATATCTGGACGGGGGATACAACTGGGGAGGTGTGATTAGCACCTCGCCCAGGTGGCCTCAGCTGCAAAGCAAACAGGGGCCTTATGAGGGGGAGGGGAAGATTGGGAGGGATAGACAACGAAGAGGGAAGGAGGCGGCCGTGGCCTTACGTTAGGTCCCATCCCGGACGTTTGTCCGAAGACGAAGTGGGAAACCACGGAAAACCACTTCGAGGATGGGTGAAGCGGGAATAGAACCCCCTCTACTAATTTGGATCACCCGCGTCTGAGTAGACCCCGTTCCAGTCCTCATACCACTTTTCAAATTTCGTGGCAGAGCCGGGAATCGAGCCATGGACCTCCGGGATGGCAGCTAAGCATGCTGACCACTACACCACGGAGGAATATTGTACGAGGGGTGCACTATTTATTGTTTTACACTTTATTTCTTTCTACCCAAATAATAGTACATTATGCAACTCGCCTATCATCATCATCTTGTACAGTTTCCAGCCCCAAGCTGGGTCTGTTTGGAACATAAGCCTCGCCACTTAGTCCTTTCTTCCCTCCACCTCTCCGCTGTCACTCTGGTCCAGTCCTCGCCTCTCTTCTTAACACATTCCTCCACTCCTTTCAGCCATCTATCTCTTGGTCTTCCCCTTGGTCGTTTCTTCTGCATCTGCATCTCGTGTATCCTCTTGGGAATCATCTTCTCATCCATTCTCTTTAAGTGTCCATACCACCTCAGTCTTGATGTCTCAATCCTACCTTGCAAGGGCTCCTCTTTCACCATTTCCCTGACCTTTTCATTCCTCACCCTGTCTCTTCTTGTTACTCCGATTCTACTTCGCAGGAACTTCATTTCACCTGCCTGTATTCTGCTTATGTCTCTTTTCTTCACAGGCTGGCTGCGTGGCTCAGGGGTAACGTTCTCGCTTGCTGGGCCCAAGGCTGCAGGTTCGTATCCTGGCGCAGTCAGCTGGCATTTGAGGGTGCGCAAATGCGAGGGAGCCGTGTCCGTAGATTTACTGGCACGTTAAAGATCCCCTTCGGGGCAAAATTCCGGCACCCCGGCGTCTCTAAAAGCCAGTGTAGTTAAAAGGGACGTAAAACCAATAACATTATTATTATTATTCTTTTCTTCACTGTCCACGTTTCTGAAGCATAGGTCAGTATCGGGATGTAGTAGCTTCTGTATAACACTTCCTTGCTTTTTTGTGGGACATCTTTATTCCACACTAAGCTCCTAATGCTTCTCAGAAATGCTTCTGCCTGTCTGCCACGTTCCGTAATCTCTTTTTCATTTCTCCCATTTTCCTCCACTATACTTCCCAAGTACTTGAGACTTTCCACCTTCTTCAGCTGTCCACCTCCAAGTGTTATCCCACTCATTGGTCTGTCCTTTTTCCTGGTCGTTAACAAGATCTCACATTTACTGATGTTGAACTTCCATCCGTACTCTCCCACTGTTTCTTCCCAAGCCTTCAGTTGCTCCTGAATTTCCTCCTCCCTGTTTCCCCAGACCATGAGATCATCTGCAAACACCATTGCTTTCATCTTATCTTCTCCTATCTTTCCTGCTATCCGTGTCATTACCTCGTCCATAACCTCAATAAAGAGAAGGGGTAACAGCGCACTACCCTGTTTCAGGCCACTCATTTGTCTGAACCAGTCTGTTCTTTCCCCTCCAACTTTCACACAACTCACACTTCCACAATACATCTCCTTCACTCTGCCTACAGTCCCTTTTTCCACTCCCATGTTTTGCATTGCTTTCCAAACCTTCTCCCTACACACACTATCATAGGCCTTTTCGATGTCCAGGAAGGCCATCAACAGATCCTCGCCAAATTCGTAGTGGTGTTCCTGGAGCTGTCTCACTGAAAATATGAGATCCACTGTGGATCTCCCAGGTCTGAAACCATACTGCTCCTCTCTCAATTTTCTCTCCACTTTGGCTCGTATTCTACTTTCTAATATCTTTTCATATATCTTGGCACAGTGAGGTATGAGTGTGACTCCCCTGTAATTTCTGCACTCCTTTCTGCTTCCTTTCTTAAATATTGGGACAATTAATCCTTTCTTCCAATCTTCTGGGGTCTTTTTCTCCTTCCATATCACCCTCATCACACGGTACAGCCACTGTTTCCCAACCTCCCCTGCTGCCTTCTCCATTTCAACACTCACTTCATCCACACCCGGTGCCCTTCCTCCTTTCATCTTGTCTATAACCATCTCCAGTTCTCTCCAATTCAGGTCCTTTTCCATTCCTGTGTTGTCTTCTCCATCTTCCAATACATTGTCTTCCTCCCTATGACCATTTGGATACAGCAAATCCTCAAAGTACTCTTTCCACACTGTCTTGAGTGTCTCTTTGTTGTGTACCTCATTTCCGTTTTTGTCCATCATTACCACATCCTCTCGCAGACCTCTTCTCTTACTTTTGACCACCCGTGGCTCATAATCTCGAGATTAACGGTCACGTTAAACTACAAGCTTCCTTCCTTCCTTTTACTTTTGACCATCCCATAAAGTACTTTCTTATTTCCTCTGCTGTCTTCCTCCATCATCTCTGTCCACTTTACCATCCACTTCTTCCTCTCCTCTGCGACAATCTTGTTTGCTTCTTTCTTCTTTATCTTATAATCTTCCCTTGCCAGATCAGTTCTTTCCTGGAACCACACTCTGAAAGCCTTGTTCTTCCTTCCCACAGCTTCTTTTACTCTCTCATTCCACCATGGTGTCTCTTTACACCGCTTTCTGTTGCTAGTTCTTCCACATACTGCCACTGCAGCTTCCACCATTGTGTTTTTGAATTGCTTCCATTCCTCTTCCCCTGTTTTAGGATTGTCTGTTGGCATCCTTTCCCTTATTATCTTCTGGAATTCTTCCTTGACTTCCTTTTCCTTGAGTCTCCATACTTTGATTCTCCTTTCCTGGTACTCTGTCCTCTTGCTATCCTTAACAACTCCCAGGTTCATTACAAGTATTCTGTGGTCGCTATCTAAGGCCTCTGATGGTATTACCTTTATATCTCTGACACTTCTCTTCATTTCCCAGTCGTACAGCATGTAATCTACCAAAGATTTCTTTGTTAAATCACTGCTGTACCACGTTACCTTGTGGCTTTCTTTCTTCCGGAACCAGGAGTTGCCTACCACTAAACCGTTTCTCTTGCAAAAATCCAGCAACTTTCTCCCTTCTTCATTCCTGCTACCCCATCCTTCTGCTCCCATTACATTTTCATATCCTTGCCTTTCACTTCCTACATGTGCATTCAAATCTCCCATGACAATGATGCTCTGACCATTCAACTGCTGTTGTAGCTCCTCCTCAAAGTCTTCCTTCTCTTGAGCTGTACATCCAACTTGAGGGGCATATACCTGGGCTATCTCCAGGCTTCTTCCCTTTACACTTACTCTGATCTTCATGATCCTGTCACTTATTCCCTTTACCTCTTCCTTCATTCCATCTCTCACAACTACTCCTACTCCGCTGCTCCCTCCTTCACTGCTCCCACTCCAGTACAACCGGTACCCTTTTCTCAGTTCTCTGCGACCTTCTCCTTTCCATCTTGTTTCTGCCAAGCCCAGTATATCCAGTTTTCTTCTCTCCATCACATCTACAATCTCCTCCACCTTTCCTGTCAGTGTCTGTATGTTTAATGTCCCAACTCGTAGTCCATTAGCATATCCGGGTCGTCGTCGTTTACATCCGTCCTTTCCGAGGCCTGTTCCTGTTTTGAAAGCAAATATGATATCCACTACTGGCTTGCTAGGCCTATCGTAGCTTCACCAGAGCCCCGTCAGCCGTCACTTTTCAGGGTTCCCATAGAGCCTTCACAGCTACCGCAGCGGTCCCGGGGCACACAAAGTCCCCACTGTACTTCACCCCTACAGGCAATCCCCTACTTCATGCCGTTGCCCGTCTCCCACCACGTGGAGGAGGGGTTGGACTTGTGGGAGACTATAATGGCAATAATTAAGACACGAGGTTGTTTATAAAACGAGCGTATGCGAGTTTTATAATTTCCATACGAGTGACTTAATTACCATTACAGGCGAGTTGCATACGACTGTTTATGTTCGACCCTCACTATTATGTGTCAGAAAACTGTATCATAATGATGGTCATTATAACACTCTTTTTCATTATGATACAGTTTCTCCAGCCAATCAGAGCTCGTTCATTGACCAATTAGGTAACGATACCTTCACGCCTGCGCTCAAAATCCAACATGTCGGACATAAACACAACATCGAACTATAATGAATTACCGACATGGAATACGCACCGTCCATATGTTCGCGTAAATAAACTGGTGAATATGAGACAACAAATATCACTGTACCTTAATATAATTTCTACACAGCGCATTGTCTTGAAGCAACTCCAGTGACAACATTACTGAGGGGCGGCAGATGTAAACATATGACCTGCATATGGCATTTCAAGCACACAGAGCGCATGCGTCGGTCGTCCAGAGATCTTGAAAGACAGAGATATAACACCCAACGCTCGCTCTGCGATCACAAAATTCAAGTAGCTGACTCTCAACAGATATTTATGAATATTTATGTTAAAACATATAATAAAGTTATAATTATCGTCGAACATAAACAGTCGTATGCAACTCGCCTATAATGGTAACTAAGACACTCGTATGGAAATTATAAAACTCGCATACGCTCGTTTTATAAAAATACTCGTGTCTTAATTATAGCCATTATAGGCTCGTTGCATAATGTACTATTATGTTTGACGTTAATTATTATAACTATTTTATGTTCGACCATAAATATTGATAAATACTTTTCACATTTTGCAAACATGAGGAAAAAGTAGACTTATGAGATCGATCCGGGCAAATTTTTGTCTGTCTGTCTGGCTGTGTGTGTGTCCCCCGCCCCCCCCCCCCCCTATCAACTCCTAAACGGCTGCAGCAATCGAATACAAACTTGGTATGAGTAAAGATCTATACCTGAATATCTCAAGCCCATATTTGAAAATTATATCAGTGCTACCAACTGCTGAAAAACCGCAATTGAAATTTGAGCTCCATGTTGGATATCTTGGAAGGTATGCATGGGAGCTATTTCAAAATTGGCACATGTATAGATAATAATATTTCAGTTTAATTTCCTGGTGGCCATGCATGGCAGTGTTAAAAATGATTCTGAGCCTGTTGATACGTCCAATTTTAAATGCATGTAACTATCAATTGGATTTCAACCAAATTACGTATGTACTATGTGTACATAAACAGATATGACTGAGCATATTTTTAAGAGCCACCAGGGCTGCCAACTGTTAATAAATTCCTTCTCTATTTCTTTATCCAAATGCCAATATATTAGAAAGTCTGCAGGCCGACAGCCTTAAACTATGCACACGTATAGTACCTGACATTCTAGATTAATTTAGAATAACTAATATAAGTCAGTGCTGCCAACATGATTAGATGTCTGCTGATAGGTCGAATTTTAAAATACATGTAACATCTATACTAACAAATGAATTTCATCCAAAATTGGCACAACAAGAGATCATCATATTTCTGACCAGCACATGCATGACACTATTGCCAACATGATTTTACGCGCTGATGGATCCAATGTCTAACTGCATGTAACGTCCATGTTATCAATTGGACATCAACCAAATTTTGTATTATGTACCTTAAGTGATGGAACTAAGAATATATTCAGTCACAAGGGCTGCCAACTGTAGTGCTCTATTAGGCTACATTAGATAATCATTGGCATGAATCTTAATTTTAAGAAAAGTAGGCTCTTTAGTTTGTCACGGAACTTCTTGTTTAATAAGCACAGGTAATTATAGTGAATAATTGCAAAATATTTCCCTGTGCAAGTTAACTGTATTAAAATTACTCGAAAATCCCAGATTGTTTTGTGTACTGAGCGAAACGTAGTTCATAAAACAAATGCAAAAATGTTTTCTATGAAATAAGATTAGTATGTATTTTTAGCCTATTTTCAATTTTGAAAAAATAGGCTTATGAGATCACCTTCTGTCCGTGTGTGTGTGCGTGTGTGTGTGTGTGTGTGTGTGTGTGTCCCTAATAACGTTTGAACGGCTGGAGCGATTTCAATGAAACTCAGATAACTCATAGCACTATCCCGGGCGACCTTGACCGTGCCCTTCACATTTTGTTACGTCTCACCAATCCAACATGGCGGCTGTACGTAATATTTCACCACCATTCAATATCTCGGAAATTATTCCCGATATCACCCTGCAATTTTGTACGGTGATAAAGGGAACTATTAGAAGTTCACCTATGTGACTTTTGAAAAACCAGTAACTATAAAACCAACATGGCGGCCAAGCGAATTTGAAAATTTTAAATAGACCTTTCTCGCGATTTAATGTTCCAATCGCAATTAAATCTGGTACAGAAAATGTTTATATACATTTTAATGCACTGGTATCTAATTTAGTTCAATTGTTTACATAACCTCAAAATGGCGGCTGTGCGAATTTTAACATTAAGTTTTTATTTCTTGTGTCGTAATCATGCGATTGAAGTTTGAATGCAACACGTACACAATAATCTTCATGTAACAATACATAACTCTAGGACCTACATATATAAAATCCAACATGGCGACCATCCGCAATATTTAGTCGGTTCTCAATATCTACGAATCTATTACAGCAATCAAACTGAAATTTTGTATTTTTTATAGAGGCAATTAACATAAGTAGGATATATGAAAATAGGCTGTATAGTTCTTCACGGAACTACTTGTTAAAATTATGACTGTGTATCAGATGCTTTTCTCAAAATGATTTCAAGGGGAGCCGGAGATTTAAAAAATGCATAGGGGCCCTTAAATTCTCTTGGTGGCCCTGCCCCTGGGGATAATAAATACCAAGTTTCACCTATTTTTGTGGTAGACATTATCAAAGCTTAATATCAGCTGATTAGAACACTATAAATGTAGCCCGGTATTGGCCAAGCTCGCTGAAATATATACGGTAAATAAAAACAAGTAGTTCCGTGCAGAACTATACAGCCTATTTTCATATATCCTACTCATGTTAATTGCCTCTATCAATATACAAAATTAAAGTTTGATTGTTGTGATGGAATCGTAGATATTGAGAACCGTCTAAATATTCCAGATGGTCGCCGGGTTGGATTTTTATTTATGTACTATTACATGAAGATTATTGTGTAGGTGTGGTATTCAGACTTCAATCGCATGATTACGACACAAAAATAAAAACTTAATTTTAAAATTTCGCACAGCCGCCATCTTGAGGTTATGAAACAATTGAACTAAATTAGATACCAGTGCATTACAATGTGTATAAACATTTCCTGTACCAAGTTTCATTGCGTTTGGATCATTAAATCGCAAGAAAGGTCTATTTAAAATTGTCACTTTCGCTTGGCCGCCATGTTAGTTTTGTGCTTTACAGGTTTTTTAAAGTTGCATAGATAAACTTGTACCAATGCCCTTTATCACCGTACAAAATTTCAGGGTGATAGTTTCGGAGATACTGAATGCTGGTGAAATATTTCGCACAGCCGCCATGTTGGATTTGTGAGACACAATAAAATTTGAAGGGCACGGTCGGGGTCGGCCAAAATGGTGCTATGATCTTACTGAGTTTCATTGAAATCGCTCCAGCCGTTTAGAATTTATTAGGGGACACACACACACACACCATCACACACACACACACACACGGACAAAAGGTGATCTCATAAGCCTATTATTTTTTCATAAAATGAAACTAGGCTAATAATTAGATAATCACTTTCTTACCTTGATAAATCTATCCAAGCAATCCATTTTTCCAAGGTCTTCCGCAGTTACCGGGCGGTTCCAATCGTCACTGAATATCTTCTTTAACTCCTGGACAACTTTCTGTTGATGGTCAGCATGCAGTCCCAACATGACAAGAGTAAAACAGATAGAAGTAGCCAAAGTGCATTGAGTGAGAGCTATCGCAGTACACACCTCATCTGTCATTCTCTTGGACACCAGATTACCTTCTTCAGCAGAGACACGAATCAGAATATCCAAAAATGATTGCCTTTTACCATCATCGTTGGTTCTAATTCTTGAAGCAATCTTTTCTTCAATAAAATTCCTAAAAGATTGTTCAACCACTTTTTGTTCTCTTCCCCTCGATGTTATGTAATACAGATAGTCAAAGAACAACCAAGGTCGTGCAGATCTTTCATTAAACAAAGTAAACATCCTTTGAACACTTTTGATGAGAGGATCTTCGCTGCTGTTCTGCGCGTTTATGTTAATACCAAGAATAGTTTCACAGATTGCATCTAAAATGCATAACCCTACGGCAGAATATGGATCAAAAGCCGAACCATCCGCATCTACCTTGAGCTTGAATGTAAGAGTTTTTGAGTGGCTGTTGAACTCACCCATATACTTCTCCAACAGATCGGAATTGAAAAACCTCTCAACAATTTTTCGCTGCTTCCTCCATTGTGGTTCCCCACATTTATCACGTTCACTTCCTATAAATCTGGACATGATCTTCTCCAGATAGTTATCAGTACTGAGCAACCCTTTATTGGCCAAAATTTCAACATCCTCCGGTTTAGTAACCACCACATACAAAGAAGACGGCCCTGCCCAGATTCGGAACGGGCTGAACTGATGCATGGTTACCAATATCCGTGCTATTGACAATCCCTTTTCAGCACCATGAAGAGTCAAATTTGCGTTCCCAAGCAGAGGTATTGTTGGTGGCCCCGGTATGTGGTAGGAGAGTTCCCGAAGATGTCGTCCTGACCACCAGAACTTGAGTAAGATCAGCCCAATGACAACAGATAACACCACTATAGCTGACCCCAACATACCTGGAGAGTGGACAAGTAACTACTGAGCCTGTTTTCTTTCTTCTTACTTTCACGATGTCACACTTTTGTTGTGTTATTTCTAGAAGCCGTTCTCCTTGGCCTTGTTCACTGCCTCCTTGAGAAACGCTGGACGGCCTGGCCTGGCTTGAGCGCTTTATAAACATGACTTCCATTTAGAAGGTAGCTGGGTCAACGACCTGAGGAGTCTAGACCAGCGATTCTCAACCTCAAGTGCACCACGGACAGGTAATTTAATTTGGAAAGATTTAGAGTTGTTGCTAATTCATTTTAGGGGCTTGGGCCATCCTGGTCATCAGCCCGATGTAGTTGGGTGTGTGTTGAACTTGTCTGATAACCGGTGTTAATTGTGATGGCTGTATTATTGTGTGTGTTATCTGTAATTCAGGCTAGGACTGCAGACGATGATTTCAAGTACCTATTTTTGCTACCAAATTCTACCTTCAACGACACCTAGCTGTGAACTTCCCTACTAGATGCCACCGTAACTGGCTTCGGTAGCGAACGTTGGAACTAATAGAGCGTTAATCAAATTTAACCTACATATTTACACAATTGTAGTTAGTGGAAGGTTCTTTTACATGCCATAAATCTATGACATCAGCCCGCTGGCGTTACTTCCTCTCCGAAGGAAGGCATACTGAGGTTTTTTAATGCTCTTAAAAAATCCGACGACATCGGCCGGGTTTGAACCCGCGATCTTAGGCATAGAAACTCAGCATGCTACCAACTACGCCACTGAATTAGGGACAGTGATGAGGTATGCGGGCCGGGTCTTGAAATTAGGTACTATCCCTGCATTTTCCTGGAGGAGTGTGGAAAACCCCGAGGTGAAATCTCGCTCAGGACTTTCTGCAGCTGCCCTCGCAGCCATGGTGCATGATTTACTCCGCGGGACGAAAAATTAAGAGGCCCATTTCTGTAGAAATATAGATACAGTACTTAATTGTGTAACGTTTCAATATTTTCTTAAGCATTCTGGGAGTCAAATATTACAAGTTTTTTAAACATAGGGTACCAACGTAAAAACGCCACTAGTTATTAAAAGATTCACGTGTGGTGTAGCGGTTAGCGTTCTTGGCTGTCACCAGGAGATCCTGGTTCACGACCGACTTCCTACCAAAGTCCCTTCCCTGACCTTTCCTGAATTAGACCCAGCCTAGATAGAACAATTAAAAACCCTTATGCTATAATATTCGCCAAATCAATACTAAAAACACTTAATTGTCTATATTTTCTTAGTTTAAGTCTACTTAGGATAAGTTCTATTAATGTGCTGATGAAGAACCCAAAGAGTTTCGAAACATGTACACATAGTCTATAAAATATAGACAATTAAGTGTTTTTAGTATTGATTTGGCGAATATTATAGCATAAGGGTTTTTATATAAATAAATACAAAATAAATAATAAATAAATAATCCCCAGTTGTATCTGTTGATAAAGCTTTTTCACTTCCCAAACATCGTCCTTGCGTCGGTAGAGGAATGATCCCTCACAAAGCCCGTGGGTGAAGCCAAGCTGGAAGGATAAGCGATAAAAAAAAGACACTAGACGACCAGTAATATGGCCCTATTATATTTGTCACAAATATGCCCTCTCTGAGTCATTCCTTATGCCCAGCACAACAAATATGCTGTTGGCCACACAATTGATTCGAAACGGGAAACATAAAAGTTAACCTCATTCTCCGTTCACTTTTCCGGGTGACCTTGGCCTTCCCGTTCCAGCAGAGTGATTGTAAACTCTCTTACAAGGTAATATGGAATTAAACTTCCTTCCCGTTACCGTTCCCTGGCAATTGTGAGCCAGCCCACAAAGCTCCCTCACTGCGTCTGTCTGTTAGGTAGTCAGCCCGAAGGTTGGTTGGATCCTCAAAAAGTACCGCCATTAGGTTATGTGGGTCGATACCCACAAAATCCCAAGACAGCGCTATACTGAGGCGTACTAGGCAAGATGACGAGTGAGGTAGTTTGCCATTGCTTTCCTAACTGAGTCAGAACAGTAGTCCTAACCCTATGAGTAGAACCTTCCACAGCATCCACAGGCACTGACTGTGCCCTGGATGTCATTACTAATCACCACCCATACCTCAGTAGCTTCCATATAATCACAGCCATGAGTGAGACTGAGTCATCGGTGAAAAGCCACATTTTACTCTAGCCTGTGCCAACAGACAAATGCAAATGTACTGCATTCATCAAGAGATGGCAAACAGGTCACCCTCACAGCGTAAAAACTAAAAATATTTCGTTATACTTAAACCTGCCCAGCCAAGAAGTTAAAAGGGTTGCCTAATAAAGCTACCTCACGGCCTAAAACCCACTCTCGTGCTGAAGTGAGTTGCTTGTTATAAAATTAATGCCAAAATAATCCGTTCCAGAAATGCATCGCGAGCTTTCGTAATTAAAACAATTTTTGGAGGTGGTGATTGATGTTTTAAGGAAGAAAACATCTAGATCATCTGCCCCAAATGATTAGTGCAAATGAATAAAACTAAATACGGACTTACAACAAACATATGTACTACAAAAAGGAAAGGTAAGGTGTAGCGGTTAGCGTTCTTGGCTGTCGCCCCGGAGGTCTAGGTTTGGTTCTCGGCTTTGCCAAGAAAATAATTCTGGTCCGAGGGCTGGAACGGAGTTCAATCGGCTTTGTGAGGCAAAACTGAGAAGAGGTGGATTCGATTCCCTGGGATTGGCTTTCTACTTCTACTCCAGGTGAACGCTGGGATGTCTCCTTACTTGAGGACACGACCGCTTCTTTCCCAATCCTCTAAGAATCAGCTCTAAATACCAGACAAGTTGACATCATTCCTTTACTTCCAGTGCATTTGTATATTTTTCACATTTTGTAACAAGTAGTTCCGTGAAGAACTATACAGCCTATTTTCATATATCCTACTCATGTTAATTGCCTCTACCAGCATAAAAAAATCAGTTTGATTGTTGTGATAGATTCGTAGATATTGAGAACCATCTAAATATTTCAGATGGTCGCCAGGTTGAATTTTTATTTATGTACTATTACTTGAAGATTATTGTGTACGTGTGGTATTCAGACTTTATTCGCATGATTAGGACACAAAAAGTAAAAACGAGATTTTAAAATTTCACACAGCTGCCATCTTGTGATTATGAAAACAATTGAAATACATTAGATTCCAGTGGATTGACATTTGTATAAGCATTTAACGTGTCAAATTTCACTGCACTCGGATGGTTAAATCGCGAGAAACGTCCATTTAAATATTTATACTTTGCGTCGCCGCCATGTTGGATTTGTGCTCACCAGGTTACTGAAAGTCATATTTGTGAACTTATGTTCATAGCCTCTATGAACCTTTAAAAAAATCAGTTTGATTGCTGTAAAAGATTCGTAGATATTGAGAACCGTCAAAATATTTCGGATGCTCGCCATTTTGGATGGTTATATGTATAGGCCATAGAGTTATGTACCATTAAAGGAAATTTATTGCGTAGGTTCATTACTCGAACTTTCACTTCGATCGCATGATTACGACTCAAGTAAAAAAAAATAAAAAATTCGCACAGCCGTCATCTTGAGGTTATGTAAACAATTGAACTAAATTAGATGCCAGTGCATTAAAATATGTATAATGATTTACTGTACCACATTTCACTGCGCTCTGAGAGTTAAATCACAGGAAAAGTCTATTAAAATGTTTCAAATTCGCTTGGCCGCCATGTTCGTTTTTTTACTTTACAGGTTTATGAAAGTTATATAGATAAACTTTTACCAGTGCCCTTTATTAACGTACAAAATTTCAGGGTAATATCTGTAACAGTTTCGGAGATATGGAATGCCAGTGAAATATTTCGCACAGCCGCCATTTTGAGGTTATGTAAACATTTGAACTAAATTAGACGCCAGTGCATTACGATGTGTATAAACATTTGCTCTACCAAGTTTCATTACGTTTGGGTGGTTAACATCACGAGAAAAGTCTATTTAAAAGTCTCAACTTCGCTTGGCCGCCATGTTGGTTTTGTAGTTACCAGGTTTTTGAAAGTCTCATAAGTGAACTTCTAGTAGTTCCCTTCATCACCGTACAAAAGTTCAGAGTGATATCTGTAATAGTTTCGGAGATACTGAATGCTGGTGAAATATTTTGCCTAGCCGCCATGTTGGATTTGTGAGACACAATAACATTTGAAGGGCACGGTCGGGGTCGGCCAGAATGGTGCTATGATCTTACCGTGTTTCATTGAAATCACTCCAGCTGTTTAGAATTTATTAGACACACACAGACACACGGACAAAAGCTGATCTCAAAAGCCTGTTTTTTTTTCATAAAATGGAAATAGGTAAAAATGAAGAAAAAGTAGTCTTATGAGATCGATTCTGGCAAATGTGTGTGTGTGTCGTCCTTCTGTCTGTCTGTCTGTGTGTGTGTCCCCCCTATCAACTCCTAAACGGCTGCAGCTATTGAAACCAATTTTGGTATGAGTAAAGACCTATGGGTGAATATCTTACGGCCATATTTTAAAATGACGTCAGTGCTTCCACTTGCTGAAATATCACAAATGAAATTGAGGTCTATGTTGGATATGTCAGAAGATATGCATGGGAATTGTTCCAAAATTGACAAACATAGGCTATAGATAATACTGCATCAGACTAATTTACAGGAGCCCATATATGAGAGTGCTGCCTTCATGCCTGCTGTTAGGTTTAATGTTGAATCACATGTAAATTCCACTCTAATAAATGAAGTTCTTTCAAAATTGGCACATATATAGATCATAATATTACAATTTAAGTTTGAGCACCCATTTTTGGCAGTGTCACCAACCTAATTTTACGCATGCTGTTTAATTCAATATTTAAATACATGTAACGTGCATACTATCATTTGGACCTTATCCAAATTTTGCATGCGCATTGTGGACCGTAAGAGATGAAACTGAGAACATATTTGAGAGTCTGCCAACTGTTGATATATGGTCTGTATAATTTTAAGAAAAGTAGGCTCGTTAATTTGTCACGGAATTACTTGTTTAACTGTGTATTCGCCACGCAAGACATTGCAACACAATTAGGCCAAGAGTTTAAATAGCAACGGTTGATTTACAACAATAATAACGAAATAGGCAGATAATTTCAATACTGAGATTACCCATAATAACAATTCAATGGACAACAGGAAACATACTTGATCCACATTAATAATAATAGTAAGAACACAACAACCATACAAGTGTAATATACTGTTTGTAAATAGTTGATACGTTATAGTGCGTCTCTACCTTAAAAGACAGTACGCGTTAAATGGAGCGCGCTGATGCCAGATCTGCTGCATATACAAAGTTCTGCAAGGCCGGGCACATGGTGTAACATAACTCGTATACAGGCGTGCTTTTACGCAAAACTCGGAAAATTTCCAAAATATTTGTTTGTTGTATATAATTGTACCTCATGCCTTGAAGCGAAAGACGGTACAATATTTAGATTATGATACACCGAAGCTCAGAGCGCGATTTTAATGCACACATTATAATAATTTATAATTTTCAATTATTCATGAATATGATGAGGCCTTTTTCTCGAATATCATAGGTTATAATAAATTATAATATATAATAATAGTAATAATAATAAAAATAATAATTAAAATATATTTTGGTCCACGTAATTTACCCAATTTTGTGTGGTCAAGTGGGGGTATGCAGCCGAAATTAAATTATTCATTTCTTGTTTCTTGAACGAGACGTTGTTCAATTTTATTAGTTCTTCACTTACGCCCATACCATTTCGATGGGATTAAGTTCACTGTGGTATGATGGTGTGGTAAGGTGACAAGCAAGAACATCTTTCTCTGCTGTGATAGCCTACATTGTCTAGGCTAGATCCTTCGGGAACATTGAGCAACAATATTGCTCGGCGAACCACTTTTCATATACTTCACCTGTCATTTAGTCGTGTGTAACTACCGTGTTCTTTTTGGCACAGAAACGTTAACTCTGCACCATTAACGAACCCTTGTTAATTCCCGGGACGAACAAAGGCAAACTACGGAAACCACTTCGAGGATGGCTGTGGTAGGAATCGAACCCACCTCTTCTCAGTTTTGTCTCATGGAGTTGAATACACCCCTTTCCAGCCCTCAGACCAGAATTACATTTCTTGGCAGAGCCGGGATTCAAACCCGGGCCTCCACAGTGACAGCACAGTGACAGCCAAGAACGCAACGAGGCGGACAATTTATAAAGAACACAAAATCCACTTCATTTCTTAGTTTTACTTCACATCATCACCTACCCTCCTTCAAACGTAGTCGGGGGAGATAGCCTGCAGGCCACGTTAGTAAACAAAGTTCCGGTGCGTGAGCGCTGAGCGGGAGGACTAAGCGAACTGCTATAACTTATGAATGCTACCTAATATTGAGCTCTGGTTTGTTTTAAAAACTATTTCAGACATTAATGAACATTTCTTCTCGCTTAGTCACCAACGTAAAGTCAACAGCAAAAAACTTTCTCGCTAGCTAACTTTTATGTGACACCATCCCAGATTTTTCAAGTAACATTTAAGAAAAACAATCATGACTTTCTTATTATGAAAATAATTACTGCCCTGAGAAGTAGGGTATCTTCTACCAACATCAGGCAATCTAAAAATAAATTCTTGATCTGTTGCGATCATTAGTTCATTATCTATGGCGTGATAAGTTTTATAAATGCAAAAATATAGATTCGCACTAAAATATCGTAATTGTGAAAACTGGGCCATGAGTTAATTATTTATGGCTTTTATTTTTACACCATCATAAAGAGCGGGAAATTCTCTATAATACCACGCAAACATTTTCTTAGATTTGTCACTTTCAATTATTGGGAAATGGCAACATCGCCGGGGTAGAAGAGGACGAAGCTAATTGCAGGACATACGAGTGCGAGTGAGAGGCAAATACTACATTTAATTCAATACTGTCTTTTAAGGTTGAGACGCTCTATAGACAAGTTTTCACAAACTAATGTAATACAGGGTAGCCTATTTCACTCAAAGCGGGGCCGGCCCAGCGCTCCAGGTAGAACGTGGAGCTAAAGGTCAGACGAGCATATCGCAGCGCGCTGCTGTGACAGCAAATGCCATAAGATAAGAAAAGAAGTGCTGTTGGATTGATGAAATTAACGCTTCGGTTCAGTGCGGGACTTCACGGTGCTGAGACAGTTGTGACGCAATGTTAGCCGAGTAAAGTTGACTTTGTTATTTTTTTTTTATGTTTAGCGTATGGCCTGAGGACATGCTAGCGGGGAATTCGAACCTCCTCGCCTCCCGGATATGAGTGACTTCCTGCAACCACGCCGCAACAACCACGGCTAACTCACCCGGTGTGTTATTTTGTTTATAAGTTATAAGTGGTATAAGTTTATAACGTGTGTACGTGTTAGTGGATTTATTTGTTATTGTGTTTCAACGAGATATTGCTAAGTGTTAAAGCCTATTGTTTCAATAATGCCTCAACCTGCGTACACATTAGCACAAAATATCACGAGAGTAATTGAGGCTATCCCGGTAGATGAAATAAAGCGTATGAATGAAAATTTCATTAGACGATGCCAGAAACGTGTAGATGTAGGTGGATGACATTTTCAACATCTTCTGTGACAAGGTGAGTCCGCTGGGCCCGTGGTTCAAATCCCGGTCACTCCATGTGAGATCTGTGCTGGACAGAACGGAGGCAGACAGGTTTTTCTCCCGGTACTCCGGTTTTCCCTGTCACAATTTCATTCCAGCAACACTCTCCACTATCATTTCATTTCATCTGTCATTCCTTTAATCATTGCCCCAGAGGAGTGCGTCAGGCTTCGGCAGCCGGCACAGTTCATATCCTCGCCGCTGGATTGGGGGCTTCATTCATTCCATTCCTGACCCGGTCGGAGACTGGAAGCAGGCTGTGGATTTTCATTTCTGTGACAAGGTGAGTAATTATTTTACTTTGATTATGTGTTATTTTGTGTACTCGTTAATCACATACGATTCGAACGGATGCTTTCTCGACCCCAAGCTCAGCAAGCTGCCAAGTGCTCGTCCGACTCTGTACTTGATGATGATGATGATGATGATGATGATAATTGTTGTTTTAAGGGGCCTAACATCTAGGTTATCGGCCCCTAATGGTTTGGGTGATAGTGAAAGATGTGATGAGAATGAAAACTATAACTAATACTAACTACAGACTTACAGACTAGAAGAAGAAATGGTAAACAAATAAAGGATAAGGCAAATAAAGGACAGGAAGAAAAGAAATGCCCTCAACCCTCGAAGAATGAGGATTGAGGGACTTGGAAGGAAGGAGAGCCATGAAAGGCAGAGATGAAAGGGAGGAAAAGGAGAGGGCCCGTCCCAAGGTCAGAGAAAAAACGGGACAAAACGGACCCAGCTCAGGAATTCCTTGGGGTCGCCAACTCCCAAACGCACCAACCGTGAGTCCTTGAGGATGTAGCACTATCCAGGGTGCACCAGAAGTGGTGTGGCTACATACACCCTGCCTCCTTGAGGGCCTTGAGCACAAGGCAGGAGGTAAAAGAAAAAGAAGGCTGACCCCCTTGCAGAAGGAGGGTATCAGAAAAGATGAGACAAGGGCCAATTAAGGCGGGAAATTGAAAGACTCCCTATTCCTCGGATACTCTAATACCGTCGGGGTCGGAAAAGAACAAGAGTTGACCAAGGAAAGTCGACAGGAAAGAAGACGGAGAGGAGCCCAGACTCAGCTGAGGTCCCGTGGTCGCCAACCCACGTCCCACTAGATGTGAGCCCCTGGAGGGCTGTACTTTGAGTGGAAGACACTGTATAAATAGTGTATTTCTGTTTAATTGTTATTCATAAACAGGATCTGAGGATTAACGTGTGACGTTCCAAATATGTGTAAAGTAATTAGGCACAATTCGTGTGGACCGACTGAAAAGCTCTCTTTATTCCCAATCCTCACCCGAATCACAAATATATACCCGAATAGCACATCCACACAGGTTATCGAACAAAATTACACACTCACCCAAGTACACGGGGTTAGGGGCGTTAGCCCCCCCCCCCCCCCCTCGCCCGAAAAGAGCCAATTAAATTAAGAAAATGTTGCTTTGGTAAGAGCATAAATAATTGTAAATCTGGTTGTACCCTAATCTTAACTTATTGGCTAAGTTATAAACAATATTAAGATTGAAATTAGACTAACTCGTGGTGTAGTGGCTAGCATTCTTGGCTGCTGCCCCGGAGGTCCGAATTAGATTCCCGGCTCTGCCAAGAAATTTTAATTCTGGTCTGAGGGCTGGAACGGTGTACACTCAGCCTTGTGAGGCAAAACTGTGAATTCCACAGCACGGTACTTTTCAGAAATAAATTATCGACTTGTAAAAGAAAGGAAAAAACTGTTTACCTTTCTGCTTAGTAAATTGACAAACATTTAGTTATTTGCCATAGGCCATAATAGAAAATTCATTTAGTATAACATTTTATTAGCCTACTTCTCACATTTTGCAAAAATGAGGAAAAAGTAGTCTTATGAGATCGATCCGGGAAAATGTGTGTCTGTCTGTCTGGCTGGCTGTGTGTGTGTCCCCCCCTATCAACTCCTAAACGGCTGCAGCAATCAAAACCAAATTTAGTATGAGTAAAGATGTACACCGGAATAGCTCACGTCCATATTTGAAAATGATGTCAGTGCTACCAATTGCTGAAATTACGCACTAGAAATTTGAGCTCCATGTTGGATATCATGCAAGGTATGCATGGGAGCTATTCCAAAATTGGCACACATGTAGATAATACTATTTCAGTTTAATTGCCAGGAGGCCAACCATGACAGTGTTGCCAAAATAATTTTAAGCCTTCTGATATGTCCAATGTTTAAATGCATATAACTTCTACACTATCAATTGGATTTCAACCAAATTTTGTATGTAATATCTGTACATAAACAGATATGACTGAGCGTATTCGTAAGAGCCACCAGGGCTGCCAACTGTTAATAATTGCTCTCTCTATTTTTTATCCAAATACCAATATAACAGAAAGTATGCAAGCCAACAGCTTTAAACTATGCACACGTATAGTACATGACATTTTAGATTAATTTGGAGTAACCTATAAACGTCAGTTCTACCAACATGATTATAAGCCTGCTGATAGTACCAATTTTTAAATACATGTAACTTCTATACTATCAGTTGGATTTCTACCAAATTTCGTATGTGCTATGTGTACCATAACAGATATGACTATAAGTATTGTTAAGAGCAATCAGGGCTGCCAACAGTTAATAAATGCTGTCTATATTCATTTTACCCTAATATCAATATATCAGAAAGTATGCAAGCCAACAGCTCTATACTTTGCACACGTATCGCACCTGACATTCTAGATTAATTTGGAGTAATTAATACAGTGCTGCCAACATGATTCTATGCCTGCTGATATGTCCAATTTTAAAATACATGTAACTTCTATACTAACTAATGGATTTCATCCAAAATTGGCACAACAAGATATCATAATAATTCAGATTATTTCTGACCAGCACACGCATGGTATTGTTACGGCTGTGAGTTTGTGTCATCGCTCGCCGCTTGAGTCACAACTGCCCCAGGGGCTGGGCTGTGGCATGCCTCCTGTATTGCGTGTGCCTTATGCAACAGGGCTACTAAGACAAAGGGATAGTCCAGAAGATTCGTGATTGGACCAGCGATGGAAACCTCGAGAAGCCGTGGACCCTGGATGGATCTAGAACCATTTATTGAGTCACCGGCCTGCTATATAAGAGTGACCCGTGAAGCAGTTGTTGTTGTTGTGTTTTACGAGCTAGTGTGAGCGTTTATTTTGAGCGACAGAAGTGTGGTGACTTGCGAAACCCCTAGTGTAGCGGCGAAGTGAGGAACATACAGGGGACTGCCGTGTTCTGAGTAAGTGTGCTTTCACTGAGTGTCAGATATTGTGGTGTTGAAATCCAGTGACATTGTTTCTCCCAGCTGGTGAACAGCGCGCAGCAAGTGCTCGTAAGTACTGTAGTAGGCGCACATTAGAAAGAAGTTGCATGCAGTTCTGTCAAGGCCACTAGGCTCATTAGCGGCAGGATTAACTTCTGTGATCTGTTGACAAGTGGAAGGGCCAGGAGCGCTCAAGGAAGAGACTTGAGGAAACTGGAATAAGGCTCCTATTGTCTGTAATTGCTGATGAGTAGTGTAATTTTCTGGCCGCAATAAAGTTAATTACTTCTTTAAGCAGTAATTGGTGTTGTGCTTTGTACCCCCACCGTAATCCAGTTAACAAAAGTGCCACTAGGGGGTGGCTCGTAACAACTGGTGTCAGAAGTGGGATTACGAACTCAAGCACAACACCTGACGGTCCTGGTTTCAAAACCCGAGCAGGTCATTTTCTCTAATTTTCCTGTGAGTGCATGCCCTTTACAAGACAAGCAACTAAAATGGAGGAGAAATTGGCAGCATTGCTAGAAAAGTTAACTGGCATGGAAGACGGCCAGAAGAAATTAGCCAAGGACCTGAAGGAGGACCTAACTGCTAAACTAGAGGACGGCCAGAAGAAGTTAGCCGAGGACCTAACTGCCAAAATGGAAGACGGCCAGAAGAAGATGGAAGACGGTCAAAATAAGCTAGCGGAGGACCTGAAGAGGATAGAGGACGGCCAGAAGAAGATGGAAGACGGTCAGAATAAGTTGACACAGGACCTGAAGAAATTAGAACTGGGTCTGCGTGAGGAAGTCACGGCAGTGGAAAAGAAGTTCGACGCCTTACAAGTGGAAGTTGCCGAGCTGCGCCAACGCCCGCTGATGGGGGTGGAGGAGAAATTCAACGCCTTACAAAAGGAAGTTGCCGAGCTGCGCCAACGCCCACTGACGGGGGTGAAAGAGGAATTCAACGCTCTACGAGAGGAAGTTGCCGAGCTGCGCCAACGCCCGCCCACCGTTACACCGGGAATATCAGGAACGGGACATAGCAGAGTGACGCCCCCAACCTTCGACGGAAAGGTCCCGTGGAGCACCTACTTACGTCAGTTCGAGGCAGCCTGTTCCATAAATAACTGGAACAACACAGAAAAGGCTACAGCTCTCATTGTAGCGCTGAGAGGCGACGCCCTTAACGTCCTTCAGGCCATCCCGACTGGATCCCAGGACTACGCTTCACTGATCGCCCATATGGAGTCCCGATATGGAGATAGCCATCTTCAGCAGGCCTACCAGATGCAGCTCCGGACCCGGGTACAGAAGAACGCGGAAACCCTGCAGGAGTTCGAGATGGACATCGCACGCCTCGTAAGGCTCGCCTACCCAACAGCGCCGGCCGACTTTCTGGAGCAGATAGCGACGCAGACTTTCACCGACGGGCTACGGGACTCGGACACTCAACAGGCGCTGCGACTCGCGCGCAATAAGACCCTGGCAGATGCGCTGAGCCACGCACTTGAATTCGAGACGGCAAAACAGGTATCTAGAATGCACGCGCGGGTGCGTCAAGTGGACGTTGACGAACCAGCAAAACCCAACGAGACCAAGCCCCTGGCCGACGAATTGATGGAGGCGCTAAGCCGTTTCTTCGATAGTCGCGGCACTACCAGCAACGACACAGCCGGAAGACAACCGGAGAGGCGGCCCGGAAGAGGACTACCGACCTGCTGGACCTGCGGTAAGAAAGGCCACCTGAGCAAGGACTGCGGTGATCGCCGCCGCCGAGGGTATCCGACGGGAAGTCAGTCGTCTGAAAACCGCGCGGCCCAGGGAAACGAGTATTAGCCAGCCTTGGGGGGCAAAGGTTGGCTTGTGACAGTCGTCAAGCCCCGGCAGTCCAAGTCCGTGTGACGAAGTTACGGAGGGACGATAGCAGCCTGATGGTCGACGGAGTTATCAACGGAGTGAGCTGGCCCATGCTAATCGACACGGGAGCATCGAGGACCATCGTCAGCCCCACCGTGATCCCGAAGTGGAGAGTGCAACCCACACAAAGGAACCTCCTGCTAATAACCGCGACCGGAGAGACCGCACCGGTACATGGCGAAGCATCACTGGAGTTCGTCATTGGTCGACGGGCGATAAAGCATCCAGTACTTGTGGCTGACGTATCAAATGAAGTGATCATCGGACTGGACTTCCTGGACCAGAACAACATCATCTTGGATCTGAGTACCAACACTCTGCACTTCGGAAGTGAGGAACTTGCTTTGCAACCAGCACACGAGGCCGTCGCCGCACGACGAGTAAGGCTGAGAGAGGACGTCATCGTTCCCGCCAGGATGGAAGTCAGCGCTGCCGTAATTGTCGACGGAACTGCTGAGGGTGTGGCGGCTGTCATCGAGCCAAAATATGAGGACATCCAGACAAAAGGATTGCTAGTTGCCAAGACTCTCATCAACACGACGTCTCGGCCGTACGTCCGCCTGTCCAACCTGAACGACTACGACATTACGGTTCAACGGGACACCAACCTAGGAGTCTGCGAGCCCGTTACCTGGATTGCCCGCATCACAGATATGACGGACGGACACCTGCAGACGGACAACCGAAGAAGACGCGCCCTGCCAGAAGAACTACAGAAGCTGTACCAAGGATCCCAGGACCATCTAGACGAAGAGCAATCACGCCAACTTCAGGACCTGCTACGCGAATTCCAGGATGTCTTCTCCGTGGGGAGCAAAGACTTCGGCAGGACAAGCTTGGTCCAGCACAGAATCGACGTTGGGGACAGCACACCGATTAGGGCCCCATTCCGACGTGTCCCGCTCGCCAAGCAAGCCGAAGTCGACCGGATGGTAGAAGAGATGAAGGAGCAAGGGGTGACCGAGCCATCACATAGTCCTTGGAGTTCTCCGGTCGTGCTAGTGAAGAAGAAGGACGGTTCCACCAGGTTCTGCGTGGACTACAGGCGGGTGAACGACGTCACGAAGAAGGACAGCTACCCTCTACCCCGGATCGACGACACGCTGGACACCATATCAGGATCAAGATGGTTCTCCACTTTGGATTTGAAGAGTGGCTACTGGCAGGTGGAGGTCCACCCTAAGGACCGCGAGAAAACGGCGTTCTCTGTGGGCAGCGGGCTCTGGCAGTTCACCGTCATGCCATTCGGTCTGTGCAACGCCCCTGCAACCTTCGAAAGGCTAATGGAGTCCATTCTGAGGGGACTACACTGGAAGACCTGCCTGGTATACCTAGACGACGTCATCGTTCTGGGGAGGAGCTTCGAGGAGCACTACAGCAACCTGAAAGAGATCTTGTTGAAGTTACGGGCTGCCCAGCTGAAGTTGAGCCCCAAGAAGTGTCAGCTCTTCCAGAAGCGGGTCCAGTACCTTGGGCATATCGTCTCCGAGGAAGGGGTGCGCACTGACCCAGAGAAGACCGCAGCTGTGAGGGAGTGGCCAGTCCCGAAGGACAAGTCCCAACTACGAAGCTTCCTGGGACTCTGCACTTATTACCGTCGCTTCGTGAGGGGATTCGCCAACATCGCCAAACCTTTACATCGACTGACTGAGAAGGACCAACTCTTCACGTGGACAGCAGAATGCCACAGTGCCTTCGAACAACTCAAGCAGGCTCTGTGCACCGCGCCTATTCTGGCCTACCCCAGACCTGGAACAAGGTTCATCGTCGATACCGATGACAGCGACTTTGGCATAGGGGGAATCCTGTCGCAAGTAGTGGACGGCGAGGAGAGAGTAGTGGCCTACTTCAGCAAGGCCTTGTCAAAGCCAGAAAGGAACTACTGCGTCACCAGGAAGGAGCTGCTCGCCATCGTGAAGACCATTGAACACTTCCACAAGTACCTGTACGGGCAAGAATTTCTCATCAGGACCGACCATGCATCCCTGCGGTGGCTCCTGAACTTCAAGCAGCCCGAGGGTCAACTCGCGCGGTGGTTAGAGAGGCTTCAACAGTACAACTTTGAGATTCAGCACAGGAAAGGCCAACTGCATTCTAACGCCGACGCCCTGTCACGAAGACCGTGCCCCGAAGACTGCACCTTCTGTACTAGGAGGGAGGAGAACACCGGGATACAGTGCCGAAGGACTACCGTGGAACTTCAAGGGAGCTGGAGCCGCGAATCTTTCACGCGGGCACAAGCAGAAGATGATGACCTGGGACTGATAGCCGAATGGAAGGGTGCCTGTGTCCCCAGACCCGGGTGGAACATTGTGAGTGACTGCAGCCCAAAGTTTAAGTCCTACTGGGCGCAGTGGGACTCGCTGATTGTAAGGGATGGCCTCATCTGCCGCGCCTGGGAGAGCACCGACGGGAAGACATCTCGGGAACAAGTCGTCGTTCCAAAGGCTATGACGGAGGAAGTCCTGAAGGAAGTTCATGGAGGATCATCTGGTGGACACCTAGGGATAAAGAAGACCCTGGAGAAGCTGAGAGAGCGGTTCTTCTGGATCGGATGCCGAACAGACGTGGAGAACTACTGCGCGAGGTGCCATGATTGCGCAGCCAGCAAGGGCCCAGGACGAAGACGACGGGGTCCACTGAAGACCTACAACGTGGGCGGCCCCATGGAGAGAGTGGCCATCGATGTTGCTGGGCCATTCCCGTTAAGCGAGGCAGGGAACCGCTACATATTAGTCGTCAGCGACTACTTTACCTAATGGCCGGAGGCGTATGCGCTCCCTAACCAAGAAGCCGCGACGATTGCAGAGACCCTGGTGAAAGAATTCGTCAGCCGGTACGGAGTACCCCTGGAGCTGCACTCCGACCAAGGGAGGAACTTCGAGTCGCAGGTGTTCCAGAACCTATGCCAGCTGCTGGGAATCCGGAAGACAAGGACGACGCCGCTACACCCTCAGCCCGACGGGATGGTAGAGCGATTCAATCGCACCATCGAGAATCATCTCCGAATAGTCGTCAGCGAGTACCAGAGGGATTGGGACAAACATCTTCCACTATTTCTCCTGGCCTACCGCGCCGCCGTGCATAAAGCCACCGGGTGCACACCAGCCCGGGCCATGTTTGGGAGGGAGCTCCGTCTACCTGTCGATCTTGCCTTCGGCCGACCTGGGAATGATCCGATCCCGGTAAGCCAGTATTGTCAAGAACTGGTCGACCAACTGGAGGACGTGCACGCGTTCGCGAGGAGGAAACTGCGGATCGAGACCGACCGAATGAAGACCCGATACGACCAGCAGACGGATGCCGGCGGATTCCACGAGGACGACCTGGTCTGGCTCTTCAACCCATTACGGAAGAAAGGCCTGTCACCCAAACTTCAGAAGTCCTGGGAGGGCCCGTACCGAGTCGTGAAACGGATCAACGATGTCGTCTACAGGATCCAGCGGAGCCCGAGGGCGAAGATGAAGATCGTGCATCGAGATCGCCTGGCAGCCTACGGAGGGACACAGACGGACCAATGATTGATCGGGACGATCAGCCTTTTTAGGAAGGGGGTGGTGTTACGGCTGTGAGTTTGTGTCATCGCTCGCCGCTTGAGTCACAACTGCCCCAGGGGCTGGGCTGTGGCATGCCTCCTGTATTGCGTGTGCCTTATGCAACAGGGCTACTAAGACAAAGGGATAGTCCAGAAGATTCGTGATTGGACCAGCGATGGAAACCTCGAGAAGCCGTGGACCCTGGATGGATCTAGAACCACTTATTGAGTCACCGGCCTGCTATATAAGAGTGACCCGTGAAGCAGTTGTTGTTGTGTTTTACGAGCTAGTGTGAGCGTTTATTTTGAGCGACAGAATTGTGGTGACTTGCGAAACCCCTAGTGTAGCGGCGAAGTGAGGAACATACAGGGGACTGCCGTGTTCTGAGTAAGTGTGCTTTCACTGAGTGTCAGATATTGTGGTGTTGAAATCCAGTGACATTGTTTCTCCCAGCTGGTGAACAGCGCGCAGCAAGTGCTCGTAAGTACTGTAGTAGGCGCACATTAGAAAGAAGTTGCATGCAGTTCTGTCAAGGCCACTAGGCTCATTAGCGGCAGGATTAACTTCTGTGATCTGTTGACAAGTGGAAGGGCCAGGAGCGCTCAAGGAAGAGACTTGAGGAAACTGGAATAAGGCTCCTATTGTCTGTAATTGCTGCTGAGTAGTGTAATTTTCTGGCCGCAATAAAGTTAATTACTTCTTTAAGCAGTAATTGGTGTTGTGCTTTGTACCGCCACCGTAATCCAGTTAACAAAAGTGCCACTAGGGGGTGGCTCGTAACAGTATTGTTGGCAACATGCTTTTACGCGTGCTGATAGATCCAGTGTCTAACTGCATGTAACGTCCATTGGACTTCAACCAAATTTTGTATTCTGTACCTTAAGAGATGGAACTAAGAATATATTCAGTCACCAGGGCTGCCAACTGTAGTGCTCTATTAGGCTACATTATACCAGGTATATTTTGAACAAATTAGATATTTCGATATTTCCAACTTAATTTCGTCATTATTCTAGATAGGTTCATATAATGTAGAATAATCATTGGCATGAAAAGTAGTCTGTATAGTTCTTCACGGAACTTCTTGTTTTGTGTTGTATTTTGCAACTATTTTTGTATTGCCAGTAATTGAATCTTATCTAATATAATTACACAAAGTTATATGCTCTGTCTAAGATACTGGTTGATATTTCTGGGTATTTTGCGGTGACAATCCCCTGAGAATGCTCACAATTTCCAGGATAGTCAACCCCATATGATTGTTTGAGCTAATTAACAAACACAGCCCGCGTCCTGTTTGACCGAGCCTTAGGCAGCTGTCCAACACCGGTCCCTGTCTAAATTATGCCCACCGCTCTCTCCGCAGTAACAATAGTAGCCTTGACTACGCAGCGTTGCATTTGCTGCGCTATAACTTTGGAACGGTAAGTCGGAGGAAATTAACGTTTGAATAAATGTTGCAGACCATTTTGAGAGGAGAAAATTTCTGATTCACTCATTTGTGAAAAAAAAAACCCTATTTTTTCTAGGACAAAAAGTGAAAAAAGAAACCACTTTTTTGGAAACTTTGGCGCCACCTAGCTTCTGCATTTCAAAACGTATGACATGACCTCAATGAGACGAATTGTAGGTGACAATGTTCTCTACATTGTTTGTTTAAAAAACTTTTCTTTAAAATACATCGATTCCGAGAAAAACGCTTTTCAATGTTTGTTTTTTTAGTTTTCCGACAAAATGATCGTGCAAATTACTCTAAAATTCAGAGTTAAGCTTTTATTGTGCTTTTATAACGATTTACAAAAAGCCAACCATAGCACAGTTTTTGTAACAAAACCATTCCAGCTGTACTGTACTATGAAACAATAGAAAGGATATGAGCTGCTGGACCCTCTTCTCCCACGGACCACTCCTGTATTGGTAAACCGTGGCAACTCTCCATGAGAGATAATATGGAGGTTAATGACTATTTCTCAAGTATGAAAGGGACCATTATCTCGCTATTTTGCCAGTAAACATTAACTTTATGGAAGAGCTGACGTAATTATCAGTGAAAGGAGAATCTAGAACATTCATTGTTCTTTTTATCATCTACTCGAACCTTAAAAGGAATCGGGACACCCGTTCTTTCTATTCATGAAATATTTATGAACAAAATTAAATTGAATTTCAGGAGAAATAATTCCATCTCTGAGATTTGCTAATGAGATCGTCTCGTCACCTTGGCCGACACGCCAGAGGATTTGAATGGTATGGACTCCGTCTTGAGGAACGAATTCATAATGAAAATTAATAAATGTAAAACAAAAATATTGGAATGCAGCCGAAATAAATCAGAAACCCCTATGGACATCAAATTGGCAGGTGAAAAGCTAAATGATGTAGGAGAATTCTGTTACTTAGGAAACAAAATAACCAGTGATGGACGAAGCAAAGAGGGTATAAAAAGTAGGTTGGTTCAGGCAAGGAAAACATTTCTACAGAAAAGGAATCTGTTGACATCGAATATAGATTTAGGTATCAGGAAGTAATTTTTGAAAGTCTTTGTCTGGAGCGTGGCGCTCTATGGAAGTGAAACTTGTACTATTGATGCAGCAGAAAAGAGGAGAATTGAAACGTTTGAAATGTGGTGTTACAGGAGAATGATGAAGATCAGATGGGTAGATAGGGTTACAAATGAAGAGGTATTGAACCCTTCAGAAAAGCAGTGTTTAATGATTGATTCTGTTATGATAATTTAGCGTTTAATGATTCACTTTGTTCTAACATACTATTGTTTAATGATTGACTCTGTTCCGCCAATTTAGTGTCCAACAATTCCTGTGTTCTCCTAGCTGCACTCTCAATGATTTCTTGAATCTGTTCAACCGTTGCCATATTACACGCTTTATATGAGACATTAGGGAAATGGCATAAAGCAATGCCCTTTGACACACACATAAAATCCAATGCACATTTAATTTCTTTACCCTACTCAGTTCATTTATTTTTACATTTAATCCCACTAGTCGATTGCATCTCTGAGTAGTTCTAATTTTACTCAATTTAATTTAAACCCAAACACATATTCAGTCATTAAATTGTTATCCTGATCTGATATTAACACTGACTAATTAACAAAGTATTAATTGTCATTTAAGGCTACAGCCTCCTAACACTTTCATGAGTTTGACTTTCTATAAAAATCTAGTTTTAACTTTAATCATTGGGCGCCCGGTATCACATATATTACCTTTTACTTTAATTCAATAGACAAAAACGTGAACCGTATTTTATATTGCAAACTCCTGATTTTACTTTATATTTCACACATTTGGCGGTATCCTCTTCGCCTCACTTACTTTTAATAAAATATCACTTCCCGGTGATTAAAATACTGCCATATCTGCCTGCACTTGCGGCATGTCAGTTTTACTCAAATACGCCACTTAAATGTGTTCCAGCAGCGAACCAGCAACCAAATTACACCTTCATTGTTGCGTCAGTTAGGAAACCCAACTACGCTTACATTGACATGTGCAAAATCTTTGCCGTTACACCACAGTGAACCGCCCCACGCTTGGCCGCGCCAGTTTACTCCTATGAACCCTTCAGAAAAGCAGTGTTTAATGTAAGAAATCTTAATCAAGGGGTCGCGCTCAGTTCCTATGTGATGTTTACGTTCGCCAAACAACATGCTCAACTGAGGCAAGGGTCATAGGATGCAAACTATAAATTAGAAAGAAAGGTGACAAGATGTAAAATAATAACAAGATTTAATGACTAATAGTGCATAAGAAGAAATAAACAACAATAAAATATAAAACAATCCTCCCTGAATTTCCCATGACAAGAATATCTATCAAATCTGAGGAGTCAGACGGATCTCCCCTTTATTTAAAATGTGGATCCTGGTTCCACTACCTTGCAATTTGGGTTTTATGTGCGCGTTATGACTAACTACGAGGAATGAGTACTTTGGATGACTGTTCGTTTACAACGGGTTAACAGCCACGATGCTTACGAACAATCATATCGTAAATCAACGTTTACGGATATGGAATATGACATTAATAAAAACCCTTAAAAAGTAATGCTGACACACGCACTAAATCTATTATTTACAGGAATCTCTCTCGGGACCCTCATTAGCGCGAAGACGCATTTGACTTTGAGCTGCCAAGACTGGCCAAATTGCTCAACACAAACAAGGAAATACAGCATAGCACGTGACTCACGGGTCACTGAATGGAATATAAACATGGAATAAACCAACAACAACAAAAGCCTGACTGGCTGACATTACTTTATATGAACAAAACCGCATGTTAAGCTAACGCTTCGGAGATTATCGTGATTCGTAGGCAACTCCCATTTATTTAAACAATTTTTATCATTGATCAGTTCTTAATTCTGTATCAAGTTATTACTGAGCCACACAAGCACTCTCCACTAATGACCTGGCTGGCAACCTTCAGTCCGTCTTGTGAAACATCTCCCCTCTTCCTCAATCACCTGTCATCGTCCCACTCCAGTGTGTATAAATATAACTGACCAGCTGTGCCGTTATCTCAAGGAATCAACAGCAACAAACTCAACCATATGGTCAGACATTAATCAAAATATCCAGAATTGCCCTCGCGAGGTCACAATATGGATTCGTCATCAAGCTGCCAGAAATCAGTCTACGCTGAAATTCCCGCTTGTAATGACACAAACTACACACACTCACATACACACATCTGGGAATGACAATACGTTTTTCACACAGATCGGCTGAATGGATGCTCACCAACAATTACAAAAAAAATATTAAAACCTACGATAGAGCTGACTGCTCTTCGTCACAAATCACATTGCTCCAAAGGCAATAATCTCACTGAATCTGATCAATAATAAAACAAAAGAAATTAATTACCCTCCAATCTACTGTATAATTATATTACTTCAGTCCTACTTCTGAAACACAACATCTCTCCGAGAGACGTTTTTAACCGCATTGCGTAGCACATGCAAACACGATCGTCCACATAGCTACGTTAGTTAAAACAACAAACAAGAAAAGAACCTTCTACTAATAACATATGCGAGCTGTTTCCATGCAAAAGGTGTGTCAGACCAAAACTAAATAGACTACGTTAATCACACAAGCAAATTATTTACAAAACAAAATATGTCCCATACACCATAAGTTAATTTATCAGATAATAATAAATATTATTCAGTACTCATCCTCAGTCAGCCACCCGTCAAAGAACATCCGCAGCCATCTCCCAACCGGATTCTTCTTATCTCATCTCAACCATCTTGATGGAGTCTTGATATTTCCAGGCTTCCTCCATGGTCAATGATGTCATCTCTCGTGCTGATTCAAAAATTAAATTATTATACACTTGATGTCTGACTACTAAATTCGCCGTTCGGGTACTTCTTTCCCCAAAACAGTTTGTTGGCGAATTATCGAAGATACTGCCCCTACAAATATAGTACTGTGACTATCTAACACTGAATTTAACACTTTTAATAATAATAATTTCTGTGTCCTTCATGACACGCAAAGTATAACTGTCAACGTCCTTAGACGCGCAAAGTATAAAAGCCTGTGTCCACTGACACACAAAATAATAATAAGCTGTGCCCTCGACACACACAATAATAATAAGCTTCCGTCCTCAGACGAACAAACGTAATAATCTGTGTCCTCGACACACCAAAGTAATAATAAGCAATGTCTTGGCTCTTCACACCACTTATAAATGAACGAGCCCTAGGTGTAGATAGAGGGGGAAATTAGATAAAAATTTCACAAAATAATAGTGATACAGGAATGAAATAAATATCACTGAACTCGAAAAATAGCGCAGGTCAAGAATATGCCCATTAATCCTAGAATCGATCGTAGAGATGTTGTCTAGGCGATCTCCCGCGTGAATGCTAGCCGAGCGTGCCCACGCTAGACCTGCCGCGCTAAATAAGCATTCTTCTCTCATTGGTTCCCACCTTTTCTGTAACTTGGCGGTTTTTATTCAGACCTTGGCTAGTAGGAGTGTCTAGCATGTACATCAGCCACTCACGTTACTGCATCATCTTTCTTCTAGGCGCGAATATTACAATGAACATACCAGAGCCGTGTCTCACTGCGCGTCGCTTCTATTTTGAGGCAGCCACCACCTGTCCTTCTGAATCATAGCTATGGTCATTCTTTTCACAATCCTAAGTATTTAGCCTTTTGTCAAACAGCTTTAGGTATGTCCCCACTGTCTCCAGCAACTGCTTGAAATTTCCTCATCTCCGTCTGGCTATTTCATGATGTTTGTAGAAATATTTATTAATTGAAGAAATAAAACATCGAATCATTTATCCAACAGAGGATAAAGGGTTCAGTATTAAGACGTGTGGGTGAGGAGAGATGTTTCTGGGGACTGCTAATGAAGAGAAGAGATAGGTTGGTAGGACACATACTAAGACACCCAGGAATAGCAAGCTTAGTTATGGATGGAAGGGTCGAGGACAAGAACTGCAGGGGAAGACCAAGGTTAGAATATGTTAAACAGATTGCCTCGGATGTAGGGTGTGGTGGCTATGTACAGGAGAAACGATTAGCTCAGGACAGCGAGGCATGGAGAGCTGCATCAAACCAGTCAAAAGACTGAAGACTCAAACAATAACAACCAACTCATATGGACCCTACACTGGTATTAGAAAGCAATGGTATTGAATTAAGAGTATCTCAATCATTAATTTACCAGTCACATCTAAATGATACAACCAACGTGTGCATTTGTAAGTAGGGTCTACACATAACAGGATAAGTCCATACGCATGGCATCACAACCATCCCATACATTCAACGACAGGTGATTCACGAGATACAATTTAACGTTTGAACAATTCCATTCATTTCAACTCCGATGAAAATATAACCCGCTTGACACGAGAGAACTTAACATCAGTTCGAGTGAAACTTCTAATACAATGAATCATTAATATAAAAACACGGAATGATTAAATCCTTATGAAGTGTATACATATTTTTTGAAGCTATTCGATCAACTACAACGAGAATAAGCCAGCAAATAAGGCTTTGATGTCGAAGGTAGAAATCTGAATTTCCTCTCTCAATGTTTATAATTTCACAACCATCCATCGTAACTGCAAAGACAACGTTTCGAAACATAGTGTTAAAAAAAAGTATTTTGAACTTTTTATTTGAATCAAAACTATTGTATTTTAGTAATGTTAATCGCTGAAGAACTCATTGAATATCGAACATGTACCTTTAAATAACAATAAACTTCATATATACAGTGCTCAAAAATGTTTTGATTAGTGCGATTTAGTGCCTCGTTTATTTTGCTACGTGCATGTTATCACATTATACTCAATATAGGGTACATGCAAAGAAAACAGTGACAGTTAGTCTGAATGACTAGACTTTGTATCATTTTAAATGCTACAAATGCTGAAAAATGCTAGAAAGGCTGTAGGCTTCTCGCTTCGCTCAAAGCCAAAGACTCTTGACATGTTAGAAAATTATCTGCATAATACTTATCTTGCTTTATAATACTTTACCTTGTTTCAAATTACTCGTGAACGGCAAGTGCAAACCAAGGGCAAAGCAAGATCGAGCGCGCGGAAGGAGATGGCTGGATGACGTGCCCCTTCCATCCAGTCTAAAAACACTTATAGTGGGCGATGTATTGAAGATAGATATATGCTCTCGCGAACTTTTTTGTAGAACATTTCATGCTGACCAATTCTTACGCTCAGAGTATATTGATACTTTTAACGGTTTGCCCAGCGTAAGCTCAAGAAGCGCACGGACGCCAAGTTTGTTTTCGACTTTTTCACTGAAATCGTTACTGATGGCTTCCTTTGATCATACATAAATTATTTTCTACAGAATCTTTCCTCGAGATATCCTTTACAGAATGGTGAAAACCGCATCAAAATCCATCCAGTGGTTCTCGAGATTACCCGTGACATCCAAGAATCGGGGATAGAGATTGTCGGGGTACACATGCACCAAGCGGTACTATGGCGCCACACACCTCAGTGCATCTGGGTACATTTTGTCCCGTCACCGTAACGTAACGCCAGACCCCAGCGTAACGACGATGTCGACAAGATCATTTAAAATTATAAAAACAACACACTATCTGCTGTGCAAAAGAGACAGAAACACACAAAGAATAACAAAAGTGAAAATGTGGGACAACTTCACTATGGTAACTCAGTTGCTGAATGCTTGTTGGAGGATTGGGACGGTGCGAAATTGCCCTCTTGAGCTCTTCCCATGCATGCTTAATACAGTTCATGTCCGCAGAATAGGCAGGCCACTCCATTCTCCGTATGCCTTGCATCTGAAGGAACTGAATGACCAACCTAGCTAGATGGGGCGAGCATTAAAGTCCACTAGTGTGAAGCCCTCACCCATTGTGGCAGCGAATCATGTAACGACAGGTTCAAGGATGTCATCTCTGTACACGAGACCAGTCGTGCTACCTCGGATAGGAATTAGAGGCGTACGTCGACCGACCATGAATCCACCCCCTTTTGAGATCACCTTTTGTCCGTGTGTGTGTATGTGTGTGTTTCTGTGTGTGTGGTGTGTGTGTGTGTGTGTCCATCGAATCACTTCTAAACGGCTGGAGCGATTTCAATCAAACTCTGGTAATGTCATAGCATCATTTCGGCCATCACTGACCGTGCCCTTCAAATTTTATAACGACTCACCAATCAAAAACATGGCGGCAGTGCGAAATATTTCACCAGCATTCAATATCTCAGAAACTATTACTGATATCATCCTGAAATTGTGTACGGTGATAAAAGGCACTACTAGAAGTTCACCTATGAGATTTTCAAAAACCTGGTAACTACAGAACCAACATGGCAGCCATGCGAAGTTGAGACTTTTAAATAGACTTTTCGCGCGATGTAACCATCCAAACGCAATGAATCTTTGTACAGAAAATGTTTATACACATTGTAATAAACTGACATCTAATTTAGTTTAATTGTTTACATAACCTCAAAATGGCGGCTGTGCGAAATATTTCACCAGCATTCTATATCTCCGAAACTATTACATATATCACCCTGAAGTTTTGTGCGGTGATAAAAGGTACTACTACAAGTTCATCTATGTAACTTTCAAAAACTTGTAAAGTACAAAACGAACATGGTGGCCAAGCGAAGTTGAAACATTTTAATAAACTTTTCTCGCGATTTAACCATCTGAGCGCAGTGATATATGGTACAGTAAATGATTGTACATATTGAAATGCACTGGCATCTAATTTAGTTCAATTTTTACATAACATCAAAATGGCAGTTGTGAGAAATTTTAAAATTAAGTTGTCCTTGTGTCGTAATCATGCGATCGAAGTGAAAGTTTGAATAAATATTATTGAAAATACAGAGCACAAATTGTGCATAGGGTTAATAAATGTGAATATACATTAATGTTTTCACCTTCCACCTTCACAAAATTTCACAATGGAAGGACCCCGGTTCTTACATGTGATTACGTGGTACCGACTACATTTTTTACCACATAATTTACAAGTACAGGATACGTCTATGTCATGAAAGTACTCGGTGACGCACAGTTTATGGTGGTACCCATGTGCCACCATCGAGTTAACGAAGTGTCGTAGGTCTTGATTGGTGTCAGTCCATACCCTATTCGCCATGGCTTCCGTTATGTAAAATTCAGGCCAGATTTCATCTCTCTTCTTCACTCTCTCATGCATTAGTTTGAATAATGAACCTACGCAATATTTTTCCTTTAATGGTACATAACTCTATGGCCTATACATTTTATACAATCCAACATGGCGACCATCCGAAATATTTAGAGGGTTCCCAATATCTACGAATCTATTACAGCAATCAAACATTTTTTAATGTTCATAGAGGCTATGAACATAAGTTCACCTATAGGACTATCATTAATATGGTGAGCACAAATCCAACATGGCGGCAACGCGAAGTATAAATATTTAAATGGACGTTTCTCGCGATTTAACTATCCGAGTGCAGTGAAACTTGGTACGGTAAATGCGTATACAAATGTTAATCCACTGGCATCTAATTTATTTGAATTGTTTTCATAACCACAAGATGGTGGCTGAGCGAAAGTTCTCCGATGTAGTTAGTTAGTTAGTTAGTTATTGTTGTTTTAAGGGACGGAACTACGAGGTCATCTTCCCCTCAGATGTAAGTAACCGCCAAGTTTACTCTCCTCAATTTTGTATCTGGTGTTCTCTCATATATTACAAGTTCTGTCTTTCCTTCATAGTAAAAGTTCATTACTCTAACTAGAATCAAACCACCGACCTTATGATTTGGAAACAAGCACTCTCACCACTTGACCAACAGATCACGTTAAATAACCTTGCTTGAAAGTTAGTCATGAAGTGCACTATTACATAACGCGCTAAAATTTCAAAAACCATTTTGGAAGAATTACCAGTTATTTTCTACCAGATAGCGCTCCTGCTAGTCTCTCTCCCAAATGGTCTCCTACGCGATTGCAGTGGATGATTCCCAGTTGAGTGAATGATTATGCGTATTGTAATGCACTGGCATCTAATTTAGTACAATTATTTACATAACCTCAAGACGGAGGCTGTGCGAAATTTTAAAATCTCGTTTTTACTCTTGTGTACTAATCATGCGATTGAAGTTTGAATACCACACGTACACAATACTCTTTATGTAATAGTACATTAAAAAAAAAACAACCTCGCGAACATCTGAAATATTTAGACGGTTCTCAATATCTACGAATTTATCACAACAATCATACTTTGATTCTGTATGTTGATATAGTCAATTAACATGAGTAGTAAATTTGAAAATAGGCCGTATGGTTCTTCACGGAAGTATTTGTTTTTAAATTATGGTCAAACATTTAAATTATCACTATCTCAAAATGTGCAATTTGCGACTCACCAACCTTTCGCAGTAAGCCGACGGTATATTTCTATAACGGATTATTTTCATCTCAAACTCTGTGAAATTCTAGTTATTTGACCTACAAGCAGATGCAGTGAATTACAGATTTTTAGTTAAACGATGTATTTTTATTTGAGTAATACCACATGAACAAGTGAAATATCTTTAGTCCAATGTGTTTGGAACAATTACAATGTGTGGAAGGCTTGAGTGAAGTCTTGGAAAGAAAAATATCAACTCCGTCGTCTTATTTCCAAGTATAGTGGAGGTACACACTGTATTATCTTTCCTTTTATACTACTTGGAATAGCTATTTCAGATTTCCAAGAGCTTTGATACAAACAATATAAGATTGCATTGAGGCAATGTTTTGAAGTCGCTGCATTAGCATTTTGTGGAAAGAAATGTGAGTGTGTAATTTAATAACAGCTGCTTAGGCCACAGCTAACTTGATTTTCATGTGTATACAATTTACAAGGCAGTGAACACGTGGTGTTGCTCCGCAGAAACCTGTTTTATTCTGCTAAGATGTGAATGATGTGCCAAGGTCAGACGCTATTTCTGAAATGATTACAATAAGCGCGACGACTAGATTATAACAGAAGGCCAAGCCTTGACTTGCAGAATGTCTTGGGTTCGAAGGAATGAACCAGATCACGGCCAGCTTGACGCTGCAAATTTCATTTCATATCAGAGTAGGCTTGCCATATTTTTGATGAGTGAAACCGGGACTCATTAATATGGGTGGCCTTGCCAGGGTGTTTGGGGAGTGTGGGGAGTGGAGGGCCCTCCCCCGGGAAATTTTTAAAAGATTAGAAGCAAAATGGTGAGTTTTAAACCTTCTTTTTAAACCTCGCAAGTGACGGGAGGGGGGAATGTGGCACCCTAATTTGTTTGTTCTCCACACCTTTTAAAAATAAAAAAGGAATTTTTGCTACATAAAATTATATAATTTTTCCTTTTAATGATAATTTTTTCTGGTCTATCATCTAGAAAGAAATGTTAATAAAATACAATTTAAAATACTTCATAAAATTGTTTAATTGAACAATTTCTATGTCTTATAATTTTTTGAAAAACGACAACTTTTTATCTAATTACAAAAACAATTACAAATAACTTTTTTGTCAATCTAAAAAAAACAATTAATTAATCAGTTAACAATTTGGGCTATTGTTTTGTGTCATTCGTTTGAATACTTCTGACCTCTTTGACGCTGTGCGCGATAGTCAACGACGTTGATTGTTGAAAAGTAACCGATTCATAAAAGATTCTTAAACACATAAATTCATTACTTTTTACATCTTACATTTTACAGCCGTTTTCCGGGACATTGATAAAACCGGGCGGGACACCGGGACAAGAGTAAAATTCCGGGACTGTCCCGGTCAAACCGGGACGTATGGCAAGCCTATATCAGAGTAACTTTGTCAATTTCAACTGGAAGCATAATGTGTTAAGAGGAGTCTCAGGCCATGTTATAATAATACACTACGTTATTTTTAGTCAATTTTCATTTTATGAAAAAAAAAGCTTATGAGATCACCTTTAGTCCGTGAAAGTGTGCGTGTGTTTGTGTCCCCCTAATTACTTCTAAACGGCTGGAGCGATTTCAATGAAACTCGGTATGATCATAGCAATATTGTGTCGACCCCGACCGTGCCCTTCAAATTTTATTGTATCTCACCAATCCAAATTGGCGGCTGTGCGAAATATTTCACCAGCATTCAGTATCTCCGAAATTATTACCGACATCACCCCGGAATTGTGTACGGTGATGAAGAGCACTGCTACAAGCTTATCTATGTAAAGTACAAACAACTGTATACTACAAAACTAACATGGCGGCCGAGCGATATTGAAACATTTTAATAGACTTTTATCGTGATTGAACCATCTGAGCGCTGTGAAATGTGGTACAGAAAATGATTATACATATTGTAAGGCACTGACATATAATTTAGTTCAATTGTTTACATAACCTCAAGATGGAGGCTGTGCGAAATGTTAAAATTAAGTTTTTATTTCTTATGTCAAAATAATGCGATCGAAGTGATATTTTGAATAATGAAGCTACGCAATAATTTTCCTTTAATGGTGCATAACACTATGGCCTATACATATAACAATCCAAAATGGCAAACATTCATACTCCCCTTATGTTTAGATATTGCTCGGCCGCCATGTTCGTTTTGTAGTATACAGGTGTTTGAAAGTTACATAGATAAACTTGTAGCAGTGCTATTTAACACCGTACAAAATTTCACAGTGTATCTGTAATAGTTTCGGCGATATAGATTGCCAGTGAAATATTTCGCACAGCCGCCATTTTGAGGTTATGTAAACAATTGAACTAAATTAGACTCCAGTGCATTACAATGTGTTTAACATTTGCTGTACCAAGTTTCATTACATTTGGATAGTTAAATCGTGAGAAATGTCTATTTAAAAGTCTCAATTTCGCTTGACCGCCATGTTGGTTTTGTAGTCTCAGGTTTTTGAAAGTCTCATAGGTGAACTTCTAGTAGTGCCCTTTATCACCGTACACAATTCCAGGGTGATATCGGTAATAGTTTCGGAGATATTGAATGCTAGTGAAATATTTCGCACAGCCGCCATGTTGGATTGGTGAGACGTAACAAAATTTGAAGGGCACGGTCGAGGTCGCCGGGAATAGTGCTATGAACTTACTTAGTTTCATTGAAATTAGATTTTAATAGGGACACACACACACACACACACACACACACACACACACACACCTCACACACACACACACACACACACACGGACAAAAGATGATCTCATAAGCCTATTTTTCAAAATTGAAAATAGGCTAAAAATCCAACCTGGTGACCTTCTGAAATATTTAGATGGTTCTCAATATCTACGAATTTATCACAAAAATCAAACTGTGAATTTGTTTGTTGATAGGGGCAATTAACATGAGAAGTATATTTGAAAATAGACTGTATATTTCTTCACGGAACTATTTGTTTTTAAATTATGGTCAAACCTTTAAATTGTCATTATCTCAAAATGACAATTTGTGACTTACCAACTTTTCACAGTAAGCCGACGGTATGTTTCTATAACGGATTATTTTCATCTCAAACTCTGTGAGATTCCAGTTATTTGACCTGCAAGCAGATGCAGTGTATTACACATTTTTAGATGAACGAGGGCTTTTTTTTTTATTAATACCACATGAGCAAGTGAAATATCTTTAGCCCAATGTGTCGGTACACTTACAATGTGTGGAAGGCTTGAGTGAAATCTTGGATTAAAAAAATTACCAACTCCCTCGTATTAATTCCAAATGTAGTGGAGAAGCACACTCTTTTATCTTTCGTTTTATTCTACCTGGAATAGTTACTTGAGATTTCCAAGAGCTTTGAAACAAACAATATAAGATTGCATTGAGGCAATGTTTTGAAGTCGCTGCATTAGCAATTTGTGGAAAGAAATATGAGTGTGTAATTTAATAACAGCTGCTTAGGCCACAGCCAACTTGATTTTCATGTGTATACAATTTACAAGGCAGTGAACACGTGGTGTTGCTCCGCAGAAACCTGTTTTATTCTGCTAAGATGTGAATGATGAGCCAAGGTCAGACGCTATTTCTGAAATGATTACAATAAGCGAGACGACTAGATTATAACAGAAGGCCAAGCCTTGACTTGCAGAATGTCTTGGGTTCGAAGGAATGAACCAGATCACGGCCAGCTTGACGCTGCAAATTTCATTTCATATCAGAGTTACTTTGTCAATTTCAACTGTAAGCATAATGTGTTAAGAGGAGTCTCAGGCCATGATTTAATACTACACTATGTTATTTTTAGCCTATTTTCATGTTATGAAAAAATAAGCCTATGAGATCACCTTTTGTCCCAGTGTGTGAGCGTGATGGTGTGTAGGTGTGTGTGTGTGCGACACCTCCCTGATAACTTCTAAACGGCTTGAGCGATGTCAATGAAACTCGGTAAGATCATAGCACCATTCTGACCGACCCAGACAGTACACTTCAAATTTCATTGTGTCTTACCAATCCAATATGGCGGCTGTGCAAATATTTCACCAGCATTCAGTAACTCCGATACTATTACCGATATCACCCTGTGGGTAGGTTTTTGCTAGGAATTAACCTTACCCACAAGGGAAGATGAAAAGAGAAGTAAAGGGAAGTGGGTTTCGGACTGAGGAACAAGTGTGGATAATAGGACGAAAGTCCAACATCAAATACAAACAATTTTTAGAGAAGAGTGTCACCGCAAAGCCCGTGAAATCACTAAAGTGATTGGGGACCTGAACACAGCTAACAGGAAACGCAGCTAGAGCTTGGGCTATTTGCGGGCGAAAGGAGGTGGTACCTTCCCTTCCAAGCCAAGATTCGGCTACTATGGGGAAGGGTTGTGGTCTGGCAAAGAAAGAAATGATGAGTTTACTATGTATCTTTTCAAAGGAGTTTTGTTTTAAACAAATATTTTGAAGAATACAAATAGTTTGAATTGGCCGTGATGTTTTAATTCTTGAAAAAGTAGAATTTCTAAAAAGCGACCGAATGTTTCCAAGAAGGGTAGAGATGAAGAAATTATACCCTTGGGAATAATTTTGGTCAGAGCACCAATAGTTGTATTTAGGAATGGCTAAGCTTTTACCCAGCAAAGTGCCGACTAAAAGTTTAGACAATGAGAAAAACTTAAATTTTGAAAACCAACCATAAATTGTAGAGAAAATCTCAACAAGCAGGAAGCTGGCGTAGCGAGCTATGCTTGCCTTACTAGCTAGTTAGAATTAGCTATCATGGCTAAGAGAGGTTTTAATAAGTTTGTGACTAAGAGTTCTTGCTCAGATGCAACAAATAGTGGAACCGTTATTAATTTAATTTGTGAGGTTTTTAAATTTAAGCCCATAGGAAGAGTAGGGGAAGACAGGATCTTGCCTAATCGTTATTTTATAGAATATGATAAAGCAAAAAGATAAATTTGGATTTATTTAACAATGCATAAAATGTGATAAATTTGACACACATATAATGTGATTTTTAAACCATTGGGGTCGCAGACCTTCTAAAATCATTCAAAGCTTGCACTAGGCAATTGACAATTTTTTGGTTTGGAACCTTTTATAAGCACTAAAATCTTCATAAGATTTTGAAATGGTGCTGAGATTAATAAATAGAAAATTTAAAGATAATTAACGCAATCAAAGTTAAATAACAAATCAAGTACAAGATGTGTACTTTAAGGATTTCTAGATGGGCATCTTAGAAATATGAACAAATAACAACTTCGAAAGTAACAACAAAAACACAGGGAAAAATGAAATAGAAGTTTCTATAACTTCCTATATTTATACAGAATTACTTTGATAATTTATACAAATAGGGCAGGTCACTTATTGTGAAACCTGAAGAGAAAGGTTAAGAAGAAGTTGCTAGAACTTCTATATTTAAACAGGATCACGAGAAAAAAAATGGGGCCAGTTACCCTTTCATGAAACCTGGATTAAAGAGATTAATGAAAGGTTTAGTACTTAGACAATAACCAATTCTTGTGCTAGCAAGAAAAGAAAATAGGTTAATAAGCAGTTTCTAACTGCTGATATTTATATAGAGTGAATAAGTTGTAAGTGGAGAAAGTTGGGAGGGCGCCTATGGTTTGGCGAGGCCTCGTTGCAAAATACATAAATTTAAAGATTAACATAATTTGTTAGTAAAGAGAGGTGAGGAAGAGGGAATAGGAACTTTGTGGAGAAAGTTCTTGGCCTATTTTATTTATTTCGGACGAGCGTGACGCGGATGAGAAATCGAACGAGCACTGTTTCACTATAGTCTATTGACGTGGTTGAAAAGTTCACTATTGTAGCACAGAAAGTTTATAGCAAGGAAAGTTATTGTGATGGTGAAAAATAACTAGTCGCACTAGATTTGCGAGAGTCTATTGCGTTGAAAAACTTATAGGTTATAGGTAAACGCAGCAGACAAAGTCCCACCAAGGAAGAGAAATTAGATGTGTGAGTGGAAAATACTAGAAGGTTTAACTTGTAGATGAATTGTTTGGCATGGAAAATTCCAGGACAATCATAACTGTTGAAATGGGCAAAAAAAAAAAAAAAGTTCAGCGGTGGAACGAGCTAAGTTTTCTACAGACAGTGGGTAATTTAACGATGTCCCACGTTGTGAGAAATTATCTCAGTTAATATGCATAAGAAATGCTGCTTCATGTTAAGGTTAGCTTAGATAGGCAAAGCCCAACATTTAGCAATTTCACACTGTCTGTAAAATGATGGTTAAAAAGCATGTAGCTATTTAAAAGCAATTAAAATGAGTTGAAGAACGTTGAAGTAGTACTTAGCTCATTTCTGATGAACGGCGATTCTCTAGTTGACCGTTAGTTAAGATCTGAACATAGCGTCCAATTTAAAAGTTTGTCTCTCGAGGTGAGGAGACGAGCTCTAGGTAAGCTCCGACTGGAAGTCTTGACTACTGTAGCACAAGTGAGGCCAGCTCAACGAAGCTCGGAGGGACCAGAGAAGGGAAAAAAGTGGGGGTAGGAGACAAAGGAACATACATAAGAATAACCAACTTAACAAAAATAAGTATCTTGATGAAATGGTCTTCAAAGAGTTGATAGCAGGCGTCACTAGCGAAGCCTGGTGGATGGAAAAGTAGACGAAGTCCTCTTGATCACAGAGAAGATAGCTGGCGATAGCGACGAGATCAGGTGGCCAGATTGTTAAGGAAATCCTCTTGTACATGGAATAATTGAGGAACTTCAGAGATTCGCTGCTAGATGACGCTAGGTGGGTCTAGAACAGACTCACAGGTAATATAAGCAAAGTACACCATCAAAGAGAAACCAGGAGATCACTGTTGGTGTTTGCGAAAAAAAAGGAAGTAATGAAATAAAGCAAAGAGAAGCAAAAGCTCACTCTGTCTTACCGTGTATTCCAAAGAATACACCACCCTGGAATTGTGTGCGGTGACAAAGGACACTACTAGAAGTTCACCTATGAGACTTTCAAAAACCTGGTAACTACAAAACCAACATGGTGGTAAGGCGAATTTGAGACTTGTAAGTAGACTTTTCTCGCTATTTAACCATCCAAACGTAATGAAACTTGGTACAGCAAATGTTTATACACATTGCAATGCACTGGCGTCCAAGTTAGTTCAATTGTTTACATAACCTCAAAATGACGGCTGTGCGAAATATTTCACTGGCATTCTATATCTCCGAAACTATTACAGATAATACCGTGAAATTTCGTACGGTGATAAAGAGCACTTTTACAAGCTTATCTATGTAACGTTCAAACAACTGTATAGTACAAAACGAACATGGCGGCCGAGCGATATTGAAACCTTTTAATAGACTTTTTTCTCGTGATTTAACCATCTGAGCGCTGTGAAATGTGGTACAGTAAATGATTATACACATTTTAATGCACTGGCATGTAATTTAGTTCAATTGTTTATATAACCTCAAGATGGAGGCTGTGCGAAATGTTAAAATTAAGTTTTTATTTCTTGTGTAAAAATCATGCGATCTAAGTGAACTTTTGAATAATGAAGCTATGCAATAATTTTCCTTTAATGGTACATAACTCTATGGCCTATACATATAACAATCCAAAATGGCGAGCATCCGAAATATTTTGACGGTTCTCAATATCTACGAATCTTTTACAGCAATCAAACTGATATTTTTTATGTTCATAGCGGCTATGCACATAAATCACCTATAGGCCTTTCAGTAACCTGGTGAGCACATATCCAACATGGCGGCGACGTGAAGTGTAAATATTTAAATAGACGTTTCTCGTGATTTAAACATCCGAGTGCAGTGAAACTTTGCACGTTAAATGCTTATACAGTTGTCAATCCACTGGCATCTAATTTATTTCAATTGTTTTCATAACCACAAGATGGCAGCTGGGCGTAATTTTACAATCCTGTTTTACTTCTTGAGTGCTAATCATGCGATTGAAGTTTGAATACAACACGTACACAATAATAATCATCATGTAATAGTAGATAAACAAGACGTTCTGGAAAGAACATATAGCCTACTTTCTCCTAAATGTATGGGTATATTTATAACTCTCTGTCCTTATCTCCTAATTTCTTCCTATTTGAAGTGCAAATTGGCACACAGGATTTGAACAGTGGCGTTCAAACCATAGTTTATAATTTACCCCAGAATTTTGCAATTTCATCAGCAAACACTCCAAACACCGACTACTTACAATAATTGAAACTTCGTTGCTCTAATAAGGCTCATCTACAATGCGCAGTCGGCAGTCCGTAGTTGGTAGTCCTCGGTCGGCAGTCGCGATCGACTCCGTGTATACTATAGGCACCATACACAACATGAAGTTGCAGTTGGTAGCTGGCAGTTGGCAGTCGCGAATGTTATCCTTGGCTGCCAACTACCCGACTGCAGCAATGTAATAGCCAATCAGAGCAGATCAGAAACTGACGTCACGTTGTTGTTCTGTGTCGTATACGAATGATATAGGACTAAGTGAAGTAACTTCGCAACCCGTTAATTCATAGGCTAATCTTAAATACACAGTATAACAAAATAATCCATCTCCAAATCATCCATATTGCAAGTTTTGAGGTTATCAACAACGCCTCTGTGCACAAGGAATAAACGAATGTTACTGTATTATTACTCCTAGCAGTCGTTAAGACTGGGTTCACTAACTGTCCGGTATATAGCGCTGCTCGAATCTATAGTTTCTGCATAGTACAACTGAAGGCTGGTAGATGTCACTCCGGTGGAGAATGTCTTTTTTTTTATATATATAATTTCCATTGCAAAAATCACCATATAACGCTTTATTTTATAACGTCTCAGTACTCAAGAAACAATGAATATAAAAAAATCAAGCAAAAAAGTTCGACTCTGATAGGATTTGAACCCCAGCCAGCCACATGAGAGACGGGAGCTCTAACCACACAGCCCATCGTACACTCATAACTCACGCGTTATCGATCAAATACATATAACGTACTGTATTAGCAAATAATCACTTGGACTGAAGATTTCTTCACTGGAGTGTATTTCAAACCGAGTTCATTTCATATTAAGTTCATATAATTTTTATCAGTAGGTTATATTGCATGCAACATACTGAAATTAGTAAAATATAGGTCAGAACGAGAGATCAGCTGCCATCTTGTCAAATAGCCGAGACGATTCAGATTTTTAAAGTCACTTCTAGATTATAATATTACAATATAAACTTTTAATTTCGAACGATTCTTGGTTCGATAATCGGAATTTGTGGGTTCCATGTTATGGATTATAAATTTTGCATAATTCACACGGCCGCCATCCTGAAATGATACGTTTGATGACCTTGTAGTTTGGGCAAAAGACGCGTCCCATATGAAGGTAGGTTGTTTCCAAATTTGGTAAAGATCCGATGATTAGTTTGGTCGTAATGCATTATTAAGTTTTGACCATTCGATTGGCCGCCATTACCTTTTGGTAAAGATGGCGGCAATATAAAATATGACATTGGGGTGCCCTTTGCCAGTGCTACCTCTGTACCAAATTTCGTTCAATTCGGTTTAACCGTGTTCGAATTGATAGGGGGGACAGACATTCAGAGTACACACACTCACACACACACACACACAGACTCACACACATACACACACACAGACAGACACACTTTTTTCGCCCTGTAGTGATCTCATAAGTCTACTTTCATTTTTTGCAAAAATCGAAAGTAGGCTAAAAATCCAACCTGGCGACCATCTGAAATATTTAGACTGTTCTCAATATCTTCGAATTTATAACAACAATCAAACTGTGATTTTGTATGTTGATAGAGGCAATTAACATGAGTAGTATATTTGAAAATAGGCTGTATAGTTCTTCACGGAATTACTTGTTTTTACATTATGGTCAAACCTTTAAATTGTCATTATCACAAAATGTGTCATTTGTGACTTACCAACGTTTCGCAGTAAGCCGACGGTATGTTTCTATAGCGGATTATTTTCATCTCAAACTCTGTGAGATTCAAGTTATTTTGCCAGCAAGCAGACGCATTGTATTACACATTTTTAGTTAAACGATGTATTTTTATTTGATTAATACCACATGAACAAGTGAATTATCTAGTGTCCATTGTGTTTGGAACAATTACAATGTGTGGAAAGCTTGAGTGAAGTCTTGGATAAATAAAATTACCAACTCCGTCGTATTATGTCCAAGTGTGGTGGAGAAACACACTGTTTTATCTTACGTCTTATACTACCTGGAATAGTAAGTTGATATTTCCAGGTGCTTTGAAACAAACAATATAAGATTGCATTGAGGCAATGTTTTAAAGTCGCTGCATTAGCATTTTGTGGAAAGAATATGAGTGTGTAATTTAATAACAGCTGCTTAGGCCACAGCTAACTTGATTTTCATGTGTATAAAATTCACAAGGCAGTGAACACGTGGTGTTGCTCCGCAGAAACCTGTTTTATTCTGCTAAGATGTGAATGATGTGCCAAGGTCAGACGCTATTTCTGAAATGATTACAATAAGCGAGACGACTAGATTATAACAGAAGGCCAAGCCTTGACTTGCAGAATGTCTTGGGTTCGAAGGAATGAACCAGATCACGGCCAGCTTGACGCTGCTAATTTCATTTCATATCAGAGTAACTTTGTCAATTTCAACGTGGGGCGTGGTGGCGCAGCAGTCAAGGCGCACCAGGTTCGATTCCCGGTCAATGCATGTGAGATTTTCGAAGTGAAATGCCATGTCCTGTGGTTCGGGTTCCACGTAAAAAGGAGGTCCCGTGGCTTATGATCGCGAGTTAACGGTCACGTTAAACTACAAGCTTCCTTCCTTCCTTCACATTTCAACTGTAAGCATAATGTGTTGAGAGGAGTCTCAGGCCATGATTTAATACTACACTACGTTATTTTTAGTCCATTTTCATTTTATGAAAGAAAAAAAAGCTTATGAGATCACCTTTCGTCCGTGAAATTGTGCGTGTGTTTGTGTGTCCCCCTAATAGCTTCTAAACGGCTAAAGTGATTTCGATGAAACTCGGTATGGTCATAGCAATATTTTGTCGACCCCGACCGTGCCCTTCAAATTTTATTGTGTTTCACCAATCCAAATTGCCGGCTGTGCAAAATATTTCACCAGCATTCAGTATCTCCGAAACTATTAGACTACCGATATCACCCTGGAATTGTGTACGGTGATAAAGAGCACTGCTACAAGCTTATCTATGTAACGTTCAAACAACTGTATACTACAAAACCAACGTGGCGGCCGAGCGATATTGAAACATTTTAATAGACTTTTCTCGTGATTGAACCATCTGAGCGCTGTGAAATGTGGTACAGAAAATGATTATACATATTGTAATGCACTGGCATCTAATTTAGTTCAATTGCTTACATAACGTCAAGATGGAGGCTGTGCGAAATGTCCAAATTAAGTTTTTATTGCTTATGTAAAAATCATGCGAACTAAGTGAAATTTTTTATAATGTAGCTACGCAATAATTTTCCTTTAATGGTACATAACTCTATGGCCTATACATATAACAATCCAAAATGGCGAGCATTCGAAGTATTTTGAAGGTTCTCAATATCTACGAATCTTTTGCAGTAATCAAACTGATATTTTTTAATGTTCATAGCGACTATGCACATAAGTTCACCTATAGGATTTTCAGTAACCTGGTGAGCACATACCCAACATGGCGGCGACGCGAAGTATAAATATTTAAATAGAATTTTCTCGATATTTGAACATCCAAGTGCAGTGAAACTTTGCACGTTAAATGCTTATACAAATGTTAATTCACTGACATCTAATTTATTTCAATTGTTTTCATAACCACAAGATTGCAGCTGTGCGTAATTTAAAAATCTCGTTTTTACTTCTTGTATACTAATCATGCGATTGAAGTTTGAATAACTTAACATGAGTAGTATATTTGAAAATAGGCTGAATAATTCTTCACAGAACTACTTGTTTTTAAATTATGGTCAAACTTTCAATTGTCATTATCTCAAAATGAGCAATTTGTGACTTACCAACTTTTCGCAGTAAGCCGACGGTATGTTTCTATAACGGATTATTTTCATCTCTGTGAGATTCTAGTTATTTGACCTGCAAGCTGATGCAGTGTATTACACATTTTTAGTTAAACGTAGTGTTTCTATTTGATTAATACCACATGAACAAATGAAATATCTTTAGTCCAAAGTGTATGGAACAATTACAATGTGTGGAAGGCTTGAGTGAAATATTGGAAAAAATTAAAAAAAATTACCAACTCCGTCGTATTATTTCCAAGTGTAGTGGAGAAACACACTGTTTTATCTTTCGATTTATACTACCTGCAATAGTTACTTGAGATTTCCAAGAGCTTTGAAACAAACAATATAAGATTGGATTGAGGCAATGTTTTGAAGTCGCTGCATTAGCATTTTGTGGAAAGAAATATGAGTGTGTAATTTAATAACAGCTGCTTAGGCCACAGCTAACTTGATTTTCATGTGTATACAATTTACAAGGCAGTGAACACGTGGTGTTGCTCCGCAGAAACCTGTTTTATTCTGCTAAGATGTGAATGATGTGCCAAGGTCAGACGCTATTTCTGAAATGATTACAATAAGCGAGACGACTAGATTATAACAGAAGGCCAAGCCTTGACTTGCTGAATGTCTTGGGTTCGAAGGAATGAACCAGATCTCGGCCAGCTTGATGCTGCAAATTTCATTTCATATCAGAGTAACTTTGTGAATTTCAACTGTAAGCATAATGTGTTAAGAGGAGTCTCAGGCCATGATTTAATACTGCACTATGTTATTTTTAGTCTATTTTCGTTTTATGAAAAAGAAGCTTATGAGATCACCTTATCCGTGTATGTGTGTGTGTGTCCTTTATTAACTTCTAAACGGCTGGAGCGATTTGAATGTAACTCCGTAAGATCATAGCACCATTCTGGCCAACCCCGACCGTGGCCTTCAAATTGTATTGTGTCTCACCAATCCAACATGGCGGCTGTGCAAATTATTTCACCAGCATTCAGTATCTCCGAAACTATTACCGATATCACCCTGGAATTGTGTACGGTGATAAAATACTCTACTAGAAGTTTACCTATGAGATTTCCAAAATCTGGTAACTACAAAACCAACATGGCGGTCAAGCGAATTCGAGACTTTTAAGTAGACTTTTCTCGCGATTTAACCATCCAAACGTAATGAAACTTGGTACAGCCAGTGTTTATACACATTGTAATGCACTGGCGCCTAAGTTAGTCCAATTATATACATAACCTCTAAATGGCGGCTGTGCGAAATATTTCACTGGCTTTCTATATCACCATAACTATTACAGATATCACCATGGAATTGTGTACGGTGATAAAGAGCACTGCTACAAGTTTAACTATGTAACTTTCAAACACCTGTATACTACAAAACGAACATGGCGTCCGAGCGATATTGAAACATTTTAATAGACTTTTCTCGTGATTTAACCATCTGAGTGAAGTAAAATGTGGTACAGTAAATGATCATACATATGGTAATGCACTAGCATCTAATTTAGTTCAATTGTTTAAATAACCTCAAGATGGCGGCTGTGTGAAATGTTAAAATTAAGTTTTTATTTCTTGTGTCAAAATCATACGATCGAAGTGAAAGTTTGAATAATGAAGCTAGGCAATAATTTTCATTTAATGGTACATGACTCTATGGCCTATACATATAACAATCCAAAATGGCGAGCATCCGAAATATTTTGACTGTTCTCAATATCTACGAATCTTTGACAGCAATCCAACTGATATTTTTTTATGTTCATAGAGGCTTTGCACATAAGTTCACCTTTAGGACTTTCAGTAACCTGGTGAGCACAAATCCAACATGGCGACGACGCGAACTATAAATATTTGAATAGACGTTTCTCGCGATTTAAACATCCGAGTGAAGTGAATCTTTGCACGTTAAATGCTTATTCAAATGTTAATCCACTGCCTTCTAATTTATTTCAATTTTTTTATAACCACAAGATGGCAGCTGTACGTAATTTTAAAATCTCGTTTTTACTTCTTGTGTACTAATCATGTGATTGAAGTTTGAATACCACACGTACACAATAATCTTCATGTAATAGTACATATAAATGGGACAGTCATCCTTGAAGACTAGACTTTGTATCATTTTAAATGGTACAAATGCTGAAAAATGCTAGAAAGGCTGGAGGCTTCTCGCTTCTCTCGAAGGCAAAGACTCATTGACATATTAGAAGATTATCTGCATAACACTTGTTTTGCTTATCTTGTTTCAAATTACTCGCGAACGGCAAGTGCAGACCAAGGGCAAAGCAAGGTGAAGCGCGCGGGATGCCGCACGCTCACCAGAGCGCGCAGGACTTGCCCCTTCCATCCTGTCAGAAAACACTTATAGTGGGCGATGTATTGAATATAGACATATCGTCACGCGGAATTTTTTGTAGAACTTTTCAAGCTGACCAATTGTTAAGCTCATAGTATATTGATATTTTTAACGGTTTGCCCATCGTAAGCTTAAGAAAGGCACGGGCGCCAAGTTTGTTTTCGACATTTTCACTGAAATCGTTACTGCTTGGCTTCCTTTGATCATACATAAAATATTTTCTACAGAATCTTTCCTCGAGATATCCTTTACAGAATGGTGAAGACGGCATAAAAATTCCATCCAGTGGTTCTCGAGATTACCCGTGACATCCAAGAATCGGGGATTTTTGTCTTATACTAACGAGGTAGGGATTGTCGGGGTACACATGTACCAAGCGGTAATATGACGTCATACACCCCAGTGCATCTCTGTACATTTCTTCCCGTCACCGTAACGTAACGCCAGACCCCACCATAACGACGAAGTCGACAAGATCATTTAAACTGATACAAAATCCAACCAGGCGACCATCTGAAATATATAGACGGTTCTCAATATCTACGAATTTATCACAACAATCAAATTGTGATTTTGTATGTTGATAGAGGCAATTAACATGAGTAGTATATTTGAAAATAGGCCGTATAGTTCTTCACGGAACTACTTGTGTTTAAATTATGGCCAAACCCTTAAATTGTAATTATCTCAAAATGTGCAATTTGTGACTTACAAACTTTTCGCAATAAGCCGACGGCATGTTTGTATAACGGGTTATTTTCACCTCAAACTCTGTGAGTTTCTACTATTTGACCTACAGACAGAAGCAGTGTATTAAAATTTTTAGTTAAACGATGTCTCTTTATTTGATTACTACCACATGAACAAGTGAAATATCTTTAGTCCAATGTGTATGGAGCAATTAAAATGTGTGGAAGATTTGAGTGAAGTCTTGGATAACAAAATTTACCAACTCCGTCGTATAATTTCCAAGTGTAGTGGAGAAGCACACTGTTTTATCTTTCGTTTTATACTACCTGGAATAGTTACTTGAGATTTCCAAGAGCTTTGAAACAAACAATATAAGATTGCATTGAGGCAATGTTTTGAAGTCGCTGCATTAGCATTTTGTGGAAAGAAATATGAGTGTGTAATTTAATAACAGCTGCTTATGCCACAGCTAACTTGATTTTCATGTGTATACAATTTACAAGGCAGTGAACACGTGGTGTCGCTCCGCAGAAACCTGTTTTATTCTGCTAAGATGTGAATGATGTGCCAAGGTCAGACGCTATTTCTGAAATGATTCCAATAAGCGAGACGACTAGATTATAACAGAAGGCCAAGCCTTGACTTGCAGAATGTCTTGGGTTCGAAGGAATGAACCAGATCACGGCCAGCTTGACGCTGCTAATTTCATTTCATATCAGAGTAACTTTGTCAGTTTCAACGTGGGGCGTGGTGGCGCAGCAGTCAAGGCGCACCAGGTTCAATACCCGGTCAATGCATGTGAGATTTTCGAAGTGAAATGCCATGTCCTGTGGTTCGGGTTCCACGTAAAAAGGAGGTCCCGTGGCTTATGATCGCGAGTTAACGGTCACGTTAAACTACAAGCTTCCTTCACATTTCAACTGTAAGCATAATGTGTTGAGAGGAGTCTCAGGCCATGATTTAATACTACACTACGTTATTTTTAGTCTATTTTCATTTTATGAAAGAAAAAAAAGCTTATGAGATCACCTTTCGTCCGTGAAAGTGTGCGTGTGTTTGTGTGTCCCCCTAATAACTTCTAAACGGCTAAAGTGATTTCGATGAAACTCGGTATGGTCATAGCAATATTTTGTCGACCCCGACCGTGCCCTTCAAATTTTATTGTGTCTCACCAATCCAAATTGCCGGCTGTGCAAAATATTTCACCAGCATTCAGTATCTCCGAAACTATTAGACTACCGATATCACCCTGGAATTGTGTACGGTGATGAAGAGCACTGCTACAAGCTTATCTATGCAACGTTCAAACAACTGTATACTACAAAACTAACATGGCGGCCGAGCGATATTGAAACATTTTAATAGACTTTTCTCGTGATTGGACCATCTGAGCGCTGTGAAATGTGGTACAGAAAATGTTTATACATATTGTAATGCACTGGCATCTAATTTAGTTCAATTGCTTACATAACCTCAAGATGGAGGCTGTGCGAAATGTCCAAATTAAGTTTTTATTGCTTATGTAAAAATCATGCGAACTAAGTGAATTTTTTTATAATGTAGCTACGCAATAATTTTTCTTTAATGGTACATAACTCTATGGCCTATACATATAACAATCCAAAATGGCGAGCATCCGAAGTATTTTGAAGGTTCTCAATATCTACGATACTTTTACAGCAATCAAACTGATATTTTTTAATGTTCATAGGGACTATGCACATGAGTTCACCTATAGGACTTTCAGTAACCTGGTGAGCACATATCCAACATGGCGGCGACGCGAAGTATAAATATTTAAATAGAGGTTTCTCGATATTTGAACATCCAAGTGCAGTGAAACTTTGCACGTTAAATGCTTATACAAATGTTAATTCACTGACATCTAATTTATTTCAATTGTTTTCATAACCACAAGATTGCAGCTGTGCGTAATTTAAAAATCTCGTTTTTACTTCTTGTGTACTAATCATGCGATTGAAGTTTGAATAACTTAACATGAGTAGTATATTTGAAAATAGGCTGAATAATTCTTCACAGAAGTACTTGTTTTTAAATTATGGTCAAACATTCAATTGTCATTATCTCAAAATGAGCAATTTGTGACTTACCAACTTTTCGCAGTAAGCCGACGGTATGTTTCTATAACGGATTATTTTCATCTCTGTGAGATTCTAGTTATTTGACCTGCAAGCTGATGCAGTGTAGCCTATTACACATTTATAGTTAAACGTAGTGTGTCTATTTGATTAATACCACATGAACAAATGAAATATCTTTAGTCCAAAGTGTATGGAACAATTACAATGTGTGGAAGGCTTGAGTGAAATATTGGAAAAAATTTAAAAAAATACCAACTCCGTCGTATTATTACCAAGTGTAGTGGAGAAACACACTGGTTTATCTTTCGATTTATACTACCAGCAATAGTTACTTGAGATTTCCAAGAGCTTTGAAACAAACAATATAAGATTGCATTGAGGCAACGTTTTGAAGTCGCTGCATTAGCATTTTGTGGAGAGAAATATGAATGTGTAATTTAATAACAGCTGCTTAGGCCACAGCTAACTTGATTTTCATGTGTATACAATTTACAAGGCAGTGAACACGTGGTGTTGCTCCGCAGAAACCTGTTTTATTCTGCTAAGATGTGAATGATGTGCCAAGGTCAGACGCTATTTCTGAAATGATTACAATAAGCGAGACGACTAGATTATAACAGAAGGCCAAGCCTTGACTTGCAGAATGTCTTGGGTTCGAAGGAATGAACCAGATCACGGCCAGCTTGATGCTGCAAATTTCATTTCATATCAGAGTAACTTTGTGAATTTCAACTGTAAGCATAATGTGTTAAGAGGAGTCTCAGGCCATGATTTAATACTACACTAGGTTAATTTTAGCCTATTTTCATTTTATGAAAAAGAAGCTTATGAGATCACCTTATCCGTGTATGTGTGTGTGTGTCCTTTATTAACTTCTAAACGGCTGGAGCGATTTGAATGTAACTCCGTAAGATCATAGCACCATTCTCGCCAACCCCGACCGTGGCCTTCAAATTGTATTGTGTCTCACTAATCCAACATGGCGGCTGTGCAAATTATTTCACCAGCATTCAGTATCTCCGAAACTATTTCCGATATCACCCTGGAATTGTGTACGGTGATAAAATACTCTACTAGAAGTTTACCTATGAGATTTCCAAAATCTGGTAACTACAAAACCAACATGGCGGTCAACAGAATTCGCGACTTTTAAGTAGACTTTTCTCGCGATTTAACCATCCAAACGTAATGAAACTTGGTACAGCCAGTGTTTATACACATTGTAATGCACTGGCGCCTAAGTTAGTCCAATTATTTACGTAACCTCTAAATGGCGGCTGTGCGAAATATTTCACTGGCTTTCTATATCACCATAACTATTACAGATATCACCATGGAATTGTGTACGGTGATAAAGAGCACTGCTACAAGTTTAACTATGTAACTTTCAAACACCTGTACACTACAAAACGAACATGGCGTCCGAGCGATATTGAAACATTTTAATAGACTTTTCTCGTGATTTAACCATCTGAGTGCAGTGAAATGTGGTACAGTAAATGATCATACATATTGTAATGCACTAGCATCTAATTTAGTTCAATTGTTTAAATAACCTCAAGATGGCGGCTGTGTGAAATGTTAAAATTAAGTTTTTATTTCTTGTGTCAAAATCATACGATCGAAGTGAAATTTTGAATAATGAAGCTAGGCAATAATTTTCCTTTAATGGTACATGACTCTATGGCCTATACATATAACAATCCAAAATGGCGAGCATCCGAAATATTTTGACTGTTCTCAATATCTACGAATCTTTGACAGCAATCCAACTGATATTTTTTTATGTTCATAGAGGCTTTGCACGTAAGTTCACCTTTAGGACTTTCAGTAACCTGGTGAGCACAAATCCAACATGGCGACGACGCGAACTATAAATATTTGAATAGATGTTTCTCGCGATTTAAACATCCGAGTGAAGTGAATCTTTGCACGTTAAATGCTTATTCAAATGTTAATCCACTGCCTTCTAATTTATTTCAATTTTTTTATAACCACAAGATGGCAAATGTGCGTAATTTTAAAATCTCGTTTTTACTTCTTGTGTACTAATCATGTGATTGAAGTTTGAATACCACACGTACACAATAATCTTCATGTAATAGTACATATAAATGGGACAGTCATCCTTGAAGACTAGACTTTGTATCATTTTAAATGGTACAAATGCTGAAAAATGCTAGAAAGGCTGGAGGCTTCTCGCTTCTCTCGAAGGCAAAGACTCATTGACATATTAGAAGATTATCTGCATAATACTTGTTTTGCTTGTCTTGTTTCAAATTACTCGCGAACGGCAAGTGCAAACCAAGGGCAAAGCAAGGTGAAGCGCGCGGGATGCCGCACGCTCACCAGAGCGCGCAGGACTTGCCCCTTCCATCCTGTCAGAAAACACTTATAGTGGGCGATGTATTGAATATAGAGATATCGTCACGCGGAATTTTTTGTAGATCTTTTCAAGCTGACCAATTGTTAAGCTCATAGTATATTGATATTTTTAACGGTTTGCCCATCGTAAGCTTAAGAAAGGCACGGGCGCCAAGTTTGTTGTCGACTTTTTCACTGAAATCGTTACTGCTTGGCTTCCTTTGATCATACACACATCAAAAGAAGTTTTGCATCACCTCGGTTCCAAGAGTTCCGGAACCTTTAAATACAAAGGGAATAGAGATCAACACAAACAACATTTCAGCTCGTTTTATTGCTCATGAGACCCACACATTGCATGTTGTACCATCATACAGCTAGACTTTCAGCATTTGTGGTCCAGATTGCAGTACACACCACTACCTCTAATACCCAGTAGCACGTCCTCTTGCATTGATGCATGCCTGTATTCGTCGTGGCATACTATCCACAAGTTCATCAAGACACTGTTGGTCCAAATTGTCCCACTCCTCAACGACAATTCGGCGTAAATCTCTCAGAGTGGTTGGTGGGTCAAGACGTCCATAAACAGCCCTTTTCAACATATCCCAGGCATGTTCGATAGGGTTCATGTCTGGCGAACATGCTGGCCACTGTAGTCGAGCGATGTCGTTATCTTGAAGGAACGCATTCACAAGATGTGCACGATGAGGTCGAGAATTGTCGTCCATGAAGACAAATGCCTCTCCAATATTCTGCCGATATGGTTGCACTATGGGTCGGAGGATGTCATTCAGGTATCGTAAAGCCGTTTCGGAGCCTTCCATGACCACCAGTGGCGTACGTCGGCCCCACATAATGCCACCCCAAAACATCAGGGAACCACCACCTTGCTGCACTCGCTGGACAGTGTGTCTAAGACGTTCAGCCTGACCAGGGTACCTCCAAACACGTCTCCGACGATTGTCTGGTTGAAGGCATATGCGACACTCATCGGTGAAGAGAACGTGATGCCAATTCCGTGGGGTCCATTCAGCATGTTGTTGGGCCCATCTGTACCGCGCTGCATGGTGTCGGGGTTGCAAAGCTGGACCTCGCCATGGACGTCGGGAGTGAAGTTGCGCATCATGCAGCCTATTGCGCACAGTTTGAGTTGAAACACGACGTCCTGTGGCTGAACGAAACGCATTATTCAACATGGTGGCATTGCTGTCAGGGTTCCTCCGAGCGGCAATCCGTAAGTAGCGGTCATCCACTACAGTAGTAGCCCTTGGGCGGCCTGAGCGAGGCCTGTCATCGACAGTTCCTGTATCTCTGTACCTCCTCCATGTCCGAACAACATCGCTTTGGTTCACTCTGAGACGCCTGGAAACTTCCCTTGTTGAGAGCCCTTCTTGACACAAAGTAACAATGCGGACGCGATCGAACTGCGGTATTGACCTTCTAGGCATGGTAGAACTACAGACAACATGAGCAGCGTACCTTCGTCCTGGTGGAATGACTGGAACTGATCGGCTGTCGTACCCCCTCCGTCTAATAGGCCCTGCTCATGCATGGTTGTTTACATCTTTGAGCAGTTTTAGTGACATCTATGAACAGTCAAAGAGACTGTATCTTGGATACAATATACACAGTCAACGTCTATATGCCGGAGATCTGGGAACCGAGGTGATGCAAAACTTTTTTTGATGTGTGTACATAAAATATTTTCTACAGAATCTTTCCTCGAGATATCCTTTACAGAATGGTGAAGACGGCATAAAAATTCCATCCAGTGGTTCTCGAGATTACCCGTGACATCCAAGAATCGAGGATTTTTGTCTTATACTAACGAGGTAGGGATTGTCGGGGTACACATGTACCAAGCGGTAATATGACGTCATACACCCCAGTGCATCTCTGTACATTTCTTCCCGTCACCGTAACGTAACGCCAGACCCCACCATAACGACGAAGTCGACAAGATCATTTAAACTGATACAAAATCCAACCAGGCGACCATCTGAAATATATAGACGGTTCTCAATATCTACGAATTTATCACAACAATCAAATTGTGATTTTGTATGTTGATAGAGGCAATTAACATGAGTAGTATATTTGAAAATAGGCCGTATAGTTCTTCACGGAACTACTTGTGTTTAAATTATGGCCAAACCCTTAAATTGTAATTATCTCAAAATGTGCAATTTGTGACTTACCAACTTTTCGAAAATAAGCCGACGGCATGTTTGTATAACGGGTTATTTTCACCTCAAACTCTGTGAGTTTCTAGCTATTTGACCTGCAGACAGAAGCAGTGTATTAAAATTTTTAGTTAAACGATGTCTCTTTATTTGATTACTACCACATGAACAAGTGAAATATATTTAGTCCAATGTGTATGGAGCAATTAAAATGTGTGGAAGATTTGAGTGAAGTCTTGGATAACAAAATATACCAACTCCGTCGTATAATTTCCAAGTGTAGTGGAGAAGCACACTGTTTTATCTTTCGTTTTATACTACCTGGAATAGTTACTTGAGATTTCCAAGAGCTTTGAAACAAACAATATAAGATTGCATTGAGGCAATGTTTTGAAGTCGCTGCATTAACATTTTGTGGAAAGAAATATGAGTGTGTAATTTAATAACAGCTGCTTATGCCACAGCTAACTTGATTTTCATGTGTATACAATTTACAAGGCAGTGAACACGTGGTGTTGCTCCGCAGAAACCTGTTTTATTCTGCTAAGATGTGAATGATGTGCCAAGGTCAGACGCTATTTCTGAAATGATTACAATAAGCGAGAAGACTAGATTATAACAGAAGGCCAAGCCTTGACTTGCAGAATGTCTTGGGTTCGAAGGAATGAACCAGATCACGGCCAGCTTGACGCTGCAAATTTCATTTCATATCAGAGTAACTTTGTCAATTTTAACTGTAAGCATAATGTGTTAAAAGGAGTCTCAGGCCATGATTTAATACTACACTATGTGATTTTTAGCCTATTTTCATTTTATGAAAAATAAGCTTGTGAGATCACCTTAGGTGCGTGTGCGTGGGCGTGTGTGTGTGTGTCGTCCCCGCCCCTCCGCCAAATAACATCTAAACGGCTGGAGCGATTTCGATGAATCTCGGCAAGATTATAGTACCATTCTGGCTGACCACGACCGTGCCCTTCAAATTTGATTGTGATTCAACAATCCAACCTGTGAAAATTATTTCACCAGCTTTCAGTATCTCCGAAACTATTACCGATATCACCCTGGAATTGTGTACGGTAATAAAGGCACTACTAGAAGTTCACCTATGAGACTTTATTAAACCTGGTAACTTTAAAACCAACATGGCGGTCATGCGAATTTGAGACATTTCAGTAGACATTTCTCGCGATTTAACCATCCAAACGTAATGAATCTTGGTACAGTAAATGTATATACACATTGTAATGCACTGGCGTCTAAGTTGGTTCAATTGCTTACATAACCTCAAAATGGCGGCTGTGCGAAATATTTCACTGGCAATCTATATCGCCGAAACTATTACAGATACACTGTGAAATTTTGTACGGTGTTAAAGAGCACTGCTACAAGTTTATCTATGTAACTTTCAAACACCTGTATTCTAAAAAACGAACATGGCGGCCGAGCAATATCGAAACATAAGGGGAGTATGAATGGCCTATCCCGCTAATATTAAATTTGCTATCTTCATGACCCATTTTCTCAAGAACTACTTCATGCAAAGTACTGACACTTTTTCAGATTATTTATACATGCTTTATGTACTTACTCCTCTAGTTTTATTGACATACATATTCTAGGAGTTGGGATAGAATTTTTTTCTCAGTTCCATTTTTTCACACCTATTTTTGTCAAATTATTTTGCATTTTTCTTCAAATATACAAGCTATCTCTACCATTCTAGAGGTATGGTATTACAAGGGTATCCTATATGAACAATGAAAAAATCAAGAGTATATCTACTATAAAACCGGAGAAAATGGGCCATTTGTCTGAAAAAGTTAGTTTTTCAGAAATTGCAATTAAAAATTAATTTACATTGTACCTCACTCTTCAATGGAAACAACAGCTAAAATGCGCCGGCAGTGTAGTTTTCATCATCTCCTACATTGTCCGAGTGCATGCTCTTCTTCCTCCTGAAAGATTTTGCATCCTTGGACACTTTTTGGGCCAGTAGCTCTGCCTTGTCGACTCGCTCCTTGTCCAGTTCCTTGAGTATGGCTGGTGTATTTCAACCAGTCTTCACTCTCAGCTCCTCCAAGACTTTCAGTCTACCAGTATTGCCATCATTAAAAGTGATGGCAGCAGCATACACACAAAGTTTCATTGTATGGTTCCACACAAATACATTTTTAGTTACTCTTGACAACACTACATTGTTGAATGACTCATTCGCGTTTTGTGTTTTCCCTGTCAGACATTTCTTCAGTAGGTCTTGATTTGCCAAATCTCTATAAACTCGCTTTATAGCCAACATGACTGCCTCAGGTATAGAGGTCTTGTGGGTAAACTTATCTAAAGTACCATCTGCAGCAGCTTTTTTGTATTTATACCACTCGCCGGAACAATGTTTCTTTTTCGAGGAGGAACTTGAAGGTCTAGCAATTTGTAGAGCTGACGTACTAGGCGAACTTTCATTTCTAACCTCATTCAAAACCTCGTTTACAGCTGGATAAGTTCTGTAGTACCGATTTCCTTTGTTATTTACTTTCATGAACACTCCTTTTGCTCCTGTCATGATTAGATGTACTCAAGATCAATAACACAAAAAAGAAAAGATATGCATGTTATACCAAGAATATCGCACGCACAACGTAAACAATAAACACAACTGTTATGCCAGTCCCACTTACTTATGTAGCAATACTTCCTCTAGAATTTAAATCAAACCACAGGCTTCTAGAACTTATGGTTCTTGAGATATGAAGTGTTTATTGAAAAATGGTACATGAAATCCTGAAAATACCCTGTGCAACTAATTAAATTAAATTAAATTTAAAATATTTCTAATCAAGCAAATTTAATAAATCATGCACCGAATTAATCAGCAAATTCCAAATAATGTTTTGGCATTAAAATAAAAAATTACAACTTTTTCAACAAAATGGCCATTAATACTCCCCTTGATAGAATTTTCTCGTGATTTAACCATCTGAGCGCAGTGAAATGTGGTACAGTAAATGATTATACATATTGTAATGCACTGGCATATAATTTAGTGCAATTGTTTACATAACCTAAAGATGGAGGCTGTGCGAAATGTTAAAATTAAGTTTTATTTAATGTGTCAAAATCATGCGATCGAAGTGAAATTTTGAATATTGAAGCTACGCAATAATTGTCCTTTAATGGTACATAACTCTATGGCCTATACATATAACATTCCAAAATGGCGAGCATCCGAAATATTTTGACGGTTATCAATATCTATGAATATTTTACAGCAATCAAACTGATATTTTTTATGTTCATAGAGGCTATGCACATAAGTTCACCTATAGGACTTTCAGTAACCTGGTGAGCACAAATCCAACTTGGCGGCGACGCGAAGTATAAATATTTAAATAGACGTTTCTCGCGATTTAAACATCCAAGTGCAGTGAAATATTGCACGTTAAATGCTTATACAAATGTTAATCCACTGACATCTAATGTACTTCAATTGTCTTCATAACCACAAGATGGCAGCTGCGCGATATTTTAAAATCTCGTTTTCACATCATGTGTACTAATCATGCGATTGAAGTTTGAATACCACACGTACACAATAATCTTCATGTAATAGTACTTTAAAAAATCCAACCTGGCGACCATCTGAAATATTTAGACGGTTCTCAATATCTACGAATTTATCACAACAATCAAACTCTGATTTTGTATGTTGATAGAGGCAATTAACATGAGTAGTATATTTGAAAATAAGCCGTATAGTTCTTCACGGAACTACTTTAAATTGTCATTATATCAAAAAGTGTAATTTGTGACTTAACAACTTTTCGCAGTAAGCCGACGGTATGTTTCTATAACGGATTATTTTCATCTCAAACTCAGTCAGTTTCTAGTAATCTGACCTGCAGGCAGATGCAGTGTATTACACATTTTTAGTTAAACGATGTGTCTTTATTTGATTACTACCACATGAACAAGTGAAATATCTTTAGACCAATGCGTTTTGAACAATTACAATGTGTGGAAGGCTTGAGTGAAGTCTTGGATTCAAAAAATTACCAACTACGTCGTATTATGTCCAAGTGTACTGGAGAAACACACAGTTTTATCTTTCGTTTTATACTACCTGAAATAGTTACTTGAGACTTCCAAGAGCTTTGAAACAAACAATATAAGATCGCATTGAGGCAATGTTTTGAAGTCGCTGCATTAGCATTTTGTGGAAAGAAATATGAGTGTGCAATTTAATAACAGCTGCTTAGGCCACAGCTAACTTGATTTTCATGTGTATACAATTTACAAGGCAGTGAACACGTGGTGTTGCTCCGCAGAAACCTGTTTTATTCTGCTAAGATGTGAATGCTGTGCCAAGGTCAGACGCTATTTCTGAAATGATTACAATAAGCGAGACGACTAGATTATAACAGAAGGCCAAGCCTTGACTTGCAGAATGTCTTGGGTTCGACGGAATGAACCAGATCTCGGCCAGCTTGACGCTGCAAATTTCATTTCATATCAGAGTAACTTCGTCAATTTCAACTGTAAGCATAATGTGTTAAGAGGAGTCTCAGGCCATGATTTAATACTACACTATGTTATTTTTAGCCTATTTTCATTTTATGAAAAAATAAGCTTATTAGATCTCCTTTTATCCGTGTGTGTGTGCATGAGTGTGTGATGGTGTGTGTGTGTGTCCCAATAACATCTAAACGGCTGGAGCGATTTCAATGAATCTCGGCAAGATTATAGCACCATTCTGGCCGACCCCGACCGTGCCCTTCAAACTTGATTGTGCTTCAACAATCCAACAGGGCGGCTGTTCAAATTATTTCACCAGCATTCAGTATCTCCGAAACTATTACAGATATCACCGTGTAATTTTGTACGGTGATAAAGAGCACTGCTACAAGTTTTTCCATGTATCTTTCAATCACCTGTGTAGTAGGCTACAAAACGAACATGGCGGCCGAGCGATATTGAAACATTTTAATAGACTTTTCTCGTAATTTAACCATTTGAGCGCAGTGAAATATGGTACAGTAAATGATTATACATATTGTAATGCACTGGCATCTAATTTAGTTCAATTGTTTACAAAACATCAAGATGGAGGCTGTGCGAAATGTTAAAATTAAGTTATTATTTCTGGTGCGATCGAAGTGAAATTTTGAATAATGGACCTACTTAATAATTATCCTTAAATGGTACATAACTCTATGGCCTATTCATAATTATAACAATCCAAAATGGCGAGCATCCGAAATATTTTGACGGCACTCAATTTCTACGAATCTTTTACAGCAATCAAACTGATATTTTTTTATGTTTCTTAGAGGCTATGCACATAAGTTCACCTATAGGACTTCCAGTAACTTGGTGAGCACAAATCCAATATGGCGGCGACGCGAAGTATGAATATTTAAATAGACGTTTCTCCCGACTTAAACATCCGAGTGCAGTGAAACATTGCACGTTAAAAGCTAATACAACTGTTAATCCACTGACATCTAATTTATTTCAATTGATTTCAAAAACATAAGATGGCAGCTGTGCGAAATTTTCAAATTTGTGTTTACTTCTAGTGTCCTAATCATGCGATTGAAGTTTGAATAGCACACGTACACAATTATCTTCATGTAATAGTAGACTACATAAAAAAAATCCAACCTGGTGACCTGAAATATTTAGATGGTTCTCAATATCTACGAATTTATCACAACAATCAAACTGTGAATTTGTTTGTTGATAGAGGCAATTAACATGAGAAGTATATTTGAAAATAGACTGTATATTTCTTCACGGAACTATTTGTTTTTAAATTATGGTCAAACCTTTAAATTGTCATTATCTCAAAATGTGCAATTTGTGACTTACCAACTTTTCACAGTAAGCCGACGGTATGTTTCTATAACGGATTATTTTCATCTCAAATTCTGTGAGATTCTAGTTATTTGACCTGCAAGCAGATGCAGTGTATTACACATTTTTAGTTGAACGAGGGCTTTTTAATTGATTAATACCACATGAACAAGTGAAATATCTTTAGTCCAATGTGTTTGGAACAATTACAATGTTGGAAGGCTTGTTGAAAATTTGAAAATATCGTGTTTACTTCTTGTGTACTAATCATGCGATTGAAGTTTGAATACCACACGTACACAATAATCTTCATTTAATAGTACATAAAAAATCCAACCTGGCGACCATCTGAAATATTTGGACGGTTATCAATATCTATGAATTTATGACAACAATCATTCTGTGATTTTGTATGTTGATAGAGGCAATTAACATGGGTAATATATTTGAAAATAGGCTGTATAATTCTTCACGGCACTGCTTATTTTTAAATTATGGTCACACCTTTAAATTTTCATTAGGCTATCTCAAAATGTGCAATTTGTGACTTACCAACTTTTCGCAGTGAGCCGACGTTATGTTTCTATAACGGATTATTTTCATCTGAAACTCTGTGAGAATCTAGTTATTTGACCTGCAAGCAGATGCAGTGTATTACACATTTTTAGTTGAACGAGGGCTTTTTATTTGATTAATACCACATGAACAAGTAAAAATATCTTCAGCCCAATGTGTAGGTACACTTACAGTGTGTGGAAGGCTTGAGTGACGTCTTGGATAACAAAAATTACCAACTCCCTCGTATTATTTCCAAGTGTAGTGTAGAAGCACACTCTTTTATCTTTCGTTTTATACTACCTGGAATAGTTCCTTGCGATTTCCAAGAGCTTTGAAACAAACAATATAAGATTGCATTGAGGCAATGTTTTAAAGTCGCTGCATTAGCATTTTGTGCAAAGAAATATGAGTGTGTAATTTTATAACAGCTGCTTAGGCCACAGCTAACTTGATTTTCATGTGTATACAATTTACAAGGCAGTGAACACGTGGTGTTGCTCCGCAGAAACCTGTTTTATTCTGCTAAGGTGTGAATGATATGGCAAGGTCAGACGCTATTTCTGAAATGATTACAATAAGCGAGACGACTAGATTATAACAGAAGGCCAAGCCTTGACTTGCAGAATGTCTTGGGTTCGAAGGAATGAACCAGATCACGGCCAGCTTGACGCTGCAAATTTCATTTCATATCAGAGTAACTTTGTCAATTTCAACGTGGGGCGTGGTGGCGCAGCAGTCAAGGCGCACCAGGTTCGATTCCCGGTCAATGCATGTGAGATTTTCGGATTGAAATGCCATGTCCTGTGGTTCGGGTTCCACGTAAAAAGGAGTTCCCGTGGCTTATGATCGCGAGATTAACGGTCACGTTAAACTACAAGCTTCCTTCCTTCCTTCAATTTTCAACTGTAAGCATAATGTGTTAAGAGGGGTCTCTGGCCATGCTTTAATACTACACTACCGGGTGAGTTAGCCGTGGTCGTTACGGCATGACTGCTGGCAGTCGCTCACAACTGGGTGGCGAGGAGTTTCAAATCCCCCGCCGGCAACCTTGAAGATGGCCTTCTGTGTTGTCCCATCTTCCTTCCAGGCAAATGCCGGGGTTGGTTCCTAACTATAGGCCACAGCCGATACCTTCCAACTCCTCATTCTTACATTCCAACTTCCCTCCCCAACGGTACTTGTAGCTCACCCATTGGGTATCCGTCTCGAAGCAGCTACAAAACTGGCGAGCCGAACATGTCCTCGGACACTCCCGGCAATAAAAGCCATACGCTATAAAATAAAGCTACAATATGGTATTAGCCTATTTTCAATTTTGAAAAAATAGGCTTATGAGATCACCTTTTTTCCGCGTGTGTGTGTGTGTGTGAGAGAGAGAGAGAGAGAGAGAGGTGTGTGTGTGTGTGTGTCCCTAATAAAATCTAAACGGCTGGAGCGATTTCAATGAAACTCGGTAAGTTCATAGCACTATTCCCGGCGACCTCGACCGTGCCCTTCAAATTTTGTTATGTCTCATCAATCCAACATGGCGGCTGTGCGAAATATTTCACTAGCCTACAATATCTCCGGAACTATTACCGATATCGCCCTGAAATTGTGTACGGTGATAAAGGGCACAACTAGAAGTTCACCTGTGAGACTTTCAAAAACCTGGTGACTACAAAACCAACATGGCGGTCAAGCGAATTTGAGACTTTTAAATAGACATTTCTCGCGATTTAACTATCCAAACGTAATGAAACTTGGTACAGCAAATGTTTATACACATTGTAATGCACTGGAGTCTAATTTAGTTCAATTGTTTACATAACCTCAAAATGGCGGCTGTGCGAAATATTTCACTGACATTCTATATCTCGGAAACTATTACAGATATTGTACAGGCCCCCAGGGGTCTGCACCCCCTGGAAGCCACCCTCCATCATCTATTAAAACCACCCCTAACTGGCAAATCTCATAAGTCCAGAACAACATCTTTTACACAGCAAGGGCAGCCGACCAGCTTGGAAGGCTTGCCAAACACTTGCATCACACTCATAAACATCTACACATAACTAATTGGGGCAGCTATGCCAATGGAATGCTGACAGTACAACACCAAAGCCTATAAGAGGAAGGCCTTAAGGAGGACAGCCCTCTCTCTATCATCTGTCATACCGTGTGTCGCCGAAGGCTCCGCTGCAAACTGCTATCACCAGGTGAGTATCAGTGAAGTGTTCAGAGATCCTATATTTTGTAACCTACTCCACAAACTTGTACACTTAAACTTATAACATTTATTACATTCCCCTAAGAGGGACTCACAATTCCATATTCACTGACCAATAAACACTTGGTCAGTAAACTACACTTGTCTTACTAGTTACATGCCTCTTCACGTCCTTACGCCCTTCCCAATTCCCGTCACGAGTAACCGTGACAATAGTAGCCAAATAGTTGCTGGCTCAAGCTTCATTGCACTTCCCGCAGCGACCCGACTGCATAAGCAGTGAGTCGCCAACACCGCTGACGCACGCACGTCGGTTATATAACTCTCTCCAACCAGCTGAGAGGCTAGTGCATTAACCTGTACACAGAGGTTCATCCCCCGAGTTACACTTACGTCTTTATAGGAGCATCCCCTAGCATCCTAACACTAAACAACACTCTACACTGGTAAGCTTACCCAGCTACGGGAAGCTACCCCCTCCTAGGCATCACCTTATAAATTAGTACATTAACACATCCGTTTTAGATCTAACTACCCCCAACTAAGGGATCTAAAACAGATTGGTGGAGGCCGGGTACCACGCACAGTAGACAAAGGGCTCATACAACGAGTTCTCGTGGTCAAAACGGCCCGTACCGCATACAGCCAAGCGAGACTGGGATTTTTTTTTTGATTTCATATTACGTCACACATTTTTTTTCTCTATTACATAGGAGTTTGTATTATTACACCCACCCCCATCCGCCCCATAGTGCAAAGTCGGTGGAAATTAAATGTCCACATTTAGAACCACACTAAGAGACTTTGCGCACCATTTGTCGGCTAGTACAACTCCACTCCTGCCGAAGTTAAAAATTAAGAACAGTGACTTGATAACTGACCAGACTGCAGTACAACTTCTTAGGGAACTCGAATTCAAAACATCAGAGATCCGCGCTCAACACCCTACAGCGGCAGCACAAGTTATACATTTTACACGATCCCAGGCCAGTGAACACAGACAAGAGTCACCAATATCCAGCGCTAGTGAAGTAGATTGCCTGCCAACACTCCACCCCCTATTGTTGCAGCAACTGCAAATCACAGAGCAAAAGACTAATTATCTGCTCGAGCGCATTACACAGTTACTAGAGACAGACACTGTTAAAGCAGACAGTCACACGACAGAGGCAGTTCTAGACATCCACACTATTCTGGAAACTGTGAAACAGGATTTAGACAGGACTGTACACGTAGTCAAATCCACACAGTACAACAACACACCATCAGTCAGTACCGACATATCAGGTGACGAGCCACCTGGTAACATAACACAAGTTTCGTACACGGGAAGCGAGGCTAATTCCCCTCTAAATAACTCAAACACCTCGGCACACGATAGCGGTGCGAACAGCTTAAACAGACCAGAATCACTACACAGCCAACGAGAGACAGCTGAACACGAGATGAACAGGCAAGCGGAGTACCCCATGATCCACCCCACAAAGTTCACGGGGGAAGGCCAGGATCCCGAGGAATACCTCAAGGCCTTCAATAGAACGGCTCGGATCAATGGTTGGAGCGAGGAAGTTAGAAAACGGCTCCTTCCCGCATACCTCACAAAGGAGGCTATGACATGGTATGAGCTCCATGAGGACACACTAGAAGCTGCCACATGGGAGGAAATCACTGTATTGTTGAAAAGTGAATTCCAGCTCATACCAGATGATGACGACCTGTACGACCAAATTAGACAGAGGTCACAGGGACCTAAGGAAAGCGCCCAAGCATACATCAACGTAAAGTTGATAATGTGCGATAAATATAACGCAGCTATGACGAACAAGCAAAAAGTCAAGCTGTTAATGCAGGGCCTCAGACCATCTATAGTGGACAAGTTGTGTATTATGAACAACCCCACGGTCCAGCACATGTTGAACAACATAAAGACCATAGAGGAAGGGAAAAAGATCACGGCAAAAGCTACGGAGAAAGCCGTGGATCAGCACTTTCAGACACAAAAGGACGACACTAATCATAAAATGGACGAATTAGTGGACAGGATGGAGAAGTTAACCATAGCTGCCATCCAAGCAGGCGGGAGACCGCTAAGGGATGAGCACGTAGACACACAAGAGCGCTATTATCCTGAGAGGGACAGGGGGTACACAGAGAGGAGACGCTACGGGAGGGAGGAAAATTACTACCCTCCACAGCGGCCAACAACACCTCACGCACAGGATAGGCCACACTACCCTCCTCGTTATTCACCGGTATCGTACACGGACACAGAGCCGACATACCCCTCACGGCGACCACCATCCCCGTACACACAGGAGTACTACCCTGAGGAGTACGAGCACACCATCCCCCGACGAAACAGCCCGCCACCAAGTAGACAGTCCTACGCTGCCCCACAATAAAGGGCAGACAGGGAGTACCGGGAAAACTCACCCTCCAGCAGGCAAGGCTATGCAGCCCCGCAGTACAGGGGAAATGGGGAATATCGGGAGAACCCGCCCGCACGCAGGCAAAGCTATGCACCCCCACAGTACAGGGGAAATGGGGACCGTCGAGGAAACCCACCCCCGACCAGACAGGGGTATGCAGCCTCCCGGTACAGGGAAAAGGGGAATCGACGGGAAAACCCGCCCCCGCAGCAGCAGACATACACCCCACCCTGGCGGAGACAGGAAAACGGACCACCGGGCAATAACCGACAGGCAAGAAAACCTACAAGAGGACGGGACAATACAGATATATACACGAAGGGCCCGGAACACTACCCCCTCCGACGAATACCCGAGGGAGTTCAGGGATGAGGCACCCCGACGGACAGACAGGGGGGCAATACTCCCCACAACTAGCCACACACCGCAGGCGGGAGCTGGCGCAGCCACCCCGAGGGGGGGGGGGGGGGCGCACACACAGTACAGGGAGGCGCACACCTACGTTCCAAAAAAAACGCCTAGACGGGGAGGTTCGGCCAGCTGATGAAGCGGCTGAGGTTCCTCCCCCAACACAACACCAGAGAGGCCCTTCCCCCAAACAAAATCGTAAGAGTAAAGGAAAAAAGCAGCCATCTAAAGCCAAGGCTGACGATCCGCCCCCGGGCCGTTTCCAGACACACCCCGTACAAGGAGACGGCAACTGCCTGTTTAGGACTATTAGCTTCCTGGTTCGGCATAACGAGGACCATCATAAGGAATACAGGCAGGAAACGGTCAAACACATCCTGGCCAACTGGAAAGAGTACCGAGACTTTGTGTCGGACGATCGGGAAAACCCATTCCAGACTGGGGCGGATTACAAGAAATACATGGGTAGGGACGGCACCTATGGCAGCGCCGTAGAGGTCACCGCTCTCGGCAAGGTGCTTAAAGCAAACATCCACGTATACACTGACGTGCACTCGCCCCCGCTATTTTCAACTGTGGGATTTGACAGGGACCTACACGTACTCTTTACAGGGAACCCTAAGGCGGGACATTATACGCCCCTCATAATTACGCACAAACAGACTGAGAACACGCCCACACCCTCCAAACAGAAAACCATACCCCCTACACCACAATGCAGGGTGGGAAGTGACCACACACAGGCGCAGGACGCGAGCTCGCTCGGCATTGGGAAGCCAGCAACAGGAGTCGAACTCGCGACCACCTGGAACAAAAAACGGGGTAACAAGGGCAAGCTCAGGGTCACATTTGCAGACACACCTTCCCGAGAGGAAGAAAACAACAGCACACCTACACAAAAGCTGGGAACGGTCAATGCATTAAACGTTCGCCAGCAGACTTCTATTTTCACAGCGCGGGCGATTAAGAGAGCTGGCAATGTACTTGGTGAGCGCACTTTGCTGACCGAGGCAAAGCACTCGGGACAGGAAGCAAGCCTAGAGGCCAAGCGTGCCAGGTACGATAAGCGACCCGCTCCATGCCTTCCCAGTACAGATGTTACGCCGGTAGCAACAACAACAACATATACCCTACACAACACATCGGTGCAGGGCAATGGATTTCAGGTATCGGCCCTCACGATACACGCCAACATAAATGGCCACAGAGTGCAGGCCCTAATTGACACTGGGGCAGCGGTAAGTTGTGTAAATAGAAGACACGTTACCGAAGGCCAAATACACGATGTCACGGGTGACATCCGGCTGGTAGCGGCCAATGCTCAGACGCTAGAAAACGCGGGGGTGGCAAACATACATCTTAGGCTAGACCATTTTGCCACAACACACCCCATGTTCGTTATAGAACATCTTTCTGCGTCAGCCATAATTGGCATGGATTTCCTCGCTAAGTATGAGGCTAGCATAAATTTCGCTAGCGGTCAGATGCTTTTAAAGCACGACCAGAGGCTCACCACACATCCCATGATATACACCAGGAACACAGATGGGATTCGAGCGGAGCGAGAAAATCACGAGCACCAGGCCTCTGCACTGCACACTATCAGCCAACACACAGACACACACACAGATAAGGCGGCCAACCAGAACCACAGACAGGACCTGACTCCGGAGCAAAATAAAAGGCTCACGGAGCTCCTGGAGACCAACAGGGATATTTTTGCCCATTCAATGAAGGATCTCGCTGTGACAGACCTCATTGAACACCACGTCACACTCACTAGTGACCGGCCAGTACACCAGCCTCCCTTCAGGGTGAGCCAGAAGGAGAGACACGCCATCGACGCTCAGATCACGGAGATGCTCGAGGCGGGGGTCATTGTCCCCGTTATTTCAAGTTGCAGCTCTCCAGTTCTGCTGACCAAAATACGGGACGGATCCCACAGATTTTGTACTGATTACCGTAGGCTCAATAAGTTAGTCGAAAATGATAGTTATCCACTACCAAGGGCAGACACCTATTTGGACGCCCTTGGCGGAGCTAGCTGGTTCAGTTCGATGGATTGTTATAGTGGATTCTATTCAATCCCCGTCTATGAACCAGATAGGCACAAGCTGGCGTTCGCTACAGAGAACGGGCTATATACCTACACAAGGTTACCAATGGGCCTCCGTAACGCCAGCCAAACCTTCCAAAAGCTAGTGGATAAGACATTTTCAGGTCTAAAATGGCGTTCCGTATTAGTCTACGTAGACGACATAACGGTCTTCTCCCATACCTTTGACGAACATATCATACATTTGGAGGAGGCTTTCGCAAGGATCAGAGAGGCCAAGTTAAGGCTTAAACCTGCGAAATGTCAATTTGCCAGACAGCAGATTAACATATTGGGCCACATTGTAAACAGAGAGGGCATTATTCCCGACCCAGCGAAAACTGACGCAATAACGGGCATCCCAATGCCCACAAATTTGAAACAATTGCGCAGTTTTATTGGGCTGGCCTCGTATTATCGCAAGTATATCCACAGGTTTGCGCACATCGCCCACCCCTTAACCACGGCCGACTGAATACGAGCTGCGCTCTATACCGGCCTTGACATTCCCAGTCAGAACCCATGTATAACATGTAATTGGAAAGTTTCTACTCGTTGCCGGTAGAACGCACTCCCCTCCCATTATAGGCGCGATAAGGAATCAGCTGTACAGTACGTATATTAAATGTGTAATCTCAAGAACCACTGGATGGATTTTGATGCTGCTTTCACCATTCTGTAAAGGTGATCTCGAGGAAGATTTGTGTAGAAAATAATTTATTTCTGACCAAAGGGAGCCAAGCAGTAACGATTTCAGTGAAAAGGTCGAAAAAATAGCCTGGCGTCCGTGGGCTTTTTAAGCTTACGCTGGGCAAACCGTTAAAAATATCATTATATTATGAGTGTAAGAATTGTTCAGCGTGAGAAATTCTACAAAAAAGTCCGCGAGAGCATATCTCTATCTTCGATACATCGCCCACTATAAGTGTTTTTAGTTTGGACGGGAGGGGGATTTGGCTTGCACCTTGCCATTCTTAAATTACGTCTGACAGGAATTCCTTGCACATTCATAACTGTTCCCGGGCGAAGCCGGGGCGGGTTGCTAGTGACACTATATAATTATTATCATTATAATTTCCGCATTATCAAAATTAAAATTATATCACAAAATAAAATAGCCTGCTAATAAATCTAAGAGAAATTAGATATACCTTGCACCTTCTTCGGGTACAAGGACACAACTCCAGCACAGTCTCATCAAAAGGAAAGAGAGGATGAAAATTACAGCCGGGAACAAGTAGCAGCCAATCGTGTGTTGTATTTTGTGCTAAGAGATCTTTCGACAAATTATCAGATACCGTGTGCCTTCTTTTTCACGAAGCAGCTGTCAGGACGGGACTTACATAAACTCCTGCTGGACGTTATTCTCGAGGTTGAACAATGCGGTTTCATAATTATAATAACTGTCTCTGATAATCACAAAACTAACACTACAATGATGAGGCATTTAGGGGGAGGGAATTTGCAACCAATGGTCAATCACCCATACGACGAGTCTAGGAATGTATTCCCTAGTTTTGATCATTGTCACATTCTAAAAAAAAAACACACATTACAACGCAGTTTCTGTAACGAGAGATGACTGATGGTACTGGAATAATTTCAGGGAAATACTTGTCATTACTATACACAATGCAAAAGGGTGAGATCGTCAAACCGGTCAGACACCTCACTAAAAAACACATCGAACCCACTAAATTTGAAAAAATGAACGTTCGGCGTGCCAAGGAAGTGTTCTCGTCAGAAGTTATTGGTGCCATTAGTACACTGAAAGAAAATATAGGCATGTACCCGGAAGCGTACACATTCATGGAAGCAGAAGCAACCATTTTTTTTGAAAAACGTTAATAAATGGTTCGCTATGCATGACGTAAGCATCACATATCATCATATTCAGTCTAGAAATCCAGATAAAGGACATTTTTTCTCATTAAATGTCAGTCGCCTAAACTGGCTAGAGGAATATTTTCTTTCTTACCTTGAAACTTTGAAAGCTGCTAGTAACGCTGCTAGAAAGGACTTCCTGAGTTCTGAGACTTACGAAGCTACCTATACAATTAATCACGGATTCAACTGTCCAGTGCATAAGGTATCTTCTAAAAAAAGGGTAGAGGAAAGTCACCAAATATGGGGAGTTTTTTTTATAAGGCTCACATTAGACATAAGAAGGAACGGAATAATTTTGGTTTTCTCACCAATGTAAACCTCAGGCGATATACTATGTATATTACAAATATGGGCACGTTTGATGTTGTAATACCCTCTGATATTATTGTTAACTTTAAAAGTGCACTTTCCCCGTATTAGGCAACCGGGTTTCGTAATATGGGGGGGGGGGAGGTGAGAAACCTCATGGTTTTTATTTATAATAGGTACACTGAATAGTATACCCCACTAATTAAAGCATTAATTCTGACAATTTTTTTTCGTGTGGCCTCCTGAGAGGCCGAGTGCAGGTCTTTCTAGTCGACGCCCGTGGGCGACCTGCGCGTCAGGATGAGAGATGGAATGGATGAAGATGAATGAAACTGAGCAAGGATGTGGAAGGAAACAGCCGTGGCCTGTTAGAAGGTACCGTCCCAGCATTTTCCTGGTGTTGAAAAATGGGAAACCACGCAAAAACATTTCAAGGACGGCTGACGGTGGGGCTCGAACCCACGCGTCTACCGAGTCAGCAGAGAGCTTGGCCCCATGGCCTAACGCTGCCCTTTAGCCAGCGTCGGTAATTATGACAATGTAATGAAATCATGAACACAAATAGTACAAAAATACAAAAATGAATATTTTAAGTAAATAACTGTCCTAGTTTCCTGTTGCCGAACTTCCAAACCGTTCAGCAGAAAAATGCATAAACTTTAATGAAAACCGAGTGATTCTGATCGAATTCAACTGTAACGAGGTGCAAGGTATGTCTAATTTCTCTTAGATTTATTAGCACGCTACTTTATTTTGTGATATAATGTGCGTTTTGATATTGTGGGAATTATAATGATAATATAATAGTGTCACGAGCAACCCGCCCCGGCTTCGCCCGAGAACAGTTATGAATGTGCAAGGAATTCCTGTCAGACGTAATTGAAGAATGGCGAGGTGCAAGCCATATCCCCCTCCCGTCCAAACTAAAAACACTTATAGTGGGCGATGTATCGAAGATAGAGATATGCTCACGCGGATTTTTTTGTACAATTTTTCATGCTGAACAATTCTTACACTCATAGTATATTGATATTTTTAACGGTTTGTCCAGCGTAAGCTTAAAAAGCGCTCGGACGTCAAGTTCTTTCTTCGACCTATTCACTGAAAACTAAAATCGTTACAGCTTGGCTCCCTTTGATCATAAATTAATTATTTTCTACAGAAATCTTCCTCGATATTACCTGTACAGAATGGTGAAAGCCGCATAAAAATCCATCCAGTGGTTCTCGAGATTACCCGTGATATCCAAGAATCGGGGACTTTGTTTTACACTAAGTAGAGATAAGTCTTAGTCGTGCAATGCTTGGTCAACAGCGCTGTGTGAGCAGTTGAGTAACTAACAAGATTTCATGAAAAAGGTCTCATTGTCTAGGCCGGTATGAGCGCATTCAGTCGGCCGTGCCTTAACCGAACTCACACGTGAAAAGACGCCCTTCAGCATTAAACAGGAACACATAGATGCCTTCAACACACTGAAGCAACTATTGACCTCACCACCATTATTGCAACACTTCCATAGTGATAGGCCCACCTTCTTACACGTGGATGCCAGCCAGTACGGACTGGGGGCGGCCCCATTGCAGGAAGACGCAGAAGGGCGCATACGGCCCGTCGCTTTCGCTAGCAGGAAGCTAACGGCCGTTGAGACTAGATACTCTGCCACAGAGCGGGAAATGCTGGCATTCTCGTGGGGAGTGAACTATTTTAGGGTATACCTCTATGGTATCCGGTTCACGGTAGTGACTGACCACGCGAGCTTGCTTTTTTGGGACAAATTTAAAAACCCAAATTCGCGGCTCAACAGGTTTATATTCCGCCTGTATGAATATAACTTCGTGGTCAAACACAAGAAAGGCGCTACACACCTAGACGCAGATGGGTTGTCTAGGCTACCAGTAGCCGATCCCCCGGATGACAGTAAGGACCACGAATGGGACGACATGCCCACTTTTGCCCTGACGGTGATTAACATCAAGCAGGAGCAAGAACGTGATCCGTACTTGAAACAGATTCTAATGGCACTAGAAAACTTGGATAACGTGGACTCCAAGACAGCGCGGCTGTCTAGGCGATTTTTCCTAGACAAAGACGGGGTACTGAAATTTAAGCCCACAGCCATGCACGATAACGCACCCATAGCGGTTCCGGAGTCATTGAAAGAGAATATCATGATCGGACACCACAATAGCCCACTGGCAGGGGCACATTTAGGTACGCATAAAACATACCTTAGAATCCGTGACAAGTATTATTGGGTAAACATGAAGGCCGACATAGACACCTTCGTAAAGACATGTCACACTTGCCAGCGATTTAAAACAAGGCCTGGCAATCCTCATGGACTACTCAACCAAATTCCCGTAGGAGAGCTATTTCACAGAGTCGGGATAGATGTTAAAGGCCCTATTATGACATCTCAGAGAGGCAATAAATATATACTGGTTGCCACCGAGTATCTCACCCGATACATGATTACGAAGGCTGTTCCCAAAGCAGACATGAACAGTATAGCCGAATTCTTATTTGACATAGTTACACGATATGGCCTATTCCAAACCTTACTATCCGACAGAGGTACTATTTTCACCTCGAGAGTGCTCCAACAGTTTTTGGAGATACTCAGGATTAAGGCATACACTACCACGAGTTTTTCCCCGCAAACCAACGGACTCACGGAGAGTATGAACAAAATACTTGGAATAGCGCTGGCTAAATTCACAGAGGACGCAGGGACAGACTGGGATGATTATCTGCAGCCCATCACTTTTAGTTATAACACTTCCATATCCACGGCTACAAAACACTCTCCACACTTCCTACTGCACGGATACACGCCCAGAAGCCCCATAGACAACATATGCATCCCACAGGACACTCACACGGACAATGCCGCCCGGCTAGAGCACTTGCAGATAGCTCGCATGGACGCTAGAAAGAACATAGCCGCGGCGCAGAAGAAACAAAAAGAACGGTACGATCGGCAGAGAAAGACCGTGGAATACACACCCGGGCAATTGGTTATGGTTTCCAATTCCGCCAGTAAGAAAAATGTGTCTGAGTTCCTCTTGCCACGTTGGTCAGGTCCCTTCAAAGTCTGCAGGAAGGTATCTGACCTAAACTATATCGTTAACGTGCGCCATGGACGCAAGCTCATTAAAGACACTATTCACGCCCGCCGTATGAAGGCATATCATACACGCAAAGCTCCCACACCCACACGTACAGGCGGAAACACTATCAAAAGAAAGGGAAGTGATCCCACTGGCAGACGTGGAAAGAAGGCCAAGAAATAGCCTTCGGACCTCGCTGACCGCACCGGGATACGACCCTAATACTTGACAGAACTGTCCAGAAGACACAAGCCTGAATGGCAACAGGAATAATTAGCCTGGTTAAAGACGGTCTCGAACCCGTAACCTCCTGAATACCAGGAAGGTAAGGTCGGGTAGCTATCCAGTTGCAGGATAGGAAAGTAAGGGACAGTTACACTAACATATATTCACACGCGGAAGACAATAAAATCACCTCCGACACCTAGTCACCAAACACGCGACTAGCGCCCCGGAGACACTCGTGCATAATGACATTTAGTACCATTAATAGGGATATATTCGACCCACGCCACATTAACACAAAACTTGGGGACACGAATGTATTCAGTGAAAGGTTCTTTTACATGGCGGAAAGCCCTACTCGCAACAGCAGAGAGAGCAAGCAGGTTAGACACACACGTGCCGGACACGGAGCATTGTCAAACAAGTAATACGATAGCGCACACGTTAATGAAATTCAATACTATCGCCGTCAGCGATAAGACACTCTCCTCGTGGGCGACCTTTGCTGGCACACACAGGCTAAGAGCACTCCAGGCTGAACTGGGACATACACCTCCATTCATGCCAAGTCCAGAACCCCATAACTTCCAAAATTACACTACGAGGAGAATTCAAAAAGATTCAAACTTCTCACGCCAAGGCGTATTTTTATCCGTATGCCTTAAATACACGATGCGTGTGCCATAGTACATACGGCACAAATATCGTAATACCAGGTCCTTACAGCAAGCCGGGTCCGAACTCATAACCACACAACACACTCGTACCAAAAACTAACTAACCAATGGTATTTTTGGTACGAAAAACACAATCAAAATACAGACAAGGGGCGCTCAAAACCAACAGACAGCGCAGACATAGAACACAGAGAATTACACGAAATTGCGGGTCCAAATGCCCAATAAAAATCGGACACCGTGGAAAACAACTATACAGACTCCCAATTAAACCGAAATTGGCCCATACAAGTACATAAACAGGTAATACCACATTTCCTCCGGCCAAACACCATGCAAAAATTACAATTACACCAGACATAGGAAATAGATTTCCCAGACACAGGTATAGAAATTTCATAAGGCAAAAAGGTCTTATGGAATAGTGTCCATACAACAGTACTAGCAAAAATAGGACGAATTGACACACTGGCCCGCCCGGAATCCCAACCAGTGACAACACTCACATACTGGGAAAAAGTCACGTTCCGACAAGTGACATACGCAACGTCAGAGACTTCATGTACACAAACAAATGAAAGCATAACATGACGAAATACTGACTTGCAGATTCCGCCGCATTGCAACACTGCCGACGACAGACACTATTGTTATATCGGAAGTGACCATGAAATCACAAACACAAACCAATTATCATGCCATACATTTTTCAGCACTGCAACAACAGTTGTGACATTTAGCAATGTACAGACATAATAAGCCGGACTTATCTTAGGGCCACAGGGACATATCTACAAACAAAGATGTTGACAAGTTGCACGCGCCATCTGACACTCAGACACGCCATACACGATAGGACTTAGCCGATAACAGGCCTCCCGCCCGCATGGCGTAGCGGAACATAGTCCCACACACACGCGCTCACGCGCTCACGCGAATACAGACAGGGGCCCTGAGGGAACAAGACCTCCCCCTAATAACTTCTTTTCTCGACTTTATTTCTAAAAAAAATCATTACAGGCAATCAGGACATGGCCAAGCACACTACGATCACGTGCTACATTAACACTACAAATGGGAGACCAGATTAGGCCGTGACGTCACAGCGTCACCACACTTTACTATCCCAAGGAGCGGATAGGGAACAGATTGAACAGATGAGGATGACAGGAGCACAGGTGGATAGGGCCAACCAGAGAGCCAATAGTACCACCCTCATCCTTCCATAACCTTCCCAATTACAACATTAACCAACACAGACACATAAACACGATAAAAACAGCTACACTACATGACAAAATATACATCGGGGTTGATAGACTTCATGCGTTTAGAAAGAGGACTTACTACGCCCTGGATCTCCATGCTAACACCTGAATATTAGGGGTGTGTCGGAAAACGACAATTAAGCGTAATGCGCATCTCCAAGTAAGAGATGAGGCCAAATTTATATACTAACCATTTTTTAATTAAATAATCCCGCATGAAAGGGCCATAATATTATTTTACACTGACCGATACCTATCCTTACATGAGTGCGGGTACGCCTCATATCCGGACACATGCATGGAATATCCCGTCCAAATACCAAGGGTTATTATTATTAAACCTGCATGACACTTTGTTAAAATTTTTGCAATCCCGGGAAATACCTACCCCCGGACACTCATTGTAGAAGCATCCTGGTAGCATCACCGGCTCTAGGCCACCATTTACATGAAGCCCAAAGATGCGCAACCCCCTCCTACCTTGCTTCAAGCCTATTCAACGAATAACGCCCCCGGATCCTAATAACAGGGAACCTAACGCTATAAACCCTACTAACGCCTCCATAAAAGTAAACAAAGCATTACAGCTGGAAATCCGACATAGCACAGTATACCTGAAGTAGTCTATGCACTTAGAAGTTGCTACAACCCCAAAACACTTGAAAATTTTTACATTTTATACAAAATAAATTATTTACACAGTACACTTATATTTTTTACATAAAAAGGAATCTGATAACACGCTGATTGGTGATAACGACATAAGCAGAAGGCCAGAGGCACCACACTGGAGCAGAGCGGGTAAGGCGATGTTGAGCCTTCCCTAGTTAACTTAACGACTAGACCAAAAAGACGAACTACGTAAGGTTGAGGCATTCATGGCCCGGCACGGGCAAACTTCGGAATCCTAGGTGTGCCTAGCCTGCCCCTAGGACGAAGAGATGTTACACCCACTATGTGCCACGGTCATCGAAGCCAATACCTGCTGGGGAGACTTTCTGAGGATGGTGGGAGAAATAGCCAGCCCCACGCCGGACTCAGGAGTTGACCCTAGGGACGACCAAACTAGGACTAGACTTTTAGTTAAATATAAGTAAGTAGAACTTCCAGGGCGGGGAGTTAGACTCCTATTCGTCAGGAGTGAAGCAGGATCCTAGGATTCAGCGGGACCAATCCTAGATCCGGCAAGTCCTTGCCCCGCGAAGCGAAGGTGAAGACAACGTAATCAACAAATAATGAAGAATGAAATGTAAATATATATGGAATGTACGCTCTCATTCGGTCCTGCGCCCACATAAATGGCTGACAACGGGTCGCCAGAGCCTAAATGGTGACGCATCGAGCAGCCAGAGTTATTAAATGAGTAGCATCGCGAGCAACTCAAAGGGGTTTTAGTGGGCAAGCCCAACAATGCTGAATACAGTCATGAATAACAAGGGAACATCAATGACGACATATGCAAATGCAACGGCAATGGACAGGCAAGTATAACGGCGATGCGCTTGCCCTCTAAGCAACGCAGTCGTTCGTAACTTCATTAATTACTAGTTAGTAAGCACTAGCATAGACGTCGACAACTAGTATTAAGGGGGCGGAATCCGGCGGTTCTAGAGACAACCGGTGTTTCTAAAATACGTGCGGGTGGTGATCTGAGGAAGTAAATTGCCTCAGGCGATCGCCCTGGTCAAAATTTAGCAAGTAAGACAGTTGCATTTGACACGCAACTTAGGATTAAGCAAATTTACTAACCGCTGTTGCCAAATAATAGCACAGCATATTTCGGCAATAAAGTAAGGTCAACCATTCGGCTTATAAATAGCAAACATTTTTACTTGTCATAATTAAGGCTTTTTTTTTCAGATTAAGATAACGCCGCTCGGCACCCGGTAACTAAAATTCCGCTACCGGGGTAAGCCCGACAACATATTAAGATAAATGGTATTAAGATAACACACTAGAATAAGTACGATCTAGAATAAATATCTCGGCACCCGGTAACTAAAATTCCACTACCGGGGTAAGCCCGACAACATATTAAGATAAATAGTGTTAAGATAACGCCGCTCAGCACCTGATGACCAACAACCCCGTCATCAGGGTAAGCCCGATAATACATTAAAATAAGTATGACTAAGGTAACGATCTCGGCACCTGATGACCGACAAACCCGTCATCAGGGTAAGCCCGATAACACATTAGGTTAACAATAGACTAAGGTAGAATATCCCGGCACCTGGTCACCAAAAATCGGTACCAGGGTAAGCCCGACAACACTAGGTTAAGGCAACATTTGGAGCCACTTTTTATATATCCTTAAGAGTAGTCTATGAATAGACATAAGGGTAGTTGGTAGACAGGAGTACACTATCACGTTGGTAGACAGGAGTAAACATACACATGGACAGTGATATTAATCATATATATGCTTACTTTACAGCCATGAGCTCCAAAGTGGGACACCCGCTCCCAATATAGGGTGCTCCATCATTATAGACATTTATTTTTGTCAGCACAGAGAGTGGCGCCAATATGGGCACTCTCCAGATTTCATACGGCAATGTTATTATTATGCTTACATATCATGTTATATTTTCTTACACCTCGCCAGGTATCGATCCAGCGCCGACAACCGACAGCTGGGTACAGGCAACCGCTACCATGTAGCAACCACGTGTTGAGCACCATGCTCATACTGTCATGTTTTACACAGGATGACAAGGGTGAACACCCTATACATATACATATATGCCAATAATTTCCTTTCTTTACCAACAGGTGGCGACATTGTATATAGCCCTCTGTAAATATTTTGCCCACGCCCATACACGTCTTGCTAACCCCCACCTACACACACAATTTCCTCCCCCCTACACACATCAATAAAGTTTGCTTACAGGTAATAAATCCGCACCACGGGGGAGATATGCCTGTGGGATATACCCCACCGCAGGTCGGATCAACGTTTCGTGAATACATCACCTAATATGAGAGGTGACATACGGCCACACAACGCGGACTCCTCATGTACAGGACGGGTTGTATCGCCATGATAGTCGCGCCCACCCACAGGGGGCAACGCTATTTTAGCATAAATTGTTGTTGGAAAGGATAACAATGAGGTACCATATAAACTAGGTTAATAGAAATTTAGCGCGCTTAGTTAGTCCTAAGATAATTGTAAATTGTAACTTAACACAAAGTAATGCGCCCACGGGCAGTTATTCTCCTATAAATGTATAAATAATACTTCGCACCCCCACATTGTCTGCGGAGGGGATAAATGGTACTCATAACTCTTAATATATGCGCATATCAAAATTACATATCAAACAGTATTCTCTCTACATTAATCTCACATGTACACAATGCTTATGACTTGTTTCTTTCATTTTCCTTCTTCTAACGCCCAAATTTGTGAAGATGTTCCGTTTTATCCCAAATCAATAAACATATTTTAAATATTTCCCCTAACGTATACCTTGGAACATCTATTTTGCTACTTCTTCTATCTTTCTCATTGCAGGGAGCAATTTTCCCCCCAAGACAGAGCCGGACGGCACAATCACCCGTCCAGCCCTGGGTTTTTTCCTCCCTGCACAACAACAATATATTATCAAAACTAATGTATTTTTTGGAACTTTTTATATTGCAAATGGCATTTTTTTATTCTTATGAACTGTTTTTTATTTTTATGAACTATTTCAAATTTAAATCATCACATGTATATGTATATCCCAAAACCCACCCCTCTGAACACGAACTGATCTCACATCTACACGACATCCCTACATCAACACGACATCACCACCTCTACACGGAACAGAAGAAACGAAGATCAGATTCAAGGAAGATTCCACTAAGACCTACTACATCGACACCCCAACTCCACGTTCCGTTCCCGTTCGCGGGGACGCGAACTAAACAGAGGAAGAGCCTTGTACAGGCCCCCAGGGGTCTGCACCCCCTGGAAGCCACCCTCCATCATCTATTAAAACCACCCCTAACTGGCAAATCTCATAAGTCCAGAACAACATCTTTTACACAGCAAGGGCAGCCGACCAGCTTGGAAGGCTTGCCAAACACTTGCATCACACTCATAAACATCTACACATAACTAATTGGGGCAGCTATACCAATGGAATGCTGACAGTACAACACCAAAGCCTATAAGAGGAAGGCCTTAAGGAGGACAGCCCTCTCTCTATCATCTGTCATACCGTGTGTCTCCGAAGGCTCCGCTGCAAACTGCTATCACCAGGTGAGTATCAGTGAAGTGTTCAGAGATCCTATATTTTGTAACCTACTCCACAAACTTGTACACTTAAACTTTTAACATTTATTACATTCCCCTAAGAGGGACTCACAATTCCATATTCACTGACCAATAAACACTTGGTCAGTAAACTACACTTGTCTTACTAGTTACACGCCTCTTCACGTCCTTACGCCCTTCCCGATTCCCGTCACGAGTAACCGTGACAATAGTAGCCAAATAGTTGCTGGCTCAAGCTTCATTGCACTTCCCGCAGCGACCCGACTGCATAAGCAGTGAGTCGCCAACACCGCTGACGCACGCACGTCGGTTATATAACTCTCTCCAACCATCTGAGAAGCTAGTGCATTAACCTGTACACAGAGGTTCATCCCCCGAGTTACACTTACGTCTTTATAGGAGCATCCCCTAGCATCCTAACACTAAACAACACTCTACACTGGTAAGCTTACCCAGCTACGGGAAGCTACCCCCTCCTAGGCATCACCTTATAAATTAGTACATTAACACATCCGTTTTAGATCTAACTACCCCCAACTAAGGGATCTAAAACAATATCATCATGCAATTTTGTACGGTGATAAATGGTACTGATACAAGTTGACCTATGTATATTTCATAGACCTGTAAAGTACAAAACGAACATGGTGACCAAGCGAATTTGAAATATTTTAATAGACTTTTCTCGTGATTTAACTCTCTGAGCGCAGTGAAATGTGGTACAGTAAATGATTTTGCAGATTGTAATGCACTGCCATCTAATTTAATTCAATTGTTTACATAACCGCAATATGGCGGCTGTGGGAAATTTTAAAATTAAGTTTTTATTCTTGTGTCGTAATCATGCGATCGAAGTGAAAGTTTGAATAATGAAGGTAGGCAATAATTGTCCTTGAATGGTACATAACTCTATGGCCTATACATATAACAATCCTAAATGGCGAGCTTCCGAAATATTTAGACGGTTCTCAATATCTATGAATCTTTTACAGCAACCAAACTGATTTTTTTAATGTTCATATAGGCTATGAACATATGTTCACCTATAGGACTTTCAGTAACCAGGTGAGCACAAATCCAACATGGCGGCGACGCGAATTATAAATATTTAAATGGACGTTTCTCGCGAATTAAATATCCGAGTGCCGTGAAACGTTGCACGTTAAATGCTTATACAAATGTTGATCCACTGGCATGTAATTTATTTCAATTGTTTGCATAATCACAAGATGGCTGGTGTGCGTACTTTTAAAATCTCGTTTTTACTTCTTGTGTTCTAATCATGCGATTGAAGTTTGAATACCACACGTACAGAATAATCTTAATGTAATAGTACAAAAATAAAAATTCATCCTGGCGACCATATGAAATATTTAGACCGTTCTCAATATCTACGAATCTGTTACAGCAAATTAAACTGAAATTTTGTATCTTGATAGAGACAATTAACATGAGCAGGATATATGAAAATAGGCTGTATAGTTCTTCACGGAACTACTTGTTTTTAAATTATGGTCAAACCTTTAAATTGTCATTACCTTATAATGTGCAATTTGTGACTTACCAACCTTTCGCAGTAAGCCGGCGGTATGCTTCTATAACGGATTATTTTCATCTGAAACTCTGTGAGATTCTAGTTATTTGACCTGCAAGCAGATGCAGTGTATTACACATTTTTAGTTAAACGATGTCATTTTATTTGATCAATACCACATGAACAAGTGAAATATCTTTAGTCCAATGTGTTTGGTACACCTACAATGTGTGGAAGGCTTGAGTGAAGTCTTGGATAAAAAAAAATACCAACTCCTTCGTATTATTTCCAAGTGTAGTGTAGAAGCACACTCTTTTATCATTCGTTTTATACTACCTGGAATACTTGAGATTTCCAAGAGCTTTGAAACAAACAATATAAGATCGCATTGAGGCAATGTTTTGAAGTCGCTGCATTAGCATTTTGTGGAAAGAAATATGAGTGTGTAATTTAATAACAGCTGCTTAGGCCACAGCTAACTTGATTTTCATGTGTATACAATTTACAAGGCAGTGAACACGTGGTGTTGCTCCGCAGAAACCTGTTTTATTCTGCTAAGATGTGAATGATGTGCCAAGGTCAGACGCTATTTCTCAAATGATTACAATAAGCGAGACGACTAGATTATAACAGAAGGCCAAGCCTTGACTTGCAGAATGTCTTGGATTCGAAGGAATGAACCAGATCACGGCCAGCTTGACGCTGCAAATTTCATTTCATATCAGAGTAACTTTGTCAATTTCAACTGTGAGCATAATGTGTTAAGAGGAGTCTCAGGGCATGATTTAATACTACACTATGTTATTTTTAGCATATTTTCATTTTATGAAAAAAATATGCTTTTGTCCGTGTGTGTGTGTGTGCGTGTGTTTGTGTGCCCTCCCCAATAACTTCTAAACGGCTGGAGCGATATCAATGAAACTCTATAAGATCATAGCACCAATTTGGCCGACCACAACCGTGTCCTTAAAATTTTTCTGTGTCTCACCATTCCGACATGGCGGCAGTGCAAATTATTTCACCAGCATTCAGTATCTCCGAAACTGTTACCGATATCACCCTGGAATTGTGTTCGGTGATAAAGGACACTACTAGAAGTTAACCTCTGTGACTTTCAAAAACTTGGTAACTACAAAAACAATATGGCGGTCAAGCGAATTTGTGACATTTAAGTAGACTTTTCTGGCGATTTAACCATTCAAACGTAATGAAACGTGGTTCAGCAAATGTTTATACACATTGTAATGCACTGGCGTCTAAGTTAGTTCAAATTTTTTACATAACCTCAAGATGGAGGCTGTACGAAATTTTAAAATTAAGTTATTATTTCTTGTGTCAAAATCATCCGATCGAAGTGAAATTTTGAATAATGGAGCTACGCAATAATTTTCCTTTAATGGTACATAACTCTATGGCCTATACATATAACAATCCAAAATGACGAGCATCCGAAATATTTTGACGGTTCTCAATATCTACGAATCTTTTACAGCAATCAAGCTGATATATTTTATGTTCATAGAGGCTATTCACATAAGTTCACCTATAGGTCTTTCAGTAATATGGTGAGCACAAATCCAACATGGCGGCGATGCGAAATATACATATTTAAATAAACGTTTCTCGAAATCTAAACATCCGAGTGCAGTGAAACTTTGCACTTTAAATGCTTATACAAATGTTAATCCACTGACATCTAATTTATTTCAATGGTTTTCATAACCACAGGATGGCAGCTGTACGAAATTTTAAAATCTCGTTTTTACTTTTTGTGTACTAATCATGCGTTTGAAGTTTGAATACCACACGTACACAATAATCTTCATGTAATAGTACATTAAAACTGAAAGTCAGTCTGAAAGACTAGACTTTGTATCATTTTAAATGCTGAAGAATGCTAGAAAGGCTGGAGACTTCTCTCTTCGCTCGAAGCCAAAGACTCTTGACATGTTAGAAAATTATCTACATAATGCTTATCTTGCTAATCTTGTTTCAAATTACTCGCGAACGGCAAGTGCAAACCGAGGGCAAAGCAAGGAGAAGCGCGCGGGGACTTGCCCCTTCCATCCAGTCTAAAAACACTTATAGTGGGCGATGTATTGAAGATACGGATATGCTCTCCCGGACTTTTTGTAGAACTTTTCATGCTGACCAGTTCTTACGCTCATAGTATATTGTTATTTTTAACGGTTTGTTCAGCGTAAGTTTAAGAAGCGCACGGACGCCAAGTTTGTTTTCGACTTTTTCACTGAAATCGTTACTGCTTGGCTTCCTTTGATCATACATAAATTATTTTCTGCAGAATCCTTCCTCGAGATATCCTTTACAGATTGGCGAAACCCGCATCAAAATCCATCCAGTGGTTCTCAAGATTTCCCGTGACATCCAAGAATCGGGGATTTTGGTCCTATACTAACGAAGTGACCTCTGTGGGTTGGGGCTGTGGAATAGACCCACGGTATTCCCTGCCTGTCGTAAAAGGCGACTAAAAGGAGACCGAGCAGCCGCCGGTATAGCCTAAGTGGCTCCCCTCTTTCGCAAATTGCAGATAGGGTCAGGGCACTCTTTTGTCCTTGGAGTGAGAAATCGCTCCTAAGGGTGGATGAACCAGCAGGATTTGGTCAACAGCATAAGACTGGAGAAGGCAACGGGAAACCACTCCATTAAATACCTTTATGTGTATCCCAAGAAAACCTATGATGAGTCCAAAGACAAATGTTAGCGAAGTTGGCACTGCGGGATCACACCTCAAAGGAATGATGTCGGGCCCGGCAGGAGAGTAAATGGGGCCTGTTGTTGTTTGAGTCTTCAGTCTTTTGACTGGTTTGATGCAGCTCTTCATGCCTCACTGTCCTGAGCTAATCGTTTCATCTCTACATAGCTACCACACCCTACATCTGAGGCAATCTGTTTAACATATTCTAACCTTGGTCTACCCCTACAGTTCTTGTCCTCGAACCTTCCTTCCATAACTAAGCTTGCTAATCCTGGGTGTCTTAGTATGTATCCTACCAACCTATATCTTCTTTTCATTAGCAGTCGCCAGAATCATCTCTCCTCTCCCACTCGTCTTAATACCTCTTTGTTTGTAACCCTATCTACCCATCTGATCTTCATGATTCTCCTGTAACACCACATTTCAAATGCTTCAATTCTCCTCTTTTCTGCTGCACCAATAGTCGAACTATGTTACAAGCTGGGAAACTAGAGAACTTGAAAAGAGAAATAGACAGACTTAAATTAGATATTTTAGGATAAGCTGAAACACGTTGGAGAGAAGAAGGAGAGTTCACAAGCGGAGACTTCAATGTCTTGCACTCCGGAAGTGAGAATGGTCAAGGCGGTGTAGGTTTGGCACTAAATGCTAACTCTTCAAGAGCCCTACTGGATGTTGAAGCTATTGGAAACAGAATTATCATAGCACGTTTTCTGGCAACACCCGTAACTTTAGTTGTGGTGGAGGTATATATGCCTACGTCCAGCAGTGATGATGATGAGGTCGAAGAAATGTATGAGAAGCTGGAAGAATTACTGCGTAAGACAAGGGCTAGCGAGAACATTATTATAATGGGAGACTGGAATGCAGTGATTGGTGAGGGAAAAGAAGGATTTGCAGTAGGAGGGTATGGTCTTGGTAGAAGAAATGCACGTGGTCAACGTATTCTCGAATTCTGTGTACAAGAGAGGTTCGTTATACGTAACACTTGGTTTACCTCACCAAAGAGGCGGAGATATACTTGGAAAAAGCCAGTCGATGATCAACGTCACCAGATTGTCTATATTCTTGTCAAGGAAAGATACAAAAATCAAGTGAAGAAATCCATGGCATATCCGGGTGCTGACACCTGTTCTGATCATTCTCTACTATAATGAGTACGGCACTGAAATTTAAACGCAGGATTCAGGGAAAACAAACAAAGAAGTGGAATCTTGAAGCATTTAAAAGCGAGCGGACTAAAAACAATATCAGGAAGCCACTGATGACAACATATCATCATATGCAAACAACTCACAAAGTGTTGATCATTTATGGTCAATAGCCAAATTCTCCATCGAAAAGGCTGCTGAAGACTATGTGGGATTTGTGGAAAGAGTGAATCGCAAACCATGGATCACACAGGACATTCTCTTAAAGATGGACGAAAGAAGAAAATTTAAAAACGACTCCTCAGAAGTAGGTAGAAATAACTACTGAATGATCGACTCTGTCGGGAGAAGAAAATGGAGTGGTGGCAGTCAAAATGCGAAGAGATCGAATTTCTGAAAAAACAAGGAAGAACAGATTTAGCCTACCAAAAGATCAGGGAAACTACTAAGAAACAAAAAGGATTCCGCACTAGACAGTTCCATGATACACATGTGAATCCTATATCAGACCTGAATTACAAGAAGGAACACTGGAGGATGTATGTTGAAGATCTATACGCAGAACCAATTCCATTCGTTTTGCCAACACGTGGCGAGGAAGACAGGTCAAATGCAGAAGATAACATTATTAGATCACAGTTCGATGAAGCTCTAAAATCAATATCGATGGGTAAAACACCAGGTATTGACAATGTTCCTGCCGAACTAACCAAGAATAGTGGGGATAGTACACTTGAATGGATATTCAAATTGGTAGCAAGAATTTTCGAAGAAGATAATGGCCTCAGGAGTTTTATACCAGCGTCATCATTCCAATTCCAAAGAAGACTGTACCAGTTGAATGTAGTGACTATCGGACCATTAGTCTCATACATCATGCATCAACGATACTTCTGCAGATTTTAAGGAAAAGGATGGAAATATACATCGAACAGTCTCTAGACAACTCTCAATTTGGTTTGCGAAAGAATATGTCTACACGTGATGCTATCGGGTCCTTGCGATGTTGGAGAAAAGATGTTAAGTGTAAACTGAAACCTTTATGTGTGCTTTGTGGACTTCGAAAAAGCATTTGATAAAGTCAGCTGGCACAAGCTGTTTCCTCTTCTGAATCAAATAGGATGTCCCCATCGATTAATCAGATTAATATTTGATCTGTACATAAATCAAACTGCTGTTGTTCGGATTGGAAATGACGTATCGGAACCCGCTAAGATCTGCAAAGGCGTCCGACAAGGTTGTTTGCTGTCCCCTGGACTGTTCAATGCCTTCGCTGAAGCTATAACTAAGTGGTCTTTGAAAGGTTCTAATTTGGGAGTGAAAGTTGGTGGAAGACTTATCCAGAATATTAAATTTGCTGATGATCTGGCATTACTTGCAGTAAATCCGCATACATTAACAAACATGTTGCAATGTTTAAATGATACAGCTACAGAATATGGAATGAAAATCAATTTTAAGAAGACCAAGATTCTGGTGATAAGTAAGAATCAACATGAACTAAATATTACCATAAATAAAGAACCAGTACAACAGGTCAGTCGTTTTAAATACCTTGGTCAGATCTTCACAGAAGACCTACGATGTGAAGTTCAAATCAGGAGCCGTATAGCCATGGCCAAGCAGGCATTCCGTGAAAAGCATTCTCTAATTTGTCAACGCTCCATGTCCCTCAGCCTTAGAAAACAACTGGTTAAGACCTACATATGGCCAGTTGCAATGTACTGCAGTCAGACCTGGTCAATGAATAGAGGTGACATTAAACGACTAGAAGCGTTTGAGATGTGGTGTTGGCGCCGAATGGAAAAGATCAGCTGGGTATAGAAAATGGCCAACATAACGGTGCTGGATCCAATAAAGGAAAAACGGCAAATGATCCGCTAGATATATATAAGGAGATCCACCTGGCTTGGCCACAGGTTACGACATGGTGGCCTGATGATCGACATACTAGAAGGCTAAATGCCTGGTAAACGCCCTCGCGGGAGGCCACGGAACACTTTCATGAGATCTTTTCTAGATAGATCAGGCCTACGAAGTTATGAAATGGTCAAAAGGACAGCACAAGACCGAACAACGTGGAAAAGACTCATTGTAGGGGCAGACCAGTCGCCTGACTGAAAAACATGATGATGATGATGACTAACGAAGTAGAGATTGTCGGTGTACACATGTACCAAGCGGTACTATGACGTCACACACCTCAGTGAGTCTGGGTACATTTCGTCCCGTCACCGTAACGTAACGCCAGACCCCAGCATAACGACGAAGTCGACAAGATCATTTAAAATGATAAAAAATCCAACCTGGCCACCATTGAAATATTTAGACGGTTCTCAATATCTACGAATTTATCACAACAATCAAACTGTGATTTTTATGTTGATAGAGGCAATTAACATGAGTAGTATATGTGAAAATAGGCCGTAAAGCTCTTCACGGAACTACTTGTGTTTAATTTATGGTCAAACGTTTAAATTGTCATTATCTAAAAATGTGCAATTTGTGACTTACCAACGTTTCGCAGTAAGCCAACGGTATGTTTCTATAACAGATTATTTTCATCTGAAACTCTGTGAGTTTCTAGTTATTTGACCTGCAGGCAATTGCAGTGTATTGCACATTTTTAGTTAAACCATGTCTCTTTATTTGATTAATACCTCATTAACAGGTGAAATATCTTTAGTCCAGTGTGTTTGGAACAATTACAACGTGTGGAAGGCTTTAGTGAAGTCTTGGATAAAAAAAATACCAACTACGTCTTATTATTTCCAAGTGTAATGGAGAAACACACTGTTTTATCTTTCGTTTTATACTACCTGGAATACATGAGAGTTCCAAGAGCTTTGAAACAAACAATATAAGATTGCATTGAGGCAATGTTTTAAAGTCGCTGCATTGGCATTTTGTGGAAAGAAATATGAGTGTGTAATTTAATAACAGCTGCTTAGGCCACAGCTAACTTGATTTTCATGTGTATACAATTTACAAGGCAGTGAACACGTGGTGTTGCTCCGCAGAAACCTGTTTTATTCTGCTAAGATGTGAATGATGTGCCAAGGTCAGACGCTATTTCTGAAATGATTACAATAAGCGAGACGACTAGATTATAACAGAAGGCCAAGCCTTGACTTGCAGAATGTCTTGGGTTCGAAGGAATGAACCAGATCACGGCCAGCTTGACGCTGCAAATTTCATTTCGTATCAGAGTAACTTTGTCAATTTCAACTGTAAGCATAATGTGTTAAGAGGAGTCTCAGGCCATGGTTTAATACTACACTGTGTTATTTTTAGCCTATTTTCATTTTATGAAAAAATAAGCTTATGATATCACCTTTTGTGTGTGTGTCCCTAATTACTTCTAAACGGCTGGAGCAATTTCCATGAAACTCGGTAAGATCATAGCACTATTCTGGCCGACCCTTGAAATGTTCTTGTGTCTCACGTATCCAACATGGCGGCTGTGCAAAATATTTCACCAGCATTCAGTATCTCCGAAACTATTACCGATATCACCCTGGAATTGTGTACGATGATAAAGGACAGTACTAGAAGTTCACCTATGAGACTTTGAAAAACCTGGTAACTACAAAACCAACATGGCGGTCAAGCGAATTCTTGATATTTAAGTAGATTTTTCTCGCGATTTAACCATCCAAACGTATAGAAACTTGGTACAGCAATTGTTTATACACATTGTAATGGACTGGCGTCTAAGTTAGTTCAATTGTTTACATAACCTCAAAATGGCGGCTGTGCGAAATATTTCACAGGCATTCTATATCACCGGAACTGTTACAGATATCACCGTGAAATTTTGTACGGTGATAAAGTGCACTGCTACAAGTTTATCAATGTAACTTTCAAACACCTCTATAGTACAAAACGAAGATGGCGGCCGAGCGATATTGAAACATTTTAATAGACTTTTCTCGTGATTTAACCATCTGAGCGCTGTGAAATGTGGTAAAGTAAATGATTATACATATTGTGATGCACTGGCATGAACTTTAGTTCAATTGTTTACATAACCTCAAGATGGAGGCCGTGCGAAATGTTAAAATGAAGTTTTTATTGCTTGTGTTAAAATCATGCGAACAAAGTGAAATTTTGAATAATGTAGCTACGCAATAATTTTCCTTTAATGTTACATAACTCTATGGCCTATACATATAACAATCCAAAATGACGAGCATCCGAAATATTTTGTCGGTTCTCACTATCTGCGAATCTTTTACAGCAATCAAACTGATATTTTTAATGTTCATAGCGGCTATGCACATAAGTTCACCTATAGGACTTTCAGTATCCTGGTGAGCACATATCCAACATGGCGGCGACGCGAAGTATAAATATTTAAATAGAAGTTTCTCGATATTTAAACATCCGAGTGCAGTGAAACTTTGCACGTTAAATGCTTTTACAAATGTTAATCCACTGACATCTAATTTATTTCAATTGTTTTCATAACCACAAGATTGCAGCTGTGCGTAATTTTAAAATCTCGTTTTTACTTCTTGTGTCCTAATCTTGCGATTGAAGTTTGAATACCACACGTACACGATAATCTTCATGTGATAGTAAATTTAAAAAAATCCAACCTGGCGACCATCTGAAATATTAAGACGGTTCTCAATATCTACGATGTTATCACAACAATAAAACTGTGATTTTGTATGTTGATAGAGGCAATATTAACATGAGTAGTATATTTGAAGATAAGCTGTATAATTATTTCCGGAACTACTTGTTTTTAAATTATGGTCAAACTTTCAATTGTCATTCTCTCAAAATGAGCAATTTGTGACTTACCAACTTTTCGCAGTAAGCCGAGCGTATGTTTCTATAACGGATTATTTTCATCTCAAACTCTGTGAGATTCTAGTTATTTGACCTGCAAGCAGATGCAGTGTATTACACATTTTTAGTTAAACGATGTATTTTTATTTGATTAATACCACATGAACAAGCGAAATATATTTAGTCCAATGTGTTTAGAACAATTACAATGTGTGAAGGCTTGAGTGAAGTCTTGGATTTTAAAAAAACTACTCCGTCGTATTATTTCCAAGTGTAGTGGAGAAACACACAGTTTTATCTTTCGATTTATACTACCTGAAATAGTTACTTGAGATTTCCAAGAGCTTTGAAACAAACAATATAAGATCGCATTGAGGCAATGTTTTGAAGTCGTTGCATTAGCATTTTGTGGAAAGAAATATGAGTGTGTAATTTAATAACAGCTGCTTAGGCCACAGCTAACTTGATTTTCATGTGTATACAATTTACAAGGCAGTGAACACGTGGTGTTGCTCCGCAGAAACCTGTTTTATTCTGCTAAGATGTGAATGATGTGCCAAGGTCAGACGCTATTTCTCAAATGATTACAATAAGCCGGACACTGGATTATAACAGAAGGCCAAGCCTTGACTTCAGTGGCGTTTTCTCCAATACCACGGGGTAAGCACCGCTTACCTAGCATATTCTCATAAGAATAAAGTATATAATATCACTTTCTAACGCGCAAGCAACTGCAAAAACGCCGCTTTGAATGACGTTCCTCGTTCTCTACCGCAGTTCTCCACGATCAGCCAGTACCACTTTGGAGAGAAAGAAGAAAGTGTGCGGCTGGTCGCTATGACAACGGCTTGTTTACCTCCAGGAGCCTTCTGGTCCGGAACACTGCTATGGCCGATGGAGTGGTACACCAAGTACGCCAGGTCTTGGCTAAGACAGGGGGTGTGGCGTTCCATAGCCACAGGACTGTCGTCGAGACAAGTCAAAGCGGGTTGCAAGGTCTGCTTCGGTTCGGGCGGCTTACCCTGGCGAGCCTGGACACCAGCACTGCTTAAAATTATTTGGCGCGCCTCTCCAGTCCCCACCCTCCATCTGACCATCAGACCCGACCTTTGCTGGGCGCGGTAGTTAAAATTCTTCTTCGTCCTGTTAACTCACAACTCTATGTTTTTGAGTGCAATTAGCAAAATTTAGTATACCGTAACTACTGTTGATATTATTGTGTTGGGAGTGAACAGTGCGTTGGAATCTTCAGAGTGACCCATCAACCCGAAAAGTTCCTCTGATTATCATTCAAATTATATTCAAAGAGTTGGTGTAACGGATACATAATTTTAAATGTATGTACATCCGTATAATTTGAATAATATTTTAAAGACCTATCACATTATTTAAAAAAATATTTGGTAATTACGGTAGGTAGGGTCTATCAAATTCTCATTTGTACAAAATTAATTAATGCCACTATTTACTGTATCTTGGCGGATCATTTGTAGCGAAGTTCAATTCTTCTCTCCCTCTTAGCGAATTCATCAATTACATGGTCGCGAAAATCTGTGTTCCCCTGAAGGCTGCACTATAACACCTTTTCAATGGAAAGAAGCGCGAGATGTGAAAGTCCTTCTTGATGCATTGAGTTTCGGTTGAAGGTTTTTATACGTTTCATGGTAGAAAGCATTCTTTCCACTGATGCACTAGACACCGGAATTGTCAGTACTAGTTTAAAAAAAAGAAGGAAGCTTTTAGTTTTACGTGACCATTAATCATGCGATCATGAGCCACGGGACCTCCTTTTTACGTGGAATCCGAACCACAGGACATGGAATTTCACTTCGAAATCTCACATGAATTGACTGGGAATCGAACCCGGTCCACCTTGGTGAGAGGCCAACTGCTTGACCGCTGCGCCACCACGCCCCCCTTAGTACTAGTTTGCATAGGTTATAGGCCTATGCCCCAATTAAGTCATTCAAACTAATGAAGCCGTGAAAACTTACATCAGTACAATTTGAGTGATATTTGCAAATAAATATTAACTGAACATGCAATACAATGACATAAGAATATCTATTAGTCTACTAATAGCATGTTTATTATTTTAATATTCACTTATTTATTTATTTATTTATTTATCGTATGGCTTTTAGTGCCGGGAGTGTCCGAGGACATGTTTGGCTCGTCTGAGTCTGTAGCTGCTTCCAGCGGACACCCTAAAGGGTGAGCTACAAGTTCCGTTCAATTTCAAGTAGTTCCAACTTTCGTCACCAGATATCAATGATACCTAGTGGCGAACGTAGGAACTTTGATAGAGCGTTCTGACGAAATCTAACCTAACAAATTTTGCTTTACACAAGTTTAGTCTGAGAAAGGATCTTTTACATGGCATAAATCTATGACATGGGACCGCCGGCTTTACTTCCCCTCCGAAGAAAGGCATACTGAAGGATTTTTAACGCTCTTAAAAAATCCGACGAGTTCGGCCGGGTTTGAACCCGCTATCTTGGGCATAGCAGTTCGGCATGCTACCGACTACGCCACCGAAGCCGCTAATATTCACTTAGGTCTCATAATAGAAAATAATAATAATGTTATTGGTTTTACGTCCCTGTTAACTACTGAGGCTTTTAGAGACGCCGGGGTGCCGGAATTTTGACCCGAAGGGAATCTTTAAATATACTGACACGGCTCCCTCGCATTTGCGCACCCTCAAATGCCGACTGGCTGCGACGGCATTCGATCCCGCTATCTTAAGCTCAGCAAGCTAGAACGTTACCGCTGAGCCACGCACAATAGAAAATTTACGGGTAATAACCTAAAAGTTTAGCTCCTTAGGCCAAGAAATGCGAACAACAAAAACACCAATTGCCACACTGTTCAATCGTCAAATGATACACGATAAGAGAAGCTCGCCAACCCTATTGTTGAATAATTTTCTCCGGACTTAATGTACATGGATTGGCATGCCTAAAGTTGAAAAGGGAAAAATGAGTTGTGCTGTATTACAACTCTTTGTATTTTTATTTTTTAAATGTGAAAGACTAATAATTATGTGTGTAGAGTAATTGTTGCTACTTCAGATATCAAACTCAACATTGACAAGGGCATAGCTGGAACCGGGTGCTGAAGTTGCTTTATGGTGTAAGCGTATATTTTGAGTCTTCGTCACAGCTTACCCTCGAAAAAATTCCACGCCACGCCACTGCTTGACTTGCAGAATGTCTTGGATTCGAAGGAATGAACCAGATCACGGCCAGCTTGACGCTGCAAATTTCATTTCATATCAGAGTAACTTTGTCACTTTCAACTAAAAGCATAATGTGTTAAGAGGAGTCTCAGGCCATGACTTAATACTAGACTATGTTATTTTTAGCCTATTTTCATTTTATGAAAAATAAGCTAATGAGCTCACCTTTTATCCACGTGTGTGTGTGTGTGTGTGTGTGTGTGTGTGTGTCTAATCACTTCTAAACGGCTGGAGCGATTTCTATGAAACTCGGTAAGCTCATAGCACCTTTCTGGCCGACCTCGAACGAGCCCTTCAAATTGTATTGTGTCTCACCAATCCAACATGGCGGCTGTGGAAATTATTTCACCAGCATTCAGTATCTCCGAAACTATTACCGATATCACCCTGGAATTGTGTACGGTGATAAAGGACACTACTAGAAGTTCACCTATGAGACTTTCAAAAACGTGCTAACTACAAAGCCAACATGCGGTCAAGCAAATTTGAGACTTTTAAGTAGACTTTTCTCAAAAGCCTCCGTGGCTTAGGCGGCAGCCTCTCACCGCTGGGTCCGTGGTTCAAATCCCGGTCACTCCATGTGAGATCTGTGCTGGACAAAACGGAGGCAGACAGCTTTTTCTCCGGGTACTCCGGTTTTCCCTGTCAAAATTTCATTCCAGCAACACTCTGCACTATCATTTCATTTCATCTATCATTCATTTAATCATTGCCCCAGAGGAGTGCGTCAGGCCTCGGCAGCCGGCACAGTTCATATCCTCGCCGCTATATCGGGTCTTCATTCATTCCATTCCTGACCCGGTTGGAGACTGGAAGCAGGCTATGGATTTTCATTTTCAAGTAGACTTTTCTCGCGATTTAACTATCCAAATGTACAGAAACTTGGTACAGCAAATGTTTATACACATTGTAATGCACTGGCGTCTAAGTTAGTTCAATTGTTTACATAATCTCAAAATGGCGGCTGTGCGAATTATTTCACCGGCATTCTATATCTCCGAAACTATTACAGATATCAACGTGACATTTTGTACGGTGATAAAGAGCGCCATTCTGGCCGACCTCGACTGTGCCCTTCAAATTTTATTGTGTCTCACCAATCCAATATGGCGGCTGTACAAGTTTATCGATGTAACTTTCAAACACCTGTATAGTACAAAACGAACATGGCGGCCGAGCGATATTGAAACATTTTAATAAACTTTACTGGCGATTTAACCACCTGAGCGCAGTGAAATGTGGTACAGTAAATGATTATACATATTGTAATGCACTGGCATATAATTTAGTTCAATTGTTTACATAACCTCAAGATGGAGGCTGTTCGAAAAGTTAAAATTAAATTTTTATTTCTTGTGTCAAAAACATGCGATCGAAGTGAAATTTTGAATAATGAAGCTACGCAATAATTTTCCTTTAATAGTATATAACTCTATGGCCTATACATATAACAATCCAAAATGGCGAGCATCCGAAATATTTTGACGGTTCTCAATATCTACGAATCTTTTACAGCAATCAAACTGATATTTTTTATGTTCATAGAGGCTTTGCACATAAGTTCACCTATAGGACTTTCAGTAACCTGGTGAGCACAAATCCAACATGGCGGCGACGCGAAGTATAAATATTTAAATAGACGTTTCTCGCGATTTAAACATCCGAGTGCAGTGAAACTTTGCACGTTAAATGCTTTTACAAATGTTAATCCACTGACATCTAATTTATTTCAATTGTTTTCATAACCACAAGATGGCAGCTGTGCGAAATTTTAAAATCTCGTTTTTACTTCTTGTGTACTAATCATGCGATTGAAGTTTGAAAACCACACGTACACAATAATCTTCATTTAATAGTACATTAAAAATCCATCCTGGTGACCATCTGAATTATTTAGACGGTTCTCAACATCTACGAATTTATCACAACAATCAAACTGTGATTTTGTGTGTTGATAGAGGCAATTAACATGAGTAGTATATTTGAAAATAGGCTCTATAGTTCTTCACGGTACTATATGTTTTAAAATTATGGTCAAACGTTTAAATTGTCATTATCTCAATAAGTGCAATTTGTGACTTACCAACTTTTCGCAGTAAGCCGACGGTATGTTTCTATAACGGATTATTTTCATATCAAACTCTGTGAGATTCTAGTTATTTGACCTGCAAGCAGATGCAATGTTATTACACTTTTTTAGTTAAACGATGTATTTTTATTTGATTAATACCACATTAAAAAGTGAAATATCTTTAGTCCAATGTGTTTGGAACAATTACAATGTGTGGAAGGCTTGAGTGAAGTCTTGGATAAAAAAAATACCAACTCCGTCGTATTATTTCCAAGTGTAGTGGAGAAACATAGTGTTTTATCTTTCGTTTTATACTACCTGGAATAGTTACTTGAGATTTCCAAGAGCTTTGAAACAAACAATATCTACCGCGCCACGTTTGACTGAGACCAATAATTCTGGCAAGAACTTTATCCTAAAGTTCCTATCTCCATTTCCTAAAATACATTTTACTAACAAACCTAAACTAATCTACAAGCAATTTGCTACTTTATGAGGCCTCGCCCAAAGTTTGGCGCCCTCACATTTTTCTCCATGTATCACTTATTCACTCTGTTTCAATATCAGTAGTTATAGAAGCTTATTATTAATCTTTCTTTTCTTATCCTTCTAGCTCACGAATTATTAACTTTCTAAGTATTAAACTTTGAATCTAATCCGTTTGCTTCAGGTTTCGTTAATTCGACCTGACCATTTTGAACATATCATATTGTTAACTTCTGCTTAAAACAGCGGTGACCTCCGCTTGCAATTCTACTTTTTCCTCCTGCTACGAACAGGAATTTAATCTATTTGGTTATAGCCTCTTCGATTGCCAGAAAGGCAGTCCAATAGTGCTTGTATTTTGCCTAATTTATAAAGGTGAAAATTACTGTACTATTCATTGTCCTTAAAAGCTTTAAATTTCTTAATCGTAAGCACATTTTAAAACCTTTGTACAGGTTTAGTGCTTGTAACAGGTTTGAAACTTGTAACTACTTTAATATTGTTCATTGTGAACTTTCCCTTTACTAGGTCTGAGACCTTCAAACTTTTGTAGAACGAAACAAATGAAAAGTTCTTCTTAAATCCAAAAATAAGATTCTAAATCTAATAAGTGTCAATTGTCTCAAATTCTCATTTGTTTAATAAATTTGTTATCATTTTTCGTTTTATCTCTCTCGCTAGAATCACGGTTAGGCAGGACCTTCTCTTCCCTGATTATTCTCCCAAAATTATTGCTTATTTCAAAATAGAAAGGCAATCTTTAAAACAGTAAAATATTCACCACTTGTTGCGTTTTAAACAAAATTTAAAATAACAGCGTTTTCAAAGTTTCTTTTAGCTTTCACAGCTAATTCTAGCAAAGCATTAAGGCAAATACAGCTTGCTCCGCCAGCTTCCTATTTGTAGAGATTTATGTTTTGCTTTCAAACTCTCAGTTTTGTTTAAGTTAGGTCTGAGTTCTTCCTCTGTTCTAAACTTTTAGTCGGCATCCTGCTGGGTAAAATCTTAGCCTACCTTCAGTGCAACAATTGGTATTCTAGTAGGAATTTTACAAAAAACAAGTAAAGGTATTGCTAAAAGCATTTAAGTTGCCTTATCCCTTCCCACTCTGGGAGCATTCGTTTTTTTTTTTGCCAGAGATCCAATTGTGCCCAGAAATAAAAATATTACTGCAAATTCAAATCTTTCTAGCATTTTCGAATGCGTAATAAAATCTAACCTTTCTGAAGGGAAAGTTAGTAAATCCTTTCCTTTTGGCTTACTTTGTCTTGCCAGAGTATCACCCTTCCACCATAGTACCCAAATCTCAGCTCGGGAGGGAAAGAGCGCTTACCGCTCGCTCGCAGCTAACCCCAGCTCCCGCTGCAGTTCCCGTTAGCCGTGGTCAGGTCCCTATACATTTTAGGTATCTCACGGGCTTTGTGCAGTGGAACCTTTCTCTAAATACTTATTTCTATTGGGTTTTAGGCTTTTGTGGTGTATTCTCGTCCTTTCTACCTAAAATTTGTTTCCACGCCTAATCCCACCTCCCTTTTCCTCTCATCATCTTCCCTTAGGTAGTGTTAATAGTCGGTAATAACCTACCACCCTGGTTGTTGAAACAGTGCTATGGTCCAATCCTAGACATTCTTACAGAACTGATAAAAATGTGTCTCTTAAAGGGCATCTTCCCAGATATACTAAAGCTATCCGTTGTTAAACCAATTATTTAAAAGGGTAACAGACATCAACTAGGTAACTACAGACCAATCACCCTTATCTCTACATTTTGTAAAAATTTAGAGTATGTGATTTACCATAGAATAATTGAGTTTAATGATAAGAAACATTTAATAAATGCTTGCCACGGTGGGTGAGTGGTATAGTGTTGGACTACCAACCCCAAGATTGGCCATGGTAAGTGATTTTTGAAGGCGACAAAAATCACGATACTCATGTCATACGTTGTTGGCATGTTAAAGAACCCATTTTAATTCAGTAGGCCGTGTTCAATGGCGAAATTAATCTCAGGATTTTCCGCCAACACAAAGTTCCTCCATTCTCTACTTGAAAGCGCTGTAGTGTCAAGGAGTTTAGATATCTAACCTCCTTGACTTTCATAGCGTTCAAAGGAACGACGAAATTCGACATGCAAGCTACCCTCTGGGTGTCAATTAACAAAGCTTGCACCAGGCACCCGAGGCCATACGATATTATTATTATTATTATTATTATTATTATTATTATTATAATAAATAAGAATCAGTTTGGTTTCAGGAAGGGCTTATCAACTATAAATGCCATTGCAGAATTTTACGAAACTCTGCTTGCTTCTCTTGATGATAATAAATGTGCTGTTGGGGTTTCCGTAGATTTGACAAAAGCATTTGATACAGTAGATCATCAATTATTATTGGATAAGGTAAGGGCTTATTGTATAAGGGGAGTGGCATTAGAACTGTTAAAATCACATTTGAATAATAGATCGCAATTTACAGAAATATCTCCAAGTTCCAATCCACTCCTGGTTTAGTAAAAAAGGTGTACCTCAAGGTTCAATCCTTGGTCCCCTCCTTTTTATTCTCTACGTAAATGAAGTACCACAGTTTAAAAAAAATTGTTTTAATCGTTTCGTATGCAGACGATACCTCAATTTTGAACTGGAACTGTAATAAAACAATTACTCTTCAAGAAACTCAAAATAGTATTGATCTTGTCACCCAATGTTTTAATGAAATATTGTTAAGTGTAAACCCTTCAAAACCAAACTTTGTAATATTTAACAAGCATAAGGGAACTAATTTAGAAGTAGATCGAAATCCTTACTGTGGATCTGATGATATTCAACAGTTAGCCTCAGCTAAATTTTTGGGTATTGCGATAGATCATAAATTATCATGGGAAGAGCATATAAAAGAAATCTGTGAAAAAAATAACAAAAACTCCTCCGTTTTAAGGAGAATTTCAATATACTTAAGAAGCGAATAACAATTAACAGTCTACTATGGATTAATACATTCACATATATGATACGGTATTGAGATATGTGGTGGGGCAGCAAATAGGAATATGGAGAGAATATATTTTAAACTGCAGAAACGAGTAATACGATACTTGTTTGGGTTGAAATCGAGAAAATCATGCAGAGTAGCATTTAAGAAGCATAATATTTTAACAATAAGTTCATTGTATATTTTCAAAGTTATCTTGCTTGTAAGGGAAAATCAACATAAAGTTGTCACAATCAACAATGTCCACAATCTTGAAACCAGAGGGCAGAATGACTCTTTTCAAAACAGGATAAATAAACAATATGCAGCAAAGGATCCTTTCAAAAAAGGAGCTACATACCACAATAAGCTACCAAACCACTTAAAATCTTTGACTGGAACTGGGTTCACAAAGTCTCTCAAGATATACCTAGCCCAGAAATTGTTGTATTCTTTAAGTGAATTTTAATGAAACATGTCTCTGTTTAATTATCTAAAAAAAAGTTGTAAATATGTCAATTTATCTGTGAGTATGTTGTGTGACGTAGGCCTATCCAATTCTGTATGATGCAGGTTCTGGAAATAAAGAGTTTTGTATTGTATTGTATCTGAATTTCGGTGAAGGATGGGTTAGCGCCTACGAGGTAGGCAACCCACAGCTCAGAGGGTCAATGAACTCCTTTTCTTTTTAAACCAAGCGACATAGAGTCCCCCTGTAATTAAGCAAGCTGGGAGGAGTGCTCGCCCAGTCCAATGGCTTCCCGGTCCGCTCGCTCCAGCGTCATCCTAACCAAAGAGAATATAATACCAGAGTCCCAGCTCCCATGTTAAATAATTTTCCTTAAATCCGCCCATAATCAGGCTTCAAAAAAAAACAATCATTTCTCTTCGGTAGGGGAAACATAAAGGAACTAAATTCTTAAGATATCAGCTTATTTCTATGAATATTACGCAGAGCTAGTCCCTTTGTGGATCAATTAACATTAATAGCTATTACCTTTGACAATATTAGCTCTGACAAAATGTATCACAAGCAATCAACAATATACTGATACATTAAGAAATGTGTTGTCCACTTTGTAATGTTGTCAGTAAACGTACTTATCTAGCTATTATTTTGAAAATTATAATAATGTATTAACGTTAGTTTATCAACTATACACCGTAGAAAGCAATTATCTAACACGTTTTATAATTTGAATGCTATAAAATGAAATATCGAGTCACGTCTGCTGACATAACCTCCAAATTCCAGAGCACATCCCATACCCGCCCCCCTTTTTCGCCCTAACCTACATAACCTCCAAATCTGACTATAGAATAATTAAAATAATCACCCCCACCCCCTATCCTACACAGGTTCCAAATTCTTGTTTGAACCCCATGACCCTCTTGCAAATGTGATATGAGAAGGAAGGAGAAGGATAAATGAAAACCATAGGTGATTGAAACATTTCTTTTATTTTATTTTGCATTATACAATGTAAAAATAAAATTGTTGTATATGTATAGGTCTAGTATAGAAAGAATGACACAATTGAAATTGCATTCTCGTCCAGTTCTGCTCTTGCAACTTGCTGTTCACCTGGACCCAGTGGACAGATCTGTAAGAATACAAATATCAAGCTATAAATACAATAAATTTGGAATGTAACTTATAAGACACTAGACATGGAAGAATGCAGGCTAAGCTTCTCAAGGAAATATCCTGTAAATGGGCATGGAGGATTTCAGTTATTTCAGTGATCTCTTTCGACTGCAATCCAATATTTTTGTTTTACATTTATTAATTTTCATCATGAATTCTTTCCTCAAGACAGAATCCATACCATTTAAAAACTCATTCAAATCCTCTGGTGTGTCAGCTAAGATCACGATGTCATCAGCAAATCTCCAAGTTGAAATTATTTCTCCTTGAATTTTTACTCCTACTTTGAATTTTTCTCCAATTTCCTTTATTGCTTGTTCAATGTATAGATTGAAAAGTATGGGTGATAAGTTGTGGCCTTGCCTTACACCTTTCTGAATACCAGCTTCTCTCTCATGTCCTTGTGCTCGAATAACTGCATATCCTAAGGAACACAACGTGCTACACCTTAAAACAGTAGGCCTATTGGTATGGCACAAAATGGTAACGAAAATTGAAAGGAAAGTGATTAGTCCCTTGCTCATTAATTTACATGTGTCAACATTGTTTGGTATCCTTTAAACATGAGTCACTTTCAGTGATCTCAGGAGTAGCCTACATATTGAGACTCATGTCCTAAAGGTCCTGGGTTTTATTGCAAATAAATAATTAATTCTAGTCTGTTTGGAACATGCAAAATTGAGACTTGTTTGGCTTAGTTCACACCAGAATGATCCACTCAAATGATGGTTCCTAAATTAAGGCCATGACTGCCTCCTTCCCAATCCTTGTCTCATCTACAAATGCATATACCACTACATACAACCTATACATACAGTTACCGGGAAGGTAGCTGTGTACTTCCCCATCCCACTCTCCCGGTATACTACTGCAACTTAAAAAATTGCCACACTGAGTGTGTCTGTTTCTGATTGTGACAACCTACTGTCTCACGCGTCAATGTTCTCACATACGGAAGTATTCGGCTTGCTTCCTGCACCACTCTACATCTACCTCCTACCTCTCAAGGTCAAGTGCACAGCTGAATGCCGGCATCTGTAAACAAGTTGATATGGCTAATGGTGGCAACATGGTTTTGCAGCAGACACCAATTTCCATCCAAGTTAAAACAGCTCACTGATGATTTGTTCTGAAATAGTTATTTCAATGCTCCCAATATTAGGTATTTATGTTGTTTTTGACAACCTTGACATGAACATGGTCAGGAATACTGTATGCCAGCCTTCTTGTTTCTCATCTGGGTGACAAATTGGTTATGCAGTTACAAGCTGAGGTATCTATGACATAAATGTCAAGAAATATGGATCCATAGTAAGTTACAACTATTGTATTATGTAACATATCAACGTGAATATTTAACGGCTGGAGAAAAAAAATTGATAATAAAATAACATCCAAGTAGGCATTCAAACAATTGGCCTCAATATGTAAGCATCATAGTTTGATCATACCAACATGTACAGGGTCTTTCATATAAAGTAAGAACGGCGAGCGGCGGTTTTGTGATTCGCTGCTGAAGCCGGCTTGGCCGAGCTTGTGACGCGCCACGGCCCCCTGCTGTAGTATTGAAAGCGCGCGCATAGTACAAACTTGACCTTGCAATAAGCGTGCAGGTGTTGTCAGTCGTCAGTCTGAACCACAGCTGCTAACATGTTGAGACAGTTATCATTGCAACATCGTATTTTTGTATGTAAAATTTATTTTAATTACGATTCGGCTCGGCGGGTACGTGAAGCATTTGTTCAGCAATTTCCTGATGAAGTGCTACCTTCACTAACACAGATTCACGTAATTGTAAATAACTTTGACACTACTGGTTCAGTGCTCAATAAAAACACAAAATAAAAAATCAGAAAAAATACAGTGGCATGACTCACTCGCGTCAGCCAAAATGTGGTTACCAGATACAATGCTTCTATAACCCAGGAAGGACGACACTTCCAGCAACTTGTATAAGGTAATATTTCATAGAGGATTGTACACACGCTTAGAGCAGGGGGCCACGGTTCGCCACAAGCTCGGTCAAGGCCACCACACTAGCGGATAACAAACCCGCCGCTTGGCGTTCTTACTTTATATGAAAGACCCTGTATTTCTCATTTCAATAGCCTGGGACATATTGTTCATCAGCCCGAGGAACTAAGGTGTATCACTTTTCTGTGATGAGTGTAATAGTATGTGTAAATGTATTCGGGACAAGGATGGAATAGTGCACCAGGATTTGAAATAAGGTACGGTACAATCCCAGCATTTATCCCAAGGGAGTGTCGAAATTTCACACTCAGGATAGCCTCTGTCAATGCCAGGATAAACCGTTGATTTCTCGACTTGCTGCAGGTGCCTATCATGACCATAGTGCATGACTTAACGAGCATGGTTACGCTGCAGGATGTCATTTCAATAAATGGTATCAGACCTTGCAAAAAAAAAAAAAAAAAGTCCTCTCGGCACGCCGGAAGGTGGAGGTAGATTTCACCGGAAAAACTTGGGGATAGGCGAAAATAGGCAGAATATGCAGGTTTTCGTAGAAGGATCAGACCTCATTTATTGCGAGAAGGTATTTTATAATTGGAGCTTAATTAACTTTGTTTTTCGTCATTTTATGCTTATTTTAAACATTTTATTGTCTTATGGGAACGGTAACCTTCTTGTCATTTGGGGTCCATTTTTATACTTGTGGTCACACTGTCCTTATGCAAGGTTTCGACACTGATGTGTAACTATGTAACGGTCTGTTACTTCTTCACGAAAATTATATCTCCCGCAGAGATTTTGGTTGGTTGCTCAGTTTAGGGGCTGCGACAACGCGGTCATGTAACCCCATGTACTTAGGGTTGGCTGTATTAGTCTGTAATTCAGGTAAGGACTGCAGACGGTCAATTTCAAGCAATAGTTCCTAATGTTGATACCAGGTACTACCGTCAACGACACCTACCTGTGAACTTGGCTACTAGATGCCACCGCAGCCAGCAACTCGCAACGAACGTTGGAATTTCCCCTCCAAAGGAAAGCATACTGAGGGATTTTTAGCGCTCTTAGAAAATCCGCCGACTTCGGCCGGCTTTGAACTCGCGACCTTGGGCATAGACATTCAGCATGCTTGCTACCAGTTACGTCACCGAAGCCGCATCACACTTAGTCAGATGGAATTCTGAATATGATCTCGTGCAAGTGCGTTATCTTGGCAACGTCTGATGGCTCATCCCTCATCAATTTAGTAGAGTTGCCATGGCAAGCACTGATAGCTCTTGGCATTTTCTTATAATTCCGAAATCATTTTTCTCATCCCTTGGCATAATGGTGGGTCATATCAAAAATTCTTTAAGACAAAATTTTAGGTAATTATTAGGGGAATATTGTCCATTTTGTACGGTTTTGAGATTGTGCCTATTAAGAGAGATATGATTAATGTTTCCCGAAAAACCCACTTTTTCCCACCCCTTTGGTCAATGGTTGGTGCTATAAAAAACTCTTCAAACATAAATTTTTGGGCTTTATCCGACACATAGTATGAACGTTGAACGGATTCGATATTTCACATATTAAGAGAGTTATAGCAATATTTCACTTTTTCGAAAAAAAAGCCCCCCATTTTCACCCCCTTCGACCGATTTAGCCCATTAACGAACTCGACCGAGATTTTATAGGTATACATATTCGGTAAAATATTCAAAGTGATTGGTGCAAAATTACGGCAGTTATCGTGTCCACAAGAAACTGATATGCCTATATATATATACACATATACATACATAAATTATATATAAACTTTTGAACTGACGGTGGTTTTGGGGTCTGGGGGATGTGAAACGCGAAGATATGTCGAAATTTTCCGGAAGTAGAAACATGGTACCCATTGCAATAGTTAGCTTTCTAATGAAATCTATTTCTGGTTGGTTCCTCAGTTTAGGGGCTGCGACAACGCGGTCATCTAACACCGTGTACTTTGGGTGAGTGGAGAATCTGTCTGATAAACGGTGTGAATTGTAATGGCTGTAGTAGTCTTAATTCAGGTAAGGACTGCAGACGGTCAATTTCAAGCAGTAGTTCCTAATGTTGCTACCAGGTACTACCGTCAACGACACCTACCTGTGAACTTGGCTACTAGATGCCACCCTAACCAGCAACTCGCAACGAACGTTGGAACTTCCCCTCCAAAGGAAAGCATACTGAGGGATTTTAGCTCTCTTAGAAAATCCGACGACTTCGGCCGGCTTTGAAACCGCGACCTTGGGCATAGACATTCTGCATGCTACCAGATACGTCACCGAAGCCGCTTCCCACTTAGATGAAAATACTGAATCTGATCTCGTGCAAGTGCGTCGTCATGGCAACGTCTGATGGCTCATCCCTCATCAATTTAGTAGTGTTGCCATGGCAACCTCTGATAGCTCTTGGCATTTTCTTATAATTCCGAAATCATTTTTCTCATCCCTTGGCATAATGGTGGGTCATATCAATAATTCTTTCAGACAAAAGTTTTAGGTAATTATTTGGGGAATATTGTCCATTTCGTACGGTTTTGATATTGTGCCTATTAAGAGAGATATGATTAATGTTTCCCGAAAAACCCACTTTTTCCCACCCCTTTGGTCAATGGTTGGTGATATAAAAAAACTCTTCAAACATAAATTTTTGGGCTTTATCCGACTCATAGTATGAACGTTGAACGGATTCGATATTTCATATATTAAGAGAGTTATAGCAATATTTCACTTTTTCGAAAAAAGCCCCCCATTTTCACCCCCTTCTACCGATTTAGCCCAGTAACGAACTCGACCGAGATTTTATAGGTATACATATTCGGTAAAAAGTGATTGGTGAAAAATTAAGGCAGTTATCGTGTCCACAAGAAACTGATATACACACATCAAAAAAAGTTTTGCATCACCTCGGTTCCCAGATCTCCGGCATATAGACGTTGACTGTGTATATTGTATCAAAGATACAGTCCCTTTGACTGTTCATAGATGTCACTAAAACTGCTCAAAGATGTAAACAACCATGCATGAGCAGGGCCTATTAGACGGAGGGGGTACGACAGCCGATCAGTTCCAGTCATTCCACCAGGACGAAGGTACACTGCTCATGTTGTCTGTAGTTCTACCATGCCTAGAAGGTCAATACCGCAGTTCGATCGCGTCCGCATTGTTACTTTGTGTCAAGAAGGGCTCTCAACAAGGGAAGTTTCCAGGCGTCTCAGAGTGAACCAAAGCGATGTTGTTCGGACATGGAGGAGGTACAGAGATACAGGAACTGTCGATGACAGGCCTCGCTCAGGCCGCCCAAGGGCTACTACTGTAGTGGATGACCGCTACTTACGGATTGCCGCTCGGAGGAACCCTGACAGCAATGCCACCATGTTGAATAATGCGTTTCGTTCAGCCACAGGACGTCGTGTTTCAACTCAAACTGTGCGCAATAGGCTGCATGATGCGCAACTTCACTCCCGACGTCCATGGCGAGGTCCAGCTTTGCAACCCCGACACCATGCAGCGCGGTACAGATGGGCCCAACAACATGCTGAATGGACCCCACAGAATTGGCATCACGTTCTCTTCACCGATGAGTGTCGCATATGCCTTCAACCAGACAATCGTCGGAGACGTGTTTGGAGGCACCCTGGTCAGGCTGAACGTCTTAGACACACTGTCCAGCGAGTGCAGCAAGGTGGTGGTTCCCTGATGTTTTGGGGTGGCATTATGTGGGGCCGACGTACGCCACTGGTGGTCATGGAAGGCTCCGAAACGGCTTTACGATACCTGAATGACATCCTCCGACCCATAGTGCACCCATATCGGCAGAATATTGGAGAGGCATTTGTCTTCATGGACGACAATTCTCGACCTCATCGTGCACATCTTGTGAATGCGTTCCTTCAAGATAACGACATCGCTCGACTACAGTGGCCAGCATGTTCGCCAGACATGAACCCTATCGAACATGCCTGGGATATGTTGAAAAGGGCTGTTTATGGACGTCTTGACCCACCAACCACTCTGAGAGATTTACGCCGAATTGTCGTTGAGGAGTGGGACAATTTGGACCAACAGTGTCTTGATGAACTTGTGGATAGTATGCCACGACGAATACAGGCATGCATCAATGCAAGAGGACGTGCTACTGGGTATTAGAGGTAGTGGTGTGTACTGCAATCTGGACCACAAATGCTGAAAGTCTAGCTGTATGATGGTACAACATGCAATGTGTGGGTCTCATGAGCAATAAAACGAGCTGAAATGTTGTTTGTGTTGATCTCTATTCCCTTTGTATTTAAAGGTTCCGGAACTCTTGGAACCGAGGAGATGCAAAACTTTTTTTGATGTGTGTATATATATATATACTTTTGAACTGACGGTGGTTTTGGGGGATGTGAAACGCGAAGATATGTCGAAATTTTCCGGAAGTCGAAACATGGTAGCCTACCCATTGCAATAGTTAGCTTTCTAATGAAATCTACCTCTGGTTAGTTCCTCAGTTTAGGGGCTGCGACAACGTGGTCATCTAACCCCGTGTACGTTGGGTGAGTGTAGAATCTGTCTGATAAACGGTGTGAATTGTAATGGATGTATTAGTCTGTAATTCAGGTAAGGACTGCAGACGGTCAATTTCAAGCAGTAGTTCCTAATGTTGCTACCAGGTACTACCGTCAATGACACCTAGCTCTGAACTTGGCTACTAGATGCCACCCCAACCAGCAACTCGTAAAGAACGTTGGAACTTCCCCTCCAAAGGAAAGCATACTGAGGGATTTTAGCGCTCTTAGAAAATCCGACGACTTCGGCCGGCTTTGAAACCGCGACCTTGGGCATAGACATTCTGCATGCTATCAGTTACGTCACCGAAGCCGCTTCCCACTTAGTCAGATGTCAAAGTCAACCCCTGGCACCATCCAGCCCATGACGGGCTAAGGCCGACCAAGCGACCGCTGCCCAGCCATTTGGCCTGCAGATATTGGGGTGACGCGTGATCAGCGCGTCGGGTCCCCTCTGCCGTTAATATTGGTATTCGTGATCGGGGTGCTGTCTCACTGTCAGACAGCTACTCAATTGTCCTCACGAGGCTGAGTGCACCCCGTTCCAACCCTCACGTCAGTTTTAAAATCCTTGACGGAGCCTGGGATCGAACCCGGGGACTCCGGGTGAGAGGCAGGCGCGCTACCCCAACACCACGGGGCCGGCTTAGTCAGATGGAAATACTGAATCTGATCTCGTGCAAGTGCGTTGTCATGGCAACGGCTCATCCCTCATCAATTTAGTAGTGTTGCCATGGCAACCTCTGATAGCTCTTGGCATTTTCTTATAATTTCGAAATCATTTTTCTCATCCCTTGGCGTAATGGTGGGTCATATCAAAAATTCTTTCAGACAAAAGTTTTAGGTAATTATTAGGGGAATATTGTCCATTTTGTACGGTTTTGATATTGTGCCTATTAACAGAGATATGATTAATGTTTCCAGAAAAACCCACTTTTTCCACCCCTTTGGTCAATGGTTGGTGCTATCAAAAAACTTATTTGACATAAATTGTTGGCACTTATCCGACACATATTATGAACTTTGAATGGATTCGATATTTCACGTATTAAGAGAGTTATAGCGAAATTTCAATTTTTCGAAAAAAGCCCCCCATTTTCACCCCCTTCGACCGATATTGCCCATTAACGAACTCGACCGAGATTTTATAGGGATACATATTATGTAAAAAATTCAAAGTGATTGGTACAAAATTACGGCAGTTATCGTGTCCACAAGAAACTGATATATATACATAAATTATATATAAACTTTTGAACTGACGGTGGTTTTGGGGTCTGGGGGATGTGAAACGCGAAGATATGTCGAAATTTTCCGGAAGTCGAAACATGGGACCCATTGCAATAGTTAGCTTTCTAATGAAATCTACCTAAAAAACACGAGACACATAACTTTGTAATTATGTGAAAAAAGAAATAATTAGCACAACCACTGGCTTGGATAAAGATTATTGATGCGTGACTACCCCCACTGTGCGTGACAAAAACCAGGGGTGAGTATCTTACGTTAGTTACCTAACAATTATTGGTCTAGGCGAAAGCCATTGGTCAGATGGATGCGATATAGTACCTAATGCATGGGGTTGGCAATACTGTACACGATGATAAAAATGGCAGAGTCAGCTGGAATTTCATCTCTATAAGTCTTGATCCTATTTGGCATGGCTGGGTGGGTTACAGACAGCGGAGGAGTAAACATCTATTTCTATATCATCTCCAGATACCAATATTACAGGTATCTTGGCTAATTTCAGTAGTTTAAGATTTTTTTACTTCGGTTCAGGTAAACTCCACTCTTACCGAATATGTATCCGATAATCTTTATTATGAGAGTTGAAAACTCGAGGAAAACAGACTGATACTGAACCTGAAAGATTCATCACTCCATGGAAGTGTTCCATATGCCTCACCGCTGCCTAGCATACACATTGCTGCAAGTGCTTTTCAACCCAGAGGAAGAAGTGATAGCCAGCTAAGGATGCAAGTGAATTAATGTCCTCTTCGGACTAAACAGGAGGAAAGCAAAGACAGTAGGCCTACAGATAGGGGTTTACTAGCATTATTAGTTAGAATTCCTTATGAAGCAAAGAGGACAGGTAAATGGATTAGGCCTACAGGTCCTCATTCTGAACCTTTGCCACACACAAATACCAGTCATGTAGTACTGCTCAAATAAGCACTATACAAACTTACATGATAGAATGAGACCTGCTGAATTATATTATTGGTATAACACACTCCAGAAAATTGGATCAAGAGCATTTCAAAACTACTCCTGGTGGCGTTCCAGATATGAGGGTTTAGGTTATGTTATTATTCCACATGACTGGCACGCCACAGTTCATCACTAAACAACATGTACATTTCATTACAAATGACATAATTGCTCATATTTTACTCCATCTTTCCTCTTGCTCACGAATCAACATTATTAAAACATCCACGCCATTTACAAATATCTTTAATTAAAACAAATATGCTGCCGTAATCTGCCATCTTCTAAAAAAAAAAACGAAATAATAATCGGCAGCAAGGGTTGCCATCATAGTATTAATATCAACAGGTGCAATTATTTAAATATAACTCAATCTTAATTAAACGTTTAATTCTAACATCAATACGGATTTGTTTTCAATGGCAAATGTATTTGCATTCTAACTCAATCTTTGCAATTATATCAGACACTGTAATGATGTTTATAATTTTATGCGATCAACTTCTGAAATCCATAACAGTAGATTTCGTTTTCAAGAAGTTTAATCTAAGTCTAAAACATAATACGGTTGTAATCCTGTTAGTATCAGTGTAAGCCAATCACATTTAAGACATAAAAAACAGGGCGCTAGGTCTACCAACACACATCGTCCGTTCGTGCTATTACGTTTCCAAAGTTGCATAGCCGGAGCGTAATAAAAAACCTGGCCCAAAATAAGGTTTAGCCAATCCCATCTAACTTACGGCGGCCTGATCCTAACCATTATCACGCACTTGGCCCTAACTTTATCGGCAGACCAGAATCCTCGGAGTTGAGTGACACTTCTGATTGGTAAACCACCCGCGTTTGCACATTGGTGAAATGTGGGACTTAGTTTTTTATTCTGTCTCTCAGACTTCTGCAAGAGCGCTATCTGGTAGAGAATAGTTGGTACTTCTTCATGCGTTACGTAATAGTGCACTTCATGACTAACTTTCAAGCGACGGGTTTCGACGTGACATGTTGGTCCAGAGGTCAGAGTAGTGCTCTCCGAAACATAAGGAGGTAGGTTCGAATCTAGGTAGAGTGGAGAATTTTTACATTGATATAAAGAAAGTACTTGTAATAATTGAGATAACACCAGATGTCGTGAGGTGCAACGTCGAGAAATTCAAACATGGCGAATGCTGACATTTGAGGACTTAGAAGAAATTATCAAGTACAGTATAATAGCAGCAAGGGGACTCCCTGATAGTAAATAAATGACCAAGGATTTGAGGGTGACGGATAGAGTAGTAGTACAGATTGATAAATGATAATCCACAGCCTGCTTCCAGTCTCCGACCGGGTCAGGAATGGAATGGATGAAGCCCCATCTAGCGGCGAGGATATGAACTGTGCCGGCTGCCTAGGCCTGACGCACTCCTCTGGGCAATGATTAAATGAATGACAGATGAAATGAAATGATAGTGGAGAGTGTTGCTGGAATGAAATGTTGACAGGGAAAACCGGAGTACCCGGAGAAAAACCTGTCTGCCTCCGTTTTGTCCAGCACAGATCCCACATGGAGTGACCGGGATTTGAACCACGGACCCAGCGGTGAGAGGCCGGCGTGCTGCCGCCTAAGCCACGGAGGCTTGTAGTAGTACAGATTGGATGATTTGAAATAGGGTGAAAGATGGGTTAGCACCTATGAGTTAGGGAACCCGCAAATCTGGGTCATTGAACACTTTTTCTCTTGAAACCAAGCGACATAGAGTTCCCCCTGTGATTAAGCTAACCGGGAGGACTGCTCGCCCAGTCCAATGGCTTTCCGGTCCGCTCGCTCGAGCATCATCCCAACCACTAACCCGCCCTTATCCCTACCTTTATCGGCAGACCAGAATCCTCGAAGTTGAGTGACTCTTCTGATTGGTAAACCACCTGCGCTTGCGCATTGGTTAAATGTGGGACTTAGTTTTTTGTCCTGTCTCTCAGACTTCTGCAAGAGCGCCATCTGGTAGAGAATAGTTGGTACTTCTCCATACGTTATGGAATAGTGCACTTCTTGACTCACTTTCAAGCGAAGGGTTTCGACGTGACATGTTGGTCTAGAGGTCAGAATAGTGGTCTCCGAAACATAATGAGGAATGTTCGAATCTTGGTAGAGTAGAGAATTTCTACTTTGATGTAAAGAAAGGACTTGTAATAATTGAGAGAACACCAGATGTCGTGAGGTGCAACGTCGAGAAATTCAAACATGGCGGATGCTGACATTTGAGGACTTAGAAGAAATTATCAAGTACAGTATAATAGCAGCAAGGGGACTCCCTGACAGTAAATAAATGACCAAGGATTTGAGGGTGACGGACAGAGTAGTAGTACAGATTGGATGATTTGAAATTGGGTGAAGGATGGGTTACCACCCGAGTTAGGGAACCCGCAAATCTGGGTCAATGAACTCTTCGTCTTTTTAAACCAAGCGACATAGAGTCCCCCCTGTAATTAACCTAGCCGGGAGGAGTGCTCGCCCAGTCCAATTGCTTTCCGGTCCCCTCGCTCGAGCATCATCCCAACCACTAACCCCCCCCCCCCCTTATCACTACCTTTATCGGCAGACCAGAATCTTCGAAGTTGAGTGACTCTTCTGATTGGTAAACCACCCGCGCTTGCGCATTGGTGAAATGTGGGACTTAGTTTTTTATCCTGTCTCTCAGACTTCTGCAAGAGCACTATCTGGTAGAGAATAGTTGGTACTTCTCCATGCGTTATGGAATAGTGCACTTCATGACTCACTTTCAAGCGAAGGGATTCGACGTGACCTGTTGGTCTAGAGGTCAGAGTAGTGGTCTCCGAAACTTAATGAGGAATGTTCGAATCTAGGTAGAGTAGAGAATTTTTACTTTGATGTAAAGAAAGGACTTGTAATAATTGAGAGAACACCAGATGTCGTGAGGTGCAACGTCGAGAAATTCAAACATGGCGGATGCTAACATTTGAGGACTTAGAGGAAAATATCAAGTACAGTATAATAGCGGCAAGGGGACTCCCTGAGAGTAAATAAATGACCAAGGATTTGAGGGTGACGGAAAGAGTAGTAGTACAGATTGCATGATATGAAATTGGGTGAAGGATGAGTTAGCACCTATGAGTTAAGGAACCCGCAAATCTGGGTCAATGAACTCTTTGTCTTTTTAAACCAAGCGACATAGAGTCCCCCCTGTAATTAAGCTAGCCGGGAGGAGTGCTCGCCCAGTCCAATGGCTTTCCGGTCCGCTCGCTCGAGCATCATCCCAACCACTAACCCTCCCTTATCCCTACCTTTATCGGCAGACCAGAATCCTCGAAGTTGAGTGACTCTTCTGATTGGTAAACCACCCGCGCTTGCGCATTGGTTAAATGTGGGACTTAGTTTTTTATCCTGTCTCTCAGACTTCTGCAAGAGCGCTATCTGGTAGAGAATAGTTGGTACTTCTTCATGCGTTACGTAATAGTGCACTTCATGACTAACTTTCAAGCGAAGGGTTTCGACGTGACATGTTGGTCTAGAGGTCAGAGTAGTGGTCTCCGAAACATAAGGAGGAATGTTCGAATCTAGGTAGAGTAGAGAATTTTTACTTTGATGTAAAGAAAGGACTTGTAATAATTGAGATAACACCAGATGTCGTGAGGTGCAACGTCGAGAAATTCAAACATGGCGGATGCTGACATTTGAGGACTTAGAAGAAATTATAAGTACAGTATAATAGCAGCAAGGGGACTCCCTGACAGTAAATAAATGACCAAGGATTTGAGGGTGACGGACAGAGTAGTAGTACAGATTGGATGATTTGAAATTGGGTGAAGGATGGGTTAGCACCTATGAGTTAGAGAACCCGCAAATCTGGGTCAATGAACTCTTTTTCTTTTTAAACCAAGCGACATAGAGTCCCCCCTGTAATTAACCTAGCCGGGAGGAGTGCTCGCCCAGTCCAATTGCTTTCCGGTCCCCTCGCTCGAGCATCATCCCAACCACTAACCCCCCCCCCCTTAACCCTACCTTTATCGGCAGACCAGAATCTTCGAAGTTGAGTGACTCTTCTGATTGGTAAACCACCCGCGCTTGCGCATTGGTGAAATGTGGGACTTAGTTTTTTATCCTGTCTCGCAGACTTCTGCAAGAGCGCTATCTGGTAGAGAATAGTTGGTACTTCTCCATGCGTTATGGAATAGTGCACTTCATGACTCACTTTCAAGCGATGGGATTCGACGTGACCTGTTGGTCTAGAGGTCAGAGTAGTGGTCTCCGAAACTTAATGAGGAATGTTCGAATCTAGGTAGAGTAAAGAATTTTTACTTTGATGTAAAGAAAGGACTTGTAATAATTGAGAGAACACCAGATGTCGTGAGGTGCAACGTCGAGAAATTCAAACATGGCGGATGCTAACATTTGAGGACTTAGAGGAAAATATCAAGTACAGTATAATAGCGGCAAGGGGACTCCCTGAGAGTAAATAAATGACCAAGGATTTGAGGGTGACGGAAAGAGTAGTAGTACAGATTGCATGATATGAAATTGGGTGAAGGATGAGTTAGCACCTATGAGTTAAGGAACCCGCAAATCTGGGTCAATGAACTCTTTGTCTTTTTAAACCAAGCGACATAGAGTCCCCCCTGTAATTAAGCTAGCCGGGAGGAGTGCTCGCCCAGTCCAATGGCTTTCCGGTCCGCTCGCTCGAGCATCATCCCAACCACTAACCCTCCCTTATCCCTACCTTTATCGGCAGACCAGAATCCTCGAAGTTGAGTGACTCTTCTGATTGGTAAACCACCCGCGCTTGCGCATTGGTTAAATGTGGGACTTAGTTTTTTATCCTGTCTCTCAGACTTCTGCAAGAGCGCTATCTGGTAGAGAATAGTTGGTACTTCTTCATGCGTTACGTAATAGTGCACTTCATGACTAACTTTCAAGCGAAGGGTTTCGACGTGACATGTTGGTCTAGAGGTCAGAGTAGTGGTCTCCGATACATAAGGAGGAATGTTCGAATCTAGGTAGAGTAGAGAATTTTTACTTTGATGTAAAGAAAGGACTTGTAATAATTGAGATAACACCAGATGTCGTGAGGTGCAACGTCGAGAAATTCAAACATGGCGGATGCTGACATTTGAGGACTTAGAAGAAATTATAAGTACAGTATAATAGCAGCAAGGGGACTCCCTGACAGTAAATAAATGACCAAGGATTTGAGGGTGACGGACAGAGTAGTAGTACAGATTGGATGATTTGAAATTGGGTGAAGGATGGGTTAGCACCTATGAGTTAGGGAACCCGCAAATCTGGGTCAATGAACTCTTTTTCTTTTTAAACCAAGCGACATAGGGTCCCCCCCTGTAATTAACCTAGCCGGGAGGAGTGCTCGCCCAGTCCAATTGCTTTCCGGTCCCCTCGCTCTTGCATCATCCCAACCACTAACCCCCCCCCCCTTATCCCTACCTTTATCGGCAGACCAGAATCTTCGAAGTTGAGTGACTCTTCTGATTGGTAAACCACCCGCGCTTGCGCATTGGTGAAATGTGGGACTTAGTTTTTTGTCCTGTCTCTCAGACTTCTGCAAGAGCGCTATCTGGTAGAATATTGTTGGTACTTCTCCATGCGTTATGGAATAGTGCACTTCATGACTCACTTTCAAGCGAAGGGATTCGACGTGACCTGTTGGTCTAGAGGTCAGAGTAGTGGTCTCCGAAACTTAATGAGGAATGTTCGAATCTAGGTAGAGTAGAGAATTTTTACTTTGAAGTAAAGAAAGGACTTGTAATAATTGAGAGAACACCAGATGTCGTGAGGTGCAATGTCGAGAAATTCAAACATGGCGGATGCTGACATTTGAGGACTTAGAGGAAATTATCAAGTACAGTATAATAGCGGCAAGGGGACTCCCTGAGAGTAAAGAAATGACCAAGGATTTGAGGGTGACGGAAAGAGTAGTAGTACAGATTGGATGATTTGAAATTGGGTGAAGGATGGGTTAGCACCTATGAGTTAGGGAACCCGCAAATCTGGGTCATTGAACACTTTTTCTCTTTAAACCAAGCGACATAGAGTTCCCTCTGTAATTAAGCTCGCCGGGAGGAGTGCTCGCCCAGTCCAATGGCTTTCCGGTCCGCTCGCTCGAGCATCATCCCAACCACTATCCCGCCCTTATCCCTACCTTTATCGGCAAACCAGAATCCTCGAAGTTGAGTGAATCTTCTGATTGGTAAACCAACCGCGCTTGCACATTGGTGAAATGTGGGACTTAGTTTTTTATCCTGTCTCTCAGACATCTGCAAGAGCGCTATCTGGTAGAGAATAGTTGGTACTTCTTCATGCGTTACGTAATAGTGCACTTCATGACTAACTTTCAAGCGACGGGTTTCGGCGTGACATGTTGGTCTAGAGGTCAGAGTAGTGGTCTCCGAAACATAAGGAGGAATGTTCGAATCTAGGTACAGTATAGAATTTTTACTTTGATATAAAGAAAGGACTTGTAATAATTGAGAGAACACCAGATGTCGTGAGGTGCAACGTCGAGAAATTCAAACATGGCGGATGCTGACATTTGAGGACTTAGAAGAAATTATCAAGTATAGTATAATAGCGGCAAGGGGACTCCCTGAGAGTAAACAAGATGTTCAGTAAAGAACATATAGCCTACTTTCTCCTAAATGCATGGGTATTGTTATAACTCTTTGTCCTTTTCAAGAAGTATGATTGAATGTTGGTTGTAGGAGCTTGTTGAAATACAACGTGCTATAGGGATATTAAACATGAATATGAGGTGCCCTTTGCTAGTGCTACCTCTGTACCAAATTTCGTTCAATACGGTTTCACCGTGTTTGAATTGATAGGGGGAATCGATTTGCACACATACTTGGCCACCATCTGCAAACTATTGGGCTGATGTTCTTGCAGTTTGGTCAGAATATGTTTTCCACATAAAGATATGGTGTTGCAAAATAAGGTAGAGACTAGATTATTAGGTTGGTCGTAATTTTATTTTAGCTTTTAACATTTGGGTGGCCGCGATTACGTTTCCATCAAGATAGCGGTGATATAAAACATGACACTGAGGTGCCCTTTGCTAGTGCTACCTCTATACCAAATTTCGTTCCATTTGGTTTCAGCGTGTTTGAATTAATAGGGGGAATCGATTCTGACACAAAGATGGCCGCCATCCGCAATCTATTAGGCGAATGACCTATTAGATTGGTCAAAGGATGCTCCCTCCATAAAGGTATGTAGTTGCAAAATTTGGTAGAGATCGGATGATTAGGTTAATCGTAATTTGATTTAAGCTTTGAACATTCGTGTGGCCGCCATTACGTTTCAGTCAAGATGGCGGCGATATAAAACATGACACTGAGGTGCCCTTTGCTAGTACTACCTCTGTACCAAATTTCGTTCCATTCGGTTCTACCGTGTTCGAATTAATAGGGGGAATCAATTTTGACATAAAGATGGCCTCCATCCGCAAACTATTAGGTGAATGACCTATTAGATTGGTCAAAGGATGCTCCCTCCATAAAGGTATGTAGTTGCAAAATTTGGTAGAGATCGGATGATTAGGTTAATCGTAATTTGATTTAAGCTTTGAACATTCGTGTGGCCTCCATTACGTTTCAGTCAAGATGGCGGCGATATAAAACATGACACTGAGATGCCCTTTGCTAGTGCTACCTCTGTACCAAATTTCGTTCCATTCGGTTCCACCGTGTTCGAATTAATAGGGGGAATCAATTTTGACATAAAGATGGCCGCCATACGCAAACTATCAGGTGAATGACCTATTAGATTGGTCAAAGGATGCTCCCTCCATAAAGGTATGTAGTTGCAAAATTTGGTAGAGATCGGATGATTAGGTTAATCGTAATTTGATTTAAGCTTTGAACATTTGTGTGGCCGCCATTACATTTCCGTCAAGATGGCGGCGATATAAAACATGACACTGAGGTGCCTTTTGTTAGTACTACCTCTGTACCAAATTTCGTTCCATTCGGTTGCACCGTGTTCGAATTAATAGGGGGAATCGATTTTCACACAAAAAAGGCCGCCATCCGCAAACTATTACGCTGATGACCTATTGGTTTGGTCAAAGGATGCTCCCCCATAAAGGTATGTCGTTGCAAAATTTGGTCGAGATCGGATGATTAGGTTAGTCGTAATTTGATTTAAGCTTTGAACATTTGTGTGGCCGCCATTACGTTTCCGTCAAGATGGCGGCGATATAAAACATGACACTGAGGTGTCCTTTGCTAGTGCTACCTTTGTACAAAATTTCGTTCAATTCGCATTCACCGTGTTCGAATTGATAGGGGGGGACAGACATTCAGAGTACACACACTCACACACACACAGACACACACACACACAGACTCACACACACACATACACACACACAGACAGACACACTTTTTTCGCCCTGTGTTGATCTCATAAGTCTACTTTCATTTTTTGCAAAAATCGAAAGTAGGCTAATAAATGACCAAGGATTTGAGGGTGACGGAAAGAGTAGTAGTACAGATTGGATGATATGAAATTGGGTGAAGGATGGGTTAGCACCTATGAGTTAGGGAACCCGCAAATCTGGGTCAATGAACGCTTTGTCTTTTTAAACCAAGCGACATAGAGTTACCCCTGTAATTAAGCTAGCCGGGAGGATTGCTCGCCCAGTCCAATGGCTTTCCGGTCCGCTCGCTCGAGCATCATCCCAACCACTACCCCGCCCTTATCCCTACCTTTATCGGCAGACCAGAATCCTCGAAGTTGAGTGACTCTTCTGATTGGTAAACCACCCGCGCTTGCGCATTGGTGAAATGTGGGACTTAGTTTTTTGTCCTGTCTCTCAGACTTCTGCAAGAGCGCCATCTGGTAGAGAATATTTGGTACTTCTCCATACGTTATGGAATAGTGCACTTCATGACTCACTTTCAAGCGACGGGTTTCGACATGACATGTTGGTCTAGAGGTCAGAGTAGTGGTCTCCGAAATATAAGGAGGTATGTTCGAATCAAGTTACAGTAGAGAATTTTTACTTTGATGTAAAGAACGGACTTGTAATAATTGAGAGAACACCAGATGTCGTGAGCTGCAACGTCGAGAAATTCAAACATGGCGGATGCTGACATTTGAGGACTTAGAAGAAATTATCAAGTACAGCATAATAGCGGCAAGGGGACTCCCTGAGAGTAAATAAATGACCAAGGATTTGAGGGTGACGGAAAAAGTAGTAGTACAGATTGGATGATTTGAAATTGGGTGAAGGATGGGTTAGCACCTATGAGTTAGGGAACCCGCAAATGTGGGTCAATGAACTCTTTGTTTTTAAACCAAGCGACATAGAGTCCCCCCTGTAATTAACCTAGCCGGGAGGAGTGCTCGCCCAGTCCAATGGCTTCCCGGTCCCTCGCTCGAGCATCATCCCAACCACTAACCCCCCCTTATCCCTACCTTTATCGGCAGACCAGAATCCTCGAAGTTGAGTGATTCTTCTGATTGGTAAACCACCCGCGCTTGCGCATTGGTGAAATGTGGGACTTAGTTTTTTGTCCTGTCTCTCAGACTCCTGCAAGAGCGCTATCTGGTAGAGAATAGTTGGTACTTCTCCATGCGTTATGGAATAGTGCACTTCATGACTCACTTTCAAGCGAAGGGATTCGACGTGACCTGTTAGTCTAGAGGTCAGAGTAGTGGTCTCCGAAACTTAATGAGGAATGTTCGAATCTAGGTCGAGTAGAGAATTTTTACTTTGATGTAAAGAAAGGACTTGTAATAATTGAGAGAACACCAGATGTCGTGAGGTGCAACGTCGAGAAATTCAAACATGGCGGATGCTGACATTTGAGGACTTAGAAGAAATTATCAAGTATAGTATAATAGCGGCAAGGGGACTCCCTGGGAGTAAATAAATGACCAAGGATTTGAGGGTGACGGAAAGAGTAATAGTACAGATTGGATGATATGAAATTGGGTGAAGGATGGGTTAGCACCTATGAGTTAGGGAACCCGCAAATCTGGGTCAATGAACTCTTTGTCTTTTTAAACCAAGCGACATAGGGTTCCCCCTGTAATTAAGCTAGCCGGGAGGAGTGCTCGCCCAGTCCACTGGCTTTCCGGTCCGCTCGCTCGAGCATCATCCCAACCACTATCCCGCCCTTATCCCTACCTTTATCGGCAGACCAGAATCCTCGAAGTTGAGTGACTCTTCTGATTGGTAAACCACCCGCGCTTGAGCATTGGTGAAATGTGGGACTTAGTTTTTTGTCCTGTCTCTCAGACTTCTGCAAGAGCGCCATCTGGTAGAGAATAGTTGGTACTTCTCCAAACGTTATGGAATAGTGCACTTCATGACTCACTTTCAAGCGACGGGTTTCGACGTGACATGTTGGTCTAGAGGTCAGAGTAGTGGTCTCCGAAATATAAGGAGGTATGTTCGAATCAAGGTACAGTAGAGAATTTTTACTTTGATGTAAAGAAAGGACTTGTAATAATTGAGAGAACACCAGATGTCGTGAGGTGCAACGTCGAGAAATTCAAACATGGCGGATGCTGACATTTGAGGACTTAGAATAAATTATCAAGTACAGTATAATAGCGGCAAGGGGACTCCCTGAGAGAAAATAAATGACCAAGGATTTGAGGGTGACGGAAAGAGTAGTAGTACAGATTGGATGATTTGAAATTGGGTGGAGGATGGGTTAACACCGATGAGTTAGGGAAACCGCAAATCTGGGTCAATGAACTCTTTTTCTTTTTAAACCAAGCGACATAGAGTCCCCCCTGTAATTAAGCTAGCCGGGAGGAGTGCTCGCCCAGTACAATGGCATTCCGGTCCCTCGCTCTAGCATCATCCCAACCACTAACCCACCCTTATCCCTACCTTTATCGGCAGACCAGAATCCTCGAAGTTGAGTGACTCTTCTGATTGGTAAACCACCCGCGCTTGCGCATTGGTGAAATGTGGGACTTACTTTTTGTCCTGTCTCTCAGACTTCTGCAAGAGCGCTATCTGGTAGAGAATAGTTGGTACTTCTCCATACGTTATGGAATAGTGCACTTCATGATTCACCTTCAAGCGAAGGGTTTCTACGTGACATGTTGGTCTAGAGGTCAGAGTAGTGGTCTCCGAAACATAATGAGGAATGCTCGAATCTAGGTAGAGTAGAGAATTCTTACTTTGATGTAAAGAAAGGACTTGTAATAATTGAGATAACACCAGATGTCGTGAGGTGCAACGTCGAGAAATTCAAACATGGCGGATGCTGACATTTGAGGACTTAGAAGAAATTATCAAGTACAGTATCATGACGAATCAAAGAGAAAGTGAGAGGACTCCCCAAGTTCAAGCGCGCCCCGCCCGACAGCGCTAGAGTGGGCAAGTTCCACACTGCCGGTCAGCATGTCTTACGGATAATGCCAAGGGAAATGAATTACTTTGTAACTGATACTCTTTTAAAAAGTAATTAGCAATTACAATGAAAATAACACGGCAGGGCACAATGGAAAATATAATTCACGGAAGTAAGTACGTACTACGGCCTCCATTCCATGTTACGGAAGGCACATATTCCTGGAGTAGGCTAGGCCTATACAGACTGTTTCTTTTGTTGTTTCTTGTTGTGGCAATTTAGTTTCCTCAGATTGAGAGACTAAAGAAGGTGAATTTGTGGGTCTGAATCTAATTAATGAAAATGGGGGAATGGCAGAGCGGCTCTTGGGAGCACTAGTGATAGAGTTGAGATGGCTATCCTCAGAGGGAGTGATGCCTATGTGGTGATTACCTAATTTCTCAATGAGGGGAATAAATTGGGCTATGGGATTGAGCGCGTTAATTACTGCTTGCCTGGCTGATTTACCAATAGGTGGGTGGATGAGGACCATCGTGGTCTGAAGGTTACTGCCATTGCGTGAAGCGTAGGCCTACCACAGCTCTTTCTCGAAATCAAATGTCGGGAATGTGACGTGGCCCGGTGAGGGAGGAGGTGAGCTAGAGAGAGAGGAATCTGATTTTGGTGAAGCTGGTTTAAGTGGAACGAGTGTACCATCTCGTTTTTGGATAGGCCCATTCGGAATTAGTGTTAAGGGGTATAATTTGGGCTTTTAGGGTCATCAGGGTCCTGAGTTATCAGGAATGTTATGTCCTAGTACGTTAATGTGCGAGGGTTAGTGTCAGTGCGCGACATGTTTGTGTTCGTGAGTGTATAAGTGCGTGTAATGAGTAAGAGGTGATGAGAGATTGTGGTCAAATACCTTGGTCGACCAGAGAATAAGGAAAGAGAAAAACAAATTTAGACCTACCAGTCACTCAAAGTTATCCAATTAAAATACAGTCGGAGCTGTGACGTTGAGGGCGCTGATGCAATTTGAAGTTACTTGAAATAATTAGTTAAATAATTCATTATTGGCTGCTTGGTAAGATGAGGGGAAGAGTTAAACTTGTATTAAAACTCGAGGGAGACAGGAGTTGCTTGACTAGGATGGTTACAGGGTGGGTATGGTGTTGGATATTTGTATGTTAGAGGAGTGACTTAATCTGCACTGTTACTAAGGGGGATGCAAATTAAGCCTATATGAACGTAGTGGAATGGCTTGAAATAACGAAGTCGAGGCGATAGCGAGGACTAGGCTTGGTACAAAGGCTGGCAAGGCTGGCGGATCATCAATTTCATCAATTGGCGTTAGAAGACGCTTGGAGCAGTGGCGTGCGGTTTGCTTGGATGCTGGACTCGGAATGATGATGGCACAAAACAGTAATATTAACAAAGAGATATGTTTGAAGTAGGCCTACACAAAACATAAAACGCTGATGTACACAAGACACAATGAACTGAATTTAAGAACTGAAATCACAGAAAATTCAATTTAATTCACACAAATATCTCACACAGTAGCTTCCCCCGCACTTTCCTATGACCCGGTTCGACGGAACAACAGGACACGTGTTGGACATAATGGCTTGCAGTGCTTGTAGCGGCGGGAACAGGAACTACTGTTCTATAATGGCGGAGTCCTCACACTAGGTCCTTCTATTCGTCATGACAGTATAATAGCAGCATGGGGACTCCCCGAGAGTAAATAAATGATCAAGGATTTGAGGGTGACGGAAAGAGTAGTAGTACAGATGGGATGATTTCAAATTCGGTGAAGGATGGGTTAGCACCTATGAGTTAGGGAACCCGCAAATCTGAGTCAATGAACTCTTTGTCTTTTTGAACCAAGCGACATAGAGTCCCCCCTGTAATTAAGCTAGCCGGGTGGAGTGCTCGCCCAGTCTAATGGCTTTCCAATCCGCTCTCTCGAGCATCATCCCAACCCCTAATCCGCCCTTTTCCCTACCTTTATCGCCAGACCAGAATCCTCGAAGTTGAGTGACTCTTCTGATTGGTAAACCACCCGCGCTTGCGTATTGGTGAAATGTGGGACTTACTTTTTGTCCTGTCCCTCAGACTTCTGCAAGAGCGCTATCTGGTAGAGAATAGTTGGTACTTCTCAATACGTTATGCAATAGTGCACTTCATGACTCACTTTCAAGAGAAGGGTTTCGACGTGACAAGTTGGTCTCGAGGTCAGAGTAGTGGTCTCCGAAACATAATGAGGAATGTTCGAATCAAGGTAGAGTAGAGAATTTTTACTTTGATGTAAAGAAAGGACTTGTAATAATTGAGATAACACCAGATGTCGTGAGGTGCAACGTCGAGAAATTCAAACATGGCGGATGCTGACATTTGAGGACTTAGAAGGAATTATCGAGTACAGTATAATAGCAGCAAGGGGACTCCCTGAGAGTAAATAAATGATCAAGGATTTGAGGGTGACGGAAAGAGTAGTAGTACAGATGGGATGATTTGAAATTGGGTGAAGGATGGGTTAGCACCTATGAGTTAGGGAACCCGCAAATCTGGGTCAATGAACTATTTGTCTTTTTAAACCAAGCGACATAGAGTTCCCCCTGTAATTAAGCTAGCCGGGAGGAGTGCTCGCCCAGTCCAATGGCTTTCCGGTCCGCTCGCTCGAGCATCATCCCAACCACTATCCCGCCCTTATCCCTACCTTTATCGGCAGACCAGAATGCTCGAAGTTGAGTGACTCTTCTGATTGGTAAACCACCCGCGCTTGCGCATTGGTGAAATGTGGGACTTAGTTTTTTGTCCTGTCTCTCAGACTTCTGCAAGAGCACCATCTGGTAGAGAATAGTTGGTACTTCTTAATGCGTTACGTAATAGTGCACTTCATGACCAACTTTCAAGCGACGGGTTTCGACGTGACATGTTGGTCTAGAGGTCAGAGTAGTGGTCTCCGAAACATAAGGAGGTATGTTCGAATCTAGGTACAGTAGAGAATTTTTACTTTGATGTAAAGAACGGACTTGTTATAATTGAGAGAACACCAGATGTCGTGAGGTGCAACGTCGAGAAATTCAAACATGGCGGATGCTGACATTTGAGGACTTAGAAGAAATTATCAAGTATAGTATAATATCGGCAAGGGGACTCCCTGAGAGTAAATAAATGACCAAGGATTTGAGGCTGACGGAAAGAGTAGTAGTACAGATTGGATGATATGAAATTGGGTGAAGGATGGGTTAGCACCTATGAGTTAGGGAACCCGCAAATCTGGGTCAATGAACTCTTTGTCTTTTTAAACCAAGCGACATAGAGTTCCCCCTGTAATTAAGCTAGCCGGGAGGAGTGCTCGCCCTGTCCAATGGCTTTCCGGTCCGCTCGCTCGAGCTTCATCCCAACCACTATCCCGCCCTCAACCCTACCTTTAGCGGTAGACTAGAATCCTCGAAGTTGAGTGACTCTTCTGATTGGTGAACCACCCGCGCTTGCGCATTGGTGAAATGTGGGACTTAGTTTTTGTCCTGTCTCTCAGACTTCTGCAAGAGCGCTATCTGGTAGAGAATAGCTGGTACTTCTCCATACGTTATGGAATAGTGCACTTCATGACACACTTTCAAGCGAAGGATTTCGACGTGACATGTTGGTCTAGAGGTCAGAGTAGTGGTCTCCGAAACATAAGGAGGAATGTTGGAATCTAGGTAGAGTAGAGAATTTCTACTTTGATGTAAAGAAAGGACTTGTAATAATTGAGATAACACCAGATGTCGTGAGGTGCAACGTCGAGAAATTCAAACATGGCGGATGCTGACATTTGAGGACTTAGAAAAAATTATCAAGTACTGTATAATAGCAGCAAGGGGACTCCCTGAGAGTAAATAAATGACCAAGGATTTGAGGGTGACGGAAAGAGTAGTAGTACAGATTGGATGATTTGAAATAGGGTGAAGGATGGGTTAGCACCTATGAGTTAGGGAACCCGCAAATCTGGGTCATTGAACACTTTTTCTCTTTAAACCAAGCGACATACAGTTCCCCCTGTAATTAAGCTAGCCGGGAGGAGTGCTCGCCCAGTCCAATGGCTTTCCGGTCCGCTCGCTCGAGCATCATCCCAACCACTATCCCGCCCTTATCCCTACCTTTATCGGCAGACCAGAATGCTCGAAGTTGAGTGTCTCTTCTGATTGGTAAACCACCCGCGCTTGCGCATTGGTGAAATGTGGGACTTAGTTTTTTGTCCTGTCTCTCAGACTTCTGCAAGAGCACCATCTGGTAGAGAATAGTTGGTACTTCTTCATGCGTTACGTATTAGTGCACTTCATGACCAACTTTCAAGCGACGGGTTTCGACGTGACTTGTTGGTCTAGAGGTCAGAGTAGTGGTCTCCGAAACATAAGGAGGTATGTTCGAATCTAGGTACAGTAGAGAATTTTTACTTTGATGTAAAGAAAGGACTTGTAATAATTGAGAGAACACCAGATGTCGTGAGGTGCAACGTCGAGAAATTCAAACATGGCGGATGCTGACATTTGAGGACTTAGAAGAAATTATCAAGTATAGTATAATAGCGGCAAGGGGACTCCCTGAGAGTAAATAAATGACCAAGGATTTGAGGCTGACGGAAAGAGTAGTAGTACAGATTGGATGATATGAAATTGGGTGAAGGATGGGTTAGCACCTATGAGTTAGGGAACCCGCAAATCTGGGTCAATGAACTCTTTGTCTTTTTAAACCAAGCGACATAGAGTTCCCCCTGTAATTAAGCTAGCCAGGAGGAGTGCTCGCCCAGTCCAATGGCTTTCCGGTCCGCTCGCTCGAGCTTCATCCCAACCACTATCCCGCCCTCAACCCTACCTTTAGCGGTAGACTAGAATCCTCGAAGTTGAGTGACTCTTCTGATTGGTGAACCACCCGCGCTTGCGCATTGGTGAAATGTGGGACTTAGTTTTTGTCCTGTCTGTCAGACTTCTGCATGAGCGCCATCTTGTAGAGAATAGTTTGTACGTTTTCATGCGTTACGTAATAGTGCACTTCATGACTAACTTTCAAGCGAAGGGTTTCGACGTGACATGTTGGTCTAGAGGTCAGAGTAGTGGTCTCCGAAACATAAGGAGGAATGTTGGAATCTAGGTAGAGTAGAGAATTTCTACTTTGATGTAAAGAAAGGACTTGTAATAATTGAGAGAACACCAGATGTCGTGAGGTGCAACGTCGAGAAATTCAAACATGGCGGATGCTGACATTTGAGGACTTAGAAGAAATTATCAAGTACTGTATAATAGCAGCAAGGGGACTCCCTGAGAGTAAATAAATGACCAAGGATTTGAGGGTGACGGAAAGAGTAGTAGTACAGATTGGATGATTTGAAATTGGGTGAAGGATGGGTTAGCACCTATGAGTTAGGGAACCCGCAAATCTGGGTCATTGAACACTTTTTCTCTTTAAACCAAGCGATATACAGTTCCCCCTGTAATTAAGATAGCCGGGAGGAGTGCTCGCCCAGTCCAATGGCTTTCCGGTCCGCTCGCTCGAGCATCATCCCAACCACTATCCCGCCCTTATTCCTACCTTTATCGGCAGACCAGAATCCTCGAAGTTGAGTGACTCTTCTGATTGGTAAACCACCCGCGCTTGCGCATTGGTGAAATGTGGGACTTAGTTTTTTGTCCTGTCTCTCAGACTTCTGCAAGAGCGCTATCTGGTAGAGAATATTTGGTACTTGTCCATACGTTATGGAATAGTGCACTTCATGACTCACTTTCAAGCGACGGGTTTCGACGTGACATGTTGGTCTAGAGGTCAGAGTAGTGGTCTCCGAAATATAAGGAGGTATGTTCGAATCAAGGTACAGTAGAGAATTTTTACTTTGATGTAAAGAAAGGACTTGTAATAATTGAGATAACACCAGATGTCGTGAGGTGCAACGTCGAGAAATTCAAACATGGCGGATGCTGACATTTGAGGACTTAGAAGAAATTATCAAGTACAGTATCATGACGAATGAAAGAGAAAGTGAGAGGACTCCCCAAGTTCAAGCGCGCCCCGCCCGGCAGCGCTAGAGTGGGCAAGTTCCACACTGCCGGTCAGCATGTCTTACGGATAATGCCAAGGGAAACGAATTACTTTGTAACTGATACTCTTTTAAAAAGTAATTCGCAATTACAATTAAAATAACAGGGCAGGGCACAATGGAAAATATAATTCACGGAAATAAGTACGTACTACGGTCTCCATTCCATGTTACGGGAAGCACAGATTCCTGGAGTAGGCTAGGCCTATACAGACTGTTACTTTTGTTGTTTCTTGTTGTGGCAATTTAGTTTCCTCAGATTGAGAGACTAAAGAACGTGAATTTGTGGGTCTGAATCTAATTAATGAAAATGGGGGAATGGCAGAGCGGCTCTTGAGAGCACTAGTGATAGAGTAGAGATGGCTATCCTCAGAGGGAGTGATGCCTATGTGGTGATTACCTAATTCCTCAATGAGGGGAATAAATTGGGCTATGGGATTGAGCGCGTTAATTACTGCTTGCCTGGCTGATTTACCAATAGGTGGGTGGATGAGGACCATCGTGGTCTGAAGGTTACTGCCATTGCGTGAAGCGTAGGCCTACCACAGCTCTTTCTCGAAATCAAATGTCGGGAATGTGACGTGGCCCGGTGAGGGAGGAGGTGAGCTAGAGAGAGAGGAATCTGATTTTGGTGAAGCTGGTTTAAGTGGAACGAGTGTACCATCTCGTTTTTGGATAGGCCCATTCGGAATTAGTGTTAAGGGGTATAATTTGGGCTTTTAGGGTCATCAGGGTCCTGAGTTATCAGGAATGTTATGTCCTAGTACGTTAATGTGCGAGGGTTAGTGTCAGTGCGCGACATGTTTGTGTTAGTGAGTGTAATGAGTAAGAGGTGATGAGAGATTGTGGTCAAATACCTTGGTCGACCAGAGAATAAGGAAAGAGAAAAACAAATTTAGACCTACCAGTCACTCAAAGTTATCCAATTAAAATACAGTCGGAGCTGTGACGTTGAGGGCGCTGATGCAATTTGAAGTTACTTGAAATAATTAGTTAAATAATTCATTATTGGCTGCTTGGTAAGATGAGGGGAAGAGTTAAACTTGTATTAAAACTCGAGGGAGACAGGAGTTGCTTGACTAGGATGGTTACAGGGTGGGTATGGTGTTGGATATTTGTATGTTAGAGGAGTGACTTAATCTGCACTGTTACTAAGGGGGATGCAAATTAAGCCTATATGAACGTAGTGGAATGGCTTGAAATAACGAAGTCGAGGCGATAGCGAGGACTAGGCTTGGTACAAAGGCTGGCAAGGCTGGCGGATCATCAATTTCATCAATTGGCGTTAGAAGACGCTTGGAGCAGTGGCGTGCGGTTTGCTTGGATGCTGGACTCGGAATGATGATGGCACAAAACAGTAATATTAACAAAGAGATATGTTTGAAGTAGGCCTACACAAAACATAAAACGCTGATGTACACAAGACACAATGAACTGAATTTAAGAACTGAAATCACAGAAAATTCAATTTAATTCACACAAATATCTCACACAGTAGCTTCCCCCGCACTTTCCTTGGACCCGGTTCGACGGAACAACAGGACACGTGTTGGACATAATGGCTTGCAGTGCTTATAGCGGCGGGAACACGAACTACTGTTCTATAATGGCGGAGTCCTCACACTAGGTCCTTCTATTCGTCATGACAGTATAATAGCAGCAAGGGGTCTCCCTGAGAGTAAATAAATGATCAAGGATTTGAGGGTGACGGAAAGAGTAGTAGTACAGATGGGATGATTTGAAATTGGGTGAAGGATGGGTTAGCACCTATGAGTTAGGGAACCCGCAAATCTGGGTCAATGAACTCTTTGTCTTTTTAAACCAAGCGACATAGAGTCCCCCCCTGTAATTAAGCTAGCCGGGAGGAGCAGTGGCGTGTGGTGGGATTTTACTTAGGGTAAGCAATGGTATGCAATATGAGACATACTGTGGTACCGGCAGTTGAATTGTGTTTGCTCCTCATTTGGGCTTTTCTTAAACTATTAGCATTCAGAATAAATTACTGCAACAATTATACCACTACCATACGACATTTTTTAGGAACTGAAATAGGACTACCCGTGTTATTCTTTCCACTTACAAAACATAATTTATTCTTTCACTTATAATACAGTACACCATGCTTCTGCTCTAGCCATTTTCATAACTGATGCCCACAGGAATTTGGCAAAATGCCCTGTCTATTTACAAAGAATAAATACTTCACTGTTCTGTTGATATTTTGAGTCCAAGTCCAACATACTCCCACCTTTTGATTAACAATGTTGAATCAAAACCACTAAAATAGTAAACAATTTCACAATAAAGAGTGATAAGAAAAAGGAAAGACACTATACACAATTAAATCACTGAAGAAAGCGTGATGGAATGTTTACTCTTCTACCGGACCTTGTAACGTACACTTTCTCATCTCTCAAGGTAACGGCAGGCTCAGGCTCATCCATCGGTACACTAGTTGTCATGGAACAAATCTCCAAAGGATAGATGCGTTGAACTGGTCGGATCAACATACCAGTAGCAGTTTTCACCTTCACCACTCGTATTTTGTTGTCCTTCCCTGGGTATACAGCTGCGACTCTCCCCATCGGCCAGTCCATCTTCTTCCTGTCGTCACCACCAATAAGCACGACTTCACCTACTTGAAGGTCTCGCGTCATCTTCTTCAGCTCGTTCCTTCTTTGGATGAGCTGACCAAGATATTCCACTCTGAACCTCTTTCTCAGGTCTTCCTTTAGTCGTTGTTGGTACCTATACCTCTTTGACAGATTAACACTATCGATGTGATCAAGATCAGGTACTCCCACCCTTGGAATGTCTTGTATAAACATTGCAGGCGTCAAAGGCACCAAGTCATTCTGATCTTCAGACAGATAAGTTAGTGGTCGTGAATTAACAACAGCTTCACAGTCAATCAAAATGGTCAACATTTCATCATATTCCACACATGCACGCCCAAGTACACGTCGCACCAACTTCTTAAGTGTTTGAATCAATCGCTCCCACCACCCACCCCACCAAGCTGCTGTGGGTGGATTGAATATCCATTCAATTATTGAAATGGCAGTTTCCTTTACTATCTTATCCCAGTCAAGTGCTTTGAGTAAGTTCTCCGTTCCATGAAAATTTGTCCCGTTGTCACTATAGACGACATGAGGTCTACCCCGTCTGGAAATAAATCTTCTTAGTGCCAAAATGAAGCTGGATACCGAAAGAGAAGTAACCAGTTCAAAATGAACCGCTCTGAAGACTGCACAGGTGAAGATCACTATCCAAGACTTGGTACTATTCTTCAAGTGCAATGGACTCGCTAGATCGATTCCTACTACTTCAAATGCACTGGCTTCTCTCACCCGACTTTCAGGAAGTTCCACAGGTACTGATTCAATACGTTTTGCTTCAAACCGTTTACATTTCACACATTTGGAAAGAATGCTGCGCAGAGTCTTCCACCCTTTGACAATCCAGAATCGTTCTCTTATGATAGATAGCAGAATTTGCACTCCTGCATGAGAGGCTTTCATATGTTCTTCCATAACCAACAGATGTGTTACTTTGTGATCGGATGGCAACAGAATGGGGAATCTGAAATCTGCATCATCTTTTCTTCTCACAATCTTTGTCTTGATTCTCAGCAGTCCGTCCTCATCTTCTAGAGTACACAAGGATTTGAAGTTCATCTTCTCTTTCTTCATAAACATGTCATTTTGTACAAAGTTCAAAAGGCGTCTTTCTGCATGCTTTACTTCGTGGGTGGACAGTTCAGAATCGAGATGCTTATCCCTTTTAACCCGAACATTATGAATGAACCGTAGCATCCAGGCCATCATTCGTACAATCTTCGTATAAGAAGAGAAATACTTCAAGTACCATGCCTCCTCTTGTGTAGCAACAGTTAACGATACCGCGTCTCTCTTCCTTTCTTGATCTATGTCGTCCTCCTTTGCCATTGATTCAGACTTTGGCCAGTTCTCTTCGGAGAGCTTAATCCAGCTCGGTCCCTCCCACCATCGGGATTCTAACAGTTTTTTCGCACTACAGCCTCTTGATGGTAGATCAGCAGGATTTTCATGGCCAGGAATGTGCCTCCAGTCTTGAACATTGGAACTACTACAAATTTCCTTCACCCTATTTCTAACAAATGTTCCCCACTGTCCATCTTGGGTAATCCAGTGTAATGCGGTGGCAGAGTCAGTCCAGTAATATTCCTTTAAGTCCTTCATGTCAAGACCTTTCCTCACATGTGTAGCTAAACGAGTCCCAATACAACAAGCGAGCAGTTCTAACCTTGGAATTGTGATCCTTTTCAAAGGTGCAATCCTAGATTTAGCTTGCAACAACTGAACCGACACTCTCCTGCTGTCTTCACATCTCAAGAACACCACGGCTGCATAGGATGACTTTGATGAGTCGCAAAAGACGTGTAGAGCACACGAGTCAGTCTACTTCATTGAAGTCCATCTTGGGATTCTTACATCCGATAAAATTGGAAGGTCCTCAACCCATCTCATAAATTTGTGGGACATCTCTTCTGGAAGTTCAGCGTCCCAGCCTAATTTGCTTTTCCAGCTTTCTGGGAGAAGTATTTTAGGGCAAAGAGTAACAGGAGAGGTGAAGCCTATTGGGTCGAAGACTCTCTGCGCTGTGGATAAGATATTTCTTCTTGTAATTGCTCTTTGAGGGTAGCTTATCCCACTGACATCGCAGTACAACTTATCTTCTACCTTATCCCACAGTAGTCCAAGAACTGGTGACGGTTTGGCAGTACCTTCGGTGCATAAGGCTGTATGCTCCCAACCTCTCAGGTCAAACTTCCCTTCAGCCATTATCTCAGTAGCTTGTCCAACAAATGTATGCAGCTCCTCTTCGGAATTGACAGACGTGACACAATTGTCAACATAAAACGAGTCCTTCAGTGTTTCAGTCACTCCTTTTAAAGGCGGTTCATACTGACTCAAGTGATGCTGGATAACTGCTCCCAGGAGGAATGGGCTGCAGTTTACTCCAAAAACAACTCTACGATGTCTCAATATTTTTACCTTCTTCTCTTTGACATTTTCCCACCAGAGAAATTGCAGACAGTCACGATCTTGTTCGTCCACAGAGATTTGTAGGAAGGCCTGCTTGATATCGGAAATGACACCAATTTTACCTTGTCGAAACTTAAGCAAAATCTTGGGGATCAAATCCAGCAAGTTCGGTCCTTTTGCCAAACAGTCATTTAAAGAGCAGCTCCCTTTCTGCTTGCAGGATGCATCAAAGACTGGCCTCACACTCGTCGTTGAATTGTCTTTGAAGACTCCCCGATGCGGAAGATAGTGCCCACGTTTCTGTTGCTCGTCATCTTGAACCACTTCTACCACGCCCTCATTCAACCAGTTTTTCAATACTTTATCATAGTCATCAAACTTCCCTGCCACTTCAAGTTTCGTGGTTGTAACTATTAACCTCTTCTCAGCTACCACTCTGTTATCAGGTAGCTCTTCCCGACCATCCAACCAGGGAAAACTAACCTCATACCTTCCCTCAGGATCCCTCTTCACAGTTCTCTTGAAGTGATCTCGCACAGCTGTCTCGATTTCCTCATTTGTTTGGCTTTCACAGGGATCCAAAATTCCCAGGGCATCCAACTTCCATAGATCCGGCAGATGACTAGTGTGAGTCAAAAGGGTAGTCATCATGGCAGCATGGGTATTTGTGCCAGACTTGTCCATCACTTTACCCATTACGACCCAGCCTAATTTCGTTTGCACAGCAGTGAGTCCACACTCTAATTCTTTTACAGTTCCAGTGTACAGCTTCCCTAGTGCATCCGATCCTATCAGGATTTCAATTGGTGGCTGTCCAGCTCCGACATCTGTGAGGTGAATCCCCTTCCTCCTCAATTCTCCCAGGCAAGTACTTAAATATGGCCGTGAGATTGACCCACATATTATTGGTTGGTCTAAAACTTGAATTATGCACGAATAGTCTTCTACCAAACTCTTCAAGAGAACATCATAACATTGGTGCTCCATTTTCTTGGATGAACCCCCTCCAAATAAGGCATGTATCACGACTTCTGATTTGACTGGTTGATAACCCATTTCCCGCGCAGTACTTTTCAATATGTATGACCGCTGTGAACCGGTATCGATGAGTGCTCTTACGGTCCGTCTCCTCCCATAGGCCTCAAGATTCACTAGCAGGGTCTGAAGAACTACATCCGAGAAGCACTGACTTGAAAGCGAGGTGTTCTGGTTTTCTTCTGTCTTTTCCTCACATTTTTGGTCCTTTTGCTTGACTTCCAGCTGTGGACACATGATGGTGCAATGCTTCTAAGAACAGACAATGCAGCTCACTTTACCTTTACAATCTTTAGCACGATGTCCTGGCTTTAGACAGACGAAACATCCCTTGTTTCTCTTTAACATGTCCTGCTTCTCACTTAAAGACAACCTCTGTGCTTGAAAACACTCCTTACTCTCGTGTGGTTTTCCGCAGAACACACACATCAATTTATACTTCTTCTGCTCACCGGAGAACAAGTCTGTTGCAGTAGGTACAATTTTATCAGGTTGCTGCTTCTTCTTATATCTTTGTGGACTAACCTCACTCAGTCGGAAGCCCGCTTTCGCCAAAGAAATTATTTCTTCGCCTTCAACTTCCTTCCTGAGGAATAGCATTAAGTGCTTCAACCGGTCTCCATAGATTTTGCTTCCGCCCTCTTCATTATCAATTGTCATTGGACTTCTCAGCCACACCCTAAAAATATCTTCAGGGATGCAGGACTCCACGAGCGGAAAGAGCATGGCAGCATATTTGTCTGAAGTCATACCAATTGACTCTAAAGCACGCAGGTGAGATTCTAGGTTATCATAGAGGCGAGCTGTGTCACGTTTTCCTCTGTCTTCAGTGGCATTCTTTATCACTAGTGACAGGAGTTCTCTTACATAATATTCGATAAGCAACTCTTCTTCTCCAAATCTATTCTTCAGGCTCTCTATAGCCTTATTATAGTTCTCCGCAGTGGAAGGGAAGCTATCAACAATCTCCCGAGCTCTTGAGCCTTCTGTGGTAGCCTGAATCAGGTACTGGAATTTGTCCTCATTTTCCAAATCCCCGTCCTCGTGAATTCGCCTAAATTGGCTCCAAAAGCCAAGGTGGTCTTTTATATCCCCACTGAACTTCTTTAATTCAATTTTGGGTAACCTAAGTTTTCGTCTGCTGGAGTTTGGGAAATAAATGACCGACTGCCCATTGTTTGTGATTTGGACACCGGTATGTTGCCTCACAATAAATTGTTCTACTTTCACACGTGCACAATCCATGTCCTCATTGAACTTCTCTACACTCTCGTATTCTCGTTCAAATTCACCTTCAGATTGATCACTGTCTTCTAACATTAATGCTGCCACCTGTTCATTGAGGTTATGTAAGTCGGTAGTTAACCGTTCCAGAGTTGTTAATTTGCTTCTTACAATTTCTTCTTTACAATTTTCTTCATCATTTAATACTTACAACAGGTCATCATAATTCTTAGTGAACCTCGTTCTCACAGGTTTTCGCCTCTTTACAAGCACTTCCATTGTTAAAATTTATGAATATAACCAGATCGAGACTTACCAATATCTGCGTTATTAATCACGTCGGGGTCACCACTATTTTAGGAACTGAAATAGGACTACCCGTCTTATTCTTTCCACTTACAAAACATAATTTATTCTTTCACTTATAATACAGTACACCATGCTTCTGCTCTAGTCATTTTCATAACTGATGCCCACAGGGATTTGGCAAAATGCCCTGTCTATTTACAAAGAATAAATACTTCACTGTTCTGTTGACATTTTGAGTCCAAGTCCAACAACAATCATAATTACTACTACTACTAATAATCATAATAATAATATAGCAGCAATGTGTTACCTGGAATATAATCTACTTGAAGTGAAGCTCAATCCTTCTAGGTTTCTTCGCAAAATCATTGCTGACCTGGTTGTAGAAGTTTGGCAATTTTTGAAGCTCAGAAAGTAAATCTTTCTCAATTGATATCAATGATAAACCTTTAAGTCTATCCTGGCCTTGCGTATTGCGAGCATAGTTCTTTATTCGTTTAACCGCAGAAAAACTTCTTTCTACAGAAGCACTTGTTGCGGGAATCGCTAAGATAAGTTCACAGAGTCGCACTACCTCTCCATACGCTTCGTGGAGATGATGAGATTTAAGGAAAAGTAGCAGTTCACTAACATTTTTCTCTCGTAAGTCACCAGAAGTGTACGTAGCCATTAGCTGTGATCGAAGAGCAAGAAAGTCAAATATATTGGGATAACTCTCTTTAAGGGACTCGAAAGCTATTTCTGGGAACACTCGTTCATTATCGTCCGAATTAACAGGATTGATGAGTTCCAAGAATCGTAGGGAATCTAAACTGTCAAACCTATCGTTGAGCTGTTGTACAACCGTGTCTATAATTTCATAAAACAGACGTTTATGAGATGTCTTAGAATCGAGCTCATCGTGCAATCTTGGTCTCTTACTATCTGGGTCACAGATCCCCTTTACCTCTTGTACGGTCTTCTCCCAATATTCTTCGAATTGACCCCTTTTTTCTGCAAATTCAATTTTGAGTTCTACTTTACGAATACAATAACCAATATCGTGGAACTTCTTTTGCAAGATGGAAAATAACAGTCAGTCAGAGGGAATATGCTTGAAAATACGGCGAGTATAAAATTAAAGCGAAAATCCTTTAATGACACTGAAAATCCACGGGCAGCTATTAAGGCTTCATGCTCCCATTTTTCATCGGGATCAGTCATTCTCTCGAATAGTGAAATAAGCTGATCACGATATTCGGAGACGGTTCCAACCAAGCGTGAATTGTAGTTCCAGCGCGTAGCTGACACCATGGGCAGCCTCTTCCTAATTCTTCATCTAATGCATGACTTCTCTTCGTTGATTTGGAGAAAAATGAAGATAATCCATTTAAAGTAAGAAAAAACAACCTGCAGTCTCTGATACTTGAGGTTGCCTGAGATAACACCAGGTTTAATTTGTGGGCGAAACAATGGACAAAGATGGCATTAGGATACAATGTTCTAACTTTTGCCTGAAGTCCATTCAAATGGCCTGCAAAAACGGCCGCACCATCATAGCTTTGTGCAACTAACTTTTCGCCACAACTGTACTCATCAACTACCTGGCAAACAATGTCGAGAAGAGCTGTCGCTGACCGATCCTCGGAAACATTTATAAACCCCATAAATCGTTCTCTAGAGATACCATCGGGTCCGGCGTGACGAATTACACAAGAGAGCTGGGAAAAAATGCTTACATCCGTGGCTTCATCCAGTACTATGGAAACAAAACTGGCTGTACAAATTTCTTGTTTGATGTATGCAAGTAACACATTAGAAACCGATTCTATTAGATCGTTCTGAATTAAATTTGATAAGCCACTGAATACATTAGAGTTCTCTAAATGGTTATGCAATAATGCATCATATTTGCTAACTAGATTTAGCAGTTCAACGTAATTTCCTCTATTTGAGGAATCTGCACTTTCATTATGGCCCCTGAAAGCTTGCTCTTGTTTGCCGAGAAAACAAACAACATCAATGAAACGTTTCATAATATCTCGGTTTTTACGAACTCGTTCGTTATGTTGCTGGTCACTTATTTTCTTTTGCTCGTCTATCAAATGGTCAATCCTGTATTTTCCAAAGGTCTTTTCCATAATTACGGCTTGCAGATAATTTTGAGAAAGACTGTGCTTTTTTAAAGCTTTGTGTATGTTATTCATATCACTGTATCCCCCGTGATTCCAAATGCTCTTTTCGTTCGAGAAAAGAAGACAAGGCCAACAATATAATTTGTTAACAGAAGGGCAACCACACAGCCATGTGTTATTGGTGTATAGATTTAAATTAAAATGCCGAATACAAGCTTTCACTTTTGTGTTAATATTTAATTGAGGAGTCGGACGACCTCCAAATAATATTATTTTTTTGTTCTCGAATGATCGAGAAGAAAAGCTAACTTGACGCAGATCACAAATTATCCAGTCACTGTCGCTGTCATCTCTAGACTCAAGTTCCGACTCCATATTTTTACAGATTTCTCACGGCTACTAGTATAAACAGAAACGTCCACTGCATACCCTACTCCCTTGTATTGCACATCATATCGTTGAACTATATATAGAAAATACGGCCTACCACAGTATAATACACACACATTTAAACACAATATATAGAAAACTCTTTTTCACAAACACTAGCACACCTTTTTCAGTTATAATGGGCAAGTAAACACACAATCTTCACAAACTGACCGATTCTTCTTTCAGGCCGTAGGTATGTAACTTCAGAATTGCTTCTCATGCTTTCAACTCGCCATGTAGTACCAAGGAATACAAAAAGATGGCATGTCACGCTATCGTGCTGCTAGAAGCGACTGTGAACGGAACTCGCAGCAGACATCAAACACCACGAAGTGGTACATTTAAACAATTGCCCAAAAGACTGGAAAATCACGTCAACCAAAGTAATTATTATTATACGTGTCATTCTTTCGCTTGGGTATGCAATGCTTACCTTGCATCCAGGGAATACACACGCCTGGGGAGGAGTGCTCGCCCAGTCCAATGGCTTTCCGGTCCGCTCGCTCCAGCATCATCCCAACCACTAACCCGCCCTTATCCCTACCTTTATCGGCAGACCAGACACTCGCTCTGCTACTAAGTAAATCTCGGCCAGTCACTCTGCAGAATTATTTATTCGTGTGGTTTAATTTTTTCAGTGCTGTTCTTGTGGAAGTACATTCAGAAAACCAAGTGAACTCGTGTGCGCCAAAGTTTCAACCGCTTCATATCTCGGCCTTCTCTGACCACGTGTTACCGTGTGCGCCGCCATTTTGTGTTGTCGTATTGCCTGGCCCATTCAACATGTCGAGTGAGGAAAATACGCCCCCTCCCCCTCCGCTTGTGCTTACTCGAAGCATTTTCGAATCGCCTCCATCACCATCCATGGAAACACAGCAAATTAAGTGCCCTCGCCAAGCGGAGGATCTCGACCCTAACGCCGAAATACCCCGGAAACGTGTCTGTGGCCCACCATCTACTACGTCATCTGGATCTGTCTACACCACACAAACATCTTCAACGGCGACTTTGGGGGACTCGGTGAGTGGAATCTCATCTTTAATAGATCATCCTATTGTGGCACCCTCCACCTTGCCACCTCCCTCACAGCTCCCCCAACCTCTGCCAGCTCAGCCAGCCTACATTCCTGGTCCCGTGCGAAGTTACGCAGCCGCCGCCATGAACCCCGCCCTTCATCCGCAAGTCAGACAGAGGAGCATCGTCTCCCCCCTCCCCATTCCTCCTCCCCCATTCCACGTCATCAAGATGACAGAGATCGACCTTCAAAAAGCCAACCCCCGTTCCCTCTACACCATCCTGTCTTCCTTCACCCCCGACATCGCCTCCTACAAGCTCGAACTGCAGCGCACCCGCGAGGGATACAATATTAAAACTTGCAAGCCGTTCTACTCCCACCTCAAGAACGTCATAGGCTTGCAGCAGTTCGGGCCCCGAGCACGGGCCTCTAACCTTACTGTCTCCCAAACCCCCCGTCTCCCCCCCCCCTACCCGCCCCACCCCCATCGTTTCAGTCGTCGCCTACGGCGTCGACCAGTTGTACACAGACGAAGAAATCGCTCAGCAACTCCAGCTACAGGGTTACATCATATTCAAGGTCACCCGCATTCGGAACGCCGCTGGTACCACATCCCTTGTCCGCATCTTGAGTCGCGACACCGGCACCCTGGACTCTCTCCTGCGTGATGGCGCCGTACTCTATGCTCGTCGTCACCGAGTGGAACCATCCCGAGCCTCCGCCCCGCAGCGCATCCGATGTGACAAGTGCCAGCGGTACGACCACGCCCCGGGAGCCCCCTGCATCCAGCCGCAGGTATGTGGAATATGTAGCCGGGAGCACCCTACTTCTCTTTGTGAAAACCGTACTTCTCCCAAATGTATAAACTGTTCCCAGCCCCATCCCGCCTTCAGCTTCAAATGCCGCAGCCGCCCCGCTCCCCTTCCCTCAGAACCTGAAACTGTCATTCCCGTCATATCTCATGATCCACCCACCCCCGCCCCTTCCTCTGTCCTCCCCTCCCCTAGTACTGAAAACATCCTACGCTTCCTCACCATGGTTCTCCAAAATTGCCTCCCTTTCCAACGCCCCCTCATCACCCAGCACATCCAAACGGCCGCCCGGTTGGTGTTTAACGCTCATCTGGACATAGCCTATGCGGGCAATAGAATGCACTTTGCATTCTTCCCGCTAACCGCAGCTCCTCTCCACTAAACATGCAATAGCGTTTAAGTTATTCTATGACAACATTTGCTCTGTCTATGCCAACCGGCCGACCCTAGACCTCGCCCTTCACCAACACTCCCCGGATGCTGTAGTACTTAACGAAACCTTTCTCCTTCCCACCCAACAGCTAGACCTACCTCCGTATACTTTTTATCGTGCAGACCGCCCTCACATTGCAGCCCGAGGAGGTGTAGCTGTTGGCATCCACCGTAACCTTACAGTCACTCAACATCATTACAATTTTCCCAACCATTTCTCCGAATATTTAATTTTAGAAGTCTCCGCTCCCTCTAAAACCTTTACCATTGTTACTCTCTATCTCCCCCCTCGTACCCCTCCTCCCCTCGACTTTCTCACATACATTGATCATACTTTTCGTAACTATATTCTTGTCGCCGATATCAACATTCACTCTTATAACGTCGCTCAAACCCAAGCTTTTCACACCCTTCTTCACAGCATCCCAGGAGCCAACATCCCCTTCCCTTCCCCCACTCGTCCCATTTCCAATACCACCCCTGATATTATCCTGATGTCTCCCACGCTCAGCGTTTCTCCTATCGTTCGCATCCTCCCTTCCATTGGCAGCGACCATTTACCAGCCCTCATCACCATTCCCCACATTTCCCCCCCACTCCACTGCCAAACCCCCACCTCCCCCCTCCCGCAGTTTCACTAACACCGATTGGCCCGCCTACCGTGCTACTATCGCATCACTTCTCTCCCACCCTACTGTCCCACTTTCTCTTCCTAACCTTCAAGCCCTTATCCATGAAACTGAATCCGCTATTCTCACCGCCGATCGTCTCCATATACCACGCCGCTCCTTTCATCCTACTAAGCCTCCCATTCCACCCAAAGCCCTTCGTCTTCTTAAGATCGCTCATGATTACTATCGTGCCTATGTCCGTACCCGTGATCCTAACTCTCTCCGCCAACACCGCCTTCACCTACGTCACGCCAAATCATACATCAAAGCCATCAAACGCTCCTATTGGCATACTGCCTGTACAAATCTCTCCCACACTCCTGACCCTTTTCAATTCTGGTCCACTTTTCGTCGCCTTACCAAAACCCAACCTCCCCGTCCCACTTACCCCGTTCGTACCCCTACCTTCGTCCCTACCACTGATCTTGCTAAAGCCGACCTCTTCGCCAATCATTATACCACCGTGTTCTCCCCCGTCCCCAACCCTCACTTCATTCACCCCGACTCTGCTCTCCTCCATCGCCTCAATGACCCCACTAACACCCCTTCCCTTCTTCCCTCTTTCGACCACTTCACCCATATCGATTACAATCACCCTCTCAACCGCCCTATCACGCCCGAAGAAATCTCTCTTGTCCTTCGCCATCGTAAACCCACCGCCCCGGGCGCTGACACCATTACATATCGCCACATCCAAGAAGCCCCGCCAGTCCTTCTCCACGCCCTCAGCGCCATTTATACCACCATTCTCTATACCGGTCATTACCCTTCTCACTGGTGCCACGCTTCCATTCTACTTTTCCTCAAACCAAAGAAACCCCCCTCTGATCCCCACTCTTATCGTCCCATCAGCCTTCTCCCCGTCTTATCGAAAATTCTCGAACTTATCCTCGCCAAACGTATCAGCTCCTACCTAGAATCTCTCCATCTTCTCCCTGAATCCCAAGCAGGTTTCCGTGCCCGACGTTCCACCCATGACCACCTCTTCCATCTCAGCTCTTCCCTTCTCTCCTATGTTAAACCTCACTTTACCGCCGCTCTACTTTGTCTCGATGTCGAAAAAGCCTTTGACACCGTTTACCACCCCGTCCTCATGTATAAACTCCGTCATCTTCCCCTACCCCCTTCTTTTATTCGTCTTATCTTCCAATTCCTTCACCATCGTACTGCTTCCGTCCGTATTCGCAACTCCTCCTCTTCCACCTTCTCTCTCCGTGCTGGTGTCCCTCAGGGATCACCTCTCTCCCCCCTCCTCTACCTCCTCTTCACTTATGACATTCCCCACCCACCACCACCTCTTCGTCTATACCAATTCGCCGATGACCTTGCCATTCTTGCCCTTGCCCGCTCTGCCCCTATGCTCACTCGTCTCATCCAATCCTATCTTTCAGACCTCGAATCATGGTTCCTTTCCTCCCATATCACCGTTAATGCTCGCAAAACCCAACTCGTCGTTTTCCGTAAAAAAAATCCCGTATTACCCGTCCCCGTAACAAAGTCACCCTCACCCTTCACGACGTTCCTATTTCCGAATCCACTACCGCCGTCTATTTAGGCATTACTTTCCAAAACAATCTTCACTGGCAACATCACCTCAACACCCTCTACCGCCGTGCCTACCAACGTATCACCGCTATCGGTTCCCTCACAGGACACACCTGGGGCTTTAAACCCCCCCCCCCCCAAATCATCAATATCTACAAAGTTTTTATTCGCCCTCTCCTTCTCTATGCCTCCCTCACCTGGATTACTGCCCCACAACCCCTTTATTTCAAGCTCCACCGCCTCGACCGACATGCCCTTCGCATTGCCTATCATCTCAAACTGGATACCCCTTCTGCCCTTTTTGCCCCCTACTATACCTTCCCAACTATTCTCAGCCATATTCACTCCCTTCGTTTAAAATACCTCACCCGCGCCCAAAGCTCTTCCCTACCATTTTTCACTGAAGCTCTTCCTCTCTCTCCTCTCGCTCAAGATATCCTTTATGACCGCCGCACACCCGCCAACACTCATATTTCCCCCCACCCATTACTTGATAACTTCCACCCCACCCCCTAGCTTGCCCTCACCCCTGCCTTCTTCTTTTTCCTGATTCTCCTGAACGCTCGACTTCCAATTCGACCTCAGGGGTGTCGGCCCTTCTGGCCTGCCCTTAGTGCAGCGATTTTATTTTAGGCGCATAGCCTGCTCCTGGCTACATTTCTCCAACTGCAGATCTCCGAATCCCTCTTCAGTGCACACCACCATCTTCGTTGACCCTCTACAAGTTCTCCGTCTTCGCCCCACTTTGTTTTACAAGTGCTCCGTACCCATTTCTACTAATTAGTGCTCCGATGCAGTGTCAATTCACACGTGCTTCTCTGTGCTCCCCAGTGCTTCGATTATTGACGTAAAACCGTCTATCTAGTGCACAATCATAGTGTCCATTACTCACAATTTTGTTTTTCTTCTACGAACTATATTTTGACTTTTCTTTCATTTTATGTTCATATATCTTGTTTTCTTTTCCCCCGTTCTAGGACGAACATTTTAAGAACATTTGAACTTTTATTTAACTGTGTAAAGAACCACACAGCCACTGTATATATTTATTTTGTATTTTACCCACCTTATATGTCTGTATATATTTTTACTTAATAAACGGGGATTATTTGGGGGGGGGGGGGGTTACTCCTTGGTGGGGTGTGGTGGGGGGCCTTTTCCCTGGGGGGCTTCCTGGGTCGCGGTAACCTCTGCGCCAGCAACTTCACATATCTCTTTTATATACCTGTGCCATAGCACACTCCCATCCCACTAAATTCTTTTTCTCACAATTTAATTTACCCTACGGCCAAAGGGCTACTTGTTTAGCCGAAGGCCCGCCCTCGCCCCTATCGGGACGAGGGAATGAAATAACCATATATATATATATAGATAGATCGATAGATAGATAGCAGACCAGAATCCTCGAAGTTGAGTGACTCTTCTGATTGGTAAACCACCCGCGCTTGCGCATTGGTGAAATGTGGGACTTAGTTTTTTGTCCTGTCTCTCAGACTTCTGCAAGAGCGCTATCTGGTAGAGAATAGCTGGTACTTCTCCATACGTTATGGAATAGTGCACTTCATGACTCACTTTCAAGCGAAGGGTTTCGACGTGACATGTTGGTCTAGAGGTCAGAGTAGTGGTCTCCGAAACATAATGAGGAATTTTCGAATCTAGGTAGAGTAGAGAATTTTTACTTTGATGTAAAGAAAGGACTTGTAATAATTGAGAGAACACCAGATGTCGTGAGGTGCAACGTCGAGAAATTCAAACATGGCGGATGCTGACATTTGAGGACTTAGAAGAAATTATCAAGTACAGTATAATAGCGGCAAGGGGACTCCCTGAGAGTAAATAAATGGCCAAGGATTTGAGGGTGACGGAAAGAGTAGTAGTACAGATTGGATGATATGCAATTGGGTGAAGGATGGGTTAGCACCTATGAGTTAGGGAACCCGCAAATCTGGGTCAATGAACTCTTTGTCTTTTTAAACCAAGCGACATAGAGTCCCCCCTGTAATTAAGCTAGCCGGGAGGAGTGCTCGCCCAGTCCAATGGCTTTCCGGTCCCCTCGCTCGAGCATCATCCCAACCCCTAACCCGCCCTTATCCCTACCTTTATCGGCAGACCAGAATCCTCGAAGTTGAGTGACTCTTCTGATTGGTAAACCACCCGCGCTTGCGCATTGGTGAAATGTGGGACTTACTTTTTGTCCTGTCTCTCAGACTTCTGCAAGAGCGCTATCTGGTAGAGAATAGTTGGTACTTCTCAATACGTTATGGAATAGTGCACTCCATGACTCACTTTCAAGCGAAGGGTTTCGACGTGACATGTTGGTCTAGAGGTCAGAGTAGTGGTCTCCGAAACATAATGAGGAATTTTCGAATCTAGGTAGAGTAGAGAATTTTTACTTTGATGTAAAGAAAGGACTTGTAATAATTGAGAGAACACCAGATGTCATGAGGTGCAACGTCGAGAAATTCAAACATGGCGGATGCTGACATTTGAGGACAGAAGAAATTATCAATTACAGTATAATAGCGGCAAGGGGACTCCCCGAGAGTAAATAAATGACCAAGGATTTGAGGGTGACGGAAAGAGTAGTAGTACAGATTGGATGATTTGAAATTGGGTGAAGGATGGGTTAGCACCTATGAGTTAGGGAACCCGCAAATCGGGGTCAATGAACTCTTTGTCTTTTAAACCAAGCGACATAGAGTCCCCCTGTAATTAAGCTAGCCGGGAGGAGTGCTCGCCCAGTCCAATGGCTTTCCGGTCCCCTCGCTCGAGCATCATCTCAACCACTAACCCGCCCTTATCCCTACCTTTATCGGCAGACCAGAATGCTCGAAGTTGAGTGACTCTTCTGATTGGTAAACCACCCGCGCTTGCGCATTGGTGAAATGTGGGACTTAGTTTTTTGTCCTGTCTCTCAGACTTCTGCAAGAGCGCCATCTGGTAGAGAATAGTTGGTACTTCTCCATGCGTTATGGAATAGTGCACTTCATGACTCACTTTCAAGCGAAGGGTTTCGACGTGACATGTTGGTCTAGAGGTCAGAGTAGTGGTCTCCGAAACTTAATGAGGAATGTTCGAATCTAGGTAGAGTAGAGAATTTTTACTTTGATGTAAAGAAAGGACTTGTAATAATTGAGAGAACACCAGATGTCGTGAGGTGCAACGTCGAGAAATTCAAACATGGCGGATGCTGACATTTGAGGACTTAGAAGAAATTATCAAGTACAGTATCATGACGAATGAAAGAGAAAGTGAGAGGACTCCTCAAGTTCAAGCGCGCCCCGCCCGGCAGCGCTAGAGTGGGCCAGTTCCACACTGCCGGTCAGCATGTCTTACGGATAATGCCAAGGGAAGCGAATTACTTTGTAACTGATACTCTTTTAAAAAGTAATTAGCAATTACAATTAAAATAACACGGCATGGCGCAATGGAAAATATAATTCACGGAAATAAGTACGTACTACGGTCTCCATTCCATGTTACGGAAAGCACAGATTCCTGGAGTAGGCTAGGCCTATACAGACTGTTTCTTTTGTTGTTTCTTGTTGTGGCAATTTAGTTTCCTCAGGTTGAGAGACTAAAGAAGGTGAATTTGTGTGTCTGAATCTAATTAATGAAAATGGGGGAATTGCAGAGCGGCTCTTGAGAGCACTAGTGATAGAGTTGAGATGGCTATCCTCAGAGGGAATGATGCCTATGTGGTGATTCCTAATTCCTCAATGAGGGGAATAAATTGGGCTATGGGATTGAGCGCGTTAATTACTGCTTGCCTGGCTGATTTACCAATAGGTGGGTGGATGAGGACCATCGTGGTCTGAAGGTTACTGCCATTGGGTGAAGCGTACCACAGCTCTTTCTCGAAATCAAATGTCGGGAATGTGACGTGGCCCGGTGAGGGAGGAGGTGAGCTAGAGAGAGAGGAATCTGATTTTGGTGAAGCTGGTTTAAGTGGAACGAGTGTACCATCTCGTTTTTGGATAGGCCCATTAGGAATTAGTGTTTAGGGGTATAATTTGGGCTTTTAGGGTCATCAGGGTCCTGAGTTATCAGGAATGTTATGTCCTAGTACGTTAATGTGCGTGGGTTAGTGTCAGTGCGCGACATGTTTGTGTTCGTGAGTGTATAAGTGCGTGTAATGAGTAAGAGGTGATGAGAGATTGTGGTCAAATACCTTGGTCGACCAGAGAATAAGGAAAGAGAAAAACAAATTTAGACCTACCAGTCACTCAAAGTTATCCAATTAAAATACAGTCGGAGCTGTGACGTTGAGGGCGCTGATGCAATTTGAAGTTACTTGAAATAATTAGTTAAATAATTCATTATTGGCTGCTTGGTAAGGTGAGGGGAAGAGCTAAACTTGTATTAAAACTCGAGGGAGACAGAAGTTGCTTGACTAGGATGGTTACAGGGTGGGTATGGTGTTGGATATTTGTATGTTAGAGGAGTGACTTAATTTGCACTGTTACTAAGTGGGATGCAAATTAAGCCTATATGAACGTAGTGGAATGGCTTGAAATAACGAAGTCGAGGCGATAGCGAGGACTAGGCTTGGTACAAAGGCTGGCAAGGCTGGCGGATCATCAATTTCATCAATTGGCGTTAGAAGACGCAGCTTGGAGCAGTGGCGTGCGGTTTGCTTGGATGCTGGACTTGGAATGATGATGGCACAAAACAGTAATATTAACAAAGATATATGTTTGAAGTAGGCCTACACAAAACATAAAACGCTGATGTACACAAGACACAATGAACTGAATTTAAGAACTGAAATCACAGAAAATTCAATTTAATTCACACAAATATCTCACACAGTAGCTTCCCCCGCACTTTCCTATGACCCGGTTCGACGGAACAACAGGACACGTGTTGGACATAATGGCTTGCAGTGCTTGTAGCGGCGGGAACACGAACTACTGTTCTATAATGGCGGAGTCCTCACACTAGGTCCTTCTATTCGTCATGACAGTATAATAGCAGCAAGGGGACTCCCTGAGAGTAAATAAATGATCAAGGATTTGAGGGTGACGGAAAGAGTAGTAGTACAGACGGGATGATTTGAAATTGGGTGAAGGATGGGTTAGCACCTATGAGTTAGGGAACCCGCAAATCTGGGTCAATGAACTCTTTGTCTTTTTAAACCAAGCGACATAGTGTCCCCCCCTGTAATTAAGCTAGCCGGGAGGAGTGCTCGCCCAGTCCAATGGCTTTCCGGTCCGCTCGCTCGAGCATCATCCCAACCACTAACCCGCCCTTATCCCTACCTTTATCGGCAGACCAGAATCCTCGAAGTTGAGTGACTCTTCTGATTGGTAAACCACCAGCGCTTGCGCATTGGTGAAATGTGGGACTAAGATTTTTGTCCTGTCTCTCAGAATTCTGCAAGAGCGCTATCTGGTAGAGAATAGTTGGTACTTCTCAATACGTTATGGAATAGTGCACTCCATGACTCACTTTCAAGCGAAGGGTTTCGACGTGACATGTTGGTCTAGAGGTCAGAGTAGTGGTCTCCGAAACATAATGAGGAATGTTCGAATCTAGGTAGAGTAGAGAATTTTTACTTTGATGTAAAGAAAGGACTTGTAATAATTGAGAGAACACCAGATGTCATGAGGTGCAACGTCGAGAAATTCAAACATGGCGGATGGTGACATTTGAGGACAGAAGAAATTATCAATTACAGTATAATAGCGGCAAGGGGACTCCCCGAGAGTAAATAAATGACCAAGGATTTGAGGGTGACGGAAAGAGTATTAGTACAGATTGGATGATTTGAAATTGGGTGAAGGATGGGTTAGCACCTATGAGTTAGGGAACCCGCAAATCTGTGTCAATGAACTCTTTGTCTTTTTAAACCAAGCGACATTGAGTCCCCCTGTAATTAAGCTAGCCGGGAGGAGTGCTCGCCCAGTCCAACGGCTTTCCGGTCCCCTCTCTCGAGCATCATCTCAACCACTAACCCGCCCTTATCCCTACCTTTATCGGCAGACCAGAATGCTCGAAGTTGAGTGACTCTTCTGATTGGTAAACCATCCGCGCTTGCGCATTGGTGAAATGTGGGACTTAGTTTTTTGTCCTGTCTCTCAGACTTCTGCAAGAGCGCCATCTGGTAGAGAATAGTTGGTACTTCTCCATGCGTTATGGAATAGTGCACTTCAAGACTCACTTTCAAGCGAAGGGTTTCGACGTGACCTGTTGGTCTAGAGGTCAGAGTAGTGGTCTCCGAAACTTAATGAGGAATGTTCGAATATAGGTAGAGTAGAGAATTTTTACTTTGATGTAAAGAAAGGACTTGTAATAATTGAGAGAACACCAGATGTCGTGAGGTGCAACGTCGAGAAATTCAAACATGGCGGATGCTGACATTTGAAGACTTAGAAGAAATTATCAAGTACAGTATAATAGCAGCAAGGGGACTCCCTGAGAGTAAATAAATGCCCTAGGATTTGAGGGTGACGGAAAGAGTAGTAGTACAGATTGGATGATTTGAAATTGGGTGAAGGATGGGTTAGCACCTATGAGTTAGGGAACCCGCAAATCTGGGTCAATGAACTCTTTGTCTTTTTAAACCAAGCGACATAGAGTCCCCCCCTGTAATTAAGCTAGCCGGGAGGAGTGCTCGCCCAGTCCAATGGCTTTCCGATCCGCTCGCTCGAGCATCATCCCAACCACTAACCCGCCCTTATCCCTACCTTTATCGGCAGACCAGAATCATCGAAGTTGAGTGACTCTTCTGATTGGTAAACCACCCGCGCTTGCGCATTGGTGAAATGTGGGACTTAGTTTATTGTCTCTCAGACTTCTGCAAGAGCGCTATCTGGTAGAGAATAGTTGCTACTTCTCCATGCGTTATGGAATAGTGCACTTCATAACTCACTTTCAAGCGAAGGGTTTCGACGTGACCTATTGGTCTAGAGGTCTGAGTAGTGGTCTCCGAAACTTAATGAGGAATGTTCGAATATAGGTAGAGTAGAGAATTTTTACTTTGATGTAAAGAAAGGACTTATAATAATTGAGAGAACACCAGATGTCGTGAGGTGCAACGTCGAGAAATTCAAACATGGCGGATGCTGACATTTGAAGACTTAGAAGAAATTATCAAGTACAGTATAATAGCAGCAAGGGGACTCCCTGAGAGTAAATAAATGCCCTAGGATTTGAGGGTGACGGAAAGAGTAGTAGTACAGATTGGATGATTTGAAATTGGGTGAAGGATGGGTTAGCACCTATGAGTTAGGGAACCCGCAAATCTGGGTCAATGAACTCTTTGTCTTTTTAAACCAAGCGACATAGAGTCCCCCCTGTAATTAAGCTAGCCGGGAGGAGTGCTCGCCCAGTCCAATGGCTTTCCGGTCCCCTCGCTCGAGCATCATCCCAACCCCTAACCCGCCCTTATCCCTACCTTTATCGGCAGACCAGAATCCTCGAAGTTGAGTGACTCTTCTGATTGGTAAACCACCCTTGCGCATTGGTGAAATGTGGGACTTACTTTTTGTCCTGTCTCTCAGACTTCTGCAAGAGCGCTATCTGGTAGAGAATAGTTGGTACTTCTCCATACGTTATGGAATATTGCACTTCATGACTCACTTTCAAGCGAAGGGTTTCGACGTGACATGTTGGTCTAGAGGTCAGAGTAGTGGTCTCCGAAACATAATGAGGAATGTTCGAATCTAGGTAGAGTAGAGAATTTTTACTTTGATGTAAAGAAAGGACTTGTAATAATTGAGATAACACCAGATGTCGTGAGGTGCAACGTCGAGAAATTCAAACATGGCGGATGCTGACATTTGAGGACTTAGAAGAAATTATCAAGTACAGTATCATGACGAAAGAAAGAGAAAGTGAGAGGACTCCTCAAGTTCAAGCGCGCCCCGCCCGGCAGCGCTAGAGCGGGCAAGTTCCACACTGCCGGTCAGCATGTCTTACGGATAATGCCAAGGGAAACGAATTACTTTGTAACTGATACTCTTTTAAAAAGTAATTAGCAATTACAATTAAAATTACACGGCAGGGCACAATGGAAAATATAATTCACGGAAATAAGGGGGCACTAATTAACGTTGCAATTGTCGCCGACAACTTGGGGCTGAAAACCTAATAACATTTGTGGAAGGAGAAGGGTATATATTTCTGTGCCTGTATTTTGGGGGTTATTTGTCTGTATCAGTGTATATCATTATGGGGGATGAGAAAAAAAGACAGATGAGGTTACGTAGTGGTCATCAACGGGAGAGTGATGATACGAGCAGTATGTCGAGTGATGGTAGTACCGGGGTAGCGGAGGTAAATCCCGATACTGAAACAGGGAGTGTAGGCTGCCAACCAGAATTAAAAACTTTACTTCTCGAGTTTATGTATCAGAACAAAGTTAGTAGTGATGCCTTAAATGCAAAGTTAGAACAGAATAATGCAAGATTGGAACAAAACAGTAGGGAAAATAAAGAAAGTACAGACGCTTTAAATGCTAAACTGGAACAAAACAACGCTAAATTAGAACAAAACAGTAGGGAAAATAGAGAGAGTAATGAAACTTTAAACGCCAGATTAGAACAAAACAGTAAGGAAAATAGAGAGAGTACTGAAACTTTAAATGCTAAATTAGAACAAAACAGTAGGGAAATGAGTGACTAATTCGAACTGATTAGAGGTGAGATCAGAGGGGTGATGGAAGAAAAAGCTAAAGAAATTATTGCAGATGTAGACAGAAAATTCGGAAAAGTACAGGAGGAGTTGGAAATTAGTGTTTTTCGAGGGGTTTTCATGCCACTGGCATAAGTCAGTAGGAAGCCATTCTATATTTATTTACGCGGCAAATTGTTTAGCCAAGATAATTTTTCATGTTTATTTATTATTATTATTAATGTATTATAATTATTATTAAGGTATTTTTCGGAGCATTTTATAAAATTATAAGCATACAGATAGGTTTTCTATGTCTTAGAAAACACTATCAAGCAAATTATTACGAACAACAATATCATAGAAAATTATATGATTACGGAATTTAACGGAGTTTCGTCAGTTAGGGTATATTGAGAGACATGAGTCACTGGAAATTCAAATACAGGCTTAATCTTGTCGGGAAGCATGACGCAATACTGCGTTGCAGCTTAACGAAAAGGCGGATGTATGGAACGGAAAACGACTTCACCCTCCCACCGAGTGGAAATGAGCCAGAGTGGGGATGTAGCGCGTGGGTAGCAGCCAATCAGTTAAGACCACGTAAGCTAGAAGTCGGCTGAAGAGTGGGGATGCGGCGGGTGCATATATGGTTGGCACGCCGTGGAAACACGGACTATCGTTATACAATTTAACCAGTATCGTTGCACGAGTGAGTGGCTCCGATGTTCAGTGGAGTTAGCGACTATCTTTGTGAAACTTAACCGTTGTGCTTGTACGTGTTGGTTCCGATGTACGGACCATAAATCTTCATATCTACAAATATATCATCAATAACGAAGAAGATGGAGACGTCCTGGAGGCTATGGGAAGCTCACTTCAACATTCAGTACGAGGGAAATGCTACGGCAATTTCCAGTGGTAAGCGCGAATGACACATAACTACGCAATCTCTCGTCTTTCTTTGTTTCATATTCAGTAATTCAGTAAATTCATAGCTTGGGAATAAGAGTAAAATCAGTAATTTATCCGACTCCGTTTTCACGTAATTTTCTAGCGGTAATATTTAAATCGCAACGCTCCAATTTAAATTCAAACTTATTATTATTATTATTAATTTTGCTATACTTGTTTTTTATACAATAAATTCATTTCTTTTAACCATGCAATCTTTGTTTTCAGTAGGTAGCATTAGATATAGACCAATTCCTTCTCCTGATACAATTGTTTTTTGGGTTAATGATCCAATCATACCACGATCTGAGAGTAAAGATTCTTGAAGGTGTTCTAGGTGTTGTTAAATACAAATTTAGATTTCAACATAGCGTTGAGGTCTTGGCGCCCATTAAAACAACATATCTTAGTAGAAAACAGTATATTGGTCACGCAAAAGTGAGGGCTAAAGATGCCATTTCATTTGTACGTTCAACGTGGAGCAAAGTAAATACCGTTTCACTTGTCATCCCAACGTAAGCAGAAACCATTACATTTGTCGCTACCAACTTGGGGATGAAAACCTAATAACATTTGTGGAAGGAGAAGGGTATATATTTCTGTGCCTGTATTTTGGGGTTTTTTCATTTATCGGTGTGTATCAGCATGGGTAGTGTTGAGGAAGAGATGAAGTTGCGTAGTGGTCACCAGTTGGATAGTGAAGATACGAGCAGTATGGCTAGTCTTGGAAATGAAAGCAGTACAGGGATGTCGGAGGTAATTCCCGATACTGAGGGGGGTGATCAAAACAGTCAAGCAGGGTTAGAGAGTTTGCTTCTCCAATTTATGCAACAAAACAAAATTAGTACTGATGCTTTAAACGCTAGACTTGAACAAAATAGTAGGGAAAATAAAGAGAGTACTGAAACTTTAAACGCTAAACTTGAACAAAACAGTAGGGAAAATACAGAGAGTACAGAGGCTCTAAACGCTAAATTGAAACAGAGCAGTAAGGAAGTTAGCAATAAATTAAATGAGAAATTTGAAGAGAACAATCTAAAATTAGATAAGAAATTTGAGCAGATTAGAGGAGAAATCAGAGGGGTGATGGAAGAAAAAGCTAAAGAGATTATTGCAGATGTAGACAGAAAATTAGGAAAAGTACAGGAGAAGTTAGAAATTAGAATCAGTACAAAGGCTGAAAATTTAAAAGAACTAGTGCAACTTGAAACACAGCAGGTCAAAAAGCAATTGGGGGGAGAAATTGATAAGATTCAGGTAGCAACAAAAGAGGTTAAAGAACAGCTGGGGGGAAGAATTGATAAAGTACATGCAGAAATAATCACTGAAGTTAATACTTTAAGGGAGAGGAATAAGGAAAGCATTAATGAGATTAGTGAGAAACAAGCTCAGTTAAGTGGTAAAGTTGAAGCATCGGAAGGGAGCATTAGGTTAACTGTAACTAATATAGAAAGAAAAGCTGAGGAGAAAATTGCTGAATTAGAACAGAAGTTGAAAGCTAGAATTAGGCAGGAAAATAGCCAGAGTAGGCCAGTTTATGTGAATAGCACACACAGGGAAATAGAACTAGGCAAATTTAGTAATCGGCAGGGTTGTCCAATGGAGTTCATGAATACTATAGAAAATAAATTCGGGGAGAGGCTGGAAGATGGTAGTGTTGAGTGGTGCCAGGTAGTTGAAATTTTAGAGCAAGCGTTTGTAAGGGAGACAAGAAACTGGTTTGCTGTCTACAGGGACAATTTTGAGAATATTACAGATTTCAAAGTTAAATTTTGTGAGAAATTTTGGAATGAGGTCATTCAGTCTCAGCATCGTGAGGGAATTGTGTGTGGGAAATATAACCCGAGAGGCAACTACACTATGACCGAGTACTTTTTAGGACAGGTATTAACGTGCAAATATCTAGATGGTTTGAAGGAGGAGAGCGATGTAGTCAGGCTATTACTAAGACATTTTCCATACAGAATCAAAGAAGCTGCCTGTATCCAAAATGTTAAATCTATCTCACAAGTGGAGAATTTATTGAGTACATTCGATGCTCTGGGAAGAGGCGGTTACGAGGAGAATTTCGGTAGGAACCAGGGTAACAATAATAACAGGCCTAATGAGAATATGAACCAGGAAGTTCAAGGGAACAGTGGCGAAGGGGCCAGCGTTCAAAGTAGGGGGAACCAAAATAGTAATAATAATAATCAGCATAACCAGTACAGAGGAAATGGGTATGGTACGAACTACCAAGGTAGAAATAATGATTTCAGGGGAAATCAAGGCCGAAATAACGATTATAGGGGGTAACCAAGGGCGGTATAATAATAATAATTATTATAACCAGAACAGGGGTCAAGGAGGGAATCAGCCCAATGGTAATAACGGACAAAGAGATACCGTTAATACAACCCAGAACAACCAGACCAGCGCAGTAGTCAGTAGTACTACACCAAGCGGTAGCAATACTTTAAACACGAACCAGGCTGCGATGTAAGGTCAGAATCTCAGTCTATAACATGCCCTGTCCATACACTTATACAGGAACCCTATGACCTAAATGTAAGAAATGAATTATTACATGAACTAAATAATGAAGGTATTATTCAGGAAGTGGCTAGTAAGAGCCCCATAGTTAAATTTAACGTGTCCGAGGCGTACACAGTGTTTTAATTGATAGTGGTTGTATGAAGAGTTGCATAAGTAGTGCATTTTATGATAAAATGAAAGGAACTGGAGTAAATTTCGAGGAGATGCCTATTAAAAGCACTTTTGTTATCACAGCTGTTGGGAAGAGGTCTAAAGTAATTTCTAAGCAAGTTTTAGTAGACATTAAAATTAATAATCATGTAGAGAAGCAGATTTGCCTTGTAATTCCAAATTTAGTTTTCAGTGTTATCTTGGGTTCAGAGTGGCTAAGTCGAGTGTCTGGTAACTTATGTTATGATGTAGGGAGTTTGAAATTTAAATGGGGAGATTCTGAAGTAGAAGTAGCGTTCAATGACCAAATTCAGAGAAGTAGTATTGTAGGTGTGATTTGTACTTTAAATGAGATATCGCCAGCCGTAGAGCGGGGTTCTCCATGTTTAGTGGGCAGTGTGATTACGAACGGAAGTCTAGAGGACTCGTTACGTGATGCTGCATTTCAGGGAAATATAGAGGTGGAACAATGTGTTCGGCTCTATGATGTGTTATTGTGTAATAGGAGAGTTTTTGAAGATCGCATTGGTATGGCCAATTGCTATACACATTCCTTGAACGTTATTGATAGGTTAGTATTCACAGGACATAGATATCCTGTACCTTTCGCTTATCAGAGTGCAGTTGAGGCACAAATTAACCAGATGCTTGAAGATGGGATTGTTGAGGCACAAATTAATCAGATGCTTGAAGATGGGATTATTGAGCACTCTAACAGTCCATATGTTAATTCTTTGATCACGGTACCCAAGACCGACGGCACGGTTCGTATTTGTTTAGACGCTCGTTTGGTTAACAGTAGAATTAGTTCAGATCAGCTGAAATCTATGTCAATAGAGGAATTAATGCAAACATTTGAGGGGAAGAAGTATTTCACTTGTGTAGATTTGAGTTCCAGTTTTTGGCAAGTGCCACTTATGTACGAAGATAGACCATTTACAGCTTTTAGTCACAAATATAACCTTTATCAATTTTTTAGAACACCTTATGGGTTAAAGAGTAGTTCAGCAGCTTTAATTAGGGCTTTAAACATCGCATTAGGGGATGACACAGGAGAGTTTGTAACCATTTACATTGATGATATGGTAATTAGTTCACGCAGTTTTGAGGAGCATCTACGTCATTTAAATATAGTTTTTCAGAAGTTCGATCAGGCAGGGTTCACTTTGAAGCTGTCTAAGTCGTCATTCTGTCAGTCAGAAGTGACATTTTTAGGTCATAGAGTGTCAAGTAGAGGTGTTACACCAGAGGAAAGTAGGGTTAGCATGTGTGGACAGTAGCAACAGGGCATCGTTACAGATACTGACAAATAGGTAGGTAGAGCAACGTGATGACGTTCATTTAAGGGAGCCACTGGCAAGGTTGGAAGCAGGTGACGCAGTAACATTTATAGTTTCCAAACGTATTGGCAAAACAGCATATGTGCTGGAGGATGGTAAGGGAAACAGATTATACGGAACGTATTGTGCCCGTTTAGACCGGAGTCCGCACGACCACATATGCATTTTACCAATAATCAGTCAGCACGAGAATCAAAATATCCCGGGGCGCCAGATGGGTTAAAGCTAATCGCAAAAACGACATCAAATAAAAAAATGCTTTACTGATTTTTGGCTCAATGCAACAATAAGGATAGAAGGAGATTCAGTTGGGTATAACACATCTGGTAAAATTATCTCAGTTTATTTTGAAGTTAAAATTGACTGCAAAGATGCTCAAAGCAGCATCACTCACGTGTGGCGATCCACACTCTTATTTACACACAATATACAGAAATTTTCCAAACACATTTGACAATCTTTTTGGAAACACAAGTCCGATTAATAGTCCTGTAGACTGTGTTCCAAAATTATTCATAATTAATTCCAGTTCAAAGTTAATTGTCTCTACTGGAAATATCGTAGATCACTGTTTGAATATTTACATGATATTAACACTCGTAGAATAAATGTTCATAGAATTTTAAACTTTCACTTATTTTCCAGTTTCAAAAATATATTGTCGAAAATATTATTATCATTGAATCAACACACATTATTTACACATATTAATAACATCTGAAAAGTATTTGACCTTGAGCATAGCATCGAAGAACTGTGCGAAGCACAACAACAATTAATTGTTCTTCTGACATTAAACATTCGAGAAGTGACTCGATTATGAACTTCAAGTTCCTAACAAAATACATGATTTCTGAATCATCAACTTGATCAATAAATTGTCGAACCATTCAACTATTCAATTATCCACTTGGAATCATTATGAAAAAATATTTATATTTATGGACATTCTTAGTAACTTTTACAACTTGCAATTCTTCGACAGAATGCGGAAATAAGAATCGTAGCTTCATAATAAATTCATTTAGTTCATGGCACTAGGATTGAAAATATCCTTCAAATTATTCGTGGTTAAAGAATTATTTTTAATTGGCAGTGGCCCATTCTATTATTTGTGTAAGAACACAATATTACAACAACAACGGTAAAGGACTTCCTCTGAAGAAGAATAAACTACTATCATGACTAATCCGGGTTCTAGCAAAATCAAAGTCTAAATGGAATTCGTAAACAAGGTTGAAATAAGAGCTGATGGTTTCAAGAAATAACCTTCGGGTCATTCATCCGACGAAATGTGTAGTTCCAATATAAACTATAAACCTGAGCCATCGAACCTGCTATTTGATTGATGCTCGAAAAAACCTCTTCATTCCTGCGACTTAACATGCGCACCTGGGAATGGCATTTCAACTACTCCACACATATAAATTTTCTTCCCAAAATTTATACAATAAATCAAGCCTCTGCTTGTTATCAACACTGGAAGATTAATAAACTGACAAGTTTATTTTATTTTACCATTCAGTTCAACCCGTGAATTTACCATACTTATGAAAATCTTTATTTCACTTTCGAGTGTATTTACGTCATGATTTTATATAAATACAAAAATATCCTATTTGATACAAATATCATTTGCTTCCCGTTTCATGCCTCTCCGTGTTATCTGAAAAATATACTTTGCTCAATGCAAATATTAACTGTTCAACCAGAACTGAAATGTTGGTTGAATGCGGGCTTGCGTTAACCACTCTCCTTCGGAAAATCTCCTGTTCCAAACTAAAAATGATTAAACTACTTCATAGGCTCTTTCTCAATACATATGATTATTATAAAATATAATATCCAAAAATTATTTAGAAAAAACATGAAAATTATTATTATTATTATTATTGGATTATTATTATTTATATTATTTTAAATATGTTTAATTATCATCTCATTATGTGAGAATCCACATGTTCGAATCTTCGAATATGGAAAAAATATCCATTCCTCAACAAAAATAATTTAACTCAACCTTTACATCGACGGTTCTCCGTGGTTTCCCTAAAATATGAAAAATTCAAATAAATCTTCGAAATGCTCGGTCATCGATCCTAAACTGTTCTGAGTGTTGAAAATACTCAGAATAACTCTAATATGTCTTGCGTAAATCATTGCAAGCTTTAAATACGAAGAAAAATAAAATGTGTTGGTCATCTGCAGAAAAATAGTTCGTTCCAATTAGCTAGGCATAATATAATTCAAATGTGGCTTACATTTCTTGATGGTCTTGAAGTGTAGTAAACCTGGTCTGTACCAGATTTATCCATAGGCATGCCCCATTGGACAAGCACGTATAATCCTTGTATCGGCCGCCATTATATACCCACAATCCGTCTAGTCAGACATAGTGGTAGTATCTTTTGACTTTTGAATTAACTGTTGTTCCATTTTAATATGGGCTTCTATCAAAGCCATAACAGTTTGTTTAAATAGGGTCAGATCTAAGTGATCTCTTCTTAGATATTTCAGTTGTACGGTAACATAACTCACGGTGATCTTATCAGTACAAGAAAAACACTGACAGTCTAAGCAATCAACGGCTGTTCTGAAGATCGTTCCCTGGGCATGGTTTATTATATCACCATCTACCATGCGCTAAGCAACTTGTAGTTTCCCTTGCGTAGACTAATGAACGCCACCGTTATAGACTAGTCTTCAGTGTACTGATAGATCGAAGTGGTTAACTAGTTACAAATATGAAAACTGACTGAAATGGATTTAAATATCCAAGTATTAAGTTATTACTGGACTGTGACAAAGTACTAATTCTAGACAAAGTCTAGCATATGTCCGTGTAGAAATATAAATATTTCCACCAATGTCTGCAGAAAAATCAATCACTTCAGTGATTCTCCTCGCCGTAAACTTACTAAGTTCCACCTCGTAGCGCAGCACTTTCGTGACTATCACGACTTTGAAAAGAACTTCTGCGTAGATCCGGCAACCATGTGCCTTGGCTCAGCGTCGCAGCAACTTGCTCGGCAAATGCTTGTGTTGAAATGAGCTATCGATGCTTCGGCCAGCTGGCTTTTATTCAAAACTGTCAGGGTCACGCCGCATCAGCTGATATCTGGAAATCCTCATATCTCTTGAATCCCTGGTCCGATTTACTTGATACTAATTGCATTCTCTTTCATTTGGCCGTGCCAGTAATCCGATCCCAGTCTCAAGTCTCTACTCCATAGTTAACTATTTAATCAATAAATAGCCTCCACCTCTGCTATTACTCGCTACGTCACTTGACATCCAAGTATCGGTAAATTCTTTCCAATTGCTTCGAGAAGCAATGTAGCGCGATATTCAAATATCTCAACTTTCAAAAGCGGCTACAGCCTTTCCCTTGATATCTAGGTGTCTGAATCTTAGAATACCCATTCCTAGAGTTGGGCACATCCACCCCACACCTAGCAAAAAATAAAAATTGAATTTTTTTTATTTTTCCTATCTACACATTAAATCATCTGGTTCTTGAATAATAAATCTTCAAATTCGATGCATTATAAGTTCCCACGATGTTACCAGTTCGTGTATTGGCGACTTCATAGCTTCCATTATTGTTCACTTCCACAATATTCAAAATCTTCAATTTCACCAGGTTTAATATCAAAAATATCGTGATACTCTTCCAAAATTTTCCCTAGCTCTGGGGACTCCTTCTCAGTGTAGACTTCTCTTCCTTCAGCTTCATGAAAAATCAGAGACCATTGAGCATCTCCCTCGATGTCTTCCTCTTCTTTCCCCTCGAAGTTAATCTCTTCGGTGTTCTTGAATCTAATCGTCTCTGTCTTCATGTCTATCACTGCTTGATATTTCTGAATGAAATCTGCTCCCAATATCATGTCAAAAGCCATGTCCTTCATTACAACAAACACATGTCGGAAATCATGTCCTCCAATCGTAATACATAAGTATAATTGTGTTTAACACAGAGATATTTTATTGGGTATTATTCCTTGGATCTTAATTCCTGATACTGGAATCTCCTCTAAATTCTCTTTGAGCTTCCACAGAATATAAAGCTTCTCACTCACAAGACAAAGCATAGCCCCAGTATCAATCAAAGTATCGACAGGCATACCGAATACTTCGCATGATATGATTGGCATTCTAATTCTGGTACCCATTTCTTTTCGTTCGTCATTCTGTTGAATTAAGTCATCATCCTCTGCTTGCCATTTAATAATTCTGGAAGTGAAAGTGTTCAAAATTCTATCTTCTACTGTGAATTCGAAGTTTTTTTTTCATTACCATTCCCCCGGGATTGTTGTGTTCCCGATGGACCTGGTTCGTTGGGCCTCTGCTCCAAAAATTGCAAGTTATCTTGGTGTCTTGCTTCCAAATTTTTCCTCGTCTCCTTGTTGAACTCTTCATTGGACTGACGAGTATCCACATTCCCTCTGTTATTGTAGTTGTTTCTACCATAATATCTTCTTTCCTGGTACCTTCCTTGACTATCTCGTGGTCTTCTCCATCGAGTATTGTATCGATTTCCACCATCCGGTCTCGCATAAGGCTTGTAACTGTATCTGTTACTGTACTGGTTCCATCCTCTCTTATTTGGATCTTCCCTCGGCGTTTTCTCTTCTCGCCCCTCTCGAATCTCTCGAGGTGTTTGAGAATAACTATCAGCCATAACAGCATACACAGCGTTGTTATTCTTTCCTCCCTTCTGATGGAAGAATTGAGCGTTCGTATGATCCAGCTTCTGTAATACTTCATCAAATTGTTCCATATTATAGATATCAGCAGCGATCAAAGTCCTCTGGACGTCTGCTGGAAACTGGCGTATCAATGCAGTAATCAATTCGTTATCTGGCATCGGCGGATCTAAATGTTGCAGTTTAGAAAGCTGTCCAGAAAAGTACGTAGAGTATCGAGTAGGTTGTGACGTCGAGAATCTCTTCGAATATAACTCTGCTCTGACTTGCTGTTGGGTTTCCGGGGACCAAAACTTTTTCAATAACCCACGAGAAAACTCCTCAAAAGTGGTTAGAGTGGATCTAAAAGCTCTAAACCAAAGAAGTGCAGGACCTTCCAAAAACTTCCCTATCACTCGGATTTGTCTTTCTTTAGGGATCTTGGAATCTTTCAGGTAATCACCTTGTTCTCTCAAAAATTCCACGGGTGTCACAGAATCTCGCCCTGAAAATTTAGAAGGCTTATCTTCTACATTCTTAAATACAGTTATGGGGTTGGATTGAAATACTGTCCTGACCTCATCCTGTCTTTGACTATCCGTGTCTCTAGCTCCTCCTAGATTTATCTGTATCTGTTCCTTTCCCCTTACATTTGGCATTTTCAACAGATGATCAGACTGTTTCTCATCCTTGATTTGAGTTTTCATAGCCTCAAGTTCCTTCTGGTTTTCTTCTGCCATTTTCTTAATTGCTTCAGTTTCTTTACAATTGTCCTTAACATCAATGGATATCTGGTTCATAACAGTCTCATGACTTTTCAATGACCCTGTCATATCTGATATGTCCTTCTGAGTTGCTTGGATATCTTTGGCAATTACTTCAATATGGGATGACAAAGATTCCCTAATCTCCTTGATTCCCTCTTGGTTCTCCAGCTTGAGTGTGTCTTTAATTTCATTGACAACTGTGGTCTTGATTTCAGTTTGCAACTCACTAATCACACCTTCTCTTATTTCTCCCATTACAAGTTCCTTGAATTGTTCCGTTAAACGTTGAACAACTAGAATTCCCATCTCATTACTCTCCTTCTTCACTCTGACTTCTAGGTCGATCATGTCTTCACCAACTTTCCTAAGACCATGTTCTATCCTATCAGCTAAGCTTTGGGATCGAAGATCGGCATCGCGAAATTTTTCGTCCATTAAACTTGCGTTAGTAGCTAATGAAGTTTCGAGCTCATGTGTTTTTTCGCATAATTTATTCATTTTACTCTCAAGTGACATTTTCAAAATTTCAGAATTCTCTTTAAATTTACTTTCCATTGAATTAAATTTACTATTTAAATTTTCTTTCAAATTACTTTTTAAAGAATCAGAACTTTCTTTAAGTTTATTTTCTAAAGACTCAGAATTTTCTTGAAGTTTTTCATCTAAACTTTCTTTCAAGTTATCTTTTAACCTGCTTTCTAAAGAATCAGAATTTTCTTTAAGTTTATCATTCAAATTTTCTCTAAGTTTATTTTCTAAAGAATCAGAATTTTCTTTAAGTTTACTTTCTAAAGAATCAGAATTTTCTTTAAGTTTCTTTTCTAAAGCCTCTGTATTTTCTTTCATAATGGCGGCTACACGCCGTCCAGCCTCTTTTGAACTCTCCTCCAAACTCCTCATCATCCTCATCATTTCTTCCATAATTTCAATTATTATTCAAAACTTAGGGGTATACAATATTGGCAAACACAAGCTTATAACTAGAACAAGAAATATGAATAGCTAATTGGAACACTCTAATAAAATGAGATTTTGTCCTAACGTCGACGTGATGGAAAAACAAAATTCTCTACTTTTACGAATTACATTTACCACAATATCACAAGAAAAATATGCAAGTTCTCAAATATCCTCCACCTGGATTCTAATAATGTGTATGTCCAGTCATCGAACGTTTACTACTGAATTTACTTGACGCCCTAATGGTTAAGCCATTATCAAAAATAATCAAACCCATTCTAATTATTAACCAGTTAAATTTTTAAGTTTCCCCACTAATTGGGTTTCCTACTAATTTATTCATCCAAACCAGACATCTCTCAACTCCCAAAATATTTCTATAAAAATTATCACAATTTAAATCGGCATGCGATTGACCATGTCTAAATCGAGACCCACGTTCGAAGCCATTTCTCTCTCTATCTTATTTTATGTGCCCGTTTAGACCGGAGTCCGCACGACCACATATGCATTTTACCAATAATCAGTCAGCACGAGAATCAAAATATCCCGGGGCGCCAGATGGGTTAAAGCTAATCGCAAAAACGACATCAAATAAAAAAATGCTTTACTGATTTTTGGCTCAATGCAACAATAAGGATAGAAGGAGATTCAGTTGGGTATAACACATCTGGTAAAATTATCTCAGTTTATTTTGAAGTTAAAATTGACTGCAAAGATGCTCAAAGCAGCATCACTCACGTGTGGCGATCCACACTCTTATTTACACACAATATACAGAAATTTTCCAAACACATTTGACAATCTTTTTGGAAACACAAGTCCGATTAATAGTCCTGTAGACTGTGTTCCAAAATTATTCATAATTAATTCCAGTTCAAAGTTAATTGTCTCTACTGGAAATATCGTAGATCACTGTTTGAATATTTACATGATATTAACACTCGTAGAATAAATGTTCATAGAATTTTAAACTTTCACTTATTTTCCAGTTTCAAAAATATATTGTCGAAAATATTATTATCATTGAATCAACACACATTATTTACACATATTAATAACATCTGAAAAGTATTTGACCTTGAGCATAGCATCGAAGAACTGTGCGAAGCACAACAACAATTAATTGTTCTTCTGACATTAAACATTCGAGAAGTGACTCGATTATGAACTTCAAGTTCCTAACAAAATACATGATTTCTGAATCATCAACTTGATCAATAAATTGTCGAACCATTCAACTATTCAATTATCCACTTGGAATCATTATGAAAAAATATTTATATTTATGGACATTCTTAGTAACTTTTACAACTTGCAATTCTTCGACAGAATGCGGAAATAAGAATTGTAGCTTCATAATAAATTCATTTAGTTCATGGCACTGGGATTGAAAATATCCTTCAAATTATTCGTGGTTAAAGAATTATTTTTAATTGGCAGTGGCCCATTCTATTATTTGTGTAAGAACACAATATTACAACACAGCGGCGGCTGGTGGTCTTAGAGCTTGGGAGGGCACACAAAATAAATTATCATGCACAGTAAAAATTGCGAAAAGGGTTATGTCTGTACCTTTTTATCTCCTGACAGACGTTGCTGCAGTTGTACTACTGATGTCATGTACCGCAAATCAGGTGAGACTGTTCATGGAAAATGATCACTGTTGTGCTGTGTAGTTCATGACTGCATTACACTTACACATATTCAAAATGAAGTCAATTAAAGGATAGTACGAATACGCTTGTCTGCAAGAAAACAGACTTCTGCAAATTATTATTCATATATTACCGCACTAGTTATTTACAAATTTAAAAAATCTCACTTAAGTTGATGTCGAGTAGTAACATAGTTAGTCCTAAATACGAACACGGGCTCACTTCGTGGTTCCTGTACAGGTTTTCATTATTCACAAAAATAATCTACATACAGTACATCTTGTTCAATCTAATGTTGAACTGTTGCTTGAAAGCTTAAACTACCCGGAAAGAAAAATCCATTCTTCTGTCTTTCAGTTGAACAAACTTGTCTATAACTTTGTTGTTAAAATCAGGAATGTCCATGATGAGATTCCGTTCAATTGAAAGCATGGCTAAAGCAGACAATCTATCCTGGAGCATTGTGTTCCGCAAAAACGTTTTTATGCGTTTCAGAGTCGAGAAACATCTCTCTGCTTCCGATGTTGACATTGGCATGGTTACAAGTATTTTAAGAAGTTTAACTGTTTCTTCAAATAATCTAGCGAGATTCGCGTTCATTATGAACCCCAGGAATGAAATAGCTCCGGACACAGCTCTAAATTCCTCTCTCCTATAAATGAGTTCAAGTTCAGTTTTGAGCTGCTTCTCGTTCAGAAACGGGAAGGATTCAACTGCGATTCTTAAGTCTTTTGAAGGGAAAATGGCATTGTAATCTCGGAACTTTTCTACGATGAACAGGTTAGATGCGCTAAGATGCCCAGTGAAGGAGAATCGTTCCATGGCTTGGCTGATGATGACATCGCAAACTTCCTTTGCTTCACGAACTCGATTGGGTGAACGGTCTTCATGCTTCCTCTTTCTGGTCACTCCATCGCTTTCGTTCACATGCACCTCTTCTACATTTTCTCGGACCATTTGGATCTGTCTTTTGAAACGTTTCAGATCTTCCTGTACTTGCACTGGGTCGATAGATCGCTTCTGGAGTTGACAATACAAAATATCGACATGTGGCATGATCTTATGGAAAAATGACAGCCAGAACACAAACGTACCATCAGACAAGATGTACTTAAGCCCACTCGCCTGAGAAATAGTTGATGGTTGCCTGATCTCATTCCGATTTTCAATTTCCTCCATGCAAGCTATTAGATCAACCCGGTGTTCGAAAACTGTATTCACTGCCCTTGAATTAAAATTCCACCTGGTTGGAGCTACTCTTGGAAGACGCTGGCCTACGACTTCATCCAATATCTTTGTTCTTTGTGGTGAATGGGAAAAAAAGTGCATATTCCTGACAGATTCGAAAAAAATATACGGACACTGCGGTTGATGGAGGCTGCGTTGGACATTACTAAGTTAAGTTTATGTGCATGGCAATGAATATAAAATGCAAGAGGATATTGTTCTCTAACTCGGGCTTGTACACCTCGGTCGTTACCACTCATCACAGAGGCTCCATCATAGCTCTGAGATATTAGCTTATGTGGAGAGTCCTTTAAATGAATGTCAATTTCCTTCAAAATACAAGAGGTGAGCGACTCTGCATTATGTTCAGGAGGATTCAAAAAACGCCAAAATCTCTCTACGATCTTGCCACTTATCAGGTACCGATAAAGGAGCACCATTTGAAATGTGTTGGAAACGTCACTTGTCTCATCTGCTATAATAGCTACATAATCGGCATTTCTTATCTCTTCAGATATGTGGTCATGGCATACTTGAAGCATGCAATCTAGTAATTCATTCTGGACAGTTTTGGAAGTTCCCTTAAAAGCACTTGCTTTTTCTAAGTGAGTCTTCAATGATTCATTAAGCTCTGCACTAAAATCCACAAGTCCACGAAAAATTCCAGGGTTAGATGACGTCACTGATTCATCATGCCCACGGAGGGCAAGTTCATAAGCCCCACAGAATCGGGCACAGTTAATAAGAAGAGATAGCACATATCTGTTCTCTCTTACCTTTTCATTGTGAAGCTGAACTTGAAGCCTGTAAGCAGTGCTCAGTTGATTTAAAATGTTTGCTTTCCCTAGCACAGCAAGATTCATTACGTTGTCCTTATGGTCGGCAGAACACTCGTGTTTTCGTAATTTGTCCACTAAATGTTTCAAATCTGTCACACCATTTTTAGTCCAAGAGGATTCCCCTCCAAATAACAAACATGGAAAGCAAAAGAACGAATCTCTAACTTCACAACCACATAGCCAATCATTTTTGTTGTACGATTCAGGACTGAACTTCCTCACTCTCTCCCGCCGTTTATCTTTGCACAATTGTTCTACTTTCAGAACTGGCGTCGGTCTCCCTAATTCCTTAATCTTTATTTTATCTTCGAGTGAATGAGAAGAAAAGGGCACTTTTATTAAATAATCCACCGTATTCATTGCTTAATGTACACCTATTTCAACGCTTATCGTCACAAATGTTTGTGGACAATGTTACCAAATTCAACATGCACAGCATCGCTACTCGCTAGCACGCTAGGTGTTTGTCAATAACCATTAAATTTTGTCTCATTAGGGAAAATGTTATGTTCTACATTTAATATAATTTAAATATCCCTCTAAATCGCTATTTAATTCCAAATGTATAATAGCCTATCACTAAGACATTTGTCAAAAACTCTAGGCCTAGGTGAAAAACAAAATTATTTAATTGGTAACGCTCGTCACTGAATTCCTAAAGAGACCTCTTTACGTAACCTTGGAACTAATGACAACAGGGTAGTGTCCTGTTTGCCTCCGATACCTGCTGCTATCTAGCGGTCGTCTTGCGAATCATTTCAAAAAGCATCGGTAGGTAATCTGCGAGAAAGGGGTGGTAAGGGGCAGGGTATGGCCATAGATGATGTAAGTTCGAAGCAGACGTAGCAGTTCGGCATTCCAACGTTCTCTCCAGAGCCCATACAACTTCTCCATTTGTTATTCTTTCTTGTAACCGTGGGCTCGCAATATCTGGGCCCATAGCCGACGTTAGAACAGCGTTTGCGCGCACGCGCAATAGACCTGTCCTTGTTCGTAGTTGAATGGAGTCTTGGGCCCAGTAAGGCCTGGGCCCCAAGCAGCCAGCAGCAAGGCGAATTACGTGACAAGATATGTGGCGCGTTATTCAAACATACTGGTACATTTTCATAGTGAGGAGCGCACAACTCGGCCAGTATTTCGAGCGTTAAGGATTAAAAATGAATTACTAATGTAGGTTAATGGCAAGGAGGGCCCTGGCCCACTGGCCCGTTAGAGCCAGCCGCCCCTGTTACAACAACAACGGTAAAGGTCTTCCTCTGAAGAAGAATAAACTACTATCATGACAAATCCGGGTTCTAGCAAAATCAAAGTCTAAATGGAATTCGTAAACAAGGTTGAAATAAGAACTGATGGTTTCAAGAAATAACCTTCGGGTCATTCATCCGACGAAATGTGTAGTTCCAATATAAACTATAAACCTGAGCCATCGAACCTGCTATTTGATTGATGCTCGAAAAAACCTCTTCATTCCTGCGACTTAACATGCGCACCTGGGAATGGCATTTCAACTACTCCACACATATAATTTTTCTTCCCAAAATTTATACAATAAATCAAGCCTCTGCTTGTTATCAACACTGGAAGATTAATAAACTGACAAGTTTATTTTATTTTACCATTCAGTTCAACCCGTGAATTTACCATACTTATGAAAATCTTTATTTCACTTTCGAGTGTATTTACGTCATGATTTTATATAAATACAAAAATATCCTATTTGATACAAATATCATTTGCTTCCCGTTTCATGCCTCTCCGTGTTATCTGAAAAATATACTTTGCTCAATGCAAATATTAACTGTTCAACCAGAACTGAAATGTTGGTTGAATGCGGGCTTGCGTTAACCACTCTCCTTCGGAAAATCTCCTGTTCCAAACTAAAAATGATTAAACTACTTCATAGGCTCTTTCTCAATACATATGATTATTATAAAATATAATATCCAAAAATTATTTAGAAAAATCATGAAAATTATTATTATTATTGGATTATTATTATTTATATTATTTTAAATATGTTTAATTATCATCTCATTATGTGAGAATCCACATGTTCGAATCTTCGAATATGGAAAAAATATCAATTCCTCAACAAAAATAATTTAACTCAACCTTTACATCGACGGTTCTCCGTGGTTTCCCTAAAATATGAAAAATTCAAATAAATCTTCGAAATGCTCGGTCATCGATCCTAAACTGTTCTGAGTGTTGAAAATACTCAGAATAACTCTAATATGTCTTGCGTAAATCATTGCAAGCTTTAAATACGAAGAAAAATAAAATGTGTTGGTCATCTGCAGAAAAATAGTTTGTTCCAATTAGCTAGGCATAATATAATTCAAATGTGGCTTACATTTCTTGATGGTCTTGAAGTGTAGTAAACCTGGTCTGTACCAGATTTATCCATAGACATGCCCCATTGGACAAGCACGTATAATCCTTGTATCGGCCGCCATTATATACCCACAATCCGTCTAGTCAGACATAGTGGTAGTATCTTTTGACGTTTGAATTAACTGTTGTTCCATTTTAATATGGGCTTCTATCAAAGCCATAACAGTTTGTTTAAATAGGGTCAGATCTAAGTGATCTCTTCTTAGATATTTCAGTTGTAACATAACTCACGGTAATCTTATCAGTACAAGAAAAACACTGACAGTCTAAGCAATCAACGGCTGTTCTGAAGATCGTTCCCTGGGCATGGTTTATTATATCACCATCTACCATGCGCTAAGCAACTTGTAGTTTCCCTTTCGTAGACTAATGAACGCCACCGTTATAGACTAGTCTTCAGTGTACTGATAGATCGAAGTGGTTAACTAGTTACAAATATGAAAACTGACTGAAATGGATTTAAATATCCAAGTATTAAGTTATTACTGGACTGTGACAAAGTACTAATTCTAGACAAAGTCTAGCATATGTCCGTGTAGAAATATAAATATTTCCACCAATGTCTGTAGAAAAATCAATCACTTCAGTGATTCTCCTCGCCGTAAACTTACTAAGTTCCACCTCGTAGCGCAGCACTTTCGTCACTATCACGACTTTGAAAATAACTTCTGCGTAGATCCAGCAACCATGTGCCTTGGCTCAGCGTCGCAGCAACTTGCTCGGCAAATGCTTGTGTTGAAATGAGCTATCGATGCTTCGGCCAGCTGGCTTTTATTCAAAACTGTCAGGGTCACGCCGCATCAGCTGATATCTGGAAATCCTCATATCTCTTGAATCCCTGGTCCGATTTACTTGATACTAATTGCATTCCCTTTCATTTGGCCGTGCCAGTAATCCGATCCCAGTCTCAAGTCTCTACTCCATAGTTAACTATTTACTCAATAAATAGCCTCCACCTCTGCTATTACTCGCTACGTCACTTGACATCCAAGTATCGGTAAATTCTTTCCAATTGCTTCGAGAAGCAATGTAGCGCGATATTCAAATATCTCAACTTTCAAAAGCGGCTACAGCCTTTCCCTTGATATCTAGGTGTCTGAATCTTGGAATACCCATTCCTAGAGTTGGGCACAGTATAATATACGTAGTCTACAAAAATATGTGTAATAAAGTGAGTGTGTTTAGCTGGCGAGCCAGCCTATCAAATGAGTAAGTGTGGTATTTGGTGCGTGGAAGATCTGGTCTTCAAGGCAGGCGTATCAGAAGTCACACAGGGGGGTAGTATGTAAGTAAATGAGAGTTTTTAAGGTACAGGGAAATATGCCGGGATTGTCTGATGCTCTTGAGCACTAAAATGTCTCGATACACCAAGGCCAGAATTTGGTAGCGCTGGTGAATTCCCATGGGCCTCCAAGAGATGGGTGAGCGCTTGGACAGGGTATTTTTGCTTAAGGCGTCCACGAGGCAAAAGATGGGCCATCAGAAGGCGAGACAGTCCTTCATGAAACTCATACAAATCAGCACACGTGATTTCTGTTTACGGCCTCGCCATGTAAGATTTGTATGTGTGTAATTTAAGGTAATTTGTACAAAGGTATTATTTGTGTGAGGAGAACTGGTCTGTGTTGAGAACTAGTATTAAGTAGAATATGGTGTACGGGAACTTAACAAGACAGGGCGATTACGGCACAGAAATATTTGGTGTTATATGTAATGCGCATTTACTGTTTTTTTTTTTTTTTTTTTTACAGAAGTCAATATTAATTTAATCTACTTTAAAGAGAGATTAAGTATTATGGTCACGAGGCGCTGCCACAATAGTGTGATCGTGTGCTCAGTGATAAGTGGGATTAATTTCACAATAAGGAAGGAACCTCCAGTGAAATTAGGAAGTTCTAGGGAGATATACATATATCAGAACACCTTGATGCGTGTGATGTGACATCTCATATACATAGTGCTCACACAGTAATTATGTCTATTTTTCCAACATAGAGAAATTTGAGAGGCGGAAATATCCGTGGAACACTATTCTATGTGAAAAACATTGGACGGGTTGCAAAGTGCAATCCATAGTGACAACAAACTTTGACGCAAAGTGCGTAAAGAAAAATTATGAGTGTATTTATCTGTAATTTAGGGTTATTTCATTTATGTAATATGTATTTTGGATGGGGATTATTAACGTGTCTGGGATAATCGGATAATGGACCGTCGTCACGGTAAATCATCCGATGATCCGAGGCGAATATGTAACGTGTTTTTCGAGGGGTTTTCATGCCACTGGCATAAGTCAGTAGGAAGCTATTCTATATTTATTTACGCGGCAAATTGTTCAGCCAAGAGAATTTTTCATGTTAATTTATTATTATTATTAATGTATTATAATTATTATTAAGGTATTTTTCGGAACATTTTATAAAATTACAAGCATGCAGATAGGTTTTCTATGTCTTAGAAAACAATATCAAGCAAATTATTACGAACGACAATATCATAGAAAATTATATGATTACGGAATTCAACGGAGTTTCGTCAGTTAGGGTATATTGAGAGACATGAGTCACTGGAAATTCAAATACAGGCTTAATCTTGTCGGGAAGCATGACGCAATCCTGCGTTGCAGCTTAACGAAAAGGCGGATGTATGGAACGGAAAACGACTTCACCCTCCCACCGAGTGGAAATGAGCCAGAGTGGGGATGTAGCGCGTGGGGAGCAGCCAATCAGTGGAGACCACGTAAGCTAGAAGTCGGCTGAAGAGTGGGGATGCGGCGGGTGCATATATGGTTGGCACGCCGTGGAAACACGGACTATCGTTATACAATTTAACCAGTATCGTTGCACGAGTGAGTGGCTCCGATGTTCAGTGGAGTTAGCGACTATCTTTGTGAAACTTAACCGTTGTGCTTGTACGTGTTGGTTCCGATGTACGGACCATAAATCTTCATATCTACAAATATATCATCAACAACGAAGAAGATGGAGACGTCCAGGAGGCTATGGGAAGCTCACTTCAACATCCAGTACGAGGGAAATGCTACGGCAATGTCCAGTGGTAAGCGCGAATAACACATAACTACGCAATCTCTCGTCTTTCTTTGTTTCATATTCAGTAATTCATAGCTTGGGAATAAGAGTAAAATCAGTAATTTATCCGACTCCGTTTTCACGTAATTTTCTAGCGGTAATATTTAAATCGCAACGCTCCAATTTAAATTCAAACTTATTATTATTAATTTTGCTATAATTGTTTTTTATACAATAATTTCATTTCTTTTAACCATGCAATCTTTGAATTCAGTAGGTAGCATTAGATATAGACCAATTCCTTCTCCTGATACAATTGTTTTTTGGGTTAATGATCCAATCATACCACGATCTGAGAGTAAAGATTCTTGAAGGTGTTCTAGGTGTTGTTAAATACAAATTTAGATTTCAACATAGCGTTGAGGTCTTGGCGCCCATTAAAACAACATATCTTAGTAGAAAACAGTATATTGGTCACGCAAAAGTGAGGGCTAAAGATGCCATTTCATTTGTACGCTCAACGTGGAGCAAAGTAAATACCGTTTCACTTGTCATCCCAACCTAAGCGAAACCATTACTGCGGTCTCCATTCCATGTTTAGGAAAGCACAGATTCCTGGAGTAGGCTAGGCCTATACAGACTGTTACTTTTGTTGTTTCTTGTTGTGGCAATTTAGTTTCCTCAGATTGAGAGACTAAAGAAGGTGAATTTGTGGGTCTGAATCTAATTAATGAAAATGGGGGAATGGCAGAGCGGCTCTTGAGAGCACTAGTGATAGAGTAGAGATGGCTATCCTCAGAGGGAGTGATGCCTATGTGGTGATTACCTAATTCCTCAATGAGGGGAATAAATTGGGCTATGGGATTGAGCGCGTTAATTACTGCTTGCCTGGCTGATTTACCAATAGGTGGGTGGATGAGGACCATCGTGGTCTGAAGGTTAATGCCATTGGGTGAAGCGTACCACAGCTCTTTCTCGAAATCAAATGTCGGGAATGTGACGTGGCCCGGTGAGGGAGGAGGTGAGCTAGAGAGAGAGGAATCTGATTTTGGTGAAGCTGGTTTAAGTGGAACGAGTGTACCATCTCGTTTTTGGATAGGCCCATTCGGAATTAGTGTTTAGGGGTATAATTTGGGCTTTTAGGGTCATCAGGGTCCTGAGTTATCAGGAATGTTATGTCCTAGTACGTTAATGTGCGAGGGTTAGTGTCAGTGCGCGACATGTTTGTGTTAGTGAGTGTAATGAGTAAGAGGTGATGAGAGATTGTGGTCAAATACCTTGGTCGACCAGAGAATAAGGAAAGAGAAAAACAAATTTAGACCTACCAGTCACTCAAAGTTATCCAATTAAAATACAGTCGGAGCTGTGACGTTGAGGGCGCTGATGCAATTTGAAGTTACTTGAAATAATTAGTTAAATAATTCATTATTGGCTGCTTGGTAAGGTGAGGGGAAGAGCAAAACTTGTATTAAAACTCGAGGGAGACAGGAGTTGCTTGACTAGGATGGTTACAGGGTGGGTATGGTGTTGGATATTTGTATGTTAGAGGAGTGACTTAATCTGCACTGTTACTAAGGGGGATGCAAATTAAGCCTATATGAACGTAGTGGAATGGCTTGAAATAACGAAGTCGAGGCGATAGCGAGGACTAGGCTTGGTACAAAGGCTGGCAAGGCTGGCGGATCATCAATTTCATCAATTGGCGTTAGAAGACGCAGCTTGGAGCAGTGGCGTGCGGTTTGCTTGGATGCAGGACTCGGAATGATGATGGCACAAAACAGTAATATTAACAAAGAGATATGTTTGAAGTAGGTCTACACAAAACATAAAACGCTGATGTACACAAGACACAATGAACTGAATTTAAGAACTGAAATCACAGAAAATTCAATTTAATTCACACAAATATCTCACACAGTAGCTTCCCCCGCACTTTCCTATGACCCGGTTCGACGGAACAACAGGACACGTGTTGGACATAATGGCTTGCAGTGCTTGTAGCGGCGGGAACACGAACTACTGTTCTATAATGGCGGAGTCCTCACACTAGGTCCTTCTATTCGTCATGACAGTATAATAGCAGCAAGGGGACTCCCTGAGAGTAAATAAATGATCAAGGATTTAAGGGTGACGGAAAGAGTAGTAGTACAGATGGGATGATTTGAAATTGGGTGAAGGATGGGTTAGCACCTATGAGTTAGGGAACCCGCAAATCTGGGTCAATGAACTCTTTGTCTTTTTAAACCAAGCGACATAGAGTCCCCCCCCCTTAAATTAAGCTAGCCGGGAGGAGTGCTCGCCCAGTCCAATGGCTTTCCGGTCCGCTCGCTCGAGCATCATCCCAACCACTAACCCGCCCTTATCCCTACCTTTATCGGCAGACCAGAATCCTCGAAGTTGAGTGACTCTTCTGATTGGTAAACCACCCGCGCTTGCGCATTGGTGAAATGTGGGACTTAGTTTTTTGTCCTGTCTCTCAGACTTCTGCAAGAGCGCTATCTGGTAGAGAATAGTTGGTACTTCTCCATACGTTATGGAATAGTGCACTTCATGACTCACTTTCAAGCGAAGGGTTTCGACGTGACATGTTGGTCTAGAGGTCAGAGTAGTGGTCTCCGAAACATAATGAGGAATGTTCGAATCTAGGTAGAGTAGAGAATTTTTACTTTGATGTAAAGAAAGGACTTGTAATAATTGAGAGAACACCAGATGTCGTGAGGTGCAACATCGAGAAATTCAAACATGGCGGATGCTGACATTTGAGGACTTAGAAGAAATTATCAAGTACAGTATAATAGCGGCAAGGGGACTCCCTGAGAGTAAATAAATGGCCAAGGATTTGAGGGTGACGGAAAGAGTAGTAGTACAGATTGGATGATATGAAATTGGGTGAAGGATGGGTTACCACCTGAGTTAGGGAACCCGCAAATCTGGGTCAATGAACTCTTCGTCTTTTTAAACCAAGCGACATAGAGTCCCCCCTGTAATTAAGCTAGCCGGGAGGAGTGCTCGCCCAGTCCAATGGCTTTCCGGTCCGCTCGCTCGAGCATCATCCCAGCCACTAACCCGCCCTTATCCCTACCCTTATCGGCAGACCAGAATCCTCGAAGTTGAGTGACTCTTCTGATTGGTAAACCACCCGCGCTTGCGCATTGGTGAAATGTGGGACTTAGTTTTTTGTCCCGTCTCTCAGACTTCTGCAAGAGCGCTATCTGGTAGAGAATAGTTGGTACTTCTCCATGCGTTATGGAATAGTGCACTTCATGACACACTTTCAAGCGAAGGATTTCGACGTGATCGGTTGGTCTAGAGGTCAGAGTGGTGGTCTCCGAAACATAATGAGGAATGTTCGAATCTAGGTAGAGTAGAGAATTTTTACTTTGATGTAAAGAAAGGACTTGTAATAATTGAGAGAACACCAGATGTCGTGAGGTGCAACGTCGAGAAATTCAAACATGGAGGATGCTGACATTTGAGGACTTGGAAGAAATTACCAAGTACAGTATAATAACGGCAAGGGGACTCCCTGAGAGTAAATGAATGAGCTAGGATGTGAGGGTGACAGAAAGAGTAGTAGTACAGATTGGATGATTTGAAATTGGACGAAGGATTGGTTAGCGCCTACGAGGTAGGAACCCACAGCTCACTGGGTCATTGAACCCTTTTTCTTTTTAAACAAAGCGACATAGAGTCCCCCCGGTAATTTAGCTAGCCGGGAGGAGTGCTCGCCCAGTCCAATAGCTTCCCGGTCTGCTCGCTCCAGCTTCATCCCGACCACTCACCCGCCCTTGGCCCTAACTTTATCAGCAGAGCAGACTCCTCGAAGTTGAGCGACTCTTCTGATTGGTTAACCACTCGCGCATGCGCAATGGGAAAAGTGGAACTTAGTTTTTCTTTCTGTCTCGCAGACCTCAGCAAGAGCGCTATATGGTAGAGAATAGTTGGTACTTCTTCATGTGTTATGTAATAGTGCACTTCATGACTCACTTTCAAGCAAACTATTTCGACGTGATCGGTTGGTCTAGAGGTCAGAGTGGTGGTCTCCGAAATGTGAGGAGTGTTCGTTTCTATGTAGTGTAGAGAATTTTCACTCTGATGTAAAGAAAGTACTTTTAATAATTGAGAGAACACCAGATGTCGTGAGGTGTAACGTCGAGAAATGCAAACATGGTGGATGCTGACATTTGAGGACTTAGAGGTAATTACTAAGTACAGAATAATAACGGTATGGGGACTCCATGAGAGTAAATGAATGAGCAAGGATGTGAGGGTGATGGAAAAAGTAGCATTACAGACTGGAAGATCTGAAATTGGGTGAAGGATGAGGTTAACGCCTAAGAGGTAGACAACTTACAACACAGTGGGTCAATGAACTCTTTCTGTTTTTAAACCAAGCGACATAGAGTACCCCCTGTAATTTAGCTAGCCGGGAGGAGCGTCCGCCAGTCCTATGGCTTCACCGTCCGCTCGTGCCAGCGTCATCCCAACCCGCCCTTAGACCTAACTTAGTCGCAGACCAGATTCTTCGATGTTGTAGGATTCATCTGATTGGTTAACCACCCGCGCTTGCACAGTGGTGAAAAGTGGAACAGGTTCTTTCCTATCTCTCAGACCTTAGCATACCGTAACTCATATTAGGCGTAAATGTTTCAATCTTTCTTTATGGTGCACCATACAAGATTCAATTCTACGGGAATTTTAAGTGCTAGCAAAAAATATTCTTGTATCGTTCTGTCATAGCGGCTGATGAAGGGGCCAATACTAATATTTAGGCCTCGAAACATGTCCCATTAAAGACTACCCAGTGATATCTATTAATAAAGTATTGATTAGGCGGAACTTTCGTCCTGTTTAGACTAAACGTTTCCAAGTCTGAACGAGACTGATGGATAAGTTGGGAGGGCTTCGCAGGCTACATACTTAATGTGCAACAATTTTTTTAAAACATACATAACTTTTATTTACATATACATTAACAAATAAAGTAAATATTCAAATGTGTTCTCTACCTATTAATTACACATTAACTTATTTCATTTTATTGTTACAACAAATATACATGATTTTATTTATCAAAAATTAGATAATTTTTTCTAGATAGCAATGGATGCACACAATTATGTTTCTTAATTAAAATGCAAGTAATACATTTATCATTTTGGAAACTCCTCCAACCCATTGTTGGTCAAACCAAATTCCAGCAGTTGTAAACAAACTGAATATAAAAGAGCCATAATTCCATATTAAAAGTAAAACCAAAAAGTTCCGTGATGAACTAAAGAGCCTACTTTTCTTAAAATTTAAGATTCATGCCAATGCTTAATCTATAAGGATCTATCTAGAATAATGACGAAATTACGTTGGTAATATCGAAATTTCTCATTAGTTCGAAATACTGTATACCTGGCATAATGTAGCCTAATAGAGAACTATAGTTGGCAGCCCTGGTGACTGAATATTCTTAGTTCCATCTCTTAAGGTACAGAATACAAAATTTGGTTGAAGTCCAATAATGAATAGCATGGACGTTACATGCAGTTAAACATTGGATATAACAGAGCGCGTAAAATCATGTTGGCAACAATGACATACATGTATTGGTCAGAAATAATCTGAAATAATATGATCTATTGTTGTGTCAATTTTGAATGAAATCCATTAGTTAATATAGAAGTTACCGTACATGCATTTTAAAATTGGACCTATCAGCAGGCTTAGAATCATGTTGGCAGCAGTGGCATAGGCCTATATTAGTTACTCCAAATTAATCTAGAATGCCAGGTACTACACATGTGCACAGTTTAGAGCTATTGGCTTGCATACTTTATGATTATATTGATATTAGGGTAACAAAAATAGAGACAGTCTTTATTAACAGTCGGCAGTCCTGGTTACTCTTAAGAATCGGCAGTCATATCTGTTATGGTACACATAGCACACACGAAATTTGGTTGAAATCCAAATGATAGTATAGAAGTTACATGTATTTAAAGTTGGACCTCTCAGCAGGCTTAGAATCATGTTGGTAGCACTGACGTATATAAGTTACTCCAAATTAATATAGAATGTCAGGTACTATACGTGTGCATAGTTTAAAGCTGTCTGCTTGCATACTTTCTGATATATGGGCATTTGGATAAAACAAATTGAGAGCATTTATAAACAGTTGGCAGCTCTGGTGGTTCTTAAGAATACGCTCAGTCATATCTGTTTATGGACACATAGCACATACGAAATTTGGTTGAAATCCAATTGATAGTGTAGAAGTTATATGCATTTGAAATTTGGACTTATCAGGAGGCTTATAATCATTTTGGCAACACTGCCATGTAAGGCCTCCTAGAAATTAAACTGCAATATTAATATCTATATGTGTGCCAATTTTGAAATAGCTCCCATTCATACCTTCCAAGATATCCAACATGGAGCTCAAATTTCAATTGCGATTTTTCAGCAGTTGGTAGCACTGATGTCATTTTCAAATATGACCATGAGATATTCAAATATAGATCTTTACTCCTACCAAATTTTGTTTCGATTGCTGCAGCCGTTTAGGAGTTGATAGGGTGGGGACACACACACAGCAGACAGACAGACAGACACACATTTGCCGGATCTCATGTCTACTTTTTCCTCATTTTTGCAAAATGTGAAAAGTAGGCTAATAAGGAATTAAATGTTATCAAATTTCAAGTTAACAAAAATATTTTCTAGAAGTTGAAATGTATTTTTACAGGAATTATTCATTAAACATCTTAAAAGATGAATTGTAAGGTAAAGCGTAAACTAGGTACGAGTTAAAAATTGTTTAGGCTATTGGGTTGATGCATAAATTTGTAGTGTTCCCAGTGTAAACATAACTGAAGACAGTTATTGCCAGCTGAAGAAAAAAAGACTGTAAAGACGTGTTGCTGCAACACAATAATGCGAGACCACTCTCTACTAACATGATACAAACCAGGCGCGGAGCTAGAGTTTGGCTTGGCGGGGGGGGGTCAGAGAATCGAAATTGTTGAGAAAAATGGTATCACTAAAAACGCAATCACAAAATAAACAAACGTACAAAACCAGACCAATTTTTTTGCAAGCTACATGGATAGAAATTTGATGCGTTTAGCGCACCAAAAATATTCGTACAAATTGCAACGGCGTGTTTTGAGACTTGTACATCGAGCTTCGAGAAAAGTATCAAGGTACGTTACAGTTTCGGCAAGTCGAGTTGGTGCCGACAAAGGGAGAAAGTCACAGCTTAAATTGCCAACCAAGCTTGCAGTTAGGACGTTGGCAAAATTTTTTGGTGCGAAAAAAGCCCCAAATTACTATCCGTGCATTGCTGCACATTCATCATGACATCACTATAGACATCGATTCGGTAATCACAAGGTTTGCTAAACAAAATAGACGAGTTGATTTTGTTATATAAATAATCGTTTTTATATAACAGGTATGAAGTTGTAAATATGTACAGTTGTAACAGAACATAATAATTGCAATAAGGATATTTATTCATTAAGTCTGGTTAGTGCGTTTTCGTTTTTTGAGTTTGAGAAAAAATTTGGTCTCCGTTTGGGGGAGGGTCATGACCCCCGTGAACCCCCCCCCTGAATATGTGCCTGATAGAAACAGCTATCCAGATAATTGAAAGGTAATTTCACACTCTACCTTACCTTATCAGATATCCACCTTCTCAATTCTCTATCCAACAATCTTCAAGGTTGGTTCAATAACAAAGAAAATTTACAAACTCCAAACCTTTAGATTCCTTCAGGTGCAGAATTGATAAATTATCGTAGTAATGGCAGGGCATGGTGACATACACATCGATTTGGTGTATCACATCTAACTTGGTTCTTCAACACATATAAACACTCGAATCTGTGTTAGAACTCCTTGCTTTTTGTATAGCCACTTGAAAATTATTTTGCATATTACTCAATCCGGAGGTAAACTAGTCCCCGTTCGGATCTCCGGGTGGGGACTACTCGAGAGGGGGTTAACATCACAGAAGTGACAAAGAGGAAATCTGACATTCTACGGATCGGAGCGTGGAATGTTAGAAGTCTGCTAGGAAGTGGAAAGTTAGAAAACTTAGAAAGGGAAATGGATAGGTTGAGGTTGGATTTGGTTGGGATTAGTGAAATGCGCTGGCAGGAAGAGCAGGACTTTTGGTCAGGGGACTATAGGGTCCTTAGCACCAAATCAAACAATGGCCAAGCAGGGGTTGGTCTCATATTGAGTAGGAAACTTGGACAGCGGGTGGAATATTATGAGCAATACAGTGAACGGATTATTGTAGCAAAAATCAATACTAAACCTACGTGCACCACAGTGGTACAAGTCTATATGCCTACCAGTCAAGCTGATGATGAGGATGTTGAAAAGGTCTACGAAGAAATAGATGACATTCTGAGGTATATCAAAGGTGATGAAAATGTTATAGTAATGGGAGATTGGAATGCTGTGGTAGGAAAAGGGAGAGAAGGGAAGATAGTAGGAGATTTCGGATTAGGTGAAAGGAATGATCGAGGAAGCAGGCTGATGGAATTCTGCACCGAACATGAGCTGGTCATAGCTAACACCTTATTCAATAACCACAATAGAAGAATATACACATGGATGAGACCAGGAGATACAGGGCGTTACCAAATCAACTTCATTATGGTTAAGCAGAGGTTTCGAAACCAGATTTTGGATTGTAAAACATATCCTGGTGCTGACATAAACTCTGACCACAATCTAGTTGTAATGAAATGCAGATTAAAGTTGAAGAAACTGAAGAAAAGTCAAAAACCAAAAAGGTGGGCAATAGACAGACTGAAAGTAAAGGATGTGAACGAAAGATTCAAGAAGAGTATAAAGGAAGGACTAATCAAAACCCCTAAACAAACTTCAATTGCAGACGAATGGGCACTTTTGAAGAATGAAATAACAAAATCCGCAGAAGAAAACATTGGTAGGAAAGAAAGAATAGGTAGAAAACCATGGATCACTCAGGATATACTAGAATTGATGGATGAAAGGCGGAAACACAAGAATCTAAGAGATGAAAAGGGGAAAGCAGAATACAGACGTCTGAGAAATGAGGTTAACAAGAAGTGCAAGGAAGCGAAAGAAGAATGGTTGAAAGAGAAATGTGCAGGTATAGAAAATTGTCTGAAATTAGGAAGAGTAGACACAGCTTATCGAAGGATTAAGAATACTTTTGGGGAAAAGAAGACTAAGTGCTGTAATATTAGGGACACAAATGGAAAGCCTCTAACAGATAGGGAAGAAAAGGTTGAGAGATGGAAAGCTTACATAGAGTGCTTGTATAAGGGAAAGGAGATCGAGAATCATGTAATGGAAAGGGAGGAGGAAATTGATGAGGATGCAAAAGGAGATTTAATATTGAGATCAGAATTTGACAGAGCATTAGAGGACTTAGGCAGGAACAAAGCACCAGGCATAGATGATATACCGATTGAGTTGCTACGCTGCATAGGAGATGAAGGTCTGATCAGGTTATTTCACTTGGTGTGTAGGATTTATGAGACAGGTGAGGTACCCCCTGATTTCAAGAAGAATGTAATCATCCCTATACCAAAGAAAGTGGGAGCTGACAGATGTGAAGATTACCGTACAATCAGCTTGATTACTCATTCTTCAAAGATCCTGTCTAGAATAATTTACAAGAGGATTGAAAGCCAGATAGAAACGGAGTTGGGTGAAGACCAGTTTGGTTTCAGGAGAAATGTAGGAACAAGGGAAGCTGTACTAAGTCTTAGGCTGATTTTGGAAGGTAGAATAAGGAAAGATAAGAGAACGTTCATGGCATTTGTAGACTTAGAAAAGGCTTTTGATAACGTTGATTGGACTAAATTGTTTGACATTTTGAAATCTATTGGAATAAAGTACAGGGATAGGAGGGTGATATACAATCTATACAGAAACCAGACAGCAGTCATTCGAGCTGAAGGACATGAGAGAGAAGCTGGTATTCAGAAAGGTGTAAGGAAAGGCTGCAACTTATCACCCATACTTTTCAATCTTTACATTGAACAAGCAATGAAGGAAATTGGAGAAAAATTTAAAGTGGGAGTGAAGATTCAAGGAGAAATAATTTCTACCCTGAGATTTGCTGATGACATCGTCATCTTGGCCGACAAGCCTGAGGATTTGAATGAGTTTTTGAATGGTATGGATTCCGTCTTATGGAAGGAATTCATGATGAAAATTAATAAATGTAAAACAAAAATACTGGAATGCAGCCGAAATAAATCAGAAACCTCTATGGAGATCAAATTGGCCGGTGAAAAGCTGAAAGAAGTAGGAGACTTCTGTTACTTAGGAAGCAGAATAACCAGTGATGGACGAAGCAAAGAGGATATAAAAAGTAGGTTGGCTCAGGCAAGGAAAGCCTTTCTACAAAAAAGGAATGTGTTGACATCGAATATAGATTTAGGTATTAGGAAATCATTTTTGAAAGCCTTTGTCTGGAGCGTGGCGCTCTATGGAAGTGAAACTTGGACTATTGGTGCAGCAGAAAAGAGGAGAATTGAAGCATTTGAAATGTGGTGTTACAGGAGAATGATGAAGATCAGATGGGTAGATAGGGTTACAAACGAAGAGGTATTAAGGCGAGTGGGAGAGGAGAGATGTTTCTGGCGACTGCTAATGAAGAGAAGAGATAGGTTGGTAGGACACATACTAAGACACCCAGGAATAGCAAGCTTAGTTATGGAAGGAAGGGTCGAGGATAAGAACTGTAGGGGTAGACCAAGGTTAGAATATGTTAAACAGATTGCCTCGGATGTAGGGTGTGGTAGCTATGTAGAAATGAAACGATTAGCTCAGGACAGGGAGGCATGGAGAGCTGCATCAAACCAGTCAAAAGACTGAAGACTCAAACAACAACACTCAAGACAATGTTTTACCAATATTATGGAAAACTTCATAAATTTTAAACCTGTACGCAAGAGATCAAAACAAAAGGCAACAAATCCCTAACAAAGGGTGGATAACTCCCAAATTAACCTTCAAGATCAACATTGTAGCAATGCATTAATGTCTGTAAGCTATGTTTTTAAGACCTATTAACAGTGTATTTTAAATTCATAGGCTTAATAGTTTTTACACAACTAAACAAAAGACAGAAATTTCTAACACAGGACGAGGACTCTTAGCATATGATATGATCATGGACAGTTACAGATGGTGGTATCTTAAGGAGTATTTTATCTACAGATTCTAAGCTACCAAATACAGTAGTTAACTTTTGAAAAGGGCTGAAGGAGGGTCCAGCTAGGCCCATACCCAAATTAGTGCAAGTTGTATTGATAAGAGCAGAATAATTCCAAGTATTTATTTTTGGACAAATTATATTCATTCTTCCACAACTATTTGTCTTATGCCATGAAAATTACCCAGTGGAATGATCCTCCCATGTGTATGTGGCTATCTGACTGGCACATTGCCCCTAAATCTCTTGCTATTAGGTTCTCTTACCATCTTTTCCATTGTTCTTCTGGCCAAGTGTCCAAATTAATGGAGATTAGCTCGGTTTATCCTCTTCAACAGTCTTTTCTCGATGCCCAGTTCTTCCAAATTAGAAAGTTTGGTATGGTGTGCAGTCCATGTGATCATTAGGATGTGCTGATACATCCACATTTCGAAGAAAAATCTTTTACTTATAAGTCCTGCTTGCTAGAATGATTACATACTCATTTTTTTATTTTTATTTTTTTTAACTATGGTTTTATGCATCAACCCAATATATACGGTCAAACCTCATTGAAGAGGATTGTCAAATATGTACACATGAAACTTCTAGTAAAATACATGATATCCTGGTTTGAAGAAAATACAACAATTTCTCTAGTTAAAAGCATGCAAACAGAAAAAAAAACCACCACAAAACTCTGGGAAAATCAGAAAAAACACACACACTATCATTTTATATAGGCCTGTATACTGTATAATCTCCATTAATAAGCTCTGATAATAATAAAATGCATGTAAGTTGAATTGAACTCCATTACCTGTGGTTCAACCAACTGCAGTAATGTGTAAATACTATAGACTATATTACTTATCCATGCCAAGAATGCACAAAGGATAAGCTAACATTTCTGTGTACATTTGTCATGATCAATCTTTATCTGTTGTGCGTATGTGTTCTTCTGTAATGGGCATAAAACAAAAACGAGTAGTTCCAAGTTTCAATCAAAAGGTTGAAATTTTAAACCATATTGGAATAGAATAAACATGTGGAGGGTAGGTCTAATGGTGAGTGATAAAGCTTTATGGTTTCATAATTATCTACATATGTGTAATGTATATGAAGATTTAATTCCCTGTGTTCCCCCCTCCCATATTCATGGAGAGACTACTGTGCATACTACTGTCGACCAAAGTATTATGTGCACTCCAGTTTGAAGGTTGTTTGTGAAGTAACCAATAGGCCTACATTGAATTCAATAACATCATCATTTTTGTCGTTCTATTTTACATTAGCTCATGTAGGTTTGGAATTTTTAATTTATATTTTAATATTTTTTATCGCAGTTGGAACACAAATAGTGCCAGTTTTTAAGCGTGTTTCAACCATGCGTCACATTTAAGGATTATTAACTCAAAAACCCATCATCACAGTGAATTCAAATTTTAACACAATATACATTGGAATGTTTTATATCTGGTTTATTAATTTCAAAATGTTGTGTATCCATGAAACAAAGTTATCATTTTTGTAAGGCAACTATATTCGGCACGGGTGGTTGGAAAATCTAGTTCTTGGTCCCGTTGTTATCCTTATACATAAAAAGGTAATGCTATATGACTGCGAAATACGTAAATTAATTCACTTATTTTATATCGGTTTGTATTTGTACGTGAAAAGAAGGCATGGTTCCGCAGCTAACCGATACGGTGAAAGCTGTACAGTGTTGCTGAGATGGAGCCCATCACGAGTCATGGCGCGCCTCACTCGGAAGTGAAGGGTCTCATCTTGGCAATGCTGTACAGCTTTCGCCGTATCGGCTGGCGGCAGAACCATGCCTTCGTTTCACGTACAAATACAAACCGATATAAATTAAGTGAATTAATTTACGTATTTCACAGAACTAAAAGCTCACCGGCCGTGAAAGCCAATATACCATCTTTTTGGAGGCCTTCATAGGGAGGTTCAGGCTGCTTGAGTTTTTAGTTCTCGCAGTCAAGGAGTGCAGTTGCACTCTATATAAAGGGAGGTAGTGCGCAGTTCGTTACTCTGTGGGGGTCCGGGCGGGGACAACAAGAGCCCACCGATGAGCCAGCTTGGTGTCCTAGGCGAAACCCCACACAAGACACGGCACAAACCTAGAAGAATTGCTGAGTTTTAATTCACCGGCCGTGAAAGCCAATATACCATCTTTTTGAAAGCCTTCATAGGAAGGTTAAGGCTGCTAGAGCTTTTAGTTCTCGCAGTCAAGTGGTGCAGTTGCACCTAATATAAAGGGAGGTGGCGCACAGTTCGTTATTCCTGTGGGGGTCCGGGCGGGGACATCAAGAGCCCGCCGATGAGCCAGCTTGGTGTCCTAGGCGAAACCCCACACAAGACACGGCACAAACCTAGAAGAATTGCTGAGTTTTAATTCACCGGCCGTGAAAGCCAATATACCATCTTTTTGAAAGCCTTCATAGGAAGGTTAAGGCTGCTTGAGCTTTTAGTTCTCGCAGTCAAGTGGTGCAGTTGCACCTAATATAAAGGGAGGTGGCGCGCAGTTCGTTATTCCTGTGGGGGTCCGGGCGGGGACACCAAGAGCCCGCCGATGAGCCAGCTTGGTGTCCTAGGCGAAACCCCACACAAGACACGGCACAAACCTAGAAGAATTGCTGAGTTTTAATTCACCGGCCGTGAAAGCCAATATACCATCTTTTTGAAAGCCTTCATAGGAAGGTTAAGGCTGCTTGAGCTTTTAGTTCTCGCAGTCAAGTGGTGCAGTTGCACCTAATATAAAGGGAGGTGGCGCGCAGTTCGTTATTCCTGTGGGGGTCCGGGCGGGGACACCAAGAGCCCGCCGATGAGCCAGCTTGGTGTCCTAGGCGAAACCCCACACAAGACACGGCACAAACCTAGAAGAATTGCTGAGTTTTAATTCACCGGCCGTGAAAGCCAATATACCATCTTTTTGAAAGCCTTCATAGGAAGGTTAAGGCTGCTTGAGCTTTTAGTTCTCGCAGTCAAGTGGTGCAGTTGCACCTAATATAAAGGGAGGTGGCGCACAGTTCGTTATTCCTGTGGGGGTCCGGGCGGGGACACCAAGAGCCCGCCGATGAGCCAGCTTGGTGTCCTAGGCGAAACCCCACACAAGACACGTCACAAACCTAGAAGAATTGCTGAGTTTTAATTCACCGGCCGTGAAAGCCAATATACCATCTTTTTGAAAGCCTTCATAGGAAGGTTAAGGCTGCTTGAGCTTTTAGTTCTCGCAGTCAAGTGGTGCAGTTGCACCTAATATAAAGGGAGGTGGCGCGCAGTTCGTTATTCCTGTGGGGGTCCGGGCGGGGACACCAAGAGCCCGCCGATGAGCCAGCTTGGTGTCCTAGGCGAAACCCCACACAAGACACGGCACAAACCTAGAAGAATTGCTGAGTTTTAATTCACCGGCCGTGAAAGCCAGTATACCATCTTTTCAAAACAGTAATGTTAATTCTTTCCATGTAAACACTATCAAGATGATTGTATTAATAACAAGTATCATAAAATGGTCTTAATTGTGTTTGTCATTAACCAAACATAAAACATCACTACAAATTGGTTGAAAAGTGATGCCAGATAGCCTTAAAACTCATCATTTTGCACCAAATTATACAAAACTTTCCTGGGGAGAACCCCGGATCCCCTATTCTTTGGGGACTATACCATGCCCCCTAACACCCGGTTGTGCACCCCCCAAAATAAAACTCTATATACGCCCTATATATACGTCTGCAGATTTTAAGGAAAAGGTTGGAAATATACAGCGAACAGTATCTAGACAACTCTCAATTTGGTTTTCGAAAGAATATGTCTACACGTGATGCTATCGGGCCCTTGCGATGTCTTGGAGAAAAGATGTTAAGTGTAAACAGAAACCTTTACGTGTGCTTTGTGGACTTCGAAAAAGCATTTGATAAAGTCATCTGGCACAAGCTGTTTCCTCTTCTGAATCAAATAGGATGTCTCAATCGATTAATCAGATTAATATTTGATCTGTAAATAAATCAAACTGCTGTTGTTCGGCTTGGAAATGACGTATCAGAACCCGCTAAGATCCGCAAAGGTGTGCGACAAGGTTGTTTGCTGTCCCCTGGACTGTTCTATGCCTTCACTGAAGCTATAACTAAGTGGGCTTTTAAAGGTTCTAATATGGGAGTGAAAGTTGGTGGAAGACTTATCCAGAATATTAAATTTGCTGATGATCTGACATTACTTGCAGTAAATCCACATATATTAACAAACATGTTGCAATGTTTAAATGATACAGCTACAGAATATGGAATGAAAATCAATTTTAAGAAGACAAAGATTCTGGTGATAAGTAAGCATCAACATGAACTAAATATTACCATAAATAAAGAACCAGTACAACAGGTCAGTCGTTTTAAATACCTTGGTCAGATCTTCACAGAAGATCTACGATGTGAAGTTGAAATCAGGAGCCGTATAGCCATGGCCAAGCAGGCATTCCGTGAAAAGCATTCTCTAATTTGTCAACGCTCGATGTCCCTCAGCCTTAGAAAACAACTGGTTAAAAGACCTACATATGGCCAGTTGCAATGTACTGCAGTGAGACCTGGATAATGAATAGAGGTGACATTAAATGACTAGAAGCGTTTGAGATGTGGTGTTGGCGCCGAATGGAAAGGATCAGCTGGGTAGAGAAAATGGCCAACAAAACGGTGCTGGATCGAATAAAGGAAAAACGGCAAATGATCTGCCAGATATATAGAAGGAGATCCACCTGGCTTGGCCACAGGTTACGACATGGTGGCCTGATGATCGACATACTAGAAGGCAAAATACCTGGAAAACTCCCTCGCGGGAGGCCACGGAACACTTTCATGAGATCTTTCCTACATAGCTCTGGCCTACCAAGTTATGAAATGGTCAAAAGGACAGCACAAGACCGCACAACGTGGAAAAGACTCATTGTAGGGGCAGACCAGTCGCTTGACTGAAAAACATGATGATGATACGCCCTTGGTGGTGGTGGTTGTTTAAAGGGGCGAAACATACAGGCATCTGCCCCTATCGAATGTGTGAGAGGCAGGGAAGGGAGGAAACAGTTTGCTATCTCTCCTGACATTGTCAAACACAAAACACTTCAGAACGTTGCAAAACATTTCATTTTAATTAAATGTGAATATTTCAGGGAAAATGTTCCTCCTTTATGAGAGTTTCAGGAGTAAACTCTCCTTCCGTAACAAAGTGATGCCTGTGAGCTTGGGTCCAAGCCACGGTCTTCAGTACCGAGCGCATCTCGGCTAAATTGCCTCGTAAGGCAGTGTTGTCTTTGTACAGATTACTACACTCGGATAGCAACTCCTTCTTAGCCGATGCTACAACTTTCAGCTCTTCTTCCAAATTCATAATTTCACCAAGCAAAGCTTGATTTTCCTTCTCCAGATTATCACACTTTACAGTCAGTTCACCAGGCAGAAGATGAGGTGCTTCTGTCTGGCAACTAACACCTGTTTCATTGTTGATGACCGGCATCTTGACATCTTCAACACACAAGGTCGACATGTTTTCCCTTTCACCCAGAGCCACATCGTCTGCTCCAGTGCTCAGTGTTTGCTGATGTTCGATGGTAGTTTTTTGATTTACTGCATTCTTTCTCTTTTGTTGCCGAGCTATAACACGGTTGCAACGAGCAAGAGCTTTGTGAGCAGATTCTTCTTCAGACAGTCCAGCACGTCTCTGGGGATAACCCAGGTTCAAACTTGGAGCCCAGTCTGGATGAGTGTGGTCGAATAACTTCACCGGCTTTCCTGAAAAACATCCATTATTATTAGTGATAAATATGCATTAATGGTTACCTCTTTTGTTCATAATGGTAATGGATGAAATTGTTAAGGAAACAAAGGAAGCATATGGACATAAAGAAATGAAGTTACTGTTATTTGCAGATTATATTGTGGCCTGGGGAAGGAACACCGAAGAAGTGCTAAAACAACTAGATGCACTGAATGAAAATATTCAGAAGTACGGCCTGAAAATCAGTATAGAGAAAAGCAAGACCATGGTGATGACAAGAGGGGAAAGACAAGGAAAGGGCACTGTGAAAATTGGAAGTCAGAGTTTGGCAATTGTGGAGACGTTCAAATACCTAGGAAGTGAACTGATGCAAACTGGTAGGGTGGACATGGAGATTGGCAGGAGGGTACAGCAGAGCAATGCATTCTATCAAAGTGTAAGAAAACTTGTTTGGGATAAGGAAGTACCAAGGAAAAGCAAGGAGGTAATGTATAAAGTGTACTATGTACCCATATTGACTTATGCAGCTGAGACTTGGACCCTGACAAGCAGGCAAGAGAGTAGAATCCAAGGCAGTGAAATGAAATTCCTAAGAAGTATGATAGGAAAGACAAGGAAAGACAGAGTGAGGAATGAAGATGTTAGGAAGGAAGTTGGGATGGGAAAACTAAATGAGAGAATTAAGAAGAATAAACTAAGGTGGATTGGACATGTAAAGAGGATGGAGGAAAATAGAATACCAAGACAGATGCTGGAGGCAAAGTCCAAGGGTAAGAGAGCAAGGGGAAGACCTAAAACAAGGTGGATCGATTCAGTGAAGAACAGCATAAGAAAAAGAAATATGGACTGGGACAAGATCGTGGAAGAAGAATTGTGGAAGGAAAGAGGAAAGTGGAGAAGTGCCATAAATACCCCGACCCGGCAGGAGCTGGATAAGGGGAAATGATGATTATGAAATATGCATTAATGGTATGTCTGACCTCCGATGTTGCCTTGTGCAGGTCTTTCTGGTAACAGTGCGCAATGCTGGCCCAAAAAAATCTCTAATCATCAGGCTGAGAAATTTAGCGCTCCTATATTCCTCGTGGTCCGAAACTTTGTAATTGATATGTATCAGGCCACTAAGAGGTTAGAAATTTAGGATTTCACAGCAATTATGAAGCACTAATATGCTACTAATCAACTTGTAGAAATATGCTATTAAACATGGATGACAATTAAAACTCAGCCAATCTCCTATATTTTTGTTGTGTTGTTTGCGGGGTTTTACCTAGGTGCACCAAGTCAGGCTCATCAGCAGGCTCTTGATGACCGTGCCCAAACTGACGCATGTAATGAATCATGCACTACGTCCCCTTATGTACCTAGGCGAAATCCCGCAAAAGACACAGGAAAATCCTAGAAGATTTGTTGAGTTATAATTACTTGGCCATGTAAGCCAATTTTTTTTATTTGTCCAAAGATCACCAGCATAGCAGATATGACACTCACAATGTTACAAGTACAAATAAAGATCTGCTTTTAGACAAAGTAACATTCCTGGTATCTACTTGAGCATCATATCTGTCTCTCAGATGATCATCAAGCTACCAAAATGGATAATTCATTCTATGAAGTCATAATAATAAATAATAATATCGTATGGCCTCGGGTGCTAGGTGCAAGCTTTGTTATTTGACACCCAGAGGGCAGCTTGGGTGTCGAATTTCGTCGTTCCTTGGAACGCTATGAAAGTCAAGGAGGTTAGATATCTAAGCTCCTTGAGAATATAGCGCTTTCTAGTAGAGAATGGAGGAACTTTGAATATTAAGTATAACAAATTTAAGGTTTCCGCCTAATCAACACTCATTTATTATTTTAGTTAGCTTATGGGTACATGTTTCGGAATTAGTACAATTCCTTCTTCAGCCCTTCATAATTCATATTCGGAAACATCATAGACTAAAAAGACTAAAAAGACCACGTCCATGTGAGAAACATAACACACTGGTATTAAAATACTATAAAAGACTAATTAAACACTTTAAAACATGACAACCTTATGGACATTACAAACAATAAAGCAATAAAAACATTCCTGCTGTTAACAGTCAACTTGACTAATAATCACTATTATGCACATTCTTGAAAGGTATGCGACGGTCAAATTGTGCAGTCGTTAATCTCTTTTTTTGTGAATAAAAACAAAAAGCACATTGCATTAGTGTCCAGGACCCAAATAACTTGCTGTACTGATAAATGTTGACTTAAGTGGAAACTTTGTTCGGCACTTTATTGAAAGTGCGCTGACATTTGCTTGATAGATACAAAATGGAGAAAACCTTCCGATTATTAAACTTGTATTTTGCACATTAACTGGGTGTGTTTATCTTGAGCTGAAAGCTCCACGGACGTGCAACGATTAAAGATCAAAACGCCAAGTAGGAGCCTACCACCCAGCACCACATTCATTGTACCTTGGCGTTTTGATCTTTAATCGTTGCACGTCCGTGGAGCTTTCAGCTCATGATAAACACACCCAGTTAATGTGCAAAATACAAGTTTAATAATCGGAAGGTTTTCTCCGTTTTGTATCTATCAAGCAAATGTCAGCGCACTTTCAATAAAGTGCCGAACAAAGTTTCCACTTATGTCAACATTTATCAGTACAGAAAGTTATTTGGGTCCTGGACACTAATGCAATGTGCTTTTTGTTTTTATTCACAAAAAAAGAGATTAACGACTGCACAATTTGACCGTCGCATACCTTTCAAGAATGAGCATAATAGTGATTATTAGTCAAGTTGACTGTTAACAGCAGGAATGTTTTTATTGCTTTATTGTTTGTAATGTCCATAAGGTTGTCATGTTTTAAAGTGTTTAATTAGTCTTTTATAGTATTTTAATACCAGTGTATTATGTTTCTCACATGGACATGGTCTTTTTAGTCTTTTTAGTCTATGATGTTTCCGAATATGAATTATGAAGGGCTGAAGAAGGAATTGTACTAATTCCGAAACATGTACCCATAAGCTAACTAAAATAATAAATGAGTGTTGATTAGGCGGAAACTTTAAATTTGTTATACTTAATTACAAAACGTCAACACGGAACCTGCAATGGACTCTTCTTCGAATGAACTTTGTATAGGCGGAAAATCCGGAGATTAATTTTACCATTATGATCATGGCCTACTGAATTCAAATGGATTCTTTAACATGCCATCAACGTGTGACATCCATGTTGTGATTTTTGTCGCCTTTCAAAAATCACTTACCACGGCCAGGAGCGATCTTGCAAGCTTGGGGTTAGTAGTCCGACACGATAACCACTCACCCACCGTGGCAAGCTATGAAGTGATGTAATAGTGCTACATAATTACAATGAAATTGTTTATTCCCAACTTTACTGTAAACTGTTACAAACTGAATACAAAGTTTATGATAAAACGTCGATGTGAAGGTAAGAGTTTTTGTGGCCAGCACGGTGTTTGTAAGCAAAATGTTTCACTCAACTGAGGAACCTACCAATAATAGAGTTCCCTGCTCGGCATTACCATTGCTATACCTTAATTTTACAAGTAAATTAAGGCGACACTCCTGAGATAAACAGATATTTTTACCTAATGCATGGATTTTCACGAAACTTTGTGAGAATGTCACCCAAACAAAAGTAGAGATATCACAAACATTTGTTTCATATAAGCCTACAATTAATAGTTTTTCCATTATTTTTTTGTGTGTGGGGGGGGATTTTGAATTCCATTTTTTCCATAGATTTCAAATGACATGTTAATGGAAATTTGCAATTAGGTAGATAATACTTCTTTAAAAAACACTACATATCGATTTTTCTGTAAATAATTTATATAATGAGATATTATACAGAGAGTTTGCTTTATATGCGACGGGGACCCTACCTTGCCCGCGTTGCGAGCCCGTCTCCCGCCAGGCACTTTGCCGTAATGCGGCGCTTGCGCGGCACCAAGTCATTGAGTATAGGAATTTGTACTTGAATGTGATCCTTGAATGTGATCCTTGACCAATTTTTTGATGAACTGACTTACGGAGAGCGATTGTCAACTTATTTTCAACAAGATTCTGCCACTGGTCACACTGCCGAAGCATCCATGACAAAATTGCGTCGCACCTTCCGTACTAGGATTATAAGTCGGACCGTGTGTCCCCCGCGAAGCCCAGACTTATCACCATGTGACTTTTATCTGTGGGGACGCTCAAAAATAGAGTAGGCGAGAAACCCACACACTATAAATGAGCTTAAAGATACACCTGAAATACAGGAACTAAGGAACTTCAGAAAGTAAATGACAATTTCATAAAGAGGTGCCAGAGATGTGTAGCAGTGATTGGCGAACGTTTTCTGCACCAGCTGTGAACTAAGTAAGTACAAATTCCTACATTCAATAACTCAGTGCCATGCGAGCGCCGCATAACGGCAAAATGCCTGGTGGGAGACAGGCTCACAACGCGGGCGAGCGGGCAAGTGAAGGTCCCCGTCGCATATAAAACAAACTCTCTGTAGTACTAAATTTGTATAATTCTTTTGTTCAAAAATTTTGGACTTTTAAATCCCTACTACTGGGAAGAATTCTGCAATCAAGAATATTATGAAAGAAAAATGGGATTTAAATGTAAAATTACAATTGGCGGGAAAATTACAGCAAAGTTCAAGTGACGTTATCTTCCTGATCCATTACCTAGAAGTCACCAGAACCGTATGTTTTTCCTTCCTTTTGTTTCTTAGCAGCTTCTGTACGAATAATGGTAATTCTGGAAGCTTCTGCTACCGTCACAGAACTCACAAGAAAGAAGAAACATACAAGAATAACAAAACTTCTAGTTGTCGGCATTATTGTAGTGACATCAGGAATACCAATACAAGCATACAATGTTGCTCAATGACAGTCGAGTCAAGTACTGAAATATTAGTCCTTTGCAGGCTTTATAAATTCATGGTAGATCTTACAGCTCGATTCTATAGAAATATATGCGGGAGGGGGGTAAGGGGTGGCTGTTGCCCCATCCCAGGGATGCGTAATTGCAAAGAACAGGGATATTTTATTGATTTGATTGAATGAAAACATGACAATGACATCATAAATAATCTAACAAGCAGTTCAGCAGATGCCACGCCCATTTCTGCTGTGTGCAGACTGGCAAACAAAGCATTATTAATTGTTTGAATTCAACGGAATAACTTTGTGACAAGAAAGAAGAAACCAATCCTTTCAATTTCAGTCATTAAAAAAAATTCACCAAAATGAACAAAATATCGACTTTTATCTCCGGAGTGTCGCCTTAACATGCCATCTTTTTATGGGTAGGTGCTGAAATATAAAGAAAAATGAAAGCAGAGATTTTTTTGTGGGTCCAAACTTAGGCACCATTAATAAGGTGGTCTGGCACCTGGGATTTCTGCACCCCTACCGTGAAAGACCTGCACACTGTGAAGAAAATGAAATGAATCATGAAAACATTGAAAATATTCAGTCCCCAAGACAAGTGGAAATGACTGTACAAAGTCAACGACCTGGCCGGGTATAAAACCGGAACACTTTAATGCACTCCGATAAGTCCTATACTGTCCATGTTAATATTGTAAAAACTATTTATTTACCTTTTTCTCAGAATCGATTAAGTTAATAGGAACTAATCGAAAATGTTGAGGGGTGTTCGTTAAGATTCTCTCCTTTTTTTTTTTTAAATTTATTTTCATACAGAGGATGTCCTAGAGGGCAAGGCCCTATAGGCACCGTGCGTTCTGCAGGGTGCTGCTGCGGGTGGATACTACGTGAACTACACACGGTCTTGTTTATCAACAGCTGATCGTAAGACTTTGCAATACGAGTGAATTTTTACATGTGTTTATTCAATATTTTATAGTGTCTTCAGATTATTATTTAAAAAATGTCAAAACGTTCCGGCAATGTTATGTGCTGTGTTGTTGGCTGCAATAATAGATACTGCAATACAGAGCAAAGTGTGAAATTTTATAGTTTTCCATCACGAGCTCACGAAATGGATTTGAAAAGACAGTGGATTTTAGCAGTAAATCGCAAGAAGTAAGTAATGGGGGATTTAAATATTTTAATTAATACTAAATTACACAGTACAAAACCTATACTAACCATGACTTTTACAAATAGGTTAACAGTAGCAACCAAAATAATTACAGTAATGCTATACTTCCAAGGTAAGGTCCACACCAGTAGGCCATATATTTAAAGCACAAATATCATAATAGAGATATTCTATTACACTGTAGTCTTAATGATAGCCTTAATAATTAAATAACAGATATCTTAATACCGAGCAAAGTGTGAATTTTTTTAGATTTCCTCCCCGACCTCACGAAGTGGATTCGAAAGGCTAGTGGATTAATATTATATTTACAGAAATAGGCCCGGGTACATGACAAAAAATAGGAACAAAATATTAATAGCCTACAGAAATATATTAGAAGTGTGTAATTATACATAAACATTAAATAAAAGAGCATTACAGTATTTTAAATAGTCCTACAAACATATTACTATGAAACCAGATAGTCACAAAATAATTTGAACTCATTACAATAGAAATTCAAATAAATATAGGCCTAATACAGATCCAAGTTAAATTTTACAAAATGTGTTCAAAATAATATTTGCATTTACAGATTACCCATACTTTAAAAGGTATGTTTACATAAATTTGCCACATTTACACAATTTGTTTTATAGGGCAGATGGTACTTTGTGGACACCTTCAAAATCATCTAGAATCTGCAGCACACATTTCATAGGAGGGTGTAAATCTCAACATCCTGCTAGTCCAGCATATGTACCAAGTATCTTTCCTGAATGTTACATAAGAAACTCAAGAGGAACAGGCTCTCTCAGCAGATTTATGAGATTGAAGAAGAGAAGTGTAAATAGAAATCTAGTCATTTCAACACCTGATATATCAGATCTGCAAACTAGTGAGCCTGCTCTAGTGTCCATGAAAGCTGATGCCCAAACTCAGACAAACAAACAAACATTGTGATGTAGAAAGCAATTTTGAATTCAGTTGTGTTTTGGATGGAAACAGTGTCAGCACACAAGCAAATATATCATCCCTTCACACATTACATGCTAAACCTAGACATGTTAGTAAATTGTCTGGGCCTGACTTCCCATATGAAGAAAGAGGATTTTTTGGTTATAGTTCAGTTTCTGATGAATCACAGTTAAATGTTCTGGCTGGTGTCAACAAAGAAATTTTTAATATATTTTTAAACTTGCTGCCAGACACTAATACATGCAAAATTAGTAAAGAAAATAGACTCTTGGTATTCTTAATGAAAATGAAGTTAGCCTTACCATTTGCTGCCCTTGCTGTTATTTTCAATATTCACCGTAGTAATATTTCTAGGATATTTCAATCTGTTTTACCTGTACTGGCACAAGCAACAAAAAAGTGGGTTTTCTGGCCTAGCAAGGATACTGTTAATGCTACATTGCCTTCTGTTTTTAAGGATAATTATCCAAATTGTAGAGCTATTATAGACTGCACTGAAATTAAAACAGAACAGCCTCCTGAGATCAGCCAGCGTGTGTATATGTACTCTAATTATAAGTCTACATATACTGCTAAGGTCCTTATTGCAATTGCACCTTGTGGTATGGTGACATTTGTTTCCAAATGTTATGGTGGTCGAGCTAGTGACAGTTTTATCACAAATGACTGTGGAATTTTGAAATTGATAGAATCAGGAGATCAAATAATGGCTGATAAAGGTTTCCCAGGTATAAAAACTATATTGGAGGACAGCAATGCAATTTTAGTAATGCCACCCTTCATGCATGAAGGTCATTTGACACCTGAAGAAGTTGATGACACTTACAATATTGCTAGTGTACGAATTCATGTTAAACGGTGCATTCAAAGAGTGAAAGTATATAACATACTTCAAAAAATTCCAAGTGAGCTATTATGTAGTGTTGATGACATTGTGCATATGTGTTGTGTTATGACAAATGTACAACCTCCCTTGATGTCTGAAGCCCATTATTAAATCTGCACGTCAGTTCCCTTAAATAGTGTGTGAAGAAAAACTGTTGCAACTTTTCAATACAGACCTTTAAGAACATATCATTTCTTTGAATTTCTAAAAGAATGAAACTATGGTTGTCTGTATAAATGAAAAAATCACAAGCATCAAGCCCACAACAGTACATCAACAGCTGGCATTGAGTGAAATATGCATAATTTGGTTTCCGTACTAAATTTCCTTCTGAATTTCTTATAAGATAGGGCACATTAATCTCCTCATTTTCACATATGATTGGTTTGTCTTGACATGAAATAGGACACTTAATTTCCAGTACCCTTTTTGGCTTCCCATTCACCATTACTATACCATCAGGACTAGCACACAACTAAGGATGGGTGAGATGAATTATGAGACCACTCTCAACAACTGATTTACCACATAAATTTGTGTATTTGGCAAGTGCAGTTTTTTCTAACTTTTTTCCAAATGTGACATTTCTAAGACCCCTACCATTAAGACATTTAGGGTTCAAGAGTGTATTTACCAACTTCTCATGATCTTTTCTCCTAGTTTTAATTGAATGTGCCTTACTTGCAGAGATCCTTTTCTTCCTTTCTGAAAACCAGAGGTCAGACTTCGATTGATGTAAGGTTCTTACACAAATTTCAGCTGCTTGAGTCTTATTAATTACAACATGAGTGTTATAAAAATAACTTGCTAGTGCAGAATTGCTAACACTACACACATCAATTACCGTTATTACAGATGTAGTCTCCTGTTTCATTAATAATGTTGTTATTACATTTTTACATGCATTATTCTGAACCATAACTGTGACATCTGTTATTAAATTTCCTAGCAATTCATTGGCAACTTTAACTGATTCTGACTTTTTCTCCTCATTTAAAATTTTGTTTAGTATACATGGGGTTTTCAAATCGGGAATTTCAGCTGGTTTTACATCAAGCCTCTGCCTTTTTGTGGGAAAAAGTTCTTCTAACCTCTTCCCCTTGTTATATTTCTCTTTTCCCGCGTTTGAGATTCGAGGTCTAGACCATTCACAGGGTTGATCGGTTCGCGAAGTTACATGCTCTGAATTAACTGCATGAATAACTGCTGAAATATGCTTGCACTTCTCTGACGATCTAGCTGGGCATTCACAGGAACATGCAATCGTCTCTCTAGTAGCATTAACCTACGATAACATTATATCGTATTAGAAATTGCGTGTACATGAACATTAATGCCGCTGTCACCTCAGTTAGTTAGTTAGTTAGTTAGTTATTGATGTTTTAAGGGGCGGAACTACGTGGTCATCTGCCCCTGCTGTCACCCCCAACTAATGCATTAAATGAATAGATACGTTACCTCTATCGTGACATGATAAGGTTTCTGGCGAACTGATGTTTCTCTTATGACATTAGCAGTTATTACACTGTTGGTATTTCCTGCAAACTGCTTTTCTACTAAATTTAAAACATGCCCACTTTCTGCAAGTAGACTGCCTTTCTTCGAAGAATTGGGCCGATTATTGTCAGATAAAATACTCTGAAATCCTACAGTTATTATCAAGTCTGCCATGGCAACACGCTGTGTGATGACAGCTGATATTTCTGCGGTCCGCGGTAAACCGCAACAGCTTACAATTCCGGCCACTCGTAGCGTGGCGGAGCATTTCTCCCTCTAACGCACGGAGCCTATAGTAGGACTATACATTGTTATATAATAAGGAATATTAAATTATTATTATTTAACATACAAAAACAAAGTTATTAAGTATTTTACAATGGCAGTAATTTACTATTCAAAGTTTTATTAATTTTATAAATTAGGAAGTATCAGAGTGTAGTTGTGAAGAATTGTTTCCAGGCTTTTAGGTAGATTTCATTAGAAAGCTAACTATTGCAATGGGTACCATGTAAGGTTTTGAATATTCCCAAAGGGAATATGATGTAGTTTCCATTTGAGAGGATGAATTATCAATAAATGATAAAAATGGTCCGGTTAGCTCAAACAATGCCAGCGTTTCACCCCAGTGTGCCGTTGGGCTCGTCAGTTGGTACAGACACACCTACCAATACGCGTGGCTAGCACATACTGAGAAGGCCATGCAAGACACAAAATACAAGCAGTATTGACGTCACGAGCATGCCAATGTGCTACGGGAGTCAAACTCCCTTTCATAAAAACAAAAGCCTTACCTTGGCAATCCAATATAAGGTTTTGAATATTCCCAAAGGGAATATGATGTAGTTTCCATTTGAGCGAATGAATTATCAATAAATGATAAAAATGATATTGGATTGCCAAGGTAAGGCTTTTGTTTTTATGAAAGGGAGTTTGACTCCCGTAGCACATTGGCATGCTCGTGACGTCAATACTGCTTGTATTTTGTGTCTTGCATGGCCTTCTCAATATGTGCTAGCCACGCGTATTGGTAGGTGTGTCTGCACCAACTGACGAGCCCAACGGCACACTGGGGTGAAACGCTGGCATTGTTTGAGCTAACCGGACCATTTTTATCATTTATTGATAATGGGTACCATGTTTCGACTTCCGGAAAATTTCGACATATCTTCGCGTTTCACATCCCCCAAAAGTTTATATATAATTTATGTGATATATATATATATATCAGTTTCTTGTGGACACGATAACTGCCGTAATTTTGCACCAATCACTTTGAATTTTTTACCGAATATGTATACCTATAAAATCTCGGTCGAGTTCGTTACTGGGCTAAATCGGTCGAAGGGGGTGAAAATGGGGGGCTTTTTTCGAAAAAGTGAAATATTGCTATAACTCTCTTAATATGTGAAATATCGAATCCGTTCAAAGTTCATACTCTGTATCGGATAAAGCCCAAAAATTTATGTTTGAAGAGTTTTTTTATAGCACCAACCATTGACCAAAGTGGGTTTTTCGGGAAACATTAATCATATCTCTCTTAATAGGCACAATATCAAAACCGTACAAAATGGACAATATTCCCCTAATAATTACCTAAAACTTTTGTCTGAAAGAATTTTTGATATGACCCACCATTACGCCAAGGGATGAGAAAAATGATTTCGGAATTATAAGAAAACGCCAAGAGCTATCAGAGGTTGCCATGACAACGCACTTGCACAAGATCAGATTCAGATTTCCATCTGACTAAGTGTTGGTTGGTTCTTAAGTTTAGGGGCTGCGACAACGCGGTCATGTAGCCCCGTGTACTTTGGGTATGTGCAGAATCTGTCTGATAACCGGTGTTAATTGTGATGACTGTATTAGTGTGTGTTATCTGTTTTTAAATTTAAGTACTGCAAGTTAGAATTTTTCAAATAGTTCCTACTTTTGCCGCCAAGCGCCACCGTCAACGGCTACCAGGCCAAGTTCAGAACTTAGCTTCTAGACCCCACCGCAGTCGGTTCTTGGCAACGAACGTAGAAACCTAAGAGCGTTGTTTGCATTCCTAACCTATCCAATTTAGCTTCACACAAGTGCAATTAGTGGAAGGTTCTTTAACATGCCATAAATCTATGACATGGGACCGCCGGCTTTACTTCCCCTCCGAAGGAAGGCATACTGAGGGATTTTTAACGCTCTTAAAAAATCCGACGGCTTCGGCCGGGTTTGAACCCGCTATCTTGGGCATAGAAGCTCAGCATGCTACCGACTACGCCACCGAAGCCGCTTTGACTAAGTGTGAAGCGACTTCGGTGACGTAACTGGTAGCATGCTGAACTTCTATGCCCAAGGTCGCGGGTTCAAAGCCGGCCGAAGTCGTCGGATTTTCTAAGAGCGCTAAAAATCTCTCAGTATGCTTTCCTTTGGAGGGGAAGTTCCAACGTTCGTTGCGAGTTGCTGGTTGCGGTGGCATTTAGTAGCCAAGTTCACAGCTAGGTATCGTTGACGGTAGTATCAGGTAGCAACATTAGGAACCACTGCTTGAAATTGACCGTCTGCAGTCCTTACCTGAATTACAGACTAATACAGCCATCACAATTCACACCGTTTATCAAGACAGATTCTACACTCACCCAAAGTACGCGGGGTTACATGACTGCGTTGTCGCAGCCCCTAAACTGAGGAACCAACCAAAATCTCTGCAGGAGATATAATTTTGCCTGAAGAAGTAACAGACCGTTACATAGTTACACATCAGTGTCGAAACCTTGCATAAGGACAGTGTGGCCACAAGTATAAAAATGGACCCCAAATGACAAGAGGTTACCGTCCCCATAAGACAATAAAATGTTTAAAATATGCATAAAATGACGAAAAACAAAGTTAATTAAGCTCCAATTATAAAATACTTTCTCGCAATAAATGAGGTCTGATCCTTCTACGAAAACCTGCATATTCTGCCTATTTTCGCCTATCCCCAAGTTTGTCCGGTGAAATCTACCTCCGCCTTCCGGCGTGCCGAGAGGCCTTTTTTTGAATTTTAAGACAGGATTTATTGACTTTATATGTGCTGGGAGAGTATTATAATCCTTTATAGCCTGGTTAAATATGCTTTTGGTGCCGTATTTAGAGGTGTAGACCCTAGGAATTGCAAGGTTCTTGGAATTTCAGGTGTTATACTCATAGTTTTGTCCTTGTAGAGGAAACTTTATTGTGCCTTTATACGAAAGTTCTCCACTTTTATGTATGAACAGAGAAGCAGATACTTTTATACAGGTTTCTAGAAGGGCGATTCCTGAGATTCGAACTAAATCTGCTGTATGGGTGAGTAAGGGAAGGGAATAAACTGCTTTAATTGCCCTTTTCTGGAGTGTACTTACTTGATTTAATAATGTGGTAGTGTGAGTTGTGTGAAAGTTGGAGGGGAAAGAACAGACTGGTTCAGACAAATGAGTGGCCTGAAACAGGGTAGTGCGCTGTCACCCCTTCTCTTTATTGTGGTTATGGACGAGGTAATGACACGGATAGCAGGAAAGATAAGAGAAGATAAGATGAAAGCAATGGTGTTTGCAGATGATCTCATGGTCTGGGGAAACAGGGAGGAGGAAATTCAGGAGCAACTGAAGGCTTGGGAAGAAACAGTGGGAGAGTACGGATGGAAGTTCAACATCAGTAAATGTGAGATCCTGTTAACGACCAGGAAAAGGGACAGACCAATGAGTGGGATAACACTTGGAGGTGGACAGATGAAGAAGGTGGAAAGTCTCAAGTATTTGGGAAGTATAGTGGAGGAAAATGGGAGAAATGACAAAGAGATTACGGAACGTGGCAGACAGGCAGAAGCATTAGGAGCTTAGTGTGGAATAAAGATGTCCCACAAAAAAGCAAGGAAGTGTTATACAGAAGCTACTATATCTCGATACTGACCTATGCTTCAGAAACGTGGACAATGAAGAAAAGAGACATAAGCAGAATACAGGCAGGTGAAATGAAGTTCCTGCGAAGTAGGATCGGAGTAACAAGAAGAGACAGGGTGAGGAATGAAAAGGTCAGGGAAATTGTGAAAGAGGAGCCCTTGCAAGGTAGGATTGAAACATCAAGACTGAGGTGGTATGGACACTTAAAGAGAATGGAAGAGAAGAAGATTCCCAAGAGGATACATGAGATGCAGATGCAGAAGAAACGACCAAGGGGAAGACCAAGAGATAGATGGCTGAAGTGAGTGGAGGAATGTGTCAAGAAGAGAGGCGAGGACTGGACCAGAGTGACAGCGGAGAGGTGGTGGGAAGAAAGGACTAAGTGTCGAGGCTTATGTTCCAAACAGACCCAGCCTGGGGCTGGAAACTGTACAAGAAGATGATGATGAATTAAAAAACCGGAGGCCTCCGTGGCTTAGGCGGCAGCACGCCGGTCTCTCACCGCTGGGTCCGTGGTTCAAATCCCGGTCACTCCATGTGAGATCTGTGCTGCACAAAACGGAGGCAGACAGGTTTTTCTCAGAGTACTCCGGTTTTCCCTGTCAACAATTTCATTCCAGCAACACCCTCCACTATCATTTCATTTGTCCTTCATTTAATCATTGCCCCAGGGGAGTGCGACAGGCTTCGGCAGCCGGCACAGTTCATATCCTCGCCGCTAGATGGGGGCTTCATTCATTCCATTCCTGAGCTGGTCTGTTGACTGGAAGCAGGCTGTGGGTTTTCAATTAAAAAACTGAAAAATTCCAAACAAGCTAAAGTTTCTCATTAATAGAATAAATAAAAACGTGAAAGTTTAATACAATGTGAGTGTATGCTTCTCTTAATAAAAAATAAAACTACAGCAATATAGTACATTATACAAAGAGCCTATAATGGCAATAATTAAGACACGAGTATGTTTATAAAACGAGCGTTACAAGCGAGTTTTATAATTTCCATACGAGTGTCTTAATTACCATTATAGGCGAGTTGCATACGACTGTTTATGTTCGACGATAATTATTATAACTATTTTATGTTCGAACATAAATATCCATAAATATCTGTAGAGATTTCGTCAGTTTTATGTACTGAACAGAGCGCATGAGACACACACAATGCCTTGTATTTGATCATGGCCTCCACGATTGCCCCATTATGACAATAGGCCAGGCAGTGAAATATAAATTAGAAGGCCTTGGAACTCAGCGCAGAAGCGTTGCTATCCTCACCTGATTGGTCAAACAACTGTTTCTTGAGCTCTGATTGGTGGGAGAAACGGTTTCATAATGAAAAATAGTGTTATAATGACCATCATTATGATACAGTTTTCTGATATATAATAGTCAGGGTCGAACATAAACTTTTTTTCCTCCATATTTCGTGACCCCCTGGCTTGGATAGTTAACATAATAGTTTTGAACCTAACCTTTTTATAAATTTGACTATCACATAGACTTGCAACTATTGGTGCAGCAGAAAAGAGGAGAATTGAAGCATTTGAAATGTGGTGTTACAGGAGAATGATGAAGATCAGATGGGTAGATGGGGTTACAAATGAAGAGGTATTAAGATGAGTGGGAGAGGAGAGACTTTTCTGACGACTGCTAATGAAGAGAAGAGATAGGTTGGTAGTACACATACTAAGACACCTAGGAATAGCAAACTTAGCTTTGGAAGGAAGGGTCGAGGACAAGAACTGTAGGGGTGGACCAAGGTTAGAATATGTTAAACAGATTGCCTTGGATGTAGGGTGTGGTAGCTTTTTAGAGATGAAATGATTAGCTCAGGTCAGGGAAGCATGGAGAGCTGCATCAAACCAGTCGAAAGACTGAAGACTCGAACAACAACATTTACCGATAAAGGTCATAATGTGACTGAAACCAGTACATTGAATTACGTGAATAATAATCTTATTGACTAAAGGTAAGGGGCAGTTGACCTCGTTGTTCCGCCCGTTAAAACCCAATAAATAACTAACTATAGTAAAGCCATCGTAACTTCCGACTTGACGTTTCAGTGCCAGACTAGAATTTCATTCACTAAATCGCGAACGAAACTCAATTTATCGTGATATATCGATTTGAATGGCTGCTTGTGATTGTTTAGTTAAAGTGATTATCCTTCTAACAGCTAGATAAATCTAGGGTAACACTGAAACGTCAAGTCGGAAGTTATGATGACTTTACAATAACTAAAGCTATTTTTTCTAAACCATTCAAAATAAAGACAGGTGTAAGGCAAGGTGATGGTTTATCTCCACTGCTACTCAACTGTGTCCTGGAGAAAATAGTAAGAATTTGGATTCAAAAACTGAGGGAACACAAGATATCACCCATAACACTAGGGAATAAAAACAGAGGTATTGAAATAAACTGTCTAGCATTTGCAGATGATTTTGCCATACTTTCTGAAAATCTGACTGACGCAACAGTGCAAATTAATCTCTTAGAAGAGATTTAAGGTTTAAGAATTTCTGTAGAAAAAAACAAATTTATGAAAAATATAAAAAATGCTCCAGAAATCCTAGTCACAGAAATTGGTAAAATTAAGAGGGTAAAGAAATTCAAATATTTGGGAGAAATAATTCAGGAAAATGGTTTAGAAAAATCTGCTGTAGAAGAAAGAGTACACAAGATGGAAAGAGCATATGGTATAACTAGGAACACCTACAACAACAAAATGTTTATCTAGAAACTTGAAAATACAGCACTACAGAACAGTAATCAAACCAGAATGCCTCTACGCAAGCGAATGTCTAGCACTGAATTATAAGTTAGATAAATTGGAAGTATTAGAAAGACGAATTGTACGGAAAATATTAGGTCCATTAAGAATTACAGAATTCTGGAAATTAAGAAGTAATGATGAAATATACCGCAACATTGAAAACATAACAGACACAATAAAAAAGAGGCGATTGCTATTTTTTTGACATTTATATAGAATGAATGACAACAGGTTAACCAAACAGATATTCAAATATCTTTGGAACAAGAAATTAACAACAACTTGGATTCAAGAAGTTAAAAAGGATTTAGAAAGAAACAATATAAGAGAAGAAGATGCAATAGAGAGAGAAATGTTTAGGAAAAAAGTGTTGGGAATGGAAGGGTTCCAAGGCAGGAAGGAAAAGAGGCTCAAGAAGTTGCATAGTGCGAAGATGGAGACCTGGAGGAAGAAGAAAGAACACCAAAGGACTAAACATTGAAATTGACTCGTGGTCCTTAGAAGACCGTAACGGAGAAAGAAAAGCTATTTTTTCGTCATCTATTCAACTGGAAACAATTATGTATATTAAGACTTTCACGGCCCGGATTACTATATAAATAATTCATGTTTTTTGGGCTAATGCCGTGTGAAATTCAATTAGAACCATACGTTTCGGAGAAACCTTGCCTCCTTTTTCAATGGAATCAAACAATGTGGCCAAAGAAAGTATATCAATGAGATTACAAAAAATTACCAAAAAATATCAAATCCAGGCTCAGTAGCCATAGAGGGAAAAAGGTGAAGAACAGAGAGAAACTATCTCCCTAGATCCTTAATAACTGGTAGCCAAGTGTCACTTAGCTGATATCCAGTGTCTCTGTTAAAATTATTGGGATTTTTACGAATTTCAACTGCCTCCCTTATAAGGATCTAGGAAGATAGTTCCTCTCAGTCTCTGAAAAAAGGTAGCATTCTAACCTTTAGATGATGGGTCTTAAGACAGAAAAACGCTTGCCACGGTGTGTGAGTGGTTATCATATCAGTCTACCAACCCCAAGCTTGCAGGTTCGCTCCTGGTAAGTGATTTTTGAAAGGCGGCAAAAATTACGATACGCATGTCATACAACCCATCTGAATTCAGTAGGCCGTGTTCATAATGCCAAAATTAATTAATATGGGGATTTCCTGCCAACACGAAGTTCCTCATTTCTACTAGAAAGCGCTATAGTGTCAAGGAGCTTAGATATCTAACCTCCTTGACTTTCATAATGCTTCAAGGAACAACAAATTCGACATGCAAGCTATCCTCAGGGTGTCAAATAACAAAGCTTGCAGAGGCCATACAATATTATTATTATAAGTCAGAAAAACAATAAGAACCGAGAATGACAGTTCACTAGAAGAAAATCCGAATCCCCCCCCCCAGTCCCAATTAGTTTGAATTTTGACTGTATATTGAAACTCGGCTACTTATAACGGTGAAGACCATTCATTCGGTAAAAATGAATAAACGATCACTCTTTCATAACTTTTTTAAGGACAAAAATTAGCCAAAATACCTGTAGGAATGGTCTGAAACAAATCTGGAGATGACGTAGTAATAAATGTTTACTCGTCGGCTGTCTGTAACCCACCCGCTATCCCAAATATGATCTCGATTTATATAGATGAAATTCCACCTGTGTCCATCATTTTGTGTGTGAGTTACCGTCAGGTGAACTATTGCAGATAACTTCCAATCTATATCCTCCCACCCCTAAAATGAACTTCCACTTTATTTGACATCCAGAGGGTAGCTTGCATGTCGAAATTCGTTGTTCCTTGAATCACTATCAAAGTCAAGGAGGTTAGATATCTATGCTCGTTGAACACTATAGCGCTTTCTAGTAGAGAAATGAGGAACTTTGTGTTGGCGGAAACTCCCGGGATTAATTTTGCCATTATGAACTGGGCCTACTGAATTCGAATAGGTTCTTTGATATGCGTGTTGTATTTTTGCCGCCTTTCAAAAATCACTTACCACAGCCAGGAGCGAACCTGCAAACTTGGGGTTGGTAGACCGACACGTTAACCACTCACTCACCGTGGCAAGCTAACTTCCGCTTCGTTCACCGCTCAAATTAGTGATTTTTGTTGTTGTTATACATGGACATGAAGAAGTGTTTTTTTTTTTGTTCATCATCATCATCATCATTTCCCCTTATCCAGCTCCTGCCGGGTCGGGGTATTTATGGCACTTCTCCACTTTCCTTCCACCATTCTTCTTCCACGATCTTGTCCCAGTCCAGATTTCTTTTTCTCACGCTGTTCTTCATTGAATCGATCCACCTTGTTCTAGGTCTTCCCCTTGCTCTCTTACCCTTGCACTTGGCCTCCAGCATCTGTCTTGGTATTCTATTTTCCTCCATCCTCTTTACATGTCCAAACCACCTTAGTTTATTCTTCTCAATTCTCTCATTTAGTTTTCCCATCCCAACTTCCTTCCTAACATCTTCATTTCTCACTCTGTCTTTCCTTGTCTTACCTATCATACTTCTTAGGAATTTCATTTCACTGGCTTGGATTCTACTCTCTTGCCTGCTCGTCAGGGTCCAAGTCTCAGCTGCATAAGTTAATATGGGAACATAGTACACTTTATACATTACCTCCTTGCTTTTCCTTGGTACTTCCTTATCCCAAACAAGTTTTCTTACACTTTGATAGAGTGCATTGCTCTGCTGTACCCTCCTGCCAATCTCCATGTCCAACCTACCAGTTTGCATCAATTCACTTCCTAGGTATTTGAACATGTCCACAATTTCCAAACTCTGACTTCCAATTTTCACAGTGCCCTTTCCTTGTCTTTCCCCTCTTGTCATCACCATGGTCTTGCTTTTCTCTATACTGATTTTCAGGCCATACTTCTGAATATTTTCGTTCAGTGCATCTAGTTGTTTTTGCACTTCTTCGGTGTTCCTTCCCCAGACCACAATATCGTCTGCAAATAATAGTAGCTTCATTTCTTTATGTCCATATGCTTCCTTTAGTTTCCTTTACAATTTCATCCACTACCATTATGAATAAAAGAGGTGACAGCACACTCCCCTGTCTTAGTCCAGTCTTGTTCCTAATCCAATCTGTCTTTCCAACTGGGGTCAGTAGCCTGCTAACACAGTTGTTGTACATTGCTTGTACCATTTCCAACATTTCTCTTCCCAGTCTCTTCTTAACCATGGTTTCCCATACCTTCTCTCTGGGGACACTATCATATGCCTTTTCTAGATCTATGAAAGTCATGATCAAATCCTCTCCATATTCCCAGTTCTTTTCCATCACCTGCCTCAAGCTAAAGATTGGGTCCACTGTGGATCTTCCACTCCTGAAGCCATACTGTTCCTCTTGCAACTCTCCTTCCACCTTTCTTTTGTTATAAATATAAAATACTATAAATAAATACGGTATATATATTTTGCACAAGGAGTGTTTCTTGTTTTGTTTTTTTTCCCCTCCACAATGAATGTGTGTTTATTTGTTGTTCTTTTCCATCACTGTAAGTAGTGTTCTTTCAATAGTAAAATTTGTTCAATCCATACCAATGGGGTTTGCCAAGCCCAATATTTTAATCCAAGCCAATGGTCTTTGCCTAAACCAATAATTGTTAGGTAATAGGGCCGCATTAGGCAATATAAACACCCCTGATTTTTGTCACGCACGGTGGAGGTAGACATGCATCAATAATTCTCATCCAAACCAATGGTTTTTGACAATGGTTACAGCCCAACGCATCTTGAACAATGTTTTTTTTTTGTGTCAACCGTTCCCAGCTAGCACGTTACGTGTTTCAAGTGGTGTATTTTGAATCGGATATGTTGGCAACTAGTGACGTCAATGTAAGCGCTTTGGCGTTAGTTTAACATACTAAATAAGCTGTCTGAAATTTGTCGAACATGGCTGCCCTTGTGAAATGAGCAATAAATAAAAACACATATTTACATGATTTAGCACATTTATCCGGTGCCATCCGTGCAAAAGTGACTAAGGTTAGTAATTACAATTCATAATGTCCCCCAGGAAGATGAAATATTAATTGTAGAGTTTACCAGAACCGGAACCAAACTAGAACGTGGTAGATCATTGAACATATATCATTCACATACCTTTCTGGGAGTCATTAGGAATTGAAAATACTGTCAAATATCACGATACCCTGTATTTCAAGCTGAAGCATTTGACGGGAACAATATAAAAACAGCCACCATGGGCTCCTATTGGCTGGATTTTGACAACTAATGCCCCACGTTGCCAGCGCATTGTTCATTCATTCAGTCGCCTGTTAACTGTGTCGGAATTTGTTTCATTGTCATCGTTTCGTTTACTTTTAGCATCGAGTTTTAATATATTTTGTTTTGTTGGGTTTGTTTCCATTTTTACTTAGTTATTTCTTTTATAATACGTCAATAAGTTGCAAATAGTACCGTAGTGTTCAAATTAACGCTCGTCATTCAATAGCCTACAAATCGACAATGTAAAAACACGACAATAATGTCGCCTCAGAGCAGCTAGTTTATGTGCTTGGTGCTAAATACTTCTTTACCTTAACATTACGTATGTGGGAGCTATTATTAACCTACAGAGTCGCGATGCAGTGAGTGAGTGTGCTTGGTGTTATCATGATGTTATTTCTGCGTTCTGTGTTAACTGGTGTAAACTGTGAACGACCTTCACCCAGACTCTTGTTTCATCTTCAAGGATATAATCATTGCATGGTGAGTGTTGATATATTCCTCATCAGATTACTTTGTGTTTGTATTTTGTATTATATTTGTATAGCGGTCGAGTGTTTGGCCTCTTTCTCGTATTTATTGAATAACAGTGACAAAGGTAGCATAGCTTCGGTGTGTTATTTATTTTCAGGGTTGATACGCTTTCAGGATTTCAAATTTCCCTGACTTTTCCCGGTTTTCCAGACCAACATTTAAAAAATTCCCTGACCGCAGAGTCGTTTATTTCCCTGACTTTTCCCGATTTTCCAGAGCAAAGAATAGAAAATTCACTAACCAGAGGGACGACATTTACCTCGCTTTTCCTTAGGTTTTCCAAACCTAGCAGAAGTGCATTTACCTTTAGGAAACCTTATTCTGTACATCGATTAAGATTAAGTTAGAAAAACTGATTTTAGACTAATTATTTGTGCAAGGCTATTCTTAGACGCGAGGAGAAATGTTGTAGTAGATGAAAATAATAGTGATAAAAAATATCCGAGCAATGTTTCATTATATAAACCGGACTTAACGTGTTTCTTTAAAAGCATAAAAACAATTAACAAAAACAAAAAAACAACAGTTCTTACTGTAATAAATAACGTTTATTATGATAAGAACGGGAACACAAAATGTTAATTTGCTAACATCAATTTTAAAAAATAACTGAGGAGAAAGCAATCAATCACCAATTCTTACTTTCTAGTCAATCACAATAAAAGTATCTAGAAACTGTCAACTGATACATTTTATTCCACATTAGATAATTAATATCAAATGAGTTGTTTCAGTTAATATGCCACCTTGCGTACAAGAAGTTATGATTACTAAGAAGTTGCTCTGATCATGGCCGTTTGGGGAGATTTCCTTTGTCCCCGTGGAAGATCACGAACTATATGCGACGTTACGTGATCGTCACCGAATCATGTCTTCGCAGTCAAGTACGGAGAAATATCGAGACGTTACACGATTGGCGCTGGTCTCAGCCGTTAGACGCGATTTGTCGTTTTCACGATCGAACACGGAGAAAAATCGCTATTTACATTATCGGTGTCACTTTTAGTCGTTCGACGAGATTTCTATAGTCCTTGAGGTCGGGCACGAAAAAATAGAGTATTATTACGCAATCGGCGCAGCTTGCTGTCCGTTTGACAAGAATCCAGTTGTATTCGTCATCGAATGCGGAAAAATATCGCGATGTATCGCAATCGCTGCCGCTCTCGGTCGTTTTACGAGATTCACGTTGCCCTCGCGGTGGGACACTGAGAACGCGATATTATGCAATCGGCACCGCATCCAGCCGTTCAACGATTGTCTGCCTGTCTATCTGTCCCGGTAGAATGGCGGAGGCAAGCTCGAGGTTGGGCATGGTTAAAATTCACGAGCAGTTATGGACATGTTGTATGGTCGGCGCCGTGATTCCCGCTGTCCCTATGCTGTGGTTGGAAGTTCACGGTGGACCACGAGAAGAAATGAGTATCGCGATGCTACGTAGTCTGTTATTTCTAAGTGGGTTGATGCACTTCTCGCTCTCCGTACACTTTTAAGTATACGGTAATGGGAAGAGTGCCGAGTAGGGTTCGGTATGTTTTGTGATGGGTGCCCAACCACCTTCGACAGGATTCCCGCAGTCCTCGTAGACACAAGTTCGCGACCGGGCAAGGGTTTTATGACTTTTACGCAACTGGCGTCGATCTCGGTCCGTTTGACGAGATTCCCGCAGGCAAGTCGTGCGGTCAGCCGGCCGTCTTGAGGATGTGATTTTGGAGGATGAACGTTCGAAGTAGGTATCGGATATTACGAATGATTCAGAGAGGATTGCACGAATACGACAAGAGGCACATTTTCTTTCGAATTCAAATTATACAAGTTTTCAAGATAACCGGTTAGATTATATATCCAATAGAACCAACGTTCGAAGGAATAATAGACATATAACGGAGTTTCGAATTAACCAAACTGGATGTCGCAAATTTACGAGACGGATAGATTTTTAAAATATACCGTCGTCTATGTATTTCGGAGCATTTTTGCAAGTTTTTTCGCATTATTTCTGGACTTCAATTTAAGATATCCAAATTTAGAGGTCAATATCAGAAATGAGAGGTTTCTGTTGAGTTTCGGAGTTATCGCGAATAAACGTCTCGCAAAAAGTCAGGTTTCCGAATAATACAGAAAAACATTACACACAACATTAAACTCGCTTCCTGATGCCGAAAATATACGTTGAACCGATGTATACAGTACCACAGAAGGTATCCTCAGTATGCATTTCCTGGAGGTCGTGCACGGGGAAGCCTACGCAATCGGCGCCGCTTGCGTGAAACTCGCTTCATCACAATCTGTGAGCCTAGCGGCGCGGGTTTAAATGGTTTAAACCGACCTCAGCGAATTTTCGTTACCTCCAGCTATCCAGACATAAAAATTAGCTACTTTTCGTTACTTTCGTTACCAGTTTGTAAAATTAGTCACTATTTCGTTACCAGTAGACATCTTGGTATCCCTCTTTTTTTTTTACAAAATTCCCTGACTTTTCCCGGTTTTCCCTGACTGCAAAAAAAATCCCTGACTTTTCCCGGTTCTCCCGGTCGCGTATCAACCCTGATTTTATACCGTATTTCTCTATTCGAATGTCCTCGGCGTTGACTCAGGATCGACATTTGCATTATATTGCGCATAATAGTACCGAAATGATATCCGAAGTGTAGCCCTGTGTATTATTCGAATCAGCTGTTCCAAGCTCCCACCATTTCCTTCACGTTCTTTCTTTTGAAATACAGAGCATAATATACTGTACTGTCAAATATCACTAATATTGCTTAAATGAAGGTCTTTATTTGTAACTTCATCAATGCCGGCAGATGTTTGTGGCTGAGACATTGACGTCATATTGCGTTGCCAACATGTCTGATACAAAGTACACCGCACGACACACATAACTTTGTTATTATGTGAAAAAATAAATAATTGGCAAAACCATTGGCCTGGATAAAGATTATTGATGCGTGGTCAATGCGTGACAAAAACCAGGGGTTGCCTTATAATTACATCTTTTGTTAACAGGAGCAGGACGGGTCTTGTTGTAGCTCACAATTACATAACTGGTCGATTTTAAGTACTTCACTTGCAATTCGCGGTGACATTTCGCGCATGGTAGTGATTTCGCTATTAAATTATGTTCTTGTAATAGTTTCAGCCTTGGAGGCTGGATTTAGACAGCTCCTTAACCCGGTCCATGAGTCAATCCTAATTGGCTACATGGATAATTCTTGCCAGGTGCGTCCACGTCGCGGGGGTGGGCAACGGTACTGTAATATACCATGGAACTACAGTGCCGGCTAAGTTCTGGTGAGGACCCAGTCCTATGGGGTATAACATAGGCCCCGTGCACAGGGTTACGTGCGAAAACCTCAACGGAATCTGCAGCGGAGAAGATGGACTTCAGAACGGTGGAGATTGCGGAAGAGGCAACCCAGTACTCAGGGAATAGTATGAGTACAGCATCAATCGGCAGCGTCTGTTTCCCAGGTTAGGGGCGGCTGAAAGGGCGTCTGTTCTCCATGTTAGGGGCAGCCTGAATAATAGCTAGCAGTAGCTTCATAAAATGCCTTTGGGAGTGGCGACCCCATCGTAATAATAGCCTAAAATGGAAATGGCACTTCCAATGATTCGGAAAAGGTTAGGGCGTACCCTGCAGGCGATGCGCAGTTCTTTTGGTACTGGGGGAACTGTGAGAAATGGGCGACCAGTAACCGAAATGAAAGTGGGAATCATGAATGTCATGACCCTGTCAGGCAAGGTGGAGGAGGTGGTAGACTTCATGGAGAGAGAGAAGGTTGGAATGATGGGGCTGAGTGAAAGGTAAAGGAAGGAAGAAATTGAGGAAAGGATATACATTATACTGGAGTGGTGGCCAAGAGGCAAAAAATGGCGTGGGACTGATAACCTCGAAACAACTGGAGGAGTATGTTGAAGTGGTCGAGTGTGTGAGTGACAGAATAATGAAAATTAGAATGAAGACGAAGAATGACGTGATGGACTTCATACAAGTGTATGCACCACAGACTGGAAACAGAGAAGAAGATATTGAAGTATTCCTGGAGGATATAGAAAGAGTAATCTCAGATGTAGAAGTGGTGATCATGGGAGATATGAATGCACAAGTCGGAAATGAGAGACAAGGAAAGGAAGAAGTCGTTGGACCATATGGATATGGGAAAAAGAACCGGGAAGGAGAGGAACTTGTAAACTTTTGTGAAAGGAATGGACTGATAGTGGGTAATTCATGGTTTCGGAAGAAAAATAGCAGGAAAATTACGAGATATGGGTGGGGTGATAGAAGAACAAAATCAGTAATTGACTACTTCCTGGTGGAAAGGACAAATCGCAGAAAGCTGATGGATGTGACAGCATTACCAGGAGAAGCATTTGATGGGGACCATAGAGCTGTGATGGCAAAATTTAGATGGGGAAAATTGGAAAACCTAAAGGAGATCAGAGAAAGTAAAATAAAAGTATGGAAATTGAAAGACAAAGCTGTACAGGAAGATTTTCAGGAGAGATTGAAGCAACAAATCCCAGTTACTGAAGTGGAAAATGTAGAAGAGGAATGGTCCCACTTTAAAAAGGCATTTGCTGGTGCAGCAGAGAGTGCTTGTGGTAGGACGTCAACGAGAGTGAAAGAGAAGGAGACACCGTGGTGGAATGAGGAAGTGAGGAAAGCAGTGAAAGAAAACAAGTCTGCATGGAAAGAATGGAACCAAGATCAAACAGAAGAAAGCAAAAGGAAGTATCACGACAGCACACGGAGGTGTAAGAAAGTGGTAGGAGAAGAAAAGAAGAAAAGTTGGGAAGAATTTACACTAAGAATGGAAACAGATGTAAGTGGCAGTAAAAGGATGCTGTATGGGCTTCTAAGAAGTAAGAGGAAAGAAAGAGTTACTACAAAGCTGGTGAAAAAGGAAGATGGAGAGTTGTTAACACACCCAGAAGAGATAAAGGGACGATGGAAGGAGTATTTCAATAAGCTATTGAATGTGAGCAATTGTACTGGTGAGATCGAAGTGACACAGCCTGACGACTCTATAACAGAAGATGATATAACAATGCTGGAGGTGGAATTAGCAGTACAGAAAATGAAGATGGGAAAAGCAACAGGGGTGGATGAAATCAGTGTAGAAATGATAAAGGCTGCTGGACCTGTTGGTATGCAATGGCTGTATCGACTGCTAAAGTGTGTGTGGAAATGGAAATGTGTACCAGAAGACTGGGAGAAAGGGCTAATAATACCAGTGTTTAAGAAAGGGGACAAGAAAGTGTGTGTGATAACTATAAAGGGATCACCCTCATATCACAGATAGTAAAAATACTGGAAAGGATATTAGAAAGAAGAATGAGAAGAAAGGTGGAAGGAGAGTTGCAAGAGGAACAGTATGGCTTCAGGAGTGGAAGATCCACAGTGGACCCAATCTTTAGCTTGAGGCAGGTGATGGAAAAGAACTGGGAATATGGAGAGGATTTGATCATGACTTTCATAGATCTAGAAAAGGCATATGATAGGGTCCCCAGAGAGAAGGTATGGGAAACCATGGTTAAGAAGAGACTGGGAAGAGAAATGTTGGAAATGGTGCAAGCAATGTACAACAACTGTGTTAGCAGGGTACTGACCCCAGTTGGAAAGACAGATTGGTTTAGGAACAAGACTGGACTAAGACAGGGGAGTGTGCTGTCACCTCTTTTATTCATAATGGTAATGGATGAAATTGTAAAGGAAACAAAGGAAGCAAATGGACATAAAGAAATGAAGTTACTATTATTTGCAGACGATATTGTGGTCTGGGGAAGGAACACCGAAGAAGTGCAAAAACAACTAGATGCACTGAACGAAAATATTCAGAAGTATGGCCTGAAAATCAGTATAGAGAAAAGCAAGACCATGGTGATGACAAGAGGGGAAAGACAAGGGAAGGGCACTGTGAAAATTGGAAGTCAGAGTTTGGAAATTGTGGACACGTTCAAATACCTAGGAAGTGAATTGATGCAAACTGGTAGGTTGGACATGGAGATTGGCAGGAGGGTACAGCAGAGCAATGCATTCTATCAAAGTGTAAGAAAACTTGTTTGGGATAAGGAAGTACCAAGGAAAAGCAAGGAGGTAATGTATAAAGTGTACTATGTTCCCATATTAACTTATGCAGCTGAGACTTGGACCCTGACAAGCAGGCAAGAGAGTAGAATCCAAGCCAGTGAAATGAAATTCCTTACAAGGGAACGGATCGCGGTGTAAAATTCTGATCTGTTTGAAATTTAGTACACAATAATCCTACAAAGTTGTACAATGACGTAGTGTAAACCGCATGGGCCGATTTCAATTTTGAACGCCAATATTGAACGCCGAAAATCTGCTGGACGACGGCATGAGCGAGGAGGAGAGAAGAGATAAAGCTGACCTTCAATCCTAGCAGCACGCGATGGCTCCCGGCCACTAGGCAGCAATCTGCCGTGCTGCGTTGCAATCCCCACCTTAAACGTTCCCCTCACTCTTCTACCCTCTCAAGGCGGACCGGGTTCGATTCCCGGCCAATGCATGTGAGAAATGCCATGTCCTGTGGTTCAGCTTGCACGTAAAATGGAGGTCCCGTGGCTCATGATCGCGAGATTATCGATCACGTTAAACTACACGCTTCCTTCCTTCCTTCTACCCTCTCGATAAAAGAATAAAATGCAACATATTGTGAAGTTTTGCACTTGGCCATACTGTAAATAAATAAAACAACCTTTTTGTTGTTCTTTGTTTTACTCTTTGTAATCCTTGCAATAGTGAATGCTTACAAAAAAAGTGGTCAATGCAAAGAGATTGCTTGCACCACGCGCACCTTGCAACACTTTCTTTTATACACATATCGCAAGCATGTTGGATAGCATCATCCTTGCAACAAAATTGAACGGGGTTCACAACGCAAGCAGGCTGTGTTTCAACATAACCAGATTTGTACCAACTATACTTCCACATGTTACGAAACCGCAGAGAAGATAGTTGGTTGTGGGTCAATGATTGGATTTTTAAAATATTGTTGCGCAAATGAATGTTAATTTCGAAATTGTATAACACAATTAGGTCATAAAAATAATGAACAAATTGTTTCCATATCCGGAAAACAAGCACATCTAACGGCTGAATCATTCCAGTAGTTCTCTGGGGAATAGATTTAACAATGATAGTTTTGTTGGTGGGTTTTGACGCTAATATACTTGCTTCACTTTGTGTTGTCCACGAATCCAAGATTAAAACACTGTCGTCTGGTACAGTTTGAAAATAAACATCTTCTAACCACTTTTGAAGTAACTTTTTAGTTAACTTCCCGGATGGGGACGAAAATACAAATAAATTATCTGCTGTAAACAGAGTTCTTTAAACAATAGGGCCGAATTCACCGTCCTTTTCCTTTAACACAACTAACAGTTTAGGTAACAGTTCTCCATCGGCAGATATTACAGACTGAATTGTATAGCTGTGCGTTAATGAGTTCAACGATTGTGCTTCTGCGAAAATTCTTTTGTCTCCCTTTACATGTAGCGTATGTCCTGCATGGAACCATCGCGTGCTGCTTGGATTGAAGGTCTGCTTTACCTCTCCCCACCTCCTCGCTCATGCCACCGCCCGGCAGGTTTTTGGCATTCAAAACTGAAAGTGGCCCGTGCAGTTTTCACTACGTCATTGTACAAATTGTACAACATTGTACTACAAAGTAGCCGCTTGCTTTACTAACCCAGTTCAATTTTGTTTCAAGGATGATGCTATCCAAAATGCTTGCGATATGTGTATAAAAGAAAGTGTTGCAAGGTGCGCGTGGTGCAAGCAATCTCTTTGTATTGACCAATTTTTGTAAGCATTCACTATTGCAAGGATTACAAAGTGTAAAGCAGAAAAAAAAGGTTGTTTTAATTATTTACAGTATGGCCAAGTGCAAAACATCACATTATGTTGCATTTTATACTCTAATCGTGCAGGTAGAAGAGTGAGGGAAACGGTTAAGGTGGGGAATGCATCGCAGCACGGCAGGTTGCTGCCTAGTGGCCGGGAGCCATCGCGTGCTGCTAGGATTGAAGGTCAGCTTTGCCTCTTCTCACCTCCTCGCACATGCCGTCGTCCGGCAGATTGTCGGCGTTCAAACTTGAAATCGGCCCATGCGGTTTTCACTACGTCATTGTACAACTTTGTAGGATTATTGTGTACTAAATTTCAACCAGATCAGAATTTTACACCGCGATCCGTTCCCTTGTTAGAAGTATGATAGGAAAGACAAGGAAAGACAGAGTGAGGAATGAAGATGTTAGGAAGGAGGTTGGGATGGGAAAGCTAAATGAGAGAATTGAGAAGAATAAACTAAGGTGGTTTGGACATGTAAAGAGGATGGAGGAAAATAGAATACCAAGACAGATGGTAGAGGCAAAGTGCAAGGGGAAGACCTAGAACAAGGTGGATCGATTCAGTGAAGAACAGCGTGAGAAAAAGAAATCTGGACTGGGACAAGATCGTGGAGGAAGAATGGTGGAAGGAAAGAGGAAAGTGGAGAAGTGCCATAAATACCCCGACCCGGCAGGAGCTGGATAAGGGGAAATGATGATGATGATGATGATGAATAGTTTCAACAACTTGTCACTATCATTATGATATTCTCGGTTGAAATTGAAACTTTCGCATTAATTTGACGGCGCTCTTTTGTTTTACGACACCGGATACGATATAAAGCTCTGTGCGGATGCGGATATTCACAAAATTTTCTGCCATGCGGATATAGTTGGCATGGCCTCGCGGATAGTGGATAATGTTTGAAGAAAATTTCCGGATACTTTTTAGAGTACAATCTGAACTTGTTTAGGCTTAATATCATTACTAGGACCCAGATGTTTGACATATCATATTTTTCCATTATGTTTCTTTCATGGCAATGATTTAAGCTAATCTCATTCAAATTATGTCATTAAGCATAATTAACACTCTGAACATAAATAAGAGTGAGATGGTGATCACAACAAGGAAGAAGGAAAGAACCACAACGGGAATAACAATTGGTGGGGAACAGCTGAAGAAAGTGGAGAGTTTCAAGTATCTGGGAAGCCTGATACAAGATAATGGAAGAAACGATAGAGAAATAAATGAGCGGGGGAGGCAGGCAGAAGCATTCCGGAGGAGTGTGAGTAGCATGTTATGGAGCAAGGATGTCCCTCATACATCGGACGTACTATGTCCTTATCCTGACGTATGTCTCGGAGACCTGGGTTATGAAAGGAAGGGAGAAGAGCAAAATACAGGCCAGTGAGATGAGGTTCTTGAGAAGCAGTATTGGAGCTACAAAGATGGACAGAATAAGAAATGAGAGGACCAGAGAATTAATGAAGGAGGAACCATTACAGGATGGTATAGAGAAATCTAGACTTAGATGGTATGGACATGTAAAACGAATGGAGGAGAAGAGGATACCCAGGAGGATACACGAGATGAAGTGGGTAGGAAAGAGACCGAGAGACAGGTGGCTGAAGGGGGTGGAAGAAAGTGTGAAGAAGAGAGGAGAAGACTGGACAAGGGTGGAGGCTGAGAGATGGTGGGAAGACAGAAGACGTTGGAGAGGCTTGTGTTCCAAACAGACCCGGCCAGTGGCTGGAAACTGTGCAAGATGAAGAAGAAGAACAGGAAAGGGTTACTATTCTAGCTGTGTAACAATCATTTTAAACATAGCACATGACATACAAAGCCTAAGGAAACGACTTTTTCCTTAAATGTCTAAAGGTGTTGCTTTAATACTTTATCTAATTAAAATATTATTGTACTGCCAGTAGATTCGGATAACAAACATGTGAATACGGAAAAGAGTCGTGCGGATGCGGGGCAGATGTGGATAATGTTTTGTTTATCCGCGCAGGGCTCTAGATATAGTACCAAATGGGTTGGGTTGGCGATCTTGTATATGTTGCTAGAAATGGCAGACTGAGCTGCAATTTCATCTATATAGTCGTGATCCTATTTGGGATGGCTGGGTGGGTTACTATATCATCTCCAGATTTTTTGGTAAGAATTTACAGAAGACCAACCAGTCGTAACTTTCAACAAGGTATATTACTGAAAATATAGTATTTATGATTGACAAACCTTTCAGGAGATGTTGGGAGTCGTTTTACTTTCTCAATTGCCACTGCTGCACCGGAACAATTCCTTCTAATTGATTATTTACGAAAATAATGCTTTTAGCATTGTCTTCATTTCACTGTGGACGCCATCTTGGACACTACGTCATACGTCATGTGACATACGAAAAACGAACATCTGAGTACGTTACCAACATGTCCAATACAAAATTCACCATATGATACGTAAAATTTGAAATTGTTACAAATTTCCACTAAGTTAAGCACTGTCTTGCGGAAAATTACTGCTAGTACCACAAGCAAGGGGGTCTGGGGCGTAAGCCCCAGGTTAGGTTTGTTTTTGTATGTAAAACATTAATAAGATAGAATTTATGTCCGCTACTAGGTTAGGTACTGCCTGTCGAAAATTACTGCTAGTACCACAAGCAAGGGGGTCTGGGGCGTAAGCCCCAGGTTAGGTCAGTTTTTGTATGTAAAACATTATAAATACATAAATAAACACTGACAATTGGCGCAATTTTTCATTACATTACTTTATCGACGCTCTTTTGTTTACTCGTTCTATACCCGATGTGAAATAGTACCAAATGCGTGGGGTTGGCATTCCTGACTTAGTAAGCAAGATGGCTACAAAAGACTTCATTTCTGCTATATAAGTCGTGTATCTATTTGGGATGGTTGGGTGGGTTTATGGCAGCGGACGAGTCAACATCTATTATTTTAACATCTCCGGATACCATTACTAAAGGTACTTCGGCAAATTTCATTACCTAAATTTTTTTTATACCTTTGGTCTCCTGTTCTGTAGTGCTACCAAATTCTTAAACTAGGCTACTGAAATTAAGCAAATTACCAGAATTAAGTTAATAGTCGGGAAAATATCTGGAGATGATGTACCTTAGGTAGTTAATAGATGTTACCTCCTCCGCCGTCTGAGACCCGCCCAGCCATCCCAAATAGGATCACAACTTATATAGCCAAAATGACAGCTGTGGCCGCCATTAGTCCAAAACAATCATCATCGGTTGCGGTCGTGAGTATCGGGTCTCTTCGTTAGCCCCACTGGTCTGTCATCAAAACAATATTGCCAACCTCGCCCTTACGATACTATGTAACACAAAGAAGCGCCCAGTTCAGTCCCTAGTGCGCATCATTCTTGCGCAGCACTCGGTTCACCACTCTATTTCAATATTTCGCTTCACTGTAATGTGTTTCTTTCCACGGCTGAAATGAGTGTATTTTGTTATCTGCTCTGTAATTACTATGCAGTATATCGCTCCGCTGTAATAAATGTGTATTTTTTTCGCACAACTGTGGATATGACAATGGTTACAGCCTAATGCGCCCAGACAAATGGTTTTGTATCAACCGTACCCTGCTAGCTACACGTGGCCAAAGTCACACCTGCACGCGACCATGCAAACCTTCGTCTTGTCCAATCCAATGGTATATGACAATGGTTACAGCCTAACGCGTGCCGATGATTTGTTTTTTGATCAACAGTGATTTTGTATCTCACATGTTGGCCTCGGTGCATGCCGCTCGAGTGAGCCTTGATGACAGTTGATCGAGATGCAAGCGCTGTCGAAACATGGCCGTTGTTTTTACAATAGCAATAAATAAAAACACATATTTACAAACTTGAACACATATATGAGGTTCAGTAGTGACAATTCAAATTGAAATCAACTTCTAATGACTCCCAGAAAGGTATGTGATTCATAAATAATATATTTTCAATAATCTGCCTTGTGAAAGATATGAAAAGAGAGGAGTAGGCTACCTACTTTCAACAATTAATGATTTTTTTCCCTGCCATTACTACAAGTCTTCGTCTTTCCTGGTGTTTATCCCAGTATGGGGTCTGCTGCTCTGCTGTATCTTCTGCACTTTTTCCTGTCGTTGACATCTGCAGGTTGTAAGCCAACATCGTGCATATCCGTCTTAATGTTGTCAATCCAACGCTTCGCAGGTCGTCCGCGTGGTCGCATTCCACCTGGGTCTAGGTTAAAAGCTACTCGGCATTCTCATAACATGTCCATGCCAACGGAGACGAGCTTCCCTCACTTTCTCCGTAATTGGTGTGACATCTAATTGTTGTCAAACATCTGTATTACAACAAGAATTTTGGCTAATTTCAGTAGTTTAAGATCTTTTTACTTCGGTTCAGGTAAACTCCACTTTTAATGATGAAATAAGGTATGAGAATCATGTACTATCGAAATGAAAGTGAAAAATAAAAAAGAGTGACCGTTCATTCATAATTAATGGCCATTTATTACAATACACAGGGGTAAATAATTATGTTACAAGTCAGGGGCAGATGACCTCGATATTTCTCCTAAAACAATAAGAGAAAATAAAAGAGTAATATTTTTAAAAGTCCTGTGGGTACCTTCAAGCAAACAAGGTAACCTACTAGGAAATGAATTGTCAATCCCCGCTCAATCTAATCGGGTACACTCGTAAAAACAGACTGAAAAGAGATTCTATTGACAGGTGATTGCTATGTATCGACTTAATTATTTACCACAAATGAAGTGTTTGCTGCAAATTGAGATTACTCCATCCAATCGTTTCCCAACAAGATCAGCACGATTAATGCGAGAAATCCATACATGTCTTCGTTTCTCTGACAGTTCCCTCGTAAGCGAGCACTGGTTCGTGAGTACTGATGGCAGACGATAATAACCAACTCTATCTCGATTGGATCTTGAATAACAACCAATAATCGCACATGCAACCATTTCAACAATATCAATTATTTACACAGATGATGACATTTTTGTGATGTGATTACCAACTTCTCCATCTACATTGTCGCCAAATGCTGAGAAACATGTTTCTCTCTGACGACCTCATTAGAAAACAAAAAAAAAATATCCTGTAGTTCAGTACGTTGCCGATAGGTAGCAGATCTAAAACTATTATCGCACAGCGGCTGCTGCAGCATTACTCCGCATTTATGGTAATGAAAAGAATAATTACATAAGATGATTTCCTGCTTGAAACTATACGGTAATTGGCTTTCACCATGCAGTATTCTGACAGTTCTGCGGAAAAGCGTTGAACTGTAGGTACCTAGCATTGCCACGAATGCTGCTGGTCTCGGCCATGCTTACCATACTCGCTCATTTCCATAATGCTAAGGGCAATATATTTTTACTGAAATGGTCCAAAAATCGATAAAATGCGGTGCTTAAAAATTTTCGGTCGGATTGGAGAGAGGTCTAAAACATTGTACTGGACGCCGGGTCGATTTCTCCGCGCATGCTACGCTTGATGTGCAACGCAATTTCCTTCTAAAATTTATTAAAAGTTATGTAAGTTACAAGTGCGTTCAAATTACAATTGTGGATGTATAATAGATGTGCGTTATATAAATCGCATGTTGCGAACCGCAATGGCAAGTACAGTGGCGGAACTTGCCCGTGCCTGGATAGCTACAGTGGCAATGTTGACACTGAAAAATGTATGCGCGCTAGTCTCATCTCTCCATGGATCTCTATAATTATAATTTGTTTGAGAAGCTCAGGAAGAAGATTCCAAACAGTGACGTTACTGCCCTAGAAAAATCCTATGAGTCATTTTTCTACATTGTTCGTTTATAGACTTAATTAAGTGAGATGTAGGCTGCTCATCTTCTGAGTTTAAAGGGAACAGTGTTTACGACTTAATGCAGTTTATGCATACTAATAATTTATACATGGGTATGCCCGAGCTATTCAAGATCAAACTTGTAGGAACAATTCCTACTACTACAGCCTCTGCAGAACGATCTTTTTCAGCACTGATCGACTCAGGTCAGGGGAGGCTATCATCATTGACGTATGGAGTCACTGTTCTTTTGTCATAGAAAGGCATTTTTACATTACTGCTAATTTTCGTTGTTGTATCTTGGTTGGTTGGTTCCTCAGTTTAGGGGCTGCGACAACGCAGTCATGTAGCCCCGTGTACTTTGGGTGTGTGTAGAATCTGTCTGATAACCGGTGTTAATTGTGATGACTGTATTAGTGTGTGTTATCTGTCTCTTATTCAAGTAAGGACTGCAGATTTTGAATTTTTCAAGTAGTTCCTAATTTTGCCTCCAAACGCCACCGTCAACGACTACTAGTTCAGAACTTGGCTACTAGACGCCACCGAAGTCGGCTCCTGGCGACGAACATAGGAACCTAAGAGCGTTGTTTACATTTTTAACCTAATTTAGCTACACACAGGTGTAATTAGTGGAAGATTCTTTAACATGCCATAAATCCATGACATTGGAAGAGAGATTTTTAACGCTCTTAAAAATCCGACGACTTCGGCCGGGTTTGAACCCGCGATCTTGGGCATAGAAGCTCAGCATGCTTACAACTACGCCACCGAAGCCGCGTTGTTGTATCTTTAAAAAACTCCGAGTTATTCATTACCATATTCTATATTTCATGTTGCCCGCCTCGCGTTGTATTCAGTGTGTTATTCGTATGGCTTATTTTAGCAAGGTGGAATAGGGTGGCTGGAGTAGCACCCCGATTGGGAATTAGCAGGGGATAAGGTTTCGGGCACACAGTGGTGTAACCTAACAATTGTAGGTTACTGACTCTTTTTGGTATTTTATGTTATTTTTGTTTGTATCTTGTTGCCAGCCATGGCCACATATTGGCAGGCCACCACAGAAAATCTTATGAGTTGTGCCTCGAGATTCTTTGCTGGTGGGTAGCCAGTGGATGGACCAGGTGGCTTTGGAGATATTTGTAAGATTCCTTGACTTGGAGGTTGCCATGGTGATGGGCTGTTGTGTGGTGGATTTTGAGGCAAGATGGAAGCTAGTTGGTGTATTTTTTTTTTTTTTTTCAGGCAATGAATGCAATGCTCACATGTGCATAGATATTATATAATTAAATAAATAGTGTGTGAAGATATAGAAGTTTGTCTCCTGATTTTTGTGTGGAATTATTTAAAGCAAGCATATTGACCCACTACCTGAGCTGAAAAAAATCATTGTGGTTAATGGTAGCCCAACAAGTTTTATAATCAGTTACAGTGGAATGTAAATAGATCGATAAGGAAGAGACCAAACGTTAATGACTAGCGTTAATACATTTATTTGATTCCTTGGATCAATAACAACAAAGGTTTTCATTAAAATGATAATTGAAAGGAGGCAATACAAAATGCCTGTTTCTCCAGGAAACTCGGAATCAACATTGACTAGGAAATATGAATTATTAAAACAAGTGCATAAAAGAGCCTAATAACAGGCGACTAAGGAAGTTTGTTCAAGAAAAGATCAGAAAAAAAAGCTAGAAGCAAAAAAAGGCTTGGCCTTGTACGGTAATATATTAAACAAGCTTGTTTAAAGTTGGCGTTACCAATGGTTGGATACTTGATACAGAGTATCTTCCCATAAAATCATCCTGCAGGAAACTCGCACCGACAGTAGCAGGAAGTGATATTGTGTTGCCCGGACAGGGCAGAATCGAAGTGTTGGTTCAGTACAATTCAAAGTTCCAAGTGCAGTGCCGAAACTTGGCCATGAGTTAGCAGGCCTGCAGGGAGCGGGTCATAAAATCCAAAAAAGGCTTCCTCCAGGAAGTCTCGGCATGGCTTCCAAAAAAATGGATAGCAGTTCCTTCGACGAAGTGTAACCAGCAGTAACAGGTCTTTTGGTAGTGACCTGGATGGCAGGTTACAAGCAGTTACGATTTCATATTGCAAAGTTGTAGTGAGCTGGCGAGTCGAAGCTGTCGCTTAGATGAAGGTCGTTGACTCAGGACTTGCCCAGCACTGCAAAGTCCATACAATGAAGCATGCCGCGAAGAGTGGTTCCAGCCGCACGATGTTTACAAACAGAGCTGACCCAGTAGGGGCCGTGTAGTGATCAGGCAGGCAGCCGTAGTCAGGCGTAGACAGATGTAGACAGGCACAGTAGAACGGAGATGAAGGCAATATATAGTTGAAATGACGTTATAGAGAGCTGAACATTCCAGATGGCGGGGGGGGGGGTATCAACAACCAATCAGCGCTTAGCTTCAGATACATGGCGAGGGTTACCGCCAAGGCAAGCACAATACTTGCGAGAAAGTGTGACAGAGCGGTGCGTCTAGGAGAACACACTTCAGAAAAAGCTGAGTAAAGACAAGAAATAATAAAGAACAACAATTCAATTGAAACATAAGTTAACTAAACAATAAATAAACAGAACACGGCGTTCATACTGCAATTATAGGGAAGTAAAATAATGGGGCAGAAAGATTGAACAAATATTTCAAACTGTACGGGAAACAAAAACTACAAAACTATTCGCAAAAGTGAACATGCTGGGAGGAGCGAGAGAAACAAATTGCAGTAAGAAAGCGCGGTAGTTAGGCCTCGCGTGGTAAAGGAGCAAGCACGTGATTGGCCTAAGAGAATGACCAGTAGAAGTTTTTAGTTTTACCACGCGGACCCTACCATCTCTGCCAGGAACACACTCAAAAATCCTACCAATATTCCACACAAGGGGAGGACTGGGATCTTTTAAAAGAACCAAGTCCCCCACTCGGAGGTTAGAACAAGTAACACGCCATTTGTTTCGTTGCTGAAGCAAACCGAGGTAGGCCTATTCCAACCTCCAGCGACGCCAAAAATTATTGCACAAACTTTCAATTTTGGGCCAAGAAATGGCTAAAGATGATTCAGAATTAGAATATAACAAGGAGGGAGAGACAGTCAATGGACCACCAATAAGAAAATGACCCGGCGTTAATGGCAGAAGATCTGAAGGGTCATTAGATAAGGGAGATAAAGAATTAATTATGCCCTCAATAAAAATAATTAAGGAATTAAATTCTTCATGAGAAAGGGGGGTGCGGCCACAAACTCGTCTAAGATGCTTCTTGGTGAGTTTAACACAAGACTCCCAACGCCCACCATGAGGAGGTGCATAAGGGGGAATAAAGTGCCACTTAAAATTTCTCTGGTGAGCATAATCAGTAATCTTTTCTAACGCTGAATTATGAGTAAGAGCTCTCTTAATTTGTTCAGAGGCTCCGACAAAATTTTTAACATCCGAAAACAATTCTGAAGGAAGACCTCGGCGGGCAGAAAATCTGGCAAAGGCTGCCAAAAAGTAAGCAGTAGAGGCATTGGTAACCAGTTCTAAATGAACTGCTCCGGTGACCATGCATACAAAAAGAGTAATATATAGTTTTCCAGAAATACATTTTTTAGCTTCAGGGGATTTTTTTAATAAGCAAAGGGACCGGAATAATCCACCCCCGTAAAGGTAAAGGGTCTGGCAGGCGCAGATCGAAACGTGGGAAGATCACCCATGAGCTGAGTGGTAACTTGAGGGCTGGATTTAAATCATGAAATACACTTCCGGATAACAGAGGTGAGTGACTTCATGCACTCCGTTTATGGGCCAATACCTTTCACGAATGACAGAAAGTAATGTGCGAGTGCCAGCATGAAGATGCTGGTAATGATACTGGCGAATAATTAAGGAGAGACATGATGTTTTGAGGGAAGAATAATTGGATGTTTCTTATCCTCAGAAAGTTCAGACAAGGATAAACGTCCTCCTACTCTTAGCAAGCCATCAGCATCCAAAAAAGGGGCGAGTGAGGAAAGCCTACTCGATTTCTTAAGGGATTGACCTTGGGATAAGGTCTGACATTCATCAAGGAATATTTTCCTTTGAGTAAGCCATAACACTTTTATAGTGGCTAAACCTAATTCAGAAAGGGTTAAATATGGTTTAGGAAAAAGAGGTTGATCCATCACAAAATATTTCCAAAGAAGGAGATAAACCATAACCCTTACCAATTTATGGAAAGAGGAATATCGCTGAAGATAAGGGGAGAGTCGGAAACGATTAGAGAGGATCCTGTAATCTTCCCAGCATCCGGCAAGTCTGATAACTCCGGAAGAGGAAAATTTGTTAAAACAGAAGAGATGTCAGATTGAATTGGGGGGCCAGGTAATAAAGTATCATTCAAAGAAGTTCCGTTGGCATCCGAAGCAGAGCCATTGAAGACCACTCTTATGTTTTCCTTTAATATTTCATTCTTCCAAACAGGATGGTGATTAAGATGAATGACTTCAGGTGGGGTATATGAAGCATCATCTCTCCCGGTAACAACCTCCATATGATCGAGCGCCTCATAGTCTTCCATAAATGCAGAATACTGAGTTTTGACAACAGGGTCACGTTTAAATTTATTTTCAACAGCATAGAGTGCTCTAAGAGCTCTAGGGTATACTTCAAGTAGAAGAGGTGGATTATCCACGCGGGGCATGGTTACAACAAATCTACCCTCTGAAGTGCGTGTAATTGTTTCGCAAAACAGTTTTTCACTCATTTAATTTTCAACTGAGGAAGGTGAAACTGAATCTATAGTTTCAATTTTCCAAAATCTTTCTAAGTTTTGATCAAGTCTTGTATTAACAAAATGACATTGTGAGAAATTTTGAAATGACTTACGAGGGACTTGACCCGTTACTAACCAGCCTAATTTGGTATGATGAGCGAACACTCCTGGTGATATTTTTACTTTAGAGGTAAGGAGGCATTGCCAAAACACATGGGCACTGAGAAGTATGTCTACTGGTGCGCTTGTATCAAATGTCGGATTTGCCTGCTGAATGTCATGAGGAACCACCTTCTTTTGGGACGTTCATTAGGCCTCCTTCCAGGTACTATCCAAGTACTGTCAGGGAATTTGCCTTTCTGGCATCCTTTGCACATGGCTATGCCATTTCAGCTTTGTAATGCACATTTTTTCTTCCAATTTTCAGCTTACTTTGATCTGACCAATCTTTCGAACAAATTGATAACTACAGAACCCAAGCAGAGCATGTCAACCCACCCTGTGTCAATTGTTGTTCTCTTCCAACCCTCAAGGGCTCGTAGCTGAACTAGGGAGTTGGTGACCATGAGGTAGAACTTTCCCTTTTTCCTATTGGCCTTTCATGGCTTTATTTATCTGCTAGTTTCTCAATCCTCATTCTTCGTGGATTGAGAGTATTTCTTCTTCTTCTTGTACCGTACTGGTAGTCTATGTAATTTAGGAGTTGTATTCATCTTCATTTTCACTCTTATCATTAAAGGCAGCTGGCCTACCTTGGATGAGGAATTAGTAATCATTGTATGTGGAACAGTCTGCTTGCTTTTTCCTGCGAGTTGTTGGTCCATCCAATCTGTGAATTGATAGGACTTGGTGAAAAGGAGTCTATCCCAAATTTTGAAACTTGAGAAAGAGGCAATCTAAGTCCTTTTATGAAGAAAAATGTTGAAATTTCATATTTTAGTTAGTTCTTAATATATCATGCTATATGTTATAAAATATTCTAGAAAATTCGACTAAAACACACTGCTCAACAAAAGTTTGAACGACCATCATACTGACGCTGCCATAGAGGAGTGGGACCTCTTACCCTATGATAAACTTGGTCTCATTCAGAGCATGCCTCCTCCGTGTGCGAGGAGAACTACTGATCATCATGAGATACAGATTTTCATTTTTTTGTTTTTAAAAGGGACACTTAGAAGCGAGTTCGCTTTGCTTTTGTACCGTTTCCTTGTTATCTAACCACGATGGTTATTGTTTTCAGAAGGACTGACGTTTAGTTTGTTAATAAGTTATTGTATAAACCTCAATGGGTTTACTATAAGAAGTCATTGTAATAAAATCTATGTTATTCTAAACTTTTATTGAGCAAAGTGAATTTAAATAACAAAATAAATCAAAAGAGAAATTAAAAATGTGTGGGATAAATGGACATTGCGGACGGGAGAGAGTACGGTAATTGATGGTTAGTTTCTTCATGTCTGTGACGCTCTTCTTCAAAAAGGACTTCCTTAGTTCATATTCAAATAAAATAAAAATACGAGCCTTACAGTAGTCGCATATGATGTGTAACATCTGACATGTTATCTTACTATGAAATTGAAATGAAATATATTTGAAGTCAATTTTTTTCGGCTGTACTCCTCCAGTTTTTATTTTTTTTCTCACGTTTCCTTTGTCGATAATTTCGCATACCGTATATTCTGCTCTGGATTTACCCATCTCTGTAAATCACAAAATCACGAAAAAAAAAAAAAAAAAAAAAAATATGGCCGTCTTTGAGAGTCCTACAACACCTCATATAGCATTATTGGTTCGCGAAATATTCAAATGGCAGTGAGCCTTTAGTTTTGGGTCCTTCGGTTAAATTAAGAGGGGGGATAGAAAAACGGGGGGCATCACCCCGACTCCTAGGACACCTCATACAAGTCCCTAGCATTATTGGTTTGCGAGATATTAAAAAGCCGATGACCTATTAGTTTTGCTGGGAGCGCAAATCCCTTGTTAACAGTGAACTCTGTTGGTCATTGAAATAACTACTTGTAAAACTCCAGTGCCAAATCCTGACCGGTGCGCATGCGCGAGGTACCAATTATTTATTGTAGGAATATCTTTAATGGGGCCTCCAAACCTTGACGTAAACCGTAGGCGATATGTACATTCCACAGCAAAAGTATGAAGATTTAATTAATAAATTATAATTGTTTTCAGCAAATATGATATAATGAATATTTACACACCAAAGAACGACAACTTGAATATGATTTATTGTAGGAATATCTATAATGGGGCCTCCAAACCTCTAAGTAAACACATTTCCGTCCAATTTTCCAAAATAATTCCCACAAACATTATCCAGCAACCGAATTGAAAGATGTTACACATAAAAAAAAAGCTTGTCGTTTTATGAGACTGTTAATCTTACGATCATGAGCCACAGGACTTATATTTTATGTGAAATTTCTATTTGAAAAACTCACATACCTTAGTGACAGAAAAGGGTTCATACTTCAAGAAGGAAGGAAGATTGTAGTTTTACGTGACCGTGAATTTTGTGATTATGAGCCACGGGACCTCCTTTTAAAGTGGAATCCGAACCACCGGAATGGCATTTCACTTCGAAAATCTCACATGCATTGACCGGGAATCGAACCCGAACCGCCTTGGTGAGAGGCATACAGCTAGACCGCTGAGCCACCACGCCCCCCGGTTCATACTTCATATTAACCAGCAGATTATTATTATTATTATTCCAACAAAGTAGAAACAAAATAAATAAAGAAGAATGGACACAGTATATTCAATATAGTTTTTGAGAAATAGTGGGTATCAAACTTTCAAAAATCTGCAATCATAGTTTACAATGCAAGTCTCTGAAACTATTTGTCTCCCTTCATAAAGCAAGTTAACATATTGTTACGTGACCCCCCCCCCCCCCTAGTGACACTTTTGTTAACTGGATTACGGTGGGTTGAAGCACAGCACAGATTGTTCCTTTAAAGAAATAATTAACTTTATTGCGGCCAGAAAGATACACTACTCATCAGCAAATACAAGCAATTAGAACCTTACTCCAGTTTCCTGAAGTCTCTTCCTTATGGAGAGCTCTTGCCCCCTTTCACTTGTCAACAAACCACAGAAGTTAATCCGTCCTAATGAGTCCGGTGGCCTTTACAGAAACTACCTGCACCTCTTCCTTATGTACCCAAACTACAGTTACGATAACCTGCTACACGCTGCTTCGCTGTCCACGAGCTGGGGAACAATGTCACTGGATTTCGTAACTCGCACGGCACTTCGCCACAATACCTCTGTCGCTCAGTGAAATCACACTCGCTCAAAACACAGGCAGTCCCCTGTATGCTTCTCACTCCCTCGCTGTCAAGAGAATCGGCTTCACTAGGGGTTTCGCAAGTCACCACACTTCTGTCGCTCAGGATAAACGCTCACACTAGCTCGAAAAACACACACTCACTGCTTGACAGGTCGCTCTTATATAGCAGGCCGGTGACTCAATAAATGCTTCTAGATCCATCCATGGTTCACGGCTTCTCGACCATCCCTTTGTCCTATTAGTCCTGTTGCATAAGGTGCACGCAATACACTAAGGCAGAGCACAGCCCAGCCCAGGGGCAGTTGTGAGTCATGCGGCGAGCGATGAAACTAACTCACAGCCGTAACACCACCCCCTTCCTAAAAGGCTGATCGTCCCGATCAATCATTGGTCCGTCTGTGTCCCTCCGTAGGCTGCCAGGCGATCTCGATGCACGATCTTCATCTTCGCCCTCGGGCTCCGCTGGATCCTGTAGACGACATCGTTGATCCGTTTCACGACTCGGTACGGGACCTCCCAGGACTTCTGCAGTTTGGGTGACAGGCCTTTCTTCCGTAATGGGTTGAAGAGCCAGACCAGGTCGTCCTCGTGGAATCCGCCGGCATCCGTCTGTTGGTCGTATCGGGTCTTCATTCGGTCGGTCTCGATCCGCAGTTTCCTCCTCGCGAACGCGTGCACGTCCTCCAGTTGGTCGACCAGTTCTTGACAATACTGGCTTACCGGGACCGGATCATTCCCAGGTCGGCCGAAGGCAAGATCGACAGGTAGACGGAGCTCCCTCCCAAACATGGCCCGGGCTGGTGTGCACCCGGTGACTTCATGCTAGGCGGCGCGGTAGGCCAGGAGAAATAGTGGAATATGTTTGTCCCAATCCCTCTGGTGCTCGCTGACGACTATTCGGAGATGGTTCTCGATGGTGCGATTGAATCGCTCTACCATCCCGTCGGACTGAGGGTGTAGCGGCGTTGTCCTTGTCTTCCGGATTCCCAGCAGCTGGCATAGGTTCTGGAACACCGGCGACTCGAAGTTCCTCCCTTGGTCAGAGTGCAGCTCCAGGGGTACTCCGTACCGGCTGACGAATTCCTTCACCAGGGTCTCTGCGACTTCTTGGTTAGGGAGCGCATACGCCTCCGGCCATTTGGTAAAGTAGTCGCTGACGACCAATATGTAGCGGTTCCCTGCCTCGCTTAACGGGAATGGCCCAGCAACATCGATGGCCACTCTCTCCATGGGGCCGCCCACGTTGTAAGTCTTCAGAGGACCCCGTCGTCTTCGTCCTGGACCCTTGCTGGCTGCGCAATCGTGGCACCTCGCGCAGTGGTTCTCCACGTCAGTTCGGCATCCGATCCAGTAGAACCGCTCTCCAGCTTCTCGAGGGTCTTCTTTATCCCTAGGTGTCCACCAGATGATTGGTCCTGATGAGAAATTCCTGCCCGTACAGGTACTTGTGGAAGTGTTCCACAAGTACCTGTACGGGCAGGAATTCGATGGTCTTCACGATGGCGAGCAGTTCCTTCCTGGTGACGCAGTAGTTCCTCTCTGCCTTTGCTGAAGTAGGCCACTACTCTCTCCTCGCCGTCCACTATTTGCGACAGGATTCCCCCTATACCAAAGTCGCTGGCATCGTTATCGACGATGAACCTAGTTCCAGGTCTGGGGTAGGCCAGAATAGGCGCGGTGCACAGAGCCTGCTTGAGTTGTTCGAAGGCACTGTGACATTCTGCTGTCCATGTGAAGAGTTGGTCCTTCTCAGTCAGTCAATGCAGTGGTTTGGCGATGTCGGCGAATCCTCTCACGAAGCGACGGTAATAAGTGCAGAGTCCCAGGAAGCTTCGTAGTTGGGACTTGTCCTTCGGAACTGGCCACTCCCTCACAGCTGTGGTCTTTTCTGGGTCGGTGCGCACCCCTTCCTCGGAGACAATATGCCCAAGGTACTGGACCTGCTTCTGGAAGAGCTGACACTTCTTGGAGCTCAACTTCAGCTGGGCAGCCCGCAGCTTCATCAAGATCTCCTTCAGGTTGCTCTAGTGCTCCTCGAAGCTTATTCCCAGAACGATGACGTCGTCTAGGTAGACCAGGCAGGTCTTCCAGTGTAGTCCCCTCAGAATGGACTCCATTAGCCTTTCGAAGGTCGCAGGGGCGTTGCACAGACCGAATGGCATGACGGTGAACTGCCAGAACCCGCTGCCCACAGAGAACGCCGTTTTCTCGCGGTCCTTAGGGTGGACCTCCACCTGCCAGTAGCCACTCTTCAAATCCAAGGTGGAGAACCATCTTGATCCTGATATGGTGTGCAGCGTGTCGTAGATCCGGGGTAGAGGGTAGTTGTCCTTCTTCGTGACGTCGTTCACCCGCCTGTAGTCCACGCAGAACCTGGTGGAACCGTCCTTCTTCACAAACACGACCGGAGAACTCCAAGGACTATGTGATGGCTCGATCACCCCTTGCTCCTTCATCTCTTCTACCATCCGGTCGACTTCGGCTTGCTTGGCGAGCGGGACACGTCGGAATGGGGCCCTAATCGGTGCGCTGTCCCCAACGTCGATTCTGTGCTGGACCAAGCTTGTTCTGCCGAAGTCTTTGCTCCCCACGGAGAAGACGTCCTGGAATTCGCGTAGCAGGTCCTGAAGTTGGCGTGATTGTTCCTCGTCTAAATGGTCCTGGGATCCTTGGTACAGCTTCTGTAGTTCTTCTGGCAGTGCGCGTCTTCTTCGGTTGTCCGTCTGCAGGTGTCCGTCCGTCGTATCTGTGATGCGGGCAATCCAGGTAACGGGCTCGCAGACTCCTAGGTTGGTATCCCGGTGAACCGTAATGTCGTAGTCGTTCAGGTTGGACAGGCGGACGTACGGCCGAGACGTCGTGTTGATGAGGGTCTTGGCAACTAGCAATCCTTATGTCTGGATGTCCTCATATTTTGGCTAGATGACAGCCGCCACTCCCTCAGCAGTTCTGTCGACAATTACGGCGGCGCTGACCTCCGTCCTGGCGGGAACGATGACGTCCTCTCTCCGCCTTACTTGTCGTGCGGTGACAGCCTCGTGTGCTGGTTGCAAAGCAAGTTCCTCACCTCCGAAGTGCAGAGTGTTGGTACTCAGGTCCAAGATGATGATGTTCTGGTCCAGGAAGTCCAGTCCGATGATCACTTCGTTTGATACGTCAGCCACAAGCACTGGATGCTTCATCGCCCGTCGACCAATGACGAACTCCAGTGATGCTTCGCCATGTACCGGTGCGGTCTCTCCGGTCGCGGTTATTAGCTGGAGGTTCCTTTGTGTGTGTTGCACTCTCCACTTCGGGATCACGGTGGGATTGACGATGGTCCTCGACGCTCCCGTGTCGATCAGCACGGGCCAGCTCACTCCGTTGACGACTCCGTCGACCATCATGCTGCTATTGTCCCTCCGTAACTTCGTCACACGCACTTGGACTGCCGGGGCTTGACGACTGTCACAAGCCAACCTTTGCCCCCCAAGGCTGGCTAATACTAGTTTCCCTGGGCCGCGCGGTTTTCAGACGACTGATTTCCCGTCGGATACCCTCGGCGGCGGCGATCACCGCAGTCCTTGCTCAGGTGGCCTTTCTTACCGCAGGCCCAGCAGGTCGGTAGACCTCTTCCGGTTGTCTTCGGGCTGTGTCGTTGCTGGTAGTGCCGCGACTATCGAAGAAACGGCTTAGCGCCTCCATCAATTCGTCGGCCAGGGGCTTGGTCTCGTTGGTTTTTGCTGGTTCGTCGACGTCCACTTGACGCACCCGCGCGTGCATTCTAGATGCCTGTTTTGCCGTCTCGAACTCAAGTGCGTGGCTCAGCGCATCTGCCAGGGTCTTATTGCGCGCGAGTCGCAGCGCCTGTTGAGTGTCCGAGTCCCGTAGCCCGCCGGTGAAGGTCTGCGTCGCAATCTGTTCCAGAAAGTCTGCCGCCGCTGTTGGATAGGCGAGCCTTACGAGGCGTGCGATGTCCATCTCCAACTCCTGCAGGGTTTCCGCGTTCTTCTGTACCCGGGTCCGGAACTGCATCTGATAGGCCTGCTGAAGATGGCTATCTCCATATCGGGACTCCATATGGGCGATCAGTGAAGCGTAGTCCTGGGATCCAGTCGGGATGGCCTGAAGGACGTTAAGGGCGTCACCTCTCAGAGCTGTAGCCTTTTCTGTGTTGTTCCAGTTATTTATGGAACAGACTGCCTCGAACTGACGTATGTAGGTGCTCCACGGGACCTTTCCGTCGAAGGTTGGGGGCGTCACTCTGCTATGTCCCGTTTCTGATATTCCCGGTGTAACGGTGGGCGGGTGTTGGTGCAGCTCGGCAACTTCCTCTTGTAGAGCGTTGAATCTCGCTTCCATTCCCGTTGGCGGGCGTTGGCTCAGCTCAGCAATTTCCTTTTGTAAAGCATTGAATTTCTCTTCCACCCCCGTCAGTGGGCGTTGGCGCAGCTCGGCAACTTCCTTTTGTAAGGCGTTGAATTTCTCCTCCACCCCCATCAGCGGGCGTTGGCGCAGCTCGGCAACTTCCACTTGTAAGGCGTTGAACTTCTTTTCCACTGCCGTGACTTCCTCACGCAGACCCTGTTCTAATTTCCTTTGGCTTTCCTCTAATTTCGTCAGCAGACACTCTTCCAGATTTTTCTGGCCGTCCAGAAATTTGGCGGTTAGGTCCTCTGCTAACTTATTCTGGCTGTGCTCCATCTTCCTCTGGCTGTCCTCTAATTTCGCAGTTAGGCCCTCGGTTAACTTATTCTGACCGTCTTATAATTTAGAAGTTAGGTCCTCAGCTTAATTCTTCTGGCCGTCTTCTAGTTTGGTAGTTAGGTCCTCGGCTAACTTCTTCTGGCCGTCTAGTTTGGCAGTTAGGTCATCGGTTAACTTCTTCTGGCCGTCCTCCATCTTCTTCTGGCCGTCTTCCATCTTGGCTTCCATGCCACTTAACTTTTCTAGCAATGCTGCAAATTGCGCTTCCATTTTAGATGTTTGTCTTGTAAAGGGCATGCACTCACAGGAAAATTAAAAAAATGACCTGCTCGGGTTTTGAAACCAGGACAGTCAGGTGTTGTGCTTGTGTTTGAGTTCGTAATCCGGCTTCTGACACCAGTTGTTATGTGTCACCCCCCTAGTGACACTTTTGTTAACTGGATTACGGTGGGTTGAAGCACAACACAGATTGTTCCTTTAAAGAAATAATTAACTTTATTGCAGCCAGAAAGATACACTACTCATCAGCAAATACAAGCAATTAGAACCTTACTCCAGTTTCCTCAAGTCTCTTCCTTATGGAGAGCTCTTGCCTCCTTTCACTTGTCAACAAACCACAGAAGTTAATCCGTCCTAATGAGTCCGGTGGCCTTGACAGAAACTACCTGCACCTCTTCCTTATGTACACAAACTACAGTTACTTACGATAACCTGCTACACGCTGCTTCGCTGTCCACGAGCTGGGGAACAATGTCACTGGATTTCGTAACTCGCACGGCACTTCGCCACAATACCTCTGTCGCTGAGTGAAATCACACTCGCTCAAAACACAGGCAGTCCCCTGTATGCTTCTCACTCCCTCGCTGTCAAGAGAATCGGCTTCACTAGGGGTTTCGCAAGTCACCACACTTCTGTCGCTCAGGATAAACGCTCGCACTAGCTCGAAAAACACACACTCACTGCTTGACAGGTCGCTCTTATATAGCAGGCCGGTGACTCAATAAATGCTTCTAGACCCATCCAGGGTTCATGGCTTCTCGAGGTTTCCATCGCTGGCTAGGTCACGAATATTCTGGACCATCCCTTTGTCCTAGTAGTCCTGTTGCATAAGGCGTACACAATACACTGAGGCAGAGCACAGCTCAGCCCTGGGGCAGTTGTGACTCATGCGGCGAGCGATGAAACAAACTCACAGCCGTAACAATATGAATTCATATGCCAAAGAGGAAATCAATCTTGAAGCTGAAGCTAAGATTGGGAAATACTCTCAACATTTATTATTTAACAGGTATATAAAAAGTACAGACACCTCATTTATTCAAAACCAATAATTAGTTCCACAAACAACATCCATGTTCCTAGGCAGTCCTCATCTTGTTGCAAAGGATGAAGCATAGTCCAAGAGAAAGGAATTCACGGAATACAGCGGCCATTCTGAGTGAGGTTTGGCACCAGGTTTTCTCACACCCCCTCCAGATAAATGCAATGGTATGGTACCTGGTATCAAGGCCTTGGGCATCTACTTCAATCCCTGAACCCAAAGGAACACAGGTTATATCAAACAAATCAACACACTCTCATATGGGGCTGATGACCAAGATTAATAACCACCTTAGCTCTATATTATTTTTAGGATCCGGAAGAAGTCATCCCCAAGACGAACAGGAGGGCGATATACCTGCGCTGCATGAGGGAAAATGCTTAATTATAGCAGAGGTTTGAGTAGACACCATTTAGTAAATTCTGGAAGAAAGCCTTTTGGCTGTTCTGTGTGTCAGAAGACATTTAGTCAATGTGGAAACCTGGCGGAACACCTCATCGTCCATTCGCAGGAAATCCATCCCTGTTTTTCGTGCTAGAAGACTTTCCAAAACGTCAGGAATCTTAGGAGACACATGCTGAAGTAAAATCATATAATGTCGTATTTGTAAAAAGACTTACTCTCTTCCACGAAAATTAAAGACATATGACACATTCTAGAGAAAAGCCGTACTAATGTTCTAAATGTGACAAAAGATTCGAGTTTTCAGACGATTATCAAAGATATACTCTGGACAAACCTCACATGTTATATCTGTAGTAAAACGTTTGCCCAATCTGGACAGCTGAGTATCAAATTTATGCACAGTGGACAAAACCTCTGCCATGTCCTTCGTGCGATAATAAGTTTACTAAAGCTAAATTGAACATACATCGAGTCATTCTGGACAAAAGCCGCACAAGTACCTGATCTGTGAGAAATCATACCGCTGACTCTGTTGTCTCAGGAGACGCATGAAGTGTCACCGTAATCATGGAGCATACGGATGTTCAATATGTGCAAAATCAATTACACACCGGGATACGCTAAAAGGATATTACAGTATTTGTTAGCGCATTTAACAAATTAAAGACTGCACAAATGTACTATGTGCGACAAGTCGTTCAGGTATCGTAAATGTCTGAAAATACTGTACATCTTTTCATTCACCCTTCCGATGGTTCATGAGATAAAGTACAAATTAGCTAGGCTTATTAGTTGGATGCCTATGTTAGTGACGTATAACCACATAAAATGCTCAATAGAAGCCCTTAAAGTTATGGGATAATGCTTTTAACAGAGTTTAATAAAATGACTACAAGTACTAGTGTGACACTTCATGCGTCTCGAACCTGGGCCTACAAAGTGATAGCTAACAATTGGGGAATCTTACACCTAGTTGGCTCCAACTCAAAAGATCTACACCAGGTAGCTGGACCATACGGTAAGCAAGAAAAAACTCTGTTCACAGATTACCACAGAATTCTTTAATACAAATAATAGTAATAATTCATCTTTATATACAAACTGCATAAATAATAAAGATCAGTCAGTAAATACAACAGATTAGCAATTCCCAAAAATGCATTTAAACAAGCAAAACAACAATTTGTAGCATTTGAGGATGTTATGTTGCATCATATGTGAATCGGTGTTTTTTGAAAGGGCATAATCGTCATTTTTTGACATTTTCACTTTTTTAGCGTTGTTTTCCTTTTGGATAGAGCCATCTGTTTCCTTTGAAAGGACGCTTGTGCAAGCGTTCTTTCCGTATATAATTCATGTTCAAAAATATTGCGTTTTTTTGGAAGGGGCGGACGTGCGTCATACCCAAAGTACACGGGACTACATGACCGCGTTGTTGCAGCCCCTAAACTACGGAACCAACCAACAATGACTTTCTTATGTTGTAAGTGTTTCCCTGTGCTTCAGATTTGTTGCAATTTTTGTGTGTAGCAAATCCATTCCATCTGAACACAATGTTTGTGCTTTAGATTTGCACTAATTTCTCAGTATTGCAAAAAAAATCCAATTTAAGTCCTGAACTGATATTTAACAATGATCCATTACATTTTGTGTCTATATTTGCCATATATTTGTGTAAATATCTGTCTCTAGCAAGTAGATTGCATTTTCGAACAATTTAATGAACATTTTAGTGTCTAATTAGTCGATTTTTTTTGAAAGGGCGTAGTAGCACGATTTTCTTTCGAGCATATCTTCCGGACAACAATTTATAAAATTATTTTAGAGAGTGGAACATGTTCCATAAAAGCATGTTAGTCACATAATCCATTAAAATAAAAATTAAATTAAAAATTGAGCCTTTGGGGAAGTTTTATTTACTTTCCCAACAATTCCCTTTCGTTCACTTACACCCTTTCAAAAAACACTGATTCATGTGTGAACAAGGCAACTATTTACAACAGAAGAGCAAAACATCGGCTCGTTTAAAAGCATGATGTAGAATAACTTCCAAAACTTCCAAGAAGACTGAGACTTCATAAAAGTTGCCAGTCTCAAAGATTTAAAGAAAAATATACTCTTAAAAAAAAAAATGGATTGAAGTAAGCTTAACAATTCATTGTTAACCTAAGGCATTGTTACATTTATTATTCAATGGATAAATGACATAACAACAATAAATTAATAGATTAGACTATGTTCTAATATAGTAGCTTCGTCTGCAAGTAGCGGAGTTGCTGCAAGTCCACGAGGAGTGGAACAACACCCGAACATGTGGAAGGGATCTTCACTTCTCCAATCACCTGGGCCTCTTTTTCTCCGTAAGCCTGCAACGCAAGACATACTTCCATAATGTGTGAAAACAGGAGAGTAGCACCTTTTCCGCTATAAGTACCGACCCCCTCGCCTGTACAGGGTCTTTCATATAAAATAAGAGCGCCAAGCGGCGGCTTTGTTAACCGCAGCTGCGGTCACCTTGGCCAAGCTTGTGGCGCGCCACGGCCCCCTGCTGTAGTATTGAAAGCGAGCGCATAGTACATACGAGGGCTGTTTTTTTTTAAAGTTCCGATGAACTGTATAAGAATAACAGATTGACATTACCAAACTTGACCTTGCAATAAGCGTGCAGGTGCTCAGTCGCCAGTCTAAACCTCAAGTGCTAACATGGTGAGACAGTTATCATTGCAACATCGTATTTTTTTATGTAAAACTTATTTTAAGTACGAGTCGGCTTGGCGGGTACGTGATTCATTTCCTGATGAAGTGCCACCTTCACTAGCACAGATTCACGTAATTGGCTCGGTGCTCAGTACAAAAAAAAACATGCCCGCACACGAACAGTTTTAACAGAGGATGAGCTAGATGACATTGGCGAGAATCTTGAACGGTCTCCGAATAAATCACTAACAAAATTAGCACAAGTAGGGGTTTCGGTTTCATCAACAATAACTAACTAATTAAAGTAAGATTTCAGCATTGTACATACGCTTAAAGCAGGGGGCCTTGGCGCGCCACAAGCTCGGCCAAGGTGACCGCAGCCGCGGTTAACAAAGCCGCCGCTCGGCACTCTTATTTTATATGAAAGACCCTGTAGTACCCCTCCTTAATTATTGAGAGTCCTGTCAGTCATTGTCTAGCAACGAGCGAAGCGTGGATGGGATACGGCCAGCGGTTGGTCAGGCAAAACAATCGCAGGGAAAGTGTGATATCTTTTCCAAGATGGTTGGCAATAATCATGGAATATACTTGTCTTTGTATACCAGATGTTGGATCATTGTTAGCTGCTTGGGCTATACCATTCATTATGGGGTTTGAAGCAATTTTTCAACATGGCCTTAGTAAACAAAAGTATGGTGTTTATCAGTCGGTACCCAAGAGAGTTGGGTAATTAATCTCATGGATTTTTTTTTTTTTTTTCAGGATTAGAGTATTACTCAACTCTCCTGGGTACATTCGTATTGACCTACACACAAATAATTTAATTGTTGTTATAAAACAGCCTTTGTGACTCAAATATCCGCTATAAAAAAAAAGAGAAAAGAATGCCGCCTGCAATTTTATTGCGGTGAAGTTGTCTACACTCAATATGTTTTGCAAAAATACTACTGCGTGTTCTCCCACACAGAAAAAGGTACCTGAGGAAATGTCTTTCGTTAACGATAAAGTGCTCACCCAAAACCACAGCGGGAGTATGATTTAAGATGGAAAGATTTTTATAATTAATTAACAGTGGCTATTATCCAGGCGTTTTCATTTTTTTTTGTCATTTTCCAGGACTTTTCCAGGAGTATTCCAGACCTAATAAAAATCCAAGAGTTTTCCAGGATTTCCAGGAGCAGTGGCCACCATGTATGCAGCATCAAAATAAAATAGCTGATTTTTACTCTCTTCCTTTCTCAAAATAATGGATTTTTGCGAAGTTTGCGCCTATAGTCCCCCCCAATTTCAGAACTAAAAATTTAGGGGAAAAAAGGAAAAAATGGGTCCTATAGCCGAGTATATACGGTAATTTACTGTTTACACAGCCTGTATTTATATTGAATGTGTGTAAGGATCTTCAATTTTACCATGATTTTGTTAGTGTTAAGTGAGAGACAACACAGTTTGTAATATAACAGAAACAACAGGGTGCGGACATACAATGATTCTATCCTCTTTTTCTGTCCGTGATTGATCGTAACCTTATAGAGGAGCTTACTGATTCAGTGAGGGAGGAAATAGTACAGTACCTTGGTCAGTTCCTTTGATGGGAACATGGTGAAGTCGGCCTCAACTTTGCCTCCCTTCTTGCGTTTCACCATCTCTTTGGCCACATCGCTCTGAAACGTAAGAATAACAGTTGTGATTACAAGTTCCAGTTCCACAGTCAAACCTCTTCAAGGGGAACATCAAATACCACATCTACCCCTTGTTATTCCTGTTTCAATGGGTTCAAGGATGTGACAAGATGCCCTTCGGGACACCAACCTAATGTGAGAAGTTAATGAGTAATAATATGGATGAAGATTAATGAAATGGCACAAGGAGTCGGTCAGAAACTATCTAACTTCATCTGGCCTCTTTCTACTCTTTAGCGACCCATCTACACTCTCGCAGATGGGATAAGAAGCTACAAACACAAAGTACTGTTTAAGGCCGGCGCGGTGGTCGGCCAGGCAAAGCAGTCACATTCGATGCAAAAACGCTGTCACGTCGTGAGGTTCACTGGACTCTCACCCCACCTAGCACTCTAAGCGTCGGCGGCCAAAATGCGGCGTGATCTGCAGGTAAAATAGAAGACCGAGCGGCAGGACTCTACTGAGCGTTCGGAGGCAAAGAAGTCTGGCATTATGAGACTTTTCAAGAGTTCCTGGATCAAATGCGAAGCTCCGTATATTTCCCGCATCACTAAAATTCCCATACATTTACCTCATATTCCGTATCGCTCGACACCTGGACTTACCCAGGGTATGTAGACAACACACACATTGTACAACAGGGCGACTCAAAACTTTGTCACAAAGAGAATACTGATGAACACTACCATATAATTTTGCCTCATTTAAGTTGTTCTTCCTCTCTTACTTTTTATCATTCCTAGTTTGATAATGTTGCCTTTATTCTACCTTGCTTTAAAAATTGAAATTAATTTTGTACCAAATCAAGGATTCAAGCAGTAAACTGCAGTCTGCTCAAACCAAGCAGTCGAAGGTTTGCTTGTACAAGATGTTGATCAAGGCCCACTGTACTGTACAGATGTAAAACTTAACATGTCCAGGAACAAGATTATAATTATAACAATCTCCTCTCTTTTAGTGGAGATTCCAGTGGAAAAGTTCTTCTGCCCATTACAGGACAGGGCCACTGGAGAATGACGGACCAGTTGGAGGAAATGCAACGACCCAATTATCATGGGCCTTAGTTACACATATGAACAACCGTTGATAACCAGTAAGGCTGTTTAATTTTGTTCCATGTGGAAGGAGACTTCTGGGCATGCCCAGAAATAGATTGATTGAATTTGAGTCTATGATGAGGTGGCGGAGAGTGAGAGATTGGTATGGAGTAGGCTGGTAACTGCATGGATTCCTACGAGCCTGATCATTAAGGTTCGGATGTTAAGGAAAAGCCATATTTTTTCCTGAGCTCATTTTACCCAAAATCTGAAAATAAGTTTGAATGATGTGTCCCTGACCATGTTTAAAGCAATTTTATGTTGCCTATTAATGCATATTTTGGCCATTTTTATTGTTTTGGTCATATTTTAGTGATATAAGGTCATATATTGTTATAATTTCGGCATTTTTGTTTAAATTGAGGTGTCGTTAACAAGGTACGTGTTATCTGATTCGAGTTTCAAACACAGGATTTCCGAATAGTGTAGTAGATATATTTTTCTTTCTTTTCCCGGAACAGACAGATAGCAGGTTTAGAAGACCTGATTCCAAGAAGGCGCTCCTCTACGGACGCCTTTTTGCACATATTTCTGGACAAGTTAGATTCCGACACTGTACGCATGAGGTCATGGAACATGACGATGGTGTGATTCCGCCTTTCAATAGGATGTCATAGTTTTTTAGGTCATATTTTATAGTTTTTAGGTCATATTTAGCTAGTTTTTAGGGCATAGGTGCTTGCATATTTTGAACTTCTTAAGGTGTTTAACTTCCGAACCCTACTGATCATGTAAAGATATACTGTACGTTTGTTAAGTGACTCACCAGCAAACTGGCCACTTTGTCCCGCACGACCTGCATGCGGGCCATCTCATTCACAAGATGATTAGCTGGAGCCGTCTTGTCCAACCAAGCTTCAGAGCCGGGTACACGCTTGCTGATGTCTACCACTTTGGGGGTAGTCAAAGTCAGCATCACTTCCTGTAATCAGACATTTCCAATGCAAACACAGCTGACACACTTTCCTGTATAGCATTTCGACCTCTTCAGTGGAAAATAACACCAAACAATTGCAATAATAACAAATGAGAAAAGAGCTTGACCAAGAGAATTCTCTCATATGACAATAAAACTGTGGCTAATCTTTCAAATTCTTCCATGATACTGATTATATTTAAAAATTATTTTCATACTGTTGGTTGGTTCCTTAGTTTAGGGGCTGCGACAACGCGGTCATGTAGCCCCGTGTACTTTGGGTGTGTGTAGAATCTGTCTGATAACCGGTGTTAATTGTGATGACTGTATTAGTGTGTGTATCTGTTTTAATTCAAGTAAGGACTGCAGACGCTCAATTTTTCCAAGTAGTTCCTACTTTTGCCACCAAATGCCACCGTCAACGACCAACTAGTTCATAACTTAGTTACCAGATGCCACCGCAGTCGGCTCTTGACAACGAACGTAGGAATCTAAGAACGTTAGTCAAATGTTTAACCTATATATAATTTAGTGGAAGGATCTTTAACATGCCATAAATCTATGACATGGGACCGCCGGCTTTACTTCCCCTCCGAAGGAAGGCATACTAAGGGATTTTTAACATTCTTAAAAAATCCGACGACTTCGGCCGGGTTTGAACCCGCGATCTTGGGCATAGAAGCTCAGCATGCTACCAACTACGCCACCGAAGCCGCTTTTCATACTGTTGAAACACTGAATGACCTAGCATCCATACAATCTAAAGTATTCATATCATATTCGATATTTTCTGTCTCAGACTTCCGGTTTGTAAATTGAATTAATGTTCAAAATATTTTGTGTGAGATTTTTATGAGATAATATATTTCATAAAATTCTTTGGGGATACAGTTTAGTTCTTCATGGTATTAGCCATGTTGTTTGGTTGGTATTGATGAATGAATAATGTTAATAAATCTCATAACTTACTATAAGAAAAACAGGATACAATACAATTGTTAAATTATTCAAAAATACTTAAGTTACATGTTTCGGGGTGCCAGAATCCCTTCATCAGACAAATCGAAGAAACAGAATAGAAGCTTAAGAACATCTGGTTGATATACAGGGTCATCAAAAAATAATGCCAACATTTCAAAAAATTATAGCACCGAAACCCTTTATGTTAAACGTGTAATTCTTTCACTGAACGCCAGCTGGTTAAAGTAAGTTTTGTTTTGGAGGGGACGTGACCTTGCTATGTGCACACTAGATGCGCAGTAGCCAAGGTCGTCCAGATACTGCCCATTAAAAAGCACTCATTGTGCGACAAGGAAGTATTTTACTTTTCCATAAACCAATCAGTCCACGACTTGTACAACCAGGCGGAGAAACTCACAGACCCGATGCGTAAGAGAAGGATTACATTTTATGGCTACCTCACACGAATGAGTAGGGACCTGAAAAAATCGCATTTGCGATAAATGCGAATTTTTAAATTTCGTACAGAATCCAAGCCTACGTTAATTTTAATGTGAAATAAAACCATTATACACGTAAATCAAAGTGCGACAAAATGCGAAAATACCAAATAAGTGCGATTTTATAGCGAAAATACTTTAAATCTGCATATTAAGGCTTTCACGGCCCGGATTATTATATAAACAATTCATGCTTTTGGGCTAATGCCGTGTGTATTTTTAATTTAAACCATACGTTTCGGAGAAACCTTGCCTCCTTTTTCAATGGAAATAAACAATGTCTATTTCCATTGAAAAAGGAGGCAAGGTTTCTCCGAAACGTATGGAGAAAGGAGGAGGAGACTCAGCGAACGCATGATGAAATTCTGGGAGGAGAAGAAGAGATTGGCAAGTCGGCCGGTTGTTCAACGCGGTCCACAATAGGCCAGAATCGACAGAAAAAGAAGAAACCAATCAGTCCTATTTGATGGACAGTATCTGTGCTTCTTCAATATAGCAATAAGAGGTTCTTAAGCTCCTATTCTATTTCTTCGATTTGTCTGTTGTAGGGGTTCTGGCACCCCAAAACATGAAACACAAGTTGTTTTTTCCAATAATTTAACATTTGTATTGACAGGGCTGGTGTTCCGTTTTTCCTATAGTAAGTTAAAAGATTTATTATGAATACGCCGTTCCTTTTCGGTCGGTGCATTTTGCATGCGCAATGGTGTTTAAGTGCACTGTGAGCCTATATACCGTATTTGCTCGCGTATATCTCGCCCCCGCATATATCTCGCACCCCATTTTTTTAGTTGAAATTTCAGGGGAAAAAAAAAAGTACTCGCATATATCTCGCATTCATTTTTGACGCCGTCATATAAATGACCGAAATAACCTTGAGGTATAAACACGTTCGATTTAGCGCGCCACAAGTCGTCATTGAAAAAGACGTTATAAGCTCGTTAAGGATGATTCAAGGCAGAAAAGGAACTCCAGCATATATATTGGATACGATCGATCATCTTCCATATCGATTCCTCACTACATGTACGAGCGAGCTCGATCTTACCCGACCGCAGCTGAAGACACAATGTAGGCCTAAAGCGTGCTAACAGTCACGCCGGCGCCACATCGCATGCTTGCGCGAGGTCTGTCAGAGTTTGTACGTACGTAGCGGCACTACAGTATAGCGTCAGTTTACGCAAGTTTGCATCAGTTCGTGTGTTATGGTTATGCGACATTAAGAACCTATGAAAAAGACGTCATGAGCTCGTTAAGGATGATTCAAGGCAGAATTTAGAGCGCAGACGCGTAGCGATCAATACGATCCTCGCTACATGCCCGAGCGAGCTCGAACTTAGCCGAGCGCGGCTGAAGCGTGCTAACACCCACGCGGCGCCGCTTTACATGCTTGCACACGGCCGAGCTCTGAAGCAACGCAATACGTAAAGACGAAATCATTGAGATTCGAGAAGACAATTGCGTATCTCTGCGATGTAACAGTAGGCCAACTTGCGCAATCTTCGAAACATACGAGCATGTTGGTGCGAGTGGTATAGCACAGATTTCCTTATCTTCAAAGTCCAAACAATACAAGAGGAATACGGAAATTCCCCGCGTATATCTCGCACCGACAAATTTCACTCGTATTTTCGGCTCGCGTATATCTCGCCCCCCATTTTTTTTTGTTGAAATTTCAGGAAAAAAAGTGCGAGATATACGCGAGCAAATACGGTACGTGTGTGAACAGTAGAAATGACATGCGCAATATCTCCACGCACAATGCATGCGTATATAGAGTCATCTGGTCTTAGTTTTCTGCTCGAGTTGACAGGACAGCAAAGTATAACATGTGAGCACCTAGAATAATGACCGGCTAATTTCAATATGTCGCCCATTCAGTCCACAATTTTACATAAATGTTGGATCGTTGTTGCCTTTGATGATCAATTAATAAATCTCACAATCCACGGACAGTAGTGGCTACGCTGGCTAAAGCGCGGCGTTAGGTCATGGGGCCAAGCTCTCTACTGACTCGGTAGACGCTTGGGTTCGAGCCCCACCGTCGGCTGTCCTTGAAATGGTTTTCCGTGGTTTCCCATTTTCAACACCAGGCAAATGCTGGGACAGTACCTTCTGACAGGCCACGGCCGCTTCCTTCCACATCCTTGCCCACTTTCATCCATTCATCTCATCTCTCATCCCGACGCGCAGGTCGCCCACGGGCGTCGACTAGAAAGACCTGCACTCGGCCTCTCAGGAGGCTACACGGAAAAAAAAAAAAAAAAATCTCACAATCCGTGTTGACATGGAGCTCATTATCTCAATGCATTCTGCATCATGTGAGTTGCTGGAAGCCTTGCTCTTGCTATGTGATGCATGAAATGACTCAGTTTCTGGAATCTTCATATCAAGTAGGATGCATGGCTAGAGCTGCATCTTAATGCAAAAGTTTGACACCAACCTATTGCTCGGCGCAAGTAGTTCCAACTGACCATATGAGATGGCACGGCGATGCACTTTTGAGCGCGATCCGTCCCCGACCAGGCCTACTGCCCCTCTCCCCTCCCGGCCCGTGCCTACTCGACCCTTTCCCCTATTCTATCCCCCACCTCTATTTTATATTCCTTTCTTTCTTTCCCCTGCCTTAATAATGGTCATATTTTAGTTATTGGTCTAATAATAGGCGATTTCATCCCCCTGTGATATCAGGTAGAAAAGAAAACATAGGCTCTTTCAAAATAGTTGTGGATGTTTCCACAAAGCACATAGCATGACATAGGCCTACCCCACAGATATGTACAAATAGAAAGAGTAGGCTATTATACTACAATATTAAGAATGAATTGTAAGACAAAATTACAGCACACTTATCACACACCAGTATTATTTAATTGTCAGTGCGATACTTCCTATCAATCGAATTAAGAAATATCACGTTTGAATTACGGGAAGCGTTGGAACAACCAGCTCTTATTTCGAATTATATCGAAAGTATCTGATATCGTTTTCGAGCGCAGTGTATCGCTAAAATCGATGTGTGATTTAATATAATTCAATTTCTTTGTATAATATTGATCGAAGCCGATTGTATTCTTTTCTAAGCACTGCAATATGTATTTACTATTGATATATATTCAAATATTAATTGAATATACAACATTATCAAGAATACTCACCAATTTTCCAATTTTGCTGCCGTCTTTAGAAGTACAACTCAACTACATCGTCGTACGCGATGTCTGCTAGCGTTTTTAATGTTGTCAGCAGGTACTACTACAAGGCAAGCTAGCGTTGGCACCAAAACACCCACTCGCTTCATATTCTGTTATCTTATTGTAAAATGGTAGCAATATTCCTCCCTCTGACGTGTTCCTGCTAGGACGAAGGAGGAATCCTGTTTAGTTTATTTTGTGACGAGTGAGTAGCCTTCACTCGATTCCATGAGGTTTGTGAAAGTGGTTAAAACATTCGACACAGCTGAGGCGGAAAGACTGCCAAGGAGAAGTCCAGGGATATTGTGCAGACTCACTCTAAAAACCTCACACTCTGGCGATCGGCCTTATAATAACATGATACCAGTTTAATATTATTATTAAGAAATATTGAGTTTTAAGTACCTTCTTGAGAGCGGCAGCACGTCGCGACAGCTCTATGAGATCACCTGGCTCCTTGGATTCCTTCTCGTCCTGCTCCTTGGGTTCGTCAGCAAGCACTGACCTCCGCCGAGGAACCTACAGCACCAGAATAATAGTTTGAGGTTTACAACATTTGAAATTCCTAAGTTTAGCACTAAGTAGCAAATGTTTTGTGAATATGGATGTTATTGAGCATTGTGAACTGAAGCCTAACCTTGAGAGGCTTGAGCTTGCCGAGCCGGTCCCGAGCCAGGGCGAACTGCAGATGGCGCTTCTCTTCCTGCATTTTGGTCATGGCGTGACGCAGGTCCGTCACTTGCTGCAGCAACAAGGGGGAGTCCCTCACACTGCCGAAGACTGGCAGAGACTGTGACTGAGCAGTGGTGGCTGAAAACAAAATCAACATTCTCAAGTGACACTAACAAAATTTCTTGAGCAAAATGCAAGAAAATTCATGGATAAAGAAGAAGAAGAAAAAATCCTGGGTAAAATTACAGGTAAATTTATGGACAAAAAGAAAAATATCTTTGGTAAATCTATATAGCAAAATACAATAAGGTAGATGTACAAACAATCATTGGATGACATTTTTGTATTTCTCAACACTGAATTATATAACCTTTTAACTTTCTGCAGTTTTCCCCGTGTTTGTAATTTACTAGTCGTGTTGCTATCTTTTTACTTTCCTTTACTTTTACTATTCTTCTCCTGTCCTGTTTTAAAGAAAGCTTATACACTCAAGGAAAAAAAAAAGCAACACTTGTATTTTTTAATTATTCTCATAATTTATTGCACTAAAATTATTCTTATGTAAAAATTATGCATAATTGATTGTTTTCTAAATATTTGAAAACCACTTCACATACAAAAAAATTCTTCAAATAAAAAATCTGTTTAATTTTCTAGAATAAGAAAAAAAAAGTGAAAATGTCTCAAATTTCGAGTAAATTACCTAGTCGTTTAAAAAAGGTAATCCGAGTTCCAAAATTTATCATTACAGAATTAATTCATTTCTTTGAGTACTGACACAAGAACTGAACACTTAAAAACAGGTATTTCCACCCCTAGCACGAATCACCTCCCGTAACCTCTCTGCCATACTTGCGATGATTTGTGAAGTGCTTTCCTGTGGGATGCGTTCCCACTCCTCATGCAGCATCACCCCAAGTTGCTGGAGAGTCTCAGGAGCACGTTGCCAACATATCCCAAACATGTTCAATTGGACTGAGGTCAGGGCTCCTAGCTGGCCAGTCCAGTGGGTAGATTTCGACCACATGCAGGTACTGCTTGACACATCAGGCAGTGTGTGCTCGTGCGTTATCGTGCAGCAGGCGAAATTCATCCCCGACAAATGGAGCAAATGGTACAACATGGTTTTCAAGGACTTCCATGATGTACCAGTCAGCTGCGGTAAAGTTCAGTCCTGGCATCCATACTGACCCCGGCCCAGACCTTGACAGAACCCCAGTCGAATGCAGTCCTGGAGGAAAAAGTTACAGGAGAAAACCTTTCTCCAACCCTCCTCCACACTCTTTCTCTTCAGTCAGGCAATCTGAGACCGAATCTCTTCTGGTCTGTGAAGAGAACGGCTTGCCATTGCTATTGTTTAAAAGTGAAATGTTGCGTTTTTTTTTTTTTGCCGGCAAGTGTAGTTTTACATGACCATGAGAAATGGGTTCTACACCGTCCACTTTAGACAGAAGATTTTGTTGAAAAATGCCCTGTGCTACGCGCCGCTAGGCGTGACAAGAGCCAGTTGCTATCCAGTCTCATCAGATAGAAACTAGCTTGTTGACGATTATAGCACTAAACAACTATGGATTGGATTGATGGTGTGAACACCCACTTTCAAAGATGTCGATATGTCTGGTTGTGGAAATTATTGTCCTTTTTTCCTTATATTTGTCCTTGTTTTTATCCCCTCTTATATTTCACTCTCTGCCCAGGCCCGTTATTGTTGCGTTTGCATGCTCCTATCATTCATTTCTGTCCAATGATAGTAAGAGTGAGGAATACCTGCAGTCTTGGTGATGCCCTCATACAGAGCCTTCTTGGTCAAGTTCTTGAGCTTCTCCTTGAGCTCGCCACGCTCAGACTCCAGAGAGTCGATGTCAGCCTGGAGGTGGTCCATCGTCTCCTCGAATTCTTTCTCCTTACGCTTCAGGATCTGTTGAGCATCATCCACCTTGCGCTGCAAGCAAATATCAAATGATATGCACACGAAAGATAAAATTCTCTTTTCAAGGTGCATAGTGAGAAGGTTTCCAAAATCTGATTCTAGGTGCCATAAGTCTTGGAATAGGTTTCTAAAATCCAAAAATAGGCTCTTTATTATTGGTATTTATTACCTTGTGCCGATCTTAACGTATGGATCAGAAACTTGGGTGATGAGGGAGAGAGATAAAAGTAGAATACAGGCAGTGGAAATGAAGTTTCAGAGAGTTGTATAGGTGTAACTAGAATGGACAGAGTCTGAAATGATAGAGTCAGAGAAATATTAAAGGAAGAACCCCTACAGGATAGGATTGAAAAATCAAGGCTACAGTGGTATGGGCACGTGAAAAGAATGGGAGAAGAGAGAATACCACGGAAAATATTGGAAATGGAGTGGAAGAAAAAGAGACCTAGAGGAAGACCAAAGGATAGGTGGATAAAGGGGGAAGGAAAGTGTTGAGAGAAAAGATGTTAATTGGACAAAAGCGACAGAAGAGAAGTGGTGAATGGACAGAAAACGATGGAGAGGCTTGTGCTCCAAGCAGATCCAACCTGCGGTTGGAAACTGCTCCTGTTGATGATGATTACTTGCCAAGGGATGGGCTGCCAAATGTGACCACGAATGCCTTATATCAGAGGTAAACAACAGTAAAAAGAACAAAATAATTATGAATCTATAGAGCGCTGAGAGAGTGAAAAAAAAAAAAAACCTAACAAGAGTTTAAAAAGGTAAATATCACGTGATTTACAACGTCCTTCAAGACGGATTGCAGAAATACCATATTTGCTCACGTATATCTCGCACTTTTTTGACCGAAAATTTGTACGAATATTTTCGGTGCGAGATATACGCGGGGAATGACCGTATTCCCGAAAAAACTCAAAATTTGCATTATTGAAACAAGGCAACTGGCATACGGTACTCTGCCTATTCATTGTCACTGCCGTCACTGCTGCCAATCTCCGAGGTACTCTCGCGTGCATCATTCTGGTCATCATCCCATACTGCTTCATCCTGACTTCCGTCCAATGCATTTGCGATGCACGTCTTCAAGAAGCTCTTCAAAACAATGTCCGTCGACACCATTTATTTCTATTCGTTATGGTTATGCGTCATTAAGAACCTATGAAAAAGACGTCAGACGCTCGTTAAAGATGATTCAAGGCAGAAAAGGAATTTAGAGCGCAGACACTTAGCGATCGATGCGATCGATCATGTTCCATATAGATTCCTCGCTACATGAACGAGCGAGCTCGAACTTAGCCGACCGCTGCCAAAGACTAACGATGTACAGCGTGCTAACACTCACGCAGCGCCGTATGCTTACACGCAGCCGAGCTCTCATGCGACGAATGCGTAAAGACGAAATCATTGAGATTCGAGAAGACTGAACTGCGTTTCTCTGCGATGTAACAGTAGGCCTACTTGTGCAATCTTCGAAACATACGAGCATGTTTGCACGAGAGGTATAGCACTGATTTCCTTTATCTTCGAAGCCAGAGTACCGGTACTGATGTCTACAAGGCAACTGACGGACAACAAGAAAGGAAACCTCTGCCGCCAAAATGAACGATAACGTTGCGTATTGATGACTGTTGTGGCGCTAAGGAATCGCTTCGGGTAAGTTCCCGGACAATGTCGACGGTTGTGGCGCGCTAAATCGAATGTGTTTCTACCTGAAGGTTATTACGGTCATTTATATGACGGCGTCGGAAATGAATGCGAGTACTTTTTTTCTCCCTGAAATTTCAAATAAAAAAATGGGGTGCGAGATATACGCGAGCAAATACGGTATGATTCTTGAATAATTAAATAGATATTGTGACAGATTTACCCGGCCTGTAGTCAGAGCTCCCTGCAATATGCCCCCCCCTCTCACTAGCCTCAGGGCTGCTCTCGCAAACAAAAGCCCCAGTGAATCAAGCGAGTTCAGTGCCACACCGAGCATTGCCGAGACTGTTCAGTTTCTAGAAAAGGCTGGGGCTAGCATACACGAGACAGTTCGGACAGTGGCGTCATCCAGTAGCTCTGAGGTGGGCCAGAAACTACCAGAGGCATGTTAGTGAGTATTTAAGGACCTGCTAAGTGAGGGACGGTAAGGTCAACGACCCCGAATGTCTAGCGATCTAATCTTATTCTCTGCTGCTGTATATCAGTATTGAAATGACTGTTTCCAAAAAGGATCCAGGATATTTTTTACTCCAAATGAGCGTAATAACATATCAAATATCATCCTGGATCCTTCAGGCAAATTATTCCAATATGAATATTCTTGGTGGACTAATTTTTGAATAAAGGGAGCATAGCTCTCATAGTACATTGGCACTGCTCGTGGCATCGTAGTAGCCTTGCAGTGGTCTCCCCAAGCCAAGCCAAGTGGTGTACCATACCAACTGACTAGCCCAATGATACACTGGGGCAAAATGTTGAATATTACTGTAGGCTACTTGTATTTTAAAGGGATTAATTAAAAATGTTTAATACTTTTCAATAAAAATAAAAAAATACATGGAGTGTGGAGAGCAAACTGATGGTTCTATATCTATTGATGGAAAACAACTCAACAAAGTCACCGGATTTCAATATTTGGGCTCATACATAGCAGGATATGGAGACACATTGAGAGAAATACAAATGCGAACAAATACAGCACGGGCTAAATGGCGACCGGTGACAGGAGTTTTATGTGATCGTAAGATTCCTGTACAGCTGAAGTCAAAAGTATATCACACTGTGTTCAGACCTGTAGCATTGTATGGAACTGAGTGTTGGCCAGTAACCAAAAGATGTGAGAAAGTGCTGCACTCCATGGAGATGAGAATGCTGCACTGGTCCATTGGACTAACAAGACTGGATCATGTCACCAATGTCCATGTAAGAGGCACCCTTGGTGTCGCACCGATCCCTGACAAGATGCTGGAAGTTCGCCTGAAATGGTACGGACATGTACTACGGAGTTGCGAGGACACAGTGGCAAAAAGAGCACTACAACTAGATGTAGTAGGCAAGCGACCACAAGGAAGGCCCAAGAAGCGATGGCTTGACCAAATAAAGGAGGACATGAGAGCAGCCAATGTTGAGAAGAAAGACACTGCAGACCGTGCAAGATGGAGGCAATTATGCAGAAGAGCCGACCCTGCTCTGCGGGACAAAGTCTACGAGAAGAAGAAGCAGCTTAATATTTTTTAATGTTTTCTTTTTTCATCCACTATAAATAAATATAGAAAACGGCAATAATACAAAGAAAACTAAGCTCAGACAGGCATAAAACTCACCATATTGCACCTATATATTTTTTTAAAATCCATAAACCGCAAGTCCCCCAACTATTTACAATGTGGCCCTTAGTTTAAGGTTCGGCACCCCTGCTGTATATCATGATGCAGGAAAAATTTGTGCACTTGGATATGAGCAACAGACGACTATGGAAGATCATGAGGCCTATAATAACTCCTCTATCACCATGTAAGAATATACAAAACTATACCTGAAGTTTCTCTATGGTGAGCTCGTAATCCTTGTTGGCACTGCCCATCTTCTTCTCTGCAAGCTCCTTGCGGATAGTCATCTCGCTCAGTTCCTCTTGCTTCAGCTTCAGCGAAATCTTCAGTTCCTGCATTACAAACAATGCATGAATACATTCAACTGCAGATATCAAGCTGGAAAAGGAAAACTTGAGCGGAAGAACAATTTACCAAGGCAAGTACACAACCAAATACAAACAGAAAAGGACAAAACACAAAATTCCAAGTCACTAGGCGTGGAAAGATAAACGCTGTGTTCCATTTGGTGATGGTTAGAGTATGTGATTTTAGCATTAGTGGTAGATGTCTTCATCATCATCATCATCATCATCGAATTCCAGCTCCAGTCGCCCGGGTGCTGTTAACGAGCCCTCGCCACCTTTTCCTGTCCATGAATAGTTGGTCTTCACGAGTCCTTCCCCAGTTTAGCCCTTCATCTTCAAGATCATCCTTGATTTGGTCCAACCATTTCTTCTTTGGCCTTCCTACTGGTCTTTTTCCTGGGATAATCTTGTTGAAATAAGCTTTTGGTGTCCTCTCATCTCCCATTCTTTGAAGATGCCCAAACCATCCTAATCTTTGCTTTTACAAATATTTTGTAGCACTGATATCTATGCCAGCCTCTGTCCTGTTTGTTTCGTTCCTTACTTTGTCTCTCCTTGTCCTTTGAAGCATTGTTCTTATGAACTTCATTTCGGATGCCTGAATCCTACTTTCTTCTCTTCTGGACAGGGTGCATGTTTCTACTCCGTAAGTTAGAATTGGGATGTAGTATGTCTTATGTTTACACTTCCTGGGCACCTTATTACCCCACAGTAGAGTTCTAACTTGTGCATAGAAGGTGGCTGCATTACTAGTTCTATTTGTTACTTCACTGTTGCTGCTGTTATCCTTACTCAATGTGCTACCAAGATATTTAAATTGATCAATAATTTGTAGAGGCTGATTATTCAAGTAAATGGTTGTTGAGATAAGAGCAATTTCACATGCACTCCATCAGTTATTAGGCAGAAACATTGATTATCAAAAATGTGTTATCATTACAGATTCAAAAGCAGCCATCCAAGCCGTCTCGTCAAATTAAGAGCCTCAAAATAAAGAACTGAAAGACATTTTTTGTATGATAAAAACCCTTCAAAGACTCCACAAACAGATCTCATTTTAGTGGATCCCTTCTCATGTTGGAATAGCAGGAAATGAAGAGGAAGACAGATTAGGAAGAAAAGGTACTACACTACAACAACCTGTCAGACTGATTTTATGTCAGCAAAAAGGATCTTGAAAAATACTATCAAAAACAGGTATGAAGAAATGGCAAAGAAAACAGCAGAAACCAAATTATGGAAAGACATTGATGCTAAATGGGATCAATATGAATTAACACCAAGAAGAGAAGCTGTAGCCTTCTTCAGACTTAACACTGGCCATGACTGCCTTGCAGCTCATCTGAAACGAATCAACATCCTGAGATCTGAAGAATGCACACTTTGTCACGAACCTGGAAGTAAAATGGATAAGGGGCACCTGCTACATTGCAACAAACTTGATGTGACTGCTAGAACTTCAGGAAACCTCACACAACTCTATTGGAACGCAAGAAAGCTGATGTATTGGAATCCGGGCTAGCCATAGGAAACAACAACAACAACACAGTCCTGTTGTCATCACTACTGTCTTATTACCATTATGTGGGTTTTAGAAGTTTCAAGTTAGCACCATTTGCCTACTCATTTTATCTGCCTGATGGCAGATTTCCTCAGGGTCAGTCTCTCCAACTTATCCGGTCTTCAGCAGCAATCAATCTTGAAGCGGGCCATACACGCTGAGATCTGTATCGAGAGACTGTCTCATGAAATGCGTATCTGATACCAGCTGCGTCGTGTGTAGCGATGTCACAGCTGGTCTCACATGGTATCATGACGCAACGGAGCAGGTATCACGTCTCTCGCTCTGGACAAGAGACCTTGAGATAGATACAAGCAACACGATACAAGTATCAACGTGTGCAGGGAGGTATTGCGTGTATCACAGAGCACGGCCGACTGGATGCGAGCTGCGCTCTTTACCGGCCTTGACAATCCCAGTTATAGAGCCCATGCATAACGTGTAATTGGAAAATTTCTACTCGTCGCCGATAGAGCGCACTGCCATCCCATTATAGGCGCGATTAATAAACAGCTGTACAGTACGTTTATTAAATGTGTAATCTCGGCGTGTGTAGCGCCACGGAGATGAGAGACCTGTATCTAGAGTCCGCCTCATGAGACAGTCTCTCGATACAGATCTCAGCGTGTATGGCCCGCTTGATGGAATCCAGCATCTGAAACCTCCTTCTTCCTCTTGGGATTTTCCCTTGGACTGTCCCTTCTAATGCACTTTTCACCAAACCATCTCCTCTTATGCAGTGTCCAATCCAATTCATTTTTCTTTTCCTTATCTTCTTTAGCATCATTCTCTCTTCTCCTACTTTCTTTAATACTTCCTCATTTCTCACTTTGTCCTTCCAACTAATTCTCCCCATTCTCCTCCACACCCACATTTCGAAAGCCTCTATTCTTCTCTATTCCTTCCTAAGCGTCCCAATGAAAAATATTTCAAATATTTATCGGTCGGCAAAAGGTATTTCTATCCTGAGTTGATACTTCAAAGAGAGACATCTCTTTCTCAGCCAAGACAAAATTCAAAGATATTTGCACATTGTACCTTTGTGTGTGTTTCTTGCGGCCTTCCCCACGCTTAAATGCTACAAATGCAAAATTTATGAGTTTAAATTCTATAAACCACAAACACTAGGTTGAGGGGTGGTTACTGCAAAGTAGAACCACAGCAATACAGTTCTCCACCGTGTACAGGTGAGATTTCTCTCACCTTGATGTCGGATTCCTTCATCTCCAGCTTATGTTTGAGGTTCTTGGTCTCTTCGAGCTCCTTCTTGACGGCCTGAGCTCGTAGCATGATGGGAGCAGTTGTCTGAAATAATACATAACACAAGTCAGCTGGAGACACACACACATCCTAATTCAAGATTGTCCTAGATCACAGAAAGACCTATTTTACTCACTCTATTCTGGAGGTAATATTTCGAAATAAGAAAGGAAAGAAATCCAACCTTCGTCCTTATCATGGCAAATCTAGAACTCTCTCCATTTTAAAATGAAATACACAACCTAGGCTAAGTATGAACACATTAAAATACATTGATCACAACATCAAGATGTCTACCAAAACAAATCCCCAATTTAACGTTTTTCTAGGGACCGGTATTTTTTAACCTTAAATGGAGGTTTACCTTAAATCGAGGTTTCAATAGGTTTCATCGCTAACTGCAGCACTCTCTCCATATACAGTGCACTCTCGTTAATTCGCGGTAATTAATGCACGAACCTCTGCGAATTATCGAAAACCGCGAATTATCCACAGTTATTTTTGTTAAGCCTAGTAAAAACAAAACTGTTTCTTAGATCATTTATTCTCAATTTCGATTGCACATTTCAGAAGAAAACATTATATGAGAACGAAAATTCATCTCGTTTTTCTAGTAAGAGATAAGTGTGACTAGAGACACTAGCATGACTGTGGGAAATTTTCGGGATTTCCGTAGCATCACTCCCACACTCGATATCAACTGGATTTCTGTTTTCCTCACCAACAGTCAAATTCCGAGCTATTTCTTCTTTGCTTTCATGTCTTAAAACATAATCGTCTTTATCGACGTCTAACTTGCCCGTTCGAAATATCGTCGTTACAGAAGTCGGCAAGCGCTTGCTTTTGTACGAGCCTAGTAGCGGTGTTTTACTCCCACGACTTGTCGACTGCATCACGAGCATTCAACAAACACGCTCTCGGTGTCGCGCAAATTTGCGCCATTAGGCAATAATCGCTGTTTACAATACGCTGTCCAACAATCCATCCTTCACAACTCACAGATCAGCGAACTTGCAGTGTAGCTGTTGGCAAAGGGAGGGTAGGTTCCGAGTGAAGTGCATTCCTCTTGTATTGTTTGGGCTTCGAAGATAAGGAAATCTGTACTATACCACTCGCGGCAACATGCTCATATGTTTCGAAGATTACGCAAGTAGGCCTACTGTTACATTGTAGAGAAACGCGGTTCAGTCTTCTCGAATCTCAATGATTTCGTCTTTACGTATTGCGTCGCGTCAGAGCTCGGCTGCGTGCAAGCATGTAAAGCGGCGTCGCGTGAGTCTTAGCACGCTTCGGCCCCGCTCGGCTAAGTTCGAGCTCGCTCGGGCATGCAGCCAGGAATCGATATGGAAGATGATCGTATCGATCGCTATGCGTCTGCGCTCTAAATTCTGCCTTGAATCATCCTTAACGAGCTTATGACGTCTTTTTCATAGGTTCTTAATGTCGCATAACCATAACGAATAGAAATAAATACTTGAGAATTTTAACATTTCCTAACGCTAAATGCGGGTTTTGCCGTAATGCGAATTACGTTAAATCGAATATAAAATTGCATTGCACTTATGGAATAATTTTCGGGACTTGAAATTTCTTCCATTAAATGCGGGTTTACGCTGAATCAAGGGCACGCAAAATCGGGGTTATACTGTAACAGATTTCCCTGAGAATTCCTTGATTTTTCGGGGATAAATCAGATAAACTCCCTGAGTAACAGTAGTGGCCATAACAAATATATAAAACAGAGTTTGTACTTACAGAGAACTACAAAAAGTGCTTGAACAATATAGGGAGGCATGACAAAGTTAAAAAGAAAAAAAAAAACAAAAACAAAAAACAGAAAAATATATTTTTCTATATTTTGCCAATTCCTAAATTTTTCATCCAGAAAAACTATTGTACTTGCGAGTATTGAAAGTAGCTCGTCAACAGTAATGCTCTCAAAAATCATACCGTTACACATTTATATACAAATACTCAGTTTACACATCTATCTTGCAAGAAATGAGAGCTTACTGATTTAACGTCAGTACGAACATACATCTACAACTATCATCACCAGAATATACTTTTCCCACATCAAAATTTAAATGCCAATTATTCAAGGCTGGATTGTAAACTAAAATTCCACGAGTATCATTAAAATACCCTGATAATTCCCTGAGTTTTCCCCGTTTTTGTAGTCGACACCCTGAACATGAAATGTACAGAATTCAGATTTTAAAAGTCATCTTCAATCTCTCAGATACAACCTATAACAAACTCCAAGTGTCAAGATGGCATTATTGACAATTAACAGCCCCTTTGACCACCTCATGGAACAGTGGCCAGTAGGCTGTCAACCCTGAAGTCCGGGTTCAAATCTTGGCTCAGCCAAGAAATTTAATTCTGGTCTGAGGGCTGGAACGGAGTTTTGGTTGGTTCCTTAGTTTAGGGGCTGCGACAAGGCGGTCATGTAGCCCCGTGTACTTTGGGTGTGTGTAGAATCCGTCTGATAACCGGTGTTAATTGTGATGACTGTATTAGTGTGTGTTACCTGTTTTTTCAATTCAAGTAACGACTGCAACTTAGAATTTTTCATATAGTTCCTACTTTTGCCGCCAAGCGCCACCGTCAACGACTAATAGGCCAAGTTCAGAACTTAGCTACTAGACGCCACCGCAGTCGGCTCTTGGCAACGAACGTAACAACCCAAGAGCGTTGTTTAAATTCTTAACCTATACAATTTAGTTTCACACAGGTGTAATTAGTGGAAAGTTCTTTAACATGCCATAAATCTATGACATGGGACCATCGGCTTTACTTCCCCTCTGAAGGAAGGCACACTGAGGGATTTTTGACGCTCTTAAAAAATCCGACGGCTTTGGCCGGGTTTGAACCCGCTATCTTGGGCATAGAAGCTCAGCATGTTACCGACTACGCCACCGAAGCCGCCAAAGGAACGGAGTTTACTCAGCCCCGTGAAGCAAAACTGAGAAGAGGTGTGTTCTATCCCTACCTCAGAAATATGGGGAATAACCTCACCCATAGGAGAAGGGAATATAGGACTATAAGTAGGCTACTCACTTTCTCATCCGGGTTGCTACTGACACTGATGTCGTACTCATTCTCCTGGAGGAACTGAGACAACTTGGCCACCTCGGCTTGTACGAGTCCCAGAGACCACTTGATGCTTTCGACGGGACCACGGTCCTCATGTTCGTACACGCGATCGCTTGCAGTGTGGGCCAGCTCACGTAGCTTGTCATTGCTTATCCCCACATCCTGATCTGAAACATTTCACAAGGTAAAACAAATGAGCTGAAATACTGGACAACCCTTACACATCCCGATTTTTTTAAATGTTCAGAAGTAAATAAAATTAAGAATTATATTTTGAAAATTTTATATTGACAAGAAAATTAGAACTGTTGTAGTTTTCTGTGCTAAAGCATAAAACAATGGGGTCAAACCACCTCTGGACTCTCTAGACGGGTTGTTGTTTTGATTCGAGGGGCTTGGACATCGTGGTGATTTAGCCCCATGTAATTGGATGTGATTGTTAGTTTAAAGGGTGAAAGATCTAGGTCATATGCCTGTAATGGTTTGGGTGGAAGTGAAAATGAGATAGAAAATGAAATTTAAACTATTTCTGGTGTAACTAATACCAACTACTGACTTATAACTAACTTAGAAGAAGAATTTATGGAAGAAACAAATAAAATAAAGTAGGAGTAAAGGAAATAAAAGATGGAAAATAAATAAATAGAGCAATGAAAGGTAAAAAGGAGAGGGGAAGAGGAGTGGAACCATCCCAAAGTTACTGGAAAAAAAAGAAAAGAAAAATAATAATTATATTATTGGTTTTACGTCCCTTTGAACAACTGCAGCTTTTAGAGACGCCAGGTTGGCGGAATATTTCCCCGAAGGGGATCTTTAATAACGTACCAGTAAATCTACTGACACGCCTCCCTTGCATTTGCGCACCCTCCAATGCCAACTGGCTGTGCCAGGATTCGATCCTGCAACCTGGGAAACAGCAGGCGAGAATGTTTCTGCTGAGCCATGCAGCCAGCCTTAAAGGGTTCCCTTGGAGTCAGCAACAGTGAGCCTTGAGGATGCACCATGTGTGGTGGGGCTACACCCACCGCACCTCCGTTAGGACCGCGTACCATGAAATATGTCAAATATCTTAGACCAGATGCATATTTTGACCTCATTGAAGTCGATGGAAATCCATTGGAAATAGTCTTGCGCATAATAGTTCGCGGCTAAGAGCGATCAGTTTAGTTTGCAGCTCTTTAGCGAACTAGTTCGCTCTTTTAGTTCATTAGCTCCCATCTCGAAGACAGATCGTTCGTTCGCCTTGCTACTGCCACTGCATGCGCTCTTTGTTTGTTATAGCAGTCTGTCACCACTCATTACTCGTCACCAGTGATTGCTCATTCTCATTGCTCTCGTTTCAACCAATACTGTAGACTACTGTAACAGTTATACTATGCTTGCTGCACGTGCAGTTCGTGTATTATTAGATATTCACATGTTGCGTGTGTAGTAATGTGTTTTACATTTTGATATTCGAAGATAAAAAATACAAAAATATGAGTATTGAAACATTAGTGAAATTCCGTATTCCTTCCTTATTTCCTTTTATTCCTTGTAGGAACATAGGGTAGCTACAAACTTCTTCCATCTCACTCTATTGTTGGCCATCCTTTTAATTAGGGTCCATGTCTTTCCTTCTGAGAAGACTTCTCTTTCTATTGTTTATAAAGCCAAAAGTCACCATTTGTTTATCATTAGTGAAATACCGGTACCACACCTAAAAGGAAAACAGTATGGACGATGTGTTCGTAGAAGCATACACTTATTATTCTCCTTATTTTTTTTTCTCGCGTGGGGCCGATAACCCAGATGTTAGGCTCCTTAAAACAACAATTATCATCATCATTTTTCGAGTACATCGATCAGCGCGTCACCATCCGAATCCATTTCCTACTTGTCACTAGAAAAAAAATCTAGGTGATGATAAGACGTACCCCCGCAATTTTCGTTTCATTTCTTACTTGCTTCGTGATATTCATTATTTGGCTGCTCTGAAACCGTTGAGTACATTATCTTTATGGAATAAATGGGAGGAATAGGTTTTTTAGTTCAGAATTTTTGTCCACAGATTTTCTTTGTGAATCATCGTCATAATGTTCATTTCTTAAAAACAGGTAAAAGTAGTTGTATCACCATGTATCGAGAAAAATAAATATCAGCCAGTTCAATAAAATGGTAATATTAATCCAGTTTGCCGATTTTCTAAATAATTGGACATATTTTCAAATAATCCAAAATGACTAAGTTAAATAATACTGTGGAATTATCCCCACATCTAAATCAATTAACTATCAGTAACTTCAATTTATGAACCGCCACTGCATTACATTACAAATATAAGGTAGTTATTGCCTAGTAGTGTGTTATACTGTTATATTATTATAAACCAACATTGAACAATCGCCGCGCCAAAACTTGACAATCTTGCCACTAACAATAGATACACTCAATCAACTGAACTGGCTGAACGATACAAAGCGCATGTATGTGCAACGAGTGGTGACGTGACGAGCTACGGCGGACCCCCGCTCTCGCGCTGTTGCAAGTCGGTCAGCGTAAAAAGATCGAACGAACTAACAAGCGAGGGATCTGGGAACTAGTTCGGTAGTTCGTCTGTGGGACCCGCTCTTCCGAACTAGTTCATTCACGAACTACACAAGACTAATTGGAAATGGTGAAAACCTGTAAGTATTTGGGGAGAATACTCACAGAAGATGGTACAATAAATGAAGAAATTGGAAAGAGAATGGGTTTTACCAGTGTGTGCGAGATTTAGTATGGAACCAGGAAATGCAAGGAAGTTCTATTCTCAATGTATTACACACCAATTTTGACATATGCAGCAGGTACTTGGACCACAACAAAACGCGATGAAAGCCGAATCCAAGCAGCCGAGATGATGTTCCTTAGAGGAATAATTGGGAAGACTCGGAGGGATAAAATCAGAAATGTGGACATTAGGGAGAGAACTGGGTTTCCAAAACTGCAAGACAAGATAGAGACCAGTAAGCTGAAGTGGTACGGACATATGATGAGAATGGAAGAATATAGAGTACCAAAAAGAATATTTATGGAAAAAATACCAGGAAGAAGACCACGAGGAAGGCCCAGAAAGAGGTGGATAGATACGGTGAAGGAAGGTATAGAGAAGAGAGGAGTAAAAGAAAAAAGTATTGAAAGAAGAAAATGAATGGTGGAGGGATAGACAACTGTGGAGGTCCTTGATTCGCAACCCGACCCAGGGAACTGGAAACGGGAAATGAAGAAGAGAGGTGTATTGTATTACCTCCCGAGATAGCAATGTGTTGCACGGCCATCTTGACGATGTCCTGTAGAGTCTTGATAATCCTAGTGGCATGCTGGCAGCACTGGTACATGTTGGTGTCCAGGTCATCCCCAAGCCCAATGTGGGTGACGCCGCCCTCTTGAGGTAGCCGCCGTCTCATCTGTTTCAGCTGGTGGATCAGCACTTCGGCGGCGCTGCTCACGTGCTGGGCCAGCAACGCCATTTCTCCGCTCGTGTGCCCCGCCTAGGGATGTCACATACACAACTACAGGAGAGTCCTGGAAACTCGACATTTGGCAGAGTTTAAAGCACTGTAAAGCTACTTGCATTGTTAGCTGACTGAATCATCTGGCCCCTCTTGAATTCAAAGCGCGAATTCACTAAATCTTGTTTAAAATGTTTGGCATTGTTGATGTCTTTAACACCATTTCTAATTCTTATATAAGTGGTCTGCACTGTACTGATTGGTACTTGCATTTGGGGGTATTTTCACTACTCATTAGTTGTCATCAATTCATTTTAGGGGCATAGGACATCTTGGTCATCGTCCCCGTGTACTTGGGTGTGTGTCTATTTGTCTGATAACCTGTGTTTCTGTGGAGACTGTAGTACTGTGTGCAACTGTAGTTATTGGGGTCGGGGATATGGCTGATGCCCTGGGACTTGAAATAAGGTACTATCCCAGCATTTTATTGGAGGTAGTGTGGGAAAAACCCGGGAGAGAAGCACACCAAGGATGACTGGATTTAAATCTTCAATACACCCTTTGCAGTCGTGGAACATGCAAGGCTGCAGGGTGAATTATCTGAATGTTCATAGAGACATAAGTAAAGGCAAGGCCCTTTTCCTTCCTGCACAAACTGCCCAAATAGTGTATGACAATATTCAAAGACATTGAACTCACCTGCAGAAGAGCTTTCATGGCAGAGGAGTCGGTAGCCATAGCGTCACAGGCCACGGACAATGCTCGAGTGCAGGTCGTGAGGAGTTGTGTCTGGTTGGTGCGAGCCTGGCCGACGAGCAACAAAGGGAACATGGTGGTGAAGTAACTGAGGCATCGTTCCAGAGCGTCCGTGGGAACATTCTCGTCCAGCTGCAATACAATGATAGAGCAATCCATTATAGATTTATTTGTACAATAGAATCATCACCAGAGTGGAAGTACTGATTCAGCAATGGCTACAGACCCTTTTCTTCTTTTTCCTGAAATGAAATTGCCCATAGTTGTTCTCAGAGTGTTCAATAGCAGGAACTGGGGATATAAAAAGTAAGTTAGCTCAGGCAAGGAAAGCAATTCTACAAAAAAGGAATCTGTTGACAGCGAATATAGATTTAGGTAAACTACTGGAACTCAAGGGTAAATGCCAGACGCAGATAAGGCAGATTAAAAATACTTGGTGGCAACAGAAGGCTCAGGAACTGCAGAGACTATCGGATGCTCGAGACTTGAGGAACTTCTATGCCGTACTCAAGGAAATATATGGACCATCTCGCTCATCATCAGGTACACTGAAAAGCGCTGATAATGCTACTACCTTTACTGATAGTCAAGAAATCTTGGAACGCTGGAAGGAGCACTTCTCCAATCTCCTAAATCGTCCATCAGAAGCTGCTGAAGACTTCCTATGTGATGTGCCGCAACAACCTGAACAACTGTGGTTGGCAGTACCTCCTACTTATCATGAATTCAGTGCAGCTCTCACCCAATTGAAACCCAGAAAAGCACCTGGCCCAGATAACATCCCTCTGGAACTAATTCAAGCCGGAGGTCATTCCCTCAAAACAAGAATTTTCATCCTTATCCTCAGAATTTGGGAATCAAGAAAGGTACCTGGAGACCTAAAGAATGCCACTATCGTCACTATCTTTAAAAAGGGTGATCGCAGTGTTTGTGGCAACTACCGTGGTATATCACTGCTATCAATTGTGGGGAAGATTCTTGCAAGAATTCTACTTAACCGCCTCAAGGTTATCTCTGAGAGGATCCTCCCAGTCACAATGCGGATTTAGAACTTCCAGAAGCACAATTGACTTGATTTTCTGTGTGAGACAGCTACAAGAAAAATGTAGAGAACAACAGAATCCACTCTTATTAGTCTTTTATGACTTGGAAAAGGCATTTGATTCGGTTCCAAGACCAGCCATGTGGGCGGTGCTGAAGCGGTTTGGTTGCCCTCAGCGTTTTGTAGATCTAATCAAAGCTCTCCATGATGGCATGACAGGTCAGGTTTGCCATCAGAATAAGATGTCCGATGAATTTCCCATTACCCATGGACTGAAACAAGGATGTGTACTGGCTCCAACGCTTTTTGCGCTGTACTTGGCTGCAATGCTTTATGATTCACCCACAAACATCCCAGGTGTGGAGATCAAGTATCGTTTTGATGGAGGGCTTTTCAACCTAACTCGTCTCCGCTCCTTGAGGAAAACTAAGGTTACTAACATGTTGTATGCAGATGATGCTGCGTCACCAACTCTCACACCAGAAGAGCTGCAAGAGTCAGTTAACTGTTACAAAAGTGCATGTGATCGCTTTGGTCTTACCATAAATGTCAATAAGACTAAAGTCTTGGCACAACCTTCACCAGGCACACCTCTTCCTCAGTTCAATATCTCCTTCTCAAATTTGCCATTAGAACAGGTGGACCACTTCTCGTACCTGGGCAGTACCATTTCTGTGAGCTGTAACTGTGAGCAGGATGTGGATAAGAGAATTGGTGCAGCCCATGCAGTATATGGACGATTAGCGCACCGGGTCTTCATGAATAAAGATCTATCCATGAGTACAAAGCTTATGGTGTACAAAGCAGTAGTAATTTCTACATTGTTGTATGGCTGTGAAACGTGGACCCTTTACCGACGTGATCTTAGGAAGCTTGAGCGTTTCCACCTACAAAAACTTCGATCAATCCTGAGGATTAAATGGGAAGACCGCATTACCAATATTGCTGTTCTGGAAAAGGCTCAAATCAACAGCATAGAATCATCCATAATAGGTCACCAATTTAGATGGATTGGTCATGTCCATCGGATGGATGATGTGAGATTACCTCGTCAAATGCTATATGGTGAGTTATGCTATGGCACCAGACCTCATGGTGGTCCTAAGAGGCGCTACAAGGACCAATTTAAGCAGACCCTGAAATTGGCAGGTCTTGATTCACAAACCTGGGACATGCTGGCTGAAAACCGCTCAACTTGGCGCCGTACCATCTCGGATACTGTAAAGACGTTTGAAAGGGATCGACGCATACATGAAGAGGCCAAGCGTCAAGCTAGGAAACTTCGAGCAGCCCAACCACGTCCTCCTCCAGCAATACTATGCGACTTGTGTGGTGGCTTGTTCCATGCCAGGATTGGACTCTTTAGTCACCGTAAACACATCCACAAACTGGACTGAAGGAAGAAGATTTATACTCGGATTCGAGTTAAAGCTGATGATGAGATTTAGGTATTGGGAAGTCATATCTGAAACCATTTATCTGGAGCGTAGCGCTCTATGGAAGTGAAACTTGGACTATTGGCGCAGCAGAAAAAAATAGAATTGAAGCATTTGAAATGTGGTGTTACAGGAGAATGATGAAGATCAGATGGGTAGATAGGGTGACAAACGAAGAGGTATTAAGATGAGTGGAAGAGGAGAGATGTTTCTGGCGACTGCTAATGAAGAGAAGAGATAGGTTGGTAGGACACATATTAAGACACCCAGGAATAACAAGCTTAGTTATGGAAGGAAGGGTCGAGGACAAGAACAGTAGGGGTAGACCAAGGTTGGATGTAGGGTGTGGTAGCTATGTAGAGATGAAACGATTAGCTCAGGACAGGGAGGCATAGAGAGCTGCATCAAACCAGTCAAAAGACTGAAGACTCGAACAACATTACCTGTAACTATTGATCTGCAGCTAATGGTGGGACTGACGGCATGCCACCATGCTTCATAAAGAATAGAAAAAGGAGAAACATCTGGATTGAACACATTAGGCATGAGCTTTTACTGGCCACTACCGTATTTTGGAAGGCAGAAATTGTGGAGGCAAGCCCAGGCTGGACTACACAAGGACAACTGGTAAAGAAAATGGATCGCCAACTGGGACCATTGGAAAATTGCTGCAAACCAACTTCAAGGTTGATCTTCATGCTTAGGATGTTGCGCAATGATCTCTTCAATGAATGCATAAGTCAATCAATAAACAAAAATATATACACTACATTTAATAATATTGAATTCTATCCACATGCTGATGACTAACCATAAGGATAAATATGGAAAGGAATCGGCTGCGGCGGCGGCCAATACTCGTATCCGAGTGTATGTTTCTTTCCTGCATTACTAATTTGAATTCACTCGATGGTGGTGTCGCTGGTGACTCAACAGACCAATTCTGGCATAGAATATACGGCCGCACACAATGCAGATGATGGAAGGTGGAGGACGTGGCAATATCTGGCGCAGCTTTCTCCTCTGACGAGTTTCCATTTCCAGCCTTAGGCCTTCTTCTTCAAAATGTGAAACCGCAGCTGAGGTGGCTGCACGCCAATGTGCGCGATCTTCCGCAAGTGTATGCCAATTATCAGGATCAATGGCTACACTCCTCAAGGTTTGTTTAAGCTGGTCTTTGTAACACTTCCGAGGTGCTCGTAGAGGTCTCTTGCCCGTGCTGAGCTCTGTGTACAGGATTTTCAGTGGAGTCTGTCGTCATTCATGCGTTGAACACGACCGATCCATCTAATCCGGTGACTAATGATGACGGCCTCTATGCTCTTCATCTCTGCTCTCTCGAGAACCGCAGCATTTGTTACATAGTCGCCCCATTAAATGTGCATAATGGAACGGAGTTTCTGCAGGTGAAAGCGTTCCAGTTTTTTGATGGTCTGGCGGTATAGGGTCCAGGTCTCACATTCATCAAGTAACATAGAAATAACAACAACTTGGTATACCATTAGTTTTGTACAGATTCTTAGATCTTTGCTCTGGAATACCTGACGTGAGAGACATCCAAACGCTGCATGCGCAGCACAGATTCTGTTATCCACGTCCTTCTCAACGCTACATTGCGCAGACGTAATACTCCCAAGGTATGAGAAGTGATCGACTTGGTCCAAAGATGTAAGTATTTTAAAAATCTGGGATAGTGGTTCCAGGAACAGGTTGAACTAATATGGAAAGGAACAGCAGTGTGCTGGCCATACATGAACTCTTATAGTATGTATTTTCATTTTCATTGTCATTCAATGAGTCAGTGCACCTAAAGCTAGAAGTGTGCTTGAGGAGTCTAGTTTGAAATGGTTCAGTCATTTGATGATGCCTTCTTGTAGAACATCTAAAGCCTATTGACGTCCGAAACGGGGGAGGAGCTTACGGTCAGCTGTTTGCAATATGGCGGCGATATAGTGACGTGAAGTAATTGGGTGCGCGTTTGTTATGGCTTCCAATTTATGATGGTAAAATACTACATATTTCCTTTCATTCATAGAAATATTTTTATAATCAATTTAAATGCAGTGCCTAATTACTACCAGTTAAAAAATATTACCCACATGTAGATAGTTAATTTACTGTCTGCTGTTACATATATGAAGCCTGTACTTGGGAGCCTAGCGGGTATCGATGTTTTCATTAATTTCACAATATATATATCTCACATAACACAAAGGACGACTCCCTGATAATAAATTGAATCAAGCAACCCTGAATTTGCATGAATGTTTTGGGTTCAAAGAAGCGTTACTTGGGATGCTCAAATCATACTTCAATATTGCAAATATTGACCTACATACTTGCTGTTCAAAGGCAAGAATGTTAATTTATTAATCTCTTGCCACAGGCAAGTTAAAATGGAGGCATCCTCTTTATCAATATATTTAATTAAATGTTTAAAATACAGATATTTAACAAAGCTGGAGTCTCCATTTGAACTTGTCATAAGCAAACGGAACAGATCAAAAACTACACTTTAAGCCAAACCAAATTCACTCCTCAGCTCGACATAAACCATAATACCAATTAAAACCTATACAAAACATTCTCTCCTTACTGTTGTACAACTTCGAAACCAACTATTCGCACTCAAAACTGAAAAACCCTAAAATGGGAACTAATTCAAGTTAGAATAGCCTAGGCCGATCCGGTCTCCTGCTACATTACCGCATATGTATACTTAACATCACTATAACTTCAAAATTACGGCTAAGTGACCTATCTGCCTGAGTAGTATAGGTGTTACCGGCCTGCCTGGGATGATGGGTCACCAAACCGGTACTTAAAACTAAGATTTTACATTTTAATTAACTAAATTCAACAGTAGGGAGATCATAGCCAAAAACACAATTTAAGCCAAATCATACTTCAATGACCTACATACTTGCTGTTCAAAGGCAAGAATATAAATTCTCTGGCAAATTAAGGCTAGGAACAGCATTTTTCTTAAGTTTTCTAACCATTCGGCTATTGTCAATCGGAAGAACCCCTAAAATAAGTAGCCGAGATGAGCCCATTATACTCTAAATGTAGGTATTAAATAATTAGATTGACTCAATTATTAAGGACACGACCAAGTCAGGGTACCTCTAGCATGGCCACACCAGTGAAGGAACTTGACCCAGACGGGGAGCAGGTAGTCCTCTAAACCGGCCATCTTGCCGAGGCAGCCGAGACTAATTCATTGTTCGTACGGAAAGGAAGTCGTCTTCACAAAAATGCAGACTGCACACTGTCATGTAACATGTAACACGTTTTCCAATTGACAGCGCCGAAGCCCATCTTTCTCTCTGAACTTTTTGTACAGGAAAGTAGTGAAGATATTTCGTAGCCGTTTTATACGATTTGCAACCGTATACAGAGCAGTACCTCCTCGAATTTGACAAATTTCTTTCTGTTTCCATCACGACGTCAATGCTTCACCATCTAAATAAATCTCACCAGTCACAATATTACAGCTTCAACATTCTGCCGCGTGGCTGCGCCATCCAACTTTTCTGACGTCAATTTTGAAAAGGAGGTGATTGGCAGGAGACCGAGAGGTAGACCTCGAGATGGGAGGATGAAGCAGGTCCACAGAGCTTTGACTAAGAGGAGCGTGGAATGGAGGACAGTGGTGGAAGAGGAATGGTGGCAGGACAGACAGCTATGGTTGGGGCTTGTTCATTCCCACACCCGACCTGCTGGAGTGGAGAATCGATGATGATGATTATCAGTCAATCGTGTTTTATTTTAATGTGTTCTGGATAAGTGACAGAAATCCAGGATTTATTCTAAACTGCTATATGCAGTCAAACCTTCCTTTCGAAATCCCCTCACTTCCATTATTCAAATGCCTCACTCTGAACTTCCTCCTTCCTCATTTCACACAATTTTGTTGTGTCTTGTAAAACATCAAAAAAGGCTTCTACTTCAACTGAAAAGTTATGTAATGTCTTAAATAAGCAGGTTGAAATTCAGATACAGGCAAAGTGATAGAAATCTGTAAGCAAATTATGATGGGATCAGTCACTAAATGGCATAAAAATAATGTTACGTACTGCCGCAAACCGGCAGGAGACTTTCGGTTGAGCGACAGTGTGACAGACCAAAGCAGCTATCTCGTTGGCCTTGGGCCGAACCATCAGCCGGAGAGAGAAAGTTACCACATCCTCCTGGCCCCTCCCACCGGCAGACACAATAGCGGGACATCTGTGAGTCATCGCGGGCGGGCCAGAATATACGTGAAAAGTCTGGACTTAGAACCATCGAGAACAGACTAAATGCGGCAATAGGTTGTCACATTTCGAACTTTCCAGGCCAGGGACTGATCCCATATAAACCAGCGAGCCGCGGCGAGGAGGCAGTTGTGTATGGGAGTGTATTGCAGTGTATTGGGCAGTATTGGTCAGTGCTAGTGTGTGTACTGAAGTGTTGTCGAGTGAGTGCGTACGGAGCAGTACAGCGATTATTACTGGACGTCTACGGTAATAGAGTGGAAGCCTCTCTGCCAGGGTGCAACTTTGAGTCAGGACTGTTAGTGCTTGGAGGTGTCGCGGTGCTTCGTGGAAGGCGTGGTCGTGGGATCGACACGGGACGAGCAACAGCGCACAAGGAGCAGCAAGAGGACTCTGGAAGTAAGTGACGTGGCAGGGACAAGGCTGTAGAGTACCTGTGTAGACTGTACGTGTGAGTGTAAGCTGGAACACTGTAACGCCTCACGGACAGGGAGAGCATAAATAGCGAGGACAGTGGTAGATTGTAAATGTGGAAACTAATAGTGACTAGTAGTGTTTTCTGAGGTTAGACTCAGTGTGTGTATGTGTGTGCACTGTGTATGTTTGTAGGCCTGTAATAAATTATATTTCGTTAAAGGAACAATTGTGTTTGTGCTTTTCGCCCACCGTAATCCAGTTAACGTAAGTGCCACTAGGGGGTGGCACGTAACAATAATTTCCCGAAGTATATGATCCTTTTGAACTCTTTCACAAATTCGTGAGTTTGAAATTTTGACGGTCTCACATTCTTTATCATTAGCCTAAAATCAACTCACCTGGTCTCTCCGCAGCAGTTCCACGAACATGTCGACTGCCCTCTCCTGCACCAACATCTCGGGAAAGGCTCCGCCCACCTTGAGCAAAGCCTCGGGAGAACACGAGCTCAAAGCGTGCAGGAACTGATGGAGCACCATCTGTTGGAACACATACAATAGCTTTCAATTGTCTGTCCATTCTTTCTGTAGAAACATCAGAAAAGCAAATATTCACCACTCATTCTTATTCCACTAAATTTGATACTAAAGGAATGTCCTCCCAAATAAGGGAATTTAACTCACTATTTCGTGGTGTAAGATTTTTATTATTTTTTGATACTACTACACTGTTGTTGTTTGAGTCTTCAGTCTTTTGACTGGTTTGATGCAGCCCTCCATACCTCCCTGTCCTGAGCTAATCGTTTCATCTCTACATAGCTACCACACCCTACATCCAAGGCAATCTGTTTAACATACTCTAACCTTGGTCAACCCCTACAGTTCTTGTCCTCGACCCTTCCTTCCATAACTAAGCTTGCTATTCCTGGGTGTCTTAGTATGTGTCCTACCAACCTATCTCTTCTCTTCATTAGAAGTCGCCAGAAACATCTCTCCTCTCCCACTCGTCTTAATACCTCTTTGTTTGTAACCCTATCTACCCATCTGATCTTCATCATTCTCCTGTAACACCACATTTCAAACGCTTCAATTCTCCTCTTTTCTGCTGCACCAATAGTCCAAGTTTCACTTCCATAGAGCGCCACGCTCCAGACAAAGGCTTTCAAAAATGACTTCCTAATACCTAAATCTATATTCGATGTCAACAGATTCCTTTCCTGTAGAAATGCTTTCCTTGCCTGAGCCAACCTACTACACTGACCGGCAAAAAAAAAGTAGAAAAAAGAAAGATCACTTGAATAATTCAGCATTACTTTCATTCATATCATAAATAGCACTCTAGGCCTAGTACAGGACATACTGAAGTTATAGCATGGAAGTAAGGTTAATTGGTTTTCTGGATGCATTACCATTCTTCATGTCATTGTTTCCCTTAACAATAGCTATTCTTTGACATGATGCTGTTTCCCGCGCGCCATCGATATCGTCAACAATGCATTGTTTTATTCTTTTGCCACCTGTTGGCATAGGACAATATCAGTACAGCCATATCCTCAGATGTTCTTGTGCAATTCAGAAACGAATATGTGCTTAAGGCCTGAAGATGTTGCCAGGGCAGTGTTTTCTGAGGTTAGACTCAGTGTGTGTATGTGTGTGCACTGTGTATGTTTGTAGGCCTGTAATAAATTATATTTCGTTAAAGGAACAATTGTGTTTGTGCATTTCGCCCACCGTAATCGAAAATGGTGGCGCGCTCATGTTTCCCCAGGAAACAGCATCATGTCAATGAATCGCTATTGTTAAGTGAAGCAATGACATGAAGAATGATAATACATCCAGGAAACCTTACTTCCTTGCTATAAACAGTAAGTTATGTACTAGGCCTAGATCATTCATATTTATGATTTAAATGAAAGAAATGTTGAATTTTTCAACTGTTTTGTTTTTGGCCGGCCAGTGTACCGTATATAGTCGAATACCACCCGCACATTTTTAAACAAATTCGGACGTGAAAAATTGGGGTGTGGGTCTTATTTGAGTCATCCAAATTTGAATGATCTAAATTGCCCGCCGCGCGTGATATCGGGTGTTGCGAGTATCCGCTAGATGATGCTAGCCTACTTCCGGCAATAACTTTGTTTTACCGTAAGCATGCGGCGTCATACAGTCACGCGGCACGTTCTCAGAGTGTAAACATGAATGCTACGAAACTTTTGCGGTCATTTACTGTGAGTGAGAAATTGAAAGTTGTGAGGGAAGCTGAAGTTATTGGAAATCGTGCCCGGTAGGAAATATGATATTGACGAGTCATGTATTCGTGATTGAGCGGGATGACGTCTATGCTGCGTGAACCGCCCGTTCAAAGCAGCCTTGAAACAGCTGTGTATGGAGCGGATGGCGGCCGATAAGCACGCACCGACTCCAACTGGTCGTATTCAGCGCCCGGAAGTTCATCTGCTGTGTTCGTGGATTTTGACGGCAAGGAATCGTAACTCTGGAGATCTCATACGGAAGAGCTTCAAGAAATGTAGTATTTCAAATGCTATGGATGACGACATTTAGTAGGAAAGTGATGGTGATAAAAGTTCCGAAGTTGGTACTTCTGATGACGATGAATGAAGTGTTTGTGTATTTTTATTTGTATCTTTAATCGTTTGATGTGTGTTATTTTACGACGACTTCAAAACTGTTGGAAACTATTTTGGATAAGTGCTATTCTGTTTATTTAGTTAAGATTGTAAATAATTTTGAGTAAAAAAATATTTTTTTTTAAATTTTGTTCTTCAAAATCAGGGTGCGGGTCTTGATTCGGGGGCGGGTCGTATTCGAGTAAATACGGTATATTAAATTCAAGGAAAACCAAGATTTTGCCATCAAAATACCAATTTGTTTACACATTTAAGAGAAAATCTATTGTTAATTCATTCATTGGTGATTGTTTACAACTTTAAGCCCATTTATAATGAAAAATTTTACTTGAAGTTGAAAACAGTCACCAACTGTCATCTTCAACCAGTAATAGGAGGTAGTTAATGTGGCCCTGCTGGCAAGGTGTGCCTCGTGAAAGGCGACACAATTCGTCACCCCGCCTACCTCCCCCCGGCAGCCCCTCTTTTGGACATGAAATAATAAAGTGTCATAACCCTATATTTGAAATTCCTGCTCGCCGCCGCCATCTTGTGCCGGCCTTACAAGATTGAGAATGACCCAATACCATTCTCGGACATACTTAACCGCCTTCGTCTTCGCATGTATTGAGCATTGAACTACGGGTAAGGAAATATCGCCATCCGCCTCGCGATGTGTTCCTTAGGCAATGTTCTGCCTCTTCCTTGTGACGCAATTGGCACCACTGCTGCTTCGTGCAATCTTCGGAAACATTCGGTCTCCCTCGGGGCCGTTATGTGAAGTAAAGCCTTGAGTGGCTTCTTCATTACGAGATTTAAGAGGTAACTGAAAGGACGTGTGGTGTGCCATGGACTTTTGAGGTAATGTGTTGTGTTATACTAACTTTCTAGATCAGTGGTTCCCAACCTTTTTCCCCCCTCCCGTACCCCTTAATAGATATTTATCTAATATAGTACCCCCTAAAAAGGAAACTTTTAAAACGTTTACTATTTTACGGGCAATATGCACCTAAAACATTAATTTAAAAAATTACTTACAACTATTTGTAACTCATTTCTTCAATTCAGTATAACTAATATTTTTAATATATTATTTGTTTGTTGTTAGTATGCATTTAATTTCGATAAAATACTAAAAATAATTTTCAATTTTTCTTTTATTTACTTTTTATTTTACGTATAAACATTTAGCTGAGGAAAATAAACAATTACAGTACCGGTACATAATTTTTTTATATTTAATTTTATTGAAAACCAATTAATTTTGGCGATTAGTATGGAAAAAATACAGAAATCGAGACAATAGCAGTGCAGTGGTGAAAGCGACTGAGGTTGGGGTAGGGTGGGTTGTCGAGGGGGAACATTGATCTTTACGTGCATGAATAAGACGGCACTATGTGCCAGTACATTACGACTGACACGTTTGATGGGAACATGGCGACCGCCATTACCGTTTATTTTTGGCGTACCCCTAACCGGTTTGTTGCGTACCACCAAGGGGTACGCGTACCCCAGGTTGGGAACCGCTGTTCTAGATGAACTGATATGTTTCCTTTCTTTTCTGACAAGTTTATTTTCTTCATATTCACCGAACTCATTTACATTCGTTGTTCATACGGTATATACTTGTTTTGTTGCTCGAGTGCAGGATTACGAGCCGCGTTGAGAAAGGACCTTTAGCTTTTTGTGGACCACATTTTGGAACTATAACTTTTGTAATTGAGGGGCCATGGCTATGTAGCTTGCCTCATTCTGGTATTTTAATGTGGCCACGTTAATTTACTTCGTAGGAACAGCACTAAATTAAACCTAAATATTTTCTTTTTTTATTATTAATTCGTGATTTTAGTTTTTTGGTGGGACTAGTTGAGGTGGTGACAAGACCTCCTGGATTGTCGTCTGTGGTGGTCAATAATGGCTAACGGTTAAAGCCCAATGTAGCGAATCGTATGAAGTCGTATATTTGCGTTGGTCGAGACAAAATGGCTTGTGTGTTGAGCATTCGCTCAGAGGCTATTTCTGTCTTAGAATATAATTTTCTTGAGTTTTGATTATTTCTGTTATGGCGTGGACCTACTTCTTGTTTGAGGTAAACTTTTGGCAAATTATTTCGAGCATTTTCTGCTCGCACTTATGGCATTAATGTTTTGGAGTTTGTGATCCAAATGGACATGGATTTCAGTTCGCCTCATGGCGTGGCTTTCTTCGTTCTGGGGGCATATCTCCCATTTTATTTGGAGGGTTGATGCCTTGTGAATTTTCTCATTCAGCCTTTGCTTGGGCCTAGATATTTCTCACTCCCGAGAAATAGCGGTGATTTTATGTAATTTTTACCGCCTTGATTATGTCACGGCCAACCGACGCGAAGCCAGACCACGAGATAGCAATATCGCTACCGGGGTTAGACTAGGAGGGTATTTGTGTTTTTGTTGTTACCAATTTGTGTTCCACAAACTTGATTATTTTCTTGAATATATTTTTTCTGTTTTTATGTTTGGTTTTTATTTTACTGATTGCTATGTGTATGTGCAACCTTATCCGGCCAATGAGATTAGGGCCCTTTTCCACATCACAGGTTTATCCTGCATGAACTCACCTCTGTTTCGACAAAGGCTGGGGCACAAGCAAAAGATAACACTATTGTTGCAAGTCAACCCCTTGCACTATACAGCCCATGAAGGGCCTAGGCCGACCAAGCGACCGCTGCCCAGCCATTCGGCCTGCAGATATTGGGGTGATGCGTGATCAGCGCGTCGGGACCCCTCGGCCGTTAATCTTGGTATTCGTGATCGGGGCGCTGCCTCACTGTCAGACAGCTACTCAATTGTCCTCACGAGGCTGAGTGCACCCCGTTCCAACCCTCACGTCAGTTTTAAAATCCCTGACGGAGCCGAGAATCTAACCCGGGGCCTCCGGGTGAGAGACAGGCGCGCTACCCCAACACCACGGGGCCAGCCTATTGTTGCAAGACTTCATCTAATAAAACACGTGATACTGGACTCCACTTAATGTTCAGTCAAAATGAAAAATGAATACACTCTTTATTTAAACTACACTGCCCAGAAAAAAATTAGGTCACCTGAAAAGACGACGTTGATTTTTATTCGATGACGGCGGATGCAACCTGGGGGATAGTAGATGTACTGATAAGGGTTTCAATGTCGTCCGCCAACAGATAGTGTAGAGGCATAGCTACCAGAGCGCCATCTGTGTCTACCATTTAATAGGGAAGCTCACAGCCATACGGCTCATTATGGCGCAAACGTGTCAAGCAAGCAGGTACAATGCCACAGAGACGCACTCGTGCTTCCTACAGCCAACTGAGCGAGTTTGAAAGGGGTCAAATTGTGGCCTTCCGAGAGGCGGGATGGTCCTTTCGGAGAATTGCCACACAAGTTGAACGTGCTGTGTCCCTTGTGCAACGATGCTGGTATCAGTGGTCACGTGAACATTCTCACACCCGTCGACGAGGTTCTGAATAGGGAGAAATAGCCATCTCTCAAGGTCCGTAATTACAATTTGACTAATTTATTGATTATTCTATGGTCCGCCGATCAATACCTTTACAGTGAAATGTGCCGGTAGGTACTAAAGACGGTACATGTTTCGAACCTTGTACATACGGTTCTTCTTCAGCCGATTTGAATTGGCACAGAAAAAATCACAGACAAGAGTAATGACATCATACAAGTATACATAAAAGACCCTCAATATACACATTAGAACAATATTGAAAAACCATTTAAAAAACTTTCTTAACTTCATTTAAAACCACTGTACTATGAGTTTGTCCATACTGTGGGACAGCTTGTGTTGAAATGCGCGGAGAGAGCGCGCTTTTGTCCGTACATTATGACAATTACTCTTGTCTGTGATTTTTTCTGTGCCAATTCAAATCGGCTGAACAAGAACCGTATGTACAAGGTTCGAAACATGTACCATCTTTAGTGCCTACTGGCACATTTCACTGTAAAAGTATTGATTGGCGGACCATAGAATAATCAATAAATTAGACGAGGTTCTGGACGTCCATGCAGCACAGACGTACACCAGGATTGTCGTATTGTAAGGACAGCAGTGGCAGATCGTACAGCTACCACAGTACAGATACGAGGGTTTGTGAGCCGAGAAGTGTCAACACAAACTGTTGTGAATCTATTACTAGCAGTGGGACTACGGGCACGCACACCTCTAGCCTATCTTCCACTCACGCCACCGCATCGACGGTTCAACTGGTGCCATCAGAGGATCACTTGGAAGATGGAATGGCGCGCCGTGGTCTTCAGCGATGAAAGCAGATTCTGCCTGCATGCAAGTGATGGTCGTTGGCGCGTTAGACATAGACCTGGTGAGCGCTGTCTTGTAGAGTACATTCGACCAAGACACGCCGGCCCCACCCCAGGCCTTATTGTCTGGGTGCGATAACCTACAACTCTCGTTCACCTTTGGTGTTTGTGGAGGGAACGCTAACCAGCGCTCGGTACGTGCAAGATGATGTTAGACCCGTTCTTTTGCCATTCTTGCAACAGGAAGGGGATGTGTTGTTCCAACAGGATAATGCTCGCCCACAAACTGCCCGTGCAACTCAACGTGCACTGCAAGACAGGCAGCGACCTCCCTGGCCAGCACGATCGCCAGACTTGTCGCCAATCGAGCATGTTTGGGACATGATGAGCCGGCGAGTGACTCATGCGACTCGTGACTCATGCGACTCGTCCACCCACAACTCTTACAGAACTGTGTGAACAGATCGAGCAGGCGTGGAATAACGCATCCCGAGACAGTATTTGCCATCTGTATGATGCGACTGGATGCAAGAGTCAGTGCCTGCATTGCCGCCCGTGGAGGCTACACCGCGTACTAATATGGGTGTTCAGCACGGGTCGATACCTGGTATCTCTGAACCGCTTGACCTATTGATCTGTATATTTAATCATTTCATGTACTCCATATGCACTGTTGCCACAATAATTCTTGAGTAAATTGGTAACCTCTAAAAGGGTGACCTATTTCTTTTTATGTTCGACCCTGACTATTGAAATGAAAATCCACAGCCTGCTTCCAGTCTCCGACCGGGTCAGGAATGGAATGAATGAAGCCCCATCTAGCGGCGAGGATATGAACTGTGCCGGCTGCCGAGGCCTGACGCACTCCTCTGAGGCAATGATTAAATGAATGACAGATGAAATGAAATGATCGTGGAGAGTGTTGCTGGAATGAAATTTTGACAGGGAAAACCGGAGTACCCGGAGAAAAACCTGTCTGCCTCCGTTCTGTCCAGCACAGATCTCACATGGAGTGACCGGGATTTGAACCACGGACCCAGCGGTGAGAGGCCGGCGTGCTGCCGCCTAAGCCACGGAGGCTTTCGACCCTGACTATTATCTGTCAGAAAACTGTACTATAATAAGGCTCATTATAACACTATTTTTCATTATGAAACAGTTTCTCCCACCAATCAGAGCTCAAGAAACAGTTGTTAGACCAATTAGATAATTAGATGCACTGAGTTCCACGGCCTTCTAATTTAAATTTCACTGCCTGGCCTAGTGTCACAGTAGAGTAATCGAGGTGGCCATGGTCAAATACAGGCATTCCCTGCGTCTCATGCGCTCTGTTCAGTACATAAAACTGGCGAAATCTCGACAGATATTTATGAATATTTTTGTTCGAATATAAAATAGTTATAATAATTATCGTCGAACATAAACAGTCGTATGCAACTTGCCTATAATGGTAATTAATTATTGCCATTATAGGCTCGTTGCATAATATACTATTCTGGCAGTGTAGTTAAAACAAAGTGCAACACAATAATAAAAGCCTGATTGTAATCTTCAATATTCCTATGACAACGAAACACAGTAGGATATGATAACCCCACTTGACAAGGGGTCTTTTAATGTTGTCTTCGATTATTTTAGGGTCATATAACCCTGAGTAGTTTTGGGTGCGTGTGGAATTTGTGTGATAGCCTGTGTTATTGTGATGGCTGTACTAGTATGTGAATTTGTAAATTGGGGATAGGATTGGGAAGGAGGCAACTGTGGCCGTAAGTTAGGAACCATCCAAGCATTTGCTTGGAGTAGAAGTAGGGAAACTCAGAGAAAACCACTTCCAGGATGGCTGATGTGGTAATCGAACTCTCCTCTTCTCGGTTTTGCCTTAGGAGGTTGAGTGTAGCCCTCACTCCCGAATTAAAATTTCTTGGCAGGTGCGAGAATTACCCGATTCCTGTTTGACTTGTCACTGTTCATTGTCCTTGGACTTTGAGGTTAGGATCATGGCTACTCTTTGCTGGTGGCTATTGTAAGGCCTTAGCGCGGAGCTTAGAGATTCCTTGCAATAGTTCACCAGTAAAGGAGAAAAAGGAAGGAAGGAAGCTTGTAGTTTAACGTGACCGTCAATCTTGAGATCATGAGCCACGGGACCTCCTTTTTACGTGGAATCCGAACCACAGGACATGGCATTTCACTTCGAAAATCTCACATGCATTGACCGGGAATCAGTAAAGGAGAAGAGGGCCATGTTTTATTTAATCGAGTTTCAGGTCTGTAAATATTTTCTATTTACGATGGTGTCTTTTTTCTTTTTGGTTTTTCTTTGACTTAGATAGGGTATTGTTTATAGTTAGTATCTGTTGAAATTTTCTATGAGGTTTGATTTTTGGTTGTTTGGAAGATGAAAAAGTATGGGCTTAGAGGTAATGATGGGAATGAGATTGTAAGTTTTGTATATATAAGAAAATGGTAGGTTCAGAAGTTGATTGTGAAAGAAGGATAGAAAGTAAAGTTTAATAATATGCAAATAGAAGAGATAGGAACAGAAGAACCTACTATATAAAGCTCAAATACCACTCACTCACTGATTCATTCATCACGAAATCTCAGAAACCACCGAACGGATTGGAATTAAATTTGGTATGCCGCTTCCTCAAGGGCCGCAAACGCCTACTAAGAAAGGATTTTTGGATATTCAGGTTCTAAAGGGGTGTTAAGGGGGTAGACCTGCATTTCATTGAATAGCAATATCCCCCCCATTGGTTTCATTGGGGGATGTGATACTCGGCATATAAACTCATCATTAAAAATAAGAAGACACGTGTCCGAGGGTTTTTCGATGTGGTGTATATTATGAGGTGAAAGGGGTGAAAAGTGGGGGTTGAAGGATTCCTAACGGAGCGTGTATCTCTTAAACGACATAAGCGAGGAGTTTGAAACTCAGCGGAAAAAAATCAGCATAAAAAATAAGTAAATAGGTGTTTGACCGTTTTTTTCATAAACCCTATTTAAGAGGCCCATGGGGAGGGGTGAAATTCTGGAGGGAGGAACAGGAAAGAAAGTGTCCTAACTAATTGAATGACTCACTCATCAAACTCAGGGGGAAAAACTTCTTAAAAATAAGTAAATAGCTGTTCGACAGTTTTTTTTTTCATAAATCAAATTTAACGGGTTTATGGGGAGGGGTGACATTTTGAAAAAAGAAAATTGAAAGAAACATTGAATAGCAATATCTCCCGATTGGTTTCATTGGGGGATGTGATACTCGGCATATAAACTCATCATTAAAAATAAGACACGTTTCTGAGGGTTTTTCGATGTGGTGTATATTATGAGGTGAAAGGGGGGAAAAGTGGGGGTTGAAGGATTCCTAACGGAGCGTCTATCTCTTAAACGACATAGGCTAGGAGTGTGGAACTCAGCGGGAAAAAATCAGCATAAAAAATAAGTAAATAGATGTATGACCTGTTTTTCATAAATCCAATTTAAGGGGCCCATGGGGAGGGGTGAAATTCTGGGGGGAAAAAACAGGTAATATGTAAAATTATACATGGCCTATGTTGTAGACAGTAACACATTACATCTTTGTTGTCTCTTGCTATTTCATCATACGACGAATACTTACGGAGTTATTAATGATTTTGTACTTTTTGGTTGGAATTTTCTAAGTCCCAGGAATGATATAAAAATTGACTCGAATGAAATTTCAAAAAATAGTTTTTTTTAATACTTTTATTATATTTTTCACGTCTTTTAGGGTCCGAAACCAACATGATATTTTGATGTTTTTTTCGTCCCATGCATTTTTGGTTTCAGGTGATAGAATTATTTTCCACTAGGACCCATGCTTATCTATCTATTTAACTAATGTTATTGCGGGCGAAGCCGCGGGTAACAGCTAGTATATTTATAAAAGTTTTTGTGCATGCTATACGACAAATGCTGGTAATGGAAGCTTGCTTGTATGTAGACAAAGAAGAAATAATAGGATGGTAATATTTTTAGGAAATGTGTCCTTTATGGTAATTTAATACCACCACACCCCAAAAGGAAGTAATGGAACTGTTACAGACTATCCCAAGAATTGGTAGTAAAAATCTTTCTTGTATTTTAAATTATGATACAATGTGTATGGGGAAGGGTTTACTTAAGAATAATGGAATAATTGGGTGGGGAGTAAAAATACACTTAATAAAACACTTCCCACACAATCTTCGGCCGCGGCTGGCTAAATTCGCCGCCTTGAGACACGTTCGAATTAGCGCGCCACGTCAGTTGCGGAAGTAGGCCTACTGTTACATCGCAGAGAAACGCAGTTCAGTCTCCTCGAATCTCAATGATTTCATCTTTACGCATTGCGTCGCATCAGAGCTCGGCCGCGTGCAAGCATACTGCGCAGCGTGAGTGTTAGCACGCTGTACATCGTTCGCCGCGTCTTTGGCCGCGGTTGGCTAAATTCACCGCTTCGAGACACGTTCGAATTAGCGATTAGCGCGCCACAACAGTTGCGCAAGTAGGCCTACTGTTACATCACAAATTTTGTGTTTTTTCGGGAATACGGTCATTCCCCGCGTATATCTCGCACCGAAAATTTTCGGTCGAAAAAGTGAGAGATATACGCGAGCAAATACGGTATATGAAAATTCCATGTCAGTCATCACTTTGCTGCCTCTCGACCAATACAAGTTCGCACAGTTGATGTCATAATATTCTGCATTGCAATCTCACAGCCAATGTGCTTTCAGTGCCTGGTCAGCTGTGTCTGTCTTGTACTGTGTGATCTCTCGTCGATTCTAACATTATCAAAATAATAAGTGTCCATTGGTGCTTTAGTACCGTAATAGTTTATATAGTGGTAGAACAGTAGTAGTTATAGGAGAAAAGTAATTAGTATATTTGTGACTGTTCAGTTTTCGTTCATAGTAGTAGTCTGCTATTTTGAGATGTCAGAGCCGGGTACGGTGGCTAAGGGAAAGGGTGAACGGAAAACCAAAGGGCAAGGAATCATACTTGGGGCGCGCGGAGAACACTGCGATGACCGAGTGCATTCTACACATAAGTCAAGCTGCATTGCGCGTCACAGGAAGTCATGTCACCATGGACAGTTAAACGATAACTGAGACTACTGGAGCTGAATCATATCCTACTCTTGCAACTGTATCCGTCAACGAACCAGGCTGACGTGTGACACAAGTAAACAAAGAATAGTTCCCATGTCGATCGCCGGCAATCGATTCGTGAAAGGGTAATATGCACGATGTTGGCTTACAACCTGCAGATGTCAACGACAGGAAAAAGTGGAGAAGATGTAGTAGAGCAGCAAACCCCGTACTGGGATAAACGCTAGGAAAGAAGGTGGTGTGTGGGTCCAGGTTTAGGGTAAGCATTCCAGGACTTGAAATAAGGTTAGGATCACTTGACGAGTTATGCTATGCCCAACGAGTATCCCCACAGTGATTTGTGACATGAAGCGCACCACTGACCTGCAGAGTGTAGATGATGAAGCTGAGACGAGACTTGAAAGCGAACTGTTCCACGGCCGTGCCCCTCACCACAGCTGCTCGGTCTACTTTCTCGACGGCAGGAAATCTGTCTCGCACTTGAGACAGCAAGATCTCAGTCTTCCAGATGAGCCGTGGTATCAGCAATAGAACCAGCACTGCATCATGGTCCCCTTCACAAATAACACAACACATAAGGGGGGAGAAGCAACAACAACAATTAATTTTCAATGTACTGCACAGTAGGACAGATTCTGATAGACCCACCTAGCTAGACACTCCAATCACAGGAATATATGAGAAAAAAAAAACTTTCAATGAATTACCGGTACATGCGATTAAGATACATGCCGTGGGCACATCATAATATCTCACTATCCACTCCCGCACAGGGTCGTATGGCTAAGTAGGCTGCAGCCTAGAGCGGCAAATTACACTTAGGCTCTAAAATCTATGTTTGAAAATATAGGTGAAATTATTTATTTATTTAGTTGCAGTATTGGTAATTCAACTTGTCAGTATATGCTAGTTGTAGTAAATATGATACGTAAAATGCTAAAATGGTGATAGAAATCCGGAATTTGTCTGTTTGGAGTGACTACAGTGGAATCTCGTTAGCACGTCCTCGGTTACGACGTTTTCCCGTTTAACGCGATGATTTTCTCAAGTCCCAGTCCCATTGCTGCTAAATACATGTTGATATATCCCCTTAATACGTTTTCTATTCCCGCTTACGACGATCAAATTTTCGTCGCGTAGCGTGAGTTATACCGCCCGTACGCACAGAACGCAAGACAGAGACTTGTTTCTTTAAACAAGGTCACGTTGCGTATTTTGCAGCGCATCGTATTTTCGTCAGCCCTGAAAGCATTCTTTGTCCACCCCTAGTGGAATGGGAGCCCGGCCGCTTTGAGATAACATTCCTGGCCAACAAACGGGCGAGGGTTGCGACATAACGGGTCACAGAACAATGTAACGAGTATAGCGGCAGTATTAATGCACGCGCCGACAATGTTGCACATCTGTTCTGTCCGACCTCAGTGTCTACGGCAGTTAGTTCCTGCGTTTACATGGTGAACTCAAATCGATTTGAATACGATCCTGTTTTCGGTACGATGCCCATTTACATGAGCAGTTTCAGTTCGCGATTTCAATACGCTGTTTAGTTTATGGTGGCCAACCTGCAGTTTTGTTGGCTAACTCGTATTAAACAGTAAAACATAAAGGACCTGTAATTATCGTCCGACTTTTTCTTTTACGGGTGGTTTGTAAACACGCAAAAAGGATGCGCGGAAGATTTAGATGTTGTTTGTTTTTAGCAAGTTTATGTTCAGTTTAATAATGATAAAATGTTATTGTTTTTACGTCCCTTTTAACTACTGAAGCTTAAAGCTTTTAGAGACGCCGGGCTGCCGGAATGTTGCCCCGAATGCGATCTGTAACGTGCCACAATTTACGTACGGATACACCAGACATTAAAGGTAAAACAGACAAAAATACATTAATGCTAAAAACACGTGCAACAAACTACGCTTATCAACCACAACAGGAACACAAACAGTAACGAAGAATATGGGCAGAAAGTAAAATTAGCGATTAGAGAGTTCGGGGACAGACGAGAGTAGGCCTAAATTAGTTTAAAAATGTAACTCAAGAGCGCGCAGAATCGTTTTCAATACGATATGCGTTTACAATCACGTTCCTGAACACCAGTTTGGATACGGTCCGATTCCACAATTTTACCGTATCGACCTTGAAACTCAATAGATCTGATTCACGCATTACACTACCGAAGAAGTTGTGAAACCTAGTGATGATTTTGTTGCGTCGTATTGAAATAATGGATAGGCCTAAGAAAGTCATTAAATCGTTAACTAGTGATGAGTAAATAAAAATTCCTGAAGAAGTAGACAGAAATCCTTACCTTAAGTGCGAGGATTTTATTTTTCTGTACACGCGCGAGCAATTCTAACCTAAAAAAAAATTTGGTTATATCCAATCGTTCACGCCAAAGAATACGGCACTTCTTTTCCACAGAATATCAAGAAAAACATGTATTTAAGCTGAAATCAATGATAGAAAGTTAAATACTTCAACTCGTACTACAGTACCGGTACTTCAATTTAGAGTATGGTACCGGAATAGTACATTTTTCTCTTGTTTTCATTGCTCTCGTTTCTCTGTGCTGTGTAAACTAGTTCTGTAATACAATAATTCTGTAGGTTGTTTAAAATTGTTTATTCGATAGTAGGTACTTCCGATTAACACTTTTTTTTTACTTTTCTCTCACTGAAACAAGTTAATGAGGTTTAATGTTCATTTTTCATTAGTACGTTTTCCCGCTTTTTATGTCCAAATTTTTCGGTCCCTTGAAAAACGTACTAACGAGGTTCCACTGTATATGGTTGTAAAAAGTCAACTATGGTTGTATAAGTGTAATGGATCTGATGATGATCACTTTACGATCAAAACTGGTCATCCTAGTGTATTTATTAATCTCATGTAATTTTTTTCAGGATTAGGACATAACTCAGCTCTTTTGGGTACAATCGACTGAAAAGCACCAAACTTTCATTTACTAAGGCAACACTGAAAAATGACTTCAACCCCATAATAATTACATGATATGTTTTTGTTCGCATGCCAGAGAGTCTCTCATTTGTTTCCAAGGAGATTGTTTCTGTGGATGAAAACGAGTAAGAAGTATCTGTAGACTTCTAGGAACACGCCATCTCTCAGCAGAACAGAGCTACTAAATGAAAAAATAACAAAGCTTCGAAGAATCTACTCTCCCGCTACAGAAATGGGAAAACCGTCATTCCATCGACACTTGCCGGTTCTAGGGTTAACTGACCACCCTCCTTTCAGTGTCTGCCCACATGGTGTAACCCATAACAACCATTTTAGCGTTAGGTGGTCGTGGTCGTAGGTGAGAGATAGTTCGAGTGAGTCTTGTCATAATGTACCATTAGTTGGCTTACCAGTTAGTTCTTCTTCTCCTTCCTCGCCTTTTCCAGTAACGCGGGGTCGGCTTTCTTAATCCTGAGGCGCCACTCATTTCGTTGTAAAGCATCATCAGCAGATAGGCCCAATACTCTCATGGCCCTCCGGACATTCGTCATCCATGTTGTTTGAGGTCTGTCGCTCCGTCTCTTTTGCGTAGTCATGGAAAGGCACTTCTTCACTACATGATTCTCTGGTCTTCGCATAACATGTCCATACCACCTTAGCCTGGTTTCTCTGTTATAGGCGCTACTTTGAAACTGCCCCGCACATGTTCATTACGAATTTTATCTTTGAGAGTAACTCCACCTGCCCAACGTAACATACGCATTTCAGTGGTATGTAGCATTTCCTCATGTGCCTTTGTACACTACCATAGAGTAGGATTGGTCTTACGGCAGTTTTATGAACTTTCCCCTTCGTGCTTATGGGTATTTTCGGATCACATAAAACTCCTGTTAGTTCGCGCCATTTGTTCCACCCAGACGTGGCCCTATGAATTATATCGGCGGTTATCGTGACATCTTCAGCAATGACAGAACCTAGATATTTGAAGTTTGTTACTCTTGGTAAGTTTTCACCATCTAGTTTAAATTCAATATTTGTCATACTGGGTTTATTGTTGTGGAAGTCGCATACCACATATTCAGTCTTGGTTCTACTAATGTGCAGTCCATTAGACTCGAGAGCTCTCCTCCATTAGTCTAAACTCTCCTATAGGTCATAAATACTGTCAGATATTAGTGCCACATCGTCCGCGTACAAAAGATTCCACGGTAAGGGTTCTGAAATTGTTTTGTTAGGTAGTTTATAGTAATATTGAATAACAGTTGGCTTACCTGTTACTGACTACAAAAATACGAAATCAATTGTTTAGCGCTTGGCAGGAATGAAAACTACCACCAGGGAGGAAATGCTCATTAAGGGATTGAGGAAATCTGTTATTATTCATGTAGTTCTAGATTCGAGCAACCTGCTGCTCTGCAAGTCACCCATTCTGATAGCGTTCAAGACAAACCTACCTCCGCGACTCATGAACGTGTCCGGCATGTAGGCAGCTAGGTACTGCACGTGCTGATTCGCTTGCTGCACGTCGATGCGACGTAGTTCCAGGTCTATCGCTTTAGTATGAGCCTTGGTCTCCTCGAACATTTTCTGAAAATATAATGCAAGAGATAAATATTACATCTGCACAAACCTGGTAAAAACATACATCTGATAATAAGAGTTGAAAAATTTGAAGATTCCAGGATGAAAAAGAACAGAAATTCATTATAAAAATAAAATGGAAGAACTTACACATTGGAGACATACCTAGGTATGATGAAGGAACTGAAGATATAGTTAAAATAATCACAAGAGTGATGCTTGTCACAGTGGGTGAGTGGTTAATGTGTTGGCCTACCAACCCCAAGCTTGCAGGGTCGCTCCTGGCCGTGGTAAGTGATTTTTGAAAGGCAGCAAAAATTACGACACCATGTAATACGATGTTGGCATGTCAGAGAACCTATTTGAATTCAGTAGGCAGTGTTCATAATGGCAAAATTAATCTCGGGAGTTTCCGCCAACACAAAGTTCCTCATTTCTCTACTAGACAGCGCTATAGTGTTCAAGGAGCTTAGATATCTAACCTCCTTGACTTGCATAGTGCTTCAAGGAACAACGAAATTCGACATGCAAGCTACCCTCTGGGTGTCAATTAACAAAGCTCACACCCGGCACCCGAGGCCATTCAATATTAGTATTATTATTATTATAATACAAGAGTGATATGCAGGGGATCACACACCGCAGAAAGAAATTGTTGTTTGAGTCTTCAGTCTTTTGACTGGTTTGATGCAGCTCTCCATGCCTCCCTGTCCTGAGCTAATCGTTTCATCTCTACATAGCTACCACACCCTACATCCGAGGCAATCTGGTTAACATATTCTAACCTTGGTCTACCCCTACAGTTCTTGTCCTCGACCCTTCCTTCCATAACTAAGCTTGCTATTCCTGGGTGTCTTAGTATGTGTCCTACCAACCTATCTCTTCTCTTCATTACCAGCCGCCAGAAACATCTCTCCTCTCCCACTAGTCTTAATACCTCATCGTTTGTCACCCTATCTACCCATCTGATCTTCATCATTCTCCTGTAACACCACATTTCAAACACTTCAATTCTCCTATTTTCTGCTGCTCCAATAGTCCAAGTTTCACTTCCATACAGCACCACACTCCAGACAAAGGCTTTCAAAAATGACTTCCTAATACCTAAATCTATATTTGATGTCAACAGAAAGAAATTACTGTATAATATAAATCACCAAGTTTGTAGTGATGGAGGACAAATGATAAGGTTATACAGCTAGTAACTTACCGTATATACTCGAATACCACCCGCACATTTTTAAACAAAATCGGACGTGAAAAATTGGGGTGCGGGTCTTATTTGAGTCATCCTGATTTTAAAGATTTAAATTGCCCGCCACGCGCGATATCGGGTGTTGCGAGTATCCGCTAGATGGTGCTAGCCTTCTTCCGGCTATCACTTTGTTTTACCGTAAGCAGGCGTCGTCATACAGTCTCGCGCAGTTTTCCGAGTGTAAACAAGAATTCTATGAAGCGTTTGCGGTGGTTTACTGTGAGTGAGAAGCTGAAAGTTGTGAGGGAAGCTGAAATTATTGGAAATGGTGCCGCCGGTAGGAAATATGATATTGACGAGTCATGTATTCGAGATTGGAGAAAGAAAAAAACGTGTTGCATTATTACGACGAAAGAGCTTGCTTGTTCTGGACAGTTACCGCGGCCATACAACAGACGTTGTGATGAAATTCGTCAAGGATGGGAAAACCGACCTAGCAATCATCCCGGGTGGGATGACGTCTATGCTACAGCCACTGGATGTCTGCGTGAACCGACCGTTCAAAGCAGCCTTGAAACAGCTGTATACGGAGTGGATGGCGGCCGATAAGCACACACTGACCCCAACTGGTCGTATTCAGCGCCCGGAAGTTCAGCTGCTCTGTTCGTGGATTTTGACGGCATGGAATTGTATCTCGGGAGATCTCATACGGAAGAGCTTCAAGAAATGTAGTATTTCCAATGCTATGGATGGCAGTGATGACGACATTTTGTGGGAAAGTGATGGTGATAAAAGTTCCGAAGTTGGTACTTCTGATGACGATGAATGAAGTGTTTGTGTCTTTTATTTGTATTTTTATTTGTTTCTGTGTGTTATTTTAGGACAACTTCAGAACTGTTGGAAACTATTTTGTAGAAATGCTATTCTGTTTATTTAGTAAAGATTGTGAATAGTTTTGAGTATTTTTTTTTTTTTAATTTTGTTCTTCAAAATCAGGGTGCGGGTCTTATTCAGGGGCGGGTCGTATTCGAGTAAATACGGTATAATGTAGACTATGACAACTCACTAAAGAATATGGTTTTAAGTGCTAGTGAAGTTAATAATCCAAAGGCATGGAACCTACAGTCTAATGTGGAATCTGAATCTCACTATGTGATTTCTGATCTAGTAAAGCACACATGCTTATAGTCCACATTAATTGATTGAAAATTTCTTGTCATCAAGTTGCATCAATTGAAGCGATGTGCCAAACAGGGGTCTAACCACCAAAAACTGTATTGTGAGTCAATTGTAAAAACCGTAGTTAAACGAAATATAGATATAACCTGTGCCATTATGTGCAGATTGATAACTATTATGATGACTGAGGCAATGGAACAGCCCATGAAACTCGTACAAAATAAATTTTTCTCTGGAACTGCGACACCTTTCCTTGAAGTAAATGCCAAGCCAGCATCCTTAAGATGTTTGCGCTTGATGTCCTTCCACTCATTCACATTATGCTCCGGCATCTTGTACTGGAGTTAGATACCTATTCCGTGAGAGACAGAAGTTCCCCATCCCCTAGCACCGCAACAAGTTCCGAATTAATCCAAATGACTACGCTACATTGCAGCAACGTTCACATAGATCCTTATTCCAATGTAACATCATTTTCGGCAAAATGGCAGTTAGATTCCTCTTTGGCGCATCGCTTCAATTGTCGCCACTCATAATTGCCGACAATGAAACTGGCAATCATAATATAACTTGAATGTTGACAGAATCATGTGATTGCAGCAAGATAATGCCAACAATCATCCAACATGAACCATCTCCAGCAATATCACTGTTCTGTGAAGGCTACCTCAGTCCCCCATACCTTAATTCTGTTTAATATTTCACTGTTTCATTTTCCCTTCCTGGCTATAAAACAGATACAAGCCTTACCATCAAGTCCATTATGAAAGAGACTTGACTATTGCATTGGCCGCCACAGCCCCCAAATCTAAATCTACAAGACTAGCATGTCTCATCTCTCTCTCTCTATTACTAATACTATTATTAGTTCAATTATAACATCAGGACAATAGCTGACAACCTGCCTACTTCAATAGCTTTTCTTGTATATGGTGTTTGTTCTTCGGGCTGATAGTCTGTATGCACTCTTTTGTATATAATTTTTCCATTATTATTATTGTATCATTACTGTCTTTTTGTTAATATCATTGTTAGACTATTATTATTTAAATTGTGAATGTAAGTGAAATGTTTTATTTGTATAAACCCTAATCTTATTTTATGTAGGCCCTACTGTAAAGGAGCTCTTAAGCTCCAAGTGTAGCCGTGAAAATAAAATCAATCAATCTCTCACTCACTCTCTGCTACACTGGCCACCACAGTCCTCAAATCTACAAGACTCACCTTAAAGTCCATCATGTCTGGCAAAGCAGACACTGGGCGGCTGGTTTCTCTCTCCAGCTGACCCTTCAGCTCCTGACAGTGCTCCTGTTGTTGTTGCACCAGCTCTCGGAACTTAGCGATGGTCATCTCCCGGTCTGCCAGTGTCTCCAATGCAGCCTCCAGGTCACGCTGAGCCTAAAAACATCCACAGCCAATGACAGGGTGTCGAGCGATGACTTTTCTTCAAATTCCCGTATTTCCCGTACGAAAATCCACCAAATTCCCGTATATTTTAGAACCCTCTTAGACTTGAGTTCGCATACCGAATGGCTGAAAAATTAATCTTAAAACGCGAATCAAGATTTTCTGGCGTAACTGTCACTGCATTTTTGGAGACACTTCCGCACTTGGTGATGGCGAGATTTAGGCCTAATCCGTAGCGTGAGCAAAGCGCGCACGCGCGAGTGAACTCTCACGCAGATGGGACGAGATGCTACGAACACAAATAAAATACCGTTTACCTGAGAAGAGCTGATATAAATGACTGTTTTACTGAGGAGGGTTGAGAGAGTAGAGAATAGGAGTGTCACATAATAAATATTTACTGGAAGTGACTGAAGTGTATGGTACCGTAACCGTATAGAGCTTCCACGAGTTAAAATGGCACCGAAGCTTATGCATAGCGAACTTCCGGTCCGAGAACCTCCATTTGATTTTCATTGGCAGTGAATCGTTCGTTCGTGATTATCTTCTTTATTATTTCGGATTGTGGTTTTGTTTTTAAGCATTCAACTTATGAAATAAGAACTAGAGCCTTTCATGATTATTCCAAAGACAAGTGTCTCCTAAAAGAGTAATTAGTAAAACTTCGCATCAGAGACGACCATAACAAAGAGCTTGCCTACCAAGTGTGCGATTTGCACATTTCAAACGGCAGTGGTTTAACATATCTTCGACTACAATAATTAAGTTGGTGCAAATTAAATACGTTATATGTGAGAATATTATTATAATTTGCTATTCAGTTGTTATATGCATTAACGTGACCCGTTTAAATGCTAAATTGTGACGTAAGCTACGAGTTATAGGCTATTCGCCGTACCGGTAGGCCTAATATTTACTAACAATGCATCGTTTCTTCTTTAATATTTATATAATCATTATAATTATAATAGCCTATCTATTAACACTTATATAACCAATAATCATTTTATAATTCTATACATATTCCAGGTATTGCAAGAAAGCGACATTTGACAGCACATACGGTTCCACCTTAAAATCCAACCGTGCCCAGTTTTCAGTACCTATGGAAAATATTACCGTAAGTTAATAAACCAAACAACTGGCGACAATTTTTTTTTGAAATGCTCATTTACATCTTCACCCTAGTCTACGTAAAGTAGGCCTACCATACGGTAATCACTGAAAGGGTAGGGGGGTTATGACCTCAATTTCACAAACGAACCAACCTCATTTTGCATGAATTATGGAACCCGAATCCTAATAGAGGTATGGATTGTCTGCATTTGGAAATGAAATGAAAATCCACAGCCTGCTTCCAGTCTCCGACCGGGTCAGGAATGGAATGAATGAAGTCCCCATCTAGCGGCGAGGATATGAACTGTGCCGGCTGCCGAGGCCTGACGCACTCCTCTGGGGCAATGATTAAATGAATGACAGATGAAATGAAATGATAGTGGCGAGTGTTGCTGGAATGAAATTTTTTGACAGGGAAAACCGGAGTACCCGGAGAAAAACCTGTCTGCCTCCGTTTTGTCCAGCACAGATCTCACATGGAGTGACCGGGATTTGAACCACGGACTCAGCGGTGAGAGGCCGGCGTGCTGCCGCCTAAGCCACGGAGGCTACTCTGCATTTGGAAATATGTTACCCAATAATTTAAAACAAGATGCCAGAAAACTAAATACAAAAAGCTGCGTGCCTACTACGGTGTAAAGTTGCTCCGTGAAAAAAAAAAAGTACACTTTGCCAAGATTATACGACGTGCATACAGTTAAATACTATCATCCAATTGCAGAAACACTTTCTTTGTCACGATCTTATAAGCAATTCAAACATTAACTGATGTAGTTTACGGGAAAATGTGCAACATTTAGAGACTACGAGTATTGTATGTGACACAACGTTAGCAGACATTTCGCATCACTAATACATAAGGAATTAACATATGCAGAGCTTTCAAACTGCACACAGCTGAAGATCATACATATCATTCTTGGTGCATTTTACGTTCTCTTAACAACAATAATTTGCTTAGTTACATGCAAGGAAAATTGTAGTATTGCTTCCATTACCTGACTACCAAACCAGAAGCTGGTATTGCATAACCATACGCCGGTGGCACGTCCTATGGCAAATGAAAGATTGAAAGAAAATATAAGCTCTATAGGAGCATGGAACAAGGCGATCCAATTTTCTACACTACTGAAAATAGTCAAAATACCCTTTGTAATAATCCCTTTTTAGATCACGACTTTTATAGTAATATTGGAGGTCTATCCGCTAGTACACGCGTAAATTATGGGACAAATACCATATTGCCCACCCCGCGCATTCGGCACTGATAGCCTTCCTGTCACATTGCCCCGCTTTTCCTCTCCGCAACCCACAGTCGCCACATAACAAGACCCTACGTCCAACAGCCACACGGCAAGAATTCTGAGCATGCTTCTCACCTACACCCTGTATTTCGAAGGAAACAACGCGAAGGATATGTCGGGAGCTTTGAACAGCTGAGCTGTGTTGCCAAGTTTTAAATGTTGTAAATCAGCTGATTCGAATAATACACAGCGCTACACTTCAGACATTATTTCGGTACAATTATACGTAATATATAAAAAACGATCCTGAGTCAACGCCGAGAACATTCAAACAGAGAAATACGATACTTTTAGATGAATAAATGAATTACACACTGAAGCTATGATACCTTTATCAAAGGTATTCAATTCAATAAATACGACAAAGAGGGCAAACACTCTACAGCTAAAGAATATAAAAACACTCACCATGCAATTATTATCCTTTAACATAAAACAAGAGTCTGAGTGGAGGTCGTTCACAGCTTACTACAGTAGTCGGCAGATAACACCATACACACTCACTGAATCGCGACTCTCTACGGTTAATATTAGCTTTCGTGGAAACACAAAAGTAAATCATCATCATCTTGTACAGTTTCCAGCCCCAGGCTGGGTCTGTTTGGAACATAAGCCTCGCCACTTAGTTCTTTCTTCCCGCCACCTCTCCGCTGTCACTCTGGTCCAGTCCTCGCCTCTCTTCTTGACACATTCCTCCACTCCTTTCAGCCATCGATCTCTTGGTCTTCCCCTTGGTCGTTTCTTCTGCATCTGCATCTCATGTATCCTCTTGGGAATCTTCTTCTCATCCATTCTCTTTAAGTGTCCATACCACCTCAGTCTTGATGTCTCAATCCTACCTTGCAAGGGCTCCTCTTTCACCATTTCCCTGACCTTTTCATTCCTCACCCTGTCTCTTCTTGTTACTCCGATCCTACTTCGCAGGAACTTCATTTCACCTGCCTGTATTCTGCTTATGTCTCTTTTCTTCATTGTCCACGTTTCTGAAGCATAGGTCAGTATCGGGATATAGTAGCTTCTGTATAACACTTCCTTGCTTTTTTGTGGGACATCTTTATTCCACACTAAGCTCCTAATGCTTCTCAGAAATGCTTCTGCCTGTCTGCCACGTTCCGTAATCTCTTTGTCATTTCTCCCATTTTCCTCCACTATTCTTCCCAAGTACTTGAGACTTTCCACCTTCTTCAGCTGTCCACCTCCAAGTGTTATCCCACTCATTGGTCTGTCCTTTTTCCTGGTCGTTAACAGGATCTCACATTTACTGATGTTGAACTTCCATCCGTACTCTCCCACTGTTTCTTCCCAAGCCTTCAGTTGCTCCTGAATTGCCTCCTTGTTTCCCCAGACCATGAGATCATCTGCAAACACCATTGCTTTCATCTTATCTTCTCCTATCTTTCCTGCTATCTGTGTCATTACCTCGTCCATAACCACAATAAAGAGAAGGGGTGACAGCGCACTACCCTGTTTCAGGCCACTCATTTGCCTGAACCAGTCTGTTCTTTCCCCTCCAACTTTCACACAACTCACACTTCCACAATACATCTCCTTCACTCTGCCTACAGTCTCTTTTTCCACTCCCATGTTTTCCATTGCTTTCCAAACCTTCTCCCTACACACACTATCATAGGCCTTTTCGATGTCCAGGAAGGCCATCAACAGATCCTCTCCAAATTCGTAGTGGTGTTCCTGGAGCGGTCTCACTGAAAATATGAGATCCACTGTTGATCTCCCAGGTCTGAATCCATACTGCTCCTCTCTCAATTTTCTCTCCACTTTGGCTCGTATTCTACTTTCTAATATCTTTTCATATATCTTGGCACAGTGAGGTATGAGTGTAACTCCCCTGTAATTTCTGCACTCCTTTCTGCTTCCTTTCTTAAATATTGGGACAATTAATCCTTTCTTCCAATCTTCGGGGGTCTTTTTCTCCTTCCATATCACCCTCATCACACGGTACAGCCACTGTTTCCCAACCTCCCCTGCTGCCTTCACCATTTCAACACTCACTTCATCCACACCTGGTGCCCTTCCTCCTTTCATCTTGTCTATAGCCATTTCCAGTTCTCTCCAAGTCAGGTCCTTTTCCATTCCTGTGTTGTCTTCTCCATCTTCCAATACATTGTCTTCCTCCCTATGACCATTTGGATTCAGCAAATCCTCAAAGTACTCTTTCCACACTGTCTTGAGTGCCTCTTTGTTGTGTACCTCATTTCCGTTTTTGTCCATCATTACCACATCCTCTCGCAGACCTCTTCTCTTACTTTTGACCATCCCATAAAGTACTTTCTTATTTCCTCTGCTGTCTTCCTCCATCATCTCTGTCCACTTTACCATCCACTTCTTCCTCTCCTCTGCGACAATCTTGTTTGCTTCTTTCTTCTTTATCTTATAATCTTCCCTTGTCAGATCAGTTCTTTCCTGGAACCACACTCTGAAAGCCTTGTTCTTCCTTCCCACAGCTTCTTTTACTCTCTCATTCCACCATGGTGTCTCTTTACACCTCTTTCTGTTGCTTGTTCTTCCACATACTGCCACTGCAGCTTCCACCATTGTGGAAAAGTAAAGTTAAGGTAAATACATATTTAGCACTGAGCACTCAAATAAGCACCTCTGTGGGGATATTACTGCCGTGGTTTTATATTGTCGAGTTGTAGGCTATTGAATGGCGGACGGTATTTTGAACACTATGACGGGAAACAATAGCCTGTGCTCTATTATCGATTGACGCAAGCGAACTGACAACAAGAAATAAATTATCCTCAGTCACTTGGCAAGGGTTTCTTTGACACCCTCCATCCCTTCACTGTCCCTATCATCATCACCACCATCATTGTCTTCGTCAGAGCTTGATGAATTGCCAAGGTTAATAATTATTTCATCCACCGCGATATCCAGACCGCCTTCAGTATTTCTTTCTGTACATGCTGTACGGGATGTGTCCAGTCCTCTGGTCGAACTTCGGCGAAGTAAAAGTAATGAAACAATGACAAGGAAAGGAAATCCGACACAGACAGTGGTTAACAAGCGACTGAAATGATGCCTGCCCATACGAGAAGAATTCGGTCACTTGTGTGGTGTATTTTGTAGCCACATGTTGGTGAGGGGTGTTCGATAGTAAAATGTCGAGAGCTGTGAGATATTGTTTGTAGTCTTTGAAATTTATGCATGTGTGACTCATTTGCATTCAGTATTTGAACGGACTTTGAAACAATTTGGTATGTGCATCTCCCCTGCAAAAGAACTCCATGGAAAGGCTAAAAACAGTAAAATTCCACACGCGACGCGCCATGAATACTTTTTAATTGGGATTTATTTTATCAAAGTAGATAATAGAAAATAAAAAAATGCAAAACGAAATCAAATAAGTCACTTTGACAAATACAAGATTGTTACTAGGAACTTCAGTTATACACAGCACAAAATTAAATTTCTTTTGACAGTACTTTTTTTTCCAATTCCTGGAGATCTTTTGTGGCTATTCTTTCGACTGCCACCTTAGCCGTCGCTTCGCACCTGTTTTGCTTCCTAGAACACGGCGTAGGAGTTTCGTGCAGTATGGCTCTTCCTCACGGTTATCTTTTCTACTCCACCAGGTGCCATTACAGCGTCCTGAACAGTATGCATGCCAATCAGACTTGCTTCTTTGTGATGACGATCATGCACTCCTTGTTCAGGGAGAAACTTCTGCCTAGAGCTGCATTGTTGTGATACAAAGTCAGTATCATTTCAACGAAGCTTGTGAGATCGTTTTTGGCAGGAACTGAGGAAGGTGCTGAAGCCACTAATTCAGACCACAACACGTCGAGTCGTGGCTCTTTTCCGTCGAACTGCTTCAAACGCTCAGTGATGAAGGGCAGTCTCATAAGTGCGGAGTAGCTGCTCTTGATGCGGTCAGCCATTGCGCCAGAAAGCAAATTCTTCTGATCACATGGAATTTCCAGGGCAATGACGATCCTAACTTCTTCCAACTTAGGAGTCTCAGCGACCCCTATAGGGTCTAGGCAGGAAAAAGCACGGGTCTCTTGTGAGCAAGATTTGACCTCTCTTTGATTTTTTCAACCATAGGATACAAATGTACAATTCTCGGCAGTAGGTGCGAAATTGCAGAATATCCACGTCTGGAATTTTCTGAGATCTTGAGCTGTCAGCTTCTTTAAGGGCTGCTCTTGTCGAGAAACCCAGGTCTCCTTTGTGAATAATAATGCGGACTGATTCTTATATGTCATTGTCAGCAACGAGCGTGGCGCGCGTAGTACTGCGCGGAGAGGGTACGGCCGGCGGTCGGCCAGGCGACGCATGCATTCGACGTTGGCTGGGTTCTCATACCGCTTAGCGCTCTATCGGTGGCGCAAATTGCGGGTGGCACCGCGGTCTGTAGGCGAAATAGAAGACTGAGCGGGAGGACTCGACCGAGCGTTCGGGGGCTAAGTAGTCAGGCATTATGAGACTTTTTAAGATTTCCCGTATCAAGTGCGAATTTCCCGTATAATTCCCGTATTTTTCCCGGGTCACTAAAATTCCCGTACAATTCCCGTATTTCCCGTATCGCTCGACACCCTGCAATGAATAACTGATGGATAACTAAAAGTAATTTTCCATGTTGTTCAACATCAACTACAGATGTGGCCAAATCATTAGAATTAACATCCATATTACCAATTTATTATTTATTCGCGACCTTGATGAAGCATTTACCTCCACGTTTTCTTAATTCAAGCCAATGCACGAACAAACGTCTATATAACATTTCTTACATATTGGGAAAAATGGCACACTGTTGTTAGTGGGACAGGGCTATGCAGCAAGACGTAACTAGACCAACACACTACAATGCGTGCACACGCTCACTCACACAGTGTTAACCTTGAAACATGTGTGAGAAGATGTGAAAAACACTGGCTTCTGCCGGGAATACTTCCGCAAACTGCAAGAAAATGAAAATCGGGAAATACGACAACGTAGAACAAGATCTGCTGGTATGGTTTAAACAGCAGCGAAGTTGAAACGTTCCAGTGCGTGCGCAGAGTTCGGCTTGGTCAAACAGGACACAGGCCCGCGCGAACGGAACGACCGCAGCCCGTCGTGGACTGGGGTGGTCAAACTGAATACGGACAAGTCAAGGCGCGGACTTTGTGGAAAATCACAACTGCTCACTTACCCGCCGCGGTAGAACGCCTTCTGTTTAACCAGGATGATGCAATATTACACAATACAGAGTTCGCAGCGGTCAGCCCGCTTCCTGTTTGACCGAACCTTTACTGATGCCATGCAATCACGCAACTAACGAAACTGACGCTTGCATTTGGCTTGCACGACCGGTCAAGCCATTAGACGGAAATAAACAAGTACACCCAAACAAACATCATAATAGTGGATACTCGCGTGTGGCGGGCAATTTAAATCTTTAAAATTTGGATGACTCAATTAATACCTGCACCCCAATTTTTCACGTCCGATTTTGTATAAAAATGTGTGGGTGGTATTCAGGTATATATGGTATTTATTACAGAAGCATTTCTGAGAAGCATTAGGAGCTTAGTGTGGAATAAAGATGTCCCACAAAAAAGCAAGGAAGTGTTATACAGAAGCTACTATATCCCGATACTGACCTATGCATCAGAAACGTGGATAATGAAGAAAAGAGACATAAGCAGAATACAGGCAAGTGAAATGAAGTTCCTGCGAAGTAGAATCGGAGTAACAAGAAGAGACAGGGTGAGAAATGAAAAGGTCAGGGAAATGGTGAAAGAGGAGCCCTTGCAGGGTAGGATTGAGACATCAAGACTGAGGTGGTATGGACACTTAAAGAGAATGAAAGAGAAGAAGATTCCCAAGAGGATGCAGAATAAACGACCAAGGGGAAGACCAAGAGATAAGATAGCTGAAAGGAGTGGAGGAATGTGTCAAGAAGAGAGGCGAGGACTGGACCAGAGTGACAGCAGACTAAGTGGCGAGACCCAGCCTGGGACTGGAAACTGTAAAAGATGATGATGATGATGATGATGAGTATGTATTACAGTTAACTTACAGTTATAAATTATACATAAAATGAAAGAACAACTCACACAGTTTGTCCCACAAGTGTTCAATGTGAGCACCATTCGTCACACGGCACACATCGAGTAATTGTTGCAACAACTGCTTCAATCCTGTTTCTTAAGTCGGTTACGTCAGCTGGTCGAGGAGGCACATACAAATGATCCTGGAACTGCTAATTCACAACTAGCCCTCCGAATTGATTTCTTGGGGCCATGCGAGAAAGACTCTCTCACTCATTCAATATGTTCTTCAATCTTTGATGGTCGGCCAGTACTCTTCCCTTTACAAAGACAGCCAGTGTCGTCAAACTGATGATACCATCTACGGATGTTATCACTTGGATGATTACAATGGAATCTTGGCTAGTAGCCAGACGACGGAGGAACCAGTGCATGTGCACAGGTACGAACACTTGTAGGAGTTGCTCTTTCATTTGATGTATTATTTATAACTGTAAGTTAACTGTAATAAATACTCTCTATCACTCTTTATTCGATTCGACTCTCCGTGACCCCATGTACCAGACTACGCACTGTCCTGCACTGCCTCTCGAAGATTTTCCAAGCTGGAATTTAGTGCTTCTGTGATGCCATCCAACCATCTCATTCTTTGCCTCCTTCTTGTGCCTTCTATCTTCCCCAGCATTAAGGTCTTCTCATGATGTGTCCAAAGTAGCTCAGTTTTTGTTTCAGGATTAAGCCCTCCAAGGAACACACTGGTTTAATTTGCTGTAAAACTGACTTATTGGTTCTCTTCGCAGTCCATGGAACTCTAACTCCAACACCATAATTCGAAGGAATCTATTCTACAGCGTTCAGCTTTTCTCATGGTCCAGGTCTCACATCCATACATCACAACTGGAAAAACCATAGCCCTTACTATACAGATCTTTGTTGTTAAGGTTAGATCTCTACTCCTAAAGATATTGCCCAGATTTGAAAATGCCTGTCTACCATGAAGCAATAGTCTTTAGATTTCATGGCTGCAGTCACCATCAGCAGAAATCTGTGAGCCAAGATAGTTAAAAACAGAGACTATCTCCAGTTTTTCTCCTCCTACACACCATGAATTAACAGTTGTAGTTGTCATAATTTTTGTTTTCTTGACTTTCAACATTAGTAAATACTACAAAGCCTTAAAATTCAGATATTCATTTTGATACACCCTGTACATAGCAGTTAAAAGGTTAATATCTTTTGGAAATGAACTTTCCAATTGGGAATAGGCTACATTGTACTGACCTCTCGTGTGGATGCCCGGGCCATGTCAAGCTCTTCGCGGAGCTCCACCTCCAGCTCACGCGTCCCTTCCTGGACTTGCTCGTTCATGTCCTGGAGCTCCTCCAGGTCGGCAACCATCTCCTCCAGCTCCTTTACCTTATCCTCCAGCACTAGCTTCTTGTCCACCAGCTGGTGCACCATCTCCTCCGCACCCAGAGATGCATCCACCTGCAAGCCAACATCAACACTTACCAAAACCAATATCAATGCAGCAGTTTCTCAAATTGCCTATTGAAATCAGTAAAAAATTAGACAAAGGTCAGGATTCATCCAGTGTAATATTGTCAGTTACTGGTAGTATCCCTATGATTTGCACATAAGGCACAGGTCGAGTTTGTGATTTGTAGCCTTTAACATCTGGGGCGAGGATGAGATGGAGGTACAAGAACAGTTAGAAGTGAAAATCCACATCCTGCTTCTAGTCGACCGGGTCAGGGACTGGAATGAATGAAGCCCCTATCTAGCGGCGAGGATATGAACTGTGCCGGCTGCCGACGCCTGTCACACTCCCCTGGGGCAATGATTAAAAGAATGACAGATGAAATAGAATGATAGTGGAGAGTGTTGCTGGATTGAAATTTGTGACAGGGAAACCGGAGTACCCGGAGAAAAACCTGTCTGCCTCCGCTTTGTCCAGCACAAATCTCACATGAAGTGACCGGGATTTGAACCATAGACCCAGCGGTGAGAGGCCGGCGTGCTGTCGCCTAAGCCACGGAGGCTAACAGACGTAATAAATTAAAAGATTGAGCAATGGGGATTGAAGATAAATGTGGAGAAGAGTAAAACAGTGGTGATGAGTAGAGATAAGAAAGAAGGAAAAGGAGTAATCAAAGTAGGAGGTAAGGAATTGGAAGTGGTGAAACACTTCAAATACCTGGGAAGTGAACTGACTGAAGATTGAAGACTAGATTTGGAAATTGGCAGAAGAATACAACTCGGGAGTGCTTTCTACCAACAGGTACGGGGACTAGAATGGAACAAGGGAAGGCTAAAGAAGTTATGTACAAAGCATATTATGTTCCTATAATGACATATTCAGCAGAAACTTGGACAATGACTAAGAGGGATGAGAGCAGAGTACAAGCAGCTGAGATGAGATTCCTGAGAAGTATGGTCCAGAAAACAAGGAGAGACAGAGTGAGAAATGTAGATATACGGAAAGAACTGGGAGTACAGAAACTAAATGACAAACTGGAGCAAAACAGATTGAGATGGTTTGAACATGTCAAACGGATGAATGAAGTAAGGCTGCCAAGACGAGCACTGGAACGACGGATGACAGGGAAGAGTGGATGAGGAAGACCAAGAATGCGTTGGATGGACTCGGTGGAGAATAGTATTAGAAAACGGAACCTGGATTGGAACACTGTGTCGGAAGAGGAATGGTGGAGCGACAGAACAAAGTGGAGAGGAACCATATTTGCCCCCACCCAGTGTCAGCTGGAAAAGGGGAAATGAAGATGATGATGATGAACATAATACCGTCTCAGTGTGGACTACGCTCCCAATAGGGCTAACATTTTGTATTTTGTGCCGAGTTTGCATTTCATTGTGAATTGAAACATACACTGTTGTGCAAATCTTAAGGACAAGATGGATGAAGGGGCATAATATTTGATTATAAATTAGGAAACAAAATTATTCCACAAGTGGAGTCATGCAGCTCTCTCGGGATTGCCATAAATAAAAGGTTACATTGGGGTGAGCATGTTGAGAGCGTTGCTAATAAGGCGCAAAAGTCATTATACTTCGTTATGAGAAACATGAAGGATAGCAGTATTCAGGCCAAAGAATTGGCTTACAAATGTCATGTGAGACCAATTTTGGAATACGCCACGAGTGTGTGGGAGCCCTACCAATCAACTCTAATGAACAAATCGGAGATGGTGCAAAGGAAAACTGCAAGATTCGTACTTGGCAAATTCTCCCAAACTGATAGTGTCTCTGACATGTTAAAGTCATTGGGTTGGGAATCTCTACACAGCAGAAGACATAAAAGAAGACTCCAGGAGATGTGCAAAGAATACACAGGGAAAGCGGCCTGGAATATACTGCGAAACAGAATGCATGAGCCAGATTATATGGGTAGGGCAGACCACGCATACAAAATTAGGCCCAAAATTCAGAAAACAAATTTAGCTAAGTATTCTTTTATAAACAAGGGTATTCAAACATGGAATGAGTTACCTGAAGAAGTCTTAGAACCTTTTCCTAACAGTTTAAAAGTTTTCAAGAAGAAATTAAATGTTGCATTCAGGGACACAAGATACATTATGGAGAGAAATAGAGATATACAGCATGTAAATATCTTGTTACCACCAGGTTTTGCCTAACTGTAACAGTACCTATTAATAAATAAAATAAATAGCATATCAAGAACTCTTTACCAATATTGTGGCCAGCATGGGAACACGTTGCAGAGCATGCATCGCCGTCCGTGGTGTTCACACACTCTTTTAAGAACCAGGTTTGGGCAAATTTCACTAATGTTAAAATCCACAGGTAGAATTTACAAATACAATCAAGTCTAACAACGGTATTTGGAGATTAGCGATTCAGCTTCAGCTTCTTCTGCACCCAAAATGTCTTCATTTTATCTGACCTGGCTGCCCTTGGTTCATCTGTGATGGTGCAGTTTTTTCGTTCAAATGTTGTTAATGTGAATTGTAAGTATTTATTCCTTAAAAAATTCTTCTCTATTTTTGATTTGAATGAAGAAAAGAGACATAAGCAGAATACAGGCAGGTGAAATGAAGTTCCTGCGAAGTAGGATCGGAGTAACAAGAAGAGACAGGGTGAGGAATGAAAAGGTCAGGGAAATGGTGAAAGAGGAGCCCTTGCAAGGTAGGATTGAGACATCAAGACTGAGGTGGTATGGACACTTAAAGAGAATGGATGAGAAGAAAATTCCCAAGAGGATACATGAGATGCAGATGCAGAAGAATCGACCAAGGGGAAGACCAAGAGATAGATGGCTGAAAGGAGTGGAGGAATGTGTCAAGAAGAGAGGCGAGGACTGGACCAGAGTGACAGCGGAGAGGTGGTGGGAAGAAGAACTAAGTGGCGAGGCTTATGTTCCAAACAGACCCAGCCTGGGGCTGGAAACTGTACAAGATGATGATGATGATGATTAATTGTATATGAAACAAATGTTTGTGATATCTCTACTTTTATTTGGGTGACATTCCCACAAAGTTTCATGAAAATCCATGCATTAGGTAAAAATATCTGTTTATCTCATGAGTGTCGCCTTAACCTGTGTTATGTGGTGTCTGTAATAGTAACTAAGAGTAGTATTGGGAAGGAGGCGGCCCTGGCCTTAAGTTAGGAACCATTCAGGCATTTGCCTGGAATAGAAGTGAGAAAACTTGAAAAACAACTTCTAGATTGGTGAGGTGGGATTCTAACTTGCTTCATCTCAGTTTTGCCTCACCAGGCTTCCAATCCTCAGTCTAATATTAAATTCGTTGTCTGAGCTGAATTGGCCAAAATGTATTATCAATATACAAAATACATTAACAGAATCCTTGAAATATAACTGAAAATACTAAGTACTATTTTGTATAATCAGGGATATTGTGAATTTATTTTGTACTGAAAACACTATTAGTATTTCGCCCAATTCCACCCAGGACCTTTCGGGCTGGAGTCTCAATGCCTTCTGTCGGTTGTAGCCCTTCAGTCGGTCAACATGAATTTGCCCAAAGACTGAGTGTGGTGTACAATATATTCTTGTTCTCATTCGAATGCTTATCCATTAATGGATGTTAGCGACCACATGACGCATCTTTTGCTTATGAACTGCAATGTGGAATAATTTATCGATGCTGAGTAATCCTGTCCACTGTTTTATGTTGTCCACCCAGGAAATCCTTCTTCAGTCCCTTCTTCTTTGACCTTCGATCTTTCCTTTTAACTCTTAGAGTGCCAGGGAGCGCGATAGCGATCCTCTATATGCTAGCAAAAAGTGCCAGGAGCGCGATTGCGCTCCGTGTTGCAACTGTCCAAATAAGTTGTAATAGTTAGCAAATAATATGACAGATGGCAGCTCCAGTCGGTACCGCACTGTGGAAGAAACTACGTAGTTTCTAAATCTACCACTAGAATCTCTGTGTGGCGTGTTGTGTTTCGGTTACGAATTTTTCAATTTCAGTTGTTTGGCGCCTACCTGCAGTCCATGTGTCTGTAATAATGGCGATTAGTTCTCGTGTTGTGTTTGAAAATGATGATGATTTGGTAGAGTATGTTAATTCACTGAGTGATGATTCTGATTATGTCGAATCAGGCGATGATTCAGATTATGCTGAGAGTGATAATGAAGCCGGTAATAATTCAAATAATGACGACAGTGATGATGTAAACAAACCTACTCGTGCGACAGTGGTTCATGAAATTTCTGATTCAGACAGTAATGATAGTGACGGGAATAATGCCAGAGTTGACTGAGATAATAACGATGATGATCAGGTTTCCGAATTCCGTGAAATTAAATCTGATCACGACGTCCAATTTCAACCCTCTCTTGTATTTCTCGAGACGCCTGGCCCTAAACGTACATATAACAGGTGTGAGTGATGATCAGGAAAAGTTGTTTTTTGGAAGAACTATCTATCTCAAGATAGTGATATTTTGTAAAGTGATAAACAATAAGTCAATGTGCACAGAAATATAAAAATTTAGGTGAGTACAATCAAAATACTAGGTAGTATAGAGATCCAAATTTGATTTGTTTATTTTTTTCAAAATTACATGATAATTTTTTTTTTTTTACTTGGCACTGTGAATTATTTTTATGATAGTACAATGAGTAAAGAAAGGCATCACATAGCTACAACGAGGTGTAAACTACAGTGAAATATCTTGAAAAGTGAGGGTAGTACATGTTATTTTCTTCAGTGCTGCATAATACGCATTTTCTCTCTGGCAATCTTAGTACACATGAAGATAAGGAGGCCGGCACTAAGAGGGTTAATATCAACTGGAGAAGTCGATATTTGGTGTTCCGCAAGATATGTCCCAGGTATACAGTTTTTCGTCTTTTAAAGGTGCATAATAAGTTTCGTTGACTGTTCATTTTATGCAGTACTTCAATATTAGTTATTCAGCATTCTGCGGTAAATACACATTTCAAAGGCCTCTATCTTTTTTGTTGCCGCATTTATTGTCCATCCTCCAGATGCATAGAAATACAGACCAAAGTCTAAGGGTTAGGTGTAAGTCTGTATGTGTTAGGATTTTCTGGAATTTCACAAAAGCATTACGGGCATTCTCTATACGACATTTTATCTCCATATCTGATCTCCAATCCTCACATAGCCATGTTCCAAGGTATTTGAATTTATCTACTCTTTGTAATGAGGAGCCATTAAATCGGAGATGTGCATTTTTACAAAAGTCAGGCTGACATGTGACAATGTATATAATAAGTAAATAACGCTTCTGGAAAAAATTACATGTAATTATTCATATATCATATTCATTGTACCCCGCCCAGTCTCTGGGCAAATTGGTGTTGACCAACTGAAGAGTTACCACAGACAGTTTGTATGGCTTCAAAACTTGACATTTCAATGCCTTCCCCAAGACTCCAGAAGGTGGCCATTTGAGTCTAAAAGAATTTCAGTATAGCATAATAAAATTAACAGGATTGTCCCCATACTTACTTGTTCCTGCAGGTCGGCTATCTGGTGTTCCATGATCTCCACAAGGCTGCTCAGCTTCTCCTTTGTGCGTGTCAGCTCCATCACCTCGGATATCTTCTGGTCCAGATCCTTCTGCAACTTCTGGAACTCGTGCTTCTCGTGTGCAGACAGGTCGCGCATCCTGGACGGACAAACTTAATATAAGCCATCTTTTCAAGTTGACACATCACATATTGTACTGCATAATGATGATGATAGTTGATTTAAGGGGCCTAACATCTAGGTTATCGGCCCCTAATAGTTTGGGTGATCGTGAAGATGATAATGAAATGGAAAATATAACTAAAACTAACTACTAACTTATATACTAGAAGAAGAAATGGAAAACAAAAGGAGAATAAGGTGAATAAAGGACAGGAGGAAAAGAAATGCCCTCAACCCTCGTAGAATGCGGATTGAGGGACTTGGAAGGAAGGAGAGCCATAAAAGGCAGACAGGAAAGTGAAAGAGGAGAGGATCCGCCCCACAGGTAATGGATAAAAGGGGGAAAACCAGAACAGAGCTCAAAAATCCCTCAGATCGCCAACTCCCGAACTCACCAGCCGTGAGCCCCTGAGGGTGCACCAAAAGTGGTGGGGCTACACACACCCTGCCTCATTGAGGGCCTGAAGCAGAAGGCATTAAAAGAAAAAGAAGGCTGACCCCTCGCAGAAGGAGGGTATCAGAAAAGATGAGACAAGGGCCAATTAAGGCGGGAAAGGAAGAGACTCCCTAGGCCTCGGATACCCTAATACCATCGGGGTCGGAAGAGAAGTGAGGTCGACAGGAAAGCAGACGGAGAAAAGCCTGGCACAAGTAAGTGGATGCAATGCCGGACTCAGCTGGGGCCCCGTGGTCGCCACTAGATGTGAGCCTCTGGGGGGACATATAGTACTTCATAATGCCCAGAAAATGAAGATTGTGAAAGAATTTAAATATCTTGGTGAGATCACCACTTGGAATGCCAATGAAAGAGCATCAATACATAGTAGAACACTACAATTGCGAAGAGCACAACAGATTACTTGGCCAACATATAAGAAACAGTCTCTTTCGAGTAATGCTAAACTTCGACATTATCTCTCCGTCGTTGAGCCAGAAGCAACATATGCAAGTGAAACCTTATTTAAACTAAACACCCGATCAACAACTGACAAACTACAGAAGGTTGATAGACGGATTCTTCGGACAATAATCTATAAAATACACCAGGTTGAGGGCCAGTGGAGACTTTTGCCCAATTCAATACTTTACAAGGAAAGTGAATCTATCATTGACACGATGCGAAAACGAAGGATCGCGTTTTTGGACACTTATCCCGCTTGCCAAATACTAGACTCCTGAAACAACTTTTTGACTTCTTTTGGAACAGTAAAAGAAAAATCACATGGTTTAAAGAAATACAAATGGATTTAGATGAATTGAAAATTACTAAGCATCAAATTGAACATAGAGAAGAGAAACGGCTTCTGAATAACAAATCCACTCGACTAACATTCAAAATTTCACAGCGTAAGCAATATGTTATATCTGCCGAAGAACGAGCTGCAAGATCTTCCAGACTGAAGAAGTATTGGGAAAGAAAAAAGTTATCAAGAATTAAGAACTGAACTTCGTATTTGAAGACTTTGTATATAAGGTTTGATTTTGGTGCTCCAATGTGGGCGTAAAAAGTGTAAATAAACAAATAAGCCCCCTTACAACTTGTGTCACAAAGTTTATTCCTGTACATCAGGGTGATTAAATACATAACCCAATGATACCCTTCATCTCATTTATTCAATATTAAATTACAATCATCATGGAACATCAAGCTTAAGCATCGACTTTTCACGCATATACACATTGGTTTTTTTGATTGTGCCTGTGAAACGTGGGTGCTCAAGATGAGTTGTTGATTCATTTAGGGGCTTTGCGACATCGTGGTCATGTAGCCCCGTGTGCTTGGGTGTGTGTGGAAATTGTCTGATAACCTGTGTTTTCTTTGTGATGGTTGTATTAAGGACTGATCAGCTCCTCAAAACGGAAAGAAGAATCATTAGAATGTGCATAAATAAAAAGTATCAGGTTGAGGGAGTCTGGAGGATTCTCCCAAATGAAACTGTCAATCGTGAGATTGATCCAATCACCAGAAGAAAAGAATTTCATATTTTTTTCACATCTTACGGCTTCCAGAAAACAGAATTGTACGCCAACTGGTGATGAGAAATCTAGGAAAGAAAACTTGAGGAAAATGGATCCAAGAAATCCAACAAGATTTCAAAGCAGTTGGACTCAACATAACAGATGCCGAGGAGAAAAATAAATATAACACCATTCTTAAAACTCACAAATTTTCTGCAGAAATGACACACAGAAAGCCTATGGAGATTTCAGATGAGTTGAGTAAATCCCGATCTGAAAGAATGGAAAAGTACTGGAAAGAGCGCAAGAACCAAGCAGTACTACCTTCAAAGAAGAAGTGATTGTGGAACGACTCAAGTGGTCCAATGTGACCAATCAAGATTAATAATAATAATAATAATAATAATAATGTGTGTATTTGTAATTTGTAATGTGGCCGTGGCCTTAATTTAGGAACCATCCCAACATTTGCCTAGAGTAGATGTGGGAAGGATCATTAGAATTAACTTCCATTGTTTCGGTCCATATTGACAATTAGTAATTTGTAATTTACTGGGTATAACTTTCCGCCCAATCAATACTTAAAATTGTCTGATTAAAAAGATTAGGTTCATCAGACCCACACAAATAGTGTGCTCCCTCAAGGTAAGAATATCTGATCCCATTCTGGACAGGCCTAGGTTTTTCTAAATCAACACCAACAAGTTCTGACGTCTATTTTGATCTACTACAGCAGTGGTTCCCAACCTGGGGTATGCGTACCCCTTGATGGTATGCAACGAACCGCTTAGGGGTACGCCAAAATTAAACGGTAATGGCGGGCGCCATGTTCCCATCGTACATTTCAGTCGTAATGTACAGACGCGCAGTGCCGTCTTATTCACGCACATCAAGATCCATGTTCCCACCCTATCCCATCCCCAGTCACTTTCACCGACCCACTGCTATTGTCTTGGTTTGCCTAGTTATGCCAAACTAATCGCTTGAATTAGTTTCCAATAAAATCAAAAACAAAAACATCTTATGTATGGTACTGTATTGTTTATTTTCCTCAGCTAAATGTTTTTACATCTTCATTTGCCCAAGTAAATGAAAGTAAAATTGAAAAATTATATTTAGCATTTTATTGAAATGAAATGCATACTAACAGCAAACAAATAATAAATGAAAAATATTAGTTATACGGTATTCAAAAAAAATTATAATAGCTGTAAGTTATGTGTTGTTATTAATGTTTTTATTAAGTTACAAGCTGTACCCGGCATGCGTTGCAATGCCAATCAAAGAAAGTGTTGGCGTTGAAATTCTGTTTCTTGAAGTGCATTTGGATACACAACATGTTAACTGCCTCTAAGCTATCGTAAAATGGATTTTCTAATTTAGAACCATTCGTGGGAGCATGCTCAACAACTTTCAAAAGTTTCATCGCTGTCACTCATTTGTTGAATCTACTCGTGCGCTACCTATTGAGAAATGTATTACTAAGTCGAAGCCCTTCCCTGGCGAGTACACAATAACTCATCAAGGTTTCATCGCAATCGAAGAATGTTATATGAACGCAATAGGGGATTTTGTTGAAACTCTTCGCGCGTCGTTACCCATTTGTTGCATCTACTCTTGTGCTACTTATTGTGAAATGGATTTACTAAGTTCCCTTCCCTGGCGGGTACACAATAACTTATCAATGTTTCATCGAATTCGGATGAATAGTATATGAACGCATACCTGATTTTGTTTAAACGATTAGCGCTCCGTCACTCATTTGTTGAATCTACTCGTGCGCTACCTACTGTAAAATGTATTTACTAAGTTATAAACCGTCACGTAAGTGTCCACAACATCTCACCCAAGTTTCATCGCTATCGAACTAATGGGATATGAAGACATAGGGGACTGTATTGAAACGCTCTGCGTGTCGTCGTTCATTTGTCGAATCTACTCGTGTGCTACCTGCTGTGAAATGTATTTACTAAGCCAGAAACCTTCCTTGGAGTGTCCACCATATTTCACCCAAGTTTCACCGCTAACGGCAGAATGGTATATGAACTTATACGGGACTTTGTTGAAACGCTTCGCGCGTCGTCCCTCATTTGTTGAATCAACTTGTGCGCTGCTTATTGTATAGTGGATTTACTAAGCCAGAAATTTTCCATGACGTGTACACAACATCTCACCCAAGTTTCATAGCTACGGACGAATGGTACATGTATTCATACGGGACTTGGTTGAAACGCTTCGCGTGTCGTCGCACATTTGTTGATTCTACTCTTGCGCTACATATTGTAATATGGAATGTACTCAGCCAGAAACCTTCCCTGGAGTGTACACAACATCTCACCCAAGTTTCATCGCAATCGGATGAATGGTATGTGAACGTATACGGGACGTTGTCGAAACGCTTCGCGCGTAGTCACTCATTTGTTGAATATAAACGTGCGCTTCGTATTGTAAAATGGATTTACTTAGCCAGAAACCTTTCCTGGAGTGTACACAACAATTCACCAAACATTTATCACTATCAGACGAATGGTATATGACTTTATAAGGGACTTTGTTGAAACGCTTCGAGTGTCATCGCTCATTTGTTGATTCTACCCATGCTCTACCTATTTTTAAAGGGATTTACTAAGCTAGAAACCTTCCCTGGAGTGCACACAAAATCTCAGCCTAGTTTCATCGCTATTGGACGAATGGTATATGAACGCATAGGAGACATACCCACAGACAGACAAACTATCACGTAACATTGATTTTTATATATATACTAGCTGAAGTACCCGTGCTTCGCTACGCGTCATAAATAAATTAAAATGTGAAGGTGACAGCAAAAACAGGGGATAGGCGAGGTGCTGCGCAGAGGGAGATTAAGGATGGAACATTTTGTCCAACTACACCGCTCGGCGTTGACCGTGTTTTATAGCACAAATTTAGGTTTTACTCGCTAACCATTGGAGATACCTTTCGGATAGAAAATGTAATTTTAAACCTCGTATATGCCATCAAAAGTTTGCTATTTCTTAGCGTTCTCTTTTTATTTGAAATGGAAATATGTAAGTTTGAAACCAAAGGGTGTAGTGACGTCACTAAAATGGTCGCCATCTTTAAATAGTGCAAAGAATTGAAATCAGAAGTAACCTATATGTTAACCAGGTAAATCAGCTACTTCCATGTAAAATTCATGTAAATCGGACCAGTGGTACTTGCGTGATTGAGTAATACACAGACACACACCATCTCATTTTTAGCCTTGCTTCGCTCGCGTCATAGTCGTGTCTTTTTTTTATTCAATGAAATGCAGGTTTAACCCCGTTAACACCCCTTTAGAATCTGAATACCCAAAAAATCCCTCCTTAGTAGACGTTCTCGATACACAACGAACATATCCCCAAAATATCATTCTTCTAACTTTAATAGTTTTGGTTGGTCGATGAGAGTGAACATCCAAAAATCCTTCCTTAGTGGACGTATTTCTTCCAGAATTTCACCCCTCCCCATAGGCCCCTTAAATTGCATTTATGAAAAAACGGTCAAACACCTTTTTTTTTTTTTTTTTTTTAAGCTGATTGATTTCCTTGGAGTTTCAAACTCCTCGCCTATGTCGTTTAAGAGATACACGCTCCGTTAGGAATCTTTCAACCCCCACTTTTCATCCCTTTCACCTCATAATATACACCACATCGAAAAACCATTAGACATGTGTCAGCTTATTTTTAATGATTAGTACAGTAGAACCTCGATGCATCGTTTTTCAAGGGGGAGGGGGAAAATGACGATGGATGCGGGAAACGATAAATGCGGGTAACATAAAAAAAATTGAGTAAAAAAATAAAGAAAGTACGGGTACTGTATTTGGACATATTTCTTCATGTAAACTTTATAGAGACGTCAAAATATTGCAACCACGATGTACGCGATATGATTTCATATGTCATTTTATCACTTGCTCTTTTTAGTAAAAAAAGTCATTAATTGTTTTTTGTTTCGTCAAAGCTTTACGTTTCAGACGAAACAAAGCCTTCTCAACTTGCATAATGTTCTCTTCTTCACGATCACTGATGACATGCGAGTACATGAAGGATTTCATCTTCGCTAAGACGGCATGCGCTTCGGCGAAACTCGGGACGACTTGGGGCTCACGATCGTCTTCCATTCATCACCCCCTCGCCATCATCGCACAGCTCGCCAATCTCCGCGGGAGATACTACCGGTGTTCCGAATGAAAGAATACAGCAGTTCCGAGTGTTCGCGGCTCTCTGACCGGGCAAGCTATTTCAAGGCTAAATGACGTCACGCTATGACGACACCCGCTCAAGACTGTCTAAATGCTTTCATTGCTGTTCTGTGTGATCTAACTTGTTAGCCAAGCATTGCCAAACGCAGCGTAACATTATTGAGATTACGAGAATTGCGTCGTCAGTGAAGTAAAGTTTTCATTACGAACTACAGATAAAATTGTAATCGCCGCACACGACCAAGGTACTACACGGGACCACTCAGAATGAAATGAAACAGCACAATGACGGCTTGGCGCTTCGAGCAGAATCGTTGGCGCCTGAAGGCTCGTAGGCGTGGTTATATAGTGCGGTTGCGCGTAAACAATCTGCGCACTGCAGTCCAGCCTACTTGAACTTGCTTCAGCCGAGAAACTCCTAATCGTTCGTACCTCGTACATTCTCGCGTAACAGGTTGCCGCTATGCTGCTTCAAATTCAAAATAACTTTAGCATATATTTTTCTCATAAACGATCAATGCGGGAAAATGGTGGCCAAGGACTAGTGATTTTTTGACGATCCATGCGAAAAAACGATAGTTCGAGGAACGATACATGCGGGGAAATTTAACATTAGTTTATATGGAAAATTTTCGGGACTAAATTAATTGAACGATGCATACGGGAAAACGACAGTTCCGGGAACGATGCATCGAGGTTCTACTGTATATGTGCCAAGTATCACATCCCCAAATGAAACCACTCGTGAGATATTGTTATTCAATGAAATGCACGTTTACCCCCTTAACACCTCTTTAAAACCCGAATAAACAAAAATCATTCCTTAGTTGACGTTTTCGACATACAGCGAACATATTCCCAAAATTTCATGTTTCCAACTTTAATAGTTTTCGCTGGGCGTGATGAGTGAGTGAGTCAGACAGGACATTTTCTTTCAATTATTTTTACCAGAATTTCACCCCTCCCCATGGGCCCATTAAATTGGATTGATGAAAAAACGCTTGAACACCTATTAAATTATTCTTTAAGTTGTATTTTTCCCCTGAATTTGATGAGTGAGTGAGTTAATCAGTCAGTTAGGACACTTTCTCTCCTTTTTTTACCCAGAATTTCACCCCACCCCATTGGTCCCTTAAATTAATTTATGAAAAAACAGTCGAACACCGATTTACTTACTTTTAGGCTGATTTTGTTTTCGCTGAGTTTCAAAAAAAAGCCTCTATCGTTTAAGAGATAGGCCTACAAGCTCCGTTAGGAATCCTTCAACCCCCACTTTTCACCCCTTTCACCTCATAATAATACACCACATCGAAAAACCCTTGGACACATGTCTGCTTATTTTTTAAGATTAGTTTATATGCCGAGTACCACATCCACAAATGAAACCACTTGTGAGATATTGTTATTCAATGAAATGCAGGTTTAACCCCCTTAAGACCCCTTTAGAACCTGAATATCAAAAAAACCTCCCTTAGTGTTCGGTTTTGACATATAACGAACATATCCCCGAAATGTCATGCTTCCAACTTCAATATATTTGGCTGGGCGATGATGAGTGAGTGAATGAGTCAGGACATTTTCTTTCAATTTTTTTTCTTTAGAATTTCACCCCTCCCGATGAACCCCTTCAATTTGATTCAAAAGAAAACTGTCGAAAAGCTATTTACTTACTTTAAAGCAGTTTTTCCCCCTGAGTTTGATGAGTGAGTCAATCAGTCAATCAGTTAGGACACTTTCTTTCCTGTCCCCCCCAGAATTTCATCTCTCCCCATGGGCCCCTTAAATTGGATTTATGAAAAAACGGTCAACAGATATTTACTTCTTTTTTATGCTGATTTTTTTCGCTGAGTTTCAAACTCCTCGCCTACGTCGTTTATGAGATACACGCTCTGTTAGGAATCTTTCAATCCCCACTTTTCACCCCTTTCGCCTCATAAACACTTCGAAAAACCCTCAGACACGTGTCTTGTTACTTTTTAATGATGAGTTTATATGCCGTGTATCACATCCCCCAATGAAACCAATCGGGAGATATTGTTATTCAATGAAATGCAGGTTTAACCCCCTTAAGACCTCTTTAGAACCTGAATATCCAAAAATCCTCCCTTAGTAGACGGTTTTGACATACAATGAACATATCCCCAAACTGTCATGTTTCTAACTTCAATAATTTTGTCTGTGCGATGATGAGTGAGTGAGTGAGTGAGTGAGTCAGGACATTTTCTTTCAATTTCCTTTTTTCAGAATTTCACCCCTCCCCATAAACCGCTTAAAATTGATTTATGAAAAAAAAACTGTCGAACAGCTATTTACTTACTTTAAAGCAGTTTTCCCCCTGAGTTTGATGAGTGAGTCAGTCAGTCAATCATTTAGGACACTTTCTTTCCTGTTCCCCTCCCCCCCCCAGAATTTCATTTCTCCCCATGGGCCCCTTAAATTGGATTTATTAAAAAACCTTCTGCACATATTTACTTCATTTTTATGTTGATTTTTTTTCGCTGAGTTTCAAACTCCTCGCCTATGTCATTTAAGAGATACACGCTCCGTTAGGAATCTTTCAACCCCCACTTTTCACCCCTTTCACCTCATAATATACACCACATCGAAAAACCCTCAGACACGTGTCTTCTTATTTTTGATGATGAGTTTATATGCCGAGTATCACATCCCCCAATGAAACAAATCGGGAGATATTGCTATTCAATGAAATGCAGTTCTACCCCCTTAACACCCCTTTAGAACCTGAATATCCAAAATTCCTCTCTTAGTGGGCATTTGCGGCCCTTGAGGAAGCTGCATACCAGATTTCATTCCAATCCGTTCGGTGGTTTCTGAGATTTCGCGATGAATGAATGAATGAATGAGTGAGTGAGTGGTATTAGTCAAATATGTAATAGATAGATAGTGTCAAGTCTTTGTTATGCTAAACTCGGTTGACAGTGCTTTGTGAGCAGTTGAGTAACTAACGGGATTTCAAGTAAAGATGCTCATTTTCTATACCAGTAGTGCAGAGCGCAACTGTCATCCAGACGGCCGTGTCTCGACTTGAGCTATGTTGCCATGGAAACTATCTGCCTTGCCATTCCTTCATGAGTATATTTTATGATTTGATTAGCCTGTGCTCGAGTCCAAAAGGGCCTAAATCAGAAGAATGAGAAAGACTATCGAAAATTCATGTAGCCAGCGGTTCCTTCTGGGTCCTAAACTATGTGTATGCAAAATTTGGTTGAGATTGGTGGAACGGTGTAGATTTGTATACGGAACAGACCCACCCACATACATACCCACATACATACAGACTTTCACTTTTATATATAAGATAAGTATGTTATTATTATAAGTTGCTTGTTGTTAATTCTTTTTATAGTAATTAAATATGTTATTAAATTAAAAGAAATTTTTTCATGCCTATTTTGTTGCCTATTTCACACGTTAGTGCCTATTTACATGCCTATTTTGGCTATTTTAAGAGCCTATATGCCTGCCTATTTTAACTGTTTTTAGTGCCTATAATTCTCGTCTCTAGTTATAACAGATTTAAACTCCACTAAGCACAACACACACTGTGTTTCTGCTGAATTGTCGCCATTGCTATCACACTACTGAAACAGTAGCGTGGCAACTCCCATGTTGAGGCCGGCAATAGTTTCCATTTGAGATTACGAGTAAGTTCTGTTATTACATTACAAAAACAAGAAGTTCCGTGACGAACTAAAGAGCCTACTTTTCTTAAAATTTAAGATTCACGCCAATGATCAAAGACGAAATTAAGTTAGAAATATCGAAATTTCTAATTAGTTCGTAATACTGTATACCTGGCATAATGTAGCCTAATAAAGCACTACAGTTGGCAGTCCTGGTGACTGAATATATTCTTAGTTCCATCTCTTAAGGTACAGAATACAAAATTTGGTTGAAGTCCAATGGATAGCATGGACGTTACATGCAGTTAAACAGTGGATCTAGCAGCGCGAGTAAAATCATGTTGGCAACAATGACATACATGTATTGGTCAGAAATAATCTGAAATAATACGATCTATTGTTGCGCCAATTTTGAATGAAATCCATTAGTTAGTATGGAAGTTACATGCATTTTAAAATTGGACCTATCAGCAGGCTTAGAATCATGTTGGTAGCACTGACGTATATTAGTTACTCCAAATTAATATAGAATGTCAGGTACTATACGTGTGCAAAGTTTAAAACTGTCGGTTTGCATACTTTCTGATATATGGGTATTTGGATTAAAACAATTTGAGAGCATTTATTAACAGTTGGCAGCCCTGGTGGCTCTTAAGAATACGCTCAATCTGTTTATGTACACATAGTACATACGAAATTTGGTTGAAATCCAATTGATAGTGTAGAAGTTATATGCATTTAAAATTTGGAACTATCAGCAGGCTTATAATCATTTTGGCAACACTGCCAGGTAGGGCCTCATGGAAATTAAACTGCAATATTATTATCTATACGTGTGCCAATTTTGAAATAGCTCCGATTCATACCTTCCAAGATATCCAACATGGAGCTCAAATTTCAAATGCGATTTTTCAGCAGTTGGTAGCACTGACATCATTTTCAAATATGGGCGTGAGATATTCAGGTATAGGTCTTTACTCCTACCAAATTTTGTTTAGTTTGCTGCAGGTGTTTAGGATTTGATGGACACACACACACACACACACACACACACACACAGACAGACAGACAGACAGACACACATTTCTGAAATGTCCTACTGTTACGGTACTATCTGTGGTTCCTTCCATTAATTACTTGTTGGGCGGAAAATCTTATGACCAGAACAACAGATCATTATTAATGGTCCAATGCGGCGTTTTACGCGTTGACATAATTGAATGACCCTGTCAACATCTCCTGTAAATAGAAAACTTCTGTGTGTGAGAGTCGTAACCCAATTGTACTGGTAATTATTAGCCTACTTTTCATATTTTGCAAAAATCATTTTGGCAACACTGCCATGTATGGCCTCCTGGAAATTAAACTGCAATAGTATTATCTATACGTGTGACAATTTTGAAATAGCTCCCATTCATACCTTCCAAGATATCCAACATGGAGCTGAAATTTCAATTGCGATTTTTCAGCAGTTGGTAGCACTGACATCATTCACAAATACGGCATTGAGATATTCAGGTATAGATCTTTACTCCTACCAAATTTTGTTTCGATTGCTGCAGCCGTTTAGGAGTTGATAGGGGGGGACACACACACAGACAGACAGACACACATTTTCCCGGATCGATCTCATAAGTCTACTTTTTCCTCCTATTTTTCAAAATGTGAAAAGTAGGCTAAAAATCATTTTTTACACATTAAAATTTATCTGGAAGTTGATAAATAAATGATGTCAGTGCTACCAACTGCTGAAAAATCGCAATTGAAATTGAGGACAGTTTTTTCGAAACTCGCTCATTGCAAAAATGGGGTGAATTGAGTTAAATACGGGATGTGAATGTTTGGTCACTTGGCTTTCATGTCCTTAAACTGATTTTAGCAAAAGTTGTTTATTGTCATCACTACAAGCCGCTAAATCTGGGTCGTTTTCCCAAAAGTCGCTCATTACTACGATATGCGGTATGCCAAAACTAGCTCATTACAGCAAACGTTGCTAGAATGCGGGATATTTGCTGACATGTAAGATTCCATGGTTTCTTTTAATGAATGAATGTTGGTATTCCTAGCAGGAGTGTTATGTTTTTAATTCCTCAGCACTTTCCTGTCCATTGTGTTTGGTTGCGAACGGAGAAAAACGGATAATTAAAGATACGAAAAATGACGTTGTAAGGAACAAGGCTCGCATTGATTATAAATTACACAAAGCAAGAGCTAATAATTTTTTCTCCATACTTAAAGAAAAGGATGATAGTCATGTTGATGTTATATTTGACATGCAACAAAATCAACCCCTTCCTAAAATATCTGTAGGGGAAGCATTTTATCTGAGACAAGCATGGTTATATAATCTTTGTGTCATGACAAACGAAAAGCCACTGGACAAAAGTAAAGTTTTCTTTTATACGTGGTTGGAGACAGAAGGGGGTCGTGGAGCGAATGAAATAGCTTCGGGTGTAAAAGACTATCTTCAGCACTTAGAAAATAATCTTCACAAGGAAGGGGCTAGAGATAAAAATCTTAGGCTATTTTCAGACTCTAGTGTATCCCAAAATAAGAATAGTATTTTATTAGCATCTGTGGCACGTTTCCTCGAATAGTCTAAAGTTTTCAAATCAGTTGAACATTATTTTCCCATTCGAGGTCATAGCTTTTTGCCGCCAGATCGAGTGTTCTGGAACGTAGAGAAAAAATACAGAGAGAAAGAAGAGATTGTATCGCCTATGGAGTATCGTAGCCTACTCAGTGATCACGGACAAGTGAGAATACTGCATAAAGATTGGAACATCTATGATCTGAAGGCAAAATCAAGGAAGATTTTGAAAGGGAAACTACCTTTGAACATCACAAAAACCCGCATCATTCAATATAGGAAACATGAAAACTTCCAAGGTACAAGTCGCTGTTCGATACACATACAGTGGTGAATCACCACTGTAGAAATACTCAATAAAGGAAAGATTCCCTTCAAAGAAATGGACTTGGCTCCAAAAATGGAAATAGTAAAACACGTTAGTAAGGAAAAGGGCCAAGATATGGCAAAATTAATGAAATTCATACAAATATCTCTGGACGCTAAGGAGTTCTATTTATTTATTTTTAGCGTATGGCTTTCAGTGCCGGGAGTGTCCGAGGACATGTTCGGCTCGCCAGTTTTGTAGCTGCTTCGAGACGGACACCCAATGGGTGAGCTACAAGTACCGTTGGGGAGGAAAGTTGGAAGGGAGGGTCGAGGAGTTGGAAGGTAGCGGCTGTGGCCTATAGTTAGGGACCAACTCCGGCATTTTCCTGGAAGGAAGATGGGAAACCACAGAAGACCATCTTCAAGGCTGCCGGCGGGGGGATTCGAACCTCCTCGCCTCCCGGATGTGAGCGACTGCCAACAGTCATGCCGCAACGACCACGGCTAACTCACCCGGTAAGGAGTTCTATGAAGCGGTTGTTAAGGGAAAACATACCAAGAACAAGATGAATGTAAGTGATGTGATGGAGGATACACAAGTTGGTGAAACTGCATGAGAATAGAGAGGGCTAGTCAATAAAGACAGAGATTCATTAATTTTTTGTCTCTTAAGTTTTGTATCTCTGGTAAGGTATATACTATTACCACTGACATTCTTCATTTATAGTATTGTGATAATGCCTGTGTGTAAATTCTGCTATTTCCTAATTTTAAATTTGTTTCATGTATGCTGTGGAGGAAATGTTTACTCAATAGGATTATGCGATGAGCGAGTTTTGAAAAAACACGAACATTTTCCCCTTACCTTTTTGTAAAAGCTATTCAAATTTGTACTTTTGGCTATACTTATATCAGATTGTAACTAACAAATGCACTGTTTAAGATAGACTAAATAAAAAGTTCCTATTTACTCTATTGTCTAACCAGTTTTTTGTCTCTCCTGAAAAATTATGATTTTGCAAGGAGCGAGTTTTGAAAAAACGGTCCTCAATTTCAGCTCTATGTTGGATATCTTGGAAGGTATGAATGGGAGCTATTTCAAAATTGTCACACGTATAGACAATAATATTTCTGTTTAATTTCCAGGAGGCCATGCATGGCAGGGTTGCCAAAATGATTATAAGCCTGCTGATAGGTCCAATTTTTTAATGCATATAACTTCTACACTATCAATTGGAATTCAACCAAATTTTGTATGTGCTATCTGTACATAAACAGATATGACAGTGTATTCTTAAGAACCACCAGGGCTGCCAAGTGTTAATAAATGATTTCAATTTCTTTTATCCAGATACCAATATATCAGAAAGTATGCAAGCCAATAGCTCTATACTTTGCACACGTATAGTACCTGGCATTCTAGATTAATTTGGAGTAACTAATATACGTCAGTGCTGCCAACATGATTCTAAGCCTGCTGATAGGTCCAATTTTAAAATGCATGTAACTTCTATACTAACTAATGGATTTCATTCAAAATTGACACAACAATAGATCGTATTATTTCAGATTATTTCTGACCAATACATGCATGACATTGTAGCCAACATGATTTTACGCACGCCGTTAGATCCAATGTTTAACTGCATTAACGTCCATGCTATCCATTGGACTTCAACCGAATTTTGTGTTCTGTACCTTAAGAGATGGAACTAAGAATATATTCAGTCACCAGGGCTACCAACTGTAGTGCTTTATTAGGCTACATTATGCCAGGTATACAGTATTTCGAACTAAATAGAAATCTCTATATTACTAACTTAATTTAGTCATTATTCTAGATAGATCCATATAGATTAATCATTGTCATGAATCTTACATTTTAAGAAAAGTGGCTCTTAAGTTCGTCACGGAACTTCTTGTTAATGTGTAATTTTAACTACAATGAGATTAATGAACTGTCAAGAAACATTTTATACCAAGTGCAGCAACTCAACACGAAAGAGCACCCAACGAGGATAACATTTGTTTAATTGTAAAATAGTGCCATAGGACAATGAAAACTGTATTAGGGAAATGATGCATGCTTTAATTTAGTTATGTTATCGAGTGTAATTGTATTTGTTTGTCATGTTATGATCTGTGACACAGGCTGAAGAAGGGTCAAATAGCACCCGAAACATGTCCCCCTGAAAAATGAATCCTAATCAGACAATTTTAAGTATTGGTTGGGGGGAAAGTTATACCCATTAAATTATAAATTACATGTCGGAAACCACGTAAAACCACTTCCAGGATGACTGAGGTAGGGTTCGAACCCGCCTCGTCTCAATTTTGCCTTACGAGGCTAAGTGTACCCCGTTCCAGCCCTCAGATGCTTCACAAAAAAAGAGCAGATTGCTGACGACACACCTAACGAGCGTGTCTCGCAGTCTGATGTTGTGCTGCTGCAGCTGCTTCATCTCGTAGTTAGAGACAGTTGAATCTCCTTCACCACCACCCCCGCCACCACTCCGCTCCTGAACCTCTGCCTTGAGAATCTCCAGGTCCAGAGTTGCCTCCTCCAGCTTCTCGCGCACCTGTTCCAGCTCCAGCTGCAGGGTCTCTGCCTGGAACACACAACATTATTTCCATATAACAATAATAATCACTATTACCAAATTTACTCGCCTATAATACCCCCTCACCTATACATGGTGTCCACAGAATTTTCAATGTCAATTTTCCTGACTTTTACTGACCATTTTTCAACAAAATTCCTGACTCGCGAAGTCATCGTAACATTGGAAAAAAGGTTTATTCAGCAAATATATATATTTTTTATTTATATTGATATTTTTATTTGCAGCCTCCACCATCCACACAGCTGCCCCAATGCTTGCCTCTTTATTCATTTAAAATACAAAATGCAGTAAATTATAATGCAATAATACATAAATCAAAGTACTTAATAACCTAAACTATAGTGATGGGGTTGCCCTACGCCGACGCCAAAAAAAGTGAAAAAAAAATAGGTAAAAGAGGTTTTTACTATGATACACTGTAAAAATGGAAACTTACCATAATGTCCAGTGAGTTATTGCTTTTTATCCAGAGATTAGTTGAACAAGTAACATCAAAATAAGGCTGTAAAACACAAAATACTGTATGGTTAATATAAAATTCCTGACTTTCTAATACTTTTCGCCGTTTTTTTCCTGACTCACGCCATTTTTTCACACTTTTTCCTGACTAAAAACAAAACTATTCCTGCCTGTGGACACCATGCTATAATATTCCCCCTCAATTTTCTACTATTATTGGGGGGAAAAATTATTGTAAAAAAAGGAATGTCATCGTGTTTCACTCTCTATCCTAGGCTTCTGTACCATACTCCTCAGGAATTTCATTTCAGCTGCCTGTCAGCATCATCATGATCCTTTTCCGTCTCCAGTTTCCCGGGTGCTGCCTGTATTGTACTTTATTATACCACAGAGACAGAGTGTTGACTGCGCGTCATGGAAAGTATGATGCTGAAGTGGACAGGTGGCATCACTTAACTGAACTGCATCCCCAATGAATCCATCGGGGAGAGTAAAAATGCTGTATGATGACTGCTACAGCTGTGTTCAAGTAGGAAATGGACATTCAGATTGGTTCCAGACATCTAGAGGAGTGCAACAAGGCAGTGCCCTTTCACCATTACTATTCATCACCATCATGGATGAAATCATAAAGGAAGTGTAGCAGAACACCAATATGGATCTTCAAGCATTTGCTTTTGCTGATGATAAAGTTATCTGGGGAAATAGTGAGCTGGAAGTCCAGGAAAGGCTGAACGTCTGGAATGATCATTTGAAAAAATATGGACTGAAAGTTAAGTGCTACAAAAACTGTTGCAATGTCTGTTAACAGACAGAGAAGTAAAGATAATATAATGCTGGAGGAAGTACAATTGGAAACAGTAAACCAGTATCAGTACCTTGGATGCTTAATATCAAGTGACAACAGAATACAGCTTGAATTAAATAACTGTATTCAGAAATCAAGTCAATTCTATCAGCAAGTTCGATATCTACTCTAGAATAAGCAAGTGCCACTAAGATCAATACAAACATACTTTGTCCCTATATTGACTTATGGGTTGGAAACATGCACAACTACCAAAAAAGATGACAGCAAACTTCAGGCTTCAGAAATGAAGTTTCTAAGAATCATGCTTCAAAAAACTAGGAAAGACAAAGTAAGAAATGAAAGGATAAGAGAACAAGCTGGAATAAATCAGTCCCTGAAGGAGACCATAACTAGGGCACGTTTGCGATGGTTTGGTCACGTCAAACGTATGACAGAAGGAAGAATTGCAAAACAATGGTTACATACTGAGATTACTGGAAAGAGACCTGTTGGAAGACCTAGGAGGAGATGGCTGGACCAAGTGAAGGAAGATATCACATCCAAGAGAATCAACTGGGATGAAGTCTTGAAGGAGCAGTGGTACATGACTCGACTAAAATGGAGAGCGCTCGTAAACCACACCCGGGAACCTGGAGTGGAAACTTGATGATGACAAGACACGTGTTATAGTTGTAGTCCACTCACCTTCTCCTCCGCCATCTCCTTGTCGAGAGTGGCCATCTCCACAGTCTCCGACAGGTCAGCCATCTCCTCGGCGTGCAGGTTACGGGCCTCGATGGCTTCACGGGCTTCCTGCTTGGCACGCTGCAGTTCCCGCTGCAAAGACGCTTGAGACTCCATGATGCGAGCCTTGAACTCCAGCAGTTTCTCTAATTCCATCTGCAATTTGTCCGAGTCCTTCATCTTCTCCTTGTCCTGTTGTCTCTTTACTGTAACGACACCACCATAGTATTAGCCACAGCAGCTGTATGAATTTAGGAATGCAATGATTCATGTTGGATCCGTATTGGTAATTAGTAAAAAGAAAACTGTAGTCATGTACTGCGGAAAAGAGAAAAAGAAAACTCAAATGAACATAGATGGGGTACGGTTAGAGAATGTAGAACAGTTTACATATCTACGTAGCACTATAAATGGAAGTAATGACATCAACATTGAAATTAATAACAGACTACTGTCGACCAAAGTATTATGTGCACTCGAGTTTGAAGGTTGTTTGTGAAGTAACCAATAGACCTACATAAAATACAATAACATCATCATTTTTGCCGTTCTATTTTACGTTAGTTCATGTAGGTTTGGAATTTTTAATTTATATTTTAATATTTTTTATCGCAGTTGGAACACAAAAAGTGCCCGTTTTTAAGCGTGTTTCAACCATGCGTCACATTTAAGAATTATTATCTCACAAACCCGTCATCAGATCGAATCCAAATTTTAACACAATATACATTGGAATGTTGTATAACTGGTTTATTAATTTCAAAATTTTGTGTGTCCAAGAAACAAAGTTATCATTTTTGCAAGGTAACTTTTTCTCAGCTCGGGGTGGTTGGAAAATGTAGTTCTTGGTTGCGTTGTAATCCTTATACATCAAAAAGGTATGCTGTATGACTGTGAAATACGAAAATTAATTCAATTATTTTATATCTGTTTGTATTTGTACGGGGAATTAAGACATGGTTCACCAGTTAGAATACAGGTAGGCTCTGAAATTCGTGAGGAGTATGGTACGGAAGACTAGGAGAGTGAGAAATGAAGACATTCGAAAGGAAGTGAGTGTACAGAAGTTGAATGATAAGCTGGAGCAGAACAGATTGAGATGGTGTGGACATGTGAAAAGGATAAATGATGAAACAAGTGTTGGAGAGACGGATGACTGGAAAGAGAGGACGATTATAGAACTTTGCAAGTTCATCATCATGGTTCCGTATTAATAAACCTAATTTGTCTGACAAATGTAAATATTCTGCCAGATCAATACTTTTATTATCGCAGATCACTATATAGCAGGGCCATCCAAACAGCGCTCTGGCTGCGTTCTAAGCCCGTGCTCCGAGCTCTTTGGTGGAAGGTAGTTTCGTTAGGGGTGGAAGGAGCTTGGCTTGCTGAGCGCGCCTATTCGCTAGTCTAGTCCAATGTGCTTTGTTGACAGCATGTAAGTAAGTCAGTTCCGCAGTGGTTATGACTGAACATTATATTACAAGAATGGAGTGGCGAAGCAGCAGCCTTTAAAGCAGAATCATTTTTCTGTACAGCTTATAAAGGGCATGCCGAATGTTTAGTGTGCCACCGAGATTTAATGTGTTTAAAGAAACACAATTTGGAACGGCACTGCAGTGCCAACCACGGGGATGATTACGGTGATTTGACAGACGACAGTCGCCAATCGAAGTTGGAAGAATTGAAAGAAAATTTCAAGCAGCACTTTTCTGCTAAAATTCTTGTTTACAAACAAACGACTTAATTAACTGAAGAACACTAAAATTGTTACTTGCCGTATTTCTGTCCAGCAGGAGATAGAGGAGAGTGAGGTTGGTGGACACAATTTACGAGCAAGCTACAAATGTTCGATGCGAATTGCCAAAGCTGGGAAACCCTTTGAGGAAGGGAATTTAATCAAGGAGTGCCTAATGGACGCTAGTTGAGAAACTTAAAAAAATCTCACTCTGTAGGCCTATATGAGGTATATTTTTATGGCAAAACAGCCCTATCAATGTCAACAATCCCACAAAAGCCGTCGACCGCACGACTGTACGTACGTATCTTGTCAGCGCGGTCGGAACATCGTCCGTCTGACTCAGGCCTCCACGCTGACACAGTGTAGTGGTGGTAGGGGAAGGAGCGCTAGTCTGACTGCCCAGTGCTCCCCGAACGCGGCCGCACTCTCAGAGCTCAATGACTGGATGGCCCTGCTATATAGCCTGTTGGGACATGTTTCGGGGCCTATCACTATCGGCACCCTTCTTCAGCCAGACACTAGTCATCTTCATCGGCTTTAACTCGAATCCGAGTATAAATCTTCTTCCTTCAGTCCAGATTGTGGATGTGTTTACGGTCACTAAAGAGTCCAATCCTGGCAAGGAACAAGTGACCACACAAGTCACATAGTATTGCTGGAGGAGGACGTGGTTGGGCTGCTCGACCTTTCAAACGTCTTTACAGTATCCGAGATGGTACGGCGCCAAGTTGAGCGGTCTTCAGCCAGCATGTCCCAGGTTTGTGAATCAAGACCTGTCAATTTCAGGGTCTGCTTAAAATTGGTCCTTGTAGCGCCTCTTAGGACCACCATGAGGTCTGGTGCCATAGCATAACTCACCATACAGCATTTGACGAGGTAATCTCACATCATCCATCCGATGGACATGACCAATTGGTGACCTATTATGGATGATTCTATGCTGTTCATTTGAGCCTTTTCCAGAACAGCAATATTGGTAATGCGGTCTTCCCATTTAATCATCAGGATAGATCGAAGTTTTTGTAGGTGGAAGCGCTCAAGCTTCCTGAGATCACGTCGGTAAAGGGTCCACGTTTCACAGCCATACAACAATGTAGAAATGACTACTGCTTTGTACACCATAAGCTTTGTACTCATGGACAGATCTTTGTTTATGACGACCCGGTGCGCTAATCGTCCATATGCTGCATGGGCTGTGCCAATTCTCTTATCCACATCCTGCTCACAGGTACAGCTCACAGAGATGGTACTGCCCAGGTACGAGAAGTGGTCAACCTGTTCTAATGGCAAATTTGAGATGGAGATATTGAACTCAGGAAGAGGTGTGCCTGGTGAAGGTTGTACCAAGACTTTAGTCTTATTGACATTTTTGGTAAGACAAAGTGATCACTTGCACTTTTGTAACAGCGTGAACAAAAGACATTAGGAAATTGACAAAGTAAACACATAAAAAACCTATGGGACGATGGTAGTGATGGAATGATGAGAAACGAGGTGCGTAATATATACAGTATGGAATGTGTAAACATTGTTGACACTTAAAAAACGCTAAATAGGCTATTAGGGAAAAACACATTAAAATGCACAAAATGTGCGGAGTAATCACTTTTCTGTTTGGAGAGAATAATGAGTTTGGTTGTCGACCTAGGAGGCGACGATTACATTTATTGTTGAATGATTTCAAAGTGAGAGGTGTAGAAGCAGAGGTGACCACAGTGCTAACTGCTACTCATCATCATCTTGCACAGTTTCCAGCCACCTGTCTCTCGGTCTCTTTCCTTCCCACTTCGTCTCGTGTATCCTCCTGGGTATCCTCTTCTCCTCCATTAGTTTTACATGTCCATACCATCTAAGTCCAGATCTCTTTATACCATCCTGTAATGGTTCCTCCCTCATTAATTCTCTGGTCCTCTCATTTCTTATTCTGTCCATCTTTGTAGCTCCAATACTGCTTCTCAAGAACCTCATCTCACTGGCCTGTATTTTGCTCTTCTCCCTTCCTTTCATAGCCCAGGTCTCCGAGGCATACGTCAGGATAGGGACATAGTACGTCCTATATAAGATCTTTTTGCTGTTCCGAGGGATATCCTTGCTCCATAACATGCTTCTCACACTCCTCCGGAATGCTTCTGCCTGTCTCCCCCGCTCATTTATTTCTCTATCGTTTCTTCCATTATCTTGTATCAGGCTTCCCAGATATTTGAAACTCTCCACTTTCTTCAGCTGTTCCCCACCAATTGTTATTCCCGTTGTGGTTCTTTCCTTCTTCCTTGTTGTGATCACCATCTCACTCTTATTTATGCTAAATTTCATCCCATATCCTTGTATTATTCCTTCCCACACGTCCAACTGTTCCTGTACCTCCTCCTCCTTGTTTCCCCAAATCATCAAATCATCTGCAAACACCATTGCTTTCATCTTTCCTTCCCCAATTACTTGTGCCACTCGGGTCATTATGTCATCCATCACCACAATGAAAAGTAATGGTGACAGTGCACTCCCTTGTTTCAGGCCGTTTCTCTGTTCCAACCAGTCCGATCTCTCTCCTCCCACTTTCACACAGCTCATGCTTCCCTTGTACATCTCCTTTATCCTCCTTATAGTCCATTTTTCCACTCCTCTATCCTCCAGGGACTTCCATACTTTGTTTCTGCATACACTGTCATATGCTTTCTCAATGTCCAGGAAGGCCATCAGTAGATCTGTTCCATACTCATAGTGCTGTTCTTGTAACTGCCTTACAGCAAAAATCAAATCCACTGTGGACCTTCCTGCTCTGAAGCCATATTGTTCTTCCCTCATCCCTCCTTCTATCAGTGTCCTAATTCTCCTTTCCAAAACTTTCTCAAACATCTTTGCACAATGACTCATCAGTGTTATTCCCCGATAGTTTCTGCATTCTGTTCTACTACCTTTCTTGAAGATCGGAACAATTATTCCCTTTTTCCAGTCCTCTGCTACTATATCCCGATACTGACCTATGCTTCAGAAACATGGACAATGAAGAAAAGAGACATAAGCAGAATACAGGCAGGTGAAATGAAGTTCCTGCGAAGTAGGATCGGAGTAACAAGAAGAGACAGGGTGAGGAATGAAAAGGTCAGGGAAATGGTGAAAGAGGAGCCCTTGCAAGGTAGGATTGAGACATCAAGACTGAGGTGGTTTGGACACTTAAAGAGAATGGATGAGAAGAAGATTCCCAAGAGGATACATGAGAGACAGATGCAGAACAAACGACCAAGGGGAAGACCAAGAGATAGATGGCTGAAAGGAGTGGAGGAATGTGTCAAGAAGAGAGGCGAGGACTGGACCAGAGTGACAGCGGAGAGGTGGTGGGAAGAAAGAACTAAGTGGCGAGGCTTATGTTCCAAACAGACCCAGCCTGGGGCTGGAAACTGTACAAGATGATGATGATGAGGGCCCGGATGATGATGACATGTCATCTTTTTACTGAGCTGCCTAAAACAATGCTGAAGTACATAGAAACTACAGACGGGCCACCCCGTATTCAAATACGTCATTTGTATTTTGCATCTTTTTGCATTTTTTGCTATTTTTCCATTTTAGGAGCATTTTTTTAAAAGTTTGGTAGATTTTTTTGGTCATATTTTAGAGAAATCGGCCTTTTAAGGTCATTTTTTTGAAATTTAGTCATGTGTCAGCCTTATATGAGGGAGTTACGTCTCTCAGAGTTAAGAAGAAGCTAGTAGCTATGAACCTGTAGTTAAGTGCTAGACATCTATTTTGATTGACTTTTCAGTTTGAGCTTCAGATGCCATTTTTTAAATATTGGTGAGTTTATTATTATAAGATCATTTTCCACATTTTATAATACATTTTTCGATTTTTAGGTCATTTATTACAGTCATTTTTGAAAATTTTAAGTGCATTTTTTAAACTTTTTTACGGCATCAACATCCGGGCCCTAATAATAATAACATCGCATGGCCTCGGATGCCGGGTGCAAGCTTTGTTATTTGACACCCAGACGGCAGCTTGCATGTCGAATTTCGTTGTTCCTTGAAGCACTATGAAAGTCAAGGAGGTTAGATATCTAAGCTCCTTGAATTCATAGTGCTTTCTAGTAGAGAAATTAGGAACTTTATGGAGGCGGAAAATCCCGAGATTAATTTTGCCATTATGGACACGGCCTACTGAATTCAAATGGGTTCTTTGATATGCCAACATCGTATGACATGGTGTCGTAATCTTTGCCGCCTTTCAAAAATCACTTACCACGGCCAGGAGTGAACCTGCCAGCTTGGGGTTAGTAATCCGACACGATAACCACTCACCCACCGTGACAAGCAGTGCTAACTACTAATAAGGGATCATGGAGGTGACTTGCTCGCAACTAGAGGCTTGCAGACTAGGTTGGTTGGTTGGTTCTTCAGTTTAGGGGCTGCGACAATGCGGGCATGTAGCCCCGTGTACTTTGGGTGTGTGCAGAATCTGTCTGATAACCAGTGTTAATTGTGATGGCTGGATTAATGTGTGTATATGTTCTTTAATTCAAGTAAGGACTGCAACTTTGAATTTTTCAAATAGTTTCTACTTTTGCCGCTAAACACCACCGTCAACAACTACTAGGCCTAGTTCAGAAGTTAGCTACTAGACGCCACCGCAGTCAGCTCTTGACAACGAACGTAGAAACATAAGAGCGTTGTTTACATTCCTTACCTATACAATTTAGCTTCACACAGGGGTAATTAGTGGAAGGTTCTTTAACATGCCATAAATCTATGACATGGGACGGCCGGCTTTACTTCCCCTCCGAAGGAAGGCATACTGAGGGATTTTTAACGCGTTTAAAAAATCCAACGGCTTCGGCCAGGTTTGAACCCGCTATCTTGGGCATAGAATTGCAGACTAGAATGGACGCCGAAATGCAAAAGAGTCGCAAATGGAAATGAATGTGTCTTATGTATGTAATTTATCTACAAAATAACCTACTGCATAATGTCGGGTTAAAAATGAAATACACAAAGTCCCAGAGTATGTTTGTATCTGTAGTGGTACTCACTCCTGAGGGTTTCCAACTTCTCGTTGAGGTCTCTCACTTCAGTGCGCAGGTTTTCTATCTCCTGCTGCATCTGTAGCTGCGACAGGCGCTCCTCCACTCCCGCACTGGTGTTGGCTGCGCCGGGGGAGATCATCGCCTGGCCGGGGATGTACTGCGGTTTCAAGGTCTCCACGAAGCCCGTCTGCTCACATGACAAGATAGGAAAAAGAATCTCTAGTTGGTGCTGCACACTCTGGTGATATTCTGCTGTTTTGAAATTGTACACTATTATAAACAATAATTAGTCTTTTGAATTCCAGCCATATAGGTGATCTATTCTTCAAATTTTGAGGTTTTACTTGCACCGCCACCATAACTGGAACTCTATTGGGTGACCTGTGGTTAAGATTTAATCCATTTTATCTTGGAAACACCAAATTGTAATATGGGAGGTCTTTGATGCAGCCATCATAGTGCCGGTGAATTTTCCCACCCTTCAAAACTCCGGCTTCCTCAGCGGAATTGAACTCAAGATCAGGAGGTAGACACAACAATACATTAATATGAGCAATGAAGGAAATTGTAGAATCCGAAAATACCCAAGGGGAAAGTTTATAAAACTGCCGTAAGACCAGTCCTACTCTATGGCAGTGAAACATGTGCTACTACAAAGGCACATGAGCAAAAGCTACATACCATGTTACGTTGGGCAGGTGGAGTTACTCTCAAAGATAAAATCCGTAATGAACATGTGCGGGGCAGTTTCAAAGTAGCACCTATAACAGAGAAACCAGGCTAAGGTGGTATGGACATGTTATGCGAAGACCAGAGAATCATGTAGTGAAAAAGAGCCTTTCCATGACCACGCAAAAGAGAGGGAGCGGCAGACCTCAAACAACATGGATGACGAATGTCCAGAGGACCATGAGAGTATTGGGCCTATCTGCGGATGATGCTTTACAAAGAAATGAGTGGCGCCTCAGGATTAAGAAAGCCGACCCCGCGTAACGGGAAAAGGCGAGGAGGAAGAATAAAGGTTACATTTGACTGGTCCTCGTAATAATAAATAGCAGCTAAGACGGGTTCCAAATATCATATGGAAAAAGTCAATCCATGGAGGGATCCACATGTTATCTAGATGGGAAACCTCTGAAGACTAAATTTTAAAAAAATTATCAAGTAAATAAATTCAAGGACCGTACTTAGGAGAAGTAATTCAGCCATCGAGATTGAATCGTAAAGCAAACAAAGAGAGAGTTTCAAAATTACAGCAGGCCTATACATCACCAGGACCAAAACATCTACCGATGAAAGTACTATAAAAGAAAGGGGGGGAAAATGTATTGTAAAGTGGAAAAAAATTATATTGTTATTCTAATTAATACAGACAAAAAATGACATATGTCATGTCATAGATCATCATCTTGCACAGTTTCCAGCCACTGGCCGGGTCAGTTTGGAACACAAGCCTCTCCAACGTCTTCTGTCTTCCCACCATCTCTCAGCCTCCACCCTTGTCCAGTCTTCTCCTCTCTTCTTCACGCTTTTTCCACACCCTTCAGCCACCTGTCTCTCGGGCTCTTTCCTTCCCACTTCGTCTCGTGTACTCTCCTGGGTATCCTCTTCTCCTCCATTCATTTTACATGTCCATACCATCTAAGTCTAGATTTCTCTATACCATCCTGTAATGGTTCCTCCTTCATTAATCCTCTGGTCCTCTCATTTCTTATTCTGTCCATCTTTGTAGCTCCAATACTGCTTCTCAAGAACCTCATCTCACTGGCCTGTATTTTGCTCTTCTCCCTTCCTTTCATAACCCAGGTCTCCGAGGCATTCGTCAGGATAGGGACATAGTACGTCTGATATATGATCTTTTTGCTGTTCTGAGGGACATCCTTGCTCCATAACATGCTTCTCACACTCCTCCGAAATGCTTCATAGATATACATTGGTATTTAACTGAAACATTAATCAACTAAATTTTGCAACTTAAGTAAGCAAGCTTGTTGCTTTAGGTGGCTTTAAATCCTGAAATCATAAGCCATTGTGACTCCCATGTAGCATGGAATCTTTATAAGTTGGCTAGCAATCAAACCCATGATCCCTTGCTGAGTAATGTCCCAGCACACTACGCTCCATACCTTGAGCAGACTGGTCCTGCCATCCAGCTGGGGCAGAGTACAGACAGACTAACAATCAACAATTTTATTATGCAATCATCAGGAAGACTTCAGTGTGCTCTAAAGGATGCCCTCAAAGGTTTTACAATCTTCCTTGATAACCAGTGGTAGTGCAATCAAAGAATGGGCCTATTTTACCCAAATGCCATTCTAATTCTATTATTTTGTGCAGCCATTTCATGCTTGCCTTATCACTATACTCCTTCATTTCTAGCCTAATTGCATCCATTGAGTGAAAATATCCAATGAACTCAGAACGTTAATTAACAAAGTAACAGAATTAACAGATTATTAACACCATTTTTATGATTGGCTTAACATTTTTATAATATTAGTAGGTTCAATCATGGTTCCGTATTGATTGACAGTTAAGTACAATAAAAGGAAGAGAGGATCCGCATGACCAATACATATATTAGACCCCGTTAGTGTGAAAATATATGTATGTATTGATCAGGTGGATCCTCTCTGCCTTTTATTGTACTTAAAATGTCTAGGCAATTTAATTATTTGCATTAAAATAAATGATTTATTTTTTAAGATCCAGTTTTATTAATTCTAGAATTATCCAATATACAGGGCGATTTCTTTGCTGGAGCGGGGCCAGCAGCCAGTTACCAGCCGCGCTCGCCTTCCGCCTGCCAACCCAACCGCAACAGAGTACATTAATTAATGGTAAATTCACCAGCAAATCATGATTAAAGAAATTACCCACCCTCCTCAAAAGAAGGGGCGATTAGCATTTAGTAATAATCATCATAATCATCATCATCATCTTCCTTCCAAGTATTGGGCCAAATGTCCTGTTACGGTCTTGCACTTTCCCTCCATCTCTTCATCGGACGTCCTTTAGATCTATTTCCCCGTGGCTGGTAGCGAAGGATCTCCTTTGGTAATCTTCCAGGTTCCATCCTTTGGACATGACGCTTCCAGTTCTCTTGGTAGTCACAAATGTATGTAGTTATTGGTTTCACTTTTAGTTCCTTCAGCACATCCTCGTTTCTCTTATGATCCCATTTAGTATAGCCTGCTGTTCGGCGCATGAATGTCATTTTGTGTGCTGCGAGTCTGGAGATGTCCTGAGATCTTATTGTCCATGCCTCGCTGCCATAGCACAGGGTTGGTCTGGCTAATGTGTTATACAAACGCAAGTGTGTATGCCTTTGGACAAGACGAAGTGATTGACGATTCCTGTTGTTCTGGTATAATTAGTTATTTTTGCAGTTATGTCTCGTTCTTCTCTAAAAGATAAATGATATCCTAAATACTTGAATTCGTTAACTCTTTCTAAAATTTTACCATCCAGACAAATTTTACTGGGGATAGGGTCCTTAACCTTAAAGGCCATTACTTTAGTCTTTTCAGTAGAAATGCACATACAGAATTTTGATGCCACTTTCTGGAGGTTGAATACTGAATAATAATAATAATGATAATAATAATGATAATAATAATAATACAGGGAATGTCTCATAAGAAATATAGTTTTTTAAAGAAAATTTAATTATAAAATTTTCTGACAAGAAAATAAGGTTATTTTGAATATACAGCAGCAGATATCCCTCATTACTGAAAGAGAATTACAACTTGTAAACGTTAATTTATTTACAGGTTCTGTTAGCTGAAGGAGAACATTTTCAGCATCTTCTGTGAAAAGGTTGGCCTGTTTGCCATCTCTTGATGAATGCAGTACATTTGCATTTGTCAGTTGGCACAGGCTAGAGTATCACCGATGTCTCAGTCTCACTCATGGCTGTGATTATACGGAAGCTACTGAGGTATGGGTGGTGCTCAGTAATGACATTCAGGGCACAGTCTGTGCCTGTGGATGCTGTGAAAGGTTCTACTCATAGGGTTAGTACTGCTATTCTGACTCAGTGAGGAAAGAAATGGCAAACTACCTCGCTCCTCTTCTTGCCTAGAACGCCTCAATATAGAGCTGCCTTGGGTTTTTGTGGGTATCTACTCACATAACGTAACGACGGTGCTTTTTGAGGATCCAACCAGCCTTCGGGCTGACTACCTAACAGACAGACTGTGAAAAGGTAAGTTCGTTAATCAAGATTTTCTGGTGAATTTACCATTAATTTTATGCAATCTGTGGCCGGAGTTCCGTTGGCTGGCGGAAGATGTGCGCACGCCAGATAGCTGGCAAAAAAGAACACCCTGAATTATTTATAGCATATTGAAAACCTTAACAATTAAATTTCTAGTGATATTTCTCTAAAGCCTACATAGCCACGGCAGGTGATAAACTCTACCCATTGGCTCGAGTGCAAAAGGACTACCTTTGGCAAGATCACACTAATTGGTGTTCTGACAGCTAAAAAGCCACTGGCATACTAGGCAATAATAAGAGGAAGACAGCAGATCTCTATTCAACTGCGATGAAACTTCTGTCTAAGGGCATTAAAGATACAAGGCGATTTTATAAACATAGCAGCTCTAAGAATATATGAGGGTAATTCCAAAAGTAAGGTCCGATTCGCCGTAAATATTTGAAAGCGGCGCCAAGGGCAAAAACGCATGCGCGCCGACTCCTGGCATGCCTTGCGGGGCAAAAGCCGTCAGTAGCATTGTTACTGTTGCTGTGTGCTGTTGATAGTGACAGTTCACAATGTTTAAGACAATTAATCAGCCCGCCGATTGTGAAGTATAGGCAGTGATACGGTTTCTGTCTGCAAGAAACATTTCTGCGGCAGATTACTGAAGTGTACGGTCCTAACATAATGAGTGACAGTAAAGTGCGCAAGTGGGTGCGAGCCTTTAATGAAGGACAGCAAAATGTGCACAATGAATCCCGCTCTGGCAGACCATCAGTGATTTCAGACGAGTTGGTTCATGCGGTTGACAAGAAAATTCGTGAAGATCGACGATTTACTATTTCAGGGACAACGATCAATAAAGCCGCCTACTGCGCTACCCTGACAAACTTCGACATGCAATGCAGAATAAGCGACGTGGACTTTTGTCGTCTGGAGTGGTGTTGTTGCATGACAATGCCAGACCCCATACTGCGAATGACATGCAAACTCTAATCAAGAAATTTGGATGGGAACAGATGGACCACCCACCGTACAGTCCGGACTTGGCGCCAAATGATTTCCACCTGTTCCGCTACCTAAAGGAGTTTCTTGGCGGCAAGCGCTTCGACACAGATGATGAAGTGAAAGAAGCTGTTCAAGACTGGTTAGCTTCGCAGGCGGCCGAGTTCTACGACTTGAGCATTCAAAAGCTTATAGAACGATGTGACAAATTTGTAAATAAGTATGGAAATTATGTAGAAAAATAGAGAAAGACGTAAGGAATGTCAATAAAACAATTGTTTTGGGAACAATTTTGATATTGGATGTTTTTTTTTTTAACCGGACCTTAGTTTTGGAATAGCCCTCGTAGATGAAAATAAGTTTCCTTTCTTCCCTGTTTAATAGGACAGCAGCACAGAAACAGTGTGAACACACAAAATCTGAAACAGCCTTGAGGATGCAAGCTGCTTCCCCCAACAAGGGCTCATTTCTACACAGTTAATTTTCCCAGCGATGGTTCCACAAAGGAATGGTCTTTCTGAGAGGTGGTCTCTTCAGAGGGGGTGGACAATTAAAAATACTAATGGCATGTACTGTTCTGTTGCCAGATCTCCCAACATTTCATAAGATCTTCCAAATTTTAAAGCCATGGGAAGAAATCAGAATTTCCAGGAAGATCTTCCAAAATTTTTCTAGTGCTCTGTTTCAAAAATGAGGAAATATCTATGATCTTTTGTCACATTTTCGAAAGTTTTAACGATTTCATCATGTTTTTTAAATTCACAAAATACATTATAATCTAGTTTTGAAGTACAGTACAGTATAGCGATTGCAATAGTAGTAGTATTTAGCCCCGAGTTCAAACTGCACCTCTGTTGGTGTATGGATGCTGGTAAATCCCCTAAAGCTTATTCAGTATCCTCGAGGAGCTACACATAACCACTGAGTGTTGAGGACATTAAAAGTGATACAGGATTCCAACAGATTTCTGAACTGAAGTCTTAACATAAAAATGGGTGATGGCCAGCCGAAATGTCCCAACCTACTTTTGTGTTTACTCCATTTAACAGCAGTATGTTCTATAGGGTGTCTGTTCCTGCTCACTAGTCGCCTCAGACAAGGTTAGAGGTTAGGGTGTATAAATACAGTAGACCCTTGGTAATCCGAGGTAATTGGGACCAAGAGGAGCTCGAATTTGGAAACTCTCGGATTACACAAAGTTACGAAATTTAAAGACCTTACATTTGAAATAGATGCACAAGAACCTCGAGTTTAATATTCTTATAGTAAACGGCATTATTTCATCAGTTGTCGTATAATGTGTTGCATTTAGGCTTTGTTTCAGAAATAAAAACAAAATTTTACAAAAGAAATGCAAGTATGTACATATCCCTCCCTATATTATTCTGCTAAGGTCCCATTCCAGTTTTGTACCGAAAATAAGGTCCTATTAACACCAACCTACACATATGGGGTACCTACAGGTTCCGCATAACCCCATGTGTGCGCGAAACACACTCACTTCCTCTTTAAAAGCCTCACAATGAAATAAATACCTTAAAAATGTACATGGGTTGGTTTTTTAGTTTTGGCACCGTATTTATAACTGGATTAGTAACTCACTTAGATGGTTCCAAGTTTCACAGGCCCGCGATGAAGTCCCCACCGTTGCGTACAACGTGTTCTCAGCGATGCGGAAGTCGTTGGATCCCGTTGGCACTGCCCAATCTATTGATGGTACGAAGAGCGCTGGGCAGCCTGCTTAACGTCTTCAATGGTACGGAAGCGCTCCCCGCGCATTGTCATCTTCATCTTCGGGATGAGATCATAGTCGCAGGGACTGATGTCGGGAGAATATGGGGGGCTGATAGAGGACCTCCCAGCCCCAGCGATCCAACAATGCCGACACAACGCCTGCTGTGTATGCCCTAGCATTGTCATGCAGAACGGTGGGCGGTGTAACCATGTGGTGGCACCGTTTCCTTCTCAGAGCTCCTTGGAGATGGTCTTGCAGAAACGAACAATAGTACGCCGCATTAACAGTTTGCCCTCGGGGAACAGTATGGTGAATGATCACACTATCCCAATCATAGGCAAGAATCAACATGATGATAATTGTTGTTTTAAGGGGCCTAACATCGAGGTTATCGGCCAGAGAATCAACATTACCTTCACATTGGTGGGGGTTGGTCGAACTGTTTGTTTCCGTGGTGATCCGTGGTGCCGCCACTCATTCGATTGGCGTTGTAACTGTGGCTCATAAGATCTGGCCCACGTTTCATTGATGGTTATGATACGCCGTAAAAAGGCCTCTCCTTCGCGCTCATAACGCTGCAAGTGCATACGACAAGCATCATATCACAGCCATTTGTGCATGTCGGTTAAGTCATGCGGAACCCATTTGGACGCAACCTTCCTCATTTTCAGTAAGTCCTTCTGGATGTGGAGGACAGTTGAATGTGCCAGTCCGGTATCTTGCTCTAATTGACGAATCGTTACGTTCTGATCCACCTCTACTAACGCGGACACCATCTGTACATTGTCATCACTTACTGGTGGGTGACCAGATCGAGGCATGTGCTCCACACGTTCGCGCCCATCTCGAAAGGCTGCAACCCATCTTGCTACCGTTCTGAACGGTAACGAAACTGCACCGCACGCTTCCTGCAATCCTCGGTGACACTGTTAAGCACTGCGACCCCTAGCACACTGAATATTTATCCACGTTCTCTGCTCCTGCTTGGAAAACATTGCAACTGTCTTTCGCGAGCGCTGGTCACACACTACTCATCTAACAGGCGCGACTGCGCACGAGCGGTGGTGAGGACGGGTGAGGTCATGTGTCTGAAGGAGGGGATGCAGGGGAGTAAACGTCGGTAAAAGTGGCAGCGCCCAATATTGTTGCAACTTGTCACTGAAGCATTGGTGACAAAACTAAAAAACCATCCCATGTACATTTACAATGAAAGCACCATAACCAGCCATCTAGCGGGAGCACGGCGTACTGCTAGCTGAGGAGTCTCTCAACAAATGGCTTAACCTACATTTACGATGCAAAAGCTCGCACAGGCCCACTAGTTTACTTCAAGTACATAACAGTATTTAATAGTTGGCGGGGAGGGCGATAGCGGGCAGAATTGTAAACAACGCATGCGCGCATCTCCGCCAAAGGCCTTGGGTAAGCTATGCATCTCACTGTCATCCACCTCGGATTAAACGGAGGCTCGGACTACTGGGGCTTGGATTACCGAGGTTCTACTGTACTTGTTTACCCGCCTAATGCAGTTGGGCACAATTTGTGTTGGCCGACTGGAAGGCTTTCTTTAGAATTAAAATGTTATTAAATGATCTTAATATGTGAAGAATTCTAGAACACTTCATTAAGTTGAAATCCTCACACCTCTCGATGTAAAAATATTTTTGTCATCCTGATGCATACATGAATGTCCCCTGTTTAAGTTCGGAGCGTCCGGCATCGCTATTTTATAATATTTGATGCAATGTAAAGTGTTTTCACAGCGCATTAAAACCTGAAACTTGTTAAGATGTCACACATGCAAACTGTCTTCAAGCCTAATTTGCAGATAAGCCTAATCTATTGCTGCGTACAGAGGGGTAAATGTTAAGGCAGGGAACAGGGGAAGGTTACATTGCTAGGTTCAAATATGGCTACCAATGAGCTGTATTTCTTGTATATATATCACCGACTTCATATGGTATGATGATGTAACCACAATTTGTGCCATCGAACTCCAGTACACAAACAACTATGCCGTTTTGATCGCCTTGGAAGAGGACCTACAAACTATGCTTTTAACACAGCATACACGAGCAATAGGTCTGGACCATGATCTTATAAAGAGGCAGATTCTACTTGAATAATCATGATCAACGATATGACGAGTTGGTTGGTTCCTCAGTTTAGGGGCTGCAACAACGCGGTCATGCAGCCCCGTGTACTTTGGGTGTGTGTAGAATCTGTCTGATAACCGGTGTTAATTGTGATGGCTGTATTAGTGTGTGTTATCTGTTTATTAATTTAAGTACAGACTGCAACTTAGAATAATTTTTCAAATAGTTCCTACTTTTACCGCCAAGTGCCGCCGTCAACAACTACTAGGCCTAGTTCAGAACTTAGCAACTAGACGCCATCGCAGTCGGCTCTTGGCAACGAACGTAGAAACCTAAGAGCGTTGTTTACATTCTTAACCTATCCAATTTAGCTTCACACAGGTGTAATTAGTGGAAGGTTCTTTAACATGCCATAAATCTATGACAAGGGACCGCCGGCTTTACTTCCCCTCCGAAGGAAGGCATACAGAGGGATTTTTAACGCTCTTAGAAAATCCGACGGCTTCGGCCGGGTTTGAACCGATATGAAGAGTCGATGGTTTTTGGATTTAGAAATCCAAAATTTAGCACTTTATGGTCTGTTACAAATGAGGATTTTGTGCAATTAAGATTAAAATAATGTAGATCAAAAATGCGGATCAAGCGTCCGTGGCTTAGTCGGTAGCACGCCAATCTCTCTCCGATGGGTCCGTGGTTCAAATCCCGGTCACTCCATGTGAGATTTGTGCTGGACAAAACGGAGGCAGACAGGTTTTTCTCCGGGTACTCCAGTTATCCCTGTCAACAATAATTTCATTCCAGCAACACTCTCCACTTTCATTTCATTTGTTATTTATTTGATCATTACCCCAGGGGAGTACGACAGGCTTCGACAGCCGGCACAGTTCATACCCTCGCCGCTAGATGGGGGGCTTCATTCATTCCATTCCCTGACCCGGTCGGTCAACTGGAAGCAGGCTGTGGATTTTCATTTTTCATTTTCAATAATATAAAATTGCTAGTCATTTACAATTGAAGGAAGCTTGTAGTTTTACGTGACTGTCAATCTCGTGATCGTGAGCCACGGGACCTCCCATTTTACGTGGAATCCGAACCACAGGACATGTTATTTCCCTTCGAAAAACTCGCATGCATTGACCGGGAATCGAACCCGTTCCACCTTGATGAGATTCCAACAGCTTGACCGCTGCGCCAACAAGCCCCAATTTACAATTTAAAACCAACATATAAATAGCCTATACAATATGCAACTGTTCACTTTGTTTGAATAAACAGTTAAGTAAAACATTTGAAAAGAAATACCAGACATCAGCAGTTTAGCGACAAAAAAATGTCATAAAAAATTGTTTATTCCCTTTGAATTGGGATTGAAAACAAATTTTCATAGTTTTAGTTTCACAAAAATTTCAAAAATTCCACCGAAAACAAAGCTAATCTCAGCTAACAAATAATCTATAATGAATTTGAAGGGTATACACAATTTTATTTTGAAGAAAACAACGTATACTTTGTATCTTGAAAAAAAAAAAAAAAGTTAAATGGTTTTATGTCTCTTAACTACCGAGGTGAAATGGTGAAGGCAGCAGGGGAGGTTGGGAAACAGTGGCTGTACCGGGTGATGAGGGTGATATGGAAGGAGAAAAAGACCCCAGAAGATTGGAAGAAAGGATTAATTGTCCCAATATTTAAGAAAGGAAGCAGAAAGGAGTGCAGAAATTACAGGGGAGTCACACTCATACCTCACTGTGCCAAGATATATGAAAAGATATTAGAAAGTAGAATACGAGCCAAAGTGGAGAGAAAATTGAGAGAGGAGCAGTATGGATTCAGACCTGGGAGATCAACAGTGGATCTCATATTTTCAGTGAGACAGCTCCAGGAACACCACTACGAATTTGGAGAGGATCTGTTGATGGCCTTCCTGGACATCGAAAAGGCCTATGATAGTGTGTGTAGGGAGAAGGTTTGGAAAGCAATGGAAAACATGGGAGTGGAAAAAGGGATTGTGTGCAGAGTGAAGGAGATATATTGTGGAAGTGTGAGTTGTGTGAAAGTTGGAGGGGAAAGTACAGACTGGTTCAGATAAATGAGTGGCCTGAAACAGGATAGTGCGCTGTCACCCCTTCTCTTTATTGTGGTTATGGACGAGGTAATGACACGGATAGCAGGAAAGATAGGAGAAGATAAGATGAAAGCAATGGTGTTTGCAGATGATCTCATGGTCTGGGGAAACAGGGAGGAGGAAATTCAGGAGCAGCTGAAGGCTTGGGAAGAAACAGTGGGAGAGTACGGATGGAAGTTCAACATCAGTAAATGTGAGATCCTGTTAACGACCAGGAAAAAGGACAGACCAATGAGTGGGATAACACTTGGAGGTGGACAGATGAAGAAGGTGGAAAGTCTCAAGTACTTGGGAAGTCTAGTGGAGGAAAATGGGAGAAATGACAAAGAGATTACGGAACGTGGCAGACAGGCAGAAGCATTAGGAGCTTAGTGTGGAATAAAGATGTACCACAAAAGAGCAAGGAAGTGTTATACAGAAGCTACTATATCCCGATACTGACCTATGCTTCAGAAACGTGGATAATGAAGAAAAGAGACATAAGCAGAATACAGGCAGGTGAAATGAAGTTCCTGCAAAGTAGGATCGGAGTAACAAGAAGAGACAGGTTGAGGAATGAAAAGGTCAGGGAAATGGTGAAAGAGGAGCCCTTGCAAGGTAGGATTGAGACCTCAAGACTGAGGTGGTTTGGACACTTAAAGAGAATGGATGAGAAGAAGATTCCCAAGAGGATACACGAGATGCAGATGCAGAAGAAACGACCAGGGGGAAGACCAAGAGATAGATGGCTGAAAGGAGTGGAGGAATGTGTTAAGAAGAGAGGCGAGGACTGGACCAGAGTGACAGCGGAGAGGTGGTGGGAAGAAAGGACTAAGTGGCGAGGCTTGTGTTCCAAACAGACCCAGCCTGGGGCTGGAAACTGTACAAGATGATGATGATGAACTACCGAGGCTTTTCGAGATGCCGGATTTTAGCTTGGAAAGGGATCTTTAACATGCGCGTAAATATACTGTGCAGCTCCCTCGCATTTGTGCACCCTCAAATACCAACTGACAGGATTCGATCCTGCAACCTTGGGCACAGAAAGCGAATACATCACCTCTGCACCACGCAGCTAGTTACTTGAATTTTTATCCTCAATCTTAGGCAAGCCATTGGTCAGAATCTATCCTTGGGATGATAGGAAAGAAGACATTAACCAGAGATATAGCCTTTAGAAATTTGAAGGGACATTTTTAACTAGTAGTTTACTCGGGCCTGAGTGACCTCTCTTTCAGGGTTCAGTTCATCAAATTAACTCCTACAGAAAATATTGTAGAACTCAAAACATGGAAAGTTTTATTTCTCAAATTTGTGTGTATACTTTTTCCCAGGAGTCTTAACTGATTGTACTCATGTGGGTTAATGCTGTGGATTTACATTGTGTCTCTCGATATATTATTTAACATTCCAGAAAATCTACTGCCATGAGTTTTCCCACACCTCCTAAATACTGACTGACACTTGAGAGTATGATCTTGCAACCTCAGGCACAATAAAAGCAAACATTCTAAAAAGAACTAAAGTTTATGATGACTTTCTTTCGCAACACTATTCTTTTTCCAAGTCTTGGGGGGCATTAAACATCTTACAGACAAGAATTGAAAATAGTTTTTAAATGTAGATGGTTTTCAACTATCTAAGGGAATAGACTGCTCGTCTTTAGTGCGAAGGGCACTGCATTCGAATCCTAGGCTAGGTCATGGGGACAGTATATTTGCAACATTGTCATTCATTTCCTTTTCATCATGACGTGCAGGTTACCTACAAGCGTATACTGGAACGAAATGCACCACACCTCTCCAGGGACCACACACATTTATAAATTAAATAGCTAATATGTGAACAAATGAACATACAGGCAGACAGAAATCAAACAAATGGTCATTCTTGCATTCTCATGACATGAAAATAAAAATGAATAGGAAAAGGAGAACCTATGTCATTGTAAGTACAGTGGCTTCCCACTCAGAATTTACGGGTTTGATTCCTGGCTGTGCAAAGGAGACTTTTAATACAGGTATGACAGATGGAATGGGGTCTTGTCAGGATATTCAAAACAACGGATAAGAGAGATGGATTTGAAGTCCATCACCATCCAAAATGTTTTCCGAGGCTTCCCACTTCGACTCAAAATGAAGCCAGGATGGTACTTATCATAAAGGCCATATTCCTAACCCACACACTGCAACGGGAGTTGAGGTAAAATCCCTTTGGCGCAAGCCTCAAATGCTTATCCAAATCCAGAGACATTCAGCGACAAGGTAAAAGTGATCTAAAAAGGAAAAATATCTGGTTTCTCCTTCTTATTCCTTGTTGGTACTTTCCAGTCAAGATGCAGGGTCTGCCTTGCTGCATTTTGTCCTCCACTCTGCACAATCTGCAGGACAGACACCACCACATCCCCTCAGGCAGTCCACCCATCACTCGTCCCCAAGTACCTGCTTCGCTATGAACTGCAGATCAACTCTGGCTATATGTTCATACCAGCATACTCTTGCCTCTTAGATTCTGCCTGGTATTAAGGTGACGAGAGAGAAGGCGACAAGAGTGTTTCAGATTGTTTTGTTCCTGGCCACTGCCATCAATTCTGTTTCATTACCTGCATTGAAAGGTATTTTGGGCATGTAAATATTAATGCATGGTTAAATCAGATATAAATACATCCAACCAAACATCAGAATGCCGGCCCCGTGGTGTTGGGGTAGCGCGCCTGCCTCTCACCCGGAGGCCCCGGGTTCGATTCCTGGCTCCGTCAGGGATTTGATAACTGACGTGAGGGTTGGAACGCGGTGCACTCAACCTCGTGAGGACAATTGAGTAGCTGTCCGACAGTGAGGCAGCGCCCCAATCACGAAAACCAAGATTAACGACCGAGGGGACACGATGCGCTGATCACGCGTCACCCCAATATCTACAGGCCAAATGGCTGGGCAGCAGTCGCTTGGTCGGCCTAGGCCCTTCATGGGCTGTATAGTGCCAGGGGTTGACTTGAAACATCAGAATAAAAATGGGTCTTGGATTGGAGGCTCATGTAAAATAACTCTCCAAACCACTGCTGTTTGAATTACAATGTGACACTGATGGCGGTGACTGTTATTTTAAGGGACAGAACTTCAAGGTCATCTGCCCCTCGTAAATGTGGCATTGATAAGTGGTAGAAAACTAAACTAAACATTACACACATCATTGCCCACATCTTGCAAAAAAAAAAAAAAACATGAAAGTAGGACAGCTGATGCAGACCTGGAGTCTAGTGTGTTCCATGCCTTGAATGTGATCAGGTTTACAACACTGGACAAACTGGCAGGACTGTGGAAAGAAAGATAAACAGAACATGCCAGGTATACACGGGGTTAAAAGCCACAGTCAGGACTAGTGGAGCATGCCATATCTACAGGGCATAAGACCACCAAAATGGTGAAGATCAAGGGCACTTCGCCCAACATGGAAAACATAACTCGTACCATGTTTCCAGTGAGCTTCAAGTTTTGCATAGCTTGCAACCTCGCGATCTTAAGCCATGGGACATCCATTTAATGTGGATGCGACCTTGCACTCAGAAAATCACGTATGCATTAACCAGAAATCGAACCTGGTCCACCTATGTGATGGATGATAACCCTTACAGTGGCAGGGGGGGGCAGAAATATCAGTCAAGGGAGCTTTTGGTAAAAATGGCATAGAACCCGTATTTTTAATTAATTTTTATTATCATTTCCAGCCATGTAGTGTTATCAGTTTTTCAACCAAATCAATGCGGATATATCGACGTGTTTAAGTTCCGTGAATAACTGAATGCCTAATAAATATTCTTTGAACAAGCTGCAGTCAGACGACTGTTATCTTTTGAAGTCTTGTGCTTTTATGCTCTTGCTCGGAACATAATAACATACATGGTGATAAACGAAGATGAAATAAGGTTTTAAAAAATATTTTGATTGTGTAGCTGTAGACTGCCAAAATTATACTGAAATTCACAATTTCAATTTAAAGAAAAACTTTGAAAGTTATTGAAACAAATGAAACAACGCATTAATTATTTACCATCTAATACGTTTAAGATACAGTATATTTACTTGACAAGAGTTTAGTGCTTTTCAGTCGGTCAACACGAATGTACCCAAAAGAGATGGGTTATGCCCTAATCCTGAAATAAATTACATGAGATTAATAAAACACTAGGATGACCAGTTTCGATCGTCAAGCGATCATCATCAGATCCATTACACTTAGGCTACAAAATCTATGTTTGAAATATCGGTGAAAATATTTACAATATGTACAATTATTTAGTTGCAGTATTGGTACTGCAACTGTCAGTGTATGCTAAATGCAGTATATATGTTAGTTGAAATGCTAAATGGTGATAGCTATCCGGAGATTGTACTTTAGAGAGATTATATGGTTGTAAACTATGGTTAAACTATAAAATTTTAGGCTAACTACTTATCTGATTGTCTTCCGTACTACAGCTACTCGCAGTTTTCGTGCTCACTGGAACTCACTGTGCGGTCGACTGCGGTGGTTATCTTAACGACTGGTTTTTCCCTGCCTTCTCCCCCCTGTCCCTACGTGCTGTGGGGAGTGATAGCGATGTGTTTATGTGAGGTGTTGCCAACCTAGATAAGATGTATGTTATTCAATGAGGTGGGTCTACAACTATTAAAGACCGTGGATTAGCCCTCGCCACACCATCTTATTTAGGTTGGCAACACCTCACATAAACACATCGCTATCACTCCCCACAGCACGTAGGGACAGGGGGAGGAGGCAGGGAAAAACCAGTCGTTAAGATAACCACCGCAGTCGACCGCACAGTGAGTTCCAGTGAGCACGAAAACTGCGAGTAGCTGTAGTACGGAAGACAATCAGATAAGTAGTTAGCCTAAAATTTTATAGTTTAACCATAGTTTACAACCATATAATCTCTCTAAAGTACAATCTCCGGATAGCTATCACCATTTAGCATTTCAACTAACATATATACTGAATTTAGCATACACTGACAGTTGCAGTACCAATACTGCAACTAAATAATTGTACATATTGTAAATATTTTCACCGATATTTCAAACATAGGTTTTGTAGCCTAAGTGTAATGGATCTGATGATGATCGCTTGACGATCGAAACTGGTCATCCTAGTGTTTTATTAATCTCATGTAATTTATTTCAGGATTAGGGCATAACCCATCTCTTTTGGGTACATTCGTGTTGACCGACTGAAAAGCACTAAACTCTTGTTTACTAAGGCAACACTGAAAATATGGCTTCAAACACCACAATATATTTACTTGCTAAGGAAAAATTTTCAATATTTTATCCTGAAAATAACTGTATTAAAAACTTGTAACTGCACTAAACTTTTTAACGTAACCACTCATAATAGCTTGGCATCAAAAGGGTTAGTCAGTAGCAAGTATGCTCATGTAAACAAATGGGAATTCAGAAGTTCCACTTGTACCAACACTAAGTGCAAAATCTTAACATTTTCCATCTTCTTCATTTCCCGGTCCCAGTAATCTGGGTCGGGGTGTGAATCAAGGACCTCCATACTCTTCTGTCTCCACCACTCTCGTCCTTCTTCCAGTACATCCTCCACTTTCACTCCTCTTTTCTCAACGCTCTCCCTCACTGCATGCATCCACCTCATCCTCGGACTTCCCCTTTGGCGCCTTCCCGTGACTTTCTCAGTAAATAATCGCTTCGGGACTCTGTCTTTTCCCATTCGCATCATATGTCGATACCATTTTAGCTTACTGATCTCGATTTTGTCTTGTAACTTTGGGAATCCTGTTTTCTCCCTTGTTTTCTCTTTAATTTCCTTGTTTCTGATTTTGTCTCTGCAGGTCTTTCCAATTATACCTCTAAGGAACTTCATCTCTGCTGCCTGGATTCTACTTCCCTCCCGTTTAATTGTTGTCCACGTGCCTGCTGCATATGTCAATATGTTGAATACAAGATATTTTTACTTCTCGGGAACTTCCTGGTTTCACACCAGACACCTCACACACTGGTAAAACCCATTTGCTTGTTGGATCCTCTTACCAATTTCCTCCCTTATCCCTCCATCGTCTGTTTCCCATATTAATAGACTGTAATTTTTTATTTTTTATTTTACTGATCATCATCATCAATTTTCGTTTCCCAGCTTGGGCCGGGTCGGAGCAAATATAGTGAACAAACAAATAAACCATAATTATATCATCTCAGCTACCAGGTGTACATCATTGGAGTTGGATCCATCAAGGTGGTCAACTCACCAATTTCAATGTTCTGTTAACATTGCCATCTAGCAAATATAACTCCACTGGGTGATCTGCGGCCGAGATTTAATTAACAATGATTTGTAGTCACCAAAAGTCCAACTTCCTTGGTCAGCAATCGAACCTGCGATCATGAGATGGGACACACTATCACTAATCCACTCAAGTAGCATCATAGAAAATTTCTTAAATCTTGCTGCCGATTACATTATTTAAATGACTCATTCATGGTGGTTCCTTATTGATATGCTAGAATAGTTCTTAATAAGAATTGTACATCCGCCTGAATCAATACTATAAAGAAAATTAATTATTTAACTTGTTTTTAGTACATGTTTCAAGGATTAATTACATTTTATCCCCTTCATCAGCTAAAAAACATATTGAAAGAACAAAATAAAACGTGGCACAGTAATAAGATACGTTATTAAACCTAATATGGTGCACCATAAAATTTAGGTTATAAGATCAGAATAAAATGAAATGGATGGTGACGGTGATCAGCTTGCTCACCAATCCGTGTAGGTCTATAATTAATGAAGAGCCTGTATGCTTCAAGATCCATTTTTAAGCCTTTTCAAATCAAAGCGGCTTGGTGAAGTGTTGGTATTCCAAATCTACCATTTCAATCTTCAATACGGAACTACTATTTGTCATAGCTGATCACCGTCACCATCCATTTCATTTTATTCTGATCTTGTAACCTAAATTTTATGGTGCACAATCATCCTCATTTCCCCTTATCCAGCTCCTGCCGGGTCGGGGTATTTATGGCACTTCTCCACTTTCCTCTTTCCTTCCACAATTCTTTTTCCACGATCTTGTCCCAGTCCAGATTCCTTTTTCTCACGCTGTTCTTCACTGAATCGATCCACCTTGTTCTAGGTCTTCCTCTTGCTCTCTTACCCTTGCACTTCGCCTCCAGCATCTGTCTTGGTATTCTATTTTCCTCCATCCTCTTTACATGTCCAAACCACCTTAGTTTATTCTTCTCAATTCTCTCATTTAGTTTTCCCATCCCAACTTCCTTCCTAGCATCTTCATTCCTCACTCTGTCTTTCCTATCATACTTCTTAGGAATTTCATTTCACTGGCTTGGATTCTACTCTCTTGCCTGCTTGTCAGGGTCCAAGTCTCAGCTGCATAAGTTAATATGGGAACATAGTACACTTTATATATTACCTCCTTGCTTTTCCTTGGTACTTCCTTATCCCAAACAAGTTTTCTTACACTTTGATAGAATGCATTGCTCTGCTGTACCCTCCTGCCAATCTCCATGTCCAACCTACCAGTTTGCATCAATTCACTTCCTAGGTATTTGAACGTCTCCACAATTCCCAAACTCAGACTTCCAATTTTCACAGTGCCCTTTCCTTGTCTTTCCCCTCTTGTCATCACCATGGTCTTGCTTTTCTCTATACTGATTTTCAGGCCATACTTCTGAATATTTTCGTTCAGTGCATCTAGTTGTTTTTGCACTTCTTCGGTGTTCCTTCCCCAGACCACAATATCGTCTGCAAATAATAGTAGCTTCATTTCTATATGTCCATATACTTCCTTTGTTTCCTTTACAATTTCATCCATTACCATTATGAATAAAAGAGGTAACAGCACACTCCCCTGTCTTAGTCCAGTCTTGTTCCTAAACCAATCTGTCTTTCCAACTGGGGTCAGTACCCTGCTAACACAGTTGTTGTACATTGCTTGCACCATTTCCAACATTTCTCTTCCCAGTCTCTTCTTAACAATATTAGGTTTAATAACGTATCTTATTACTGTGCTACGTTTTATTTTGTTCTTTGAATATGTTTTTTTAGCTGATGAAGGGGATAAAATGTAATTAATCCTCGAAACATGTACTAAAAACAAGTTAAATAATTAATTTTTTTATAGCATTGATTCAGGCGGGTGTACAATTCTTATTAAGAACTATTGCTGGCGATTGTCAGCAGAGTAACAGCAAAATGTGACCGTTTTTTAATTTCAAGACAAACAAACAAACTTTGGGTAAGAGAATAAGAATATGGCGTATCAAACTGCAAGTATCGAAAATACCTGGTAAAAAATTACTTTTTGAGTATTTGACACACACAAGATCCACCCACTCATACCTAATGAGAAGGGAAGACCCCCACTTTGTACCTGTGGAGCCGTTATCACCGTGGGCCCACATTTTAACCGTGAGTGTGGATCTTGCTGACTTACGAAGAAACCTTGGTTTGCAGATGACACTCAAACTTATATTAGCCGGTGACGCGGTGGCTGCTGATCGCGTTCTCCGCTTTATAAGTGAGAGTGGGTTAGGGCCAGCAATCTAAATTTTCCAGTGTACATTAACTCAACGACTTGGTTCGTTTTTGAGTGATAATGTTTTGTTTTTCCATAATTTTTATTTATTTTAATAATTATTATTTAATTTTTTGTTTTATTAATTTTGGGTCTTTTCAAATTTACGTGTCCCCCTCAAAATTTTAAATTCAATTCCAAATTTGTATTCTTTAATCTGTGTTAAGAGGAGCAGATGACCTCGTAGTTCCGCCCCTTAAAACAACAATCACTAACTCAAAATAATAAAAGTACATGACACAATAAAGCCTATTTTGAAAATGTATGATCTTGACTATCAGGCATCCAACGTTTAGAGTGAAGCATTGGTCGTATGGCACGTTAGGACAGGGTCGCCACTCCATGAGAGAAGGCATTACAGAGCGCTTCGCATACTCTCTCCACACGTTCAGCGATTGTACAGTGACGAAGACTTGAATTATGTAACTTTTGCCACTTGCCTGAAATGTATTGGTAATGCGCTATTTTGGTAATTATTAATACAGCCTACAGAGAATAAGCAGGCATTTAGTAAAAGCACATGGATTTTGGTTGAAAAATACAAAAGTTATTGGCAATTTTTAAGTACCGTATGTAGTGATGTAAAATGTCTAGGCATTTATAAGTCGGGGCAAATGTCCAGGATAAATGCCCGGTAAAATGCCCAGGCATTTTGGGCATTTACCTCTTTTAAAAACATATTCATAATGCAACGCTTACATAAATATTGTTTTAGCCATATATATATTCTATATATTTATCCATAAAAACAGGAGTTGAGGCCAAAATAGGCTGCGCAAGTTGTTGTAGGAATTCACTGAAAGAACTTGATTTTGGTTCTGAGGCTGAGCTTGTGCTTGGGTACTGCAGATTTGTTGTTGAAATCTTCTTCTTCTTCATTTCCCGTTTCCAGCTTCCTGGGTCGGGTTGTGAATCAAGGACCTCCAACGTTGCCTGTCTCTCCACCACTCCTCTCCCCCTTTAAGTACATCTTCAGGTTTTCCTCCCATCTTCTCCACGCACTCCCACACTGTATCTGCCCATCTCTTTCGGGGCCTTCCGCGCGGTCTCTTCCCCGAAACCTTTTCCAGAAAAGCTTTCTTTGGCACTCTCTCCTCTCCCATTCTCATCATATGTCCATACCACTTTAACTTGGTTGTTTCTATCCTGTCCTGCAGCTTCAAGATTCCTGTCCTCCTTCTTATCTCCTCGTTTCTGATTTTATCTCTTCTGGTCTTCCCTTCTATACCTCTTAGGAATTTCATCTCCGCTGCTTGTATTCTACTCTCCTCTCTTTTTGTAGTGGTCCATGCTCCAGCTGCATATGTTAGTACGGGTCCATAATAGGTTGAATATAATACCTGCTTACATTTCTTTGGGACATCTTGGTTCCACAGAATACCCCTAATACTCTGGTAGAAGCTGTTCGCTTGTTGTATTCTCTTTCCAATTTCCTCAGTAATCTTTCCATCTTCTGTGATCACACTTCCCAAGTACTTGAAACTTTTCACCACTTCTAGAATTTTTCCGTTCACTTCTATCTTTCCTCTTCCCTCCTTACTTCCCCTTGACATTACCATTGTCTTGCTCTTCTCTGTGCTAACTTTCATCCCAAACTTCTCAATCTCTTGGTTCCATACATCTACTTGTTTTTGTACTTCCTTTTCATCCTCACCCCATATCGCTATATCATCTGCAAACAGCATGGCCTTTATTGCCTCTTGTCCCAATCTCTGTTTAACATTCTTGTGGATTTCATCCATGACTATGATGAATAGTAAGGGGGACAATACACTTCCTTGACGGAGACCCGTTTCCACCTTGAACCATTCTGTTTCTCCTATTGTGGTCTTTACGCTACTGACACAATATTTGTACATAGCTTTCACCATTTGCACTTCTGCACTGTTAACTTGCCTTTTACTTAATACATCCCACACCACCTGTCTAGGCACACTGTCATAAGCTTTCTCAATATCAATAAAAGTCATCACCATGTCTTTTCCAAACTCCCATCTTTTCTCCATCATATGCCTTAGTGTAAAGATTAGATCAAAAGTTGATCTGTCTCTCCTAAAACCATACTGTTCTTCTTCCATCTCTCCATCTGTCTGCCTCCTCAGTCTACCTTCCAATACTCTCTCAAAGATCTTGGCTACATGGGCAATAAGGGTGATCCCTCTGTAATTGTTACATTCCTTTTTGTCACCTTTCTTAAAAAGTGGGATAATTAAACCCTTTCCCCATTCTTCTGGGATCTCTTTCTTCTTCCAAATTATTCTAAATAATCCATACAGCCACTGCAACCCTACTGGTCCTGCTGCTTTTATCATTTCTGTGGTCACCTCATCCACTCCAGGTGCTTTGCCACTCTTCATCTTCTTTATGGCTTCCTCTATTTCTAGCATAGATATCTCCTTTTCTTGTTCTTCTTCCTCCGTTGTTCCTTCTTGTTCCCTTTCTTCATCCAGTTCAATGTGTTTAACATTCAGTAGCTTTGAAAAGTATTCTTCCCATCTTTTCAATATACCATCTCCTTCATACAATATCTGTCCCGCTTCAGTTTTTACAAATTTTGTGTTTTTCCTACCTTTCACACTGTTTTTTACTAGTTGTTGAAATCATCCACTTCAATTAGTAAAGGTTCATAAGGGGATTTTCTTTCGAAAAGGTTTTTCAACCACTGTAATTGTACCTAACTGAAGCACTTTTTTTTAAAGATCCTGAGGGCACTAAAACACTTCTTTAGGCCTATGTGCTTTTCCATTTTGTTGCAATGTGACTGTTAATAGTTCTTATTACAATATTTACAAGATACTCCTTTCCCTTTCAAATTAAAACAGTTCCTAAGCATTTTGTAATGATTTAATCTAACACTAAAAAATATAAATAGCCTAAGAAAGAAGTGAGGTTATCTCAGACTCAACCACTCAACAGACAGCTCTACTTCATAACTAACTGGGCTGGGTTGCGGGTGGTAGAATGCCTCGCCAATCTCAAGGCCACAACCACCCTACCCCCATTCCAATGGCTGCCCAGGGCCTAGCCCATCCACCCTCCTCCCAAAGCCACTATTCACACCATAATCGAACTCCTACCTAATTTTCCTCAATGTAAATGAGTAGTCCTGCAGGCCAACTCAGTAATACAATGTTTTATTCAAACCAGATATACATAATTCCCATTTAGATGTTATTGACAACATTGACACAGGATAATTAAATTATTATTAGCAATATTCAGGCATTACTAGTTTATCCATGAAATTTAACTTTGATTAATGGTTTTTATTATGTTTTAGATGCTCTAGTAACGATCACAAGTAGTAAAAAGTAACAAAAAAAAAGAAGTTTTCTTAAATGCCCAGATTTTGGGCGCTTAAAACTGCTTTGGGCAAATGCCCTGTCAAATGTCCATTTATAGATGTCCTGCCCACTGGGCATTTGCCCGGCCCACAACACTAACCGTATGGTACAAAAATTAACACTCGTATGCACGGAAACCCCCATCCTAAGAGAAAACGGGGGCACGTACACATTTGAAAATTGGCATATAAATAAACCTCAAAGACCTATCAAACATGTAGTGTAAAATTATTGAGGAAAAATGTGAGGATGAGTGAAAGAGTGATACATTTCTCTTGAATTATTTGAAATTTTCAGAAAGAGTCCCAATTTTTTATGTCAACAAAGTCAACAACAACAAAGTCAACCCCTGGCACTATACAGCCCATGACAGGCTAAGGCCGACCAAGCGACCGCTGCCCAGCCATTTCGCCTACAGATATTGAGGTGAAGCGTGATCAGCGCGTCGGGTCCCCACAGCCGTTAATCTTGGTATTCGTGATCGGGGCACTGTCTCACTGTCAGACAGCTACTCAATTGTCCTCACGAGGCTGAGTGCACCCCGTTCCAACCCTCACGTCAGTTTTAAAATCCCTGACGAAGCCGGGGATCGAACCCAGGGCCTCCGGGTGAGAGGCAGGCCCGCTACCCCAACACCACGGGGCCGGCCAATTTTTTATTGTCTTTTTAAAATTTTTATGTTTGGCACCAGCGCTCAAATGTTATCACAGCCTACTTGATGCACGTCTGTTTAGACAGGAAATGATGTTTGGTAACAGCTGATTGGTTTGTTCTCTGAGCAACTTGTAATATTTTTGAGGATAAGTGCGTACTTCGTCAAGTTCAGAAATTTGTTGAAACAAAATGGGCCGTCACTCATCCTCATATTTTTACTCAATAATTTTACACTACACGTTTGATAGGTCTTTATGAGGTTTATTGATATGCCAAATTTCAAATGTGTACGTGCCCCCGTTTTCTCTTAGGATGGGGGTTTCCGTGCATACGAGTGTTACTTTTTGTACCATACGGTACTTAAAAATTGCCAGTAACTTTCGTATTTTTCAACCAAAATCCATGTGTTTTTACTAAACGCCTGCTTATTCTCTGTAGGTTGTATTAATAATTACAAAAATAGTGCATTGCCAATACATTTCAGGCAAGTGGCAAAAGTTACTTTATGGGTGGTGTCGTTTTGACCAGCACTTTATGTAACGTTCGCTGAATGTAATATAAAAGAGAGCAATCAGAATAAAATAAATAAAGTACAAGCACAAGTAACAAGCTGCGCCCCACACTGACCGTCGAAACTTCTTTCATAGAATGCACGGTCAATGAACAGCCCGGCCTGCGTAAACATTTAATCCTACACTCTGTGTATGCAGGTGGAAAACTTTCCTCTACAACTCTCAAACTGGCATGATATAGTTATCTTTAAAAACAAAAAAATTGGCAACACACCAACTGGAAATATCTGTTCCCGAAGGAAACAGGATGTAAAATTGTCCGATTGAGCTATGTACATTAACAAATTCACAAAGAAATTTGATAAAATGGTCAGGCTAGCTCAAAACAGTTGCCAGCGTTTCGCCCCAGTGTACCAATGGGCTCTTCAGTTGGTTATGGTACACCAACGTTGTCAATGTTGCTAAGCGGTTATGAGACAATATTCAGAAGTTTACCTACATTTATTTTGCTACACTTATGTGTAAAATAGGAGCCACAAAGTCAATGCAACATGATATAAGATCGATTTTACTCAAAAAGGGACACAGTTTATCGTTTCTTCTAAAATTATGCATATCTGATTTTTCTAGCATATCTATCAAATTTACGTAGCTCTAATATAGGACATCAAAAAGATCGCCAAAACATATTTCTACCCGAATATGGTGTTTTTGGACCAAGAAACATTTTCGACTGATATGAAAACCGTGGATTGCTAGACAATGATAGCGTCATAGATGATTCACTTGCAGCAGACAGAGAGGAGAATATCTCCCAATTTAAACCAGTGCTTCATTCTAAACATTGGATGCCTTATAGTTTGCCTGCCTAGATCACGTTCTTACTGCCCAAAATTAACATTTTGTTAAATTCTCGAGTTTCGACAATGCAAAATTTTATGGTTTCACTTCTCCTTGAACATTATGCGCACAACAGGCTTTAAGTCATAAAATAACACAAAATATGTGTGAAACAAAATCAAAACGTATCGCAATTTTTGGTTGGTTCTTAAGTTTAGGGGCTGCGACAACGCGGTCATGTAGCCCCGTGTACTTTGGGTGTGTGTAGAATCAGTCTGATAACCAGTGTTAATTGTGATGACTGTATTAGTGTGTGTTATCTGATTTATTTATTTTTAAATTTAAGTACAGACTGCAACTTAGAATTTTTCAAATAGTTCCTACTTTTGCCGCCAAGTGCCACCATCAACGACTACTAGGCCAAGTTCAGAAATTAGCTACTAGACACCACCGCAGTCGGGTCTTGGCAACGAACTTAGAAACCTAAGAGCGTTGTTTACATTCTTAAACCTATCCAATTTAGCTTCACACAGGTGTAATTAGCGCAAGGTTCTTTAACATGCCATAAATCTATGACATAGGACCGCCGGCTTTACTTCCCCTCCGAAGGAAGGCATACAGAGGGATTTTAACGCACTTAAAAAATCCGACGGCTTCGGCCAGGTTTGAACCCGCTATCTTGGGCACAGAAGCTCAGCATGTTACCGACTACGCTACCGAAGCCGCTTCGCAATTTTTAATGCTAAATCTTGAAAACTAACAAATTTATTCAATTTTACATGCCACATTCAAAAAATAATTTACAGTTTGCACAATGTTAACTTATATGATCAGTATTTTACCTTCAATGCTCTTGACATATGTGGGGAGAAATGTGGCTGTACTGAAATTAACACCACGATCTTCGTCACACAGTTTTACGAGAATAAGAATACCACGATTTTTCTTCCTAGATTCAACCAACTATTAGTGGCTTTGCTGCTGGCTACAGTATTTCCAGACACCATAAAATATATACTGTCCAGTCAGATTAATGTGACCACCGCTTATGTTCGACGTGAACGTGCAATAACCCCGCACAACAGTGGAGGGTATATAAAGAGTATCAAATGGAAGCGGAAAACAGTGCAGTCGCTGTCGCAATGTTGACACGGAGCGATTCATCTGACGTCGAAAAGGGCAGGCACGATCATTGGCTTTCGTTTGTAAACTGTTCATGTGCACCGTGGTTAAAGTGTACCATGCATGGCCAAATGTCATCATCATCTTCATTTCCCGTTTCCAGCTTCCTGGGTCGGGTTGTGAATTAAGGACCTCCATCGTTGCCTGTCTCTCCACCACTCCTCTCCTGATTTTAGTACATCTTAGGGTTTTCCTCCCTTCTTTTCTACACACTCCCATACTGTATCTGCCCATCTCTTCCGGGGCCTTCCTCGTGGTCTCTTCCCTGTCATCTTTTCACAGAAAGTTTTCTTTGGTACTCTCTCCTCTCCCATTCTCATCATATGTCTATACCACTTTAACTTTGTTGTTTCTATCCTGTCCTGCAGCTTCAATATTCCTGTCCTTTCTCTAATCTCTTCATTTCTAACTCTATCTCTTCTGGTCTTGCCCTCAATACCTCTTAGGAATTTCATCTCTGCGGCTTGTATTCTACTCTCCTCTCTTTTTGTAGTAGTCCACGCTCCAGCTGCGAATGTTAGTATGGCCAAATGTAACTATTCAAAACCGGCTCCAAAACAACTGTGGCGCACCACGGGCCATAGATGGAAGGGGTGCACGACGGCTGCGGAGATGTGTACAGGCGAGCAGAGCAACTGACCGCCCAGATGAACCACGGGGCTACCAACTGTGTCTCCTCAACGACCATTCCGTTAACGTTGCTGCACATGGGCCTACACAGCAGGCGCCCGGTTCATGCACCCATGCTGACTGCTATTAATCGGTGACAAAGGCTGAAATTTGCACGCCAATACTGCAACTGGACATCCACTGAGTGCTCCATCGAACAGATGGCTGTTGGCGTACACGGCGTGAAACAACTGAATACAAACACCCTGCAACAATTGTCGGATGGGTCCAGGCCGGTGGTGCCTACAGCACTGGAGTCGGCATGGCTCTACATCCCTGTCGGGACCTTCCAGAACCTCATTGATTCTTCCTGCAAGTCTTGCAGCAGTCCGCGCTGGTGGTTATGCAGGCTATTGACTGGTGGTCACATTAATATGACTGGACAGTGTATTAACAGTAATAACAATGTTATGGGTTTTACACCCCTTTTAACTGCTGCAGTTTTTAGGGACACCAGGGTAATGTGCCAGTAAATCTACAAATATGGCTACCTAACATTTAATGCCAACTAACTGTGCCAATAATCAATCGTGTGCGCGAACGATGCCCGGAGGAGCTCACACATCTTATCACAAACTTGAGAATTTAATGGCAACCCAAGCATATTGCCAACTGTATCTCAAGGCGTTTGACGCCATATTTGTACGATGAATGATTTGAATTTCGTACCATTCAGAGCCTGATAAATTTAGCCAAACTTTTAGATGGACTTTTACATCATAGCTACTCCTAATTGAAAAATACTAATTAGGGGTTTTAACGTATTTATATGGAAATGTGTGTGTGTTGAAAATAGAACACCAAATGTTATGATTCAATTAGGATTGTCTTAGGTATATCTGAAATAGTACTGTCAAATTTAAGAATATCAAAATCACACAATTTTAAAACTAATTTTCCTGAAAAATAAAGCCACTTTCGTAGGCTTCTACTCATAATGGTACGTGAAGTCCTCTCTCTGCCCTCGATACTGTCTCATCTACAGGGGAACTCAAAAGCAGCCATATTAGCACTAGCACAATGCAACACAACACAGCAAGGATATGAAGGGGTCACAGTGAGAAAATGCATATAAGTTGAAAAAATAAAAAAGCTAAAGTTTCTGTTTCTTTTACTTGGTTCTCCTTTGTCAAGCTTCGAGGTCTAACGGAGTCAGGCTCCTCCGACTTCTGCAACACAGGATTTCAGGAATAATCATAAGACAACCAGTTCATACAATCACCCCAGTACAAGGTGGCCTTCACAGACCGTGTCAGGAAGGGATTCCTAACTTATTATTAATGTGGTCACCGTCATCTTGAGGTCTTGAATAGAACAATCGGCAGCATCTTACCTTTTCAGATACCAATTACTATAGAACAGGATGGGAAACTTTGAAGGTTTAAGGGAATGTTCACTAGATGTCCCTAGGGCCAAACTCATGTTCTGCCATCTAATTGCTCCTTCTGCCCCTAAGTATTTAGGAGTGATATTGGACAGGGCATTAACTTTCAGACAGCATATTGCAAAAACAGCAGCAAAATTAAAAAGCTGTAACAACTTACTAAGTAGGTTAGCTGGAACATCATGGGGCGCTGATGCCAACACACTCAAGACTACTGCTTTGGCTGTCGTTTACTCTCCAGCTGAATACTGTGCAGGTGTATGGTTTAACAGCTCCCATTGTCAATTGGTTCATATTCATCTCCGGCAGACAATGCGGATTATCTCTGGCACTCTACATTGCACTCCCTCACAATATGGTGAGTTATGCTATGGCACCAGACCTCATGGTGGTCCTAAGAGGCGCTACAAGGACCAATTTAAGCAGACCCTGAAATTGACAGGTCTTGATTCACAAACCTGGGACATGCTGGCTGAAGACCGCTCAACTTGGCGCCGTACCATCTCGGATACTGTAAAGACGTTTGAAAGGGATCGACGCATACATGAAGAGGCCAAGCGTCACGCTAGGAAACTTCGAGCAGCCCAACCACGTCCTCCTCCAGCAATACTATGCGACTTGTGTGGTCGCTTGTTCCATGCCAGAATTGGACTCTTTAGTCACCGTAAACACATCCACAAACTGGACTGAAGGAAGAAGATTTATACTCGGATTCGAGTTAAAGCCGATGATGATGACTCCCTCACAGTGGCTACCTGTACTGTGTAATATTGTTCCTCCTCACATCAGGAGACAGCAAGTTCTTTCCTGCCTGTGGCGCAGAATTATGAATAATGAAGTTCTCCCAATCCACCAAGACGTCAATCAACCTTCCACATCCAGGTTGAAATCACGGAAACCAGCCTACAAGACGGCTATGGAACTTACTTCAGCTCCATTCAACCCCCGAAATACATGGAAAGTTGAATGGTCTACCTCGCCACCTCGTGGCCTAATTGAAGTACTGATCCTACCATCAAACTACCTGGATTCCATCTCCCTCGAGCTGCCTGGTCCCGTCTCAACAGAATTCGATGTGGCACTGCTCGAACTAGAGCAGCCTTACATCAGTGGGGTTGGATAGACTCGCCTCTTTGTGATTGTGGATATGAAGTGCAAACCATTAAACACACCGTGTAGGAATGCCCTCTATATATGTACTCTGGGACCTTAGTAGAGCCCCAAGCAGCCACTCCGCAAGCTCTTGAATGGATTCAAGACCTGGCAGCCCATATATGAAGGGTCCTAATGCTGTAAATTGTTTATTTGAAAATTTATATTTATTAATTACAGTACTGTCTTGTAAGCACCATACGCTAAATAAAATAAATAACTTACAACTCATCAGGCTCTTAAGAGACATTATTAAAAAAAAAAAGTGATTGGACTTCGCTTATCCAAGGAGGACTGTCGCCAAGCTCATGGCTGGCAGATCTTTGTAGACGCATGGCCAGAGCAACAACAACACCCTCAGTTACTCAATCGTCCAAACAAGGCTGACTGCACCTAGGTAAGAAACAAGCATGCTACCCCTACTCCATGTAGATCATCATCATTATTATAATTACACAATCTTTTTTACATTTTAAAAATTGTCGTTATGACTTGTAAACTTAAACATATAGCAATGTATTCATTGAATAAATAAATAGATTAATAGACAGATAAATCATCATCATCTTGAGCAGTTTCCAACCGCTGGTCGGGTCTGCTTGGAACATAAGCCTCTCCATCGTTTCCTGTCCATCCACCATCTCTCGTCATTTACTGTGTCCCAGCACACTCCTCTTTCCTCCACACTCTTCTTAACTCCTTTTATCCATCTGTCCCTTGGTCTTCCCCTTGGCCTCCTTCCCGTCATTTCCATTCCAAACATCTTCTTCGGTATCCTCTCCTCTTGCATCCTCCTCACATGTCCATACCATTGTAGCCTAGATCGCTCTATTCTATTTTGCAATGGTTCCTCTCTTACCATCTCCCTGACTCTCTCGTTCCTTACATGGTCCATTCTTGTTACTCCTACCCTACTCCTCTGGAACTTCATCTCCACTGCTCGTATTTTATTCTTGTCCCTTTCCTTCATCACCCATGTTTCTGAACCATAAGTCAAAATTGGCACAAAGTAGGTCTTGTAGATGATTCCTTTACATTTTTGTGGTACATCTTTATTCCATATCATCCCCCTAACACTCTTGAAAAATCCATCTGCGCACCTTCCCCTTTCATTTATTTCCATCCTATTGCCTCCCTTTTCTTCAATTATGCTTCCCAAGTACTTGAAGCATTCTACTTTCTGCAACTGCTGTCCTCCAAGCGTTATGCCCATATCCAGTCTGTTCTTCCTCCTCGTTGTGATGACCACTTCACTCTTTTGTGCTGAGAACTTCATCCCATATGATAAATAAATAGTTAAATATATACGAGGGTCGAGTCATAAGTCATGGCAACTATTTTTTTTTCTCGCAAACAGGAGACAACACGGAAAATCTACGAGATGCATTTGGAAACGTATGGTATGTACTTGTGTAGGATGCCACTAGATGGTGTATGTAAACAACAGTGTGGGTCTGAGCATGCCCCCAAGTTCAGTGTGTGAGTGAGAGAGTCACACAATGGAAGTCGACAAGCAGGAGCAACGATCGCCTTATTCGCCTGATCTGAGCCCATGCGACTATGATCTAATCCCCAAAGTCAAGAAGCCACTACGTGGACGACGGTTTGATAACAAAGAAGACATCGTAACAGCATTTCAGAGGGAGGTGTTACAAGTGATACACAGGCAGCGAATGGTATTCAGTGAAAGCCCCACCGCTGATAACGCACAGTAGACACCTCGGGGGATTATTTCGAAGGTCTGTAACCAGTGCACAGTGGGTCAAAATCGAAATCTAGGGGTACAAAATTGTTTTTAAGTTTTAATCATGAATTTAGAATGAAAGCCCCGTATGTAATTTGTTTACTTCGTAATAAACATCAGTTAAGACCTTTTTTAAGCTACGTCTACACATGCAAGAAATTGTCTATGACTAGGAGTTGGATAGAGCATTCAGTTATCTCTTCAGAACAATTTCTACCCCTAATTTAATTTTAACTAAGTCACAAAGTTCCACTTTTGACATAATCGTCAAACCCAGTGCTTCAAATAGTTGTAAACGTGTGAGAACTGGTTGCGCGGCATCTTCTAAAACGTAAAATAACTAAGTAAGTTGCAAAAAGATGCAAAAAATCTTATAACAGGCATAAACTACAAGACTTTATCTACATTTTAACATTAAGTACAAAGTGACATGGCATACTAAAAACCTAAGTGAAAATATAATTTTAAAAATGATAGTTAAATACTATATAATGCAAATAAAATTATGTAACAATTACGCCCATTAATAACTGAAACACGTTACAAAGATCATACCTTCAGCTGCATATTCCATCTTAAAGCATCACACTAACCACAGCCACTTACAATCACCCTACAAATCAGACTGCTCGAACAATGGTGACAGATTTACACTAAGATGCGTTTATATCCCAGAATAGTGAGAATTCTGTGGAAGTAATAAATTTTGATTTTTTAACTATGAAAATAAATAATTTTGTCCTCCTAGATTTCAATTTTGACCCACTGTACAGTGGAGACCTGTCCTTTGTACGTAGTCTTGTGTATTTGCTGTCTATACCATAATAAAACAATGTTTACCAATGGCCTATGTTCTGTCACTTACCTACGAACATCTCCTGACTTCAGAATTTATCTTCAGGCACTATGAATACGTACATGCTCTATATTTCCAATTAATGCATATCGTAGATTTTCCGTGTTGTCCCCTGTTCGCGAGAGAAAAAAAAGTTGCCATGACTTCTGACTCGACCCTCGTATATATTCTAATATTCAGAGGAAATGACAGTAATTAAGATCAGTGGCGGAGCTGGAGGAGAACCTTTGAGCCTTACAACACCCATTTCATTCTCAAGGAATATGCGCATTTAAATTTTCCTATTTTTCATTGCCATAGGCAAATTAAATCTCTAGTTCTCGGTATTATTCTCTGTAACCATGGAGGGATTGACGCCTGCTTCTCAGCGCGGGACTGAGCAGCCAGTGAGTCTCCTTTGAAACAGGCTCAAGTCTCTGTGGGTAGAGAAGGCAATTGCGCACGCGCCAAGCGGAAGGTCGATATCTGAATGCGTCAGCAGAGAGCCTAGGCTCCAAACAGTGCATCAGTGAGGCGGGCGGTGTTTCAGCTCGTGCATGTTCGTTTGTGAGTTTTAAAACATGGATCAGTCCCTTAGGTTGAGTGTATTGATGAAAAGATATCCATACTTTGAGAGTGGTTGTGCAAATCACAGAAGCAACAAAGATGTTCTCCTTGAGAATAGAAATTATTTGCAGTGGCTCTTCTTTTTTTAAACCACTGTGGGGTAAAAAAAATTAGAGGAAATGATAGTAATTAAGAAGATCAAAAGAAGAGGTGAAAATTCGGAAGGGTTGGCAGGAATGGGTGCACTGTACTCTCTCTGGCACAGCAGAGAGAAAGTCGCATCAAAGCCATAACAATTGTTAAGGTTTAAAGACACAATAATACCAAAAGGAAATGAAGCTTGTAGTTTAACGTGACCGTTAATCTCGAGATCATGAGCCACGGGACCTCCTTTTTACGTGGAATCCGAACCACAGGACATGGCATTTCACTTTGAAAATCTCACATGCATTGAACACAATAATACCATCCCGGCATATGCCTGGAGTTGAAAATGGGAAACCACTGGAAACTATTTCAAGGATGGCCAGCTTTAAGATTCAGGTCCACTTGCCTTACAAATACCAATACCTGATTGGATACTAGGGAGATGAATAAAGAGAAGGGAGACTCACCTCGATAAAGGAGGCCCTCTTAGAGGCCGGCTCCGAAGCCGAGGGTGAAGAACCCTCCTTGGTGGCTGCCTCATCTTTGTTGAAGTCTCCCTGACTTCGACTGCTCACCAGCGACAGTCGAGAGCTGTAGACACACACCACCCGTGGTTTACCATAAGATCAGAGAAAAAATAATTCAAAATTGGACATAGTAATGCAGAAAGGATCCAAATACCACAATATAGTTTTTGAGAAATTGAGACCAAAGTTAGAAGTGGATCTGCAAATCCAAAATGTGTGTGTGCATGTACAGTGAGAGCCTCCCCTATAGAATGGAGCATCGCAGGCACTGTGGCTAGCGACCTTTCGGGAAGGCACTAGCGTTAGCAGCAGCGTAGCGCCCAACTAATTAAACACAATTACACTTAACGTACTTAATAATCATTACTTACATGAATTTTAGAGCAGTTGCTGGAAATGCTGACCTTCATTTTCTAAACACACAGTTCAACGTAGGAAGTTTTGGTAGAGTCTCTGTAATTCATCTTCACTGATAACAACGCAGTTATTTCGCTCTCGAGAGCCTCCAGAGCACGCGGACTAAAAATCGCACAGCGCTGAAACGTACGTATATGTGCGCCCCGATAAACACGGCAAGCTAAGCCGGCTGTGACTGGCGCAGATCGCGGGTGCACATACCTGGTTCAGCCGGTGGTTTTGCGCACACTTTCACCAAACATGTTCAATAATGTGTACTAACAGTGCTCATAGGCGATGCTGAAAATGTCCTCCTCTCTTGTAACACACACCTGACATCTGATGAAAGAGTGTCCATCAACAACAACCAACAACAACAAGCCCTGGCACTATCCAGCCCATGACGGGCTAAGGCCGACCAAGCGACCGCTGCCCAGCCATTTGGCCTGCAGATATTGGGGTGACGCGTGATCAGCGCGTCGGGTCCCCTCGGCCGTTAATCTTGGTATTCGTGATCGGGGCGCTGTCTCACTGTCAGACAGGTACTCAATTATCCTCAAGAGGCTGAGTGCACCCCGTTCTAACCCTCACGTCAGTTTTAAAATCCCTGACGGAGCCGGAGATCGAACCCGGGGCCCCCGGGCGAGAGGCAGGCGCGCTACCCCAACACCACGGGGCCGGCTGTGTCTATCAACTCTTTTATTATTTAAGGAGCCTGTTTCCTTGAATCGTTTAGGGAGCCTCCTAATTGTACTGGCTTTAGGCACAGGTCTTCCTGGAAACTAAATTCGAAATTTTAGTCTCGTTTCAAAACAAGATTTTCTGCTTTTCATATATGAATTATGGATATACACACGTTCGCACAATGTGAATTGGTGTTTAGGCATGACCAACAATCACAGTAATCACAATACTCGCTAAACGTGCAGCACTAACGTCTAAGCTTTGCAGATACACGCCCATATGAATGACAAAACACGTGTGAACTAACGATATGAGTCAGCAGAGCGCCAACCATCGGCTGAACCGCGTATGCGACAGCAGGGCTTCCATCCACTCACTTGTCCAAAAATAGTGAAATAGTGAGTGCTTTATTTAGAAAAAATGAAAAGAAAGGTGAGTTTTTGTATGAAAAAGTGAGTAAATTCATAGCATTATTTGCATTGAATAATGCAAACCCCCACAAAAAAAAAAAATGTGAAAAAAATGTATTGAAATAGACAAAATTTTTAAGAATGTGTATCTGAAAAACAAATTAGCCCCCCCCCCAAAATGTCAACCATATTGCGCTTATGTTAATAATATCTCTGAGTACTGTTGGTGATTTTTTCGTCGATCGCTGCACAGCACCGGCTGTGGTATTGCACCATGGAAGTTTTTCAAGCTTTGTAGCCACCTGGCTCGCTGCCGGCAGCGGTGGCAGAAAAACAAACTACCCATTCATGGGTATATTTTGGGTCATTTCTAACAATCTGATTGCGCATGAGACCATTTTTAATGCAGAATTTGACCAGTTTTGAAAAAAAAAGTGAGAATAGTGAGTAATTTTATCAAATAGTGAGAAAAGTGAGTCGCTGGAAGCCCTGCGCGACAGTCAAAGCCGGCTTAACTTGACGTGTTTATTGGGGCGCACATAGATAATGACTCTGTACATGGCATAACAGCATCCCGACCGGCTCTTGTGGAATCGGCAAAAGCTAGTCAACGAGTGCTGACTCAACGCACTTCGCCCGTCACACAGCCCAGGAGAAGCTCCGTTCTATATGGAAGGCTTTCACTACAGTATATATGAAGAGTGGCAGTTGTTTAGTACAGAGTTAATAGTGGATTTCAATATTCATGGTTGTTTATCTAACAAACTACTTAGGAATGTAAATATTCATGATGAATAAGTAAAAATGTGTGTCAGTTCTAAGCATAGGCCAGGAACTGATACTTTTACATATAACATATCCACATGTGTTTTAAAATCATGTTTGTATCTTCAGTTGGGCAACCATACTATAGGGTTGCCAGATTTCAAGAATGGAGAAATGGAACACCCGTCCCAAAACAATGTTTTTTTAATCCAGGTTGTTTAATGTTGTAATACATAATACTCATTTTTATGTCTTAAATAAGCGTTACATAATCAAATACACAAAATTAAAACTAGATATTGCTGACATATCATAAAGGTCTATGACACCAGCAACTCACAAGTGCTTTTCATTTGAACGAACCTTTGCAAGGATTTTTATTTTTAAGTACCCTCTGATCAAATTCACTACAATTTTCGTCATAATTGAAATATGTGAACAATTCTTGTTTTATCAAACTAATGGAGCTTCTGTTTCTCTCATCTCTTCATTTGATACTCATGACAGAAAAAACTCTCTTCTTAAAAGCATTGGACGGGAAAACACTGAGTACACCAGGACTAAAATATTCCTTAATTTTGTTGTTCGTAATAAATCTATAACATGTAGCCATCTATCTGATACAGACATAGAGATCATTTTCTCTTTCAAACTTACACCGGTTTCACCAGAAAGCAAGCTAGATATTACAATCAACTCTGAAGCGGGATATTTGAAAATTGGTGCGAAATTGAATATATTATCAAATTAACCACAAAAAAAAATAAAAATGGAATATTTGGCGTTCCGTTAAAGATTGAAACGGAACACGGAATTGTTCCGGTTAATATGGAACGTCTGGCAACCCTACACGTATAGGAAAGCCTTATTAACATGGGTGATTAATGTTAGTATATAACTACTGTCGACCAAAATATTATGTGCACTCGAGTTTGAAGGTCGTTTGTGAAGTAACCAATAGACCTACATAAAATCCAATAACATCATCATTTTCGTCGTTCTATTTTACGTTAGTTCATGTAGGTTTGGATTTTTTAATTTATATTTCAATATTTTTTATCGCAGTTGGAACACAAAAAGTGCACGTTTCTAAGCGTGTTTAAACCATGCGTCACATTTAAGAATTATCTCAAAAACCCGTCATCAGATCGAATCCAAATGTTAACACAATATACATTGGAATGTTGTATAACTGGTTTAATAATTTCAAAATTTTGTGTGTCCAAGAAACAAAGTTGTTATCATTTTTGTAAGGTAACTTTTTCTCGGCTCGGGGTGGTTGGAAAATGTACTTCTTGGTCGCGTTGTAATCCTTATACATCGAAAAGTTATGCGGTATGATTGTGAAATACGTAAATTAATTCACTTATTTTATATCGGTTTGTATTTGTAGGGGGAAATAAGACATGGTTCACCAGCTAGCCACTCTGGGAAAAGCTGTACAGCGTTGCCGAAATGGAGCCCATCACGCATCATGGCGCGTCTCGCTCGGAAGTGATAGGCTCCATCTCAGCAACGCTGTACAGCTTTTCCCGGAGCGGCTAGCTGGTGATCCATGTGTTATTTCCCCGTACAAATACAAACCGATATAAAATAAGTGAATTAATTTACATATTTCACAGTCATACAGCATAACTTTTTGATGTATAAGGATTACAACGCAACCAAGAACTACATTTTCCAACAACCCCGAGCCGAGAAATTGATAACTTTCGTTCTTGAACACACAAAATTTTGAAATTAATAAACCAGTTATACAACATTCCAATGTATATTGTGTTAAAATTTCGATCGATCTGATGCTGGGTTTTTGAGATAATAATTCTTTAATGTGACACATGGTGGAAACATGCTTAAAAACGTGCATTTTTTGTGTTCCAACTGGGATAAAAAAAATATTAAAATATAAATTTAAAAATCCAAACCTACATGAACTAACGTAAAATAGAACGACGAAAATGATGATGTTATTGGATTTTATGTAGGTCTATTGGTTACTTCCCAAACGACCTTCAAACTCGAGTGCACATAATATTTTGGTCGACAGTAGGTACAGTGCTTGCAGAAAGTCGAGGGACAGGTCTACATTTCATTGAATCCAAATTTGTTTCTAAAATAACAGTATTTAAGTCAATAATGCACACTATGTTATTAGACATCTTAATTATAGGGTTTTCAGTTAAAATTTCACTGCAAGCTCTAATATTTTAGGAGATGGAATGTTTTTGCACATGCACTACTTTGGTTGTATAATGCATAGGACAGTTTGTGTTGTTTCCTTGTCAGAGCTGGCAAGGAGACGGTGTAAATATCTGGTTTGTGGGATAGCACTATAATTTCCCACCCCTTGGGTCATTTTAATGTGTGACAGTGGTTTCAATAGACCTCCATTGTGCCTACCTCCTGTGGATTTCAGCTGAATTAAGGGTACAATACAGGAACACAAAGACCAAGCATGTCTCCTCACTGGTCTATTTACTACTGTGATCAGAATGAATGACCTGGGTTATGAAAGGAAGGGAGAAGAGCAAAATACAGGCCAGTGAGATGAGGTTCTTGAGAAGCAGTATTGGAGCTACAAAGATGGACAGAATAAGAAATGAGAGGACCAGAGAATTAATGGAGGAACCATTACAGGATGGTATAGAGAAATCTAGACTTAGATGGTATGGACATGTAAAACGAATGGAGAAGAGGATACCCATGAGGATACACGAGACGAAGTGGGAAGGAAAGAGACCGAGAGACAGGTGGCTGAAGGGGGTGGAAGAAAGTGTGAAGAAGAGAGGAGAAGACTAGACAAGGGTGGATGCTGAGAGATCGTGGGAAGACAGAAGACGTTGGAGAGGCTTGTGTTCCAAACAGACCCGGCCAGTGGCTGGAAACTGTGCAAGATGATGATGATCAGAATGAATATTCTAACTTAACAATAAAAACACAGCAACATGAAAATTTAAAAATATAACATTTGTCTTACAACTACATATTATGTTTAGTTACAGGGATAACATATTCAGCAGCCCTAACCTATGGAAGCCATTCCTCTCAATACCGTATATCTAAACATGAACATCTCCAGACAACAACAAATTCAGCAAATTTCTACCGTCTGTTTTATCAATTCATTATGACCTTAATTACTGTAAAATTGCAAGCTGAAAAGCAGAAGTAAGGACAGTTAGAGAATCATGCATATATAGGCTATTATGGAATGTAATCAAATTATTGACAGCCTTTTAAATCTAAGCAAAAAATGTGTATAATGTAAACTTGCACAACCATTATAATCCATGCTAAAGTATTGAAGGTATAAGGACAAGTAAAATTATTGGAAAAACCATCATTTCAGTGAACTCACAACCTCACCATCAGGAGGAAACTTCGCCCCCCCCCCCCCCCTCTTTATGAAAATTGCGATGATTTTAACAAACTGTTTCATTTTTTGATATGTTACTTCAAGTGGATACAATATATAATCATGTTTTCCATGAATTTTGACAACATACACAATTTTAGGCATTAGCATGATTTAAACACAAAATGTGATAAATGCATAACTCAACAAATTGCCAGCGTTTCGCCCTGGTGTACCACTGGGTTCTTCAGTTGGTAAAAGTACACCTCACCATGACGCTGGCTAGTACACGCTGGGAAGGCCATTGCAAGACGTATTTGATCACTTCCATAGAGCGCCACGCTCCAGACCAAGGCCTTCAAAAATGACTTCCTAATACCTAAATCTATATTCGAATTCAACAGATTCCTTTTCTGTAGAAATGCTTTCCTTGCCTGAGCTAACCTACTTTTTATATCCTCTTTGCTTCGTCCATCACTGGTTATTTTACTTCCAAAGTAACAGAAGTCTCCTACTTCCTTTAGTTTTTCACCTGCCAATTTGATGTCCATAGAGGTTTCTGATTTATTTCGGCTGCATTCAAATACTTCTGTTTTACATTTATTAATTTTCATCAAGAATTCTTTCCTCAAGTCCATGATTACAGACCACAAAGTGTTATAGCCAGCCGCCTACTCGAGAGAACGGACAGAGATTTCCCCCTTATTGATTGGAGCATACAAAAAGCATGCTCTTATGAATGGAATTATGTCAATAGTAATAGAACATTACTTGTAATAAAAATACACTTCAAGGGGGGGGGTTAAACATTATTTTAGGGTCCCAAACATATCTGAATTCTGCTTAAAAAAACTTTCCAGTAATACAAAGCCTGCTATATTAGTACAATTTAGAATTTTAGCCAGTTTGTGGCCCAATTCTCCATTCAATTATCAGTGGCATTCATGTCATAAAATAAAATGTATTCCTCAGTCCCAGCAGGAACACGTCAGGGCGAGAAAGATTGCTACCATTTTATGATCGGACAACAAAATACGAAGATTGACAGGGTAAATTCTGGATACATTGAGTCATTTCATGCATCACATAGCAAGTGAGGCTTCCAGCAACTCACGTGATGGAGAGTGCATTGCAGTAATGAACCCCATGTCAACACGGATTGTAAGATTATTAATTGATCAACAAGCCAACGACGAACCATCATTTCTGTAAACTTTTAACTGAATCTGTGGCATCATGAAATCAGCCGGCCACTATTGTCAGGGCCACCGAGAGGATTTAAGGGCCCCTATACAATTTTCATCTCGGGCCCCTCTTGAAATACTTTTAAATATTACTATCCACCACTCGTTACTCTGGAAAGACAATGCCATTTTGATAAAAGCATCTGATGTAGGCTACAGTCAGAATTTATAAAAGAAACTTACAAATCTTATTTCATAGAAAACATTTTAGTATATATTTTATGAAATATATTTTGCATAGTGCACAAAACAATTTGTTGCGAGTTAGTTATTGTTGTTTTAAGGGGCAGAACTACGAGGTCATCTTCCCCTCTTGACACGGATTAAAGTATACAAATTTGGAATGGAATTTAAATTTAGAGGTGGATACCAAAATTTGAAAAGACCAAAAATTAATAGAACAAAAAAAAACTAATAATCATAAAAATATACCAAACAGATTTTTAAATATCTTTGGAAAAAGAAATCTACAACAGCCTGGTTTCAGGAAGTAAAGAAAGATTTAGAATAAAAAACAATGTAAGAGAAGAAGATGCAATAGAGAGAGAAATTTTCAAAAAAAAAAAAGTTTTGGGAATGGAAGGACTCCAAGGAAGGCAATATAAGGAAACAGGCTCAAAATGGTCGGAAGAGAGAAAGAAGACACAGCGAAAAGATGAAGGAGCACTGGAGGAAGAAGAAAGAACAACAAAGGTCCGTGGTCCTCAGAAGACCCCAACGGAGAGAGAAAGAAAGAAGAAGAAGAATAAACAAAAATTAATTATGGAAAAACAAAAAAATTATCATTCAAAAACGAACAAATCGTCGAGTCAATGTAAACTGGAAAATTTAGATTGCTGGCCCTAACTCACTTATAAGCGGATGACGAGATCAGCAGCCACCGTGTCATCGGATAATATAAGTTTCAGTGTCATCTGCAAATCAAGGTTTCTTCGCAAGTCAGCAAGATCCACACACTCGGTTAAAATGTGGGCCACGGTGAATACGGCTCCACAGGTTCCCTTCTCATTAAGTACTACTGGGTGATCTTGTATGACCTATCCTTAGCCTACACAAAATGACGGACTCTCTCCGTGACCGGAAAAAGCTCCGCCACACGCGAGTAGTTCCCTTGATCGCTCTCAGTTTACTGGGCAGTGGGTCAGCTAGCCACTGACTCTCCCAAAATTTCAGAACTTGTAGGCGTAACTGAGAGCGAATATCTCTAGCAGGTACCTCCATTGGTCGAGGTGGTAGTGATACCGCCTCTTTTTCAGCTTGATCCGCTAGTTGTTGCGAGTTATAGACAACATTTTACATAATACAGTAAACTGAAACTAACGGGCCCTCATCTCTTACGGGCCCCTATGCATTTGCTCCTCCCTCTCAACGGCCCTGACTATTGTAGGCCCTCACATGTCCTCACCCTGTCGACTCGAAGAGCACGGGGACCCGACCAACTCTATATATACGCACGAGTTGTGCACGTCATTTCAACGGTTCATACACATACAGGGTGTGTCCTGAAAGTAGTGAGACTGAGTCAATTAAAAAAAAAAAAAATTGACTGAAATGAAACATACGCTCAATATTCTTCAAAATAGGACCCTTCTGCATCCACACACCACTGTCAGCGGGATTCCTTACCCTCGTACGCTTTTTGGAAGGCAGCAATTGGAATGCTATCGAGCTCCCTCATCACTGCCTGTTGCAACTCTTTCACGGAGCCGTGATGATGTCCAGGGTGATTTTGAGGTGGGGGAAGAGGAAAAAGTCCGCTGGGGCAATGTCAGGACTGTAGGGTGGTTGAGGCAGGCTTGTGATGTTGGGCCAGGTACGCTAGCACGTGGAAGGCTGTGTGGCGCGGCGCAATGTCGTAATGGAGCCGCCAAGAGTTAGCAATCGCTGGGCGGACACAGACGATGCGTTTTCTCAACCGTTTAAGGACCTTCATGTAAAAACCTTACTCTGCGGTCATTGTCCAAAAAATTCTTCCCTCTTGCCACATTTTCATCCATTTTGGTGCTCGAAGTTTGTGCGTCGTCTTCTACTTCCTCTCTCCCCTCCCGAAACAGCTTGTATCAGTCAAAAACACTCAATCTGCCCATGGCGTTATCACCGTAAGCTGTATTGATCATATCGTGAGTCTCTTTCCCGGTTTTGCCGACCATAACACAAAATTTGATGGCATAGCGCACTGTTTTAACAGACAAACCATGACACTGTGTGACAAGTGCACTTGCAGAGGTTATGGAGACGAGCGATTTACACTCCAGCTGAGAACCAACTGTGTGGCTGGCTCCCAGCCTTCCTTACAACCCCCTCCGCCAACTCCAGGCGGAGAAGCCGAGGGCAGTGTGTCCGTCTGCGTGGGAAAAATCTTGTCCGACTACTTTCAGGACAGATTCTGTATGTAGGCTCACCGTGTGCTGGAACACCGCTGCACATGCAAATTGTACTTTTGGTATGAATAAAGAAAGAACCATCCAAGGTGAAACTGACATTCAGCCGAGATGAACTATCCAAAATGCAAAGTAGCAAAACTAACGAGGAGTATATCATCCTCATTAAAAGAGCTCCCTTAAAGAAAAGAGTCTAGGAAGCCATGCTGCAGCCACTACACACCTACCTAGTTTTCCGACCAGGTACACTCCTGCCAGATACCAAAGAGAATACACATAGTCATTACACAGTAGAGAATACTAGATACACCCCACAGAATTGCCAACACAGCATCACTCCACACAGTCACAACATCTCAAGGTATGAGGTAACAAAAAGCTCCACATGGGGAAATTTAAGTTCTCTACAGTTTTCAAAAGTCTTATTCCCCTTTAAGTGAACTATTCTCAATGAATCGAAAAACATTTTATTGGTAAATATCTCAAGACTGGGCATTTACATAATTGTTTTTATGATTTAGTTTTCAGACATTATTAAGGAGAGAAAACTACTTTCTTTTAAGTTCAAAGCAAAACTATATAAGAATTTTGACTCTGAACATAATTTCATAGGGAATTTTAATTTACAGGTGTTATAACAAAGCATCTACATCCACGGTCCTGTTTAAGAGAGGACAGAGTTTCTACGCATTAAGTGTATATTGTGGTCCCAGCAAAACAAGTTGTATTTTAACTCATCTTCAATAAGTAATTGCTTCAGTTGCTCCATCAATTAAGGTTCTGGACTTCATGGTCATTTCAGCCCCATGTAGTTCGGTGTGACTAAGTGTGGTGTCTGAATTAGTGTGTGCCTTTGTAATTGAAGCGAGGAATTAAATGGAGGTAGGTGGACGTGTCCTTAAGATACGAACCATCCCAACATTTTGCCTGTAGTAGAAATGGGAAATAAAACTAACAAATTTTCGAATTCTGGCATATATAAATTAACCTGTGTTTCATGTCAAACTATATACATAGGGCAAACAGGACAGAATATGTTAACCTGTTACAAGGAACACGTTAATGCTTAATGATACAGAAAGCATTCTTCAATGGACGAACATATGGTGCCGGTATTGAAAAAGTATGAAAATCCTACACAAAAATAACAAGCGTCCATCCATGAATACGCTAGAACAATTCGAAATATACAGGGTGTCTCAAAAAAATGTACTAACACTTTGAATGACTATAAAATGATTATGAACATAGAGACAAGTTTAAGGGCTTCAATTATAGAAGAGACATATTAAAGACTCATGTTCGCAAATGTTCAAATTGATCACCGTCAGTGTCCAGGAGTTTGACAAACCGCCACCAACACACCGGTCCATTGCTCGCATCACAGATAAATTTGAAGCAGATGGAACCGTTAGCGTCCATCGCATCATGAAGCGTCTGCACTGGAAATCCTACATTCCAACACAAAATTGGAAATTGACAGAAAATGTCACGAAATTCCAAATGAACTTTGTTGTAACGTTTGCGAATCCATTGCTTCGCGTTATCAGCCATGTCTGGACACTGATGGTCATCAATTTCAACATTTGCGAACATGAGTCTCTAATTACACGTCTCCTCTATACAAGCTCTTAAACTTGTCTCTTATGTTCATAAATAATCATTTTATAGTCATTCAAAGTGTTAGTACATTTTTTTGAGACAGCCTGTATATAGACCAAAAACTTTACCGAATGAAAAAAAGAATCTATTACTGTATAATAAAATTATGAAACCATTTAAACAAACAGACAAAAATAACATAGAAATCATCTATTCACACCTCTGGCCCCCTCAGACTAGCATTCCCCCACCCCACATATACAGGCCGGACGTTTGTTTTAGACGATTGCCCTTGACCTTGAAGCCTGCGGGTGAGCCTACAGGCACACACTCTCTCACCCTATCGCTTCACACTTGTCACCACCGATCTGATTTAATGGAATTCCAGACTTGAGCAGACAGTACAGTGCACGTCGAAGTATTGTGTGACGCGGAACTACACGTTACGTAGTTGCGAACAGAACGTCATTATATTTGCCAATGACTGTACTTCAGGAGTCGTGTGAAACAGCGTTGTCAATCATCGGACCGCTTGGGGTAGCTGATAACAACACAGGTACTGTAGTAACTCGCCTCCAGGCTTCCGTTAAGATTTTTCACTTGTCTAAAACAAACGTCCGGCCTGTACCACCTCTTATCCTCATCCCGCTGCCTCCTGCATGAAGTACAGGGAGAGCCTTCAGAGTGGTGCTGGTCACAAAATGGAGTCAAGCTCTCATTCAGCCAGAACGAATTTAACAATCGAGACTACAGTCAATAAGAACCAAAATAGAATCATAGTTATGTTAATTTGTATATGGGCGAGCCAAGATTTTCAAATTGCATAAATTTATAGACATGTAAAAACTAAAATTGCCAGTATTACTAAGGACATACCATTTTTAAAACAGTGTTTAAAACAAGATTTACAGTAGAACCAAACCATTTTAGATCTAAAATAAGGAAAGGCAAACTAACATACACAGAAAAAAAAGTTCAAATTAGAAGCCAACAGGCTATGGTTGACACATGACATAAAATTTCTCCCTATGAAAAAAGCTCTTTTAAATAATCATTTATACGAGTTACACCTCATAGCCCCATGTAGTCCTTATCCGGTTGAATGGGAATGCTGCCATGTACATTTTGAACATTTTATTGCTTATTTTTTCTTCATCATCATCAACAACTTTCACGTATTAGGTCTAGTGACGTGTTACAGTCTCTTGCCAGCGTTTCTTTGGTCTCCCCAGTTGGAGCAATATAAAATAACGAACACTATCATGAACTTAGCAGACTTACTTAGTTATTGTTGTTTTAAGGGCCGGAACTACGAGGTCATCTGCCCCTAATAAATAACAACACTAAATCAAGAAGATCACCAATTTACAAGACAAGATGCCAGAAAACAAATACCGTAATTAAATTTAAGGAATAGCAAAAAATACATTAATAATGGTACCTACATCTAAACAAAGACTCTAAATAAAAAAAGAAAAGGGAAAGATCTAATTGTAACAAAAGCTGACAAAAGTAATAAAAATGAATACATCGATAAAATTGAAAATTTCTTTAACCATAGCTAATTCAAATTAAGTCAAAAGGAACCCAACCCTGTCTTTAAATGATGATGATGATGATAATTGTTGTTTTAAGGGGCCTTACATCGAGGTTATCGGCCACTAATGATCTGGGTGATAGCGAAAATGATAATGAAATGGAAACCAGAACAAAATTATCTGAGACGGAAAATACGTACAAAAAGGAACTCAGATGGAAACAACTCACAATATGGTCTTACAAAAGGGAATTTAGAACGAAAAGATGCACAAAAAGAATAGATTGAAAAAGACCCACAAAACGTAGGCTAGATTCAAAATACGTACAATATGCAATGTAGCGTCGAAATACTTACAAATGCAACTGAAATTCAAAATACTTACAAAATACAAATGAGATCGAAAAGTCGTACAAAAGGCAATTGAGGTTCAAAATACTTACAAAATGCAATTGAAATTGAAAATACACAATGCAATTCAGATTGAAATATCCAAGTTCCAATCCAAATTATTCACAAAGTGCAAATGAAATTCAAAATACTTACAAAATGCAATTGAAATTGAAAATGCTTACAAAATGTACGGTAGATTCCAAGGACTCATGTGGATTGACAATACTTACAAAAAGCAATTTAGATTGAAAATACTTGACAAAATGTAATTTAAATTCAAAATACCCACAAAATGCAATTGAGAATGAAAATATGTGCAAAATGCCCACCAAACAAAATGCAATTTAGATTCAAAATTCGTGCGAAATGCGGTTTTTGTTGAAAATACTTACAAAATGCAATTGAAATTCAAAATACTCACAAAGGTAGCTCCGCCATATTGAAAGACTTACTAAAAAGCAATTTAGATTGTCAATCTTTACAAAATGCAATTGAGGTTGAAAACAATCGCGAGATGTAATTTAGATCGAAAAACATACAAAAAGCAACGTATATTAAAAATGCCTTAAAAAAAACGCTAGAAGGGAATTTAGATACACGGTGAACCAAGTAACAAAAACAGTGCGGGAATCTTAAAGGGAAAAGTAAATATAATGAAAAGAGGAGAGGAGAGGGGAGAGAGGAGAAGGTCCGCCCCAAAGGTAAGGGACAAAAGGGGAAAACGGACCCAGCTCAGGAATCCCTCGGGATCGCCAACTCCCGAACTCACCAGCCGTGAGCCCCTGAGGGTGTAGCATTATCTACGGTGCACCAGAAGTGGTGGGGGTACATACACCCTGCCTCCTTAAGGGCCTTGAGCACAAGGCAGGAGGTAAAAGGAAAAGAAAAAGAAGGCTGACCCCTCACAGAAGGAGGGGTATCAGGAAAGATGAGACAAGGGCCAATTAAGGCGGGAAAGTGAAAGACTCCCTAGGCCTCGGATAACCTAATACCGTCGGGGTCGGAAGAGAACAAGAGTTGACCAAGGGAGGTCGACAGGAAAGAAGACGGAGAGGAGCCCGGGACAAGTAAGTGGAAGCAATGCCTGACTCAGCTGGGGTCCCGTGGTCTCCAACCCACGCCCCACTAGATGTGAGCCCCTGGGGGGGCAACCCTGTCTTTAAAAAAGGAAGCTAAAATAAAATGTAAACAATATTAATTTTTTACTCAGTGAGAAAGAAATATAAGGGAAGCATGGACGGCTGCAACAAACCAGTCATATGAACCCAATTGTACCTACCATTAATCTAATATTCCCATGATAAAATAGACTAACATCAAAATTCGTCCCCTAATAGTTCGTATATAAAATAAATTGACTTCCGTGAAGAAAAGAAGAAAAAACAACTATTAAGTTAACCTCCTACACATTGTATTCATTCAATATAACCATCATACTAATATTCCAATCGTCGTCGGCTGTAACTCGATTCCGAGTAAACATACTTCTTCCTGCATAGAGCTTTTCAGACCAGCCTGTGGATGTGCTTCTGGTGACTAAACAGGCCAATCCTGGCATAAAACATGCACCCACATAAATTGCACTCAATGGTCGGGGGAGGGCGGGGTTGCAATTGACGAAGCTTTCTTGCTTGTCGCTTGGCCTGTTCATGTCTGCGACGTTCTTCTTCAAAGAAGTTGACAGCCGTCGATGTAGTGTTCCGCCACAGTAAACGGTCCGCAGCAGATGTTTCCCATGAGTGGATGTCTATACCAGTCGTCGTCATGATGTGTTTTAACTGGTCTTTAAAACGCTTCAAAGGGGCCCCATGAGGTCTAGTGCCAGAGCAAAGTCCACCATAAAGGAATTGACGTGGAAGCCTGGTATCACTCATACGGTGAACATGGCCTAACCATCTCAGTTGATGAGCGATGATAGTTGTCTCAATGCTATCGAGATGCGCTCTCTCGAGAACTGCAGTGTTGGTCACGTAGTCCTCCCACTTGATGTTCAAGATGTATCTCATCGTTTGTTGGTGGAAACGCTCAAGTTTCTTGATATCACGGCGATAGAGTGTCCAAGTTTCACAGCCATACAGTAGCGTTGAGATGACGACAGCTTTGTACACCATGAGTTTGGTATGCATCTTTAGGTCTTTATTCATGAAGACTCTGTGCATTAAACGGCCAAATGCTGCATGGGCAGCCCCAATTCAATACAAAATACACAAAGGATCATCTACAATAACCTTAAACAACAGAGCAGACACCCGTATACGGTTGAACTTAACCACTTCATGTCAATACTAAATTCTAACTACAGTGACAGTCATCCCGATTGCACAGAACATTTCTCGAAAGAACGTTTGCTCGCAATTCAGTGATTGGTCCGTTTCACATGACAACCATGTGACTTCCGTGAACTGACCAAAAACAAAGAGGCTTCTCGCAGATGTTAACGATTTCAATGTTTTGATCGGGCGTCAAGTTATTTAGAGCAGGGAGCGCGCAATTCAGTGATTGGTCTGTTTCACGTGACAACCATGTGACTTCTGTGAATTCAAAATCAAATCAAAATCACTTTATTTGCAATGAGGTGTCAACCTCGGTGGCAAATGAGGTACATAATTTACAAACACTACACAATATTAAAAGAATACAGTAACTTAATGTACTATTCACACATTGATTGAACTCCCCTCTCACAACTGCTGTAGGAATTACATAGCACGTATAATGTTTCTAGGAATACAGCACTAAGTTATACCACTTCTTTCTTTTCCCTGGTTTTGTCTATTCTGCTCTTGAATAACTGGACGGATTTTGGAAAGGGATCAAACACCGCCCTTGGTAAACTGTTCCATTCCTTCACACCCTTCCCAATGAATGAAAATTTACCCCAATCGCTTCTGCTAAAGTGCCGTCCAATTTTGAATTTGTGGTCTGCCCTGCCAATATAATTACTTTCCAATTGGAGCCTCTCACGGATTTCCCCCCATGCTTCCTCTCCTGTATATGCTCTATATAACCCTACAAGTCTGTTTTTCTCCCTTCTCTTACTTAATGTTTCCCACCCAAGCTTCTCTAACATATCTGATACACTGCTTCTTCTCCTAAAATCCCCTATCACAAATCTTGCTGCTTTCCTTTGAACACTCTCAATTTCTTTTATTAGGTATTCCTGGTGCGGATCCCATACACTGCTTGCATATTCCAATATTGGACGAACCAAACTTAGGTAACTTTTCTCTCTTATTTCTTTGTTGCATCCTCTAAGTAGTCGCATAATGACATGCAACGATCTGTATGCTTTCCCAACAATGTCTCCAACATGACCCTTCCAGTGCAATTTACTATCAAATCTCACACCTAAGTATTTGCACTTGCCATCTTTTGGTACGATTAGCCCATCCAATGTATATTGAAATTCAGTTTTTAATCTCTTGTTTGTGAATATTGTGACAGTTGATTTACCTCCGTTAACCTTCATGTGGTTCTCTTCAACCCAATGTTGGATACTGTCGAGGTCCCTTTGTAATATTTTACAATCCTCTATATTATTTATTTCCCTATAGATGATAATGTCATCTGCATACAATCTTATTTTTGATGCTATATTGTTCCCTAAATCATTTGCATATATTAGGAAAAGCAATGGACCAATTTTACTACCCTGTGGAATTCCCTTCTTAACTTTCTCTTCCTGTGATACGTAATTCCCTACTCTGACTCTCTGAACCCTTGAATTTAGAAATGTCCCTATCCAACGTACAACCCTCGAGTCCAATCCCATTCTCTCCACTTTCTTTAATAATACTCCATGTTCCACTCTGGCAAAAGCTTTGGAAAGGTCTATAGCTATGCAGTCCAACTGTCCCCCTAGATCCAACCAATCTGATATGTCCTGCTGAAATCCCACCAGTTGTGCCTCACAAGAAAATTTCTTTCTAAATCCATACTGGCTCCTCAGGAACCAATTTTTATCTTCACATACCCCTCTAATATATTTTACTATTAAACTCTCCAAGATTTTACAAACTACACTGGTCAGACTTACTGGTCTGTAGTTCTCAGGTTTACTTCTATCTCCCTTTCCTTTATAAATTGGTATTATTATAGATTCCTTCCATTCCTTTGGTATTCTACTATTGTTCATGACATAGTCGAAAAGAAACTTTAAATAAGGCACTATGTACCACCCCATTGCCTTTATTAATTCCCCAGTAATTTGATCACACCCTGCTGAAGCAGTTTGATTTCTCTAAAAATATCCTCATTTGTAAAGGTGAAGCTTCTTGTGTCCTTATGTGTTTCACCCTCTCCAGTCTCATTTACGGTTTCCAACTCCTGACAATCTTCCACTGAACCTATGAATTCCCTACTAAATAGGTTTGCTTTCTCATTATCTGCAAATAAATGCTCACCCTCTTCTCCCTCCATTGTGGGAATGTGGATTCCGTTTCCCTTTTGGTTTTTAATATATGAATACAGCTTTTTCCATTTCCCTATGTGGTCTTTACCCTCATGAAGTATGCCATTCATGTAATTTTCCTTTGCTTCCTTTTTCAACCTATTGAGCTCCTTTATTAGCTGCTTTCTGGTTTCTCTGTTTCCCCTGCCCTCTTTGATTTGACTGTTTACCATTCTACATTTCCTTTTTAATTTTCGTATGTCCTTTGTATAGTAAACAGGGTCTGAGGTTGTTTTTCCCTTCTTAATAGGTACAAATATCTTCTCACCCTCCCAAATGATTTCCTTAAAATTTGCCCAGAGTGTATCCACATTACTCCCTTCACTCATCCAAGAATTAAATTTTGATTTCAGGTAAGCTCCAAATTCATCGAATTTAGTTTTTCTGTATAATTTCTTGTCCTGTGTGACCCTCCTATTAAGCCTTTTTGGTACCAGACCAACGTCCATTATTGCAGCCTTATGGTCACCTATTCCTTCAATTACGTGGGTTTTATCAACAAGTTCCCCTGGTTTTATCAGGAATACATCCAGCAAATTGCTGAGTCTAGTTGGTGCTTGCACTACTTGTGTAAATCCTCCCTCCCAAACTAATTTATTTGCAAGTTTCTGTTCATGGGCTTCTGTTGCAGCTCCATTCCAATCAACTTCTGGCAAGTTTAAATCCCCCCCAATTATTATCATGTCATTATTGTTTTTATGAGTGTAATCTATTAGTTTCTCAAATATTTCCATGTCTCTTTTCTCTCTCCCAGGCCTATATATTCCTATAATTCCCACCTCCTTCATATTGTCACAAACTAATTTTATCCCTAATATTTCATCCTTTTCGTCGGTAAACCATTCATGTGAGCAGTAAGTTTCCTTCACCAGTATAAACACCCCCCATCCCTTCTTATTTCCTCGGTCTCTACGATAGACTACATACCCTTCTGGGAATACTTCTCTATTTCCTACCCCTTCTCTCAGCCATGATTCCACTCCTATCGCCACATCAATTTCATATGCTTCCATTGCTGTACTGAGTTTTATTTGCTTGTTTACTACACTTTGACAGTTTACCAAGAGCAATCTTAGACCCCCCTCCCCCTTCAAATTTTGATGTTGTGGGTGTGCAATTAGTAATCCCTTGCTCGACCAATAACAAAGAGTCTTCTCGCAGATGTTAACGATTTCAATGTTTTGATCGCACGTCAAGTTATTTAGAGCAGTGAGTATGTTGTAACTTAAATTAGGCTTTTACGTCTAACCTCTATTTAAGGCTAGAATTTTGCAGCCACTAGGAACATCCATGTCGATTTAACGTTCGTAAGGTTCCAACTAATTAAACAGTTGTACATTTCCTCCCTGCAACAACAGATTTGGCTGGAAACTGAAGAAAAAACTGCTGTCTCATTTTCATGGGTTGCTCAACTGCCCATGAAGACATGGAGGAAAGAATAAGAGGAGATGCCCTGAGCTTGTATGAGTGAAGCCAAGCGCTGAAACCAAAGTGGGCGTAACCTTAACTCGTATTCGGTGTTCTGTGACTTGCATGAGGCATTGTGCAAGGCTAAACCTTATTTTGGCCCTGGTTTTTATCGCACTCCGGTTATGCAACTTCGGAAACGTAATAACAGTAGTGATAAGTTATTTAAAAAAAACTTGTTCAATTCTTATCTTAGCATGTGTAGGCCTACCCTATATACCAAAAAAATGTAATTCATTCCTCTGGAAATCCCAAATTATCAAACGGCTGTCGGTCAATACTTACGGTAGGCCTACGTAATTAATCAATTCAAGGCTAATTGTCAAGTTTCTACCCCCCACAAAGAAAATACCGTACGGTACCGAAACGTATAGGCTATACCATATTTTTTGCAAATATGTGTCCTTTTTTAATTGTTTTGTTTATTAATTTTGAGGTTCGTATTCTTGAATATCAAAATGTGTACGACCAATGAGTGAAAGTGGCTGTGCTCGAAATTAGGCCTAAAAACTGATGAATGCCTCAACACCAATAAGAACATAAAACTCAATTTGGTGTAAATACCGTAATTAGTTCGGCATCATTATGATAGTTCTCAAGATGTTCCTTCTTTGGTATAACTCGCATCTTCAGACACCTGTATTCTATTTAATCAGTGTTTCAGCGTATTATTACGTTTTGACGCGTCTTCCTTACAAAACTAGCCTCGCAAAGGTGCTCTCATATTTAATTTAAATTGGCTTTTAAAACGATAACGCAGCTTATTTGTGCCAAGTACCGTGATGTACAGAGTGTATTCTGCCTATCCAAGAAAAAATCTTGATTTGTCATTGCAGTTTTATGTCACTAAAATCCATTACTAGTTGGAGTGGTTTACGGCTTTAAGCATAGGGACAGCCATTTTCTTGCAACCAAAGTGGGCAAACCGTTTGGCTTCAGCAGCTTGCGCCAGGCAGCGCAGCGAATCTCCTTCCTTTCTTTCCTCCATGCATGAAGAGCAATAAGGAGACCGCCTTGTTGCGTAGTGACTGGCAACGAGGAGGCCCGGGTTCGACTCCTACCTCAGCCATTCTGGAAGTGGTTTGTCCATGGTTACCCACCTCTATTCCACGGTCGATTCCTACCTCGATTACAAATGCATACACTAGTACAGACATCACTTTGACACTGGTTATCAGACAACTTCTACACACAAGTAGCTACAGTACATGAGCACGATGTCGCCAAGTCCCTAAAGAAACAACAACAACGGTCAGATGTGAGCTGATATATGAATAGGATATATCATAATCTTGTACTTTCGTAATAACGTTCTCAGCTAGTAAATTCTCAGAATTTGTCCAGTAGCACAACAAGCATTTTAGCGACAAATTTGTCTCGCACAACTGCCAGTTTCGAACCGTGGGTAGGCTATTTGAGTGGACGATGTCAGGCAAGCTATGAAGTTAACCGCCCCATTAATAAATCCATTAAAGTAGCTGGAGGCTATGAAATAGAAAAGTATTAGATTTTCAACATTTCCTTTGCACTTAGCACCTTCTTTGGTTAGTACGGTACCGTACCGGTTGCCTGCAGTAAATTCTAACGTCAGATTAACTTAACCGTCAGGTGTCAAACGTCAGATGACTTAAACTAGCTTTCTTGATTTTCAGGCATGAGCACGTCGCACGTCAGTAGTACCGGTACCGTAACTGCATCAGAATATTACTGTCGGCCAAAATATTATGTGTACTCGAGTTTGAAGGTTGTTTGTGAAGTAACCAATAGACCTACATAAAATTCAATAACGTCATCATTTTCGTCATTCTATTTTACGTTAGTTCATGTAGGTTTGGAATTTTTAATTTATATTTTAATATTTTTTTATCGTGGTTGGAACACAAAAAGTGCCCGTTTTTAAGCGTGTTTCAACCATGCGTCACATTTAAGAATTATTATCTCGCAAACCCGTCATCAGATCGAATTCAAATTTAACACAATATACATTGGAATGTTGTATTACTGGTTTATTAATTTTAAAGTTTGTGTGTCCAAGAAGCAAAGTTGTTTTCATTTTTTTAAGGTATCTTTTTCTCGGCTCGGGGTGGTTTGAAAATGTAGTTCCTGGTCGCGTTGTAATCCTTATACATCAAAAAGGTATGCTGTATGATTGTGAAATACATAAATTAATTCACTTATTTTATATCGGTTTGTATTTGTACGGGGAATTAAGACATGGCTCACCAGTTAGCCGCTCCGGTGAAAGATGTACAGCGTCTTTGCTTCGTCCATCACTGGTTATTTTGCTTCCTAAGTAACAGAAGTCTCCTACTTCCTTTAGTATGTCCCCTGCCAATTTGATGTCCATAGAGGTTTCTGATTTATTGGGACTGCATTCCAATATTTTTGTTTTACATTTATTAATTTTCATCATGAATTCTTTCCGTAAGACGGAGTCCATACCATTCAAAAACTCATTCAAATTCTCAGGCGTGTCGGCCAAGATGATGATGTCATCACCAAATCTCAGAGTTGAAATTATTTCTCCTTGAATCTTCACTCCCACTTTAAATTTCTCTCTAATTTCCTTCATTGCTTGTTCAATGTAAAGATTGAAAAGTATGGGTGATAAGTTGCAGCCTTGCCTTACACCTTTCTGAATACCATCTTCTCTCTCATGTCCTTCACCTCGAATGACTGCTGTCCGGTTTCTGTATAGATTGTAGATCACCCTCCCATCCCTATACTTTATTCCAATCATTTTCAAAATGTCAAACAATTTAGTCCAATCAACGTCATCAAAAGCCTTTTCTAAGTCTACAAATGCCATGAACGCTCTCTTATCTTTCTTAATAGCTAGTTCTAATTGGTTGGTTCCTCAGTTTAGGAGCTGCAACAACGCGGTCATGTATCCCCGTGTACTTTGGGTGTGTATAGAATCTGTCTGATAACCGGTGTTAATTGTGATGACTGTATTAGTGTGTGTATCTGTTTTCAATTCAAGTAAGGACTGCAGACATTTAATTTTTTCAAGTAGTTCCTACTTTTACCACCAAAAGCCACCGTCAGTACTACTAGTTCAAAACCTGGTTACCAGATGCCACTGCAGTCAGATCCCGGCGACGAATGTCGGAACCTAAGAGCATTTGTCAAATGTTTAAACTAATCTAATTTAGCTTCACACAGGTGTGATTAGTGGAAGGTTTTTTAACATGCCATAAATTATGACATGCTAGTTCTAAGAGTAGAGTCACAACACCCTTGATCTTCCTCATCCTAAATTAGGAATAACAAAAAACATCATCATCATTTGAGAGGAATGTAAACCAAATAAAGTTCTTCTTGCAGGACCCTTAGCCAAAATAAAAATGCCCAAGTACTAGTAGCAACCTCATTTGTGATTTATCCTATTATGAGCTTTAAAATTAAACTACTGGAATGTGTTTTCTTGGTTCTGTACAATAGTAAACAAAATTGAAAACAGTATGAACATACTTTAAAATTCTCTGGGCATCCTAATTGCTGTCTGGGGACATCACGCAAACAGGCTGGTGGAACTGTGGTAATAATTTCACAGCCAATAGACACCTGATCTACAGTACATCTTACAATCAGCATGCTCGATGTTGGCAACTCTGCTATACACTACACCACAATAGTTACACATCCACTTATCACATGCAAATACTGCAAGTTAGGGCGACTGCACCTATGGTTGAATGGGTACCAGTGGATGAACAGTATCGAATTAGGTAAAGTTGATAAGGTTCAGTAGGAAGGCAAACCTGAACACGAGACGGGCCTTGTGCCAAGATGCCGTAAGACATCTCCTGTAGTTGAAGAGTCGTACAGCATCTTGGCACAAGGCCCGTTTCATGTACAGGTTTGCCTTCCAACTGAGCCTTATCAATTTTACTTAAATTGATACTGTTCATCCACTGGTACCCGTTCAACCATAGGTGCAGTCACCCTATTTTAAAATACAGTTTATTGTCTTACAAATAATACAAGGGTGTGTATTCTAACAGTCTTAGCATTTGATATTAGTGAAGCATGACAAGACAACCAGCTTGAATCACTCAGCATCAAACCATGCAAAAAAGGTGGACAAACACACATGCACACAGTTCAATCTTCTGGTGGGAATGAAGCCTAATGCACTCCATCAACATAAATCTGTTTTAAAAAGATGAAACCCAAACTAAGAGATTTTTACAACCCAAAAATCTCGGATATAACACCCAACTCTATTATTTTTTAGGCCAGAAAATGTATTTTTAAAAATACGGGCGGATCCCTTCTCATGTTGGAATAGCAGGTAATGAAGAGGCAGACAGATTAGCAAAAAAAAAAAGGTACCACACTACAACAACCTGTCAGTCAGACTGATTTTATGTCAGCAAAAAGGATCTTGAAAAATACTATCAAAAAGAGGTATGAAGAAATGGCAAAGAAAACAGCAGAAACCAAATTATGGAAGGACATTGATGCTAAATGGGATCAATATAAATTAACACCAAGAAGAGAAGCTGTAGCCTTCTTCAGACTTAACACTGGCCATGAATGCCTTGCAGCTCATCTGAAACGAATCAACATCTTGAGATCTGAAGAATGCACACTTTGTCACGAACCTGGAAGTAAAATGGATAAGGGGCACCTGCTACATTGCAACAAACTTGATGTGACTGCTAGAACTTCAGGAAACCTCACACAACTCTATTGGAACGCAAGAAGGCTGATGGATTGGAATCCGGGCTAGCCATAGGAAACAACAACAATATTTACAATATGTACACTTATTTAGTTGCTGTATTGATAATGCAACTCGTCAGTAACTGTTAGTTGCAGTCTATGTGATGTTTTGGTGAGATGCTGGAAGTGGTGATAGAACTCCGGAATTTGCCATTTTGGAGTGACTATGTGGTTATTGTGAAAGGTTGCATTACCAATACTGCAACTAAATAAGTGTTTACATATTGTAAATATTTTCACCCATATTTTCAGACATAGATTTTATAGCCTAAGTGTAATGATCTGATGATGATCGCTTGACGATCGAAACTGGTCATCCAAGGGTATTCATTTATCTCATGTAATTTTTTTCAGGATTGGGGTATAACCCAACTCATTAGGGTACATTTGTGTTGACCGACTGAAAAGCACCAAACTTTTATTTTTTTATTTCTTTATCCCCTATGCTGCCGTATTCGACTTTAGTCCACGGCCTCAGAATTTTATCACCACTTTATACAACGATCTTCTGACATCATAGGTGAAGTTCTAGTAGTGCCCTTTACACAGTGCAAAATTACAGGGTGATATCGGTAATAGTTTCGGAGATACAGAATACCGGTGAAATATTTCGCACAGACAACATGTTGGATTGGTGCGACGAAATAAAATCTTGGCGAGATTCATGAATTGATCTCTTTATGCAGAGTGCTTGTCGGGAAGGAACGTGGGCCGATGACCCTAGGCTCGTCTGTCTTTGAAGTGAACTTAAGTGGTCCGTGTGGAGGTTGCAAGAAGAATGCTAATTCGCCAAGATTTTATTCATTGGAGAAACCTCTGTCAAATTGCCGCATGGGACAATCCCATTAGAATATCAACTTGACTCATCACTGCCCACACACAACTCAATGTCAAGTCTGTCAAGAAAATCTATATGTGGTCAATCATCCAAATTCAAATGGACCAAAGCGTCATACTACGACGCAACTAATATTAGTCAATTTTAACAGTGTTTTACTGTGTTTTCATTGTTTTAACTTGTGTCATTTTCAGGATTTATGTATGTTTCTTATTTTTTAATATGCTTTGCAAGCATTATGTTGATGTTAGTTGTATTATGATTGTTTGCAAACTTTATAAAAGTTCAGGGCTGAAGAAGGACCAATAAGGTTCGAAACATGTACCCAATGTAATTATGTTTTAATACATAAGTATTGATTGACAGAGATTTCCTCTTAAATTGATTTATTAGTTATTTGTCAATACGGACCTAACAAAAGCCATTATGGATTTGAATGAAACAAAGAAAACCGGAGTACCCAGAGAAAAACCTGTCTGCCTCTGTTTTGTCCAGCACAGATCTCACATGGAGTGACCGGGATTTGAACCACGGACCCAGCAGTGAGAGGCCGGCGTGCTGCCGCCTTAGCCACGGAGATGAGAGTCATCATCATCATCTTGCACAGTTTCCAGCCACTGGCCGGGTCTGTTTGGAACACAAGCCTCTCCAACGTCTTCTGTCTTCCCACCATCTCTCAGCCTCCACCCTTGTCCAGTCTTCTCCTCTCTTCTTCACGCTTTCTTCCACCCGCTTCAGCCACCTGTCTCTCGGTCTTCCTCTCTGTCTCTTTCCTTCCCACTTCGTCTCGTGTACCCTCCTGGGTATCCTCTTCTCCTCCATTCGTTTTACTGTCCATACCATCTAAGCCTAGATTTCTCTATATCATCCTGTAATGGTTCCTCCTTCATTAATTCTCTGGCCTCTCATTTCTTATTCTGTCCATCTTTGTAGCTCCAATACTGCTTCTCAAGAACCTCATCTCGCTGGCCTGTATTTTGCTCTTCTACCTTCCTTTCATAACCCAGGTCTCCGAGGCATACGTCAGCATAGGGACATAGTACGTCCGATATATGACCTTGCTGTTCTGAGGGACATCCTTGCTCCATAACATGCTTCTCACACTCCTCCGGAATGCTTCCGCCTGTCTCCCCCGCTCATTTATTTCTCTATCGTTTCTTCCATTATCTTGTATCAGGCTTCCCAGATACTTGAAACTCTCCACTTTCTTCAGCTGTTCCCCACCAACCCATTGTGATTCTTTCCTTCTTCCTTGTTGTGATCACCATCTCACTCTTATTTATGCTAAATTTCATCCCATATCCTTGTATTATTCCTTCCCACACGTCCAACTGTTCCTGTACCTCCTCCTTTCCCCAAATCATCAAATCATCTGCAAACACCATTGCTTTCATCTTTCCTTCCCCAATTACTTGTGCCACTCGGGTCATTATGTCATCCATCACCACAATGAAAAGTAACGGTGCGGTGACAGTGCACTTCCCTGTTTCAGGCCGTTTCTCTGTTCCAACCAGTCCGATCTCTCTCCTCCCACTTTCACACAGCTCACGCTTCCCTTGTACATCTCCTTTATCCTCTTTATAGTCCATTTCTCTACTCCTCTATCCTCCAGGGACTTCCATACTTTGTTTCTGCATACACTGTCATATGCTTTCTCAATGTCCAGGAAGGCCATCAGTAGATCTGTTACATACTCATAGTGCTGTTCTTGTAACTGCCTTACAGCAAAAATGAAATCCACTGTGGACCTTCCTGCTCTGAAACCCTATTGTTCTTCCCTCATCCCTCCTTCTATCCTTGTCCTAATTCTCTTTTCCAAAACTTTCTCGAAGATCATTGCACAATGACTCATCAGTGTTATTCCCCTTGAGAGTAAAGTTCAAAATTTAATTCGGTAGCATAGGGGTTAAAGAAAGTTACATTCAAAGATGAAAAATGGAGACTAATATTATAAAACATAAGAAAATCTCATGAATATTATAAGAGGGTGAGAAAGGATTCTTATTAGATAAACAGCTGCAGACAAGTTCCAAGAATGATGAGAGCTTCATACTGGTCAACAAAACCATAGAGACACCAAATTGGTAAAAGAATGCAATGCCACAGGAGAAGTTCTTGACAACCACAAAGTACGGTACCATTCATAAACTTATTCCAATAGATTGAGCTGGAAATAATTGACCGACACACAGCCCCGCAGCCTCTGCACCGTAGAGATTTTACTCAGCATCAGCTACCTGGAGTAGGCACGGGAATAAACATTTTCAGCTTAATGTACTTGGAATATCAAAACTAATGAAATACTATTCCAAATGCAAATACTGGTACGATTTAAATTTTGAAACAAGAATACACACCCTCTTTAGCATAACCTTCTAGAATTATAAGTTACTTAAATTACTTTACAAACAATTTCCTAAATAGATTTAGATTACTTACACAGTATTAGTAAACTGGGGAAAGTACAGCAATTTAGTAGACAACACAAGCTGCAAGAGGTCTGAGTTAAACACTGGATTTGTTGGGTCTCAGGAGAAGATGTCGAAAAAAAGAATTCCAGAAAAAATTGTGTGGATTATGTGAAGTAATGTCAAGTTCCAGCCATGGTTCAAAGAGCACGTGGACATTGAAGTACTAGAGGCTATTTTCAGTCAGTGTTTCCTATTCTATTAAAGAAAGCCTTTCTGTTGGTCAACACAGATTGTGCCTAATAACATTAGGCGGGAAACAAGTATTTTATACACCCTAACCTAAAACAAATATTACATAAGATATATATCACTTTGTACATTTCTTTCAGGTTAGAGTGTATAAAATACTTGTTTCCTGCCTAATGTGATTAGGCACAATCTGTCTTGACTGACCAGAAGGCTTTCTTAACCCTCTTAGTGCCAAACCATTTCCTGAAATACTTGCCAAGAATGCCAAGCCATTTTCAATGATAGATAGATAGATTTATTTTATCTGGCAAGATTAGGGCCATTGGGCCCTCTCTTCCATCTAACCAGATTATACAAATAATACCTCCCTATGAAGGCTTCCAAAAAGGCTGCTTGAGCTTTTAGTTCTCGTAGTCAAGTGGTGCAGTTGCACCTTATATAAAGGGAGGTGGCGCGAGGTTCGTCACTCCTGTGGGGGTCCGGGCGGGGACACCAAGAGCCCGCCGATGAGCCTAGCTTGGTGTCCTAGGCGAAACCCCACACAAGACACAGCACAAACCTAGAAGAATTGCTGAGTTTTAATTCACCGGCCGTGAAAGCCAATATACCATCTTTTTGGAAGCCTTCATAGGGAAGTTAAGGCTGCTTGAGCTTTTAGTTCTCGTAGTCAAGTGGTGCAGTTGCACCTTATATAAAGGGAGGTGGCGCGAGGTTCGTCACTCCTGTGGGGGTCCGGGCGGGGACACCAAGAGCCCGCCGATGAGCCTAGCTTGGTGTCCTAGGCGAAACCCCACACAAGACACAGCACAAACCTAGAAGAATTGCTGAGTTTTAATTCACTGGCCGTGAAAGCCAATATACCATCTTTTTGGAAGCCTTCATAGGGAAGTTAAGGCTGCTTGAGCTTTTAGTTCTCGTAGTCAAGTGGTGCAGTTGCACCTTATATAAAGGGAGGTGGCGCGCAGTTCGTCACTCCTGTGGGGGTCCGGGCGGGGACACCAAGAGCCCGCCGATGAGCCTAGCTTGGTGTCCTAGGCGAAACCCCACACAAGACACGGCACAAACCTAGAAGAATTGCTGAGTTTTAATTCACCGGCCGTGAAAGCCAATATACCATCTTTTTGGAAGCCTTCATAGGGAAGTTAAGGCTGCTTGAGCTTTTAGTTCTCGTAGTCAAGTGGTGCAGTTGCACCTTATATAAAGGGAGGTGGCGCGAGGTTCGTCACTCCTGTGGGGGTCCGGGCGGGGACACCAAGAGCCCGCCGATGAGCCTAGCTTGGTGTCCTAGGCGAAACCCCACACAAGACACAGCACAAACCTAGAAGAATTGCTGAGTTTTAATTCACCGGCCGTGAAAGCCAATATACCATCTTTTTGGAAGCCTTCATAGGGAAGTTAAGGCTGCTTGAGCTTTTAGTTCTCGTAGTCAAGTGGTGCAGTTGCACCTTATATAAAGGGAGGTGGCGCGAGGTTCGTCACTCCTGTGGGGGTCCGGGCGGGGACACCAAGAGCCCGCCGATGAGCCTAGCTTGGTGTCCTAGGCGAAACCCCACACAAGACACAGCACAAACCTAGAAGAATTGCTGAGTTTTAATTCACTGGCCGTGAAAGCCAATATACCATCTTTTTGGAAGCCTTCATAGGGAAGTTAAGGCTGCTTGAGCTTTTAGTTCTCGTAGTCAAGTGGTGCAGTTGCACCTTATATAAAGGGAGGTGGCGCGCAGTTCGTCACTCCTGTGGGGGTCCGGGCGGGGACACCAAGAGCCCGCCGATGAGCCTAGCTTGGTGTCCTAGGCGAAACCCCACACAAGACACGGCACAAACCTAGAAGAATTGCTGAGTTTTAATTCACCGGCCGTGAAAGCCAATATACCATCTTTTTGGAAGCCTTCATAGGGAAGTTAAGGCTGCTTGAGCTTTTAGTTCTCGTAGTCAAGTGGTGCAGTTGCACCTTATATAAAGGGAGGTGGCGCGCAGTTCGTCACTCCTGTGGGGGTCCGGGCGGGGACACCAAGAGCCCGCCGATGAGCCTAGCTTGGTGTCCTGGGCGAAACCCCACACAAGACACGGCACAAACCTAGAAGAATTGCTGAGTTTTAATACAAATACAACTTAAATCTAACAATTTTACAATATATATACCATATAAAATACATATAAACTGGATTAGCTTGGTGGTGTAGGCTGTAAATTGTTGCATTGTTAGGGTGAATAACTAAGATACTTAGGAGTAAGTTTAAAATTACAGTAAGGTAAAGGAAATACTGAAAAAAAAGTAGACTAATGATGGTGATGAAGATTATTAGTCGTTACTGAAGGAGGTTATTTAGATATCTAAATAGAGAGTAAATGAGAAAGTGAGAATTGGAAAGTTTGAATATATGTAATACGACGTAAGAATATAAGCAATATAAGCATAAGTGTTGAGTTCAACTTTCATTTACTTAGCGAGTATGTACTGCTGGCAACGCTGCTTGAAGCTGGACGGGGTTGCTCCTCTGACAGAGCGTGGCAGATTGTTCCACAGTCGTGCAGTAGCAACAACGAAGGAGTTGGTATAGCGTACTGTGCGGTGTATGGGTATCAGCAAGAGTGTGTCGTTTTTTGACCGTGTTCCAAGAGTATGCTCGTACGAGAGGCGGTGAAACTGAGAATGCAGGTAAGCTGGAGTTGAAGTTGAGAGTATTTGTTGAAGAAGACATAAGGAATGATCATGCAGACTATTCAAAACAAAATCATAAATACCACATTTTCAACGAAAGAATCATTATTTTTATATAAATAATTCATGCTTTTGGGCTAATGCCGTGTGTATTTAGATTTGAACCATACATTTCGGAGAAACCTTGCCTCCTTTTTCAATGGAAATAAACAATGTGGCCAAAGAAATTATATCAATGAGATTACAAAATAAATTACAAACAATTACAAAAAGGAGGCAAGGTTTCTCCGAAACGTATGGTTCAAATCTAAATACACACGGCATTAGCCCAAAAGCATGAATTATTTATATAATAATCCGGGCCGTGAAAGCCTTAATATGCAAATCATTATTTTTGCTTTGTTTTATAACCAATGCCTCATGCTTTCATACATTATGTTCGTAAAAGTAAATACTGCATCTAAACCTTTTTTTAATGGAGGTTATTCTGATAGTTGTTCAATTTTTTTTTTTGTCAAAAATCAATTTTGAGTCTAAATCAAGGACACCTAAGAGTCATATTCAAAGAACGTTTCCAGCTGTATAAAGTTCTTAGATACATTTGTTTTCTTCAACAAGAAGAAAACAACTGCACCGCAATTTTGGCGGGAACGTGCGTGATTGGGGGAGCGGTAAGGGAGGGCGTGAATACAAACTCAAATCTATCGCGTAACAGACTTAGAAGGAAAAAAGTTAACACCGCACAGACAAGCTTGAACCCTCACCTTTCCAACAGTATGAAATAATCACGGACATATGCCTACAGAAATCTACAAATATAAGATAAACAGAGCGGCGATTCAATCGGCTTTGGCACTTTTGGCGCGAGAGCCGATCTGATCGGCGCGTGGCACTAAGAGGGTTAATGTGGACATTGCCAAACAGAGTCACCGACATTTCAGTCGTTCAACATCTAGCAAGAAAACCTCGAGAATATGAGCTCCTGAATCATGATGAAACTTATGCACATAGATCAGACGGTAAGCATCTTCACCCATGACTTGGAGACTGTTTTATGGTCATCTGCTCGCTAATTACCATCTCTATTAATTAGAGTTACCAATTTGCATTACTTCTCACACTCTGTTTCTTAGGTTTGTCACAATATTATCACTCACACCTCTTGCAACCTGCACAACATCAATTTAACGACACTACACTGAAGTCCATGACACGGCATGGTTGGGTGTTACAAGAGTCAGCTAGAACTTGGGGAGGATGGCTGCTGACTACGACATGCTTGTCTCAGAGATTATTCTCAACATACCATATTGCCCCAGATTTTAAAAAAAAAGGAAAGAGAACATTGATTATTATTTGAGAGTGATCTGAAAAAGAGGACAGTAGCAACAATATCATTAGTCATACAATCACAAAATATGGAAATAAAGACAATGTGAAAATTTGACTGCGGTACGTAACCATACTTCTTTTGAGCATTCGGTATGCACATTCAATTTAATATTTCAACAAACAAAAAATGAGGAGCCATAAAATAAACAGGTGTTCTTTTTGTAAATGATAATGTGATCTTAAATATTATAAAACTTTAATTTATATCTGCCTTTAGTTTCTCTCTATGCCACTCTAACTTCAAGTATACTAGCTTCCTCAGAAGGGAAGCCATGAATCATCCACTACTCCACTATTTCTCTGGCAATTTGCAGAAGAATCAACACTATTCTTTAAAACTCAAAACAATACTTATGTATATATAATGATTAGTTATTATATGCATACCAAATCGAACATTTTTTGAAAAATTCTACGAAATATGGACAGAACATTATAACACAATGCCAGAACTTGTAAATAAAAATAATAAAAATTATGTTAGCACACTGAAGGACAATCGATGGACAAGAAGACGAGGATAGAAATGCATAAAAAGGACAAACACATAGATACACTGACCGCCAAAAAAAAAGTGGAACAGTTAAAAAGGTAATATAAATAGTATAAAATTAGCCATGAAAAAGATGTAATCACATTTTAAAAGCTTTTCATGCATTGGAACATCATCTGAAACATCCTTCAATAGAAATTGATAATATGACATTTCTTAGGGTGGTTTATTACCACCAATTACCCCCAATCTTCGATGAGCCTATCTTAATGGTTTTATGGCGGGAAGTGCATTGTAAGCGCTTAAGGTTTATGAGTGTTGCAGCTCGCTTATTGTTGTTCGAGGGATAGCAACTGGCATTTGTTGAACACCTGGGAACCATTGTCATACATTTTAGAAGTTATCCATGTGCATGCAGTTCACACTGAAACACCCCTCTTAGCCGTGAAGGAGCTGCACAAGCAGTTGCATTGGTGGAGGATGGCCGCAGCTTCAGTTATGTTGCTGAGATCATTGGATCATCTCTCGGTAGCATTCACCGTGCAGTGCAATGTTACAGAGAATTCCAAACATACGACAGGAGACGAGGGTCAGGCCGTAGAAGCAAAAGTGCCAGGGATGACAGATTTCTCACCCTGCAAGTTCTGCGTGATCATCATACCACAGCAGTCCAGGCACGAAATCAACTGGAAAATGTCAGAAATGTGAGAGTGAGTGAGCGAACAGTAAGATGAAGGTTTTAAGAAACTCATCTTTTGTCCAGGAAACTTGCACGTGGACCCGCACTCGAACGACATCACAGAGAGGTGCGTCTTCGCTTCGCAAGGCAGCATCTGGGATGGACCCACGAGTAGTGGGCCTCTGTTCTCTTCACTGACGAGAGTCGTTTTAACCTTAGATCTCCTGATGGAAGAGAAAGAGTGTGGAGAAGGCGCGGGATGAGGTACAGCCCTGTTGCTTTCTCCTCCAGGACTCCATTTGGAGGTGGCTCGGTTATAGTGTGGGATCAACGTTATGGCCCGCAATGAGATGGTGTGCATCGATCACGGGACGCTCAATTCCCAAAGGTACATCGAAGAGATCCTGATGAACCATGTGATGCCTTTTGCGCCTTTCATTGATCAGAATTTCATTCTGATGCAGGATAATGACCGCCCTCATACTGCTCGCTGTGTTGTACAATATCTGCAGGAAGTGGGAATTCAAACCCTGGACTGGCCAGCTCGTAGTCCAGACTTGAACCCCATCGAACATGTATAGGATATGCTGGGAAGGAACGTCAGACAGCGTGACCACACCACCTTGGCACAACTGAGACATCGCTGCTGGAGGAATGGGATCGCATCCCGGCAGATGCAATTTGACGAGTGTTCTCGTGGAGTGCAGTAGAAACATTAACACTGTTTTGTTTGACAATACATTTGATAAAAACCAGCCCAAAAGAACATTAATAGAACATTGTAAGATTTGCAATTTGTAACTAAATTTGTGAGTTAAAATGTTGTAAAACATGTTTCAGTATTTTCTGTAGCCAACGATCTAAAATTGACATGAATAATGCAAATATTGGAAAACCGATACATTTTAGTGGAATAAATTAAGAAATAACAAACAATTTAGTGTTCCACTTTTTTGCCGGTCAGTGTAGTTGTGAGCCGAAGGAGATATAAAAGAAAGAAACGAAAACCACACAAAGCAATGGTTGAAAGTGAGCATTCACGCCATGAACCCTATAAAAAACATGAGAGCTTTGAGGCCAATTTCAGTATTGCCTAATTAATTAAAAAAATTAATTGATAACTTTTCAGTTGGGGAGTGTGATGGCGCAGTAGCTTAGCTACTCGTCTTTCATCCGGACGGCCGGGGTTCGAATCCCAGCGACAGCAGGGTGGAATTTTCACCTGAAAAATCACGTGGCGTCAGGAAGGGCACCTGGCCAAAACCAAAATGAGCCTGGTTGGCTCCGGCGACCCCAATTAATCGGGAAAAACCGAAGAAAGTTATTTGAATCTGATGATGTCGCTTGATGAGCGAAACATGTCATCCCTTAGTTTTCTTCTTCTTCAATCACATGTTATTTATTTCAGGTTATTTTTCACATATTCCAGTAACTGGCATTATTTTGTGTTGACCAACTGAAAGCTACAATAATAATTGAAGACTCCGCGGGAAAAACGGGGTAAGTCTTATTCTGTAAAATTCTCAGGAGCAAATTTAAACTTTCAACACTAAAAAGAAATACTTAAAACACTGCAATTGAGGGTGAGGAATATAGTTATTTTGCCAAATTTATCTCTGTTGCTTGGTTCCTCAGTTTAGGGGCTGCGACAACGCGGTCATGTAGCCCCGTGTACTTTGGGTGTGTGTAGAATCTGTCTGATAACCGGTGTTAATTGTGATGGCTGTATTAGTGTGTGTTATCTGTTTTTAATTCAAGTAAGCACTGCAGACATTGAATTTTCAAGTATTTCCTACTTTTGCTACCAAACGGCACCGTCGGCGACCAACTAGTTCTGAACTTTGTTACTAGATGCTACCGCAGTCGGCTCCTGGCGACGAACGTTGGAACCTAAGAGCGTCAGTCAAATTTAACTTCTTCTTCTTCATGTGCCATCTCCTCTCAGGAGGTTGGCAACCATCATAGAGACTCTTGCTTTAGATGATGCAGCACGAAACAGCTCAATAGTGGAACAATTGAACCTAGTTTTCAGATTATCGATCCAAGAAATGCGTCTTCTTCCTGGTCTTCTTTTGCCTTGTAGCTTCCCTTGAATGACCAGCTACAGCAGATGATCTTTCTCTCCTCTCATCACATGACCCAGATACTGCAGTTTTCTAATTTTGACAGTATTTAATATTTCCTTTCTCTTTCCCATCCGCCTCATCACCTCATCGTTGTTGACCTTTTCTTTCCAACTCAGCCTCAGTATCCTTCTGTACGTCCATAGCTCAAATGCATCCAATCTGTCCATTTCTCTTTTCTTTATGGTCCAAGTCTCAACTCCATAGAACAAGGTGGAGAAGATATAACATCTCAGAAGTATAATTTTTAGATGTTCTCTGCTACAGAACACTCTCCTCATTTTATTGAATGCATTTCTGGCTTGACCGATCATGGACTTTATCTCTTCAGTACACAAGTGTAATTAGTTGAGGGTTCTTTTACATGCCATAAATCTATGACATTGGACCGCCGGCTTTACTTCCCCACTGAAGGAAGACATACTGAGGGATTTTTAACGCTCTTAAAAATACCGACCAGATCGGCCGGGTTTGAACCCACGACCATGGGCATCCTACCAACTACGCCATCAAAGCCGCAAATTGATTTCTTATAAAGGAAGTACAAGTGAAACAAATAACAACTGAAGTTAAATTATGATAAAGTGAGAGGATATGGGACGTTCTTCCCGTTTCCACTAAAAATAAAAACCTCTGTATCTCGGTGACACTCCCGCTCTATTTGAAATTAATTTCAACTGATCTGTGGTGACGTTGACTGGTCACCAGAATGCGCCATAAACTCATTTTCGGAAAAAAAATGGACTTACCCCGTTCTTCTCGTGGGTCTTCAATTGTTCATAAGGCAACACTGAAAAATAGCTTGAAAGTCATCTTTAATTTATAAACATTCATAACTAGTTACCACCAAACCTCGCACACATTGGACAGCATCAGCATGTGGCTACATACTCATTTAAACCCCATACCAACGTAAAGAGAGAAGTTTGCTTAATAGTTTTAACAACAAATTGTATATCCACCTTAGTCAATACATAAACGAAAATAAATTATAATTACACTTGCTCCTGGTACATGTTTCGGGGATTAATTGCTTTTATCCCCTTCATCAGCCAAGACAAATATCCGAAGAAAGATATAAGATAGCGTAGCACTCAAAAAATAAATAGCTATTTAACTTAAGAATTGATACCTTGACTTAACCTGAAGTTATGCATTGAGCTAACCTCATTGATATTTGAAGTTGTTCCTTCCACGCTCGTCTAATTCATATGCAGGCATTTGATTTTGGACCTGTTAAGCATAAAGGCTTCTTCATTGGTTGTGTCCATATGGTGAAGTATTGTGATTTTTGCCAATTCAAGCTTCGACCAGTGTTTTGGAGCGGATTTACGAGTTAACTGACCACTGATTCTCTGTGTTTTGATGGCTGAATATCTTCGCTGTTACATATATGTTTTTAGTTTTGCTCAACATTTTCCTGTGACCTACTTAAATGGTGCACCATATTAAGTTAAATAGCAATTTATTTTTTGAGTGCTACGCTATCTTATATCTTTCTTTGGATATTTGTCTTGGCTGATGAAGGGGATAAAAGCAATTAATCCCCGAAACATGTACCAGGAGCAAGTGTAATTATAATTTATTTTAGTTTATGTATTGACCAGGGCGGATATACAATTTGTTGTTAAAACTATTTAGTACGTCAATACGGAACCATTATGGAAACTAGTTTAAATAATAGAAACAAGTTTACTTGACACACTAATTATCTAGATTGAAATGGTATGGGCATGTAGAGAGACAGAACACCAAGATTATAGTTTGACCAGGTCATCCTAGGTAAAAGACCAAGGGGAAGGACTCGAGACATCTGGAGAGACTAGGCCAAGAGGGATGCAGATTGGCAGAAGAAATTAGAGCACAATATGTGGGAGGGCCGGACAAACTGGAAGAGGCTCATTTATACCCAGCTTGCTGGAGCGGAGAGTGGATGATGATGACCACTAGGGCCCGGATGTTGATGCCGTAAAAAAGTTCAAAAAATGCACTTAAAATTTTCAAAAATGACTCTAATAAATTACCTGAAAATTTGAAAAATGCACTATAACATGGAGAAAATGATCTTATAATAATAAACTCACCAATATTTCAAAAATGAAATCTTAAGCTCAAACTGAAAAGTCAATCAAAATAGATTTCTAGTACTTAACAAAAGGTTTATGTTGACTTTAGTCTGAGTTGCACTGCACTACGAATTTCATTCTGAAGTTGTCAAATGTAAATTATCTGCGGTTATCAGCCAACAAGTTTTTATTTCTCAAAAAGCTGCGTTCAACATCAACTGATGTGATCGGAGCGTACTTGAAGTGAGGAAGGTCCTTCGCTGCTAAATCCTCCTCAATCCCATCCGTGCAGTAGTTTTCACCAGAAAGAATGTCTCAAATTATGCATAATGTTTTATAACCGGTGCTTTTGTCCAACACTTTTGTCAGTTTTGATGCAATACCCGCAGCAATTTAGCTATGATTGTTGCTAAGACTAGTTTCTACTCGGTTGATTAAGGAAGTGGAATCAATATTTCAATATTTTAAATTATCTTGTATCAGCTACTAACTTCTTCTACATAAAGCTGTGACATGACTAAATTGGAATAAAATGATCTTAAAAGGCCGATTTCTCTAAAATAAGACCAAAAAATCTACCAAACTTACAAAAATGCTCTTAAAATGGAAAAATAGCAAAATATGCAAAAAGATGCAAAATAAAACTGACATATTTGAAGATGGGATGGCCCGTCCGGAGTTTCTATATACTTCAGCATTGTTTTAGACAGCTCAGTAAAAAGATGGCATGTCATCAACATCCGGGCCCTACTCATGACGAACATAAAGAAAATTAAACCAGCAGAGGTTCACAGCGGCAATTCGAGGCACTACATCAAACAAATTAACATCAACGTCCATATGTCATCTGTGCTGCCATCAACTATGCTACAAAATTCCTCCAGACAGGTATGTATTCTCGACCCCAAGCTGATGAGCACACTGGCAACTTGATGAGCAGGATTTCCTATGAATCAATATTAGCCTTTCAAGATTTGATTGCCGGCGGTCGAAATGGGAACTACCATATTCTTTGTTTACACTTGTCGCACTATCAGCTTGATTGGCTGACGGGTACAGTTGCGCGAGTAGGATATGACTCAGCTCCAGTAGCCTCAGTCATCGTTCATCTGTCCGTGGTGACATGAGCTTCTTTGGCGCTTAGCTGTGACATTGCGAGGATTGTAGCACGCAATGCTGCTTGACTTTATGTGCAGACTGCAGTCCGTCATCGTCCTGCGAGGCTCGTGCTGCAATAAACAACAAACACTGGCGCAGCCACGTTCAGCGGCAATCAAATCTTGAATGGCTAATATATTCTAGTTACCAATGGAAGCATAGAACTTCCAAAATAATAATTATTAAAATCATTAAGAAATAGCTATTTAATAGAATATGAAGCCTACCTTGTCTTCTCTACTCTTGTCCTTGTATGAGTGGGTGAAGATTTGCGCCTCACACTTGCAAAGCAGCATGAACACACAGGATCAAACGTGAATATAACATACAAGGATGAGGACTGGAATTAGTGGTTTATGACATTTACCTTACATTAAAAATTTGTCCAAAACTTATCACGTGAATGTACAGACGTCGCCAAATTATGTAAATGTATGACTTGAGTCATATTTCTATTTTTTCCCATATTGATTGCCTAAATTATTAGAATTAAAAAATTGAGTTTTCCACATTCATTAACCATTTTCACCCTAATTATCACTAGAGACTGGATTTTAAGGTTTTAAAATTGTCATTTTAGGTTTTCAAAAACATAACTTAAAACGGTTCTTTTTTAGGTTTTTAATAGGTAGGTTGGTAGGTTCCTTAGTTTAGTGGCTGCGACAATGCAGTCATGTAGCCCCGTGTACTTTGGGTGTGTGTAGAATGTGTCTGATAACCGGTATTAATTGTGATGGCTGTATTAGTGTGTGTGTGTGTGTTATCTGTAATTCAGGTAGAAGGACTGCAGACTATTAATTTTTTCAAGTAGTTCCTACTTTTGCTACCAAATGCTACCGTCCACAACACCTAGTTGCGGACATGGCTACTAAATGCGGTCGCAGTCAGCATCTAGCGGCGAATGTTGGCACTAATATAGCGTTATGAAACTAACCTACATATTTTAGCTTCCACAAGTGTAGTTAGTGGAAGGTTCTTTTTCATGCCATAAATCTATGACATGGGACCGCCGGCTTTACTTCCCCTCCGAAGGAAGGCATACTGAGGGATTTTTAACGCTCTTAAAAAATCCCGACGACTTCGGCCGGGTTTGAACCCGCAATCTTTATTTTAATAGGTAGAATAGGTTTTTTAAATAGGGTTTTATGTTTAAAGTGTAGCAAAAGTTGACATAAGCTGTGCAAGGTTTAAAATTAATGCCTAATTTTTAGTTGACAATCTGATTGCAACGAGAGTGTAAATATTTTACATAATGACACGTCATCAAATTATCACCGAGAACTTCACACTTTTAGGCAATATTTTCTCTCATTAAATATGTTAATTATTCAAATTCAATAAAACCAAGGTTGCCAGAGGTGATTTTCACATTCTAACCTGTTTAATTGAAAATCCACAGCCTGCTTCCAGTCTCCGACCGGGTCAGGAATGGAATGAATGAAGCCCCCATCTAGCGGTGAGGATATGAACTGTGCCGGCTGCAGAGGCCTGACGCACTCCCCTGGGGCAATGATTAAATGATTGACAGATGAATGATAGTGGAGAGTGTTGCTGGAATTAAATTTTGACACGGAAAACCAGAGTACCCGGAGAAAAACCTGTCTGCCTCCCTTTTGTCCAGCACAGATCTCACTTGGAGTGACCGAGATTTGAACCACGGACCCAGAGGTGAGAGGCCGGCGTGCTGCCGCCTAAGCCACTCTAGCCTGTTTAATTAACTTTGTTTATTTAGCATATAGGATTCTTGCTTAAAAAGAAAAAAACACAACTGGATGCCGATGGTTAAAGGAAATCAGAGAGGACTTAAAAGGAGATGTTACAAATAAGGAAAGGTTAACTATAGCACTTAAAAATATGACTTTTCATTTTCCACTCATCATCATCATTTCCCCTTATCCAGCTCCTGCCGGGTCGGGGTATTTATGGCACTTCTCCACTTTCCTCTTTCCTTCCACCATTCTTCTTCCACGATCTTGTCCCAGTCCAGATTCCTTTTTCTTATGCCGTTCTTCACTGAATCCATCCACATTGTTCTAGGTCTTCCTCTTGCTCTCTTACCCTTGCACTTTGCCTCCAGAATCTGTCTTGGTATTCTATTTTCCTCCATCCTCTTTACATGTCCAAACCACCTTAGTTTATTCTTCTCAATTCTCTCATTTAGTTTTCCCATCCCAACTTCCTTCCTAACATCTTCATTCCTCACTCTGTCTTACCTATCATACTTCTTAGGAATTTCATTTCACTGGCTTGGATTCTACTCTCTTGCCTGCTTGTCAGGGTCCAAGTCTCAGCTGCATAAGTCAATATGGGTACATAGTACACTTTATACATTACCTCCTTGCTTTTCCTTGGTACTTCCTTATCCCAAACAAGTTTTCTTACACTTTGATAGAATGCATTGCTCTGCTGTACCCTCCTGCCAATCTCCATGTCCAACCTACCAGTTTGCATCAATTCACTTCCTAGGTATTTGAACGTGTCCACAATTTCCAAACTCTGACTTCCAATTTCCACTCATATAAAAGAAAAAATTCCAACAAGAATATTTTCGGCCCAAGAAAGGACAAGAAGATCAATACGAATGAAAAAAAAATACTGGAAAGACCGCAAGGCTCGTACAGTTCCTACAAGTCGACGAACTAATGGTTGGTTAAAGTGATCCTTTGTGGTCTCAAAAGGTAAAGATGAAGAATATAGGGAATTTGGAAACTACAACAGATTATCCCCACCTTCCTGACAGTAAATATCCAAACAATAAGATATAAGCTGAAAAGTGCTGCAAGTATTTGAATTCTCTGGCAGGTAGGATTTCTCTCAATCGACTACAGCTAGGAATAAACCTTGTCTTGTGGCTTACTTTTAAAAATTATGGACTAAAAATTCAAATTACAATAAATGGAACAGAACTGCAATTAGGTATTTTAGGTACTACATAATTCATGAATATGGCTCCTTTGAGTGTGATTCGGAAAAGTATTACGGTATTTTTGTATTTAGAAGAAAAAATAGGTAAAAACCTAAGAATCCAGTCCCTAATTATTATATTACTAGCTTCACAACCAAAAAATATTTTAATTCACAAAACACTCGTCACGTGTCATTGTACAGAGAGCAAATTTATTTGAAAAATTATGTACTGAAAGTAAGTGCTACAAAAACTGCTGCGATGTCTGTTAACAGACAGAGAAGTAAAGATAATATAATGCTGGAGGGTGTACAATTGGAAACAGTCAACCAGTATCAGTACCTTGGATGCTTAATATCAAGTGACAACGGAATATAGCTTGAATTAAATAACTGTATTCAGAAATCAAGTCAATTCTATCAGCAATTTCGATATCTACTCTGGAATAAGCAAGTGCCACTAAGATCAATACAAACATACTTGGTCCCTATATTGACTTATGGGTTGGAAACATGCACAACTACCAAAAAAAGATGACAGCAGACTACAGGCTTCAGAAAAGAAGTTTCTAATAATAGCCTTTATTGCAGCCAGTTGGCCATATTACATGTTACAGATATGTACACTTACTAGATACTATGGTTCGCTTCTAGTCCTTACTATAAGCCACTATTGATAAAGTTCTGTTGGGGCATGTCGTCATATGGTACCTGCCGCATTCGTTCCTACACAGCTCACATATACACCTTTCATCCGGGTCATGAAATGTCTTTCGTGAGCAGACCTTATGGTGGAACCCATGAACTGCGAGTCTCGTCACGACGTGTCTCATTTCGGATATGGGTTGCATCCATCTTTTGTCCACCATGGCATCAGTCGCGTAGAATTCCTTCGGAATGTCAAGCCTTTTGCTTTGCAGATCCTGGAGTAATTTTCTGAGGCTTTCTGTGCAAGGCAACAGTAAAAGTGACCGAAGGTCCTCTATTAGGAACGTTTCTCTCGCCAGTTCATATACCAGCCGAGATTTGGCTGACTTGGAGACTCCGAGGGCTCTTTTGAGGAACCTAGATTTCACCTTTTCGAGTTCCTCCAGCTGTTTGTAGTTGAGAAATTCCCATGTAAGCTCCAGACCGTATGTTAGAACGGGTATGACCTTGGCGCGGAAGAGCATCATTGCTGTTTCCAGCGATATTTGGGTAATATGGCTTATGTCGTTTATGGCCTTCACTGCTGCGGCCGCTTTCGCTCTTGTATGTATTCTGAAGCTTCGGCCTGTTACCTGGAGCGTGAGGCCGAGGTATTTGAAATTGTTTACTTTCTTCAGTTCCTTGCCGTTGCATAGCACTTGGTCTGATTCCGCTGACCTGCCCCCGTTCCGGAAGACGACCATCTCAGTCTTGTCCTCGTTGATTAAAAGAAGTTTCTAAGAAGTATGCTTCAAAATACTAGGAAAGACAAAGTAAGAAATGAGAAGATCAGAGAACAAGCTGGAATAAATCAGTCCCTGAAGGAGACCATAACTAGGGCACGTTTGCGATGGTTTGGTCACGTCAAACGTGTGACAGAAAACAAGGGTTACATACTGAGATTACTGGAAAGAGACCTGTTGGAAGACCTAGGAGGAGATGGCTGGACCAACTGAAGGAAGATATCACATTCAAGAGAATCAAATGGGATGAAGTCTTGAAGGAGCAGTGGTACATGAATCGACGAAAATAGAGAGCGCTCGTAAACCACACCCGGGAAACTGGAGTGGAAACTTTATGATGATGATGACTGTGAGTGAAAGAATTGTTCAATATTAGAGGTTTCAAAGCGGCAATGAAATGTAACTCTCAATTTAATATAACTTAACTGATTTATTTTAACACAAAATACATGAACTGTTTAAATGCGTTGTGCCGTGAACAGATGATAAAACGAACTGTTTAAAAGTTAGTTGAGGGCGCTAGTTGCGCCTATCGATCAGGATGGAGGTCGATACCGGCAACATTCACCAACATTCAACATGAAAAGTTCTACACAAATAGCCTGGGAGAGCATATTTCTATCTTCAATACATCGCCTACTCTAAGTGTTTTTAAGTTTTCACTTCTTCCAACAATCTCCATTCAGTTACTGAGGCGACAGTTTACAGCTTAGCTAGTGGACGAGCTTATTGCCCCAGAAACAGCCAGCAGCAAACTGTCGAGTCAGGTTGAGTTAAAAACTTTAGAGAAGAGTGGTTGTGTTTGGAGTTTCCCTGGAAGTGCAACTCGGCTTTTCTTCATTTCACCTGTGAACTTTTCGTTCCGCAAAATTTACAGTCAAGTTAAGATTGGACGGAAGGGGGATTTGTGTTTCATGCACCTCGCCATTTTTAAATTACGTCTGACAAGAATTTGTTGCACATTCATCTCCATGATAATATAATTAATAGTCCAGTCAGTGATTTTAACCCATCATGCCGAGACGTAAAACGGATATTGGTCGTTGTTCATTGACACTGGAAAAAAAAAAGCACTTATCACGTAATATATTAATAACTGTTCCCGGGCAAAGCCGGGTCGGGGTGCTAGTTATATTATATTTCTTGCTTAATAACACCAAACACTTGTCACATGTCATTGTCCAGAAAGCAAATTTATATAATACTAGAGGATCTGTGCGAGAAATCTTGCACGTGCATAAACCACTGTTATGTGCGCTTCTTTTAACGCACTTTTTAAAGAAATTGTCGGTGTTTATAAAACCAGAGTGCAATTCGTCATTGCTGCGGGTAAGTCTATTTCTTTTGAATGCAAGCTAGACTAGATCTTTGGCAGAATGAATTTGCGACCCTAGGTCTTAAAATCAGTAAAACCAAGACAGTCAGTTTGGCAAGTAGAAACCCTTCCATGGTCCTTCGAAGACTTGGAGATGAGAAGATAGTTTTAGACAAATTCCTGTATTTAGGTAGTATTCTTTTGATCTCCATGAAGTGAAATTGGTTCAAAATGCTAAATTGTTTTCTGGTAAAACAAACGAGAAACCATCGATAGACAGCAGAACCACAAACTGAAACAAGCACAACGAATCACCTGGGCAACCTACAAAAGGAAACCTCTCTCAATGAATGCCAAATTTTGGCATTACAATTCTGTTGTTAAACCCGAGGCAACGTATAGTAGTGAAACACTCTTCAAGTTGAACATGAAATCAACAACTGACAAACTGGAGAAAGCAGACAAAAGAATCGTCAGAACAATTATTAACAAAAAACACCAACTAAATGGCCAATGGAGATTACTGCCGAATGAAGTGGTATATCGAGAGAGTGAATCAATAACAGATATAATGCAGAAAAGGAGAATCTCTTTTTTCTGCCATATCTCACGCCTACCAGAAAGCAGACTAATTAAACAGCTGTGTAGTTACTTCTGGAAGAGTAAAACAAAGAACAACTGGTTCAAAGAGATCCAGCATGATTTGAAAATGAAAATCCACAGAATGCTTCCAGTCTCCGACCGGGTCAGGTATGGAATGAATGAAGCCCCCATCTAGCGGCGAGGATATGAACTGTGCCGGCTGCCGAGGCCTGTCGCACTCCTCTGGGGCAATGATTAGATGAATGACAGATGAAATGAAATGATAGTGGAGAGTGTTGCTGGAATGAAATTTTTGACAGGGAAAACCGGAGTACCCGGAGAAAAACCTGTCTGCCTCCGTTTTGTCCAGCACAGATCTCACATGGAGTGACCGGGATTTGAACCACGGACTCAGAGGTGAGAGGCCGGCGTGCTGCCGCCTAAGCCACGGAGGCTTGCTTCCAGCATGATTTAGATGAATTAAATTTAACGAAGCTCCAAATTAAAAATAGATAAGAGAAGAATATTTTAAGGAATAAATACTTACGATTCACATTAACAACATTTGAACAAAGGGCAGCCGGGTCAGATAAAATGAAGACATTTTGGGTGCAGAAGAAGCTGAAGCTGAATCGCTAATCTCCAAATACCGTTGTTAGACTTAATTGTATTAATTTGTATTGATTAAAGTGCTCCAACGAGGGCGTAAAATATGGGGGGGGGGGGGGGGGGGGGGGAAACAATGCCATCTTCTAGATTCTCTACAAAATAAACAAATATTAATTGAAGTAGCGATATATAGGGTACGAGCGGTATGTGGTGCGGCTTCCAAGTCAAGCTGACCGCTTTGGGCAGACAAATTTACCAGGCACATTTCAGCGGTGGGGGACCGACAACAGTGGCTACGCGGGTTAAAGCGCTGCGTTAGGTCATGGGGCCAAGCTCTCTGCTGACTCGGTAGACGCGTGGGTTCGAGCCCCACCGTCGGCTGTCCTTGAAATGGTTTTCCGTGGTTTCCCATTTTCAACACCAGGCAAATGCTGGGACGGTACCTTCTGATAGGCCACGGCCGCTTCCTTCCACATCCTTGCCCAGTTTCATTCTTCATCCATTCCATCTCTCATCCCGACATGCAGGTCGCCCACGGGCGTCGAATAGAAAGACCTGCACTCGGCCTCTGAGGATGCCACACGAAAAAAAAAAGCGGTGGGGGATCAGCAACAGCAGTCACTTGTCGTCTGCCGTGCTTCCATCGTGTGTTAATGCTTCAAACCTGTGCATGTAATAGTCTTGAGCACGGCACAGTTAAGGGAGGAGTTTCTCTTGAACGCGTCAGCTCCCTGCCACTCATACTGTACTGACCACATACCGTCCGTACTCTGCCTTCAAAAGAACCAGAAAACTGCCTGAAATATTTATTAGTTAACAAAAATTAGCATTGATCACACCATGGTGTAGCGGCTAGCATTCTTGGCTGTCGGGGCCCGGTGGTCGAGGTTCGATTACCGGCTTTGCCAAGAACATGGTGGCCACTCAAATCGGTCAACGATTTTCCAGGAGCTTTCCAGGAATTTTCCAGGAGTAATTCTCATTTTTCCAGACTTAAAAATAACCGCGAGTCCGGGGCAGGGGCTTTATCGGTTGCCTACTTCAAGACCAAAATAAAGCAGTTGTGTTTGGTTTACTTATACAGATGTTGACAAACATTAGTGGTGATTGAGTTATTGATACGCAAGCCCACAAACAAATGATTTAATTGTTGTTTTAAAAAAGCCTTTGTGACTCAAATATCCGCTTTAAAAAAGAAAAGGAGAAAAGAATGCCACCTGCAATTTTATTGCGGTGAAGTTGTCTATACTGAATATGTTTTGCTAAAATACTATCGCGTGTTCTCACACACAGAAACAGGTAGCCTGAGGAAATTTCTTTCGTTAACGATAGAGTGCTCACCCAAAACCGCAGCGGGAGTACGATTTAAGATGGAAAGATTTTTATAATTAATTAACAGTGGCTATTTTCCAGGAATTTTCAAAATTTTTGGTCATTTTCCAGGAGTTTTCCAGGATTTCCAGGAGTAGTGGCCACCATGCAAGAAATTTTAATTCTGGTGTGAGGGTCGGAATGAATAAACTCAGCCATCCTGGAAGTGGTCTCCATGGTTTTCCACTTCTCTCCAGGCAAATACTGGGATGGTTCCTAGCTAAAGGTCACGGCCATCTCCTTTCCTATCCCCAATTTGCAAATACACACACTAGTACAGTACTTCACAATAACACAGGTTATCACACGAATTTCGCACACACCCAAAAATACATCAGGCTATATGAACGCGATGTCGCAGCCCATAAAATAAGCAAAAAAAGGTAAATTTGCTATTTTTAATAAACCTATTTGTTTGTTGTAGTTAATTTATTTTAGGGTCTTTGAATATCTACGTCATGATCCCTGTGTACTTGGGTGTGTGTTGAACTAGTGTCTGTATTAGGGACAGGGATGGGGTAGGTTGCCCAGGACTTGAAATAAGGTACTATCCCTGCATTTGCCTGGAGGGAGGGAGGAAAATCCACCCTCAGGATAGCCGCATTCAGCGCCAGGATTCGAAGTGCCCATCACGGTTGTGACACGTGATTTACCATGCACGGCTTCACCGCGGGAATCTATCTGTATGTTAGGTTCTTCTATCTTGGTTTCTATAGTATTTCATAAATACAGTGGAACTTGGATAATTCGAACCTCAAGGGACCAGTAAAAAATTCAAATTATCCAAAAATTCGAATTAAGAAAGTTCTTTGAAAAAAGGTAGAGAAAATATATTGAATTACGTTTACATAATGATTTACGTTCCACAAAGCAGATAACAGAAAACGGTACTGTATAATGACTGTATCGTGATTAACCTCAAAAGTTTCAAATGATAACATAAAACCAAAATGTACTATTCACCTATTTAACGACAGTAGTAATCCAGCAAACTAGTTAAGCCTTAGCAAAATCTACAGTTTTTCAAAAATGTCAGATTTTTACCTGTTTCATACAATTAAGTCTCTCAGCCATCACAAAGGAATCTAACAAATTTAAGGAACGGAAAACAGATTCACTTACGCCATTTTTACTTTAAAAAAAAGGCCTAGTTCTGTGATATAATTTGTCGTTTTTCGGGAATTCCTGACCCAACTGTTTCACTTCCGATCGGCTTTGCACGTAAAAAAGTCGAATTATCCAAAATTTATCTCGAATTAACCACGATTTTTTAGCATCGATTGTATATAAAATGCTAGGGACCAAGAGAAAAATTAGAATTAAAGAAGATTTCGAATTATAGAAGTTTGAATTAGCCACGTTTCACTGTATTAATATATTAATTTAATATTATTAAACAAATTTAGTCCTTAATTGCTACACATAATATTGCACAAAATTTTCCAACACCTTTGTTACAAAATGCTAAAAGTAAATGTTGTAAACCACCAACTCCAGTTATGACTTAGTAGAATAGCATAGAAGGATGGAGCACACATACAGCAACATGCACATGGGAGAGGATCAGGCCAGTCTTAATTATTCTGGTGCTTTCAAAAATAGAACTTTTCAACAAGCATTTGTTCATCCAAGCTTTAGAACCTATATCAAATCTGTGGCTTTTCGGCACATTTCTTTGAGTAGGTTTAATCATGGTTCCGTATTGACTGTCAGTTAAGTATAATAAAAGGAAGAGATTGGACCCTAATGTAACCCTTTAGTGTTAAATTATAAGTATTGATCAGGCAGATCTCTTCCTTTTATTATACTTAACATTTCTTTGATGCAAAGGCAACAACAACAGGGCAATCAATGACAATGAGAACATTACATAATAAACACTGCATGTAGGGAAATAAGAAACAAAATTCATACTGAATTATGTCTTAAAGATGTTCTGAATCTGTATGTCTCAATTACTTTGTCAGTATTCACATGGTGGCCACTCAAATCGGTCAACGATTTCCCAGGAGTTTTCCAGGAATTTTCCAGGAGTTTTCCAGGAGTTTTCCAGGAATTTTCCAGGAGTAATACTCATTTTTCCAGACATAAAAATAAGTGCGAGTCCCGAGGGGGGGGGCTTTATCGGTTGCCTACTTCAAGACCAAAATAAAGCAGTTGTGTTTGTGTGACTTATACAGATGTTGACAAAAATTAGAGGTGATTGCGTTATTGATACGCAAGCCTACACTCAAATGATTTAATTGCGGTTTTAAAAAAGCCTTTGTGACTCAAATATCCGCTTGGAAATAAAAAAGATAAAAGAATGTTGCCTGCAATTTTATTGCAGTGAAGTTGTCTATGCTCAATATGTTTTACAAAAATACTACCGCATGTTCTCCCACACAAAAAGGTAGCCTGAGGAGATTTCTTTCATTAACGATAGAGTGCTCACTCAAAACAGCAGCGGGAGTATGATTTAAGATGGAAAGATTTTTATAATTAATTAACAGTGGCTATTTTCCAGGAGTTTTCAAATTTTTAGTTATTTTCCAGGAGTTTTACCAGGTTTTCCAGGAGCAGTGGCCACCATGTATTCAGTATTGCAGAATTTCCAGTTTTTTATTTTTTTATTTTTGGTAATCATATTCCCTTAATTTTGACCAAAAAAGTAACTAATGGTTCTTCTGCATTAGAATACATCATGGAGACTTGCTCAGTTTATTCAAATGGTTCTTTTCCTACTTGTTTGAGTCTTTTGACTGGTTTAATGCAGCTCTCCATCCTCCCTGTCCTGAGCTAATAGTTTCATCTCTACTTAACTACCACACCCTACATCCGAGGCAATCTGTTTAACATATTCTAACCTTGGTCTACCCCTACTTTTCTTGTTCTCGACCCTTCCTTCCATAACTAAGCTTGCTATTCCTGGGTGTCTTAGTATGTGTCCTACCAACCTATCTCTTCTCTTCATTAGCAGTTGCCAGAAACATCTCTCCTCTCCCACTAGTCTTAATACCTCTTCATTAGTAACCCTATCCACCCATCTGATCTTCATCATTCTTCATTAAGACCACATTTCAAATGCTTTTCTATTCCCCTCTTCTCTGCTGTGGCAACAGTCCAAGTTTCACTTCCATAGAGCGCCACGCTCCAGACAAAGACTTTCAAAAATGACTTCCTACTTGAAAATGAAAATCCACAGCCTGCTTCCAGTCTCCGACCGGGTCAGGAATGGAATGAATGAAGCCCCCATCTAGCGGCGAGGATATGGACAGTGCCGGCTGCCGAAGCCTGTCGCACTCCTCTGGGACAATGATTAAATGAATGATAGATGAAATGAAATGATAGTGGAGAGTGTTGCTGGAATGAAATTGTGACAGGGAAAATCGGAGTACCCGGAGAAAAACCTGTATGCCTCCGTTTTGTCCAGCACAGATCTCACATGGAGTGACCGGGATTTGAACCACGGACCCAGCGGTGAGAGGCCGGCGTGCTGCCGCCTAAGCCACGGATATTTATTTATTTATTTAGCGTATGGCTTTTAGTGCCGGGAGCGTCCGAGGACATGTTCCGCTCGTTAGAGACTGTAGCTACTTCAATGCAGACACCCATGGGGTAAGCTACAAGTTCCGTTCAATTTTAAGTAGTTGCAACTTTCGCTACCAGATGTCATTGACACCTAGTGATGAACGTTGGAACTTTGATAGAGAGTTTGAATGAAATCTAACCTGAAAATTTAGCCTCACACAAGTTTAATTAGTGGTAGGTTCTTTTTCATTCCATAAATCTATGACATGGGACCGCCGGCTTTACTTCCCCTCTGAAGGAAGGCATACGGAACCCGCTAACTTGGGCATAGAAGCTCAGCTTGCTACCGACTACGCCACCGAAGCCGCCTATACTGACAAAATTTATAAGGTAATGTGCTAATCACCCCCAGTTTCTTCTATTTCTACTGCAGTGTTGCCAAAAGTCATGCAATTCCACAAAACGTGCAATTTTATAGTGGCCATGTAATTTAGTGTGCTGATCTTATGAAGAACCGGATGGGGTTTGCATATCATTGCCACACATGGGAAGTTAAAGACTACAAGTAACAGAATTGCCGGTAAAAACAACTTCTTCCGCATTTTCTACACATTGTTACGGCTGCGAGTTTGTGTCATCGCTCGCCGCATGAGTCACAACTGCCCCAGGGCTGGGCTGTGCCCTGCCTCCTGTATTGCGTGCGCCTTATGGAACAGGGCTACTAGGACAAAGGGACGGTCCAGAATATTCGTGACTGAGCCAGCGATGGAAACCTCGAGAAGCCGTGAACCCTGGATGGATCTAGAAGCATTTATTGAGTCACCGGCCTGCTATATAAGTGCGACCTGTCAAGCAGTGGCGGTTGTTGTGATTTACGAGCGAGTGCGAGCGCTTATCCTGAGCGACAGAAGTGTGGTGACTTGTGAAACCCCTAGTGAAGCTGATTCTCTTGAAAGCGAAGGGAGTGAGCAGCTTACAGGGGACTGCCTGTGTTTTGAGCGAGTGTGCTTACTCAGTGCGAGAGAGGTCATTGTGGTGAGTTGCAAAACAGTGAGTGACAGACACAGTGCAGCTATTTCTAGCCAGCGTACGGGACCGGACTCATTAACGAAAGGATTAACTGTGGTCTGTTGACAAGTGAAAGGAGAAGTATTCTCGACGTGAGGAAACTGGAGTAAGGTAATAATTGCTAGTATTTGCTGTTGAGTATTGTATCTTTCTGGCCACAATAAAGTTAATTATTTCTTTAAGCAGTAATTGGTGTTGTGCCTTCTTCCCACCGTAATCTAGTTAACAAAAGTGCCACTAGGGGGGTGGCACGTAACAATATTATAACCATCAGTATACAAGTGTGATGATGAATTCTTGTTGGTAATCTACTGCAAGAACTTTACTTTCCTGCAATTACTACATTTTCAAAATATACGGCATGATTGCCCCAGGACTGGTCGAGTGATGTATTTGTTGGATCAAAAGCCACCATTGACATTTGGATTTCTAAAGCCGACTGCCACATTACTAGGCGTAATTCCTACAGCCTTCAAAGGGGGTCTGATAATTTAAGTTACCTGCCCTGTCAAACATCAATATTAAGGGTAAATTTCTAACACTCAATTTCAAAATCTGATTTTCTACATGTAGATTCCCTGTCGGTTATGATGACTAATTTTTCCAGCTTCTTCATTAAAAAATAAAATATCCAGAGTGGTTTTAGTTACGTGATGGTGGATACTAATTGGTTTTTACACGAGTAATTATCACCTGTGTCTGATTATAATTACCAAGACGTATTAGCTAATTAAAATGTAAGATTTCAGGAAGCATTCCTTTTTTAACTTACAACACACATAACATCAAAAAACAAAATATTACTCACGTTGTGGGCTGATTTCTCCTTCGAATGCTTGCGTTAAAAACAAAAGCACATATTTAATACGTCAACAAAAGGATAACACCTAAAACATCGCAACACAGTCTTCGAGTCTTATTGTTTATTATCACACAAGATGTATTACCTACGAGGACTCTTTCCTGTTATGAAGCAAATATGTTGCTTTCTGTATTCACTCCCAAGTATTAGTGACATCTGTATAAGGCTTCTCGGCTTTCTCACACACCCTAGAAACATTATGCACTTCAACCTACAACTTTAGCTGACCTTTGCACTGATTTCTGTCACGGGTTGGTGAAACCTTTCCCGTGGGAATATTATTGCCAATATCCATAGAGGAAAAGCAACGAGGTAAGTGTACTGTCTATGTACCCATATTAACTTATGCAGCTGAGACTTGGACCCTGACAAGCAGGCAAGAGAGTAGAATCCAAGCCAGTGAAATGAAATTCCTAAGAAGTATGATAGGAAAGACAGAGTGAGGAATGAAGATGTTAGGAAGGAAGTTGGGATGGGAAAACTAAATGAGCGAATTGAGAAGAATAAACCAAGGAGGTTTGGACATGTAAAGAGGATGGAGGAAAAATAGAATACCAAGACAGATGCTGGAGGCGAAGTGCAAGGGTAAGAGAGCAAGAGGAAGACCTAGAACAAGGTGGATCGATTCAGTGAAGAACAGCATGAGAAAAAGAAATCTGGACCGGGACAAGATCATGGAAGAAGAATTGTGGAAGGAAAGAGGAAAGTGAAGAAGTGCCATAAATACCCCGACCCGGCAGGAGCTGGATAAGGGGAAATGATGATGATGATCCATAGAAGTCCATATTGACAATCGTCGTCATCATCTTCATTTCCCCTTTTCCGGTTGACACTGGGTGGGGGTAAATATGGTTCCTCTCCACTTTGTTCTGTCGCTCCACCATTCCTCTTCCGACACAGTGTTCCAATCCAGGTTCCGTTTTCTAATACTATTCTCCACCGAGTCCATCCAACGCATTCTTGGTCTTCCTCGTCCTCTCTTCCCTGTCATCCGTCGTTCCAGTGCTCGTCTTGGTAGCCTTACTTCATTCATCCGTTTGACATGTCCAAACCATCTCAACCATCTCAATCTGACAATATAATTGAAATTTAAATAATTGTTTTCCTCCCAATCAATACAACTTGTGTAAAATAGTTAATTTAATCAAGGGGCATGTTTCGGGGGACCAACAATTCCCCCTTTTTCAGCCTTTAACATTCAGTCTAGTGCAATACAGTGAATGACATACTAAATTCAAGCAACCTATTCATGTTGAAGCATATGTCGTCATAGATTTTACAAATGTTTTTAGAATTTTAAGCATTTTTATTATGACAAGGGTTTTTTTAAACTTTTATGCATGCTCATACTAGGAGTGATTCGTTCGGCATGGTGTGGATTCCACCAAGTCTTATGTTAAATATTAGCAGTATGTGAGGTTCTGATACATGAGCCCGCTGGTTCACAATATGTCTGAATTTTCATTTTGTATCAGTGTTTTTCTATGGATTGTTATTCATCATCATCATCATCATTTCCCCTTATCCAGCTCCTGCCGGGTCGATGAATTTATGGCACTTCTCCACTTTCCTCTTTCCTTCCACCAGTCTTCTTCAACGAACTTGTCCCAGTCCAGATTTCTTTTTCTTACGCTGTTCTTCACTGAATCAATCCACCTTGTTCTAGGTCTTCCTCTTGCTCTCTTACCCTTGCACTTCGCCTCCAGCATCTGTCTTGGTATTCTATTTTCCTCCATCCTCTTTACATGTCCAAACCACCTTAGTTTATTCTTCTCAATTCGCTCATTTAGTTTTCCCATCCCAACTTCCTTCCTAACATCTTCATTCCTCACTCTGTCTTTCCTTGTCTTTCCTATCATACTTCTTAGGAATTTCATTTCACTGGCTTGGATTCTACTCTCTTGCCTGCTTGTCAGGGTCCAAGTCTCAGCTGCATACGTTAATATGGGAACATAGTACACTTTATACATTACCTCCTTGCTTTTCCTTGGTACTTCCTTATCCCAAACAAGTTATCTTACACTTTGATAGAATGCATTGCTCTGCTGTACCCTCCTGCCAATCTCCATGTCCAACCTACCAGTTTGCATCAATTCACTTCCTAGGTATTTGAACGTCTCCACAATTGCCAAACTCTGACTTCCAATTTTCACAGTGCCCTTTCCTTGTCTTTCCCCTCTTGTCATCACCATGGTCTTGCTTTTCTCTATACTGATTTTCAGGCCGTACTTCTGAATATTTTCGTTCAGTGCATCTAGTTGTTTTTGCACTTCTTCGGTGTTCCTTCCCCAGACCACAATATCATCTGCAAATAACAGTAACTTCATTTCTGCTAAAGTAGGCCTACTTGCACAATCTTCGAAATATAAGAGCATGCACCGCGAGTGGTATGGCACAGATTTCCTTTATCTTCGAAGCCCAAACAATACGAGAGGAATGCACCTACCCTACCTCTCCCCAAGGTCACTGATCTGTGATTTGTGAAGGGTGGATGCGCGGACAGCATATTGACAACAGCGAATGTTGCCTAACGGTGCAAACCTGGGCAACACCGAGAGCGTGTTTGTTGGATGCTCTTCATGCAGTCACCAAGTCGTGGGAGAAAAATACCGCTACCACGCTCGCACAAAGGTAAGTGTTTGCCGACTTCTGTGATGATATTTCGAACGGGCAAGTTAGACATCGATAAAGACGTGAAAGCAAAGAAGAAATTGCACGGAATTTGACTGTTGGTGAGGAAAACGGAGATCCAGTTGATATAGAGTGCGGGAGTGATGCAACAGAAATCCCAATAGTTCCCACAGTCAAGCTAGTGTGTCTATAGTCACACTTATCTGTTATATAGAAAAACAAGATATATTTTCCTTCTCATATAATGTTTTCTTCAGAAATGTACTATCGAGAATGAGAATAAACGATCTAACAAGCAAAAAGTGATGACTGTTTTTTACTTGTTAGATATTAATGTAGGCATAATCCACACAGGCCTACCTCTAGCCTAGCATGTCTTATAAGTAGAGGTGTTAGTTTTTGTTAATTCGCGATAAAACGAAAAGTCATATTTAGAGGTTAGGATGTTTTATTTTCACGTATTTACATGTTTCGTGCCGCCCAGGAGTGAAATTAAATCGCGAAATAACGCAAATTTTGTGAATAACACCACAAATACCGCAATCTGCGAAATAAAAACAAATTTTCATATTTTTTCCCCACACCAATCCGAACATTTTTTGTCCACAAGCCGATAATCGAATTTGGTTGGTGTTCAATTCGAGAGAATGATCGATTGTATAGTTTCGCGAGGGGTAATACTACGATATACGTCATATTACGATATACTGTCGATATTCTCGTTACTCGTTGGATTTTAGCGCTGTGGTAAACAGCTGTTATATCGCGGCGTGAATAGTTTGGCCGACTACCTCCAAAAGGTTATGTGATAGTTGTTCATAATGTAAACTACGTTTGCCTCCTGTTACATCGGTAGTGAGTGTAAATTATAGTAGAGAATTCTATATAATTTAATAAAAAGTGCGCAAATTGTGCGTTATCATCGAAGCTAGTGTGTTATTTGCGTGAATCAGTTGGCGACCACGTGTTCGTCGTATTAGTTTCGAACTTAGCAGTACAGGAAGATGAGACGCGACGTAATTTAAATATTATGACACGAATTCAGAAATAAATTTTGCGTGTGGTTACGAATTTATACTGGCGTGTGACTACAGTCAACCGTGTGATAACAGTGTTTGTTACTGTGCATCGCTCAGTTGAGTTTAAAAATGCCGAAGGTAGCTGTTTCTGCCACAGACAGACTTAAAGAATATAAGAATGAAGGATTTATAATTTCTTGTGGCATTCTTATGTGCAAATATTGTGATTGTCGGTTAGATTATCGCAGGAAAGATGCATTAGACAAACATTGCAAATCGGAGAAGCATTCAAAACGCCGAGAAAATTCGCGTCTTGAAGTTAGTGTTCCTCGAGTGGCCACCTTGAAAGAAACATTATCAAATGCTAGTCGTGTGAAGGATATGAAAGAAGAGTTTATTTTGGACACTACTACTGCGTTTGTGAAAGCTAATATACCAGTAGATAAACTAGACAATCCTGTTAACCGTACTTGGTTTAATAAGTACGTTCGCGGAAGTGGAGATTTACCATCAGCAAATCAGATTCGTCAGAAATACATCCCCATGATTGGCGAAAGAAGGAGGGAAGAAATTAGGGAAGATATAAAAAACAAAGATGTGTTTCTGCTATGTGACGAAACAACTGACAAGAATGGTAGGTGTGTTTTCAACATTCTTTTTCGTTCATCAGTACCATCAACTGAAATGAACACCCATCTGGCTGCCTCTGTTGTTCTAGATTCTGCCAATAGCGTAAATTGCTCCAATGCGATATTAGACACCTTGAATTCCTATGAAATTGAACGGGAGCGTGTAGTGGCAGTAGTTACGGACTCAGCACGCTACATGACAAAATGTGTAACTACTCTTCAAGGATTGATTGAAGAATTAAGTCATGTCCAGTGCTGGGCTCATAAAGTCAATCTTATCGGCTGCGTATTTGAAAACGAGCTGGACGAATTGAACATGTCTATAGTAAAGACAAAGAATGCCTTTTTAAATACGCGAAAAAGAAAAAGCAATTACGTTGCATTTCTAAGGGAGAAATATGAAAACACAGAAAAAGAGAATGAAATTCTAGCTTTCCCAATGCCTGTATGTACAAGATGGAATTCATGGTTTAAGGCTGCAATGTATATGGCCACGCATGTGGAAGATCTGGTAGAATTTTTCAAAACATTGGAAGATTCAAATTCTGGGGTCAAATTTTTCCAACAAGTATCGACTTCAACAATACAATTTATACAATTACAAGCATTGTATGTTTCTGTTGTTGGTGCCTCTCTTATGGACTTGCTTAATTTCTTGGAGGGATCTAAGTACCCAACAATTCACTTACTGGCTGGGAAGCTAGATGACCTTGAGGTAAAGCTCAAGCTATTAGGCGATGGTGGAATGTTCAATCATACGATCCTCCAGAACTTGGAACAGCTTCCTCAAAAGATGCAGATAAAGGTTAAGTCCAAGCTTACGTGTGTTGCCCAGTCAGCTCTAGTGAAAGTCAGGACTTTAAGGACCACAGATCCAGCCAGGAAGACTGTAGAAGCCATCGGGTCATTGTTTGATCCTCGGCATGCACCTAAGAACGTATCTCCCACAGAACTGCTCCAATTTAAGAAGAATGCCCCATTTCTTACGAAGATGGAGTCTCAACAGATTTTAGAGGCTCACAGCATTTACCTGACTGCAATCAAGAACCAACTGCGTCATGAAGATAATGTGAATGTTCCAGAGATCCTCATGGGATTAAGGCCTGCTCACCGAGACTATGCAACAGCTGCATTAAAGTGTGTGTGGTATCCTTGTTCAAATGTGGATTCTGAAAGGTCATTTTCGAAATACAGTCTCATAGTAAGTGATAGGAGGCGAAAATTGACAGCTGCAAATGCTGAGACTTTAACCATGATCTACTTCCAGTGATTACACCGCAGTATTTGGATAAAACTGAAAAAGGTATTCACTGAAATGTGTTTCGAGATGGTGAATGTAAAATAAAAATGTGACTTCCATATAAGTATTATCTCATTCTTCCATAGCCATGTTTAACGTTTTACCCTGCTGTTTTGTTTTTTACTTTGTTTTATTAATTGTTTATATTTTTAAATGCACTTATTGTACAAACCTTATCGCTTTCCAAATTTTAACATGTCATCCCCCGAAAAAATAATAAAAACACAAAACACCACCTTTTGAATTTTAAATCAACAAATCTTCAAAAAAATAACAACACTTTCTAACACCTCTACTTATAAGACACTATAATCAAGTGTTGTAATTATTATTTTGAGTGTTCAAAAATACAAGCCTATTTCAATATTTCAACCAATAGTTTTATGTACAAAGCATATCATGTTCCTATGACATATGCAGTAGAAACTTGGACAATGACTAAGAGGGATGATAGCAGAGTACAGGCAGCTGAGATGAGATTCCTGAGAAGTATGGTCCAGAAAATAAGGAGGGACAGAGTGGGAAATGAAGATATATGGAAAGAACAGGGAGTACAGAAACTAAATGACAAACTGGAGCAAAACAGATTGAGATGGTTTGGACATGTCAAACGGATGAATGAAGTGAGGCTACCAAGACGAGCACTGGAACGACGGATGACAACGAAGAGAGGACGAGGAAGACCAAGAATGCGTTGGATGGACTCGGTGGAGAATAGTATTAGAAAACGGAACCTGGATTGGAACACTGTGTCGGAAGAGGAATGGTGGAACGACAGAACAAAGTGGAGAGGAACCATATTTGCCCCCACCCAGTCTGTCTGTTAGGTAGTCAGCCCGAAGGCTGGTTGGATCCTCAAATAGTACCCGCCGTTACGTTATGCGAGTAGATACCCACAAAAACCCAAGGCAGCACTATTTTGAGGCGTTCTAGGCAAGAAGAGGAGTGAGGTAGTTTGTCATTGCTTTCCTCACCGAGTCAGAACAGTAGTCCTAACCCTATGAGTTGAACCTTTCACAGCATTCACAGGCACCGACTGTGCCTCGAATGCCATTACTAAGCACCACCCATACCTCAGTAGCTTCCATATAATCACAGCCATGAGTGAGACTGAGACATCAGTGAAAAGCCACCTTTTACTCTAGCCTGTGCCAACTGACAAATGCAAAAGTACTGTATTCATCAAGAGATGGCGAAAATAAGTATGGTAGCCCAGTTGGTATTTGTATATTCCTATAAATTACAAAATGTTTCATTAAAAATTCATAATTGTACCTCCAACTTGCTGTAGTCAAAGCAATCTAACATTAAAGGGCATGTTATTTACTATTCAAAGGAAGTTTTGTGACGTAGCATCATATAGACCAATACCTTGGTTGGTTCCTCAGTTTAGGGGCTGCGACAACGTGGTCATGTAGCCCCGTGTACTTTGGGTGTGTGTAGAATCTGTCTGATAACTGGTGTTAATTGTGATGGCTGTATTAGTGTGTATTAGGACTGCAGATACTCAATTTTCAAGTAGTTCCTACTTTCGCTACCAAATGCTACTGTCAACGACAACTAGTTGTGACCTTGGTTACTAGATTCCACCACAGTCGGCTCCTGGCGACGAACGTTGCAACTTAAGAGCGTTAGTCAAATCTAACCTATAATTTAGCTACACACAAGCTACACACTGGTTGGAACAGAGAAACGGCCTGAAACAAGGAAGTGCACTGTCACCGTTACTTTTCATTGTGGTGATGGATGACATAATGACCCGAGTGTCACAAGTAATTGGGGAAGGAAAGATGAAAGCAATGGTGTTTGCAGATGATTTGATGATTTGGAGAAACAAGGAGGAGGAGGGACAGGAACAGTTGTACGTGTGGGAAGGAATAATAAAAGGATTTGGGATGAAATTTAGCATAAATAAGAGTGAGATGTTGATCACAACAAGGAAGAAGGAAAAAACCACAACGGGAATAACAATTGGTGGGGAACAGCTGAAGAAAGTGGAGAGTTTCGAGTATCTGGGAAGCCTGATACAAGATAATGGAAGAAACGATAGAGAAATAAATGAGCGGGGGAGACAGGCAGAAGCATTCCGGAGGAGTGTGAGAAGCATGTTATGGAGCAAGGATGTCCCTCAGAACAGCAAAAAGATCATATATCGGACGTACTATGTCCCTATCCTGACGTATGCCTCGGAGACCTGGGTTATGAAAGGAAGGGAAAAGAGCAAAATACAGGCCAGTGAGATGAGGTTCTTGAGAAGCAGTATTGGAGCTACAAAGTTGGACAGAATAAGAAATGAGAGGACCAGAGAATTAATGAAGGAGGAACCATTACAGGATGGTATAGAGAAATCCAGACTTAGATGGTATGGACATTTAAAACGAATGGAGGAGAAGAGGATACCCAGGAGGGTACATGAGACGAAGTGGGAAGGAAAGAGACCAAGAGGGAGACCGAGAGACAGGTGGCTGAGCGGGGTGGAGGAAAGCGTGAAGAAGAGAGGAGAAGACTGGACAAGGGTGGAGGCGGAGAGATGGTGGGAAGACAGAAGACGTTGGAGAGACTTGTGTTCCAAACAGACCCGGCCAGTGGCTGGAAACTGTGCAAGATGATTACTTAATTCACTGTAATGGATGAAGTTATGAAAGGAATAAAGCATAACAACAGAAATCAGCACATTTGCAGATGATTTATTAATTTGGGGTAATACAGAGAAAGAAGTACAGGAGAGGTTGGCCACCTGGAATAACTGTCTAAAAGCACACGGATTAACAATAAACAAATCAAAAACTGTAGCGATGTCAGTCAACAGACAGAACAAGAAAGGAGAAATAAGGCTTGAAACAGTAGACCAGTTTAACTATCTTGGGTGCATTATTTCAAGCAATAACAGGATACAGCACGAGATCAATAGCCGAACGCAAAAAGCAACCCAGTTCTACCATCAAGTTCGGAACCTACTCTGGAAGGAACAAGTCCCCTCGAGATCAAAACAGATGCTCTTTCAATCATACTTTACCCCCATAATAACATATGGCCTAGAAACCTGCACAACAACCAGACAGCAAACTACAAGCTGCAGAAATGAAGTTTCTACGAATAATGGTCCAAAAAACTAGGAGGGATAGGGTAAGAAATGAAAAAATTAGGGAAGAAGCTTGAGTGTACCCAACTTTGAAAGAAAAAGTGACAAGGGCCCGTTTGAGATGGTTTGGACGAGAGAAGGATAGCAAAAGAAAGACTACACACGGATGTGGTTGGTAGAAGGCCGGTAGGAAGGCCAAGGAAGAGATGGCTAGACCAGGTGAAGGAGGACATAGGAACAAGGGGAGTTTGCTGGGATAGAATCCTGAAAGAAGAATGGTACATGGACAGACGCAAGTGGAGGGCGCTCGTAAACTACACCAGGGAAACTGGACTAGAAGACAGATGATGATGATGACTTAATTAATAATCTAGCGTATATCACTTTGAACTTCAAGCTCACTGCATAATTCTCGTATTTTCTTACTGTGAACAGCACATGTATAACATCTGTATCAATGTTTCCTCGGAAGTGGCTGATGCTAGATTGACACGGCCCGACAAATTTTTAAATTTAATCAGGGTGTCCATTACATAAGTTTTCCCCAATAGCAGTCGGGCCTGTTTTCACGTGGGCGAACTATAATAGTAGCTCTTTGTACGGTGGCTGATTGAAACCTGTTATTCCGAGCAACAAGGCCAGCTTATGGAAGCGAGGGGTCCATACAAGTCTGGACAGGCGCCACTCCCATAGCTTGAGTTATAGCCTACAGGCACAGAGACAGAAACTCCTTTCTGCTGACAAGGTCACGCCAGGTCATAAGCTTGCGGCAGAGTGTGCAACCGATCAGTGCACAAATAACAATGTGATATGTGACAATTATGCCATGACAACGAATATGTCAGGAAATATGGCACTCCTATATTTTAATATGATTTTTTTAGTGTCACTGGTGGTTCTAAAATTCTGATTTCTTTTAGCTGTTTCCTGTCTTGTGCAATACCTGTGAGCCAAAAGTAAAAACTATCACTTTGTTAACCCAAGAAGTGCCAGGATCGCTTTCTGAGATTCTTATTAAAAGTGTGTTTTCATGACTGTTATGCCATCTGTTGGGGAAACATTGGTACTACATGAACTTTAATGTCTCTAGTTCACGCATATCACCACTATTGTCGCTTTTGGTAGTATTTGTTAGTTTTATGTCATGTGACTGTAATAAACAAACATGGCAGCGCGGAAGTCTAAAACATTGCTAACTGAACTGGATATTTTACAAGCTTTTGATGAGGGTAGTGACTTTAGTGACTTTGAAAATGGTGAAATTGACAGTGAAAATGATTCTGATGACAATAAAAATACAGATGAGGCTGGAGGAATTTAGGAAAATTTGCCAGATGATGATACACCATTGCAGACTGGACTTGATAATGCACAGGTAAGCAGGCCAGTATTGTGACAAAAAGTGTTATAAGAGGGCTAATTATGTAATTATTTCTTTAAACTTTCAATGTTTTTTCAGTATTGTATGAGGAACATTTTGTATATTTCAGTTTTGTTTGTTATGATATTTCTTTTGTGAAATTTCACTTTGAAATTTCAGGAATAACAAAAATTAAAACCATCAAAAAGTTTGCTTTCTGACCATTCAACTGCTGTTGTAGCTCCTCCTCAAAGTCTTCCTTCTCTTGAGCTGTACATCCAACTTGAGGGGCATATACCTGGGCTATCTCCAGGCTTCTTCCCTTTACAGTTACTCTGATCTTCATGATCCTGTCACTTATTCCCTTTACCTCTTCCTTCATTCCATCTCTCACAACTACTCCTACTCCGCTGCTCCTTCCTTCACTGTTCCCTCTCCAGTACAACCGGTACCCTTTCCTCAGTTCTCTGCGACCTTCTCCTTTCCATCTTGTTTTTGCCAAGCCCAGTACATCCAGTTTTCTTCTCTCCATCACATCTACAATCTCCTCCACTTTTCCTGTCAGTATCTGTATGTTTAATGTCCCAACTCGTAGTCCATTAGCATATCCGGGTCGTCGTCGTTTGCATCCGTCCTTTCCGAGGCCTGTTCCTGGTTTGAAAGCATGAATGGTCAGAGCATCATTGTCATGGGAGATTTGAATGCACATGTAGGAAGTGAAAGGCAAGGATATGAAAATGTATTGGGAGCAGAAGGATGGGGTAGCAGGAATGAAGAAGGGATAAAGTTGCTGGATTTTTGCAAGAGAAACGGTTTAGTGGTAGGCAACTCCTGGTTCCGGAAGAAAGAAAGCCACAAGGTAACGTGGTACAGCAGTGATTTAACAAAGAAATCTTTGGTAGATTACATGCTGTACGACTGGGAAATGAAGAGAAGTGTCAGAGATATAAAGGTAATACCATCAGAGGCCTTAGATAGCGACCACAGAATACTTGTAATGAACCTGGGAGTTGTTAAGGATAGCAAGAGGACAGAGTACCAGGAAAGGAGAATCAAAGTATGAAAACTCAAGGAAAAGGAAGTCAAGGAAGAATTCCAGAAGATAATAAGGGAAAAGATGCCAACAGACAATCCTAAAACAGGGGAAGAGGAATGGAAGCAATTCAAAAACACAATGGTGGAAGCTGCAGTGGCAGTATGTGGAAGAACAAGCAACAGAAAGCGGTGTAAAGAGACACCATGGTGGAATGAGAGAGTAAAAGAAGCTGTGGGAAGGAAGAACAAGGCTTTCAGAGTGTGGTTCCAGGAAAGAACTGATCTGGCAAGGGAAGATTATAAGATAAAGAAGAAAGAAGCACACAAGATTGTCGCAGAGGAGAGGAAGAAGTGGATGGTAAAGTGGACAGAGATGATGGAGGAAGACAGCAGAGGAAATAAGAAAGTACTTTATGGGATGGTCAAAAGTAAGAGAAGAGGTCTGCGAGAGGATGTGGTAATGATGGACAAAAACGGAACTGAGGTACACAACAAAGAGACACTCAAGACAGTGTGGAAAGAGTACTTTGAGGATTTGCTGAATCCAAATGGTCATAGGGAGGAAGACAATGTATTGGAAGATGGAGAAGACAACACAGGAATGGAAAAGGACCTGACTTGGAGAGAACTGGAAATGGCTATAGACAAGATGAAAGGAGGAAGGGCACCAGGTGTGGATGAAGTGAGTGTTGAAATGGTGAAGGCAGCAGGGGAGGTTGGGAAACAGTGGCTGTACCGTGTGATGAGGGTGATATGGAAGGAGAAAGAGACCCCAGAAGATTGGAAGAAAGGATTAATTGTCCCAATATTTAAGAAAGGAAGCAGAAAGGAGTGCAGAAATTACAGGGGAGTCGCGCTCATACCTCACTGTGCCAAGATATATGAAAAGATATTAGAAAGTAGAATACGAGCCAAAGTGGAGAGAAAATTGAGAGAGGAGCAGTATGGATTCAGACCTGGGAGATCAACAGTGGATCTCATGTTTTCAGTGAGACAGCTCCAGGAACACCACTACGAATTTGGAGAGGATCTGTTGATGGCCTTCCTGGACATCGAAAAGGCCTATGATAGTGTGTGTAGGGAGAAGGTTTGGAAAGCAATGGAAAACATGGGAGTGGAAAAAGAGACTGTAGGCAGAGTGAAGGAGATGTATTGTGGAAGTGTGAGTTGTGTGAAAGTTGGAGGGGAAAGAACAGACTGGTTCAGGCAAATGAGTGGCCTGAAACAGGGTAGTGCGCTGTCACCCCTTCTCTTTATTGTGGTTATGGACGAGGTAATGACACAGATAGCAGGAAAGATAGGAGAAGATAAGATGAAAGCAATGGTGTTTGCAGATGATCTCATGGTCTGGGGAAACAAGGAGGAGGAAATTCAGGAGCAACTGAAGGCTTGGGAAGAAACAGTGGGAGAGTACGAATGGAAGTTCAACATCAGTAAATGTGAGATCCTGTTAACAACCAGGAAAAAGGACAGACCAATGAGTGGGATAACACTTGGAGGTGGACAGCTGAAGAAGGTGGAAAGTCTCAAGTACTTGGGAAGTATAGTGGAGGAAAATGGGAGAAATGACAAAGAGATTACGGAACGTGGCAGACAGGCAGAAGCATTTCTGAGAAGCATTAGGAGCTTAGTGTGGAATAAAGATGTCCCACAAAAAAGCAAGGAAGTGTTATACAGAAGCTACTATATCCCGATACTGACCTATGCTTCAGAAACGTGGATAATGAAGAAAAGAGACATAAGCAGAATACAGGCAGGTGAAATGAAGTTCCTGCGAAGTAGGATCGGAGTAACAAGAAGAGACAGGGTGAGGAATGAAAAGGTCAGGGAAATGGTGAAAGAGGAGCCCTTGCAAGGTAGGATTGAGACATCAAGACTGAGGTGGTATGGACACTTAAAGAGAATGGATGAGAAGAGGATTCCCAAGAGGATACATGAGATGCAGATGCAGAAGAAACGACCAAGGGGAAGACCAAGAGATCGATGGCTGAAAGGAGTGGAGGAATGTGTCAAGAAGAGAGGCGAGGACTGGACCAGAGTGACAGCGGAGAGGTGGTGGGAAGAAAGAAATAAGTGGCGAGGCTTATGTTCCAAACAGACCCAGCCTGGGGCTGGAAACTGTACAAGATGATGATGAAAAAGTTTGCTTTCTATAAAGGACCTTTAGTTCTTAAATTTTCATTCTTTAAATGCATTTTTACCATGAAACAATTCTTTCTGATCAAAATGGTGCTTATATTGTTGATTTCTGATAATATTGACCAATTTTATAAAATATTTCCTAATCCCCTACAATTTCAGCATTAACGCCTGGCACTACGGAATATAGCATTGGCACTTGTAGGGTTAAGAATATCAGATGACACTCAGAAATCGTCCTCCTCCTCCGAAACAGGAACCCTTGGGGGTCATCCATAAAATATGTTTTCAAAGATGCCACAAAATGTAACCCTCTCCTCCCACTGTAACAGTTATTACTATCCCCTACGTAAGTGAACGTCCAACATAAAGGAACCCCCCCCCCCCCCCCAATTATTCCATATATTGCCCAACTCAGCGCATGGGGAAAAATCCACTTTTACAGGTCTGTGCTACAGCTCTAGAAGCAGGAACTATATCTCTGAATTCTCGAGAATGCTACACGGGATGAATTTTTCCTTCCACAAATCAACCTACAAAATAAGTTTTATTAAAAACATATATGGAGGAGACAAGGAGAGAGAGAGAGTGAGAAATAAAGACATTCGAAAGGAAGTGAATGTACAGCAGCTCAATGATAAGCTGAAGCAGAACAGATTGAGATGGTGTGGACATGTGAGAAGGATGAATGATGAAAGAATGCCGAAACAAGTGATTGAGACGGATGACTGGAAAGAGAGGACGGGGAAGACCTAGAGTACAGTGGATGGATATGGTGAAGGACAGTGTGAGAGAACAGAACCAGGAGTGGAGTTCAGTGGTTATGGAAGGACGGTGGACAGACGGAGTAAAGTGGAGGAGTGTCATACAGGGTCTTCAAAAAATAATGCCAACATTTATAAAAAATGATAGCACCGAAACCCTTTATGTTAAAAGTGTAATTCTTTCACTGAACGCCAGCTGGTTAAAGTAAGTTTTGTTTTGGAGGGAACTTGACCTTGCTATGCGAACACTAGATGCGCAGTAGCCAAGGTCGGCCGGGAGCGCGCGCCAATGAAGTCCTGACCTCACCCCTTTGGATTTTCTTTCTGGGGGTACATTAAAAACATAGTGTATGCAGAAAAAAATTGGGATTTGGACCATCTGTGGGAGTGAATTTCTGCCGCAATCTTGATAGTTACTCCTGAAATGACTGCATGTACCAATCCAGCCATTGGGAAAGCGTGCGTTCAATGCTGATGTTGGTGGTCGGCCTGGTCTAGATTTTTTCTCTACAGTCCCTGTTTCCTTAAACTGATTAAACCATCGAATGACAGCTTTGTAATCAGGTGCAGTTTGTCGGGCGGTGCAGTCATTGGTGCGCGCGCCCCAGGCCAACCTTGGCTACTGCGCATCTAGTGTGCGCATAGCAAGGGCACGTCCTCTCCAAAACAAAACTTACTTTAACCAGCTGGCGTTCAGTGAAAGAATAAGACTTTTAACATAAAGGGTTTCGGTGCTATCATTTTTTTTAATGTTGGCATTATTTTTCGATTGCTCCGACCTGGCCCAAGCTGGAAAACTGAAATTGATGATTGATGGAAAAAGCCAAAAATCAGTTCTTTTGAATTTTACGAATCGGGTAATAACAAAAAAAAAAAACAACTAAGAACCGTACATATTTTCGTACAGACACCTCCTTCCCCCGCCCCCAAATGATCGTACACTTCTGTCCCGCTTTTGTAACGACCCTCACCGTTTGAGCGAACATACGGTATTTTAAGGATGACCCCTTACTTACTTCTTCTCTCTTTTCTATTGTGCACATCTCCCTTGTCCACTTCCTATTCCACCCATCTCCTCCTTGGTGGTCTCTACTTCTTGTACCCTCCACCAGTAGGTTGTTCATTCTTCCTTGCATAATCGTCGCGCAGCATATTCGTATTTGTGCGTCAGTCAGTTGCACATGCTGCCGCGACTTTGTCAGTAGAAAAATATTTCGTCCTTATGCTTGCGGGCTATGAACTGTGACGCGAGCGGCAAACTTCGTCACTTAGTGCATTCCGCGAGCGTATAATCTGGCATGATCTTGTCAGCAGAAAGTAATCTCGTCTTTATGCCTGCGGGCTATGAACCGCGACGCGAGGGGCCAGCGCACATTACGCGAGCTTATAGGCCTAATCTGGAGTGATCTTGTCAGCAAAAAGTAATCTCGTCTTTATGCCTGCGGGCTATGAACTGTGACGCGGCGGCCAGCGCACATTCCGCAAGCTTATAGGCCTAATTTGGCGTGATCTTGTCAAGAGAAAGTAATCTCGTCTTTATGCCTGCGGGCTATGAACTGTGACGCGAGCGGCCAGCACACATTCTGCGAGTTTATAGGCCTAATCTGGCGTGATGTCAGCAGAACGTAATCTCGTCTTTATGCCTGTGGACAATGAACTGTGACGCGAGCGGCCAGCGCACATTCTGCGAGTTTATAGGCCTAATCTGGTATGATGTCAGCAGAACGTAATCTCGTCTTTATGCCTGTGGACTATGAACTGTGACGAGAGCGGCCAGCCTCATCATTTAACACATTCCGCGAGCTTATAGGCCTAATCTGGTGTGATCTTGTCAGGAGAAAGTAATCTCGTCTTTAAGCCTGCGGGCTATGAACCGCGACGCAAACGGCCAGCTTCGTCAGCACATTCCGCGAGCGTTAACCTGTCGTGACCTCGTTAGAAGAAAGAAGCCTGTCTCTGACTGCAGGCTATGACTCACGCTACGCGAATGACTGGCCCGTGCAGCAAATAATGATACAGTATATTCTTTGAACTTAAATATTTTTCGCATAATCGTCGCACCTTGCTTTTTTCTACGAATTTTAGGCTAAAAAAGTGTGACGATTATGCGAGGAAATACGGTAGCCTTCACCACTTCTCAAGACATACCCACACAAATGTAACCTTCCCTCTTCCGTTTTCTTAGAAACCTGTACCACTTCCACCGTGTCTTTCCCATCATAAAACATTTTCATTCCTGCTGCCCCCAGACTTCTTTTCATGAGCATTCTTCATAAATCATTGCGGGCTCCATTACCAACTTGAAGACTCTCTTCCCTGTAGTGGATCTTCCAAAAGCCTGACCACATAACAGGATACAGGATAGAGTTCTATTAACAGGTAATGGTTGGGATGAGACTGTACCTGCTGAGTCTGGGCCTAGTCCGTCCCCCTTCGTCTGGAGTTGTGGCTGATGACGCAGTCGATGCACTCGATAGTGGAGTGCTCACCTCACTCACAGGAGTCCCTGCCTCGTCCAGAAGTGTCAGCTGCACCTGACGTACGAACATGCCATGGTTCTCCTTACACTGGAACATACATGATCATGCATCTCACTTTTTGCTTCAAGAATCTAACCTTGTAACAGGCCATGGCTGCTCCCTTCAATCTTCATTCACTTCGTCACTAAATTTCTCAGGTGAACTTGGCATCATGCAGGGCATATGGCTGTAGAAATGTAAATACTACATAGGAAACTTACTTCATCCACAACCAGGCAGAAACAGGAAATAATAAGGAGTAGAAATAAAATTAATTCTTAACGAGGGGTATACCTTCCTTATATCACTTTATCCGTGCCAGGTGCAGCTTCCATGGGGGAGGAGCTCTGAACTGAGTAAGGGCTTTTCTGTACTCTGTGGAAGACGGATCTGGGCGGGGAAGTCCTCAACCCCGACACGGCGCGTCCCAATGGCTGATAGGGGCTCTTGTTGAGAGTGGTGCTTGCACCCGCGGATCAACTGAGGACATGATATAGTGGCAGCAGCTATATCATTATTGTTGATACAAGACCGATCTGTCGACCTTGCATTAGCAAACAGCTGCATCATATCTTGGCTTCCTTGGATGTTGGGATGTGATGTGGTTACTGCGCATTGAGGAAGGCAACGGGAAACTACCTCAATTATTTTTCCCCAGGATAATCTTCATGGCTGAAAACCCAATTACATTAGCCCTTAGTCCCGGGCAGACCTTAAGTGGTCAGAGGGTGCGAAGAATCTCCCGGTCAGCCCTGAAGATAGGAACGTGGAATGTACGGAGTATGTTTGAAGCAGGAAAGATTCACAATACAATTCATGAGATGAAGAGGATGAATGTGTCCATAATGGGTATAAGTAAGATGAGATGGCCGGGGACAGGAGATTGTAATGTGGAGGATTGCATGGTATATTACAGTGGTAATAATGATGCCAGGCATTTGCATGGAGTGGGTTTTATAGTGGACAAAAGTTTGCAGTCTGCTGTTATCAGTTGTATACCATTCTCCAGTAGAATAATTATGTTAAAGTTACGTGGTAAACCTTTCCACATTTATCTCATTCAAGTGTATGCCCCTACAAGTGACAAAAGCGATGAAGATGTTGAGGAATTCTATGCCCAAATTCAGACCGTCCTCAAAGACACCAAAGAACATGATGTAACCCTTGTTATGGGAGATTTTAATGCAAAGGTTGGGAAAGGTTCTGAAGAACACATTGTGGGCCAGTGGGGTCTCGGACAAAGAAACAACAGAGGGGATCGTTTAGTGCAGTTTTGTAGAGAGGAGAACTTTGTCTTTGCTAATACTTGGTTTAAGCTTCCTGCCAGGAGACTTTATACGTGGAAAGCACCTGCTGATAGTCCAGACAACATAATAAGAAATCAAATTGATTTCATTCTAATTAAAAACAGATTTAGAAACAGCGTGATTTTTGCAAAAACCTATCCAGGAGCAGATGTTCCTTCTGACCACAATCCTCTCATTAGCAAAATTTGTGTCCGGCTTAACAAGATTCCGATAAAAACAACACAAAAGAAATATGATACTGATGCCCTTCGGGAAATAAATACAAGGTCACAGGTGGCTGCTGCTCTTGCCACTGATCTTAAGACGTTGAATTCAAATGACATGCAGCCCTTGGAACTTTGGGACACTTTTAAAACCTCATTGAAGAGGGTTGGAGATCATTTTCTTAAGAAAAAGAGACAACATAAAAAAAGGAAGGCATGGATGACGGATGAAATATTGAATCTAATGGATAAACGAAGAGAGGTCAAAGGAAGAGATAATGAAGAATATTGGTTTATTCATAGATTGATAAAGAATAAGATCAGACAAGCCAAGGAAGCTTGGATGTCAGATAGGTGCAAAGAAATTGAAGAACTTAATAGTAAATATGATACTTTCCAGGTCCATAAGAAAATCAAAGAAGTTTCAGTTAGACACAGGAAAAGAAACACAGTCAACTTAGTTGATAGTCAAGGTAACACGGTATTTGAAGTTGAAGAAAAATTACAGGTTTGGGAGAACTATATACAAGAGCTTTTTTATGATGATCATCGTCCTTCCCGACCCGAAATTCCTTCAGTTGTTGGACCTATGATCACCATGGATGAAGTGAAATATGCGATTAGGATAGCGAAAAATGGTAAGGCTCCTGGTCAAGATGACATTCCAGTGGAATTATTGAAGATCTTGGATGATGATAGCATTGTGACGCTCACTAATTTATATAACAAGATATACGACACGGGCATATTACCAGAAGACTGTCTCTTGTCTACATTTATTGCTCTTCCGAAGAAACCGATGGCTAAGTCATGTAGTGACTTCATGACAATCAGTCTTATGAGTCATGTGCTCAAGATATTTCTCAAAGTTATCCATAACCGCATATACAGGAAATGCGAGATGAATATCAGTGACACGCAGTTTGGGTTCTGCAACGGTCTAGGAACTCGTGAGGCATTATTAGAGCTTCAAGTTCTTTTCCAGAGATGCCGGGAGGTAAATCAGGATGCATATGCATGTTTTCTGGACTATGCAAAAGCCTTTGACCGTTGTCAGCATGATAAGTTGTATAATGCACTCAAGAACTCAGGAATAGATGAGAAAGACATTCGGATCATCATTAACTTATACTGGGGTCAAAAGGCTAGTATCAGAATTGATGGACATATATCGAGATCAGTGGAAATAATGCGTGGTGTGAGACAAGGATGCATTCTTTCACCGCTTCTTTATAATATCTATGCAGAACAGATTTTCTCTGAGGCACTTGATGGCATTCAACAAGGTATTAAGGTCAATGGTAACTATATTAATAATATACGGTACGCAGATGACACTGTATTGATTGCAAATAGTTTCGAAGGACTTAAAGAGATTGTTACTATGGTGTATCAAAAGAGTAAACAATATGGCCTTGACCTCAACATTAAGAAAACAAAATATATGATAATATCGCGAAAACCAGCATTGTCACAAGTCCTTTTAGTCGATGGACATCAGATTGAGCGAGTCAAGAGTTTGGTTTATTTAGGACAGAATATTAATGAGAATTGGGATCCTTCGGTTGAAATAAGATGCCGTATAGAGAAGGCTAGATCCATCTTTATGACAATGAAACAACTACTATGCTGTCGAGATCTCAGTATGACGCTTAAGAAAAGAATTGTGAAGTGTTATGTTGTCTCTACCCTTCTTTATGGTGTTGAAGCTTGGACCTTGTCCGTAGCTACAGAAAAGAAGATTCGAGCTTTTGAAATGTGAATATACCGGCGGATTCTTAAAATCTCGTGGACAGAACATGTGAGTAATGCCGAGGTTCTTCAGCGTGTGAGCAGTCAATCTGAGCTGTTAAACACAATTAAGAAGAGGAAATTGGAATACTTGGGACACATGATGAGGAGTCCAAAATACCGTCTGCTTCAAGTTATACTTCAGGGTAAAATTGAAGGTCAGCGTGGACCGGGAAGGAGACGAATAACTTGGATGGATAATTTAAGAACGTGGTTTGGGCTGTCTTCCACGGAACTCTTCAGGATTGCATAGGATAAGAAGGTGTTAGCCATGGTGGTAGCCAACGTCCGTATCGGATAAGGTAGAAGAAGGAGAAGAATATCACTTTATATTGATGCGTGCTACCCCTAGTGGCACTTCCGTCAATTGGATTACAGTGGGTCAAGGCACAACACAAATGGTCCTTTAAAGAAATATTAGCTTTATTGCAGGTCTAGATAGTTACACCACACAATAAGCAAATATAAGCAATTAGTAATCTCACTCTAGTTTCCTCTTTTAGGGAACACTCCCCTTTCACTTGGTCTTGCAGTTAATCTTCGCTAATGAGACCGGTGGCCTTGGTAGAAATACCTGCAACACTTCCTTGAATACACAAGCTACAGTTAATTTATGGTAGTCTGGCACTCACCACTAAATGCTTGTCTTAAACGCAGTCCCTCCGTATGATTCACACTGCTTCGCTGTCTGGAGAATCAGCCTCACTTTGTTTCGTAATTCGCATGTCACGTCACCACAATACTGTCGCACAGGTAAAAGCACGCACTCGCTCAAAAACACAGTCCATCCCTCGCTGGCCAGGTCGCTTTATATATAGCGGGGCTGGTGACTCAATAGATGGTTCTAGAGTGGACCAGGGTTCACACCTTCGAGATTTCCAATACTAGGCGGGCCAAGAACCTTCTGGACCATGTCCTTGTTCTTGCCAGCCCCGTTGTGTAAGGCGCTGGTAACACACAGTCAGGGATAGCCTGCAGGGGCCTGAATCACGCGCGGGGCGACGAAGCTGTCTAGCATTCGTAACAATATCACTTTCACAAGGCAAAATATTGTGTGTGTGTGTATATATATATATATCAATATCATTTGATTCACATACCCTCTGGGAGTCATTAAATGTTCATTATTCGATTTCCACGGCATTGCTGCAGCGGAAATCATTCCTCTTACTACCTATAACAGTTAATTCTTACGATTCGGCGCCACCTTACATTGACGTCATATAGTACGTCAAACACGTTGCCAACATGTCGATACAAAATACACCATATGACATTACCACTAAGAAATCTGGAACCATTGTCAAATCCTTTGGTCTGGGCGGGTTAGGTTGTAACCATTGTCAAGAACTATTGGATTGGACAAAAAGGTTAGAAGGTCGGGGGTAGGTGTGGCCTTTGGCCGCGGGCAGCTAGCGGGGCACGGTTCACACAAAACCATTGGTCCGTTTACAAAATCTATTCAAGTTAATGAGATAGGGAATCTCCACCCAATCAATACCTTTTGTTATTGTTATTGGGACATGTTTCGAGTAGTGACTACTCTTCTTCAGCCATAGACATTTAGTGTGAACTGTGTAGCACTGAGTAAGCTGCTGAGCGACCGTGACCTGGACGAGTGCATGTGACAAGCGAGGCGGGATGGAGGGAGGGGAAAGGAGGGAGGGGGAGCTCGGCTTTGGCATGAATGGAGTAGGTGCGTGGGTGCAGCGCGTGATGTATAGGTTTTGAAAAGGCTGGTTTCAGAGGGGGTGGGGGGGGTGAGCATTGGGTCGGGAGGGTGCTTTGGTTGGAGTATTGTATACATTGACCACCTCGAAGCGAGTGAAGTCATCAATAAAATAGAGAATATTATATTTTGGGGAAGATATGTGGATGATATCTTTGTCATTCTGGACAAAAACTTCCAACAGGTCCAATAAGGGTAAGCCTCATTGCAGCACTATTCGACAGTCGATCCTTTTCACGCTCACACTCAGTGATGTCAGGTTTTTTGTTCACTTATTACAGCTTCCAGGCAGGAGAGTTCTACCACGGTACACTTTTAAGGTTTTTCTACGTCGGCATTCAGTAAGTTGCCCTTCAACCATTCTTCAACCCTTCTTCTCAAACACACTTTCCGGTTTCATAAAGTTTTTTCATTTCTTTACAGTAAACATTACAACATGCAATTTTTAGCAGGATCGCTTTACCATATTATCTAACAGCAATCCGTATGATGTAACAGTTAAATGAATGTCACGCAATAAACCATCTCCGTTCCGTCAACAACCAACATGCACGAGTTCGGATGGGGTTCGATCCTGGGACCTCTCTCCAGCCGGCATCTCTAAATAAGCCTTCAAGGCTAGGCCAATCAGACTGACACACAACATAAAATAGAAAGTTCCAATTTGTCGTATTGTTTTTTTCAACTTAAGTTTTTTAATGTACTTTTAAATGCGTATTTATAGTGTTATTCTTTTAGTGTGCATGCTTCTCATTTGATGAAAATGTTTTAGATAAGTGTTAATGATCTAATGGCTATGGCTGAAGAAGAGTAGTCACTACTCGAAACATGTCCCAATAACAATAAACTTCTAGTTTTTTAACAAAAGGCATTGATTGGGCGGAGATTCCCCATCCCATTAACTTAATAGATATTGTAACGTCAATACGGACCTAATGTGTGTGTAGGGAGAAGGTTTGGAAAGCAATGGAAAACATGGGAGTGGGAAAAGGGACTGTAGGCAGAGTGAAGGAGATGTATTGTGGAAGTGTGAGTTGTGTGAAAGTTGGAGGGGAAAGAACAGACTGGTTCAGACAAATGAGTGGCCTGAAACAGGGTAGTGCGCTGTCACCCCTTCTCTTTATTGTGGTTATGGACGAGGTAATGACACGGATAGCAGGAAAGATAGGAGAAGATAAGATGAAAGCAATGGTGTTTGCAGATGATCTCATGGTCTGGGGAAACAAGGAGGAGGAAATTCAGGAGCAACTGAAGGCTTGGGAAGAAACAGTGGGAGAGTACGGATGGAAGTTCAACATCAGTAAATGTGAGATCCTGTTAACGACCAGGAAAAAGGACAGACCAATGAGTGGGATAACACTTGGAGGTGGACAGCTGAAGAAGGTGGAAAGTCTCAAGTACTTGGGAAGTATAGTGGAGGAAAATGGGAGAAATGACAAAGAGATTACGGAACGTGGCAGACAGGCAGAAGCATTTCTGAGAAGCATTAGGAGCTTAGTGTGGAATAAAGATGACCCACTAAAAAGCAAGGAAATGTTATACAGAAGCTACTATATCCCGATACTGACCTATGCTTCGGAAACGTGGACAATGAAGAAAAGAGACATAAGCAGAATACAGGCAGGGGAAATGAAGTTCCTGCGAAGTAGGATCGGAGTAACAAGAAGAGACAGGGTGAGGAATGAAAAGGTCAGGGAAATGGTGAAAGAGGAGCCCTTGCAAGGTAGGATTGAGACATCAAGACTGAGGTGGTATGGACACTTAAAGAGAATGGATGAGAAGAGGATTCCCAAGAGGATACATGAGATGCAGATGCAGAAGAAACGACCAAGGGGAAGACCAAGAGATAGATGGCTGAAAGGAGTGGAGGAATGTGTCAAGAAGAGAGGCGAGGACTGGACCAGAGTGACAGCGGAGAGGTGGTGGGAAGAAAGAACTAAGTGGCGAGGCTTATGTTCCAAACAGACCCAGCCTGGGGCTGGAAACTGTACAAGATGATGATGATGAATACGGACCTAAAGAATGGAAAACCCTCCAGATTATCTTAACAATATCTATATTGGGTGCGAAATAGTACTAAATGCGTGGGGTTGGCATTATTGACTCGTTGACCAAGATGGCTGTCAGAGCTGCAATTTCAACTATATAAGTCGTGATACTATTAGGGATGGCTGGGTGGGTCTCAGGCAGCGGAGGAGTAAACATCTATTACTACATCATCTCCAGATATTTTCCCGACTGTTGATTCAGGTAAAATCGTTAATTTCAGTAGGCTAGTTAAAAAAATATGCAAAGGTATACCTCTCGTTAAGTTTTACAGAAATAAACAAATATTCACAAATGATTATTGATAATCACACCGTTACTTGAGCCACACCCGTGGGGGTTTGCCTGTTCCTCTATCGGGCACGTCCCAGGTGGCGGATAGGGGGGGTCGCCGGACTTGTCCGGAGGGTTTGAGGGAAATAAAATACCTCTCGCGGACCAAAAACAGGCCCCTTGCCAGGGTTATGGTGAAGCTACGTTAGGCCTAGCAAGCCAGTAGTGGATATGAAACTGCTTTTAAAACGGGAACGGGCCTCGGAAAGGACAGATCTAAAGGAAGCAGACCTGGCTATGGAAATGGACTACGAATCGGAACTTTGAATATAACTACATTGACGGGAAGAGTGGAGGAGGTTGTGGATATGATGGAGAGGAGAAAACTGGATGTACTCGGACTGGCAGAGACCAGATGGAGAGGGGAAGGAAGAAAAGAACTGAGAAATGGCTTGCAGCTATACTGGATAGGAAATGAGGAGGGGAAGAGAAATGGAGTGGGAATGGTGGTGAGAGAAGGGCTGAGAGAGGAAGTAAAGAGGGTAAGTGATAGAATAATTAGAGCCAGAATCACTGTGAAAGGTAGAAACCTGGACATTCTGCAAGTCTATGCACCACAGGTGGGATGTACAGAAGGCGAGAAGGACGAGTTTGAAGAGGAGTTGCAGAAGCAGTTAGTGGGGAGAGACCTGATAGTCATGGGAGACCTAAATGCCCATGTCGGAACTGATAGAAGAGGTTTTGAGGAAGTGATTGGTGGTGAAGGATGGGGAAACAGGAATAAGGAAGGAGAGAGATTGTTGGAACTGTGCAAGATAAATGGGCTAATGGTTGGAAACACATGGTACAAGAAGAGAGAGAGACATAAAATTACTTGGTACAGCAGGGATTTGACTAGGAAATGAGTGGTGGACTATATTCTATGCGGGAAGGAGATAAAGAAGAGTATCACGGATATAAGGGTAATACCTTCAGAAGCCCTGGACAGTGACCACCGTCTGCTGGTCGCCAAGGTGAGAGGACTGAAGGAAAAGAGGAGAACTGAGAACCAAGAAAGAAGAATAAGGACATGGAAGCTGAAGGAGGATGGAAATAAGGAGAAGTTCCAGATATTAGTGAGGAACAAATTACCGAAGGATGATCCGAAAACAGGTGAAGAAGAATGGAATAGGTTCAAGGACGTGTTGGTAGAAGCAGCGGAAGTCGTGTGTGGCAGAACTAGTGGAAAGAAAAGGTGGAAGGAAACACCATGGTGGAACCCCAGAACTAAGGAAGCAGTGAGAAAGAAAAATGAAGCATTCAGGAAATGGTTCCAACAGAGGACAGACAGAACAAGAGAAGAATACCAAGAGCGGAAGAAAGAAGCAGAAGTAGTGAAGGAAGAGAAAAAGAAATGGCTGGAGAAATGGACAGAAATGATGGAGGAGGACTGTGATGGCAGTAAGGAAGTGTTGTATGGAATGATAAAGGCAAAGAGAAGAGATACAGGGGAAAATGTCAGAATGGTGGACAGGAATGGAAAGGAGGTCGAAAATATGGAAGAACTAAAGGTTATCTGGAGAGAATACTTCAAGGAACTCCTAAATCCAACTAAAACCAGCGTAGTGGACATTGTGGAGGAAGAAACAGACAGTGACCAAGACATTTCAGAGAAGGAATTGACATGGAAAGAAGTGGAGGAAGCATTAAAGAAGATGAAAGGGGGAAAGGCACTGGGAATAGACGAAGTGAGTGTGGAGATGGTGAGAGCAGCAGGGGTGATAGGAACACAGTGGCTCTTTCGAGTAATGAAAGTGATATGGAGTGAGAAGAAAATACCAGAGGACTGGAAAAGAGGGATAATAATACCCATATTTAAAAAGGGAACTAGGAAGGAATGCAAGAACTACAGGGGAATTACACTCATGTGCCACTGCGCCAAAATATTTGAGAAGGTACTGGAGAGAAGAATTCGGACAGAAGTTGAAGATGGGCTGAGGGAAGAACAGTATGGATTCAGGCCAGGAAGGTCAACAGTTGACCTCATCTTTGCAGTAAGACAGCTACAAGAACACCATTATGAATATGGGAACGATCTGGTGATGACCTTCTTGGATATTGAGAAAGCATATGATAGTATTAATAGAAACAAGGTATGGGAAGCAATGAGAGCAAAAGCAGTGAACAAGGAGACAGTGGCAAGAGTGAAAGCAATGTACGAGGGAAGCAAAAGCTGTGTAAAGGTGGGAAGAGAGAGAACGGAATGGTTTCAACTGGAGAGTGGTCTGAAACAGGGAAGTGCCCTCTCACCCCTGTTATTTATAGTGGTGATGGATGAAATCATACGAAAAGTGGTAAATAGCATTGGGGAAAGGAAAATGAAGGCAATGTTGTTTGCTGATGACCTTCTGGTATGGGGAGAGGATGAGGAAGAAGTACAAGAGCAATTAGATGAGTGGGAGAAGGTAGTGTTATCATATGGGATGAAGTTCTCAGCACAAAAGAGTGAAGTGGTCATCACAACGAGGAAGAAGAACAGACTGGATTTGGGCATAACACTTGGAGGACAGCAGTTGCAGAAAGTAGAATGCTTCAAGTACTTGGGAAGCATAATTGAAGAAAAGGGAGGCAATAGGATGGAAATAAATGAGAGGGGAAGGTGCGCAGATGGATTTTTCAAGAGTGTTAGGGGGATGATATGGAATAAAGATGTACCACAAAAATGTAAAGGAATCATCTACAAGACCTACTTTGTGCCAATTTTGATATATGGTTCAGAAACATGGGTGATGAAGGAAAGGGACAAGAATAAAATACGAGCAGTGGAGATTAAGTTCCAGAGGAGTAGGGTAGGAGTGACAAGAATGGACAGAGTAAGGAATGAGAGAGTCAGGGAGATGGTAAGAGAGGAACCATTGCAAAATAGAATAGAGCGATCTAGGCTACAATGGTATGGACATGTGAGGAGGATGCAAGAGGAGAGGATACCGAAGAAGATGTTTGGAATGGAAATGATGGGAAGGAGGCCAAGGGGAAGACCAAGGGACAGATGGACAAAAGGAGTTAAGAAGAGTGTGGAGGAAAGAGGAGTGTGCTGGGACACAGTAAATGACGAGGGATGGTGGATGGACAAGAAACGATGGAGAGGCTTATGTTCCAGGCAGACCCGAACAGCGGTTGGAAACTGCTCAAGATGATGATGATGACTTGAGCCACAAAATGTAATGCAGAAAAGACAAATAACAGTCATGGATAGAAAATCTAGCAAAGGGATTATTATAGACCCCCCCCCCCCAATTAGATTTGAGGACATTGACTGTCAGCCCAAAAAGTTTGGTACTAAAGAGAAGAGGCATTATAAACCTTGAGCTGGACTCCTGCACTTATTAAGCTCCAGTAGCAAGTTATGGTAAAACTTTTGGAGAGGTATTCCTTTGTATAATCTTTTTTTAACCCATGAATGCCCGAATTAATACTTTTTGAAAATTTTGCTTTTTTATTAATGTCATACCATAGGGAGTTATTAAGCTGCTCAAACCACATTTTACGAAGGTGGCAGCTTAAATTCTCGAAATACAGGGCGTTACATATATGTAACGCTAGGCGCTTGTGTTGTCAAAACCCTTACTGCATATTATGAATGGTGATTGATAAATTCAATAATGTACCAATTTCATATTTGTTTCTAAATACTTAGCTTGATAATATTAAACTTTAAAAAGCACTGAGCAAGTATTTTGACACCTTTGAACCTTCGATCACATAGTCAAGTGACTAGTTAGTTGGTGTAGAATGGCAAGGAGCATGATATGCACAGTCCCACATCACATTTACAACATGCAGTGCGGACACTGCTTACACACAATTCACCGGCACACCGCCTCCGCTTATGTCTTGTGACGTTGATGACCAGATGATCGCGTCCATCATATCACAAGTCTTCAATGTCGCGGCCCTATCCTGCATGTGCTGTTGAAGCCGCCTGGCTCCACGTTTTTCTACGCCGTACGATTTTACGTAGAATTGTGCCACTTCCCTCTTGAACTCCAGTTGAGTTGTCGATGACCGTGAAATCGTAATGAGGTACCATGCGGTTTGGCGACTCGACAAGAAACCAAGAAAATATGGCCCACCACCACTTTTAGTTTCTTATTGACAGATGATATCAGTTCACATTTTTCTTCCATAAGGTCCGTTCCTCCCATGAATTTGTTATAGGTGCCGATCTGAAGAGGACGTGGGATTGTAACTATTTTTCTTTTCAGCCCGAGAGAACCTTCTGACCTGGTCAAGGGGGGGAAAACAGGGATAGTCGTGGAGGCAACAGTTACTGTGCTGTTTTCATGCCAGCAAGCAATAATCATGTCGTCATTACTCCTTTTCCCCTTACTCCAATATTTCTGCCAAGGTCAGACTTCTAAATAATAATTATGTTATTGGATATACGTCCCTTTTAACTGCTCTGGCTTTTAGAGATGCCAGGTTGCAAGAATTTTGACCCGAAGGGGATCTTTAACGTGCCAGTAAATCTACTGACACGACTCCCTTGCATTTGCTTATCCTCAAATGCCAGCTGACTGCACCAGGATTCGATGCTGCAAGCTTGGGCATAGCAAGCAAGAACTTTGCCGCTGAGCCACGCAGCCAGTCTAGACCTCGGAAATATCGAAATAATTCAAGCATTGTATTTTCTGAAACACTGCCTGCAGCCAGATATCTCGGCAAAGGTATGGTCTTGAATACGGTACTGGCATAAAAATATGCTACGGTGACATATAGCATATTATATGAAGGCATGCACTGTTAAAAAAAGCTGTATATAAAAAAACGTTTTGTGTATAAATGCATGAAATGTATTCTAACTCATTTCATATGAATGTGCTACAGAAAATTTCTTGCCTTACCACTGACCCTGTATCCGCCTAGCGTTACCATATGGTAACGCTGGGAACATTAGTCCCGGGCATGAGCAGGTATAAAGAAACACGTACAGGGTGGCGCACGAAATGTCATACACTGGAAATTGTTTATAGAATATTTAATATACAACATATTTAATAAAAGATGGTATTAAAACATTCACTGAAATGTGCATGATTAGTCAGTATGCAGAACACGTTCAATATGACCACCTTCTCGGCGTACAACAGCTTCAAGACTAACCTGCATGTTTGTGACCACTCTACGACACATGTCCTCACTCAACCCTCGGGAGAAAGTCACAATGGCCGCTTGCAATTGCAATACATTTTCTGGTTTCTGGTGGTAGATTGTCTCCTATAAATATCCCCACAGGAAGAAGTCACAGAGATTAAGATCGGGGCTATGTGGTGGCCAGATTGAGCCCCTCTGAAAACGTTTGGGATATCGATGGGACATCACATGGGGCCCGAAATGGCCATGCAGGAAGTCCAGAACAACATTTGCTGTGTGCGAACGAGCTCCTCCATCTTGCATGAACCATTGTGTCTCTATTGGTAGTCGTGATGCAGCGAGTTGTGGAAGGAAACTCTTTTGCAACATGTCCATGTAACGTGCACTGTTGACTGTGTCATTGAAAAAGATTGGCCCAATAATTCCATGACTGGAATTTGTAGCCCATACACACACTTTTAGGTTGTAGTATACATCGCGAGTCCCGGGGTTTAGTGGGATGTTAGTGACCTCCATGACGTCACCTATGACGTATTTGTGTTGATGCTCATTTGTTGCCGATGATACTTGACCTGATTGGTCAGGAGACATTCATTGCCTTGAATTGTGATTGGCCAGCTGATGTGCGCTGTGATTGGTCAGCGCCATTTTGTATTTTAGTCGTCGGGGAGATTTTGAAATGCTCGGTTGAGATACTTATGCGTTGCGAAAATAAATTAAAATAAGATTTAGTTATGGTATGATGTGGATGGTATATTTATAGTGATTGTGGTATTTTTGATGGTTGGTAGTGTGTATGTAAGAAGGCAGTGTCTGTGCATGTAAATTACACCTAATGAAGTTGCTGTTGGACTCCGGTGTCGAATGGGGTAAGTGTTGTATTTCTTCATATGCTTCTTAGAGTGCTTCTGGTAGTTGAAGGATCAACATCCCATGGATGTTTTGCTGTGTATCGCGATTGTTTGAAAATAAGGTGAAATGGGAAATTTTCGCCTACGCAGAAAAAGTAAAGATCGTGATACCCATGACAAATTTGCCATTTCTGCTAATTTTCAAGCGATCGCCTAACGCAGAAAAAAAAAGATTGCGATACCCATAACAAATTTGCCATTTCAGCTCTTTTTCAAGCAATAGCGCAACGCAGAAAAAAAAGTAAAGAAGCTAGTGGGGCACTGTTCACACCAAACCATTGGTCTGGGTGGTTAGGCTGTAACCATTGTCAAAACCATTGGATAGGACGCAACAAAGGTTAGAAGTCTGTGGGTAGGTGTGCGGCAGCTAGTGGGGCACTGTTCACACTAAACCATTGGTCTGGGCGGTTAGGCTGTAACCATTGTCAAAACCATTGGATTGGACGCAACAAAGGTTAGAAGTCTGTGGGTAGGTGTGCGGCAGCTAGTGGGGCACTGTTCACACTAAACCATTGGTCTGGGCGGTTAGGCTGTAACCACTGTCAAAACCATTGCATTGGACGCAACGAAGGTTAGAAGTCTGTGGGTAGGTGTGCGGCAGCTAGTGGGGCACTGTTCACACTAAACCATTGGTCTGAGCGGTTAGGCTGTAATCATTGTCAATGGATTGGACGCAACGAAGGTTAGAAGTCAGTGGGTAGGTGTGCGGCAGCTAGTGGGGCACTGTTCACACTAAACCATTGGTCTGGGCGGTTAGGCTGTAACCATTGTCAAAACCATTGGATTGGACGCAACGAAGGTTAGAAGTTTGAGGGTAGGTGCAGCATTTGGCTGTGGCCACAGAGGGGCACCAAGAATCAATTCCTCTAGGCAGGTTAGGCTGTAACTATTGACAAAAACAGTGTGTGTGTGTGTGTGAAATATTAAAAATGGACGGAAATGGCAAATTTGTAATTGGTATCGCGATCTTTCCTTTCTTTGCGTAGCGCGATTGCTTGATCATGAGTAGAAATGGCAAATTTGTGATGGGTATCGCGATCTTTATTTTTCACTGCGTAGCGCGATTGCTTGAAAAAGAGCTGAAATGGCGAATTTGTGATGGGTATCGCGATCTTTATTTTTCACTGCGTAGCGCTTTTTTTGTTGTTCCCCACCCAAAACCCCCTATTCCCCAGGCTTTTCCCGTAAGCTTGCTGGAGGAGTATTTCGTGACGTCATTGATGACGTCACGGACGCCGCCATTTTGTTTTAGGGGAATTTGGTGCCGCCGGGACTCGCGATCTATACTAATCCCCACTTTTACACCATGACTTTCAACCTCGTACACAATAACAGGCCGCTCTTTCGCCCAAAACCGGACATTATGTGTGTTCACAGCACCATTGTGATAAACGAATGCCTTATCACTGAACCATGTGATGTGCAGTAAAAATACGGGATCACCTTCTGCAATAGCCTACGCAGCAAACTGTACTCGCCGTTGCTCGTCAAGCGCCGTTAGTTTATGACCCGTTGTCATTTTGTATGGGAATAGGTCAAGCTTAGACTGCAGTATTCTCTGAATTGACCGACGAGAGATGCCCAGCTGAACACAGGCAGTTCTGATGGATTTGGAGGGGCTCCGAGCCACAACCGCTCTCAGAGCAGCAATATTCTCCGGTGAGCGGACTGGCTTGAGACGGTTCCATTTTCTCTGCGGTATATTGCCTTCTGTTTCATAGTGGCTGGCCAGTCTATACAAAGTCTGCCGGCAGGGAGCCCACCGGGTACGGAAATGAACACGAAAGCTTTCCTGAGTCCGAATTACACTCCTTGTTTCCGCATAAAGCAACACTGTTTTCACCTTCTGTTTGCGCGTCAACCTCCCTTTGTCCGCCATGTTGTATAACTGGAAACAGATTCGCATGCGCTACATGTGCTGATGCCTGTCGAATCACGCATGAAATAAGGTTTCTGTTCACGACAGGACATGGTTGTGAACCCAGATTTACAAATTTTATAAATCATTTTTAATGTATGACATTTCGTGCGCCACCCTGTATGATATGTTACTGAATTACAAATTAGATATGTTTACTACCATAATCCCGAAGATAAAGTAAACTATCTCCATTTTACGCAATAATATAGCATGCTGTACCTTTTGCGGCATGCACTCACAACGTGAGAAACAAACCACGAAATGCACCCAATTGTTGGGACATCACCCAAGACCTTCCCTAGCGACTAGTGTGCGGGAAATGAATCAATATACCTTCCTTGATCATATAAGCGCGAAGTTCGAATATCTTTAACTGGCAAAGGTCCTCTGGAGCAATAAATGCAATGACCGGTACTGCGTTACGATAATTATGGTAACGCTAGGAGTTTATGGGTTAACTACTGAAATTAACGATTTTACCTGAATCAATAGTCGAGAAAATATCTGGAGATGATGTAGTAATAGATGTTTACTCCTCCGCTGTCTGAGACACACCCACCCGTCCCTAATACGATAACAACTTATATAGTTGAAATTGCAGCTCTGACAGCCATCTTTGTCAAGGAGTCAATAATGCCAACCCCACGCATTTGGTACTATTTCGCACCCCGTATAGAAATCCAAAAGAGAGCCGTGAAATTGATCATGTAATGCATCCAGATCAATGGTTTTGACAATGGTTACAGCCTAACCCACCCAGATCAATGGTTTTTTGTCAAACTTTCCCCACTAGCTTCCCGCGGCCAAACGCCGCACCTACACCTAACCTAACCTTAGTTTTGTCCAATCCAATGGTTTTTGACAATGGTTACAGCCTAACACGTCCAGATTTCTTAGTGGTGGTTTATTTTGTATTGGACATGTTGGCAACGGGTGACAACAGGTATGACGTACCTGTGTGACGTCAATGTAAGATGGCGAATCAATTGATATATATATTTTCAATATTTTGCCTTGTGAAAGTGATATAAGGAAGGAATACCATTAAAACTACAGAACAGGAGACCAAGCAGTCGTAACTTTCAACAAGGTATATTACTGAAAATATAGTATGTATGATTGACAAACCTTTCTCGGATATGTTGGGAGTCGTTTTACTTTCTCAATTGCCACTGCTGCACCGGAATAATTCCTTTTAATTGATTATTTACGAAAATAATGCTTTTAGCATTGTCTTCATTTCACTATGGACGCCATCTTGGACACTACGTCATACGTCATGGGACACCCGAAAAACGAACATCTCAGTACGTAACCAACATGTCCAATACAAAATTCACCATATGACACGTAAAGTTTGAAATTGTTATAAATTTCCACTAAGTTAAGCACTGTCTTGCGGAAAATTACTGCTAGTACCACAAGCAAGGGGGTCTGGGGCGTAAGCCCCAGTTTAGGTCTGTTTTTGTATGTAAAACATTATAAATACATAAATAAACACAGACAATTGGCGCAATTTTTCATTACATTACTTTATCGACGCTCTTTTGTTTACTCGTTCTATACCAGATGTGAAATAGTACCAAATGCGTGGGGTTGGCATTCCTGACTTAGTAAGCAAGATGGCTACAAAATACTTCATTTCTGCTATATAAGTCGTGTATCTATTTGGGATGGCTGGGTGGGTTTATGGCAGCGGACGAGTCAACATCTATTATTTTAACATCTCCGGATACCATTACTAAAGGTACTTCGGCAAGTTTCATTACCTAAATTTTTTTATACCTTTGGTCTCCTGTTCTGTAGTGCTATACCTCGCGTGGTGAAGAATTAATGGTTGTAGTATATATCGCGAGTCCCGGGGTTTAGTGGGATGTTAGGGACATCCATGACGTCACCTATGACGTATTTGTGTTGACGCTCATTTGTTGCCGATGATACTTGACCTGATTGGTCAGGAGACGTTCATTGCCTTGAATTGTGATTGGCCAGCTGATGTGCGCTGTGATTGGTCAGCGCCATCTTGGATTTTAGTCGCCGGGGAGATTTTGAAATGCTCGGTTGCTATACTTACGCGTTGCGAAAATAAATTAAAATAAGATTTAGTTATGGTATACCGTAATGTGGATGGTATATTAATAGTGATTGTGGTATTTTTGATGGTTGGTGGTGTGTATGTAAGAAGGCAGTGTCTGTGCATGTAAATTACACCTAATGAAGTTGCTGTTGGACTTCGGTGTCGAATGGGGTAAGTGTTGTATTTCTTCATATGCTTAGAGTGCTTCTGGTAGTTGAAGGATCAACAGCACATGGATGTTTTGCTGTGTATCGCGATTGTTTGAAAATGAGGTGAAATGGAAAATTTTCGCCCGCGCAGAAAAAGTAAAGATCGTGATACCCATGACAAATTTGCCATTTCTGCTAATTTTCAAGTAATCGCCTAACGCAGAAAAAAAAAGACCTCGATACCCATCACAAATTTGCCATTTCAGCTCTTTTTCAAGGAATAGCGCTACGCAGAAAAAAAGTAAAGAAGCTAGTGGGGCACTGTTCACACCAAACCATTGGTCTGGGCGGTTAGGCTGTAACCATTGGCAAAACCATTGGATTGGACGCAACGAAGTTTAGAAGTCTGTGGGTAGGTGTGCGGCAGCTAGTGGGGCACTGTTCACACTAAACCATTGGTCTGGGCGGTTAGGCTGCGACCATTGTCAAAACCATTGGATTGGACGCAACAAAGGTTAGAAGTCTGTGGGTAGGGGTGCGGCAGCTAGTGGGGCACTGTTGACACTAAATCATTGGTCTGGGCGGTTAGGCTGTAACCATTGCCAAAACCATTGGATTGGACGCAACGAAGGTTAGAAGTCTGTGGGTAGGTGTGCGGCAGCTAGTGGGGCACTGTTCACACTAAACCATTGGTCTGGGCGGTTAGCCTGTGACCATTGTCAAAACCATTGGATTGGACGCAACAAAGGTTAGAAGTCTGTGGGTAGGTGTGCGGCAGCTAGTGGGGCACTGTTGACACTAAACCATTGGTCTGCGCGGTTAGGCTGTAACCATTGTCAAAACCATTGTATTGGACGCAACGAAGGTTAGAAGTCTGTGGGTAGGTGTGCGGCAGCTAGTGGGGCACTGTTCACACTAAACCATTGGTCTGGGCGGTTAGGCTGTAACCATTGACAAAACCATTGGATTGGGCGCAACGAAGGTTAGAAGTCTGTGGGTAGGTGTGCGGCAGCTAGTGGGGCACTGTTCACACTAAACCATTGGTCTGGGCGGTTAGGCTGTAACCATTGTCAAAACCATTGGATTGGACGCAACGAAGGTTAGAAGTCTGTGGGTAGGTGTGCGGCAGCTAGTGGGGCACTGTTCACACTAAACCATTGGTCTGGGCGGTTAGCCTGTGACCATTGTCAAAACCATTGGATTGGACACAACGAAGGTTAGAAGTCTGTGGGTAGGGGTGCTGCAGCTAGTGGGGCACTGTTCACACTAAACCATTGGTCTGGGTGGTTAGGCTGTAACCATTGTCAAAACCATTGGATTGGATGCAACAAAGGTTAGAAGTTTGAGGGTAGGTGCAGCCTTTGGCTGTGGCCACAGAGGGGCACCAAGAATCAATTCCTCTAGGCAGGTTAGGCTGTAACTATTGACAAAAACCGTGTGTGTGTGTGAAATATTAAAAATGGACGGAAATGGCAAATTTGTAATGGGTATCGCGATCTTTCCTTTCTTTGCGTAGCGCGATTGCTTGAACATGAGTAGATATGGCAAATTTGTGATGGGTATCGCGATCTTTATTTTTCTCTGTGTAGCGCGGTTGCTTGAAAATGTGCAGAAATGGCGAATTTGTGATGGGTATCGCGATCTTTATTTTTCTCTGCGTAGCGCGATTGCTTGAAAATGTGCAGAAATGGCAAATTTGTGATGGGTATCGCGATCTTCATTTTTGTATGTGTAGCGTTATTGCTTGAAAATGAGTAGAAATGGCAAATTTGTGATGGGTATCGCAATCTTTATTTTCACTGTGTAGCGCGATTGCTTGAAAAAGAGCTGAAATGGCGAATTTGTGATGGGTATCGCGATCTTTATTTTTCTCTGCGTAGCGCGATTGCTTGAAAATGAGGAGAAATGGCAAATTTGTGATGGGTATCGCGATCTTTATTTTTATCTGCGTAGCGTTATTGCTTGAAAATTAGGAGAAATGGCAAATTTGTGATAGGTATCGCGATCTTTATTTTTCTCTGCATAGCGCGATTGCTTGAAAAAGAGCTGAAATGGCGAATTTGTGATGGGTATCGCGATCTTTATTTTTCACTGCGTAGCGCGATTGCTTGAAAAAGAGCTGAAATGGCGAATTTGTGATGGGTATCGCGATCTTTATTTTTCACTGCGTAGCGCGATTGCTTGAAAAAGAGCTGAAATGGTGAATTTGTGATGGGTATCGCGATCTTTATTTTTCACTGCGTTGCGCGATTGCTTGAAAAAGAGCTGAAATGGCGTATTTGTGATGGGTATCGCGATCTTTATTTTTCACTGCGTAGCGCGATTGCTTGAAAAAGAGCTGAAATGGCGAATTTGTGATGGGTATCGCGATCTTTATTTTTCACTGCGTAGCGCGATTGCTTGAAAAAGAGCTGAAATAGTGAATTTGTGATGGGTATCGCGATCTTTATTTTTCACTGCGTAGCGCTATTGCTTGAAAAAGAGCTGAAATGGCGAATTTGTGATGGGTATCGCGATCTTTATTTTTCACTGCGTAGCGCGATTGCTTGAAAAAGAGCTGAAATGGCGAATTTGTGATGGGTATCGCGATCTTTATTTTTCACTGCGTAGCGCGATTGCTTGAAAAAGAGCTGAAATGGCGAATTTGTGATGGGTATCACGATCTTTATTTTTCACTGCGTAGCGAATTTGTGATGGGTATCGCGATCTTTATTTTTCACTGCGTAGCGCGATTGCTTGAAAAAGAGCTGAAATGGCGAATTTGTGATGAGTATCGCGATCTTTATTTTTCACTGCGTAGCACGATTGCTTGAAAAAGAGCTGAAATGGTGAATTTGTGATGGGTATCGCGATCTTTATTTTTCACTGCGTAGCGCGATTGCTTGAAAAAGTGCTGAAATGGCGAATTTGTGATGGGTATCGCGATCTGTACTTGAGCAGGGGAGCTCAAGTAAAGATCGCGATACCGGCTTTTTTAAAAAAATGCGGTGAAATGTGGATCTTTTTCTTTGTATCGCGATTGTTTGAAAATGAGGTGAAATGGCAAATTTTTGATGGGTATCGCGATCTTTACTTGAGCGGGGGGGCTCAAGTAAAGATCGCGATACCCATCCCCTTTTTCACGTTTTTTGTTGTTCCCCACCCAAAACCCCCTATTCCCCAGGCTTTTCCCGTAAGCTTGCTAGAGGAGTATTTCGTGACGTCATTGATGACGTCACGGACGCCGCCATTTTGTTTTAGGGGATCTTGGTGCCGCCGGGACTCGCGATCTATACTAATCCCGAATTAATCAAGTTACCTGGAAGTAGGTCTTTCCTTGCACCGTCCCGTTGTTCTTCCCTTTGGGCTCATCAAGTATGATGCCGATCCACTTTCCACCGGAGAACATGGTGGTCCCCACATAGGCCACCTGACCCCGCACCTCTTTTCCCGTCACCTCCACTCGCTGACCGATCTTCAGCGATCGCTCCGCCATTTCTCACCTACAACATGGTATACAGTCGATATTTTAGGCATATTTTAGGCAGAGGCACAGTCATGGAAATATCAGAAAGAATTCACTTGAAATACAGGAAATATGATTATGATGATTTCTGATGTTAGCTGAAGGTTATCTCGAGTTGCCAAGCCCTGCCAGTGCTTTCTGGACAGCTAGCGTTTTACCAACGTTACAGTACGTCCAATTATGGCTGAATGGCTGGCAAGCATCAATAGACTATATGATATTACTTTGGTCGACTGCACTGAACAAAGAGAGGTGGAAGTGTAGCTACTGCTCCCTGAAGTCCACGCTCCCATAGCTAAATAAAGAAAAAGGGCATGTGGGTGATGCATGTCAGATGACCTGTGTTAAGGTGATTGCAGTTGAACACTCGAAGGTTTGCCACTGACAAGCACCAAATTTGGACTTAGAGTTTTCGAATTAAGAACCTCCTCAGTCCCTTCGTGGAACGTGTTTTTGCTCGTTCGGCTTTTAAGGTGGATCCTGGCACACAGCCATGATGGACTCAAATTATCTCAAGATTTACGGCTTAACTGTGTAAAACTCGAAATGCCAAAGTAAAAAACCTTCTCAAACGCAAATTTCAGCCAGATAAATCGTTCTAACATGAATTTTTCACAGGTTATGAAGGGCTGGTCACAGCGGAATAGGTTATCTTAATTTCATACAATGAACTATTTATTACGATGGGAGTAAGCAGAATATGAGAGGTATTAGTGGACCAAAAAGAGCATGTGAAAGAACATTTATATGTACATCTCACTATTACCAGACACTAAAATCAGTAATTATCTACGAAATCTGACATTTGTCACTTCACACAATCCGACTCTTTTTTGTTCTTTTCCTCAATGCCACAGAACCGCACAGAACTCAATGCGACTCTCGGCGACCCCGAATGAATATGCTTCAACTCAAAGAATACGTAAACTTCTTCTTCCTCTTCTCTTGAGGGGTGTTGGGCGAAGAAGAACAAGTTCTTTCTTTCAGGAGATTTTTTGGGCCTGAGATAGCTCTTCACCCAGTCGCCAGTTGAGGGGATTAATACTTCTTGATGGCGAGAACCGCGCGATGTGGTTGGAAGTAGAATAAACTCGCTTATGATACTGAACCGTTGCAATTTAAAAATTTAAGAAAGGGATAGATGAAAAGGAATACAACACAAGGTGCAAAATCTTCACGCCTAGTGACCCACCAAGGCGACTATGTACTACAAAACTGGGTAACACCGGGTCAACAGATAAAGGAACCATTTATTTACAACGTTATAATTGAAGGTGGCAGGCGTCTAAAAAAGAGACGATCGCACGAACAATAGGAATTGTCGGAGTGTGTAGCAAACATGTAATATTCAAGGGCTGTACAAATCCAAGTTGGAGCAATTCACGAATGAAATTTATACGAGGGCGTTCGAATAGAGTACATTGGAATAAAAGATGTTGGATGGTACCGATCAGGGCCCTGCGTAGCTAGTGCCTGTAGTATGTTCTATCCTGCCGCCCCCTTACGGGCAGTCTAAGAAGTAAGCCACAAGCGCGTGACGTCATGTCCTTACCTCTCCCAAGACCGACTACAATACTCAGACCGTAACATCAAATCCAAGATGGCGGAAATCGTAGGGGAACAGCTGTAGCGACTGGCGGGCATGGCGCCATCGAAATAGCGGCAAATTCGAAGATAAACATTCGCATAATTGATTAAATTCTACCAGAAATTACAGGTTTTTATGCAATAAGGCACAAATTCAATATGAAACCCTGACGTACTTCGCTACAAGCAACGCGAACATACAGTAGCTAAAAATACAGACATAAATAAAGCAGAGGTAAGACATAATGTTAAAAAAATGCAAATATTTCTAAATGGAACTACAAGAATAGTCAACCAACAACAAAGTCAACCCCTGACACTATACAGCCCATGAAGGGCCTAAGCAAATATAAAATGCAAATACAAATGGTTGTTGCTTATATTAGGGGCTACAACATCGTGGTCTTGTAGCCCCATGTATTTGTGTGTGGAATTTGTGTGATAACCTGTGTTATTGTTATGGCTGAACTAGTGTGTTTGTAAATTGGGGATTGTAATGGGAAGGAAGCGGCCATGGCCTTAAGTTAGGAACCATCCTGGCATTCGCCTGGATTAGAAGTGGGAAAAACGTGGAAAACCACTTCCAGGATGACTGAGGTGGGAATTGAACCCTCCTCTACTAAGTTGCTTCAAGAGGCTGAGTGCACCCCGTCCCAGCCCTCACTTGAGAATTAAATTTCTTGGCAGAGCTGGAGAATCAAACCCGGACCTCCGGGACGACAGCCAAGAACGCTAGGCACTACACAACGAGATGGTCTAAAACAGAATGGTATCACTGAATGAAAGTAGAACGAGCGATAATATTGTCTATAGTACATGAATTAGCCAAAATACCTTATCAAACGAGAAATAAATCAGGGAATGATGTTTTAATAGATGCTTCCTCCTCCTCTGTATGTAACCCACCCAGCCATCCCAAATAGCATTGCGACTCACAATTTGGCTTCAGGAGAGGAAGATGCACAATCCAGGCAATTCTAGGTCTTCAAACTGAGATTGCGTCTACCCTGTCAGTACCGAAGGGAAAGTTACAATCCATATTCATTGACTTCTCTAAAGCTTTTGACTCGATTAGCAGGAAGAAAATATTGGAAAAACTAGACAGACTATTGAGAGGTAACTTAACAGCTACACGAAACGTCTTGTCAAAACTATTTTAGGCTCTAACAATATAGTCATTAACGATGGCATTACAACAACAAGCCCAATAGAGCAGACTACAGGCGTGCTACAAGGAGACCCATAAAGCCCTGTGTTATTTATCACTGCTATGGCAGATAATATCACAGGTATATTATCAGAGAGGGTAATCTCATTTATATATGCAGATGACATGGTGCCCGCTTCAAGTTCACAGGTCGAATTACAATCTGCCCTCGACGCTTTAGAATGATGGGCGTTACACAATGACCTTAGGTTAAACAGAAACAAGACTAAATCTATGACCTTTAGGAAAGGGGGAAAGCCAGAAATTTTTTACATTGCAGGAAAACCGCATGAGAGTGTATCATCTTACAAGTAGTCCTACTTAGGTCCTACATTACAGTCAACTGGCAATGTTTTCACACTGCCCATCAAGGATAGACCCAGCGTCGCTACCAAGGTCATCAACGACATAAAACATTTGACTAAGCTATCTATAAAAACAGCCTTAAAACTTTTGCGGTTAAAAGTTACCCGTATTGTGACTTATGGACTGGAGAGCATTTGGACACATTTAAATATGAAGTCATCATCATCATCATCATCATCATCTTGTACAGTTTCCAGCCCCAGGCTGGGTCTGTTTGGAACATAAGCCTCGCCACTTAGTCCTTTCTTCCCACCACCTCTCCGCTGTCACTCTAGTCCAGTCCTCGCCTCTCTTCTTGACACATTCCTCCACACCTTTCAGCCATCTATCTCTTGGTCTTCCCCTTGGTCGTTTCTTCTGCATCTGCATCTCATATGAAGTATTTGGAACAATATGGAGCAACTGAAGGCAACTTACATAAAGAAGGCCTTGGGTGTATCAAAGTATACACCTTCAAGACCGGTGTAAGAGGTGACTTGCGAGGTTTATAATGTAGAAGAACTCCGACTTCAAATGTTGCTACCTTCTACTCCAGGATATGTAAACCTCATGGACACACTAGGGTCAAAGGACATTTGGTAGGATTTTTGCGCCACGGATGCTATGATTTTTAATGATTGAAAGAGTGGGGGTTACGAGCTGAGACCATTGAACTGTAGGTACTACTGGAACAACTCCTCCCATGGTAACCCTCGCTGAAAACTGCGTTACCATTTAACTCTAGGTTGCAAGTCAGCTGATATGTCGTGATTATTTTCATATATTTGATCGTACGTACCTCTATGCAACGTTATATGTATGGTATTGTCCAATAATACGGTAGGTTTACGGTCTACTTAATTTTAGAATTGAGATTTGTAATGAAGTAGCCTATTCTGCGTTTATGGATACGTCTTACATCAAATGTTGACATAGACCTAAACAGCACATGACAAATACACGTAGACCCTATTGTAGGTTATAAGTCATTAGTCACATAATTATAACCTACGCTTATATTACAGATTTCCATGGAAACGCCCAGATGTAGGCCTATTAAAGAAATGGGTTATAGCTGTGAACACTTTTATAAACATGCTACTTGTTTCATTCAAATAGAAACAAACCACTGCTTAAAGATGATGCGATGCGGTACCTGCAATTTGCAATTTCCCACAGCATCGGCTTCAGCCACCCAAGAAAAGACCGAGAGTTATTGAACGACAAGTAGCCTAATATTTACTGTTACTTTCTTCATCAGCATAGGCATAAAATTTCACATTTTCCAGTATACTTTTATGATGTCAGTCTTGGAGACGATAAAAATAATTCGGCTTAAGGGATCTTCCCTTCAGGACCTGTTCGTTTGCTGTATGACTTATGTGAGGTCTAAGTTTCGACCTGCTTTGAAGAAAAAGAAGCTTGTAGTTTTACGTGACCGTTAATCTTGTGATCATGAGCCAAGGGACCTCCATTTTACGTGGAATCCGAACCACAGGACATGGAATTTCACTTCAAAAATCTCACTTGCAATGACCGTGAATCAAACCTGGTCCACCTTGGTGAGAGGCGAATAGCTTGACCACTGCGCCACCACGCCCCATTACTTTGAAGAATACTGAACATGTGGGTGTTTTGTATAAAAAAAAGTAGGCTATGTATTTTTGTTCACTAAGAATCTATTTAATTGTTTAGTTGTAGGCTTATGCATATTCACACACATATGAATGCTGTCTTTGAGTTAATAAAAATGTTGAATACCAATTAACATTTTTTTTCTTTATTCTTATTAGTCATTCCCAGCCTAACCTTATTTTTATTTTAATGTACGTGCGGCTTGTATTTTTTGCCAGTAGGCCTATAGTTAATGTGTATGCTGCCTTTGATCTAAGGATAAAATGATGAACAATCAGGCTGCAATATAATATTTTATGTTGGCGTATATTCCTAGCCATTTTAAGTATCAAATTACTACATGATGTTTTGAAATATGTATTTCGGCGTTAAGTCCCGTTTAGTTTACCGTTCGCCTAAATGTTCAAAAGTACCTCTTTTACATGTATCTCCTCGTACGTACATCATCCTTTCGTTCGTATACGTCAAATTCTCCTCCTTGACATGCACTACCAGGAGTAACTAGTCGCACCAACAAACCGCACTTTCCTCCCATACAGTCGGCATTCCAGTTCAATGGCTGAGACATATTCTCACGCGCGTTGTCATACAGGATTTCCGTTGTACACTGTGTCTCACCAAGAAGTTCCATCATCCGTGTGACGAATGTTTGTGTGAGCGCTGTGGAGAACAATGAGGAAGATCCCACGCTATATTCTGCACATTAAGACATGAATCTTTGATATTCCTAGGGAATAACAATTAGTTTACTGTATGATTTTATTCATTATATGCATAGCCAATGGCTGCAATAATCCCTTATTATTATAGGCTATAGACGAATTTCCAGCTGTGGATGCCATTATTCACATCAACCATTATCAGAACAGTACTGCCAACCTCACCGTTTTGGTACTATGCCGCACCAACACCCGACCATTCTAACCTCCGTTTTGTACATGCACATGTAATCTAAACTGTTATACTCTATGGTCGTTCGACTGCAACACAGTTTTATTATAATGGTTACAGCCTAACACGTCCAGATCAATGGTTTTGTGTCAACCTGCCCCAATAGCTGTGAGCGGTCAAAGCGGCAACTGCACCAGACCATTCTAACCTTCGATTTGTCCAATCCAATGGTTTTTGACAATGGTTACAGCCTAACGCGTTCCGATGACTGCCTTTTTTTTAACTACAGTGATCTGCTAATAGATGTTGTCTCCTCCGCTGTCTATAACCCACCCACCATCCCCATTTATAACACGACTTAGGCCTATATAGTGAAATTTCAGCTGTGTCGGCCATTGTAGGCGTGGCTTATTTGACAAATTGAAATAAGATATTGCCAACCCTACGTATACCGTAAACACGGTCGTGTGTTGTTTGTTTTGAGCGGAGAGAGCTATTAGAGCGCACTCGCTTCTATCTGTTTGTATAGGATAGGGGCAACCTGAACTAGCTCCAACAGATGGCACACAGGTACTATCATTTTGTTCTTTATTTCAAATAGCATTTGCCAATAACACACAATTGACTGTTACAAACTCTTTAAAATGAAAACTTACTGTATTATCAACTTGTCATTCTTCAAATTCGATGTGTATAGAATTCCAACGGAAGGCAAATCAGTTGGTTCTTGAAGGCTTTATATATAAAAACCTAACCTAGTAGCTGACATAAATCCTATCTTATTAGGTAATGTTTTACATACAAAAACAAACCTAACCTAACGCCAGAGACCCCCTTGCCTGTGGTACTAACAGTAATTTTCGGCCAGGCAGTAGGCCAACCTAACCTAGTAACGGACATAAATTCTATCTTATTAATGTGTTATATACAAAAACGAACCTAATATGGGGTTAACGCCCCAGGTCCACTTGCTTTTGATACTAACAGTAATTCTATCTACATACCTGTCGCATTTTAAAATCACTGCTTCCATTAGACTGCAGTATCCAATTCAATTTGCCCACAAGCACACAAAGATTCTTGATTCACGATTGTTATAGAATACATTACACTTAAAGAACTTGGCACTTTAGAACACACTGACACTCATGGTATGTCATTAAAACTACCATCATCTACTTTAACAAACAGGAGTTGTGTGGTAGGACGGTTGATTTGTGAAAATTGGCGGAATGGCCAACACCACCTACTGGAATGGCATCAGGGGGTTAGGGAATTTTCCTAACCACAACATACAACTGTTTTAACTTCGAAAATTATCCCGGAGAATATTTCTTATCCATTTCTCTTTCTTTAGGAAATTTAAAAATTGAAGTATCTGCAGCAGTATTAAATTTACAGCCGGGTTCACAGACAATAACAATGAACAGACAATAATTCTCACATTAGGTATCACCGGAATTTATAATTATTCACAGTGCACTACACTACTTAAGGTACACTATTACAATAAATAACAGCACGAAATCACTTGAGATATGCGACATTTGAACGAAACTCTGGCAGCAGACAAACTAAAATGTTGGTTCAACAAATGTAAACAATCCCCTACGATTTCCGCCATGTTCTACAGTATCGATAGTGGCATTATGGTCTGATTTATTGTAGTCGGTCTTGCCTCTCCCCACCTGCCGCTCGCTACATTTCCGAGCGAGCTGTGTATAGTATGGCGTAGTGCCCTGCAAGCCTGGCAAGTGCTTTTAGGGCCGTGTGACCTAGCCTCACACTGTCAGCACTGTCTACGCTGGAACTTGTCAGTTCAGGCGCGCACGGCCAGCCCGTACCGACATGGTTTCGTAAAGCCGTTCTTATCTTCCATTCATATTATTATTACTAGCAGTAGTGCCCGGATTCGCCCGGTGGATTTATTTGTTTCATGGATGATAATGAATACTACTACTGAACTGGCACATGATACACTAACAGAAAACAATATTTAAAATATATATATTTTTGTGGTAGTGGTGGTGGTGGTGGTGGCGGTTATGGTGATGGTTGTAGTGGGGGTGATAAGTAGTACAGTATAATGGACGTAACATTCAGGTCATTTTCCCGTAGTGATAATTATGAATAGGGAAACAGCTATTTACTAACTACAGCACTGACACATGTAATTAACAAACAAATTTACAAAAAAAAAATAGAAAGAGGAGTAAGTGAAATAAAAGTCACTGCCCAGGGCCTATATCTCATTGGCTGTTAGAAATGTAGAGACCAACAGTGTCGTCTTTTGTCGCATAGCGCCGAAGGAAAATAATCAGAACTCTTTGGAAAACTTCGGCCTACCCGAGCTACTGAGGTAGCAATAGTATCATTTATCGCCACAAAGCGCTTAACGATAAGTTTCGGAATAAATGAAGGTAAATTTGAAAGCACCAACGCTTATTGCAGCTGATAACCTCAATGTACTGCACCAACACCATTGCACTTATACAGAGGCATAATTTTTCATGATGATAACTCTTTGAAGGGGCCTAAGAAATCTTTTTGCACTAATTAGCCCCCCCCCCCCCCCCGTGACTGCAATTTATAAACAGCGCAAGATGCAACTATTTTCGCAATTCTGCACCAGAACACTGGTAGGGGTGACGTGATGCAGCCCGAAATGCCCGTCAACAACAGACTTATTAAAATACTCTTACAGTTACACTACTACGGACATGAATGGTTCTTGGGCCTTAATACCTGGTTTTCAAGTTCATTTTCTCTGTTCTTCTAAATGTAGGGAATGGGGAGCATTGTCCAAAATATCAAGTGGACAGTGTTACCAGCAGGGTTTCAAAGTGTATGTAAAATTTGGTGCAATTAGGAGAAACGGTGTAGATTTTGTGGTGAAGGGCCTAAATGCAGGGAATGGAGTGGTCTGTCCAAAATTTAAAGTAGACAGTGTCACCTGCAGGGTTCCAAAGGGTAAGTATACACATTTTGGTTCAGATCGGTGAAACAGTGTAGATCTGTGCCACAGGGCTTAAATGCAGGGAATGGAGTGGTCTGTCCGAAACTTCATGCAGACTGTGTTACTCGCAGGGCTCCAAAGGGTAAGTATACAAATTTTGGTTCTGATCGGTGAAACGGTGTAGATTTGTGCCAAAGGGCCTAAATGCAAGGAATGGAGTGGTCTGTCATAAATTTCACGTAGAGAGTGTTACCATCAGGGTTCCAAAGGGTAAGTATACAAAGTTCGGTTCAGATAGGTGAAACGGTGTAAGTATCACTAACCATAACGCCAGCGCATGCGGATAGAGCTATTCGGGAACACTTGTTCTACCGACTTGGTGAACAAAATTCAATCTTGAAGGTTACCTGAGAGGTGTAGCCTAATGCTACATAGCCTAAACTATTCCTCTTGAATTAGGCTATCATATAAAAAAGAATTTTTCGAATCGGACTGGTAGTTCTAGATATTAGCGCGTTTAAACACATAAACACACAAACTCTTCAGCTTTATTATATTAGTATAGATTATTATTATTATTATTATTATTATTATTATTATTATTGTTGTTTAATACAGTACATATAACTCATTTCTGGTACATTACAAGGTAACTATACGGGCTTCAGTGAACCAAAGTATAGTAACTGAAACAGCAACTTCTAAGCTGGAATTTCACTACCCATGAACTTCCGAACGATTCTGGTAGTTGATGGAACTACTGCCTTCTGCATTAGTTTGTACAGCCGAGTATCCAAATCCAGTTCTTTAAGGCCTTGGAGCAAGGTACTTGGGATCACACCCGTACTTGAGACAATGATAGGTATTTATTATTATTATTATTATTATTATTATTATTATTATACTATTATACTATTAATATTAGCAATAAAATGTTATTGGGTACCAATAGACTACGTCTCATACTGTTCCCGAGTACATTGAAGATGAATTCTCTATTATTGAATGGATTCATTGATAGCAAAATGAGGTCATTTATACTTAGGCATACCCAAACTTGATGAGTGATTTAAAAATGTTGATGTTGATCCTCTCGCTTATTCGAAACGTACCACAGCTTTCACTTCTCTTTGAAGCCTATCGTTTTCTCTAAACGACCTGTTTTGTTATGCCGAAGGTTAATTCACATCTGATGGTGGGGTCCAGCATAAATATTGTATCCTTCATATGACTAATAACAATATGCCCATTGTATTTTTGCTTCTAACACGAGAAAGACACAAAAACATGGATCGCGTAACATTTCTGAAATGTTACAGCTGCATCTTAGATCTGTTTCGGTGATTCCTAACGTTTGTAATAAATCCCCTTCTTAATTATGTGTTTTGAACGTGAACTAGGGAATCAGGCACTCCACAGTGTTTGCAGTATACAGAGTCCTGGCTACGCCCATGGAGGCCTCACACAAGAGCATCCTTTGCTTCCACCTATTTGTACTAAGCTACTCCCTTTCATGTCTACTTCTGGATTAGTCAATCTCCATAAAATATGGTGATTGGATAGTTTCTGTACTTTCGCAATCAACCTGCAATTTCATTTTGTGGTTACCATAGATCCGCTTCAGTCTTAAGTATCGGTTATTTATATTTCCTTGATTCCTAACTAATTAATCACCGTCTTCATCGTTATCACAATTTTCATCATCATCACCGTCCTGACAACCTCCTTCGTTGTACGAGCACAAATTACGCACTGTCACCATGTCTTCAAGCAATGCATGCTCTCTCTGGTACAGTCTCCCTACATGAAGCTTACTATACTTTGGATGTTCATTCACTGAAAATTGCAAAATTAGCTTCGAGGTTTTCCTATGCCCAAAACACAGAATGCAATGAAAATCAAATGTCTTAAATACCATATCTGGATTAGCCTACATATACATATGCAATTGGATTAACTCATGAGGGCTACTTGTAGCATAGGCCTTTGAGAATATTTTAGGGAAGCTTACAACTATACGGAGTGATGTGCTCTCAATTCGAATTGCAGAATAAGAATGTATAAAAAAGAAAACTCGTGCCCACTGGCCTGGTGCAAGTCCTCGAAATGAGCACCGCTTGGATGACACGTATCATGGATACAATTTCAGTACCCCAAACCGAAATTCAATTTCGTGGTAGGGCAGGGAATCAAACTCGGACCACCCCGACAGCCAAGAACGTTAGCTGCTACACCACAAGGTGTCTCTTTCATTGTCAGCGCAATCAATTGCACGATACCATGTAATTTCTACACTGGGCGAACTATAATAGTACACATTTCTTCGTATTTTTGGCATTACATAGCCACTGGTGAGTTAGGAAGACGGTTCGCGTACCATAACCCTAAAGTCGAATAGTTCCAAGAACTAACAAACAAAACAGTATTAGGCACTCCACCGAAAGAAATACAGACAAGCTGGTAGAAAGACAGACAACATATTTTGTAATTTTCAGAGCAAAATAGGCTAATTGTTGGTCTCCATAGTGTTGAAATAATGAATATTGTCCTAAAACTTGAAGGTTTGAAGGATGTCGTGTCTTCTTGCTTATTTTGCCGTATATCTTATGTGTAGGTAAATTCCACGAGGTATTGCTTCAAGCCATGTTGAATATAAGAATTATTTCTTTTTTTTATCGTTTACCCTCCAGGGTTGGCTTTTCCCACGGACTAAACGAGGGATCGCACCTCTACCGCCACTAGTAGTGTCCTGGAGCTTGAAACTCTGAGCCGGGGATACAACTGGGGAATGTGACTAGCACGCCACCCAGGCGGCCTCACCTGCAAAGCGAACAAGGGTCTGATGAAGAGATGGGAAGAGTGGGAGGATTAGGCAAGGAAGAGGGAAGGAGGCGGCCGTGGCCTTACGTTAGGTACCACCCCGGTATTTTCCCGAAGACGAAGTGGAAAACCACGGAAAAACACTTCGAGGATGGTTGAGGTGGGAGTCGAACCCCCTCTACTCATTTGGACCACCCTAGGCTGAGTAGACCCCAATCCAGTCCTCATACCACTTTTCAAATTTCCTGGCAGAGCCGGGAATCGAACCGCGGACCTCCTGGGTGGCAGCTAAGCACGCTGACCACTACACCACGGAGGCAACTTGAATATAAGAATAAAAGACATAAATGACCTTAGATTGCGACGGAATATGTTTCTTTTTAAAAACCTGATGAATTTACTAACGCATGTTTCTCGAACTCACATATCCCTGAAGAGCATCAATCTAGTCATTTGGTGAATTCAAAATCATGTTATTGAAATACAGTTTTATAGTCCTAATGTAGTTCTTTTGGTTCTACCCATAACTATTCCGGTTGCTATGAGGTAGGGGATGTGGTGAGACAGTTTCCTTGTGGGAATGATTTCGCGAATAGATGCCTTCATGACGCCAATCTCATGAGAGGAGTTAGTGACAAATGAAATTAATGAGGTAATGTATGGAGTGTCTGTGTGTGGTCTTTCGAGTTTGGAGTAGTCTGACCTTGCACGTTAACGTGTTTAGCTGCCTCGGCTGGTTTGTGACATTATGTCAACAAATTAAAAAATGCATTTTAACTCTCCTGATTCCATACCGGCCCCTGATCCTATTTTAGGACTATTATATCTCGCTGCACCTGCTACATCACCCAAAAAGTATGCAAATTTCTGTATCCTTGCTGCAGATCTAGTTCATGTGCGTCCAAATATCATGTTTTATATGTCTTCGGTTTGATTCATTAATGTGTGACTCTACCACTATGCTATTTTTGTCCTCCCCACGTTATGAGCACGGCAGACCACATGCATATGACACAATGTTGCCTCTAGTGCGCCTAGTGTCCAGGCTCCGCGCTCAGTACTAAACGTACTTCAGTACCCGGTCAAATGGACAGTGCTTGTGCGACTAAGCGCTGCAGTGCTAGTGTGCTGTCGTGCTGCACTGCTCAGAACTGGACCGAGTAGGGCTGCGCTCGGCCGGCACGAGTCAATTTCTCGCTAGCACTGCTTCACCTTGCCCATTGCACGGCCCTGGTACCGATATTGTCCACAGTCACACCGGTCGGTGGCGCGAAGTTTGAATTTGAACAACCTATCCGGGGTAAGGGAGTGATTAAATCGGAGACGGATTATGGTAGTTATATGACGACGTGTGTAAGTACAGGAGGAAAACCAAGGTGTGATCGGGATATGGGGCTGAAGTCTGTAATAAAAGGTACCCTTGAACCGAGAGGTTGTATCCCAAATGGTTTGCCATGATTGTTGGAAGTGTTGTTTGGAATTTAAAAGCAAGTCGCTCGACGGGACAGAAATATTATAGCACGTGCCGTGGCCAAGGGTCGTGGATTTAGCGTGTGTATCAGCTGTTTCATTACCAGGGATCGAAGCGTGGCCAGGAATCCATACAAAAAGGATATCAAAATTGGCGTGGGATAATTCGTAAGATAATCTTTGAATGGAATGAATATACCAGTTTTGTGATGAATAGGGAGAAAGGAGAGTGGACAAGACACTGTGAGCGTCAGATAATATTATAGCTTGTTTGATGGATAATTGTTTAATAACTTGTAAGGCATGACGAACAGCAAAGGCTTCTGCGGTGAAAATCGAAATATCGCACGGTAAGGAGAATGTTAAAGTTTGATCAAGAGCAGGGGCGTAGACTGATGCGCCTGTAAAGGGGGCTTGAGATCGTTTGGAACCGTCAGTATAAAAGGGGATGTGACTAGGGAAGTGATGAAAGAAAGCCTGAAGCTGTTGGTGACAGAGGTGAGGGAGGTTTCTAACTGGAGGTGGTAAGGATTGAAAAACATTCAGAAAGACGGAGGGGGAGAAAAATTGAACGGGATAATTGCCGCTGTGTGACAAATGAGTGCGGGTTTGTAAGATATTCGGCTTAAGGGGAAGAAGAAATTGATAAGCAAGGAGCAACGAAGGGGAACGGGCAGAGTAAAACCGGTTTTGGAGGCGGTATTCACTCATGAGTTGAAGTTTGGGAAGTATAGGATGGTTATATAAGGATAATTTTTTTAAAAGATATTTGCTAGAGAGAAAAGTTCGACGTACATGGAGTGGGTATTCGCCTGTCTCGACTAATAAGGCGTTGGTGGGGGAAGAAGATAAAGCTCCAGTTATTATGCGTAGAGCTTGGAATTGTAGCGTATATAGTGTTTGCAACGACCGAGGAGGGGCTAAGTCGAAGAAATGGCACCCATATTCTAAGACAGAGCGAATGATATTTTAATAAACACGGAGGAGGACAGAAGGGTCAGCGCCCCAATGACGGCGAGTAAGCGAGCGAAGGATGTTGATTCTCGGATGAAGCAGTGTTTGTAAGGCGGAGAAGTGGGCATTCCAGTTTAATTTAGTATCAATGTGAAGCCCTAGATATTTAAAGGAAGTGCGAAAAGGTATGGTATGAGGGCCAATATATACGTGTGGAGGGGGAGGGCGGCGAGTAGAGGTAAAAAGCATAGCGGCATTTTTCCGTGAAGAGGTTTGAAAGCCATGTTCGGAAAACCAGTTATGCAGGAGTAATAAGGCATCTTGAATAGATAGAATACATTCGTCTACCGTGTTCGCAGTTTTATAGAGCAGAATGTCATCAGCAAATTGAATAAGTCGAGCATGAGGAGAAATTAAACGTTCAAGATCGGCGGTGTAGAGAAGGTAGAGAAACCCGCTCATGATATCACCCTGGGGCAAGCCGTGAGAAGTATATCGAATCGAAGAGGTCGGGTCGTGGTATTTCAACATGATTTGACGGTTCGTGAGTAATTGGAGCAGAATGGAACGAATACATCTGGGGAAGTGGAAAGAATATAATTTTGAGAAGAGTTGTGGGAGATGAACATTGTCATAAGCACCTTGAATGTCTAAAAACACTGCGATCGTCGATTGTTTACGACTGCGAGCGAGAACGAGATCAGTTATAAAGAGGTTAAGAGCATCCGCCGTACTTTTTCCCCGCCGAAAAGCAAACTGATATTTAGGAAGTTGGAAATAATATTCCATACACCATGTTAAACGATTTAGTAGGAGTTTTTGGAATAATTTTCGAAGACAAGAACCTAAAACTATTCCTCTGTAACTCAACGGATCAGAAGGAATTTTCCCCGGTTTAAGGATGGGGATTAAGTGGAAGAAATTCCAGGACGTAGGTACGGGAAAGCCACATAAAATAGAATTGAAGAATGCAAGTAACACCCTTTGAGCAGGGGGAGCCAACAAGCGGAGCATCTGATACGTAATTGCATCGGGACCAGGGGAGGAGGATTTTTTGGGAAGAAGGGCGCGGTCAATCTCAGAAAGTTGGAATGGTGAAATGACGGTCTGAAAATGAGGGTGGACAGGGGCGATAGGAATTGGAATGTCAGGTGGAACAAAATCGGGAGTGAGCGTTGATAGGAACTGAAGGTAAACTGCGGGGGAAGTAGGAGGGTGGGCTTGTCGAGATCGAGTGCGGTTAATAGAATTAATTGACTGCCAAATGAATGAGGAGGAACTTTGGCGGGAGAGGGTTTCGGTGAAGGTCTTCCAGGCTGTACGACGTTTTAAATTGAATCCACGTTGGATCTTGGCTATTAAATGTTTATATTTGACGTACGCTTCATAAGTATTGTGGCGACGAAGGTCTCTCAAACAGCATTTCCGGCGTTTCACCCAGGCTGTACATTCATTATCCCACCATTTAATTTGATAGTGACGTGGTCCATTGTTTGAAAAGCGCGTCGTGATAGGGTGGTATGTATCGAGATATGTGGTGATAAGATGAATCAACCGTTGGTAATCAACGGAAGGAGAAGAATGGGTATCCAAAGGATGGTCAGTGAGCCAGGTTTGAAAAAATGCAGCATCAAAATTACTAAGTACGCGGGACTGAGAGTGGGGGGGAACGAGGGGGGGGGGGGGCGGGAGAGTACCGTGAGTAACGTCGATTAATATGGGAAAATGATCGCTCATGTGAGTATCAGATAGAGTATACCAAGTAGAGGACGGACGTAAGTCAGCTGTGACAATCGGAAGATCGACAGCACTTTTATTGCGATTGGGGATGGAAATTCTAGTCGGGGAGCCATCATTTAAAATAGAAAATTGACACAGAGTGGTGGCATGAAGAACGTGGCGGCCTTTGTCATTAATTGTTTCACTGCCCCAAGAGAGGTGATGGGCGTTAAAATCACCCCTTAGAAGGAAGTGGGTAAGATGAGAAAACTGTTGAAAGAAGGTTTGCCATTGGAATCGATTGCCATGTACGCTAGGAGGGCAGTAGAAATTGCGTATAGTAAGAGCATCGATACGAATAGCAATAAGAAAGGTAGAGGGAAGGGTATTAAATAAGAAAAGACGGGTGTAGGGAATGGTATTGCGGATAAGGATAAGAATGCCCCCGAAACCATCGCCATCTGATCGTTCGGTATTATATCCTGGAATGCTGAATTTAAAATGTGGTTTTAACCACGTTTCTTGAAGTAAAAATAAATCAGGTTGGAAAGAATTTAAGAGAGATAGTACCTCATGTCGTTTGTTATTTACACTCTGACAATTCCATTGTAATAACCGCATTTAACAAGGCGGGTCAGCAGAAGGAAGGTTAACTAAGGGTAGTACCTTGTCACGCAATCGTTGTAGCAAATAAACCCACTGAGTATTGGAGCCTAATAACTCCAACAATTGGGCGAAATCGTGGGTAATTTCCGCAGAAGTGTTATGCACACTGGGGAAACCAGGTGTGGTGTCGGAGGAAGGACCACGCACCGAGGTGTCGTGGGAGGTTGATGGTTGAGGCTGAGAAAAAAAAGGGATGGGTGGTAGAAGTAGAAAGTGAGGAGGAAGGAAAGGGGGTCGGTCGTAAGATATTGAGGTACGCAGCACGGTCGTACCCTAATTGGGGTGTCAGTTTGGGGGAGCTAGGGATCATCTGAGTGAATTTTCTTTTACGGGCGGGGGAGATTGAGAGGGGGGTTAAGCGGGGAATTGTTGGGGCACCAACAATGGGTTGAAGACAGGAGGCGCATTTGACGCATTCGTAATATCAAATTAGGATTTATTTTGCAGACACATCTGCTTCTTAATTTCGAGTTGTCGTTGATGTACAGAGCAACGAGGGGACCCCGCTGCGTGGTTTTCACCACAATTAACGCACTTACGTATGATCTGTGTATATTCAACCGTATTATGGTTGAGGGAGCAGGTGCCACAGCGGGGTTCGCGAGAACGGCAATTATCGTTACCGTGGCCATATCGCTGACAGCGACGACATAGAATAGGGGAGAATATACAAGCTTGGACCTCCAAATAAACACTGAAAAGGGATACATTAGTAGGGAGAGTTTGCAAATCAAAGGTAATTTTCACGGTGCCTGTAGGAATATATTCCGGAACTCCATCAGTATATTTTTTCCTATTCATACGTTGCGCGGCAACCACAGGGACAGGTGACTGAATGAATTCTAGTATTTCGTCTTAAGTGTGGTGTCGACGCCACGAATGACGCCACACGATGAACGTTTGAGGATGGGATAAATGCCCGCAGGGAACGTTCCGTGAGCAGAGGATGCTTAAGCATGGAATTTGCTGCAGTACGGGTTCGAAATAGGATTTCAACGCGATTCCGGCCCTTGCGTTTTATGGAGACAATGTCCGGGACCTTATGTTGGTAGAACAGACGGCCCAAAACCATTGGGTGAGCATTGCCGATTTGTTTCGGGTTAGTTGATTCGATAAAGACGTTATATGGGCCAGAGTGGTGAGCACCGTATGTGTGTTGAGGAACCAATTTCGGGGTAATAAGAGGTGACGTTGGCTGAGAAACCTCCTGAGAGGTTGTCGAACCAGCAACAGTCTGGAGGATATCACGTTCATTTAAGATTAATGTAGTATCCATAGGAACAGTTTCTACCAGGATTGGTTCTATTTGACTGACAGATTCAGGAGGGGCAAACTCCGGAGGTTTGTCCTTGACCCCATCCCCGGGAAGGGACATGGGGATGAAAGATTGTTTTAGTTACAAAACACTTACCCAAAAGGATAATTTAACACAAAATAAAAAACTACGACTAGATCACTCACGAATATTACCCACGTGGGTGAACGCACAAACTTCCAACCACACATAGACGCACGAGACAGCACACACGTCCGCTCGCTACGGGAACCGAGCAGCGAATGAGAGAACAAGTTAAAGTATTAACAATGGCTGTGTTTCTATCTCCCAAAATTTTAATAATGGCACCCCGTCGTGTTCGTTAAGCCGCCATTTTGGACACGATGACGGCCTAGGGTGGGGGCTTAACGATCTAAAAATTTTCCGAGCATGGTCTCCAATCAAAACGTCCCTGATTGGCTGAGCACTTATTGGGTCCTTCCCGCCACACAGCCGCAATCAAATCCACCATTAACCTCAATTTAACATAACCTAAGTTACTTAAATTGAAAAAATGAAAATCCACGGACTGCTTCCAGTCTCCGACCGGGTCAGGAATGGAATGAATGAAGCCCCCATCTAGCGGCGAGGATATGAACTGTGCCGGCTGCCGAGGCCTGACGCACTCCTCTGGGGCAATGATTAAATGAATGACAGATGAAATGAAATGATAGTGGAGAGTGTTGCTGGAATGAAATTTGGACAGGGAAAACCGGAGTACCCGGTGAAAAACCTGTCTGCCTCCGTTCTGTCCAGCACAGATCTCACATGGAGTGACCGGGATTTGAACCACGGACCCAGCGGTGAGAGGCCGGCGTGCTGCCGCCTAAGCCACGGAGGCTTTTTACTTAAATTACAAATATTAATAATGTTCACCTAATCTTTGCATTAAGGCAAATGATGGAGAAAAGATGGGAATTTGGAAAAGACATGGTGATGACATTTATTGATATTGAGAAAGCGTACGACAGTGTGCCTCGACATGTGGTTTGGAATGTATTAAGGAAAAGGAGAGTTAACGGAGCTGATGTCCAAATGTTAAAAGCTATGTACAAATATTGTGTGAGTAGCGTGAAGACCAGTATAGGAGAAACAGAATGGTTTAAAGTGGAAACAGGTCTCCGACAGGGAAGTGTATTGTCCCCCTTACTATTCATCATAGTCATGGATGAAATTCACAAGAATGTTAAACAGAGATGGGGACAAGAGGCAACAAAGGCCATGCTGTTTGCAGATGATATAGTGATATGGGGCAAGGATGAAAAGGAAGTACAAAAACAACTAGATGTATGGAATCAAGAAATAGAGAAATTTGGGATGAAAGTAAGCACAGAGAAGAACAAGACAATGGTAATGTCAAGAGGAAGGAAGGAAGGAAGAGGAAAGATAGAATTGAATGGGAAAATTCTAGAAGTGGTTAAAAGTTTCAAGTACTTGGGAAGTGTGATCACAGAAGATGGAAGAATAACTGAGGAAATTGGAAAGAGAATACAACAAGCGAACAGTTTTTACCAGAGCATTAGGGGTATTCTGTGGAACCGAGATGTCCCAAAGAAATGTAAAAATGTATTATATTCAACCTACTACAGACCCATACTAACATACGCAGCTGGAGCGTGGACTACTACAAAAAGAGAGGAGAGTAGAATACAAGCCGCGGAGATAAAATTCCTAAGAGGTATAGAGGGCAAGACCAGAAGAGATAGAGTTAGAAATGAAGAGATTAGAAAAAGGACAGGAATCTTGAAGCTGCAGGACAGGATAGAAACAACAAAGTTAAAGTGGTATGGACATATGATGAAAATGGGAGAGGAGAGAGTACCAAAGAAAACTTTCTGTGAAAAGATGACAGGGAAGAGACCATGAGGAAGGCCCCGAAAGAGATGGGCAGATACAGTGTGGGAGTGTGTAGAGAAGAGAGGAGGAAAACCTGAAGAAGTACTAAAAACAGGAGAGGAGTGGTGGAGAGACAGGAAACGTTGGAGGTCCTTAATTCACAACCCGACCCAGGAAGCTGGAAACGGGAAATGAAGATGATGATGAATAATGTTGGTGAAGGGTGGGTGACTTGTGGATTAGATAAGCCATTTTTAGTGTTGCCTTCTATAGATTTGTGGTTTTTTGGCAATCTCGTTATCTTGTAGACATTAAGATAAATAGTTATATTTTGGGGGCCTATCACTCAGTAGCGGTTTATCACAACAGTAGCAACTATTACGAATAGCTGTACTATAGTAAGATTTTTCTGCACCTTCGCGAAATAGTGGCGGTGGTTTGAGATTATTTTTGACTACCATTATGGGGTTTTAATAGCTTTTCATAGAGCATTTTTGTTGTCTTGTAGGCATGATTGATTTGACATGTTAGGTCTGCATGTAGCCTACAGTTTTTTTTCTGTTTTTTTTGGAATAATGCTCATTCTCATTACCATTAAGTGCAACCGTGTTGACCGACTGAAAGACATTGAATATTTCGTTTACTAAGGCAGCACTGAAATATGGGTTCCAACACGATATGGACTTGGAACTTATGTTCGCTTAACAAAATAACGATACATCAACAAGTCATCCTTGTAATCTCTGCAAATAATAAAAATATTGTTTGAAAACCCGTTGACAGATCATAAATTAATCTGTGGCTGGAATCCACTCCGTCCTATGCTAAGCTGCAAGTACTGGGCACCATTAGTGTTCTGTGACTACTGGATCAATGTCTGAAAATTGTGTCATAGGCCTATGCATAGACAAGTCGCTGAGAATGTTCTCTGAATGGTGAATACCAGTAGGCTAGCCTACTTAGGTGCCTCCTTCACTAGCATTTCCAGTCACCTGGTTAGTTGGTAAACTGAAATAGAAAAATCACTTGAATGATTCAAGTTGTCCTTGATTGCCCTCGAGGGACAGTGTACCCCTTTCCAGATCTTAGTTCAGAATTAGTTTCCTTGACGGAGTTGGAGAAACAGTCACAATACCTATGGTACTACTAGACCTAGTACGGTACATGTAGCTGGAAGCAATGTGAGACCAACCACTAGGTAGCTTATGTCCCATTAGTTGGGAGTGTTAGGGAATGGGAGATTGGTTCAACATTTCAGCCTATGCTGTTGTATATTTCATTAATATATGAGATCTAAAAGTGTATCATAGGAATATTAAAGCAAACCATAATATATTACCAGTTGGTCAATTGGATACAACAATTCAATGAAACATTCTATTAATAATTAGGAAGTGTCATAGGCAACCAGAGAAGCGACACAAGAAAAAACACCTGAGTCTTCCAGGCAGTTGTCATCAACTGTATTTCACATAGAGAAGAATTACTAAAATGGTTCCTCATGAAAAAAACAACTGGTCAATGGCTTGAAAGACAGTAGTAAGGACTTACATGCTGTAAGTAAAAGTGGAGTTAAGAAAGATGTCTGGAATATTTAAATCAGTAGTTGATAGCCATGATTTTTAAAATTACCCTAGTTAATTGCACCTTAATATGATTAGTAGTCTACCGGTATGTGCAAGATTTTAAATGGTAGGTTTTCCTGTGAACCAAAAAACAGCTCTTAACATGGTTAAGCCTACAAGTTATTGGGAGGGAGGTTTATTTTACATACCTGTTGCACATAAAATGAGCTTCTGATTAGAGCTCTGTGGGAATGTTTAAATGGTTTGGTGATACAGGATTTATCAAGCCTCTTTCTATGCATCTTTTAAAAACATTTCAACAATTCATAAATTACTGTCATCATTGCTAATGCTGTAATCTGTCATGTTTATTTATGCAGCATGAGGAATTAGGAGATATAGCAGGATAAAATGCAACTGTGTCATGGAAACCTAAGATGTATTTTTATTTCTCAACTTTATTTTCTGTAGACTCCAATACAGCCCACCACCAGGGAAAAAAAAAGTGTTGGTGATGTTTAATAAGAGCAAATCTTGAAATACTGTGATTTAAATGGTTGGTATCAAAAGCTGTATAGGAAAAATGAAAATGTGAAGTCATGCCCAAGTTTATGAAGCCTTGCCAGACTCGGTTGAAATTATCTTCGATGCAAATCAAGTCTCAATAGTTAAAACTTTAGGACGACCTTTGACATGAGCACTATAATAGGCCTACATTTAGGATCGACATAGCCTGCAGTAGGTCTTGTGCTACTGTATGCACCTGGGCATGTTTAAAAAAAACTCAGTCTGCAGGTTAATAAGGTAGTATATTACTATAAATCTATCTCAAGCAAATCCAAGAAGTTACCAGACTGAGAAACTACATATCAATATTTAAACAAAAAAAGGGTGGCAGTGCAAACTGCACTTTTAATCCTTGCTTCATTAGTTAAACCATAATATTTGTACATAAATACAGTAAGGACTTCACATTACAAACGGCCACTTAAATTATATGCCTTATTAGGTATAACCTACAAATTATATGTCATGAAATTGGTAAATATAAGCAGACAGCAACATCAATATGCAATGGTCTAAAATGTAGTTTTATAGTGCACAAAAGGTTATTTACATCCATTACATCCAAAGTAGTAGAAACTTTCAGTTGATTGGCAAGAGTGTTGATTTGTACTTTTATTTTCACAAATTTTGATGAACAGTGTCACGCTTCAATTTAAATATAAACGCACATACAATTCCTCATCAATAAGTGATTTGCACTTCATACTGTCATGAACTGGAATAGATTTCTAGCAATTTAATTGATGTAGAAATCTATTCCTCTCGCCACCATGTTGGTGATAATTGTAAACAAACCCGCGGGCAGCCAATGGCTGGTAATAATTGCCAGCCAATAACAAGCCAGGATGATGTGGATCATAATTCGCGTTTCACTCTCATTGCGTTTTAACTTGAGGTGAGGAATCAGCTGTTCGTTAACGCCACGGGGTGCCATTATTAAAATTTTGGGAGATAGAAACACACTCTGTGTATATTTATTGACTAAATATAGAGATACGTTTCCAATTTAATTACAACATGTATCATGCATATGTTGGCAAGACGATATACAGCTCTCCATATGGCTGGCCGCGCAACTACGTACACCGATGGTACCAAATAATCCCTATCTGGTTGACACCGCGTATTTCTTAAACCTCCTGGACTACAGCATACGCCGTATTTTAAGACTACTGATTGGCGGATATTTAACTGTATGAGAATATTGATAGTTCAAAGTCGTCTTTGCTGTAACGCCCTCGGTGACACCCCCTGGCGAAGAGACCAGAATCTCTACAAGTAGTTACTTCAATGACCAACAGAGGTCTCTATAGTCTAGAGCATTTCGCTCCTTACAGCCGCAAGTGGTCATGTTCAAAACCTTCATAAGAGTAACAAACTATCGAAATTCTTCCATAATATTCTAGTTTTACCAAATTCTACTATATTGTTCGGCGAAAAATAATTATATCGTTCTAATAGTTTCATAAAACTAGAGTTATAAATCAATGCTAAGAGCATTATGACTTTCAATAGTCAACACCCATATGTTTCGGATCGACTGTCGAGGTATAAGTAAGCAGTTACAGCTTTTAAAATTATCCTTATCCTACGAATCGCCCGCCATAGCGAAGAAGGTAGATAATTTTTGTAGACCAGGTTTTACCATTCCCTGGTTAAAATAATAATAATAGTGGTGATACCACAAAACATATAGCTTATGTACTATATATTTCTCAAATACCACTCACTCACTGACTCATTCATTCGTCACGAAATCTCAGAAACCGCTGAACGGATTGGAATGAAATTTGGTATGCAGCTTCCTCAAGAACCGCAAACGCCCACTAAGAAAGGATTTTTGGATATTCCGGTACTAAAGGGGTGTTAAGGGGGTAGACCTGCATTTCATTGAATAGCAATATCTCCCGATTGGTTTCATTGAATGGATGTGATGTCCCAAAGGACATTCCTATGACAATGTGGATTCAGCATCTTACAGCAACCCTACAAGCGCGGGACACCAGACCTATTCAGGTTAGCAACCCTTCTCAACTACCAGTGCCGATCACGGCACAAGATGTCCTAATTGAGATAAACAACTGCGCAGAAAAGAAAGCATGTGGTCTAGATACTATTTACTACGAGCACCTGAAGATGACAGCTCCGCTGTTAAAAGGGCTATGGGCAGAGCTCATGAACGAATTTTTACTTCAAGGTCACATACCGTCAAACTGGAGAACCTCGACTTTGAAGATGCTATATAAAGGAAAAGGTAATACAGGAGACCCAAATTCCTATCGTAGTATCGCTTTGGAAAACACAATCTTTAAGATCTTTACGAAAATACTCACTAGAAGACTCACAGATTTAGTTGACAACAAGATACCTGAAGAACAGTTTGGCTTCCGGAAAGGAAGGAATACACTACAAGCCGTTAACTGTCTTTTAACGAATGTAGAAGACGCGCTAAGACAGGAAAGAGGAAAGCTATATGCAGTATTCGTCGACTACACCAAGGCGTTTGATCTAGTGAGTAGGAACACTTTGCTCAGGAAACTTGAAAATATGATCGGAAAAGAACATTACCTTTTTGGGATAATAAGGGACATTCTCCACAAAAACAGCCTACAAATAGATGACAGTATAGTTCAATCAGAACAAACAAATGGTGTACTTCAGGGTGACCCTTTGAGCCCGTTACTATTTAACATCGCTACAGCTGATGTCATTGAGGCTATTTACCTTGAGGGAGCGAAAATTTACATCTACGCGGATGATATGGTTGTGGCATCGACATCAAAGGAAACCTTGCAATCGTCCATTGATAAACTTACCACATGGGCTCAACAAAATGATATGACGATAAACTGCACCAAGACAGTAATGCTGGCATTCCGTAAAGGCGGGAAACTATCCGCAGATGAGCATATACTACTAAATGGAGAACCCCTAGTCAATGTAAATCATTTCAAATACCTAGGAGTAGTAATGCAAATGCAAGGGAACGTATTCACGCGACATGTCAGGGATAGAACAACATCCGCCAAAAAAGCAATGCAAGACATAATGCAACTGGGAAATCTATCTTTACAAACCGCAATGAATTTATTCAGAACGAAAATAACTCCAATAGTGACATACGGCATTCAAATAACTTGGGATCATTTGACACAAAGTAACCTTCGACAGATAGAAAGAATTAAGTCTACTTTTCTAAAGAAAATTCTGCACTTATCAAAATACACGCCATCTCGTCTAACGTACGTACTAGCAAGGGAGACTTTCTTCATAGAAGACCTGTGTTTGGAGAACTCCCTACCATCAACAGTGCAATACCAGAGACTGATCGAAGAACTAAACCTCAAGCGTAGTGACATATGGCCTGATTTCTATTCCACAGAAGATGTTATGTCGACGGACTGGATGAATGCCAACTTTGAACTGCGGCATACGATCACCCGTTTTGCAGTCCACGGTTTTCATTTTAAGATATGCACAGCAAGAGGATTTCATGACCCAGGCCCCCAATGCACCTGCTCTCTGTGTGGTAGTGCTTGTGACAGATATCACGCCATTCCCTGCGCCCAGAGGAAAGTATCGCTAACACGCTTCTGCTGCGAATAACTATATATATAGCAAACAGAACCTGTCAGACACTTTGTATATAGACACTTTGATGAGTAAGATTTAAGTTATTAGTATTAGTTTTGTATCTCGGCATGGCTATTTGCTGCAATAAATGATTATTATAATGATTATTATTATTATGATATTCGGCATATAAACTCATCATTAAAAATAAGAAGACACGTGTCTGAGGGTTATTCGACGTGGTGTATATTATGAGTTGAAAAGGGTGAAAAGTGGGGGTTGAAGGATTCCTAACTGAGCGTGTATCTCTTAAACGACATAGGAGTTTGAAACTCAGCATAAAAAATAAGTAAATAGGTGTTTGACTGTTTTTTCACAAATCTAATTTAAGGGGCCCATGGGGAGGGGTGAAATTCTGCGGGGGGGAAAAAATAGGAAAGAATGTGTCCTAACTGATTGACTGACTGACACACTCATCAAACTCAAGGGGGGAAAAATGCTTAAAAATAAGTAAATAGCAGTTCGACAGGTTTTTTTTTTTCACAAATCAAATTTAAGGGATTCATGGGGAGGGGTGAAATTCTGAAAAAAGAAAATTGAAAAAAATGTCCTGACTCACTCACTCATCATCGCCCAGCCAAAATGGAATGAAATTTGGTTTGCAGCTTCCTCAAGGGCCGCAAACACCCACTAAGGAAGGATTTTTGGATATTCAGGTTCTAAAGGGGTGTTAAGGGGGTAGACCTGCATTTCATTGAATAGCAATTGGTTTTATTGGGGGATGTGATACTCGGCATATAAACTCATCATTAAAAATAAGAAGACATATGTCTGAGAGTTTTTCGATGTGGTGTATATTATGAGGTGAAAGGGGTGAAAAGTGGGGGCTGAAGGATTCCTAACGAAGCGTGTATCTCTTAAACGACATAGGCGAGGAGCGTGAAACTCAGCGGAAAAAAATCAGCATAAAAAATAAGTAAATAGGTGTTTGACCATTTTTTCTCATAAATCCAATTTAAGGGGCCCATGGGGAGGGGTGAAATTCTGGGGGGGGGGGGGGGGAAACGGAAAGAAAGTGTCCTAACTGATTGACTGACTCACTTACTCATCAAACTCAGGGGGAAAAAACTGCTTAATAATAAGTAAATAGCTGTTCGACAGTTTTTTTCATCAATTGATTTTAGGGATTCATTGGGAGGGGTGAAATTCTGATAAAAGAAAATTGAAAGAAAATGTCCTGACTCACTCACTCACTCATCACCCAGCCAAAATTATTGAAGTTAGAAACATGACAATTTGGGGATATGTTCATTGTATGTCAAAACTGTCTACTAAGGGAGGATTTTCGTATATTCAGATTTAAAGGGATCTTAAGGGGGTTAAACCTACATTTCATTGAATAACAATATCCCCGATTAGTTTCATTGGGGGATGTGATACACGGCATATAAACTCATCATTGAAAGATAAGAAGACACGTGTCTGAGGGTTTTTCGATGTGGTGTATATTATGAGGTGAAAGGGGTAGAAGGGGGGGGTTGAAGGATTCCTAACGGAACGTGTATCTCTTTAACGACATAGGCGAGAAATTTGAAACTCAGCGGAGAAAAAAAAGCTTAAAAAGTAAGTAAATCGGCATTCGACCGTTTTTTCATAAATTCCATTTAAGGGGCCAATGGGGTGGGGTGAAATTCTGGGGGAAAAAAAGGTGAGAAAGTGTCCTAACTGACTGACTTAACTCACTCACTCATCAAACTCAGGGGGGAAGAACAGCTGAAAGATAAGTAAATCTGTGTTCGACCGTTTTTTTCCTAAATCCAATTTAAGGGGTTCATGAGAGGGGTGAAATTCTGAAAAATAAATGAAAGAAAATGTCCTGACTGACTCACTCACTCATCACGCCCAGCGAAAACTATTCAAGTTGGAAACATGAAGTTTTGGGAATATGTTTGCTGTATGTCGAAAACGTCAACTAAGGAAGGATTTTTGTTTATTCGGGTTTTAAAGAGGTGTTAAGGGGGTAAACGTGGATTTCATTGAATAACGATATTTCACGAGTTGTTTCTTTGGGGATGTGATTACCATGCCAACGAGACGAAGTTGCTGATATTTCAGGTTACTTCGTCGTCTGCAGGTTTCTTTCCACTCTACGACGTTAATACCATCTAGCGACAGGGTGTACAACTGACACAAAGATCGCATACAGGGCAAGGGCAATCTGACCATGCAGTGCCATCTAACAATGGAGTGTAGAAATTATAGTACACTACATTAAACGGTCGCTACGTTTTATTTTTTATTTACATACTTTACGCCCACATTGGAGCACTTAAATCAATAAATTTGAGTAAACTTCTTCTTTTTGTCCTCCCAGAACTTTCTCATCCTCTCCGACCTGGAAGCCCTTTGAGTGTCCGATATAGTATATTGTTCCCGTTCAACTGGGTTTAGTTTGAGACTTATGCTTTTGTTCTTCAAAATCCTCTTCTCTTCTCTGTCTTTGATTTGTTGCCGAGTTATACCCAATTTTTCCAAATCATCCTGAACTTCTTTGAACCAATTATTATTGATTTTATTTTTCAAAAAGTAATCAAATAGTTGTTTCAATATCCTGGTTTCTGGCAGTCCTGATATGTGACAGAAAAAGGAAATTCTTCTTTTAAGCATTGTAGTTATTATTGATTCACATTCACGATAGACGATGTTGTTAGGCAACAATCTCCACTGTCCATCAACTTGGTGTTTTTTGTTAATAACTGTTCTAATAATTCTTCTGTCAGTTTTCTGTAATTTGCCTGTTGTAGATTTTACATTCAATTTGAATAAAGTTTCACTAGCATAAGTTGCCTCTGGTTTAACTATGGAATTATAGTGTTTCAGCTTAGCGTTTATCAAAAGAGATTTCTTTTTATAGGTTGGCCAGGTAAGTCTTTGTGCTTGTTTAAATTTAGTTGTTCTGTATTCTATTGCTTCTTTTTCATTTGTGTTCCATGTTATTATGTCCCCAAGTTATGTGAATTTCTGAACAATTTTAATCTCTTTATCATTTTTCAGCTGAACGACTGGTAGTTCAACTTTAAAAGTTGGAAACATTTCTGTTTTTTCAAATGAAATGTGTAATCCCATTTTTTTGCAATAATTTCTAGTTGTTCAATTTGAAATTTAGCCTCTTCTATTGTATTTGCAAGTAATGCTAAATCGTCGGCAAAAGCAAGGCAGTTGAGCTTAATATTTCTACCGATCTTGATAGTTGGTTGACATTTCTTGTTCCATTCACGCATAACCTTCTCCAATGCACAATTAAACAACAATGGTGAAAGTTCGTCTCCTTGTCGGAGTCCAGTTCTTATAGTGAATGATTCTGATAATTCTTCGTTTTAATTTAAATAAGATAACATTTAGAAAAGTAAAAGCTTGTCCCGGAATGTCAAACTTTGTCATTATAACACAGTAATTAGGCCGTCAGCACTGTATGACGCAGAATGCTTACAGATGACAAACAAAGGTCCATTTAGAAAATTAGAACTTAAGGATCGGAAAATTCTAAGGAAAATATTAGGACCTGTGAATGATAATGGTACTTGCAGAAGAAGACATAACAATGAATTATTTGAACATATAGAAGATTTGGTGAGTGTGATGAGAAAAAGGAGAATGTCTTTCTTTGGACATTTGGAGCGGATGGAGCATCATCGACTTTCATATCGAATACACTCATCAATATCTAAACAAATGTCCTATTGTAAATGGTCGATGCAAGTTAAAAGGGACCTAACAGAAGCTCGAACCAATCAAGCTCTGGTTTGGGATCGGAACCTGTTCAGAAAGGTGGTTAAATCAACCAGTAATCTACACCCTTTAACATCTGTGATGCCTCGCCCTCACTGAAAGTGGACGGAAGAAAGGAGAGCAGAACATTCGTCAAGAATGAAGATCTACTGGCAGACAAGAAAACAAGCATTACAGTGATCATATGAGTGAAGAACATCGTGGTCCATTGATGGCCGAAACGTCTCAAAAAAATGTTTATTTTACGAAATGGCTAATGAAGAGGCTCTTCACCCTCTTCACCTAAATAGCTACTACTGTTGCTTGTCTTGTCCAGAACAGAAGTTTCTTCGTCGAGTTTCAAGGAACACACAGTCGATGGAAAACCCAACGAAATGGACTACCACAGGGCAGTGTTCTCTCACCTTTGCTGTTTAATGTGTTCACTAATGATCAGCCTACATCTACGTGTACAGAGAGCTTTATCTCTGATTGAGAGCACAAAATGGAGAGTTTGAGGATGTGAGGCAGGAGCTCTCCGACACACTGAAAAACCTTTCAACTTACTACAAGACAAACCAACTATGACCTAACCCATCCAAGATGCAAGTTTGTGCTTTCCACCTCAGAAACAGGGAAGCAGCAAGGAGCCTGCCCGGAACATTGTCTTACTCCAAAATACCTAGTGGTAACTTTGGATCGCACCGTATCTTACAACACACACTGTACGAGATCCAACAAAAAGTCGCTACGAGAAATAACATACTTCGGAAACTGATAGGGGCAAACTGGGGCACCCACGCTGAAACACTACGTACTACTGCATTAGCACTGTATTATTCCACTGCCAAGTACACTAGCCCTGTATGGTATCACTCAGCTCGTGCAAAACAGGTGGATATTGCACTCAATGAGTCATCCAGAGAAGCATGTTATGGAGCAAGGATGTCCCTCAGAATAGCAAAAGATCTATATCGGACGTACTATGTCCCTATCCTGACGTATGCCTCGGAGACCTGGGTTATGAAAGGAAGGGAGAAGAGCAAAATACAGGCCAGTGAGATGAGGTTTGTGAGAAGCAGTATTGGAGCTACAAAGATGGACAGAATAAGAAATGAGAGGACCAGAGAATTAATGAAGGAGGAACCATTACAGGATGGTATAGAGAAATCTAGACTTAGATGGTATGGACATGTAAAATGAATGGAGGAGAAGAGGATGCCCAGGAGAGTACACGAGATGAAGTGGGAAGGAAAGAGACCGAGAGACAGCTGGCTGAAGGGGGTGGAAGAAAGCGTGAAGAAGAGAGGAGAGGACTGGACAAGGGTGGAGGCTGAGAGATGGTGGGAGGACAGAAGACGTTGGAGAGGCTTGTGTTTCAAACAGACCCGGCCAGTGGCTGGAAACTGTGCAAGATGATGATGATGATGATGAGTCATCCAGAATAATTACTGAATGCTTGAAACCTACACCCGTCTACAAACTACATTCACTGGCAGGCATAGCCCCTCCGAAAGTATGCCGTGGTCATAGCGCAAACTCGAAATTCCAAGCAGAAATAAAGTTCCTGTGTACTATGATCCAAGAGACCAGGACTGATAAAATCTGAGAAGAGGTGAGAATAGAAGACTCTACACTATACTAGAATGAAGTGGTTTGGCCACGTGAAGAGAATGAGTGCCAATAAAACTGCAAGAAGGGAGTAGAGACCTAGGAGGGAGGAGACCAGTTGGCAGACCTAGAAAGCAATGTACAGATCTGGTGAGATGTACAGGAGAGAGGCCAGGATTGGGAACAAAGAATGGTTCATGGATTGAAAGAGATGGAGACGGCTCGTATACCACACCCGGGAAACTAGAGTTGGTCAATGATGATGATGACTATTGTAAAGGTTATTTTGAGTATAACATTAATATACACACATCAAAAAAAGTTTTGCATCACCTCGGTTCCCAGATCTCCGGCATATAGACGTTGACTGTGTATATTGTATCAAAGATACAGTCCCTTTGACTGTTCATAGATGTCACTAAAACTGCTCAAAGATGTAAACAACCATGCATGAGCAGGGCCTATTAGACGGAGGGGGTACGACAGCCGATCAGTTCCAGTCATTCCACCAGGACGAAGGTACGCTGCTCATGTTGTCTGTAGTTCTACCATGCCTAGAAGGTCAATACCGCAGTTCGATCGCGTCCGCATTGTTACTTTGTGTCAAGAAGGGCTCTCAACAAGGGAAGTTTCCAGGCGTCTCAGAGTGAACCAAAGCGATGTTGTTCGGACATGGAGGAGGTACAGAGATACAGGAACTGTCGATGACAGGCCTCGCTCAGGCCGCCCAAGGGCTACTACTGTAGTGGATGACCGCTACTTACGGATTGCCGCTCGGAGGAACCCTGACAGCAATGCCACCATGTTGAATAATGCGTTTCGTTCAGCCACAGGACGTCGTGTTTCAACTCAAACTGTGCGCAATAGGCTGCATGATGCGCAACTTCACTCCCGACGTCCATGGCGAGGTCCAGCTTTGCAACCCCGACACCATGCAGCGCGGTACAGATGGGCCCAACAACATGCTGAATGGACCCCACAGAATTGGCATCACGTTCTCTTCACCGATGAGTGTCGCATATGCCTTCAACCAGACAATCGTCGGAGACGTGTTTGGAGGCACCCTGGTCAGGCTGAACGTCTTAGACACACTGTCCAGCGAGTGCAGCAAGGTGGTGGTTCCCTGATGTTTTGGGGTGGCATTATGTGGGGCCGACGTACGCCACTGGTGGTCATGGAAGGCTCCGAAACGGCTTTACGATACCTGAATGACATCCTCCGACCCATAGTGCACCCATATCGGCAGAATATTGGAGAGGCATTTGTCTTCATGGACGACAATTCTCGACCTCATCGTGCACATCTTGTGAATGCGTTCCTTCAAGATAACGACATCGCTCGACTACAGTGGCCAGCATGTTCGCCAGACATGAACCCTATCGAACATGCCTGGGATATGTTGAAAAGGGCTGTTTATGGACGTCTTGACCCACCAACCACTCTGAGAGATTTACGCCGAATTGTCGTTGAGTGGTGGGACAATTTGGACCAACAGTGTCTTGATGAACTTGTGGATAGTATGCCACGACGAATACAGGCATGCATCAATGCAAGAGGACGTGCTACTGGGTATTAGAGGTAGTGGTGTGTACTGCAATCTGGACCACAAATGCTGAAAGTCTAGCTGTATGATGGTACAACATGCAATGTGTGGGTCTCATGAGCAATAAAACGAGCTGAAATGTTGTTTGTGTTGATCTCTATTCCCTTTGTATTTAAAGGTTCCGGAACTCTTGGAACCGAGGTGATGCAAAACTTTTTTTGATGTGTGTATATATATACAGAATTAGGCCGATTATAGACCGCTTAGAATCCAAGACAATGGTACATTATTTTTCCTTTTCTTTTCATCCCAGAACTTTTTAATTCGTTGGTAATCTTTGCCGTTGTCCTACCGACAGCACCCTCGTAGTCCGTCGGACTTTGAAACGTGTAACATCTGCTGAATGGACCCTTCGCCGAAATTCCTCCCTGTCCGAGATGATAGCATCCGTGACCTTCAGTTGTTGCAGCTCCCATCGTATCTCCTCCAGCCAGGGTTTTTTAATTTAGAGATGCAATCAAAAATTTTCTTTGAGAGCCGATTACTGTTCATCCTGTAAATATGTCCATGAAATTTTAGTCTTCTCTTCTTAATTGAAACTGTAATTTCTTTTACAGTATATGACGGTAAATGTCTTCATTACTCCTCTTCAACCACCAATTTTCTTTATTCTTTTGTCCCCCAGGGGCTCACATCTAGTTGGACGTGGGTTGGCGACCACGGGGCCCCAGCTGAGTCCGGCATTGCTTCCACTTACTTGTGCCGGGCTCCTCTCCGTCTTCTTTCCTGTCGACCTCACTTGGTCAACTCTTGTTCTCTTCCGACCCCGACGGTATTAGGGTATCCGAGGCCTAGGGAGTCTCTTCCTTTCCCGCCTTAATTGGCCCTTGTCTCATCTTTTCTGATACCCTCCTTCTGCAAGGGGGTCAGCCTTCTTTTTCTTTTCCTTTTCCCTCCTGCCTTGTGCTCAAGGCCCTCAAGGAGGCAGGGTGTATGTAGCCCCACCACTTCTGGTGCACCCTGGATATTGTTACACCCTCAGTGGCTCACGGCTGGTGAGCTCGGGAGTTGGCGAACACGAGGGATTCCTGAGCTGGGTCCGGTTTTCCCCCTTTTATCCCTTACCTGTGGGGCGGACCCTCTCCTCTTTCAGTTTCCTATCTGCCTTTTATGGCTCTCCTTCCTTCCAAGTCCCTCAATCCGCATTCTTTGGGGGTTGAGGGCATTTCTTTTCCTCCTGTCCTTTATTTGTCTTATTCTCCTTTTGTTTTCCATTTCTTCTTCTAGTATATAAGTTAGTAGTCAGTTTTAGTTCTAGTTTACATTTCGTTATCATCTTCACGATCACCCAAACCATTAGGGGCCGATAACCTAGATGTTAGGCCCCTTAAAACAACAATTATCATCATCATCTTTATTCTTTTGGGGACCCAATATTTTTCGAAGTATTCTTCTTTCCTTTTTCTCTAGTCTAACTTGGTTAATATTAATAATTGTGCTCTTAAATACTTGTTGACCAATTGAAAAGCAACTCTTACATAGAATAGCACTTGTCACGTGATGCTGCAGTCTCCTTGGCTAGTGAAGCTGCATATGGACAATAAGGGTCAGTGAAGCGAAATGAGACACATATAAAATTCTTGTAAAACAACTTTATACTTCATATAAATATCACAGTATGTACATAAGAGTACAATGAATGTTGAAAAATATGTTAACATTTTTGTAAAAATTATTGCTGAAAAGTCAAAATTTGCTCTGAAATACAGTATGTTTCAAAAAATATGGTACCGCCTTTGCATGGCATATGCTATCAGTAGGGCTCGGATTTTTAGGTAAATACATATTTTAAGCATTTTTTCTATAAATGCATAAATTCCTGCTTTTCACTTAATAGCACATAAAAAGACAAAATATTTACATTTTAAAAAATCAATTTATTGCATTTTTGTTCTGTGTTACATCGACGGGGAACAACCTGTGAGCTAGCAAATCTACATGCAGAGCGTATGTCAGCTTGCAACTGTGTTATTCTTAAATTGTCACCCTGGGCCACTCACTGTGGAAGCCGGGGATTTCCGTGTCCATAGCCATATTGCACCATGTGCTAGACCTACCCTCCCCCAGCTATCTGGAAACAGTGTCACTCACATGCAGTTCATTTCAGTGTAAGGCAGTTCTACGATGCCTAAAGTAAAAACAAGTTATCGTCTGCAGCAGTATTTTGCAGAATTTAAGGATAATTTCACTTCTGATGAGGGCGTTCTGTTCTGTCAACCATGTGGGAAAGCAATCAAGGCTGAACAGCGATCTCAAGTTACCGTACACAACACCTCGAGGGCAAGAAACATATTGCTGCAGAAGAAGTGTTTCGTGATAATCGTCGGTCATTTGTGATGGACAACCTGAAGATGTATCTCGTTGTGTATTGTAATGCTTCAGCAGTCAGTGAGACATAGCATAAATTGCATTCGTGAGTACTGCATATTGTTTATATTCACATTAATAAACTAAATTATAAATAAATATTTTTACCTTTTTGTCATATATTTCAGGGGTTTTTAATACATAAAAAATAAATATTTTCCAGATTTTTAGCACCTAAAAATCCGAGCCCTAGCTATCAGTCTAAATCTCGAATCACAAAAGTTTACTAATGTTAGGGTAAAATATAGGCTTAGATTGCATAAGTTTTGTAGAGGTGTGATGTACCAACATTTGTCTCTTATGTCTTGATCCAATAACTTATTTTCAGCTATTCCCATGTGAGCCACAATAAATTTCTTCTTTAGTGCCATACATTAGCGGCTTCGGTGGCGTAGTTGGTAGCATGCTGAACTGCTGTGCCCAAGATAGTGGGTTCAAACCCAGCCGAAGTCGTCTGATTTTTTAAGAGCGTTAAATATCCATCAGTATGCCTTCCTTCGGAGGGGAAGTAAAGCCGGCGGGCCCATGTAATAGATTTATGGCATGTAAAAGATCCTTCCACAGACTAAACTTGTGTGAAGCTAAATTGTTAGGTTAGATTTCGTCGGAACGCTCTATCAAAGTTCCAACGTTCGCCACTACTGTCGACCAAAATATTATGAGCACTCTAGTTTGAAGATTGTTTGTGAAGTAACCAATAGACCTACATAAAATACAATAACGTCATCATTTTCGTCGTTCTATTTTACGTTAGGTCATGTAGGTTTGGAATTTTTAATTTATATTTTAATATTTTTATCGCAGTTGGAACACAAAAAGTGCCCGTTTTTAAGCGTGTTTCAACCATGCGTCACATTTAAGAATTATTATCTCACAAACCCGTCATCAGATCGAATCCAAATTTTAACACAATATACATTGGAATGTTGTATAACTGGTTTATTAATTTTAAAATTTTGTGTGTTCAAGAACGAAAGTTATCATTTTTGTAAGGTAACTTTTTCTCGGCTCGGGGTTGTTGGAAAATGTAGTTCTTGGTTGCGTTGTAATCCTTATACACACATCAAAAAAAGTTTTGCATCACCTCGGTTCCAAGAGTTCCGGAACCGTTAAATACAAAGGGAATAGAGATCAACACAAACAACATTTCAGCTCGTTTTATTGCTCATGAGACCCACACATTGCATGTTGTACCATCATACAGCTAGACTTTCAGCATTTGTGGTCCAGATTGCAGTACACACCACTACCTCTAATACCCAGTAGCACGTCCTCTTGCATTGATGCATGCCTGTATTCGCCGTGGCATACTATCCACAAGTTCATCAAGACACTGTTGGTCCAAATTGTCCCACTCCTCAACGACAATTCGGCGTAAATCTCTCAGAGTGGTTGGTGGGTCAAGACGTCCATAAACAGCCCTTTTCAACATATCCCAGGCATGTTCGATAGGGTTCATGTCTGGCGAACATGCTGGCCACTGTAGTCGAGCGATGTCGTTATCTTGAAGGAACGCATTCACATGATGTGCACGATGAGGTCGAGAATTGTCGTCCATGAAGACAAATGCCTCTCCAATATTCTGCCGATATGGTTGCACTATGGGTCGGAGGATGTCATTCAGGTATCGTAAAGCCGTTTCGGAGCCTGCCATGACCACCAGTGGCGTACGTCGGCCCCACATAATGCCACCCCAAAACATCAGGGAACCACCACCTTGCTGCACTCGCTGGACAGTGTGTCTAAGACGTTCAGCCTGACCAGGGTGCCTCCAAACACGTCTCCGACGATTGTCTGGTTGAAGGCATATGCGACACTCATCGGTGAAGAGAACGTGATGCCAATTCCGTGGGGTCCATTCAGCATGTTGTTGGGCCCATCTGTACCGCGCTGCATGGTGTCGGGGTTGCAAAGCTGGACCTCGCCATGGACGTCGGGAGTGAAGTTGCGCATCATGCAGCCTATTGCGCACAGTTTGAGTTGAAACACGACGTCCTGTGGCTGAACGAAACGCATTATTCAACATGGTGGCATTGCTGTCAGGGTTCCTCCGAGCGGCAATCCGTAAGTAGCGGTCATCCACTACAGTAGTAGCCCTTGGGCGGCCTGAGCGAGGCCTGTCATCGACAGTTCCTGTATCTCTGTACCTCCTCCATGTCCGAACAACATCGCTTTGGTTCACTCTGAGACGCCTGGAAACTTCCCTTGTTGAGAGCCCTTCTTGACACAAAGTAACAATGCGGACGCGATCGAACTGCGGTATTGACCTTCTAGGCATGGTAGAACTACAGACAACATGAGCAGCGTACCTTCGTCATGGTGGAATGACTGGAACTGATTGGCTGTCGTACCCCCTCCGTCTAATAGGCCCTGCTCATGCATGGTTGTTTACATCTTTGAGCAGTTTTAGTGACATCTATGAACAGTCAAAGGGACTGTATCTTGGATACAATATACACAGTCAACGTCTATATGCCGGAGATCTGGGAACCGAGGTGATGCAAAACTTTTTTTGATGTGTGTACATCAAAAGGTTATGCTGTATGACTGTGAAATACGTAAATTAATTCACTTATTTTATATCTGTTTGTATTTGTACGGGGAATTAAGACATGGTTCACCAGCTAGCCGCTCCGGGAAATGCTGTACAGCGGTGCTGATATGGAGCCCATCACTTCCGAGCGAGGCGCGCCATGATGCGTGATGGAGCCCATCTTGGCAACACTGTAGAGCTTTCACCGGAGCGGCTAACTGGTGAACCGTGTCGCACCCCCGGTGCAGCCAAGTTCAGCTTGAAAGGCAAATACCAACACCATGGTTGACATCTGATGCATGCAATACCAGGTGGTTATAATTAACATTTTTCTTAAATAATGGCATATTGGCTTTCATGGCCAGTAATTAAAATTCAGCAAATCTTCTAGCGAGGCTAACAAAGCAACCCAAATACTCACGACCGCAACCGATCATTAGGGCTAGGATTTTTATATAAATACTGTTGTAACTTTGATGGTTTTATTCTTATTTATCAAGTATGCGGTTCTGTATATGTAAGGTGCTGCCACCTGCCCTTTTATGCTTCAGTTTGTCTAAAACTCGCGCCATGTTCGCACATGTTTAGTTTGAGCGGTTCCGTTATTGCCAATCCATGTACATCAGTTCGTTAATATTATTAAACTCACATCAGTTCGCTTTGCTTATATATATCTCTGGTTTCCTTATATCCTCTTACAGGTTATGGACCCAGATGCGCGTGACTAAGTGCGTAAATAACAAATCTTAATTATTCGTAAAAACGTGCAAGAAGTTAACCTTAAAAATGAACGCTTGAAGTATTGGGAGAACTGAACCCCTCGGTAAGGATAATTTTGACACGTGGGCCGCGCAGATGCAGGCTATCCTCATTACGGGCGATTTCTGGGAATTCGTCGACGGGAATTCTACGAAACCAGAACCAGCGGCTGGAAATGCAAACGCGGCGGCAATTCAAGAGTGGGACAAGAATGATCAAAAGGCTCGGTCGCTGATCATTTTGTCGATGTCGCCAAGTGAAATAAAGCAAGTCAAGAATTGTGTCACTGCACGTGGTACATGGCAACGACTGAAACTGATCTACCAATCCCTGGGACAGGCTCGGAAGGCGACCTTACTGAAAAGGCTAACCTTACAAAAATTGGCGGACGATGGCGACGTGCGTGACCATCTGAACGATTTCTTCGACACCGTGGACAAATTGGGAGATATGAACATCACGATCAATCCGGAATTGTTGACAGTTATGTGTTTATACAGTCTGCCGGCATGGTTCGAGAACTTTAGGTGTGCAATAGAGTCACGTGACAACCTACCGACTCCCGAGGCTCTTCGGACCAAAATCATCGAAGAGGATGACGCACGAAAATCGAGCACATAAGGTGAAATAGCGGGAGCTATGTTCGTCAAGAAGAAGACTGGTCCAGGTAGGCCAGTCCGCCACCCTGCTTCCCTTCAGCTTGTACCAAGCAACTACAAGTGTATGTTGTTGTTACTGTACAATATTTAACTTTAGTCCATATTCTTGATTGAAAAACACACAAAATATTGCAAAATGTACTTGAGGCCCACAAATGATTTCACAGTTCTCACGCCGTACTGAAGTACAAAAGGGTCAAAGACCCATACTTGAAAGTGTCTTCAAATTTTTCCACATCACTCCACCACTGTTATATAGCCGACTGAGCTTTGGGGGTATCAGACCCCAGTGAGCTGACGACGGAGAATCTTGCCGGCCGCACTCTTAGGAATGCTCTCCACGAAGACAACTCCTCCAGCGAGATGCTTGTGTTCGGAAACTCTCTCGGCAACAAAATCCTGTACCTCCTTCTCCGTTAAGCTCCCTGGCTTCTTTGGTACAACCACTGCCCGTGGAACTTGGCCGTACCTCTCATTAGGTATTCCTACCACTGCCGCGTCTGCCACCTGTGGATGAGACCGCAGCAGCTCTTCCAGTTCTGCTGGAGCAACCTGTGAACATCAAGTCATTATTTCTGAGACTGTACAACAGGGACATGCAACCTGAAAGCTTTGAAGATCTACCAATAGGTTCTCACATTACAAAATGATCTATCGCTCTACCCTAGCAATAAACTTAATTGCCACGCCTGTATTTTAGAAAACTTAACATGACATTAAGAACCATTTAAGATTCTGGTAATAGAATTAACCCTCCAACTCTCAAGGAACCTATGGCTGGTGTGAAAACTGTCAGGGTATTGATACTATGGTATATCATGAATATGGAGTTTAATGCTGGCAGTACGCTGCTCCAAACTTTGCCCAGTGATTGAAAAACAGGCCCTAAACCTTAGAAATAATTATTAACATACTGTATATATCTACCGGTACTTAGTATAAAACTAAGTCCCCGATTCTTGGATGTTACGGGTAAACTCTAGAACCACTGGATGGATTTTGATGCGGTTTTCACCATTCTGTAAAGGATATCTCGAGGATGATTTCTGTAAAATAATTTATTTATGATCAAAGGAAGCCGAGCAGTAACGATTTCAGTGGAAAAGTCGAAAAAAAAACCTGGCGTCCGAGCGTTTTGTAAGCTTATGCTGGGCAAACCGGTTATCAGACAGATTCTACACACACCCAAAGTACACGGGGCTACATGACCGCGTTGTCGCAGCCCCTAAACTAAGGAACCAACCAACCAAAGAGTCAGATAGAAAACTGAATGTGATCTCGTGCAGTGGCGTTGTCATGCCAACCTCTGATAGCTCATCCCTCATCAATATAGAAGTGTTGTCATGGTAATCTCTGATGGCACTTGGCATTTTCTTCTAATTCCGAAATCATTTTGTTCATCCCTTGGCGTAATGGTGGGTCATATCAAAAATTCTTTCAGACAAAAGTTTTAGGTAATTATTAAGGGAATATTGTCCATTTTGTACGGTTTTGATATTGTGCCTAGTAAGAGAGATATGATTAATGTTTCCTGAAAAATCCACTTTTTCCCACCCCTTTGGTCAATGGTTGGTGCTATCAAAAAACTGTTCAAACATACATTTTTGGTCCTTATCCGACACATAGTATAAACTTTGAATGGATTCGATATTTCAAATATTAAGAGAGTTATCGCGATATTTCACTTTTTCGAAAAAAGCCTCCAATTTTCACCCCCTTTGACCGATTGTGCCCATTAATGAACTCGACCGAGATTTTATAGGGATACATATTATGTAAAAAATTCAAAGTGATTGGTGCAAACTTGTGGTAGTTATCGTGTCCACAAGAAAGTGATATATGTACATATATACATATATAATATATACATAAATTATATATAAACTTTTGAACTGACGGTGGTTTTGGGGTCTAAGGGATGTGAAACGCGAATATATGTCGAAATATTCCGGAAGTCGAAACATGGTACCCATTGCAATAGTTAGCTTTCTAATGAAATCTACCTAAAAACCGTAACAACTTGATTGCAGTTCAATAAACAATTCTATCTATAGAGCATCCAGCGTTGAGAAGAGACTAAGGGTCTTACGGGCTTTTACTTTTAATGGAAACCCCCCTACACTGGTTTTGTTACCTCACCTTTTGTCATGAAGGAACTCTGAACATATATATTTTTCATCATAATAGCTTCCTACAATTATCTGCCAATTGATTACCTTTGTTATTGCAAACCAGTATCGTTTATATTACGTCTTAGTAATTTAATTTTTGAGGTTAGCACGCTGGAAAGAAGAGCCTCTCCTGTGCTGCATGCTCGCCCGGAGTGGAGCACGTGCTCAGTTCCGCCGGCAACATAAGCCCTGATGCATTATCCGTCATTGGTGTTATTGTTGTGCGTCTGTTTTATTTTCTGTACGATCGAATCAGGGCTGCCGACAGTAGGGTTCGAACCCACTATCTCCCGAATGCAAGTTCACAGCTGCGCGTCCCTAACCGCACGGCTAACTCTCTACAATATTATAAATATTAATCTAAACAAAACAACAACAAGAAAAAAAATTGTAAGAAACTAAATTATAGCCTAACTAAGAACAAAAAGGGTGATGATCAACAATAGACTATTGCCGACGTAAAAATTGTCAACATCGTCAGCATTCAGTACATCCGAGAAGGAAGGGTCGTGGTCTCGACATCTGTCAGTCATATCACAAAGAAATGAATGTCTGTATTGGTTCTCTTCGCGTACGGTATCCTTAATACTGGTCCAATCCGTTAACACCTGAAAAACTGCTTCTTCCTGGGCGTGTTCTATTTCAGGTAGCGGCTGAGGTTGTGTTGTGTCACTAACTTTGAAAGCGCAGTATTCGAAGCGGGTGAACATAACGTATGACGTCAGCGCTACCTCTGCCTAGAGTTAACAACACTGTCGCCATAAGGCTTCACAGTCTTTTCTAAACGCTGGATGCTCTATAGATGACATTTAGTTTTTATCTTATTCTGTTCCTTAGTGTGTACGTGTTCCTCACGTCAACCATGTGATTGGTTTTTATCCAATACATCCTCATTCGGATTCAAGCATCATCTCTCACATTACTGTTTCTCTTTAGTAGTTCATCTACATTTGGTAACTTTTTCTCCCGAGTTTTAGGTTTGGTTTGGGAGTGACGTTAAGCTTTCATGAGATCGATAGAACTTGTTCTCCTTGTGAGAATGTGTTCGTCCTGGCCTTTGCGGCATTATCTTACTCGACTTCTTGGGATTTTACACCGTTTAGTTTTAGCTACTCATTGGGCCCAGCACGAAACTATCCTACTTCCATATTTTTACCATCTTAAAGAAGACCAAAGGGATCGGGGCTGATACTACTCCTAAAGTCGAGCAAGTATACACCACCTTCAAGAAGAAGTGGTGGTGCAGCAGGTAAAGAAATATTTTCATTAGGGGCTTCATGGCGAAGTAATTAAATTACAGCAAATCATCCAGTTTTTCATCGAGTCTGTTGGGGGGTTTCTCCCAGATGTACCAAACTGAGCTTACCAGCAGACCAGGATGTGCCAAAAGCCTATTGATGAGCCTAATTTGTTACACCAGGGCAAAATGCCACAAGATACACAGCAAAAACCTAGAAGTTCCAAGAAATTTATGTCAGTGAGGATGTATTTGGCTCAAGCATGTGCACACTCCAAATTTGCACCACATTCAATGCATTGTAATTTTCCAAAGATACCACAAGATAGTTGTAGTGTGGACGTAACTGAAGTAACAGGCTACAGCCGAGCCAAGATACACAGCGAACCATGCAAATTTTTATGTGACAAGAATAGTGAACAAAAAAAGGTGACAAAAAGGAATGCAATAACTACAGAGGGATCACTCTTATCGCTCATGTAGCTAAGATCTTTGAGAGAGTTTTGGAAGGCAGACTGAGGAGGAAGATAGAAGGAGAGTAGGAAGAAGAACAGTATGGTTTTAGGAAAGACAGATCAACATTTGACCTAATCTTTGCATTAAGGCAAATGATGGAGAAAAGATGGGAATTTGAAAAAGACATGGTGATGACATTTATTGATATTGAGAAAGCGTACGACAGTGTGCCTCGACAGGTGGTTTGGAATGTATTAAGGAAAAGGAGAGTTAACGGAGCTGATGTCCAAATGTTAAAAGCTATGTACAAAAATTGTGTGAATAGCGTGAAGACAAGTATAGGAGAAACAGAATGGTTTAAAGTGGAAACAGGTCTCCGATAGGGAAGTGTATTGTCCCCCTTACTATTCATCCTAGTCATGGATGAAATTCACAAGAATGTTAAACAGAGATTGGGACAAGAGGCAACAAAGGCCATGCTGTTTGCAGATGATATAGTGATATGGGGCAAGGATGAAAAGGAAGTACAAAAACAACTAGATGTATGGAATCAAGAAATAGAGAAATTTGGGATGAAAGTAAGCACAGAGAAGAGCAAGACAATGGTAATGTCAAGAGGAAGGAAGGAAGGAAGAGGAAAGATAGAATTGAATGGCAAAATTCTAGAAGTGGTTAAAAGTTTCAAGTACTTGGGAAGTGTGATCACAGAAGATGGAAGGATAACTGAGGAAATTGGAAAGAGAATACAACAAGCGAACAGTTTTTACCAGAGCATAAGGGGTATTCTGTGGAACAGAGATGTCCCAAAGAAATGTAAAAATGTATTATATTCAACCTACTACAGACCCATACTAACATATGCAGCTGGAGCGTGGACTACTACAAAAAGAGAGGAGAGTAGAATACAAGCCGCAGAGATGAAATTCCTAAGAGGTATAGAGGGCAAGACCAGAAGAGATAGAGTTAGAAATGAAGAGATTAGAAAAAGGACAGGAATCTTGAAGCTGCAGGACAGGATAGAAACAACAAAGTTAAAGTGGTATGGACATATGATGAGAATGGGAGAAGAGAGAGTACCAAAGAAAACTTTCTGTGAAAAGATGACAGGGAAGAGACCACGAGGAAGGCCCCGAAAGAGATGGGCAGATACAGTGTGGGAGTGTGTAGAGAAGAGAGGAGGAAAACCTGAAGAAGTACTAAAAACAGGAGAGGAGTGGTGGAGAGACAGGAAACGTTGGAGGTCCTTAATTCACAACCCGACCCAGGAAGCAGGAAACGGGAAATGAAGATGATGAAGAATAGTGAACTAACATTCTGAGGCAAATTTGAATTGTACATACTTCTTCTTCTTCCTCTTCTGCTTTTACGGCCTCATTGGACCACTTCAGTCAATCATTTCTTGGTCCTCTTCTTCAGTAAGTTTCCTTTCCGAGTCGCCCAGTAGCTCTTCATTTGCTCTGATCTTCTCAGGCGTTCCTCATCTGTAAATACCCTTTTTACTGTATTACGTTTGTCTATTTTAGCCTGAAATCTTATTTTTATATCTCTCAGTTTTTTTAATTTTGTTTTGTTTTGCAAGTCATCCAAGGTTATTTCCAATTCTTTCATATCTTCTCTAATTTCCTTAATCCATCCTACTTGTTGTTTCATATTCCAAAGTTTCGCTACAATTTTTCTAGATAACCTGGTTTCTGGTGTCCTCATGATGTGACCAAAGAAAGAAAGCCGTTTCTTCCGAATAGTATCAGTGCTGGGTTCCAGTTCTCTGTATACCACTTCATTTGGTACAATCCGCCACTGTCCATCTTTCTGATATTTTTTATTTATGCATGTTCTAGCTATTCTTCTTTCTACTTTTAAAATTTTGTCGATTCTGTTTTTCTGAGTAACTTTAAAAATAGTTTCACTTCCATATGTCACCTCTGGTTGAACCACCGTCTTGTAATGTTTTAATTTTGTTGCGATTGATAGACATTTTCTTTTATATGTAGACCATGTTAATTTTTGGGCTTTTATCATTTTATTAGTTCTTTCTTGCCATGCAGGTTTCTCATCCAAGTTGTAAGTTATAATTTCTCCTAAGTATTTAAATTGCTTCACTATTTTAACTTTCTTGTTATTTACTGTTATGTGATTGATTACAAGTGGATTTGCTACCATTATCTCTGTCTTTTCAAATGATATCTGAAGTCCAATTTTTTGTGCTATATTTTGTAGGCTTATTATTTGATTTCTGGCTTCTTGAATATTATTAGCCAGTAACGCTAAGTCATCTGCGAATCCCAAGCAATTTAAGTCTATTTGATCTTTCTTGGTTCCAATTCTTATGTTCCTAGGATTTTCCCTGTACCATTCCCTCATTACATATTCCAAAGCACAATTGAAAAGTAGAGGCGATAAACCATCTCCTTGCCTTAATCCTGTTTTAATCGTAAACGGTTCAGATATTTCTCCTCTGAATTTTACTTTAGATTTGGTGTTTGTTAGAGTTAGTTTTATAATTTTCATTAATTTGGGATGAAGTCCGAAATTCCTTAGTATTTTCAGCAATGAAGATCTATGTATACAATCATAAGCTTTTTTGAAGTCTACGAAGGTTATGACTTGCTGTTTTTGTCTACGTTTGTAGTAGTCCATTACTAATTTTAAGGTGATTATCTGTTCAGGGCAGCTTCGCCATGGCCGAAATCCACCTTGATATTCTCCTATTTCCAGTTCTAATTGATCTTTACAACGATTATATAGAATTCGTGACATGATTTTATATGTGATATCCAGGATGTACATACAATATAATTTCTTTTTGTAATTACTGTTTTATGGCTTAAAAAACAAATGGTCGCTCAAGACAAATATGAGTTGGCAAAACTTGTTCTCACCTGTAAACCTTTCACTTTAATAAGTTCCTTCATTCTGTCTGTGATGTAGAAGTCGAGGTTCTCATCGTAATGGCCGATATCCCCAGTGTGTAGCCAGCCTTCCTCATCTATCATAGCTGCTGTAGCCTCTGGGTTGTTCAGATAACCCTTCATTACCTGCAACAAACCAAACCATCCATTACATCTTATAATTAGACATGTTTATATACATACCGGTATGTATATACACTGACCAGCAAAAAAAAGTGGAACACTTTAATTTTTTATGTAATTTCTTAATTTATTCCTCTAATATGTATCGGTTTTCCAATATTTGCATTATTCATGTAAATTTTAGATGGTTGGCTACAGAAAATACCGAAACATGTTTTACAACACGCTTTAACTCACAAATTTCGTTACATTTGGCAAATCTTACAATTTTCTATTTTTTAGTAATGCTCTTTTGGGCTGGTGTTTATCAAACGTATTGCCAAACAAAACAGTATTAATGTTTGCACTGCACTGCAAGAGAACACTGGTCACTAAAAACGAGTGTTCCCACCTTTAGCGTCTATGACAGCTCGTAAACGCTCAGGCATACTGTTCACAACTCGTCGAATGGCATCTGCCGGGATGCGATCCCATTCCTCCAGCAGCGATGTTCTCAGTTGTGCCAAGGTGGTGTGGTCACGCTGTCTGACGTTCCTTCCAAGCATATCCCATACATGTTCGAAGGGGTTCAAGCCAGGACTACGAGCTGGCCAGTCCAGGGTTTGAATCTCCAGTTCCTGCAGATATTGTACAACACAGCGAGCAGTATGAGGGCGGTCATTATCCTGCATCAGCATGAAATTCTGACCTATGAAAGGTGCAAAGGGCATCACAAGGTTCATCAGGATCACTTCGATGTACCTTTGGGAATTGAGCGTCGCGTGATCGATGCACATCAACTCAGTGCGGGCCGTAACGTTGATGCCACCCCACACCATAACCGAGCCACCTCCAAATGGAGTCCTGGAGGAGAAAGCAACAGGGCTGTACCTCTCTCCGCACCTTCTCCACACTCCTTCTCTTCCATCAGGAGATCTAAGATTAAAGCGAATCTCGTCAGTGAAGAGAACAGAGGCCCACTGCTCGTGGGTCCATCCCAGATGCTGCCTTGCGAAGAGAAGACGTGGCTCTCTGTGATGTCGTTCGAGGGCGGGTCCACGTGCAGGTCTCCTGGACGAAGGATGAGCTTCTTCAAACCTTCTTCTTACTGTTCGCTCACTCACTCTCACATTTCTGACATTTTCCAGTTGATTTCGTGCCTGGACTGCTGTTGTATGGTGATCACACAGAACTTGGAGGGTGAGAAATCTGTCATCCCTGGCATTTGTGCTTCTTCTACGGCCTGACCCTCGTCTCCTGTCTCCTTACTTTTATCATTTCAAATGATCTTGTCAACTTCATCGTTATGCTTGAGTCTAAAGTTATGCGTTACGGAGACGGTGACGGTGACGTCATGCAGTCGCGCGGGAAGCCTAAGATAATGGGTAAAGGAGTCTATTGAAAGAGTCCTGGGGCGTCGAGCGAAGCGAGAAGAATACAGGGTGACTCCTAAAGAGCTGTACAAGATGTCAGACAAGAATACAGGGTGACTCAAAGAGGTGTACAAGATGTCAGACAAGAATACAGGGTGACTCCTAAAGAGCTGTACAAGATGCCAGACATAAGAATACAGGGTGACTCAAAGAGGTGTACAAGATGCCAGATATAAGAATACAGGGTGACTCAAAGAGGTGTACAAGATGTCACACAAGAATACAGGGTGACTCCTAAAGAGGGGTGCAGGATGTCAGAGCAAAATACAGGGTGACACTTAACGAGGTGTACAGTATGTTAGATTCAATTCAAATACAGGGTGACCCTTAAAGAGGTTTGCAAGATATCAGATTCAAATAATGGGCGAGTCTTAAAGAGTTGTAAAAGATGTCAGACTCAAATACAAGGTTACCCTTAAAGGGGTTAATGAGTAATGGAGTCTCCTGAGCCTTTCTAACATGTGTAACAGACAGAAGACGTTAGAGAGGCCAGTGCAAGATGATGATGATGGCACAGCCGGGTCTCTGCCAAAAATGCTAACCACTATGCAAAGAGGTGGACTTGAGAGAAAGAAAAGTAAATGATACATAGAGACAGAAAAAAATGGCTGATATTTCCCGAGAGCGAACTGGGAGTAATTGTATCTCGATTGGTTTTGTATTTCATATGTTGCATGTTTAGTAAATATGTGTCATTTTCAGGTAGGGATATGTTTTTGTTTCGTAAACTTTCACGGCAAAACAATCTGAGACACTACCGTTAACAGCACAAGGTTATGTTTGTTCATATTATCCATGTATTTCAGTTATCCAAGCGATCCCAAGTCTGCATTAACACGGATAATTGATAGTATATTGTATTATCTAGTACTAGCAACCCACCCCGGTTTCGCCCCGTATCTTTAACGGTTTACCCAGTGTAATTCCCTTAGACGGCTCCCCCTTCCCCTCACCTTCCTTCTGGTGTATCCTTCCACGCGCGCGACACTAGAGAGCTCCTACCTTAGACCATCAGTATACATAGAGGCTTCAGCTACGGCACACACACGCAAGGTAAGATGCACATTTGATTGACAAATACCCTCCATTTTAAGTTAGTTATTTTCCTCCCATCGCCATCATTACTAAGTTGTTTTTCTCGATCCTTATCAATTTTTATTATTCTTTATGCACAGTTTTTCTTCTACACCCCCATCTGTGTCTCCATTCTTTGAGTCAGCGGAGTTGGATGCTGCAGTTTTCAACATCCCAATGAGTAAGTTAACCTAAATAATGAATGCCTACCGGAATCTTTCTTTTTTACCTACATTTCTTTCGATGAACATCGATCCTAATGTAGTTTTTTCTTTCTTTTTTCAATCTTTCAGGAACATAAATTCGTCATAATACGCACACTATCGGCACCATGGCTCACGCAATTTGAACAGCATTCCACGCCATTCACCAATTATAAAATGGGCCAGTGTATATCGAGAAAATACCAGAGAAGAATTCACAGTTTTGGATTATTCATTTTGCATAATGAACGGACACACCACAGTCCCAAACCAACAAGCCTTTAATATAGAACTGTCTGAATCATTTTAATCATGTTTTAATATGTCCTCTATTTTTAAATTGACAGTGCGCTATGTATATAACTAGGCTACTCAAGGCCACATGTATCAATCTTGTTTTTAGTATAATAACCTACATATGTTTTTAATACACCAATTATTTTCCTATACATAGGCACATAACATAGCATTTTTTTTCGATAGGGTTTTATTAGTTTTAGAATGTTAATATAATTGTTACTTTATCCATGATTATATCGATTTCTCTGTATGATGTCAAAGGTTAAATTCAGGTCACCAAGTGGACTGAAGAAGGGACTATATGCTCCCGAAACATGTATCCTAGTTTTTCATAAACCAAGTGTTTAATTGTATTGAAAAGGGCGGAAAATAAAAATAACCTTTACTGAATCAATTTGCGTCAATACAGGCCAATATGAGTGGTATGGCTTACCCAGTGTAAGCTTGAAAGACGTATTTTTTCAGATTTCAATGAACTACAACCGTTTTCCGGCTCGGCATGATGGGTCAAAATCACTGACTGGACTATTAATTACATTATCATGGAGATAGCATGAGCAACGAATTCTCGTCAGACATAATTTAAGAATGGAGAGGTGCATGAAACACAAATCCCCCATCCGTCCAATCTAAACTTGACTTTGTATTCTGTGGAACGAAGGCTGAAACTGGGGTGATAGGCTCACTCGCTAGCTAGCTTGTAAACTGTCTCCGAAGCTAGTAATTGAATGGAGATTGTCGGAAGAAATGAAAACGTAAAAACACTTACAGTGGGCGATGTATTGAAGATATGCTGTCGCAGACTTTTTTGTAGAACGTTTCATGCTGAACAATTCTTATACTCATAGTGTATAGATATTTTTAATGGTTTACCCAGCGTAAGCTTAAAAGGCGCATGGACGGCAGGTTTTATTTATACTCTTTTCATTGAAATCGTTACTGCTCTGCTTACCTGGGTCATAAATACATTATTTTCTACAGAAACCTTCCTTTACAGAATGGTGAAAACCGCATCAAACTCCACCCAGTGGTTCTCGAGATTACCCGGAACATCCAAGAAACGGAGATTTGATTCTATACTAAGTAGAGAAGTACGGTAATATGATTCTTTATCACAAATCCACAAATACAAAAACCTCTACTCATTACAGAAGAGTAACATGAACAAAGATGACTTACCTGTGGACCCCGACAGCACACCTCTCCTGCCTGGTTTGGACCCAGAGCGGCTCCTGTCTCCACATCTATCACCTTGGCAATGGTGTTGGGGATAGGGGGGCCCACTGAAGCTTTGTTGGGAGTTCCTCTGCGAGAGTGCATGATGACTGGTGATGTCTCTGTCATACCATAGCCTACAAACACACGGACAGGTTTCACAGTGGTTTGCAGAGCTATTTTGTCTTGTATATTTGGGTCTGGTCGCCTCCGTAGCGTAGCGGTCAGCATGGTTAGCTGCCGCCCCGGAGGTCCTGGGTTCGATTCCCGGCTCTGCCACGAAATTTGAAAAGTGGTACGAGGACTGGAACGGGGTCTACTCAGCCTCGGGTGGCCCAAATGAGTAGAGGGGGTTCGATTCCCCCTCAGCCATCCTCGAAGTGGTTTTCCGTGGTTTCCCACTTCGTCTTCGGGCAAATGCCGGGATGGTACCTTCTTCAAGGACATGGCCGCCTCCTTCCCTCATGAGGCCCCTGTTCGCTTTGCAGGTGAGGCCGCCTGGGCGAGGTGCCAATCCCACCTCACCAGTTGTATCCCTTCCGATTCGATGTTCCCAGCTCTAGGACACTGCCCGTAGAGGCGGTAGTGGTGAGTTCCCTCGCTGAGTCCGTGGGTTCCACCAACCTGGAGGGTAAAAAAAAAAAAAAAAAAAAAAAAAAGGGTCTGATAGCCGGCCCCATGGCATTTGGGTATAGGGCCTGCCTCACACGTGGAGGCCCTGGGTTTGATACCCAGCTCCTTTAGGGATTTTAGAAACTGACGTGATGGTCTCAGCCTCGTGAGTACAATTGAGTAGCTGTCTGACAGTGAGTCAGCGAACCTGTCGAGGAGACCAAGATAAACGGCCGAGGGAACCCGACGCGCTGACCACGCATCACTCCATAATCTGCAGGCCAAAAGGCTGCACTTCTTGGACTGTAGCGCCATGTGGTTTGGTTTAATTTGCTTACTTTAGCAAAACATGTCATCCCTTAGTTTCGGTTTCATTTTAACCCTCTTAGCGCCACGCGCCGATCAGATCGGTTCTCGCTGCTCGTGCCAAAGGTGCCAAAGCCGATTCAATCGGTGCACTGTTTATCTTATATTTGTAGATTTCTGTAGGCATATGTCTGTGATTATTTCATATTGTTGGAAAGGTGAGGTTCCAAGCTTGCCTGTGCGGTGTCTACTGTTTCTCTTCGAAGTCCGTTACGCGATAGGTTTGAGTTTGAGGTTAGCGCTCCCCCAAACACGCCAAAATTGCGGTGCAGTTGTTTTCCTCTTGTTGAAGTCTGCTGCCTACAGATGTCTCTAAGAACTTTGTACAGCTGGAAACTTAGTGTTTCTTCGAATATGACTCTTTGGTGTCCTTAATTTAGACTCAAAATTGATTTTTTACAAAAACAAAATTAATAATTATCAAAATAACCTCCATTAAAAAGGTTTAGTTGCAGTATTTACTTTTACGAACATAATGAATTAAAGAAGGAGGTATTGGTTATAAAACAAAGGAAAAATAATGATTCTCTCGTTGAAAATTCGGTATTTTTATTCGAATAGCCTGCATGATCATTGGAAATGGCTTGGCATTCTTTGCAAGTATTTCAACTACACTAGACTCTGGCTCGTGACTATCCGGCCTGTACCAATACTTTTCCAAAGCCTAAACAAGGGGGCTCCAGCCCTATGTACGAGGGCTATTCCAAAGCTAAGGTCTGGTTAAAAAAAAACATCCAAAATCAAAATTGTTTCCAAAACAATTGTTTTATTGACATTCCTTACGTCTTTCTCTATTTTTCTACATAATTTCCATAGTTATTTACACATTTGTCACATCGTTCCACAAGCTTTTGAATGCCTAAGTCATAGAACTCGGCCGCCTGCGAAGCTAACCAGTCTTTAACAGCTTCTTTCACTTCATCATCTGTGTCGAAGCTCTTGCCGCCAAGAAACTCCTTTAGGTAGTGGAACAGGTGGAAATCACTTGGCGCCAAGTCCGGACTGTACGGTGGGTGGTCCATCTGTTCCCATCCAAATTTCTTGATTAGAGTTTGCGTGTCATTCGCAGTATGGCGTCTGGCATTGTCATGCAACAATAACACTCCAGACGACAAAAGACCACGTCGCTTATTCTGGATTGCACATCGAAGTTTAGTCAGGGTAGCGCAGTAGGCGGCTTTATTGATCTTTGTCCCTGAAATTGTGAATCGTCGATCTTCACGAATTTTGTTGTCAACCGCATGAACCAACTCGTCTGAAATCACTGATGGTCTGCCAGAGCGGGGTTCATCGTGCACATTTTCCCGTCCTTCATTAAAGGCTCGCACCCACTTGCGCACTTTACTGTCACTCATTATGTTAGGACCGTACTCTTCAGTAATCTGCCGCAGAAATGTTTCTTGCAGACAGAAACCGTATCACTGCCCTTACTTCACAATCGGCGGGCTGATTAATTGTCTTAAACATTGTGGACTGACACTATCAACAGCACACAGCAACAGTAACAACGCTACTGGCGACTTTTGCCGCACAAGACATGCCAGGAGTCGGCGCGCATGCGTGTTTTGCCCTTGGCGCCACTTTCAAATATTTACGGCAAATCGGACCTTACTTTTGGAATTACCCTCGTATCTGAAAATACTTTATGCATATCTTGTATTTCCGGCACATCATCATCCCAAACCATCTCCAGTTGCCTGGGTGTGAGATTATGAGCCCCCTTCATCTCGTTCTGTCCCCAAACCATTCTTCCTCCACCATCTGGTCCCAATCATGACCTTTCTGCAGAACGTCACTCTTAACCAGATCTATCCACTTCTTTCGTGGTATGCCCAATGATCCTTCTCTTTCAAATTCCTTCTGTGCAGTTCTGAGGGAGTGGCGGCTGTCATCAAGCCAAAATATGAGGACATCCAGACAAAAGGATTGCTAGTTGCCAAGACTCTCATCATAGCTTAGTCTGGCCGTCTTCCATCTTCTTCTAGCCATCCTTCAGGTCCTATCTTGAGGTTTTCAGAGTTCAGTTCATGATGTTTCCGTAATTGGTCAAGGGTTTTCATTCCCAAGTAATTTGCGGCCAGAGTCAAACAGAGCCGTGCTGTGCTACACTGAGTTGGCATGCTGCCGCGGAAGTGGCCAGTGGGACTGTGCTTTTCATTATTATAGTAAGTCAATATGGAAAAATGGTTGACTCTATGAGTCAAAAAGACAGTACAGAATTGTTAATACGTTATCGGAAAAAACTCTTTAACAAACGGGACACAGAAGCCCTCTTTCAGCGCTCACAAACAACAATGAACACACGTAGAGAGCAGCTCTGTTGGCAACTCTGTGTTCTTTGTTCCGTCAGTTGTTTATCGAAAGTTCAAAGTGCGTACGTAAATATTGTTGTTGAGTGGTGGAGAGACAGGAAACGTTGGAGGTCCTTAATTCACAACCCGACCCAGGAAGCTGGAAACGGGAAATGAAGATGATGATGTGCGCTCCGTTGTACAGTACAGTATTTCTATAAAAGATAGCGGAATGGGTGATAAATGAAAAAAAAATAGTGACTAGATGAGAAACTACATGCTATAAAGAGACTACATTCTGAGGTAACGGCCAAAACTGTTGTTTCCTAAGGCTAGCCCGGCCAAAACTATTGCTTTGGAATTAGGGGTAGGAAAAAGTACAGTTGGAGACTGCAGAAATTGAAAAGAGGTGTGCTGCCCAAAGTAGTGGAAGTGGAATGAAAGTAAGAAAAACGATGTTGAAAGGTAAGCATAATGGTACAGCTTGGATAGGAAAAAGGAATATAGAAAGTTATAAAAAAAGATGGGCAAGGTCGAATAATACCCAACAATATTGTCTAAAACAACCTAGAACCCATTACTGATACCATGCGAAAGAAACGACTAGGATTCTTTAGGCACATCATGAGAATGTCAGATTCACATCTTCTAAAACAACTAGTGCAGTACAATATTGCTTCAAAAAACAAAACAACTGAATGCTGATGGTTAAAAGAAATCAGAGAGGAAAGAAATTGGCCTAACAACAGAAGATGCTACAAATAAGATAAGTTTAACTACGGCACTTAAAAATATGACTTTTCATTTTCCACTCATAAAAAAGAAAATTCCTACAAGAATATTTTCCACCCAAGAAAGGGCAAGAAGATCAATACGAATGAAGAAGCAAGGCTCCTACAAGTCGACGAACTAATGGTTGGCTAAAGTGATCCCATGTGGTCACAAAAGGCGAAGAAGAAGAAGGGAAAATAGATCCCCGAAACATATACAAAAGACTTAACAAAGTTTTTCTTATGTTTATTAACACTTAGAGCGCGGGCGCAGTAATATTACGTTCGAAGGTAACTTTTTAAAACTGCGGCGAGCGTAATATTACGTTGATCAATTTCTCGCACTTTGTGTTGGAGACGAACGTAATATTACAGCTCTAGCACTCGCGTGTGGGTACCAGTAAGCATGAAGTTGCACATACTATCGCTAGATAGCACCACGTCACTGTTCAGCGGAAGAATATCGATCTGTTCGAAGGCAAGCAATGCAAGTTCAGGTAGGTCAAATCTGTTTTTCTTTCCTTTGTTATTATTCTTTGTGGACAGATTTTTCTTTCGCAAAAACGTTGAGTTTATTCTATGACTAGTATATATATTTGGGGTTATAATTCGCATTACAGTTTTTGAATCTGATGCAACCGAAGAGACAGTTCTCCCTTCTACTTCTGCCAGCGCGCCTACACGTTCCAGGACGAGATCGCACGCAACAGCTGTTTACGGCATTTTTTAATTTTATTACATTATAGGTTTTTTTTTTCAATCGTGTCAGATTATTATTAAATTTGTAGTGTAAGGGTTCGGAAATCGAACGGACTTTTCAATTTATTTGTAACTCAAACCACATTCAGTTTGTGCCATTCTGAACATAGCCATAAATTCTGAAAATCAGCCAGCACAGGGGTGAGGAGCAACATATAAGGCATCAGCAGGGTAAGTGTTAAATGAAATGATTCGGCTGAAACCTATCAGAATATTTGTAACTATACTTTTATGCTTGCTTAAGGCACATGCATTAGAACTGTGTTGTGACACATTCACGTCAGCACTGTATCCTTTTCTCCTATATTCAAGCTTTCTTCCACTTTTCAATCCTTTTTTTTTTCTTCCTTGCTCCAGTGGTAGTACATGATTCAGTCTGTTAGACCTTCTTCAGATACAAGATAGCAATCTCTTATACATAAAATTATTATAAAACCATAAAATTGCCAAACAGCCTCCTTCCACCAACTGATCTGTGAAGGTGTAGCTACTCATCATCATCTTCATTTCCCGTTTCCAGCTTCCTGGGTCGGGTTGTGAATTAAGGACCTCCAACGTTTCCTGTCTCTCCACCACTCCTCTCCTGTTTTTAGTACTTCTTCAGGTTTTCCTCCTCTCTTCTCTACACACTCCCACACTGTATCTGCCCATCTCTTTCGGGGCCTTCCTCGTGGTCTCTTCCCTGTCATCTTTTCACAGAACGTTTTCTTTGGTACTCTCTCCTCTCCCATTCTCATCATATGTCCATACCACTTTAACTTTGTTGTTTCTATCCTGTCCTGCAGCTTCAAGATTCCTGTCCTTTTTCTAATCTCTTCGTTTCTAACTCTATCTCTTCTGGTCTTGCCCTCTATACCTCTTAGGAATTTCATCTCCGCGGCTTGTATTCTACTCTCCTCTCTTTTTGTAGTAGTCCACGCTCCAGCTGCATATGTTAGTATGGGTTTGTAGTAGGTTGAATATAATACATTTTTACATTTCTTTGGGACATCGCGGTTCCACAGAATACCCCTTATGCTCTGGTAAAAACTGTTCGCTTGTTGTATTCTCTTTCCAATTTCCTCAGTTATTCTTCCATCTTCTGTGATCACACTTCCCAAGTACTTGAAACTTTTAACCACTTCTAGAATTTTCCCATTCAATTCTATCTTTCCTCTTCCTTCCTTCCTTCCTCTTGACATTACCATTGTCTTGCTCTTCTCTGTGCTTACTTTCATCCCATATTTCTCTATTTCTTGATTCCATACATCTAGTTGTTTTTGTACTTCCTTTTCATCCTCGCCCCATATCACTATATCACTCTCCTTTTCCTTAATGCATTCCAAACCACCTGTCGAGGCACACTGTCGTACGCTTTCTCAATATCAATAAATGTCATCACCATGTCTTTTCCAAATTCCCATATTTTCTCCATCATTTGCCTTAATGCAAAGATTAGGTCAAATGTTGATCTGTCTTTCCTAAAACCATACTGTTCTTCTTCCATCTCTCCTTCTATCTTCCTCCTCAGTCTGCCTTCCAAAACTCTCTCAAAGATCTTAGCTACATGAGCGATAAGAGTGATCCCTCTGTAGTTATTGCATTCCTTTTTGTCACCTTTCTTAAAAATCGGGATAATTAATCCCTTTCCCCATTCTTCTGGAATCTCTTTCTCCTTCCAAATTATTCTAAATAATCTATACAACCACTGTACACCTATTGGTCCCGCTGCTTTTATCATTTCCGCGGACACCTCATCCTCTCCTGCTGCTTTACGGCTCTTCATCTTCTGTATGGCTTCCTCTATTTCTAGCATAGTGATCTCCTTTTCTTGTTCTTCTTCTTCTACTATTGCTATAATAACAGGGAGACTGCACATGAGGTTTTGGTGGCTCAACCATCCTATGTGAGGAGGGAAGGATGTATTTCTTTCACGTAAGTCATAATTTGTCCGTAAATTATGTAGTTGAAACAAAATATAAAATATTAAAATGAAAAACGGCACATGTAAAAACCATGCGGCAGTGACAAACACAGTACATGAATATTTAGTCTGTAACATAATATGTTGCAAAATAATTTTATTCTATAACAATTTACAATTTTATGTACAGGGTCTTTCATATAAAGTAAGAACGCCAAGCGGCGGGTTTGTTATCTGCTAGTGTGGTGGCCTTGACCGAGCTTGTGGCGAGCCGTGGCCCCTGCTTTAAGCGTGTGTACAATCCTGTATGAAATATTACCTTATAAAAGTTGCTGGAAGTGTCGTCCTTCCTGGGTTATACAGGCATTATATCTGGTAACCACATTTTGGCTGACGCGAGTGAGTCATGCCACTGTAGTTTTTCTGATTTTTTATTTTGAGTTTTTTATTGAGCACTGAACCAGTAGTGTCAAAGTTATTTACAATTACGTGAATCTGTGCTAGTGAAGGTGGCACTTCATCAGGAAATTGCTGAACAAATGCATCACGTACCCACTGAGCCGAATCGTAATTAAAATAAAGTTTACATCCAAAAATACGATGTTGCAATGATAAACATCTCAACATGTTAGCAGCTGTGGTTCAGACTGGCGACTGACAACACCTGCACGCTTATTGCAAGGTCAAGTTTGTACAATGCGCGCGCTTTCAATACTACAGCAGGGGGCCGTGGCGCGTCACAAGCTCGGTCAAGCCGGCTTCAGCAGCGAATGACAAAACTGCCGCTCGCCGTTCTTACTTTATATGAAAGACCCTGTATAAGAGATTGTAACCATGTAATTTAAAAAATAAAATAAAAAAATAAACTAAACTACACAATATACTAATAAAAACTGAACTAAACAAAAATCTAAACTAAACTAAAAATTAAACTAAAAACCAAACTAAACTGAAAACTAAACTAAACAAAAAACTATACTAAACAAAAATCTAAACTAAACTGTAAACTAAACTAAAAACTGATCTAAGAACTAAAAGAAATGAAAAAATAAATAAATAAACAAATTGTATTGAAAAGGGAAAAAAACAAATCAATACGGACAAATTGTGACTTAAGTTAACCCTACAAGTACCAGCTTTATTTCCTGTAGTGCCAGCACATAATCCTCCGATTTGTAGTCTGCTTATTAAATGCTAACAGTTACCTCAAATTTTATCAGAAAATTACGTTTCTTATATCAATATTTAGATCAGATTCTGTAGTTTAATTAGATGTATTAAAGAAATATAAGATCTAACAATCACTTTAATAACGTAATAACAAAAACAAAAAAATAATTAATTCGAATTTCAAGCCAAAATTGTCAGCAAAACTCTTATCCGAGTTGAAAAATCCAATATACACAAATTGTTCCTTGATATGTTCTTAGTCACCAGTAAACGTTTCGTTGCAATATGTGCATAACTTGGGTCACTACAGAAAATAAATTAGTTTCGGCCAAAATCACGTTCCACAATTGGAGAAGAAATAAGAGAAGGAAGTAACAAAAAGCCTTCGAATTTTTCTCAAGATTATGTTGAAATCCCATAGATCTAGGCCTAAATCTTAACCAGTCTTCCTCAGTTTCAGGAGGGATAATTTGTATTCAAGTTGTTTGATTAGCCGTAGTCCTACCTGCATTAGCAGCATCAAGTCTCTCTTGAAGAGGTACATCTTCTCCGGAATCACTTTCGCGGTCACTATTTTCCGGCATTTGAGTCTGTTCTGGCCCACTCTCACTATCACTGTCACTACTCGTATCGTATGTTCGCCGTGTTCCACATCACTAAAATCACTTCCATCGTCTATTAATTCCTCAATAAGGTCAATATTGCCGGCAATGTTGACATCTCGAGTCGCCATCTTGACCACATGTAAACATTGAAATTTCAAAGCGAAGAGGATACATATCATGGAATATTTATGCAGATACGGAACTCCTTACAATAGGAAAAATAAACTTCGAACTATGCTTGACAACTTAGTACATGTTTTATGTCGATAGATGTCACCTCAGGTACCTTTATCGCGACTTTTATGAAGGTCGATTTTTTCGACGCTGGCACTACAGATAGGTACACAGCGTCGAAAAAAAATCGACCTTTGGCACTTGTAGGGTTAAAGAAACTAAAAACTCTCCTCGCAATATTCTCACATTGGGTGGTTGTCACTGCACCTGACCTCATCCTGTGAAGTGATGGATACAGGTTGTGTAATCGCCTCACTGGCTTTCTCTTCCCAAACCCCCTCCTCCTTTGTATCACATGCCATGAAGAATTTATTGGCTAGTTTTATGTTAGGGATGTCTTCTACTCACGCCATTCACTCCAGTAGTTTTGATTCCAACCCATAACAAACAGACAAATATTACTCATCTCATCTCATATTATTCATCTCATCTGGGATAAATACAAGCAATGTTGCGACTTCTGTAAATTGTTGACATATCTTCGCATTTCACTTTCCCCAGACCCCAAAACCACCATCAGTTCAATACTGTATATACCGTATTTACTCGCCTATAACTTTTTCTTCGAATTTTTGGCTTAAAAAATAGAGGGGGGAGGGATATAAAAAGTGAAAATTTCCCTTAATATAGGTTAGGATGGCGTGGTATAAAGGCACACAAAGGAGCACCTAGCACCCTTAAATCAACACCTGGACTTTATTTACGAAAAAAGTGATAATAGTCCATTTAAATAGCCACTCTCTTGCTTCATCACAGCTGAATGGCCACAGGACTAAGACAGCGCTGCAGCCGCGCAGCATTGCGTGCATCGAGTTCAAGGTTACGCAGTGTTGTAAAATGTTACACGTCAACTAGGCCTACCTGAAATACGGAAGATTTGTTTCTAATACCGACCGACCACATTTTAGAACTTTCCTTTTTTTTTACACCGCAAAAGGACTTACAAGTTTTCTTAGTTCCCAATAATTTGTCCTCCTGGTTGCGCCAATAACGAATCATACACGGCTGCGCTTCGTATTTACGACTCGCCGCTCTCACTCCATTTTCTGCAGCAAATTCTAGTACTTCCAACTTGAAGGATGCCGTAAAACTTGTTCTCTTGCTCATTTTCAGTCCTGCTTGTGCACTACAAGCTTTTTAATTATACACTACAAACGGCCGTGCGGGACGCGAGACACGGAACTCATAAGCTGGGGGGTAGGGCAGCGAGTAACCATTGTCGAGGTCAATGATGCACAGGTGGTGCAGGCAAAAGCGTGCGTTTTATCGTTAACTGGATTCTTGTAGGCCTATTTGCTAGATTTTTCTGATTATTTCTTCTTCGCAATTCCTTTTTTTTTTTACAATTATCTCTCCCCCCAATAATGGTAGAAAATTGAGGGGGAGTGTTATAGGTGAGGGGGTGTTATAGGCGAGTAAATACGGTAATTCATATATCTATATCACTTTCTTGTGAACTCAATAACATTACCATTGTCTTGCACCAATCACTTTCAAATTAGTACACAAAATAGGACCATTTAAAATCTCGTTCAATTTTGTTCAATGGGCAAAATCGGACCAAGGGGTTGGAAAAAGTGAAATATCGCTATAATTTTATTAGTATATGGAAAACCGAATCCATTCAAAGTTTGTACTATTCTTCAAATAAGGGTCAAAAATTTATATTTGAAAAGCTTTTTGATAGCACCGACCATTATCCGAAGGGGTGAGAAAAAATCATACCTCCCTTAATAGGCTCAATATCAAAACCCTTCAAAATGGTCAATATTCCTCTGAAAATCACCTAAAACTTTTGTCTAAAATAATTTTTGATACGACCCACCCTTACGGCAAGGGATTTGGTTGGTTCCTAAGTTTAGGGGCTGCGACAAGGCGGTCATGTAGCCTCGTGTACTTTGGGTGTGTGTAGAATGTGTCTGATAACCGGTGTTAATTGTGATGGCTGTATTAGTGTGTGTTACCTGTAATTCGGGTAGAAGGACTGCAGACGATTAATATTTTCAAGTAGTTTCTACTTTGCTACCAAATGCTACCATCCACGACACCTAGCTGTGCACGTGGCTACTAAATACCATCATAGTCAGCACCTGGCGGCAAACGTTGGAACTAATATAGCGTTATCAAACTAACCTACAAATTTTAGTTTCCACAAGTGTAGTTGTAGTTTTCATGCCATATATCTATTACAAGGGACCGCCGGCTTTACTTCCCCTCCGAAGGACGGTATACTGAGGGATTTTTAACGCTCTTAAAAAATCAGACGACTTTGGACGGGTTTGAACCCGCGATCTTGGGCACAGAAGCTCAGCATGCTACCAACTACGCCACCGAAGCCGCTACAGCAAGGGATGAGCAAAATGCTTTTGGAATCATAAGATGATGCCAAATTGATGAAGAAAGAGCCAAACATTACCATGACAATGCCAGTTCACAAGATCATATTCAGCTTTTCATCTACCTCCGCTTTCTGGCGTGCCAGACGCTATAATACTGTACCTTGAGTTACTGCCAAGTTTGGAGGAGCTCTGGCCATGAACCGGTCCAGGTCGGATGCTCCCAAAGGAGCGGCGCCAGACATCATGCACCGCACAGAGGCTAAGAGTTCTGGTCCAACTGCAGGGTGAGCAGCCAGGAAGAGAACCAGTGGTGGGGCCACGAACAGCAAGGTGGCCTGCAGACACAAAGTTACTCAGGAGTTTTAACCCGCTGCATTGTCCAATACAAACAACAAACTAATAGCTCTACATCATTTCAAAAATGATTACTTAGTTAAATACCGTATTTCCTCGCATAATCGTCATCACCGCGTAATCGTCGCACCCCACTTTTCAAACACTAAAATAGGTTTATAAAATTTCATCGCATAATCGTCACATAGCATATTCGTATTTGTTCGCCAGTAGGTTACACATGCTGCCGCGACTTTGTCAGAAGAAAACTATCTCGTCTTTATGCTTAGGGCTATGAACTGTGACGCGAGCGGTAAGCTTCGTCACTTAGCACATTCCGCAAGCGTATAATCTGGCGTGATCTTGTCAGGAGAAAGTAATCTCTTCTTTATGCCTGCGAGCTATGAACCGCGACGCGAATGGCAAGCAAACATTCCGCGAGCTTATAGGCCTAATCTGGCGTGATCTTGTCAGGAGAAAGTAATCTCGTTTTTATGCCTGCGGGCTATGAACAGTGACGCGAGCGGCCAGTTTCGTCACTTAGCACATTCCACAAGCGTATAGGCCTAATCTGGCGTGATCATGTCAGCAGAAAGTAATCTCGTCTTTATGCCTGCGGGCTATGAACCGCGACGCGAACGGCCAACGCACATTCCGCGAGCTTTAACCTGTCGTGACCTTGTTAGAAGAAAGAAGCCTGTCTCTGACTGCAGGCTATGACTCAAGCTACGCGAATGACTGGCCCGTGCAGCAAATAATGATACAGTATATTCCTTGAACTTAAATACAGTGGAACGTGGCTAATTCGAACTTCTATAATTCGAATTCTTCTTTAATTCGAATTTTTCTCTTGGTCCCTAGCATTTTATATACAATCAATGCTAAAACATCGTGGTTAATTCGAATTACATTTTGGATAATTCGAAGCTTTTACGGGTAAAAAGCAGATCGGAAGCCAAAGAGTTGGGTCAGGAATTCCCGAAAATTGACGTTGTATCATTGGCATGCGGCCCCTACTCGATTGTTTTCTGTATTCCTTTCCTTGAATTTGCTGGATTCTTTTGTGATGGCAGAGAGACTTAATTGTAGGAAACAGGTAAAAATCTCAAACTTTTTTGAAAAACAGTAGATTTCTGTAAGACTTAACTAGATTGCTGGATTACTACTGTCGATAATTAGGTGAATAGTACATTTGGGTTTTATTTTATCATTTAAAACTTGTGAGGTTATTCACGATACAGTCATTTTACAGTACCGTTGTCTGTTAATCTGCTTTGTTGAACGTAAATCATTATGTAAACGTAATACATAGTATATAAACACTTTCTTGTTAAAAACCTATATAATATTATGTTTAATATAAGTTCTTGGATGAAAACTTAAAATTTGAATATTTTCTCTACCCTTTTCAGAGAACTTTCTTAATTCGAATTTTTGGATAATTCGATTTTTTTTACTGGTCCCTTGAGTTTCGAATTATCCAAGTTCCACTGTATTCTTTGCATAATCATCGCACCCTGCTTTTTTCCACGAATTTTAGGCTAAAAAAGTGCGACGATAATGCGAGGAAATACGGTATCTAGCCAAAAAATCAAATAAATCAAATAGTATCTTGCCAATTTAAAAGTTTCTATCTTCCACTGTAATACCTCACTCCCTGAAACACAACCCATGTTATACTTCTGGTATAATTTTTAAACCCCTTTGAGGCAAAAAAATATATGACACACTGGGGACAAATGCTGGAAAACCAGTTTAAACTACTGCACCTGGATCAATTATTATCTTTGTGCGCTCAGGTAATCGCGGCAAACTATGGCGTCATTTGGCTGGCCATGTGTGGACTTCGCAATACCCCGCTCTGTTGATTCATATCGTCAGTTCACACGTGTTTTGCCATTCATATGGACGTGTATCTGCAAAGCTTAGACGTTAAGTGTTGCACGTTTAGTGAATATTGTTATTACTAGGGACCTGAAAAATTCGCATTTGCGATAAATGCGAATTTTTGAATTTCGTACAGAATCCAAGCCTACGTTAATTTTAATGTGAAAATAAAACATTTTTACGCTTAAATCAAAGTGCGACAAAATGCGAATTGTGACCCAAAATGCGAAAATACCAAATAAGTGCGATTTTACAGCGAAATTACTGTAAATCTCCTAATTTATTTGCGAATTTGTTTATTAAACAAAAGGAAATGTTTAGTAGGTGGCCTAATCGCTCGCTAGCGATACCTCATCACGGACTCGCAGTGTGTTACGCATATTGGTCGATATAACAATCGATTTCTGTATCGATACGAACTTTCGACTATCTATAACTTATTCAGACAGCTGACGAACGAAACTCGCTTGTGCACTTGGCGCATCGTGGCGACTGGTGGTTTGTCGAACACGTAGACTTCGCTAAACGGAAAATTTTGCGGCTTGTCGCTTGAATAGTAACCTTATTCTTTTTGTAACCTTCAAGCACTTCAAGGTTCAAAGTTTGTTTTCTAGAAATGGGACGTACTGCTGAAGATCTTTCGTGGACACCAACAAACAATGTGGACAGTGAGCGTGTTTGGTCGCACTACAATACAATTGTTACAGACAGAAGGTGTAACTTGAAAGAGTGCAATGCAGAGTTATTTACAATGCTTTCATTTGAACATTAAATTGTATCTCAAAAGTCATATAGTCCGTATGAATCCAGAAAAAATTAGATGTTAGTTTTCCAAAAATAGATGCTAAATAGGGAAAAAATAAATGCTAATTTAAAGGAAAATAGATGCTAAATTTTCAGGTCCCTAGTTATTACTGTGATTGTTGGTCATGCCTAGACACCGAACATTGCGTGAACATGTGTATACCCATAATTCGTATATAAAAAGTAGAAAGTCTTGTTATGAAACAAGACAAAAATTTCGAATCAAGTTTCCAGGAAGACCTGTGCCTAATGCCAGTACAATTAGGAGGCTCGCTGAACAATTCAAGAAAACAGGCTCCGTAAATAATAAAAATGTTAACAGACAACGTTGTGTTCTTAGAGAAGAAATATCAGATGAGCTTGTTGTCCATTCTTTCATCAGAAGATGCCAGGTGTGTGTTACAAGAGAGGGAGGACATTTTCAGCATCGGCTATGAGCACTGTAAGTACACATTATTGAACATGTTTGGTAAAAGTGTAAAAGTGCACGTCAACCACCGACTGAACCGTGAATGCGCGCCCGCGATCAGTGCCAGTCAACACTGGCTTAGCTTGCCATGTTTGCCGGGGCACACGAAGATAATGATCCTGTATGTAACTTTCTTTGAAATTCGATTTACTGTCATCAAGTTCATTCAGAGTAAAAACATCCTGGATCCTTCAGGAAAAAATTTCAATCTAAGAATGAAGTCATATCCAGAATCGGACAAGCCGAAACCATGTTCAGCAATATGAAGACGTTATTCAGCAGTAGAGATCTCAGCTTTAAGTTCGGATGCTATGTCTTTACCCTGTCCTTTGCTGGAGAGCCGGATTGAAGCTTTTGAAATGTACTTACACAGATGAATGCTCTGTATATTGTTTGAACCCAATCAGGGGAGGCTCCTGATAAAAATTCTAGGGTGGGCCAGATGATACTATTGTTGTTACATATTAAATATTGTTTTATATTTGGCATTCATTGTTGCCAATATTGCCAATATAAAAATTCCACAAAACACAAAATTTGTAACAAGTTTAAATAAATATTTGATGCATTCAAAACTGTACCCACATGGCTCTTTATTAATACATATATTCTCTCCTGTGCTTGGATGAAGCAAATTTATCCATCAGCTTGGTTGATGAGGTTGAAAAATGAAAATCCACAGCCTGTTTCCAGTCTCCGACCGGGTCAGGAATGGAATGAATGAAGCCCCCATCTAGCGGCGAGGATATGAATTGTGCCGGCTGCCGAGGCCTGACGCACTCCTCTGGGGCAATGATTAAATGAATGACAGATGAAATAAAATGATAGTGGAGAGTGTTCCTGGAATGAAATTTTGACAGGGAAAACCGGAGTACCCGGAGAAAAACCTGTCTGCCTCCGTTTTGTCCAGCACAGATCTCACATGGAGTGACCGGGATTTGAACCACGGACCCAGAGGTGAGAGGCCAGCGTGCTGCCGCCTAAGCCACGGAGGCTCGGTTGATGAGGTTAAATTCTTTAATTTCAAACTTTGTGTTCAGAGCTATAGAAAAAAATGGATTTGTTTAAACATTCCACTTTCATTTTCCTGTTTCGGCGTACTATCGACATATTAAATAACTACGTCTCTCTATTCATTTAGCCGATTCTGACTCTCCGTGACCCCATGTACTAGACTACGCCAATTTCTTCTGTCCTGCACTGCCTCTCGAAGATTTTCCAAGCTGGAATTTAGTGCTTCTGTGATGCCATCCATCCATCTCATTCTTTGCCTCCCTCTTCTTCTTGTGCCTTCTATCTTCCCCAGCATTAAGGTCTTCTCTAATGAATAACTACGTACCGTGCCAAAAAATTTTAAAAAACATTTATACAGTAGAAATTACAGCTTCATCGACAGAACTCACTAACACATTTGTACTGTACTTGGAATATCAGACAACTGAAAATGTATAATTATATGTTTGTCTTATGTCAGCAATCTGCGAACAATAGCAGAATACCTGTTTAAGAGCGTGGGGTGGGGTGAACCCTTCTCCCGTTATCCTGTTTGTCAGAGACAGAAGCAGGAAGCTTCAAAGCAACGCTATGGGCCCAATCTGCTGGCCCTTGAAGAGAGAGAAAATTCCCTTTATAGCTGTGAAGAATTCGCGTGCAAGACAGTGCTATGTCCACTGATTCCTCACCCGGCCCATGAAGCCATATACTTTACATGGGCCTTGCTGTGGAGCGGCCCTCGCTATGACGATACACTGTACGAGACTGTCAGGATCTTAAGCTAGGGACGAGTTATTTATAATTCTCTTTAGAGATTCTAGAAGGGTAAAACACTTATTTTAAGTTGAGTATCTGTAATATAAAGTAATTTTAAAAGACAATAATTAAACAAATTCTTTGCAATGCTGCCTAACGGCATTAGTTGGGCAGGACCCATTCGGCCCTTAATGACGCACCGTCCCTGAACCCAATCATGGACCCTTAAATACTAATTCACCCTAAAACCATGGAAGACTAGAAGCGCCCAAACAGGAAATACAAACACATAAAGCAAGGCTACGGAAGGTTTCAACAAAGCATTGCCATAAAAATACAAACACTCGAATCACTTGCGACTGCATTACATAAGCTACAACAAACACCCGGTGAATTCTTTGACGACAACTCAAGACATTAAATACGGAATAATGTCAACAGAGGGGGACCAGGCTCTAATTGAAAACCTATAATACAAGGATTCATTCAAGTAACAGCATGGAGCGATTGGATCCATGTGCGGTATTTAAGCATTTTATGAACGGCTACAGTGAGAATAAGGCGGCAATTGTGACTTTAAATTTGGAAGATGTGGAAAGTGGAAGTCTCAATTCCATCTGTCAGTTTCAACTACACAACCATTCATCACGGCTCCAATGACCAGTTTGAAAATCCATCTCCAGAGTGTTTTTTGAGAATTATATTTAAATAATTAGAACCTTTATTTAACGAAATTATTTGTAAAGATATCCATCTTATTATACATGGGTTGTTTTTTTAGTTTTGGCACCTTAGTTATAACTGGATTAATAACTCACTTAGATGGTTCCAAGTTTCACAGGCCCTCGATGTAGTCCCCCCCGTTGCGTACAACGTGTTCCCAGCGATGCGGAAGTCGTTGGATCCCGTTGGCACTGCCCAATCTATTGATGGTACGAAGAGAGCGCTGGGCAGCCTGCTCAATGTCTTCAATGGTACGGAAGCGCTCCCCGCGCATTGTCATCTTCATCTTCGGGATGAGATCATAGTCGCAGGGACTGATGTCGGGAGAATATGGGGGGTGATAGAGGACCTCCCAGCCCCAGCGATCCAACAATGCCGACACAACGCCTGCTGTGTGTGCCCTAGCATTGTCATGCAGAACAATGGGCGGTTTAACCATGTGGCGGCGCCGTTTCCTTCTCAGAGCTCCTCGGAGATGGTCTTGCAGAAACGAACAATAGTACGCCGCATTAACGGTTTGCCCTCGGGGAACAGTATGGTGAATGATCACACCATCCCAATCATAGGCAAGAATCAACATTACCTTCTTATTCGTGGGGGTTGGTCTAACTGTTTGCTTCCGTGGTGATCCGTCGTGCCGCCACTCGTTCCATTGGCGTTTTAACTGTGGCTCATAAGATCTGGCCCACGTCTCGTCAATGGTTATGATACGCCGTAAGAAACCTTCTCCTTCGCGCTCATAATGTTGCAAGTGCATACGACAAGCGTCATATCACAGCCATTTGTGCATATCGGTTAAGTCATGCGGAACCCATTTGTACGCAATCTTCCTCATTTTCAGTAAGTCCTTCAGGATGTGAAGGACAGTTGAATGCGCCAGTCCGGTATCTTGCTCTAATTGACAAATCGTTACGTTCCGATCCACCTCTACTAACGCGGACAACATCTGTACATTGTCATCACTTACTGGTGGGTGACCAGATCGAGGCATGTGCTCCACACGTTCGCGCCCATCTCGAAAGGCTGCAACCCATCTTGCTACCGTTCTGAACGGTAACGCGGCTGCACCGCACGCTTCCTGCAATCCTCGGTGACACTGTTTAGCACTGCGACCCCTAGCACACTGAATTTTTATCCACGTTCTCTGCTCCTGCTTGGAAAACATTGCGACTGTCTTTCGCGAGCGCTGGTCTCACACTACTCATCTAACAGGTGCGACTGCGCACGAGCGGTGGTGAGGACGGGCGAGGTCATGTGCTCTGTGGGAGGGGATGCAGGGCAGCAACCGTCGGTAAAAGTGGCAACGCCCAACATTGTTGCAACTTGGCACTGAAGCATTGCATAAACTAAAAAACCAATCCATGTATAATACACTAAGGTGTATGTTTCACAGAACTCAAGCTCCTAAACCAGAGGGAGTTAGAAGGTGTGGTTTGTACCAAAATCTTCCAAATCGTCTCAATAGCACAGGAAAAAACTTGCATTTCTTGAAAAGTCAATGGTACAATGGAATTATATTTATTTGTTTATAAAGTGCTTTTAAACAAATAAACAAGACGATAGCTCCAACGTGTACAGCCCGCATAGCACTAGGGTCGGGCGGGTCCGCTAGTTTTATTTTATTTCAATTTGATTTTATTATTTTACATGAATACTTATCCATTAGATTTTAAATTTTTGTTAAAAAAATATTTTAGTTTATATTTTCATCGTCCTTATTCATTGTTTTCCAGTTTTTAGCGGCTTCGGTGGCGTAGTCGGCAGCATGCTGAGCTTCTATGCCCAAGATAGCGGGTTCAAACCCGGCCGAAGCCGTCGGATTTCTTTTAAGAGCGTTAATAATAATAATATCGTATGGCCTCGGGTGCCTGGTGCAAGCTTTGTTAATTGACACCCAGAGGGTAGCTTGCATGTCGAATTTCGTCGTTCCTTTGAACGCTATGAAAGTCAAGGAGGTTAGATATCTAAACTCCTTGACACTACAGCGCTTTCAAGTAGAGAATGGAGGAACTTTGTGTTGGCGGAAAATCCCGAGATTAATTTTGCCATTGAACACGGCCTACTGAATTCAAATGGGTTCTTTAACATGCCAACAACGTATGACATGAGTATCGTGATTTTTGTCGCCTTCAAAAATCACTTACCATGGCCAGGGGCGAACCTGCAATCTTGGGGTTGGTAGTCCGACACTATAACCACTCACCCACCCTGGCAAGCAAGCGTTAAAAATCCCTCAGTATGCCTTCCTTCGGAGGGGAAGTGAAGCCGGCGGTCCCATGTCATAGATTTATGGCATGTTAAAGAACCTTCCACTAATTGCACCTGTGTGAAGCTAAATTGGATAGGTTAAGAATGTAAACAATGCTCTTAGGTTTCTACGTTCGTTGCCAAGAGCCGACTGCGGTGGCGTCTAGTAGCTAAGTACTGAACTTGGTCTAGTAGTCGTTGACGGTGGCGCTTGGCGGCAAAAGTAGGAACTATTTGAAAAATTCTAAGTTGCAGTACTTAAATTAAAAAAAAAAACCAGATACACACACTAATACAGTCATCACAATTAACACCGGTTATCAGACAGATTCTACACACACCGAAGTACACGGGGCTACATGACCGCGTTGTCGCAGCCCCTGAACTTAAGAACCAACCAACTATTCCAGTTTCTTCATTTCATTCTGTATATATTTTAGTTAATGTCATTTCTCAACAGTTTTATTAGACTAGTTAAGACATTATGGGGTTGGAAGCCATTTTCCAGTGTTGCCTTAGTAAACAGAAGTTTGGTGCTTTTCAGTCGGTCAACACGAATGTACCCAAAAGAGTTGGGTAATAATACCCTAATCCTGAAAAAAATTACATGAAATAATAAATACACTAGGATGACCAGTTTCGATCGTCAAGCGATCATCATCAGATCCATTACACTTAGGCTATAAAATGAAAATGAAAATCCACAGCCTGCTTCCTGTCTCCGACCGGGTCAGCAATGGAATGAAATCTAGGTTTGAAAATAAGGGTGAGATTTAGTTCTATACATTTTTTGTTGAACCAAATTGACTTGTTTAAGTTCATGAGTTTAAGCCTGAGTGATTTGAATCTCTTGACTTCACGATTTTCCTGACTAGCCGTGAACATTATGGGGTTTGAAGCCATTTTTCAGTGTCGCCTTAGTAAACAAAATGTATAGAACTAAATCTCACCCCTATTTTCATACCTAGATTTTATAGCCTAAGTGTAATGGATCTGATGATGATCACTTGACGACCACAAGGGATTTGATGTTTTATTTACCACAAACACGACGATATTGTGGTCTGGGGAAGGAACACCGAAGAAGTGCAAAAACAACTAGATGCACTGAACGAAAATATTCAGAAGTACGGCCTGAAAATCAGTACAGAGAAAAGCAAGACCATGGTGATGACAAGAGGGGAAAGACAAGGAAAGGGCACTGTGAAAATTGGAAGTCAGAGTTTGGAAATTGTGGACACGTTCAAATACCTAGGAAGTGAATTGATGCAAACTGGTAGGTTGGACATGGAGATTGGCAGGAGGGTACAGCAGAGCAATGCATTCTATCAAAGTGTAAGAAAACTTGTTTAGGACAAGGAAGTGTAGCAGTTATTAATGCCCCATGTTGGTAGCGACAAGTGTAACAGTTTCGCTAGCCCACACTGTTGGGAGAAAATGTAATTGTTTACCTTTGCCTAAGCTATGTTGTTTTAATGGGCGCCAAGACCTCAACGCAATGTTGAAATCTAAATTTGTATTTAACAACGTCTAGCTCTGGCAGAACACCTTCAAGACTCTATTCACTCAGATCGTGGTATGATTTGATCATTAACCCAACAAACAATTGTATCAGGAGAAGGAATTGGTCTATATCTAATGCTACCTACTGAAAGCAAAGATTGCATTGTAAAAGAAATGAATTTATTATATAAAACAAGAATAGCAAAATTAATAATAATAAGTATAAAATTTAAATTGGAGCGTTGTGATTTGAATATTACCGATAGAAAATTACGTGAAAACGGAGTCTGATAAATTGATTTTACTCTTATTTCCAAGCTATGAAGTTACTGAAATATGAAATGTAAAACAAAGAAAATGAGAGATTGCGTATTTCTGCGTCATTGGCGCTTACCACTGGAAATTGCCAAAGCATTTCCCTCGTTCTTGATGATGTTGTGAGCTTCCCACAGTCTCCTGGACGTCGTCATCTCCGTCGGAATTTGATGATATTCTGGTAGATTAGATAATTCTATGGTCCGTACCTCGGACCCAAACACTCGTACAACCAAGTTTTACAAAAGTTCGTCGCTAACTCCACTGAACATCGGAGCGACACGCACTTGCGACCGTACACCTCAAGTATTTCACAGATAGTCCTCGTCCCACGGAACATCGGAGCGACTCCCGCGTATATCCACACTCGGCAAGAACTATACAGATTGTTCCTAACTCCACTGAACATCGGAGCGACTCGCACGCGCATCCATACTCCTCAAGTATTTCACAGATAGTCCTCGTCCCACGGAACATCGGAGCGACTCCCGCGTATATCCACACTCGGCAAGAACTATACAGATTGTTTCACTGATAGTCCTTGTTTCACGGCGCGTCGAACGATATAACCACACGCCGGCTCCCCACCCTTCAGTCCCAACTAGCTTACGTCGTCTCCCCTGATTGGCTGACCCACCACGCGATCTTCTCCTCCTCCGGGTCATTACACTCGGCGGGAGGGTTCCGTTCCAACAATTCGTCTTTTCTAGACCTTACGACCCAAGACTGCGTCATGCTTCTCGACAAGATTAAGCGTGTACTTGAAATCCCAGTGAGTCACGTCTCTCGATATACCCTAACTGACGAAAACTCCGTAAAATTCCGTAATCAGATAATTTTCTATGATATCGTCGTTCGTAATAATTTGCTGGATAGCGTTTTCTAAGACATAGAAAACCTATCTGAATGCTAATAATTTTTATTAAATGCTCCGAAAATACCTTAATAATAATTATAATAAATTAATAATAATAATAAATTAACATGAAAATTTATCTTGGCTGAACAATTTGCCGCGTAAATAAATATAGAATGGCTTCCTACTGACTTATGCCAGTGGCATAAAAACCCCTCGAAAAACACGTTACATATTCGCCTCGGATCATCGGATGATTTACCGTGACGACGGTCCATTATCCGATTATCCCAGACACATTAATAAACCCCATCCAAAATACATATTACATAAATGAAATCACCCTAAATTACAGATATATACACTCATATTTTTTCTTCACGCACTTTGCGTCAAAGTTTGTTGTCACAATGGATTGCACTTTGCAACCAGTCCAATGTTTTACATATGGAATAGTGTTCCACGGATATTTCCGCCTCTCAAATTTCTCTATGTTGGAGAAATAGACATAATTAATGTGTGAGCACTATGTATTTATGATGTCATATCACACGCATTGAAGGTGTTCTGATATATTTATATCACCATAGAACTTCCTAATTTCACTGGAGGTCCCCTCCTTATGGTGACATTTAATTCCACTTATCACTCAGCACACGATCACACTATTGTGGCAGCGCCTCGTGACCATAATACTTAATCTCTCTTTAACGTAGATTAAATTAATATTGACTTCTGAAAAAAAAAAACCAGTAAATGCGCATTACATATAACACCAAATATTTCTGTGCCGTAAGCGCCCTGTCTTGTTAAGTTCCCGTTAACCATATTCTACTTAATACTAGCTCTCAACACAGACCATTTCTCCTCACACAAATAATACCATTGTACAGATTATCTTAAATTACACACTTACAAATCTTACATGGCGAGGCCGTAAACAGAAATCACGTGTGCTGATATGTATGAGTTTCATGAAGGACTGTCTCGCATTCTGATGGCCCATCTTTTATCTCGTGGACGCCTTAAGCTAACAAGCCCTATTCAAGCGCTCCCCCATCTCTTGGAGATAAATGGGAACCCATCAGCGCTGCCAAAATGGCCTTGGTGCATCGAGACAATTTAGTGCTCAACAGCATCCGACAATCCCGTCATATTTCCCTGTACCTTAAAAACTCTCATTTACTTACATACTACCCCCCTGTGTGACTTCTGATACGCCTGCCTTAAGACCAGATCTTCCACGCACCAGACACCACACTTACTCATTTGATAGGCCGGCTCGCCAGCTAAACACACTCACTTTATGACACATATTTTCGTAGACTATGTATATTATACGTTCCGTATAATCTGTTTCCCTCACTATTCTCCAGCACATATGCTGTTTTCCCAATACGTTTGGAAACTATAAATGTTTCTGCGTCACCTGCTTCCAACCTTGCAAGTGGCTCCCTTAAATGAACGTCATCACGTTGCTCTACCTAGCATATTTCTCAGTATCTGTAACGATGCCCTGTTGCTACTGTCCACCCATGCTAACCCTACCTTCCTATGGTGTCACACCTCTACTCGACACTCTATGACCTAAAAATGTCACTTCTGACTGACAGAATGACGACTTAGACAGCTTCAAAGTGAACCCTGCCTGATCTAACTTCTGAAAAACTATATCTAAATGACGTAGATGCTCCTCAAAACTGCGTGAACTAATTACCATATCATCTATGTAAATGGTTACAAACTCTCCTGTGTCATCCCCTAATGCGATGTTTAAAGCCCTAATTAAAGCTGCTGAACTACTCTTTAACCCATAAGGTGTTCTACAAAATTGATAAAGGTTATATTTATGACTAAAAGCTGTAAATGGTCTATCTTCGTACATAAGTGGCACTTGCCAAAAACTGGAACTCAAATCTACACAAGTGAAATACTTCTTCCCCTCAAATGTTTGCATTAATTCCTCTATTGACATAGATTTCAGCTGATCTGAACTAATTCTACTGTTAACCAAACGAGCGTCTAAACAAATACGAACAGTGCCGTCGGTCTTGGGTACCGTGATCAAAGAATTAACATATGGACTGTTAAGAGTGCTCAATTATCCCATCTTCAAGCATCTGATTAATTTGTGCCTCAACTGCACTCTGATAAGCGAAAGGTACAGGATATCTATGTCCTGTGAATACTGACCTATCAATAACGTTCAATGAATGTGTATAGCAATTGGCCATACCAATGCGATCCTCAAAAACTCTCCTATTACACAATAACACATCATAGAGCCGAACACATTGTTCCACCTCTATATTACCCTGAAATGCAGCCTCACGTAACGAGTCCTCTAGACTTCCGTTCGTAATCACACTGCCCACAAAACATGGAGAACCCCGCTCTACGGCTGGCGATATCTCATTTAAAGTACAAATCACACCTACAATACTACGCCTCTGAATATGGTCATTGAACGCTACTTCTACTTCAGAATCTCCCCATTTAAATTTCAAACTCCCTACATCATAACATAAGTTACCAGACACTCTACTTAGCCACTCTGAACCCAAGATAACACTGAATACTAAATTTGGAATTACAAGGCAAATCTGCTTCTCTACATGATTATTAATTTTAATGTCTACTAAAACTTGCTTAGAAATTACTTTAGACCTCTTCCCAACAGCTGTGATAACAAAAGTGCTTTTAATTGGCATCTCCTCAAAATTTACTCCAGTTCCTTTCATTTTATCATAAAATGCACTACTTATGCAACTCTTCATACAACCACTATCAATTAAAACATCTGTGTACGCCTCGGACACGTTAAATTTAACTATGGGGCTCTTACTAACCACTTCCTGAATAATACCTTCATCATTTAGTTCATGTAATAATTCATTTCTCACATTTAGGTCATAGGGTTCCTGTATAATTGTATGGACAGGGCATGCTACAGACTGAGATTCTGACCTTACTTCGCAGCCTGGTTCGCGTTTAAAGAACCGCTACAGCTGGCCGTAGTACTAGTTACTACTGCACTGGTCTGGTTGTTCTGAGTTGTGTTGTCATTGTTTGGCTGTATATTACTACCACTAGGCTGTCCTCTTCCTTGACCCCTATTCTGGTTGTAATTATTGTCATTATAATTTCTCCCTTGATTTCCCCTGAAATCATTGTTTCTCCCTTGATTTCCCCTGTAATCATTGTTCCTCCCTTGATTTCCCCTGAAATCATTATTCCTCCCTTGATACTGATTACCATAGCCATTTCCTCTGTTCTGATTTAGCTGATTACTATTATTTCTATTTTGAGCGTTGGCCCCTTCGCCACCGTTCCCTTGAACTTCCTGATGCCTGGCTTCGTTAGGTCTATTATTATTATTACCCTGGTTCCTATTGAAATTGTCCTCATAACCCCCTCTCCCTAGTGCATCAAATGTGCTTAACAAATTTTCTACTTGTGATATAGTCTTTACATTCTGGATACAAGCAGCCTCCTTGATCCTATAGGGAAAGTGCCTAAGTAGCAACCTTACCACATCACTTTCCTCCTTCAAGCCATCCAGATATTTACACACTAATACCTGCCCTAAAAAGTATTCGGTCATGGTGGAGCTTCCTTTAGGGTTATATTTACCACACACTACTCCCTCACGATGCTGCGACTGAATAACCTCATTCCAGAACTTTTCACAGAATTTCATTTTAAAATCATTAATATCAGTAAACTTGTCTCTGTAGACAGCAAACCAATTCCTCGTTTCCCCCACAAACACTTGTTCTAAAATTTCAACTACCTGGCACCACTCAATACTACCATTTTCCAACCTCTCCCCGAATTTATTTTCTATAGTGTTCATGAACTCCATTGGGCACCCCTGTCGATTGCTGAACTTACCCAGTTCTACCTCCCTGTGTGTGCTATTCACAAAAACTGGCCTATTCTGACTATTTTCTTGCCTGATCCTAGCTTTTAATTTTAATTCTAATTCTGCGATTTTCTCCTCAGCCTTCCTCTCAATACTGTTTACTGTTAATTTAATGTTTCATTCTGATTCTTCTACTTTATCATATAGCTTTGCTTGTTTCTCCTCAATCTTGCTAATGCTCTCTCTATTACTCTCTCTTAAATCATTTACTTCTGCAAATATTTGCGAGTGGACTTTCTCAATTCTACCCCCCAGCTGTTCCTTAACCTCTTTAGTTGCTACCTGAATTTTGTCAATTTCTCCCCCCAATTGCTTTTTGACCTGCTGTGTTTCCCGTTGCACTAGTTCTTTTAAATTTTCAGCCTGTGTACTGATTCTAATTTCTAACTCCTCCTGTACTTTTCCTAATTTCTTGTCTACATCTGCAATGATCTCTTTAACCTTCTCTTCCATTACTCCTCTGATTTCTCCTCTAATCTGCTCCATTTTCACACTAATTTCCTTGTTGTTCTTATCTAATTTTGCATTATTCTGTTCTAATTTATTATTTAAAGCTTCTGTACTTTCTTTATTTTCCCTACTGTTTTGTTCTAATTTTGCATTATTCTGTTCTAATTTTGCATTTAAAGCTTCTGTACTTTCTTTATTTTCCCTACTGTTTTGTTCTAATTTTGCATTTAAGGCATCTGTACTTTCTTTATTTTCCCTACTGTTTTGTTCTAATTTAGCGTTGTTTTGTTCCAGTTTAGCATTTAAAGCGTCACTACTAACTTTGTTCTGATACATGAACTCGAGAAGTAAAGTTTTTAATTCTGGTTGGCCGCCTACACTCCCTGTTTCAGTATCGGGATTTACCTCCGCTACCCCGGTACTACCATCACTCGACATACTGCTCGTATCATCACTCTCCAGTTGATGACCACTACGTAACCTCATCTGTCTTTCTTTCTCATCCCCCATAATGATATACACTGATAAAGACAAATAACCCCCAAAATACAGGCACAGAAATATATACCCTTCTCCTTCCACAAATGTTATTAGGTTTTCAGCCCCAAGTTGTCGGCGACAAATGTAGCAGTTATTAATGCCCCATGTTGGTAGCGACAAGTGTAACAGTTTCGCTAGCCCACACTGTTGGGAGAAAATGTAATTGTTTACCTTTGCCTAAGCTATGTTGTTTTAATGGGCGCCAAGACCTCAACGCAATGTTGAAATCTAAATTTGTATTTAACAACGTCTAGCTCTGGCAGAACACCTTCAAGACTCTATTCACTCAGATCGTGGTATGATTTGATCATTAACCCAACAAACAATTGTATCAGGAGAAGGAATTGGTCTATATCTAATGCTACCTACTGAAAGCAAAGATTGCATTGTAAAAGAAATGAATTTATTATATAAAACAAGAATAGCAAAATTAATAATAATAAGTATAAAATTTAAATTGGAGCGTTGTGATTTGAATATTACCGATAGAAAATTACGTGAAAACGGAGTCTGATAAATTGATTTTACTCTTATTTCCAAGCTATGAAGTTACTGAAATATGAAATGTAAAACAAAGAAAATGAGAGATTGCGTATTTCTGCGTCATTGGCGCTTACCACTGGAAATTGCCAAAGCATTTCCCTCGTTCTTGATGATGTTGTGAGCTTCCCACAGTCTCCTGGACGTCGTCATCTCCGTCGGAATTTGATGATATTCTGGTAGATTAGATAATTCTATGGTCCGTACCTCGGACCCAAACACTCGTACAACCAAGTTTTACAAAAGTTCGTCGCTAACTCCACTGAACATCGGAGCGACACGCACTTGCGACCGTACACCTCAAGTATTTCACAGATAGTCCTCGTCCCACGGAACATCGGAGCGACTCCCGCGTATATCCACACTCGGCAAGAACTATACAGATTGTTCCTAACTCCACTGAACATCGGAGCGACTCGCACACGCATCCATACTCCTCAAGTATTTCACAGATAGTCCTCGTCCCACGGAACATCGGAGCGACTCCCGCGTATATCCACACTCGGCAAGAAGTATACAGATTGTTTCACTGATAGTCCTTGTTTCACGGCGCGTCGAACGATATAACCACACGCCGGCTCCCCACCCTTCAGTCCCAACTAGCTTACGTCGTCTCCCCTGATTGGCTGACCCACCACGCGATCTTCTCCTCCTCCGGGTCATTACACTCGGCGGGAGGGTTCCGTTCCAACAATTCGTCTTTTCTAGACCTTACGACCCAAGACTGCGTCATGCTTCTCGACAAGATTAAGCGTGTACTTGAAATCCCAGTGAGTCACGTCTCTCGATATACCCTAACTGACGAAAACTCCGTAAAATTCCGTAATCAGATAATTTTCTATGATATCGTCGTTCGTAATAATTTGCTAAGACATAGAAAACCTATCTGAATGCTAATAATTTTTATAAAATGCTCCGAAAATACCTTAATAATAATTATAATAAATTAATAATAATAATAAATTAACATGAAAATTTATCTTGGCTGAACAATTTGCCGCGTAAATAAATATAGAATGGCTTCCTACTGACTTATGCCAGTGGCATAAAAACCCCTCGAAAAACACGTTACAGAAGTACCAAGGAAAAGCAAGGAGGTAATGTATAAAGTGTACTATGTTCCCATATTAACTTATGCAGCTGAGACTTGGACCCTGACAAGCAGGCAAGAGAGTAGAATCCAAGCCAGTGAAATGAAATTCCTAAGAAGTATGATAGGAAAGACAGAGTGAGGAATGAAGATGTTAGAGGAAGGAAGTTGGGATGGGAAAACTAAATGAGAGAATTGAGAAGAATAAACTAAGATGGTTTGGACATGTAAAGAGGATGGAGGAAAATAGAATACCAAGACAGATGCTGGAGGCAAAGTGATGATGATAATTGTTGTTTTAAGGGGCCTAACATCTAGGTTATCGGCCCCATGGAGACAAAGTGCAAGGGTAAGAGAGCAAGGGGAAGACCTAGAACAAGGTGGATCGATTCAGTGAAGAACAGCGTTAAAAAAATAAATCTGGACTGGGACAAGATCATGGAAGAAGAATGGTGGAAGGAAAGAGGAAAGTGGAGAAGTGCCATAAATACCCCGACCCGGCAGGAGCTGGATAAGGGGAAATTATGATGATGATGACGTTGCTCTCCGCTGAATGAGTCAATCGTCAGCAACCTTGTCGTTTACCACTTCCAGAAGAGTTAGCAACTCCATACTCACTGCATGCCTGCCAGGTGGCATTGTGGAATGCCCCATATTGCTGACTCCACACATCCCTACGTAAGTAGCCTACGTAAGTAGCCATCCTGAAATTCAATCCCCATTCCCCCAATACATGTAGACACAACCCTGTTTGAGGAAGTCGCCCTTCCCTGAGCACTTCCCCACACAGCTACCCCTTCGCGGGTGAACCACTGGAAAGGGTTGCGATCTGGTAGAAAGGAAGTCCTCAACTTATCTTCTAACATTTAAACACAAAATGTGCTAAATGTTCCGGCATAACTCAACAAAATGACAGTGTTTCGCCCCGGTGTGCAATTGGGCTCTTCAGTTGGTTAATGCACACCTCACCAAGACACTGTCTAGTACACACTGGGAAGGCCATTGCAAGACGTATTTGATACATGTGTATCCACATCACGAGCAAAGCCAGTGCACTATGGGAGTCGAAACTCCACTCCAAAGCAATTATAACCTTACCTTGGCATTGAATATATAATTTTCCAAAGAAAAATATGTATTGTCCGTTGAGCCATTATATATTTAAACACAAAATGTGCTAAATGTTCCGGCATAACTCAACAAAATGACAGTGTTTCGCCCCGGTGTGCGATTGGGCTCTTCAGTTGGTTAAAGCACACCTCACCAAGACACTGTCTAGTACACACTGGGAAGGCCATTGCAAGACGTATTTGATACATGTGTATCCACATCACGAGCAAAGCCAGTGCACTATGGGAGTCGAAACTCCACTCCAAAGCAATTATAACCTTACCTTGGCATTGAATATATAATTTTCCAAAGAAAAATATGTATTGTCCGTTGAGCCATTATATATTTAAACACAAAATGTGCTAAATGTTCCGGCATAACTCAACACTGTCATTTTGTTGAGTTATGCCGGAACATTTAGCACATTTTGTGTTTAAATATATAATGGCTCAACGGACAATACATATTTTTCTTTGGAAAATTATTTATTCAATGCCAAGGTAAGGTTATAATTGCTTTGGAGTGGAGTTTCGACTCCCATAGTGCACTGGCTTTGCTCGTGATGTGGATACACATGTATCAAATACGTCTTGCAATGGCCTTCCCAGTGTGTACTAGACAGTGTCTTGGTGAGGTGTGCATTAACCAACTGAAGAGCCCAATTGCACACCGGGGCGAAACACTGTCATTTTGTTGAGTTATGCCGGAACATTTAGCACATTTTGTGTTTAAATATATAATGGCTCAACGGACAATACATATTTTTCTTTGGAAAATTATATATCTTCTAACAATCGTCAAGAAGGAAAGCTCAGATACATCGAGCACATCGTGAGAGTTGAACATTAGTAACTTCTCTAACTCATCACTGAGGACAATATTGCCAGATGAATATCTGCGGGGAGAAGGAGGAACTCTTGGCCTAAAGTCTTGCGCTGCTAGTATGGACGTACTCCATCCTCAGATAGCTTGAACCCACGGCCTAGTGCTGCGCGTTAGAGAGCTTAGCTACTGCTGTCTGTAGAATTAGTATTATTAGTACTATATACTGTATTAACACCAGCAACAGAACAATCTTCTAGTGATAATAATGTTTTGATGTGGAGTGAACTTGCCTTCCTTCTAGCCCGAAGTGTCAAGAGACAGATGAAACAGTTGACAGTGCACTCACTTCAGACTCATCAGACAGGTAATAGATCTTTCAATCATAATAGCACAGTTTGTTTGTGAAGTATGCCATCATGAACATTAAGTGGGAGGACTACGTGACCAACACTGCGGTTCTCGAGAAAGCATTGAGGCAACTATCATCACTGACCAACTGAGATGGTTAGGCCATGTTCACCGTATGAGTGATTAGTGATGTGGGACGGGTAAATACCCAGTGGGAAGGTAAATATAAATTGGGTATTTACCCAGTGGTCTCTTCAATACCCAAAATGAGGGTATTTTCAGTTTTTGAGCTTTGTACAACACTTGTTGATGTGTTGATGAAGTGTTGGACAAACAAGGACTGAAACACAGGTATTTGATGCCTTAAATTGAAATCAGGAACAATATTGATCCTTCAAAAGAAAAAAAAAAAGGAAATTGGATGTCCAGGTATTTTTGGGTATTTATATGTTATGTTTTGACACTGTAACCTTGTCTTTAATTGGTTTTGTTTTTCCTTAAACTAAAGTAAAATATTGAATAAAATTGTTTTGTGTTTAAAATTTTTAATAAATACCAAGATATTGAGAAGGTCGAGTTTTATTACGATACTGGAAATGAGCAACAAAGATGTGGGAGGGAAAAGCTACTTTTGTAGTAATAAGAGTGAGCTATTTGCATATTAATTGAAAGTGTATGCCAAAACTCAAAAGGTAATAAAATATATTCAATAGAAAGGACATTTGAAAAAAAAAAAAAATGCTTAGTAAAAGTGCTTTTAAGTTATTTTGCATTCAATTTTAAATATTAAAGAAATATTAATTTTTTAAATCATACTCTAAATAATAGAAATGCATGTCAGGAAGTTTTTGTAGTATGTGGGCTCTATAATGGGTGAAGATGTACTGTATGCCAGCAAGCATATGGGTTGGCAACACTGCTTAGCTCATCCTACCCAGAATTCAATCTGACACTGTACTTCCCTCCCATTTTCTATTCTTTGTTTGATTTTCTATTTACTATTTACTAGCCTTTTTGGTTATTTGATTATTTATTTTATATAGAACTAGCAACCCACCCCGGCTTCGCCCATGAACAGTTAAGAATGCAAGGTGATAGGCTACTTCTAACGGAGGTCTTATAAGATATCCTTGTATACGACATTAGTCTTTTTCCCTCCAGCAGTGAACACGAAAAGATTTCGGTTTGATGTAACAAGCGATAGAGCCAAGTAAAGCTGTCCATGAGGAAAACATTCTCCATTAAGATCAACTCCAGTCACGCTAAGTGTCTGATCCTGTGCTTTGTTTATAGTCATGCCAAAGCAGACTCTTACTGGAAATTGTACTCGTTTGAAACGATAAGGCAAATCTGAAGGAATCATAGGGATTCTGTGTACTAAGACCGTTTCTCCTGTACCACAGCTAATTAAGATAGTTGATTCAATGAAACAGTTTTTCAAAGTTTTCACTACCAATCGTGTCCCATTGCATAACTTTGGTGGTTGTAAATTACGTAGCAATATAATAGGCACTCCTACTTTTAAAATAAGCTTGTGTGGTGGCAAGCCAGAAGGAAATAAAGAATTTAGGAATTCTGTAGGGTAATGAACAGCTTCTTCACTATCGACTACTGCGTCTAGCCTACTGAGTAATATACTAGAGCCTGGGCAGTGAATTTGGAGAACACCAAGTCATTAGTTTTCACAACTTGTTAGTTTGTCGGCGATAGTATTGCTCTTTCTTTAAACCATGAATGAGTCTTGTTAGATAGGCCATGGATTTGAGGATAAACGCTATCAATCAATTCTTGAATACTGCTTACTAAAGCACAGAAATCGTCACTGAGGGTAATTTTCCCGTCAATCACCAGTAAATCTCCATTTCCGACTCTAAGTAACAAATTAGCAAACAAACTATTATCTTCTGAAGATAAGAGTATACTCTCATGTTAGTTTTGAGTGCCAATTTATTATATCTGGCCAGATGTAAGATATTTTTAATGAAGCGTTCACTTCGTCGGCTCTCGTTCCTCTGGTATCAACTGGTAAGATTTGACGAAAATCTCCGGCGAACAAAACTGTGCAGCCACCCATAGGTGTGTTCCGATTCCTTAGATCACGCAAGATCCTGTCGACAGCTTCAACGGAAGTTTTGTGCGACATTGTAGCCTCATCCCATACAACTACAGAACAATTTTGGATTAAACTGGCAGTGTTACTTTGTTTTGAAATATTACATACATTTCCATTATTACTGCTGACTTTCAAAGGAAGTTTAAATGTTGCATGTGCTGTTCTTCCTCCTTCCAAAAGAGTGGCTGCAATTCCAGATGATGCGACGGCAAGAGCAATATTACCACCAGACCTCACTTTCTCGAGCAACACATAAATCAAGAACGTTTTGCCTGTGCCTGCAGGGGCATCGAGAAAAAATATCTTACCTTTCTTCTTAGTGTTATAAGCTTGTTTCTGATCGTGGTTCAGACGGTGTTCTTCTTGAGCAACGGTTTGAAGGTGCCGAGAACGAAGTCTTTCTTTCTCTTGTGGCAATCTAGAAATTATTTGTTGCTCTGTTTCACTGTTACGTGATAAGCACTTTTTTATTTTGCGATGTCAATGAACTATGACCTATATCCGTTTTACATCTCGGCATGATGGCTTAACATCACTGACTGGACTATTAATTATAACGAATTCTTGTCAGACGTAATTTAAGAATGACGAGGTGCATGAAACACAAATCCCCCTTCCGTCCAATCTTAAATTGACTGTGTATTTTGCGGAACGGAAAATTCACAGGCGAAATGAAGACAAACCGAGTTGAACTTCCAGGGAAACTCCAAACACAACCAGCCTTCTCTAAAGTCTTAACTGAACACAACTCGACGGTTTGCTGCTGGCTGTATCTGGGGTAATAGGTTCGCCCGCTAGTTAGGCTGTAACAGGGGTGATAAGACTCGCCCTTAGCTAGCTCGTAAACTGTCGCCTCAATATTAGAATGGACATGGTTGGAAGAAATGAAAACGTAAAAATACTTATCGTGGGCGATGTATTGAAGACAGAGATATGCTCTCCTGGATTTTATGTAGAACTTTTCATGCTGAACAATTCTTACACTCATAGTACAGGGTGACAGATAGGAACCAGATGTTTTTGAAATGGACAGTACTCGGTTGATTTGTGAGGAAAACTGATTTTATTGTTACCACATTTTAGAATACGTTCTACCATTTCATTTACTATTTACCATTGTTAGGTGCGAAAGATAATGTCACCAAGGTGGCGGCCATCCTTTTGAATACAGGTTTCAACTCGTCGCGAGAAAGCATTCATAACTCTGCCGAACACCGGATGTTTTTAAAATGGATTGTACTGAGCCAGGAGGAGCAGCAGAGAGAGGGGAGAGTAGCCATGCTCCTCGGCACAGCATACCATGTCACTCACACCTACGCTTTGGAGCCTGCCAGGTCAGTCGTGAGAGTCCTAACCTCCTCGACTTTCCTCAATTGATGTTAGGTTTTATTCCTTGGGTGCACTTAGGCTAGTCCTATTAGCTGGGTATCTGCTACCGGTGAGGTAGCCTATAGATAAATTAAGGAGACTAGGCTTTAAGTTATTTTTTAAGCCAATAAGAGAAGTAGCAGCCGCGGCTTCTCCATGCCAGCCCTCTCGGGCAAGGCCGCCACCCATACATAGGCGTTAACGGCTTAGTGGCAAGTCCAGTCTCGACGAGCATTGTTGGACGTTGAGGCGAGCATTGTTTTGGTGGGCTGGTTTTAAAAGTGGCAGTTAGGCAATAATTGTTGGTAGGCTAAGGCGCAGTGGACCGTGCAACACCGCGTGTTCGCACATGAAACCTATGTGCTAAATGAAGAGAATGGCAGAACAGTCACACTGACCTCACGCCGATACGTCCACATGCTGGAAACATTTTTGCGACCGGAACTGCGGAGATGCCGAATAGACATTCGCAATATTTACTTCCAACAGGATGGAGCCACAGTGCACACCGCCAATGCATCGATGACAGTTGTGAGGAACATGTTCGCTGGTCGCCTCATTTCGCGGTTCGGTGACATTCCATGGCCGCCAAGATCCCCCAACTTATCCTCTTGTGATTTTTTCCTGTCGGAGTACCTAAAGGAACGTGTCTATGCCCACAAACCCCATACATTAATGGCGCTGAAAGAGGTGCGTGCGATTGACAAGCGGTGTTGGTATTTATTAAAAATTTTAAACACAAAACAACCAAAAGGTTTTATTCAATACCGGTATTTTACTTTAGTTTAAGGAAAAACAAAACCAATTAAAGACAAGGTTACAGTTGCATCATAAAAATTGAAGAAAAAATTACAAAGATAAAAAATGTAGGTGAGGTACATATTTTATTTAGTTCCCCCACCCTCACTCATAATTTGTGAATGATTCATAGACCCTTCAACAAGAAAATTCAACTCCTGGATTGTGCTGTCCTCGGACAAGCACCCCAGTCTACATAGGCCTGTACTCACCTTATGCTTGGAGATGGAGTCCAGAAAGGATGCAGGTTCAAACTTTGTGAGGGATAACACTTTGGCACCAATAGATAATTTGTCCAGCAGTACCACTGTCAGGCCATAGATGTGGTAGAAAGGCAACACTGCTGGTACTACATCTTGATAGGAATCTGCAATGCGAGGAGTTGTGGCTGATAACACTTTGCCTAAAACTCACCCCATATTGTATTTTCTATGACAGCTGCAATTGAATCAGTCATTTAAGAAAGGGCATATGTCCAGAAATGTAACTTTTCAGGAGGAGCAAAAAAATGATTGAGAAGCCAGTCTTGCTATTTACGTTAAATGTATGTTTCGACCTTTAGTGTTGATGGTTGTGGATAAAATATGAAGTAAAGATAAAGGACTTTGTTGGAAATGGCAGATGAAATTAGTGGATATGTGCCCTTTCTAAAATGATGGCTGAATGAACTTCAGTTTTGGAGCAAAAACACATAGTTTATTCAGATAACTTAGACACACTGTGTCGTTGCTCTACAATAATAATCATTTGAATGATGGCAGTCAATCACAATCATCGTCAGTTGGTCAAGCAAGTATTTTGTCGAAAAAGTCTTTGTACTCCCTCGGAATGTACACTTCTAGACGGTTTAGATTATTCATATAAACCGCACTCGTTCCAGGTTCCGTATTGACCATGTTTACAAGATGTATAACACAATTTACACTCGCCAAATCAATACTTTACTTTACTAAAAAATACTATAGGTACATGTTTCGGAAACTTGATATGTTTCCTTCTTCAGCCCATATGTTGGTGTGAAACTCAAGGCCGACTGTTCTTTCGTCAACACCATGCATTTCTGTGAAAGAACCATAGACTTGAAATTAAACGAGAACAACACCATGCATTCGGTCGACATTAAAGACATGTATACTAACATCCCGGTCAAGAAAACGATCAAGATCATTCAGGATAGATTAATTAACAATAGCGATTTGTCTAAAGTAGAAATCGAGGAATTCATTTCAATTTTAACCTTTGTCACAGACAACAACATTTTTTTGTTCAACAAGAAAATGTTTAAACAATCTGAAGGCCTTGCAATGGGTTCTCCATTGTCAGGTGTTTTAGCCAACATTTACCTTGACCACATTGAACATGAGAAGATGATTAACCAAATTAATGGCATCATTTTCTGGGGAAGATATGTAGATGATATTTTCTTCATTACCAATAACCAAGTTCAAGCGATTGAACAAATATTAGATAATTTGAACAAAATAGACAGAAATATTAAATTCACTTTAGAATCAGAAGTAGACAACAAAATTAATTTCCTGGATGTAACTGTGATTAGAAAATACAATCGTATGCATTATAAAGTATACAGAAAACCAACGCAAACGAGTACAGTTATACGGCAGGATTCTAACCATCCAGGCGGCCATAAGAATGCAACATTCATAAGCTTTATTGATAGAGCGTTACGTATCCCTTCTTCTGATCATGAACGGAAGCAAGAAATTGATATTATATATCAAATAGCTAAACTCAATGGTTATAACCACAATTATGTTAGCAGATTGATTTACAAGTTGAAAAATAGACCCTTAACTAAATTACTTAGAGAGGACACATCTAAGAAGACTTTTGCTACCTTCACCTACGTGGATCGAAGTGTGTACACAGTAACCAATATCCTCAAGAAACACAATATGAGCATCGCCTTTAAAACAAATAATTCAAACTTCAACAAATTTTTTAACACAAATAAAGTTAACAGTATTGATAAACATTTAAAATCGGGAATTTATGAGCTCAGATGTAATTTTTGCAAATCAAACTACGCGGGACAAACAGGTAGGAGCATACGCACTCGTTATGCTGAGCATGTTTCGGCCATAAAGCACAGGAAGTTCTCAGCCATGGCGGTACATATGGAAGAAACGGGACATAAGTTCACGGACATAAATAATGATGTCAAAATTTTGCATTACGCATCGAAAGGCAGCTATATGAATGTTTTGGAAAATATTCATATCAACACTTATCAGAGATCTAATGAATGCAATAATCTGAACGAGATTAACTTTGAGACTAACGTATTATTTGATACATTAGCAGATCATTTTAATAACAAAAAAAGAAAACTGCCTCCTCAACCCCCGCCGTAATAGATTAATTCCTACATATATCCTGACTTGATCAAAATTTCTTGACACCACACCCAATCATCCTTACAAGGAATAAATATTTAACGTTTCTACGTAACTCATTCATCACTTCAAATAATGAGTGCTTATTCCATGGTTGACATTAATATGTCTAATGACACAGGCTCAACAAATGAAGAACAAGAGAAAAAGTACGAACTGTATTCTTATTTTTGGTTAGGATTTCGATGTCATATGATGTTTCATACCAACGTATGGGCTGAAGAAGGAAACATATCAAGTTTCCGAAACATGTACCTATAGTATTTTTTAGTAAAGTAAAGTATTGATTTGGCGAGTGTAAATTGTGTTATACATCTTGTAGATTATTCATCTCGTTCTCTATAGGAATTGGTTCGACGTATGTTAGTTCGGTAGCCAGCTTGACGCTGCTGTCTAGATGCAAACAGAAGGTTTGTTCAATAAGACCGTTGATGAAGTGTTTTGTTCAAATAGCTTCATGTCAACAAGTGCTGCACATAATCGGATCACTGTATGATTTTTGTTCTGTCCTACAGGTCCATCCAAGAACAGTCAAAAGTTCCTTCACACTCTTTGTACACATTTTTTGAATATAGTCTCACAAAACACTGCACACTTCATTGGCACCTTTACGATGATGATGATGATGATGATAATTGTTGTTTTAAGGGGCCTAACATCTAGGTTATCGGCCCCTAATGATCTGGGTGATAGCGAAAATGAGAATGAAATGGAAACCAGAACGAAAATTATGTGAGACGGAAAATACGTACAAAGAGAAACTCAGATGGAAACAACTCACAATATGGTCTTACAAAAGGGAATTTAGAACGAAAAGATTCACAAAAATAAGAGATTGAAAAAGACCCACAAAACGTAGGCTAGAGTCAAAATACGTACAAAATGTAATGTAGCGTCGAAATACTTACAAAATGCAAATGAGATCGAAAATACGTACAAAATGCAATTGAGGTTCAAAATACTTACAAAATGCAATTGATATTGAAAATGCTTACAAAATGTACGGTAGATTCAAACGACTCATGTGGATTGACAATACTTACAAAATGCAATTTAGATTGAAAATACTTGACAAAATGTAATTGAGATTCAAAATACCCACAAAATGCAATTGAGAATCAAAATATGTGCAAAATGCCCACCAAACAAAATGCAATTTAGATTCAAAATTCGTGCGAAATGCGGTTTTGGTTGAAAATACTTACAAAATGCAATTGAAATTCAAAATACTCACTAAAATGCCCGTCTACCTGCATTGAAAGACTTACTAAAAAGCAATTTAGATTGTCAATCTTTACAAAATGCAATTGAGGTTGAAATAGGCCCTATCCCAGTTCCAATCCAAATTATTCACAAAGTGCAATTGAAATTCAAAATACTTACAAAATGCAATTGAAATTCAAAATACTCACTAAAAGGCCCGTCTACCTGCATCGAAAGACTTACTAAAAGGCAATTTAGATTGTCAATCTTTACAAAATGCAATTCAGATTGAAATAGGCCCTATCCCAGTTCCAATCCAAATTATTCACAAAGTGCAATTGAAATTCAAAATACTTACAAAATGCAATTGAAATTGAAAATGCTTACAAAATGTACGGTAGATTCAAACGACTCATGTGGATTGACAATACTTACAAAATGCAATTTAGATTGAAAATACTTGACAGAATGTAATTGAGATTCAAAATACCCACAAAATGCAATTGAGAATCAAAATATGTGCAAAATGCCCACCAAACAAAATGCAATTTAGTTTCAAAATTCGTGCGAAATGCGGTTTTGGTTGAAAATACTTACAAAATGCAATTGAAATTCAAAATACTCACTAAAAGGCCCGGCCACCTGCATTGAAAGACTTACCACAAAGCAATTTAGATTGTCAATCTTTACAAAATGCAATTGAGGTTGAAAACAATCGCGAGATGTAATTTAGATCGAAAAAATGTACAAAATGCAACGTAGATCAAAAATGCCTTAAAAAATCGCTAAAAGGGAATTTAGATACACGGTGAACCAAGTAACAAAAACAGTGCGGGAATCTTAAAGAGAAAAGGAAATATAAGGAAAAGAGGAGAGGAGAGGGGAGAGAGGAGAGGGTCCACCCCAAAGGTAAGGGACAAAAGGGGAAAACGGACCCAGCTCAGGAATCCCTCGGGGTCGCCAACTCCCGAACTCACCAGCCGTGAGCCCCTGAGGGTGTAGTATTATCTAGGGTGCACCAGAAGTGGTGGGGCTACATACACCCTGCCTCCTTAAGGGCCTTGAGCAGAAGGCAGGAGATAACAGGAAATGAAAAAGAAGGCTGACCCCTCACAGAAGGAGGGTATCAGGAAAGATGAGACACGGGCCAATTAAGGCGGGAAAGTGAAAGACTCCCTAGGCCTCGGATAACCTAATACCGTTGGGGTCGGAAGAGAACAAGAGTTGACCAAGGGAGGTTGACAGGAGAGAAGCCCGGCACAAGTAAGTGGAAGCAATGCCGCACTCAGCTGGGGGGCACCTTTACGAGCTTTGCCTTCGTGGTAAACATAAAGCATAGTAAACAAATAAAGGTGCACTCATCTGTTTGACCAAAGAGCATGCAGATGTTCCTGCCTGTAAGCAAAGAAGTCATTCAAGACACAAATGAACCTTAAATATCAACATGTTACTGGTTGGATAAGTGTCCTTCCTTTTGTGACAAGATGCACCAGGATGAGAAGCATGCTATTCTGCAAAAAAGAAAAAAAATGACAATTTGGATATGTGCCCTTTCTTAAATGACTGATTCAATTGCATTTTGCAGCAGTAAGTTTGCAATAAACTGCAAAATCAGCTCATAATGCAAAATTAATAAATTCTTGCAAAGTAAATGAAATATGATTTTCTATTATTTATCCTTCTATCAAATCAATTATAACACCGTATTTGAGAATGGTGAGAAACAGAAACAGAAGTGCAGGAGAATCTAAACTTTTGGAATGAAAAGTTTAAAGAATTTGGACTAAAGATCAATCAAACAAAAGCAGTTGAAATGACTATCAACAGGAACGGGTCATGTTCCAACATCTTTCTAGAGGGAACTCGGCTGCAATCTGTTTCTAACTTCAAGTACCTTGTCTCAAAGGACAACTCTATAAAGCAAGGGATCCTTAACAGGACCCAAAGAGAAAAAAAGTGAGAAATCTACTATGGGATGACAAAATCCCGTTAAGCATACTTCATACCTACTTCATTCCAATTCTCACCTATATACTTGAAACATGTACCCTACTCAACAAGGCTAATAGTAAAATCCAGTCAACAGAAATGAAATTCATCAGAACAATGAACCAGGAAAGATAAGATTAGGAATGAAGTTGGTATCAAAATACCTGTCACTGAACTCCTAGGAAGACGCAGATTACAGTGCTTTGGACACATCATGAGAATGGACAGAAATATAAGGTATGTTCAAAAAGTAACGAGCCGGAGGCTGTAATGCGCAAACAGGTGACGACATCGGCTAATCGTGGCGTGTGTAACGAGGTGTGGTTCCGACCTGAGCGTGGAAGGTCACAGCCCGTCGCTAGAGGGCACGCTTGCACGTCACGTGACATACAAAGTGAGCAGCAGCATTCGTCAATCGTCCTACCAAGAACAAGACAGTAGGCCATTCGACATGCTTCCTGGTGTGTTTGAAGACTGTGGGGCACCCATTGAGCACACACTTTGCGCAAGTGCAGTCGTTCTTTCATGATGGTGTGCACACTTCCGACGCTCAATCCGACCACGGCGGCTATGGCGTTCAATGTCACTCGGCAGTCCTGGGTAATGAGTGCATCAACCAGCTGGACGTTGTCATCGGTAATGCAGGGAGGTGCCCCAGACTGGGCGTCATCGGCTAACGACACCCCCTCCTTCCCTGAAGCGCTTGTGCCACGCCTTGACCCTTGCAAGGGACATGCAGTGTTCGCCGTACACTTGTGACATTCGGCGATAATTGTCCGTCCCCCCTACTCCTTTTGCTGTCAGAAACCGAACAACACCTCTTTGCTCTTCGGTTCACGCCTCCATGTCACAATGCGACTGGCAGCGTTGGACGATTCATGCATGCTGCTGCTCGCTTTGTATCGTCACGTGACGTGCACGCGTGCCCACTAGCGACGAGCTGTGTGACCTTTCACACTCTGGTCGGAACCACACCTCATTACACACGCCACGATTAGTCGATGTCGTCACCAGTTTGCGCATTCCAGCCTCCAGCTCATTACTTTTTGAACGCACCTTATAGAACACCAAGAAATTATTTCGACAGAGAAGTAATAGGGAGAAGACCGGTAAGAAGGCCAAGAAAGCGATGGATAGACACAGTGAAGTCTGAGGTCAACAAACGGAATGTCAAATAGGAAGATGTAGAAGAACAGCAACTCTACTCCGACCGAAAGAAATGGCGAGCGCTTGTATACCACACCCGGGAAACTGGTGCTGGAAAATGATGATGATGATGATTTGAGAATGCAATTGTATGTTTAGCTGAGGAAGATCACTCGCTGGATCGAAACATCTACTAAAGAAATTGTTTTAAAAATTCCTTTAGAGCATCCAGCGTTTAGAAAAGACTGTGGGTCTTATGGGCTTTTACTTTTAACGGAAACCCCCCCTACACTGGTTTTGTTACCTCACCTGTTATCATGAATAAGCTCTGAACATATATATTTTTCACCATAATAGCTTCCTACAATTATCTGCCAATTGATTACCTTTGTTATTGCATATTGGAAATATCTGTTCCCGAAGGAAACAGGATGTAAAATTGTCCGATTGAGCTATGTACATTAACAAATTCACAAAGAAAGTACATTGGCGCTGCTCGTGGCAACATTTGTGCCTTGCAGCGGCCTTCACAGTATGTACTAGCCACGCGTCTTGGTGAGGTGTACCATAACCAACTGAAGAGCCCATTGTACACTGGGGCGAAACGCTGGCAACTGTTTTGAGCTAGCCGGACCATTTTATCAGATTTCTTTGTGAATTTGTTAATGTACATAGCTCAATCGGACAATTTTACATCCTGTTTCCTTCGGGAACAGATATTTCCAATATGGATTAGCTAGGTAAGCTAACATTATTTTTGAAAGGAAGTTTTTACTTCCATAGTACATTGGCGCTGCTCGTGGCAACATTTGTGCCTTGCAGCGGCCTTCACAGTATGTACTAGCCACGCGTCTTGGTGAGGTGTACCATAACCAACTGAAGAGCCCATTGGTACACTGGGGCGAAACGCTGGTAACTGTTTTGAGCTAGCCGGACCATTTTATCAGATTTCTTTGTGAATTTGTTAATTTGTTGCATACAAGTATCGTTTATATTCCGTCTTAGTAAATTAAACATTTTCGAGGTTAGCACGCTGGAAAAAAGAGCCTTGTCCTGTGCTGCATGCTCGCCCGGAGTGGAGCACGTGCTCAGTTCCGCCGGCAACATAAGTTCTGAAGCACTATCCGTCATTTGTGTTATTGTTGTGTGTTTTATTTTCTGTTAGATCGAATCAGGGCTGACGACAGTTGGGTTCGAACCTACTATCTCCTGAATGCGAGCTCACAGCTGCGCGCCCCTAACCACACGGCTAACTCATTACAATATTACAAATATTAATCTAAACAAAACAAGAATAAAATGCAAAGAAACTAAATTTTAGCCTAATAACAAAAAAGGTGATGATCAACAGTATTGCTGACGTAAAAATTGTTAACATCTTCAGCACACATCCGAGAAGGAAGGGTTGTGCTCTCAACATCTGTCAATCAGTAATGCGTCATATGACAACGAAATGAATGTCGTTATTGGTTCTCTTCGCGTACGGTATCCTTAATACTCAGGGCTTCAATCCACTCACTCGTCCAAAAATAGTGAAATAGTGAGTGTTTTTTCTTCAAAAAAGTGAAAAAGAAGTGAGCTTTTGTATGAAAAAGCGAGTAAATACTGAGTAAATTCATAGCATTATTCGCATTTATGGCCGTATATCTGGTTCATAATTTTAACGTTTGTTGATATCTGCAGGTGCAATTAGGGGGGACTTGGGTGGCTAAACTGTATTGAAATAGATAAAAACTTTCAGAATGTGTATCTGAAAAACAAATTAGCCCCCCAAAAAAGTCAAACAAATTGTGGTATGTTAATATCTGTGAGTACTGTTTGTGATTTTTCATGTAGTTAGAGAGGACACTTGGAAATAATGGATAGGAAAATCAATGCAACACTCAAGAAATTTAAATCGTAAAACAAAAATATAAATTTGAACTTTTGTTGAAATTCTTGGCGATCGCTGCACGGCTCCGGCATTGCACTATGGAAGCTTTTCATGATTTCTGACCGCCTGGCTCATTGCCGGCAGCGCGCCCAGGCACCGGTGGCAGAAAAATGAACTACCCATTGATAGGTATACTTTGGGTCGTTTCTAGCTATCTGATTGTGCACGAGACCATTTTTAACGCAGAATGTGACCAGTTTTGTAAAAAAAAAAGTGAGAATAGTGAGTAATTTTATCAAATAGTGAGAAAAGTGAGGCCGCTTTGAAAATAGTGAATAATAGTGAGGAAAGTGAGTTGCTGGAAGCCCTGTTAATACTGGTCCAATCCGTTAACACCTGCAAAACTGTTCCTTCCTGGGTGTGTACTATTTCAGGTAGTTGCTGGGGCTGTGTTGTCTTGCTAACTTATGAAAGCGCAGTACTAGAAGCGGGTGAAGATAACGTATGACGTCAGCGCTACCTCTGCCTAGAGTTAGCAACACTGTCCACAGTCTTTTCTAAACGCTGGATATTCTATAGACATTGGTACTCACCTGTAGTGGGCAGAGACACTTCAATCTCCTTGCCATGTATCTGAGTCATATTTGAAGTAATGTTGTAATGAGACAGCATCACTCCCTTGGGAAGACCCGTCGTACCGCTGGAGTACGGTAGTAGCACCACGTCATGCGGACTCGAGCTAGGAGAAGCCTTCAGCGGTGTCGACACGTCCACCGTTCTGTCTGTGAGTTGGCGAAAGTCAATGGTGCCTCGTGGAATCTCCTTGGAGCCAGCGATGATAACCGGTAGGGGTGGTTTCCCACTCTGCCCTACAGCCTGTTTCACGGCCTGGTAACGCTCTACGTCTGTGACGATGCAGCAAGCTCTGCTGTTCACCAACTGCTTACTGATCTCTCCTGAAACACAGTATATCCCATGCTGATCATTACATGAGCCAAGAGGAGGAAAACGCTGCAAAAACTCCAGTCATTCAGGTCAGGCCATTCGGTCAGTCAATAAGTGATGACTATGATGGTAAACATATATATAGGTTCATTGTGTGTGTGCGCGCCAGTATGACACTCAACGGAGGTGAAACTCGGACTGTTGGTGCAGCAGAAAATAGAAGAATGGAAGCATTTAAAATGTGGTGTTACAGAATAATGATGAGGTATTAAGACAAGTGGGAGAGGAGAGATGTTTCTTGCGACTGCTAATGAAGAGAAGAGATAGGTTGGTAGGACACTTACTAATAAACCCAGGAATAGCAATTTCATTTCATTTCATATTTATTTATCACCCCAAGCCTCCGTGGCTTAGGCGGCAGCACGCCGGCCTCTCACCGCTGGGTCCGTGGTTCCAATCCCGGTCACTCCATGTGAGATCTGTGCTGGACAAAACGGAGGCAGACAGGTTTTTCTCCGGGTACTCCGGTTTTCCCTGTCAAAATTTCATTCCAGCAACACTCTCCACTATCATTTCATTTCATCTGTCATTCATTTAATCATTGCCCCAGAGGAGTGTGTCAGGCCTCGGCAGCCGGCACAGTTCATATCCTCGCCGCTAGATAGGGGCTTCAGTCATTCCATTCCTGACCCGGTCGGAGACTGGAAGCAGGATGTGGATTTTCATTTATTTATCAGTGCCTCAGTGCCTTAAACTATATTTACAGTACACTTAAGAGAGCAAATCACGCACGTTCCCGCCAAACTTGCCGTGCAGTTGTTTTCTTCTTGTTGAAGTGTTCTGCCTACAGATGTATCTAAGAACTTTATACAGCTGAAAACGTAGCGTTTCTTCGAATATGAGTCTTAGGTGTCCTTAATTTAGACTCAAAATTGATTTTTTTAGCAAAAAAAAAATTGAAAAATTATCAGAATAACCTCCATTAAAAGGTATAGATGCAGAATTTACTTTTACGAACATAATGTAAGAAGGAATGAGGTATTGGTTATAAAGCAAAGGAGAACTAATGATTCTATCGTCGAAAATGTGGTATTTATGTTTGATTTTTTTTTCAAATAGTCTGCAGGTTCATTGAAAATGGCTTGGCATTCTTGGCAAGTATTTCAGGAAATGGCACTAAGAGGATTAAAGTGGAAACAGGTCTTCGACAGGGAAGTGTATTGCCCCCTACTGTTTTTCATAGTCGTGGATTTAATTCACAAGAATGTGAAACAGAGATTGGGACGAGAGGCAACAAAGGCCATGTTGTTTGCCAATGATATAGTGTTTTTTTTTCTTTTAGCGTATGGCTTTTAGTGCTGGGAGTGTCGGAGGACATGTTCGGCTCGCCAGTTTTGTAGCTGCTTCGAAGCGGACACCCAATGGGTGAGCTACACATACCATCGTGTGTGGAGTGTTGTCTGGGGAGGAAAGTTTTGAATGTAAGGACAGGAAGTTGGAAGGTAGCGGCTGTGGCCTGTAGTTAGGGACCAACCTCGGCATTTGCCTGGAAGGAAGATGGGAAACCACAGAAGACCATCTTCAAGGTTGCCGGCGGGGGGATTCGAACCTCCTCGCCTCCCGGATGTGAGCGACTGCCAGCAGTCATGCCGTAACGACCACGGCTAACTCACCCGGTGATATAGTGATATGGAGCGAGGACGAAAAGGAAGTGCAAAAGCAAGTAGAGGTTTGAAATCAAGAGATAGAGAAATTTAGAATGAACGTAAGCACAGAGAAGAGCAAGACAATGGTAATGTGAAGAGGAACAAAGGAAGGAAGAGGAACAATAAAACTAAATGGGGAAAGTCTAGAAGTGGTTAAAAGTTTCAAGTATGGTATCTGGGAAGTGTGATCGCAGAGGACGGAAGGATAAAGGAGGAAATTGGAGATCGCAGAGGATGGAAGGATAAAGGAGGAAATTGGAAGGAGAATACAAAATGCAAGCAATTTTTATCAGAGTGTGAAGTGTATTGTTTGGAACCGAGACGTTCCAAAGAAATGTATATTCAACCTATTATGAGCCTATAGATTGTCTCGGATGTAGGGTGTGGTAGCTATGTAGAGATGAAACGATTAGCACAGGATAGGGAGGCATGGAGATCTGCATCAAACCAGTCAAAAGACTGAAGACTCAAACAACAACTAACACATGCAGCTGGAACATGGAAAGAGGAGAGTAGAATACAAGCAGTGGAGAAGAAATTTCTAAGAGGCATAGAGAATTGATATGGGTCCCAGGACACAAGGGCATTGAAGGAAATGAAAAAACCGATGAACTCGCTCGAAAGGGATCGGCAACAATCTTTTATGGACCAGAGCCGGCTCTAGGAGTATCTAAATGCCCCATAAGAGAAGCTATTAAAGACTGGATCAAAAAGGAACATAGGGATAGATGGAAAACTAACCCTGGTATTAAACATGGGAAAATGTTCTTCAATGAACCATGTAAGAAAATAGCTGAAAAATTACTTTTTGGGAGATCAATAATTGAACCAAAAGAAATTAAAACTGAGTCCATCATGGGACTGTATTATCTTATTAAAGACACAGTGTAACGTGTTTTTCGAGGGGTTTTCATGCCACTGGCATAAGTCAGTAGGAAGCCATTCTATATTTATTTACGCGGCAAATTGTTCAGCCAAGAGAATTTTTCTTGTTAATTTATTATTATTATTAATTTATTATAATTATTATTAAAGTATTTTTTCGGAGCATTTTATAAAATTATCAGCATACAGATAGGTTTTCTATGTCTTAGAAAACACTATCAAGCAAATTATTACGAACGACAATATCATAGAAAATTATATGATTACGGAATTTAACGGAGTTTCGTCAGTTAGGGTATATTGAGAGACATGAGTCACTGGAAATTCAAATACAGGCTTAATCTTGTCCGGAAGCATGACGCAATCCTGCGTTGCAGCTTAACGAAAAGGCGAGTGTATTGAACGGAAAACGACTTCACCCTCCCGCGGAGTGTAATGAGCCAGAGTGGGGATGCGGCGCGTGGGGTGCAGCCAATCAGTGGAGACTACGTAAGCTAGAAGCCGGCTGAAGAGTGGGGATGCGGCGGGTGCATATATGGTTGGCACGCCGTGGAAACGGGGACTATCGTTATCCAATTTAACCAGTATCGTTGCACGAGGGAGTGGCTCCGATGTTCAGTGGAGTTAGCGACTATCTTTGTGAAACTTAACCGTTGTGCTTGTACGTGTTGGTTCCGATGTACGGACCATAAATCTTCATATCTACAAATATATCATCAACAACGAAGAAGATGACGACATCCAGGAGGCTATGGGAAGCTCACTTCAACATCCAGTACGAGGGAAATGTTTCGGCAATTTCCAGTGGTAAGCGCGAATGACACATAACAACGCAATCTCTCGTCTTTCTTTGTTTCATATTCAGTAATTCAGTAAATTCATAGCTTGAAAATAAGAGTAAAATCAGTAATTTATCCGACTCCGTTCTCACGTAATTTTCTAGCGGTAATATTTAAATCGCAACGCTCCAATTTAAATTCAAACTTATTATTATTATTATTATTAATTTTGCTATACTTGTTTTTTATACAATAAATTCATTTCTTTTAACCATGCAATCTTTGTTTTCAGTAGATAGCATTAGATATAGACCAATTCCTTCTCCTGATACAATTGTTTTTTGGGTTAATGATCCAATCATACCACGATCTGAGAGTAAAGATTCTTGAAGGTGTTCTACCAGAGCTAGGTGTTGTTAAATACAAATTTAGATTTCAACATAGCGTTGAGGTCTTGGCGCCCATTAAAACAACATAGCTTAGGCAAAGGTAAACAGTTACATTTATCACCCAACAGTAAGGGGCAGTCAAACCATTTCAACAGGGATAATGGACTGGTGCTGAGTACACAGGGCAGTACAATAAGCCTCAAGGCTGCAGTACATCCGGAGCTTAGCTGACGGGCCCTTTGGTATTTAAAAAAAAATAGGCATAGAGGGCAAGACCACAAGAGATAGAGTTAGGAATGAAGAGATAAGGAAAAGGACAGGAATCTTGAAGCTGCAGGACAGGATAGAAATGGTATGGTCACATGATGGGGATGGAAGAGGGGAGAGTACCAAAGAAAGCTATTTTTTTTTGAAAAAAAAAAAAAAAAAAAAGACAGGGAAGAGACCACGAGGAAGACCCCGAAAGAGATGGACGGATACAGTCTGGGAGTGCATAGAGACGAGGGGAAGAAAACCTGAAGATGTACTTAAAAAAGAAGAAGAGTGGTGGAGAGACAGGCAACGATGAGGTTTTTAATTCACAAACCGACCCAGGAAGCTGGAAACGGAAAATGAAGATGATGATTCCAGCGTCCCTTAATGCAGAATTCAAACTGAGAATTTTTTATTTTTAAATGCAAAATAACACAAACTCTAGTGATATGATGCATTTTAAAAGCCTGCCCTTCAAATTATTGATCACAATGTCCCAAGCCCTTAAATGATTTAACAACAACAGACATATAACTACCAATCATATGTCACTACCAGGAGTGTAGTTGGGGTTGACGGTCGTTACTGTCAGCCCGGCCTCGATGGCTCCGAGTGTGATGACAGGATACTCGGGAATGTTGGGTAACACCACTGCTAGCACGTCGCTGGGCTCTAGACCCATCTTCTGCAGAGAAACGGCAAAGCGGCGAGATGCATCCCGAGCCTGAGCAAAGGTGTACTTCCTCCCCGTCGTCACACATTCCTACAACAGTAACATGTCCACCATTATTTCTATGACATACATAATTTTTTGTCCATATCCACTTTTCAATACAAATAAATTGTATACACACTGTTATTGGTACATGTTTCGGTCCGTATTTGACCTTCCTCAGTCAAAATGCAGCAATCTCTCACATATAAATTTATGTATCTTTAACATTTTTTTGCACCATATGTAAGTCTTGATACAATGCTACACGTCAAATAAGTTACAATGATTTACACAGTTTGTTAAAAAAAAAGTTTTTTTTAAATTTCTTTCCTTGTCTAAAGCAGTGCCGATTTTGTTTCCAATGTTATCTGTAATAAATCATTATGCATAACTTAAGCGAAAAAACAACATGGATAAAGAGAACCAAAAAATGAAAATAGTACAATTTATAATCTGGTCAACTTATAACAAAAGATGCTTGTCAATAGGCACTAAGATCCAACACTACAAAACTGTAACTTTGCCCGAAGCCACTTATGCTTGCGAAACCTTGTTCCAAATTAAAAATGAAAGAAGAACTGATCAGCTCCTCAAAACTGAAAGAAGAATTATCAGAACCTGCATAAATAAAAAGTACCAGGTTGAAGGAGTCTGGAGAATCCTCTCCAATGAAACAGTCTTATCGAGAGATTGATCCAGTTACCAGCACGATGAAGAAGAAAATAATATCTTATTTCTTTCACATCCTACGATTCCCAGAAAACAGGTTTTTACGACAACTAGTGATGAGAAATCTGGGAAAGAAGACGGGAAGGCATTGGATCAAAGAATTTCAAGAGGGTCTCAAAACAGTTGGACTCGAAATTACAGATGCAGAGAACAAGAATAAAATTACCACCCTTCTTAAGAATCACAAATTTTCAGCAGAAATGATGCACAGACGGCCTGCAGAGATTTCAGACTAATTAAGAACACTGCGATCAGAACGAATGAAGAAGTACTGGGCAGATAAGAAGAATCAAACAATACAACCTTCAAAGAAAAAGGTGTACATGGAAGACTCAAGTGAGCCAATGTGGCCAATAAAGTTAATAATAATAATAAAATGTACTAAATTATGGATTCTCAATTTTATTGAAGGTATATTATTGATATATTGATTTGAGGCATATTAAAACACATTTTATTACACATAATATTGGAAACAAAATTGTGGAGTTTATCTCTGTCCATTTGATGTGAAGCCTCCGTGGCTTACTGTCGACCAAAGTATTATGTGTACTCGAGTTTGAAGGTTGTTTGTGAAGTAACCAATAGTCCTGCATAAAATCCAATCATTTTCGTCGTTCTATTTTACGTTAGTTCATGTAGGTTTGGAATTTTTAGTTTATATTTTAATATTTTTTATCGCAGTTGGAACACAAAAAGTGCCCGTTTTTAAGAGTGTTTCAACCATGCGTCACATTTAAGAATTATTATCTCACAAACCCGTCATCAGATCAAATCCAAATTTTAACACAATATACATGTTATACATGTTGTATAACTGGTTTATTTCAAACTTTTGCGTGTCCAAGAAACAAAGTTGATATCATTTGTGTAAGGTAACGTTTTCTCGGCTTGGGGTGGTTGGAATATGTAGTTCTTGGTCGCGTTGTAATTCTTATACAGCAAAAAGTTATGCTGTATGACTTTAAAATACGTAAATTAATTCACTTATTTTATATCGGTTTATATTTGAACGGGGAAATACGACCTCGCCTCGCTCGGCAGTGATGGGCTCCATCTCAGCAACGCTGTACAGCTTACCCCGGAGCGGCTGGCTGGTGAATCATGCCTTATTTCCACTTTAGTCACGAGGCTGAGGGTACTCCGCTCCAACCCGCAGACCAAAATTAAATTTCTTGGCAGAGCCAGGAATTTAACCCGGACCTCCGCGGCAACAGTCAAGAAGATGATGATGATGATAATTGTTGTTTTAAGGGGCCTAACATCTAGGTTATCGGCCCCTAATGGTCTGGGTGATAGTGAAAATGTCAATGAACTGGAAACCAGAACGAAAATTAAGTGAGGAAAATACTTACGAAAAGGAACTCAGATTGAAACTACTCACAAAATGGAGAGCGGTAATACTTACAAAAGGAATAGATTGAAAAATACAAACAAAATGTAGGTTAAGTTCAAAATACTTACAAAATGCAAGGGAAATTGAAAAGGCTTACAAAATGTACGGTAGATTCAAACTATTCAATTGGATGGACAATACTTACAAAATGCAATTTAGATTGAAAATACTTGCAAAAAGCAGGTTAGGTTGAAAATACAAAATGCAATTGAAATTCAAAATACTCGCAAAAGTTCCGCCCCCTATATTGAAAGACTTACTAAAAAGCAATTTAGATTGTCAATCCATACAAAATACAATTGAGATTGAAAACACTCGCAAAATGCAATTTAGATCAAAAAAATCCTACAAAATGGAGTGTAGAGGGGGGGAACGCTAAAGGAAATTTAGATACACGGGGAGCCAATTAACAAAAACAGTGCGGGAAACTTAAAGAGAAAAGGATATATAATGAAAAGAAAATAAAAGATCTGACCCCTTGAAGAAGAAGGGATCAGGAAAGATGAGACAAGGGCCAATTAAGGCGGGAATGTGAAAGACTCCCTAAGCCTCGGATACCCTAATACCGTCGGGGTCGGAAGAGAACAAGGGAGGTCGACAGGAAAGAAGACAGAGAGGAGCCCGGCACAAGTAAGTGGAAACAATGCCGGACTCAGCTCGACAGTCAAGAAAGCTAGCCACCAGTGGCGGCTCCAGACCAGTACAAGGGGATTGTGCCAAGTAAAAAATCTGAAAATTTAGGAATTTACATACCGTAACATAATAGCAGAGAAGCCTATCTGTTGACGAAGAACACTTACAACAAGAAGTGCTTATCTCGTAACTTGAAATTGAAACATTATAAGTCAGTCATAAGGCCATGGAGTATCTTCCTTTCTTTAAACCGAAGGGGTCTGATGGAGAAGATGGAAATTAGAGAGAGGAGAATTGTCCTGAAGATCCTCGGTCCTGTAAAAGTAGATGAAGAATTTCGTAGGCGACATAACTCCGAGCTCTACGAACTTGTAGAGAAACACTCTGATTGTAAGAGAAAATAGAGAATACCCTTTTATGGCCATATCGCGACATTACCTTCCACAAGATTGACCAATCGTTTGCTCAGTTTTGCCACAATAAGAAGGTTCGTACCACGTAGTTGACGGAAACTGAGAAGGGTATTAACGAACTGGAAATATCAGATCTGCACGACAGACAGGCTGTGAGGCGTGCTTTGAAGGAAGTCCGTGGTTTTCAGGAGAAACCTCGGAAGAAAGGTGCACCCTGGACAACTGAAAGACAATGCGTCAATACTGGACGAAGATCAAGACCCTCCAGTTGAATAAACGTGGTCCTAAGTAGGTCAATTCGAGAGGAGAAGAAGAATAGCAGGGTTCGATTTCCCATGTATAAAATTGCATAGGTAAATCCATCCAGCAAACAGATTGACTCGGATGTAAGGTTGGTAGCTATGTACAGATGAAACAATTAGCTCAGGACAGGGAGGTATGGAGTGTTGCATGAAACCAGTCAAAAGCCAGAAGACTTAACAACAATTTCTACGGCTGGATTCCCTTCCTGACACCATACTCAAGAAAGGAGTACAAATTAATCATTTGAAATGAAATGAATTGAGATCCAGCAATAATAGACTTCATAATGGTCCGTATCGACTTAGTTAATTTAATTGAAATGTTAAATTGTCCTCCTTTTCAATACACATTCATAGGGACATGATTCGGGAGTTCCTTAATCTCCCTTCATCAGCCTGTACACACACTTTCAAATATTTATTAAAAGAATTGTGCACAATGTGCATTATATTGTTTTAGCATAATCACTTCATTTTGATATCTTTTTGCAAAATTGCAAGTGGTATCTGCCACACCGAACATCACACAGTTTACACACACACGAATCACAAGGTTTATGAAATTTCTTATTGCTGCAGACGGCATGATGGAAACCTGGTGACAACATGTCTTAACTCGTAATTAGTCAGAGTCCAGTGTCTATTCATCATTGCGTCAGTGCTGTAAACTTCCGACCAAATGTCTGCTCTTTTGCTTATAGTACCTTGGAAAGCAAAATACAGGCCAGTGAGATGAGGTTCTTGAGAAGCAGTATCGGAGCTACAAAGATGGACAGCATAAGAAATGAGAGGACCAGAGAATTAATGAAGGAGGAACCATTACAGGATGGTACAGAGAAATCTAGACTTAGATGGTATGGAATGTAAAACGAATGGAGGAGAAGAGGATACCCAGGAGAGTACACGAGACGAAGTGGGAAGGAAAGAGACTGAGAGACAGCTGGCTGAAGGGGGTGGAAGAAAGCGTGAAGAAGAGAGGAGGAGACTGGACAAGGGTGGAGGCTGAGAGATGGTGGAAAGACAGAAGACATTGGAGAGGCTTGTGTTCCAAAAAGACCCGGCCAGTGGCTGGAAACTGTGCAAGATGATGATGATCTTGGAAAGCGCTCGTTGATGGCAGAAACATTCTATTTCTGATCTCTTGTATCAGATATTCTTCCTTAGAAAGTACATATACGAGTCTTGAACAAGTGAATTTCGAACACCAAGTGTTCTCTTGAGGAAAGAGGCCTCCACTTTCTCTAGAGTTTCTAAATCACTCACTTTTCATTGATCCCATATAAGTTCAAATTCCTTAAGTCAAAACCGGTATTATTTTCACTCAAAAGAGATTCATTGCATGTATAAGGCAACAACAACAAAATAATTATTTTTATCACTTTCATATGAACATTATAAGAACATTCATAATCATCATCATCATCTTGTACAGTTTCCATCTGTTTGGAACACAAGCCTCACCACTTAGTCCTTTCTTCCCACCACCTCTCCGCTGTCACTCTGGTCCAGTCCTCGCCTCTCTTCTTAACACATTCCTCCACTCCTTTCAGCCATCTATCTCTTGGTCTTCCCCTTGGTCGTTTCTTCTGCATCTGCATCTCATGTATCCTCTTAGGAATCTTCTTCACTTCCATTCTCTTTAAGTGTCCATACCACCTCAGTCTTGATGTCTCAATCCTACCTTGCAAGGGCTCCTCTTTCACTATTTCCCTGACCTTTTCATTCCTCACCCTGTCTCTTCTTGTTACTCCGATCCAACTTCGCAGGAACTTCATTTCCCTTGCCTGTATTCTGCTTATGTCTCTTTTCTTCATTGTCCACGTTTCTGAAGCATAGGTCAGTATCGGGATATAGTAGCTTCTGTATAACACTTCCTTGCTTTTTTGTGAGACATTGATTTTTCTAATATGACACACATTAAAAATACCGGTATTATAGACTAAAATATGCTTATTAAAAACAATAATTGTTAAAAAGATTTATTTTTGTTGTATTATACATGCTGCCATTGACTCTGGACGTCCAAAGTCAAGGACAGCATGTATAATACTTTTTTCTTTCTTTTTAACAATTATTGATTTTAATAAGCATGTTTTAGTCTATAATACCAGTATTTTTAATGTGAGTCATATTAAATAAGGTTAAAATAGCTTGCCACGGTAGGTGAGTGGTCAACGTGTCGGTCTACCAACCCCAAGTTTGCAGGTTTGCTCTTGGCCGTGGTAAGTGATTTTTGAAAGGCGACAAAAATTACGACATCATGTCATACGATGTTGGCATGTCAAAGAACCCATTTGAATTCAGTAGGCCGTGTTCATAATGGCAAAATTAATCTCGGGAGTTTCCGCCAACACAAAGTTCCTCATTTCTCTACTAGAAAGCGCTGTAGTGTTCAAGGAGCTGAGATATCTAACCTCCTTGACTTTCATAGTGCTTCAAGGAACAACGAAATTCGAGATTCGAGCTTCCCTTTGGGAGTCAAATAACAAAGCTTGCACCTGGCACCCGAGGCCATACGATATTATTATTATTATTATTATAGTCTATAATACCGGCATTTTTAATGTGTCTCATATTAAAAAAAAAACAATGTTTTTATATTGTTTATATGAAAGTGTGTTGGTTCTTAAGTTTAGGGGCTGCGACAATGCGGTCATGTAGCCTCGTGTACTTTGGGTGTGTGTAGAATCTGTCTGATAACCGGTGTTGATTGTGATGACTGTTTTAGTGTGTGTTATCTGTTTTTTAATTTAAATACTGCAACTTAGAATTTTTCAAATAGTTCCTACTTTTGCCGCTAAGCGCCACCATCAACGACTACTAGGCCAAGTTCAGAACTTAGCTACTAGACGCCACCGCAGTCGGCTCTTGGCAATGAACGTAGAAACCTAAGAGCGTTGTTTAAATTCTTAACCTATCCAATTTAGCTTCACACAGGTGTAATTAGTGGAAGGTTCTTTAACATGCCATAAATCTATGACATGGGACCGCCGGCTTTACTTCCCCTCCGAAGGAAGGCATACTGAGGGATTTTTAACGCTCTTAAAAAATCCGATGGCTTCGGCCGGGTTTGGTACAGGCTGATGAAGGGAGATTAAGGAACTCCCGAAACATGTCCCTATGGATTTGTATTGAAAAAGCGTACAATTTAAAATTTCAATTACATTGAATGGAGATGAATGAAATGGAAGAGAGTGGTACTCACCATACATATCTTGTCCTGCCAGGAGGGTAAGTGGTGCCACACAAACTCGGGTAACGTTGTTGTTGGGAGTTCCAGCTCTTCAAGGGGAGAGGGGATGATATTGTGGTCTGAATAGCTCCTTCCCACACATCCCCGAGACACACACCTCACCGCAAGCCGACGTAGAGCGTACATCTCCCCTGCAACATGATATACTTCCTCATTGCACTTACCGTTTATGATCTCTGATGTAAAATTATGGTCATGGTGATTGTTGCTTTATTGGGCATAATTTCAAGGTCAACTGTCCTTAATGCTAAGGATAATGGAAATGAATACAACCACAAATACCAAATTCTGAATTACATTTGACTTACAAACTAGAGGAAGAAATGGGGGAAAACCTAAGGGAAATAAGAGACAGGTAGCATGCTGAACTGCTATGCCTAAGATCGCGGGTTCAAATCCGGCCAAAGTTGTAGGATTTTTTTAGAGCGTTAAAATCCTTCAGTATGCCGTCCTTCAGAGGGCAAGTAAAGCAAGTAAAGGTATGCCTCTCAAACAGTGGAAACTAGGCTTAGTTTTTTTTTTTTTTTTTTTGAGTCGTTTCGGCCTTCAATGGACTACGATGTTCTTCACTCATATGATCAGTGTAATGCTTGTTTTCTTGTCTGCCAGTAGATCTTAATTCTTGACGAATGTTCAGCTCTCCTTTCTTCCGTCCACTTGCAGTGAGGGCGAGGCATCACAGATGTTAAAGGGTGTAGATTACTGGTTGATTTAACCGCCTTTCTGAACAGGTTCCGATCCCAAACCAGAGCTTGATTGATTCGAGCTTCTGTTAGATCCTTTTTAACTTGCATCGACCATTTACAATAGGACATTTTTTTAGAGACTGATGAGTGTATTCGATATGAAAGTCGATGATGCTCCATCCGTTCCAAATGTCCAAAGAAAGACATTCTCCTTTTTCTCATCACACTCACCAAATCTTCTACATGTTCAAATAATTCATTGTTATGTCTTCTTCTGTAAGTACCATTATCATTAACAGGTCCTAATATTTTCCTTAGAATTTTCCGATCCTTAAGTTCTAATTTTCTCAATGGGCCTTTGTTTGTCATCTGTAAGCATTCTGCGACTTACAGTGCTGCCGGCCTAATTACTGCGTTATAATGACAAAGTTTGACATTCCGGGACAAACTTTTACTTTTGTATGTGTTTTTGCAGGTTTGAAAGACACCTTCCAATTTGTTACATCTGCTCTCAATGGCAGCTATTTCTGAATTATTAGGGGTAATCCATTCCCCTACGTATTTGAATTTTCGACCTTTTTTCATTTTTTGCAGACCAATCGTGATGAATTTTGAGGCATCTTTGACATTTGTGATAAAATTAGTTTTATGGAAGGCCACTTTAAGTCCAGTTTTAGCAGCTATGATTTGTAGTTTATTAAGTTGGTCCGTGGCCTCTTCCATTGAATTAGCAAACAAAGCAATGTCATCTGCAAAAGCGAGACAGTTTATATTCAGGTCGTCTTTTTTATAACCAATTCGAATACCATAATTATTTGGTAAAATTGTTAACCATTCTCTTATAATTTTTTCCAAGACACAGTTGAACAGCATCGGTGATCCCAGATCACCTTGTCTACAGCCAGTCTTGATTGCAAAGGCTTCGGATAATTCACCACGAAATTTGACCTTAGAAAGGGTGTTTTCTAAGCTTGCTTTGAACAAATTAATTGATTTATTGTCGAGGCCAAACTCACGTAAGGTGTTAATTATTGTGTCTCTATGAATGCAATCATAAGCCTTTTGAAAGTCCACAAAAATCACAACATAAGGTTTTGATCGTACTGTACAGTAGGAAATTATGGTCTTAATGTTATGAATTTGTTCAGGACAGGATCTTAGTAGAATAATGATAGAAAAATTATGTAATAGCAACACCAGGATTAAATGGATTACATAAATTAAGGATGATATTAGGAACTCCAAATAACATTAGACAATATCAAGGAGTAGAACAGATAAAATTGAGATCCTGCACGACTCACTCCAAATCAAAATAAATAAAAGAGCAAAAGGGTGTTCTCCAAAGAAGTAATAATAATAATGCTATTGGTTTTATGTTCCTTTTAACTATTGTGGCTTTTAGAGACACCGGGATGCTGGATTTTCTACTGACACGGCTCCCTCGCAATATGCGCGCCCTCAAATGCCAGCTGGCTGCGCCAGGATTCGATCCTGCAACCTTGGGCATAGCAGCCGAGAACAGGGTTGCCAGATTTCAAGAATGGAAAAACAGAACACACGTCCCAAAACATTGTTTCTTTTTAATCAAGGTTGTTAAATGTAATAAATAATACACTATGTATAAAATAAACATTAGATAATCAAATACACAACATACTAGATATTGCTGACACATCGTATAGGCTTTTTTATTTGTAAGTACCTTCTGATAAAATTCACTACAATTTTCGTCATAATTGTAATATGTGAACAATTCTTGTTTTATCATACTAATGGAGCTTCTGTTTCTATCATCTCTCCATTTGATATTCATGACAGAAAAAACTCTCTGCGTAAAAGCATTGGAGGGGAAAATGCTGAGTATTAACTTCACAAGGACTAAGATATTCCTTATTTCTGTTGTCCCTAATAAATCTATAACATGTACCCATCTATCTGACACAGACATAGAAATCATTTTCTCTTTCAAACTTGCACCTGTATCACCAGAAAACAAGCTAGATATTACAATCAATTCTGAAGCGGGACATTTAAAAATTGGTGCAAAATTGAATATATTATCAAATTACCAATAAACAGAATATTTGGCTTTCCGTTCAAGATTAAAACGGAACGCTGAACAAAACAAGAACATACAGAATTGTTTCGGGTAAAACTAAACTTCTGGCAACCCTACCACTAAGCCACTCTCTCTACAGAAGAAAGGATGTTGGCAAAAAATATGAAATGAAATAACTATTGTTGGCCTCCGTGGCTTAGGCGGCAGCACGCCGGCCTCTCACCGCTGGATCCGTGGTTCAAATCCCGGTCACTCCATGTGAGATCTGTGCTGGACAAAACGGAGGCAGACAGGTTTTTCTCCGGGTACTCCGGTTTTCCCTGTCAACATTTCATTCCAGCAACACTCTCCACTATCATTTCATTTCATCTGTCATTCATTTAATCATTGCCCCAGAGGAGTGCGTCAGGCCTCGGCAGCCGGCACAGTTCATATCCTCGCCGCTAGATGGGGGCTTCATTCATTCCATTCCTGACCCGGTCGGAGACTGGAAGCAGGCTGTGGATTTTCATTTTCACTAGATGATGATTATTATAATCTAGCAATTTTGTCACCTATTTCTTTTATGAGTCAGATTCTTGTGCATGCATATTTATCAATATAATTTACAATTCTGAGTACAAGATTTCAGTACTGAACCCTTATTGATTTGCCGATCAATAAGTCTTCATGATTTTTATTATTATTATTACTGATGCCCAGGCAGAACATGTTGGAAGTTGACAAAGGGGAGACAGGTAGTGTGTCGCAACTATTGCAACAGGAGTAGCGTGGTAGTTATTCCTGACGATGACCGGTTTAGCCGAGTTCAAGGACAAATTCAGTATGAACGCGCATCCAAGTCGGCGTCATTATGGGCGTGCCAGAAGTGAAGTTCCAACCGATACACGATTGAATCAGCAAATCAGGAGAGAGGACGCCTAAATCACGCGGAGAGTGGCGTACCTTAAAAAAGCGCGCTAAAACACGTGTCTGAAGAACCGCCGATGCGATATAATTCCGCATAAGTCCGTTGAGACGTTTGGATGAAAAGAAGAAGATTGATACTAGTCCCAAGTCTGTGAGTTGAAAACTACGGATTATTTTCACAGATTGCCCCCACTCCACCCCATTCTGTCAGTTTCTAATAAATTGGTCGGCGATGAGCTGTTTGGGACACAACTTTATCGAGCTCAGGTGAGCATCGTTCACGCCAGTTTGAGTAACGATTTATCAAGCTCTAGTGAGCATACTTCACGTCTGTTTGGACAGAGTGCACGCTTAGCGGAGGAGATCTCTAGTCGAGATAAGCGCTACGCGGTAGACATAATTTGAGAGACTCGTTAAAAGCCAGTTGCGTGGTGAACGAAGAGTGTAATTTTCTGTAAAATTTTGTGTAACGTATATGTGCGTGTGATTAAGCAAATGCTGAGATAGGGCTAGTTCTACATTGAGTAATCGCCTAGGACTTTATTGTGAGTTAAAGTCAGTAGCGCATAGCGATTCTAGCTAGGCAAACTAATAACTTTGAACATTTCTTTCCAAGAAGCAACGCCAAGATGTCTCCCGGAAGGTCGATTGGTGGAATGAAGTGCTACGCCTCTACCAATACGTAGGGAAATGCCTTGGGATGGAGGTTGAGTTCTACAAGCTGCACGGTGATGTACAAACCATTGATTTATTCACTATGTAGTTAGATTAGACGCGGGAACGTTGTAAATATTTTATTCATTGTTTTTCTTGTATTTAGATTTTTGTGCGCAGACACTGTTATATTTAAATGTGCGTTGGCACGTGGCCAAAGTGTTTATTTGATCGTATATTTTTCTTATGAGTCATTATTAGTATGCACGGCGTGTGTATTTGATTTTATCTATGGGAATGCGAAACTCGTCACGGTCGACAAGTGGTGCTTTATTCAAGTTCATTTTTTTAGTAGGAAAAGGGGGTAAAAGTTGTTAGATGTTTTTACGAACAGGTTTTTATTCATACTAGGGTTATCGAGCGCAACAAATTAAGATGTCACTGTAGAACACCTTAGTTCTATATTTTTGAGTTTTTTTGAGTCCGTTTCAGGTTCTTTAGTCACAGACTAGATTGGGAGCGCAAGTCGGTGGAAAATATTTTATGTCCTTTATTTCAGGTTTCTGTCAAACCCATACGTGTGATTCTGTGTGTGTATTGTGTCAAGGTGTGTGTATTGATTCTTCGTGATGAGGGGTAGAATGTGCCTACCGTCCTCAAATATTGAGGTTGTATTTTTATTGGAAAGGCAGAGCGCTCTCAGAGACTACTGTACCTTGTCCAGTGCTGATTCTTGGATTTCCTTGGGAAATGCTGAGATATTTTATTTTGACACACACACACACACACACACACACACACACACACACGTATATTATGTGCTTTTGGGAGCACGCTTCTTCGAGACTCGAACCCGTGCCACGGCAGGTCGAGGTTATTGACACGTGGGTTGACAGATGTGCAGATTCCACTTAGCGCCCATCTATGTCTGGTGATTCATCGTTTAGGCAGTCCAGCTGACCGACTGACCCCTGTAAGCTATCTGGAGCAAACCTGTTCCTTTACATGGTCATTGGATCATAATTAAATTGGGAGTTCGCCATGTCCGTTACGAATTACCGCATATCGTATGAAATTAAATATTTGTTTTATGATGTAAATGTTGGCTTTGAGCCTAGTGATTTCTATGACTCATTTCATTGTTAGATTTTGTTTGTTGTGACACCGTTGGGTGTATGCAGTATTTTCTTGTAAAAAATGGCAAGCGGCCATATGTGTATTTTTCTTGATTGGTCACGTGTTAATTTACTTGTGTTGATTTGAAAAGTCCTAATTTTAGGCGTTAATGTTGTTTGCTACGGCAGTGATTCCAATTTCATGCGGAAATTATTTTTGTTTTATTTAGTGTAGGAAGTGTCGGATTAGTTTAATTAGTGTTTAGTTGGTTCCCCGTGTCTGTCTAGCTCTAGACAATGCAGATTCGTCCCCTGAAGGTTTACTGGATGGTAACGAATCTCGCATTAATTTGTACACATCGCCACGCATGTGGAAAAGCTGCACACGCACATGTCATTGTAGCAATTTGGGACATTTGGTCCAGATGTTTACAATCTCTCCTGAGTTCAGGCCTAGTTTGGCATTTCATTAATTCAAGTGGGAGTCATTTGGGAGACCTTGTTTTGTTTTTATTGTAAATAGTGTAAATTTGTTGATCTGTTATTAAATTCATATGTTTTAATCCTGGTATTCACTTTTTCCTGCATGTTATTTTGTTATATGTTACCCTGCATGTTATAAGAAGCGCTTAACAACTTTACGAAATGGACTGTTACACCCCCCGAAACTGAGTCTCATATGCTTCTTTGCAAGGGTTCAGTACATTTACAATCTTGTAAAAATAAATATTGAATAATAAGATAAAAATTCAAACAATGACAATAAAGAACACATTATTCACATAACTTACATACTTCCATGTTTTGATATTCTTTTTCATCCATTATTGATATTGTATTTTTATCTGTTCTTTTGGAATTGGAGCACTCTTAGATGTTATGTATGACAATGTACATTACAATATATCCCACTGATTTATTTATTTATTATTATTTAGCGTATGATGAATACATTATTATATACAATATATACAGTACAACTACCATCTCAAGTTCATAACTAGAGTTCTATGTTTAAAGTTGAGAGCTAGAGAAGGGCTTCGCTTGAGACACAGTGTAAGTCTTTATAGAGCCTCTATATGCACGTAAAGGACACTCGAATGTAATGTGGTCCACTGTCTGTTCCTCTTCTCCACAGTCACATTGAGGTGATGCCTTCCATCCCCATTTGAAGAGAGTGGCTCCACATCTACCTTGGCCGGTCCTAATACGGTTTAGCATCCTCCACTGTCGTCTAGGAAGGGAAAATCCATCAGGGCACTTGCAGGGGTTCTTAATGATGTGATGGTTTGGTAACGAGGATTGCAGATGCCATTGTTCTTTCCAGGCGTCCGATACATTAAAGGAGGTGTCCTGTAGAATCATTGCAATACGCCATGAAGGGTGTCTGGATTTCAGTCGTTTGGTTGGAGAAGCTGCTATATCAGAATGAATAGTGACGTGAGGATTGTTTTCTATTTTCTTCCATAAGTTAAGCAGTGACTGTGATCTTCTTAGGGATGGAGGTGGTATGTGGCTTAGGGTGTGAAGCCATTGTTTGTTAGTAAGTCGGATGCACCCTGTAATGATACGCATTGCCTGGTTCAGCTGGGCGTCTACTAGTCCAATGTGAGCACTGTTAAGCCAAGTTGAGCAACAATATTCAGCGACGGAATAAGAAAGTGTAAGAGCAGTGGATCTCAGGACTTGAGCATTAGCACCCCAGGATGTACCCGCCAGCTTTTGAAGTATGTTATTCCTGGTCTTGATCTTGGCTGACACATTGCAGAGGTGATTCTTGTAAGTCAACGACCTGTCCAGGGTGACTCCCAGGTATTTTGGGTTACTACAGTATTGTAGATTCTCTCCTCTGAATGATATGGTTGGTTTGTACCCAGAACTTCTATTCCGCAAGTGGAAGGTAGACACAACAGTTTTCTGAGGGTTTGGTCTAAGGTTGTTCTGACGAAAGTAGCTGTCTAGGATCTTTGAGTCTGATGTAAGCATCGACTCAGGCTCGTCGAAGCGTTGGTGTTGGGCGACCAATGCGATGTCATCTGCATAGATGAATTTTTTTGACTTCGTTGCTGGGAGATCATATGAGTACAGGTTGAATAGTAGAGGGGCCTGAGGGAGTCCACCATTTATCCTATGTACTTCACTCCTGGAGTCTTCTGAAAATATCTGAAAGTACCTATTACTCAGCATGTTACTGAGTAATGTGGTGAGTTTCAGGCAAGGGATGATACTGATAAATTTAAGAAGGAGCTTATCTTGCCACACGGTGTCATATGCAGCTGTCAGATCTAAGAAAACACCCGTGCTTACCATTTTGTTCTCAAAGCCATTTTCAATATGGGTAACTAGTGCTAAAACCTGTTCATCACATCCACATCCAGGTCTGAATCCAGCCTGCTCGACTGGAATATGCTGATTGATTGTCGCAGAGATCCTGTTATGTATCAGCCTTTCCAGAAGCTTCATTGTGACACTGAGGAGTGCTATTGGCTGGTAACTCTCAACTTTTGTTGGGTCCTTAGATGTTTTTAATACAGCTACTATTTTTGATCCCACTGATAATCAGCTCTGGCGATCTCTGGAATGTATTGCCAAGGTATTGAAGATTATGACGATGATAGTACTACTACTACTCACTCACTCAGTAGGCTTCTATGGGACACGAAGAACCTGCACCGATCACACAAAATGCCTCCACTGAACTGTGTTTAGGGCGGGTTCTTGCCTGTTGACCACGAAGTTTGGAGATTTCATTTTTCCAGGAACTTCGTGGTCTTCCTACTGGCCTTTTTCCTCTTGGTTCTTCTTTAAAGATTTGTTAGACCATCATATCATCTCCCATCTTTAGTACATAACCAGCCCATTGAAGTCTTCTGGAGTTAATGATGTTGAGTATTGGTGCTTGCTGTGATAGTGCGTGTATGTCTTTATTTGTTTTGTTTTTTTTACAGATACAGAGTCAAAACATGGAACAAAAATTTTCCTATAAACTTTATTTTTGAAAACCTGCAAGTGGTGTTCTTCCTGTTTTGTTAAACTCCATGATTCTGCACCATAAGAACTGGCCTTATGATGGGATTGTATATTTTCAGTTCGGTACTTCTTGTCAAAAGTTTGGATCCCAATAAAAACTGCATAGAGTAGTACATTTTGTTAGCATTCTGTATTCTAACTTTAATTTCCACTTCTCTTCAATTCTGTTCATCAATCATGACTCCTAAGAATTTGAAATGTTCATTCCGCCCAAAAGTAAGCCTCCGTGGCTTAGGCGGCAGCCCGCTGGCCTCTCACCGCTGGTTCCGTGGTTCAAATCCCGGTCACTCCATGTGAGATCTGTGCTGGACAAAACGGAGGCAGACAGGTTTTTCTCCGGGTACTCCGGTTTTCCCTGTCAAAATTTCATTCCAGCAACACTCTCCACTATCATTTCATTTCATCTGTCATTCATTTAATCATTGCCCCAGAGGAGTGCGTCAGGCCTCGGCAGCCGGCACATTTCATATCCTCGCCGCTAGAAGGGGGCTTCATTCATTCCATACCTGACCCGGTCGGAGACTGGAAGCAGGCTGTGGATTTTCATTTTTCATTCCGCCCAAAACTATGCTTGCCAATAAGAAGAGGTAACCGATTCCCAACAACGTCAATATTCCTCTTCATTACCATGTACTGAATTTTTAGTCTATTTTCATTTTATGAAAAAAATAGGCTTTTGAGATCACCTTTTGTCCGTGCGTGTGTTTGTGATTCGTGTGTATACCGTCCCCCTAATAACTTCTAAACGGCTGGAGCGATTTCAATGAAACTCGATAAGATTATAGCACCATTCTGGCAGACCCCGACCGTGCCCTTCAAATTTTATTGTCTCTCACCAATCCAACATGGCGGCTGTGTGAAATATTTCACCAGCATTCAGTATCTCCAAAACTATTATAGATATCACCCTGAAATTTTGTACGGTAATAAAGGACACTACTAGAAGTTCACATATGCAACTTTCAAAAACCTGGTAACTACAAAAAGGAAGGAAGGAAGGAAGGAAGCTTGTAGTTTAACGTGACCGTTAATCTTGAGATCATGAGCCACGGGAGGTAACTACAAAACCAGCCTGGCTGCCAAACGAAGTTGAGACTTTTAAATAGACTTTCTCGCGATTTAACCATCCAAACGCAATGAAACTTGGTACAGCAAATGTTTATACACATTGTAATGCACTGGCATCTAATTTAGTTCAATTGTTTACATAACTTCAAAATGGCAGCTGTGTGAAATATTTCACTGGAATTCTATATTTCCGAAACCATTACAGATATCACAGTGAAATTTTGTACGGTGATAAAGAGCACTGCTACAAGTTTATCGATGTAACTTTCAAACATCCGTAAAGTACAAAATTAATATGGTGGCCAAGCGAAGTTGAAACATTTTAATAGACTTTTCTCATGATTTAACCATCTGTCGGCAGTGAAATGTGGTACAGTAAATGATTATACATATTGTAATGCACTGGCTTCTAATTTAGTTCAATTGTTTACATACCCTCAAGATGGAGGCTGTGCGAAATTTTAAAATTAAGTTTTTATTTCTTGTGTAGTAATCATGCGATCGAAGTGAAAGTTTGAATAATGAAGCTACGCAATAATTTTCCTTTAATGGTATATAACTCTATGGCCTATACATATAAAAATCCAAAATGGCGAGCATCCAATATATTTTGACAGTTCTCCATATCTACGAATCTTTTACAGCAATCAAACTTATATTTTTTATGTTCATAGAGGCTATGAACATAAGTTCACCTATAGGACTTTCAGTAACCTGGTGAGCACAAATCCAACATGGCGGCGACGCGAAGTATAAATATTTAAATGGACGTTTCTCGTGATTTAACCATCCGAGTGCAGTGAAACTTTGCACGTTAAATGCTTATACAAATGTTAATCCACTGGCATTTAATTTATTTCAATTGTTTACATACCCTCAAGATGGCAGCTATGCGAAATTTTAAAATCTCATTTTTACCTCTTGTGTACTAATTATGTGATTGAAGTTTGAATACTACACATACACAATAATCTTCATGTAATAGTACGTAAATAAAAATCCAACCTAGCGGCCATCTGAAATATTTAGACGGTTCTCAATATCTACGAATTTATCACAACAATCAAACTGAAATTGTGTATGTTGATAGTGGCAATTAACATGAGTAGGATATATGAAAATAGGCTGTATAGTCCTTCACGGAACTAATTGTTTTGGTCTAATTCTAATGCCAAATTTTAAAGCTATCTCCTCAAGTTCTGCAAACAATTTCCATATCTCAATTTCATTTCTTCCTATGAGTTCGATATCATCTGCGTATGCACGCACTTTACGATACCACTACTAATATTAATAATAGCCGGCCCTGTGGTGTTGGGGTTGCGCGCCTGCCTCTCACCCGGAAGCACCAGGTTCGATTCCCGGCTCCGTCAGGGATTTTAGAAACTGACGTCAGGGCTGAAACGGGGTGCACTCAGCCTCGTGAGGACAATTGAGTAGCTGTCTGACAGTGAGGCAGCGCCCCGGTCACGAAAACCAAGATAAACGGCCGAGGGAACCTGATGTGCTGACCACGCGTCACCCAATTTCTGCAGGCCAAATGGCTGGGCAGCGGTCGCTTGGTCGGCCTAGGTCCTTCATGGGCTGTAGTAGCAGGGGTTATTAGCCTATTTTCAATTTTGAAAAAATAGGCTTATGAGATCACCTTTTGTCCGTGTGTGTGTGCGTGTGTGTGTATGTGTGTGAGGTGTGTGTGTGTGTCCCCCTAATAAAATCTAAACGGCTGGAGCGATTTCAATGAAACTCGGTAAGTTCATAGCACTATTCCCGGCGACCTCGACCGTGCCCTTCAAATTTTGTTACGTCTCTCCAATCCAACATGGCGGCTGTGCGAAATATTTCACTAGCATTCAATATCTCCGAAACTATTACCGATATCGTCCTGAAATTGTGTACGGTGATAAAGGGCACTACGAGAAGTTCACCTATGAGACTTTCAAAAACCTGGTGACTACAAAACCAACATGGCGGTCAAGCGAAATTGAGACTTTTAAAAAGACATTTCTCGCGATTTAACTATGCAAACGTAATGAAACTTGGTACAGCAAATGTTTATACACATTGTAATGCACTGGAGTCTAATTTAGTTCAATTGTTTACATAACCTCAAAATGGCGGCTGTGCGAAATATTTCACTGACATTCTATATCTCCGAAATGATTACAGATATCATCATGCAATTTTGTACGGTGATAAAGGGTACAGATACAAGTTTACCTATGTATATTTCATAAACCTGTAAAGTACAAAACAAACATGGCGACGAAGCAAATTTGAAATATTTTAATAGACTTTTCTCGTGATTTAACTCTCTGAGCGCAGTGAAATGTGGTACAGTAAATGATTTTGCAGATTGTAATGCACTGGCATCTAATTTAATTCAATTGTTTACATAACCTCAAGATGGCGGCTGTGCGAAATTTTAAAATTAGGTTTTTATTTCTTGTGTCGTAATCATGCGATCGAAGTGAAGTTTGAATAATGAAGCTAGGCAATAATTGTCCTTGAATGGTACATAACTCTATGGCCTATACATATAACAATCCTAAATGGCGAGCTTTCGAAATATTTAGACGGTTCTCAATATCTATGAATCTTTTACAGCAACCAAACTGATTTTTTTTTATGTTCATAGAGACTATGAACATATGTTCACCTATAGGACTTTCAGTAACCTGGTGAGCACCAATCCAACATGGCGGCAACGCGAAGTATAAATATTTAAATGGACGTTTCTCGCGAATTAACTATGCCAGTGCCGTGAAACGTTGCACGTTAAATGCTTATACAAATGTTGATCCACTGGCATGGAATTTATTTCAATTGTTTGCATAATCACAAGATGGCTGGTGTGCGTACTTTTAAAATTTCGTTTTTACTTCTTGTGTTCTAATCATGCGATCAGGGGGCGTGGTGGCTCAGCGGTCTAGCTGTATGCCTCTCACCAAGGCGGTCCGGGTTCGATTCCCGGTCAATGCATGTGACATTTTCGATGTGAAATGCCATGTCCTGTGGTTCGGATTCCACGTAAGAATGAGGTCCCGTGGCTCATAATCACAAGATTCACGGTCACGTAAAACTACAATCTTCCTTCCTTCCTAATCATGCGATTGAAGTTTGAATACCACACGTACACAATAATCTTAATGTAATAGTACAAAAATAAAAATCCAACCTGGCGACCATCTGAAATATTTAGACGGTTCTCAATATCTATGAATCTGTTACAGCAATTAAACTGAAATTTTGTATGTTGATAGAGGCAATTAACATGAGCAGGATATATGAAAATAGGCTGTATAGTTCTTCACGGAACTACTTGTTTTTATTTATTTATACTAATAATAATTTAATAACAATACAAGTAATTATTATATTTGAATTGCAGCCAAAGGCCATAGCAGGGCATTTCAATTCAACGCCCGTAGACTCCCAACAAGTTCCTGACAATAAATACCTATGGGAGGAAACGAGGCAGCAGCATATTGAACTCCAGATAAAAGAGTGAAAGTGGCGTTGGATTGGCCACACTTTGAGGAAACTACTGGAGCCATCAAAAAGGCAGCACTGGATTGGAATCCACAAGGGACCTGAAAACGTGGTAGCCCTAAGAAGACTTGGAAGAGGGCAGTTGAGGGGGAATGTCTAGAAATGGGAAGGACATGGAGTGGGGTGAAGAGGATGGCCAGCAACAGGACCCAATGGAAGTGTTTCACGGAAGCTCCAAGAGGAGCAACAGGAACTATGTCAAGTCACGAAGAGACAGGATAATAACCATGTCTATAAAGTGATTCTTATTGACAAAGTTTAATAGACAACGAGAAGCCTCCGTGGCTTAGGCGGCAGCACGCCGGCCACTCACCGCTGGGTCTGTGGTTCAAATCCCGGTCACTCCATGTGAGATCTGTGCTGGACAAAACGGAGGCAGACAGGTTTTTCTCCGGGTACTCCGGTTTTCCCTGTCAAAATTTCATTCCAGCAACACTCTCCATTATCATTTCATTTCATCTGTCATTCATTTAATCATTGCCCCACAGGAGTGCGTCAGGCCTCGGCAGCCGGCACAGTTCATATCCTCGCCGCTAGATGGGGGCGTCATTCATTCCATTCCTGACCCGGTCGGAGACTGGAAGCAGGCTGTGGATTTTCATAATAGACAACGAAGAAATACCTTTAGTCAATAAAATTATTATTATTACTATTATTATGACCTTCATCAGCATAAGTAATTGATATAAAATGAAGTTGCAAGTCTGTGTGATAATTAAAACTATTTCTAAAATAGGTTAACTATCTAAATTATTAAAAAATTTACAAAAAACTAATAAAACCAGATCTGTTACAACTTTGATTAATATGGAAAAATATTTCTTGAAAATAGCTCGACGTAGGAAATGCTAATGTTGTGGACACGATGTATAGGTACAGTGAAAATTTTAACTTTTGAGGTCGGAATGATGTATCATATGCTAACGTGAAAATAATACTTTATAATCACGTTCCTGCGAAATTCCTAATCAAATAATCAGGTTGTTAGGAGTTTAAAAAATGTCAAAATTTCTACTGTACCTAGAGAGTCTGTCCTGAAAATAGTCGGACTGGATTTTTCCGGCGCAAACGGACAGACTGCTCATGACTTCTCCGCCTGGGATTGGTGGAGGGGGGTGTAAGGAAGGCTGGGAGCCAGCCACACATTTGGAAGGGATATTGGAAGGAAATCGGCCGTGGACCTATTGAAAGGAACCGTCCCGGCATTTGCCTGGTGGTGAAAATGGGAAACCACGAAAACCATTTTCAGGACGGCCGAGGTGGGAATCGAACCCACGCTCTCCCGATGCCAGCGAGGCACGAGGTACATTTAATAACATGAATAATAATTTTGCTGACCAAAGGTATTTCTTAGTTATCTATTAAAATAAGTCAAATACACGGGACCGTCAAATATTTCCATTTATAAAGGTCTTACTGTACTAGGGTTGCCAGACGTTCCGTTCCCCTTTCCGTTTAAATCTTTAACGGAACCCCAAATATTCAGTTTTGGATTTTTTGCGTTAATATATTCAATTTCGCACCAATTTTCTAATGTCCCACTTGAGCAATCCATGCTTGTGAAGTTAATACTCAGCATTTCCCCCTCCAATGCTTTTACGGAGAACTTTTCTGTCATGAATATGAAATGGCGAGATGATAGAAACAGAAGTTTAATAAAACAAGAATTGTAGTGAATTTTATCAGAAGGTACTTACAGATAAAAACAAGAAGTTCCATGACGAACTAAAGAGCCTACTTTTCTTAAAATTTAAGATTCATGCCAATGATTAATGTATATGGATCTATCTAGAGTAATGACGAAATTAAGTTGGTAATATCAAAATTTCTAATTAGTTCGAAATACTGTATACCTGACATGATGTAGCCTAATAGAGCACTACAGTTGGCAGCCCTGGTGACTGATATATTATTAGTTCCATCTCTTAAGGTACAGAATACAAAATTTGGTTGAAGTCCAATGGATAGCATGGACGTTACACGCAGTTAAACATTGGATCTAACAGTGCGCGTAAAATCATGTTGGCAACAATGTCATGCAGGTATTGGTAAGAAATAATCTGAAATAATATGATCAATCGTTGTGTCAATTTTGAATGATATCCATTAGTTAGTATAGAAGTTACATGCATTTTAAAATTGGACCTATCAGCAGGCTTAGAATCATGTTGGCAGCACTGACGTATATTAGTTACTCCAAATTAATCTAGAATGCCAGGTACTATACGTGTGCAAAGTATAGAGCTATTGGCTTGCATACTTTCTGATATGATATTAGGGTGACAAAAAGAGAGACAGCATTAATTAACAGTTGGCAGCCCTGGTTGCTCTTAAGAATACGCATAGTCATATCTGTTATGGTACACATTGCACATACGAAATTTGGTTGAAATTCAAATGGTAGTATAGAAGTTACATGTATTTAAAGTTGGACCTCTCAGCAGGCTTAGAATCATGTTGGTAACACTGACGTATATAAGTTACTCCAAATTAATATAGAATGTTAGGTATTATACGTGTGCATAGTTTAAAGCTGTCGGCTTGCATACTTTCTGATATATTGGTATTTGGATAAAACAAATTGAGAGCATTTATTAACAGTTGACAGCCCTGTTGGCTCTTAAGAGTACGCTTAGTCATATCTGTTTATGTACACATAGCACATACGAAATTTGGTTGAATTTCAATTGATAGTGTAGAAGTTATATGCATTTAAAAATTGGACCTCTCAGCAGGCTTATAATCATTTTGGTAACACTGCCAAGCATGGCCACCTGGAAATTAATCTGAAATATTATTATCTATACGTGTGACAATTTTGAAATAGCTCCCATTCATACCTTCCAAGATATCCAACATGGAGCTCAAATTTCAATTGCGATTTTTCAGCAATTGGTAGCACTGACATCACTTTCAAATTCGGCATTGAGATATTCAGGTATAGATCTTTAGTCCTACCAAATTTTGTTTAGGAGTTGATAGGGGGGGGGGGGCGGGGGCGGCACACACACACACGCACACACACATTTTCCCGGATCAATCTCATAAGTCTACTTTTTTCTCATTTTTGCAAAATGTGAAAAGTAGGCTAAAAATCCTTGCAAAGGGTCGTTCAAATGAAAGGTATTTGTAATTTGCTGGTGTCATAGGCCCAGTGGCGTACCGACGGGGGGGGGGGGGGGGTCAGGGTTGAAACCCCCCCCCCCCCCCCCCGAGATATTCCTTTACTTGAATCTATATATTGTCCCATCTATCACCTGTTTTACGGTATCGCTCGTTAGGCGTCTTAACTCCCGTATATACTTTAGGTGTGGTCACGTTCCTCACTTACTAAATGCCCTGCACTCTACTCACAGTGTTGGAGCTACCCATGGATCAGTTTTGCTGTTGAAGTAACTTTTTTCACGTCGCTTCGGGTTGCTTTAATTGTGTGTGCCCGTTTCCTTAAAGATAATTCAGTAAAAGAGGAGTTTCTGCAATTTATTCCAATTAATGGTACAGATAAAATGATCAAGATAGGCAGATTTTGAGAGTCAGTAGCAATTGCAGCAGGAACACGGAGAGCAAAACATTATTTTTTTCTCTCATAATATCAATATTTTAAGCAACCACGTAACTACGGTCATGATGATACCACTGCATCGTTTCAGTCTCAATACAGGTATTTAGTTACTGTTCTCCATATTTTTTAGAATTTCTTTACAATTTTTTATTGTGTCGAAAAAATGAGATCTAAAATATTTTTCATGCAAAGAGAACGGTTACTTAATCGTTGCTTTTATGAATATTAATCGAAATATAATTTTAATTATGATGATGACTGTCGTTTTAAGGGGCGGAACAGCAAGGTCATCTGTCCCTTTAATACCGGTAATGTACACAATTACCCTATTATACTCATGAATCCCCCCAGAAGGAAATCCTGCCGTACGCCACTGCATAGGCCTATATGATGTGTCAGCAATATCTAGCTTTATTTTTGTCTATTTTATTTTATATGTTTATTTTATACACAACTTTTATTACAACTTATAACAACCTTGATTTTAAAAAAATTATTTGGGACGTGTGTTCCGTTTTTCCATTCTTGAAATCTGGCAACCCGATACTGTACGTAAAAGTATTTTTTATTACTCATCAATACTAAACGGCTAATCAATTTCAGTCATCATAAGTGTGTTTGTTTAATTTGATTAGCTTGTGCAGTTACATCCAAATGTTCTACTTAACAGCCTATAGGGAAGTTACTACCTTGCTTCATTTAAACATATGTTGCTCCAGCCTACAAACACGGTAAGTTATATGAACCAATTAAAATTTTATTACCCATTCACGCACCGGGAAATACAAGAGGTTTCCGAATAGACTTCATTATGGTCAAGCAGAGATTCCGACCACAATCTGGTTGTTATGAAATGCAGATTAAAGCAGAAGGAAGTGAAGGAAAGTCAAAAGCCAAAAAGTTGCGATAGACAATCTGAAAGAGGATGTGAACAAAAGATTCAAAAGTAGTATAATGGAAGGACTAATGAAGAATCCTGAACAACCTTGAAATGTAGACTGGGAATGAAATAAAATCCACACATGAAAACATCGATAGAAAGGAAAGAATCGGTAGAAAACTGTGGATCACTCAGGATATACTAGAATTAATGAATGAAAGATGGAAGCACAAGATTGCAAGAGATGAAAAACAGAATACAGACAAGAAATGCAAGGAAGCGAAAGAAGATTAGTGAAAATCCACAGCCTGCTTCAAGTCTCCGACTGGGTCAGGAATGGAATGAATGAAGCCCCCATCTAGCGGCGCGGATATGGACTGTGCCGGCTGCCGAGGCCTGACGCACTCCTCTGGGGCAATGATTAAATGAATGACAGATGAAATGAAATGATAGTGGAGTGTGTTGCTGGAATTAAATTTTGACAGGGAAAACCGGAGTACCCGGAGAAAAACCTGTCTGCCTCCGTTTTGTCCAGCACAGATCTCACATGGAGTGACCGGGATTTGAACCACGGACCCAGCGGTGAGAGGCCGGAGTGCTGCCGCCTAAGCCACGGAGGCTTACCGAAAGAAGAATGGTAATATTTGAAATAATAATAATAATAATAATTTCTCCTCATCCTCCTATAGGCTGCTTTCTAATCATACTGTACATACTCTTATCACTGTGTACATGTAAGGTGGCGTAGTTGGAAGCACGCTAAGCTTCTATGCCCAAGGTCGTGGGTTCAAACCTGGCCAAGTCGTCGGACTTTTTAAGAGCATTAAAAATCCCTCAGTATGCCTTCCTTCGGAGGGGAAGTAAAGCCGGCAGGCCCAAGTCATAGATTTATTGCATGTAAAAGAACCTTCCACTAACTAAACTTGTGTGAAGCAAAAATTGTAGGTCAGGTTTGATTAATGCTCTTAAGTGCCAAAGTTTGTCACCAGGCGCTGGTTGCGAGAGCATCTAGTAGTAGCCAAGTTCACAGCTAGGTGTCGCGGACGGTAGCATTTGGTGGCGACAGTAGGAACTAATTGAAATTATAGTCTGCAGTCCTTACTTGAATTAAAAACAGATAACACACACCAATACAGAAATAACATTCAACACCGGTTATCAGACAGATTCTACACACACATGCTACCTTCTTATGGCAGCATGAAGAGACTAGCAGTACACCGTCAAATGTGGCTGCAGTGACGAGGCTTTGCCTTTAGTAAATGATGATGATAATAATAATATCGTATGGCTTCGGGAACCGGGTGCAAGCTTTGTTATTTGCGCCCAGAGAGCAGCTTGCATGTCGAATTTTGTTGTTCCTTGGAGCGCTACGAAAGTCAAGGAGCGAACCTGCATACAGCATAACTTTTTGATGTATAAGGATTACAACTCAACCAAAAACTACATTTTCCAACGACCCCGAGCCGAGAAAAAGTTACCTTACAAAAATGATAACTTTCTTTCTTGGGCACACAAAATTTTGAAATTAATAAACCAGTTTTACAACATTCCAATGTATATTGTGTTAAAATTTGGATTCGATATGATGACGGGTTTGTGAGATAATTCTTAAATGTGACGCATGGTTGAAACACGCTTAAAAACGGGCACTTTTTGTGTTCCAACAGCGATAAAAAATATTAAAATATAAATTAAAAATTCCAAACCTACATGAACTAACGTAAAATAGAACGACGAAAATGATGATGTTATTGGATTTTATGTAGGTCTATTGGTTACTTCACAAACAACCTTCAAACTCGAGTGCACATAATATTTTGGTCGACAGTAGTAGTTTAGTCTGGCCTGAGCGACCTCTCTTCCTGGGTGTATTTACAATTGAAGTAGGATTTGGGTAGGAAGCGGTCATGGTCCTAAGTTATGTACCATCCTGGCATTCCCCTGGAGTAGAAGTGGGGAAACCACAGAAAACCACTTCCAGGATGGCTGAGGTAGGAATTGAACCTGCCTCTTCTCTCAGTTTTGCCTCACGGGGCTGAGTGTACCCATTCCATGTCTCAGACCAGAATGAAATTCCTTGGCAGAACCCGGGCCTCCACGGTGACAGCCAGGAATACTGCCAAGCTTAAAAATCCGTCAGTATGCCTTCCTTCGGAGGGGAAGTAAAGTCCCATGTCATAGATTCATGGCATGTTAAAGAACCTTCCACTAATTACACCTGTGTGAAGCTAAATTGTATAGGTTAAGAATGTAAACAACGCTCTTAGGTTTCTACGTTCGTCGCCAAGAGCCGTGGCGTCTAGTAGCTAAGTTCTGAACTTGGCCTAGTAGTCGTTGACAGTGGCGCTTGGCGGCAAAAGTAGGAACTACTTGAAAATTTTTAAGTTGCAGTACTTAAATTTAAAAAAAAAAACAGGTAACACATACTTATACAGTCATCACAATTAACACCGGTTATCAGACAGATTCTACACACACCCAAAGTACACGGGGTTACATGACAGCGTTGTCGCAGCCACTCAACTTAAGAACCAACCATTCAGTGTTACAGTACCATAATAATTTTAGTCTTATGATTTTTGTTTTTTTGGCAGAATCTTATGTTTCCCACCTAATTGGGAATAAATTCATGTTGACCAACTGAAAGTTAATAAGGCAACACTGGAAAATGACTAAAGAGTTTTCAATATTTTATTTGTTTAATTTATTATACTTCATTTGGTCTTTGATTTCAATTGGTCTGTGGTTTATTTTGAATGAATTCAAGTGTAATTTTTGTAGTTTTTCCAAAATTGAGAAAAACTTAACTAACAATAAAAGGTGTCACAGACTAAAGCAACAACATATTAATAAATAGTAATAATAGCATTGATATAAGACTGAAACTGACACCACCACTTGCACCCTGAATGCCTCACACAGCCCCATTATACAGCACCAAAGAATACACTATGCACTTGCTGCAGTGCACACAGACAGTTGAATGCAAGTGTCAAAATACAAACATCAAAATGACAACATTCTCAAGACATCGGTGAATAAAAGCTAAAATGATAATTGTTAAGATGAGATAAATAAATACATAAATTAATGAATTACCTTAGCAGCAAAACAACAAGGAGACTGTTAGATAAGTAGAGCACAGTGACTATGCAGGAAACTGGTTGATAAATCTCCACTCACAGCACAGACTAACAACAGCTGCAGCAGTACTTTGCTCTCCCAGGCTTGAATTGTCAAGGTCAGTGACTGAGCATGCCAAGGCCACAAGACACACACTTCCCATAACAACAGACCGGAAGGCTAATAATTACCAGTAAATTATGGGGTTATTATTGCTCATGTAACAAATAAGAATGGTATCATGTGAACAAAAGAAAGAAAGAAATAGAACAAAAAGAGAGAGTAATACTAGCGGACCCCTGCGAGAAATCTCGCATGTTCAAAAACCACACTTTCCCCAATAGGTTTATAATTTAAAGAGAAAGGTTATGTTTTTATTTCAACCAAATGATTATAGAACACTATTTACATTTCAGGGTAAAGGAAAAACCTCAGAATGTTAATATGACATGAAACAGGCGTCACAGCGGCCCGTGGACAGCAATTATGGAGCGTATTTTCCTACATCAACAGTGTTTGCAAATCGCACACTTCGCACAATTTTTTAAAGTATTTTTTTTTTCAAGAAATTATAGATATTTATCAAATTATAGTGCTATAAGTCACTGGTAATGTCTATTCTCATTCATTTGAATGCTCATTTGTCACGATCGGTCGCCTGTGAGCGCCGCATGAGGGATGCATACTACTGAAATAATATATATGGTATGATGATGATAGGAAATACACAAGGCAAGAAAAATGAAAGAGGAAGTAATATGCAAAGAGAGAAAGAAAGAAAATAAATAAATAAATAATTAATAAAAAGCAAGGAAAATATTTATAAATCACAACAAAATTAAAACATTACAAGACAGTGGTTCAACCAGAGGTGACATATGGAAGCAAAACTCTTTATAAAGTTACTCAGAAAAACAGAATTGACAAAATTTTAAAAGTAGAAAGAAGAATAGCTAGAACATGCATAAATAAAAAAATATCAGAAAGATGGAAATTGGCAGGTGAAAAGCTGAAGGAAGTAGGAGACTTCTGTTACTTAGTAAGCAAAATAACCAGTGATGGACGAAGCAAAGAGGATATAAAAAGTAGGTTGGCTCAGGCAAGGAAAGCATTTCCACAAAAAAGGAATCTGTTGACATCGAATATAGATTTTGGTATTAGGAAGTCATTTTTGGAAGCCTTTGTCTGGAGCGTGGCGCTCTTTGGAAGTGAAACTTGAACTATTGGTGTAGCAGAAAAGAGGAGAAATGAAGTGTTTGAAATGTGGTGTTACAGGAGAATGATAAAGATCAGATGGGTAGATAGGGTGACAAACGAAGAGGTATTAAGACGAGTGGGAGAGGAGAGATGTTTCTGGCGACTGCTAATGAAGAGAAGAAATAGGTTGGTAGGACACATACTAAGACACCCAGTAATAGCATGCTTAGTTATGGAAGGAAGGAAAAGCAAGCTTGTAGTTTAACGTGACCGTTAATCTTGAGATCATGAGCCACGGGACCTCCTTTTTACGGGGAATCCGAACCACAGGACATGGCATTTATGGAAGGAAGGGTCGAGGACAAGAACTGTAGGGGTAGACCAAGGTTAGAATATGTTCAACAGATTGCCTCGGATGTAGGGTGTGGTAGCTATGAAGAGATGAAACGATTAGCTCAGGACAGGGAGGCATGGAGTGCTGCATCAAACCAGTCAAAAGCCTGAAGACTCAAACAACAACAGAAAGATGGACAGTGGCGGATAGTACCAAATGAAGTGGTATACAGAGAACTGGAGCCCAGCACTGATACTATTCGGAAGAAACGGATTTCTTTTTTTGGTCACATCATGAGGACACCAGAAACCAGGTTATCTAGAAAAATTCTAGAGAAACTTTGGAATAAGAAACCACAAGTAGGATGGATTAAGGAAATTAGAGAAGATATGAAAGAATTAGAAATAACCTTGGATGACTTGCACAAGAAAACAAAAAAATTAAAAAAACTGAAAGATATAAAAATAAGATTTCAAGCAAAAATAGACAAACATCGTACAGTAAAAAGGGTATTTACAGATGAGGAACGCCTGAGAAGATCAGAGCGAATGAAAAGCTACTGGGCGACTCGGAAAGAGAACTTGCTGAAGAGGAGGACCAAGAAATGATTGACTGAAGTGGTCCAATGAGGCCGTAAAAGCAAGGAAGCTAATATTTTAACGTGACCGTTAATCATGCGATCATGAGCCACGGGATCTCCTTTTTACGTGGAATCCGAACCACAGGACATGGTATTTCACTTCGAAAATCTCACATGCATTGACCGGAAATCAACTAATTAATAAAGTATCATCATCATATCTAAATCCCATTCCAGCTATTGCCAGGTCTGGGTGTTTACGAGTCCTCTCCATCTAATTCTGTCTTCCCACGACTTGATACCAGTTAGCTCCTCTTCTCTCTATACAGATTCTCACTCCAGTACTCCACCGCATTCTTGGTCGCCCTTGAGGTTTTCTTCGCCTCAACCTTTAGTTCTTCCATTAATTTTGGCATCTTTGCCCACTCATCCTGTTAATATGACAATACCATTGTAGTAATCTCTTTTTCCCCAACAACCCCTCTCATATTTTCCTGTTTTAGTCAGGCGCGGATTCAAGGGAGGGGTCACGGGAGTCATGACCCCCCCCCCCCCCCCCCCCCAAACGGAGACCAAATTTTTTTGCAAACTCAAAAAATGACAACGCAAGAACCAGACAAATAAAACTTAACGAATTTTAACTGAAAAACAGCTTTTTCATTTTATTCAATACTGAAATTATTATGTTCTGTTACAACTGTACATATTTAAAACTTCATACCTGTTATATAAAAACTATTATTTATATAACAAAATCAACTCGTCTATTATGTTTAGCAAACCTTGTGATTGCCGAATCAATGTTTATAGTGATGTCACGATGAATGTGCAGCAACGCACGGATAGGAATTTGGGGCTTTATTCTGCACCAAAAAATTTTGTCGACGTCCAAACTGCAAGTTTGGTTGGCAATTTAAGCTGTGACTTTCTCCCGTTGTCGGTACCAACTCGACTTGCCGAAACTGTGACGTACCTTGATACTTTTCTCGAAGCTCGATGTAAAAGTCGCAAAACACGCCGTTGCAATTTGTACGAATATTTTTGGTGCGCTAAACGCATCAAATTTCTATCCATGTAGCTTGCAAAAAAAATTGGTCTGGTTTTGTACGTTTGGTTATCTTGTGATTGCGTTTTTAGTGATACCATTTTTCGTAACAATTTCGATTCTATGACACCCCCCCCCCAAAGCCAAACTTTAGATCTGCGCCTGGTTTTAGTTCTTTTCTAATTTCAACTAAAAATAATACTGTAAGAAAGAATAAATAAAGGATAAAATAAAGGACACAAAGAAAAAAATGTAAGAGGCTACAAGGATGGAAAGAATGAGAGAGAGGGAAGGAACAAAGGTGAGGAATAATAAAATAAAGAGGGGAAGAAAGGAAGGTGAAACATCTGACATTGCCAATTATATAATTTTGGTATTGTATAAACCAAAAAAGTTGTTAAATAATACTGTAATTGCTCACTTTTTTTAAATAGATTTGTTTACTGTTACTTGGAATTTTATAATACTTTCCTGACAGAAGAATTCATTTTACGTTTCCATCAGGAAATGCAAAGATAAAGAAAAGAACATTAATTAAAGCAACCTTAGTAATAGGAACACAATCAAGAAGCAACAACACGACGATACAATGCAATTCAAGAAGAAATTCCGCACTCCATATACATGTTTTTAAATAATTTTCCAGCTCACTGACAAGAAAATACATTATACAGTGTCTTCTTCTTTAACATTACATTAAACTATGCGAACCGGCCAAAACTAAGGACCACGCAAATATTATTTCATTTCCTTCTCATAGTTCTTTCTTCCTTTCTCTTCCTCCACACTTCCTTCATTCTTTCAGAGTGTTGAGCCCTTCTCTCTGCTGTCCATCTTCCTCCCCTGCGTTCTCTCTTTTCTCCCACAAGAACCTTTATGTTCGAAAGTATTTCCCTGAACTGTGTTCTGTCTCGACAGTCGTCATCTGTAATTCCTAGCCTCCGGAGTTCTTCCTTCATCTGCTTGGTGTAATCCCCTTGGCTCTTTAGATTATATATTTTATCAAAAATTTGTTATTTATTCTTGTTGGATCCATTCTAACCATCTTCTTTTATAATAGAATAGAAAAAATAAAAATAAAATTATTTTATCCTAAATTGGACAATGGTCTGTTACTTTAATTAGAAGAAATTTTACTATGCATTCGATTTTATAAGGTTTCAACACAAAACAATAGAATGCATGAGCATTTAGCTATCATAGGCATATGACTCATTGCATACGATTGCAAATAAGCATTTTTCTAGAATAAGGAAATTTATATTGAAATGTTTGTATAAATGTAACAATTACGTTTTAAAAATAAAGAAACTGCACAAACCTATAGAGCATCCAGCGTTTAGAAAGGACTGTGGGTCTTATGGGCTTTTACTGTTAACGGAAATCTCCCCTACACTGGTTTTGTTACCTCACATTTTATCATGAAGGAACTCTGAACATATATATTTTTCGTCATAATAGCTTCCTACAATTATCTGCCAACTGATTACCACTGTTATTGCATACAAGTATCGTTTATATTACGTCTTAGTAATTTAATCATTTTCGAGGTTAGCATGCTGGAATGAAGAGCCTCGTCCCGAGCTGCATGCTCGCCCGGAGTGGAGCATGTGCTCAGTTCCGTCGGCAACATAAGTTCTGAAGCACTATCCGTCATTGGTGTTATTGTTGTGTGTCTGTTTTATTTTCTTATCAATCGAATCAGGGCTGACGACAGTTGGGTTTGAACCCACTATCTCCTGAATGCAAGCTCACAGCTGTGCGCCCCTAACCGCATGGCTAACTCACTACAATATTACAAATATTTATCTAAACAAAACAACAAGAATAAATTTGAAAAAATAAACCAAATTACAGCCAAACTAATAACTAAAGAGGTGATGCTCAACAGTATTGCTGACGTAAAAATTGTTAACATCGTCAGCATACATCCGAGAAGGAAGGGTTGTGCTCTCGACATCTGTCATTCAGTAATGCGTCATATCACAACAAAATGAATGTCGTTATTGGTTCTCTTCGCGTACATTATCCTTAATACTGGTCCAATCCGTTAACACCTGCAAAACTGCTCCTTCCTGGGCATGTTCTATTTCAGGTAGCTGCTGGGGTTGTGATTGTCTCGCTAACTTATGAAAGCGCAGTACACGAAGCGGGTGAACATAACGTATGACATCAGCGCTACCTCTGCCTAGAGTTAGCAACACTGTCGCCATAAGGCTCCACAGTCTTTTCTAAACGCTGGATGCTCCATAGAAAAATCGCTGAGTTTTAATTCATTGGCCGTGAAAGCCAATATACCATCTTTTTGGAAGCCTTCATAGGGAGGTTCAGGCTGCTTGAGCTTTTAATTAACATATTAAAATATAAATTAAAAATTCCAAACCTACATGAACTAACGTAAAATAGAACGACGAAAATGATGATGTTATTGGATTTTATGTAGGTCTATGGGTTACTTCACAAACAACCTTCAAACTTGAGTGCACATAATATTTTGGTCGACAGTACAGTAATATTATCCTTTTTACTGTTAATGAATGATAGCTTTGAAGCCATTTTTCAGTGATGGCTTATTGACTATTGATATTGCAACTAGATTCTGCCCATCATATGAGGGTTGGTGTTTGAGAGCAGTTTTTCTGTTTCATGATTGACATTGTGGGAACTACAGTAGTAGATTTGAACTTTGAGATCTAATGATGGTCGCTTGTCAGACTTTTTGTCACAGGTACAACACAGTGAAGAATTCGGCTTGTGTGTGAACGCTTTAAAAACAAAAATGATGTTGGTATATTGGCTTTCACGGCCGGTGAATTAAAACTCAGCAATTCTTCTAGGTTTGTGCCATGTCTTGTGTGGGGTTTCGCCTAGGACACCAAGCTGGCTCATCGGCGGGCACTTGGTGTCCCCGCCCGGACCCCCACAGGAGTGACGAACTGTGTGCCACCTCCCTTTTTATTAGGTGCGACTGCACCACTTGACTGCGAGAACTAAAAGCTCAAGCAGCCTTAACCTCCCTATGAAGGCTTCCAAAAAGATGGTATATTGGCTTTCACGGCCGGTGACACCAAGAGCCAGCTTGGTGTCCTAGGCGAAACCCCACACAAGACACGGCACAAACTTAGAAGAATTGCTGAGTTTTAAAAACGATGGTGTTCTCTAAAAAGACAATAAGAGTAAATCTCACAATAAATAATAATATAGTTGAACAAGTGTCCTTCAAATATTTGTGCACCATATTGAACGAACAATGTGACTCCACAAGAAATAACATTTAGAATTGAACAGGCCAGGAAACAATTCTTTACCTTGCGGAAATTCTTTGTACGATCAGATCTCAGTCTAGTTGCGAATCTGCATGATCCGTTGTTACTTATTTTCTGTTCTTCTATATGGTTGCGAATGCTGGACCATGGATCCTTCTATTGAAAAACGAATCGATGCCTTTGAAATGTATCTACAGTATATCGTCGTCTCCTGCGCATACCTTGGATATTGAACATTTCAAATGTCAAGGTCCTACATCGGATGAAAAAGCAAAAAGAACTGCTACATGTTATACAGCAAAGAAAGACAATACCTAGCTCACATCATACGAAACGATAGGTACCAATTCTTCATCATCATCATCATCATCATCATTGCCCCTTATCCAGCTCCTGCCGGGTCGGGGTATTTATGGCACTTCTCCACTTTCCTCTTTCCTTCCACCATTCTTCTTCCACGATCTTGTCCCAGTCCAGATTTCTTTTTCTTATGCTGTTCTTCACTGAATCAATCCACCTTGTTCTAGGTCTTCCTCTTGCTCTCTTACCCTTGCACTTCGCCTCCAGCATCTGTCTTGGTATTCTATTTTCCTCCATCCTCTTTACATGTCCAAACCACCTTAGTTTATTCTTCTCAATTCTCTCATTTAGTTTTCCCATCCCAACTTCCTTCCAACATCTTCAATCCTCACTCTGTCTTTCCTTGTCTTTCCTATCATACTTCTTAGGAATTTCATTTCACTGGCTTGGATTCTACTCTCTTGCCTGCTTGTCAGGGTCCAAGTCTCAGCTGCATAAGTTAATATGGGTACATAGTACACTTTATATATTACCTCCTTGCTTTTCCTTGGTACATCATACGAAACGATAGGTACCAATTATTACAGCTAATTATTGAAGGAAAGATACAAGGAAAAAGATCCGTTGGGAGACGCAGAAATTCATGGTTGAAGGACATTAGAAGGTGGCACGGGTGTACATCGGAGAAAGCATTTCATACTGCAATGTCAAGGTCAGAGCTGGCTACGTGGATCGGCAACCTTCGTTTGGAGACGGCGTCTTAAGAAGAAGAAGAATTGGTTTCATGGTGAAGCGGCTAGCGTTCTTGGCTGTCGACCCAGAGGTCCGAGTTTGATTCCCGGCTCTGCCAAGAAATTTCAATTCTGGTCTGAGGGTTGGAACGGGGTAAACTCGGCCTCTTGAGGTGAAGCTGAGAAGAGGTGGTTTCGGTTCCTACCTCGGCCATCCTAGAAGTGGTTGCTAATAAGCATCCTGTATCCTTCGAGATCAGTTACTTCCATCTTGGATTGCCAAGGTAAGGTTTTATTTTTGGAAAAGGGAGCTCGTCTCTCATAGTACATTGGCACTGCTCGTGGCATCATTTTCAGCCTTGCAGTGCAGTTGGAAAGACAGATTGGTTTAGGAACAAGACTGGACTAAGACAGGGGAGTGTGCTGTCACCTCTTTTGTTCATAATGGTAGTGGATGAAATTGTAAAGGAAACAAAGGAAGCATATGGACATAAAGAAATGAAGTTACTGTTATATGCAGATGATATTGAGGTCTGGGGAAAGAACACCGAAGAAGTGCAAAAACAACTAGATGCACTGAACGAAAATATTCCGAAGTACGGCCTGAAAATCAGTACAGAGAAAAACAAGACCATGGTGATGACAAGAGGGGAAAGACAAGGAATAGGCACTGGGAAAATTGGAAGTCAGAGTTTGGAAATTGTGGACACGTTCAAATACCTAGGAAGTGAATTGATGCAAACTGGTAGGTTGGACATGGAGATTGGCAGGAGGGTACAGCAGAGCAATGCACTCTATCAAAGTGTAAGGAAACTTGTTTGGGATAAGGAAGTACCAAGGAAAAGCAAGGAGGTAATATATAAAGTGTACTATGTTCCCATATTAACTTATGCAGCTGAGACTTGGACCCTGACAAGCAGGCAAGAGAGTAGAATCCAAGCCAGTGAAATGAAATTCCTAAGAAGTATGATAGGAAAGACAGAGTGAAGAATGAAGAGGTTAGGAAGGAAGTTGGGATGGGAAAACTAAATGAGAGAATTGAGAAGAATAAACTAAGGTGGTTTGGACATGTAAAGAGGATGGAGGAAAATAGAATACCAAGACAGATGCTGGAGGTAAAGTGCAAGGGGAAGACCTAGAACAAGGTGTATCGATTCAGTGAAGAACAGCGTGAGAAAAAGAAATCTGGACTGGGACAAGATCGTGGAAGAAGAATGGTGGAAGGAAAGAGGAAAGTGGAGAAGTGCCATAAATACCCCGACCTGGCAGGAGCTGGATAAGGGGAAATGATTATGATGATGATGAGTGGCCTTCTCAGTATGTACTAACCATGCGTCTTGGTGAGGTGTACCATACCAACTGATGAGGCCAATGGTACACTGGGGCGAAACGCTGGTAAAATGTTTGAGTTAGCCGGGCCATTTTTTAAACTTCTTTTTGAAGTTTTGTTAAAGTTCTAATATTTTCCCTTTACAATGGAGCAGTACTCTTCAAGATGAGCAGAGGAGTGGAAATAAGGCCAGAGATAAGGACTGGTATGATTGCTTTAGGTTTCAGCACAAAATATATTTTGTTTCAATATTAATACCACAAGTTTTTAACAACATTAAGCTTTTATATTATAAAATAAAATAATGTACACAGTCAAACTTGATTAATCTGAACCTTTTCACATGGACATTCCTAATTCAAAATCTTGAATAAAAATTATGTTTTTGATTTCTGACAAGAAATGGAGAAAAACAATCAAATATATCATCATAAAACTAGAATAAAACTATCAGGTTGAGAAAGTGAAGTGATATTTTTTTTCCACTGCTGTACTTAGTCCAAATGATTTTCTATAACACCAAGTGTTAATTGACAATTTTATTATAACTAGTGCCCGGATGTTGATGGCATGTCATCTTTTTACTGAGCTGTCTAAAACAATGCTGAAGTACATAGAAACTCCAGACGGGCTATCCCGTCTTCAAATATGTTATTTTTATTTTGGATTTTTTCCTATTTTTCCATTTTAAGAGCATTTTTTTAGTTTGGTAGATTTTTTGGTCTTATTTTAGAGAAATCGGCCTTTTGAGGTCATTTTTTCCAATTTATATGAGGGAGTTACGTGTCTCAAGAGTTAAGAAGAAGCTAGTAGCGGATACAAGATAATTTAAAATATTGATTCCATTTCCTTAATCATATTGGAAATATCTGTTTCCGGAGGAAACAGGGTGTAAAATTGTCCGATTGAGCTATGTACATTAACAAATTCACAAAGAAATTTGATACAATTGATCACAAAGAAATTTGATACAATTGATTGTATCAAATTTCTTTGTGAATTTGTTAATGTACATAGCTCAATCGGACAATTTTACACCCTGTTTCCTCCGGAAACAGATATTTCCAATATGGATTAGCAAGGTATGCTAACATTACTTTTGAAAGGAAGTTTTGACTTCCGTAGTACATTGGTGCTGCTCGTGGCAACATTTGTGCCTTGCAGCGGCCTTCACAGTATGTACTAGCCACGCGTCTTGGTGAGGTGTACCATAACCAACTGAAGAGCCCATTGGTACACTGGGGCGAAACGCTGGCAACTGTTTTGAGCTAGCCGGACCATTGTATCAAATTTCTTTGTGAATTCGTTAATTTCCTTAATCAACCGAGTAGAAACTAGTCTTAGCAACAATCGAGGCGAAATTGCTGCAGGTTTTGCATCAAAACTGAAAAAAGTGCTGGACTAAAACACCGGGTTTAAAGCATTCTGCAAAATCTCAGACATTCTTTCTGGTGAAAACTACTGCATGGATGGGATTGAGGAGGATTTAGCAGCAAACGACCTTCCTCACTTTGAATACACTCCGATCACATCAGTTGATGTTGAATGCAGCTTTTCGAGATATAAAAACTGGTTGGCTGATAACGGCACATCATTTACATTTGATGACATTCGCAGTGCAGTGCAACTGAGGCTAAAGTGAACATAAACCTTTCGTTAAGTGCTAGAAATCTATTTTGATTGACTTTTCAGTTTGGGTTTAAGATTTCATTTTCGAAATATTGGCGAGTTTATTATTATAAGATCATTTTCTCCATTTTAAAGTGCATTTTTCGAATTTTTAGTACATTTATTACAGTCATTTTTGAAAATTTTAAGTGCATTTTTTAAACATTTTTACATCCGGGCCCTAGTGAGGACATATCTTTCAAAAAATAAATTCAAAATACAGTAAACAGGGAGATGGTCTATCACCGTTATTATTTAATTGTGTTCTTGAAAAGATCATGCGTGAGAGGAACAAAACTTGTCCTCCAAATGTAAAGATTGGTAGTAATATAAAACTGAATTGCTTGGCCTTTGCGGATGACCTTGCACTGCTTGCAACCAGTATAGATGAGGCTAAACACCAAATTGAAGAACTTGGGTCAATTGCAGCAAAAGTAGGACTTCAAATTTCATTTGAAAAGACTGAAATAATGGCATCCTTTGATGTGGAAACACAAGCTATTACATTGATTAACAATAAAGAAATTAAAGTTGTACATAAATTTAAATATTTAGGGGAGATTATAACATGGAATTTGAATGAGAAAGCGTCAATCGAAAATAGAACAACAAAGTTAAGACAAGCGCAATATATTACTTGGTCTAGTTACAAAAAAAAAATCACTCTCCATAAAAGCCAAATTACGACATTACGAATCAGTTATTAAACCGGAAGCAATATATGCTTGTGAAACCCTTTTCAAGTTAAACACCCCATCAGTTACTGACACATTACAGAAGACTGATAGAAGAATTCTCAGAACTATAATTAATAAAAAACATCAGGTGGATGGTCAATGGCGTCTATTACCAAATGAAGTGGTTTATAAAGAAACCGAGTCTATAGTCGATGAAAATGAAAATCCACAGCCTGCTTCCAGTCTCCGACCGGGTCAGGAATGGAATGAATGAAGCCCCCATCTAGCGGCGAGGATATGAACTGTGCCGGCTGCCGAGGCCTGACGCACTCCTCTGGGGCAATGATTAAATGAATGACAGATGAAATGAAATGATAGTGGAGAGTGTTGCTGGAATGAAATTTTGACAGGGAAAACCGGAGTACCCGGAGAAAAACCTGTCTGCCTCCGCTTTGTCCAGCACAGATCTCACATGGAGTGACCGGGATTTGAACCACGGACCCAGCGGTGAGAGGCCGGCGTGCTGCCGCCTAAGCCACGGAGGCTTCTATAGTCGATACTATGCGAAAAAGGCGAATTGCTTTTTTTGTCATATCTCACACCTGCCGGATACCAAACAATTAAAAGTATTATTTAATTATTTTTTCAAAAGTAAAACAAAGAACTCTTGGTTTATGGAAATTCAAAATGATCTGGATGAACTCGGCTTGACAATGTCCCAAATTGCTAACAAAGATGAGAAGAATATCTTGAAAAATAAGAACATCCGACTTCCCTTAAAAACCTTTACCCGCAAAACTTACACCATAAGCGATGCAGAGAGAGCGGCAAGGTTGACTAGAATGAAAATGTTTTGGGAAAAGAAGAAAAAGAAGAAGAAGCTGAATCTTTAGTAATGTTTTTGAGATATGTATGTACTTGTTTTGGTTAAGTGCTCCAATGAGGGCGTAACATATGTAAATAAATAAACCCTCTATTTAGCAGACTAATTGGGGCTGAGGTTTAATCAGTAAAATTGCGAATTTGGATTATTTAGAACTTTTAATTCAAAATATTTAAAAAAGCTATTTAAAAACAATGAGATTATTTTTACAAAATTCATCGGGCCTCAATTTGATGCACTGCATCCTCAAAAGCACAGCTCCCGACGTTGTACTAACGAATAACCTGTTGTGAATTATAAAACAATCCAATCAGCCGGAGCATTAAGTCAGTTTTCTCTACTTTTCAGGAGACAGATAAAATATCATCGGCAAAACAGAACTTAACAAACACACTATATTAGTAATCTATGTCGTGAAGCAACTTATATTTGTGTTACTGGAATTTCGATTTTAATTTAATAAACATATTTTTCTAATCAATTTTGAAAACCTCAACTTAATGCCTTTCAGCTCCGTGGTCAGTTTATAGTGCGGCTTGAAGCCATCGAGCATGAATATTTCACATCATCATCTTGATCTTGTCTGGGTCTGTTTGGAACATAAGCCTCGCCACTTAGTTCTTTCTTCCCACCACCTCTCCGCTGTCACTCTGGTCCAGTCCTCGCCTCTCTTCTTGACACATTCCTCCACTCCTTTCAGCCATCTATCTCTTGGTCTTCCCCTTGGTCGATCCTTCTGCATCTGCATCTCGTGTATCCTCTTGGGAATCTTCTTCTCATCCATTCTCTTTAAGTTTCCATACCACCTCAGTCTTGAAGTCTCAATCCTACCTTGCAAGGGCTCCTCTTTCACCATTTCCCTGACCTTTTCATTCCTCACCCTGTCTCTTCTTGTTACTCCGATCCTACTTCGCAGGAACTTCATTTCACCTGCCTGTATTCTGCTTATGTCTCTTTTCTTCATTGTCCACGTTTCTGAAGCATAGGTCAGTATTGGGATATAGTAGCTTCTGTATAACACTTCTTTGCTTTTTTGTGGGACATCTTTATTCCACACTAAGCTCCTAATGCTTCTCAGAAATGCTTCTGCCTGTCTGCCACGTTCCGTAATCTCTTTGTCATTTCTCCCATTTTCCTCCACTATACTTCCCAAATACTTGAGACTTTCCACCTTCTTCAGCTGTCCACCTCCAAGTGTTATCCCACTCATTGGTCTGTCCTTTTTCCTGGTCGTTAACAGGATCTCACATTTACTGATGTTGAACTTCCATCCGTACTCTCCCACTGTTTCTTCCCAAGCCTTCAGTTGCTCCTGAATTTCCTCCTCCTTGTTTCCCCAGACCATGAGATCATCTGCAAACACCATTGCTTTCATCTTATCTTCTCCTATCTTTCCTGCTATCCGTGTCATTACCTCATCCATAACCACAATAAAGAGAAGGGGTGACAGCGCACTGCCCTGTTTCAGGCCACTCATTTGTCTGAACCAGTCTGTTCTTTCCCCTCCAACTTTCACACAATTCACACTTCCACAATACATCTCCTTCACATGATATTTTATTTTAAAATGGATTTGTAAGATAAAAAACACCTAAACCCTGTACAAATGTAATTTACAATAGCACTGAAACACTTGGGAAACTTGCAGTGCGGCCAACATTAAGTACGGAATACAGCATTGAAAGGCAGCAAGTCATCGACTTCATGCTTTTCTCCTCTGATCGCACCACATGTAGCAGTGGTTTCTGGCTTAACCCTCTCAGTGCCACGCGCCAATCAGATCGGCTCTCGCTGCTCGCGTCAAAAGTGCCAAAGCCGATTCCATCGGCAAAGCCGATTCCATCGGCGTGCAGTTTATCTTATATTTGTAGATTTCTGTAGGCATATGTCTGTGATTATTACATACTATTGGAAAGGCGAGGTTTCAAGCTTGACTGTGCGGTGTTTACTTTTTTACTTCGAAGTGCGTTACGCGATAGGTTTGAGTTTGTATTCACGCCTTCCCTTTGCGCTACCCCAATCATGTGCGTTCTCGCCAAAATTGAGGTGCAGTTGTTTTCTTTTTGTTGAAGTTTTCTGCCTACAGACATATCTAAGAACTTTATACAGCAGGAAATGTAGTGTTTCTTCGAATATGACTCTTAGGTGTACTTACTTTAGGCTCAAAACTGATTCTTAAAAAAAATTTAACAATTATTAGAAAAAACTCAACTAAAAAAGTTTTCATGCCATATTTACTTTTAAGAACATAATGTATGAAAGAATGAGGTATTGGTTATAATGCAAAGCAATAATAATGATTCTATTGTTTGAGATGTGGTATTTATGATTTTTTTTTTTCGAATAGTCTGCATGACCATTGAAAATGGCTTGGCATTCTTGGCAAGTATTTTAGGAAATCACTTGGCACTAAAGAGGGTTAAAAAGAAGGCTGACTTCATTCTTTCCTATGCCATTCAAAGGCCCTTGGGTCAATACTTCAGAATACTAATTCTTTAAAAAATGACCACTTTTCAGCTCCGACCGATTCAATTGTATTGTCCACGGCATGATTAGAGGGGTTCTATTTAACCCTGTAAGTGCAGAGTTTTCCCATTCGCATTTTAAAAAAATATTGTAGAAGCCGTAATTTTAACTTATCAGGGGGCTATGTGTTTTGGGCCTTGATTAATCTACATGTAAATCTAAAATCCTATATTTATGTTACTTTTCATTTCGAGTCTAATCAAAATTAAAAGTTGTGTGCCCACGCTTGCATCAATGCCCAAAATAAAACTATTTCCTAAAATCAGTAGGCAAGTAATACTTGTTGCTCCTTACTTATACAACAATTGATATTCTTTGATCCAAAATCACGTGGCGTGAAGAATTTGCTTCTTATTCCGCCATACTTGTTTACATCATAGATTTTATTTATCGTATGGCTTTTAGTGCCGGGAGTGTCCGAGGACATGTTAGGCTCGCCCAAGTCTGTAGCTGCTTACAGCGGACACCCTTAGGGTGAACTACAAGTTTAGTTCAGTTTTAAGTAGTTCCAACTTTCACTACCAGATATCAAGGATACCTAGTGGTGAAGGTTGGAACTTTAACAGAGCATTCCGACGAAATCTAACCTAACAATTTAGTTTCACACATGTTTAGTCTGTGGAAGGACCTTTTACATGCCGGCTTTACTTCACCTCCGAAGGAAGGCTTTATAACGCTCTTAAAAAATCCGACGACTTCGGCCGGGTTTGAACCTGCTATCTTGGTCACAGCAGTTCAGCATTCTACCAGCTATGCCACTGAAGCTGCCTAAATCACAGATGAACTCCAGCTGCAGAGGACAGATGCCTACAAAATACTCGTGTTAGTTACTTCCGGAAGCAAAATTCGAAACTCAAGTAGGGTCATTATGTGTTCGCGCGCCAGTTAACACGGCAAGCTAAGCCGTCTGTGACTAGCGCAGATCGCGGCTACGCGCACCTGGTTCAGCCAGCGCGACTTTCACACTTTTACCAAACATGTTCAATAATATGTACTTACAGTGCTCATAGGCGATGCTGAAAATGTCCTCCCTCTCTTGTAACACACACCTGACATCTTCTGATAAAAGAATGTCTGTCAACTCTTTTATAATTTACGGAGCCTGTTTCCTTGAATCATTTAGGGAGTCTCCTAATTGTACAGGCATTGGGCACAGGTCTTCCTGGAAACTTGATTCAAAATTTTGGTCTCGTTTCAGAACAAGATTTTCTGCTTTTCATATACGAATTGTGGATACACACACGATTGCGCTATGTGAATTGGTGTCTAGGCATGACCAACAATCACAGTAATCACAATACTCACTCAACGAGCAACACTAACGTATAAGCTTTGCAAATACACGTCCATATGAATGATAAAACACGTGTGAACCAGTGATATGAGTCAGCGGGGCACGCCAACCGCCGGGTGCGTGCGGCCGCGATCTGCGCTAGTCACAGCCGGCTTACCTTGCCGTGTTTACTGGCGCACACACATGATCACCCTGTACTATATAACGCAGAACATGCCAGAGAACGACTCTGCATTCGAAAGCAAATGGGGAATATGAAAAAGAAAGGAAGTTCTTGTGCACCATTAATAGACGGGTGAAGCACTGAATGTGTTAAACGTGGCTGTATGTTGTTGTTGCATCCACGACTATGCCCGTTAAGCGATGGTTTTGGGAAAATTATTTTGTAGTTTCATTTGGTTGCATATAAGAGCGAGACCATAGTGATAACAAGAGGAGAAAGACGAGGAAAGAGCACTGTGAAAATTGGAAGTCAGAGTTTGGAAATTGTGGACACGTTCAAATACCTAGGAAGTGAATTGATGCAAACTGGTAGGTTGGACATGGAGATTGGCAGGAGGGTACAGCAGAGCAATGCATTCTATCAAAGTGTAAGAAACCTTGTTTGGGATAAGGAAGTACCAAGGAAAAGCAAGGAGGTAATGTATAAAGTGTACTATGTACCCATATTAACTTATGCAGCTGAGACTTGGACCCTGACAAGCAGGCAAGAGAGTAGAATCCAAGCCAGTGAAATGAAATTCCTAAGAAGTATGATAGGAAAGACAGAGTGAGGAATGAAGATGTTAGGAAGGAAGTTGGTATGAGAAAACTAAATGAGAGAATTGAGAAGAATAAACTAAGGTGGTTTGGACATGTAAAGAGGATGGAGGAAAATAGAATACCAAGACAGCTGCTGGAGGTAAAGTGCAAGGGTAAGATCTAGAACAAGGTGGATTGATTCAGTGAAGAACAGCATAAGAAAAAGAAATTTGGACTGGGACAAGATCATGGAAAAGGAATGGTGGAAAGAAAGAGGAAGGTGGAGAAGTGCCATAAATACCCCGACCCGGCAGGAGCTGGATAAGGGGAAATGATGATGATGATGAATAGAGAGGAACGTTCCACACAATATTATAATTTTGTTTTTAAGTAAGAGCAATTAAGATTATGTCCAACGATATCTCCTTGTATATCACTACACTTGAATACGATTCAGATGCTGTTGGACAGATTATTGATCAAGAGGTGCTAAAAGACGTATCAGTAATTCCATGTTTACATTGGTTGCAAGATTTGGCCTCTTGGGTACTTTTGGCGGCGAGGCGTTGGTTTGGTTCATTCGAAGTCCTCTTTCTCCGTCCCGATCATTTCGAATCAGCGAGGTTTTACTGTAATTAGTATTTACTGCAAGTTTTAAATAAGAGTTTGGGACGCTCGTGCAGTAGATAACATAAAACGAGTAAACATTGACCATTATGATAATGGTAATAATTAATAACCGTGTCGACTGATAGTATGATCTTATTAAAACTGCCTAGTCAAACACTAAAGAAATATTTAATTACATTATTAATCGTACATGTTTCGGTATTTCATTGATACCTTCCTCAGCGTGATTGATATTAAATCTTAAAATTAGTTAAAGCCGAAAAGAAATGGATATCCATACAAATTGTTTTAAATCAAACATGGAAACGCTTGCAAATAATAAAAAGTAAAATGATGTTATTAAAATAAGAGATCTACCTTATAAACTGCCTATGTCAATACTCCACTAATTTTGTTCGATACTGTAGTGACAGAGAAGATGTCGCTGTCAGAAGAATGAAGAAGCGTAAAAGATGTAGGCTAAATTGTCACTTCAATTGCAACAAAATTTGTGAGAAGAAAAGTAACAAATATTATGTAATACAGTCATCTAACCTTAAAAATTCAGTAGATTCCCAACTTGATGGCCCACTCTGTTGTTTTAGTTGTTTAATGTGTAACACAGTGTGCAGGTTATTTACTAAACACAGCAATCAAGCATATTATACTATCATATATATATCTGCGAAGATAGAGCTGTCAGTCGCAAGGAAATGATCAGATTTGTTTCACCTAAAAAAGTCATGTCACAGCTTTATATGAGGGAGTTACGTGTCTCAGAGATAAGAAGCTAGTAGCTGATACAAGATAATTTAAAATATTGATTCCATTTCCTTAATCAACCGGGTGGAAACTAGTCTTAGCAACAATCTTGGCGAAATTGCTGCGCATATTGCATCAAAACTGGACAATAACACAGGGTATAAAACATTATGCAAAATCTCAGACATTCTTTCTGGTGAAGACTACTGCATGGATGGGATTGAGGAGGATTTAGCAGCAAACGGCCTTCCTCACTTCAAGTACGCTCCGATCACATCAGTTGATGTTGAACGCAGCTTTTCGATATATAAAAACTCGTTGGCTGATAATCCCAGATCATTTACATTTGACAACATCAGAATGACATACGTAGTGCAGTCAAACTCAGACTAAAGTTAGCATAAACCTTTTGTTAAGTGCTAGAAATCTATTTTGATTGTTTTTTCAGTTTGAGAAAGATGTAATTTTGAAATATTGGTGACTTTATTATTATAAGATCATTTTCTCCATTTTATAGTGCATTTTTCAAATTTTTGGGACATTTATTACAGTCATTTTTGAAAATTTTAAGTGCATTTTTGATTATTTTTTTACGGCATCAACATCTGGGCCCTACTTATTAGTAATGCCACCGTTTCCTCGACACACATTACAGCTATTGAAGTAATATACTCAAACATTAAGCTTCAAATATGCAGTCAGCTGGACAGAGCAGGTAACATTCCATTCCACTAATAACTGGTTTGCAACTAAAACAAGAGCATCTGTAATACCTACGGCACCGTTCTTCTGCATCCAAGATATATATTTTTCTACTAATAGCAATACCGAATTCTTTTCTTCAATATTTTAAATTATCTTGTATCAGCTATTAGCTGCTTCTTAACTCGGAGAGATGTAACTCCCTCATATAAAGCTGTGACATGTCCAAATTGAAAAAAAACCTTAAAAGGCCAATATCTCTATAATATGACCAAAAAAAATCTACCAAACTTAAAAAAAAAATAATGCTCTTAAAATGGAAAAAATAGCAAATAATGTAAAAAGATCCAAAATAAAAATGACATATTTGAAGACGGGGTGGCCCGTCCGGAGTTTCTGCGTACTTAAGCACTGATTTAGACAACTCAGTAAAAAGATGAAGTCATCAACATCCGGGCCCTACTTATTAGTAATAGCAGTGTTTCCCCAACACATATCATTAAAGCTACCATTGAAGATATTAAGCTTCAAATATGCAGTCAGCATGTGTTTAACACCAGCTCACATAGGAACAACACTGAACAAGTGCACTAAACTAGAACATCTCTCAATACAGATCAATGTTTAACCAGAACATTAAAAAAAATGGACAGGGAAAGCAAGATAGAAACATGGATAAAGAACAATGATTTATTTTCGTGCCTCGTCCTCCTCCTCAGAGGAAGGAGCAGTTCATTCTGAATTTCAATTATCAACTCACATTAGGGAGACCCAACCGACAGTAGTGGCTACGTTGGCTAACGCGCAGCATTAGGTCATGGGGCCAAGCTCTCTGCTGACTCGGTAGACGCGTGGGTTCGAGCCCCACCGTCGGCCGTCCTTGAAATGGTTTTCCGTGGTTTCCCCATTTTTAACACCAGGCAAATGCTGGGACGGTACCTTCTGACAGGCCACGGCCGCTTCCTTCCACATCCTTGCCCAGTTTCATTCACCATCATTCATTTCATCTCTCATTAACTCCTCTCATGAGGTTGGCATCAGGAAGGGCATCCGGCCGTAAAAACCATCGCCACAAAGACTTCCATCGCATCTCATCCCCGACCCCGTTGGAAAACGGGAATAATAAGGGGTAGACATACATACATACATACATACATACATACATTAGGGAGACCCAGCTTAACTGAGGAAAAAAAGGCCAATATTCATTCAATTGTTAAATATGCTACACATGTTGTTGACAAATGCTGCACATATCCCAGTATTGGTAAGCTTCCTGGCAACCAGAAGCAACTTCAATAATGTAAAAATTCTTATTATAACATTTTAAAATAAAATTTTCTAAATTTCCCGCCTTTTAACAATGTATCACTGTTTCCTTTCTAAATTTCAAGTTTATAAGAATTTTCATACTTTTCCGTTTTTTAAAGTGTGTATCAAACCTCTACCTACAAAATGAACCTCAATCACTAACATTCACTGTGATTTAGATATTTTTATAGTTTTTATTCTGAGCACCTGAATGAAATAAAATAAAATGAATAAACACTCTAAAAAATATCTAAATCACAGTGAATGTTAGTGATTGAGGTTCAGTTTGTAGGTTGAGGTTTGATACACACTTTAAAAAAGGAAAAGTATGAAAATTCTTATAAAGTTGGAATTTATAAGGGAAACAGTGATACATTGTTAAAAAGGCAAGTCATTTTGAAAATTTTATTTTAGAATAAATAATAACAATTTTTACATTGTTGAAGTTGCTTCTGGCTGCCAAGAAGCACACCAATACTGGGATACGTGCAGCATTTGTCAACAATATGTGTAGCATATTTAACAATCGAATGAATATTGGCCTTTTTTTCCTCTGTTAAGTTTCAATGGATCCATCAGCTGGTGAATTGTTTAAAACTTTTGCAGCTAATATCAATAATTTTTCATAATTTATATTGTTGTCAATTCATTTTTGGAGCTTGGAGCATCTCGATAATCACCTCCGAGTATTTGGGTGTGGGTTGGAATGTTTGATAACCTGTGGCGATTGTAGTAGTGTGTTTGTTTAGCTGTTAGGGTCAGGGATTGGAGCAAATGCCTGAGATTAGAAATGAAGAACCATCCCGGGAACAACCTGGAAGTGTGTGTGGAAAAACCATACTCAGGATGGCTAGTAGGTGCCGAAATTTGAGCCTATATTTACCCCAGCTGCCCATTGCAGCCATGGTATGTGGAATTAACATTCAACATTTGATTGCCGCTGAGCGTGGCTACGCCAAGTGTTTGTTGTTTATTCTATTATGAGCCCCGCGGGGCAAAGCGGAGGACACATCGATGACAGAGTGCAGTCTGCACATAAGTCAAGCAGCATTGCGTTAGAGAAGCGTCACAGGAGCTCAGGTTACCACGGACAGTTTAACGATGACGGAGGCTACTGGAGCCTAGTCATATCCTACTCTCGCAACTGTACCTGTCAACGAAGCAGGCTGACAAAAAATAGTTCCCATCTTGACCGCCGGCAATCAATTCGTAAAGGGTAATACATCCATCGGTGAAGCTGACTGACTACCAAAAAACAATTTAAATATTAGAAGCAATTTTTCAGTGTTGCCTAGGAAATCTATTACAGTAAACTCTCGATTATCCGCGGGCAGTTGATCCGTTTTGCGGATTATCCGCGGTGCCTGTAGAACGTTTTTATAAAAAAGGAAGGTTTTGAAACCGAAAATTATTTCTCCAAAATTGAAATAAAGTTACTAAATACTTAAACGTAATAAAAATCGTAAATACAGTACAGTACACTTAATAACATACAGTACAAAACGTGTACAGTGTAAATCTGTTGCCGGAGGTGTTGATGTAAATGAGGAAAATATCGTTGAGTGCATCGAATGTGATGCCAATGAACCAGGCTTTGAGCACCTCACAGACGAAAACATCATATATCAAGTACGAGGGATTGAATCGGTTCAATCGGAAGACAATGAGGAAACGCAGATGCAGAGGACCGTTACTCATGATGCAGCATTAGGACACATTGACAGGATTCTTCAATACCTCGAAGAGCAAGACGACGCATCACTTTGTGACAAGATGGTGTTGAGGAAACACAAATCACAAATAAAGAAACAGTGTTTCACTACGAAAAAGCAAAAGTAAATGACAGATTTTTTTGTTAAAAGTAAACAAGACTTTTTAATACCACACATAACATCGACTGAGTTTTGTTATCATGTACGTCCTTTTATTTTATAATAAACTTATTTAAAGCACTTGTGTGTTGTTTTTTTAGTGCCTTCGACTTTTGTTTAACCATCACCAGCAATTTTGCGGCTTATCCGCGAAATTCAATGAAGTTTATTTTATTTTCCGCCCTTTTCAATACAATTAAACACTTGGTTTATGGAAAGCTAGGATACATGTTTCGGGAACATATAGTCCCTTCTTCAGTCCACTGGTGACCTAAATTTAACACTTTGACATCACACAGAGAAATCGATATAATCCTGGATAGAGTAACAATTATATTAACATTCTAAAACTAATAAACCCTATCGAAAAATTTGCTATGTTATGTGCCTATGAGTAGGCAGCGTGTCTCATGCAAATTGAACAGCATTCCACGCCATTCACCAATTATAAAATGGGACAGCGTATATCGAAAGAATACCACACCAGAGAAGAATTCACAGTTTTGGATTATTGCATTTTGCATAATGAACGGACACACCACAGTCCCAAACCAACAAGCCTTTAATATAGAACTGTCTGAATCATTTTAATCATGTTTTAATATGTCCTGTATTTTTAAATTTACAGTGCACTATGTATATAACTAGGCTACTCAAGGCCGCATGTATCAAGTTGTTTTTAGTATAATAACCTACATATGTTTTTAATACACCAATTATTTTCCTACACAGACACATAACTAGGGCTCGGATTCTACCATATTTGCATATTTTTTTCCTGAATAGTACACATTGAAGGAAGCCTTTCGGTGGTATTTTGACCTCTCTAGTACCAACAGAATTGAAATTTATCGAGCATATAAATGCATAACACCGCGGTTTTCAGAATAGAAGCATATAAAGGCATATTCTTGTGGTTTTCGTCTAAATAGTTTGTTTTTCTTCGATTTTCCCTCTGAATTCGGGCCTTGACCATCCTTAAAGTCCAAAAACAGAAATCATTAATGAAAAGCCTATCTGGTGCGAATAATAGAACCACAGGTATTTAACCTTTAGTGAGTTCGTTCTCGTCATTGAAACTTTTATTGACTGATTCAAGAAAATCATTCAAAACGGAAAACAGAGAAAAAAAATCCTGTTGTACAGACCAATGCAGATCTACTTCATTGACTCGCCTAATTCTGAACATTTTGTAAATGAACTTCTAAAGTGTAACTATTATAAGAAAACTACTCTTATATATACTTGAAAAACTTGAATGCGAGTATATTACAGTGTATCATACATAAAATTAGAAAATAAAGCTCATATATAAAGGTGTGTTATTGTTTTTTTCGTTTCACTTTCCTTTCTATAGTTTTTAACTGCGTTTTTCGAGTATATCTATCGAGAATAAAGCACATGGTTTTCGAGCATATCTGGAGATTTTATCGAGCATTTCGATCCGAGCCCTACACATAACATAGCATGTTTTTTTGATAGGCATACCTGCCAACTTTTGAAAAGGGCTATCAGTAAAACTCACGCGCGACAAAAAATTAACTATTTTCGACGAAAATAATAATACTTCTGGGCTACAAAATACAATAATTCATGCTTTAAACAGGATACTTCAATGAAATCATATCTACTTACTATGATTTGTAGATGAACATAACAATCAAGAAGAAATCCATGTTAATCAGCAGCAGGCGTGGTGAATATTGGTTTGGAGCAGACATAACAGGACTTCCTTGATAGATTAAGCTGATATACGATAATTGAAAAAGGCTTTAAACAATAAAACTTGTTTAACGTAACACAGGCAAGAAATAATATACTACACACTGCAAATCACATGCTAGTTCGACTTTTAAGTCATGGTTGTGGCCTTTTTAGCTTCCTGCAAACATTCTTGAGAAAATGTTTTGTCATAACAGGGACCAGAACTCATGGTCTTCAAAATAGAAATAGACTCCAGAGATTCATTGGACATGGATGACCTGAACAGTGTTCTATTTTTCTTCACAAGGCTAAAAAAAACGTTCACATTCTGCATTGCTATGGGGTATGGTGAGAATAGAGAGCAATACTCTAGAAATTCGGTTATACTTAAGAAGTCCATCGGCTCCACGAATTCTTGATATTTGTGCCCAACTGGAATCACTTGCAGCATCTTGATGTGCAGCCAAAGTGTCATCTACCTGAAGAGCTGTGAACTGCCTCTGAAGCTCATTCACCACCTCATCTGTAGTTTCATTCTCTTCCTTGCATAACATGATAGGAAACTTTTCCAAGAAAAAACGAATGGAAGATAACTGTGCATCTTCAATGTTGTCTAACCTAGCAACTTGAGCATTCTTTAACACGTCATCCTTGAGTGGAAACTTGTTGATGATGTAGTCACAGGCAGTATAAAAGTAGTTTCTCACTGATGTAAAGAAAAGGGATTTATCTGTATCCGGTCCGTTCTGAAGGCACTTAACAACTTCAGATGATGCATTTTTGCCATTTTATTTACAATACATGTCGTTTTCGTGCGACCACAACTATATTTCTTTGCAACTTCTGATGTGGGAAACATCGTCTTAAATAAAGCACCAGCATGATCAGCCGCACTTAAGGGCACATTGTGTTCCACCAAAAAGGAAGTAAACAGACACTCGGCCCTAATTACGTCACTGTCAACGTTTCCAGACTTAGCAAAAAAGGTGTTGATTTTCTTGCTTATCTTCCTTCGATTTAACATAACTAATGTGTTTACCGCACTTCACATGATTACTTAAATCGTTTTTTCCACCATGTGCAATATTAATATCACACCCACATACCGTGCAAAAGGCAAATTTTTCTCCCTTTCTTGATTTTAGTATGCACGGAAAATCAACCGAGTATGATTCTTTAAATGTCTGGAAGTACTGTTTCTTGTTGGATTTGTTCATTCTCGATATCTACTAAAACATCGAAAGGAACCTGGATCACTGAACGTCACATAAAATTATAACATAAAACACTTAAGACAGCCAACACTTCATTAAAACATGTCAAGACACACAAAGCCATTAAATGAAAACGACGCCAACCTCGTGAAGAAAGAATATGCACATGGTAGGAAAAAACACACACACGTGGAACGAATGTAATTAGTCGAAGGAATACAGGAAACTGCGAAGCACGAAGTTATAGCACAAAAACTCGAACGCTTCATTAAAATATGCCATAACCTTAAAAGACGAAAACATTCAAGGAACGCCAACTTCGCGAACAATGAACAACTAACGTGGTCAAAGAATATGGTTTAAATCGCAACGAGCGAACGGAGCGGAACAAAGAATATGCGAAGCAGAGCCTGTCGACACATGGAAGAACGGTTATCCCGGCTTCAAATTCAATTACAAATGACGACACAACCACCACACGGTTAAAAGTACGAATCATATCAAAGAACGAGCTATCGACTATCGTGGACTTGCCTCCGACCCACGCAAACAATCGATTGTACGGAAGTGGGCGGTATTATCGAATGTAAATTATCGTTTCAAATTTTTGTCCGCAAAATCGTAAACTGACACCGTTCATCCGTAAAACCGTAAAATGCTGCAATTTCCGTAAATTTTACGGATAAACCGTAAAAGTTGGCAGGTATGGATAGGGTTTATTAGTTTTAGACTGTTAATATAATTGTTACTCTATCCAGGATTATATTGATTTCTCTGTATGATGTCAAAGTGTTAAATTTAGGTCACCAGGTGGACTGAAGAAGGGACCATATGTTCCCGAAATATATATCCTAGCTTTCCATAAACCAAGTGTTTAATTGTATTGAAAAGGGCGGAAAATAAAATAAACTTTACTGAATTCTATTTGCGTCAATACGGGCCAATATGAGCGATATGACTTATCTGCGAAATTAGATTATCTGCGGTGACGCGTCAGTCAATTCCGCCGATAATCGGGAGTTTAATGGAATTGAATTTTTGCAGTTCTGGACTCAAGCTGACCAACTGAAAACCTTCTAATAACAAATTACCAAGAAATAAGGAAGTTTACGGACAGAAAACTATAACCAATATGAACCACTAGAACCTTTCAAATCATAAAATATCATGAGAATACTGAAGATTAACATACAGTATCACAGCCTCGCGGTGTTGGGATATTGTGCCTGCCTTTCGCCTGGAGACCTGCTGTTGATCAGGTCATCATCATCATCATCAACATCATTTCCCCTTATCCAGCTCCTGCCAGGTCGGGGGGTATTTATGGCACTTCTCCACTTTTCTCTTTCCTTCCACAATTCTTCTTCCACGATCATGTCCCAGTCCAGATTTCTTTTCCTTACGCTGTTCTTCACTGAATCGATCCACCTTGTTCTATTTATTTAGTCAATTTACCCTCTAGGTTGGTGGTTCCCACGGACTCAGCGAGGGAACTCACCTCTACCGCCTCTATGGGCAATGTCCTGGAGCTTGGAACATCTGGTCAGGATGGATACAACTGGGGAGGTGTGATCAGCACTTCGCCCAGGCGGCCTCACCTGCAAAGCGAACAGGGGCCTCATGAGGGTTGGGAAGGGATGGAAGATTGGGATGGAGAGGCTAGGAAGAGGGAAGGAGGTCTTCCTCTTGCTCTCTTACCCTTGCATTTGGCCTCCAGCATCTGTCTTAGTATTCTATTTTCCTCCATCCTCTTTACATGTCCAAACCACCTTAGTTTATTCTTCTCAATTCTCTCATTTAGTTTTCCCATCCCAACTTCCTTCCTACCGACAGTAGTGGCTACGCTGGCTAAAGCGCAGCATTAGGTCATGGGAACAAGCTCTCTGCAGACTCGTGGGTTCGAGCCCCACCGTTGGCTGTACTTGAAATGGTTTTCCGTGGTTTCCCCATTTTCAACACCAGGCAAATGCTGGGACGGTACCTTCTGACAGGCCACGGCCACTTCCTTCCACATCCTTGCCCAGTTTCATTCATCTTCATCCATTCCATCTCTCATCCCGACGCGCAGGTCGCCCACGGGCGTCGACTTGAAAGACCTGCACTCTGCCTCTCTGGAGGCTACACGAAAAAAAAAAAAAAAACTTCCTTCCTAACATCTTCATTCCTCACTCTGTCTTTCCTTGTCTTTCCTATCATACTTCTTAAGAATTTCATTTCACTGGCTTGGATTCTACTCTCTTGCCTGCTTGTCAGGGTCCAAGTCTCAGCTGCATAAGTTAATATGGGTACATAGTACACTTTATACATTACCTCCTTGCTTTTCCTTGGTACTTCCTTATCCCAAACAAGGTTTCTTACACTTTGATAGAACGTGATCAGGTCTGTCCACAAATTATAGAAAACTCAAACAATTCACTTTTACGGCTGTGGGCTGGAGCCAAGGCTAACCCAGCAACTTGTTATTGCATGAAGCTAAAGCCTAAATCGTGCAACTCTCACACCCTCTGAGGGCCATTCCCTTATGTTCCATTCAATACACTGTACATATATAGACAGAGCAGAAGATCTCGGCAAACAAAACAAAAATCACTACCCCCTCCATATATACATACATAGTAAAGATAAGAGAAAATAGCATTTTGAAATTGATTTTATAGCACTTTCATTTTGAAAAATAGCATTTTGGAGCATTTTGAATTTTAAAAATTAAGAGTTTAGTAGCATCTAAGAGTTCGTCACCAGGTACAATAACAATTTAACAGGTTCAAAATTAATATGCACGGAAACTAAATTCAAACATGCACAAGATTGGAAATATGGCTGCTTTTGATTAACGGTATAAACATTTAATATAATATTGTGAATCATACATTTACTTAACTTGAGGTAAATACCATACAACCGATAATTAATCAAATAATGAAATGTACACTCCCTCTTTATTCCCTTCAATGAGGGCCAGGGATGAGGTGCATTGAATTTCGATTTTCCGGGTGATTTAATGGTCCAACGACACTCCTTGAATCCAACCTCATACGACTAGTTATTAAAAGAAATCAATGGAGTTGATAGGGAAACCACACAAAACAAATCATTGTATTTAATATTTTTTGGTAAATTGGGCACCATTCTCATTTATGGGAATAATTCGCAAGAACCCCTAGTTTCGCGAATTCCGGATATACATAGTCATAATAGTTACCAAATAGTTGAAAAATCGAGAAAAAAGTAAAATTCGCATTTATCGCAATTTTCCCGTATCTCTATACATAAGTATAATTAATATCATGATTATGTTGTTTTTTTCCCTTCTTTGTATCCATTTGATTCATAAATAAATGTATTTAAACACAACTTGTGGCTTGTCCTCATGATAGTACTTAATATAATTGTCAAGCGTCAGTCCTTTTTCAACTTTTAGGATCAATAATATCAATTGATTTATCCCCAGCACAAAAATAATTGAAATCACATTCTTACCATTAAAAAAATAGTGGCATTTCTGTCCATTTAAACAACTCATTTTCTTTCAATCTTTAAATTTAAAGTATGAAAAGTATGTTACAGATCCTCTTGTACAGGGCGCCCGAGAATGTTCTCCGCAGTGGGTACGTGCAGCTGTGAGTGGTTGAGTCATGAGTTTTAGTTGGCTGCACTGCACTGTGTCCTTCAAAGCAGGACTTCCCCGTGTGAGCTGTCGATGTGCATCGCGATAAGCGCGCGAGCCTGCAGGTCTTCAGCGTGTATTACAGTCAGCGAGCGTTCGGATAGATTATTATTGGAAGAGTGCAACAGTATACAGGCGGTAATGTTTACTACTGAAGAGAGTTTTTTTTTTTTTTGGTGGAATACGTTTTTCGCGAAGGCGATCGGTTTACAGAAAATGTAAAATTAAGATTTCAGGCGCGGTTTCCTAATTCAAAGTGTCCAAACCGTGATACCATTCGGGATTTGGTAAGTAAATTTCGTGTGACTGGCTCAGTTCACAATGTACCGGGAACAGGCAGGTCTATGCTTTTAACAGACCAAAAACTTGATGAAATCTCCGATATAATACTGCGAAGCCCAAGTAAATCAACACGAAAATTAGCTCAACAAACAGGAATCTCCAAGTCGACAGCCGTAAGAGACAAGCTTCAGTTGTTCCCTTATAGTGGGCGATGTATGGAAGATAAGACATATGCTCTCGCGGACTTTTTTGTAGAATTTTTCATGCTGAAGAATTCTTACACTCATAGTATTTAGATATTTTTAACGGTTTGCCCAGCGTAAGCTTACAAAGCGCTCGGACGCCAGGTTTTTTATCGACTATTCCACTAAAGTCGTTACTGCTCGGCTTCCTTCGATCATAAATAAATTATTTTCTACAGAAATCATACTCGATATATCCTTTACAGAATGGTGAAAACCACATCAAAATCTATCCAGTGGTTCTTGAGTTTACCAGTAACATCCAAGAAACGGGGACTTGGTTTTATACTAAGTAGAGATGATGCAAGCGGCAGCCGTGCTACCAACGTAACTGCTGTAGCTAGCTCTCGCAGACGCATGTAGGCGCTGTGGAGAATATTCCGGACTCACTGTATTTATTCAGTTAACCTTTTGCACTCCTATGTCGAGAATATTTAACTTCCGCTCCGATGTCGAGTCCCTCACGACATGACGATAGCTTATATATAATTTTCAAAAGAAAAATATGTATTGTCCGTTGAGCCATTATATATTTAAACACAAATTGTGCTAAATGTTCCGGCATAACTCAACAAAATGACAGTGTTTCGCCCAGGTGTGCAATTGGGCTCTTCAGTTGGTTAAAGCACACCTCACCAAGACACTGTCTAGTACACACTGGGAAGGCCATTGCAAGACGTATTTGATACATGTGTATCCACGTCACGAGCAAAGCTAGTGCACTATGGGAGTCGAAACTCCACTCCAAAGCAATTATAATCTTACCTTGGCATTGGATATATAATTTTCAAAAGAAAAATATGTATTGTCCGTTGAGCCATTATATATTTAAACACAAATTGTGCTAAATGTTCCGGCATAACTCAACAAAATGACAGTGTTTCGCCCCGGTGTGCAATTGGGCTCTTCAGTTGGTTAAAGCACACCTCACCAAGACACTGTCTAGTACACACTGGGAAGGCCATTGCAAGACGTATTTGATACATGTGTATCCGCGTCACGAGCAAAGCCAGTGCACTATGGGAGTCTAAACTCCACTCCAAAGCAATTATAACCTTACCTTGGCATTGAATATATAATTTTCAAAAGAAAAATATGTATTGTCCGTTGAGCCATTATATATTTAAACACAAACCGGGGCGAAACACTCATTTTCTTGAGTTATGCCGGAACATTTAGCACAATTTGTGTGAAAACTACTGCACGGATGGGATTGAGGAGGATTTAGCAGCAAACGACCTTCCTCACTTCAAGTACACACCGATCACATCAGTTGATGTTGAACGCAACTTTTCGAGATATAAAAACTTGTTGGCTGATAACCGCAGATCATTTACATTTGACAACATCGGAATGACATTCGTAGAGCAGTGCAACTCAGAATAAGGTGAACATAAATCTTTTGTTAAGTGCTAGAAATCTATTTTGATCGACTTTTCAGTTTGAGCAAGATGTCATTTTTGAAATATTGGAGAGTATATTATTATAAGATCATTTTCTCCATTTTAAGTGCATTTTTTAAACATTTTTATGGCATCAATATCCGGGCCCTAGTGGTCAACTTCAAAAACACAATACAGGTTCAGTGCTGGCAGTCTGATGAAATTAAAGGCTATGTAAGTGCGACAGTTTTGAGTACATTTAAAGGTACTTTCAAGATTCCTTCGAATTTCACAGCATCTCAAAATCCACAGCAGCTTAACCCATATTATTATTATCCACAAGGATCATCCCCTACTCCACTCTAGGCTCATCCTCTGGACCCGTGCCATGGCAACATATTAAAATACAGTCGAACCAGCCCTAACGGACACCCTTATTCAGCGGACACCTGCCTATACGGACTTTTTTCCTTGGAACCAATTTTATTTTACAGAAGACAAGTGTTAAATTAGCCTCATTTCAGCGGACACCTTGAAGTCCGGACAGCGGACATCGCCATCTGTCCCGTCCACTTGACTTGAGCGGACACTTCACACGCTGCGGGACATTTTTTACACCGGACCATGTCATCCTTTCTTTTAAAACCATTCTGCAGACATACGGAAATCCCTCTTGAATGTCTGTACTACACCTATTTCGAGTCAAAGGAGAGAGAGAGAGAGAGAGAGTGAAATGCAGGCTACATGGCAACGCTGTAGTAGCCGTAAAGTTAATTCTTCTATACATTCCTCTTTCCAAACCTTTTGTTATGGTGTTCTACCTACTGGTGTACATTCCGAGAATTCTAATTGCTGCCAGTGACTGTTTACTCACGAGTTACCTGGGGATTTTCTTCCCTGCTTGCATCATTCTATTCATAACTCTGATTGCCACCGATAAGGTCGAGCTCAGGTAGTCAACTCGAGAAGGAAAAGACTTGCAGTACATGCGCTAATTAGTGAGACAGAAATACCGTATCATTTCAGTCGTCGAGTAAACATGAGTAACAAGGAACGAACGTGTTTAGACCTTGAAACAAGAAGAAATGTGATTGTAGAAAGTGACTTTCAGTGAGAAAGCTTGCCGAAAAATTCAAATGCGGGAAAACTTAAATAAACAAATAATCAAAATAAAGATGTGTATGTTTAAGGTGGATGTACTGTACTTTGCCGTTAAAATGTTAGATTATTTTTACAAACTTGTTTCAGCGGACATCTCTCATAACGGACATTTTCCCTCGGAACCGACGGTGTCCGCAGAAGGGAGGTTCGACTGTATTAAATTAGTTTTTTAAAATACGAGGGCTGTTTTTTAAGTAAGTGCCGTTTTTTTTAAGCCCGTAGTTAGTGCGCACGCCGCAATAAGCGAGCACGCTACCTCCCGGCATCCTTTGTGAACAAGCAGGCGTTAGTTGCAGCTGTGTAGCTAACTGTGCATCTTTACAATGTTCGAGATAATTGATTCGCCCGCCGCGTGTGAGGTACGATCTGTGATACGTCTTTTGGAGTGCATGAAACAAGTCAGCTTTGTGAGGTGCATGGTGATAATGCAATGACGAAAGGTAAAGTGCGAAAATGGGTACGCGAGTTCAAAAGTGGCCGTGAAAATGTTCAAGACAATGAACGCTCAGATCGACCATCTGTGATCACAGATTTCCACCTCTTTTTGCAGGCGAAACGTCATCTTGGTGGGAAGCGCTTCGCCGACGATGAAGTCAAAACGGCCGTGAATTCTTGGTTGTCAGAGCAGGCAGCAAACTTTTATGCAGAGGGATTTCAGAACTTAGTTTTAAGGTATGACAAGTGCCTAAATAAGCAAGGCAACTATGTAGAAAAATAGAGGAAGGTATGTAAAACCTAACAATAAATGGGGTTTCAAAATAAAAATAAATACAGCCTTTACTTAAAATACAGCCCTCTTAATACAAACAAAATATTAATAATAAAAATATCAGGCTAAAGAAGGCCAACAATAAATTAGAAACGTGTATTAATTCAAAAGTGTAAATTTAGAAGTATCGACAGGTGGACTTGGCACACGTGTTTAAATAAACTTATTAATGTACTGTGCATTCAAAACCTCAATTTTACTAACATTATTTAAGAGCACTTCATTTAAATTAATCTAATGATTGCCCCTTCCATTAACTGAGGCTCTAAAGAATTGATAGCAATGTGGAGTATTGAGAGATGTTATCACTTCTTTGAGTAATTACACGGCTTCCTAGTTCTAGAGATAAAGTCTTTCAGAGCCAGGAGTCACCAGCGAGGTTTGCTGCTGCAAATCCTGACGGAACGTACGGAAGTCTGCAGTTTGACTGGGTCCACCTCAGGACAGCAGTAAACATTCAGGAAAGTCAGGGCTGGCATCTTGAGGGCCATATTGACCACGTTGGACTCTGCCATCTCGTTGTGGTCCAGGTAGAGTCTGCGGATACTGATGGAGGTGGCGATGCCCTCCAACATGAGCTTACTGACGCCCCCTAACCAGGAGAGCTTCAACGTGTGCAGCTGTCTGCAGCTAGCGATGTGCACCAACCCCATCTCCGATAAGCTGCAACCAATCCAACAATTCCACAAATAAAAACATTTTCAATTCTCGTGACTTTAACCAAATTCAATACTAACACGAGGCAGATTTAGTTGGTTGGTTTCTCAGTTTAGGGGCTGCGACAACACGGTCATGTTGGGTGTGTGGAGAATCTGTCTGATGAAAAAATGAAAATCCACAGCCTGCTTCCAGTCTCCGACCGGGTCAGGAATGGAATGAATGAAGCCCCCATCTAGCGGCGAGGATATGAACTGTGCCGGCTGCCGAGGCCTGACGCACTCCTCTGGGGCAATGATTAAATGAATGACAGATGAAATGAAATGATAGTGGAGAGTGTTGCTGGGTGTTAATTGCTATGGCTGTATTAGTGTGTGTTTCTGTTTCTTAATTCAAGTAAGGACTGCAGACTTTGAATTTTTCAACTAGTTCCTACTTTTGCCGCCAAACGCCGCCGTCAACAACCACTAGTTCAGAACTTGGCTACTAGAAACCACCGCAGTCGGCTTCTGGCGACGAATGTAGGAACCAGAGTGTTGTTTAAATTTTTAACCTAATTTAGCTTCACAGTGGTGTAATTAGTGGAAGGTTCTTAACACTAAGAGCGCGGGCGCCTTAATATTACGTTCGAAGGTAACTTTTTAAAACTGCGGCGAGCGTAATATTACATTGATCGATTTCTCACGCTTTGTGTTGGAGAGGAACGTGTGGGTGCCAGTAAGCATGAAGTTGCACATACTATCGCTAGATAGCACCACGTCACTGTTCAGCGGAAGAATATCGATCTGTTCGAAGGCAAGCGATGCAAGTTCAAGTAGGTCAAATCAGTTTTCCTTTCCTTTGTTTTTATTCTTGAGGACAGGTTTTTCTCTCGCAAAAACATTGAGTTTATTCTATGACTAGTATATATATATTAGGGGTTATAGTTCGCATTACAGATTCTGAATGTGACGCAACAGAAGAGACAGTTCTCCCTTCTACTTCTGCCAGCGCGCCTACGCGTTCCAGGACGAGAGCACAGCTGTTTACGGCATTTTTTTTACATTATAGTTTTATTTTCAATTGTGTCGTTTTTAAAATTAAATTTGTAGTATAAAGGTTCAGAAATCGAACGGACTTTCCAATTTATTTGTAACTCAAACCACATTCAGTTTGTGCCATTCTGAACATAGCCATAAATTCTGGAAATCAGCCAGCACAGGGGTGAGGAGTAACATTTAAGGCATCAGCAGGGTAAGTGTTAGCATGCCATAAATCTATGACATGGGACCGCCGGCTTTACTTCCCCTCCCAAGGAAGGCATACTGAGGGATTTTTAACGCTCTTAAAAAATCCGACGACTTTGGCTGGGTATGAACCTTTGATCTTTGGCATAGAAGCTCAGCATGCTAGCAACTACGCCACCGAAGTCGCTGGGGCAGATGTAACTACAGTACCATGTAAGGAGAATGTATGATAGTTACTGTATTGATTAACAGATAACCTTAATGAGCCACTCATAATTGAGTCATTTAGTTGCAAACCCAGATACATCCACTTTTTTTTTTTCGAAATGCAGGTTTCGCTATTTTTTTATAACTTTATATGATTCTACACCTTGGCCTCAAACGCCGAGCATCAAAACCTGATACATCCTCCGTGTTTCATTGAACAAAAATACGGCTTGGTTGCAAATCCAGATAAGTGCCGGCAATTCAGAATCAAAACCAGTTACATCAACAAACAATGCGCACACGTTCACTGCGGAACTAACATTGCCGCCTAGGTGCAGCTGTTTTTTTTTATAGCAGTTCGGATTGCATTGTCTTTGGTGTATAATTGATATTCCAGTTAACAATGGACTGTGTTCCAAGTGGAAACCAGGTTCGTCCATGGAAAAAGCAGCGGAATGAATTTCAGTGGTCCCGTGCTGCAAAAAAAAAAGCGGCAATATTGTAGACAGGTTCGAGAACTTAACTGAATGTGAACATCATCCTGCTAATGTCGAAGATTGTGTTTGTGAGAAAGCTTCTGAAATAGATGACCTTGTTGTATAAGTTTCAAAATTGACATCTGACATGTTTCAGTGTTGTGATATTCTGTTTTGTAAACCAAGACTATTTTGTTCAAAATGGTAATATTTTCTGTCATTGGTATTTTCTAAACTACTAAGCAATCAGAAACTTTAGTACAAATGTGATATTGTATCAGTTTTACTGTAAATGTAAATGTTGTTTGTCCAGGAGAATGTGTGTTATGCCCGTTGCTCACGGTAAAATATTCCTTCAAATTTATTGTACAATAACTTAATTTTATAAAATTTCTGTTGCTCACGGTCAAATTCAAGTTTTATAAAACCTTCGATAAAACTTTCCATAAAATAGGAAAATGTTCTATTCCGTAAAATTAATTTTACGAAACAAACCAATCAGGGAAGCTGACATGAAGATGATGCTGGCGCCACGAGGTGAGAAGATTGTGAAGCTCGCTTGTAAACTAGCACTTCGAAAATGGCTCCGGCTGGACTAAGGAAGCAGTTAGTGATTTACTGGACGAGTACCAGAAATATCAGTGTTTATATGAGGTTAAAACGCCCATATACCACAATAGAAATGCAAGAAGGGAGGCAGAAATCTGAATCGCCGAATATGTTTCACAAATTCGACCGAACACAAGCCAGGCTGATGTGAAGGCGAAGATAAACGGGCTTCGAACTCACTTGCAGTCTCATTTCAGGAGAAATGGCTTGCCTCATGTTAGTGTCCTGTCGAATAATTTTGGGACCAACAAGATCTAGGAGTTTTTTTAAACTGCTTTCCTCCATTCTTAGAAAATTCCTATATGAATTCTGATCTTCTAACCTCAACTCATTTTCGACCAAGGACAGCATTCCTCTACTCTTCCTTTCTTTTGATCCATTCCCGAGTCCAGGACTTCCTAGCATTTCTTTTCTTCCTTTTTACCACTGTACGACATAATTGTAGCTAAAGCAGCAATTTTTGCTTTGTTTGTTGGAGCCATACTCTCAAACCAATGTGTGTTGAACAGCTGATTCTTGGTTAGATGGCGATCCTGATACATCCACGGATTTTATAAAATAATTTTACCGTGAACAACACAGCTTGCTTTCGTCAAATTTTTATAAAATTAGTTGTAAAATAAATTTTAAGAAACATTTTACCGTGAGCAACGGGCATTAGTTTTCAAAACCAGATAAGTCTTAATAGTTATTTTCAAATCCAGATAGATCACCAGTTAACTTTCAAATCCATATACATCACAAACATATTCTCGATTATCGCACAATATAATGCTCACATTCTTAAAGTTCTTACAGGACCATAACTACGTTACATAAGCTAATGTTTGCCCAAAGTATCAAACTTGTGCCTTTTCAGAGATTGGAATGAAACGTTTTTCTTGTCTCCTGAAAAGTTTTCTTTTTGTGATGTATCTGGTTTTGCAACTATACGGCTCAATTATCGGTTGGCACCTACATAGTTAAGCTTCAAACCTTATTTCTTACCTGAACACTACAACATTCAAAATTCCCACAAAACTTTGGCAACATATTTTTTGAGCTTTTTTGTTGACTGCAACATTAGGTGTTTACAGTTTAGAACTTCATTTTTAGCCTATTTTCAATTTTGAAAAAATAGGCTTATGAGATCACCTTTTGTCCGTGTGTGTGTGCGTGTGTGTGTCCCCCTAATAAGATCTAAACGGCTGGGGCGATTTCAATGATACTCGGTAAGTTCATAGCACTATTCCAGGCGACCTCGACCGTGCCCTTCAAATTTTGTTACGTCTCACCAATCCAACATGGCGGCTGTGCGAAATATTTCACTAGCATTCAATATCTCCGAAACTATTACCGATATCGCCCTGAAATGGTGTACGGTGATAAAGGGCACTACTAGAAGTTCACCTATGAGACTTCCAAAAACCTGGTGACTACAAAACCAACATGGCGGTCAAGCAAAATTGAGACTTTTAAATAGACATTTCTCGCGATTTAACTATCCAAACGTAATGAAACTTGGTACAGCAAATGTTTATACACATTGTAATGCACTGGAGTCTAATTAGTTCAATTGTTTACATAACCTCAAAATGGCGGCTGTGCGAAATATTTCACTAGCATTCTATATCTCCGAAACTATTACAGATATCACCCTGCAATTTTGTACGGTGATAAAGGGTACTGATACAAGTTTACCTATGTATATTTCATAAACCTGTAAAGTACAAAACGAACATGGCAACCAAGCGAATTTGAATGATTTTAATCTACTTTTCTCAGGATTTAACTCTCTGAGCGCAGTGAAATGTGGTACAGTAAATGATTTTGCAGATTGTAATGCACTGCCATCTTCTTCTTCTTCTTTCGAATAACCCATTTGGAGGGTACGATGAATCAACGTTGGCTATTGTCCATTGTATTCAATTTCCGTTGTTTCCAAATTTCTTTCATCCTTCTAGAGTGACGATCTTTCTCCTCCTGAGTCCACTTTCTGCCAGTTGTTTGTTTCTTCCTTTCTTGAAATTTTGCGTTTTGAATAGCTTCTCTGAAGAGTGATCTGTTTGCTATTGTGTCTGTCTGAATTTTGGAGTTTGTCAAATCTTTGTCAATTTCAATGAACCATGTGGGTTTGGATTTGTAACTAGTCAGTAAGTTGAAGATCTGTTTAGTTAGTCTACTATTTTCCATTCTATAGATATGCCCAAAAAACTGTAATCTTCTCTTTCTCATTACATCAGTTAATTTTTCACATTTCAAATATAACTCTCTATTTGGTCGTAACCTATATTCTGCGTTATTATTTCGTTTAGCTCCCAGTATTTTTCTCAGAATTCGTCTTTCAGTCTTCTCTAATTTGTCTAAATCACCAAATCTTGTTAATTTAAGTGTTTCTGCTGCATACAGAGTTTCAGGTCTGACTACTGTTTGATAATGCCTTAATTTAGTGTTCCAGGATAAGCTTTTTTTATTATATATATCTTTTGTCATATGAAAACACCTTTGTAATTTACGCATACGTGTTTCTATTGCTGTCTTTTCCTGTGAGTCATTCATTATCCACTCTCCTAGGTATTTAAAGGAATTTGTTTTACATACTGAACTGTCATGAATTGTGATACTTTTGGGGGCATCGGTGATGTTTGTCATGAACTTAGTTTTTTCAAATGATATTTGTAGTCCGACTTTGGCTGCCTGTTTTTGCAACTCTCTAATTTGTTCTTGGGCAGTATCCAGTGAGTCAGTAAGTAATGCAATGTCATCCGCAAAAGCTAAACAATCTACAGTGATTTTATTTGGATGTCTTCCTAGTTGAACGCCTTTAGTATTGATGGCTTTCCTCCACTCTCGAATTACCTTTTCCAATGCACAATTGAAAAGCAGAGGTGACAGACCATCTCCTTGTCTCACACCTGACTTTATTTTGAAAGATTTTGAAAGTTCCCCTCTAAATTTAACTTTGGAAGTTGTGTTCGTTAGTGTTGCTTGAATTATTTCAGTTGTCTTGTTATCAAGTCCAAATTCCTTCAGAATGTTAATAAGTGCCTTTCTGTCAATGGAGTCATAGGCTTTTTTAAAATCCACAAAAGTAACTACATATTTCAAGTTCCTGATTTTCCTCATGTCTAATATGCTCTTTAAATTTAGTATTTGCTCCATACATGATCGTCCCTTCCTAAACCCTGCCTGATACTCTCCCAATTGTGGGTCAAGTATTTTTTCCGCTCTTTTTAAAAGTGCTTTGGATAAGATCTTATAGGTCACTAGCAGGAGGGAGATTCCTCTGTAATTGTTAGGATCTAATTTAATTAAATTGTTTACATAACCTCAAGATGGCGGCTGTGCGAAATTTTAAAATTAAGTTTTTATTCTTGTGTCTTAATCATGCGATCGAAGTGAAAGTTTGAATAATGAACCTAGGCAATAATTGTCCTTGAATGGTACATAACTATGGCCTATACATATAACAATCCAAAATGGCGAGGGTCCGAAATATTTAGACGGTTCTCAATATCTATGAATCTTTTACAGCAACCAAACTGAATTTTTTTTTGTTCATAGAGACTATGAACATATATCCACCTATAGGACTTTCAGTAACCTGGTGAGCACAAATCCAACATAGCGGAAGTATAAATATTTATGGACGTTTCTCGCGAATTAACTATCCGAGTGCCGCGAAACGTTGCACGTTAAATGCTTATACAAATGTTGATCCACTGACATGTAATTTATTTCAATTGTTTGCATAATCACAAGATGGCTGGTGTGCGTACTTTTAAAATCTCGTTTTTACTTCTTGTGTTCTAATCATGCGATTGAAGTTTGAATACCACACGTACACAATAATCTTCATGTAATAGTACAAAAATAAAAATCCATCCTGGCGACCATATGAAATATTTAGACGGTTCTCAATATCTACGAATCTGTTACAGCAATTAAACTGAAATTTTGTATGTTGATGGAGACAATTAACATGAGCAGGATATATGAAAATAGGCTGTATAGTTCTTCACGGAACTACTTGTTTTCAATGAGCTACTCATAATTATACAAACAAATTGTCAAATTTTAATTCATTGTTTGTATGGATATCCATTTCTTTTAATAATTATTTCTGAGGTTTACTTATAGCAAATTATTGTTCTTTGTAATCAGTAATTTATAAATTTGACACAACGATATCTTAATTGGTATATTGACTTTCACGGCCAAAGAATTGACTCATGGTGTTCACAGAATTTTCAATGTCAATTTTCCTGACTTTTCCTGACCGTTTTTCAACAAAATTCCTGACTCGCAAAGTCATCGTAACATCTGAAAAATGGTATATTGAGCAAATATGTATATATATTTGCAGCCTCCACCATCCCCATAGCTGCCCAACGCTCGCCTCTTTATTCATTTAAAATACAAAATAAAGTAAATTATAATGCAATAATACATAAATCAAAGTACTTAATAAACTATAGTGATGGGGTCGCCACATCCCTACGCCAACGCCAAAAAAGCGTACAAAAAATAGGAAAAAGAGGTTTTTACTATGATGTACTGTAAAAATGGAAACTTGCCATAATGTCCAGTGAGTTATTGCTTTTTATCTTCAGAGATTAGTTGAACTAGTAACATCAAAATATGACTGTAAAACACAAAATACTGTATGGTTTATATAAAATTCCTGACTTTCTAATACTTTTCGCCAATTTTTCCTGACTCACACCATTTTTTCACACTTTTTCCTGACTTTTCCTGACCAAAAACAAAATTCCTGACTTTTCCTGCCTATGGACACCATGTAAACTCAACTGAGTTTATTATCTTAATTACACTCACTAACTCAGATGGAGAGAAAGAGCAAAGGAATATGGTCTTATGTTTAGTGTAGAAAAATGTGAAGTGCTAGTTATGCAGAGAAACGGCCAACCGGAGAGTTCCATTGAAATTGATGGCAGACAGCTTAGATTTTCTCAAAAATTTAAATATCTGAGACAGGTACCATTGATGAGGAAATCAACAGGATTTCAGCTGGAGGTACATTTTATAGACCTGTTCAAGACCTCATATCGAACCAGAAAGTGCCTCTGCAATGTAAACGAGCGATCTATCAGACTTATTATGTGCCAATTTTGACCTATGGCTGTGAAACTTGGACCATGAGGAAGAAAGATAAGAGAAGGATTCAGGCTGCAGAAATGAGATTGGTAAGACAAGAAAAGACAGAATTCGCAATGAGCATATCAGAGAATTGGTTCAGGTCGACAAACTACAGGATAACATAACCTTGAAAAGGCTCATGTGGTTTGGCCATATGTGAAGGATGGATGTTACCAGAATTTCAAAATAAATGTATGAACTGCAGCTTCATGACCGAAGACCAAGAGGATGGCCAAGAAGGAGATATGCAGACGGTGAGAAATGACATCCAACGATTGGGCCAGGACTTTGGCAGCATTGAATAAGAAGAAGAGACGTACAGAGACAGAAATTGGTGGAGGGGCCTCATTCGCCGACCATCTAATACAGTCGAACCTCCCTTCGGCGGACACCGTCGGTTCCGAGGGAAAATGTCCGTTAAGAGAGGTGTCTGCTGAAACAAGTTTGTAAAAATAATCGAACATTTTAACGGCAAGCTACATCCACCTTAAACATAAACAGCTTTATTTTGATTATTTGTTTATTTGAGTTTTCTCGCATTTGAATTTTTCGGCAAGCTTTCTCACTGAAAGTCCCTTGTCACTTTCTACAATCACATTTCTTCTTGTTTCAAGGTCTAAACACGTTCGTTCCTTGTTACTCATGTTTACTCGACGACTGAAATGATACGGTATTTCTGTCTCACTAATTAGCGCATGTACTGCAAGTCTTTTCCTTCTCGAGTTGACTACCTGAGCTCGACCTTATCGGTGGCAATCTGAGTTATGAATAGAATGATGCAAGCAGGGAAGAAAATCCCCAGGTAACTCGTGAGTAAACAGTCACTGGCAGCAATTAGAATTCTCGGAATGTACACCAGTAGGTAGAACACCATAACAAAAGGTTTGGAATGAGGAATGTATAGAAGAATTAACTTTACGGCTACTACGGCGTTGCCATGTAGCCTGCATTTCACTCTCTCTCTCTCTCCTTTGACTTGAAATAGGTGTAGTACAGACATTCAAGAGGGATTATGGGTTATGAAAGGAAGGGAGAAGAGCAAAATACAGGCCAGTGAGATGAGGTTCTTGAGAAGCAGTATTGGAGCTACAAAGATGGACAGAATAAGAAATGAGAGGACCAGAGAATTAATGAAGGAGGAACCATTTTTTTTTTTTAAGCGTATGGCTTTTAGTGCCGGGAGTGTCCGAGGACATGTTCGGCTCGCCAGTTTTGTAGCTGCTTCGAGACGGACACCCAATGGGTGAGCTACAAGTACCGTTGGGGAGGAATGTTGGATGGGAGGGTCGAGGAGTTGGAAGGTAGCGGCTGTGGCCTATAGTTAGGGACCAACCCCGGCGTTTGCCTGGAAAGAAGATGGGAAACCACAGAAGACCATCTTCAAGGTTGCCGGCGGGGGGATTCGAACCTCCTCGCCTCCCGGATGTGAGCGACTGCCAACAGTCATGCCGCAACGACCTCGGCTAACTCACCCGGTTTGCATTTGCAGAGGGGACAGTGACACCACAGCAGCAGCTCTATTCTCGGAAGTATCAACATGTGTCGTCCGACGCATCGCAGGCGGAGGAGGCCAGTGTCGGAGCGCGGCCTCGCCTGTGGGACGGAGCGGTCCAACACGCCTCCCACACCCTACGTCTGTTTTCCGCCTGCGACCCACCTGCAAGAAACACTCCAGCAATTCTGGCAGCAATACATTCCACCGACTGAAGAAGAGGATCAGCCTCATCAGGCACCTGTCCTACCCATCAATATTGTTCCCCAACACATCTAGGATCTCAATTGGTTCCAACTCTGTAGTGGACCATGGGACATTATGGGCACGGAGGACGAGGAAGCAGGTGTAGGGGCCGCTGGCACACCAGCGATAGCGGGCGTTCCCCGCGAAGCAGCTCATAACGACAACCAGCTTCACATCTTGGATCCAGAGCAGGAACCTGCCGAGGAAGAAGACAAGGATCCATACTGGGACTTTGACCCCCGGTATCCACGTAGACCGCCAACCCTTCGGAGGATCATCACTAATGATCCACAAGGATTCCCAGAACTGACCGTGGCGGAGCCTACGAAGAAGCCTGTGCCGCCTACCCACTATGTGTCAACCGCCGTACCACCGGCCAACAGCAAAGGAAGGAAGGAAGATTGTAGTTTTACGTGACCGCGAATCTTGTGATTATGAGCCACGGGACCTCCTTTTTACGTGGAATCCGAACCACAGGACATGGCATTTCACTTCGAAAATCTCACATGCATTGACCGGGAATCGAACCCGGACCGCCTTGGTGAGAGGCACACAGCTAGACCGCTGAGCCACCACGCCCCCAGCCGGCCAACAGCATACCCTATCTGGATACGCCCTGCGGCCGCTACGCCACCCGCATCATGCAAGAGGGAGTGTCTCTGCCGCGACCCACCGGAGCACCGACCGTCTTCAAGCCAACGAGACCTTCACCCATAATGGATACCATCATCGAAGACTTACTAGTGCATCGAGTGATCAGTGAATTTCGACCATATAGTGCATTCTCGATCTTAGTGTCCAAGCAGGACCAAAGTGCAAGAATAATATATGATTTATCAGAATGGACGGACTATATAATAACTCCCAAGTTCACGTTGAAGACAGCGGCTCAAGCGCTACAACAGATCCCTAGTCACCACGTAAGCATCAAATCGGATTTAAAAAGTGGATTTTACCAAATTCCCCTAAGAGCATGGGACACTTTCAATTACGGTATTTACTATAACCGCAGATACTTTTGTTGGGAGAGGGTTCCGATGGGCCATGCCCTAGGACCCAGCACAATGCAACGTTGGGCCACCGCCGTGGCTGAATTGGTCCATCAACAGTTCCCCGAATTGAACAGGATTGTCTACCTTGATGATTGGCTGGTGCATGGGCCAACAATAAACGTCACTGAACTAGTTGCTTTCCTCCAAACAGTTGTGGGGGTAACCTTGAACAGACATAAGTGCATCCTGACACCTTCCACGGTGCTTCAGTATCTTGGTGTTGTGATTAATTTATCAGCGGAATGCCTTCTCGTCCATCATGGGACACAACAACGAATCCTTCAAATATTGAGAGACATTCCTTTCTACAATGACCAACAGGCCCAGCAAGCAGCCGGATACCTCAGCTGGGTCTGTTGGGTCATGGGATGGCCCATGTACATACCTCGCCACATACTCTCAAAGGAGGCCTACTGGCCACGAAAGTTATTGACACCGGACTTTGTCGCAACGCCGAGGAATACCGGTGAACGCCATCGATCGTTGGAAGTGTACGCAGATGCGACTCCCCATTCCGTCACAGCAGTGCTCATCAATCCATACCAGGCCTGGGCCCAGGCCTTTCGCATACCGGCCACCATTAATGAAGCAGAACTGGTGGCGGCTATTTTAGCAGCATATTGGGTTCTGGAGGGCCATAGTGAACCGGACATAGATAAGTTGATTATATTTACTGATAGTAGTGTTGCCAGGTACACCCTGATTTCTGGAAGGGGTCCTTTACTGTATCGCCAATTGTATACTTTGCCACTGTATTTGAAATTAATAAAAAGAGCAGCAGAGCGAGGGGTGACCCTCGCGTGGCGATCTGTCGCCTCTGCGGTTAATCCGGCTGACGGGCCCTCCCGGGCAGTGCTCGACAGAGTGCACGCGAGACTCCTTTAACTTATAAAAGGAGCGCGCGCCCGGGAGGATCCGTCAGTTGAATTGCATTTGCAGAGGGGACAGTGACACCACAGCAGCAATAGCGGGCGTTCCCCGCGAAGCAGCTCATCACGACAACCAGCTTCACATCTTGGATCCAGAGCAGGAACCTGCCGAGGAAGAAGACGAGGATCCATACTGGGACCATGACGAATAGAAATAAATAGTGTTGTCACTCACCGAGTTCAACCACGCCCCGCTCGGCTAGCGCTAGCGGCGCTGATCCCCAACGCTACACAGTCAGCTGTTCAATAGTGGGATACGCGCTGGGCTGCGTAAACCTCTTTACGAAGACTGCGGTTACGCTGATTACAACAAATTGTGTGTTTAGACTTATGAATAATAATGTCAAAAAGTTAGTATTAATATTCTCTGTCCCCATGTAGAACTATCGTTTAAAACCCTCCGTTAGTCGCCCATTAGTCTGACAGCTCCATGGTTCGTCATATTAGTTTTAATATCAAGCCAACAGTTCAAGTTATGATCTTATCGTCTCGTGACATCTTACACCAAACCTTAGTAAGCATTTTTCTGGAGTTGTGAAATAGCGTGCCTAAAAATAACTTTAACACGTGTAACATTTTGTCAGCGTGAGATTGATTGTACCAGCGCTCCCAATGATGTTACATTCTGTCAGTGAGTGGCAGGTGTGCTGTTTAGTGATGTGGACCGTTCAAATGCCCAGTGGGCAGGACATCTATAAATGGGCATTTGCCCAAAGCAGTTTTAAGCGCCTAAAATCTGGGCATTTAAGAAAGCTTTTTTTTTTTTACTATTTACTACTTGTGATTGTTACTAGAGCATCTAAAACATAATAAAAACCATTGATAAAAGGTACATTTCATGGATTAACTAGTAATGCCTGAATATTGCTAATAATAATTTAATTATCCTGTGTCAATGTTGTCAATAACATCTAAATGGGAATTATGTATTTCTGGTATGAATAAAACCTTGTATTACTGAGTTAGGCCTGCAGGTCTATTCATTTATATTTAGGAAAATTAGGTAGGGGTTTGATTCACTCCATGTGAGATCTGTGCTGGACAAAACGGAGGCAGACAGGTTTTTCTCCGGGTACTCCGGTTTTCCCTGTCAAAATTTCATTCCAGCAACACTCTCCACTATCATTTCATTTGTCATTCATTTAATCATTGCCCCAGAGGAGTGCGTCAGGCCTCGGCAGCCGGCACAGTTCATATCCTCGCCGCTAGATGGGGGCTTCATTCATTCCATTCCTGACCCGGTCGGAGACTGGAAGCAGGCTGTGGATTTTCATTTCAGGTAGGGGTTTGATTATGGTGTGAATAGTGGCTTTGGGAGGAGGGTGGATGGGCTAGGCCCTGGGCAGCCATTGTGCTATGATCTTGGAATGAGGTAGGGTGGTTGTTGTCTTGAGATTGGCGAGGCATTCTACCACCAGCAGCCCAGCCCAGTTAGTTGTGAAGTAGAGCTGTCTGTTGAGTGGTTGAGTCTGAGATAACCTCAATTCTTTCTTAGGCTATTTATATTTTTAAGTGTTAGATTAAATCATTACAAAATGCTTAGGGAAAAGGACCTATTTGGAACTTTTTTAATTTGAAAGGGAAAGGAGTATCTTGTAAATATTGTAATAAGGACTATTAACAGTCACATTGTAACAAAATGGAAAAGCACATAAAGAATTGTTTTAAGTGCCCTCAGGATCTTTAAAAAAAAAGTGCTTCAGTTAGGTACAATTACAGTGGTTGAAAAACCTTTTCGAAAGAACACCCCTTATGAACCTTTACTAATTGAAGTGGATGATTTCAACAACAAATCTGCAGTACCAAGCACAAGCTCAGCCTCAGAACCAAAATCAAGTTCTTTCAGTGAATTCCTACAACAACTTGCGCAGCCTATTTAGGCCTCAACTCCTGTTTTTATGGATAAATATATAGAATACATATATGTAAGATACATATATGGCAAAAATAATATTTATATGAGCGTTGCATTATGAATATGTTTTTAAAAGAGGTAAATGCCCAAAATGCCTGTGCCCAAAATGCCTGGGCATTTATGGGTTTTGGGCATTTGCCCAGGCATTTATCCTGGACATTTGCCCAGACTTATAAATGCCTAGGCATTTTACATCACTAGTGCTGTTATACCGATTATTTGGCTTAGTATGTTGCCTTAGTTAATATCAGTAAGGACATTGCGCCTTACGAAAACCTAAGGATGCAGATGAAGCGTGTCACCTTCTGCTGAAAGATAACGAATAGCTAGTTCATGATTCAGTAATTTCAAAGGAATTTGTGACTCTGATACAGAAGACAAAGTTAAAACAAGATCCGAAGATCAGGAGGACGGTAACGGAAGCGAAGAATTGGATGACCGTTTATTTTATTGGCAGGTTAGCCATTATTATTATTATTATTATATGTCCGACTCAGTCTTGGCCACTTGGCTATCACCACGGAAGTCCGGGTTCGATTCCCAGCTCTGCCAATAAACTTAATACTGGTCTGAGGGCTGGAACGGTGTTCACTCAGCCTCGTGAGGCAAAAATGTTAAGAGGCGCGTTCGATTTCTACCTCAGCTATCCTGGAAGTGGATTTCCGTGGTTTCCCACTTCTCCTCCAGGCAAATGCCGGGATGGTACCTAACTGAAGGACACGGCAGCTTCCTACCCAAATTCCAAATACACACACTATACAGATATCATAATGACACAGGTTATCAGACGATTTCTAAACAAACCCAAACACACGGGGCTACGTGACCACGATGTCGTTAAGTCCCTAAAGAATCAACAACTATTATTATTTTAGGCCTATTATTATTAAGACGGATATTTTTTGTTTTAGGTAAGGATGGCACGAAATAGAACAAGTAACCATGGAAGGCTGTCTTCATTCCGAATCCTACTGGACGCCTTTCGTGATTTTACATCAGTGGATAGATATTTCGGTAAATTTTGAAAAATGTGAGGTACTGATCCTGGTTTTAATTTCCACTTCACGCGAGGAATTTCCACGTTCTCCTAGTTCACTACGAAACAGTCCGCCTTTATAATAATTAAATCTTCCGAAAAACGCTCGTCACAGATTCTATTTTTGATCGACAATTGCTTATCTTTCCACGGAATAACTCTCGCCCATTTCGCAAAACAGATTTGTTTCTTTTGGCGGTGTGAAAAAATGTCTACCATCAGATTTTCTTCGTAACCCGATTTACTTCCAGGAACAAAACATTACGACATTTTCCCGAAACATCAGAAAACTTAGTTATTTGCACACACAAAGCCCTGCACAGACATTCGTAAACTATTACAAAGAAACAAATTCCCTCGCATAATATGACTTCTCGCACACAGGATATTACAGTACTAACCTCGTGGGTTACTGTCACACGTGCTTATGGTTCGGCGCGACTTCCGCGCCACACACTGGCTGGACCATGAACTACAATGCTTAAGTAGCGGAGTGATGACACTGTTTATTTCTATTCGTCATGCTGGGACTTTGACCCCCGGTATCCACGTAGACCGCCAACCCTTCGGAGGATCATCACTAATGATCCACAAGGATTCCCAGAACTGACCGTGGCGGAGCCTACGAAGAAGCCTGTGCCGCCTACCCACTATGTGTCAACCGCCGTACCACCGGCCAACAGCATACCCTATCTGGACACGCCCTGCGGCCGCTACGCCACCCGCAGCATGCAAGAGGGAGTGTCTCTGCCGCGACCCACCGGAGCACCGACCGTCTTCAAGCCAACGAGACCTTCACCCATAATGGATACCATCATCGAAGACTTACTAGTGCATCGAGTGATCAGTAAATTTCGACCATATAGTGCATTCCCGATCTTCTTAGTGTCCAAGCAGGACCAAAGTGCAAGAATAATATATGACTTATCAGAATGGACGGACTATATAATAACTCCCAAGTTCACGTTGAAGACAGCGGCTCAAGCGCTACAACAGATCCCTAGTCACCACGTAAGCATCAAATTGGATTTAAAAAGTGGATTTTACCAAATTCCCCTAAGAGCACGGGACACTTTCAATTACGGTATTTACTATAACCGCAGATACTTTTGTTGGGAGAGGGTTCCGATGGGCCATGCCCTAGGACCCAGCATAATGCAACGTTGGGCCACCGCCGTGGCCGAATTGGTCCATCAACAGTTCCCCGAATTGAACATGATTGTCTACCTTGATGATTGGCTGGTGCATGGGCCAACAATAAACGTCACTGAACTAGTTGCTTTCCTCCAAACAGTTGTGGGGGTAACCTTGAACAGACATAAGTGCATCCTGACACCTTCCACGGTGCTTCAGTATCTTGGTGTTGTGTTTAATTTATCAGCGGAATGCCTTCTCGTCCATCATGGGACACAACAACGAATCCTTCAAATATTGAGAGACATTCCTTTCTACAATGACCAACAGGCCCAGCAAGCAGCCGGATACCTCAGCTGGGTCTGTTGGGTCATGGGATGGCCCATGTACATACCTCGCCACATACTCTCAAAGGAGGCCTACTGGCCACGAAAGTTATTGACTCCGGACTTTGTCGCAACGCCGAGGAATACCGGTGAACGCCATCGATCGTTGGAAGTGTACGCAGATGCGACTCCCCATTCCGTCGCAGCAGTGCTCATCAATCCATACCAGGCCTGGGCCCAGGCCTTTCGCATACCGGCCACCATTAATGAAGCAGAACTGGTGGCGGCTATTTTAGCAGCATATTGGGTTCTGGAGGACCATAGTGAACCGGACATAGGTAAGTTGATTATATTTACTGATAGTAGTGTTGCCAGGTACACCCTGATTTCTGGAAGGGGTCCTTTACTGTATTGCCAATTGTATACTTTGCCACTGTATTTGAAATTAATAAAAAGAGCAGCAGAGCGAGGGGTGACCCTCGCGTGGCGATCTGTCGCCTCTGCGGATAATCCGGCTGACGGGCCCTCCCGGGCAGTGCTCGACAGAGTACACGCGAGACTCCTTTAACTTATAAAAGGAGCGCGCGCCCGGGAGGCTCCGTCAGTTGAATTGCATTTGCAGAGGGGACAGTGACACCACAGCAGCGGAACCATTAAAGGATGGTATAGAGAAATCTAGACTTAGATGGTATGGACATGTAAAACGAATGGAGGAGAAGTGGATACCCAGGAGAGAACACGAGACGAAGTGGGAAGGAAAGAGACCGAGAGACAGGTGGCTGAAGGGGGTGGAAGAAAGCGTGAAGAAGAGAGGAGAAGACTGGACAACTGGCTGAGAGATGGTGGGAAGACAGAAGACGTTTGAGAGGCTTGTGTTCCAAACAGACCCGGCCAGTGGCTGGAAACTGTGCAAGATGATGATGATGATGTATCTTCCTGGGTATCCTCCTCCCATCCATTTGCTTCACATGCCCCTACCATTTAAGCCACGATTCCTCTATCCTATCCTGTAATGCTCCCTCCTTGACTGATTCTCTGATCTTCTCATTTCTTAACCTGTCCACCTTTCCACTCCAATACTGCTTCTCATCTCACTAGCCTGTATTCTGCTTCGCTCGCTTCCTCTCATAACCCAGGTCTCAGAGGCATACATCAGGAATGGAACATGTTGTAATAACGATTCTAATGGGTTGAGGGGTTCTCCGCCCAATCAATACAACCCATTAGAATCGTTATTGTACACGTCAATACGGACCTTGTGAAATGGATAATCCTCCAATTAATCTTGACATGTTGTAATGCCGTAATTTTGCTTTACGGGGAATGGATTTTTTATCATACCTGTTCCATGTGATTCTGTACGTACTTTGCAATTTAGAGATTCTCTCTTTGCTCATTAGACCTTGAAGGTTGGATAATTTCTTCTAGGTATTTGAATTTAGACACTTGAGCTATATTATTGTTGTTATTACAGTGAAATAACATTCCAAACTTTTTATTGGACTGATACATAACGAATATTAAGTTTCAGACCACAAAGAATATACTAAATTTTCTCGATATAAGACAAGGGTTTATTAGTTCTGAAGGTGACCAAATCTTGGCTTTTACACTTCTACTTGGTTAATTATTTACTAACCTCTACTTAGTATAAAACTAAGTCCCCGATTGTGGATGTTACGGGTAAACTCGAGAACCACTGGATGGATTTTGATACGGTTTTCACCATTCTGTAAAGGATATCTCGAGGATGATTTCTGTAGAAAATAATTTCTTTATGATCAAAGGAAGCCGAGCAATAACGAATACGGTGGAAAAGTGAAAAAAAAAAAACCACCTGGCATCAGAGCGCTTTTTAAGCTTGCGCTGGGCAAACCGTTAAAAATATCTATATACTATGAGTGTAAGAATTGTTCAGCATGAAAAGTTCTACAAAAAAGTCCGTGAGAGCATATGTCTATCTTCAATACATCGCCCACATTAAGTGTTTTTACGTTTTAATTTCTTCCAACCATGTCCATTCAACTACTGAGGCGACAGCTTACGAGCTAGCTAAGGGTGAGTCTATCATCCATGTTACAGCTTAGCTAGCGAGCGAACCTATTGCCCCAGGTACAGCCACCAGCAAACTGTTGAGTCGTGTTAAGACTTCCGAGATGGGTGGTTGTGTTTGGAGTTTCCCTGAAGTGTAACTCTGATTTTCTTCATTTCACCTGTGAAACACAGTCCAGTTAAGATTGGACGGAAGGGGGATTTGAGTTTCATTCACCTCCCAATTCCCTGGAAGTGCAACACTCATTTTGCCTGTGAACTTTTCGTTCCGCAAAATTCAGTCAATTTAAGATTGGACGGAAGGGGGATTATATTATATCAAATTATACTGATTGGCGTATAATCTGTACTTAGTATAAAACAAAGTCCCCGATTCTTGGATGCCACGCGTAATTTCAAGAACCACTGAATGGAATTTGATGCGGTTTTCACCATTTTGTAAAGGACGGGGGGGATTTGTGTTTCATGCACCTCGCCATTCTTAAATAACGTCTGACAAGAATTAGTTGCACATGCATCTTCATGATAATATAATTAATAGTCCAGTCAGTGATTTTAATGTAAAACGGATATTGGTCGTTATTCATTGACATTGGGAAAAAAAGCGCTTATCACGTAATGCATTCATAACTGTTCCCGGGCAAAGCAGGGTCGGGTTGCTAGTTATTAATATAGGATTTTCATACCCGAGATTCATTAGCAATGTTATCCGCACGTTTGTTATCCGAATCTACTGTCGTTACAATAATATATTTAACTAGATTTAGCATAAAGTATTAAAGCATCACATTTAGGCATTTCAGGAGAAAGTCGTTCCCTTAGACTTTGTATGTGCTATGTTTAAAATGAATGTTACACAGCCAGAATTGCAACTCTTTTCAGTTCGGAGTGTAAATCATGCTTAGGGCCCATATTTTTTGGTAATAGCGATACGCAAAAACTTTTTTCATATCTTTTTCTTGCTCATACAGTGCCGGAAAAAAGTTTAAGGCCACCCAATAAAACATGTTATTTTTCATAATTCAACCTATTATTCAGTCATCTATTCACTTAAAACAAAGATACATAAAAATACAAGTTTAGTACTTTATTGGACCCAGTCTGGACTTGTAGCATGCCTTGATCCTGTCCGGCATAGAGTGGATCAGCTTCTTACACTCCTCGCGTGATACTTGTTGCCTAGGTGTGAGGACTGCCAGTCTCAATTCTTCTGCATTCTTGGGCTTGTGTTTTGTCAACAGGTATCCCATTGTGTTCCATAAGTTTTCTATGGGGTTGAGATCTGGACTACGAGGAGGCCAAGGAAGCAGCATAATGTCTTTGTGTATGGCAATATCACCACACGAGTTCATTGGATCTCTCAGAAGATCACTACAACTAGCATTTCTGTTCCTCTTACAAAGTTGCAGTAACTTACGGTCTTGCCTTGGTGATGTCTTCCCTGGGCAGCCTGGCCTTGGCCTGTCAACAACTGTTCCAAAGTCACTGTATCGATGAAGTGTTTGTTGCACAAGCGTCTTAAGACACTTCCAAAATCTCAGCAATCTCTCTCTGTCACTTTCAACCCTTATTTAAACCAATAATTTGCCACTCGGTGGCTTCTGACACCGACGTTTTTCCCGTATTCTCTCCAGCACAAGAGTTAACCTCCAAATGTTGAAACAAAATGACAGCTAAATGGCGGGAACTGTGAAGCAGGAGTGCCAACTGACTTGCATAGAGTCTGTAGTATCAGAATGAACACAAATTGCAAACTAAAAGGGAAGGAGGGGATTTTAAACTGCAATAAATGGAAAGTGCAAAAATTGACACTTTTTAGGCCTAAATTCAGCGGGGAAAAACCCCGAATTTTTCTATGACTCATGTTTTGTAATTTTTTTCCAAGGCTTGCATTGAAGTACCCTACCTATGTTCCCTTTGGACAACAAAAATCGTACCCCTGTCTTACCCCAATTTTGAATTGTTAAGTTTTCTTCATGACGAAATAGATATTTTTTTTGTTATTTCATAGTTCCTAAAAATTGTTGTAACTTTTGAACCGCTTCAGATAGAGTATTTCCCATTTGACCAAAATATTCTATTTTTAATGTAGTTTATGCCATATTAAAGGAAAGGTATAGTAGTGACAAGTTCAAGACCTAAAGCACATTCATTGATTTTTAGGGGTAGTCTTAAACTTTTTTCCGGCACTGTATATGACCTTCTAGGCACTTCAAGTACCGTATTTCAGCCAAATGAACTCTCAAAATATCACGAAATCCGATTGCACGAATTGCGCAAATAGGCATGAAATATACTCCACATGGTACGAAAAATGCTAAATATTATCGAAAAAAGCTCTCGAATGAAAGTTTAAATACTTCTGAGTCGTGGTTTCTTTTTCATTTGATAGTCCTCCACAGAAATGCCCACAAAGCCGGAAGTATGTGTATTCAAATCCGAAATCTCTAAGGCTATCGATTAAAATTGATATCTACTATCGATTACATCAAATGGCGTTGTGGTCGTAAATACAACAGTGCGAGTTCGTGAGGGGCTTCTCTGCTTACGGAAAGATACTTTCTGACTGTCGCACAACTCTGCATTCTGATAATGTTGAAACCATGCTCAGTTTGTACTTTGGAGACAAGTAAAAATGTAGGCTATGTTGTTGTTGTTTGAGTATTCAGTCTTTTGACTGGTTTGATGCGGCCCTCCATGCCTCCCTGTCCTGTGCTAATCGTTTCATCTCTACATAGCTACCACACCCTACATCCAAAGCAATCTGTTTAAAATATTCTAACCTTGGTCTACCCCTACAGTTCTTGTCCTCGACCCTTCCTTCCAAAACTAAGCTTGCTATTCCTGGGTGTCTTAGTATATGTCCTACTAACCTATCTCTTCTCTTCATTAGCAGTCGCCAGAAACATCTCTCCTCTCCCACTCGTCTTAATACCTCTTCGTTTGTAACCCTATCTACCCATCTGATCTTCATCATTCTCCTGTAACACCAAATTTCAAATGCTTCAATTCTCCTCTTTTCTGCTGCACCAATAGTCCAAGTTTCACTTCCATAGAGCGCCACGCTCCAGACAAAGGCTTTCAAAAACGACTTCCTAATATCTAAATCTATATTCGATGTCAACAGATTCCTTTTTTGTAGAAATGCTTTCCTTGCCTGAGCCAACCTACTTTTTATATCCTCTTTGCTTCGTCCATCACTGGTTATTTTGCTTCCTAAGTAACAGAAGTCTCCTACTTCCTTCAGCTTTTCACCTGCCAATTTGATGTCCATACAGGTTTCTGATTTATTTCGGCTGCATTCCAGTATTTTTGTTTTACATTTATTAATTTTCATCATGTATTCATTCCGTAAGACGGAGTCCATACCGTTCAAAAACTCATTCAAATCCTCAGGCGTGTCGGCCAAGATGACGATGTCATCAGCAAATCTCCGAGTTGAAATTATTTCTCCTTGAATCTTCACTCCCACTATGTATGTATACATTCATATTACAGAGCTGATCACCTAACTTTTATTTCGAGGTGATTTATATATTCATTTCCATAACATTTTGTATATTTGGTTGTTATAAGATTCAATAACAGGGATGCATTAAAAGAGTGCTCTTTAAAACCCATTATCACATAATTTGATGGATTTACCCCATACTATAAGGAAGATTTCAGAAGAAACATCGATCATTATGACAACTTATTTCGCGGAATACCCACCGAAATAGTGTCAGTTTTAACACCAAAATCAACAGTTTTATTTCACCAAAAAATCATCATCTAGTACAGTTTCCAGCCCCAGGCTGGGTCTGTTTGGAACATAAGCCTCGCCACTTAGTCCTTTCTTCCCACCACCTCTCCGCTGTCACTCTGGTCCAGTCCTCGCCTCACTTCTCGACACATTCCTCCACTCCTTTCAGCCATCTATTTCTTGGTCTTCCCCTTTGTCGTTTCCTCTGCATCCTAGTAATGATATTCAACAAGCTCAAATTGTATTCTACAAACCATTCGCAAATTTACTCCAAGCATTATCCGCAGCTAAATCCGCTATCATCACAGCCAGGCAAACTACATCTGTATGGTGAAATAAAACCGCGCAGGGCTTTAATGATCACTGCTGCATCAGAAATACAGTATTTGCTAAATTAAGTAAATATAAGTTTTTATTTCTCGCTCATTTAACAATGGCAGCCATGTTTCCCAAGCGCATGAAGTCTCATCAACTATTACTCAGGCACGCACATTGACATCACATCACTGTTGCCAACATGTGGGATACGAAACACATTACATGACACACGTAGTATTTTCCCTATTTGGGTAGTCACCTATCAAGAAATGCGAACATTGACGCTGAGATTCAACACCGCCTCCAATGTGCCAGTGCAGCCTTTGGTCGTTTGCTCGTTCGCGTGTTTGACAACCACGACATTAATTAGCATTTTAACAAAATTATACGTTTATCAAGCTGTTGTAGTTCCCACTCTGCTTTATGGCTGCGAAACCTGGGTTACTTACAGAAGGCACCTCTTATCTCTAGAAAAATACCATCAACGATGCCTTAGGAGAATTCTTGGTATTAAATGGCAAGACCGGCGCACTAATACAAGTGTATTAGAGGAAGCTAGCACTATTAGTATAGAGGCTCTCATTATAAAACACCAACTTCGATGGACAGGACATTTAGTTCGCATGCCTGAGTCCCGCCTCCCAAAACAAATCTTATATTGCCAGCTGAATGTCGGTCAGAGAAAGCAGGGTGGGCAACAAAAACGCTACAAAGATGTTCTGAAGACCAACTTGAAGAAATGTCAAATTGATACAGGTAACTGGGAGGCTGTAGCATCCGACCGATCAAAGTGGCGCCGCAACGTCCATCAAGGCCACTTGCTCTTCGAACAAGAGAGAAGGAGGCTTCAAGCAGAAAAAAGAAATGCCAGAAAAGAGCGCATGATTCACAGAATGATCAACCCCCAAGATCCATTGGCTGCTCAAGACCTTGTGTGCCAATATTGTGGAAGAGTCTGTGGTTCTCTGATCGGACTGTACAGTCACCAAAGAACTCATGCAATATGATTAGGCCTTAAATTGGTTTACAACGAAGATTTACATAAATGTACCTTGGAAGACAATCATACTCGTATCACGAGTGATAGCCTAAATAATAATAAATAAATTATAATTATATGTGAAAAAGCATTAATTGACAAATCCATTGGCCTGGATAAAGAATATTGATCTGTAAGTACCCCCCACAATGCATGACAAAAACCAGTGGTGTATATACAGAGAGGTTAGTTTGGATGTATCGGAGACCCTCGCTAGCCTGCTCGCCCGTGGCGCGAGCCGGTCTCCCGCCAGGCACTTTGACGTTATGCGGCGCCCGCGCGGCACTGAGTCCTTGAGTATAGGAATTTGTACTTACCAAGTTCACAGCTGGTGCTGAAAATGTTCGCCATTCACTGCTACACATCGCTGGCACCTTTTTATGAAACTGGCATTTACTCTCTGAAGTTCCTCAGCATCGATTGAATGTATTTGAGGAGGTGACACGCAAAGACGAACATGTCCACAATTGAAAAAGTGAGATACAATATGGAACGGGAGGTACAAGATGAACGGTATGTAAATAGATCGTGCCATTTAAGCAAACTTGAATATGTCCCATGATACAAGCCTGTGAAAATGCATGGTTCAGCGCAAACACGAACTTGTCCAAATCTACATTTTCTGCAAAGACGAACTAGTCCATATGGCCAGTAGGAAGCGCTGATTCATGTCACGTGATTTCCATTCCGCGCGAGACCAGACGTTCCCGCGCAGAGCAGCTGATATTAGCATTAGTTCCATGCTTCTGTGCTCCGGCTTAATAATATCACATATTGCTATTAAAATTATTACGTCAGTGTTGTAGCAGAATGGATGAAGAATGTGTTCGTGTGAAGACTGCAAACAAGGGTAGCAGAAAGAGGAAAATTATGATGATGATAATTATTGTTTTAAGGGGCCTAACATCTAGGTTATCGGTCCCTAATGGTTTGGGTGATAGTGAAGGATGAGATGAGAATAAAAAACTATAACTAATACTAACCTAACCTAACAAATAAAGGATAAGGCAAATAAAGGACAGGAAGAAAAGAAATGCCCTCAACCCTCGAAGAATGAGAATTAAGGGACTTGGAAGGAAGGAGAGCCATGAAAGGCAGATAGGAAAGGGGGAAAGAGGAGAGGGCCCGCCCCAAGGTCAGAGGAAAAAGCGGGCAAAACGGACCCAGCACAGGAATACCTCGGGGTTGCCAACTCCCAAACTCACCAGCCGTGAGCCCTTGAGGGTGTAGCAATATCCAGGGTGCACCAGAAGTGGTGGGGCTACATACACCCGGCCTCCTTGAGGGACTTGTGCAGAAGGCAGGAGATAACATAAAAGAAAAAGAAGGCTGACCCCTCGAAGAATGAGGGTATCAGGAAAGATGAGACAAGGGCCAATTAAGGCGGGAAAGTGAAAGACTCCCTAGGTCTCGGATACCCTAATGCCGTCGGGGTCGGAAAGGAACAGGAGTTGACCAAGGGAGGTCGACCGGAGAGAAGGCGGAGAGGAGCCCGGCACAAGTAAGTGAAAGCAATGCCGGACTCAGCTGGGGCCCCGTAGTCGCCAACCCACGTCCCACTAGATGTGAGCCCCTGGGGGAGGGGGAGTAGTTAACGTGTCAGTCTACTAACCCCAAGCTTATGGGTTCGCTCCTGGCCGTGGTAAGTGATTCTTGAAAGGCGGCAAAATTAAGACACGTATGTCATACGATGTTGGCATGTCAAAGAACCTATTTGAATTCAGTAGGCCGTGTTCATAATGGCAAACTTAATCTCGGGAGTTTCCGCCAACATTAAGTTCCTCATTACTCTACTAGAAAGCGCTATAGTGCTTCAAGGAACAACGAAATTCGACATACAAGCTACCCTTTGGGTGTCAAATTACAAAGCTTGCACCCAGCACCCGAGGCCATACGATAATATTATTATATTACCAAAGACAGTAGACTGAACTGACCTTCTACAACCAGAAACATCCAGAATTTGAAGCTCCCTACACCTGGATAGTTGTTCAATACAAAAGTCATTCACATTAACACAAGCTTTTAGGCGAAGTACTTGGAGTCCTGTACAGCAGCGAACAATACTAGTGGCCACACGGTGGTTGAAATTCATGCAGTGGCTGAGGTCCAGCTCGGTCAGACTGCACAGATTCCCGTCGGCAAACAAGGTGCAGAGCACGTCTTTACTGGCGTCCACGAACAGTTTCAAAGACAGCACCTTTAGGTCCTTCATCTTTCCAATTGCAGGGAGAGAAGCTTTAAAGTTATCACACACCCTAGATAAAAAGTCCAAATGCAACTCCTCAAGTTTCTCACACTGAAGAATGAGTGACAGAAGTGCACTGTTTACACCACGTAACTTAAGTCGTAACAGACTGTTACGGTTATGTAGGATGAGATTCTCCATTATCTTACAACGCTCTGCTGCTACAAGCTCCAGGTATTGTAAGGATTTAAAACACTCATTGACTTTGTCCTCCTCACTGGCATGCATTCCGTATAAATCGCTCATCCACGTGCACTTCACTTCGGTGAGTTTGTTGAAGGAGCAGACGTTTACCTCCGTCATCATATAGTGCAGCATGCTCGGATGAACATGAAGAGACTCAATGAGGGGGAATCTTTTGCAGAAGATTTCCACTTCTTCCAAGTCGACATTAGCCAAATTGCAGGTTATCTTGGTCAACTCCCTGCAGTGAACGAAGAGAGCATTTGTGATGTCAAGAAAGTCATGACTCTCATTGTAGGTGAAAGATTTTAGACGTGGCATCTTGGAGAGATATTTTATGATCTGAAACAGAGATAACAAAAGGATTTTGTAGGTAGAGCCATGGAATTTAGGTGATTACAGTAAACCCTCGATTCAACGGACAGAATTAGACTACAGATTTACTCGGCTATAAGACCCCCTTTTTTCTAAATTTTTAGTTCCGAAATCGAGGGGGGGGGGGGGGGTTACTATAGACGCGAACTTTGCAAAAATCCATTATTTTGGGAACGGGAGAGAGAAAAAATAAGCTATTTCATTTTGATGCTACATAGTACGATATATTTAATCAGAATAAATGAAGTTTACATCTTTAATCAGCCCATTATGAGACTGCCATAACCTCACTTTCCTGGCTATCCCCCAATGACTTAGTATCAAAGAAATAGAATGAAATGGACAAAGTATCAGACATGGAAATGCAAAACTTTATTTTTATTTGAACATAGGGAGGGAGAATGCATCAATTAGGGTATGAGTGATGACGTATTATTCACATTAATTATATACCAATAACGTTTCAAACGCCGACGGTTATTGCAACAAATGAAATGTGTTTAAAATAAAACTAAGGAGACTGTCATAAACTCAAACGAATCGCAACATAAATAATACTAAACAGAAGAATGCAGGCAAGATATGAAACCATAACTTTCATTGGCGGATGGTGCTTCTACTTGGCCAATAGTGTGTCATCTTCTATTGGATATCGGGTGAAGCCTATTGGCTACACAATTCTATATCCTGTCCAATCGCGTACGTGGTACGCAAAATGGCGGTCATATCGTCTGAATTCCTGTCCCTTTATATTACCAACTTAATTTCGTCATTATTCTATATAGATCCATATAGATTAATCATTGGCATGAATCTTAAATTTTAAGAAAAGTAGGCTTTTTAGTTCGTCACGGAACTTCTTGTTTTTAAAGAATTCGTCAATTTTCAAGAATGTTGTATTTTGACTCCCAATAATTAAGGAGGAGGGTACTATAAGCGGTTTCCAAGAATTTTTTATTTTCGCTCTCGAAAATACTATAGGCGAGGGGATCTTATATGCGAGTAAATATGGTAGCTGAGACTTTTAGCCTATTTTCAATTTTGAAAAAAAAAAAAAAAAATAGGCTTATGAGATCACCTTTTGTGTGTGTCCCCCCCTAATAACTTCTAAACGGCTGGAGCGCTTTCAATGAAACACAGCAAGTTCATAGAACCCTTCAGGACGACCCCGACCCTGCCCTTCAAATTTTGTTACGTCTCACCAATCCAACATGGCGGCTGTGCGAAATATTTCACCAGCATTCAATACCTCCAAAACTATTCCCGATATCACCCTGGAATTTTTTACGGTGATAATGGGAACTACTAGAAATTCACCTATGTGACTTTTGAAAAACTGGTAACTACAAAACCAACATGGTGGCCAAGCGAAGTTGCGACTTTTAAATAGAAGTTTCTCGTGATTTGACCAACCAAATGCAATAAAACTTGGTACAGTATATGTTTATACACATTGGTTGAAACACGCTTGGAAACTGGCACCTTTTGTGTTCCAGCTGCGATTAGGGGTATTAAAATATGAATTGAAAATTCCGAACCTACACGAATTAACGTAGAATAGTGCGACGAAGATGATGTTATTGGATTTTATGTAGGCCTTTTGGTTGCTTCGCAAACCACCTTCAAACTCGGGTGCGCATGGTATTTTGGTCGACAGTAGTTTGTCTTGCTTGGTCTTTTCTTATGATTAATGATCTAAGAAAAAATGTGGTGTTACCGTAACTTTTTATAGTCCTATAAAAGTACAGTAAGTATGTAGTTAGTTTTAGTTGTAAGTAGGTAGTTAGTTTGTCTATTAGATATATGTCATTGTTCTATTAGACTGTGGTGTGTGAGTGTGTCTGGTAGCAGTTGCATTGTTTATTAGTTATAGTTCATTGTTTCAGTAGACTGTGATGTGTGAGGGTGCATGTGAGTGTGCCTGTTGACAGACTGTTTTAGTGGTAGTATTTGTTGTTGGTGGAACTTAAGTTTTTTGTTAGTAGAGTTTTGGTATTTAATTGTTAGTACGGTAGAAGGTTAGTATTTTTGTTAGTAGAATTGCTCTTTACTTATTCTGAAAGGGAGTAGCAGCCTTTCAGAATAAATCAATTCTTTACTAGTCTTATAGACGGTTAAGATATTGATAATATAAGCCAATAATGGCTACACTGCGTCCTGCTGCATGGCTGAAAGCAACGGGAAACTACAGCCGTATGCTATTCCCGAGGATATGCACCTCTCTATGCATAATTACATGTGATGATGGCCTCCTCCCTTGTAAAATTTCAATCCGGAGGTAAACTAGTCCCCCGTTCGGATCTCCGGGTGGGGACTACTCGAGAGGGGGTTAACATCACAGAAGTGACAAAGAGGAAATCTGACATTCTACGGATCGGAGCGTGGAATGTTAGAAGGCTGCTAGGAAGTGGAAGGTTAGAAAACTTAGAAAGGGAAATGGATAGGTTGAGGTTGGATTTGGTTGGGATTAGTGAAATGCGCTGGCAGGAAGAACAGGACTTTTGGTCAGGAGACTATAGGGTCATTAGTACTAAATCAAACAATGGCCAAGCAGGGGTTGGCCTCATATTGAGTAGGAAACTTGGACAGCGGGTGGAATATTATGAGCAATATAGTGAACGGATTATTGTAGCAAAAATCAATACAAAACCTACCTGCACTACAGTGGTACAAGTCTATATGCCTACCAGTCAAGCTGATGATGAGGATGTTGAAAAGGTCTACGAAGAAATAGACGAAATTCTGAGGTATATCAAGGGTGATGAAAATGTTATAGTAATGGGAGATTGGAATGCTGTGGTAGGAAAAGGGAGAGAAGGGAAGATAGTAGGAGATTTCGGATTAGGTGAAAGGAATGATCGAGGAAGCAGGCTGGTAGAATTCTGCACCGAGCATGAATTGGTCATAGCTAACACCTTATTCAATAACCACAATAGAAGAATATACACATGGATGAGACCAGGAGATACAGGGCGTTACCAAATCGACTTCATTATGGTCAAGCAGAGGTTTCGAAACCAGATTTTGGATTGTAAAACATATCCTGGTGCTGACATAAACTCTGATCACAATCTGGTTGTAATGAAATGCAGATTAAAGTTGAAGAAACTGAAGAAAAGTCAAAAGCCAAAAAGGTGGGCAATAGACAGACTGAAAGAGAAGGATGTAAACGAAAGATTCAAGAAGAGTATAAAGGAAGGACTAATGAAAAACCCTAAACAAACTTCAATTGCAGACGAATGGGCACTTTTGAAGAATGAAATAACAAAATCCGCAGAAGAAAACATTGGTAGGAAAGAAAGAATAGGTAGAAAACCGTGGATCACTCAGGATATACTAGAATTGATGGATGAAAGGCGGAAACACAAGAATCTAAGAGATGAAAAGGGGAAAGCAGAATACAGACGTCTGAGAAATGAGGTTAACAAGAAGTGCAAGGAAGCGAAAGAAGAATGGTTGAAAGAGAAATGTGCAGGTATAGAAAATTGTCTGAAATTAGGAAAAGTAGACACAGCTTATCGAAGGATTAAGAATACTTTTGGGGAAAAGAAGACTAAGTGCTGTAATATTAAGGACACAAATGGAAAGCCTCTAACAGATAGGGAAGAAAAGGTTGAGAGATGGAAAGCTTACATAGAGAGTTTGTATAAGGGAAAGGAGATTGAGAATCATGTAATGGAAAGGGAGGAGGAAATTGATGAGGATGCGAAAGGAGATTTAATATTGAGATCAGAATTTGATAGAGCTTTGGAAGACTTAAGCAGGAACAAAGCACCAGGCATAGATGATATACCGATTGAGTTGCTACGCTGCATAGGAGATGAAGGTCTGATCAGGTTATTTCACTTGGTGTGTAGGATTTATGAGACAGGTGAGGTACCCCCTGATTTCAAGAAGAATGTAATCATCCCTATACCAAAGAAGTGGGAGCTGACAGATGTGAAGATTACCGTACAATCAGCTTGATTACTCATGCTTCAAAGATCCTGTCTAGAATAATTTACAAGAGGATTGAAAGCCAGATAGAAACGGAGTTGGGTGAAGACCAGTTTGGTTTCAGGAGAAATGTAGGAACAAGGGAAGCTGTACTAAGCCTTAGGCTGATTTTAGAAGGTAGAATAAGGAAAGATAAGAGAACGTTCATGGCTTTTGTAGACTTAGAAAAGGCTTTTGATAACGTTGATTGGACTAAATTGTTTGACATTTTGAAATCAATTGGAATAAAGTACAGGGATAGGAGGGTGATATACAATCTGTACAGAAACCAGACAGCAGTCATTCAAGTTGAAGGACATGAGAGAGAAGCTGGTATTCAGAAAGGTGTAAGGCAAGGCTGCAACTTATCACCCATACTTTTCAATCTTTACATTGAACAAGCAATGAAGGAAATTGGAGAAAAATTTAAAGTGGGAGTGAAGATTCAAGGAGAAATAATTTCAACTCTGAGATTTGCTGATGACATCGTCATCTTGGCCGACAAGCCTGAGGATTTGAATGAGTTTTTGAATGGTATGGACTCCGTCTTTCGGAAAGAATTCATGATGAAAATAAATAAATGTAAATCAAAAATACTGGAATGCAGCCGAAATAAATCAGAAACCTCTATGGAGATCAAATTGGCAGGTGAAAAGCTGAAGGAAGTAGGAGACTTCTGTTACTTAGGAAGCAGAATAACCAGTGATGGACGAAGCAAAGAGGATATTAAAAGTAGGTTGGCTCAGGCAAAGAAAGCATTTCTACAAAAAAGAAATCTGCTGACATCGAATATAGACTTAGGTATTAGGAAGTCACTTTTGAAAGCCTTTGTCTGGAGCGTGGCACTATATGGAAGTGAAACTTGGACTATTGGTGCAGCAGAAAAGAGGAGAATTGAAGCATTTGAAATGTGGTGTTACAGGAGAATGATGAAGATCAGATGGGTAGATAGGGTTACAAACAAAGAGGTATTAAGACGAGTGGGAGAGGAGAGATGTTTCTGGCGACTGCTAATGAAGAGAAGAGATAGGTTGGTAGGACACATACTAAGACACCCAGGAATAGCAAGCTTAGTTATGGAAGGAAGGGTCGAGGACAAAAACTATAGGGGTAGACCAAGGTTAGAATATGTTAAACAGATTGCCTCCGATGTAGGGTGTCGGAGCTATGTAGAGATGAAACGATTAGCTCAGGACAGGGAGGCATGGAAAGCTGCATCAAACCAGTCAAAAGACTGAAGACTCAAACAACAACAACATTGTAATGCACCAATATCTAACTTCGTTCATTTGTATACATAACCACAAGATGGCGGATGGGCAAAATATTTCACCGGCAATCTATATCTCTGAAACTATTAGCGGTATCACCCTGAAATTTTGTATGGAGATAAAGGGCACTACTGGAAGTTCATCTATAAGACTTTCAAAAACCGGTTAACTTGGCGGCCAAGCGAAGTTGAAAGTTTTAAATAGACTTTTCTAGTTATTTAATGATCCAAACGCAATGAAACACAAATGTTTATACACATTGTAATGCACTGGTATCTAATTTAGTTCAATTGTTTACATAACCTCAAGATGGCGGCTGTGCAAATTTTAAAATTAAGTTTTTATTTCTTGTGTCGTGTCCATGCGATCGAAGTGAAAGTTTGAATAATGAACCTACGCAATAATTTTCCTTTAATGGTACATGACTCTATGGCCTATATATATAACAATCCAACATGGCGACCATCCGAAATATTTAGACGGCTCTGAATATCTACAAATCTATTACAGCCATCAAACTGATATTTTGTATGTTGATAGTGGCAATTAACATAAGTAGGATATATGAAAATAGGCTGTATAGTTCTTCACGGAACTACTTATTCTTTTTCTAGTTTCGCGTGCACACGCTCACACGTTTACAATGAAATGGAAGTGTTATCTACTGCAAGCGCGTCCCAAATAGTCTACAAAATCAAGGGTTTATTGTATTTTTATAAACAAGGTAAACTTTCAGTCTGAAAAGTTTGAATTTTCAAAACTTTGTATTTATCCTTGACTAGCTCTTTGTACCCATTGTTCATAGGTTTGCGTTGCAAGGGGGGGAAAAAAAAGGCATTCGGGAGACTGATGAGAGGGACTAGCGTAGTTAGTTGGACCTTGTTTGGTGAACATATATGCAATTACACAATTTGTTAGTTATTGTTGTTTTAAGGGGCGGAACTACGAGGTCATCTGCTCCTGATATAACAGCTTAGGCTTTCACGGCCAGCATTCTTAATTAAGTACAAGTTATTCGGGCTTGTAGGCCGGGGTCCAGACAGGATATCGCCCGACGTTTCACCGGAAACTGCGTCCGGCATTATCAAGGGTTCCGCTCCTTTCCTTGGTCAACAGTGGAATGAGGAAGAGGCTTGAAATAATGGGTAACGGTTTGTAGTGGGGTATTGTTGTTTGAATATGACTGTTGGCTGCCACGATGTACAGTACGGGGACACGGAGATACTCTCCACGACCACACCAGGCTGCAACGGGGAGCCATAGAAACATTCAAACACCCCGACAATTTCAATCGAAAGGAAGAAATTGAACGTGTGCGTAATACATGGATCCCGGCCCTTAGGAACACCAAGGCCAAGAAATCACTCACACGTCAAACTGAAGAACCTTCCTGCTACAGCCCGGCAGTCGCGCAGGGAACACCTGACCCTCCCAAGCTCGGTCGCCGAAGCCGGAGCACGCACCGCACCCCACATGTACACGAGACCAGACGATCCAGCCGGAATGCAAAGAGAACGCTCGGCTCACCATGCTAATTTAAGGTCAAAAACCACCTTCCAGCAGTTAGTTCATCGCCAAGATCCACCGATCGTGACAAATGAGCATTGAAATGAAAGAGAATAGACATTAGCAGTGACAAATTGCACTATAATTTAATAAATATCTATAATTTCTTTAAAAAATTACTTAAAATATGCACGAAGTGTGCGATTTGCAGATACTGTTGCTGTAGGAAAATACGCTCCATAATTGCTGTCCACTTCTTATTTTGGCCACTGTGACGCCTGTTTCATGTCAGTTTAACATTCTGAGGTCTTTCCTTTATCATTTTGCATGGATTTCAGAAACAGTAAATCAAAGGAACGAGTACACAAATCGTATAATTTCATATTGAATAACCGATGAGTGTTATGATGATCCAATTTTCAGGGTTTGCCTTCTTAAGTTAGGGAACGTAGAACTTGGAATTCTAACTGAAATGTAAAAGTGTTCTATAATCATTTGGTTGAAATAAAAACATAATCTTTCTCCTTAAGTCTCTCGTTATAAACCTATTGCGGAAAGTGTGGTTTATGAACATGCGAGATTTTTCGCATGGGTCCGCTAGTTAGGCACTTAAAGGAAAATCACTTGGGGTGAAAAAATGAAACAACCTTTTAACTGCTATGTATTTCCAGATGAATCAACACCCTGTGTTGAGTTTATTTTCACACATCTTAGTCCAATTCTACATTTTTATCATATTGTCCCTTTTCCAATTGGTTCCATATATTGAGTAGATTAAATACAGCGCGCCAGGAAATGTTCTTCGCAGGGGTTACATGCAGCTGCGAGAGGTTGCGTTATCAGTTTAGTTGGCAGTAGTGATGTAAAATACCCAGGTATTTATAAATCGGGGTAAATACCTAAGGTATATACTCTGGTAAATACCCAAATTTGGTAAATACCTGGGTATTTTAGATTTTTCATTAAAAATCCTGTGTCGTGGTAAGTTGAACCTTGAAAAAGTGTACCGGTATGGAAACTATTCTACAATAACTTTTTTGAAATGTAACAACATTAGATAGTTAATAAAATTTAATTTAATTAGAATTGGGACAGAATGAGAATAGGGAATTAGATCAGGAGATATAAACTAACAACTCCACTACACTAAAAAAGTTACGTTAACCCTCTTAGTGCCAGAGTCGCTGTGAGCGATCCTCATAAAATGAACAAAACTTGCTAGCGTCGCTCTGAGAGACGCTTCGTTTTTGTATTCTTAGAGGGGCTTATAGACCGAAAATGGCGTCTAAACTTGACGTGACCATTAAAGAGAGTTCTAGCTACCATTTTCTGGCAAACATCTTTTGTTTTCTGTCTATCGATATACCGAGCGATATTTGAAGTTCCTTGACTTGTTTACGCGCGACTCGTAAAAGCATCGCGTCCAAGGGAAGGAAGGATTGAGAGAGGAAGTAATTGAAGAATTAATGATTGATGAGTCAAGTAGTGAACTCTTGGACTTCGTGGACAGTGATTGCGATCTTGTGTGTGACGAATCAAGTGCCGATTCCGCTTCGGACAATGAATTACCTATGCTGAATGCGATCGTACATAACCAAACAATTGATAGTGATGGTAATGATGTTGATAGTAATAGTGACTGGGAAGAAAGGAATGTTGACCAGGACAATCCTCCATTGGCTACACAACCACAAATGTGAAAGATAAAACTACGGGGTCCCCTTCTGTTAATTTATTTTCACTGGAATTACTTTTATTTTATTTATATCAACAATGCCATTGTTGGTGTACGGTATTTTATGAATATGCTAGATTTTATAATTTCAGATTTTTGACACCCCTGCTGATATTTTTTAAACTAAAAAACTGCATTTCCTGGTTCTTTCGTTATGTATGTGTGCTCTCCAGTGTTCATTTTTACTCCATTTATAAGCGTGTGGTAATAGGAATAATCAAACTTTCTAATTTTTATTTTACAGAAGAAATTATTTTAATTAATTAATTAATTAATAAAGTACGAAATAAGTTTCATAATGATCTGAAAATTTCCCTGATTTTAGATAGCTATTTTTTGCACTCTCTAACTAAATTTCGCTTACGTATCTTTCAAAACCGGGGATATACATATTTTTTTCTGAAATGCTACATTTTCCATTAAAACAGCCTGGCACTTCTAGACTTCACCTTTACCTTTTCGCCTGGCACTAAGAGGGTTAAGTACAGTGTCAGTTTGTAGGATGAGCTGAGCACGTTTGCCAACCCATATGCTTGCTGGCATACATCTTCACCCATTATAGAGCCCGCATACTACAAAAACTTCCTGACCTACATTTATATTGTTCAGAGTATGATTTAAAAATTAATATTTTTTTTAAATATTTAAAATTGAATGAAAAATAATGTAAAGCACTTTTACTAAGCTTTTTTTCTTTCTCCAAATGTTCTTTCTATTGAATATATTTTATTACCTTTTGAGTTTTGTCATACACATTTCAATTAATATGCATATAGCCTACTCTTATTACTACAAAAGCAGCTTTTCCCTCCCACATCTTTGTTGCTCATTTCCAGTACCGTAATAAAACTCGACCTTCTCAATATCTTGGTATTTATTAAAAATTTAAAACACAAAACAACCAAAAGGTTTTATTCAATATTTTACTTTGGTTTAACAAAAAAAAAAAAACACACTTAAAGACAATGTTACAGTGCCAAGACATAAATACCCAAAAATACCCGAATGTCCATTTTCCTTTTCTTTTAGTTTTGAAGGATCAATATTGTTCCTGATTTCAATTTAAGGCATGAAATACCTGTGTATCAGTCCTTGTTTGTCCAACACTTCATCAACACATCATAAAGTGTTGTACAAAGCTCAAAAATCTGAAAATACCCTCATTTTGGGTATTTAAATGACCACTGGGTAAATACCCAATTTATATTTACCTTCCCACTGGGTATTTACCCGGCCCACATCACTAGTTGGCAGCACAGTGTCCTTGATAGGGTGAAGGCCACATGTGTGAGCTGTGGGCTGTTGAAATCGTCAGTGCGTATAGTTAGATTATTGGAAGAGTGCAACACTATGTTATGAATGGCTGTGGTGAGTATAAAGTTCACCGTTTGTTTGTTATGATACAAGCGACAGTCGTGCTGCCAACTTAACCGGTGACGTAATCTCTCGCAGCAGCTTCTAGGCACTGCGGAGAAGCTTATTCTTCATGTGTAACTGCAAGAAAAATTTGTCAACACCTAAGGCAGTTGTTTTTCCAAGAATGGTCCTCTATGCAATGGCAAGGAATTGGAGTGATGCATTTCGCTCAGTATGCGCCGGCAAACAATTTCAGGACTGATAAGATTAATTTAACATCTTCAGCCCTCTTAAAACTAAATTACGCCAATCTCAGAGGAGTCACTGGTAATATCGGAGGATATACGGGCAATTCCCTTTGTACTGTCCGTCCACCAGCTCATGATCTCAGGGGACTGAAGGAGAGCGGCGAGGCATTCCAGCTGTGTTGACTGAGTGGACGTGCCGCTGCAGATATTGCCAACTTAGCACCTATGTTATTCACGCTATGCTTAATCACTGCTACTTGCGTTTAGTTTCAATTGTGAAATCGTACGGGTCAGTAGTGTTATGTCGGAAGTGAAGAAGAAAAGAGTGATACATTCTGAGGGTAGGGAAAAGTGATTGAGGGATGTGATGAAGAAGCTAGGAACAAGTGTATTAAATTTCCACCGAGTCAGGTAACTGCAAGATCTGCCGATTATACAGGGGTTTGAGGTGAGCGAGTGTGTCGTTGATAATTATAACTAGAGCTTTGCGCAGATAAACAAAACGTTATCCGCATCCGTATGGCTGTTATCTGCATCCGCCCCACATCCGCACGACTTTTAACCCAATTCGCACGTTTGTTATCCAAATCTACTGGCATTACAATAATATTTTCGTTCCATGTTTAAAATGAATGTTATACAGCCAGAATTGCAACCCTTTTCAGTTCGGAGTGTTAATTGTGCTTATTGACATAATTTGAATGAGATTAGCGTAAATCATGAGAAAAACATAATGGAAAAATACGATATGTCATAAACATCCAGGCCTTATTCAACAAGTTCGGATTTTATTCTAAAAATTTTGCAGATATCCATGGGTTTATCCACGGATATCCGCAGCCACACAGGGCTTTAGTTATAGCCTAAACTGCATGAACTGAATACAGTTTAAGTTTCACTATTTTCAGCGACCTCTTTGCTTTCATCTTTAATCTAAGCGTGAATACACATTCTAAAATAGTACAATAATATTACTTAGAAATCTCACTGTGCTGTGTCAACACCACACACACACACAAAAAGAAAAAAAAAGCCCGTGTTTGCCACACAGCCTGTGCTGAGTAGGCCGCATAAGTATCTGAGGTTGGCACCATTGTCGTTCGCGCGGAAGCCAGCTGACTCCCTGCATTCTTGCCACGTACCTTGAGCTGGTGGACGGACAGTAGATGTGCAAAGTAGACTGAACACCAAGTCATGTACTTGGAAATCGTCCTCTTAATTCTCTGCTTATTAACAGAAGACATACCGTAACAAAGTTAAACATTCAATCATCGACATGCTGAGCAAGAAGGGATTTGAATGCTACGTGGAAGTGCATGCACTCGATTCTCAAGGGAGGAACCGTTTTGATGATATAGTTGCATTTAAGAAAACATAATTAAGCCTATATACTTTGGTTGGTTCTTAAGTTTAGGGGCTGCGACAACGCGGTTATGTAGCCCCGTGTACTTTGGGTGTGTGTAGAATCTGTCTGATAACCGGTGTTAATTGTGATGACTGTATTAGTGTATGTTATCTGTTTTTTTAAATTAAGTACTGCAACTTAGAAATTTTCAAATAGTTCCTACTTTTGCCGCCAAGCGCCACCGTCAACGACTACTAGGCCAAGTTCAGGACTTAGCTACTAGACGCCACTGCAGTCGGCTCTTGGCAACTAACGTAGAAACCTAAGAGCGTTGTTTACAGTCTTAACCTATCCAATTTAGCTTCACACAGGTGCAATTAGTGGAAGGTTCTTTAACATGCCATAAATCTATGACATGGGACCGCCGACTTTACTTCCCCTCCAAAGGAAGGCATACGGAGGGATTTTTAACGCTCTCAAAAAATCCGACGGCTTCGGCTGGGTTTGAACCCACTATCTTGGGCATAGAAGCTCAGCATGCTACCGACTACGCCACCGAAGCCGCTTCCTATATACTTTATTCAACCATTTGGTTAGAGAAGAATGCACCAGATCAGGAAGAGGTTGACCAGGAGAAAAAGGCCACCTATGAAGATTGTGTTCCATACCTTAGGGAAAAAATACGAAGATAGATACAGGAATCACACCTTCAATGTGCGAGGAATGTTATTTGGTGTCAGGGGCACTATCTATCGAGAAGTTGTGGAACTTTTTCAGAAGCTCGGCTTAGAAAAGAATCACCAGATCACTCTTGTTGAAAACATTGCTTACTCTGTGGCCATATTGCAGCACCATATCTACAAGAATGCCAACACCTGACATTTCTGATAAGAAAATACCACTAGATTTCAAATAGTTTCCAAAAAGAAAAAGAAAGTTGGTTAATGAAATGTCCTAACAAGGATTGAGGGGTATGCTGTTCCTAGGTTGGCACTGTTGACAAAAAAAAAAAAAAAAACATTGATCTGGACACATTAGGCTGTAACCATTATCAAAAACCATTGGATTGGACAAAAGGAAGGTTAGAATAATTAGCACCGTATGCATGGTGTTGGCAATACTGTACTTGTGCATAATTAACGGCGAAAATGGCCGACACAGCTGGAATTTTTACTATACAAGTCGTGATATAATTTGGGAAGACTGGTGGTTTATAGACAGTAAACATCTATTATTATTATTATTAATCTTTATAGGTCACATTGGACCTTTTGAGTCATTCCACAATCACTTCTTCTTTGAAGGTAAAACTGCTTTGAGATCTTGTTGGATTTCTTGGATCCATTTTCCTCCAGCTTTCTTTCCTAGATTTCTCATCACCAGTTGGCGTACAATTCTGTTTTCTGGAAGCCATAAGATGTGAAAAAAAAAACATCATCTATTACTACATCATCTCCAGATTTTTTCCCCGACCATTATTACAGGTATTTTGGCTAATCTCAATAGTATAAGAATTCTTTTCCCTAGGTTCTGGGCAAGTTCTACCAAACTAACTACCGTACATACTAGAAGAAGGAATGGAACACAAAAGAAGATTAAAGTAAATAAAGGAGAGGAGGAAAATAAATGCCCACAACCCTCAAAGAATGAGGATTGAGGGACTTGGAAGAAAGGCCATGAAAGGCAAATAGGAAAGGGAGTGGCAATGGATAAAGGGGAAAAACTGGACCAAGCTCAAGAATCCTCTGGGGTAGCTAACTCCTAAAATTACCAGCCGTGAGCCCTTGCCTCAGTATTGACAAGGCAGAAAATTTTATTGATTATTATTATTATTATTATTATTAATTAACAAGAAGTTCCGTGACGAACTAAAGAGCCTACTTTTCATGCCAATGATTATTCTACAGTATATGAACCTATCTAGAATAATGACAAAATTAAGTTCGAAATATTCCTGGTATGTATGTCTACCCCTTATTATTCCCGTTTTCCAACGTGGTCGGGGATGAGATGCGATGGAAGTAATTGTGGCAATGGTTTTTACGGCCGGATGCCCTTCCTGACGCCAACCTCATGAGAGGAGTTAATGAGGGATGAAATGAATGATGGTGAATGAAACTGGGCAAGGATGTGGAAGGAAGCGGCCGTGGCCTGTCGGAAGGTACCGTCCCAGCATTTGCCTGGTGTTGAAAATGGGAAACCACGGAAAACCATTTCAAGGACGGCCAACGGTGGGGCTCGAACCCACGCCGTCTACCGAGTCAGCAGAGAGCTTGGCCCCATGACCCAATGCTGCTCTTTAGCCAGCGTAGCCACTACTGTCGGTTCGAAATATTCCTGGTACAATGTAGCCTAATAGAACACTACAGTTGGCAGCCCTGATGACTGAATATATTCTTAGTTCCATCTGTTAAGGTACAGAATAAAAAATTTGGTTGAGGTCCAATGGACGTTACATGCAGTTAGACATTGGATCTATCAGCACGCGTAAAAGCATGTTGGCAACAATGACATGCATGTGCTGGTTAGAAATAATCGGAAATATTATATCTTGTTGTGCCAATTTTGGATGAAATCCATTTGTTAATATAGAAGTTACATGTATTTTAAAATTGGACCTATCAGCAAGCATAGAATCATGTTGGCAGCACTGCCTTGTATTGAAAAATGAAAATCCACAGCCTGCTTCCAGTCTCCGACCGGGTCAGGAATGGAATGAATGAAGCCCCCATCTAGCGGCGAGGATATGAACTGTGCCGGCTGCCGAGGCCTGACGCACTCCTCCGGGGCAATGATTAAATGAATGACAGATGAAATGAAATGATATGATAGTGGAGAGTGTTGCTGGAATGAAATGTTGACAGGGAAAACCGGAGTACCCGGAGAAAAACCTGTCTGCCTCCGTTTTGTCCAGCACAGATCTCACATGGAATGACCGGGATTTGAACCACAGACCCAGCGGTGAGAGGCCGGCGTGCTGCCGCCTAAGCCACGGAGGCTACTGCCTTGTATTAATTATTCCAAATTTATCTAGAATGTCAGCTGCTATACGTGTGCAAAGTATAGGGCTGTTGGCTTGCATACTTACTGATATATTGATATTTGATTAAAAAAATATTGACAGCATTTATTAATAGTTGGCAGCCCTGGTGACTCTTAAGAATACGCTCAGTCATATCTGTTTATGTACACATATTACATACAAAATGTTGTTGAAATCCAATTGATAGTGTAGAAGTTATAGGCATTTAAAAATTGGACCTATCAGAAGGCTTAAAATTATGTTGGCAACACTGTCATGTATGGCCTCCTGGAAATTAAACTGAAATAGTGTTATCTACATGTGTGCCAATTTTGGAATAGCTCCCATGCATACCTTCCAAGATATCCAACATGGAGCTCAAATTTCTAGTGTGTTTTTTCAGCTGTTGGTAGCACTGACATCATTTTCAAATAAAGAAGTGAGATATTCCGATATACATCTTTACTCATACTAAATTTGGTTTCGATTTCTGCAGCCGTTTAGAAGTTGATAGGGGGGGACACACACAAACAGCCAGACAGACAGAAGGACAGACAGACACACATTTTCCCGGAACGATCTCATAAATCTACTTTTTCCTCATTTTTGTAAAATGTGAAAAGTATGCTAAAAATATGTGAACTAAAAGTCGCAGGATATATTTGTCAGTTTTTTATGTTTTCAGGCCAATTTATTGGATTTTTGCAGACATTTTTAGATCATCAAAATCCAGGCCCTGGAAAAGATTATTCTGTGGTCAAATTAAAGAAATAAGCCTGACTTTTGCCTTTTTTATTCTGATTTAAAACAAGTAGTTCCGTGAAGAACTATACAGCCTATTTTCATATATCCTGCTCATGTTAATTGTCTCTATCAACATACAAAATTTCAGTTTAATTGCTGTAACAGATTCGTAGATATTGAGAACCGTCTAAATATTTCATATGGTCGCCAGGATGGATTTTTATTTTTGTACTATTACATTAAGATTATTGTGTACGTGTGGTATTCAAACTTCAATTGCTTGATTAGAACACAAGAAGTAAAAACGAGATTTTAAAAGTACGCACACCAGCCATCTTGTGATTATGCAAACAATTGAAATAAATTACATGCCAGTGGATCAACATTTGTTTAAGCATTTATCGTGCAACGTTTCACGGCACTCGGATAGTTAATTCGCGAGAAACGTCCATTTAAATATTTATACTTCGCGTCGCCGCCATGTTGGATTGGTGAGACGTAACAAAATTTGAAGGGCACGGTCGAGGTCGCCGGGAATAGTGCCATGAACTTGCAGAGTTTCATTGAAATCGCTCCAGCCGTTTAGATTTTATTAGGGGGGGGCACACACCTCACACACACGGACAAAAGGTGATCTCATAAGCCTATTTTTTCAAAATTGAAAATAGGCTAAAAATAATAGTGAAGAGTACACACTAGAGTTTACCTTTAACAATCTGAAGGTAGGAGGTGCAGAAAATGTATAATCTTTCCACAATTTGATATCTTGAGCCAAATCATTCCAACGAGTGGAGACATTCTGAACATTGGTGACGATCTCATGCATGGGCAGATAGGTGAAGATTTCCAACATCACCTCATCGGGCAGACTGTCTATAGTCTTGGGGGATGCCATGACTGCAGAGAACACAAAATAAAAGAAATAATAATCTTGTTTTGTGGCTATAAAATTAGCATTACTACATTCCTCAAGATTCTACACACATCAAAAGTACACGGGACTACATGACCGCGTTGTGGAGGCCCCTAAACTAACTAACCAAGGTTACCAGACATTATGTCCACGATTAGAACGTCCAGGCCTTTTGGTCCAGGTCTTAAATGGCCAGGTTTTTGATCCACATGTCAAAATGTCCAGAGTACAGAATGGCCGAAGGTCAAAATGTCCAGAATGCCAAACGTTTAAAGAGGGAAATGTCCAGAGTACAAAACGTCTAAAGTGAAAAACCTCCGCGAGTTGTTGGGCGTGGTCCAGTTCAGCCAGCGCCAGTCTTAATTGTCTGTGCAGACCCAGGAAGCATTGTTAGCCGTTGCGTGGTGCGCATCAAGTGCGGCCATCTTGCGATGTTTACATCTGAAATTTAGCGTACAATGGCAGGTATTCCAGGAATCATCGATTCACAAAAGGGGAAACCACTACATTCATTTCGGAAATTTGTATATCACCAGCATGATTTCAATAAGCAAGAAACCAAAATTTACCGGAGGTGCAGTTTAAGAAGAATATGCAACGCTGCCACCCACACCAACCCAATGTGACATATCATTTTAAAGAAGAATAGTTAAGAAAGAGTTGAACAAGATAAGAATCCTGTCTTAATGACATTTTGAACGGGGTTTAAATATTCCTGGACATTTTGTTTCTCTGGACATCATTATTTGTGTTCATTTTGGACGAGGTGCAAACATTCCCTGTCATTTTGACACTCTGGACATCATTAATTGTGGTCATTTTGAACGGGGTGCATATATTCCTGGACATTTTGTCACTCTGGACATTTAGGTTTGGTGGACATTATTGCTTGTGGTCTTTTTTTGTGGACTTTATGAAGTGGAAGGACTAACCAACATTCCTCAAGGACCAAAACACTGTATTTGGTATACACTATTGACTGTTTTCACCATTTTCTTTTACACAAGATAAAATACATTAAGGAAAAGGAAGGAAGGAAGATTGTAGTTTTACGTGACCGTGAATCTTGTGATTATGAGCCACGGGACCTCCTTTTTACGTGGAATCCGAACCACAGGACATGGCATTTCACTTCGAAAATCTCACATGCATTGACCGGGAATCGAACCCAGACCGCCTTGGTGAGAGGCATACAGCTAGACCGCTGAGCCACCACGCCCCGAATACATTAAGGCCAACTGGGAATATGTAGAGTAACACTGGCTCAAAGCTGAACGTCTATGAAGTGGCAACTCGTCCAATGTGAACGAAAGTTATGGTCCCAGCGCACTGGGTATGACTTTACACATTATTTATGCTGTATAAAGCGGAATCTGTTCAACGTGGAAACTGAAAGAAATTATGAATGTCATTGTTCAAAACTTGTCTTGTATACTGCGGAACTTATGCATTAGCTGTGCAATTTATCTAGGCATATCCGGTACTGCAGTAAAATTACTACAGTACATAAATATTTTGCTCTAATGAGGACAGAGTTTCCCAAATTCCTCGAAGAATGGGATTTAAATCTCCACTAATTGCCTGACTTGCATGAATCATGGAGACCCTTATCGAAATGCACACACTGAGCCCAATTTTAATGTAAACAGTTTTGAAACTTTATGTCATGAAAAAAAATACAAACTCATGAATAAACTATTGAGTGTCGGGGACATTATGAAATTTGCTGTCAAGCTGAATTCACCGCGACTTCTTGAGCTACTGTGCAGTGCTAAAGATTGCATTGAAAAAGACATGACATCAAGGAAGGTGAAACAGGTTTCTTTGTGAGACAAGTGCAAGGAGGAGTAATTTGACAAGTATTCAGTGTCAGGATTATAATTGTGTGTTCAATGTGTACTGTAGTTTGTTTATTGGACATGTGGAAGAAGGCACAAATTGTCCGGTTTTCAGTGTTTAAGTACATACATAACATGTTGAGTGTTATAGTGCAGACCTAAGCGTGAGTAGTAAACAATTACATCAAGATATTGTGTTACTGAGATAGTTGGTTTGTTTCTTAATTTAGGGGCTACGACAACGCGGTCATGTAGCCCCGTGTACTTTGGGTGTGTGTAGAATCTATCATAACTGGTGTTAATTGTGTTGACTGTATTAGTGTGTGTTATCTGTTTTTATTTCAAGTAAGGACTGCAGACTATAATTTCAAGTAGTTCCTCCTTTCGCTACCAAATGCTACTGTCCACGACACCTAGCTGTGAACATGGCTACTACTAGATGGCATCGCAACCAGCGCCTGGTCACGAACGTTGGAACTTAAGAACATTAATCAAATCTAACCTACAAATTTAGCTTCACACAAGTTCAGTTGGTGGAAGGTTCTTTTACATGCCATAAATCTATGACATGGGCCCGTTGGCTTTACTTCCCCTTCGAAGGAAGGATAATGAGGGATATATAACACTCTTAAAAAATCCGATCACTTCGGCCGGGTTTGAATCCGCGACCTCGGGCATAGAAGGTCTGCAGTTACTGATATATTGCGTCACCAAAACTAGGCTAAAGGATCAGGGGGAAGTATTTTGTGTAGCTTTTGGCATAATTTCGTTTAATCCTTAAACTTGTGTAATTCGGAAAAGAAAAAAAAACTCTGGCCCTTACGATTCCATTTTGAACAAGTTTTACCATTGTTGTAGTTTGAGACTTTTGACTGGTTTGATGCAGCACTCCATGCCTCCCTGTCCTGAGCTAATCATTTCATCTCTACATATCTACCACATCCTACATCCGAGGCAATCTGTTTAACATATTCTAACCTAGGTCTACCCCTACAATTCTTGTCCTCGACCCTTCCTTCCATAACTAAGCTTGCTATTCCTGGGTGTCTTAGTATGTGTCTTACCAACCTATCTTATCTTCATTAGCAGTCGCCAGAAACATCTCTCCTCTCCCGCTAGTCTTAATACCTCTTCGTTTGTAACCCTATCCACCCATCTGATCATCATTCTCCTGTAACACCACATTTCAAACGCTTCAATTCTCCTCTTTTCTGCTGCACCAATAGTCCAAGTTTCACTTCCATAGAGCGCCACGCTCCAGACTAAGGCCTTCAAAAATGACTTCCTAACACCTAAATCTATATTCGATGTCAACAGATTCCTTTTCTGTAGAAATGCTTTCCTTGCCCGAGCTAACCTACTTTTTATATTCTCTTTGCTTCGTCCATCACTGGTTATTTTGCTTCCTAAGCAGAGCAGACTCAAGAAAAGCTTACCGAAGAATGCTGCGCAGATCTTCGACCATGTTCGGGTATGCTCGGTAGTGGCATACAACGCCTTTCCCACTTCGCGGCAGTAGCTCGCTAGCAGCTGTTCTGAACGGATCGTCTGCCCAGGCTGGGCAGGCTGTAGACCGCATCTCGGAGCGAGCCGCGTTGTTGAAGAATGCAGTGAGCAGTGAGCCAGGTAATCAGCATTCGGGGGACACACAGGAGCCCCGCAATGAGCATTAAAATACACCGATTGATATTGGTCTCTGCACATCGTTGAGTTTCAGCAAGCTTTTCTTGCGTCTGCTCTAACAGAAGTCTCCTACTTCCTTTAGTTTTTCACCTGCCAATTTGATGTCCATAGAGGACCAAAGAAAGTGGGAGCTGTCAGATGTGAAGATTACCGTACAATCAGCTTGATTACTCATGCTTCAAAGATCCTGTCTAGGATAATTTACAAGAGGATTGAAAGCCAGATAGAAACGGAGTTGGGTGAAGACCAGTTTGGTTTCAGGAGAAATGTAGGAACAAGGGAAGCTGTACTAAGTCTTAGGCTGATTTTGGAAGGTAGAATAAGGAAAGATAAGAGAACGTTCATGGCTTTTGTAGACTTAGAAAAGGCTTTTGATAACGTTGATTGGACTAAATTGTTTGACATTTTGAAATCGATTGGAATAAAGTACAGAGATAGGAGGGTGATATACAATCTATACAGAAACCAGACAGCAGTCATTCGAGTTGAAGGACATGAGAGAGAAGCTGGTATTCAGAAAGGTGTAAGGCAAGGCTGCAACTTATCACCCATACTTTTCAATCTTTACATTGAACAAGCAATGAAGGAAATTAGAGAAAAATTTAAAGTGGGAGTGAAGATTCAAGGAGAAATAATTTCAACTCTGAGATTTGCTGATGACATAGTCATCTTGGCCGACAAGCCTGAGGATTTGAATGAGTTTTTGAATGGTATGGACTCCGTCTTACAGAAAGAATTCATGATGAAAATTAATAAATGTAAAACAAAAATACTGGAATGCAGCCGAAATAAATCAGAAACCTCTATGGAGATCAAATTGGCAGGTGAAAAGCTGAAGGAAGTAGAAGACTTCTGTTACTTAGGAAGTAGAATAACCAGTGATGGACGAAGCAAAGAGGATATAAAAAGTAGGTTGGCTCAGGCAAAGAAAGCTTTTCTACAAAAAAGGAATCTGCTGACATCGAATATAGATTTAGGTATTAGGAAGTCATTTTTGAAAGCCTTTGTCTGGAGCGTGGCGCTCTATGGAAGTGAAACTTGGACTATTGGTGCAGCAGAAAAGAGGAGAATAGAAGCATTTGAAATGTGGTGTTACAGGAGAATGATGAAGATCAGATGGGTAGATAGGGTTACAAACATAGAGGTATTAAGACGAGTGGGAGAGGAGAGATGTTTCTGGCGACTGCTAATGAAGAGAAGAGATAGGTTGGTAGGACACATACTAAGACACCCAGGAATAGCAAGCTTAGTTATGGAAGGAAGGGTCGAGGACAAGAACTGTAGGGGTAGACCAAGGTTAGAATATGTTAAACAGATTGCCTCAGATGTAGGGTGTGGTAGTTATGTAGAGATGAAACGATTAGCTCAGGACAGGGAGGCATGGAGAGCTGCATCAAACCAGTCAAAAGACTGAAGACTCAAACAACAGAGGATTCTGATTTATTTCGGCTGCATTCCAATATATTTGTTTTACGTTTATTAATTTTTATCATGAATTCTTTCCTCAAGACAGAGTCCATACCATTCAAAAACTCATTCAAATCCTCTGGCGTGTCGGCTAAGATGACGATGTCATCGGCAAATCTCAGAGTTGAAATTATTTCTCCTTGAATTTTCATTCCCACTTTAAATTTTTCTCCAATATCCTTCATTGCTTGTTCAATGTAAAGATTGAAAAGTATGGGTGATAAGTTTTAATGTACTATTTAGTATATCAGAGCATACATTATGTGCACTCTGTTGCATATAAAATTCCAAAGACTGTCAGCAGGACAGATATGGCACTCAGAAAACATCACTTTAGGAAACTACTTGATCTGGTACAGTGTTTAGTCCTGTACCTGTGTTATATCTGTCCTGTTGGTGATCTTTGGATACATAAAAATTACACATTCATGTAGTGAATATGTGCTACGTAGTTAATAAAATTGTAAATCCAGAATGTTTTACGTACCTCAAATATACCAATAATAAACAACACGAATTAATACATCCTTACAAAACAAATTGCTAAAGAAGACCTAAATTAAGGTCGAAAAATGTACAGAGTTTAATATAAAATATGAAATAAAGTATTGTAACGTGCACGGGGTTCGTGCGGTTTCCCGGCGGCCGCTGCCCCGTTCTCGAGGTGTCAAGTAGGCGGGGTGTCTGGGCCGCCAACCCGGCCAGGGCTAATTGGGTAAGCTCCTCCCAAGGCCGCCAGGATAACAATAGCGCTACGAATCAGGTAGACTATTGGCGCAAGGGCCACCAGACTATTCTGTCTCTTGAACCTACTGGAAGAGGAAAGGCAATCCGGAACATCGCTGGGAGGGGCTAGAGGGTTCTAGAATCCACCACTAGAACGTACTCGCTGCTGAAAGAGGTGGCCTGATTGGGAACAGCCAACTAGAAAGGACTGGGTGGTGCCAGCATAGAATTCACTAGAACACTCTCAATGCCGCGAGAGGTAGCGACGCCCAGAACATTCCAGTCCAGAGGCCGATTGTTTATATACCAGTGATGTGCACGAGCAGGAGTCAGTGTGAGTCCTGAGTGAGTCCGCGCTGTCGGTGTGTGCCGTGCCGAGCGACCAGTGGAAATAAATGTGAAGCAGTTTGCCGTGCCTAGCGCGATGAGTGGAAATAAATAATGGAGGACTGTAAATAGTGAAGACGGGGTGTGAAGATAAATGTGGAAATAAATAATGTAAATAGTGACTGTGGAAGATAAATAGTGACTGCAAGAGAAACTGACTTGTAGAGATCAGTGTAATTAATAGTGACTGGTAGCTGTATAAAGTGAGATTCTGTGTATGTGTGTGTGGAAGTAAGTAGGCCTAATTTGTGTAAATAATTTGATTTAGTGTTAACTAGTGTAAATAACACTATTGTAAATAAAGTATTAGTGCATTATAGCCTGACCTATTTTTACGAACCCTAAAAACGTAACAATTGGTGTCAGATGTGAGGGTCAGGTTATGCGTGCGTGCTTCTGTATGAAACAGTGCGTACTTTTGAAAAGGCCTACTTTAAGGAAGTGTATAGTTAATTGCTAAGTGACTGTCTGGTGTGTACCATCTGTAAGCCTAGTTCATCGTGTGCTGACTGTCTGAGTGTCTCGAAGTTTGGACTGAAAAATGGCGACAAGGAAAGTAAAACTTTCAGAACTGAAGGTGTCAGAATTGCGTGAAGAACTGGAAGAGAGGGATGCTGATGCAACAGGAACCAAGTCTACGCTACAAGTGCGGTTACGTCAGTTACTGCTGGACGCTGGCGAGGATCCGGACGCATTTCTGTTCGAGATTCCTTGTAGCATGTGGGAGGTGTTGGAAAATGTTGAAAAGAAAATGTCAGAACATTTCGAAAACCTTGGAAAGAAAATGGCGGCAACTCCAGAAAATTTGGAAAAGGAAACTGAGGAAAGTTCTGGAAATAAAGTGGAGCATTGTGGGCATGAAACTAGTCAAGACGAGCTGAAACCAGTCCTGAAGTCAAAACAGGAGTGTAACGAGCTTGGAGGCGGTATGGAAAGTGGCGCTACAGAGTGTGCTGATGACCGAGCCGAACGCATCGTGGAGTCCGGTGTTCGGAATGCTGAGCCAGATGGGGACGAGCCACTGGGAAGCATCACAGGCCTGGAAACCAGTCTGAGGCTTAGCAGCTCTGACGATGGGGACAGTGTCACGAGTGGAAGGACCCCGCACGTCGATGAGGCTACATCACAGCAGATCTGCGGGACCGGGTTCGACACTGTGGCAAACCATGCCGGGTGCACGCTGGAGGACGGAACAGTTGAGCTCATCACGGGACTTCAGGAACGCATGGCGGAGGTGCTACACGACATCCAGTCGGGGACCGGCCACAACGGGATCGTCGCGACGCTGGAGGAGCATCATGTGGGCCACCAGCTACCGCCCATGTACCAGCTACAGCTAGAAGATAAGGACAGGTGCGCGAGTAAGTTACTTAAAGAGCTCGCTCTGGCTGGCTTGCCTCCCGAGCGCGTACATCAAGAGGAGGCATATATCTTCGCGGATGGGTATTGCGACGCCACGAAACGTCAATATTCGATGCTCAGTGGAAGGAGCTACCCGCGGCAGGCAAAAACCATCCTGTTGGGAATGGCGGCGGCGAAGAGGACAGTTTGCGGCACGCCACCGAAGAGAAGTGACGCCGCCGGAGAAGAAGAAACGGTGGAGGTTGGCTACCCTCCACCAAAGCGACGTAAACCACCACCGGGACGCCGTCGCAGTAGAAAGGTCACCTGTTTGCTACGGACTGTACAATGTCATCTGTCGCGAAAATGCAAGCAAGGAGCTGTATCCCACCTACAGAGACGAGAGAGAGCCAGCCCAAACAGGGGCTTGTCAGCGCCGTCAATGCAACCCTTTCGGACCTCGGATAGCCTCACGATAAACAACTCGAGGAGAGTTGCTTTGAGGAGAGGGGGCAGTGTAACGTGCACGGGGTTCGTGCGGTTTCCCGGCGGCCGCTGCCCCGTTCTCGAGGTGTCAAGTAGGCGGGGTGTCTGGGCCGCCAACCCGGCCAGGGCTAATTGGGTAAGCTCCTCCCAAGGCCGCCAGGATAACAATAGCGCTACGAATCAGGTAGACTATTGGCGCAAGGGCCACCAGACTATTCTGTCTCTTGAACCTACTGGAAGAGGAAAGGCAATCCGGAACATCGCTGGGAGGGGCTAGAGGGTTCTAGAATCCACCACTAGAACGTACTCGCTGCTGAAAGAGGTGGCCTGATTGGGAACAGCCAACTAGAAAGGACTGGGTGGTGCCAGCATAGAATTCACTAGAACACTCTCAATGCCGCGAGAGGTAGCGACGCCCAGAACATTCCAGTCCAGAGGCCGATTGTTTATATACCAGTGATGTGCACGAGCAGGAGTCAGTGTGAGTCCTGAGTGAGTCCGCGCTGTCGGTGTGTGCCGTGCCGAGCGACCAATGGAAATAAATGTGAAGCAGTTTGCCGTGCCTAGCGCGATGAGTGGAAATAAATAATGGAGGACTGTAAATAGTGAAGACGGGGTGTGAAGATAAATGTGGAAATGAAAATGAAAATAGTGACTGTGGAAGATAAATAGTGACTGCAAGAGAAACTGACTTGTAGAGATCAGTGTAATTAATAGTGACTGGTAGCTGTATAAAGTGAGATTCTGTGTATGTGTGTGTGGAAGTAAGTAGGCCTAATTTGTGTAAATAATTTGATTTAGTGTTAACTAGTGTAAATAACACTATTGTAAATAAAGTATTAGTGCATTATAGCCTGACCTATTTTTACGAACCCTAAAAACGTAACAGTATTGACAAAATGGAGTTCTTAAAAAGTACACCCTAACATAATTTTGTATGGTTATTAACCCGGTACCTATGTGATCACAAGTATCCAGCTGCATGCATGAAAATGAAGATGCGTACTTGTAGATAATTCACATGGATAATGGCACACACAGCTGGAATATAAGTTGTGATATTAAAAGGGATGGTGGGTGGGTTATAGACAGCGGAGGAGTGAACTAATACATTTTTTTTAAATCATTATAAAAGGTTGTTGTTGTTTCCTATGGCCAGCCCAGATTCCAATCCATCAGCTTTCTTGCGTTCCAATAGAGTTGTGTGAGGTTTCCTGAAGTTCTAGCAGTCACATCAAGTTTGTTGCAATGTAGCAGGTGCCCCTTATCCATTTTACTTCCAGGTTCGTGACAAAGTGTGCATTCTTCAGATCTCAGGATGTTGATTCGTTTCAGATGAGGCAATGCAGTCGTGGCCAGTGTTAAGTCTGAAGAAGGCTACAGCTTCTCTTCTTGGTATTAATTTATATTGATCCCATTTAGCATCAATGTCCTTCCATAATTTGGTTTCTGCTGTTTACTTTGCCATTTCTTCATCCCTGTTTTTGATAGTATTTTTCAAGATCCTTTTTGCTGACATAAAATCAGTCTGACTGACAGGTTGTTGTAGTGTGGTACCCCTTTTTATTAAAACTACAGAACAGGAGACCAAGCCGTCGTAACTTTCAACAAGGTATATTACTGAAAATATAGTATTTATGATTAACAAACCTTTCTCGGAGATGTTGGGGGTCGTTTTACTTCTCAATTGCCACTGCTGCACCGGAATAATTCCTTTTAATTGATTATTTACGAAAATAATGCTTTTAGCATCGTCTTCATTTCACTATGGACGCCATCTAGGACACTACGTCATACGTCATGTGACACCCGAAAAACGAACATCTGAGTACGTTACCAACGTGTCCAATACAAAATTCACCATATGACACGTAAAATTTGAAATTGTTACAAATTTCCACTAAGTTAAGCACTGTCTTGCGGAAAATTACTGCTAGTACCACAAGCAAGGGGGTCTGGGGCATAAGCCCCAGGTTAGGTTAGTTTTTGTATGTAAAACATTAATAAGATAGAATTTATGTCCGCTACTAGGTTAGGTACTGCCTGGTCGAAAATTACTGCTAGTACCACAAGCAAGGGGGTCTGGGGCGTAAGCCCCAGGTTAGGTCTGTTTTTGTATGTAAAACATTATAAATACATAAATGAACACTGACAATTGGCACAATTTTTCATTACATTACTTTATCGATGCTCTTTTGTTTACTCGTTCTATACCCGATGTGAAATAGTACCAAATGCGTGGGGTTGGCATTCCTGACTTAGTAAGCAAGATGGCTACAAAAGACTTCATTTCTGCTATATAAGTCGTGTATCTATTTGGGATGGCTGGGTGGGTTTATGGCAGCGGACGAGTCAACATCTATTATTTTAACATCTCCGGATACCATTACTAAAGGTACTTCGGCAAATTTCATTACCTAAATTTTGTTATACCTTTGGTCTCCTGTTCTGTAGTGCTACCCCTTTTTTTTTGCTAATCTGTCTGCCTCTTCATTACAAAAGGTATTTATGGTTAATTTCAGTAGTTAAGAACATGCTTTTATAGGTTCTCGTCTCCTTCACTCTTACTAAGTAATTTATGAACATTATGCGATTGTGACGGAAAATTCCACGGAACATTTCATATGTGACTTTATATCTCATAAACGGTTCCACGGAACATTTCATATGTGACTTTATATCTCGTAAACTATTTGATCTAGAAGGTTGTGGTCTTGCTTGTTTTACCGATAATGGTCTATCCCATATATTGGATCAGCCCGATCCTGTTGCCATAGCTAGATTATCACGTACATGGTCATTGCGATCGTCATGTATTCTATCCCTATGCTGAGTGAGTGAAGTAGGCAGTGCAAACGATGGCCATTTTGTATCGTCTTGTGTTTTGAAAGCGTGAAGTACGTAATGTTGGCCATGATGGTTGTATTTATGTTGGTTAATATCAGATATATAAAGATTGAGAGACGCGAAATGATGGAAGGAGAACAAACATACCAGTATTTAAACACGAACAAATTCTTAGTGTCGGGGAAAGTCGTTGAAGACTAATAATGAAGACATAAATTTACTGTCATAGACATAATCAACAGCTTCTAAAGGCTAAAAGCCTTGTCGTTGCAGCCATTTCTTACGGTCTTCAGCAGTTCTCTTCATATGGGCATACGAGTCACATTCCATCTCCTTGACAATGTTCTTGAGATACGATTAATTTGGACGTTTCCTTGTTTTTTTCCCCCAAAATTTTTCCTTCAAAAACTACCAGGAGGAGAGTGTCATGTCCGAGTATGTGAGACATAGAAGGGATTCCGATAGGGCCGAATGACTCGGACCGAACAAAGAAGTATTTGTGCAATACATACCCCAGACCTGTGAATAAATATTTTAAAATAGCCTATGTTTTTTCCTTCCCACGCCAAGAGTAGGCATGCCTACACATCTCCTAAGGATTTGTAAAAAATTAAGAATATACATTACCGTATAGCAGGTTGAATTCTGAATTCTGTAGAAAGAATAACTGAACTAAGAGATGTCGTGTTGTTTTAGAATACGCGGAAAAAGAGCTTGCCACAAGATCATGCGCAGATAGGCAAAGTTCGTATGGGCTCGGTAGCGGCAGTACACGCCCCTCCCCCTTCACTTCAGTGGCTCACTGGAAGCGGTTCTGAACGGACTGTCGGCCCAGCCGGAGGCTTGGCAGGGTAAACTGTGACTGGTGTTGAAATGAGATCTCAGCACGTGTATGTAATGCCTTACACAGACATGCCTTATCTGAGCCAGGACACAGTAACCTATACTCTAATTAGCCTATACCGTTTGCTACTTCCTTGCATTCTACGCTTGGATTAGCCTACAGCTGTAAACTGCATCACGCAGCAAGCCCACATGGTTGAAGAATGAAGTGAGCCCGGTAATCAGCATCCGGGGGACACACAAGAGCCCCGGAATGAACATTAAACTACGCCGATTGATATTGGTCTCTGCACATCGTTAAGTTTCGGCAAGCTCTTCTTGCGTGTACTGTACTAGACTCGATTATCCTGTTGTTTCATGATGAGATGTCTACACATGTTTCAATGTCAAATGCCATTGATCACGATTGGACACTAACCAGATCAGAGATACCGGTAATCGGGTTCACGACCGTGACGTTTAAACGGGGTATTACAGTAATTGGGATTGACAGACTGAAAAGTTGTAATACCAATGGCTGCTGGCAATCTTTGAACTAATGCTGCTTTTTAGCCGTTTTGCACTGTTGTTGGGTTTATGCATCCAGACAACATCCTAATTCCTTCAACAGTTCAATATTCACATAACTATCAGCCCTGCTTATAATATCACCACAAATTGCAATTTTAGGTTTGCATTTCGATTAAGTGACAGTTATGTGCCAATGGCAGTCAAACCCCCCAATGTTGATGGTCTCCCCTGTAATATCCCCCAGTTAAGACATAATTTGGAATATTTATCTATTGTATTCAGTGAAACATGGCACTAGATCTACATGGTTATTAATTTTTCTTACCTCCCACCGGGTTTGGTTCCCGGTCAATGCATGTAATCACGTATAACCACAAGCTTCCATCCTTTTTAAGGTTATATTAAAGGATCTTAATATTATTAATAGTTTATTTCCTTCCAGGACACGTTCCAAAGTTGCTGTTCGGAGTATATGAAAACGAAAGAGACTTGTAACTCTACTCACCTTCCTCAATCCGAATGACTTAAAATACAATATCCCACATTTGACAGATACACAGCCGCAATCTCCAGCAATCACGTGGTGCTTCCGAAGTCCAAACGATTACTCATTCTTACGAAATATGCGACCACCCTCCATTATCGAAAAGTAAAAAATTACAAATCCCTACAAACATACGGAATTATAATAATTGTCATGCTATTGCGTTGCAATGAATAGAAATCTGTCGTTGTCACTGGTACTTGAACGTCATCCCGTGTGTAATTACGACAAATTGCAGTTATTTTATAAGGATTTAATGCAGTATGTTGGCGGACTTGTTATTCACATCCCAAACAAAGAATATGCATTTTCCGAGCTCTTCATTGGCCGCCGCGGGCCGCCCACAGATTACCTCAAACTTTTATAATCCTTCGACTTGATTTAACATTCTTCCGATAAAACACTTCAATTTTCCTATTTCCAATTCGCTTGGCGTAGTTTATAATAATAATAGTTTTAATGCAGCCAATGGCCATTGAAAAAGTAAAAAATACAATGCAGGTACTGTCAGTCGCTACAAAATTGCTTCAGGGAAGTTAATCTTCTTTTACAATATGCCGCATGATATCGGTCACAGGGCTCGCTACACAATTCACATATGCATGTAGCTGCATTTGGAGTGTGAAAGTCTTTTCTTCAGCAACACCTGAAATGAAATCCATGGACTGCGAAACGCGTCACAGTGTGTCGTAAATCGTAGTCTGCTCTCTTCCAGTCAGACGATAACATCGCTTCTGTCCCATAGAAGTCCAACCATATTTCTTTCTTTTTTGATTGAAATTCCGCAAGAAGTTCCTGATAGGCAGCGCTAGATGGAAGCTGCATTTGTAGTCTGATTTGCTCAATACAGAATGGCTCTGCAGACCAAAGAGAATATAATACCAGAGTCCCAGCTCCCGTGTTAAATAATTTCCTTAAATCCGCCCATAATCCGGCTTCAAAACAACAATCATTTCTCTTCGGTAGGGGAAACATAAGGAACTAAATCCGTAAGATATCAGCTTATTTTTATGAATATTACGCAGAGTTAGTCCCTTTGTGGATCAATGAACATTAATAGCTACTACCTTCGGCAATATTAGCTCTGACAAAATGTATCACAAGCAATCAACAATATACTGATACATTATGGAATTTGTTGTCCACTTTGTAATGTTGGCAGTGAACGTACTTATGCAGCTATATATTTTGATAATTATAATAATGTATTGACGTTAGTTCATCAACTATACACCGTAAAAATCAATTTTCTAACACGTTTTATAAGTTGAATGCTATAAAATGAAATATCGAGTCATGTCTGCTAACATAACCTCCAAATTCCAGAGCATACCATACCGCTCCCCCCCCCCCCTTTTTCGCCCTAACCTACATAACCTCCAAATCTGACTATAGAAATATAATCACCCCTACCTGCTATCCTACACAGGTTCTAAATTCTTGTTTGAACCCCATGACCCTCTTGGAAATGTGATATGAGAAGGAAGGAGAAAGATAAATGAAAACCATAGGTGATTGAAACATTTTTTATTTATTTTTATTATTATTTTGCAATACACAATGTAGAAATAAAATAATTGTATAGATCTAGTATAGAAAGATCGACACTATTGAAATTGCATTCTCGTCCAGTTCTGCTCTTGCAACTTGCTGTTCATCTTGATCCAGTGGACAGATCTGTAATACCCCATTTAGACGTCTCGGTCGCGATCCCGATTACCTCTGATCTGGATAATGTCCAATCGCGATCAACGGCATTTGTCTTTGGTACGTGTTTAGACGTCCCATCATGAAACAACAGGATAATCGAGTAAAGGTCGATTCACACTATACGTCACGTAACCATTCCGCTTCCTTTGCGTACCCGTTGCGTTAAAAGTTGTTGTATTTACACAATACAGTACCGTTCCTTGTCACGACGATATGTTTACGGAAGGTATGCGGACACTTATTGACAGAGTGCACTAGGAACCATTTCCAATCCGTGTCTAGAAGGCGTGTTTTTGCGTTCCCTTTGGTTTTAACCTGGGTTAGGTTTGGTTACAGTTTGCGGTAACCGCAAAATCGCCAAAACGAAACAGGTTATAAGAAAAGTTAGCAATTTCAGGACTTAGTGACAGAATGTGGTCCAGAAAAAAATTAGTTCTATGTGGTATTATTTTAGACGAGGAGGAGCGTAGTACAAGAAAGAGGAAACGAAGAAAATGGGTTCATGATATGTTAAAAGAGGGAAATACAGAAAATCATACAGCGCTGGATGTTTTCTTACATGCTCAATCAATTTTTCATCCATGATGCTGGAATATAAGACGTGGTTTGGCGTTTTGTATACTTTGGTTAATACAAAAGCTAAACAGACTGTTTTGGCGAGCTTTGATTTTAACCCGGGTATAGTCTGGTGCTGAAATTACTAACCAAGCTACTACTGTGGTTACTGAAATTTTAACCACACTAGAAGCGCCAATTCAAACATAATCTGAAACTAGTATTGAAAGTACGGATATCAAATCATATTTGAACTTGAACCACTCAGCACTCAACAAATGAAATCATGTAGGCTAATTCAAATTATGTGTGGTTTTTATGATTTTATATTTCACGATTGCAATTGAGGTTGAAAACACTCACAAAATGCAACTTAGATCGTAAAGACTTACAAAATGCAACGTAGATTGAAAATACCCACAAAATGGCGTGTAGATGCGGAAAAAAACGCTAAAGGGGATTTTAGATACACGGGAGCCAATTAACAAAAACAGTGCGGGATCAGGAAAGATGAGACAAGGGCCAGTTAAGGCGGGAAAGTGAAATACTCCATAGGCTTCGGATACCCTAATACCGTAGGGGTCGGAAAAGAACGAGAGTTGACCAAGGGAGGTCGACAGGAAAGAAAGAAGACGGAGAGGAGCCCGGCACAAGTAAGTGGAAGCAATGCCGGACACAGCTGGGGTCCCGCGGTCACCAGCCCACGTCCCACTAGATGTGAGCCCCTGGGGGGAAATACTGTTCTCTGGAAGCATTCAGAGCCATTGCGATATTTTTAAAAATAGTTTCGCCCTCTATATATTGTAGGAAACACATATGGTCGACATCATCATTATTTATTCACCATATCAATTCCAATACCATTATTTGAGTGGGTTAGATGCATAACTCGCATGCTCCAAAAACATAAATTTTCACAAACGACGAAAAACGTGTTTTACATGTGTCGTGTACTTTTCCCAGATGTGGGCATCAGTATGTGTAAGTACAATGGCTAGAAATCATTATGTATATTTCAGATTATGTTTGTTTATTGAGAAATTACAATTATTTAAGGTTATATTATTGATCATGTGAGTTTTGTTAATGACCTATGGAACATGTAAGTTTTGACAATTCCCATTTTGGATCTTGTGAGTTTTGATGCTGAGCTGTTCGGCGATGATGTTGGCTTTGCGGGAATTACTCGATATACAACACACCGACAGTAGTGGCTACGCTGGCTAAAGCGCAGCATTAGGTCATGGGACCAAGCTCTCTGCTGACTCGGTAGACGTGTGGGTTCGAGCCCCACCGTCGGCCGTCCTTGAAATGGTTTTCAGTGGTTTCCCATTTTCAACACCAGGCAAATGCTGGGACGGTACCGTCTGACAGGCCATGGCCGCTTCCTTCCACTTCCTTGCCCAGTTTCATTCACCAACATTCATTTCATCTCTCATTAACTCCTCTCATGAGGTTGGCGTCAGGAAGGGCATCCGGCCGTAAAAACCATCGCCACAAAGTCTTCCATCGCATCTCATCCCCGACCCCGTTGGAAAACGGGAATAATAAGGGGTAGACATACATACTCGATATACAACTCATTTGGTCCCCATTGAAAACCACTTTTTCTTCTGCTGTGTATGTATAATTACGTTGTGTTGTTATTCTTGTTAAATACCAATTCATATTTTATGAACTATGCTTGTGTTCGTTTACAAAATATATTTTGTATTTTGGCATACCGTTGGCAATCTCATAAAAGAAATGTCTACCGTGCACATTTGTTCAATTTAATGATCAAAGAAATTTACAAATTTTCCATTCACGAGAACTAATTATTGGCCACAAAGAAAAGTAGAATATTATAATCAGGAAAATAAAACAAACTTGTTAATCGTTCCTTGAGAAGAAGGAAAGATTCAAATACCAAAAGAAAATAAGCTACTAAAATAACACTGAAGATTTGAAGGAGATTAACTCCGAAAACTGAAAATAATTTTACTCTTCTATGTCTATATCACAACACTAAGTTCCTCTTGCATCATGTCGCACATACACTCATGATCAGTTTGATCCGATGTATTCTCATCAATGACATGCTTATAAAACTTGAGCTCCTCAAATTCTCTCCAGTTTTCACCATAATGGGCAGTCAGAAGCTTTTCAACATCCCTCCTTTTCTCTAAAGAGATTGAATTCTTTGGCTGAATGATTTCAGGATGCATAAGTGCATTTAATCCAGATTTAAACACAGATCTAAACACTCCAAGGTCATTTCTGTAAGTTTGTTCACCACGCACAAGAATTTTATTTCCTACTCCACGCTTTATTAAATGCGCTTACATTTTGAAATGGAAAAATGCCATGATCCTGGATTTCGTAATGCATTTTTCACACAATTCTTGAAGTCGGCAACACTGGAGTCTCTTCCTACCAATTTCAATGTTGACTGACTTGAAATTATCTCATACACTTGTTCAGGCTGTACTATTACTTCCATTTTTTTCATTTTCCTTTCTATATTTCCAAACACACGGTGACTGGAAAAATCATCATCTATATCTATATCTATATCATATCATATCATCTATATGTGGGGGAGACTTTACGGAAAGCCAAAAGATACACATCGCAACCAAAGTAGCATTCTTATTTTGTGCAGCACACCCGTCGCATACCAATCGAATTTGTTTGTAATGGGACATGTCTATGGAGCTTAATGTATCAAACACACATGAGGATATAGTGTTTGAACCTCGACTGAATTCATTTTCTGTCCAACAATAAGAAGTGACATTGGATTGGTTTAACTGACATTTACTATGACCTTTAACAATGGTAAAATTCTGGACATAAATTTGTCTGCTATAATAGCATGACTTTGGGCAATGGAATATTTTTCTCACAATCAAATGAAAGAATTAACGTTTCAACATCTTTGTCTTTCAGGGTGCTAAAAATGCCATATACTTTATCTTGTGAACCCTTTTTTCAGTAATTAATTGAGTTTTCTTGTTAGAGTCTCTCTCGTGTTTTAACTTTTCAGCTAGGCTTAAGCATGTAGAACACACATCGTCCTAGGAGTACCAAAGCCTACGTTGCATTTTGTGTTAAAGATGAACCTGAAGTAAGATAGCTTTACAGGGATGTTTTCAGGCTTGGAAGAATAAATTTTCCGTAACATTTTACAGTTCATATTTGCAGGCAGATACCGTCTTTCTGTTCGTCCTCTACATTAATGTGTCTCTACACACTTTAAACTATTGATAAACTTCATGACACAGTCTTTCTTGGGTTCATACTTTGCCGCCCTCCTGAAGCCGCCTCTCTTGTCTTGTACAAAACTTTGCTGATGAAACTGTTTAGTGATATTATTTACTCTGAATCGTGAAACTCCCAATACGTTTATAAAGGTTGACATGCAAACTGGAACTTTATTTTTCTGCGTGCTTCGTACAAAATACTTTGTCGTTCTAAGCAGTTGCGACTTTTGGTTTTGACTTGATTTGTCTTTTCTAGGTCGGCGTCTGGTGACGTTGCGAATTTCCACATACTTCAATATGAACTGATTCTGATAATCTCTTTCTGGCCTTTTATAAAACGAAGCATGAAACTTTTTAATATCGTCCATAGAAAGTGAACAGCAATTAAATGCTCCTGCACGGTGTTGACATGTTGGATACTGGGGCAGCACTGACGGTTTATACCTACAATGATAGAACAAACGACATTGTGAGGTTCTGATTACTTTCCAAAAATGGACTTAAAATATTGAATTTGTGATACTTCACGGTTAAGGTCCAAAGAAAGGGTCTTATACATTATTACGTGGAGGAACAAATCAAGTCAATAACAAGAATCAGAATAATTTGCAAACAATGAAGAAACCAGGATATTCTAACCTCATTCGTTTGGCTTCCTGCCTTTTCCACATTTCTGGATGCTGCGAACGTTTCCTTGGCCTTCCTCTTTCTCCAACGGGTGAAACGTTTTCTTCCATGACTTGTGTGTCATATTAGTTTTATTTTAACCACTACTGTCGACCAAAGTATTATGTGTACTCGAGTTTGAAGGTTTTTTGTGAAGTAACCAATAGACCTACATAAAATCCAATAACATCATCATTTTCATTGTTCTATTTTACGTTAGTTCATGTAGGTTTGGAATTTTTAATTTATATTTTAATATTTTTATCGCAGTTGGAACACAAAAAAGTGCCCGTTTTTAAGCGTGTTTCAACCATGCGTCACATTTAAGAATTATTATCTCACAAATCCTTCATCAGATCGAATCCAAATTTTAACAAAATATACATTGGAATGTTGTATAACTGGTTTACTAATTTTAAAATCTTGTGTGCCAAAGAAACAAAGTTGTTATCATTTTTGTATGGTAACATCTTCTCGGCTCGGGGTGGTTTGAAAATGATGTTCTTGGTCGCGTTGTAATCCTTATACATCAAAAAGGTATGCTGTATGATTGTGAAATACGTAAATTAATTCACTTATTTTATATCGGTTTATACGGGGAATTAAGACATGGTTCACCAGTTAGCCGCTCCGGTGCAAGCTGTATAAAATAAGTGAATTAATTTACGTATTTCACAGTCATGCAGCATAACTTTTTGATGTATAAGGATTTCGACGCAACCAAGAACTACCTTTTCCAACGACTCCGAGCCGAGAAAAGGTTACCTTACAAAAATGATAAGAACTTTCGTTCTTGAACATATAACATTTTGAAATTAATAAACCAGTTATATAACATTCCCATGTATATTGTGTTAAAATTTGGATTCGATCTGATGACGGGTTTGTGAGATAATAATTCTTAAATGTGACGCATGGTTGAAACACGCTTAAAAACGGGCACTTTTTGTGTTTCAACTGCGATAAAAAATAATAAAATATAAATTAAAAATTCCAAACCTACATGAACTAACGTAAAATTGAACAAAGAAAAAGATGATCTGATTGGATTTTATGTAGGTGTATTGGTTACTTCAGAAACAACTTTCAAACTCGAGTGCACATAATATTTTGGTCGACAGTATATCCAATGATATTCCCCGAAATAACTGAACAGAACAGAAAACACACTACACTGGCATTAATATTTGCCACTAAACAAGGAAATGGCGCCGGGAGAGGTAATCGCTGATTGGTCAAGATGAGGTACGGGACAAAACTCACAAGATCCCGCGGATCATGAGACTTTTGAAACTAACCATGATGTTTAACACCTGTTTTCTCAAGGATCATGTGCCAAATGTAAATAACTGTTCCGTGAATTACGTTCTACGTATAAAGGTCTATGAGACTGTATGTCATCTCAATTTTCGTTATTTTGGAGCATGTGAGTTATTACTCTAACCTACTCATTTATTCACCATATCAATTCCAATACATCTTTCGTCGCCATATTGCTAACTTTTCTTATAACCTATTTCGTTTTGACGAGTGTAACCGCAAACTGTAACCAAATCTAACCCAGGTTAATGCCAGTGAATAAACACAGAGCGCCAAAACACGCCTTCTAGACGCGGAATGGAAATGGTTGCTAGTGCACACTGTCAATAAGTGACCGCATACGTTCCGTAAACATTGCTGCGAAACAATCCTGTCGGGAAACGGCATGGTCACGGAAGGTGTACGTAACGTGCAGTGTGCATGTACTCATTTAAAATACAGTAAACTTTCAGGCACGGTGATGTGATGGAAAGGAAACGGAAAGGTTACGTAACGTATTGGCAACTCAAACTAACACTTGGGGCGCTGCGGTCGGTCTGGATAAGTAGGGTTTAAAATACTCAATAACACGCGTTTGATATGGAACACTTTTTATTTTTCGGTTATAATCAGTAAATGTGGTCTCTAAAGTAATGACAGTGTTATTTTTAATTGTATATATGTATAACTGTGCGATACACGTGATCTAATTTGTGTGTTCCACTGGATTTTTTGGTGTCATTTGCATATTATCAAGCATCAGTTTTTATGGTTGATGTAGATCAGCTGATTCAAATTTACACAGGGCTACACTTCGGACATTATTTCGGTACTATTATGCGCAATATAATGTAAATGTCGATCCTGAGTCAACGCCGAGGACATTCAAATAGAGAAATACGGTACATAAACAAATAAATAACACACCGAAGCTGTGCTACTTTTATCATTCCGAGACTAGCATCCACGCAAACCAGACGCCACTGTTCCAAGCTCCGACTTACATCGTGAATTGATGTCAAACTGATGATCCGCCAGCCTTTCCGCCAAGCCTACACCTCGTAATCGCTAAGTTCTTCGATATTCGAGCTATTCCACTACGAGTCATATAGGCCTAATTTGCCTCCCCGTGGGCACTGTAGAATGAGTGATTCCGCTACCATTCAAATATTCAACACCAAACCCACCTTTTAACCATCCAAATCAAGCAATTCCTGTCGCCCCACGAGTTTTAATACAAGTTAAACTCATCCCTTCTCCCTACCAAGCAGCCAATAATTAATTATTTAATTAATTATTCAAGTAACTTCAATCTTACCAGCGCGCCCATCGTAACAGCTGTTTTTAAACTGAATAACCTTCGCTGGCTTTACGTCGCAGGTCTTCTGTCTGTCTACCTCGACAAGTGTTAGATCCTTCCCGGGGTGGAAAGGTATTATTATTAGGTATTAGGTATCATCACATTTCGGCTATTGTTATTTGCATCTTTTGGAAAGTGATGAAAACGTATATCCGCAGCCCTCTTATACATCGACTTACAGCCGTAAACTGAGCAATACACTTTGCTTTTACTCATTTTTCACTCTATCAACGAATAAAACTTATTACTTATGTATAAAGACACGAACAATTTACCACGATCTGTTTACCAATACAAGAAACCATATACAAACAGTCACCACGTGACAAATGTACCCTACTTGGTAAGTTTCTCATTTTTACCGCTAGATGTCATATCAGATAGCTGGAGTTGCCAATAGTGTGAATCGACCTTTTAACAGCATGGCATCGCTAAGGTCTGCCAACTTTTGAATTCCAAGTGTTATAGCAGAAATTTACAGTAGTTGGTTTCCTCCAGTTTTGAAGTATTTCAGTTATTCTTTATACATAATTCAACCTGCTAATACATATTCTTAAATATATACAAATCCTGAAGAGACGTGTAGGCGAGGCCTACCCTTGGTGTGGAAATAAAAATATTTTGAAATCTTTAGAATTAGGTCTAGGCTATTTATTGCATAAATACTTCTTGTTCGTCCAGAGTTATTTGCCCCTATCGGAATCCCTTCTATGTCTATGACAATAAATTTATGTCTTTATTAATCGTCTTCATCGACTTTCCCCAACGCTAATATTTTTTTCAGCGTTTAAACACTGGTATGTTTGTCTCGATCCATCATTTCGTTTCTCTCAATCTTCATATCTGATATCAACCAACATAAATAAAACCATCATGGCCAACATTACGTACATCTCGCATTCATAACACAAGATAATACAAAATGGCCATCATTTCCACTGCCTACTTCACTCACACAGCAGGAGGATAGAACATACCGACGATCGCAATGGCCGCGAACGCGATTATCTCGTTGTGGGAACGGGATCGGGCTGATCTTGTTGGAGGGAAAGTTGATCGCGATAATGTTATCCTGTTGCGTTTAGACGTCCCAACTTAATCTGGATCAGCGCCTGATCGCGATCGCAACCGGGACGTCTAAACGGGGTATAAGAATACAAACATCAAGCAATAAATACAATAAATTTGGAATGTAACGTATAAGACACTAGACATGGAAAAATGCAGGCTAAGCTTCTCAAGGAAATATTCTGTAAATGGGCATGGAGGATTTCAGTTATTTCAGTGATCTCTTTTGACTGCAATCCAGTATTCTTGTTTTACATTTATTAATTTTCATCATGAATTCTTTCCAAGACAGAATCCATACCATTTAAAAACTCATTCAAATCCTCTGGTGTGTCAGCTAAGATGACGATATCAGCAAATATCCGAGTTGAAATTATTTCTCCTTGAATCTTTACTCCTACTTTGAATTTTTCTCGAATTTCCTTCATTGCTTGTTCAATGTATAGATTAAAAATGCCGGCCCAGTGGTGTTAGGGTCCGGAGGCCCCGGGTTCGATTCCCGGCTCCGTCAGGAATTTTAGAAACTGACGTGAGGGCTGGAACGGGGTGCACTCAGCCTCGTGAGGACAACTGAGTAGCTGCCTGACAGTGAGGCAGCGCCCCGATCACGAAAACCAAGATTAACGACTGAGGGGACCCGATGCGTTGATCACGCATCACCCCAATATCTGCAGGCCAAATGCCTGGGCAGCGGTCGTTTGGTAGGCTTAGGCCCTTCAAGGGCTGTAGAGCCATTTATTATTATTATATAGATTGAAAAGTATGGTTGATAAGTTGCAGCCTTGCCTTACACCTTTCTGAATACCAGCTTCTCTCTCATGTCCTTACGCTCGAATAACTGCATATCCTAAGGAGCACAAAACGTGCTACACCTTAAAACAGTAGGCCTATTGGTATGGCACAAAAGTACAGTATATTGAAAGGTAAGTGATTAGTCCTTTGTTCATGAATTTACAAGTGTCAACATTGTTTGGTATCCTTTAAACATGAGTCACTTTCAGTGATCTCAGGAGTAGCCTACATATTGAGACTCATGTCCTAAAGGTCCTGGGTTTTATTGCAAACAAATAATTCATTCTAGTCTGTTTGGAACATGCAAAATCGAGACGTGTTTGGCTTAGTTCACACCACAATCATCGACTCAAATGATGGTTCCTAAATTAAGGCCACGACTGCCTCCTTCCCAATCCTAGTCTCATCTACAAATATGCATATACCACTACATACAACCTATACATACAGTTACCGGGAAGGTAGCTCTGTACTTCCCCATCCCACTCTCCCGGTATACTACTGCAACTTAAAACATTTGCCACACTGAGTGTGTCTGTTTCTGACTGTGACAACCTACTGTCCCACACGTCAATATTCTCAGATAGAGAAGTATTCGGCTTGCTTCCTGCACCACTCTACACCTACCTCCTACCTCTCAAGGTCAAGTGCACAGCTGAATGCTGGCAACATTCAAGCAGCAACAACAACAATACTTGATAACATGGTTTTGCAGCAGACACCAATGTCCATCCAAGTTAAAACAGCTCACTGATGATTTGTTCTGAAACAGTTATTTCAATGCTCCCAATAGTAGGCATTTATGTTGTTTTGACAACCTTGACATGAACATTGTCAGGAATACTGTATGCCAGCCATACTAGTTTCTTATTTGGGTGTCACATTAGTTATGCAGTTACAAGATGAGGTATCTATGACATAAATGTCAAGAAATATGGATCCATAGTAAGTTACAACTATTGTATTATGTAACATATCAACGTGAATATTTAACGGCTGGAGAAAAATATAATTCGATAATAAAATAACATCCAAGTAGGCATTCAAACAATTGGCCTCAATATGTAAGCATCAAAGTTTGATCATGCCAACATGTATTTCTCATTTCAATAGCCTGGGACATAGTGTTCATCAGCCCGAGGAACTCAGGTGTACCGTATCACTTTTCTGTGATGAGTGTAGTAGTATGTGTAAATGTATTTGGGACAAGGATGAAATAGTGCCCCAGGATTTGAAATAAGGTACGGTACAATCCCAGCATTTGTCCCAAGGGAGTGTCGAAATTTCACATTTATGATAGCCTCTGTCAATGCCAGGGTAAACCGTTGATTTCTCGACTTACTGCAGGTGCCTATCACGACCACAGTGCATGACTTAACAAGCATGGCTACGCTGCAGGATGTCATTCCAACTGAATGGTATCAGAAATTCAAAGAAAAAAAGATTTTTAAAAGTTTCTAAAGACTGTCATCGGCTCTAAGAATATGTCATTAATTGTGGAGTTTACCAGAACCGGAACCAAACGAGAACGTGGTAGATTATTGAGCATATACCATTCACATACTTTCTGGGAGTCATTAAGAATTGAAAATACTGTCAAATATCACTAATATACAGTCAAGAAGGTTTTTATTTGTAGCTCGTTCGCCGACGGCAGATGTTTGTGGCCAAAACATTGACGTTATATTGCGTTGCTAACATGTCACACGACACATATAACTTTGTAATTATGTGAAAAAAGAAATAATCAGCACAACCATGGGCTTGGATAAAGATTATTGATGCATGACTACCCCCACTGTGCGTGACAAAAACCAGGGGGGAGTAACTTACTTACCTAACAATTATTGGTCTAGGCGAAAACCATTGGTCAGATGGATGCGATATAGTACCTAATTCGTGAGGTTGGCAATACTGTACACGATGCTAAAAATGGCGGAGTCAGCTGGAATTTCATCTCTATAGGTCGTGATCCTATTTGGCATGGCTGGGTGAGTTACAGACAGCGGAGGAGTAAACATCTATTACTATAGGCCTATCATCTCCAGATACCACTACTACAGGTATCTTGGCTAATTTCAGTAGTTTAAGAATTTTTTACTTCGGTTCAGGTAAACTCCACTCTTAACGAATGTGTCTCCGATATAATCTTTATTATTAGAGTTGAAAACTCTAGGAAAACAGACTGTTACTGAACCTGAAAGATTCATCACTCCATGGAAGTGTTCCATATGCCTCACCGCTGACTAGCATACACATTGCTGCAAGTGCCCTTCAACCCAGAGGCAGAAGTGATAGCCAGCCAATGATGCAAGTGAAATAATGTCCTCTTCGGACTAAACAGGATGAAAGCAAGTTATTGTTGTTTTAAGGGGCGGAACTACGAGGTCATCTGCAAATGAAAGCAAAGACAGTAGGCCTACAGATAGGGGTTTGCTAGCATTATTAGTTAGAATCACGCAGGTTAATTCCTTAGGAAGCAAAGAGGACAGGTGAATGGTTTAGGCCTACAGGTTCTCATTCTCTCTCACAGTGAACCTTTAGTTAGTTAGTTAGTTAGTTAGTTATTGTTGTTTTAAGGGGGCGGAACTACGAGGTCATCTGCCCCTACAGTGAACCTTTGCCACACTCAAATGCCAGCCATGTAGTACTGCTCAAATGAGCACTATACAAACTAACATGATAGAATGAGACCTGCAGAATTATATTATTGGTATAACACACTCCAGAAAATTGGATCGAGAGCTTTTCAAAACTACTCCTGGCGGCGTTCCAGATATGAGGGTTTAGGTTATGTTGGTCTTCCACATGACTGACACGCCACAGTTCATCACTAAGCAACATGTACATTTCATTACAAATGACATAATTGCTCATATTTTCCTCCATCTTTTCTTTTGCTCACGAATCAACATTATTAAAACATCCACACCATTTACAAATATCTTCAATTAAAACAACCTGCCGTAGTCTGCCATCTTGAAAAAAAAAACGAAATGATAATCGGCAGCAAGGGTTGCCATCATAGTATTAATATAAACAGGTGCAATTCTTTACATATAACTGAATCTTTGCAATTATATCAGACACTGTAATGATGTTTATGATTATATGCGATCAACATCTGAAATTCATAACAATACATTTTGTTTTTAAGGAGTTGAATCTAAGTCTAAAACATAATACGGTTGTAATCCTGTTACTATCAGTGTAAGCCAATCACATTTAAGACATAAAAAACAAGGCGCTAGGTCTACCAACACACATCGCCCGTTCGTGCTATTACGTTTCCAAAGTTGCATAACCGGAGCGTAATAAAAACCAGGCCCAAAATAAGGTTTAGCCAATCCCATCTAACTTACGAAGGCCTGCTGCAGACAGCTCATACATTAGCCGGGACGGAGTAAATTTCGATACACACAATGCTTTCTTTATGAAGATAGACTTTACTTGCTCTATTTCCTTTAAGTTGGTTTCGGTCAGATGAGGCCAGATCAGTTCCAGACCGTAGGTTAAAATAGGTGTCAGTGTGGAAACAAAGAGCTTCATAGCAGTAACTAAAGATAGTTTACGCAAATGCTGTAAGCTTATGTTGTTCATAGCTATTAGTGCAGCAGTCGCTCTGTTTCTCACATGCATTGTGAAAGAAGTTCCTGTCGTCTGGAAAATTAACCCTAAATAGTTTAAAATTCTTGACGGTTGTTATCGGTAAATCTCCTGGTCTGTAATAAATCTTATCTCTATTCGAAATCATCCCTCCCTTACGGAAGACCATGTGGGCTGTTTTATTCTCGTTGATCTGTAATTTGTTCCTCTCGGCCCAGAGGAGCAGACGATCCATACATTCCTGCAGAACATCCAAACTCTTTGCTCCAATTACTACATCATCTGCGTATATATAGGCTGTGTTTCTATCTCCCAAAATTTTAATAAAGGCACCCCGTCGTGTTCGTTAAGCCGCCATTTTGGACACGATGACGGCCTAGGGTGGGGGCTTAACGAAGCCCTGAGAATCAAAACGATCTAAAAATTTTCCGAGCATGGTCTCCAATCAAAACGTCCCTGATTGGCTGAGCACTTATTGGGTCCTTCCCGCCACACAGCCGCAATCAAATCCGCCATTAACCTCAATTTAACATAACCTAAGTTACTTAAATTACAAATATTAATAATGTTGGTGAAGGGTGGGTGACTTGTGGATTAGATAAGCCATTTTTAGTGTTGCCTTCTGTAGATTTGTGTTTTTTTTTTGGCAATCTCGTTATCTTGTAGACATTAAGATAAATAGTTATATTTCGGGGGCCTATCACTCAGTAGCGGTTTATCACAACAGTAGCAACTATTACGAATAGCTGTACTATAGTAAGATTTTTCTGCACCTTCGTGAAACAGTGGCGGTGGTTTGAGATTATTTTTGACTACCATTATGGGGTTTTAATAGTTTTACATAGAGCATTTTTGTTGTCTTGTAGGCATGATTGATTTGACATGTTAGGTCTGCATGTAGCCTACAGTTTTTTTTTCTTGGTTTTTGGAATAATGCTCATTCTCATTACCATTAAGTGCAACCGTGTTGACCGACTGAAAGACATTGAATATTTCGTTTACTAAGGCAGCACTGAAATATGGGTTGCAACACGATATGGACTTGGAACTTAAGTTCACTTAATAAAATAACGATACATCAACAAGCCATCCTTGTAATCTCTGCAAATAATAAAAATATTTCCCATCCAATATAGGCCTATTCATGTTGAACGGTAGAAAGTTATCAACCTTTATTAAGGCAACACTGAAAAATGTTCATTTTGATCTAGCCTACTTACTCGGAGTCATCTGCATCTGTGGCTCAGCGGTCTAGCTGTATGCCTCTCACCAAGGCGGACCGGGTTCGATTCCCGGTCAATGCATGTGAGATTTTCGAAGTGAAATGCCATGTCCTGTGGTTCGGATTCCACGTAAAAAGGAGGTCCCGTGGCTCATGATCTCGCGATTGACGGTCACGTTAAACTACAAGCTTCCTTCCTTTTTCATCTGCATCAATGTCCCTAGAGGTTCAGTTTTTTAAATTCTCCCTTTCCTATGGTCAAATAACACATGGATGTTCCCTATTTTTCTTAAGGGGATTCAATGATCTTATGCTGAACTAATTAAGAATAGGGCATGTACACCAACCCCTTAAAATATGAAGTTATCAGGATAAAAAATAATGTCCATAACCATCAGAAACTTGAGAACACAGATCAGGAGAATGTTGATCGACCATGGATGCAAGACCAGAAAGTCTTAAAGAGGAGTGTTTCATTTAGAGGCTTGGAACATCATGGTCAAGACACCTGTACTTGGGTGTGTGCTCAATTTGTTTGAAAACCCGTTGACAGATCATAAGTTAATCTGTGGCTGGAATCCACTCCGTCCTATGCTAAGCTGCGAGTACTGGGCACCATTAGTGTTCTGTGACTACTGTATCAATTTCTGAAAATTGTGTCATAGGCCTATGCATAGACAAGTCCCTGAGAATGTTCTCTGAATGGTGAATACCGGTAGGCTAGCCTACTTAGCTGCCTCCTTCACTAGCATTTCCAGGCACCTGGTTTGTTGGTAAAATGAAATAGAAAAATCAGTTGAATGATTCAAGTTGTCCTTGATTGCCCTCGAGGGACAGTGTACCCCATTCCAGATCTTAGTTCAGAATTAGTTTCCTTGACGGAGTTGGAGAAACAGTCACAATACCTATGGTACTACTAGACCTAGTACGGTACATGTAGATGGAAGCAACCACTATGTAGCTTATGTCCCATTAGTTGGGAGTGTTAGGGAATGGGAGATTGGTTCAACATTTCAGCCTATGTTGTTGTATATTTCATTAATATATGAGATCTAAAAGTGTATCATAGGAATATTAAAGCAAACCATAATATATTACCAGTTGGTCAATTGGATACAACAATTCAATGAAACATTCTGTTAATAATTAGGAAGTGTCGTAGGCAACCAGAGAAGCGACACAAGAAAAAACACCTGAGTCTTCCAGGCAGTTGTCATCAACTGTATTTCACATAGAGAAGAATGACTAAAATGGTTCCTCATGAAAAAAACAACTGGTCAATGGCTTGAAAGACAGTAGTAAGGACTTACATGCTGTCAGTAAAAGTGGAGTTAAGAAAGATGTCTGGAATATTTAAATCAGTAGTTGATAGCCATGATTTTTAAAATTACCCTAGTTAATTGCACCTTAATATGATTAATAGCCTACCGGTATGTGCAAGATTTTAAATGGTAGGTTTTCCTGTGAACCAAAAAAACAGCTCTTAACATGGATTATGTTCAGGTTAGGCCTACAAGTTATTGGGAGGAGTTTATTTTACATACCTGTTGCACATAAAATGAGCTTCTGAATAGAGCTCTGTGGGAATGTTTAAATGGTTTGATGATACAGGATTTATCAAGCCTCTTTCTATGCATCTTTTAAAAACATTTTAACAATTCATAAATTACTATCATCATTGCTAATGCTGTAATCTGTCATGTTTATTTATGCAGCATGAGGAATTAGGAAACATTGGTAGGATTGGATATTGAGTGGAGATATAGTAGGATAAAATGCAACTGTGTCATGGAAACCTAAGATGTATTTTTATTTCTCAACTTTATTTTCTGTAGACTCCAATACAGCCCACCACCAGGGGGAAAAAAGTGTTGATGTTTAATGAGAGCAAATCTTGAAATACTGTGATTTAAGTGGTTAGTATCAAAAGCTGTATAGGAAAAATGAAAATGTGAAGTCACGCCCAAGTTTATGAAGCCTTGCCAGACTCGGCTGAAATTATCTTCGATGCACATCAAGTCTCAATAGTTAAAACTTTAGGACGACCTTTGACATGAGCACTATAATAGGCCTACATTTAGGATCGACATAGCCTGCAGTAGATCTTGTGCTACTGTATGCACCTGGGTATGTTTAAAAAAAACTCAGCCTGCAGGTTAATAAGGTAGTATATTACTATAAATCTATCTCAAGCAAATCCAAGAAGTTACCAGACTGAGAAACTACATATCAATATTTAAACAAAAAAAGGGTGGCAGTGCAAACTGCACTTTTAATCCTTGCTTCATTAGTTAAACCATAATATTTGTACATAAATACAGTAAGGACTTCACATTACAAACGGCCACTTAAATTGTATGCCTTATTAGGCATAACCTACAAATTACATGTCATGAAATTGGTAAATATAAGCAGACAGCAACATCAATTCAAGAGTGTTGATTTGTACTTTTATTTTCACAAATTTTGATGAACAGTGTCACGCTTCAATTTAAATATAAACGCACATACAATTCCTCATCAATAAGTGATTTTCACCTCATACTGTCATGAACTGGAATAGATTTCTAGCAATTTAATTGATGTAGAAATCTATTCCTCTCGCCACCATGTTGGTGATAATTGTAAACAAAGTACAAACCCGCGGGCAGCCAATGGCTGGTAATAATTGCCAGCCAATAACAAGCCAGGATGATGCGGATCATAATTCGCGTTTCACTCTCATTGCGTTTTAACTTGAGGTGAGGAATCGGCTGTTCGTTAACGCCACGGGGTGCCATTATTAAAATTTTGGGAGATAGAAACACACTCATAAAGAGATATCTTCTCTTCCAAAGACTCGAGGATACCCGTGATGTCAGCAGTTGAGAGAATGAACAGCAGTGGACTGATTGGGTCACCCTGTAGGACACCATTTATCTGTTCAATAGGCTTTGAGAACTGAAGGCCATCGGAGATAAACACGGTATTGTGATGTAGAATGTTGGTTATTATCAGTGTCAGATAATCAGATTCACCGAGCATAGTCTGAAGTTTCTCAACTATGACCTGTCGACTTAACAGGTCGAAGGCCTTCTTAAAATCCACAAAGATGGCGTGAAATTTACCTCTATGGTGACGAAGTGCCTCATCAATATCTGACAGTAGGTTTCCAATTGCCTGTAGAGTTGATTTACCTTTCTGAAAACCAAACTGTTGGTCTGGGGTCTTGTCAGAAACTTTTTCTGTCAGTCTGTCCGTCAGAATTCTTGTGAATACTTTGAATATTGCGTTCTCGAGCGCTATTCCTCTATAAGAATCCGGAGAGTCTGCACTTCCTTTCCCTTTATAAAGTAGTTTGATAAATGACGTTCTCCAGGATGACGGTATTGTACAGGCTTCAAGACACTTATTGAAAAGTGTAGGCAATATGTCACGAAAGTAAGGCAAAGCCTCCTTCAAGTGTTCATTAAATAATTCATCAGGCCCGGGGGACTTGCCAGCTTTAAGACTGAGTATAGTTTTCACAACCTCCACCTCAGTAATTGGACGGAAATCAGCTTGTCCATGAAGAGTCGTTACCCTGCAAGAGTTACCGGTATTGAAAATATTCTGGAAATGCCTTTCCCAAGCGTCCATACTGATAGTCTGCAAGAACTTCTGGGCTGTAGTGCTAGAAAATGATTGTCCATTGCTCTCTTCACTAGTTTATTCCCTTCCTCTTCCAACCAAGCTGCTCTTTTCTCCATAAGGATTTGTTTGTAGGTCGCTATACCTCTTGAGGTTTTCTTCTGTTTTATAGTATCGAACAATATGAAGCAAATTTAGGACGTCTTTCCTTACCGAAAAACAGTACGCATCAAACCACGGTTGAGATTTCCTTTCTGTTGGAGGCATCCTAACTTGGGACTCCTTTATAATCTTTTCAAGACTGAATGCTGCAGCATCTATTTCTCCTTGTCTCGCCGAATCTAGGATGTGGTTTTTTGAAGTCATTAAAGTTTCTTCCAGGTAGTTGATGTCGAGGGAGCGTTTGATTATTACAGGCTTCCTTATGTTTCTTTCTGATGGTGCAATATTTACTTTAATTTTAGCAACGACTGGTAGGTGCTTCCTTAATGGTATCACAGAATTTGAGGAGAGTGTCTTGATATTAATTGTCCTGACGTATGTGTTCGCAAAGATTAAATCCACTGAGCTCATACCGTTATGACATATATATGTTGGTGTTGTCCTGCTGTTTAATAGATAGAAACCTTCTGCCTCCAGAAATTCTACAACCATTTTACTTTTTGTACATTCCTTATCTACACGGCAGTTAAAGTCTCCTGCTATGACTGATCCACGGTGGTGTCCAATAATTGACAGCATTTCTGATAGATTGTAAATGATATCCTGAGCGGAGTGTTTTGGGGGAAAATAAGCACAGACAATCGTCAGTCCTTTGGCATATATTGCTGATAGGTTTATGGTCCTATATACTAATTCGTGAGGAGTTAGCCATGGTCTAATTAAACACGATATCCCTCCACTTGGCGTAGTTTATCACAATCAATAAAGCTCAAAGGGAAACTCTGGAACGTCTAGGTCTCTATTTGCCTCATCAAGGTTTCAGTCATAGTCAGTTATATGTTGCGAAGTCGATCTTTCGACGTCCTTAAAGATACAAAAGTGTCAAAAAGTAATCATTCAAAAAATGCATATAAGAGAATCTTTCAGTGGGGCCGCCTTGCCACGGCGCCTTCCTGGTTTCTAATTGTCACGGTAGATAGCAGCAAAGACAAACCTCCGTACACTTGCTCTTCTTTCAGAACGCTTGCGGCAAGACGACATTTTCAACCCTATATGCCTGCAAATGTTCCGAGGTTTAAGAATCCTAGTTATCATAACAACAAGGGAAAGAATACTTATCCCAGTCGAGGCGTGCTCAGTGACATATATCCGACACCTAGTTACCAAGACAACAACGGCAAGCATACTTTTCCCACTCAGTGACAAATATCCGACAGCTTGTTACCTTGGCAAAAACGGCAAGCGTATTAGCCCACTCGAGGCGTGTTCAGTGACAAATATCCGACAGCTTGTTACCATGGCAGCAACGGCAAGCGTACTTATCCCAAACGAAGCGTGCTTAGTGACAAATATCCGACTCCTAGTTACCATGGCAAAAAGGTCAGGTGTACTTATCCCAGTCGAAGCGTGCACATTGACAAATATACGACACCTAGTTACCATGGCAAAAAGGGCAGGTGTACTTATCCCAGTCGAAGCGAGCTCAGTGACAAATATCCGACAACTAGTTACCATGGCAACAACGGCAAGCGTAATTATCCCACTCCAAGCGAGCTCAGTGACAAATATCCGACAAATACTGTAGTTACTTTGGCAACGACGGCAAGAGTAATTATCCCACACGAAGCGTGCTCAGTGACAAATATCCGACACCTAGTTACAATGGTAACAAGGGCAAGCGTACTTATCCCACACGAAGTGATCTCAGTGGCAAATATCCGACCCCTAGTTACCATGGCAACAATAGCAAGCGTACTATAGATAGATAGATAGATAGGGCCGATTGCAGAAACGATGACTAGTTTTAAGACTTAGACAATGTCTACCTAGACGACGTCTAAGTAATGATCGATGTTCCGTTTCTTAGACAGTGTTTAACCGGTGTCTAGCTAGACATCGTTTATGTTTCGATTTCATTACGAAAACGGAAATAGAAGTGTCTTCCATGCTACTCTTTGCCAGCTGCGACCAATGAAAACTCATCGATGCTGGCACCATCATTAATCAGCTGATGATGAAAGAAATCCATTCCTAACAGCTGCGGGTTTAAGAGTTACAGGAGAAGAAGGCTTTGTTGGACGTATATTTTCGAGAAAGAGATTATAAAGAAAGGACATAACCTGCCGCAATGGCACGAATCAGTGTATTAAACAGTGAACAGAATAATGTAAGTGAAATAATAATTAATAAATATATTTTTCTTTTACTTGAGGTGATCTTGTCTTGGCATGATTTCTAGCGGTTGAAGTAATTATCAATTACGAGCTGACGCCATCTGTTTTGTCATATCATCAGCTATCGGATCAACAGGCACTTCATCATCTGGTAAGTCTGCTTCCAGGTCAAGTTCACCGCGCTGCACAGCGAGGTTATGTAGCACAGCAGTTGCAATGATGATTTTCAGGGTTTTTCGTACTTTCGTTCGCAGACCATGTGCAAGACAAGGAAATCTTCTTTTCCACGAACCAAAAGTTCTTTCTACTACATTTCTGGCCAGGACATGCGCTCGGTCATAACGCGTATCAGCTGCGTTCCTTGGATTCAAAAATGGAGTGAGTTTTTTAAGTATTTCTTACACGTGTAGCCAGAATCTCCGACAAGATGTCCCCTAACCTCTCCTCTTTCCAGGCGGTCGTGAATAGTGGAATTGCGAAATATTCTGCTGTCGTGGGTCGAGCCAGGCCATCGAGCAACAATACTCCCTAATTTTCATCTTTGTGTCACATATTACCTGGAATGAAATAAAAGGCCGCTGTATAGAGTAGTAGGTTTAAACCATAGTGGTAGTAATACTTTATTTTGTTGCCGCTGCTGCCACGTGTTGTAAAGGAGCGTTAACATGAACACGTTAATCCGTATTTTTATCCACTGTTGTCCATGCCGTATAATGAAATGTAGTTTTGATTATATTGTTGTCGTAGGGTGAGTACAAATAACAGCGACAACGGAAAAAAGAACTACTGTGTAGTAGTGTTGTGTGTACTTACTTGGCAGTTAATAGAATAGAATCCCTTCCGATTCATGTACGTGACAGCCCTCTCACGATCGGGACAAATTATTCTGGTATGGGTACAGTCAATAGCACCTATTATTGCGGGGAAGTTAGCCCTAGAAATAATAAAATAATCACGTTTCACAGTGTAAGAGATAACACTGGCGTTCGCATTATATATATATATATATATATAGTCTATACACGTTATCAAGGAGAGATGATAGTTAACAATCCACAAAAGAACAATTATTTACCTGGATAGGACAGCGAAATCATTCCTGATAGTGGGTAACTCATCATTATTAGGGAAGTTGATTAATCTCCTCCTCAAACTATTGATGGCAGTCACAACACGATCTGCTGTCCGGCACACAGTCGCTGCGTTGACATTTATAGTATCGCCATTCATAGTATAAAATGCACCGGTTGCCAAAAATCGTAATGTCAGAAGGAGCTGTAGGGTGACAGGTAATGGGCAACCCCTGGTGTTGTGCTCGAGAAAATCTCCTACGTCACGCAACAAGTCCCTCACAGTTTCTTTTAGAAAGCGAAATCTTATTTTAAACTGTGCATCTCCGTACATTTCAAAAGGATTGCTCCGATCTCGCAGCATCCGACGTACAGGAGGCCGTCTGACTAACAACTCTCTCCTGAACCGTCTCAACATATCGATATAATTTACATGCTCCATAGTAAACAACCACCGGCTGAGATTCGCTCCTACATTTGGGGTTAAACAGTGTTCTCGGCAGTGTTTAAACATGGATCCTTAAACGCCGACTTTAGACGATGTCTAAGTGATAAATAACGTCTTCGCAATGCGGAAGCCATATTTAAACATTGTTTAACCTTAAACAGTGTCTAAATACCGTCTCTGCAATCGGCCCATAGATTTTATTAATTCCATTTGATCAAATACATGCATTCAATACATTTTTGATATAGGACACGTCAGAATTTACATCTATAAAATAAAAGAACTAACAGGTATATATTACTAATATTATAACTATTTAACTTATTATAATAGCAAATCTTAATAGATACAATCTTATTGCACAACTATTTACACCTCACTCTATTATCATAATATGAAAACTTAATTCTAAAAATACAACAACATACAGCTAGGTATTACAATTAATTTAAAAAAGTAAAATATAATTATAGATTTCATCGCTCCTATACGCTAAGATATTCAACTGCTGAGTAAAAACAATGGCACTGCAGATAAGCTTTCAACATTCTATCAAAGGTTTTTATTTTTGGAGCCAGTTTTATATACTGGGGTAGTTTATTGTATAATTTAACTCCAGTGTGAAAAGTTCCTTTTTGATATATGCTTGTGTGTGTGTGAAATATGAATGTTTTGATTTTGTCTTGTGTTATGCCTATGAACATCATTGTTTGTTTTAAGAAAAACATAATACTTTCAAAGATATATGTGCAGGGCAGTGGGAGAATGTTTAAATCTTTAAACAGAGGTCTACATGATTCTCTACAGTTTACATTTGCCATAATTCTTATCGCCCTCTTTTGTATCCTAAACGTGCTTAGTACATCTGGCGACATACCCCAAAATATGATTCCATATCTTAAGTATGAATGGAAATAAGCAAAATAAGTATTTCTTAATGTGTGCATGCTAGTGCAGGTTTTCAAAATACATCGAGTTCAGTTTAGTATTCAGATATTGTATATGTTTATTCCATTTCAAATCTCGTTGTATCCATAGTCCTAAAAACTTTGTTTCTGATTTATTTTCTATTTGATGACCATTTAATGTTATATTGGGTTTCGCAGGATTCCTATTCTGCATAGTGTGGAAATTTAGACATACTGTTTTTTTATAGTTTATTATGAGGCGATTATCTTGTGACCATTTGGTTAACTCTCCTGTAACGGAGTCAGCAGACTGCTGTATGACCTGTTTAGTTTCACCTTTTATTACGAGTGTTGTATCGTCCGCAAACAAAATTTTCTAATGTGAATGAACGTTCTGTGTTATATCATTGATATATAGAAGAAAGAGTAGTGGGCCCAAAACCGATCCCTGGGGTACTCCAAATTCAATAATTCCCTCATTGGACAATGTTTCATTAAGTAATTTGGTTCCATCATCCTTGTGTCTCAAGCTTACTATTTGTTTACGCCTTGTTAAGTAAGACTCGATCCATTTATTAGCTAGACCTCTAATACCATATTGATTTAGTTTGGTAAGGAGGATTTTATGGTCAACAAAATCAAATGCTTTCGATAAATCCAAGAATAGGCCAGTTACATGTTCCTTATGGGGGATGAAGTTATTCGCGTCCACAGCATTCCTTAAGCTGTACGTGTCCCCTGGGTGGTGCTAAACGAATAACAAAAAATGGCTGCCAGACCTATCTGTTACAGATCTCCTGGCGAACGATTTAGAATCGGTCCTTCTCAGGACCAGCAACTACAACAAGTAAGACATCTTGGTTACAACTTACGGATAATGCAAATTAATATTGAAGGACTTAGTCGATCTAAATGTCAATATCTCTCCCGAATGCTCCTTGAAAACTATGTGGATGTAGCTGTTATTCAGGAAACACATATAGATAATGAGGAAAATTTTAAATCAAGAGGGCGTGTTGCAGGATATGAAGTCTTAGGAGCTACTTATCACCATACTTACGGCTGTGCTACTTACCTTCGCAACAATATTGAAAATGCACATCTGATTTCTGTGGACACCTCACAAAATGTTCACATTATCGTGATAAAAATTGAGAACATTACAATAACGAATGTTTACAAGCCTCCTGCAGTAAACTGGTCTGCTGAAGTGATCCCAACTCTACCTCATCTTAGCATATATATCGGCGACTTCAATAGCCACCATACTATGTGGAATTACAATGAAGATGATGAGAATGGTGAAAGACTTGCTAATTGGGTTGAATCTAACAATCTAAGTCTAGTATTTAACTCAAAGGACAAAGGGACTTTTAGATCTGCGGCCTGGAAGAAAGACTACAACCCTGACCTTTGTTTTGTTAGTCAGAACTCTAAATGTCAACCTCTTGCCACAGTAAGGACAGTTCTTGGGGATTTTCCAAATAGCCAACATCGGCCAGTTTTAGTTAATGTAGGAATTCAAATACCTATAATCAGATCCATTCCAAAACCAAGATGGAACTTTAGAAAATCTAACTGGAGCAAGTTTTCCAATGAACTTGATAAAGTCATTAGGTGGATCCCCCCTGTGAGTGAAAATTATGAAAGATTTGTTGGAGCGGTCTTATCAACGGCAAAAAAAAAGTGCATGCCCAGAGGATTTCGCAAAGAGTACATTCCAGGATGGAACAAGGATTGTGAAGAACTATACCAGTCTTACATAACCACCAATGATCATGAAATTGCTACTGAATTGTTACAGAGCTTAGATAAAGCTCGCAGAGAAACCTGGGTACAAAAGACAGAGAACTTAAACTTTACAAGATCGAGCAGAGAAGCGTGGAGCCTGCTGAAGAAATTGGGAGGATGCTCCCCACCTAACCGTGATGATCCACATGTTACACCAGATCAAATAGCCAGTAGAATAATTTCTTTGTCCAGGGCACCACCGCATAAGCAACATACGAGAAAGGTTAAGAAAGAACTAACCAACCTCAAGCAACAGGCAGTCCACCGGTCAGGATATGCCAATGACTTCACAGTAGCTGAGATTAATACTGCGCTTAAGGATGTTAAAACAGGTAAATCTCCAGGGTTTGATGGCATTCATCCTGAATTCCTTGTCAATTGTGGGAACAAGACTCGTAAATGGCTTGCAGCATTCTTTTCTAATATAATGATCACTGGTAAACTACCAAAAGCTTTCAAGAAAACGAAAATCATAGCTGTATTGAAACCTAGTAAGCCAAAGGATAAACCAGATAGCTATCGACCGATAGCTCTCCTAAGCTGTTGCTACAAACTTCTGGAAAGACTCATCCTTAACCGAATTGGTTCGAATATTCATGAAGTAACACCTATTGAACAAGCAGGCTTTAGACCAAGTAGAAGCTGCACAGATCAAGTACTAAGTCTCACCACTCATATAGAAGCAGGGTTCCAACAACAACTTAAAACATCTGTTGCTTTGACCTGTTGACCTTACAGCAGCCTATGACACGGTATGGAAGGATGGATTACTCTACAAACTGATGCGTATCATACCATGTCAAACTATGAACAAGCTTATAAACAATATGCTGTCTGAAAGATATTTCCAAGTGGTTCTTGGGACCAAAATAAGTAAGCAAAAGAAACTGAACAATGGACTCCCACAAGGTTCCGTTTTAGCTCCAGTGCTCTTTAACTTGTACACATCAGATCTCCCTTTAACGCAGTCGATAAAATTCATTTATGCAGATGACCTGGCTTTGGCAACTCAACAAAGAACCCTTGAGAAGAGTGAACAAATTCTTTCCTCAGATCTAAGCATTATGAATGAATATTTCAAGAAATGGAGACTAACACCGAATCCTAGTAAGACTGAAGTTAGTTGTTTCCATTTAAACAACAGGTTGGCAAATACAAAGCTGAATGTCATATTTAATGAGAAAGTCTTCCATCATCAACATTTTCCAAAATATTTAGGCGTTACTCTCGATAGAACTTTGTCCTTCAAGAAGCACCTGCAGAACACTGCAGCAAAACTAAGATCACGCAATAACATCTTGCAGAAGTTATGTGGAACCACATGGGGAGCTACAGCAACAACATTACGATCTTCTGCTCTAGGACTTGTCTATTCAGCTGCTGAATACTGTGCTCCGGTGTGGCTTAACAGTCCACATGTGAAGCAGATTGATGTCCAATTGAATTCGGCGATGAGGATTATATCAGGTTGCATCAGGACCACTCCTCTCTACTGGCTTTCACCTCTAAGTCATATTGCACCACCTGACTTACGTAGACAAAACTCTCTCTTGAGGGAATATCAAAAGATAATTTCCACTCCAAAGCTTCCTATTCATTGTGACATACCTACAGTAAAGATAAGTCGCTTGAAATCCCGCCGACCACCCATCCTAACAGCGGAATATCTACAATTAAATACTTTTCAGATTGACAACAAGTGGTCTGAGGTATGGAATAATTTATTCCATGAGAAATATGGAAACTTCATTGATCCTATCAAGAAACCAGCTGGCATGGAACTACCACGCCATACATGGAAATCACTCAACAGAATTCGAACGGGACATGGGGTCTGCGCAGACAGCTTATTCAAGTGGAATAAGGCTTCCTCACCTCAGTGCGACTGTGGTTTTGAAAGACAGACCATCCAACATATCGTGGAGGACTGCAGCCTTCGAGCCTATCATGGGAACGCAGCCTGCTCTAGATTGGATTTCCAATTTAAATCTTACCTTGTAAATTTGAACTTTTTAGCTATTGAATATGTGTCTCCTCATTCAAAATTTATTTTAATATTGTTCTTTTAGGCTAAATACTAATGTATATGTTTAATGTGTTCTTTAGCTTGTAATTATGTAACCATGCCATACGCTAAATAAATAAATAAATAAATAAATACATGTTCCTTATTGTCAATTAATTTCAGTATACAATTACTACATTCGTAAATTGCTGTCTGTGTTGATTTTTCCGTTCTGAACCCATGTTGTGAGTTTGATAATATTTTATTTTTTTCTATGAAACTTATCAGTCTCTTATACATAATTTTTTCCACAATTTTTGCAATACCAGTTGGTAAGGTAATAGGACGATAGTTATCTAATTCTTCTTTTGAACCGTTTTTGTGCACTGGAATTACTTTTGATAACTTCAAAATATCCGGGTAAGTTCCAGAGAGAATTGAACTGTTTATTAAGTGCGTAAGTGGATTTATTATATTTTCTGCACATTTCTTTAAAATTGCATCAGGGATGCCATCAATGCCAGCACAGAATTTATTTTTTAGCTCTTTTATAACTATTCTTACCTCTTCACTTGTGACATGATTTATAAATAAAGAATCACTGCATATATTTATTTTATTATTAGAATTTAGTGTATTTACCTGTGATTTATTTAATATTTTTTTGTGGAATTTCCAGAAAATAGTCATTAAAAGTGTTTGCTATTTCCTCTGGATTATTAATCACTTTATTATTTCTGGTCAGTGTAATGTTCCTTTGTATTTTAGCAGATTTTCCAGTTTCTTTCTTTATCACGGACCACATAGCCCTGTTTTTATTAGATGATTGGGAAATAAAATTATCATTATGCATTTTCTTTGCTAGTCTTATTACCTTATTTAATATGCTAGTGTATTTTTGTAGTATAAATTGAATTCAGGTGTTGTGTGGTATTGTTTATATAATTTGTGTAGAAATTTCTTTCTTTGACATGAATTTATAATCCGTGATGTTATCCAATTGCTAGTTTTGTTATTTTGAACAGTTCTTCGTTTAAAGGGGAATGATATATCAAAATAGTGTTTTAGGGTACTGTTAAATGCATTAAATTTATCATTAACATTTTCGAGTTCATAAATTTCTGACCATGTTTCCTTATTTAATAAGTCATTGAAATATGTAACATTTGTTTCAGTGAATGACCTGCACTTTGATTGTACTCCATTATCATTATTATTGATTGTTTCGGATACTTCAAAACTCAGTATTTGTCCATGGTGGTCACTAAAACCCGGACAATAGACTTCTATTGAATGGTGATATTTATCTGTATTTATAACAATTTGATCAGGAGTGGTTTTACTAAATTTTGTTATTCTTGTTGGGGTATTTACTGTAGGGTTCAGTCCATAGGAAATTAGTAACTGTGTTAAAAATTCACAATTTCTAGCAAATTTTAAGGAATCCACATTTACATCCCCACAAATTATTATATCGAAATTTACTTTGCTCATGTTATTGAGTAACAATTCTAATTTATCTATAAATAAAGGAAACTTTCCTGACGGAGAACGGTATACGCATACAATTATTAACTTGAACTGCTGTATTTTTACGGCAGAGAATTCAAAATCCTGTTCCATAATTAGATAATCATAAGCTGTTATCTGTTCATTATCTAAATTATTTCTTAAGAAGATGCAAGTACCACCATGGCTAATATTAGATCTAGAGTATTTACTAGCTTGTATAAACCCTGGGAATTGAATTAATTCGAGTTGTTCCTCTTTCAGCCAATGTTCTGAAATACATAGTGCTGAGATGTCTTTAAGTTCATTTTTAAGCATTAGATTTATGTAATCAATTTTATTAAAAAGAGACTGGACATTCTGGTGGTAAATTTTAAATTTGTTACTTTTGCAAGCTTGTGTTGGTGATTTATTTACATTATTATTTTCATAACTGTTATTATTATTATTATTGTTGCTAGACAAATCCGAAATACCATTGTTGCACTCCGTTAAATTTGACTTCAAAAGATCTGAATGCCAAACCTCACGTTTGGCTTCTTCTACCAGTTTCCCTGCTCCCACTCTAATGATATTACTGTTGAATTATTCTTACCATTTGAATTTACAATTTTGCAGATTTCATCACTAAGATACTCTATTCCTAATCTATTTAAGTGTAGGCCATGCCGAGTGTGGAACTTCCTGTCTAATTTACTCACATCTACAATTTGGACATTTGGAAAACTCTTACAAATTTTATGAATTTTTTCATTTGTAGCCTCTATTTCTACATTTACACATGATTTGGGAATTAAATCGTATCTCTGCGGAATGTTTACAATAATGACATTTGTTTTTTGCATGGATGGCAATGTACCCTTTAAATCTTTGATTACCTTTTTAGTCTCATTTCTATAGACGTCGTTTGCTCCAACGATGATCACTGCGTAGTCCTTTGCAGTAAGGGACGCACACTCTCCTATCATCCCGTTCGTGACCTCTGCAATTTGAGCTCCTGGCTTTACTGTCAAAGTGACCTCCATTTCTCTGCTTCTCTCCAATACGCTTGCTGCTACATCTCGCCCGTGGCTATCCGCAAATATCCGCATCTTCCTGGATTTTCTCTTTATCACTTTCTTCTTTTCTTCTTGAGGAAAGTCATCATTTCCTTCGACAAGCACTCCAAATGAATTTGAGACGGGAATTTCAGTTACATGTACTCCATTTATAGGCCTAGGCTTATTCAATCTTACCTTACCAGCAATCACTGTCGGCCAAGTTTCCTTGCTTTCCTCTCTGTTTCCTTTTAATTTATTCAACTCTTCCATTAACTTAGCAATATCTTCATTTAGCAGCTTTATAATTTCGTCTTTGGAGGACAGTTCGTTTCTCAGGTTATGACATTCGCATGAAGGTAGCGGTAGGCTTACATTACGACAGTCGGTTTCACTTTTCTCCTCATTCAATTTTACCTGAGATCTTGTGATGATTTTATTTGCATTTTTTACTTTTAGTTTGCACGACGAGCTATAAATCCGTTACGGTTACACTACCTGACGAGACACTAACACTGTTTACTGTCGTCATACTAGAGATCTAAGTTAGCCTAGATGATTACACCATATTACACTAAATGTATTTTAATTATTACTACCTAATAGAATTAATCTAATTACCTACCAATAAAGAATAATGTGAAATACGTATGTCTTCCAATCGGGTGAAGTCTCGTAAAAGCACCACTGCTCTACTTGGTTCAAACAGTGATTGAAGAAGTCACCGAAACATTGGATACACGTTCCCACAACTTAGTTTAAGTTTATTAAATTATCAATAAGAATTTCTAAATACTATCAATATTCCGTATTACACTTGATCTAAGGAAAGTAACTTTATAGATTTTAAACCTCTGTTATAATATTTTACCACTTTTATCAAATATTTACACTAGCTGCTATTTCACTACACTTTCACTGTGACGCCACTCCCACTATCCCACTCGAAGCGTGCTTAGTGAGAAATTTTCGACAACTAGTTACCATGTCACAACGACAAGCGTACTTATCCCTTTCGAAGCGTGCTCAGTGACAAATAACCGACAATTAGTTACTATGGCAACAACAGCAGCGTACTTATCCCATTCGAAGCGTGCTCAGTGAAAAATATCCGACACCTAGTTACCATGGCAACAACGGCAAGCGTACTTATCCAACTCGAAGCGTGCTCAGTGACAAATATCCGGCACCTAGCTACGATGGCAACAAGGGCAAGCGTCCTTATCCCAGCCAAAGCGTGCTCAGTGACAAATATCCGACACCTAGTTTCCATGGCAACAAGGGCAAGCGTACTTATCCCACTCGAAGCGTGCTCAGTGACAAATATCCGACAATTAGTTACCATGGCAACAAGCGCAAGCGTACTTATCCCACTCGAAGCGTGCCCAGTGACAATTATCCGACAACAACTGTAGTTACCTTGGCAAAAACGGCAAGCGTATTTATCCCACTCGAAGTGTTCTCCGTAACAAATATCCGACACCTACTGTAGTTAACATGGCAACAATAGCAAGCGTACTATCCCACTCGAAGCGTGCTCAGTGACAAATATCCGACACCTAGTTACCATGGCAACAACGGCAAGCGTACTTATTTCAGTCAAAGCGTACTCAGTGACAAATATCCGACACCTAGTTACCATGGCAACAAGGGCCAGCGTATTCATGCCACTCGAAGCGTGCTCAATGACAAATATCCGACTCATAGTTAGCATGGCAACAACGGCAAGCTTACTTATCTCAGTCAAAGCGTGCTCAGTGACAAATATCCGACACCTAGTTACCATGGCAAGAAGGGCCAGCGTATTCATGCCACTCGAAGCGTGCTCAATGACAAATATCCGACTCCTAGTTACCATGGCAACAAGGGCAAGCGTACTTATCCCACTTGAAGCGTGCCCAGTGACAAATATATGACACCTAGTTACCATGGCAACAAGGGCAAGCGTACTTATCCAACTTGAAGCGTGCTCAGTGACAAATATCCGACTCCTATAGGTGTATTATCCAGAGTTGGAATCTGACAGTTCGGCGGAGAACTGTTGAACTGAAGGCAGGGAAGCCACGAATGCTGCTGGCCAGCACGTGCGTACTCCCAGCTCCCACACTCCCGCTCTTTTCCTCATGCACATAACATCATTAGCACCGTTGTCAGATGGTTTTCAAAAACCTTAAACAAAGCAATGCTTAAAACTGTTCGATGCACACTGTAAAATAAAATAATAGTCCGTCAAATTGAGGAAAGGCCTAATATATTGTAATGAATAGCAATATTACGAATACTATCATCAAGCAAAAATGTTCAAAGCGAAACGACATTACTTGATTATTGTTTCCGTGATATTTAGTTATTTATATTTCCTGTAGAATAAGTTTCAAGGCACAAGAAACACACGAACGTATTACAAAATATACGCTCATTGTGTAGGCGATTAACTCGCCCTTTAGAAGACAGAAGTTATTCACAGTAGTCTTACTAATTCCAAGGGCAGAGGCAGTAGGCCTACGCTCCTGCGCGCGACTGAATGGAATTAATGATTCGCCTAATGCTCAGATATTTTCACCCTCCCGTTCAAAAAACAACAGATTATGAAACGCAGCTAGGTGAATGTGCCCTGGAGGCAACCAAACAAGCGACTGGTCTGCGACAACCACGTGGCCAAATAGCAACGTTCAAATTGGCAGCGCTGTATGGTTTCCTTGGCAACAAGCCTTGCGTGCGATCTACTCGTCAGCTGTTTTTGCCCAGTGGCGCCGAACTGTCAGACCGTCTGCATCATTGCACTTCTGTAGACGGTGAACAAGAGAGCGTTCTACTGATCCCAGTGTTTCCACAGATATTTCCGCACACGCCGCAGTAATACGCTGTTGCATATTACCATGTAGTTGGGACTTCCTGATAGACTCTATCTTTCAATGCGCCCCAGAGAAAGTAGTATAATGGCGTCAAATCGGGGGGACCGTGCTGGCCATCTCACTGGACCACCACGTCCTATCCACCAATTTGGAAACTTCGCATCCATTACATCTCTGGCAACACGTGCGAAATGTGCGGGGCACCCATCATGCTGGAACCACATTGATACACTAGTTTCCAATCCCACGTCCTCCATGGGAAGGGGTAACGTGTCTTGAAGAAATGATGCATATCGCTGTCCGTTTAGTGTTCCCTGATAAAAAAAAATCCTCTCGGCACGCCGGAAGGCGGAGGTAGATTTCACCGAGCAAACTAGGGGATAGGCTATAATAGGCAAAATATGCAGGTTTTCGTAGGAGGATCAGACCTCATTTATTGCGAGAAAGTATTTTACAATTGGAGTTTAGTTAACATTTTTTCGTCTTTCTATGCATACTTTTAACATTTTACTGTCTTATGGGGATGGTAACCTTCTTGTCATTTGGGGTTAATTTTTATACTTGTGATCACACTGTCCTTATGCAAGGTTTGGAACTGATGTGTAACTATCTAACAGTCTGTTACTTCTTCACGCAAAATTTTATCTCCCGCAGAGATGTTGGTTGGTTCCTCAGTTTAGGGGCTGCGACAGGGTGGTCATGTAACCCCGTGTACATTGGGTGTGTGTAGAATCTGTCTGATAAACGGTGTTATTTGTGATGACTGTATTAGTCTGTAATTCAGGTAAGGTCTGCAGACGGTCAATTTTAAGTAGTAGTACCTAATTTTGTAACGTCAACGACACCTAGCTGTGAACTTGGCTGCTAGATGCCACCGCAACCAGCAACTTGCAACGAACGTTGTAACTTCCCCTCTGAAGGAAAGCATGCTGACGGATTTTTAGCGCTCCTAGAAAATCCGGCGACTTTGTCCGGCTTTGAACCAGCACCTTGGGCATAGAAGTTCAGCATGCTACCAGTTAGCCGCTTCCCTCATAGTCAGATGGAACAAGAAGTTCCGTGACGAACTAAAGAGCCTACTTTTCTTGAAATTAAGATTCATGCCATAGATTAATCTACAGTATCTGAACCTTTCTAGAATAATGACGAAATTAAGTGGGTAATATCGAAATGTCTTAATTAGTTCGAAATAAGGTATAGTATTAAAAAATAGGCATAATGTAGCCTAATAGAGCAATACAGTTGGCAGCTCTGGTGACTGAATATATTCTTACTTCCATCTCCTAAGGTACAGAATACAAAATGTGGTTGAAGTCCAAAGGACGTTACATGGATTTAGGCATTGGATCTATTAGTACACGTAAAAGCATGTTGGCAACAATGTCATGCGAGTGCTGGTCAGAAATAATCTGAAATATTATATATTTTTGTGCCAATTTTGGATGAAATCCATTTGTTGGTATAGAAGTTACATGTATTTAAAAATTGGTCCTATCAGCTGGCTTAGAATCATGTTGGTAGAACTGACGTATATAAGTTACTCCAAATTAATGTAAAATGTCGGGTAATTTAGGTGTGCATAGTTTAAAGCTGTCGGCTTGCATACTTTCTGATATATTTGGATACAAAATAGAGAGCAATTATTAACAGTTGGCAGCCCTGGTGGCTCTTAAGAATACACTCAGTCATATATGTGTATGTACACATATTACATACAAAATTTGGTTGAAATCCAATTGATAGTGTAGAAGTTATATGCATTTAAAAATTGGACTTATCAGAAGGCTTAAAATTATTTTGGCAACGCTGTCATGTATGGCCACCTGGAAATTAAACTGAAATAGTATTATCTACATGTGTGCCAATTTTAGAATAGCTCCCATGTATACCTTCCAAGATATCCAACATGGAGCTCAAATTTCTAGTGCGTTTTTTTTAGCAGTTGGTAGCACTGGCATCTTTTTCAAATATGGGCCTAAGATATTCCGGTATACATCTTTACTCATACTAAATTTAGTTTCGATTGCTGCAGCCGTTTAGGAGTTGATAGGGGGGGGGGACACACAGCCAGACAGACAGACAGAAGGACAGACAGACAGACAGACAGACAGACAGACAGAAGGACAGACACATTTTCCCGGATATATCTTATAAGTCTACTTTTTCCTCATTTTTGAAAAGTGTGAAAAGTAGGCTAAAATTGAATGTGATCTCGTAAATGGCGTTATCTTGGCAACCTCTGATAGATCATCCCTTATCAATTTAGAAGCGTTGTTATGGTAACCTCTGATGGCACTTGGCATTTTTTAAAATTACGAAATCATTTTTATCATCCCTTGGCGTAATGGTGCGTCATATCAAAAATTCTTTCAGACAAAAGTGTTAGGTAATTATTAGGGGAATATTATCCATTTTGTACGGTTTTGATATTAAGCCTATAAAGAGAGATATGATTAATGTTTCCCGAAAAGCCCACTTTTTTCCACCCCTTTGGTCAATGGTTGGTGCTATCAAAAAACTTATTTGACATAAATTTTTGGCACTTATCCGACACATATTATGAACTTTGAATGGATTCGATATTTCACGTATTAAGAGAGTTATAGCGAAATTTCACTTTTTCGAAAAAAGCCCCCCATTTTCACCCCCTTCGACCGATTTTGCCCATTAACGAACTCGACCGAGATTCTATAGGGATACATATTTTGTAAAAAAATTCAAAGTGATTAGTGCAAAATTACGGCAGTTATCGTGTCCACAAGAAACTGATATATATACTTTTGAACTGACGGTGGTTTTGGGGTCTGGGGGATGTGAAACGCGAAGATATGTCGAAATTTTCCGGAAGTCGAAACATGGTACCCATTGCAATAGTTAGCTTTCTAATGAAATCTACCTAATTAGCAACTCCAGCTATCTGATATGACATCTAGCGGTAAAAATGAAAAACTTACCAAGTAGGGTACATTTGTCACGTGGTGACTGTTAGTATACGGTTTCTTGTGTTGGTGAGCAGATCTTGGTAAATTCTTCGTGTTTATACACAAGTTATAAGTTTTACTCGTTGATAAGAGTGCAAAATGAGTAAAAGGAAAGTATATTGCTCAGTTTACAGCTGTAAGTCGATGTATAAGAGGGCTGCGGATATACGTTTTCATCTCATTCCAAAAGATGGAAATAGCAATAGCCGAAAGGTGACTATACCAAATAAATACGGGCAACAAGAGCGGGTTGGACCACTCACCACTACACTCACTGACGACAGGACGGGTTGTTCACTTAGGCCTACGCCTAGCCAAGCCGCACCTAGATAGCCAAGCACAGTTTCGCCGAGCCAAGTCGTACCAAGACAGCCAAGCCTACACCAGCCGAGGGAAGACAGCCAAGCTTCATCAGTCAGGTATCCTCCCCTCCCTATTTCATTTCCAATAACCCTACCAACCGCCATCACCTCGCTCTGCGATATCCGAGCCATTCCACTACGAGTCATATAGACCTAATTTCGACTTCGCAGGGTTAATACCTACCATCCAAATCAAGCAATTCCAGTCTACCCCGAATTTTAATACAAGTTAAACTCATCCCTTCGCCCTACCAAGCAACAAATAATTTCTAGAGTCTATGGTACAGTGAGCAAACTCAAATATAGCTTTAAACGTAACAGCGCCATGACCCGAACTGCACAAAAACAAATACCAGCAGACAACCGATACTTGATAATATGCAATTGACACATAAAATCCAGTGGAACACACAAATTAGATCACGTGTATCGCACATTTATACATATATACAATTGAAAATAACACTGTCATTATTTTAGGAACAACATTTGCTGATTATAACCGAAAATAAAAAGTGTTCCATATCAAACGCATGTTATTGAGTATTTTTACCCTACTTATCCAGACCGACCGCAGCGCCCCAAGTGTTAGTTTGAGTTGCCAATAGGGACCTACAATACGGTTGCCAATGATACCGCACCAAACAGTGTCTCCTTTACCGTCCTCTACAACTTAAGTTATTTCAGAAAGTACGAGGTTTAGAGAAGTGAAACCAATTGTGTTATCAATAATTGTATGTTTACTTATGATTTTGCTAAAAAAAACATGTATGTTCCATTAAAAAAAAGGTAACTTTGCGTTGAAAATGATATTGCTATAATTTCCTGGATTGTGCATATCCTCACATTGTGTGACCCTCTGACGTGGCTACATTCCTGCGCAAGTAGATTTTTCATAACTTGTTTCATTTCGATAATATTTGAGGTCGCAGAGTTAGGTGGGACACCCTGTATTTATAATAATATCATGTAGTATGATTTATAAAGTTGATATTTAAAACAGTTTGCTAGATTGGAGACTTGTTTTTCCGAAGGCTAGTGAGAAACCTTGGCTAGTGGTTAACGCATACCCACATTCAACTAGCAGAATAATCCTATGGGAACATTTTACACTTGCATTATGCAGTTAAATCTTTTGAAAGAGACGGAAAGTAATGATACGGGAAGCATATAGCATGTATAAATTAGGATTTTACTAGAGTTTGTATAAATATAATACCATTTTGAGCAACGTCTTGTGATAGAACGTTTGGCTAGAAATAGACACGGTATGGAATAGTTAATGTTTAAACTGATTGTAAAATTACTGTAAACTCATTTAGGAGCTTACTAGATTACGAATCTTCCAGTTTGAGTAACAAGCAAAGGCTTGATTATTATGTATAATTTGGGAAGAAATTTTGTGTGTGTGGAAATTGTTGAATATGCCATTCTGATTGTGCATTTTAAGTCGCAGGAATGAGGTTGTTATAATGGAGCATCAGCCATATTGTAGGTTGGATGACTTTGAAATAATGTTGTGAGTTGAAATATTTTTGTAAGTCACACTTTCGTCGAATTCATAACCGAGGGTTATATTATGAAACCATCATGTCAATCCACAGTTTGCCCACGTGTTCTATAAATATTTCCTAGTAATTGTTAGCCCGGAATTTTGTTATTTCATTATGAGAAGACTTTACCGTTGTCTAGATGCTAATTATGATAATGTGATTTTTGACACATTTAAATCGAATGGGCCGATGCTGTAAATAAATTAAAACTGTTATTTCCCAAACAACCACTACAATTTAGAGGATATTTGTGATCCTGTTAAGATCATAAACATTCTGCAAATTAATTTGATGATTAACATTTTTGACATTCTGTCAAAAGAATTTTAATTTTGATAATAGCAACAACTAATATTATTTTTGTGATAAATTTTCTAAATAATATTTCCAATTGATATTTAAATATTTGAATGTTTAAATCCAGATTTAAAAGAGTTGATATTTTGTTAATAATACATTTTTGACCATAATATTGCTAACTGAGTCAAGAACTCAGAATATTAATGTTGGATCGAGAACAGATGATACAGTAAATATTTTTCTGTTTATCGAAGTTCTTCGAATCCATGCTCGAATGTCCATGTAATTAATATTATGTTATTTTCATTGTTGTGACTTTATATCTGAACCAATTTTGAGATACTGATTCCTGGAAAAAAAAAGTGTTAGTTAATTTTCTGCTACTATTTGAAAGACAAACAAAAACGATGATATTTTTTTAATCGAGTGATAATATTTCATTTCAACGTGTGAATACTTAAAGTTAGGAATCAGGATGGACAATTAAATTTGCACTGACAAACCTTACGATTGTAAATAATTCTTTTGAGCGAAGTCAACAGGACTATTAATTTGACTTTCGTCTCAAATGCCGTGTTGGTGAAATTGTAAATTTGTATATATAATGTATGATTCAGTCATAAATCCATTAAGCTATTTTTAGCATTTCTTCGTTAACTTTTTAACATTTTAAATAAAATGAGATAATTTTACGGATTGTGTTATTTTCAGAAAATCTCCTTCTACCCTTATTGTTGCATCGAGCCGGTACTGCTATACGGCTGTGAAACCTGGGCGTTAACAGAGAAGCAAAGGCAAACAATCCGGGTATGTCAACGCAAAATGGAACGGAAGATCCTTCAAGTTTCCTTGAGGGACAGATTACGAAACGAGGAGATAAGAAGAAGAACTGCCATGAAAGATGCTGTGACAACAGCTGACAGGCTAAAATGGAAGTGGGGAGGCCACGTGGCCAGAATGAAAGACGATCGATGGACGCACAAACTAACGGTATGGGACCCCAGGACAGGAAGAAGGAACGTGGGTAGACAGAGGACTCGCTGGGATGACTCAATCGTAAGGAAGACAGACAAATACTGGACGAGGATAGCAAGGGAGAGACAAGAATGAAGACGTATGGAACTATAAGAAGGGAAGATAAGGAGAGCTTCTACAATGAAAGATCCTGGTAGACAGCACACCTATGACATGAAAGATACACTTCTGCAACCTGTAACAAGCCAAACAACGCACGTAAAGCAAAGTGAAATGTAGTGTTAGTGAAGTGAACTACAGTGAAGTGTAGCAAGTGGAGTAAAAACTTGTACACAACTCCTTAGGATTTGCTCGCCTAACGAGTTTAAACCAGAGCACGTCCCGGTTCGCAGGAGGCCTTTGCCCTTATGGGATTATCTAGGCTATATTTATTGTTATTTTCAGAAAATCTCCTTCTACCCTTATTGTTGCATCGAGCCGAAAATCAGTAAAGCAATTCTTTTGTGTTATTGTACTCACTTTAACCCATATGGCGCCCTGGGATGTTTAGATTCTCGTGCTGACTGATATTCGGTGAAAATGCATATGTGGTCGTCCCGACTTACGTCTAAACGGGCGCAAAGCATGCTCAGTGACAAATATCCGACACCTAGTTACCAAGACAACAACAGCAAGCGTACTTATCCCTCTCGAAGCGTGCTCAGTGACAAATTTTTGACAACAACTATAGTTACCTTGGTAACAACGAAAACCGTAATTATCCCACGCGAAGCGTGGTCAGTGACAAATATCCGAAATTTTGTTACGATGGCAACAACGGCAAGCGTAATTATCCCACTCGAAGCGTTCTCAGTGGCAAATATCCGACACCTAGTTACCATGACAACAACGGCAAGCGTCCTTATCTCTCTTGAAGCGTGCTCAGTGACAAATATCCGACACCTAAATTACCATGGCAACAATAGCAAGCGAACTTATCCCACTCGAAGCGTGCTCAGTGACAAATATCCGACACCTAGTTACCAAGACAACAACAGCAAGCGTACGTATCCCTCTCGAAGCGTGCTCAGTGACAAATATCCGACAACTAGTTAACATGGCAACAACGGCAAGTGCACTTATCCCAGTCAAAGCGTGCTCAGTGAAAATTATCCGTCACCTAGTTACCATGGCAACAACGGCAAGCGTCAGAGTCGAAGCGTGCTCGGTGACAATTATCCGACACCTAGTTACCATGGCAACAACGGCAAGCGTACTTATCTCTCTTGAAGCGTGCCCAGTGACAAATATCCGACACCTAGTTACCATGACAACAACGGCAAGCGTCCTTATCTCTCTTGAAGCGTGCTCAGTGACAAATATCCGACACCTAAATTACCATGGCAACAACGGCAAGCGTACATATCTCAGTCAAAGCGTGCTAAGGGAAAAATATCCGACACCTAGTTACCAAGACAACAACAGCAAGCATACATATCTCAGTCAAAGCGTGCTCAGTGAAAAATATACGACATCTAGTTACCATGGCAACAAAAGCAAGTGAACTTATCCCAGTCGAAGTGTTCTCAGTGACAAATATTCGACGCCTACAGTTGTAATACTTAAAGTTGAAGTCTGACAGTTCTTAGAGGGAGGTCCTTTTACTGCCTACCGGGGTGGGATAAAGCGAGATGGGGGTATGGTTGTCATGGAAACGGGGTGGGGCGACTGCGGTTGCCATGGAGATAAGCCCTCTGGCCAGCTCTTGTTGAGGAGGAGTTTGTAGGAGTTGCCAAACCTCGCACTTCTGAGTTAGATCTTGTCACAAGCAGTTCAGTGTGAGTGTTATTCTATTTGTGTTTCTGTTTGGAGGCCGTCATTAAGTATCTAACGGTATTTTAAATACTAATTACGTAGACCTACAATTATTGTATTGCAATATGAATACTTCTCGAGGGAGATGGAGGCCCAGAACTCGTCCACCTCTTGAAAAAAATACCGCCGGCCATGGTGTGACAATTCATCACCAAGGTAGAGAAATTATATGTGCCGTAAGGGAATTCTTTGAAGAGGAGGCTAAGAGTTTTTCGGAAAGGAATGTTCCTTTAATTCCATTCCAGAGAGTTCAAGAACGCACTGCGAAAGCTCTTAGAGTTAGTAAAAGTACTGTGACAAGAGTTACGATGGAGAAATATATTGCAACTCAGAAGAGGGTTCATCTAAACTGTCCACGCCTGAAAGGAGCGGCCTAGAACCTCCAGAATTACAAATCTGGATCCGTTTAAAGAGGATGTTATTCGCCTGCACATATATTCTTACTACACCAGGAGGGAACATCCAACAATTCAAAAACTGTTATTTACACTTTCGAACGACTTATTTAAAGGCAGTTATTCTTCCTTACTGAAAGTGGTTCATAACCTTGGTTTTGAATATAAAGCTATCAACAGTAGGAAGCTGCTGTTGGAGAGAGGTGACGGACAGCCAGGATCGAACCTGCCAAGTTGAGCTCAGAAAGCCAGCGCTCTACTGTCTAAGCTTTTCAGCCCGACCTCTGTTAAAGAAAACCGAACATAAGACCAAGTCAGTCATGGTCTGGCCAGGTAGTCTACAAGAAAACACAGCGGTCAGAATGAACGAACGAACAAGCCAGCCGGAAGTGAGAAGGGTAGGGTATGGAATGCAGGAATGTGGCAACCGCGTGAAATGGCACGTGCAATACTCCTTCCTCCAGCACTAGCTGTCAGACGTCAACTTTAAGTATTACGACCATAGTTACCATGCCAACAACGGCAAGTGAACTTATCCCACTCGAAGCGTGCTCAGTGACAAATATCCGACACCTAGTTACCATGACACCAACGGCACGCGTACTTATCCCACTCGAAGCGTGATCAGTGGCAAATATCCGACACCTAGTTACCATGGCAACAATGGCAAGCGTACTTATCCCACTCGAAGCGTGTTCAGTGGCAAATATCCGACACCTAGTTACCATGCCAACAACGGCAAGCGAACTTATCCCACTCCAAGCGTGTTCAGTGGCAAATATCCGACACCTAGTTACCATGGCAGCAACGGCACGCGTACTTATCCCACTCGAAGTGTGCTCAGTGACAAATATCCGACTCCTAGTTACCATGGCAACAACGGCACGCGTACTTATCCCACTCGAAGCGTGCTCAGTGACAAATATCTCACTCTTAGTTACCATGGCAACAACGGCACGCGTACTTATCCCACTCGAAGCGTGCTCAGTGACAAATATCCGACTCTTAGTTACCATGGCAACAACGGCACGCGTACTTATCTCACTCGAAGCGTGTTCAGTGGCAAATATCCGACACCTAGTTACCATGGCAACAAGGGCACGCGTACTTATCCCACTCGAAGCGTGCTCAGTGACAAATATCCGACTCCTAGTTACCATGGCAACAACGGCACGCGTACTTATCCCACTCGAAGTGTGTTCAGTGGCAAATATCCGACACCTAGTTACCATGGAAGCAACGGCATGCGTACTTATCCCACTCGAAGCGTGCTCAGTGACAAATATCCGACTCCTAGTTACCAGGGCAACAAGGCCAAGCGAACTTATCCCAGTCGAAGCGTGCTCAGTGACAAATATCCGACATCTAGTTACCATGGCAACAACGGCACGCGTACTTATCCCACTCGAATCGTGCTCAGTGACAAATATCCGACTCCTAGTTACCATGGTAACAAGGCCAAGCGAACTTATCCCAGTCGAAGTGTGCTCAGTGACAAATATCCGACACCTAGTTACCATGGCAACAAGGGCAAGCGTACTTATCCCACTCGAAGCGTGCTCAGTGACAAATATCCGACACCTAGTTACCATGGCAACAACGGCGTATGTACTTATCCCAGTCGAAGCGTGCTCAGTGACATATGTCCAACACCTAGTTACCATGGCAACAAAGGCAACGCAATTATCCTACTCGAAGCGTGCTCAGTGACAAATATCCGACATCTAGTTACCATGGCAACAACAGCAAGGCTACTTATCCCATTCGAAGCGTGCTCAGTGATAAATAGCCGACAGCTAGTTAACATGGCAACAAGGGCAAGCATACTTATCTCTCTTGAATCGTGCTCAGTGACAAATATCCGACAGCTAGTTAACATGGCAACAACGGCAAGCGTACTCATCCCCCTCGAAGCGTGTTCAATGAAAAATATCCGACTCCTAATTACCATGGCAACAAGGCCAGGCGTCCTTATCCCACACAAAGCGCGGTCAGTGACAAATATCCGACATCTAGTTACCCTGGCAACATCGGCAAGCGTCCTTATCCCACACGAAGCGCGCTCAGTGACAAATATCCGACACCTAGTTACCCTGGCAACATCGGCAAGCGCACTTATCCCAGTCAAATAGTGCTCAGTGACAAATATCCGACACCTAGTTACCGTGGCAGCAACGGCAAGCATACTTATCCCAATCGAAACGTGCTCAATGACAAATATCCGACTCCTAGTTACCGTGGCAAAAAGGGCAAGCGAATTCATCCCATTCGACGCGGCTTCGGTGGCGTAGTTGATAGCATGCTGAGCTTCTATGCCCAAGATAGCGGGTTCAAACCCGTCCGAAACCGTCGGACTTTTTAAGAGCGTTAAAAATCCCTCAGTATGCCTTCCTTTGGAGGGGAAGTAAAGCCGGCAATACCATGTAATAGATTTATGGCCTGTTAAAGAACTTTAGACTAATTACACCTGTGTGAAACAAAATTGTATAGGTTACTAGCAGTTGTACCCGGCTTCGCCCGGTGGAATGATGATAATGTCTTCAAGTCTCCTTAGAAATATAATGGACTTAAAATCTAGGTAATTTGCCCCGAAAGACAATGAGGGCGTAATATCTAGGTCATTTGCCCTTTTAATAAGGATGCTAATGAAAACTACTCTTGAATTGACACGTCAAACTTACAAACTACCGTAATAGAAATACATGTGTCAAAATTCACAGGCGAGGAAGACTTATTGTGTGTGGTGATTAATGGTGTAATGGGTGTAACATCTAGGTAATTTGCCCTTATGATGAGGATGATAAGGGAAACTACTACCGGTATTGAATTGACCCTTCAACTTATAATGTACACAATGTACTGTAATAAAAATAAATATTTAAAAAATCACAGTCGAGAAAGACAATATGCGGCGGCAATTAGTGGTATGATGCGCGTAACATCTAGGTCATTTCCACTTATGATGATAGTAATAAGGTAATGAAAAAATGACTACTAGACGAACATGGTGTCATTTTAAAACTGATATAGGTAATTCAGATGTCTTCCAAAGTTTCAACCTTATTTTTTGGATTGGGCCTGTACTCGATGCGTCTAGGGAAAGAGCTTATGGCGTACTGCTCGGCAAAGAATATGGGTCCAAGCTGCACGAACCTGAGATGATCGCAGATGATTACGAAATATGATGACACACGTCGGGGTTCCCCGTCCTATTTAGATTGGCTGGGGAATCACTCACTGTTTCGCAACACCACAGTTGCTTGAGCAACGGCCCTGTGCTGGCATCAACATAGACACCAGATAACACGGCGGGCTCCGGAAAGTCCTCTCATGTCACCTCGCGATGAATCAGCAAGCTATTCTCACAACTGCCCCCCATCAGGGTCTCACAACTAGTGGGACGTGGGTTGGCGACCACGGGACCCCTGCTGAGTCTTGCATCGCATCTACTTCCTGGAACCGGACTCCTTTCATTTCTCCTTCCTCTCGGCCTCCCTTGGTCGACTCTTGTTCTCTTCCGACCCCGACTGTATAAGGGTATCCGAGGGCTAGGGAGCCTTTCAATTTCCCGCCTTAATTGGCCGTTGTCTCATCTTTCCTGATACCTCATTCTTCGAGGGGTCGGCATTCTTTTGCTTTTCATAATATCTCTTCTGCTCAAGGTCGTCAAAGAGGCAGGGTGTGTGTAGCCCCACCACTTCTGGTAAACCCTCAAGGGCTCATGGCTGGTGAGGAAGGAAGCTGGCAACCCCGAGGGATTTCTGAGCTAAATGCAGAGAATGGGGTGGTGTGAACGAAATTTTAAGTGGACAGTGTTACTCGCAGTGTTTCAAAGGGTAAGTATACACATTTTGGTTCAGATCGGTGAAACAGTGTAGATTTGTGACAAAGGGCCTAAATGCAGGGGATGGAGTAGCCTCTCCGCAATTTCAAGCAGACAGTGTTAGTCGCAGTATTCCAAAGGGTAAATATACAAATTTTGGTTGAAATCGGTGAAACGGTGTAGATTTGTGACAAAGGGCCTAAATGCAGGGAATGGAGTGATCAGTCCGCAATTTAAATCAGACAGTGTTACACGCATGGTACCAAAGGGTAAGTATCCGAATGTTGGTTCAGATAGGTGAAACGGTGTAGATTTGTGCCAAAGGGCCTAAATGCAGGGACTGGGGTGGCCTGTCCGAAATTTTAAGTGGACAGTGTTACTCGCAGTGTTTCAAAGGGTAATTATACACATTTTGGTTCAAATCGGTGAAACAGTGTAGATTTGTGACAAAGGGCCTAAATGCAGGGGATGGAGTAGCCTCTCCGCAATTTCAAGCAGACAGTGTTACTCGCAGGGTACCAAAGGGTAGGAATACGAATTTTTGGTTCTGATCGGTGATACGGTGTAGATTTGTGCCCAAGGGCCTAAATGCAGGGAATGGGGTGGTCTGTCCGAAATTTAAAGTTAACAGGGTTACTCGTCGGGTTCCAAAGGGTAAGTATACAAATTTTGGTTCAGATAGGTGAAACGGTGTAGATTTGTGCAAAAGGGCCTAAATGCAGGGAATGGGGTGGTTTGTCCGATATTTAAAGTTGACAGGGTTACTCGTTGGGTTCCAAAGGGTAAGTATACTAATTTTGGTTCAGATCAGTGAAACGGTGCAGATTTGTATACCTAACAGACAGACAGACAGACATACAGGCAAACTTTGTGCTTTATATACTGTATATAGAAGAATGTAAACAACGCTCTTAGGTTGCTACGTTAGTTGCCAAGAGCCGACTTCTGTGCCGTGTAATAGCTAAGTTCTGAACTAGGCCTAGTAGTCGTTGATGGTGGCGTTTAGCGGCAAAGTAGGAACTATTTGAAAAATTCAAGGTTGCAGTCAGGTTGCGGTCCATACTAGAAAAAAAAAAGATACACACACTACTACAGTCATCACAATTAACACCGGTTATCAGACAGATTCTACACACAACCAAAGTACACGGGGTTACATGACCGCGTAGTCCCAGCCTCTAAACTAAAGAACCAACGTACCAACCATCCCACTCGAAGCGTGCTCAGTGACAAATATCCGACACCTAGTTACCATGGCAAAAAGGCCAAGCGTACTTATCCCACTCGAAGCGTGGTCAGTAGCAAATATTCGGCAACCACTGTAGTTACCTTGGCAACAACGGAAACCATAATTAACCCACTCGAAGCGTGGTCAGTGATATATATCCGAAAATTAGTTGCAATGGCAAACACAGCAAGCGTAATTATCCCACTCGAAGCGTTCTCAGTGACAAATATCCGACACTAGTTAACATGGAAATAACGGCAAGCGTACTTATCCCAGACAAATCGTGCTCAGTTACAAATATCCGACACCTATCAGGTGCGTTCAAAAAGTAACGAGCCGGAGGCTGTAATGCGCAAACCGGTGACGACATCGGCTAATCGTGGAGTGTTTAACGAGGTGTGGTTCCGACCAGAGAGTGGAAGGTCACAGCCCGTCGCTAGAGGGCACGCGTGCACGTCACGTGACGATACAAAGTGAGCAGCAGCATGCATCAATCGTCCAACCAAGACCAAGACAGTAGGCCATTCGACATGCTTCCTGGTGTGGTTGAAGACTGTGGGCACCCATTGGGCACACACTTTGCGCAAGTTCAGTCGTTCCTTCATGTTGGTGTGCACACTTCCGACGCTAAACCCGACCACGGAGGCTATAGCGTTCCCTGTCACTCGGCTGTCCTGGGTAATTAGTACATCAACCAGCAGGACGTTGTCATCGGTAATGCACGGGGGTGCCCTAGACCGGGCATCATCGACTAACGACACCCGTCCTTCCCTGAGGCGCGTGCGCCATGCCTTGACCCTTGCAAGGGACATCCAGTGTTCGCCGTACACTTGTGACATTCGGCGATGAATGTCCGTTCCCCCTACTCCTTCCGCTGTCAGAAACCGAACAACACCTCTTTGCTCTTCGTTTGACGCCTCCATGTCACTGTTTGCAATGCAACTGGCAGCGTTGGACGATTGATGCACGCTGCTGCTCGCTTTATATCGTCACGTGTCATGCACGCGTGATCTCTAGTGACGGGCTGTGACCTTCTACGCTCTGGTCGGAACCACACCTCGTTACACACGCCACAATTAGCCGATGTCGTCACGGGTTTTCGCATTCCAGCCTCCGGCTCGTTACTTTTTGAACGGACCTTATAGTTACCATGGCAACAATAGAGAGCGTAATTATCCTACTTGTTTCCAACTCCTGACAATCTTCCACTGAATCTATGAATTTCCTACTAAATAGGTTTGCTTTCTCCTTATCTGCAGGGGCGTGCTGGCGCAGCGGTCAAGCTGTATGCCTCTCACCAAGGCGGACCCGGTTTGATTCCCGGTCAATGCATGTGAGGTTTTCGAAGTGAAATGCCATGTCCTGTGGTTCGGATTCCACGTAAAAAGGTGGTCCCGTGGCTCATCATCGCGAGGTTAACGGTAACGTTAAACTTCAAGCTTCCTTTTCATTATCTGCAAATAAATGCTCACCCCCCTCTCCGTCCATTGTGGGAATGTGGATTCCGTTTCCCTTTTGATTTTAGCCTATTTTCAATTTTGAAAAAATAGGCTTATGAGATCACCTTTTGTCGGTGTGTGTGTGTGTGTGTGTGAGGTGTGTGAGTGTCCCTAATAAATTCTAAACGGCTGGAGCGATTTCAATGAAACTCGGTAAGTTCATAGCACTATTCCGGGCGACCCCGACCGTGCCCTTCAAATTTTGCTACGTCTCACCAATCCAACATGGCGACTGTGCGAAATATTTCACCAGCATTCAATATCTCCGAAACTATTCCCGATATCACACTGGAATTATTTTCGGTGATAAAGAGAACTACTAGAAGTTCACCTATGTAACGTTTGAAAAACTGGTAACTACAAAACCAACATGGCGGCCACGCGAATTTGCGACTTTTAAATAGACGTTTCTCGCGATTTAAACAACCAAACGCAATGAAACTTGGTACAGTATATGTTTATACACAATGTAATGCACCGACATCTATTTTCGTCCAATTGTTTACATAATCACAAGATGGCGGATGTGCGAAATATTTCACCGACATTCTATATCTCTGAAACTATTAGAGCTATAACCCTGAAATTTTGTACGGAGATAAAGGGCACTACTGAAAGTTTACCTATAAGACTTTCAAAAACCGGTTAACTACAAAACGAACATGGCGGCCAAGCGAATTTGTAATTTTTAAATAGACCTTTCTCGCGACTTAATGTTCCAAACGCAATGAAATCTGGTACACGAAATTTTTATACACATTCTAATGCACTGGTATCTAATTTAGTTCAATTGTTTACATAACCTCAAGATGGCGGCTGTGCGAATTTTAAAATTATTATTTTTATTTCTTGTGTCGTAATCATGCAATCGAAGTGAAGGTTGAATAATGAACCTACGCAATAATTTTCCTTTAATGGTACATGACTCTATGGCCTATACATTTAACAATCCAACATGGCGACCATCCGAAATATTTAGACGGCTCTGAATATCTACGAATCTATTATAGCAATCACACTATCACGAGCCTCGGCTCAGGTGCCCCTTATGAGATAATAAATAAATTAAAAAAACTGATTTTTTATATGTTCATAGGGGCTATGAACATAAGTTCACCTATAGGACTTTAAATAACCTGGTGATCACAAATCCAACATGGCGGCGACGCGAAGTATAAATATTGACATGGACGTTTCTCGCAATTTAACCATCCGAGTGCAGTGAAACTTGGTACAGTAAATCCTTATACGAATGTTAATCCACTGGCATCTAATTTATTTCAATTGTTTCCTTAACCACAAGATGGCAGCTGTGCGAAATTTTAAAATCTTCTTGTTACTTCTTGTGTCCTAATCATGCGATTGAAGTTTGAATGCCACACGTACACAATAATCTTCATGTAAAGGTACATAACTCTAGGACCGTCATATATAAAATCTAAAATGGCAACCATCAGAAATATTTAGCTGGTTCTCAATATCTATGAATCTATTACAGCCATCAAACTGATATTTTGTATGTAGATAGAGGCAATTAACATAAGTAGGATATGTGAAAATAGGCTGTATAGTTCTTCACGGAACTACTTGTTAATATATGAATACAGCTTTTTCAATTTCCCTATGTGGTCTTTACCCTCATGAAGTATGCCATTCATGTAATTTTCCTTTGCTTCCTTTTTCAACCTATTGAGCTCCTTTATTAGCTGCTTTCTGGTTTCTCTGTTTCCCCTGCCCTCTTTGATTTTTCTGTTTACCACTCTACATTTCCTTTTTAATTTTCGTATGTCCTTTGTATAGTAAACAGGGTCTGAGGTTGTTTTTCCCTTCTTAACAGGTACAAATCTCTTCTCACCCTCCCAAATGATTTCCTTAAAATTTGCCCAGAGTGTATCCACATTACTCCCTTCACTTATCCAAGAATTAAATTTTGATTTCAGGTAAGCTCCAAATTCATCGAATTTAGTTTTTCTGTATAATTTCTTGTCCTGTGTGACCCTCCTATTAAGCCTTTTTGGTACCAGACCAACGTCGATTATTGCAGCCTTATGATCACCTATTCCTTCAATGACGTGGGTTTTATCAACAAGTTCCCCTGGTTTTATCAGGAATACATCCAGCAAGTTGCTGAGTCTAGTTGGTGCTTCCACTACTTGTGTAAATCCTCCCTCCCAAACTAATTTATTTGCAAGTTTCTGTTCATGGGCTTCTGTTGCAGCTCCATTCCAATCAACTTCTGGCAAGTTTAAATTCCCCCCAATTATTACCATGTCATTATTGTTTTTATGAGTGTAATCTATTAGTTTCTCAAATATTTCCATGTCTCTTTCTCTCTCCCAGGCCTATATATTCCTATAATTCCCACCTCCTTCATATTATCACAAACTAATTTTATCCCTAATATTTCGTCCTTTTCGTCTGTAAACCATTCATGAGAGCAGTAAGTTTCCTTCACCAGAATACCCCCCCCCCCCCCCTTCTTATTTCCTCCATCTCTGCGATAGACTACATACCCTTCTACCCCTTCTCTCAGCCATGATTCCACTCCTATCACCACATCAATTTCATATGCTTCCATTGCTGTACTGAGTTTTATTTGCTTGTTTACTACACTTTGACAGTTTACCAAGAGCAATCTTGGACTCCCCTCCCCCTTCAAATTTTGATGTTGTGGTTGTGCAATTAGTAATCCCTTGCTTCCCTGACCTGAGTCCTGTTTTTCATGGTACTGATTTACTGTATCTTTTCCAGTGCACTCATTTACGCCCCCCTTTTTCTGAATTAGTTTCCCGAAAGCATTTGCTTAGATACCCTATTTTTCAGTTTACCGAACTTAGAGGTCCCTTTCCTATTGAGGTGTAACCCATCTATACTAAAATCATAGTCATTAAGCCATCCATTTGCATCGACAAAAAGGACGTCTCCATTGCGACATAGCCAGTCTAGTGTGGAATTTACACCATCTACATAGCGGTAGTCGACATCATTCCTATATAACACACCACTGAGACAAAGCTTTGTCTCCGGAAACTTCACTTTTACTGTCGCAATAAGAGTATCAGCCTCGGCCATTATATCACTGGGTGTTGTTAACTTTAGAATGTCATTTGTACCAATGTGGATAATTAACGTCTCGGGTGTTTCCTTTATTTTATTATTATTCACATGTGCTGACAGTTGTTCCACTTGCATGCCCGGATAGCAATATGTGATTCCTTCTTCAATTTCAGGCCCAACATTCCTCACCATAGAATCTCCTATTCGTCTCGTGTACCCTCCTGGGTATCCTCTTCTCCTCCATTCGTTTTACATGTCCATACCATCTAAGTCTAGATTTCTCTATATCATCCTGTAATGGTTCCTCCATTAATTCTCTCGTCCTCTCATTTCTTATTCTGTCCATCTTTGTAGCTCCAATACTGCTTCTCAAGAACCTCATCTCACTGGCCTGTATTTTGCTCTTCTCCCTTCCTTTCATAACCCAAGTCCCCGAGGCATACGTCAGGATAGGGACATAGTACGTCCGATATATGATCTTTTTGCTGTTCTGAGGGACATCCTTGCTCCATAACATGCTTCTCACACTCCTCCGGAATGCTTCTGCCTGTCTCCCCCTCTCATTTCTTTCTCTATAGTTTCTTCCATTATCTTGTATCAGGCTTCCCAGATACTTGAAACTCTCCACTTTCTTCAGCTGTTCCCCACCAACCCATTGTGATTCTTTCCTTCTTCCTTGTTGTGATCACCATCTCACTCTTATTTATGCTAAATTTCATCCCATATCCTTGTATTATTGCTTCCCACACGTCCAACTGTTCCTGTACCTCCTCCTCCTTGTTTCCCCAAATCATCAAATCATCTGCAAACCCCATTGCTTTCATCTTTCCTTCCCCAATTACTTGTGCCACTCGGGTCATTATGTCATCCATCAACACAATGAAAAGTAACGGTGACAGTGCACTTCCTTGTTTCAGGCCGTTTCTCTGTTCCAACCAGTCCGATCTCTCTCCTTCCACTTTCACACAGCTCACGCTTCCCTTGTACATCTCCTTTATCCTCTTTATAGTCCATTTCTCTACTCCTCTATCCTTCAGGACTTCAATACTTTGTTTCTGCATACACTGTCATATGCTTTCTCAATGTCCAGGAAGCCCATCAGTAGATCTGTTCCATACTCATAGTGCTGTTCTTGTAACTGCCTTACAGCAAAAATCAAATCCACTGTGGACCTTCCTGCTCTGAAGTCATGTTGTTCTTCCCTCATCCCTATTGAAGTAAAAATAATACATTAAGATAACAAAGCTGAAAGAAAACAAGAGCAAAAGTAGTCAACAGGACAATTAAAGAAATGGAAATACAAATGATGTTTTAAAATTGACAGGGATCCTTTACAGCAGCGCTTCCCAAACTGTGGTACGCCGTGATGTTACCAAAAATATAAAAAAATAAAATATAAAATTTTAAAATAAAAAAAACATTGCTATGTTGCCGGAGGACTTTAAGGCCAAAGATAAGCAGCAGTTTTATGAATTGAATTATGATTCAGAACTAAGGCAAACTTTTTCAAAAATGTATCTTGTGAACTTTTGGGTTGAGGGGCGTGCATTTTTACTGCCTTTCACTACTTTGCACTTGTGTGAGACTGCATTTTCTTCACTTGTTTATCTCAAGAATAAATACCGGAATAGGCTCCTTACAGTGGAAAACGATCTTTCTTTGGGACTCATCAATCTTAAATCGGACATTCCTAAGTTGGCTTCTAATCTTCAAGCACACCCTTCACACTGAAATTTTTAGTTGAACTTCGGTTTTTATGTTTAATTATTAAGAGATTTTCTATTAATGTTTTGATTTGATGATTTGGGGAAACAAGGAGGAGGAGGTACAGGAACAGTTGGACGTGTGGGAAGGAATAATACAAGGATATGGCATGAAATTTAGCATAAATAAGAGTGAGATGGTGATCACAACAAGGAAGAAGGAAAGAACCACAACGGGAATAACAATTGGTGGGGAACAGCTGAAGAAAGTGGAGAGTTTCAAGTATCTGGGAAGCCTGATACAAGATAATGGAAGAAACGATAGAGAAATAAATGAGCGGGGGAGGCAGGCAGAAGCATTTCGGAGGAGTGTGAGAAGCATGTTATGGAGCAAGGATGTCCCTCAGAACAGAACAGCAAAAAGATCATATATCAGACGTACTATGTCCCTATCCTGACGTATGCCTCGGAGACCTGAGTTATGAAAGGAAGGGAGAAGAGCAAAATACAGGCCAGTGAGATGAGGTTCTTGAGAAGCAGTATTGGAGCTACAAAGATGGACAGAATAAGAAATGAGAGGACCAGAGAATTAATGAAGGAGTAACCATTACAGGATGGTATAGAGAAATCTAGACTTAGATGGTATGGACATGTAAAACGAATGGAGGAGAAGAGGATACCCAGGAGGGTACACGAGATGAAGTGGGAAGGAAAGAGACCGAGAGGAAGACCGAGAGACAGGTGGCTGAAGGGGGTGGAAGAAAGCGTGAAGAAGAGAGGAGAAGACTGGACAAGGGTGGAGGCTGAGAGATGGTGGGAAGACAGAAGACGTTGGAGAGGCTTGTGTTCCAAACAGACCCGGCCAGTGGCTGGAAACTGTGCAAGATGATGATGTACAGTGTCATTTCTGAATGTTTGAATTGGATACTTTTTGTAATAAATAATAAAACAAATGGACACACTTTTTATTATTTGAATTCCAACAAACACAATTTACAATCCATCTTTTGGTCTGCTACATAGTGGTGGTGGTTATAGTTACTGTATCTCCCAACCATTAGGTGGTACACACACAATAGAATTTGGGAAATGCTGCATTACAGTACTGTAGAGTGACATTTTTGAAATTTAATTTTTTGTAAAAATATCTTTCACTGTGGTTTCTTTAGCATACTTTGCACCTCATCACCGAACCTGCCATCACATAAAAGTATAGATAAATCTGCCCGTTATTCTCTTTCATACAAAAACTACTCAACTGATCAACCTTAAATTTTGCATGAATGAACAGGGTCTTTCATATAAAGTAAGAACGGCAAGCGGCAGTTTTGTTATTCGTTGGTGCGGTGGCCTTGGCTGAGCTTGTGGCGTGCCATGGCCCCCTGCTGTACTATTGAAAGCGCGCGCGTAGTACATACGAGGACAGTTTTTTTTCAAGTTCCTATGGACTGTATAAAAATAACAGATTGACATTACCAAACTGATTTTACTACTAAATGTTTGCTTGTTTTATTCTTATGTCTCAACATAATCGCCAAAACGATTGAAACATTTGTAGTATCGTTACACCAGCTTTCCAATAGCCACTGAGGTGGGTATGTCTGGACAGCCTCCTGAAATATTTCCTTTTTGGCGAGACGTTGCCGCCCAATCATACCTTCAATTCTCGAAAATGGTGAAAATCATTCACGACCATACACTACCAATGTTATGATAGGCTTTTACAAAGAATTCAAGTGTGAAGTTTTGGACCATCTGCCGTTTAGTCCAAACCAGCACTGAATGATTTTCACCTTTTTTGTGAATTGAAGCTATGGTTGGGCAGCAACGCCTCGTCAAAAAGGAAAAACTTCAGGAGACTTGTCCAGACGTACCCACCTCAGTGGCTATTGGAAAGCTGGTGTAACGATACGACAAATGTTTCAATTGTTTTGGCGATTATGTTGAGACATAAGATTAAAACAAGCAAACATTTAGTAGTAAAATCAGTTTGGTGTGTCAATCTGTTATTTTTATACAGTCCATCGGAACTTGAAAAACAAAACCGCCCTCGTATGCTCTATGTGCGCGCTTTCAATAGTACAGCAGGGGGCCATGGCGCGCCACAAGCTCGGCCAAGGCCACAGCACCAACGAAGAACAAAACTGCAGCTTTATTACTTTCTATGAAATACCCTGTAGTTTCGGTGTAGGATTTCAATCAAACCAGACAACTTGTCGTCGGCCAATACTCGTATCCGAGTGTATGTTCCTTTCCTGCATTACTAATTTGTATTCACTCGATGGTGGTGTCACTGGTAACTCAACAGACCAATTCTGGCGTAGAACATACGGCCACACACGATGCAGATGATGGAAGGTGGGGGACGTGGCAATATCTGGCGCAGCTTTCTCCTCTTGACGAGTTTCCATTTCCTGCCTTCGGCGTTCTTCTTCAAAATGTGAAACCGCAGCTGAGGTGGCTGCACGCCAACGTGCGCGATCTTCCGCAAGTGTATGCCAATTATCTGGATCAATGGCTACACAACTTGTACGGTACATAGTTATGAAACCCTGAGCTGATATATGAGACAAAACTGCTCTACGAAATACAGTAGTTCTAATATACAGTACGAGAAATATCGCATGTTCATAAATCACACTTTCTCCAATAGGTTTATAATGAGAGACTTAGGAGAAAGGTTGTTATGTTTCAACCAAATGATTATAGAACACTATTTACATTTCAGTTAGAATTCCAAGTTCTACGCTCCCTAACTTACGAAGGCAATCACTGAAAATTGGATCATCATAACACTCATCGGTTATTCAATATGAAATTATACGATTTGAGTACTCATTCCTTTGATTTACTGTTTCTGAAATCCATGCAAAACGATTAAGGAATGACCTCAGAATGTTAAAATGACATGAAACAGGCATCACAGCGGCCAAAATGTGAAGTGGACACCAATTAATTAATTAATTAATTAATTAATTAAGGAGTGTATTTTCCCACAGCAACAGTGTCTGCAAATTCGCACAATTCGTACATTTTTTAAAAGTCATTTTTTAAAGAAATTATAGATATTTATGAAATTAGAGTGCAATTTGGCACTGCTAATGTCTATTCTGTTTCATTTCAATGCTCATTTATCACGATCGGTCGGTTGTGAGCCCCGCAGGAGGGATCTATACTAAAATAATATATATGATAGGCTATACCTGCTAACTTCTAGTTATCCAGAAGATCATCGAAATAGTTTCAATAGTTTTGTAGAGCAATTTTGTCCTGTATACATGATTGATTATCATGTTGGAAACCATTTTTAGCCTATTTTCAATTTTGAAAAAAATAGGTTTATGAGATCACCTTTTGTCCGTGTGTGTGTGAGGAGTGTGTGCCCCCCTAATAACTTCTAAATGGCTGGAGCGATTTCAATGAAACTCGGTAAGTTCATAGCACTATTCCGGACAACCCCGACCGTGCCCTTCAAATTTTGTTACGTCTCACCAAACATGGCGGCTGTGCAAAATATTTCACCAGCATTCAATATCTCCGAAATTATTCCCGATATCACCCTGGTATTTTTTGCGGTGATAAAGGGAACCACTAGAAGTTCACCTGTGTGACTTTTGAAAAACTGGTAACTACAAAACCAACATTGCGGCCACGCGAATTTGCGACTTTTAAATAGACGTTTCTCGAGATTTAACCAACCAAAAGCAATAAAGCTTGGTACAGCATATGTTTATACACATTGTAATGCACCGACATCTAATGTGGTTCAATTGTTTACATAACCACAAGATGGCGGATGTGCGAAATATTTCACCGGCATTCTATATATCTGAAACTGTTAGCGGTATCACCCTGAAATTTTGTACGGAGATAAAGGGCACTACTGGAAGTTCATCTATAAGACTTTCAAAAACTGGTTAACTACAAAACGAACATGGCGGCCAAGCAAATTTGAAAATTTTAAATAGACCTTTCTCGCGATTTAATGTTCCAACCGCAATGAAATCTGGTACAGGAAATGTTTATACATATTGTAATGCACTGGTATCTAATTTAGTTCAATTGTTTACATAACCTCAAGATGGCATCTGTGCGAATTTTAAAATTAAGTTTTTATTTCTTGTGTTGTAATCATGCGATCGAAGTGAAAGTTTGAATAATGAACCTACGCAATAATTTTCCTTTAATGGTACATGACTCTATGGCCTATACATTTAACAATCCAACATGGCGACCATCCGAAATATTTAGACGGCTCTGAATATCTACGAATCTATTATAGCAATCAAACTGGTTTTTTTTAATGTTCATAGGGGCTATGAATTTAAGTTCACCTATAGGACTTTAAATAACCTGGTGATCACAAATTCAACATGGAGGCGACGCGAAGTATAAATATTCACATGGACGTTTCTCGTAATTTAACTATCCGAGTGCAGTGAAACTTGGTACAGTAAATCCTTATAGGAATGTTAATCCACTGGTATCTAATTTATTTCAATTGTTTCTATAACCACAAGATGGCAGCTGAGCGAAATTTTAAAATCTCCTTGTTACTTCTTGTGTTCTAATCATGCGATTGACGTTTGAATGCTACACGTACACAATAATCTTCATGTAACAGTACATAACTCTAAGACCTACATATATAAAATCCAACATGGCGACGATCCAAAATATTTAGTCGGTTCTCAATATCTACGAATCTATTGCAGCAATCAAACTGAAATTTTGTATGTTGATAGTGGCAATTAACATTAGCAGGATATATGAAAATAGGCTGTATAGTTCTTCACGGAACTACTTGTTTTATGTATAAACCTTGTTTGAGCAGCAAAAGAGCACCCAAGTAATTCGATTTTATGCCACACCAGGCTCTAAGCTGTAAAGCTTGAATCGCCAATAAAATACTCCAAAGGTAATAAAAGTGGAGAGAAGTTGAGTACAAGGTGCAAATGAACTATAAGGTGCGTTCAAAAAGTAACGAGCCGGAGGCTGGAATGCGCAACCCGGTGACGACATCTGCTAATCGTGGTGTGTGTAACGAGGTGTGGTTCCGACCAGAGCGTGGGAGGTCACAGCCCATCGCTAAAGGGCACGCGTGCACGTCACGTGACTATACAAAGCGAGCAGCAGCATTCATCAATCGTCCAACCAAGACCAAGACAGTAGGCCATTTGACATGCTTCCTGGTGTGGTTGAAGACTGTGGGGCACCCATTGGGCACACACTTTGCGCAAGTGCAGTCGTTCCTTCATGATGGTGTGCACACTTCCGACCACGGCGGCTATGGCGTTCACCGTCACTCGGCGGTCCTGGGTAATGAGTGCATCAACCAGCTGGACGTTGTCATCGGTAATGCAGGGGGGTGCCCCAGACCGGGCATCATCGGCTAACGACACCCGTCCTTCCCTGAAGCGCTTGTGCCACGCCTTGACCCTTGCAAGGGACATGCAGTGTTCGCCGTACACTTGTGACATTCGGCGATGAATGTCCGTTCCCCCTACTCCTTCCGCTGTCAGAAACCGAACAACACCTCTTTGCTCTTCGTTTGACGCCTCCATGTCACTGTTTGCAATGCGACTGGCAGCATTGGACGATTGATGAATGTTGCTGCTTGCTTTGTATCGTCACGTGACGTGCACGCATGCCCTCTAGCGACGGGCTGTGACCTTCCTCGCTCTGGTCGGAACCACACCTCGTTACACACTCCAAGATTAGCCGATTTCGTCACCAGTTTGCGCATTAAATGCTCCGGCTCGTTACTTTTTGAACGCACCTTATATTTTAAATGTATTTAGTAGGTTGACAATCTAGAGTTTCCCTGCCGGAAATACGAGAAGGGACAGAGAGAGAGGAGATGCGTGGAGGGATATTTTCCTCAGGACTTCACCTGATGTTTGGTATAGAGGCGGGATGTGCCAGGTGAAGCTATTCGAATACATCCCTGTTTGTATCTAGTAAGCAATTGAAGGTAGGGAAAATGCCATAGGGACTTGTGGTGCACTATCCATCCCCCAATTACTTCCCACAAGTTTGTAAACATCCTGTATTTGGCCATTTACTAAAGCTCTACAGAAATCTTAACTACCACCAAGGTAAACACAGTAATGAAGGCAATGAGCAAGTCTCTTGTAATACACTACGTTACATCTTCTCAAAGGACGTAGTTCTTATGGTCTGGTAGTCCGGTCAGGAACGTATTCTCCGGAGTTGCAGGAAATTCTGTGAAGCATAAATTTCATAGATTGCATTAGATTGGTACTCATTTTACTGTCAGTAAACACAGAACACAGAGGCTTGATATGGAGCAAGGATGTGCCACAGAAATGTAAAGGGATCATATATAAGACATACTTTGTGCCGATCCTAACGTATGGATCAGAAACTTGGGTGATGAGGGGAGAGATAAAAACAGAATACAAGCAGTGGAAATGAAGTTTCAGAGGAGTCGTATAGGTCAGAGTCAGAGAAACATTAAAGGAAGACCCCTACAGGATAGGATTGAAAAATCAAGGCTACAGTGGTATGGACACGTGAAAAGAATGGGAGAAGAGAGAATACCACGGAAAATATTGGAAATGGAGTGAAAGAAAAAGCGAACCAGAGCAAGACCAAGGGATAGGTGGATAAAGGGGGTAAAGAAAAGTGTTGAGACAGAAGAGAAGTGGTGGGTAGACAGGAAACGATGGAGAGGTTTGTGCTCCAAGCAGACCCAACCTGGGGTTGGAAACCGCTCTAGTTGATGATGATGAAACACAGAATATTCCTAAATAGGGACCAGATGTTGTGAATTGAGCGGTGCACACTTGTGTTTAAGTGGGTGATACTTGTTTATAGTGTATAAGGTATATACCTAATAGGAACTCCGTCAAAAGATCAAGGTAAGAATTGAGCGTGCAAAAACAACCTTTATTAAAAAGAAAATCTCCTGAGTACCACAGTCTGAACTTGATCTTGGGCTGCAAATGGTCAGGGGATATGTTTTTCCCATTCTATTGTATGGAATGGAAGGAAATAAGCTGGAAGCCTTCAAAATGTAGGTTTCATTGGCGGATGTTACGTATCTCGTGAACCGAAAGAATGAGGTGATGGGAACAGTGGGGGTGCCCGACCCCCTCCCTTAAGATTTGTCACATATAATATTTTTTTATGAATTAAAACATTATAAACTAATATACTATTGTTACTAAGCGACGAATGGCAACGTTGCAAAGCAAGGCGACGATAGAGCGATGTTAACTGTGTGAAAATCAGTTTGCTCTTATCTTATGTGTATAGCGTGGCAAGTTAGACCTGGCCTGTCATGGCGGAGTCTCGTCTAGGAGAGGAAGTGGTGGGATCACTAGGCGCAAATGCGATTTCCCCTCTTTGGTGCAAGAGCTGTTTGGGGCTGCTCGCTGCTCGTCGTGGTTATATTATGTAAGCATAAAGTATCGAATAGGAGCATTCTCAGTGACATAGCATTGGTATTGGTGGTAATGAACTGAGAGCGCGCCCACTTCACACACTCCTGACAGCAAGCTTGTTGCTGAGCTTGTCAAAGAACAGAGCCGCTCAGTCTTGACAGCATCAGTACCCTGCCAAGGTTCTGGGAATAATGACTACTTGGCAACATCTAACCAGCACATGATGAAGTATGTGCTCACTGGTTGACAAAGAATCCAGGCGGGGGGGATGACGTAATGCACCTGGACGCACATCAGATGGTTCAGGTCTAACTTGTTCCGTTATAACAAGATAACCTCTTATTACTATCCAGAGCCTTTGCTCTTATGAACGAACCAAGAACAGCAACAAGTGCCCCTGAAGCATGTGAGAAAAGTTTTTTCCCATCTTTTATACCCTTATCAAACTTTTGGCGACTTTGCCTCTCTCTGTAGCTACTGGTACTGCCGAACGGAGTTTGAGTTAAAAACGTACTTAAGAAATTCTACTTCTGAAAACAGACTCAACGGTCTAGTATTGCAATCTATTCACAGATACATACATCTCACTGACGATGAAGTTATAAACCGATTTGGTAATGCTTCAAGACACCTTGACTTTATATTATAGTGTAAGTTGTAGATCATAACAGTAATGTTAATTCTTTCCATGTAAACACTATCAAGATGATTGTACTAATAACAAGTATCATAGGTTGGTTGGTTGGTTGGTTGGTTCCTTAGTTTAGGGTCTGCAACAACGCGGTCATGTATCCCCGTGTACTTTAGGTGTGTGTAGAATTTGTCTGATAACCGGTGTTAATTGTGATGGCTGTATTAGTGTGTTATCTGTTTTAATTCAAGTAAGGACTGCAGACGATTAATTTTTTCAAGTAGTTCCTACTTTTGCTACCACGACACCTAGCTGCGGCCGTGGCTATTAAATGCCATCGCAGTCAGCACCTGGCGGCGAACGTTGGAACTAATATAGCGCTATAAATCTAACCTACAAATTTTAGCTTCCACAAGTGTAGTTAGTGGAAGGTTCTTTTACATGTCATAAATCTATGACATGGGACCGCCGGCTTTACTTCCCCTCTGATGGGAGGCATCCTGAGGGATTTTTAACGCTCTTAAAAAATCCGACGACTTCGGCCGGGTTTGAACCCGCGATCTTGGGCATAGAAGCTCAGCATGCTACCCACTACGCCACCGAAGCCGAATATCAAAGAAAATTAAAATACGTTCCGATCATCTGCTTCCTCCCTGATAATGTTTTTATCAACTCATGAACCCAATATGAAATAGACTTTGACAAGTGCATGTGAAGGGTTCATAATTATGTTTAAATTACCATTAATTTCTTTTATAAGAATTGAATGTTGCCGTGGAAGAGACAGAGTGGTGGTGGTCGTCTTCATTTTCTCCTACATTAATGGACCACATCATTTTCATCCAATTAATAGCTGTATGTAGTAAAATGTTGGCAGGATGGAGACCTGTCCATTGCTTTGTGCTAAGTAGGCATGATAATCTTCTACATCTCCTTCCTCTTTTGCCTTCAGTTATCAGGTGGTATTTTGTGTTCCCCAGAATGTGTCCCTGGTGTGCAGATTTCCTCCTTTCAACAGCAGTGAGCAGCTCTTGGCCTCTATTTTATTTGTTTTATGACTTCTTAAATACTGTAGATACTCTTGCCGTCCATGGTATCTTAAGCATCCTGCGTTAAGTTCACAGTTTAAAGGCATCGATGCTTTTTGTTGTTACCATTTTGTGTCCAAACCTCAACACCATATAGAAGTAGGTAGGTCTATAGACCATATGTAACAATTGAGATCTGTTCAGGAGGAGTGCAACAAGGCAGTGAGTGCCCTTTTACCATTACTATTCATCACCATCATGGATGACATCATAAAGGAAGTGAAGCAGAACACCAATATGGATCTTCAAGCATTTGCTTTTGCAGATGATATAGTTATCTGGGGAAATATTGAGCTGGAAGTCCAGGAAAGGCTGAACGTCTGGAATGATCATTTGAAAAAATATGGACTGAAAGTAAGTGCCACAAAAACTGCTGCAATGTCTGTTAACAGACAGACAAGTAAAGATAATATGATGCTGGAGGGTGTACAATTGGAAACAGTAGACCAGTATCAGTACCTTGGATGCTCAATATCAAGTGACAACAGAATACAGCTTGAATTAAATAACTGTATTCAGAAATCAAGTCAATTCTATCAGCAAGTTTGATATCTACTCTGGAATAAGCAAGTCCAAACTCTGTTTCGAACATACTTTGTCCCTATATTGACTTATGGGTTGGAAACATGCACAACTACCAAAAAAGATGACAGCAGACTTCAGGCATGCTTCAAAAAACTAGGAAAGACAAAGTAAGAAATGAGAGGATAAGAGAACAAGCTGGAATAAATCAGTCCCTGAAGGAGACCATAACTAGGGCACGTTTGCAATGGTTTGGTCACGTCAAACGTATGACAGAAGGAAGAATTGAAAAACAATGGTTACATACTGAGATTACTGGAGAGAGACCTGTTGGAAGACCCAGGAGAAGATGGCTGGACCAAGTGAAGGAAGATATCACATCCAAGGGAATCAACTGGGATGAAGTCTTGAAGGAGCAGTGGTACATGGATCAACCAAAATGGAGAGCGCACCCGGGAAACTGGAGTGGAAACTTGATGATGATGATTTCTTCAGGTCAGAACTTGTACAACAAGCGTTAATAAACAACATTTATATATTGACCGGCTGGGACTATGAAAGAATTATTTTAATCTAATGTAAGTTAGTATGGATTAATTTTCAACATGTTTTATTTTACGAGAATGCGATACTCGTGAATAAGCTCGAAAATGGTGCATCATTGTAAATATACACATCAAAAGAGAATTACAAACAGGAAAACATTTGGCCAGTTAAACAGGGATATGTGTTGTAATCTAGCCATCCTGTGACGTTTCAATAATGGCCACCACGGGCCTCCAGCAGGGCTCTTATTAGCCGTGGCATACCACAAATCAAGTTGTTCAGGTCCTCTTGAGGCAGGCGATTCCACTCTTCTATGGCGGCTTCCGTGATCTCTTGGCGTGATATGGGAGCGTGTGGACGCTGAGCAAGAGCACGCTTCAGCATATCCCAGACATGTTCAATACAGTTCATGTCTGGTGACATCGCAGGCCATTCCATTTGTGCAATGGCGGACTACTGGAGGAAGTTCTGTATCACCACCGGTCGATGTGGTAAGTATATACAAAACTTTTTTGATGTGTATATATTGACTGGGTGGGGTTATGAAAGAATTATTTTAATTTAATGATAAGTTAGTATGGATTCTTTTTCAACATGAGCGGCTTCGGTGGCATAGTCGGTAGCATGCTGAGCCTCTATGCCCAAGGTCGCAGGTTCAAACCCAGCTGAAGTTGTCGGATTTTTTAAGAGCGTTAAAAATCCCTCAGTATGCCTTCCTTCGGAGGTGATGTAAAGCCGGCGGTCCCATGTCATAGATTTATGGCATGATAACAAACCTTCCACTAATTACACCTATGTGAAGCTAAATAAATTATCGGTTTTCTTTGAGTAACGCTCTTAGGTTGCAACATTCGTCGCCAGGAGCCGACTGCGGTGGCATCTAGTAACAAAATGCAGAACTAGTTGGTCGTTGAGGGTGGCGTTTGGTAGCAAAAGTTGGAACTACTAGAAAAATCGAATGTTTGCAGTCCTTACTTGAATTAAAAACAGATAACACACACTAATACAGCCATCACAATTGACACCGGTTATCAGACAAATTCTACACCCACCCAAAGTACACGGGGCTACATGACCGCGTTGTCGCAGCCCCTAAACTGAGGAACCAACCATCAACATGTTTTATTTTACGAGAATGAGATATTCGTGAATAAGCTTGAAAATGGTGCATCCTTATAAATAACATTGCTCACAAACCTAAAACCATGTTTTCTATAGAGCATCCAGCGTTTAGAAAAGACTGTGGAGCCTTATGGCGACAGTGTTGCTAACTCCAGGCAGAGGTAGCGCTGACGTCATTCGTTATGTTCACCCGCTTCGAGTACTGCGCTTTCATAAGTTAGCGAGACAACACAACCCCAGCAACTACCTGAAATAGAACACGCACAGGAAGGAGCAGTTTTGCAGGTGTTAACGGATTGGACCAGTATTAAGGATGCCGTAAGCGAAGAGAACCAATAACGACATTCATTTCGTTGTGATATGACGCATTACTGATTGACAGATGTCGAGAGCACAACCCTTCCTTCTCGGATGCATGCTGACGATGTTAACAATTTTTATGTCAGCAATACTGTTGATCATCTCCTCTTCAGTTATTAGTTAGGCTGTAATTTAGTTTCTTTCAATTTTATTCTTATTGTTTTGTTTAGATTAATATTTGTAATATTGTAGTGAGTTAGCCGTGCGGTTAGGGGCACGCAGCTGTGAGCTTGCATTCGGGAGATAGTGGGTTCGAACCCAACTGTTGGCAGCCTTGATTCGATCGAACAGAAAATAAAACACACCTGTAACACCAATGAAGGATAGTGCTTCAGAACTTATGTTGTCGGCGGAACTGAGCACGTGCCCCACTCCGGGCGAGCATGCAGCACAGGACGAGCCTCTTCTTTCCAGCGTGCTAACCTCGAAAATGATTAAATTACTAAGACGTAATATAAACGATACTTGTATGCAATAACAAAGGCAATCAATTGGCAGATAATTGTAGGAAGCTATTATGACGAAAAATATATATGTTCAGAGCTTCTTCATGATAAAAGGTGAGGTAACAAAACCAGTGTAGGGGGGGTTCCGTTATAAGTAAAAGCCCATAAGACCCACAGTCTTTTCTAAACGCTGGATGCTCTATAGGCAGATGCAATAATTAGCAATATAGCGTACTTACTGAAGTTGTACCAGGTCTCTTTGTCCCCGATCTCCGCACGAGCCGAGTTGAGAGCGTGACGTATGGCAAACAGAATGCTCCCGCTCAGACATAGTGGTGGTTCCCCAGTGGCTGTAACAAGACGTGGACACCAATCACTACCTCGCATTGCTGCGACTCATTTTCAACATGGCCGAGTGCACCAAGTCACTCATGGTGACTGCCAGGGGAGTTGGAAGTCCGAACATCCTGTGTGTGGTTTTTCCAATCTTTCTGCAGACAAATGCTGGGATGGTGTCGTATTACAATAGAATGCTTTTCAGTTGGTCAACACAATTGTGGCCAATTATATTAGGTGGGGAGTAAAAGTATTTAAACACCCTAACCTAAAAGAAATCACTTAATATACAAACAAGGGGGTAATTACTGTAATTGGATTAATCAATCAATTAATCAGTACCTTTTTTTCTACACATAATTTAAGGGGTACTCTCATGATCTTGCAATTTTCGACAATTTACAGAGTCTGGTTAACACTTTTCGGGCTGACATGTTAAATGAGAGGTTCTTCTTCTTCTTCAAGTGCCTCGTCCTCCGAGAACATTGGCGATCAGTAGCATGATCTGCTGTTTATCCATAGCTGTTCTAAACAGTGTCACTGTATTAAGTCCAAACCACTGGCTTAAGTTCTTTAGCCAGGATATTCGTCTGCGTCCTGGACCCCTAATGCCATCAATCTTCCCTTGGATAATTAATTGCAACAGGTGGTATTTGTTGTTGCGCATGAAATGACCAAGGTATTCTAGTTTTCTACTTTTGATGATACTGAGAATTTCCAAGTCTTTGTTCATACGCCGCAGTACTTCCACATTTGTGACTTTAACTCTCCATGATATCCTTAAAATCCTGCGATACGACCACATTTCAAATGCTATCAGTTTCTTTCTTAAAACCTCGGTAAGTGTCCATGATTCAACTCCATAGAGCAGGACACTAAAAACGTAGCATCGAATCAGTCGGGCGCGTAATGACAGACTTAAATCACGGCTGGTCAAAACTTTTCTCATTTTCATGAAAGAACTTCTGGCCTGCTCAATTCTACAGCGAATTTCTTGATTTAAGTCCCAGTTATCATTGATTTGACATCCTAAATATTTATATGATGAAACCCTTTCAATTCTTTCATTACCAAGTGTAAGATTGCCCTGAATTTCATCTTTGTTTCTACTAACAACCATCCACTTTGTTATTTTTACATTTAAATGTAATCCCATGGCATTACTCTCTTCAGAAATAGAATCCAGTAGTGTTTGTAGATCATCCATACTTGTTGCAAGGATGACAGTGTCATCAGCATATCAGATGTTATTAATGATAGATCCAATTACCACTACTCCTTGAGACTTTCCATCAAGAGCATCTTGAGGTTGCATTGGGTTAATTTATTTTTGGTCAACATGTCACGGTGGTAACTGCACTCAGTATTTCTAATCATTTTACCACCAACCATTCGTACTTGCTGCTAAATTCCGGCTTTTTCTCCAAATCCCAGCATTCGGGAATGTCTTCCGTCCCACTGTTACATGCGGTTGAAAGCTCTTTCTTGTGATCTTCGTTTGTATCACCACGTGACACTGTTGGTGTTTCTCCGTCACTGCTTTTGTTCGGATCATTAACCTTCAGCTTCTTCGATGCCTGGGTGGATGTTAAAAAGTTGGTTATTTTCTTCGCCCTTCAAAATTAACCACACGCACAAAATAACAACCTATCCCGCCTCCAAACACTAGCCTGCGTGCTTATAAGAACGGAGTGCCGAGTTGCCAACCAAAAGATACTGATTCGATAGATCGATTTAAATCAAGGATTACTCGAAATATACTCCAGCTGTTGTGAACTGATCGATGAACTTTCAAGTCGGAAGTTATATTTGCCGGACTAGATACAAATGTACCAATGTTTTTTTCTTAAACAGTTTTCAAGTGTTTAAGGGGTATGCGTCGTACCCCTGCGTTCCCCCTGAAAAAAATTAAAAAAAAAGATACGAGCCTTACAGTAGTCGCATATGATGTGTAACATGTTATCCTACTCGTATACTACACAGCTTGGACATTCTTAAAATGTTAATTTACGCTCCGTTTTCATACTGGTACTATGATGAAGTGCCCTCTCACCCCTGTTATTTATAGTGGTGATGGATGAAATCATACGAAAAGTGGTAAACAGCATTGGGGGAAGGAAAATGAAGGCAATGTTGTTTGCTGATGACCTTCTGGTATGGGGAGAGGATGAGGAAGAAGTACAAGAGCAATTAGATGAGTGGGAGAAGGTAGTGTTATCATATGGGATGAAGTTCTCAGCACAAAAGAGTGAAGTGGTCATCACAACGAGGAAGAAGAACAGACTGGATATGGGCATAACACTTGGAGGACAGCAGTTGCAGAAAGTAGAATGCTTCAAGTACTTGGAAAGCATAATTGAAGAAAAGGGAGGCAATAGGATGGAAATAAATGAAAGGGGAAGATGTGCAGATGGATTTTTCAAGAGTGTTAGGGGGATGATATAGAATAAAGATGTACCACAAAAATGTAAAGGAATCATCTACAAGACTTACTTTGTGCCAATTTTGACATATGTTTCAGAAACATGGGTGATGAAGGAAAGGGACGAGAGTAAAATACGAGCAGTGGAGATGAAATTCCAGAGGAGTAGGGTAGGAGTGACAAGAATGGACAGAGTAAGGAATGAGAGAGTCAGGGAGATGGTAAGAGAGGAACCATTGCAAAATAGAATAGAGCGATCTAGGCTACAATGGTATGGACATGTGAGGAGGATGCAAGAGGAGAGGATACCGAAGAAGATGTTTGGAATGGAAATGACGGGAAGGAGGCCAAGGGGAAGACCAAGGGACAGATGGACAAAAGGAGTTAAGAAGAGTGTGGAGGAAAGAGGAGTGTGCTGGGACACAGTAAATGACGAGAGATGGTGGATGGACAGGAAACGATGGAGAGGTTTATGTTCCAAGCAGACCCGACCAGCGGTTGGAAACTGCTCAAGATGATGATGATGATGACTATGATGAATGTATAGATTGAATTGGAGATATGCTACTGTCACACTTGTTTGAACAAACATCACATATTATATTGTAAATTAAGAGGAGTAATGAAACCATAGTCTCTAGTCTATCTATAGACTACTAGAAATAATGTCCAATACAATCAAATTTCCCCACACCTGCTTGGTGCAAACTATTGTATTTAAAATTAGATAAATCGTAATTTCATGTAGATTCTGTTAAAATGACACATAATGTTATGATAAATATTGTTTAAATCGATAATCTGGTAGCAAAAACATTTGCCGGGACTGGGGTTCGAACCCGAGACCTCATGATTCGCAGACCAAGGGGCTATCCACGCAGCCATTACAATCACAGATATTTTGAGTACAAGACAGTTACTTATTTTCACGTGCCGGAAATAATATGGAAGTAATTTTTTATGTTCCATTAATATTTTGCTTTTTTTCGATAATGTTCCTGCATGAAATTGAGTTTAAAATTAGTTATGAATACGCCTACTTGACAGTAAAGGGAATTACTACGAAAGGCTAGCCCAGTACCCATATAAAAAATCGATATACCGTATATTATATTGATCATTGCATTACCGCAATGTGCGTTAATATCTGAATAGCCATTGTGCAGAAACATAATACTGGCTTAGCCGACTAGTTACAATGTTTCATTATTAAAGCATATAATCATTTAAATATTGATACAAAGACGTCTAACATGTGGTTTGTGTTTCAATCAGTTGACACCAGAGTTCGCATGATCGTTTACCGTTCAGTATGAAAGTGTTGAGCAAAGTTACTCGAGGAGTGGATGCCAATCACTTTTATCCAGAGATTGAAAAACAGACTCTTAATAAATCATAATTGTTTTCAGCAAATATGATATAATGAATATTTTTACACCAAAGAACGACAACTTGAAGATGATTTATTGTAGGAATATTCTTAATGGTGCCTCCAAACCTTGAAGTATTCCGTATGTGATATATACTGTATTCCACATGGCCGGCAGTGCGCCTTGGTACCAATCTCCAACACCACGCGCTCATTCTTTCCTCTTACCACTGCCAGCTGGATCGCATCCCTCCTGGCTGCTAAAGCAGGAGGGATGCGATCCAGCTGGCAGTGCATCTTACACACTTCAGTCCGATCCACTTCCGTCCCATTTTTCAAAATCACTCCCACAAATATATTCAGCAACCGAGTGGAAAGATGTTACACATCAAAAGCACTACAATTAATTAATTTTATTGTTAAAATGAGACTGCATTAGGAAAGTTATGCAGATAACCACGACAATGGAAGAGAGACTGCGTATTGTAAGGCTGAAGTGGTTTGATCATGTATAAAGGATGCCAGAGACACGTATTGCCAGACAGAACTTGGAAAGTAAGGTACCGGGGAAGAGACCCATTGGACGTGTCAGAAGTAGGTGGATAGACCAAGTTAAAGAAGATCTCCTCATAAGAGGACTGATGTTCCAAGATAAAAAAAGGAGAAATCTATAATGACAGAGTTAGATGGAGGCATATCGTCCACTCAAATCCCACCTAGCCCGTTGGAAGGATCCCAAGATGATGATGAATTGTTAAAATGAATCATTTTTGCCATATTGTTTCTTATAGATTTTACAATTTTCAATAGAACAATTATATGCATCTTTTATGATTCATGGAACCTATGTTAGCAGTAAGGTTCATCATCATCATCTTGAACAGTTTCCAGCCACTGGCCGGGTCTGTTTGGAACATAAGCCTCTCCATCGTCTTCCCACCGTCTCTCCGTCACCACCTTGGTCCAGTCTTCTCCTTTCTTTCGCACGCATTCCTCCACACCCTTCAGCCACTTATCTCTTGGCCTTCCTCTTGGTATTTTTCCCTCTATTTTCATCTCGTGTATCATCCTGGGTATCCTCCTCCTATCCATTCGCTTAACATGCCTATACCATTTTCAACACACATAAACAAATGTAAATACAGACAAATGTAGAAATGCTGGCTGTGAGTCCTTGGGAGACGGAGAAATGAACGGATATGGACAGCCCCAATACCTTTAGAGCGCAGCACACCAACAGGGTTCGGAGAGTTCTGAAGCAGCTTCACTCTGAAGTCGACAGGAATATCTTTGGCTCCAGGAGGTTTGTAGTGCTATGAAAAGGAGAGAACAAAAACAGAGTCATAAAGTATTTCAAAGTTCCATTGTGTTAATTATATTTACAATGCACAGAGTTGTAGCCTATGACAAGTTTTTGAAAATTAATAAATGGGACATTATCTGAGCACAGGGCTGACCTTTCTGCCATCTACACTGTACCAAAGCACTCCCTCTCCACCAGGGGCGTAAAACATGGGGAGGGCAGGGGGGCCATTGCCCCCCTGAAATTTTAAAGTAAAACTGAAAAAAAAAAATTAAAAAAATAGTACTGTAAGATGATCATCTTGTTCAATCCATGGATTGGTCTTCGGCTGTTCCCCAGTCGGCTCTATTTATAGCTTTCCTCTTCATAGTTTCTGCATCCTACATCAGACATGATTTGCTGTACATATTGTAGGTGTGGTCTTCCTAGACATGTTTTGCCTTCAACCATTCCCTCCAATACCGTTTTCAGCAGGCTATCGTGTCTCAAAATATGTCCTATCAGTCTAGTCCTCCTCCTCTTTATACTTTTCCAGAAGGTATAATTTTCCTCCACCTTTTTAAATACTTCAGCATTCGTTATTTTTTCTGTCCAGCTAATTTTTAGCATTCTTCTATAACACAATTGTTCAAAAGAATTTAACCTTCTTTTTTCTTCTTTTCCAACTGTCCAAGTTTTGCAACCATAAAGGGCAATACTCCAAACATACGCTTTTAATAATCTTTTCCTAGTTTTAAGATTAATGGAATTTGTGGTGAATAAACGTTTCTTTTTGTGAAATGCTAATTTGGCTTGTAAAATTCTATATTATTTTGATTTCTTTCTTGCTTCTTCCATCTTTGGTAATTTTGCTTCCGAGATATTTAAATTCTTGAACATTTTGTAGTGTTTTGTTGCCCTCCTCTATTTTTATACTTGAGTCTGCTTTTTTATCGCAGACCATAACTTTCGTCTTTGACTTATTTATTTTCATCTTGTATTCATTACCCATGATTTTCTCCATTTTTACTATTATTTGTTTGAGATGTTGTAAGATAACCCGAAACTATTCTATGAATGATTCAATATTAGGTTAGGCGGAAAAACCGGAAAAGCCACCTTGCCTTGCTTAGTCGTAATTTCTTTTCTACCCAACAAAGAGTGTGTTTTCCCCCCCTCCCCCGTTTCCCGCCGAGCCGCCATCTTGGCCGAGACGCTTTGAGCTTTGTCCTCTTACCACGACAATTTGAATAGGTGCATTTTCGAACTGAAAAAAATGAAAATTCACAGCCTGCTTCCAGTCAACCGACCGGGTCAGGGATGGAATGAATGAAGCCCCCATCTAGCGGCGAGGATGTGAACTGTGCCGGCTGCCGAAGCCCGTCGTACTCCTCTGAGGCAATGATTAAATGAATGACAGATCAAATGAAATGATAGTGGAGAGTGTTGCTGGAATGAAATTGTGACAGTGAAAACCGGAGTACCCGGAGAAAAACCTGTCTGCCTCCACTTTGTCCAGCACAGATCTCACATGGAGTGACCGGGATTTGAACCATGGACTCAGCGGTGAGAGGCCGGCGTGCTGCTGCCTAAGCCACGGAGGCTGCATTTTTGAACTATTATTAGAAATTTTCTGAGCGCCGGTTAAAAATTGAGGTAAGTCAGTGTTAGGGTCTTTTGTTACGGTCTGTTGCAACGCTTCCACGTAGCCGTGACGAAGTCCTTTTAGGGTGGTTTTGGGTTGGGGGAAGAGGAAAATGTCTACTGGGGCAGTGTTGACACTGTAGGGTGGCTGAGGCAGGGTTGCGATGTTGCGTTGGGCCAGGTACGCCAGCACGTGGAAGGCTGTGTCGCGCGGCGCATTGTCGTGCTGGAGCCGCCAGGAGTTGGCAATCGCTGGGCAGACACGGACGATGCGTTTTCTCAGTCGTTTAAGGATCTCCACGTAAAAACCTTACTCTGCGGTCATTGTCCCAAAAATTCTTCACTCTTGCCACATTTTCATCCGTTTTGGTGCTCGAAGGTTGTCCTGAACGTGCGTCGTCTTCAATTTCCTCTCTCCCCTCCCGAAACAGTTTGTGTTAGTCAAAAACACTCTAATCTACCCATGGCGTTATCACCGTAAGCCATCTTGATAATATCGTGAGCCCCTTTGCCTGTTTTGCCGAGCCTAACACAAAATTTGATGGCGTAGAGCACTGTTTCAACAGACGAACCATAACACAGTGTGACGAGTGCACTTGCAGAGGTTATGGTGACGAGCGATTTACACTCCACTACAGTTGAGAACCAACTGTGTGGCTGGCTCCCAGCCTTCCTTACATCCCCTCCAGGCAGAGAAGCCGCGGACAATTTATCGGTCTGCGCGGAAAAAATCTGGTCCGACTACTTTCAGGACAGACTCTGTATTCCGATTGCATTTTGTATTTTAATTATAAATAATGAATAACAATCCTCTTTGTTGTTTTATAAAGCTTCAGGCCTACATTACCGTGTTATTTCAAGTTTTAAAAACCTAAACTAGGAAAAAAAACACATTTAGAATTAGGCAGGTAACCGCAGTTTATAAATTTGATCCGCCCCACGTTTGCAAGGAGTTTTACGCCCCTGCTCTCCACTGCAGATGCCGTTAAGGTCTTCACTCTTAACCCAGAGCTGGGCCTTCCATATTTATAACTCCCTGGAGAGAGAATGTCCCAGAATAGTAAAGCCCCCAGGAATTGGGCTACCTGTTGGTCTGCGAGTTTTATAACCAACTTTAATACAGTATTACTTCAGGGCTCCCCTATCCATCACCTGGGAACACGCCCTCTAGGGGTTAGAGGTTCACCTGATGATAATTGAATCAGTGTTTTTTGAAAGGGCGCAGGTGAGCAAAAGGAAACTGTTGGGAAAGTAAATAAAACTTCTCCAAAGGCTCAATTTTTAATTTAAATTTTATTTTAATGGGTTTTGTGACTAACGTGCTCTTATGGAACATGTTCCACTCTCTAAAATAATTTTATAAATTTTTGTCCGGAAGATATGCGCAAAAGAAAATCGTGCAACTACGCCCTTTCATAAAAAATCGACTAACTAGACACAAAAATGTTCATTAAATTGTTCGAAAATGCTTTCTACTTGCTAAAGACAGATATTTACACAAATATATGGCAAATATGGGCACAAAATATAATGGATTATTGTTAAATATCAGTTCAGGACTTAATTTTTTTTTTTTTTTTCAATACTAAGAAATTAGTGCAGATCTAAAGCACAGACATTGTGTTCAGATGGAATGGATTTGCTACACACACAAATTGCAACAATCTGAAGCACAGGGAAGCAACATAAGAAAGTCATTGTTGGTTGGTTCCTTAGTTTAGGGGCTGCGTCAACGCAGTCATGTAGCCCCGTGTACTTTGGGTGTGACGCACGTCCGCCCTTTCAAAAAAACTCAATATTTATTTCATACGGAAAGAACGCTTGCACAAGCGTCCTTTCAAAGGAAACAGATAGCTCTATTGAAATGGAAAACAAAACGCTAAAAAAGTAAAAATGTCAAAACATGTCAATTACACCCTTTCAAAAAACACCGATTCAATTGAGGGTTCCATCATCATCCTCCTCCTTCGCCCTTATCCAGTTTAAGGCCGGGTTGGAGCGTTTATGGTATTCCTCCACCTTCTGCTGTCCGTCCACTCTTCCTCTTCCAGAAGTCTGTTCCAGTCCATATTCCGTCTACTTACACTAGTTTTAATCAAGTCGATCCATTGTGCTCAGGGTCTTCCTCTTGCTCTCCTCTTTCCACGTATCCTCCATCATAATCAGCATCATCATCATCATCATTATAAACCGGCTCCAGTTTCCCGGGCGCAGTGAATGAGCGCTCTCCAAGAATGTTTCCTCCTCCATGATCCGCTGCACATCCAGAACTCTCCCTGAAACATCATTTCTAACCTGGTCGATCCGTCTCTTCCTTGGTCGACCTCTTGGTCTCTTGCCTTTCAGTACTTTCTTAAACCACACTCTAGATCTTTTTTGAGTGTCCATTCTTTTGAGATGACTGAACCATTTCAGCATGGCTTCAACATGTATCCTCCATAATACGCATACTATCGGCACCGTGTCTCACACAATTTGAACAGCATTCCACGCCATTCACCAATTATAAAATGGGCCAGCGTATATGGAAAAAATACCACACCATAGAAGAATTCACAGTTTTGGACTCTTGTATTTTGCATCATGAACGGACACACCACAGTCCCAAACCAACAAGCCTTTAATATAGAACTGTCTGAATCATTTTAATCATGTTTTAATATGTCCTCTATTTTTAAATTTACAGTACACTATGTATATAACTAGGCTACTCAAGGCCGCATGTATCAAGTTGTTTTTAGTATAATAACCTACATATGTTTTTAATACACCAATTATTTTCCTACTCATAGGCACATAACATAGCATGTTTTTTCGATAGGGTTTATTAGTTTTAGAAAGTTAATATAATTGTTACTCTCTCCAGGATTATATTGATTTCTCTGTATGATGTCAAAGTGTTAAATTTAGGTCACCAGGTGGACTGAAGAAGGGACTATATGTTCCCGAAACATGTATCCTAGTTTTTCATGAACCAAGTGTTTAATTGTATTGAAAAGGGCGGAAAATAAAATAAACTTTACTGAATCCTCCATAGAGGGCAAAAACTATAGAGGACGATTAACACAAGACACAAATATTAGAAGGCATGAGATGTGATTCCTGCTACAAACTGAAAAGGGAAGTAAAGAAGCAAGAAGAATGGAGAGCTGCTGCCAACCAGCCACACGACTAATAACTAAAGAGAGAGAGAGAACCCATCTCACCTATCAGAACAACAGAAAGATTAAGACACCATGGCTAACAGAAATGATCAGAGATGTGCAAAAACAGGGACCTCTCAGAAGGCCACTGTGACAAAACAAGTTCCAAGACTCAACCCCTGGACAAACGAAAGAAGAGGCCAGTATTGTCACCGAATGAATGACGAATTGAGTAGTTTGTTTGAAGTGAAAAAATTAAATATCATGGTCCTTAGTCGGCCCATTTGGAGTAATACAGTAATGAAAAATGAAAATCCACAGCCTGCTTCCAGTCGACCGACCGGGTCAGGAATGGAATGAATGAAGCCCCCATCTAGCGGCGAGGATATGAACTGTGCCGGCTGCCGAAGCGTGTCGCACTCCTCTGGGGCAATGATTAAATGAATGACAGATGACATGATAGTGGAGAGTGTTGCTGAAATGAAATGTTGACAGGGAAAATCAGGGTACCCGGAGAAAAACCCGTCTGCCTCCATTTTGTCCAGCACAAATCTTACATGGAGTGACCAAGATTTGAACGACGGACCCAACGGTGAGAGGTCGGCATGTTGCCGCCTAAGCCACGGGGGTTCTGGAATAATACAGTAATAAGAAAACCATTTTCAAACATAGTTAACAGGACAGTACCCAAGTTCTGTTGGTAAGCAGTTCCCCGGTCTCAGGATGGTAGATGAGATGTTCCGACAGCCAATAGCCCAGACCCATGATGAAGGCCCCTTCCACTTGGCCTACATCCACGTCTGGGCTCAAACTCTGGCCGGCATCCTCCAGGATATCCACTCTCCTAACCTGTAAGAAATATACATATTAGCAATGGCTTTCTTTAAAAACCTTGCAGTGTATTTCCAAACCCAGCATCAAACAAGAAATGTTATTTAAAATATGAAGGAACAATCATGGTAGGTCAGTTATGTTTCTTCTTATTGTTTTCTGGGGAAAGGGTTACACCTCAGCTTACTTCTACTATTAACTAACACTTGAGATAATTTTCAGCTCCCTTTGTCCTAGTTAATATTACAAAAAATTGATGATTTACAGGGTCTTTCATATGAGCGGCGGTTTTGTTATTCGCTGCTGTGGTGACCTTGGCCGAGCTTCCGACGTGCCACGGCCCCCTGCTGTAGTATTGAAAGCGCGCGCATAGTACAGGGTCATCGAAAAATAATGCCAACATTTAAAAAAATTATAGCACTGAAACCCTTTATGTTAAATGTGTAATTCTTTCACTGAACGCCAGCTGGTTAAAGTAAGTTTTGCTTTGGTGGGGACAAGACCTTGCTATGCGCACACTAGATGCGCAGTAGCCAAGGTCGGCCAGGAGCGCGCGCGCCCATGAAGTCCTGACCTCACCCCTTTGGATTTTTTTTCTGGGGGTACATTAGAAACATTGTGTATGCAGAAAAAAATCGGGATTTGGAGCACCTGCGGGAGCGAATTTCTGGCGCAATCTTGACAGTTACTCCTGAAATGATTGCACGTACCAATCCAGCCATTGGGAAAGCGTGCGTTCAATGCTGATGTTGGTGGTCGGCCTGGCCTAGATTTTTTCTCTACAGCCCCTGTTTCCTTAAACTGATTAAACCATCAAATGACAGCTTTGTAATCAGGTGCAGTTTGTCGGGCGGTGCAGTAATTGGCGCGCGCGCCCCCAGCCGACCTTGGCTACTGCGCATCTAGTGTGAGCATAGGAAGGTCATGTCCCCTCCAAAACAAAACTTACATTAACCAGCTGGCGTTCAGTGAAAGAATTACACTTTTAACAAAGGGTTTCGGTGCTATAATTTTTTTAAATATTGGCATTATTTTTCGATGATCCTATATCCTGCACTCGACCTTGCAATAAACGTGCAGGTGTTCAGTCGCCAGTCTGAACCCAGATGCTAACGTGAGACAGTTATCATTACAACATCTTATTTTTGTATGAAAACTTATTTTAAGTACGAGTCGGCTCGGCGGGAACGTGATGCATTTGTTCAGCATTTTCCTGATGAAATGCCACCTTCACTAGCACAGATTCACGTAACTGTAAATAAGTTTGACACTACTGACTCAGTGCTCAATAAAAAGCATAAAATTAAAAATCAGAAACATTACCGTGGCAGAACTCACTCGCGTCGGCCAGAATGTGGTTACCAGATACAATGCCTGTATAACCCAGGAAGGACGACACTTCCAGCATAAGGTAATATTTCATACAAGATTGTGCACACGCTTAAAGCAGGGGACCGTGGCACGACACAAGCTCGGCCAAGGCCACCGCAGTAGCAAATAACAAAACTGCCGCTTGCCGTTCTTACTTTATATGAAAGACCCTGTATAAGAGGGTGGAGACAGTGACAAGAGTGAAAGCAATGTACGAGGGAAGCAAAAGCTGTGTAAAGGTGGGAAGGGAAAGAAAGGAATGGTTTCAACTGGAGAGTGGTCTGAAACAAGGAAGTGCCCTCTCACTCCTGTTATTTATAGTGGTGATGGATGAAATCATACGAAAAGTGGTAAATAGCATTGGGGGAAGGAAAATGAAGGCAATGTTGTTTGCTGATGACCTTCTGGTATGGGGAGAGGATGAGGAAGAAGTACAAGAGCAATTAGATGAGTGGGAGAAGGTAGTGTTATCATATGGGATGAAGTTCTCAGCACAAAAGAGTGAAGTGGTCATCACAACGAGGAGGAAGAACAGACTGGATATGGGCATAACACTTGGAGGACAGCAGTTGCAGAAAGTAGAATGCTTCAAGTACTTGGAAAGCATAATTGAAGAAAAGGGAGGCAATAGGATGGAAATAAATGAAAGGGGAAGATGTGCAGATGGATTTTTCAAGAGTGTTAGGGGGATGATATAGAATAAAGATGTACCACAAAAATGTAAAGGAATCATCTACAAGACTTACTTTGTGCTAATTTTGACGTATGTTTCAGAAACATGGGTGATGAAGGAAAGGGACAAGAGTAAAATACGAGCAGTGGAGATTAAGTTCCAGAGGAGTAGGGTAGGAGTGACAAGAATGGACAGAGTAAGGAATGAGAGAATCAGGGAGATGGTAAGAGAGGAACCATTGCAAAATAGAATAGAGCGATCTAGGCTACAATGGTATGGACATGTGAGGAGGATGCAAGAGGAGAGGATACCGAAGAAGACGTTTGGAATGGAAATGAAGGGAAGGAGGCCAAGGGGAAGACCAAGGGACAGATGGACAAAAGGAGTTAAGAAGAATGTGGAGGAAAGAGGAGTGTGCTGGGACACAGTGAAAGACGAGAGATGGTGGATGGACAGGAAACGATGGAGAGGTTTATGTTCCAAGCAGACCCGACCAGCGGTTGGAAACTGCTCAAGATGATGATGATGACGAGGGTGGACCCAAAAGAAACCAGACCGAGAGTGCGCTGCCATTGATGGACGTAATAGGGAGTTCTCCCGCTAGATGGAGTTAATAGAGACCTTGACGAAACAACTGCCCAGACGGCGTCAGTTTGTATGTGAACGTTTGATCGTAGTATTGCTTTTCTCACTGTTCTCGTGTTCCACCTGCGAAGTCATTATGGCAGATTCAAAACTACAAAGAGTGTGTTTGAAATTGTGTTTCCTGCTTGAATAAATCGGCAACCGAAGCTTACCAAATGCTTCAACTGGCTTTCTAGGAGGATGTTATGAGCTGCACACAAGTTTTTGAATGGTTTGGGCATTTTAAACGTGGTGAGATGACTCGGTCCAACGCTGAACGCCGTGGTGATAAGCAACCTCTTCAACATTTGAGCAATGCGGCTATTAACACGCCTGTCATAATGCAGTCATTATGGCACACGAGTTGAAGAGGTTGCCTATCACCACGGCGTAGTTCCGCCCCTTAAAACAACAAGAACTAACTAACAAACTGACGCCGTGTGGCCAGTTGTTTCGTAAAGGTTTCTATTAACCCCATCTAGCGGGAGAACTCTCTACTACGTCCACGAATGGCAACGCGCTCTCAGTCGTTTTTTTTTGGGTCTACCCTCGTATATATGAGTCGTCCAGTTGCAAAACTCGTTTAATCCACTTGTGAATAAGAATCATTTTTATGAGAAAGGTTTCCCTGGACTTTGCCTCACGTATCTTTTGTGCTTGTTGTATTCTACTTTTTGCTTTGTGTTTTTGATTTTTGGTTTTGTGTTTGCTTTGTGCTTTTGCTTTTCTTTCTTGGTTTGGTGTTCGTTTTCTGCTTTTGCTTTTTTGAATTTGGTTTTTGCTTTATGATTCTTGTTTTCTGCTTTTGCTTTTGTTTTTGAATCTTGCTTTTTGCTTCGTCTTTTTTGTTTTGGTTTTGTGTTTGTTTTCTGCTTTTGCTGTTTTTGAATTTTGCTTTTGGCTTTGTGTTTTTTTTTCTGTTTTTGCTTTTGAGTTTGAATTTTGCATTTTGCTTCGTCTTTTTTGTTTTGGTTTTGTGTTTGTTTCTGCTTTTGCTGTTTTTGAATTTTGCTTTGTGTTTCTTTTTGTTGTTTTCTGCTTTTGCTTTTGTGTTTGAATTTTGCTTTTTGCTTCGTCTTTTTTGTTTTGGTTTTGTGTTTGTTTTCGCTTTTTCTGTTTTTGAATTTTGCTTTTTGCTTTGTGTTTCTTTTTGTTTTTGTTTTCTGCTTTTGCTTTTGTGTTTGAATTTTGCTTTTTGCTTCATCTTTTTTATTTTGGTTTTGTGTTTGTTTTCTGCTTTTGCTGTTTTTGAATTTTGCTTTTGGCTTTGTGTGTTTTTTTTTCGGTTTTTGCTTTTGTGTTTGAATTTGGCTTTTTGATTTGTGTTTCTTTTTGTGTTTGTTTTCTGCTTTTGTTTTTGTGTTTGAATTTTGCTTTTTGTTTCGTGTTTTTGGTTTTTGGTTTTCTGGAAAATCAAAATAAAATAAACTAATTAAATAAATAATTTTACGACATGATCCTTATTCACAATGGGTTTTGCTACTGGATGACTCATATCATCAATTTGTTTGTAATATTAACTAGGACAAATGAGAGACATATCTCCTCAGGATGCCAAGTCCTTTGATTTGTAATTTGAGGGGGCAGAAAGTGCCTTTCCCCCTCCCACCCTAAAGCTGGCACCTATGGCTTTCTGCATGAGTTATAACTGATCAAGGCAGTGCTACCATTCCACTCAACTTAGGCTGTGTCAAATCTCTCACCATTGTTTCTCCCGTCAGCAAGTCGACCTGCACCTCCGAGATACCAACACCAAAGATGTTGTAGGTGGGTGCTATTTCAGTGCCCTTGAACCTGCCAAATAGAAAGACACTTATTATTTGTCTGGCCAAGTTAATAATTTTCAAACAATCATTTTTTATTTTTTTTAAATTTATTTTTAACAGCATGTTCCATTACAATGAAAGTACATGCTATGTTTACAAAATATTAACAATTTTAATAACATATGAATTTGTTCAACTACTTGACTGTTGTCTAATTCTATTAAATAGAAATATAAAATTAATTAGCTTAGTTTTTTCGAACGTCCATTTTCCATGTTTATTTATCATATTGTCCTTAAACAACTGTCTTTCTTTTTCCAGTTTCACGCACGTAAATAACAAATGATCAACTGCTTGTTCTTCATTGCCACATGCACACAATGGAAATACGAATTTATCTTGGCATGTCCTTTTAAGAAAGTAGTTACATTGCTAGTTAATGGGAAGTTTATTTTTAACCCATCCTTGACACTAGGCATGAATGATTTTGTCACTGCACCATTTAAAGTATTCTTCAATTCGTTTTCCCACTTATTCATAGTCTCTGCTTGCAGTTCACTTAACACAATGCTTGCTGGTTTACGGTTATAACTCACAATTAGATCTATATCTTCTGCTGCTTGTTATGCTTCATTATCCACTACAGCATGTCCACTGTGTGCCTTAATCCAAGTGTAATGAATTATCCAGTTCCGAGTTTCTAATTTTCTAGTTTGTTCCCTAATTAATGTTATCAGGTTGTGCTTGATTGCATGATTTTCAAATGAATGTAAAGTTATTTGACTGTCTGTGTGAAGTACTGCTGTTTTCTGGTGATTGGGTAGCTGGTCTTCTGTTTCTAAGTACTCAAGTGCTTTTAAAATCGCTAATTGTTCTGCTTGGTTGTTCGAACAGTAGTCCTGTAGCCTGAATTTCACACTAGCTCTTTTGTCGATCATATCAAGATATACAGTGAGGTTCTTTTCTAAGTGCCGAAACCTTGCAGGGACCACGACAAGTCACGGCCAGATAAATAGCATGTACCCATTACAAAACAGTGGGTCGAGAGCCCCGGATGATATCATAGCATTGATTGTATACTTGACTTGCAAGATACCTTAATTGAGATAATTATGACTTGTGGTGAAGTACTGTAGCCTATCTCGCACCCCTTGAACATGGTTAGGTATAGGACAAAATAACACATTTTCCTAGTAGAAACTTATCCTTTCAAAAAAGAAGTCTTACAATAAATGTGTTTGTAAGTTTCAGTGCAGTGCGATTTTTACTTGAGGGGGAACCTCAAAAAAAAAAGGTATACGGAATGAATCCGTGCTTTCTGAAGGCTCTCGAGAACTAAATAAATGCACTGATACGAAATATCAGTCAGGATGAATTATAGCGAGTGCAACTAAACTTCCTACGTCGCATCGGTGCAATGTGTGTCTAGAAAAAGGACAGCATTTCCAGCAAATACCCTGAAATTCCTGTAAGTAATGATGATCATTACGTAAAAAGTGTAAATGTGTTAACCTCTTCAGACCCAGGATACACAATATTATGTGCATCATCACTTTTTAATATTTTTTCTCAGAAACAATTGGTATTATGTGAATTATGAACTAATTCTACCCCATATTATTCTCATTTCTATGAGGTTGGTGGGTGGAGAGAGATGGTGGTTGGTTCTTATGGCCGGATGCCCTTCCAGACACATTTCTCGTCAGGGATGTTACTGAAAGATGAAAATCAGTGAACTGGGCAAGAAATTGGAAGGAAGCGGTCGTGGCCTGCTAGAAAGTATCGTCGCAGTTTCACATGGATTTGAAAACGAGAAGAATTTCCAACTGTGGGTTTCAAACCCATTATTTTGTTTTTCCAGTCCGGAGATAGTCTGGCCCTTTGGCCATGACTTGGCGCTCGTAACTACGCCGGTCGGCAATTGTGACATGTAATTTAATATTTTATTAAAATATGTCATTTGTCTTAAAATATATTATAAGTGCCGTTATTTAATAAGAAAGAGAGTACCAGAAAAAAACAAGAAGTTCCGTGACGAACTAAAGAGCCTACTTTTCTTAAAATTTAAGTTCATGCCAATGATTAATCTAAATGGATCTATCTAGAATAATGACGAAATTAAGTTGGTAATATCGACATTTCTAATTAGTTCGTATACCTGGCATAATGTAGCCTGATAGAGCACTACAGTTGGCAGCCCTGGTGACTGAATATATTCTTAGTTCCATCTCTTAAGGTACAGAATACAAAATTTGGTTGAAGTCCAATGGATAGCATGGACGTTACATGCAGTTAGACATTGGATCTAAGAGTGTGCGTAAAATCATGTTGGCAACAATGTCATGCATATGTTGGTCAGAAATGATCTGAACTAATATGATCTATTGTTGTGTCAATTTTGAATGAAATCCATTAGTTAGTATAGAAGTTACATGTTTTATTGCAAATATATTAGTCCGTCGTCAATACATCAAGTTGCATATAATTCAACAGTGGTACATGTTTTGGGCCATTAAATAGCCCTTCCTCAGCCACAATTTATCGAATCTAAAGAAACAATCTCATACACATCAAAGACACTGAACAACATTAATAACATGCATAAAACTTGGTAAAAACAGGTCAACAACATGGATGCATGTACGCATCGTTAAAAGATCACTAAAAAGGTTCTCCGGCCCAAGGGTTCGTGGAAAAGTGAGTATGTTCACATCGAATATTGGCACTATATGAAGTCAGCCAGTCACTGTTCATTTTTCCTGATAACAATGTGGCTTGAAGGAGTTTGAACATTTCTTGACATGGACGCCTGGAGCGTAAAGATGTGTTTGTCCGTTTCGACTGCATATTAACACAACTTGACACTCCAGGCGTCCATGTCAAGAAATGTTCAAACTCCTTCAAGCCACATTGTTATCAGGAAAAATGAACAGTTACTGGCCGACTTCATATAGTGCCAATATCCCATGTGAACTTACTCACTTTTCCAAGAACTCATGGGCTGGAGAACCTTTTTAGTGATCTTTAAACGATGCGTACATGCATTTTATTCCATGTTGTTGACCCAAGTTTTATGCATGTTATTAATGTTGTTACAGTGTCTTTGATGTGTATGAGATTGTTTCTTTAGATTCGATAAATTGTGGCTGAGGAAGGGCTATTTAATGGCCCAAAAAATGTACCACTGTTGAATTATATGCAACTTGATGTATTGATCGACGGACTAACATATTTGCAATAAATCATCAAAGTCAATACGGGCCAAAAATGGAGGAAGTATATCCCACAAGAAGTTACATGTATTTTAAAACTGAACCTATCAGCAGGCTTAGAATCATGTTGGCAGCACTGACGAAATTAGTTACTCCAAATTAATCTAGAATGTCAGGTACTATAGGTGTGCTAAGTTTAGAGCTATTGGCATGCATACTTTCTGATATATTGATATGAGGGTAAAAAAATAGAGACAACATTTATTAGCAGTTGGCAGCCCTGGTCACTCTTTGGAATACGTATAGTCATATCTGTTCTAGTACACATAGCACATACGAAATTTGGTTGAAATCCAATTGATAGTATAGAAGTTACATGTATTTAAAAATTGGTCCTATCAGCAGGCTTAGAATCATATTGGTAGCACTGATGTATATTAGTTACCCCAAATTAATCTAGAATGTCAGGTACTATTACGTGTGCATATTTTAATGCATGCAGCTTCCCATTGCAGTTATGACTAAACACGCTCGGCTATGCTGCTGGTTGTTTTATTCTTATTGACTAAGCAAATGTAGTGCTACACTCACATGTAATGTGCACATAGATCAATACTTTGACTGTAGGCCTCAGCGATCACTTGTACCCATTTAGCGTCCTTGGGCAACTTCTCCCTGATGGGCTTCAAGCGTATCTGTAGCTCCTCGCAACACTTGATGGCCGCCTGGAACACGTAACATTACAGCCGGTCAACACAATATACCGTATTTACTCTCATATAAGACCCCCTTTTTTCCGAAATTTTTAGTTCCGAAATTGGGGGGGGGACTATAGTCGCGAAATTCGCAAGAATTCATTATTTTGGGAAAGGGACTGAGTAAAAATAACCTGATGCTACATAGTACGATATATTTAGTCAAAATAAACGAAGTTTACATCTTTCATCAGCAATAATACACCGAGTTCCGCAAAGACTGAAGATGGGCGTGGCCAGTAGAACATGCAGGCTGAATACAAAATCTCTACCTATAACACGAAAATCATTGTTTTTAATAATGGTGTACAGTATGTTCATGCTTCACAAAAAAATATTTAGGCCTAACAAAGGGAAAATAATACCGGTAATATCAGCACCTGGTGCGTCCACTCGGCCAGAGTTGCCAGAGTATCGGCATGCCTCAGCTGATGTAACTGCGGTAATTGACGCGTGGTGATAGATGCAGCTGACGAGATGTGTGTGCATAGAGATAACACAGGGAATTACGTCATCCAAGGTCATCTGATACACGGGCAACAGCCGAGTGGACGCGTTACGGTGCTTTCATATAAATGCCTTTTTTAGGCCATTTTTTCAATGCAAACTCGACAGCACCTAATTTAAACGAGGCCGTAAAAGTCATTCTGCGATTACCTGTACTCATTTCACAAATCTTCACACAACTTATCTCAGATAAAGACCGGACGTGAATGCTATGACCCAAGTAGCCAACAATGAACCAACATCTGGTTAACAAAGACAAGTACATTGTCCATGATTATTGCCAACCACCTCTGCGATTGTTTTGCCTGACCAACCGCTGGCCGTAGCCTAACCGCCCGCACGCGCGCCGTGCTCGTTAGTAGGTAATGACTCTCAATAATTAACGGAGGGGGGGGGGGGAGAGGGGGGGGGTACTATACGCGATGTCCAAGAATCTTTTTAAATTTTGGCTTTCTAAAATTAAGGGGGGAGGGTACTATATGTGAGGGGTCTTATAGGCGAGTAAATACAGTAATCCCAACTACTGGGACATGCAAAAATATAACCTTCTTTTAGTACTTACAAATGCTGCACTCTCGCTGGCAGTGCTGCCACCTGTGACATTATTGTTTGGTGATGTCAAGGTGTTGCTTGGCTTCACCATCACCATCTCAAGAGGTATTCCCAGTTTATAAGCAACCACTTGGGCCACCTGAAAACCACATACAGTGTGTCAAGAAAGTTATATTACTGCCAAATGTAGCATGTCCATAGCTTGCTTATTCAATCAGCTGACTGTTAATAGCAGCCCAATTATACTGCATTTTAAAACACTTATAAAAAGTAAAACCAAAGGTCATATAAAATGATAATTCTTGAGAATTTCACGCATCATCTTATTTTAATTACCTTTGCTAATTTTCTACAATACAACAAATCCTATTTGCTTATTGACAGTAGTTTTCTAACACCATTTTCGAATCAATTTTTATGTGATATTGGAACAGTGTTACAAGAACAGCACTATGAGTATGGAACAGATCTACTGATGGCCTTCCTGGACATTGAGAAAGCATATGACAGTTTATGCAGAAACAAAGTATGGAAGTCCCTGGATGATAGAGGAGTAGAGAAATGGACTATAAGGAGGATAAAGGAGATGTACAAGGGAAGCGTGAGCTGTGTGAAAGTGGGAGGAGAGAGATCGGACTGGTTGGAACAGAGAAGCAGTCTGAAACAAGGAAGTGCACTGTCACCATTACTTTTCATTGTGGTGATGGATGACATAATGACCCGAGTGGCACAAGTAATTGGGGAAGGAAAGATGGAAGCAATGGCGTTTGCAGATGATTTGGGGAAACAAGGAGGAGGAGGTACAGGAACAGTTGGACGTGTGGGAAGCAATAATACAAGGATATGGGATGAAATTTAGCATAAATAAGAGTGAGATGGTGATCACAACAAGGAAGAAGGAAAGAACCACAACGGGAATAGGAAGCCTGATACAAGATAATGGAAGAAACGATAGAGAAATAAATGAGCGGGGGAGACAGGCTGAAGCATTCCGGAGGAGTGTGAGAAGCATGTTATGGAGCAAGGATGTCCCTATCCTGAAGTATGCCTCGGAGACCTGGGTTATGAAAGGAAGGGAGAAGAGCAAAATACAGGCCAGTGAGATGAGGTTCTTGAGAAGCAGTATTGGAGCTACAAAGAAATGAGAGGACCAGAGAATTAATGAAGGAGGAACCATTACAGGATGGTATAGAGAAATCTAGACTTAGATGGTATGGACATGTAAAACGAATGGAGGAGAAGAGGATACCCAGGAGAGTACACGAGACGAAGTGGGAAGGAAAGAGACCGAGAGACAGGTGGCTGAAGGGGGTGGAAGAAAGGGTGAAGAAGAGAGGAGAAGACTGGACAAGGGTGGAGGCTGAGAGATGGTGGGAAGACAGAAGACGTTGGAGAGGCTTATGTTCCAAACAGACCCGGCCAGTGTCTGGAAACTCTGCAAGATGATGATCTTATCTTAATTACCTTTGCTAAGTTCCTAACATACTAGGTACACAACAAATCCTATTTGCTTATTGCAATTAGTTTTCGAACACCATTTTTGAATCATTTTTAAGTGATATTGCATCAGTGACTGGACCAACTGGCCTCTCATTAGCTCCGTTGCTTTTAGAAATAATATTGTAAATTCCTAGAATTGGAATTTCATGATCACAATAATAAGTGGGGCTAGGATTTTTATGTAAATACATATTGTTTCCCTTTGCTTATACATAATTAAAAATGATAAATGTCCATAAATTAGGACCTTAGCTCTATCATATAATTATAACTAATTCAATTGTCATTATTGTTTTTTATATATTTTTACTTTTTTAAATGTACAGGGTCTTTTTTTTTGCTTGGCAAGGCTCGACCTTCGCCGGCTGTTACAGGATGGCGCGCGCGGTCTCTCACGCTCTTGCTGCGGTAGACGTGTGAGCTCCGAGCTAATTGGGTGTTTTATAAAGCTACTGTGTACTGTATATCGTCTTGTATAGTGTTTTATTGTGATTGTGTATAGTGTAGTAATTCCTTATGTGAAATATTCGTTACATATATCTGCACAATACGCACATTAAGTGCAGGAAATCGTGCGCTAGAACAAGACAAAAGTTTCGAGTGAAATTTCCGGGGAGACCCATTCCTATAAATCGGACAATTAGACAACTGGCTAAGAGATTCAAACGTACAGGTTCAGTAAACAATAAAAATAGATGTAGTTATTTCCTTACTGAAGCTAAATTAACCGGAGTAACCAGGAAATTCATAAAGAGATGCCAATTATGTTTGGCAGCGGATGGGGAACATTTTCAGCATCTACCGTAAGCATGGTGAGTAAAAATGCATGATACTGATTTTAAGCACCCTATTCTGCCGTACAAATGCGCACGCGGTCGCTGGTAATTGAGCCGTCACTGGCGGAGCGCGTGAGCGAGAATGTCCTTGCCAAGCAAATATAAAGACCCTGTGTTTATTTATTGTATGGCTTTTAGTGCCGGGAGTGTCCGAGGACATGTTCGGCTCGCCTGAGTCTGTAGCTGCTTCCAGCGGACACCCTTAGCGTGAGCTACAAGTTCCGTTCAATTTCAAGTAGTTCTAACTTTCGCTACCAGATATCAATGATACCTAGTGGTGAACGTTAGAACTTTGATAGAGCGTTCCGACGAAATCTAGCTTCACACAAGTTTAGTCTATGGAAGGATATTTTACATGCCATAAATCTATGACATGAGACCGCAGGCTTTACTTCCCCTCCAAAGGAGGGCATACTGAAGGATTTTTAATGCTCTTAAAAATCCGACGACTTCGGCCGGGTTTTAACCCACATCAAGTCACCACAGACATCCCCGTCAAGAGTACAACTCGAAAAAAAGAATGACATGTCAAACTTTGTTCTAGCTTTATGGGTTCGCGAGATATCAGCAAAAATGTGAAAAAAAGTTTTTTAACCCAAAACCCAGTTTCCAATAATCCACCGATTAAAAAATAATCTCACCATCAGATAGAGAGGAAAATATACCATTCAAACGACCCCTCACTTGATCCTAGTCTTTCACCCACGTAACCCTTTTCCAACATAGCCATACGTATTCAAGTACACATGTGACTGTGAGTAGCTCTCTCACTTATGTATCTTTATTTTACATATGTGATGAAAATGAAAATCCACAGCCTGCTTCCAGTCTCCAACCGGGTCAGGAATGGAATGAATGAAGCCCCTATCTAGCGGCGAGGATATGAACTGTGCCGGCTGCCGAGGCCTGACGCACTCCTCTGGGGCAATGATTAAATGAATGATAGATGAAATGAAATGATAGTGGAGAGTGTTGCTGGAATGAAATTTTGACAGGGAAAACCGGAGTACCCGGAGAAAAACCTGTCTGCCTCCGTTCTGTCCAGCACAGATCTCACATGGAGTGACCGGGATTTGAACCACGGACTCAGCGGTGAGAGGCCGGCGTGCTGCCGCCTAAGCCACGGAGGCTCACATATGTGATCATAAGGACAATTTTTTCGTAAGTGAAATATACGGTAATTCAAAACAGGAGTTTAGTGCTTTTCAGTCGGTCAACACGAATGTACTCAAAAGAGCTGGGTTATGTCCTAATCTTGGAATAAATTACATGAGATTAATAAATACACTAGGATGACCAGTTTCAATCGTCAAGCGATCATCATCAGATCCATTACACTTAGGCTATGAAATCTATGTTTGAAAATACAGGTGAAAATATTTACAATATGTACAATTATTATGCAGTTTTGGTAATGCAACTGTCGGTGTATGCTAAATGCAGTATATATGATGTTAGGTGAAATGCTAAATGGTGATAGATATCCGGAGTTTGTATATTTGGAGTGATTATATGATTGTAAAAAATCTACTATGGTTAGACTGTAATATTACAGGCTACTACTTATCTGGTTGTCTTCCTTGCTAGAGCTACGCGCAGTTTCGTGTTCACTGTTACTCCAGGTGTGGTCGACTGAGATGGGCTGTTATCTCAACGACACTAGTTTTTTCCTTTCTCCCCCCTGTTCATATGTGCTGTGCGGAGTCAGTGCGATGTGTATATGTGGGGTGTTGCCAAAACTAGATAGACGTATGTTATTGAATGAGGTGGGTCTAAAACTATTAAAGACCGTGGAACACTCCCCCTAGTGTATTTATTAATCTCATGTAATTTATTCCAGGATTAGGGCATAATCCAGCTCTTTTGGGTACAATCGTGTTGACAGACTGAAAAGCACTAAACTGTTGTTTACTAGGGCAACACTGAAAAAATGGCTTCAAACCCCACAATATTCAAAACAGTCTGTATTACAATATTTGTTCACTAGAAACTCGGGTACATGAAACGGATTTTCCAAGCAATTCATAAACTGCTGAGACAGTGCCAGGGAAGAATTCCAAGAAAGATATTAGTGGAGATAAGGGGATGGGAAGTCACGTAGCACCCTACCGGAGACTCAACGGCTGGACTTCCGTTTATTTCAGTTGTCCAGTGAGTGCCTGATGCTCTGCTTTTCAACCTGTTGTTCAGCAAGGCTGCTATATTTCCTAACTTAAATCCACATTGAAAGTAAAATTTAAAAATAACACCCGCCAGCACGATTTTGCGGTAAATTAGAAAATAAGCAATTTTGATAGAAATTAATGTTCTGAATGTGAAAATGGTGTCAGTTTTTTAATACCACATCTTGTTTAGGCTGGATTTTTCACTATTACCAATTACCGTAACTAGATGTGAAAGGGATAAACAGAATCTTCTTCTTCATTCCCTGTTTCCAGTTCCCTGGGTCGGGTTGCGAATCAAGGACCTCCACAGTTGTCTATCCCTCCACCATTCATTTCCTTCTTTCAATACTTCTTTTACTTTTACTCCTCTTTTCTCTATGCCTTCCTTCACCGTATCTATCCACCTCTTTCTGGGTCTTCCTCGTGGTCTTCTTCCTGGTATTTTCTCCATAAATATTCTTTTTGGTACTCTATATTCTTCCATTCTCATCATATATCCGTACCACTTCAGCTTACTGGTCTCTATCTTGTCTTGCAGTTTTGGGAACCCAGTTCTCTCCCTAATGTCCACATTTCTGATTTTATCCCTCCGTGTCTTCCCAATTATTCCTCTAAGGAACTTCATCTCGGCTGCTTGGATTCGGCTTTCATCGCGTTTTGTTGTTGTCCAAGTACCTGCTGCATATGTCAGAATTGGTGTGTAATACATTGAGAATAGAACTTTCTTGCATTTCTCTGGGACTTGCTGGTTCCATACTAAACCTCTCACACAACCTAATAGCTTAAAGCCTCAAGTCGATGCGAAACCAACGTCATGACTAAGTTCATTTCCATACCTTGGTTATAATAACATTTATATAACCATAAGTCAATATATACTGTATTGTGCTTTTGTGTTCGATCCTGGCGGATTGTAAATATTATATGTCAGAAAACTGTATCATAATGAGGCTCATTATAGTAAAAGTTTTCATTATGATACAGAGTCTCCCACCAATCAGAGCTCAAGAAACAGTTGTGTGAACAATTAGGTGAGGATAGTATCACACCGGCGCTCACTTCCATGGCCCCCTATTTTAAATTTCACTGCGTGGCGAGTGTCATAGTGAGGTATTCCAAGAGGCCATGGTCAAATACAGGGTATTCTCTGCGTCTCATGCGCTCTGTTCAGTACATAAAACTGGTGAAATCTTGACAGATATTTATGAATATTTATGTTCGAACATAAAATAGTTATAATTATTGTCGAACATAAACAGTCGTATGCAACTCGCCTAATGGTAATTAAGACACTACGCTCGTTTTATAAACATACCCGTGTCTTAATTATTGCCATTATAGGCTCATTGCATAATGTACTATTTTATGCCATTTTATACATACCTTGGTGTTAGCTCCTTGCCCACACTCAATGGCTCCATGGGAGACAGCCACCGTGCCATCAGCAGAGTATATGGAGACCATGGCGTGGAACCCACCCAGCCTGAAGAATGGGTACTTCATCGGCAGCATAGATATACCACGCTTCATCCACCGGTTCTCCTGCACAAACAAATACTCACTTTGAGGAGTAACTGAGCATGTGAGCAGGGAGAATATGGACTGAAATGAGAGTTCCTGTTAACGACAAGGAAACAAGTAGTTCCGTGAAGAACTATACAGCCTATTTTCATATGTCCTACTTATGTTAATTGCCTCTATCTACATACAAAATTTCAGTTTGATTGCTGTAATAGATTCGTAGATATTGAGATCCATCTGAATATTTTGGATGGTCGCCATGTTGGATTGTTAAATGTATAGGCCATAGAGTCATGTACCATTAAAGGAAAATTATTGCGTAAGTTCATTATTCAAACTTTCACTTCGATCGCATCATTACGACACAAGAAATAAAAACTTACTTTAAAAATGCGCAAAGCCGCCATCTTGAGGTTATGTAAACAATTGATCTAAATTAGATACCAGTGCATTACAATGTGTATAAAGATTTCCTGTACCAAGTTTCATTGCGTTTGGAACATTATATCGCGAGAAAGGTCTATTTAAAATGTTCAAATTCGCTTTGTAGTTAACCGGTTTTTGAAAGTCTTATAGATGAACTTCCAGTAGTGCCCTTTATCTCCGTACAAAATTTCAGGGTGATACCGCTAATAGTTTCAGAGATATAGAATGCCGGTAAAATATTTCGCACAGCCGCCATCTTGTGGTTATGTAAACAATTCAACGAAGTTAGATGTCGGTGCATTACAATGTGTATAAACATATACTGTACCAAGTTTTATTGCGTTTCGTTGGTTATATCGCGAGAAACGTCTATTTAAAAGTCGCAAATTCGCTTGGCCGCCATGTTGGTTTTGTAGTTACCAGTTTTTCAAAGTCACATAGTTCCCTTTATCACGATAGAAAATTCCAGGATGATATCGGTAATAGTTTCAGAGATATTGAATGCTGGTGAAATGTTTTGCACAGCCGCCATGTTGGATTGGTAAGACGTAACAATATTTTAAGGGCACGGTCGGGGTCGTCCGGAATAGTGCTATGAAATTACCGAGTTTCATTGAAATCGTTCCAGCCGTTTAGAAGTTATTAGGGGAGGACACATACACACACGGAGAAAAGGTGATCTCATAAACCTGTTTTTTCAAAAATTGAAAATAGGCTAAAAAGATAGACCAGTGAATGAGATAACATTTGGAGGTGAAAGGCTGAAGCAGATCGAATCCAAATTTTAACACAATATACATTGGAATATTGTATAACTGGTTTATTAATTTCAAAATTTTGTGTGTTCAAGAACGAAAGTTATTATAATTTTTGTATGGTAAGTAAAAATGTAGACTTTCACGACAAAATGTCCTTGGAACACGACCTATAAGCCCGCGAAACGGAGATTCCTATTTGTATGGTAACTTTTTCTCGGCTCGGGGTCGTTGGAAAATGTAGTTCTTGGTTGCGTTGTAATCCTTATACATCAAAAGGTTATGCTGTATGACTGTGAAATACGTAAATTAATTGACTTATTTTATATCGGTTTGTATTTGTACGGGGAATTAAGACATGTTTCACCAGCTAGCCGCTCCGGGAAATGCTGTACAGCGTTGCTGATATGGAGCCTATCACTTCCGAGCGAGGCGCGCCATGACGCGTGATGGAGCCCATCTTGGCAACGTTGTACAGCTTTCAGCAGAGAGACTAACTGGTGAACCATGTCTTAATTCCCCGTACAAATACAAACCGATATAAAATAAGTGAATTAATTTACGTATTTCACAATTTTACAGCATACCTTTTTGATGTATAAGGATTACAACGCAACCAAGAATTACATTTTCCAACCACCCCGAGCTGTGAAAAAGTTACCTTACAAAAATGATAACAACTTTGTTTCTTGGACCCACAAAATTTTGAAATTAATAATCCAGTTATACAACATTCCAATGTATATTGTGTTAAAATTTGGATTCGATCTGATGACAGGTTTGTGAGATAATAATTCTTAAATGTGACGCATGGTTGAAACACGCTTAAAAACGGGCACTTTTTGTGTTCCAACTGCGATAAAAAATATTAAAATATAAATTAAAAATTCCAAACCTACATGAACTAACGTAAAATAGAACGATGAAAATGATGATGTTATTGGATTTTATGTAGGTCTATTGGTTACTTCACAAAAAACCTTCAAACTCGAGTGCACATAATATTTTGGTCGACAGTAGGTGTTAGGCCTCTTAAAACAACAATATTATCATCATCAGTAACTATATGAGTCGTCCAGTTGCAAAACTCGTTTAATCCACTAGTGAATGAGAATCATTTTCATGAGAAAGGTTTCTCTGGACTTTGCCTCGCGTATCTTTTGAGTTTGTTGTTTTCTACTTTTTGCTTTTTGCTTTGTGTTTTTGGTTTTGTGTTTGTTTTCTGCTTTTTTTTAAATTCTGCTTTTTGCTTTGTGTTTCTTGTTTTGTGTTTTCTGCTTTTGCTTTTGAATTTTTCTTTTTGCTTCATCTTTTTTGTTTTTGGTTTTATGTTTGTTTGCTGGAAAATCAAAATAAAATAAAATAAAACAAAACAAAATAAAATAAAACCAAATAATCAAAACAAAATCAAAACAAAATGAAATAAAATAAAACAAAGAACAAAACAAAAAATTAAATAAAACAATTTTAAGAAAATAAAACAAAATAAAAGAAAACAAAACAAAATCAAAATAAAACAAAAAAAAAGTAAAATAAATAAACTAAACTAATTAAAGTCGCCGCCATAACGTAGCGGTCCGCGTGGTTAGCTGCCGCCCCGGAGGTCCTGGGTTCGATTCCCGGCTCTGCCACGAAATTTGAAAAGTGGTATGAGGACTGGAAAGGGGTCTACTCAGCCTCGGGTGGTCCAAATGAGTGGAGGGGGTTCGATTCCCACCTCAGCCATCCTCGAAATGGTTTTCCGTGGTTTCCCACTTCGTCTTCGGGCAAATGTCAGGATGGTACCTCAAGTAAGGCCACGGCTGCCTCCTTCCCTCTTCCTTGCCTAACCTTCCACTCCCTTCCCTCATGAGGTCCCTGTTCGCTTTGCAGGTGAGGCCGCCTGGGCGAGGTGCTAATCACACCTCACCAGATGTATCCACTCTGATTAGATGTTCCCAGCTCTAGGACACTGCCTGAAAAATGGCGGTAGGGGTGAGTTTTCTCGCTGAGTCCGTGGGAGCCACCACTCTGAAGGGTAAACTCGATATAAAAATAGATTAAAAAAAACGACATGATCCTTATTCATGTGTGGATTAAACGAGTTTTGCAACTGGACGACTCATATGTATTAATATATAATATTAATGTATATTTTTTAGTGTTTTTATAATAAGTGTTTTTTAAATTTAATGTTGATTTCTTCTATGTTTCTGGAGAGGCGTGGTGGCGCAGCGGACAAGCTGTTGACCTCTCACCAAGGTGGACTGGTTTCGATTCCCGGTCAATGCATGTGAGGTTTTCGAACTGAAATGCCATGTCCTATGGTGCAGATTCCACGTAAAAAGGAGGTCCCGTGGCTCATGATCGCATGATTAACAGTCACGTTAAATTAAAAGCTACCTTCCTTTCGTTTTATGTTTCTCATGATCAATATTCTTAACAATATTCTTTAAATGTATAACTGTTTTAAACAAGGTTGAAAAAGGGCCCCCGAAACATGTACCTGTAATGATGTAATTGTTTTCTAAGAATATAAAAGGTATTGATTGGACGGAAACTACGATAATTAGTCAGATTTAATTTTCTCTTTACATATATCTCTCTATCAGACGTGGATTCAAGGGGGGTGGGGTCACGGGGGGTCATGATCCTCCCCCCCCCCCCCAAAGGAGACAAAATTTTTTCGCAAACTCAAAAAACGAAAACATAATAACCAGACAAATAAAACTTAACGAATTTTTACTGAAAAACGGTTTTTTTTTTTATTTTATTCAATACTGAAAATATCTTTATTGCAATTATTATGTTCTGTTATAACTGTACATATTTACAACTTCATACCTGTGATATAAAAACGATTATTTATATAACAAAATCAACTCGTCTATTTTGTTTAGCAAACCTTGCGATTACCGAATCGATGTCTATAGTGATGTCACGATGAATGTGCAGCAACTCACGGATAGGAATTTGGGGCTTTTTCGCACCAAAAAATGTTGCCGACGTCCAAACTGCAAGCTTGGTTGGCAATTTAAGCTGTGACTTTCTCCCTTTGTCGGTACCAACTCGACTTGCCGAAACTGTAACGTACCTTGATACTTTTCTCGAAGCTCGATGTAAAAGTCGCAAAACACGCCGTTGCAATTTGTACGAATATTTTTGGAGCGCTGAACGCATCAAATTTCTATCCATGTAGCTTACAAAAAAATTGGACTGGTTTTGTACGTTTGTTTATTTTGTGATTGCGTTTTTAGTGATACCATTTTTCTTAACAATTTCGATTCTCTGACCCCCCCTCAAAGCCAAACTCTAGATCCGCGCCTGCTCTCTATTTATAAAGCGTTTTGTATTATTTATTGTTTCACAGGCCACAGTGGCTTTAAGTATTTGGGGAGAATACTCACAGTAGATGGTACAATAAATAAAGAAATTGGAAAGAGAATCCAACAAGCTAAAGCGTTTTACCAGCGTGTGAGAGGTTTAGTATGGAACCAGGAAGTCCCAGAAAAATGCAAGGAAGTTCTATTCTCAATGTATTACACACCAATTTTGACATATGCAGCAGGTACTTGGACCACAACAAAACGCGATGAAAGCCGAATCTAAGCAGCCGAGATGAAGTTCCTTAGAGGAATAATTGGGAAGACAAGGAGGGATAAAATCAGAAATGTGGACATTAGGGAGAGAACTGGGTTCCCAAAACTGCAAGACAAGATAGGGACCAGTAAGATGAAGTGGTACGGACATATGATGAGAAAGGAAGAATATAGAGTACCAAAAAGAATATTTATGGAGAAAATATCAGGAAGAAGACCACGAGGAAGGCCCAGAAAGAGGTGGATAGATACGGTGAAGGAAAGCATAGAGAAAAGAGGAGTAAAAGTAAAAGAAGTATTGAAAGAAGGAAATGAATGGTGGAGGGATAGACAACTGTGGAGGTTCTTGATTCGCAACCCAACCCAGGGAACTGGAAACGGGAAATGAAGAAGAAGAAGATGTGGCCGAGAGCGCTAATGCGCTACCTTGTGCCTTTTTGGTGTAGGGAGAGCGTGGGTTCAAATACCACCTCAGCCGTCCTGAAAATAAAATAAATAGCCATTGGCTACATTAAAATTATTATTATTATTATTATTTATTGTCTTTCAAAGGGTATGCCTATTTTTTTTGTCTTCAGATTACTTGAAACTGTCCACTCTCAAAGCCTGTTGGTGTGTTTTTCCTTGATTTCTAGCAAGTGACATATTGCTGACCTTGTTGAAGTTGTCCACGTCCTTTTTGCGTTTCTCCCAGTCAGCAGACTTCTTAATCTCGGCCATCAACTTAGGGATAGAGTTGTCCACAGCCCCCATATTGGCAAGCCGAATATCCTCAGGATTCTTGTTGAGTGCCCGTGCAGCATGCTCCATGATGTACTCGATGAAACTCACCCCCTCCAATGACCCTGTAACAATTGCACGAGGCATGTTTTAAAACTAGGTACTGTTTCCATTTATGTTGAAGCAGACAATTTATGGTAAGTTCTGGATTTTACCAAATACAATGATAACTATACAAAGTCTTAATCCTAGTTTGTTACATAAGACTAAGAAGTTGCCTACTGTCGACCAAAATATTATGTGCACTCGAGTTTGAAGGTTGTTTGTGAAGTAACCAATAGACCTACATAAAATCCAATAACATCATCATTTTCGTTGTTCTATTTTACGTTAGTTCATGTAGGTTTGGAATTTTTAATTTATATTTTAATATTTTTTATCGCAGTTGGAACACAAAGAGTGCCGGTTTTTAAGCATGTTTCAACCATGCGTCACATTTAAGAATTATTATCTCACCAACCCGTCATCAGATCGAATCCAAATTTTAACACAACATACATTGGAACGTTGTATAACTGGTTCATTAATTTCAAAATTTTGTGTGTTCAAGAAACAAAGTTGTTATCATTTTTGTAAGGTAACTTTTTCTCGGCTCGGGGTGGTTGGAAAATGTAGTTCTTGGTTGAGTTGTAATCCTTATACATCAAAAAGGTATGCTGTATGATTGTGAAATACGTAAATTAATTCACTTATTTTATATCAGTTTGTATTTGTACGGGGAATTAAGACATGGTTCACCAGTTAGCCGCTCCGGTGAAAGCTGTACAGCGTTGACAAGATTGGCTCCATCACGCGTCATGGCGCGCTTTGCTCGGAAGTGATGGGCTCCATATCAGCAACGCTGTACAGCATTTCCCGGAGCGGCTAGCTGGTAAACTATGTCTTAATTCCCCGTACAAATACAAACCGATATAAAATAAGTGAATTAATTTACGTATTTCACAATCATACAGCATAACCTTTTGATGTATAAGGATTACAACGCAACCAAGAACTACATTTTCCAACGACCCCGAGCTGAGAAAAAGTTACCTTACAAAATTGATAACAACTTTCGTTCTTTAACACACACAATTTTGAAATTAATAAACCAGTTATACAACATTCCAATGTATATTGTGTTAAAATTTGAATTCGATTTGATGACGGATTTGTGAGATAATAATTCTTAAATGTGACGCATGGTTGAAACACGCTTAAAAACAAGCACTTTTTGTGTTTCAACTGCGATAAAAAATATTAAAATATAAATTAAAAAGTCTCAACCTACATGAACTAACGTAAAATAGAACGATGAAAATGATGATGTTATTGGATTTTATGTAGTTCTATTGGTTACTTCACAAACAACCTTCAAACTCGAGTGCACATAATATTTTGGTCGAGAGTAGTTGCCCAGCCTTTTCATGGGCAAATGACGAACAGCACTTTTCATCATCCATACTCAAGAAACGCGCAAAACACAATGATGTCTGACGAACAGTTTGTTTACAGTACATTCAATACCCTAGCGATCCCAATTTGACTCGGTCGCGAAAAGATGTTGCAGCGCAGCGAAGCTAGCACGCCAAGGGTGCACATTGGAATTAGGATTAATTATTTTTTCCTCCCAATCAATACAACTTGTGTTGATGATAGTTAATTTAATCAAGGGACATGACAAAAGTTTGGTGCTTTTCAGTCGGTCAACACGAATGTGCCCAAAAAGGAGCTGGATTATGCCCTAATCCTGAAATAAATTATATGAGATTAGTAAATACACTAGGATGACCAGTTTCGATCGTCAAGCGATCATCATCAGATCCATTACACTTAGGCATCTATGTTTGAGAATACAGATGAAAAATATTTACAATGTGTACAATTATTTAGTTGCAGTATTGGTATTGCAACTGTCGGTGTATGCTAAATGTAGTATGTCTAATGTTAGGTGAAATGCTAAAATGGTGATAAAAATCCGGAGTTTGTCTGTTTGGGGTGATTATATGGTTATACAAAATCAACTATGGTCTTACTGTAATAATACAGGCTTATACTTATCCAGTTGTCTTCCTGACTGGAACTTCGAGTAGTTTTGGTCGACTGGTGCCAGAGTGAACACGAAAATATTCGAAGTTCCAGTCAGGAAGACAACCGGATAAGTATCAGCCTGTATAATTACAGTATAACCATATAATCACCCCAAACAGACAAACTCCGGATTTTTATCACCAATCTAGCATTTCACCTAACATTAGATATACTACATTTAGCATACACCGACAGTTGCATTAGCAACACTGCAACTAAATAATTGTACATGTTGTATATATTTTTCACCTGTATTCTCTGTGACGTATTTTACGCCACTTAGCTGACATAAAAATATACCTAACCTAAGATATTCTTTCCTGCCAAATTTACCCGTCCCTGATTTTCCAGTTGGAGCGAATGCTTCATAAATTCCTTCACTTACCCAAAATCTGAAGAAAGTTGTGGCCTTGCCGACTGTCGCAAATTCGACCTGTGAAGACCTTGTAAACTAAATCTTCATGGATAAAACACCGCACTCGCAGTCCAAACATGCGAGGTGTTACTCTGGACCTGATGTGCACTGATTCTGGAATTCGGTGTTCCCTAACCTCAAAAATAAACATTGGATCGACGCATTAAAAAATACGTCAATATCAGCTGTATCGATTGTTCCAACCCCAACCATCGCGAGATGTATCGACCGCCGTAGATGACAAGTGACGTGCGCATGGCGATCGACCAGGGTGGCCAACTCTCACGGAAGTGAACACGGGAATGTCTTATGGACTACGTTCAAGAAGCCAGGGGATTCTCGTGTGCGTGTGTGGCTACAACTATTGCTTTGTCAAAAATCTTAGTGTTTGATATATGTAGGCTACTGGGTTTTGGCGTGGGGAACGCTCTCTTATATTCTGACCACCAGGAAGGACACTTGCTTGGGGGGACTTGGATTCCCCCCCAGGTTGGAAAACACAGGTATCGCCACCTTAATTGGTTGGCTTTAGTCATAGTTTAATTTGTTGAAATATGTAGCTACAGTTTGGGTGTGTTCTGGGAAGTGTGATACTTATTTATTGTTTGCCCATTTATTTTTGGGGCTTTGTTTTCTTTACCGTGTGACTGCGTCGTGAAAATTCGTACCTCGTGGGTATGGCAACAGGTTGAACTTCGGCCGAATAATGGATTGATGTCGCCCACTGTTTAATATCTAAATTGTTTACCAATTTTTCCTTCTTCGGAAGTAGTTTCATACTGGGAAATCTTTCTAGTGTTTCGGGCGAGGTTTTTTCTGTGTTGCGTAACCGTGTGCGTCCTTTAATTGGGTTCCAAATTTATTCATTCATTTTCCCTATGATCACGCTTCCTGGAATTTTCTCATTCCAGTCATGTAGAGTTTTATTATTTTAGTTTATGGGGGCCCTGTTCTTGGTATTTGCATCACCTTACGTCCACGTGCTAGTTGTAGGTTATGTGACGCTTTGCTTTGGTTTTCCTCCCTTACGCCCATGTGCGTTTCACTTTTGAATTTCGAATTGCTGTATTTCAGTTTAACCTATGGGATTGGTTCAAATCCCAAATTTTGGGAGAGCGCCTTATGGTGCAATCGTTCCTTGGTGTCCCGTTATGAGTCCGCCATTTGTAGAGTCTAGTTTGTGTCAGGGCCCATGATGGTCGTGTGATCCCGTCCGCTCCGTTTTCGGGAGTTTGTCATTTGTAATGTAGTTTTTCATTTAATTTCTTTTTTTTTACCTTTACGTTTATTCCCTGGTATGTTCGTGCGTGTTAGTTGATCCTAATTTTCTTTACGTGCGTAACTTGTAATTTGCCCCCTCTCTTGTGTAACCTCACGGCGGCATTCTCAAGTTAGTTTCGTTTCAGGGAATTTGTGTGCACGTATTCCCAGTTCGATTCTCCTGTCATTCCGTATTTGCTACGGATAGCTTCCTCTTATGTTTTAATTAATTGTAAGATATTTACCCTATGTGTAACTGTTTTTTAATTCTGTTGAGGTCCTAAAAGCATGTTTAGTGGTGTGTCGTGCCACGTGACGCCAAAGACATTTATCATCCTATCTGTGCCAATTTCTCATGAAACTTTTGTTTGTAACCAAATATTGTTCCTATTTTATATATTTTTGATATTTCACAATACAGACCCCTTTTATATTTTGATTACGACTTCATTTTGCCTTTAACGTCCAATCCCCACCCTCAAGACAGCTGCGGTGGAATGAATCCTCACCAGGTAAGTCTTCCACTTTTCAAGCTTGTGGATAAAACGACGTATTTTCCTCTCTTGTCCATCTGAGGGTGTCACCCCAATACGTCGTCAACACCGGCCGCCGAGGCAAAACCACCAAGCCCCGCAAAGGATGTCTTGGGGCCGCCGTTGGTAAGTTTCCTTCAGGTTGGCAGCCCCTCTCGGGAGTCTGTCGAGCTGAGCGAGTAAGTGTAGGAGTAGGAGATGGGGGTGACATTGGTAGCAGAGCGTGGTTTCCCGGTTTCCACTTGCTGCTGTCTAGGGGGGGGGGGGGGGGAGTGTTGCCTGTAAAATCCCCTGTTAATATTTTAAATCAGTTCAATTTTGGTGGTAAAGATGTCCCGCCTATAACCTGTATTAATTGCCCTGTCAATCTGTTTCATGCAAAAATGTCTGCTGCGAGAAGTGTGCAGTTTGCGGCTCGTCTGACACGAGATGAGGCGATTTACGAGTTGACCATACGTGGCCTGCAGTCTTCAGGCGACCTGAGCCAAGACCGGAAAATGCTGGAGGGAGCTTCAGAAATTCCAGTGTGCCCTCCGGAACTCTCAGATGAAGAGCTTGATCGGGGTAAGTCCCTGATTGCATATAATTAATATGCGCAACGTCTTGCAAATTCATTGCTCTAGTAAGGGCGAATAAGCCCAGTGTGCGTCCTTCTGTCCAGTATCTGAGGATCCGAGTGTCAAATTTGTTTTTGAGTACTAGTAAATGCAACGTCGCATCTATTATCTTGGCCTGAATTTATTTTGCACGGTTTCTTGAACTATCATAATTCTTTCCGGTGATCAATTTAGGGAGATTGGAAGTGTAGGGGACTGGTGACCATGATGTCCTTGATGTTGTGTTTTAGAGTCAGTGTTTTTTTGGTTTCTTTTAATGTAGTGCTGGTGATTGTGTTGTGCATACGATAGGCCTAGGATTATAGGTTATGTAATCCGGTCAGCTGCTTTCGGGCTGGCGTTGATCTTCTGTGGTTCTCGTGTGTGATAATTCTGTTTCCGATTAATTTGCAAGTGTCAAGTGTCATCAGGTCTCGTACAGTTGTCCCGTGTGTGTGTGTAATTTCATTTAAGGTGCATATGACTGCTCCTTGGCAAAATTCATATTCTGTTTAATGTCGACGTGTGCGTAAGTAAGTTTAATTAATAGAGGCCGTCCCCTTAGTTAATGTGTTATTTGATTCGAAGCCTGTTAACGTGTCAATTCATTTGTGCTCGGCCAATTGGTCGCAGCAGACTTCTTTAAATTTCTGTCCTGTTAGTGTTCGTTGGGTTGGTCTCCCTGGTTTATTTGTTCTTCGTGGCTCGATAAATCTGTCAGGTTTCTCGTTGTTCAAAATTTGGTCTGCGTGTGTGAGTGTACTGTGCTGTAGGTTATGTATTAAGTTTGTGGGTTGGGTCATGCAGCCTAGTTGTTGCGCTGATTACGTTCAGGTTAGGTCGGATATTTTGAAAGTGCATTTTAGTTCACCGTTAGCGGAGGCCAAGTATGCAGGCTGGGATTACGCTGGGGCACCTACCAGCCAGAGCTCGATTTGGTTGTAATGTGAGGATGCTGGCTTTAGGCCGGTTTTGCGATCCTCGGAGGTGCTGTTATTCCCTTATGGTTCATCAAGAAGGCGGACTTAATGTTCGTTTCTCCTTTCTTCGTCTGGGCCGGGTAAGCAAGTGTGATGGAAAGGGACTAGGTCGAGCGAAGTTTGGGGTGTATATAGGTCCTTCCGATGTCAACTTCGCCTGGTATGGGACAGCGATGCAGTGACTCGGGAGGGCGACAATTTGGTATGCAATTTTTTTTAAAGGGAACACTCTGCTCACCTTAGTTGTGGAGAGTCGGGATGCATTTGTTGCTATCCGTCATGGTAAGATCCCTATATTTTTTGCTTGTGTTATGGTATATCTTGTGTTATGGTGTCTTGGTGACTGCTTATTTTGCATACTTGTGCGTAGATGGGGAAATGTATCACTTGGGGTGGGAAAGTTTATTGTGAATGTGTGATGGATGACTGTCGTGTGTGTTTCTGGTTTGTCTTTCTCATTTCGGTCTATTGATAAATTTTGGTCTGTAAATTTACGGATGGTGGTATTCGTATCATGGTTTGGTGCTGTAGGCATTGTAGCGTTGGTGAATCTGCCGACAAGGTGAAGCAGATATGGAAGGAGGCCCGCAAGTCCATTCAGGTTTCTCACGAGCGACTAGCTCAAAGGTACAATCAGGGACGGAAGCCCGTCAACCTCAACGTGGGAGACATGATATATGTCCAGGACCATTCACCTAAGCTTCTAGGAAACAAAGTGTCAGGAAAATTGCGGCCGCGATACCGCGGGCCATTTAAAATTTTATCCTTTGTCAGTCCTGTTTCAGTGCTGG